>JAZHRO010000024.1:105230000-115230000 GCA_037157565.1 Thalassia testudinum
AGAGGAATAAATTCGGAAACGAACGCAACTCGAATCGCGGAAAACGGAGCCCAAACGGGCCCTAAACGGGTCGAGAAAGACAATACTGTGCAAAATCAGACGTCTGGAACTCCTTCCAGACGTCTTAAACGGTGGATCAGAGAATTACCTGTTCGGCGGGGTTCCCCGGACGTCCAGAAGTCTGTGGCGACGTCTCCCCTAGATCCAAGACGTCCGATGGTCTCTCCGGACGTCTGGAGGTCACTCCCGCCGTCTGGTACAACTTCCAGACGTCGGATTCGCAAAGGATGACGAATCCGAACACCTGCGCACAGCCAACCCTCCTCCTTCAGTACGGTCAGTCGACAAAAGAAGAAGGAGAAAGCGGAACTCACCTTTCAGACGTCTGTATGATCACACAGACGTCGCCCTTGCCGTCTGGATATCAGTCCAGACGTCTGATTCTGGAGATTTTTCCAGAATCAGAACCTCGCTCGGCCTCCGCTCGCGACGCCGCCCGCGTCGCACCTCGCGCGTCCGCTGCTCCGCCCGCAGCAAGTCCCTCCTCGCGACGCTCTGCGCCCCCTGCGCCCTCCGCCGGCCGGCCAAGCCGCTCCCGGCGAGCTCGCCCTCACGGCAGAGTCCCGCCCTCGCACGCCGCAGCTCCTCCGCGCCTTCGCTGCGCCGCTGCCGCTGCGCCCTCGCGTCCGCTCGCTCCGCCCGCAGCAGGAGAGGAGGAAGATGGTGGAGACGGGAGGGGAGGCGCGCCCCCTCCCCCTTTTAACGCCGCGCGGAGAGGAGAGAGAGACGCCCGCAGTCGCCTGCAGCCGCAGAGAAGATGCGGATCTCAGGTCTGCGCGCACAGGCGCGCAGACGAATATCCCGTGCGAGTATAACTGTTCGTCAGACGTCTGTAAACTATCCCGGACGTCTGGTCAGACGTCTGGATGTGATCCCAGACGTCTTGACAGACGTCTGGGCCACCTCCCAGACGTCTTAAAAGACGTCTGGGGTACGCGCTCGTTACAATATAACAAACTCAAAGGAAGTTTCGTCCCCGAAACTTGCGCCAACTAGGGTGCGGAAAAAGGATGTGCAAATAACCATAACAAACTCAAAGAGGACCGAAGCCGGTCCGAAAAGACGTACCCGCGAAAAGCTCTGGGTACCGCTCCCGCATTGCCGCCTCAGGCTCCCAGGTAGCCTCCTCGTACCGCTGGCTCCTCCACAAAACCTTTACCAGGGGTACTTGCTTTCGTCTCAACCTGCGGATGGCTCGGTCTAGGATCTGCACTGGCCACTCGGGGTAGGTCAGGTCGTCGCTCACCTCGACGCTCTCGTGACTCAGTACGTGGCTGGGATCGGCTACGTACTTCCTGAGGTTGGACACGTGGAACACGTCGTGCACACCAGAAAGCTGCGGGGGAAGGGCAAGTCTGTAAGCAACGGGTCCAACCCGCTCCAGGACCTCGAAGGGCCCCACGAACCTCGGCGCGAGCTTCCCTCTCACCCCAAACCGCTGTAAACCCTTCATGGGCGAAACACGAAGAAAGACGTGGTCCCCAACCTCGAACTGCACCTCTCTGCGTCTGCGATCTACGTAGCTCTTCTGTCTGCTCCTGACAGTGCGGAGTCGTCTGTGGATCTGTTCAACTACCTCCTGACTCTGCCGGATCAACCTGGGGCCAACCTCCCAAGAGCCCCTCCAGTCTAGTACACAGGCACGCAAAAGATCCTCAAGTGTCTGTATCGTGCGTTCCGACTGTCCGTCCGTCTGGGGGTGGTAAGCCGTGCTAAACCTCAACCTCGTCCCCAAAGCCTGCTGAAACTCAGCCCAAAACTGGGACGTAAAGCGGGTATCCCGGTCGGATACGATCTCCCGCGGAACTCCGTGTAGTCGCACCACATCACGGATGTACCTCTCTGCCAACTGTGCTGGTCCCAAAGTGACTCGGATCGGCAAGAATCGTGCCGTCTTCGTCAACCTATCCACTATTACCCAGACCGCGTCATGTCCTCGCTGGGTAACAGGTAAACCCACCACCAAGTCCATGGTGATGCTCTCCCACTTCCACTCTGGCACTGGAAGCGGCTGAAGCGGCCCTGCAGGCCTCTGATGCTCGGCTTTCACCTGCTGGCACACTAAGCACTGCTGCACGAACTCACCCACATCCCGCTTCATCCCTCTCCACCAGAACTCGCGTCTCAAGTCATGGTACATTTTCGTGTTTCCGGGATGTATGGTGAATCTGGAACCGTGTGCCTCAGTCAGGAGCTCTCTCAACAGCTCCTCGTCTCTGGGGACGCACAGCCGTCCCCTCAAGCGTAACACCTGGTCTGTGAAAGAGAAGTCCCCTGGGTCCCCTGACAGTACTCTGTCGCGCAAAGACTGCAAGTACGGATCGGCCATCTGTCCCGTGATGATGCGGTCTATCAACTCTGGTCTGGTCTGCCGTGTCACCGTCACTGCCCCACAGTATCCTCGTAACTCTAGAGGTCGCCAACTGCCCACCTCCTCCAAAAGGCTCCAACTCTGTAACTGTAGACTGGCCAAGCGTGCGGGCGCCTTACGGCTCAAGGCGTCAGCCACCACATTGGCCTTTCCCGGGTGGTAGGAGATGCTGCAGTCGTAGTCCTTCAGGAGCTCCAACCAACGTCTCTGTCTCATGTTGAGCTCCTTCTGGTCAAAAAGATATCTGAGGCTCTTGTGATCTGTAAAAATCTCGAAGGTCTCACCGTACAAGTAGTGCCTCCATGTCTTCAGCGCGAAGACAACAGCTGCCAACTCTAGGTCGTGGGTAGGGTAGGTATGCTCATGGGGCTTCAGTTGCCGCGAAGCGTAAGCGACCACGTGACCCCTCTGCATGAGCACACCTCCTAACCCCTGCAAGGAAGCGTCCGTGTACACAACGAACCCGCCACTACTGTCAGGAATGGTGAGCACGGGAGCCGAGGTCAACCTCTCCTTCAGCTCCAGAAAACACGCCTCACAGGCGTCTGTCCAAGTGAAAGGCACATCCTTCCGAGTCAACTGTGTCATAGGACGTGCAATCTGCGAAAACCCTCTGATGAACCGTCTGTAGTAACCTGCCAGTCCCAGGAAACTGCGAATCTCAGTGACTGAACGCGGTCTCTCCCACCTGAGCACTGCCTCGACCTTGGCGGGATCCACCGCCAGGCCGTCTCCAGAGATCACATGACCCAAAAAGGTCACCTCCCTCAACCAGAACTCGCACTTGCTGTATTTGGCGTACAGCCTGCGTCGTCTCAGAGTGTCCAGAACCATCCGCAAGTGCTGTCCGTGCTGCGTCCGATCTCTAGAATAGATGAGTACATCATCTATGAAAACCACCACAAACTGGTCCAAGTACGGTCTGAACACCCGGTTCATCAGGTCCATGAAAGCAGCGGGGGCATTGGTCAGCCCAAACGGCATGACCAAAAACTCGTAGTGTCCGTACCGGGTGCGGAAAGCTGTCTTGGAGACGTCGGTCTCCCTGATCCTCAACTGGTGGTATCCAGACCTCAAGTCGATCTTGGAAAACACCGTGGCACCCCGCAACTGGTCAAACAAATCGTCAATCCTCGGCAGCGGATATCGGTTCTTGATGGTGACCCTATTCAGCTGTCTGTAGTCCACACAAAGGCGTAGGGTCCCATCCTTCTTCTTCACAAACAGTACCGGGGCTCCCCAGGGAGACGCACTGGGCCTCACGAAACCCTTCTCCAAAAGGTCCTGCAACTGAGACTTGAGCTCTCGCAGCTCAAGCGGTGCCATCCTGTATGGCGCGGTGGAGATGGGGTTGGTCCCTGGTACTAGTGAGATCTCAAACTCGATCTCACGCTCGGGCGGTAGTCCTGGTAACTCGTCTGGAAACACGTCGGGGTACTCTCTGACCACCGGGATGCTCTGGAAGTCTGCCACGGGGCTGTGCTCTGCCACCACACAAGCTAAGAAGCCCTCACACCCCTGGCTCAAAAGTCTCGCCGCCCGGAGTGCCGAAATGCACCTGAAACCTCCGTCCACTGGCTGCCCGTGAAACTCGAAGGAAGGCAACTCCGGAATGGAGAAGACAATCTTCCTCTCAAAGCAGTCCACCAATGCGTGGTAAGCGGACAGCCAATCCATCCCCAGGATCACCCCAAAGTCCTCCATCTGTATCATAATCAGGTCAGCTGGCAGGCTGTGTCCCCCGATGCTGACCCCGCAACCCGTGTACACCTCCTCAGCTACAAACAGCTGACCACTCGGACCTCTGATTACGAACGGGTTCTCTAACAATGTATAATCCTGGTCCAGACTAACTGCGAAACTGTCTGCGACAAACGAGTGCGTAGCGCCGGAATCGAAAAGCGTGTAAACGAGTCTGCCGGAAACTGAAACCATACCTGCTACCACGGATCCCGAAGCTCTGGCGTCCCTGTGTGTTAGGGCGTTGATACGCCCCTCAGCTCTAGGTGCGGACGAAGCAGCCACACTCTGCGTCGGACGGGTAGGTGCTGGCCGGTACCCTCCTCGCGACTGCGGTCCTCCTCCTCGCGCCTGGAAACCGCGGCCTCCTGCGCGCCCTCCAGTGCTCTGCGCGGGAAGTATCTGCTGACCTCCTGCCCTAGATGGGCAGTCCCTCCTGACGTGGCCCGGCTGGCCACACTGGTAGCAGAGGGGAACCCGACTCCCGCCCTCAGTGAGTCCCTGCTGTCGGCTAGGCGGGGGTCCGGTGCTGGCGACTGGCCCCTGTGAGAAGTCTGGCTGAAAGGGCCTCTTCCGCCCGCCGTCGGTCTCTCGCGCGGACGGGTTGGTCTCCTCGTAAGTCATGGCTGCCTCTACCACTCTCGAAAACGTCGGCAGCTTCAGGGGTTTGACATACCCCCGGATCGCAGGCCGGAGCCCCTCGGTGAACCTCCAAAGGCGCTCCTCCTCAGTGGCTACCGCTGTCGCTGCAAAGCGGGACAGCTCCAAGAAACGCGTGCGGTACGCGCTCACGGTCATCGTCCCTTGGCGGAGAGTGTGGAACTCCCGCCTCCTCTGGTCCTGCCACGTCTGGGGAAAGTACTGCTCACAGAAGAGGGTGACGAACTGGTCCCACGTCGGCTCGTCCCTCTCCTGTCCCCGGACCGCCCTCCACCACCGGTGTGCCGCACTCTCCAGCTGGTACGTGGCAAAGGCCACGCGGCACTCCACCGGGGGGCGAAGGGTGTCGAAGATCTTCTCCAGCTGCTCAAGCCAGTCCTCTGCCTCGGTCGGGTCCTCATCCCCCTTGAAGGAGGGGGGCTTCAGCTTCCGGAACTGCCCGAAAAGCTCGAAGTGGTGCTGTAGGGGAGGTGCTGGTGCACCTCCAGGCGAAGGTGCCTCGTGTACAGAAGTGTCGGAGGAAGGTGGGGGCGGCAGGGGCCCATCCCCTCCCTCGTGTCCGGCGCCGCGTCCGTCGCGTGGTCCCACAGAGGACTCCCCCTCTGCAACCCCAGGAGGAGGTGCTCGGGGCGGTGGGTGGAGCTCCTCTCGCACAATATCCCGTATCAGTCTGGCGAGGTCCTGGGCCTGGATGCCAGGGAGTGGTGGCTGGTCCACCGAGACGTCAACGACAGCACGTCCACCTCGCCGACCTCGCCCTCGGCCGCGCCCGCGGCCAGTCTCGCCAGTCCCACGACGAGGCATCTCCTGCAAGGAGACGCGAAACAAAACGGAAACGTCAAAACAGACGGTACCTAACAACACTTCTAAGAGCTCATGTCAAGAGATATGTTGTGGTGGCTATTCTAGCTATAAACATGTGAATTGGTTACTTTCCAGCCAGTTGATTCACTTCTCGGGACGACCTTGCTCTGATACCATCTTGTAACGACCCGGTTCCCGAGTCCCTACGAGACACGAGAACCGGACCGACTCGACTAATCCCAAGACCCAGTCGTCCAACGAGGAAGTAACCAAAAGACAGTAAAATAAACCACATTCAGCATGAATATAACTAACAGTAAAAAGTACAGTAGTAAGGAAAGAAACTACTACAGTAGGCACCACCACAACAGTAAAACAACATTTATCATATAACAAAAACTGCAGGTAAGGAAGGTACAGCGGAAACAAAACTACTCACTAGAACAGAAACAAAAGAAGGTACAAAGCTGTGGCAACTCTACTGGACCCTACTCGGCCCAGCGTCCTCTGCAGCCGCCGACCCTGGCTGCTCAACACCTGGTCCTGAAAAAGGTAACGAGTGTAACACGTCAGCAAAACGCTGAGTAGAGTGGCAAACTAACTAAAGGCAACAGTAGAGTGTACAGTAGCTGTTATGTTCTATTACTTCCTTTATTTACATCTTTCAATTTTTCTCACTATTTCATTTACTTCTCAGATCCTTTACTTGATCTCGAATGTCCTTGTGGGACGATCTTGATTGCAGTCTTTTCCAACAGTAGAAGTAGCACGTGGTGCTCTCCTGGCCGGGAGAGTCCCCCGTGGTGATCCTACCCTCAGTCAACCACCCCAAGGTCACTGACAGACGTAACGGTGACTACGGCACGCGCGATAAACGCACAGGTAGCTAGCCCGTACTGGCACGCGGTCAGTCGTTTCCGTTAACGGGTGCGCCCAAAGCACAGCACGGAACCAGGGCAGAGCCCTCTCAGTAACAGGGGTCCAACCCCTCCACAGTAACCAAACCGGGGCCTTGCCCCTCCACAGTCCGCGCACCCTCGTCTGACTACCCTGGTTTGCCCTAGTGGGCCTAACAAGTCGGTGAAGGAGGCTAGCAGAACCCCGGGGCCCGTGGGGTAGCTAGTACTCTCCTAACACTACTAGCTCTCCTCGGTACTACGTACACGAGGGCCAACAAGTCGATACAGAGCGGCCAAGCCTAACCCCGGGTCCCTGGGGCGGCTGGCCCCACTCTGCACTAAAACAGGTACAGGTACTTCCCTTGGTACTGCGTACCCAAGAGACAGTACAACTACATCTCAGTTCCATTCCTTTTCTTTCCAGGAGTTCCACTCCTAATTCCCCGTAGGGTTCCAGCCCTTTATCTCAGAACATCATATGTTTCACTTTCCAGATTCACGTTCTCAATTTCCATGATCTCAAACATGTTTCTTTGTTCATAACAGGCAGCTGTTAATTAATTTCACAGGCAGCTTATATATTCCTTTCCATTTTTCCAAGACTGCAGTAATATACATTCCACTAGTTTTTCCATCCTAGGATTCATGCCATATCCTAGGATCTATCATACAATCTAGTTTTCCGGCCCTAGGATTCATGCAACACCTAGGAGCTATCATTCCATACATTTCTCATTCCTAGGGTTCATGCAATGCCCTAGGTTCTAGTTATGGTTCCATACTTTAACAGATTTTATTAATGCTTAAAACCACTCTACCAGGTACAACGGAAGTAGTGGGGGCGTGGTCGGGAATCCCGCGCGCCTCCGCGACTCTCAAGACGGCAACCGAACGAGGTCCTATCACAAGGATCAAACACAAGGAGTGTCTCAAAACAGTGTATAGCTACTGTAGGCGGGTAGAGGAATAAATTCGGAAACGAACGCAACTCGAATCGCGGAAAACGGAGCCCAAACGGGCCCTAAACGGGTCGAGAAAGACAATACTGTGCAAAATCAGACGTCTGGAACTCCTTCCAGACGTCTTAAACGGTGGATCAGAGAATTACCTGTTCGGCGGGGTTCCCCGGACGTCCAGAAGTCTGTGGCGACGTCTCCCCTAGATCCAAGACGTCCGATGGTCTCTCCGGACGTCTGGAGGTCACTCCCGCCGTCTGGTACAACTTCCAGACGTCGGATTCGCAAAGGATGACGAATCCGAACACCTGCGCACAGCCAACCCTCCTCCTTCAGTACGGTCAGTCGACAAAAGAAGAAGGAGAAAGCGGAACTCACCTTTCAGACGTCTGTATGATCACACAGACGTCGCCCTTGCCGTCTGGATATCAGTCCAGACGTCTGATTCTGGAGATTTTTCCAGAATCAGAACCTCGCTCGGCCTCCGCTCGCGACGCCGCCCGCGTCGCACCTCGCGCGTCCGCTGCTCCGCCCGCAGCAGGTCCCTCCTCGCGACGCTCTGCGCCCCCTGCGCCCTCCGCCGGCCGGCCAAGCCGCTCCCGGCGAGCTCGCCCTCACGGCAGAGTCCCGCCCTCGCACGCCGCAGCTCCTCCGCGCCTTCGCTGCGCCGCTGCCGCTGCGCCCTCGCGTCCGCTCGCTCCGCCCGCAGCAGGAGAGGAGGAAGATGGTGGAGACGGGAGGGGAGGCGCGCCCCCTCCCCCTTTTAACGCCGCGCGGAGAGGAGAGAGAGACGCCCGCAGTCGCCTGCAGCCGCAGAGAAGATGCGGATCTCAGGTCTGCGCGCACAGGCGCGCAGACGAATATCCCGTGCGAGTATAACTGTTCGTCAGACGTCTGTAAACTATCCCGGACGTCTGGTCAGACGTCTGGATGTGATCCCAGACGTCTTGACAGACGTCTGGGCCACCTCCCAGACGTCTTAAAAGACGTCTGGGGTACGCGCTCGTTACATATATATATATATATATATAGATATATATATACATATATATATAGGTATATATACATATATATATATATACATATATATATATATACATATATATATACATATATATATATATACATATATATATACATATATATATATATACATATATATATACATATATATATATATACATATATATATATACATATATATATATATACATATATATATACATATATATATATATATACATATATATATACATATATATATATATATACATATATATATACATATATATATACATATAGATATACATATATATATACATATATATATACATATAGATATACATATATATATACATATATATATATATACATATATATATATATATATCTATATATATCTATATATACATATATATATATATATCTATATATATATATACATATATATACATATATATACATATATATATATGTATATGTATTTGCAAGTAATCCAGAATATGGTCTTTGATCAACTGAGAAATGCTTAAATAAAAACACACTCGCCATTTATATATATATATATATATATATATATATATATATATATTTCCAAAGCAAGAGCCAACAATGCAATCATCTCACAAATGCATTACCTACTTCTCGGAGTTTCCTAAATTTGAGAAGAACATCTCAGGCACCCTGTATTACTCCTACAAAATTGCATGACACAGCTCCTATCATGATGGTGTGCAGCAATGCAGTTGCAAATAGTGTAAGACCTCGTGCAGACCCTGCACACAGCATGCTAACAATAGTAAGAAAAACACATGGCATTAAAGAGGCAACTTCTGTGTCTCGAGGAAATGCAGACCTGCTATCTTTACTCTTTCTAGTCTCACTATCCTCAACAATAGACTTTGCCATATGGGGCTTAGCTAGTTCAATCAGATGTTCACATTCCTCCTTGGACTGCACATTGAGCAAATTCATAAGTTCATCAACTCAATGCAGCAATATTTTTGAGATCGCTATTATAAAGATCAGCATAAGAAATTGTAGGTAATAAAAGCATTTCTTTTCAGAAAGCTTTTCAATGGGGTCCCCATCCTAGATGGCTCTAGGCTTGTAGTTGGGGTCATTTCTGTTCCCATGTCTCTCATGTATACATACTTCACTTGAGGGATTCCTATATAAATAGCCAATTTGACATCCATCAGCTATATGTACTAAGAAATACAGGGAGAATGGATTGAATAAGATGTAAATATAAGTGGTTCAAAATGAGCTACACTTCTAACTTGGCTCAATGATTGATAAAGTGGAGGCCTTTTTTCAACACTACCAATGGCAATGCCAGTTTTTATGGACCATTAAGCATGTGTCAATACTGTCTTCAATTTTGATTGTGAAATCAAATAATAAAAAGTTATTTAGGAAATAAAACACCCACCTAAAGCCACAAACAGAGGTGACTAGTTTAGGACTATTAAGGCAAATAGCACCTCCTCAACCTCTCACCAATATTCAACTAAGGATATAAAAAAAGGGATCAAAATTTACTACTGTTTTCCCTTATTAAACTTGTATTTTCATGGTGCAACTATTGATACTATTTATTTGTTAAGTGCATTTGTAATAGAAGACAAATGATGTGAAAGAAAGAAATCAAGAAACCCCTTATAAAAAGAAAAAAAAGAAAGCATGTTCAAGTAGCTATCTCAGGTTGAGAAACTTCCACTTCATGCATTTCTTTTTGTTAATTTAGATTGATGGAGTTGTGGCCACTAGATGTTGAATCCGTAACAACACTAGCTCCATTGGGTTTCTACTCCTCATACAGTCCTAGCTAGAATAAGAAAACTACATGCATTGAGAAAATTCAGCAGGAAAGGGTGAGTGCAGTCGAAAAAAATTCAAAATGCCACTGTTTGACAGAAAAAGTAGTAAACCTACCTTAGGATTGAAGAATTTGGTATGCACCTCCAAACTAATTACTTACCTGGCAAGGTGTGATAAGCCATTTCTCCTCAGCATCTGTTATCACACATGTTAACAAATATATTTTACAAAGAAACATGTTAACCTGCCACATACATTCACCATAATATCAAACATACTCATATCATTATTTTCCACATTCATAAACCACAAATGCAAATATATGTTCTACCATTCATATATATATTCCACCATTCACCACATGCATATACTCATTCATTAATAAAACACATGTATATATCACATGTTTTGAACTATATACATAAAGACTACTCATGTCGTGAAAATAAAAATAAAAATCTAGACAACTATGTAATGGCTTCTGTAACGACCCGGTTCCCGAGTCCCTACGAGACACGAGAACCGGACCGACTCGACTAATCCCAAGATCCAGTCGTCCAACGAGGAAGTAACCAAAAGACAGTAAAATAAACCACATTCAGCATGAATATAACTAACAGTAAGAAAGTACAGCAGTAAGGAAAGAAACTACTACAGTAGGTACCACCACAACAGTAAAGCAACATTTATCATATAACAAAAACTGCAGGTAAAGAAGGTACAGCGGAAACAAAACTACTCACTAGAACAGAAACAAAAAGAAGGTACAAAGCTGTGGTAACTCTACTGGACCCTACTCGGCCCAGCGTCCTCTGCAGCCGCCGACCTTGGCTGCTCAACACCTGGTCCTGAAAAAGGTAACGAGTGTAACACGTCAGCAAAACGCTGAGTAGAGTGGCAAACTAACTAAAGGCAACAGTAGAGTGTACAGTAGCTGTTATGTTCTATTACTTCCTTTATTTACATCTTTCAATTTTTCTCACTATTTCATTTACTTCTCAGATCCTTTACTTGATCTCGAATGTCCTCGTGGGACGATCTTGATTTGCAGTCTTTTCCAACAGTAGAAGTAGCACGTGGTGCTCTCCTGGCCGGGAGAGTCCCCCGTGGTGATCCTACCCTCAGTCAACCACCCCAAGGTCACTGACAGACGTAACGGTGACTACGGCACGCGCGATAAACGCACAGGTAGCTAGCCCGTACTGGCACGCGGTCAGTCGTTTCCGTTAACGGGTGCACCCAAAGCACAGCACGGAACCAGGGCAGAGCCCTCTCAGTAACAGGGGTCCAACCCCTCCACAGTAACCAAACCGGGGCCTTGCCCCTCCACAGTCCGCGCACCCTCGCCTGACTACCCTGGTTTGCCCTAGTGGGCCTAATAAGTCGGTGAAGGAGGCTAGCAGAACCCCGGGGCCCGTGGGGTAGCTAGTACTCTCCTAACACTACTAGCTCTCCTCGGTACTACGTACACGAGGGCCAACAAGTCGGTACAGAGTGGCCAAGCCTAACCCCGGGTCCCTAGGGCGGCTGGCCCCACTCTGCACTAAAACAGGTACAGGTACTTCCCTTGGTACTGCGTACCCAAGAGACAGTACAAACTACAACTCGGTTCCATTCCTTTTCTTTCCAGGAGTTCCACTCCTAATTCCCCGTAGGGTTCCAGCTCTTTATCTCAGAACATCATATGTTTCACTTTCCAGATTCTCGTTCTCACATTCCATGATCTCAACATGATTCTTTATGCATAACAGGCAGCTGTTAATTAAATTTACAGGCAGCTTTATATATTCCTTTCCCTTTTTCCAAGACTGCAGTAATGTACATTCCACTAGTTTTTCCATCCTAGGATTCATGCCATATCCTAGGATCTATCATACAATCTAGTTTTCCGGCCCTAGGATTCATGCAACACCTAGGAGCTATCATTCCATATATTTCTCATTCCTAGGATTCATGCAATGCCCTAGGTTCTAGTTATGGTTCCATACTTTAACAGATTTTATTAATACTTAAAACCACTCTACCAGGTACAACGGGAGTAATGGGGGCGTGGTCGGGAATCCCGCGCGCCTCCGCGACTCTCAAGACTGCAACTGAACGGGATCCTGTCACAAGGATCAAACACAAGGAGTGTCTCAAAACAGTGTATAGCTACTGTAGGCGGGTAGAGGAATAAATTCTGAAACGAACGCAACTCGAATCGCGGAAAACGGAGCCCAAACGGGCCCTAAACGGGTCGAGAAAGACAATACTGTGCAAAATCAGACGTCTGGAACTCCTTCCAGACGTCTTAAACGGTGGATCAGAGAATTACCTGTTCGGCTTGGTTCCCCGGACGTCCAGAAGTCTGTGGGGACGTCTCTCCTAGATCCCAGACGTCCGATGGTCACTCCGGACGTCTGGAGGTCACTCCCGCCGTCTGGTACAACTTCCAGACATCTGATTCGCAAAGGATGACGAATCAGAACACCTGCGCACAGCCAACCCCCCTCCCTCAGTACGGTCAGTCGATAAAAGAAGAAGAAGAAAGCGGAACTCACCTTTCAGACGTCTGTATGATCTCACAGACGTCGACCTTGCCGTCTGGGTATCAGTCCAGACGTCTGATTCTGGAAATTTTTCCAGAATCAGAACCTTGCTCGGCCTCCGCTCGCGACACCGCCCGCGTCGCACCTCGTGCGTCCGCTGCTCCGCCCACAACAGGTCCCTCTCCGTGATGCTCTGCGCCCGCTCCGCCCTCCGCCGGCCGGCCAAGCCGCTCCCGGCGAGCTCGCCCTCACGGCAGAGCCCCGCCCTCGCACACCGCAGCTCCTCCGCGCCTACTGCAGCTGCCGCTGCCGCTGCGCCCTCGCGTCCGCTCGCTCTCGCGCACAGGCAGGAGAGAAGGAGGAAGATGGTGGAGACGGGAGGGGAGGCGCGCCCCCTCCCCCTTTTAACGCCGCGCGGAGAGGAGAGAGAGACGGTCGCAGTCGCCTGCAGCCGCAGAGGAAGATGCGGGATCGTAGGTCTGCGCGCACAGGCGCGCAGGCGAATATCCCGTGCGAGCATAACTGTTCGCCAGACGTCTGTAAACTATCCCGGACGTCTGGTCAGACGTCTGGATGTGATCCCAGACGTCTTTACAGACGTCTGGGCCACCTCCCAGACGTCTTAAAAGACGTCTGGGGCACGCGCTCGTTACAATATAACAAACTCAAAGGAAGTTTCGTCCCCGAAACTTGCGCCAACTAGGGTGCGGGAAGAAGGTGTCCAAATAACCATAACAAACTCAAAGAGGACCGAAGCCGGTCCGAAAAGACGTACCCGCGAAAAGCTCTGGGTACCGCTCCCGCATTGCCGCCTCAGGCTCCCAGGTAGCCTCCTCGTACCGCTGGCTCCTCCACAAAACCTTTACCAGGGGTACTTGCTTTCGTCTCAACCTGCGGACGGCTCGGTCTAGGATCTGCACTGGCCGCTCGGGGTAGGTCAGGTCGTCGCTCACCTCGACGCTCTCGTGACTCAGTACGTGGCTGGGATCGGCTACGTACTTCCTGAGGTTGGACACGTGGAACACGTCGTGCACACCAGAAAGCTGCGGGGGAAGGGCAAGTCTGTAAGCAACGGGTCCAACCCGCTCCAGGACCTCGAAGGGCCCCACGAACCTCGGCGCGAGCTTCCCTCTCACCCCAAACCGCTGTAAGCCCTTCATGGGCGAAACACGAAGAAAGACGTGGTCCCCGACCTCGAACTGCACCTCTCTGCGTCTGCGATCTGCGTAGCTCTTCTGTCTGCTCCTGACAGTGCGGAGTCGTCTGTGGATCTGCTCAACTACCTCCTGACTCTGCCGGATCAACCTGGGGCCAACCTCCCACTTGGTCCCCACCTCAACCCAACTCAAGGGTGCCGTGCATTTCCGTCCGTACAGAGCCTCGTAGGGAGCCATGCCGATGCTCGAGTGATAACTGTTGTTGTATGCAAACTCTGCCAGGGGTAGGTGCTCCTCCCAAGAGCCCCTCCAGTCTAGTACACAGGCACGCAAAAGATCCTCAAGTGTCTGTATCGTGCGTTCCGACTGTCCGTCCGTCTGGGGGTGGTAAGCCGTGCTAAACCTCAACCTCGTCCCCAAAGCCTGCTGAAACTCAGCCCAAAACTGGGACGTAAAGCGGGTATCCCGGTCGGATACGATCTCCCGCGGAACTCCGTGTAGCCGCACCACATCACGGATATACCTCTCTGCCAACTGTGCTGGTCCCAAAGTGACTCGGATCGGCAAGAATCGTGCCGTCTTCGTCAATCTATCCACTATTACCCAGACTGCGTCGTGTCCTCGCTGGGTAACAGGTAAGCCCACCACCAAGTCCATGGTGATGCTCTCCCACTTCCACTCTGGCACTGGAAGCGGCTGGAGCGGCCCTGCAGGCCTCTGATGCTCGGGTTTCACCTGCTGGCACACTAAGCACTGCTGCACGAACTCACCCACATCCCGCTTCATCCCTCTCCACCAGAACTCGCGTCTCAAGTCATGGTACATTTTCGTGTTTCCGGGATGTATGGTGAATCTGGAACCGTGTGCCTCAGTCAGGAGCTCTCTCAACAGCTCCTCGTCTCTGGGGACGCACAGCCGTCCCCCCAAGCGTAACACCTGGTCTGTGAAAGAGAGTCCCCTGGGTCCCCTGACAGTACTCTGTCGCGCAAAGACTGCAAGTACGGATCGGCCATCTGTCCCGTGATGATGCGGTCTATCAACTCTGGTCTGGTCTGCCGTGTCACCGTCACTGCCCCACAGTACCCTCGTAACTCTAGAGGTCGCCAACTGCCCACCTCCTCCAAAAGGCTCCAACTCTGTAACTGTAGACTGGCCAAGCGTGCGGGCGCCTTACGGCTCAAGGCGTCAGCCACCACATTGGCCTTTCCCGGGTGGTAGGAGATGCTGCAGTCGTAGTCCTTCAGGAGCTCCAACCAACGTCTCTGTCTCATGTTGAGCTCCTTCTGGTCAAAAAGATATCTGAGGCTCTTGTGATCTGTAAAAAATCTCGAAGGTCTCACCGTACAAGTAATGCCTCCATGTCTTCAGCGCGAAGACAATAGCTGCCAACTCTAGGTCGTGGGTTGGGTAGGTATGCTCATGGGGCTTCAGTTGCCGCGAAGCGTAAGCGACCACGTGACCCCTCTGCATGAGCACACCTCCTAACCCCTGCAAGGAAGCGTCCGCGTACACAACGAACCCGCCACTACTGTCAGGGATGGTGAGCACGGGAGCCGAGGTCAACCTCTCCTTCAGCTCCAGAAAACACGCCTCACAGGCGTCTGTCCAAGCGAAAGGCACATCCTTCCGAGTCAACTGTGTCATAGGACGTGCAATCTGCGAAAACCCTCTGATGAACCGTCTGTAGTAACCTGCCAGTCCCAGGAAACTGCGAATCTCAGTGACTGAACGCGGTCTCTCCCACCTGAGCACTGCCTCGACCTTGGCGGGATCCACCGCCAGGCCGTCTCCAGAGATCACATGACCCAAAAAGGTCACCTCCCTCAACCAGAACTCGCACTTGCTGTATTTGGCGTACAGCCTGCGTCGTCTCAGAGTGTCCAGAACCATCCGCAAGTGCTGTCCGTGCTGCGTCCGATCTCTAGAATAGATGAGTACATCATCTATGAAAACCACCACAAATTGGTCCAAGTACGGTCTGAACACCCGGTTCAACAGGTCCATGAAAGCAGCGGGGGCATTGGTCAGCCCAAACGGCATGACCAAAAACTCGTAGTGTCCGTACCGGGTGCGGAAAGCTGTCTTGGAGACGTCGGTCTCCCTGATCCTCAACTGGTGGTATCCAGACCTCAAGTCGATCTTGGAAAACACCGTGGCACCCCGCAACTGGTCAAACAAATCGTCAATCCTCGGCAGCGGATATCTGTTCTTGATGGTGACCCTATTCAGCTGTCGGTAGTCCACACAAAGGCGTAGGGTCCCATCCTTCTTCTTCACAAACAGTACCGGGGCTCCCCAGGGAGACGCACTGGGCCTCACGAAACCCTTCTCCAAAAGGTCCTGCAACTGAGACTTGAGCTCTCGCAGCTCAAGCGGTGCCATCCTGTATGGCGCGGTGGAGATGGGGCTAGTCCCTGGTACTAGTGAGATCTCAAACTCGATCTCACGCTCGGGCGGTAGTCCTGGTAACTCGTCTGGAAACACGTCGGGGTACTCTCTGACCACCGGGATGCTCTGGAAGTCTGCCACGGGGCTGTGCTCTGCCACCACACAAGCTAAGAAGCCCTCACACCCCTGGCTCAAAAGTCTCGCCGCCCGAAGTGCCGAAATGCACCTGAAACCTCCGTCCACTGGCTGCCCGTGAAACTCGAAGGAAGGCAACTCCGGAATGGAGAAGACAATCTTCCTCTCAAAGCAGTCTACCAAGGCGTGGTAAGCGGACAGCCAATCCATCCCCAGAATCACTCCAAAGTCCTCCATCTGTATCATAATCAGGTCAGCTGGGAGGCTGTGTCCCCCGATGCTGACCCCGCAACCCGTGTACACCTCCTCAGCTACAAACAGCTGACCACTCGGACCTCTGATTACGAACGGGTTCTCTAACATTGTATAATCCTGGTCTAAACTAACTGCGAAACTGTCTGCGACAAACGAGTGCGTAGCGCCGGAATCGAAAAGCGTGTAAACGAGTCTGCCAGCAACTGAAACCATACCTGCTACCACGGATCCCGAAGCTCTGGCGTCCCTGTGTGTTAGGGCGTTGATACGCCCCTCAGCTCTAGGTGCGGACGAAGCAGCCACACTCTGCGTCGGACGGGTAGGTGCTGGCCGGTACCCTCCTCGCGACTGCGGTCCTCCTCCTCGCGTCTGGAAACCGCGGCCTCCTGCGCGCCCTCCAGTGCTCTGTGCGGGAAGTATCTGCTGACCTCCTGCCCTAGATGGGCAGTCCCTCCTGACGTGGCCCGGCTGGCCACACTGGTAGCAGAGGGGAACCCGACTCCCGCCCTCAGTGAGTCCCTGCTGTCGGCTCGGCGGGGGTCCGGTGCTGGCGACTGGCCCCTGTCGAGGGCCCCCAAAGGCCACTGATGGCCCTGCACAACGTGACGGCTCTCCTGCGGACGCCATGTGTCTCCGTTGAGTTCTCCTAACACGCCTGGTGTGGCGGCGGAAATCTCGTTCCACCACTAACTCCCCTGTCGTACGCTCGGAAGGGGGAGGGGGGGTGGCGACGTGGGTGGAAGCTGAAATTCTTCTCGAACCACCTCTCGAATCAGTTGGACGAGGTCCCGAGACGGTATACTCAGGAGAAGAGGAGGGGTAGTATGTATTCCAAGCCCGACATATCTGTCCCCCGGGCCCTGACCTCGGCCGCGCCTGCGGCTCACCCTCCTAGCTCCACGACGCGGCATCTCCTACAATGGAGACGCGAAACAAAACAGAAACGTCAAAACAGACGGTACCTAACAACACTTCTAAGAGCTCATGTCAAGAGATATGTTGTGGTGGCTACTCTAGCTATAAACATGTGAATTGGTTACTTTCCAGTCAGTTGATTCACTTCTCGGGACGACCTTGCTCTGATACCATCTTGTAACGACCCGGTTCCCGAGTCCCTACGAGACACGAGAACCGGACCGACTCGACTAATCCCAAGATCCAGTCGTCCAACGAGGAAGTAACCAAAAGACAGTAAAATAAACCACATTCAGCATGAATATAACTACCAGTAAGAAAGTACAGCAGTAAGGAAAGAAACTACTACAGTAGGTACCACCACAACAGTAAAGCAACATTTATCATATAACAAAAACTGCAGGTAAAGAAGGTACAACGGAAACAAAACTACTCACTAGAACAGAAACAAAAAGAAGGTACAAAGCTGTGGTAACTCTACTGGACCCTACTCGGCCCAGCGTCCTCTGCAGCCGCCGACCCTGGCTGCTCAACACCTGGTCCTGAAAAAGGTAACGAGTGTAACACGTCAGCAAAACGCTGAGTAGAGTGGCAAACTAACTAAAGGCAACAGTAGAGTGTACAGTAGCTGTTATGTTCTATTACTTCCTTTATTTACATCTTTCAATTTTTCTCACTATTTCATTTACTTCTCAGATCCTTTACTTGATCTCGAATGTCCTCGTGGGACGATCTTGATTTGCAGTCTTTTCCAACAGTAGAAGTAGCACGTGGTGCTCTCCTGGCCGGGAGAGTCCCCCATGGTGATCCTACCCTCAGTCAACCACCCCAAGGTCACTGACAGACGTAACGGTGACTACGGCACGCGCGATAAACGCACAGGTAGCTAGCCCGTACTGGCACGCGGTCAGTCGTTTCCGTTAACGGGTGCGCCCAAAGCACAGCACGGAACCAGGGCAGAGCCCTCTCAGTAACAGGGGTCCAACCCCTCCACAGTAACCAAACCGGGGCCTTGCCCCTCCACAGTCCGCGCACCCTCGCCTGACTACCCTGGTTTGCCCTAGTGGGCCTAACAAGTCGGTGAAGGAGGCTAGCAGAACCCCGGGGCCCGTGGGGTAGCTAGTACTCTCCTAACACTACTAGCTCTCCTCGGTACTACGTACACGAGGGCCAACAAGTCGGTACAGAGCGGCCAAGCCTAACCCCGGGTCCCTGGGGCGGCTGGCCCCACTCTGCACTAAAACAGGTACAGGTACTTCCCTTGGTCCTGCGTACCCAAGAGACAGTACAAACTACAACTCGGTTCCATTCCTTTTCTTTCCAGGAGTTCCACTCCTAATTCCCCGTAGGGTTCCAGCTCTTTATCTCAGAACATCATATGTTTCACTTTCCAGATTCTCGTTCTCACATTCCATGATCTCAACATGATTCTTTATGCATAACAGGCAGCTGTTAATTAAATTTACAGGCAGCTTTATATATTCCTTTCCCTTTTTCCAAGACTGCAGTAATGTACATTCCACTAGTTTTTCCATCCTAGGATTCATGCCATATCCTAGGATCTATCATACAATCTAGTTTTCCGGCCCTAGGATTCATGCAACACCTAGGAGCTATCATTCCATATATTTCTCATTCCTAGGATTCATGCAATGCCCTAGGTTCTAGTTATGGTTCCATACTTTAACAGATTTTATTAATACTTAAAACCACTCTACCAGGTACAACGGGAGTAATGGGGGCGTGGTCGGGAATCTCGCGCGCCTCCGCGACTCTCAAGACTGCAACTGAACGGGATCCTGTCACAAGGATCAAACACAAGGAGTGTCTCAAAACAGTGTATAGCTACTGTAGGCGGGTAGAGGAATAAATTCTGAAATGAACGCAACTCGAATCACGGAAAACGAAGCCCAAACGGGCCCTAAACGGGTCGAGAAAGACAATACTGTGCAAAATCAGACGTCTGGAACTCCTTCCAGACGTCTTAAACGGTGGATCAGAGAATTACCTGTTCGGCTTGGTTCCCCGGACGTCCAGAAGTCTGTGGGGACGTCTCTCCTAGATCCCAGACGTCCGATGGTCACTCCGGACGTCTGGAGGTCACTCCCGCCGTCTGGTACAACTTCCAGACGTCTGATTCGCAAAGGATGACGAATCAGAACACCTGCGCACAGCCAACCCCCCTCCCTCAGTACGGTCAGTCGATAAAAGAAGAAGAAGAAAGCGAAACTCACCTTTCAGACGTCTGTATGATCTCACAGACGTCGACCTTGCCGTCTGGGTATCAGTCCAGACGTCTGATTCTGGAAATTTTTCCAGAATCAGAACCTTGCTCGGCCTCCGCTCGCGACGCCGCCCGTGTCGCACCTCGCGCGTCCGCTGCTCCGCCCGCAGCAGGTCCCTCTCCGCGACGCTCTGCGCCCCCTGCGCCCTCCGCCGGTCGGCCAAGCCGCTCCCGGCGAGCTCGCCCTCACGGCAGAGCCCCGCCCTCGCACACCGCAGCTCCTCCGCGCCTACTGCGGCTGCCGCTGCCGCTGCGCCCTCGCGTCCGCTCGCTCTCGCGCACAGGCAGGAGAGAAGGAGGAAGATGGTGGAGACGGGAGGGGAGGCGCGCCCCCTCCCCCTTTTAACGCCGCGCGGAGAGGAGAGAGAGACGGTCGCAGTCGCCTGCAGCCGCAGAGGAAGATGCGGGATCGTAGGTCTGCGCGCACAGGCGCGCAGGCGAATATCCCGTGCGAGCATAACTGTTCGCCAGACGTCTGTAAACTATCCCGGACGTCTGGTCAGACGTCTGGATGTGATCCCAGACGTCTTTACAGACGTCTGGGGCACGCGCTCGTTACAGCTTCTATGCCACCTGTCCCAAAACCTCCACAGTCATCATTAGGTGGATGAAGTGGGAAGTGAAAAGAAGAATGATCTGTGTCACCTTGTCCCAATGCATGTAAGATTGCTTTCAATTGTGCTTGCATTTGTTTCTCCATTTGTGCCTGCATCTGCTCCCATTCTTGTTGTGCTTCTTGTCTCTGTCGTTCTAGTATATCATTTGTCTTGTCCAACTTTGACTTAACATCATTTAGTTTCTCTTGAAAGATCTCCACTTGTGTCTGTAACTGCTGCAACCTCTTTGAACCCCCTGATCCCTTCCTTCCATACGAACTAGTAATAGTCTCACTTTCACCAGTACTACGAACAAAACCACCATGCTCGGGGGCCATAATTGTCCTAAATGCTTGCTCTGCTATCGTAGGTTGTAATGGACCAGTCTCTGATTGCTCATCCATATCATCACTAAAAGATGCATCAACTCCATCATGCGACCCTACACATAGTTGAGCTTATGGTAAGTTCTCCTAAATGTTTATCACTAAGTTATTTATTAGTTGTTTCAACGAGCTTACATGCCTCTCTGGATATAATGGATCAATCCAAGCACGGCAGCCATCGGTAGTAGGCTTGCTATGACTACTCTCATAGATCGAAACACAATCAATTTGTGCACCGTTATGGGTATCTGACTGCATATGTAAGATGTAGGATAAATTAAGTTATCCTAAATCTTAACTTCTCTTACTTAGGTCTCCTAACTTATAAGCTTTCTAAAAGATATTATAATCAATAATTTTTTTTATTGCCAATTAAGATGGTGAAATTGTACTTACATAATTTTCCCTCAAGGTATCTATGTTCATCCATCCCAAGCAGTGGGTTGTAGCTAGAGCTTTCACCCTATGAGCATTATTTTTCTTATCTTGCTCTTATTATAACAACGAATTATTGAAATTAGTACTTAATCATTTTGCTTTTAGAATAGAAGTAATTAATATGAAATATTATTTACCTTTGTGTTTTCCTTATCCCAATATTCATAGCACTCTACCCAATGACGAGCTTGTACGCCTGGTGGCACATCTCTCAATGCATCCTCATAATTCTTACCAATAAAGAACTATTTATATATACAGAAAAGTTAGCAACACCTAAAAGTAAATAGTTGTGTTATTGTGTCATTATGAATTTTATATTTATGATTATGTCTTACTTGGCTTTAAAGTTCTCTCCAACTACAAAGTGCCCTCCCTGCTACTTGGAGAATATATGTAGTAGTCATTGGATTTGTTCCCCAATCATATGTCACCTGCATTTTATATTATAATGAATATTTATATAAAGGATTTTTTAAGTAAAGCAAATGAATGACATAACAACAATATCATATTAATACCCCTATCTCATGAATGAACTCATCCTTAGATTGTTGAGAGACCTGCCTCCAATCAAAATAGCATGGGGATATCAACAATCTCGCAAGTGTAGGGGTCCTTGTTTAAGTGAATTCGTCGTTGTTTAAGAGATGTATCATAGGATAAGACAAAATTGCTCAAATCATTTAAATTTATAGCTCAGAATTGCAAAAGAGTCTGAGGTCGATCACAGGGAGCAAATTAATGGCAATTCAATCTCACAAATCACAATTTAATCAAAAATATAAGAAAATATGATCAAAACTTCATTCAAAACAACTCAAATAGATATAAATATGAAATCGAGTAGCAATGTGCAAAAAGATTGGGTTAAAATGTTGATTTAAATCACCAAATTAACCCCTAATATTATGCTCAAATAAATGCACAGTATCTCTTAATCAAATATGCCACATCAACCAATTAAATATCCCAACAGTATGTATCACTAAGGCACCAACAGAGATCAGACGAAGGCACAAGGCATCAAACGCCTTAAATTGCTCAAGTTCACAGCTCCAACAAAAGAGCCAAAGGCCTCCTCTCTCCGTCCTGCCTCAAGAGAGAGGCAAGCAGAGCACAGCACAGAGGCAAAGGCCTCCTTAGAGATTAGTTAAGTGTAGATGGTAGAGAAGGGAAAAACCCCCCTCTCCCTCACTTCTTTCTCTCAAGGATCCTAGTTAAGTCGGATAATCAATCAAGTAATCGAGCATGAACAAGACCAGGCTTGCAGGCGTGATCGAAAGCGAAGAGTGCACAGAGGTGGGTAAGCTGGTGAAGGTGGCTGGGGACTTGACCCCCGTGTCCTGGGTGAGGGATCGAGAGTGGAAATTCCTCTTATGTCACGTGCTTCACTTCAGTTTCCACGATGTGGGACTAAATGTCCCACAATTCTCCTCACATGCAGCTGGAGGTTGAAGATTTGATTTCAGTCAAAAGAAGCACCTGTGGAGTCCAATTGAACATCTGGATCGCTTCTTGGGAGTCAACCGCGATACCTGGAGCAGAGAACTCTCAAGAACATGCTTGAAGGTTGCTAGCGGAGTCGAAGAAGGAGATGGTGGCGGAGCTTCATAGATCACCTGAAAAGCAGAGAATGGCCTTGCGGCCACGTCAAATACGTTAAGGAGGATCACCGTGGAACGACAAGTGTGGAGGGCAGACGACCTCAAGAAGGTGGAGCGATGGTGCTTGTGTCAGGTGGAGTGCGTGAGTAGCTATTCCCCTCAATTACTTGAGTGGTTTTTCTTGTGAGGACACGGTGGATGTTTCTAGACCTATGGGGGGCAGATTGGTGTAGTGTAGCGGATTTACGAGGTCGCCAGAGGTACATCAGAGATGAGGGACAACGATGGTGGCATAAGCGTGAGGTGTATTGGAGCAAATGTCGAGTTTATGAAGTGAGTCAGTGGGCGATGCGGAGTTGAATGAGGGAGGTTGCAGACGAAGGTGATGTTGAGTTGGCATCGACTATGATTGGCTGGTGCCTGAGATGAAGGTGGCTCCGAGGGAGAGGATGGCGACACCTGAAGAAAAAGGGAGCTCCTCGCAGGTATGGTGAGGTGTGGAAGAAGCTGGGGAAGATGGTGTTGGTGCTAGAGCACCACGATCATTTATTTTGATGATAACAAAACACGTGTCATTTAATATTTGCACTTGGAGTCTTAGATTTCAGGTCAATTGCAAATGTAGACGTGTTTAGACGGAGTTCGAGCTCGCATCTAGGACGGATTGGAGGAGCTCGATGGAGAGTAGAAGAGATTCGCGAGGAGCGCTATATTGAAGATGGAAGGACAAGAAGAATAGGATAGAATTTTGTTTAATCCTTTCATGTACTTTTGTCGTTATTTTCTTGCTCTTTATTTCCTTAGAAATTTATGTTAAAGAGCCTCAAAGTACCCTAACAGTAGTCCTAGGAACACCCGCACAACCCTAGGATACTTAGGTTTTCTGTAGAATACTTAGAAAACCAATATAGGGTTCAAACAGAGTTTCCAGACGTCTAATTCCCAAATCAGACGTCTGATAAAGTATTTTAAGACGTCTGACTGTTGTTTCAGACGTCTGATAACAATTAGGCTGGACATAGTTATTTCTGTCTGATGAAATCAGACGTCCAAACCTTAGACCAGACGTCTTAGGAGACGTCTGATGGATTTGCTAGACGTCCAATTAGTGGACCATTGGCTTGCTTAGCATACACCCAAGAATATGACCGTTAGAGCCTTATCAGACGTCCATAGGACTGTCCAGACGTCTGATAATTGACCGTTTTGCCTCGGCTGACCCAAAATCTCTTCTCAAAGATTTTCTAGCCGTTGCAACGTTTGGAAAATCCATTCCCACAGTAAAAGTAGGTTTCCAGACGTCCAGACATAGTGCCAGACGTCCTATATGTCGTCTGATGGACTTGCGCTAGAACTCTGTTTAGATCTGATTCAAGTCAGGAAGAGACCCACCCAAAATCAGACGTCTGACCTTGAAATCAGACATCTTAAAGTGAAGTTCCAGACGCCTGATGCCAGAATTAGACGTCTGATAAGCCTGTCAGAACAATGATTGTTCCTGATTTCGGGCTGATTCTCTTGGGCTTTGTTCCCAACGGCTATAGAACCTTTCCTAAGCCTTCCAAAGCCTTCCTAAGGCCTCTATAAATAGAGGGGAACCTTTGCAACACAAAGACACACTAAGAGAAACACAAGACACACCTAAGCAACTTTGTTCCACTCTTTTGTGTCCAAGAGAAGCCCTTGCTCTCCAAGCTCTAGTTCCATTCATCTTGAGAGCATCAAGCTTCGCGCACCCGCTCTCCGGCCGTAGTTCACAAGAGCGAAGTTGCGCCATCGCGTGGCTCACGCACCGCGTCATCAACTCGACGCACTCCTTGCAAAGGGGAGTTTCCTAATTCCTATAGAAGCTAGGTTCATAATTACTTTGTTGTCTCTATAGGATTACTTGTTTATTTTATCTTTGTTATTTGGTTGGGTATTCGCTTTGCGAATTCCCGTCTCCTTCGCGAGACAAAATCCTTCTCGTGGAGAGAAGGGGTTGAGGTACGCTACCCTCGTTTAAGTAGCGTGGTTGTATTGAGGTTGAATCACCCTCGTTTAAAGTGATTTGGTTTAGTGGATTTTGATCAACTTGGTTGATCGGAAAATCCTAACTCGATAGTGTTAGGTGGTGGTTTTCACCCGGTTTGGGTTTCCACCTAAAAATACTTGTGTACTTGTGTGATTGCTTATTTGGTGAGATTATTTATATTTCATTTCCGCATTTTTTTACGTCACATTGATCTCACCCCCTCCAAGTAGGAAACTACAGATGGATCTGCTACCTATAGTATGTGGCAGTATGAAAGGAGACCGGAGGAAGGAGGTCATCGGAGTGGAGTTTGGAGCCGACCGGAGGTAGAGAAGATGAGGGAATTTTGGGCCTCAAACTCGCTAACGAGTTCGGCTCTACATTGGGGAGGCTTTTATAGAGCTTCAGGCAAGCTTCCAAGCTTGGAAACAAGCTTGAGAAGCTCAGATTTTCATGAAAAAGATCCTTGAAATCCAAGGATTCGCACGTGCTTCATGAGGGGATTTGGGGTCAAAATCTAGGTTTAGATGAATTAAGATTTCCTCATGATCATCCTTCCAATTTTGGAAGGGATTGGCCAAGCAATCAGGGAAGAATCCTTGATTGAAAGCTCGGGTTTGTGGGTTCACACCTACAATGGCGGTAGGGACCCATTTGTAGAAGATGAAGAGAAGTTAGGGGGCTATTTGTAAAGATTTTGAAAGTTAGTGGCATGAATGAGAGAGAAAGAAACAGATTGGACCAAAATGCAAACTAAGTCAAGATGGACACTGATTAGGCCCAAATTTTGGTACAAACCTAATTTGGACCTAAGGAATCTAATGGTAAAGTCAGATTTTAGTTTTGACTAAGTTTGACTAGGCAATTTATCCAAAAAATTCAAATTACGGCAGAACTGCGTCTTTGATTCTATTTAAGGTCAAAATGGGTTCCAAAAGTTAAATCAAGGGTATCAAACCTTATGGAATATTTTTCGATGATTTTTAGAAGGTTTATATTGGATTATAAAATGTACACAAATGGGATTGAGTTTTGAAAACTCGTCGATGTAGTATGATTTACGAAGAAATCCGTCAACAGATAAATTTACCGAAACTCAAAAGAATTCCGGATCGAACACAAGGAGGCTACGTTGATTTGAAATCCGCGATTATATTTCTTTTTGTTGTTTTTGTTTAGAAAGCAAGATAATTACAAGGAACTCGATATAAACACTAAGAGAGAGAGAGAACAATCACTTTAATAAGCTTGGAAAATGTCTTTACAACTAGAAAGTGGGAAATTCTACAGCTAGAAAGTGGGAAAATTTACTCTACAAAGTGATAAAAAGAAGGTGGAGAGAAGTTATCCTGCTTGACATCTACTTGGAGGACAAGCCGAACGGGGTGACGCTTGGAACACGGAGGACGAAGATCGAAGATGAAGAATAGAGCGGGAAGAACCGAGGGCGAGGTAGGGCATCGTCGTCGTCGTGGGATCCACTTCCGGAACAGGGCTGAGAAAAGTTTGATTTTGACTCTCATCTCGGGTTTGGGCAAGCTTCTTTAGAGCTTTGGAGAGGGAGAGAGGTGAAGGAAGGGATGAAGAAGTGGAGGGCATAGGTCCTTTTATAGATGAGGTTTGAGGGGGCAAATGGATCATTTTAACATCAAAGCATTAATGCCAGGTCTTTAGTGACAGATAAAACCATCACTAAAGCCCAGATCGTGGGCGATGTGTGCGCGCACACCACGTGCCTCTTCTCCTCGCGCTTCAACGCATGCCCACGTTCTTTTCATCTTAGCAGTCCGATCGTATGATCGAATGGCTTAAACGCACTATGGCCGCGCTTCATCGCACACCTGTGCATGTGATGGCACATGCAGAAGCGCGTCATCACACGCATGCAATGCGGTCTTCATTTGGCGTGCCACGTCGCCGCCTACATGGCTGCTCGATGAGGATGATGCGACCGAATTTTGATTATGCGTGCCTGCCCGCTGTTGCCTTCGCCCCCCTCGCCGCAATTTGAACTCGCGCTCACATGTTGAGAGGCGTGCTCAAGACCACTGTGGTGTCTCCACAAATGGTCATGGTTTTAACTTAGGCTCAAGCACACTCGGCTGTTGGATGAAGATCCAACGGCTGAGAGTGCTCGAGTGTTGAATCTTCATTAGCGTGCAGGTACTCCTTGATGCGATCTCGGCTGTTGGATTTGAGATCCAACAACTGAAATTAATCACGCAATCGAAGAGGGCATCGTGCAACACTTTTTTGGCCAATTGGGCGGCTGAAATGGTGCCACGTGGTGCCATCTATGTGGCACCATCTTGGCCGTCCATCTTCTATGTGTTGTATATGGTGCCACTGATGTCGGATTGAACCGATTTTCACGTTGTTGGGCTGCGATCATCGATCCAAACCCATCCGTGTGGTCGGATTTGTCATCTGAAGTGCGGATTGACACTATCTTGGCCCTTGATCTCTGATTTTCCTCAGGTTATACCTAATGCTACGGAAGTTCGATTAGGGCGATTTTGGAGTCGTTGAACTCCGATCGTCACCCTGATCCACTCTGTATGGTTGGATCTTCAGTCTGAGTCCCTGATTAAAAGTTGCCCTGTTCCTGGGCATCAAAAAGAAGAAATTACTATACAATTTGTATAATTTGACCTAAATGCATGATGATGCATGTTATGCAACATTTACAATGCATGATGCTAATGTGATACTAAGAACATGCATTAATAGACATTTTTGGCTATTTAGATGTATGCACATTAGTTTAGATGAATTCTATTTTGACTAGAACCTCAGTACTTTAAGCAGGTCTGCAATTAGGGTTTTGGGTGCTGTATTAGTTCTCGAAATGCGTAAAGCCATATTTCTATCTGCATGGACCCACTTATGAGACTTTAATGCTCATTTGACCTCTATTTCACCACTAGTGAACCCCATGGTTATTCTGTATTCATGATATGCTGTTAAACTTACATAATTAACCTTAGTTTCCTATTCTCTTCTCAAAACAGCCTGATGTATAGTTGAGTTATGACCCTCAGATGGTTATGCAGGAGCATTTATCTTTTAAGCCTGACTAAAAGAGGCCAGTTAGGGCCTATGATGGTGTTCCCATCATACCCCCATGCCTAGCTTTGGCTAGTCCCTTAGCAAAACATTTATGGATCAAACCATGTCTCTAGGTTAGAGGTAACCGCCAGGATGCCTTACTAAGCTGCATCCCTAGAAATCAGATCAGAGTACCAACAATAGGCCTAGAGGTACTTAAGTATCAGCCAAGATCTAGACCTGAACAACTTCAGCCTTAGCTGTTGTAAAGGTTTCTAAGGCCCGCAAAAACTGCCTAAAGGTTCGTTGACCCCAATAGTTAAAGCACCCGTGCATAGATGTAACATGTCCAGGTTCAGTTTGCTAATGCATTTTTGTAAGAAAGAGATAGAGAAGGATTTTTCATTTGGAGAGTTTTCTCTCTTTTTTTATTTTTCCCTAAATCCAGCCTCGAATTGGCCCTAAACACGGTCTGTATCAGATTCCTTGTTCCCACCATCAATCCTCGAAGGGTCCCCGGCTTTTGATGCCTTGGGATAGCACCGCCCATGGTAACCCCCAGAATCCTGGCTTTGGACACTTTGAGATAGTGTCGCTTGATGTAAACATGTTTATATCACATAAACTGTCTATTTACGCGCGTTCTTAGGCATAGAATTGCATAACATACTATAAATATTGCATAACATGCATCATCTTGCATTTAGGGTAGTCTATATAAAATTTAGGTTAATTGTCTCCTTTTATGGCCAGGGATAGGGCAACATAGTAATTAGGGCTTTGAACCGAGGATCCAACCATACAGATCTGATCAGGGCAACGACAGGAGTTCAACGACTCCAAGATCGCTCTGATCGGACATCTGTAGCACCAAATATAGTCCAAGGAAGCATAGAGATCAAGGGCCAAGATGGGTCAATCCACACCTCAGATGATAAATCCGACCGCACGGATGGGTTCGGATCGACGATCGCAGCCTAACGGCGTGAAAATCGGTCCAATCCGACACTTGTGGCACCGTCTATAGCACACAAAAGATGGATGGCCAAGATGGCACCACATGGTGCCATCTTAGTCGCCCGATCGGCCCTAGGGACCTGCTGCTGCTTTTCTTATTCACTCACTTAGCGAATCTCCACTGTTGAATGCCCATCCAATGTTTGAGAATCAGCCACGTCACCACTCATCAGTGCTTCTCCTCATATGAAGGTAGAATCAACGCCTGATCTCGACCGTCAAATGAAGATCCAACGGTCGAGATCGACTATTTGCAAAACCATCACCGCGCGTCAACTGCATGCGTAGCACAACGGTTAAGGCACTGTGTCAGTAGGAGGTGAGTGTTTGAATTGTCGAACGACCTCTCCTTCTCACATGCAGGCACATCGTCACAGCCGAAAGATCAGAAATCAAAGGCCCGGATCGTCTGATAGGATGAATGCGCGATTCGACGCACTGAACTCACGCGCGATTTGGCGGTGCGAAGCTGAAGTGTGGCGCGGGCGACGACGACTTTAAGTCGTCCGATCTTGAGATCGAACGGCTGATATTGTCCAAATGTGGGCTTGCATTTTAGGCGTGGAAGAGGAGTAGGCGCGCGCACAGTGCGCACATGTCCAAATTGCCTCCAATCCTTGCAACTATAAAAGGAGACCCCTACCCTATGAAATTCTCATCCCTTTTCTTCTCTTACCCCTTCCAAAGCTCTAAGAGCTTGTCCCAAACACAGGATGCCCCTCTAGAGTAGAAATCATAATTTTTCCACCTTCGTCCCCCTTTGTAGAGCATCCCATGGTTGTCCTCTTTGTGCATTCGAGAAGCAGATCCCATGACGACGACAACATGCTACTTTGTTCCTATTCTTCCCACTTCATCCTCCTTCTTCCTGCTCCGTTCCCCGTCTTCCAGGCATCGTCCCATCCGGCTCGTCCTCCAAGTAATCGTCGACGAGGATATTCCTCTCTCCATTCTCTTTATTGCTTTCTAGAATAGATTTACTGCTTTCTAGTGTAGATTTCCCGCTTTCTAGTCGTAATGAGAAGTGTAATGAACAGCTTGTGATAATGAAATCCATGTTTATTCTACCTCTCTTTTGATTTTATTTGTAATATTCTCTTTCTCTCTCTCTTTTATTTATTATTTGTTAAATAGATAGTTTTCAACCAACTAATCTGTTTCGTGACAAACAAATAAAACGTGTATTTTTAATCAAACATCCGCCTCCCTATGTTCGATCCGAAACTTCTTTACGGATTTTCGATATAAATTTTATCTGTTGACGGATTTCTTCGCAAATCAAACTATGACAGGTTTTTGAATCCAACCGCGAACGCGTAGTTTTCCGTGTTCAACATTTTGGCATCGTTGCCGGGGAGGTGACACTTTTTTATTCTTTGCGTTTTCCAACTTACGAATCGTTTACCTTACTTCTTTCCTTTCTTATTGTGATTGCAGGTACTTTTTTGAGACAAGCCAAAGCGGTAGATTGGAGCAAAGTGCTATTGAAGGTTTTGTAAGTTTAACCCCACCTCCCACCCATTAGTTTTCATTTCACCACATAATAACACAAACATAAATCAACCTAGGTGTTCTTATAAACCCTAAGATTAGTTTTGATTGTTTGTTTGACACCTACACCCACCTTACCCTTTGCATTTAAAAAGAAAAATTTTAAAAAAATCTCATAGAGGTACACAACCTCATCTGATTTTCAAACTCATCTGGTAAATCGATCTTTGGAATAGGTACACACACCCAAACACATAATCGGGTAGAAATCAGATTAGGTAATCACTTGTGTGCTTACTTAAGTGGTGCAACAGGCCGATTGTTTGAGTTGATTGGGTTGCACCACTTTAACTAAAATCAACTCATTAAGTAGCTGCCACATAGGTTCAACTCTTAGGGATTTACCAGGCACTCCACATTCTTTTAAGCTTTAAAGGAAAATATCTTCACCTGTGCTTTTAAAACCTGGAGTGCCAACAAAACTTGATTGAAAATACCTAAAGTTGAATCCTAAAAGCTACTAAGCAAGATTTGAATCTTAAAATTCACCGCATCAAAAATAATCTTGCTTGAAAACCTCTGGTTGTGCATGCACACACACATTAATCAATCATTAAGGGTGCAACCCAGATAAAGGGCCCATCACATTCCCAAGCAAATTCAAACCTAACTTTAATTAAAACAGAGTAGATGTTGGCCTTAAGGATTCGACTCACTCTTTGGAGCCCAAAATGAGATTATTTTTGATTAGTCTGTTTCTACTGTTCAATCTGATGTCTAGCTAGGAGAGTAGAATCAAATGATCGCGGTTGGGAAGTACACTAGGAACCAGAGGTGCAAGCCGAAGGAAGAACCTTCTCCCCAGTCCCTCCCTCTAACTGGTTGGATTGAACAGAAAGAAGTAGATCAAATTGTTTCTTTATCTCAAGACGGGTTCTAGGAGTCTGTAGGTCTTTAGGCTAGCCTACTTAAGGATAGGTTTGATTGTTTGTATTGCAGGGTGCCTTTCTTCCTCCCGTCTATCATGAATACTTCCACATTTTATACGCATTCCCACTCTTTCCCTCCTGTTATGACTTATCCTCAACATGATGATTATCCCAACTCATATTGTAATCAACCATCTATTAGTTGGGATAACTCTGATTGGGGATACAGTTCCGAACTTCTGTGTTCAAGATCTGACCCTGGACACCATCATCAAGATTTTTATCCTTCTCAGAGCCACATCGATTATAGATCGCCATCCCTTCATGGACAACCTAGCACGATCTACAATCAAGGAGGATACACTGATCCTTACCCATACCCTGAATACACTACCTTTAGGTCATCACCACTTCATGAACAACCCAAAATGACCTATTATCAGGGAGGGTATCACGAATCACAATTTGTTAACTCCTCTGCACTGATCCTAAACCCGTCCAATCCTGAACCAAACCATTTGGTTTAGGTTAACCAGGTCCAAGAAAAGGTTTTGGATAACTTGAGGAATACTATACAATCTTTAGAAGCTCAGCCAATACCTTGCACTGAAGAATTGGAGCCCCTAATTGAAATGATTGATCTGAACAAGTATTTGTTGAATTGGCTCTAGGATGTTAAGGATAAGGACCTAGGTGAGTTTTTACTTGGGAAGTTAGAGAAATTGAGAATAAGATTTGTGGTCATTTTAGTTTAATCATGCGATGATTCCCAAGATGAGCCCCCTTCAAGAGAGCCAATGTCAGAACTCGCTCAGGCACTTATTGGAAGGGACACGTGTAACGACCCGATTCCCGAGTCCCTACGAGACACGAGAACCGGACCGACTCGACTAATCCCAAGACCTAGTCGTCCAACGAGGAAGTAACCAAAAGACAGTAAAGTAAACCACATTCAGCATGAATATAACTAACAGTAAGAAAGTACAGCAGTAAGGAAAGAAACTACTACAGTAGGTACCACCACAACAGTAAAACAACATTTATCATATAACAAAAACTGCAGGTAAAGAAGGTATAGCGGAAACAAAAACTACTCACTAGAACAGAAACAAAAGAGGTACAAAAGGCTGTGGTAACTCTACTGGACCCTACTCGGCCCAGCGTCCTCTGCAGCCGCCGACCCTGGCTGCTCAACACCTGGTCCTGAAAAAGGTAACGAGTGTAACACGTCAGCAAAACGCTGAGTAGAGTGGCAAACTAACTAAAGGCAACAGTAGAGTGTACAATAGCTGTTATGTTCTATTACTTCCTTTATTCACATCTTTCAATTTTTCTCACTATTTCATTTATTTCTCAGATCCTTTACTTGTTCTCGAATGTCCTCGTGGGAACGATCTTGATTGCAGTCTTTTCCAAAATTAGAAGTAGCATGTGGTGCTCTCCTGGCCGGGAGAGTCCCCCGTGGTGATCCTACCCTCAGTCAACCACCCCAAGGTCACTGACAGACGTAACGGTGACTACGGCACGCGCGATAAACGCATAAGTAGCTAGCCCGCACTGGCACGCAGTCAGTCGTTTCCGTTAACGGGTGCACCCAAAGCACAGCACGGAACCAGGGCAGAGCCCTCTCAGTAACAGGGGTCCAACCCCTCCATAGTAACCAAACCGGGGCCTTGCCCCTCCACAGTCCGCGCACCTCGCCTGACTACCCTGGTTTGCCCTAGTGGGCCTAACAAGTCGGTAAAGGAGGCTAGCAGAACCCCGGGGCCCGTGGGGTAGCTAGTACTCTCCTAACACTACTAGCTCTCCTCGGTACTACGTACACGAGGGCCAACAAGTCGGTACAGAGTGGCCAGTCCTAACCCCCGGGTCCCTGGGGTGGCTAGCTCAGCCCTGCACTAAACAGGGGGATAGTCGCTCTCCTTGGTACTCCGTACTCAAGGGCCAGCTCACTTCCCCAATTCTATTCCATTCGCTTTCCAGGAGTTCTACTCCTACTTCCCCGTAGGGTTCCAGAACATCTTATGTCTTACTTTCCAGTTTCACGTTCTTACAAACCATGATCCCAATCATGTTTCTTTATTCATAACAGGCAGCTGTGAACTCAATTTACAGGCAGCTTCATATATTCCTTTCCATTTTTCCAAGACGGCATTATTATATATTCCACTAGTTTTTCCATCCTAGGATTCATGCCATATCTAGGGTCTATCATACAATCTAGTTTTCCGGCCCTAGGATTCATGCAACACCTAGGAACTATCATTCCATATATTTCTCATTCCTAGGATTCATGCAATGTCCTAGGTTCTAGTTATGGATCCATACTTTAACAAATTTTATTAATACTTAAAGCCACTCTACCAGGTACAACGGGAGTAATGGGGGCGTGATCGGGAATCCCGCATGCCTCCGCGACTCTCAAGACTGCAACCGAACGAGGTCCTATCACAAGGATCAAACACAAGGAGTGTCTCAAAATAGTGTATAGCTACTGTAGACGGGTAGAGGAATTAATTCTGAAACGAATGCAACTCGAATCGCGGAAAACGGAGCCCAAACGGGCCCTAAACGGGTCGAGAAAGACGATACTGTGCAAAATCAGACGTCTGGAACTCCTTCCAGACGTCTTAAACGGTGGATCAGAGAATTACCTGTTCAGCGTGGTTTCCCAGACGTCCAGAAGTCTGCGGGGACGTCTGTCCTATACCCCAGACGTCCGATGGTCCATACGGACGTCTGTAGGTCACTCCCGCCGTCTGGTACAACTTCCAGACGTCTGATTCGCAAAGGATGGCGAATCAGCGAACCTGCGCACAGCCAACCCCCCCTCCCTCAGTACGGTCAGTCGACAAGAAGGAAGAAGAAAGCGGAAACTCACCTTTCAGACGTCTGTATGATCTTACAGACGTCGACCTTGCCGTCTGGCTATCAACCCAGACGTCTGATTCTGGAAATTTTTCCAGAATCAGAACCCTGCTCGGCCTCCGCTCGCGACGCCGCCCACGTCGCACCTCGCGCTCCTGCTGCTCAGACCGCAGCAGGTCCCTCTTCGCGTCGCTCCGCGCCCCCTGCGTCCTCCGCCAGCCGGCCAAGCCGCTCCGGCGAGCTCGCCCTCACGGCAGAGCTCCGCCCTCGCACGCCGCACCTCCGCGCTCACTGCGGCCGTCGCTACCGCCCTCGCGTCCGCTCGCTCTCGCGCACAGGAAGGAGAAGAAGGAGGAGACTGTGGAGACGGGAGGGGAGGCGTGGCCCTTTTAAGGCCGCGCGAGGAGGAGAGAGGAGGTGGCAGGCCGCCTGCAGCCGCAGAGAGAAAAAAGAGGGAATATGCGGTCTGCGCGCTCAGGCGCGCAGGCGACTCGCGTGTGTCGAAAATAACGAATTTCCAGACGTCTGGAAACGATCCCAGACGTCTTATCAGACGTCTGGTTGTGATCCCAGACGTCTTGTCAGACGTCTGAGCCACCTCCCAGATGTCTTAAAAGACGTCTGGGGCACACATTCGTTACAATATAACAAACTCAAAGGAAGTTTCGTCCCCGAAACTTGCGCTAACTAGGGTGCGGGAAAAAGATGTCCAAATAACCATAACAAACTCAAAGAGGACCGAAGCCGGTTCGAAAAGACGTACCCGCGAAAAGCTCCGGGTACCGCTCCCGCATTGCCGCCTCAGGCTCCCAGGTAGCCTCCTCGTACCGCTGGCTCCTCCACAAAACCTTTACCAGGGGTACTTGCTTTCGTCTCAACCTGCGGACGGCTCGGTCTAGGATCTGCACTGGCCGCTCGGGGTAGGTCAGGTCGTCGCTCACCTCGACGCTCTCGTGACTCAGTACGTGGCTGGGATCGGCTACGTACTTCCTGAGGTTGGACACGTGGAACACGTCGTGCACACCAGAAAGCTGCGGGGGAAGGGCAAGTCTGTAAGCAACGGGTCCAACCCGCTCCAGGACCTCAAAGGGCCCCACGAACCTCGGCGCGAGCTTCCCTCTCACCCCAAACCGCTGTAAGCCCTTCATGGGCGAAACACGAAGAAAGACGTGGTCCCCAACCTCGAACTGCACCTCTCTGCGTCTGCGATCTGCGTAGCTCTTCTGTCTGCTCCTGACAGTGCGGAGTCGTCTGTGGATCTGCTCAACTACCTCCTGACTCTGCCGGATCAACCTGGGGCCAACCTCCTACTTGGTCCCCACCTCAACCCAACTCAAGGGTGCCGTGCATTTCCGTCCGTACAGAGCCTCGTAGGGAGCCATGCCGATGCTCGAGTGATAACTGTTGTTGTATGCAAACTCCGCCAGGGGCAGGTGCTCCTCCCAAGAGCCCCTCCAGTCTAGTACACAGGCACGCAAAAGGTCCTCAAGTGTCTGTATCGTGCGTTCCGACTGTCCGTCCGTCTGGGGGTGGTAAGCCGTGCTAAACCTCAACCTCGTCCCCAAAGCCTGCTGAAACTCAGCCCAAAACTGGGACGTAAAGCGGGTATCCCGGTCGGATACGATCTCCCGCGGAACTCCGTGTAGTCGCACCACATCACGGAGAGCATCAAGAATCGTGCCGTCTTCGTCAATCAATCCACTATTACCCAGACTGCGTCGTGTCCTCGCTGGGTAACAGGTAAGCCCACCACCAAGTCCATGGTGATGCTCTCCCACTTCCACTCTGGCACTGGAAGCGGCTGAAGCGGCCCTGCAGGCCTCTGATGCTCGGCTTTCACCTGCTGGCACACTAAGCACTGCTGCACGAACTCACCCACATCCCGCTTCATCCCTCTCCACCAGAACTCGCGTCTCAAGTCATGGTACATTTTCGTGTTTCCGGGATGTATGGTGAATCTGGAACCGTGTGCCTCAGTCAGGAGCTCTCTCAACAGCTCCTCGTCTCTGGGGACGCACAACCGTCCCCTCAAGCGTAACACCTGGTCTGTGAAAGAGAAGTCCCCCTGGGTCCCCTGATAGTACTCTGTCGCGCAAAGACTGCAAGTACGGATCGGCCATCTGTCCCGTGATGATGCGGTCTATCAACTCTGGCCTGGTCTGCCGTGTCACCGTCACTGCCCCACAGTACCCTCGTAACTCTAGAGGTCGCCAACTGCCCACCTCCTCCAAAAGGCTCCAACTCTGTAACTGTAGACTGGCCAAGCGTGCGGGCGCCTTACGGCTCAAGGCGTCAGCCACCACATTGGCCTTTCCCGGGTGGTAGGAGATGCTGCAGTCGTAGTCCTTCAGGAGCTCCAACCAACGTCTCTGTCTCATGTTGAGCTCCTTCTGGTCAAAAAGATATCTGAGGCTCTTGTGATCTGTAAAAATCTCGAAGGTCTCACCGTACAAGTAGTGCCTCCATGTCTTCAGCGCGAAGACAACAGCTGCCAACTCTAGATCGTGGGTAGGGTAGGTATGCTCATGGGGCTTCAGTTGCCGCGAAGCGTAAGCGACCACGTGACCCCTCTGCATGAGCACACCTCCTAACCCCTGCAAGGAAGCGTCCGTGTACACAACGAACCCGCCACTACTGTCAGGGATGGTGAGCACGGGAGCCGAGGTCAACCTCTCCTTCAGCTCCAGAAAACACGCCTCACAGGCGTCTGTCCAAGCGAAAGGCACATCCTTCCGGGTCAACTGTGTCATAAGACGCGCAATCTGTGAAAATCCTCTAATGAACCGTCTGTAGTAACCTGCCAGTCCCAGGAAACTGCGAATCTCAGTGACTGAACGCGGTCTCTCCCACTTGAGCACAGCCTCGACCTTGGCGGGGTCCACCGCCAGGCCGTCTCCAGAGATCACATGACCCAAAAAGGTCACCTCCCTCAACCAGAACTCGCACTTGCTGTATTTGGCGTACAGCCTGCGTCGTCTCAGAGTGTCCAGAACCATCCGCAAGTGCTGTCCGTGCTGCGTCCGATCTCTAGAATAGATGAGTACATCATCTATGAAAACCACCACAAACTGGTCCAAGTACGGTCTAAACACCCGGTTCATCAGGTCCATGAAAGCAGCGGGGGCATTGGTCAGCCCAAACGGCATGACCAAAAACTCGTAGTGTCCGTACCGGGTGCGGAAAGCTGTCTTGGAGACGTCGGTCTCCCTGATCCTCAACTGGTGGTATCCAGACCTCAAGTCGATCTTGGAAAACACCGTGGCACCCCGCAACTAGTCAAACAAATCGTCGATCCTCGGCAGCGGATATCTATTCTTGATGGTGACCCTATTCAGCTGTCGGTAGTCCACACAAAGGCGTAGGGTCCCATCCTTCTTCTTCACAAACAGTACCGAGGCTCCCCAGGGAGACGCACTGGGCCTCACGAAACCTTTCTCCAAAAGGTCCTGCAACTGGGACTTGAGCTCTCGCAGCTCAAGCGGTGCCATTCTGTATGGCGCGGTGGAGATGGGGCTGGTCCCTGGTACTAGTGAGATCTCAAACCTCGATCTCACGCTCGGGCGGTAGTCCTGGTAACTCGTCTGGAAACACGTCGGGGTACTCTCTGACCACCGGATGCTCTGGAAGTCTGCCACGGGGCTGTGCTCTGCCACCACACAAGCTAGGAAGCCCTCACACCCCTGGCTCAAAAGTCTCGCCGCCCGAAGTGCCGAAATGCACCTGAAACCTCCGTCCACTGGCTGCCCGTGAAACTCGAAAGAAGGCAACTCCGGAATGGAGAAGACAATCTTCCTCTCAAAACAGTCTACCAAGGCGTGGTAAGCGGACAGCCAATCCATCCCCAGAATCACTCCAAAGTCCTCCATCTGTATCATAATCAGGTCAGCTGGCAGGCTATGTCCCCCGATGCTGACCTCGCAACCCGTGTACACCTCCTCAGCTACAAACAGCTGACCACTTGGACCTCTGATTACGAACGAATTCTCTAACAGTGTATAATCCTGGTCCAAACTAACTGCGAAACTGGCTGCGACAAACGAGTGCGTAGCGCCGGAATCGAAAAGTGTGTAAACGAGTCTGCCAGAAACTGAAACCATACCTGCTACCACGGATCCCGAAGCTCTGGCGTCCCTGTGTGTTAGGGCGTTGATACGGCCCTCAGCTCTAGGTGCGGACGAAGCGGCCACACTCTGCGTCGGACGGGTAGGTGCTGGCCGGTACCCTCCTCGCGACTGCGGTCCTCCTCTTCGTGCCTGGGAACCGCGGCCTCCTGCACACCCTCCAGTGCTCTGCACGAGAAGTATCTGCTGACCTCCTGCCCTAGATGGGCAGTCCCTCCTGACGTGGCCCGGCTGGCCACACTGGTAGCAGAGGGGAACCCGACTCCCGCCCTCAATGAGTCCCTGCTGTCGGCTAGGCGGGGGTCCGGTGCTGGCGACTGGCCCCTGTCGAGGGCCCCCAAAGGCCACTGATGGCCCTGCACAACGTGACGGCTCTCCTGCGGACGCCACGTGTCTCCGTTGAGTTCTCCTAACACGCCTGGTGTGGCGGCGGAAATCTCGTTCCACCACCAACTCCCCTGTCGTACGCTCGGAAGGGGGAGGGGGTGGCGACGTGGGTGGAAGCTGAAATTCTTCTCGAACCACCTCTCGAATCAGTTGGACGAGGTCCCGAGACAGTATACTCAGGAGAAGAGGAGGGGTAGTATGTATTCCAAGCCCGACACATCTGTCCCCCGGGCCCTGACCTCGGCTGCGCTTGCGGCCCACCCTCCTAGCTCCACGACGCGGCATCTCCTACAATGGAGACGCGAAACAAAATGAAAAGCGTCAAAACAGACGGTACCTAATGAAACTTCTAAGAGCTCATGTCAAGAGGTATGTTGTGGTGGCTACTCTAGTTATAACATGTGAATTGGTTATTTTCCAGTCAGTTGATTCACTTCTCGGGACGACCTTGCTCTGATACCATCTTGTAACGACCCGATTCCCGAGTCCCTACGAGACACGAGAACCGGACCGACTCGACTAATCCCAAGACCTAGTCGTCCAACGAGGAAGTAACCAAAAGACAGTAAAGTAAACCACATTCAGCATGAATATAACTAACAGTAAGAAAGTACAGCAGTAAGGAAAGAAACTACTACAGTAGGTACCACCACAACAGTAAAACAACATTTATCATATAACAAAAACTGCAGGTAAAGAAGGTACAGCGGAAACAAAAACTACTCACTAGAACAGAAACAAAAGAGGTACAAAAGGCTGTGGTAACTCTACTGGACCCTACTCGGCCCAGCATCCTCTGCAGCCGCCGACCCTGGCTGCTCAACACCTGGTCCTGAAAAAGGTAACGAGTGTAACACGTCAGCAAAACGCTGAGTAGAGTGGCTTTAAGTATTAATAAAATTTGTTAAAGTATGGATCCATAACTAGAACCTAGGACATTGCATGAATCCTAGGAATGAGAAATATATGGAATGATAGTTCCTAGGTGTTGCATGAATCCTAGGGCCGGAAAACTAGATTGTATGATAGACCCTAGGATATGGCATGAATCCTAGGATGGAAAAACTAGTGGAATATATAATAATGCAGTCTTGGAAAAATGGAAAGGAATATATGAAGCTGCCTGTAAATTGAGTTCACAGCTGCCTGTTATGAATAAAGAAACATGATTGGGATCATGGTTTGTAAGAACGTGAAACTGGAAAGTAAGACATAAGATGTTCTGGAACCCTACGGGGAAGTAGGAGTAGAACTCCTGGAAAGCGAATGGAATAGAATTGGGGAAGTGAGCTGGCCCTTGAGTACGGAGTACCAAGGAGAGCGACTGTCCCCCTGTTTAGTGCAGAGCTGAGCTAGCCACCCCAGGGACCCGGGGGTTAGGACTGGCCACTCTGTACCGACTTGTTGGCCCTCGTGTACGTAGTACCGAGGAGAGCTAGTAGTGTTAGGAGAGTACTAGCTACCCCACGGGCCCCGGGGTTCTGCTAGCCTCCTTCACCGACTTGTTAGGCCCACTAGGGAAAACCAGGGTAGTCAGGCGAGGGTGCGCGGACTGTGGAGGGGCAAGGCCCCGGTTTGGTTACTGTGGAGGGGTTGGACCCCTGTTACTGAGAGGGCTCTGCCCTGGTTCCGTGCTGTGCTTTGGGCGCACCCGTTAACGGAAACGACTGACCGCGTGCCAGTGCGGGCTAGCTACCTGTGCGTTTATCGCGCGTGCCGTAGTCACCGTTACGTCTGTCAGTGACCTTGGGGTGGTTGACTGAGGGTAGGATCACCACGGGGGACTCTCCCGGCCAGGAGAGCACCACGTGCTACTTCTACTTTTGGAAAAGACTGCAATCAAGATCGTTCCCACGAGGACATTCGAGATCAAGTAAAGGATCTGAGAAATAAATGAAATAGTGAGAAAAATTGAAAGATGTGAATAAAGGAAGTAATAGAACATAACAGCTACTGTACACTCTACTGTTGCCTTTAGTTAGTTTGCCACTCTACTCAGCGTTTTGCTGACGTGTTACACTCGTTACCTTTTTCAGGACCAGGTGTTGAGCAGCCAGGGTCGGCGGCTGCAGAGGACGCTGGGCCGAGTAGGGTCCAGTAGAGTTACCACAGCCTTTTGTACCTCTTTTGTTTCTGTTCTAGTGAGTAGTTTTTGTTTCCGCTGTACCTTCTTTACCTGCAGTTTTTGTTATATGATAAATGCTGTTTTACTGTTGTGGTGGTACCTACTGTAGTAGTTTCTTTCCTTACTGCTGTACTTTCTTACTGTTAGTTATATTCATGCTGAATGTGGTTTACTTTACTGTCTTTTGGTTACTTCCTCGTTGGACGACTAGGTCTTGGGATTAGTCGAGTCGGTCCGGTTCTCGTGTCTCGTAGGGACTCGGGAATCGGGTCGTTACAACACGTGTTACGAGGCTGACCAGATTGATCTAGAGTAACCCATTAAGGATGATCTGATTTCTTCACCTAAAATCCCTGAGTCGGGGTACGAGTAAACATATGTCTCCTTGGATCAGAAAGTAATTGATGATTTTGAGACACACATTAATACGGATTTAGATTTCTTTGATTCTGAAGGTGAAGAATCTATTTGCAAAGTCTCACGCGGGTTTACAGAACACGATTTCTGTGAGACAACTAGGCCTGAGGAATCCGACAGATCATATGATGGCTCAACAACTGGGGAAATTGATCTTATTAGGGCTTCTATGGCATATTCAAATCCCTGCATTAAGGATTCAATTCAATGCCCTGATTTTCAGTTACACCCCCTTAGTTTACTGGTGATTCTGTTTTTGAAATAACTAGACCGAAGTCAATTCTGATTCAGCCACATCTTTTAAACTTGGAAATTTCAGACGGGGTGATTAATATATAGGAGGTCCCGAAATTTGACATTCTAAAGGAGGATAGGAGTTGGGAAATGTTGATTTGGGAAGTTAATTCTGGAGGAAGTGAAAGATCAAGTCCAAGGGTACCAATTAATCTAAAATCATCAAACCAGGACCCTTACGACATTTGTTCTGAGGATGTCCAACCCAAGCACACATTCATTGGTTATCATTTTGACCTTGAATTCTCTATAACCCGACTTTTTGGTCTTGGGTTGCATCCTCATAAATCGTAGGCCTGACCCCGCTTGCATACTGATCTCAGGTTCTAGGTAATTTTTATCCAGAACCTTAGATATACTCGACCATGGGGTGTGGGTCTGCACCATAATCTAGTCCACATCTGTGGACATCTACTGGCAGGTCCTAAGGTGAATCTTTTTATTTTGATTTTGACCTGCACCTATGAATTCGTTATTTCTTCTTCTTTGTATAGTGTGCCTAGCTGAAGGCACTAAATTCAGCACATATACAGTTTCTGTTTATCTCGAAGCGGACCCGTTATTCACGTAATTCAAGTGCTTTCTACTCTACTTCACTCTGTTTCATGTCTTTTTAATACAATGAGGACATTGCATTAGATAGGCATGGGGGGGTGGATATTCATCTTTGAATTATTACACCAGCTCCGTAGATTCATTTTTCTTTTATAAAAAAAAAATTGTGGAATTAGGAAAGAGAACTTGGGCTTTAGAAAATTTTCAATCTTAGGAAATAAAATTGTATGATTTGAACACGAAGACCCTTCAAGTCTTTAGGCTTAATCAGCCAGAGTATCCACTAAAATGTGGATTTGTTTGTTGAGTCCTCACCATCTTGAATTTGATTTCAATTTGATTAAATAAGTTGGGGTGATAAGTACATGACTTATCAGCCCGCCCTCTGATTTGCGGGAACTTCAAGTCTAAGCATTTACACACTATTCGCACTGACTCATTTTTCGATGGTTTTAACGAAAATTGGGTAGCTAATGAACCTTCTAGGGTGGTATGGCTGGCAAGTTTTCGTGGGTAACAGCCCATAGGTAGGTTGTCCAGAGTCCAACCACTAGACCATTCTTTTCCTGCTGCCTTTAGGTAAATCTTAGACCAGGGAAGCCACCTACTTAAAAACAAAAGGAAAGTTCAAAAAGAAAAGAAAAAGAAAAAGAAAAGGAGAAAAGAAAGAAAAAGAAATAAAAAGAAATAAGCCACACTTCACCGCACGAGCATGGCTGGCAAGTTGTTGGTGGTAACAACTCATCGACCGGTTGTCCAGAACCCAGCTCAAGAAATGCACTAAAAATTCCAAAACACTTGGGAAGAAGTGGAGAAGTAGAATAAGTCAGGGAGATATACACTGGATTCACCCTTGTGTTGACCCCATAAAAATAAAAGTAGGGAGAAAGCTACCGGTCATATAGACACACCTTCAGGTAGATTTCTTTCTAAGTCAGCCAGGGGCGTAGAAACCCAAAGTCCGTTCTGATTACCGATCAAAGAGTCTATCACATTCACAAAATGTTGCTTAGAACTTAGGGCTCTTATTGAGTCTTAGGAGGGTTGAGTGGCCGTAGAAAGCTGCTCTGTAACCCTGAACTCAAAAATCCAAAAGAAAAATTAAAAAATTAAAAAAATTAGAAAATAAGAAATAGAGAAAAAGAGATCCCTCTTTGAATAAGGTGAGAACTTGAGGCAGTTTGCATTTTGGCTAATACCCGAGCATTGTTGTGTTACTATAGTTCAAATCCTAGTTGAAGTCCTCAAGTGCTGAAAATAACTATTGCCCAAGAAATCTGACTTAATTCTCTTATAAATAGCATGTAGTTTTGCTAGGGACTAGCAAAAGATAGGCATGGGGGTGTGATGTAAATACGTTTATATCACATAAACTATCTATTTACGTGTGTTCTTAGGCATTGAATTGCATCACATACTATAAATATTGCATAACATGCATCAACTTTCATTTAGGGTAGTCTATATAAAATTTAGGTTAATTATCTCCTTTTATGACTAGGGACAGGGAAACTTGTTAATCAAGGATTTGGACTAAGGATCCAACCATACCGATCTGATCAGGGTAATGATAGGGGTCCAACAACTCCAAGATCGCTTTGATCGGACATCCGTAGCACCAGATATAGTCCATGGAAGCCTAATGATCAAGGGCCAAGATGGTGTTAATCCACAACTCAGACGACAAATCCAGCCACATGAATGGGTTCGGATCAATGATCGCAGCCTAACGGCACGAAAATCGGTCTAATCCGACACCCATGGCACCGTCAACAACACACAGAAGATGAATGGCCAAGATGGCACCACGTGGCTCCATCTTAGCCGCTCGATCGACCCTAGGGTCCCGCTGCTGCTTTTCTTCTTCACCCGCTCGATGAATCTCTGCCGTTGGATGCCCATCCAACGTCTGAGAATTGGCCACGTCACCGCTCATCAACGCTTCTCCTCATTTGAAGGTAGAATCAACACCTGATCTCGACCGTCAGATGAAGATCCAACAGTCGAGATCGGCCGTTCGCAAAACCATCACCGCGCCTCAACCGTACACGTAGCGTAGTGGTTAAGGCACTACGTTGGCAGGAGGCGAGCATTCGAATCGTCGAACGGCCTCCTCTCGCGCATGGGCGCATTGTCACAGCCGAACGATTAGAAATCAATGGCCCCGATCGTCTAATAGGATGAACACGTAATTCGACGCAGTGCATTCGAACACGTGATCAGGCAGTGCAAAGCTGAAGTGCGGCGCGGACGATGACGGCTTTAAGCCATCTGATCTTGAGATCGGATGGCTGATATCGTCCAAACATGGGCGTGCGTTTTAGGTGTGGAAGAGGAGCAGCCGTGCATGCAGCGCACACATGTCACCCATGATGGGCCTTTAATGACGTTTAATTCTGTCACTAAAGGTCCCTTAATTAATATTTTGAAGTTAAAATGTCCAAATTGCCCCCAATCCTTGCAATTATAAAAGGAGATCCCTACTCTACGAAATTCTCATCCCTTCTTCTCTTCTCTCACCCCTTTCAAAGCTCTAAGAGCTTATTCCAAACTCGGGATGCTCCTTTAGAGTAGAAATCATAATTTTTCCACCTTTGTCCCCCTTCATGGAGCATCCCACTGTTGTCCTCTCTCTGCATTCGGGAAGCGGATTCCGAGATGATGACGACATGCTGCTTCATTCCCATTCCTCCCGCTTCGTCCTCCTTCTTCCCGCTCTGTTCCCTGTCTTCCAGGCGTCATCCCATCTGACTCGTCCTCCTAGTAATTGTCGAGGAGAATATTTCTCTCTCCATTCTCTTTACTACTTTTTAGAATAGATTTACTGCTTTCTAGTGTAGATTTCCCTCTTTCTAGTCGTAATTAGTGTAATGAACAGCTTGTGATAATGAAATCCATGTTTATTCTACCTCTCTTTTGATTTTATTTGTAATATTCTCTCTCTCTTCTATTTATTATTTGTTAAATAGATAGCTAGTTTTAGACTAGCTAATCTGTTTTGTGACAAATAATTAAAATGTGTAATTTTAATCAAACGTCCACCTCCCTGTGTTCGACCCGGAACTTCTTTACGGATTTTCGGTATAAATTTTATCTGTTGACGGATTTCTTCGCGAATCGAACTACAACGACGGGTTTTCGAATCCAACTGCGAACGCGTAGTTTTCCACGTTCAACACCGCTCATGGCATTCTATAGCTAAATTCAGGCCCTGGCAATCAACATTTCGGGATAATCCCGCCCATGACACCTGAACCAGCACAAGGTGCTTACATGCTCCCGATAGGATATTTAGATATCCTAGGAGACAAGCATCGGGGAGACGATATGTTATCATGCATCTTCGAGGGGAATTTCCCACCTCTTCGCATCGGGAACTCGTCCAATCAACTTGTGTCGTTGAGCAGCTCCTAAGCTAGATCTTTGAGATGACTTTTCATAATAGAACACTTTTGGCAGATTTTTCTTTGTTAAGTGCACTAAAATAGACTTAGTGTGTGATTTTGGGTGCTCAACTTACCAAGTCTCGCAAACCAAAGGGCAAGCAACGAGGCTGAATAATCCCTAAGCCTTAGACCTACTACATTAGCCTCACACTTTCCTCAACCTCTTGAGGATTAATCCAGATATTAACAAATACTTGAGTGTTTAAATCTTAAAATAGATCCAAGAGGCCTAAGGTCGGTATCCACCACTAATTCCCTAAGTTTTAGCCTTCCAAGTCTTAATTCATCATCCGATCCAACCTAGAAGTTAGGTAGGTTCCTCATTAAATTTCAAGGTACTAATTCATTTTTTTCTTTTTTGTTTGCTCCTTTTTTCTCTTTTTCTTTTCTTTTCTTCTTCTCTTTTCTTTCAATTCAAAATGACCTCTCCTTTGCTATTTTCTCCTCTCTTTCTTTTTTTCAATTGAAATCCTTCCATGCATTGATTTCACAGAATTTTGCACTTTAATAGCCCCCCATGCCTAAGATTTGCAATATCCTCATTGTAAATTAGGTGGGATTGAGTTCAATTCAGATCGTATATTAGAATAGGTGGGTGGTGAATGGGTCAGAATGACTATTGCGAACGATTCAAGCTTTGATACATGTACCAAAGGGGGAGTCGATTGTTCTAATGGACGAACCCTAACGTGTAATATGAATTCAACAAAGAGATATGTCAGGAAGGTTTTGGGTTTTTCAAAAGATGACAGGTTCCTCCCATTAAGTGCTAAGTTTAACGCCATCAGCTGAACGCAATGAAGCTCAGGGAGAATGGAGATCAAAAGATACTGCAGCCAAGTTTGAGTCAGTAAGTTCGATGAACGGCTTGAGTCTCTCACCATTCACAACAAAAGGCTTAGAATCAAGGCTGAGTTCACTGATTTCGACAACTTCATTTCTGAATACTCGTCTCACCAGAAATGGTCCAATCCATTTATATCTGAGTTGGCCTGGGAAGAGCTTGAGCTTGGCATCAAAGAGTAGCACTTTCTGACCAGGATGGAAGGACTTACGTGAGATGTGCTTGTCATGAAAGGCTTTCACCCACTCTTTGTAGATTTGCGAGTTCTCATACGCGTCATTGCATAGTTCCTCGATCTTGATTAATTGCAACCGGCGGTGGATTCCAGCCTTCAAAAGATCTAGATTGCACTTCCGTACTGCCTAATAGGCTTTATACTCTATTTCTACAGGGATGTGACATGCCGTCCCATACACAAGTCTAAAGGGAGACATGCCTAACTGGGTCTTATGGGTTATCCTATAGGCCCGCAAGGCTTCTGGAAGGTGGGTAGATCAGTCCTTCCTATCAGGCTGAACAGTGACCTGAAGGATCTTCTTGATCTCCCTATTTGACAATTCAACCAATCCATTAGTCTGGGGGTGATAAGGAGTCAAGATACGGTGTGACACCCTGTACTTTTTCATCAAGGACTGGAAGTGGACATGCACAAAGTGGGTCCCTCCATCAGAGATGATGGCCCACAAAATAACGGACCGAGAGATGTGCTGATGAATGAGTTTAATCACAACTTTATGATCATTGGTTTGGGTTGGGATGGCTTTGATCCATTTGGACATGTAGTCCACAGCTAGGAAAATATATTCAAAACCATCGGATTTTGGGAAGGGGCCCATAAATTCAATCCCGCAAATGTCGAAGATTTCACACATGAGAATCGACTGTAGAGGCATCATGTCACCTCAGCTCATGTTACCCAAGGCCTATCAACGAGTACATGCCTTACAGTAGTCATGTGCATCTTTGAAAATCTTGGGCCAATAGAATCCACACTAGAGGACTTTTGCTGAGGTTTTGTGTCCAGAAGAGTGACCACCATAGACTTGGTCGTGACAGAAGGATAGAATTCCATTGAACTCAGATTCTGGAACACATCTTCTGATGATTTGATCAGCACCAATGTGTAATAGATACGGATCTTCCCAAATAATGTATTTGGCATTTGAAAGTAATTTGTCTTTCTTGGCTTTTGGCCAATCAGACGGAATCTGATGTGATGCCAAATAATTTACCATATCAACATACCATGGAAGTTTCATTTCAATTGTCAGGAGGTGCTCGTCTGGAAAGTGCTCTGTGATAGGTTCAAAAGGGTCAATGAGTGAAGAAGGAAGAAGGGATAAGTGGTCAGCTACCACATTCTGCTCTCCTGCCTTGTCACGAATTTCAAGATTGAATTCTTGCAACAACAAGATCCAGAAGATTAATCTGGGCTTCACGTCTTTCATGGTAAGTTCCTCACTGCGGTGTGATTTGAGTAAATGATGACGTGGGATCCCAAGAGGTAAGACCTGAATTTCTCCAGGCTAAATACTATAGCTAGCAGCTCTTTCTCCATAACAGTGTAATTACGTTGAGCCTCATCCAATGTATTGCTAGCGTAATATATAACCACTAGTTTCCCATCAATTTTCTGACCCAACATCTCTCGTACTGTGTAGTTAGACACATCGCACATGATCTCGAAGGGTTGAGACCAGTCAAGGGATTGCAGGATTGGTGCTTGGGTGACTCGGTCACACAAGACTTGAAATGCGTGAATGCACTCACTCGTCATCTCGAAAGGCGTGTCTTTTAAGAGGAGGTTCGTCAAGGGGCATTCGATTTTGAAAAAATCATAAATAAATCTTCGATAAAATCCCATGTGCCCCAAGAACGATCTGATGTCTTTGACTGAGTCAGGCACAAGTAGCTTGGAAAACAAATTCACCTTAGCTTGATCAACCTGGATACCCCTCTCAGAGACAAGATGTCTAAGAACAATGCCTTTAGGAACCATGAAGTGGCTCTTTTCCCAGGAGAGAACCAGGTTCACTTCAATGCATCTTTTGAGGATTTGGACCTGATGTAGGAGGTACTCATCAAAAGATTCACCAAATGGCAAGAAGTTGTCCATGAATACTTCAAGGTATTTACCCACCATTTCGAAGAATATGGCTAGCATGCACCACTGAAAGGTGGCAAGTGCATTGCATAGCCCAAAGGGCATCCTACAGAACACGTACGTACCGTAGGGGTAGGTAAAGGTGGTCTTTTCTTAATCCTATGGATGAATTACCACATGATTATACCTAGAGTAACCATCCAAGAAACAGAAGAATCGATTTCCCTGACAATTTTTTGAGAATCTGAAGGATAAATGGTAATGGGAAATGATCTTTCTTTGTGGAGGCATTCAGTCTTCGGTAATCAATGCAGACTCTCCATGAATTTGTGATGCGGGTCGGGATGGTCTCTCCAAATTCAGTCATGATGACGGTGAGCGCTGCTTTCTTAGGCACAACCTAGATCGGGCTCACCCAGCGGCTATCAAAGATCGGGTAGATAATACCAGCATTTAACCACTTGATGATCTCTTTCTTCACGACCACTTGTAGATTTGGATTGAGTCATCTCTGCATTTCTTGAGATGGTTGTGAGCCTTCTTCAATGTAGATACGGTGTGTGCAATAGGAGGGACTGATACCAGTCAGATCATCGAGAGTCCATCCAATGGCTCTCCAATGCTACTAGAGAATAGAAATCAGCTTTGTTTCCTGATCAGATGTGAGTTGGGCATTTATGATCACAAGAAACGTTTGATTAGCACCCAAGAATACATATTTCAAATGATCTGGGAGGGGTTTCAACTCCATAACTGGGTTATCAGCAATAGGTGGGGATCTGAGATGGGCCTCAGAAGATAAATTGGGAGCTAAGGGTGAATCTAGATCAGTTCTGGGCTCCTCTAACTGTAGGTTAGCGTTTTCTTGGAGTTGAGGATTAGGAATAATCGGGTCTTCCTCTGCAAGTGGGTCCTCAACCATAGAACTAATGTCACATACTTCCTCAATTACCCCATAGTTCATTCCTTTCTGGGCCTTGAAGATATCAATCTTTAATGTCTGATTCCCAAATTTTAACTCGATCTGGTCCTCTCCACAATTGATATTTGCCCTAGCTGTGGTTAGGATTGGTCTCCCTAAGATGATTGGTGTGTTCCTTAGATTTTCAAGAGTCTCCATGTCTAACACAATAAAGTTCACTGGGAAATAGAAATCACGGATCCATACAAGAACATCCTCGAGTATTCCTCTAGGTGACTTGATTGATCTATCTACTAACTGCAAAGTCACCTCAGTCGGTTTGAGCTCAGTTTCCTCGAAATGGTCTAGTAGGGATGTAGGTATAAAATTTATGGAGGCTCCTAAATCCAACAATGCTCGATCAAAGTCTATATCACCACTTTTGTAGAAGATCAAAGGGGTGCAAAGATCTTTTTCTTTTTATGGGAGCTTACTCAAAATGATCGAGCTAACTTTCTCAGACAATATGATCAGACTCCCATCGTTGGTTCATGGCTTACGCTTAGGTGTAACCATCCTAGGGATAGGCTCTGAACTTCCAGGCTGGGAGTGGCTTGGATAAGGTGGATCCTGGGTTGTCTTGCCACTACGGGTGGTAATAGAATTAAGTCCCACATGGCTCTGGTTTGGATTTGGTAGGAGTGGTGATTGTTGCTAATATTTGGAGTATGATGTCGAAGCCTCCATCTCGTTAAGTGATGGAGCAGAAGGGGCCTAATAGACAAAGTGTGCTTGGCCCTGATTCGGGTTCATAACGTACCTTTGGTTCGGCATGTTATTCGGATTTGGTAGAGGCTGAGACGGAAGTGCACCAAGTTGGCGAGAATTTGCCATTTATGTGAGTTGATTTCGGACCTCTGTGATCTCGTCTTTATGTTGTTTCTGCATAGCCACATTGGATTTCTGAATGTCAACCAGGGTTTGTTGGATGAGAGTCATTTGATCATCCCTTGATGGCCCAGATTGATAGTTTGGATTGGGCCTAGGCTGAGCAGGCTAGTAAGGGCATGGAGCTTGTGGTCGGGGTTGGAATTAAGATCTCGGATTTTGATTATTACCGGACCACAGGGGCTAGTAAGGGCAAAGTTGGGATGATTTCACCATCCAGGGTTATAAGTGTTAGAGAATGGATCATTCCGGATGGCGTGGAGATCCTCGCAAGTCTGAGGAACTCTAGAGAAGTTAGAATACAAGGGTTTAGAGTTCCCTCAACTAGAGCAGGAAGTTCCAAAGTTTCCTCTAATACCAAGATCAGACGGAGGTGGATATGAGTCCATCCCCTGATGAGAGTGGTGATAAATGTTATGCACAACCTCCCTACCAGAGGGCGGTTGCGCATACATGCTCTGCTGTGCCGAGGTGGTTCTTTGTAGATGTCGAGCCAATTCATCCACCTTTTTGATAATAAAGACCTTGTCCAGGAGACTGACCATCAGTTCCAGATCGACGGATGCGAACAGGCCCTAAGTTTCATTTGCCCCCTACGTGTTTGTGAATTCTCGGGTAGTCATCCGATCGAACATACCTATAGATTCATTGTTTATGGAGTTCTCGCACATATGCTCGAGAATCTCCCAAATGGTATCTTCATGTTGACCCATGATGCTTCCACCATAGGTTGCATTGGCAAATAGCTTGATCTCGTCATGGAGCCCATGGTTAAAAGACTGGACTTGTTCCCACTTTGGAACTCCTTGATGGGGGCATCTCTGCATGAGATCCAGAAAGCGATCCCATGTCTCATGAAGTGGTTCTCCTGGATTTTGCGTGAAGTGTGTGATCTGGTGCCTTAAAACATTCATCCGACCAACGGGGAAAAGTTTCTGTAAAAATTCATTTTGTAGTTCCCTCCAGGTGTTGATTGGACGATTTAGAGTCTGGAACCAATCGGCAGCTTTACCCATGAGTGAGGAGAACATCTTCATGAGTAGGATGTCTCGATTTTGTATAGTAGGTCCGAAGGTTTGGGCTAGATGTTTTAGCTGCTTGATGTGCTAGAAGGGATCTTCAGAATTTAAGTTGTGAAATTTAGGAATAGCATGAATCATGTTTAGCTTGAGTTCAACATCAAGCCCTCCAGCAGGGATTTGTTCTCTAGGTTCGATCTCTACCGTGGTGGGATTGTAGTGATCTTGCATTTGAGGACGCGGTGGTGGATTGAAATGTGCATGGAATAGATCATTGAGGTGTTGTATCTGATCTTGGACATTGGGTTCTTCTTGATTGTCCATGGATGAAGATGAAGGAGATCTGGGCTCAAAAGAGTTGGAAGAGATATCAATATGATCGGAAGGCTTGGCCTCGACGGGAGTGAACTACTAATGGAGGTCTCAAGAGTGGTCTTAAGGGCCTCCTTATGAACATACACTAGTGAGATAGATGAGGGACAGAAGGTGTAATAGACCCAATCGAGGCACCCAAAAACTTTTGGATGACTAAGGAGGTTTGAGGCAGATGATACCTCTTGATCAGAAAATCACTCACCTGAGAAGTACCTAGGTATCCAAGAAGGGAGAGTCCCACAAAGACCCCTACATGGTAGAGCATCCCCATGGGTTACAGGGTTTCCCTCACCTGACCTTCCTTGTCACTACAGATCCAAGTAGATCGGAACGAGTAACTTAACCTCTTATGTCTACCAAATTTTAAACCTGAATTATGGTGCTTTTGATTTCACTTGAACTTTAGCGTTGATTGTGATTTGTGACCTAATTTGAAGGTTGGTTGATCCACAAGGTGGATCAACTTCACCTAACCTGCCCTAAGGTTTAGGATGAGTTGGGTAATGAACCCAAAATCACCCTGAGTGGTTTGCAAGCGGGTTATTAAGTCCAAATTTTAAGGATTCAAGTGAATGATAGGGCCTTCTTTTTAGGGTTCTCTTAATTAGGTCAATTGAAGCAAGGGTTTGGGTGACACACAATGCGGGAAAATCAATTCTCGTTATTTCAGGCAAGTGTGTTTTCTCAACCCTAAGATGGAAACCCTAATTTGGCTCTTTTGGTCAATCAGTTCTTTCCAAATGTGTCACCTAGTGAGAGTTTCGCCTATGGATCGAATGACTACTAGAGGGGAGGGGTGAATAGTATTGCTTCTTGAAACAATAAATGATAAAAAAAATTCACAACAAAAGTCAAGCACAAATTACACCTGAATTTAGAGTGGAAATCCAAATCGGGTGAAAACCACTACCTAAGCCTCTCGACTTAGGATTTTTTTGACTAGTCAAAACTTGTCAATCCACTATAGTAGCACTTGAATGAGGGTGGCACAACCTCTTTACAACCACTTCTCTTTTTATCTTAAAGAGAAGAACAACAACAAAAACATGGATCTTTCCAACACCTTGAAATCCATTAATCAAAGACAACAAAGTTGAATAACAAATAATATATCTATGGAACCTCAATAAAAGATCAAACCAGGATTTCAACAGAGGTTCGAAACAACATGCTTTTGAAAGGCATGAGTAGCGAAGCGTAGAACACTTGAAAGAAGCATGAGAAGCTCTGATTTTGAGTGTATTTCTATTGAAAGTTATATTTTGAAAGGCCTGCAACGGCCTCTATTTATACTAAAAATTGGCTTGAAAGGAAGTGATATTAGTTGATCAATTAAGGTATTTTGGTCCATCAGAAAGCTATCTGGTCGATCAATTAAGTTGCTTGATTGATCATAGGTTGGTCGATTAATTAGCTTGGTTGGTCGATCAATAGGAGTTTAATCAACTTCCTAAAAAGGATTGATTTGATCGATTAGCAAACTTGGTTGGTCGATCAACATGTTTTGGTCGATCAAAAAGGAAGATTGGTTGATCAATAACCTTGAAAGTTGATTTTCAAAGAAGCGCGAAAAACTGTTTGATTGCTTTATATTTGAGGTTCCTTACAATGATATCCCAGACTTAAATAAAAAGGAAAATGACACATCAGCAACCATCTGAACTTGATCTGAAAGAGAAGCTTTAATTCAAGATGGTCCTGAAATATTAGTGTAACAATAAACATAATTTTGGTGCATCAAAACAGAGGTGCTTACATTCTCCTCCTTTTTTATGACACTAAAATTATAATTATGAAATTTAAACAGTTATGCATAATATCTCTTCCTTCTTTTCTCAGCAAAAAGTAAAACATGCTGCTATGTTTTTCATTTAACTTCCCCTTAAGCATTTAAATAAGGTAAGATAAATTTAAACATGCATTAACAAAGAGAGTAACATTTAATTGAGAGAGATAATATTCATGCATATATGAAGAGTCTAGATAAGTAGTGCATAAAAAATAAAATTATTCTGAGAAAAATAAGTTTTACATGCCAACAAAAAGAACTAAGTAAAGATAAAATCTAAGCATCTAATGATTCCATGAAGGCATCCATCGTGCTCTGAATATCTGTGTCCAATTCAAGGTCCAGCGAATCTGATCTCTCAGAAGATACAGGCTGACCAAGACAAAGGCTGTGCTGAGCTGATGACCTGGGTGTTGCTAGTTGCTCTGAATCAGATTTTAAAATCGATACGTTGTAGTGTAGATTGAATCAACGCGAAAATAAAATAGAATTTATACTCAAATGGAATCCGAGGTCGAACACAGGGAGCAATTAGCAAAATAATTCTCAAGATTGCAATTCAAGCACAATATAAGCAATTTATAATAGAACTCCAAGCAATAATGATATATAAATGAGAGTAAATGCCAAATAGTGCAAAAAGAATGGGTAAAATGGTGATTTGAATCACCAATTACCCCTCACAATAATATCAAATATCTCACCAATAACAATCAATTTAAATCCACATAGGATAAGTGCACAGTACACTCCCTTCAGAGATCAGTCGATGGAACTCTCGGTGCCAAGAGGGCACCCTTCCTCTTCCTTCCCTTTCTCTCTTCTTCTGCCTCCTTAAGCTCCAGAGAAGGCACAACACAAGGCTCAGCACCGCTAGCAGAGGCAAAGGCCTCCCTCAGAGATCACAAGTGTTGAGAGGAGGGAGGTAGAGCAAAACCCCCCTCCCTCTATCTCTTTTCTCTTCTTTCTCTCTCAGAACTAAGCAAACAAAAAAAAACCCGGGTATCTGGGTAGACGGACCGAGGCCCAGACCCGCGAGGCGTGAGCACGAGCGAGGGCATGCATGAGGCATGCGTGCAGGGACCTCACCCCTTGTGCATGCTGAGGCGATAAGCTGGTAGCAGAAAATGCACTTAAGTGTCTTCGTGCACCTATCAGCATACGAGGTGGGACTGTCCCTACCTCTTTCTTTGTGTGCAGCTACAGGAGGTAACACCTCTAATTGAAGGTGAAGGCATGTCTATGGTCTTCAATTGAGGACCTAGGAAGGGTCTTGGAGATGCTTCGCATCGCCTGGGCATGGAAGTACTGAAGAATGTGGCTGGGAGATGATGGATAGAGTTGGAGAAGGAGGTGGTGGTGACGGACTCCGGTGGTATCCTAAAACCAAGAACACGAGCTAAACGCCCTAATTAGTATGCTCAGAAGGTTCACCAGACCACGGCGAGTGAAACGGTGGGCGTGGTTTGATGTGTACGTGTGTGTGGAGTGCTGACAGTGATGAGAGCGAGGGCAGAAGGTGGGTGTGTTCGATGGGGGGGTAGAGAGTGTTAAACCCTAAATTTCTTTAGCTCTTTTGGAGGGTGAGTCATGGTGGATCTTTTGGAGTTTGTGGCGAAGTGGATGGAGGTGTGGAGCAGTAGAGGTGCTTGGCCAGAGATGTGGCTGAAGCGGAAGAAGGTGAAGGTGGTCGGAGGCGTAACGATGGTTGAAATGGGGTCTTGAAGGTGTAGAAATGATCGAGGGAGAGGGAGAGAGAGTTTAGGGAACTTAGGGAGATGTTGAGAGGTGGAGACGGCTGGTTGTGGTAGACTAACATTGGAGAAGGAGAAGATGACGAGATGGTGACGATGAAGTAGGCGGAGGTACGCCCTCCCTTTGGTCTGGGAGGGTCGCAACGAAGAGGGGAGTGCGATAAGCTGACCAATTTGGTCATTGGAAGGCTGGAGGAGAATCGAGGAGGTCGCTGGAGTAGCGATCGTTGGCGGCTGGAGGAAGGGATTTAGAGGCTTTTGGCTTGCCAAGACTTGCTGAAAAGCTTGGTCGTGCGACAAGGGTTCTTTTATAGGCCATAGGAAGCCCTTCTAAGCTTGGAAAGAAGCTTCCAAGCTCGGAAGGTTTTTGCAAAATAGGATACCCAAACCTTTGAAAGGTTCGCATGACCCTTTGGGAAAGAATTAGACCCCAAGACTGGTCTCATTTGGAATGGAATTTCGCAAGCAATCTTCGGTTCAAATTTGGGATTGTTTGGTTGACAATCGAGCGAGAAAATCTCGCTCGAATCTCGTTGGAGATCAATGTGTTCACACTAATGGCGGAAGGAACCTAAATGTGAAGATGATGAAGAAGTTAGGGACCTTTTGTAAAGGATTCAAAAGTTAGGGTCATCTGTGTGAGATAAAAGAGTCAGACAAGACCAAATTGCAAACTAGGTTAAGATGATCTCAGATTGGGTCCAAATTTTGGTATAAACCTAATTTGGACCTAAGAAATTAAATGATGAAGTTGGATTTTGGTTTTGACCTATTTTGACTAGGTAATTTGCATAATTACCCAAATTAGGGCAAATGTATGTCTGACACTCTATTTTGGGTCAAGACAGGTTCTGATGGTCAAATTAAAGGTACCAAACCCTAGAGAATATTTTTATATGAATTTTAGAGGGTTTAAGTGAATTTTATCATGACCATAACCTCAGTTAATTAAGCAGGTCTATTTTTAGGATTTCGGAAGTCATTTAATTCCTAAAATGCGCGAAAACCCATTTATGTCTATTCTAACCCACTTGTTAGACTCTTAAGATCATTTGACCCTTAATTAATCTCTAAGAAAACTTGTGATTGTTCTACATTCAAGATATGATGGTAAAATTATAGTTTTAACCCTGGTTTCTTGTATTTCTCTCTAAAAGGATTTGCAATGAATTATGGTCTTTCGATGGTTATGTAGGAGCATTTAATGACTTAATCAGATCAAATTGAGCTAGTTATGGCTCATTATGGTATTTCCATTAGGTGTCGGCTACTTAGATGTCCTGCACAGTGGTGTAACCTACTGATCTGCTGGTGCTACTATTGAAGTAGAAGGTGGAGGAGGAGGAGGTGCTGTAGAGGATGGAGGGATGGTAGTAGTTCGACGAGGTCGACGAGGTTGGTGAAGCTACTGCTAAATGTCATGAACAGACTCTCCAAGTCTGTCCAAGAACTGACTCTGAGCATTCAGGTAGTCTGAAACCTGATGCCCATGGTGCATCATCATCAAATCTGTCTCCCTCTGCAGATGCATCATCAATGAGATACCATTTGTCACATCCTGAATGCTCACAAAGTCTCTTCCTGAGAGTGGTTTGTCTAAGAGGCTCCAATCCTAATTGTAGAAGGATGGAGATGGTCGCACTGGAGGAGGACATGTCATTGTAAAATGCTCATAAGGCTGGAAAGGAGGAGGAACTGCTGATGGTTCCTACTGCTGCTGTTGCTCCTAGGTTGCTTCCTCACCACGGGCTCCCTATGCTTGCTCCATCTTCGTACAAGTGAGCTTATAAAAAATGGAGAATCTAGTGATAAATTGTTTATGGTTTATATCCATGGTAACACTAAAATGTAGGAAGATATGGGAAAGTAGTGTCCCAAACTGGAAGGAGTTGGTGGGAGGCTTGCTCATGAAATATAGAATCAAGTGGTTCCAGTTGAACTGCTTGTTCTTAAGGAATGCATAAAGGGTGGTGAGCAAAATACCAAGGCAATTTTCAAATGATGTAGATTTAGGCATAAAATTCCATAGAAAAACTCGATTAAGAAATCGTGGTAGATGATGAAAATCAGGTGACTTGGCTAGATGACTCAAGTCAAAATGAGAGGGAGTGAGCAGGGTCTCCCTAATGGTATTCGTCTGTGTCTGTTGGTGGAGCTCAAGAAACGTGGGACCAATAGACGGACATCCAAGAATCTTAGAAAGAACATCTACATTGACCAGAACTTCTATGCCATAAACATTTGAGGTCAACTCGATGTTGAAACCCTCACCTATATTTTTTAGGTTGGAATAGAATAGGTGACAGGCCATGGGGTCAACACCGGGTATGTGGTTGTTCGTGGAACCTACATAAAAGTTCCGCTCAAAAAGACGTAATATCTGGTGGTAAGCAAATTTTTCGTGGATCCCAGGGAATATAGACTCAAAGTATGTAAAGTCAACAAGTCTACCAACATGCGATGAAAATTTTGCGAATAAAGAAAAATGGTCACGTGTGGCCTCAGTGATGAAGAAACGATCAAAAGTGTCATCACGATGAGATGAAGAGGAGGTACATGCTTGTTTTGGAGCCATTCAGAATTCACAAAAATACGTTGATCGATCAAAATAGTTTGATTGGTTGATCAAAATCAACCTGACTGTGGTTTTGGAAAAATCGACTTTAGGTCGATTAACCAAGGAATTTGGTCGACCAAAAGTAGTTAAACTCGACAAAAATGAGAGGAGAATGGATGTTATGCTCACTTATACTACTCGATTTCACAAGTAATCAAAACAAGAACCAAGAAATCATTAGATAACAATATAGCACATCTAACACTTAAGTAAAAATCCAACAAGGGATAGATTTCACTAAGTTTTAGAGTGTACCGAGACCAATCAAGGATTGATCGATCAAAGGAGGAGAGTGGCCGGAGGTTTGTGAGTGCACGAAGGATGCGCAATGAAGGCGTAGCATCGTTGCGACGTTGGTTAGAGACGGCGAGTTGGTTTGTCAAAGTCGCCAGAGGAGGAGAGGTGGGGTCGAATGGGTGTGTTGTTCTTGGGTTGGATAGTATGTGGGGTCGAGTATGTGGGCTAGGGTAGTAAAAAGAATAGGTTTGAGGGTAAAAAACAACAGCTTTTCTAGAACACGTGATTAGTGAAATAGGTAAGAGCATTTTAGGAGGGTAATCACGGTTAACGAAGTCGTTTGAATTGATTTGGAGTGAGATTCGAGGTGAAAAGATCTCAATCTCGAAAACGGAAATGCCCAGTTTTGGTCGATCAAAACTCAAAATGATCGATCAAGTACGTTAATTGGTCGATCAAGATTTGAACGATTGGAGGGAAAATTCCCGCCCAACCGGATTGGTAGATCAAAAAACCAGGTTGATCGATCAAAACTCAAATTTTTGGAGGGAAATTTCCCACTCAAGAATTTGGTTGATAAATTAATGATTTTGATCAATCAAAATGTTTTTCTTTTGAAGTGAAAAGGAATGCTATCGAATCACCGATAGCAATCCAAGAGAGCTTTTATTGATTAAAAGATAGCAAAAGATTACATGAGTGAACCCCATTGGTGTATGAGATTCTAGCAATTATTGACAATATTATCCACATTTACTGGACTCTCCTGAAACAAACTCTCATTTCTAGCTCTCCATACCGACCATAATATTGCCACCATGGGCAAATATGGCTTATTCCCCCTCAGGAACTCCAAAGACTCTCCCACATGGGAATAGTTTCCCTACACACCTTCCTCCAAACACAATCTGTAATCATGCAAGTGGAAAAAATATGAATACTGGAGTCATTATGCATCCCACCCAGATGGCAGAAGTGAGTGGGGGTGCCCATTCTCCTATGCCTCAAATCTCTCGTTATCAGGCCATCTCTTCTGCATAACCACAGAAAGATTTGTACCTCCAATGGTACCTTCAGTTTCCATAACTTTTCCCAATCTCATCAACTTCAGCCATTCTGGACGAATTGACAAGCTTATCATAGGCAGCTGCTGAGGAGAACGTTCCCTCCCATTTGTATGTGTCACACTCCTCAGGTGTGGGTTTGAACGCAGCAAGTTCCTGCAAAAGATGTTCATTTTCTGCTCGTGTTCTTTTTTCATGACCATTCCCCACCTCAATGTTCAAAGACCAATTCTCAAAGGCCGTGTCCCAGTAGTCATATGCCACAACATTTTTATCAGTAGCAGCTGAAAATGCAAAAGGGTACCTTTCTTTTGTCACCCCACCAAGCATCCATTTTTCCAACCAAAATTTGAAGCTTTTCCCATCTCCTAAGACAGACTTGAATAGACTCCAATTATCTACCAAGGCACGCACCACAAATGACCAGCAAGGAGATGGCTTATGAGGATTTAGGTGGTTCTTCTCATCATTGGCCACCCCATAGCTGTCCTAGATGATATCTGTCCACATTTTTTTTCCTCCTTACAGCAGTCGAACAACCCATTTCAGTAACAGGGCATCATTAAATTCTTTGAGGGACCTGATTCCCATGCCACCATACTTCTTTGGTGAACAAATTGAGTCGCACTTTACAGGTTGAAGGAAAGCACCTTGATGAGAAGCCCCTTTCCAGAAGAACCTCTTACGCATCATGTCAAGTTTTTTCCAAATTGATTTTGGGGGCTCTAAGGACTGAAAAGGAAAAGACTAGAATGGATGTGATGACTGAATTCAGTAAAATATACCTCCCTCCTTTCGATAAGTAGCGACTACTCCAGCCCTCTAATTTCATAGCCACCTTTTCATATAGAAAGGACCAATCTGCTTTCCTCAGTTTTATGCACTTTAGAGGTAAACCCAAGTACTTGACAGGCAATGATATAACAGGCATGCCCAGGATAGTGGAGATGTCATTTTGGTCTATACCGTTCATACCAAAACAAACCAAGGAGGACTTACTTCCATTAAGTTTTAAACCAGAAATCTCACCAAATTTTAACCATATAGAATAGCACTTGCGCTTCCCTCTTCCCACCTTCCACAAAAAACACGGTGTCATCCGCATATTGAAGAATGGGGGCCAATGCCCTGTTGTTGGACATAGAGTATCCCCTTATCAACTCATCAGTTGCTAGTTTGCATACATATCTTGCCAATGTATCCACTGCGAGATTGAAAATCAGAGGGGCTAGTGGGCAGCCTTGCCTTACCCCCACACTGAGGCTGAATCCAGGCTCGACATGGTTTCCCATTTATCAGGGGGGAGTAGGAAGCAGTCATGATGCATCTCTTCACCCATTGTATCAGACGAGGGGGAAGTTTTCTTCCTTTAAGAATTTCCCAAAGGTACGGCCAAGAGATTGAATCATAGGCTTTAGTGAAGTCAACTTTCCATAGGAAGGCCTTGGATTTCACCTATGCCACCCCATCACCATCTCTTGCGCCATGATGAAAGATTCCTGCAAAGACCTCCCAGGTAGAAAGGTAGATTGGACAAGCATAATCAAGTCTTGTAAAACATCACGAATTCTGTTGGCTAAAATCTTGCTGATAATAAGATAGATGAAGTTCGACAAAGCAATGGGTCTATAATCTGAAAAATTCTCTGCACACTTCTTTGGTAGCAAAAACAAATAGGACTTATTCAGTCTTTCAAAACCAAAGTTACCCATTTCAAACTCATGTATAACATCCATCACATCCTTTTTAAGAACATTCCACATTTCTTTGTAGAAGAATACCTGAACCCCATCCAGTCCAGGAGCTCCCTCATTATTCAAGTCTTTGATTGCTTTCACTATTTCTTGTTTAGAAATAGGAGCAATTAACATGGTCATCTGATCCTTGCTGACACTTGGGAAGTCAGCCGAAGCCATCCTCCATGAACCTCTTGGTGCAGCCTTGGCTAATTCTTTAAAATACCGGCCAACTTCACATTTGATTTCGCTGGTAGATGTAATGGTTCTCTCACCCATTTTAATAGATGAAATGAGATTAAACCTCCTCCTAGCACTGGCAACAAGATGGAAAAATTTCGTATTGGCATCACCTTCCTTGAGCCATAATTGTCTAGATCTCTCACGCCAGTCCATTTCTTTCTTCAAGTCCTCCTCCGCAATGACCTGCTGCATATACTGTCTTTGTTCATGCTCCTGACAGCTCAAAGCCTGCCTGCACTCCTTCAGATCTAGACTTTGGATCACTGCCAATGCCTCCACCCTCCTCTGCTCTCTGATGGTTGCCACTGTCTGCCCATATTCTTTCACCATAGAGCGCATGTTTGCCAACTTGGAAGCAAGCTGCTGTGTGGCCAAGCCATTCACTACCTTATTCTGCCACCAACTGGACAACATCTCAGCAAAACCCTCCTCCCTAAACCAAGACTTCTTAAGTTAGAAGTATGATCCAACATCAACATTCACCCCACTATCCCACACAATTGGAGTGTGGTTAGAAAATGACCTGTCAAGGCTCATAGTAGACGATAGTTGGAATCTCTCCAAAAGGCTTGGGTTGCCAAAGAATCTGTCCAGCCTTGATGTCTATCCACTGCCATTTCTCCAAGTGAACTCCACCCCACTGATAGGGTATTCAATGATTCCCAATCTCTGCATTGCCAATTGGAATCCAACCATTGCATTATCAGGTCTGCCCCCAGGTCTGTCACCACTTGCAAGAGGACAGTTGAAATTACCACCAATAAGCCACGGTGCCTCCTAGACTCTTTGGTGCAGTGTTGATAGGTCTTCCCACAGTTCTACCTGATCAACAGCAGCACAGGGCCCATAGATGCATGAGATAAACCAATCTAGATCACATTGAAGGTTTTGACATCTACAAGTGAGTACATGTCTGTCACGAATGGCTTCAGTTACTTTAAGGCAAGACTTTTTCCACCATATGGCCAGCCCACCAGACCTTCCAGCTGCACCCTTCCCCACACAGTCTGCTCTCCCTGACAGTCTTAGAGAGTCCCAGGTAGGGCCACTTTCCTCCTCCAAGTGTGTCTCTTCAATGAGAGCACAATCAATTTCCCACTCAGTAAGATATCTGATTAGAGATGCCCTTCTCACTTTATTGCACAACCCACACACATTCAATGTTAGAACTCTCATCCCTTGCATGGTTGATCCCCTTGAGCCAAATTATCCACATACTCAACCATGATCGACTTTGCAACAATTTCCTCCACTATAGGAATCAAGTTCTCCTTCCTTCACCTTCTAAGCATGTAAGCAAAGCGCCCAATCCCCCTTTTCTGATTTGTCCCTTTCCCAAACTTCAGTTCATCAGGAACAGAGAATTGCACTTGATCACCTCCTTAAGGGCACTTCTACCACTACTGACTACTATTTCCATACTCGACTTTACCTCCTTGATTGCACCGCAAAAATACGCCTGCAATTGTGTCGTCTTGTGCTATTTCCTAGCATTACCAATGCATATTAGGTCTCCATAGTTGCATTATAAAAATACATGCATGCATGCATTTAATTGAGAGGAGAGGAGAGTAAATAAGTGGCCTTGCAATTTACATTTTTCCTCAAGTGCATCTTTGCAAAATTCACCATCTTTTTATTTTTATTTCACTTGGTTATGAAATCTTCCCCGCGGCTGCATGGAGCATCTTCTTCTTCTCCTCGCACCATTCCCTGCTCACACCCCTCCCTGCCAGCCGCATACATGATCTCCCTGCCATGAGCCATCCTTGAGCCATGCACAGCCAGGGCATGGCTGTGCATGCTCTCCTCTTCTTTAAAAGGAGCACGGTTCTTCTTCTTGCAGCAGCCTGGTCCTTCCACACAAAAAGCCAACGCAGCTTGTTCTCCTTCCAGGCCACTGTCCCCTCCTCCCTTTCACTCCACACGCCGGCCCTCCTCGGAGACACCCGGCGGACAAGAGCCCTTACTGTGGTGCACACCCACCACAGTGTGACCACCACCGCCCAGCTCTTCAAAGAGCTGGTGAGCGTGGTGGCTCTTTTCTAGTTTTCTCCGTTCCAGCACCTTCATCCATTGGAGCGTAGGCTTCAAGCTTGAAGCTCAAAGCTCCAGTAGCAGCGATAAGGCGGCAGCAGCAGCAGTAGCCTAGCCCATTCCGCGTAAGCCTGTAGGCCGCCCTCGCCCTCCGCGCGTGCCTGCAGGCACCATCTCCTCCAGCTTCTATGCGCGCCCTGTCATGCTCTCTCTTCCTCAACCGACCACCGCATGCCACTGCAGCGGCCGGCCACGCTTCACTGCACCCCTGCCAGCACCTGCAAGCTACCACGCAAGCAGCAGGTCACCCTCGCTCTCCACAGCGCACGCCAACTCCCTCTCCGTGTGCTTTGTCGCGAACTTCTCTGCGCTCGCAACCGACCGGCGCAGACCTTCTTCCTTGCTCACCAGCTCGCGCGCGCTAGCCGTGAGCCGGCCGCACTCACAGCACCTGCAGCTCCCGGTTGCACGGCTCGCCCGACCACTGTAGCCACTCTTCACATGTTTCTGTGGAACACTGTGGCTACAGTGGGGTGACCGGTGAGTTTCTCACTTTACCGATCACCCGGCGCACCGCAACCGGCCTTCGTCCGCATGCGTACCCGTGCGGGAGTCTTCCTGCTCGCGAACGTCTGCTTTCGCCTGCCCCACTCGCCCGTGTGTGCCCACGTCACCTACTTCACTCTCCCACGTACGCATCTCCGCGCAACGCTGTGCGCTGCAGCCCCTCCTCTCCGCGCCACTCCCTCCAGCGCACATCCTCTACGTGCATACGCGCCTATGTGCACGCATAGGACTCCAGATGGCACGTTGAAGCTCCAGACGCCTTAACAGCGCCATCTCTCCCGCTCTCTCTCTCTCTCTCTCACTCTCTCTCACAACACTCACAGTACTCTCTTTACCGACGCTTACACACACATACACTCACACTTCCATACACACACACACCTATACTCTATCATATACATATATATATTGATACATATACATATATTTATATACACACATATATATATATACATATATATATATATATTTATATTTATACATATAGTAGTACTTATATACTTATGTATTAGTATACATACATATATATATACATATATCTATATTTAAGTATATAAGTACTACTATATGTATAAATATAAATATATATATATACATATATATTTTTACATATATACATATACTTATATATATATATTTATACATATATCTATACATATATTAGTACTTATATAAATATGTATTAGTCTATATACATACACACACACACACACACACACATATATATATACACATATACTTATACATACATATATATACATCTATATAGTACTATATACATACATATACATATATATATATATATATATACTTATATATATATATACACACACATATATACTTACATCTATACATATATACATACATATATATATATATATATACACACCTACTTATATATACATCTATATATACATATATATATATATATATCTAGCTACATATATCTATATATACATATATTACTATATACATATACATACATATATATTTACATCTATATAGTTATATACACATACTCATACCTATATATATATATATCTATACATATACTTATATATATATATATACACATACATATATACATATATAACTACATATATATACCTATATATTTATACCCATATATATATATATAGATATATTTACATATATACACATATAGATATATATATTTTCACATTATTTACCATACGTGATATCGCGGGAATAACTGCACTAGTTGCTGATATTCCCTGATACACGCGTACAAAAAATGTGGTCACATACATCTTCCACCATCCATCTTACACTCCACGCGGCACCTCGTCCTGTTGGTTGCGTCTTTCTAGACGACGACCGACTCGACACCGTGCTACACTCCATGTCCGCCTCCACCCCCACCCCTTTATACATATATAATATATATCTATATATATATACTATATTTACTTCATTTCTGTTTCGCTTTCCTGCTAGTAAAAGGATAAAAAATATATAAAAGAGAAAAGATAATCTTCAACTTGCAGGTACTCCGTCTTACGAAGAGCAAGACCCATTTTGGAACCCTGTTTTGGCTCAAAGCCAAGAACCCAATTTTGAGGGTGTGCCTCAAGGACAAAGATTACCAGAAGAAAATCTAAATAGAAAAACACCAAAAACACAATCAACGAACGGAAGAGATTCATTGTAGGAAAGGCGTAGAAACTTGACTTGTAACCCCACTTCCCCGAGTTCGACCCTGGGCCTGAAAGTGACCAAGATAAAATCATGTAGGCCAGGTTAAAAATTTTGTAAAGAGATGGTTAGGTCCGATTTAGGTTAACCACTATACACACTTCAACGGTAAAATCATCATATTAACAACCTATTCGGGTCCGACACCACACCTTTTCTGGCACCGTTGCCGGGGAAGTGCACCTGCAAGTAAGTTTCTATTCCATTCCTCTCATTTTTTCTCTTCTCTCTTCACGGGTATCTCTTTTTTTGGTGTGCAGGTGAACCTGGTGCAAGGAGAAGGATGGTAGATGAAGTTGAAGACGTGAGCAGATCCAAGGCGGGAATGAGAGCGTAAAGATGCTGACACCGCATTGGAGCTTCGCACACGTTGCAGAACAAGTAGGTCTTCTTTTCTTAGAAACTAGGGTTAACTTGTCACCTTAATAAAAAAAAAAAACTAAAAACTAAAAACTAGAAAAACTTCTTGGGATCTCTTGGGGCAAGTGTATTAAAATTTACTTGTTTGATTGATTGTCTTCACTTCCACTGCCCTGGGATTTCCTGCCTTACTTCACATAGAGAAAATCCAAGAATCTTGATTCTTGAATTTCTCGCCATGGGAGGTATTCCTTGAGGCAAACATAAAAATATTGATTGCACCCCTCTTTGCCTCACTTATCTGCAAATTCGGGATCACATTTTTGGTGGGGAGACTTAGAATTGAGTTAATTCCAACCCCACCACAACTTTTCAACTTGCCTAAGATTCTATCCCGAATACTTCAACCCCAACAATTTGATTTTCTTTATCTTTTGGTTGAGCCTTGTGTGGACATCTTTTTGGTGATTGGGAGCACTTGAATTGAAGTGCTTTGGCTCCCTTTCACATAAACTCTAAAACTGATTCGTGCATCCACACATAGAAATCTCCATTTAGGGTAGCCCATTGCATTTTAGCATGCATTAACCAATTGAAATTGAAGAAGGGTTTGTTGGGCTTAGAAGAAAACCTGTATTCTTGCAAAATCCAGAGATTGGTTGAATTGGTATTTCAGCGAAATGCTAAAATCCATACTACTTAAGGCTGAACTCTAAAAACCATTCACCAATTAAGAACTTCAATTCGGGGAAATTTCCCCATTGCATGCTTGGATTACACACTTTGAAAAATCAATCACTTGGGCATTACCCATAAATAACGCCCTTCACATTCCAATAGCACTTGACCCTAAGCCTCTAACTAAAATTGGTAGTAACTTGATCCTTCTTAAGGATTGGAGGTCTAACTACCTGTGTGTAGCGCCTACGTGCTGGTGAGGGTTCCCGCATGCTATCGGGTGTTTAAGACTGGGGCAAACGGCCTTTCAATCTGGCTCGGTGGTTCCGCGGTGCTCTCATTCGGTTCTGTAGTTCGTGATAGTAGGTAACTTAGATCTTTAGGTCTAAGGGCACACTGTAGAGGTTAGGAATTTGATTGTACTGATTGTCATCAAGTGTACCTTTACAGCGTCATTTCTCTCATCTCCTTTCCCCTTCTCATCTCCCCAATTCTTCCTGCGGTAGTGCATGTTTGGCAGGTCACAAAACCCTGAACTGTTTGAATTGTCTGATAATTTTAGAAAAGGAGCCGAATCGTCCTCCTCCTCCACAGCATGGCTGCACGCCCACCCCCAAATCCCGAGGGAGGAAACCACCCTCAAAACCCACCAGGTGGTGGAGCCTTAGATCCCATAACCCGCCTCCAAGCCCAAATGAAAATGTATAATGAGAAAATTGAAGCCATTCGGGAAACATTGGAGGAAATGCAGAACCCTCCCAAATGGGAGGAGCCTAGGTCTCTTAGCTCCTATCAGAATCCCGCTGCTACAGAGACCATAGGACAAATTCGGGTCCCCATGGGCGGGGACGACTTTGAACTGAAATCGAACATAATTGGCCTAATAAATTTTCACTTTCATGGTCTTGCAAGTGAAGATCCGTTTCTCCACTTGGAAGACCTAACCTGACTGGTTGAAATGGTTAAACCAAGAAATGCCAGGTTACCTATAGTCCTCATGAAAATGTTCCCATTTTCATTGCGGGATAAAGCTTCGCAGTGGTTACGCACCCTTGGGAGAACCATCCACTCTTGGGAAGAGATGCGAACAGCGTTTCTCAAGAAGTTCTTCCCAATTGGGCGAACCAATGCGCTTCGCCGTGCTATCACCTCTTTTATGCAACAAAACGGCGAACAATTTCATGAGTCATGGGAGAGGTATAACGACCTCCTTAGGAAGTTTCCGCACCACGATCTGCCTATGTAACGAACGCGTGCCCCAGACGCCTTTTAAGACGTCTGGGAGGTGGCCCAGACGTCGGACCAGACGTCTTGGATCACATCCAGACGTCTGACCAGACGTCCGGGATCGTTTACAGACGTCTGGAAAACAGTTATGTTCGCACGGGAGATTCGTCTGCGCGCCTGTGCGCGCAGACCTGCGATTCCTCTCTCTCTCTCTCTGCGGCTGCAGGCGCGCTGCGACCACCTTCTCTCTCCTCCTCGCGCGGCCTTAAAAGGGCACGCCTCCCCTCCCGTCTCCACCGTCTCCTCCTTCTTCTCCTTCCTGAGCGCGAGGGCGGCAGCGGCAGCCGCAGTGAGCACGGAGGAGGTGCGGCGTGCGAGGGCGGGGCTCTGCCGTGAGGGCGAGCTCGCCGGAGCGGCTTGGCCGGCCGGCGGAGGGCGCAGGGGGCGCGGAGCGACGCGGAGTGGGACCTGCTGCGGGCTGAGCAGCAGACGCGCGAGGTGCGACGCGGGCGGCGTCGCGAGCGGAGGCCGAGCAGGGTTCTGATTCTGGAAAAATTTCCAGAATCAGACGTCTGGGTTGATAGCCAGACGGCAAGGTCGACGTCTGTAAGATCATACAGACGTCTGAAAGGTAAGTTTCCGCTTTCTTCTTCCTTCTTCTCGACTGACCGTACTGAGGGAGGGGGGTTGGCCGTGCGCAGGTTCGCTGATTCGCCATCCTTTGCAAATCAGACGTCTGGAAGTTGTACCAGACGGCGGGAGTGATCTACAGACGTCCGTGTGGACCATCGGACGTCTGGGGTATAGGACAGACGTCCCCGCAGACTTCTGGACGTCCGGGGAACCAAGCTGAACAGGTAATTCTCTGATCCACCGTTTAAGACGTCTGGAAGGAGTTACAGACGTCTGATTTTGCACAGTATCGTCTTTCTCGACCCGTTTAGGGCCCGTTTGGGCTCCGTTTTCCGCGATTCGAGTTGCGTTCGTTTCAGAATTAATTCCTCTACCCGTCTACAGTAGCTATACACTGTTCTGAGACACTCCTTGTGTTTGATCCTTGTGATAGGACCTCGTTCGGTTGCAGTCTTGAGAGTCGCGGAGGCACGCGGGATTCCCGATCACGCCCCCATTACTCCCGTTGTACCTGGTAGAGTGGCTTTAAGTATTAATAAAATCTGTTAAAGTATGAAACCGTAACTAGAACCTAGGGCATTGCATGAATCCTAGGAATGAGAAATATATGGAATGATAGCTCCTAGGTGTTGCATGAATCCTAGGGCCGGAAAACTAGATTGTATGATAGATCCTAGGATATGGCATGAATCCTAGGGTGGAAAAACTAGTGGAATGTATATTACTGCAGTCTTGGGAAAATGGAAAGGAATATATAAAGCTGCTTGTAAATTTAATTAACAGCTGCCTGTTATGAATAAAGAAACATGTTTGAGATCATGGATTTTGAGAACGTGAATCTGGAAAGTGAAACATATGATGTTCTGAGATAAAGAGCTGGAACCCTACGGGGAATTAGGAGTGGAACTCCTGGAAAGAAAAAGGAATGGAACTGAGATGTAGTTTGTACTGTCTCTTGGGTACGCAGTACCAAGGGAAGTACCTGTACCTGTTTAGTGCAGAGTGGGGCCAGCCGCCCCAGGGACCCGGGGTTAGGATTGGCCGCTCTGTACCGACTTGTTGGCCCTCGTGTACGTAGTACCGAGGAGAGCTACTAGTGTTAGGAGAGTACTAGCTACCCCACGGGCCCCGGGGTTCTGCTAGCCTCCTTCACCGACTTGTTAGGCCCAATAGGGCAAACCAGGGTAGTCAGGCGAGGGTGCGCGGACTGTGGAGGGGCAAGGCCCCGGTTTGGTTACTGTGGAGGGGTTGGACCCCTGTTACTGAGAGGGCTCTGCCCTGGTTCCGTGCTGTGCTTTGGGCGCACCCGTTAACGGAAACGACTGACCGCGTGCCAGTGCGGGCTAGCTACCTGTGCGTTTATCGCGCGTAGCCGTAGTCACCGTTACGTCTGTCAGTGACCTTGGGGTGGTTGACTGAGGGTAGGATCACCACGGGGGACTCTCCCGGCTAGGAGAGCACCACGTGCTACTTCTACTTTTGGAAAAGACTGCAATCAAGATCGTTCCCACGAGGACATTCGAGATCAAGTAAAGGATCTGAGAAATAAATGAAATAGTGAGAAAAAATTGAAAGATGTGAATAAAGGAAGTAATAGAACATAACAGCTACTGTACACTCTACTGTTGCCTTTAGTTAGTTTGCCACTCTACTCAGCGTTTTGCTGACGTGTTACACTCGTTACCTTTTTCAGGACCAGGTGTTGAGCAGCCAGGGTCGGCGGCTGCAGAGGACGCTGGGCCGAGTAGGGTCCAGTAGAGTTACCACGGCCTTTTTGTACCCCTTTTGTTTCTGTTCTAGTGAGTAGTTTTTGTTTCCGCTGTACCTTCTTTACCTGCAGTTCTTGTTATATGATAAATGCTGTTTTACTGTTGTGGTGGTACCTACTGTAGTAGTTTCTTTCCTTACTGCTGTACTTTCTTACTGTTAGTTATATTCATGCTGAATGTGGTTTATTTTACTGTCTTTTGGTTACTTCCTCGTTGGACGACTAGGTCTTGGGATTAGTCGAGTCGGTCTGGTTCTCGTGTCTCGTAGGGGCTCGGGAACCGGGTCGTTACAGCCTAAGTGGCATATAGCCTAGATTTTCTACTATGGGCTAAATGAGACTTCGAAGCAGATTGCAGACACTTCCTACGGAGGGAATTTTATGAATAAAGACGAGAATGGAGCATTAGAACCGTTTAAAAACATGAGTGAAAACTCGATGAACAATGCTTCCAATGTCGCCTTTAATCATACCAGTCAGCCCCAAAATGTCCACTAAGTTGACACGAAACCCTCCCATTCATCCACTGATCTAAGCCTTATTGCTCAAAAACTGGATGAAGTCTCTATCGTGCATAAGAAGTTGGACGAGCTTCTGGCCAACCCCGCCCGATCTATGGCAAACACCCTTACTTCACCACTTTGTCACAATCCAAATTCTTCCAACACTAGGCTTATCCCGAGAAACCCCATAAGATCTTCCTTACCAAGTGTCGCGCCAAGCGACTCGGTAAGTCATGTGGAATTGGCTTCTGCAAGCCAGTATTTCGACACGAAGGACCAAGCCTCAGTGTGCTCGGACGCATATTTACATGCAGACACGTCTTCTGGCATAGAAGACGCTTGCGCCCTGGGGAACAACCCGTTCTCTGCCACATATAACCCAGGGTGGCGCAATCATCCAAACTTCGCATGGTCCAACAACCCGTAGCGCTAAAACCCCGCGAGTGGACCAATGCGACCGTCCGCACCCGTCATCCCAAGGGCCCAGTTTAATCCTATGGCGAATCCGCCATCAAGCCCTTGCGTACTGCAAACAGAACACGCATCAAGTCCTCTTGATAAATTGATGCGAATGATGACAGATATGTCAAAGCGCCATGAAGAGAACATGACCTCTCTTCAGCACCAACTAGCGCAGCAGAATGCTGAGATCAGTCAACTACGCATGGCGACTCAATCTCAGGGCACTCTTCCCACCCAACCTGTTCCAAACCCGCGAAACTTTGTACCCCATGGTCCTCAACCATAGGTAAACCTTCTCAGGGACAGGTTCATCAAATTCTGTAGGCTCTAAGCATTCCACCAGGATTTCAGGCTAATCCCGCTGCAGCACCGCACTCTTATGTCCCCATTACGAACCCTCCTCCGCCGTATGATCCCACTAGACCCGCATCGTCCAATGGATCACTACGAGGAGTGGTAAGCAGACCGTCGATCCGCCTCGACCTGATCCTGGCCCTTCTTCTAATCGCCCTCTCATTAGAGATGCACACCGCATTCGCGAGAGGACGATACACCCAAATTGGTGCCAGAATCAGTCCCATTCCTTGAGGCTCTACTAAGGGAGCCAAAAGGCAAGAAGAAAGACACGTAGGCCTTTGATAACCTGTGCAATTTGTTCAGGGATGTAGAAATCAAGGTACCCCTACTCGAGGCTATCGACCACATACCTACTGTCGCCCGATTTTTCAAAGACTACACAACACCTAGGCGATAGTCAAAGAAAACTAAAAATCCGGTGGTTCTCTCACCTCATGTGAGTTGTGCTATATTGTCAAACCTGCCACCGAAGTAGAAAGATTCGGGCACACCACTTATTTCCTGTAGCATCCAAGGCTGCAATTTTAACCGTGCCCTGCTTGTGCTAGGATCTTCCATAAATCTCATACCGACCATCATGCTCGAAAAATTTTCCTTGGGAAATCTGAAACCCACCCCTGTCACGTTACAGTTGGTAGATCGTTCTGTCAAAATCTCGAAGGGTGTGGTGGAAGACGTGGTGGTTAGGGTCAACAGTCTCTGTTTTCCTATTGACTTTCTTGTTTTAGATATGGAAGTTCCTATCTCACTTTCTGATTGTCCAATCATCCTTGGTCGACCTTTCTTGGCCACAGCCCGTGCCCTTATCGATTGTGAGTCGGGCTGTATCGAGATTGCTGTTGGATCTGAAAAGATCAAGCTTAACATCTTCAAGGCAGCTAAGAACTTTGATTGCGATTGTATCGAGGATGACACGTCTGAAGAGGACATGGCCGTCAGTGCAGGTATCGGACTATTTGGGACCTATTCGGACTGCTGCGGATTACCTATAAACACTGATGACTACCTGATCAACACATATTGTGACGTTCCCCCATCCCTCCCTATTCCCGTACCTTCTCCTGACCAGACTTCTGACGAGGCTTTCTCCGCTTCCCATACCTCATGGTTTGAGTCATCTCCGGGCTACTCACCGCCGGTCCACACTCTTGAAGATCGGATTGCCCTTTCTTTCCCGCCAAATTAGGCGGATTTGCAACTCCACACTGGGACCTTGAGCCCACATCTTACTCACTGGGGCTATTCCCTTTTGGATCCATCTATCTAAGAAGCCCTTCTTCTTGGCAAATCTGAGGGCCAACTGCTTCCTCCTGACTTGTTTTCTGTTTTGCCTGGGACACTCTCGTCCCAGAAAAGGCCAGATCTTTCACCATCCACCATCACTTTTCATGCCACTTTACGATCACTTCACTTTTCACTGCTTACGGGTAATGCCCAAGTGATTGATTTTTCAAAGTGTGCAATCCAAGCATGCAATGGGGAAATCTTCCTGAATTGAAGTTCTTAATTGGTGAATGGTTTTTAGAGTTCAGCCTTAAGTAGTATGGATTTTAGCATTTCGCTGAAATACCAATTCAACCAATCTCTAGGTTTTGCAAGAATACAGGTTTTCTTCTAAGCCCAACAAACCCTTCTTCAATTTCAATTGGTTAATGCATGCTAAAATGCAATGGGCTACCCTAAATGGAGATTTCCATGTGTGGATGCACGAATCAATTTTAGAGTTTATGTGAAAGGGAGCCAAAGCACTTCAATTCAAGTGCTCCCAATCACCAAAAAGATGTCCACACACAGCTCAACCAAAAGATAAAGAAAATCAAATTGTTGGGGTTGAAGTATTCGGGATCGAATCTTAGGCAAGTTGAAAAGTCATGGTGGGGTTGGAATTAACTCAATTCCAAGTCTCCCCACCAAAAATGTGATCCCGAATTTACAGATAAGTGAGGCAAAGAGGGGTGCAATCAATCTTTTTATATTTGCCTCAAGGAATACCTCCCACGGCGAGAAATTCAAGAATCAAGATTCTTGGATTTTCGCTATGCGAAGTAAGGTGGGAAATCTCGGGGCAGTGGGAGTGAAGATAATCAATCAAACAAGTGAATTTTAATCCACTTGCCCCAAGAGATCCCAAGAAGTTTTTCTAATTTTTAGTTTTTAGTTTTTTTTTTATTAAGGTGAAAAGTTAACCTTAGTTGCTAGATATATGTATATATAGATATATGTAGCTAGATATATATATGTATATATATATATATATATATATATATATATGTATAGATGTAAGTATATATGTGTGTGTATATATATATATATATAAGTATATAGATATATATATATATATGCATATGTATATATATATAAATATATGTATATATATGTATGTATAAGTATATGTGTATATATATATAGGCATATAGATGTGTACATATATATATATATATATATATATATATATAGATATATGTGTGTGTGTGTGTATGTATATAGACTAATACATATTTATATAAGTACTAATATATGTATAGATATATGTATAAATATATATATATATGTGTGTATATGTATATATGTAAAAATATATATGTATAAATATATGTATGTATACTAATACATAAGTATATAAGTACTACCATATGTATAAATATAAATATAAATAAATAAATATATGTATATAAATATATGTATATATATCAATATATATATGTATACGTATATATATATATATATATATATATATATATATATATATATATGTATATGATAGAGTATAAGTGTGTGTGTGTGTATGGAAGTGTGAGTGTATGTGTGTGTAAGCGTCGGTAAAGAGAGGGCTGTGAGTGTTGTGAGAGAGAGTGAGAGAGAGAGAGAGCGGGAGAGATGGCGTTGTTAAGGCGTCTGGAGCTTCAAGGCGTCGTCTGGAGTCCTACGCGCACGCAGGCGCGTATGCGCGCAGAGGACGTGCGCTGGAGGGAGTGGCGGGAGAGGAGGGGCTACAGCGCACAGCGTTGCGTGGAGAGGTGTACGCGGGTGAGTGAAGCGGGTGACGCAGGCGCACACAGGCGAGTGGGGTGGGCGAAGGCAGGAGTATGCGGGCAGGCGCGCTCACGGGTGAAGGCCGGTTGCGGCACGCCGGGTGACCGGTAAAGTGAGAAACTCACCGGTCACCCCACTGTAGCCACAGTGTTCCACAGAAACGCGTGAACAGTGGCTACAGTGGTCGGGTGAGCCGCGCGATCGGGAGCTGCAGGTGCTGTGAGTGCGGCCAGCTCGCGGCTGGCGCGCGAGGAAGAAGGTCTGCGCCGGCCGGTTGCGAGCGCGGAGAAGTTCGCGATAGAGCGCGCAGAGAGGGAGTTGGCATGCGCGGTGGAGGGCGAGGGCGACCTGCTGCTTGCGTGGTAGCTTGCGGGTGCTGGCAGGGGTGCAGTGAAGCGTGGCCGGCTGCTGCAGTGGCGCGCGGTGGTCAATTGCGGAGGAGCGAGCACGGCAGGGCACGCGTAGAAGCTAGAGGCGATGGTACCTACAGGCGCGCGCGGAGGGCAAGGGCGGCCTGTAGGCTTGCGTGAAATGGGCTGGGCGGCTGCTGCTGCTGGAGCTTTCAGCTTCAAGCTTGAAGCCTACGCTCCAATGGCTGAAGGTGCTGGAACGGAAAAAACTAGAAAAGAGCCACCATGCCCACCGGCTCTTTGAAGAGCTGGGCGGTGGTGGTCTCAATGTGGTGGGTGTGCACCACAGTGAGGGCTCCTGTCCGCCAGGTGTCTCCAAGGAGGGCCCGCGTGTGGAGGGAAAGGGAGGAGAGGACGGTGGCCTGGAAGGAGAAGAAGCTGCGTTGGCTTTTTGTGTGGAAGGACCAGGCTGCTGCAAGAAGAAGAACCGTGCTCCTTTTAAAGAAGAGGAGAGCATGCACAGCCATGCCCTGGCTGTGCATGGCTCAAGGATGGCTTATGGCAGGGAGATCATGTATGCGGCTGGCAGGGAGGGGTGTGAGCAGGGAATGGCGCGAGGAGAGGAAGAAGATGCTCCATGCAGTCGCGGGGAAGATTTCATAGTCAAGTGAAATAAAAATAAAAAGATGGTGAATTTTGCAAAGATGCACTTGAGGAAAAATGTAAATTGCAAGGCCACTTATTTACTCTCCTCTCCTCTCAATTAAATGCATGCATGTATGTATTTTTATAATGCAACTATGGAGACCTAATATGCATTGGTAATTCTAGGAAATAGCACAAGACGGCACAATTGCAGGCGTATTTTTGCGGTGCAATGATACCCCTATGCCTATCTTTTGCTAGTCCCTAGCAAAACATTTTTTTGTAGTATTTAGAAATGATCTTAAGCTGAAGATTTTCTTTCGAGGCAACATAGGTGTGTTTATTGTTGGATATTGTGAGAACCAATTGTAGAGAAGACTACCAGTACTTTAAGTCTCACATGACATAGATCATCTCTCGACTAACCAGGACTCTTGATATTTAAACCTTAAGTACGATTTCCAGGATCCAGGAGGTTTTTGCAGTACTCGAAAGCTCAAGAGATTATGGCTTGTGCATAGTGAAGGATCAAGACTGACCAGATGAACATTAAGACTCAAGCCTAGGGTTTTACAAATTTTTAAGTACAGGTTGGTCCCAGTTTCAGCCCGTGATTTCGGATTGACCCTTAAGAAGATGACGGAAAACTCAACTCCCATTTTCTGACATCTGTGGCTCACAGGAAAACAGGGTATTTGCGACTTGCCCTGAAGAACTTTTTAGGGTAGATATTTGCAGGCATTTGCGAGATATACTGACTTATTTGCAACTTTTTTTTTTTAAACACGTGTCAGTATATCTCTTACAACATTATTTGGAGGAGCACACTTTTCTTTTTGGTGGGAGAGTTCTTTCTTGGTGGAAAGAGTCGCTCCTAAACACAAGACTAAAGCCTGGGATAAAAAGTCTACCTGCGTGCATAGGTAAGGACTCCACCTTCCCTAATGAACACTAGGGTTGGATCTTATGTTCACCTGGTCTTTCCTGATATGTGTAGTGTGAACCAAGTTTACTTAAGCTCTCAAGTAAAAGCAAACCAACGGATCCTGTACTGGTGTCTCAGGTACAAGAATACGTCCTTAGTTAGGAGAGATTCCGATTTATCTTGTCAATGCTCAAGTGAATTAAGCCGAGCCTGAGCGAATCAAGCTTCTGTGGCCTGGAAAGTCTTCAAAATAGAGGTTGAATATCCATAAACACTTATTGTATTTTTGTTTCAGCTTTCAGATCATTACTAAACACCATTTATTATTATTATTATTATATATTATATATATATATATGTATATAATTTTTTCTTTCTTTTTCTTTTTCTTGCATATTTATAAATAGGTGGGAACTGTATGATACCATAAAATACCCAGATCCTATGGTTGCCTATCCACTCCTCATTTCTAGTAGAATTGCCTGAGTCCCTCTCTAAGACAATTTCATCAGCCATGGAGCCCTTGCCTTTGGCCACAAGAGTTTGGTTGCCACACCCCAAGGCAATATCATCATCCATAGTCATCGAGTCCCTATCTGAGGTTTCCTTGTGACAATCCTTCCTCTTCTTTGATTCAGGGGCCTCATCTGAGGACTCATGACCCAGCAGTTCAACCTATTGTGCCTCCTCAGATCTGACCACAGATGTCTTAACATGACCTTGTTCTGGCAACACAGAAGCCTACCCAGCCATAGATAAGCGAATCAGCCATGAGGAGCCCCTGCACTTGATAATGATTCTGTCTGGTAGTGACCCACTTTTAAAGATGTCAGCCTTAAGTCGAAGTGAACAGGCATCACCCTCCCCAATTGTGATTTCAGAGTCTTCACAGATTGATGCAAAGCCTGCAACCATCTTGGCAACCACCCCTCTAGATCTCAAGTGCAGAGGTAACCCTTTGATCTCAAGAATCGCCCTCCTAGTTCCCATTCTCTGGAGGGGACGTTCAGGGAGTGCCCCATCAAAGGGGGAGACCAGCCTCCACAGCACATTGATATTCTCAAAAGAACTCGATCAAAAGCGTAACCTTTCCACATCTATCATCCCAGTCCAAACACAAGAAATCAAGTCTGGGATAGCACTGCCACCTTCCAGCCCGATGACACAAGGGTAAGGGAACTCACCAGCTGTTGAAACCTCTTGATAGAGGGATTGCCAGTCATGACCTCGCCAATCAGCGCTCCCCTCAGCATGATCTCCGCAGAGACAATCTCTTCAGAGAATGGAATCTCCACATCAATCGTGTGACTACTAATCGTCGATGGTGGGGGTAGTCGGGGGTCCTTCGCCACCTCCTGTTCTGGGTGCTGAGGGATCTTCTTTGTGTGCGGTGGCTTCACCCTTAGGCATAAGTCGCGCTTGTGACCTTCACCCCCACATGCCAGACAGACGAGGGGGTTTCTACACACTGCAGCCATGTGACCTCTTCGTCTGCATCTATAGCACAAAACCTCTCCATTGGATCTCCTCCAGTCCCCTCTGGGAATGAACCTGGATGCCCTTCCTTCATGCGACTGCCATCCCCTCTCCCTCCTTCTCTAGTTTTTCGATCTCCAAGTCTTCCACTCGCCCCCATCCCCAACCCTAGCCTCTTCCTCATCGCCTCCTCCTGTTGCCCGATGCCACACCCCCTCTCTCCCTCTCTCCCTCATTTTTTAGAAATCTTGATCGATCAAAATGTTTTGGTTGATCAATTTAAGAAATTAAACGATCAGCAATGAACAAAATAGATCAATCAAGTATGTTAATTAAGTTCTTTTAGTCTTGATAATCCTAGTGAATGACAAATTTGGTTGAATCTTTCTTTTGGCAAAGGTTTTGTGAATATATCGGCTAATTGATTTTCTGTTTTAACAAATTCTAGGTTAATCTCTCCTTTTAAAACATAGTCTCTAAGAAAGTGATGTCTTACATCAATATGTTTGGTCCTAGAATGTTGTACTGGATTCTTAGATAAGTTGATTGCACTAGTATTGTCACATAGTATTTTATTATTTTTGTAGGATAGGCCAAAGTCTTATAAGGTCTATTTCATCCACAATAGTTGTGAACAAGCTAAAGATGTAGCCACATATTCTTCTTCTATTGTGGAGAGTGAAACAGTATTTTGTTTTCTAGAGAACCAAGAGACTAGGGACTTTCCGAGAAATTGACAAGTTCCACTAGTACTCTTTCTATCTGAAAAGCTACCCACATAATCAGCATCGCCAAAGGAATATAATTCCAATGTGTCTGACTTCGGATAGAAAAGTCATAGGTCTTGAGTGTTGTTTAAATATCTAAGTATTACTTTAACATCATTTAAATGTATTTTTTTAGGGTTTACTTGAAAGCGAGCACACAAACAAGTACAAAAGAGAATATCAAGTCTACTAGCAGTCAAGTATAACAATGATCCTATCATACTTCTATATAATTTCTAATCTACAGATATACCTGTTTCATCGATTTTTAATTGAGTAGAGGCTACTATTGGAGTGTCTTTATCCTTTACTTTGTCCATTGAGAATTTCTTCAAGATCTCTATTGTGTATTTGGTTTAAGATATGAAGATTCCAGAGGATAGCTAGTCAATTTAAAGTCTGAGAAATAACCGAAGTTCTTCCATCATGCTCATTTCAAACTAATCCTGCATTACCTTTACAAATTCTTGGCATAATAGATCATTAGTAGCACCGAAAATAATATCATCAACATATATTTGTATTATTAAGAGATTATCTTCTTTTCTTTTAGTAAATAAAGCTGGATCTATTTTATCAATTTTAAACTCATTTTTAATTAGGTAGGATTTTAAACTGTCGTACCAAGCTCGTGGAGCTTATTTAAGACCATATAAAGCTTTGTTCAGTTTATAAACATAGTCTATATATTTAACATCTTCAAAAACTTGGAGGTTGTTTAACAAAGACTTCTTCCTTGATGAATCTGTTTAGAAAGGCACTTTTGACATCCATTTGAAAAAGTTTGAATTTCATATGGGCAGCAAAGGCTAGCAGCATCCTAATGGATTCTAGGCAAGCTACAGAAGCATATGTTTCATCAAAATCAATTCCTTCTTGATTATACCCTTGGGCCACAAGTATAACTTTATTTCTAACTACTTCTCCTGATTCATTAAGTTTATTCCTAAAGACCCACTTGGTTCCTATAATGGTTTGAGAGTCAAGCTTTGGAACAAGTTCCATACATTATTTCTCTTGAATTGATTCAATTAATCTTCCATTGCAATGATCCAGTAATTTTTAGAAAAGGCTTCTTTGACATTTTTGGGTTTTAATTGAGAAACAAATGTAGTGAAAGCTAAACTATTAAAAGAAGATCTAGTTTGAACTCCTTTAGACAATTCACCTATCACCAATTCTTTTGGATGATCTTTTACATAAGAAATATCTCTAGGAAGTTCATCAGAAATATTTTCTTCTGGAATGTTTGATGGGTCATCTACTAGTTCATCCTCATCATTGTTTACTGAAGATTTAGGTTGACCTAAAGCTCCATCAAATGATACATGCATAGTTTCCTCAATAATTTAATTTTTTTTGTTAAAGATTCTATAGGCTTTACTTCTGGTTGAGTATCCTAAGAATATTCCTTCTGAAATTTTAGCATCAAACTTATCAAGATTGTCCTTAGTATTGAGTATAAAACATCGATAACCAAATATCTTAAAATAGGAAATTCTAGGTGTTCTTCCATGATAGAGTTCAAAAGGTGTTTTGTTTAGGATAGGTTTAATTAGTGATCTATTTTGGATATAGCAAGTAGTGTTTACAACATCTACCTAAAAATATCGAGGCAGCTTTGACTCGCACAACATTGTATGGGCACACTCTTGTAAGGTTTTATTTTTCTTTTCACTACACCATTTAAGGTGTGGCTTTAGGGAAGGCAAATTCATGTTTTATCCCATATTGATGATAGAAATTTGTGAAGGATTCATTCTCAAATTCTTCGCCGTGATCACTCCTAATCCTAATTACTTCAAATCCTTTTTCATTTTCTAGTCTTCTAACTAATTTTGCTAAAGGCATCAAAGGTTAAGTCTTTACCTTTTAGGAAAGATACCCAAGTAAATCTAGAAAAGTCATCAATTATGACTAGACAATATCTGCACCCACTTAGGCTTTCAGATTTGGTTGGTCCAAACAAGTCTAAGTGAAGTAGCTCAAGAGGTTGTGAGGTGCTAAGCATCATTTTCAGTTTGAAGGGACTTTTAGTTTGTTTACCAACTTGACAAGAATCACCGGCTTTACTTTTCTTGAAGTTGATATTTGGCAGACCTTTGACAAGTTCATGTTTCACAAGTTTATTAATGTTTCTCATGTAAACATGACCTAGTCGTTTGTGCCAAAGTGTTGCTTCTTCATCAAATACGACAAGACATTTAAGATTGACGCATATGTTGAAGTTGACAGTGTAGATATCTTTGTGTCAGTTTCCTTTGATAAGAGTTTGTTTTGTTTCTTTATCTCGTATTTTAAAGCCATTTGAAGTAAAAGTGATTTTGTATCCTTTATCACATATTTGGCTAACACTTAAAAGGTTATGTTTTAATCCACTAAGTCTACATTATCGAAAGAGGTGGAAGAGTTACCAATTTGTCCAGTACCAATAATATGGCATTTATGGTTGTTCCCAAACGTGACTGTACCACCATTTTGGTTGTGAAGTTGCAGGAATAGGTCTTCCTCCCTAGTCATGTGCTTTGAACATCCACTATCCATGATCCATCTCTTTTCTTCTCGTTCCTGTCATTGGTTTGCGTTTGTGAGGTCCCGGTTTGGCTGATCTATAGAGTGGCTTCAATTTTCCATTGATTTGTTGATATGTCCACTTCTTGTAGTCTACTTGACCTACAAAATAGGATTGCAATAATATTTTTGGTACCCATTTTTGTCTGGGTCCACAGTGGTTAGATGCTGCCTGTTTAGGCAAGCTACCCTTCTTTTTATTTTGGCTAGAACTAGATGCTTCATGATCATTTTTAGGTATGTAGCCTAACCCAAATTTTGTGGTACTCTAGGTTTGTGTTCCTAGTAGTTTATGCAAGTTTCTACTTCCCTTAGTGAACTTAGCCAGATCATTCAAGAGAATCGTAGAATTTTCTTTTAATTTGTCTATATCCATCTTTGAATTATCTATATGTGATTTTAATGAGATGATTTCTTCAGATAACTCTTTATTTTGTTGAGAAAGCATATCTTTTTGTGCTTTTTTTTCCCCTAATGTTTTTACTAGGCTTTTATTTTCTAGTTTTAGTGACTTAGCTATGTCATGCATCTAAAAAAATGCTTCTAATAGTTCATCTTGTAAAAAAGAGGTTACCTCATCTTCTAATGCCATTAGTCCTACGAGAGCTTCTTCTCCGGAGGTTTCTTCTTCTTTTGAACTAGAGTCTGATTAATCCCAAGTTGTTGCGAATGCCTTTTTCTTTCCTTCTCTTCTGGGAAACTTCTTTTCTGACTCCTTTTTGAGAACTGGACGATCCTTCTTGATGTGTCCCTTTCTCTTGTAGTTGTAACAGATAATTGCATCAGCTTTGGCTTCTTTCTTCTTTCTCTAGCTTCTTTTCTTCTTGAGAAACTTTTTGAATTTTGTTGAAAGGAGGGCTATATCTTCCTCTTTGTCTTTACTTGAGAAATCTTCTGTTTGTTGATTGCTTCAAGAGCCACAGTTTTCTTCTTGATTCCTTCACCTTCATGCTCCTTCATGTGTTGGAGTTGAACTTCGTAGGCCATAAGACTTTCGATAAGATTGTCTAGTTTTAAGGTAGATAGATCTTTCGACTCCTGTATGGCGATAGTCTTGGTCTCCCAATCACTAGTGAGTGATCAAAGAATCTTTCTCATCAAGGCTTCATTCTTGATCTCTTGATCTAGATTTCTTAAAGAGTTTATGATGTCCATGAATCTTGTGAACATCTCCTTAAATGATTCTCCCTTCTTCATCCTGAAAAGCTCATAATTCTATGTTAGCAAATTTACCCTAGTTTCTTTTCCCTTGGATGTCCCCTCATGGGTGACTTTGAGGATGCTCTAGACCTCGTAGGCTGTCTTGCAAGCAGAAATGCAGTTGAATTCTGCTCTTGAAATCCCGTAGAAATTGCATTCATGGATTTAGCATTGTGTGTTGCCATCTTCTTTTGATCTGGTGTCATCACCACTCCGTCCTTTATTTCAGGACGTGTGTACTTGGAGGCGATGACATCCCACAGCTCGAAATCCATAGATTCTAGGAAGATCTACATCCTAGTCTTCCAGTATCCATAGTTCATTCCATCAAAGAGAGGAGGTCAAACAGCTGATTGCCCCTCAGCATATGTGTCAATAGATGACTTTGACATCTTCTGGACAATGAGGCTCGGATACCAAATGAGAGTTTCGCCTGTGGATCGAATGAATACTAGAGGGGAGGGGTGAATAGTATTGCTTCTTGAAATAGTAAATGATAAAATAAATTCACAACAAAAGTCAAGCACAAATTACACTTGGATTTACAGTGGAAATCCAAACCAGGTGAAAACCATTACCTAATCCTCTCGACTTAGGATTTTTCCGACTAGTCAAAACTAGTCAATCGACTATAGTACCACTTGAACGAGGGTGGCACAACCACTTTACAACCACTTGTCTTTTTATCCTGAAGAGAAGAACAACAAAAACACGGATCTTTCCAACACCTTGGAATCCATTAATCAAAGACAACAAAGTTAAATAACAAATAAATATATCTATGGAACCTCAATAAAAGATCAAACTAGGATTTCGACAGAGGTTCGAAATGACGTGCTATTGAAAGACGTGAATAGCGAAGTGTAGAACACATGAAAGAAGCACGAGAAGCTCTGATTTTAAGTGTATTTCTATTGAAAGTTATATTTTGAAAGGGCTGCATATGACCTCTATTTATACTAAAAATTGACTTGGAAAGGAAGTGATATTGGTCAATCAATTAAGGTATTTTGGTCGACCAACTAAGTTGTTTGACTGATCATAGGTTGGTCGACTAATTAGCTTGGTTGGTCGATCAATAGGATTTTAATCAACTTCCTAAAAAGGATTGGTTTGATCAATTAGCAAACTTGGTTGGTCGATCAACATGTTTTGGTCAATCAAAAAGGAAGATTGGTCGATCAATAACCCTAAAAGTCGATTTTCAAAGAAGCGTGAAAAGCTGTTCGATTACTTTATATTTGAGGTTCCTTACAATGATATCCTAGAAGTAAATAAAAAGGAAAATGAACACACATCAGCAACCATGTAAACTTGATCTGAAAGAGAAGCTTTAATCTGAGATGGTCCTGAAATATTAGTGTAACAATAAACATAATTTTGGTGCATCAAAACAGAGGTGCTTAAACCTAGGGCTCAATCAAGAAGGTGAATAACCTTAGATACCTTAAGTTCTTAGTAGGTACAGAAATCTGGATGAGAATGTCTAAAATGAATCAAATTAGGCAACTCAAGTGATTAAGTCTAATAATAAATGTGAGTTGGTCCTAACTGATTTCACTTTTTATTTCTTTCTAGAAAGAGGAGCTTAAGAGGATGGAAATGAAGTTACCTCCCCCTGGAGTGGCTGTCATGTGGCTGATCTTTACTTCGTACCTCACACAACCACAACAAAATAGATAGATCAAGTTAGTATCAAATCAGAAATTATAATCAATGAAATCTTATGCGTTACTCCCCTACAACGACGCCAAAATGTTTAAGCAAATTTGTCATTGCTTAAGAGATGCATCGTAGTATAGAATAAAATCGCTCAAATCATTTAAATTTATAGCTCAAAATCGTAAAAGAGTCCGAGGTAATCACAGGGAGTAATTAATGGCAATTCAATCTCACAAATCACAATTTAATCAGAAATATGAGCAAATGTGATCAAAGCTTCATTCAGAATAACTCAAATAGATATAATTATGAAATCAAGTAGCAATGTGCAAAAAGATTGGGTTAAAATGGTGGTTTAAATCACCAAATTAACCCTTAATATTAAGCTCAAATAAATGCACAGTATCACTCAATCATATATGCCACATCAACCAATTAAATATCTCAACAGTATGTATCACTAAGGCACTAGCAGAGATCAGACGAAAGCACAAGGCATCAGACGCCTTAAGTTGCTCAAGGGCACAGCTCCAACAGAAGAGGCAAAGGCCTCCTCTCTCCTTCCTTCCTACCTCAAGAGAGAGGCAAGCACAGTACAACACAGAGGTAAAGGCCTCCTCAGAGATCGGCTAAGTGTAGAGAGCAGAGAAGGGTAAAAACCCCACCCTCTCTCTCTTCTTCTTTCTCTTAAGGACCCAGGTTAAGCTAGGTAATCGAGCGTGAACAGGACCAAGCTTGCGAGTGTGATCACAAGCGAGGAGTGCACAGAGGCAGGTAGGCGGGTGAAGGTTGAAGGTTCCTACAGGAGGGGGTGAGATTTGCGGGATATAATATAAAATGTGGAATTAAAATAAAACAATCTCAAAAAATACAATCACACAAGATACACAGGTATTTTTAGGTGGAAACCCAAACCCGAGTAAAAACCACCACCTAAGTCTCTCGACTTAGGATTTACCGATCGACCAAGTCGATCAAAATCCACTAATATACTACTTAAACAAGGGTAGTACAACCTCTTACAACCACACTACTTTATATGAGGGTAGTGTACCTCAAATCCCTCCTCTTCACGAGGAGTATTTACTCTCGCAAAGGGGATAGGAATTCACAAGGAAAATACCCAACCAAAGACAATAAAATACAACAATCCTACAGAGCCACAAAGATTAAAACCTAGCTACTATAGGAATTAGGAAACTTCCCTTTTGTGGAAGTGAGATGGCTTGACGTAGATGCGTGAACCACACAACAGCACGACAACGCTCTCAATATGATGGTGGGAGAGCGGGTGCGCGACTGGATGATGCTCTCTTGATGTAGAACTAAGGCTTGGAGAGCAGCAACACTTCTAATGATCAATTGGACACAATATAATGGAAAGTAGTTTCTCAAGGTGTATCTTAACAAGAGAGGGCTACCCCTCTATTTATAAATGGCCTAAGAAGGCTTTGGAAGGCCTTGGAAGGCTTTCATAACCGTTGGGAATTATCCAAGGCAGAACAGGCCATAATTAGAGTCATTAATGATTCTAACAAGGTCATCAGATGTCTGGAAGTCATGTTTAAGACATTTGGAAACTAGATCAGATGTCTAATACTAAACAGGTTCCCTTACTGACTTGGTTCAGACCTAAACAGGGTTCTAGTGTAAATCAGTCAGATGACATATCAGATGTTTGGCACTAGGTCTAGATGTCTGGAAACCTAATTAACTGCGGGAATGGATTTCTCAAGGCACAAATGGCTATATTTGTCTAGGAAAGTGATTTTGGGTCAATCGAGGCAAAATGGCTACTTATCAGACATCTGATAGAAGATCAAAGGTCAAAACCTCAACGATTATTTTCCAAGCCAACGTTCCACTAATTGGACGTCTGGCCAAGTCATTAGACGTCTGCTAAGGGTCGATCGTTTGAAATCAACAGACAGAAAGTTCTAAGACCAGCCCTAAATGATTAGACGTCTGATTCAACATTCAGACATCTTAAAGTTCACTATCAAACGACTGATTATCAGATTAGATGTCTGAAAAGGTTGTCTAAAGCCTATTTAGGTTTTCTAAGTCTCTACGGAAAACCTAAGTGTCCTAGGGTCTAGTAAGTGTTTCTAGGACTACAGTGTTGATACTTTGAGGCTCTTTAACATGTATCTAAGAAAGAAAAATACAAGGAACAATAAAATAGAAAATACATGAATAGAATATCTATCCTATTCTTCATCTCCTTCAAACTTTCGCTCCTCACGAAGCTCCTTCTCCTCCAACGAGCTCCTCCAATCCACCATGGATGCAAGCTCTGAGGTCCTTCACAGTTGTATCCATTTGTATTTTTCTGAAATCTATAGCTCAAATACAAATATTAAAACACAAGTGTTTTGTTATCATCAAAATTTACGATTATGGTGCCCTTGCACCAACAAAGGTGGTTGGGGACCCGCCCCCATGACTTGGTCAAGGGGTTGGGAGTGGAAATTCCTCTTATGTCACGTGCTTCACTTCAATTTCCATGATGTGGGACTAAATGTCACACAGTTCTCCTTACGTGTAGCTAGAGGTTGAAGCTCTGATTTCAGTTAAAAGAAGCACCTATGGAGTCCAATTGAATGCCTGGATTGCTTCCTAGGAATCAGCCATAATACATGGAGCAGAGAACTCTCAAGAACATGGCTTGAAGGTTGCCGGTGGAGCCGGAGAAGGAGGCGGTGGCGGAGCTTCGACGGTCACCTAAAAAGCAGAGAATGGCCTCGCAGCCACATTAAATACTCTCAGGAGGATAGTTGTGGAATGCCAAGTGCATTGGTGGGTGTGGCGTGCAGTGCAAGTGAGTGTGGAGGTCTGACAACCTCAAGAAGGTGGAGTGAAGGTGCTTGTGTCGGGTGGAGTGCGTGAGCAGCTACTCCCCTCAATTACTTGAGGGGCTTTGCTCGTGAGGACATGATGAAGGTTTCTAGACCGGAGGGGGTGGATTGGTGTTGTGTAGTGGATTTCTGAGGTTGTCGAAGGTACGCCGGAGATTGGGGAGACAACGATGGTGCGAGCGTGAGGCGTACTGGAGAGGATGTTGAGTGTGTGAAGTGGGTCAGTGGGTGATATGGAGTTGAATGAGGGAGGTTGCAGATGAAGGTGATGCAGAGATGGCACCGACAATGATTGGGAAGTGTGGAAGACGAAGGTGGCTCCGGGAGAGAGGACGACAACACCTAAAGGGAGAGGGAGTTCCTTGCAGGTATGGTGAGGTGCTAAAGAAGCTGGGTAAGATGGACCTACTACCTATAGTATGTGGCAGAAAGTAAGGAGATCAGAGGAAGGAGGTCATCAGAACAGAGTTTGGAGCCGGCCGAAGGTAGAGAAGACGAGGGAATTTTGGGCCTAAAACTTGTTGAGTTCAGCTCTGCATTGGGGAGGTTTTTATAAAGCTTCAAGCAATCTTCCAAGCTTGGAAACAAGCTTGAGAAGCTCGGATTTTCAAGAAAAATATCCTTGAAATCCAAGGATTCGCACATGCTTCATAAGGGGATTTGGGGTCAAAATCTAGGTTTACTCAGATTAGGATTTCCTTAGGATCATTCCTTTCAATTTTGGAAGGGATTGGCCAAGCAATTAGGGAGGAATCCTTGATTGAAAGCTCTAGTCTGTGGGTTCACACCTACAATGGCGGTAGGGACCCATTTGAAGAAGATGAAGAGAAGTTAGGGGCCTATTTATAAAGATTTCGAAAGTTAGAGGCATGAATGAAAGAGAAAGAGTTTAATTGGATCAAATTGCAAACTAGGTCAAGATGGACTCTGATTGGGTCCAAGTTTTGGTACAAACCTAATTTGGATCTAAGGAATCTAATGGTGAAGTCATATTTTAGTTTTGACCAAGTTTGACTAGGTAATTTGCATAAAAACCCAAATTAGAGTAGAACTATGTCTGTGACTCTGTTTAAGGTCAAAATGGGTTCCAAAGGTTAAATCAAGGGTACCAAACCTTATGGAATATTTTTTTATGATTTTTATAAGGTTTATCATGACCAAAACCTTAGTAATTTAAGTAGGTCTGAAATTAGGATTTTTGGTGCTATATTAGTTCTCGAAATGCACGAAACCCCATTTCTGTTTGCATGGACCCACTTATTAGACTTTAATGCTCATTTGACCTCTATTTCACCTGTAGCAAACCCCATGGTTATTTTTTGTTCATGATATGCTGTTAAAATTATAGAATTAAGCTTAGTTTCTTGTTCTCCTCTCAAAATAGCCTGATGTATAGTTGAGTTATGACCCTCAGATGGTTATGTAGGAGCATTTACCTTTTAAACCTGACTAAAAGAGTCCAGTTAGGGCCTATGATGGTGTTCCCATCAGTCCTGCTATTAAAGGGTAACGTGAACATCTTCTGCTACAATTTACTTCAACCCTTATCCAAGTCCCTTCAGTTGATTTCCTCAGTTCCAAATTCCTTGTCTTACCCCTTGGCTTTGATTCTATACCTTCAATAAACAAATAGTCAAAAGAAAATTGTTATAAAGAATTAATATAAAAGAAAATTAACATGAGAATTTATATATTGTTAGACCTTGCTTGACTGTACTCCTGAGATTGGCTCTGTGACTAGCTTTGTGCCTGACTATTCTGCTGAGATTGGCTATGTGACTAGCTCAGGGGAGGGTCTATGAAATGAGATGGTGCCTGCTGCTAGGAGGGAGGGTCTACGAATTGAGATGGTGCTTGCTTCTGGGACTGGCTCTAGGGAGGGTGTAGCAGCTGAGATGGTGTCCGTAGCTAGAACTGGCTATGCGGAGGGTGTAGGTGATGAGATTATGTCTGCAACTTGGATTGGCTCTGGGGAGAGTGTAGGGGCTGAGCTAGTGTCCACTGCCAGGATTGACTCTGGGGAGGGTGCAAGGGCTGTGATAGTGCTCGCTGCTGGGATTGGCTCTGGGGAGTATGTAGGGGCTGAGCTGGTGTCTATTGCTGGGACTAGCTTTGGGGAGGGTGTAGGGGCTAAGATAGTGCTCGCTACTAGGACTTGCTTTAGGGAGCATGAAGGGGCTGAGTTGGTGCCCGCTGCTGGGAGTGGCTCTGAGGAGGGTGCAGGGGTTGAGGGTGTGGGTGCCTAGGTGGAACTGAGAGTGAGGTTGTGTATGGTGTTGAGGTCTATGTTGGGGCCTAGATCGAGCAAGAGTTCAAGGTAGGATTATGGCATGTTGAGCATGAGACCGAAGTCAAGTCTGAGGTAATGGTGAAGTCTGAAGATGGGACATGTGAGAAGGCTAGTGCAGGGGCGAGGTCTAAGGTTGCAATTGAAGCTGATGGTTGTGTTGAGAGTGGGGTTGAGGATCATGTTGGGGCTCAGGCTGGGTGTTGATGTCACCGTCGTGTCCCTAGACCTGGTCATGTAGCTCAAATGAAGAGTCACCACCACTACAAATATCAAGGCGACGCTTTTTGTATGCCATCAACTTCTTAGGACCCATCTACACATGTAAAAAAAATTTCAATTTGATTATTCCAATAGAATAATTTCAGTTTGATTATACTTTATGCCACTCTATGTGGAAAACATTAACTTGAAAATAGAAAGCTGACTCTTATATGATTCATTCTAAAAAAAATCATAACTTTAATTATAGGAAATAAGAGAGAAGGAGCTAAAATATATAAAAGGATGATATCATACCTTTTATATCATCAATTGTGATGAAAGAAGTATGTCAAAGCAAGTAAATGATCAACTTAATAGAAGCATGCAATGATCTTACTGTAATCAGACAACCACTTTTGCATCCTCAATATTCACCAAGCCCTATCCTCGACTTCATAGACGACAAAGGTGTCCATTCAGATGTTTGGAGTTCCCAAATAAACAAAAAGTAATTTTTTTTCTTTTGTCCTTGTTGAATTTTTTTCTTGTTTATTTATTTGATTATGCATAGATAGCTTTTGACAATAGGAATTGGTTTGTAACTAGCTTTTGTCAGAAAGAAAAAGCATTCAGTAGTTAAAACACAAAATGTCTTGGACTTTTGACTTTGCTCCAAAGATATGTTTTGCAACATTCAATAGGAAGGATTCCTCTCATCAAATACTCAAGTAGAATGCAAATGATAAAGGATGAAAGAATAGTAATTATTTGTGTAATATTGTTAGATTCATGCTAGGCTTCTAGCATTACTAACTAAGAGAGTTGTCTCAAAAATTACAAATAGTTCTTTTAGTTTGACATATAACACAACAGTTCAGTTGAAAAAAAAAAGGATGGTCATTTTTTTATTTTTGAGAGGGACGAAGGGAGGGAGGATGATCATAAGGTAGAAAATAGACAAACATGCTTTCCGTGTTCTGAGCATAGATGCAAAATCATGTTCTATGTGACTGTTGCAATCATGATAAATGACTAATTTTGAAACATGAAGTGAAGATACTGTTGAGAATACGTGGCATGGAACTCAACACCATAAAAAAAAAGGACAAAGCATGGCAATGACAATAAACTTATGCAACCAAAGTAGAATGAAATAATATTTAAGTGAGTAGTTGCAGGTCACAACTCAATTATTCAATTCATTGATTGATTCTCTGCTGAAATATTTTACTCTTTACCAACTCTATTCAACTATTACTAGAACATTACACAAATTTCCAAGAGAATGATTTTCAAAAAACATAATGCAACAACTTCCAACCACTACAAAGGATCCCTCAAATTAGTCTTATAGGCTAGTGATACAAACCATTGCCAAACTATATGAATTTCTCATTTGCAACTAGTTCCCCTCTATGATGTCCTAAGATGACTTTCCATGTGCCGAATTCTTATATATATATATTCATTCTAACCCCAAATTGAGAGCTTAAAAACCTGCAATGGAGAGTTTTTTCTAAGATAAGAAAAAGAAAAAAAGGATGTATGAGAATCCGATTATAAGAAGTATGCCAAACTTAAATATATGACAAGGTAAAATATACGAAAAATATTTTCAGAACGAAATACTTAAACTCCACAAAATAGCTTAAATGAAAATGTTTACCTCAAATATCAATATCCATTACACCATGACCTATTTCTCCATCTTGTACCACAACTTGGTATGCTTCAGAATCTAAGTTGGGACCCTCATCATGTTGTATATCATAATACTCACGTGGCATTGTTCTTATTGTTACTATCCAGCCATTTTTGCTATTATCAGGTACGTAAAAAACTTGTTCAACTTGACAAGCTAATGTAAATGGTTCGGATGCTTGAAGAATTGTACGATCCTTATTCAAACTTATAAAACCAGTTTCTTTGTCCACTTTAACACCATATCTGTTGTTAAAAATATCAACCCAATCACACTTAAATAAGACGACCCTCTAGGCATGACTATAGCTTACTTCCAGAATCTCTTTGATTTTCCCATAGTAACTGATGAGAGACTCATCATGAGCCCTAACTAGCTCATTTTGACCTAAGAAAGAGAATAAGAGCTCCTACATAACCTAGAGAAGGGCTTAATTCAAGGAATAAGTGTTCTGAGAAGAAAACATGAAATAAAGGTTAAAACTGCAATGTTACCATTGCAGTACATAAACAAGATTTCTCAGAGGTAAAACATAGGTCAAATGGTCTGAATAAGATAAAAAGTTGGTTGGTTCAGTCAGAAATGAGTTATTGTGCAAAAAAAGAATTAAATGATATTTTGTAACCCTAAAACAGACCCGCTTAATTCAACAAGGTTTTGGTCAGGATAAAAATCAAGTAAACCCTCTAAAATTCATGGAAAAAATATCCCCTAGGGTTTAGAACCTTCAAATTGGCCTTTGGAACCTATTTTGACCTAGATTGGGGTCCTAGCTCATTAATTGACCTAAATTGGATTTTTGTGCAAATTGTTTGGTCAAACGTGGTCAAACCTAAAATCCAACTTCACAATTGGATTCCTTAGGTCAAAATTAGGTTTTTACCAAAATTTGGACATAAGGGGAGGTCATCTTGACCTACTTTGCAAAATAGTACACCCAATTACATTTTGGCCCCTATCTTTTGAAAACCATTGTACAGACCCCCCTAACTTCCTCGCCACTCTTACAAACAGGTCTCTCTGCCATTAATGGGGAGAAATCCTACTCCAGAGATGAATGGGGGGGAGTACTCCCTGATTCCTCAGAGATCTCCTCCCAGATTTAGAAGGGAGATTCTCTGAGGAATTCCCTTCCATCTGAGCTCGATCCTAATCCCTGATTCACACCCAATCTCTCGTGCGAACGCACGAGATATTTGGGTATCCCACAGAATTCCTACTCTGGTGAGGACTCTTGCGTTTGGAAGGTTGTCTTCCAAGCACAAGAGCCCCTGCCAGTGCCTATAAAATGATCCTCAACCCTGGCCGCACCTCTTTAGCTCGACTTGGCCAGAGATTCACCCCAATTTCATCCTCTTCTCCTATGGTCAAGTAGTCCAGCGAGCTCTGACGAACCTCCCTCCTCTTTCTAGTCGCTCTACCACCATACCAGTGGCAGAGCTGCCCTCACCATCTTCCTCCGCATCACGCAACACCCGCGTGAGCATCTCTAGCCTCGTTGTAGCTGCCGTCTCCCTCCACTGGACACCTTCTTCTTCGGTGACAGCAAGTACTGCCAGTCGCCATCTCTCCCCCTTTGTCCACTTAATTAGGTTAGACTTACTCCTCTCTATCCCCTCTTCAATTCCCCTCAATCTATTTCACAAATTACCCCTCGACAGCCACTATCCACCGCCATCATCCCCATCTCCGGCCACCCTCCAGCGAGACGCACCCATCACTCCACACCTCCACACGTCTCGCCACCAACCTCTTCACTTTCTCCATCGACCACTGAGCATCTTCCACCCATCCGACCGCCTACACCTCCCTAAACATCCCTCGACCTAACCCATAAGCCTGGCCACAGAGCGACCTAGGCACGCACGCCTAGGCCGCCCCACGGCCTGCCACCTACCATCCCACCTTCACCTTCGCACGATGAGGCTTCCTATATGTTTTAATGGGGCCACTAGGCAGTATTCGTGTGTGATAGATCTGACCCCTCCACCGCCATTGGAGACGGCTTGAAGGAGCTCGCAAGCTTACTCCAGGCTGAAGCACTTCAGGGTCTCAAGTCTAGAAGGTGCGGGTTGGTCTCGCTCATTCATCTGTCCAGGCAATTAGCTTTGCGAGGCCTCTAGCTGCAACAATTAGAAGAAGACATCCACCTCGTGAACACATCAGCATGGCAGGTAACATAAATTGATTTTGTGTTTAGCTCTATTCACCTCGAGACACACAGGGGTGAGGTCCCTCGCCCTTACCATGCCTCGTCCGTGACACTTCCCTGGCGGACCTGGCACCCGACCCGACTAACCTATCCGTGCACTCCTCGCACACCACACCCACACCGGTGCGCCTGGACCCGGGCACGCGACCGACCCGATTACCCGGCTCTAGGAGAGCATACCAAAGAGAGTTAAACAGAGAGAGAGAGACGGGGGTGAGGGTAGGGGATAGGTTTTGCTACATGGTGATTATGCAGGAAGAAGAAGCTAAAGGAGGAAGAGGCGCAGCAAGAGAAGGAAAGTAAGGACTTAGCAAGAAATGGAGGTAGCCACAGCAAAGGAAGGAGAAAGGAGAAGAAGAAGAAGAGAGATGCACTGTAGCAGAGGAGCGGCAGACCAAGGGAAGAAAAAGGAGGAGGAAGGAAGGTGCAGTTGGAGCTAAGGAAAGGTGAAACTGACACTTAGCTGCAAATAAGAGAAGTCAGAAGGGAAGAAGGAAAGACAAGGCAGAAGGAGATGCAAAGCCAAAGAGAAGAGGAAGTCAGGGGAGAACTAAGGCTGAAGAAGGAAGAAGAAAGAAAGAAGAAGATCTGCGGAGGAAGAAGAAGGAAGAAAGAAAGCAGAAGCTAAGAAAACAAAGGAGAAGCAACTGAAGCAGAAACAGAAAGAGAAGGAAAAAGAAGAAGAGAAAGCTACAATGAGAAGAAAATAAGAGGCCATCATTTATAGGATCAAACATCCAACTCTTTTATTTTTGCTATAAATTTAATTCATAAACTCTTGCATATATATTCTGAATTAAGTTTTGAGTAATTCTAAGTGTTCAATTACATTATTGAAATTAGTGAATAAATTCCATTTGCTCCCTGTGTTCGACCTCGGATACTTAGGTTTTCGAGTAATAAATTTTTATTTGTTGTCAACGCTTGGTCATCTATACTACAACGCAACATTATAAGCACAATCAAGCGCTGCAAACAGTAACCATCACAACCAGTTTGTGTGCCATCACATTTCATAATAAATCCTGAATGTTGTGTCGCCTTTAAATCATCAATTGATTACACTCTAAATCTGAACTCATTTATTATATATACAGAGTGATAATGTGCATGGCTTAAAGGTATGTTCATCATTACATCAAAATCTTCTATCCATTGTAGGTCATTTTTTTGTTTCATTTCTTGCACACAGTTTCTAAACCAATCAATGAAGTCTTCTTCACATCTAGAGATATGTGAAGATTGTCGAAATTAGTCATAAAAATCTGGGATCTATTTTAATATATATATATGAGTTAATCGTCAATCATGTTCAGATATTGGTTTAAATTTCGTTCGTATGATGGGCCTTCCTTGGATATCAAATATAGAAAAACAATCAGCCACATTTTCACTATTTTGTCTATCATCATTCCTTTTCAATCAATTGAATCGATTATTTGAACCATCCATATACATCGCACAAAAGTTGATACATTCTTTGACAAGACACCCTTCGACAATTGAACCTTCTAGTTTAGCCTTATTGAAGATGTAGTCTTTCAATTTTTTCAAGAAGCACTCAACTGGATACATCCACATGTACTGAACTGGTCCAGCAATCCTTGCTTCATTCACTAGGTGGTGTACAAGATGTACCATGACATCAAAAAATGTAAGAGGAAAAATCTGCTCCATCTTGCATAGTATAATCACAATTTGCTTGTCCCAATAGTCTAATAAATGAGAATCCAATGCCTTTGAACATATAACCTTGAAGAATCGACTTATCTCTATCACAGTATCAAACACTGGTTGAGGAAGCACTCCATGAATTGCTAATGGGAACAAAATTTGCATGTAAACATGGCAATCATGACTCTTTAACCCACTTATCTTCTTCAATGCTTCATTTACACATGTAGAAAGTTATGACGAGTATCCATTTGGAACCTTGATATTTTTAAGAAAAGATAATATCTTAAGCCGTTGTTCATCTTTCAAAGTATATAATGCCTTACCAAAGTCATAACTGCCATCATCTTTATAATTTACATGCAACTTAAGACAAATGCCCAACTTCTTCGAATCATTACAGGTCTTCAATGTGTCTTTTGGACTATCTGTTAAGTTTAGCATATCTAAAATGTTATCCATAATAGTTTTCTCAATATGCATCACATCAAGACTGTGATGAACTATAAGATCTTTCCAATAAGGGAGCTCCATGAAGAATATACTCTTCCTTTTAATTCCAGAATTACGTAAATCTTTAAGATCTTTCTGAAACAAATGACCCAAGCAGATATTGCCAATCTGTTGTAACTTCTCCATTATTTTATATCTTGACAACCTAATTGTATCTATTCTTAACAAATTTTTTGGATTCTTGGTTGAATAGTGTCACGGTTTACCATCAAATTTGTCTTTAAACATAGATTGTTGCCATCTATGCTGGATTGGTAGGAATCTATGATGCCCTAAATAACACAATTTATTGCTTTCAGGTAAATGTAAGTAATGAGTATCATCCATACATATAGGGCATGCTAACTTGCCTTTAGTGCTCCAACTAGACAAATTTGCATAAGCTGGAAAGTCATTAATGGTCGACAACAATGCTACATGCATCTTAAAAAATTGCTTTCTAGCTGCATCATATGTTTCAATCCCGTCATACCAAAGCAATTTCAACTCATCAATGAGTGGTTGCATGTAAACATCGATTGCATTTCCTGCTGACTTTTTCCCAAGGATGAGAAGCATCAGCATCATCAACGAAGATCTCATACACATTCATGGAGGCAAATTATATGTAAAGATCACCACTGGCCATATTGAATATGATGGATGCATGTTCTTAAAAGGATTGAATCCATCACTTGTGACACCAAGCCTAACATAACGTGTTTCCTCTGCAAAGAGAGCATATTTGTTATCGAATGCAACCAACTCGTCAGAATCTGTCGGATGATGCATAAGTCCATCTTGTGATTTGTTATTACGATGCCACGTCATCCACTTTGCAATTTTAGTGGACAGGAAAAGACATTGCAGCCTAAGAATCAAAGGAAAGTAATGTAGTACCTTCCTTGATTGTTTCTTCCCTCATGCATTTGAACTAGTATTTTCCTTATACCTTCCTTCTCTACATTGCAAGCAACTATTCAAGGCTGCATTTTCTTTAGTGTATAGCATACAATCATTCTTACCAACATCAATCTTTTCGCAATTCAAACCAAGTATGCGAAACTATTTTCTCGCATCATACCATGACTAAGGAAAATCTTGGGGTTTATTTAACAACTCTTCTATGAACTTAAGGATATCAGACATTAACTTAGATGTTGCCTTATTCATCACTTTAATTTGGAACATTTTCAAAAAAAATGACAACCTTGACGTGGAATTAATTCCAGGAGCAATGGGTTCCTCTGCTGCCTTCAGTGCTTCATATAAATGACTACAATCTTCGAACATATTATCATATTCTGAACATTTGCAGCCCTCATTTCTTTTAACATCTCTGCAACATTATTACCTCCAATATCTTTAATACGATCCTCAACATCATTATCAATAGAAGGATAAGTGATTTTTTCTCCATGTGAGGTCTAGACTGTGTAGTGAGGCCACCAACAGGTATAAATTAGATGATCAAACACTATGTTGCTATCATGCATAAATCCATTCAAATAACTTTAGCATGGACAAAAAATTCTCTCATAAAAGTCTCCCTGTCTATATTGCTTCCTATCTTCATGGAATGTCCAGCCCAAGAATGAAATCACTCCACTCTTATATCGAAAATAATTGGAAATCCTCAAACCAATCCAAGAATTATCCATGGAAACCTATAATCAAATAAACACACAAATAATGAAAGTAAGTTACATAATGAAACATCAGATATTTGTATATTTTAGTTATTATTTTCACTTGATAGCTCATTCTTGAAAATTTTCTCACAACATTACTTGTTACATGCAACCCATGTCTGAAGAAATTTTGGCAACATCTCCCTACATTTCTCCAATATACCCCCAAGACTAACCTCAACTAGATTTCTTTAACACCCAATTTAAGGCGCTTAAGAAACCTATGTTTAGTTGGTATACCAAAGAAGAGCAGAAAGATGTCACCCAGATTTCTCCAAATATGGATTACATGTAACAAATAACACCTAAGTTGTGATCAAATCTTCAAGAACCCTTCTTAGTTCGGAACTTTACCGAGCTAAGGATGATCAAGACTTATGGCATGTTATAAAGACAACACATTATGCATGTATATGAGATATACATACATTAACACTTTGTCTATATGCATGATCATAAGACTTGAATGAGCAGGTATATTAATACAATTTTACCTATCCTTCAACCTGTACCCGAAGGGTTATATTTCTTATTGTTTGTCCTTGAGTGCATCTAAGGTTGTGCAAGTGTGGATATCTACAAATTGCATAAATAAATACTAACAAAGAAAGGAACAGTAATAACATAAGTCAAATATTGTGTTATAAAAATTCAAGACATTGTGTCATAATAGAAAGTAGTTCTCCACAGTTCTCAAGATAACGTCATAGTTCATAAAGGAAGTATGAAAAAGCACAATAGATTGGATGTAACAAGACTTAGCTAATTCAATAACTACTTTGGTTGCTAAAAGAAGATTTACATTAGCTTGATAGCCATAGTTTGTCAAATCTTATATATATATAACAAGAGTATTAGCTACTCTTAGGATGTAATTTCTCTTGCCAATAACAAAAGTATTAGCTAGACAAAGGTGATTATTGGAATGCGATCTAGCTCCCCTAAAAATAACTACATTTCTCTTTATCCCAATTGCACACAGAAGTGGTAAATATCCTAAGTAGTTAGTTGAACAAAACTTGTTTTGTTTTCCTAGTAAAATTAGAAGATTACTTGATGCCCAGGCTACTCTTAGAAATTTACTCCCTGGAGGAAAAGTATGTACCCACTTCTGACTCAATTTCCAGATTACTTGTCATCTCCATATGACTATATTCCTAGTTTCCTCTAGCAAAACCCTTCTTTTCCTATTACAATTTATTATACAATGAGGACTAGGATCTCAAGAGGGATATAAAGCCCTCCAAGACCTATGCCTTTTTATTAAACAAGAGTATTATACCCACTTGAAGTCCCTGCACTTGCACTATATCCACACCTATGAATGTCGCAAAAGAGCAATCCTTATTAAAAAATACAATTGCTACATCTAAGGATCATATTTTTCTCCGCAATGACTATTCTTTAAAGGATTTTCTAAACATAAGGAAATTTCTTCACATACCAAAAGATACCAAATATATTCTTGATGATGATGTCTCATTTGTACCAGACAAGTTAGCAGTAATTGAGGGCAACCCCCAAGCGAAATAATGCTTAAAGTAGGGGAAAATATATTAGGCGTATATGATCTATCAATCCAATGCTTAAACATAGGAAAATATATCATTATGAAGGTGTCCTTCAAGGACTTAACTACCTTTCAACCTTCTCGTTGCACTATCCAGACCTTACAAGAGTTAAACAGCAAGTATAAGATTTCTATATGTCCCTTAGTTCTAACTATCAGTCTTTTAAGGATAAAAAAAAGTAAATAATAAATTTGCTATTGGCATACCATCAAACACCTAACATGCATAACATCAATATTTCTTCAACACCGAGGTCAGTAGATCTCCTTGAGCCAATCCACAATCAATAGATCCACTAAGTACTATAACAATAATAACCCTAGCAGTCAGGATATTAAGAGAAGTGGAGTTGGAGGAGGAATGAATGAAATGAAGTGTAGCAGCGGCAGCGATAATGAAGGTGTTGTCGAGGAAGATGAGGGAGGAAGAGAGGCAGCGACCTTGAGGGGGAGGAGTGGTGCTGCTAGGGAAGGGATGGTCTCAGGAGGCACCTTCGTCGAGAGAGGAAACAGGGTTGAGGATGGTCGAGGAAGGTGTCATCGTTGAGGAGGGGGCTGGGTAGTCGAGGGAAGGCGAAGGTGATGGGGATGGCAATGGGCTTTCGATGGCAATCTTGAGGGGAAGGAGAGGTGGTGCTGGGGCGAGGATGGTCGGACGAGACGCCTTCATCGAGAGATGGAAGGGGGCAGCAGATGGTCAAGGGGGTTATGCTGTTGGGGAGGGGGTTTGCGAGTCAAGGGAGGGGGAAGGTGATGGGGGCAATAGTGGGTTTTCGACAGCAATCTTGAGGGGAAGGAGAGGTGTTGTTAGGGTGGGGATGGTTGGAGGAGGTGCCTTCGTCGAGAGAGGGAAGGGGGCAGAAGATGGTCGAGGGAGCTATGCTGTTGGCGAGGGGGCTAGGGAGTCAAGGGAGGGGGAATGTGATGGGGGTGGCAATGGGTTTTGGGAAAAAGTAATGGAGGGAAAAATTCTTTTGGTCACAGTTTTGAAAACTTTGACCAAATCCTATGGTCATGGTTTCAAGTGGAACTGTGACCATAGGCTTTAGTGATGCTTTTTAAAACTGTGACGGAAATGTAAGTAACAAAATAATTATCCTTATATTTTATATATTTCCATCTTCAAAGACGAGAGGTCATCAAGGAGGACAGGGCGAGGATGAGAGGGGAGGAGAGGAGAGGAGAGGTCAGCCATGGCAAGGATAAGGGACGGTCAACTTGGCAGTCTAGGGTAAGGCAGAGAAGAGATCAAAGAGGGGAAACCCTAAGGGGCAGCAGTCGTATGGGCGATGGCCGAACAAGGAGGGAGAGGTGCAGAAGGGTTAATAGGGAAGTCGTCTGTTATCACTGCTGAAGGAGAGGCCATCTGGCGGCGATCTGCCGATCCCCCCTCATCTGCCTAGCATGTGGAGGATATGGGCATAAGAGAGATGCCTACATAAGGATAAGAGGGGGACCTGGTAAGACATCGGCCTGGTGCCCGAAGTCGATGCTTAATGCTGGACCACCACCACCGCCAGACAACTACAAGGGGTTTACCATTGCATTGAAGTTCCTATGTCTGAGGATACAAAGACCTCTGAGCATATGCTCAGAGGTGCGTTGGTCGAGGAGGTGATGGTTGGTAGTCCGTTGATAGACCACATCAAAAATTTGGTAAAATCCCTTGCACTCTCAATTGAAGGTTGGAAGATCTCCACCCTATCCCCTACAAGATTTATTCTTTTCGATTTGGGCATGATGGATGTGGAGCGACTTCGATTTAAATCCTATATGTTTGAGAATTTAACTATGATCTGGAGGCTCATCTCGCCATTTGATGGAGCCTTGCCAGACCGGCCACCTCAAAGGGTTGGCTCTTGATCAGGGACTCTAGAAATCAGTGGTCTACCGTTGCACCTTTGGTCGTGAAGTGTGGTAGCATTTGCTTTGGCTGGATATGTGACTATGGTAGAGGACGCAGAGATTGATTTGAGGGAAGGGGATGGCAGAGCTTTATATGTTAATGTGGAGGTTCTCAGAGGAGGATTGCTACCAGAGAAGATCATTCTCAGATGTGGTGGGAGTTCATGGTTCCTGAGGCTGAAACTTGGGGAGGCGGTGAATGAACTCCATGAGCAGAAGGTGCAGCGAACCTATGCGAAAATTATTAGAGAGGAGCCCTCATCAGAGCAAACAGGGAGAGGCACATCTGAGGAGGCTCCCGAACCAAAGAAGAGGAAAGATCATCATTACAAGGAGATGGAAGAGGAGGAGATGGTTGTGATGGGTGACGACCAAACTACACAAGAGGAAGAATAATCTGTGGGGGTACTGTAAGAAATCCCAGTGAACTCGATGACACAAACTCCCCCTTTCATAGCTGCCAAAGACCTGACATATGGGCTTGAAGCCTCATCAAAACCAACCTCGGGGAGATCCCCCTATAAGCTAAGGCAAAGAAGAAAGAATTCGGTGACCAAGAAGGTGGATGAAAATTCCATTGCTCTGATACTTAGAGCTGAACGCATGCCTCAAGCAAACATAGGTGATTCTCAAAAGGGGAGATGAGAGTTCTCTCCTGGAATGTGCGTGGGTTGTGCGATAAAATTAGAAGGGCCTCACTTATGAGATATCTAAGAGAATGGGACACTGAATGTGCTCTCATTCAAGAAACACATATTGAATGTGAGAACAATCTAATGTGGACTGATTTGAAAAAGAATGGATATGCTGGCTGTGTGGCAAAAGAAGCAAATAGAAGAGCTGGAGGGATGGCCTTTTGGTGGAAGGAGGCATGCTTAGATGTGCTTGAGGTCATTAATTCTAGGCATGCTATCTCCTGTAGATGTAAGATGATCCAAGGGGAGATGGAATGTTTAATCACTGGTGTGTATGGCCCGTGCGCTACGAGCAGTCGGTCTAAATTGTGGGAGGACTTGATAGACCTTGCGAGACACTCACAGGGGCTGCCATGGTTAGTCGGGGGTGACTTCAACTACACCTTGACAAAGTCGGATAGATTGAGTGGATTACTGGACAATGCTTCCCTTGGGTTTCAGCTAACAGTACTAGAACTAGGATTGAGTGAATTTCCTACTACTGGGGCAGAATTTACATGGAGAAGTGGGAACGATTCGTGCCCCAAATTGGACAGATTCTTTGGGAATGCGGAGCTAATGGAAAAATTCCATTTATCATCGGTGGCAGGGTTGGAGCATCCCTTCTTAGATCATCCATGTTGGGTCCTACTTCAAACTCAGAAAGTCTTGGCTTAAAGAGTAGGGATTCCATGAAATGATTGAATCTTGGTGGAGATCCAACCAGGCTGAAGGCATTGCAACTGTCAAATTGGCTACTAAGCTTGCTTTTCTTGGAAGGGAGCAAATCGTGAGGGCAAATTTCTCCAACCAGTGAAGTGGGATAATCTATGTATGCCAAAAGATCAAGGTGGTATGGGAATAAAATCTCATAAAGAGTTCAATGATGCTTTGTTGCTTAATTGGGCCATCAAATTACTTAATGAAGAGAATAAGAATTGGGTGAATCTTATTAAAGAAAACTATGGCAGCTCGCATAGTTCTCTGGATCGGGTCCAACCACTTAAGCCATCTCCTTTCTGGAAATCTGTGATACAAGCTATGAATAACAACTAGTAGATGTTTCAACCTATCTTAGGTGATGGACTCTCCTTTAAGTTTTGGCAGGAGGAATGGTCTTCTTTGGGTGAACTAAAGGAAGTATATCCAAGAGCTTATATGGCTGACATGAATAAAGGGGATCCAGTTTGCCGGTTCTGGTCTGATGGGAATGATGCCTGGCGGATTGGTCGGGGTGACGCTAGTAGAGAAGGCACAAGAACATGGGAGGAAAAGACATGCCTAGAGCATGACCTGATGGCTTTTAGGCTGCTGCCTAGTATTGAAGACAGATATAGCTAGGATGGAATCTTCACTCCTGCAAGAGCATACGAAAAGATCATGAGGCACTCCCACTAAATGGAGGCTAATGCGGTAGGGAAAAAGCTATGGCTATTGAAGATCCCAATTAAAGTCCAGATTTTTCTTTCGCTATGCAGGAGGGATGGATTGGTGACAGGTGATCTTAGACATAGAAGATTTGGTGCTATGTTACAATCCTACCTACTATGTGGTTTGCCCGCCGATAGCTCCACTCATATTTTTTCTTCATGCGTAACTACTGATGCCGTATGGAGAAGAGTATGCAGGAAACCTCTTCCCATGTGGGATGATCTATGGAAAAAATTTTTGTTGCATGATAAACTGCCATGTCATATTGCGATAGTCATGTGGTGTGTTTGGAGAGCGAGAAATGATTTTTTGTTTCAGGAGAGGCCAGTATGTGTGGAGTAAATTGTTAATGCATGCTGGTCTCTCATACATATGTGGGGTTCTACGTTGTAATCATGTCTTTATATTGATCAAAAAAATAAAAAAATTATCCTTAATTTCTTTGGTCACAGTTTTAGGTGGAACCATGACCATAAGTTACTTTTGGTTATAGGTTTTAAAACCATGACCAAATAACCGTGACTATAACTTATTTTTCTTATAGTGATGGCTACCAGTTCAAGGAGGCGTGTGAATCTCATCTCGTCCATTCTTTCTGAAGACTAGAGGCTTACACCCATGGCAGTTATTCAGGCTGCCGTGATTACCTATTTCCATGGTGTTTTTGCTACCCCAGTTAGAGGTGCTTGGAGGGTAGCGATAATGGATTATCCCAAGGTTGATGATGTGCAGGCTGACAGTTTGGTAGCCCCTTTTTCAGAACAAGAAGTGGTAGATGCTATCAATGATCTCAATTTGGAAGGATCCCCGGGACTGGATGGCTTCTAAGTATTTTTTTAGAAGGAATTTTGGCGGGTGGTGGGAGTGGAAGTGATGGAGGTGGTCCACAAATTTTAGCAAGGGAATAGTGGCTTTGATAAATTCAATAGGTCCTATTTATTGTTGCTTCCAAAGAAGTCTAGGGCTAAATGATTCCAAGAATTTAGGCCAATTGCATTGTTAAACTCTATCTACCTAATTATAAGCAAGGTCATAGCAAAATGACTTAAAGTGGTGCTCTAGGGGTTGATATCTCCTATTCAGTCAGCTCTCTTACCAAATAGATCACTGCATGAATCTTTTATTTTGGCATAAGAAATGGTGGGAGGGTGGAATAAGAGGAAGACTAAGGCCTTCATGTGGAAGGTTGATTTCAGTAAAGCCTACAATTCAGTTTCTTGGCCGTATTTATGGGAGGTGTTCAAGAGAAGAGGTTTTCCGCTCATATGGATTAGGTGGATGAAGATATACATCACTACCTCTGCTTTTTCCCCATTGATCAATGGTAGACCATGTGGTGTATGGATTCAGCCCAAATGTGGGGTGATGGGGGCTCTCTTCATGAATTATAAATTGGGATTCGGAGGACCCATCGTCGTAGTTCGCAAAACGCGTCTATCAAATAAAATTTATAACCGAAACTCAAAAAGTGAGTCCCGGGTAAAACACGAGGAGGCGAACTTTTGGTTTTAAAAATCCGTGCTTCGCTTTTATTTGTTTTTGGTCATTTTTGTCTTTTCTAATTTTTTTGGTATTTTTAATAGGGTAAGAGATCAGGTCAATGAAATCTAGCTAATCTACTTGCAAAATAAAAAGAAAGGAGAAAGAGGAACAATTACATATATTTCTAAATCCAATGTTTTCTACAACTAAGAAAGTGGGAAAAACTACACTAGATAGTAGTAAAGATAGATGGAGATGAGAAAATCCCCCTCAACGGTTGCTCGGAGGATGACTCGCTCTGTCGTCACCTAGAGGAAGGTGGTGAGGAGCAAGACAAAGAAGGATGTAGTGGGAGGACGAAGGATGGGGTAGGACGGCGTCGCGGCGAGGATCTTCTTCCCAAAGGGCGGTGAGAGGACAGCCACGGGATGCTCCATGAATGGGGATGAGAGGTGGGAAAATGATGCGGAAAATTATGCGGTTTTTACGATTACAGTTTTAAATTGCTGCAACGCGTAAATCCGTTCGCTTTTAAAATTTGTAACCTAGATAGGGGAGCATCTAAAGATGTCCAAGGAGGAAATATTTTGCAAAATTCAAGTCTCTTGCTTTGAAATGAAACTCAACTTTCTTTTTGTTCTTTTTAAATATATAATTTTTTATGGATTTTTGAAATAACGGCAATATGAATATTGGAGAGATTTGGAAACAACTAACACCTAATCCACTATACTACTACTAAGGTGACAAGTAGAGCCTCTCCCTAGGCTCACTCTAGGCACATGGAGGCCTAGAGTAATTAGGGAGAGGGAGTGAAAAGTGCTAGAACAAAAGCAATCAAATGCGACAAAATTGCAAAGAAGGCAACTTTAATAAAAATGAGGAATTGTTTTACACAAAAACCTAGTAGAGGAATGCTTCAACTACTAGAATTAAAAGTGAAAAAAATAAAATAAAAGTAGTTATCCTCTAAAATGATGGTGAAGATGGCAAGGCTCTTGCTCCAATTGTGGCTACTCCCGCAATCAAAAAGAGCTCCTTCTTGCAAAGCTTCTCCAAGTTGATGAACTCCTCCTAGCAAGCCCAAGGGGGGCATGCTTGACTCCTCCAAGGTGAATGGAATTCCACCTTCAAAGGCTTCTCCTAAGGTGGTATGGACCACCTTTGATTCCTCCTCCAAGGGTGGTAGTGTACCACCCTCAAATCCTCCACTTCCTACCGTAGGCATGTACCCTAGGTTGTCCTCCAATGCCTGGCTTCCTTCCGTGGCTGGCGTGGACAGAAGAGAGAAGAGAAGAGGGAAAGGCACCAAGGGGACAAATTATCCCCTTAACCTTCTTCTTCTCTTGACCTTCTATGTAGGTAGAAATATAGGTAGAAAAATTGTAGCCAAGGGTGATTTTTTTGGTGGAATATGATGGTATTTATAGAGGTGGAAAGGGGGGTAGTAGGTGTGGGTTAGGTGGATGGCTAGGATGTGTTTAGGTGGTGGTTATGGGTAGCTAGGTTGATCCTAGGGCTAAGGTAAGTTGGCGCCAAATGAAGGGTTAGGAGGGGGGTAGTTATGGTGATGTTGGTGGCTTTTGGTGGTGGAGAGACAGCACAAATTGGCGCCAACTTGGGTGTCTTCTAGAAGGTTATTTTTGGTGCCAAGTTAGGAAGGGTTAGGATGGGTTTAGGTGTTAGATGGATGGTTGGGATGAAGGGATAGTTGGCGCCAAAAACTAAGGTGGTTGGAGGTGATTTTTGGTGCCGTTTTCATGGTGTCTTTTGGTGATGGTGTGGGTTGAAGAGGTGTGCCTTGCTGGTGCCAAGTTGAGGTGGAGTAGGGTAGCTTAGGTGGGTTTACTTGGTGGAGCTAGTTAGGGTTAAGTTGTAGGTGGTGGATGGCCAAGGGAGCTGGAGTTTAGCTAAGCTAGCTTAGCTAGTAATAGAGTAGAGGAGTAGGTAATGTGAGCTAGGGTTGGAAGAGAGGAGCTGAGGAGGAGAAGTCTAGAGCTTGAACTGGAGCTAGTAGCAGTTGAAGAGGGTGGCATGGAGCTACTCTAGCTAGCTTAGCTTGCTAGTTCTTTGCTAGCTGCTAAGCCAAGCTAAAGTGAGCTGGGTCTGGTGCTCCCAGGGAGGATCAAGCTGGTTGGGGTAGCTAAGGTAGCTTAGCTCAACTGAGTTGAGCTAAGCTGAATCCCCAGGAGCTAGACTTGAGCTTCCTGAGCTAAAATGAAGTCATCTTCAGCTGGCTGGAGTTGAGTGGAGCTGGATGTAGCTGGACCTGAGCTGGGTGAACTCCAGTCAACTTAGCTGAGCTAGCTAGAGCTCCCTACGGACTAATGGGAGCTGAGATGAGCTAGACTCAACTAAGTTGAGCTGGATTTGAGCTGACCTGAGCTAGGGTAAGTTAAGATGAGCTCTCTTGAGCTGCCATTTAGCTGAGATGAGCTGAATGGAGCTAGGATGAGCTAACCCTAGTTCAGGTGAGCTGAATTCCAGCTATGGTAAGCTAGATCAAGCTAAGTTCCAGCTGGTGAGAGCTTCTCCTTCACTAGTTACCTTCCTGAGTGCTAGGGTTCTAAGGATCTGGCAATCTGTATATCCTTAACACTCAAAAAAACACATTAAAAGGACAACAAAAAGTGCAATGCATGCCTAACCTAATTAATGCCTAAATGCAGCCCAAGAAACCCGTTTACGGAGCAAAATCCTAAGAGCTAGTTTTGTTTTAATGCATAAGAATGATGATAAACTGGTGTTTATCATAAAACTATTTTCTTTTCTACTCTAAAGGAGCATCCCAGGCTTGGGATAAGCTCTCTCTAGAGCCTTGGAGGTAGTGAGAGGAAGAAAGGAAGAGATGAAGAAAAATGGGAGGGGTAGGGGTCCTTTTATAGTGGAGGAAAGAATCAAATTCGTATATAGGACATTTAGTGACGGTCATAAATGTCACTGAAGATTCATCGCAAACATCGCTGAAGGCAGCCCACGCGCCCACTCTGCCGCTGCACTGGATCGTGCCTTCGCGAGCTACGTGCCTATGTGTACTGCCACTGTGTGCGCACGCCTGCGCTGCTGTGCACGTGCAACGGCACGTGCATGCACATGGGCGGCCTGGGTTGCGCTATGTGGCGTTGTTTGGGCCATCCATCTTGTTTTCATTGTAGGAGCTGCTACAGAGGTCGGATTGAGTCGATTTTCACACCATTGGGCTGCGATCGTTGACTCGAATCCATCTGCGTGATCAAATTTGTCATTTGAAGCTTTGAATTATTTCACCTAGTCCCTTGCCCATTGATCTTCCTCGAACTGCATATGGTGCTACAGGACTCTGATAAAGGTGATTCGGAGGTGTTGGACTCTGATCGTCATCCTGATCAGATTTGTATGGTCGGATCGTCAATCTGAGGCTCTGAAATAAATCTCCTTCTCTCCTAACTACAAAAAGGACATAATTAACCTAAAATATACACAACTACTCTAAATGCAGAATGATGCATGCTATGAAATATTTATAATATGGAATGCAAATCTAAGCCTAGGAACATCCATAAATAGGCATTTTAACCTAAATAGATGTGTCTATATCATACCCCCTACCTATCTTTTGCTAGTTCCTAGCAAAATTAAACTACATGCTATGTATAAAATCAAAATTAGGATTAGATCGCTTAGGCCTAAGTCGGTTATTAACAATACAAAATTTCAACTAAGGTCCTAAAATACAAAAACTCAACAGTATCCGGGTTCCTTCCAGAATGTAGGCTACCTAAGTCCTCACCTTATTTGAAAAGGAAATTTACATATTTTTTTATTTTTCTTCTTTTCTAATTTTTTTGTACTTTTGGAGTTTGAGAGTTCCAAGATAACTTTTTACGGCTACCCGACTCGCCCAAGACTCGAAAAGGACTCTAAGTGCTAAGCATCTTATAAAAATAGTGAAAGACTCACTAGGCGGCTGTTGAAATGGACTTCGGGTTTCTACGACCTTAGGTGACCTTCCCTAAAGGTTTATCTTTTCGATTGGTAGCTTTCTCCCTACTTCTTTTATTTATGGGGTCAACATAAGGGCGAACCCAGTGTATATCTCTCCGATTTATTCTACTTCCCCGCTTCTTCCCTAAGTGATTTGGGAATTATTGTGCATTTTTTTGTAAGCTGGGTTCTGGACAACTGGCCAATGGGCTATTACCCACGGCAACTGCCAGCCATACTCGTGCAGTAAAGTGTGGCTTTGTTTTTTTTATTTTTTTTATTTTTTTCCTATATTCTTTTTCTTTTTCTTTTTGTTTGGTTTTTTTCATTAAGTAGGTGGTTTCCCTGATCTAAGATTTACTTAAAAGCAGTACAACAAAAATGGTCTTGTGACTGGGCTCTGGACAACCTGTCAATAAGCTTTTACCACCGACAACTTGCCAGCCATACCACCCTAGATAGTTCATTAGCTACCAAATTTCCGAAGAAACTGCCGAAAAGTGAGTTAGTGCAAAAAAAGGCGTGTAGATGCTTAGCTTAAAGTCCCCACAAATCAGAGGGCGGGTTGATAAGTCGCATACTTATCATCTCAATTTATTTACCAACTTAAAATGAATTTTAATTAGTGAGGACTCTAGACTAAGTCCACATTTGAGTAGACACCCAGGCTAATTAAGCTTGAAGACCTGAAGAGTCTAAGTATTTAGGTCCTGAAGTATCAATTCCTAAAGTTAATAACTTCCAAAAGCCTAAGTTATCTTTTCCTAATTTCTTTATTTTTTATCTTTTTCAAATTTTCAATTTTTTTTATTTTATAAGAAACTAAAAGAAATTCTACGGAGTTAACAAAGTGATTTTAGGAATTGATTATCCACCCCCCCATGCCTAAATGATCAATGTCCTCATTGTAAAAACAAAGACATGAAAAGGGCAGAGTAAATAGAATATCACCTAAATTTCGTGAAAATCTGGTCAGCTCCGCAGAGAACGTGGAATATACACAAGTACTAAATATAATGCCTTTAGCTAGGCATAAAATACATACAAGGAAGAAATGGAGAATTCACAAGTGTGGGTCAGAATCAAAATAAAAATATTGATCCTCAGACCTGCCAATAGAATATGTCCACAGATGTGGACCAAGTTATGATGCAGACCCATGCCCCAGGGTCGAGTGGTTCTAAGGTTCTGGATGAAAATCACCCAGAACCTAAGATTGTTGGTTTGTGGGGCCAGGCCTGTGGTTTAGTGGCGTGCAACCCAAGAGTAAAGTGGTAGACAATGGGTAGATTTGTTTCATTAGGTTCAAATGTCCACTTAACGTTCAACTCAAAAAAATAATCAGTTATTTCGAGCTTGGGTTGCACGTGAAAGATATCATAAGGATCCTGATAGAAGGTAGGTGGTTTCAGGTCAATAGGTATCCTTAGATCCAAAATCGTAGTTCCCTCAGAATTAACTTTCCAAATTTTTATTTCAACAATTCTATCCTCCAACATCAAGAGCTCAGGCTCTAGGACCTCTAGCATATCATTCACCCCATATGATTCTCCCAAGTCCAGTAATCGTGGCTGAATCAAGATTGACTTGGGCACAATGATCTTAGAAGTTAGCTCTTTGGGGTGCAGATGACGAATGGGGCTATTGATTGAATCTTCTAGTAAATGAGGATTCGAATCCTCCAAGTTAGCCCCAACCAAATCCAAATCTTCAATAATTAGGCTATCAACTGGTTCGTCAGATTCCTCAAGCCCATTTGTCTCACTAAAATCCTCTTCCTTAAGTTCAAGTGAGACTTCACCAAAAGAATCTTCACCGTCAGAGTCAAAGAATTCATGATCCTCATGTATATATGTCTCAAAATCGATTGTCATTTCCTGGTTCAAAGAGACATTTTTCCTCGCTCCCTGGCTCAGGGATCTCGGGTTAGAAACTCAGTTCATCCTCAAAGGGTTGCTCTAGACCAACCTGGTCATCTCCAATCTCAGAATATGTATCCCCCCTGAAGGGCACCTGAGCGAGTTCAGACATTGGCTCTCCTGAAGGAGGTTCATCTTGAGAATCATCCCAAGATTTGACTAGGGCAATCACAAATTTCATCCTCAACCTCAATAATTTCCCAAGAAGAAACTCACCCAGGTCCCTATCCTTAACACTTTGGAGCAAATCCAATAGAGACTATTAAGTTCATCAATCATTTTGATCATAGGCTCCAGTGCTTCAGTACATGGTGTTGGCTGAGCTTTTAAAGATTGTATAGTGTTCCTGAAATTAGCCAACACCTTATCTTGGATCTGGTTCACCTAAACCAACTGGTTCGATTCAGGTTTGGGTGGGTTTGGGTTAAATCTAGGGGAGTCAAGATGTCGAGGTTCTCAGCTTCCTCCCTGATAGTAGGTCATCTCGGGTTGTTCAAAGAATGGTGGTGACCTATATTTAGTGGAATACTGGGGAGGGTAGGTGTTATAATCATCATATCCTTCCTGATTGTAGATTGGGTTGGTTGGTCATCAAAGTATGGAGATATATAATCATTGGAACTCTGGGAAGGATAGTAATCATAGTCTTGTTGTCTAGGGTTAGGCCCTGGACACTGAGGTCTGTATTCATATCCCCAATCAAAGTCATCTCGGCTAGTGGATGGGTAATTACAAGTTAAGTCGAAATAGTAATCATCTTGGGGATAAGTGGTGGTAGGAGGATAAGATTGGAAATGTGTGAAAGATGTGGTAGGATACATTGTGGAGTAGGAGGGAAATCAGAAAAGAGAAAGGAGCCCTGCAGTACAAGCAATCAACTCTGTCCTTAGGTTGGTTAGCCTAAAGACCTACAGACTCCCAGGACCCATCTTGAGATTATAAACAATTTGGTCTACTTTTATTCGGTCAATCCAACCAATTAGAAGGAGGAACTGGGGAGAAGGTTCTTCCTTTGGCTTTCGCCTTCGATTCCTAGTGTACCCCCCAGCCGCGGTTGTTTGAGCTACTCCCTTAGCTAGACATCAGATGGACCAGTAGAAGCAGATTAATCAAAAAAAATCTCAGTCTGAGCCCCAAAGAGCGAATCAATCCTTAAGGCCAACGTTTACTCAGTTTTAATTAGGCTTGGGATGATTGTGCTCTTTGAATGCGATGGGCCCTTTAGATGGGTTGTGTCCTTAATGATTAATTCAAATGTGTGTGCATGCACAACCAGGGATTGCAAACAGGGTTATTTGATGATTGTCTTTTAGGGTTTAACCTTGTTTAGTAGCTTTTAGGGTTGAATCTTTGAGTTCATTCAATCAGGATTCAGTAGAACACTCCAAGTTTTACAAGCACTGGTGATGATATATTCCTTTAGAAATAAAAGATAAAGTGGAATGCCTGGTTCAGCTCTAAGAATCAACCCTAAGTGGCAAGCTACTTGATGGATCGCTTTTATCTTAAGTGGTGTGGCTCAAACAGTTCAATCAATTAGCCTATTGTACCACTTAGTTAAGGCACACAGAAATGTTTGACCTATTCATATTTCTACTCACTTATTTGTGCGTTGAGTTAAGTGTACCAGGTCCACAGGTCAGATCTCAGTTAAGTGGTAGAATCAATGTGATTATGCACCTTAGGGTAAGAAGTTATGGGTGTTAAGTGTGTAGCTTTTAGAAAATCCCACAAGAGAAGAGTTTTTTTTAAATTTTTTTATATATGCGAGGGTGAGATGAGTGAAGGTGACAAACAAACAACAAAATCTATCCTACGGTTTATAAAAAGCACCTAAGTTGATTTGGGTTGGAGTTATTAGTGTGGTGAAATGAACTAGTGGGTGAGGGTAGTGGGGATAAACTTACAAAAGCTTCATCCGCACTTTTCTCTGATCTAACCGCTTTGGCCTGCCTCGGAAGAGTACCTGCAATCACAGTAAGATCAGATGAAAAGTGAGATAAAAGTTAGGTAAGGCGAAAAAAAACATGGAAAAAAACCAAAGAGTGTTGCCTCCCCAACAATGGCACCAAAATGATCGAGGTGCACTTCGCGAATTAGAAATCGGGATTCGAAGGACCCATCGTCGTAGCTCGCAAAAAGCATCTATCAAATAAAATTTATAACCAAAACTCCAAAAGTGAGTCCCGAATCGAACTCGGCGAGGCGAATGTTTGGTTTTATAAAAATCCACACTTCGCTTTTATTTGTTTTTAGTCATTTTTGTCTTTTCTAATTTCTTTGGTATTTTTAATAGGGCAAGAGATCAGTTCGATGAAATCTAGCTAATCTACTTACAAAATAAAAAGGAAAGAGAGAGAAAGAGAGGAACAATCACATATATTTCTGAATCCAATGTTTTCTACAACTAACAAAGTTGGAAAAACTACACTAGAAAGCAGTAAAGATAGATGGAGATGAGAAAATCCCCCTCGATGGTTGCTCAGAGGATGACTCGCTCTGTTGTCACCTGGAGGAAGGTGGTGAGGAGCAGGACAAAGGAGGACGTAGCCAGAGGACGGAGGATGGGGTAGGACAGCGTCGCGGCGAGGATTTTCTTCCCGAAGGGCGGTGAGAGGACGGCAACGGGATGCTCCACGAATGGGGATGAGAGGTGGGAAAACTATTTTCTTTTCTACTCTAGAGGAGCATCTCGAGCTTAGGACAAGCTCTCTCTAGAGCCTTGGAGGTGGTGAGAGGAAGGAAGAGACGAAGAAAAATGGGAGGGGTAGGGGTCCTTTTATAGCGGAGGAAAGAATCAAATTTGTATACAAGACATTTAGTGGCAATCATAAACGTCGCTGAAGATCCACCGCAAACGTCGCTGAAGAGAGCCCACGCCCCCACGCTGGCACGTGCTCTGCATGTCGTGTCGCATGCCTCCACACGCTACGTGCCTACGTGTGCTACCGCTGTGCACGTATGGTGGCGCGTGCGTGCGCATGGGCGGCCTGGGTTGCGCCAAGTGGCACGATCTGGGCCGTCCATCTTCGTTTCATTGTAGGGGTTTCTATAGAGGTCGGATTGAGTCAATTTTCACACCGTTGGGCTGCAATCGTGGACTTGAATCTATTCGTGTTACGACCCGATTCTCAGATCCCTACAAGACCTAAGACCGGCTCGCCTTGACTAATCCCAAGACCCAGTCGTCTAACAAGAAATAACCAAAAAGTAGGAAAGTAAACCACATACACACCTTCAATATAACTAAGCAGTAAAAGAAAGTAAAACTGTTGTTCCATTACATACCACCACAACAATAGAAACAACAGAGACGAAAGTAAAAGTAGGGACAACAATAGCTAAAAAGTCTGATACTTACTACAACAGTAAGGGTACAACAAGAAAGTGCAAAATACTACGGCTGTGCTCGATTGGGCCCAACACCCTCTACACCCGGAAGCTCGGGCTGCTCAACTCCTAGTCCAGAACAGTGTTATGAAAAAGACAGAGTCAGCGAATGCTGAGTAGAGTGCTATCTATACTATCTAAAATAGTAAAAGCAACAGGTTTAATTCTCTTTTCCATTTATTGTGTTTTATGTGTATTTCCCTTTTACCCATTTTTCTCAAACATTCAGATATTCTTGATCTTACATGTTCCTCGTGGGAACGATCTTGATTGCAGTCTTTTCCGAAGAGTAGAAGGTACACGTGGTGCTCTCCTGGCCGAGAGAGTCCCCCGTGGTAGTCCTACACCCAGTCAACCACCCCGAGGTCGCTGTCAAGACGTAGTGATGACTACGGCACACGTGATAAGCGCATGGGTAGCTACCACGCACTAACGCGCAGTCAGTCATTTCCGCTAGCTGGTATGCCCAAAGTACAACATGGAATAACATAGGGCCTTTCCCTCTCAGAACAAGGGTCTCGCCCCTCCACAGCCGCACACCCTCGTCTAACTACCTCGGTTTGCCCAGAGGGCCTAGCAAGTCAGTGTAGGGTGGCTAGCTAAACCCCGGGCCCCGTGGGGTGATTAGCTCTCTCCCTACACTAGTAGCTCGCCTTAGTACCGTGTACATGAGGGCCAACAGGAGTCGGTGTAGAGTGGTCAATCCTAACCCCAGGTCTCAGCCCAATGGTGGCTAGCTCCGCTCTACACGAAAAGGGGACAGTTGCTCTCCTTGGTATCACGTACTAAAGGGCCAGCACACTTCCCATCTACATTCCAGGTTTTCAACTAACCACAGGAGCTCTACTCCTAATTCCCCGTAGGGTTCATGCTCATGTTCACCTCATTTACTCCTATCCGAATCCACCATTCACAATTCAATTCTCATTTATAAACAGGTAGCTCATGTTTTCGTAATTCAATACATGCAACTGGTGATTTCACAGGAAATTGTTCTTAGATTACAGGTAGCTCATAATTATAATACGGGCAAGTGCTAACAGTTTTGCTAAATCATGCATGCAAGTACATCATACAACACAAAAGATTCATTCATTCCTCTATTCTAGGATTCATGCCACATCCTAGGGTTCCACTCGGCTATTTCCACAAGGACATTTTTATTAAATATTATTAACAGAAGTAAACCACTCTACCAAACAATTCGGGAGTAATGGGGGCTCGAACTGTAGACTCAGGCGTCTCTGCGAGCCCCAAACACGCAACAGGTAAAACCCTACACCATGGAATGCATCACAAAAGGAGGGTTTAGAACAGTGTGCAAAGGTCTCTAATACATAGAGAAACTCACAAGGAAACTATAGGTACTTCGTTTGCATAAAACGGACCCCGATCGGACCCCAAATGGGTCAAAAATGTGTCTACTGTTCAAAATCAGACATCTGGGAGTAAGTCCAGACGTCTTAAAAGATACACAACCTTACCTCAAGTTCCTGTGGTGTCCTCAGACATCTAGGCCTCCTCTGCGATTATTTGAAGGCAGTTCCAGATGTCGAACCACTCCTCTGGTTGTCTGGAAGCACCTCCGGACATCTGGTGAGCTGATCAGACGTCCAAAAGTGCATGGGAGAGCGTTCCGCGCTCCTTCCCAAGGCTGCTCCTGCATATGACAATCGCAGCCACCAAATCAGGTCCAACATCCACTCTGCGGTGAGGCCTGCATGGCCGTAACCGCGAAAAAGAATGTACCTTCACGATAAATGAGCTTTCAGACGTCTGGCCTTAACTCCAGATGTCCAGGAGCTCCGTTAGCCGTCTGGACTCCACTCCAGATGTCTGATACTGGAAAATTTCCAGTACCAAAACCTGCTACCAACGCTCGTCGCCACACACCTACTCATGCTGCCGTAGCTCTAGTCGTTGCAGATGGTCGAGGCTGCCTCTCCTGAATCTCTCCTCCTCCCGTACGTGCCCGTGGTGGCCGTGCGAGCTTCGTCGAGCTCCCCCTGGAGCTCTCCAACCTTGGCCTTCTCCTCCTCCTTCTTTCCCTCTCACTCTCCCTCTCTCACCTCCTCTCGTAGGCTCTGAAGGTTAGGGTGGTGGTATGTGGAGTGGAGAGGAGAAGAGGGGAGGGGGGCTTTTATAGATGCTAGGGGTTTAGGGTTTGGGCAGGAAGGGAGGAAGGGAGAGAAATGAGTAGAACGCTCTGCGTGCCGCCCGTGGGCAAAGCGCAAAGCACGTACAAAAATTTCATTTTCAGACATCCGGGAAAGGGTCCAGACGTCTGACTAAGACTCCAGATGTCTTAAAAGGCTAAAAGTGGGATGGATCTTTACATCATAGCAAACTTAAAGGAAGTTTTATCCCCGAAACTTGAACTAGCTAGGGTGCGGAAAAAGGAACATAAAACGCTTAACAAACTTAAAGGGGACTGAAGTAGGTCTGAAAAGATGTACCCTCAAAAAGCTCCAAGTACTGCTCTCGCATCGCCGTCTCAGGCTCCCAGGTAGCCTCCTCGTACTGCTGGCTTCTCCATAGGACCTTCACTTGTGGTACCTGCTTCCGTCTCTGACTCCATACGACTCTGTGCATTGGTCTCTCGGGGTAGGTTAGGTCGTCACCCACCTCAACGCTCTCGTGGCTCAGAACGTGACTAGGATTGACGACGTACTTCCTGAGGTTGGACACGTGGAACACATCCTACACTCCAGAAAGCTGGGGAGGAAGGGAAAGCCGGTAAGCAATGGGTCCTACCCGCTCCAAAACCACAAAGGGTCCCATAAACCTTGACGCAAGCTTCCCTTTCACCCCAAAATGCTACAGGCCCTTCATGGGCGAAACGCAGAGAAAGACGTGATCCCCAACCTCGAATTGCACCTCTCTGTGTTTCTGGTCAGCATAACTCTTCTGCCTGCTCTTGATAATGCAGAGTTGTCTATGAATTTTCTTGATGACCTCCTGGCTCTGTCGGATCAGCCTGGGGCCAACCTCCCACTTGGTCCCCACCTTGACCCAACTCAAGGGTGCAGTACACCTCCGTCTGTACAGAGCCTCGTAAGGTGCCATGTCGATGCTCGAGTGGGAACTGTTATTGTATGCAAACTCTGCAAGGGGTAAATGCTCCTCCCAGGAGCCTCTCCAGTCTAGTACACAGTCGAGTAAAAGGTCCTCAAGTGTCTGTATGGTGCGCTCTGACTGTACGTCTGTCTGGGGGTGGTACGCGGTACCAAACCTCAACCGTGTCCCCAAAGGCTGTTGAAATTTAGCCCAGAATTAGGAAGTAAACTGGGGTTCCCTGTCGGATACAATCTCACGTGGAACTTTGTGCAAGCGTACCACATCGCGAATGTACCTCTCTACCAACAGTGCTGGTCCCAAGGTGACTCGAATTGGTAGGAAACGCATAGTCTTCGTCAACCTGTCCACTATCACCTAGACTGCGTCATGTCCTCGCTGGGTAATAGGTAGGCCTACCACCAAGTCCATGATGATGCTCTCCCACTTCCACTCTAGCATAGGAAGTGGCTGCAATGACCCAGTAGGCCTTTGGTGCTCGGCCTTCACCTACTGGCACACTAAACATTGCTGCACAAACTCACCGACATCCTGCTTCATCCCTCTCCACCAAAAGTCGCGTCTCAGATCATATACATCTCTGTGTTCCCGGGATGTATGGTGAACCTAGACCCATGCACCTCAGCCAGGAGCTCTCTCAACAACTCCTCGTCCCTGGGAACACACAAGCATCCCCCTATGCACAGCACCTCATCTATAAAGGAAAAGTCTCTTGGGTCTCCTGACAGCACTCTGTCCCGCAGCATCTGTAAGTATGGATCTATCATCTACCCTACGATGATGCGTTCTATCAGCTCTGGTCGCATCTGCCGCATCACTGTCACTGGCCCACAATACCCCTATGACTCACGAGGTTGTCAACTATCCAACTCCTCCATAAGTCTCCAACTCTGCACTTGTAGACTGGCCAAGTGGGCGGGTGCCTTCCAGCTCAAGGCGTTAGCCACAACATTGGCCTTCCATGGATGGTAGGAGATGCTGCAATCGTAATCCTTCAGGAGCTCTAACCAACGTCTATGTCTCATGTTAAGTTCCTTCTGGTCAAACAAGTACCTGAGGCTCTTATGATCTGTGAAGATCTCTAAAGTCTCACCATAAGGTAATGCCTCCATGTCTTCAGCATGAAGACAACAGTTGCTAGCTCTAAATCATGGGTAGGGTAGCTATGCTCATGGGGCTTCAGTTACCGCGAAGCGTAAGAGACAACGTGACCCCGCTGCATGAGCACACCCCCTAACCCCTGCAACGAACCGTCTGTGTACACCACAAAATCACCACTGCTGTCCGGGATGGTAAGCACAGGAGCTGAAGTTAGTCACTCCTTCAACTCCTAAAAACATGCCTCACACTCATCTGTCCAGGAAAAGGGCACATCCTTCCTAGTCAACTGGGTCATAGGACGCGCAATCTGCGAGAATCCTCTGATAAACCGTCGATAATAACCTGCCAGCCCCAAAAAGCTACGTATCTCTGTCACTCTACATGGCCTCTCCCACTTGAGTACGGCCTCAACCTTGGTTGGGTCCACAACCAAACCATCCCCTAAGATCACGTGGCCCAAGAAAGTCACCTGCCCCAACCAAAACTCGCACTTGCTGTACTTGGCATACAGCCTGCATCGCCTAAAATTGTCTAGAATCATCTATAGATGCTGTCTGTTCTACTCCTGATTCCGCGAGTAAACGAGTACGTCTTCAATGAATATCACCACAAACTAGTCCAAGTATGGCCTGAAAACCCGGTTCATCAAATCCATAAAAGCAGCAAGGGCGTTGGTCAACCCAAACGGCATGACCAAGAACTCGTAGTGCCCATACCGGGTATAGAAAGCTATCTTGTAGACATCAGTCTCCCTGATCCTCAACTGGTGGTAGCCTGACCTTAGATCTATCTTGGAGAACATTGTGGCATCTTGCAACTGGTCAAAAAGGTCGTCAATCCTTAGCAACGGATACTTGTTCTTGATGGTGACCCTATTCAGCTGTTAGTAGTCAACACAAAGTCGCAGGGTACCATCCTTCACAAACAACACAAGGGCTCCCCATGGGGACGCACTGGGCCTCACAAAGCCCTTCTCCGACAGGTCTTGTAGCTGTGACTTGAGCTCTCGTAGCTTAAGTGGTGCCATCTGGTACGGTGTAGTAAAAATGGGGCTGGTCCCCAGTACCAGTGAGATCTCAAACTCGATCTCACGCTTGGGCGGTAGTCTTGACAGCTCCTCTGGAAACATGTCGAGGTACTCACAAACCATCGGAATACTCTGAAAGTCAGCCACAGGGCTAGGCTCCACCACTACACAAGCTAAAAAGCCCTCACACCCCTGGCTCAAAAGTCTCATTGCCCGAAGCGCAGAGATGCATCTGAAACCTCTGTCCATAGGCTGTCTGTGAAACCCAAAAGGAGGCAACTCTGGTATGGAGAAGATGATCTTCCTCCCGAAACAGTTCACCAGGGTGTGGTAGGTGGACAGCCAGTCCATCCTTAGAATCACGCCAAAATCCACCATCAGCATCACAATCAGGTCAGCGGGGAGGCTGTGTCCCCCTATACTGACCTCGCAGTCCATGTAGACCTCCTCAGCTACAAACAACTGGTCACCTGGGCCTTTGATCACAAACGGATCGTCTAACAGTACACTGTCCTGTCCCAAACTGACAACGAAACTCGCAGCAACAAAAGAGTATGTGGTGTCGAAATCAAAAGGTATGTACACTAATCTACCAAAAACGGTAACCATACCTGCCACCACTGAACCGGATGCCCTGGCGTCTCTGTGTGTCAGGGTGTTGATGATCCCCTCGGTCCTCGGTGCAGACGAAGCAGCTACACTCTGGGTTAAGCGAGCAGCCGCTGGTCGGTACCCTCCTCGTGACTGCTACCCTCCCCCACGCGCCTAGGGACCGCGACCACCAGCTCGGCCTCCAGTGCTCGGTGCGGGGAGCATCTACTGTGCTCCAGCCCTAGATGGGCAATCCCTCCTGATGTGGCCCGACTGGCCATACTGGTAGCAGAGGGGAACACGACCTCCTCCCTCAGTAGGTCCTTGCTGACGGCTAGGTGGGGGTCCAGTGCTGGCAGCTGGCCACTGTCTGGGGCCCCCAAAGGCCACTTACGGCCTCGCAAAATGAGACGGCTCTCTTGCGGGTGCCGTGTGCCTCCTCTCCCAACGGCCCTGAGAGTACTCTGGCTGGTAGGGCCTCTTTCGTCCGTTGTCGGTGTCTCATGCGGCTGGGTTGGTCTCCTCATAGGTCATGGCTGCCTCAACCACTCGTGAGAAGGTGGGCAGCTTCATGGGTTTGACATACCCTCAAATAGCAGGTCGGAGCCCCTCAGTGAACCTTCACAGGCACTCCTCCTCTGTAGCCACGACTGTCGAGGCAAAACGTGACAGCTCTAGGAAGTGTGTGCGATATGCACTAACAGTCATCGTCCCCCGGTGGAGAGTGTAGAACTCCCGCCTCCTCTAGTCCTACCAGGTCTACGGAAAGTACTGCTCACAGAAGAGGGTCACGAACTGGTCCCACGTCGGCTCTCCCCTCTCCTGGCCTCTGACTACCCTCCACCACCTGTGTGCCACGCTCTTTAGCTGGTATGTGGCAAAGGTCATGCGGCACTCCGAGGTAGGGAAAAGGGTGTCGAACACCTTCTTTATCTACTCCAGCCAGTCCTCTGCCTCAGACAGGTCCTCATCCCCCTTGAAGGAGGGGGCTTCAGCTTTCGGAATTGTTTGAAAAGCTCGTGGTGCAGTTGCAGTGGGGGAATGAGCATGCCTCCAGGCAAGGAGGGATCATGCTCAGAAGTGTCAGAGTGCGGTGGGGGCGATGAAGGACCACCCCCTCCCCCTCCTGCTCGTCCAGCACTGCAGCGGTCTCTCTGTCCCACCGAGGATTCCCCCTCCACATCCTCAAGGAGAGGTGCCCGTGGAGCTCCTCTCGCACAATTTCTCTGTCAGCTGGGCGAGATCCTGGGCCTGAACACCCAGGAGAAGAGGTGGGTCAACTGGTACCTCAGGCCTGGCACGTCCACCCCTCCAACCTCATCCACGGTCGCGACCATGGCCTACCTCGAGAACTCCCTGACAAGGCATCTCCTGCAAGGAGACGTGAAAAACTGAACAAAAGGGTCAACGATACTGAATTTCTTCGAAAAAAGACTCAGAACGAACATCAAGGCGATACGTTGTGGTGGCTACCCTAGTTACATGCATGTGAACGGTTATTCGCAAGCCAATTGGTTCATTTCTTGGGACAACCTTGCTCTGATACCATCTAGTTACGACCTAGTTCTCGGATCCCTACAGGACCCGAGACCGACTCACCTCGACTAATCCCAGGACCCAATCGTCCGACAAGAAATAACCAAAAAGCAGGAAAGTAAACCACATTCACACATGCAATGTAACTAAGCAGTAAAAATGTACCAAGCAATAAAGGAAAGTAAACTGTTGTTCCATTACATATCACCACAACAATAGAAACAACGGAGACGAAAGTAAACAGTAGAGACAACAGTAGCTAAAAAGTCTGATGCTTACTACAACAGTAAGGGTATAACAAGAAAGTGCAGAAGACTACGGCCAGGCTCGACTAGGCCCAGCACCTTCCGCAGCCGAAGCTTGGGCTGCTCAACTCTTGGTCTTTAACAGTGTTATGAAAAAGGTAGAGTCAACGAACGTTGAGTAGAGTGGTATCTATACTATCTAAAATAGTAAAAGCAACAGGTTTAATTCTCTTTTCCATTTATTGTGTTTTATGTGTATTTCCTTTTTACCCATTTTTCTCAAACATCCAGATATTCTTGATCTTACATGTTCCTCGTGGGAACGATCTTGATTGCAGTCTTTTCCAAAGAGTAGAAGGTAAACATGGTGCTCTCTTGACTAAGAGAGTCCCCCGTGGTAGTCCTACACCCAGTCAGCCACCCCAAGGTCACTGTCAAGACGTAGCGGTGACTACGGCACGCGTGATAAGCGCATGGGTAGCTACCTCGCACTGACACACGGTCAGTCGCTTCCACTAGCAGGTACGCCAAAATTACAGCACGGAATAGTAAAGGGACTTACCCTCTCAGAACAGGGGTCTCGCCCCTCAGAACCAAATAGGGGTCTCGCCCCTCCACAGTCCGCGCACCCTTATCTGACTACCCCGGTTTGCCCAGAGGGCCTAGTAACTCAGTGTAGGGTGGCTAGCTGAACGACGGGTCCCATGGGGTGACTAGCTCTCTCTCTACACTAGTAGCTCACCTTGGTACCGCATACACAAGGGCCAATCCTAACCCCGGGTCTCAACCCAAGGGCGGCTAGCTCTGCTCTACACGAAAAGGGGACAGTCACTCTCCTTGGTACCACATACTCAAGGGCCAGCACACTTCCCATATACATTCCAGGTTTCCAACTAACCACAGGAGCTCTACTCCTAATTCCCCGTAGGGTTCATGCTCATGTTCACCTCATTTACTCTGATCCGGATCCACCATTCACAATTCAACTCTCATTTATAAACAGGCAGCTCGTGTTTTCGTAATTCAATACATACAACTGGTGATTTCACAGGTAATTATTCTTAGATTGCAGGCAGCTCACAATTATAATACGGGTAAGTGCTAACAGTTTAGCTAAATCATGCATGCAAGTACATCATACAGTGTTACCGGGGCGAAATCGATTTTAGAAGATGTTACGTTGTAGTATAAATGAAATCACCTCAAAAACAAATAAGAATTTATTACTCGAAAACATAGGTATCCGAGGTCGAACATAGGGAGCAAATTGGTCTTTGAAAACTAAAATCACAACTTTTAACTTTTATAAAATGCAATGGCCAATCAAAGTTATGAAGCAAAAATAATGTCAATGTGTAGAGAAGCTCAAAAATATCAAGATGGACGTCTGATGTAAAAAATCAGATGTCTTAAGTATGTGATGCTACAGTGCTTTCTCTGTTCTTCTTCTTCTGATTTCTCCTTTCTTTGCTTCTGATTTTGTCCTCTTCTTTCTTCTTTTTCTTCTCTTGTTTCCTTAGCTTTCCTCTACCTTTGATTCTCTGCTTGGCCGCATTTCTGCTTCCTTCTTCCTTCTACTTTCATCCCTTGGCCTCTTCTTTCTTTCCTCTCTTTGGCCTCCTTTTCTTCTTCTGCCTCTGCTTCTACATTCAAATCTTTCTTCCTTCTTTAACCTCTGCTTCTATGGCTACAGTGCTTCTTCCTTCCTTCTTTAGCTGCTCCTGCCTTCGTCTTCTAAGTCCTTCTTCTATCTGTTGGTGCTAAGGTACCACGATCGTTTATTTTGATGATAACAAACACGTGTCTTTTAACATTTGCATTTGAGTTCTAGTTTTTAGGTCAAATCGCAAATAGAGACAAGTGTTTAGACAAAATTCTAGCTCGCATCCATGGTGGATTGGAGGAGCTGGACAGAGGCAAAGGTGATTCACGAGGAGCGAAAGCTTGAAGATGGAAGGACAAGAAGAATATGATAGATTTCTATTTATCTTTTTCCATGTACTTTTGTCTTTATATTCTTGCTCTTTTTATTTCTTAGAATATCTGTTAAAGAGTCTCAAAGGATCCTTAAAGTAGTCCTAGGAACACCTGCACTATCCTAGGATACTTAGGTTTTCTATAGAGAACTTCGAAAATCAAAATAGGGATCAAACAACCTTTTCAGACGTCTAATCTGAATTTCAGATGTTTGATAAAACCCTTTAAGACATCTGACTGTTGACTTAGACGTCTGATTATTTAGGCTGGACTTAGTTAGTTCTGTCTGATGAAATTAGATGTCTAAACCTTAGTCCAGACGTCTTAGTAGACGTTTATGACTTTGCCAGACGTCCAATTAGTAGAACATTGGCTACCTTAGTAAACATTGAGAAAATGACCGTTAGCCTCGGATAAGACATCCGTAGAGGACCCCAAACGTTTGATACATGACCGTTTTGCCTCAGTTGGCCCAAAATCTCTTCTCAGAGATTTTATAGCCATTAGACTCATTGGGAATCCATTTTCGTAGAAAAATAGTTTTCCATACGTCCTATGTGTCGTCTGATGGACATATACTAGAACCCTGTTTAGATCTGATTCAAGTCAGGAAGGAAACCCGCCTAAAATCAAACATCTGACTTAGTTCCCAAATGTCTTGAATAGGATTTCCAGACGTCTAATGCCAAGACCAGACATCTGATGACCCTATCAGAATCATGATTAATTCTGACTTCGGCTTGATTCTCTTGGGCCTTGCACCCAATGACTATGGAAGCCTTCCAAGGCCTTCCAAAGCCTTACTAGGGCCTCTATAAATAGAGGAGGACCCCTTGGCTTGAAGTCACACCCAAGACACACCCTTGCTATACTATTTCCACTCACTTGTGTCTAAAAGAAGAAGAAGATCAAATAGAAGAAGCTCTAGCTCTACAAGCACTCACTTCACACCTAAGAGCTTCGTCCTACTGTGTACCCACTCTCCCGCCGACGTTACGAGAGCGCTGTTGTGCTAAAGCATGGTTCACGCATCCGCGTCGTCACTTCGATGCACTTCCACCAAAGGGAAGTTTCCTAACTCCTATAGAAGCCAGGATTACATATTTGAGGCTCTATAGGATTGTTGTATTTTATATTGTCTTTGGTTGGGTATTCGCTTTGCGAATTCCCATCTCCTTTGCGAGATAAATTCCTTCTTATGAAGAGAAGGGGTGTTGAGGTACACTATCCTCGGTCCAAGTAGTGTGGTTGTAATTGAGGTTCAGTCACCCTCATTTAAGTGACTAGGTTTAGTGGATTTCATCGACTAGGTCGATCGGGAAATCCTAACTCGAGAGGGTTAGGTGGTGGTTTTCACCCGGTTTGGGTTTCCACCTAAAAATACTTGTGCCCATTGTGTGACTATTTATTTTGTGAGATTGTCTATTTTAATTCCATAATTTCTTTTTATTACGTCACGCATATCTCACCCCCTCCAACCAAGGAATTACACTTTCTTCAGCAGTACCTTCTTCTTTCTTCCGCGCTTCTGCCTTTAGCTTTCTTCCTTAGCCTCATCTTCCTTCTCCTTCTTTCCCTACATAGCATAGAGCAAAACCTACCCCTACCCTCTCCCACGTCGCTCTCTCTCTATTTCTCTCTTCGCTCTCCCAGAGCCAGCCAATCGGGTATACGGGTCAGGTTACGTGTGCCTGGGTCCAGGCGCACCGGTGTGGGTGGTGCGCGAGGAGTGCAGGGTAAACGGGTCAAATACTAGGTCCGCATGGGTGTGCATCGCGAACGAGGCAGGCGTGGGTGAGTGACCTCACCCCGTGTTACTTGAGGCTGTAAGATAGAAACACAAAAACAATAAAAAGCACTTACCTCACTCCTGCATTTCCGAGGTGAGACTAAAGTCCCACTCACTTCTTTGCGCGCCCGTAGGGAAGACACCCATCCAATTGAGGCAGCTGCAGTCGCGGATGCTTCTGATTGCCAGGAGCGAAAGGTTCACAGGAGGGTTCTGCGCACGTGGGATGCTTCTACCTGGAGTGGGATGACCAGGAGCACGCAAGCTTGCTGCTTCATGCCTTCACTAATGGTGGTGGAGGATCAAAACTTGAAACACACTAATATGGCCTTGCAGCCCTGTCAAATGACTTAGGAGGCTTCACCGTGTCACGGCGAAGGTGAGACGGTGGTTGACTGGTCACGGGATGGCCTAGGCGTGCGTGCCTAGGTCACTCTGTGGCCTTGAAGGTGCATGTATCGAGTGAGGGTGTAAGGCGTGTGTGGTGGTTGGTGAAGGGGAAAAGGATGATTAGTGAGTGATGGCGAAGATGATGAGGTTGGTGACGAGGTGTGTGGAGTAGGGGAGTGATGAATTCACCTTGCCAGTGGTCGACCGGAGATGAGGGAGACGGAGGTGGACAGTGGCTATCAAGGGGTATTTTACGAAATTGAATGAGGGAAAATGAAGAGTAGGAGAATAGGACTTATCTGCGAGTAGCTGAACGAAGGGGTGGCAGAGGAGACAAGCGATGTGTATGTGCAGTCGTTGGGAAAGAAGGCCCTGAGGTGAGGAAGACGGCGACAAGGAAGGGGTCGGAGAGGCACACGTGGGTACGGCACGACGTGGAGGAGCAAATCGAAGATAACTCTGCCACTGGTATTGTGGCAGAGCGACGAGAGGGAGGAGGGATCGCCAAAGCTTGGGGGTAGTTGGCTAGAGAAGAGGGAGGAAGAAATTTGGGGAAATTCTCAAGCCAATTCAAGCTTGGAGGATGCGGCAAGGACCGAGGGTCCTTTTATAGCAGCTTGCTTAGACCTTTGTGCTTGGAAGGCAAGCTTCCAAGCGCAAAGATCTCACCGGAGATGGAAGGTGCATAAGACACCCAAATCTATTGAGTGTTCGCACAAGAGATTTGGTGCAAATCCGATCTTGGGATCCTGTTCAGACGGTAGGGAAATCCTCAGAGAATCTCCCTTCCAAATCTGGGAGGAGATCTCTGAGGATTTAGGGAGATATCCTCCTCAAATCCTCACCAGAGTAGGATTCCTCTGCTGTAATGGCGGAGGGACCTGAATGCAAAGAATGGCGAGGAAGATAGGGGGTCTGTGCAAGGATTTTCAAAAGCTAGGGTCAAAATGTAATTGGGTGAACTATTTTGCAAACTAGGTCAAGGTGACCTTCCCTTAGGTCTAAATTTTGGTGCAAATCTAATTTTTACCTAAGGATTCCAATGGTGAAGTTGGATTTAGGTTTGACCACGTTTGATTGGACATTTTGCACAAAAACCCAAATTAGGTCAAAAACTGAGCTAGGACCTCTATCTAGGTCAAAATAGGTTCCAAAGGCCAATTTGAAGGTCCTAAACCCTAGGGGATATTTTTCCATGAATTTTAGAGGATTTAATTGATTTTTATCTTGACCAGAACCTTGTGAAATTAAGTGGATTTATTTTAGGGTTACAGAATGTCATTTAAATTTTAAATCTCTCAATAACCCTTTTCTGACTGAACCATCCCACTTTTCCTCTTATTAAGTCCAATTGACCTATGTTTAGCCCCTGAGAATTCCCGTTGATGTACTGCAATGGTAAAATTACAGTTCTACCCTTTATTTCATGTTTTCGTCCCAGAACAGTTCTTCCTTGAATTAGGCCTTCCTTTAGGTTATGTAAGAGATTTTGTTTACTTTCTCAGGTCAAAATGAGCTAGTTAGGGCTCTTGATTAGGTTCTCATCATACCCCCATGCCTAGCTTTTTCTAGTCCCTTAGTAAAATTTCAATGTTTTAACATCTGTTCTAGACCATGAGTTTCTTTTACCAGTTGTGATAAGTGCTTTTTCTTTTTATTTTGTGATTAGGTCAGAATGCTAACAATAGGCCTAGAGGTACTGAAGTACCAACCAAAATCGAGACCTGACCTGCTTTAGCCTTAGTCCTCCGCAAAAATTTTTAAGGCCCGCAAAAACTATCCTAGGGTTCGTTGGACTCTATAGTTAAAGCACCTGTGCTTGAGACATTTTTAGCCTAGGTTCAGTTTGCAGTGCATTTTTGTAAGAGAGAGACAGAGGATTTATTTGTTTGGAGAGCTTTCTCTCTCTTTTCTTTTTATTTCTAGCTTCGGATTGGCTTCTCAACACGGTCTGTATCGGATTCCTCGTCCCCATCACCAATCTTCAAAGGTCCTTGGCAATCAATGCTTCGTGATAGCACCACCCATGGCAACCCTCAGAACCCTGGCTTTCGAGATAATCCCGCCCATGGCGTTCCGTGGCCGAATCCAGACCCTGGCAATCGACATTTCGTGATAATGCCACCCATGGTATCTGAACCAACAGAGTGCTTACATGCCCCCGATAGGATATGTAAATATCCTAAGAGACAAGCACCGAGGAGACGATATGTTGTTACGCATCTTCGAGGGGAATTTCCCGCATCTCCACATCGGGAACTCGTCCAAATCAACTTGTGTTGATCGGCCGCTCCTAATCTAGGCAAATTTTTCAGAACATTAAAATGCTTTTGCATGATTTTGATAGTTATGCGCATTGAACCAGACTATGTGTGGATTGAGGTGCTTAGGTTACCGAGTCCCACAAACCGAAGGTCAGTTAATGAGGTTGAATACTCCCTAAGCCTTAGACCTAATACTTAATCTTTACATTTTTCCCAACCTCTTGAGGATTATCCAAATCTTAATGGATACTTGAATTTTTAAGCCTAAGAGTCTAGCCCAAAAGGCCTAAAGTCAGCGTTCCTACTAATCTCTTTTTGTGTTTCCTTAGCACTTTTTTTCTTTAATTCTCTTTTTCCTTGATGTGGTCTAGAACTTCGATTAATTCCTTAATCTCTGACTAATGACTATCTCTTTTTCTTTTCATTTTTCATTTTATGCTCCTTTTTGTCATTTTACTTTTTTTTCTTCTCATGTTTTTGTATAGCCCAAAAATTTTCTCTCCCCCCTCAATTTTTTTGTTCTTTTTCAAGATTTTTCAATTTTTTTGTGCTTTTTGTGATATGTGATTTTTTTGTTGAAACCTTTCTTGATATGAGTTTTCATAACATTTTGCACTTTCATACCCCCTCATGCCTACGATTTGCAATGTCCCCATTGTAAATTAGGTGGGTTCGAATTTAGCTTAGTTCGGATGATTTCTAGACTCGGGTACGGGTACCTGAGGTGGAGTTGGTTGTTCTAATGGATGAACCCTAAAGTGCAATATGAATTCAGCATAGAAATGTCAAGAAAGGTTTCGGGTTTTCCAAAGAATGACGGGTTGCCTCCCGTTAAGCACTGAGTTTTATGCCATCAGCTGGGAGCAATAAGCTCGGGGAGAATAGGGGATAAAGGATATCTCAGCCAAATCTGTATCGGTCACGTCAATGAACGGTTTGAGTCTCTGACCATTCACGATGAAGAGTTCGGAATCATGGCTGAGTGGACTGATCTCAACGGCTCCATTTCCAAAGATTTGTCGGACTAGGTAGGGTCTGATCCATTTAGATTGTAGTTTTCCTAGGAATAATTTGAGTTGGGCATCAAAGAGTAGGACCTTTTGACCAAGATGAAAAATCTTTCTAGATATGTGCTTGTCATGAAAGGCTTTAACCCGCTCTTTGTAAATTCATGAGTTCTCATATGCGTCGTGGCGTAATTCATTGATCTCGCTCATCTGAAGCTTTCTATGGGTTCCAGCCTTAGAAAGATCTAAGTTGCAGTTCCATACTGCCTAATAGGCTTTATGATCCAATTCAACAAGGAGGTGACACGCCTTCCCGTACACCAGTCTGAAGGGAGACATACCTAATTGGGTCTTGCGGGCGGTCCTATAAGCCCACAATGCTTCCAAAAGTCGGGTCGACCAATCCTTCTTGTTAGGTCGAACAGTAACCTGGAGGATTTTCTTGATCTCCCAGTTTGATAGCTTAGCTAGACCATTAGTTTGGGGGTGGTAAGGAGTAGAGATTCGGTGCGACACCCCGTATTTGGTCATCAGTGACCTGAACTAAGCGTTTGTGAAATAGGCCCCTCCATCAGAAATTATTGCACGTGGAATCCCGAACCGTGAGAAGATGTTTTGGTGAATAAACTTGATAACAACTTTGTGATCATTGGTTTGGGTCGAAATGGCTTCGATCCACTTGGACACATAGTCAACAGCGAGTAAAATATATTCGAAGCCATCTAAGATAGGGAAGGGTCCCATAAAATCAATCCCCCAAAAGTTGAAAATCTCACATACTAAAATTGGATGTAAAGGCATCATATCACAATGGCTCATGTTGCTCAAGGTCTGGCAACGAGTACATGCCTTACAGTGATTGTATGCATCCTTGAAGATTGTGGGCCAGTAAAAGCCACATTGGAGGATTTTTGATGCAATTTTGTGTCCTGAAAAATGTCCACTGCATGCCTAGTAATGGCAGAAAGAGAGTATGTCTTTGATTTCTTCTTCCACAGCACATCATTGGATAATTTGATCAGCACCAATGTGGAATAGATACGGGTCTTCCCAAAGGTAATACTTGGCTTCGAAATGCAATTTGTCCTTCTTGGCCTTCGGCCAATCGAACAGGATCTGATGTGATGCCAAGTAGTTTACTATGTTAGCAAACCATGGAAGGCCTATATCGATAGTCAGGAGGTGCTCACTAGGAAAATGTTCCGTGATGGGTCCGGAAGGGTCAATGCTCTCAGAAGGAAGGAAGGAAGCACAAGTGATCAGCTACCACATTCTATTTTCTCACTTTGTCGTGAATCTCAAGGTCAAATTCTTGCAACAGCAAGATCCATCGGATTAATTGAGGTTTTGCGTCCTTCTTTGCAAGGAGATGCCTCACAGCTGTGTGATCCAAGTAGATGATAACATGGGAACCCAGGAGGTGTGATTTGAATTTTTCTAGGGTAAATACTATGGCTAGAAGCTCTTTTTCAGTAACTGTGTAGTTACGCTAAGCCTCATCAAGTGTTTTTCTAGCGTAGTAAACGACCATGGGTTTCTCGTCGATTTTCTGCTCCAAAACCGCTCCTACAGCGAAGTCAGATGCATCGCACATGATCTAAAAGGGTTGAGACCAATCAGGGGACTGTAGGATCGAGGCTTGGGTAACTCGGTCATAAAGGATCTCAAATGCTTGAGTGCATTCCTTAGAGATTTCGAAAGGTACATCCTTGGAGAGAAGAGTAGTCAGGGGATGCACGATTTTTGAAAAGTTAGGGCTAAATTGACGGTAAAAATCGACATGCCCCAGAAAAGATTGCATGTCCTTGATTGAGCTAGGCATAGGGAGTTTGGAAATCAAGTTAACCTTGGCTCAATCGACTTGGATGCCTTTCTCCGAAATCAAATGTCCCAAGACGATTCCTCCAGGCACCATGAAATGGCTCTTTTCCCAAGAAAGAACCAAATTCACATAGATGCATCGCCTGTGTATTTGGACCAAGTATTGGAGGCAATTGTCAAATGATGCTCCAAATATTGAAAAGTCATCCATGAAGACTTCCAGATAATCACCCACCATATTTGAGAATATGGAAAGCATGCACCGCTGAAAAGTCGCGGGTGCATTGCAAAGACTGAACGGCATCCTTCGAAACACGTACGTCCTGAAGGGGTAGGTGAACGTGGTCTTTTCTTGGTCCTCTGGATGGATTGCCACTTGGTTATAACCAGAGTACACGTCAAGAAAGCAAAAGAACCTATTTCCCACTAGTTTCTCGAGGATCTGATCAATAAACGGTAGTGGGAAATGGTCCTTCTTTGTGGAGGAATTGAGTCTTCTGCAATCAATGCAGACTCTCCACGAGTTAGCTATTCGGGTCTGTATGACCTCTCCAGTTTCAGTCGTGATGATGGTGAGTTTGGCCTTCTTAGGCACAACCTGGATTGGACTCGCCCAGTGACTATCGGAGATCAGGTAAATGATCCCTGCATCTAACAACTTGATGATCTCCTTTTTCATGATCTCCTGTAGATTAGGGTTTAAACGTCTCTACATCTCTCTCGAAGGTCGTGCGCCCTCTTCAGTGTAGATTCGATGTGTGCAATAAGAGGGGCTTATGCCAGTCAAGTCATCGAGAGTCCATCCAATGGCTCTACAATGTTGCTGGAGAATAGTAATCAGACGGGATTCCTGGTCAAATGCGAGTTGGGAGTTGATAATCATAGGAAATGTCTAATTGAAACCCAAAAAGACGTACTTCAGATGATCGGGAAGGAGCTTGAGTTCCGGGAAGGGGCTTGAGTTCCAAGATGGGATTATCAGCAGAAGCAGGTGGTTCAGAGTGTGTATCAGGGACAAGGGTAGGAGTCATGGGTGTGTCTAGATCAGGTTCAGACTCCTCTGTTTCCGGGTTTTGATCTTGTGGTGGTTGATTGGGGATAATCAGGTTGTCCTCAACACGCGATTCATCAACCACGTCTTTGATATCACATATTTGCTCTATAACACCGCAATTAATCCCTTGTTGGACCTTAAAGATGTTAATCTTTAGAGTTTGATTCCTAAATTTTAATTCTATTTGGCCCTCCTCGCAGTTTATGTTGGATCTAGCAGTGGCCAGAAAAGGTCTCCTTAATATAATCGATGTATCCCTTAGGTCTTAGGTGCATCCATATCTAGAACTATGAAATCCATCGGAAAGTAGAAATCTCGTACCCTAACAATGACATCCTCGAGTATTCTTTTAGGTGACTTGATGGATCGATCGTCTAACTGCAATGTCACCTCTGTTGGCTTAAGCTCAGACTCTTCAAGGTGGTCAAGGAGGGATGTAGGTATTAGGTTTATGGAGGCACCTAGGTCTAACAAGGCTCTGTCAAATTTGGTTTCACCAATTTTACATGAAATCAGGGGACTACCTGGGTCTTTAGCCTTAGGTGAGAGTTTACTCAATATTACAGAGCTGGCTTGCTCTGACAGTACGATCGGACTCCCACTTTTGGTTCGCGGCTTACACTTGGGTATACATACATCTTTCAGAAATCATGCGTAAGCCAGTACGTGGCGGATTGCATCCATCAATGGGATGTTTATCTGGACCTGTTCAAAGAGCTTGACCAGATCCTCCTCAGGAGCCACGGGTTTGGTTATTCTCTTTCCCTTGGTCAAGGCATCGGGAAATGGAACCCTAGTTGGTTCCTCTAGAATAGGTCCAGGTTCTTGATCTAGGATAGGGGTATCCTAGATAACTATCCTAGGATTTGGGTTACTACCAGGCTTGGAGTGGTTTGGATAATGTGGGTCTTGGGTTGCTTTACCACTACGAGTTGTTGCGGAGTTTAATCCTGCCTGGTTTTGGTTTAGGTTTGGTAAGATGGGTGGCTACTGCGGAAATCCCGCATAAGATGTCGAAGCTTCCATCCCGTCGGATGATGGAACAACAGGGGCCTGATAAATCATATGTGCATGGCCTGGATTTGGGTTCATAACGCGCCTCTGGGTCGGCACATTATTTGGGTTTAGTAGAGGTTGCGAAGGAGGGGTGCTAGGTTGGCAGGAATTCGCCATCTGGGAAAGTTGATTGCAAACCTCTGTGATATCGTCCTTGTGTTATTTTTGCATTGCCGCATTCATTTTCTGAATGTCAGCCAGTGCTTGAAGGATAAGAGTCATTTGATCTTGGTTTGGCCCAGATTGATAGGTGGGGTTGGGCCGAGGCTGAGGTGGCTGATATAAACGAGGAGCTTGTGGACGGGGTTGATAAGTAGGTCTTTGAGTCTGAAAATTTCCCATCCACTGGAAGTTGGGATCATTTCTCCATCTAAGGTTGTAGGTATTGGAGAATGGGTCATTCTGGATGGCGTTGAGGTCCTCGCAGGTTTGAGGAGCCTCAGGAAAGTCAGAGTACGAGGGTTCAAAGTTCCCCCAACTAGAATAGAATGGATCGGAGGTCCCTCTAGTCTGAGAGTCAGACGGGGGTGGATATGGGTCCATCCCCTGAGAAGATCGGTGATAGATGTTATGTACAGTTTCCTTGTAAGAGGTGGCTGTGCAAATGAGTTCTGCGCAGAGGTGGCTCGCTGCAGATGCCGAGTCAGCTTGTCCACCTTCTTCTCTATGATAGAGACCTTGTCCAACCGACTGGCCATCAGTTCCAAGTCAACGGATGTGGATAGGTCCTGCGTCTCAAGTGCTCCCCTAAGATTCGTTGATGCACGGGCATTCGTCCAGTCGAATAAGCCCATTGAGTCATTATTGATGGAGTTCTCGCACATTTTTTGAGAATCTCCCACACCGTGTCCTCATGTTGACCCATGATGTTTCCTCCGCAGGTTGCATTGACGAATAATCGAATGTCTTCACAGAGTCCCTGGTAAAAAGACTGGACTTGTTCCCATTTAGGAACTCCTTGATGGGGGCACTTTCGCATGAGATCCAAGAATTGATCCCATGCCTCATGAAGAGGTTCTTCCGATTGTTGAGTGAAATGAGTGATCTGATGGTGCAAGACATTTGTCCGGCCAGCGGGGAAGAACTTCTTCAAAAATTCGGACTGAAGTTCATCCCATGTGTTGATCAGACGAGTCTGAGTTTGATACCAATGAGCAGCCTTGTCCATGAGGGAGAAAGAAAACATCTTAATGAGTAGAATATCTCGATTTTGTGCATCTGACCTGAAGGTCTAGGCCAGATGTTTGAGCTGCTTAATGTGCTGGAATGGATCCTTGGAGTTAAGCCCATGGAATTTTGGTATGGCATGAATCATATTGGGCTTGAGTTCAGAATCAAGACCTCCAGTCAGGATTCAGACTCGAGGCTCGATTACCACCGCAGCGGGATTATAATGATCTCGCATCATAGGATGCTGCGGTGGGTTTACAAAGTTTTGGAAGAGATCATTTAGGCGCTGAAGTTGGTGCTCAAGGTTGTTCCTTCTTCAATGGGTTGTGCCATGATGGAAGAAGGAGAACTTGGTTCCGAATCAGAGGAAAGATCTATGTGGTGGGGTTGCTGCACAAACAAGGGCGTTAAGGCTTGGCCTCGTCGGGAGTGGATTTCTAAAGGAGGTCTTAAGGATGGTCTTAAGGACCTCCTACCAAACATGCACTGAAGGATTTGATGAGATCAGAATGTGCTGGACCCAATCAAGGCACCCAAAAAATGTCGGGTGACTATAGAGGTTCGGGGCGGATGATACCCCTTAGTCAGAAAGGCCGTCCACCTAAGAAATACCTGGGCAGCCAGAGAGGGAGAGTCCCACAAAGACCCCTACACGATAGAGCATCCCCACGAGTTACAGGGTTTCCCCCACCCGACCTCTCTTGTCACTGAGATTTCAGGTTGACCAGAATGGGGACCTTGACCTCTTAAGTCTACCTTTTTTAATTAAGATCAAGGTGGTTAGGGTTCCACTTGAACTTTAGGTCTTTTGAGTGCAAAAAGTGACCTAATTTTAAGGTTGGTTGACCTAAAGGATCAACTTCACCTCTTTGTTCCTTTGAGAGCTTTTAGGTCCTTTCTTTTAGGGTTCAAGTGAATTAAGAGCTTAATTTGCTTAGGGTTTCTCTTGGATAAATCTCTTCAAACAAGGCTTAGGCACACCTCTTTCTAAAATTTTTGATTCTTTGCTTAAGATGTGTCTCTAAAACCCTAGACTGAAATCCTTAGGTTTGCTCTATGTGGTCCAATTTAGTTGCCTCAAAAATGGTATCTAGGGCTCAATCAAGAAGGTTTTAGCCCTAGTTACCTTAATGAGATGTGCAATTCAAAATGTGTTGAAATGAAAATCAGGAAACTTTGGTGAATTAATAAATATGGAAGCAGGTAGCGCTAGAATGATTTTTCTTTGTTTTTCCCTTTTAGACTTTGAGGGAATTAAGAGAGAGGGCTAATAAAAGTTTACCTGTTCCTTGGGGTGGTTGTTGTGCGGCTGCTTTTCTTTTCTTTTCTTCCCCTGAAACAAACACAGCAAAAGAGAGAGATTAAGTTAGTATTGAATCAAAGGTTTGTGATCAAAGTTTCTAAAGTGCCCGTTGCTCCCCGGCAATGGCGCCAAAATGTTCACAAGGCGAAATCGATTTTAAAAGATGTTATGTTGTAGTATAAATGAAATCGCCTCGAAAATAAATAAGAATTTATTACTCGAAAACCTAGGTATCTGAGGTCGAACACAGGGAGCAAATTGGTCTTTAAAAACTAAAATCACAACTTTCAACTTTTATAAAATGCAATGGCCAATCAAAGTTATGAAGCAAAAATAATGTCAATGTGTAGAGAAGCTCAAAAATATCAAGATGGACGTCTGATGTAAAAAATCAGACGTCTTAAGTATGTGATGCTACAGTGCTTTCTCTGTTCTTCTTCTTCTGATTTCTGATTTCTCCTTTCTTTGCTTCTGATTTTGTCTTCTTCTTTCTTCTTTTTCTTCTCTTGTTTCCTTAGCTTTCCTCTGCCTTTAATTCTTTGCTTGGCCGCACTTCTGCTTCCTTCTTCCTTCTGCTTTCAGCCCTTGGCCTCTTCTTTCTTTCCTCTCTTTGGCCTCCTTTTCTTCTTCTGCCTCTACTTCTGCCTTCAAATCTTTCTTCGTTCTTCAACCTCTGCATCTGCGGCTGCAATGCTTCTTCCTTCCTTTAGCTGCTCCTGCCTTCAACTTCTAAGTCGTTCTTCTTTCTTCAGCAGCACCTTCTTTCTTCCGTGCTCCTACCTTTAGCTTTCTTCCTTAGCCTCTTCTTCCTTCTCCTTCTTTCCCTACACAGCACAGAACAAAACCTACCCCTACCCTCCCCCACGTCACTCTCTCTCTATTTCTTTCTTTGCACCCTTAGAGCCAACCAATTGGGTATACGAGTCGGGTTACGCGCGCCCGAGTCCAGGCACACCGGCGTGGGTGGTGTGCGAGGAGTGTAGGGTAAACGGGTCAAATACCAGGTCCGCGTGGGTGTGCGTCACAGACAAGGCAGGCGTGGGTGAGGGACCTCATCCCGTGTTACCTGAGGCGATAACATAGAAATAGAAAAACAATAAAAAGCGCTTACCTCACTCCTACATTTTCGAGGTGGGACTAAAGTCCCACCCGCTTCTTCGCGCGCCCACAGGGAAGACACCCGTCTAATTGAGGTAGTTGCAGTTGCGGATGCTTCTAATTGCCAGGTGTGGAAGGTTCGCAGGAGGGTTCCGCGCACTTGGGATGCTTCTACCTGGAGTGGGATGACCTAGAGCATGCAATCTTGCTGCTTCATGCCTTCGTTAATGGTGGCGGAGGCTCAAAACCTGAAACACACTAATATGGCCTCGCAGCCCTATCAAATGCCTTGGGAGGCTTCGCCGTGTCACGGCGAAGGTGAGATGGTGGTTGACTGGCTGTGGGATGGCCTAGGCATGCGTGCCTAGGTCGCTCTGTGGCCGTGAAGGTGCATGTATCGGGTGAGGGTGTAAGGCATGTGTGGCGGTTGGTGAAGGGGTGGAGGATGATCAGTGAGTGATGGCGAAGGTGATGAGGTTGGTGGCGAGGCGTGTGGAGTAGGGGAGTGACGAATTCACCTCACCGGTGGTCGGCTGGAGATGAGGGAGATGGAGGTGGACAGTGGCTATCGAGGGGTATTTTAAGAAATTGAATGAGGGAAAACAAAGAGTACGAGAAGGGGACTTATCTGCGAGTAGCTGGACGAAGGGGAGGCAGAGGAGATGAGTGGCGCGTATGTGCCATCGTTGGGGAAGAAGGCCTTGAGGTGAGGATGACAACAACGAGGAAGGGGTCAGAGAGGCACGCGCTGGTACGACGCGACGCGAAGGAGCAAGGCGAAGATAACTTTGCCACTGGTATTGTGGTAGAGCGACGAGAGGAGGGAGGATGGATCGCCGAAGCTTGTAGGCAATTGGCCAGAGAAGAGGGAGGAAGAAATTTGAGGGAATTCTCAGGCCAATTCAAGCTTGGAAGATGCGGCAAGGACTGAGGGTCCTTTTATAGCTGCTGGTCGAGACCTTTGTGCTTGGAAGGCAAGCTTCCAAGTGCTAAGATCTCGTCGGAGATGGAAGGTGCATAAGACACCTAAATCTCTCGAGCATTCACACGAGAGATTTGGTGTAAATTCGATCATGGGATCCTGTTTAGACGGTGGGGAAATCCTCAAAGAATCTCCCTTCCAAATCTGGGAGGAGATCTCTGAGGATTCGGGGAGATATCCTCCTCAAATCCTCACCGAAGTAGGATTCCTCCGCTGTAATGGCAAAGGGACCTGAATGCAAAGAATGGTGAGGAAGATAGGAGGTCTATGCAAGGATTTTCAAAAGCTAGGGGTCAAAATGTAATTGGGTGGACTATTTTGCAAAGTAGGTCAAGGTGACCTTTCCTTAGGTCCAAATTTTGGTACAAACCTAATTTGAACCTAAGGAATCCAATGGTGAAGTTAGATTTTAGGTTTGACTATGTTTGACTAGACATTTTGCATAAAAACCTAAATTACGTTAAAAACTGAGCTAAGGCCCCTATCTAGGTCAAAATAGGTTCCAAAGGCCAATTTGAAGGTCCTAAACCCTAGGGGATATTTTTCCTTGAATTTTAAGGGTTTAGTTGATTTTTATCCTGACCAGAACCTTGTGAAATTAAGTGAGTTTGTTTTAGTGTTACAAAATGTCATTTAATTCTTAAATCTCTCAATAACCCTTTTTTGACTGAACCATCCCATTTTTCCTCTTATTAAGTCCAATTGACCTATGTTTAACCCTTGAGAATTCCCGTTGATGTACTGTAATGGTAAAATTGCAGGTCTACCCTTTATTTCATGTTTTCCTCCCAAAACAGCTCTTCCTTGAATGAGGCCTTCCTTTAGGTTATGTAGGAGCTTTTGTTTACTTTATTAGGTCAAAATGAGCTAGTTAAGGCTCATGATGAGGTTTTCATCATACAGCACAAAAGATTCGTTCATTCCTCTATCCTAGGGTTCATACCACATCCTAGGGTTCCACTTGGCTATTTCCATAGGCACATTTTTATTAAATATTATTAACAGAAATAAACCACTCTACTAGACAATCCGGAAGTAATGGGGCCTCGAACCGCAGTCTCAACCATCTCTCTGAGCCCCAAACATGCAATAGGCTAAAACCCTACTCCAGGGAATGCATCACAAAAGGAGGGTTCAGAACAGAGTATAAAGGTCTCTAGTTCATAGAAAAACTCGCAAGGAAACTACAGGTACTTCATTTGGGTAAAACAGACCCCGATCAGACCCCAAACGAGTCAAAAATGTGTCTACTGTCAAAAATCAGACGTCTGAGAATAAGTCTAGACGTCTTAAAAGATACAGAACCTTACCTCAAGTCCTTGCGGTGCCCTTAGATGTCCAGGCCTCCTCTGCAATCGTCTGAAGGCAGTTCCAGACGTCGGACCACTCTCCGGTCGTCTAGAAGCACCTCCGGGTATCTGGTGAGCTAATCAGATGTCCAAAAGTGCATGGGAGAGCATTCCGCACTCCTTCCCAAGGCTGCTCTTGCATACGACAGTCATAGCCACCAAATCAGGTCCTACATCCACTTTGCGGTGAGGCTTGCATGGCCGTAACTGCGAAAAAGAACATACCTTCACGATAAATGAGTTTTTAGATGTCTGGCCTTAACTCCAGATGTCTAGGAGCTTCATCAGCTGTCTGGACTCCACTCCAGATGTCTAATACTGGAAATTTTCCAGTACCAGAACCTGCTCCCAGCGCTCTCCACTGCGCACGTCCTCACGCCACCGCAGCTCTAGTCACTGTAGATGGTCGAGGTCGCCTCTCCAGAGTCTCTCCTCCTCCTGCACATGCCCGCGGTGGCTGTGTGAGCTCCATCGAGCTCCCACCAGAGCTCTCCAACCTCAGCCTCCTCCTCCTCCTGCACTCTCCCCCTTCTCGCCCTCTCGCTCTCCCTTGCTCACCTCTTCTCGCAGGCTCTGAAGGTGGGGGTGGTGGTGTGTGGAGTGGAGAGGAGAGGAGGGGAGGGGGCTTTTATAGATGCTGGGGGTGTAGGGTTCGGGCAGGAAGGGAGGAAGGGAGAGAAAGGAGCAGAACGTTCTACGCGCGTAGATCGCAGAGCGCATACAAAAATTTCATTTTCAGACGTTCGAGAAAGGGTCCAGACGTCTGGACAGACATCTGACTGAGACTCCAGACGTCTTAAAAGGCTAAAAGTGGGATGGGTCATTACAATTCGTACGGCCAGATTTGTCGTTTAAAACTTCGAATTATTTCACCTAGTCCCTTGCCCGTTGATCTTCCTCTGACTGCACATGTGCTATGGGATTCCGATAAAGGTGATTTCGGAGGCGTTGGACTCCGATCGTCGTCCTGATCAGATCTGTATGGTCGGATCGTCAATCTGAGGTTCTGAAATAAATCTCCTTCTCTCCTGACTACAAAAAAGGACGCAATTAACCTAAAATATACACAACTACTCTAAATGCAGAATGATGCATGCTATGTAATATTTATAATATGGAATGCAAATCTAAGCCTAGGAACATCCATAAATAGGCATTTTAACTTAAATAGATTTGTCTATATCATGGGATCAGGTAGGGATGCCTCCTAGCACCATTGATTTTCAATCTTGTAGTGGATGCATTAGCTTGCTTTACCTTTATGTTTTCGAAGCTGGGTATGATCAAGGGGTATGCTCTCTCAAATAGGCAGGCCACGGCCCCAGTGCTCCAATACGCGGATTATATCGTGTTTTTTGTAGAAGATGGTGTACAAGAAGCGTGTATCCTCTATCACATGGTGTCTATTTTTGGGGAGGTATCAAGACTGAAACTGAATGGGGAAAAATGTTCTCTTATATGTTTTGGATAAAATGGAGATGTGTGCGACCAAATGTCAGAGACACTGCATACACCAATCATTTCTTTGCCTATTACATACCTCGGTTTACCACTGAGGAGTGGGAAGATGAAGAAGAATGATTGAAGCCTTTTATTTGAGAAAATTTCAGTGAAGCTTGAGTGCTAGAGCAGTAGGTATCTATCTAAAGGGGAAATGTTGATCCTCTTAAATTCAGTTATCACAGTGATGTCAATCTTCATTTTTTCTATATTCAAAGCTCCAAAAGCAATCTGGAAGCATCTGGATATAATGAGGAAACGCTTCTTTTGGAAAGGGGCGAAGCATGAGGGGTGATTCCTCCAATCGGTAAAATGTAACAATATATCTCTCCCCAAGGAGTAGGGGGGCTAGAAATTAGGTCCTTAAAGGAGTTTAATGACTCTTTATTACTGAAATGGGCAATAAAAATTTTTAAAGGGGAGGGCAAGCTATGGGCTGAGATGGTTAGAGGGTGAATCACATTCAATCGGTAATAGACCCTTTCCCACCAAGGCATCACCTTTCTGGAGTTCGATGGTAGCGGCTATGAAGGAGAACTGGAACTTGTTTCAGTCGGTTTGTGGGGATGGCCGATCTTTTCTTTTTGGTTGGAAAAGTGGTCATCGTTGGGACTACTCCACCAACAGTACCCATGTGTCTATGGCCTTGCTGTTGACAGAGAGGCAAAAGTTGCTGACTTTTGGAATGAAGATGCGGATAGATGGGAGATGCTGGAGATGGGCTGTAGAGAGGGGAACCACACATGGGGGGAAAGATCATGGTTGCTACAGGATCTGCAAGCTTTCAAGCCAGTGGGTGGTACGGATACATATAGATGGATGGGAGATTTTTCATCTGCCAAGGCTTATGAGCAAATGGTAGCAAGGACACAAACTGAAGAAGTTGATGCCATTTGTGCGGGCCTATGGAAACTAAAAATTCCTTTGAAGGTACAAATTTTCCTATGGCTTTGTAGGAGGGATGGTCTCATTATTGGCAACTTCAGGCATCAAAGAATGGGTGTGGCTGCTTAAGCATGCCACCTATGTGGTTTCCATAGGCATTCATTCCTATGGCTTTGCAGGAGGTGGACAAAATGCGACACATTTTTTCTTAATGCGTGATTATTGATTTTGTATGGAATAGGGTCTATAGCGAAGGGCTACCTGTTTGGGAGAACATGTGGGGTGACTTTATTAGGTACAAATTTTCCTATGGCTTTGCAGGAGGGATGGTCTCATTACTGGCGACTTTAGGCATCAAAGAATGGGTGTGGCTGCTCAAGCATGCCACCTATGTGGTTTCCATAGGCATTCATTCCTATGGCTTTGCAGGAGGTGGACAACATGTGACACATTTTTTCTTCATGCGTGATTACTGATTTTGTATGGAATAGGGTCTATAGCGAAGGGCTACCTGTTTGGGAGGACATGTGGGGTGACTTTATTAGGGGTAGGAGGCCGCATTGTCCCATGGCGGCTGTTTGTGGTATGTTTGGTGTGCGAGGAATGAATGCCTTTTTTAGGAGAGACCTATACACGCAGTGTGAATTGTACATGAGTGTCAGGCTCTCATACGACATTGGAGGAGTTGATGTATTTTTTTTGTTTCTTAGTTCATTAATAAAATTTCCGGATGGCTATCGGCTTAGATAGCCTTCCTTTCTTTTTCAAAAAAAAAAAATCTTGTTCAAAGATTAATGTTATGGATTAATTAATGCTTAATCTCATTATTTTGATTATTTTTAATTAAGCATTAATTAAAATAAAATTGCCTCAATTGCTATATTAATTTGAGAGATTAATCTTTATATCTTTGAACTAGATTTTGCATGTAGAAAAGCAAATTAATTGTGTCTAGTTTATAGGCTTAAAATTTTGGATAGTGCTAAGTTGCGAATTTTGTTGCTCCCTGCAAACGGCCTTGGATTTCACTTTGAGAATTATAAATTTTAAAAGTTGATTGAGCGTATTTCAGCTATACTATGATGCAATTTTATTAAATCTTGATACGTGCTCGTCATTCTTAGTAGAGTATAACACTCAAGAAGGAATCCTTTATCATCTCGAAGTCTCTGTCTCCCACTTCTACTAGAATCTTGTTTAGAATTTCCTTCAGAATCTCTTCTAGAATCGCTTTCACCATAATTTTCTCTAGAATCACTTTTACTAGAATCTCCTTCAAGAGCACCCTTTGTCTAGTATAATATTAGAAGTACCTATCCTTGGAATGCCGGAACTACTCTCCACTAGAATTTCAGAGCTAGAGTAAAAGAGAGGGGGGAGAAAACTAGACCTTCACTATATAGCTTTTTATTTCTTGTATTGCTGTGTATTGAGTGCCACTCAACCTTTTCTATTTATAAGTGAAGTCCTCCTCTTAAAAGGACTTCACCATGGCTTTTAACAACCAAAAATCATGGGTAGCTTGGCCCTTTTCACAAACTTATTGTACAAGTAGGATAACTTAAATGGGTGTGATTTAAACTCAATTTCAAATCACAAAATATCTCCTCCAACAACTAAATTCGGTAGTGCTTGACTAGTTGAAATCTTCTTGGTCAGTTGGAATGCTGTTGTTCATTGATTGATGGATCTTAGGCTGGTTGAATCTCGAATTATTACTAAACTAGTTCTCAACATGTAGAATCATGTAGGCTCCTCTCTAGTTGGTCAAAATTATCCAATAGGTTAAGGCTTATGGTTCACTTGACCGAATCATGTACAAACTCTTTAAAGCCTTAAATTAACCAAGAAATTAACCGAACCTTCTTATGCTAAGATGAGTCAAAGATAATATCATGATAAGTTGGATAAGAGTTACAAGAAAACTAAGCCTTCATGTGTCATCAATTGCTTGGATTTTTGCGATCCTTCTTTTCTATCAACACTTGGCTTCTTGAGCTTATTAACACTTAGATTCTTAAGCTTGCAATTCTTCATCTTTAGCTTAGTCATTGATGAACTTAAAAGCTACTAATGATGAACATTCAATTTTGGTGATCAATTGCACTTCTTCATCACTTTCATCAAATCCAACTATCTAGTTTGACTCCTTCTGCTAGGCTCTTCATGATTTATCTATTCTTCTCTATGACATCTTAATTACGCATGTATCTTATACATAAATTGTTAGGTAATAACTTTTTTTTTAACATCAAAATTCTTTATTTTGCTTGACATGCTGAACATTCTCCTTGTGTTGTCTCAATATTAATACGAACAGAATATATTTTCTTAATATTATCCTTTTGTCCTAGCATTTCCCATGTGGGCATTGGTCGTCGACCATTAGGTTGCATTAAAAAGGTGTTTTAAGTGTCGTTGTAATATGTGTCACAAATTAAACCGATGTCGCGTCAATTTTATTTATTTACAATTTTTACTAGTTTGTAAAAAGGTCGTTCATTGGGAGGTAGTTAATATACATCACTCTTTAAGTCTAAAAATATTCTTTTATTCCAAAAAAAATGTTAATTTTATTTATAAAATGAATCAATAAATCAATAAATGAAAGAATTGGTTAATTATTTACAAAAGAATCAATTAGTAGGTGTTATCATGCCAAAAACAAATGTACAATAAGTAGGCATCAAAAACTATCTACTACTACACTTGTTAATTATTTATAACTAATATAAGTAATACCTATGTATAGGTACAAAAATAGCTATTAATATCTACTATACTAAATCATATTAGCATACTAATATCATTAGTAACTTATATTACATATACTGTAACATAAATAAGCATCACTGTAGCTTTAGTAACATATATACATAACCTAAGGCAAAAACTAGCATCTATACTAACATATAAACTTATCTACAGTGACATATATAATTGTCACTAAAGCCTTAAACACAAAACTATATATACAATGTAAGCCTTAAATAGTACTCTGCTTTACTCATATATATATACTACTGTATACATATACATATTTACAATTATTTAATATTTACATATACTACACTGTATACTTATACTATATGTATTATATATATATACATATGTACATATACCTTAACTTACACATAGGTAAACTCTCAACCCTCTCCCGTTTAAACGGCTAACTCTACTCTTCTTTTCCTTCTCTCTTCACAACACTTAGAAATTTTCAGGGCCTTCTCTCAAATTAAACCCGGTTTAGCTACTGTTCACCTACCAAAAATTTGGGTTTTAAGTGGGTGGGCCAGCCACATTCAAGGGATACACAGTACCCAAGAAGGTGGGACCAGACCTCTACTAGAAGCCAAACCTAGTTCATTATTAGGTTCATTTAAATATGATTCTAGGCCTAATATCAGGCCCATACAGGCCTAGCTACAATGCATGGCACCCAGCTTAGCACTGTTCAAATGTATCATGCTCAGTATGCTCATGGGTATGGGATGTGCATGTGATGTGAACCCAATGCATGTCGACTGGGTGGCTTAGCATACAAATTGCTTTTATACTTCCTCGACCACTTCATCGCACATGGTGTGGCGCTAATCTTAAGTGCCAAATTGGCGCTGCGTCGTGCAGTGCTGTGTCTTGATTTTGAAGATTTGGCCCTTGATTTGAGGGCCACAATTAATTTCAATTTATAATTAAAATATACCATTAGAAAGCCCTTATATAAGGCTACATAATTATGTAGTTAATTTTAAAAAATAACTTAATTAGTTATATTTTTAAATTGGTTAAGGTTAGTAATTTATACATGATAAATTAAGGGTTAATCTGTTAATTAAAGAATAAATTGGTTAATTAATTTCACAATTGACCTTACACAATGTTAATGTACATTTTTATTATATTTTAGAAACTTTATTTTAATTTATTTATATTTAAATACATGTCTTAGATAGTTTTACATATAAATAATTTATAAGTACTATAATACACTATAAATATAGTATAAATTGGTTGAAGATACTTAATATATTATTATACAAGTGTACATTATAACTTACTCAATATTAGACTAAATTATTATTTTATTTTAAGTTAATAAATTACTTCATTAACTTAATAACTTAATTATCTACTGTAATATGTAATTAAATTAAATTACAGGTATTGTACAATTCATATTATATAATTAAATACGTATGTACAATATTAGGTACAATTATGTACATATAGATAGATTTATATACATAGGTTATTATACATTTAGTTTATATAAATTAATAGATAATTATATAATAAAATTATATATACAATAAATCATTCTAAATACTTAATTTAATATATACAATACATATATAAGTTATTTATATATTTTTTGTACATATTATACAATTTCTACATTTAGCTTAGGTTTAACTTATATGTACAAGTATATACATAGTATATAAGGTATTTGTGGGTGTTTTTAATGATTTTCTTATTTTTATAGTTTTTATAGATAAAGTAGAGATAGGGGATGAGAGAGAATGGATGAGATGAGAGAGATAAAGTTCTATTTGGTGTTTTTGATATTAGGTCTTTTATTAAATTTTAAGGTACATTGAACCATCGGTTGGTATGTTCTACCAAGCCGAGGTTTAGATTACCTTGAAATTTGGTACACACCTAAAGAAATACCTGATCTTACTCAACATAGATTTATTTTAATTTTTTACAATTTTTTTATAATTTTTATGTATTTTCAATCTCATCCAATGAAGGCATAAAAAGAGTTGAGAACTAAGAACCTAAGCCTTACAATTCAGTTCTAAGGGTTGGAGATGCAGATAAATAGGTCATGCATGTTCAAAAAAATACATGTAAGGTGATTGACCCAATAAACATGGTTTTTGTATTGAATTTCATTAAAATTCCATGTTGGACAGTTTAAGCATTAAACATGCAACTGACAGTAACTTTTAAATCCAATTTACAAGCAATTCTCATCCAATCTAAGTCTAATTCAAGTACATGAATGCTTGTACATGAAACCCTTACAATACAAAGCAAGTCATCTTATTTCAATCCCCAAAATCCATCAAAATCTCCAGCTCAGACCCTCAAATCAGTGGCTGATGACAGATTGCACCAACAACTGCTGCTGCTATAGCTACTGTCTAATTCATGATCAAATGATTTCCTGCAGGTGCACCAACTTAGACCTTCATCAATCAGATGACTTAAATCCATGCTGCAGCTACTGTTGCAACCATTTCAACAGGCAATGGCTACATCAATCTGCTGAAAACAAGCAGCTAATCAGCTGCTACTTTGATCACTGAAATCAACCCAAATCAAATCTAAGAAGGTCTGATCTAAGGCACATGAATGCCCAAAACACATCTCCAACAAATCACATTTGCCCAAACTTCTTTGAAATCAATTTCTAAAAATTTGAAATCCATAGGGCCAATTCTCATTCTTTAAAATTCTCAAAAGATCTTAAGATGATCTTGATAGGAACACTATCATAAGCCATAACTAGCTCAATTTGGTCTTATAAAGTCAATAAAAGCACCTACATATCAGTCAGAAGGTCTCTTGAGCAGGATGAGTTATTTTGAGAAGAAAAGATGAAATAGGGTTATTTATGCAATTTTACCATCTTATCACAAATACAGAATAACCACGAGGTATGCCAGGATTTTATTAAATGTCATTTAGTTATTAATGCTTAATAAGTGGGTCCATGCAGACAAAAATGGGTTTTCACGCATTTTCAGAATTTATGGACATCTGAAACCCTAAAAACAGATTTACTTAATTAACAGGATTCTGGTTAGTATAAAATTCATCTAAACCCTTTAAAAATCATATAAAATATTCTTTAGGGTTTGGCATCATTGATTTGACCATCTAAACCTATTTTGACTTGAAACAGAGTCTTAGACAGACTATTGCCCTAATTTGGGTTTTTTTTTTTGAGAAAATAAGGAATGCTATCTAAGGAGATAGCCATCCAAGAATTTTATTAATTGAATCAAAGAAAGAAGAATATTATAGCATCTTCTCCAATAACGTATGAGGGCCTAACACTCATGCACAATTTGTGTTGAGTTGACAGGTCTCCCCTGAAAAAGACACTCATTACGCACGCGCCACATACACCACAGAACAGCTGCCATAGAACAATGGGGCCTCCCACTTCTAAGAAAATCTCCCCACAATCTTCCCATACAGGTATCCCACCACCACATACCCTAATCCACACACAATCAGTGATCACACATGAGGAAAAAATATGGCTCACGCTATCAGTATGAAAGCCGCATAAATAACATGTATGAGTAGCCACTCCCTTCCTTTTGTGCCTCAAGTCGCTAGTGATAAGCCCATCCCTCCTGCAAAGACACAGAAAAATTTGTATCTTCAACGGGATTTTCAGCTTCCATAAACCTACACAAATGATGTCAACATCACCACTTTGTCTCCTTGAAACCATATCTTCATAGGCCTTGGCAGTGGAAAAATTCCCCATCCATCTGTAACTGTCAACACCCCCCGTTGGCTTGAAAGCTTGCAAGTCTTGCATTAGTCTTGCTCTTTCCCCCCAGGTGCAACTCCCCTCCCTGCAGCCCGTCTTCTGGATCTCCCATCCATTTGCTTCTTCGTCCCAGAGGTCAGCAACCTTAGCCTCTTTGTCACCCACAAGGCCATATACCCATGGATAGTGATTCTGTAAAACACCCAAAGATGACCACTTTTCCAACCAGAAGAGAAAAGATTTTCCATCCCCACAGGCTGGTTGGAAAAAGTCCCAATTTTCCTTCATAGCTACCACCACCGAGCTCCAAAAGGGTGATGCTTTGATGGGGGAAAGTCTATTTGCCACAGAATATGAAGCGCCATATGTTCTTCTGATCACTGCTGCCCATGGTTTATTTTCCCCTTGGAAAATTTTTATTGCACACTTCAACAATAGAGAGCTGTTAAACTCCTTCAAGGATCTAATTCCACACCCCCCTTGCTTCTTTGGTGCACACATACTCTCTCCCATTTTACTGGCTGAAGGAAGTGCCCCTCATGTTCACCCCCTTCCAAAAGAAATGCTTTCTCATTATATCTAGGCACTTCCAAATTGCTTTAGGAGCTCTAAAGACTGAAAACATAAATACTGGCATTGCGGTGATAACAGAGTTCAAGAGAATCAACCTTCAGCTTGACTTATTTCCAAGGACTGATTTGAATTATCTTTTGATTAGTTGATGACTTATCTTAATCATTGAATATCTAAGGATTTTATTACATTACCTTATTCTTTAGACATTATTTGAATTATTTAGTGCTTAATCACAATAATTTTTATTTTATTTAATTAAGCATTAAATAAGTAGAAATGTCCCAATTGTCTTAATTAAATCACGCAAATTAATTTCTTATTGTTGCATGTTTGAAAGTCTAGTTTTGAACTAGAATTCTTGTACTTAGGAGTTAAATTAATTGCATCTAGTTCCTAAGCAAAAATTTTGCAATTCGGATAGTGATAAGTCATGCACTTGTTTTGCTTCTAGTGAACAACCTCGGATTTCAACATTATATCTTGGAGTCATAAATTTTAAATGTTCTTTTTACTCTTATCGACTATGCTATGATGCAAGGTTTAACTTCGACTATAGTGATCTAACACCAGACAATTAAGAATCAAAGAAAAGTCAAGAGAGCATAAATAAAAAAAAAAAGAAATGAGATAAGGGCTAACCCATGCATGATAGCTAGTCAACTAATGCCTCGACTAGTCAATTGATGCTTGAATGGTTGGTTTATCAAATTAAGTTTGATTGGTCGCCTTTGGAGCCAAGTTCTATAAAAAGTACTTAGGGCCCTAAATTCTTGACCAATGCCCTAAAAGGGTTGAGATAACAAAAATTGAGAGTCTACAAGGGAGATTGATAATGTGTAGCTCTAGTTGATTGAACTTGTTTAGTCAATATTCAATAAGAATTTGTCTATACATCTTCTTTTAGATGTGGAGTTATAGATGTAGATAGATAAGAAAGAACTCTCGAGGCTCAATATTTCACTTGGATGACCATGAATACATGAGTTGTAGTTGTAGATCTAAAGCATTTTCTTGTTGCCTTTCTTGATTCCACATACAATAGTAGTTTGCATGCTTTTATGATCTTTTCACCTAGCCACCGTGACTGATAAATTATTAAACATGTATTTCTAGTTTAAATCAACAATCAAATATAAAAATTTAAGAAAGATGTTAAATTCAATTGAGTAGCGAACTTTCAAGATATGACTTGCAAATTGACTAAATTTTATCTTTAAAGTGTAGTGTAAGAATGTATTTATATGCTCATGCAAGGACCTACCTGGATAAAAGAGTAAAATAATAGAATTTAAAGTGGAAAAAATGGTTATAAGGTCATGTCTACACTCATTTACACACACACACACACTAGTTTTTAGGTCAATATGTTGATTGAAAATCTTAATTATCTACATGTTAGCCTAATGTAACTGGTTCTCATAGTACACCTAGCCCTCCACTATGGGACTAGAGTGAAAGAATGAGAAAATAAACAAAAGAACACAAGGGATTTTCTCCAAGTTCACCTTTAACAATGGGCTACATCCTGGGAAAGATTGCTTCTCCATTTATGAGAGCAGTGTTATATATAAGTTGTGACTTTCTTTAGTCCTCTTGTGCATTTGAGGGAAGGATGCATGAATACAAGCCTACATCTCCCTCACGTACGTAAATTACCTCACCATACTCTAAGGTCTCCTCATGGGCCCTTGTATATGGAGTCCCACATGTTACATGGGAAATTAAAGGAAAAGGCAAGCTATTACCTTGATTGGATGGGCATGGTTGACTATGGATTGATGGTTGAGATTGGCTAAGAGCTTGTCATTTAGAGAGTTGCCTTCACTCTTTCTCTCGTCTCCTTTACTTTTATGTTTATTTCTCTCCTTTATCAGTAACAGGTTGCTACAACAGGTGCCTAATCCCATGTAAGCGATGAGTAGGGGTGTTGAGCTAATGAAAGATTTTATTGTGCTGGCATAGGATAATATGCCATTGCCATATGGTTCAATGTCTTCTAAGGAGGGCCAACAAATTCCCTTTGGAAGCAAGATATCCCCATAACTTTTCTTGTCTCCATTTCCTCTTTCATGCTAATAGAGATCTCCTTGTCTTGTAGCACAAATTTTGTAGCAGCAATGTGGGATCTACAAGTAAATGGAGTGAAGCCTAGTGGTGAAGCTTCTTTCCCATTTATTGGAGGCTGATGAGGGTAGAAAAATCACCTCACGAGTCAAGCTGCACGAACGATCTGACTGCCCTGCAAGTGGTGAAAACCCAATCCTCCAAGACGGATTCATTTCCTCGGATCCGCATATCCAAAAAAATGGCAAGTCTTTCTAGAAGACTACCAACCAACACACTTGGAATCACCATTGGAAGGAGATTACGCGAAGTATGGAATTGACCCATGATAGCCTGTCGGTTAGAATCTCGAGATCACGGGAGAGGAAAAAGAGGCCCTCAATCGAGGGAACTCCAATTGATAAGTATTAGGAGCAAACTCGCAATCAAAGAGAGAAAGAGAGAGAGAGTTTGTACCACCCATATTAGTGCATATTGGGAGCATCGTCGTCCCCCAAGACGTACACCTATTTCTGGTGAACTTGGGTCATCAAACCTCGTGCGTGCATTCCTCTGCGATTATTTGCTAATTCGAGGTTCCTATTTTATGGTCGCCAATCAATTGGCACCGTATGTGGGAAGCATACAGTACTACGTTTCTCAAATCCATCCCTCCTACTATGGCTCCATCTACGCATCACTCTTCTCATGCTAACTCAGAGAAGCCCAATCTGGCAAAGTCCATTGTTTCTATGTCTAGGAAGCATCGGCAGCCCTCTAGGCTAAATAAAGATGAGGTGGTACGGCCACCGAATGCACCTCTGGATCCCCCCCATCAGGAGGATCTTCCAAAGGATGCTCTCCTCAATATGCAAGCAAAGGAGGATGAATACGAGGCGAAGTTCGCTACCTTAAGGGTTGAGCAGCAAATGGTGGTGAAGCAACTGCAGGAGATCCGACTGATGAGGGACTAGGTGGAATTCCGACAAGAAGAGCCCCAAAGTTCCAGCCCCACCGACAACTAGCTAAAGTGGCATCGCATGGTGGAAGAAGAAAATGCCCACTTGCACAAAAAACTCAAAAAAATGAAGCGCGAGTTTAGTAGCCAGAAGGGTGAAGTCCTTCTTGGTTCCCCAAAGGTCCCCCCTCCCACATCCATGGGAGTCCGATGAGTAGTCTAGGGCTCATCCCTTAGCGACCAATGGCAGAGGTTCGATCTCCAAGATTGTCCACTAGGTCACCCGAGCCATGAGAGGCATGAGGCCTCTAGCGTATGTAACCACGTACCCCTTCTTGGAAGAAGTGATGACTAACTTTCTCCTTAAGAAGTTTAAGCAGCCCGTCCTAGATCAATATGATGGAACATCGAACCCTAGCAACTTCATAGGAAGCTATCGGCAAATGATGCTAGCCCACGGATGCCCGAACGAGGTCCTCTTTCGAGTATTCCTATCCTGCTTATCCGGGATGGCCCAAAAGTGGTTCAACGAACTGCTGGTGGGGCAAATCACATGCTTCCAGGAGTTACTGATAAGTTTTACCAATATTTTTCCAGTCAACAGCGAATCAGAGATAATCCTGAGAGGCTCTTAGAGATCCAGCAGAGGAAGGCTGAGTCTTTTCAATCCTATTTGGACCTATTCAAGACTCAATACTTTAAGTGCAAGCATCCTCACGATGTTATAGCTATCCAGTACGTCAAGTCAGGACTGCTGACTTAAAGGTTTTGGTACAGCATTGATGACTTCCCTCCAAGGGACATGGTGGAGATTTGGAACCAAGCCACCAAGTTTGCCGAGCAGGATAACTTTTTCTGCTCTCAAAGTCGCCTGGCAGACGAACGCCACAAAGACCAAGCCTCCCCCGTGGGAAGGAGAATCCTGGGAGAGGTGTCATCGATATCGAGTAGGACTGGCCACTACCTCAACAAACAGAAGGGGAACTTCCCAAATCTGAGAGACAGGCTCAATAAAAGATGAATCAATGGTCCCCACCAACCTAGGCAAGATAACTACGAAGAGTACACCCCCTAGTCGTAAATCAGCCAGATGTGTTGGCAGAGGTATGGTCCACAAATAAAGACTTGCTTCCCCTGCTAAAGCCCCTTAAGAAAAGTCGGAGACCAGACCTTACTACAAATACCATCAGGTCCGGGGGCACTGATGGGAACACCATCATGAGCCATAACTACCTCAATTTGATCTGACTAAGTTATTAAATGCTCCTACATAACCATCAGAAGGCCATAATTCATTGCAAATCCTTTCAGAGAGAAATACAAGAAACCATGGTTAAAACTATAATTTTACCATCATATCTTGAACGCAGAACAATCACGGGTTTTCTCAAGGGTTAATTAAGGGTCAAATGATCTTAAGAGTCCAACAAGTGGGTTAGTACAGATAGAAAAGGGTTTTCATGCGTTACAGGAATTAATGGACATCTAAAACCCTAGAAACATACTAGCTTAATCTATTGTGGTTCTGGTTAGGATAAAATTCACTTAAACCCTCTAAAAATCATATAAAAATATTCTCTAGGGTTTGGTACCTTCAATTTGACCATTGAAACCCATCTTGACCTAAAATAGAGTCTCAAACAAACATTTACCCTAATTGGGGTAATTATGTAATTTCTCCAGTCAAACTTGGTCAAAACCTAAATATAACTTCACCATTGGATTTCTTAAGTCAAATTTAGGTTTTTATCAAAATTTGGGCACAATTTGAGATCATCTGGAACTAGTTTGTAATTTGATCTTGTCTGACTCTTTTATCTCACACTCAGGCCCCTCACTTTTGAATTTCCTACAAATAGCCTCCCAACATTGTTGTCTTCTTCACAAATAGGTCCCTGCTGCCATGAAATCCTATTCCTACAACTCCAGCGACCTTAATTTGGCAAGATCTCTATGATTTCTTGACAAATCCCTCTCAAAATTGAAAGGGAAACTGGTTAAGTAATTGTCTTCCTTTCAGCCAGATCCAAAGCTCCAGATCCCCCCTAAATCCTCATTGGAATCCTTCAAAGGAGTGGGTCTCCTATTCCGATGACTTTCCTAGCTTTGGAAGCTTGCTTCCCAAGCTCAAATCAACCTCTAGAGCCCTATAAAAGAACCCCTAACGCACTGTTGTTTTCTTACACTCGAATTCGGCAGGATTCCCCTTTGATTTCGTCTCTCCTCATCCAGCCGAAGCTCCTCGATGTCCTACGAGCTCCTCTGACTCCTTCCTTCATCTGACTGCAATACCGATAGTAGATCCACTTTCCCTACCTTCCTTCACGTCATGGCATACCAGCGGGAGCCTCCATCTCCTTCATCCTCACCGTCCTACCCTCCCCGGAGCGACTTCTTCCCCGGAACCGACCTACCAACGCCGGTGCCATTCTCCCCCTTTTGTCTATTATTAGGGTCAGATTAGATCCTTAATTCTCTTAGGTTAGTTTTATACCCAAAAATCCCAAAAATATCCCCTTGACTCACGTGACCACCCTCGTCTTCTCTGCATCCGACAACCACTCCGGTGAGGCACCTCCATCACTACACCGCTCCATCCGCCTCACTGACACACCCACAAGCACTGTCATCCCTCCGTGCAAAAAACCCCTATCTCTATTTGCCTTCCCGTCCACCTAAACCCTCTATCGACCAACCCTGCTGCCATTCCCAACTCCGTGCGGCCACCACACACGACCATCCACCACATAACCACCACCAACACACTCCACGCCCTACAACGAAGCTCCTGAGCTCTTCTGATGTGGCTGCGAGGCCATGTTTATGTTTTCAGGTACCTAGGGTGGAGTAGCCATTAGCGACGAATGTCAAGCTCGCTTGAAGCCTTCTTCAGAACCTAAAAGTTCCAGGTGAAGCCTCTAGGTGACGCAGAACCTCTCCAGGGAGGTCTCCAGGACCTCAATTGAGGATCTCTACAGCTGCAGCTCCCTCAATTGGGCACATCATCCACTCAGCAGTGTGCATGAGGAAGGTGGGTGTTGGACGTACGAATTGCTATGCTAACGTATTTGGTTTTAAAACCTTGTCGCTGTAGCTTGAAAGCGAAGAATTCGTGTTCAACAAATAAAATTTATACCGAAATTGAAATTCCGGGTCGAACACAGGGAGGCTACGTCGATCTATATTCGCAATTATATATTTTTTTTAGAATTTTTCTTGAAAAATGAGGTGATGTAATTACAATGAAGCTATCAGACTAAAAGGAAGTGAGAGAGAGAGAGAGAGAGAGAGAACATGCATTCAATATTTCAAAATGTTTATACAATAAAACCAAATAAGAATTGCACTAGAAAGCAGGAAATCAGCTACACTAGAAAGCAGGAAAATTCTACATTAGAAAGCTGTAAAGAAGAATGGGAGAGAGAAGTTATCCTCCTCGACGATCGCTTGGAGGACGAGCCAGACAAGATGACGCCTGGATGAAGGAGAATGGAGCAGGACGAAGGAGGATGAAGCAGAAGAATGGGAACGAGGCAGCACGTCGTCGTCGTCACGGGATCCACTTCCAAACGGGGACGAAAATTTGGACTTTATCTCGCAAGGAGCATCCCGGGTGTGGGACAAGCTTCTCTTGAGCTTTGGAGAGGTAGAGAAGAGAAGGGATGAGAATTTCTTGTGGAGGGGGTCTCCTTTTATAGTTGCAAGGAGTGGGGGCAAATTGGTCATTACATCTTTAAAACATTAAATAAGGGGTCTTTAGTGACGGATAAAACCGTCACTAAAGCCCCATCATGGGCGTAGTGGGCGCTGCTTGAGCGACTGCTGGCTTCCATGCGCGCTTAACGCTTATGCACCTTTGCTCAATCTCAGCCGTCAAATCGCAAGATCGAACGGCTTAAGATGCACCTTCCCCGCTCCTCAAAGCGCGCCCGCCCGCGTGCGATGCGGCATGAGGTGCGTGCGTGTGATAGCGCGTTGGCGCTATTGAGCACTGGTGGCCATTGGATCACGATCTGACAGTCGATTGAAGGTGAGCCCCCACTCCAAATCCCGCTCGCCACAACTCGAACTCGTGCCCACGCCTCGCGATAAGGCACTGGACCACTGTGCTGCATCGGCCAAATGGTTGCGTGGACGTATTCAAGGCGCCGCATCCACAGCCATTGGATCTTGATCTAACGGCGGAGAAGCAGTGCTCTAATTGAAGAAGAGAAGATGCTGCGGTGCTGGGGGCCGGTTGGACAGCTGAGATGGCACCGCGTGGCGCCATCTTGTCCGTCCATCTTTTGGATGTTGTAGATGGTGCCACGGGTGTCGGATTGACTCGATTTTTGCGTCGTTAGGCTGCGAACGTCGATCCGAATCCATCCGTGCCGTCGGATTTGTCGTTTGAAGTATGGATTTACACCATCTTGGCCCTTGATCTTCTAGGGTTCCTCGATCTCTATTTGATGCAACAGATGCCTGATTAGGGCGATCTTGGAGTCGTTGAACTCCAATCGTCGCCCTGATCATATCTTTATGGTTGGATCTTCGATCCGAGGCCCTGATAAAAGGTTTGTTTTGTCCAAGCACATAAAAGGAGACAATTAACCTCCATTTTATTCAAACTACTCTAAATGCAAGATGATGCATGTTATGCAATATTTATATCATGCAATGCAATCCTATGCTTAAGAACATGCATAAATAGACATCTTAAGTAGTGTAAATGTGTTTACATCATACCCCCATGCCTATCTTTTGCTAGTCCCTACCAAAAACTATATGCTATTTATAAAAGAATTAGGTTGGATTATTTGGGCATGAGTTATTTTCAATCATTAAGAAACTGTCTGCTTAGGATTTGAACTTTCAAAGATACAATAGTGCCCGAGTATCTGCCAAAATGCAAACCGCCCCAAGCCCTCACCTTATTCAAAGAAAAATTTCTTTCTTTTTTTTTCTCTTTTCTAATTTTTTTGGATTTTCAAGTTTTAGGGTTTAAGAGTGGCTTTCTACGGTCATTCAACTCACCCAAGATTTGATGAGAACTCTAAGTTCTAAGCATCTTATTGTGAATGTGATAGACTCGTTGACCAGCAATTAAAATAGACTTTGGATTTCTACTCCTCTACGTGACCTAAAAAGAATTCTTCCTAAAGGTGTATCTTTACAACTAGTAGCTTTCTCCCTACTTTTATTTTCTTTTTACGGGGTCAACACAAGGGTGAATCCAGTGTATATCTCCCTAATTTATTCTACTTCTCCACTTCTTCCTAAGTGTTTTGGGAATTTTCAGTGCATTTATTGAGCTGGGTTCTAGACAACTAGTCGATGAGCTGTTACTACCGACAACTTGCCAGCCATACTCGTGCGAGAAGTGTGGTTTATTTCTTTTTTTTTCTTTTCTCCTTTTCTTTTTGATTTTTTTTTTTAAAGTAGGTGGCTTCCTTAGTCTAAGATTTACCTAAAGGCAGCAAAAAGAGAAAGGTCCAGTGACTGGACTCTGGACAACCTACCTATGGGCTGTTACCCACGATAACTTGCCAGCCATATCACCCTAGAAGGTTCATTAGCTACCCAATTTCTGTTAGAATCGCCGAACAACGAGTCAGTGCAAAGAAAGTATGTAAATGCTTAAAACTCAAAAATTTCCTCAAATCAGAGGATTGGTTGATAAGTCATGTACTTATCACCCAAACTTATTTATTCCAATTATGGTAAAATTAAGATGGCGAGGACTCGAAAGACAAATCCACATTTTAGTGGATACACAGGCTAATTAAGTCCAAAGACCTGAAAGGTCTTTGTATTCAGATCCTAATGTAAAATTTCCTAAGATTGAAAAATCCTAATATCCAACTAATCCTTCCTAATTTTGATTTTTTTTAATGTATAAATAAGAAAAGAAAAATAATTTACATGAATTTCATAAAGCTGACCAAATGATTCAAAAATGAATCCACCCCCCCATGCCTAGCTGATGCAATGTCCTCATTGAAAAAGAGACATAAAAGAAAGGGAGAATATGAAAGATGTCACTTGAATATGAAGCTCGTATCAGCCTTGTGTCATATGTACAACTACTAAGTTTAATGCCGTCAGCTAGGCGAAGTCCAATCAAAGAAGTCACAGAATGGCTAGAGCAACTGTGTCTGAGATGGGTTCTGGAAGAATACGGTAAATAACAGGCTTCAGACGTTGACCGTTGACTTTAAATGTGTTACCCGTCTTTGGGTCAGAAATCTGAACGGCTCCATTTGGAAAAATCTAGTCAATTATGAATGGGTCATTCCATTTAGATCTAAGTTTGCTAGGAAAGAGCTTAAGTTTAGAATCGAATAACCAAACCTTCTGGTTCGGCTCAAAGCTCTTGCGGGAAATCAGTTGATCATGTAGAGCTTTGGTCTGAGCCTTGTAGATCTTGGCATTCTCATAAGCATCATTTCTAAGCTCCTCCAACTCAGATAGTTGGAGTTTCCTGGTCTTCCCAGCTAAATTCAGATCTAAATTGCATTGTTTGATCACCCAAAATGCCCTGTGTTCAATCTCTACGGGTAGATGGCATGCCTTTCCATACACCAAACGGAATGGAGACATACCGATGGGTGTTTTATACGCCGTACGATAGGCCCAAAGAGCGTCCTCAAGCTTTTGAGTCCAATCCTTGCGATCAGGCCTAACCGTTTTCTGCAGAATGTTCTTGATCTCTCGATTGGAGATCTCAGCTTGTCCATTCGTCTGGGGATGGTAAGGTGTGAAAATTCAGTGATTAACCCCATATTTGGCCAATAAATTCTGGAATTGGGCATTAGTAAAATGAGTGCCACCATCACTGATGATAGCCCTCGGAATCCCGAACCTACTGAAGATATTTTTCTTGACAAAGTCGATGACCACCTTGTGGTCATTGGTTTGGGTGGGAATCGCCTCAATCCATTTGGACACATAATCAACAGCAACAAGAATGTACTGATGTCCAAACGAAGGGATAAAGGGTCCCATGAAATCGATGCCCCAAACATCAAAAATTTCGATGGGAAGAATTGGGTTTAGGGGCATCATATCTCTCTTAGTTATGCTCCCGAGTGCCTGACATCAAGAACATGACCTTGAGAAATCTTGGGCATCCTTGAATAAGGATGGCCAATAGAAGCCAAATTGCAAGATTTTTGCAGCCGTCTTTTTCCCAAAGAAATGTCCACCACACCCAGATGCATGGCAGAACTCGAGTATACTGTTGAATTCATTCTTCGGTATACATCGGCGAATAATCTGATCAGAGTAGATGCGATACAGTTCAGGGTCCTCCCAGAAGTAGTATTTGGCCTCAGATTTGAGTCTATCCCATTGTTGCTTGGTCCAATCCTGGGGGATTTGACCAACGGCCAAATAGTTAACAATGTCAGCAAACCATGGGGTGTGGACACCTAAAACTGTAAGAATAGTTTCATCCGTAAAAGTATCAGCAATCGGAATGTTCGGACAAGAAGAATCACCTAGGAGTCTTGACAAATGATCCGCTACCACATTTTGTACCCAGATTTTATCCTTGATTTCAAGATCAAATTCTTAAAGAAGAAGAATCAAACAAATAAGCTAGGGTGTAGCATCCTTTTTGGCCAAGAGATGTCTCAAGACCGAGTGGTCGGTATAGATGATAACATGAGACCCTAAGAGATAAGCCCTGAACTTTTCCAAAGCGAACACTACAGCTAGTAATTCCTTTTCAGTAATAGTATAATTCCTCTGGGCTTCATCCAGAGTTTTACTAGCATAGTAGATGACAGAGGGCTTTCTATCAATTTTCTGACCCAGGACAGCCCCGACTGCGTAATCAAAAGCGTCGGTCATGATCTCAAAAGGGGCTGTCCAAATTGGTGGTTGCAAAATTGGAGCACAGGTGACTGCCGTTTTCAGGAAATCAAATGCCTTTCTGCATGATTCGTCAAAAACAAACGGCATTTCTTTGGCAAGAAGATTGCTCAAAGGACGAGCAACCTTCAAGAAATCCTTGATGAATCTTCTATAAAATCCCACATGGCCAAGAAATGATCGAATTTGTTTAACAGATGTGGGAGGAGGAAGTTTAGCGATAGCATCAACCTTAGCTTTATCCACTTCAATTCCCCATTCAGAGATTACATGACCCAAAACGATGCCTTCTTGGGTCATGAAATGACTCTTTTCTCAGCTAAGGACTAATCGTGTTTTGACACATCGCTTAAGAATCATTTCCAGATTAGCCAAACAAGAGTCAAATGATTCTCCGAAAATAGAAAAATCATCCATGAAGACTTCCATAAACTCTCCCACCATGCCAGAAAATATGGCTAGCATACACCCTTGAAAAGTCGCAGGTGCATTGCATAATCGGAAGGCATCCTATGAAAAGCAAAGGTTCCGTAGGGACAGGTGAAAGTAGTTTTTTCCTGATCCTCAGGATGGATAGGAACTTGGTTGTATCCCGAGTAGCCATCAAGAAAACAGAAGTACTTCTGCCCGGCTAATTTTTCCAAGATTTGATCGATGAAGGGTAGGGAAAATGATCCTTTTTAGTGGTTGTGTTCAGCTTCCTGTAATCAATATAAACCCTCCAAGAGGAAGCTGAACGAGTTGTGACAGATTCTCCTCGCTCGTTAGTCACAACAGTAATCCCGGCTTTCTTTGGAACAATCTAAACGGGACTTACCCAGGGACTATCAGAGATTGGATAAATAATTCCTGCATCGAGCCACTTGATGATTTCCTTTTTGACCACTTCTCGCATATTTGGATTCAATGTCCTCTGCATCTGGTGAGAAGGGCGAGATCCATCTTCCAAAAATATTCTATGATTACAGTAAGATGGCTCGATCCCCCTGAGGTCATGAATGGTCCAACCAATTGCCTCCTTATGTTCCTTCAGGACCTTGATCAATTTATTCTCTTGCTCCTTTGTCAATTTAGCACTGATAATCACAGGGAGCGTCTTCTGAGGTCCTAAAAATTGATATTTCAAATTCTCAGGCAATGGTTTCAATTCAAGTTGAGGCAGGTTGATGATTGATGGTAGGGTAGATGCTGAAAATTCAACAAGAGGAAGAGGTTGTGAGTGAACAAAATCAATAACCTCTTCCGAAGATGTCAGGTCAGCCATAGAGGGTTGCGGGTCAAATTCATCATCCAAAGAGGAACTTTCGATTTGAAGAAACCATCAAACAAGTTTCAATGTTATCATTATCCTCATCAAGTTCCTCAATAAATCCACAATCCTGAAATTTGTTGATCGCCTTAAAAATATCCAATTTCATTCGTTGGTCCCTAAAGGCTATTTCCATGCTACCGCTTTCACAATTAATGTTGGCCTTAGCGGTAGCCAGGAACGGACGCCCCAGAATGATGGGCGTGTTCCTCAGATTATCAGGTACATCCATGTCAAGGACAAGGAAATCTACAGGAAAATAGAAATCCTTGACCTTAACTATAACATCTTCAATAACGCCTCGCAGGTTTGTGACTGAGCGGTCCGCTAACTGTAGCGTTACTGAAGTTGGCCGAAGTTCACCTAACCCAAACTTCTCGTAAAGAGAAGTCGGAATTAAGTTGATGGATGCACCCAGATCCAAAAGTGCTCTATCAAATGTGTAATCTCCAATAGCGCAAGAAATCAATGGAGCACCAGGATCTCTCTTTTTCTGAGGGAGGTAGTGCAGGATAACAGAACTAGCCTGCTCGGAGAGTACCACCTTCCTCAGAACAAATTCTCTCGACTTACGCTTTTGTGTACATAATTCCTTTAGAAATCTTGCGTAAGCGGGTATGTGCTTGATAGCATCAAGGAGCAGGATGTTGATCTCAACATTCTTAAATAGATTCAGAAGCTCCTCATTGCTATCAACAGACTTCTTCTTCTTTGATTTGGTTAAGGCTTCAAGAAAAGGAACATGAGTCAGATCTTTGGAATCAGGTTCCTGAGCCTTAATTTCTCCTCTAGAATTCTCCTCTCTCTCCTCAGGTTCTTCAGGATTCAAAAGATCATAATATTTTGGTTGTGAATCCTGAGTCTGCTTACCACTCCTCAAAGTGACAGAATTTACAGATGCATAAGAATTTGGGTCTTGGGGAGGGTTAGGAAAGATTGGAGGGGCTTGATTAACCATGAATTGTTGATTTACAGAAGAAGAAGAAAAGGACAAGGATCTTGCTCAACCACCTGAGCATGTGCATGTGCGTCCCTCTGATTTCCATACCCATGGGCTTGGTTGCCCGAATTCATAATATTTCGCAGGTTGGGTACAAGTTGGGATGGTAGAGATTCAGGTTGACAAGAGTTAGCAATGAACCCGGACTGCAAGTTGTCCAGCGAGTTTTTCATTTGCTGCATGAGCTGGAGCATGGATCCTTGCATCTCTACCATTTGACAGTTCAAATCAGCCTGCCCTGCAGGTTGACGGGCATTGCAAGTTGGTTGATTGACTTGATTCAGAGGCAACTGAGTATATACTTGACCCTGACCCATTGGTCGTTGCGGAGCATAGTTGCCGGGTCAGAATTGGGTCTGTTGCCCTGGATTTTTCCAAGAGAAGTTAGGGTGGTTTCTCTAACCTAGATTATAGGCATTCAAGTAGGGGTTGGATCTAACATTCTCTTGTACAGCACAGACATCCTCATTGGGTGAGGATGGAGAGAAAGAAAGGGAAGGATCAGAAAAACTGGGATCAAAGGCCCCATTTTGAAACCCGTGGGGTTCCGAAAAATGCTGACTCACAGGTTGAGCCGCATCGAGTTGATTCACGAACTCCGGTCCAGAAGGAGCTCGTGAGGAATGGAATCCCAAATTTTGGGATTGAGTGGATCGAGAGTTGTTCATAGAATTCCCAGCCATCCACTCTTCCATTCTCTTAGCAACCAATTCCACCTTATCAAGTTTGTTACAAATCAATTCCATATCAAATGAATGAGAGTCATGGACTTCATTGACATTTGATCTGGGCTGCTGGGACCGGTTAAAAGTATCAATGGAGGCATGATTGATTGAATTCTCACTCATTTCCTCAAATAAATCATGTGCACTATCTGTATCTTTATTGAGGAAATTGCCTCCGCAAGAAGCATCCACATGATTTCTGAGTTGCTCAGTCAACCCATGATAGAAAATCTGCACGAGTTGCCATTTCGGCACCTCGTGGTGTGGACACCTCCGCAATAAGTCCTAGAATCGCTCCCAGGCCACATGAAACTACTCCCCCGGCCGCTAGGTAAAGGTAGTGATTGCCCATCTCAAAGCATTGGTACGTCCGACTAGGAAGAATTTCTTCAGAAAGGCCGATTTCAACTCATTCCAAGTTGTAATTGGTCTTCCTATTGTCCTATACCAATGCGCGGCCTTATCCCTAAGAGAGTGGGGGAAGAGCCTCATGATCATTTGCTCCTCATTTACATTTTGAGCCTTGGTGGTCTGGACCAAAGTGGTCAAGTCCTCCAAGTGCTGAAACGGATCTTCGGAGCCAAGCCCATGATAATGTTTAATCAGGCTTAACACTTGGGGCTTGATTTCTACGTCACCGACTGGAATCTGGACGCTGGGACGTTCCCCATAATTTGAAGGATCAAAAAAATCCTTCAAGGGCTAAGCGCCCTACATTCTCTACATTTGTTCCAGCTGCCTTCGAAATTCTTCCTGTGGATTTCCAAGCAGAGGAGGCTGTTGGTCGGCCATGGGATCAATTTGACCAAAATCCAACTTGCGCCTCCTAGAATGTTCTAATGGTCCTTCCAATCGGGGATTCAATGACCATCTACCGAGCATAAACTAGGAGAAGGTCGGAAGGACTGGGGATAGGGACCCTGCAACACAACAAAACAAGGCTGTCCTTAAGTGGGGTAGCCTAAGGATCTACTGACTCCCAAAACCTGCCTTAAGACTGTAAATGATTTACTCTACTTGCGTCTATTTAATCCAACCAGTTAGGAGGGACTGGGGAGAAGGTTCTTCCTTCAGCTTTCGCCTCCGGTTCCTAGTGTACCCCTCAGCCGCGGTCATTTGACGCTACTCCCCTAACTAGACATTAGATTAATCAATACAAGTAGGTTAATCAAAAACAATCTCAGACTAGGCCCTGAAGAGCGAATCAGACCTTAAGGCCAACGTCTACTCAATTTTATTAAGGCCTGGGATTATGGTGCTTATGGAATGTGATGGGCCCTTAAAATGGGTTGTGCCCTTAATGATTGATTGAGATTTGTGTAAGTGCGTGCACAACCAGGGTTTTCAAGCAAGATTATTTGTGATGTGTGGATTTTAATGTTCAAATCTTGCTTAAGTACCTTTTAGGGTTTCAAATTAGGTGGATTGCAATCAAGTTTCTAGGCAAACCAAGTTGTAAAACACGGGTGAAGATTATTTTCCTTTAAAACCAGAAAGAAAGTGGAGTGCCTAGAATAGACCTAGATTGAAAACCCTAAGGAGGAGCTACTTGATGAGTTGATTTTAAATAGAGTGGTGCGGCCTAAACAACTTAAACAATTGGCCACAAATGCACCACTAACTTAGGCACTCAAAGATGGCTAACCTAGAATGATTTCTACTCTTTTATGTGTTGCTTTGTATGTACCGGTTCCACAAATCAGAACCCGGTTGAGTAGAAACAAATCAATCCGGTTAGGTGCCTTGAATGTGGGTGTACGTTGTGTGTGTTTGTTGAAAATTTGCCCAACAAGATTATCTTTTTATTTATTTTTTATATAAATGAGGGTGGAATGAATGTGAGTTAAAATCCAAACAACCAAACTATTTCTAGGATTTATGCAAACACCTAGGTTAATCGAAATTTGGATTTAATGTGGCGAATGAAATCTATGGAGGGGGGAAGAATGGGGAGCACTTATAGTTGTCTTCAACTGCACTTTACTCTAGTCTACTGCTTGATGATTCCTTGATGGAGGTCTCTGCAAAATAATAGACACAAGAGAAAGCAAGTTAGAAAATAATAAAGTGCAAGAAATGTGAAAAGAAGATCAGAAATCATTGCCTCCCCAGCAACGGTGCCAAAATGTTGGACGTACGAATTGCTACGCTAACGTGTTTGGTTTTAAAACCTTGTCATTGTAGCTTGAAAGCGAAGAATTCGTGTTCAACAAATAAAATTTATACCGAAATTGAAATTCCGAGTCGAACACAGGGAGGCTACATCGATCTATATTCGCAATTATATATTTTTTTTAGAATTTTTCTTGAAAAATGAGGCGATGTAATTACAATGAAGCTATCTGACTAAAAGGAAGAGAGAGAGAGAGAGAACATGCATTCAATATTTCAAAATGTTTATACAATAAAACCAAATAAGAATTACACTAGAAAGTGAGAAATCAGCTACACTAGAAAGCATGAAAATTCTACACTAGAAAGCTGTAAAGAAGAATGGGAGAGAGATGTTGTAACGAACGCGTGCCCCAGACGCCTTTTAAGACGTCTGGGAGGTGGCCCAGACGTCGGACAAGACGTCTTGGATCACATCCAGACGTCTGACCAGACGTCCGGGATCGTTTACAGACGTCTGGAAAATAGTTATGTTCTCACGGGAGATTCGTCTGCGTGCCTGTGCGCGCAGACCTGCGATTCCTTCTCTCTCTCCCTCTGCGGCTGCAGGCGCGCTGCGACCACCTTCTCTCTCCTCCTCGCGCGGCCTTAAAAAGGGCGCGCCTCCCCTCCCGTCTCCACCGTCTCCTCCTTCTTCTCCTTCCTGAGCGCGAGGGCGAGCGAGCGCGAGGGCGGCAGCGGCAGCCGCAGTGAGAGCGGAGGAGGTGCGGCGTGCGAGGGCGGGGCTCTGCCGTGAGGGCGAGCTCGCAGGAGCGGCTTGGCCGGCCGGCGGAGGGCGCAGGGGGCGCGGAGCGACGCGGAGTGGGACCTGCTGCGGGCTGAGCAGCAGACGCGCGAGGTGCGACGCGGGCGGCGTCGCGAGCGGAGGCCGACCAGGGTTCTGATTCTGGAAAGATTTCCAGAATCAGACGTCTGGGTTGATAGCCAGACGGCAAGGTCGACGTCTGTAAGATCATACAGACGTCTGAAAGGTAAGTTTCCGCTTTCTTCTTCCTTCTTCTCGACTGACCGTACTGAGGGAGGGGGGGTTGGCCGTGCGCAGGTCGCTGATTCGCCATCCTTTGCGAATCAGACGTCTGGAAGTTGTACCGGACGGCGGGAGTGATCTACAGACGTCCGTGTGTACCATCGGACGTCTGGGGTATAGGACAGACGTCCCCGCAGGCTTCTGGACGTCTGGGGAACCAAGCTGAACAGGTAATTCTCTGATCCACCGTTTAAGACGTCTGGAAGGAGTTCCAGACGTCTGATTTTGCACAGTATCATCTTTTTCGTCCCGTTTGGGCTCCGTTTTCCGCGATTCGAGTTGCGTTCTTTTCAGAATTAATTCCTCTACCCGTCTACAGTAGCTATACACTGTTCTGAGACACTCCTTGTGTTTGATCCTTGTGATAGGACCTCGTTCGGTTGCAGTCTTGAGAGTCGCGGAGGCACGCGGGATTCCCGATCACGCCCCCACTACTCCCGTTGTACCTGGTAGAGTGGCTTTAAGTATTAATAAAATCTGTTAAAGTATGGAACCATAACTAGAACCTAGGGCATTGCATGAATCCTAGGAATGAGAAATATATGGAATGATAGCTCCTAGGTGTTGCATGAATCCTGGGGCCGGAAAACTAGATTGTATGATAGATCCTAGGGTATGGCATGAATCCTAGGGTGGAAAAACTAGTGGAATGTATATTACTGCAGTCTTGGGAAAATGGAAAGGAATATATATAAAGCTGCTTGTAAAATTAATTAACAGCTGCCTGTCATGAATAAAGAAACATGTTTGAGATCATGGATTTTGAGAACGTGAATCTGGAAAGTGAAACATATGATGTTCTGAGATAAAGAGCTGGAACCCTACGGGGAATTAGGAGTGGAACTCCTGGAAAGAAAAAGGAATGGAACTGAGATGTAGTTTGTACTGTCTCTTGGGTACGCAGTACCAAGGGAAGTACCTGTACCTGTTTAGTGCAGAGTGGGGCCAGCCGCCCCAGGGACCCGGGGTTAGGATTGGCCGCTCTGTACCGACTTGTTGGCCCTCGTGTACGTAGTACCGAGGAGAGCTACTAGTGTTAGGAGAGTACTAGCTACCCCACGGGCCCCGGGGTTCTGCTAGCCTCCTTCACCGACTTGTTAGGCCCATTAGGGCAAACCAGGGTAGTCAGGCGAGGGTGCGCGGACTGTGGAGGGGCAAGGCCCCGGTTTGGTTACTGTGGAGGGGTTGGACCCCTGTTACTGAGAGGGCTCTGCCCTGGTTCCGTGCTGTGCTTTGGGCGCACCCGTTAACGGAAACGACTGACCGCGTGCCAGTGCGGGCTAGCTACCTGTGCGTCTATCGCGCGTGCCGTAGTCACCGTTACGTCTGTCAGTGACCTTGGGGTGGTTGACTGAGGGTAGGATCACCACGGGGGACTCTCCCGGCCAGGAGAGCACCACGTGCTACTTCTACTTTTGGAAAAGACTGCAATCAAGATCGTTCCCACGAGGACATTCGAGATCAAGTAAAGGATCTGAGAAATAAAAGAAATAGTGAGAAAAATTGAAAGATGTGAAAAAAAAAAAGAAGTAATAGAACATAACAGCTACTGTACACTCTACTGTTGCCTTTAGTTAGTTTGCCACTCTACTCAGCATTTTGCTGACGTGTTACACTCGTTACCTTTTTCAGGACCAGGTGTTGAGCAGCCAGGGTCGGTGGCTGCACAGGACGCTGGGCCGAGTAGGGTCCAGTAGAGTACCACAGCCTTTTTGTACCCCTTTTGTTTCTGTTCTAGTGAGTAGTTTTTGTTTCCGCTGTACCTTCTTTACCTGCAGTTCTTGTTATATGATAAATGCTGTTTTACTGTTGTGGTGGTACCTACTGTAGTAGTTTCTTTCCTTACTGCTGTACTTTCTTACTGTTAGTTATATTCATGCTGAATGTGGTTTATTTTACTGTCTTTTGGTTACTTCCTCGTTGGACGACTAGGTCTTGGGATTAGTCGAGTCGGTCCGGTTCTCGTGTCTCGTAGGGACTCGGGAACCGGGTCGTTACAAGATGGTATCAGAGCAAGGTCGTCCCGAGAAGTGAATCAACTGACTGGAAAATAACCAATTCACATGTTTATAGCTAGAGTAGCCACCACAACATATCTCTTGACATGGGCTCTTAGAAGTTTTGTTAGGTACCTTCTGTTTTGACGTTTCCGTTTCGTTTCGCGTCTCCTTGCAGGGGATGCCTCGTCGCGGGACTGACGAGACTGGCCGCGGGCGCGGCCGAGGGCGAGGTCGGCGAGGTGGACGTGCTGTCGTTGACGTCTCGGTGGACCAGCCACCACTCCCTGGCGCCCAAGCCCAGGACCTCGCCAGACTGATACGGGATATTGTACGAGAGGAGCTCCACCCACCGCCCCGAGCACCTCCTCCTGGGGTTGCAGAGGGGGAGTCCTCTGTGGGACCACGCGACAGACGCGGCGCTGGACACGAGGGAGGGGATGGGCCCCTGCCGCCCCCACCTTCCTCCGACACTTCTGTACACGAGGCACCTTCGCCTGGAGGTGCACCAGCACCTCCCCTACAGCGCCACTTCGAGCTTTTCGGACAGTTCCGGAAGCTGAAGCCCCCCTCCTTCAAGGGGGATGAGGACCCGACCGAGGCAGAGGACTGGCTTGAGCAGCTGGAGAAGATCTTCGACACCCTTCGCCCCCCGGTGGAGTGCCGCATGGCCTTTGCCACGTACCAGCTGGAGAGTGCGGCACACCGGTGGTGGAGGGCGGTCCGGGGACAGGAGAGGGACGAGCCGACATGGGACCAGTTCGTCACCCTCTTCTGCGAGCAGTACTTTCCCCAGACGTGGCAGGACCAGAGGAGGCGGGAGTTCCACACTCTCCGCCAAGGGACGATGACCGTGAGCGCGTATCGCACGCGTTTCTTGGAGCTGTCCTGCTTTGCAGCGACAGCGGTAGCCACTAAGGAGGAGCGCCTTTGGAGGTTCACCGAGGGGCTCCGGCCTGCGATCCGGGGGTATGTCAAACCCCTGAAGCTGCCGACGTTTTCGAGGGTGGTAGAGGCAGCTATGACTTACGAGGAGACCAACCCGTCCGCGCGAGAGACCGACGGTGGGCGGAAGAGGCCCTTTCAGCCAGACTTCTCACAGGGCCGGCGAGAACGGAGACACGTGACATCCGCAGGAGAGCTGTCACGCTGTGCAGGGCCATCAGTGGCCTTTGGGGGCCCTCGACAGGGGCCAGTCGCCAGCACCGGACCCCCGCCTAGCCGACAGCAGGGACTCACTGAGGGCGGGAGTCGGGTTCCCCTCTGCTACCAGTGTGGCCAACCGGGCCACGTCAGGAGGGACTGCCCATCTAGGGCAGGAGGTCAGCAGATACTTCCCGTGCAGAGCACTGGAGGGCGTGCAGGAGGCCGCGGTTCCCAGGCACGAGGAGGAGGACAGCAGTCGCGAGGAGGGTACCGGCCAGCACCTACCCGTCCGACGCAGAGTGTGGCTGCTTCGTCCGCACCTAGAGCTGAGGGGCGTATCAACGCCCTAACACACAGGGACGCCAGAGCATCGGGATCCGTGGTAGCAGGTATGGTTTCAGTTTCTGGCAGACTCGTTTACACGCTTTTCGATTCCGGCGCTACGCACTCGTTTGTCGCAGCCAGTTTCGCAGTTAGTTTGGACCAGGATTATACACTGTTAGAGAATCCGTTCGTAATCAGAGGTCCGAGTGGTCAGCTGTTTGTAGCTGAGGAGGTGTACACGGGTTGCGGGGTCAGCATCGGGGGACATAGCCTACCAGCTGACCTGATTATGATACAGATGGAGGACTTTGGAGTGATTCTGGGGATGGATTGGCTGTCCGCTTACCACGCCTTGGTAGACTGTTTTGAGAGGAAGATTGTCTTCTCCATTCCGGAGTTGCCTTCTTTCGAGTTTCACGGGCAGCCAGTGGACGGAGGTTTCAGGTGCATTTCGGCACTTCGGGCGGAGAGACTTTTGAGCCAGGGGTGTGAGGGCTTCCTAGCTTGTGTGGTGGCAGAGCACAGCCCCGTGGCAGACTTCCAGAGCATCCCGGTGGTCAGAGAGTACCCCGACGTGTTTCCAGACAAGTTACCAGGACTACCGCCCGAGCGTGAGATCGAGTTTGAGATCTCACTAGTACCAGGGACCAGCCCCATCTCCACCGCGCCATACAGAATGGCACCACTTGAGCTGCGAGAGCTCAAGTCCCAGTTGCAGGACCTTTTGGAGAAAGGTTTCGTGAGGCCCAGTGCGTCTCCCTGGGGAGCCCCGGTACTGTTTGTGAAGAAGAAGGATGGGACCCTACGCCTTTGTGTGGACTACCGACAGCTGAATAGGGTCACCATCAAGAACAGATATCCGCTGCCGAGGATCGACGATTTGTTTGACCAGTTGCGGGGTGCCACGGTGTTTTCCAAGATCGACTTGAGGTCTGGATACCACCAGTTGAGGATCAGGGAGACCGACGTCTCCAAGACAGCTTTCCGCACCCGGTACGGACACTACGAGTTTTTGGTCATGCCGTTTGGGCTGACCAATGCCCCCGCTGCTTTCATGGACCTGATGAACCGGGTGTTTAGACCGTACTTGGACCAGTTTGTGGTGGTTTTCATAGATGATGTACTCATCTATTCTAGAGATCGGACGCAGCACGGACAGCACTTGCGGATGGTTCTGGACACTCTGAGACGACGCAGGCTGTACGCCAAATACAGCAAGTGCGAGTTCTGGTTGAGGGAGGTGACCTTTTTGGGTCATGTGATCTCTGGAGACGGCCTGGCGGTGGACCCCGCCAAGGTCGAGGCAGTGCTCAGGTGGGAGAGACCGCGTTCAGTCACTGAGATTCGCAGTTTCCTGGGACTGGCAGGTTACTACAGACGGTTCATCAGAGGATTTTCACAGATTGCGCGTCCTATGACACAGTTGACCCGGAAGGACGTGCCTTTCGCTTGGACAGACGCCTGTGAGGCGTGTTTTCTGGAGCTGAAGGAGAGGTTGACCTCGGCTCCCGTGCTCACCATCCCTGACAGTAGTGGCGGGTTCGTTGTGTACACGGACGCTTCCTTGCAGGGGTTAGGAGGTGTGCTCATGCAGAGGGGTCACGTGGTCGCTTACGCTTCGCGGCAGCTGAAGCCCCATGAGCATACCTACCCTACCCACGATCTAGAGTTGGCAGCTGTTGTCTTCGCACTGAAGACATGGAGGCACTACTTGTACGGTGAGACCTTCGAGATTTTTACAGATCACAAGAGCCTCAGATATCTTTTTGATCAGAAGGAGCTCAACATGAGACAGAGACGTTGGTTGGAGCTCCTGAAGGACTACGACTGCAGCATCTCCTACCACCCGGGAAAGGCCAATGTGGTGGCTGACGCCTTGAGCCGTAAGGCGCCCGCACGCTTGGCCAGTCTACAGTTACAGAGTTGGAGCCTTTTGGAGGAGGTGGGCAGTTGGCGACCTCTAGAGTTACGAGGGTACTGTGGGGCAGTGACGGTGACACGGCAGACCAGGCCAGAGTTGTTAGACCGCATCATCACGGGACAGATGGCCGATCCGTACTTGCAGTCTTTGCGCGACAGAGTACTATCAGGGGACCCAGGGGACTTCTCTTTCACAGACCAGGTGTTACGCTTGAAGGGACGGTTGTGCGTCCCCAGAGACGAGGAGCTGTTGAGAGAGCTCCTGACTGAGGCACACGGTTCCAGATTCACCATACATCCCGGAAACACAAAAATGTACCATGACTTGAGACGCGAGTTCTGGTGGAGAGGGATGAAGCGGGATGTGGGTGAGTTCGTGCAGCAGTGCTTAGTGTGCCAGCAGGTGAACGCCGAGCATCAGAGGCCTGCAGGGCCGCTTCAGCCGCTTCCAGTGCCAGAGTGGAAGTGGGAGAGCATCACCATGGACTTGGTGGTGGGCTTACCTGTTACCCAGCGAGGACACGACGCAGTCTGGGTAATAGTGGATAGATTGACAAAGACGGCACGATTCTTGCCAATCCGAGTCACTTTGGGACCAGCACAGTTGGCAGAGAGGTATATCCGTGATGTGGTGCGACTACACGGAGTTCCGCGGGAGATCGTATCCGACCGGGATACCCGCTTTACGTCCCAGTTTTGGGCTGAGTTTCAGCAGGCTTTGGGGACGAGGTTGAGGTTTAGCACGGCTTACCACCCCCAGACGGACGGACAGTCGGAACGCACGATACAGACACTTGAGGACCTTTTGCGTGCCTGTGTACTAGACTGGAGGGGCTCTTGGGAGGAGCACCTGCCCCTGGCGGAGTTTGCATACAACAACAGTTATCACTCGAGCATCGGCATGGCTCCCTACGAGGCTCTGTACGGACGGAAATGCACGGCACCCTTGAGTTGGGTTGAGGTGGGGACCAAGTGGGAGGTTGGCCCCAGGTTGATCCGGCAGAGTCAGGAGGTAGTCGAGCAGATCCACAGACGACTCCGCACTGTCAGGAGCAGACAGAAGAGCTACGCAGATCGCAGACGCAGAGAGGTGCAGTTCGAGGTTGGGGACCACGTCTTCCTTCGTGTTTCGCCCATGAAGGGCTTACAGCGGTTTGGGGTGAGAGGGAAGCTCGCGCCGAGGTTCGTGGGGCCCTTTGAGGTCCTGGAGCGGGTTGGACCCGTTGCTTACAGACTTGCCCTTCCCCCGCAGCTTTCTGGTGTGCACGACGTGTTCCACGTGTCCAACCTCAGGAAGTACGTAGCCGATCCCAGCCACGTACTGAGTCACGAGAGCGTCGAGGTGAGCGACGACCTGACCTACCCCGAGCGGCCAGTGCAGATCCTAGACCGAGCCGTCCGCAGGTTGAGACGAAAGCAAGTACCCCTGGTAAAGGTTTTGTGGAGGAGCCAGCGGTACGAGGAGGCTACCTGGGAGCCTGAGGCGGCAATGCGGGAGCGGTACCCGGAGCTTTTCGCGGGTACGTCTTTTCGGACCGGCTTCCGTCCTCTTTGAGTTTGTTATGGTTATTTGGACATCTTTTTCCCGCACCCTAGTTGGCGCAAGTTTCGGGGACGAAACTTCCTTTGAGTTTGTTATATTGTAACGAACGCGTGCCCCAGACGCCTTTTAAGACGTCTGGGAGGTGGCCCAGACGTCGGACAAGACGTCTTGGATCACATCCAGACGTCTGACCAGACGTCCGGGATCGTTTACAGACGTCTGGAAAACAGTTATGTTCGCACGGGAGATTCGTCTGCACGCCTGTGCGCGCAGACCTGCGATTCCTTCTCTCTCTCCCTCTGCGGCTGCAGGCGTGCTGCGACCACCTTCTCTCTCCTCCTCGTGCGGCCTTAAAAAGGGCGCGCCTCCCCTCCCGTCTCCACCGTCTCCTCCTTCTTCTCCTTCCTGAGCGCGAGGGCGAGCGAGCGCGAGGGCGAGCGAGCGCGAGGGCGGCAGCGGCAGCCGCAGTGAGCGCGGAGGAGGTGCGGCGTGCGAGGGCGGGGCTCTGCCGTGAGGGCGAGCTCGCCGGAGCGGCTTGGCCGGCCGGCGGAGGGCGCAGGGGGCGCGGAGCGACGCGGAGTGGGACCTGCTGCGGGCTGAGCAGCAGACGCGCGAGGTGCGACGCGGGCGGCGTCGCGAGCGGAGGCCGAGCAGGGTTCTGATTCTGGAAAGATTTCCAGAATCAGACGTCTGGGTTGATAGCCAGACGGCAAGGTCGACGTCTGTAAGATCATACAGACGTCTGAAAGGTAAGTTTCCACTTTCTTCTTCCTTCTTCTCGACTGACCGTACTGAGGGAGGGGGGGTTGGCCGTGCGCAGGTCGCTGATTCGCCATCCTTTGCGAATCAGACGTCTGGAAGTTGTACCGGACGGCGGGAGTGATCTACAGACGTCCGTGTGTACCATCGGACGTCTGGGGTATAGGACAGACGTCCCCGCAGGCTTCTGGATGTCCGGGGAACCAAGCTGAACAGGTAATTCTCTGATCCACCGTTTAAGACATCTGGAAGGAGTTCCAGACGTCTGATTTTGCACAGTATCATCTTTTTCGTCCCGTTTGGGCTCCGTTTTCCGCGATTCGAGTTGCGTTCTTTTCAGAATTAATTCCTCTACCCGTCTACAGTAGCTATACACTGTTCTGAGACACTCCTTGTGTTTGATCCTTGTGATAGGACCTCGTTCGGTTGCAGTCTTGAGAGTCGCGGAGGCACGCGGGATTCCCGATCACGCCCCCACTACTCCCGTTGTACCTGGTAGAGTGGCTTTAAGTATTAATAAAATCTGTTAAAGTATGGAACCATAACTAGAACCTAGGGCATTGCATGAATCCTAGGAATGAGAAATATATGGAATGATAGCTCCTAGGTGTTGCATGAATCCTGGGGCCGGAAAACTAGATTGTATGATAGATCCTAGGGTATGGCATGAATCCTAGGGTGGAAAAACTAGTGGAATGTATATTACTGCAGTCTTGGGAAAATGGAAAGGAATATATATAAAGCTGCTTGTAAAATTAATTAACAGCTGCCTGTCATGAATAAAGAAACATGTTTGAGATCATGGATTTTGAGAACGTGAATCTGGAAAGTGAAACATATGATGTTCTGAGATAAAGAGCTGGAACCCTACGGGGAATTAGGAGTGGAACTCCTGGAAAGAAAAAGGAATGGAACTGAGATGTAGTTTGTACTGTCTCTTGGGTACGCAGTACCAAGGGAAGTACCTGTACCTGTTTAGTGCAGAGTGGGGCCAGCCGCCCCAGGGACCCGGGGTTAGGATTGGCCGCTCTGTACCGACTTGTTGGCCCTCGTGTACGTAGTACCGAGGAGAGCTACTAGTGTTAGGAGAGTACTAGCTACCCCACGGGCCTCGGGGTTCTGCTAGCCTCCTTCACCGACTTGTTAGGCCCATTAGGGCAAACCAGGGTAGTCAGGCGAGGGTGCGCGGACTGTGGAGGGGCAAGGCCCCGGTTTGGTTACTGTGGAGGGGTTGGACCCCTGTTACTGAGAGGGCTCTGCCCTGGTTCCGTGCTGTGCTTTGGGCGCACCCGTTAACGGAAACGACTGACCGCGTGCCAGTGCGGGCTAGCTACCTGTGCGTCTATCGCGCGTGCCGTAGTCACCGTTACGTCTGTCAGTGACCTTGGGGTGGTTGACTGAGGGTAGGATCACCACGGGGGACTCTCCCGGCCAGGAGAGCACCACGTGCTACTTCTACTTTTGGAAAAGACTGCAATCAAGATCGTTCCCACGAGGACATTCGAGATCAAGTAAAGGATCTGAGAAATAAAAGAAATAGTGAGAAAAATTGAAAGATGTGAAAAAAAAAAAGAAGTAATAGAACATAACAGCTACTGTACACTCTACTGTTGCCTTTAGTTAGTTTGCCACTCTACTCAGCGTTTTGCTGACGTGTTACACTCGTTACCTTTTTCAGGACCAGGTGTTGAGCAGCCAGGGTCGGCGGCTGCAGAGGACGCTGGGCCGAGTAGGGTCCAGTAGAGTACCACAGCCTTTTTGTACCCCTTTTGTTTCTGTTCTAGTGAGTAGTTTTTGTTTCCGCTGTACCTTCTTTACCTGCAGTTCTTGTTATATGATAAATGCTGTTTTATTGTTGTGGTGGTACCCACTGTAGTAGTTTCTTTCCTTACTGCTGTACTTTCTTACTGTTAGTTATATTCATGCTGAATGTGGTTTATTTTACTGTCTTTTGGTTACTTCCTCGTTGGACGACTAGGTCTTGGGATTAGTCGAGTCGGTCCGGTTCTCGTGTCTCATAGGGACTCGGGAACCGGGTCGTTACAGATGTTATCCTCCACGACGATCGCTTGGAGGACGAGCCGGACGGGACAACGCCTAAACGAAGGAGAATGGAGCAAGACGAAGTAGAAGAACAGGAATAGGGCAGCACGTCATCGTCGCGGGATCCACTTCCGAATGGGGATGAAAATTTCGACCTTATCTTACGAGGGGCATCCCGGGTGTGGGACAAGCTTCTCTTGAGCTTTGGAGAGGTAGAGAAGAGAAGGAAGGGATGAGAATTTCATGTGGAGGGGGTGTCCTTTTATAGTTGCAAGGAGTGGGGGCAAATTGGTCATTACATCTTTAAAACATTAAATAAGGGGTCTTTAGCGATGGATAAAACCGTCGCTAAAGCCCCATCGTGGGCATAGTGGGCGCTGCCCGTGCGGCTGCTGGCTTCCACGCACGCTTAATGCTTACGCATGTTCACTGAATCTCGCGATCGGACGGCTTTAGATGCACCTTCCCCGCTCGTCAACGTGTGCCCGCCCACGTGCGATGCCGCGTGAGGCGCGAGCGTGCGATAGCACATCGGCGCTATTGAGCGAGGGCGGCTGTTGGATCGTGATCTGACGGTCGATTGAAGGCACACCCTCGCTCCAAATCCCGCTTGCCGTGACTCGAATTTGCGCCCGCACCTCGCGATATGGCGCTGGACCGCTGTGCTGCATCGGCCAAATGGTCGCGTGGATGTATTCAAGGCACCGCATCCACAGCTGTTGGATCTTGATCTAACGGTGGAGAAGCGACGCTCTGATTGAAGAAGAGAAGATGCGGTGGTGCTGGGGGTCGGTTGGACGGCTGAGGCGCGACGGCTAAGATGGCGCCATGTGGCGCCATCTTGGTCGTCCATCTTCTGGATGTTGTAGATGGTGCCACGGGTGTCGAATTGACTCGATTTTTGCGTCGTTAGGCTGCGATCGTCGATCCAAATCCATCCGTGCGATCGAATTTGTCGTTTGAAGTGTGGATTTACACCATCTTGGCCCTTGATCTTCTAGGGTTCCTCGATCTCTATCTGTTGCTACAGATGCCTGATTAGGACGATCTTGGAGTCGTTAAACTCCAATCGTCGCCCTGATCATATCTGTATGGTTGGATCTTCGATCCGAGGCCCCGATAAAAAGTTTTCCCTATCCAAGCACATAAAAGGAGACAATTAACCTCCATTTTATTCAAACTACTCTAAATGCAAGATGATGCATGTTATGCAATATTTATAGCATGCAATGCAATCCTATGCTTAAGAACATGCATAAATAAACATCTTAAGTAGTGTAAATGTGTTTACATCAGCGGGACATTTAGTCCCACCTCAGAAACCATTGAGCATCTAGCGCCACATAAATTGATTTTGTGTTGTAGGCTTATCGCCTCAACACATAGGGGTGAGGTCCACTCTCACCCGACACTGCCTCGCCTGTGACATTACTCATGTAGTCCTGGTCCAACCCGTATACCCACCTAACCCATGCACTCCTCGCTCACCACCCAGTACTGGTGAGCCTGGTCCCGAATACGCTCTCCCCGAATATTCGATTACCTGATACTGTGGCCTTGGGAAGGCGAGAAGGAGGAAAACCCAGAGAGAGAAAGGAAAGAGAGCACGAGGGCAGGGGGGTTTTGCTCTCTGAAGAAGTTTCCCTGTGACACTTAGCCGTTGGAGGGATTGCCTCCCTCTATGTGTGAAGAACAGAAGCCAAGAGAGAAAAGAAAGAAGAAGCAGAGAAAGAAGGCAGAAGAAGCACATAAAGAAGAGAAGAAAGAAGGAGAAAGAAGAGAAGAAATAAAGGGGAAAGTACTATAGCAAATGTATGTTTAAGTCGTCTCATGGCTTAAAGCGGCGTCTAACTTGGGTAAAGGCAATTGATACTGTTGATATATTTTAGTACCTAAGTTTGAATGGTTGATGGCACTATTGCATTATTTGAACCCAATGCATATATGCTTAAATTGAATAATTGGTAATCTAAATCACCATTGTTTTTACTTTGAGATTCTTTTTGTCTTGCATAACTATTGTTCAACTCATGCTTTACATTGATTATCATTTTTGAGTAATTATTATTCATTTCTTGATATTATTTGGCTTGAATCTTGTGTTAATTTACATTATTTATTGAGATTAGCGATTGAATTCCTATTTGCTCCCAGCAAACAACCTCGGACTTTCATTCGAGTATAAATATTATCGATTTTTCGCGTTGATTCGAATTGTACTACAACGCAATGATTTTAAAACCCGTTTCAGAGTGACTAACATTTTGGTGTCATTGCCAGGGAGCAACATGCAATTCACCACTATTCTCTGCATTATTTGATTATATTTGAGTACTAACTTGCCCCGTTGCTTTCTTGTGATTTTGCGAGGTACTTCACAATGAGATCTTCCATGCAAATCAACCACTCCAAGGCAGGTAACTTCTCTATTCTTCCCTAATCAACCTCCTAATCTTAGGAAGACAAAAAAAGGAAATAATCAATTAGGAATCACCCGCCTTATTTTTCATAGTAATCATCATTTAAAAGGCAAGTTTCCTGATTTGCAATTTTTTTTTTCAAATCTCATTGAAGTTGAAGCGATTCTATTCCATCCTTGATTTCCTGTACCTATTAGGGAATACGCTTAATTTCTAACCTTCTTGGACTATACACTTCTTGTTTGAAGTCCAAGGAGAATAGGTTAAAATCAATTGGACTTGGAACTAGAGCCAATTAGGGTTTCTGCATAGGGTTTGAAGTGCTAGTACACATTTTTTCCCGAATTAAAGTTACCCACCAGCATTTGTGTGCTACCCAAGCTCCTAGTTGAAAAGATCTAATCAGAAAAACCCTAAAATCAGGCTCTAAATTCACTTAAACACTAAAATCCTTGGACCTAATAACCTGGGAGTAAAATCAAGGTGATTTCTAGGTCTTGACCTAGATCTCATTCTGCCATCTTTAGGGCAGGTCAGGTGAAGTTGGTCTACATTGTAGGCCAACCAACCTCCAAATTAGGTCACAAGTTGAATTAACTTCTAATCAAGAGAAATCAAGGCACAAATTAGGATGTAAAATTGGTAGACTTAAGGTCTAAGTTCGTACATTCCAGTCTACCTGGACCCTCAGTGACAAGGAAGGTCGGGTGGGGGAAACCTTGTAACCCGTGGGGATGCCCTACCGTGTAGGGGTCTTTGCAGGGCTCTCCCTTCCTAGCTGCCCAGGTAATTCTCGGGTGTGCGAATTTCTGATTCAGAGGTATCATCTGCCTCAAAGCTGCCTTAGAAATCCAAAAATCTTTGGGTGCCATGATTGGGTCAAAGCTCACATCCAGTCCCTCATCCCTTCTATTAGAGCACATACGTAGGAAAGCTATTACGTTTTTAACCTAAGAAGCCTCGCTAGATCTTCTTGGGAATCTCTTTCACATCTGATCAACTTCAAATCTTGTGTTTGATTCTACATCTTGATTCCACCATTTTGATTCAAAAATGCAACCAAATTTTATAGGAAGACTATTTAGAAAACCTGAGTCCCAAATGAGCATAAAAGAAAAGATACTTGAGAATGCCTATAGAAACCATGAAGAATATTATACAAGGGACATTCAGGAAAGATTTGCAAAAACAACAGAACTCATCACGAACTGTGTAGGGATAATATGGACATAAATGAAACACGATTCAACTCGGGATCACCTATTAGCAGAACACAGTGAATTGGTGAAATTACACAACAATGATTGTCTGCAATGTTGGTTAAGCCCTTTACTTCCAGAAAAATTCCAAGAATTTTTAGATGGGGAGAATTGCTTAATAAGTTATATAGAACAATTGATCAAAAATACCTATTAGAAAGTAACAAAACATCTTGGAGTGAGACTAGTGATCAACACAGTTTCCCAAATCCTGAGTTCAATGATGATAATTGTGGATCCCCAGCCCAAATGAATTCAGATTCAAATTTCATAGCAATTGACATTCCTGATCTTGATGAGGGTTGGGAGGATTCGATAGAAGATGATCACAATTTTGAGCCAGCCTTAGAGATACAAAACTTGGTTTGCCAAGCTTAGATTTCCCAGACACCTATGATAATGAGATTAAGGTGACTCTCGAGGGTGTAAATTCTGCTCCTTATTCTGATAAGGTGACTCTCAAGAGCAATTCTAACATCCTTATAGAGCCCAACCTAGATTCTAGTGATCCAACCCACACCCTTAACCTAGAATCTGAATCTGAGCCTTATTGGGATGACTACAAGGCCACGTGTGATGAAAATCAGATTTTGAATTTGGATTATGATTCTGGATCTCTATTTGATGAATGCACATCTCCAACATCCTTAGAAATACAGATTGATTTTTTGGAAGTCATGCCAATCTACGAAACAGAAATCGAGGAGTTGGAAGAGTTGGGTTTCGCTTGGGTCTTCCCTACAAGCCAAGAAACCGAGCCTATGCCTAATAGGGACACCCTTTTAAACTCGGAATCTGAAACTAGGTTAGATCCAAGTCAGGTTACTGATTCTACATCTTTTGATTTATTCTGTGGTGGAACCTCTGATCTCGAATCAATTTCAAAATATGATTCTCGCAAGTTCTCTGATGATTTCGAATCTTACTCTGATTTCGAAGAACCTTTGTTTCCTTACGACTATGAGCCAATTTACGACCTCAGCATCCACGACCCATTCTTCGACTCTAACTCTGAGGTCCCTGATCCCGAGATCATCGATTGAAAATTAGGTTCCACTGAGATGGAATCATTCCTTTTTTATCCTTAGGAATTAGAAACAGTAATTGCCAAGAGTATCTGCAATCCAGAGTTTGAATCTTTCCTTAACTCAGATTTCCATAACCCTTTAAACACTCTTCAAGCATTTACATTTGATTTTGATGGACATTATGAGGACTCTCTAGATGAACCCACCTTTGAAACCTTTCTAGAGGAGCCCTCACATACAATTATTCTTGAAGCCACCTCTTCTGCACATGAAGAACCTTCCCAAACCCATTTTTAAACTCGACCCGCAACTTGACTCAATTTCAACTCTGATTCTCCCCTCAATGAGCCGATTGCACATTATTCTCCTCCACATTTTTAGCAGGTTTCAGACATCGATCAGACTACAAATCATGCCCCATCCTTCTCTGATCACTTTCATAAGGTTCCTACATCCTCCACTGATTCTTTTTCATTTGAGGATCCCTACTCTGACCAGGCTAATTCGACTCAGCCAAACCCTAATTTTTCACTTCCACATCCTTTTGAGATCCATAGCATCTAGTGGGTACCACATCTCTTGATCCACATTCATCAATAGATTGATTGGGTTTGGGCTGCATCAACAACTTGTTGACTTAAATAAACAACTGGTTGGACCAACCAGGCTATTGATAAAGGTACTTGTTCTACAAAATTCATTTGATTTGACCACTCCTCAATACCATGTTTTGCTCGACTAAAGGCATTGAATTTAGCACTTAATGGGAGGCAACCCGTCATCCAAAGAATTGAGATCCTTTTGATTATCCTTTTTGTACTTCATGTCTATTGCACTCTGAGTTCAATTTTTAAGAACAGTCAATCCCACCTATGGTACTCATATCAGAGCTTGAAATCGCCCACAAGAGTCATTGTCATTGTCATTCCATAACTACACGAGTAATGTAACCAAGCAGATAAATATACGACTGAAAATAAAGGAAGGAAAAATAGCAAACCATTAGTGTCTCACAGTATATAGTGGAAAGTATAGAACATAGCCATCACAACTGGTCGAAAATTACAACTGAATACAACTATAAGCTACAGATACACACTACTAAAAAAACTCTGTAAAAGAAATGGTAGGAAACTACAGTTGGGCACGACTAGGCCCAGTGCCCTCAGCAGCCGGTGTCTCTGGTTGCTTAAATCCCTGACCTAAACAAGGTTATAAAATTCTGTGGTCAGGTAACACTGAGTAGAGTGGTGGTTTAATCATATAATTTAAACAGGTAGCTAACATGCATTTAACAATTCATTCATTATCGTTCGTTCCCAATTATCATCTTTCCAATTCGAGTATTCTAAACAGGTTCCATAACATTTATCAATCTTCTTATTCCCTAAGGGAATGATCTTGCTTGTAGTTTTCCCATGACGCAGGATGTATACGTGGCACTCTTCTGGCCGGAAGAGTCCCCCGTAGTAATCCTACACCTAGTCTACTACCCCGAGGTCACGGTCGCAACGTAGCGGTGACTACGGCATGCATGATAAATGCACGGGTAGCACCTCGCAGTGGCACGCGGACAGTCATTTCCGCTAACGGGTACTTCCAAACGTACAACACATAACAGTATAAGGCCTTGCCATCTCAAAATCAAGGTCTCACCCCTTACAGTCAGCGTACCCTCGTCCGACTATCCCGGTTTTCCCAAGGGGCTAACAAGAGTCGATGTAGGGTGGCCATACCTAACCTTGGGCCCCCTAGGGTTGTTAGCTCCCCCTACACTAAGTAGCTCACATTGATACCATGTACGTAAGGGCCAAACAAGAGTCTATGCAGAGTGTCCAAACTCACCCCGAGTCTCAACCCAAGGGGTGGCAAGCTCCCCTCTACTCAAAAGGGATAGTTGCTCTCCTCGGTACTACGTACACGAGGGCCAGCTCACTTCCCTTAACCAAGTCTGAACAGCCACCATAGGCGACATGTTCCCAAAACCCGTAGGTTTTCTATACTATCGTATTACTGGTTTCTTTCTAAATTCCCCATAGGGTTCATTCATGGACTTTATTATTCCCTTATCTAGTTCATTGTATGAAAACCTGGCAACTCAAATTCCATCATCATTCCTTTAGTACAAGTTTGTCATTTTATTCATGGCGTATTTCATTTCAAGAAGTTCATGATTTTATCACGGTGATTCAAACATTTATTAACTACGCATGCATTTCTTCTAGCCCTAGTGTTCATGTCACAACCTAGGGTTCGATCAAATATATTGTATGGCAGCATGCATTTATCTCTTCCTAAGGTTCATCTCACATCCTAGGTTCAATTTAATTCTACACATGCAACTTATTAATTCCAAGATTTAGGTGAGAACCACTCTACTAGTTAACTGGGTGGAATGGGGGCTTGGACAATAGTTCCTGATGTCTCCGCAGGTCCCGTATATGCTACATGCTGGAGACCTATGATATAGATTGACAGGTCAAATGAGCTCAAAATGGTATAGACCATGTATCACTACATAGAGAAAGTCGAATGGAAACCATCAATGTTTTGTTTGGGGAAAATCGACTCCGTTTGGGCCCTGAATGGGCCCAAAAATACCAACCCTGATCAAAATTAGAAGTTTGGGAAAAGTCCCAGACGTCTTAAATGAACTCGCAAGCATACCTTGTTCAGGGTGCCTTCTTTCAGACGTCTAGAACTTCTTGCAGATGTCTGAGGGTGTCTTCGGACGTCTGGAGATGCTCCCGGACGTCTGAAGCCACTTCGGTCCTCACACTGACGAGCCTCCCAACCTCTGACACATGCACGTGAAGTCAGAATTCGGCAAGGAGAAAAATTATTGAAAAGAAATGCTCTATCAGACATCTGGTATTACCTTTGGACGTTCGACCCGACGTTTGGAGGTCACTCTGGACGTTTGATTCTGCGGAAAAATGATTTCCACAGAATCTTTTTTGAGCTCTCTCTCTCTTCCTGGTGTCTGCTGCAATAGCAGCGACCCTCGCAGCAACTGATTCTCCCGCCGCCACGCATTTCTCTCCTCCAGGCTCCTCCAGTCCTCCGCTCTCCCTCTCCTCCTCTCGCTTGACTGTTGTGTGGAAATGAATGGAGGAGAAAGAGGTTTTATGGAGTTCGGGGCATGGGGGGAGGGAATGGTATGGAGTGGGGAGGAGTAGGGGAGATGGTCGCCGTAGGAGGGAGAGGTGAGGTGTGTGGGGTGAGGGGGAGGGAAAGGTGTTCGTACAGAGAGGAGAGGTGGTGTGGAAATTGTAGGGACGTCCTTATAAATTTCCCTCTACCCCTCACAAACCCCCAAAACAAAAGGTAAGGGGTTTAAAATTGCAGAAAAACCCCTACAGGTTCTGAAAATGCCAAATGGCCTCAGGAAGGGTCATTTCAATATAACAAACTTAAAGGATGTTTCCTCCCCGAAACTTGAGCAAACTAGGGTGCAGAAAATAAAGTAAATGCACATAACAAACTTAAAGAGGATCAAAGTAGGTCAGAAGCGACGTACCCTCAAAAAGCTCAGGGTACTGTGCTTGCATAGTCGCCTCAGGCTCCCAAGTGGCTTCCTCGTACCGTTGGCTTCCCCACAAGACTTTCACTAGGGGTACCTCCTTCTGCCTCAATCTCCGAATGGCTCGGTCTAGTATCTGTACAGGCCTCTCAGGATAGGTAAAGTCGTCTTCCACCTCAATGCTCTCGTCGCTTAGAACATGGCTAGGATCGGCGATGTATTTCTTGAGGTTGGACATGTAGAACACATCGTGTGCTCCAGAGAGCTAGAGAGGAAGGGCAAGCTGGTAAGCAATGGGTCCTAACCATCTGCCAGTACCTACCTCACCACTGTCACTGCCTCGCAGTATCCCTATGACTCCTAGGGTCGCTAACTGCCCATCTCCTTCATGAGTCTCCAACTCTATGCCTGTAAACTAGCTAAGTGGCAGGTGCCTTCCGGCTCAAGGCGTCAGCCACCACATTGGCCTTCCCTCGGTGGTAGGAGATGTTGCGGTCGTAGTCCTTCAGAAGCTCCAACCAACGTCTTTGTCACATGTTGAGCTTTTTCTGGTGAAACAGATATCTGAGGCTCTTATGATCAGTGAAGATCTTGAACGTCTCTCCGTATAGGTAGTGCCTGTTGAAGCACGAGTTACTAAAAACTATCTAGTAACAATAAATAGAAGATTACAATAAATAGATTAATTGATTAGAAACTATCTATTTACAATAAATAGAAGAGAGAGATAGAGAATGAGAGAGAGAGAATATTACAAATAAAAATCAAAAAGAGATGTAGAATGAACATGGAATTCATTATCAAAGAGATTGTTTGTTACACTAAACATTACGACTAGAAAGTAGAAAACAATTACACTAGAAAGTAGTAAATCTACTCTAGAAAGCATTAAAAAGAATGGAGAGAGAATTATCCTCCTCGACGGTCGCTTGGAGGACGAGTCAGACGAGACGACTCCTGGAAGACAGGGAATGGAGCAGGACAAAGGAGGACGAAGCGAGAAGAACGGGAATGGGCCAACACGTTGTCGTTGTCACGGGATCCACTTCCGAAAAGGGGACGAAAATTTGACTTTCTCTTGAGAAGCATCTCGGGTGTGGGACAAGTTTCTCTTGAGCTTTGGAAAGGGAGAGAAGAGAAAGAAGGGATGAAAATTTCGTATGGAGGAGGTCTCCTTTTATAGTTGCAAGGAGTGAGGGCAATTTGGTCTTTTTAATTTGAAAAACATTAATTCAAGACCTTTAGTGACGGATAAAACCGTCGCTAAAGGTCCGAACGTGGCCTTCGTGGGCGGTGCTCACGCGCTCGCTCGCCTCCCACGCGTGAAACGCACGTTCACGTTCTTGAATTCTCAGCTGTTTGATCGCGAGATTGAACGATTGAGTTGCGTCCTCGCCGTGCCTCAACTGCGTGCTCTCCCGCATCTGACCCCGCGTTACGCGCGGGCATCTGATGCGACGTAAGTGCTATCGAGCGTGCGCGACCGCTCGATCGTGATCGAGCGGTCAATTGAGCTCCCTCGCCGCTCCTCAGCTACCACTTGTGCAGGCTTGAACATGCGCTGCATGATCTCGTGAGCGCTCTCACCCGCGACACTACAACGGCGTTTGTGTCGAGGAAATGTTTTATGCATGCGCATCCACAGCCGTTGGATGTGCATCCAACGGTGGAGAAGCGATGAAGAAGAGAGGATGCAGCGGGTGTAGCGGCCGGTTGGGCGGCTGAGATGGCGCCACGTGGCTCCATCTTGGCCATCCATCTTCTGGATGATGTAGATGGTGCCACGATTGTTGGATTGAGTCAATTTTCGCGCTGTTAGGCTGCGATCGTCGATTCGAATCCATCCGTGCGGTCAGATTTGTCATATGAAGTGTGGATTCACACCATCCTGGCCCTTGATCTTCTAGGGTTCCTCGATCTCTATCTGATGCTACAAATGTCTGATTAGGGCGATCTTGGAGTCATTAAACTCCAATCGTCACCCTGATCAAATCTGTACGGTTAGATCTTCTATCCGAGGCCCCGATAAAAATTTTGCCCTGTCCCTGAACATAAAAGGAGACAATTAACCTCCATTTTATTCAAACTAATTTAAATGTGAGATGATGCATGCTATGCAATATTTATAGTATGTAATGCAATTCTATGCTTAAGAACATGCATAAATAGACATCTTATGTAGTGTAAACATGTTTACATCAGTGCCTCCATGTCTTCAGCACGAAGACAACTGCTGCCAACTCCAATTCATGGGTGGGGTAGTTATGTTCACGGGGCTTTAGTTGCCATGAAGAATAAGCAACAATGTGACCCTCTTTATGAGCACACCCCCCAATCCCTATAACGAGGCGTCGATGTAGACTATGAATCCGTCACCACTATATGGGATGAGTAGTGGAGCTGAGGTCAGCCTCTCCTTCAGCTCCTGAAAGCATGACTCACACTCGTCTGTCCCGATGAAGGGCACGTCCTTCCAAGTCAACTAGGTCATAGGACGTGCGATTTGCGAGAAGCCTCAGATAAACTGCCTGTAGTACCTTGCCAGGCCCAGAAAACTACGTATCTTTATCACTATGCGCAACCTCTCCCACCTAAGTACGGCCTCAACCTTGGCTAGATCCATAGCCAACCCGTCTCCTGAGATTACATGGCCCAAGAAGGTGACATGTCTCAACCAGAACTCACACTTGCTGCATTTGGCGTACAACCTGTGCCATCTCAAAGTGTCCAAGATCATGTGGAGATGCTATCCTTGCTATGTCTGATCCTGGGAGTAGACAAGTACATCGTCAACAAATACCACCACGAACTGATATAGGTATGGCCAGAAGACGTGGTTCATCAGGTCCATGAAGGCGGCAGGGGCGTTGATCAACCCAAACGGCATGACCAGGAACTCATAGTGACCATACCGCATGCAAAAGGCTGTCTTGGAGACGTCGGTCTCCCTGATCCTCCACTGATGGTAGCCCGACCTCAGATTTATCTTGGAAAATACCGTGGCATCTCTCAGCTGATTGAAGAGATCATTGATGTGAGGCAGCAGGTACTTGTTCTTGACAGTGACCCGATTCAACTATCTGTAGTCTACGCATAGCCGAAGGATACCATTTTTCTTCTTCACAACTAGGACAGGGGCTCCCCACAGGGATGCACTGGGCCTCACAAAGCCCTTCTCTAGTAGGTCCTGTAACTAAGACTTGAGCTCTCTCAACTCAAGTGGGACCATTCGGTATGGTGCAGTAGAGATGGGGCTGATCCCCGGTACCAGTGAGATCTCAAACTCGATCTCACGCCCAGTTGGCAGTCCTGGCAGCTCCTCTAGGAAAACGTCGGGGTACTCATGGACTACCGAAATACTTTGCAAATCAGCCACGGGCTAGGCTCTGCTATAATACAAGCTAAGAAGCCCTCACTCCCCTGGCCCAAAAGCTTCGCTGCCCGAAGCATGGAGATGCACCTGAAACCTCCATCTACCAGCTGGCCGTGAACCTCAAAGGGAGGCAACTCCGATATGGAGAAGACATCTTCCTCCTGAAACAGTCCACTAGGGCATGATAAAGAGCTCGCCAATTTATCCCTAGGATCACGCCAAAATCCTCCATTGGGATCGCGATCAGGTCAATCGGAAAACTGTGTCCCCATATAGAAACCTCACAATCAGTGAAGACCTCCTAGGAGACAAGGAATTATCCACCCAGGCCTCTAATTAGGAACTGATCCTCTAACAGTACTTTGTTCAGCCCCAACTAATGGAAAAACTCGATACAAAAGGTTATGTAGTACCAAAATCAAATAGCACATAAACTAATCTGCCGGAGACTATAATCATACCTGCCATCACAGAACCTATCGCTCTGGCGTCTCTGTGAGTAAGGGCATTGACATGCCTCTCAGCCTTAGGTGCAGAAGAGACAGCAACGCTCTAGGATAGGCGAGTGGCAGCCGACTTGTACCCTCCTTGTGACTGCTATCCTCCCCCTCAGGTTTGGCATGTCTGCCCCCTTGTCCATGCCCACGGCTACTTCCGTGGCCTACTATATGAGCTCCTCGACGAGGCATCTCCTACAAGGGGATAGAAGGGAAAGGACAGGGACTGTCAACCATGCTAGGTTACAGAAGAAATGAGACTCGAAAATGAGGATCAAGACAATATGTTGTGATGGATGTCCTAGCCACAAGTAGAAGCATGGTTATTTCCAGACCATTCGGTTCATTTCTTGGGATGACCTTACTCTGATACCATCTTGTCGCGACCCGCTCCCGATTCCCTATAGGATCCAAGAATGGCTCACCTTGACGAACCCCAAGACCCAGTCATCTAACGAGAAGAACCAAATGCCGTTGTCATTCCACAACCACACGAGTATTGTAACCAAGCAGATAAATATACGAATGAAAATAAAGAAAGGAAAAATAGCAAACCACTAGTGTCTCACAGTATACAGCAGAAAGTATAGAACACAGTCATCACAACTGGTAGAAAATTACAACTGAATACAACTATGAGCTATAGACACTCACTACTAACAAAAACTCTATAAAAGAAACGATAGGAAACTATAGCTGAGGGTGACTAGGCCCAATGCTCTCAGCAACCAGTGGCTCTGACTACTCAAATCCTAACCTAAACAAGGCTATAAAATTCTGTGGTTAGCTAATGCTGAGTAGAGTGGTGGTTTAATCATATAATTTAAACAGGCAGCTAACATGCATTTAACAATTCATTCATTATCATCAGTTCCCAATTATCATCTTTCCAATTCGAGTATTCTAAACAGGTTCCATAACATTTCTCAATCTTCTTGTTCCCTAAGGGAACGATCTTGCTTGCAGTTTTCCCATGACATAGGATGTATACGTGGCACTCTTCTGGTCGGAAGAGTCCCCCATAGTAATCCTACCCCTGGTCTACTACCCCGAGGTCTCGGTCGCAACATAGCGATGACTATGGCACGTGTGATAAACACACGGGAAGCTACCCCGCACTGGCACGTGGTTAGTCATTTTCGCTAACGAGTACGCTCAAACATACAGCACGGAACAGTACAAGGCCTTACCCTCTCAGAACTGGGGTCACACCCCACAGAAACAGGGGTCTCGCCCCTCATAGTACGCGTACCCTCGTCCGACTATCCCAATTTGCCTAATGGGCTAACAAGACTCGGTGTAGGGTGGCCATACCTAGCCCCGGGCCCCCTGGGGCTGTTAGGTCCCCCTACACTAAGTAGTTCACCTCGGTACTATGTATGCGAGAGCCAAACATGAGTCTATGTAGAGTGGCTAAACTCACCTCGAGTCTCAACCAAAGTGGCAGCAAGTTCACCTCTACTCAAAAGGGATAGTTGCTCTCCTCGGTACTACGTACACGAGGGCCAACTCACTTCCCTTAACCAAGTCTGAACAGCCACCGTAGGCGACATGATCCCAAAACCCGCAGGTTTTCTATACTACCGTAATACTGGTTTCTTTCTAAATTCCCCGTAGGGTTCATGCATGGACTTTATTATTCCCATATCTATTTCATTGTACGAAAAACTGGCAACTCAAATTCCATCATCATTCATTTAGTACAAGTATGTCTTTTCATTCATGACGTATTTCATTTCAGGTAGTTCATGATTTTATCATGGTGATCCAAACATTTATTAACTATGCATGCATTTCTTCCAGCCCTAGTGTTCATGTCATAACCTAGGGTTCGATCGACTATATTGTATAGCAGCATGCATTTATCTCTTCCTAAGGTTCATCTCACATCCTACGTTCAATTTAATTCTACGCATGCAACTTATTAATTCCAAGATTTGGGTGAGAACCACTCTACCAGTTAACCAGGTGGAATGGGGGCTTGGATGGTAGCTCCCAACGTCTCCGCAGGTCCCAAATATGCTACAAACTGGAGACCTATGATATAGATTAACAAGGCAAATTAGCTCAAACTGGTATAGACAATGTATCACTACATAGAGAAACTCGAATGGAAACCATCGATGTCTCATTTGTAGAAAACCAACTCCATTTGGGCCCTGAACGGGCCCAAAAATGCCAACCCTAATCAAAATCAAACATCTGGGAAAACTCCCAGACGTCTTAAATGAACTCGTAGGCATACCTTACTCAGGGTGCCTTCTTTCAGATGTCTGGAACTTCTTGTAGATGTCTGAGGGTGTCTTCGAATGTCTGGAGATGCTCTCAGACATCTGAAACCACCTCGATCCTCGCATCGACACTCCTCCCAACCTCTGACACATGCACATGAAGTCAGAATTCAGTAGGGAGAAAAATTATTGAAAAGAAATGCTTTATCAGACATCTGGTATTACCTTTGGATGTCTGACCTGACGTCTGGAGGTCACTCCGGACGTCTGATTCTACGGAGAAATGATTTTCGCATAACCATTTTCGAGCTCTCTCTCTTCCTGGTGTCCGCTGCAATAGCAGCGACCCCCGTAGTAGCTGATTCTCATGCTGCCATGCACTTCTCTCCTCCAAGCTCCTCCAGTCCTCCTCTCTCCCTCTCCTTCTCCTCTCTCTCAGCTATTGTGTGGGAAAGAATGAAGGAGGAGGGGGTTTTATGGAGTTCGGGGCATGGGGGGAGGGAATGGTGTGGAGTGGGGAGGAGTGGGGGAGATGGTCGCCGTAGGGGGGAGAGGTGAGGCATGTGGGGTGAGGGGGAGGGAATGATGTTCGTACGGTGAGGAGAAGTGGTGGGGAAATTATGAGGACATCCTTGCAAATTTCCCTCTCCCACTCACAAACCCCCAAAATAAAAGGTAAGGGGTTTAAAATTGCAGAAAAACCTGCACAAGTTCTGGAAACGCCAAACAACCTCAGGAAGGGTCATTTCAGTGGCTCTCGAGATGGGGCTACTGAAAAATTAGTCTATTAGGGCCTTGTTACCCCAACAAACGTTGTCGCCCCAATACTCAGTCAAAGGGCAAATAGACATAATCTTTGGTGTAAATGCAGCACTCAGCCCCATCGGAGAGTCGGGGGTTGCCCTTCCCTTACAGAGGCCACCCGAGAGCTGTATCCCACTTTATAGTGGGGAGAAAGGAGTTTCGTCAGGCAAGCCACCTCAAGGCTCTTCTCTTCCTTACCAAATCTGGCATACCACATGGACCCTCTGTTGGTAACAGTCTTCATGGCTAGGCGCCAACAACCCCGTCTTCTTGTAGACGAGGGCAGCGTTGTGGATGTCCTCTTCCTTAAGACCCTCATGCAGTTGGGTCTTAGTGAGGAACATCTGTCCCCATCAACCCTACTGGTGGTAGGGTTTGGGAACCATAAAGTGATGCCCAAAGGAGAAATTAGCCTGCCAGTATCAATATGTGATGGAGACAAACACCTCAACCAGACGACCACCTTCATAGTGGCGGAGTTGAAGGTGCCTTTTGATGGCATCATAGGCCACCCCATGACTCATACCTTCTTGGTGATCCCTTCCTTGTACTTCCAGTGCATACTCTTCCATACTCCACATGGAGTTGGGATTATCCATGGAGACCAGTCAACTGCCCAGGAGTTACTACACATTGACTGCTCATTGAGCGTGAACACTCAATGGAGAGAATTCCCCTAAGCCTCACAAATGGGGAAAGAAGAGGAATTTAGTCCACACCTTACAGGAGGATGAATCCCCTACTCAGCCACCTATGCAGAAGATGAATCCTAGGTCTTCAACCATGGCCATTCAGTTGTACCATGATACAACTAATAAGCTGGTTCACCTAGGATTTGAGTTATTTGTTGATGACGTCCATGAGTTGCTCATGCTGCTAAAGACCAATGCAAACATTTTCTCTTAGTCATCTAATGACCTACTAGGAGTAGATCCATCTCTGATCGGGCACCAGCTCAATATACAGCTAGGCTCTCAAGCTATCATGCAAGCTTGGCATCATAAATCAGTCGAGCAATGGCAGGCGGTTGTTGCAAAAGTAGACAAACTACTAGAGGAAGGCTTCATCGAATAGTCCTTCTACCTTGAATGACTATCCAATATTGTAATGGTCAAGAAGTCAAATGGAAAGTGGAGGATGTGCGTGGACTTCACAAATGTAAACGACACCCACCCGAAGGACGAGATCCCCCTACTGAAGATCGACGCTTTCATGGACTTCTGCAGTGGGCAGTCCCACATGTCTTTCCTCGACACCTACAGTGGTTATCACCATATAATTCTAGCTCCGACCGACTGGCCATACACATTGTTTGTAACTAATAGGGGCTTGTTCCAATATAGAGTTATACCCTTTGGCTTGAAAAATGCTGAGGCTGCTTATCAGCGCCTTGTAAATCTGGTGTTTTCCCATTTAATAAGGAAATCATTTGAAGTGTATATCGATGACATGCTCGTCAAAGGGTTAAACTTCTCCCAACACTTGGGGAACTTAACCTAGGTGTTTCAAGTTTTGAGAGACACTCAACTCCACTTGAAACCTGAGAAGTGCACATTTGGCGTAGCATTAGGAAATTCCATAGGTTTCATGGTCTCCGACCAAGGAGTAGAGGAAAATCCTAACAAAATCCAGGCGTTTATAGCCTTGACCCCCCCGAACAAACCAAAAAGGAATATAGTCATTGGTCGGCAAGATCACAGCCATAGGCCGATTCTTGTCTCGATCCTCCAACAAATGTTTTCCCTTTTTCAAATGCATCAAAAAAGGAAAAGGGTATTCACTCACACATTGGACCCCTTAGTGCTAGTAGGCCCTCAAAGAAGTCAAGAAGTCCCTTCAAGAGCCTCCCATCCTCGTAGCCCCCATGGGTGAGGAAACCCTGTTCCTTTACCTGGAGGCTTCGATGACGACAATTAGTGCCATCCTATTATGTAGACATAACAACGTACAACAACCGATCTATTTCATGAGCCAAACTTATCAAGGGGCAGAAGCAAAGTACACCATGATCGAGAAGCTGGGTCTCGCCTTGGTGACATCCTCCAGAATGCTTCGCCCATACTTCCAAGCCCACATAATAATTATGCTCACAGACTACCCCTTGCACTAGATGCTTTATAGGCCGACCGGGTCAACCAGATAGATGAAGTGGGCCATAGAGTTGGAAAATTTTGATATAAAGTATCAACCATAGAAGTCCATTAAGGGCCAAGTCCTGGCGGGCTTTGTGGCAGAATTCACAAATCCCGATCCTCCTAGCACCTTGCCATGGAAATTATACATCGATGAATCCTCCATGATGGCGAGGGCTGGTGCTGGAATCGCGTTGAGTGCTCCTGACGGCACTACTCATAAGTATGCCATCAATTTATCCTTTCCCGCCTCCAACAACGTAGTGGAATATGAGGCTTTACTAGTCGGGCTCAGGGTGGCCAACTCCATGAGAGCCTCATGCTTAGAGGTCCACACAGACTCACAATTGGTGGCCAACCAGATTAATGGAGAGTGCTAGACTAAGGACCCCAACATGAGCCTCTATGTGGAACACGTGAAGGAGGAGATGTTAAATTTTGCAACAACAACAGTTAAGTGAATATCCAGATCCGACAACCCACTGGCAGAGGCCCTGGCCCACCTAGCTTTGGCCATTCCTGAGGGATAGGAGGATGACATACTCCTCCAAGCACTAACTAAACCTTCAGTACTCCCCCCGCAACCGCTGGTGATCGAGTCAACCGTCTCTTGGATGACTCCGATAATAACCTTCCTAAAGACAGGTGAGGTGCCGCCAAAAACACCTCACCTAAGGGCTTTTCGGATGAAGGCCTTGCGCTACACACTAATAGGAGAGCAATTGTACAAGAGGGATATTCAATCCCCTTATTACATTGCCTCACCCAGGTAGAAGCAGCTCAAGCAATCCAAGAGGCTCCACGGGGGAATTTGTGGCAATCACGAAGGATACAAAGCCTTGGTAGCCCGCTTGTTTCAAACAGGCTACTTTTGGCCTCAGATGAAGCAGCAATGCTGAGAACTTGTCTACAAATGTGACAAATGCCAAAAATTTACCCCAATCCATCACCTCCCACCTGGAAACATTGTGTCTAATGCGTCCCCAATTCCATTCGCAAAATGGGGAATGGACTTTGTCAGACCCTTCTTGCCAACATTAACTCAAAAGCATTTCATCCTAGTAGTGGTGGATTACTTTTCGAAGTGGATTGAGGCAAAGGCCATGGCTAGCCCAATAATGAACAAAGTCATAACATTCATTCGGAAAAACATTCTTGCTCGATATGGATGCCCAAGTGCCATCATCACTGACAACAGCATGCATTTTGCCTCCAAGAAGTTTAGGGACTTCTGTGCAAGCTAGGGCATCTGGCTATGTTTCATGTCTGTCACCCACCCCCAGGGGAATGGATAGGTAGGGGTGTCCAACCGAATAATCATCTCCATGCTTAACAGGCGGATGGATTCAGCAAAGGGAAATTGGGTGGATGAACTACTAGATGTGCTTTAGGGGTATCGTACAAGTCAGAAGACCGTGAATGGCCACACGCCCTATAGCTTGGTATATGGTATGGAGGCTCGACTACCAGTAGAAACACTCCTCCCCACATACCATTCCCAGTTGTATGACCTGCTCACCAATGCAGGCCAAGTATGCCTAGCATTAGACTTGGTAAACGAGGTTAGGGAGGAAGCATCAAAGGCAGCAGAGGTTTACAAAGAGAAGACAACAGCCTTCCATGACAAGTGGGTCAAGAAAAGAAAATTTGCAGAGGGTGACTTAGTGTTGCGTTGCAATGGGGCATCCCAACCCACTGAGTCAAGCAGAAAGCTGAATGCTAATTGGGAAGGGTCTTACAAGATATGTAAGCACAATGACGCCGACTACTACAAGTTACAAACACTTAGTGGCAAGCCAGTCCCATGCACATGACATACAGCAACTTATGAACGTATTGTAACTAAGTCTCAATACATAGAAATTTCCCTATGTTTTATATTGATAATTCGCCAACAGAACATCAACACCAGTATTTACAAGGGTCGTTCCCATCAAACAACCCACAAAAAAAGGGGGGGAAAGACTTAAGAAAGGGAAAAAACCAACTACACTGTCATGTTGGCAGGTCACGATGAGTCCTCCAAAAGATCAACCCTGGGAGTTGGCAGAGTCGAGGTGACCTCCATGGTGGGGCTTTAGTGGCTAGGAGGGTGTCCCCTTCTTTAGGCGTGCACGTGGACCCAACAGGGTTGGCCTTACCCAGCCCCTCTTCAAGAGCTGGTCTCCCAGCCAAGCCTTCGGGGGGAGAGATCGTGGCCTTGTCCTCTATCAGACTTGCCTCCTTTTGGCAGACAAACTCGGCATTTAGTTGGTCTATTGACCAACCACAGAGTTCTTGCCCTAAGGTATGCCCTCCCTCTGGAATGGACTGGGCCGCCACGAATATATATTTACCAGCCTGAGTAAAGACGAGGTCTTGACTAGCCTGCATGGAAGGATAGGGGCAAAGAATTCCATTGCTACTTCAGGATCCTTCTCAAGCACAGGGAAATTTTCCAACTCCCGAAACCAATTGGTCCCCTCTGCAAGCTGGTGGGCTGTAAGCAACTCCTGCCAGCTCTCCAGGGACTCTGCCTCCACCTTTGCCTACCCTGGCAAGATCATCCATTACCCAGCTCAAGAGGAGATGCTCCTCTTCCAAAGACCCCTCATACTTTTTGAGGGCAAAAGAGTGGCACGCCTTAAGCACCTGCACCTCCTCCTTCAGCCAAGAGTAGTTGCTGACGGTTCCCTCGAGCTTGTCATCGAGCTCCCCGATCTTCACTTGATCTTTGTCATGAATCTTCCCAAGGAAGTTGTTCAGCTTGGCGGCTATTCTTGCGATCACCCTCAGCCCACGCCTCGCAACTTCCGCCTCCTTACAAGCCTGGACGAAACATGTAGGGAGATCCCCGAAGTAGTTTACCCTCCGGATAACCTTCTGTTGCATCGAAACTTGTCATAAAAATATCGCGTTGTAGTATAAAGATGAAAGTAAATGCGACATTTAAATTTATATGCTCGAAAAATCGTGAGTTTTGAGATCATTCGTAGGGAGCAATTGTAATCAATCAATCTACTAATCACAATATTTAGAGAAAATAATAATGCAAGTAAATCAAATAATCAAAATGATATTCAATAAAATCAAGAATGTATCTCAAATGCTAGGGTCAAAAATATAAAAATAGAGGACTAAAAATGGTGGTTGAAACCACCAATTAAACCCTAGAATTAAGCACTAATCCTAATCAAATTTCTCAACAACACTCCTCAACCATTAATCAAGAATATCCACGTCAGGCCAAATATCAATATATTCCCACCGTGCCCAGAACCAAGCCACAGTCAAACATCAAACCCTAAAGTCAGACGACTTAAATACCAAGTGTAGCAACTTCTTCAGAAATTCACCTAAGTGTTGAGCAGGCATGCACGCACCTTGAGGCACACAGTGCAAAACCACCCCCTCCCTCCTCAGAATCCTTTCTTCTTTTTCTCAAAATCGGGTATACCAGTGTACAGTAATGGGTAATCAGATCTGGGTCGGGGACCAGACCCATCGGCGAGGTGTAGCGGGTGAGGAGTGCGCATGTGAGTGAGAGGGACCTTACCCCGTGTGCTAAGGTGAACAACCTACTCAGTCTTTTCCTTTTATGCAGCTTCCTGATTTTCACGAATTTAATGTGGGACTATCTATCCTATAGTTCTTCTACATGCAACTGCAGGGGAGATCTCAATTAATTCGAGCTGCACTGCAGTTCTTCTCTTTGATTGAAACCCTGGAACTCTGCCTGGGAGCAGACCACGTCGATTGGGAGTAGTGGAGTGGTCACCGGATGGCAGAGCATGGATGATGGAGGTGGTGAAGTGGCAGCGATGAAGTGAAGTCCAGCGAAACTTGAAACGCAACACAGGCTAAACACCCCAATCAAAAAAGTCCAGAAGCACCGCCGTGAGATGGTGAAGGTGGCGATGGTGTTATTTTGGTGAATGGAGGCATGTGGTGGGTGGATGACGTCGAAGATGACAGCAGAGGAGTGGGTCGTCTAGTGGGTCGAAATACTAACCAAAGCCCTTAATAATTGAGGGCTTTTGGTCTAGGCCTAAAGGAGGAACTTTTGGAGGTGGTGGCGAAGCATAGTGGTCGTGCGAGCTCACCAGAGCTTTGCTGGTCGTGGAGAAGACAGAGTAGGAGAGAGGTGTACGGTGGTTGAACCTAAAATCTAACGGCCTAATTCTAATCTAGAGAGGGAAAGGAAGAACTTGAGGACTTAGGAGGACTGAAGGAGGCAAGATGGGTCCGGCGTTGGATGGCTGGATGCGAAGAAGAAGGTGAAGTCCGGCGGATGTATCAACGAGGAAGAAGAGGTCAGGGATGGTCGGGCTTTGGCTGGCCACGGTCGCGAAGAGGAGAGGAAGAAGATGGCGTGTCTTGTTGGCAGAGAACACGCATGGAAGGAGTCCAGAGGGCTCACCGGAGCCGAGGGCAATGGCGGATGGAGTTGAAGAAGAAGAGAGAAATTATGGCCAATCTCGATTGGGGCAAATGCTAGGATGAAGGAGAGCTTTTATAGATGAAGGGCCGGGTCTAATTTGGCAAATATTGGCCTGATTGACTCAAGCTTTTGGAAGCTCCACTTTTAGGAATTTTTTAGCTCACCTGAGCTCCTATCATCGAGGGTGGATCTGAGCGGTGGTTCATTGGAAATAGGATTCTCTACGACCAATCCCTCCAAATTTGGAGGGATTTGGTTCAAAAATTGAGGAACCTTGATTGAATTCATGCGGCTATAGGTGGATTCTGTTTAGACCTCCAATGGCAAATACTACGATATAGGTAGGGGGCTATTCATAAGAAACTTGAAACCTAGGGGCTTGAATGTAACAAATAGAGTTTTTAGGGGCTAAAATGCAAACTAGGTCAAGATAGACTCTGATTGTGCCCAAATTTTGATCATAACCTAATTTAGACCCAAGAAATATAATGGTAAAATTGGATTTGAGTTTTGAGCATGTTTGACTGGGAAAATTGCATAAAATCCTAAATTAGGGTAAATTCCCATCTAAAGCTCTATTCTAGGTCAAAATGGGTTCAGATGGATAAACCAAAGGTACCAAACCTCTTGGAATATTTTTCAATGATTTTTAGAAGGCTTAGATTAATTTTATCCTGACCAAAATCTTTCCAATTTAAGTGGGATTGATAATTAGGATTTTCAGTACTGTTTTCAGCCTCAAAGTGTGTAAAACACTGATTCAGCCAGCATAAACACACTTTTTAGTCTTTTATGCTCATTTAACCTTTAATTAATCCCTGAGTGACCCTGTGGTTAATCTGCATTTGTGATGTGCTATTAAAATAATAGAATTAACCCTATTTCCTTATTTTCTTCTCAAATCAGATTATTGTAGAATTGTAACCCTCAGATGATTAAGTAGGAGCATTCACCATTTGAAACTAACTAATTATGGTTAGTTAGGGCCCATGATGGTGTTACCATCATACCCCCATTCCTATCTTTTGCAAGTCCCTAGCAAAATCCTATGGATCAAACCAGATCTCTAAGTCGGATGTAATCGTCAAGATGCCTTACTAAGTAGCATCTCTAGAAACCATATCAAAATATCAACAATAGGCCTAGAGGTAATCAAGTACCGTCCAAGATTCGGACTTGACCGTCCTCAGCCTTGGGACTGCGACGAAGGTTTCTAAGGCCTGCAAAAAACACCCAAAGGTTCATTGACCCTAGCGGTTAAAGCACCCATACGTATTTATAGCAAGTCTAGGTTCAGTTTTCCAGTGCATTTTTTATAAGACAGATATAGATGGATTTTTATTCTGGGACTTTTCTCTCTTTTCTTTTTACATTCCCCTAAATCCAACAACGGATTGGCCCTAAATACAATCTGTATCAGATTCCTTGTCCCCACCATCAATCTTCAAAGGATCCCTAGCTTTTGATGCTTCGGGATAGCATCGCCCATGGCAACTCCCAGAACCCTGACTTTCGACACTTCGAGATAGTGCCACCCATGGTGTTCTATAGCTAAATTCAGCCCTGGCAATTGACATTTCGAAATTATCCCACCCACGGCACCTGAACCGGCACAAGGTTCTTACATGCCCCCGGTAGGATATTTAGATATCCTAGTAAACAAGCACTAAGGAGACGATATGTTATTACGCATCTTTGAGGAGAGTATTTTTTCATTCCACCTCTCTACACTGGGAACTCGTCCAATTAACTTGTGTCTTCGAGTCGCTCCTTAGCCAGATCTTGAGGAAAACCTTTTCAAAATAGAACACTTTTGGAAATTTTCTTCATTAAGCGCACTAAATTAGACTAGTATGTGATTTTTGGGTGTTTACATTACCAAGTCCCGCAAACCAAAGAGCAGGCAACAGGACCAAATAATCCCTAAGCCTTAGACTTAATATATCAACCTCTCACTTTCTTCAACCTCTTGAGGATTAATCTGGATCTTAACAAATAGATGAGTGTTTAAGCCCTAAGACAAACCCAAGAGGCCTAAGGTCGGTATTCGTCACCAATCTCCTAAGGTTTAGCCTTCCAGGTCATAATTCATCATCTGATCCAGCCTAGAACTTAGGTAAGTTTCATACTCAATTGCAGGGACTATCACTTTTTTTTTTGTTTGCTTCTTTTTGTCTTTTCTTTTCTCCTTTTCTTCCTCCTCAATTCTTTCAATTTGGATCTTAAACTTGTCCTCTCCTTTTCACCATTTTTTTTAATGAAACCCCTCTATGAATTGAATTTCACAGCGTTTTGCACTTTAATACCCCCCTCATGCCTATGATTTGCAATGTCCTAATTGTAAATTAGGTAGGTTGAAGTTCAGCTTAGATCTTATGTTAGAACAGGTTTGGTGGGTGGCGAATGGGTCGGGATGACTGTTGCGGACGATTTCAAGCTCTAATACAAGTATCAAAGGTGGACTTGGCTATTCTAATGGACGAACCCTAAAGTGCAATATGATTTCATCTTAGAGATAGGTCAGAAAAGTCTCAGGTTTTTCAAAATGGTGGGTTGCCTCCCATTAAGCGTTAAGTTTAACGCCATGAACTAGGCACAATGTGGCTCAAGGAGAATGGAGATCAAAAGATACTACAGCCAAATTCGAATTGGCAAGTTCGAGGAACGGTTGGAGTCTTTGACTGTTCACAACAAATGGTTCTGAGTCGTGGTGAAGTTTATTTATTTCAACAGCTCCATTTCCAAAGATTTGTCGGACAAGAAAGGGTCCGATCCATTTTGATCTTAGCTTTCCTGGGAAGAGCTTGAGCATGGCGTCAAAGAGGAGCACTTTCTGACCAGGATAGAATGATTTTCATGATATGTGTTTGTCATGGAAGGCTTTGACATACTCTTTGTAGATACGCGAGTTCTCATACACATCATTGCGTAACTCCTCAATCTCACTCATTTGCAACCGTCGATGGATTCCAGCCTTCATGAGATCTGGATCGCATTTCCGTACTGCCAAGTAGGTTTTGTGCTCAATTCTATAGGGAGGTGACATTACTTCCCATACACGAGTCTAAAGGGAGACATTCCTAGCTGGGTCTTATTGGCAATCCTATAGGCCCATAAGGCTTCCAGAAGTTGGGTGGGCCAATCTTTCCTATCAGGGCGAACAGTGACCCTATGGATTTTCTTGATCTTCTGATTAGAAAGCTCAAGCAATTCGTTCGTCTGGGAGTAATAAGAAGTTGAGATACAATGCGACACCCTGTACTTTTTCATCAGAGACTTGAAGTGCACATTTGCGAAATGAGACCTACCATTGCTAATGATGCTTTAGGAACCCCAAATCTAGAAAAGATGTTCTCCTGAATGAACTAGAGAACAACTTTATGGTTGTTTGTTTTGGTGGGGACGGCTTCGATCCATTTTGAGACGTAGTTAACAACAAGTAAGATGTACTTGAAGCTGTTGGATCTTGGAAAGGGTCCCATAAAATCAATTCCCCAGATGTCAAAGATTTTGCATGCGATAATCGAATTCATGGGCATCATATCACATGGACCCATGTTGCTAAGGGTCTGGCAACGAGCACATGGCCTACAATAGGATTGTGCATCTTTGAACATTGTGGGCCAAAAGAACCCACACTGGAGGATCTTCATTGCGATTTTACATCTAGAGTAATGGCCATCGCAAGCCTGGTCATGGTAGAACGAGATGACATCATTGACCTCATCATCGAGAATACATCTTTAGATCGCTTGGTGATTACCGATGTGAAACAGATACGGATCATCCCATACAAGTACTTGGCATTGGAAATCAGCTTGTCCTATCGGGAGGTCACCCAATCAGGCGGAAGTTTCCCCGTAACCAAGTAATTCACAATATCAACAAACTAGGGAAGTCCATTAATGGCCAAGAGATGCTCATCCAAAAAATGCTTGGTGATAGGTCCTGCCGGCTCAATGATTGGAGGAAGGCGAGACAAATGGTCAGCTACCATGTTCTACTTTCCTACCTTGTCTCAAATTTCGAGATCAAATTCTTGCAACAGCAAGATCCATTGGATTAATCTAGGTTTCGCATCCTTCTTTGTAAGTAAGTGCCTCACCGCAGTGTGATCCAAATAAATAATGACATGGGATCTTAGGAGGTATGATATGAATTTCTCCAGACCAAATACTACAGCCAGTAGCTCTTCCTCTGTAATCATGTAATTATGCTGAGCCTCGTCTAGTGTCATGCTGGCATAATATATTACCATCGATTTCCTGTCAATTTTCTACCCCAGCACTGCTCCTACTATGTAGTCAGATGCATTGCACATGATCTTGAAGAGTTGAGACCGGTCAGGAGATTACAGGATTGGTGCTTGGGTAACTCGGTCATGTAAGATTTTAAATGCATGAATGCACTCACTCATCATCTCGAAACGCGATCATGGAAAAATTAGATATGAATCGGCAATAGAATCCGATGTGCCCTAAAAATGATCTAATGTCTTTGATCGAGGAAGGTAGGGGTACGATCTCGTCAGATTCACCTTAGCTTGGTCAACTTGGATACCTCTTTCAGAGACAAGGTGTCCAAGCATAATGCTCTCAGGAACCATGAAGTGGCTCTTTTCCCAGGAGAGAACGAGGTTCACTTCGATGCACCTATAGAGGATCTGGACCAAGTGCAAGAGGCAATCATCGAAAGATTCACCAAAAATCAAGAAGTCATCCATGAAGACTTCATGGTATTTACCTACCATATCAGAGAATATGGCTAGCATACATCGCTGAAACGTGGCAAGTGTGTTGCAAAACCCAAATGGCATCCTACGGAATGTGTACATACCGAAGGGGCAGGTAAAGGTGGTCTTTTATTGATCTTCGGGATGGATTGCCAACTGATTATATCTGGAGTAGAGGGTGTAGCGGGTGGACTATATCTAGAAAAACTATAGGACAAATAGTCCCACATCAGATTCGCGAAAATCAGGAAGCCACATAAAAGGGAAAAAGTGTGTAGGTTGTTTGCCTTAGCACATGGGGTGAGGTCCCCCTCACTTACGTGTGCACTCTTCACTCACTACACCTCGTTGACGGGTCTGGTCCCCGACCTAGATCCGATTACTCATTATTGTGCACCTGTATACCCAGTTCTGAGAAAAAGAAGAAAGGATTCTAAGGGATGGGTGGTTTTGCATTACGTGCCTTGGGGTGCATGCAAGCCTACTCAGCACTTAGGCAAATTTCTGAAGAGGCTACTGCACTTGGCATTTAAGTCGTCTAACCTTAGGGTCCAATGTCCGACTGTGGCTTGGTTGTGGGCACTGTAGAAATATATTAATATTTGGTTTGACATGGATATTCGTGGATTAGTGGTTGAGTATTGTTAAGAAAATTGATTGGGATTAATGCTTAATTTTAGGGCATAATTGGTGATTTCAGCCACCATTTTTTGTCCTTTATTTTTATATTTTTGTCCCTAACATTTGAGATACATTCTTGCTTTTATTGAATATCATTTTGATTATTTGATTCACTTGCATTATTATTTTTTCTGAATATTGTGATTTGAAACAATTTCTCCCTACGAACGACCTCGGAACTCACGGTTTTTTGAGCATATAAATTTAAATGTCGCATTGATTTTCGTCACTATACTACAATGTGATATTTTTATGATGACTTTCGATGCAACATTTTGGTGCCGTTACCGGGGAGCAACACGCATTTCATTCACTAATCACAATTTCTAATCTGATTTTGACTTGCTTTATCTGATTTGCTGTGTTGCTGCAGGGGAATCTAAAGATCAACCGCACGAGCAACCACACTAGGGGCAGGTAATCGCATTCCCATCTTCTTTAAGCGCCTCATCTCTTGAAAGACTAAAAAAGGAAATCAATTATGATCAATTCACTTTATTTCATAGTGATCATCATTTGAGTTGGCTGATTTGATTTGAGATCCTCAACTAGATACTTGCACCTATTAGGGACTTAAGGTGCCTTGGGCTATTCACCTTCTTGATTGAACCCAAGGTACCATCTTTTGAAAAGAAATTGGACTTGGAAATAGAGTCAATCTAGGGTTTCCACATTAGGGTTCTAAGAGTACACACTTGCCTGAATTAAGCAGGACATATTTCTCGCATCGTGTGCTACCTAAGCCTTGGCTAAATTGATATAATCAAGTGAACCCTAAAATCTAGGCTCTAACAATCACTTGAATCATTAAAATTTGGGACCTAATAACTTGTTTACAACCCACTTCAGGTTGATTTGGGTTCTTGACCCAACTCATCCTCAACATTAGGGTAGGTCAGGTGAAGTTGGTCCACTTTGTGGGTCAACCAACCTCCAAATTAGGTCACAAATCAAATCAATTTTAAAGTTCAAGTGAAATTCAAGGCACATACAGGATTAAAATTGGTAGACCTAGGAGTCAAGCTCACACATTCTGATCTACTTGGAATCTCAATGACAAGGAAGGTTGGGTAGGGGAAAACTTGTAACCCGTGGGGATGCTCTATCATGTAGAGGTCTTTTCGAGACTCTTCCTTCCTGGCTGCCCAAGTAATTCTCAGGTGGGTGAGTTTTTAATCTAGAGGTAACATCCACCTCGAACCTCCTTAGTCATCCAAAATTTTTGGGTGCCTCGATTGGGTCTAATACACATTCTGTCCTTCATCTGATTCCTTAGTGCATGTTTGGGAGGAGATCCTTAAAACCAAACTTGAGGCCTCCATTAGCAGTTCACTCTCGTCTAGGTCAAGCCCTGACCCAATTATTTGTGCTCCCGCCTAATCAGATCGAGATCTCTTTAAACACTTCCACATCTGAGCCCAGTTGTCCATCATCTGCATCCAAGGAGAATCAAGAAGAAGAGACCAATGTTTAGAATCAATAGCAATGCCTCACTGATCTCTTCCACACATTCATGAATCCACCACCAAGTCCGCAGATGCGAGATCACTACAATCTCGCTGTGGTGGCAATTGAACCCAGGGTGCAAATCCCGGTTGGAGGACCTGATACTGAATTAAAATCTATCCTGATTATTGCAATCGCTAAATTGCATGGCTTGAACTCTGAAGATGCCTTCCAGCACATCAAATAGCTGAAACATCTGGCCCAAAACTTTGGACCACCTATTCTAAATTGGGACATCCTACTCATGAAGATGTTCTCCTTCTCTCGTATGGATAAGGCTGCCCATTAGTATCATACTCTGACTCATCCAATAACACATGGGAGGAACTCCAATCTGAATTCCTGAAGAAATTCTTCCCAGTTGGTCGCACCAATGCCTTGAGGCACCAAATCACGCATTTCATGCAAAATGCTGGAGAGCCACTTCATGAGGCATGGGATCGCTTTTTGGATCTCATGCAGAAATGCCCCCATTACAGAGTTCCTAAATGGGAACAAGTCCAGCCTTTTTACCAGGGACTCTGTGAGCATATCAGGTTATTTATCCATGCAACTTGTGGTGGCAACATCATGGGTCAGCATGAAGACACTGTTTAGGAGATTTTCGTGAACATGTGCGAGAACTCCATGAACAATGAGTCTATGGGTGTGTTCAACTGGAAGACCACCCGTGCAATGACAAACACGCGAGAGGCACTCGAGACTTGAGACCTATCTGCATCCGTCAATCTGGAGTTGGTGGCCAGTCTCCTGGATAAGTTATCCATCATCAAAAAGAAGGTGGATGAATTGACTCAACATCTGCAGAGAGCCACCACCACGCAGTAGAGCATGTATGCACAACCACTCTCAGGTAAGGAGGCCATGCATAACATTTACCATCACTCATATTAGGGGATGGACCCGTATCCACCCCTGTTTGATCCCAATTTTGGAGGAAACTCCAGACCGTCATACTCTTGTTAGGGAAAGTCTGAACACTTGTACTCTGATTATTCTGGAATTCCTCAGACCTGCGAGGAACTCCACGCCATCCAAAATGATCCATTCTCCAACACATATAACCCTAGATGGCGCAATCATCCAAACTTTGCATGGTCGGGAAATAATCAGAACTTAAGACCTCAATTCCCACCCCGACCACAAGCTCAGCAACCATATCAACCCACTTAGCCTAGGCCCAACCTGAATTACCAATCTGTGCCTTCCAAGGAAGATCAGATGAACTTGATTTTGCAAGACATGCTTGACATCCAAAAGACCAATGCAGTTATACAGAAACAACACAAAGAAGATATCACAAAGGTTCGAAATCAACTTGCACAAATGACTAGGTCTTACCAACCTGATGCACTCCCTTCCCAACCTCTGCCGAATCCGAATAACGTGTTGAACCAAAGGCACGTTATGAACCCTAATCAGGGCCAAGCTCATATGTTTATCAAGCCCCTTATGCTCCATCACCTGACGGGATGGAGGCTTCCACCTCGTATGTGGGATATCAACAGCAACCACCACTTTTTCCTACTCTAAACAAAGGCCAGGCTGACCTCAACGCTGTTACTACACGTAATGGCAAATAGACTCAGGATCCACCTTATCCTAGCCACTCTAGCCTTGGTAGTTCAGAGCTTAACCCAAGGATGGTCATCTAGGACACACTTATCCCAGATCCAGAGCCTGAACCAATCCTAGAGGAACCTACAGAGGTTTCATTTTCCAAGGCCTTAGCCAAAGGAAAAAGAAAACCCAAACCCGTGGCACTTGAGGAAGACTTAGTCAAGCTCTTTGAGCAAGTCCAAATAAACATCCCCTTAATGGATGTGATCCACCACGTGTCGACTTACACATGATTTCTGAAGGACTCAAGTCACCAAAGCATAAGCCACGAAACAAAGACAGGAGTCTAATTGTTTTGTTTCAGCAAGCCAGCTCTATCATCCTTAGCAAAGTTCCATAGCAAGTGAAAGATCCTGGCACCCCTCTAATCTCCTATAAGATCGGCGACATAGAATTTGATCGAGCTTTATTGGATTTAGGAGACTATAAATCTAATCGCTACATCCCTACTAGATTACTTCTAGAAAACTGAGCTCAAACTGACTGTTGTGACCCTACAGTTGGCTGACATATCAATTAAGTCACCAAGAGGAGTTCTCGATAATGTTCTAGTTAAGATACAAGATTTCTACTTCCCGATGGACTTCATTATATTAGATATGGATACTATTAATCGCTCTGAAATGGGTTTTAAAATCGTCGCATTGCAGTATAGATTGAATCAGCACGAAAAATAGATAATATTTATACTCAAAAGAAATCCAAGGTCGTTCGCTGGGAGCAAGTGACAATTAACTCTTAAGATTACAATTCTATCAATGTATAACAATAAATCCAAGTAAGAATGATATATATGATTAGGTAAATGTCAATGAAGCAAAAATATTAAGGTAAAATACTGATTTGAATCACTAAATTACCCTAAGCACAAATAAGCTCAAGTATCTCAAATAATGCAACAGTAATATCAATGCAACAATAGTATTAGTCGATGGTCAAGCCGATTAGTCAACTTAAATGGCTGGTGCTACAGTGCTAAAGAAGCAATATTCTTCTCTGTCTTTTTCCTCTTCTCTTCTTCTTTGCCTTGGCTTCATGCACAGAGGGGCTCTGATTTTGGCTAAGTGTCAAAATCTCCTCAGAGCAAAACCCTCCCATGACCTGCGCACTCTTTCTCCTTTCTCTCTCTGGGTTCTACCCTCCTAGGGCCTCAAACAGTGTCGGGTAATCAAGTGAACAGGGATCCACGTACTCGGGACCAAGGTTGCAAGCATGGGTCTCAATCGAGGTGTGAAGGGTTAGGCAGGTCGAGTGTGTGCATGTGAGGAGGGACCTCACCCCTTGTGTCTGAGGCAATAAGCCCCAGGAACAAATTCAATTTATGCCGCTACAAAAGTCCGTGCACTTCCGAGGTGGGACTATGTCCCAAGGCTTCTTCTTGCGCACGGGCCTCAGCTACTGCTTCGTTTAATTCCAGTCAAAGGCCTGGTCAAAGGGCCAAATTGGTCCCTAGGTTGTGTTTTTGTAGAGATTCCACGCACCCTGGAGGCTTCACTTGGAGCTTCTGTGGCTAGAACGTGCTTTAAGGTTCCTTCGAAGCTCTACGTCAATGGAGGATGGAGACTGATGTAAACACATTTACACTACTTAAGATGTCTATTTATGCATGTTCTTAAGCATAGGATTGCATTTCATGATATAAATATTGCATTACATGCATCATCTTGCATTTAGAATACTTTGAATAAAATGGAGGTTAATTGTCTCCTTTTATGTGCTTGGACAGGGCAAATATTTTATCAGGGCCTCGGATCAAAGATCCAACCGTATGGATGTGATCAGGGCGACGATTGGAGTTCAACGACTCCAAGATTGCCCTAATCAGGCATCCGTAGCATCAGATAGAGACCGGGGAACCCTAGAAAATCAAGGGCTAGGATGGTGAAAATCTGCCCTTCAGATGACAAATCCGACCGCACGGATGAATTCGGATCGATGATTGCAGCCCAACGACACAAAAATCGAGTCAATCTGACATCCGTGGCACCATCTACAACTTCCAGAAGATGGACGGCCAAGATGGCACCACGTGGCGCCATCTCAGCCGCCCAAACGGCCGCTTGCATTTTGTGAAGGCCCCCGCCCGATCGCTCTCCGCTGTCAGATGGAGATCCAACTGCTGTGGTCGCTCGCGCTTAAAAGCGTCTGCGCGACCATTTCGTCCGCGTAGCGCAGCGGTGACGCAGCCACAAGCGAAACAAAGGTCACCGGTTCGAGCCGCGGCGAGGGGCTAGAAGGCGCAGGCGAGCGGGCGCGGACGAGCGTTAGATGGAGATCCAACGGTTGCGCACGCCCAATAGCGCCGACGCGCAATTGGATGCCCGTGCGTAACGCGCGATCACACGCGCCAGGTGGGCGGGCTGCAGCGGATGAAGGCGCGATTTTAAGTCGTCCGATCTCGCGATCGGACGGCTGAAAATCAATGGACGTGCGCGGGTGTTGCGCAGGCGAGCAGCCGAGAGGGTGCACTCGAGTCGCCCACGTCGCCCACGAAGGGAGCTTTAGTGACGGATTTATCTGTCACTAAAGACCCCTCATTTACTATTTTGAAGTTGTAATGTCCATTTTGCCCCCACTCCTTGCAACTATAAAAGGAGACCCCCTCCATACGAAATTCTCATCCCTTCTTTCTCCTCTCTACCCCTCCAAAGCTCAAGAGAAGCTTGTCCCACACTCGGGATGCTTCTCGCGAGATAAAGTCCAATTTTCGTTTCCCTTCGGAAGTGGATCTCGCGACGACGACGGCGTGCTGCTTCGTTCCTGTTCTTCTGCTTCGTCCTCCTTCGTCCCGCTTCGTTCTCCTTCGTCCAGGTGTCGTCCCGTCCGGCTCGTCCTCCAAGCAACCGTTGATGATGATGTGTAATGTGTATATAACACAATGGTTGTATGACAATGAATGATTATTGTTATGATCATGTCGTTGTAGTATAGGGTGTATAATATAACATTAAGAATGTCGTATAGTGGTGAGTATGGGTGAGTACCAGTCATTACAACCATTATTATCATTTGCTTATTTATCTAATTTTTACTGGTTTTGTTCCAGGTCATTCACTGGGGGGCAATTTATTGAATTTAATTCGGTCACTCTTTGATCTCAAAATTATCCTCTAATTCCAAAAAGAAACTTTACATCTTATTAAAGAATGAATGAATGTGTGTTTTATTTACCTAATTACTAAGAAATGCTTACAAAAATACTAACTATGAACAAGCATCAAACAATCTATTATTATACTCTAAACTATGTATTTACAAGTTATACTATTAATACTAACATAATAGTGTATAATACCTTAGGATGCAATGGTGTAGAGACTTAACTTATTAGTCTATTATGTATAGTAACATATACAGCAGTTTCAGTGACAGATATAAGCGTCGCTAAATCTTAGAAAACACTATATACAACCTAAAAGGCAAAACTGAGGTCTTTAGCGACGTTTATAGTGTCACCTTATTCTGTTAGTAATTATATAGATTTACTTATACGTATGTATATTACTTATTCTACTACTATATGTACAGTAAGTCTTTCTGTTCTTGTTATCTCTTGTGTTCCTCTCTTTTTCTTCTCTTTGTGTTTAACTTAACTCGTCTGTTCTTTTCTTCTGTGTTAACTCTTCTGTCTTAAGATACTTCAGAGGCTGCGGTGGGGAGGGGGTTAGGCTAATGTCATTAGTTTAAAACGTGCTTAGTTTTGCGGGTGCGCTTTTCGAGGGATATGCTGCACCTAGAGGGCGGGACCTGACCTCTACTAAGCGCGCCCTAATCTCAGATTAGGTGGCTTAATTACGTTCTCATATCAGCGCAAGGCCTCAGCCCAACGCCACATGCTCGCACGCTCGGGCCCCCGGCCCCCACACACATCACACATTCATCGCAAATCAGACAGTACATGGCTAACGAGTAATCGGATCCAATAGAATAGGATGCTGTTCCGGGCGCCCGGCGCTGTGACGACTGATGAACGTTTAGCATAATTAAGTTATATGTGGCTGCGCTTGACATACAGCACACGATGTGGTGCTATTCCAACGCCACATCGTGCGCTGGAAATCAGGCGCAGCTGCGTCTGGGCACATTTTTGGCCCTCGATTTGGGGGCCATAAATTATTAAAAAAAAATAAAATAAAATATGGTAAATAAAATATTTACATAATACTACATAATTGATTAATTAATTTTGAATTTTAAATATGTTTACTATACAAATAAATTTGCTAAACTAGGCTGATTATACAGGTTGATTTAGGTGATTAAATAGTTAATTACTTATAAAATAATTAGTAAATGGTCTAATTGACCTTAAAAAGTTTTAATTTACATACTTAAGTATTTAATACATATTTTTATTGTATTTTTACGAATTTATTTATGTTTTATTTAGGCTAAAATAGCTATTCTGGGTTGTTAAATTAAAACTAAGCTAATCAGTAAGCTGTACTAGGTATAAATACACTTTAATTAGCTTAAATTACTTACTATATATATTATCCTAATTTTATAGATTTATTTAATTTAATTATAGCTCTAAAATATTAATTTAGCTAAGTTACTCTATAATTTAGCTATTAAATATGTAAATAGGGATCTGTTTATATATATATACATTATTAAGTAGATACATACATAATAGTTTAGTATATATACATATATTTACATAGATTACATATGTATATGGATTTATGTACAGGTTTTATACATATTTATAGTATAACTATGTATCTTACTTACATAATTAGGCTATATGTTATAGTTATAATACTATGGATAGGTATATTTACAGTTTTAAAATATGTATAATTAGGTTTTAGTAGGAAGTTAGGAAATGAGAGAAGAAGGGTTAATTAAGTTTTGATTTCAATTTAAACAGCAGCTAAGCTACTGTCAGAGAAGATGGAGAGGGATGAGAAGGTGTGTTGTTCAGGGTGTTTTGTTTAGCATCAGCAGTGGCTTAAGCCACTGTCAAATGGGCTAACTGCTGCTGCAGTTAGTCCATTTGAAGAGGGAGGAAGTATTCTACAGAGAAGAGGGAAATTTAGAGAAGAAGGGAGTTTAGAGAAGAGGGGAATGTAGCTGCTAGATGCAGCATGTTGCTGTGTAACTGGGAGTAAGATAAAATTCAAAACAAACTAAACATTAAAGAGTTAAAATCCAAATCTGATAGGGGTTTAAATCCCATGAAAATCTCATAAGAATTCAGTTCAAATACCCAACAAGAAAAAACCTTATCAGAAGCATCATTTTAGATCAAAACAGCAAATGGCATTGAGTTAGTCTTCCTAATGCCATAGACAGCATGAAGGAAGACTTAGCTCAATCAATTAAAACCAACAACATACAATCCCAGTTTCTTGCAACCTTAAGGAGTATGGAAAACTCCTTAGGTTAGAGAATCACCATACAGAAATGATCATCAACACAAATAGTGTATGGCAGTTCTGAAATAGCAAAAAGAGACTAAGAATGCATTAAGGAAATTTAATGGAAGCTGGCGAATGCATTCAAAACAAAGCATACACAGAATCATGAGAGGCTCTTCTGATTGGTTCTCTGTAACCAGAGAACTTCTCAAAATCCTTGCCTACAATGAAAACCAAAAATCCCTTCAATTTGTCAGATCTGTCAAAACATTTCAGAGAGTAAAAATCCTTTAAAATCCAAATCAAAAGTGCTCTGACAAACTGAGGCAATCCATTTAAAACAGAGGGGCTTTTGTGAAACAAATGGAGTGAGTGAGAAGCCCCAAATGGTGCTTGTGACGCCACTTTCAGATCTGAGGCAGTGCATCATCAGATCTGAAATTGGGTCAGGATGTGTGGGTGATTGATGAAAAATTCGTCGTAAAAAGGAAAAACAAGAATCAGAATTTGGATGACGGAAAAACAAAACATGAAGAGGGAGATAAATTGAACAATGAACAGATGATTCTTCCCCTCTGATCTGGACTGATCAGAGGAGGTGAGGGAGGGGATCTAATACTAATTCTACTCCTAAGACTAATCTAACAACAGCTAACATTAAACACTAACAATTAAAACTAAATCTATTCTAAACTACTGCAAACTAAATCTAACACTACTTGTGCAGAATTAAAAACCTAAACTAAAAGGAAGAATGGGACCTATGGGTCCTTAGCCGGCGGATAAGGAGGAAGAAAGGAGGAGGGTGACTCCAGCGGAGGGAAGAGTCTACTAGTGAGACTCCAGGGTCGTCCTCAGGTGCTACGAGGTCCTTAGCGACGAGGAGGGTCGAGAGCAGGCGATGATTCCACAGCTGGTGGCTGTGAAATCAGGGGCTAGATGAGGAGGAGAGACTGGAGTGGACGAACTGATCGCTAAGAGATGTAGGAGGGAGCGATCCCTTGCGCACGACACCACTGAGGTGCTTAAGTAGCAGCTCAGTGATTGAGATCACCGCAAGGGTGAGGCTAATCAAAATTAGGCCGGCGGTGAGGATGAGATGGGTAGAGCGCGCGGCGAGTCAAGAGAGAGATCTGACCGTCAGATGAGATTTAGGAAGAGAGGTGAACGCACGCACCGAATCGCGCGAAGGTTCCATTTGATTCCAACCGCAGATCGAGATCAAAAGTGCGATGGACGGTCGAGAATGGCTGTGTTCTTCGCGTGCTACAGTGCGCGTGAAGAACACCGGCTTCTCTCTGAAATGAGGGAAAACTTGCAGGAAGACCCTTGAACGAAGGGGTAGAAGAATAGCGTGTAGGTCCAAAAGTGAAAAGAACTATAACTGGAAGGGCCTTGCAGTCATACAGAAGGGTCCCTGCGGCTTGCAAAAAGGTCCAAGAAGGAGTTTTGAAGGGTAGAAATGTAATGCGTGAAGGACCTAATTGTAATCTATTTATTTCTAAGCCTAAATGATGTCTAATTGCTTTCAAATTTTTACATGTGCTTAATTGAACATTTAAGACATTGATTTTACTTCTGATTTGGCTTTTCAAACTTGTTTATGTGTTCAATTGATGCATGGATCATCATTTGTTCTTTAACTTTTAGAATATCTCATTTTTGTGACCTAATTATGAAGTTTTAACACACATTAACAGTTTTAGGTCTTTTTCTTTAATTCCCACACTTAACCATTTTTATATGTTAATTTGATATTGTTTTGCTTAGTGTCTAGCTTAATTTTGGCCTTTTAGCCATGATGAGTAGGATTTCTCTCTCCCTATTCTTTTTACCGCTTTCTAGTATAGATTTACTGCTTTCTAGATTAATCTACTCGTCCTCCAAGCGACCGTCGAGGAGGACATTTCTCCCTCCATTCTTTTAATACTTTCTAAAGTAATTGTTTTATGCTTTCTAGTTGTAATGAACAATCTCTTCAATGCAAAAATTCCTTGTTTATTCTACATCTCATTTTGATTTCTCTGTGTAATATTCTCTTTCTCTCTTACTCTCTCTCTCTCTTCTATTTATTGTAAATAATTAAATAGTTCTAAATTGAATTATTCTGTAACAAATAAAAAGAAACACGTAGTTTTTAAATCAAACGTCCGCCTCCCTGTGTTCGACCCGGAATTTTAATTTCGGTATAAATTTTATTTGTTGAACACGAATTCTTCGCTTTCAAACTACAACGACAGGTTTTCCAAAACCGAACACATTAGCGTAGGTTCGTAAATGTTCAACATTTTGGCGCCGTTGCCGTGGAGGCAACGATCTTTGATTTCTCTTCGCGTTTTGTAACTTACAAATCATTTACCTCACTTTTCTCCTTTCTTATTATAATTGCAGGTACTCTTTCGAGACAGGAAAAAGCGATAGATTGGAGTAAATTGCTGTAGAAGGTTTTGTGAGTTACCCCCCACCTCCCACCCATTAGATTTCATTTCATCACATAATAACTCAAACATCAATCAACCTAGGTGTTTTTATAAACTCTAAGGTTAGATTGTTTGTTGTTTGACACCCATACTCACCCCAACCCCCACATTAAAAAGAAAAAGAAAAAAAGAAAAATCTCACAGAGGTACACAACCTCATCTGATTTTCAAACTCAACCGGTAAACCAATCTTAGGAGCTGGTACACACATCCAAACACATAATTAAGTAGAAATTAGATTAGGTAATCATTTGTGTGCCTAATTAAGTGGTCCAACAGGCCAATTGTTTGAGTTGATTGGGCCGCACCACTTCAAATAAAATCAACTCATCAAGTAGCTGCCAATTAGGTTCAACTCTTAAGGATTTACCAGGCACTCCACATTCTTTTTAAACTTTAAAGGAAAACATCTTCACCTGTGCTTGCAAAACCTGGTGTGCTAATGAAACTTGATTGAAAACACCTAAAGTTGAATCCTAAAAGCTACTAAGCAAGATTTGAACCTTAAAATTCACCACATCAAAAACAATCTTGCTTGAAAACCACTGGTTGTGCACTCACACACGAATCAATCAATCATTAAGGGCACAACCCATTTAAAGGGCCCATCACATTCCAAAGCACATTCAAACCTAGCCCTAAATAAAACAGAGTAGACGTTGGCCTTAAGGATTGGACTCGCTCTTCAGAACCCAGAACGAGATTATTTTCGATTAGTCTGTTTCTACTGTTCAATCTGATGTCTAGCTAGGGGAGTAGAGTCAAACGATCGTGGATGGGGGGTACACTAGGAACCAGAGGTGCAAGCCGAAGGAAGAACCTTCTCCCCAGTCCCTCCTTCTAACTGGTTGGATTGAACAGATGGAAGTAGATCAAATCGTTCCTTTATCTCAAGATGGGTTTTGAGAGTCTGTAGGTCTTTAGGCTAACCTATTTAAGGATAGGTTTGATTGTTTATATTGCAGGGCACCTTTCTTCCTCCCGTGTATCATGAATCCTTCCACATATTTCATGCATTCTCGCTCTTTCCCTCCTGTTGTAAATTATCCTCAACATGACGATTATCCCAACTCGTATTGTAATCAACCATCAGTTAGTTGGGATAATTCGGATTGGGGATACAATTTCGGACCCCCGTGTCTAGGGTCTAACCCTGAACACTTTGATTCTGATTTCTATCCTTCTCAGAGCTGCATCGATTATAGATCGTCTTCCTTTCATGAACAGCATAATACGATCTACAATCAAGAAGGATACACCGATCCTTACCCATCCTCTGATTTCACTGCCTTTAGGTCATCACCATCTTTTCAACAATCTGAAATGACCTATTATCAGGAAGGGTATAACGAATCTCAATTCGTTAATTCCCTTGCATTGAGCCCAAACCCACCCAACCCTGAACCAACTCATTTGGTTCAGGTTAACCAGGTTCAAGATAAGGTTCTGGCTAACTTGAGGAATATCATTCAATCTTTAGAAGTTCAGCCAATACCTTGCATTGAGAGATTGGAGCCCCTGATTGAAATGATTGATGATTTAAACAAGTCTTTGTTGGATTGGCTCCAGGATGTTAAGGTTAAGAACCCGGGTGAGTTTCTACTTGGGAAATTAGCAAAATTGAGGATGAGATTCGTGGTTGCTTTGATTCAATCTTGGAATAATTTCCAGGATGAGCCCTCTTCAGGAAAGCCAATGACAGAACCCGCTCAGGCACCTGTTGGGGGGGACACGTGTTACGAGGCTGACCAGATTGAATTAAAACAACCAATGAAGGATGATTTGATTTCTTCACCTGAGATCCCTAAGCCGGGTTACGAGGAAATGTATGTCTCCTTGGAACACAAAGTGACAACTGATATGGGACATACATTGATACGGATCCTGATGGTGAAGATTTAAGTTGCGAAGTCTCACGCGAGTTTTCTAAACACGATTTCTGTGAGACGATTGGGCCTGAGGAATCTGATAGATCATTTGATAGCCCAATAACTGAGGAAACTGATCTTATTAGGGCACACATTACGGATCCAGAATCGCATTTTCTGGAGGAATCAATTCAATGCCCTGATTATCAGTTACACCTTGTTGAGCTTATTGATGATTCTAATTCTGAGATAATTAGACCCAAGTCAATTTTGATTCTGCCACATCATTTAGACTTGGAGATTTTAGACGGGGTGATGAATATACAAGAGGTCCTGGAATTTGATAAGCTGAATGAGGAGAATAGGAGCTGGGAAGTTCTTATTTGGGAAGTCAATTTTGGAGGAAATAGAAGATTGAGTCGAAGGGTTCCTTTTAAGCTAAAACCATTAAATCAGAACTCTTACGACATTTGTTTCGAGGATGTCAAACCCAAGCACACATTCAACGATTATCCTTTTGAGCTTCAATTCTCTGTAACCCAACTTTTTGCTCTTGGGTTGCATCCTCAGAAATCGCAGGCCCGATCCCGCTTACATTCTGATTTTAGGTTTTGGGTAATTTTTATCCAGAACCTAAGATATTCTCGATTATGTGGTGTGGGTCTGCACCACAATCTGGTCCACATCTGTGGACCTCTGCTGACAGGTCAGAGGATTCTTCTGTTCATTCTAATTTTGACCTGCACATGTGAATTCTTCATTTCTTTTCTTTGTATAGTGTGCCTAGCTGAAGGCACTAAACTCAGCATCTTTACAGTTCTTTTTCGTTTTCATCTTGGAGCGGACCTGATATTCATGCAATTCAGGTGCTTTCTACGCTTTTCCACTCTGTTTTATGTCTTTTTAATACAATGAGGACATTGCATTAAATAGGCATGGGAGGGTGGATATTCATCTCTGAATTCATTCGTCAGCTCCGTAGATTTGTTTATTTTCTTTTATAAAAAAAAAATTTCAGAATTAGGAAAGAGAATTTGGGTTTAAGAAAATTTTCAATCTTAGGAAATACTACATTATGATTTGAACACAAAGATCCTTCAGGTCTTTGGACTTAATCAGCCTGTGTATCCACTAAAATGTGGATTTGTCTTTCGAGTCCTTGCCATCTTAATTCTTTTGTAATTAGAATAAATAAGTTTGGGTGATAAGTACACGACTTATCAACCCGCCCTCTGATTTGAGGGAATTTCGAGTCTTAAGCATCTACACACTTTCGTTGCACTGACTCGTTGTTCGACGATTTCTACAGAAATTGGATAGCTAATGAACCTTCTAGGGTGATATGGCTGGCAAGTTATCGTGGGTAACAGCCCATAGGTAGGTTGTCCAGAGCCCAGTCACTGGACCTTTCTCTTTTTCCTGCCCTTAGGTAAATCTTAGACCAGGGAAGCCACCTATTTAAAAAAAAAAATCAAAAAGAAAAGGAGAAAAGAATAAAAAGAAATAAGCCACACTTCCCCGCACGAGTATGGCTGGCAAGTTGTCGGTGGTAACAGCTTATCGACCGGTTGTCCAGAACCCAACTCAGAAAATGCACTAAAAATTTCCAAAACACTTAGGAAGAAGCGGAGAAGTAGAATAAACCGGGGAGATATACACTGGATTCACCCTTGTGTTGACCCCGTAAAAAAAAAAAGTAGGGAGAAAGCTACCGGTTGTAAAGATACACCTTTAGGCAGAATTCCTTTTGAGGTCACCTAGAGGCGTAGAAATCCGAAGTCCATCCTAATTGCCGGTCAACGAGTCTATCACAAATCACAATAAGATGCTTAAAGCTTAGGGTTTTCATCAAATCTTGGGTGAGTTGAATGGCCGTAGAAAGCCACTCTTAAACCCTAAAATTTGAAAATCCAAAAAAATTAGAAAAGAGTAAAAAGAAAATGAAATTTTTCTTTGAATAAGGCGAGGGCTTGAGGCGGTCTGCATTTTGGTTGATACCCAGGCACTGTTGTGTCTTTGAAAGTTCAGTTCCTAAGTAGACAATTTCTTAATGATTGAAAAATAACTCAAGTCTAAATAATCTAACCTAATTATTTTATAAATAGCATATAGTTTTTGATAGGGACTAGCAAAAGATAGGCATGGGGGTATGATGTAAACACATTTACACTACTTAAGATGTCTATTTATGCATGTTCTTAAGCATAGGATTGCATTTCATGGTATAAATATTGCATTACATGCATCATCTTGCATTTAGAATACTTTGAATAAAATGGAGGTTAATTGTCTCCTTTTATGTGCTTGGACAGGATAAATATTTTATCAGGGCCTCGAATCAAAGATCCAACCGTATGGATGTGATCAGGGCGACGATTGGAGTTCAACGACTCCAAGATCGCCCTAATCAGGCATCCGTAGCATCAGATAGAGACCGGGGAACCCTAGAAAATCAAGGGCCAGGATGGTGAAAATCCGCACTTCAGATGACAAATCCGATCGCACGGATGAATTCGGATCGACGATCGCAGTCCAACGACACAAAAATCGAGTCAATCCGACATCCGTGGCACCATCTGCAACTTCCAGAAGATGAACGGCCAAGATGGCACCACGTGGTGCCATCTCAGCCGCCCAAACGGCCTCTTGCATTTTGTGAAGGCCCCCGCCTGATCGCTCTCCGCCGTCAGATGGAGATCCAATAGCTGTGGTCGCTCGCGCTTAAAAGCGTCCGCGCGACCATTTCATCCACGTAGCGCAGCGGTGACACAGCCGCGGGCGCAGCAGAGGTCGCAGGTTCGAGCCGTGGCGAGGGGCTGGAAGGCGCGGGCGAGCGGGCGCGGACGAGCGTCAGATGGAGATCCAACGGCTGCGCGGGCCCAATAGCGCCGACGCGCGATTGGACGTCCGCGCGTAACACGCGATCGCATGCTCCAGGCGTACGGGCTGCAGCGGATGAAGGCACGATTTTAAGCCGTTCGATCTCGCGATCGGACGGCTGAAAATCAATGGACGTGCGTGGGCGTTGCGCGCGCGAGCAGCCGAGCGGGCGTGCGCGAGCCGCCCACGTTGCCCACGAAGGGAGCTTTAGTGATGGATTTATCCGTCACTAAAGACCCCTCATTTACTATTTTGAAGTTGTAATGTCCATTTTGCCCCCACTCCTTGCAACTATAAAAGGAGACCCCCTCCATACGAAATTCTCATCCCTTCTTTCTCCTCTCTACCCCTCCAAAGCTCAAGAGAAGCTTGTCCCACACCCGGGATGCTTCTCGCGAGATAAAGTCCAATTTTCGTTCCCCTTCGGAAGTGGATCCCACGACGACGATGGCGTGCTGCTTCGTTCCCGTTCTTCTGCTTCGTCCTCCTTCGTCCCGCTTCGTTCTCCTTCATCCAGGCGTCGTCCCGTTCGGCTCGTCCTCCAAGCAACCATCGAGGAGGATTTCTCTCTCCCTATTCTTTTTACCGCTTTCTAGTATAGATTTACTACTTTCTAGATTAATCTACTCATCCTCCAAGCGACCGTCGAGGAGGACATTTCTCCCTCCATTGTTTTAATGCTTTCTAGAGTAATTGTTTTATGCTTTCTAGTTGTAATGAACAATCTCTTCAATGCAAAAATTCCTTGTTTATTCTACATCTCATTTTGATTTCTCTGTGTAATATTCTCTTTCTCTCTTACTCTCTCTCTCTTCTATTTATTGTAAATAATTAGATAGTTCTAAATTGAATTATTCTGTAACAAATAAAAAGAAACACGTAGTTTTTAAATCAAACGTCCGCCTCCTTGTGTTCGACCTGGAATTTTAATTTCGGTATAAATTTTATTTGTTGAACACGAATTCTTCGCTTTCGAACTACAACGACAGGTTTTCCAAAATCGAACACGTTAGCGTAGGTTCGTAAATGTTCAACAGAGACCTAATACCTGAAATCCAAGATACGGCCTTTCAGCCTGTCAAATAAACTCAGGGGTTTCGCTGTGGAACGACGAGTACGATGGTGGTTGTGGCGTGTCGTGAAGGTGGTCGATGAGGCTTCTAGACCTCATGGAGGGTAGATGGTGGAGCGTAAGTTCGGCAGAGGATTTAGAGGAGCAATCGACCTAACTAAGTTAGAGCTTTTTCTCTTGAGGTCGAGGCAGAGGTGTAGAGTGTGGAAGTGGCGACGTAGGTGGTCAGTGGTAGCCACTGGAGCTCACCAGAGGTATGATGGCGAGATGGAAGACGACGGTGAAGCATGTGCGATAGGGGTCTAATCAAAGTGGTGACGGTGTATTTGTGGAGTGGTGGAGCTAAGGAAGCAATCTGGGCAAGTAGCGGAGTTGGCACTGGTTCTGGTACGGCCGGCATCGGAGATGAAGATGACTGCAGTAGGGGTAGGACGGCGAGGACAAAGGAGATAGAGGCGTTGGCTGGTACTGCTCGACGCGGAGGAAGACGAGGAAGGAGGATCTGTCGCTGGTATTACATTCAAACAATGAGAGAGGTTAGAGAAGATTGCCAGAAACTCAAGAAGCCTTTCGGCTAAAAAGGAAGGAGGAATGTGGGGAATTTCTGGCCGAAATCGAGCTTAGGGAGGATGGGCAGGCCCTGGGAGTCTTTATATAGGTAGCAGGGGATTGGTTGAAGCTTGGAATGTCACTGGAATAGGAGACCCACTCCTTTGAAGGATTCACATGAGGATTTGGGCGACTTTTGAGACTTCGGATCTGGCTAAAAAGGAAGTTAGTTTCTTGACGAATTCCCCTTTTAAATCTGAGAAGGATTCGTCAAGAGATCAAGGAGATCTTGCCAAATGAAGCTCTCTAGAGTTGTAGGAATAGGATTTTGGTGCAGAGGGGCCTTTTTGTGAGGAAGACAAAGAAGTTGGGGGCCTTTTTGAAATAAATTCAAAAGTTGAGGGGCTATGCGAAATAAAGAAAATCAGACTTGGACCAAAGTGCAAACAAGGTTGAAACAATCTCAGATTGGGCTCAAATTTTGATACAGATCTAATTTTGACCCAAACAATCCAATGGTGAAGTTGGATTTTGGTTTTGACTTCCTTTTACTAGGTAATTTATGTAAAAAAACAAATTAGGGCAAAAGTCTGTCTATGACTATTTTAGGTCAAAATGAATTTTGATGGTCAAATTGAAGGTACCAAACCCTAGAAAATACTTTTCTATGAATTTTAGAGAGTTTAACTGAATTTTATCCTGACCGAAACCTCAGTTAATTAAGTGGGTCTATTTTTACGATTTCAGATGTCCATTAATTCCTATAACGTGTGAAAACCCATTTCGTTCTGTATGAACCCTCTTAATAGACTTTAAAGCACATTTGACCTTTATTAAATCCCTGAGAAAATCCACAGTTATTCTATTTTTGTAATAGAATGGTAAATTTGAAAAATAACCCTGTATTCTTATCTTCTCAAATCAATGTTTTGTGCCCTTAAGACCTTCTGATGATATGTAGGAGCTTTTATTGACTTAATCAGATCAAACTAAGCTAGTTATGACTCATGATGGTATTCCCATCAGATACTCCTAAAAATCTGAAAGATGCACTGATTATCTTAGGGAGATCGTTCCTAACCACTGCTAGGGCGAATATCAATTGCGAAGAGGGCCAGATTGAGTTGAAATTTGGGAACAAGACATTGAGGATTGATATCTTTAACGTCTAGAAAGGCATAAACTATGGGGCAATCAAAGAAGTTTGCGACATCAGTTCCTTGTTTGAGGACCCAATTACAGAGGAAAACCTGATTCTTCCAAAGCCTCAACCATAAGAAGATCTTGACCCACAGATCGAGAAGCCAAAGCTGATCTAGATCTACCCTTAGCTTCAACCCTATCTTCTGAGGCCCATCCTGAACCTTAGAAAACACTACCTTTACCAAGAGCACCCTATCTTCTGAGGACCAGACCCATTGGCGAGGTGTAGCGGCTGAGGTGTCCATGAGTAAGAAGGACCTCACACCACGTGCTGAGGCGAATAGCCTACACACTCTTTTCCTTTTATGCGGCTTCCTGATTTTCACGAATCTGATGTGGGACTATCTATCCTATAGTTCTTCCGCGCACTCTTGTAAGGGTGATCTCGATCAATTTAAGCTGCACTGCAGCTCTTCTCTTCCATTGAAGTCATGGAACTCTGCTTGGGAGTAGATCGCGTCGATTGGGAATAGTGATGTGGTTGGAGGATGACGAAGCATTGAGGACGGAGGTGACAAAGTGGCGACGATGAAGAGAAGTCTGATGAAACCTAAAATACAAGAACACAGGCTAAATGCCCATTCAGAAGGACCAAAAGCACCACCGTGAGATGGCGAAGGTGGCGGCGGTGTTATTTTGATGAACGGAGGTGTGTGTTCGCTGGATGTTGTCAGAGATGACGGTGGAGGAGTGGGTCGTCTAGTGGGTCAAAATACTAGCCAAATCCCTCAATAAGTTATGGGCTTTTGGTCTAGGCGAGGAGGCGAAACTTTTGGAGGTGGTAGCGAAGTGTTTGGGAGAGTGTAGCAGTCATGCGAGCTCATCGAAGCTTCGTGGGCCGTGGAGAAGATGGAGTGAGAAAGAGGTGTACGGTGATCGAACCTAAAATCTAACATCTTAATTTTAATCTAAAGAGGGAGAGGAAGAACTTGAGGACTTAGGAGGACTGGAGGAGGCGAGATGCATTTGGCATTGGCTAGTCGGACGCAAAGAAGAAGGTGAAGTTCGGTGAGGAAGAAGAGGTTGCGGACGGTCGAGCTTTGGCTGGCGACAATCGCGAAGAGGAGAGCAAGAGGATAGCGTGTCTTGTTGGTGGAGAACACACACGGAGGAAAGAGGCCGGAGGGCATGCCGAAGACTAGGGTGAAGGTGGCTGGAGTTGAAAAAGAAGAGAGGAATTCTGGCCAATCTCGATTAAGGAAAATGTTAGGATGAAGGAGAGCTTTTATAAATTAAGGGTTAGGTCTAATTTGGCAAATATTGGACTGATTGACTCGAGTTTTTGGAAGCTCCTCTTTGAGGAATTTTTGAGCTCACCTGAGTTCCTATTGTTGAGGGAGGATCTAGGCAGTGGTTCATTGGAAAGAGGATTCTCTGACGACCAATCCCTCTAAATTTGGAGGGTTTTGGTTGAGAAATCAAGGAAGAATCCTTGATTGATTTCACGTGGCTGTAGGTAGATTCTATTCAAACCTCCAATGGTGGCAGGGACCTTTTTGCAAAGATGACAAGAAAGATATGGGGCTATTCGTAAGAAACTTGAAACCTAGGGGCTTGAGTGTAGGAAATAGTTTTTAGGGGCTAAAATGAAAAATAGGTCAAGATGGACTCTATTTGCCCAAATTTTGGTATTAACCTAATTTGGACCAAAGGAATCTAATGGTGAACTTGAATTTGAGTTTTAACCATGTTTGATTGGGTAAATTGCATAGAAGCCCAAATCAAGGCAAATTCCCATCTAAAACTCTATTTTAGGTCAAAATCGATTCAGATGGTCAAATCAAATGTACCAAACCTCTTAGAATAATTTTCAGTGATTTTTAGGATGATTAGATTAATTTTATTCTGACCAAAGCCTTTTCAATTTAATTGGGGTTGATAATTAGGGTTTTTGATATTATTTTCGCTCTCGAAGTGCATGAAACCTTGATTCAGTCAATGTAAACCTAATTTTTAGTCTTTTATGCTCATTTGGCCTTTAATTAACCTCTGAGTGACCCCGTGGTTAATTTGCATTTGTGATGTGCTGTTAATATAATAGAATTAACCCCATTTCCTTATTTTCTTCTCAAATCAGATTATTGCAGAATTGTGACCTTCAGATGATTAAGTAGGAGCATTTACCATTTTAAACTGACTAATTATGACTAGTTAGGGCCCATGATGGTGTTACCATCACCTTCTCCACCTTCTTCTTAGCCAACTGACAAGGAGCATTGCTTTTGCTAGTTGGCGGGCAAAATTCCTTTGCTTCGCCCTGGCTGTAACTACTAATTTCACCGCCAGGTTAGCTACCTCATTAGGGGTGGCGAGGTTGGGCTCAGTAAAGGATTTAGCCGTTACAGAGCCAGGAATAAACCTTAGCCCCAAGGTGTCCACCTACACAGTAATAAGTCAAGGAGTATTAAAAGAAAAAGAAAGAGTTGCTATTGGGGAACTTACTTCGGAAAATGACTTACCATCCGAAGGTAGTAGAAGTAGATGTCCTTCATATTAACCCTCCTGCTCAGAGGGTTATCCTAAGTCACGGTATCCTAAAGATATCGGAACACCTACCTCTCTAGGTCGACTAGGGCAGGATCGACACCTTAGGCTTGGGGCACCGAAGAACTCCCACGAACAGGCGAAGGGCTACTAGAGGAAGCGGCTGGTAGAGAAATAGCAAGATCCCAACTGGGGGAGGTCACTTGAAGAGTGACGTGGATGGAACTAGCGCTCCTCTGCCTAAGAATTATGGGCTCGCCCACATCTTGGGAACTAACGGAGGCACTAGCCCTAAGGGCTCCAGTCGTAGGTTGTGATGGCTCGAATATACTACCGACCGCGAAGCTCTTCCCCTTGGATGCCTACTAGCCCACACGGGCAAACGTAGTAGGGGCCCTAGATGAAGTAGGTGGAAATCCTACCCAATCCCCTTCGTCCCGCTCAGCGAGAACCTCCGCACCTTCAACCTCTGCTAGGATTGGCTAACGGGAAGGAAAAGAAGGGACGCCTCCCTCGCCACCTACCTCTTCCGAACTGGAGGAGATCTGCACAGTGCCCATGTGTCTCCTCCTCCATCAAAGAGGCATCTCCTCTGAGTTGCTAGAGGCCACCCCCTTTCCTTCCTCTTGCCTTCCTAGTGGTAAGGGGGTTGGCTTCTCTTTCCCATCCCCTAGGACTCATGTTTCACTGCCTCCCACCTAAACCCGTGGGAGGCCCCCGAGCACGACCTCGGGGTATCTGGCCTGGTAAACCATCCAAAAGCTACAAAAAACATAAGCAAGCAGTCAACTACAAATAACGGTCAAAAGGGTTAAACCCACCTCCCCATAACTTACATGCCATGGGGTAGGAGTCTGCCTGATGTGCACACATCTAATTGGCCTCAAATGTCTATTTATGCATGTTCCTAGTATCATAGAAGCTTCATATACTATAAATATTACATAACATACATCATCATGCATTTAGATTAGTTCATACAAATTATAGGTTAATTTACCCTTTTTATGGCTAGGGGATAGGGTGATATTTATCTGGGCACCAGATTGAAGATCCAACAATACGGATCTGATCAGGGCGATGATCGGAGTTCAACTCCTTCAAGATCGCCTTGATCGAACTTCCGTAGCATCATATGTAGTCCGAGGAAGATCAAAGAACAAGGGGAAAGGTGGTGAACATTCAAACTTCAGACGATAAATCCAACTATGTGGATGGGTTTGGATCAACGATCACAACCCAACGATGTGAAAATTGATTCAATCCAACATCCGTGGCACCTTCTATGAGCAAAAGAAGATGGACGACTTAGATGGTGCCATGTGGCACCATCCTAGCCCTCCAAATGATCTCAGCATTACTGCCCCTTCTCAAAGGTGAGTTTCACGTGAAATCTCAACCGTTGAATTTCAATCCAATGGCCAAGATCATCCTCAAGTCACACCTCTAAAGAAGCAACTCAAGATTAAATTTGGACCATTGGATCTTGATCCAACGGTCCAAATCGTTGCTTCTTCCCGTCGTTGCTCCACCTCTGAAGACAAATGCTTAACGCATCTCAACTGTTGGATCTTCATCCAATGGTTGAGGGCATGCGACCGTTAAAACTTAAATGCGACCAAAGTGGCCCCTCAGCACATTAGGTAAGGCACTACACCAGCAGAGGTCACATGATCGAGCCTCCTCTTTGCACATCCTCCTTGCGTGTAAAGATTTAATTAGGCCATCTAATCAAATGCTAATGACTCAAATCAACCAATCAGATGGACATGTGATTTGTCTCCGGATTGCATGCATGATCATACACACTCCTTAGCGCACACTCATGAGTGATCTGGAGTGTGCGATCGTGATCCAATGGTTCGCAAGCTGGCCATGTGTCACGACACTTAGTCTGCTCACGCAACGGTTGAAGGCTAGGAAGCGAGTGACGTGGCTACACGAGGAGCATGCAATCGTGATCCAAGGGCTCCCCTTCCATTCTCCTTTAGAACGACTGGCTGTTGCAACGCTTACATGCATTACTAAAGGCCGTATATTAACTCTTAAAGGCTTCAAAATGATTCTTTTTCCCTTCTTCCTCAACTATAAAAGGGACTCCATGCCTCTCATTTTTTGACCATCCCTTCTCTTCTCCTCTCACCCTCTTCAAAGCTCTAAAGAGCTAGTCCCATACCTAAGATGCTCTACTAGAGTCTTAAAAGTAATTTCTCATCTTCTCACCCCCATTCGTGGAGCACCCGTGGTTGTCCACTCACCGCCATTCAAGAAGTGGATCCCGCTGCGACGCCGCCCTGTTTCATCCTCCATCTTCCAACATCTCACCACCCTCTTCCGGGCATTCTGTCAATGCAGCTCATCCTCCAAGCAGCCTCGAGGAGGATTTTCTCATCCCTATCTTTTTATCACTTTCTAGTGTAGATTTTCAACTTTGTAGTTCTAGCAAGTAGATGTAATGAACATGCTCCTATGGTTATAAAATATTTGTTCATTCTCACCTTATTTTCTCTTTCTTTGTATTATTCTCTCTCTTTTTTCTATTATTTATTCTTTAAGTAGAATAGCTAGCGTAGGTTAATTTCAATCAGCTACTCTGATTTGTGATAATAATTATAAACATAGTTTTTAATTAAACATTTACCTCCCTATGTTCAACTCGAGACTCACACGAGATTCGTCAAATTTATCTGGGAGCAGATTTTTACGTAGCTACAATGATGGGTTTTTAACTCATTCCTTTTTGTAAATCAGAGTGGGCTATCGACCCAAATTCCATTATTTTCTAGGAATCCTCCTTTGCGTTCCGATTAAGCTCGTGGGGCCCAGGTGGTAGGTCCTTATCAGGCAGACCTTGCCAAGAGCTGGGGACTTCTAACTTCTCCACATTATGGAGAAGGAAAAAATGGTGGTCCTGCCCTTTTAAACTATCTGGCAAGTCAATTATTCTATACTTAGTTTGCCTACTGTTTAGGGTATAGGTTCCATAGGGTGGGTTTCCCTTCTTCATTTTTAGAGGCATCAGTCCAACAAGTAGGCAAAAAAGACCCATGTGGTGGTAGCTGCCCAAACGAAAGCAAACGATAGTGAAAATATTCAAGATCGGCCAATAGTTGAGGCTGAGTTGGAAAGGAGCGAGATGATAGTGAGAAAGAAAAGACATCAAAAAAGGGTTTAAAGGAACCCTGAGGCCATCCTAAATGGCATATTTACAAATGACAAAAAAATCACCCCCAACCGAGGAACATAGGCAAGTCAGCATCTTGGGCGCCTGAAACTGAACATTCTCAAGCATGTACTCCCTCAAAACCCCTAAATAGTGGGTTTACTACCTGAAGAGGACTTAAAGGCATACAACCCAAGCATCTCATTTGAAAGACAGGTAGTAGAGGAAGATAGCTCACCTTTCCCAGAGATGCCAGACATCTTATAAGAGAAAGGTTCCGACGAAGAGGTGCTTTTCTTCTCTGATGAGATCGCTCCTCCAGGGGTGGTGGCACTTACGCACACTTAGGGTTTACCTTCTCCTTCTATCAGAAATGTAGATGTAGGGGCATTTACTGCCCAACTACCCCCTATTTATAACCAAAGATATGTGCGGCCCAAGCATTATTAAATCCCGATAATTACCAGTGCATTTAATGCCCCTATGCATGAAATCATTACCGTGCAATTCGAATGACAGGACTAGGCCACGTAATCCGTCCCGACTACTAGGATGCGATTCGGTCATAATTACAGTAATTAATGGACGTCTCATTAGCACAAAGCGACAAACTTCTACCTACAGTAATTGGTCATCACTCATGGAAGACGATACTTCCATTGTACAATTAAATTCCTGGGTAGGTTGCCTCTTAAGACCAAGGGAAATTAGGCAACGACATGGCTATTCTCTCCCAAAACAAACAGGCGGCAATATGCCTGTACCTCAAAACAAATGGTGCCTTGCCCACTCGAACAATTGCTTATCAGGTAAACGGGTGGTATCCCACCCACCTGCACAATCCATTAAATGAATAGGCCTTGACCTATTCATGAAAGCAACTGGTGGCTATTTACTAGCAAGAAGGCAATGTATATTTCGCGGCTGTTTCTCAATGATGGGATAGTCGAAAAACCTCCTAACCCATAATCAAAAGCATGGTACGCACGAAGTAAAATTAGTTCTACACTCTCTGTTGATAAAGTCAGACAAAGAGAATTTTTACAACAAATGAGGGTAGAAAACTCACCTCATGTGTTGGGCCGCATGGAGGATCCGACTGCCCGGTGATGGAGAGATCTTCGTTTTCATTGAAAACTTTAACATAAAATGATGTGTCATTGTATTTAATCGCGTGGTAGAAAATCACTTTTCAAAACATTTTAATTTTCAGAATCTAACCACAAATAGTTAGGTCATCTCCACAGGGAGGAATTAACCTATCAAAAATGAGTAATGATGCATCAAGTAATCGGGAATTTCAACGGATGTGCATGCTAATTAATGTTCTCATTTCTAGCATAAATTCTCAATTTAGATAATTAACCAAGAATCTGAGGGTGCCCATGCAAAATCACCACTATGGAAATACCAGAATGGCTATCTTAATACTGACAAGTGTCATCAAATTTATCTAAATTCGAATTTGTTCCCCATAACACAGATACATGTTAGTTGAGTTTTGAGATGAATGTAATGTGACTATATGCAATTCAATTAGAATTGAGGGTCATTCATGCAATTCTACCTCAATATAATAATAAGATAAATAAATAAATAGCATACCCTGTAATTTTTAATAGGGGGAAAACAGGGGAATCTCCTCTCTTGTGCGTGCACGTGAAGCGGCGATCATCGACTGGCTGGAGTTCGGTGGAGGTGCGTCGGAGGCCAAGCATCGTAACGGAGCTGGTGCCACGACTGAAGGTGGCCAGCAGTGGCCGGATGGTGGAGGTACGTCACTGGTGTTGGGTTCTGCAGCACGGTTGTGCGCGTAGCTTGTGGCGTGGCCTATGGCTGCGTGCTCGCGCGCGAGTGCATTGAGGTGCTGCACGGTCTGAGGTGTGAGGTATGCTACGTGCAAGGGCGCAGGCACGGCTGCGGCAGTGGGTTCCTTTCTTTGTTGCAGCAGTGGCAGAACGAGGAAGACGAAGAAGACAAGAAGTGCTCTGCAATGTGTGTCTTTGCGTGTTGTTAGAACGCTGTGCAGCATGTTCTTGGAGGCGGTGGCGCGTGTGGCTACTAGCCACAGGAGGGCGCTAGTGTGCTGCACGTGGTGAGGGTTGGTGCAATGCATGGTGGGGGCTGGTGCAGCACCTGCAGGCGATGGGTCTGGGTGCAGCGCCTGCAGGGCACACAAGGTAGGTGGTGGAGGGCACACAAAGGTGCAGGTTGCCTGCGAGCGTGGCTGGCTGCAGGGCACTAGTGGGTCTACGTGGGTGCGGGTGGTGGAAGATGTGAAGGCAGTGTGGTGAGGGCAGGCTGGGCTAGACAGGCGGTGGAGTTGGTGCGCACAATACACGCTCTCCCCACAGTGCACATCCTCTTCACGGTTGGGTCCCCGCCAAGGGGGGAAGAAGAAGCCAGCTCCTCTCCTTTGCCAAGGCTCCTTTTATCTCTTCTCCCTGTGCAAGTCAAGGGATTTCAAAATCCCTTACTAAACATGGCTGGCGCTTGTTGGGTTCTGTTGAAGGAGGACGGCCGTAGGTTGAGATATTTGTTGGGGGGGGGAGGATATCTTTCCACCCCCTGTTCTTTTCCACAATTGATCCTCCTCCCTCTTCTTCCCAATTATTAGCCTGATGGAGTAGATTAATTGGAGAAGATGAGTGCACTGTTGCAGGACCCTTGTATGAAATATAATTATATAATAAGCAATAGAAGAAATGTGAACTTAAATAATGACACATGCAATCATTTAATGACCTAATGTGGATATTAACAAACATACAATGTTAGAATTGAATTACTTAAGTGTAACAATAATCCATTAAAATGGACTCATCAAATACCCCCATGCCTAAGATTTACTAATCCCTAGCAAAAATGAAAAATAATAGAAGTAATCAGAAGATTTCTTCTTTTCTTATTTCAAAACTTTAGAGATCCAGACAAATGTGAAGTAATAATAGCCTAGGTAACAGATCCACGTGAAAAGCCAATTTGCATTGGGAGTTCGTACTTCACCCTTGGTAAATATTTCTGTCGAGATAGGCAACTACTTCCCTCGAGGATAAAGTAGAAGATAATCTGTAATTTGACCCCGGCTTTTGTCTTAGGTAGGAGATATTGAGTTGAATGGATTTGTATTTGGTGGCACACACTCATCTGGTGCTACATGTAGTCTAGTACTACAGACTCTAGATCTCTAGACTATTAAACAAGTCAACTCAGAGAGAGGCTAAACAACTGTGCTCTCCTGATGTTCCTTGCACTCACTCTTTTCTTTCTTTTCCTTCTAAGATCACAAATCTCGCCAGATTTAGTAATTGTACTCACTGTTTGATGGCCTCACATGGCATTCACACTTTAATTAAAGTCCTAATAACTCTACAACTAAGTTAGCGTCCTCAACCAGTATTCGGGAGATCAGAAATACTGAAAGGTAGGTATGGATCATATTTGGTGGAACGCGATAAGTGTTTTTGTTGCCTTAGAAACAATGTTACAACGATAAAATTATAACCCTGGACTCTTTTCTTTTTCTTTTCTCTCTCTTTTCTTTTTTCTTTTTTTTTCTTCTTTTTTTAATTATTTCTTCTTCTCTTTTTCCTTTTTCTTTCTTTATCAATCAGCATAACACGATACAGACTTTTATTTATGAGGAATTATTAGGGATGATGATGGTCAAGAGGATATTGTGTGGCTTATTTGGTGGAAGTGCCTATTCTCAGCACCAGGAAGGAATGGATGGGACAGGCATTTTCTGACCTTTGACACTATTACCCTCCTTCAGTCGAGGACTCCCTGAAGGACGGTCGTAACCATCCACCATAGTCATAGCTTTATTAAGACTCCATCTCTGTGTACCTGCCTTATTTGGTGACTCTTAGGAATTCACACAAAGTACGCATACAGGAACAGAGAGCAAAGACTATGCCTAACTCTGAAGTATCATCATCTAATTATCCAAAACTTAAGAGTCCTTGCACTAGACTTAACGCACCAGTAATCTCTCTACTTTCATCTCACAAATATGGGGTGGATCTACTAGAAGATAGTATGCCTGACTCCCTATTAACAGTCCAAGGGTTCAGTAGACTACAAATGCTTATTGGTTTCCTACAAAGATCCATTACCCAGTCTACGTGCACGTGAAATAAATGTACTGGATTCTAAACTTAAGAAATAATTCAAGAAGAAAAACCTCCAATGACAAAGATATTTTGCTAAGGACTAACCAATTCAACTCAAGAAAAGAGATTTTTTTTTCTTATATGCCAACCTAAATGCATGAATACTTCCTAAAATGCAAAATGCACCCCCCCATACCTAAATCCTATAATGTCCTCATTGTAAAATTAAAACAGGGGGGAAAGGAAAGAAATCACCTGACGATGGTGTTATTCAGACCATTGGGTTGCCTCCCAACAAGCGTTGCATTTTCTGTCAGTAGCCAGACTTATAAGGAACCTGTAAGTCTGGTTCCAGACAGAAAAAGTTAGGCCTTAAAAATATGCGTAACAGCACAGGCCTATAAAATAGGTAGCCACGAATGTTGGTGAGCTGATGATGCAACGTAATCCTAAATTCTCGCCAGAATGTATGAAAGCAGAAAACCTTGTTGGCTACCTGGGGACGTCTAGGAATAAGAAAGGGAATATGAAACAAGGCCTCCCGAAAGAGAATAAGTGGAAGATAACAAGGATCCTCCAAAACAGGATGGGTTTTAAAAGATATAAACATTAATATTTGAAACCCTTGAATGGCAAGACTAAAAGTACAAGCATCAATCCACACTCGCCATTCTACCCGAGGGTGTACTGGCCTGATACGTTCTCCAGAAAGAATGTACATGAGCAGAGATCTGAGCCAAGGATCGATTAGGGAGTATAAGGATTGTTTGTAGTGCTGGAAGGTAATGGTTAAGTCCATTGAGGGCTTAGTCAATGTAAGGTCCAATTCTAACAATGATTCAGATTGTGTATACTCCCTAACAGTTGTAGACAACTTCATGTTACCTTGCCTAGCATTAATGATCGGGATCATCTTTGAATCAAGGGTAGACTCCAAATTACAACTCTTTGATGGCAGGGTCAAAATATCAGAATCATTATCATTAAGTTTATCCCTGGATTCGTTTGGTTCACTCAAATTTTTGTCAGGGTGTATATGCGATTCATTAATAAAGAAAGGAGTTGGATCAGTATCCTTAATTATCCCTAAAGGAGGCTCAGTCTTAATATTTTGAAGCAAGCCTATATCACTGAATTCGTTATTCTTCTCGGGGTATAAATCCTCAATTGACGTGTTTTGTCCCCGAGAGTCTCCCCTAGGCTTCTCACTATTTTGTTTGTCCTCCTCTAATATCAACTCCTATTTTGATGGAGGATGACTCTTAAAAGAAGGGAGGAATATGGATTTCACCATATTATTTATATCCTTTGGAGGTAAATCCTCAAATAATAAATAATTCCCCTGTGATTCACTCTAGATTTTCAGTCCAGGTTCCTCTATTGGGGCATTCTCATCCTCTGAAATTGACTCTTCATATCCCTGAGCCCAAAATTGATCCAATTCATCCTCCATTCCCTTAGGGTCACCTTCATTGGGTGCATTTAAATCCTCAGGATGCTGAATGGTAGGTGTTGATTCCCTAAGTGGAGGGTCAGGAGTAGGCTCACTAAGGGTAAAATGGGATTCCACCAAATAATCAATAGGGGAAGTGATAGGAACAATACAACCTTGACTCGGGTTAGTAGGGGTAAGGAGAATACTGTCATTAGGGTCAAGGTCCTCAAGAGGTACCATCTTCCCTTGCTTTTGACTACAACATAGCTCAGGTGGATAATCACTTTGATCATTCTCCTCTAGTGGCCATGTCTCATTGGGAGAGTCTAAGTGATAGTTACATAAAATTGGATCCCTATTGTCATTGGTTTCCTCATAATTATTTTCATGATCATGGTCATATGGGTAGGGATCAAAATTACTGGGAAGCGTGTAGCTAAGTTGTCTCATTTCTTCGTTTAACTGTTGACTATTCCTCAACATCTCTCCCATGGATTCCATCATTTCCTTTTGCTGTTTTTGCATTTCTATCATAAAAGAGGAGAGGCTACTATTATCAGGTTGGGAAGGATAGTCAATTTTAGGCTCTGGTTGCCTAGGGATATCCATCCAACCCGGATATGGAAAATCATGAAGGGTGGGAGGGTTGGGTGTTTGCATAGAAGTAGGGACTCTAGGGTTGGAAAATCCTACTCCTAGGCTCTGCTCAAAAGTGAGAGTTATCGGGCCAGTACTCCCAGGATAAGAATAAGAATGATCCCATGAATTGTCAATGTACCCATCAAAGGATGGATACGCTCAGGGCATGGGATCCTGGTTAAAAGATGGGAAGTATTGACTCTGATAATCTAAATGATAGGAGTAAGGGTGATCCATTTCTTTAAGCAAAATAGTTTTAACTCTCTTAGGATTTAGAAGAATTTAGAACACAAGCAGAAACTTCCTAGAGAGTTCTAACGCTGTCAAAGCAAACTCAAATCCAGTGGGATCTGTTTTTAGTAGATTCTAGGTCTTAGAATTAAATGTTCATTTAGTGGTCAAACAAGTTTTGCAAAACTTATGCTTCCTAGGCTAACCTTCGTTGGTGCCTATAACCTACTTGCAAGGGATGGAAGTCTCGAATCGAGCCCACACACGAGGAACCGAAGTAACTTAGTGGATAGACTTGTTGATTTCTGACTAACTTCCCTTGTGGTGCAAAAGAGGAGAGGTAGAAATTTATCTAGTGACCTTATGTGTGAGGTGTACAGTGTCTCAGGTGTGCAAATATACGATCGTGTTTTGAGTTTTGAAATTTCACAGCAAGATCCTTTTGCACACAATTTTAAGTCACAAATTTTAAGGTCCAACCTCCTAGCAGTCCCAATTTTTAAAGTGACCACTGAATTAATTCGATTCAAGCGGTCTTAGATGTAGGTTCAATGCAGATGCATGATAAGTAATTGATGCTCAAGAGAAGACGTACCTTACTCCAGCTTTCTTCATGCAAGAATGTATCCAATACAGTAAAAATAAACTAGATGCTGCTCATTCAGTCCAAGATGGTCGTCCTATAGATAAGCAGCTTCTAGCAGCCAGTTCGAATATTTTTTTTTTAATAATAATAATAAGCAAACAAACCTAATCTAACTAACTAATCAACATACAGTTCAAACCATTTGAGTAATCCTATAATCTGAATAAATGGAAACATGTTTGCACCTCAAAACACGCCTGTAATAACGCCTTCTTGTGCTATTTCTAGCATTAACATTGCATAATAGGATCCTGTAATCGCATTTGTAAAAACACTTGCATGCATGCATTTAATCAAGAGAGGAAGAGGAGTGAAACAATCGCCTGCATAGTTACATTTTTCTTCAAGTGACTCCTTGCAAAATCACCCTCTTTTTATTTTTCCTCTTGATTTCTTCTTTTCTCTCCTTCCCGCGGCTGCACTCTTCCCGCAGCTGCATGCAGCAGCCACGCAGCACTTCTTCCCGTCACTTCTCCCTGCCAACGCGGCTCCCTATAGCTGCAACTCGCACACCCTCTCCCTGCTGCAGCCGGCACGCCACTCTCTCCTCCTCTATAAGTAGCTGCAGCTTCATCCTCGCAAGAGAGGCTGCTGCAGTAACAAAAAAACCCGCAGCCATCTTCTCCACCACTTTCCCCTCCCATACGTCGGCCCTCCGTCGACGAGGCACCCGGTGAGCAGGAGAACCCACTGTGGTGCACACCACCACAGTGGGAGCACCACCGCCCAGCTCTTCGACGAGCCGGTGGGCGTGGTGCATTCCCTCGCTTCGTTTTTTTTTCTCTTTAACGCCATTGCCGCCGCTCCAAGCTTCGAAGCTTGAAGCCACGGCAGCAGCAGCAGCAGGTCCTCCCACTCCTCCGCGACCGTCCCCGCAGTCGCTCACCGCCTCCGCGCGCGTCTGCAGGGCGTTCCCTGCCTCCGTCTCCGTTATGTCCGCCTCGCAGTTGCATCTGTAGCCGTCCACCGCGCGCACTGCAGCGGCCGGCTACGGCCTCGCGCCGCCCCCTGCCCTCCTCCGCGACCCTCCGCGACCACCTGCAGACCTCCTCCACGCTCGCTCCTCCACGCCTTCGCCCGCCCGTCGCCTTCGCGCATGCCTGCAGGAACCCTACGCGAAGCCGCGCCCGCACCCGCCGTCTGCAGACGTCTGCCTCCGCCTTCAGACGACGCGGCGTCAGACGTCCGCCGGAGGCGGCAGACGTCTTAACTCGCGCGTCCGCGATCTCTCGCTCGCCCGCTCTCTCTCTCTGCTGATCTCTCCCGCCCGCTCCCGCTCTCTCTCTCTCACGTATTCTCTCTCTCTCTCTCTTTTTTACTCACCAACAGACACACTCACAGCAACGCACACACACACACATTCACCGACGCACACACACCTATACCAACACATACACACACACTCACACACTTATAGTAATATATATATAAATATATATATACATACATACATATATATATATATACATAGTATATCTATATAGTTATGTATACATACACATATATATAATATATATACATATATAATATATATATATATATATATCTACTTATATATACATCTATATACTTATACATATACTTATATATATATAGACATATATACTTATATACATATATATATATATATACATATCTATATACATATATATATACATATATATAGTAATATATATATATATACTTATATACATATATATACACATATATATCTATATATATATCTATACATATATAACTATACATTTATATATATATATAGATATATTTACTTATATACATACATATGTACATATATTTTCATGTTATTTATTATACGCTGTATCGCGGGAATATCTGCACCAGTTGCTGATATTCCCTGATACACGCGTACAAAAAAAGCGTGGTCCCATACATCATCCATCCTCCATCCACACTCCACGCGGCACCTAGTCGTGTTGGTTGCGTCTCTCTAGACGTCGACTGACTCGACATAGTGCTACACTCCATCGCCACCTCCACCCCCACCCCTTTATATATATACTACATATATATATATATACATACTATATTTACTTTCTGTCTATTTGCTTTTCTATTAGTAAAAAGATAAAAAAAATACATAAAAAAGAAAAGATAATCTTTGACTTGCAGGTACCTCATCTTGCGAGTAGTAAGACTTGTTTTGGGACTCTGTTTGGCTAAAAGCCAAGGGCACAATTTTGAGGGTGTGCCTCAAGAACAAGGATTACCATAAAAAACCTAAATAAGAAAAACACCAAAAACACAATAAACGAACGGAAGAGACGCGTTTTAAGGAAAACGTAGAAACTCGACTTTAACCCCACTTCCCTGTGTTCGACCCTGGGCCTAAAAGTGACAAGATAAAATCAATTAGGCCAGGTTAAAAATTTTGTAAAGAGATGGTTAGGTCTGAATTAGGTTAACCACTATACATATTTCAACGATAAAAACATCATATTAACAACCTATCCGGGCCGACCCATCAGAACACGCTCCCGAAAATACTCTCCCTCATACAAGAGCGATAAGAAACAAAGAAACAACAGGAACACGTTCCCAAAAATACCCGACAAGGGTCCAAAAGATAGAAATTAAATTCTAATGTCTATCTAAACTAAATCTAAACTAAGCTCTAATGACTAAAATAGAAACAGGCTTCTCCGTAAGCCTATGTGCGTGGGATCAAGGCCCACGTGTTCCTGTTGGTGGTGTCAAGGTCCACCAAAAAGATCGTCTTCGCCGTGCGCACCCATCATGTCCGTCATTCGATTCGTGCACACAAAGAGAACCAATGTCAATAATTCAGAAAAGCTTTTAAAATAGCATCAAAATAATATAAAATTCCCAAAAAAAATAATAGGCGTGTTTCCTCCCCGGCAACGGTGCCATTTGATGGAGTGATTATCATTTTCATTGAAAACCTTAACATAAAATGATGTGTCATTGTATTTAATCGCATGGTAGAAAATCACTTTTCAAAACATTTTAATTTTCAGAATCTAACCACGAATAGTTAGGTCGTCTCCACAAGGAGGAATTAACCTATCAAAAATGAGTAATGATGCATCAAGTAATCGGGAATTTCAACGGATGTGCATGCTAATTAGTGTTCTCATTTCCAGCATAAATTCTCAATTTAGATAATTAACCAAGAATTTGAGGGTGCCCATGCAAAATCACCACTATGGAAATACCAGAATGGCTATCTTAATACTGACAAGCGTCATCAAATTTATCTAAATCAAAATTTGTTCCCCATAACAAAGATACATGTTAGCTGAGTCATGAGATGAATGTAATGTGACAGTATGCAATTCAATTAGAATTAAGGGTCATTCATGCAATTCTACTACAATATAATAATAAGATAAATAAATAAATAGTATCTTTGAGAATGGCATACCCTGTAATTTTTAATAGGGGAATCTCCTCTCTTGTGCATACGCGTGGAGCGGCGATCATCGGCCGACTGGAGTTCGGTGGAGGTGTGTTGGAGGCCAGGCGTCGTAACGGAGGTGGCGCGGCTGCCGAAGGTGGCCGACGGTGGCCGGACGGTGGAGGTGCGTCACCAGTGTTGGGTTCTGCCACACGGTTGTGTGCGTGGCCTATGGAGGCCACACGCTCGCGTGCAGGTGCGTTGAGGTGCTGCACAGTCTAAGGCGTGGCCTGAGGTGCGAGGTATGCTGCGTGCAAGGGCGCGGGCGCGGCTGCAGCAGTGGGTTCCTCTCTTCGCTGCAGCAATGGAAGAATGAGGAAGACGAAGAAGACGAGAAGCATGGTCTGCAGTGCACATCCTTGCGTGCTGTTAGAATGCTGTGCATCGCGTGCTTGGAGGTGGTGGCGCGTGTGGCTGCTAGCCACGGGAGGGCGCTAGTGTGCTGCGCATGATGAGGGCTTGTGCAGCGCGCGGTGGGGGCTGGTGCAGCGCCTGCGGTAAGGGCAGGAGGGCGATGGCGTGGCGCCTGCGGGCAATGGATCTGGGTTCAATGCCTGCAGGGCGTGCAAGGCAGGCGGTGGAGGGCACGCAAGGGTACTGGTTGCTTGCGGGCATGGCTGGCTGCAGGGCACTGGTCGGTCTGTGCAGGTGCGGGCAGTGGAAGATGTGAAGGCAGTGCGGTGAGGGCAAGCTGGGCTGGACAAGCAGTGGAGTTGGTGCACACAGTGCACGCTCTCCCCACGGTGCACGCCCTCTTCACGGTTGGGTCCCCACCAGGGGGGAAGAAGAAGCCAGCTCCTCTCCTTTGCTAAGCCTCCTTTTATCTCTTCTCCCCACGCGAGTCAAGGGATTTCAAAATCCCTTACTAAACATAGCCGACACTTGTTGGGTTCTGTTGAAGGAGGACGGCCGTAGGTTGAGATATTTGTGGGGGGGGAATATCTTTCCACCCCCCTGTTCTTTTCCACAATTTATCCTCCTCCCTCTTCTTCCCGATTATTAGCCTGATGGGGTAGATTAATTGGAGAAGATGAGTGCACTGTTGCGGGACCCCTTTATGAAAGACAATTACATAATAAGCAATAGAAGAAATGTAAACTTAAATAATGACACATGCAATCATTTAATGACCTATTGTGATTATTAACAAACATACAATGTTAGAATTGAATTACTTAGGTGTAATAATAGTCCATTAAAATGGGCTCATCACCCGGCAAGTGGTGAAAACCCAGTCCCTCAAGATGGATCTGTTTACTCGGATTTGTATACCTGACAGAATGGCAAGTCCTTCTAGAAGACTACCAACCAATACACTTGGAACCAACATTAGAAGGAGATTGCGTAAAGTACAGAACTGACTCATGATGTCCTGTCGATTAGAACATTGAGATCCCGGGAACAGAAAAAGAGACCCTTAGCCAAGGGAAACCCAATCTATAAGTACTAGGGGTACACTTGCTTTTATTTTTTACGCAATCAAAGAGAGACACAAAGAGTTTGTACAACCCAAAATTAGTGCATATTGGGAGCATCGTCCTCCCCCCAGACATACACCTATTTCTGGTGGAATTGGGCCATCAAACCTCATGCGTTCTTTTCTCTACAATTGTTTGTTGATTCGAGGTTCCTATTTTAAGGGCCTCGATTAAAGGTAGTTGGGTCATCTAACTTGAAGAAGAATCATCCAACTTGGTCTTAAGGTCATACCCATGAACTCTAATGTTTATCAAGGTAGAAAGAAAAGTGATGGTCTACTAGTTCTCTTTGAGTCCATCCTTTGTATGGATTTGTTTCTTGACTTCACCCAAGTCTTTCAATTTGGACTTTTCATGGTAACGTCGAGGGAATGGGCCATCCCATGGTGGATCTTGGCTTAGATTTTCCTTAAATGAATTCTATCAAGGATTTGAGAAAATTTGTCCTCCTTGTTATTGATGTTAGCATGATGTCAACAACATTAAGAGGTTATAAGATAGTTCTATAGCATTACGATGCCATAGCACAAAGTGGTAATGAATTGAACATGACACTATGGTGCTATAGCACCACTCCTCTTTAATGTAGTGCAATGCTTTTTAAATGTGATGCTATATTGTTGATGTGTTATAATAATGTTGTAACACTTTTACAATAATGTTAGTGTTTAAAGAGCCATGACTACTACAGCCATTGTTAGAATCACTACAACACTCACATTTGAAACTCTTCTATGTTCTTCCTTAATATTATGATTTACAAGTTTAGAAAACCTAATGTCTCTCCATTCTTCTTTACCTCCCCCCTCAAACAATTCCAATCCCCCCTTCCCTCCCCTTCTACAAGGCAAAAAAAGAAGACAAAAACTAGTAGTCCATTGGAAGATGCTCTTTTTCTGGGAAGGCATACCATCCACTCCTCTTTTCAACTCCTCTTGTGCATGTGTAAGCATAAATTAGCTATAACTCTATAAAATATAAAAGGAACTTTATCAATCTTCTTTGATGTTATAAAGAAAGGGTTTGTTATGACCCTTAGCCCAAGGTGAAGATCCTTAAAGTAAATACCATTAACGCACGCACACCAGTCTAGGTTGTATTATCAACATTAAAGAAGTAAATGTATAACAAAGGCATGAACATAGCATTTACCTTAATTTCCATTATATTAAATTGGCCACACATGATTTTTCTGGCTCAACTCCTAAGAGTGATGAGAGAAAAATCCCTAAGCATCATGCATAAGGCATGCATACAAGTTCAAAGAGGTAAGGCCATAGAATTTTAAGTCTTAATAGGCCACTTGTATATACTATTCAACCCAATTGTAAGGATATTATAGCAAACTTGGAAGATCCTATAAGGAATCCATCCAATACTTGGGCAATAGCAATATGTCCTATATGCTAGATGACCATACAAGGGATGTAAGAAAGGATTTCTAGAATTGAAGGAAAATGCTAAATTGGCTTTGCTTAGTGGTTAAACCGAATAGAGGTTTTCTAAAAGCATGCATTGTAATATAGTCAAAACACGCTTAATCAACTTTTAAATTTATATTCTCGAAGTTAAAGTCCAAGGTCATTCGCTAGGAGCAAAATGTTACGCAAATACCACTATTTAAAGATCTACAAGATTTGAAGCTCGAGAGTTTAATACAAAAATAATATTCTAGAAAAGAAATAAGGAATCAAACTCAAAAATAGAGATATCAGTTTAAGTGCCAAAAATGTATATATATGTAATGTTATTTTTTAAAAAAATTATTTCTTCTCAACCATAAGGAACTCAACTCACTCTCAGAACTGATGAACATACTTTTTTCTTTCTTTAAAATTGCAAAAATGACCTGTTACCACTGTGCCCAACACGCCCTTACTAGGTCGCTCCTCAGTCAGCTTTTCTCTTTATAGCTATTGTATATGGGCCCATATATGCCTATCGGGAGCCTTCCCTATTATGGGCTGAATAGCCAAAGGGGATGTTTCAAGATATACTGTGTGATGCTTTGAAAGAACATGATGTGGGACTAAATGTCCCCGTCATTGCTATGATGACCGACAAAATTAGAGTAGCGGTGAAGGTTGTGGATGGTAGGAGGTCTTTGGTCAAGGAAGCTTTGGAAACCTCCTCAGAGCTTGCCAAGTAGCTCAAGAGCATCACGCAAATTCTAGGAAGCTTTGTAGAAACCTTCAAAGCTCAGAGTGGACAGAAGACGGTGGCTGAAGTCGAAGAAGGCAAGAAAGTACTGGCTCAAAGGTGGTTGAGATCGTCTGAGAGTTGGAGAAGGTATTAAAGCCAAGTAATTGGCTCGAGAGTTTCGTCATAGCCTAAGAAAGCTTCTTGTGAAGAATTAACTATTCTTGAAGGTTGGAGATAGGCTGCTATGATTGGAGAAGATAGTCGGAGGAGGCGGAGTCTGATAGACATCGAGAGAGCTTGCTAAGGTGTGAAATTGCTCGCTAAAGGTCTCAATGTGATCCTCGTGTGTCAACAAATCTTCTCGCAAAGCTTCAAAGCTTGAGGAAGACTGAGATGTCCTACCGAGGTTGGGGAAGATGACAGAGGCAGCGGAGGTTGACTCAGCAAAGGAGTTGGTCTTAGTCTCAGGCAAATGGCTGGGAAGCTTGGCCTAGTCAAGCTGAAGGTGGTGGAGTGGCTAATTTGTTGTGTGAGCGTTGGAGATGGCCTGTCGAACAAGAGGAAGGTGGTGGAGGAGGGTAGTGTCTGATAGGTAGCCTCAATGAGAAATTGCCTCAATTCTTGAGGGCTTTTGCTCGCCAAGGTCTGGCAAAGGTAAAGCAGTGGTTGTCGAGTGGTGTGGTTGTGTGGAGACCGATAGAGAACTTTTTCGAAGCTCTCACTGGCTGTAGGGAAGAAGACGGAGAGCATGGAGAAATTGGGGCTAATTCCTAGCTTTAAAAGACTTAAATTACGCTACAAAGAAAGAGAGAGAGAAGTGGAGAGAACTACCTAGGAGTGGATGAGGAGGGTCAGAGAACATCCGATGGTGGCTGGCTAGATACGAAGATGATGAAGGGTTAGAGGAAGAAGATCGACGATGAGGAAGGGGTCAAGGGGACCCTGATGTGGCTGGCAAGGGTCAGATGAAGGTGAGGAAGACAATGACGCAACTCCAGTGGCCGGAGCATGCACGAAGGAGGAGATCGAAGGAACCGTTGGGGTTGAAGACGATGATGATCGCGGTGAACAAGGGTAGGATACACAACCAAATCTCAGCAAATTGAATCAGTGAAGAATGGCGAAGATTTATAGATTGCAATCCGCGAGGATTGAGGTGAGAATGTGTAGTTGACATGGTCAAGTTATAGCTTGATTTCATGCAAACTGTGAGTGATGATTGTGGCCTCCATAGAAGGAATGATCAGCTAGAAATTGCATCAACAGATGCGAGATTGAATGGTGAACATCCCTTCCAATTTTGGTGGGATTCTACCACGTAAATTAGGAGATATCAATCTCCAAAGATTGCTCTCGACGCAGCTTCTCTGCCTTCTCACAGTAGCTAGATGAAGAAGATGGCTGGCATCATCATGACGTCAGCCAGGGACGAAAATGAAACAGTTATGGACAAAAATGAAATAAAATAAAAAATTGAAGACCATTATGCAAAGTAGGTGAAGATGAAATCCAAATACTCTCAACTTTTTAAGATAACCTAATTAGGACTCAAGGAATCTAATGGTGACTTCAATTTTAGCTTTTTATGAAGTTTGATTGGTCATTTTGCATTTTAACCCAAAAATGTATTAAATGTTATCGTTGGTCTTTAACTTAGGTCAAACTGGGTTCCTTTTATAAAATTGATTGTTCTAAATCTTAGAAAATATCTTTCAATGATTTTTAAAAGGTTTAGTTTACATTTATTTTAGATATAACCCTTTTGACTTAATGTGAGGCAAAAACTAGGGTTTTTATTTGTGAATTATCTTTCAATCTTAATCGAAACCCTAAATCAATTCATGCAAGCTCACTTATTGAAAATTTCAACTTAATTGACCTTAAATTAAGTGTAGGTTTACCCCTTAGTTAATCTGCACTTATAGTTGAAAGTTCTTCCCTACGAGGAGGGGTAACGTAATAATTACGGAAATAAAATATATAAAGCAATCTCACAAAATAAGCAATCACAAAATGTACACAAAGAATTTTTAGGTGGAAACCCAAACCGGGTGAAAACCACCACCTAACCCTTTCGAGTTAGGATTTACCGATCAACCTAGTTGATCAAATCCATTAAATCGAATCACTTAAAACGAGGGTGATTCAACCTCAATACAACCACGCTACAAGTACGAGGGTAGCGTTCCTCAACCCCTTCTCTCCACGAGAAGGATTTTGTCCCACGAAGGAGACGAGAATTCGCAAAGCGAATACCCAACCAAAATAACAAAGGTAAAATAAAACAACAGGTCCTATAGAGCCAACAAAGTAATTAAGAACCTAGCTTCTATAGGAATAAGGAAACTCCCCTTTGCAAGGAGTGCGTCGAGGATGACGCGGGTGCGTGAGCCACGCAACGGCGCAATGTCGCTCTCGTGAACAACGGCGGGAGAGCGGGTGCGCGAAGACTTGATGCTCTCAAGAGAATGAAACTAGAGCTTGGAGAGCAAGGACTTCAATTGGACACAAAAGAGTGGAACTAAGTTTCTTAGGTGTGTCTCTTGTTTCTCTTAGTGTATGTCTTGTGTGTAAAGGGTCCCCTCTATTTATAGAGGCCTTAGGAAGGCTTTGGAAGGCTTGAAAAAGCTTCCATAGCCGTTGGGTGCAAAGCCCAAGTGAATCAGCCCGAAATCAGGAACAATCATTGTTCTGACAGGCTTATCAGACGTCTAATTCTAGCATCAGACGTCTGGAAGTTCACTTTAAGACGTCCGATTCAAAGGTCAGACGTCTGATTTTGGGCGGGTCTCTCCCTGACTTGGATCAGATCTAAACAGGGTTTTTGTGCAAGTCCATCAGACGACATACAGGACGTCTGGCACTAAGTCTGGACGTCTGGAAACCTACTTTTACTGTGGGAATTGATTTCCAAACGTTGCAACGGCTAGAAAATCTCTGAGAAGAGATTTTGGGTCAGCCGAGGCAAAACGGTCATTTATCAGACGTCTGGAAAGGCCTATGGACGTCTGATAAGGCTCTAACGGTCATATTCTTGGGTGCCTGCTAAGCCAGCCAACGGTCCACTAATTGGACATCTGGCAAATCCATCAGACGTCTTCTAAGACGTCTGGTCTAAGGTATGGACGTCTGATTTCATCAGACAGAACTAACTATGTCCAGCCTAACAGTTATCAGACGTCTGAAACAATAGTCAGACGTCTTAAAATACTTTATCAGACGTCTGATTTGTGAATTAGACGTCTGGAAAGTCTGTTTTAACCCTATATTGGTTTTCTAAGTGTTCTACAGAAAACCTAAGTATCCTAGGGTTGTGTCGGTGTTCCTAGGACTACTGTTAGGGTACTTTGAGGCTCTTTAACATAATTTTCTAAGGAAAATAAAGAGCAAGAAAGATAAAGATAAAAGTACATGAAAGGATTAAAAAGAATCTATCCTATTCTTCTTGTCTTCTATCTTCAATCTGTCACTCCACGCGAACCTCCTCTGTTTTCCGTCAAGCTCCTCCAATCCGTCCTGGATGCGAGCTCGAGTTCCGTCTAAACACGTCCACATTTGCAATTGACCTGAAATCTAGGACTCAAATTGCAAATGTTAAATAACACGTGTTTTGTTATCATCAAAACAAATGATCGTGGTGCTCTAGCACCAACAATCTCCCCCTTTTTGATGATGACAAAACCGTAAATAATAATGCATAAAAATCCTCCCCCTTTTTGACATTATCAAAAAGGTTTGATTTATTTTAAATTTCCTATAACTCCCCCTTAAAACATGCTCTTCTATGAATTTTAACAAAGGTGATATCCTCCCCCTTTTTGTAACAACAAGATAGCTATTATTTTTCTCCCCCTTACTAAAGGAAATTTAGCTACCTTATATCTCCCCCTTAAAAAAATTGACAATTAGCTCATTAATTTTAACTCCCCCTATCTAAATGCTTATGATAAAAAGATAGGGTAAAGGGTTTTACCTCACCTACCATGGCCAATAAAATGGCCCGAATGGTGGTGGTGGATGCCACATCGGATGGGGCTCCCATCCGTAGTTTGGAGGCCCGGGCATTGGCGCCGGTCTCCAATCTGGTGGTCGACGTGCGGCGGGTCCGTCGTTTGTTCGCCGTCTCGTCGGTCGTCTTGTTCTCCTCCTTGGTCTACTCCTTGGTTCCCTTAACTTGAGTTGACCAGCCTTGAGCCTGTAGGTCCAGTCCCTTATGTTGTAATTATCCCTGAATCCTACAAAACAAGATTCTAATTCTTTTTTCGGTATCCAAGTGGGCTTGGATCCGGATTTGTTAGAAGGTCTCCTTGATGGAGATCCTTTCTCAACCTTAGGGCTATAAAAATTATCAATTTTGTTGATTAATTTGTTAGAATTTTCCCTAAGACATGCAATTTCTTTTTCTATAGTTTGCATCTTAGTCTTTAAATCATAGATTTCTAACTTTAGACTATCATTTTCCTCAATCAATTTATTATTTTCATTGATGAGGTCTTGATTTTCTAATAACAGGTTATCATCCTTAGGACTAGTTTCTATGTCCTTAAGTTGTTTTTCTAACCTATCATTTTCAGATTTAAGAAAACTAAGGTTCTTTTTAATACTTTTATTTTCTATTTTAAGTGATTTACTAATCTCAAAAAGTTCATTAAATGCTTCTTGAAGATCGAGATTTACCTCGTTGTCGCTGTCGTCGCTTCCACTTTCGCTGTCGCTGTTGGTTCCTCTGGCCATGAAACCAAAGCAAGCGGTTTCTTCTTCTTCTTCTTCCTCCGAGCTTGTCTCCTCATGAGTGCCTTCCAACCTCCTCCATATCTCGTGGGCGGTGGTGCACTCTTGGATTTTCTCGAACTCTTCCGGACTCAACGCGCAATACATGGCATTCATTGCCTTTGCGTTGAGTGAAAGCTCTCGAATATGCTGCTGCGAGTATCCTCCCGCGGGTTTTTCTGGGATGTCGAAAGGCGTCTCGCATCTGGCCCAGACCGTGAAGTCGGTGGCTTGAAGCCAGGTCTTCATCCGCAACTTCCAGTAGGGGTAGTTGCTCCCGTCGAAGAACGGCGGACGGGTTGTGGACTGCCCCTCGGAGATCCTGATTGCTGATGTGCTTCCCTCCATTTGATCTCTTGCCGGGTTGTTACGTCGAAACAGCAAGACCTGCTCTGATACCAATTGAAAGTTCTTCCCTACGAGGAGGGGTGACGTAATAATTGCGGAAATAAAATATATAAAGCAATCTCACAAAATAAGCAATCACAAAATGTACACAAAGAATTTTTAGGTGGAAATCCAAACCGGGTGAAAACCACCACCTAACCCTTTCGAGTTAGGATTTACCGATCAACCTAGTTGATCAAATCCACTAAACCGAATCACTTAAAACGAGGGTAATTCAACCTCAATACAACCACGCTACAAGTACGAGGGTAGCGTTCCTCAACCCCTTCTCTCCACGAGAAGGATTTTGTCCCACAAAGGAGACGGGAATTCGCAAAGCGAATACCCAACCAAAATAACAAAGGTAAAATAAAACAACAGGTCCCATAGAGCCAACAAAGTAATTAAGAACCTAGCTTCTATAGGAATAAGGAAACTCCCCTTTGCAAGGAGTGCGTCGAGGATGACGCGGGTGCGTGAGCCACGCAACGGCGCAATGTCGCTCTCGTGAACAACGGCGGGAGAGCGGGTGCGCGAAGACTTGATGCTCTCAAGAGAATGAAACTAGAGCTTGGAGAGCAAGGACTTCAATTGGACACAAAAGAGTGGAACTAAGTTTCTTAGGTGTGTCTCTTGTTCCTCTTAGTGTATGTCTTGTGTGTAAAGGGTCCCCTCTATTTATAGAGGCCTTAGGAAGGCTTTGGAAGGCTTGAAAAAGCTTCCATAGCCATTGGGTGCAAAGCCCAAGTGAATCAGCCCGAAATCAGGAACAATCATTGTTCTGACAAGCTTATCAGACGTCTAATTCTAGCATCAGACGTCTGGAAGTTCACTTTAAGACGTCCGATTCAAAGGTCAGACGTCTGATTTTGGGCGGGTCTCTCCCTGACTTGGATCAGATCTAAACAGGGTTTTTGTGCAAGTCCATCAGACGACATACAGGATGTCTGGCACTAAGTCTGGACGTCTGGAAACCTACTTTTACTGTGGGAATTGATTTCCAAACGTTGCAACGGCTAGAAAATCTCTGAGAAGAGATTTTGGGTCAGCCGAGGCAAAACGGTCATTTACCAGACGTCTGGAAAGGCCTATGGACGTCTGATAAGGCTCTAACGGTCATATTCTTGGGTGCCTGCTAAGCCAGCCAACGGTCCACTAATTGGACATCTGGCAAATCCATCAGACGTCTTCTAAGACGTTTGGTCTAAGGTATGGACGTCTGATTTCATCAGACAGAACTAACTATGTCCAGCCTAACAGTTATCAGACGTCTGAAACAACAGTCAGACGTCTTAAAATACTTTATCAGACGTCTGATTTGTGAATTAGACGTCTGGAAAGTCTGTTTTAACCCTATATTGGTTTTCTAAGTGTTCTACAGAAAACCTAAGTATCCTAGGGTTGTGCCGGTGTTCCTAGGACTACTGTTAGGGTACTTTGAGGCTCTTTAACATAATTTTCTAAGGAAAATAAAGAGCAAGAAAGATAAAGATAAAAGTACATGAAAGGATTAAAAAGAATCTATCCTATTCTTCTTGTCTTCTATCTTCAATCTGTCGCTCCACGCGAACCTCCTCTGTTTTCCGTCAAGCTCCTCCAATCCGTCCTGGATGCGAGCTCGAGTTCCGTCTAAACACGTCCACATTTGCAATTGACCTGAAATCTAGGACTCAAATTGCAAATGTTAAATAACACGTGTTTTGTTATCATCAAAACAAATGATCGTGGTGCTCTAGCACCAACAATCTCCCCCTTTTTTATGATGACAAAACCGTAAATAATAATGCATAAAAATCCTCCCCCTTTTTGACATTATCAAAAAGGTTTGATTTATTTTAAATTTCCTATAACTCCCCCTTAAAACATGCTCTTCTATGAATTTTAACAAAGGTGATATCCTCCCCCTTTTTGTAACAACAAGATAGCTATTATTTTTCTCCCCCTTACTAAAGGAAATTTAGCTACCTTATATCTCCCCCTTAAAAAAATTGACAATTAGCTCATTAATTTTAACTCCCCCTATCTAAATGCTTATGATAAAAAGATAGGGTAAAGGGTTTTACCTCACCTACCATGGCCAATAAAATGGCCCGAATGGTGGTGGTGGATGCCACATCGGATGGGGCTCCCATCCGTAGTTTGGAGGCCCGGGCATTGGCGCCGGTCTCCAATCTGGTGGTCGACGTGCGGCGGGTCCGTCGTTTGTTCGCCGTCTCGTCGGTCGTCTTGTTCTCCTCCTTGGTCTACTCCTTGGTTCCCTTAACTTGAGTTGACCAGCCTTGAGCCTGTAGGTCCAGTCCCTTATGTTGTAATTATCCCTGAATCCTACAAAACAAGATTCTAATTCTTTTTTCGGTATCCAAGTGGGCTTGGATCCGGATTTGTTAGAAGGTCTCCTTGATGGAGATCCTTTCTCAACCTTAGGGCTATAAAAATTATCAACTTTGTTGATTAATTTGTTAGAATTTTCCCTAAGACATGCAATTTCTTTTTCTATAGTTTGCATCTTAGTCTTTAAATCATAGATTTCTAACTTTAGACTATCATTTTCCTCAATCAATTTATTATTTTCATTGATGAGGTCTTGATTTTCTAATAACAGGTTATCATCCTTAGGACTAGTTTCTATGTCCTTAAGTTGTTTTTCTAACCTATCATTTTCAGATTTAAGAAAACTAAGGTTCTTTTTAATACTTTTGTTTTCTATTTTAAGTGATTTACTAATCTCAAAAAGTTCATTAAATGCTTCTTGAAGATCGAGATTTACCTCGTTGTCGCTGTCGTCGCTTCCACTTTCGCTGTCGCTGTTGGTTCCTCTGGCCATGAAACCAAAGCAAGCGGTTTCTTCTTCTTCTTCTTCCGCCGAGCTTGTCTCCTCATGAGTGCCTTCCAACCTCCTCCATATCTCGTGGGCGGTGGTGCACTCTTGGATTTTCTCGAACTCTTCCGGACTCAACACGCAATACATGGCATTCATTGCCTTTGCGTTGAGTGAAAGCTCTCGAATATGCTGCTGCGAGTATCCTCCCGCGGGTTTTTCTGGGATGTCGAAAGGCGTCTCGCATCTGGCCCAGACCGTGAAGTCGGTGGCTTGAAGCCAGGTCTTCATCCGCAACTTCCAGTAGGGGTAGTTGCTCCCGTCGAAGAACGGCGGACGGGTTGTGGACTGCCCCTCGGAGATCCTGATTGCTGATGTGCTTCCCTCCATTTGATCTCTTGCCGGGTTGTTACGCCGAAACAGCAAGACCTGCTCTGATACCAATTGAAAGTTCTTCCCTACGAGGAGGGGTGACGTAATAATTGCGGAAATAAAATATATAAAGCAATCTCACAAAATAAGCAATCACAAAATGTACACAAAGAAATTTTAGGTGGAAACCCAAACCGGGTGAAAACCACCACCTAACCCTTTCGAGTTAGGATTTACCAATCAACCTAGTTGATCAAATCCACTAAACCGAATCACTTAAAACGAGGGTGATTCAACCTCAATACAACCACGCTACAAGTACGAGGGTAGCGTTCCTCAACCCCTTCTCTCCACGAGAAGGATTTTGTCCCACAAAGGAGACGGGAATTCGCAAAGCGAATACCCAACCAAAATAACAAAGGTAAAATAAAACAACAGGTCCTATAGAGCCAACAAAGTAATTAAGAACCTAGCTTCTATAGGAATAAGGAAACTCCCCTTTGCAAGGAGTGCGTCGAGGATGACGCGGGTGCGTGAGCCACGCAACGGCGCAATGTCGCTCTCGTGAACAAGGGCGGGAGAGCGGGTGCGCGAAGACTTGATGCTCTCAAGAGAATGAAACTAGAGCTTGGAGAGCAAGGACTTCAATTGGACACAAAAGAGTGGAACTAAGTTGCTTAGGTGTGTCTCTTGTTTCTCTTAGTGTATGTCTTGTGTGTAAAGGGTCCCCTCTATTTATAGAGGCCTTAGGAAGGCTTTGGAAGGCTTGAAAAAGCTTCCATAGCCGTTGGGTGCAAAGCCCAAGTGAATCAGCCCGAAATCAGGAACAATCATTGTTCTGACAAGCTTATCAGACGTCTAATTCTAGCATCAGACGTCTGGAAGTTCACTTTAAGACGTTCGATTCAAAGGTCAGACGTCTGATTTTGGGCGGGTCTCTCCCTGACTTGGATCAGATCTAAACAGGGTTTTTGTGCAAGTCCATCAGACGACATACAGGATGTCTGGCACTAAGTCTGGACGTCTGGAAACCTACTTTTACTGTGGGAATTGATTTCCAAACGTTGCAACGGCTAGAAAATCTCTGAGAAGAGATTTTGGGTCAGCCGAGGCAAAACGGTCATTTATCAGACGTCTGGAAAGGCCTATGGACGTCTGATAAGGCTCTAACGGTCATATTCTTGGGTGCCTGCTAAGCCAGCCAACGGTCCACTAATTGGACATCTGGCAAATCCATCAGACGTCTTCTAAGATGTTTGGTCTAAGGTATGGACGTCTGATTTCATCAGATAGAACTAACTATGTCCAGCCTAACAGTTATCAGACGTCTGAAACAACAGTCAGACGTCTTAAAATACTTTATCAGACGTCTGATTTGTGAATTAGACGTCTGGAAAGTCTGTTTTAACCCTATATTGGTTTTCTAAGTGTTCTACAGAAAACCTAAGTATCCTAGGGTTGTGCCGGTGTTCCTAGGACTACTGTTAGGGTACTTTGAGGCTCTTTAACATAATTTTCTAAGGAAAATAAAGAGCAAGAAAGATAAAGATAAAAGTACATGAAAGGATTAAAAAGAATCTATCCTATTCTTCTTGTCTTCTATCTTCAATCTGTCGCTCCACGCGAACCTCCTCTGTTTTCCGTCAAGCTCCTCCAATCCGTCCTGGATGCGAGCTCGAGTTCCGTCTAAACACGTCCACATTTGCAATTGACCTGAAATCTAGGACTCAAATTGCAAATGTTAAATAACACGTGTTTTGTTATCATCAAAACAAATGATCGTGGTGCTCTAGCACCAACAATCTCCCCCTTTTTGATGATGACAAAACCGTAAATAATAATGCATAAAAATCCTCCCCCTTTTTGACATTATCAAAAAGGTTTGATTTATTTTAAATTTCCTATAACTCCCCCTTAAAACATGCTCTTCTATGAATTTTAACAAAGGTGATATCCTCCCCCTTTTTGTAACAACAAGATAGCTATTATTTTTCTCCCCCTTACTAAAGGAAATTTAGCTACCTTATATCTCCCCCTTAAAAAAATTGACAATTAGCTCATTAATTTTAACTCCCCCTATCTAAATGCTTATGATAAAAAGATAGGGTAAAGGGTTTTACCTCACCTACCATGGCCAATAAAATGGCCCGAATGGTGGTGGTGGATGCCACATCGGATGGGGCTCCCATCCGTAGTTTGGAGGCCCGGGCATTGGCGCCGGTCTCCAATCTGGTGGTCGACGTGCGACGGGTCCGTCGTTTGTTCGCCGTCTCGTCGGTCGTCTTGTTCTCCTCCTTGGTCTACTCCTTGGTTCCCTTAACTTGAGTTGACCAGCCTTGAGCCTGTAGGTCCAGTCCCTTATGTTGTAATTATCCCTGAATCCTACAAAACAAGATTCTAATTCTTTTTTCGGTATCCAAGTGGGCTTGGATCCGGATTTGTTAGAAGGTCTCCTTGATGGAGATCCTTTCTCAACCTTAGGGCTATAAAAATTATCAACTTTGTTGATTAATTTGTTAGAATTTTCCCTAAGACATGCAATTTCTTTTTCTATAGTTTGCATCTTAGTCTTTAAATCATAGATTTCTAACTTTAGACTATCATTTTCCTCAATCAATTTATTATTTTCATTGATGAGGTCTTGATTTTCTAATAACAGGTTATCATCCTTAGGACTAGTTTCTATGTCCTTAAGTTGTTTTTCTAACCTATCATTTTCAGATTTAAGAAAACTAAGGTTCTTTTTAATACTTTTGTTTTCTATTTTAAGTGATTTACTAATCTCAAAAAGTTCATTAAATGCTTCTTGAAGATCGAGATTTACCTCGTTGTCGCTGTCGTCGCTTCCACTTTCGCTGTCGCTGTTGGTTCCTCTGGCCATGAAACCAAAGCAAGCGGTTTCTTCTTCTTCTTCTTCCTCCGAGCTTGTCTCCTCATGAGTGCCTTCCAACCTCCTCCATATCTCGTGGGCGGTGGTGCACTCTTGGATTTTCTCGAACTCTTCCGGACTCAACGCGCAATACATGGCATTCATTGCCTTTGCGTTGAGTGAAAGCTCTCGAATATGCTGCTGCGAGTATCCTCCCGCGGGTTTTTCTGGGATGTCGAAAGGCGTCTCGCATCTGGCCCAGACCGTGAAGTCGGTGGCTTGAAGCCAGGTCTTCATCCGCAACTTCCAGTAGGGGTAGTTGCTCCCGTCGAAGAACGGCGGACGGGTTGTGGACTGCCCCTCGGAGATCCTGATTGCTGATGTGCTTCCCTCCATTTGATCTCTTGCCGGGTTGTTACGTCGAAACAGCAAGACCTGCTCTGATACCAATTGAAAGTTCTTCCCTACGAGGAGGGGTGACGTAATAATTGCGGAAATAAAATATATAAAGCAATCTCACAAAATAAGCAATCACAAAATGTACACAAAGAATTTTTAGGTGGAAACCCAAACCGGGTGAAAACCACCACCTAACCCTTTCGAGTTAGGATTTACCGATCAACCTAGTTGATCAAATCCACTAAACCGAATCACTTAAAACGAGGGTGATTCAACCTCAATACAACCACGCTACAAGTACGAGGGTAGCGTTCCTCAACCCCTTCTCTCCACGAGAAGGATTTTGTCCCACGAAGGAGACGGGAATTCGCAAAGCGAATACCCAACCAAAATAACAAAGGTAAAATAAAACAACAGGTCATATAGAGCCAACAAAGTAATTAAGAACCTAGCTTCTATAGGAATAAGGAAACTCCCCTTTGCAAGGAGTGCGTCGAGGATGACGCGGGTGCGTGAGCCACGCAACGGCGCAATGTCGCTCTCATGAACAACGGCGGGAGAGCGGGTGCGCGAAGACTTGATGCTCTCAAGAGAATGAAACTAGAGCTTGGAGAGCAAGGACTTCAATTGGACACAAAAGAGTGGAACTAAGTTGCTTAGGTGTGTCTCTTGTTTCTCTTAGTGTATGTCTTGTGTGTAAAGGGTCCCCTCTATTTATAGAGGCCTTAGGAAGGCTTTGGAAGGCTTGAAAAAGCTTCCATAGCCGTTGGGTGCAAAGCCCAAGTGAATCAGCCCGAAATCAGGAACAATCATTGTTCTGACAGGCTTATCAGACGTCTAATTCTAGCATCAGACGTCTAGAAGTTCACTTTAAGACGTCTGATTCAAAGGTCAGACGTCTGATTTTGGGCGGGTCTCTCCCTGACTTGGATCAGATCTAAACAGGGTTTTTGTGCAAGTCCATCAGACGACATACAGGACGTCTGGCACTACGTCTGGACGTCTGGAAACCTACTTTTACTGTGGGAATTGATTTCCAAACGTTGCAACGGCTAGAAAATCTCTGAGAAGAGATTTTGGGTCAGCCGAGGCAAAACGGTCATTTATCAAACGTCTGGAAAGGCCTATGGACGTCTGATAAGGCTCTAACGGTCATATTCTTGGGTGCCTGCTAAGCCAGCCAACGGTCCACTAATTGGACATCTGGCAAATCCATCAGACGTCTGGTCTAAGGTATGGACGTCTGATTTCATCAGACAGAACTAACTATGTCCAGCCTAACAGTTATCAGACGTCTGAAACAACAGTCAGACGTCTTAAAATACTTTATCAGACGTCTGATTTGTGAATTAGACGTCTGGAAAGTCTGTTTTAACCCTATATTGGTTTTCTAAGTGTTCTACAGAAAACCTAAGTATCCTAGGGTTGTGTCGGTGTTCCTAGGACTACTGTTAGGGTACTTTGAGGCTCTTTAACATAATTTTCTAAGGAAAATAAAGAGCAAGAAAGATAAAGATAAAAGTACATGAAAGGATTAAAAAGAATCTATCCTATTCTTCTTGTCTTCTATCTTCAATCTGTCGCTCCACGCGAACCTCCTCTGTTTTCCGTCAAGCTCCTCCAATCCGTCCTGGATGCGAGCTCGAGTTCCGTCTAAACACGTCCACATTTGCAATTGACCTGAAATCTAGCACTCAAATTGCAAATGTTAAATAACACGTGTTTTGTTATCATCAAAACAAATGATCGTGGTGCTCTAGCACCAACAATAGTTTGTTATTAAAATAGCATAATTAACCAATTTTAGTGTGATTCCTCTCAATTCAACCATGACTGAATTATATCTTTTGATATATCAATTAGGTGAATTTAGCCTTGGAAATTAGTCGATTTGAGTTAGATATAGAGGATGATGGTGTTACCATCACTTGGCCCAATTGATTAGGTAATAGAGCAGAAAGGTGAGGATTCATGGGATTAATCTTCAAGTAATTGGATTGCATCATTGTTAGAGAAAATAACAATCCCCTCAATTCCTTAGATGCTTTAGCCAATAGGGATTCGAAGGAAATTGGCTAAATCTATATCAAATGATTAAGCCATATCAGCATGGGTTGACCCCTAAAGAACATTGGGTCAAAAAGGCCACCTTGAGTTAATTCTCTAGTTAATTTCCCTAATATAAGTATAAGTCCATCATCATACATCCTGATACAACTCTTCTGATCTCTTGCATCCTCCTAGTACTAAGTTATTTGGTTTACCTTCATTCTTTCATAAGTCATGTGATCTTTATTGATCTAGCTAGCTACTCATATCCTCTAGCTAGCTATTCACTATGTTCTAGTTGATTATATGCTCTAAGTTAGCTAGTGATCGAGCCTATGGGGCTCAAAAGAAAGTGGGGAGAAGAAGTTAGCAAGGAAGCATGAGTACTAAGAAAGTAAGAATACAAGAGTTTGGTAACCAAGTTCCACCAAATCGATGTACCTCTAGTGAGGGGATCTAACCCTCAAGTATTCACTATAGGTGTATTTCAAGAGTATTACAACACGTGCCCTCTTTCAAATACATGCATCGCTTTATGTAAGGGGTCCTTGATTGTGATCAGGATTGGTAATCATTTGCTCCTCAGTGAGCATAATAATTCTGCAAGTTGGCTCGTCATCCATCTTGTTGCCTTGATCTTTACACTATCAACTCAATTCTTACACCATCACTTCAATTCTTAAGTCGTTGTCTTGTCTCCTACACTACTGACACCTTGTCTCAATGTCACTAGGATCGTTGTAGAGATGGGATGCAGGGTCTTAGCCTTTTAGGTGATCTCCTGCTGCACAAAGACTAGGCAGCCATGTTGGTCAACCACTCTTAGTTATTTTCGATCGGGAGATTCATCCGACCTGCTTGAGTGGTTCACCAATTTGGGTGGCAAGAGGCTTTCCTTACCTCTAGGTTGGGTTGGCTCTTTCCTTGGGCTTTGCCTACTTTGTAAGATGGCTTCTGGTAGGCTTGACTTTCTTTCCCCCATCAGCTACCCTAACTCTCAACTTCTACAATGTGAACTTTGAGAGTAAACTTGTGTCTTCTTCTCTTGGCTCTTTTTTTTGCATACTCCCATTGCCCTAGAAACTACCTCCTAGCACCATCAAGGGGTAGGTGGTTTCCCTCATCTTCACCTCCTTTTGCTAATGGTGGGGGTTCGTGGCTAGAAACTCATGCCCCCTCCTCCTCTCTCCTCTATTGAGGGGGCCTTGGGGGGCTTCTATTGTTTAGACAATTTATCTACTTTGTTATTAGGCGATGCCCCCTGAGACCTACCTTTTAGTTGTATGTATTGGGTTTCTCACCACTCTTGGCATTGCCAAGTTTTACGCCATCTCTAAGGGGATGCTACTCATGTTTTACAGTATGTTTGATTTTGTTTTATGGTGGATGGTGACCAACCATTGCCTCAGGCCTTCTGTATGTGGCAATTAGGCTAATAACGTGGCTACATCATTTGAACATCCCAAGGATCAGCGTATGGCAGGTGCCACATCCTCCTAAGCTCGTGGTATGGCTATGTTCTGTCATATTCAATGTTGATAGGATGGGTTGGGGTGATGATTTTTTCGCGGATCTTCACCTTCTTGTTCCCCTATAAATAAGAGGTTGGGTGGGAGCATTTTCGCTCACTCCTGCCCACTTAAAGTGAAACTTACTATTGTTGTTCTTTGGCTCTCTTACATGTTGAATGCATAATTAAGGCACTAGTCACAGTAGAGCCTTTCCTTGCTTAGGAGCGAGAGATATTGTCCATCAATCGAGGTAAGGAAACTTCTTCATTGGGGTGGCTAAGTGAAGCCACGCTTTTTCATTGTAGTTTTTGGTCCTCCTTTAGGCAGGAGGAGGAAATATGGCAGCTTCTTAGGCAGCATAACTTGGGAAGGTTTGTGTAGTATATGGTGAATGGCCAGTTGAGACAATCCTCACCTGGGTTGAGGGATAATTTCCTCATTTTCCAGTATGCCATAAAAAATGGCCTCTTCCTCCCTTTAGACACTATAACAATCTGGACCTTTGTCGTCGGTTGGAAATTGACAGCAAATGTGTTCAAATCGGCACTAAAAAGTGATGGCATTACTTGCATCATTATTTCATTTGGCAATCGATTATAAGGAAAATCCGACATCGAATTATCATTACCCCAATGGATAGATTGGAGCTTTCACCGTCGTTTTACAACCGACAACATTTTTATTTCCTGTCACTTACAAAATAAGTGACGGAGATTGTATATCACATTTTCCCACGATAACACGGCACTTTTGGATTTTTGTCGTCACTTATTATAAGAAGCGACAACAAATAGCAATTTAAAAAAAATTTCAATGTCATCATTTAGTCATATTTTTCATCGCTTCATAAACGATGGTGTAAAAATTTATGTCGTCACTTATTAAATAAGTGACGGCAAATTGCCATTGTTGTTTAAAAAAAATAGCGCAACGCTGTCGGTTGTTTTAAAAATTGATGGAAAAGGTAAGGAATTTTCTTTTTAAAATCTTTAATGATAGTACCATTAAATGCTTAGACATGCTCGTGCATATAAGTTATCCTACAAAATATCAAATCAAGCTAATAATAAACTCAAGATGCCCACTATCATAAAGTTCTTGAAATAAGTATTAATGTCATGCTTATGTGGAATAATAATGCAAGTTACATAGTGTTCTCGTGCATATAAGTTATCCTAGAAAATATCAAATCAAGCTAATAATAAAACTCAAGATGCCCACTATCATAAAGTTCTTAAAATAAGTATTAATGTCGTGCTTATGTGGCATAATAATGCAAGTCACATAGTGTCACACCCCACTAATGCTCCAACAATTAAAGAGAAGATTAACAGGTGTAATGATGCTTGGGTCCCAGTTACTAAGTTAGTTAGGGCTATAAAAGTTAATGGAAAAGTGTACAAGAGGGAAAATGCATAAAACTAGGGGGCCGAAACCTACCTAAAATCCAACAAAGTTTCCCCTGTTTTCTCAATATTTTCCAAAATCTTATACCTAAAATGAAGACCTATGCATTCATACCACAACAATTAGTGGGTACGCCCCACATTCCAAACACACGAAGCAAAAACACGAATACAAAACAAGCAGGCACACCCTGCAACCGTAAAACCTAGATTATAGTGACTCGCTACATACCTCTTCATGCCAGTCATATGGTTACTTCAAATCAGAATGAAAATTTCAGTTAATGCTTGAGGAATCATTGCATTTTTCTTTATTTCACTATGAACAATGTTATTCACCTAGCATGCTTAGAGTTAAGTATACATGCATACATTGGCTAGAATGCATTCAAGTACACATGTGCATGAGTGCTTTCACACATATGGGAAAGGATGGTTATAACCACTTAGCCCTCTATTATTCTGTCTTTTCCTCTATTATGTTTATTTTCAATATGTATGTTCCCTAAATGTCTCCATCATGTTATACAAAATAACAAAAAGCACCTAAAAGAACATATAGATAGCAAAGAGATGATACATCTCACATAGAGTTAAGAACTAAACATGCCACTTCATAGAGAATAACCTATGTGAAAAATACCAATAGGAAAAGGAACGAACATGTGTGACCAATTGTTCTTTTAGAATCATAAATCTCATGATCAGTACCTCCCTGTTGAATATAAAATTAATTAAGTGAATTAGTTCAGTACCTGCTCAAGCACAATTACTAGGAAACCAATACCAGCAGTCATTTCAACATGTCATTTTATCATTTTACAAGGTATGCATTTTTTTTTGGACTTAACTTTCAAAACAAAAGGTAGATGCATTTGAAGCATGAATACATTAGCAATGACCAAAAAAAGAACAAGCAGCAGACAAAATCTTAGTAAAGCCTAGTCTTTTTTTTCCAGATAGCAGGCAAACCCAAAACCCAACTTTAATATGCATAAAGAAACCTTCATAGGATTTAAAATCTTGCTCTATACGTTTACAATTGGTATCAATAAGTTAGATGTGATTGGCTTCACTAAGATAAGAATAAAAATGGTAGCACACAGGAACTTATGTGAAAATAATATTTGGTCTTTTTCTTTTACATCTATATAAAAATATGCCCTTACAATTCCTTTTGAATCAACATAGCTACCAAAATCATGACAACTTCTATTGAACTTACTTTGTACGTCTTATCACCAAAGAAGTGGATTACTTTAAAATCCTTTAGGTAACTCAAACAACATGTTTTGTCCCATCCTTGAGGAAATACCTGTCACATCAATAAGAGAATTCATGCATTTTCAGTCAATGCTTTTGCACAATAAACATATATGCATGGCAATCAATCACAGATACATACATCAAAGCTAATCTGCCCTCCAATGGAAAATATCAGGTTTAGATGTGCAAACTTTTCATGTATAACAGAAACCATTTTTGGATGTACATTATGAACCAAAAATTTCCAAAAAAATCCCTATGTCATTCTCACACAAACAACATATCTTAAGAAACCTCTTCTCTTCTCCACAAGTTATACTTGTCTTATTCAAAGAGCTATACCTTGTCATATTTTTCAAATTCATCACGTTCTTCCTGAGTATGGTTTCTCCCTATGGGTGACACATTAAGCATCTGACTACAAAATTCTGTGAAAGTTCCCCTTAAGATATAAAATTATTAACTCTCAAAAAAAAAATGATAAGTATTTGTCTATCTGATCTTTGTTAGACTTGAGGATTACACTAACCTTTTAATTAGAATATCCAAGTCCACATTGTAATGAAGAGTGAAATTATAAAGTCCTATAAAAGCAAACATGTATCTAAAGATTCAGGTATGGGTCCTGGCTAGTAAGCAGGAACCAAGAAAGACAAACCTTGAGTTTCTCTTCCCCAAGAAATGCTTTCAAGCTCTGCACAAAAGTAAACCATTCATGTCAAGCATGAACAATAGAATTATTAATAAATACTAAATAGATCATGCAAGAACTTGTCTAGATGAAGCAACTTTACAACTTGAAGAACTTATCATACATCATCAGCCTTCGTAGGGAAAAAGAGAACAAAAACCTATCAGATCTTAAGGAAAGTAGCATCATATTTTTTTGCCAGACAAACCAAAAATCATCTAAATAGATTCATGAAGAGCATGTTGACAAAGATGATCTAAATCTTCCTTCATCAGAGTCAAATTGACAAATTTGGATAATGTTTAGAATCCTCATTATTGCACTCAAGGATTGAACTCAACAATAACTTAAGCAAACCAAGACAACCTCAAGTTTTTTGCCTTTAACAAACTAGGTATGAAAGAGAAATGAACAACAATAATCAGTATCCATTTCCCATTCCAACTGATAAACAAAACCAAGCACAGAATTAGGCTACATGGATTGTTTACTTCCAAGAAAACTTACACCCAGATATACATGAAGTATAATATCAAAACTGCAAATCTATAAGCCTTCCAACAATAGTGAACATCAACTCAATTGGCTAGTGGAGCAAAATTTGACAAACAAAAGGATAGTGTGAGGAACCTCCCAAAAGAAGAAGAAGAAAAGAGTATAGGAGAGGAGGAAGGGCAGGGGCAACAACAGTAGCAGTAGGAGGAGGAGGAGGGTGCCAGGGAGGAGGAGGGTGGGGAGGATGAGAGGTGGAGGGCGAGGAGGAGGAGAGGTAGAGGAGGGTAGGGAGGAGGAGGAGGGGGATGCAGCACTAGGAGGATGTTATGACCCGGTTCCCGAATCCCTACAGGACCTAAGACCGGCTCCACTTGACTAATTCCAAGACCCAGTCATCCAACAAGAAATAACCAAAAAGTAGGAAAGTAAACCACATTCACTATGCTAAGTAACTAACAGTAAAAGAGGACAAGCAGTAAAGGAAATAAAAGCCGCTAACAGTACATATCACCACCACAACAATAAAGTAGAACAAGTACAGAAACAGAAATGGTAACACAGTCTAACTCCCTAGCAAAAAGGAAGTACAACAACAATAGGAACTACTGCTGGGCTCGACTGGACCCAGCACCCTCTGCAGCCGGTGACTCGGGCTGCTCAACACCTGGACCTGAAAAGGGTTATGAGTAAACGGAGTCAGCGAATGCTAAGTAGAGTGGCAACCAACTAACTAAAGCAGTAAAGGCTAACAGGTAAATTTATCTTTTCCAATTATTTGTTTTACAAGTCATTCTTTTTCACCGATTTGTTTACTTTTCAGATCTCTTGATCTCGTATGTTCCTCGTGGGAACGATCTTGATTGCAGTCTTTTCCGAAGAGTAGAAGGCACACGTGGTGCTCTCATGGCCGGGAGAGTCCCCCGTGGTGATCCTACACCCAATCAACCACCCCGAGGTCACGGACAGATGTAGCAATGACTACGGCACACGCGATAAGCGCACGAGTAGCTACCCTGCACTGGCACGCAGTCAGTCGTTTCTGCTAGCAGGTACGCCCAAAGTACAACACGGAACAGTATAGGGCCTAGGCCCCTCAGTAACAGTGGTCTAACCCCTTGAAACCAAACAGGGGTCTCGCCCCTCCACAGTCCGCGCACCCTCGTCTGACTACCCCGATTTGCCTAGTGGGCCTAACAAGTCGGTGTAGGGTGGCTAGCTGAACCCCGGGCTTCGTGGGGTGGCTAACTCTCTCCCTACACTAGTAGCTCTTCCCAGTACAATGTACGCGAGGGCCAAAGAAATCGGTGCAGAGTGGCCAATCCTAACCCCAAGTCCCAACCCAAGGGCAGCTAGCTCCGCTCTACACTACACAGGGGACAATTGCTCTCCTTGGTACCACATACTCAAGGGCTAGCACACTTCCCACTCACATTTCCGGATCCATTCCATTTATCTACAGGAGCTCTACTTCTACCTCCGCGTAGGGTTCATGCTTGTATTCACCATGTTGTTCTATACCAGGTTTCGTCATTCACATTTCCATTCTCATATCATACACATGCAGCTCGTATTTCCACAATTCAACATATACAAGTAATGTCACAGGTAACTGTTTAACTAGCACAGGTATTTCATATTTCACAGGCAGCTCGTATTTATTAATAGGCGGTCATTTACATTTCTATTCATTCATTTATGACTGAAATCTCAAACACGCATACAAACAGTGCAAGTACTTCTCGTCCTAGGATTCATGTCACATCCTAGGTTTCTATTTATCCAATTCCACATATGCATTTATGATTTATAATTAAAACAGGGGAAACCACTCTACCAGACAATTCGGGAGTACTGGGGGCTCGAACGGTAGGATCCGTGCCTCTGTAGGCCCTGAACACGCAACAGATCGAAGTCCTATACCAAGGGACATAACACAATGAAATATTCAAAACAGTATATAAGGCTTTCTAACATGTGGAGAACTCACAAGGAAACCACAAATATCTCGTTTGCGTAAAATGGACCTCAAACGGACCTTAAACGGGTCAAAAACAGGACTACAGACCTAAATCAGACGTCTGGCACAAGGTCCAGACGTCTTAAAAGTCACCAGGGTCTCACCTCAGGTTCCTGCGTCAACTTCAGACATCCAGAACCCCCACTTGACCATCTGGAGCTGACATCCGACCTCTCCTCCAGTCGTCTAGGAGTGCTTCTGGTCATTTGGTAAGCTGTCCAAACATCCGAAATGCATGGGAGGGCATGCCCCGTGCCTTCTTGAAGCTATCCCTGCATACGACAGACCATATCTTCCTGTTTTAGCCACGTAGATCGAAGCTGCGGTGCGGCCTGCATGGCCGTAACTGCAAGAGGAACGTACCTACGTGAAGCTCTTCTTTCAGACGTTCGGTGTCGTCACCAAACGTCCAACCCGTCGTCTAGATGAAACGCCAGACGTATGATTATGGGAAAATCCCAAAACCACACCGACCTCCTACTCCTCTCCTCCTCGTCTGCAGCTTCGGATGCAGCAAAGTTTCAGGGACGTCTCCCCTAACGTGCTACTCCTCCCGCATGCGTCGCTCCAACGGTGCGTCCTCCGACGAGCTTGCGAACACAAGGACCTCCTTCTCTCTTCATGTCGCCTCTCCTCCTCTCTCTCGCACCCTCTCTCGCACCCGTCCCTCTCGCTGCAATGGAAAGGAAGAAGGAAGGTGGTGGTGGTGGAGTGGAGAAGAGAGGAAGGGGGAGAGGGGTTATATAGAGGGTGCGGCTAGGGTTCTGGTGGAGGAGAGAAATGAGAGAGAGAAAAGAGGGAGACTGCGCGCTGCACGCAGATGTGACCCTACGTACAAAATTTTTAATTTCCAGACGTCTGACTGACAGTCTAGACGTCTTAAAAGGCTCAGATAGAATGGGTCTTTACAGAGGAGGAGGAGGGGGCGGGGAGGAGGAGGAGAGGGATGGGGAGGAGGGGTAGCAATGACGATGTTGGGCAATCAAGGAGGAGGATTAGGAGAGGAGGAGAGGAGGATCAACTCATAATTACCATCAACTCATAGAATAAAATTTTAACTACATCAATATAATATTCATTAACTTTGACAAAAACTCATGTTATGGGGTCTACAGTTCTAAGTTTAAAATATTGTTTGACTAGTTATCTTGGCCTAGTGATATGCAAGATCAACTATATATTCTCGTTTCACATCATTCCCAATGTTTACTCACTAGTCATGTGTTGCTCATATAAGTGTACAATCACCTGTAAACATAGTTACTTTATTTCAAATATGTATTTCTTTTTAGTAGCATTAATATAACTTAGCACCACTTGACTTTGGGAAGTTACAAAAAAAAGAAGACAACATAAACAACATGACTGTAAACATATAACATGGACATCTTGTTTCCTCCATCCCTTTCAAATGTGAGATAAATTTTCATTACTAGTTATCTCGACATCTACTTGGTTGCAATTGCATCTTAATTTGGTAGTAAATTATCATCATGTTCTTTTCCCTCTTGAAAAAAGATGTCCAAGGGAGTTGTCATCTTTCTCTACCACTTTACCTCTAGAATTATTTCAACTATGAATTTCATAAATGAGAGAGTTTTCATCTATGAATTTCAACCTTACATTAATTTTGGACCATAACAATCAAATTTTAGTTTGATTTTGGATAATAACAATCAACTTTTACTAACCCACCAGCTAAGGGATAGGCAATTGTTTTTGTAAAAGATCAAGCATATTTTATTCTTAGGTATCCCTTCCATAATAAATAAAGACTAACTTGGGGCCAAAAAATATTAGAGCATATGGCATCAATTTTTAAGGACAAAATAGACTTAAGCCTAGTATCAATAAAAACAACATATTAGAAGCACTTACAATGGATCTGGTTGGAGCTAGATAGAAACATTTAGCATCATTATAAGTCTGTACCACCAGATGTACATGATCAACCAGAACATAGAAAATCATTCATCATACTCCAATATCTAGCATTCAAATGAGAGAGGTAAGGGATGCAATATGGATTGGTTACATGATCATAACCAATCTAGCCCCTTTTGGACTCCATTCTATTAGATCATGTCAATAATCTGCAAGCAATAAATTGAACTCATATTTCAACTTTACCTCTTGCCCATTTCAACAAACACCTTGATGGCATTATTTACCTACCGATGGGAGAAGAGCCCATGGATGATGAGATTTGGCCGACATCCATGTTGAAACGTCAGAGGACTACGCTATCGAGTTTAGTTTTGAAAACCTGTCGTTGTAGTTTGAATAGCAAAGAACTCGGATTCAACAAATAAAATTTATACCAGAATAGAAATCCTGGGTCGAACTCAGGAGGCTACGTCGATCAAGTTTTGCAATTATTCACAATGAAATCAAATAACTATAGACAATAAGAGAGAAAGAGAGAGAGAGAGAGAACATCCACTTAAAGTTGCAAAATATTTGTACAACTAAGAAAGTGGGAAATTACACTAGAAAGTAGGAAAATTATTACAACTAGAAAGCAGAAAAATTCTACTCTAGAAAGCTGGAAAAAGGAATGGGAGAGAGAAGTTATCCTCCTCGACGATCGCTTGGAGGACAAGCCAGATGAGACAACGCCTGGAAGACGAGGAACGGAGCAGGAAGAAGGAGGTCGAGGCAAAAGGAACGGGAACGAGGCAGCACGTTGTCGTCGTCATGGGATCCACTTCTGGAATGGGGATGAAATATTGATTTTATCTCTTGAGGAGCATCCCAGGTGTGGGACAAGCTTCTCTTGAGCTTTGGAGAGGGAGAGAAGAGGAGGAAGGGATGACAAATTCGTATCGAGGGGGTCTCCTTTTATAGTTGCAAGGAGTGGGGGCATTTTGGTCATTACAATTTGAAAAACATTAATTCAGGACCTTTAGTGACGGATAAATCCATCACTAAAGGCCTGAACATGGCCTTCGTGTGCACGTACCGCGTGCCTCCTCGCCTCCGTGTCGCACAATGCATGCTCACGTCTGCGCAGTTACAACCGTCTGATCAAGAGATCGGACGGCTTAAACAATCTTTGCTCGCACCGCGTGCCCGCGTGTGATCTCGCGTCAATGCCGTGCGTCCGATCACGCGTGGGTGCTATCGGTTGCTCAGCGCCACACAATCTCCATCGCACGGCTCTACTCTCCCACACGCCTGCTCGCCCGCTCTCCAATTTGAAGCACCTGCAGCTCGAACGGGCGTCTTCTCTTCTCGTGAAGGTGCTCGACCAATGTGCTGCAGGTGCTTTTGTGTCGAGAGCTTGTTTTGTGCGCATGGCTTCACGACCATTGGATGTGCATGCAACGGTCAAGATCGAGTGAGCGGGTGAAGAAGGAAAGGTTGCTACTGGTCCTTGGGGCCGATTGGGCGGCTGAGATGGCGCCACGTGGTGCCATCTTGGCCGTCCATCTTCTGAGTATTGTGGATGGTGTCACGAGTGTTGGATTGAATCGATTTTCACGCCATTAGGCTACGATCGTCGATCCAAATCCATCCATGCGGTCAAATTTGTCGTTTGAGGTGCATATTAACACCATCTTGGCCCTTGATCTTTAGGATTCCTTGATCTCTATCTGGTGCTATAGATGTCCAAGTAGGGCGATCTTAGAGTTGTTGAACTCCAATGGTCGTCCTGATCAAATCCGTATGGTTGAATCTTTGATCCGAGGACTCGATAAAAAGTCACCCTGTCCCTGACCATAAAAAGGAGACACTTACTGTACAATTTATACAACTTAATCTAAATGCATGATTATGCATGTTATGCACTATTTACAATGTATGATACTAATGTGACACTAAGAACATGCATTAATAGAAATTTTAGGTTAGTCAGATGTATGCACATCACACCCCCAAGATTATATTTTGCTAGTCCCTAGCAAAAACTACATGCTATTTATAAAAGAATTAGGTTGGATTACTTGGGCATAAGTTATTTTCAACATTAAGAAATTATTTTACTTAGGATCTGAACTTTCAAAGACACAACAGTACCTGGGTATCTCCCAAAATGTAGATCGCCTCAAGCCCTCGCCTTATTCAAGGAAAATTTTCTTTTTCTCTTTTTCTTCTTTTCTAATTTTTTTTGGATTTTTGAGTTTAGAGTTAAAGAGTGGTTTTCTACGGCCATTCAACCCAACCAAGATTTGATGAGAACCCTAAGTTCTAAGCATTTTATTATGAATGTGATAGACTCGTTGATCGGCAATTAGAACAGACTTCGAGTTTCTACACCTCTAGGTGACCTTAAAAAGAGAGTTCTGCCTAAAGGTGTATCTTTACGACCAGTAGCTTTCTCCGTACTTTTATTTTTATGGGGTCAACACAAGGGTGAATCCAGTGTATATCTCCCCGATTTATTCTACTTCTCCACTTCTTCCTAAGTGTTTTGGGAATTTTCAATGCATTTCTTGAGTTGGGTTGTGCACAACCAGTCGATGAGCTATTACCACCAACAACTTGCCAACCATATCCATGCGACGAAGTATGGCTTATTTCTTTTTCTTTTCTTTTTTTTCTTCTTTTTTTTTTTAAGTAGGTGGCTTCCCTGGTCTAGGATTTACCTAAGGCAGCAAGAAGAGAATGGTCCAGTGACTAAGCTCTGGACAACCTACCTATGAGTTGTTACCCACGATAACTTGCCAGCCATATCACCCTAAAAGGTTCATTAGCTACCCAATTTTCATTAAAACCACCGATCAAGGAGTCAGTGAAAAGATAGTGTGTAGATGCTTTAGACTTAAAGTTCCCTCAAATCAGAGGGTAGGTTGATAAGTCGTGTACTTATCACCCAAACTTATTTAATCAAATTACAATAGAATTAAGATGGCGAGGACTCGAAACACAAATCCACATTTTAGTGGATACAGGGGCTGATTAAGCCCAAAGACCTAAAGGGTCTTTGTGTTCAGATCCTAATGTAATATTTCCTAAGATTGAAAAGTTCTACTGTCCAAGTATTCCTTCCTAATTCAAATTTTTTTTTAATGTATAAATAAGAAGAGAAATAGAATTTTCAATAATTTCACAGAGCTAACAAAATGATTCAAAAATGAATCCACCCCCCCATGCCTAGCTGATGCAATGTCCACATTGAGAAAAAGAGACATGAAAGGAAGGGTAGAGTACGAAAGATATCACCTGAGTATGAAGCTCGGGTCAGCTCTGAATCATATGTACAACTGCTAAGTTTAATGCCGTCAGCTAGGCAAAGTCCAGCTAAAGAAGTCACAACATGGCTAGAGCAACTGTGTCTGAGACGGGTTCTGGAAGAGTACTGTCAATAACATGCTTCAAACGTTGACCATTGACTTTGAATGAATTACCCCTCTTCGGGTCGGAGATCTGAATAGCACTATTTGGAAAAATCTAGTCGATAATGAAAGGGTCGTTCTATTTCGATCTAAGTTTGCCGGGAAAGAGCTTAAGTCGAGAATCGAATAACCAAACCTTCTGGTTCAGCTCAAAGCTTTTGCGGGAAATCAATTGGTCGTGTAGAGCTTTGGTCCGAGCCTTGTATATCTTGGCATTCTCATATGCATCATTTCTAAACTCCTCCAACTCAGATAGTTGGAGTTTCCTAGTCTTCCCGGCTAAACTCAAATCTAGATTGCACTACTTGATTGCCCAGAATGCCCTATGTTCAATCTCTACGGGTAAATGGCACTCCTTTCCATACACTAGACGAAATAGAGACATGCCGATGGGCATTTTATACGCCGTACGGTAGGCCCAAAGAGCATCCTTAAGCTTTTGAGTCTAGTCTTTGCGATCAGGCCTAACCATTTTCTGTAGAATATTCTTGATCTCCCAATTGGAGATCTCGGCCTATCCATTCGTCTGGGGATGGTAAGATGTGAAGATTTGGTGATTAACCTCATATTTAGCCAACAAATTATAGAACTGGGCATTAGTAAAATGAGTGCCACCATCACTGCTGACGGCCCTCGGAATTCAGAACCTACTGAAGATGTTCTTCTTGACAAAATCGATGAATACCTTATGGTCATTGGTTCAAGTGGGAATCGCCTCAATCCATTTGGACACATAATCAATAGCGACGAGAATGTACTGATGTCCAAATGAAGGAAGGAAGGGTCCCATGAAATCGATGCCCCAAACGTTAAAGATTTCGACAGGAAGAATTGGGTTTAGGGGCATCATATCTCTCTTAGTTATGCTCCCGAGTGCCTAACATCCGGAACATGACCTTGAGAAATCCTGTGCATCCTTGAATAAAGACGACCAATAGAATCCAGATTGCAAAATTTTTGCAGCCGTATTTTTCCCGGAGAAGTGTCCACCACATGCAGTTGCATGGCAGAACTCGAGTATACTGTTGAATTCATTCTCCGGAACACATCGACAAATAATCTGATCAGAGCCAATGCGGTACAGTTCAGGGTCCTCCCAGGAGTAATATTTAGCCTCAGATTTGAGTCTATCCTGTTGTTGCTTGGTCCAATCCTGGGGGATTTGACCAACGGACAAATAATTAACAATGCAGCAAACCACGGGGTTTGCACACCTGAAACTGTAAGGATGGTTTCGTCTGGAAAGGTATTAGCAATCGGGATGTCCGGACGAGAAGAATCACTCAGAAGTCTCGACAAATGATCTGCCACCACATTTTGTACCTTGGATTTATCCTTGATTTCAAGATCAAATTCTTGAAGCAGAAGAATCCAACGAATAAGTTGGGATTTGGCATCCTTTTTAGCCAAGAGATGTCTCAAGGTCGAGTGGTCGGTATAAATAATGACATGAGACCCTAAGAGATAAACCCTGAATTTCTCCAAAGCAAATACTACGGCTAGTAATTCCTTCTCGGTAACAGTGTAATTCCTCTGGGCTTCGTCCAGAGTTTTACTAGCATAGTAGATGACAGAGGGCTTCCTATCAACTTTCTGACCCAAAATAGCCCCGACCGCGTAATCAAAAGTGTCAGTCATGATCTCAAAAGGGGCTGTCCAAACCAGTGGTTGCTGTACCGGAGCACAAGTGACTACCGGTTTAAGAAAATCAAATGCCTTACGGCATGATTCATCGAAGACAAACGGTGTTTCTTTGGCGAGAAGATTGCTCAGAGGACGAGCAACCTTCGAAAAATCCTTGATGAATCTTCTATAGAACTCACATGACAAAGAAATGATCGAATTTGTTTAACAGATGTGGGTGGAGGAAGTTTAGCGATAGCATCAACCTTAGCTTTATCCACTTCAACTCCCTGTTCTGAGATTACATGACCCAAGATGATGCCTTCTTGTGTCATGAAATGACTCTTTTCCCAGCTAAGGACCAATCTTGTTTTGATGCATCGTTTAAGAATCATTTCTAAATTAGCTAGACAAGAGTCAAACAATCCTCCAAAAATAGAGAAATCATCCATGAAGACTTCCATAAACTCTCCCACCATGTTAGAGAATATGGCTAACATACACCTTTGAAAAGTCGCAGGTGCATTGCATAAACCGAATGGCACCCTGCTGAAAGCAAAGGTTCTATAGGGATAGGTGAAAGTAGTTTTCTCCTGATCCTCGAGATGGATAGGAACTTGGTTGTATCCTGAGTATCCATCAAGAAAACAGAAGTACTTCTGCTCGGCTAATCTTTCCAAGATTTGATCAATGAAAGGCAGAGGGAAATGATCCTTTTTCATGGCCGTGTTCAGCTTCCTATAATCGATACAAACCCTCCAAGAGGAAGCTGAACGAGTTGTGACAAATTCTCCTTTCTCATTAGTGACAACGGTAATCCCGACTTTCTTGGGAACAATCTGCACGGGACTTACCCAGGGATTATCAGAGATTGGATAAATGATTCCTGCATCGAGTCACTTGATAATCACCTTCTTGACCACTTCTCGCATATTTGGATTTAATCTCCTCTGCATCTGGCGAGAAGGGCGGGATCCATCTTCTAAAAATATTCTATGATTACAGTAAGATGGATTAATCCCCTTAAGGTCATGAATGGTCCAACCAATTGCTTCCTTATGTTCCTTCAAGATCTTAATCAGCTTAATCTCCTACTCCTTTGTTAATTTAGCATTGATAATCACAGGGAGCATCTTGTGTGGTCCTAAAAACTAATATTTCAGATTCTCAGGCAATGGTTTCAGTTCAAGCTGGGGCAGGTTGATGATTGAAGGTAAGGAAGATGTTGATGACTCATCAAGAGGAAGAGGTTGAGAGTGAACAAAATCAATAACCTCTTCAGAAGATGGCTAGTCTGCCATAGAGGGTTGCAGGTCCAATTCATCATCAAAGGAGGAACTTTCAATTGCAGAAACCATCATACAAGTTTCAATATTCACATTATCGTCCTCAAGTTCCTCGATAAATCCATAATCCACAAATTTATTAATCATCTTAAAAATATCCAATTTCATTCGTTGATCCCTAAAGGCGATTTCCATGCTATTGCTTTCACAGTTAATGTTGGCCTTAGCGGTAGCCAAGAGCTGACGCCCCAGAATGATGGGCGTGTTCCTCAGATTTTCAAGTACAACCATGTCAAGGATAAGGAAATCTACAGGAAAATAGACATCCTTAACCTTAACAATAACATCTTCAATAACGCCTCACGGATTTGTGACCGAACGGTCCACTAACTACAGCGTTACTAAAGTCGACCGAAGTTCACCTAATCCAAACTTCTCATCAAGAGAAGTCGGAATTAAGTTGATGGATGCACCCAAATCTAGAAGTGCTCTATCAAACGTGTAATCTCTGATGACACAAGAAATCAACGGAGCACCTGGATCTCTCTTTTTCTGAGGGAGGTGGTGCAGGATAACAAAAGTAGCCTGCTCGGAGAGTACCACCTTCCTTGGAACAGATTCTCTCGACTTACGCTTTTATGTACATAAATCCTTTAAAAATCTCGCGTAAGCCGGTATATGCTTGATAGCATCGAGGAGCGGGATATTGATCTCAACATTCTTGAAAATATTCAGAAGCTCCTCATTACTTTCAACAAACTTCTTCTTCCTTGATCTGATCAAGGCTTCAGGAAAAGGAACATGAGTCAGATCTTTGGAATCAAGTTCCTGAGCCTTGATTTATTCTTGAGAATTCTCATTTCTCTCCTCAGGTTCTTCAGGATTCGGTAAATCAGAATAGTGTGGTTGTGGATCCTGAGTTTGTTTACCACTCCTCAAGGTAACAGAATTTGCGGATGCATACGAGTTTGGGTCTTAGGGAGGGTTAGGAAAGATTGGAGGGGCTTCATTAGCCAAGAATTGTTGATGTGCAGAAGAAGAAAAGGAAGGACCCTGCTCAACCACCTGAGCATGTGTGTGTGGGTCCCTCTGATTTTCGTACCCATGGGCTTGATTGCCTGGATTCAGGATATTTCACGGGTTGGGTACAGGTTGAGATGGTAGAGATCCAGGTTGACGAGAGTTAGCTATGAGCCTAGTTTGCAAGTTGTCCCGTGAGGTTTTCATTTGCTGTATGAGCTGGAGCATGGATCCTTACATCTCTACCATTTTTCGGTTCAAATCAGCCTGCCCTACAGGTTGAGCATTCCAAGCTGGCTGATTGACCTGATTCAGGGTCAACTGAGTATAAACATGACCCTGACCCATTGGTCGTTGCAGAGTATAGTTGCTGGGTCAGAATTGGGTCTGCTGCCTCGGGTTCTTCTAGGAGAAGTTAGGGTGGTTTCTCCAACCCAGATTATAAGCATTAGAGTAGGGGTTGGATCTAACATTCTCTTGTACAGCACAAACATCCTCATAGGGTGAGGATGGAGAGAAAGAAAGGGAAGGATCAGAGAAACTGGGATCAAAGGCCCCAATTTGGAACCCGTGGGGTTCCGAATCAAGTTGATTCACGAACTCCCGTCTAGAAGGAGCTCACGACGAATGGAATCCTGAATTCTGGGATTGAGTGGATCGAGAGTTGTTCATTGAATTTCCAGCCATCCACTCCTCCATTCTCTTAGCAACCAAGTCTACCTTATCAAGTTTATTACAAATCAATTCCATATCGAATGAATGAGAGTCGTGGACTTCATTAACATTCGATCTGGGCTGCTGGGACTGGTTAAAAATATCCATGAAGGCATGATTTATTGAATTCTTGCTCATTTTCTCAAACAAATCATATGCACTATCTGCATCTTTGGTTAGGAAATTGCCTCCACAAAAAGCATCCACGTGATTTCTGAGTTGTTTAGTCAACCCGTGGTAGAAGATCTGCACGAGTTGCCATTTTGGCACCTCGTGGTTTGGACACCTCCGCAATAGGTCCTGGAATCGCTCCCAAGCTACATGAAACTGCTCCCCCGACCGCTGGGTAAAGGTAGTGATTGCCCGTCTCAAAGCATTGGTACGTCTGACAGGGAAGAATTTCTCCAGAAAGATCGATTTCAACTCATTCCAAGTTGCAATTGGTCTTCCTATAGTCCTGAACCAATGAGCGGCTTTATCCCTAAGAGAGTGGGGGAAGAGCCTCATGATCATTTGCTCTTGATTCACGTTTCGCGCCTTGGTGGTCTGGACCAAAGTGGTCAAGTCCTCCAAGTGCTGAAATAGGTCTTCAGAGCCAAGCCCATGGTAATGTTTGATTAGACTTAACACCTAGGGCTTGATTTCTATGTCTCCGGTCGGAATCTAGATGCCGGGACATTTCTCGTAATTTGAAGGATCATTAAAATCCTTCAAAGGTTGAGCACCCTACATTCTCTAGATCCATTCTTGCATTCTCTGCATTTGTTTCAGCTGCCTTCGAAATTCCTCCTGTGGATCCCAAGGCAGAGGAGGCTGTTGATCATCCATGGGATCAATTTGACCAAAATCGAATCTACGCCTCCTAGAATACTCTAGTGGTCTTTCCAATTGAGGATTCAATGACCTTCTTCCCAGCATAAACTAGGAAAAGGTCAGAAGGACTGGGGATAAGGACCCTACAGCATAATAAAACAAGCTTGTCCTTAAGTGGGGTAGCCTAAGGATGTACAGACTCCCAGAACCCACCTTAATATTATAAATGATTTACTCTACTTGTGTCTGCTCAATCCAACCAATTAGAAGGAGGGACTAGGGAGAAGGTTCTTCCTTCAGCTTGCGCCTCCGGTTCCTAGTGTACCCCCCAGCCGAGGTCGTTTGACGCTACTCCCCTAGCTAAACATCAGATTAATCAGTACAATTAGGTTAATCGCAAACAATCTCAGACTAGGCTCCGAACAGTGAATTAGTCCTTAAGGCCAATGACTACTCGATTTTATTAAGGCCTGGGATTGTAGTGCTTATGGAATGTGATGGGCCCTTAAAATGGGTTGTGCCCATAATGATTGATTAAGTATGTGTAAGTGTGTGCACAACTAGGGTTTTCAAGCAAGATTATTTGTGATGTGTAGATTTTAATGTTCAAATCTTACTTAAGTAGCTTTTAGGGTTTAAAATTAGGTTGATTTCAATCAAGTTTGAGGCAAACCAAGTTTTCAAGCACAAGTGAAGCTTGCTTTCCTTTAAAATCAGAAATAAAGTGGAGTCCCTGGTATGAACCTAGATTGAAAACCCTAAGAGGAAGCTACTTGGTGAGTTGATTTCAGGTTGAGTGGTGCGGCCCAAATAACTCAAACAATTGGCCACAATTGCACCACTAGGTTAGGCACGCAAAAATGGTTTACCTAGAATGATTTCTACTCTTTTATGTGTTGATTTGTATGTACCAGTTCCACATATCAAAATCCAATTGAGTAAAAGAAAATCAAGTAGGTTAAGTGCCTTGAATGTGAGTGTATATTGTGTGTATGTTGAAAATTACCCCAAAAAATTATTGATGAGAGCCTCATCATGAGCCATAACTAGCTCATTTTGACCTAATAAAGAAGATAAAAGCTCCTACATAACCTAGAAGAAGGCTTAACTAAAGGAACAAGTGCTCTGAGAAGAAAACATGAAATAAAGGTTAAAACTGCAATTTTACCATTGCAGTACATAAACGGGATTTCTCAGAAGCAAAACATAGGTCAAATAGTCCAAAGTGGGTTGAATTAATCAGAAATGGGTTTATGTGCAATCTAAGAATTAAATGACACTTGGTAACCCTAAAACAGACCCGCTTAAATTAACAAGGTTCCAGTCAGAATAAAAATCAAGCAAACCCTCTAAAAATCATAGAAAAACATCCTCTGGGGTTTAGAACACTTAATTTGGCCTTTGGAACCTAGTTTGACCTAGATTAGGGTCTTAGCTCTTCAATTTACCTAATTTGGGTTTTTACGCAAAATGTCCAGTCAAAAGAGGTCAAACCTAAAATCCAACTTCACCATTGGACTCTTTAGGGCCAAATTAGGTTTGTACCAAAATTTGGACCTAAGGGGAGGCCATCTTGACCTACTTTGCAAGTTAGTACACCCAAATCACAAAGAGGTCCCTATCTTTTGAATATCCTTGCAGAGAGCCCCCTAGGTTCCTCGCCTTCTTTGCAAACCGGTCCTGCCGCCATTGCTAGGGCAGAACCGAACTCCGGCGAGGTTCGGAGAGGGATTGCTCTCTAATCCCTCAGAGATTCCCTCCCAGAAATGGAAGGAGGATTCTCTGAGGAATTCCCTTCCTCATAAAGTCAATTACAATCGTTGGTGTGAACCCAATCTCTCGTGCGAACGCACGAGAGATTTGGGTATCCTAACTCCTTTCCATCTCCGGCGACCAACCTCAGGCAATTACGTGCCCTTCACGCCCTGCACACCAAGTCCAGCACCTATAAAACACCCCTCGGACCCGGCCACTCATCTTGAGCTTGATTTGGCCGAGTTTCCCCCTTCAATTCCTCTCCTCCTGCTCGGCCAAATACCCCAGCTAGCTCCGGCGAGCCCCCCTCCCCTCCCTCTTCGCTCTGCCACAAAACCAGTGGCAGAGTTAGCTTCCTGACCTTCCTCCGCGTCGCGCAGTACCAGCGCACGCCGCCTCAGCCCCGTCGTCGCCGCCGTTCTCCCCCACTGGGCGTCATCTTCTCCGGCGACAGCAAGTACTGCTGTCCGCCTTCTGTCCCCTTTCGTCCTTACAATTAGGTTAGAACTCCTCTCCATCCTATCCTCTCTCTTTTCCCCCTGTTATCTCCCTTGATCGACCCTCGACAGACGCTAACCACCTCCATCGTCTTCGCCTCCGACCGCACTCCGGCGAGCCGCCCACACCACTCCAGCCCTCCACACGGCTCGCCAACCACCTCGGAAGCTCCGCCTCACCTCCAGGAACACACTCCACCCTCCCACTGCCACTCCAGCCCTCCACAACCACCCCCCGACCAACCCACCATCTCCGGCCACAGGTTGACCTAGGCACGCACGCCTAGGCCGACCTGCGGCCTGCTGCACTGCCCACCGCCTTCGCCGTGCCACAGCGAAGGTCTCTATCTATTCTGATTTGGCCGAGAGGCGCGTTTTGTGTACGACAGGACTCGAGCTGCTGCCGCCATGGACGACCTCTGATGAAGCTCCCGCGAAGCTCCAGGCACCCGGTCTTCCAGACTACAGGTTCTGCATACTAATGCAAGTGTCGCGAGGTGAACGAATCCAGCCGAGGAGCGCTAGCAGAGCCAGCAGCTGCGGGGCAAGCGCACGACGAGGTTTCTGCAGGCGCGCGTGAAGGCGAGACCAGATAGTCCCACATCGTGGGATTGCAACCGGCAGGTAACGTATAAGTTGATTTTACGCTTTATTCTTATCGCCTCGAAAGCACAGGGGTGAGGTCCCTCACTGACCCCACCCGCCTCGTCCGCGGCCTGACCACGCGGACCTGGCGGATCCGACCCGACCTAGACCTACGCACTCCTCGCGCATCACACACCTGCAGGTGCGCCTGGTCCCGGGTACGATCCGACCCGATTGAGACTGTGGCTCTGGTAGAGCGGTTAGAGTGAATTGCTTGAGAGAGAGACACGCGCGGGTAGAGGGAGAAGGGTTAGGTTTTGTTCCCCTGTGCAGGCAGGCTGATTGCAGGAGAAGGACGTGGCCGCTGCAGAAGAAAGGAGAAGCAAGACAAAGAAGGAGAAGAAGGCAACGAAGAAAGGAGAAGCAAGACAGAAGAAGAAGAAAGAAAGAAGTCTTCGCAGGCGAAGGAGGAAAACAGAAAGGTTAGAGGTCTTCGCAGGAGAAGAAGAAGAAGGACAAGGGAAGATTGCAAAGAGATCTGAAAGGCAAAGCAGAAGAAGAAAAAGAGAAAGAAAGATCACATTTAAGACGTCTGATACATAAATCAGACGTCTAATTCTATTTTTTTTTACATCTTTCTTAAAAACTCTTTGAATCAATTATATTTGCATTTAACAGTTGTATTCTTGGGTTTTACAAAGTACTGAGTTTGCTCCCTGTGTTCGACCTCGGATACTCTAGTTGTTCGAGTAATAAAATTATTTGTTTAAACGTTTTGTCGGTTCTACTACAACGTAATACGCTTTTAAATCCGCACAGAAACGTTGACAACATTTTGGCGCCGTTGCCGGGGAGCAACGGGCACTTGTAAAGCTTTTGAGTACAACTTTTCTATTTAATATCTGACTTAACTTCTCTTTTGTTGTGTTCAAACAGGGAAAGCAAAACAAAAAGGAAAGAATAGCAACTGCACAACAGACTGGAGCAGGTAATCTCCATAAGCCCTCCCCCTTAACCCTCTCACAATCTAAAAGACAAAAAAAAAAAAAAAAGGGAGAAGTCAACTTAGGGCTACCTGTCTTATATTTAGTAACTCATCAAGTTGCCTGATTTTCATTTCAACATATTTTTGTCTGTCATCCAACTAAGGCAACTAGGGCTAAAACTTTCTTGATTGAGCCCTAGGTGCTAAATTCTAAGGCAACTAAATTGGACCCATTAGAGCCAAGTTAGGATTGCAAAGCTAGGGTTTTTAGAGACACATCTTCTCTAAAACAAAGAAACAAACTTTCCAAAAAGAAGTGTGCCTAAACCGTGTTTGAAAATATTTATACAAGAGGAACCCTAAGCAAATCAGGCTGATAATTCATTTGAATCATAAAAGGAAGGACCTAAAAGCTCTCAAAGGTGAAGTTGATCCCTCAGGTCAACCAACCTTAATATTAGGTCACTTTTTGCACTCAAAATACTTAAAAGTTCAAGTGGAACATTAAGCACCTTGATCTTAAAATAAAAAAGATAGACTTAAGAGGTCAAGACCCCCATTCTGGTCTACCTGGAACCGCAGTGACAAGAGAGGTCGGGTGGGGGAAACCCTGTAACCCGTAGGGACGCTCTACCGTGTAGGGGTCTTTGCGGGACTCTCCCTCTCTGGCTGCCCAGGTATTTCTCAGGTGGACGATCTTCTGATCCAGGGGTCCATCTGCCCCGAACCTCTATAGTCACCCAACAATTCTTGGGTGTCTTGATTGGGTCCAGTACCTTCTAATCTCATCACATCTTCCGGTGCATGTTTGGTAGGAGGTCCTTGAGACCACCTTTAAGACCTCCTCTAGAAATTCATTCTCGCCGAGGCCAAGCCTCGACGCCCTTGTTTGTGCAGCAACCCCACCACATAAATCTTTCATCTGATTCAGACCCTGATTCTCCTCCTTCTCCCATCATGGCACAACCCATTGAAGATGAGAATAACCTTGAACACCAACTTCAACGCTTGAACGATCTCTTTCAGAACTTTGTAAACCCACCACAGCGACCTATGATGCGAGATCACTATAATCCCGCTGCGGTGGCAATTGAACCCCGAGTACGAATCCCAATTGGAGGACCCGATTCTGATCTAAAGCCCAATATGATTCATGCCATACCAAAGTTCCATGGGCTTAACTCTGAGGATCCATTCCAACACATTAAACAACTCAAGCATCTGGCCCAGACTTTCGGGTCAGATGTACAAAACCGGGATATCCTACTCATGAAAATGTTTTCGTTCTCCCTCTTGGACAAGGCCGCGCACTGGTATCAGACTCAGACCCGCCCGATCAACACTTGGGAGGAATTACAGTCCGAATTTTTGAAAAAATTCTTCCCTGTTGGCCGGACGAATGCCTTGCGCCACCAGATCACTCATTTCACTCAACAACAGGGAGAACCTCTTCACGAAGCTTGGGATCGATTCCTAGATCTCATGCGAAAATGTCCCCATCACGGAGTTCCTAAGTGGGAACAAGTCCAGTCTTTTTACCAGGGACTCCGTGAGGATATTCGTCTAATCGTCAATGCAACATGTGGAGGAAACATCATGGGCCAACACGAGGACACGGTGTGGGAGATTCTCGAAAACATGTGCGAGAACTCCATAAACAATGACTCCTTGGGCTTATTCGACAGGACGAATGCCCGCGCATCGACGAATCTAAGAGGGACACATGAGACGCAGGACCTGTCCACTTCTGTTGACCTGGAATTGATGGCCAGTCGGTTGGACAAGGTCTCTATCATAGAAAAGAAGGTGGACGAGCTAACTCGACATTTGCAGCAAGCCACCTCTGCACAAAACTCTTTTGCACGACCTCCTCTGGCAAGGGAAACAGTGCAAAACATCTATCACCAACCTGCCAAGGGGATGGGCCCCTATCCACCCCCGTCTACCTCCCAGACCGGAGTGACCTCCGATCCCGTCTACTCGAGTTGGGGGAACTCTGAACCCTCGTATTCTGACTTTCCTGAGGTTTCTCAGAACTGCGAGGACCTCAACGCCATCCAGAACGACCCATACTCCAATACCTACAACCCTGGATGGCGAAATCATCCTAACTTTCAGTGGGCGGGAAACTCTCAAAAACCACCATATCAACCCCGCCCACAAGCTCCTCGTCCATATCAGCCGCCTTAGCCTCGGCCCAATCCCACCTACCAATCTGGGCAAAATCAGGATCAACTGACTCTTATCCTTCAAACGCTGGCTGACATTCAAAAAACGAATGCGACAATGCAAAAACAGCACAAGGACGAGATCACAGAGGTTCGCAACCAACTGGCCCAGATGGCAAATTCTCGCCAACCTGGCACCCTTCCTTCGCAACCTCTGCCCAACCCAAATAATGTGCCGACCCAGAGGCGCATTATGAATCCAAATCCAGGCCACGCACATTTGATTTATCAGGCCCCTGCTACTCCATCACCAGACAGGATGGAGGCTTCTACATCTTATGCAGAATTTCAGCAGCAGCCACCTCTCCTACCTAACCCAAACCAAAGTCAGGCTGGATTAAACTCTGTAACAACACGTAGTGGTAAAACAACACAAGACCCACATTATCTGAACCACTCCAAGCCTGATAATCGCCAAGACCCTAGGGTAGTCATCCAAGATACTACTGTCCCAGATCAAGAACCTGGACCTATCCTAGAGGAACCAGCTAGGATCCCATTTCCTGAGGCCTTGACCAAAGGAAAAAGGACAACCAAACCTGTGGCTCCTGAGGAGGATCTGGTCAAGCTCTTTGAACAGGTCCAGATAAACATCCCGTTGATGGATGCAATCCGCCACATACCGGCTTACGCAAGATTCTTGAAAGACATATGTACACCTAAACGTAAGCCGCGAACCAAGGATGGGAATCCGATTGTACTGTCAGAGCAAGCCAGCTCTGTCATCCTGAGCAAACTCCCACCCAAGGCTAAAGACCCAGGAACCCCCTTGATTTCTTGTAAAATTGGTGAAACCCAACTTGATAGAGCCCTACTAGACCTAGGTGCCTCCATAAATTTAATACCTACATCCCTCCTTGACCACCTTGAAGAATCTGAACTTAAACCCACTGAGGTGACATTGCAGTTAGCTGATCGATCCATCAAGTCACCCAAAGGTATACTCGAGGATGTCATTGTTAGGGTACGAGATTTTTATTTCCCAGTGGACTTCATAGTACTGGACATGGATGCACCTAAGAACCCAAGGGACACACCAATCATATTAGGGAGACCCTTTCTAGCCACTGCTAGGGCCAATATAAACTGCGAAGAGGGCCAGATAGAATTAAAATTTGGGAATCAAAATCTGAAGATCGACATTTTCAAAGCCCAACAAGGGATTAATTGCGGGGTTATAGAGGAAATTTGTGATGTCAAAGCCGTGGTTGATGAATTGCACATAGAGGACAACCTGATTATTCCTGATCAACCACTAGAAAGTCAAAAACCGCTAACAGAGGAGTGCGAACACAATCTAGACACACCTATGACTCCTACCATTGCTCCCGATACAAACCCTGAACTACCCGCTGCTGCTGACAATCCTGTCATGGAACTCAAGCCCCTTCCTGAACATCTAAAATATGTCTTTTTGGATTCAAATCAAACGTTTCCTATGATTATCAATTCTCGACTCACACCTGACCAGGAACTCCGTTTGATTTCTGTTCTCCAGCAACATCGTAGAGCCATTGGATGGACTCTAGATGATTTGACTGGTATAAGCCCTTCATACTGCACGCATCGAATCTATACAGAAGAAGGCTCACGACCTTCAAGAGAAATGCAAAGGCGACTAAACCCTAACCTACAGGAGGTCGTGAAAAAGGAGATCATTAAGTGGTTAGATGCAGGGATCATCTACCCGATCTCCGACAGTCGTTGGGTGAGTCCAACACAAGTGGTACCTAAGAAGGCAGGACTTACCATCATCACGACAGAAACCGGGGAAGTCATTCCTACCCGAATAGCTAATTCGTGGAGAGTCTGCATTGATTACAGAAGACTAAATTCCTCCACGAAGAAGGATCATTTCCCACTACCGTTTATTGATCAGATCCTCGAGAAACTAGCGGGAAATAGATTCTTCTGCTTTCTTGACGGGTACTCCGGTTACAATCAGGTGGCAATCCATCCAGAGGACCAAGAAAAGACCACATTCACCTGCCCCTTCGGGACGTACGCGTTTCGAAGGATGCCATTCGGTCTCTGCAATGCACCTGCAACTTTTCAGCGGTGCATGCTTGCCATATTCTCAGATATGGTAGGTGACTATCTGGAAGTCTTCATGGATGACTTTTCAGTTTTTGGACAATCATTTGACGATTGCCTCCAACACTTGGTCCATATACTCAGGCGGTGCATCGAGGTGAATTTGGTTCTTTCCTGGGAAAAGAGCCATTTCATGGTGCCTGAGGGAATTGTTCTGGGACATTTAATCTCAGAGAAAGGCATCCAAGTGGATCGAGCTAAGGTTAACCTGATTTCCAAGCTCCCTATGCCTAGCTCGATTAAGGACATTCGATCTTTTTTGGGGCACGTCGGTTTCTACCGTCGTTTCATCCCTGATTTCTCCAAAATCGCGCGCCCCCTGACCAATCTGCTTTCCAAGGATGTGCCTTTCGGAATTTCCAAGGAATGCACTCAAGCATTTGAGATCTTACGTGACCGAGTCACCCAAGCCCCAATCCTACAGTCCCCTGATTGGTCTCAACCCTTTGAGATCATGTGCGATGCATCTGACTTCGCTGTAGGAGCGGTTTTGGGGCAGAAAATTGACGGGAAACCTGTGGTCATTTACTACGCCAGCAAAACACTGGATGAGGCTCAGCGTAACTATACGGTTACTGAGAAAGAGCTGCTGGCCGTAGTATTTGCCCTGGAAAAATTCAGATCATACCTTCTGGGTTCCCATGTTATCATATACTCGGATCACACAGCTGTGAGGCATCTCCTAGCCAAGAAGGACGCGAAACCTCGATTAATCCGCTGGATCTTGCTGTTGCAAGAATTTGACATCGAGATTCGCGACAAGGCGGGAAAGCACAATGTGGTAGCTGATCATTTATCCCGCCTTCCTCCTGAAATTATTGATCCGTCCGGACCTATTACAGAACATTTTCCTGATGAGCACCTCCTGACTATCAGTACAAGTCTTCCATGGTTCGCCGATATTGTTAATTACCTGGCATCACATCAGATTCCGCCCGATTGGTCGAAGGCCAAAAAGGACAAATTGCGTTCTGATGCCAAGTATTACCTATGGGAAGACCCGTATCTCTTCCGCATTGGTGCTGATCAGATAATCCGACGATGCGTCACGGAAGTGGAAATCAAAGACATACTCTCATTTTGCCATGACCAGGCATGCGGTGGACATTTTTCGGGACATAAAACCGCATCGAAAGTCCTCCAGTGTGGTTTCTACTGGCCCACAATTTTCAAAGATGCATACAATCACTGTAAGGCATGTTCCCGTTGCCAGACTCTAGGCAACATGAGCCATAGAGACATGATGCCTCTACAGCCGATCTTGGTATGCGAAATTTTTGATATTTGGGGGATTGATTTCATGGGACCCTTTCCTACCTCGGATGGCTTCGAATACATTTTACTCGCAGTTGATTATGTTTCCAAATGGATAGAAGCCATTCCGACTCGAACCAACAATCATAAAGTCGTTATAAAATTCCTTCATCAAAACATTTTCTCAAGGTTCGGGATTCCGCGTGCTATAATTTCCGACGGAGGGACCCATTTTACAAACGCTCAGTTCAGGTCACTGATGATCAAATACGGGGTGTCACACCGAATCTCTACTCCTTACCACCCTCAAACTAATGGTCTAGCTGAGCTATCTAACCGAGAGATCAAGAAGATCCTTCAGGTTACTGTTCGACCTGATAGAAAAGATTGGTCTTCTCGGCTTCCGGAAGCATTGTGGGCCTATAGGACCGCCCACAAGACCCAATTAGGAATGTCTCCCTTCAGACTAGTGTACGGGAAGGCATGTCACCTCCCCGTCGAATTGGAGCATAAAGCCTATTGGGCAGTACGGACCTGTAATCTCGACCTTTCTAAGGCTGGAACCCACAGAAGATTTCAAATGAGCGAGATCGATGAATTACGCCACGACGCATATGAGAACTCGCGAATTTACAAAGAACGGGTTAAAGCTTTTCACGACAAACACATTTCTAGAAAGGTTTTTCATCCTGGTCAAAAAGTTTTACTCTTTGATGCTCGACTCAAACTATTCCCAGGAAAGCTAAGATCCAAGTGGGTCGGACCCTACCTAGTCCGCCAAATCTTCGGAAATGGAGCTATTGAAATCAGCCCACTCAGCCACGATTCTGAACCATTTGTCGTGAATGGGCAGAGACTCAAGCCGTTCATTGACATGACCGATATAGATTTGACTGAGTCATCCTTTACCCTCCTTTCCTCTTGAGCTCATTACGCCCAGCCGATGGCGTAAAACTCAGCGCTTAACGGGAGGCAACCCGTCATTCTTTGAAAAACCTGAAACCGTTTCTGACATCGCTATGCGGAACTCATATTGCACTTTAGGGTTCATCCATTAGAACAGCCGACTTCACCTCAGGTATACCTACCCGAGATTAGAAATCGTTCGCAACAAGTCGCTTCGACCCATTCACTCACCACACACCTGTCCTAACACATGAACTAAGCTGAATTCGAACCCACCTAATTTACAATGGGGACATTGCAAATCTTAGGCATGGGGGGGTATGAAAGTGCAAAATGTCAGAAAATTCATATCAAGAAAGGGTTTCATTCATAAAAAAAAAAAAAAAAAAAAAAAAAGGGGACTTGATAGAGGGGAGGAACAATTCAGGGTCATACAAATGAGAGGAGGAAAAGAAAGAAAAATGACAAAAAAGAGCAAAAATAAAGAAAGGAGCACAAAAGGAAAAGAAAAAGAAAAAGTCATTAGTAAAAGATTAAGGGGTTAACTGAAGTTCTAGACCGAGTCAAGAAAAAGAAAAGAAAAATGCTACAGAGATATAACAAGAGATTAGCGGGAACGCTGGTCTTAGGCCTCTTGGGCTAGATTTTTAGCTTAAAAATTCACGTATCCGTTAAAATCTGGACAATCCTCAAGAGGTTGAGAAAAATGCGAAGCTTAAGTATTAGGTCTAAGGCTTAGGAAGTATTCGGCCTCGTTAACTGACCTCCGGTTTGCGGGATTCGGTAACCTAAGCACCCAAATTCACACACAGTCTGGTTCAGTGCGCATAAATATTCAAAACACGCAAGAGCGTTTAATATTCTGAAAAAGTCACCTAGATTAGGAGCAGCCAATCAACACAAGTTGATTTGGACAAGTTCCCAGCGCGGAGAGGCGGGAAATTCCCCTCGAAGATGCGTAACAACATATCGTCTCCTCGGTGCTTGTCTCTTAGGATATTTAAATATCCTACTGGGGGCATGTAAGCACTCTGCTGGTTTAGATACCATGGGTGGCATTATCACGAAATGTCAATCGCCAGGGTCTGAATTCGGCCACGGAACGCCATGGGCGGGATTATCTCGAAATCTTGAAAGCCAGGGTTCCGGGGGTTGCCATGGGCGGGATTATCTCGAAATCTCGAAAGCCAGGGACCCTTGAGGATTGATGATGGGGACGAGGAATCCGATACAGACCGTGTTGAGAAGCTAATCCGAAGCTAGAAATAAAAAGAAAAGAGAGAGAAAAGCTCTCCAAACAAATAAATCCTCTATCTCTCTCTTACAAAAAAAAAAAAAAAACGCACTGCAAACTGAGCGTAGGCTAAAAATGTCTCAAGCACGGGTGCTTTAACCGCAGAGTCCAACAAACCCTAGGATAGTTTTTGTGGGCCGTAGAAACCTTTGCGAAGGACTGAGGCTAAAGCAGAACAGGTCCAGATTTTGGTTGGTACTTGAGTACCTCTAGGCCTATTGTCGGCATTCCTACCTAATCACAAAAGAAGCACTTATCATAACTAAGGACACTTTGGGTCTAGAATGGAAGTTAAAACTTTGAAATTTTGCTAAGGGACTAGCAAAAGCTAGGCATGGGGGTATGATGAGAGCCTCATCATGAGCCATAACTAGCTCATTTTGACCTAATAAAGAAGATAAAAGCTCCTACATAACCTAGAAGAAGGCTTAACTAAAGGAACAAGTGCTCTGAGAAGAAAACATGAAATAAAGGTTAAAACTGTAATTTTACCATTGCAGTACATAAACGGGATTTCTCAGAAGCAAAACATAGGTCAAATAGTCCAAAGTGGGTTGAATTAATCAGAAATGGGTTTATGTGCAATCTAAGAATTAAATGACACTTGGTAACCCTAAAACAGACCCGCTTAAATTAACAAGGTTCCAGTCAGAATAAAAATCAAGCAAACCCTCTAAAAATCATAGAAAAACATCCTCTGGGGTTTAGAACACTTAATTTGGCCTTTGGAACCTAGTTTGACCTAGATTAGGGTCTTAGCTCTTCAATTTACCTAATTTGGGTTTTTACGCAAAATGTCCAGTCAAAAGAGGTCAAACCTAAAATCCAACTTCACCATTGGACTCTTTAGGGCCAAATTAGGTTTGTACCAAAATTTGGACCTAAGGGGAGGCCATCTTGACCTACTTTGCAAGTTAGTACACCCAAATCACAAAGAGGTCCCTATCTTTTGAATATCCTTGCAGAGAGCCCCCTAGGTTCCTCGCCTTCTTTGCAAACCGGTCCTGCCGCCATTGCTAGGGCAGAACCGAACTCCGGCGAGGTTCGGAGAGGGATTGCTCTCTAATCCCTCAGAGATTCCCTCCCAGAAATGGAAGGAGGATTCTCTGAGGAATTCCCTTCCTCATAAAGTCAATTACAATCGTTGGTGTGAACCCAATCTCTCGTGCGAACGCACGAGAGATTTGGGTATCCTAACTCCTTTCCATCTCCGGCGACCAACCTCAGGCAATTACGTGCCCTTCACGCCCTGCACACCAAGTCCAGCACCTATAAAACACCCCTCGGACCCGGCCACTCATCTTGAGCTTGATTTGGCCGAGTTTCCCCCTTCAATTCCTCTCCTCCTGCTCGGCCAAATACCCCAGCTAGCTCCGGCGAGCCCCCCTCCCCTCCCTCTTCGCTCTGCCACAAAACCAGTGGCAGAGTTAGCTTCCTGACCTTCCTCCGCGTCGCGCAGTACCAGCGCACGCCGCCTCAGCCCCGTCGTCGCCGCCGTTCTCCCCCACTGGGCGTCATCTTCTCCGGCGACAGCAAGTACTGCTGTCCGCCTTCTGTCCCCTTTCGTCCTTACAATTAGGTTAGAACTCCTCTCCATCCTATCCTCTCTCTTTTCCCCCTGTTATCTCCCTTGATCGACCCTCGACAGATGCTAACCACCTCCATCGTCTTCGCCTCCGACCGCACTCCGGCGAGCCGCCCACACCACTCCAGCCCTCCACACGGCTCGCCAACCACCTCGGAAGCTCCGCCTCACCTCCAGGAACACACTCCACCCTCCCACTGCCACTCCAGCCCTCCACAACCACCCCCCGACCAACCCACCATCTCCGGCCACAGGTTGACCTAGGCACGCACGCCTAGGCCGACCTGCGGCCTGCTGCACTGCCCACCGCCTTCGCCGTGCCACAGCGAAGGTCTCTATCTATTCTGATTTGGCCGAGAGGCGCGTTTTGTGTACGACAGGACTCGAGCTGCTGCCGCCATGGACGACCTCTGATGAAGCTCCCGCGAAGCTCCAGGCACCCGGTCTTCCAGACTACAGGTTCTGCATACTAATGCAAGTGTCGCGAGGTGAACGAATCCAGCCGAGGAGCGCTAGCAGAGCCAGCAGCTGCGGGGCAAGCGCACGACGAGGTTTCTGCAGGCGCGCGTGAAGGCGAGACCAGATAGTCCCACATCGTGGGATTGCAACCGGCAGGTAACGTATAAGTTGATTTTACGCTTTATTCTTATCGCCTCGAAAGCACAGGGGTGAGGTCCCTCACTGACCCCACCCGCCTCGTCCGCGGCCTGACCACGCGGACCTGGCGGATCCGACCCGACCTAGACCTACGCACTCCTCGCGCATCACACACCTGCAGGTGCGCCTGGTCCCGGGTACGATCCGACCCGATTGAGACTGTGGCTCTGGTAGAGCGGTTAGAGTGAATTGCTTGAGAGAGAGACACGCGCGGGTAGAGGGAGAAGGGTTAGGTTTTGTTCCCCTGTGCAGGCAGGCTGATTGCAGGAGAAGGACGTGGCCGCTGCAGAAGAAAGGAGAAGCAAGACAAAGAAGGAGAAGAAGGCAACGAAGAAAGGAGAAGCAAGACAGAAGAAGAAGAAAGAAAGAAGTCTTCGCAGGCGAAGGAGGAAAACAGAAAGGTTAGAGGTCTTCGCAGGAGAAGAAGAAGAAGGACAAGGGAAGATTGCAAAGAGATCTGAAAGGCAAAGCAGAAGAAGAAAAAGAGAAAGAAAGATCACATTTAAGACGTCTGATACATAAATCAGACGTCTAATTCTATTTTTTTTTACATCTTTCTTAAAAACTCTTTGAATCAATTATATTTGCATTTAACAGTTGTATTCTTGGGTTTTACAAAGTACTGAGTTTGCTCCCTGTGTTCGACCTCGGATACTCTAGTTGTTCGAGTAATAAAATTATTTGTTTAAACGTTTTGTCGGTTCTACTACAACGTAATACGCTTTTAAATCCGCACAGAAACGTTGACAACAATTATCTTTTTATTTTTTTTATATAAGCGTGGGTGAAATGAGTGTGAGTGGAAATCCAAACAACAAAACTAATCCTAGGATTTATGCAAACACCTAGGTTAATTAGAATTTGAATTTAATGTGACAAATGAAATCTATGGAGGGGAAAGAATGGGGAGCACTTACAATCATCTTCAACTGCACTTTATTTCGATCTACCGCTTGACGATTCCCTGTTGGAGGTCTCTACAAAATAATAGACACAAGAGAAAGCAAGTTACAAGACAGTAAAGTGCGTGAAATGTGAAAAGATCGGAAAATCGTTGCCTCCCTAGTAACGGAGCCAAAATGTTAAAACGTTGGAGGACTACACTACCGGATTTGGTTTTGAAAACCTGTCGTTGTAGTTTGAATAACGAAGAACTCAGGTTCAACAAAAAAAAATATACCAAAATAGAAATCCCGAGTCGAACTCAGGGAGGCTTCATCGAGCAAGATTCACAATTATATTCTTTTTGTGTTTTTGTTTAAAAAGCGGAGTAACCACAATGAAATCAAATAACTATAGACAATAAGAGAGAAAGAGAGAGAGAGAGAAAACAACCACTTAAAGTTGCAAAATGTTTGTACAACTAAGAAAGTGGGAAATTACACTAGAAAGTAGGAAAATTATTACAACTAGAAAGCAGGAAAATTCTACTCTAGAAAGCTGGAAAAATGAATGGGAGAAAGAAGTTATCCTCCTCGACAATTGCTTGGAGGACGAGCTTGACAAGACAACGCCTGGAAGATGAGGAATGAAGAGGGAAGAAGGAGGTCGAGGTAGGAGGAACGGGAATGAGGCAGCACGTCGTCATCGTCGCGAGATCCACTTCCGGAATGGGGGCGAAACATTGATTTTATCTCTTGAGGAGCATCCTAGGTATGGGACAAGCTTCTCTTGAGCTTTGAAGAGGGAGAGAAGAGAAGGGATGAGAAATTCGTATAGAGGTCTCCTTTTATAGTTGCAAGGAGTGGGGGCATTTTGGTCATTACAATTTGAAAAACATTAATTTAGGATTTTTAGTGACAGATAAATCTGTCACTAAAGGTCTGAACGTGGCCTTCATGTGCACACCCCACGTGCCTCCCTGACTCCGCATCGCGCAACGCACGCACACATCCACGCGCTTACAGCCGTTCGATCAAGAGATCGGATGGCTTAAATAATCTCCACTCGCGTCGTGCACCCGTGTGTGATCTCGCGTCAGCGCCACGCATCCGATCGCATGTAGGCGCTATCGGCCACTCAGCGCTGCACGATCTCCATCGCACAGCTCCACTTGCCCGCACGCCCGCTCACTTGCTCTCCAATTTGAAGCGCCTGCGGCTCGAATGGGCATCTTCTCTTCTCGTGAAGGCACTCGACCAACGCGCTGAGGGTGCTTTTGTGTCGAGCGCTTGGTTTGTGTGCGCGGCTTCACGACCGTTGGATGAGTATCCAACAGCTGAGATTGAGCGAGTAGGTGAAGAAGGAAAGGTCACTGTGGGTCCTTGGGGCCGGTTGGGCGGCTGAGATGGCACCACGTGGCGCCATCTTGGCCATCCATCTTCTGAGTATTGTGGATGGTGCCACGGGTGTCAGATTGAACCGATTTTCACGTCGTTAGGCTGCAATCGTCGATCCAAATCCATTCATGCGATCAGATTTGTCGTCTGAGGTGTGGATTAACACCATCTTGGCCCTTGATCTTTAAGGTTCCTCAATCTCTATCTAGTGCTACGGATGTTCGATTAGGGCGATCTTGGAGTCGTTGAACTCCAATCGTCGCCCTGATCAAATCTGTGCGGTTGGATTTTTGATCCGAGGTCCCGATAAAAAGTCATCCTGTCCCTAACCATAAAAGGAGATAATTACTGTACAATTTATACAACTTAATTTAAATGCATGATTATGCATGTTATGTACTATTTATAATGTATGATGCTAATGTGACACTAAGAACATACATTAATAGACATTTTAGGTTAATCAGATGTATGCACATCAATCCACTGCCCTCGAGCATCATCTAGAAAGATCCTTTTTTTTTTAACAAGGAAAAATATCCCAATGACATTAAGATCAAGCAATTCACAACAAACACGTTCACGCATGAACGTAGACCCAACACAAGCCACACAATCACACCAAACACAACACACACATTCACACACAAACATAGACCTAACACTACCCTTTAGAACTAAGGTAAAACTTCTACCAGCCATTGCCATTTCAATCGATAAACACTAGCTTCATGCTAACCAGCAAATGCACTTTGAGATATGCATCAACTAAGAAACAAAAAAAACACCACAAATTAGAAACCAATTGATCCAATGGTAAATGGTAGAAGCTGTATACTTCCCTGGGGGAATGGAGGAGATGAGGATAGCCGGGAGGAGGGCAAGAGGAGGAGGGGGTAGGAGGAAGTGGGGGAGGGGGAGAATTGATGACGAGGAGGGGGTGGGGAGGAGACGATGAGGAGGAGGGCAAGAGGAGGAGGAGGAGGGCAGGAGGAGAGGCAGAGGGGGTAGGGAGAAGACAATGTGGCGGGTGTAAGAGAAGGAGGGCAGGAGGATGTGGAGGAGGAGGGGTAGAAGGAGAGGAGGAAGGGCGGAAGGTAGAAGGAGATGAGGAGGAGGAGAGGAAGAGGAGTTGAGGGCGAGGAGGAGTTGGCGTAGCAAGAGGAGGAGGAGGGGGTGGGGCAACGAGGAAAAGGAGTAGGAAGAGGAGAGGGCCAAAGAGGAGGAGGGAGACAAGGAGGACGAGGAGGAGGATGAGGAGAAAGACGAGGAGGAGGAAGAGACGAGGGGATGGAGGGTGCTGCATGGAGCACAAAGAAGGGATGTTGATGAGGAGGAGGAGGATGAGGAGGAGGAGGAGGTCGACGAGGAGGAGGAAGACGAGGAGGAGGGTGATAAGGAGGACTTACCTGAGGAGGAGGAGGAAGGGTAGCGACAACGAGTTCCTCTGACGAGGAGGAGGAGGAGCTATGTGGGAAGTTGCGTGTAGTGTGGAGGAGAGGGCTCTGCAAGGGTATAGATGTTCTGACCTTTGTCGTCGATTTAATTATCAAGCAACAACAAATGTCCAATTTAATCCCAAATCTTGCACCCAAAATTTAGGGCAAAATTTTAACCCGACATTTTCCGTCGCTTTTTATAATAACCAACAACAAATATTAACTACATATTACTTTTTGGACAATGTGGAGGTTCTTAATTTTAGTGTGGTATTTGTCATCGCTTATATCAGGAAGCGACGGCAAAAATATTTTTGTCATCACTTCCCCAAGTGATGGTAAATAACCAATGGCAGATCACCTTTTTCTAGTAGCGAAACCCTTTTCTTATTTCTTTTCTTTCCTACTACGATCTCACCCCTTTTCATCTAAGCCTAAATTGTTGGCCTATGTTGAATGCCTTTATGGTTGAAGAATAATCAGCTAGGCCCCTTCTAATGTGTGATTCTTTTATGAAGTGAAATCAGAAATGATTCTAGCAACTACTTAACTATGAAAACAAAAATAACAAGGAGTAGAGATAGAAACAAAAACATGACTCTATTAATAATCAAAAAGAGTTTATTACAACAAATTTCTAATCTAATAGCAAAGGTAAATAAGCCTACAACTAGAAAAATAAAGGAAAGCTTGAAAACCAAGGAAAAGAAAAGATGGAGAAGTAGGCCACGAAGGCATAGCTCGGAGGAGCAAAGATGTTGGTGAGGAAGCAGAGGTGAAGGTACACATGGTAGAGTCTCCACACCAAAGGTGGAGTGGAGTCACCTTGACCAAGAAGGAGGTTTCAAGATTAAGGTAGAGGTAAGGAATGAAGGGGAGGGGGTCAACTGCACTACTATGGTTAAGGTGGATTAGACTAAGGTAAGAATGATATGATGGCCCCCAAGGAGGAGGCATCCATGGAGGAAGATATGATGTGAAGTGGAGCGTGGCTAGGTTTTTCTATAGAGGTGGTGAATGAATGTGATTGGTTGAAAGTGTTAGCCATGGATTAGTGATGGTGGGTGGCTAGGATTAAATGGTTTGAAGTGGAGAGTTAGGATACAACTAGGGTTGATGTGGATAGGCTTAGGTTAGTTTTGATTTTGAATGAAGGATTAGGATGCAAGATGGAGAGTTTGATGGAGGGCTAGGATTACACTTAATGGCCAAGTAAAGATAATAACCATTTTTGTTAGTAGAACAAATTTAAACTAGGCCATAGGATGAAACTTGGAGGGTGGAGATGGAAGCTATGGTGGTAGGTTACTTTTGGCTAAAGATAAAATGTTGATCTAGGCCTATAGATGGTGGATGTAGGGAATAGGTCTTTATTCTAAAAATAGGTTTAGGACATGCGCTTTTAGATTAGCTAAGTTTTCCTAAGGATAAGGTGTAGAATGTGTAGGGTGATGCCATGTGTCCCCTGTGCTTAAGTTTCTTCACTTTATTTTTTATTTGGCTCTTCCAATTTTAGTTGACACATCCTACATAAAAAGAAAACACAATAATTATTCTCAAACCAATTTTTTGTGCTAAATGCATGCACTAAACCTAATATGCAATTATTTACAATGCAACTAGCTATAAAACTAACATAATTTAGGCATATTATCATTATTTATCATGCATTTATCAGTTGCCCAATCATTCATCTTATCGCCTTGCTCTTTGCATTATTCCCTCATTTCTTGCACCATTATTTCAATTCTACTATCGCCATCTTGGCTCCTATTGAAAGCAACGCATATAGGAAATAAATAAATAAAAACATATGCATTTCCAACGATTTTGCATAGATTAAAAATATTAAATCAAGCAAGTCAAACATGATTTAGCAAAATCTAGAATAAAATAAAGAACAAACAACATGCAATAGTACAAATAAACAAAACAAAGAAAGGTTAGAGATTACTTCGATCAAAGCACCCATGAAGGACTTCCTTTAGAGAAAGTATTGTCCCTCACAATACCAGTGCGTCGAGGTCTGATAAACTCCTCCTAAGATATGACGATCCACCTCCAAGATTTGACGAACTCTAATCTTGGACATCGTCGAAAACCACCTCAAGAGAACGAAGCCAAGGCAATTTGGTTAGTCAACCAAATTCTCGATTGATCTACCAATTTAATTAGTTTGATCAATCAAAAACCTCTCATGGATCACTCTCAACCTTATACAAGATTGACAAAACTGATTGGAGATTTTTCTACCAATCTCATGTCAAACGCACTCATCAAGAAAGAGAGACAAGAATGAAAGAGAGAGAGAGTATGTGTGTAGAGAGCTTTTTTGCTTTTTTTGTGTGTCAAATGAAAGCCCCCTCGTGGCCCTTATACAGAGCCCACAACTTGACATTTATGGAAATTCCCATTTTATGGAAATACGACAATCGGTCAACTAATTTAGTCCCATTGATCGATCAAAATCAATTGATCGATCAAACTTGACTTTTTAGTCGACCAAACTAATTGATTGATCAAAATAATTGAAATACCAATTTTACATTTTGATTGACCAATCCAAGTCAAAATCATGATATTAAAAATCCGTAGCAAAAGAGTCCAAGTTCCAAGTTCTAAATTGATTCTTGATGAAGTGTGGCTCATCATAGCTATAATGCTCAAGTTAAGCTAGAAACTAGGTTAAACACAATCTAATTAACACAATGAAAGGGTTAAGTGTATGATTTAAGGAAAATGACCTAAAACTTCAAATTCAGGTTAAAATACATAATTAGGTCAGATTTATGAGATATTCTATTCACAAATACAAATTGATGATCCAATTGCCAATTGAACACAATTCTGAGCTCAAAAGCACAAATAAAGGGTAAAATTATGTTCTAATTAAGCGATCATTAAAATCTCATTGCATTTGGACAACAATAGGACTTTGGAATTAGTTATTAACATTTAAGTCCTTCATTCATCATATTTTTCTTAAGCTAAAAGTCGTAAGGACCTTCTAGCAACCCGCAGGGACTTTTTTGTAAGCATTCAAGGACTACTCTTACCTAATTTCACTCACTAATTGTAACGAACGCGTGCCCCAGACGTCTTTTAAGACGTCTGGGAGGTGGCCCAGACGTCTGGGATCACATCCAGACGTCTGACTAGACTTCTGGGATCGTTTTCAGACGTCTGGAAATCCGTTAAATTCGACACGCGCGGGTCGTCTGCGCGCTTGAGCGCGCAGACCAGATATTCGCTTATTCCTTCTTTCCCTGCGGCTGCAGACGCCAGCCGCGTCCTCTCTCTCCTCCTCGCGCGACCTTAAAAGGCCACGCGCTCCCTCCCGTCGTCTCCTCCCTCTTCTCCTTCAGCCAGCGAGCGCGAGGGCGGCAGCGGCGGCCGCAGTGAGCGCGGAGGAGGTGCGACGTGCGAGAGCGGAGCTCTGCCGTGAGGGCAAGCTCGCCGGGGCTGCTAGGGCCGGCCGGCGGAGGGCGCGGGGGGCGCGGAGTGACGCGGAGGGGGGGACTGCTGCGGTCTGAGCAGCAGGCGCGCGAGGTGCGACGCGGGCGGCGTCGCGAGCGGAGGCCGAGTGGCGCCCTGATTCTGGAAAAATTTCCAGAATCAGACGTCTGGGTTGATAGCCAGACGGCGAGGGCGACGTCTGGAAGACCTTCCAGACGTCTGAAAGGTGAGTTTTCCATCTTCTTCTTCCTTCCTGTCGACTGACCGTACTGAGGGAGGGAGATGGGTGTGCGCAGGCTCGGTGATTCACCATCCAACGCGAATCAGACGTCTGGCTGTTGTACCAGACGGCTGGAGCGACCTCCAGACGTTCGGGGTGACCATCGGACGTCTGGGAGCTAGGCCAGACATCCCCGCATACTTCTGGACGTCTGGGAAACCACGCTGAATAGGTAATTCTCTGATCCACTTTTTAAGACGTCTGTAAGAAGTTCCAGATGTCTGATTTTGCATAGTGTCGTCATTTTCGACCCGTTTAGGGCCCGTTCGGGTTCCGTTTTCCGCGATTCGAGTTGCGTTCTTTTCAGAATTAATTCCTCTACCCGTCTACAGTAGCTATACACTGTTTTGAGACACTCCTTGTGTTTGATCCTTGTGATAGGACCTCCTTCAGTTGCAGTCTTGGGAGTCGCGGAGGCACGCAGGATTCCCGATCACGCCCCCATTACTCCCGTTGTACCTGGTAGAGTAGCTTTAAGTTATTAATAAAATCTATTAAAGTATGGAACCATAACTAGAACCTAGGACGTTGCATGAATCCTAGGAATGAGAAATATATGATAGCTCCTAGGTGTTGCATGAATCCTAGGGCTGGAAAACTAGATTGTATGATAGATCCTAGGATATGGCATGAATCCTAGGATGGGAAAAACTAGTGGAATGCATAATACTGCAGTCTTGGAAAATTGAAAGAGATATAAAGCTGCCTGTAATTTGAATTAACAGCTGCCTGTTGTGAATAAATAACGTGGTTGAGAACGTGGATTGTAAGAATGTGAAACTGGAAAGTGAAACCTGGATGTTTGAGTAAAAAGGATGGAACCCTACGGGGAAGTAGGAGTAGAACTCCTGGAAAGTGAATGGAATAGTATTGGGGAAGTGAGCTGACCCTTGAGTACGGAGTACCAAGGAGAGCGACTGTCCCCCTATTTAGTGCAGAGCGGAGCCAGCCGCCCCAGGGACCTGGGGTTAGGACTGGCCACTCTGTACCGACTTGCTGGCCCTCGCGTACGTAGTACCGAGGAGAGCTACTCGTGTAGAGAGGTACTAGCTACCCCACGGGCCCCGGGGTTCTGCTAGCCTCCCACACCGACTTGTTAGGCCCTCTTGGGCAAACCAGGGTAGTCAGGCGAGGGTGCGCAGACTGTGGAGGGGCAAGGCCCCGGTTTGGTTACTGTGGAGGGGTTGGACCCCTGTTACTGAGAGGGCTCTGCCCTGGACTGGTTCCGTGCTGTGCTTTGGGCGCACCCGTTAACGGAAATGACTGACCGCATGCCAGTACGAGTTAGCTACCTGTGCGTTTATCGCGCGTGCCGTAGTCACCGTTACGTCTGTCAGTGACCTTGGGGTGGTTGACTGAGGGTAGGATCACCACGGGGGACTCTCCCGGCCAGGAGAGCACCACATGCTACTTCTACTTTTTGGAAAAGACTGCAATCAAGATTGTTCCCACGAGGAACATTCGAGATCATGAAAAAGATCTGGGGAATAGATGAAATAGTGAGACAATTGAAAGATGTGAATAAAGAAAGTAATAGAACATAACAGCTACTGTACACTCTACTGTTGTCTTTAGTTTTAGTTGCCACTCTACTCAGCATTTTGCTGACGTGTTACACTCGTTACCTTTTTCAGGACCAGGTGTTCAGCAGCTAGGGTCAGCGGCTGTAGAGGACGCTGGGCCGAGTAGGGTCCAGTAGAGTTACCACTGTCTTTTGTACCTCTTTGTTTCCGTTATAGTGAGTAGTTCTTGTTTCCGCTGTACTTTTCTTTACCTGCAGTTCATGTTATATGATAAATGTTATTCTGCTATTGTGGTGGTATATACTGTAGTAGTTTCTTTCCTTACTGCTGTACTTTCTTACTGTTAGTTATATTCATGCTAAATGTGGTTTATTTTTACTGCTCTTTTGGTTACTTCCTCGTTGGACGACTAGGTCTTGGGATTAGTCGAGTCGGTCCGGTTCTCGTGTCTCGTAGGGACTCGGGAACCGGGTCGTTACAAGATGGTATCAGAGCAAGGTCGTCCCGAGAAGTGAATCAACTGACTGGAAAATAACCAATTCACATGTTTATAGCTAGAGTAGCCACCACAACATATCTCTTGACATGAGCTCTTAGAAGTTTCGTTAGGTACCGTCTGTTTTGACGTTTCTGTTTTGTTTCGCGTCTCCTTGCAGGAGATGCCTCGTCGCGGGACTGGCGAGACTGGCCACGGGCGCGGCCGAGGGCGAGGTCGGCGAGGTGGACGTGCTGTTGTTGACTTCTCGGTGGATCAGCCACCACTCCTGGGCATCCAAGCCCAGGACCTCACCAGACTGATACGAGATATTGTACGAGAGGAGCTCCACCCACCGGCCCAAGCACCTCCTCCTGGGGCTGCAGAGGGGGAGTCCTCTGTGGGACCATGTGACGGACACGATGCTGGACACGAGGGAATGGATGGGCCGTTGCTGCCCCCACCTTCCTCCGACACTTCTGTACACGAGGCACCTTCGCCTGGAGGTGCACCAGCAGCTCCCCTACAGCGCCACTTCGAGCTTTTTGGACAGTTCCGGAAGCTGAAGCCCCCCTCCTTCAAGGGGGATGAGGACCCGACCGAGGCAGAAGACTGGCTTGAGCAGTTGGAGAAGATCTTCGACACCCTTCACCCCCCGATGGAGTGCCGCGTGGCCTTTGCCACGTACCAGCTGGAGAGTGCGGCACACCGGTGGTGGAGGGCAGTCCGGGGACAGGAGAGGGACGAGCCGACGTGGGACCAGTTCATCACCCTCTTCTGCGAGCAGTACTTTCCCCAGACATGGCAGGACCAGAGGAGGCGGGAGTTCCACACTCTCCGCCAAGGGACGATGACTGTGAGCGCGTACCGCACGCGTTTCTTGGAGCTGTTCCGCTTTGCAGCGACAGCGGTAGCCACTAAGGAGGAGCGCCTTTGGAGGTTCACCGAGGGGCTCTGGCCTGCGATCCGGGGGTATGTCAAACCCCTGAAGCTGCCTACATTTTCGAGGGTGGTAGAGGCAACTATGACTTACGAGGAGACCAACCCGTCCGCGCGAGACACCGACGGCGGTCAGAAGAGGCCCTTTCAACCAGACTTCTCACAGGGCCGGTGAGAACGGAGACACGTGGCGTCCGTAGGAGAGCAGTCACGTTGTGCAGGGCCATCAGTGGCCTTTGGGGGCCCTCGACAGGGGCCAGTCGCCAGCACCGGACCCCCGCCTAGTCGACAGCAGGGACCCACTGAGGGCGGGAGTCGGGTTCCCCTCTGCTACCAGTGTGGCCAGCCGGGCCACATCAGGAGGGACTGCCCATCTAGGGCAGGAGGTCAGCAGATACTCCCTGCGCAGAGCACTGGAGGGCACGCAGGAGGCCGCAGTTCCCAGGCACGAGGAGGAGGACAGTAGTCGCGAGGAGGGTACCGGCCAGCACCTACCCGTCCGACGCAGAGTGTGGCTGCTTCGTCCGCACCTAGAGCTAAGGGACGTATCATCGCCCTAACACACAGGGACGCTAGAGCTTCGGGATCGGTGGTAGCAGGTATGGTTTCAGTTTCCGGTAGACTCGTTTACACGCTTTTCGATTCCGACTCTACGCACTCGTTTGTCGCAGCCAGTTTTGCAGTTAGTTTGGACTAGGATTATACACTGTTAGAGAATCCGTTCGTAATCAGAGGTCCGAGTGGTCAGCTGTTTGTAGCTGAGGAGGTGTACACGGATTGCGAGGTCAGCGTCGGGGGACATAGCCTGCCAGCTGACCTGATTATGATACAGATGGAGGACTTTGGAGTGATTCTGGGGATGGATTGGCTGTCCGCTTACCACACCTTGGTGGACTGTTTTGAGAGGAAGATCGTCTTCTCCATTCCGGAGTTGCCTTCTTTCGAGTTTCACGGACAGCCAGTGGACGGAGGTTTCAGGTGCATTTCGGCACTTCAGGCGGCGAGACTTTTGAGCCAGGGGTGTGAGGGCTTCCTAGCTTGTGTGGTGGCAGAGCCCAGCCCTGTGGCAGACTTCCAGAGCATCCCGGTGGTCAGAGAGTACCCTAACGTGTTTCCAGACGAGTTACCAGGACTACCACCCGAGCGTGAGATTGAGTTTGAGATCTCACTAGTACCAGGGACCAGCCCCATCTCCACCGCGCCATACAGGATGGCACCATTTGAGCTGCGAGAGCTCAAGTCTCAGTTGCAGGACCTCCTGGAGAAAGGTTTCGTGAGACCCAGTGCGTCTCCCTAGGGATCCCCGGTACTGTTTGTGAAGAAGAAGGATGGGACCCTACGTCTTTGTGTGGACTACCGACAGCTGAACAGGGTCACCATCAAGAACAGATATCCGCTGCCGAGGATCGACGATTTGTTTGACCAGTTGCGGGGTGCCACGGTGTTTTCCAAGATAGACTTGAGGTCTGGATACCACCAGTTGAGGATCAAGGAGACCGACGTCTCCAAGACAGCTTTCCGCACCCGGTACGGATACTACGAGTTTTTGGTCATGCCATTTGGGCTGACCAATGCCCCCGCTACTTTCATGGACCTGATGAATCGGGTGTTTAGATCGTACTTGGACCAATTCATGGTGGTTTTCATAGATGATGTACTCATCTATTCTAGAGATCGGACGTAGCACGGACAGCACTTGCGGATGGTTCTGGACACTCTGAGGCGACGCAGGCTGTACGCCAAATACAGCAAGTGCGAGTTCTGGTTGAGGGAGGTGACCTTCTTGGGTCATGTGATCTCTGGAGACGGCCTGGCGGTGGACCCAGCCAAGGTCGAGGCAGTGCTCAGGTGGGAGAGACCGCGTTCAGTCACTAAGATCCGCAGTTTCCTGGGACTAGCTGGCTACTACAGACGGTTCATCAGAGGATTTTCACAGATTGCGCATCCTATGACACAGTTGACCCGGAAGTACGTGCCTTTCGCTTGGACAGATGCCTGTGAGGCGTGTTTTCTGGAGCTGAAGGAGAGGTTGACCTCGGCTCCCGTGCTCACCATTCCTGACAGTAGTGGCGGGTTCGTTGTGTACACAGATGCTTCCTTGCAGGGGTTAGGAGGTGTGCTCATGCAGAGGGGTCACGTTGTCGCTTACGCTTCACGGCAACTGAAGCCCCATGAGCATACCTACCCTACCCACGACCTAGAGTTGGCAGCTGTTGTCTTCGCGCTGAAGACCTGGAGGCACTACTTTTACGGTGAGAACTTCGAGATTTTTACATATCACAAGAGCCTCAGGTATCTTTTTGACCAGAAGGAGCTCAACATGAGACAGAGACGTTGGTTGGAGCTCCTGAAGGACTACGACTGCAGCATCTCCTACCACCCAGGAAAGGCCAATGTGGTGGCTGACGCCTTGAGCCGTAAGGCGCCCGCACGCTTGGCCAGTCTACAGTTACAGAGTTGGAGCCTTTTGGAGGAGGTGGGCAGTTGGCGACCTCTAGAGTTACGAGGGTACTGTGGGGCAATGACGGTGACACGGCAGACTAGGCCAGAGCTGATGGACCGCATCATCACAGGACAGATGGCCGATCCATACTTTCAGTCTTTGCACGACAGAGTACTGTCAGGAGATCCAGGGGATTTCTCTTTCACAGACCAGGTGCTACGCTTGAGGGGATGGTTGTGCGTTCCCAGAGACGAGGAGCTGTTGAGAGAGCTCCTGACTGAGGCACACGGTTCCAGATTCACCATACATCCCGGAAACACGAAAATGTACCACGACTTGAGACGCGAGTTTTGGTGGAGAGGGATGAAGCGGGATGTGGGTGAGTTCGTGCAACAGTGCTTAGTGTGCCAGTAGGTGAAAGCCAAGCATCAGAGGCCTGTAGGGCCGCTTCAGCTGCTTCCAGTGCCAGAGTGGAAGTGGGAGAGCATCACCATGGACTTGGTGGTGGTCTTACCTGTTACCCAGCGGGGACACGACATAGTCTGGGTAATAGTGGATAGACTGAAGAAGACGGCGCGTTTCTTGCCGATCCGAGTTACTTTGGGACCAGCACAGTTGGCAGAGAGGTATATCCGTGATGTGGTACGACTACACGGAGTTCCACGAGAGATCGTATCCGACCGGGATACCCGCTTTACGTCCCAGTTTTGGGCTGAGTTTCAGCAGGCCTTGGGGACGAGGTTGAGGTTTAGCACGGCTTACCACCCCCAGACGGACGGACAGTCTGAGCGCACGATACAGACACTTGAGGACCTTTTGCATGCCTGTGTACTGGACTGGAGGGGCTCTTGGGAGGAGCACCTGCCCCTGGCAGAATTTGCATACAACAACAGTTATCACTCGAGCATCGGCATGGCTCCCTACGAGACTCTGTACGGACGGAAGTGTACGGCACCCTTGAGTTGGGTTGAGGTGGGGACCAAGTGGGAGGTTGGCCCCAGGTTGATCCGGCAGAGTCAGGAGGTAGTTGAGCAGATCCACAGACGACTCCGCACTGTCAGGAGCAGACAGAAGAGCTACGCGGATCGGAGTCACAGAGAGGTGCAGTTTGAGGTTGGGGACCACGTCTTCCTTCGTGTTTTGCCCATGAAGGGCTTACAGCGGTTTGGGGTGAGAGGGAAGCTCGCGCCGAGGTTCGTGGGGTCCTTTGAGGTCCTGGAGCGGGTTGGACCCGTTGCTTACAGACTTGCCCTTCCCCCGCAGCTTTCTGGTGTGCACGACGTATTCCACGTGTCCAACCTCAGGAAGTACGTAGCTGATTCCAGTCACGTACTGAGTCACGAGAGGGTCGAGGTGAGCGACGACCTGACCTACCCCGAGCGGCTAGTGCAGATTCTAGACCGAGCCGTCCGCAGTTTGAGACGAAAGCAAGTACCCCTGGTAAAGGTTTTGTGGAGGAGCCAGCGGTACGAGGAGGCTACCTGGGAGCCTGAGGCGGCAATGCGGGAGCGGTACCCGGAGCTTTTCGCGGGTACGTCTTTTCGGACCGGCTTTGGTCTTCTTTGAGTTTGTTATGGTTATTTGGACGTCTTTTCCCGCACCCTAGTTGGCGCAAGTTTCGGGGATGAAACTTCCTTTGAGTTTGTTATATTGTAATGAACGCGTGCCCCAGACGTCTTTTAAGATGTCTGGGAGGTGGCCCAGACGTCGGACTAGACGTCTGGGATCACATCCAGACGTCTGGGATCATTTCCAGACGTCTGGAAATCCGTTAAATTCGACACGCGCGGGTCGTCTGCGCGCCTGAGCGCGCAGACCGGATATTCGCTTATTCCCTCTTTCCCTGCGGCTGCAGACGCCTGCCGCATCCTCTCTCTCCACCTCGCGCGGCCTTAAAAGGCCACGCGCTCCCTCCCGTCGTCTCCACCGTCTCCTCCCTCTTCTCCTTCAGCCAGTGAGCGTGAGCGCGAGCGCGAGGGCGGCAGCGGCGGCCGCAGTGAGGACGGAGGAGGTGCGGCGTGCGAGAGCGGAGCTCTGCCGTGAGGGCGAGCTCGTAGGGGCTGCTAGGGCCGACCGGCGAAGGGCGCGGAGTGACGCGGAGGGGGGACTGCTATGGTCTGAGCAGCAGGCGCACGAGGTGCGACGCGGGCGGCATCGCTAGCGGAGGCCGAGTGGCGCCCTGATTCTGGAAAAATTTCCAGAATCAAACGTCTGGGTTGATAGCCAGACGACGAGGGCGACGTCTGGAAGACCTTCCAGACGTCTGAAAGGTGAGTTTTCCATCTTCTTCTTCCTTCCTGTCGACTGACCGTACTGAGGGAGGGAGATGGGTGTGCGCAGGCTCGGTGATTCGCCATCCAACGCGAATCAGACGTCTGGCTGTTGTACCAGACGGCTGGAGCGACCTCCAGAGTCCGGGGTGACCATCGGACGTCTGGGAGCTAGGCCAGACGTCCCCGCATACTTCTGGACGTCTGGGAAACCACGCTGAACAGGTAATTCTCTGATCCACTTTTTAAGACGTCTGTAAGAAGTTCCAGATGTCTGATTTTGCACGGTGTCATCGTTTTCGACCAGTTTAAGGCCCGTTCGGGTTCCGTTTTCCACGATTCGAGTTGCGTTCTTTTCAGAATTAATTCCTCTACCCGTCTACAGTAGCTATACACTATTTTGAGACACTCCTTGTGTTTGATCCTTGTGATAGGACCTCCTTCAGTTGCAGTCTTGGGAGTCGCGGAGGCACGCGGGATTCCCGATCACGCCCTCATTACTCCTGTTGTACCTGGTAGAGTGGCTTTAAGTTATTAATAAAATCTGTTAAAGTATGGAACCATAACTAGAACCTAGGACGTTGCATGAATCCTAGGAATGAGAAATATATGATAGCTCCTAGATGTTGCATGAATCCTAGGGCTGGAAAACTAGATTGTATGATAGATCCTAGGATATGGCATGAATCCTAGGATGGGAAAAACTAGTGGAATGCATAATACTGCAGTCTTGGAAAATGGAAAGAGATATAAAGCTGCCTGTAATTTGAATTAACAGCTGCCTGTTGTGAATAAATAACGTGGTTGAGAACATGGATTATAAGAATGTGAAACTGGAAAGTGAAACCTGGATGTTTGAGTAAAAAGGATGGAACCCTACGGGGAAGTAGGAGTAGAACTCCTGGAAAGTGAATGGAATAGTATTGGGGAAGTGAGCTGGCCCTTGAGTACGGAGTACCAAGGAGAGCGACTGTCCCCCTATTTAGTGCAGAGCGGAGCCAGCCGCCCCAGGGACCTGGGGTTAGGACTGGCCACTCTGTACCGACTTGCTGGACCTCGCGTACATAGTACCGAGGAAAGCTACTAGTGTAGGGAGGTACTAGCTACCCCACGGGCCCCGAGGTTCTGCTAGCCTCCAACACCGACTTGTTAGGCCCGCTGGGGCAAACCAGGGTAGTCAGGCGAGGGTGCGCGGACTATGGAGGGGCAAGGCCCCGGTTTGGTTACTGTGGAGGGGTTGGACCCCTGTTACTGAGAGGGCTCTGCCCTGGACTGGTTCCGTGCTGTGCTTTGGGCGCACCCGTTAACGGAAACGACTGACCGCATGCCAGTACGGGTTAGCTACTTGTGCGTTTATCGCGCGTGCCGTAGTCACCGTTACGTCTGTCAGTGACCTTGGGGTGGTTGACTGAGGGTAGGATCACCACGGGGGACTCTCCCGGCCAGGAGAGCACCACGTGCTACTTCTACTTTTTGGAAAAGACTGCAATCAAGATCGTTCCCACGAGGAACATTCGAGATCAAGAAAAAGATCTGGGGAATAGATGAAATAGTGAGACAATTGAAAGATGTGAATAAAGAAAGTAATAGAACATAACAGCTACTGTACACTCTACTGTTGTCTTTAGTTTTAGTTGCCACTCTACTCAGCGTTTTGCTGACGTGTTACACTCGTTACCTTTTTCAGGACCAGGTGTTGAGCAGCCAGGGTCAGCGGCTGTAGAGGACGCTGGGCCGAGTAGGGTCCAGTAGAGTTACCACTGTCTTTTGTACCTCTTTGTTTCCGTTATAGTGAGTAGTTCTTGTTTCCGCTGTACTTTTCTTTACCTGCAGTTCATGTTATATGATAAATGTTGTTCTACTGTTGTGGTGGTATATACTGTAGTAGTTTCTTTCCTTACTGCTGTACTTTCTTACTGTTAGTTATATTCATGCTGAATGTGGTTTATTTTTACTACTCTTTTGGTTACTTCCTCGTTGGATGACTAGGTCTTGGGATTAGTCAAGTCGGTCTGGTTCTCGTGTCTCGTAGGGACTCGGGAACCGGGTCGTTACACTAATGGGCCTTGTTGCAATTGTCCTATTGTTTCACTATAAGCCCCTGAGTGCAAGATGCCTAATACGCCTGAGTTCCTCACATGCACTACTCACTGCAAAGAGTAGGGGTAGCAGTTGTTGTCCATCCTCGATGCCATCCATCCAACGGCTGATCTTCATCCGATCTCCGCATGCTCTAGCGTGAAGCATCACCACCCCAACCAGATCTAATCCAATGGTGGACTTTTGATTTGAAACTTCTCGTGCACCTATCTTCTCCATCTCTGCTACTGAAGCCCTAAGTGCCTAATCTTACCTTAGCAGTGACTTGATTCACTCAAACCTCTACTAAAGCACTCCTTAGTCCTCGCGTGCGCAACACCAGCTCCCTCCCCATTTTAGTTGGTCCTTCATTCACGTCTCTAGCTTCTCTTCCTTCTTCATCGGCCGTTGGTGACAGAGGTGGTGTCTCCCCCTCTGATTCGTCATTGTAGCAACCAACTACAGCCCAAGTACTTCATTCCTCAGCTGGAGACCCTCGCATCTCCCTTCGTCGCCAGAGCAACCTGCTGTGGATCCAGGCAGCCCATTCCTCCAATTAGCTAGAATTTTATTGCTTTCTAGGATAGTTGTAGTGCTTGTTAGTGTAGTGTAGATCAATTAGGAGTAGAATTGGCTAGTTAATCCACAGATTCGGTAGTTTAGTTAGGAGTAGATTAGTGTAAAGCCAATCTGCCTCCTCCGATCAATTCAAATCAGAAGAGATGAATTCACCCCTTCATCGTGTTCATTTGATCTCTCCCCCCCTCACTTCACACTCACTCCTGCATGTTTTCCTCACATCTTAAATCGCTAATCACCCACACATCAAGGCATCAAATCAAATCTGATGCTCTTGAGCATTCAGATCTGATTTGAGCACCAAATCTCATCTAAGGGTCATCCCATTCATTCCACTGGTTCACAATGACCTTCTTCTAATGTTGACTGAGCTGATTTGTTGAATTTCTCAAATGTGACTTCAATTTGATATTGATAAGAGTTTTAGGTTCTTTAATGATGCTAGAGCCAAGGATGATCAGTCCTCCTGATTTAAGGCTCTAGCCATGATCTACATAAAGGAGATTTAGATTTGATCTTAAGGATTTCAGTACATTCTTCTAGGTTTTAATTCAGATTGAGAGATCTGAAGATCTGGGATTCATTTTGAATGGATTTATTCTTTCTTCATGCTATCTATGGCACAAGAGAGGGACTAGATTGGGATTTTTCATGCTTAGAGAGATTTAATCTTGTTTGAATGAGTTCTAGATCTATCAAAGAAGGCTTTAATCACTTCTGAATTGAGCCTAAGTGTTTTTGAAAGCTTAATATTAATCTTTACCTTACACTGTCTATAGTGTAAGATAGGGATCATATTAGGGTTTCAATGATTTCTGGGAGTTGTATTTGGATTTCCTTGAATTTCAGAGGTGTTAGAAAAGTGTTTGAGATGGTTTTCCATGGGATCTAATTCATACATCTCAGATATGGGTTGTAAATCTTCATTCTAGATCTGAGATGAAATAAGTTTTCTAAAAGTAATCAACGATGATTTTTATGAATAGAATTGATTCTGGGGTTGAGTTGGTTTTGATCTTTCAATTCAGTATATTAAAGGTTGTATAGCAGTGACATTCATTAGATCAAACTCTGATTTCAGATGATTTTGTGATCTAAGGATTTTCTGGGCTTAATGACATTTATATCTGTGTGTTATAGACCTGGAGTGACACTTAAGGCCTTGGATTAGGCCTGATCTAGGCATTTTCCATTTGAATAAGTTGTTGAAATAGATGTAGCAAAAGATCAATAACAACAACAGCATCAGGTGCTGAAAATTGATGCCGCAGTAGCAACATAGACTTTGATTGGTTGGGATTTGGTGTAAATTCTAGGATTCAAAATGAGTTGACTCTAGAACAGCATAAAACAAGCATTCATGTATCTAAATAAGTTTTAATTTCATGAGAATAGCATCTAAATCAGGATTTAATCATTCATTGTCAGCTACTTGAAATGCATTAACTGTCAAAATGGTGATTTAAGTGAATCTAATGATAAAACCTTGCTTATTTGTTCAATTACTTTTCATATGATGTGCTGGATGTTTTGGCTGACATATATTCCACTTCCAGCACCTATACTGAATTTTAGTGGCTTAAGTTATTAGTTTAACACATCCCTTTAAGCCACATTTTGCCAAATTGAAAATACATAGAAAATACAAAAAATTGTAAATAAATAAAACAAACATGTCTTGAGTAGGATTAGGTATTTTTCTAAGTGTATGTGAAGTTTCAAAGTATTCCAAACCATCGGGCTAATAGAACATACCAATCGACGATTCGATCTACTCTAAAACTTAATAAAGAAACCAATACAAAAATCATAAAAGGAAGTTATTCTTCTATCATCTCATCTTTTCTCTCTCTTCTCCTACCTCTATTAAATATATAAATACCATAAAAACTCAAAAATACCAAAAAATACATAAAAATGCCTTGTATATAGTATTTATACTTGTAAATATCAACTAATTAATAAGCTATATGTAAATAATGTAATATATGTAAATATAGTATATAAATAACTTATATATGTATTATATATATTTAAATAAGTATTTAGGCTGAGTTATTGTATATATAGCTTAATTATATAATTATATATTAATTTATAATAGATTATATGTACTTAAATTAAAATAATTATAAATAAATATTTAAACTTGTATGACAGTATCTATTATTGTACATATGTATTTAAGTATTTAATATATACCTATATGTTGATTTATTTATGTATTTATTGTAATTAATTAGATTAGTAAGTTAATTAGGTAAATTGTTAAGTTAAAATAAAATAAATTAGTAATTTAACTTATTACTGAAGTAACTTATTTTGTACATTTGTATATACTAATTTTAAATATTTTCAACCTATTTATAATATATTTATACTATATAATAATACTTATAACTAAATTATATGTATATTTATTAATAATGTGTAATTAAATGTACATAAATTAAAATAAATTACTTCAAATAAATTAAAAATGTATACTAAATGAGTTATTATGTAAATTAACTAATTATCAAACCAATTGAACCATTAAGCTATTAATTTGAACATTAATTAAGTAATTAAGATGTAAATCAACATGCACACAGCACTAACTTTAAGTAATTTTTAAATATAATTAAATATGTTATAATCCTAAATTAATTGTACAATTATGTAGTCTTAGCTTTCCAACCATATAAATTATTTAGAATTTTGACTTAATTTGGACACTCGAATCGAGGTCCAAAGTTGGCCTCACAAAACGCGCAGCGCACCAATTTCAGCCGTAAATGAAGTCCTACATCGTTCACTCTCGAGTGCTCGTGGCCTCATAAATTGACTTCACGTCGTACGCCGAGCAGTCGTCAGCACAGGGCGCGAAATAAAACCATTACCCATTACAAGCATATTAAGCATACTGTACATTGAGCATATTCGAGCATAGGGTCGAGAGACCGGGTCAGTGTTCGATTCAGCTGAGCCAGACATGGGTCAAAGCTATACACTCTAAACCACCTAAATAAGAACTAAGGATGGGTTCTTAGTATCGGTTCGATCCCACCTGAGAGGGTGTTGTGTATCCTTCAAAGTGAACCGGTTCTACATATTAAAAAATTAATTTCCATTAAGTAAAGACTAAGTTGGGTGTGAAGTGGGCAAAGTTTGTCTAAGCATTGAGAGGTGAGTGATGTGCATACATCTGATTAACCTAAAATGTCTATTAATGCATGTTCTTAGTGTCACATCAGCATCATATATTGTAAATAGTGCATAACATGCATAATCATGCATTTAGATTAAGTTGTATAAATTGTACATTAATTACCTCCTTTTTATGGTAAGGGACAAGACGACTTTTTATCGGGGCCACGGATCGAAGATCTAACTATACGGATCTTATCATGGCAACGATTGGAGTTCAACAACTCCAAGATCACCCTAATCGGATATCCGTAGCACTAGATAGAGATCGAGGAACCCTAAAGATCAAGGGCCAAGATGGTGTTAATCCACACCTCAGATAACAAATCCGACCGCACGGATGGATTCGGATCAACGATCGTAGCCTAACGTCGTGAAAATTGATCCAATTCGACACCTTTGGCACCATCTACAATACTCAGAAGATGGACGACCAAGATGGCACCACGTGGCACCATCTCAACCACCACACCAGCCCCAAGCACCCACCTCAGCCTTTCCTCTTCATCTGATCAATGCTTCTCCGCCGCACGATAGTGATCCAATGGCTGCAGGGCGCGTGCGCACAAAACAAGTGCGCGACACAAAAGTGCTCGTAGCATGTTGGTCGAGCACGTTATCAAAGACAGAGGGCGCGCGTTCGAAGCCACAAGTGCTTCAAATTGGAGCGGGGGCGAGTGGGCGCGGGGGGGAGTGGAGCCGTGCAATGGTGATCGAACGACACTACGCAGCCGATAGTGCCCACGTGCGATCGGACGCACGACGCTGACGCGAGATCACACGCAGGCGCGTGGTGCGAGCAGGGATCATTTAAGCCATCCGATCTCTCGATCGGATGGCTGTAAGTGCGCGGACGTGCACGTGTGTTGCGTGACGCTGAGGCGAGGAGGCGCGCAGCGTGCGCACACTAAGGCCACATTCAGGCCTTTTGTGACGAATTTATCTGTCACCAAAGGTCCTGAATTAATGTTTTTCAAATTGTAATGACCAAAATGCCCCCACTTCTTGCAACTATAAAAGGAGACCCCCTCCATACAAATTTCTCATCCCTTCCTTCTCTTCTCTCCCTCTCCAAAGCTCAAGAGAAGCTTGTCCCACACCCGGGATGCTCCTTAAGAGCTAAAACCAAGTTTTCACCCCCATTCCGTAAGCGGGTCCCACGACGACGACGACGTGCTGCCTCGTTCCCATTCCTCCTGCTTCGACCTCCTTCTTCCCGCTCCATTCCTTATCTTCCAGGCGTTGTCTCGTCCGGCTCATCCTCCACGCGATCATCGAGGAAGATAACTTCTCTCTCTCATTCTTTTTCCTGCTTTCTAGAGTATAATTTTCCTACTTTCTAGTTGTAATAATTTCTCACTTTTTAGTGTAATCTTTTCTTACTTTTTTAGTTGTAAAAACATTTTACAATATCAAGTGAATGTTTTCCCTCTCTCTCTCTTATTGTCTATATTGATTCCATTTCATTGTGATTATTTTGCTCTTAAAACAAAAACATAAAAATATAATTGCTAATTTTGATCAACATAGCCTCCCTGAGTTCGATTCGGGATATCTTTATAGATTTTTTGGTATAAATTTTATTTGTCGAATGGATTTCTTCGCTACTCGAACTACAACGACAGGTTTTCAAAACCAACTCCGATAGCGTAGCCGTCCGACGTTCAACATTTTGGCACCGTTGTCGAGGAGGCAATAATTTTCCGATCTTCTTTTCACATTTCACACACTTTACTGTCTTCTAACTTTGTATCCCTTGTGTCTATTATTTTGCAGAGACCTCCATCAGCGAATCATCAAGCGATAGATCAGAGTAAAGTGCAGTTGAAGGCAACTATAAGTGCTCCCCATTCATCCCCCTCCATAGATTTCATTTGTCACATTAAATTCAAATTCCAATTAACCTAGATATTTGCATAAATCCTAGGATTAGTGTTATGACATGATTCCCAAATCCCTATAGGACATGAGACCGAACCCACTCGATTGATCCCAAGACCCAGTCGTCCAACAAGAAAGTAACCAAAAAGTAGAAAAGTAAACCACATTCACTATGCTAAGCAACTAACAGTAAAAAGGTACAGCAGTAAAGAAGTAAAAACTGCTACAGTACATATCACCACCACAATAGTAGAAAAGCAACAAAGTACAGGAACATAAAAGTACAGAAAAGTAAAGGTACAGAACGTAAACGTACCAGAGTCTGAACTCACTGCTACAAAAGAGTACAGTAAAGAACTACAACTACTGGGCTCTACTAGACCCAGCACCCTCTGCAGCCGTAGGCTCTGGTTGCTCAACACCTGGACCTGAAAAGGGGTTATTAGTATACAACGTCATCGAACGCTGAGTAGAGTGGCAACCAACTAACTAAAGCAGTAAAAGTGGATAGATAGCTGTTGTTTTCCAATTACTTTCTTTAACTAATTATTCCTTTCCACCACTTGGTTTATTTATCAGGTCTCTTTCTTGATCTCGAATGTTCCTCGTGGGAACGATCTTGATTGTGGTCTTTTCCGAAGAGTAGAAGGCACACGTGGTGCTCTCTTGGCCAGGAGAGTGCCCCGTGGTGATCCAACACCCAGTCAACCACCCCAAGGTAACGGACAGACATAACGGTGACTACGGCACGTGCGATAAACACACAGGAAGCTACCCCGCACTGGCACGTGGTTAGTCGTTTCCATTAACGGGTGCGCCCAAAGTACATCACGGAACAGTATAGGGCCTAGCCCTCTCAATAACAAGGGTCTAGCCCCTAAGAACCAAATAGGGGTCTCGCCCCTCCACAGTCCGCGCACCCTCGCCTGACTACCCTGGTTTGCCTAGTGGGCCTAACAAGTCGGTGTAGGGTGGCTAGCTAAACCCCAGGCCCCGTCGGGTGGCTAGCTCTCTCCCTACACTAGTAGCTCTCCCTGGTATCGTGTACGCGAGGGCCAAGAAGTCGGTACAGAGTGGCCAATCCTAACCCCAATCCCCAACCCAAGGGTGGCTAGCTCCGCTCTGCACTAAACAGGGGGATAGTCGCTCTCCTTGGTACTCCGTACTCAAGGGCCAGCTCACTTCTCCACTCACATTTCCAAATCCATTCCATTTATTTCCAGGAGCTCTACTCCTAATTCCCCGTAGGGTTCATGCTCATATTCCTCATGCCATGCCATACCAGGTTTCATCATTTCTATTTCCATTCTCAGGTTATACATATGCAGCTTGTATTGCTATCGTTCACATTTCCAAACTCGAGTTATTCACAGGTAGCTCGTATTTCCATCATTCACATTACCATTCTCAATTTATATACATACAGCTCGTATTATGTCATTTAACATATACAACAGGAAGGTTACATGCAACAGTTAACTAGCACAAGTACTTCATATTTCACAGGCAGTTGTTATCATTTCTATTTACTCATTCAAGACTACAATTCATTCATCCAATACAGACATTTCCAGTTTTTCTCATCCTAGGATTCATGTCATATCCTAGGTTCTAATCACTCATTCCACACATGCATACAGGTTTGTAATTAAATTAGGGGAAGCCACTCTACCAGTAAACCCAGGAGTATTGGGGGCTTAACCGGCAGGCTCATGTGCCTCAGCAAGCCCCGAACCCACAATGGAACAAAGTCCTATAACAAGGAACAATCATAAGGAAACTATTAGAACAGTATGGAAAGCCTTCTAACAAGTAGAGGAACTCACAAGGAACACATCGGTAACTTATTTGCATAAAACGGACCTCAAACGGACCCTAAACGGGTCAAAACTAGATTACTGATGCAAAATCAAACGTCTAAAACAACTTCAAGATGACTTCAAAGTGTCCAGTGTCGTACTTCAATCTCTGCATCCACCCCAGACGTCCAGGAACTCTTCTGGACCATCTGGACCCAGCTCCAGTCGTCCGACCACCTCTCCAGAAGTCTGGAAGTGCTTCCAGCTGTCTGGTACATCGCCTAGACGTCTGAGATGCGTGGAGGGCGTGTCCCTTGCCTTCCCAAAGCAATTCTTGAACAAAATCCACCAAATCTCCTCAAAAAGGCATGCAACAGGGTAGCAGCACAGCGGCCTACATGGCCTTATCCGCAAAGAGGACGTACCTTCGTGAAGCCCTCTCCTCAGACGTCTAAAACCGCCTCCAGACGTCTGCACCGTCATGTGGACGTCACTCTAGACGTCTGATTCTAAGAAAAACCTAGAACCAGAACCTACTCCCACTAGCTCTCGCCGCGCGTGGCCGCACCTCACCCCCTCACCTACAGCTTCGGCTGCAGCAGTGTCAGGGAGGACTCCCCCGATGCACTCCTCCCCTTGGCACGCGCGCCGCTCCGGCCGTGCACTCCCGGTGAGCTCCCACACTAGCTCACTCTCCTCCTCCTCTCCTCACGCCGCTCCTCCTCGACGCTGCTCTCGCGCTCACTCGCTCACGCTAGGGTGAAGGGGAAGGGCAGAAATGGCTAGTGGCTGTGAAGTAAGGAGAATGAGAGAGGAGGAGGGGGGTTTTATAAGGCTGGTGTTAGGGTTTGCTGAAGGGGGAAAAATAAAGAAAGACGAAGGAGGAAAATGAGAGTACTGTTTACGCGCAGAACGCGTGGAAACACGAGCTCGTACTCAAAAAATTTTTATTTCTAGACGTCTGGGAAGGTGTCCAAACATATGACCAGACATCTGACCCACAGTCCAGACGTCTTAAAAGGCTCAAATAGCATGAGTCTTAACATGATAACAAACTTAAAGGAAGTTTCGTCCCTGAAACTTAAGCTAGCTAGGGTGCGGAAAAAGAACAATATACGCATAACAAACTTAAAGAGTACCGAAGCTGGTCCGAAAAGACGTACCCTCAAAAAGCTCCGGGTACCGCTCTCGCATCGCCGCCTTAGGCTCCCAGGTAACCTCCTCGTACCTCTGGCTCCTCCACATGACCTTCACCAAGGGTACCTGCTTCTGTCTCAAACTCCAGACGGCTCTGTCTAGTATCTACACTGGTCGCTTGGGGTAGGTCAGGTCGTCACCCACCTCGACACTCTCGTGGCTCAAAACGTGACTAGGATCGGCGACGTACTTCCTGAGGTTGGACACCTGGAACACGTCGTGCACACCAGAAAGCTAGGGAGGAAGGGCAAGCCTATAATCAACGGGTCTTACCCGCTCCAAGACCTCAAAGGGCCCCACAAACCTCGGCGTGAGCTTCCCTTTCACCCGAAAATGTTGCAGGCCCTTCATAGGCGAAACACGTAGAAAGACGTGATCCCCAACCTCGAACTGCACCTCTCTGCGCTTCCGATCGACATAACCCTTATGTTTGCTCCTGACAGTGCGAAGTCATCTGTGAATCTACTCTACCACCTTATGACTCTGCTGGATCAGCCTAGGGCCAACCTCCCACTTGGTCCCCACCTCAACCCAACTCAAGGGTGCAGTACACCTCCGTCCGTACAGAGCCTCGTATGGTGCCATGCCGATGCTCGATTGATAACTGTTATTATATGCAAACTCTGCCAGGGGCAAGTGCCAGTCCAGTACACAGGCACGCAGAAGGTCCTCAAGTGTCTATATCGTGTGCTCTAACTGTCCGTCCATCTGGGGGTGGTATGCCGTACTGAACCTCAACCGTGTCCCCAGAGCCTGCTGAAACTCAGCCCAAAACTGGGACGTAAAACGGGTATCCCGGTTGGATACAATCTTGTGCAAAACTCCATGCAGACATACCACATCACGAATATACCTCTCTGCCAACTATGCTGGTCCCAAGGTGACTCGGATCAGCAAGAAATGTGCCATCTTCGTCAATCTGTCTACAATCACCCAGACTACGTCATGTCCTCACTGGGTAATGGGCAAACCCACCACCAAGTCCATGGTGATGCTCTCCCACTTCTTCTGTGGCACTGGAAGTGGCTGCAATGGCCCTGCAAGCCTCTGATGCTCGGCCTTCACCTGCTGGCACACCAAACACTGCTACACGAACTTACCTACATCCCGCTTCATCCCTCTCCACCAAAAGTCACATCTCATATCATGATACATCTTCGTGTTCCCGGGATGTATGGTGAACCTGGAACTGTGTGCCTCATCAGGAGCTCTCTCAATAGCTCCTCGTCTCTGGGAACGCACAAACGTCCCCTTATGCATAGTACCTTGTCTGTAAAGGAGAAGTCTCCTGGGTTCCCTGACAGTACCCTATCTCGCAACTACTGCAGGTACGTGTCTGCCATCTGTCCTGTAAGGATGCGGTCTATCAACTCTGGTCTCATCTGCCGTGTCACTGTCACTGCCCCACAATGCCCCTGTAACTCTAGGGGTCGCCAACTGTCCAACTCCTCCATGAGTCTCCAACTCTGTGCCTGTAAACTGGCCAAGTGGGCAGGCGCCTTCCAGCTCAAAGCGTCAGCCACCACGTTGGCCTTCCCCAGATGGTAGGAGATGCTGTAGTCATAGTCCTTCAGGAGCTCTAACCAACGTCTCTGTCTCATGTTAAGCTCCTTTTGATCAAACAAATACATAAGGCTCTTATGATCTGTGAATATCTCAAAAGTCTCACCGTACAGGTAATGCCTCCTTATCTTCAGTGCAAAGACGACAAATGTCAGTTCTAAGTCGTGGGTAGGGTAGCTATGCTCATGGGGCTTCAGTTGCCGTGAAGCATAAGCGACAACGTGACCCTGCTACATAAGCACACCCCCTAACCCCTGCAAAGAAGCATCTGTGTACACAACAAAACTGCCACTACTATCTGGGATGGTAAGCACAGGAGCTGAAGTCAGCCTCTCCTTCAACTCCTGAAAACATGCCTCACAAGCGTCTGTCTAAGAAAAGGGCATGTCCTTCCGGGTCAACTGTGTCATAGGACGTGCAATCTGCAAGAAACCCCTGATAAACCACCGGTAGTAGCCTACTAGTCCCAAGAAACTGCGGATCTCTGTCATTATACGTGGTCTCTCCCACCTGAGCACTGCCTCAACCTTGGTTGGATCCACAGCCAAGCCATCCCCTGAAATCACATGACCTAAGAAGGTCACCTGCCTCAACCAGAACTCGCACTTGCTGTACTTAGCATACAGCCTACGTCATCTCAACGTGTCCAGAACCATCCGCAAGTGTTGTTCGTGCTGCGCCTGATCTCACGAGTAAATGAGCACATCATCAATAAATACCACCACAAACTGATCCAAATACGGTCTGAACACCTGGTTCATCAAATCCATGAAAGCAGTGGGGGCACTGTTCAGCCCAAACGGCATGACCAAAAACTCGTAATGTCCATACCGGGTGCGGAAAGCTGTCTTGGAGACATCGGTCTCCCTGATCCTCAACTGGTGGTAGCCAGATCTCAAGTCTATCTTGGAGAAAACCGTGGCACCTCGCAACTGGTCAAACAAATCATCGATCCTTAGCAGCAGATACCTGTTCTTAATGGTGACCATATTCAATTGTCTGTAGTCCACACAAAGGCGTAGGGTACCATCCTTCTTCTTCACAAATAACACCAGGGCTCCCCACAGAGATGCACTGGGCCTCACAAAGCCCTTCTCCAACAGGTCCTGCAACTGGGACTTGAGCTCTCACAACTCAAGTTGTGCCATCCTGTAAGGTGTTGTAGAAATGGGGCTGGTCCTCGGTACCAATGAGATCTCGAACTCGATCTCACGCTCGGGCAGTAGTCCTGGCAGCTCCTCTGGAAACACGTCGGGGTACTCTCTGACCACCGGGATGCTCTGAAAGTCTACCACGGGGCTGGGCTCTGCCACTACACAAGGCACAAAGCCCTCACACCCTTGGCCCAAAAGTCTCGTCGCCCGAAGTGCAGAAATGCACCTGAAGCCTCCATCCACCGGCTATCCGTGAAACTCAAAAGAAGGCATCTCCGGTATGGAGAAAACAAACTTCCTCTCAAAATAGTCCACTAACGCATGGTAAGCGGACAGCCAATCCATCCCTAGAATCATGCCAAAGTCCTCCTCGATATCACAATCAGGTCAACAGGGAGACTGTGTCCCCCAACACTGACCTCACAGTCTGTGTAAACCTCCTTAGCTACAAACAGCTGACCACCCAGACCTCTGATCACGAAAGGATCCTCTAATAACATAGAGTCCTGTCCCAAACCGACAGCAAAACTAGCAGCAGCAAATGAGTGCGTGGCGCCGGAATCAAAAAGTGTATAAACTAATCTGCCAGAAATTGTAACCATACCTGGCACCACTGAACCTGAAGCTCTGGCGTCTCTGTGTGTCAGGGCGTTGATACGCCCCTCAGCTCTCGGTGTAGAAGAAGCAGCCACACTCTACGTCGGATGAGTAGCTGCTAGTCAGTACCCTCGCTGCGACTGCTATCCTCCCCTACACGCCTGGGAACCATGGCCTCCTGCTCAGCCTCCAACGCTTAGTGTGGGGAGCATTTGCGGCGCTCCGGCCCTAGATGGGCAGTCCCTCCTAATGTGGCCCGGCTGGCCACACTGGTAGAGAGGGGAACTCAACTCCCGCCCTCGGCAGGTCCCTACTGACGGCTGGGCGGGGGTCCATTGCTGGCAGTTGGTCCCTGTCAGGGGCCCACAAAGGCCACTGACGGCCCGGCAAATCGTGACGGCTCTCCTGCAGGCATCACGTGCCTCCTCTCTCGCCAGCCCTGTGAGTAGTCTGGCTGGTAGGACCTCTTTTGTCCGCTGTCAGTGTTACGTGTGGTTGGGTTGGTCTCCTCATATGTCATAGCTGCCTCCACCACTCTCGAGAACGTGGGCAGCTCCAAGGGTTTAACATACCCCCAAATAGCAGGCCAAAGTCCCTCAGTGAACCTCCAAAGGTGCTCCTCAGCCACCACAGATGTCGCAGCGAAATGAGACAACTCCAGAAAATGCGTACGATACCTGCTGACAGTCATCGTCCCCTGGCAGAGAATGTGGAACTCCCGCCTCCTCTGATCCTGCCACATCTGCAGGAAGTACTGCTCGCAGAAGAGGGTGACAAACTGGTCCCACGTCAGCTCTTCTCTCTCCTGACCTCTAACTGCCCTCCACCACCTGTGTGCCGCGCTCTCCAGCTGGTACGTGGCAAAGGCCACGCGGCACTCCGTAGGGGGGCGAAGGGTATCGAACACCTTCTCGATCTTCTCTAAGCAGTCCTCCACCTTAGTCAGGTCCTCATCCCCCTTAAAGGAGGGGGCTTCAGCTTCCGGAACTGTCCGAAAAGCTCGTAATGTCGTTGTAGTGGGGAAACGGGCACGCCTCCAGGCAGGGAGGGCTCGTGCTCAGAAGTGTCAGAGTGCGGTGGGGACTGTGGAGGACCACCCCCTCCCCTACGTCCAGTGCTACATCGATCTTGTGGTCCCACAGAGGACTCCCCCTCCACGTCCCCAGGGAGAGGTGCCTGTGGGGGCAGGTGGAGCTCCTCTCGTACTATCTCGCGTATCAGCTGAGCGAGGTCCTGGGCCTGAACGCCCGGAAGAAGTGGCTGGTCCACAAAAACGTCAGGCTCAGCACGTCTGCCCCTCCGACCTCGTCCACAGCTGAGTCCACGGCTCGCCTCAATGACACCACGTCGAGGCATCTCCTGCAAGGAGACGCGAACAACAGAACAAGAAGATGTCAATTCTAACGGACATTTAGCAGAAGAACCTCAAAACGGATGTCAAAAGGTACGTTGTGGAGGTTACACTAGTTACAAGCACGTGAATTGGTTATTCTCAAGCTAGTTGGTTCACTTCTCGGGACGATCTTACTCTGATACCATCTTGTTACGACCCGGTTCCTAAATCCCTACAGGACATCAGACTGGACCGACTCGACTGATCCCAAGACCTAGTTGTCCAACGAGAAAGTAACCAAAAAGCAGGAAAGTAAACCACATTCACTATGCTAAGCAACTAACAGTAAAAAGGTACAGCAGTAAAGAAGTAAAAACTGCTACAGTACATATCACCACCACAACAGTAGAAAAGCAACAAAGTACACGAACATAAAAGTACAGAAATGTAAAGGTACAGAACGTAAAAGTACTAGAGTCTGAACTCACTACTACAAAAGAGTATAGTAAAGAACTACTGCTACTGGGCTCTCCTGGGCCCAGCACCCTCTGCAGCCGTAGGCTCTGGTTGCTCAACACCTGGACCTGAAAAGGGGTTATGAGTACACAACGTCAGCGAACACTGAGTAGAGTGGCAACCAACTAACTAAAGCAGTAAAAGTGGACAGGTAGCTGTTGTTTTGCAATTACTTTCTTTAACTAATTATTCCTTTTCACCACTTGGTTTATTTATCAGGTCTCTTTCTTGATCTCGAATGTTCCTCGTGGGAACGATCTTGATTGGAGTCTTTTCTGAAGAGTAGAAGGCACACGTGGTGCCCTCCTGGCCGAGAGAGTCCACTGTGGTGATCCTATACCCAGTCAACCACCCCAAGGTCACGAACAGACGTAACAGTGACTACAACACGCACGATAAACACACGGGTAGCTACCCTGCACTGGGACGCGGTCAGTCATTTCCGTTAACGGGTGCGCCCAAAGTACAGCACGGAATAGTATAGGGTCTAGCCCTCTCAGTAACAGGGGTCCAGCCCCTAAGAACCAAACAGGGGTCTCGCCCCTCCACAGTCCGCGCACCCTTGCTTGACTACCCTGGTTTGCCCAGTGGGCCATACAAGTCAGTGTAGGGTGGCTAGCTGAACCCCGGGCCCCGTGGGGTGGCTAGCTCTCTCCATACACTAGTAGCTCTCCCCAGTATCGTGTACGCAAGGGCCAAGAAGTCAATACAGAGTGGCCAACCCTAACCCCAGGTCTCAACCCAAGGGCGGCTAGCTCCGCTCTGCACTAAACAGGGGGATAGTCGCTCTCCTTGGTACTCCATACTCAAGGGCCAGTTCACTTCCCCACTCACATTTCCAGATCCATTCCATTTATTTCCAGGAGCTCTACTCCTAATTCCCCGTAGGGTTCATGCTCATATTCCTCATGCCATGCCATACCAGGTTTCATCATTTCTATTTCCATTCTCAAGTTATACATATGCAGCTTGTATTGCTATCGTTCACATTTCCAAACTCAGGTTATACACAGGTAGCTTGTATTTCCATCATTCACATTACCATTCTCAATTTATATACCTGCAGCTTGTATTATGTCATTTAACGTATACAACAGGAAGGTTACATGCAATAGTTAACTAGTACAAGTACTTCATATTTCACAGGAAGTTGTTATTCATTTACAGGCAGTTGTTATCATTTCTATCGACTCTTTCGAGACTGCAATTCATTCATCCAATATAAACATTTCCAGTATTTCTCATCCTAGGATTCATGCCATATCCTAGGTTCTAATCAATCATTCCACACATGCATTCAAGTTTCTAATTAAATTAGGGGAAGCCACCCTATCAGTAAATCCAAGAGTATCGGGGGCTTGACTAGCAGGCTCACATGCCTCAGCAAGCCCCGAACCCACAATGGAACGAAGTCCTATAACAAGGAACAATCACAAGGGAACTATCAGGACAGTATGGAAAGCCTTCTAACAAGTAGAGGAACTCGCAAGGAACACATTGGTAACTTATTTGCGTAAAACAGACCTCAAACAACCCTAAACGGGTCAAAACAAGATTACTGATGCAAAATCAAACGTCTGAAACAACTTCCAGACGTCTTAAAAGTGTCCAGTGTCGTACCTCAGTCTCTACGTCCACCCCAGATGTCCAAGAAACCTTCTGGACCGTCTGGACCTAGCTCCAGTCATCTGGCCACCTCTCCGGACATCTAGAAGTGCTTCCAGCCGTCTGGTACGTTGCCCAGACGTTTGAGATGCATGGGAGGGCGTGTCCCGTGCCTTCCCGAAGCAATTCCTGCACGAAATCCACCAAATCTCCTCAAAAAGGCATGCAACAGGGCAGCAGCGGAGCGGCCTGCATGGCCGTATCCGCAAAGAGGACGTACCTTCGCGAAGCCCTCTTCTCAGACGTTTGGAACTGCCTCCAGACGTCCACACCGTCGTCTGGACGTCGCTCCAGACGTATGATTTTGGGAAAAACCCAGAACCAGAACCTGCTCCCGCTCGCTCTCGCTGTGCGTGGCCGTTGATAGATGACTTTTCGCTTAGCGTTGTAGTATTTAAGTGGTGGAAAAATCGACTAATCAAAAACAATGAAAATAACCACTCGTAGAAGAGCGGGTCGTGTCCACAGGGAGGCAATGATGCAATCAATACTTAATTATTTAATGTTATTTCGGATAGTGCGAAATCCCTATTCAAATCTAACTCAAAATGTAAAGGAAAGTAGATTTGCAATAACTTAAAAAGATAAGGGTATATGTGCAGTTTTCCCTCACATAAATCCTCAATAAATTTATGATGAATTTATGCAATTTTCACGTGACCTGTACTAGAAAAAATTATTGCTCAAGTTAAGCCCAAAATCAATCTTGAAATAGATGAATATCATGAATGTCCAAATATCAGAGAATATAAGTGTGCATGAGCAATTTCGCCACAATATAATAATAAATAAAAATCAACAATGGCAGTGAATGTAATTTTTAATGATGGAGAAAACATAGCATTTGCTCTCTCTCCTCCTCGCAAGAGAGAGAGAGAGCACCGGCGGGGCTGTCGCGAGGTTCAGGACGACGGCGAGGGCGAGAGCTTTCCGATGGTGGCAGCGGCGTGGCCGGAGGTGGCCGGATGTGGCCGATGGAGGTGGCCAGAGGTGGCTGCTGCTGCCGCTGCCAAGCATGCTACAGACGGCGAAGGCGCACAACGCCTTTAGGCGCGGCTGGAGGGAGGCGAATGGGCATACGCCTGCAGCAGGAATTTAGCATGCGCGCGCCTGCTGGCCGGAAGGAGGGCGCGATGCAGCGTCTGCAGGGAAGTTGAAGCACACGCGGTGAAGCGTTGGTGAAGCGGTGCGTGAGCGCCTGCAGACGTTGGGCGTGAAGCAGAGCGGCTGATGGCGCTGGCTGCTAGCGTTGGGCACGCGCCTGTGGGCACGCTAGGTGGAGAAGGAGCGGGCACCTGCGGTGCTTGGCAGGGGCACGGGTGAGGGGAGCGGCTATGCCGTGCCTGCAGGTGCTGGCCTGGCAGTGGTGAAGGCGCGCAACGCCTTCAGGCACCAGATGGAGCGGCTGGTAAGGCAGGTGTGCTTGCGGGCGTGGGTGGCTATGCGGTTGTGGGGTGAAGGCGGGTGGTGCAAGGATGCACTAGAGGATGGATGGGGTGATGGCGCTGGAAGGGAGGATGCGCCTGCAGGCATGGCCTGGCAGGGGCGCTGGAGATGGGTGCTTGACGCACAGTGCGTGCGATGGGTCACAGGGTTCACCCTTTCCACGGTGAAGCAGTTCCCCGTGAGGGGGAAAGATGATCTTCCTCTCTCCTCACCTCCTCTCTTTAACTCCTCCCTTTGCGCGTGCGAGAGTTAAGGGATTTTCAAATCCCTTAACTATTTCTGGCATCGTTTGTTGAGGGAAGGCGGCGGAAGCTTAACCCAATGTGCGGGAAGGAGTTGCTGTTGTTATTTGGGGAAATTTATCCACACCCTTGTTCTTTCTGCATATTATTACCTGCACATAAACAGAACATAATCATTACACATTAAGTCATAGAATGTTATAGAATTAAATCATGATACATACAATTATTCTATAACTTAGTGTAGTTATTAACAAACCTAAAATGTTAAAAGAGACTTACTTAGGCTTAATATTTGTCCATTAAAATGGACTCATCAAATTCCCCCATGCCTAAGATTTGCTAGTCCCTAGCAAATATGAAAAATAATAGAAGTAATCAGAATATTTTTTTCTTTTCTTATTTCAAAACTTTAGAAATCCAGACAAATGTGAAGTGCTGATAGCCTAGGTAATAGATCCAAATGAAAGATCCCATTCGCATTGGGAGTTTGTACATCACCCTTGGCAAATATTTCTGTCAGGATAGGCAACTACTTCCCTCGGGGATAAAGCAGTTAATTTGACCCCGACGTTTGGCTTAGGTAGGAGATATCAAGTTGAATGGATTTATATTTGGTGGCACACACTCAACTGATGCTACATATAGTCTAGTACTACAGACTCTAGATCTCTAGACTATTAGACAAGTCAACTCAAAGAGAGGCTACCCAACTGTACTCTCTTGATGTTCCTGGGCACTCCCTTTTCTTTTTCTTTCTGAGATCACAAATCTTGCCAGATTTAGAAACTGTACTCACTATTTGGTGGCCTCACATGGCATCCACACTTCAATTAAAGTCCTATTAACTCTACAACTACGTTAGAGTCCTCAACCAGTATTCGGGCGATCAGAAATATTAAAAGGTAAGTATGGGTCATATTTGGTGGAACGCGAAAAGTGTTCTGTTACCTCAGAAACATTAGAAACTTGGACTTTTTTTTTGTTTTATTTTGTAATATAACTATTTCTTCTTTTTCTTCTTCTTGTTTCTTCTTTTTCTTCTTTTCTCTCTTCCTTTTTTTTTTCCATTTCTTATTTTTGTTTCTTTTTCAATCAACACAACATGATACGGACCTTTATTTACAAGGCATTATTAGGGATAATGATGGTCAAGAGGAAGTTGTGTGGCTTATTTGGTAGAAGTGCCTATTCTCGGCACCGGGAATGAATGGATGGGACAGGCGCATTTCTGACCTTTGACACTATTACGCTCCTTCAGCTGAGGACTCTATGAAGGACGATCGTAACCATCCACCATAGTTATAGCTTTATTAAGACTCAATCTCTGTGTATCTGCCTTATTTGGTGACTCTCAGGAATTCACACAAAATCCGCACTCAGGAATAGAGAGTGAAAACTATGCCTAACTCTGAAGTATCATCATCTAATTATCCAAAACTTAAGAGTCCTTGCACTAGACTTAGCGCACCAGTAATCTCTCTACTTCTTCTCACAAATATGAGGTGTATTTACTAGAAGATAGTATGCCTGACTCCCTATGAACTGTCCAAGGGTTCAGTAGACTATAAATGCTCATTGGTTTTCCTCAAGGATCCATTACCAAGTCTACGTGCATATGAAATAAATGTACTGGATTCTAAACTTAAGAAATAATTCAAGAAAAAAAACCTCCAATGACAAAGGTATTCTACTAGGGACTAACCCATTCAGCTCAAAATTTTTTTCTTTTTTTAAACTAACTTAAATGCATAAATACTTCCTAAAATGCAAATGCACTCCCCCATGCCTAAATCCTACAATGTCCCCCTTGTAAAATTAAAGCAGGAGGAGAAAGGAAAGAAATCACCTGACACAGTTTGCTGGGTTGCCTCCCAACAAGCACTGCATTTTCTGTCAATAGCCAGACTAAGAAGGAACCTATAAGTCTGGTTCCAAACAGAAAAGGTTAGGCCATAAGAATATGCATAATAGTGCAGGCCTAGAAAATAGGTAACCATGGATGTTGGCGAGCTGATGATGCAATGTAATTCCAAATGCTTGCCAGAAGATATGAAAGCGAAAAACCTCGTTGGCTACCTTGGGAGGTCTAGGGATAATAAACGGAATATGAAAAGGGACCTCCCGAAATGGAATAGGTGGAGGATAACAAGGATCCTCCAGAGCAGGACGGGTTTTAAAAGATATACACATAATTAGTTCAAACCCTTGAATGGTGAGAGTAAAAGTACAAGCATCAATCCATACTCGCCATTCTACCCTAGGATGTATTGGCCTGATATAATCTCCAGAAAGAATGTACACAAGCAGAGATCTGAGCCAAGGATCGGTTAGGGAGTATAAGGGTTGTTTGTAGTGTTGGAAGGTAATGGTTAAGTCCAATGAAGGCTTAGTTGATGTTAGGTCTAATTCCAACAATGATTCAGATTGTGTACACTCCCTAATAGTTGTAGACAACTTCACGTTACCCTACCTAGTATTAATGATCGGAGTCATATTTGAATCAAGGGTAGACTCCAAATTATAACTCTTTGATGGCAGGGTGAACATGTCAGAATCATTATCATTCCGCTCATCCCCAAATTTGTTTGGTTTACTCAAATATTTGTCGGGGTGTATATGTGATTCATTAGGAGTTGGATCAATTTTTTCAATTATTTCTAATGGAGGATCAGTCTTAATATTTTGGAGGAAGCCTATATCATTGAATTCATTATTGTTCTCGGGGTATAAATCCTCAAATGACGTGTTTTGTCCCCGAGAGTCTCCCATAGACTTCTCATTATTTTTCTTGTCCTCCTCTAATATCAACTCCTGTTTTGATGGAGGATGACTGTCAAAAGAAAGTAGGAATCCAGATTTAATCATATTATTTCTATCCTCTGGAGCTAAATCCTCAAATGATAAATAATTCTCCTGTGATTCACTCCATATTTTCAGTCCAGGTTCCTCTGTTGGGGCATCCTCATCCTCTGAATTAGACTCTTCATATCCCTGAGACCAGAATTGATCATCCTCCATTCCCTTAGGGTCACCTTCATTAGGTACATTTGAATCTTCAGGATATTGAATGATAGGTGTTGATTCCCTAAGTGGAGGGTCAGAAGTAGGCTCACTAAGAGTAGAATGGGAATCCACCAAATAATCAAGAGGGGAAGTGATAGGAACAATAATCTTCCGTTGCTTTTGACTCCAATATAGTTCAGGTGGATAATCGCTATGATTGTTGTCCTCTAGTGGCCGCGTCCCATTGGGAGAGTCTAAGTGATCGCTACATGAAATTGGATCCCTATTGTCATTAAGTACCTCAGAATTATTTTCATTATCATGATCAGATAGGTAGGGATTAGGATTATTGGGAAGCGTGTAGCTGAGTTGTCTTATTTCTTCATTTATGTGTTGACTATTCCTCAACATCTCTCCCATTGATTCCATTATTTCCTTTTGTTGTTTTTGCATTTCTATCATAAAAGAGGAGAGGCTACTATTATCAGGTTGGGGAGGATAATCAATTTCAGGCTCTAGTTGCCTAGGGGTATCGGTCCAACCTCGATACGAAAAATCATGAAGGGTGGGAGGGTTGGGTGTTTGCATGGAAGTAGGGATTTCAGGATTGGAAAATCCCTCTCCTAGGCTCTGCTCAAAAGTAGGAGTTATCAAGCCAGTACTCCCAAGGTAAGAATGAGAATGATCCCATGAATTATCAATGTACCCATCAAAGGATGGATACGCTCGGAGCATGGGATCCTGATTAAAAGATGGGAAGTATTGACTCTAATAATCTAAATGATGGGAGTAAGAATAATCCATTTCTTTAAGCAAAATAATTTTAACTCTCTTAGGCTTTAGCAAAATTCAGAATATAAGTAGAAAACTTCCTAGAGAGTTCTATTGTCAAAGCAAATGCAAATTCAACGGGATCTGTTTTTAGTAGATTGTAGGTCTTAGAGTTATATGTTTAGATGGTGGCCAAATAAGTTTTGCAAAAATTACGCTTCCTAGGCCAACCTTCGTTGGTGCCTATAACCTACTCGCAAGGGATGGAAGCCTCGAATCGAGCCCACACACGAGGAACCGAAGTAACTTGGTGGATAGGCTTGTTGATTTCCGACTAACTTCCCTTGTCGTGCAAAAGAGGAGAGGTAGAAATTTATCTAGTGACCTAATGTGTGAGGAGCACAGTGTCTCAAGTGTGCAAGCATACGATCGTGTTTTGATTTTTTGAAATTCCGCAAATAGGATCCTTTTGCACACAATTTTCAGTCACAGATTTTAAAGTCCAACCTCTTAACAGTCTCAATTAGTTTAAAGTGACCACTGAATTAATTTGATTCAAGCACTTTTGTGGTCTTAGATTTAGGTTCAATGCATATGCATGACAAGTAATTAATGCTCAAGAGAAGACGTACCTTACTCCAGCTTTCTTCGTGCAGTGTATGAATGCAATGCAATAAAAAATAAACTAGATGCTGCTCATTCAGTCCTAGATGATCGTCCTATAGATATGCAGCTTCTAGCAGGCAGTTCATTTTTTTTTTTTTAAATAATAATAACAAACAGACCTAATCTAACTAACTAACTGAAATGCAGTTTAAAATAGTTCAAATAATCCTATAATCTAAATACATGGGAACACATTTCCAAAAATACCCAACAAGGGCCCAAAAGACAGTAATTTAAATTCTAATGTCTATCTAACTAAATCTAACTAAGACCTACTGCCTAAATCAGAAATAGGCTTCTCAGTAAGCCTATGTGTGTGGGATCAAGGCCCACGTGTTCCTATTTCTGGCCTCCAGGTGGCGTCAAGGTCCACCAAAAAGATCGTCTCCGCCGTGCGCATCGTTCAGGTTCAATGTCGTCGCTTTGCTGCACCTAGTCGCCGTGTCATGTTCCTTGCACAATAATAAAAATGATTAGATAACTTCGCAACTCAAAATATTTAAAAATAATAAAGTAAATCTCTTGCATCTATTGCCTCCCCGGCAACGACGCCAATTTTGATAGACGACTTTTCGCTTAGCGTTGTAGTATTTAAGTGGTGGAAAAATCGACTAGTCAAAAATAATGAAAATAACCACTGGCAGAAGAGCGGGTTGTGTCCACAGGGAGGCAATGATGCAATCAATAATTATTTAATGTTATTTCGGATAGTGCGAAATCCCTATTCAAATCTGACTTAAAATGTGAAGGAAAGTAGATTTGCAATAACTTAAAAAGATAAGGGTATATGTGTAGTTTTCCCTCGCATAAATCCTCAATAAATTTATGATGAATTTATGCAATTTTCACGTGACGTGTACTAGAAAAAATTATTGCTCAAGTTAAGCCCAAAATCAATCTTGAAATAGATGAATATCATGAATGTCTAAATATCAGAGAATATAAGTGTGCATGCGTAATTTTGCCACAATATAATAATAATAAATAAAAATCAACAATGGCAGTGAATGTAATTTTTAATGATGGAGAAAATAGAGCATTTGCTCTCTTTCCTCCTCGCGAGAGAGAGAGAGCACCGGCGGGGCTGTCGCGAGGTTCAGGAGGATGGCGAGGGCGAGAGCTTTCTGATGGTGGCAGCGGCGTGGCTGGAGGTGGCCGGATGTGGCCGACGGAGGTGGCTGCTGTTGCCGCTGCCAAGCGTGCTGCAGACGGCGAAGGCGCGCAGCACCTTTAGGCGCGGCTGGAGGGAGGCAAATGGTTGTATGCCTACAGCAGGAATTTAGCATGAACGCGCCTGCTGGTCGGAAGGAGGGCGCGATGCAGCATCTGTGGGGAAGTTGAAGCGCACGCAGTGAAGAGTTGGTGAAGCGGTGCGTGAGCACCTGCAAACGTTGGGCGTGAAGCAGAGCGGCGGATGGCGCTGGCTGCTAGCATTGGGCACGTGCCTGTGGGCACGCTAGGCGGAGAAGGAGCGGGCGCCTGCGGTGCTTGGCAGGGGCGCGGGTGAGGGGAGCGGCTATGTCGTGCCTGCAGGTGCTAGCCTGGCAGTGATGAAGGCGCGCAACGCCTTCAGGCACCGGATGGAGCGGCTTGTGAGGCAGGTGTGCCTGTGGGCGCGGGTGGCTGTGCGGCTGTGGGGTGAAGGCAGGTGGTGCAGGGATGCGCTGGAGGATGGATGGGGTGATGGCGCTGGAAGGGAGGATGCGCCTGCGGGCGCAGCCTGGTAGGGGCACTGGAGATGGGTGCTTGGCGCACAGTGCATGCGATGGGTCACAGGGTTCGCCCTTTCCATGGTGAAGCAGTTCCCCATGAAGGTGAAAGATGATCTTCCTCTCTCCTCGCCTCCTCTCTTTAACTCCTCCCTTTGCGCGTGCGAGAGTTAAGGGATTTTCAAATCCCTTAACTATTTCTGGCATCGTTTGTTGAGGGAAGGCGGCGGAAGCTTAACCCAATGTGCAGGAAGGAGTTGCTGTTGTTATTTGGGGAAATTTATCCCACACCCTTGTTCTTTCTGCATATTATTACCTGCACATAAACAGAACATAATCATTACACATTAAGTCATAGAATGTTATAGAATTAAATCATGATGCATACAATTTTTCTATAACTTAGTGTAGTTATTAACAAACCTAAAATGTTAAAAGAGAATTACTTAGGCTTAATATTTATCCATTAAAATGGACTCATCAGCCGCACCTCGCCCCCTCGACTGCAGCTCCAGCTGCAGCAGTGTCGAGGAGGACTCCCCCAATGCACTCCTCCTCTTCGCACGTGTGCCACTCCGACTGTGCACTCCCGGTGAGCTCCCACACGAGCTCGCGAGCTCACTCTCCTCCTTGTCTCCTCACGTCGCTCCTCCTAGACATCTTAAAGGGTTCAAACAGCAGGAGTCTTAACAATTAGTTTGGTTGTTTAGATTTCCACTCACACTCATTTCACCCTCACTTATATAGAAAAAATCAAAAAGATAATTTTGTGGGGTAATTTTCAACATACACACAACATACACCCACATTCAAGGCACTTAACCTACTTGATTTTCTTCTACTCAACCGGATTCTAATCTGTGGAACCGGTACACACAACGCAACACATAAAAGAGTAGAAATCATTCTAGGTTAACTATTTCTGTGTGCCTAACCTAGTGGTGCAATTGTGGCCAATTGTTGGAGTTGTTTGGGCTGCACCACTCAACCTAAAATCAACTCACCAAGTAGCTTCCTCTTAGGGTTTTCAATCTAGGTTCATACTAGGCACTCCACTTTATTTCTGGTTTTAAAGGAAAGCAATCTTCACCCATTCTTGAAAACCTGGTTTGCCCCAAACTTGATTGAAATCAACCTAATTCTAAACCTTAAAAGCTACTTAAGCAAGATTTGAACATTAAAATCTACGCATCATAAATAATCTTGCTTGAAAATCCTGGTTGTGCACGCACTTACACATACTCAATCAATCATTAAGGGCACAACCCATTTTAAGGGCCCATCACATTCCATAAGCACTACAATCTCAGGCCTCAAAAAAATAAAGTAGACGTTGGCCTTAAGGACTGATTCGCTCTTCGGGGCCTAGTCTGAGATTGTTTACGATTAACCTACTTGTACTAATTAATCTGATGTCTAGCTAGGGGAGTACACTAGGAACTGAAGGTGCAAGCCGAAGGAAGAACCTTCTCCCCAGTCCCTCTTTCTAACTGGTTGGATTGAGCAAACACTTGTAGAATAAATCGTTTATAATCTTAAGGTGGGTTTTGGGAGTTTGTAGATCCTTAGGCTACCCCACTTAAGGACAGGCTTGCTTTATTGTGCTACAGGGTCCTTATCCCCAGTCCTTCCGACCTTTTCTTAGTTTATGTTGGGAAGAAGGTCATTGAATCCCCGATTGGAAGGATCACTAGAGTATTCTAGGAGGCGTAGATTGGATTTTGGCCAAATCGATCCCATGGCCGATCAACAGTGCCCTCTACCCCAGGATCCACAGGAGGAATTTCGAAGGCAGCAGGAGCAAATGCAGAGAATGCAGGAATGGTTCCAGAGAATGCAAGGCGCTCAGCCCTTGAAGGATTTTTACGATCCTTCAAATTACGGGGAACGTCCCAGCATCCAAATTCTGGCTAGAGACGTAGAAATCAAGCCCCAGGTGTTAAGCCTGATCAAACATTACCATGGGCTTGGCTCTGAAGACTCATTTCAACACTTGGAGGACTTAACCACTTTGGTCCAGACCGCCAAGGCACGAAACGTGAATGAGGAGCAAATGATCATGAGGCTCTTCCCCTACTCTCTTAGGGATAAAGTTGCTCATTGGTACAAGACTATAGAATGACAAATTGCAACTTGGAATGAGTTGAAATCGACCTTTCTGAAGAAATTCTTCCCTGTTGGATGTACCAATGCTTTGAGACGGGCAATCACTACCTTTACCCAACAGTCGGGGGAGTAGTTTCATGTGGCTTGGGAGCAATTCCAAGACATATTGCGGAGGTGTCCACACCACGAGGTGCTGAAATGACAACTCGTGCAGATCTTCTAACACGGGTTGACTAAGCAACTTAGAAATCACATGGACACTTCTTGCGGAGGCAATTTCCTCAACAAAGATGCAGATAGCGTGCACGATTTGTTTGAGGAAATGAGCAAGAATTCAATTAATCATGCCTCCATGGATACTTTGAACCGGTCCCAGCAGCCCAGATCGAATGTTAATGAAGTCCATGACTCTCATTCATTCGATATGGAATTGATTTGTAATAAACTTGATAAGGTGGACTTGGTTGCTAAGAGAATGGAAGAGTGGATGGCTGGAAATTTGATGAACAACTCTCGATCCACTCAATCCCAAAATTCGAGATTCCATTCATCACGAGCTCCTTCTGGACGAGAGTTCGTGAATTAACTCGATGCTACTCAACCTACGAGTCAGCATTATTTGAAATCCCATGGGTTCCAAACTGGGGCCTTTGATCCTAGTTTCTCTAATCCTTCCCTTTCTTTCTCTCCATCCTCACCCTATGAGGATGTTTGTGCTGTATAGGAGAACGTTAGATCCAACCCCTACTCCAATGCTTATAATCTGGGTTGGAGAAACCACCCTAACTTCTCCTGGAAAAACCCAGGGCAGCAGACCCAATTCTGACCCAGCAACTATGCTCCGCAACGACCAATGGGTCAGGGTCATGTTTATACTCAGTTGCCCCCAAATCAGGTCAATCAGCTAGCTTGGAATGCCCCTCAACCTGTAGGGCAGGCTAATTTGAACCGACAAATGGTAGAGATGCAAGGATCCCTGCTCCAGCTCATGCAACAAATGAAAACCTCGCTGGACAACTTGCAAACCGGGCTCATAGCTAACTCTCGTCAACTCGGATCTCTACCATCCCAACCTGTACCCAACCTACGAAATATCTTGCATCCGGGCAATCAAGCCCATGGGTACAGAAATCAGAGGGACCCACATGCACATGCTCAGGTGGTTGAGCAGGGTCCTTCCTCTTCTTCTTCTACACATCAACAATTCTTGGCTAATGAAGCCCCTCCAATCTTTCTTAACCCTCCCCAAGTCCCAAACTCGTATGCATCCGCAAATTCTGTTACTTTGAGGAGTGGTAAACAAACTCAGGATCCACAACCATACTGTTCTGATTTACCTAATCCTGAAGAACTTGAGGAGAGAAAGGAGAATTCTAGAGAAGAAATCAAGGCTCAGGAACCTGATTCCAAAGATCCGACTCATGTTCCTTTTCCTGAAGCCTTGATCAGATCAAAGAAGAAGAAGTATGTTGATAGTAATGAGGAGCTTCTGAATATTTTCAAGAATGTTGAGATCAATATCCCGCTCCTCGATGCTATCAAGCATATACCGGCTTACGCGAGATTTTTAAAGGATTTATGTACGCAAAAACGTAAGTCGAGAGAATCTGTTACAAGGAAGGTGGTACTCTCTGAGCAGGCTAGTTCTGTTATCCTACACCACCTCCCTCAAAAAAAGAGAGATCCAGGTGCTCCATTGATTTATTGTGGCATCAGAGATTACACTTTTGACAGAGCACTTCTGGATCTGGGTGCATCCATCAACCTAATTCCAACTTCTCTTTATGAGAAGTTTGGATTAGGCGAACTTCAACTGACTTCAGTAATGCTGCAGTTAGCGGACCGTTCGGTCACAAATCCGTGAGGCGTTATTAAAGATGTTATTGTTAAGGTTAAGGATTTCTATTTTCCTGTAGATTTCTTTGTCCTTAACATGGATGTACCCAAAAATCTGAGGAACACGCCCATCATTCTGGGGCATCTGTTCCTGGCTACCACTAAGGCCAACATTAACTGTGAAAGTGATAGTATGGAAATCGCCTTTAGGGATCAACGAATGAAATTGGATATTTTTAAGGCGATTAATAAATTTGAGGATTGTGGATTTATCGAGGAACTTGAGGACGATAATGTGAATATTGAAACTTGTATGATGGTTTCTGCAATTGAAAGTCCCTCCTTTGATGATGAATTAGACCCGCAACCCTCTATGGCAAACCCGCCAACTTCTGAAGAGGTTATTGATTTTGTTCACTCTCAACATCTTCCTGTTGATGAGTCATCAGCATCTTCCTTACCTTCAATCATCAACCCACCCCAGCTTGAACTGAAACCATTGCCTGAGAATTTGAAATATCAATTTTTAGGACCACACAAGATGCCCTGTGATTATCAGTGCTAAATTAACAAAGGAGCAAGAGATTAAATTGATTAGGGTCCTGAAGGAACACAAGGAGGCAATTGGTTGGACCATTCATGACCTTAGGGGGATCGAGCCATCTTATTGCAATCATAGAATATTTTTGGAAGATGGATCCCACCCTTCTCACCAAATGTAGAGGAGATTAAATCCAAATATGCGAGAAGTGGTCAAGAAGGAGATTATAAGTGGCTCGATGCAGGAATCATTTATCCGATCTTTGATAGTCCCTGGGTAAGTCCCGTGTAGATTGTTCCTAAGAAAGCCGGGATTACCGTTGTGACTAATGAGAGAGGAGAATCTATCACAACTCGTTCAGCTTCCTCTTGGAGGGTTTGTATCAATTATAGGAAGCTGAACACGGCCACGAAAAAGTATCATTTCCCTTTGCCTTTCATTGTTCAAATCTTGGAAAGATTAGCCAGACAGAAGTACTTCAATTTCTTGATGGTTACTCGGGATACAACTAAGTTCCTATCCATCCCGAGGATCAGAAAAAAATTACTTTCACCTGTCCCTATGGAACCTTTACTTTCTGTAGGATGCCATTCAGTTTATGCAATGCACTTGCAACTTTTCAAAGGTTTATGTTAGCCATATTCCCTGACATGGTGGGAGAGTTTATGGAAGTCTTCATGGACAATTTCTCTATTTTTGGAGAATCGTCTAACTCTTATCTAGCTAATCTAGAAATGATTCTTAAACAATGCATCAAAACAAGATTGGTCCTTAGCTGGGAAAAGAGTCATTTCATGACACAAGAAGGCATCGTCTTGGGTTATGTAATCTCTGAATGGGAATTGAAGTGGATAAAGCTAAGGTTGATGCTATCGCTAAACTTCCTCCTCCCACATCTGTTAAACAAATTTGATCATTTCTTGGTCATGTGGGATTCTACAGAAGATTCATCAAGGAGTTCTCGAAGGTTGCTCGTCCTCTGAGCAATCTTCTCGCCAAAGAAACACCGTTTGTTTTCGATAAATCATGTCATAAGGCATTTGATTTTCTTAAAACGGCAGTCACTTGTGCTCCGGTGTTGCAACCATCGGTTTGGACAGCCCCTTTTGAGATCATGATCGACGCTTCTGATTACGCAGTCAGGGCTGTTTTGGGTCAGAAAGTTGACAGGAAGCCCTCTGTCATCTACTACGCTAGTAAAACTTTGCACGAAGCCTAGAGGAATTACACTGTTACTAATAAGTAATTACTAACAGTAGTATTTGCTTTGGAAAAATTCAGGGTTTATCTCTTAGGGTCTCATGTCATTATTTATATCGACCACTCGACCTTGAGACATCTCTTGGCCAAAAAGGATGCCAAACCCCAGCTTCTTCGTTGGATTCTTCTATTTCAAGAATTTGATCTTGAAATCAAGGATAAATTTGGGGTACAAAATGTGGTGGCAGATCATTTGTCGAGACTTCTAATTGATTCTTCTTGTCCGAACATCCCAATTGCTGATACTTTTCCGGACGAAGCCATCCTTACAGTTTCAGGTGTCCAAACCCCGTGGTTTGCTGGCATTGTTAATTATTTGGCCGTTGGTCAAATCCCCTAGGATTGGACCAAGCAACAACAGGATAGACTCAAATCTGAGGCCAAATATTACTTCTGGGAGGACCCTAAACTGTACCGCATCGGCTCTGATTAGATTATTCGTCGATGTGTTCTGGAGAACGAATTCAACAGTATACTCGAGTTCTGCCATGCAACTACGTGTGGTGGACACTTCTCCAAGAAAAAGATGACTGCAAAAATTTTGCAATCTGGATTCTATTGGCGATCTTTATTCAAGGATGCCTAGGATTTCTCAAGGTCGTGTTCCTGATGTCAAGCACTCGGGAGCATAACTAAGAGAGATATGATGCCCCTAAACCCAATTGTTCCTGTCGAAATCTTCGACGTTTGGGGCATTGATTTCATGGGACCCTTTCTCCTTTCATTTGGACATCAATACATTCTCGTCGCTGTTGGTTACATGTCCAAATGGATTGAGGCGATTCCCACCAGAACCAATGACCACAAGGTGGTCATTTTTTGTCAAGAAAAACATCTTCAACAGGTTCAGGATTCCGAGGTCCATCATCAGTGATGGTGGCACTCATTTCACTAATCCCCAATTCTGTAATTTGCTGGGTAAATACGGGGTTAATCACCAAATCTCCACACCTTACCATCCCCATACGAATGGACATGCCGAGATCTCCAATCGGGAGATCAAGAATATTCTGCAGAAAACGGTTAGGCCTGATCGCAAAGACTAGACTCAAAAGCTTGAGGATGCTCTTTGGGCCTACCATACGGTGTATAAAATGCCCATTGGCATGTCTCCATTTCATCTAGTATATGGAAAGGCATGCCATTTACCCATAGAGATTGAACATAGGGCATTCTGGGCAATCAAGTAGTGCAATTTAGATCTGAGTTTAGCCGGGAAGACCAGGAAACTCCAACTATCTGAGTTGGAGGAGCTTAGAAATGATGCATATGAGAATGCCAAGATCTATAAGGCTCAGACCAAAGCTCTACATGATCAATTGATTTCCCGCAAGAGCTTTGAGCAGAACCAAAAGGTCTGGTTATTCGATTCTTGACTTAAGCTCTTTCCCAGCAAACTTAAGTCAAAATAGAACGGCCCGTTCATTATCGACCAGATTTTTTCGAACGGAGCCGTTCAGATCTCTGACCTGAAGATGAGTAATTCATTTAAAGTCAACGGTCAACGTCTGAAGCCTGTTATTGATCATACTCTTCCAGAACCCATCTTAGACACGGTTGCCCTAGCCATGTTGTGACTTCTTTGGTTGGACTTCGCCTAGCTGACGACATTAAACTCAGTAGTTGTATATATGACTCAGAGCTAACCCGAGCTTCATATTCAGGTGATATCTTCCATACTCTACCTTTCCTTTCATGTCTCTTTTTCTCAATGTGGACATTGCATCAGCTTGGCATGAGGGGTGGATTCATTTTTGAATCATTTTGTCAGCTCTGTGAAATTCTTGTAAATTCTATTCTTATTTATACATTAAAAAAAAAATGAATTAGGAAGGAATACTTGGACATTAGAACTTTTCAATCTTAGGAAATATTACATTAGGATCTGAACACAAAGTCCCTTCAGCTCTTTTGGCTTAATCAGCCCGTGTATCCACTAAAATGTGGATTTATTTTTCGAGTCTCTGCCATCTTAATTCTATTGTAATTTGATTAAATAAGTTTGGGTGCTAAGTACACGACTTATCAACCCACCCTCTGATTTGAGAGAACTTTAAGTCTAAAGCATCTATACACAATCTTTTCACTGACTTGTTGATCGGTGGTTTTAATGAAATTGGGTAGCTAATGAACCTTCTAGGGTGATATGGCTGGCAAGTTATCATGGGTAACAGCCCATAGGTAGGTTGTCCAGAGCCTAGTCACTGGACCATTCTCTTCTTGCTGCCTTTAGGTAAATCTTAAACCAGGGAAGCCACCTACTTAAAAAAAAAAAGAAAGTCAAAAAGAAAAAGAAAAGGAGAAAAGAAAAAGAAAAAAAAAGAAATAAACCACACTTCGCCGCACGAGTATGGCTAGCAAATTGTCGATGGTAACAGCTCATTGACCGGTTGTCCAGAACCCAACTCAAGAAATGCACTGAAAATTCCTAAAGTACCTAGGAAGAAGTGGAGAAGTAGAATAAACTGGGGAGATATACACTAGATTCACCATTGTGTTGACCCCATAAAAATAAAAGTAGGGAGAAAGCTACCGGTCATAAAGATACACCTTTAGGGAGAACTCTCTTTTTAAGGTCACCTAGAAGCGTAGAAACCCAAAGTTCGTTCTAATTGCCGATCAACGAGTCTATCACATTCACAATAAGATGCTTAGAACTTAGGATTCTCATCAAATCTTGGGTGGGTTGAATGGCCATAGAAAGCCACTCTTTAACCCTAAACTTAAAAGTCCAAAAAAAAATTAGAAAAGAAGAAAAAGAGAAAAAGAAATTTTTCTTTGAATAAGTTGAGGGCTTGAAGCAATCTGCATTTTGGCAGATACCCGGGCGATGTTGTGTCATTGAAAGTTCAGATCCTAAGTAAAAAATTTCTTAATGTTGAAAATAACTTATGCTCAAGTAATCCAATCTAATTCTTTTATAAATAGCATGTAGTTTTTTCTAGGGACTAGCAAAACATAGGCATGGGGGTGTAATGTGCATACATCTGATTAACCTAAAATGTCTATTAATGCATGTTCTTAGTGTCACATTAGCATCATACATTATAAATAGTGCATAACATGCATAATCATGCATTTAGATTAAGTTGTATAAATTATACAATAATTGTCTCCTTCTTATGGTAAGGGACAGGACGACTTTTTATCGGGGCCTTGGATCGAAGATCCAATCGTATGGATCTGATCAGGGCAACGATTGGAGTTCAACCACTCCAAGATCGTCCTAATCGGATATCTATAGCACCAGATAGAGACCAATGAACCCTAAAGATCAAGGGCCAGGATGGTGTTAATCCGCACCTCAGATGACAAATCTGATCACACAGATGGATTCAGATCGACGATCGCAACTTAACGGCGTGAAAATCGATCCAATCCGACACCAGTGGCACCATCTACAATACTCAGAAGATGAATGGCCAAGATGGTGCCACGTGGTGCCATCTCAGCCGCCCAATCGACCCCAAGCACCCACCTCAGCCTTTCCTCTTCATCTGATCGACGCTTTTCCACCGCACGATGGTGATCTAACGACTGCAGGGCATGTGCGCACAAAATAAGCACGCGACACAAAAGCACCCGCAGCGCATTGGTCGAGCGCGCCATCGAAGATAGAGGGTGAGCATTTGAAGCCGAAAGCACTTCAAATTGGAGCGGGGGCGAGCGGGCGTGCGGGGGAGCGGAGTTGTGCGATGGTGATTGAACAGCACTGCACAGCCGATAGCGCCCACGTGCGATCGGACGCGCGGCACTGACGCCAGATCACACGATGGTGCGTGGCACGAGCGGGGATCATTTAAGCTGTCCGATCTCTCGATCGGATGGCTGTAAGCACGCAGACGTGCGCGTGCATTGCTCAACGCAGAGGCGAGGAGGCGCACGGCGCGTGCACACGAAGGCCACGTTCAGGCCTTTGGTGATGGATTTATCCGTCACCAAAGGTCCTGAATTAATTTTTTCAAATTGTAATGACCAAAATGCCTGCACTCCTTGCAACTATAAAAGGAGACCCCCTCCATACAAATTTCTCATCCCTTCTTTCTCTTCTCTCCCTCTCCAAAGCTCAAGAGAAGCTTGTCCCACGCCCAGGATGCTCCTCAAGAGCTAAAACCAAGTTTTCGCCCCCATTCCGGAAGCGGATCCCGCAACGACAACGACATGCTGCCTCGTTCCCATTCCTCCTACTTCTACCTCCTTCTTCCTACTCCATTCCTCGTCTTCCAGGCGTTGTCTCATCTGGCTCATCCTCCAAGCGATTGTCGAGGAGGGTAACTTTTCTCTCCCATTCTTTTTCTTGCTTTCTAGAGTAAATTTTCCTACTTTCTAGTTGTAATAATTTCTCGATTTCTAGTGTAATCTTTTCTCGCTTTCTTAGATGTAAAAGTATTTTACAATATCAAGTGAATGTTTTCCCTCTCTCTTTCTTATTGTCTATATTGATTCCATTTCATTGTGATTATTCCGCTCTTTAAACAAAAACACAAAAATATAATTGCAAATTTTGATCGACATAGACTCCCTAAGTTCGACCTGGGATTTCTTTATAGATTTTTCGGTATAAATTTTATTTGTCGAACGGATTTCTTCGCTACTTGAACTACAACGACAGGTTTTCAAAACCAACTCTGATAGCGTAGTCGTCCGATGTTCAACAGTGAGCCTTCATGAGTTGTGTGTTAAAAGTATGAAGAAAAAGACAAAGTGTGAGAGCTGTAGTAAGTGTGTTGTGTGTGTATGTGTAAGTGTACTTTGTGTATTGATGACTCTACAATTACTAGTGTTAATTATATCAATTAGAGTCAATTTCGAGGGCACATGTGCATTAATGCCATATTATAGTGGGCTTAGGAGCAATGCATGCATATTGAGTAGTATCTACATTTAGATTGCTTTAAATCAATGTTTAATGATCTTGTGTACAATTACATGTTGAAACAGGTCTCAGATGAGCAATCAGACCAAATGAATGGATCCAGATTGATGAACGGAGTCTAACAAACACAAAATCACTTCAATTCGACCTTCGTAGCTCCCACAATAGGCCAAAGAAGTTTTGGTCATTGATCTGATGATCAATGACCCAAAATCGACCACGTGTCACGCATCCACATGCCAACAGCTCACCGCTCTCCATCAGCGTTCCTTCATCAAGCGAGCTCAGTCATTGGATCTTGATCCAATATCTGAGAGCACATGGGAGGAATTACAAGAACTCAACAAACTCGCGAGGGTAGAGTATTGGTCCGTGCTTCAAACCACGACCGGCAGACGCAAGCTTGAGCCCTCGCGAGGCTTAAATTCGTTGCAAGCGAGAGGTGGAAGAAATTTGGCCACCGAATCTCCATCGAGCGATCCTGAAGGGCGACGTGGCGCGCTCTTGTGCACCAAATGGGCGCGATGAGCGACGAGCAATCCAACACCACATCTAACGTGCACCTAAGGCCAATCTTGAGCATGCGGTCATGCGTGATCTCAGTCGTCGATCCTTGATCCAACGGCGGGCAATGCGAGAACGTAAATCACGTGTGAGAACACTGTGTGCACCAAGCGTCAATGAGCAATGAGCTAGGCTATAGCGACGAATACAGTAGAGCTACAGTGAAATCCTTGCTGTCACTAATTGTGCAACACCTATTTTGGCCACTCCTCCTCTATTATAAATCTCCCTATACACCCCCAATGCAAGGCATCTCTCTTCCTAGCTTCTACCAGGCATACTCCCACATCCATAGAGTTGTAAACACCATCCCGGAGTTGCCGAGCCGCCAACAGAGCATCCTCCACCACTGTGGCTGCCTCGACATTCCATCCATTGCATTTAGTTGCTAGTTTCTTTAGTTTAATGTTTATGTTGATTTAAGCTTTCATCTAGCATTATAGTTGTAAAATGATTCTGCTTATGGAATATAGTATCGTCTTGCTTCATCATGTCTTTGTTTCTTACATAGTTAGCGATCACAAACCTATTATCATGAATCTCTAACCCTACTACTCTCTCTTCCTCTCTCTCATTCTCTTTTCACAAGTAAACGAAAGAAAATATCATGTGACAATTAAGCGATCAATCGATCTAATTTCATGCCTCCTCGTGTTTGACACTCGTACTCACGTTTGATTTTCTCTTTAAAATTGATGTCATAAATGCATGCCACAACAAACAAAATATCTAAATGCGTTTACCGACATCAGTTTTTAGTGCCTTTGTCGGGGAGGCAATAGATCTTTAGTCACTTTATATTTACATTAGTGATAATTATTAGATTTATCTCTTACTTTTCTTTCTCTCTATTCATTGGTTGCAGGAACTCGACGTCTCGATGACGAGAGGAGCGCGATCCAAGTCAGTAGATTGGGAGCAAAGTGTGGTGAAGTTCGTAGTAACTATCACTCAACCTACGTAGTCTCATCTTTGCTTGATTTTCTTAAAAAAAAAATTTGCATTTAGGCTCGTGCATAAACCCTAGGATAGTTTGATTGTTTGCTTGCCTTAAAAAAATTCAAAAAAAGAAAAAAAATGGTGTGGTGAATGATTACTTGACCCACATCTCAAACCCACCACCCGAAAAAGGAAAAAAAAATTCTCTTTACACTCTAATATCTTTTGAAAATCCTTTGAGTGTCTTTCCTTTTGAGTGGTGCTTATGAAGCCACCCGTGTTTTGTATTGGGCTGCACTACTCATCAAAATTAAAATTGATTCACCAACTAAAATTGCATGAACTTTAGGGGTGAATACATTAGGGTTACTTATTTCTAGGGCCACATTGATCTTAAAGGAAATCAATCATCACCTGTTTTGTGCAAAACCTTGTGTGCCCACTTAAACATTGTCTAAAAACATTAAGAAATTTCAACCCTAAAAATCACTAAAGCAAGGATGAATTATTAAAAGACACCACATCCTAAAAACCTTGCTTGGAAACCCTATTTTGTTGAAGTGCACAAACACGCTTGATGTAGACACATCCATTTAGGTTAAAATGCCTATTTACGCATGTTCCTAGACTTGGATTTGCATTCCATATTATAAATATTGCATATCATGCATCATTCTGCATTTTGAGTAGTTGTGTATATTTTAGGTTAATTACATCTTTTTTGTGGTTAGGAAAGGAGATTTATTTCAGAGTCTCGGATTGACAATCTGACTATACGGATCTGCTTAGGACAGCGATCGGAGTCCAACGCCTCCGAAATCCCCTTAATCGAAGTCCTGTAGCACCATATGCATTCCGAGGAAAATCAACGGTCAAGGACTAGGTGACGTAATTTGGAGCTTCAAACAACAAATCTGATCATGCAGATGGGTTCGGGTCGATGATCGCAGCCCAACAGCACGAAAATTGACTCAATCTGACCTTTGTAGCAGCCCTTACAATGAAAAGAAGATGGATGGCCCAGGATTCGAGTTTGGAAAATCCGTCGTCGTAGTTCGATTCGCGAGAAAATCCGTCGATCAGATAAAATTTATAACCAAAACTCGAAAAGTGAGTCCTGAGTCGAACATGGGGAGGCAAACATTTGGTTTTGAAAATTTGCGTTTCGCTTTTTATTTGTTTTTGTCGTTTTTATCTTTTCTAATTTTTTTGGTATTTTTAGCAAGCAAGAGATCAGGTTGATGAATTCTAGCTAATCTACTTGCAAAAGAAAAGAGAGAGACAGAGACAGAGAGAAACTATCATGTATTTTTATAATCAAATGTTTCTTACAACTAGGAAAGCAGAAAATCTATACTATGAAAGCAATAAAGATAGTGATAGGTGAGAGAAATCCCCACGCTGTTATGCGCATGCGGTGGTGCATGCGTACGCATGGGCAGCCTGGGTTGCACCACGTGGCGTGATCTTGGCTGTCCATCTTCTTTTCATTGTAGGGGCTACTACAGAGGTCGGATTGAGTTGATTTTCGCATCGTTGGGCTGCGATCATCGACCCGAACCCATCCGCACAGTAAGATTTGTTGTTTGAAGCTCCAAATTATGTCACCTATTCCGTTGGCCATTGATCTTCCTCAGACTACATATGGAGCTATGGGACTCCAATCAAGGCGATTTCGGAGGCGTTGGACTCCGATCGTCATCCTGATCAAATCTGTATGGTCGGATCATCAATCCGAGGCTCTGAAATAAATATCCTTCTCTCCTGACCACAAAAAGGACACAATTAACCTAAAATATACACTACTCTAAATGCAGAATGATGCATGCTATGCAATATTTATGATATGGAATGCAAATCTAAGCCTAGAAACATGCATAAATATGCATTTTAACCTAAATGAATGTGTCTACATCATACCCCCATGCCTATCTTTTGCTAGTCCCTAGCAAAATTAAACTACATGCTATGTATAAAAATAGAATTAGGACTCGATCGCTTAGGCCTAAGTCATTTATTAACAACAGAAAATTCAACTAAGGTCCTAAACTACGAAAACTCAATAGTACCTGGGTGTTTGCCAAAATGCAGATCGCCCAAGTTCTCGCCTTATTTGAAAAGGGAAGATACATTTTTTTATTTTTCTTCTTTTCTAATTTTTTTGGACTTTTGGAGTTTAAGACTTTCGGGATAACTTTTTACGGCTACCCAACCCGCCCAAGACTCGAAAAGGACTCTAAGTGCTAAGCATCTTGTGAAAGGGTGATAAACTCATTAGGCGACCGTTAAAATGAACTTCGGATTTCTATGACCCTAGGTGACCTTAAAGATTTCTTCCTAGAGGTTTATCTTCCGAACAATAGCTTTCTCCCTATTTTAAAATTTTTATGGGGTCAACACAAGGGCGAACCTAGTGTATATCTCCCTGGCTTATTCTACTTCCCCACTTCTTCCCTAAGTGTTTTGGGAATTATTTATGCATTTTTGTGAGCTGGGATCTAGACAACTGGCTAATGGGCTGTTACCCACAGCAACTTGCCAACCATACTCGTGCGGTGAAGTGTGGTTTATTTTTATATTTTTTCTCCTTTTTCTCTTTTTTTTTTTTGAGTACCATTTTCTTTCTTTTTCTAATTAGGTAGCTTCCCTGATCTAAGATTTACCTAAAAGCAGTAGAATATGTATGGTCAAGTAGTTGGGCTCTAGACAATCGACTAATGAGCTATTACCCACGACAACTTGCCAGCCATGCTACTCTAGAAAGTTCATTAGATACCCAATTTCCAAAGAAACCGCAGTGCAAATAGTGTGTAGATGCTTAAACTTAAAATTCCCTCAAATCAGAGGGCAGGTTGATAAGTCGTATACTTATCATCCCAATTATTCACCAAATTAAAGTAAAATTACTTGACGAGGACTCAAGACTAAGTCCACATTCGAGTGGACACCCGAGCTAATTAACCCCGAAGACCTGAAGAGTCTAAGTGTTCAGGTCCTATTGTATCATTTCCTAAAGTTAATAACTTCCAAAAGTCTAAGTTCTCTTCTCCTAATTCTATTTTTTTCTTTTTTTTATCTTTTTGAATTTTCATTTTTTTAAAGAAAATAAAAGAAATTCTACAGAGCTAACGAAATAATTTAAGGATTAAGTATCCACCCCCCATGCCTAAATGATGCAATGTCCTCATTATAAAAACAAAGACTTGAAAAGGGTGAAATAACAGAATATCACCTAAATTTCGTGACAATTTAATCACTCCGCAGAGAACATGGAATATACACAAGTGCTAAATTTTAATGCCTTTAGCTAGGCATAATATACATACAAAGAAAAATTTGAGAATTCACAAGTGTAGGTCAGAATCAAAATAAAAAGATTAATCCTCAAACCCGCTAATAGAAGATGTCCACAAATGTGGAACAAGCTATGGTGCAGACCCATGTCCCAGGGTCGAGTGGTTCTAAGGTTCTGGATGAAAATCACCCAGAACCTAAGATTATTGTGATTGCAGGGCCGGGCCTGCAGTTTGGTGGTGTGCAACCCAAGACTAAAGTGTCAGACAATGGATTGATCTGATTCTTTAAAATCAGGTGTCCACTTATAGTTCAGCTCAGGTAGATAGTCAATTATTCCAAGCTTAGGTCACACATGAAAGATATCATAAGGGTCCTGATAGAAGGTAGGTGGGCAAGTCAACAAGAACCCTTATATCCAAAATCGTATTTCCCTTAGAAGTAGCTTCCCAGATTTTCATTTCCCCATTTCTACCCTCTAAAATCAATGTTCCCAGGACCTCCAAATTGTTGTACACCCCATCTAAAATACCCTGAATCAGGATTGACTTGGGTCTAGTGATCTCAAAAATATCATCATTCAATTCTTTAGGGTGTGTTTGAGGAATGGGGCTACTGATTGGATCATCAGGATTCAAATCATCCAAGTTAGCCCCAACATGATCATACTCTTCAATGATTGGGCTATCAAATGGTTCATCAGATTCCTCAAGCCTGTTTGTCTCACTAAAATCATCTTCCTTACACTCAAGTGAGACTTCACTAAGAGATTCTTCACCCTCAAAGTCAAAGAATTCACGATCCTCATTTATATATGTCTCAAAATTGATTGTCATTTCCTGGTTCAAAGAGATATTTTTCCTCGCTCCCTGGCTTAGGGATCTCAGGTGAACCAATCGGTTCATCCTCAATGGGTTGCTCTAGCCCAACCTGGTCATCCTCGATCTCAGAAAATGTATCCCCCCCAACTGGCACCTAAGCAGGTTCAGACATTGGCTCTCCTGAAGGGGGTTCATCTTGAGAATCATCCCAAGATTTGACTAGGACAACCACAAATTTCATCCTCAACCTTGACAACTTCCAAAGTAGAAACTCACCCAGGCCCTTATCCTTAACAACTTAGAGCCAATCCAATAAAGAACTATTAAGTTCATCAATCATTTTGATCATAGGCTCCAATGCTTCAGTGTACGGTGTTGGCTGAGCTTCTAAAGATTGGATAGTATTCCTCAAGTTAGCCAACACCCTGTCTTGGACCTGGTTTACCTTAACCAAATGGTTTGGTTAATGGTTGGGTGGGTTTGGGTTCATTCGATGGGAGTTAAGATATTGAGGTTCTCGGGTCCCTCTCTAATAGTAGGTCATTCTAGGTTGTTCAAAGAATGGTGGTGACCTACTCAGGGATAACCAAACCAACCTGATCTTCAGTGGACATTTAGTGATGGTCATAAACATCACTAAAGATCCACCGCAAACATCGCTGAAGATAGCCCACACGCCCACCAATCACTATGCTGACGTGCACTCCACGCGCCCGTGTTGCACATGCTACACTGCTGCGTTTGCCTCCATGCACACCCATGCGCACCTGCTTCACTACAGCGCATGCACGCCTTCGCACACGCGCGCGCGCCTGCACTGCTGTGCACGTGCGGTGGCATATGCGTGCTCATGGGCAGCCTGGGTTGCTCCACGTGGCCTTATCTGGGTCGCCCATGCGCACGCACACGCCACCGCACAAGCACAGTAGTGCGGGCACGCGAGCGCGCATGCAAGCATGCATGCACAGTAGCGCAGCGGCCGTGCATGGGCGCGTGCGGAGGCAGCGAAGAGCGCATGCGCACGTGACACGGGCACGTGGAGCCCACGCTAACTCAATGATTGGTGGGCGCGTGGGATATCTTCTGCAACGTTTGCGACAGATCTTCAGCGACATTTATGACAGTCACTAAATGTCCTATATACGAATTTGATTCTTTCCTCCACTATAAAAGGACCCCTACCCCTCTGATTTTTCTTCATCTCTTCCTTTCTTCCTCTCACCACCTCAAAGGCTCTAGAGAGAGCTTGTCCCAAGCTCGAGATGCTCCTCTAGAGTAGAAAACAAACATTTGTTCCCGCCTCTCATCCCCCTTTGTGGAGCATCTCGTGGCCATCTTCTTACCTCCCTTCGGGAAGAAGATCCTTACCACGACGCCGTCCTACCCCACCCTCCATCCTCGTTCGTCCTGCTCCTCACCACCTTCCTCCAGGCAAGGTCAGAGCGAATTGTCCTCTAAGCGACCGTCGAGGGGGATTTCTCTCACCTATCTCTATCTTTATTACTTTCGTAGTATAGTTTTCCCACTTTCCTAGTTGTAATAAACATTTCATTTTAAAAATACATGATTATTTCTCTCTCTTTCACTATCTCTCTCTTTTTATTTTGCAAGTAGATTAGCTAGATTTCATCGACCTAATCTCTTGCCCTACTAAAAATACCAAAAAAATTAGAAGAGACAAAAATGACAAAAATAAATAAAAAGCAAAATGCGTATCTTTCAAAACCAAACGTTCGCTTCCCCGTGTTCGACTCGGGACTCACTTTTCAAGTTTCGATTATAAATTTTATATGATCGATGGATTTTCTCGTGAATCAAACTACGATGACAGGTTTTCCAAACTCCGAACCTTTCCACGTGCGAATCTACCGTCGTCATCACTCGATTGGATTAATTAAGAGGCACAATCCCCAACAATGCTTCATCATATACCTTGACCATAAGCACGAACCTAGCCTAAATTAAAATTGAGTAGACATTGGCCCTAGGATTCATTGAGTCCATTTCAGTGTATTCTCCTGAATGCATTTCGAATTAGTGACATCTGCTTGCTTCAAAAGGTGCTAAGTTAGGAGGCCTAATTGTCAAACAACTTAAGTAAGCAAGGGTTTGGCATAATTAGCGGCCCTCGAGACATGCTCCCCCTGCTTCGCTGGCTCAACTTTACCACCTTCAAGAGTAAGGACAACATCGAATTCATTGTGTGGTTGAAGTTTATTTCTGAAGTGTAGGTCACCTAGGTCTACACTATAGGGCCTAGATTTGTTTGATTGATTGTGCACACATTTTTCTCGCACTGTCTCCCTTCTCATCCCTCCCTAGTCTTCTCTAGTGTATGCACAGAAGACGATCACTTCATCCTGACTTGGTCACTTTAGAGAGAGATTAGGAGGAGACTTGATTCTTCAAGGGGTAAGACTGAGGAAATGGCCAACCCAAGAGTTGAGGAGATTGAGGACCAACCTCAACCTGATGCTATGGCCATTATTTAAGCTCAAATCAATGCCAACTACCAACTCCAACAACAATAGATCCAAACCATCATGCATGCTATACACAGATTGTAGAACCCTCAAGGACAACCCCCATCAAATCCACCAAACCCACCACAACCCCCTGAGGGCCAACCAAGGCCTCTCCATGATTTCTACGTTCCATCTGCTATCCGTGTTGAGCCATATCTTAGGGTCCCTGAAGGGGGAGATGATTTTGAGCTAAAACCAATGTCCTTAGCTTGATTCAAAGCCATTTCCATGGGAGCTCAAATGAAGACCCTTTCTGATGATAATAGCATCATCAGTCATATCTAGCTTTATTTAGTCATAATCCATTGATAATTCTCCTACATAACCACCAGAAGACCGTAATTCACTACAAATCCATTCTGAAAGATAAACATGAAAATAGGGGTAAAACTGCAGTTTTAACAAAATATCCTAAATGTAGAACAATCACGGGGTTTTCCAGGGGTTTATTAAAGGTTAAATGGTTAGTAATGTCTAATACGTGGGTTCATGCATACAGAAATGGGTTTTCACGCATTTCAAGAATTAATGGACATCTAAAACCCTAAAAATGGACCTGCTTAATTAACTAAGCTTCTGGTCAGGATAAAATTCATCTAAGCCTTCTAAAAATCATAGAAAAAAATTTCCTAAGGTTTGGTACCTTTGATTTGACCGTTGGAACCTAATTTGACCTAAAATAGAGTCTCAGACAGACAGTTGCCCTAATTTGGGTTTCTACGCAAATTACCTAGTCAAACTTGTTCAAAACCTAAATCTGACTTCACCATCACATTCCTTGGGTTGAAATTAATTTTGTACCAAAATTTGGGCCCAATCAAAGATCGTCTTGACCTAGTTTGCATTCCAGTTTGGTCTGATTCTTTTCTCTCACATTTATGCCCCTAGCTTTTGAAATAATTGCAAATGGGTCCCTATCTTTGTCATCATTATTTGCACTCAGGTCCCTCCACCATTATTGTGGAGGGAGTCTTACTTTGGCAACCTTTGATTGGAGAGTTCTCCTGATTGATTGACGAATCTCTCCCAAAATAGAAAGGGGGATTCCTGAGGAAGTTGCCTTCCATTTGAGCCATGTATGAGGCTCTGAATCCTACTCGAAAGCTCGTGAGAACCTTTCAAAGGTTTGAGTATCCTACATGTGCATAAGCCCCAAGGTTTCAAGCTTGATTTCCAAGCTTGGAAGGACCTCCTATGGCCTATAAAAGACCCCTTGAAGCAAACCTTACCTCTTTAGCTTAGTTTAGAGGTTGGACACCCTCTCTTCCCTTCTCCCTGACCTCCATCTCCACCAACTCCTGTGAGTCCTCCGACCACCTTCCTTGTCCACCCTCATAAACAATAGCGGGTGGATTCTTCTTCCCCAACTTCGTCTGCATCTCGCAATACCAGCAGATGTCTTCTTCCACATCTTCCTCACCGCTCCATCACCGAAGGTTTCATCTTCTCCGTCGCCGGCATGCCAAAGCCGACGCAGATCCTACCCCCCTTCATCCAATTAGATTAGGTAGTTAGGTTAGTTAGATCTTTAGGTTAATTCCCTATACTCAAAACAAAAAAAATACCCCACAACGCACACGCACACAATCATCTTCCTCTGCTCCGGCTGCCCTCCGATGAGGTCACCCGCTTGCTAAACCTATCCATCCAACTCACCGATACTCGCAAAAGCTCCACTATCCTTCTGCCAACCAAAGCCCTCTCCTAATTTCACCTTTCGCTCACCCTAGCTCCCCACCAAACAACCTACCTTTTTGTCACCTTCCACGAGGCCATCTGGCCACCACACGCTGCCACTCACCACATAAGCACTGCCTATACACTCCACACCTTCCGGCGATGCTCATGAGCTATTTTAATATGCCTGAGAGGCCATGTTCTTGATTCTCAGGTGCTCGCTGTTCTCCGCTGCTGCTGCCATCAACGCAACCGTGTTCTTCGAGCTCCAGGCTATGAACGCCCCAGGTTGCACCTCCAAGTGATGCGGGTGCATCCTAGGAAGACCGCCAAGTCCTCAATTGAGGACCCCAGCAATAGCAACCTCCTAATCAGATAGAGCTCCACTTGCTACTGTTCGTGCGAGGAGAGGCCTGTGGATAGTCCCACATCGTGGGAATTGGAAGCAACTTCAGTGCATAAATTGAATTTCTCATATGGCCTTGTTGCCTCAGAACACATGGGGTGAGGTCCCTCACACTCGCACATGATCCAACCCACCTAAGCCCTCTCACTCCTCGGCTGTGGCACCCATGCATGCAGCACTGGACTCGGTTATGTGACCCATATACCCGATTACCCGACTATGTGAGAGAAGGAGGAGAGGAGGAAGGAAAGAAAGAGAGAACAAGGGAGGGGAGGGTTTTGCTCTCTGAAGTACCCAGTGCACCACTTAGCCGTGAGTTTCCCTTGTGTGCTAGGAAAGAAAGAAGAGAAGGCTTGTAGAGAGGGAAGGTTTGAAAAGAAGGAGAAGGCCCTGAGAAGAAGCTAAGGCAAAGAAGAAAAGAAGGGGTCGTGCCAGAGAAAAGAAAGGAAAGAAAAAGAAGAGAAGAAGAAGAACAATGTAAGATTGAAGGCACTGTAGCAAGTGACATTTAAGTCGTCTGATCCACCTGCCAGATGTCTAATCACTATTCATTTATTTAAACATGATTGAGTATTTGATATATATGTGCTTAGGCTAATAATTGGTGATTCAAATCACCATTATTTTATCTTAAATATCTTTTTGGGAGCATCATTGAATATTTAATGTGACAGATTAGTATTCATTGAAATATCTTTATTGTGCTTCATTTAATGTGCTCATTTATATTTTAATTGAAGATTAGTACGTGAATTCCATATTTGCTCCCTATGTTCGATCTCAGATTTTATTTCTAGATTTCGAGTAATAAAATTTTATTTGTTGAGAGATCGATTGAGAATTTTTCACTACAACGATGATAACTTAATCTTAATCCTCTCTAGATCCCCATCAACACTTTCCAACACTTGGAGGACCTAGATTGGATTGCTCAGATCGTGAAACCAAGGAACATCCATTTAGACATTATTTTAATCAAGATATTCCCGTTCTCCCTGAGAGACAAAGCTTCTCATTAGCTTAGAACCTTAGGGAGACCCATCTCCACTTTGGAAGAGTTGAGGCTTGCATTCCTAAAAAAGTTTTTCCCCATAGGAAAGACTAATGCCCTTAGAAGAGCCATTACCACATTCACTTTACAAAGTGGAGAGCAATTCCATGAGGCATGGGAATAATTTAATGAGTTATTGAGGAAATGCCCACACCACGAGATTCTGAGGTGGCAATTGGCCTAGATCTTCTACCATAGCCTAGATAACAACCTTAGGAATTTCATTGATGCCTCATGTGGAGGCAATTTTCTGAACAAGGATGAGGAAAGTGCATTCGAACTCTTTGAGTCCATGAGTGAGAACTCGCTTAATAATGCCTCCATGACCCAATTCAATAGGTCCAGTCAACCCTGTGGTTGGATTTATGAAGTCCAAACTAATTCGGGGATGGTTGACATGGACATCATAGTGAAGAAGCTAGATCGGGTTGAGTTGGTGGATAAGAAAATTGATGACCTTTTGAATCCCGAGCCCCACTGCAAATCTTCTCCCTAGTGAAGGGAGCCCACAATGTTAACTTGGTTCAGTCTATGAACCAAGCGCACCTGGAACAACCCCTCACCATGTTTCAAGGAGGGACCTCTGCTCCCTCAAACCTTGATTATTCTTTCCCCACCCCTTCAACACCTTCTATCTTTGAAGATGCCCATGCCATCCAGGGATACTCTAAGCCTAATCCTTTCTCCAACACTTACAACCCTGGATGGCGCAACCACCCAAATTTTGCCTAGTCAAACCAAAAATTAAACCAATTCCAAAACCAACCCAGGGCAAACCCTCCCTCCTATCATCAAGGTCTACCTATTAGACCACCCTATAACCAAAATAGGGCGGCTCCTACACACTAAAATCAAATGGACCCTCTGATTAAGATGATGGCTAATATGAATCAAAAACATCAAGAGGGGATGGCTTTAGTGAAGGGACAATTGAGCCAGCAGTTGGATAACAAATAATAGGGGTCCCTTCCATCTCAGCCACAACCAAACCCAAGGAATGTAATGAACAGAGGCTACAATCATCAAGGGTTCCAACAAAATCAATGGCAAGCCCATATGAATTTACAAGCCCCGCAAACACCCCCTGAGTTTGCTACTTCTTCTTCTCAAGGACCCAACCTTGGTTCCAAGGCCTCAAGCAATGAGGTTACCTTGAGAAGTGACACTCAAACCCAGGACCCCAAATGGCCGACCCCTCCCGTGACTACATTACCTGAGATAATTAACGATTCTGAGGATGAACAGCCGAAACCTAAGGATCAAGAACCTGACCTGGTTCAAACCCAAATTCCATACCCTGAAGCCTTGAACAAGGTCAAAAAGAAGAAAAATGTCGCTGACAGCGAGGAGTTATTAGAAATATTCAAACAAGTACAAATCAATATACCCCTCCTTGAAGCAATCAAACATATCCCGACTTACGCAAAGTTTTTGAAGGATGTTTTCACACCCAAGTGTAAGCCAAGAACCCAAGCACCTAGGAAGATAATGTTATCTGAGTAGGCTAGTTCGGGGATATTGAGTATCCTACCTCCTAAAAGTGCTGACCCTGGACCACCTTTGATCTCGTGTAATATTGGTGACTTAACTTTCGACAGAGTGCTCCTGGATTTAGGTGCTTTAATAAACTTGATCCTAACTACCCTTTATCACCAGTTCGGATTTGGAGATTTAAAGCCTACACCTGTGACTATCCAACTAGTCGACCGATCTGTGAAAGCCCTGAAAAGGGTAGTCGAGGATGTAATTGTTTGGGTTAAGGACTTCTACTTCCTGGTTGACTTCTTAATCCTTGACATGGAAGTCCCCGAACAATTACAAAACATGCCCATCATCCTAGGTAGACCATTTTTGGCTACAGCCAAGACTAACATTGATTGCGACACAGGATGCATGGAAATTGCCTTTGGAGAAAAGAAGATGCAATTGGATATCTTCAAGGCAATTAAGTCTTTTGATTGCGGTTGGGTTGAGGATTGCGATCCCATGGAAACCCTAATTGACGAATGCCAAATAGTAAGCTCTTTAGAGGACCATTTGATTCAACCAGCTTTAGACTGCCCTAACCCATCCCAATCTCTGGAGGTTGCTAATGCAATCGACCACGGTTCATATAAAAATAAAAAATAGTTGTTATTGTAGTATATGTTACAAATATAAACCATTATCGCGTCAATTTTATTTAATTACATAATTTTTATTAGTTTATTTCAGGTCGTTCACTGGGAGGCAATTATTGATATACATCACTCTCTAAGTCCAATATCATTCTTTAATTCCAAAAAGATCAATTTTATGTACAATTATGAATGAATAAATTAATGAATGAAAGAATGAACTAATTTATGTACAAATGAATGTCCTTAAATGTTTGTTAACAGATATATACAAACAAGCATCAAACACTATAATTGAATAGTTTATACTATCTATTTATACTTATAATAACAATACTTATATATATACATATATACATACAATAATAAGTAATAATATATACTATACTAACTTAACTTAATATACTAACATATACAGTAACACATATAGTATATACAACGACTTTTATAAACATCGCTAAACCTTAGGAAAAAGTAAATACATAAGCTAAGGTAAAATTAGGATCTATACTGACATTTATTCTATCAATAGTGACATATTAGTCTGTTACTAAAGCTATACTGTTATTTACGTACGTATATAGCTCAAGCATTACTTATACTACATATACTTATTATACATGTTTACAGTATACTATATATATATATATATATATATATATATATATATATATATACACATATACATATATACTTGTATATACACATTATATATATATATACACATACATCTCTACGGTCATTCTTCTTCTTTCTCTTCTGTTCTTTTCTTCATAACTTAGCTGCTTCATCTCTTTTCTCTCACACTTAAGTCGCACAGCACCCTTCTCTCTTAGTTGACCCCTTATTAATTAAGACCCATGGTTACTGTTCACTTAATCAAAAATTAGGTTTTTAATTGGCGGGTGGCCTTTTCTAAGGATACATAGCACTCCCTCGAGTGGGACCAGACCTCTACTAAGAGCTACCCTAATTCGTTAATTAGGCCTCTTAATCACATTTTATGCACAATAATGGGCCCACATAGGCCCTCGCACAGTGCATGGCTCCCAGCCACACACCCTACACCAATATCATCACAAACCAATGCCATAGTCTCATGCTCAGATCAGATAGGGGTGAAAGGGTTATAAGGGCGCTCGACGCCTGACGACTGAAGATGGGGAGGAAGAAAAACAATATAAGCGCCCATCAGTGCTTTTGCATCCACGATGTAGCACTAAGTTTAGCACCCCATAAGCACTACATTCTTAACGCGGCTGTCTTGATTTTGTAATTTTGGCCCTCGATTTGAGGGCAATAAATTAATATAATTTAAAATTAAATTATAGGGTATTAAAGTAATTACATAAGGCTACATGATTATACATTTTATTTACAAAATTAATTATGTTTACTATGTAAATAAATTAGCTAAAGTTTGTACTTTATATATACTAATTATTGGGTTTATTCCTTAATTAACGTTTAAATTAGTTAATTAATGGTCTAATTGACCTGTTATAGTAATAATATACATATTAAAGTATTTATTACATATTTTTATTTTATTTTAAAATTTTATTTTAATTTATTTTCATTTAAATAGGTGAATTCAGGATGTATAAGTATAATTTAAGTTATAAATAACATAATATATTATAAATATAGTTAAATTAGCTTAATTTACTTAAAATACAATTATATAAATGTACAGTATACGTTAGTTCAGTTACAACTTAAATTACTAATTTATTTTGATTTAATTTAATAACTTAGTTAGTAACTTAATAATTCATTATTTATTATATATACATGATTAAATTATGTTATAGGGTTCATAATTTACATAATACATGTATAGATATGTATATATAGTATAATTAGTAATTACATTTATATACAGGGTTTTATATATTTAGTTAAGTTATAATGCTTATAAGTCAATATAAATAGTAGATAATTATATAATTAAGATATGTACAGTTTAAAATCTTAAATATTTTTTTTACAATATATAATATATATATAAAAGTTATTTACACCTATTATACATCTGTTTTACAATATATACATGTATAACTTACTATATAGCTTATACTTACAAGTATATACCTAGTATACATGGTATTTTTGAGTATTTTTGGGATTTTTCTGATTTTTATGGGTTTTATATATTTTATATAGGTAGGGGATGAGAAAGAAAGAAAGAGATGAGATGGAGAGAGTATTTTTTGTATTTTTATATATTAAGGACTTTTATTAAGTTTTAAGATAGCTGGTATGTTCTACCAAGCCGAGGGTTCAGAATGCCTTGAAACATGTCACATGTATAGAGAAATAGTTAATCCCACTCACAACACCTTTGTTTATTTTTTTTGGATATTTTAGAGTATTTTTATTTAATTACAAAGTTGGCACATTTTAAGGTCTTCTTAGTGTTTTAAAAGGAACCTAAGACCCTAAATTCTAATCTATGTGGAGAATAGGCAGTGAATTACCTCAATTAAGCCCTAGATGACAGGAACCATTCTCGCGCATTTGAAAGTCGTCGGAAATCGTAGTATAGTCGTACAAAAACGTTCATCAATAATTAAGTTTGTAAAAATTAAGAGACTTGAGTCATGGTCGTTCGTCTCTTGGAGGCGTTTGTTTTACTTTTGAAATCGATCTTTTTGCCGCTCTACTTTGTTTAGAAATCGCATGGCGGTTTATGATTGTTACGTATTTAGATACGACATGCTTAATTGCAATAGATGATAATGAAAAGCAGGCAACTTTAATCACACCAAATATATTGCAATCGATGAGCTCATGGTGATTCTCAACACATAAACATATATATATATAGAAAATTTTCTTTCATTCATTCAGGAAGGTGTTCGCAACATGGAGGTAGAGGAATGCTTATAACGGAAAGCTTAAAATGGAAATCTAGCTACCAGAAAATGACTGCATACAAGAATCAATGGGGGGATTTTGCATGCATCATTGGGGGAGAAGTTAAGACTATGCTACTAAGCAGTAATAAAAGCAATAAAATTATGAAGAGCATAAACTAAATCTAGCAGAACGAAAGGGCATTCAGGGGTGGTCCCCGATGGCCTTGGAGTGGTTAGGAGGAGAATGAGGAACGGCCAATGTAGCTTAGGCCGACCCTTGGATAGAGGGATGATTGATCCAGCATCCCGGCATGATGTCCTCCATGGTGGTGGTAGTGAGCTCGTGGAGGTGGAGTGGCTAGCTAAGTGGAAGTGGGCATGAATGACACCAATGGAGTGAATTTGCCAAGGAAGTGAATGGGTGCAAATGGCCACCCCTTAGGTCTTTTTATAGACCTAAGGGAAGCTCTCTAGAGAATTATGGAATTCTCTAGAGAGGCCTATGGTGGGAGCTCATGGGAGAGTGAGAGAGAGAGGATGGATGGTGGTTTTTAGATCCACCAAATGTGGATCTAAAAATTGAATGGTTCTTGGTTGCTAATTTTGGCAACCAAGGCAACCACACATGGTAGAGAGTTCTAGAGAACTCTAGGCTAGGTATTTTCGTGTGGATGGTGTGTGTGGATGTGTGTGGGTCGTAACTTAGGTGGCTAGGTTGATTAGGTTAGGTTCTAGTGGGTTTAGGTCAAGGTATGTCTCAAGTTAGGGTTATAAACCCTAATTCACTAAGGTAAAGTGCAATTAAACTTAATACAAGTTTAATTTGGTATGTGGAAACTTAATTGAGAGTAAAAAAACTCAATTAATTTAGGTCTAGGTCAATTGGACTCTCACTGAGTCCAATTGGACAGTGTATGCTGAGATCAGGGCTCAATTGGACTCAATGAGTCCAATTGAATAGGCTGATGGAATTGACTAAGATCCAAGTCAATTAGGTTTAGTGAGGACATAATTAGGTCCTTAGGAAGGTCTATAGGTGATGTACTAGGATTAGGGCACCTTAATTTAGGTTCCTATGGGGTTGGAATTGGGTTTTGGGACCTAGAGATCCAAGCTCAAGACTTAAATCTCAAAAAAGGAACTGGAGAGCAGTATCAGACGTCTAATAATAGTGTCAGATGTCTTATACTCAAAAATCAGAAGTCTAGACTTGTTGTCTGGACGTCCAATCAGAGTCAGGAGGGATTCTGGGTTCTGTTTTAGGTATTCTACAGAAATTGGACATCTGACAAAGTGTTTAGACGTCCACTAACACTGCAGAAGTAGGTTTGAGGTGTGTGGGAGATGGCTAAGGGTCCTGGACGTCCTATAACTTATCTAGACATCCAGATAAGGGTTGGAACTAGGATTTTAGGGCTTCCTAAGGTGTTGTGACCTAATCTAAGGGTGGCTAAGGCTTAAGGAAGTCTCTAGGCTATCCTAGGGCTAGGATGGACCTAAGCTCTTCACATTTTACTGCTTTATTGCTACTTAATAGAATGGAAAACCTTTGACTTCCTTACATTATTATTCCTACATCTAAACTAAGCCTTCTACTCCAGCTCTGCTGCAACTCCCGTTATTCCAGATCCAGCTTCAGATCCTGCTCCAGATCAGCTTATTCCCTGCAATCGACATAATGCACTTAATCAACACATTATAACATTATTTTATGCATAGCTAAAGGAAAGCAGTAAAGATGCAGATAATGCGTATGCATGCATGAATAACCCTAACTTATGCTAAGTCCTAGCTTAATCTAGGTTAATTAAGACCTATGATTGCTGCGCAATCACTAGACACCATACAAAAGGATATTCACTCATATAATCATACTTTTCAGTAAATTTCACTTTGATTTTTTAGTTTGGACAGATAGCACATCAATTAGCTGACAAAGAAAGAATTAATCATGAAACAAACCATTCCAAGTTAAATTTAAATCAAGTACAAGTACATGAAGGCTTGTATACATAAAATACAGCATTAACAACATGTCAACTAACTTAAACACTAAAAACTAAGCCTTCTATCTTACAGAATTTCATCCACAAGTAGGAGAACAACTGCAACAGCAGCTTCAGACAGCAGCAATACCAACTAACAGCAGCTCAAGGAGCTACTCCAGGCATCTTAAACATCCAATTTAAAGGTTGCTGCAGTGATATCTGATTATCCAAATGTGATTTTAGTCATCCTACAGTGGTTTGAGAGGTCTGCAATAGCTCTGAAATTAATTTTCAGAGCTACAGCAAACCAAATTAAGCTCAACAATCCCTTACAAATTCTAATTTAATCTCAGATCACCTAATTGAAGATTTAGAATCCCTAAATGATTTTCACCTTCCACTATAGACAGTGTGAAGGTGAGCACCAAACTAAGGTTTCATTTCCATTAAACTTCTTTCTAAAAATTGGTTTATCTCTTGAAAATCAATGGGGACTGAGATCCAAAAAAAGTGTAAAACTCTGATAGAATCATTCTACCCTACCATAGACAGTAGAATAAAATAACCTCCAATCAGAGCATGAACTCCATGTGGAAATTATGTGGAAACACTTCAATGCTTGAAGTAGGGGTGAATCCCCTCAAATGTTGCTGCTATAGCAACTGTTCAATGTACTAAAATGGGGGATTAGACTCTGAAATCTCATATTCAAGAATTGAAAAACTCTCTCAAAACATGTTCACAAGATACAACCACCATTTGTACAGCGAAAGCTTATGAATAAAGTCTGAAAAATCCCCTTGTGATTGAGAAAACCATTAACAACTTCAAATCACAGATCTCCAAAAACATCTTGAAGCCCTCATGTGCACCTCACCTTACACTATAGACAATGTAAGGTGAGGTACATATTAGGATTTCAAGGTGATAAAACCACATCAAAAGTGTCTCAAATAATCTCTGAAAAATTTGGGATTCATTCCCTCTCAACGAAAGCTTGAGAAACACATATAAGTTAGATGTGCCATAGACAGCATGAAGAGAAAATCGAAATCCCATAGTGAAAAAAACTTAAATCAAGCCCAAATTTTCAGATCTGCATTCAAAATAGTGGAGGGACTTTGTTGAAAATTGGAATGAATGGAGAGTCCCTCAAATGGGTTGTGTGCATTAAAATTAGATCTGAATGCTCAAGAGCATCAAATCTGATTTGATGCTCTATGGGTAAGTGATCAGTGAAAAATAAGTTGAAGTCAGTGAAAATGAATTGGGGGTATGAAGGGGAAGAGAAATGAGTGTGAATGTGCGCAAACACCTCTTCAATCAAGACTGATCAGAGAAGGCGAAATCATTTCTACACTAAGCTAATCTACCACACAATTTGATCATCTAATCAACTACACTAAACTAATTACTAATCTAACTATTCTAGAAAGCATGTAAAGTCCTAATCTAAAGAAAGAATGGGATGCCTGGGCTACAGCTGGTCACTGCAGCGACGAAGGGAGATGAGGAGGACTCTAGTGAGGAATGGGATCCCTGGCCTGTAGCTGGTCACTGCAGCGACAAAGTTGGGGAGGAGAGTTGCGCCCCTTTCACTGACATAGTGATGAATGGGGGAGAAAACTGGAGTGGATGAAAGTGATCACTCAAGGAGGAGTGAGCGATCGGCACGCATGCGATCAGGGAAGCTCCTTAAGTAGAATCAAGAGTGATTACACTCACCGCAATGGTGAGATTAGGTGCAAGGGGTTTGTGTGGTGAGGATTTGAGGAGAGGAGCGCGTGCCATTTCAAATCAAAAAGTGGCTGTTGGATGAGATCTGAGTGAGGTGGTGATCGCACACGCTGATTTGCACAAAGCTTCCAATGAAGGTGAGCCACAAATCGAGGGGTTAGGGAGAATCGACGGCCAGGATGGATGGTGTTCATTGCAGTGAATAGTGACCACGTGAGCTGCAGGTGGCTAGGTTCTAATGGTGAATTTGCACTAGAAGCCCCTACACGAAGGGGTATGAAAATTGTAGGGAGGCCCATAAGTGATAAGTAATGGTGACAGAGCAATCCCTATGGGCTTGCAAATAGGTCCTTGCATCCTACAAATAGGTCCAAACAAATTGTGATGTAAGAAGGACCTGAATGTAAATTTATAATTGAAAGGCCCTAATGATGTCTAAGTGCACCTAAGTTTTTATTAAAGCTTAATTGAACATATTAGAAGTTAATTTTACTTTTGATTTAGAATTTTGAGCTCATTTGTGTGTTCAATTTGTAATTGGATCACCATTTTACATTTATTAATAGAATATCTCAATAATTGACCTAATTATATGTTTTTAGCACAAAATTGATGTCTTAGGTTTGTTTCTATATTTCCCACACTTAACCTTTTAATATGTTAATTGATAGTGTTTAACCTCGTTTCTAGCTTAACATAGGCGATTTAGCTATAATGAGTCTCAACTCATCAACTGCAGAGCTGTGCAGAACTGATTACCACCGGCAACCTCCATTTGAGGAGATTGATGCCACTCAACTCTCTCCCTTCCCTTACCCATTGATGGTAACACCATAATTAGCCATAAGTAACTTAAATTAATGGAAATCAAGTGACAAATGCTCCTACATGATTGCCTGAGAGCCATAGTTCCACGAAAATCCATTTTGAGAAGAGAACATTAAATCAGAGTTAAATATATAGTTTTAACATCACATCATGAATGCAGAGTAACCACAGGATTTCCCAGGGATTAATTAAATGTCAAATGAGCATTAAAATCCTAAGAGTGGGTCCACACAGACAGATATAGGGTTTCACGCGTTTTGAGAACCAAAATAATACCCAAAATCTTAATTTTAGACTTGCTTAAATTAAAGAGGTTCTGGTCAAGATAAAATTCATCTAAACTCTTAAAAATCATAGAAAAATATTCTAAGAGGTTTGGTACCCTTGATTTGACCATCTGAACCCATTTTGACCTTCAACAGAGCTTTAGACGGGATTTTGCCCTAATTTAGGTTTCTATGCAAATTGCCTAGTCAAACGTGGTCAAAACTCAAATACAATTTAATCATCAGTTTCCTTAGGTCTAAATTAGGCTAAGGCAAAAATTTTGGCCCAATCGGAGTTCATCTTGACCTAATTTACATTTCAGTCCCCAAAATCTCTATTTCTTACAAGCAGACCCTAAACTTTCAAAAATCTTGCATTTGGATCCCTAACTTCTTCGTCTTCTTCACACTTTGGTCCCTGCCACCATTGGAGGTCAACAAGACAAGCACCGACCTTTGACCGAGTTAAAACTCAATCAAATCACCACCAAATCCCACCAAATTTGGTGGGATTAGTGTTTACACATTGAAGAATCTTTTGAGCGAGGTTTTATACCTAGATTAGAAGCACAGAGATCATGCGAATTTGAGATTTTAGGGGATCTTTTTACCCTCAAACCATGGACAAATCTCACCTCTTTCTTCATCTAGAGCATGGTTACAAGCTTTATAAAAGCCCCTGATGTCCTCGTCGTTCTCCTTAGTCGATTCTAGGCCGATTCTCAACCTCTTCCCTCCTCTCTGACCAAGAAGATCCATGACTCTGACGACCCTCTCACTCCCTCATCCACGCCTTCAACAGTCAAATTGAAGGCACTAATGTCCTTCTCTCTTCTTCGGGACCAAAACTCATCAATGTTCGGCTGCTCCAAGCCCCTTCATCGTCGTCGTTCCTCCACCGGAGCAATCTTTGTCTCCGGCACCGGCCAATCATAGACAGCGCCAAATTCCCTCCCTTTCATCCGTTAGTTAGGTACAATCTCTTCCTTTCCCTCTCTAGATATTTCCCATCTCCTTTACTTCTCAGATCAACCACCGTTCACCACAGTCCCCCTCCATCTTCCCCAAGTTCGGTGAGAGCTCCGACGAGCTCTCACCGACAACCTACACCTCTAATCTTCGCGCCACCATCCACAACCCAGGGATCAAAAGCCCCAAACAAATTTGGGGTTTTGATCACTCCTTTTCCCCGTCGAACATACCCACCTTTGCTCATCCTCACCGACTTCACCGACCTCCACAGCACACCTCACACCTCATAATGACCACCATCGTGTTCCATTATACATAGTGAAGCTAATGAACTCTCTAATTAGGGCGTTTAGCCAGTATTTTGGCTTTTCGATGATCACCGGACTTCTGCCCTCCTCCACCATCATTCACCATCGCTCGTGCACCATTGACCTCATTTTCACATCCAGGTACAACGGAAGTACGCCACGACTTCAACTGCACCTCCAATTGAAGGAAGACGTCTCACAGCAACTGCAATCGACGAGCAAAGCATCACTATAGCACGCGAAGTTGCCTTAGTGTTTAGTCCCACATAGTGTGGAGAAGAGCAACTAGCTGCAGATATATTGATTTCATCACATTGGCTTGCTACCTCCGAGAGCACGGGGGTGACATCCCCATTCACGTCCATATGCACGTGCGCTCACACGTGCTCGGTCACGCACCCTCGCTCGCGATCACGCCCGTGGGTCTAGGCGTTGGGTTCGATTACTCGATTACCTGGGTCTGACTTATTCTGAGGAGCAAGGGGGAGGGTTTTGCATTGTTGTGACCTCGGGATTCGTGCCCTCCTCTCTCAGCACTTACCCTGCAAGACCCTTGTGTCTCTTTTGTGGTACTTTGCCTTGGTTCTCTGAGGTGCTGACTTAAGATGTCTAAGCCTCATGTGCAATGTCTGATTTAGGCCTTTAGTCCTGACTACTGTGGGTTTATTTGGAGTTCTTAACTGATATATGATTCGGGTTACTATTGAAATATTTGGTTAAATTGAATGCTTGGGATCTATGCTTAATTAGAGGATTAAATGGTGATCTAAATCACCATTGTTTTTAAAGTTCTATTCTTTTTGTCCCATGATTTCTTGATATACAAATTGGGTTATTATTGCATATATTTCTACCTGTTGATTCTCATATATTATTGCGCTCATTATTGATATCATTGATTAGTGCTGTGAATTCCATTTGCTCTCTACAAACAACCTCAGACTCACATTGTTTTTGAGTTTTATAAATTTAAATGCTGTTGTGTTTTCGTTGACTATACTACAACGCATATATTTCTTAATTTGATGCAAAACGCATGCACCACTCGTCAAACTTTGTATCACCTGCACCTGAACTAAAACCTCTGTCCAATAACCTTAAGTATGTATTCCTATGACCTGATCATACTTTCCTTGTGATTATTAATGCACATCTGACCAGGGACCAAGAGCTTAGGTTGACTACGACCCTTTCTGAACATCGGGCAACAATTGGGTGGACAATTTCTGACTTAAGGAGAATTAGCTCTAGCTATTGTACACACAAGATCTATTTTGAAGATTGGGCTCGACCTTCTCACCATATACAAAGGCAACTAAACCTGAACATGCAAGAGGTCGTTAAAAAAGAGATAATTAAATGGCTTGATGTAGAAATCATCTATCCGATTTCCAACAGTCCCTAGGTGAGCCCTACTCAAGTGATACCAAAGAAGTCCAGGCTCACCGTAGTCATGAACGACTAAGGCAAATCCATCCCCACCCGCACCACCACTGCATTGCGAGTGTGTATCGACTATAAGAAGCTAAATGAAGCTACTAAGAAGGACCACTTCCCCCTACCATTCATTGACCAGATTCTTGAATGATTGGTAGGGCCGAAAGATTTTTGCATCCTAGATGGATATTCAGTATATAACCAAGTTGCTATTGCACCAAAAGATTAAGAGAAGACAACGTTCACCTGCCCGTATGGCACATTTGCATTCCGTCGTATGCCACTCGGGTTATGCAACAAACCCTCTACCTTTCAGCATTGTATGTTAGCTATCCTTCCGAAGATGGTGGGTGAATACTTAGAGGTCTTTATGGATGATTTCTCCATTTTTGGAAACTCATTTGACCATTTCCTTAGTAACCTAGAGAAAATCCTGAAATGATGTATCGAGGTCAACCTAGTTTTAAGCTGGGAAAAGAGCCATTTTATGGTTCAAGAAGGGATTGTCCTCGATCACATCGTCTCGCATAGGAGCATAGAAGTTGACCAAGCTAAAGTTGACTTAATTTCCAAACTCCCACCTCCTAGCTCGATCAAACAAATCAGGTCGTTCCTAGGACACGTTAGCTTTTATAGAAGGCTCATAAAAGACTTCTCCAAGATATCCAAGCCCTTGACTGACCTTCTAGTCAATGATGTGCACTTTGACATGACACCTGATTGCATCAAAGCCTACACCACTTTAAGGGATACAATCTTGACTACACCTCTTTTACAACCCCCAGACTTGTCCTAAAACTTTGAAATAATGTGTGATGCATCAAACTTTGCTATTGTAGCAGTCCTAGGATAAAGACAAGAGAAGAAACCCGTGGTGATCTACTACACGAGGAAAACCTTAGATGAGGCTCAACATAATTACACCATCATAGAAAAGGAGTTGTTCGCCATAGTTTTCGGATTAGAAAAGTTTACATCATACCTTTTAGGATCCCATGTGATCGTTTACACTAAACACTCAGCTATCTGGCATTTGTTAGGCAAAAATGATGCTAAACCCAGGCTGATCAGATGGATCCTACTCCTGCAGGAATTTGATCTAGACATACGCGACAAGGCCATATCCAAGAATGTTGTAGCTGACTACCTATCCAGACTTCACCCGAAACACATTGAACCTTCACTATTCTTAATTGATACTTTTCTTGATGAGCAAATTTTGGCTGTGTCCGGAAAGAGTCTCCACTAGTATGCCGACTTGGTTAATTACTTAGTGGTAGGGTAGATTCCGCATGGCTGGTCTAGACAATAGCAGGACAAGTTTTTAGCTAAGGCCAAACATTATTTCTGGGATGATCTTGTAAGGTCCGAACTTGAATTTTCGAGTCATTTCTGACTTAAGTAGGTTAAGACAAATCCACCGATGTTTTTCACGTGTCAATTGGAGGTTGTACAAATTAAAAATGCATAATTAGATTGGAAACCCACTTATTTTTCATTTTGTGATCTAGACCTCGAATTGACAATCCGAATGTACTATTAACTTTTTGGTGTCGCGAGGATTTCTACGGTATGTTCTGTATAGCGATCGGACCTTAAATGTATAAAACGTGTAACCGTAAGCAAACTCTCATGCAACCACTATAAGAATCACATTATATAAATGACTTCCCTTTGAAAATCCACAAATTTTGTTGAATTTCTTATCTCGTAACGATTCCGATGATACAAGTTTTTCCAAAATCGAGGTTTGTTTAAGTTAATTATGAAATTGCCCCTAGTTATATATATATATATATATTTGGAATTACGTTATATAAATGAATATTTATAAAATAATAAGCTATTAATATTAATAGTTATTATTATTATAAGACTAAAATAAAAGTAGGTGGTTTCCTAGGATTACCTTAGGGATATTTAACCGTATCTTTGTAAATGGGAGTAGCAGATCAAGAGGGGGAGGTTCTTAAAGAGGATGAGAGATGGAGAGAGGAAAGAGACAGCAATAAAAGAGAGCGTGGGAAAAGAGAGGGAGCGAGACCGAAGAGAGAGAGAGAGAGTGAGAGAAAGAGGGAGGGAAGAGGCGGAAATTTCAGAAAGAGCACGCAAACCTCCCAACCTCCACGAAGGAAAAAAAATGGCAAACAAACAGACAAACACCCACACGCACACGCGCAGAGAGGAGAACAAGAAAGAGGAAGGCCGAGGTGTGTACAAGCAGCGGTGAGCATTTCCTTCCCTTGTCTTCTTTCGTTCTTCTTTTGCTCTCTTCCGTGTGTGCATGGTGTTGGCCGAGAGAAGAGCAACAAAAGAACGGAGGAGAAGGAGATCGAGAAGAAGGGGAGGGGGGGTGTCCATGAGTGGCCGGCGAGACGCCGGTGTGGTTGGCTGGAACGTGTGTGCATAGGAGTTGCACCCATGGGTTCGTGGACCTTGCACCCATCGTCGAAGAAGAAGGAGATATGAGGTTGCCGGCGTTAGGGGGGATAGCTGACGTGGACCAACGTGATCCGACGGTGGCCGGAGGACGGTCGGTGGTGGCATCGATCGCAGTCGATAGGTGGCCGTGCATGCGCGCATGGTGCGTGCGTGAATGGCACCATGCGGAGAAGAACGAAGACGGGGAAGAGAAGAAATGAGACGAGGGGGTGGGGGGGAAGTTGTTGCTATCACTGCAAAAATTATAAAATAAAAATTTGTAGTTTTGTTAATTTCATTCTAAGTTTCGGATGGTAACTATATTGATTAAATTGATTCAAGGAATAACAGGGAATCTCCGAGATTGGAATTAGGAAATTCAAGATTTGATCTTAGGGTTCTCGAGGGTATCGCATGCATCCGTATAGTTGGATTGGATGGTTTCCACTCTAATTTTTGAGACACGTGCAAGCATGCGTTTTCATAGAAATTCGTTTCGCGTCTACTCATTTTGATCCGTTAGGGGGGTCAAACAATGTTCATTTCTCGCATTCCAGGACGAGTTCCGTCTCTTCACGAACTATACCAATGTAAATTTTAAATTCAATTTTGGGAATTATTTATTACGTGAAAATTTTAATGAAGCTTATAACATTTTTATTCCCTACGTGTCTTGATGTTGATCTAGCCTAACACACGTACAAAATAGACGACTCCCAAGAATAGCAAAAGAGAAACAATAGATGCGCAAGCCGAAGTAACCATGACCCCCCCGATGTCATTAGGAAGAGCAGTCTCTCTCCTTTTCCGTACAGTTTATATGCATAATGATTTCATTTGCATAGTACACCATTTAGTATGTATTCTTACCTCTTGCTGGGATTGGACCTATTTGCGTATTCTTATTGCTCTAAGTACTGGAATATTAAATATTAATGGTGAACATCAAGTCGTTGACTTGGAATGTAGATAACCAAAGTAATATAGTTAACTGCTGGATTAAAAGGAGTTAAGGATAAATTATTTGATAAGTTCATGAAGTAAAATAAATTATTAAGCAATTAAGCTCGTTGGTTATGGCTTTATTATCGTATGTACAAAAGGAACTCTATTTTTAGTAAAGTTGGCATCTTCAGAATGGTTAAATAATGATTTGATTGGAACTACGATAAAAAATTGAAAATTTCCTAGAAACAGATAAGTTGGAGGATAATGTGAATATTGGTTAATCCTGGAATTGATAATGTGAAATTACTAAAGATGGTTTGAATGGAAATGAAAGATACAGTTATCTAGGAATGCTTAAATAATCAATACGATGGATATGTCGGGAATTAAAAGAAATCGGATAACTGATTTTTAGCCCTGCTACCCACCAGATTTTGGTTGTAGCTTCGGTCTTTTCAGGCTGGTTCCAGGGGCTAGCTTAATAAGTTGCTGGCCTCCCTACAACTCTTTGGTTAGGCTTAGCGGCCAACTGTGATAGCAGATTATAGGGCTCGAGGGTTGGAGTGGTTTCTTTCTCAGCCTGTGAGTGGATCATTAGCTATCTGTTGTTCAGCGTACATAGCGCTTGTATGTGTTCACACTACATGATGTAGTCACCACCGCTCTTCGAATGACCCCAGGGTAGTGGAGAGCAACAACTTGGTGGGTATTAGTGGTCTTCCCGGTGAGGAGGGTGGCTTATACCAGTCTTGTGTTGCAGGAAGTTACACAAAATCATCTTGTGCCCTTAGACGTAGATTAATAGATTATGAACTGTAATAACTTGGGCTTCCAAGCTAAGAAACAGAATTTAATAACGAGATGTCTAATAAATTAATTAATTAAAGCTATAGTACCCATTTTCTTTTATGCTTGGTTACTGTTGCACTCTACTATTGTTATTTCTGCTCTACTTAGTTTTTACTAACGTATTTTTGGATTCCGTACTCAAGGGTACTTGGCAGTTCGCCAGGAGATTTTCATTGTACATCTCCTTGGACTTATATACTACGGTAAATCCTCTAATTAGTATTAAATTTGTGTTCCTTCAAATTTTGCAATATGAATTATTTGTTAGCTATGTTTATATTTTATGATGACGTGTTGAGTGACAGTGATTTTGTGGGCAAGTTATGCCGATTGTTAGCACATGGCAACTCGGGTTTCGTTGGTGGCGAGACTTGAGTCATCACAGATCCCATGTTGTTTAGACTTTGTGCTAATCAAATCATCAGGAGATGCATCCCCGAAGAGGAGTTTCAAAGTGTGTTGTCCTTCTATCATGACCAAGCCTATGGTGGCCACTTCTCTGGGAAGTAGACAGCTGCAAAAGTTTTGCAGTTCGATTTTTACTAGCCATCTCTATTCAAGGATGCACATAATTTTGCGAAAACTTGCACTAAATGCCAGACCCTAGGGACCATGACCAACAAAAATATGATGCTCCTACAACCCATTCTTATCATCGAAATATTCGATGTCTGGGGCATCGATTTCATGTGTCCCTTTCCACCATCAAACGGCTTTGAATATTATACTAGTCTCAGTGGACTATGTCTCGAAATGGATCGAAGCTGTACCTACCTGGAAATGTGATCATAAGGATGACCTGGACTTTGTTAAAAAGAATATCTTTTTTCAGATTAGGATACCTAAGGCCATGATCAGGGATGGTGGAGGTCACTTCATCAATGCCGAGTTTTGTGCTTTACTTAAGAAATATGGGGTCACTCACTACATTGCCACCCCGTACCACCTGTAAACGAACGGGCAAATTAAGGTCTCAAATAGGCATATTAAGAATATTCTGCAAAAAACTGTGAGACATGATCGAAAGGATTGGTCTACACGATTAGATGATACCCTTTGGGCATACAGGACCACTTATAAGACCTCGATAGGCATGTCACCATATCTATTGGTCTTTGGCAAAGCTTGCCACCTTCAGGTTCAGTTGGAGCATCGGGCATACTAGGCTGTCAAGCAATGTAATATGGATTCCCATGTGGTCGAAACTCAAAGGAAGCTCCAACTCTCTAAGCTCAAAGAGATTCGTCGGGACACTTATGAGAATAGAAGATTTTATAAGGAGAAGATGAAAGATGTCCACAACAAACATATTAATAGAAAAACCTTCAAGCCACATCAGCAAGCGAGCTTTTTGATGCGAGACTCAAACTCTTTCCTGAAAGTTACGGTCTTAGTGGATGGGTGGTGGGAACACCATCATGATCCCTAACTAGCTCATTTTGACCTAGAAAAGAGAACAAAAGCTCCTACATAACCAAATGAAGGGCCTAACTCAAGGAATAATCAGTTTGAAAGAAAAGCAAGAAACAAAGGGTAAAACTGTAATTTTACCATTGTAGTCCAACAACAGGATTTCTCAACGGCTAAACATAGGTCAAACAGTCTTAACAAGATAAAAAGTGGGTTGATTCAATCAGAGAAGGGTTAATGTAAAATCTGAGAATTAAATGACTTCTTGTAACCCTAAAATAGACCCACTTAATTCAACAAGGTTTTGGTCAGGATAAAATTCACCTAAACCCTCTAAAATTTATAAAAAAATATCCTCTAGGGTTTAGAACCTTCAATTTGACCTTTGGAACCTATTTTGACCTAAATAGGGGTCCTAGTCAAATATTTGCCCTAAATTGAGTTTTTGTGCAAAATGCCCAGTCAAACGTGGTCAAACCTAAAATCCAACTTCATCATTGGATTCCTTAGGTCTAAATTAGGTTTATACCAAAGTTTGGACCTAAGGGGAGTTCACCTTGACCTACTTTGCAAAACAGTCCAACCCAATTACTTTTATGCCCCTAGCTTTTGAAAACCTTGCAGACACCCCCCTATCTTCCTCATCATTCTTTGCAATTAGGTCCCTCTACCATTACAGCGGAGGAATCCTACTCCGACGAGGATTCAAGGGGGATATCTCCTTGATTCCTCAGATAATCCCTCTCAAATTTGAAAGGGAGATTCTCTGAGGAATTTCCGATCGTGTGAACCCAATTTCAAGCTATGATTTCCACCCAATATCTCATGTGACCGCATGAGAGATTTGGGTCTCTCTTGACCTTCCAAGTTCAACGAGGTTGCCGTGCTTGGAAGCTTGCCTTCCAAGCACAAGGCCCTCTGCTGCGACTATAAAAAAGGCCACAGATCCCCTCGATGAATTCAAGCTTGTTTTGGCCTGAGATTACCCCCAAAATTCCTCCTCTCCCCTCTAGCCAAAAAGCCCACAAGCTTCGACAACTCCTCCTCTTTCTTCTCGTCACTCTACCACCATACCAGTGGCAGAGTTATCTCCGCCCCCTTCATTCGCATCGCGCAATACCTGCGCCTGCGCCTATATCCCTCTCGTTGTCGCCGCCTCTCTCTCTCAGGCTCTTCGTCTCCAGTGATGGCATATACGCGATGTCTACCCCTCCGTCTTCCCCTTCATCCAGCCACTCACAGATAAGTCTCCATCCCCTACTCTTTCTTTTCCCCTTATCAATTTCTACTTTCACGTCCCAACAACCACAGACCACCCTCACCTTCTCCACCTCCGGCAGACCTCCGATGAGGTGCATCCACCATTTCATGCACCCACACGCCTCGCCAACCACCTCGACAGCATTGCCTCATCCCACTGATCATCTTCCCCCTCTCCATTGACCACCACAACCTCCGTTCACTCCCCCCGAACACACCCAACTCCACGGCCACAGAACGACCTAAGCACGCATGCCCAGGCCATCCCGCACCACACCAGTGCCCAAGCCACCTTCGCCGTGTCATAGCGAAGCTTTCTGAGCGATTTGATAGAGCCGTGAGGCCGTATTCGTGATAATAGGTACAGGGCCCTATCTGCCGTTGAAGCAAGCCTGAAGAAGCTTGCTACCTTCGCAGTAGGCTCCAAGTGCCAGGAGACCAAGTCCCAAGTGTGCGGTTTCCCTTCACGAGTAGCGTCAGCCCATCTATTGAAGGCCAAAGCCCCGCAGCCTCAGCAATCAAAAGAAGACTTGCTATGTGCACACGCGAGAAGCGGGTGGGACATTTAGTCCCACCTCACAAACTTTGGAGCGAGCGGCGCAGGATAAATTGAAAAAGTGTTAGGGGCTTATCACCTCCTGACACGGGGTGAGGACCCACTCGCCCACTCATGCCTCGTCCACGACCCCATGCTACGCGGACCAAGTATCTGACCCGACTACCCGTGCACTCCTCGCCCACCACACACGCCGGTGGGACTGGTCATGGGCACGCCGACCCGACCCGTATACCCGAGCAGGCTCTGGGAGAGCGAGCGTAAGAGAGAAGAAAGAGAGGAGAGTCCACAGGGAGGGTAGGGGCTAGGTTTTGCTCTCTCGGAGGGTGAAGCCAAGGAAGAAGAGGAAGCCAAAAGCCAAGGAAGAAGAGGAAGCCTCAGCAGCGGCTAAGGGTGAAGTCGCCAACAAAGAAGATGAAGGAAGAAGGAAGGAGAAGGAAGCTTCATCAGAAAAGCAAAGGAAGAAGAGGGCTCGGCTGAAGTCAGAAGCAGAGAAATAGAAAGAAGAGAAGAAAGAGAAGCTAAGGCCAGCAATCAGAGGAAAGGAAGAAGAAGAAGAGAGAAAGAAGAAGCCAATGTCAGACATCAGAGGAAAGAAAGAGAAAGAAGAAGAAGCCAAGGCCAGTAATCAGAGAGATAGAAGAAGAGACGAATCAGAAGAATCAAAGAAAGAAGAAGAAAGAAGAAGAAAAAGAGAAATCTCAAGCCAGAAGCAAAGCAAAGAGAATTATCTAATTTTTACATTCATCTTCATATTTTTGAGCTTCTATATACATTGAAACCCTTTTTATTTCTTCATAATTTGATTGATCATTACATTTTATCAAGTTGAAAGTTGTGTTCTTAGTTTTCAAATCCCTATTTACTCCCTGTATTCGACCTTGGATTCATATTTTTCGAGTAATAAACTTTCATTTGTTTTCGAAGCGTTTTCAACTATACTGCAACGCATTTGTTTTATAAACCCAATTTTGCTTTAGACTAAACATTTTGGCACCGTTGTCGAGGAGCAACGGGCAATTTAAAAACTTTGATCACAACTTCTGATTCAATACTAACTTGATCTATTTCTTCTATTGTGATTATTTTAGGGGAAGAAAAGAAGACAATCGCACAACAACCACACCAGGGGCAAGTAATTTCTCATTAGCCCTCTCTCTTAATCCCCTAAATTCTAAAAAGGAAAACAAAGAGAAAATCAATTTAGAGCTACCTGCTTTCCATATCTAGTAATTCATCAAAGTTGCCTGATTTTAATTTCAACACATTTTGAATTATGCATCCATTTAAGGTAACTAGGGTTAGCATCTTCTTGATTGAGCCCTAGATACTATCTTTGTGGCAACTAAATTGGACCAAGTAGAGCCAACTTAAGGATTCCAATTTAGGATTTTTAGAGACACATCTTCTCTAAGCAAAGAATCAAAATTTTCAAAAAAAGGTGTGCCTAAGCCTTGTTTGAAGAGATCTATCCAAGAGAAACCCTAAGAAAATCAAGCTCTTAAGTCACTTGAACCCTAAAAGAAAGGACCTAAAAGCTCTCAAAGGACAAAGAGGAGAAGTTGACCCCTTGGGTCAACCAACCTTGAAATTAGGTCACTTTTTACACTCAAAAGATCTAAAAGTTCAAGTGTAACCCTAAGCACCTTGATCTTAATTAAAAGTGGTAGACTTAAGAGGTCAAGGTCCCCATTCTGGTCTATCTGGAATCTCAGTGACAAGAGAGGTCGGGTGGGGGAGACCCTGTAACTCGTGGGGATGCTCTACCATGTAGGGGTCTTTGCGGGACTCTCCCTCTCTGACTGCCCAGGTATTTCTCAGGTAGACGGCTTTTTCTGACTAAGGGGTATCATCCGCCCCGAACCTCTATAGTCATCCAAATTTTTTGGGTGTCTTGATTGGGTCCAACACATTCTAATCTCGTCTAATCCTTCGGTGCATGTTTGGTAGGAGATCCTTAAGACCATCCTTAAGACCTCCTTTAGAAATCCACTCCCGCCGAGGCCAAGCCTTGACGCCCGTGTTTGTGTAGCAACCCCACCACATAGATCTCTCCTCTGATTCATCAGAACCAAGTTCTCCTTCTTCCATCATGGCACAACCAATTGAAGAAGAGAATAACCTTGAACACCAACTTCAGCGCTTGAATGTTCTATTCCAAAACTTTGTGAACCTACCACAGCATCCTATGATGCGAGATCACTATAATTCTGCTGCGGTGGCAATCAAGCCTCGAGTTCAAATCCCGGTAGGAGGTCTTGATTCTGAACTCAAGCCCAACATGATTCATGCGATTCCAAAATTCCATGGGCTTAACTCCGAGGATCCCTTCCAGGACATTAAACAACTCAAATATTTAGCCCAGACCTTCAGGTCAAATGTACAAAATTAGGATATTTTGCTCATGAAGATGTTTTCCATCTCCTTCATGGACAAGGCTGCTCATTGGTATCAGACTCAAACACGTCCGATCAACACATGGGATGAACTCCAATCCGAATTTTTGAAAAAGTTCTTCCCCATTGGCCGGACGAATGCCTTGCGCCACCAGATCACTTACTTCACTCAACAATCAGGAGAACCTCTTCATGAGGCATGGAACCAATTCTTGGATCTCATGCAAAAGTGCCCCCATCACGGAGTTCCTAAATGGGAACAAGTTCAATCTTTTTACTAGGGACTCCATGAAGACATTCGATTGTTCGTCAATGCAACCTGCGGAGGAAACATCATGGGTCAACACGACGACACGGTGTGGGAGATTCTCGAGAATATGTGAAAGAACTCCATAAATAATGACTCCATGGGCTTATTCGACCGGACGAATGCCCGTGCATCGACGAATCCTAGGGGAGCACATGAGATGCAGGGCCTGTCCACATCCATCAACTCGGAGTTGATAGCCAATCGGTTGGACAAGGTCTCTATCATAGAGAAGAAGGTGGATGAGCTGACTCGACATCTACAGTGAGCCACCTCTGCACAAAACTCGTTTGCATAGCCACCTCTTGCGAGGGAAACTGTGCAGAACATCTATCACCAATCTTCTCAAGGGATGGACCCGTATCCACCCCCGTCTGACTCCAGGACCGGAGGGACCTCCGATCCAAGCTATTCTAGTTAGGGTAACTCTGAACCCTCATACTCTGATTTCCCTGAGGCTCCTCAGACCTGTGAGGACCTCAACGCCATCCAGAATGACCCATTCTCCAATACCTATAACCCTAGATGGCGGAATCATCCCAACTTCCAGTGGGCCGAAAATTCTCAAAATCAAAGATCACCTTATCAACCCCGTCCACAAGCTCCTCGTCCATATCAGCCGCCTCAGCCTCGGCCCAACCCCACCTATCAATCTAGGCCAAACCAAGTAGATCAAATGACTCTTATCCTTCAAACTTTGGCTGACATTCAGAAAATGAATGCGGTAATACAAAAATAGCACAAGGACGAGATCACAGAGGTTCGCAATCAACTTGCCCAGATGGCGAATTCCCGCTAACCTGGCACACTCCCTTCGCAACCTCTGCTGAATCCAAATAACATGCTGACCTAGAGGCACGTTATGAACCCAAATCCAGGCCATGCCCACATGATTTATCAGGCCCCTTCTGTTCCATCACCCGACGGGATGGAAGCTTCGACATCTTACGCGGGATTTCAACAGCAGCCACCTATTTTACCAACCCTAAACCAAAACCAGGCAGTACTAAACTTCGTAACAACCCGTAGTGGTAAAGCAACTCAAGTCCCACCTTATCCAAACCACTCCAAGCCTGGTAGTAACCCAAGCCCTAGGATAGTTATCCAGGATACCCCGACCCCAGATCAAGAACCTGGACCTATTCTAGAGGAACCAACCAAGGTTCCATTTCTCGAGGCCTTGACCAAGGGAAAGAGGATAACCAAACCCGTGGCTCCTGAGGAGGATCTGGTCAAGCTCTTTGAACAGTTCCATATAAACATCCCCTTGATGGATGCAATCTGCCATGTACCGGCTTATGCTCGATTTCTGAAGGATGTGTGTGCACCCAAGCGTAAGCCGCGAACCAAAAGTGGGAACCCGATTGTATTGTCAGAGCAAGCCAGCTCTGTAATCTTGAGAAAACTCCCACCTAAGGCTAAAGACATAGGTACTCCCTTGATTTCATGTACTATTGGTGACACCAAATTCGACAGAGCCTTATTAAATCTAGGTGCCTCCATAAACCTAATACCTACATCCCTCCTTGACCACCTTGAAGAATCTGAGCTTAAACCAACAGAGGTGACGTTGCAGTTAGCCAATCGATCTATCAAGTACTTAAAGGAGTATTCGAGGATGTCATCGTAAGGGTACGAGATTTCTACTTCCCAGTGGATTTTATAGTCTTGGATATGGATGCACCTGAAAAACTAAGGGATACACCAATTATACTAGGGAAACCTTTTCTGGCCATTGCCAGGGCCAATATAAACTGTGAGGAGGGCCAAATAGAACTAAAATTCGGGAACCAAACACTAAAGATCAGTGGTTGATGAACCGTATATTGAGGACAATCTAATTATTCCCGATTAACCACCAGAAGATCAAAACCCGCAAATAAAGGAGTCTGACCCTAATCTAGATGCACCCATAACTCCTTCCCTTACTCCTAACACACACCCTGAACCACCCGTTACTGCTGATAAGCCCATCCTGGAACTCAAGCCTCTTCTCGACCATCTGAAATACGTCTTTTTGGGTTCTAATCAGACTTTTCCTGTGATTATCAACTCCAAACTCACACCTGACCAGGAATCCCGTCTGATTACTGTTCTCCAGCAACATCGTAGAGCCATTGGATGGACTCTCAATGATTTGACCGGCATTAGTCCCTCTTATTACACACACCGAATTTACATTAAAGAGGGCACACGACCTTCGCAAGAAATGCAGAGACGTTTGAACCCTAATCTGCAGGAGGTCATGAAAATGGAGATCATTAAGTGGTTAGATGCATGATCTCCGACAGTCGGTGGGTGAGTCCAATCCAAGTTGTGCCTAAGAAGGCAGGACTCACCGTCATTACGATTGAAACCAGAGAGGTCATATAGACCCGTGTGGCTAACTCATGGAGAGTCTACATTGATTACAGAAGACTCAATTCCTCCACGAAAAAGGATCATTTTCCACTATCGTTTATTGATCAAATCCTTGAGAAACTGGCGGGAAATAGGTTCTTTTGCTTTCTTGACGGGCACTCCAATTATAACCAAGTGGCGATCCATCCTGAGGACCAAGAAAAGATCACCTTCACCTACCCCTTCGGGACGTACGTGTTTCGAAGGATGCCGTTCGGTCTCTACAATGCACCCGCGACTTTTCAGCGGTGCATGCTTGCCATATTCTCAGATATGGTAGGTGATTATCTGGAAGTCTCAAATATGGAGTGTCGGTCAGACATCTGTCCAAACGTCTGGACCCTTTTCCAGACGTCTGGAAATTAAATTTTTGTACGCCTTTTGCGTTCTGTGCGTGGGCAGCACGTAGAGCTCGTCTCTCCTTTTTCTCTTTCCTCCTCCCTCCCCGTACAGAACCCTAACCCGGTCTTATAAAAGACCACCCCCTTCCTCTCCTCTCCACTCCACCACACCCCCACTCCATTGCCGTGAGCAAGGGCGCATGAGAGAGAGTGCGAGAGCGAGGAGGAAAAGCGTGCGTGAGGAGGAGGAGAGGGCCGAGGTCGAGAGCTTCGTGGAAGCTCATCGGAGGCTCGCACGGCCACCGCAGCACGTGTGGGAGGAGGAGGGCGTTGGAGCATCATCCTCGACCAACTACAGCAGCTGGAGGTGAGGCAGAGCAGGGGGAGACGTGGTGCACGGCGAGAAGCATAGGAGTGCAGTCTGATACTGGAATTTTTCCAGTATCAAACGTCTGGAGTGTCTTCCGGACAACCGGTTGGACGTCTGGTGTCAACACCAGACGTCTGAAAGCATCTGTATCACGAAGGTACGTCTTCTTTGCGGTTACGATCATGCAAGCCACACCGCAGATGATTCAGTTTAGCCTAAAGAGGGTGTTGCTCTGTCGTGCGTAGGAGCAGCCTTGGGAAGGTGTGCGGAATGCCTTTCCATGCACTTTCAGACGTCTGGATAGCTTACCAGACGATCGGAGGCATCTCCAGGCAACCAGAGGACTGGTCAAACATTTGGAACTATTTTCAGACGGTCGCAAGGGAGTCTTGGATGTCTGGGGTCACTGCAGGAGCTTGAGGTGAGTCTCTGTGACTTTTAAGACGTCTCGACTTTTTTCCAGACTTCTGATTTGGGTCTACAGACATGTTTTTGACCCGTTTAGGATCCGATCGGGATTTGTTTTACGCAAACAGAGTATCTGTGGTTTTCTTGTAAGTTTTTCTACATATTAGAAATCTTTATACACTGTTCTGAACCTTCCGTTGTGATGTGTCCCTTGGTATAGGACTTCGACCTGTTGCATGTTTGGGGCTCGCAGAGACGCGTGGGCCTGCGGTTTGAGCCCTTAGTACTCCCGGATTATCTGGTAGAGTGGTCCACCCCTGTTATACTTATTAAATATAAATGCATCTATGAAAATTAGACAACTGGAAACTTAGGATGTGGCATGAACCCTAGGACAAGAAATGGTTGAACAAATTGTTTGTGTAATTGAAATTGTATATATATATGAATGAGCTAAACTGTTAGCCACTGGCTATAAATAAATATGAGCTGGTTGTTGGAATATACGCTGCCTGAGATAACTAAACAATACCTGTGATATCACTTGTTGCATGTATTAAATTGTGGAAATACGAGTTGTCTATGTATAAACAAGAACTGAATTGTAAATGATGAAACCTAGATTGGAATAATATGGTGAACATGAGCATGAACCCTACAGGGAGTTAGGAGTAGAACTCCTGTGGTTAGATGAAAAAGTCTGGAATGTGGACGAGAAGTGTGCTGGCCCTTGAGTACGCGGTACCAAGGAGAGCGACTGTCCCCTTTTAGTGTAAAGCGGAGCTAGCCGCCCTTGGGTTGGGACCCGGGGTTAGGATTGGCCACTCTACACCGACTTTTGTTTGTCCTCGCGTACACGGTACTGAGGCGAGCTACTAGTATAGGGAGGGAGCTAGCCACCCCACAGGTCCCGGGGTTCAGCTAGCCACCCTACACCGACTTGTTAGGCCCTCTGGGCAAACTGGGGTAGTCAAACGAGGGTGCGCGGACTGTGGAGGAGTGAGAACCCTATTTGGTTCTGAGGAGCTAGATCCCTGTTTCTGAGAGGGCTAGGCCCTATACTGTTCTGTGCTGTACTTTGGACGTACCCGCTAGCGGAAACGACTAACCGTGTGCCAGTGCGAGGTAGCTACTCATGCGCTTATCGCGTGTGCCACAGTCACCGCTACATCTGTGAGTGACCTCGGGGTGGTTGACTGGGTGTAGGACTACCACGAGGGACTCTCCTGGCCAGGAGAGCACCATGTGTACCTTCTACTCTTCGGAAAAGACTGTAATCAAGATCGTTCCCACGAGGAACATACAAGATCAAGAAAGAAATATGAATGTTAAACCAATGGGGTGAAGAGAAATTACCTGTAAAATAAATAACTTGAAAAGGATAAATATGCTTGCTACTTTTACTACTTTAGTTAGTATGGTTACCACTCTACTCAGCGTTTGCCAACTCCGTCTTTTCATAACACTGTTCAGGTCCAGGAGTTGAGCAGTCCGAGCTATCGGCTGCAGAGGTTGCTGGGCCCAGTCGAGCCCAACCATAGTTTTCAATACTTTTTGTTGTACTCTCTTTACTGCTATAGTGAGTTTCTGACTTTTTGCTGTTGTTCCTGTTACTGTTGCTTTCATTCTATTTTTCCTATAGTTGTGGTGGTATGTACTGAATTAGTAGCTATTTCTTTCCTTTACTGCTTGTATGCTTTTACTGCCTAGTTACATTGCATATGTGAATATGGTTTAATTTCCTGCTTTTCGGTTATTTCTTGTTAGACGACTGGGTCTTGGGACTAGTCGAGGTGAGTCGGTCTCGGGTCCTGTAGGGATTCGAGAACCGGGTCATAACATGGGAACACCATCATGAGCCTTAACTAACTCATTTTGATCTAGAAAAGAGAACAAAAGCTCCTACATAACCAAATGAAGGGCCTAACTAAAGGAATAATCAGTCTGAAAGAAAAGCAAGAAATAAAGGGTAAAACTGTAATTTTACCATTGCAGTGCAACAACGGGATTTCTCAAGGGCTAAACATAGGTCAAATGGTCTTAACAAGAAAAAAATGGGTTGGTTCAATCAAAAAAGGGTTAATGTGAAATCTGGGAATTAAATGACTTCTTGTAACCCTAAAACAGACCCACTTAATTCAACAAGGTTTTGGTCAGGATAAAATTCACCTAAACCCTCTAAAATTTATGGAAAAATATCCTCTAGGATTTAGAACCTTCAATTTGGCCTTTGAAACCTATTTTGACCTAAATAAAGGTCCTAGTCAAATATTTACCCTAAATTAGATTTTTGTGTAAAATGCTCAGTCAAACGTGATCAAACCTAAAATCCAACTTCACCATTGGATTCCTTAGGTCTAAATTAGGTTTACACCAAAATTTGGACTTAAGGGGAGTTCACCTTGACCTACTTTGCAAAATAGTCCAACCTAATTACTTTTATGCCCCTAACTTTTGAAAACCTTGCAGACACCCCCTATCTTCCTCGTCATTCTTTGCAATTAGGTCCCTCCACCATTACAGCGGAGGAATCCTACTCCGGCGAGGATTCAAGGGGGATATCTCCTTAATTCCTTAGAGAATCCCTCTCAAATTTGAAAGGGAGATTCTCTGAGGAATTCCCAATCGTGTGAACCCAATTTCAAGTTCTAATTTCCATCCAATCTCTCATGCGAACGCATAAGAGATTTGGGTCTCTCTCGACCTTCCAAGTCCGGTGAGGTTACCGTGCTTAGAAGCTTGCCTTCCAAGCGCAAGGCCCTCTGCCTGCGACTATAAAAGAGGCCCCAGATCCCCCTGGTGAATTCAAGCTTGTTTTGGCCTGAGATTACCCCCAAAATTCCTCCTTTCCCCTCCAGCCAAAAAGCCCACAAGCTCCGTCGACTGCTCTTTCTTCTTCTCGTCGCTTTGCCACCATACCAGTGGCAGAGTTATCTCCTCCCCCTTCATCTGTGTCGTGCCATACCTGCGCACGTGCCTATATCCCTCTTGTCGTCGCCGCCTCTCTCTCTCTCGGGGTCTTCGTCTCTGGCGACGGCATATATGTGCCGTCTGCCCCTCTGCCTTCCCCTTCATCCAACCACTCACAGATAAGTCTCCTTCCCCTACTCTTTCTTTTCCCCTTATCAATTTCTACTTTCATGCCCCGACAACCACAGACCATCCTCACCTTCTCCACCTCCGACAGACCTCCAGCGAGGTGCATCCACCACTTCACACACCCACACACCTCGCCAACCACCTCAACAGCATCGCCTCATCCCACTGATCATCTTCCCCCTCTCCATTGACCACCACAACTTCCGTTCACTCCCCCCGAACACACCCAACTCCACGGCTACAGAACAACCTAGGCACGCATGCCCAGGCCATCCCGCATCACACCAGTGCCCAAGCCACCTTCGTCGTGTCACAGCGAAGCTTTCTGAGCAATTTGACAAAGCCGTGTGGCCGTATTCGTGCTGACAGGTACAGGGCCCTATCCACCACTGAAGCAAGCTTGAAGAAGCTTGCTACCTTCGCAGTAGGCTCCAGGTGCTAGGAGACCAAATCCCAGGTGTGCGGTTTCCCTTCGCGAGCAGTGTCAGCCCATCTATTGAAGGCCAAAGCCCCACAGCCTCAGCAATCAAAAGAAGACTTGCTGCAGGCGCATGCGAGAAGCGAGTAGGACATTTAGTCCCACCTCAGAAACTTTGGAGCGAGAGGTGTAAGATAAATTGAAGAAGTGTTAGGGGCTTATCACCTCCTGACACAGCGTGAGGTCCCACTCGCCCAATCACACCTCATCTGCGACCCCATGCTACGCGGACCTGGTATATGACCCGACTACCCGCTCACTCCTCGCCCACCACACCCACCGATGGGCCTGGTCATGGGCACACCGACCCGACCCGTATACCCAAGCAGGCTCTGGGAGAGCGAGCGTAAGAGAGAAGAAAGAGAGGAGAGTCCGCAGGGAGGGTAAGGGTTAGGTTTTTCTCTCTCGGAGGGTGAAACCAAGGAAGAAGAGGAAGCCTCAACAATGGCTAAAGGTGAAGTCGCCAAGGAAGAAGAAGAAGGAAGAAGGAAGGAGAAGGAAGCTTCAGCAGAAAAGCAAAGGAAGAAGAGGGCTCGGCTGAAGTCAGAAGTAGAGAACGAGAAAGAAGAGAAGAAAGAGAAGCCAAGGCCAGCAATCAAAGGAAAGGAAGAAGAAGAAGAGAGAATGAAGAAGCCAATGTCAAACATCAGAGGAAAGAAAGAGAAAGAAGAAGAAGCCAAGGCCAGTAATTAGAGAGATAGAAAAGAGATGAATCAGAAGAATCAGAGAAAGAAGAAGAAAGAAGAAGAAGAAGAAAAAGAGAAAGCTCAAGCCAGAAGCAAAGCAAAGAGAATTATCTAATTTTTACATTCATCTTCATATTTTTGAGCTTCTATATACATTGAAACCCTTTTTATTGCTTCATAATTTGATTGATCATTACATTTTATCAAGTTGAAAGTTGTGTTCTTAGTTTTCAAATCCCTATTTGCTCCTTGTGTTCGACCTCGGATTCATATTTTTCGAGTAATAAACTTTCATTTGTTTTCGAAGCGATTTCAACTATACTACAATGCATTTGTTTCATAAACCCGATTTCACTTTTGACTAAACAATGGGACCGTACCGAGTGGTCAAACCTTTTTCCAACAGGGCAATAAAAATTGCTAATCCTAAGATTAGGCAAACCTTTACAGTTAATGGTCAAATATTAGAACATTTTCTTATCCAAGTTCCGCTGAAGGAAGTTGTAACCCTCATTGAGGGTTAAACTGAAGCTTTGCCCAGTTGGACGCAATAAAATCAGTGCTTCCTGGGAGGCAACCCAGAGGATTCAAGCTAACTAGATTCACTGTTGAAACTCAAGTGATTTCTTTCCTTACTCCCTACATACATTTATTTTCCAATTAAGGCATTGTCCAACATAGGTATAGGGGGGTGGTATTTCTTATTTTCTAAGTATAAAATTTTTAGCCTGAACTAGTTTTATTTTATTAAAAAAAAAGAATTAGGAAAAAAAACTTAGGCATTAGAAGCTTGTCAACTTTAAAAATTGATATGTTAAGGACTTGAATGCTTAGACTCTTCAGGTCTTCGAGCTTAATCAGCCTGGGTGTCCACTAAAATGTGGACTTGTTCTCGAGTCCTTGACACCTTAATTTATATTAATTTGATTAATAAAGTAGGGTGATAAGTATACGACTTATCAACCCACCATCTGATTTGGGGCGACTTATAGTCAAGCATCTACACACATTTTGCACTAACTCACTCATTAGCAGTTCTAATGAAAATTGGGTAGCTAATGAAACTTCTAGGGTAGTATGGCTAGTAAGTTGTCCTAGGTAATAACCCATTGGCTGGTTGTCCAGAGTTTAGTCATAGGACCATTCTCTTTTACTACTACCTTTAGGTAAATCTTAGATCAGGGAAGCCACCTACTTTAAAAAAAGAAAAAAGAAAAAAAGAAATAAGCCACACTTCATCGCACGAGTATAGTTGGCAAGTTGTCGTGGGTAACAGTCCATTGGCCATTTGTTCAGATCCCAGCTCATAAAAGGCACAAAAATTCCAAAACACTTAATGAAGAAGTGGGGAAATAGAATAATTAAGGGAGATATATACTGGGTTTGCCCTTGTGTTAACCACATAAAAATAAAAGTACAGAGAAAGCTACCGGTCAAATAGATACACCTTTAGCCAGCGCTTTCTTTTTTGGGTCACTAAGGGGAGTAGAAGCCTGAAGTCCGTTTTAATTGCCGTTGAGTGAGTCTATCACAATTTTCACAACAAGATGCTTAGCACTTAGAGTACTTTTCGAGTCTTGGATGGGTTGGGTAGCTGTAAAAGTTACCTCGAAACTCTCAATTCCAAAATAAAAAAAAAATAGAAAAGATGAAAAAGAAAAAAAGAATTTGCTTGTATGTAGAATAAGGCGAGGACTTGGGCAGTCTACATTTTGGCAAACACCTGGGCATTGCTGAGTCTCTATGGCTCAGGTTCCTAGTAGAAATTTATGTAGTTTCCCTACCAGGAGGGGGTGACGTAATAATTGTGGAATTGAAATATAAACAATCTCACAAAATACAATCGCACAAAAGGCATAAAGAATTTTAGGTGGAAACCCAAACCGGGTGAAAACCACCACCTAACCCTCTCGAGTTAGGATTTTTCAATCAACCAAGTTGATCAAAATCCACTAAACCGAATCACTTTAAAACGAGGGTGATTCAACCTCAATTACAACCACGCTACTTAGACGAGGGTAGCGTACCTCAACCCCTTCTCTTCACGAGAAGGATTTTGTCTCGCGAAGGAGACGAGAATTCGCAAAGCGAATACCCAACCAAATAATAAAGATAAAACAAGTAATCCTATAGAGCCAACAAAGTAATATTTAACCTAAGCTTCTATAGGAAATAGGATGCTTCCCTTTGAAAGGAGTGCGTCGACGACACGGATGCGCAACGTCGCTCTCGTGAACAACGGCGGGAGAGCGGGTGCGCAACAGCTTGATTGTAACGACCCAGTTCCCGAGTCCTTACGAGACACGAGAACCGGACTGACTCAACTAATCCCAAGACCTAGTCGTCCAACAAGGAAGTAACCAAAAGAGCAGTAAAATAAATCACATTCAGCATGAATATAACTAACAGTAAGAAAGTACAGCAGTAAGGAAAGAAACTACCACAGTATGTACCACCACAATAGTAGAACAACATTCATAATATAATTTGAACTGCAGGTAAAGAAAGTACAGCGGAAACAAGAACTACTCACTACAACGTAACAAAAAGAGGTACAAGAGACAGTGGTAACTCTACTGGACCCTACTCGGCCCAGCGTCCTCTGCAGCCGCTGACCCTGGCTGCTCAACACCTGGTCCTGGAAAAAGGTAACGAGTGTAACACGTCAGCAAAACGCTGAGTAGAGTGGCAACTAAACTAAAGACAACAGTAGAGTGTACAGTAGCTGTTATGTTCGATTACTTTCTTTATTCACATCTTTCAATTGTCTCACTATTTCATTTATTCCTCAGATCTTTTTCTTGATCTTGAATGTTCCTCGTGGGAACGATCTTGATTGCAGTCTTTTCCAAAAAGTAGAAGTAGCACGTGGTGCTCTCCTGGCCGGGAGAGTCCCCCATGGTGATCCTACCCTCAGTCAACCACCCCAAGGTCACTAACAGACGTAACGGTGACTACGGCACGCGCGATAAATGCACAGGTAGCTAACCCGTACTGGCACGCGGTCAGTCGTTTCCGTTAACGGGTGCGCCCAAAGCACAGCACGGAACCAGTCCAGGGCAGAGCCCTCTCAGTAACAGGGGTCCAACCCCTCCACAGTAACCAAACTGGGGCCTTGCCCCTCCATAGTCCGCGCACCCTCGCCTGACTACCCTGGTTTGCCCCAGTGGGCCTAAACAAGTCGGTGTAGGAGGCTAGCAGAACCTCGCGGCCCGTGGGGTAGCTAGTGCCCTCCTAACACTAGTAGCTCTCCTCGGTACTACGTACATGAGGTCCAGCAAGTCGGTACAGAGCGGCCGGTCCTAACCCTGGGTCCCTGGGGTGGCTAGCCCCACTCTGCACTAAACAGGTACAGGTACTTCCCTTGGTACTACGTACCCAAGAGACAGTACACAACTACATATCAGTTCCATTCCTTTCTCTTTCCAGGAGTTCCACTCCTAATTCCCCCGTAGGGTTCCATCCTTTTTACTCAAACATCCAGGTTTCACTTTCCAGTTTCACATTCTTACAATCCATGTTCTCAACCACGTTATTTATTCACAACAGGCAGCTGTTAATTCAAATTACAGGTAGCTTTATATCTCTTTCCATTTTCCAAGACTACAGTATCATACATTCTACAAGTTTTCCCATCCTAGGATTCATGCCATATCCTAGGATCTATCATACAATCTAGTTTTCTAGCCCTAGGATTCATGCAACACCTAGGAGCTATCATTCCATCTATTTCTCATTCCTAGGATTCATGCAATGTCCTAGGTTCTATTTATGGTTCCATAATTTAACAGATTTTATTAATAACTTAAAGCCACTCTACCAGGTACAATGGGAGTAATGGGGGCGTGGTCGGGAATCCCGCGTGCCTCCGCGACCCTCGAGACTGCAAAAGAACGGGGTCCTATCACAAGGATCAAACACAAGGAGTATCTCAAAACAGTGTATAGCTACTGTAGACGGGTAGAGGAATTAATTTCGAAAAGAACCCAACTCGAATCGCGGAAAACGGAACCCGAACGGGCCCTAAACGGGTCGAAAACGACGAAACTGTGCAAAATCAGACGTCTGGAACTTCTTCCAGACGTCTTAAAAAGTGGATCAGAGAATTACCTTGTTCTGCGTGGTTTCTCAGATGTCCAAAAGCCTGCGGGGACGTCTGGCCTAGTTCCCAGTCGTCCGATGGTCACCCCGGACGTCTGGAGGTCACTCCCGCCGTCTGGTACTACAGCCAGACGTCTGATCCGCGTTGGATGGCGAATCACCGAGCCTGCGCACACCCATCTCTCTCCCTCAGTACGGTCAGTCGACAGGAAGGAAGAAGAAGACGGAAAACTCACCTTTCAGACGTCTGGACAGTCTTCTAGACGTCGACCCCGCTGTTTGGCTATCAGCACAGACGTCTGATTCTGGAAATTTTACCAGAACCAGGGTGCGACTCACCCTCTGCTCGCGACGCCGCGCCTCGTCGCACCTCGTGCGCCTGCTGCTCGAGCCGCAGCAGGCCTCCCGCGTCGTTCCGCGCCCGCTGCGCTTCCCACCGGCCGGCCCTGGCAGCCCCGGCGAGCTCGCCCTCACGGCTGAGCGCCGCTCTCGCACGCAGCACCCCCTCCGCGCTCACTGCGGCCGTCACCGCCGCAGCAACCCCACGCCCGCTCTCGCGCTTGCTCTCGCGCACTGGAAGGAGAAGAGGAAAGGGGTGGAGGCGACGGGAGGGAGCGCGTGGCCTTTTAAGGCCGCGCGAGGAGGAGAGAGAATCGCGGCAGGGCGTCTGCAGCCGCAGAGGGAATAACGAATATGCGGGTCTGCGCGCTAAGGCGTGCAGATGACCCGCGCGTGTCGAAAATAACTGATTTCCAGACGTCTGGATGTGATCCCAGACGTCTGGTCAGACGTCTGGATGTGATCCCAGACGTCTGGTCCGACGTCTGGGCCACCTCCCAGACGTCTTAAAAGACGTCTGGGGTACGCGTTCGTAACATTGATGCTCTCAAGATGAAGAATTAGAGCTTGGAGAGCAAAAGAGTCTTTTTGGACACACAAGAGTGTGAAAGTGTGTAGCTAGGTGTGTCTTGTTGTTTCTTGGTGTGTGTTTGTATGCAAGAGGTTCCCCTCTATTTATAGAGGCCTTAGGAAGGCTTTGGAAGGCTTTGAAAAGCTTCCATAGCCGTTGGGTGCAAAGCCCAAGTGAATCAGCCCGAAATCAAGAACAATCATTGTTCTGACAGGCTTATCAGACGTCTAATTCTAGCATCAGACGTCTGGAAGATCACTTTAAGACGTCAGATTTCAAGGTCAGACGTCTGATTTTGGGCGGGTTCCTTCCTGACTTGAATCAGATCTAAACAGGGTTCTTGTGCAAGTCCATCAGACGACATATAGGACGTCTGGCACTATGTCGGGACGTCTGGAAACCTACTTTTTTTGTGGGAATGGATTTGCAAACGTTGCAACGACTAGAAAATCGCTGAGTAGAGATTTTGGGTCAGCCGAGGCAAAACGGTCAATTATCAGACGTCTAGAAAGTCATATGGACGTCTGATAAGGCTCTAACGGTCACATTCTTGAGTGTTCGCTAAGCCAACCAACGGTCCACTAATTGGACGTCTGGCAAAGTCATCAGACGTCTCCTAATATGTCTGGTTTAAGGTTTGGACGTCTGATTTCATCAGACAGAACTAACTATGTCTAGCCTAAATGTTATCAGACGTCTGAATCAACAGTCAGACGTCTTAAAACACTTTATCAGACGTCTGATTTTGGAATTAGACGTCTGGAAATGCTGTTTGAACCCTATATTGGTTTTCTAAGTTCTCTACAGAAAACCTAAGTATCCTAGGGTTGTGCTGGTGTTCCTAGGACTACTGTTAGGGTACTTTGAGGCTCTTTAACATAATTTCTAAGGAAATAAAGAGCAAGAAAATAACGACAAATGTACATGAAAGGAATAAAATGGAATTCTATCCTATTCTTCTTGTCCTTCCATCTTCAATCTATCACTCCTCGCGAATCTTCTCTGTTCTCCGTCAAGCTCCTCCAATCCGTCCTGGATGCGAGCTCGAATTCCGTCTAAACACGTCTACATTTGCAATTGACCTGAAATCTAAGACTCCAAGTGCAAATGTTAAATAACACGTGTTTTGTTATCATCAAAACAAATGATCGTGGTGCTCTAGCGCCAACAATTTCCTCCTGTGACAAGTAACTAGTGCATAAACGATTGATTCTTAATTTGTAAATAGCATTTATGTTACCATGCTAGTGACTAGCAAGAGGAGGGGTGGGCATGGGGGTATGATGACTCTACAATTATTAGTGTTAATTATGCCAATTAGAGTCAATTTCGAGGGACATGTGCATTAATGTTATATTATAGTGGGCTTGGAAGCAATGCATGCGTATTATGCAGTATCTACATTTAGATTGCTCTAAAACATTGTTTAATGCCTTGTGCACAAGTGCACGTTGAAATAGGTTTCAGATGAGCAATTGGACTATATGGATGGATCCAGATCGATGAACGGAGTCCAACAAACTCAAAATCACTTCAATCTAATCTCTGTAGCTCCCACAATAAGCCAAAGAAGTTTTGGCCATTGATCTGATGATCAACGGCCTAAAATCAGCCACATGTCATGCATCCATGCGCCAGCTCACCGCTCTCGATCAGTGCTCCTTCATCAAGCAATCTCAGCCATTGGATCTTGATCCAATAGTTGAGAGCGCATGGGAGGAATTACAAGAACTCAACTAACTCATGGGAGTAGCACATTGGTCCGCACTTCAAACCATGATTGGAAGATGCGAGCTCGAGCCCTTATGAGGCTCAAATTCATTACATGTGAGTGGTGGACGAAATTCAGCTGTCAGATCTCCATTGAGCAATCCTGAAGCTATGACGTGGCACACTCTCATGTATCGGATGCGTGCGATGAGCGACGCGCAATCCAACGCCTCATTTGACTTGCACCTTAGGTCGATCTTGAGCGTGTGGTCATGCACGGCTTCGGCCGTCAATCCTTGATCCAACGGCGGGCGATGCGAGCACGTGGATTGCGTGTGACAGCACTATGCGTGCCAAGCACCAGTGGGCAATGAGCTGGGATACAACGATGAATATAGTGGAGCTACAGCGACATCCTTGCTGTCACTAATTGTGCGATACCTATTTTGGCCACTACTCTATTATAAATAGCCCTATAGACCCCCATTGCAAGGCATCTCTCTTCCTAGCTTCTAGCAAGCATACTCCCACGTCCATAGAGTTGCAAACACCACCCCAGAGTTGCCGAGTCGTCGACGGAGCATCCTCCACCATCGTGGTTGCCTCGACATTCCATCCATTGCATTTAGTTGCTAGTTTCTTTAGTTTAATGTTTATGTTGCTTTAAGCTTTCATCTAGCATTGTAGTTGTAAAACAATACTGCTTATACAATATATTATCATCTTACTTCATCATGTCTTTGTTTCTTACATAGTTAGCAATCACCATACTATTATCATGAATCTCTAACCCTACTACTCTCTCTCCTGCTCTCTCATTATCTTTTCACAAGCAAACGAAAAAAATATCTTGTGACAATTAAGTGATTAATCAATCCGATTTCACGCCTCCTCGTGTTCGACACTCGTACTCACATTAGATTTTCTCTTTAAAATTGATGTCATAAACACATGCTACAATGGACAAATTATCTAAATGCGTTTACCAACGTCATGTATGAATGTATGTCCAGTGTATATGTATACATACATGTATATATATAAGTATATAGTATATGTATATATAAGTATATGTATGATAAATACAATATATGTAAATCTATCGTATATAAGAGTATAAGTGTTTTAGCCTATTGTGTATAGAGTCTTTAGTGACGTTTTTGAAGGCTTTAGTGACACTCAAGTCTGTCAATGTAGCCTTGTGTAGTAGTTTAGTTAAGTTAGAGTTATGTATAGTGTATATATATATATAGTTAGTGTATATATAGTTAGAGTACTTGTTTGCCATAGGTTGTATATAGTTTATCTAAGGTTTAATATTAGTTAATATATTTGTATATATGTTAGTAAAGCATATGTCAATATATTTGTTTATTATTTTTGTACCTATACTTAGGTATTGTTTAGAATAATTGTATAACTAACATAGAATAGATTAAGTAGTTTTTCATGCCTTTATTTTTGTATAAATATTTGAGGCATTGTAAGTAGTCATAATTGTTTTATTTTGTACATAATTAATTTTTTCATTTTTGATTCATTTGTAAATATAATTGACATTTTTGGAATAAAAGAGTATTTTAATAACATAGAAAGCGATGTATATCAATAACCACTACAACATACTTGACCTTTGCCGTCGGTTAGAAATCAACGGGAAAGGTATTTAAACTGATGCTACTAAGCAATGACATTAGTAGCAACGTCGTTTTGTTTTGCCATTGGTTATAAAGAAAATCCAACGTCGAATTGTCATTATCCAAGCGAATGGATTGGAGCTTTTGTCATCGCTTTATAGCCGACGGCATGTGTATTTCCCGTCATTTAGAAAATAAGCGACGGGGATTATATATCACATTTTTCTGCCTTAACGAGCCACTTTTGGATTTTTGTCATTGTTTAAATGTAAACACGTCTCTTTAAAAAGCGACAACATAAATATTTATGCCATCACTTCTTACATAAGCGACGGCAAATAACAATTTTTTCAAAATAATAAAAACTTAAACATCGTCATTTATTATTATTTGTCGTCACTTGATAAGTGACGGTGTTAATATTTTTGCTGTTACTTCTATAATAAGCGATAGCAAATAGTCACCCTTGTTTAAAAAAATTACCTTTTAATACCGTCGGTTATTTCAAAAATCGATGGCAAAGGTGGGGGTATTTTTTTTTAAAAGCTGAAAATTGAAGCATCTGCAGTCAATAGATCTGCCAAAAAGAATGTCTTAATCAAGATCAGTAGCAAAACCAGCAGCAGGGAGACATGAAACAGTGAGAAGACCAAGGAGATAATTCAAGCAAATAGCAACAATATGCAAGGGTATGAACACATCATGAAGCACATATCTCAGCAATCCTATATCTATAGTTATGTCAAATAGGAAGAGGGTTCAATTCCTAGAGTGGAAATAAACATTACAAATCCATAAGACAAGTATGGGAGATGATGTAGGAAACACAGAAGAAATATGATATTTATATTATAAATGTGCATGGCGAGAAGTGCATAGGCTCCTTTAATTCTCCCATTCCCATGACAAAAGGCCAAGGTAGCGAGAAAAGCAATCAAAAAAGGGAAAAGAAAAGTATAAAAAAAAGTCCAACACAAAAAGTCCAAAGGGTTTGCAAAGGAGCACAATTAAATATGTTGGTAAAGCTTTGTGGGAAACATTATACTACCTAAGTTTAGCATTATAATTATCAATTATCTCCTACTCCTCTATAACACTAGGAATAACAAAATATGAAAGCTTCCTACAAATAGGGCAAGCTCGTAGAGCTGAGTTCACATCCAAGCCTAAATCAGGAGAGCTCCTACGCCAATTGTGGATACATGATATGCAAAAAGGATGGTCACACTCAGAGAGCATACCAAACTTCCTTTCAACACCTATTGCTTTAGAAAGAACACGATCTAAGCAAACACTGCATTCAATTTCTTGACTATACCTCAAAGCTTTAAGGTGATTCCTATTTTTTTGGCATAATCTAATGTGTTCCTCCCTCTCATCAGCATGGAAAGGATGCAAACAGTTTTTCCACATGTTGAACATAAATCTCCATGAATGTGAGGGCATCTATCACCATAGGGATAATTACCGGCAGCAGTAAATGAACAAATTGGATGGTCAGACACATCTGACGAGACACTTTAACATGGTCATACCGACATCAACTACCATAGGAGCAAATGCCTTTCTGATAGAAGGTGCAAATCTGCCACAAATATACATATTGACATCACAAGCCAGCATCATGACATTAAGTAGAAGAAACAGCATCACATGTAACTCACGTTGTTTGGTTGTGCTTTCCAATCATGTGAATATTCACAATGTTCACCTTTAAGACAGGCCCCATGGACAAAGAACTTGCATTGTATCCTAAAAGGAAAAATGCTCAGATAAATAGAGAGTATAAACAATTGAAAAAGGTGTTCCTTATTTCTTGCTTGAAAGGCTTTCAAACCTCAAATCAAAAAGAAATTGAAGGAGAATGCAAATATAGTCGTCATCTCTGGGTCACTATCCTTTTTACCACTTCAAAAGAGAAACATGGCCATAGAGATAATGACGTGTGTTCGTGCGTGTGTGTTAAGAAGTATTGTTATAGTTTGCACTTGCAACGTCGGTTTTAAAGTAAAGAAACGGATGTGAGTCCGAGTGTCGGTCTCAGGGAGGCGTGAAAACTGAATTTTTCTTATCACTTATTATCATGAAAATCGTGGAGTTTTGCTTGCAAAAAGGTGCGGGTGAAAAGCGAGAGAGAGAGAGAGCGATTAGGGTTAGGATTGTTTCATTCTTAACATGCAACTTGAATAGGAAATAGAGTAGGCAACTGAATGGAAAACAACTTCATTAATCATGCAGCTTTAGTTCATAAATTACAACATCAGATACATGCTTAAACATAAGTAAAGTAAAGCTTAAAAGACAGGAGGAAAGAGAGAGAGAGAGGGAGGGCGGCGAGGCAGCCATGGTGGTGGAGAAGGCTCCGTCGGCAGCTTGTCATCTCCGACGATTACAAGAGGGCCTAAAGCTAGCTAAGAAAGGGGTAGAGTAGTTGCAAGGGGAGTGAATGCCTTGAATGAGTGGTTGGAAGGGGTTTAAATAGGGAGAAGGGCTTTCCAAATGAAGAAGGGGTTTTAGCGATGTCCGGGACGTCGCTAAAACCCTTCCAAAAACATCGGTGAAGCTCCCAGCCCATCGCTCGCTCGCCCGTGCCATTCTTCCTCGCGCTCGATCCATGGGTGCGGCATGAGAGCCCTTCGATCGAAGATCGGACGGCTGAGGTCTTCGCCCGGGTGTGCTCGAATCACGCCTTGAGCGTGCATGTGCGTGGACGTTGTCATCTGGCATGCGCGCGCACGTAGCTGATCGCTGCTTGAGGACGTGGCGCTATCTCGGCCTCCCGCTGCTAATCGGGCGGCCCAATTTCGCCCGTGCATGAAGTCGTCTTCTGATTTCGACATCGCATGGCTCGAACCCGAGTCACGTGGGCGCGGACATGCACGTTAACCGGTGCGCTACTCCTGCTGCTTTGTTGCGGCGACCGCGGGCGTACGTGTGGTTCTTAGCCGTCTGATCAGAGATCGACGGCTGAGATCTGATCTCCGGTTGAAGGTGGAAGCGGGTGCGTGGTGAGCGGGCGCCACGTGGCGCATCGAGGGCCGTTGATCATCAGATCAACGGTCAGAACTTCTTGGGCCCATTGTGGGAGCTCCAAATGTCGGATTTGGCCGATTTTAAGTCCATTGGACTCTATTCGTCATTCTGAATCCATTCCTATGGTCCGATTGCTCATCTGAGGCCTACTTTGACAAGTTCTTATACAAATGGCCGTTAATACTATTTTATAAGCAATCTTGGCATATGATGCATGCAATGCTCCCATTCTACTTATGTTGTGCCTTTTATTCTTAAGATGGGCCCTATTTAACAGAATTATCACCCCCATATACAGTGTTATCATACCCCCATGCTTACTCCTTGCTAGTTTCTAGCAAGGTTTATTCTAGCCTTTATTTTCTGTCAGAATTTAAGAAGCAATTGCTTAGACACTTCGTCACTTGTCAATATGAGGAAATATACTAAGATCTTAATCTACAAAGACTAAGCAGTGCTCGAGTGTCTGCCAAAATACAAATCGCCCGAATCCTTGCTTTAATGTATGTAAATATACATATGTATATGTATATATATTTTTTTAGAATTTTTTGGAATTCAGAGTGGGTTGGTAACTTTTTACGGCTACCCAACCCACCCAAAACTCGATCAAAACCCTGAGTGTTAAGCATCCTGGTGTGAAGATTGTGATAGACTCACTCAACGATAATTCAGACAGACTTCGGGTTTCTACGCCCCTAGGTGACAGGGAAGAGGAAGTATTTTGCCTGAAGGTGTATTTGTTCGATTGGTAGCTTTCTCCCTACATTTGTTTTAATTGGGGTCAACACAAGGATTTTTCCAGTGTATATCTCCCCGGCTTGTACTACTTCCCCGCTTCTTCCTTAAGTGTTTTGGTTCTTTCTGTGCAATTACTGAGCTGGGCTCTGGACAACCGACCAATGGGCTGTTACCCATGATCACTTGCCAGCCATACTCATGCGGTGAAGTGTGGTTTATTTTGTTTTCTTTTTTTTCTCCTTTCTTTTTGTAGGTGGCTTCCCTGATCTCAAATGTACCTAGAGGCAAAGAAGAAGAAGTGGTCCCGTGGCTGGGCTCTGGACAACCTGCCAATGGGCTGTTACCCACGACAACTTGCCAGCCATACCACCCTAGAGAGTTCATTAGCTACCCAATTTCTGTCAAAATCTCCGAGGAGTGAGTCTGTGCAAGAATGTGTGCAGATGCTTAGACTCAAAGTTCTTCTGAGTTAGAGGGTGAGTTGATGAGTCGTATACTTATCACCTTATTTAGTAGGTGGATTAGAGTAGCTTAAGGTTGTAAGGATTCAAAGCTAAATCCATATTTTAACGGATACCAAGGCTGATTAAGCCTGAAGGCCTGAAAAGTCTAAGTGTTCAAGTTCTTTTTGTATTATTTCCCACCATTGACAAGTTTCTAATGCCTAAGTTTCTTCCTAAATTCAATTTTTTTTAATTTTATTTTATTCAGACTAATTAAATGAGCTCAGGATCGTGCAATTTACCACCCCCACATGCTTAAGTTGAACAATGTCTTCATTGGCAAATACATGGATGCAACAGGGATTCAAAAAGATAGTACCTGAGTGACGTAAAATACCGAAGCAATCTGAATCCTCTGGATTGCCTCCCAGGAAGCGCTGAGTTTAATGCCTCCAACTGGGCGGTGCTTTGTGTCATCCCTCAATGAGGGTGACACTCTTCTTTGGGGGAACCTGGGCTAGGAAGTGTTTTAATCTTTGACCATTAACTGTAAAAGTGTGCCCAGTGTTTGGATCAGTGATTTCAACCGCCCCATTAGAGTAAGGCTTAACCACCCGAAATGGTCCTATCCATTTGGACCTGAGTTTCCTCGGGAAGAGTTTTAGGTGGGCATCGAACAGCCAGACTTGCTGGCTAGGCTCAAAGGTCTTTCTATGGATAAGTCGGTCGTGGACAGCTTTCATTTTCTCCTTATACAGTCGACTATTCTCAAAAGCGTCCCGATGAATTTCTTCGAGCTCAGATAATTAGAACGTCCTCTACGCACCGACTAACTGGGAATCCATGTTACATTGCTTAACAGCCCAGTAAGCCCGATGTTCCAATTCGACAGGAAGATGGCAGGCTTTGCCAAAGACCAGGCGATAAGGCGACATGCCTATCGGGGTCTTGAAAGCGGTCTTGTATGCCCACAGGGCATCATCTAGTCGTGTGGACCAGTCTTTCCTGTCAGGTCTCACAGTCTTTTGTAAAATGTTCTTGATTTGTCTATTGGAGACCTCTGTCTGCCCATTTATTTGCGGATGATATGAGGTAGCAATGCGGTGGTTAACCCTGTATTTTCTAAGTAGGGCACGGAATTGGGAGTAGATAAAATGACTTCCACCATCACTGATCGTGGCCTTTGGTATTCCAAGCCGGGAAAAGATGTTCTGCTTAACAAAATCCATGACAGTCTTGTGATCGCATCGGCGAGTAGCGATGGATTCAATCCATTTAGAAACATAGTCTACCGAGACTAGGATGTACTCAAAGTCGTTGGATGGTGGAAAGGGGCCCATAAAATCGATACCCCACACGTCGAAGATTTCAACAATCAAGATGGGCTGGAGGGGCATCATATCTTTCCTGGTCATGGTCCCCAGCGTTTGGCAGCGTGAGCAAGTCTTGGCAAAGTTGTGTAGATCCTTAAATAGGGAAGGCCAGTAGAATCCGAACTGCAGAACCTTTGCAGTCATTTTCTTTCCAGAGAAGTGGCCACCACAAGCCTGGTCATGACAGAAGGAAAGCACACTCTGAACTTCGTTCTCGGGGATACACCTCCTGATGATCTGGTTGGCACAGAGGCGAAACAGCATGAGATCATCCCAGAAATAGTGCTTGGCCTCAGCCAAGAACCTATCCCATTGCTGTTTGAACTAGCTGTGCGGGGTTTGTCCTACAACTAGGTAGTTGATGTACTCAGCATACCAAGGCAGTCTCTTGTCCTGCACAGCCAGAATGTGTTCATCGGGGAAGGTGTCAGATAGAGGTAGGGAGGGTCCAATGTGGTCTGGATGAAGTCTAGACAAGTCACATTCTTTGATCTGGCCTTGTTGCGGATTTCCAGGTCAAATTCCTGCAAGAGCAGGATCCATCTAATGAGCCTGGGCTTTGCGTCCTTCTTGGCCAATAGGTGCCGGATGACTGAATGGTCAGTATAGATGGTCACGTGGGATCCCAACAAGTACGATCGGAACTTCTCAAGTCCAAAGACTACAGCGAGAAATTCTTTCTCTGTGACCGTATAATTTCGTTGGGCCTCGTCCAACATTTTGCTCGCGTAGTAGATCACCACGGGTTTCTTGTCTTGTCTTTATCCCAGGACAGCGCCTATGGCAAAATCTGATGCATCACACATAATCTCAAAGTCATGGGACCAATCCGTGGGCTGAAGTACAGGTGTTGTGGAGACTAAGTTCTGGAGGGTGTGATAAGCATGGATGCAATCAGAAGACATGTGGAATATGGCGTCGTTGGCCAGAAGGTCGGTTAAGGGTTTGGAAAGCTTGGAAAAGTCTTTAATGAACCTTCGGTAGAAGCCAACGTGTCCCAGAAATGAGTGAATCTGTCGAACTGAACTAGGTGGAGGAAGTTTGGAAATCAAATCAACCTTAGCCCGATCTACCTCGATGCCCCTATGCGATACAATGTGACCGAGGACAATTCCTTCTTGAACCATAAAATGGCTCTTTTCCCAACTTAACACCAGATTAACCTCGATACATCATTTTAGGATTTTCTCCAAGTTGCTCAAACAATGGTCGAATGAATTCCCAAATACAGAGAAATCATCCATAAAGACCTCTAAGTATTCACCCACCATTTATAAAAAAATGGCTAGCATGCAACGCTGGAAGGTAGCAGGTGCGTTGCATAGCCCAAACAGCATTCGACAGAATGCAAACGTGCCATGCGAGCAAGTGAATGTGATCTTTTCTCGATCTTCCGGAGCAATTGCGACTTGGTTATATCCTGAATATCCATCCAGGAAGCAAAAATACTTTTGCCCTGCCAATCTTTCAAGGATCTAGTCAATGAATGGCAAGGGGAAATGATCCTTCTTAGTGGCTTCATTGAGCTTCCTATAATCAATACACACCCGCCATGCAGTGGTGGTGCGAGTGGGGATGGATTCACCATGATCATTGGTGACAACGGTGAGCCTGACTTTCTTTGGAACCACTTGAGTGGGGCTCACCCAGGGGCTATCAGAGATAGGATAGATGATGTTGGCGTCAAGCCACTTGATAATTTTCTTTCTTAACGACCTCCCGCATGTTTGGGTTTAGACGTCTCTGCATCTGGTGGGAGGGTCGTGCCCCGTCTTCCAGGTAAATCTTATGGGTGCAATAGGTGGGGCTAATTCCTCTCAAGCCCAAAATGGTCCAATCAATGGTGACCTGATGTTCTGAAAGGGTTGCGGTCAACCTGAGTTCCTGATCCTTGGTTAGATGAGAATTAATAATCACAGGGAAAGTCTGGTCAGGTCCCAAGAAGACATACTTGAGATTCTCGGGTAGTGGCTTAAGCTCAGGTGCGGGTGGAACAACAGTTGACGGAAAGGGAAAAGGTGGGAGTTGATCAACATCGATCTCCTCAAATGGTGTTGTGTGATGGTAATCAGCCTTACAGTGGTCCACGGGTAGTGACGGTGATGGGTCAGAACAGTCATTACGGGTTTGGTGGTCTGAGACAGAACTAAGGGTGAGGCATTCCTCGACCAGAGTTTCTACGAGATCATGTTCCTCAACATAATCGCAATCAAAAGACTTTGTCACTCGGAAGATATCCAATTGCAGTTTCTTATCTCCGAAGGTGATTTCCATACATCCTGTGTCACAATCAATGTTTGCCTTAGCCGTAGCTAAGAAAGGTCTGCCTAAGATTATGGGTGCGTTCTGTAGTTTTTCAGGGACTTCCATGTCGAGCACCAAGAAGTCGACCGGGAAATAGAAGTCCTTGACCCATATGATTACGTCCTCGACAACCCCCTTTGGGATTTTCACTGATCTATCAGCCAGCTGGATGGTGACAGGTGTGGGTGTCAACTCTCCGAAACCAAATTGGTGGTACAGGATTGTTGGAATCAGATTGATAGAAGCACCTAAGTCCAAGAGCGCTCTATCAAATGTCATGTCCCCGATATTGCAGGAAATCAGGGGTACTCTTGGGTCAGTTCGCTTGAGTGGAAGGTTGTTGGATATTACAGAACTTGCTTGTTCGGAGAGCACAACCTTCCTAGGTACTTGAGGTCTTAACTTACGTTTAGGTGTACAGGCATCTTTTAAAAACTTGGCGTAAGCCGGGATGTGCTTAACGACTTCGAGGAGCGGAATATTAATCTGTACCTGCTTAAAGATCTCCAAAAGCTCCTCAATTTCCACAACATTCTTCTTTTTCTTGATTGTTTCCAAGGCCTCAGGGTAGGGTGTCTGAATGTGGATCGGATCTATTTCTGGGTCCTTGGGTTTTTCTAGTACCTCTTCTGAGTCGCATATTTCAGCGGGTGAAGTCTCGGGGAGAGTCAGCCATTTGGGATCCTGGGTTTTGGTGCTACTTCTCAAGGTCACCGCATTCGCAGAGGCATTGGGATCATGGCTTGATCCTTGAGAAGACGAGGATGAAGAAGCACCAAACCCAGGGGGTGTTTGTGGGTCTGGCTGGACCATGTGAGCCTGCTCAAGATTGCCTTGGAACCCTTGAGAATTGGGGCCTCTGTTAATTATGTTTCGCGGGTTCGGTTGTGGCTGGGAAGGTAGGGATCCTTGTTGTTTACAGTCTAAGAGTTGGCTTAACTGTCCCTTTACCAAGGTCATTTCCTCCTGATGTTTCTGGTTCATGTCAACCATCATCTTTATTAGGGTGTCCATTTGGTTTTGTGGGGGAGGGGCCGCCCTATTCTGATTATATGGGGGTCCAACTGGTGGTCTTTGCTGATAGGGGGGCAAGTGTGGCTGCTGGTTTGGCCTGGGCTGGTTTTGGAATTGCGGTGGTTTCTAGTTTGTCCAACCAAAGTTGGGGTGGTTATTGAAGATTCCCTACTCGGAGGGGGTGACGTAATAATTGTGGAAATAAATATAAACAATCTCACAAATTAGACAAACACAAAAGTACACAAGTATTTTTTAGGTGGAAACCCAAACCGGGTGAAAACCACCACCTAACCCTCTCGAGTTAGGATTTTTCGATCAACCAAGTTGATCAAAATTCACTAAACCGAATCACTTTAAACGAGGGTGATTCAACCTCAATACAACCACGCTACTTAAACGAGGGTAGCGTACCTCAACCCCTTCTCTCCACGAGAAGGATTTTGTCTCGCGAAGGAGACGGGAATTCGCAAAGCGAATACCCAACCAAATAATAAAGATAAAAGAAACAAGTATTCCTATAGAGCCAACAAAGTAATTATGAACCTAGCTTCTATAGGAATTAGGAAACTCCCCTTTGCAAGGAGTACGTCCAGTTGATGACGCGATGCGTGAGCCACGCGACGGCGCAACTTCGCTCTCGTGAACTACGGCGGGAGAGCGGGTGCGCGAAGCTTGATGCTCTCAAGATGAATGGAACTTGAGCTTGGAGAGCAAGAGCTAGCTAGGACACAAGAGAGTGGAAAGTGTATTACAAAGTGTTTCTTGTGTATCTTGGTGTCTCTAGGTGTTTCTTAGTGTGTGTATGTGTTGCAAAGGTTCCCCTCTATTTATAGAGCCCTTAGGAAGGCTTTGGAAGGCTTAGGAAAGGTTCTATAGCCGTTGGGAACAAAGCCCAAGAGAATCAGCCCGAAATCAGGAACAATCATTGCTCTAACAGGATTATCAGACGTCTAATTCTGGAATCAGACATCTGGAAGACCACTTTAAGACGTCTGATTTCAAGGTCAGACGTCTGATTTTGGGCGGGTTGCTTCCTGACTTGGATCAGATCTAAACAGGATTTTTGTGCAAGTCCATCAGACGACATACAGGACGTCTGGCACTATGTTTGGACGTCTGGAAACCTACTTTTACTGTGGTAATAGATTTTCCAAACGTTGCAACGGCTATAAAATCTCTGAGAAGAGATTTTGGGTCAGCCGAGGCAAAACGGTCAATTATCAGACGTCTGGACAGTCCTATGGACGTCTGATAAGGCTCTAACGGTCATATCTTGAGTGTTTGCTAAGCCAGCCAACGGTCCACTAATTGGACGTCTGGAAAATCCATCAGACGTCTCCTAAGACGTCTGGTCTAAGGTCTAGACGTCTGATTTCATCAGACAGAACTAACTATGTCCAGCCTAATAGTTATCAGACGTCTGAAACAACAGTCAGACGTCTTAAAATACTTTATCAGACGTCTGATTTTTGAATTAGATGTCTGCAAACTCTGTTTGAACCCTATATTGGTTTTCTAAGTGTTCTACAGAAAACCTAAGTATCCTAGGGTTGTGCAGGTGTTCTTAGGACTACTGTTAGGGTACTTTGAGGCTCTTTAACATAATTTTCTAAGGAAATAAAGAGCAACAAAAGAAACGAAAAATACAACAAGTACAAGAGAAGGAAATCTATCCTATTCTTCATTTCCTTCCATCTTTAATCTATCACTCCTCGCGAATCTCTTCTGTTTTCCATCAAGCTCCTCCAATCCATCCTGGATGCGAGCTCGAATTCCGTCTAAACACGTCTACATTTGCAATTGACCTGAAATCTAAGACTCCAAGTGCAAATGTTAAATGGCACGTGTTTTGTTATCATCAAAACAAATGATCGTGGTGCTCTAGCACCAACAATCTCCCCGTTTTTGATGATGACAAAATCATAAATAATAATGCAAAAAATCCTCCCCCTTTTTGACATTATCAAAAAAGGTTTAATTGATTTTACATTTCCTATAACTCCCCCTTAAAACATGCTCTTCTATGAGTTTCTTTTAACAAAGGCAATGTCCTCCCCCTTTTTTATAACAACAAGATAGCTATTATTTTTCTCCCCCTTTCTAAAGGAAATTTAGCTAACTTGTATCTCTCCCTTAAAAATTGACAATTAGCTCATAAATTTTAAATCCCCCTATCTAAATGCTACTGATAAACAAAGATAGGGTCAAGAATTTTTACCTCACCTACCATGGCCAATAAAATGGCCCGAATGGTGGTGGTGGATGCCACATCGGATGGGGCTCCCATCCGTAGCTTGGAGGCCTGGGCATTGGCGCCGGTCTCCAATCTGGTGGTCGACGTGCAGCGGGTCCATTGCTTGTTCGCCGTCTCGTCGGTCTTCTTGTTCTCCTCCTTGGTCTACTCCTTGGTTCTCCCAACTCGAGTTGACCAAACTTGAGCTTGTAGGTCCAGTCCTTTGTGTTGTAATTATCCCTGAACCCTACAAAACAAGATTCTAATTCTTTTTTCGGTATCCAAGTGGGCTTGGATCCGGATCTGTTAGCGGGTCTCCTTGATGAAGATCCTTTCTCAACCTTAGGGCTATGAAAATTATCTACTTTATTTATCAATTTATTTGATTTCTCCCCAAGACATGCAAGTTCATTTTCTATAATATTCATCTTAGTCTTTAAATCAGAAATTTCTATTTTTAGACTAACATTTTCCTCAATCAATTTATTATTTTCATTGATGAGGTTATGATTTTCTAATAATAGGTTATCATCTTTAGGACTAGCTTCTAGATCCTTAAGTTTATTTTCTAATCTTTCATTTTCACTTCTAAGAAAACTAAGATTCTTTTTAATGCTTTTATTTTCTATCTTAAGTGCTTTACTAACTTCAAATAGTTCATTAAAAGCTTCTTGTAAATCGAGATTTACCTCGTTGTCGGAGTCGCTTTCGCTTTCACTGTCGCTATTGCTTCCTCTGGCCATGAAACCAAAGCAAGCGGTTTCTTCTTCTTTTTCTTCTTCTTCTTCCTCCAAGCTCATCTCTTCATGAGTGTCTTCTAACTTCCTCCATATCTCGTGGGCGGTAGTGCACTCTTGGATTTTCTCGAACTCTTTCGGACTCAACGCGCAATACAGGGCATTCATTGCCTTTGCGTTGAGTGAAAGCTCTCGAATCTGCAGCTGCGAGTAGCCTCCTTAGGGTCGCTTCAGGATCTCGTATGGGGTTTCGCAACATCCTCATATCTCGAATTCAATGGCTTGGAGCCACGTCTTCATCCTCAACTTCCAATATCCGAAGTCCCTCCCGTCGAAATAGGGTGGTCGGACGGTGGACTGCCCTTCGAAGATTCTGATTGCGGCTATGCTTCCCTCCATGATCTTCTTGCCGGGTGTTACTCCGATCTTGCAAGAACTTGCTTTGATACCAAATGAAGATTCCCTACTCGGAGGGGGTGACGTAATAATTGCGGAAATAAATATAAACAATCTCACAAATTAGACAAACACACAAGTACACAAGTATTTTTTAGGTGGAAACCCAAACCGGGTAAAAACCACCACCTAACCCTCTCGAGTTAGGATTTTCCGATCAACCAAGTTGATCAAAATCCACTAAACCGAATCACTTTAAACGAGGGTGATTCAACCTCAATACAACCACGCTACTTAAACGAGGGTAGCGTACCTCAACCCCTTCTCTCCACGAGAAGGATATTATCTCGCGAAGGAGACGGGAATTCGCAAAGCGAATACCCAACCAAATAACAAAGATAAAAGAAACAAGTAATCCTATAGAGCCAACAAAGTAATTATGAACCTAGCTTCTATAGGAATTAGGAAACTCCCCTTTGCAAGGAGTGCGTCGAGTTGATGACGCGATGCGTGAGCCACGCGATGGCGCAACTTCGCTCTCGTGAACTACGGCGGGAGAGCGGGTGCGCGAAGCTTGATGCTCTCAAGATGAATGGAACTTGAGCTTGGAGAGCAAGAGCTAGCTAGGACACAAGAGAGTGGAAAGTGTATTACAAAGTGTTTCTTGTGTATCTTGGTGTCTCTAGGTGTTTCTTAGTGTGTGTATGTGTTGCAAAGGTTCCCCTCTATTTATAGAGCTCTTAGGAAGGCTTTGGAAGGCTTAGGAAAGGTTCTATAGCCGTTGGGAACAAAGCCCAAGAGAATCAGCCCGAAATCAGGAATAATCATTGCTCTGACAGGATTATCAGACGTCTAATTCTGGAATCATACGTCTGGAAGACCACTTTAAGACGTTTGATTTCAAGGTCAGACGTCTGATTTTGGGCGGGTTGCTTCCTGACTTGGATCAGATCTAAATAGGGTTTTTGTGAAAGTCCATCAGACGACATACAGGACGTCTGGCACTATGTCTGGACGTCTGGAAACCTACTTTTACTGTGGGAATGGATTTCCCAAACGTTACAATGGCTAGAAAATCTCTGAGAAGAGATTTTGGGTCAGCCGAGGCAAAACGATCAATTATCAGACATCTGGACAGTCCTATGGACGTCTGATAAGGCGCTAATAGTCATATCTTGACTGTTTGCTAAGCCAGCCAACGGTCCACTAACTAGACGTCTGGCAAATCCATCAGACGTCTCCTAAGACGTCTGGTCTAAGGTCTGGCGTCTGATTTCATCAGACAGAACTAACTATGTCCAGCCTAATAGTTATTAGACGTTTAAAACAACAGTCAGACGTCTTAAAATACTTTATCAGACGTCTGATTTTTGAATTAGACGTCTGGAAACTCTGTTTGAACCCTATATTGATTTTCTAAGTATTCTACAGAAAACCTAAGTATCCTAGGGTTGTGCAGGTGTTCCTAGGACTACTGTTAGGGTACTTTGAGGCTCTTTAACATAATTTTCTAAGGAAATAAAGAGCAACAAAAGAAACGAAAAATACAACAAGTACAAGAGAAGGAAATCTATCCTATTCTTCATTTTCTTCCATCTTTAATCTATCGCTCCTCGCGAATCTCTTCTGTTTTCCATCAAGCTCCTCCAATCCATCCTGGATGCGAGCTCGAATTCCGTCTAAACACGTCTACATTTGCAATTGACCTGAAATCTAAGACTCCAAGTGCAAATGTTAAATGACACGTGTTTTGTTATCATCAAAACAAATGATCGTGGTGCTCTAGCACCAACAGTTACGCCAGCCAGTGTTGTAAGTGTTGGAGAAAGGGTCAGGTTTAGCATAACCTTGGACAGCTTGCACATCTTCAAGGATAGCCGATGTTGATGGAGAGGGAAGAGAGTAATCAAGGGTTGAGGGAGCAAAGGTCCCTCCCTGGAACGTGGTCAGGGGTTGTTCCAGGTTCAGTTGGGTTAAGGGCTGAACCAGGTCAACATTATGTTCTCCCTTTGCTAGGGAGAAGGTCTTTAACGAGTTCCTGGTCTGGTTCAGTAGCTCATCAATCTTTTTCTCCACCAATTCCACTTGATCTAGTTTCTTGGCAATGATGTCCATGTCAACCATTCCAGAATTTGCTTGTACCTCATAAATCCTACCAAGGGGTTGACTGGACCTGTTAAACTGGGTCATGGAGGCATTGTTGAGCGAATTTTCGCTCATGGACTCAAAGAGTTCAAACGTGCTCTCCTCGTCCTTGTTCAGGAAGTTCCCCCCGCATGAGGCATCGACGAAGTTCCGTAGGTTGTTGTCCAGACCGTGGTAGAAAATCTGGGCCAATTGCCACCTTGGTACTTCGTGGTGTGGGCATTTCCTTAAAAGTTCATTAAATCTTTCCCACGACTCATGGAACTGTTCCCCACCCTGGAGTGTAAAGGTAGTAATAGCTCTTCTGAGGGCATTGGTCTTTCCTATGGGGAAGAATTTCTTTAGAAATGCATGCTTCAGTTCTTCACAGGTGATGATGGGTCTACCTAGGGTTCTAAGCTAGTGAGAAGCCTTGTCTCTCAACGAGAAGGGAAACATCTTAATTAGAACAATGTCAAGGCTAATGTTCCTAGGTTTCACAGTTCGTGCTATGCGGTCGAGATCCTCTAGGTGCTAGAAGGGGTCCTCATTTGAGCTTCCATGGATGTGGCTCTGGATCAGACTTAAGACATTTGGTTTTAGCTCAAAATCATCTCCCCCTTCGGGGATCCTAAGGTGTGGCTCGACTCTAATAGCGGAAGGATTATAGAAATCGCAGAGGGGCCTCGGTTGATCCTGAAATGGTGGTACATCGAGTGGTGGTTGCCCTTGTGGGCCTTGGAAAGGTGGTGGTGGTTGCCCTTGTGGGTTCTATAACCGGTGTATGGCTTGCATGATGGTATGGATCTGTTGTTGCTGAAGCCGGTGGTTTGCATTAATTTGGGCTTGGATGATGGCCATTGTGTCTGGTGGGGGTTGATCCTCAGCCTCATCTACCCTAGGTTCAGCCATGTTTCTAACAGAATCATGTCGCCTAGATTCCCGTCTCAAAACAAACAACTCGGGATGCAATGAGCGTCTTCCGTGCATACACTAGAGAAGAACAGGAGGGGATGCGGAGAGCGACAGATGCGAGAAGTATGTTCAATCAAGCAAACAAGCCTAGTCCTTATGGTATATTCCTTAGGAGACCTAGAAATCTCACAAAGGGTGATTAAGTCCGTAAGCACTGGACTCCCTTTCCCAAGGCTAATTTGGCCAGGTTGATTATGAGGGGATTGCAAGGAAGGTTCTTCCTTTGGCTTGTGCCTCCGGTTTCGTAGACCCCACAACCGCAGTCGTTTGACACTGCCCTACAGCCTAGTCACCAGATTCTACCAAGGGAATGAAAGCCAAGTGCCCAGCGAACAAAACCTCGCCTCTCAAGACTTAACTCAGTCTTGCCTAGCACACGTCTACTCAATTTTAAAAGGGCTAGGATAGTGCTTGTGCTAGAGTTATGTGATGAGGCATTGATTGGGATGGGGCCTCTTAATTTTCCACTTTCATGGTGTGTACTTCTATCAAAACATGATTTTCAAGCAAGGATTTTTTCAAGATGTGGTGTCTTTTAGTGTTTCATCCTTACTTTAGTGTCTTTTAGGGTTGACGTGTCTTAATGTTTTCAGACAAGTTTCAGTGGGCACGTCAAGTTTTGCACACAATTTGGTGAAAGTAGATTTCCTTTTATTCTGTAGAGGCTCTAAAACCCTAATGTACTTATCCTAATAATCATGCAGCTTCTATTAGATGAGTCATTTTTAGGATTGAGTGGTGCGGCCCAAGTCAATCCACGGTGGCTTCGCAAACACCACTCAAAAAGAGAAAAGAACACTTCAAGAATTTATTCAGAATGTTAGAGTGTACATTTCTTTTGTTGGGTGATGTGTTAAGGATGTGGGTCAAGTAATCATACACAACGCCAATTTTTTTTCAATTTTTACAATTTTTTTAGTTTTTCATGCAAGCAAACAGTCATGAGTGAAGAATTACTCACTACCGGTCCTTGTTGCGCCTACTCCCTTCTTACCGTCATAGGATGCGTCGCTTCGCCGTCCAAGAGCCAAATTCCTGCAACCATCAAGTGAAAAGGAGACAAGGCATTAGACGATGTGAGAATGGATGTGGAATGGAAGTGACAAAACAAATCCATTGCCTCCCCGGCAACGGCGCCAAAAACTGACGTGCGTTCGTGCATGTGTGTTAAGAAGTGTCGTTATAGTTCGCACTTGCAACGCTGGTTTTAAAGTAAAGAAACGGATGTGAGTCCGAGTGTCGGTCTTAGGGAGGCGTAAAAATGGGATTTTTCTTGTCACTTTTTGTCACGAAAATCATGGAGTTTTGCTTGCGAAAAGGTGCGGGTGAAAAGCGAGAGAGAGAAAGAGTGATTAGGGTTAGGATCGTTTCATTCTTAACATTCAACTTGAATAGGAAATAGAGTAGGCAACTACATGGAAAACAACTTCATTAATCATGCAGTTTTAGTTCATAAATTACAACATCAGATACATGCTTAAACATAAGTAAAGTAAAGCTTAAAAGAGAGGAGGAAAGAGAGAGAGAGGGAGGGTGGCGAGGTAGCCATGGTGGTGGAGAAGGCTCCATCGGCGGCTCGTCGTCTCCAACGTTTACAAGAGGGCCTAAAGCTAGCTAAGAGAGGGGTAGAGTAGTTGCAAGGGAAGTGAATGCCTTGAATGAGTGGTTGGAAGGGGTTTAAATAGGGAGAAGGGCTTTCCAAATGAAGAAGGGGTTTTAGCGACGTTCGGGATGTCGCTAAACCCTTCCAAAAACGTCGGTGAAGCTCCCAGCCCATCGCTCGCTCGCCCGCGCCGTTCTTCCTCGCGCTCGATCTGTGGGTGCGGCATGAGAGCCGTCCGATCGAAGATCGGACGGTTGAGGTCTTCGCCCGGGCGCGCTCGGATCACGCCTTAAGCGCACGTGCATTGTTGTCCAGCGTGCGCGCGCGCTCTGCCGATCGTTGCCTGAGGACGCGCCGCGTGGCGCTATCTCTGTTGCCCGCTGCTGATCGCGCAGCCCAATTTCACCCGTGTGCGAAGTCGTCTTCTGATTTCGGCAACACGCGGATTGAGCCCACATCGCGTGGGGGCGGGCGTGCGCGTTAACCGCTGCGCTACGCCCGCTGCTTTGTCGTGGCGACCGCGGGCGTGCGCATGGTTCTTGGCCATCCGATCAAAGATCGACGGCTGAGATCTGATCTTCGATTGAAGGTGGAAGCGGGCGCGCGGTGAGCGGGCACCACGTGGCGCATCAAGGGTCGTTGATCATCAGATCAATGGTCAGAACTTCTTGGGCCCATTATGGGAGCTCCGAATGTCGGATTTGGTCGATTTTGAGTCTGTTGGACTCCGTTCGTCGTTCTGAATCCATCCGTGAAGTCCGATTGCCCATCTGAGGCCTACTTTGATAAGTTATTATACAAATGGCCGTTAATACTATTTTATAAGAAATTTTGGCATATGATGCATGTAATGCTCCCATTCTACTTATGTTGTGCCTTTTATTCTTAAGATGGGTCCTATTTAATAGAATTATCACCCCCATATGTAGTGTTATCAGATAATAACTACTGGCATCTGATTTCCTGATGACTATGTAAGCAAAATCGCCCTTAGCATCACATATAAGTTGCAAGGTCCAACATGGTGTACTTGCTGAACAAGACCAAAACATTTTAGTTCCACATACTTCCTGCCAAATGAAACACATCAAAAATTGCTTCCAAAGTCAATGAGCTCTTTCTTTGTTCTAGATTCAGGTTTTGTTCACGGTTTATGGGAAGTTGGGAGCATGTATTACCAACGTAGTCTGTTGAAGTTCATGACAACAACTAGTTTATATTCATTTGTATTTCACTTTACCAATTTTCTTCTTTCTTTCTCTGTTACTCTTCCCAATTTTCCTCTCATTCTCAATTAGTTATTGTTACCTATTCCTGAATAAACAAAGTCATGTTTCAATGAACATGTATAACTCTATGTCAAGAGAATTTTCTTAGAAAATGCCAAGAGGGATATATGCATTTTTTCAGAACACAATCCTTAGAAGTAATCAATTGTAGAAATTATTCTTTTCAACTAAAATTTCATGACCACAAAATCTTAAATTGTCAAGTAAAGAAAATCCAATATAATATTCTAGAAAAAAATGAAATCAAAGGATACAAGAACATGGATTCAAAGTAAAACCGCGATCACCACCTCCCTGTCATGGCAAATGCATAAAAACCCAATTATAATACAAATATGAGTAGAATAATAGCATAAATGAAACAAGAAAAAACTACCAGCTAGCCAGTGGAATGCTACACAAAATTTCTATGCCCAAACAAAATCACTTACCTTTTTTTCCTTAAACCTTTCATAGCTTAGAAAGAACAAAATGGAGAACAGGCTTAATGCTTAATGGTAAATAAAGGCAATAGATGTACAAAAACTAAAACATCTACCTCACTTTCACTAAATTATAATTTTCCTTTGATAAGAAAAAAAAATTGCAATAATGAGAAGAAACATTTGGGCCATAGGCTTTATAGTCGTGGAAAGGTCATTTTCGACCTTTCTCAAAGCTAAACAAGAATACAGCACTAAATGAGGGAACTTCCATGAAAAGAGTCAAGATGAAGGTCATTAGTAATTAGACAATACTACAACATACTATAGCTAAACATTATAAGCAAGTTGTCCATGTTTTCCTAGGATTATCAAGAGATAATTAAACTAGAGAAAAAACTTAAACTTTGAAACTCCAAATAATATGGCAAAACACGATATACAAAACAGGAGATATAAAAGCCTATAAGAAATCCAGATTGGAAGAAAAACAAATATCAAACATTTAAGTTGGCAGCAAGTGAGTGAATAGATTACCAGAGGAACTAAGACGGTGACACCATTTCCTTGACCTGATGCTAGAAATAATTCATTCTCCAAAGGGATGGCATTTCTTAAGTGCTTCTTGACTTCCATAGGTTGAAAAAATCACAACACAACCACTTTTTTTTGTTTGTCTGTAGATTCATATATTTTAATAAGCTTGCTACTGTGAGGCAATATGTTGTCTTTCTCAAATAGAAGCGCGCAATCATAAAAGTAGTATTTTGTTCCCACGTGTGTAAGTGACCAATAATACTGGGCTCCTTGCGAAGTGCAGGATCCTTTTTTCCTCCCCATGTAAACTGGGCACTGGCACCATTTCCTTCCTTAGTTGGTGGCATCCTTTTCCTATTCCATCATCAAGAGATCAAAAACAATAATGCAAGAATATGGTTGTTGTAACGACCCGGTTCCCGAGTCCCTACGAGACACGAGAACCGGACCGACTCGACTAATCCCAAGACCTAGTCGTCCAACGAGGAAGTAACCAAAAGAGTAGTAAAATAAACCACATTCAGCATGAATATAACTAACAGTAAGAAAGTACAGCAGTAAGGAAAGAAACTACTACAGTATATACCACCACAACAGTAGAACAACATTTATCATATAACATGAACTGCAGGTAAAGAAAAGTACAGCGGAAACAAGAACTACTCACTATAACGGAAACAAAGAGGTACAAAAGACAGTGGTAACTCTACTGGACCCTACTCGGCCCAGCGTCCTCTGTAGCCGCTCACCCTGGCTGCTCAACACCTGGTCCTGGAAAAGGTAACGAGTGTAACACGTCAGCAAAATGCTGAGTAGAGTGGCAACTAAAACTAAAGACAACAGTAAAGTGTACAGTAGCAGTTATGTTCTATTACTTTCTTTATTCACATTTTTCAATTGTCTCACTATTTCATTTATTCCTCAGATCTTTTTCTTGATCTCGAATGTTCCTCGTGGGAACGATCTTGATTGCAGTCGTTTCCAAAAAGTAGAAGTAGCACGTGGTGCTCTCCTGGCCGGGAGAGTCCCCCGTGGTAATCCTACCCTCAGTCAACCACCCCAAGGTCACTGACAGACGTAACGGTGACTACGGCACGCGCGATAAATGCACAGGTAATTAACCCATACTGGCACGCGGTCAGTCGTTTCCGTTAACGGGTGCACCCAAAGCACAGCACGGAACCAGTCCAGGGCAGAGCCCTCTCAGTAACAGGGGTCCAACCCCTCCACAGTAACCAAACCGGGGCCTTGCCCCTCCACAGTCCGCGCACCCTCGCCTGACTACCCTGGTTTGCCCCAGCGGGCCTAACAAGTCGGTGTGGGAGGCTAGCAGAACCCCGGGGCCCGTGGGGTAGCTACTACCTCCCTACACTAGTAGCTCTCCTCGGTACTACGTACGTGAGGGCCAGCAAGTCGGTACAGAGTGGCCAGTCCTAACCCCGGGTCCCTGGGGCGGCTAGCTCCGCTCTGCACTAAACAGGGGGACAGTCGCTCTCCTTAATACTCCGTACTCAAGGGCCAGCTCACTTCCCCAAAACTATTCCATTCACCTTCCAGGAGTTCTACTCCTACTTCCCCGTAGGGTTCCATCCTTTTTTACTCAAACATCCAGGTTTCACTTTCCAGTTTCACATTCTTACAATCCATGTTCTCAACCACGTTATTTATTCACAACAGGCAGCTGTTAATTCAAATTACAGGCAGCTTTATATCTCTTTCCATTTTCCAAGACTGCAGTATTATACATTCCACTAGTTTTTCCCATCCTAGGATTCATGCCATATCCTAGGATCTATCATACAATCTAGTTTTCCAGCCCTAGGATTCATGCAACACCTAGGAGCTATCATATATTTCTCATTCCTAGGATTCATGCAACGTCCTAGGTTCTAGTTATGGTTCCATACTTTAACAGATTTTATTAATAACTTAAAGCCACTCTACCAGGTACAACGGGAGTAATGGGGGCGTGATCGGGAATCCCGCGTGCCTCCGCGACTCCCAAGACTACAACTGAAGGAGGTCCTATCACAAGGATCAAACACAAGGAGTGTCTCAAAACAGTGTATAGCTACTGTAGACGGGTAGAGGAATTAATTCTGAAAAGAACGCAACTCGAATCGCGGAAAACGGAACCCGAACGGGCCCTAAACGGGTCAAAAACGACGACACTGTGCAAAATCAGACATCTGGAACTTCTTCCAGACGTCTTAAAAAGTGGATCAGAGAATTACCTGCTCAGCGTGATTTCCCAGACGTCCAGAAGTCTGCGGGGACGTCTGGCCTATCTCCCAGACGTCCGATGGTCACCCCGGACGTCTGGAGGTCACTCCCGCCGTCTAGTACAACAGACAGACGTCTGATTCGCGTTGGATGGCGAATCACCGAGCCTGCGCACACCCATCTCCCTCCCTCTGTACGGTCAGTCGACAGGAAGGAAGAAGAAGATGGAAAACTCACCTTTCAGACGACTGGAAGATCTACCAGACGTCGCCCTCGCCGTCTGCCTATCAACCCAAACGTCCGATTCTGGAAATTTTTCCAGAACAGGGCGCCACCCGGCTTCCGCTCGCGACACCGCCCGCGTTGCACCTCGCGCGCCTGCAGCTCAGACCACAGCAGTGCCCCCCTCCGCGTCGCTCCGCGCCCCCTGCACCCTCCGCCGACCGACCCTAGCAGCCCCGGCGAGCTCGCCCTCACGGTAGAGCTCCGCTCTTGCACGCAGCACCTCCTCCGCACTCACTACAGTCGCCGCTGCCGCCCTCGCGCTCACTCTCGCGCTCTGGCTGAAGGAGAAGAGAAAGGAGACGGTGGTGACGGAGTGAGGGGAGGCGTGCCCTTTTAAGGCCACGCGGAGAGGAGAGAGAAGGATTCGCGGCAGGGGAATCTGCAGCCGCAGGAGGAAGGAAAGGCGAATATGCGGTCTGCGCGCTCAGGCGCGCAGACGACTCGCGCGTGTCGAAAATAACGGATTTCCAGACGTCTGAAAACGATCCCAGACGTCTGGTCAGACTCTGGACAACCTCCCAGACGTCTTAAAAGACGTCTGGGGCATACGTCCTTTACAATATAACAAACTCAAAGGAGGTTTCGTCCCCGAAACTTGCGCCAACTAGGGTGCAGGAAAAGACGTCCAATGAACCATAACAAACTCAAAGAGGACCGAAGCCGGTCCGAAAAGACGTACCCGTGAAAAGCTCCAGGTACCGCTCCCGCATTGTCGCCTCAGGCTCCCAGGTAGCCTCCTCGTACCGCTGGCTCCTCCACAAAACCTTTACCAAGGGTACTTGCTTTCGTCTCAAACTGCGGACGGCTCGGTCTAGAATCTGCACTGGCCGCTCAGGGTAGGTTAGGTCGTCGCTCACCTCGACGCTCTCGTGGCTCAGTACGTGACTGGAATCGGCTACGTACTTCCTAAGGTTGGACACGTGGAATACGTCGTGCACACCAGAAAGCTGCGGGGGAAGGGCAAGTCTGTAAGCAACGGGTCCAACCCGCTCCAGGACCTCAAAGGGCCCCACGAACCTCGGCGCGAGCTTCCCTCTCACCCCAAACCGCTGTAAGCCCTTCATGGGTGAAACACGAAGGAAGACGTGGTCCCCAACCTCAAACTGCACCTCTCTGTATCTCCGATTCGCGTAGCTCTTCTGTCTGCTCCTGACAGTGCGGAGTCGTCTGTGGATCTGCTCAACTACCTCCTGACTCTGCCGGATCAACCTGGGGCCAACCTCCCACTTGGTCCCCACCTCAACCCAACTCAAGGGTGCCGTACACTTCCGTCCGTACAGAGCCTCGTAGGGAGCCATGCCGATGCTCGAGTGATAACTGTTGTTGTATGCAAACTCTCCCAGGGGCAGGTGCTCCTCCCAAGAGCCCCTCCAGTCCAGTACACAGGCACGCAAAACATCCTCAAGTGTCTGTATCGTGCGCTCAGACTGTCCGTCCGTCTGAGGGTGGTAAGCCGTGCTAAACCTCAACCTCGTCCCCAAGGCCTGCTGAAACTCAGCCCAAAACTGGGACGTAAAGCGGGTATCCCGGCCGAATATAATCTCCCGCGGAACTCCGTGTAGTCGTACCACATCACGGATATACCTCTCTGCCAACTGTGCTCGTCCCAAAGTGACTCGGATCGGCAAGAAACGCGCCGTCTTCGTCAGTCTATCCACTATTACCCAGACTGCGTCGTGTCCCCGCTGGGTAACAGGTAAGCCCACCACCAAGTCCATGGTGATGCTCTCCCACTTCCACTCTGGCACTGGAAGCGGCTGAAGCGGCCCTGCAGGCCTCTGATGCTCGGCTTTCACCTGCTGGCACACTAAACACTATTGCACGAACTCACCCACATCCCGCTTCATCCCTCTCCACCAAAACTCGCGTCTCAAGTCGTGGTACATTTTCGTGTTCCCGGGATGTATGGTGAATCTGGAACCGTGTGCCTCAGTCAGGAGCTCTCTCAACAACTCCTCGTCTCTGGGAATGCACAACCGTCCCCTCAAACGTAGCACCTGGTCTGTGAAAGAGAAGTCACCTGGATCTCCTGACAGTACTCTGTCGCGCAAAGATCTCAAGTACGGATCGGCCATCTGTCCTGTGATGATGCGGTCCATCAACTCTGGCCTAGTCTTCCGTGTCACCGTCACTGCCCCACAGTACCCTCGTAACTCTAGAGGTCGCCAACTGCCCACCTCCTCCAAAAGGCTCCAACTCTGTAACTGTAGGCTGGCCAAGCGTGCGGGCGCCTTACGGCTCAAGGCGTCAGCCACCACATTGGCCTTTCCCGGGTGGTAGGAGATGCTGCAGTCGTAGTCCTTCAGGAGCTCCAACCAACGTCTTTGTCTCATGTTGAGCTCCTTCTGATCAAAAAGGTATCTGAAGCTCTTGTGATCTGTAAAAATCTCGAAGGTCTCACCGTACAAGTAGTGCCTCCAGGTCTTCAGCGCGAAGACAACAGCTGCCAACTCTAGGTCGTGGGTAGGGTAGGTATGCTCATGGGGCTTCAGTTGCCGCGAAGCGTAAGCGACAACATGACCCCTCTGCATGAGCACACCTCCTAACCCCTGCAAGGAAGCGTCCGTGTACACAACGAACCCGCCACTACTGTCAGGAATGGTGAGCATGGGAGCCGAGGTCAACCTCTCCTTCAGCTCCAGAAAACATGCCTCACAGGCATCTGTCCAAGCGAAAGGCACGTCCTTCCGGGTCAACTGTGTCATAGGACGCGCAATCTGCGAAAATCCTCTGATGAACTGTCTGTAGTAGCCAGCTAGTCCCAGGAAACTGCGGATCTCAGTGACTGAACGCGGTCTCTCCCACCTGAGCACTGCCTCGACCTTGGCTGGGTCCATCGCCAGGCCGTCTCCAGAGATCACATGACCCAAGAAGGTCACCTCCCTCAACCAGAACTCGCACTTGCTGTATTTGGCGTACAGCCTGCGTCGCCTCAGAGTGTCCAAAACCATCCGCAAGTGCTGTCCGTGCTGTGTCCGATCTCTAGAATAGATGAGTACATCATCTATGAAAACCACCATGAACTGGTCCAAGTACGGTCTAAACACCCGGTTCATCAGATCCATGAAAGCAGTGGGGGCATTGGTCAGCCCAAACGGCATGACCAAAAACTCGTAGTGTCCGTATCGGGTGCAGAAAGCTGTCTTGGAGACGTCGGTCTCCCTGATCCTCAACTGGTGGTATCCAGACCTCAAGTCTATCTTGGAAAACACCGTGGCACCCCGCAACTGGTCAAACAAATCGTCGATCCTCGACAGCGGATATCTGTTCTTGATGGTGACCCTGTTCAGCTGTCGGTAGTCCACACAAAGATGTAGGGTCCCATCCTTCTTCTTCACAAACAGTACCGGGGCTCCCCAGGGAGACGCACTGGGCCTCACGAAACCTTTCTCCAAAAGGTCCTGCAACTGGGACTTGAGCTCTCGCAGCTCAAGCGGTGCCATTCTGTATGGCGCGGTGGAGATGGGGCTGGTCCCTGGTACTAGTGAGATCTCAAACTCGATCTCACGCTCGGGCGGTAGTCCTGGTAACTCGTCTGGAAACACGTCGGGGTACTCTCTGACCACCGAGATGCTCTGGAAGTCTGCCACAGGGCTGGGCTCTGCCACCACACAAGCTAGGAAGCCCTCACACCCCTGGCTCAAAAGTCTCGCCTCCCGAAGTGCCGAAATGCACCTGAAACCTCCGTCCACTGGCTGTCCGTGAAACTCGAAAGAAGGAAACTCCAGAATGGAGAAGACAATCTTCCTCTCAAAATAGTCCACCAAGGCGTGGTAAGCAGACAGCCAATCCATCCCCAGAATCACTCCAAAGTCCTCCATCTGGATCATAATCAGGTCAACTGGCAGGCTATGTCCTCCGACGCTGACCTCGCAATCCGTGTACACATCCTCAGCTACAAACAGCTGACCACTCGGACCTCTGATTACGAATGGATTCTCTAACAGTGTATAATCCTGGTCCAAACTAACTGCGAAACTGGCTGCGACAAACGAGTGCGTAGCGCCGGAATCGAAAAGCGTGTAAACGAGTCTGCCAGAAACTGAAACCATACCTACTACCACCGATCCCGAAGCTCTGGCGTCCCTGTGTGTTAGGGCGTTGATACGCCCCTCAGCTCTAGGTGCGGATGAAGCAGCCACACTCTACATCGGACGGGTAGGTGCTGGCTGGTACCCTCCTCGCGACTGCTGTCCTCCTCCTCACGCCTGGGAACCGCGGCCTCCTGCGCGCCCTCCAGTGCTCTGTGCGGGGAGTATCTGCTGACCTCCTGCCCTAGATGGGCAGTCCCTCCTGACGTGGCCCGGCTGGCCACACTGGTAGCAGAGGGGAACCCAACTCCCGCCCTCAGTGGGTCCCTGCTGTCGACTAGGCGGGGGTCCGGTGCTAGCGACTGGCCCCTGTCGAGGGCCCCCAAAGGCCACTGATGGCCCTGCACAATGTGACGGCTCTCCTGCGGATGCCACGTGTCTCTGTTCTCGCCGACCCTGTGAGAAGTCTAGCTGAAAGGGCCTCTTCCGCCCACCCTCGGTGTCTCGCGCGGACGGGTTGGTCTCCTCGTAAGTCATAGCTGCCTCTACCACCCTCGAAAATGTAGGCAGCTTCAGGGGCTTGACATACCCCCGTATCGCAGGTCGGAGCCCCTCGGTGAACCTCCAAAGGCGCTCCTCCTCAGTGGCTACCGTTGTCGCTGCAAAGTGGGACAGCTCCAAGAAACGCGTGCGGTACCCGCTCACAGTCATCGTCCCTTGGCGGAGAGTGTGGAACTTCCGCCTCCTCTGGTCCTGCCACGTCTGGGGAAAGTACTGCTCGCAGAAGAGGGTGACGAACTGGTCCCACGTCGGCTCGTCCCTCTCCTGTCCCCGGACCGCCCTCCACCACCAGTGTGCCGCACTCTCCAGCTGGTACGTGGCAAAGGCCACGCGGCACTCCATCGGGGGGCGAAGGGTGTCGAAGATCTTCTCCAGCTGCTCAAGCCAGTCCTCTGCCTCGGTCGGGTCCTCATCCCCCTTGAAGGAAGGGGGCTTCAGCTTCCGGAACTGTCCGAAAAGCTCGAAGTGGCGCTGTAGGGGAGGTGCTGGTGCACCTCCAGGCGAAGGTGCCTCGTGTACAGAAGTGTCGGAGGAAGGTAGGGGCGGCAACGGCCCATCCCCTCCCTCGTGTCCAGCGCCGTGTCCGTCACGTGGTCCCACAGAGGACTCCCCCTCTGCAGCCCCAGGAGGAGGCGCTCGGGGCGGTGGGTGGAGCTCCTCTCGTACAATATCTCGTATCAGTCTGGCGAGGTCCTGGGCCTGGATGCCCGGGAGTGGTGGCTGGTCCACCGAGACGTCAACAACAGCACGTCCACCTCGCCGACCTCGCCCTCGACCGCGCCCGCGGCCAGTCTCGCCAGTCCCACGACAAGGCATCTCCTGCAAGGAGATGCGAAACAAAACGGAAACGTCAAAACAGACGGTACCTAACAAAACTTCTAAGAGCTCATGTCAAGAGATATGTTGTGGTGGGTACTCTAGCTATAAACATGTGAATTGGTTATTTTCCAGTCAGTTGATTCACTTCTCGGGACGACCTTGCTCTGATACCATCTTGTAACGACCCGGTTCCCGAGTCCCTACGAGACACGAGAACCGGACCGACTCGACTAATCCCAAGACCTAGTCGTCCAACGAGGAAGTAACCAAAAGAGCAGTAAAATAAACCACATTCAGCATGAATATAACAAACAGTAAGAAAGTACAGCAGTAAGGAAAGAAACTACTACAGTATATACCACCACAACAGTAGAACAACATTTATCATATAACATGAACTGCAGGTAAAGAAAAGTACAGCGGAAACAAGAACTACTCACTATAACGGAAACAAAGAGGTACAAAAGACAGTGGTAACTCTACTGGACCCTACTCGGCCCAGCGTCCTCTGCAGCCGCTGACCCTGGCTGCTCAACACCTGGTCCTGGAAAAGGTAACGAGTGTAACACGTCAGCAAAACGCTGAGTAGAGTGGCAACTAAAACTAAAGACAACAGTAAAGTGTACAGTAGCTGTTACGTTATATTACTTTCTTTATTCACATTTTTCAATTGTCTCACTATTTCATTTATTCCCCAGATCTTTTTCTTGATCTCGAATGTTCCTCGTGGGAATGATCTTGATTGCAGTCTTTTCCAAAAAGTAGAAGTAGCACGTGGTGCTCTCCTGGCCGGGAGAGTCCCCCGTGGTGATCCTATCCTCAGTCAACCACCCCAAGGTCACTGACAGACGTAACGGTGACTACGGCACGCGCAATAAACGTACAGGTAGCTAACCCGTACTGGCACGCGGTCAGTCGTTTCCGTTAACGGGTGCGCCCAAAGTACAGCACGGAACCAGTCCAGGGCAGAGCCCTCTCAGTAACAGGGGTCCAACCCCTCCACAGTAACCAAACCGGGGCCTTGCCCCTCCACAGTCCGTGCACCCTCGCCTGACTACCCTGGTTTGCCCCAGCGGGCCTAACAAGTCGGTGTGGGAGGCTAGCAGAACCCCGGGGCCCGTGGGGTAGCTACTACCTCCCTACACTAGTAGCTCTCCTCGGTACTACGTACGCGAGGGCCAGCAAGTCGATACAGAGTGGTCAGTCCTAACCCCGGGTCCCTGGGGCGGCTAGCTCCGCTCTGCACTAAATAAGGGGACAGTCGCTCTCCTTGGTACTCCGTACTAAGGGCCAGCTCACTTCCCCAAAACTATTCCATTCACCTTCCAGGAGTTCTACTCCTACTTCCCCGTAGGGTTCCATCCTTTTTTACTCAAACATCCAGGTTTCACTTTCCAGTTTCACATTCTTACAATCCATGTTCTCAACCACGTTATTTATTCACAACAGGCAGCTGTTAATTCAAATTACAGGAAGCTTTATATCTCTTTCCATTTTCCAAGACTGCAGTATTATACATTCCACTAGTTTTTCCCATCCTAGGATTCATGCCATATCCTAGGATCTATCATACAATCTAGTTTTCCAGCCCTAGGATTCATGCAACACCTAGGAGCTATCATATATTTCTCATTCCTAGGATTCATGCAACGTCCTAGGTTCTAGTTATGGTTCCATACTTTAACAGATTTTATTAATAACTTAAAGCCACTCTACCAGGTACAACGGGAGTAATGGGGGCGTGATCGGGAATCCCGCGTGCCTCCGCGACTCCCAAGACTACAACTGAAGGAGGTCCTATCACAAGGATCAAACATAAGGAGTGTCTCAAAATAGTGTATAGCTACTGTAGACGGGTAGAGGAATTAATTCTGAAAAGAACGCAACTCGTATCACGGAAAACGGAACCCGAACGGGCCCTAAACGGGTCAAAAACGACGACACTGTGCAAAATCAGAAGTCTGGAACTTCTTCCAAACGTCTTAAAAAGTGGATCAGAGAATTACCTGCTCAGCGTGGTTTCCCAGACGTCCAGAAGTCTGCAGGGACGTCTGGCCTATCTCCCAGACGTCCGATGGTCACCCCGGACGTCTGGAGTTCACTCCCGCCGTCTAGTACAACAGACAGACGTCTGATTTGCGTTGGATGGCGAATCACCGAGCCTGCGCACACCCATCTCCCTCCCTCAGTACGGTCAGTCGACAGGAAGGAAGAAGAAGATGGAAAACTCACCTTTCAGACGATTGGAAGATCTACCAGACGTCGCCCTCGCCGTCTGCCTATCAACCCAGACGTCCGATTCTGGAAATTTTTCCGGAACAGGGCGCCACCCGGCTTCCGCTCGTGACGCCGCCCGCGTCGCACCTCGCGCGCCTACTGCTCAGACCACAGCAGTCCCCCCCTCCGCGTCGCTCCGCGCCCCCTGCGCCCTCTGCCGACCGGCCCTAGCAGCTCCAGCGAGCTCGCCCTCACGGCAGAGCTCCGCTCTCGCATGCAGCACCTCCTCCGCGCTCACTGCAGTCGCCGCTGCCGCCCTCGCGCTCACTCTCGCGCTCTGGCTGAAGGAGAAGAGAAAGGAGACGGTGGTGACGGAGTGAGGGGAGGCGTGCCCTTTTAAGGCCGCGCGGAGAGGAGAGAGAAGGATTCGTGGCAGGGGAATCTGCAGCCGCAGGAGGAAGGAAAGGCGAATATGCGGTCTACGCGCTCAGGCGCGCAGACGACTCGCGCGTGTCGAAAATAACAGATTTCCAGACGTCTGGAAACGATCCCAGACGTCTGGGGCACACGTCCTTTACAGTTGTGCATGAAGAAATATCTACTCATGAAAAAGAAATGTCACAAAGAATAATTGCCAATTAAAATTCCACATGCCACACAACTGCATGCCTGATAGATATATCTTCCCACCCCCCCCCCCCCCCCCCCCGAAAGGCAATCAGAATATCTTGAATTCCCCATTTAAGTGGGCCTTCAAGACTTTAGCATTCATCACAGGTTAACGTAGTAGATATGTCCACAACACTTGTGTTGAAGGTAGAAAGATGGCAGGTTGTGGTTATGATCCCACTTATTGATGCAACTGCATTCAAACTATAAAAGTATATGTTTTAAAATTTATTGTTTGAATCTTACTAATTCAGCTAGAGATAATCTAGTGATGGAATGGTCCATCTACCTTGACCCCAGTTTCTGGTAAAGTAGGATGGAGGGGCCCATCTGTCCTGACACAGGAATGTACTGCCATACTTGTGATTAATGCCATTATGGTCTGATGTAAGGTGAGAAAAAAAAAGTTAAAATAACCAGCAAATTCCTAAAAAATTAACGAAGGAACTATTTTAACTCCCTTTCTATATAATTCATCAACGGCAACTTACAATATCAAGAGTACACAAGAAAAAGCTCTTTTCCATATTTCTGTTGCTCAAAATTAGTTTCTATCCTACTCAAACTTTGCAAGAATGGTCCTTAATTAAAAGGCCCAAGGATAGCTATAGGACAATACTGTCATTGCCATCTAGAAGCTTTCATAAGCAACATTTGAAGAGTAAAAAGATTGGATGCCATACCATGGAATATGGCATGCTATCAAAAATTACAAACACTTTCATGTTTTCTAAGGTCTCCAGGTCATCTTCTAGATTGGCAGGTCACATTATTTCACCCTAGACATGTATACCATAGAATGGGTGGAGAAGCAACCTATCACCTTCCTCCATACAGTGGAAATATTTTGCTTTTCACTCAAGGCAATAGACATAGCAATCTTTAAATTAAATGCTAAATCATTTATGCAATATGTCCAAGGAACTCCTAGACTCCACATATAATGACAAAAAAGAGTATAATAGATAGTTATGCACACCCTAAGGCCATGGTTATATCTCTTTCTCTCTGGCATCCAAACATAATCCTCATAAGATCCAAAGTTGATAAAAGTTGATATGGGAAACATCATTCAATGTCCTGTCATTCAGTTGCAGATATCGCAAGCAATTTCTAGTAACATATCTTCTTCTTGTCCATGCATCTCATTCAAACAATTCCAAAGAGTCACTACTATCAAAATAAATTCACCTCCTAAAGATGCACCCACCAGAATGGGTAGCTTTCACAACTATCATAACTAAACCCATTATCGTCATCCCCTTGCAGTTGTTCCATCTTAGATATATATACCTTTAAATCATTGGACCAAATTTATCCTTGAGTTCCAAATGTTGAACAAATCTCTACCCACATTATCATGTACGAATTTGAATCAAAAACTTCCTAATACAATTAAGGTTGTCTATTTCCAGTACTAACTCAACAACAAGGTATGCACACTAATTACCTACCTTGTCTCTGTAAACCCTTGCCAAACATTGAGAGGAAAAGGGATGACCACTCGAAGTTGGTCCACAAAAATTTCAACAAATCAAATATGCAAATACAACAACCCTCAAAATAAGCTAAACATGTTGAGAAGGTGGATTCTTGTTCCAGGAACGTCAGATTTTATTCAAACCGTGGTTTAAGATGCCATTTTTTCCCCCTCTTTTTGAAAGGAAAAAGGATGAGTGCTTACTGGCCATCAAAACCATAGTTTATGATGCTAAATATATGTCACTAGAGCTAATCTCGAGGCAACCAAACACTTCATAGGAAGGGGGGCACTGGCGGAGGGGAGTAGGGAGGAGGAGTGGAGGAGGAGGAGAGATGGAGGGGGGCAGGAGGAGGATGAGGAGGAGGAGAGGTAGAGGGGGGCAAGAGGAGGATGAGGAGGAGGTGAGGCAGAGGGGGTTGGTGGTGGTGGGCAGTGCTAGAAGATAGGTGGTGGTGGTGGTGGTGGTGGTCGAGGGGTTGACAGGAGGGGAGCAGGGAAGAGGAGGAGGAGGGTGGAGGTGAGGAAGAGGAGTAGCAGGGCGGTAAGGAGGAGGAAGAGGAGGAGTAGGAAGAGGAGAGGGGCAATGAGGAGGAAGACGAGGAGAGGCAGTGATCGAGGAGGGGCGGTGACGAGGAAGGGCTGTAAGCCGAAGAGGAGGAGGGTTTACGCGAAGTGTGGGGGGAGGAGGGGGCTCCGTGAGACGATAGATTGATCGACATTTGCCGTCAGTTTTATTATAAAGCGACGGCAAATGTTTAACTTTATCTGAATCCTCGCACCCAAATTTTGGTGGCCTCCACAGATAAATTTTTTCAACATTTTTGCCGTCGCTTTTTATAATAAATGACGACAAATATTTATTACATATTGCTTTTCAAAAGAGGTGGAAGGGTTAGTTTTATGATGTATTCACCGTCGCTTATAAAAATAAACGACGGCAAAAATATTTTTACCGTCGCTTAGAAAATTGACGGCAAATAATCGATGGTAAAACAACTTTTTCTTGTAGTAAACTACCTCCCAGTGAACGACCTGCAATAAACCTGTAAAAATTATATAAATAAATAAAATGACATGACATCTATTTGTATTGCGACTATACTATAATTAACAACGATACCATTAAATCACTGTTTTTATGCAATACAGATAATTCATGATCAATTTTACATTAATCTACTCCTAACTAAACTACCAAATCCGTGGATTAACTAGCCAATTCTACTCCTAATTGATCTACACTACACTAGCAAGCACTACAACTATCCTAGAAAGCAATACATTCCTAACTAATTGGAGGAACGGGTTGCCTGGATCCACAACAGGTTGTTGTGGTGATGAAGGGAGATGAGAGGGTCTCCAGCTGAGGAATGACGTCCCTAGGTTGCAGCTGGTCGCTACAATGAAGAATCAGAGGGGGAGACACCACTCCTGTCACTGGCAATCGACGGAGGAAGAGAAGCTGAAGACATGAATGAAGGACTAACTCAAATGGGATGGGAGCTGGTGCTACGCGCTAACTCAGATGGGATGGGAGCTGGTGCTACGCGCTAACTCAAATGGGAAGGGAGCTGGTGCTACGCGCACAAGGACTGAGGATACTTAAGTAGAGGTTTGAGTGAATCAAGTCACCATTAAGGTAAGATTAGGCACTTAGGGCTTCAATGGTAGAGATGGAGAAGATAGGTGCGATGGCAGTTTCAAATCAAAAGTCCACCGTTGGATCAGATCTAGGTGGGGTGGCGATGCTTCGTGTGAGGGTGCACAGAGATTAGACGAAGATCAGCCATTGGAGGGATGGCACCGAGGATGGATGATAGTTGCTACCCCTGTTCTTCGCGGTAAACAGTGCCTGAGAGGAACTCAAGTGTATTAGGCATTTTGCACTCAAGGACTTATAGTGAAACGATAAGACAATTGCAACAAGGCTCATGTTACGACCCGATTCCCGAGTCCCTACGAGACACGAGAACCGGACCGACTCGACTAATCCCAAGACCCAGTCGTCCAACGAGGAAGTAACCAAAAGACAGTAAAATAAACCACATTCAGCATGAATATAACTAACAGTAAGAAAGTACAGTAGTAAGGAAAGAAACTACTACAGTAGGTACCACCACAACAGTAAAGCAACATTTATCATATAACAAAAACTGCAGGTAAAGAAGGTACAGCGGAAACAAAACTACTCACTAGAACAGAAACAAAAAGAAGGTACAAAGCTGTAGTAACTCTACTGGACCCTACTCGGCCCAGCGTCCTCTGCAGCCGCCGACCCTGGCTGCTCAACACCTGGTCCTGAAAAAGGTAACGAGTGTAACACGTCAGCAAAACGCTGAGTAGAGTGGCAAACTAACTAAAGGCAACAGTAGAGTGTGCAGTAGCTGTTATGTTCTATTACTTCCTTTATTTACATCTTTCAATTTTTCTCACTATTTCATTTACTTCTCAGATCCTTTACTTGATCTCGAATGTCCTCGTGGGACGATCTTGATTGCAGTCTTTTCCAACAGTAGAAGTAGCACGTGGTGCTCTCCTGGCCGGGAGAGTCCCCCGTGATGATCCTACCCTCAGTCAACCACCCCAAGGTCACTGACAGACGTAACGGTGACTACGGCACGCGCGATAGACGCACAGGTAGCTAGCCCGTACTGGCACGCGGTCAGTCGTTTCCGTTAACGGGTGCGCCCAAAGCACAGCACGGAACCAGGGCAGAGCCCTCTCAGTAACAGGGGTCCAACCCCTCCACAGTAACCAAACCGGGGCCTTGCCCCTCCACAGTCCGCGCACCCTCGCCTGACTACCCTGGTTTGCCCTAGTGGGCCTAACAAGTCGGTGAAGGAGGCTAGCAGAACCCCGGGGCCCGTGGGGTAGCTAGTACTCTCCTAACACTACTAGCTCTCCTCGGTACTATGTACACGAGGGCCAACAAGTCGGTACAGAGCGGCCAAGCCTAACCCCGGGTCCCTGGGGCGGCTGGCCCCACTCTGCACTAAAACAGGTACAGGTACTTCCCTTGGTACTGCGTACCCAAGAGACAGTACAAACTACATCTCAGTTCCATTCCTTTTCTTTCCAGGAGTTCCACTCCTAATTCCCCGTAGGATTCCAGCCCTTTATCTCAGAACATCATATGTTTCACTTTCCAGATTCACGTTCTCAATTTCCATGATCTCAAACATGTTTCTTTGTTCATAACAGGCAGCTGTTAATTAAATTCACAGGCAGCTTATATATTCCTTTCCATTTTTCCAAGACTGCAGTAATATACATTCCACTAGTTTTTCCATCCTAGGATTCATGCCATATCCTAGGATCTATCATACAATCTAGTTTTCCGGCCCTAGGATTCATGCAACACCTAGGAGCTATCATTCCATATATTTCTCATTCCTAGGATTCATGCAATGCCCTAGGTTCTAGTTATGGTTCCATACTTTAACAGATTTTATTAATACTTAAAACCACTCTACCAGGTACAACGGGAGTAATGGGGGCGTGGTCGGGAATCCCGCGCGCCTCCGCGACTCTCAAGACTGCAACCGAACGAGGTCCTATCACAAGGATCAAACACAAGGAGTGTCTCAAAATAGTGTATAGCTACTGTAGGCGGGTAGAGGAATAAATTCTGAAACGAACGCAACTCGAATCGCGGAAAACGGAGCCCAAACGGGCCCTAAACGGGTCGAGAAAGACAATACTGTGCAAAATCAGACGTCTGGAACTCCTTCCAGACGTCTTAAACGGTGGATCAGAGAATTACCTGTTCGGCTTGGTTCCCCGGACGTCCAGAAGTCTGTGGGGACGTCTCTCCTAGATCCCAGACGTCCGATGGTCACTCCGGACGTCTGGAGGTCACTCCCGCCGTCTGGTACAACTTCCAGACGTCTGATTCGCAAAAGATGACGAATCAGAACACCTGCGCACAGCCAACCCCCCTCCCTCAGTACGGTCAGTCGATAAAAGGAGAAGAAGAAAGCGGAACTCACCTTTCAGACGTCTGTATGATCTCACAGACATCGACCTTGCCGTCTGGATATCAGTCCAGACGTCTGATTCTGGAAATTTTTCCAGAATCAGAACCTTGCTCGGCCTCCGCTCGCGACGCCGCCCGCGTCGCACCTCGCGCGTCCGCTGCTCCGCCCGCAGCAGGTCCCTCTCCGCGACGCTCTGCGCCCCCTGCGCCCTCCGCCGGCCGGCCAAGCCGCTCCCGGCGAGCTCGCCCTCACGGCAGAGCCCCGCCCTCGCACGCCGCAGCTCCTCCGCGCCTACTGCGGCTGCCGCTGCCGCTGCGCCCTCGCGTCCGCTCGCTCTCGCGCACAGGCAGGAGAGAAGGAGGAAGATGGTGGAGACGGGAGGGGAGGCGTGCCCCCCCTTTTAACGCCGCGCGGAGAGGAGAGAGAGGCGGTCGCAGTCGCCTGCAGCCGCAGAGAAGATGCAGGATCGCAGGTCTGCGCGCACAGGCGCGCAGACGAATATCCCGTGCGAGCATAACTGTTCGCCAGACGTCTATAAACTATCCCGGACGTCTGGTCAGACGTCTGGATGTGATCCCAGACGTCCTTACAGACGTCTGGGCCACCTCCCAGACGTCTGGGGCACGCGCTCATTACAATATAACAAACTCAAAGGAAGTTTCGTCCCCGAAACTTGCGCCAACTAGGGTGCGGAAAAAGGATGTCCGAATAACCATAACAAACTCAAAGAGGACCGAAGCCGGTCCGAAAAGACGTACCCGCGAAAAGCTCTGGGTACCGCTCCCGCATTGCCGCCTCAGGCTCCCAGGTAGCCTCCTCGTACCGCTGGCTCCTCCACAAAACCTTTACCAGGGGTACTTGCTTTCGTCTCAACCTGCGGACGGCTCGGTCTAGGATCTGCACTGGCCGCTCGGGGTAGGTCAGGTCGTCGCTCACCTCGACGCTCTCGTGACTCAGTACGTGGCTGGGATCGGCTACGTACTTCCTGAGGTTGGACACGTGGAACACGTCGTGCACACCAGAAAGCTGCGGGGGAAGGGCAAGTCTGTAAGCAACGGGTCCAACCCGCTCCAGGACCTCGAAGGGCCCCACAAACCTCGGCGCGAGCTTCCCTCTCACCCCAAACCGCTGTAAGCCCTTCATGGGCGAAACACGAAGAAAGACGTGGTCCCCGACCTCGAACTGCACCTCTCTGCGTCTGCGATCTGCGTAGCTCTTCTGTCTGCTTCTGACAGTGCGGAGTCGTCTGTGGATCTGCTCAACTACCTCCTGACTCTACCGGATCAACCTGGGGCCAACCTCCCACTTGGTCCCCACCTCAACCCAACTCAAGGGTGCCGTGCATTTCCGTCCGTACAGAGCCTCGTAGGGAGCCATGCCGATGCTCGAGTGATAACTGTTGTTGTATGCAAACTCTGCCAGGGGTAGGTGCTCCTCCCAAGAGCCCCTCCAGTCTAGTACACAGGCACGCAAAAGATCCTCAAGTGTCTGTATCGTGCGTTCCGACTGTCCGTCCGTCTGGGGGTGGTAAGCCGTGCTAAACCTCAATCTCGTCCCCAAAGCCTGCTGAAACTCAGCCCAAAACTGGGACGTAAAGCGGGTATCCCGGTCGGATACGATCTCCCGCGGAACTCCGTGTAGTCGCACCACATCACGGATATACCTCTCTGCCAACTGTGCTGGTCCCAAAGTGACTCGGATCGGCAAGAATCGTGCCGTCTTCGTCAATCTATCCACTATTACCCAGACCGCGTCGTGTCCTCGCTGGGTAACAGGTAAGCCCACCACCAAGTCCATGGTGATGCTCTCCCACTTCCACTCTGGCACTGGAAGCGGCTGAAGCGGCCCTGCAGGCCTCTGATGCTCGGCTTTCACCTGCTGGCACACTAAGCACTGCTGCACGAACTCACCCACATCCCGCTTCATCCCTCTCCACCAGAACTCGCGTCTCAAGTCATGGTACATTTTCGTGTTTCCGGGATGTATGGTGAATCTGGAACCGTGTGCCTCAGTCAGGAGCTCTCTCAACAGCTCCTCGTCTCTGGGGACGCACAGCCGTCCCCTCAAGCGTAACACCTGGTCTGTGAAAGAGAAGTCCCCTGGGTCCCCTGACAGTACTCTGTCGCGCAAAGACTGCAAGTACGGATCGGCCATCTGTCCCGTGATGATGCGGTCTATCAACTCTGGTCTGGTCTGCCGTGTCACCGTCACTGCCCCACAGTACCCTCGTAACTCTAGAGGTCGCCAACTGCCCACCTCCTCCAAAAGGCTCCAACTCTGTAACTGTAGACTGGCCAAGCGTGCGGGCGCCTTACGGCTCAAGGCGTCAGCCACCACATTGGCCTTTCCCGGGTGGTAGGAGATGCTGCAGTCGTAGTCCTTCAGGAGCTCCAACCAACGTCTCTGTCTCATGTTGAGCTCCTTCTGGTCAAAAAGATATCTGAGGCTCTTGTGATCTGTAAAAATCTCGAAGGTCTCACCGTACAAGTAATGCCTCCATGTCTTCAGCGCGAAGACAACAGCTGCCAACTCTAGGTCGTGGGTAGGGTAGGTATGCTCATGGGGCTTCAGTTGCCGCGAAGCGTAAGCGACCACGTGACCCCTCTGCATGAGCACACCTCCTAGCCCCTGCAAGGAAGCGTCCGTGTACACGACGAACCCGCCACTACTATCAGGAATGGTGAGCACGGGAGCCGAGGTCAACCTCTCCTTCAGCTCCAGAAAACACGCCTCACAGGCGTCTGTCCAAGTGAAAGGCACATCCTTCCGAGTCAACTGTGTCATAGGTCGTGCAATCTGCGAAAACCCTCTGATGAACCGTCTGTAGTAACCTGCCAGTCCCAGGAAACTGCGAATCTCAGTGACTGAACGCGGTCTCTCCCACCTGAGCACTGCCTCGACCTTGGCGGGATCCACCGCCAGGCCGTCTCCAGAGATCACATGACCCAAAAAGGTCACCTCCCTCAACCAGAACTCGCACTTGCTGTATTTGGCGTACAGCCTGCGTCGTCTCAGAGTGTCCAGAACCATCCGCAAGTGCTGTCCGTGCTGCGTCCGATCTCTAGAATAGATGAGTACATCATCTATGAACACCACCACAAACTGGTCCAAGTACGGTCTGAACACCCGGTTCATCAGGTCCATGAAAGCAGCGGGGGCATTGGTCAGCCCAAACGGCATGACCAAAAACTCGTAGTGTCCGTACCGAGTGCGGAAAGCTGTCTTGGAGACGTCGGTCTCCCTGATCCTCAGCTGGTGGTATCCAGACCTCAAGTCGATCTTGGAAAACACCGTGGCACCCCGCAACTGGTCAAACAAATCGTCAATCCTCGGCAGCGGATATCTGTTCTTGATGGTGACCCTATTCAGCTGTCGGTAGTCCACACAAAGGCGTAGGGTCCCATCCTTCTTCTTCACAAACAGTACCGGGGCTCCCCAGGGAGACGCACTGGGCCTCACGAAACCCTTCTCCAAAAGGTCCTGCAACTGAGACTTGAGCTCTCGCAGCTCAAGCGGTGCCATCCTGTATGGCGCGGTGGAGATGGGGCTAGTCCCTGGTACTAGTGAGATCTCAAACTCGATCTCACGCTCGGGCGGTAGTCCTGGTAACTCGTCTGGAAACACGTCGGGGTACTCTCTGACCACCGGGATGCTCTGGAAGTCTGCCACGGGGCTGTGCTCTGCCACCACACAAGCTAAGAAGCCCTCACACCCCTGGCTCAAAAGTCTCGCCGCCCGAAGTGCCGAAATGCACCTGAAACCTCCGTCCACTGGCTGCCCGTGAAACTCGAAGGAAGGCAACTCCGGAATGGAGAAGACAATCTTCCTCTCAAAGCAGTCTACCAAGGCGTGGTAAGCGGACAGCCAATCCATCCCCAGAATCACTCCAAAGTCCTCCATCTGTATCATAATCAGGTCAGCTGGCAGGCTGTGTCCCCCGATGCTGACCCCGCAACCCGTGTACACCTCCTCAGCTACAAACAGCTGACCACTCAGACCTCTGATTACGAACGGGTTCTCTAACAATGTATAATCCTGGTCCAAACTAACTGCGAAACTGTCTGCGACAAACGAGTGCGTAGCGCCGGAATCGAAAAGCGTGTAAACGAGTCTGCCAGAAACTGAAACCATACCTGCTACCACGGATCCCGAAGCTCTGGCGTCCCTGTGTGTTAGGGCGTTGATACGCCCCTCAGCTCTAGGTGCGGACGAAGCAGCCACACTCTGCGTCGGACGGGTAGGTGCCGGCCGGTACCCTCCTCGCGACTGCGGTCCTCCTCCTCGCGCCTGGAAACCGCGGCCTCCTGCGCGCCCTCCAGTGCTCTGCGCGGGAAGTATCTGCTGACCTCCTGCCCTAGATGGGCAGTCCCTCCTGACGTGGCCCGGCTGGCCACACTGGTAGCAGAGGGGAACCCGACTCCCGCCCTCAGTGAGTCCCTGCTGTCGGCTAGGCGGGGGTCCGGTGCTGGCGACTGGCCCCTGTCGAGGGCCCCCAAAGGCCACTGATGGCCCTGCACAACGTGACGGCTCTCCTGCGGACGCCACGTGTCTCCGTTCTCGCCGGCCCTGTGAGAAGTCTGGCTGAAAGGGCCTCTTCCGCCCGCCGTCGGTCTCTCGCGCGGACGGGTTGGTCTCCTCGTAAGTCATGGCTGCCTCTACCACCCTCGAAAACGTCGGCAGCTTCAGGGGTTTGACATACCCCCGGATCGCAGGCCGGAGCCCCTCGGTGAACCTCCAAAGGCGCTCCTCCTCAGTGGCTACCGCTGTCGCTGCAAAGCGGGACAGCTCCAAGAAACGCGTGCGGTACGCGCTCACGGTCATCGTCCCTTGGCGGAGAGTGTGGAACTCCCGCCTCCTCTGGTCCTGCCACGTCTGGGGAAAGTACTGCTCGCAGAAGAGGGTGACGAACTGGTCCCACGTCGGCTTGTCCCTCTCCTGTCCCCGGACCGCCCTCCACCACCGGTGTGCCGCACTCTCCAGCTGGTACGTGGCAAAGGCCACGCGGCACTCCACCGGGGGGCGAAGGGTGTCGAAGATCTTCTCCAGCTGCTCAAGCCAGTCCTCTGCCTCGGTCGGGTCCTCATCCCCCTTGAAGGAGGGGGGCTTCAGCTTCCGGAACTGTCCGAAAAGCTCGAAGTGGTGCTGTAGGGGAGGTGCTGGTGCACCTCCAGGCGAAGGTGCCTCGTGTACAGAAGTGTCGGAGGAAGGTGGGGGCGGCAGGGGCCCATCCCCTCCCTCGTGTCCAGCGCCGCGTCCGTCGCGTGGTCCCACAGAGGACTCCCCCTCTGCAACCCCAGGAGGAGGTGCTCGGGGCGGTGGGTGGAGCTCCTCTCGTACAATATCCCGTATCAGTCTGGCGAGGTCCTGGGCCTGGATGCCAGGGAGTGGTGGCTGGTCCACCGAGACGTCAACGACAGCACGTCCACCTCGCCGACCTCGCCCTCGGCCGCGCCCGCGGCCAGTCTCGCCAGTCCCACGACGAGGCATCTCCTGCAAGGAGACGCGAAACAAAACGGAAACGTCAAAACAGACGGTACCTAACAACACTTCTAAGAGCTCAAGTCAAGAGATATGTTGTGGTGGCTACTCTAGCTATAAACATGTGAATTGGTTATTTTCCAGTCAGTTGATTCACTTCTCGGGACGACCTTGCTCTGATACCATCTTGTTACGACCCGATTCCCGAGTCCCTACGAGACACGAGAACCGGACCGACTCGACTAATCCCAAGACCCAGTCGTCCAACGAGGAAGTAACCAAAAGATAGTAAAATAAACCACATTCAGCATGAATATAACTAACAGTAAGAAAGTACAGCAGTAAGGAAAGAAACTACTACAGTAGGTACCACCACAACAGTAAAGCAACATTTATCATATAACAAAAACTGCAGGTAAAGAAGGTACAGCGGAAACAAAACTACTCACTAGAACAGAAACAAAAAGAAGGTACAAAGCTGTAGTAACTCTACTGGACCCTACTCGGCCCAGCGTCCTCTGCAGCCGCCGACCCTGGCTGCTCAACACCTGGTCCTGAAAAAGGTAACGAGTGTAACACGTCAGCAAAACGCTGAGTAGAGTGGCAAACTAACTAAAGGCAACAGTAGAGTGTGCAGTAGCTGTTATGTTCTATTACTTCCTTTATTTACATCTTTCAATTTTTCTCACTATTTCATTTACTTCTCAGATCCTTTACTTGATCTCGAATGTCCTCGTGGGACGATCTTGATTGCAGTCTTTTCCAACAGTAGAAGTAGCACGTGGTGCTCTCCTGGCCGGGAGAGTCCCCCGTGGTGATCCTACCCTCAGTCAACCACCCCAAGGTCACTGACAGACGTAACGGTGACTACGGCACGCGCGATAGACGCACAGGTAGCTAGCCCGTACTGGCACGCGGTCAGTCGTTTCCGTTAACGGGTGCGCCCAAAGCACAGCACGGAACCAGGGCAGAGCCCTCTCAGTAATAGGGGTCCAACCCCTCCACAGTAACCAAACCGGGGCCTTGCCCCTCCACAGTCCGCGCACCCTCGCCTGACTACCCTGGTTTGCCCTAGTGGGCCTAACAAGTCGGTGAAGGAGGCTAGCAGAACCCCGGGGCCCGTGGGGTAGCTAGTACTCTCCTAACACTACTAGCTCTCCTCGGTACTACGTACACGAGGGCCAACAAGTCGGTACAGAGCGGCCAAGCCTAACCCCGGGTCCCTGGGGCGGCTGGCCCCACTTTGCACTAAAACAGGTACAGGTACTTCCCTTGGTACTGCGTACCCAAGAGACAGTACAAACTACATCTCAGCTCCATTCCTTTTCTTTCCAGGAGTTCCACTCCTAATTCCCCGTAGGGTTCCAGCCCTTTATCTCAGAACATCATATGTTTCACTTTCCAGATTCACGTTCTCAATTTCCATGATCTCAAACATGTTTCTTTGTTCATAACAGGCAGCTGTTAATTAAATTCACAGGCAGCTTATATATTCCTTTCCATTTTTCCAAGACTGCAGTAATATACATTCCACTAGTTTTTCCATCCTAGGATTCATGCCATATCCTAGGATCTATCATACAATCTAGTTTTCCGGCCCTAGGATTCATGCAACACCTAGGAGCTATCATTCCATATATTTCTCATTCCTAGGATTCATGCAATGCCCTAGGTTCTAGTTATGGTTCCATACTTTAACAGATTTTATTAATACTTAAAACCACTCTACCAGGTACAACGGGAGTAATGGGGGCGTGGTCGGGAATCCCGCGCGCCTCCGCGACTCTCAAGACTGCAACCGAACGAGGTCCTATCACAAGGATCAAACACAAGGAGTGTCTCAAAACAGTGTATAGCTACTGTAGGCGGGTAGAGGAATAAATTCTGAAACGAACGCAACTCGAATCGCGGAAAACGGAGCCCAAACGGGCCCTAAACGGGTCGAGAAAGACAATACTGTGCAAAATCAGACGTCTGGAACTCCTTCCAGACGTCTTAAACGGTGGATCAGAGAATTACCTGTCCGGCTTGGTTCCCCGGACGTCCAGAAGTCTGTGGGGACGTCTCTCCTAGATCCCAGACGTCCGATGGTCACTCCGGACGTCTGGAGGTCACTCCCGCCGTCTGGTACAACTTCCAGACGTCTGATTCGCAAAGGATGACGAATCAGAACACCTGCGCACAGCCAACCCCCCTCCCTCAGTACGGTCAGTCGATAAAAGGAGAAGAAGAAAGCGGAACTCACCTTTCAGACGTCTGTATGATCTCACAGACATCGACCTTGCCGTCTGGATATCAGTCCAGACGTCTGATTCTGGAAATTTTTCCAGAATCAGAACCTTGCTCGGCCTCCGCTCGCGACGCCGCCCGCGTCGCACCTCGCGCGTCCGCTGCTCCGCCCGCAGCAGGTCCCTCTCCGCGACGCTCTGCGCCCCCTGCGCCCTCCGCCGGCCGGCCAAGCCGCTCCCGGCGAGCTCGCCCTCACGGCAGAGCCCCGCCCTCGCACGCCGCAGCTCCTCCGCGCCTACTGCGGCTGCCGCTGCCGCTGCGCCCTCGCGTCCGCTCGCTCTCGCGCACAGGCAGGAGAGAAGGAGGAAGATGGTGGAGACGGGAGGGGAGGCGCGCCCCCCCCCCCTTTTAACGCCGCGCGGAGAGGAGAGAGAGGCGGTCGCAGTCGCCTGCAGCCGCAGAGAAGATGCAGGATCGCAGGTCTGCGCGCACAGGCGCGCAGACGAATATCCCGTGCGAGCATAACTGTTCGCCAGACGTCTGTAAACTATCCCGGACGTCTGGTCAGACGTCTGGATGTGATCCCAGACGTCCTTACAGACGTCTGGGCCACCTCCCAGACGTCTTAAAAGACGTCTGGGGCACGCGCTCATTACAGCTCATTAGTGAGTGAAATTAGGTCAGAGCAATCCTCGGATGCTTACAAAGAAGTCCCTACGAGTTGCAAGAAGGTTCTTATGACTTTTTAGCTTAAGAAAAATATGATGAATGAAGGACTTAAATGTAAACAACTAATTCCAAAGTCATATTGATGTCCTAATGCAATGAGATTTTAATGATAGCTTAATTAGAACATAATTTCACCCTTGATCTGTGCTTTTAAGCTCAGAATTGTTTCAATTGGCAATTGATCATTAATTTGTATTTGTGAATAGAATATCCCATAAATTTGACTTAATTATGCATTTTAAACTTGAATTTGATGTTTTAGGTCATTTTCCTTAATTATCATGCTTAACCCATTTATTGTGTTAATTAGATAGTGTTAACCTAGTTTTTAGCTTAACTTGGGCATTTTAGCTATGATGAATTCTCATGCGCATGCGTGTGTGGTCCCCAACCCCACTTGTTACTCTTTGCTACACAAGCCATTGGAGGCAAAAGCCTTTTACAGCCACTAAGAGATTTGTCTACTTCCAGTATAAGACTAAAAACCTCTACCAAATTTCACTGATTTTAACATGAATTCACACATCACCATTTATCAATTACATCCCAATTGATGCAATTAAGCTCTCAAATCCAACAACTCCTACACTATTGGCACCTTTTCATCCTTGGCATCGCTAGGATTGTTGTTGTGGTGGGATGTGGGGTCTTCGCCTTCCGGGAGATCTCCCACCACTCGAAGAGTGACCGACCATGCTGGCTGGCTACTCTTGGTTGTTTTTGGGTAGGAATTTTAGCCTCCTGCCTAGGTGGTTCACCATAATCTAGGTGCTGGGGTGCTTTCATCTGCTTCATTTACCCTTTTTTCTAGACTAGCAAGCTGAAGTTATTGCGTAACCAACTACACTTTATGGGTGGTAGTAAGAAAGCAAAATACCCTACAATTGTCAAAGTTTATGCTTCAATCATCTCCAAGTGACAAGATATTTGCCTTAAATTGTTCCTTAACCTCTTTAGGCACAATCATCCTCTACAATGATTGAGAAACTACCATAACTTAACTAAATTATGGTATTTCAATAGAGAACATGAAATAAGGAAAAGCTTAGATAAGTCCATTCTACTCAGCATAAAGAGAGGTTTATTGGGTAGATTAAAGTCATGGGACTTGACTTCTCAAGAGTCAATTGAACTCCAATTAACTTTGATGGAACATCCACATTTCGCAGATTCGAAGCTTGAAGCTTTTAAGTTTTATTCCACATAAACTATGATTTTAAGAGGTTATAATTCCTTACTTGGATGGCTTCCAACTAACTAGATATTCCTTATGTGCATTTTTTGTCATCTCCTTAGTAGCAACATTCCTAGTCATTGATCAACTTTGTAGATCGCTAATGATTTGATCTCGAAATCCCACCAAATAGTTGGCTATAAGAGTAGATAGCTAGCTTCGGCAATTTTTCACAACTTCCCATGCAATGAATACATGAATTCACCCCTGTTTAAATGAGTGGGATCCACCATCCAATTGCATCCTACTTTAGGCGTTGACGATGCAAAGATTCATTTGATATCTCCTAGGTTCTTAAAGTCTATTAACATATTCCAAAGGCCATCTTTTAAAATTTTAGCTAGTTGCCACTTAAATTAAGTTGCCATTAAGTTTTAGGGCTACATCTTAGCTATAGAAGACTAGATAGTAAATTTGGAGCTTCTTAAATACAATTGCTTTTCTCATTTTCCTTCTTATTTTCTTCGCATGGCTGTCTAGTGCTTAATTAGTTAACTATTTTATTTGGTGGTAACATGTCTTAAGCATAATTAACTAAGTCACTATTTTTTTAGAAGACTTGTTAATCAACTTTTTTAACATGATGCATAGAGCTCTTACTTTTCTAAGCTCCTGTATGTTTCTACAACATCACATATGTGAAGCAGAATCTCCACTTTAGGAGCCAACAGTCCCAACAACAACGAAATATAAGATTAATAGTGAAAGCTACTCTTATTTGAGTTTTCCCACGCTTCAACGGTTCACAAGAAAGCCTAAATTCTAAATTAACTCGTGCAATGTATCTATCTATTATTATACGTGTTCTCATCATAAGTTTGGATTATAAGGTTTGAATTAAAAATCACAAACAGATCCATATCATTAAGCAATTAATCTGCTTAGAAGTGAATTTGACTTATTTCTACCATATTATTTTTCCATTGTAACATAAGTGATGGCTCAAACGTACCATGATTTTGTCTTATTCTTTCTGGCTTTTCTAAATAAATACTAAATTTTGATATTTTTTCTTTTATAATGTAACTCAATAAAGGAGAAAGGGGTAAATATTCTTTTCTTTTTTCAATTTCTCATCGACTTAATTTTAGAAAGGTACAAATAAGAAAACACGAAGTACATCTTTCATTCAATAAAATATATTAATATATTTTAATTTTTAATTAATATATTTTAACTTTTTAGTAGTTAAAAATCAAAAATATTTATTAAAAAAATATAATAGTATATTTTTATTTTCAATCAATTTTTCACATTTGCAGAGGATTCTTCACGTGTTAAAAATAATTTTTCATTTGAAAAATAATTTTTCATCTTTAAATTTATAATTTAAGATTTAAGATTTTGGAATCTAAATCCTAAACATTAAACTTAAAGGTAAAACATAACTTTTCAAATGAAATATCATTTTTCATAATTAAAATCACTTTTCAAAAATCCTAAATTTTAAATCAAAAATCATAGGTGAAAATCAATTTCCATTTTTTAAGTAAAAATCAATTTTTCACGGGTAGAAAACTACAATACAATGGTGTATTTTTATTTTCAACCGATGTATTTTAAATTTTAACTGTTGTGTTCTAGTAAAAATCAAATCACTTTTCATAAGTAAAATTATCTTTCATAGATTCTAAATCCTAAATTCAAAATTTATAAGTAAAAATTAATTTTTATTTTCTAAGTAAAATTTTATTTTTCACTACTAGAAAATTATAATATATCGATATATTTTTATTTTCAATCGATATATTTTAAAAAATATTAAATAATATAAATATAAAATTAAAATAAATCGATGTATTTTATTAAACAAAGGACACGTATTACATGATGCATTGCATGCACATTTATTTATTTCTCAACTTTTACAATTCCCTGAAACAAAACCTTTTGACTCGACGTAATCACCCAAAAAATATGCAACCTCCCCTCACTCCCATTTGAAGTTAAAATTACTGCGCCAAAATATCAAATTGAACAACAGGGTTATTATACTGTACATCCACCTTATCAACGAAAGCATGCATTCTAAATAATTTTAGGAAATATAAAAATAGGCGAAAACCCACATCACGATTCGCCAACTTGCCCCTAAACGTCCTCCTCTCCCTAAACGGCTTCCCACCACGCCCATAAAAGCAAACACGTCTCCCACCTCTGGAAGAGACGGCGAGAGGAGAGAGAGCACAACAACGCTCTCAATAGATCGGGGAAGGAAGGAAGGAAGGAAGGAGACGATTTGGGCCGTCTCCTTTTCCACCCCACTCCCCTCGCCGCTACATACGTTTCTCGTGAGAGAGACCTTTGGAGGATGGGTGGGACGAAGGTGAAGGTGAAGGTGAAGGAGGAGGAGGAGGGGGTGATGGCCACAGACTTCTTCTGGTCGTACACGGACGAGCCCCACGCTTCCAGGAGGAGGGAGATCATCTCCAAGTACCCCCAGATAAGGGAGCTCTTCGGTCCCGATCCATGGGCCTTCCTTAAGGTACCCTCTAATATGCCTACCAACATCTTATCGCATTCCCACCAATGTGGCCGCTGCCCCTCCGTTTCTGGTTTTGGGTATTAACTACGTTAGTGGGTTTTTTCCCTTTTTGTGTTTGTGATGATTTAATGTGGTTTGGATCTGAGGAGAGTTCCAGTTTTCTGGTTGGCAGCTTTTTTTTTTTCTTTTTTTTTTTGGTTGGTTTTTTTTTTTTTTTTTTTTTCTCTGGTAGCTGCTGCTTTTTGGAGTGTTTTTTTTGGAAGAGCCTTTTTTGTGTTTTTATGGTATTTGTTTTGTTGGAGGAGGTCAAGAGTTGCTGTTTTAAGGATGGGGTGCGGAGGGAAGGGAAAAGTTGGATTCTTCACACTTATCTGCAAATCACAAAAAAATGAGAAGAGATACAAAAAAAATTAAAAAAAAAACACACATCCCAAACAGTTCATGTGCTGTTCGGAGGAGGTCATGTGCTGTGAAATTAAAGGCTGAGATTGATTGCCTGGAATTTGGCTTAGAATATGACTTGGATGTACCACTACTCGAGAAGAGAATGCATGGGTGATGTAGCACCTGGCACTTCATACTGACATGACGTCGGCTTAGGGAAAAGGGTGGTGGAATGTGTGTGTGTGTGTAAGGATGCCAACATGGTTGAATCTGTTTGCACCTTTTCTTGACAACAAAACAATGCTCTAGGAAAGAACTGTGCTTTCCAATTGATTTCACCACCAAGCTTTTCATAATTTGTTTTGGACAAAGAGTTTTTTCTTTAATTTTTCAGTTCTTGGTCTAGCTTTTAGTTTTTTTCTGATTTGGGTGTTAGAAAAGAGGACTATTAAGCTTTCCCAAACTTGTATACCCAACACTTGGACGATGAATCACCACAAACTTGTATACCCTTTCTTCTTAGTCAAGATACAAAGATGATCCAGTCGATTTCATTCTTTCCTTATTGTGGACAGGCATACCTTACTTGCGAATGGCGACTTGAATAGACATGGACTTATCTTTGAGACTTGCATGCGTTGAGATCTATTCCAGAACAATATTTGATTTATGTTGAGCTATTTGTTGGCTAATATGCAAAAAATTGTCTTGGATGTCTGGGAGTCCCAATGTTCTTGTATTTGGGTGAGAGGCTAATTAAAAAATCCTTTGTACGTTTCACAGAGACACATCATGTGACAGTTGTATATGGCGTATTGTGGCCTTCATGAGTTGGATGAATTTGTAAGGGTTGCATAATTCAGAAAGATCCAGATTTGTCGAGCTTTTCAATGATCAAGATTGCAGATTCCAAAAACTGCATCTCACATATCTTTTATCTAAAACCTATTCTGGAATTTTCCAAAGTGTGGAACAAAACAGGCCTTCTTTTGTATAGCAACAAATTAAATTCAACTTGTTGTCGAATCTGAATGTCCTGGTTCTCTGTGCCCCTCTGATTCTGATTATCCTTCATATTGGATTGGATGTTCCAACCAATAAGGCCGATGCTTGTTGTCTTGAAACTGGTTGCAAACCATATTTCAATCTCTAATTGGTACTTTACTTCCTCTATTTACAGATTATTGTAATTTTTGCTTCTTCAAAATTGGGCTTTTTAGACAGCAACATCTGTTTGTGTGATTTTTTTTCCTCTTTCGTTTTATTATCACTCCACTGAAAGTTAATCAAATTTTGGGAGTCATTGTAGTTCTCCTCACCCTCAATACCAGTGACAGATCTGGTGAAAAACTGCACCACATAGGTAGTGGATCAACTAGCATCCTTGTGTCCTCTGCAAACTCAAACAGGAGATATAAAATACTTGCTTTGAAGACTGGAAGTAAAGCTTCTCCAAGTAGTGGCTCCCAAGCTGCTTGGTTCAGTTACAAGTCTTTACACTAGCTCTAGATCAGGAATCTGATTGCACTTCTATTAATCCATCAATACTATGGGTTAAAATCATAACTGGCTGATTGCTACCCTGAACAATAACGCTGTAGCATCCAAGGATTTTTTTTGTTTTTTGTTTCTCATGCAAGGCTGATGTATACTGGATGACCCTATATTAAGTGTGATACAATTGATAGCTGTAAATTTTTTGTAGGATCTTGGTAACACTTTACCTGGATTTTTGGTAAATGAATTGTACAAAACTAGGTGTCATAATGATTTACAAAGCTGTTTTCTTTATTATTTTTACTCTCTTACATGTTATTTGGACCTTTTAAGAATTCGGGAATTGTAGATGTTTTATTGCATGACCTTGTACTTGTACCTTTTGAAAAAGTTCTGATCGTGTTGCATACAATTTAAGACTTGGCTTTTATCATTAAATTGAGTTCCAAGTTATTAACAAGCATATTTTTTTGCATTTTTCTTGGATTCTAGTCATTTAACCTTGCTGAGTAAATGTCACTCAAAATTTGTTATTGTGACTGAAGAACTGAAATTTAAGATTATATTTTTTCACAAACGAGAGGCTGTAATTTTATAAGGGAAGAACCCACTTGAAACAAGCTGGTACTTTCAGTAATTAGATGCCCATCCAGTGGGTCATGGTTCATATCTTTATCTCACTCCAAAAAAGAGGAGTAAAGGTGAGGTAATAAATCATTATTGTAAATGTACTCATGCCTAACATGGGCATTTTAATAGCCATTGTAAGGATAATCAATTGGCACTCTTTGGATTCTTCATTTCATTGAAACAAGTTTTTGTTTTTCAAATGCAGATTACCGGAGCTGTTTCACTTCAAACATGGGCTGCAACTACGCTCCACAGCTCTAGCTGGCTGAAAATTTTGGCAGTTGCTTACTTCTTTGGTTCATTCCTCAACCACAATTTGTTTCTCGCCATACATGAGCTCAGTCACAACCTCGCCTTCTCGACTCCCGTGTACAACCGCTGGCTGGGGATCTTCGCCAACCTCCCGATCGGTGTCCCTATGTCCATAACCTTCCAGAAGTACCATCTTGAGCACCATCGTTTCCAAGGAGTTGATGGTATTGACATGGATGTGCCAAGCCAAACTGAGGCATATCTTGTCACCAATTCCATCACCAAATCTGTATGGATCCTTTTCCAGCTCTTCTTTTACGCACTGCGCCCGCTCTTCCTCAAGCCGAAGCCACCTGGTCTGTGGGAATTCACAAACTCAGCAATTCAGCTTGCTTTGGATGCTGCATTGGTCTACTTCTGGGGCTGGAAGTCGTTTGCTTACTTGATACTGTCTACATTCGTTGGAGGTGGCATGCATCCAATGGCGGGGCACTTCATCTCGGAGCACTACGTCTTCCACCCTGAGCAAGAGACATACTCGTATTATGGGCCTTTGAATTTGATGACATGGAATGTTGGATATCATAATGAGCACCACGATTTCCCAAGAATCCCAGGGAGCAAGCTTCACAAAGTGAAGGAAATCGCATCAGAATATTACGACAATTTGCATTGCTATAGATCTTGGAGCCAGGTGATTTACATGTACATCATGGACCAGGCAGTCGGACCCTTCAGCCGGATGAAGCGGAAGCAATCAAAAGGTTATGCTGCAACAAAGAAAGATGAGTAATTATGTTTGGAATTGCTTCAATCTACATTGAATCTTGCTATTTAATGGGGTTTTGCCATTCCGAAGCACCAAAATGCCAAGCATCTTATTCACGAGATCCGCTTCCAATGTTTTTTGGGAAATGAAGCAGCATTGTCTTACTGATATAAAAGAATCTGAGGATGCTGTTGGTTTTCTCTGCTCGAACCGCTATACTCCTGTTTGTTCGTTCCTTGTCTTGTCCATCGTTTTAGTAGAATCTTGTCAGTGTTGTTTTGGGAGGTCTTCACTTGTTTGGGAAATTTAGAGTTCATCTTCTGTAAAGCTTTTGCTTTGTTGTGCTCTCCCCCTTGGCTCCCCTTTACATGATATATTCAAACTGAGGCTAATACATTCCATTAGGCAGAAGAATGGATGGAATATGGCTGGCAAAAGTTTCCATCAACAAGCGAAGAGTGGACATGTGCACCCCTAGTTTTGTTTCAAACGGTGTGAAGATCAAGGGCAGTGTAGTCTTACCGGATTGGGGCATGATTTGAACGAGAAAGTAGCATTACACTTTATTTTAAAATGTATTAGAAAGCCAAACAGAACAATAGCAGTTAAAGACATGTCTAGGAAGGAGAAACCCATTAAGATGCTCACAGAAAGAGAATTTTCCTTCGATTAGCTTTCATACCTTAATCAACTTACCTTACCTTTGTTTCCATGGAAGTAACCAGATATTCAGGTCTAGTTTACTTGAAGGTTAACCTTTTTTTTTGAGGGATATGATTAATTAACTTCTCATTTGATAATCTAGGTTTGATCATTTTAATACGAGTTTGTTTAATATCAATTTTAAGTAGTGTTAGTTAAATTATGTTAAAATTATACATAACTTGTATTCCTGACAATACTTATATTTTATATTTCTAACATAATTATCAAGTAAACGTTAATAATAATTTTATATTTGTTAACATTATTTTTCTAATATCCTAAATAAACTAACTTTCAAGTAGGATCACTGTTGAAGCTTACTCATGTCTATTGAAGCTAAGGATGGTAGAAAGAAGTTTTTCGCATCAAGGTGGTATCAAAGGTCATTGGGAAATACTTGACAAGTGACGGTACCATATTAAAAATTCCAGACTAAAAAGCGAAGTTATTGCAAAGTTATCTGCAAAGAAATAAGTAACAAGGAGAAGTACATTCGCGCATGCACGTTGACACTGTACATGCTTTAATATAATACATTCAGTAAAATATATTTATTATATTACATAAAATTGCTTACATTAATGTCTTAATATTAATCAAATGTTCATTAGCCTCATATAAATATATTAATTATTTTATCACATCACTTATTTCATTATTCAAAAAATATTATTTTTTACTTAACTTATCCTACAGTTTTTTATCATGATACCAGAGCAGGATCTGAAAATCTCAATTCGGAGGGGTAAAAGCACCGGCACTGCACCTAAGCGCAGCAAGGTGAGGTGTTTGTGTGCTTAATATATTATTTTATTATATGTATACACACACACCTCAATCACGTCCGAATAGGTTTCAAGGCACCAACTTCTATCCCACTCAGGTGGGACTAAAAACTCCCAAATTGAGTTGAGATTTTCGATCCCTAATTTTCAATTTCCCTACCCAGATCAATTGGTGCCCTCCAAGAATTGACGTTCCCCTACAAACTCAATGTTTTACCATTTTGAAAGTAAAATCTTGCCTTTATCATTTTGCTGTTGGTAAAAGGTAGTGCATGTTTAAACCTTTATACGAGGCATCTATTTTCAAAGTCGTGAGAATTAAGGAAAACTACTATTGAATTTTAAGTCTTTGTTATTGGACATACGATAATAACGATAAATCAAAATCCTTGGTGCCAATCTTTTGCTAGTGATGCTTTAATAACCATATATTATGTCCTATTTCGTGAGTGAATTTTGAGAAAAATCTTATTCCCTTGTCTACAATCCGTAGAAATACTCTAAAAGGTGACATTCTCTAAAATTTGACTCAAATGTTAAACGACTAGATATAAGTGCTAACTAGTTCCTTATATAGCTTGTCATTATCAAATTAAATACATATCATGAGATCTCCACTCAATTAAGTTGGAATGCTATTTTATGAGAATTCTCAATAGGCCAAACTTAGTTTAGGACTTAAATTCTATTTCCTTAGTGAGTTGATCATTTTTGTTATCTCTAAATAAACAAACTACGGTTATTATTTCTTAGACACTAATTTCATTAGAGACCAAACTTAAACTTTGATGCGTCTTCTGATCTTTTGGTTGTGCTTTGTACTTCTTATCTTTGCAATTGCAACCATGTTATTACAATACAAAGAAATTGTAGGGATCAACTTACCTATTATAGGCATCCAAGAAAAAAGTCCTTTTAGCTAGCCATTTAGCCTCAACTTCCTAACTACTCAAAGCATACAATTGAACCTCAAAGGTAAATTGAGACAAGGTGATCTGCTTCATAGTCCTCTAGGCAATAGCATCACCTCCTAAGATAGAGACATGTAACACTATTACTCCCAAAATCATTTATTTAATCTACACAAGTTGCATAAAAAAACTAAAGGATTCAAGAAAAATAGTTTTCTTCAAGTACCTAAGTACTCAATTTAATGCCTTCAGTGAATACGGTCAAGATAACCTGTGCATCTACCTAGCTTTGCAACCACACATAATATTTGATCTTTTATAATTTGAAGGATACTAGAGCTTCTTACAATTTGAGAATATCTAAGTTGTGGTAGGCATTCCACTTATTCTTGTATAATGTTTTTGAGAAATAAGAGGAAGTACATATGCTAATCTATTGCTCTAGTAGCCAAACTTCTTGAAAAATTTCTTAACATAATATTCATGAAAAATAGCCATCCAAGTTGATGTAATCAACTTTACATATGAGTAACTCCTCCATCCTTCATTTTTAACGAACTACTTCAAGACTAACTTAGTTTTATTTACTATCTACATATTTGTTCCAAACAACATAATATCATTTGTATACACATAGAAGACAATAGGCAGATCACCTTTTACCAATAACATAAAGGCATTATTAGATCCGTGAATAATAAAGTCATAACATTAAATAGTCTTATTAAACTTTTCATATCATTGTTTGAAACTTGCTTCAACCCATAAGTTGTTTTAATAGTTTGCAAACTTTCTTATTATCATCAAGTGTTATAATTCCCTCGATCTAATTCATGTAAATAGCAAGTATATATAGCGATATCTACTATCATCATTTGTAGAGGTGATAACATATCTTCGATTACCTTTAATCATCATGTCACCAAATTCATAAATATTTGTATGCACTAACTTTAGAATTTTACTACTTTTAATTATACAATAAAAGAGTTTTCTAAGTTATTTTGCTTATACACAAATTTTACATTTATTTATTTATTTGTTGTGTAATTAGATATCATGTTTAATTTTATCATTTGTTTAACATTATTGAAATTCTTATGATCTAGTCCACCATGCCGTAAAGCACATGCTTCCACGTTAAAACTATACGAGGAATAGAATAAAAATCATAAATAAATAAGTCAGTAGATACTTTAACTCTAAAGAGGTGAATTCCAGCGAGCTGATCAATATTAACATGCCTTAACATGTGTTAATAGGAGTGTGAGGGTCACATGGAGAGAGAACTACCAAACCAAAGGTTTGAAGTGATTCTATCATAATCAATAGACCTCATAGAGGGAGTTCTCTCGGTTGGACGAAAGAAAACCCAACCCATAGAATGCTAGGAAGATGAACGTCTTCCTCGCTGTGAGAGGGGTTTGTCGTCAAGTCCCGTAAAAGTTATAGGGTGATGTCTAAATCTAAATAAATTAGTCTAATCAACCAAATTCCTTTCCAATGGAGAAATGCATGTCTTAGAAAAATTATTTTACTATTATTTAAAACTTATTCTAATATGAAGAGACCTAAAAGGTATTTTTTATTATTTTTTGGATATGCACCATCCCAGCAATACTTAAAGAAAAAAAAGGAGTATTTGTGAAGCTTTGTAAATGACAACTTTTACTAAAATCATCCTGTACATTGAGTACTTCCCCAATATCATTCGATGGTGGATGGATCATGTAAATGATAGTTTTCAAATCGTGTTCTTTATATTGAAAACGACGGTTTATTGTATAACCGACATAATAAGTAAACCTTAAAATTATCTTTCACAATATTTTATGCGACTCCTAAGTAGTTATTAACGATAATGTCAAGAACGGTCGTAAAAGATAGTATACAATGGTTTATTGGAAAACCATCGTATATACTAGTGTGTAAATTTTGTTTGCGGAATTTTTTTTCACACCCTAACTAATAATATACGGTGGTTTATTTCAAAATCGTTGTAAATGCCAAATATTGAGATGTGATGTAGGCTCAATCACCCTCCCCCTACCCTTACTAATTAGTTCCCTTCTCCACTTTAATGGCCATCCACTGGCTCCCTCCGTAGCCACCTCCCTATATAATCCTAAGAAGCATTATATAAGTTTGTAAGGATGGGGATTAGATAGGTTACTAAGAAGACGTTTACTAGATTATCACCACAAAATAAAGGATTGAGGCTTTATCCATGAACTTCTTATGTGATACTTTTGACAAATCCTTCTCTTCTTAGTAATCGAACTCACCAACTAGGCGACACCATCTACCAACAAGATCACTAGAGGCAAAGATTAGAAAAAGAAAAATACTCCATGGACAAGATCTAGGTGTAACATGCTTGAAGGTCAATCCAAAGAAAAAAAATTTGCATTGACCTTGTAAAATTATTTGTGGCTCACCAAATAAAATAAATTATATACTATACATAGGTAGTAAAGTGTATACGATTGACGATAACCTTCAGAAGTTTAATTACCTAGTGTAAAATCATCAAATCTATACATTATTAAAAATTCAAAAGATACAGTTGTTAATATATATATATATATAAAGGGTTAGAATTATTATTTGACAATTTGCATGGAAGCATTTTGGATCCGTCATCCCAAGCTTATCATCGTTGGTGTTAATTTTTCTCGATGGCATTTGGGTCTTAATTTGGTAACCATAAATAGTCGGTATCAAAATTATAATCTAACAAAAAATGTGGAGTTAAGAACCATGTAGGCGTACGTGTTTTGTCACGAAAATGATGATAGGAGACATCTTTGGAGATTGTAGAGTCACATCAAAAATGCTACATCCTTTTGTAATTAATTGATTATTTGAATTCAGGAAATTATGTCGATATATCAAGTAAAAGGGGTTGCATAACACCAAAATAGGTTCACATTGCAAATTAATGAATTATGTATAAGGAGTTGATGTAGAGGATAAAAATTGACATCTCTTAACCCAAGTTTAGTTGGCTTAGGTGATTAATTTGTGTTTGTTAAGCTAGTCATACCTAATACGTTGTCAAGTCTAGCATTTTCTAATGAGGTCAAAACATAGGCCCACCTTGGCATAAGTGGTATATGTCGGAAGTAAATATCATAGAACTAAATATTACATCACAAGAGTGATGGTAGATGCTATCCTTACGCAGCATTTGTAAGTTGGATAATTTTTATTAGATTGTGGGGAAAATAAAAAATGTGAGATAAGGATACCTTTTCTGTTTGGATGTATGGAATGTTATTTTATGGGATAAGGTGGGTTTATCCCATGCAGTGTTTATCAAGAATGTGGGAGAAGCCAAAGCCTACTAAGAGGGTAATGGGAGAGGGTATTCCACAATCCTAATTCAAGAGAGAAGATGGGATTAGCAAAATGTGAGAGAAGCCAAGTAATTTTAGGATTACGCAATCCCAAGATTATGGCCTCCCAAACATGAGATTTCCCACCTTGTCCCACATACCAAACGGTTAAAGCTTGTATAAACCAACACTCAAGTCTCCTGGTGCCTAAATTAGCTAATTGACTAATTAAATGAACTTACTTATTATATCAAGATTTTAGGAAGAAAGGAGATGTGGTTTATTTATGGGGGTCAGTCCAACAGAGGGCTACCTTTTTTCATTCACATGCCCCCTTCATCTCCAACCATTATGGAGTGAACCCAATAAAATCTTACCTCATGAAGATATTAATTAATATCTCCCTAAAAAAAAAAAAATATGTATATATATGAGGACGTTTACTTACAGGTGCGGTAATATCTTCCACTACAAATAATATTTTAAGTTAAAAATTTGAGGATTGAGATCACTACATATGAATATATTATACATCAAATTTGAAACTAATTTGACGCTCCTAGCACATACATTAAAAGGAGCTCATTTTTTACAATCAGAGTATCACTAAATTTGACCTTGTTAGATGTATGTGTTCAGAGATTAACTTTAAATTTGATACATAACATAGTTATGTATATGTATACATACATATATGTATGTATATGTAAGGGATGGATCTTTTAAGCACAATGCCTAAAAATCATTAAATGAGCAGCATATGATGACTATTGGATGAAAATCATATCTTCCAAAGTAAAACCACCAAAAGAAATCAATCTAATATTGTAATACACTTGACATTAATGGAAAGTTGCTAAAAAAAATATATGAAAAGTTATTTAAAATATAAAATTTCCTAAACGATAGGACATGGTTATAATTAACACAATCGTATATTCTATAAACTGATAATAAGAAATGATTCTGAAAATGTCTACGTCTAATGGTTCAAAACAAGAAGTAAACATGTTAGAAAATGAAAAACGTTGTAACAACAAAAAATAAGCAATGTATGAGAACTAGGATCATTTGTAATGGATAAACTTTGTAATTGTAACAAATGAGATGTGTTTTGTAAAGTAACAAAATTCATGATGTAACAACTAAAATAATTTGAAACTTTATTATTAAGCAGTAATTTGTGTTATATAAAAGGAAATTATAATACAAATGTGTCAAAATTTTAACGTGTATGAGAATTTTATGATTAACACTATTGTTATTCATTATAAACAATGCTACATATGATTTTGTAATATAAACATATTATTGTATTACGAATTATTGGAAAGTTGACTTGATCTTATGTGTTGTGTTATATAATTGAAACACAATTTCTTTTATGTGTAGTATTATAACACATTAAATGTTGGATACGAATGTTGTAATATAAATTTTAGGAATAAATATTTGCTTATTATTCTATAATACATAACAAGCTTGAAATTATAATACGAATATGTGTGATTAAATTAAATCTGTAATACAAAATATAACTACCAAAAAATTGTAATGTTATAATATATTCTTGATATCATGAATTGTAATACAAGGTCAACCTATATAATAAAGTGAAAACAGATGCAATATAATTTTATAATGCAAAAAAGTAACGTAAGTTCATGAATATAATGAGTGTTACAAAATGTGATATAAGTTGGTGGATATCATCTTGACATGCAACGATATTTAATAATATTAACAAATCAATATAATGTGATTAAATAAAAAATACTAACTTTTAAAACATATGAAATCAATTGCAACTAGTATTGGGAATAAAGTGAAGATAATGAAAATGATAAAAATGAAAATATCAAACATCTAAAAAGATGTAATAACGTTACAAGGATATTCTATATCTACAATATCCATAAGTGTGCTATTAAATGTAAACGAATAATTACCATAAATAATTAGGTGGCTTCGTTTATATTACACAAAACCATTGACTAAACATGTAAGTGGTTTTATCAAGACAAATGTCTTTTCAGCTGACATAATTTTGGACTCAAATAGATGTTTATTAGCACTGTACTTATTAGATACTTTTCATATATATATATATATATATATATATATATATGTATGTATGTATGTATGTATGTATATGTATATATGTATAGAGATATATATATATGTGTGTGTGTGTATATAGGTCCAAGATTAACTATACCACCTTCTAGATGATGATGATGATATGGCAGACTCTTGCTTATTAAGAAAATTAAATACGAGTGGGGAAACACATGTTGCAATGTATTTTATAATGTATGGCCTCCACTCATATACCTGTAGAAAAAAAAGGTAAAGCACATCGGTTAAAAATTAAAATGCACCAGTTGAAAGTCAAAATCTACCGATTGAAATCTAAATAAACTGGTTGGTAATTAAAATACACTAATTAAAAATGATTTTTCACTAGTTTAAAATTAAAATATACCATTTAAAAATGAAAATACACTAGTATATTTTACCTTTCATTAACTGATATCGGTTAGAAATGATTTTTCATCGGTTGAAAATCAAATATTGATTAAAAATAAAAAATATACCTATGTAAAGTTATTTTTCACCTATAAAAAATGATTTACATCGGTAACAAATCAAAACACATAGATTGAAATTATATTCTTTCACTCTACATATTGGAGCATGTATTTCCTTACTTTTTCACAAGAAAATTTGATGTATAATACTCACCCAACACTTTATCCATGGTACCGATTTTTAGCCCTACTTCACCTCCTGAAGGCTTAAAGATATCTAGAGGAACCAAGCTTACTGTTATCAATGGAAGTGACGTTGAAAAGCCTGAAATCCTGCCGAAGGTAAGATTTTATATGAGGATCTTACATATGTATCTCTACAATTTGTTGCAATTACATAATAACCCCTGAAAACAATCAAATTATATTGACGTCCCCAAAAAAGTTGCATGTCAAATGTTTGTGCCCCTCTAAAGCTCTCCATCGATCTCTTCCTAAGTTGGTAGAGCTAAATAAAAAATAATCAAAATTACATTTAAACCTTCTTTTGTCCCCCTTTCTTCATCTCCCTCCCTACTCTCCTACCCTCACCGTCACCCCTTCCTTTTGTATAATGGCTCCTAAATTGGTTGAGCCCACCATGTATAGTTTCGATTCGTATTATCTAACTGACCCCCTCTAGTTTCTCCCTTAATTCAAGAAACCTAAACCATGATATGCTCTCACTTTTGGAGTGAAATGCTCATTGTTTCCCTTAAGATATCGTATGCTGCTATTCCACCATTCAAATAATGGAGGAATTTTGTCCAATTAGCAACTAAAAGTGGGAGAATATTGTGGTTGGGAGGTGTTATGATTTTAAGTGGGAAACCATATATAGATGGGAAGACGATGGCAGATGGATGTGAATTCGTTTGTGATCCATACCAAGGGTGGTGATTTTTCCTTTGCACATTAGAAAATCCAAGTAATTTGAAAAATATGGTTAGAATGATTTCAATGCTTGGCTTTGTGACCACCATTTACTCTTTAAGTTCCACATGCAGATGCAATTCTTTGCAAACAAAAAAACTTGTGTGTCCAACAAGGGAAACCAAAGCCAAGTCCTTCTCAATTTAACTGCAGTTATCTACATTAATTGATTCCTTGTTGCCATTTTAACTTGCTTTAGCTAACATCCTAAATAGATTTTAAATGTTTACGATCATATATAGTGACTTTGTATATGTTTTAAGCCTTTCGAACCTCTCTGGGAAGCCTTATCTTTCACTTTCTCACACCTCCACATCTGAGCATCATTTACCCTTGTAGATTGTTTAAACTGCCTCCTCTCACAATTTTTTTTTTTTTTTTTTAAGTTCCTCTCTCATTTTTGTAATATCTACTGTCATATAGATTGTTTAGATTGTTCTATATTATTCGTTTCATAACATATCCACCCTATGTCCACACATTCACCTTCTCCCTTCCCCTCCTTTTCATTTCTTAGATATCTTCACATGTTCCAGTGACTATCGGTCGAATCCCAGTCCTATACGAAAATGCTGTTCTTTTGCTTAATCTTTGTAGCATTTACCATATATATATATATATATATATATATATATATATATATATATTCCACTTATCTTCTATTAATTTTGAGTGTGATAGTAATCAAGAGAAACTAATATGAATCTTACTGCAGTTACGCGAGTAGATCGATCGATGGCACAGGTGATCATATTAATATCCGGGTAATCTTTTTACCCTTTTCTTTTTAATACATACATTCATGTTTAATTTATTTTATATCTTTCAAAATGATTAAAGATTTTTTTTCCTTGTAATTTTTTTTTATTTTTTTAACATAAAATTTTCATTGAAGGGAAGAATTTGATGCATGAGAAATATGGAGAAGTCTCACACAAGAAGGTGGAAAAATGTCTCCTAGAATGGAGAAATTCAAAAAATAAAAAATAAGACAAGAAATAAAGTAAAAAATAAATAAGCATTCATCTCAAAATTGAAAACCTGATGACCTTCTGTAAGAGGATGATCCCACGTTGGTAGTAAATTTTTTTCCTTGCAACTTATAATCACCCAATTGACTTCTTTGGCACTTGACACGTAGTTATTATCTTTTTTGTTTTGAATTTCATGGCAGGTCAAGCTTTTCCCAATGTCTGGATTAATGCTTTCAATCTCGTTCTATTCATTGGTTGCAGGAGTGTCAATTTGGAATGAATATCCCATTTAATTTCATGGAATGATGGACATGGAAATGTATTTAAGTGGGTAGGTTAATTTTTTTCTACTCTCCTCCGACCACTTAATTTGATCAATTCTAATGGCAGCTTGTTCAATTCGGCAGCTGTTTGAGCAGGTTCTCATCCTGATAACAGTAGTTTGTATCTTCATTTTCTCCATCATTGTGTATGCTTGATTGGCACAAGGGGCTAACCAAATCTTAACCATTTTAAGGTAAAATCATCATGCCAAATCAACTGGACTTGACCACACAAGTTGTATGGATATAGATATAGTTACATACAACTTAAGCTCATTATTATGCTGGTCCACGTGGACAAAGAAATAGATAGGTGGATTTCTTCATTCTTAATTTTTTGCCATTGATTCTATCCCAGTTCCTTATATGGTAATTCCCCCACCACCATAGTCACCACCACCAAACACATACACACCTTTTCTTTTTTTTAAAGGACTTGTAATTTTGTTTATATTTATTGGTTTTTTCTAACGGTATAAATGACCATTGTTGGGTTCTGTCAAATATTCTTTTTGTTATCTTCAAATTGGAAGTGTCTACGATTTTCCCATCCAGCTTACGTATGAATCACTTCCCTTACCACCAATACGAATGACCTCAGAGACCATCATTCCCCTTTTCCCGCTCCTCAGAGACCATCATTCCCCTTTTCTCGTTCCTCTCCTTACCCTCTGTTCTCTAGCACGATTTTAGTCAATGATTTTACTCAACCTTCATTGATTTCCAGTGTCAATCTCACAACCTCTACCATCGACCATTACTATCTTAGTGATATTCAAGAGTGACTGCACTGATGATGTCGATCCCTGAAGGACTTCTGTCGATGATATCTAGCGAAGTTAGGAAACTCCAATCCTAATGTTTGGTATTGTTCTCCATCACTGTTACGAACGCGTGGCTTCAGACGTCTTTTAAGACGTCTAGGAGGTGGCCCAGACGTTGGACCAGACGTCTGGAATCCCTTCCAGACGTCTGGGATTCGGTTTCGGCGGCACGCATGGTTGCATCTGCGCGCGCCTGCAGATGCGCTCCTTTTTCCCTCTCCTCTGTAGGCGCTGCCCCCTCTGTCTCGCTCTCTCTCTCTCTCCCTGCGCGGCTTTAAAAAGCCACGCCCTCACTCTCATCACCTCCGCTCCCTTCCTCTTCTCCTTCCAGCCGATGCACGAGTGCGAGAGTGAGCGAGCGGCGGCAGCGACGGCCGCGGTGGGTGCGGGAGGAGGTGCTGCGCGAGGGAGGAGACGTCGACCGTGAGGGCTCGAGCCTATCGGGGCAGCGAGAGCCGGCCGGCGGGGGCGCAGCAGGCGCGGAGTGACGCGGGAGGCCTGCTGCAGCTCGAGTAGCAGGCGGACGAGGCGCGGCGCGGACGTGCGTCGCGGGTGGAGGGCGAGTCGCGCTCTGATTCTGGAAGTTTTTCCAGAATCAGACGTCTGGGATTCCAACCAGACGATGGGGAAGACGTCTGGAGGACTGTCCAGAAGTCTGGTAAGTAAGTTATTTTTCGTACCTTCTTCCTTTCCTTCGACCGTCCGTACTGACCACGAGGATGTGTATGCGCAGGTTCGGAGATTCGCATCCAACGCGAATCAGACGTCTGGCAGTGGTGCCAGACGACTGGAGGGACTTCCAGACATCTGGGGTGACCATCGGACGTCTGGGAACTAGGCCAGACGGCCCTGCAGGCTTCTGGACGTCTGAGAGACCACACAGGACAAGGTACCATCTGTTCCCATTTTTTTAAGACGTCTGGAAGAAGTTCCAGACGTCTGATTTTGCACTGTTTCGTCGTTTTCGACCCGTTTAGGGCCCGTTCGGAGTCCGTTTTCCGCGTTTCGAGTTGCGTGCTTTTCGGAATTAAATCCTCTACCCGTCTACAGTAGTTGTATACTGTTTTGAGAAACTCCTTGTGTTTGATCCTTGTGATAAGACCCTATTCCGTTGCAGTCTCGGGGGTTGCGGAGGTACGTGGGATTCCCGACCACGCCCCTAGTACGCCTGTTGTAACCGGTAGAGTGGCTTTTAAGTTTATTAGTATAATCTGTTAAATTATGGAACCATAAATAGAACCTAGGACATTGCATGAATCCTAGGAATGAGAAATAGATTGAATGATAGATCCTAGGTGTTGCATGAATCCTAGGGCTAGAAAACTAGATTGTATGATAGATCCTAGGATATGGCATGAATCCTAGGACAGGGAAAACTAGTGGAATATATGAATACTGTAGTCTTGGAAAAATGGAAAGGAACAAATAGCTGCCTGTAAATTGAATTAACAGCTACCTGTTATAAATAAATAAACGTGATTGAGAACATGGATTGTAAGAACGTGAAACTGGAAAGTGAAACCTAGATGTTCTAAATTAAAAGAGCTGGAACCCTACGGGGAATTAGGAGTGGAACTCCTGGAAAGAGAAAGGAATGTAACTGAGAAAGAAAGACGTGGCAGTGTGCTGTCTCTTGGGTACGTAGTACCAAGGAAAGTACCTGTACCTGTTTAGTGCAGAGCGGAGCCAGCCGCCCCAAGGACCCGGGGTTAGGACTGGCCACTTTGTACCGACTTGCTGGCCCTCGTGTACGTAGTACCGAGGAGAGCTACTAGTGTAGGGAGGTACTAGCTACCCCACGGGCCCCGGGGTTCTGCTAGCCTCCTACACCGACTTGTTAGGCCCACTGGGGCAAACCAGGGTAGTCAGGCGAGGGTGCGCGGACTGTGGAGGGGCAAGGCCCCTATTTGGTTACTGTGGAGGGGTTCGACCCCTGTTACTGAGAGGGCTCTGCCCTGTGCTGGTTCCGTGCTGTGCTTTGGGCGTACCCGTTAACGGAAACGACTGACCGCGTGCCAGTGAGGGTTAGCTACCTGTGCGTTTATCGCGCGTGCCGTAGTCACCGTTACGCCTGTCCGTGACCTTGGGGTGGTTGACTGAGAGTAGGATCACCACGGGGGACTCTCCCGGCCAGGAGAGCACCACGTGCTACTTCTACTTTTTGGAAAAGACTGCAATCAAGATCGTTACCACGAGGAACATTTGAGATCAAGTGAAGGATCTGAGAAATAGATAAATTTTGAAACAATAGAAAGACGTAAATAAAGGAAGAAAGAAAATTAAAACAGCTACTGTACACTTTACTATTTCTTTAGTTTAGCTGCTACTCTACTCAGCGTTTTGCTGACGTGTTACACTCGTTACCTTTCAGGACCAGGTATTGAGCAGCCAGGGTCAGCGGCTGCAGAGGACGCTGGGCCGAGTAGGGTCCAGTAGAGTTACCACTGTTCTCTTGTACCTCTTTTTGGTTCCACTGTAGTGAGTAGTTCTTGTTACTGCTGTACTTTTCTTTACCTGCAGTTCATATTATGTTATGAATGTTGTTCTACTGTTGTGGTGGTATATACTGTAGTGGTTTCTTTCCTTACTACTGTATTTTCTTACTGTTAGTTATATTCATACTGAATGTGGTTTATTTTACTGCTCTTTTGGTTACTTCCTCGTTGGACGACCAGGTCTTGGGATTAGTCGAGTCGGTCCGGTTCTCGTGTCTCATAGGGACTCGGGAATCGGGTCGTTACAAGACGGTATCAGAGCAAGGTCGTCCCGAGAAGTGAATCAACTGACTGGAAAATAACCAATTCACATGTCTATAACTAGAGTAGCCACCACAACATATCTTTTGACATGAGCTCTTAGACGTTTCCGTTAGGTATCGTTCCGTAGTGACGTGTTCCGTTTTGTTTCGCGTCTCCTTCAGGAGATGCCTCGTCGCGGGACTAGTGAGGCGGGCCGCGGGCGCGGCCGAGGACGAGGTCGACGAGGTGGGCGTGCCATTGCCGACGCCTCAATGAACCAACCACTACTCCCGGGCGTCCAGGCCCAGGACCTTGCCCAGCTGATACGGGATATTGTGCGAGAGGAGCTCCACCCACCGCCCCGAGCGCCTCACCCTGGGGCTGCGGAGGGGGAGTCCTCTGTGGGACTACCCGACGGACGCGGCGCTGGACGCGGGGGAGGGGATGAGCCGCTGCAGCCCCCACCTTCCTCCAACACTTCTGTGCACGAGGCACCTTTGCCTGGAGATGCACCAGCATCCCCACTGCAGCGCCACTCCGAGCTCTTTGGGCAGTTCCGGAAGCTGAAGCCCCCCTCCTTCAAGGGGGATGAGGACCCGACCGAGGCAGAGGACTGGCTCGAGCAGCTGGAGAATATTTTCGACACCCTTCGCCTCCCGGTGGAGTGCCGCGTGGCCTTTGCCACGTACCAGCTGGAGAGTGCGGTACACAGGTGGTGGAGGGCGGTCCGGTGACAGGAGGGGGACAAGCCGACCTGAGATCGGTTCGTCGCCCTCTTCTGCGAGCAGTACTTTCCCCAGACGTGGCAGGACCAGAGGAGGCAGGAGTTCCACACTCTCCGCCAAGGGACGATGACCGTGAGCGCGTACCGCACGCGTTTCTTGGAGCTGTCCTGCTTTGCAGCGACAGCGGTAGCCACTGAGGAGGAGTGCCTTTGGAGGTTCACCGAGGGACTCCGGCCTACGATTCGGGGGTATGTCAAACCCCTGAAGCTGCCTACGTTTTCGAGGGTGGTGGTGGCAGCCATGACTTACGAGGAGACCAACCCGTCCGCGCGAGACACTGACGGCGGGCGGAAGAGTCCCTTTCAGCCAAACTTTTCACAGGGCCGGCGAGAGAGGAGACACGTGGCGTCCGCAAGGGAGCCGTCACGTTTTACAGGGCCATCAGTGGCCTTTGGGGGCCCTCGACAGGGGCTAGTCGCCAGCACCGAACCCCCGCCCAGCCGACAGCAGGGACCCACTGAGGGCAGGAGTCGGGTTTCCCTCTGTTACCAGTGTGGCCAGCCGGGCCACATCAGGAGGGACTGCCCGTCTAGGGCAGGAGGTCAGCAGATACTTCCCGCGCAGAGCACTGGAGGGCGCACAGGAGGCCGCGATTACCAAGCGCGAGGAGGAGGATAGCAGTCACGAGGAGGGTACCGGCCAGCACCTGCCCGTCCGACACAAAGTGTGGCTGCTTTGTCCGCACCTAGAGCTGAGGGGCGTATCAACGCCCTGACACACAGGGATGCTAGAGCTTCGGGCTCGGTAGTGGTAGGTATGGTTTCAGTTTCCGGCAGACTCGTTTACACACTTTTCGATTCCGGCGCTACGCACTCGTTTGTCGCAGCCAGTTTCGCAGTTAGTTTGGGCCAGGATTATATGCTGTTAGAAAATCCGTTAGTAATCAGAGGCCCGAGTGATCAGCTGTTTATAGCTGAGGAGGTGTACACAGATTGTGAGGTCAGCGTCGAGGGACATAGCTTGCCAGCTGACCTGATTATGATACAGATGGAGGACTTTGGAGTGATTCTGGCGATGGACTGGCTGTCCGCTTACCACGCCTTGGTAGACTATTTTGAGAGAAAGATTGTCTTCTCCATGCCGGAGTTGCCTTCTTTCGAGTTTCACGGACAGCCAGTGGATGGAGGCTTCAGGTGCATTTCGGCACTTCGGGCGGCGAGACTTTTGAGCCAGGGGTGTGAGGGCTTCCTAGCTTATGTGGTGGCAGAGCCCAGCCCTGTGGCAGACTTCCAGAGTATCCCGGTGGTCAGAGAGTACCCTGACGTGTTTCCATACGAGTTACCAGGACTACCACCCGAGCGTGAGATCGAGTTTGAGATCTCACTAGTACCAGGGACCAGCCCTATCTCCACTGCGCCATACAGGATGGCACCGCTTGAGCTATGAGAGCTTAAGTCTCAGTTGTAGGACCTTTTGGAGAAGGGTTTCGTGAGGCCCAGTGCGTCTCCCTGGGGAGCCCCAGTACTGTTTGTGAAAAAGAAGGATGGTACCCTACGCCTTTGTGTGGACTACCGACAGCTGAATAGGGTCAGCATCAAGAACAGATATCCGCTGCTGAGGATCGACGACTTGTTTGACCAATTGCGGGGTGCCACGGTGTTCTCCAAGATCGACTTGAGGTTGGGATACCACCAGTTGAGGATCAGGGAGACCGACGTCTCCAAGACAGCTTTCCGCACCCGGTACGGACACTACGAGTTTTTGGTCATGCCGTTTGGGCTGACCAATGCCCCCGCTGCTTTCATGGATCTGATGAACCGGGTGTTTAGACCGTACTTGGACCAGTTCGTGGTGGTTTTCATAGATGATGTACTCGTCTATTCTAGAGATCAGACGCAACATGGACAGCACTTGCGGATGGTTCTGGACACTCTGAGATGACGTAGGCTGTACGCCAAATACAGCAAGTGCGAGTTCTGGTTGAGGGAGGTGACCTTCTTAGGTCATGTGATCTCTGGAGACGGCTTGGCAGTGGACCCAGCCAAGGTCGAGGCAGTACTCAGGTGGGAGAGACCACGTTCAGTCACTGAGATTCGCAGTTTCCTGGGACTGGCAAGCTACTACAGACAATTTATCAGAGGGTTTTCACAGATCGCGCGTCCTATGACACAGTTGACCCGGAAGGACGCGCCCTTCACTTGGACAGACGCCTATGAGGCGTGTTTTCAGGAGCTGAAGGAGAGGTTGACCTCGGCTCCCGTGCTCACCATCCCTGATAGTAGTGGCGGGTTCGTTGTGTACACGGACGCCTCCTTGCAGGGGTTAGGAGGTGTGCTCATGCAGAGGGGTCACGTTGTCGCTTACGCTTCGCTGCAACTGAAGCCCCATGAGCATACCTACCCTACCCACGACTTGGAGTTGGCAGCTGTCGTCTTCGCGCTGAAGACCTGGAGGTACTACTTGTACGGTGAGACCTTCGAGATTTTCACAGATCACAAGAGCCTCAGATACCTTTTTGATCAGAAGGAGCTCAACATGAGACAGAGACGTTGGTTGGAGCTCCTGAAGGACTACGACTGCAGCATCTCCTACCACCCGGGAAAGGCCAATGTGGTGGCTGACGCCTTGAGCCGTAAGGCACCCACACACTTGACCAGTTTACAGTTACAGAGTTGGAGCCTTTTGGAGGAGCTGGACAGTTGGCGACCCCTAGAGTTATGGGGGCCCTGTGGGGCAGTCACGGTGACACGACAGACTAGGCCAGAGCTGATAGACCGCATCATCACAGGACAGATGGCCGATCTGTACTTGCAGTCCTTGCGCGATAGAGTACTGTCAGGAGACCCAGGGGACTTCTCTTTCACAGATCAGGTGCTGCGCCTGAGGGGACGGTTGTGCGTTCCCAGAGACGAGGAGCTGTTGAGAGAGCTCCAGACTGAGGCACACGGTTCCAGATTCACCATACATCCCGGAAACACGAAGATGTACCACGACTTGAGACGCGAGTTTTGGTGGAGGGGGATGAATCGGGATGTGGGTGAACTCGTGTAGTAGTGCTTAGTGTGCCAGCAGGTGAAAGCTGAGCATCAGAGGCCTGCAGGGCCGCTACAACCGCTTCCAGTGCCACAGTGGAAGTGGGAGAGCATCACCATGGACTTGGTGGTGGGCTTACCTGTTACCCAGCGAGGGCACGACGCTTTCTGGGTAATTGTGGATAGACTGACGAAGACGGCACGATTCTTGCCGATCCGAGTCACTTTGGGACCAGCACAGTTGGCAGAGAGGTATATCCGCGACGTGGTACGACTACACGGAGTTTCGCGAGAGATCGTATCCGACCGGGATACCCGCTTTACGTCCCAGTTTTGGACTGAGTTTCAGCAGGCCCTGGGGACGTGGTTGAGGTTTAGTATAGCTTACCACCCCCAGACGAACGGACAGTCTGAGCGCACGATACAGACACTTGAGGACCTTTTGCGTGCCTGTGTACTGGACTGGAGGGGCTCTTGGGAGGAACACCTACCCCTGGCGGAGTTTGCATACAACAACAGCTATCACTCGAGCATCGGCATGGCTCCCTACGAGGCTCTGTACGGACGAAGGTGTATGGCACCCTTGAGTTGGGTTGAGGTGGGGACCAAGTGGGAGGTTTGCCCCAGGTTGATCCGGCAGAGTCAGGAGGTAGTCGAGCAGATCCACAGGCGACTCCACACTGTCAGGAGCAGACAGAAGAGCTACGCGGATCGGAGACCCAGAGAGGTGCAGTTTGAGGTTGGGGACCACGTCTTTCTTCGTGTTTCGCCCATGAAGGGCCTGCAGCGGTTTGGAGTGAGAGGGAAGCTCGCGCCGAGGTTTGTAGGGCCCTTTGAGGTCCTGGAGCGGGTTGGACCCGTTGCTTACAGGCTTGCCCTCCCTCCCCAGCTTTCTAGTGTGCATGATGTGTTCCACGTGTCCAACCTCAGGAAGTACATAGCCGATCCCAGTCACGTACTGAGTCACGAGAGCGTCGAGGTGGGCGACGACCTGACCTACCCCGAGCGGCCAGTGCAGATTCTAGACCGAGCTGTCCACAGTTTGAGACGAAAGCAAGTACCCCTGGTAAAGGTTTTGTGGAGGAGCCAGCGGTACGAGGAGGCTACCTGGGAGCCTGAGGCGGCAATGCGAGAGCGGTACCCGGAGCTCTTCGCGGGTACGTCTTTTCGGACCGGCTTCGGTCCTCTTTGAGTTTGTTATGGTTACTATGATGTTTTTCCCGCACCCTAATTAGTGCAAGTTTCGGGGACGAAACCTCCTTTGAGTTTGTTATATTGTTACGAACGCGCGGCTTCAGACGTCTTTTAAGATGTCTGGGAGGTGGCCCAGACGTCGGACCAGACATCTGGGATTCGGTTTCGGCAGCACGCGCGGTTGCGTCTGCGCGTGCAGACCTGCAGATGCGCTCCTTTTTCCCTCTCCTCCGCAGGCACTGCCCCCTCTGTCTCGCTCTCTCTCTCTCTCTCCCTCTCCCCGCGCGGCTTTAAAAAGCCACGCCCTCTCCCTCACTCTCATCACCTCCGCTCCCTTCCTCTTCTCCTTCTAGCCGGTGCGCGAGTGCGAGCGTGAGCGAGCGGCGGCAGTGACGGCCGCGGTGGGTGCGGGAGGAGGTGCTGCGCGAGGGAGGAGGCGTCGGCCGTGAGGGCTCGAGCCTGCCGGGGCAGCGAGAGTCAGCCGGCGGGGGCGCAGCGGGCGCGGAGTGACGCGAGAGGCCTACTGTAGCTCGAGCAGCAGGCGAACGAGGCACGGCGCGGCCGTGTGTCGCGGGCGGAGGGCGAGTCGCTCTCTGATTTTGGAAGTTTTTCCAGAATCAGACGTCTGGGATTCCAACCAGACGATGGGGAAGACGTTTGGAGGACTGTCCAGACGTCTGGTAAGTAAGTTATTTTTCGTACCTTCTTCCTTTCCTTCGACCGTCCGTACTGAGCACGAGGATGTGTACGCGCAGGTTCGGAGATTCGCATCCAACGCGAATCAGATGTCTGGCAGTGGTGCCAGATGACTGGAGGGACTTCCAGACATCTGGGGTGACCATCGGACGTCTGGGAACTAGGCCAGACGCCCCTGCAGGCTTCTGGATGTCTGAGAGACCACGCAGGACAAGGTACCATCTGTTCCCATTTTTTTAAGACGTCTGGAAGAAGTTCCAGATGTCTGATTTTGTACTGTTTCGTCGTTTTCGACCCGTTTAGGGCCCGTTTGGAGTCCGTTTTCCGCGTTTCGAGTTGCGTGCTTTTCGGAATTAAATCCTCTACCCGTCTACAGTAGTTGTATACTATTTTGAGAAACTCCTTGTGTTTGATCCTTGTGATAGACCCCATTCCGTTGCAGTCTCGGGGGTTGCGGAGGTACGCGGGATTCCCGACTTCGCCCCCAGTATGCCTGTTGTAACCGGTAGAGTGGCTTTTAAGTTTATTAGTATAATCTGTTAAATTATGGAACCATAAATAGAACCTAGGACATTGCATGAATCCTAGGAATGAGAAATAGATTGAATGATAGATCCTAGGTGTTGCATGAATCCTAGGGCTGGAAAACTAGATTGTATGATAGATCCTAGGATATGGCATGAATCCTAGGACGGGGAAAACTAGTGGAATATATGAATACTGCAGTCTTGGAAAAATGGAAAGGAACAAATAGCTGCCTGTAAATTGAATTAACAGCTGCCTGTTATGAATAAATAAACGTGACTGAGAACATGGATTGTAAGAACGTGAAACTGGAAAGTGAAACCTAGATGTTCTGAGTTAAAAGAGCTGGAACCCTACGGGGAATTAGGAGTGGAACTCCTGGAAAGAGAAAGGAATGGAACTGAGAAAGAAAGACGTGGTAGTGTGCTGTCTCTTGGGTACGTAGTACCAAGGGAAGTACTTGTACTTGTTTAGTGCAGAGTGGAGCCAACCGCCCCAGGGACCCGGGGTTAGGACTGGTCACTTTGTACCGACTTGCTGGCCCTCGTGTACGTAGTACCGAGGAGACTACTAGTGTAGGGAGGTACTAGCTACCCCATGGGCCCCGAGGTTCTGCTAGCCTCCTACACCGACTTGTTAGGCCCACTGGGGCAAACCAGGGTAGTCAGGCTAGGGTGCGCGGACTGTGGAGGGGCAAGGCCCCTGTTTGGTTACTATGGAGGGGTTCGACCCCTGTTACTGAGAGGGCTCTGCCCTGTGCTGGTTCCGTGCTGTGCTTTCGGTGCACCTGTTAACGGAAATGACTGACCGCGTGCCAGTGCAAGTTAGCTACCTGTGCATTTATCGCGCGTGCCGTAGTCATTGTTACGCCTGTCCGTGACCTTGGGGTGGTTGACTGAGAGTAAGATCACCACGGGGGACTCTCCCGGCCAGGAGAGCACCACGTGCTACTTCTACTTTTTGGAAAAGACTGCAATCAAGATCGTTCCCACGAGGAACATTCGAGATCAAGTGAAGGATCTGAGAAATAGATAAATTTTGAAATAATAGAAAGGCGTAAATAAAGAAAGAAAGAAAATTAAAATAGCTACTGTACAATTTACTGTTTCTTTAGTTTAGCTGCCACTCTACTCAGCGTTTTGCTGACGTGTTACACTCGTTACCTTTCAGGACCAGGTGTTTAGCAGCCAGGGTCAGCGGCTGCAGAGGATGCTGGGCCGAGTAGGGTCCAGTAGAGTTACCACTGTTCTCTTGTACCTCTTTTTGGTTCCACTATAGTGAGTAGTTCTTGTTACCGCTGTACTTTTCTTTACCTGCAGTTCATATTATGTTATGAATGTTGTTCTACTGTTGTGGTGGTATATACTGTAGTGGTTTCTTTCCTTACTGTTAGTTATATTCATGCTGAATGTGGTTTATTTTATTGCTCTTTTGGTTACTTCCTCGTTGGATGACCAGGTCTTGGGATTAGTCGAGCCAGTCCGATTCTCGTGTCTCGTAGGGACTCGGGAATCGGGTCGTTACAATCATGGTCATTGGTTGCAACTAAGTGTAATTAAGGATGATTGACACTTTAAGTACCCATTTATCGACTAACTAGTCAAGACAAAGTTTATTATTGACTTAAATCAAATGTAACAATATATGCTAACACGGAAGTCCCCCCCCCCTAATGAATTAAATTGCACCTACGATAGTTAGTCATAAAACAAATTGCACCAATGATGTTTAGCCATGAATCAAATTGCATAAGTGATATTTTAGGTTTAAGTTAAATTGGATTAGTGATTTTTCATTTGTGAACTAAGTATCACTAGTAATATTTAGTTGTGAAGTAAATATAACTAATGATATTTAGAGATTGCCCCTGCGATGTTCAACCTTGAATCAAATATCATTGATGATATCTGCTCTTTAATGGATGTCGCATGACCTTTTGCATTTCTTTACGGTAGTCCTAATCAAAATAAAGTGGCTATGGGATGGTCACTTTCTTAAGTCTTACCAGAGTGTCTCTAGTGTGGTCTCATTCTTGACCAAAATATAGTGACTCCAAGGTGGTCTCATCTTTTAAGAGAAATGACTTATTTGATTTTTAAATACATATTTTTGATCAAATTAACTAACATACATTTTCATCAATCCTAGTTTAAATGTTATTTTTTGTGCTAATTGATTTGCTAATCGATAACACACATTCACCTTATTTAAAACTTTCACCAGTTGTAATCTTTGGTCAGTTGCTTTGATTTTCTCCTAAAAGGCTGCAACAAGGGTCACACGTGTAAAAATCTAGTTATCATTGCAATTAAGGAAGCGATCAAATCACTTCACTGATTAATTACTAGTGTAAGTTGTGGATCTTGGATTCGAGGTGTTGTACTGTATGTCTAAAGTGAAATTAGCTTGGTTGATTTTTCAGTTTGTTATGCAAAAGACAGGTTTATTCTGCTTAGAGTCTTTCAATAACTCAAAAGATATTTTGATATATGCACAACAACAAAGCCTTCAAAGTTAAGGTGTTTATCACCTGAGAGAATATTCGATCTTAACCAACCTCTTTCTTGAAAATTATTTCCAAATTTTTTTCCAAAATCTGTGGACTCTTTGATGATTTATTTGGAGAGCAGGTTAATTAGGGTTTATTAATGCCACATCGTATATATAGTAGTAGTATAATGTCACAATCCAGACGGAAGTCATTTTATTTATATATAATTTTTATTGGTTTTATTCCAAGTCTTTTACTAGAGTCAATTATTGATATACATCACTCTCTATAATCTAAAATTTACCTTTTATTCCAAAAATGTTAATGTTATTTGCAAATGAATGAATTAGAACCAATGCAATTTATATACAAGAAATCAATTGTATACAAGTTAGAAAGAATGAATCCATGTTAGTACTTTGTAGTGCCTAAAGAATATACACAAAGTAAAGGCACAAAAATGCTTTTAAATGAGATATATACATATATATATATACACATATCTAACTACTAAGCCAATTATATACAACAAAGAATAAAGTAATTAAAACATGCCTCAAAAACTATATACAATAAAGGTAAAAGGAAATACATTTATTATTATTATTTAAAAAAAAAAATGGGAGTATTTCTATTTATCCCCTACTCCTTGGAGGCCAAAAAAAGAGACAAGGAGACAAAACCAAAACCCACCTAGTACAAAGGAAAGAAGCGGACCACGACTCGTGGCCTAGTACAAAATCAGAGACAAAACATGCCCCACCCATGCCACAATACAAACAAACCCCAACACAAGCCTAAAAGAGAACCAACAAGAGCGACCAACAATAGACAGGAAAACCACAATCAAGAAATCACATAGGGCATCTGAATTTTATCCAAGATAATAATGCCTTGAATACGTGTAGGGAGATCCCTAACTGATGAAAGGATGGCCCACTGGTACAAGGCCAAAATGCCCACCTTAGCTACTAAAGAATTGGCTGAAGGGTGAATATACGTGAGGGAGGCCACGTGGCTTTTGATGTCATCGAGGTCCCCAAACTCGATCTTAATTTTCCAAGGCAAAGGGACTTTCCCATTTCACCAAAAGTACAAAAGGGTGGAATCAATCTACAACTGAATGGTAGAGACACAAGAAGTGATGGACAAGAAATGCTTAATCGCTCTAATCAGGGCAATATTATAGTCAATGTACCCAAGTTTGGCGTGCGTAGCCTTTAAGAAGTCCCCATTGCAATTACACATAACCTAAGAAGCATAAGTACAATGCACATCAGAAATCGCTGCTAAGTTAACCTTGATCCCTTTTGAAGGACGAATCTAGGACACCATAAAAGTCTTTGGGTGCTGTCTTTTAAACCATAAGGACACATTAAAGTTATCCCAGTTATGACTGAGGACAAAATTAATCCTGGTAGGATTGAGACCCTCATTTTTAGTCTTGTTCCTGATCCACTAGACATTATACCAAATAAAAGAGATAAGGCCCTTAAGAATCTTGGCTCTTCGAGAGAAGGCCTGAGACTTCATGATGTGGAAAAAATGAGACGGATGGACAGGAGCAATGAGATGCTTGGAGATAACCCAATTGGAGATATGATGCACTAGCTCACTACCAGAGAAAAGGTGAGAGAGGGTTTCTTGAGCAGGATGAGAAGGGCAACACAAACATTTAGAAGGAAGATTGAAATCAAGCCTAGAGAAGTTATCGTCAGTGGGAAGTTTAAAGTGAAGAATTCTCCAAGCCAACATAGAGATAGAGATAGGAAAATCAAGCTTCCATATCTCTTTCATGTAGGGGATCTCCTGATCTTTTGGGAAAGTTAGAGAGATAGGCAGAAGCCACAGAGAAGGAGCCAGAGGAATTGGGGGACCAAATTGGGATGTTCGGAGAACTATCCAGAGTAGTCCGAAGGATACACAATCTAATATTGGAAGGAAGAAGATTGAATTGGGGAACCTCAGAAAGGTGGTCCAAAATGTCCTTGACAGAAATAGGGGCAAGGTCAATGGGTTCGGGGAGAAGACTTTTGATAGTCATATCGCCAATCCAAATATCAACCCAGAAATCAACAACCCTTCATGAACCTCCCAGCGAATATAGTGCCTCATTGAGAGAAAGGTCTCCCAAAGGGTACGAATTCGGGAAGGGAGAGGATGAGAGGCAGCAAAGATATTGCCATAAAGATATTTCATTAAGTTGGCATAAGGCGAGTTAGAGAAAAGGATATTCCACACCCTCTTCATCCAAAGAGCTTGAATGAAAAGACCAAGATCATGAATGCCAAGACCACCATGAGAAATTGGTTTGGTAACATGCTTCCAAGAAATCCAATGATGTTTATGTTCAGTATTGGAGGAACCCCAAAGGAAGTCCGCAAATATGCTCTCAAGCCTTTTGATGATAGCCCTAGGGACATCCAAAATGGATAGGATATAGATGGGCATGGAAGAGAGCACATGCTTGATAAGGAGTAGTCTTGAGGCATAGGACAGGAGGTTAGCCTTCCGACCAGCCAATTTGGCATTGATTTTATCAACAATGGGGGAAAATTAAGAGATTTTCGCATGGTCGGGGAAGATGGGGCAACCTAAGTAGGTGAAAGGGAAGGAACCTATCTGGCACCCCATAAGATGAAGAATACGATGAAGTCTACCAGAGGGAAAATGCTTCCCAAAGAAGTAGAAACTCTTCAAATGATTGAGGTGTTGACCAAAGTCAGTCTCGCAAGAGTTCACAAATTTAGAGAGATTGGAGATCAAACGCACATTGCCATTAAGGAAGAGGACAATGTCGTCGACATACAAGAGAACAGAGGGGGGAGGGGGGGGGGGGGAGACTCCCTGCTTAATAGAATAGGGAACCAAGTCACCCTAAACGCTAATTCCTTGAGACCACAAATGAAAGGTTCCATGAAGAGATCAAACGGCAAAGGGGGTCGAGGGTCCCCTTGGCTAAGGCCCCGAGAGACACTGAAAAAGGAAGAGGAAGCTTCCTCAATGAGGAGGGAAGATCCTTCATGATGGATGTAACGAGCGCGTGCCCCAGACGTCTTTTAAGACGTCTGGGAGGTGGCCCAGACGTCTGTCAAGACGTCTGGGATCACATCCAGACGTCTGACCAGACGTCCGGGATAGTTTACAGACGTCTGGCGAACAATTATGCTCGCACGGGATATTCGTCTGCGCGCCTGTGCGCGCAGACCTGCGATCCTGCCTCTTTCTCTGCGGCTGCAGGCGAATGCGACCGCCTTCTCTCTCCTCTCCGCGCGGCGTTAAAAGGGGGGGGGCGCCTCCCCTCCCGTCTCCACCATCTTCCTCCTTCTTCTCCTGCCTGTGCGCGAGAGCGAGCGGACGCGAGGGCGCAGCGGCAGCGGCAGCCGCAGTAGGCGCGGAGGAGCTGCGGTGTGCGAGGGCGGGGCTCTGCCGTGAGGGCGAGCTCGCCGGGAGCGGCTTGGCCGGCCGGCGGAGGGCGCAGGGGGGCGCAGAGCGTCGCGGAGAGGGACCTGCTGCGGGCGGAGCAGCGGACGCGCGAGGTGCGACGCGGGCGGCGTCGCGAGCGGAGGCTGAGCAAGGTTCTGATTCTGGAAAAATTTCCAGAATCAGACGTCTGGATTGATATCCAGACGGCAAGGTCGACGTCTGTGAGATCGTACAGACGTCTGAAAGGTGAGTTTCCGCTTTCTCCTTCTTTTTGTCGACTGACCGTACTGAGGGAGGGGGGTTGGCTGTGCGCAGGTCCTCTGATTCGTCATCTTTGCGAATCAGACGTCTGGAATTTGTACCAGACGGCGGGAGTGACCTCCAGACGTCCGGAGTGACCATCGGACGTCTTGGATCTAGGCAGACGTCCCCACAGATTTCTGGACGTCCGGGGAACCAAGCCGAACAGGTAATTCTCTGATCCACCGTTTAAGACGTCTGGAAGGAGTTCCAGACCTCTGATTTTGCACAGTATTGTCTTTCTCGACCCGTTTAGGGCCCGTTTGGGCACTGTTTTCCGCGATTCGAGTTGCGTTCGTTTCAGAATTTATTCCTCTACCCGCCTACAGTAGCTATACACTGTTTTGAGACACTCCTTGTGTTTGATCCTTGTGATAGGACCTCGTTCGGTTGCAGTCTTGAGAGTCGCGGAGGCGCGCGGGATTCCCGATCACGCCCCCATTACTCCCGTTGTACCTGGTAGAGTGGTTTTAAGTATTAATAAAATCTGTTAAAGTATGGAACCATAACTAGAACCTAGGGCATTGCATGAATCCTAGGGATGAGAAATATATGGAATGATAGCTCCTAGGTGTTGCATGAATCCTAGGGCCGGAAAACTAGATTGTATGATAGATCCTAGGATATGGCATGAATCCTAGGATGGAAAAACTAGTGGAATGTATATTACTGCAGTCTTGGAAAAATGGAAAGGAATATATATAAAGCTGCCTGTAAATTTAATTAACAGCTGCCTGTTATGCATAAAGAATCATGTTTGAGATCATGGAATTTGAGAACGTGGATCTGGAAAGTGAAACATATGATGTTCTGAGATAAAGAGCTGGAACCCTACGGGGAATTAGGAGTGGAACTCCTGGAAAGAAAAGGAATGGAACTGAGATGTAGTTTGTACTGTCTCTTGGGTACGCAGTACCAAGGGAAGTACCTGTACCTGTTTTAGTCCAGAGTGGGGCCAGCCGCCCCAGGGACCCGGGGTTAGGCTTGGCCGCTCTGTACCGACTTGTTGGCCCTCGTGTATGTAGTACCGAGGAGAGCTAGTAGTGTTAGGAGAGTACTAGCTACCCCACGGGCCCCGGGGTTCTGCTAGCCTCCTTCACCGACTTGTTAGGCCCACTAGGGCAAACCAGGGTAGTCAGGCGAGGGTGCGCGGACTGTGGAGGGGCAAGGCCCCGGTTTGGTTACTGTGGAGGGGTTGGACCGCTGTTACTGAGAGGGCTCTGCCCTGGTTCCGTGCTGTGCTTTGGGCGCACCCATTAACGGAAACGACTGACCGCGTGCCAGTGCGGGCTAGCTACCTGTGCGTTTATCACGCGTGCCGTAGTCACCGTTACGTCTGTCAGAGACCTTGGGGTGGTTGACTGAGGGTAGGATCACCACGGGGGACTCTCCCGGCCAGGAGAGCACCACGTGCTACTTCTACTTTTGGAAAAGACTGCAATCAAGATCGTCCCACGAGGACATCCGAGATCAAGTAAAGGATCTGAGAAGTAAATGAAATAGTGAGAAAAATTGAAGGATGTAAATAAAGGAAGTAATAGAACATAACAGCTACTGTACACTCTACTGTTGCCTTTAGTTAGTTTGCCACTCTACTCAGCGTTTTGCTGACGTGTTACACTCGTTACCTTTTTCAGGACCAGGTGTTGAGCAGCCAGGGTCGGCGGCTGCAGAGGACGCTGGGCCGAGTAGGGTCCAGTAGAGTTACCCCAGCTTTGTACCCCTTTTTGTTTCTGTTCTAGTGAGTAGTTTCTGTTTCCGCTGTACCTTCTTTACCTGCAGTTTTTGTTATATGATAAATGTTGTTTTACTGTTGTGGTGGTGCCTACTGTAGTAGTTTCTTTCCTTACTGCTGTACTTTCTTACTGTTAGTTATATTCATGCTGAATGTGGTTTATTTTACTGTCTTTTGGTTACTTCCTCGTTGGACGACTGGGTCTTGGGGTTAGTCGAGTCGGTCCGGTTCTCGTGTCTCGTAGGGACTCGGGAATCGGGTCGTTACAAGATGGTATCAGAGCAAGGTCGTCCCGAGAAGTGAATCAACTGACTGGAAAATAACCAATTCACATGTTTATAGCTAGAGTAGCCACCACAACATATCTCTTGACATGAGCTCTTAGAAGTGTTGTTAGGTACCGTCTGTTTTGACGTTTCCGTTTTGTTTCGCGTCTCCTTGCAGGAGATGCCTCGTCGTGGGACTGGCGAGACTGGCCGCGGGCGCGGCCGAGGGTGAGGTCGGCGAGGTGGACGTGCTGTCGTTGACGTCTCGGTGGACCAGCCACCACTCCCTGGCATCCAGGCCCAGGACCTCGCCAGACTGATACGGGATATTGTACGAGAGGAGCTCCACCCACCGCCCCGAGCACCTCCTCCTGGGGTTGCAGAGGGGGAGTCCTCTGTGGGACCACGCGACGGACGCGGCGCTGGACACGAGGGAGGGGATGGGCCCCTGCCGCCCCCACCTTCCTCCGACACTTCTGTACACGAGGCACCTTCGCCTGGAGGTGCGCCAGCACCTCCCCTACAGCACCACTTCGAGCTTTTCGGACAGTTCCGGAAGCTGAAGCCCCCCTCCTTCAAGGGGGATGAGGACCCGACCGAGGCAGAGGACTGGCTTGAGCAGTTGGAGAAGATCTTCGACACCCTTCGCCCCCCGGTGGAGTGCCGCGTGGCCTTTGCCACGTACCAGCTGGAGAGTGCGGCACACCGGTGGTGGAGGGCGGTCCGGGGACAGGAGAGGGACGAGCCGACGTGGGACCAGTTCGTCACCCTCTTCTGCGAGCAGTACTTTCCCCAGACGTGGCAGGACCAGAGGAGGCGGGAGTTCCACACTCTCCGCCAAGGGACGATGACCGTGAGCGCGTACCGCACGCGTTTCTTGGAGCTGTCCCGCTTTGCAGCGACAGCGGTAGCCACTGAGGAGGAGCGCCTTTGGAGGTTCACCGAGGGGCTCCGGCCTGCGATCCGGGGGTATGTCAAACCCCTGAAGCTGCCGACGTTTTCGAGGGTGGTAGAGGCAGCTATGACTTACGAGGAGACCAACCCGTCCGCGCGAGAGACCGACGGCGGGCGGAAGAGGCCCTTTCAGCCAGACTTCTCACAGGGCCGGCGAGAACGGAGACACGTGGCGTCCGCAGGAGAGCCGTCACGTTGTGCAGGGCCATCAGTGGCCTTTGGGGGCCCTCGACAGGGGCCAGTCGCCAGCACCGGACCCCCGCCGAGCCGACAGCAGGGACTCACTGAGGGCGGGAGTCGGGTTCCCCTCTGCTACCAGTGTGGCCAGCCGGGCCACGTCAGGAGGGACTGCCCATCTAGGGCAGGAGGTCAGCAGATACTTCCCGCGCAGAGCACTGGAGGGCGCGCAGGAGGCCGCGGTTTCCAGGTGCGAGGAGGAGGACCGCAGTCGCGAGGAGGGTACCGGCCAGCACCTACCCGTCCGACGCAGAGTGTGGCTGCTTCGTCCGCACCTAGAGCTGAGGGGCGTATCAACGCCCTAACACACAGGGACGCCAGAGCTTCGGGATCCGTGGTAGCAGGTATGGTTTCAGTTTCTGGCAGACTCGTTTACACGCTTTTCGATTCCAGCGCTACGCACTCGTTTGTCGCAGCCAGTTTCGCAGTTAGTTTGGACCAGGATTATACATTGTTAGAGAATCCGTTCGTAATCAGAGGTCCGAGTGGTCAGCTGCTTGTAGCTGAGGAGGTGTACACGGGTTGCGGGGTCAGCATCGGGGGACACAGCCTGCCAGCTGACCTGATTATGATACAGATGGAGGACTTTGGAGTGATTCTGGGGATGGATTGGCTGTCCGCTTACCACGCCTTGGTAGACTGCTTTGAGAGGAAGATTGTCTTCTCCATTCCGGAGTTGCCTTCCTTCGAGTTTCACGGGCAGCCAGTGGATGGAGGTTTCAGGTGCATTTCGGCACTTCGGGCGGCGAGACTTTTGAGCCAGGGGTGTGAGGGCTTCTTAGCTTTTGTGGTGGCAGAGCACAGCCCCGTGGCAGACTTCCAGAGCATCCCGGTGGTCAGAGAGTACCCCGACGTGTTTCCAGACGAGTTACCAGGACTACCGCCCGAGCGTGAGATCGAGCTTGAGATCTCACTAGTACCAGGGACCAGCCCCATCTCCACCGCGCCATACAGGATGGCACCGCTTGAGCTGCGAGAGCTCAAGTCTCAGTTGCAGGACCTTTTGGAGAAGGGTTTCGTGAGGCCCAGTGCGTCTCCCTGGGGAGCCCCGGTACTGTTTGTGAAGAAGAAGGATGGGACCCTACGCCTTTGTGTGGACTACCGACAGCTGAATAGGGTCACCATCAAGAACAGATATCCGCTGCCGAGGATTGACGATTTTTTTGACCAGTTGCGGGGTGCCACGGTGTTTTCCAAGATCGACTTGAGGTCTGGATACCACCAGTTGAGGATCAGGGAGACCGACGTCTCCAAGACAGCTTTCCGCACCCGGTACGGACACTACGAGTTTTTGGTCATGCCGTTTGGGCTGACCAATGCCCCCGCTGCTTTCATGGACCTGATGAACCGGGTGTTCAGACCGTACTTGGACCAGTTTGTGGTGGTTTTCATAGATGATGTACTCATCTATTCTAGAGATCGGACGCAGCACGGACAGCACTTGCGGATGGTTCTGGACACTCTGAGACGACGCAGGCTGTACGCCAAATACAGCAAGTGCGAGTTCTGGTTGAGGGAGGTGACCTTTTTGGGTCATGTGATCTCTGGAGACGGCCTGGCGGTGGATCCCGCCAAGGTCGAGGCAGTGCTCAGGTGGGAGAGACCGCGTTCAGTCACTGAGATTCGCAGTTTCCTGGGACTGGCAGGTTACTACAGACGGTTCATCAGAGGGTTTTCGCAGATTGCACGTCCTATGACACAGTTGACTCGGAAGGATGTGCCTTTCGCTTGGACAGACGCCTGTGAGGCGTGTTTTCTGGAGCTGAAGGAGAGGTTGACCTCGGCTCCCGTGCTCACCATCCCTGACAGTAGTGGCGGGTTCGTTGTGTACACGGACGCTTCCTTGCAGGGGTTAGGAGGTGTGCTCATGCAGAGGGGTCACGTGGTCGCTTACGCTTCGCGGCAACTGAAGCCCCATGAGCATACCTACCCTACCCACGACCTAGAGTTGGCAGCTGTTGTCTTCGCGCTGAAGACATGGAGGCACTACTTGTACGGTGAGACCTTCGAGATTTTTACAGATCACAAGAGCCTCAGATATCTTTTTGACCAGAAGGAGCTCAACATGAGACAGAGACGTTGGTTGGAGCTCCTGAAGGACTACGACTGCAGCATCTCCTACCACCCGGGAAAGGCCAATGTGGTGGCTGACGCCTTGAGCCGTAAGGCGCCCGCACGCTTGGCCAATCTACAGTTACAGAGTTGGAGCCTTTTGGAGGAGGTGGGCAGTTGGCGACCTCTAGAGTTACGAGGGTACTGTGGGGCAGTGACGGTGACACGGCAGACCAGACCAGAGTTGATAGACCGCATCATCACGGGACAGATGGCCGATCCGTACTTGCAGTCTTTGCGCGACAGAGTACTGTCAGGGGACCCAGGGGACTTCTCTTTCACAGACCAGGTGTTACGCTTGAGGGGACGGCTGTGCGTCCCCAGAGACGAGGAGCTGTTGAGAGAGCTCCTGACTGAGGCACACGGTTCCAGATTCACCATACATCCCGGAAACATGAAAATGTACCATGACTTGAGACGCGAGTTCTGGTGGAGAGGGATGAAGCGGGATGTGGGTGAGTTCGTGCAGCAGTGCTTAGTGTGCCAGCAGGTGAAAGCCGAGCATCAGAGGCCTGCAGGGCCGCTTCAGCCGCTTCCAGTGCCAGAGTGGAAGTGGGAGAGCATCACCATGGACTTGGTGGTGGGCTTACCTGTTACCCAGCGAGGACACGACGCAGTCTGGGTAATAGTGGATAGATTGACGAAGACGGCACGATTCTTGCCGATCCGAGTCACTTTGGGACCAGCACAGTTGGCAGAGAGGTATATCCGTGATGTGGTGCGACTACACGGAGTTCCGCGGGAGATCGTATCCGACCGGGATACCCGCTTTACGTCCCAGTTTTGGGCTGAGTTTCAGCAGGCTTTGGGGACGAGGTTGAGGTTTAGCACGGCTTACCACCCCCAGACGGACGGACAGTCGGAACGCATGATACAGACACTTGAGGACCTTTTGCGTGCTTGTGTACTAGACTGGAGGGGCTCTTGGGAGGAGCACCTGCCCCTGGCAGAGTTTGCATACAACAACAGTTATCACTCGAGCATCGGCATGGCTCCCTATGAGGCTCTGTACGGACGGAAATGCACGGCACCCTTGAGTTGGGTTGAGGTGGGGACCAAGTGGGAGGTTGGCCCCAGGTTGATCCGGCAGAGTCAGGAGGTAGTTGAGCAGATCCACAGACGACTCCGCACTGTCAGGAGCAGACAGAAGAGCTACGCAGATCGCAGACGCAGAGAGGTGCAGTTCGAGGTTGGGGACCACGTCTTTCTTCGTGTTTCGCCCATGAAGGGCTTACAGCGGTTTGGGGTGAGAGGGAAGCTCGCGCCGAGGTTCGTGGGGCCCTTTGAGGTCCTGGAGCGGGTTGGACCCGTTGCTTACAGACTTGCCCTTCCCCCGCAGCTTTCTGGTGTGCACGACGTGTTCCACGTGTCCAACCTCAGGAAGTACGTAGCCGATCCCAGCCACGTACTGAGTCACGAGAGCGTCGAGGTGAGCGACGACCTGACCTACCCCGAGCGGCCAGTACAGATCCTAGACCGAGCCGTCCGCAGGTTGAGACGAAAGCAAGTACCCCTGGTAAAGGTTTTGTGGAGGAGCCAGCGGTACGAGGAGGCTACCTGGGAGCCTGAGGCGGCAATGCGGGAGCGGTACCCGGAGCTTTTCGCGGGTACGTCTTTTCGGACCGGCTTCGGTCCTCTTTGAGTTTGTTATGGTTATTTGGACATCTTTTTCCCGCACCCTAGTTGGCGCAAGTTTCGGGGATGAAACTTCCTTTGAGTTTGTTATATTGTAACGAGCGCGTGCCCCAGACGTCTTTTAAGACGTCTGGGAGGTGGCCCAGACGTCTGTCAAGACGTCTGGGATCACATCCAGACGTCTGACCAGACGTCCGGGATAGTTTACAGACGTCTGGCGAACAGTTATGCTCGCACGGGATATTCGTCTGCGCGTCTGTGCGCGCAGACCTGCGATCCTGCCTCTTTCTCTGCGACTGCAGGCGAATGCGACCGCCTTCTCTCTCCTCTCCGCGCGGCGTTAAAAGGGGGGGGCGCGCCTCCCCTCCCGTCTCCACCATCTTCCTCCTTCTTCTCCTGCCTGTGCGCGAGAGCGAGCGGACGCGAGGGCGCAGCGGCAGCGGCAGCCGCAGTAGGCGTGGAGGAGCTGCGGCGTGCGAGGGCGGGGCTCTGCCGTGAGGGCGAGCTCGCCGGGAGCGGCTTGGCCGGCCGGCGGAGGGCGCAGGGGGGCGCAGAGCGTCGCGGAGAGGGACCTGCTGCGGGCGGAGCAGCGGACGCGCGAGGTGCGACGCGGGCGGCGTCGCGAGCGGAGGCCGAGCAAGGTTCTGATTCTGGAAAAATTTCCAGAATCAGACGTCTGGATTGATATCCAGACGGCAAGGTCGACGTCTGTGAGATCGTACAGACGTCTGAAAGGTGAGTTTCCGCTTTCTCCTTCTTTTTGTCGACTGACCGTACTGAGGGAGGGGGGTTGGCTGTGCGCAGGTCCTCTGATTCGTCATCTTTGCGAATCAGACGTCTGGAATTTGTACCAGACGGCGGGAGTGACCTCCAGACGTCCGGAGTGACCATCGGACGTCTTGGATCTAGGCAGACGTCCCCACAGATTTCTGGACGTCCGGGGAACCAAGCCGAACAGGTAATTCTCTGATCCACCGTTTAAGACGTCTGGAAGGAGTTCCAGACCTCTGATTTTGCACAGTATTGTCTTTCTCGACCCGTTTAGGGCCCGTTTGGGCACTGTTTTCCGCGATTCGAGTTGCGTTCGTTTCAGAATTTATTCCTCTACCCGCCTACAGTAGCTATACACTGTTTTGAGACACTCCTTGTGTTTGATCCTTGTGATAGGACCTCGTTCGGTTGCAGTCTTGAGAGTCGCGGAGGCGCGCGGGATTCCCGATCACGCCCCCATTACTCCCGTTGTACCTGGTAGAGTGGTTTTAAGTATTAATAAAATCTGTTAAAGTATGGAACCATAACTAGAACCTAGGGCATTGCATGAATCCTAGGGATGAGAAATATATGGAATGATAGCTCCTAGGTGTTGCATGAATCCTAGGGCCGGAAAACTAGATTGTATGATAGATCCTAGGATATGGCATGAATCCTAGGATGGAAAAACTAGTGGAATGTATATTACTGCAGTCTTGGAAAAATGGAAAGGAATATATATAAAGCTGCCTGTAAATTTAATTAACAGCTGCCTGTTATGCATAAAGAATCATGTTTGAGATCATGGAATTTGAGAACGTGGATCTGGAAAGTGAAACATATGATGTTCTGAGATAAAGAGCTGGAACCCTACGGGGAATTAGGAGTGGAACTCCTGGAAAGAAAAGGAATGGAACTGAGATGTAGTTTGTACTGTCTCTTGGGTACGCAGTACCAAGGGAAGTACCTGTACCTGTTTTAGTCCAGAGTGGGGCCAGCCGCCCCAGGGACCCGGGGTTAGGCTTGGCCGCTCTGTACCGACTTGTTGGCCCTCGTGTACGTAGTACCGAGGAGAGCTAGTAGTGTTAGGAGAGTACTAGCTACGCCACGGGCCCCGGGGTTCTGCTAGCCTCCTTCACCGACTTGTTAGGCCCACTAGGGCAAACCAGGGTAGTCAGGCGAGGGTGCGCGGACTGTGGAGGGGCAAGGCCCCGGTTTGGTTACTGTGGAGGGGTTGGACCCCTGTTACTGAGAGGGCTCTGCCCTGGTTCCGTGCTGTGCTTTGGGCGCACCCATTAACGGAAACGACTGACCGCGTGCCAGTGCGGGCTAGCTACCTGTGCATTTATCACGCGTGCCGTAGTCACCGTTACGTCTGTCAGTGACCTTGGTGTGGTTGACTGAGGGTAGGATCACCACGGGGGACTCTCCCGGCCAGGAGAGCACCACGTGCTACTTCTACTTTTGGAAAAGACTGCAATCAAGATCGTCCCACGAGGACATCCGAGATCAAGTAAAGGATCTGAGAAGTAAATGAAATAGTGAGAAAAATTGAAAGATGTAAATAAAGGAAGTAATAGAACATAACAGCTACTGTACACTCTACTGTTGCCTTTAGTTAGTTTGCCACTCTACTCAGCGTTTTGCTGACGTGTTACACTCGTTACCTTTTTCAGGACCAGGTGTTGAGCAGCCAGGGTCGGCGGCTGCAGAGGACGCTGGGCCGAGTAGGGTCCAGTAGAGTTACCCCAACTTTGTACCCCTTTTTGTTTCTGTTCTAGTGAGTAGTTTCTGTTTCCGCTGTACCTTCTTTACCTGCAGTTTTTGTTATATGATAAATGTTGTTTTACTGTTGTGGTGGTGCCTACTGTAGTAGTTTCTTTCCTTACTGCTGTACTTTCTTACTGTTAGTTATATTCATGCTGAATGTGGTTTATTTTACTGTCTTTTGGTTACTTCCTCGTTGGACGACTGGGTCTTGGGGTTAGTCGAGTCGGTCCGGTTCTCGTGTCTCGTAAGGACTCGGGAATCGGGTCGTTACAATGGACGAAACCTGTAACAAGATCAATGACCTTCTCGAAAAAGCGAAATCTCCTAAGGATATTAAACAAAATGTTCCATTCTACCCTATCATAAGCTTTCTGGAGATCCGGCTGGATAATGACATTGGAACCGAACACTTTTTTGTCAATATGCTGGGCAAGCTCAAAGGTAGTAGCAATGTGATAAAAAATAGAGCAACCGTTAACAAAATTGGCTTGCTCTGGAGAGATAAGTTTAGGAAGGAGACCAGCCAGCCTATTAGCCAAGATAGCAAAGAAGATTTTGTAAATGACATTGTAGAGGCTAATGGGGCGGAAGTTGAAGAGATCACCGGCGTTCCCTTTTTTGGGAATAAGGGAAATAAACTTGTTGTTGAAAGATTTGGGACCCTTACAGTTAACGTAAAAGTAGGAGAGTGCGAGGGTCAAATCATCCTTAATCAGGTCCAAAAAGTATCTAAAAAACTCCATATTAAAGCCATTAGGACCCGAAGTGCGATTGGAAGGCATTTGAGGGAGAGTAAGAAAAATTTCCTCCTGAGAAGGAGGGACAGTGAGAGAGTCGAAGTCTAACTGGGTCACCAAGGGGAGAATAAGATCAATCATTGGGGACAAATCAGAAACTTGATTCGGGGTGAGAAATAAAAATCAATAGTGGTCTTCGCAGCGACCTCCCAGGAGCCATTACTCAAGGACGAGGAAGGTTAGATCTAGACTTTTTTGCAAATCTTCTTTTAATGGTAGTTTAGAAAATTTTGTTATTACCCTCCTCATTTTTAATCCAATCAATTTTAGCCTTTTGAGAAATAAAATCATTGAGCTTTGCTTGAGCATCATCTAGTTGGATTTGAATGTCATTGAGCTCAGTAGAAAGATTGTCATCCCATTGGGATGCAAGTTTAGAGTCCACATCATCTCTACGAATCTCAAGGTCTCTAATAATGGAATGAATATTCTCGAAAGTCGTCCTATTCCACCAGATAAGAGTCCTCTTAAGAATAGAGAGTTTGACACACATTTTAGAGAGGGGGTCAAGCAGCTAATGGGAGTCAGCCAATCTCTAGGTGTCCACCACCAAAGAGCGAAAAGACGGGTCCCTAAGCCACATATTTTGTAAGAGAAAATGGTGAGGCTTAGAGGGAGAGATAGGAGAAAAACAAAGAATCATGGGTGAGTGGTCTGAGTTCCTTCTGCAAGCGTAAGAACCAAAGGAAAACAAAAAGAGATCATCAGCATTAAGAAACATACGATCAAGTTTCTTGTAGATACGAGTGGACCCTTTACAACCATTGCACCAAGAGAGTTGCGAACCTGCCATCGGCAAGTCGATCAAGGCAGCAGAATCGATACAGGACCTAAAGGGAGCCGCTTGGGAATCATGGAAGGGAAGCCCACTCGATTTCTTCGAGGTAAAAAGAATGTAGTTAAAATTGCTGGCAATAAACCATGTGATGGGGGGGTCCTGAGCAGAGGAGGTGATATAATCCCAAAGAGAGCTACGATCCTCAGCATCGTAAGAGGCATAAATGGTAGTAATCCTAAGGACAGAATCCCCCTCACAACATTCAATCGTAAGGGCCTGATTGGAGGACCAAAATAGAGAGACGTAAATAGGATCCTTCGACAAACACCAAATCTTAGAGTTAGGATTCACAAAACCAGTGGAGAAAGAGATGGAGTCCTTAATGCAATCAATTAAGGAAGGGCCAGCAAAAGGCTCCAAAAGGAAAACCAGATTGAGATGGTGCCGGCTAATCAAATCTTTTAGACGAGAGATGGTTGGGGCATTTAGGACTCCCTAGCAATTCCAAAAAAAGGCACTTCATAAGGAAATAGTTTTAGAAATGGATCTAGCACGACTACGGGTAATCCTCCAGACCCTCAATGGATTAACCACCACGGACTCCTCTAGCCCCTGAGGGAGAGTGTGCCTAATATGCCAAATCCTTGAGGTATAAAGGTTCTGATTCCAAAAAATCTAGAACGCCCTAAGATTCAAGATCAGAAAAAGAATTTAATCTAGTTGCATCATTGCTCAAAAGGGAAATGTGCCCCTCCCCTGGGATTTCCTTAATAAGAGGGGGATCCGGATCAGGTGGATGGAGGGTAACAAGGAGATAGATGCCCCAAGCAAAGCTACAACGATTATCACCATCCACCAAGGACACAAGATTAGGTTCAGAGTCACGCACCATAGAAACAGCAGGACTGAAACCAGATTTATCTGATCTAGAAACATTCTGGGGAGCAACAATAGCAAAACATAAATCATCACCATCGCAATCTCTACCAGGAGGTTTGAAAACCAAGCTGTCGAAATCTTTTGAAACTGGGCAAGCCTTAAGAAAATCAGAAGAAATTGAGATCATAGCTAGCAGTTTAAGCAAATGCAAATCAAAAGAAACCCCATCAGGCTTTCAGGAAGAGAATTTCACCTGAGGGGGAGAGGAGGATCATTTTACAACGATCTCCCCCAATCGTTCAAACCGTTGAGTGTGCAATCAGGATTGCCACCGACACTAGATGCTACACCTCCTCCTTCTCTGCGAAAGATGCATCTCAGAGACAAGGAGAGAGGAAGCCCCTCCCCCCCCCCCCCCCCTAGAGAAGAAGATGGAGGGATTAAACAAGCCTAGTTACATTCGTCAAGCAAACCCTTCGAAGAAGAAGAAGGACCGATCTTGCGGGGAGCCTCCTCTCTTGGTGAGCTAGGGCCAGAAGCAGAGGGGGTCTGCAGGTCGTCAGGCAAATGCCGAGGTAAAGGTTCAGCAGGGATTGGCACACCTGGAGCAGCTACTGGAGGCAAGGGTGAGGAACCTTCGCACCTGCGGGGGGGAGACAGTCGGCCAGGAAGATAACAAGTGGCCCAGCTTGCAACATATAGAGTGAAACAGGGGGAAATTTTCAAAAACAACACCCTGCAAAACCATTTGATCCTTGTTAAAGATGACCACAAAATCTCTACGAACCACCGTCAAATCAATCTCAATGCAAACCCTAGGAAAGCTAGGTCTATGACCTTCGATTGTACGTTGATCGACAAAAATCGGAGTTCCCAACTAGTATGCGATAGAAATCAAGGCATTTGAATGAAGAAAATGGAGATTTAGACCAAGGAATCCCACCCAAACTAGAGCGGTAGAGATAGGTCAATCCGTACGAAAATCAGGGTTCCAACAGGCAAACTGCAACTGCACACCATCAAGAACAACAGAGCCCTGCAAAAAAACCCTAGTGAAATCCGCATAAGTCTCGTAGCGAACCAACCAATGACGGAAATTGTAACGACCCGATTCTCGAGTCCCTACGAGACACGAGAACCGGACCGACTCGACTAACCCCAAGACCTGGTCGTCCAACGAGGAAGTAACCAAAAGAGCAGTAAAATAAACCACATTTAGCATGAATATAACTAACAGTAAGAAAATACAGCAGTAAGGAAAGAAACCACTACAGTATATACCACCACAACAGTAGAACAACATTCATAACATAATATGAACTGCAGGTAAAGAAAAGTACAGCGGAAACAAGAACTACTCACTACAGTGGAACCAAAAAGAGGTACAAGAGAACAGTGGTAACTCTACTGGACCCTACTCGGCCCAGCGTCCTCTGCAGCCGCTGACCCTGGCTGCTCAACACCTGGTCCTGAAAGGTAACGAGTGTAACACGTCAGCAAAACGCTGAGTAGAGTGGCAGCTAAACTAAAGAAATAGTAAAGTGTACAGTAGCTGTTTTAAATTTTCTTTCTTCCTTTATTTACGTCTTTCTATTGTTTCACAATTTATCTATTTCTCAGATCCTTCACTTGATCTCGAATGTTCCACATGGGAACGATCTTGATTGTAGTCTTTTCCGAACAGTAGAAGTAGCACGTGGTGCTCTCCTGGCCGGGAGAGTCCCCCGTGGTGATCCTACTCTCAGTCAACCACCCCAAGGTCACTGACAGACGTAACGGTGACTACGGGACGTGCGGTAAACTCACGGGTAGCTAACCCGCACTGGCACGCGGTCAGTCGTTTCCGTTAACGGGTGCGCCCAAAGCACAGTACGGAACCAGTACAGGGTAGAGCCCTCTCAGTAACAGGGGTCCAACCCCTCCACAGTAACCAAACAGGGGCCTTACCCCTCCACAGTCCGCGCACCCTTGCCTGACTACCCTGGTTTGCCCCAGTGGGCCTAACAAGTCGGTGTAGGAGGCTAGCAGAACCCCGGGGCCCGTGGGGTAGCTAGTACCTCCCTACACTAGTAGCTCTCCTCGGTACTACGTACACGAGGGCCAGCAAGTCGGTACAGAGTGGCCAGTCTTAACCCCGGGTCCCTGGGGCGGCTGGCTCCGCTCTGCACTAAACAGGGGGACAATCGCTCTCCTTGGTACTCCGTACTCAAGGGCCAGCTCACTTCCCCAATTCTATTCCATTCACTTTCCAGGAGTTCTACTCCTAATTCCCCGTAGGGTTCCAGCTCTTTAACTCAGCGCATTCCGGTTTCACCTTTCCAATTTCACGTTTATACATCCCATATTCTTAATCATGTTCATTTATTCATAACAGGCAGCTGTTAATTCAATTCACAGGCAGCTATTGTTTCCTTTCCACATTTTCCAAGACTGCAGTATTCATACATTCCACTAGTTTTCCCGTCCTAGGATTCATGCCATATCCTAGGATCTATCATACAATCTAGTTTTCCAGCCCTAGGATTCATGCAACACCCTAGGATCTACCATTCAATCTATTTCTCATTCCTAGGATTCATGCAATGTCCTAGGTTCTATTTATGGTTTCATAATTTAACAGATTATACTTAAAGCCACTCTACCAGGTACGACGGGAGTAATGGGGGCGTGATCGGGAATCCCGCGTGCCTCCGCGACCCCCAAGACTGCAACAGAACGAGGTCCTATCACAAGGATCAAACACAAGGAGTGTCTCAAAACAGTGTATAGCTACTGTAGACGGGTAGAGGATTTAATTCCGGAAAGAACGTAACTCGAAATGCGGAAAACGGAACTCGAACGGGCCCTCAACGGGTCGAAAATGACGACACTGTGCAAAATCAGACGTCTGGAACTTCTTCCAGATGTCTTAAAAAGTGGATCAGAGAATTACCTTATTCTACGTGATTTCTCAGACGTCCAGAAGCCTGCGGGGACGTCTGGCCTAGTTCCCAGACGTCCGATGGTCACCCCGGACGTCTGGAGGTCGCTCCCGCCATCTGGTACTACAGCCAGACGTCAGATTCACGTTGGATGGTGAATCACCGAGCCTGCGCGCACCCAACTCTCTCTCTCAGTACGGTCAGTCGACAGGAAGGAGGAAGACGGAAGAACTCAGCTTTCAGACGTCTGGATGGTATTCCAGAAGTCGCCCCCGCCGTTTGGCTATCAGCCCAGACGTCTGATTCTGGAAATGTTTCCAGAATCAGGCCGCGACTCGCCCTCCGCTCGTGACGCCGCGCCTCGTCGCACCTCGTGCGCCTGCTGCTCGGACCACAGCAGTCCCCCCCCCGCGTCGCCCTGCGCCCGCTGCGATCCCCGCCGGCCGGCCCTGGCAGCCCCGGCGAGCTCGCCCTCACGGCTGAGCGCCGCTCTCGCACGCAGCACCTCCTCCGCGCTCACTGCGGCTGCCGCTGCAACCTCGCGCTCACTCTCACGCTCGCTCTCACGCTCACTGGCTGAAGGAGAAGAGGAAGGAGGCGGTGGTGACGAAAGAGCGCGTGGCCTTTTAAGGCCGCGAGAGGAGAGAGAAGGAGCGCGGCTGGGGAATCTGCAGCCGCAGGAGGAAAGAATATGCGAATATGCGGGTCTACGCGCTCAGGCGCGCAGACGACCTGCGCGTGTCAAAGATAACAGATTTCCAGACGTCTGGCAACGATCCCAGACGTCTGATACGACGTCTGGAAGTGATTCCAGATGTCTGGTCCGACGTCTGGCCCACCTCCCAGACGTCTTAAAATACGTCTGGGGCACGCGTTCATAACAGAAATCCAACAGCACAAGGTCAAAACCTGAAGCAAGCATGAACTTCTGGGATAGAAGGTTTTGCAACTATCCAGAGGAGGGTTTCCATCCCCAAGCATGCACAACCAAAGAAGAGGCGAAGCCTTTGGAAAGCTCGAAAATCTCTTCCAAGGTGAAAGAAGTGCCCAAGACACCATCCTTGAAGACCGGACGATGGACTTGGAGCTTGAGCTCCAAGAAAGAAGGCTCAAGATGGCCAGCTCCAACCACCACTGAAGCAAAGGAGGGCTTCGGTGGCAACATCCAATCCTCCGGAGACGAGGGAAGGGACGGTTGCGACGGAACCATCGCAGCAAACACAATTGAAAATGACAAAAGAGGCAAACCACGCATGAAGCAAACACAAAAACAAAGTGAGAACCAGCACGACAAACCCTAGAAAAAGGCATGCAAAGAGAAGACGGCTAGGGGTCCACTCTAAGGGGCTCCAAACGGAGCCATCTAAGGATAAGGGGCGCATAGGCCCCCCACCGGGGGGAGGGACGAGAGGACCACACCAGCAAGAGCCGAAACTCTAGCCAGAAAGGAGGAATAGAGAACGAAGAGGCGCCAAGGGAGAGACAAGGAGTGAAGCGGGCGGGGGAACCGAGGAGGAAATGAGAGAAATGAGTGATTTCATAAAGGAAATACAATTATACCTATTTAAAACTCTTAACTTAATTTACTTTAGTCTCTTCAACACTTATCTTAACGTTAAACACTTAACTTATTCCAAACACTTAGCCTATATACAATCAACACTTATGTACAGACACTAACACTTAACTTATATAAACATACAATGCACACACGACACTAACACTAACACAACACGCTAACACTTGGTATACACATGCAGCACAAACACAACCTACTCAACATTAAGTCATTTTTTTAGGTTAATCTCAGCACAAACACACACTAGTGACCCAAAAAGAATGGGCCATCTCTTCGCAGGATTAACAGCCCAAGGGCCGAATCGATACCACTACTAGGATGGCCCCTGCCAAGGGAAAATGCCACAACTCCACCTGGCGCCCAGAGGCCACTCGCAGGGTCGCACCTAGTGGGCTACACTCAATAGAGTCCTAACCTATGGGCTCTAAGATCTACAATGCACACTCTATAGATCACTCACATGTACGCATGCACACACGCACGAGCAGTGCACGAGTGCATGAACACGCTCGCACAAGTGAGCGCGCCAGGGAGCCCACCCCTATTCTCGGGCGATGGGTTAAAGAACGTAAAACATTATATACTGCAACAATGATTACATCGTTGATGTTGTGCTAAAAAGAGCACCTCTCAACTGTGCTACGCCTGTGTGTGTAGTGTGTTTTATCTGATGATTAGGGTCTTAATTAAGGTCCAATTAAGGGTTTAAATTACAAATTGAATGCCTAAACATTAAATTAATACATAGACTAATGATTACATAAGTTAGATTATATAAATTACAAATATAAATACGTATTTACACTAGGTTATATATGTACATTTTAAGGTTAATTAAGTTATATACAACACATATCACTATGTGTATACCTAATTGGACTATAAATAAGTTAATTTAACTAATAAATAATATGATTAAGATTTTTAAGTTATTTTATTAAGTTTATTACTAATTATACACGTTATATTCACATATTTACTATGTACATAATATACAGATATGATAATTATACAATATATACATACTACTATACAATACGTATATAAGGTTATAAATAAGATTAAAGTAAGTTAAAATATAAATTATAAAAGTATACTATAACTTAGCATAATATCTAATTAACTTACTAATTTACATTAGTATAACTTACTAATGTATATATTATTACTTAAAGTACTTGATGAGAACCTCATCATGAACCCTAACTAGCACAATCTAACCTAGATATGCAAAAAAAAGCTCCTACATAACTCAAAAAAAGGCTTAACTCAGAGAATTCTGAGTTTAGGAAGAAAATAAGTCATAAGGGCTAAAACTGCAATTTCACCAACGCAATTTGTAAACAGGGTAATTAAGTGTCCAAACACAGGTCAAACAAACCTAATAAGAAGGAAAGTGGGATGATATGATCTAACGAGGGTTACAGCAACTTCAAGAAATTAAATGACATTCTATAACCCTAAAATAAACCCACTTCAATTCACGAGGTTCGAGGTAGGGTAAAAATCAAAAAAATCCTCTAAAATTCATAGAAAAATAATCTCTAGGATTTAGAACCTTCAATTTGGCCTTAGAAACCAATTTTGACCTACATTGAGAACCATGTCCAATTAATGATTTAATTTGGGTTTTTACGTAAATTGGCTGGTCAAACATGGTCCAACCTAGAAACAAAATTCACCATTAAAATCATTAGGTTCAAATTAGTCATGCATAAAAACTTGAGCCTAAGAAGAGACCTCCTTGACCGACTTTGCAATTTGGTCCTCTTCATTTACTTTTTGACCCTTATCTTTCGAAACCCTTGTAGTTTGGCCCCCAGCTTTCTCGTTGTTCTTTGCATAACGGTCCCTCCTGCAAAACTCTACATAGCACCATGCTCCGGCGACTTTGCGCGGAGCATGGCGCTGCGCAGAGCGAGGCAACCGCCCTGCAAAATGTATGCGGGGTTCCCTGTGACGTCCTCTGTCGCAGGGACCCGACCATGCTGCCTGACGACCCCCACACCTTCCATGCGAACGTGCAGAAGGTATGGGTCTCGTCTCCGACCACACTCCGGCGAGGCTGGCACGTCGCCAGCCTGCGCCTCCCTCTCCGCCACCCCCTTTATAAGAACCAGCACCCCCTGCCGATTCTTGTAAACTTGTCTTGGCGGAGAATCCCTCAAAATTTCCTCTCTTCCCTCTCCGACAGGAAACCCACAAGCTCCGGCGGCCACTCCTCCTCCTTTTCGTCGCTTTGCTGCCATACTAGCAGCAGAGTCTGCTTCGTCTCGTCTTCCCGCGTCGCGCCAAACCAAGCGCACGCTTCCCTGCCCACTTCCTCGTCACCGCTCTCTCCCTCTGGGTGTTTCTTCTCCGGGGACAGTCGATACGACTGCCCACCTCTCCGACCCCCTTCGTCCCTGCAAGTAGGTTATAATTACTCCCCATCTTCCCCTCTTTCTTTTCCCCACATTATTTCATTCAAACCGACCCTCGACTATCCCTGACCACCATCACCTTCCCTGTCTCCAGCCACCCTCTGGCGAGTTGCCCCCATTGATCCGCAGCTCCACACAACTCGCCGACCGTCCCAGAAGCTCTGCCTCATCACACTGAACGCCCTCCGCCCCTCCACAGTCCCTCCACACTCACTCAACACGCCACCGAACACACCCATCTTTTCGGCCACAGGACTACCTAGGCACGCATGCCAAGGCCACCCCGCGGCCTGCCGCACAGCTCAACACCTTCTCCGTGCCACGGCGAAGGTTTCCCGGTGGTTTGATTAGGCCGAGAGGCCCTTTTAGTGCTTGATGGGTCTGCTGCCCCAGCCACCATTGTTGACTATTCGAGAAGCTCCCAAGCGAGCTTCAGGCTTCAGAGCTCCAGGTTTCCAGCTGTTGCGGATTGGGGAGACTCCTGCGAAGGTAGCCAGCCAGTAACCGACGAGAATCGAAGCTGCAGCTGAGGAGATTACGAAGAGGTCTTCCTGCGGGTGCACGCGAGGAGAGGCGCCAGTTTAGTCCCACATCGTTAAGCCTCGCAGCGCCTTCACGGTTTAAATTATTTTTGTGAATAAGCCTTATCGCCTCCGAATACACCTAGGGTGAGGTCCCTCACCCATCACACCTGCCTCGTCCACGGATTCACCTCGTGGACCTGGTGGGATCCGACCCGACACCACCGAGCACACGTCGCGCACCATATCATGCCGATGCACCTGGTCCCGGGTACGCAACCCGACTCGTTAACCCGGCTCTAGGAGAGCTTCCTGTGAGCGATTTGCAGAGAGAGAGAGAGATACGTGTGGGTAGAGGGAAGGGTTAGGTTTTTCTGTGCCTTGTGTGCAGGAACAGAGCGTCGAAGGAGAAAGGCTAAGTACTTAGCCGCAAGAAGGAGAAGGAAGAAGCTCTGAAGAGAGGTTGAGCAGAGGAAAAGGCAAGGCAGAGAAGAAGCAGAAGAAGAGAGGCCGTGCAGAAGAAAAGAGAAGGAAGGAAAAAGAGAATTCAGAAGAAGAAGGCTCGCCAAGGAAGAAGAAGATACTGCAGAAGAAAGTAGAAAGAGGCAAGGCAGAAGAAGAAGAAGAACAGTGAAGAAGAAGAAGATCAGAGGCACGCAACAACAAAAGAAGAAGACTTTCATTTTAAGACGTCTGATACAGAAATCAGACGTCCAATTCTGTTCTTTTTAGCAATTCATTTTTATAATTCTCATTGAACCAATTGTTTTCTCAAGTTTTTAAAAGTACTTAGATTGCTCCCTGTGTTCGACCTCGGATACTCCGATTTTCGAGTAATAAAATCTTTATTTGTTTTGAACGTTTTTTCGGCTGTACTACAACGTGATAATCTTTAAGAACTTGATAAAACATACGCGAAACAGTACTATACATATATATACACATATATTAAATAAATAGATTATTTACATAATAAATATTATAAATTAGTTACTTATCTAACCAGTGTACACGTATTGTACATGTAAATATGTATACATAAGTATGTACATTTACAAGTTTTATATATATATACATAAACATGTATATATTAGCTTTCATAATATATAAATATATACAATACAACTTAAAATACATTAAATTAACTAGATTACATTACTTACATATAAACACTATATATATATACATATATATATATATATACATATATATATGGATATACATATATACATATATATGTGTGTGTGTAAATTGTATACATATATAAATTAGCATATTATACATATATACAATATATACAAATGGATATATTTTTAGGATTTTTGTAGTTTTTCTGATTTTTGTTTTGTTTTTGAGTTTTATAAAGAAAACTGGAAGAGAGAAAGCTAAGGGAATGGGAGAGGAAACTCGTTTTGTATTTTTATTTCTAAACCAAAGGAAGTTCTAAACTTCTGCAGTTATTATCTACAAACTAAAGACACTAAAACCTAGAACTAAACACACACACAAGTTCTAAACACTAAAGACTCACTCGCTACACATTTTATTTATTTATTTACACTATTTTGGTATTTTTCATCTTATTTATAAAAATGAAGCTAGAAATAGGCCAATTAATGATCCAAAATTGATTGCAAGCCATAAAAATTGTTGAAAAATGATGGAAAGAATGGATAAAGCATGAGAAACTTCTAGCAACCAATAGAGATCAAATTCAAATGCAAAAACATGATTTGAACATTAAATTACATCAAAACAACTTTTTTGGGTAGTTTTCAAACTTTAATAAAATGACAGAAGTTTCTACTGGGGCTTACAACTATTTACAAACCATTGCAAATTCAAATACAATTTCTACACATAGCTGAAAGCTTGTTCTTGCATTAAACTCTCTAGAAACTTATCCTGACTCCATTTAGATCAAATTCTAACCAAAATTATGATCTAAAATTTGCATCCAGTCCAATTGCACAGCTGCTATTGTCAAGTACTAATTTAGACCCAATGAAGTGTAATCTATGTGTGTAATGACCTGTTACATTTTTAGCCGGTTAAGACGTTTGGAGTTTCAGTTAGACATCTAGACACGTGCCCGGATGTCTAAAAGTGAGATTTTTCGTACTGCGCTTCGTTCTCTGTACGCAGGCAGCACACAGAGGTTTCTCTCTCCCTGCACCCTCACCCCACAAACCCTAATTCCCATCCTATTTAGGCCCCTCCCCTCCTTCTCATCCCCTCACCACCAGTCACCACCATTTCCAGTGCCTCCTGTGCGGCTGTGGCGAGGCCAGATGAGAGTGGCAAGAGGGGGACGAGCGAGGGAGAGCGAGAGAGAGGAAGGAAGAGAGTGTGGAAGGTTGGAGGACCTTCAGGAAATCGACGGAGCTCGCACAGCCAGCGGCGGGCACGTGCACGCGAGGAGGACGCTGGTGGGGAGCTGCTCAAGCTCCTGCAGCTACTGGAGCTGCCACTGCGGCGGAGGTGCGAGCGGGGCGAGCTACGAGGAGGTTCTGGTACTGGAAGTTTTCCAATATCAGACGTCTGGCGTGACGTCCAGACAACTGGTGAGGGACATGGACGTCTAGAGCTAAGGTCGGATGCCTGAAAGCACGTATCGCGCGAGGTACATACGTTCCTACCCTGATTTCCGCCATGCAGAAGATCTCAGTGCAGGAGTTGTTGGGCTGAAACTGTGCCTGCGCTTTTGTACACAGGGCAGGCTTTGGGAAGGCATGGGGTGCCCTTTCCCAGGTACTTTTGGACGTCTAATCACGTCGTCAGACGTCCGGAGGTATTACTAGACGACCGGATACCTTGTCCGACATCTGGAGCTGCCCCCAGATAGTCGTAGAGGGAGTCTGGACATCTGATCAGCTGCAGGAAAGACAAGGTGAGTTCTGACGTCTTTGAAGACTTCTAGACTTAGTCCCAGACGTCTGATTTTGATCAGTAACCGCGTTTATTAGCCTGTTTAAGGTCCAAACGGAATCAGATTTCCGCAAACGAAGTACCATTATTTTCCACTCGAGTTCCCCTATGTATTCGTATTGAGTATTTACTATTTTGAGCTCATCTAATGTACATTGGTTGCTGGTACAGGTTACCAGCCAGTGGCATGTTCGGGGCCTATGGAGACGACGAGATCTGCAGCACATGCCCCCATTCCTCCCGTGATACCCGGTAGAGTGGTTTAACTCATTTAATAATTAAATAAGAATGTACTTGGTTGGAATAGTCAAATTGAACTCTAAGATATGGAATAAACCCTAGGGTAGAAATGAATGAGCCTGTTTGAGTTGTACTGTTTACTTCAATGCATGGTTAAGATAAATTGCTAGCAAATGCTTTTAATATAATTACGAGATGCATGCTAAAATACGAGCTACCTGTATGTAATTGAAATTTTTCCTATGAAACCACAAGTTGCATGTTATTGAGAATTGAATTATGAAAACAAGAGCTGCTTGTATATGGATGAGGAACAAATTATGAGACATGAGATCTGGACTTGGATAAATGAGATGAATATGAGCATGAACCCTATGGGGAATTAAGAGTAGAACTCCTATGGATGAAAGGAAATCTGGAATGTAGACGGGAAGTGAGCCGGCCCTTGTGTACGCGATACCAAGGAGAGCAACTATTCCCTTTTAGTGTAGAGTAGAGCTAGCCTCCCTTGGGTTGAGACCTAGGGTTAGTATTGGCCACTTTACATCGATTCCTGTTAGCCCTCGCATACGTGATACCGAGGCGAGCTACTAGTGTAGGGAGGGAGCTAGCCACCCCACGGGGCCCGAGGTTCAGCTAGTCATCCTGCATGGACTTAGGTCCTTTGGGCAAACCAGGGTAGTTAAATGAGGGTGGTCTGTGGAGGGGTGAGACCCCTGTTTGGTTCTGAGGGGTGAGACCTCTGTTCTGAGAGGGCAAGGCCCTATACTGTTCCGTGCTGTACTTTAGGCATACCCACTACTGGAAATGACTGACCGCGTGTCAATGCAGGGTTGCTACTCGTGCGCTTATCACGCGTGCCGTAGTCACCGCTATGTCTTGACAGTGACCTCGAGGTGGTTGACTGGGTGTAGGACTACCACGGGGGACTCTCCCGGCCAGGAGAGCACTACGTGTACCTCCTACTCTACAAAAGAGACTGCAATCAAGATCGTTCCCACGAGAAACATGCAAGATCAAGAAATACCTGGGTACTTTGAGAAATAGATGAAACAGAAACACATAAATGAGATAAATAGAAATGAGAAATAAATCTATTGTTATTTTTACTATACTTGTACTTAAATAATGTAACCACCACTCTACTCAGCGTTCGCTGACTCTGTCTTTTCGTAATCCTGAACAGGGTTACGAAAAGACAGAGTCAGTGATGAGCCCAACCGTAGTCGTTCTTTCAGCACTTTCATTTTCTCTACTGTTGTAGTAAGTAATTGACACATAGTTTACTATTCCAGTTACTTTTGTTTCCTTTACGTTTTTTGTTGTTGTTGTGGTGGCATGTGCTATGTGTTGAGACTGTTGTTCTACCTTCTCTATTGCTTCATAATTTTCTTTTGCTTAGTTATATTGCACGTGTGAATGTGGTTTATTTTTCTTGCTTTTGGTTATTTCTTGTTGGATGACTAGGTTTTGGGATTAGTCGAGGTGAGCCGATCTCGGGTTCTGTAGAGATCTAGGAATTGGATCGTAACAAGCTGGTATCAGAGCAAGGTCGTCCCGAGAAATGAACCAATTGGCTTGAGAATAACCACTCACATGTATATAACTAGGATAGTCACCACAACTTATCGCTTTGACATTCGTTTCCGAGTCTTTTTCTCGTTGTAATCTAGTATCGTTGACACTCTTGTTCTATCTTTCGCATCCCCTTGCAGGAGATGCCTCGTTGGGGAGTTCTCGAGGTAGGCCGTGGCCGTGGCCATGGATGAGGTCGGAAGGGCGGACGTGTCAGACCTGAGGTACTAGTTGACCCACCTCTTCTCCCGGGCATTTAGGCCTAGGATCTCACCCAGCTGATCAGAGACATCGTGCGAGAGGAGCTCCACCAGCCTCCACGGTCACCTCTCCTTGAGGACGTGGAGGGGGAGTCCTCGGTAGGACAGAGAGACCATCGCAGCATCAGACGAGCATAAGGGGGAGGGGGTGGTCCTCCACTACCCCCACTACACTCTGACACTTCTGAGCATGAGCCATCCTTGCCTAGAGGCGTGCCCGTTCCCCCACTGCAGCTGTACCACAAGCTTTTCGGACAATTTCAGAAGCTGAAGCCCCCCTCCTTCAAGGGGGATGAGGACCAGTCAAGGCAGAGGACTAGCTGGAGCAGATAGAGAAGGTGTTCGACACCCTTCGCCCTCCTGCGGAGTGCCGCGTGGCCTTTGCAACGTACCAGCTAGAGTGTGCAGCACATAGGTGGTGGAGGGCAGTTTGAGGCCAGGAGGGGAGAGAGCTGCCGTGGGACCAATTCGTGGCTCTCTTCTATAAGCAGTACTTTTCACAGACCTGGTAAGACCAGAGGAGGCGAGAATTCCACACTCTCTGCTAGGGGACATTAACGATTAGTGAGTACCACACACGTTTTCTAGAGCTGTCGCATTTCGCCCCGACAGCTGTGTCTACTGAAGAGGAGTGCCTGTGGAGGTTTACTGAGGGGCTCCGACCTGTTATTCAGGGGTATGTCAAACCCCTGAAGCTGCCTACTTTCTCTCGTGTGGTTGAGGTAGCCGTGACTTACGAGGAGACCAACCTGGCCACGTGAGACACTAACAGCGGACGAAAGAGGCCCTACCAGCCAGAGTACTCTCAGGGTCGTCGGGAGAGGAGGCACGTGGTGCCCGTAGGAGAGCCGTCTCATTTTGCAGGGCCATCAGTGGCCTTTGGGGGTCCCAGACAGGGGTTAGTTGCCAGCACTGGACCCCCGCCCAGCCGCCAGCAAGGACCCACGGAGGGAGGTCGTGTACCCCTCTGCTACCAGTGTGGCCAGCTAGGCCACATCAAGAGGGACTACCCATCTAGGGTCGGAGCACAGCAGATGCTCCCCGCACCGAGCACTGGAGGCCGAGCTGGTGGTTGTGGTCACCATGCATGTGGGGGAGGACAACAGTCACGCGAAGGGTACCGGCCTGCTGCTACTCACCCGACCCAGAGTGTAGCTGCTTCATTTGCATCGAGAGCTGAGGTGCGATCAATGGCCTGACACACAGAGACGCTAGGGCTTCGGGTTCAGTGGTGGCAGGCATGGTTACTGTTTCTGGTAGATTAGTGTACGTACTTTTTGATTCCGGTGCCACACACTCCTTTGTCGCTACAAGTTTTACCGTCAGTTTGAGGTAAGGTAGTGTACTGTTAGAGAATCCGTTTGTGATCAGAGGCCCGGATGGCCAGTTGTTTGTAGCCGAGGAGGTCTACACAGACTGTGAGGTCAGTATCGGACGACACAACCTCCCTGCTAACCTGATTGCGATACAGTTGGAGGATTTTGGCATGATCCTAGGGATGGACTAGCTGTTCGCCTATCATGCCCTGGTGGACTGTTTCAGGAGGAAGATCATCTTCTCCATACCGGAGTTGTCTCCCTTTGAGTTTCACGGATAGCCGGTGGACGGAGGTTTCAGGTGCATCTCCGCGCTTTGGGCGAACAGGCTTTTGAGCTAGGGGTGTGAGGACTTTTTGGCCTGTGTAGTGGCAGAGCCTAGGTCCGTGGCTAACTTTCAGAGTATTCCGGTGGTCTGCGAGTACCCCGATGTCTTTCCAGAGGAGCTACTAGGACTATCGCCTGAGCGTGAGATCGAGTTTGAGGTCTCATTGGTACCGAGGACCAACCCCATTTCTACTGCACTATACCGGATGGCACCTCTTGAGCTGCGAGAGCTCAAGTCACAACTACAAGACCTGTTGGAGAAGGGCTTTGTGAGGCCCAGTGAGTCCCCATGGGGAGCCTCTGTGCTGTTTGTGAAGAAGAAGGACGGTACCCTACGACTTTGTGTCGACTACCGACAACTAAATAGGGTCACCATCAAGAACAAGTATCCGCTGTCGAGGATTGACGACCTCTTTGACCAATTGCGAGACGCCACAGTATTCTCCAAGATAGATCTAAGGTTGAGTTACCACCAATTGAGGATTAGGGAGACCGACGTCTCCAAGACAGCTTTCCATACCTGGTACAGGCACCACGAGTTCTTGGTCATGCCATTTGGTCTGACCAATGCCTCCGCTGCCTTTATGGATTTGATGAACTGTGTTTTCAGGCCGTACTTAGACCAGTTTGTAGTGGTATTCATCGACGACGTACTCGTTTACTCGTGGGATCAGGCGCAGCATGGACAACATTTATGCATGATCCTGGATACCTTGAGGTGACACAGGTTGTATGCTAAGTACAGTAAGTGCGAGTTTTGGTTGAGTCAGGTGACTTTCTTGGGCCACGTGATTTCAGGGGATGGATTGGCTGTGGATCCAGCTAAGGTAGAGACCATCCTCAGGTGGGAGAGGCCACGTACAGTGATAGAGATACGCAGCTTTTTGGGAGTGGCAGGTTATTGCCGACAGTTTATCAGAGGATTCTCTCATATTGCGCATCCCATGACCCAGCTGACTCGGAAGAACGTGCCCTTTGATTGGATAGATGAGTGCGAGGCATGTTTTCAGGAGCTGAAGGGGAGACTGACTTCTGCTCTTGTGCTTACTATTCCAGACAGTAGTGGCGGTTTTGTGGTTTACACCGACGCTTCGTTGCAGGGGTTAGGAGGTGTGCTCATGCAGCGGGGTTACGTTGTAGCTTATGCTTCACGGCAACTGAAGCCCCACGAGCATAGCTACCTTACCCATGACTTAGAGCTGACAGTAGTTGTCTTCGCGATGAAGACATGGAGGCACTACCTTTACGGTGAGACTTTCAAGATTTTCGCAGATAATAAGAGCCTTAGGTACTTGTTTGATCAAAAAGAGCTTAACATGAGATAGAGACGTTGGTTAGAGCTCCTGAAGGACTACGACTGCAGCATCTCCTACTACCTAGGGAAGGCCAATGTGGTGGTCGATGCCTTGAGTCGGAAGGCGCCCTCCCACTTGGCCAGTTTAGTAGTGCAGAGTTTGAGACTCATAGAGGAGTTGGGCAGTTGGCAACCTCGGGAGTCACAGGGGTATTGTGGGACAGTGACAATGACGCGACAGACACGACCTGAGCTGATAAACTGCATCATCGCATGGCAGATGCCAGATTCGTGCTTACAGACACTGCAAGACAGGGTGTTGATAGGGGACCCAGGAAACTTTTCCTTTCCAGACGAGATACAGCGCATGAGGGGGCACTTATGCATTCCTAGGGATGAGGAGTTGTTGAGAGAGATCTTGACTGAGGTGCATGGGTCCAGGTTCACCATACATCCCGGGAACACAAAGATGTACCATGATTTGCGACACGACTATTGGTGGAGAGGGATGAAGTGGGATGTTTGTGAATTTGTGCAGCAGTGTTTGGTATGCCAGCAGGTGAAGGCCGAGCATCAAAGGCCTGCAGGGCCATTGTAGCCACTTCCTGTGCTAGAGTGGAAGTGGGAGCGCATCACCATGGACTTGGTGGTGGGTCTACTAGTTACCCAGTAGGGACACGACGCAGTCTGGGTGACAGTAGACAGGTTGATGAAGATGGCACGTTTCCTGCCGATCCGAGTCACCTTTGGACCAACACAGTTAGCAGAGAGATACATCCGGGATGTGATGCACCTGCACGGAGTTCCACATGAGATTGTATCTGACAGGGATACTTGCTTTACTTCCCAGTTCTGGGCTGAGTTTCAGTAGGCTTTGGGGATGCATTTGAGGTTCAATACCACTTACCACCCCCAGACGGACGGACAGTTAGAGCGCACCATACAGACAATTGAGGACATTCTGTGTGCCTGTGTGCTAGACTAGAGAGGCTCTTGGGAGTAGCATTTGCCCCTGGCAGAGTTTGCATACAATAACAGTTATCACTCGAGCATCGGCATGGCACCTTACGAGGCTCTGTACGGACGAAGGTGTACTGCACCCTTGAGTTGGGTCGAGGTGGGGACCAAGTGGGAGGTTGGTCCCAGGCTGATCCGACAGAGTCAGGAGGTGATAGAGCAGATTCACAGACGACTCCATAGTGTCAAGAGCAGGCAGAAGAGCTATGCTGACCGAAAATGCAGAGAGGTGCAGTTCGAGGTTGGAGACCACATCTTTCTCCGTGTTTCGCCCATGAAGGGCCTGCAGCGTTTTGAGGTGAAAGGGAAGCTTGCGCCGAGGTTTGTGGAACCCTTTTACGACTTGCCCTTCCTCTCCAGCTTTCTGGAGTGCACGACGTGTTCCACATGTCCAACCTCAAGAAGTACATCGCTGATCCTAGTCACGCTCTGAGCCACGAGAGCGTTTAGGTGGGTGATGACCTAACCTACCCCAAGAGACCAGTACAGATACTAGACAGAGCCGTCCGGAGTCTGACACGGAAATAGGTACCACTGGTGAAGGTCTTATGGAGAAGCCAGTGATACGAGGAGGTGACTTGGGAGCCTGAGGCGGCGATGCGAGAGCGGTACCTGAAGCTTTTTGAGGGTACATCTTTTCGGACCTACTTCGGTCCTCTTTAAGTTTGTTATGTGTTTATACGTTCCTTTCCTGTACCCTAGCTAGCTCAAGTTTTGGGGACGAAACTTCCTTTAAGTTTGTTATGATGTAATGACCTGTTACATTTTTAGCTGGTTAAGATGTCTGGGGTTTAAGTCAGACATCTGTCTAGATGTCTAGACACGTGCTCGGACATCTGAAAGTGAGATTTTTCGTAATGCGCTTTACGCTCTACGCGCGGGCAGCGTGTAGAGGTTTCTCTCTCCCGCACCCTCACCCCACAAACCCTAATTCCCATCCTATTTAAACCCCTCCCCTCCTTCTCATCCCCTCACCACCAGTCACCACCACCTCCAGCACCTCCTGTGTGGCTGTGGCGAGGCCAGACGAGAGTGGCGAGAGGGGGGCGAGCGAGGGAGAGCGAGAGAGAGGAAGGAAGATAGAGTGGAAGGTCGAAGGACCTTCGGGAGCTTGGCGGAGCTACCACGGTCGATGGTGGGCGTGTTCGCTCAAGGAGGATGCTGGTGGGGAGCTACTCAAGCTCCTACAGCTGCTGGAGCTGTCGCTGTGGTGGAGGTGCGAGCGAGGCGAGCAGCGAGGAGGTTCTGGTACTGGAAGTTTTCTAGTATTAGACGTCTGGCATGACGTCCAGACAACTGGCGAGGGACTTGGACGTCCGGAACTAAGGCCGAACGTCTAAAAGCACGTATCGCACGTGGTAAGTACGTTGCTACGCTGATTTCTGCCATGCAGAAGATCTCAGCACAGGAGTTGTTAGGATGAAATCGTGCCTACATTTTTGTATGCAGGGCAGGCTTTGGGAAGGCATAGGGTACGCTTTCCCAAGTACTTTTGGATGTCTGATCACATCACCAGACGTCCAGAGGTGTTTCCAGACGATTGGATACCTTGTTTGACGTCTGGAGCTGCCCCCAGATGATCGTAGAGGGAGTCTAGATGTTTGATCAGCCGTAAGAAACACAAGGTGAGTTCTGACGTCGTTTAAGACGTCTGGGATTAGTCCCAGACGTCTGATTTTGATCAGTAACCGTATTTTTTGGTCTATTTAAGGCCCAAACGGAATCGGATTTCCACAAACGAAGTACCGTTGTTTTCAACTCGAGTTCCTCTATGTACTCGTATTGAGTATTTACTATTTTAAGCTCATCTAATGTACATTGGTCGCTGGTACAAGTTACCATCCAGTGGCATGTTCAGGGTCCACGGAGATGACAAGATTTGTGGCACAGGCCCCCATTCCTCTCGTGATACCGGTAGAGTGGTTTAACTCAGTTGTTAATAATTAAATAAGAATGTACTTGGTTGAAATAGTCAAATTGAACTTGTAACGAACGCGTGCCCCAGGCGCCTTTTAAGACGTCTGGGAGGTGGCCCAGACGTCGGACCAGACGTCCGGGATCACATCCAGACGTCTGACCAGACGTCCGGGATCGTTTCCAGACGTCTGGAGAACAGTTATGTTCGCACGGGAGATTCGTCTGCGCGCCTGTGTGAGCAGACCTGCGATTCCTCTCTCTCTCTCTCTGCGGCTGCAGGCGCGCTGCGACCACCTTCTCTCTCCTCCTCGCGCGGCCTTAAAAGGGCCACGCCTCCCCTCCTGTCTCCACCGTCTCCTCCCTCTTCTCCTTCCTGTGCGCGAGAGCGAGCGAGCGCGAGGGCGGCAGCGGCAGCCGCAGTGAGCGCGGAGGAGGTGCGGCGTGCGAGGGCGGGGCTCTGCCGTGAGGGCGAGCTCGCCGGAGCGGCTTGGCCGGCCGGTGGAGGGCGCAGGGGGCGCGGAGAGACGCGGAGAGGGACCTGCTGCGGTCGGAGCAGCGGACGCGCGAGGTGCGACGCGGGCGGCGTCGCGAGTGGAGGCCGAGCAGGGTCCTGATTCTGGAAAAATTTCCAGAATCAGACGTCTGGATTGATAGCCAGACGGCAAGGTCGACGTCTGTAAGATCATACAGACGTCTGAAAGGTGAGTTTCCGCCTTCTTCTTCCTTCTTGTCGACTGACCGTACTGAGGGAGGGGGTTGGCTGTGCGCAGGTTCGCTGATTCGCCATCCTTTGTGAATCAGACGTCTGTAAGTTGTACCAGACGGCGGGAGTGACCTCCAGACGTCCTGAGGGACCATCGGACATCTGGGATCTAGGGCAGACGTCCCCGCAGACTTCTGGACGTCTGGGAAACCACGCTGAACAGGTAATTCTCTGATCCACTTTTTAAGACGTCTGGAAGGAGTTCCAGACGTCTGATTTTGCACAGTATCGTCTTTTTCGACCCGTTTAGGGCCCGTTCGGGCTCCGTTTTCCGCGATTCGAGTTGCATTCTTTTCAGAAGTAATTCCTCTACCCGTCTACAGTAGCTATACACTGTTTTGAGACACTCCTTGTGTTTGATCCTTGTGATAGGGCCTCGTTCGGTTGCAGTCTTGAGAGTCGCGGAGGCGCGCGGGATTCCCGATCACGCCCCCATTACTCCCGTTGTACCTGGTAGAGTGGCTTAAGTTATTATTAAAATCTGTTAAAGTATGGAACCATAACTAGAACCTAGGACATTGCATGAATCCTAGGAATGAGAAATATATGGAATGATAGCTCCTAGGTGTTGCATGAATCCTAGGGTCGGAAAACTAGATTGTATGATAGATCCTAGGATATGGCATGAATCCTAGGATGGAAAAACTAGTGGAATGTATAATACTGCAGTCTTGGAAAAATGGAAAGGAATATATAAAGCTGCCTGTTATGAATAAGGAACATGACTGAGATCATGGTTTGTAAGAACGTGAAACTGGAAAGTGAAACATAAGATGTCCTGAGATTAAAGGATGGAACCCTATGGGGAATTAGGAGTGGAACTCCTGGAAAGAGAAAGGAATGGAACTGAGATGTTGTTCGTATTGTCTCTTGGGTACGCAGTACCAAGGGAAGTACCTGTACCTGTTTAGTGCAGAGTGGGGCCAGCCACCCCAGGGACCCGGGGTTAGGATTGGCCGCTCTGTACCGACTTGCTGGCCCTCGTGTACGTAGTACCGAGGAGAGATACTAGTGTTAGGAGAGTACTAGCTACCCCACGGGCCCCGGGGTTCTGCTAGCCTCCTTCACCGACTTGTTAGGCCCACTGGGGCAAACCAGGGTAGTCAGGCGAGGGTGCGCGGACTGTGGAGGGGCAAGGCCCCGGTTTGGTTACTGTGGAGGGGTTGGACCCCTGTTACTGAGAGGGCTCTGCCCTGGTTCCGTGCTGTGCTTTGGGCGCACCCGTTAACGGAAACGACTGACCGCGTGCCAGTGCGGGCTAGCTACCTGTGCGTTTATCGCGCGTGCCGTAGTCACCGTTACATCTGTCAGTGACCTTGGGGTGGTTGACTGAGGGTAGGATCACCACGGGGGACTCTCCCGGCCAGGAGAGCACCACGTGCTACTTCTACTTTTGGAAAAGACTGCAATCAAGATCATTCCCACGAGGACATTCGAGATCAAGTAAAGGATCTGAGAAATAAATGAAATAGTGAGAAAAATTGAAAGATGTGAATAAAGGAAGTAATAGAACATAACAGCTACTGTACACTCTACTGTTGCCTTTAGTTAGTTTGCCACTCTACTCAGCGTTTTGCTGACGTGTTACACTCGTTACCTCTTTCAGGACCAGGTGTTGAGCAGCCAGGGTCGGCGGCTGCAGAGGACGCTGGGCCGAGTAGGGTCCAGTAGAGTTACCACAGCCTTTTGTACCCCTTTTGTTTCTGTTCTAGTGAGTAGTTTTGTTTCCGCTGTACCTTCTTTACCTGCAGTTCTTGTTATATGATAAATGTTGTTTTACTGTTGTGGTGGTACCTACTGTAGTAGTTTCTTTCCTTACTGCTGTACTTTCTTACTGTTAGTTATATTCATGCTGAATGTGGTTTATTTTACTGTCTTTTGGTTACTTCCTCGTTGGACGACTAGGTCTTGGGATTAGTCGAGTCGGTCCGGTTCTCGTGTCTCGTAGGGACTCGGGAACTGGGTCGTTACAGAACTCTAGGATATGGAATGAACCCTAGGGTTGAAATGAATGAGCCTGTTTGAGCTGTACTGTTTACTTGAATGCATGGTTAAGATAAATTTCTAGCAAATGCCTTTAATATAATTATGAGATGCACGTTAAAATACGAGCTGCCTATATGTAATTGAGAATTTTCCTGTGAAACCACAAGTTGCATGTTATTGAGAATTGAATTATGAAAACACGAGCTGCCTGTATATGGATGAGGAATGAATTATGAGACAAGAGATCTGGACCTGGATAAATGAGATGAATATGAGCATGAACCCTACAGAGAATTAGGAGTAGAACTCCTGTGGATGAAAGGAAATCTGGAATGTAGATGGGAAGTGAGCTGGCCCTTGTGTACACGGTACCAAGGAAAGCAACTGTCCCTTTTTAGTGTAGAGCGGAGCTAGCCTCCCATGGGTTGAGACCCAGGGTTAGGATTGGCCACTTTACACCGACTCCTGTTGGCCCTCGCATGCGTGATACCAAGGCGAGCTACTATTGTAGGGAGGGAGCTAGCCATCCCATGGGGCTCGGGGTTTAGCTAGTCACCCTACACCGACTTTGTTAGGCCCTTTGGGCAAACTGGGGTAGTCAGACGAGGGTGTGCGAACTGAGGGGCGAGACCCATGTTCTGAGAGGGCAAGGCCCTATACTATTCCATGCTGTACTTTGGGCGTATCCGCTAGCAGAAATGATTGATCATGTGTTAGTGTGGTGTAGCTACCCGTGCGCTTATCACGTGTGCTGTAGTTATCGCTATGTCTTGACAGTGATCCTAAAGTAGTTGACTGGGTGTAGGACTACCACGGGGGACTCTCCTGGGCAGGAGAGCACCACGTGTACCTTCTACTCTATGGAAAAGATTGCAATCAAGATCGTTCCCATGAGGAACATGCAAGATCAAGAAATACCTGGATACTTTGAGAAATAGATGAAACAGAAACACATAAATGAGATAAATAGAAATGAGAAATAAATCTGTTGTTATTTTTACTGTACTTGTACTTAAATAATGTAACCACCACTCTACTCAGCATTCGCTAACTCTATCTTTTCGTAACCCTGTTCAAGACCAGGAGTTGAGTAGCCCGAGTTTTCTGCTGCAGAGGGTGCTGGGCCCAACCAAGCTCAGCCGTAGTCGTTCTTTCAGCACTTTCTTTTTCTCTACTGTTGTAGTAAGTAATGGACACATAATTTACTGTTCCGGTTACTTCTGTTTCCTTTACGTTTTCTATTGTTGTTGTGGTGGCATGTACTACGTTTAAGACTGTTGTTCTACCTTCTTTACTGCTTACTTTTCTTCTGCTTAGTTATATTGTATGTGTGAATGTGGTTTATTTTTCCTACTTTTGGTTATTTCTTGTTGGACGACTAGGTCTTGAGATTAGTTGAGGCGAGTCGATCTCAGGTCCTGTAGGAATCTGGGAACCAGGTCATAACAGTGTGTTCTAATGCTTTCTCAATATCTGAAATATAATTCTAGGAAAGATCTATTCAAAAAATTCTACTATAAACTCAAGAACATTCAAAATGCATATAACTCCAACTACTAAAAACTCCTTCAAAACTTCCATTCAGATAGAAAAGCCACAGCTGCTAACATAAGCTCTCATATTGAAATCCAAACTCAGACTATCTTGAAATCATTCTAACTTATTGCATAAGCTTAAAAATCATATGAAAACCTCTTTAAAATATTAGGAATTGAATAAAACCCTCAATACTTCCAGATAGACCTGGGAACTGAAGGTTAATACTCGAAAATCCCAAATCATGCTCGAGCCAAATAAACATTAGTCTTAATCATTGTAAATCATCTCTTAAGGTTGTAGAACTCAACAAAAATTAGATCAAAGGTCAAAAAACCCTAGAAACCCTAATTTGATTCCCACCTTATGCTATAGATAGCGTGAACACAGGAGACCAAATCAAACATTGCAATCAACTCAAAACCACTCCTAAACCTTCATTCAAATCTCTTAAGCATCATTTAACTCCCAAATGGCTAATTAAAACAAATTCAAATCGAATCAAATTGTTGCCCACCTGGGTTGTTGATGTGCGTTCACCATGATGATGTGATCAATTAGGATTCCTGCACACCAATGCCTAGTGTATAGGATGCCTGTGCAATCATTAAAAACCAATTTAGTCATCACATGGACCTCAATTCCATGCATTGAATTTCATAGGTCCACGCTACCCAATGAAGAACACAAATTGTGTTAGAGATAAAAATTAGGCACAGATTAAACACTCAATGGAAATCAATTCCAAATAGCTCAATCCAATCACTATCAACCCAATAAAACATATGTGAACTCAATAAAACAATTGGATCAGATTAAAAACCCAATTGCTTCTGAAATCCATCGAACAACATTGAAAACCAATCATGCTCAATTAATTGAATAATGTGCAATTCAGGCTAGGGAGAGGGCTTTTGTGATCAAATGAAAGGAATGGGAAGCCCTCAAGAGGAGTTGACGCACTATTAGGTCTAACAGCTACTAAGCTTCAGATCTAACAATTGTCTTAATGGAGTGGGTGAACTATGAGTAAAATAGTGAGGAAAACAAACATAAATGATCGTGAAGCGTAGAGGAGGATCAATGATAAGAAATGAATGGTCAATTAAGCCTCTTTGATCTGAATTGATCAGAGAGGACTACTCGAGGCATGAGAGAAATTAGCACTGATCTACTCCTAAATAGAAGCAATCAAATAGTGAATTCTACTCTAAACTATCTAAACTAAGCTACTCTAATCTAGGAAAATAATTAAATCTAGCTATGAAAGTAGTAAATCTATTCTAAGAGACGAAGGTGGCTTATAGGATCCACTAGCCATTAGTCGGTGGCAACGAAAGGGAAGGGAACCTCCAACGAACGAAGGGATGTCTTAGGCCAACAACCATCGGTTGAGGGTGACAAAATGAGGTAGAAGACACCACTGCTGTCACTAGTAGTTGATGAAGGGGAATTGGAGCTAGAAGGGTAGAAGAAGGGATCAACTTTGGGGGAAGGGAGTTGATCGCTCGCACAGGGGAGTGTGGTGGTCCTTAAATAGGTGTGAGGGAGCTTGGATGACCTAGGAGTGAAGGTGAGGGTTGTTACATGTTAGGGGTTGCGATTTGTTCTGGAGTGCACGAGAAAGTTTAGGATGAAGTAGGATCGTAGGATGTGATCTGGGTGAGGGTGTGAATCTGTGCGCACCGATGTTAGCTAGTAGGATAGAGATCGACCGTTGGATCAGTGGAGAAAGAATGAATGAGAGAGGTTGGTTGAGTCCATCGTGAGTGTAAGGAAAGAAGAAGACCTGCACTCTAAGTCAATTGGGCTTTTTACAAGGGAGCCCCTGGTGTGAATCGGTAGAAGAATTGCAAAGAGACCCATAAGTGATAGGATTTGTAGCCAATAGGTCCCTAGATGCTTGCAAATGAGTCCCTACGACTTTTATGCTTAAGAAAATGTGAAGGTTAAATATTAAAGGGAGGACCTAAGTGTAATTCCCTCAGTTCAAGGTCCTAATGAGGTCAAATCCTAATGAAACTTTTATGGCAAATTATTTGAACTTATTGGATTTTATTCCAGTAGTTGAATTGTGAATTTAAGTTCAATTTGGTGTTCAATTGACAATTGATATAGTCATTTACATACTTAGGTATAGAATCTCTTAAATGTGACCTAATATTATATTATTGTACAAATTTGATATTTTAGATCATTTTTCGTAATTCCCACATGTACTTAACCTTTTTCTTGAATTAATTGATAGTGTTTCAACTGAGTTTCTAGCTTAATTTTGACACTTTAGGTATGATGAATCATACCTCATCACTCTCCTCCTTTTCTTCTTTTTCTCCTCTTGCTTTTTCTATCAAGTATGAGATTTCAATCAACTTCATTTGGACCTTTTTTTGCATGTATTAGACCTTGGACCATTAGCTCTCCTTTTTTTGTAATTTTCTTTCTTGTTTTTCTTATCAAGATAGAAGAAAACCGTTTTTTGGTTTAAATAAAAACATTGTGATAAAATTTAATGGTCAAACAAGTTTTTAAATACCCCGTGGAGTCGGTTTCTATGATCGATTTATGTTCAATTTAAGCACCTTACATCATGCATCTCGTAACACCATTATGTTATTTTTCCTACCAGTCAAATCATCGTAAAAATTTATTACAATAATAGTAATTCAAATTGAGGTATCCCATCCAACAAGTTTGAATTTGAAAATTATTTTGATTGATTGAACCATTAACGTGCTCTCCATGTACAATATTGTTGGGATCTTTACAACGATGTCCTTATATGCTTCTATTGTTTCATATCTGGTCTTGTATTTTTCATATTTATCGAATGCTATATAATGTTGATAATCTTTGATGCTGCTATATTAATGTTGATAATCTTTACATAGATGCCCCTTCGATTGAGCTCTATCCAACAATTTTTTATTTGTTAAAGAAAAGTGAAAAATAATCGTCCCTAAAGTAATGCATTGTCTTATCACACTTATAAATATATTATGGATTGAACACTTGGGAAGACCATATCACATTTTATCATCCTTCTGAAAATTCTAATTATCCCATCTCTAAGATAGAGCACTACGGGAGTACATGAGGGTGCCTATGTAAATATGGAAAATCTAGGGCCATGTATGTAATATTAAATACGTATGGTGATATTTATGTAAGAATCGATAACATCTTCTCACAAAGTCGTTCATGGAAATGACGACAACCCATGTAAATTTATATCGAGAACTATTTTTCGAACTCTCTAAATAACCAAGTGTCTCTCTATACATTTCGACCTCTTAGCATAAATAGGTCTGTCTTTAACATCTAGAGCATAAAGAATCTAAAAATTCAGCACCTTCCACACCAACAACCTTTCCAGGCTATCCTCTGCCTCCACCATGTCCTTCCCCGCTTTCGGGGCTTCATCTAGAGAAACTGATGGCTATTAAGCTATGTTTGTAGAACGTTGTAGCCAAAATTCTCCAGATGATCAACCCTTAATTCATGAAGTTGTTGTTTGTCCCTCATCAACGAAATCCAACCCAAATTCATCAGTTGCTTCTAGCCTAAAATCTCCCCAAACCCATGCATTCCAACCAAAAATCTCCCCTTCATTCGAGACCCGTGCTTTACAAATGTGAGAGGGGTCAACGACGACAACCACCACCACCATCATGGGCATGAGCATGCCCATCACAAGTAATGGAGACCACCATGCCCAACAACAGCAAGTAGGAGGAGGATCGGGCACCATCACCAAAACCACAACCAAAGCCATGGATGGATGGGGTGAGGAAGAGGTTGGTAGAGGTATCTTCACCTACTAATTCTAGTAGGAGTCTTCTCCCCATCATCTTCCTAGTGCCTCCCAACATCCGAAAGTGCAACCCTTCGACCTACACTCCTTAATTGGTATCCATTGGCCCTTACCACTGCAACAAATCCCTCCTACATGAAAACCACATCACTTCTTTCCTTGACCATTACAAACACCTGTGCACGCTCTTCCTACTCTCCCACGTTAGTCACAACGAAGATGAAGCCCATAGGCTGCTATACAAGCACCTTGCTAGGATGGGAGATCTTAACTTAGACATCCATAGCTACTACACGGTGGAAAATATCGGGCTTGAAGATGAGGAGCTTGCGGAACTGATGGTGCTTGATGGATGCTTCATCCTCAGACACCTACTCCACCTACATGTTGATAGACGGCAGCAACAGATGCAAAAAGATAAAGCACCCATTATTGATGATGGGGGTCAAGGATGTTGGATTAAAATCTAATATATGGACCAGTATCTGTAAATAGATATAATCAAATAATAATAAGTTATGTGACTGTCATCTCAAGCCCATAATTTGAAGTGATCAAATTAGTTTAATGGTTTTATACGGGCTAAAGTGCAAATGGATGGTGTGGTTATGTTTCCTAATGTGCAGAGACTCTAGTTGTGAATTGTGACTTCTCGATGGGCGAAGTTGCAATTCACCCAACAATTAGCCACACTAATTGTTGATTATTAGGATAGTCATGGTTCCCAAGAGCCCTAAGTGTGTTTTTCTCCATGGTTAACCCCATTGTGACCTTGTGAGGAGAGAAGGGAGACAGCTGGAGAGAAGAAGAGGTTGTTCTTCTTCTCAAAGCATAGGTGAGATCTCTCCTGACAAACCATAAGGAACTCTTGGAAGAGCCATATTATAGCCCCTTTCCTCTCTGTTGATAATGAATCCAGGTAATATCATTCTCTATGAGTTTTATATTCTGAACAATATATAAGATGACAAATCATGGTTGTTTACCAACGGATATATCTATTGTTTGGATAGTTTTGTTAGATAACCTGCATCTACTTCACACATAATCTATATGAAACAAATATGTCTTTCACGTTCTCAGAAATCACAAAATTAACTCGTAACTACAGGTAGTACTGGTACCTTTTAGACAGGTACCGGTACTCGGGTGTTACAGATTCCAATCTTATTGTATACTGTAACATGCCAGTACCAATACTCTTCATGAGTACCGGTACAAGCAAGCTCTAGATTGACTCAAGGTCGTCCTAAGTCCAAATTAGGACGTACATGTACCGATACTCACCATGAGTACCAGTACACATGATTTCCAAGTCAGGTGTTGGACTTGAAATCACCAGAACCTGTAGTTTACAAGTACCAGTACCAGTAAGATACAGGTGGTGGATCCAGTACTCAACTAGTACCGGTACTCATTGAGATCAGTTTCTCCTGGGGTGATACCAGTACTCACTAAGTATCGGTACTCAACATGAGTAATGACATATAGTGAGTATTGGACGAGTACTCATCTGGACATGAGTTTTAAACTGTACGTTACGAGTACCAGTACTTGGCATCAGTACCGGTACTTGTTTGCATATAGAACTCATAACTGTGACTTATAGATATCGATACTGGTTCACCAGTACCAGTATTCAGTATATGTGATACTGGTACTAGTACACCAGTACCAATATCCATTAAGTATGAAGTCTAGTTGAGACAAGTTATGGTATAGGTCCATCATAAGTCAGAGGTGGGTTAATTTTAGTTAAGCTCCTAAGTGTTTAAGGGATTTCCCAACAAGTGGTATCAGAGCCAACCCACTCTCTACTTGGTGTAATTAAGTCTAGTTTGATTAATAAGGTATACTATTCTAGGATAACCTAGTTGAAGCAGCATGTCGCCAAAGTGAGCTCTCCTGCGAATACTGGGTTTATCCATGAATAGAAAAAGGATGAATGGGTGTTGGTAGGTGGGTGTGCACTGGCCCAAAGGAAAGTGCATACTTGTTATACTTTCACTCATTTGTGTAGGAGTAATGGTGTGTTGGTTATTAAGTTTTCTGGGTGGTCATTGAATCGGCCAAAGGAAGGTTCATGGCTAACTTAGACTTGAACCCACAGTCATTACACATCACACCATGTCTTTAATTACAAGTCAACCTCTTGTCCAAAGATAAGACCTTTGATGGAGTTAACTAAGACATGTGATGGGAATATCAAATTAATTAGACACCTTATGTTCTAAAGGAGCTAATTTCGTGTTTATCTCCATTTATTTTTCAGAAATGTCTTCTGCCAACATAACTTCCGCCTTAAACTCCATTCCTATGTTGAGTGGATCCAACTTTAAGTCCTGAAAGGAAAATCTATTGATTGTCCTCGGGGTTATGGACTTAGATTTGGCGATTAGGGAACCCTCTCCCATTCTTACATACTTGAGTACTTTTGAACAAAAGGAGAATGAAAGATGGGAGAGTGTTAACGTGAAATCGTCGATGTTTAAAAAGTGTGTTATAGTATAGGACAAAATCACATTAAATACTTAAATTTATAACTCAGAAAAGTCCGAGATCGTTTGCAGGGAGCAACAATGTCAATTTATTCTCACAGATCATAATTCTAAGCAAAATATAAGCAATTAAAATCAAAATAATAAGTCAGCATAATATATCAATAGATCCAAATACCAATGTGCAAAAAGATCAAGGTAAAATGGTGATTTGAATCACCAAATTACCCTTTAAGTTTAAACCTCACAAATATATGAATAATAAGCACAACCACATAATCAAATGCCTCAGAAATCGTACGACAAAAATAAGCCTCAGACGGTTTGTGTTCAGGAGGAGCAGCTTCAACAGAGAAGCAAAGACTTCTTCTTCCTTCCTTCAAGCCTCAAGAGAGAAGTACAGCACAGCACAGAGGCACGATTGCAGACTAAGTGTTGAGAGGGGTTCACTGAAGCAAAACCCCCCTTTCCTCCTCTATTTCTCCTCTTCCTCTCAAAGATGGGGCTAACCGGATCTATGCTTGGGTAAACAGGTGGGTAACCGGATCCTGGCCAGACCCACGTGGCGTGTTCACGGGTGAGGCATGCTCTGGGTGTGCGTGGGGACCCGACCCCTGTGTCTTAGGCAAGGGGTCGAGAACACAAAATCACTTTATTTGCTGTTGAGGCTTCAATTGGTTATGAGATGGGACTAAATAACCCTTTGTTCTGTGTGAGGTAGTAGCAGGAGTTGATCTTCCAATTGCAAGTGGAGATATGGCTGCCTGCTTCGATTGGTAGGCTGGGCATGCACCTGAAATGAGACCGCGTCACCTAGAGGAAGAACTGCTGAAGAACTCGACCAGAGCGCTGCAGCCAAGGACGGAGAAGACAACTGCAACTGCGAAGGTTCGATGAAGACGTTGGGTCAACCGGGTTTTATTGTTATAACGTTGTAGTATAGCCAGTTATTACCAACATTTCAAATATATAAATTTTTTACTCGGAAAATAAAAGAGTTCCCGAGGTCGAACTCAGGGAGCAAGTTGTATTCTAGAGATATACATGTTTCTTTTACAAAAAATAAAGAAAGAGAGAGGGAAAGAATTTGTTGTTCTCTTTGTTTTCCCCTCGTGATGTTCTTCTTTCTTTCTTTCTTCAGATCTCCTTCTTCTTTGTTCTGCAGAGGTGATGCTCTTCCTTCTTTCTTCAGATCTCCTTCTCTTTTTCTTCTTCTGCAGAGGTGATGCTCTTCTTTCTTTCTTCCTTCAGATCTCCTTCTTCTTCTTTGTTCTGCAGAGGTGATGCTCTTCTTTCTTTCTTCCTTTCCCTTCAGGCTGTCGTCTGATTTCCAAATCAGACGACTTAAACTGCCTGTTGCTACAGTGTCTCCCTCAGCTTCCTTCTTCTTCCGCGGTTCTTCTTCTTCACCTGTGCCTGCACACTTCAGAGCTTACGTCAGAGAACAAAACCTACTCTACCCTCTCCCCCCGCGTCTCTCTCTCTCTGAAACCACTCTTGGGAAAGCTCTCCCAGAGCTGCCGGGTAATCGGGTACGGGTCGTGCCCGGGTCCAGGCCCACCGGCGTGCGTGGTGGGCGAGGAGTGCAGGTCAGTCTAAGTCGGGTCGGGTCGGGTCGGGTCAGGTCCGCGGGGCGTGAGCGCGGACGAGACCGGGTAACCGGGCGGGTGAAGGGGACCTCACCCCGTGTGCTGAGGCAGTAAGCCTCCAGCACTTTTGCATCTTATATCGCTGCGCCTCTTCAGGCTTTTCCGAGGTGGGACTAAATGTCCCACCTCAATTGCGCGCCCGCAGCGGGGAAAGCAGCGGGAGATCGCGGCGTCACGCGAAGCCTTCTGCCTTAGCTGTGAGCCTGGTGTTTTGTCGAAACGCCTCGCTAGGCCTGGGAGTTGAATCTGGGCGTGGCGCTGAGCGTGGCGCGCCTGTAAGCTGCAGGCGGAAGCAGCTCCTTCTGCACGGCAATGGCGGCGGAGGTCGGGTGGCCTGTTCACAAGAAAACGGCCTCTCGGCCTAATCAGAAAGTGCCAGGAGCTTCGCCAGGGTGCGGCGAAGCTCGTGTGGGTGGTGGCGAGGCCCGGGGCGGCGTGCAAGAGCTGCCCTAGGTCGGACTGTGGGTCGGAGGATGGGTTTGTTGGGGGAAGCGTTACGGAGGTGTGGAGTGGCAGTGAAGGGGTGGGGGGTGCTCAGTGTGATGAGGCGGAGGTGCGGTGAGGGTCGGCGAGGTGTGTGAGGCTGTGGAGCGATGGGAGCATCTCGCCGGAGGGTGGCCGGAGACGAAGGGGGTGACGATGGTCAGGGTCGGTCGAGGGCTTAATTGAATAAATTGAAAGCGGGGAAAGAAAGAGGAGAAGAAGGGGAGTAGTTCTAGCTTACTTGCAGGGACGAAGGGGGAGGAACAGGGCGACAGTCGTATCGACTGTCGCCGGAGAAGACGATGCTCAGGGAAAGGGGCGGCGGCGAGCAGAGAGCCGGAGAGGCGCCAGCTGGGTGCGGCGTGGCGCGGGAAGAGCAGGGGAGGAAGTCTCTGCTGCTGGTATTGCGGCAGAGCGAAGAGGTGGAGGGGGAGGAACCGCCGGAGCTGGTGAGCGTCTGCCGGAGAGAGAAGAGAGGAAAGTTGGGGATTTTCTCCGTCAGATCCAAGCTGCCCCGGTCGGTGGAGCAACGGGGGGTATTTATAGGGATCAAACAGGGAGGAAGGCGGAGGGAGACGACGTGTCTCCCTCGCCGGAGGATGGCCGGAAACAAGAACCCATACCGTCCGTCGCGTTCGCAAGGCCGGTATGGTGGGTTATAACGACCAGGGGGGTGTCCCTGCGACGGCTGACGACGCAGGGCACCCCCGGTTTACTTGCCAGGCCCCCCCCCCTCACCCTGCGCGGCGCCATGCTCCGCGCAAGGTCGCCGGAGCATGGTGCTGGCAGGTTTTGCAGGGGGGACCTGATCGCAAAGAACGAAGGAGAGTTAGGGGCCAAAATGCGAGGGTTCAAAAGTTGAGGGCCAAAGAGTAAATATATGAGGACCAAAGTGTAAAGTCGGTCAAGGAGGTTTCTTCTTAGGCTCAAGTTTTTATACATGACTAATTAGGACCTAAGGAATCTGATGGTGAATTTCATTTCTATATTAAACCTTGTTTGATCGGTCAATTTACGCAAAAACCCAAATTAAGTTATTAATTGGGCATGGTTCTCAATGTAGGTCAAAATGGGTTCTGAAGGCCAAATTGAAGGTTCTAAACCCTAGAGATTATTTTTCTATGAATTTTAGAGGGTTTATTCTATTTTTACTTTGCCTCGAACCTTGTGAATTGAAGTGGGTTGTTTTAGGGTTACAGATTATCATTTAGTTTCTTGGAATTGCTGTAGCCCTTGCTAGATCATTTCATCCCACTTTTATTCTTATTAAGCTGCTTTGACCTATGTTTGGGCCCTGAATTACCCTGTATGCAGATTATACTGGTAAAATTGCATTTTTACCCCTTATGACTTGTTTTCTTCTTAAACTCAGAATTCTCTGAGTTAAGCCTTTCCTTGAGATATGTAGGAGCTTTTATCCTTTGTATTAGGTCAAAATGAGCTAGTTATGGCTCATGATGAGGTTCTCATCATACCCCCATGCCTAGCTTTTGCTAGTCCCTTAGCAAAAACTTAAGGTTTCAACCCTTGTTCTAGACCATGAATTTTTTAATAGTTTTAGATAAGTGCCTTTTTTATTTGAGCATAGATTAGGTTAGAATGCTGACCATAGGCCTAAAAGGTACTCTAGTACCAATCAAGATCCAAATCTGTCTAGCCTTAGCCTCAGTCTTTTAGCAAAGGTTTTTAAGGCCCACAAGAACTAACCTAAGGTTTATTGGACTTCGTGGTTAAAGCACCCGTGCTTGAAATGATTTTAGCCCTGGCTCAGTTCGCAGTGCGTTTTGTAAGAGAGAGATAGAAAGTTTTTCTGTTTAGAGAGTTTTCTCTCTCTTTTTCTTTTTAGTTCTAGCCTAGGATTGGCTTTTCAACACGGTCTGTATCAGATTCCTTGCTCCCATCATCAATCCTCAAGGGTTCCTGGCGATCGATGCTTCGAGATAGCACCGCCCATGGCAACCCCCGGAACCCTGGCTATTGAGATTTTGAGATAATCCCATCCATGATGTTCCGTGGCCGAATCCAGACCCTGGCAATTGACACTTCGAGATAATGCCATCCATGGAATCTGAACCAGCAGAGTGTTTACATGCCCCCAGTAGGATATGTAAATATCCTAAGAGACAAGCACCGAGGAGATGATATTTTGTTACGCATCTTCGAGGGGATTTCCCGCCTCTCCGCGCTGGGAACTCGTCCAAATCAACTTGTGTTGATCGGCCGTTCCTATTCTAGGTGTTCTTTTCAGAATTTTACGATGCTTCTGCGTGATTCTGATTTTTACGCTTACTGAACCAGGCTGTGTGTGAGGTTAGGGTGCTTAGGTTACCGAGTCCCGTAAACCAAAAATTAGTTAACGAGGCCGAATACTCCCTAAGCCTTAGACCTAATACTTCAGCTTTTCATTTTCCTCAACCTCTTGAGGAGTGTCCAGATCTTAATGGGTACTAAGAGTCTATTCAAGAATGCCTAAGGTTTGCATTCTTTACTAATCTCTTTGTGCACTTTTCTTGAATGAGGTCTAGAACTTAGGTTAATTCCTTAGTTTCTTACTAATGACTATCACTTTTTCTCATAATTTTGTGCTCCTTTTTCATTTTGTTTCTTTTCTCCTTCACAAAATTTCCTTCTCTTTTCCTCTTATTCTTTTTCGAAAATTTTTTTAATTTTTATGGTGTTTTTGGCATATGTGAATTTTTTGTTTGAAACCTTTTCTTACAAGTTTTGCACTTTCATACCCCCCCATGACTAAGATTTGCAATGTCCTCATTGTAACCTAGGGGGTCTTAGTTCATTCCTTAAGACAGAAATTTGGATGAGTGGATGGGTCGGGTTGAATTTTTGCGGACGATTTCAAATCCCAGATGCAGGCATCTGAGTTGGGGTCGGCTGTCTACAAGGGTGAACTTCGAGTGCTAAAAGGTGTCAGAACAAGTTTCAGGTTTACAAAGAGAATGACGGGCTGCCTCCCGTTAAGCGCTGAGTTTTACGCCATCGGCTGGGCGCAATAAGCTCAAGGGGAAAGGAGGATATAAGATGCCTCAGCCAAATCAGTAGAAGTTACATCAATGAACGGCTTGAGTCTCTGACCGTTCACGATGAAAGGTTCAGAATCGTGGCTGAGTGGACTGATTTCGATTGCTCCATTTCCAAAAACCTGTCGGACCAAATATGGTCCGACCCACTTAGATCTCAGTTTTCCTGGGAAGAGTTTGAGTCGGGCATCAAAGAGTAGGACCTTTTGACCAGGATGAAAGATCTTTCTCGAGATGTGTTTGTCGTGGAAGGCTTTAACCCGCTCCTTGTAGATTTGCGAGTTCTCGTACGCGTCTATGCGTAACTCATCGATCTCGCTGATTTGGAGTTTTCTGTGGGTCCCAGCCTTGGAAAGATCTAGATTACAGTTCCGTACTGCCCAATAGGCTTTATGCTCCAGTTCGACGGGAAGGTGGCATGCCTTTCCGTACACCAGTCTAAAGGGAGACATGCCCAATTGGGTCTTGTGGGCGGTCCTATAGGCCCACAATGCTTCCGGAAGTCGGGACGACCAGTCCTTCCTGTCAGGTCGAACAGTGACTTGCAGGATTTTCTTGATCTCCCGATTAGACAGCTCAGCTAGACCATTAGTTTGGGGGTGGTAAGGAGTAGAGATTCGGTGAGACACCCCGTATTTGGTCATCAGTGACCTAAACTGAGCATTTGTGAAATGGGTCCCCCCATCAGAGATTATTGCACGAGGAATCCCGAACCTTGAGAAAATGTGTTGATGAATGAATTTGAGAATGATTTTGTGATCACAGGTTCGGGTCGGTATGGCTTCGATCCATTTGGACACGTAGTCCACAGCCAACAGAATGTATTCGAAACCATCCGAAACAGGAAAGGGGCCCATAAAATCAATCCCCCAAACATCAAAGATTTCGCATACTAGAATCGGTTGCATAGGCATCATGTCGCGATGGCTCATGTTGCCCAAAGTCTGGCAACGACTGCATGCCTTGCAATGACTGTATGCGTCTTTGAACAGTGTGGGCCAGTAAAAGCCGCACTGGAGGACTTTTGATGCGGTTTTATGCCAGGCAAAATGGCCACCGCATGCCTGGTCATGGCAGAAAGAGAGGATATTGTTGACTTCCCCTTCCGAGACACATCTCCGGATGATCTGATCGGCACCTATGCGGAAGAGGTACGGGTCTTCCCAAATGTAATACTTGGCATCGGAGCGTAATTTGTCTTTCTTGGCCTTCGGCCAATCGGACGGGATCTGATGAGATGCCAAGTAATTTACTATATTAGCAAACCATGGAAGGCTAGTACCAATAGTCAGTAGGTGCTCATCAGGAAAATGCTCAGTGATGGGTCCGGAAGGGTCAATTATTTCAGAAGGAAGACGGGACAAGTGATCAGCTACCACGTTTTGCTTTCCCGCTTTGTCGCGAATCTCAAGGTCAAATTCTTGCAACAGCAAGATCCATCGGATTAATCGAGGTTTCGCGTCCTTCTTCACAAGGAGATGCCTCACAGCTGTGTGATCCGAGTATATGATGACATGGGAACCCAGAAGGTACGATCTGAACTTTTCTAGGGCAAATACTACAGCTAGCAGCTCTTTCTCAGTAACCGTATAGTTACGCTGAGCCTCATCGAGTGTTTTGCTGGCGTAGTAAATGACCACAGGTTTCTTGTCATTTTTCTGTCCCAAAACCGCTCCTACAGCGAAGTCGGATGCATCACACATGATCTCAAAGGGTTGAGACCAATCAGGGGACTGTAGGATCGGGGCTTGGGTGACTCGGTCACGCAGGATTTCAAATGCTTGAGTGCATTCCTTGGAGATTTCGAAGGGAACATCCTTGGAGAGAAGAGTGGTCAGGGGGCGTGCGATTTTTGAAAAATCAGGGATAAATCGTCGATAAAAATCGACATGCCCTAAAAAGGATCGGATGTCCCTGATTGAGCTAGGCATAGGAAGGTGAGAGATCAGATTAACCTTAGCTCGATCCACTTGGATACCTTTCTCCGAAATTGAGTGTCCCAGGACAATTCCCTCAGGCACCATGAAATGGCTCTTTTCCCAGGAAAGAACCAAATTCACATCGATGCACCGCCTGAGTATCTGGACCAAGTGTTGGAGGCAATCGTCGAATGATGCTCCGAAAACTGAAAAGTCATCCATGAAGACTTCCAGATAATCACCTACCATATCTGAGAATATGGCAAGCATGCATCGCTGAAAAGTAGCGGGTGCATTGCAAAGACCGAAAGGCATCCTTCGGAAAGCGTATGTTCCGAAGGGGTAGGTGAACGTGGTCTTTTCTTGGTCCTCAGGATGGATTGCCACCTGGTTATAACCGGAGTACCCGTCAAGAAAGCAGAAGAACCTATTTCCCGCTAGTTTTTCGAGAATTTGATCAATGAAGGGTAGTGGGAAATGATCCTTCTTCGTGGAGGAATTGAGTCGACGGTAATCTATACAGACTCTCCACGAGTTGGCTAATCGGGTAGGAATGATTTCTCCGGTCTCAGTCGTTATAGTGGTGAGTCCTGCCTTCTTGGGCACGACCTGAATTGGGCTCACCCAATGACTATCGGAGATCGGGTAGATGATCCCGGCATCTAACCACTTGATGATCTCCTTTTTCACGACCTCCTGCAGATTGGGGTTTAAGCGTCTCTGCATTTCACGAGAAGGTCGTGTGCCCTCTTCTGAATAGATATGATGAGTACAATAAGAGGGACTTATTCCAGTCAAATCATCGAGAGTCCATCCGATGGCTCTGCGATGTTGCTGGAGGACAACAATCAGACGGGATTCCTGTTCAGGACTGAGGTTGGAATTGATAATCATAGGAAAGGTCTGATTAGAACCCAAAAATACGTATTTCAAGTGAGCGGGAAGGGGTTTCAGTTCGAGGATGGGGTTTTCAGCAGCAGCGGGTGGTTCAGTATAGATGTGAGGTTCAAGGGTGGGAGTTACTGGGTTGTTCATATCTGGATTCAACTCCTCTATTTGCGGGTCAAGATCCTTCTATGGTTGATGAGGCATAATCGAGTCATTCTGGAGGTGTGATTCATCAACCAAAGTCTTGATGTCACAAATTTGTTCGATGACGCCGCAATTAATTCCTTGTTGGGCCTTAAATATATCAATTTTCAATGTTTGATCTCCAAACTTAAGCTCTATTTGGCCCTCCTCACAGCTGATGTTGGCTCTAGCAGTAGCCAAGAAAGGTCTCCCTAGAATGATTGGTGTATCCCTAGGGTTCTCAGGTGCATCCATATCTAAGACTATAAAGTCCACTGGAAAATAGAAATCCCGCACTCTTACAATAACATCTTCGAGAATCCCTTTTGGTGATTTTATAGATCGATCTGCTAATTGTAATGTCACCTCGGTTGGTTTCAGCTCAGATTCTTCTAGATGGTCAAGTAAGGATGTGGGTATCAGGTTTATGGATGCACCCAAGTCTAACAATGCTCTATCAAATTGGGTACCACCTATCTTACAGGAAATCAGGGGAGTTCCAGGATCTTTTGCCTTGGGTGGGAGTCTACTAAGGATTACAGAGCTGGCTTGCTCTGACAGAACAATTGGGCTCCCTCCCTTGGTTCACGGCTTACGCTGGGGTGTACATATATTCTTTAGAAATCGTGCGTAAGCTGGTACGTGGCGGATTGCATCCATCAAGGGGATGTTTATGTGGACCTGCTCAAAGAGCTTGACCAGGTCCTCCTCAGGGGCCACGGGTTTTGTGGTCTTCTTTCCCTTGGTCAGGGCCTCGGGAAACGGGATCTTGGTTGGTTCTTCTAGGATAGGTCCAGGTTGTGGATCTGGAACAGCGGTACCTTGGATAACTATCCTAGGGTCATGGTTATCAGGCTTGGAGTGGTTTGGATAATGCGGGTCTTGAGTTGTTTTACCACTACGTGTTGTTACAGAATTTAATCCGGCCTGATTTTGGTTTGGGTTTGGTAGGAGGGGTGGCTGCTGCTGAAATCCTACATAAGAAGTTGAGGCTTCCATCTCGTCTGGAGATGGAGCAGCAGGGGCCTGATAAATCCATTGAGCGTGGCCTAAATTTGGATTCATAACGCGCTTCTGGGTTGGCACGTTATTTGGGTTAGGAAGGGGTTGGGAAGGGAGTGTGCCTGGCTGGCGAGAATTTGCCAACTGGGCCAGTTGAGTTTTAACTTCAGTAAGTTCGTCCTTGTGCTGTTTCTGAATAGCCGCATTCGTTTTTTGAATGTCAGCCAGAGTCTGAAGGATTATGGACATTTGATCTTGATTTGGCCCTGATGGATAAGTAGGGTTGGGCCGAGGCTGAGGCGGCTGGTAGTGACGAGAGGACTATGGGCGGGACTGAAAAGGTGGTCTTTGGGTTTGGGAATTTCCCGCCCACTGAAAATTGGGATGGTTTCGCCATCCAGGGTTGTAAGTGTTGGAGAATGGGTCGTTCTGGATGGCGTTGAGGTCCTCGCAGGTCTGAGGAACCTCCTGAGAATCAGGGAAAAGAGGAATGGAGTTCCCCCGGCTGGTGTAGAAAGGATCGGATGATCTTCCAGTCCAAGAATCAGATGGGGATGGATATGGATCCATCCCAGGGGAAGATCGGTGGAGGATGTTTTGCACAGTCTCCTGTGTGGAAGGAGGTTGTGCAAAGGAGTTACGCGTGGAGGTGGCTCACTGCAAGTGCTGAGTCAGCTCATCCACCTTCTTTTCAATGATTGAGACCTTGTCCAATCGACTGGCCATTAATTCCAGGTCGACTGATGCGGACAGGCCTTGCGTCTCATGTGCTCCCTTAAGATTCGTCGCTGCGTGGGTATTCGTCCTGTCGAATAATCCCATGGAGTCATTGTTGATGGAGTTCTCGCACATGTTTTCGAGAATCTCCCATACGGTGTCTTCATGTTGACCCATGATGTTTCCTCCGCAAGTTGCATTGACGAAAAGGCGGATGTCCTCACGGAGTCCCTGGTAAAAAGATTGGACTTGTTCCCATTTAGGAACTCCGTGATGGGGGCACTTTCTCATGAGATCCTGAAAACGATCCCATGCCTCATGGAGAGGTTCTCCTGATTGTTGAGTGAAGTGTGTAATCTGATGGCGCAAGGCGTTGGTCCGACCAACGGGAAAGAACTTTTTCAAAACTCGGATTGAAGTTCTTCCCAAGTGTTGATCGGCTGGGTCTGAGTTTGATACCAATGGGCGGCCTTGTCCATAAGAGAAAAGGAGAACATCTTCATGAGAAGAATATCCCGATTTTGCGCATCTGATCCAAAAGTGTGGGCCAGATGCTTTAGCTATTTGATGTGCTGGAAGGGATCTTCAGAATTAAGCCCATGGAATTTAGGTATAGCATGAATCATGTTGGGCTTTAGTTCGGAATCAGGTCCTCCAGTCGGGATTCTGACTCGAGGCTCAATGGCCACCGCAGCAGGATTGTAGTGGTCCCGCATCATAGGACGCTGTGGTGGGTGCACGAAGTTTTGGAAGAGGTCATTGAGTCGCTGGAGCTGGTGTTCCAGATTATTTTCTTCCTCAACTGGCTGAGCCATGATGGGGGAAGAAGAAGAACTTGGTTCTGAATCAGAAGAGAGAATAATGTGAGGGTGTTTCTGCACAAACACAGGCGTCGAGGCTTGGCCTTGACGAGAGCGAATTTCTAAAGGAGGTCTTAAGGGTGGTCTTAGAGACCTCCTTCCGTACATGCACAGTTGGAAGAGGTAAGTTTAGAAGGTGCTGGACCCAATCAAGGCACCCAAAAATGTGTTGGGTGACTATAGAGGTGCGGGGCAGATGGACCCCTTGATCAGAAAGATCGTCCACCTGAGAATTACCTGGGCAGCCAGAGAGGGAGAGTCCCGCGAAGACCCCTACACGGTAGAGCGTCCCCACGGGTTACAGGGTTTCCCCCACCCGACCTCTCTTGTCACTGCGGTTCCAGGTAGACCAGAATGGGGATCTTGACCTCTTAAGTCTACCAATTTTAAGATCAGGGTGCTTAAGGTTTCACTTGAACTTTAGTCTTTTTGAGTGCAAAGAGTGACCTAATTTAAGGTTGGTTGACCCAAAGGGGTCAACTTTACCTCTTGTTTTCTTTGAGAGCTTTCAGGTCTTGTCTTTTAGGGTTCAAGTGTTTAGAGAGAGCCAATTGTTTAGGATTTTTCTTGTTAATTATTTTCAATCAATGGCTTGGGCACACCACTTTTGGATTTCCTCAATTCTTGATTAAGGGGTGTGTCTCTACTGAAATCCTAATGTTTGACCTTATGTTGGCTCTACTTGGTCCATTTAACTCTTTGTTGGGCAATTAGGGCTCAAGCAAGAATGTGTTAGCCCTTAAATACCCTTAATAGTGTGCAGGAGTGATGAGTTGAAAACATGCAACTCTTTATGGTTACTAAGTATGGAAGACAGGTTAGCCCTATATTGCTTGTTCTTTTCTTTTCTTCCTCTTTAGAGTTTAGGGGTTAATAGTGAGAGGAAAAAATTTACCTGTCTTCGGAGTGGTTGTCGTGTGGTTGCTTGTCTTCTTGAGTTCCTGTAGCTGCACAAAAGAGAGGAGATTATCAAAAATTAAAAAAAAAACAGGAATGTTTACCTCTAGAATAGCCGTTGCTCCCCGGCAACGGCGCCAAAATGAAGACGTTGGGTCAACCGGGTTTTATTGTTATAACGTTGTAGTATAGCCAGTTATTACCAACATTTCAAATATATAAATTTTTTACTCGGAAAATAAAAGAGTTCCCGAGGTCGAACTCAGGGAGCAAGTTGTATTCTAGAGATATACATGTTTCTTTTACAAAAAATAAAGAAAGAGAGAGGGAAAGAATTTGTTGTTCTCTTTGTTTTCCCCTCGTGATGTTCTTCTTTCTTTCTTTCTTCAGATCTCCTTCTTCTTCTTTGTTCTGCAGAGGTGATGCTCTTCCTTCTTTCTTCAGATCTCCTTCTCTTTTTCTTCTTCTGCAGAGGTGATGCTCTTCTTTCTTTCTTCCTTCAGATCTCCTTCTTCTTCTTTGTTCTGCAGAGGTGATGCTCTTCTTTCTTTCTTCCTTTCCCTTCAGGCCGTCGTCTGATTTCCAAATCAGACGACTTAAACTGCCTGTTGCTACAGTGTCTCCCTCAGCTTCCTTCTTCTTCCGCGGTTCTTCTTCTTCACCTGTGCCTGCACACTTCAGAGCTTACGTCAGAGAACAAAACCTACTCTACCCTCTCCCCCCGCGTCTCTCTCTCTCTGAAACCACTCTTGGGAAAGCTCTCCCAGAGCTGCCGGGTAATCGGGTACGGGTCGTGCCCGGGTCCAGGCCCACCGGCGTGCGTGGTGGGCGAGGAGTGCAGGTCAGTCTAAGTCGGGTCGGGTCAGGTCCGCGGGGCGTGAGCGCGGACGAGACCGGGTAACCGGGCGGGTGAAGGGGACCTCACCCCGTGTGCTGAGGCAGTAAGCCTCCAGCACTTTTGCATCTTATATCGCTGCGCCTCTTCAGGCTTTTCCGAGGTGGGACTAAATGTCCCACCTCAATTGCGCGCCCGCAGCGGGGAAAGCAGCGGGAGATCGCGGCGTCACGCGAAGCCTTCTGCCTTAGCTGTGAGCCTGGTGTTTTGTCGAAACGCCTCGCTAGGCCTGGGAGTTGAATCTGGGCGTGGCGCTGAGCGTGGCGCGCCTGTAGCTGCAGGCGGAAGCAGCTCCTTCTGCACGGCAATGGCGGCGGAGGTCGGGTGGCCTGTTCACAAGAAAACGGCCTCTCGGCCTAATCAGAAAGTGCCAGGAGCTTCGCCAGGGTGCGGCGAAGCTCGTGTGGGTGGTGGCGAGGCGCGGGGCGGCGTGCAAGGGCTGCCCTAGGTCGGACTGTGGGTCGGAGGATGGGTTTGTTGGGGGAAGCGTTACGGAGGTGTGGAGTGGCAGTGAAGGGGTGGGGGGTGCTCAGTGTGATGAGGCGGAGGTGCGGTGAGGGTCGGCGAGGTGTGTGAGGCTGTGGAGCGATGGGAGCATCTCGCCGGAGGGTGGCCGGAGACGAAGGGGGTGACGATGGTCAGGGTCGGTCGAGGGCTTAATTGAATAAATTGAAAGCGGGGAAAGAAAGAGGAGAAGAAGGGGAGTAGTTCTAGCTTACTTGCAGGGACGAAGGGGGAGGAACAGGGCGACAGTCGTATCGACTGTCGCCGGAGAAGACGATGCTCAGGGAAAGGGGCGGCGGCGAGCAGAGAGCCGGAGAGGCGCCAGCTGGGTGCGGCGTGGCGCGGGAAGAGCAGGGGAGGAAGTCTCTGCTGCTGGTATTGCGGCAGAGCGAAGAGGTGGAGGGGGAGGAACCGCCGGAGCTGGTGAGCGTCTGCCGGAGAGAGAAGAGAGGAAAGTTGGGGATTTTCTCCGTCAGATCCAAGCTGCCCCGGTCGGTGGAGCAACGGGGGGTATTTATAGGGATCAAACAGGGAGGAAGGCGGAGGGAGACGACGTGTCTCCCTCGCCGGAGGATGGCCGGAAACAAGAACCCATACCGTCCGTGCGTTCGCAAGGCCGGTATGGTGGGTTATAACGACCAGGGGGGTGTCCCTGCGACGGCTGACGACGCAGGGCACCCCCGGTTTACTTGCCAGGCCCCCCCCTCACCCTGCGCGGCGCCATGCTCCGCGCAAGGTCGCCGGAGCATGGTGCTGGCAGGTTTTGCAGGGGGGACCTGATCGCAAAGAACGAAGGAGAGTTAGGGGCCAAAATGCGAGGGTTCAAAAGTTGAGGGCCAAAGAGTAAATATATGAGGACCAAAGTGTAAAGTCGGTCAAGGAGGTTTCTTCTTAGGCTCAAGTTTTTATACATGACTAATTAGGACCTAAGGAATCTGATGGTGAATTTCATTTCTATATTAAACCTTGTTTGATCGGTCAATTTACGCAAAAACCCAAATTAAGTTATTAATTGGGCATGGTTCTCAATGTAGGTCAAAATGGGTTCTGAAGGCCAAATTGAAGGTTCTAAACCCTAGAGATTATTTTTCTATGAATTTTAGAGGGTTTATTATATTTTTACTTTGCCTCGAACCTTGTGAATTGAAGTGGGTTGTTTTAGGGTTACAGATTATCATTTAGTTTCTTGGAATTGCTGTAGCCCTTGCTAGATCATTTCATCCCACTTTTATTCTTATTAAGCTGCTTTGACCTATGTTTGGGCCCTGAATTACCCTGTATGCAGATTATACTGGTAAAATTGCATTTTTACCCCTTATGACTTGTTTTCTTCTTAAACTCAGAATTCTCTGAGTTAAGCCTTTCCTTGAGATATGTAGGAGCTTTTATCCTTTGTATTAGGTCAAAATGAGCTAGTTATGGCTCATGATGAGGTTCTCATCATTCGACAAGTACCTGAAAAGATGAAATCGGCCTATTGGCCATGTTAGAAGCACTCAGGAGCTTCGCTGCGGCACAATGAGGGTGATGAAGGCGGTGGCATGCTGTGCGAGTGGTCGTGGTGGGCTGGCGAAGTTGAGATGTAACTGCAGAGGCGGAGGTGTTAGAGGAGGTGATGGGCGTAGAAATCCCCTTAAATTCCTGAGGGGTTTTGCTCACGTGGACACGGCGATGTTGTAGGAGTTGGAGGTAGGTGGTTTGATGACATGTAGAGGGTTGTCGAGGTCGCTAGAGGTATGTCGGAGACGGGGGAGACAACAGTGGAGCAGGCACGACAGTAATCGAAGGAGGTGTCTGGAGTTGTTGTGATGATTATTAGAAGCTAAGGCATCGACGAGAGTGGCTAACGAACGAGGAGGAAGTGGAAGAAGCACCGACTGTGATGGGCTGATGCCGGAGAAGATGAAGGCTCCAGGAGAAGGAACGGCGACGACTGAGGGTTAGGAAGTGCCTCATTGGTATGGTGAGGTGTGGAAAGACGAGGGGAGTTGGAACCGACCACTGATAAATGATAGTTTATCATCATTCTTATGCATTAAAACAAACCTAGCTCTTAGAGTTTTGCTCCGCAAGCGGGTTTTTGGGTTGCATTTAAGCATTAACTAGGTTAGGCATGCATTGCATTTTCTTTTGTTATTTTAATGTATTTTTGTGAGTGTTAGGGATGAACAGATATACAAATCCCTAAAACCCTAGCACTCAAGATGGCAAATGGTGAAGGAGGAGCTTAGACTAGCTGGAACTCAACTTGATCCAGCTCACCACAGCTGAAACCTAGCTCACTTGAACTAGGGTTAGCTCATCCCAGCTCCATTTAGCTAATCTCAGCTGAATGGCAGCTCAAGAGAGTTCATCTTCGCTCACCCTAGCTCAAGTCAGCTCATATCTAACTCAACCTAGTTGAGTCTAGCTCATTTTAGCTCCCATTAGTCCACAGGGAGCTCTAGCTAGCTTAGTTGAGTTGACTAGAGTTCACCCCAACTTAGATCTAGCTACATCCAGCTCCACTCAACTCTAGCCAGCTGAAGATAACTTCATTCCAACTCAGGAAGCTTAAGTCCAGCTCCTGGGGACTTAGCTTAGCTCAACTGAGTTGAGCTAAGCTACCTTAGCTGCCTCAACTAGCTTGATCCTCCCTGGGAGCACCAGACCCAGCTCACCTCAGCTCATTATGGTAGAAGCCAGCTCACTTTAGCTTGGCTTAGCAGCTAGCAAAGAACTAGCAAGTTAAGCCAGCTAGAGTAGCTCCATGCCAGCCTCTTCAACAGCTGCCAACTCCAGTTCCAATTCCAAACTTCTCCTCCTCAGCTCCTCTCTTCAAACCCTAGCTCCAATACCTCCTCCTCTACTCCATAGCTAGCTAAGCTAGTTTATCTTAGCTTAGCTTAGCTAGTACCCAGCTCCTTGGCCATCCACCACCTTCAACTCAACCCTAGCTAGCTCCACCAACTTAAGTCCTACCTAAACTAGCTATCCTACTCCAAGTTGGTGCCACCACTTAGCCACCTCTTCACCCCATCATCACCACCAAAAGGCACCAATTTTGGCGCCAAAACCTAACCCTAACTACCCCCCTTTTTGGCACCAACATCCACCCCCACATCCACCATACACCTAACCCTACAACCCATCCTAGCCACCCACCTACCCCTCCTTCTAGAACCCTACTTGGCACCACCTAAGTGTTGGTGCTAGAGCACCATGATCATTTGTTTTGATGATAACAAAACACGTGTTATTTAACATTTGCACTTGGAGTCTTAGATTTCAGGTCAATTGCAAATGTAGACGTGATTAGACGGAATTCAAGCTCGCATCTAGGACGGATTGGAGGAGCTTGATGGAAAACAGAGGGGATTCGTGAGGAGCGATAGATTGAAGATGGAAGGATAAGAAGAATAGGATAGAATTCCATTTTATTCCTTTCATGTATTTTTTTCTTTATTTTCTTGCTCTTTATTTCCTTAGAAAATTATGTTAAAGAGCCTCAAAGTACCCTAACAGTAGTCCTAGGAACACCGGCACAACCCTAGGATACTTAGGTTTTCTGTAGAGAACTTAGAAAACCAATATAGAGTTCAAATAGAGTTTCCAGACATCTAATTCCCAAATCAGACATCTTAAAGTATTTTAAGACATCTGACTGTTGATTCAGACGTCTGATAACATTTAGGCTGGACAGTTAATTCTGTCTGATGAAATCAGACGTCCAGACCTTAGACCAGACGTCTTAGGAGACGTCTGATGACTTTTCCAGACGTCCAATTAGTGGACCGTTGGCTCTCTTAGCATACACTCAAGGATATGACCGTTAGAGCCTTATCAGACGTCCTTAAGCCCTTCCAGACGTCTGATAATTGACCGTTTTGCCTCGACTGACCCGAAAATCTCTTCTCAGAGATTTTCTAGCCGTTGCAGGGACCATTGTTTAGATCTGATTCAAGTCAGGAAGGAACCCGCACGAAATCAGATGTCTGACCTTGAAATCAGACGTCTTAAAGTGGTCTTCCAGACGTCTGATGCAAGAATTAGACGTCTGATAACCCTGTCAGTGCAATGATTGTTCCTGATTTCGAGTTGATTCACTTGGGCTTTGCACCCAACGGCTATGGAACCTTTCCTAAGCCTTCCAAAGCCTTCCTAAGGCCTCTATAAATAGAGGGGAACCTTTGCAACACACATACACACCTAAGGAACATACTTTCTACCATTTTGTGTCTCTCTTGCTCTCAAAACTCAAGTTCTACATCTTGAGAGCATCAAGCCTTCGCGCACCCGCTCTCCCGCCATAGTTCACGAGAGCGAAGTTGCGCCATCGCGTGGCTCATGCATCCGCGTCATCGACGCACTCCTTTCAAAGGGAAGCATCCTAATTCCTATAGAATCTTAGGTTAAAAATTACTTTGTTGGCTCTATAGGATTACTTGTTTATTTTATCCTTGTTATTTGGTTGGGTATTCGCTTTGCAAATTTCCGTCTCCTTCGAGGGACAAAATCCTTCTCGTGGAGAGAAAGGGTTGAGGAACGCTACCCTCGCACTTGTAGCGTGGTTGTAATTGAGGTTGAATCACCCTCGTTTAAAGTGATTCGTTTAGTGGATTTTGATCAACTTGGTTGATCGGAAAATCCTAACTCGAGAGGGTTAGGCGGTGGTTTTCACCCGGTTTGGGTTTCCACCTAAAAATACTTGTGTACTTGTGTGATTGTCTATTTTGTGAGATTGTTTATATTTATTTCCACAATTATTACGTCACCCCCTCCTAGTAGGGAAACTACACTATGACCCCCTTCTAGAAGCCATTTTGGCACCAACTTCAAGGGGTGCCACCACCCATAACCACCCCCTAGGTGTCCCTTGGGTTGGCGCCAATTGCCCTTAGCCATAGGATCCCCAACCACCTCCATCTTCCCATCTTAGCCCTCCATTTCAAGAGTCACCTAAGCCCCCTTCCTACTCTATATAAACCCACCACCTACCACCATTTTAGAGCATCCTCCATTAGTATATTATTCTACCTATACCCACCTACACCTACGACCAAGAAGAAGGAGTAGAGAAGAAGATTAAGGAGGCACATCACCAGCCCCTTTGGTGCCTTCTTTGCCCCACTTTCTTCAACTTGTGCCACTCCAAGGAGGAGGAGCTTTCCACTTCAAGGAGGACGGCCAGGCAAAGGAGAAGAACCTAGGGTGGACGTCCACCCTTGGAGGAAGAGAATTAAAGGTGGTAGCTACCACCTTGGAGGACATCATCTTAGAGGAGCATAGCAAAGAAGAAGTTGGAGGACTCTTTTCAAGCTCAAGAGCTACCAAGCTTGGAGCAAGAAGCCCTCTTCTTCACCATCTATCTAGAGGATTTGTGTTTTATTTTTCTTGTATTTTCAAGTAGAGTAGAAGCATTCCTTTATAGGTTTTGTGTGCACAATTTTGATTTAATTCAAATTACCTTCTTTCAATTTCTATTGCATAACTTATTACAAATTTTGCCTAGCAATTTTTTCACTCCCTTGCCCTAATTATTCTAGGCCTCCACGTGCCTAGGGTGAGCTTAGGGAGAGGCTCTACTTGTCACCTTAGGGTAGGTTTCTTGAATTAGGTATTAGTTGTTTTATAGCTTTCAACAAAAACTTGCATGTTGCCTTTATTTCAAAAATCATAAAAACTATATATTCAAAAAGACCAAAAAGAAAGTTGAGATTTATTTTCAAAGCAAGAGATTTAATTTTTGAAAACTTGCCTCCTTGGACGACCCTAGATGCTCCCCTATCTAGGAATATAAATTTAAAAGCGCATGTAAATTCGCGTGTTACAGCGACATTAAAAACCCGCTTTTACAAATCACATGACTTTTCGAATCAACCACCTATGGTATGTGGCGGTCGACGAAGAGGCCAGGGTAGGATGTCACTGGAGTCAAGTTTGGAGCAAGCTGGAAGTAGGAAAAGAAGAGGGATTTTGGCTCAAAAGCTTGCTAAGGAGGTAAGGCAGGAGTTCTAGGGCTTAAATAGAGCTCCAAAGAGGGCTCTAGATCAGGAAAGAGCTCTGATTTGCTCTTTAGGAAATCAAGAAGCACCCATTGATTCTATGCATTCGCATGCACGAATCAAAGGATTTTAGGAGTTAGGATCTGTCCAAATAGGTTTATCTAGGTGTGAACATTAATCCCACCAAATTTGGTGGGATTTGATTGCCATTAGAGTAGGATTTAGCCCGATCAAAGCCTGGAGGTTAATTAACCTCCAATGGTGGCAAGGACTAATCTGCAAAGAAGATGAAGAAGTTAGGGGGCATTTTGTAAGGATTTCAAAAGCTGAGGGGCATTTGAGAGAATAAGAGTCAAACTTGGACCAAAATGCAAACTAGGTTGAAATAATCTAAGATTGGGCCCAAATTTTGGTACAAACATAATTTGGACCTAAGGAATTTAATGGTAAAGTTTGATTTAGGTTTTGACCAAGGTTGACTGGGTAATTTTCTGTTTATGACTCTATTTTAGGTCAAATTGGGCTCTGATGGTCAAATCAAAGATACCAAACCCTATAGGATATTTTTCTATGAATTTTAGAGGATTTAGGTAAATTTTATCCTGACTATAACCTTAGTGAATTAAGTAGGTCAGTTTTTAGGATTTGAGATGTTATTTAATTCTTGAAATACGTGAAAACCATTATTGTATGCATGGACCCATTTATTAGATATTAATTACCATATGACCTTTAATAAACCCTTGAAATATCCCGTGGTTATTCTGTATTTGTGAAATACGATTAAAATTGTAGAAATAACCCTGGTTTCTTATCTTCTTCTCAAAATAGAACATTATGCTTATATGACCCTCTGATGGTTATGTAGGAGATTTTATCAACTTTATCAAACCAAATTGAGCTAGTTATGTTTCATGATGGTGTTCCCATTAGAGAGGTCTAATCGCATTTCCATGATGATTTTGAAAAAGGCCATACCTGAGGCTTTCAGGGGCACAATGTCAGATGACCTTGGTACAGCTAAGGATTTTCTTGCTAATATTGAGAAACGGTTCGCCAAGAATGAAAAGGATGAAATTGGTACACTCTTGGCAAGCCTTATCTCAAAGAAGTATAAGGGGAAGGGTAATATACGTGAGTATATCATGGAGATGTCCCACATTACTTCGAAGTTGAAAGCACTAAAACTTGACCTCTTAGAGGACTTGTTGGTGCAATTGGTATTGATTTCTCTTCCACCCTCCTTCAACCAGTTCAAGGTGAGCTACAACTATCAGAAAAAGACATGGTGACTAAATGAGCTCATCTTGCACTGTGTGCAAGAGGAAGAGAGAATGAAGCATGATGGGATAGAAAGTGCTCACATTGCCACTTCCTCTAACAATAAGGGCAAGGGAAAAAAAAGGACTACAGAAGAAGCAAAAGGGGAAGGCTATAGAGTCTTCCAAGTCAGGATGCTTCTTTTGTGGAGTTTAGGGGTACCAAAAGAAGCACTGTACCAACTACCACCTTTGGCGTGCTAAGAAAGGTACGGCTCTCAGTTTGGCTTGTACAGAGAGTAATTTGGTTTCAGTACCAAGTTTTACTTGGTTGATGGATTTAGGGGCCACTACTCACATTAGTGTCTTTATAGGGCTGCTTGAACTACAGAAAACCAAATGAGGCTAAGTAGTTCATCTATGTGGGAGATGGGAAGCCAGTTATTGTAGAAGTAATAGGAACTTTTAGATTATTAATGAAAACTGGAATGTACTTGGATTTAGAGAATACTTTTGTTGTACCGTCTTTCAGACGCAATTTAGTTTCAGTTTATATTCTTGATATGCTAAACTATTTTTGTAATTTTGGAGATGGACAAGTGAATATTTTCCTTAATTCAATATTAATTGGTCCTGGTTTTCTTTCAACTGTTGATAATTTATATTGTTTAGATATTGTTGCTTCTTTTCATGAAACTTCTCTTTCTTGTACATGTTGTGTGAAAAGAAAATACGTAGATGAGAACTACACTTTCTTATGGCACAAGAGATTAGGTCACATCTCCAGGAGGAGAATAGAGAGACCTGCATCAAATAGAATTTTGGACCCCTTAGACTTTTCTGATTTTGACCAGTGTATAGAATGTATTAAGGGGAAACAAACCAATAATAGGAAGTTTGAAGCCAATAGGTCAAATGGTGTCTTGAATGTGATTCATACGGATATCTGTGGGCCATTTCCTATGCCCGCGTGGAATGATGAACAGTATTTTATCACATTCATAGATGACCACTCAAGATATGGCTTCATATACCTAATTCATGAAAAGGCATAATCACTGGACACGTTCAAGAACTATAAAGTTGAAGTTGAGAATCAACTCGACAGAAGGATTAAATTTGTCAGATCTGACCATGGTGGTGAATACTACTGTAGATATGACGGATCAGGTGAACAAGGTCCAAGACCATTTGCCCGGTTCCTAGAGGAATGCAGTATCGTTCCTCAGTACACCATGCCAGGCTCGCCCACTATGAATGGTATTGCTGAGAGACGAAACAGGATGCTTAAGGACATCGTAAGGAGCATGACTTCTCATTCTTCCTTACCAGATTCACTCTAGGGAGAGGCCTTAAACACTGCAGCTTACATTCTGAATAGAGTTCCAACTAAGTCAACTAATAGAATCCTATATGAGTTATGGACTGAGCGGAAACCCAGTCTTAAGCATTTCCATGTATGGGGATGTCCAGCTAAGGCTAGGCCTTATAGGCCAAATGAAAAGAAACTGGATACAAGGACAGTTAACTGTCATTTTGTTGGGTATTCTGAGAGGTCAAGAGGATATAAATTTTATGATCCCACAACTAAGGCTATTTTTGAGTCTGGTAATGCCAAGTTCTTTGAGAGTGTTGAGTCTACCCAAGATGACAGGGTTAAGGACTTTGTCTTTGAAGAGGAAAACATAGCTATTCATCTAGGAGTTACTCAAGTTGATCTTTGACATACTTTAAGACAACTCCAATGAAGATAATGATACGGTTTTAGCCCCTGTAGAGTAGCCTCAGACACATATAGAATTTGTGCCATTAAGGAGGTCCACTAAGGAAAGAAGGAGTGCCATTTTTGATGATTATGTGGTATTCCTTCAGAAACATGAAACATACATTAGGGTGATAGAAGATGATCCTATCATCTTCCGTCGAGCAATGGAAAGTCCGAATCATGAAAAGTGGATTGAGGCAATGGAAGAAGAAATGAAGTCAATGAAAGACAATGATATTTGGGATGTTGTTTCACTATTAGAAGGTGCAAAACCCATTGGTTGCAAATGAATTTTTAAAACCAAACAGGATTCGAAACGAAAAGTGGAATGATACAAAGCGCGTCTTGTCACTGAGGGTTTTACCCAAAAGGACATTGACTATAAGGAGACATTCTCTCCTATTTCTTCTAAGGACTCTCTAAGGGTTATAATGGTACTTGTAGCCCATTTTGATCTTGAGTTGCATCAAATGAATGTAAAGACTGCATTCCTTAATGGTGACATTGAGGAAATCATTTATATGGCTCAACTCGAACATTTTGTTAGGGGTGATCCAAAGAGCATGGTATGCAAATTAAAGAAATCCATCTATGGACTCAAACAGGCATCTAGACAATGGTATTTTAAGTTTCATCAGGTAATTCTCTTGTTCGATTTTGAGGCGAATCTCATTGATGAATGTATATGCCATAAGTTCTGTGGGAGCAGCTATATGTTTTTGGTCCTATATGTTGATGACATCCTGCTTGCTACTAATGATATGAGTATCCTTTTAGACACCAAGAAATTTCTTGCCAAACACTTTGACATGAAAGATCTTAGAGATGCTTCATTTATTTTGGGGATTGAAATATTTTGAGATCGTTCTCGCCATATTCTTGGTTTATCCCAAAGAAGTTATATAGATAAGGTACTCAAGAGGTATGGCATGCAAGATTGCAAGCCACTGGACACTTCTGTCGCTAAGGGAGACAAGTTTAGTCTCAATCAGTGCCCCTTAAGTGATTTGGACAAACGAGAGATGCAAACAGTTCCTTATGCATCTACCATTGGCAGTATAATGTATACTTAGGTCTGTACTAAACCAGACTTGGTGTGCATTACAGGCATGTTGGGAAAATACCTGGCAAACCCAGAAAAAGACCATTGGAGAGCAGCAAAGAGAGTACTAAGATATTTGCAGAAGACATGAGATTATATGCTCACCTTCAGGAGGTCAAAAAAGCTTCAGATTTATGGTTATACTAACTTAGATTTTGCTGGGTGCCAAGATAGCAGAAAGTCTACTTCAGGATATGTATTTCTGCTTGCCAATGGTGTCATGTCTTAGAAGAGTACAAAACAGTCACTTATCGCATCTTCCACTATGGCAGCAAAATTCATAGCATGCTATGAGGCATCCAATCATGGAGTATGGCTGCGGAACTTTATATCGGGGTTGCGCATAGTAGATGGCATTGACAGGCCACTACAATTATTTTATGATAATCAGTCCGTAGTACTCTACTCTAATAACAACAGGAGCTCTTTCAAATCGAAGCACATTGAGATCAAGTTCCTAGTTGTTAAAGAAAGGATACAGAATGGATAACTGTCTATAGAGCACATCGGTACAAACTCCATGGTTGAGGATCCACTTACTAAAGGAATAATACCCAAGATGTTCCATGAACATGCAACTTCTATGGGTCTTATGTCCTTACAGAAATTTCAACTTTAGTGAGAGTTTGTAATTTCATAGTGCTCATTTTGTAATAGACAATTTCAGTTATTCAGTATTTCATTTTTGGTTATGTATAAAGTTTTGTAAAGCTTCATTTCTATTATGAAATAAACAAAACTTAAAAGTTTTTAGTTTTATGATTGTCCATTCTGAGAAGCAATTTGGCTTTGGTTTTGGGAGTGATCTATATTTGGAGGATTAGTTGAGAATAGGCATGCGTTGATCATATTAGCATGTAATTTCCATGCTACACATCCACACGTTTCTGGTTACTTTTTGCATTAGTGTACGTGGTCATTGTTGGTTTAGCTACTAGAATGTAGTGAAAGTCGTCTTTGCTCTATTACTAATGTGACTGGTAGATCAGATTGGTTTTAGATGTGCATTTCAGGATATGATAGCAAAGTTGAGCTCAAAGTTTAGATTTATATGTTGTTTGATTAATAGTTACACATACAGTCCAAGTGGGAGATTGTTGGATTAAAATCCAATATATGGATTAGTATATGTAAATAGATATAATCAAACAATAATAAGTTATATGACTGTCATCTCAAGCTCATAATTTGAAGTGATCAAATTAGTTTAATGATTTTATATGGGTTAAAGTGCAAAAGGATGTGTGGTTATGTTTCCTAATGTGTAGAGACTCTAGTTGTGAAGTGTGACTTCTCAATGGGCAAAGTTACAATTCCCCCAACAATTAGCCACACAAATTGTTGATTATTAGAATAGTCATGGTCCCCGAGAGCCCTAAGTGTGTTTTTCTCCCTGGTTAACCCCATCGTGACCTTATGAGAAGGAAAGAAGAAGGAGATGGCTGGAGAGAAGAAGAGGTTGTTCTTCTTCTTAAAGCATAGGTGAGATATCTCTTGTCAAACCACAAGGAACTCTTAGAAGAGCCATACTACAACCCCTTTCCTCTCTGTTGATAATAAATCCAGGTAATATCATTCTCTATGAGTTTAATATTCTGAACATTGTATAAGATGACAAACCTTACTTGTATCTTGATATATTTATCATGGTTGTTTACCAATGGATATATCTTTTGTTTGCATAGTTTTGTTAGATAACCTGCATCTACTTCACACATAATCTATATGAAACAAATAAGTCTTTCACATTCTCAGAAATCACAAAATCAACTCGTGACTGCAAGTAGTTCCGGTACTCGGGTGTTACAGATTCCAATCTTATTGTATACTGTAACATGCTAGTATTGGTACTCTTCACGAGCACAGTACAAGCAAGCTCCAGATTGACTCTAGGTCACCCTAAGTCCAAAACTAGGACTTACATGTACCGGTACTCACCATGAGTACCGGTATACATGAGTTCCAGGTCAGGTTTTGAACTTGAAATCACCAAAACCTGTAGGTTACAAGCACCGGTACTCGTCATGAGTACCGGTACCAGTAAGATACAGGTGGTGGATCCAATACTCAACTAGTATCAATACACTTCATGAGTACCGGTACTCATTGAGATCAGTTTCTTCCTAGGGTGATACCAGTAGTCACTAAGTATTGGTACTCAACATGAGTACCGATACATAGAGAGTAATGAACGAGTACTCATTTAGACATGAGTTTTAAACTATAGGTTATGAGTATCGGTACTTGGCATCAGTAACAGTACTTGTTTGCATATAAAACTCATAACTGTGATTTGTAGATATCGTTACTCATTCACCAGTACCGGTACTCAGTATATGTGATACCGGTACTAGTACACCAGTATTGGTACCCATTAAGTATGAATTCTAGTTGAGACAAGTTATGGTACAGGTCCATCCTAAGTCAAAGGTGGGTTAATTTTAGTTAAGTCCCTAGGGGTTTAAGGGATTTCCCAACAGGGATCCATCTATATCACCATCAATGGTGAGGAATTAGGGGCTCAAGGGCCACTTCTTAGCATGCTATGGATTTGGGATCTAGTCATTTATGACTTGCTTAAACTTGAAAATCAGATCTCATTCTTTGTTCTTGAGGCACTGTTCAAGTTTCTCACCAAGACCCTAAAGGAGGGCAATGTTACCCTTATAGATCTTGCACTTAAGCACTTCCATGATATCAAACCCATCAAGTCCAAGTCTTTCAAGGTCGAAAGTGAGTATGCCCATCTCCTTCACCTGTTCTACTCCTCATTCCATCTTCACCCATAGATAGTCCTAAGAATATTAACCAAGATCTAGGATCTCTCTTCCACTAGTATCGGGTACCATGTGCAACCGAGCTAGGAAGAGCAGGAGTAAAATTCAAGGAAAATAAGCAGGCAAGTCGCTTCCTAAACATCTCATTCATAGACTAAGTTTTGAAGATTCCCATCTTGCACATCTTAGATTCCACCAACTCTCTCTTCCACAATCTCATTGCTTTTGAACAATGTTATCTGTACACGTCAGCACAGATCACCACCTCTGCTGTTTTCATGGATTGTCTCGTAGACACAGGTCAAGATGCAAGTTTGCTTCACTTGAATGGAATTCTCATGAACAACTTGAGCACAAATGAAGCTGTCGCGAAGTTCTTTAATAAGCTCACAAATGAAATCCATTACGCTCTAGATAGGAATTACCTCAAAGATATTTTCTTGAAAGTGAATACGTACCACCAATCTAAATGGAAAAAGTATCAAGCCGGTCATATGCGTGACTACTTTCAAAGTCCATGGGCCATCATCTCTCTGATTGCCGCAATAATCTTGCTCATCTTAACCTACTTGCAGACTTTCTATGATATATATGGTTATCATTTATGAGGAAAGTGGGTAATTTGTTTTCCTTTTTTCACAAATCTTTTTGTTTGTTATATGCTTGCAATAGTTGTTTATTCCTTGTACATCTAGCTTCTCTCTATGGTTTGTATTGTAAGGATTGCGACGCATGAAGAGTGGTTGCTATTTTATTTTTATTTCATGCTTGGAGGAAAAATGAATAAATTCATTATGATTTTTGTATATTTGTGGTTACACTATTAGAAAAAGCTATTTTACCATCGGTTTTTCAAGTAATGGTAAAAAAGTTTTTGTCAAAATGTTTTTGCCATCGCTTATTTATATAAGCGACGGTGAATGCATCATTAAAACTAACCCCCTCCACTCTTGCAAATAAGCAATATGTAATAAATATTTGTCGTCGTTTATTGTAAGAAGCGACGGAAAAAATGGGGATAAAATTTACCTGCGGAAGCCATCAAAATTTGGGTGCGAGTTTGGAATTAATATAGACATTTGTCGTCGCTTTATAATGTAACTGACGTCAAATGTCAGTCCATCTAAACCCATGCATCGCCCTCTCATCCCCTACATTTCACAAAAACCCTGCTCTTCCTCTTTACCGCCCCTCCGACAGTGTTGATCGCTGCCCCTCCTTGTCACCACCCCTCCTTGATCGTAGGCTGTCACCATTGATCGTCGTTCGTCTTCCCCGTCCTCAGGTAACTCCTCCGCGCCACCCTCCTCCTCCTCCTCGTCTTCCTCCCCCTCCTCATCCTCCATGCCCCCTCCTCTTCCTCGTCCCTGCTGCCCTCCTGCCAACACTCTCTCCTCACCGCCATCCTCCTCCTCCTCATATTCTTCCTCCTCCTCCATGCCCCCTTCCTCTTCCTCCTCCCCCATCGCCCTCCTACCAGCACGTCCGCCTCCTTGTCGCCCTCTTGCCAGCACGTTCTCCTCCCTGCCCTCCTCCTCCTCATCCCCGTACCCCTCCTCCTCCTTGTTGTATGGTAAATCTACGCAAAAAGGATTAGATTTTGAAAAACCCATCGTTGTAGTATGATTTGCGAAGAAATCCATCAACAGATAAACTTATCAAAATTCGTAAAGAAATTTCGGGTCAAACACAGGGAGGCTACGTCGATCTAAAATCTGCAATTATATATTTTTTTGATATTTTTGTTTTAGAAGTGGGATAATCACAATGGATTTGACATTAACACTAAGAGAGAGAGAGAGAGAACAATCACTTTGCAATTGAATATTATTTTTACAACTAGAAAGTAGGAAATGATTACAGCTAGAAGGTAGGAAATTCTATTCTAGAAAGCAGTAAAGAAGGGAGAGAGATGTTATCCTCCTCGACAGTTGCTTAGAGGACGAGCCGAATGGGGTGACGCCTGGAAGATGGAAGATGAAGAATGGAGCAGGAAAAATCAGGGGCGAGGCAGGGTGTCGTCATCGTTGCGAGATCCACTTCTGGAACGGAGGGAGAAAACTTTGATTTTGGCTCTAAAGGAGCATCCCGAGTTTAGGACAAGCTTCTTTAGAGCTTTGGATGGGGTGAGAGAAGAGAGGAAGGGGTGAAGAAGTGGAGGTCGTAGGGCTATATATAGGTGTAGAGGTTGGGGGTAATTAGGTCTTTTTATATATAAAACATTAATTCAAAGCCTTTAGTGATGGATTTATCCATCACTAAAGGCCTGAACATGGGTGACGTGCAAGCACGCCCGTCGTCTCCTCTCCTGCATTCCTAATGCCCGCGCATGTCCAAGCAATCTCAGTCGTTCGATAGCGAGATCAGACTGCTTAAACCGCTCCTCGCCTGCTTCAGCTTCAACGTAATCGTGTGCCTGTGCGTGCGATGGAGCATCCAGAAGTGTGTCATCATGTGCGTATGTGCTCCTCACCCATCCATCGCACCACGTCACCCACATTTGCGCCGCCTGCTTGCCATCCAACGGCTCAATTGATCCTGCACGTGCTTGCACCCTTAATTTGAGGCACCTGCAGTCTCGAACCCGCGACCTCTACGTCGCCCACGGGTGTGCGACCGTTGTGCCATGCCTTGCTTTGAGGCAAGTTGATGTTTCAACGGAATCGCACCTCAGCTGTTGGATGAAAATCCAATGGCTCTGATGGAACGATGAAGACTCCTTTAGAATGTTAAGGGTGTGGTCTTGGTCTGATCTCAACAATTGGATGAGAATCCAACGATCAAGATTTAATGATCAATTGAGAGTAGAAAGGCTGCGGCAAGTCCTTGGGCCAATTGGGCAGCTGAGATGGCACCACGTGGTGCCATCTTAGCCGTCCATCTTCTATGTGTTGTAAATGGTGCCACGGATGTCGGATTGGACCGATTTTCACGTCGTTGGGCTACGATTGTCGATCTGAACTCATCCGTGCAGTTAGATTTGTCATTTGAAGTGCAGATGTACACCATCTTGGCCCTTGATCTCTAACCTTCCTCAGATTATATCTGATGCTATGGAAGTCCGATCAGGGCGATCTTGGAGTCGTTGAACTCCAATTGTCACCATGATCAGCTTTGTACGGTTGGATCTTCTATTTGAGGCCCCGAATGAATATCACCCTGTTACCTGACCACAAAAAGGGAAAATTAACCTAAAATTTACACAACCTAACCTCAATGCAAGATGATGCATGTTATGCAATATTTATAATGTATGATGCAACTCTACGCCAAAAAATGCGCAAAAATAGACAGTTTATGTGATATAAACATGTTTACATCACTCCTCATCCTCCCTACCCTCCTCCTCGTCCTCCCTGTCCCCCACCTCCTCCTCCTCCTATGGAATAGATGCAAATGGAGAACCAGCAGTGAGAACTCTCCTCATAACCATCTACACAGTATTTTCTACCCTTCCAACTACATCTCTTGATTAATGACATGGGCACCTTTTGCCATTATATAGGATAGAATTAGGCATGTCTGCATTTAAAATAAGAGATTTCATGATTGAGCATGTATTTGCACTATTCAACTGCAAACATCTCGAATGAGATGATTTTGGGTTGAACTTTTATTCCAAAATGAAAATTATGCTTCTTAGTTTGCACTTATGAAATGGATTTTGATTTCATAGCCCATATATACCTTACCCTAAATGACAGGGTTCTAAGGCATCTGGAGCTTTTATATTGACAGTAAATCACAACCCAGGTGGTCCACATGAGGTATGCAAAAGTATTTCTTCACATTTGTTAATAGCTTGCAATTTGGGGTCTTGTTCAATCTGCTCTGGCATTTAGTGCATGCCTAACCCAAATTCTTGTGGTCTTGCTTCCAATCTAATTTGTTTAAAACTATGAAGGCAAGAGCTTGGTGATGCAAAAGATATGTATTAAAGTTATGATGGGAACACCATCATGAGCCATAAATAGCTCAATTTGGTCTGATAAAGTTGATAAATCCTCCTACATAACCATCAGAGGGTTATATATGCAAAATGTTCTATTTTGAGAAGAAGATAAGAAACCAAGGCTGTTTCTGCAATTTTAATAGCATTCCACAATTACAGAATAACCATGGGGTATTTCAATGGTTTATTAAAGGTCATATGGTCATTAATGTCTAATAAGTGGATCCATGTAGAACGAAATAGGTTTTCACGCGTTACAAGAATTAAATGACATCTGAAATCTTAAAAACAAACTCGCTTAATTTGCTAAGGTTATGATCAGGATAAAATTCACCTAAATCTTCTATAAATCATAGAAAAATATTCTATAAAGTTTAGTATATTTAATTTGACCATTGGAACCCATTTGACCTAAAACAGAGTCTCTGACAGACAGTTGCCCTAATTTGAGTTTCTATGAAATTTACCTAGTCAAACTTGGTCAAAACCTAAATCCGACTTCACCATCAGATTCGTTGGGTCAAAATTAGATTTGTACCAAAATTTGGGCCCAATCAGAGAACACCTTGACCTAGTTTGCAATCCAATCCAGACAGACTCTTTTTATCAGACAGTGACCCTTAACTTTTTGAATTCTTTACAAATAGATCCATAAATTTTTCATCATATTCACATTTAGGTCCCTGCTGCCATTAGCGTGAACAGTTGAGCTTCAACGAGATTCGAGCGAGGATTTCTCGCTCAATTCTCAATCAATCAATCCCAAATTTGAACTAGAGATTCCTTGAGAAATTCTCTTCCAATTGAACCCTATCTTGATTCCTATTTCCCTCCCAATCTTCCATGCAAACTCATGGAAGATGTGGGTATCCCACATGCATGCAATCTCTGAGCTTCCAAGCTTGGAATGCCCTTTTGAAGCCTACAAAAGACCCCCTGAGGATAAATCGTCCTCAGCAAGTTTTAGCTAGAGAACGAACCCACTTCTATCCTCTCCGGCCACCAAAAAGTCTTGCTCCGGTGACCCTATCTGCCCTCCTCCTTCAGCCATCCAACCATCAAATTGGATGGCCTTCTACCTTCCTCATTCTCTTCCGCAGCTCTCCGGACAAAGAGGGACTGCCCTCCACTTCTTTGTCGTTGCTACCTCATCGAACTTCACCATCTTCTCCGGCTCCAGTCGGACACAACTGGAGCCCTCCGCCTATCTCCTTCCCCTCTAAGTCTTTCTATTCCTTCCTCTCTCCCACTACTTTCTTTCACTCACTCACGACCACCGCACCGCCCTCCCGCACTTCATTGTCTCCACGGCCAGCCGAACTCCAGTGAGTTTGCATGACCTCCACACACCTTTTACCATGAAATCACCTCTACAAGCTCCTCTCATTCACACTCGATAAAACCCCTCAAGAAATTGAAGGGTTCGCTTTCCCAATGGCCCCATCGAGCCCCTCATCCTGCACGCATCTTCCCAGAGGTCGCTAGACCTTCTCAGACACCCTTGCACTATGCTGAGCCCTCGTCACACTTGCTATAGTCCGGAAATCCCCCTGAGTGATTTTAACAAGTTTGTGAGGCCGTATTCTTGATTTTCAGGTCTAATCGGAGCTCTGTCGCTACCTCCACCTTCTCCGACCCTGTTCACGACATTTAAAGCGTGTTCTTGAGAGCTTTTTGCTCTAGGCTTCGCAGCTGGCTCCCAAGCATCCCTCCAGGTCTGCAATTGATGAAGCAAGCCTCATCTTCGACTTCAATTAGGGGCTTCACCACTTGCTGCTGAGCGAAGAGAAGAGGTGGGCATCTTAGTCCTACATTGTGGAATGCAGAAGCTGCAACCATGCATAAAGGCAATTTTTGCCTCTACCTTACCACCTCTGAGAGCATCAGGATGAGGTCCCGCTCACACGCTCCATGCACGTGCCCTCGCCTGCACACACGCTACGTGGGTCTAGGCTCTGATCCGATTACTCGGCTACCTAGGTCCGATCTGGTTTGCCTATTCTGAGAGAGAAAAGAAGAAAGAGAGAGAGGTGGGGGGGGTTTGCCCTTCACACCTTCTACTCTCTATACTTAGCCGATTTGAAGAGGCCTTTGCCTTTGTGTTGTGCTATGCTTGCCAATTCCATAAGGCACGAAGGACAGAGGAGGCCTTTACCTCTTCTGTGGAGCTGTGTTCTACTGGTTCTGAAGCTACTGTTGGATCATTTAACTTGGTTGACATGGAATATTGATTGATAATCATTGGTGATACATTTGATATATTTGAAGCTTAACATTAAAAGGGTTAATTGGTGATTCAAATCACCATTTTAACCCATCATTTTTGCACATTAGTAGTTGAATTATTGATATATCATTCTTGAATAAGTTTTGGCTACAATTGCTTATATCTTTTACTTAGAAATGTGATCTTGAGATTGATTTGCTGATTGCTCCCTGCATTTGACCTCAGATTTCCATTCGAGCATAAATTCTATTTGTTTTCGCACTTTATCTACTATACTGCAACGTGTCATTTTTAAAACCTCGATTCAAAGAGATAAATATTTTGGTGCCGTTGCCAGGGAGCAACGCACAATTTGATCTCTTGATTACGATTCCTGACTTGATACTAACTTGATTTATCTCTTTTGATTGTGATTTGTGCAGGGATTTAGCCGAGGAGCAAGATCAACAGCATAACAGCCACTCCAGGGGTAGGTAAATCGCAAATCCATCTTCGTTAAGCCCCTAATTCTGAAAGGCTAAAAGAGGAAAGAAATCGATTAGGACCAACTTGCATTCTATTTTTCAATTAATCATCACAAGTTGACTAATTTGATACATTTTTAGAAACATCCCAAACTTAATTCTTGAACCTATTTAGGGATTTAAGACACTTAGGGCTATGACCTTCTTGATTGAACCCTAGGTTCCAGATTTGGAATTAATTGATTGGACCAATTAGAGCCAATTAGGATTTCCATTTTAGGGTTTTAGAGGCACACTTTCTTAAAAAAAAGATTCAATCTTCCCAAATTATGTGTGTCCTAAGCCTTGGTTGAACTTACCTAAACAAGCAAACCCTAAGAATCAAGCTCTAAATCTCACTTAAATCCTAAAAGTGGGACCTAATAATCAAGGACAAATCAAGTGAAGTTGACCCACCTTGCGGGTCAACCAATCTTCAAATTAGGTCATCACTCACAAAAACATCTTAAAGTTCAAGTGAAATCCTAAGCATCCACGCTCTAAACTTAAAATTAGTAGACTTAAGAGGTCAAGTTATCCGTTCTAGTCTACCTGAACCCTCAGTGATAAGGAAGGTCAGGTAGGGGAAACCCTGTAACCCTTGGGGACGTTCTACCATGTAGGGGTCTTTGCAAGACTCTTCCTTCCTGGCTGCCTAGATAATTCTTAGGTGGATGACTTTCTGATCTAGGGGTATCATCCACCCTGAACCTCTATAATCATCCAAAAATCTTCAGGTGTCTTGATTGGGTCCATCACACCTTCTATCCCTTGTTTTCTCCATTGGTGCATGTTTGGAAGGAGGTCCTTAAGACCACCCTTGAGGCCTCCAGTAGTTATTCACTCTCATCGAGGCCAAGCCTCGACCTCCGTGTTTGTGCAACAACCCAACCATATTGACATATCCTCTAATTTTGTGCCTACTTCCCCCTTATCAGCCATGGACCACACGAAGAAGAAGAGCCTAACCTCCAGAACCAGCTTCAACGCCTCGATGATCTCTTCCAAGCCTTTATGAATCCACCGCAGCATCATATGATGCAAGATCATTATAATCCCACTGCGGTGGCGATCGAACCTCGAGTCCAAATCCCGACTGGAGGTCCTGATAATGAACTTAAGTCCAACATGATTCATGCTATTCCTAAATTTCATGGGCTTAATTCCAAAGATCCCTTCCAGCATATCAAGCAACTCAAGCATCTGGCCTAGACCTTCAGGTCAGAAGCTCAAAATCGAAATATCTGGCTCATGAAGATGTTCTCCTTCTCTCATGGACAAGGCTACTCACCAGTACCAAACCCTAACTCGTCCAATCAACACATGCAATCTGAGTTTCTAAAAAAGTTCTTCCCTGTTGGTCGGACAAATGCTCTACAACACTAGATTACACATTTCACGCAGTAGGCAAGAGAACCACTTCATGAGGCATGGGATCGCTTTCTAGATCTCATACGAAAGTGCCCCCACTACGAAGTTCCTAAATGGGAACAGGTCCAGTCTTTTTACCAGGGACTCCGTGAAGATATTCGATTGTTCATCAATGTGACCTGTGGAGGAAACATCATGGGTCAACACGAAGACACCATGTGGGAGATTCTCTAGAACATGTGCGAGAACTCCATCAATAATGAATCCATGGGCATGTTCGACCAGACAAATGCCTGTGCATTGATGAATCCACTGGGAGCACACGAGATGCAGGGCCTGTCCTCTTCCGTTGACTTGGAATTAATGGTCAGTTGCTTGGACAAGGTCTCAATCATCAAAAAGAAGGTGGGCGAACTGACTTGACATCTGCAGTGAGCCACTTCTGCACAAAATCCATTTGTGCAACCACCCTTTGGGAGGGAGGCTGTGCATAACATCTACCACAGATCTTCTCAGGGGATGGATTCGTATCCACCCCCATCTGATCTAGGGTTCAGAGGAAACTCTAGATCTACCTACTCTAGTTGGGGGAACTCTAAACCCTCATCTTCTGATTTCTTCGAGGTTCCTTCGATCTGCAAGGACCTCAACATCATCCAAAACGATCCTTTCTCAAACATTTATAATCTTGGATGGTAATCATCCTAACTTCACATGGTCAGGGAATAATCAAAATCAGAGACCTCAATATCAAACCCAACCACAAATTTCTCGCCTATATCAATCAGCTCAACCTAGGACCAATCAAAATTACCAATCTGGGCCAACATAGGAAGATCAAACTAACATGATACTACAAGCCCTGGCCGACATCCAGAAAACAAATACGGCTATGCAGAAACAGCATAAGGATGAGATCACAGAGGTCCGCAATCAGCTCTCACAGATGGAGAATTCTCGCCATTCTGGTGCACTTCCTTCCCAACCTTTGCCAAATCCAAATAGCATGTTGGCCCAGAAACACTTGGTGCACCAAGTTCAAAGTCAAGCTTACTATACCTAGCCAGGCTCCTCGACTCATACCTGCTTGTTTTCCCCTTCCACTTCAGCTAAGCCAAAACACACCATGACTTACCCGACTACTCAGCAACAAGGGACAACTTTCTCCCCTCCACCTCCGCATCATGACTATGCTATGATCAATGTGGTAGGCACAAGAAAAGATCACAAGACCAGGACCCAAGGCTCATCTTCCAAGTCTCACCTAACCTTTGATCAACACACTGAGATTAAGGGAAAAACAAAGAGGTGGAAGCAAAAACCTACTCCTCAAAACCACCAGTTCACCACCTTATCTCAAGCCTTCTCTCACCTCCACATTAGAGGTGTATCATAATCTGATATAACGGGACAATTAAGGAATGCACAAGTCACTATCCCGTGACTTGATATCCTCGCTCGCAACCCCACCTCACCTGACTTATCCAAGAAAGAGGTGGAAAATCCAGTGACGAGAGCCTCATCATGAGCCCTAACTAGCTAATTTTGATCCAAGAAAGAGAATAAAAGCTCCTGCATAACTTAGAAGAAGGCTTAATTGAAAAAATAAGTGTTCTAAGAAGAAAATATGAAATAAAGGGTAAAACTGTAATTTTACCATTGCAGTACTTAAACTGGATTTATTAGAGATAAAACATTGGTCAAATGGTCTAAATAAGTTAAAAAGTGGGTTGATTCAATCAGAAATGGGTTCATGTGTAATCTAGGAATTAAATGACATCTTGTAACCCTAAAACTGACCTGCTTAATTCAAAACGATTTCGGTCAGGATAAAAATCAATTAAACCCTCTAAAATTCATGGAAAAATATCCCCTAGGGTTTAGAACATTCAATTTGGCATTTGGAACCTAGTTTGACTTAGATTGGGGTCCTAGCTCATCAATTGACCTAATTTGGGTTTTTATGCAAATGTCTAGTAAAATGTGGTCAAACCTAAAATCCAACTTCACCATTGGATTCCTTAGGTCTAAATTAGGTTTTTACCAAAATTTGGACCTAAGGGAAGGTCATTTTGGCCTACTTTGCAAATTAGTACACTGAATTACATTTTGATCCTTATCTTTTGAAATCATTACTTAAACCCCCCTATCTTCCTCGCCACTCTTACAAACAAGTCCCTCCACCATTAATGGGGAGGAATCCTTCTCCGGCGAGGAAGGGAGGGGGAATACTCCCTGATCCCTCAGAGATCTCCTCCCAGAATTGGAAGGGAGACTCTCTGAGGAATCCCCTTCCCTCTGAGCCCAATCACAATCTTTGATTTCTGTCCAATCTCTCGTGCGAACGCATGAGAGATTTGGAATCCCAACTACCTTCCTTCTATGGCGAGACGTTGGTGACAGAAGGCTTGCTCTCCACGCACCAGAAGCTTGGCTAGCACTTATAAAAGGACCCCCGACCCTCTATGAATCTCTCAGACTTGTTTTGGCCGTAGAATCCTCCAAATTTCATCTCTCCTCTCTCCGGCCAAGTAGCCCGCAAGCTCCGGCGTTTCTTCCTCCTCCCTCTTGTCGCTCTGCTGCCATACCAGCAATAGGGTTCACTCCGCCTCATCCTCCCACGTCGCGCCGCACCAAGCGCACGCCTTCCTGTCCTCCTCCTCATCACCGTTATCTCCCTCAGGGTCGTCTTCTTCAACGATGGCACAAACGAGCTGTCCGTCTCCGCTGCCCCCCTTCACTCCCAACAATCCAGATAAGCTCCCCGTCTTCCACTCTTTCATTTTCCTCACTTTATTTCACTCAACACCCCTCGACCGTCACTGTCTACCTCCATCTTCCTCATCTCCGACCACCCTCCAGCGAGACGCTCCCGTCACTCCGCAGCCCCACACGTCTCCCCAACCACCGCATAACCTCCGCCACACTCTACTGAACATCCTCCACTCGTCCACAGACCACCTACACCGCCACAACTGCCCTCCGACCTAACCCATCCGTCCAGCCACAGAGCGACCTAGGCATGCACGTCTAGGCCGCCTCGCGGCCTGCCACCTACCGCCTCACCTTCGCAGTGACACGGCGAAGGTTCTCCTATGGACTGATAGAGCTGCAAGCTTCATTTTGTGTTGAGCAGGGTTTGAGCTTCAGCTGCCATTAGCGGTGACTCGAGGAGGTTGCACGCTCGCTCCAGGTTGAAGGACTTCAGGATTCCAGGTGCAGCAGATTCAGGGAGATCTCGCAAAGTCATCTGTTCCAGCAAGTGGCACCGTGAGACCTGCAGTTGCTGTAAATGGGGGAACGGTTGATAACACTGCATATGGGGGTGATAATTCTGTTAAATAGGGCCCATCTTATGAATAAAAGGCATAACCTAAGTAGAATGGGAGCATTGCATGCATCATATACCAAGATTGCTTATAAAATTGTATTAGTGGCCATTTGTGTAAGCACTTATCTAGACAGGCCTCAAATGAGCAATCGGACCACACAGATGGATTCAGAACAACGAACGGAGTCCAATGGACTCAAGATCGGCCAAATCCGACATTCGGAGCTCCTACAATGGGCCCAAGAAGTTTTGACCGTTGATCTGATGATCAACGGCCCTTGTTGCGCCATGTGGCCCCTGCTCACCACGAGCCACTTCCACCTTCAGCTGGAGATCAAATCTCGGCCGTCGATCTTTGATCGGACGGCCAAGAATCGTGCACCCGCCTGCAGTTGCTGCGACAAAGCAGCGGGCGTGGCGCAGCGGTTAACGCGCACACTCGCACGCACGCGACGTGGGTTCGAGCTGCACGGTTCGGGGAAATTAAAGGCAGCGAGGCGTGCGGCAAAATTGGGCCGCCCGATCAGCAGCGGGCGGCCGAGATAGCACCACGCGACACGCCCTTAGGCAGCGAGCTTCCAAGCGCGCGCGCACGCACGCGCGCCCAAGGTGCGATCCAAGTGCACTCGGGGGAGGATCGAAGATCGGACAGCTCTCATGTAGCGGCCACGGATCGGGCGCGAAGAAGAATGGCGCGGGCGTGCAATCGGAGGGCTGAGGGCTTCACCGACGCTTTTGGAAGGGTTTTAGTGACATCCCGGACGTCGCTGAAACCCCTTCTTCTTTTAGAAAGCCCTTCTCCCTATTTAAACCCCCTCTAACCACTCATTCAATTGATTCACTTCCCTTGCAACTACTCTACCCCTCTCTTAGCTAGCTTTAGGCCCTCTTGTAATCGTCGGAGATGACGAGCCACCAATGGAGCCTTCTCCATCACCGTGGCTGCCTCGCCGCTCTCCCCCTCTCTCTCTTCCTCTCTTTTAAGCTTTCCTTTACTTATGTTTAAGCATGTATCTAATGTTGTAATCTGTGAACTAAAGCTACATGATTAATGAAGTTACTTTCTATTCAGTTGTTTACTTTATTTCTTGTTCAAGTTGAATGTTAAAGAAAGAAACGACTCTAACCCTAATCTCTCTCTCTCTCGCTTTCCAACCACACCTTTGCGCAAGCAAAACTCCGCAATTTCCGTGACAACAAGTGATAAGCAAAATCCGATTTTCACGCCTCCCTGAGACCGACACTCGAACTCACCTCCGCTTCTTTACTGTAAAACTGGCGTTGCAAGTGCAACTATAACGACACTTCTTAACACACACTCACAAGCACACGTCAGTTTTTGGCGCCGTTGACAAGGAGGCAACAGATTTGTTTTGTCACTTCCATTCCACATCCATTCTCACATCGTCTAATACCCTGTTTTCCTTTTTACTTGATGGTTGCAGGAATTCGGTACTTGGACGGCGAAGCGACGCATCCCACGACGGTAACAAGGGAGTAGGTGCAACAAGGACCGATAGTGAGTAATTCTTCACTCATGATTGTTTGCTTGCGTGAAAAACTTAAAAAATTGTAAAAATTGAAAAAATTGGAGTGGTGTATGATTGCTTGACCCACATCCTTAACACATCGCCCCACAAAAAAATGTACACTCTAACATTCTGAATAAATTCTTGGAGTGTTCTTTTCTCTTTTTGAGTGGTGTTTGCGAAGCCACCGTGAATTGACTTGGGCCGCACCACTCAACCCTAAAATCGATTCATCTAATAGAAGCTGCATGATCATTAGGATGAGTACATTAGGGTTTTAGAGCCTCTACACAATAAAAGGAAATCTACTTTCACCAAATTGGGTGCAAAACTTGACGTGCCAACTGAAACTTGTCTGAAGACATTAAGACACGTCAACCCTAAAAGGCACTAAAGTAAGGATGAAACACTAAAAGACACCACATCTTAAAAAAAAATCCTTGCTTGAAAACCATGCTTTGATAAAGGCACATACAATGAAAGTGAAAAATTAAGATTCACCACCCCAATCAACGCCTCATCACGTAACCCTAGCATAAGCACTATCCTAGCCCTTTAAAACTGAGTAGACGTGCCCTAGGTAGGATTGAGTTAAGTCTCGAAAGGCAAGGTTTTGTTCGCTGGGCACTTGGCTTTCATTCCATTGGTAGAATCTGGTGACTAGGTTGCGGGGCAGTGTCAAACGACCGCAGTTGTGGGGTCTACGAAATCGGAGGCGCAAGCCAAAGGAAGAACCTTCCCTGCAATCCCCTCGTAATCAACCTGGCCAGATTAGCCTTGGGAAGGGGAGTCCAGTGCTTACGGACTTAATCACCCTTTGTGAGATTTTTAGGTCTCTTAGGGAATACACCATAAGGACTAGGCTTGTTTGCTTGATTGGACACATTTCTCGCATCTATCACTCTCCACATCCCCTCCTGTTCTTCTCTAGTGTATGCACGGGAGGCACTCACTACATCCCGAGTTGTTTGTTTTGGGGCAGGAATCTAGGTGACGTGATTCTGTTAGGAACATGGCTGAACTTAGTGTGAATGAGGCTGAGGATCAACCCCCACCAGACACAATGGCCATCATCCAAGCCCAAATTAGTGCAAACCACCGGCTTCAGCAACAACAAATCCACACCATCATACAAGCCATACACTGGTTACAGAACCCACAAGAACAACCACCACCACCTTTCCAAGGCACACAAGGGCAACCACCACTCGATGTACCACCATTTCAGGATCAACCGAGGCCCCTCCGCGATTTCTATAATCCCTCCGCTATTAGAGTCGAGCCACACCTTAGGATCCCCGAAGGGGGAGATGATTTTGAGCTGAAACCGAATGTCTTAAGTTTGATCCAGAGCCACTTTCATGGAAGCTCAAATGAGGACCCCTTCCAGCACCTAGAGGATCTCGACCGCATAGCACACGAACTGTGAAACCCAGGAACATTAGCCTTGACATTGTTCTAATCAAGATGTTTCCCTTCTCATTAAGAGACAAGGCTTCTCACTGGCTTAGAACCCTAGGTAGACCCATCACCACCTGGGAAGAACTGAGGCATGCATTTTTAAAGAAATTCTTTCCCATAGGAAAGACCAATGCCCTCAGAAGAGCTATTACTACCTTTACACTCCAGGGTGGGGAACAATTCCATGAGGTGTGGGAAAGATTCAATGAACTCTTAAGGAAATGCCCACACCACGAAGTACCAAGGTGGCAATTGGCCCAGATTTTCTACCACGGTCTGGACAGCAACTTACGGAACTTCGTCGATGCCTCATGCAGGGGGAACTTCCTGAACAAAGATGAGGAGAGTGTGTTTGAGCTCTTTGAGTCTATGAGCGAGAATTTGCTCAACAATGCCTCCATGACCCAGTTCAACAGATCCAGTCAACGTCGTGGTGGGATTTATGAGGTACAAGAAAATTCTGGAATGGTTGACATGGACATCATTGCCAAGAAACTAGATCGAGTGGAGTTGGTGGACAAAAAGATTGATGAGCTACTGAACCAGACCAGAAACCCCTTACAGACCTTCTCCCTAGCAAAGGGAGCACATAATGTTGACCTGGTCCAGCCCTTAACCCAATTGAACCTGGAACAACCCCTGACCATGTTCCAGGGAGGAACCTTTGCTCCCTCAACCCTTGATTACTCTCTTCCCCCTCCATTGACATCGGCTATTCTTGAAGATGTGCAAGCTGTCCAAGGTTATGCAAAACCTAACCCTTTCTCCAGCACTTACAACATTGGCTGGCGTAACCACCCCAACTTTGGTTGGACAAACCAGAAACCATCGCAATTTCAAAACCAGCCCAGGCCAAACCAGCAGCCACACTTGCCCCCCTATCAGCAAGGACCACCAGTTAGACCCCAATATAATCAGAATAGGGTGGCCCCTCCCCCACAAAACCAAATGGACACCCTAATAAAGATGATGGCTGACATGAACCAGAAACATCAGGAGGAAAAGGCCTTGGTAAAGAGACAGTTAAGCCAACTCTTGGATTGTAAACAACAAGGATCCCTACCTTCCCAGCCACAACCGAACATGTGAAACATAATTAACAGATGCCCTAATTCGCAAGGGTTCCAAGGCAATCCCGGGCAGGCTCACATGGTCCAGCTAGCCCCGCAAACACCCCCTGGGTTTGGTGCTTCTTCATCCTCATCTTCTCAAGGATCAACCCATGGCCCTAATGCCTCTGCAAATGCAGTGACCTTGAGAAGCGGAACCAAAACCTAGGATCCCAAATGGCCAACTCTCCCCGAGACTTCACCCGCTGAAATACCCGACTCAGAAGAGGCACCAACCAAGGACCTAGAAATAGACCCAATCCACATTCAAACACCCTACCCTGAGGCCTTGGAAACAATCAAGAAAAAGAAGAATGTTGTGGAAACTGAAAAGCTTTTGGAGATCATTAAGCAAGTACAGATTAATATTCCTCTCCTCAAAGCCGTCAAGCACATCTCAGCTTACGCCAAGTTTTTAAAGGATGCCTGTACACCCAAACGTAAGCCAAGACCTTAAGCACCTAGGAAGGTTGTGCTCTTTGAACAAGCAAGTTCCGTAATATTAAGCAACCTTCCGCTCAAGCGAACTGACCTAGGAGCACCCCTGATTTCCTGCAATATCGGAGACATGACATTTAATAGAGCGCTCCTGGACTTAGGTGCTTCTATCAATCTGATTCCAACAACCCTATACCACCAATTTGGCTTCAGAGAGTTGACACCAACACCTGTCACCATCCAGCTGGTTGATAGATCAGTGAAAACCTCGAAGGAGGTTGTCGAGGACATGATTGTACGGGTCAAGGACTTCTATTTCCCGGTCGACTTCTTGGTGCTTGACATGGAAGTCCCTAAAAAATTACAGAATGCACCCATAATCTTAGGCAGACCTTTCTTAGCTACGGCTAAGGCAAACATTGATTGTGACACGGGATGTATGGAAATCGCCTTTGGGGATAGGAAAATGAAATTGGATATCTTCCAAGCGACAAAGTCTTTTGATTGCGATTGTGTTGAGGAACATGATCCCGTGGAAACTCTGATTGAGGAATGCCTCACCCTTAGTTCTGTCTCAGACCAGCAAACCCGTAATGACTGTTCTAACCCATCACCATCACTACCCGTGGACCTCTGTAAGGCTGATTACCATCACACAACACCATTTGAGGAGATCAATGTTGATCAACTCCTGCCTTTTCCCTTTCCATCACCTGTGGTTCCACCCACACCTGAACTTAAGCCATTGCCCGAGAATCTCAAGTATGTCTTCCTGGGACCTGACCAAACCTTCCCGGTGATTATTAATTCTCATCTAACCAAGGATCAGGAACTCAGGTTGACCGTGACCCTTTTAGAACATCGGGCCGCCATTGGTTGGACCATTTTTGGCTTAAGAGGAATTAGCCCCACCTATTGCACCCATAAGATTTACCTGGAAGACGGGGCACGACCCTCCCGCCAGATGCAGAGACGTTTAAACCCAAACATGCGGGAGGTCGCTAAGAAAGAAATTATCAAGTGGCTTGACGCCGACATCATCTATCCTATTTCTGATAGCCCCTGGATAAGCCCCACTCAAGTGGTTCCAAAGAAAGCTGGGCTCACAGTTGTCACCAATGATCTTGGAGAATCCATCCCCACCCACACCACCACCGCATGGCGGGTGTGCATCGATTATAGGAAGCTCAATGAATCCACTAAGAAGGATCATTTCCCCTTGCCATTCATTGACCAAATCCTTGAAATATTGGCAGGGCAGAAGTATTTTTGCTTCCTGGATGGATATTCAGGATATAACCAAGTTGCAATTGCTCCAGAGGATCAAGAAAAGACCACATTCACTTGCCCGTACAGCACATTTGCATTCCGTCGAATGCCGTTCGGGTTATGCAACACACCTGCGACCTTCCAGCATTGCATGCTAGCCATTTTTTCAGAAATGGTGGGTGAATACTTAGAGGTCTTTATGGATGATTTCTCTGTATTCGGGAATTCATTCGACCATTGTCTGAGCAACTTGGAGAAAATCCTAAAATAATGTATCAAGGTTAATCTGGTGTTAAGTTGGGAAAAGAGCCATTTTATGGTTCAAGAAGGAATTATCCTCGGTCACATTGTATCGCATAGGGGCATTGAGGTAGATCAGGCTAAGGTTGATTTGATTTCCAAACTCCCTCCACCTAGCTCGATTCGACAGATTCGCTCATTTCTGGGACATGTTGGCTTCTACCGAAGGTTCATTAAAGACTTTTCCAAGATTTCCAAGCCCTTGACTGACCTTCTAGCCAACGACGCCATATTCCACATGTCTTCTGATTGCATCCAAGCTTATCACACCCTCTAGGACTTAGTCTCCACAGCACCTGTACTCCAGCCCCCGGACTGGTCCTAAGACTTTGAGATTATGTGTGATGCATCAGATTTTGCCATAGGCGTTGTCCTGGGACAAAGGCAAGACAAGAAGCCCATGGTGATCTACTACGTGAGCAAAACGTTGGATGAGGCCCAATGAAATTATACGGTCACAGAGAAAGAGTTGCTCGCTGTAGTCTTTAGACTTGAAAAGTTTTAATCGTACTTGTTGGGATCCCACGTGATTATTTACACCGACCATTCAACCATCCAGCATCTGTTGGCCAAGAAGGACGCAAAGTCCAAGCTCATCAGATGGATCCTGCTTTTGCAGGAATTTGACCTAGAAATCCGCGACAAGGCTAGATCAAAGAATGTGGTGGCTGACCACTTGTCTAGACTGCATCCAGACCACATTGGACCCTCCCTACCTCTATCTGACGCCTTCCTCGATGAACACATTCTAGCTGTACAAGACAAGTGATTGCCATGGTATGCTGACTACGTCAACTACCTAGTTGTAGGACAAACCCCGCACAGCTGGTCCAAACAGCAATGGGACAGGTTCTTGGCTGAGGCCAAGCACTATTTCTGGGATGATCCCATGCTGTTTTGCCTCTGTGCTGACCAGATCATCAGGAGGTGTATCCCCAAGAATGAAGTTCAGAGTGTGCTTTCCTTCTGTCATGACCAGGCTTGTGGTGGCCACTTCTCTAGAAAGAAAACGACTGCAAAGATCCTGCAGTCTGGATTTTACTGGCCATCCCTATTTAAGGATGCACACAACTTTGCCAAGACTTGCTTACGCTGCCAAATGCTGGGGACCATGACCAAGAAAGATATGATACCCCTCCAACCCATTTTGATTGTCGAAATCTTCGACGGTTGGGATATCGATTTTATGGGCCCCTTTCCACCATCCAATGGCTTCGAGTACATCCTAGTCTCAGTAGACTATGTTTCTAAATGGATTGAAGCCGTCGCCACCTGCCGATGCGATCAAAGGACTGTCATGGACTTTGTTAAGCAGAACATCTTTTCCCGATTTGGAATACCCAAGGCCATGATCAGTGATGGTGGAAGCCATTTTATCCATTCCCAATTCCTTGCCCTACTTAGAAAATATGGGGTGAACCACCACATTGCTACCCCGTATCATCCGCAAACAAATGGGCAGACCGAGGTTTCAAATAGACAAATCAAGAACATTTGACAGAAGACTGTGAGACCTGACAGGAAAGACTGGTCCACACGACTAGACGATGCCCTGTGGGCATACAAGACCGCTTTCAAGACCTTGATAGGCATGTCGCCTTATCGCCTGGTCTTTGGCAAAGCCTGCCATCTTCCTGTCGAATTGGAACACCGGGCTTACTAGGCTGTCAAGCAATGTAACATGGATTCCCAATTAGCCGGGGCACAGAGGATGCTCCAATTATCTGAGTTCGAAGAAATTCGTTGGGATGCTTTTGAAAATAGCCGACTGTATAAGGAGAAAATGAAAGCCGTCCACGACCGACTCATTCATAGAAAAACCTTTGAGCCTAACTAGCAAGTCTGGCTGTTTAACGGCCGCCTAAAACTCTTCCAAGCGAAACTCAAGTCCAAATGGACAGGACCATTTCAGGTGGTTAAGCCTTACTCGAATGGGGTAGTTGAAATCGCTGATCCTAACACTGGACACACTTTTACAGTTAATGGTCAAAGATTGAAGCACCTCCTGGCCCAGGTTCCCCCAAAGGAGAGTGTCACCCTCGTTGAGGGATGGCACGAAGCACCACCAAGCTGGAGGCGTTAAACTCAGTGCTTCTGGAGAGGCAACCTAGAGGATTCAAACTGATCCGGTATTTTACGTCACTCAGGTACTATCTTTTTGAGCCCCTATGCATCCATGTATTTGCTAATGAGGACATTGTCCAACTTAAGCATGGGGGGTGGTAAATTGCACAATCATGAGCTCATTTATTTAGTCTAAATAAAATAAAATTAAAAAAAAAATGAATTTAGGAAGAAACTTAGGCATTAGAAACTTATCAATAGTGGGAAATAATACAAAAGGAATTTAAACACTTAGACTTTTCAGGCCTTCAGGCTTAATCAGCCCTGGTGTCCGTTAAAATATGGATTTAGCTTCGAATCCCTGCAACCTTAAGCTATTCTAATCCACCTACTAAATAAGGTGATAAGTATACGACTTATCAACTCACCCTCTAACTCAGAAAAACTTTGACACATTTTCTACACAGACTCACTCCTCGGAGATTTTGACAAAAATTGGGTAGCTAATAAACTCTCTAAGGTGGTATGGCTGGCAAGTTGTCATGGGTAACAGCCCATTGGCAAGTTGTCCAGAACCCAGCCATGGGACCATTTCTTCTTCATTGCCTCTAGGTACATTTGAGATCAGGGAAGCCACCTACTAAAAAAAAAAAGAAGAAAAGAAAACAAAATAAACCACACTTCACCGCACGAGTATGGCTGGCAAGTGATCGTGGGTAACAGCTCATTGGTCGGTTGTCCAGAGCCCAGCTTAATAATTGCACAAAAAGAACCAAAACACTTAAGGAAGAAGCGGGGAAGTAGTACAGGCCGGGGAGATATACACTGGAAAAATCCTTGTGTTGACCCCAATTAAAACAAACGTGGGGAGAAAGCTACCGATCGAACAAATACAACTTCAGGCAAATATATTTCCTCTTTCGGTCACCTAGGGGCGTTGATAACGTTAGGTTTGTCGACCGGTTTCGGTTATATCGTTGTAGTAAAGCCGGTTGTTACCAACGTTTTCATATAAAATTTTTTACTCGGAAAAATAAAAGAGTTCCCGAGGTCGAACTCAGGGAGCAAGTTGTATTCTAGAGATATACAAGTTCTATTACAAAAATAAAGAGAGAGAGAGATGAAAATTTGGCTTCTTCTTCTTTTCTTCTTTCTTCCTCTTTGTCTTTGGTTCTTCCTGTTCTTTCTTCTTCTTCTTTGCTTTCTTCAGATCTTCCTCTTTGTCTTTGGTTCTTCCTGTTCTTCTTCTTCTTCTTCTTCTTCTTTTTCTTCTGCTTTCTTCAGATTTTCCCCTCGTGCTCTTCTTCTGTTCTTCCTTGTTTCCTTTCTTTCTTTTTCGTCAGATCGTCTTCTTCTTTTCTTGCTTCTTGCTTCTCTTCATTCCTTCTTCTTCTTTGTCTTCACCTGCCTTGACCTCTCTTTTTCTTCTTTCGCGATGGCCGTTGCTCTTCCTTTTTCTTCAGCGGGTCTTCTTCTTCTTTGGCTGCTGACCTTCCGTCGTCTGCGCCAGTGCTGAGACGACTTAACAATGCCTTCGCTACAGTGCAGCAGCTCCTTCTTCTTCAGCGGGTCTGCTTCTTCTTCTTTGGCCTGCACACTTCAGAGTTTATTCGTCAAGGCAAAAACCTACTCTACCCCCCTCCCCCGCGTATCTCTCTCTCTGAAATCACTCTTCGGAAGCTCTCCCAGAGCGCTACCGGGTAATCGGGTTCGGGTCAGGCCCGGGTCCAGGCCCACCGGCGTGCGTGGTGGGCGAGGAGTGCAGGTCAGTCTAATCGGGTCGGGCCAGGTCCGCGGAGCGTGGTCACGGACGAGGCCGAGTCGGGTCGGGTCGGGTGAGAGGGACCTCACCCCGTGGTAACTGAGGCAAACAGCATAAGGCAGTTTTTGCCTTTATGCGTCCGCGCGCCTTCGAGAGGTTCCGAGGTGGGACTATCCGCGCACCCGTTTCTCTCACGCCTGCAGCAGGGATGGCGCTTCCAATTGCATCAGCTGTTGAGGCGCACAGCTCCAATTGAGGGCCAGGGTGTGTGCGCGAGACTCTTCCGCGCTGGCAGTGGCTTTTCAACCTGGGATATCTCAGCTTGAAGCAACCTCGAGCAGGCTTCGAGCTTCCTCGCCAATGGCGGTCAAGGCCTGGAACCTGAAATCAATAGCACGGCCTCTCGGCCAAATCAGACAGGCGGGGGACCTTCGCCGTGGCACGGCGAAGGTGGTCAGGGGGTCTGCAGGGGGCGAGATGGGGCTGTCTGGTCGTCCTAGGTCAAACTGTGAGCGAGGGAGTGGGTGTGTTCGGTGGGTCTACAGAGGGTGTTTGGTGGGAAGTGGAGGGGCGGAAGAGGATCAGGGTGAGGAGGCGGAGGTTCTGCGGTGGTCGGCGAGCCGTGTGGGTCGCTGAGGTGATGGGAGCGGCTCGCCGGAGGGTGGTCGGAGGCGGAGAGGATGAGGGTGAACAGGGTCGGTAGAGGGCTTAATTGACTAAATCGAAAGCGGGAAAAGAAAGAGGAGGAGAAGGGGAGTAAGTCTAACTTAACTGCAGGGACGAAGGGGGAGGAATAGGGCGACAGTCGTATCGACTGTCGCCGGAGAAGACGATGCTCAGGGAGAGGGGCGGCGGCGAGCTGAAGGCTGGAGAGGCGCCAGCTGGGTGCGGCGTGGCGCGGGAAGAGCAGGGGAGGAGGTCTCTGCTGCTGGTAGTGCGGCAGAGCGAAGAGGTGGAGGGGGAGGAAGTCGCCGGAGCTGGTGAGCGTCTGCCGAAGAAAGAAGAGAAGAAAGCTGGGGGTTTTCTCCGTCAGGTCCAGGCTGCCTTCGTCGGTGGAGCGGCGGGGGGTATTTATAGGGTTGAAGCAGGGAGGAAGGCGGAGGGAGACGACGTGTCTCCCTCGCCGGAGAATGGTCGGAATACGAACCCATACCGTCCGTGCGTTCGCACGGCCGGTATGGGGGGCTACAATGACCATGGGGGTGCTCCTGCGACGGCTGACGACGCAGGGCACCCCCGGTACACTTGCCAGGTCCTCCACCTCACCCTGCGCGGCGCCATGCTCCGCGCAAGGTCGCCGGAGCATGGTGCTGGCAGGGTTTTGCAGGAGGGACCTGTTTGCAAAGAACGAAGGAGAGTTAGGGGCCAAAATGCGAGGGTTCAAAAGTTGAGGGCCAAAGAGTAAATATATGAGGACCAAAGTGTGAAGTCGGTCAAGGAGGTTTCTTCTTAGGCTCAAGTTTTTATACATGACTAATTAGGACCTAAGGAATCTGATGGTGAATTTTATTTTCATATTAAACCTTGTTTGACCGGTCAATTTGCGCAAAAACCCAAATTAAGTTATTAATTGGGCATGGTTCTCAATGTAGGTCAAAATGGGTTCTAAAGGCCAAATTGATGGTTCTAAACCCCAGAGATTATTTTTCTATGAATTTTAGAGGGTTTATTCTATTTTTACTTTGCCTCGAACCTTGTGAATTGAAGTGGGTTGTTTTAGGGTTACAGATTATCATTTGGTTCCTTGGAAGTGCTGTAGCCCTTGCTAGATCATCTCATCCCACTTTTATTCTTATTAAGCTGTTTTGACCTATGTTTGGGCCCTGAATTACCCTGTATGCAGATTATACTGGTAAAATTGCACTTTTACCCCTTATGACTTGTTTTCTTCTCAAACTCAGAATTCTCTGAGTTAAGCTTTTCCTTGAGATATGTAGGAGCTTTTATCCTTTGTATTGGGTCAAAATGAGCTAGTTATGGCTCATGATGAGGTTCTCATCATACCCCCATGCCTAGCTTTTGCTAGTCCCTTAGCAAAAAAAAAAAAAAAAAAAACTTAAGGTTTCAACCCTTGTTCTAGACCATGAAGTTTTCAATGGTTTTAGATAAGTGCCTTTTTATTTGAGCATAGATTAGGTTAGAATGCTGACCATAGGCCTAAAAGATACTCTAGTACCAATCAAGATCCAAATCTGTCTAGCCTTAGCCTCAGTCTTTTAGCAAAGGTTTTTAAGGCCCACAAGAACTAACCTAAGGTTTATTGGACTTCGTGGTTAAAGCACCCGTGCTTGAAATGATTTTAGCCCTGGCTCAGTTCGCAGTGCGTTTTGTAAGAGAGAGATAGAAAGTTTTTTCTGTTTGGAGAGTTTTCTCTCTCTTTTTCTTTTTAGTTCTAGTCTAGGATTGGCTTTTCAACACGGTCTGTATCAGATTCCTTGCTCCCATCATCAATCCTCAAGGGTTCCTGGCGATCGATGCTTCGAGATAGCACCGCCCATGGCAACCCCCGGAACCCTGGCTATTGAGATTTCGAGATAATCCCATCCATGGTATTCCGTGGCCGAATCCAGACCCTGGCAATTGACACTTCGAGATAATGCCATCCATGGAATCTGAACCAGCAGAGTGCTTACATGCCCCCCGTAGGATATGTAAATATCCTAAGAGACAAGCACCGAGGAGATGATATTTTGTTACGCATCTTCGAGGGGATTTCCCGCCTCTCCGCGCTGGGAACTCGTCCAAATCAACTTGTGTTGATCGGCCATTCCTATTCTAGGTGTTCTTTTCAGATTTTTGCGACGCTTCTGCGTGATTCTGATTTTTACGCTTACTGAACCAGGCTGTGTGTGAGATTAGGGTGCTTAGGTTACTGAGTCCCGTAAACCAAAAATTAGTTAACGAGGCCGAATACTCCCTAAGCCTTAGACCTAATACTTCAGCTTTTCATTTTCCTCAACCTCTTGAGGAGTGTCCAGATCTTAATGAGTACTAAGAGTCTATTCAAGAATGCCTAAGGTTTGCATTCTTACTAATCTCATTGTGCACTTTTCAGTTATTTTCTTGAATGAGGTCTAGAACTTAGGTTAATTCCTTAGTTCCTTACTAATGACTATCAACTTTTCTTATAATTTTGTGCTCCTTTTTCATTTTGTTTCTTCTCTCCTTCACGAAATTTTTCTTCTCCTCTTTTCCTCTTATTCTTTTTCGAAAAATTTTTTAATTTTTTATGGTATTTTTGGCATATGTGAATTTTTTTGTTTGAAACCTTTTCTTACAAGTTTTTGCACTTTCCTACCCCCCCATGCCTAAGATTTGCAATGTCCTCATTGTAACCTAGGGGGTCTTAGTTCAGGGTGAACTTCGAGTGCTGAAAGGTGTCAGAACAAGTTTCAGGTTTTCAAAGAGAATGACGGGCTGCCTCCCGTTAAGCGCTGAGTTTTACGCCATCGGCTGGGCGCAATAAGCTCAAGGGGAAAGGAGGATATGAGATGCCTCAGCCAAATCAGTAGAAGTTACATCAATGAACGGCTTGAGTCTTTGACCATTCACGATGAAAGGTTCAGAATCGTGGCTGAGTGGACTGATTTCGATTGCTCCATTTCCAAAAACCTGTCAGACCAAATATGGTCCGACCCACTTAGATCTCAGTTTTCCTGGGAAGAGTTTGAGTCGGGCATCAAAGAGTAGGACCTTTTGACCAGGATGAAAGATCTTTCTCGAGATGTGTTTGTCGTGGAAGGCTTTAACCCGCTCCTTGTAGATTTGCGAGTTCTCGTACGCGTCTGTGCGTAATTCATCGATCTCGCTGATTTGGAGTTTTCTGTGGGTCCCAGCCTTGGAAAGATCTAGATTACAGTTCCGTACTGCCCAATAGGCTTTATGCTCCAGTTCGACGGGAAGGTGGCATGCCTTTCCGTACACCAATCTAAAGGGAGACATGCCCAATTGGGTCTTGTGGGCGGTCCTATAGGCCCACAATGCTTCCGGAAGTCGGGACGACCAGTCCTTCCTGTCAGGTCGAACAGTGACCTGTAGGATTTTCTTGATCTCCCGATTCGACAGCTCAGCTAGACCATTAGTTTGGGGGTGGTAAGGAGTAGAGATTCGGTGAGACACCCCGTATTTGGTCATCAGTGACCTAAACTGAGCATTTGTGAAATGGGTCCCCCCATCAGAGATTATTGCACGAGGAATCCCGAACCTTGAGAAAATGTGTTGATGAATGAATTTGAGAACGATTTTGTGATCACAGGTTCGGGTCGGTATGGCTTCGATCCATTTGGACACGTAGTCCACAGCCAACAGAATGTATTCGAAACCATCCGAAACAGGAAAGGGGCCCATAAAATCAATCCCCCAAACATCAAAGATTTCGCATACTAGAATCGGTTGCATAGGCATCATGTCGCGATGGCTCATGTTGCCCAAAGTCTGGCAACGACTGCATGCCTTGCAATGACTGTATGCGTCTTTGAACAGTGTGGGCCAGTAAAAGCCGCACTGGAGGACTTTTGATGCGGTTTTATGCCCGGCAAAATGGCCACCGCATGCCTGGTCATGGCAGAAAGAGAGGATATTGTTGACTTCCCCTTCCGGGATACATCTCCGGATGATCTGATCGGCACCTATGCGGAAGAGGTACGGGTCTTCCCACATGTAATACTTGGCATCGGAGCGTAATTTGTCTTTCTTGGCCTTCGGCCAATCGGACGGGGTCTGATGAGATGCCAAGTAATTTACAATATTAGCAAACCATGGAAGGCTAGTACCAATAGTCAGCAGGTGCTCATCGGGAAAATGCTCAGTGATGGGTCCGGAAGGGTCTATCATTTCAGAAGGAAGACGGGACAAGTGATCAGCTACCACGTTTTGTTTTCCCGCTTTATCGCGAATCTCGAGGTCAAATTCTTGCAACAGCAAGATCCATCGGATCAATCGAGGTTTCGCGTCCTTCTTTGCAAGGAGATGCCTCACAGCCGTGTGATCCGAGTATATGATGACATGGGAACCCAGGAGGTATGATCTGAATTTCTCTAAGGCAAATACTACAGCTAGCAGCTCTTTCTCAGTAACTGTATAGTTACGCTGAGCCTCATCGAGTGTTTTGCTGGCGTAGTAAATGACCACAGGTTTCTTGTCATTTTTCTGCCCCAAAACCGCTCCTACAGCGAAGTCGGATGCATCACACATGATCTCAAAGGGTTGAGACCAATCAGGGGACTGTAGGATCGGGGCTTGGGTGACTCGGTCACGCAGGATTTCAAATGCTTGAGTGCATTCCTTGGAGATTTCGAAGGGAACATCCTTGGAGAGAAGAGTGGTCAGGGGGCGTGCGATTTTTGAAAAATCAGGGATAAATCGTCGATAAAAACCGACATGCCCTAAAAAGGATCGGATGTCCCTGATCGAGCTAGGCATAGGAAGGCGAGAAATCAGATTAACCTTAGCTCGATCCACTTGGATACCTTTCTCCGAAATTGAGTGTCCCAGGACAATTCCCTCAGGCACCATGAAATGGCTCTTTTCCCAGGAAAGAACCAAATTCACGTCGATGCACCGCCTGAGTATCTGGACCAAGTGCTGGAGGCAATCGTCGAATGATGCTCCGAAAACTGAAAAGTCATCCATGAAGACTTCCAGATAATCACCTACCATATCTGAGAATATGGCAAGCATGCATCGCTGAAAAGTAGCGGGTGCATTGCAAAGACCAAAAGGCATCCTTCGGAAAGCGTATGTTCCGAAGGGGCAGGTGAATGTGGTCTTTTCTTGGTCCTCAGGATGGATTGCCACCTGGTTATAACCGGAGTACCCGTCAAGAAAGCAGAAGAACCTATTTCCCGCTAGTTTTTCGAGAATTTGATCAATGAAGGGTAGTGGGAAATGATCCTTCTTCGTGGAGGAATTGAGTCGACGGTAATCTATACAGACTCTCCACGAGTTGGCTAATCGGGTAGGAATGATTTCTCCGGTCTCAGTCGTTATAGTGGTGAGTCCTGCCTTTTTAGGCACGACCTGAATCGGGCTCACCCAACGACTATCGGAGATCGGGTAGATGATCCCGGCATCTAACCACTTGATGATCTCCTTTTTCACGACCTCCTGCAGATTGGGGTTTAAGCGTCTCTGCATTTCACGAGAAGGTCGTGTGCCCTCTTCTGAATAGATATGATGAGTACAATAAGAGGGACTTATTCCAGTCAAATCATCGAGGGTCCATCCGATGGCTCTGCGATGTTGCTGGAGGACAACAATCAGACGGTATTCCTGTTCAGGATTGAGGTTGGAATTGATGATCACAGGAAGGGTCTGATTAGAACCCAAAAAGATGTATTTCAAATGAGCAGGAAGGGGTTTCAGTTCAAGGATGGGGTTTTCAGCAGCAGCGGGTGGTTCAGTATAGATGTGAGGTTCAAGGGTGGGAGTTACTGGGTTGTTCACATCCGGAATGGACTCCTCTATTTGCGGGTCAAGATCCTTCTGTGGTTGATGAGGAATACTCAAGTCATTCTGGAGGTGTGATTCATCAACCAAAGTCTTGATGTCACAAATTTGTTCGATGACGCCGCAATTAATTCCTTGTTGGGCCTTAAATATATCAATTTTCAGTGTTTGATCTCCAAACTTAAGCTCTATTTGGCCCTCCTCACAGCTGATGTTGGCTCTAGCAGTAGCCAAGAAAGGTCTCCCTAGAATGATTGGTGTATCCCTAGGGTTCTCAGGTGCATCCATGTCTAAGACTATAAAGTCCACTGGAAAATAGAAATCCCGTACTCTTACGATAACATCCTCGAGAATCCCTTTTGGTGACTTTATAGATCGATCTGCTAATTGTAATGTCACTTCAGTTGGTTTCAGCTCAGATTCTTCCAGATGGTCAAGTAAGGATGTGGGTATCAGATTTATAGATGCACCTAAGTCTAATAATGCTCTGTCCAATTGGGTACCACCTATCTTACAGGAGATCAGGGGAGTTCCAGGATCTTTTGCCTTGGGTGGGAGTCTACTAAGGATTACAGAGCTGGCTTGCTCTGACAGAACAATTGGGCTCCCTCCCTTGGTTCGCGGCTTACGCTGGGGTGTACATATATTCTTTAGAAATCGTGCGTAAGCTGGTACGTGGCGGATTGCATCCATCAAGGGGATGTTTATGTGGACCTGCTCAAAGAGCTTGACCAGGTCCTCCTCAGGGGCCACGGGTTTGGTGGTCTTCTTTCCCTTGGTCAGGGCTTCGGGAAACGGGATCTTGGTTGGTTCCTCTAGGATAGGTCCTGGTTGTGGGTCTGGAACAGCGGTACCTTGGATAACTATCCTAGGGTCATGATTATCAGGCTGGGCGTGGTTTGGATAATGCTGGTCCTGAGTTGTCTTACCACTACGTGTTGTTACAGAATTTAATCCGGCCTGATTTTGGTTTGGATTTGGTAGGAGGGGTGGCTGCTGCTGAAATCCCGTACGAGAAGTAGAGGCTTCCATCTCGTCTGGAGATGGAGCAGTGGGGGCCTGATAAATCCATTGAGCTTGGCCTAAATTTGGATTCATAACGCGCTTCTGGGTTGGCACGTTATTTGGGTTAGGAAGGGGTTGGGAAGGGAGTGTGCCTGGCTGGCGAGAATTTGCCAACTGGGCCAGCTGAGTTTTAACTTCAGTAAGCTCGTCCTTGTGCTGTTTTTGAATGGCCGCATTCGATTTTTGAATGTCAGCCAGAGTCTGAAGGATTAAGGACATTTGATCTTGATTTGGCCCTGATGGATAAGTAGGGTTGGGCCGAGGCTGAGGCGGCTGGTAGTGATGAGAGGGCTGTGGGCGAGACTGAAAAGGTGGTCTTTGGGTTTGAGAATTTCCCTCCCACTGAAAATTTGGATGGTTTCGCCATCCAGGGTTGTAAGTGTTGGAGAATGGGTCGTTCTGGATGGCGTTGAGGTCCTCGCAGGTCTGAGGAACCTCCTGAGAATCAGGGAAAGGGGGAATGGAGTTCCCTCGGCTGGTGAAGAAAGGATCGGATGATCTTCCAGTCCAAGAATCAGATGGGGATGGATATGGATCCATCCCAGGGGAGGATCGGTGTAGGATGTTTTGCACAGTCTCCTGTGTGGAAGGAGGTTGTGCAAAGGAGTTACGCGCAGAGGTGACTCGCTGCAAGTGCTGAGTCAGCTCATCCACCTTCTTTTCAATGATTGAGACCTTGTCCAATCGACTGGCCATTAATTCCAGGTCGACTGATGCGGACAGGCCCTGCGTCTCATGTGCTCCCTTAAGATTCGTCGCTGCGCGGGTATTCGTCCTGTCGAATAATCCCATGGAGTCATTGTTGATGGAGTTCTCGCACATGTTTTCGAGAATCTCCCATACGGTGTCTTCATGTTGACCCATGATGTTTCCTCCGCAGGTTGCATTGACGAAAAGGCGGATGTCCTCACGGAGTCCCTGGTAAAAAGATTGGACTTGTTCCCATTTAGGAACTCCGTGATGGGGGCACTTCCTCATGAGATCCTGAAAACGATCCCATGCCTCATGGAGAGGTTCTCCTGATTGTTGAGTGAAGTGTGTAATCTGATGGCGCAAGGCGTTGGTCCGACCAACGGGAAAGAACTTTTTCAAAAACTCGGATTGAAGTTCTTCCCAAGTGTTGATCGGCCGGGTCTGAGTTTGATACCAATGGGCGGCCTTGTCCATAAGAGAAAAGGAGAACATCTTCATGAGAAGAATATCCCGATTTTGCGCATCTGATCCAAAAGTGTGGGCCAGATGCTTAAGCTGTTTGATGTGCTGGAAGGGATCTTCAGAATTAAGCCCATGGAATTTAGGTATAGCGTGAATCATGTTGGGCTTTAGTTCGGAATCAGGTCCTCCAATCGGGATTCTAACTCGAGGCTCAATTGCCACCGCAGCAGGATTGTAGTGGTCCCGCATCATAGGACGCTGTGGTGGGTGCACGAAGTTTTGGAAGAGGTCATTGAGTCGCTGGAGCTGGTGTTCCAGATTATTTTCTTCCTCAACTGGCTGAGCCATGATGGGGGAAGAAGAGCTTGGTTCTGAATCAGAAGAGAGAATAATGTGAGGGTGTTGCTGCACAAACACGGGCGTCGAGGCTTGGCCTTGACGAGAGTAAATTTCTAAAGGAGGTCTTAAGGGTGGTCTTAGAGACCTCCTTCCGTACATGCACAGTTGGGAGAGGTAAGTTTAGAAGGTGATGGACCCAATCAAGACACCCAAAAATGTGTTGGGTGACTATAGAGGTGCGGGGCAGATGGACCCCTTGATCAGAAAGATCGTCCACCTGAGAATTACCTGGGCAGCCAGAGAGGGAGAGTCCCGCGAAGACCCCTACACGGTAGAGCGTCCCCACGGGTTACAGGGTTTCCCCCACCCGACCTCTCTTGTCACTGCGGTTCCAGGTAGACCAGAATGGGGATCTTGACCTCTTAAGTCTACCAATTTTAAGATCAGGGTGCTTAAGGTTTCACTTGAACTTTAGTCTTTTTAAGTGCAAAGAGTGACCTAATTTAAGGTTGGTTAACCCAAGGGGTCAACTTTACCTATTGTTTTCTTTAAGAGCTTTTAGGTCCTGTCTTTTAGGGTTCAAGTGTTTAGAGAGAGCCAATTGTTTAGGATTTTTCTTGTATAGGTATTTTCAGACAAGGGCTTGGGCACACTTCATTTGGTTTTCTCAATTCTTGAGTTAAGTAGTGTGTCTCTAAATCCCTAGTGTTGGATCCTAGGTTGGCTCTACTTGGTCCAGTTAATTCTTTGTTGGGTAATTAGGGCTCAAGCAAGAATGTGTTAGCCCTTAAATACCCTTGATAGTGTGCAGAAATAATGAGTTGAAAACATGCAACTTTTATGGTTACTAAATATGGAAGACAGGTTAGCCCTATATTGCTCGTTCTTTTCTTTTCTTTCTCTTTAGAGTGTAGGGGTTAATAGTGAGAGAAAAGATTTACCTGTCTTCGGAGTGGTTGTCGTGTGGTTGCTTGTCTTCTTGAGTTCCTGTAGCTGCACAAAAGAGAGGAGATTATCAGAAATTAAAAGATACAGGAATGTTTACCTCTAGAATTAGCCGTTGCTCCCCGGCAGCGGCGCCAAAATGATAGGCGTGTGGTTTGACCGGGTTGTGTTATATCGTTGTAGTAAAGCCGGTTGTTACCAACGTTTTCATATAAAATTTTTACTCGGAAAAATAAAAGAGTTCCCGAGGTCGAACTCAGGGAGCAAGTTGTATTCTAGAGATATACAAGTTCTATTACAAAAATAAAGAGAGAGAGAGATGAAAATTTGGCTTCTTCTTCTTTTCTTCTTTCTTCCTCTTTGTCTTTGGTTCTTCCTGTTCTTTCTTCTTCTTCTTTGCTTTCTTCAGATCTTCCTCTTTGTCTTTGGTTCTTCCTGTTCTTCTTCTTCTTCTTCTTCTTCTTTTTCTTCTGCTTTCTTCAGATTTTCCCCTCGTGCTCTTCTTCTGTTCTTCCTTGTTTCCTTTCTTTCTTTTTCGTCAGATCGTCTTCTTCTTTTCTTGCTTCTTGCTTCTCTTCATTCCTTCTTCTTCTTTGTCTTCACCTGCCTTGACCTCTCTTTTTCTTCTTTCGCGATGGCCGTTTCTCTTCCTTTTTCTTCAGCGGGTCTTCTTCTTCTTTGGCTGCTGACCTTCCGTCGTCTGCGCCAGTGCTGAGACGACTTAACAATGCCTTCGCTACAGTGCAGCAGCTCCTTCTTCTTCAGCGGGTCTGCTTCTTCTTCTTTGGCCTGCACACTTCAGAGTTTATTCGTCAAGGCAAAAACCTACTCTACCCCCCTCCCCCGCGTATCTCTCTCTCTGAAATCACTCTTCGGAAGCTCTCCCAGAGCGCTACCGGGTAATCGGGTTCGGGTCAGGCCCGGGTCCAGGCCCACCGGCGTGCGTGGTGGGCGAGGAGTGCAGGTCAGTCTAATCGGGTCGGGCCAGGTCCGCGGAGCGTGGTCACGGACGAGGCCGAGTCGGGTCGGGTCGGGTGAGAGGGACCTCACCCCGTGGTAACTGAGGCAAACAGCATAAGGCAGTTTTTGCCTTTATGCGTCCGCGCGCCTTCGAGAGGTTCCGAGGTGGGACTATCCGCGCACCCGTTTCTCTCACGCCTGCAGCAGGGATGGCGCTTCCAATTGCATCAGCTGTTGAGGCGCACAGCTCCAATTGAGGGCCAGGGTGTGTGCGCGAGACTCTTCCGCGCTGGCAGTGGCTTTTCAACCTGGGATATCTCAGCTTGAAGCAACCTCGAGCAGGCTTCGAGCTTCCTCGCCAATGGCGGTCAAGGCCTGGAACCTGAAATCAATAGCACGGCCTCTCGGCCAAATCAGACAGGCGGGGGACCTTCGCCGTGGCACGGCGAAGGTGGTCAGGGGGTCTGCAGGGGGCGAGATGGGGCTGTCTGGTCGTCCTAGGTCAAACTGTGAGCGAGGGAGTGGGTGTGTTCGGTGGGTCTGCAGAGGGTGTTTGGTGGGAAGTGGAGGGGCGGAAGAGGATCAGGGTGAGGAGGCGGAGGTTCTGCGGTGGTCGGCGAGCCGTGTGGGTCGCTGAGGTGATGGGAGCGGCTCGCCGGAGGGTGGTCGGAGGCGGAGAGGATGAGGGTGAACAGGGTCGGTAGAGGGCTTAATTGACTAAATCGAAAGCGGGAAAAGAAAGAGGAGGAGAAGGGGAGTAAGTCTAACTTAACTGCAGGGACGAAGGGGGAGGAATAGGGCGACAGTCGTATCGACTGTCGCCGGAGAAGACGATGCTCAGGGAGAGGGGCGGCGGCGAGCTGAAGGCTGGAGAGGCGCCAGCTGGGTGCGGCGTGGCGCGGGAAGAGCAGGGGAGGAGGTCTCTGCTGCTGGTAGTGCGGCAGAGCGAAGAGGTGGAGGGGGAGGAAGTCGCCGGAGCTGGTGAGCGTCTGCCGGAGAAAGAAGAGAAGAAAGCTGGGGGTTTTCTCCGTCAGGTCCAGGCTGCCTTCGTCGGTGGAGCGGCGGGGGGTATTTATAGGGTTGAAGCAGGGAGGAAGGCGGAGGGAGACGACGTGTCTCCCTCGCCGGAGAATGGTCGGAATACGAACCCATACCGTCCGTGCGTTCGCACGGCCGGTATGGGGGGCTACAATGACCATGGGGGTGCTCCTGCGACGGCTGACGACGCAGGGCACCCCCGGTACACTTGCCAGGTCCTCCACCTCACCCTGCGCGGCGCCATGCTCCGCGCAAGGTCGCCGGAGCATGGTGCTGGCAGGGTTTTGCAGGAGGGACCTGTTTGCAAAGAACGAAGGAGAGTTAGGGGCCAAAATGCGAGGGTTCAAAAGTTGAGGGCCAAAGAGTAAATATATGAGGACCAAAGTGTGAAGTCGGTCAAGGAGGTTTCTTCTTAGGCTCAAGTTTTTATACATGACTAATTAGGACCTAAGGAATCTGATGGTGAATTTTATTTTCATATTAAACCTTGTTTGACCGGTCAATTTGCGCAAAAACCCAAATTAAGTTATTAATTGGGCATGGTTCTCAATGTAGGTCAAAATGGGTTCTAAAGGCCAAATTGATGGTTCTAAACCCCAGAGATTATTTTTCTATGAATTTTAGAGGGTTTATTCTATTTTTACTTTGCCTCGAACCTTGTGAATTGAAGTGGGTTGTTTTAGGGTTACAGATTATCATTTGGTTCCTTGGAAGTGCTGTAGCCCTTGCTAGATCATCTCATCCCACTTTTATTCTTATTAAGCTGTTTTGACCTATGTTTGGGCCCTGAATTACCCTGTATGCAGATTATACTGGTAAAATTGCACTTTTACCCCTTATGACTTGTTTTCTTCTCAAACTCAGAATTCTCTGAGTTAAGCTTTTCCTTGAGATATGTAGGAGCTTTTATCCTTTGTATTGGGTCAAAATGAGCTAGTTATGGCTCATGATGAGGTTCTCATCAGGCGTAGAAACCCGAAGTCTATCTAAATTATCGTTGAGTGAGTCTATCACAATCTTCACACCAAGATGCTTAGCACTTAGGGTTTTGACCGAGTTTTGGGTGAGTTGGGTAGTCGTAGAAAGTTACCAACCTGTGCTGAATTCCGAAAAAAATTCTAAAATATATATATATATACATATACATATGTATAGTTATATACATTAAAGCAAGGATTCGGGCGATTGTATTTTGGTAGACACCTGGGCGCTGCTTAGTCTTTGTAAATTAAGATCTTAGTATATTTCCTCCTATTGACAAGTGACGAAGTGTCTAAGCAATTACTTCTTAAATTCTGAAAGAAAATAAAGGCCAGAATAAACCTTGCTAGGGACTAGCAAGGAGTAAGCATGGGAGTATGATAACACTTCATATGGGGGTGATAATTCTGTTAAATAGGGCCCATCTTAAGAATAAAAGGCACAACATAAGTAGAGTGGGAGCATTGCATGCATCATATACCAAGATTGCTTATAAAACTGTATTAATGGCCATTTGTGTAAGCACTTGTCAAAGTAGGTCTCAAATGAGCAATCGGACCACATGGATGGATTCAAAATGATGAACGGAGTTCAACGGACTCAAGATCGGCCAAATCTGACATTCGGAGCTCCTACAATGGGCCCAAGAAGTTCTGACCGTTGATCTGATGATCAATAGCCCTCGTTGCTCCACGTGGCCCCCGCTCACCGCACGCCACTTCCACCTTCAGCTGGAGATCAAATCTCAGCCGTCGATCTTCGATCGGACGGTCGAGAACCGCACGCTCGCCTGTAGTCGCTGCGACAAAGCAGTGGGCGTGGCGCAACGGTTAACGTGTACGCCTGCACGCACGCGACGCGGGTTCGAGCCGCGTGATGCGGGGAAATTAAAGGCAGTGAGGCGCGTGGCAAAATTAGGCCCCCCGATCAGCAGCGGGTGATCGAGATAGCGCCACGCGACGCGCCCTTAGGCAGCGAGCTTCTAAGCGTGAGCGCACGCCAGGCGACGACGCCCACGTGCACGCGCGGCCAAGGCGCGATCCAAGCATGCCCGGGGGAGGATCTTAACTGTCTGATCTTCGATCGGATGGCTCTCATGCAGCGGCCATGGATCGAGCGCGAAGAAGAATTGCGCGGGAGTGCAACCGGAGGGCTGGGGGCTTCACAGACACTTTTGGAAGGGTTTTAGCGACGTCCCAGACGTCGCTAAAACCCCTTCTTTTAGAAAGCCCTTCTCCCTATTTAAACCCCCTACAACCACTCATTCAATTGATTCACTTCCCTTGCAACTACTCTACCCCTCTCTTATCTAGCTTTAGGCCCTCTTGTAATCGTCGGAGATGACGAGCTACCGACGGAGCCTTCTCCACCGCCGTTGCTGCCTCGCCGCTCTCCCCTTCTCTTTCTCTCTTCCTCTCTTTTAAGCTTTCCTTTACTTATGTTTAAGCATGTATCTAATGTTGTAATCTGTGAACTAAAACTGCATGATTAATGAAGTTACTTTCCATTCAGTTGTTTACTTTATTTCTTATTCAAGTTGCATGTTAAAGAAAGAAATGACTCTAACCCTAATCTCTCTCTCTCTCTCTCTCGCTTTCCAACCACACCTTTTCCCAAGCAAAACTCCGAAATTTCCGTGACAACAAGTGATAAGCAAAATCTAATTTTCACGCCTCCCTGAGATTGACACTTTGACTCACCTCCGCTTCTTTACTTTAAAATCGGTGTTGCAAGTGCGACTATAACGACACTTCTTAACACACACGCACAAGCGCACGTCAACGGTCTGCTGCGGGAATGTGAGAAAGAGCGATGGAGCATAGTCCCACCTCGGTAAGTCATAAGGCGCTTGCGTACTTTAAATTGATTTTGTGCTATCGTTGGGTTGCCTCTAATACACTGGGGTGAGGTCCCTCCTCACCTATACACACACCTCATCCGTGACTTCATCCCGCGGATCTGGTGACCCGACCCGACTACCCTCCTAAGCACTCCTTGCGCACCACACCCACGCCGGTGCGCCTGGACCCGAGCGTGCGACCTAACCCGATAACTCGGCTCTGGGAGAGGGTACCGAAGAGAGATTCAAAGAGAGAGAGAGATGCACGGGAAGGGTAGGGGAGTAGGTTTTGTTGCGTGGTGCTTGTTGACGAGTTGATTGTTCGCTTTAAAGTCGTTTGTAGTTTATGTGGTGGAAAAATCGACTAATCAATATTTAAAAAGAAATAACCACTCGTAGAAGAGTGGGTCATATCCACAAGGAGGCAATGATGCAATAATATCTCACTTATTTCATATTCGTTCAATCTCGTGAGAAATCCGTAGTCAAATCTAACATGAAATGCGACAGAAAGAAGATGCACAATATCTTGAAAACATAAGGGTAGATGTGCAATTTTTCCTCACTGAAATATTCAATAAACATGTGATGATTTTATGTAATTTTCCATTGACATGTATTAAAGAAAATTTGTGCACATTTAAATTCCAAAACCAATGTCAAACAATATTAATTACAAAAGCCACGCAATTGTAAGAGAACTTGAGTATGAAGTTGTAAATTTTACCACAATAAAATATTCATAAATAAAAATTCTTTTTCCTGGCAATGGCATGAAATGTAATAACTAATTAACTCCATAACAGAGCATTTTACCTCTCTCCTCCTCGCAATTGGGAGAGGTTCAATCGAGGAGAGGTTCGCACATGCGGGTGGTTGAAACGAGGTCGTCGCGGTGGTGGCAGCCGCACGTCGAGCGGTGGTCGGAGTCGGCCGGACGGAGCTCCGGCGAGAGTGGCTAGAAACGATGGTGCAGCTGCTAGAGGTGAAGTGAGCGTGCGCAAGCGCGGGAAGGCTGCAGGCGGGTGCGCACGGGACTGCGAGCGCGCGGAGGTGGCGCTGCTGGTGGGTGCGTGCACTGTTGGTGGTGGAGTGGGGTGGAGGCCTCTGCTGCAGGCGTACGGGTGAGGGCTGGAGCTGGTGCTGCACGCTGGCTGGAGGCGTGGGCGTGCTGCTGTTGGCGGAAGGCGTGGCGCGGGAAGGCTGTAGGTGCTGGCGAACGCGCGCTGGAAGTGGCAGTGAGGCGCAGCAGGGGCATGCGCGGGAGGAAGGCGTGGCGTGGGTGTGCTGGAGGAGGGCGGCTCTACTACTGCGTGAGGGTGAGCGCTGTAGCCGGTGCTGCACGCTAGCGTGGGTGTGTGCACGCATTGGTGCAGCACTGTAGGTAGCGGCGGGGAGGCTTGCAGGCGGATGCGCGCACTGTTGACAGTGGGCGTGGGTGCGCACGAAGGCTGGAGGGCACGAGAGGACGGCTAGCTGTGCCCGCCTTGCACGCGGCTGGAGGGCGTGCGGGTAGGCGTGGAGTGAGAGGGTGAGTGTGGTTGTTGCAGGCTGTGACCGGTGGCTGGAAGAAGAACTAAAGACAGGGAAGGAAGATGAAGGTGTGATGTAGGAGCTTCAGACGTCCGGGAAATTTCTCGGACGTCTTAACTGACCGAGAAGATGAAAATGCAGTGGCTGCGGCGGTGGTTGTTGGTGACTACGGCGAGGGAGATGCACACTGAGGTGCTCACAGTAATGCGGACGAGCTCCGGATGGTGGTGTGGCCTGTCACACCACACGCCCACGGTGGTGGAGACTTATCGCCACGGTTGAGGCCGACGGTGTGGAATGGAAGAGAGAAGAACTCTCTGCACAGTGGTGGGTCGGTGGTGGAGGCCTAGTGAGCTCGGTTGCCTCCTCCACCCTTTTGAAATCAGTTGCCCGACCAGATCCAACACATCCGCTCCTCCTTGATTGGGTTCTTCACTGCGGCAGCTGGAGGAAGAAATGCAGCCGTTGCACGTAGAAGAAGAATAAAAAATAATGATAAAATATTATGGTTATTTATATACAAACCCTCAACTTTTATGTTAACCTAAATTAATGCATGAAATGTACCTAATTAGTTAACTAATGCAATTCTAAGTTAATTCTAAATGCATTTAAATATGAATAAGATGCATGAATTATGTAATTGAATTAGAAATATGAATTAATCTATTTACATCCTAATTTATGCTAAATAAATGTTAGAATTAACCTAATGTCTAGGCACTTAAATACTTAAATAGCCCACAACTATGGGCTAATCAAATACCCCCATGCCTAGTTTTTGCTAGTCCCTAGCAAAATTAAGCGAAACCTAGCACTCCAAGTAGACTAGTCAACTCACTTGGTCTTCCTTCAGAAGCATATTAAGTTCAGACTCTAGACCCAAGGTTCCTAAGTAGTTGCTAAGTTACAGACTAGGTTGGCTAAAGACGAGTTGTAGGCACAAGTTTCCCTAATTTCTGACTCTACCCTAAAGTTTATTGATCCCTGAGATTAAAGCATCCGTGCCTGTGCATTGGTCTGAGTTATTTGAGTTAAAGGAAAAAGTTATATATATATATATTTTGTTTGTTTGATTCTTCTAAGTCTAACCTCAGATCAGCTATCAACACGGTCTGTGTCAGATTCATTGTCCCTATTACCATACCTCGAAGGGTGCCTAGCTTTTGATGCTTCGAGATAGCACTGCCCATAACGACCCCAAGAACTCCTGGCAATTGACTCTTCGAGATAGTATCGCCCATGGATTTCTTAAGCGAATTCAGGCCTATGGCAATCGGCACTTCGAGATAGGGCCTCCCATGGTACCTGAACCGCACAATGCGCTTACATGCCCTCAGTAGGATGGATATCCTAAGGGACAAGCGTCGAGGAGGTAATATGTTATCATCGCATCCTTAAGGTGGGTATATACTCCACCTCTCCTGCAGCGGGAACTCTTCCAATCAAAATGTGTTTTCAAGCCTCTCCTAAGTCAAAACTAAGAGAACCAAATCTCTTTTCAGAAAGAAAGAAATTAAGTTAACTACCAGACCAAGTGTGTGAAATTTGGATGCTTGGGTTACAAGGACCCGTAAACCAAAAGGTAGAACAAGACTCCAGGTACTACCCCACCTTTTAATTCAAACCCTAGCTTCCCTTCCTCAACCTCTTGAGGAATGGTTCACAACTTAACTCCTACTTAAGTTTTTAAGTCCACAAAGGACCCTAAAGGTCTAAAGCTAGTAGCTCATTTAGCTTCTAAAGTTTGACCCTAGAATTAACTTAGTCTACCCTAGAGTTCTGATTTGCTTAAGACTGCAAGATCTAGCCAGTTAAGCTCAAAACTCTTTTTTTTTTTTTAATGCAAATGTATGCAATGAATGCACTATGCTATGTACATCCCCAAGTACACCCCCCATGCCTAAATTCTGCAATGTCCTCATTGCATAGAAGGATATTACCTGGGTCAGAGCTGGGCTGAATAACCAAAGAACCTGCAAATCAGGTTCAAGAATTGTAGAAATAGGCCCTAAAAATGAGCAAAGCAATGTTGGCCTAGAAAATAGGTAACCTAGGATGTTGGCAAGCTGATGATGAATCCCGATAGTAAATGCTCGCCCAACTAAAATGGGAATGAAATCTTCCCAGGTCACCAGAAGAGGTTCTAAAGTATAAACAAGTATAACAACCTCCAAAGGGGTAGGGGGAGGATAAGATGGATCCTCCAAAAAGAATGGGGAAGGCATGGTCCAGAGCTAAACCCCCAGGGTAATGGACTGACTAAAGAAATCATCAATCCATACCCGATACTCCATTACGGGAAATATTGGTCTGTTAAGCCCCCTGGTCAGAACAAAAGTGAGCAATTTTCTAAGGCAAGGATCATCTAGGGTGTCTAAGTTACGAGGTTGCGGGATGGCCATAAGATCTAGGTTGGGTTTAATCAGCTCGGTGTCCATCCCTAACACTCTTTCTAAATCCTCAATTTCATCCCTAGCATTCCTTGCACCATCACATGTATCTTCCTGCTCTTCATCAGGAGTCACAATTTCGCTTTCAGATATAAGCAAATCAGAGGGTGACTTCAAAATGAATGAAGGCAGGTTGGAAGCAACAGATCTAGGGATTATCCTCTCAATGTCATCCCTGGGTTTTTTTTCTTTACTCAAATCTTCCCCGGAGTCTATATGTGAATCCACATAAATCTTAGAAATTGCTTCCAAATTTTCCATCATTTCATCATGAGGAGAAATATCATCAATGGGTGTGCTAAGGAAACCTAATTTGGTCAAATTTATGACATCCTCAGGGGCTAACTCTTCAAATAAGACATAATCACCCTAAGTGTCACTCCAAATCTTGAATGTAGGTTCCTCATATAATTCTTCTTCCTCCTCATCACACAATTCACCATATACCCGAGGTCTAGAATCATTTAATATCTCAGCAGATCCCCTAGGGTGTTCTATCTGAGGTAAATGGTTTACACTGGTAACATCAGACTCCTCAGATAGGTCAATTTCTTTAGGGTTAGGTTCCCTAAGGGTGGGCTTGAGTTCCATATCGTGATCAGAAGGGAGGGTAGGATTAACAACTTGACTTCGACCCACTTCATCAAATGTCACAAAAATACTATCATCTAGGTCGAGGTCTTCCAATGGTACCATCATTCCCTTCTTTTGACTCCAATGTAATTCAGGTGGATACTCAACCTTATCATTATCTTCCTCGGGTTGCCACCTTTCTTCATCCAATGCATAGCTACTTTCATGTGTATCTTCCTCCCACCTAAGGTGTGGATCTCTCAAGGAAGTGTCACCTAATGGGTGGGTTTCAAAATCGATCCTCGAAAAGTAGCTATTCTTCCCAGAATTTCCCTCCAACTTAAAGTGTAGCTCTCCCACGGGAGATGCATCTATTGTAGAGGGGTGTACGTCATCCTCAATGGGGTAGATTGGGTGGCCAATTTCATCTCTTTCTTGTTGGTCTACTCTCAAAGATTCTCCTAACAATTCAATCATTTCGTTTTGCATTTTATGTATTTCCATCTTCAAAGAGGAGAGGTCATTTCTATCATGAGAGAAGTCAGGCTCAGGCTTATAGTACCCAGGAGTGTCTGTCCAACCATAATAATTTTTCAGGGAGGGTGGGTTGGGTATTTCTATGGTGTGTGGGATATTGGGCAAAGCAAATCCTGCTCCTAGGTTCTGCTCACTGATTTGGGGCTTAACCAGGCCAATACTCCTATAATAGGAGTAAAACGGATCCCAATGATTGTCATTATGTCCATCAAAGGATGGACCATCTCGGCGTCTGGGATCAAAGGATGCAGAGTGGGGGTGAGGGTGTGGGCAAGATGCGAAAGGATGAAAATCAATGTGGTCCATTCTAACTCACACCTCAATCAAAATTCCCCAAGAAAAACACAATTCAAAAAGGACCTTTTAGGTCTTTCCCACTTTAGGCTTTTGATTTTAAGTCAGATTGCAGGTGACAATACAATTTGTTCAATCAATTTATGCGCCTATTGTCGACCTACGGCTCGCCTAAGAAGACCTAGTTAGAGCTTAGGTGTTCTTCCCTAAATCTCAAATGGTCAAGTAAATCCAAAGACGGAAGATCGAGGGATGCAAGTAGGCCTAAGCCTTCCTTTGAAGCTGTTCTTTCGCGGTGCTTCTCAACTATCCCCAAAAATCCGTGACAGGGTATCCCCCTCTTTGGATTTACAAAGCCTTTGATCTCAAGTTCTGAACACTTCAGAATCCAACAGTAGGAGGGCTCTTGTCCTAGTCATTTCAAGACTTAGGAGTGTCTAAATGAGTGCTGTGGTGCAGCAGATATAAGTGTGCATTCACCGCAAAAGGATTTTGAATTTTGAATCACACACCACTTTTTACAATCAAGTCCTTGATTTTTTGATATCCCTCCTTTAATTAGTCCTTTTTCTCGAATATATGTGACCACTTGTTAGATCGCTTCAAGACAAATTTTGTGGTCTTTGAATTAAATCCAAATGCAATGCATGATCAAGAATAGGATGCAAAGTAAGAGAATGCATACCTTGCTTCCGGCAATCAACGATGCAAGAATGCATGCAATGCAGAGAAGTAAATCTAGAGGCTGCTCACACAGACCTAAATGGTTCGTCCTAGGGCAGGCAGCTCATTTTTTTTTTTTAACTACTTATGCACAAGAAAATAAAAGTAATCAATAAACTAAAAACCTAAATCTAAAGAAAAGGGAATAGGCTCCCAAAAATTACCCAACACAGGCCCAAAACAAAATCGGGAAACAAACCCCTCAAAATATACCCCAGAACAAGGGTTTCAAACAAAATGCAATGAAAAATTAAATCTAAAGTCTTAATTCTATTCTAATCAAATTAGCGATTAAATATACAATGATGTCCGTCGCGACCTCGTCCTTCTCCTCCTTTTCAAAATAGCTAGTCCAATTCTCCTCTGGCAACGTCAAGGGTCGCCTCTCACAATGGCTGATTCTTGCACAAATTTCTCGCACAGGAAAGAAAATAATAAATGGTCAAATCACTGTGCAATTGACAAATAATCAAAATAAAATCAGGTGAAATTATTGCGTCTGTTGGCTCCCCGACAACGGTGCCATTTGACGAGTCGATTGTTCGCTTTAAAGTCGTTTGTAGTTTATGTGGTGGAAAAATTGACTAATCAATATTTAAAAAGAAATAACCACTCATAGAAGAGCGGGTCGTATCCATAGGGAGGCAATGATGCAATAATATCTCACTTATTTCGTATTCGTTCAATCTCGTGAGAAATCCGTAGTCAAATCTGACATGAAATGCGACAGAAAGAAGATGCACAATATCTTGAAAACATAAGGGTAGATGTGCAATTTTTCCTCACTGAAATATTCAATAAACATGTGATGATTTTATGTAATTTTCCATTGACATGTATTAAAGAAAATTTGTGCACATTTAAATTCCAAAACCAATGTCAAACAATGTTAATTACAAAAGCCACGCAATTGTAAGAGAACTTGAGTATGAAGTTGTAAATTTTACCACAATAAAATATTCATAAATAAAAATTCTTTTTCCTGGCAATGGCATGAAATGTAATAACTAATTAACTCCATAACAGAGCATTTTACCCCTCTCCTCCTCGCGATCAGGAGAGAGGTTCAATCGAGGAGAGGTTCGCACATGCGGGTGGTTGAAACGAGGCCGTCACGGTGGTGGCAGCCGCACGTCGAGCGGTGGTCGGAGTCGGCCGGACGGAGCTCCGGCGAGAGTGGCTGGAAACGGTGTTGCGGCTGCTCGAGATGAAGTGAGTGTGCGCAGGCGCGGGAAGGTTGCAGGCGGGTGCGCACGGGACTGCGAGCGCGCGGAGGTGGCGCTGCTGGCGGGTGCGTGCACTGTTGGTGGTGGAGTGGGGGTGGAGGCCTCTGCTGCAGGCATGCGGGTGAGGGCTGGAGCCGGTGCTACATGCTGGCTGGAGGCGTGGGCATGCTGCTGTTGGCGGAAGGAGTGGCATGGGAAGGCTGCAGGTGCTGGCGAGCGCGTGCTGGAAGTGGCGGTGAGGCGCAGCAGGGGCATGCGCAGGAGGAAGGAGTGGCGTGGGTGCGCTGGAGGAGGGTGGCTCTGCTGCTGCGTGCGGGTGAGCGCTGTAGCCGATGCTGCACGCTGGCGTGTGTGCGTACATGCACTAGTGCGGCACTGCAGGTAACGGCGGGGAGGCTTGCAGGCGGATACGCGCACTGTTGGCGGTGGGTGCAGGTGTGCACGAAGGCTGGAGGGTGCGGGAGGATTGTTGGCCATGCCCGCCTTGCGCATGGCTGGAGGGCGTGCGGGCAGGCGTGGAGTGAGCGAGTGAGTGTGGTTGTTGCAGGAGTGGTTGTTGCAGGCTATGATCGGTGGCTGGAAGAACTAAGGACAGGGAAGGAAGATGAAGGTGTGATGTAGGAGATTCAGACATCCGGGAAATTTCCCGGACGTCTTAATTGACCGAGAAGATGAAAATGCAGTGGTTGCGGCAGTGGTTGTTGGTGACTACGGCGAGGGAGATGCACACTGAGGTGCTCACGGTAATGCGGACGAGCTCCGGATGGCGGTGTGGCCTGTCACACCACACGCCCACGGTGGTGGAGACTCGTCGCCACGGTTGAGGCCGACGGTGTGGAATGGAAGAGAGAAGAACTCTTTGCACAGTGGTGGGTCGGTGGTGGAGGCCTAGTGAGCTCGGTTGCCTCCTCCACCCTTTTGAAATCAGCTGCCCGACTAGATCCAACACATCCGCTCCTCCTTGATTGGGTTCTTCACTGCGGCAGCTGGAGGAAGAAATGCAGCCGTTGCATGTAGAAGAAGAATAAAAAATAATGATAAAATATTATGGTTATTTATATACAAACCCTCAACTTTTATGTTAACCTAAATCAATGCATGCAATGTACCTAATTACTTAACTAATGCAATTCTAAGTTAATTCTAAATGCATTTAAATATGAATAAGATGCATGAATTATGTAATTGAATTAGAAATATGAATTAATCTATTTACATCCTAATTTATGCTAAATAAATGTTATAATTAACCTAATGTCTAGGCACTTAAATACTTAAATAGCCCACAACTATGGGCTAATCACTTGTGTGCAAGAAGAGGATGCTAAGGAGGAAGCAGCTAAAGAAGGAAGTAGGGACTTAGCCACTGCGAGCGAGGAAGATGAAAACCACCCTGAAGTAGAGGTGTGGCAAACCAAGAAAGAAGAAGAGAGAGATCAAGGGGCAGACAAAGAAGCAAGAAAGCAAAGGAAGAAGAGGAAGAAAAAGAAGGCAACCTAAGAAGAGGCAAAGACAGGACTTTGCCGCAAGAAGAAAATCAAGAAGAGAAGGAAAAAGAAGAAGAGCAGAAGCGGCTGAGGAAGAAAAAGAAAAGGAGACCAACAGAAGAGAAGAATCTGAGAAATAACTTTAAGATGTCTGATGCAATATCAGACGTCCATTCTTTTTGAGCAATTTCTTTCCATATCATTCTCATGTCACTTCTATTGAACTAGTCATTTCTTTTCATTTAAAATTTGTGTTCTCAAGTTTTAGAATACTCAGATTGCTCCCTGTGTTCGACCTTGGATACTCTGATTTTCGAGTTATAAATTTTTATTTATTTTCACGGAAAGTTCATCTATATTACAACGAGATATTTGTTAAAACACGATCTAGCCGCGTTAACAGCCAGCACAAGAGAAGGTAGTATTGTCTAAAAGCGTGAGTACCATAATTCAACACAATCTACCTCCTAAGAAATCATATCCAGGTGCTTCGCTGATCCCTTGCAAGATCGGTGATACAACTTTCAAGCGGGCCATACTGAATCTTGGCACTTTAGTCAAACTAATCCCTACTGCCCTATTTGAAACATTACAGATCAGACAGCTAAAGCCCGCCAATGTTACTTTACAACTAGCTGATCGAACCCTGATCGCGTCAGTTGGGCTGGTAGAGGATGTGGTAATTAGCATTAAGGATTTCAGCTACCTAGCTGATTTCTTAAATCTTGACATGGAGATGCCTCAGCAAATATAAGATATGCCCGTGATTTTGGGAAGACCATTCTTGGCTATTGCAGGAGCCATAATCAATTGTGAATCAAGGCACATGATAATTGCCTCAGGAGATCAACGTGCTGAGATTAATATTTTTGAGGCTACAAAAGGAAAGGGCTCGGGGGAACAACTAGGTTTTATTCAGGACCTCATGATCGTGTCATTAGCAGAAAACCTATAGCCAAAAGTAGAAGCTTTTCACATCGTAGATGTTCCTGGTTTTACTGAGCATAATGACATAAGTGCAGTGGAGGCTTTCACCTTTGATTGTGAGGACATCCCCAGGGATTTAGAGGAACACGGTGACACGCTGGATTCAAATCCCATGGATATAGAAACAATTCATTTTGAGGGCCTCCTGGAATCAGGCTTGGCAGATATTGAGAGTGACCTCCACCCAGAATATGAATCCTTTACAGAAGTCAAGTTTTATGATCCAAGAGGCACTCTCCAAATGTTCACTTTTGAATGGGATGAAGATTATAATAAAGATTCATCAGAAGACCTGATTTATGAGTCATTCCCTAAGGAACCGATCTCACATCCAGTAGAAAACAATCAAGATGACTCACTAAGTGTCAATCTGTTAGGCCACATGGCACGAAGGAACCACACATCTGGGATACAATTGCTAGATCCTTCTCTGATGAGCCCTGGATTCATTTTTCAAGATCCCATGACCGCTACACTTTCCAAAGATTCCTTCGCAAAAGATCAAGAGAGATCATACAAATAAAGATAAACCTGACCCATACCAAAGACATTCTGGAATGAATCTTCACCATGCTTTGATACTTAGCTGTGGCCATCTGATTCTTATCCATCACAATCATATATTCTCTCAGATCACTCATGCAGCCAATGACATATCCCTGAACCCATTGTGCCCAGCTAATGGTGTTAAACATAGCGCTTAATGGGAGGCAACCCATCATCTTTTGAAAAAAACCCGAAACCCTTTTGACATATCTCTTTGCTGAAGTGATATTGCACTTTAGGGATCGTCCATTAGAACAACCAACTCCACCTTTGGTACTTGTATTAAAGCTTGAAATCATCCGCAATAGTCACCCCGACCCATCCACCCACCCTTTGACCCTATTCTAATATACGATCTAAGCCAAAATCAAACCCACCTAATTTACAATGAGGACATTGCAAATCATAGGCATGGGGGAGTATTAAAGTGCAAAACACTGTGAAAATCAATCACAAAAGGATTTCATAAAAAAAAAAATGGAGGTTGAGGAAAAAGAAGGTCCATTTGAGAGAAAAATGAGAAAAAGGAGGGAGGAAAATTAAAAAGAAAAGAAAGGAGCAAAAAGATAAGAAGAAAATGAAGTCCCTTCAAAATAATATGGAACTTATCTAACTTTTAGGTTGGATCGAATGATGAATTAAGACCTGGAAGGCTAAAACTTAAGGGATTAGGGGCGAATACCGACTTTAGGCCTCTTGGATCTATTCTGAGATTTAAACATTCACGTACTTGTCAAGATCGGGATTAATCCTCAAGAGGTTGAGGAAAATGCAAAGCTTGTGTATTAGGTCTAAGGCTTAGGTATTATTCGGCCCCGTTAACTGACCTCTGGTTTACGGGACTCGGTAACTTAAGCACCCTAAATCACACACAGTGTAGTTCAATGCACTTAAATATGAAATCATGTGAAAAGCATTTATGCTATTCTGTAAATGGTCCTAAGATATAGATTAGGAGCGGCTCGAAAGCACAAGTTGATTTGGATGAGTTCCCAATGCAAAGAGGTAGGAAATTCCCCTCGAAGATGCACAATAACATATCGTCTCCTCGGTGCTTGTCTCCTAGGATATCTAAATATCCTACCAGGGGCATGTAAGCACCTTGTGCTAATTCAGATGCCATGGGCGGCATTATCACAAAATGTCGATTTCTAGGGTCTGGATTTAGCTACAGAACACCATGGGCAGCACTATCCCGAAGTGTCGAAAGCCAGGGTTCTGGGAGTTGCCATGGGCAGTGCTATCTTGAAGCATCGATTGCCAGGGACTCTGCAAGGGTTGATGTTGAGGACAAGGAATCCGGTACAGAACGTGTTTAGGGCTGATCCAAGGTTGGATCTAAGGAAAAATATAATGAAAAGAAAAAAAGAGAAAGATCTCCACAAATGAAAATTCCTCCATCTCTCTCTTACAAAAATGCACTAGCAAACTAAACTTGGGCTAACCATGTTACAAGCACGGGTGTTTCAACTGCTAGGTCCAACAAACCTTAGGTTAGTTCCTGTAGGCCTTAGAGACCTTTGCGACAGACTGAGGCGAGAGCTAGTCAGGTTTGGATCTATGCTGGTACTTGAGTACCTCTAGGCCTATTATTGGTATTAAGATCTGATTCCTAGAGTTGCGGCTTAGTAGGGCATCGTGACGGTTACATCCGACCTAGATAACTGGTTTGGTCCATAAGGTTTTGCTAAGGGACTAGCAAAAGGTAGGCATGGGGGTATGATGGGAACATCATCATGAGCCATAAATAGCTCGATTTGTTCTGATAAAGTTGATAAAAGCTCCTACATAATCATCAAAGGGTCATATATGCAAAATGTTATGTTTTGAGAAGATAAGAAACTAGGGTTATTTCTGCAATTTTAATAGCATTCCACAATTACAGAATAACCATGGGGTATTTCAACGATTTATTAAAGGTCATATGGTCATTAATGTCTAATAAGTGGGTCCATGCAGAACGAAACAGGTTTTCACGGATTACGAGAATTAAATGACATCTGAAACCCTAAAAATAGACCCGCTTAATTCACTAAGGTTCTAGTCAGGATAAAATTCACGTAAACATTCTATAAATCATAGAAAAATATTATATAAGGTTTAGTATCTTTAATTTGACCATTGGAACCCATTTTGACTTAAAATAGAGTCTCAAACATAAAGTTGCCCTAATTTGGTTTCTGTGCAATTTACCTAGTGAAACTTGTTCAAAACCTAAATCCAACTTTACCATCAAATTCCTTGTGCCAAAATTAGGCTTGTACCAAAATTTGGGCCCAATCAAAGATTACCTTGACCTAGTTTGCATTCCAGTTCAGATAGACTCTTTTTATCACACAATGGCCCTTAACTTTTTAAATTTCTTACAAATAAATCTCTAACTTTTTCATCATCTTCACATTTAGGTCCCTACCATCATTAGTGTGAACACACTGAGCTCCAGCGAGATTTGAGCAAGGATTTCTCACTCGATTCTCAATCAATCAATTCCAAATTTGAATCGGAGATTCCTTGAGGAATTCTCTTCCAATTGAACTCGATCTTGATTCCTATTTCCTTCCCAATCTTCCATACAAATGCATGGAAGATGTGGGTATCCCGCAGGCCCACAATCTCCAAGCCTCCAAACTTGGAATGCCCTTTTGAGGTCTATAAAAGACCCCCTAAGGACAAATCATCCTCCTTAGCAAGTTTTTGCTAGAGAACAACCCCTCTTCTACCCTCTTCGGCCACCAAAAACTCTTGCTCCGGTGACCCTATCTGTCCTCCTCTTCTAGCCGTCCAACCATCAAATTGGACGGCCATCTACCTTCCTCATTCTTTTCCGTAGGTCTCCAGCCAAAGAGGGGCTACCCTCCGCTTCTTCTTGGTCGCCGCTACCTCACCGGACTTCACCATCTTCTCCATCTCCGGTCGAACACAACCGGAGCCCTCCGCCTATCTCCTTCCCCTCTAAGTCTCTCTATTCCTTCCTCTCTCCCTCTACTTTCTTTTCACTCATGAACAACTCACTCACGACCACCACACCACCCTCTCGCACTTCATTGTCTTCACGATTGGCCGAACTCTGGTGAGTTCACGCGACCTCTACACACCTCCACAAGCTCCTCTCATTCACGCTCGATAAAACCCCTCAAGAAATTGAGGGGTTCACCTTCCCAATCGCCCCACCGAGCCCCTCAGCCTGCAAGCATGTTCCCCAAGGTTGCCATACCTTCTCAAACACCCTCACACTACGCTGAGGCCCTCGTCACACTCGCCGTAGTCTGGTGATCCCCCTGAACAATTTTAACAAGGCCGTGAGGCCAAATTCTTGCTTTTTAGGTCTGACCAGAGCTCCGCCGTTGCCTCCACCTTCTCTGGCCCCATTCACAACATTCAGAGCGTGTTCTTGAGAGCTCTCCTCTCCAGGCTTCATAGCTGACTCCCGGGCATCCCTCCAGGTCCGCAATTGACGAAGCAAGCCTCATCTTCAACTTCAATCAGGGGCTTCACCACCTGCTGCTGCACGAAGAGAAGAGGTGGGCATCTTAGTCCTAAATCGTGGAATGCAGAAGCCACGACCGCGCATAAAGGCAATTTGTGCCTCTGCCTTACCACCTCCGAGAGCATCGGGGTGAGGTCTCGCTCGCACGCTCCATGCACGTTCCCTCACCTAGGCACGCGCCACACAGGTCTAGGCTCTGATCCAATTACCCGGCTACCTGGGTCTAGTCTGGTTTGCCTGTTATGAAAGAGAAAAGAAGAAAGGGAGAGAGGTGGGGGGGTTTTTCCCTTCACGCCTTCTACTCCCTATACTTAGTCGATTTGAAGAGGCCTTTGCCTTTATGTTATGCTGTGCTTGCCAGTTCCTTAAGGCATGAAGGATAGAGGAGGCCTTTGCCTCTTCTGTGGAGTTGTGTTCTGCTGGTTCTGAAGCTACTGTTGGATCATTTAACTTGGTTGACGTAGAATATTGGTTGATAGTCACTATTGATACATTTAATATATTTGAAGCTTAACATTAATAGGGTTAATTGGTGATTCAAATCACCATTTTAACCCATCATTTTTTTACATTAGTATTTGAATTAATGATATATCATTCTTGAATAAGTTTTGGTTGCAATTGCTTATATCTTTTACTTAGAATTGTGATCTTGAGATTGATTTGCTGATTGCTCCCTACATTTGACCTCAGATTTCCATTCGAGCATAAATTTTATTTGTTTTCGCACTTTATCGGCTATACTGTGATGTATCATTTTTAAAATCCCGATTAAGAGTGATAAACAAGTTATTCCACATGCAATGTAAAAAGTCTAAAAATCATTAGATATAAAATGGTTTGACTTACACATATGTAGTACTAGTAGCTTTGATTTCTTTCTCTATTTCTTCTTTTTCAGAGGTCAATAGCTTTGATTCCGCTCTTGGGATCTCTACCTCTGTTCTCCTTGTTATAGGATATGAAGTTTAACTCATTTTCTTCTTGAATTAAAACAAATTTCATCCACCAAAAGCAATACATCTCCTTTCTCCTTAAACTGCTAATTGTGATTGAGTTTGCCAATGATAGCTACCTACCTATCTCCCCTTTCTTGCAGGGGAGCCCAAATCCTAAGTATATTGATTTTTTTATCCAAAAATGAAAGAAAGTCTCCACTCAAGAGATTGATGACATTGTTGCATGATGTATGTTTGCTTTGATGGTAATTGTTATAGTTTCCCAAAACCACCAAGAACAGTGATCTTGTTATAGGAGGTTGATAGGCCATTACTAGGTATGGCATAATAGTGGCTCCTTTTTCCTTGGTGGGTCTGGAAACATATTTGCATAATAATGGAATTGACTACTGATGGAGATTTGTAATGCTGCTATGGTACTGCATCTTTGGAGTATGCTTCTGAATTGTTGCCTCATAACCCATCTATACCTTACCTTAGTGATCAGCTTTAGTTGATCCTTTGATTTTCTCTAACTATGAAAACAACTATTTTTTTATAATATGAAATTTACTTGTTTTTATCTATGTTTGAAGATGGAGAAATCTGCCATCTTCATCTTCTTTTTCAAGGGATGCTGAAGTTATTTGCAGATGTTACAGGTTGGTCTTTGGTTTATCACTGAACCTTAATAAATTCCATGAAAAAATATTCCATGAATTTAACAGTATTGATGGATATGTTTTCACTATTTCTCACATATCCCCTTTCACAAAAAAAAACCTATTTCTCGTGCATCTAAAGCGAACTTTAAATTGAGATCTACAATGCTTTCTATTTTAGTTATAAATTTAAAGGTTCCAAGCAATCAAAGTTGTTTCATAATCTGATTGATAGAACACAAAAATCCATTGCATGTGCCTTCTTTGTAAAGTTATATTTTCTAGAGAAAGTAGCTTTCAACAAGTTCCATGTAAGTGCTGCAAACTGGAGTGGCATTCTTTCTATAGTTTTGTTCTTTTCCTTGTTTGACTTGGTAATAAGCTTTACGGTTCTAGAAGATACTATATTTTATTTGTGTCTAAGGGGATCACAAAATGATTTTTGAGGCTATTGGCATAACATTTTAAAACACTATTTTTCAGTTACTTCTAAAAAGGAAAAGTATTTTTCAATTGTAGAACTGGATTCTTTAGGATTAGTATAATCAATGCCCTTTTATTTTTTTGGAAGAAGCATTGTTCATGATTATTTCTGCCTGTAGGATTGATGGTTCTACTTTTTTGTTTAGGATGATACTACTTTTGCTTTTTAGGAGAAAACTTGGTACAACAACGAAAATAAAAATAACAACAATAAGAACAAACCTTTTCCCAAACTAAGTGGGTTCAGGTACTAAGATATGTTGCCTCCACTCATATCTATTTTGAGCCATTTGTTGCCTATAAAATTAAAAAACACTCAAGTATACAATACACACACACACACCATGCTTCACCACCTCATCCCCTTTCTTTTTCACATTGCAGTGATGGGTTCTTCTTTGTTGTCAAGGAAGTTTCTTTACTGGACCAAGAATGCAATGAGCAATTATGTATCCAACAGCTCGAGCAGTGTAACTAGGCAGTGTCTGATTAATATGTCCCTTTGTAATTTAACTATGCTTTCTATGTCTTTTGTGTTTGCTGAATTACAGACAGATGCAGTCGATCCAAAAAGTAGGCACAAAGGAAAGCTTGAGACTGGTGGCTTACTAGACACAAGAGGTGTGAACTGGACTTCCACAAGGTCAACCATTCTATACCGTGTGATTGAGTGTTTGTCAAAAATGTATGAAATCATAAGAAAAAGTTGTGTTGTGCTGAGAAGTTAGTACATGATTTGAAACTTTTGGCTTTTCCAGGGATGAATATAATAGTATTGATTTCCATTTTACTATGCTTATGCTATGATTTTTGTGCCATGTGTATTTGTGCTGCCTCTGCATGCCTTTTTTTGTTAGAGGGTGCTTAGGGTAGGGTGGTGGAATGTGAAGGGAGGAGTTGGGCAATGTTATACTCGCTTTCTATTTGTGGGTATAGTTAATAACCACTTTTTCAAGAGGATTGTATAAGGATCTTAATTTTCATAATTAAAAAAAAAACCGCTACCTTCACCGTCAGTTATTACAAGAACCGACGACATTAAAATGTAATCTTTTTAACAAAGGTAACTATTTGTCATCATTTATTTCATAATGCAATGGCAAAAATATTTTTTCCGTTGCTTATTAAAGTGACGGCATTGTTATTTAAACGATGGCAAAACTCAAAAGACAGCACGTTAACGCGAGAAAAAGAGACATACAAACGCCGTCACTTTTTTTATAAGCAAAAAAAAATCTAATTTCCATCGGTTGATATCCGTCGATTATCAACCAATGGCAAAAGATCTAATCCATCTGCTAGATGAATGAAATTTCGACGTCGGATGTTTCTTATAACTAATGGGAAAAAGAAATAGTGACGCTATGTAAAGACCCATTTTGTTCTGAGCTTTTTAAGATGTCTGGACTGTCAGTCAAATGTCTAGACCCCTTCCCAGATGTCTGGAAATTGAAAATTTTGTACGCAGGGTCGGGTCTACGTGCTGGCTGCGCGCAGACAGCCTTCCTCTCTTCTCTCTCTCTTCTTTTCTCCTCCACCGAACCCTAGCCGCTCCCTATATAAGACCCCTCTCCCCCTTCCTCTCTTCTCCACTCCACCACCACCTTCCTTCCTTCCTCTCCATTGTAGCGAGAGGGACAAGCGAGAGGGAGGGCTCGAGAGCAAGGAGAGAGAGGAGAGGCGACGTGAAGAGAGGAGGAGGAGCTTGAGCTCGCAAGTTCGTGGGATCTCACCGGAGGACACACGGTCGGAGCAGCACGTGCAAGAGGAGTGCATCAAGACACATGTCAGGACTTCGATTTGTTGCGTGTTTAGGGCTTGCAGAGGCACGTGAGTCTGCCGTTCGAGCCCCCAGTACTCCTGGATTGTTTGGTAGAGTGGTTTCCCCTCGTTTTAATTATAAAACATGAATGCATATGTGAAATTAGATAACTAGAAACATAGGATGTGGCATGAATCCTAGGACGAGAAATACTTACACCGTTTGTATGCGTGTTTGAGATTGCAATCATAACTAAATGAATAGAATTGTAAATAGCTGCCTGTTAATAAATACAAGCTACCTGTGGAATATGAAATGCCTATGCGAGTTAAATAGTTACCTGTGACATTACTTGTTGTATATGTTAAATTGTGGAAATACGAGCTACATGTGTATAATACGAGAATGAAAATGTGAATGATGAAACCTAGTATGGAACAACATGGTGAATATGAGCATGAACCCTACGGGAAATTAGGAGTAGAGCTCCTGTGGATGAATGGAATGGATCTGGAAATGTGAGTGGGAAGTGTGCTGGCCCTTGAGTACATGGTACCAAGGAGAGGACTGTCCCCTGTTTAGCGTAGAGCGGAGTTAGCTGCCCTTGGGTTGGGACACGGGGTTAGGATTGGCCACTCTACACCGACTTCTATTGGCCCTCGCGTACACTGTATCGGGGAGAGCTTCTAGTGTAGGGAGAGAGCTAGCCACCCCACAGGGCTCAGGGTTCAGCTAGCCACCCTACACTGACTTGTTAGGCCCATTGGGAAAACTGGGGTAGTCAGACGAGGGTGCGCAGACTGTGGAGGGGCGAGACCCCTATTTGGTTCTGAGGGGCTAGACCCCTGTTACTGAGAGGGCTAGGCCCTATACTGTTCCGTGCTGTACTTTGGGCGTACCCACTAGCGAAAATGACTGACTGCGTGCCAATGTGGGGTAGCTACCCGTGCGCTTATCATGCGTGCCGTAGTCACAGCTACGTCTGTCCGTGACCTCGGGGTGGTTGACTGGGTGTAGGATCACCACGGGGGACTCTCCCGGCCAAGAGAGCACCACGTGTGCCTTCTACTCTTCAGAAAAGACTGCAATCAAGATCGTTCCCACGAGGAACATACGAGATCAAGAAAGAGATCTGAAAGCAAACCAATGGGTGAAAAGAAATGACTTAAAATAAAATAATTGGAAAAGATAAATTTACCTGTTAGCCTTTACTGCTTTAGTTAGTTGGTTACCACTCTACTCAGCGTTCGTTGACTCCATTTACTCATAACCCTTTTCAAGTCCAGGAGTTTAGCAGCTCGAGTTACCGACTGCAGAGGGTGCTGGGCCCAGTCGAGTCTAGCAGTAGTTCTTACTGTTGTTGTACTTCCTTTTTGTTAGTGGGTTCAGACTTTGTTACTGTTACTGTTTTATACTTTTATTCTACTTTTCTATTGTGGTGGTGATATGTACTGTTAGCAGCTTTTACTTCCTTTATTGCTTGTACTCTTTTACTGTTAGTTACTTTGCATAGTGAATGTGGATTACTTTCCTACTTTTCGGTTATTTCTTGTTGGACGACTGGGTTTTGGGATTAGTCGAGTCGAGCTGGTCTCTGGTCCTGTAGGGATTTAGGAACTGGGTCGTAACAAGATGGTATCAGAGCAAGGTCGTCCCGAGAAATGAACCAACTAGCTTAAGAATAACCAATTCACATGCATGTAACTAGAGTAACCACCACAACGTAACGCTTGACATCTGTTCTGGGTTTCCTTCGCTGAAGTCCGTTAGAGTTGACTTCTTTTTGTTCTGTCTTCCACGTCTCCTTGCAGGAGATGCCTCGCCGTGGAGTTCTTGAGGGGAGCCGCGAACGCGGCTGTGGACGAGGTCAGAGGGGCGGACGTGCCGGGCCCGAGGTACCTGTTGACCCGCCACTTCTCTCGGGCATTCAGGCCCAGGACCTCGCTCAGCTGATTCAAGACATAATACGAGAGGAGCTCCACTCACCTCCACTGACGCCTCTCCCTGGGGACGTGAAGGGGGAGTCCTCTATGGGGCCGAGAGACCGACGCAGTGCTGGATGAGCAAGAGGGGGAGAGCTTGGTCCTCCACCTCCCCCACCGCACTCTGACACTTCTGAGCACGAGCCCTCTCTGCCTGGAGGCGTGTCGTTCCCTCACTACAACTGCACTATGAGCTTTTCGGACAGTTTCATAAGCTGAAGCCCCCCTCTTTCAAGGGGGATGAGGACCTGTCTGAGGCCGAGGACTGGCTGGAGCAGATTGAGAAGGTGTTTGACACCCTTTTCCCCCCTGTGGAGTGCCCCATGGCCTTTGCCACGTACCAACTGGAGAGTGTAGCACACAGGTGGTGGAGGGTAGTAAGAGGCCATGAGAGGGGAGAGTCGATGTGGGACCAGTTCGTGACCCTCTTTTACGAGCAGTACTTCCTGCAAACTTGGCAGGACCAGAGGAGGCAGGAGTTCCACACTCTCCGCTAGGGGATGATGACTGTTAGAGCGTACCGCACGTGCTTCCTGGAGTTGTCATGTTTTGTTGCGATAGCCGTAGCTACAGAGGAGGAGTGCCTGTGGAGGTTCACTGAGGGGCTCCGGCCTGCCATTCGGGGGTATGTCAAGCCCTTGAAGCTACCCACCTTCTCGAGAGTGGTGGAGGCAGCTATGACGTATGAGGAGACCAACCCGATTGCACGAGACACTGACAGTGGACGGAAGAGGCCCTACCAGCTAGAGTACTCACAGGGCCGACAAGAGAGGAGGCACGCGACACCCGCGGGAGAGCCATCTCATTTTGCGGGGCCGTTAGTGGCCTTTGGGGGCCCCTGACGGGGGCCAGTCGTCATCACTAGACCCTCGCCCAGCCATCAGCAGGGACCTACCGAGGGAGGGAGTCGAGTCCCCCTCTGCTACCAGTGTGGCCAGCCAGGCCACATCAGGAGGGACTGCCCATCTAGGGCTGGAGCGCAGCAAATGCTCCCTACACCGAGCGTTGGAGGCCGAGCAGGTGGTCGTGCTTCCCAGGCACGTGGGGGAGGACAGTAGTCACTGGGAGGGTATCGGCTAACGGCTACCCGTCTGACGCAGAGTGTGGCTACTTCTTCTGCACTGAGAGCTAAGGGGAGTATCAATGCCCTGACACATAGAGACGCCAAAGCATCTGGTTCAGTAGTGGTAGGTATGGTTACAATTTCTGGCAGATTAGTTTACGTACTTTTTGATTTCGGTGCCACACACTCTTTTGTCGCTACGAGTTTTGCTGTCAGTTTGGGATAGGACTACGTGTTGTTAGAGGATCCATTTGTGATCAGAGGGCCAGGTGGTCAGCTGTTTGTAGCTGAGGAGGTCTACACAGACTGTGAGGTCAGTATTGGAGGACACAGCCTCCTCGCTGACCTGATCGTGATATCGATGGAGGATTTTGGAATGATTTTGGGGATGGATTAGTTGTCTGCTTACCACGCCTTGGTGGACTATTTTGGGAGGAAGATTATCTTCTCCATACTGGAGATGCCTTCCTTTGAGTTTCATGGACAACCGGTGGACGAAGGTTTCAGGTGCATTTTTGCACTTCGGGCAGCGAGACTTTGGGCCAGGTGTGTGAGGGCTTTCTAGCCTGTGTGGTGGTGGAGCCCAGCCTCGTGACAAACTTACAGAGCATCCTGGTGGTCAGAGAGTACCCCGACGTGTTTTCACAGGAGCTGCCAGGACTACCGCCTGAGCGTGAGATCGAGTTTGAGATCTCACTGGTACCGGAGACCAGCCCCATTTCTACGGCACCATACCGGATGGCACCACTTGAGCTACGAGAGCTCAAGTCACAACTGCAGGACCTATTGGAGAAGGGCTTTGTGAGGCCCAGTGCATCCCCATGGGGATCCCCTATGTTATTTGTGAAGAAGGATGGTACCCTGCATCTTTGTATTAACTACAGACAGCTGAATAGGGTCACCATCAAGAACAAGTATCCACTGCCGAGGATTGATAATTTGTTTGACCAGTTATGAGGTGCCACGGAATTTTCCAAGATAGATCTGAGATCAGGTACCACAAGTTGAGGATCAGGGAGACCGACATCTCCAAGATAGCTTTCCGCACCCAGTATGAACACTATGAGTTTTTGGTCATACCGTTTGGGCTGACCAACGCCCCCACTGCCTTCATGGATTTGATGAACCGGGTGTTCAGATCGTATCTAGATCAGAATGTGGTGGTATTTATTGATGACGTGTTGTTTACTCGCGGGATCAGGCACAGCACAGGCAGAAGTTGCGAATGGTTCTAGACACTTTGAGATGGCGCAGGCTGTATGCCAAATACAGCAAGTGCGAGTTTTGGTTGAGGCAGGTGACCTTCTTGGGCCATGTGGTTTCAGGGGATGGGTTGGCTGTTGGCGACATTTCCCAACCGCGGCTACTCTTTGTTTGTTTTAATGCTTATTACAGTAATGTCGTTGTGGTATAAAATAAGATAGCTACGGTTGTCGTTACCATTAAAATTTTACTCGGAAATAGTTTCCCAAGGTCGAACTCAGGGAGCTACTGGAATTCTAGAAGTACAATGTTTCTTTATTACAAAAATAAGAGAGAGAGAGAGGGAGAAATAGATTTCTGTCTTTTGGCTTTTTCTTCTTCTCTTCTTTCTCTCTTTGCTTGTCTTCTTCTTCTCTTCTTTCTCTTTTCTTTATCTTCACGAGTCTTCTTCCTTGGCTCTGATTGCCTTCAGTTCCTCTTCTTCTTTTGCTTGTCTTCTAGTTCTTTTCTTCTTCAATTCTTCTTCTTTTTCTTGTCGTTACCTTCTTTCTTCCTTCTCTTTTCTTTCTCTTCAGCTGCGGAGCCTTTTCTTTTCTTTTTCTTCTTCTCTACTTTATCTCCTCTGAAGCTTCATCCGTCGTCTGGTATCACAGTCAGACAACTTAAACGGCGGCCTGCTACAGTGCTTCCCCTCTTTTCTTCCTTTGCTACTGCTTCTTCTTCCCGCTTCTTCTTCTTCCTTGGTCTTCTACCTTGCTCAGCTGCAGAGCCTTTTAAGAGTTTCTTCTTCCGCTCCTCTTCTTCTTCCTGCGGCCAAGTGGTGAACCTCTTCCTTCGCTCCCTATTCCTGCACAAGGCACAGCAAAACCTAGCCCTTCCCTCTACCCGCACGTCTCTCTCTCTCTGTGTAAACCGCTCATAGGAAGCTCTCCCAGAGCTGGGTTATCAGGTCGGGTAGCGTACCCGTGACTAGGCGCACCGGCGTGGGTGGTGCGCGAGGAGTGCAGGGTAAATGGGTCGGCTAGGTCCGCGTGGCGTGGGTCGCGGACGAGGCGGGCGAGGGGACCTCACCCCGTGTTCTGAGGCGCTTAGGTAGAAACACAAAATCAATTTAAATGGGTGTGGCACTTCGAAATCTTACGATGTGGGACTAAACTTCGTCCCTTCTCACGCGCGCCTGCAGGAAGAATCACGACCTTGCCTCAGCAGCTGTGTCCTCGCTTCCCTTCGCATGCCAGCTGCTTGCCTTCACCTGGGTCTCTATAATTCACCTCAGCTAGAGTCCTACTGCTTCGAGGTCTGGAGCTCGCTTGGAAGCTCCTTGCTTCGTTGCCAATGGCGGCCGGGGCTGAAAATCAGCCTAACACAAATAGGGCCTCTCAGCCTAATCAGACCACAGGGAAACCTTCACTGTGGCACGGCGAAGGTAGTGCGGGGTGCAGCAGGTTGCGGGGCGGTGTCTGGCGGCAGCCCTAGGTCGGACTGCAACCGGAAAAATGGGTTTGATCAGGGGAGTGTTGTGGAGGTGTGGAGTGGCAGTGGAGGGGTGGGGGTGTTGGGTAGGGTGAGGCGGAGCTTTTGGGACAGTTGGCGAGTTGTGTGGAGCGACGGATCGATGGGGCAACTCACCAGAGGGTTGCCGGAGGGATAGCAGATGATGGTGGTCGGGAACAGTCGAGGGGTAATCAAATGAAAGGCAGTGGGGAAAAGAAAGAGGGGACGAAGGGGAATAACAGTAACCTACCTACAGGGACGAAGGGGGCCGGAGCAGGGCGGCAGTCGTATCGACTGTCGCCGGAGAAGAAACACCCAGAGGGAGAGAGCGGCGGCGAGGAAGAGGACAGGGAGGCGCGGGCTTGGTACGGCGCGACGCGGGGAGATTAGGCGAAGGTGGCTCTGCTGCTGGTATTGCAGCAGAGCGACGAGACGGAGGAGGAGCCGCCGGAGCTGGTGGGTTCCTGTCGGAGTGGGGTGAGAGGAAGTGTTGGGGTTTTCTCCATCAAGACTAGGCTGCCCCAACCGGCTGGCGACGCTGGTCTTTATAAAGGTGGTGGCGGAGGGGTGGACGCAGGGAGGCGACGTGCCTCCCTCTCCAGAAAATAGCCGGAGGTGCGACCCATACCTTCCACGCATTCACACGGATGGTGTGGGCGTCGTCAGGTGGCATGGCGGTGTCCCTGCGACAGCAGACGTCGTAGGGAACACCAGGTTCAATTTGCAGGACATCCCCCTCACCCTGCGCGGCGCCATGCTCCTCGCAAAGTCACCGGAGAATGGCGCTGCGCAGAGACTTGCAGGAGGGACCTAAATGCAAAGAACGATGAGGAAACTAAGGGCCAAAATGCAAGGGTTTCAAAAGTTGAGGGTCAAAAAGTAATAGATGAAGACCAAATTGCAAAGTCGGTCAAGAAGGTCTCTTCTTAGGCTCAAGTTTTTATGCATGACTAAATTGGACCTAAGGATTTTAATGGTGAATTTTGTTTCTAGGTTAGACCTTGTTTGACCGGCCAATTTATGTAAAAATTCAAATTAAATCATTAATTGGGCATGGTTCTCAATGTAGGTCAAAATGGGTTTCTAAGGCCAACTTGAAGGTTCTAAACCCTAGAGATTATTTTTCTATGAATTTTAGAGGGTTTAGTCGATTTTTACCCTACCTCGAACCTCATGAATTGAAGTGGATTTGTTTTAGGGTTACAGAATGTCATTTAATTCCTTGGAGTTGCTGTAGCCCTTGTTGGATCAGATCATCCCACTTTCCTTCTTATTAGGTTAGTTTGACCTATGTTTGGATCCTGAGTTACCCTGTTTGCAGATTGTGTTGGTGAAATTACATTTTTACCCCTTATGACTTATTTTCTTCTTAAACTAAGAATTCTCTGAGTCAAGCCTTTCTTTGAGTTATGTAGGAGCTTTTTCTCGCATATCTAGGTTAAATTGTGCTAGTTAGGGTTCATGATGAGGTTCTTTTCATACCCCCATGCCTTGCTTTTGCTAGTCCCTTAGCAAAAACTTAAGGTTTTAACCTTTGTTCTAGACCATGATGTTTTTAATAATTTCAGATAAGTGCTTTTTTCATTTGAACTTAGATTAGGTTAGAATGCTGACCATATGCCTAAAAGGTACTCTAGTACCAACCAAGATCCAGATCTATCTAGCCTCAGCCTCAGTCCTTAGCAAAGGTTTTTAAGGCCCACAAGAACTAACCTAAGGTCTATTGGACTTTGTGGTTAAAGCACCCGTACTTGAAATGATTTTAGCCCTGACTCAGTTCGCAATGCGTTTTGTAAGAGAGAGAGAGATAGAAGATTTTTCTATTTGGAGAGTTTTCTCTCTCTTTTTCTTTTTAATTCTAGCTTAGGATTAGCTTTTCAACACGGTCTGTATCAGATTCCTTGTTCCCATCATCAATCCTCAAGGGTTCCTAGCAATCGATGCTTCGAGATAGCACTGCCCATGGCAACCCCCGGAACCCTGGCTATTGAGATTTCGACATAATCCCATCCATGGTGTTCCGTGGCCAAATCCTGACCTTGGCAATTGACACTTCGTGATAATGCCATCCATGGAATCTGAACCAGCAGAGTGCTTACATGCCCCCAGTAAGATATGAAAATATCCTAAGAGACAAGCACCGAGGAGATGATATTTTGTTACGCATCTTTGAGGGGAATTTTCCACCTCTCTACGCTGGGAACTCATCCAAATCAACTTGTGTTGATCGGCCGCTCCTACTCTAGGTGTACTTTTCAGAATTTTGCGACGCTTCTGCTTGATTTTGATTTTTACGCTTACTGAACCAGGCTATGTGTGAGGTTAGGGTGCTTAGGTTACGGAGTCCTGTAAACCAAAAGTTAGTTAATGAGTCCAAATACTCCCTAAGCCTTGGACCTAATACTTAAACTTTTCATTTTCCTCAACCTCTTGAGGAGTGTCCAGATCTTAATGGTACTAAGAGTCTATCCAAGAATGCCTAAGGTTTGCGTTCTTACTAATCTCACCATGCACTTTTAATTTCTTTTCTTGAATGAGGTCTAGAACTTAGGTCAATTCCTTAGTTTCTTACTAATGACTATCACTCTTTTCTTTCATTTTTGCACTCCTTTTTCATTTTGTTTCTTTTCCTTCTCCCACAAAATTTCCTTTCTCCTCTTTTTTCTTTTTTTTTTTTATGGTGTTTTTGGCATATGTGAATTTTTTTGTTTAAAACCTTTTATTACAAGTTTTGCACTTTTATACCCCCCCATGCCTAAGGTTTGCAATGTCCTCATTGTGACTTAGGGGGTTTTTATTTACTTATTTCATTCCTTAAGACAGATGTTTTGATGAGTAAATGGGTCGGGATGATTGTTGCGGATGATTTCTAATCCCAGATGCAAGCATCTGAGGTGGAGTCGGCTGTCTAGAAGGGTGAACCTTAAGTGCACAAAGGTGTCAAAAAGATTTTAGGTTTTCAAGGAAAATGACGGGCTACCTCCCGTTAAGCGCTGAATTTTACGCCATCGGCTGGGCGCAATAAGCTCAAGGGGAATGGAGGATATAAGATGCTTCAGCCAAATCAGTAGAAGTTACATCAATGAACGGCTTGAGTCTCTGACCGTTCACGATGAAAGGTTCGGAATCGTGGCTGAGTGGACTGATTTCGATGGCTCCATTTCCATAAACCTGTCAGACTAAGTATGGTCCGACCCACTTGGATCGCAAGTTTCCAGGGAAAAGTTTGAGTCGGGCATCAAAGAGTAGGACCTTCTGATCAAGATGAAAGATCTTTCTCGAGATATGCTTGTCATGGAAGGCTTTAACCCACTCCTTGTAGATTCGCGAGTTCTCATACGCGTCTAGGCGTAATTCATCAATCTTGCTGATTTGAAGTTTTCTGTGGGTTCCAGCCTTCGAAAGATCTAGATTACAGTTCCATACTGCCCAATAGGCTTTATGCTCCAGTTCGATGGGAAGGTGACACGCCTTCCCATACACCAGTCTAAAGGGAGACATGCCTAATTAGGTTTTGTGGGCAGTCCTATAGGCCCACAAGGCTTCCGGAAGTCGGGACGACCAGTCCTTCCTGTTAGGCCGAACAGTGACCTGCAGGATTTTCTTGATCTCCCGATTTGATAGCTCAGCTAGACCGTTAGTTTGGGGTGGTAAGGAGTGGAGATTCGGTGAGACACCCCGTATTTGGTCATCAGTGACCTAAACTGAGCGTTAGTGAAATGGGTCCCCCCATAAGAGATTATAGCATGAGGAATCCCGAACCTTGAGAAAATGTTTTGATGAATGAATTTGAGAACGATTTTGTGATCACAGGTTCGGGTCGGCATGGCTTCGATCCATTTGGACACGTAGTCCACAGCTAGCAGAATGTATTTGAAACCATCCGAAACAGGAAAGGGGCCTATAAAATCAATCCCCCAAACATCAAAGATTTCACATACGAGAATCGGCTGCAAAGGCATCATGTCGCGATGGCTCATGTTGCCCAAAGTCTGGCAACGACTGCATGCCTTGCAGTGACTACATGAGTCTTTAAACAGTGTGGGCCAGTAAAAGCCGCACTGGAGGACTTTTGATGCTGTTTTATGCCTAAAGAAATGGCCACCGCATGCCTGGTCATAGCAGAAAGAGAGAATATTGTTGATTTCCTCTTCCGGGACACATCTCCGGATGATTTGATCAGCACCTATGCGGAAAAGGTACGGGTCTTCCCAGATGTAATACTTGGTATCAGAGCGCAATTTGTCTTTCTTTGCCTTCGACCAATTGGACGGGATCTGATGAGATGCCAAGTAGTTTACTATATCAGCAAACCATGGAAGTTTAGTACCAATAGTCAGCAGGTGTTCATCAGGAAAATATTTCGTGATGGGTTCGGAAGGGTTGATAATCTCAGAAGGAAGACGGGACAAATGGTCGGCTACCACATTCTACCTTCCCGCCTTGTCGTGAATCTCGAGATCGAATTCTTGCAATAGCAAGATCCATCGGATTAGTCGGGGCTTCTCGTCCTTCTTGGCAAGGAGATGCCTTACAGCCGTGTGATTCGAGTAGATGATGACGTGGGAACTCAGGAGATATGATCGAAAATTTTCAAGGGAAAATACTACGGCTAGCAGCTCTTTCTCCGTAACCGTGTAGTTACGCTGAGCCTCGTCAAGTGTCTTGCTAGTGTAGTAGATGACCACGGGTTTCCCGTCAGCTTTCTGCCCCAAGACCGCTCCTACAGCGAAATCAGACGCATCGCACATGATCTCAAAGGGTTGAGACCAGTCGGGGGATTGTAGGATAGGTGCCTGGGTGACTCGGTCACGAAGGTTTTTAAAGGCTAGTGTGCATTCCTTGGAGATTTCAAAGGGTACATCCTTAGAGAGAAGAGAAGTCAAGGGACGTGCGATTTTCGAGAAATCAGGAATGAAACAACGGTAAAAATTGATGTGCCCCAAAAAAGAACGGATGTCCCTGATCGAGCTAGGCATAGGAAGGCGAGAGAATAGATCAACCTTAGCTCAATCCACTTGGATGCCCTTCTCCGAGATTAAATGTCCCAGGACAATTCCCTCAGGCACCATGAAATGGCTCTTTTCCCAGGAAAGGACCAAATTCACATCGATGCACCGCTTGAGTATTTGGACCAAGTGTTGGAGGCAATCGTCAAATGATGCTCCAAAAACTGAAAAGTCATCCATGAAGACTTCCAGATAATCACCTACCAATCTGAGAATATGGCAAGCATGCACCGCTGAAAAGTAGCGGGTGCATTGCAAGGACCGAAAGGCATCCTTCGGAATGCGTATGTTCCGAAAGGGTAGGTGAACGTGGTCTTCTCTTGGTCCTCAGGATGGATTGCCACCTGGTTGTAACCGGAGTACCCGTCAAGAAAGCAGAAGAATCTATTTCCCGCTAATTTCTCGAGAATCTGATCAATGAAAGGCAGTGGGAAATGATCCTTCTTCGTGGAGGAATTGAGTCGGCGGTAATCTATACAGACTCTCCACGAGTTAACTAATCGGGTAGGAATGACTTCTCCGGTTTCAGTCATTATAGTGGTGAGTCCTGCCTTCTTAGGCACAACCTGAATTGGGCTCACCCAACGACTATCGGAGATCGGGTAGATGATCCCGGCATCTAACCACTTGATGATCTCCTTTTTCACGACCTCCTGCAGATTGGGGTTCAAGCGTCTCTGCATTTCATGAGAAGGTCATGCGCCCTCTTCTGAATAGATACGATGAGTATAATACGAGGGACTTATTCCAGTCAGATCATCGAGAGTCCACCCGATGGCTCTGCGATGTTGCTGGAGGACAGCAATCAGATGGGATTCCTGTTCGGGATTGAGCTTGGAATTGATAATCACAGGAATGGTCTGATTAGAACCCAGAAAGATGTATTTCAAGTGAGCAGGAAGGGGCTTTAGTTCGAGGATGGGGTTATCAGCAGCGGCGGGTGGTTCAGAATAGATGTGAGGTTCAAGGGTAGTGATTAGCCCATAGTTGTGGGCTATTTAAGTATTTAAGTGCCTAGACATTAGGTTAATTCTAACATTTATTTACCATAAATTAGGATGTAAATAGATTAATTCATATTTTTAATTTAATTACATAATCCATGCATTGCATTCATATTTTAAGTGCATTAAGAATTAGCATAGAATGACATTCATCTAATTAGTTAACCAATTAGGTACATTATTTTCATTAACATAAAAGTTGAGGGTCTGTATATAAATAACCATATATTTTAACATTATTTTGTTTATTCTTCTTCTTTCAGGAACGGCTGGCTGCCGCTCCAACGCCACCCGGTGCCGCAGTGAAACCCATTCAAGGAGGAGCAGATATGTTGGATCTGGTCGTGCAGCTAATTTCAAATTTATCCAGGCCACTATAAAAGGAGGAGGGAGGCAGCCGAGCTCGAGAGGCCTCCACCACCGACCCACCACTGTGCAGAGAGATCTCCTCTCTTCCATTCCATACTACCGGCCTCAACCGTGGCGACGAGTTTCCACCACCGTGGGCGTCTGGTGTGACAGGCCACACCGCCATCCGGAGCTCGTCCGCATTACCGTGAGCACCTTAGCGTGCATCTCCCTCGCAGTCGTCACCAACTCCCACCGCCGTAGCTACCGTTCAACCACCCTTTCAGTCACTTAAGACGTCCGGGAAATTTCCCGGACGTCTGAAGTCCACCTCCCAATCCAGAGCAATCTCCGTCCTCCCACTTCACTTCCACCACCCACTCCAGCAGCCACCCGCTCACCTCCAACCACGCACGCCCTCCTCAGCCTGCAGCGCCCTTTTCCCGCACCTGCAGAACCGCCAGTAGCACCCGCTCTCCATGCACAACAGCTTGCGCACCCGCCTGAAGCCACCCGTAGCACCTTCCCCGCGCCTGCAGAACCTCCAACCGCGCCCTCTGCCAAGAGGCTGCGCACCCGCTCACCTCCAACCGCGCCCACTAGCCTACAGCCGCACCCGCACCCACCAGCCTGTAGCGCCCTTCTCCCGTGCCTGCAAAACCGCCAGCAGCAGCGCGCGGCAGTCCTCACAGCCAACAGGCCACGCGCGCTCACGCCAAAGTAGCTGCGGCACCTCCACCGGAGCTCGTCCGGCCGCCTCCGGCCGCCGCATGACACGGTGCCACCACCGCTTCGAAGCCCTCGGTCCAAGGGACTTCCTCCGAGCTTCCCGCATCCGGCCATCCACTCCTCGTCGCACAAGGCAAAGGGAAGAAAATCCCTTATTTTGCTACAGTAACCTGCCAATTAAAAATTACATTTTCTTCCATTGTCACTTTTTAATAATATTTTATTGATTCTACATTGCAAAAAATATCCTCTAGTTTCTCAGAATTGCTATTTCAGCATTGTTTCTTGCTTCAACCTTAATATGAAGGCATATTTGGCTTGATTCTTGTCCAAACTAGCTATGAACAAAAGTTTTTAACTGGTGCGAATTTTAATACGTCATTGCCTCCCTGTGGATACGACCCGCTCCTCTGTGAGTGGTTATTTTTTCTTAAATATTGATTAGTCGATTTTTCCACCACATTAAACTGCAAACGACTTTAAAGCAAACAATCGACTAGTCAGGTAAGAGCTATTAGGTTGTCTAAATCTGGATTCGACTCCTCTATTTGCGAGTCAAGATCTTTTTGCGGTTGATGAGGTATAATCAGGTCATTCTGAAAGTGTGTTTCATCAACCAGAGCCTTAATGTCACAAATCTGTTCGATGACACCGCAATTGATTCCTTGTTGGGCCTTAAATATATCAATTTTCAGGGTTTGATTCCCAAATTTGAGCTCTATTTGGCCCTCCTCACAGCTAATGTTGGCTTTAGCAGTAGCCAAGAAAGGTCTCCCTAGAATGATTGGTGTATCCCTAAGGTTTTCAGGTGCGTCCATGTTTAAGACTATAAAGTCTACAGGAAAGTAGAAATCCCGCACTCTTACAATAACATCCTCGAGAATCCGTTTTGGTGACTTTATAGATCGGTCTGCTAATTGTAATGTCACCTGAGTTGGTTTTAGCTCAGATTCTTCTAGATGGTTAAGTAAGGATGTGGGTATCAGATTTATGGAAGCACCCAAGTCTAGCAATGCTCTATCAAATTAGGTATCACCTATCTTGCAAGAAATCAGGGGAGTACCAGGATCTTTAGCCTTGGGTGGGAGTCTACTTAGGATTACAAAGCTGGCTTGCTCTGACAGAACAATTGGACTCCCACTCTTGGTTCGCGGCTTACGCTGGGGTGTACACACATTCTTTAAGAATCGTGTGTAAGCCGGTACGTGGCGGATTGCATCCATCAAGGGGATGTTTATGTGGACCTGCTCAAAGAGCTTGACCAGGTCCTCCTCAGGTGCCACGGGCTTAGTAGTCTTCTTTCCCTTGGTCAAGGCCTCGGGAAATGGAACCTTGGTTGGTTCTTCTAGGATAGGTCCAGGTCTTTGATCTGGGACAGGGATAGGAACATCCTGGATTACCGTCCTAGGCTTGGGATCACTACCAGGCTTGGAGTGGTTTGGATAAGGTGGATCTTGGGTTTCCTTACCACTACGGGTTGTCACGGAATTAAGTCCTGCCTGGTTTTGGTTGGGATTGGGTAAGATGGGTTGTTGCTGATAGCCCGCAAAAGAAGTGGAAGCCTCCATCCCGTTAGGTGAAGGAACAGAGGGGGCTTGATAAATCATATGGGCTTGGCCCGGGTTTGGGTTCATAACGCGCCGCTGTATTGGCACGTTATTGGGGTTAGGAAGAGGTTGGGAAGGAAGAGTGCCTGGCTGGCGAGAATTTTCCAAGTGGGCCAGTTGATTACGGACCTCTGTAAGTTCGTCCTTGTGTTGTTTTTGGATAGCCGCATTCGTTCTTTGAATGTCAGCCAGAGTCTGAAGGATAAGGGACATTTGATCCTGATTTGGCCCTGATGGATAAGTAGGGTTGGGCCGAGGCTGAAGCGGCTGGTAAGGACGAGGGGGTTGTGGGCGGGACTGAAAGGGTGGTCTTTGGGTTTGGGAATTTCCCGCCCATTGAAAGTTGGGATGGTTTCGTCATCTAGGATTATAGGTGTTGGAGAATGGGTCGTTCTGGATGGCGTTGAGGTCCTCGCAGGTTTGAGGAACCTCCAGAGAGTTAGAGAAAGGGTGAATGGAATTCCCCGGGCTAGCATAGAAAGGATCGGATGGCCCTCCGATCCGAGAATCAGATGATGGATATGAATCCATCCCAGGAGAAGATCGATGGAGAATGTTTTGCACAGTCTCCCGTGTGGAAGGAGGCTGTGCAAAGGAGTTATGCGCAGAGGTGGCTCGCTGCAAGTGTTGAGTCAGCTCATCCACTTTCTTTTCAATGATTGAGACCTTGTCCAATCGATTGGCCATTAATTCCAGGTCGACTGATGCGGACAGGCCCTGCGTCTCATGTGCTCCCCTAAGATTTGTCGATGCGCGGGTATTCGTCCTGTCGAATAATCCCATGGAGTCATTGTTGATGGAATTCTCGCACATGTTTTCGAGAATCTCCCACACGGTGTCCTCATGTTGACCCATGATATTCCCTCCGCAGGTTGCATTGACGAAAAGACGGATGTCTGCACGGAGTCCCTGGTAAAAAGACTGGACTTGTTCCCATTTAGGAACTCCGTGATGGGGGCACTTTCTCATGAGATCCTGAAAGCGATCCCATGCCTCATGGAGAGGTTCCCTTGTTTACTGAGTGAAGTGAGTAATCTGATGGCGCAAGGCATTGGTCCGACCAACGGGAAAGAACTTTTTCAAAAATTCAGACTGAAGTTCTTCCCAAGTGTTGATTGGCTGGGTCTGAGTTTGATACCAATGAGCGGCCTTGTCCATAAGAGAGAAGGAGAACATCTTCATGAGAAGAATATCCCGATTTTGTGCATCTGACCCAAAAGTTTGGGCCAGATGCTTCAGCTGTTTGATGTGCTGGAAGGGATCTTCGGAATTAAGCCCATGGAATTTAGGTATAACATGAATCATATTGGGCTTTAATTCGGAATCAAGTCCTCCAGTCGGGATTCTGACTAGAGGCTCAATGGCCACCGCAGCAGGATTATAATGGTTTTGCATCATAGGACGCTGCGGTGGGTGCACAAAGTTTTGGAAGAGATCATTGAGTCACTGGAGCTGGTGCTCCAGATTGTTTTCTTCCTCAACTGGCTGAGCCATGATAGGGGAAGAAGAAGAGCTTGGTTCTGAATCAGATGAGAGAATAATGTGGTGGGGTTGCTGCACAAACACGGGCGTCGAGGCTTGGCCTTGAAGAGAGTGAATTTCTAAAGGAGGTCTTAAGGGTGGTCTTAAGGACCTCCTACCGTACATGCACTGTTGGAATAGATGAGTTTAGAAGGTGCTGGACCCAATCGAGACACCCAAAAATTGTTGGGTGACTATAGAGGTGCAGGGCAGATGGACCCCTTGATCAAAAAGATCGTCCACCTGAGAATTACCTGGGCAGCCAGAGAGGGTGAATCCCGCGAAGTCCCCTACAAGGTAGAGCGTCCCCACGGGTTACAGGGTTTCTCCCACCCGACCTCTCTTATCACTGCGGTTCCAGGTAGACCAAAATGGGGATCTTGACCTCTTAAGTCTACCTCTTTTACTTTAAGATCAAGGTGCTTAAGGTTCCACTTAAACTTTTAAGTATTTTGAGTGAAAAAGTGACCTAATTTGAAGGTTGGTTGACCCAAGGGGTCAACTTCACCTCTTGTTCTTTTGAGAGCTTTTGGGTCCTTTCTTTTAAGGTGCAAATGGATTTAAGAGCCTGATTTGTTTAGGGTTTCTCTTATATAGATCTTTTTCAAACAAGGTTTAGGCACACCTCTTTTTGGGAAGATCTTTTCTTTGTTAATAGAAGGTGTGTCTCTAAAAACCCTAGATTTTTAATCCTTGGATTGGCTCTAGTTGGTCCATTTTAGTTGCCTCAAAATTTTAGTATCTAGGGCTCAAAGGTTTTAGCCCTAGTTACCTTAGTTGGATGAACAGTTAAGTATGTGTTGAAATAGGCAATTTTGATGAATTACTATGTATAAAAAAGGTAGCGCTAAGTTGATTCTTCCTTTTGTTCCCTTTCAGATTTTAAGGGAGTTAAGAAAGGGCTAATAGAGATTACCTGTTTGGTGGAGTGTTTGTCGTGCGGCTGCTCTTCTTTTCCCTTACCTGCACACAAGAGAGAGAAAAAGATTAGCAATCTTTTAAAAGAAATTCAAAGCTTCTAGAATAGCCATTGCTCCCCGGCAACGGCGCCAAGAAAATGGTGACATTTCCCAACCACGGCTAGTCTTTATTTGTTTTAATGCTTATTGCAGTAATGTCGTTGTGGTATAAAATAAGACAGCTACGGTTGTCGTTACCATTAAAATTTTACTCGGAAATAGTTTCCCAAGGTCGAACTCAGGGAGCTACTAGAATTCTAGAAGTACAATGTTTCTTTATTACAAAAATAAGAGAGAGAGAGAGAGAAATAGATTTCTGTCTTTTGGCTTTTTCTTCTTCTCTTCTTTCTCCCTTTGCTTGTCTTCTTCTTCTCTTCTTTCTCTTTTCTTTATCTTCATGGGTCTTCTTCCTTGGCTCTGATTGCCTTCAGTTCCTCTTCTTCTACTACTTGTCTTCTAGTTCTTTTCTTCTTCAGTTCTTCTTCTTTTTCTTGTCGTTACCTTCTTTCTTCCTTCTTCTCTTTTCTTTCTCTTCAGCTGCGGAGCCTTTTCTTTTCTTTTTCTTCTTCTCTGCTTTATCTCCTCTGAAGCTTCATCCGTCGTCTGGTATCACAGTCAGATGACTTAAACGGCGGTCTACTACAGTGCTTCCCCTCTTTTCTTCCTTTGCTGCTTCTTCTTCTCTTCTTCTTCCCGCTTCTTCTTCTTCCTTGGTCTTCTACCTTGCTCAGCTGCAGAGCCTTTTCAGAGTTTCTTCTTCCGCTCCTCTTCTTCTTCCTGCGGCCAAGTGGTGAACCTTCTTCCTTCGCTCCTTGTTCCTGCACAAGGCACAGCAAAACCTAGCCCTTCCCTCTACCCGCACGTCTCTCTCTCTCTGTAAACCGCTCATAGGAAGCTCTCCCAGAGCTGGGTTATCGGGTCGGGTAGCGTACCCATGACCAGGCGCACCGGCGTGGGTGGTGCGCGAGGAGTGTAGGGTAAACGGGTCGGCCAGGTCCGCGTGGCATGGGTCGCGGACTAGGCAGGCGAGTGGGTGAGGGGACCTCACCCCGTGTTCTGAGGCGCTTAGGTAGAAACACAAAATCAATTTAAATGGGTGCGGCGCTTCGAAATCTTACGATGTGGGACTAAACTTCGTCCCTTCTCGCGCGCGCCCGCAGGAAGAATCGCGACCTTGCCTCAGCAGCTGTGTCCTCGCTTCCCTTCGCATGCTAGCTTCCTGCCTTCACCTGTGTCTCTCCAATTCGCCTCGGCTAGAGTCCTGCTGCTTCGAGGCCTGGAGCTCGCTTGGAAGCTCCTTGCTTCGTCGCCAATGGCGGCCGAGGCTGAAAATCTGCCTAACACAAACAGGGCCTCTCAGCCTAATCAGACCACAGGGAAACCTTCGCCGTGGCACGGCGAAGGTAGTGCGGGGTGCAGCAGGTTGCGGGGCGGTGTCTGGCGGCAGCCCTAGGTCAGACTGCAACCAGAAAAATGGGTTTGATCGGGGGAGTGTTGTGGAGGTGTGGAGTGGCAATGGAGGGGTGGGGGGTGTTGGGTAGGGTGAGGCGGAGCTTTTGGGACAGTTGGCGAGTTGTGTGGAGCGGCGGATCGACAGGGGCAACTCGCCGGAGGGTTGTCAGAGGGATGGAAGATGATGGTGGTCGGGCGCAGTCGAGGGGTAATCAAATGAAAGGCAGTGGGGAAAAGAAAGAGGGGACGAAGGGGAATAACAGTAACCTACCTACAGGGACGAAGGGGGTTGGAGCAGGGCTGTTATGAACGCGTGCCCCAGACGTATTTTAAGACGTCTGGGAGGTGGGCCAGACATCGGACCAGACGTCTGGAATCACTCCCAGACGTCGTATCAGACGCCTGGGATCGTTGCCAGACGTCTGGAAATCTGTTATCTTTGACACGCGCGGGTGGTTTGCGTGCCTGAGCGTGCAGACCCGCATATTCGCTTATTCCTTCCTCCTGCAGCTGCAGATTCCCCTACCGCGCTCCTTCTCTCTCCTCCTCGCATGGCCTTAAAAGGCCACGCGCTCTTTCGTCACCACCGCCTCCTTCCTCTTCTCCTTCAGCCAGTGAGCGCGAGAGCGAGCGCGAGGTTGCAGCGGCCGCAGTGAGCGCGGAGGAGGTGCTGCGTGCGAGAGCGGCACACAGCCGTGAGGGCGAGCTGGCCGAGGCTGCCAGGGCCGGCCGGCGAGGAGCGCAGCGGGCGCGGGGCGACGCGGGGAGGACTGCTGCGGTTCTAGCAGCAGGCGCACGAGGTGCGACGAGGCGCGGCGTCGCGTGCGGAGGGCGAGTCGCGGCCTGATTCTGGAAACATTTCCAGAATCAGACATCTGGGCTGATAGCCAGATGGCGGGGGCAACGTCTGGAAGACCATCCAGACGTCTGAAAGGTGAGTTCTTCCGTCTTCTTCCTTCCTGTTGACTGACCGTACTGAGAGAGAGAGTTGGGTGCGCGCAGGCTCGGTGATTCACCATCCAACGCGAATCAGACGTCTGGTTGTAGTACCAGACGGCGGGAGCGACCTCCAGACGTCCGGGGTGACCATCGGATGTCTGGGAACTAGGCCAGACGTCCCCGCAGGCTTCTGGACGTCTGAGAAACCTCGCAGAACAAGGTAATTCTCTGATCCACTTTTTAAGACGTCTGGAAGAAGTTCCAGACGTCTGATTTTGCACAGTGTCATCATTTTCGACCCGTTGAGGGCCCGTTCGGGTTTCGTTTTCCGCGTTTCGAGTTGCGTTCTTTCCAAAATTAAATCCTCTACCCGTCTACAGTAGCTATACACTGTTTTGAGACACTCCTTGTGTTTGATCCTTGTGATAGGACCTCGTTTCGTTGCAGTCTTGGGGGTCGCGGAGGCACACGGGATTCCCGATCACGCCCCCATTACTCCCGTCGTACCTGGTAGAGTGGCTTTAAGTATAATCTGTTAAATTATGAAACCATAAATAGAACCTAGGACATTGCATGAATCCTAGGAATGAGAAATAGATTGAATGGTAGATCCTAGGGTGTTGCATGAATCCTAGGGCTGGAAAACTAGATTGTATGATAGATCCTAGGATATGGCATGAATCCTAGGACGGGAAAACTAGTGGAATGTATGAATACTGCAGTCTTGGAAAATGTGGAAAGGAAACAATAGCTGCCTGTGAATTGAATTAACAGCTGCCTGTTATGAATAAATGAACATGATTAAGAATATGGGATGTATGAACGTGAAACTGGAAAGGTGAAACCGGAATGCGCTGAGTTAAAGAGCTGGAACCCTACGGGGAATTAGGAGTAGAACTCCTAGAAAGTGAATGGAATAGAATTGGGGAAGTGAGCTGGCCCTTGAGTACGGAGTACCAAGGAGAGCGACTGTCCCCCTGTTTAGTGCAGAGCGGAGCCAGCTGCCCCAGGGACCCGGGGTTAGGACTGGCCACTCTGTACCGACTTGCTGGCCCTCGTGTACGTAGTACCGAGGAGAGCTACTAGTGTAGGGAGGTACTAGCTACCCCACAGGCCCCGGGGTTCTGCTAGCCTCCCACACCGACTTGTTAGGCCCGCTGGGGCAAACGAGGGTAGTCAGGCGAGGGTGCGCGGACTGTGGAGGGGTTGGACCCCTGTTACTGAGAGGGCTCTGCCCTGTACTGGTTCCGTGCTGTGCTTTGGGTGCACCCGTTAACGGAAACGACTGATCGCGTGCCAGTGCGGGTTAGCTACCCGTGCGTTTACCGCGCGTGCCGTAGTCACCGTTATGTCTGTCAGTGACCTTGGGGTGGTTGACTGAGAGTAGGATCACCACGGGGGACTCTCCCAGCCAGGAGAGCACCACGTGTTACTTCTACTGTTCGGAAAAGACTGCAATCAAGATCGTTCCCACGAGGAACATTCGAGATCAAGTGAAGGATCTGAGAAATAGATAAATTATGAAACAATAGAAAGACGTAAATAAAAGAAGAAAGAAAATTTAAAACAGCTACTGTACACTTTACTGTTTCTTTAGTTTAGCTGCCACTCTACTCAGCGTTTTGCTGACGTGTTACACTCGTTACCTTTCAGGACCAGGTGTTGAGCAGCCAGGGTCAGCGGCTGCAGAGGACGCTGGGCCGAGTAGGGTCTAGTAGAGTTACCACTGTTCTCTTGTACCTCTTTTTGTTCCGTTATAGTGAGTAGTTCTTGTTTCCACTGTACTTTTCTTTACCTGCAGTTCATATTATGTTATGAATGTTGTTCTACTATTGTGGTGGTATATACTGTAGTGGTTTCTTTCCTTACTGCTGTATTTCCTTACTGTTAGTTATATTCATGTTGAATGTGGTTTATTTTACTGCTCTTTTGGTTACTTCCTCGTTGGACGACTAGGTCTTGGGATTAGTCGAGTCGGTCCGGCTCTCGTGTCTCGTAGGGACTTGGGAATCAGGTCGTTACAAGGGCGGCAGTCGTATCGATTGTCGCCGGAGAAGAAACACCCAGAGGGAGAGAGCGGCGGCGAGGAAGAGGGCAGGGAGGCGCGGGCTTGGTACGGCGCGACGCGGGGAGATCAGGCGAAGGTGGCTCTGTTGCTGGTATTGCAGCAGAGCGATGAGACGGAGGAGGAGGAGCTGCCGGAGCTGGTGGGTTCCTGTCGGAGTGGGGAGAGAGGAAGGGTTGGGGTTTTCTCCGTCAAGATCAGGCTGCCCCAACTAGCTGGCGACGCTGGTCTTTATAAAGGCGGTGGTGGAAGGGTGGACGCAGGGAGGCGACGTGCCTCCCTCGCTGGAGAATGGCCGAAGGTGTGACCCATACCTTCCGCGCGTTTGCACGGAAGGTGTGGGCGTCGTCAGGTGGCATGGCGGTGTCCCTACGACAGCAGACGTCACAGGGAACACCAGGTTCAATTTGCAAGACATCCCCCTCACCCTGCGCGGTGCCATGCTCCGTGCAAAGTCGCCGGAGCATGGCGCTGCGCAGAGACTTGTAGGAGGGACCTAAATGCAAGGAACGATGAGGAAACTAGGGGCCAAAATGTAAGGGTTTCAAAAGTTGAGGGTCAAAAAGTAATAGATGAGGACCAAATTGCAAAGTCGGTCAAGAAGGTCTCTTCTTAGGCTCAAGCTTTTATGCATGACTAAATTGGACCTAAGGATTTTAATGGTGAATTTTTTTTCTAGTTTAGACCTTGTTTGACCGGCTAATTTACGTAAAAACCCAAATTAAATTATTAATTGGGCATGGTTCTCAATGTAGGTCAAAATGGGTTTCTAAGGTCAACTTGAAGGTTCTAAACCCTAGAGATTATTTTTCTATGAATTTTAGAGGGTTTAGTCAATTTTTACCCTACCTCAAACCTCGTGAATTGAAGTGGATTTGTTTTAGGGTTACAGAATGTCATTTAATTCCTTGGAGTTGCTGTAACCCTTGTTGGATCAGATCATCCCACTTTCCTTCTTATTAGGTTAGTTTGACCTATGTTTGGACCCTAAGTTACCCTGTTTGCAGATTGTGTTGGTGAAATTGCATTTTTACCCCTTATGACTTGTTTTCTTCTTAAACTCAGAATTCTCTGAGTCAAGCCTTTCTTTGAATTATGTAGGAGCTTTTTCTCGCATATCTAGGTTAGATTGTGCTAGTTAGGGTTCATAATGAGGTTATTATCAGCTGTGGATCCAGCCAAGGTTGATGCCGTACTCAGGTGGGAGAGGCCACATATAGTGATAGAGATACGCAGCTTCTTGGGACTGGCAGGTTAATACCGACGGTTTATCAGGGATTTCTCGTAGATTGCGCATCCTATGACTCAGTTGACCCGGAAGGACATGCCCTTTGCTTGGACAGACGCTTGTGAGGCGTGTTTTCAGGAGTTGAAGGAGAGGCTGACTTTTGCTCCTATGCTTAGCATCCCAGATAGCAGTGGTGGTTTTGTGGTCTACACGGATGCTTCGTTGCAGGGGTTAGGGGGTGTGCTCATGCAGCAGGATCACGTTGTCGCTTACGCTTCATGGCAACTAAAGCCCCATGAGCATAGCTACCCTACCCATGACTTAGAGCTGGCAGCTATTGTCTTCACGCTAAAGACATGGAGGCACTACCTTTACGGTAAGACCTTTGAGATTTTCATGGATCATAAGAGCCTCAAGTATTTGTTTGATCAGAAGGAGATTAACATGAGACAGAGACGCTGGTTAGAGTTCCTAAAGGACTATGATAGCAGCATCTCCTACCATCCGGGGAAGGCCAACGTGGTGGCTAATGCCTTGAGCCACAAGGCGCCCGCCCACTTAGCCAAGTTACAGGCACAGAGTTGGAGATTTATGGAGGAGTTGGGCAGCTGGCGACCCCTAGAGTTACAGGGGTATTGTGGGGCAGTGATGGTGACACGACAGATGAGACCAGAGCTGTTAGACCGCATCATCATAGGGCAGATGACAGATCCGTACTTGTAGTCGTTGCGAGACAGAGTGCTGTCAGGGGACCCAGGAGACTTCTCTTTTACAGACGAGGTGCTGCACATGAGGGGACATTTGTGCGTTCCCAGGGATGAGGAGTTGTTGAGAGAGCTCATGACTGAGGCGCACGGATCCAAGTTCACCATACATCTTGGGAACACAAAGATGTATCATGATCTGAGATGTGACTTTTTGGTGGAGAGGGATAAAGCAGGATGTAGGTGAGTTCGTGCAGTAGTATTTGGTGTGCTAGTAGGTGAAGGTCGGGCATCAGAGGCCTGCAAGGCTGTTGCAGCCACTTCCTGTGCTAGAGTGGAAGTGGGAGAGCATCATCATGGACTTAGTGGTGGGCTTACCCGTTACCCAGCGAGGACACGATGCAGTCTGGGTGATAGTAGACAGATTGACGAAGATAGCATGCTTCTTACCGATCCGAGTCACCTTGGGACCAGCGTAGTTGGCAGAGAGGTATATTCGTGACATGGTACGTCTGCACAGAGTTCCACATGAGATTGTATCTGATCAGGATACCCGTTTTACTTTCTAATTTTGGGCTAAGTTTCAGTAGGCTTTGGGGACACGGTTGAGGTTCAGTATGGCATACCACCCCCAGACAAACGGACAGTTAGAGTGTACTATAAGGACACTCGAGGACCTTTTACGCGCTTGTGTGCTAGACTGGAAGGGTTCTTGGGAGGAGCACTTACCCCTGGCAGAGTTTGCATATAATAATAGCTATCACTCGAGTATCGTCATGGCACCTTACGAGGCTCTGTACGGACGGAGGTGTACTACGCCCTTAAGTTAGGTTGAGGTGGGGACCAAGTGGGAGGTTGGCCCTAGGCTGATCCGGCAGAGTCAAGAGGTGATAGAGCAAATTCACAGACGACTTCGCAATGTCAGGAGCAGATAGAAGAGTTATGCCGATCGGAAGCACAGAGAGGTGCAGTTCGAGGTTGGGAATCACGTCTTTCTTCGTGTTTCGCCCATGAAGGGCCTACAGCATTTTGGGGTGAGAGGGAAGCTTGCGCCGAGGTTTGTGGGGCCCTTTGAGGTCCTGGATCGGGTAGGACCCGTTGCTTACCAGCTTGCCCTTCCTCCCCAGCTTTCTGGTGTGCACGACATGTTCCACGTGTCCAACCTCAGGAAGTACGTTGCCGATCCCAGTCACGTTCTAAGCCACGAGAGTGTCAAGGTGGGTGACGACCTGACCGACCCTGAGAGACCAATGCAGATACTAGATAAAGACGTCTGGAGTTTGAGACGGAAGTAGGTACCCTTGGTGAAGGTCTTGTGGAGTAGCCAGCGATACAAGGAGGCTACCTGGGAACCTGAGGCGGCAATGCGAGAGTGGTACCCGGAACCTTTTGAGGGTACGTCTTTTTGGACCAGCTTCGGTCCTCTTTAAGCTTGTTATGCGTGTATATTTCCTTTTCTGCACCCTAGCTAGCTCAAGTTTCGGGGACGAAACTTCCTTTAAGTTTGTTATGATGTAAAGACGCATTTTATTCTGAGCCTTTTAAGACGTCTGGACCCCTTCTCAGACATTTGGAAATTAAAAATTTTGTATGCAGGGTCAAGTCTGCACACTGAATACGTGCAGATAGCCTTCCTCTCTTCTCTCTCTCTTCTTTTCTCCTCCACCGAATCCTAGCCGCTCCCTATATAAGACCCCTCTCCCCCTTCCTCTCTTCTCCAGTCCACCACCACCTTCCTTCCTTCCTCTCCATTGCAGCGAGAGGGATGACCGAGAGAGAGGGCGCGAGAGCGAGGAGGAGAGGCGGCGTGAAGAGAGGAGGAGGAGCTTGAGCTCGCAAGTTCGTGGGAGCTCGTCGGAGGACACACGGTTGGAGCGGCTCATGCAGGAGGAGAAGTGCGTCGGGGGAGACATCCTCGACACCCTGCTGCAACTGGAACTGCAAACGAGGAGGAGAAGCTGCGGTTGCGCGCGGCGAGGGGAGCGGGAGGTCACTCTGGTTCTGGGTTTTTCCCAGAATCAGACGTCTAGTGTGTCGTCCAGACGACGGTTTGGACGTCTGGTGATGACACCGGACGTTTGAAAGCAAGGTTTCATGAAGGTACGTTCCTCTTGTGGTTACGGCCATGCACGTCGCACTGCAAAGCTATCTGTGCAGCTAAAAGTGGAAGATTTGGTCTGTCACGTAGGGACAACTTTGGGAAGTCATGGGGCATGCCCTCCCACACGTTTTGGACGTCTGGACAGCTTACCAGACGATCAGAAGCACTCCCAGATAACTGGAGGAGAGGTCGGACGTCTAGAGTTGAGTCCAGGCGATCAAGCAGGGGTTCTGGACATCTGAAGTCGACGTAGGAACTTGAGGTGAGACCTTGGTGACTTTTAAGACATCTGGACCTTGTGCTAGATGTCTGATTTAGGTCTACAGTTCTATTTTTGACCCGTTTAGGGTCCGTTTGAGGTCCGTTTTATGCAAACGAGATATTTATGGTTTCCTTGTGAGTTCATCTACATGTTAGAAAACCTTATATCCGGTTCTGAATGTTCCATTGTAGTTTGTTCCTTGGTATACGACTTTGATTTGTTGCATGTTCGGGGCTTGCAGAAGCACGTGAGTCTGCCGTTCGAGCCCTCAGTACTCCCGGATTTTCTGGTAGAGTGGTTTCCCCCTGTTTTAATTATAAAACATGAATGCATATGTGAAATTAGATAACTAGAAACCTAGGATGTGGCATGAATCCTAGGATGATAAATACTTGCACTGTTTGTATGCATGTTTGAGAATACAGTCATAACTGAATGAATAAAATTGTAAACAACTGCCTGTTAATAAATACGAGCTGCCTGTGGAATATGAAATGCCTGTGTTAGTTAAACAGTTACCTGTGACATTACTTGCTGTATATGTTAAATTGTGGAAATACGAGCTGCATGTGTATAATATGAGAATGGAAATGTGAATGATGAAACCTGGTATGGAACAACATGGTGAATATGAGCATGAACCCTACGGGGAATTAGGAGTAGAGCTCCTGTGGATGAATGTAATGGATCTGGAAATGTGAGTGGGAAGTGTGTTGGCCCTTAAGTACGTGGGACCAAGGAGAGCAACTGTCCCCTGTTTAGCATAGAGTGGAGCTAGCCGCCCTTGGGTTGGGACCTGGGGTTAGGATTGAACACTCTACACCGACTTCTGTTGGCCCTCGCGTACACTGTACCAGGAAAAGCTACTAGTGTAGGGAGAGAGCTAGCCACCCCATGGGGCCTGGGGTTCAGCTAGCCATCCTACACTGACTTGTTAGGCCCACTACGCAAACCGGGTAAGTCAGATGAGGGTGCGCGGACTGTGAAGGGGCGAGACCCCTGTTTCGTTCTGAGGGGCTAGATCCCTGTTACTGAGAGGGCTAGGCCCTATACTATTCCGTGCTGTACTTTGGGCGTACCTGCTAGCGGAAACGACTGACCGCGTGTCAGTGCGGGGTAACTACCCGTGCACTTATCGTGCGTGCCGTAGTTATCGCTACGTCTATCCGTGACCTCGGGGTAATTGACTGGGTGTAAGATCACCACGGGAGACTCTCCCGACCAGGAGAGCACCACATGTGCCTTCTACTCTTCGGAAAAGACTGCAATCAAGATCGTTCCCACGAGGAACATACTAGATCAAGAAAGAGATCTGAAAGTAAACCAATGGGTGAAAAGAAATGACTTAAAGTAAAATAATTGGAAAAGATAAATTTACCTGTTAGCCTTTACTGCTTTAGTTAGTTGGTTACCACTCTACTCAGCATTCACTGACTCCATTTACTCATAACCCTTTTTAGGTCCAGGAGTCGAGCAGCTCGAGTTACCGGCTGCAAAGAGCGTTGGGCCTAGTCGAGCCCACCAGTAGTTCTTACTGTTGTACTTCCTTTTTGTTAGTGAGTTCAGACTTTGTTACTGTACTGTTCTGTACTTTTGTACTACTTTTCTGTTGTGGTCGTGATATGTACTGTTAGCAGCTTTTACTTCCTTTACTACTTGTACTTTTTTACTGTTACTTACTTTGCATAGTGAATGTGGTTTACTTCCTACTTTTTGGTTATTTCTTGTTGGACGACTAGATCTTAGGATTAGTCAAGTCGAGTTGGTCTCGGGTCCTATAGGGATTCGGGAACCGGGTCGTAACATGCTACTTTTGCCGTCACTTTTTGGTGTTAATTAAAAGGGCTTTGCCATCAATTTTCAACCGACGGCGAAAGTGAAACTTGTTGGAGTGTTAGTTACTAGTGTTTTTGAGTCAAGCTATTTTCATATTACAATACAAGACCTAGCCAGTAATATGTATTTGTACCCAATTAATATAAAAGGAAATTAGCTAGTGCTTTGTAGTCAAATCATATCATTGTTTTCATTTAACATGTTAATCATGGCACATATGTGATCATTACCAATCTTAAGCTATATACCCAGTCTCCATAACTTTTTGAGAATTTTACATAGATCCTCCTATAAGCGTACCCTACATATGGCCCTAGGTTAATTGCATTTTATACATGTACTCTCATGCAGTTATTCAAATCACTATATATGAGAAAATCTTATAGCAAGACACGGGTTTGTTGAGATCTTATTTTGTATCACAATGCTGAAATCTAACAAAAAATATTAAGAATTAATTAAAAAGGATAATTTTCTAATCAAATTGTAAGGGCTTAAACAACAACAAACTTTAGGTTGAAGTGATGGAAATAGAAAATGGCACGAGTTTTAATATTAGGGCATCGGAGAAACAAAAAAAGTAATTTTTTGATAATTTCTATCTAAAATAGAAATTTCTTTGTAGAGCTTTGCTGGAGCCTCTACGAGTAACCCAAGTAATTAATACCAAATTAAATCAAGTCAGTTCCCCTTGGAAGAGAGCTTGCTTGCAATATATAATAGACACAATATCACTACAAGCACAGGGAGATTTTATCAAGTTCCACCAATAATAATCTATGTTCTAAGGAAACGTGTGCTTTTAGAACTTGTAGTATTTTGTGGTATAATAAATTTGGCTGGTTACCATCTTTTTAATCCCCTCAACCTCTCTTTATACTAGGCAGACAAGAATACAATTAAGAAATAAAAATTAAATTCCCTACGACAATCTGTATGTATTTTGTGTGCTTGTGGGAGCAATTGTGGCTAACATGGACATAAATGCGGTAAATGTGCACCTCAATGATCTCTGAATGCCTCAGCTATGTCCAACTAGTAGATCCACTAGAGCATTTATTGTATCTTCTAGCGAGATTCTAGTTCTAGACAAGGCGACTGATCCATCTCCTTGCAATCGATTGCATTGCTAAGAGTTACCGTTGCCTATTTGTGTAAAACTAGTTTAAATCTTCCAGGTGAATCTTGCTGCCAGAGATGTGTTTTTTCCAACTAGGCAAGGACCTTCTATTGATTAGTTCAACCTCTCGCCCAGATCCCTAATGCTCAACAAGTCTAAACATTAATCGAATCTTCACCTAATCCATTCAAGGGCATGCACATGACCTACATGTGACTCCATCCAGTTTAATTCTATGGATATCTCATATGAAGGATTGACTGTGAGAATATGCAAATACTAAAAGTGAAAAAGCATTGTATAATATCAATGATATATATATATGGTATGAATCTTTTCCATACTATGCTCATAAAAGGTCATATGAGCATAAATTTTCCACCAATAGATCGTGATCTAATGGTTATAAATGAAACCACCACTTTTAGAGAAGAGTGGTTTCTCAATCTGGCTTTCAATGTAAAAATATTAAAAATAAAAATGACACAATCAATTACGTATGAATTTTCTTTAAAAGAATGATGCTTATAAATAGCGTAAAAAATTAAAAACATTCCTTAAAGAGTAGGTTGACAACCCACATAATAAAATCGGAGTTGTAATATAGTCATAATACAATCTCATAAAAAAATGTTATATTACAACTATATAAAAATCGTAATATATCGATTAGATAAATTTTTACTTGCAATAAAATTTTGATAATTCTAATACAAGCATAATACAATCACATAAATTAAAGGGTTGTAATATAACCATATAGAAATTCAATATGGTTGTATTGCAATCATATAGGAGTTGTAATAGATCGAATATATTAATTTTTAACTATGATACTTGTAAGATAACTCTGATAATTATAATACAATCTTGTTTTGGTTAGACGAAGAGAGTTATAATACAACTTCATATTAATCCAATATATTTACTTTCCAATAATAATGTAATGATTGATCAATTATATTCCAAATATAATTTATAAGTAGAGTTATAATACAACTTGTCATTTATGTCAAATGATACATTCTAGAAATACTGTAATAATTAATTAATTAAATTTTAAATACAAAAGATGATTTTTTAAACCAACTTTTGACGTGATTTCTACCAACGACAATAATGATTCAACAGAAACATGATTGCATGCTCATTTAGTATCTTTTAACCGTGCTCAAATGATACTTTATATATATGTAGCCTACATTTATATCATTGGATTACATTCTAGATGTATGAAACCATCATCTTTAATAGGTAATTGGGTTATTCGCTCAAAATTACCTATTATTTATGAAATTATCCATTCAAATTTATTCGGTCATTTATGGATAATACATTTATAAAATATTGTAATCATTCAAATGAGTAATAAAATAATATTTTGTATGTATTACGACTCTTATATTTTAACTAGAATGAATTTGTATTACAATATTTCTCATGTATTATAATTTAGTTTTCACTTGTAATACAAGTTTATTGCACATATACAAATATATTTTCACTTATGATACAAGTTAGTATACCTTTTACAGTAAATACTTCTAATACAAGTTCATCTTATGTGTTATAAGTTAGTTTTTCACTTGTAATATAAGCTTTTAGAGTACATTTATAGGAAATACAGTGACATTGATCCGATACTATTTTTCAATACAACTTTACGATCGCAATAGAAGATCCTTCAGTAATATAATTCATATTAAATGTCTTTACTGTTAAGCGTTAAATATTTATCTGTGTTACAACTACAACACATTTGTATTATAAATTCAATCATATTTATAATTATTTTCACTGTGTTATTATGTGTAACACAAATTCAATACTCAATATTATGACATACTTACTATTTTATTACAGAATATGTAGCATTTATTACAACTCACATGCTTATGCATACAAACATATTTATTTCACATGACAACTGTTGTTATTTGTTGTTATAAGACTTTTTTTGTTAATTTAACACATATTCTTTCCTTATTTTGAATGATCGAATATAGAGATTCTTTGAATCTGTTTAATTTTTTGAAATATGTAACATTTAACTTTGTTAATTAGTAATTTTTATATATATTACTAACAATATCATCACGTTACTAATTAATTTATTATTTATTTATAGAATGTATGTTTGATTAGATGTAACCACATCTACATTTTAGGAACATCTTATCATCCGTTAGTTTATGTGGCATTAGTTTCGACTATGCAATCTTTATTTAATGATTCTTTCATGATGCTCATTTAGTCATTTTATGTACTGTACTTAGAAGATATAACCCCTATATATATATATATATATATATATATATATATATATATATATATATATATATATATATATATATAGCTCCCCCATTCGGGTAATGGCTACCTTCGATGCTTGTAACTTCATCCTACGAAAGTTTGAAATTTTCATTATCCTAATATAATTAAGCATTATATAAAGATCGACAAATATATATATATATATATATATATATATATATATATATATATATATAAACCCTATCATATGCACACTGTACTCAAAAGTGTCAAAAAAAAAAAATACCCCATAACAAACTTACGATATTAATCATGGGATCCATATAAAAACTACCAAAAGTATCGTATCTTATTTCAAAAATTCAATTATGTGTAATGCTTTCCTAATATTAATGATGACAATGGTCAAATACCATAAAACAAATTAACAGAATTCGTAATTCTCGGAAGTCAAAATTAATATGATTCATTAAAAATTTTCCTCTTTTAGAGTATCAAATGTCTTGAGTTACAAATGAGAATAATGCCATGAATATAATGGAGAATAATTGATTGAAAGTAATTAGCAACCTTCACAAAAATGACATGAGCGCACCTTTTGACACGAGAATAGCTTGCAAACTTTTGTAATCACGTATATATGGTTTTGTAATAGTGAAAGTATGTATTTGTAATAGTCAACCACATCTTTAGTAATGGATGCATGATTGTGTTGTAACGAATGAAAAATGTTTTAAAAATATAAAGCAAATGATGATGAAAATTTGCAATGCAATTGAATATAACATGTGTATGTTAAGCAATGCATCCCTACCTTAATTTTGTAACTATGTATATTTAATTTGTAACAATTATAGGTTATCTTTTTATTACAATATAATATCTTGCAATAACATATAGTCTTTTCTTAATACATAATTCCATTTCTCTTGCTTCTAATGCCATCGATAATACTTTTTTTTTCTTTTTTTTGTAATAAAATAATTTGTTTACAATATATATTTGTATTACAAAAAATTGCAATGCTTTTTCTTTGTAATATAATATTTTTAATATGTTGAAGTTTTGTATTTCAATAAAATGCCTTGCAAGGCCATACATTTTTTTTAACACAAAACTTCATTACAAAATGAGAAATGTTCTATTATTTACAAACATTCTTGATGAGTTTTGACAATTAAATTTGTTAATTATGTTGTATTATAAATCGTACCAGTAATATTTGTTATTAATATGTACAATACAATTTTGTAATATAGATATTTTTTAAGAGTTTTGATGGTACGAAAGTACAAGAGATGACTTTATAATACAACATTCCACATTTTGTAATACAAAATAAATATTACATATACAAATGCTTAGATGTAACAGGAGCTGACTTTATAATACAATATACAAGTATTGCCAAACGTGTGCTATTGATATGTACAATACAATTTTGTAATAAACATTCCACGTTTTGTAATATAAAAAAGTTGTTAGTCTACTGATATGTGTACTACAATTTTGTAATACAAATATTCTTGATGAATAACTTATAAAATAAAAATTCATGCCTTCTGATCGTGAAACAGGGATGAACAATGGCAAATGTCAAACCCTCCCGAAGACACAAAGCAATCGTGAAAATAGGGATGAACAATAGCGTATGTGAAACCCTCCCGAAAACACAAAGCAATTTTTGCTTGAAATGGACATTCCATGTTGACAATTTCCATAAATTTGTGCAATAATGTTGATTAGTATATTTTCATATATGACTTAGTGGTTTCATAAACCACTATAAAATTGAACATGGTGGTTTCATTGATTGATCGTATCATCCTATGATTGTGGGGGCATGTTTTTTAAAGGGTTTATGAGTACAGTGCTCAATGTCATAGAGTGTGCAGTTTACCTGCACCTAAGTAATATGTAGCTTAGGCATATTCCTATATGCAATCAATGTTTCAAAATAAAAGCTTAGAGATTGAAGCCATTTAATAAAAATATAAAGTATACAAAACTTCATTAAAATCAGACAGCCTAACACCTCCATCAAATAGGACCTCAATCCCCCGAGACCTTTTATAATACTTAAGCCATCGAAATTGAGCCCCCTTCGATGTAAGGGGCGGGAGTATCGAATTGGCTTAAAATTTTGTGCATAATATGTTCATATAGAGTGACCTCAATCCCTAAATTTTCACTTCAAAATATTACTTATAGTGGAAGATATTAACTAAGCTTCACATAAGTTATGTACAGGTGAGCTTCACACTTCCTTTTCTATTTTTTATGTGTGTCAATATATATATATAGTTTTGAATCCACTTACAAGTTATCAAATGAACTTAATCTTAACAAAAACTAACTTATCTAAGTTTAGTCATCTATTAGTAAATACCAAGCAACGTAGAAAAGAGTAAGTAGTAGCTGTATGTATAATAATAACAACATAAGAGGGCATAAATGCAAATTAATGTACAAGGATGGGGGTGTATGTAGGGATGAAAAAGGATCTCGACTTAAATCGAATATTGTCTAGTCAAATTTGGTAATTCGGACTATAACAAAGAATGGTTTTGGTCACGGTTAAAAACTGTGACCAAAAGGTTTAGAACAGGCACCACTTAGCATCACCAAAAGTTGCGTGGTGGAAGGGTTTCGTTACGCTTCCATCTAAAACCGTGACTAAAGTCCCAAAGTTTCATCACGGTTTAAAAACTGTGATTAAAAACTTATTGTCACGGTTCCACTTAGAACCGTGACTAAAGCCCCCAACAATGGCTAGGGTTTCGAACCTTTGGTCATGGTTATAAACTATGACTAAAGACTTGTATCTAAAGACAAAAAAGATGTGGTAACGGTTTGTAAATCGTGACTAAAGTGGCTTTGGTGATGGTTCGTAAATTGTGTTGAAAGACCTTTGACCATGGCTCATAAACCGTTACCAAAGGTCTCTTAATAAGAAGAAAAATAATAATAAAGAGATTATATTGTTGTAGTGAGTGCAAAACTTTCTTTAAATTTTCTGGGTCAATTCATTGCCATTCTAATTGATAGGATATGAGAAATAGAAATCCTGGTAAGTCTTCACTATAGGTGGTTCTGCACTTTCGTACTGCTCTCAAATGTATAATTTTCCTTGGCTTTAACCACCCCCTAGACTACTTCATGGATGTGCCTCCTAAAAACAGAGGAGCTCTCCCTAGTGGCATTTGCATGGCACTATGATTATGTACCTGTTCTAATCAACTTTGCTTAGTGGACAAATTGGTCACGCATCCACATATTTTGTTATGCTATGCAAGTAGAGATGCACAAACCAGGTATATAGAAGCTTTTTGCATCCAAGTCTGGTTGTCTGCGCCTAAGGAAAGCTGGATGACGTTGTTCATTATTTTACTTTAGCATGCCTGGAAATTTAAGGCAGGCTATATGGTAAAAAGGGAAGATGATTGACCGCAACATATTGGTCTTAAATTTCACTTGTGCATAAAGTAGTATCCAATCTGTTTCAGGAGATATTGTATTCGCTGACATAAAAACTTATGAAGCGTTTTTGTTTATTATGCATGCACAGAAGAGATGCAATAGAAACAGAGCATCATTCATATACTTTGTTAGCTGCTATAATCTAAGGAAATTCCAATAGGGAACTTGATTAAATGGCTAATTTTAGATTTGGATTTCATATGGACTTTATATTATAGGACAACGAGATTCAGATATTCAAGGTATAATGTTGTAAGTTAGCCTATACAGTTTAAGGTCAAGTTTTGTTTCTACGATACAACTTCTAATCTTTCTTACATTGAACTGCCCTCCTGATTGTGGAATACTCTTTCTTCTGAATCTTTATCATCCACTGACGTTAAAAAATTCTGATATTCACAACTGAGATGGGCGGGTCATACTGGCCTTTAATCTATGTATTTAACTATTCCTTACCGCATAAAGAATATAAATATACAAATGGGACATTCTAATTTAGATCCATGGTTGTTTGGTTCATTATTCCATGGTGAACCACGTCTTCGATTTGGAAGAGGTCAAGTAACATTTGGGTTGTAATTCCTACATTTATATACATGTGAAACCAAATGAAAAAGGAAAATTATAACAAGAGAGACAACGCATGGATTGATCAGCTTCCTCAAGAGCGACTTATTTGGTTCAAGTCAGGCTCACAAACCAAATATGCAAAGTCAGGTTGTCCCTTTTGTGATTTTCTGTGCAATTTGGCTGCAAAGAAACAGTGTGACCTTCAAGGGGGAATGGGCATCTGTGGATAATCTAATAAGGGAGGGTTTTAAGAAAGCCAAACAAAGCAAAGCAAACCCTCGTGCTTATTTTGAAATTTTCATATGGAAGTCATTCTAAGAAAGCAAAACAAAGTAAAAAAAAAAAGCATCGGTGTCTTATTTCCATCTTTTGGAAGGCATGTCACAAATAGGCACCTTACAGAAGCCAATGGCTCAATGCAACATCATAAAAGAAGGTCCCTTACCTCCAGCGCCTCCAGCACTTGTTGCAGCTCCAAATCCCCCACTTCACTCATACTCACCGAGTCACCACTCTCACACTCCTGCCCTCTGCATCAAAGCAAACAACATTCTCGAAAAACCCAGCAAGAACCTCTTGAAACTACACGGCTACAGAAACAACCTCAATTCAGAACTCCAACAACAGACCAAAATCCTAATACAAACAACCCAGCACACATGAAGAAAGACACAGAGGCCCTGCTTGGAATACCACAATGAAATTGGATCCCACCAATTCCTTCCTCAAGTCCTGTTGCATGTAAACTTGGCATCATTAGATACAAGATAAAGATAGCCTCACTTAAAATGTAACTACATAAGCACTCAACCGAACCTTGTAGTTTTTGACGTACCAGTCACTGATGAAAATTGTGATGTCTCCATCTGGCATCCCAAATGGGACTGGAACATCATATCTATTGTTTACAATAATTCCTCCATAACCACCAGCAGCAAATCCAACTTGTTTAAATCCAACTTGACTGTAATTTCCAAATGGATTTACTTGAAGCTGGAAAGGTCGCTGATTGCTCATCGTCGTTTGCTACAGTTGCAACATCAAAGCTTGCTGCTGTTGTGCCATTTTTTCCATCTGCACATTAGTTGGAGTAGCAATATTTGTTGGTCCATAGAATGGGTCATGAGATGCTGGATGCATTGGGTATTCACTACCCATGGTAGGTGGCTGCCATTGGTTGCAGCTTGTGGGCTGATTTGCATGTCTGCCAGCATCATCATATAAGCTATCCACCCTTGCAGCCAGCAAAATACAAGTTTTCAGAAAGATCAGTCATCAACAGCATAGGAGAAAAATAAGAATAGATTGAAGAATAAATTACAGATAGGGAATTAATTCATTTGGCAGGATAAAAAATAATGCTCTCAGCAGTCAAAATGATCATAAAGTCCTAAATATTAAATAAACATGTAATAGAGACGTGTCTCCATGAGTTGTTCCATATTTTTTGTTGCATCCTTGTCACGGATTAGGATCTAATGATGCTCCCTGAAGTAACTATCAGATCTTGTGATGAAAGCCAGAATTGAACCAAAACTTTGCCCACACTGAGATCGTTTATGTGGCAATATTAAAGGCAAAAATGATGCACATCAGCATTTGTTATTAGCATGATCATTTAGCACAATGAGCCACTTTTCCAGTAAGGTATGCCTCTTCATTTTGGTTATAGAGCCACTTTTCCAGTAAGTTGCCTCTGAGTATTTTCCAGCAATGGTCCTACATCCAATATATAATCTTTGAAGATGCAGCCTTTTGTAATTTTAGTGGCTCCATGGCTGCTTTTGTCTTCAATGCCATTGGTTTTTCGAAATCAACCTTAGCAAACATTTTTCTTTGTTTTTTCCATAAAAACGAATATGATTATATTAAAAAGAAAGCTGACATGATTATTGGATGAAAACATGATGACAGTCGAAATCTAGTACAGGGAGTGGGTAACAAAATTCATTTAAAGTAGACATGAGTCTCTGGAGGCCAAAGGCATCATTCTATGTAAAACATGAATCCACAATTTACATGGATAATAAGTGAACTCACAAGCTAAGCACAAATTGATATTAATTGACCTTAATTCCTGTTACGACCTAGCTCCTAGATCCCTACAGGATCCAAGACTGGCTCGTCCCCAAGACCTAGTCATCCAACGAGAAATAACTAAAAGCAGGAAATAAACCACATTCACACATGCAATAGAACTAAGCAGAAGGAAAAATGAAACAGTAAAGAAAAGTAAAGCAACTGTCTCAAAATAGTACATGCCACCACAACAACAACAGCGGAAAGAAAACAGAAAGTAATAGGAACAGTAATTTAAAAGTTCAGTACTCATTACTACAGCGGAAACAAAAGAGCTGGAAAGAACTACTATGGCTGGTCTCGGCTGAGCCTAGCACCTTCTGCAGCTGGAAACTCGGACTACATAACTCCTATCCTGAACAGGGTTACTGTTACGACCCGGTTCCCGAATCTCTACAGAACACGAGATCGGACCGACTCGACTGATCCCAAGACTCAGTCGTCCAACGAGAAAGTAACCAAAAAGCAGGAAAGTAAACCATATTCACCATGCTAAGCAACTAACAGTAACAAAAGTACAGCAGTAAAGAAGTAAAAACTACTGCAATACATACCACCACAACAGTAGAAAAGTAACCAGGTACAAGAATATAAGTACAGAATTTAAGAGTACAAATGTAAAGGTACAAGAGTTTACTCACTACTACAAAAGAGTATAGCAAGAGAAACTACAGCTACTAGGCTCTACTAGGTCCAGCACCCTTTGCATCCATAGGCTTTGGCTGCTCAACACCTAGACCTGAAAAAGATTATGAGTACACAAAGTCAGCGAACGCTGAGTAGAGTGGCAACCAACTAACTAAAGCTGTAAAAGTGGACAGGTAGCTGTTATTTTTCAATTACTTTCTTTAACTAATTATTTTTTTTTCATCACTTGGTTTATTTATCAGGTATCTTTCTTGATCTCGAATGTTCCTCATGGAAACGATCTTGATTGCAGTCTTTTCCAAGGAGTGGAAGGCACACGTGGTGCTCTCCTGGTCGGGAGAGTCCCCCATGGTGATCCTACACTCAGTTAACCACCCCAAGGTCAAGGACAAACATAACGGTGACTACGACACGCACGATAAGCGCACGAGTAGCTACCCCGCACTGGCACACGGTCAGTCGTTTCCGTTAACGGGTGCGTCCAAAGTACAGCACGGAACCAGTATAGGGCCTAGCCCTCTCAGTAACAGGGGTCTAACCCCCAAGAACCAAATAGAGGTCTCACCCCTCCACAGTCCGCTCACCCTCGCCTGACTACCTTGGTTTACCCAATGGGCCTAACAAGTCGGTGTAGGTTGGCTAGCTGAACCCCGAACCCCGTGGGGTGGCTAGCTCTCTCCCTACACTAGTAGCTCTCCCCGGTACAGTGTACACGAGGCCACCGAGTCAGTGCAAAGTGGCCAAACCCACCCCAAGTCTCAACCTGAAGGCGGCAAGCACCCCTCTACACTAAAAGGTAACATGCGCTCCTCTTGGTACCACGTACTCAAGGGCCAACACACTTCCCAATGCATTTCTAGATCCATTCATTTATTTCCAGGAGTTCAACTCCTAATCCCCCGTGGGGTTCATGCTCATGTTCCTCATGCCATTCCAAACCAGGTTTCATCATTTCTATTTCCGTTCATAGGTTATACACATGCAGCTTGTATTGCCATCATTCACATTTCCATACTCAGGTTATATACAGGTAGCTCGTATTTCCATCATTCACATTACCATTCTCAAACTAGATACATGCAGCTTGTATTGTGTCATTTAGCGTATACAACAGAAAAGTTACATGTAACAGTTAACTAGCACAAGTATTTCATATTCCACAGGCAGCTGTTATTCATTTACAGGCAATTGTTATCATTCTATCTACTCATTCAAGACTGCAATTCAATCATCCAATACAGACATTTCAAGTGTTTCTCATCCTATGATTTATGCCATATCCTAGGTTCTAATCATTCATTCCACACATGCATTTAGGTTATAATTAAATTAGGGAAGACCACTCTACCAATAAACTCAGAGTATTGGAGACTTGAACGGCAGGCTCATGTGCCTCAGCAAGCCCTGAACCAGCAACGGAACGAAATCCTATGACAAAGAACAAACACAAGGAAACTATCAGAACAGTATGGAAAGACTTCTAACAAGTAGAGGAACTCACAAGGAACACAACGGTATCTTAATTGCGTAAAACGAAATTCAAACGGACCTTAAACAGGTCGAAAATAGGGTTTCTGTCTCAAATCAGACGTCTAGAACGACTTCCAGACGTCTTAAAAGTGTCCAGTAGCATACCTAAGTCTCTGCGCCAATCCTCATATGTCTAGGAACTTTTCTGGACCATCTGGACTTAGCTCCAGATGTCCGACCACCTCTTCGGATGTCTGAAAGTGCTTCCTGTCATTTGGTACATCGCCCAGATGTCTGAAATGCGTAGGCCGGCGTGCCCCGCGCCTTCCCAAAGCGAATCCTACATGCAAACACCTGATCTTCTCAAAATGGCCATGCAAAAAGGGATCGGCGGAGTGGCCTGCATGGCCGTATCTGCAAAGATGACGTATCTACGCGAAGCCTTCTCCTTAGACGTCCGCTTCGTCGTCTGGACATCTCTCCAGACGTCTGATTCTGGGAAAAACCTAGAACCAGAACCTACTTCCACTGCTCCTACGTCGCACGTGGCCACACCGCGCCCTCTCACCTGCAGCTCCGGCTGCAGCAGTGTCGAGGAGGACCTCCCCGACGCACTCCTTCACCTTGCGCACGCATCACTCCGGCCGTGCGCTCACCGAGGAGCTCCCACGCGAGCTCGCGAGCTCACCTCCTCCTCTCCTTCTCACGTCGCTCCTCTCCACCGCTCTCGTGCTCTCGCTCGCTGTGGGAAAGAAGAGAGGAAGGTGGCTGGTGGCTGAGAAGTGAGGAGAATGAAGGAGGAGGGGTTTTATATGGTGGGGTTTAGGGTTTTGCTGGAGGCGGGAAGAGAGAGAAGGGGAGGAAAAATGAGAGTACTATCTGTGCGCAGCACACGCGTAGACGCGAGCTTGTACTCAAAATTTTCAATTTCCAGACGTCTGGGAAGGTGTCCAAACGTCTGACCCACAGTCTAGACGTCTTACCAGACATCTGACCTACAATCCAGATGTCTTAAAAGGATCAAACAGCACGGGTCTTAACATCATAACAAACTTAAAGGAAGTTTCATCCCCGAAACTTGAGCTAGCTAGGGTGCGAAAAAAGAACAACATACGCATAACAAACTTAAAGAGGATCGAAGTAGGTCCAAAAAGACATACCCTCAAAAAGCTCCGGGTACCGCTCTCGCATCACCACCTCAGGCTCCCAGGTGGCCTCCTCGTACCTCTGGCTCCTCCACAAGACCTTTACCAGGGATACCTGCTTCTGTCTCAAACAGGGATACCAGGCAAGAACTTCCGTCTAATATCTGTACTGGTCACTCGAGGTAGGTCAGGTCGTCACCCACCTCGACACACTCGTAGCTCAGAATGTGACTGGGATCAGTGACATACTTCCTAAGGTTGGACACGTGGAACACGTCGTGCACACCAGAAAGCTAGGGAGGAAGGGCAAGCCTGTAAGCAACGGGTCCTACCCGCTCCAGGACCTCAAAGGGCCCCACAAACCTCGACGCGAGCTTCCCTTTCACCCCAAAACGCTGCAGGCCCTTCATGGGCAAAACGTGGTCCCCAACCTCGAATTGCACCTCTCTGCGCCTTTGATCGGCATAGCTCTTCTGTCTGCTCTTGACAGTGCGAAGTCGTCTGTGAATCTGCTCAACCACCTCTTCACTCTGCCGGATCTGCCTGGGGCCAACCTCCCACTTGGTCCCCATCTCAACCCAACTCAAGGGTGAATACACCTCCGTCCGTACAGAGCCTTGTAGGGTGCCATGCCGATGCTCGAGTGATAACTGTTATTATATGCAAACTCTGCCAAGGGCAAGTGCTCCTCCCAAGAGCCCCTTCAGTCCAGTACACAGGCACGCAAAAGGTCCTCAAGTGTCTGTATTGTGCGCTCTGGCTGTCCGTCCGTCTGGGGGTGGTATGCTGTGCTGAACCTCAACCATGTCCCCAAAGCCTGCTGAAACTCAGCCCAAAATTGGGACATAAAATGGGTATCCCGGTTGGATACAATCTCACATGGAACTCCGTGCAGACGTACTACGTCACGAATATATCTCTCTGCCAACTGTGCTGGTCCCAAAGTGACTCGGATCGGCAAGAAACGTGCCATCTTCGTCAATCTATCTACAATCACCCAGACTGCGTCGTGTCCTTGCTAGGTAATGGGTAAGCCCACCACCAAGTCCATGGTGATGCTCTCCTACTTCCAATCTAGCACTGGAAGTGGCTGCAATGGCCCTGCAGGCCTTTGATGTTCGGCCTTCACCTACTGGCACACCAAACACTGCTGCAAGAACTCACCTACATCTCGCTTCATCCCCCTCCACCAAAAGTCACATCTCAGATCATGATACATCTTTGTGTTCCCGAGATGTATGGTGAACCTAGAACCGTGTGCCTCAGTAAGGAGCTCTCTCAACAACTCCTCATCCCTAGGAATGCATAAACATCCCCTCATGCGCAGTACCTCGTCATTAAAGGAGAAGTCTCCAGGGTCCCCTGACAGTACTCTGTCATGCAACGACTGCAGGTATGGGTTTGTCATCTGTCCTGTGAAGATGCGGTCTATCAGCTCTGGTCTCGTCTGTCGTGTCACAATCACTGCCCCACCGTGCCCCAGTAACTCTAGGGGTCACCAACTGCCCAACTCCTCCATGAGTCTCCAACTCTGTGCCTATAAACTGGCCAAGTGGGCAGGCGCCTTCCTGCTCAAGGCGTCAGCCACCACGTTGGCCTTCCCGGGATGGTAGGAGATGCTGCAGTCATAGTCCTTCAGGAGCTCTAACCAACGTCTCTGTCTCATGTTAAGCTCCTTCTGATCAAACAAATACCTGAGGCTTTTATGATTTGTGAATATTTCAAAAGTCTCACCGTACAAGTAGTGCCTCCATGTCTTCAACACGAAGACGATAGCTACCAGCTCTAGGTCGTGGGTAGGGTAGCTATGCTCATGGGGCTTCAGTTGTCGCAAAGTGTAAGCGACAACATGACCCCACTACAAGAGCACACCCCCTAACCCCTGCAAAGAAGCATCCGTGTACACAACGAAACCGCCACTGCTGTTTGGAATGGTAAGCACAAGAGTCAAAGTCAGCCTCTCCTTCAACTACTGAAAACACGCCTCAGAAGCATCTGTCTAAGAAAAGGGCACATCCTTCTGAGTCAACTGTGTCATAGGATGCACAATCTGCGAGAAACCCTTGATAAACCGCTGGTAGTAACCTGCCAGTCCCAAGAAACTACGCATCTCTGTCATTGTACGTGGTCTCTCCCACCTGAGCACTGCCTCTACCTTGGTTGGGTCCACAACCAAGCCATCCCCTGAAATCACATGACCTAAGAAGGTCACCTGCCTCAACCAGAACTCGCACTTGCTGTATTTGGCATACAGCCTACGTCATCTCAATGTGTCCAAAACCATCCGCAAGTGCTGTCATTGCTGCGCCTAATCCCACGAGTAAATGAGCACATCATCAATAAATACCAACACAAACTGATACAGATACGGTCTGAACACCCGGTTCATCAAATCCATGAAAGTAGCGGGGGTGTTGGTCAGCCCAAATGGCATGACCAAAAACTCGTAGTATCCGTACCGGGTGCGGAAAGCTGTCTTGGAGACGTCGGTCTCCTTAATCCTCAACTAGTGGTAGCCAGACCTCAAGTCTATCTTGGACAAAACCGTGGCACCTCGCAACTGGTCAAACAAATCATCAATCCTCGGCAGCAGATACCTGTTCTTGATGGTGACCCTATTCAGCTGTTTGTAGTCCACACAAAGGCGTAGGGTACCATCCTTCTTCACAAATAATACCGGGGCTCCCCATGGAGATACACTGGACCTCACAAAGCCCTTCTCCAGAAGGTCCTGCAACTGGGACTTAAGCTCTCGTAGCTCAAGTGGTGCCATCCTGTAAGGTGCTATAGAAATGGGGCTGGTCCCCGGTACCAGTGAAATCTCGAACTCGATCTCACGCTCAGGCGGTAGTCTTAGCAGCTCCTCTGGAAACATGCCGGGGTACTCTTTGACCATCAGGATGCTCTGAAAGTCTGCCAAGGGCTGGGCTCTGCCACTACACAAGTTAGAAATCCCTCACACCTCTGGCCCAAAAGTCTCGCCACCCGAAGTGCAGAAATGCACCTGAAGCCTCCGTCCACTGGCTGTCCGTGAAACTCAAAAGAAGGCATCTCCGGTATGGAGAAGACAATCTTCCTCTCAAAACAGTCCACCAAAGCGTGGTAAGTGGACAGCCAATCCATCCCCAAAATCACGCCAAAGTCCCCCATTGGTATCACAATCAGGTCAGTGGGGAGGCTGTGTCCCCCAACACTGACCTCACAGTCTGTATTAACCTCCCCAGCTACAAACAGTTGGCCGCCTAGGTCTTTTATCACCACGGATCCCCTAATAGAGTGCTATCGGACCCCAAAGTAGCGATAACATGTGGAGCAAGAAGTACGACGTACTAGAAGCAAGAAATACGTACTCCAAAAAGATCAAAATTTGTAACCATGCCTATCACCGCAGAAACTGAAGCTATGACGTCTCCGTGAGTCAAGACGTCGCGACACCCCTCAGTCCCGAGGGCAGACAAAACAGTCAAGTCCAGGGCTGAGCTAGTGACAGCTAGCCAGTATCCTCCCCGTGACGGCTGCCCTCCCTCATGCACCTGAAACCCACGACCACCCGATCAGCCTCCAACGCTCGATGCGGTAAGCGTCTGTTGTGCTCTAGCCTTAGACAGGCAGTCCCTCCTGAAGTGGCTCGACTGGCCACACTGGTAGCAGAGGGGGACTCGACTCTCTCCCTCAGTAGGTTCCTGCTGACGGCTGGGCGGGGGTCCAGTGTTGATAGCTGGCCCCTGTCAGGGGCCCTAGAGGCTACTGACGACCCCGCAAAACGAGACGGCTCTCCTGCAAGCGTCGCGTGCCTCTGAGCTCTTCTGACTCACCTGGTGCTATAGTGACATTGTCGTCCCACGAAAAACTCCCCCTCTGTACCCTCGGAAGGAAGATGAGGGGGTGGCGGAGTAGGTGAAAGCTGAAATTCTTCTCGAATGACCTCTCGGATCAACTGGACGAGGTCCTGAGATTATACTCTCAGGAGGAGAGAAGGGGTAGCATGTACTGCAAGCTCGACACGTCTACCCCTCCGGCTTCGTCCACGACCACGTCCACGGCCTATCTCGGGAATTCTCGGATGAGGCATCTCCTGCAAGGAGACGCGGAAGACAAAACAGAAGAAGTCAACTCTAATGGACTTCAACGAAAGAACTCAGAGCAGATGTCAAGCGGTACATTGTGGTGGTTACTCTAGTTGCAAGCACGTGAATTGGTTATTCTCAAGCTAGTTGGTTCATTTCTCGGGACGACCTTGCTCTGATACCATCTTGTTACGACCCGGTTCCCGAATCCTACATTGACGAGACCGGACCGACTCGACTGATCCCAAGAACCAGTCGTCCAATGAGAAAGTAACCAAAAAGTAGGAAAGTAAACCACATTCACCATGCTAAGCAACTAACAGTAACAAAAGTACAGCAGTAAAGAAGTAAAAACTACTACAGTACATACCACCACAATAGTAGAAAAGTAACCAGGTACAAGAATATAAGTACATAATTTAAGAGTGCAAACATAAAGGTACAAGAGTCTACTCATTACTACAAAAGAGTACAGCAAGAGAAACTACAGCTATTGGGCTCTACTAAGCCCAGCACCCTCTGCAGCTATAGGCTCTGACTACTCAACACCTAGACTTGAAAAGGATTATGAGTACACAAAGTCAGCGAACACTGAGTAGAGTGGAAACCAAGTAACTAAAGCTGTAAAGGTGGACTGGTAGCTATTGTTTTCCAATTACTTTCTTTAACTAATTATTCTTTTTTCATCACTTGGTTTATTTATCAGGTCTCTTTCCTGATCTCGAATGTTCTTTGTGGGAACGATCTTGATTGCAGTCTTTTCCAAGGAGTAGAAGGTACACGTGGTGCTCTCCTGGATGGGAGAGTCCCCCGTGGTGATCGTACACCCAGTCAACCACCCCAAGGTCACGGACAGATGTAACGGTGACTACGGCACGCACGATAAGCTCACGGATAGTTACCCTGCACTGGCATACGGTCAGTCTTTTCCGTTAGCGAATGCGTCCAAAGTACAGCATGGAACCAGTATAGGGCCTAGCCCTCTCAGTAACAGGTGTCTAACCCCTAAGAACCAAACAGGGGTCTCGCCCCTCCATAATCCGTGCACCCTCACCTGACTACCCTGGTTTGCCCAGTGGGCCTAGCAAGGCGGTGTAGGGCAGCTAGCTGAACCCCGGGCCCTGTGGGGTGGCTAGCTCTCTCCCTACACTAGTAGCTCTCCCCGGTACAGAATACACGAGGGCCACCGAGTCGGTGCAAAGTGGCCAAACCCACCCGGGGTCTCAACCCGAAGGCGGCAAGCACCCCTCTACACTAAGAGGTAACATGTTCTCCCCTTGGTACCACATACTCAAGGGCCAACACACTTCCCAATGCATTTCTAGATCCATTCATTTATTTCCAGGAGTTCAACTCCTAATCCCCCGTGGGGTTCATGCTCATGTTCCTCATGCCATTCCATACCAGGTTTTATCATTTCTATTTCCGTTCTTAGGTTATACGCATGCAGCTTTTATTGCCATCGTTCACATTTCCATACTCAGGTTATATACAGGTAGCTCGTATTTCCATCATTTACATTACCATTCTTAAATTAGATACATGCAGCTCGTATTGTGTCATTTAGCGTATACAACAGAAAAGTTGCATGCAATAGTTAACTAGCACAAGTATTTCATATTTCACAGGCAGCTATTATTCATTTACAGGCAATTGTTGTCATTCTATCTATTCATTCAAGACTGCAATTCAATCATCCAATACAGACGTTTCAAGTGTTTATCATCCTAGGATTCATGCCATATCCTAGGTTCTAATCATTCATTCCACACATGCATTTAGGTTATAATTAAATTAGGGAAAGCCACTCTACCAGTAAATCCAGGAGTATTGGGGGCTTGAACAGCAAGCTCATGTGCCTCAGCAAGCCCTGAACCCGCAACGGAACGAAGTCCTATGACAAGGAACAAACACAAGGAAACTATCAGAATAGTATGGAAAGCCTTCTAACAAGTAGAGGAACTTACAAGGAACACAACGGTATCTTAATTGCGTAAAACAGAACTCAAATGGACCCTAAACGAGTTGAAAATAGGGTTTCTATCTCAATCAAACATCTGAAACAACTTCCAGACGTCTTAAAAGTGTCCAGTAGCATACCTAAGTCTCTGCGCCAATCCTTAGATGTCCAGGAACTCTTCTGGACCATTTGTACCTAGCTCCAGACGTCCGACCACCTCTCCAAATATCTGGAAGCGCTCCCCGTCATCTGGTACGTCGCCCAGACGTCTGAAATGCATAGACGGGAGTGCCCCGTGCCTTCCCAAAGCGAATCCTGCACGCAGACACCCGATCTTCTCAAAATGGGCATGCAAAAAGGGATCGGTGGAGCGGCCTGCATGGCCATATCCGCAAAGAGGATGTACCTACGTGAAGCCTTCTCCTCAAACGTCTGGAATCGCCTCCAGACGTCTGCTCCATCGTCTGGACATCGCTCCAGACGTCTGATTTTGGGAAAAACCTAGAGCCAGAACCTGCTTCTGCTGCTCCTGCGCCGCACATGGCTGCGCCGCGCCCTCTCGCCTGTAGCTCCGGTTGCAGCAGTGTCGGGGAGGACCTCCTCGATGCTCTCCTCCGCCTCGCGCACGCGCTGCTCCGGCTGTGTGCTCACCTGTGAGCTCCCACACGAGCTTGCGAGCTCACCTCCTCCTCTCCTTCTCACGTCGCTCCTCCTCTCCGCCGCTCTCACGCTCTCGCTCATTGTGGGAAAGAAGAGAGGAAGGTGGCTGGTGGCTGAGAAGTGAAGAGAACGAGGGAGGAGGAGAGGTTTTATAAGGTGGGATTTAGGGTTTTGCTGGAGGCGGGAAGAGAGAGAAGAAGGGGAGGAAAAACAAGAGTACTGTCAGCGCGCAGCACGTGCGCAGACGCGAGCTCATACTCGAATTTTTCAATTTTCAGACGTTTGGGAATGTGTCCAGACGTCTGACCTATAGTCCAGACATCTTGAAAGGCTCAAACAACACGGGTCTAATAGTTATGAAAAGACAGAATTAGCGAACGTTGAGTAGAGTGGTGTTTACATTATTTATGTGCAAGTAAAGTAAAAACAAACAAGCAGGTTTTATTCTCATTTCTATTTATCTCATCTACGTATTTCTGGTTCATCTATTTCACAAAGTATACAAGTATTTCTTGATCTTGCTTGTTCCTTGTGGGAATGATCTTGATTGCAGTCTTTTCTGTGGAGTAGAAGGTACACGTGGTGCTCTCCTAGCCGGGAGAGTCCCCCGTGGTAGTCCTACATCCAGTCAACCACCCCGAGGTCACTGTCGCGACGTAGCGGTGACTACGGCATGTGTGATAAGCTCATGGGTAGCTACCTCACACTGACACGTGGTCAGAGTTTTCCGCTAGCGAGTACGCTAAAGTACAGCATGGAACAGTATAGGGCCTTGCCCTCTCAGAACAGGTGTCTCGCCCCTCAGAACCAAACAGAAGTCTCACCCCTCCACAGTCCGCGTACCCTCATCCGACTACCTCAGTTTGCCCAGAGGGCCTAAAATTCAGTGTAGGTTAGCTAGTCCTAACCCCGGGCCCCGTGAGGTGGCTATCTCCCTCCTACACTAGTAGCTCACCTCGGTACCACGTATGTGAGGGCCAACAGGAGTCAGTGTAGAGTGTCCAATCCTACCCCGGGTCTCAACCCAAGAGGCGGCTGGCTCCCCCTCTACACTAAAAGGGACAGTTGCTCTCCTTGGTACCGTGTACACAAGGTCCAACTCACTTCCCATCTACATACCAGATTTCCTTTCATACACAGGAGTTATACTCCTAATTTCCCATAGGATTCATGCTCATATTCATTCCACTTATCAGTATTCAGATCTCATGGTTCATAACTTGTTCCTCATCCATATACAGGCAGCTCGTATTTTCACAATACAATTCTCAATCATATACATGCAACTTGTGATTTCACAGTTCAATTTCTTATTCACATATAGGCAATTCGTATTTTAACATGCATCTCAAGTAAACAGAGTAGCTCAACATCAGGCTCATACATTTCTACCCTAGGGTTCATTCCACATCCTAAAGTTTCAATCAATTTAATCTATGTAAGCATATTCTTTATTCACATCTTAACAAATGAATTAAACCACTCTACCGGGTATCATGGGAGGAATGGGGGCTTGCACCACAGATCTCGTCGTCTCCGCAGGCCCCGAACACGTCATCGGCTGGTAACCTGTATCAGCGACTAATTTACATTAGACGAGGTCAAAATAGTAGGTACTCAACACGAACTCGTAGAGAAACTCGAGTGGAAAATAGTGATACTTTGTTTGCGGAAATTTGATTCCGTTTGGGCCCTAAACAGGCCAAAAACACGGTTACTGTCCAAAATTAGATGTCTGGGACTAGTCCCAAACATCTTAAAAGACGTCAAATCTCACCTTGTGTCTCTTGCGGTATCCTTAGATGTCTGGATCCCTCCGCGACTGTCTGGGGGCAGTTTCAGACGTCGGACAAAGCCTCCGATTGTCTGGAAGTACCTTCGGATGTCTGGCGACATGATCAAACATCCAAAAGTGCCTGGAAAAGTGCACCGCGTGCTTTCCCAAAGCCCTTCACCTACGTACGAAAGTCGTAGGCCCATTCTCAGCCCGACATCTCCTGTGCTACAATCTGCATGGCGGAGAGTAGCATAGGAAGATATGTACCTCACGCAATATTATGCTTTTAGACGTTCGATTTTAGCTCCAGATGTCTTGGTGCCTCTCCAGACGTCTGGTCGATGCTCCAAACGTCTGATACTAGAACTTTTCCAGTACCAAAACCTCCTTTGCGACACTCCTCTCCTCGTAGCGTCGCCTGCAGCGCACCGCAGCAGCTTCAACAGCTGCAGAGGGTCGGGAGGCTGCCTCCCTGAGCCCTTCCTCCTCGTGCGTGATAACACTGCATCTTAGGGTGATAATTCTATTAAATGGGGTCCATCTTAAGAACAAAATGCACAGATAACACATCATAAATAGAATGGGAGCATTGCATGCATCATACATCAAGATTTCTTATAAAATAGTATCAATGGCCATTTGTACAAGTACTCGTCAAAGCAGGCGTCAGATGAGCAATCGAACTGCATGAATGGATTCAGAGCGACGAACGGAGCCCAACGGACTCAAAATCGGCCAAATCCGACATCCGAAGCTCCCGCAATGGGCCCAAGAAGTTCTGACCGTTGATTTGATAATCAACAACCCATAGCGTGCCACGTGGCGCCTGCTCACTGCATCCTGACCACCGACCGATCTTGCCTTCACCCGGAGGATGAATCTCAGCCGTCGATCTTCGATTGAACGGCTGAGAGTCGCCTGCGCGCCCGCCCTTGTCGCGACAAAGCAACGGGTGTAGCACAGCGAGCAAACGCCTTACACCTGTGCAGCCGGCGTGGGTTTGAAGCGCACTGCGCGAAAATTGCGAGGCGAAGACACGCTACGAGAAATTGAACCTCCCTATTAGCAGCAGACGGCGCGGATGGAGAGATGCAGCGCAATCTCACCCGTCCAAAGCTGACACCCGCGAAGACGTGGGGTGCGTGGGCACGATCCAGGTGCGTGCACCGCGCGGAAGCTCAGCCGTTCGATCTTCGATCGAATGGCTTATGACACGCGCACGCGGATCAAGCACGAAGAAGAACAATGCGCGCAAGCGACCGGTGGGTAGGGGCCTTCACTGACGTTTTGGGAAGGGTTTTAATGACGTCCCGGACATCGCTAAAACCCCTTCTTCATTTGGAAAGCCCTTCTTCCTATTTAAACCCCTTCCAACCACCTATGGGAGGCATTCACTCCACTTGCAAGTGTTCTACCCCCCTCCTAGCTACCATTAAGCCCTTTTGTAATCAGCAGAGATGACGAGCCGTCGACGGAGCCCCCCTCCACCACCGTGGCTACCTCACCGTCTCCTCTCTCTCTCTCTCTCTTTCCCTCTTTATCTTAAGCTTTACTTTACTTATGTTCAAGCATTTATCTAGTGTTGTAATTATGAACTAAAGTTGCATGTTAAATGAAGTTGTTTTCTATTCAATTGCTTGCTCTCTTTTATGTTTGAATTGCATGCTGTGAATGAAGAAATTCTAACCCTATTCTCTCTCTCTCTCTCTCTCACTCACTTTTCACCTGCGCCTTTTCGCAAGCAAAACCCCACGATTTTTGTGACAATAAGTGACAAGAAGAATCCAATTTTCACGCCTCCTTGAGATCGACATTCGGACTCACATCTGTTTCTTTATTTTAAAACTGACGTTGCAAGCGCAAGCTATAACTACTCTTCTAAACACACGCCCCACACGCACGTCAGTTTTTAGCACCGTTGCTGGGGAGGCAACGGATTTATTTTGTCACTTCCATTTTACATCTATGCTCACATTGTCTAACGCCTTGTCTCCTTCTACTTGATGGTTGCAGGAATTCGACGCTTGGACTGCGAAGTAGTGCAACTCATGACGGTAACAAGGGAGTAGGCGCAACAAGGACCGGTCGTGAATATTTCTTCACTCATAGTTTGCTTGCTTAAAAATCTAAAAAAATTGTAAAACTGAAAAAAATTGGCATGATGTATGATTGCCTAACCCACATCCTTAACACATCACCCAACAAAAAATACACTCTAACATTCTGAATAAATTCTTGGAGTGTTCTTTTTTTTTCTTTTTGAGTAGTGTTTGTGAAGCCACCTTGAATTGACTTGGGCCACACTACTCAACCCTGAAAACAACTCATCTAATAGAAGCTGCATGATCATTAGGATGAGTACATTAGGGTTTTAAAGCCTCTACACAATAAAAGGAAATCTACTTTCACCGAATTGTGTGCAAAACTTGACGTGCCCACTGAAACTTGTCTGAAAACATTAAAACACGTCAATCCTAAAAGATACTAAAGTAAGGATAAAACATTAAAAGATACCACATCTTAAAAAAATCATTGCTTGAAAACCATGTTTTGATAGGAGCACACACACTGAAAGTGGAAAACTAAGAGGCACTAGCCCAATCAACGTCTCATCACATAACCCTAATACAAGCACTGTCCTAGCCCTTTTAAAACTGAGTAGATGTGCCCTAGGCAGGACCGGGTTAAGTCTCGAGAGGCGGGGTTTTGTTCGCTGGGCACTTGGGTTTCATTACCTTAGTAGAATCTGGTGACTAGGCTGCGGAGCAGTGTCAAACGACTGCGGTTGCGGGGTCTATGGAACCGACGGCGCAAGCCAAAGGAAGAACCTTCCCTGCAATCCCCTTGTAATCAACCTGGCCAGATTAACTTTGGGAAGGGGAGTCCAGTGCTTACGAACTTAATCACTCTTTTGGAGATTTCTAGGTCCCCTAAGGAATACACCATAAGGACTAGGCTTGTTTGCTTGGTTGAACACACACTTCTCGCATCTGTCGCTCTCCGCATCCCCTCCTGTTCTTCTCTAGTGTATGCACGGGAGACGCTCACTGCATCTTGAGTTGTTTGTTTCAGGATGGGAATCCAGGCGACTTGATTCTGCTAGAAACATGGTTGAACCTAGGGTAGATGAGGTTGAGGACCAACCCCCACCAGACACTATGGCCATCATCCAAGTCTAGATTAATGCAAACCACCAGCTTCAGCAATAATAGATCCACACTATTATGCAAGCCATACACCGATTGCAGAACCCACAAGGGCAACCACCACCACCTTTCCAAGGCTCACAAGGGCAACCACCACCTGATCTACCACCATTCCAGGACCAACCTAGGCCCCTCCGCGATTTCTACAATCCTTCCGCTATTAAAGTCGAGCCACACCTTAGGATCCCCGAAGGGGGAGATGATTTTGAGCTAAAACCAAATGTTTTGAGTCTGATTCAAAGCCACTTCTATGGAAACTCAAATGAGGACCCCTTCCAGCACCTAGAGGATCTTGACCGGATAGCCCGAACCATGAAACCTAGGAACATTAGCCTTGACATTGTTTTGATTAAGATGTTCCCCTTCTCACTAAGAGACAAGGCATCCCACTGGCTTAGAATCCTAGGTAGACCCATCACCACCTGGGAAGAACTGAGGCATGCATTTCTAAAGAAATTCTTCCCCATAGGAAAGACCAATGCCCTCAGAAGAGCCATTACTACCTTGACACTCCACGGTGGGGAACAGTTCCATGAGGCGTGGGAAAGATTTAATGAACTCTTGAGGAAATGCCCACACCACGAAGTACCAAGGTGGCAATTGGCCCAGATCTTCTACCATGGTCTAGACAGCAACCTACGAAATTTTGTCGATGCCTCATGCGGGGGGAACTTCCTGAACAAAGACGAGGAGAGCTCGTTTGAGCTCTTTGAGTCTATGAGCGAAAATTTGCTCAACAATGCCTCCATGACCCAGTTTAACTAATCCAGTCAACCCCGTGGTGGGATTTATGAGGTACAAGCAAATTCTGGAATACTTGACATGGACATCATTGCCAAGAAATTAGATCGAGTGGAATTGGTGGATAAAAAGATTGATGAGCTACTGAACCAGACCAGGAACCCATTACAGACCTTCTCCCTAGCAAAGGGAGCTCACAATGTTGACCTAGTTCAGCCCTTAATCCAACTGAACCTGGAACAACTCCTGACCACATTCTACAGAGGGACCTTTGCTCCCTCAACCCTTGATTACTCTCTTCCCTCCCCATCGACATCTGCTATCCTTGAAGATGCGCAAGCTGTATAAGGTTATGCTAAACCTGACCCTTTCTCCAACACTTACAACACTGGCTGGCGTAATCACCCCAACTTTGGTTGGACAAACCAGAAACCACCTCAATTCCAGAACCAGCCCAGGCCAAACCAGCAGCCAAACTTGCCCCCTATCAGCAAGGACAACCAGTTAGACCCCCATATAATCCAAATAGGGCGGCCCCTCCCCCGCAGAACCAAATGGACACCCTAATAAAGATGATGGATGAAATGAACCAGAAACATCAAGAGGAAATGACCTTAGTAAAGGAACAGTTAAGCCAACTTTTGGACTGTAAACAACAAGGATCCCTACCTTCCTAGCCATAACCGAAACCGCAAAACATGATTAACAGAGGCCCCAATTCGCAAGGGTTCCAGGGCAATCGCGGGCAGGCTCACATGATCCAGCCAACCCCACAAACACCCCCTGGGTTCGATGCTTCTTCGTCCTCGTCTTCTCAAGGATCAACCCATGGCCCAATGCCTTTGCGAATGCAGTAACCTTGAGAAGCGGCACCAAAACCCAGGATCCCAAATGGCCGACTCTTCCCGAGACTTCACTAGCTGAAGTACCCGACTCAGAGGAGGCACTGGAAAAAACCAAGGACCCAGAAATAGATCCAATCCATGTTCAGACACCCTACCCTGAGACCTTGGAGACAATCAAGAAGAAGAAAAGTGTTATGGAAACTGAGGAGCTTTTGGAGATCTTTAAGCAAGTTCAAATTAATATTCCGCTCCTTGAAGTCGTTAAGCACATCCCGGCTTACGCCAAGTTTCTAAAGGATGCCTGTACACCCAAACGTAAGCCAACACCTCAAGCACCTAGGAAGGTTGTGCTCTCCGAGCAAGCAAGTTCCGTAATATCAAGCAACCTTCTGCTCAAGCAAACTGACCCACGAGCACCCCTGATATCCTGCAATATCGGGGACATGACATTTGATAGAGTGCTCTTGGACTTAGGTGTTTCCATCAATCTGATTCCAACAACCCTGTACCATTAATTTGGTTTCGGAGAGTTGACGCCCACACCTGTCACCATCCAGCTGGCTGATAGATCTGTGAAGACCCCGAATGGGGTTGTTGAGGACGTGATTGTGCGGGTCAAGGACTTCTATTTTCCGATCGACTTCTTGGTGCTCGACATGGAAGTCTCTGAAAAACTACAGAATGCACCCATAATCTTAGGCAGACCTTTCTTAGCTACGGCTAAGGCAAACATCGATTGTGACATGGGATGTATGGAAATTGCCTTCGGAGATAAGAAAATGCAGTTGGATATCTTACGGGCAACAAAGTCTTTTGATTGCGATTGTGTTGAGGAACATGATCCTGTGGAACCTTTGGTCGAGGAATGCCTCACCCTTAGTTCTGTCTCAGACCACCAATCCTGTAATGACTATGCTGACCCATCACCATCTCTACCCATGGACCTCTGTAAGGCTGATTACCATCAAACAACACAATTTGAGGAAATTGATGTTGATCAACTCTCGCCTTTCCCTTTCCCTTCGACTGTTGTTACACCCGCACCCGAACTAAAGCCACTACCTGAGAATCTCAAGTATGTCTTCCTGGGACCTGACCAGACTTTCCCTGTGATTATTAACTCTAATCTAACCAAGGATCAGGAACTCAGGTTGACCGCAACCCTTTCGGAACATCGGGTCGCCATTGGATGGACCATTTCAGACTTGAGAGGAATTAGCCCCACCATTGCACTCATAAGATTTACATGGAAGATGGGGCATGACCCTCCTGCCAGATGCAGAGACGGTTAAACCCAAACATGCGGGAGGTCGTTAAGAAAGAAATTATCAAATGGCTTGATGCCGACATCATCTATCCCATCTCTAATAGCCCCTGGGTGAGCCCCACTCAAGTGGTTCCAAAGCCGGGCTTACCGTTGTTACCAATGAGCATGGCGAATCCATCCCCACCTGACTACCACCACGTGGCAGGTGTGTATTGATTACAGGAAGCTCAATGAAGCAACCAAGAAGGATCATTTCCCCTTGCCATTCATTGACCAGATCCTTGAAAGATTGGTAGGGCAAAAGTATTTTTGTTTCCTGGATGGATATTCAGGATATAACCAAGTCGCAATTGCTCCTGAAGATCAAGAGAAGACCACATTCACTTACCCGTACAGCACGTTTGCATCCCGTCGTATGCCGTTCGGGTTATGCAATGCACCCGCTACCTTTCAGCGTTGCATGCTAGCCATTTTTTCAGAAATGGTGGGTGAATACCTGGAGGTCTTTATGGATGATTTCTCTGTATTTAGGAATTCATTCAACCACTGTTTGAGCAATTTGGAGAAAATCCTGAAACGATGTATCGAGGTTAATTTGGTGTCAAGTTGGGAAGAGAGCCATTTTATGGTTCAAGAAGGAATCGTCCTCAGTCACATCATATCGCATAGGGGCATTGAGGTGGATCGGGCTAAGGTTGATTTGATTTCCAAGCTTCCTCTACCTAGCTCGGTCAGGCAGATCCGTTCATTCCTAGGACATGTTGGCTTCTACCGAAGGTTCATCAAAGACTTCTCTAAGTTTTCCAAACCCTTGACCGACCTTCTAGCCAACGACGCCATATTCCACATGACCTCTGATTGCATCCAGGCTTATCACACCCTCCGGGACTTAGTTTCTACAACACCTGTACTTCAGCCCCCGGATTTGTCCCAGGACTTTGAGATTATGTGTGATGCATCAGATTTTGCCATAGGCACTGTCCTGGGACAAAGAAGACAAGAAACCCATGGTGATCTACTACGCGAGCAAGACGTTGGACAAGGCCCAACGAAATTATACGGTCACAGAGAAGAATTGCTCGCTGTAGTTTTCGGACTTGAGAAGTTTCGACCTTACCTGTTGGGATCCCACGTGACCATCTATACTGACCATTCAGCCATCCGGCACCTGTTGGCTAAGAAGGACGCGAAACCCAGGCTCATTAGATGGATCCTGCTCTTGCAGGAATTCGACCTAGAAATCTGCGACAAAGCCGGATCAAAGAATGTGGTGGTTGACCACTTGTCTAGACTTCACCTAGACCACATTAGACCCTCCCTGCCTTTATTCGACACCTTTCCCGATGAACACATTTTGGCTATGCAAGAAAAGAAATTGCCTTGGTATGCTGACTATGTCAACTACCTGGTTGTAGGACAAACCCCGCACAGCTAGTCCAGACAGCAACGGGACAGGTTCTTGGCTGAGTCCAAGCACTATTTCTCAAATGATCCCATGTTGTTTCGCCTCTGTGCCGACTAGATCATCAAGAGGTGTATCCCCGAGAACGAAGTTCAAAGTGTGCTATCTTTTTGTTATGACCAAGCTTGTGGTGGCCACCTCTCTAGAAAGAAAATGGCTGCGAAGGTTCTGCAGTTCGGATTTTACTGGCCTTCCCTGTTTAAGGATGTACACAACTTTGCCAAGACTTGCTCGAGCTGCCAAACATTGGGGACCATGACCAGAAAAGATATGATGCCCCTCCAGCCCATTTTGATTGTCGAGATCTTCGATGTTTGGGGTATTAATTTTATGGGCCCATTTCCATCATCCAATAGCTTTGAGTACATCCTAGTCTCAGTAGACTATGTTTCTAAATGGATTGAAGCCGTCGCCACCTGCCGATGCGATCATAGGACTGTCATGGACTTTGTTAAGCAAAACATCTTTTCCCAGTTCAGAATACCAAAGGCCATGATCAATGATGGTGGAAGTCATTTTATTCACTCCCAATTCCGTGCCCTACTTAGAAAATATGGGGTTAACCACCTCATCGCTACCCTGTATCATCCGCAAACAAATGGGCAGACTGAGGTCTCAAATAGACAAACCAAGAACATTCTATAGAAAACTGTGAGACTTGACAGGAAAGACTGGTCCACACGACTGGATGATGCCCTATGGGCATACAGGACCGCTTTCAAGACCCCGATAGGCATGTCACCATATCGCCTGATCTTTGGCAAAGCTTGCCACCTTCCTGTCGAATTGGAACACCGGGCTTACTGGGCTGTCAAGCAGTGTAACATGGATTCCCAGTTAGCCGGTGCGCAAAGGACGCTCCAACTCTCTGAGTTCGAAGAAAATGAAATCCGTCCACGACCGACTCATCCATAGAAAGACCTTTAAGCCTAACCAGCAAGTCTGGCTTTTCGATGCCCGCCTAAAACTCTTTCCAGGGAAGCTCAAGTCCAAGTGGACAGGGCCATTTAGGGTGGTCAAGCCCCACTCCAATGGGGCGGTTGAAATCGTTGACCTGAACACTGGGCATACTTTTACAGTTAATGGCCAAAGATTGAAACACTTCCTAGCCTAGGTTCCCCCAAAGGAGAGTGTCACACTCATTGAGGGATGACACGAAGCACCGCCCAGCTGGAGGCGTTAAACTCAGCGCTTCCTAGGAGGCAACCCAGAAGATTCAGACTGATCAGGTATTCTACGTCACTCAGGTAATATCTTTTCGAACCCCTGTTGCATCCATGTATTTGCCAATGAGGACATTGTCCAACTTAAGCATGGGGGGGTGGTAACTTGCATGATCCTGAGCTCATTTAATTAGTCTGAATAGAATTTAAAAAAAATTTGAATTTAGGAAGAAACTTAGGCATTAGAAATTTGTCAATAGTGGGAAATAATACGGAAAGAACTTAAACATTTAGACTTTTCAGGCATTCAGGCTTAATCAGCCCTGGTGTCCGTTAAAATATGGATTTAGCTTCAAATCCTTGCAACCTTAAGCTACTCTAATCCACTTACTAAATAAGGTGATAAGTATACGACTTATCAACTCACCCTCTAACTCAGAAAGACTTTGAGTCTAAGCTTCTGCACACATTTTTGCATAGATTCACTCCTCGGAGATTCAGACAGAAATTGGGTAGCTAATGAACTCTCTAGGGTGGTATGGCTGGCAAGTTATCGTGGGTAACAGCCCATTGGCAGGTTGTCTAGAGTCCAGCCATAGGACCACTTCTTCTTCAATGCCTCTAGGTAAATTTGAGATCAGGGAAGCCACCCACCAAATTAAAAAAAAATGGAGAAAAAATAAAACAAAATAAACCACACTTCACTGCATGAGTATGGCTGGCAAGTGATTGTGAGTAACAGCCCATTCGTCGGTTGTCTAGAGCCCAGCTCAATAATTACACAAAAAGAACCAAAACACTTAAGGAAGAAGCGGGGAAGTAGAGCAAGCCGAGTAGATATACATTGGAAAAATCCTTGTGTTGACCCCAATTAAAACAAACGTAGGGAGAAAGCTACCGATCGAAAAAATACACTTTCATGCAAAACACTTCCTCTTCCGGTCACCTAGGGGTGTAGAAACCCGAAGTCTATCTAAATTACCGTTGAGTGAGTCTATCACAATCTTCACACCAAGATGCTTAGCACTTAGAGTTTTGTCCGAGTTTTGGGTGGGTTAGGTAGCTGTAAAAAGTTACCAACACACTCTTAATTCCAAAAAAATCTAAAAATAAGAAAAAAAAAATATATATTTGCATACATTAAAGCAAGGATTCAGGCAATTCATATTTTGGCAGGCATCCAAGCGCTGCTTAGTCTTTGTAGATTAAGATCTTAGTATATTTCCTCCTATTGGCAAGTAACGAAGTGTCTAAGTCGTTACTTCTTAAATTCTAACTGGAAATAAAAGCTAAAATAAAACTTGCTAGGGACTAGCAAGGAGTAAGCATAGGGGTATGATAACACTGCATCTTGGGGTGATAATTCTGTTAAATGGGGTCCATCTTAAGAACAAAATACACAGATAACACATCATAAATAGAATGGGAGCATTGCATGCATCATATGTCAAGATTGCTTATAAAATAGTATTAATGGCCATTTGTATAAGTACTTATCAAAGCAGGCCTCAGATGAGCAATCAGACCGCACGGATGGATTTAGAGCAACGAACGGAGTCCAACAGACTCGAAATCGGCCAAATCCGACATCCGAAGCTCTGGCAATGGGCCCAAGAGTTCTGTTGCCCACTCGCTGCATCCAGACCGCCGACCGATCTTGCCTTCACCCAGGGGATGAATCTCAACCGTCGATCTTCGATCGAATGGCTAAGAGCCACCTGCGCACCCGCCCTCGCCGTGACAAAGCAACGGGTGCAGCACAGTGGGCAAACGCCTCACACCCGTGCAGCCAGTGCGGGTTCGAAGCGCGTTGCGTGGAAATTGTGAGGCGAAGACGTGCTGCAAGAAATTGAACCACCTGATCAGTAGCGGACGGTGCGGATGGAGTGACGCGGTGCAATCTCGCGCGTCCAAAGCCAACGCCCACGATAATGAGGGGGCGTGGGCGCGATCCAGGAGCGTGCCTCGCGCGGAAGCTCAGCCGTCCGACCTTCGTTTGGACGGCTTACGACATGCGCACGCAGATCATACGCAAAGAAGAACGACGAGCGCGAGCGACCGGTGGGTAGGGGCCTTTACCAACGTTTTGGGAAGGCTTTTAGAGACATCCCGGATGTCGCTAAAACCCCTTCTTCATTTGGAAAGCCCTTCTTCCTATTTAAACCCCTTCCAACCACCCATGGGAGGCATTCACTCCACTTGTAAGTGTTCTACCCCCTCCTGGCTACCATTAAGCCCTTTTGTAATCGCCAGAGACGACGAGCCACCGACGGAGCCCCCCTCCACCATCGTGGCTGCCTCGCCGTCTCCTCTCTCTCTCTCACTTTCCCTCTTTATCTTAAGCCTTACTTTACTTATGTTCAAGAATTTATCTAGTGTTGTAATTATGAACTAAAGTTGCATGTTAAATGAAGTTGTTTTCTATTCAATTTCCTACTCTCTTTTATGTTTGAATTACATGCTGTGAATGAAGAAATTCTAACCCTATTCTCTCTCTCTCTATTTCTCTCTCTCTCACTCGCTTTTCACCCGTGCCTTTTTGCAAGCAAGACCCCGCGATTTTCGTGACAATAAGTGACAAGAAGAATCCGATTTTCATGCCTCCCTGAGATCGACACTCGGACTCACATCCGTTTCTTTATTTTAAAATCGACGTTGCTAGCGCAAGCTATATCGACTCTTCTAAACACACACCCCACACGCACGTCAGTGTGCGTGCCTGCCACCGGTCATGCGAGCTCCGCCGAGCTCTCGAAGGTCCTCCGACCTCTCTTCACGATCTTCCTTCCTCTCTCCCTCTCGTTCTCCCTCGCTCGCCCTCTCTCTTGACACTCTTATTCTCCCTCACCACAGCTACACAAGGAGGACGTCGGAGGTAGTGGTGGCTGGTGGTGAGGGGGTGAGGGTGGTGAGAAGAGGGTTTAAATAGAAGGGGGTGTTAGGGTTTAGGGGTGAGGGGTGTGGAGGAGAGAGAAGCTCTGCGTGCCGCTCGTGCATAGAGCACAAAGGAACATAAGAAAATTCCCACTTTCAGACATCTACGCCTGTGTCCAGACGTCTGACTGAAACTCCAGACGTCTTATCTGACTAAAAGGGCAACGGGTCATTTCAACTCCCTTCATTAGCACTCCCATTAGTGCCCCTAGGATGCGAATTCCCACTGGTTTGCTAAGGAGCAGTTCCCCCTCCATGCACCAACACTCCAGGAGGGACATTAATGAACTTGGTGTTCCATGGAGTATAGCTCTGAATTTAACATATCCTGAAACTATGAGACCCTACAATGTTGAGAGGTATCATGTAGTCCTCTCCTATTCTGGTATAACAAAAAGTGGAGCCTGCTGCATCTTAGGCTCAAGGAGTTTGTGGAGGTACAGATTTCTGGAAGCAATGTTCTTGAATTTTTCTTAACTTGAATTTGGTTGCTAAATACCATAAACATTCAATCCAGCCAAGTGAATATATACTTTCTAAACAAATCAAAATTCCACCATTTCTTACAGAAAGAAGAACTCATTATGACAAAATTTCGTCAAGTTTATTTAAAATTTGAAAACCTTCCTTTAATCGATAAAATGATTGGAATGTGCAAGGATATAAAAATTAAGGCAACATAATTAAATAGAGGGTGAAGAGGACAGAGTGAACAAACTTGGAGGGTGAAGAGGACGGAGCAAGCAACTTAACTACTTGAAGTGTTGTCAATGTCAAGGAGTCGATCTCATTGATGTTAGTGAATCGTTCTTGTTGATGTCGACAAGGTGACGCTGTGGTGGTTTCGTGGAGGTGAGGTGACGCTATGACCCCATAGGAAGTAAGGGGAGGGGAGGGACTCATCGGAGGGCATGTCATTGATGTGCACACATCTAATTAGCTTAAAATGTCTATTTATGCATGTTCCTAGTGTTATAGAAGCATCATGCATTATAAATATTGCATAACATGCATCATCATGCATTTAGGTTAATTTGTACAAATTATATAGTAATTTACCCTTTTTATGGCGAGGGGACAGGACAATATCATTTTGGAGCATTGGATTGAAGATCCAACTGCATGGATTTGATTAGGGCGACGATTGGAGTCCAACACCTCCGAGATCGCCCCAATCGGACCTCTGTAGCATCAGATGCAGTCCCAAGAAGATTAGAGGTCAAGGGGCAAGGTGGTGCAAATCCGTACTTCATATGACTAATCCAACCGAACGGATGGGTTTGGATCGACGATTGCAGCACAATGGCATGAAAATCGAACCGATTTGACATCTGTGGCACCATCTACAAACTTTGAAAAATAGACGGCCTAGATGGCACCACGTGGTGCCATCCAAGTTGGCCATGGCCACCGGCCTCCTCCTTCATCTAAGGTCATAAGATCTAGACTGTTGGATCGAGATCCAACGGTCAAGAGCGTGCCTGCTTAAATTCATAAACGCGTCAAAGAGAGGCTAGTGGTGCATTGGCTAGCACCTTCGTTCACAAAGTCGCTGTGAGAGTTCGAGCCCCACCCCACCTAAAATCAAGCACACGCGCACGCGTGACGAAATTCGGCCACTCGATCGAGCAGCGATGGCGACCGCGACGTGGCGCTCCTAGGGGCGCCGGATGAATGGATGCGTGCACGCACGCGATGACGCTCTATCATACGTGGGCGTGCGCAACAACAGAAGATGAAGTGGCCTCGCGCAATCTCGATTGTTCGATCAAATGATCGGACGACTGATAGCGGCGCAGCATGATGAGGCGGTGAATGACTGAAGTCAAATGAGCAGTGGTGTGGCGCGGTGACGTGTGTCTGACCAGAGGCGAGCAGCGGAGATTGAACGTGTAGCTACAACGTTGTGCCCCTACAGTGACGATCATAAACATCACTAAAGACCACTATATTAAATTCTAAGCATTCAAATGGCTAAACTACCCTCACGACTACACCTATAAAAGGATCACCCGTACCACACATTTCTTCATCTCTTCTCTTCTCTTCTCACCCTCTCCAAAGCTCTAAAGAGTTAGTCTCATACCCGGGATGCTCCACTAGAGTCTTAAAGATAATTTTTCCATCTTCTCACCTCTGTTCGTGGAGCACCCATAGTTGTCCTTTCGCCACCATTAGGGAAGCGGATCCCGATGCGGCACCGCTCTGCTTCGTCTTCTATCCTGCAGCCCCACTCTCCCTCGTCCAGCATCTCACCACCCTCTTTTGGGCACTCCGTCAACGCAACTCATCCTCCAAGCAATCATTGAGGAGGATTTTTTCATCCCTATTTTTTTATCACTTTCTAGTGTAGCTTTCATTTTTACAAGTGGATGTAATGGACATATGGTTATGAAATATCGGTTCACTCTCTCTCTCTCTCTTTTCTGTATTATTCTCTCTCTCTTTTCTATTATTTATTCTTTAAATAGAATAGCTAACGTAGATTAATTTCAACCAGCTAATCTGCTTTCTGAAAAATAATTCTAAACATAATATTTAATCAACGTTCAACTCCCTGTGTTCAACTCAGGACCCACCAGAGTTTCAATTATAAATTTTATTTGGTAGCAGATTTTCTTGCAAATTTTACAATGACTTGGGTTTTCCAAACCCAAAACTTTTTGCAACAATTTTCTTGCTCATTAGTCGTGGAGGTTAGATAGAGGAAGGGAGGCAATGGTCTTGAGGAGGGGATACTGTTGCCGTTGAGGGATGCTATGGTGGGGCTGGGGGGGGGGGGGGTCACCGCCTTGGTTTGGAGAGGGAAGGGCGCAGATGATGTGGGCGATGGTCGACGGGAGATGGTTGATGACAGCACCATCAGGGAAGTGATGTGGGCAAAAGGGGGGTTTTAGAGGAAAATTTTTGTGGGAGGAGAGAGGTTTTTTTTATGAAGTGGGAAAATCTTTTCGTCACGATTTTAAAAATCCCGACGAAAAGTCAAAATATAAAACAAATCTAGATGATCTTTTTTGGTCATGAATTTTAGATGGAATTGTAATCATAAGTTATTTTTTGTCACAATTTGTAAAATCGTCAAATAGCCGTGACCAAAACTCATTTTTGTAGTAGTGTTGGATTCGGATAATTTTTGAATTTGGATCTAAATTGAGATAGGGAAACTCTCAAATTTTTGGATTCAAATTTTATCGAACAAAATTGAATTCAGATTGGAATATCCAATTATATACATTTAGATTCGGATTCAGATTCAGATTTAGATTCAAATTCAGCATCACCTTGCACTTCAACATGTATCCATTGTAGATATATATAAATTTGATTAAAGAGAGTTAATCTACCACTTAATCCATAGATATTATGATTTTATAATATATTCTCTTTCTTGAAATTTCAAATTAACATCATCACTAGTAGAAACACTAAAAGCTATTAGTTGAATCACCATAAATCAAAATTAGCATAATTTTTTAAAATCTTATTTTAATATTAATCATATATATGTGTACAAAATTTAGAAATAAACATATAAAATGTATTTTATTCTATTTTATTCTTATTAATTTTTTATTCTTAGTTTATCATTCTTTACTTTGTAGAATTTATTTTAATTTAATTATTTTTATATACTTAACAATAATTCATTCCTTTCTTATATTTATAAGAAAGCCTCTACATATCAACCGTTGAAACATTTTAATTTCATTTCACCTTTTATAGTAATATTAATTTTTATTTATATATAAAATATTGATTCTCTTATAAATCTCCTTTTAATTTTTATTTTCATTTATATTTATTTAATATTACTTTTTGTAAAAAAATTTATCTAATAAATAATAAATTTGAATTCATATTCAAAGCTAATCAATATCATAGTATTTATATTCGATGAATATCCTATTTGAATTTAATTAATATCTAGTTTATATTTAAATTTGATTAACATCCGATTCAAATTTATATCCAATTTATTAGGATCTAGTAATAAAAAATTCTATATAACTTAATTTTCAAATTCAAATATAAATTTGATATATATATATATGAAAATACGTATATCAAATAAAATTAGACCTGATTTCATCCCTAGATATATGTAAGAGCCTCCTCACTCTACATAACCGACGCTCTTGGGAGGCTTAGACGTCGGAATCGGAATCGGAATCGGATCATCCCAAGGGTCCACACCACCGTTGATGTGTGCTCCATAGAATCTCTCGCCAGGACTCAAACCGGTGGTAGCACGAGGACTAACGGCCGTGGGTTCTTCTTTTATGGAGATTCCCGTGGGGTCGGTCATCTGTGTGTATGGTGTCGTGTTGCTCTGTCACGTTCAGTTGCTAAAAAGTCTGATTTTCTGAGTAAATAATTAAGGTCCTGTGCTTTGCTGGCAAATGAATAAGTCTTGGTCTACGGATGTGGCATATGACTGCTTTTTTTCTAAAAATAAAAAGTACTTCATCGAAGGAAATGACAGATTACATGAAAACGTAACCTCAGAGGGGAAAAGTGAAGAAAAAATCGAACCACCGTGACAAAGGTGTGTGTGGTGGGGGGAAGCGGGGGAGGTAAACTCCTCTGCGTAAAAGGCGAATAAAATTGGTGATAAAAATAAAATAAAAAGACAACAAACGTCAAAGATGTATCTTCAGGTAAACAAATTTATAACCAATATAGCTGCATGTCGAACGATGACTATTGTGCCACCAAAAATATGGTTCGGATGATTTGTATATCCACGCAAACGAGTAGGAAGGAACTGAAACAAATCAACGAGATCTTGATTGTGTAGATGTGATCTCTAATATGATCCCATCAAAAGATCACGAGGATGAAGAGTAAGATCCATGTCAGCAATCGACGCAGATGGGAAAAGGGGGACGAGTTAGGCCACAGCAACGAGGAGGAGGTAGATAAAAATGAAACTCTATCTGAAGGGGAGAGGAGGAGTATGTCGAAAACGGAGGAAGGGAGGGGAGGGGGACTCTCAATCGGTGTCGATCGATCGATCGAGAGTCCCCAGCAATGGAAACAAAAGGGGGACTCTCGTTGGAGGAAGCTTGCCGAAGGGGTCAAGAGCAGGGTGGATAAGCGCAAATGTACACTTGCTTCCGGATTTCACATACTAGTTGAAGTTGAAAGGGCCGAAGAGGAGGACTGAGTGAGATGGCACACATTTTGAAAATCCCTTCATGTGTTCATGCTAGATGTATCTCAAAAATATGATAACCGATCTTTCTCCTTCGTCAAGTGAAATTCTTTGATTTCATTATCTACTGGTGTGTTTGACCTTGCCTTTCGCTATAGGATCGATGAGGGGAAAAGGTAGAGAGAAAGAGAGACGTGGGAATCTATGTAGGCGATTGAATAACATCAACCATGTGAGCGATGAGGTCGGTGCACCTGGTGAGGAAGAAGTAGGAGCTCGATGTGATGGGGATCGTCACCTGGATCCAGCTGATGGGCTCGATGCACAGTTCATTATTAGTAAAATTAATACCTAAAGATATACGTTGCATATCAAATATCTCACTTAATCCGGAAGAGAGATCACATATAGTTATTATAAATAGTTATCGAAACATATAATAAAAAAATATATATTATGTCAAATATATAAGCATCTATTTAGTTGTTATTGGCGAGTTATCTGACTTTGACACAAATCGAGTTAATTAAGACCCCCTTCTTAAAGTAGTTTATGAATTTTCTTAAGTTAATCTTGAAAATATGATTAGTTTGACGTGAGGCATGCTAGCCTACAAATTAAGAGGGTGTTTTCAACGTGCCATTATAATCAGTCTGACGTGGGGCATGATAAGCCCCAAATGAAAACAATTATCATAAACAACATACATTTTATTGTAGAAATACAAATGCATGCATCAGCCAAAACTTCTATTTGCAAAGTATTACTACTTGACCATACCTATGAGTAGGCAAGCACAAAAACAGAAAAGACAAAAAAAAGATATTTCAGGAATTCAAGTTGTGAGAATGGAACTTTCTTAAAGCTATACCAAGTAGCACTTAGTCTACATGAAACAATGCTGAACATAAGCATCACAAAACAAAGCTAAAGAAACGAAACGACCAAAACAATGTGTACATGAACTTCTTGTATATAGGCCACACAGCCAAACTGGTGTCCAGAATTAGCCTTCACTTTTTGGGGTTTGGATTCTGCTAGGAAAGAATGTTGGAAAAAACCTAGAAATATTTTTGCCGAGGATAAAACCAAGAAAGAACATCGGAAAACAATCAAAAGAAAATTTCCACATTATCAAATAGGCAGCATATATGGTACAGATTCTCGATAAACTAAAAAATCCTAAAACCTAAGTCACACAAAGCTCACTTCTACCACATGATTTTTTAATGAGCTTAAAATGATAACCAAAAGCAAAAAATGGGAAAAACTAGCGGGGGATCTAAGAGGGGCACATGTAAATATCCCTGGAATGATATTGGTGGTGCCGATGTCGAGGCCTCGGACCAATCTTAGCTAACTTGGCGTTGAGCAGAGATCTTGGAGGTGTGGAACAACAAATGGCAGAAGTGGGGGAAACAGGGAGGAACGGAGTAGTTTGCGCAAGTGTGTGAGAGAGAGAGACGGAGTCAGGGCGAGGAGAATAATGGATGAGAGTGGGAGAAATGAGGTGGTCCGTGGAAGTGTTGTTAATACATTAGTTAATTTGGGTTTTTTATAAAATTATTGTTATGTTATTTTATATTATATTTTAATATTGTAGGTCATCTTGAAACACAAGTGATGTACACCTTAACAAGAAGAAATGATTTTATTTTTATTATTATTAGATTATTTGTTAAATCGATTTGTTTTTGTAGTTTAATTTATTTAACACTTAATTGACTTCCGTCTGCACACTTTGATTCGTTAATGTTATAATCAATATTTATTTTTTATACTAATCGTTGCATGTCTTTTTAGAAGATTTCTGTCAAGCACATGTCTTTAAATGGGTAATTTTTTACATTTATCACATGTCATAACCTCTCATGTATTATTCAATTTAAAATAAATAATCACTTGTTAGTTATTACCTTTTAAATAGGACTAGTCGTATAATTATTTTAACTTATAATTTATTAAACGACTAATTTTTCAAATACAACTTCTGCATAAACTTTGATGTACGATTATTTTTTTTGAAAAATAATTGAACGTTGCACTCTAAGATCTAATACTTTTAAAAAGACACCTACACTTCTATATTTACTTTTAAAACACACATCGTTACATCAACTTTCCTTCATTCAAGCAAAATTTCTCCGGTGATAAGAAAGCCTTCCCGCATACAGAAAGCCTTCAAGCATTCTGTTTCAAGTGTCACGTCCTCAAGGCCTCCCTCTACTTCCGCACATCAAAGGTTATTTGAAAAGAAAATGTTGATCATGTTATTTGTTATTGATCATTATTAGATATTTACTGCTAACTTTTATGCAATTATTATAAATTATTTTTGAAAAAATTTATTGGTGTAGACATTATTGTTAAATCTACACTTACACATCATTTTTCGAAGCATTTTTAAAAGCTATTTTTAATGTATAAGTTTATTTGAAAAGATCAATTCATTACTTTATTTTCACATGTAAAATCTTATATTTAAGAAAAAATTATTTTGAGGTAAATTTAATTAGTTTGAGCATATTATTTCAACGTAAACAATCACACTACTAGTTCTCTAGTAATTTGGTAACTTTAATCTTTTAATTATTTTTGTTAAGTTTTCAAGTGTGGAATTTCCATTCTTCTCATAGAAAAGAACAAAATTACTTTTTTGTAGGTTGTATAAGAAAATGTTTATTGTAATTGAAGATTATCACCCTCGATTGTAAAGTGGTAGAATAATAAATTTTGCTTGCTTGTGTCAAGCAGAAAATCTTTGTTGAAAAATAAGATAGTGATTTTTCCTAGTTGAAGGTTTCCCCTCTAAAATCTTATTTTCATTTGTGGTTTGATTATTACTATGCAAAGGATTATTTTAATTTTATATTTTTATATTGTGCACAATTCACCCCCCTCTTGTGCCATCCTCAAGTGTGTGTGTGTAAGAGAGAGGAGTGGGGAGAGGAACAGATAAAAGTGGGAGAAAGTCGAGTCGAGGCAAGGTGAGGGGGTCAAGTCGAAGGTGGGGATGCTAGAGGCAGCAAGTTGGGCACCAGAGGTAAGGTACAACATGGGCAGAGTCACGAGGGACAAGGGAATGGGTGTGAGCTCATGGTAGGAGGAGTGGTGTTACAACTCGATCCCAGCTCCCTGCAGGACCCGAGATCGACTCGCCTTGGCTAATCCTAAGACCTAGTCGTTCAACGAGAAATAATCAAAAGCAGAAAATATTCTACAACTACACATACAATGTAACTAAGTAGAAATAAATAAGATGCAGTAATGGGAACCAGAATGAAAAGTCTCAAAATTATTACATGCCACAAGCGGAAAAGTACTATAACATACATAGCTATCACAATTAGAACAAAAAGAAATATAATAAGAATATAGCAGGAACAACTAATATATGCTAAAGGTACTCATTACGACAAAAAGAGCTCTGAAACAGAAAAGGAATAACACTACAGCTAGGCTCGGTTGGGCCCAACACCCTCTGTAGCTGGTGGTGCTGGCTGTTCAACTCCTTGACCTGAACATGGTTATATAATCTGTGGTCAACTAACGCTGAGTAGAGTGGTGGTTAAGACATTTACATGCAATTTAATATAAAGAAACAAGCAGATACTTAATCATTCATTTTGCTCGAGGCGCCTTCTATCGGACGAATTCAGGGACTCACCTTACTCGGGATGCCTTCTTTCGAACGTCTGGAACTTCGTGTAGATGCCTAAGGGTATCTTCAGACGTCTGGAGACACTCCCGGACATTTGAAACCACCTCGGTCCTCGCATCGACGTGCCTCCCCAACCTCTGACACATGCATGTGAGGTCAGAACTCGGTAGGGAAAAAATAATTGAAAAATATGCGCTATCAAACGTCTGGCATTACCTCTGAACGTCTGGACAGACGTCTGATGGTCTCTCCAGACGTCTGATTCTGCAGAAAAATGACTCTGCAGAACTGTTTGCGAGCTCTCTTTCCTGCAGAAGCTGCAACAACTGCAGCACCTCCCTGTCTCCCTCTACTCTCAGGTCTCCGGTTTCCTTTGCTCTCTGTTTTCTCCTCCTCCTGCTCCCTGCTCTCCATCTCCTCTTGGTTGTGGTGTGGAATGGATGGAGGAGGAGTGGGGGTTTATAAGGAGATGGAAGGCATGGGGGAGGAATGGCGCGAGGCATGGAGGGGTGTCGTGGGCGGAATGGGGAGGGTGTATGGGAGAGGGGGTGGTGTACAGTGGAGAGGTGTGTGTGCATGGGGTTGGGTTGGTGTGGAAAAATTACGGGGGCACCCCCGTAAGTTCTCCTTTTCCCTCGCATACTCATAATAAAAACCTAAGGGGGTTAAAATTGCACAAAAACCCCTAAAAATTCTAGAATGCCAAACGACTCTTAGGAAGGGTCATTTTAGGAGGAGAAGAGGGGGCGGTGGGAGAAGGAGAGGAAGAAGAGGGAGGCAGAATGGAGGGGGGACAAAGAGCTGTGTGAGAAAGGGAGAGCAATGGGTGCCTTCTATGATCAAAAAGGGGAGAGGGGAGAGATCTAAACAGGTTCCACAGTGGATATAGATTTTTTTTTTTAATCATAACTATGATGGGGTGTTATGACTCAATCCCGACTCCCTATGAAACCTGTGAATGGTCGCCTCGACTAGATCTCAAGACCTAGTTGTTCAACGAGAAATAACCAAATGTACTAAATTATTCTACAACCACACATGCAATGTAACTAAGCAAAAATAGATAATAAGCAGCAATGGAACTAGAATAGAAGATCTCAAAGATATCATATGCCACAAGTGGAAAAGTATTATTACAGACATATCCATCACAACTAGAACATATAAAAATACAACAAAAACATAGCAGAAACAGTTATCACATGCTAAAGGTACTCACTACTAACAAAATCTCTGCAACGGAAAAAGAGAAAGGACTATGGTTGGGCTCGACTGGGCCCAACACCCTTTTCAACTGATGGCGCTGGCTGCTCAACTCCCTGACCTGAACATGGTTATATAAATTTGTGGTCAGCAAACGTTGAGTAGAGTGGTTGTTAAGTCATTTACATGCAATTAAACATAAAGGAAACAAGCAACTAACTAATCATCCAATTTCCAATTATGTATTATTATCTGTTTCTGTTTAAACAACTGTGTTTCTGATTTAGTTTCTAGTAAGGGTCCTCAACATTTCTCAAATCCACTTGTTCCCTAAGGAAACGATCTTGATGCAGTTTTCCTACGATGCAGGATGTACACGTGACACTCTCCTAGTCAGCAGAGCACCCCATGGTAGTCCTACACCCGATCTACCACCCCAAGGTCATGGCTGAGACGTAGCGATGGCTACTTTATGTGAGATAAGCGCATGGATAGCTACCCCGCACTGACACGTAATCAGTCGTTTCCGCTAACTGGTATGCCTAAACGTACAACACAGAGCAGAAAATGGGCCACACCCCTCAACAGTCTGCGTACCCTCGCCTGGCTATCCCGGTTTGCCCAGTTGGGCTAACAAGAGTTGGTGTAGGAGGCCAATCCTAACCCCGGGTCCTAACCTAAGGGGCAGATAGCTCCCCCCTATACTAAAGTGACAGTAGCTCTCCTTGGTACTGCATACATAAGGGCAAGTTCACTTTTCATACCCAATTCCATATAACCAACTAGCCCGTAGGCAACACGTTTCCACACACATCGGATTTCCATATCACAGTATTCGATTCCTTTTCTAGTTCCCCGTAGGGTTTGTACATCAGTATTCGTCTTATTTCATGATACGTCATATGTTTCCATTCACATTCCGATTCTCAATCGTATAATAAACAACTCGTGATTTAATAAATTAAGCAATCACTACATCACTTAACTATTCAGTTGCTAGCAGTAAAGACTTTAACATGCATTTCGGAGTATAACAGCATGGTTCGAGTAGTGTACATTCATCCTTCTCAGCCCTAGGATTCATTTCATATCCTAGGGTTCAATTAGATCATTCTAATATAGCATGCACTTTAATCATTTAAATCACAGTAGTGGAGAGGACTACTCTACCAGGATATTCAAGTGGAATGAGGGCTCGTACGGTAGATCCCGTCGTCTCTGCAGGTCCCATATACACTACGGACTGGAGATCTATACCATTGACCAATCATGTCAAGCAAGTTCACAATAGCATAGGTGCGACACTAACACATAGTGAATTTCAAATGGAAACCATCGATACTTCGTCTACGTAAAATTGACTCCATTTGGGCTCTGAATAGGCCAAAAACATGCATTCTGACCAAAGTCAGATGTCTGGGGCAAGTCCCAAACATCTTAATCGATCGCAAAAGCTCACCTTGCTTTCCTGCGTCTTTTTCAGACGTCTGAAACCCTTCGCAGTCGTTTGAGGGAGCTTCTAGATGTCCGACATCGCTCCCAGTTGTCTGGAAGAGAGGTTAGACGTCTGACACAGTCTCCAGACATCCTAAAGTGCCTTGAAGGGCATGCCTTGTACCTGTGCATGCACGCGCCACTTAAGTGCGACACCTCAAATGCTAACACACATGCATGCAGGCTTGTGTAGGGTACATACCCCGGCACCCTACGTGTTGTCAGCTCCGGACGTCCTGCGACTCCGTCAAACATCTATAGAGCACTATAGACATCTAACACTGTAGAAAAAAGACTTTGCAGAACTCCTCGCGAGCTCCAACTGCTGCAACTGCAGCAGCTCCGCCCTCCTCACACAGGTCTTCCTCCTGCACGGCTTCTCCTCCCTCTTGAGCTCCTTCGACTCCTCCGACCGCACTTCCTTCCCTTGCCCGAGATCCTCCGAGCTCCTCTCCTCTCCTCCTCCTCGCACCTCCTTCCCTCGCCCACTCTCTCTCTCTGTCCCTCACCCCAGTGCTCCTCCCCTCTCCTTCTCCCCCACTCACAGCTACAAGGGGATGGGGGGAGAAGATGGTTGTTGGCGGCAAGGTGGTGGAGTGAAGGTGGAGGTGGTGTTGGTGGCGTGGGGAGAGTGGAGGGGTGAGGGGGTTGTTATAAGGGAGAGGGTTTAGGGTTTGTGTGTGTGAGTTGTGGTGGGAGAGGAGGGGAAAAATTATGAGGTTACCCTTGCAAGGTTTTCTTTTTTCCCGCAGAGCCCACAAACTTAAACCAAGGGGGTTTAAAATTGCTCCTACACCCCTAAGATTCCAAAATAATTCCCAAACAACCCTTGGGAAGGGTCATTTTATGAGGTGCAATGGGGAGAAGTGGAACTAGGGATGCAAGTTTCAATCAATCCAACCTAACCTGATCCAAAAAGAATGGATAAAACTCCATCCGAACCCGATTGGGTTAGAGTATGGGTTTTATCCAAAAAAACCCAACCGAGTTTGGGTATGAGTATAAATCTCTACCCGATTACCTCACTCGAATACCCAAATTAAAATCCTCATTTGTCGAAGATACATAAGTCCTACTCTAACTCTTTCATTCCCCCAACCCTAATCTTCCTCATGATTCCCTTTATGATTTTGAAGGTTAAGAGTACTTCTAAAGCCTCCACTGAATATTTATTTCAGGGATGAGGATCTTTAAAATTAGAGTAGCTCAAGCTCATAGGTTTCGAACTTGTTAAAAATATACAATTAATAAATTGTGTTATGGATTTTTCTTTTTCTTTAACTCTAATTTGGGCATAATTTGTTGATATTCGATGGCTAGATGGATATAGGTATGGATTTGAATTTTTGTACCTAATGGGTAAATGATTAAGATGAGTATGGATTTTATAAATGATTATGGATATGGATATGAATATGGATATAGATTTACATGAACTCGACCCATTGATATCTCTAAGTGGAATTGAAGGGCAGCCGACATGTGGCCACTTAAAGACCTTGTTTTACTATAAGAGTATAGATTATAAACTATACCACTACTTCCTAAGAATATTAGGATAATTTTTCATTTGATTCAAAATTAAAATATCACTTATGTAATTTTATTAAAAACTCAAATATCGCATATTGATGATTAAATATCAATGGTGTAGTTTATTTTATAATCAAATATCACAAATATAATTTAATTCAAGGAGAATACGTGAACTTTTGTCTGAACTTTCTTTTTAACGTAGATTTGGCTTACTCAGAAGGGAGAAAAAAAAAAAGAATATCTGCATGACTGAAGAGCAAGGTATCACTGCATTTATTACAAGAGTTGATAGTGGATTGTAACATAATTAATTAATGTTTACATTTATGTTTATGTAAAAAAACACTTTGCCGGTCCTCATCCCTGCATTTATCTTTGGAAGAAAAAAACAATTCGTTGCTAGTTTATTTTCTCAAGTAAAAAATGGTTTCCGATGCCAGTTACATATGAACATGTCCAAAATAGTAAGGTGCTGAAATTCTCGAATGAGATATAGAGAAGGGCATTGATGGAATTTTGCATAAATAAGATTTCTTTAATAAACTAGGTTTTTGTCTCTATATAAAATAAGAGCAATTCCTTCAATTAGAAGTTGATCAAAGGATCAAGAGATCAAGACTCTACTATGCTTCTCTTGGTTGATGCACCCACCTTGTCATTGGTGCTTGAAAGCAATTGCATGTAGGAAGGGGTAAGAGTTTCATGATCTCTCGAAAGGATCACACAAATCTGTTACATAGGTGTATGCAACAGATTGGAGGGATAAACTTACTTCGCATATATTAAGAACGACAATTACACATGTGGTCACAAAGTCCTAATCTTACTTAATGCAAGAAGAGAAGATAGATCTTTGGGAAATGCTCTAATCTTCGTTCTCATATAAGGAGATGTTGAAAATAATATTATCCAAGATGAAATGATGGCAATCTAATGTAATTAGACCTCAGGATAATATTATTCTCTAAGTGTGAATGATTCACAAGTATTTTGAATACTTGAGGAAGCATAGTGCTGAAATTCCATAAATCTTATAACTTTATTATTAGAGTGATAAAATCAATAATGATTTTGATGAATTCCTACTTGAAGAATAAATTAAATGTAATTTAAAGACTTAAATTGTATTTTATTTGGTGATTAATTGCATGTAATTTCATTAGGTAAAAAATCTAATAATTGGATTGCAATTAATTTTACTTTAGATACTAGATCTAAACATCCCATAAGTTGTTTTGGGCTCATCTTGCAAAATTCAAGTAGGATTTCATCCTTACTTCTAGATGGGAATCCAAGGGTTACCATCAAAGTAAGATTAGGTTTGTAATCCCTATAAATATCTCCCAAGTGCAAACCCCAATCACCACAATTTCATAATTCCCATCCACCCTTAAGAGCAACCGTCGCTAGAGCAACAAAAGGAATTCTTTCTTCTATAGCTGAATGTCCAACAGCCATGTTGGACAACCTGTGTAGTATAAGCCAATTGTTCAATTTTGCAATTGGACAACCAACCAGTGAAGGGGTTGTGCATCAAGGGTGCCACCTTCACAAGCCAATCGACCAACAATCATTGTTGGTCATCCAGTCAGTACTATACCATGTTTTCACATGCATTCTAGAGGGCTTCTTGTTGTGTGATCAAGATTATGAGGCAAGGAGTCACATCGAATTTGTAAAGGGTTCACAAATCACATCCGAGATTGGTTCTTCCTGACATGAAGGGTCTCATCTGCCTGTCAAGGCAAAGCAGATCAGGTCTGCTGAGAGCTATTTGAAGAGGCATCGCATGTGGGGTGATATACCACGTCACCCATAAGGTATACCTTGATATCTCAAGGGATCTCGAGACAATTGGAAAGTAGTTCCAATCATGTGGTTCTGGTCTATTAAGGTGTTTTATTTCATATGCTTGATTTGTTTTTCGACATCCATTCGATCTTATGATTTGATAATTTTAAATGCTTGTTTTCATGCTTTCGCAATTGATGGTAACACCATCATCCTCTATATCTAACTCGAATTAACTAATTTTCAAGGTTAAATTCACCTAATTGATATATCAAAGGGTATAATTTAATCATGGCTGAGTCAAGAAAAATTACTTTGAAATTCTTTAATTCTATTATTTTAATATAAAAATACAAGTGCAAATTAACTAAGGGGTAAACCTACTCTTAATTGAAGGTCAATCGAGTTAAAAATTCCAATAAGTGAGCTTGCAAATGCCAGCTTAGGGTTTCTTAGAGAAATCAAACTAAATAACTACTAAAAACCCTAATTGTATCCTCATTTGAATTCAAAGGGTTCTAATTGAAATAAATGTAAAGTAAATCTTCTAAAAATAACTAAAAAATATTTCGTAAGATTTAGAATGATCAATTTTACAAAAGGAACCCACATTGACCTAAGTCAAATACCAAGGTTAACATTTAATATATTTTGGGTTAAAATGCAAATTCATCATTCAAACTTCATCAAAATCCAAAATTAATGCCACAATTAGATTCCTTGGGTCTGAATTAGGTTACCATAAAACATTAAGACTATTTGGACTTCATCTTCACCTACTTTGCATAATGGTACTAAATTTTTTAATTTCTTTCATTTTGGTCCCTCATTGACATAGGACCCTTACTTTTTGGTACCCGATTGACGTTATGATGACGTCAATCGTCTTGCTCCTCTAGCAAGCAGCATCTCACGGAGAAGACCTCAACCATGACTTTGGAGGAGGATTTCCCTCAATCCTCTCTACGAAATCCCTCAAATTTCGGTCAAGGTCTTTTCTATTCAAAGCCTCTTAATTTGGCACGATTACAAACTCCTATTTCCATCCATGGAGGCCACAATCCCCAACCAAACTCGTGAAACCACACCGCAAATCAATGTAATTGAGGTCGATTTCTCCTCAATCACTGCAACTGCACATCTATAAAGCTTCACCAATCGTTTTCATCAAGTTTTGGCACATCAAAACCCCCTCCTTCCTCCCTGATCTGCCATTGACACCGACCTTGAGGCTCCTTCGACCATGTTTTTCACCATGTCTCACCATCAACTGAAGACGTGGTCACATTCCTTACATCCTCGCCGAGCTTCCTACCACAGAAGCTGGCTCCTCTACCCCCTCACCAGAATCTGATTCCTCGCATTCGGTCGGCCAACATCGAACTCCCTCTTGTCCCCTTGTCCAACCATAGGTATCCCATCTTTCCTTAACTCTATAGCGTAGTTTAGGTGCCTTAAATTTAGGAATTGACCTCCATCCCACTCTGCCCTTGTCGTCGTCTTCCTCACGTTCGGCGAAAGTCCAGTGACCTCTTCCATCCCACTCCACGCATCACCATTGATCGCCAATCACCCCAAGAACTTCACCTTGACCTAATGAGCAAAAGCCCTCAATAAATTACGACGATTGCGCACTAGATCACCCTGTCGATCTCCACCTTTGACCGCTGACCTCTCTGATTCCGGCAAGGTTTGGCGAAGGTTTAGACATATTTAACAAGGGCTAAGAACCCGTGCCTGCTAGCACAGGTACTCGCTGAAGTTCCTTGTCTTCTCTGTCATAGACCACAGTCTCCGCCACTTCCAATCGACGATCAGGAGACACCATCAAGTCAGTGAGCCTCCCCCGATCATTCTCAACCTTGGCTAGCCCTATCCAACGGTTGAAGCTCATCACTAGTGTTCCTTTGGTGACGTCGCCTATAAGGAGGAAGAAGAAAGGTCCAAGAACCTTTTTGCAAGAAATAGAAGGATTGGAAAAGAATTTTTAGGGATCCATTTACAATAAATATAAACATTTTCAGGGACCTATTTGTCATTTTTGTTTAATTAAGTTGAGGAATTGTTCTTTACGGGTTTTTATCTAAATATTATGTCCAAGCACTATTGACTTGGTTTATTTAGTGCTTAACCATATTTTTCTTGATTATCTTTAATTAAGCATTAAATAATTAAAATACAATTGTCTCGATTGAATTATTAAATTGTGTGATTAACCTTTATATTTCTGAACTAGATTTGAAGCTTAGAAAATCAAACTAATTACATCTAGTTCCTAAGTTTAAATTTTGCAAAATCCAAATAGTGATAATTTCACACTCATTTTCTCCCTGCGAATAATCTCAGAATACCTTTTATTTCGATTAACAAAAATATTAAAAGTTGTTTGAATGCATTTGGACTATACTACAATACAACTTTTATCATTCTCAATTTGTGCTTATCACTTTTTGGTGCCGTTGCTCGGGAGCAATGCGTGCTTACTACTATCTTTAATTTATTTGATTTCTAACCATTTGTCTCTGTTTGGTTGTTTTGAAGTGGTTATTTGAATCCAACCCAAATAAGGAAAAGGGTAGGGTAAAGCTCGAGTCTACTGGCTCGGATCAACCATTCTAGGGGCAGATTAATTTTCTCCTTTCTTCTTCTTGTATATATCTAAAAATAAAAAAATAAAAAAATCTTAGGAATCCAACCTTGCCTTACTTTTCTAGAGTGATTTCTTGTGGCAAGGCAGTTTTTATTCTCCTGAGATAAAAAGTGTGATTGAGGAGATTTGTGATTGATTAGAACACACAATCACCTTGATTCTTGTGCCTACATAGGGATTTTTGTGCTTAATTTGAGCACCTTGGACTATCACCTTCTTGTTTGAGTCCAAGGTGTAATCTAATTTGAATTAAATTGAACTCCATCTAGAGCTAATTAGGGATTTGAACTTTAGGATTTTGGAGTGCTAGTACACTTTTGCAAGTATCAAAGGAAATATCTTCCTGCATTGCATGCAACCCAATCCCTTATTTGAATCAATCTAAACCCTAAAATCCAAGCTTTAAGATCACTTGAACCTTAAAATTTGGGACTTAATACCTGTTTGTCAAATGAAACAAGGTGGTTCGAGTGAGTTAACTCAGATTTTATCCTCCAATCCATAAGACAGGTAAGGTGAAGTTGGTTCACATTGTGAACCAATCAACCTAAAATTAGGTCACAATTATAATTCATTTTCAAAATCAAGTGACAACTAAAGGTACAAGCACATTTTAGTCTAAAATTGGTAGAATTATGGCTTAACTTGCATTTCCGATCTACTTGGAACCACAGTGACAAGAAAAGTTGGTAGGGGAAACCTTGTAACCCATAGGGACGCTACCGTGTAGGGATCTTTACAAAACTCTCCTTTCTTGGCTGCCCAAGTAATTCTCAGGGCAGGTGAGTTTTGATCTAGAGGTCCTCTACCTCCTTGAAACAGCCATAGCCATCCAATTATTTCGGGTGCCTTGATTGGGTCCATGTCATATCCAGTCATTCTCATATGATTCTCTAGTGTATGCACGGGAGGGGGTCCTTAAGACCCATCTTAAAGCCTCCATTAGAAATTCACTCTCGTCGGGGTCAAGCTCTGGCCAACTTGTTTGGGTCTTCCTCTAATCCAATCAACATCTCTTCAAATCCATTTACATCTGATTCCAGTTCACCATCTTCTGATTTAAATTCCATGGAGAACCCAAATCAAGAGGAAGGGAGTGATCTCCAACATCTTTAGAACCAACTATAAACTCTCACCAACTTGATTAATGTGAAGACTAACCCCCAACAACATCCACAATTGCGGTATCACTATAATTCTGCAATTGTTACTATTGAGCCTAGGGTGCATATTCTAGCAGGGGACCTGACACTAAATTGAAGCCAAATATTATTGGCTTAATTCCCCATTTCCATGGATTGGGTTCTGAAGACCAATTCTAGCATATTCAAGAGCTGAAGCATTTATCCCAGACCTTCTAGCCAAATAATCCGAACCGAACTACCTAACGAGTCGATCTTCGCTTCCGTTGAAAATTTTAATATAAAATATCATGTTGTAGTTATGCTTTTGTGGTGGAAAATCGACTATCAAAATTTTAATTATTTCTAACTACAATGGTTACGTCATTTCCATAGAGAGGAATCAGCCTATTCAAAACTCTTTAAAGTCTAAAAACATTGTTGTTCATAAATTGTCCACTAACCATTGACCCCATTAATCCTCATTTACTTAAAGCTTTTGTGAGAGAATAAACAAAACTCAATTAAATGAAAGTGGGAGGGGGTTCATGCAAATCCATCTTAATATAATAATTAGATAAATAAATCAACAGTGCATCTCACAATGGCATTCAATGTAAATACTAATTCAAGGTTTTATTGTAAAGAAACAGGGGAAAACTCCCCTTGCTTGCACAAGGAGAGAGGAGCATAGCTGGAGGCATGGTGCTCGGAGGACGTCGAGCGTGCAGAGAGGGTTTCGATGATGGTAGTCCCACGGTGGGAAGCGGCCGGACGACGAGGAAGAGGCCACCGATGATGGGTTCTTCTGGCCATGTGTGTGGGCTATCGTCGACGACTCTGGTGGTGTGGCGAAGATCAATGCATCGAGGCAAGCACGAGGGAGTTGATGGTGTAAAGGATGGTGGTCGAAGCGGATGGCTACGTGGAGGAGATGCACGCCAATGTTGGGTTCTTTTTTGAAGAAGATGAATAGTGTTGTGTGCATTGAGGGAGAACGCACTGTAGAGGTTACTGCAGCGACTGATGGTGCGAGTGCATGCGGGCCTGTGGGCACGCAAGGCTGCTACATGCGGTGGGGGCTACTGTCGGTTGCACAGAGGCCGCGTGTGGCCGTGGGTCGGCAATGGAGAAGAAGCCGATGAGGGTAGATGCGTGTAGCTCATGGAGTAGGGTTGATGAGCTTACCAATGCAACAACGATGGATTAGGGGGGCCAACAGTGTTGTTTGGAGAAGTGGCGGCAGTGGCGGTTATTGGGTTCTTTATGAGGAAGATGGTGAGTAGGGAAAGGAATTGGGTGAAGGAGAAGAAGGAAACGAAGGAGAAGAAGAGATGAGGAAGTGGAGACAGTGGTGATCACACGACGAGGGGTGGTGGCATGCATGCACTATCACTGCATGCATGAGCGAAGATGGAGGCGAGGCCGAAGCATGCGGTGGTCCATGGTGTTAGCCAGATTCACAATGCAAGCCCTTCTCCTCCCCCTTCCTATGTGCGAGCGTCTTTTTAATAGAAGTTCCCCGACTCTCCCTCATTCGGTTTATTCCGCACAAGATCTCCAACAACTTGACGATGAGGAGTTGCCAACAGGCTCGAAGAGGCTGCTGTTGCGAGACGCACGACCGACTTGGGTTGGCCGTCAGTTAAGGTCGGTGAGGATTAGTGCCCTATTGGCTGTGAAGAGGCGGTTGGGTATTGGATTTGGAAATTTTGCACATATGACCCTGCATAAACATAGATGTATCAAGTTTTAAAAAAATATTTTCTAATTAAGATAAACTAACACTTACTTCTGATTACAATCTAATGAGGTGTGTTTGAAATGAACTTAAGCTAATTAATTGTCCAATAAATTGGACTCATCACTACCCTACTCATGAAGATGTTTCCCTTTTCCTTGAAGGATAAGGCCACCCACTGGTATCGATCGTTGACTAGGCCAATCAACACATGGGATGAATTATAGTCTAAATTTCTCAAGAAATTCTTCCCTGTGGGGTGCACTAACACCTTGCTACTGCCTTGAGGCACCAAATCATGCATTATGTAAAATGCGAGGGAGCCTCTTCATGAGGCATGAGATCGATTTCAGGATCTCATGTGGAAATGCCCTCATCATGGAGTACCTAGATGGGAACAAGTCCAATATTTTATCGAGGTCTCCATGACGATATCAAACTCTTTGTCAATGCGGCCTGTGGAGGTAACTTTATAGGAAAAGATAAGGATACCATTTGGGAGATTCTCGAGAACACGTGCAAAAACTCCATAAATAATGGGTCTTTGGGTATGTCCGATCGGATGACTGCCCGTGCATCGATGAACACATGAGGAGCACATGAGGCATAAGACCTATCCTCCTCCGTCAACATGGAATTGGTGGCCAGTCGATTGGATAAGGTCTCTATTATTAAGAAAAAGTTGGACGATTTGACTCACCAACTCCAGAGGCCACTTCTTCTCAAAACATGCAAAACACGTATGCACGTTCGCCCATAGGGAGGGAGGTGTTTACGCGGCTAGATCATGTTTTAAAAGATATCTTGTTGTAATATAGATGAACTCTTCGCGAAAATAAATAAGAATTTATAACTCGAAAATCAAAATATCCGAGGTCGAACACAGGGAGTAATTGGGTATTTCAAAACTTAAGAACACAACTCTCAATAAAAAGCAATAACTAATTCAACCAAAATTGAAGAGTAATGAAATGTAGAAATAATGCTCAAAAGAATTGGACGGCTGATAAAATATCAGACATCTTAAAAATTCGTGCTACAGTGCTTTATATGTAATTTTGAACTTCTGTGTCTTCTCTGTCTCTCTTCTTTCTCTTTCTCTTTGCTCTGTGACTGGGCTTCTTCTTCTTCTTTGATTCTTTATCTTTCCTTGTCTTCTTCTTCTTCTGCTTGGTCTCTCTTGCTTCTCTCTTTCTTCTGCCCTTGCTTTCTCTTCTTTGTCTTCCTGCGGCTAAGTCCCTGCCTCTCTTCTTCTTTTCTTCTTCAGCTACCTTCTTCTTCTTCTTCCCTTGCTCTGCCGCTCCTCTACTACAGTGCGTCTCTATTCTTCTTCTCCTTTTTCCTTCTTTGTTGTGGCTTCCTTCTTCCTTGCTGAGTCCTTCAACCGCTTCCTTCTTCCTTTTCTTCTCTTGCTGCACCTCTTCCTTCCTTATCTCCTTCTTTCCTGCACAACACCACGTAGCAAAACCAACCCCCTACCCTCCCCATGTCTCTCTCTCTATTTCTCTCTTCAGTACGTTCTCCCAAAGCCAGGTAGTCGGGTCAGGTGTGTGCCCGGGTCCAGGTGCACCGGCATGGGTGTGATGCGCGAGGAGTGCTAGGTTAGGTAATCGAGTTGGGTGCCAGGTCTGCAGGGGCAGGTCGCGGACGAGGTGTGAGTAAGGGCGAGGGACCTCACCCCTGTGTGCTGGAGGCAATTAGCTGAAGGCACAAAAATAATTAATACTACACAGGTAGCTCGAAACTTACCGAGGTAGGACTAAAAGTCCCACCTGCTTCTGCGTGCGCTTCCGCAGAGAATATCTCCTAATTGCTGTAGCTGCGGAGTGCTTTGGCCCTCGATAGGTGGTTGCTACGGTTCGCGGAAGGAAGCCACACACCTGGGACTTGGTCTCCTGGAGCGGGGCCACCTGATGCAAGCTCGCGAGCAAGCTTCGCATCTTCAGTAATGGCGGCGAGGGGTCAAACCTGTCCACACAAATACGGCCTCACTGCCCTATTAGACAACAGGAAAACCTTTGCCGTATCATGGCAAAGGAGAGGCGGGGGTCGGCGTGGCTCAGAATGGCCTAGGCGTGTGTGCCTAGGTCGTTCTGTGATCGTGTGTGTGGGGTTGTTCAGTGGAAGTGTGGGGTGTGTGTGGCGGGCAGTGAGTGGGCGGAAAGTGATCAGTGGTCGATGGTGGAGGTGGTGAGGTTGGTGGCGAGACGTGTGGAGGTGCGTAGTGATGGATGCATCTCACCGGAGGTCAGCCGGAGATGAGGAAGATGAGGGTGGACAGTGGCAGTCGAGGGGGAGTTTATGCAATAAAAGGAGGGAAAAGAAAGAGTAGGAGAAGAGGAACTTATCTAGGGTAATTGGAGTGAAGGGGAGGTAGAGGAGACGAAAGGTGTGTATGTCCCGTTGTCGGAGAAGATGACCCTGAGGTGGAGATAACGACGACGAGGAGGAGGTCAAAGAGGTGTGCGCTGGTGCGGCGCAACACGAAGGAACGAGGCGAAGCGAACCCTGCCACTGGTATGGTGGCAGAGCGACGAGAGGAGGGAGGGAGAGTTGCCGGAGCTTGTGGGCTACTGGGTCTGAGGGGGGAAAGAGGAATTCTGGGGGATTCTTCGGCCAAATCAAGCTTGGGGGATTCGCAGAGGACCAGGGATCCTTTTATAGTTGTTGGGCGAGCTTCTGGTGCTTGGAGGGAAAGCCATCTAGCGCAAACTCCTCGCTGGAGAAGGAAGGTGGTTGGGATACCCAAACCTCTTGAGCGTTCGCATGAGAGATTGGGCGTAAATTTGATCTGGAGATCGCGTTCAATCGATGGAGAAATCCTCAGAGAATCTCCCTTCCAAATCTAGGAGGAGATCTATGAGGATTCGAGGAGATATCAGCCTTGAATCCTTGCCAGAGTGGGATTCCTTTGCTGTATGGTGGAGGGACCTGGATGCAAGGGTGGCGAGGAAGCTAGGGGGCTCTGCGTAAGGGTTTTTTCAAAAGTTAGGGGCCAGAATGTAATTGGGTGGACCATTTTGCAAAGTAGGTCAAGATCACCTTCCCTTAGGCCCAAATTTTGGTATAAACCTAATTTGGACCTAAGGAATCCAATGGTGAAGTTGGATTTTAGGTTTGACCACGTTTGACTGGACATTTTGCATAAAAATCCAAATTAGGTTAAATACTTAGCTAGGACCCAAATCTAGGTCAAAATAGGTTCCAAAGGCCAAATTGAAGGTTATAAACCCTAAGGGATATTTTCCATGAATTTTAGAGGGTTTAGTTAATCTTTATCCTGTCCAGAACCTTATTGAATTAAGTGGATCTGTTTTAGGGTTACAGAATGTCATTTAATTCTTAGATTGCACAATGACCCATTTCTGACTGAACCAACCCACTTTTATCTTATTCAGACCACTTGACCTATGTTATTCCTTTGAGAAATCCCATTTTATGCACTGCAATGGTAAAATTACAATTTTACCTTTAGTTCATGTTTCCTTCTCAGAACAGTAAACCCTTGGCTTAGGTCTTCCTTTAGATTATGCAGAAGCTTTTGTTTACTTTCTCAGGTCAAAATGAGTTAGTTAGGGCTCATGATGAGGCTCTCATCAAGAGGATATGCATAATATTCACCACAACTTTGGGATGGATACTTACCCATCCACTTTTGATCTTAGTTTTGGAGGGAAGATTAAACCCTCCTATCCTAGTTAGGAGATCCTTGAGCCCTGGTAATCTGAATTATCTAAAGTTGGTCAACCCTGTAAGGAAGTCCACGCCATCCAGAATGATCCTTATTCCAACTCTTTGGTTGTGCAGCAATCATAGGTCTTAATTGACATAAATTAGGCTAGAACTTAGCATAAATTAAGGTAGTTCATGCATGCATAAGAATTATTTGCATCTTTACTGTTCCTCCTATAGCTATGCATAGAATAATGCTATAATATACTAATTAGGTGCATTATATAAATTGCAGGAAATAAGAAGCTCAGGAGCTAGATCTGAGACTGGATCTGAAGCTGGACCTGAAGCCAGAGTTGTAGTAGAGCTGAAGTAGAAGACTAAGAATAAGATGTAGTAGACAATAATGTAAGGGGTTGACGTATGCTATTCTGTTAAGAAAGAATAAAGTAGTAAATTATGAAGAACTTAGGTCCATCCGAGCCCTAGGATAGCCTAGAAGCTTCCCCAAGCCTTAGCCACCCTTAGATTAGGTCACTGTACCCTAGGAAGCCTTAAAACCCTATTTCCAGCCTACATCTGGATGTCCAGATGAGTTATAGGATGTCTAAAACCCTTAGCCACAAGCCGCGCACCTAAAACCCACTTCTGCAGCATTTTAAGACATCCAGACACTTGGTCTGGACGTCTAATTTCTGCAGATAGAACCTTAACTCTTCCTTGCCTCTGTTTGGATGTCTATACAACAAGTCTGGACATCCGACTTTTCATTTTAAGACGTCTGACACTATTGTCATACGTCTGGAACTGCTCTCTAGTTCCTATTTTTGAATTCAAGCTTGGATCTTGAATTCCTAAGTCCCTAAACCCAATTCCAACCCCATAGGGACCTAAATTAAGGTTCCTTAACCATAGTACTTCATCTCTAGACCTCCCTAAGGACCTAATTAGGCCCTCACTAAACCTAATTGACTTGGATCTTAGCCAATTCCATCAGCCTATTCAATTGGACTCATTGAGTCCAATTGAGCCATGATCTCAGCATAAAAAGTCCAATTGGACTCAGTGAGAGTCCAATTGACCTAGACCTAACTTAATTGAGTTGGTTTACTCCAATTAGGGTTTCACACATCCAATTAAACTTGTATCAAGTTTAATTGCATTTTACCTTAATGAATTAGGGTTTACAACCCTAATTTGAGACCTACCTTGACCTAAACCCACTAGAACCTAACCTAATCAACCTAGCCGCATAGGTTTCAACCCATACGCACCATCTACATGAAAATACCTAGCCTAGAGTTCTCTAGAACTCTTTACCATATGTTTTTGCCTTGGTTGTTAAAAATAGCAACCAAGATGCATTCAATTTTTAGATCCACCAAATATGGATCTAAAAACCACCCATCCATCCTCTCTCTCACTCTCCCATGAGCTCCCACCATAGGCGTCTCTAGAGAGTTCCACACTTCTTTAGAGAGGCTCCCTTGGGTCTACTTAAGGGACCTTTGGGTGGCCATTTTTACCTATCTAGCCTTCTGTCTAGTTTTAGCTTCATTCCACCTCCATTACTCCACCTCCATCTCCACGAGCACACCATGGCATCTCCATTACCTCCACACCAGGCCTAGATCACCTCCAACCTCTCTCCAAGGGCCGGCCTAAGCACCATTGGCTGCCCCTCCTCCTCTCAACCAAGTCAAAGGCCATTGGAACCATCTCCAAATGACCTTATTTCTGTTATCTAAGTAGTGTAGTTCTTCATAGATTAATGCTTTATTACTGCTTAGTAGTGTAGCTTCATATTCTCCCCCAATGATGCATGCATAACCCCCTATGGATTCATGTATGCAATCATTTTCTGTTAGTTAGTTTATTGCTTTCAAGCTTTCCTGTACAAGCTTTCCGTGAGCTTTCACTCTGTAGCCACCATGATGCAATCAATGAAATTATCTTTTATATATCTCTATGTCTATGTGTGAAAATCACCATGAACTGATTGCCATATTTCCTTGTGATTAAAGTTGCATGCACGAAATTGGTATTCTTTTGCAACTAAGCATGTCGTGCATCAATACGAATTATTGTAAACTGGCATGCATTTCTAAATAAGTAGAGCAAGCTAAATCGAATTCAAATCTACATTTTCTAAACGCCTCTCAGAGACGAATGATCGGGACTCAAGTCTTGTTATTTTATAAATTATTTTTGATGAGTGTTTTCGGGCACTATACTACGACGAGATCTCTATTTTCAAAACATGCGTGAGAACCGCTATTGTCACTCTCACAACCTCGGATGGCATAATCATCCTAATTTCTCTTGGTCGGGGAATTCTCAAAACTCTGGACCTCAATATCCGCTTCAACCACAAAATCTACACTCATATCAACTTGCCCAACCTAGGCCCAACCCGAATTTTCAATCTGGGCCTAAAAGGGAAGATAAAATGAGCATGATTTTGCAGACCCTGGCTAATATGTAGAAGACTAATGCTACTATGCAGAGGCAGCATAATGCAGAGATGGCAGAGAAGCGTAACCAGCTTGCACAAATGGTTGGGACTTACCAACCCGATGCACTTCCTTCCTAGCCTTTACCTAACTCGAACAATGTACTAAACCAGAGGCTCATTGTGAACCCAAATTAGGGCCAATCACATTATGTCTATCAGGGCCCCTTTGCACCTCCACCTCCTGATTGGTCGAAGGCTTCTACTTCTTACTCTAGTTATCAATAGCAACCTCCTATCCTACCAACCCCAAATCCAAATCAGGCAGGTCTGAATGCTGTCACTACTCATAGTGACAAGACTACTCAGTGTTGGTGCAAGGGCACCACGATCATTGATTTTGATGATAACAAACCACTTGTTATTTAACATTTACATTGAGTTTAAGATTTTAGGATAAATGCAAATGGAAGCAAGTTTGAAGGAGCTCAAGCTCACATCCATAGCTAATTGGAGAAGCTTGATCGAGGAGTAGAGAAGATGGAGCTTCGCATGGAATGAAAGTATGAAGAAGAAAAATAGGATAGATGTTTTCTTTCTTATATTTTGTACTTGTACTTTACTCTTTTATTTCCTTGTATTCTTGTTAAAGAGCCCAAAAATACCATACCTTAGTCTTAGGAACACCTTCCCATCCCTATAACACTTAAACAAACTTAGAAATAACTTAAAAAACCAAAATAGGCATCAGATGACCTGATCAGACATCCAATATGGACATTAGACATCTGATCATAGACTTTAAGACATCTGACATTTTGTCTAGACGTCCAATGACTTAGGCTACAAGCAAAGATCTGTGGCCATAACCTTTAAACGTATAGCCCTTAGTCTAGACGTCTTAGAAAATGTCTGATGACCTTACCAAATGTCCAAAAAAGGACTATTGGCTTGTCAAGAGAAAATCTTTGAGGATCACCTATTGATTATTTTAATGGTATTATCAGACATCTATAGACATGTCCAGATGTCTGATAAAGAGATGTTAGGCTAGATCTGACCCGAATCTTGACTTATTTGACCTTATAGCCATTAGCTTCTTGGGAAATCAATTCCCATAGAGAATCCTCAGACCATATGTCCAAACCTTATGTCAGACGTCCAATCTATCATCTGACCCATATACACTAAAACCATGTTTAGATCTGGTCCAAAACAAGAACAAACCTGCCTATTATTAGATGCCCAATTTTATGTCCAGACGTCTTATAATAGCACTTCAGATGTCCACTTAAATCCCTATTTAGATCCAATAGAAACAGGGACTTTAATCATTTAGAGCAGACATCCAAAGTTGTCATCAGACATTTGACCTAAATATTAGACATCTGATAACTCTATTAGAGTCGTAATTGTGACGACCCAAGTCCCCCCAATCGATGAAACTCGAGTCATCGTGTGCTAACAACCAGCACAACTCACCCGCAAGATCGCAGTCACCCAATACATAATCAGAAAATATAAACATAGCCAAACAAACTAATCATATATATTCACGGACCCCCCAACGACCCTATTTTCACGGAGTCATCGTGTGCCTCTCGACCCTGTTTTCACGGAGTCGTCGTGATGGTCGAAGGCGTTAGGTAGAGTAGTGATAACACCACGCAAGGGGGTAGTAATTAGGTTGAATATGGCCCATCTTTAGAATAAAAGGCACAACATAAAGTAGAATAGGAGCATTGCATGCATCAAGTACCAAGATTGCTTATAGACTGCATTAATGGCCATTTGTGTAAAGCATGTGTCAAAGCAAGCCCCAGATGAGCAATCGGACCACACGGATGGATTCAGAACGACGAACGGAGTCCAACGGACTCAAGATCGGCCAAATTCGACATCCGGAGCTCCCACAATGGGCCCAAGAAATTCTGACCGTTGATCTGGAGATCAACGGCCCAGAAAGCGCCACGTCGCCCCGGCCCCACTGCTCGCACGCCCTCAAGCCAGCTAAGGACGAATCTCGGCCGTTGATCTTCGATCGAATGGCCGAGATCCGCGCGCTCGCCCGCGGTCGCCGCGACAAAGTGCGGGTGTGGCGCAACGGCTAGCGCGCACGCCCGCATCACAGCGATGCGCGTTCGAATCGCGCGGAGTGGAAATCAAGCGCGAGCGAAGGGCACGGAAAAATTGGGTCGCCCGATCAGCAGCGGGCGGCCAGGATCGCGCCACGCGACGCGATGACAGCTCCCGAGTGCCCACGCGCGGGCGCACGTGCGCCCGAGGCGCGATCTCAGCGCGGGCGCGGGAGGATCTCAGTCGTCCGATCTTTGATCGGACGGCTCTCGTTCAACGTCCACGGATCGCGCTTGGAGAGAGAGAGGGGCGGGCAGCTGACCGGTGGCAGGAGGGCTTCACCGACGTATCTGGAAGCGGTTTTAGTGACATTCTGGATGTCGCTAAAGCACATTCTTCTTTTAGGAAGCCCTTAACTCTATTTAAACCCCCTTCTACCACCATTCAAGGCATACTCACCCACTTGCAACTACTCCACTCCTCTCCTAGCTAGTTTTAGGCACTCTTGTAATCGCCGGAGACGACAAGCCACCGACGGAGCCTCCTCCACCGCCGTGGCTACCTCGTCGCTCTCCACTCTCTCTCTACCTCTCTCTCTCTCTCTTTTAAGCTTTCATCTACTTTTGTTGAAGCATGTATTTAATGTTGTAAACCATGAACTATGAATGCATGTTTAATGAAATTATTTTCCATTTAGTCGCCATTTTAATTTCTGTTTAAAGTACATGATCAAAACCAAGAGCTTTCTAACCCTAAACTCTCTCTATCTCTCGCTTTTCAAAACCGTCTCTTTCGCAAGCAAAACTCCGCCTTTTTCGTGACAAGTGGTAAACAAAATCCGATTTCCACGCCTCCCTGAGACCGACACTCGGACTCACCTCCGTTTACTTCTTTTAAAATCAACGTATCAAGTGCAACTATAACGACACCTCTTAACACACACGCACGAGACCACGTCAGTTTTTGGCGCCGTTGCCGGGGAGGCAACAGATTTGTTTTATCACCTCCATTCCACACTCATTGTCACATCGTCTAATGCCCTATTTTCCTTTTTACTTGACAGTTGCAGGAATTCGACGCATGGACGGCGAAGCGACGCATTCCACGACAGTAGCAAGGGAGTAGGCGCCTCGAGGACCGATAGTGAGTAACCTGTCTCTCATTGTTTGCTTGCGTGAAAAAGCTAAAAAAAATTGTAAAAGACTAAAAAAATTGGCGTGGTGAATGATTGCTTGACCCACATTCTTAACACATCACCCTACAAAAAAATGTACACTCTAATATGCTGAATAAATTCTTGGAGTGTTATTTTCTTTCTTGAGTGGTGTTTGTGAAGCCACCATGAGTTGACCTGGGCCGCACCACTCAACCTTAAAACTGACTCATCTAATAGAAGCTGCATGATCATTAGGATGAGTACACTAGGGTTTTAGAGCCTCTACAGAAGAAAAAGGAAATCCACTTTCATCAAATTGTGTGCAGAACTTGACGTGCCCACTGAAACTTGTTTGAAAACATTAAGACACGTCAACCCTAAAAAGTACTAAAGTAAGGATGAAACACTAAAAGACACCACATCCTAACAAATCCTTGCTTGAAAACCATGTTTTGCTAGAAGCACATACTTTGAAAGTGGAAAATTAAGAGGCACCACCCCAATCAACGCCTCATCACATCACCCTAAGCACAAGCACTATCTTAGCCCTTTAAAAATGAGTAGACATGCCCTAGGCAGGACTGAGTTAAGTCTCAAAAGGTGAGGTTTTGTTCGCTAGGCACTTGGCTTTCATTCCCTTGGTAGAATCTGGTGACTAGGCTGCGGGGCAGTGTCAAACGACCGCGGCTGTGGGGCCTATGGAACCAGAGGCGCAAGCCAAAGGAAGAACCTTCCCTGCAATCCCCTCGTAATCAACCTGGCCAGATTAACCTCGGGAAGGGGAGTCTAGTGTTTACGGACTTAATCACCCTTTGCGAGATTTCTAGGTCTTCTAAGGAATACACCATAAGGACTAGGCTTGTTTGCTTGGTTGAGGACACAACTCTCGCATCTGTTCTTCCCACATCCCTCCATTTCTTCCAAATCATGGATTTCAATGCCTATCCATCTTACCCAAACTCCCCCAACAGGATTCGTATCTAACCCAAGTGGACCATACTCGTAGCCTACTTGGGCTAACCAACCACCAAGTTGGGGGTACAACCTTGAATATCCCTCTTGGCCCAACTATGACCAAACCGCACCAACCTCTTATTGGAATACAACCAACATAGCCACCCAAGGGTACGATTCAAATCATGGGGCTCCATATCTCGATTGTCCTCACGATGCCTCCTCATTTAGGTCTGACCCGCTCTACTGTGATAGGACCTACACTTTAGGAGAACACCAAGAACCCTACCCATCTTAGGATAATAACCAAGAAAGGTCATCTGAATTCAACAACCTTGCCTACTTGACCTTTGGATTAGAAGGAGTTCTAGACAAATGGAAATCAGAAAATGATCAGAAATCTAGGCAAGCCCAGGATCATCAACCTTTGATTTGGTCCCCTGATGAAGAATCTGACTGGGAGGAGGACTTAGAACCTCAACTATTCTGGAGTAGGACCAAACAGAGAATGGTTCCTCTTGAAGAACTGGACCCTGAACATGATAGAATAGAGGACCCACCCAAGAACCTAAACACTAATATGGATTCTGATCCACAACCTCAACCATACTCTCTTAACCTGGATTTCAAGGAGGAAATCCAAAGGACACCAAATGACACCATGTCAATTCTTGATAACCTCCAGTTAGAACTACACAGACAGAATCAAGAATTGGTTAAAGGGCAGCATGCCATGTTGGAGTTGTTCCAACAGTTGGGGGAAGAAGGCCAAAGAAAGTTGTTGCACACAACACCATTCATGGAATTCATAAAGCAAGGACCTACCATGATCAATTGGACTACACCCAGTCATCCTGATTTGGTTCAGTCCACCATTGATACCCCTCAGGAGTTGGACAGCTCACTAGATAAGGACAATAAGGATTCCTTGGAACACAATTTGGGGAGCATTGAGAACAAACATCAGGAGGAAACTGAGAATGTGAGGGGAGAGGCCTTGGAATCTGAATCCAATCGGCCCAAGAGAAGCAATCCGGTGGGAGCAGCAGCCACCATCATAGATGGAGAATGGAGTTACAATCTCAAAGAAATTGATTATGAATCGGTTGGAATCCCCATCACAAATTTGGAGGAGGGCCGAGAGAAAGAATATGATCTAGAGGATGGAATTGACCCTACCTCTAATGTAACCCCAAACAGTGAATCTGATACAGAGAAGGTGGCAGAAAATATTCTTGAGATCAAGGGCTTGGAAGGAATGAGCGATGAAACCATAGTTGCGGAAGAGATGGATTCGTCTTTGGAGAGAGGCCTCATGCTTGGTTGTAGGGCTCAGTATGAAACTCTGGACTTTGTTACCTGCCCTACCAGAATAAGAATCCCGCAACCCGAATGCACTGGAATTGATACACTTTCGATGGATTACAGTTTTATGGGGACACAAGCTGAATATAAGACCTACATCTTTAGTGTTTGGCATGTCATATTTGGGGTGCGTTCGTCCACAGCAACTTGTTTGCATGCCCACAAACTAAGAGAGGATCTGACACGGGCATGCATGATATATCTATTACAGAATTCCCACCCCTTAGGAACGGGACTCCACCACAACCTTATTCGCATCTGTGGACTTCTGATTTTGGGTCTGGCTAATTTTGAACATATCTTCTTGACCCAAGCCATTCCTGTTTGTGCACCGCCCAGCTGGAGGCGTTAAACTCAGCGCTTCCTGGGAGGCAACCCAGCGGATTCAGACTGATCTGGTAGTTTACGTCACTCAGGTACTATCTTTTTGAACCCTTCTGCATCCATGCATCTGCCAATGAGGACATTGTCCAACTTAAGCATGGGGGGATGGTAAATTGCATAATCTTGAGCTTAATTAATCAGTTTGAATGAATAAATTAATTGATTAAAAAAAAATTAAATTTAGGAAGAAAAGCTTAGGCATTAGAAACTTGTCAATAGTGGAAAATAATACAAAAAGAACTTAAATACTTAGACTTTTCAGGCCTTCAGGCTTAATCAACCCTGGTGTCCGTTAAAAAATGGATTTAGCAGCAAATCCTTGCAACTTTAAGCTATTCTAATCCACCTAATAAATAAGGTAATAAGTATACAACTTATCAACTTACCCTCTAACTCAGGAAAACTTTGAGTCTAAGCATCTACACACATTTTTGCACAGACTCACTTCTCGGAGATTTTGACAGAAATTGGGTAGCTAATGAACTCTCTAGGGTGGTATGGCTGGCAAGTTGTCGTGGGTAACAACCCATTGGCAGGTTGTCCAGAACCCAGCCACAGGCCATTTCTTTTTCGCTGCCTCTAGGTACATTTGAGATTAGGGAAGCCACCTACGAAAAAAAAAAAAAAAAAGAAGAAAAGAAAATAAACCACACTTCACCGCACATGTATGGCTGGCAAGTGATCGTGGGTAATAGCCCATTGGTCGGTTGTCCAGAGCCCAGCTCAATAATTGCATAAAAAAAGACCAAAACACCTAAGGACGAAGCGGGGAAGTAGTACAAGCCGAGGAGATATACACTGGAAAATCCTTGTGTTGACCCCAAGTAAAATGAATGTAGGGAGAAAGCTACCAATCGAACAAATACACTTTCAGGCAAAAATTTATTTTCTTTTCCGGTTACCTAGGGGCGTAGAAACTCGAAGTCTGTCTCAATTACCGTTGAGTCTATCACAACATTCACACCAAGATGCTTAGCACTTAGGGTTTTGACCGAGTTTTGGGTGGGTTGGGTAGCCGTAAAAAGTTACCAACCCACACTGAATTCCGAAAATTCTAAAAAGACATATATAGATATATACGTATACATATGTATAGTTATATATACAAAGCAAGGATTCGGGCGATTCGTATTTTGGAAGACACTCGGACGCTGCTTAGTTTTTGTAGATTAAGATCTTCGTATATTTCCTCTTATTGACGAGTAACGAAGTACCTAAGCAATTACTTCTTGAATTCTCCAAAGAAATAAAGGCTAGAATAAACCTTGCTAGGGACTATCAAGGAGTAAGCATGGGGGTATGATAATACCACGCAAGGGGGTAGTAATTAGGTTGAATATGGCCCATCTTTAGAATAAAAGGCACAACATAAAGTAGAATAGGAGCATTGCATGCATCAAGTACCAAAATTGCTTATAAACTGCATTAATGGCCATTTGTGTAAAGCATGTGTCAAAGCAGGCCCCAGATGAGCAATCGGACCGCACAGATGGATTCAGAACGACGAACGGAGTCCAACGGACTCAAGATCGGTAAAATCCGACATCCGGAGCTCCCACAATGGGCCCAAGAAATTCTGACCGTTGATCTGGAGATCAACGGCCCAGAAAGCACCACGTCGCCCCGGCCCCACCGCTCGCATGCCCTCAAGCCAGCTAAGGACGAATCTCGACCGTTAATCTTCGATCGAACGGCCGAGATCCGCGCGCTCGCCCGCGGTCGCCGCGACAAAGCGCGGGTGTGGCACAACGGCTAGCGCGCATGCCCGCATCGCAGCGACGTGCGTTCGAATCGCGCGGAGCGGAAATCAAGCGCGAGCGAAGGGCACGAAAAAATTGGGTCGCCCGATCAGCAGCGGGCGGCCAGGATCGCGCCACGCGGCACGATGACAACTCCCGAGCGCCCACGCGCGCACGCACGCCGGGCTGAAATGCGCGCGCCCACGCGCGCCCGAGGCGCGATCTCAGCGCGGGCGTGGGAGGATCTCAGCCATCCGATCTTCGATCGGACGGCTCTCGTTCAACGTCCACGGATCGCGCTTGGAGAGAGAGAGGGGCGGGCAGCTGACCGGCGGCAGGAGGGCTTCACCGACGTATCTGGAAGCGGTTTTAGCGACGTTCTGGATGTCGCTAAAGCACATTCTTCTTTTAGGAAGCCCTTAACTCTATTTAAACCCCCTTCTACCACCATTCAAGGCATACTCTCCCACTTGCAACTTCTCCACTCCTCTCCTAGCTAGTTTTAGGCACTCTTGTAATCGTCGGAGACGACGAGCCGCCGACGGAGCCTCCTCCACCGCCGTGGCTGCCTCGTCGCTCTCCACTCTCTCTCTACCTCTCTCTCTCTCTCTTTTAAGCTTTCATCTACTTTTATTGAAGCATGTATTTAATGTTGTAAACCATGAACTATGAATGCATGTTTAATGAAATTATTTTCCATTTAGTCGCCATTTTAATTTCTGTTTAAAGTACATGATCAAAACCAAGAGCTTTCTAACCCTAAACTCTCTCTCTATCTCTCGCTTTTCAAAACCGTCTCTTTCGCAAGCAAAACTCCGCCTTTTTCGTGACAACAAGTGGTAAACAAAATCCGATTTCCACGCCTCCCTGAGACCGACACTCGGACTCACCTCCATTTACTTCTTTTAAAACTGACGTATCAAGTGCAACTATAACGACACCTCTTAACACACACGCACGAAGGCACGTCAAGTAGTCCCTCTCTTTCCCCATGTGGGTTGTCTACATTAAGGTTTTATTCGTATGTATTACTATTAGGTGTGCATTCTTGTCTTTTGTTGTGATCAGACCCATTTCGTATTTCTTATTATCTTGGGTACTTGAATATTAAATATGGATGATGTAAATTAAGTTGTTGACTTGGAATGTGAGTAATCAATTTGATATATTTAACTTCTAGATTAAAAGGGATTAACAAGAATTTATTAGACAATTTTTATGAATTAAATGAATTATGAAGCACTTAGTATATGGGATGTGGTCTTATTGACAGAAACAAGGTTTCACGTACTTCGAAAACTGATCCATAATCCAAAATCGTAATTTCAGACTCGGTTAAATAATAGAGGCTCTGGTCATGATAAAATCCATATAAACCTTTCAAAAATCGTAGAAAAATATTCCATGAGGTTTGATATCTTTGATTTGACCTTTGGAACCTATTTTGACCAAGAATAGAGTCTCAGACGGAAAGTTACCCTAGTTTGGTAAAATATTCCATGAACCTTTGGTCAAAACTGAAATTCAACTTCATCATCAAATTCCTTGGGTCTAAATTAGGTTTGTACCAAAATTTGGGCCCAATCAAAGGTCATCTTGACCTAGTTTGCATTTTAGTCCAATCTGACTCTTTTTTCTCTCAAATAGCCCCTCAACTTTTGAAACCCTTGTGATTAGCCCCCCAACTTTTTCATCTTCTTCACCAAATGCCCCTTGCCACTTTCTTCTCCAGGGTTTCCTAATCAACTGATCACACCGACTGCAATGAAAGAAGAACACCACGAAATAATCACTAAATCCCTCTAAAATTGGAGGGATTGGTGTTCAAACAGTGGGAACACAATTGAACCAAGTGGGAATCTAGATTTTGAAGCAAAGAAGCGACAACTGAGCTTGATTCTTCACGTGCTAAAATTGCCTAATCCGCAAAATTTTCTTGCGAGTTTCCCAATTTGAGCTTAGCCAGGAGCTTTATAAAAGCTCTTGAAGCTTCTAACTAACTCCTTAGCTTGGTTTAGCCGCACTTCTTCGCCAAAATCTCCTCCCTCCGGCCTCCTCCGACCAGCTCCGGCAAGCTCTCTTCCTCGACTTCCTCACCCTCTGCCACATACCATAGGCAGAGGGAAACACCTCCCCTCCTTCCTCCGCTTTTCGTGATACTGGTAGAAGCCCCTCCAACTCTCTTCTTCCCTCGCCGTTCCACCACCGAGGGAGTTCTCTTCCACAGCGTCAGCCAATCAAAGTTGGTGCCCTCCTGCCCCTTTCGAGTAGTAAACTTAGGTTCCTTCACTTCCTCTTCCCCTCTACACTCTTTCCCTCTCCTTAAACTCTTGTTTCAATCGCAGACCATGCCTCTCCCTCTCTATCTTCTTTTGCTTCGGCGAAGCTCCGACGATGCCTCCCCGATGACACACACCACCAAATGCCGCTACTCTACCTCCAAAACCTCTACCTAACCTCACCACACAAAATCCCTCACCTAATTCCTCGATTCACACACTCAAATGCCCCACCAAACACGACTACTTTCGCACCACCTTCTCGACTTCGCCTGACCTCCACGTCCACTCCCACGCCGTCCAAACACAACCACCACCTTCACCAACACTTGGCAATTCTCCTGAGGTGTTTTAATGTCGCTTGAGGCTATATCTCGTGTTTCAAGTGATCGCTGCCGCATGCTGTGACCCTCGACATCTCCGACGACGTCCGCCTCTTTCCGTACGCAATCTCCCTCACTTCCACTTCCAGGTGGTGCGGACTTCACCTCAGTAGCTAGCTGCAACATCAATTGGACTTGTGAGGCCCTTAGCAGCTCCAATCGAGCAGCAGCCCTTGTTGCTAGAGCAAGTAAAGAAGTTGGGGCACTATAGTGCCACATCAGTGGATGAGGGGCATGTGCATACCCATAAATTGAATTTGTGATTGGCACTTACTGCCCAACACAAGAGGGGTTAGGTCCCTCATCATCCTCACACCTGATAACCTGCCTACTATTCACTTCTCGCTTGCGATAGCACACCCACAGGCCTAGTCCATGCTCTCGACCCAGTAACCTGTATCCGGATCTGACTATACGCTGAGTCTTGAGAGAGGAGGAGAAGGATTTGTGAGAGAGTGGGGGAGGGTTTTTCTCTCTGGAGACTTGGCTTTGTGTGACACTTAGCCGCTCAAGGGAGTTGATTCCCTTGTGTGCTGTGAAGGAGAGAAGCCTTGTGGAGAAGAAGGCTTTGACAGAGAAAGTTGAACAAGAAGAAGGCCTTTGAAGAAGAAGAAAGATTCTGAAGGAGAAGGGAAGCTTTGAGAAGAAAGAGAAGACTTGAGAAGAAGGAAGAAAGAAGAAGACAGGCTCTCTGAAGAACCTTGTGCTCACATTAGTCGTCTGATCTATTTCTGAGCACTGTTGAATAATTTAAGAACCTAAGTTAAGATTGAATTCTGATTTGAATGAATTGAGTAATTGAATGCATGATTAATTAAGAGAATAAGTGGTGATTCAAATCACCATTGTTTTGATTCTCTTATTATTCTGATTCCATACAACCTTGAGATAATTGATTTGTATTCGAATATTAATTCTGATTGATTTCATTAATTGCATATCTATTTTGTGATCAATTGATTATACTCATTGATTCTGAATGAGATTAATATTGTGAATTCCATTATTTATTCCCTATGTTCAACCCTGGACTCTTCTTGTGATTTTGAGTTATAAATTTAATTATTTTTGAGAGATTGAGGCTTTGCTACAATGAAACGACTTAAAAACTCTTCGATATCCTGTTAACAATCAATTATTATTCCTGCATTGTAATCTTATTATTAAATTAATAATGATTGAGTCAATATGACTATTTTGATTTCTAGCATAGTTGTTTGTACTTGTTATAAATTAATAAAAATATAAATAATACATTTGTTCCTCCTGTGTGTTATAATGAAAAGATTTATTATACTATCACGCATGTTTATCTTTTATGATTATGTGTTGGGTGATTGCGAGCTTGTGGGCAATTTGTGCTAGTTATTAGCACACGACGACTCAAGTTTCGCTGTTTGGCGGGACTCGGGTCGTCACAATAATGACCCTAATTTCATTGGGATTTTGGCTTAATCTTCTAAGATTTGTTCCAACAGCTACCCAAGCCTTCCAAGGCCTTCTAAACTCTTCTTAGGACCTCTATAAATAGAGGAGTATTGACATGAATGACATCAACGATCATAATAAAGTACTACTGTCAGGTTTTTGTCCCCCGTAAAGGTACCAAAAATATGTTCCTTGACTACCGGGTCACGCTAAAAATGTTGTTTAAGTGTCATTATTGTAGTATAGGTTGTCACAAGCGCAAACTGTTGTATCATTTTTATTTAATTACAATTTTTACTGGTTTATTCTAAGTCATTCACTAGGAGGCAGTTATTGATATACATCACTCTCTATGTCCAAAAATGTTCTTTTATCCCAAAAATGTTGATTTTATTTACAAAGTGAATGAATGAATCAATAAATGAAAGAATTGGTTAATTGTTTACAAAAGAATCAATTAATGTGTGTTACAATGCCTAAAACATATGTACAGCTAATAGACATTAAAAACTGATTACTACCATACTATGTTAATTATATACAACTAATATAAGTAATACCTAAGTGTAGGTACAAAAATAGCTACTAATGTATACTATACTAAATCATATTAACATACTATATCTATAGGAACATATATTGCATATACAGTAACATATATATACGTTGTTGTAGCCTTAGTAAATATTTACATATCATAAGGCAAACATAACTACTTTTACTAACATAAATACCTATGTACAGTGACGAATTTATTTGTCACAACGCCCTTGTATTATTAATATACATATAAGAGCTCAAACAATACTCTACTATTTATATACATACATACATTATTTACATATACATATATCCTATTTAGTTTATTTATTACATACTTATACTTATACTATATATATATACATATGCTATATACTTATACTATACATATTATATATATACATATGTATATACAAGCGTACACTTAGGGGGGGGGACTCAATACTTGGCCACTGTGGCTCATTCACTCCACTTCTCTTTTCTTCTGTCTCAACACTTAATTGATTTTAGGTCGTCTCCTCTCTCATCAGACGTCTATGTTTTACTTAGAATAAAAATTTGGTTTAATGGGTGGACCAGCCACTTTCGAGGGATACACAGCACCCATTAGGGTGGGACCAGACCTCTACTAGTAGCCAGCCCTAGTTCATATTAGGTGCATTTTTATCCTCTACGCACACGTCGGGTGTAGAAAAATCATCAAGTGCACATCTCCTCTTTGATTAAGATTTCCCTTTTTGAATCCTAGGTTAGATTTCCTTCTAGCAATTTCATTTGAAAAAAAAAACCTATTTATTTTCATGAAAAAAAATGTCTAGGTAGTTAGATTAGGTCTCCATTTGAATTTTAGGTTAGTTTGCTTGAAAAAAAAAATATTTTTTTTTGAAAAAAAGCTTTTCCCTACAAAAAAAATATTTCAAAAGTTTTTTTTTGAAAATCATTTTGGTGGAAAGTTTGAATTTTGAATTCAAACACCTTTTTAAAGATTTCCCACCATTCTCTTATTTTCGGCTAGATTTCAGATTCTGACTTAAAAATTCAATTGCCGAAAAATTGATGAGCGAAAAATTTTGAAATTTGGGATATACCTTCATTTTCAAACCATCTTTCAAAAGGCACTGTTCATTTGAAGAAACTCAAAGTAGAAAAGTTTTAAAAATTTGCGAAGTGCAAGAGGGTCAAAAAACTAACCTAGATTTGAAAATTTTTAAAATTCAAAAATCAATTCCGAGCAATTTGTGAATCTGTTTTGACCACAGCAAAAGAAATATTGCAAGTTAGAAATCAAATCAGGAATTGTAATCAAGAGTTCTAAATTTCCCATTGCTCCTCGGCAATTGTGCCGAAATATTGTCGAGGTGAAATCGGGGTTAAAAAAAATTATGTTATAGTATAGTTGAAATCGCTTTGAAAATAAATAAATTTTATTGCTCGAAAAAAGCTCCGAGGTCGAACACAGGGAGCAATATGGCAATTTCAAACTCAAGATCACAATTTAAGTCAAAGAGATTGCAATAATAATAATATCAGGTATTAATGTGCAAAAAGAATGGAGTAAAAGGGTGATTTAAATCACCAATTACTCCTCACAATAATAGCAATTGAAACTCAAAAACTATATATGAAAGAAACTCGAATCAGTCGTCTTATTGAATGTATCAGACGTCTTAAACGTCAGGATGAACAGTGCTCTGATTTCTTCTTCTTCTTTCTTTCTCTGCTCTTCTTTTTCTTCTTTACTTCTTTTGTTTCTCTACCTTTCTTCCTTCTGAGGCTCTTCTTCTATTTTTCTTGGTCTTCTCCTATTTAGCTACTGCACCTTCTCTTCTTCTTCTCCTGCTCAAGCCTTCTTCTTTCCTTCTCTGTCTTTCTTCTTCTTCACAGAGGGGGAAGGCTTCTTGAATTTGGCTAAGTGTTAGCTAGTTCTCCCCAAGAGCAAAACCCTCCCCCTACTCGCGCAAGCTCTCCTTCTCTTTCTCTCTTAAGCTTCGCCCTCCTAGGGCCTCTTAATGGATACTCGGGTAATCGGGTATGCGTGTACCCGGGTCCAGGGCTACGGGCATGGTCGTAGCCGAGGAGTGTAGGCTTAGGTGGGTCGGGCGCACTAGGTCCGCGGGTCAGGTGTCACGGATGAGGAGCAGGTGTGCGTGGGTGAGAGGGACCTCACCCTGTGTTTAGAGGCAATAAGCCTCTATCACAAATTCAATATATACGATAACGCCGCTTCTGCTGTTTTCGATATGGGACTAAACGTCCCTGCTTTGCTCGCACACGCTGCTGCTTCCTTCCTTCGCCCAATTTGATCATAAGGAGTGATCAAAGGCTCCAATTGACCACGCGAATATGTTCCTGGGCCAATTCCGCTCTATCTGGAGTTAAGGTCCTGGAGCTGTAGGTCTGATTAGAGCTTCAAGCAAGCTCGCGGAGTGCTGCGTTAATGGCGGAGGAGGCTGGAACATGAAATCCAAGAATAAGGGCCTCGCAGCCACTTCAGAAGGCTCAGTAGATTCACCATGGAGTGGCGAGTGTGGAGGTAGTTGTGTGGCATGGCACGAGTGAGGGTGGAGGTCGGACGGTGACGGAGAAGGGTGCGGGACAATGGGTTGTTCGGTGGAGAGTTGGAGGGGGCAATAGGGTGAAATCGGAGAGGGGAAATGATCGGAGAGGTGTGGCGTAGATTTTGAGGTAGTCAGCGAGGAGTTTGGTGGCGTGTGGAGTGAGGTGTACCTCCCCGGAGGTGTGGTCGGAGCGGTGGAAGACGAAGTCACGGAGGAGTCGTCGAGGGCGAAACGGTGTATTGACAGTGTTGGTGTGATGAGGAAGAGGTTAGGGAATAGTTGAGGGTGTTGTCGGCACTGGAGAAGAGAATAGCACCGGAGAGAGAGGAACGACAAGGAAGAGGGAGGTTAGGGCACCAGCTGGTACGGCTCGACACGGGAAGAAGCGAGGAAGATGTCTTCGCTACTGGTATTGCAAACGGAGGATGAAGAGGGATAGAGGGGCTTGTCGGATGTCGAGGAGCTTTCAGTCGAGAGAGAGAGAGAGGAATTAGTTGGGATTTTGGGCCGATTTCGAGCGTGAGGAAGACAGTGTGATTAGGAGGTTCTTTTATAGGCCTCAGGGGGAGATTTTGGGCTTAAAAAGCAAGCTTCCCAAGCTTGGAAAGCTCACTGGAGTTTGGGAATTCCTTGATACCCAAATCTCTCATGCATTCGCATGAGAGATTGGGTAAGTTTTAGGGCTTAGGATCGGGTTCAAAAGGAAGGAAATTTCTTGACGAACTTCTCTTTCAAATTTGAAAGGAATTCGTCAAGAAATCAGGGAATTCTTTCCAAATTAAGGTTGCCAGAGCAAGTAGGAATAGGTTTAATGGCGGCAAGGACCTTTTTGTGAGAATGATGACAAAGTTAGGGGTCTGTTTGAAAATATTTTGAAAGTTAAGGGCAAAAATGTAATCAAATAGGACCAAGTTGCAAACTAGGTCAAGACAAACTCATCTTGGGTCCAAATTTTGGCAACCTAATTTGGACCTAAGGAATCCAATGGTGAAGTTGGATTTTGGTTTTGACCACGTTTGACCAGGTAATTTATGTAAAAACCTAAATTAGGGCAAATGTCTGTCTATAACTCTGTTCTGGGTCAAAACGAGTTCTGATGGTCAAATTGAAGGTTTCAAACCCTAGAGAATATTTTTCTATGATTTTTAGAGGGTTTAGGTGAATTTCATCAAGATCAGAACCTCAGTTAATTAAGCAGGTTTGCTTTTAGGGTTTCAAAAATTCATTTAATTCTCAGAACATGTGTAAACCCTTTTTTGATTGTTTTAACCCACTTGTTATATTTTTAAGACCATTTGACCTTTATTCAACCCTTGAGAAAACCCGTGGTTTTACTACATTCATGATATGCTGGTAAAATTACAGTTTTAGTCCTAGTTTCTTGCTTTTCCCTCAGAATGACTATGCAGTGACTTATGACTCACTGGTGGTTATGTAGAAGCATTTACTGACTTAATTGGGTCAAAATGAGCTAGTTATGGCTCATGATGGTGTTCCCATCGCCGGGGCACTGAATCAGCTCAACCTTGGGATTATAACCCAAGGTAGCGAAGATGACTTTTTGCTTCGGCTGATCCTTCTCCTTGGGTTATCGGAATGGTTAACCCATATCCCAACCCTGGATATTATGACCTTTGATTCCTCAAAGGACTGCATCTTATAATCCAGGATATGGATTTCACACTCTTGCATCTCACCCATGGAATATGGGTAGACATGATTCACCCCCTGGAACCCCTGAAGGGCTACTAGTGCATATGTGATCGCATTACAGAATAAAGAGAGCTATAGCTAGCACTAAGGAAAAGGCCGCATCCTATCTACACGAAATCCAAGCTATCACTGAGCTGAACCAAAGACAAAGCTAGATTCCGTATCAACAAGCTGTGATGGAGCTCCTTCAGGGAACAACAGGGATAACAAGGCTAATTGGACAAAATCGGGAAACTCAAGAACTACCGCTTTTGAGATATCAAGTGGAAAATAGCCTTGAAGACCTCAAAGAATCTAAAATGACTACGCTAGATGGACACACAAGAGATTCTCGGGAGCAAATGCTAGAAGATAATTCAGGGGAAGAAGAATCTAGCTTGGATATGAGACAGGAGCAGGAAATATTTCGAATGGGTTCATATGAGAACTCCATTCAAAAAACTAAGGAGGAAATGGTTGATATCTCCAGGACTGAGCCACAATCGGATTATCCTGAATCCTGGGAAATACCTCTTGGGTTGGATAACCCAACCATGATAAGGGAAGTAGATTCATTTGAGGATATGGATCTTGAGGCAAAATTATATGTGACACTACTGATTAGTCTAGGCCACTTCCCATTGTAGGTGAACCTGTGCTAAGGACAACATCTTCTGATCTACACTCTTCTTCTTTCACCTACATTCCTAATGTGGATGCTGGAGATTTTGAGATGACACTTTCTATCCCTGATCCTGACATCCAAAGACTAGAAGTAGCTATGGATGACTTGACCAAAGAAATAAATATGCTACCTGAGGCAGGAATTATTGAGGAGCCCAACACATACAAGGGTGAAGCATTGAGTAGAATGAGCTGGGGACACACCTACCATCCTAGTCAATCTAATGGATGGCTCGACTCCGAGTTTGAAGAGTCAGCCTCCGAGGAATCAGAGATGAGTACTAATTAGGATAAAGTAATTTCTGATGAGGATTTTAGTGACCTCCCCACAAATCTTCTACTTTCACGGATACCCCCAAATGATCCAGAGCCTGGAGAGGGCATGATTTTGATGTCAATTATCATTATGAGGATCCCTATGACTTAGATTTTGGTTTTGAGATACATGTTGATCTACTCCCTCAGCAACTTCCTGCTTAATTGTGGGACATGAAATTTAAGGATCGCACGCTCACGACCGTTGGATCTCTATCCAACAATCGAGATCATGCGACCTTTGATGAAGAGGAAGAGTGCTGGTGCCTTCGGGCAGCTTGGATGGTGCCACATGGAGCCATTTGGGCCATCCATCTTATTATGTTTGTAGGAGGTGCCATGGTTGTTGGATTGGACTGATTTTCGCTTCGTTGGGCTACAATTTTTGATTCAAATTCATCCGTGTGGTTGGATTTGTCATCTATTGTGTGGATTTTACACCATTTTGCCCCTTGACCTCTGATCTTCCTTGAACTGTATCTGATGCTATGGAAATCCGATCGGGGCGATCTCAGAGTTGTTGAACTCTGATTGTTGCCCTGATCATATCCGTATGGTTGGATCTTCAATTCGAGGCCTTGATAAATATTTCCTTGTTCCCTGACCACAAAAAGAGAGCATTAACCTAAAATTTATACAATCTAACCTAAATGTATGATGATGAATGTTATGTAATATTTATAATACATGATGCAATTATACGCCTAAGAACATGCATAAATAGACAGTTTATCTAATATAGATGTGTCTACATCCTTAATATGCCCAAGTTAAGCTAGAAACTAGGTTAAACACTACATAATTAATACATGAAGTGGGTTAAGTGTGGGAACTAACATAAATGACTTAAAATAGCAATTTTGTGTTAAAAACACAAAATTAGGTCACAAATTGAGATAATCTATTTAAAAGATGTAATTTGATGATCCAATTGTAAATTGAACACATGATTGAGTTTAAAAGTTCAAATCAAAGGTGTAATTAACTTCTTAAATGTTCAATTAGGCTTCAATAAAAACTTGGTTGCATTTGGACATCACGAGGACCTTGCATTTAGAGTTTTACATATAGGTCCTTTAGGCACACACATTTCATTCATTTAAAACATACCAAGGACCTTTCTGATAGCTGCAGGGACCTACTTGTAAATCACATGGATCGCTTTGCAGGATTTCTTAGCCACTTAAGGGTGTCCTAATTTCCCTATCGCTTCGCCCTTAAAGGACCTCTCTGCAAATGTACCATTAAACCTATGGGCGTCGGACTACTATTCACACAAGAACACAATGAATCACGGTCGTCGCTCCCTTGTTGCCCTGATCCTACGGTCGATCTTCCTCAAACCTTCACATGCCTTCGTGCGTAGGATCACCATCCTCTCTAGATTCCATCTGACGGTGGGATTTCATTTTGAAACTTCGCACCCTTTTCTTTTGTCCATCTCACCATTGATGCCCTAAGCGCTTGATTGCACCATTGCAGTGATTGTAATCACTACAACGCCTACTTAAGCTGCTCCAGAGCTCACGTGCAAACCATCGATTCCCTCCCCCATTGAGCCAATCACTTTGTGCACTCTCCAATTCTTCTTCCTCCTTCATCAGAGTCGTTGGTGATAGGGGCGGTTCTTCCCTCCAAGTTTCGTCGCCATAGCAACCCACTGTGGATCCAGGGACCTCATTCACTCGCTGGAGACCTCCTCATCACCCTTCATCGCTGCAGTGACCAACTGCATCCTAGGCATCCCATTCTTCCATTAGATTAGGATTTCCTTGATTTCTAGAGTAATTAGAGTAGCAATTAGCATAATGTAGTTTAGTTAGAGTAGATTAGATGATGAATTTGGTGATGGCTTAGCATAGGTTAGAAGTAATTTAGTTTAGAGTGACCTCACCGTCTCCAATCAATTCAGATTGGAGAGGTATTTTCATCTCGTTTGCATTGATCATACACCTCCTCCATCATTTCGCATCACTGTCACTTTCTTCCCTCGATGATTTACTTCATGTTTCACCCCTCCATGAGAGTTGAATTCAGATTTGGAAGCTTTCTAGCTTTTAGAGTTGAATTCATGCTCAAATGCATTTAAGGGTCATCTCATTCATTTGATTTGCTTACAATGACCCTAGTTTGATTTTTATTAAGCTAAATTGCATATTGTTTCAGATTTGTTTTGATTTGACACTAATCAGAGTTTCAGATTGAAATGTGAATGCATCTATGTAACGACCCGGTTCCCGAGTCCCTACGAGACACGAGAACTGGACCGACTCGACTAATCCCAAGACCTAGTCGTCCAACGAGGAAGTAACCAAAAGAGCAGTAAAATAAACCAGATTCAGTATGAATATAACTAACAGTAAGGAAGTACAGCAGTAAGGAAAGAAACTACTATAGTAGATACCACCACAACAGTAGAACAACATTTATCATATAACAAGAACTGCAGGTAAAGAAAGTACAGCGGAAACAAAAACTACTCACTATAATAGAAACAAAAGAAGTACAAAAGACTGTGGTAAACTCTACTGGACCCTACTCGGCCCAGCGTCCTCTGCAGCCGCTGACCCTGGCTGCTTAACACCTGGTCCTGAAAAAGGTAACGAGTGTAACACGTCAGCAAAACGCTGAGTAGAGTGGCAAACTAACTAAAGACAACAGTAGAGTGTACAGTAGCTGTTATGTTCTATTACTTCCTTTATTCACATCTTTCAATTTTCTCACTATTTCATTTATTTCTCAGATCCTTTACTTGATCTCGAATGTCCTCGTGGGAACGATCTTGATTGCAGTCTTTTCCAAAAGTAGAAGTAGCACGTGGTGCTCTCCTGGCCGGGAGAGTCCCCCGTGGTGATCCTACCCTCAGTCAACCACCCCAAGGTCACTGACAGACGTAACGGTGACTACGGCACGCGCGATAAACGCACAGGTAGCTCGCCCGCACTGGCACGCGGTCAGTCGTTTCCGTTAACGGGTGCACCCAAAGCACAGCACGGAACCAGGGCAGAGCCCTCTCAGTAACAGGGGTCCAACCCCTCCACAGTAACCAAACCGGGGCCTTGCCCCTCCACAGTCCGCGCACCCTCGCCTGACTACCCTGGTTTGCCCTAGTGGGCCTAACAAGTCGGTGAAGGAGGCTAGCAGAACCCCGGGGCCCGTGGGGTAGCTAGTACTCTCCTAACACTAGTAGCTCTCCTCTGTACTACGTACACGAGGGCCAGCAAGTCGGTACAGAGCGGCCAATCCTAACCCTGGGTCCCTGGGGTGGCTGGCCCCACTCTGCATTAAACAGGTACAGGTACTTCCCTTGGTACTGTGTACCCAAGAGATAGTACGAACAACATCTCAGTTCCATTCCTTTCTCTTTCCAGGAGTTCCACTCCTAATTCCCCGTAGGGTTCCATCCTTTTAACTCAAACATCCAGGCTTCACTTTCCAGTTTCACATTCTTACAATTTATGTTCTCACCCACGTTTCTTTATTCATAACAGGCAGCTGTTAATTCAATTTACAGGCAACTTTATATTCCTTTTCATTTTTCCAAGACGACAGTATTATACATTCCGCTAGTTTTCCATCCTAGGATTCATGCCATATCCTAGGATCTATCATACAATCTAATTTTCCAGCCCTAGGATTCATGCAACACCTAGAGCTATCATTCCATACATTTCTCATTCCTAGGATTCATGCAATGTCCTAGATTCTAGCTAAGGTTCCATACTTTAACATATTTTAATAACTTAAGCCACTCTACCAGGTACAACGGGAGTAATGGGGGCGTGATCGGGAATCCCGCGTGCCTCCGCAACTCCCAAGACTGCAACGGAACGAGGTCCTATCACAAGGATCAAACACAAGGAGTATCTCAAGACAGTGTATAGCTACTGTAGACGGGTAGAGGAATTAATTCTGAAAAGAGCGCAACTCAAATCGCGGAAAACGGAGCCCGAACGGGCCCTAAACGGGTCGAAAAAGACGATACTGTGCAAAATCAGACGTCTGGAACTTCTTCCAGACGTCTTAAATAGTGGATCAGAGAATTACCTGTTCAGCGTGGTTTCCCAGACATCCAGAAGTCTGCGGGGACGTCTGTCTTAGCTTCCAAACGTCCGATGGTCACCCCGGACGTCTGGAGGTCACTCCCGCCGTATGGTACAACTTCCAGACGTCTGATTCGCAAAGGATGGCGAATCAGCGAACCTGCGCACAGCCAACTGCCTCCCTCAGTACGGTCAGTCGACAGGAAGGAAGAAGAAGGCGGAATACTCACCTTTCAGACGTCTGTATGAGCTTCCAGACGTCTCCCTCGCCGTCTGACTATCAACCCAGACGTCTGATTCTGGAAATTTTTCCAGAATCAGGCCGCTACTCGGCCTCCGCTCGCGACGCCGCCCGCGTCGTACCTCGCGCGTCTGCTGCTCAGACCGCAGCAGGTCCCTCTCCTCGTCGCTCCGCGCCCCCTGTGCCCTCCGCTGGCCGGCCAAGCCGCTCCGGCAAGCTCGCCCTCACGGTAGAGCTCCGCTCTCGCACGCCGCACCTCCTCCGCGCTCACTGCGGCCGCCGCTGCCACCCTCGCGCTCGCACTCACGCTCACTGGCTGAAGGAGAAGAAGGAGGAGACGGTGGAGACAGGAGGGGAGGCGTGGCCTTTTAAGGCCGCGCGAGGAGGAGGGAGAGAGAGAGCGGCAGGTCTGCAGCCGCAGAGAGAGAGGGAAAAAGAGAGAGAGAGGGGAATCGCGAGTCTGCGCGCACAGGCGCACAGACGAATCTTTCATGCGAAAAAAAACTATTTTCCAGATGTCTGGAAACGATCCCAGACATATGGTCAGACGTTTGGATTTGATCCCAGACGTCTGGTCCGACATCTGGGTCACCTCCCAGACGTCTTAAAATACGTCTGGGGCACGCGTTCGTAACAATATAACAAACTCAAAGGAAGTTTCGTCCCCGAAACTTGCGCCAACTAGGGTGCGGGAAAAAGATGTCCAAATAACCATAACAAACTCAAAGAGGACCGAAGCCGGTCTGAAAAGACGTACCCGCGAAAAGCTCCGGGTACCGCTCCCGCATTGCCGCCTCAGGCTCCCAGGTAGCCTCCTCGTACCGCTGGCTCCTCCATAAAACCTTTACCAGGGGTACTTGCTTTCGTCTCAACCGGCGGACGGCTCGGTCTAGGATCTGCACTGGCCGCTCGGGGTAGGTCAGGTCTTCGCTCACCTTGACGCTCTCGTGGCTCAGTACGTGACTGGAATCGGCTACGTACTTCCTGAGGTTGGACACGTGGAACACGTCGTGCACACCAGAAAGTTGCGGGGGTAGGGCAAGTCTGTAAGCAACGGGTCTAACCCGCTCCAGGACCTCAAAGGGCCCCACAAACCTCGGCGCGAGCTTCCCTCTCACCCCAAATCGCTGTAGGCCCTTCATGGGCGAAACACGAAGGAAGACGTGGTCCCCAACCTCGAACTGCACCTCTCTGCGTCTGCGATCCGCATAGCTCTTCTATCTGCTCCTGACAGTGCGGAGTCGTCTGTGGATCTGCTCAACTGCCTCCTGACTCTGCCGGATCAACCTGGGGCCAACCTCCCACTTGGTCCCCACCTCAACCCAACTCAAGGGTGCCGTACACTTCCGTCCGTACAGAGCCTCGTAGGGAGCCATGCCGATGCTCGAGTGATAACTGTTGTTGTATGCAAACTCCGCCAGGGGCAGGTGCTCCTCCCAAGAGCCCCTCCAGTCCAGTACACAGGCACGCAAAAGGTCCTCAAGTGTCTGTATCGTGCGCTCAGACTGTCCGTCCGTCTGGGGGTGGTAAGCCGTGCCAAACCTCAACCTCGTCCCCAAGGCCTGCTGAAACTCAGCCCAAAACTGGGATGTAAAGCGGGTATCCCGGTCGGATACGATCTCCCGTGGAACTCCGTGTAGTCGCACCACATCACGAATATACCTTTCTGCCAACTGTGCTAGTCCCAAAGTGACTCGGATCGGCAAGAATCACGCCGTCTTCGTCAATCTATCCACTATTACCCAGACTGCGTCGTGTCCCCGCTGGGTAATAGGTAAGCCCACCACCAAGTCCATGGTGATGCTCTCCCACTTCCACTCTGGCACTGGAAGCGGTTGAAGCGGCCCTGCAGGCCTCTGATGCTCGGCTTTCACCTGCTGGCACACTAAGCACTGCTGCACGAACTCACCCACATCCCGCTTCATCCCTCTCCACCAAAACTCGCATCTCAAGTCATGGTACATTTTCGTGTTTCCGGGATGTATGGTGAATCTGGAACCGTGTGCCACAGTCAGGAGCTCTCTCAACAGCTCCTCGTCTCTGGGAACGCACAACCGTCACCTCAAGCGTAACACCTGGTCTGTGAAAGAGAAGTCCCCTGGGCCCCCTGATAGTACTCTGTCGCGCAAAGACTGTAAGTACGGATCGGCCATCTGTCCTGTGATGATGCGGTCTATCAGCTCTGGCCTGGTCTGCCGTGTCACCGTCACTGCCCCACAGTATCCTCGTAACTCTAGAGGTCGCCAACTGCCCACCTCCTCTAAAAGGCTCCCACTCTGTAACTGTAGACTGGCCAAGCGTGCGGGCGCCTTACGGCTCAAGGCGTCAGCCACCACATTGGCCTTTCCCGGGTGGTAGGAGATGCTGCAATCGTAGTCCTTCAGGAGTTCCAACCAACGTCTCTGTCTCATGTTGAGCTCCTTCTGGTCAAAAAGATATCTGAGGCTCTTGTGATCTGTAAAAATCTCGAAGGTCTCACCGTACAAGTAGTGCCTCCAGGTCTTCAGCGCGAAGACAACAGCTGCCAACTCTAGGTCATGGGTAGGGTAGGTATGCTCATGGGGCTTCAGTTGCCACGAAGCGTAAGCGACAACATGACCCCTATGCATGAGCACACCTCCTAACCCCTGCAAGGAAGCGTCCGTGTACACAACGAACCCGCCACTACTGTCAGGGATGGTGAGCACGGGAGTCGAGGTCAACCTCTCCTTCAGCTCCAGAAAACACGCCTCACAAGCGTCTGTCCAAGCGAAAGGCATGTCCTTCCGGGTCAACTGTGTCATAGGACGCGCAATCTGTGAAAATCCTCTGATGAACCGTCTGTAGTAACTTACCAGTCCCAGGAAACTGCGAATCTCAGTGACTGAACGCGGTCTCTCCCACCTGAGCACTGCCTCGACCTTGGCGGGGTCCACCGCCAGGTCGTCACCAGAGATCACATGACCCAAGAAGGTCACCTCCCTCAACCAGAACTCGCACTTGCTGTATTTGGCGTACAGCCTGCGTTGTCTCAGAGTGTCCAGAACCATCCGCAAGTGCTGTCCGTGCTGCGTCCGATCTCTAGAATAGATGAGTACATCATCTATGAAAACCACCACAAACTGGTCCAAGTACGGTCTAAACACCCGGTTCATCAGGTCCATGAAAGCAGCGGGGGCATTGGTCAGCCCAAATGGCATGACCAAAAACTCGTAGTGTCCGTACCGGGTGAGGAAAGCTGTCTTGGAGACGTCGGTCTCCCTGATCCTCAACTGGTGGTATCTAGACCTCAAGTCTATCTTGGAAAACACCGTGGCACCCCGCAACTGGTCAAACAAATCGTCAATCCTCGGCAGCGGATATCTGTTCCTGATGGTGGCCCTATTCAGCTGTCGGTAGTCCACACAAAGGCGTAGGGTCCAGTAGAGTTTACCACAGTCTTTTGTACTTCTTTTGTTTCTGTTATAGTGAGTAGTTTTTGTTTCCGCTGTACTTTCTTTACCTGCAGTTCTTGTTATATGATAAATGTTGTTCTACTGTTGTGGTGGTATCTACTGTAGTAGTTTCTTTCCTTACTGCTGTACTTCCTTACTGTTAGTTATATTCATGCTAAATGTGGTTTATTTTACTGCTCTTTTGGTTACTTCCTCGTTAGACGACTAGGTCTTGGGATTAGTCGAGTCGGTCCGGTTCTCGTGTCTCGTAGGGACTCGGGAACCGGGTCGTTACAATCTATAGCCTGATCTAGTCTCTCTTCTTTACGTTGTCCATGACATAAGAGGAGCATTAGATTAGGATTATTGTGGATTTTGTGAACTCTGATTTCCATTTGGATTTACTGGGATTTATCTTATGTCATTTGAAAAGTTTGGATGAGTGAGTTTTCATGTATTAAAATCTTGAGATGAATCTACATCTTACACTGTCCATAGTGTAAGATGGAGATCAGATCAAGTTTTTAATATTCTTGGGAGATGAATTTTGGTTTTCAAGATGTTTGAAATAAAATTGAGGTGATTTCTTATGAGATTTTTATCAGATACATCAGATCTGATCTTCTGAGAGAGGTTTTAGATATTGCATTTGATGAGGATTTTTATGTATGGATTTGAATGTTAAAATGAGTTTGGAGTCCAATCAGTTTTTATATAGGTGTTTAAATATGTGATTGTCAGTTTAAATCTCCTAAATCAATAGATTAAATGCTGCATAGCAACTACATTTCTTCGGTTGTGACTCTGATTTCAATAAGTTTGAGAGCTTTTAGAGTTTAAAGAACACCTAGCTCTAGGTGGTAATTTCTATGGAAGTACTCAAGGCCATGAATCAGGACCTATTAGGTTTGATTTTTAGAACAGCAACATAGTAGCAGCAGTTGCTGGGCATTTTATAATGCAACAGCAGCTTCCAGCTGCTGGTTTCATGTTCGAGTAGCTGTTAAAATAGCAGCAGTAAATGCACCATTGTTTTAAGCTGTCAGACCCTTGAAGACAACGTTTGAGCAGCATCTGCAGCAGCTATTAGCTGCCGAATCTGAATTGCAGCAACACATGAGCTGTTGTTAGGAGCAGCAGCCTCTCTGTTTTCCATGAATTTTGAATGATTTGAGGATTCAATGTAACTAACCTATGCATTATGATAGAGTTCATGTGACCAAGCTTTCATGTACCTTTGTAGTTTAATTTTAACTTGTAGATTGGTTGGAAATGATTTTTGAAGTTCATTGTCAGCAATTTAAAGTGATAAACTATCCATTGTATAAATTTCAGTGGATATTTAATGAAAATCTGGTTTAAATGCTCAAATACCTTCTATATGTTAGGATGAATATCTGTGAATATGTTCAGGACTCTTTCAATCCTTAAAACACATTTTTAGGCCTTAGGTTCATATTCAAATACTCTTTTTAGGCCTCTTGTGTGCTTGGTTTGTAAATAAATAAAATTCATAAAAAAAATTATAAAAAAATAAAATAAAGGTGTCTTGAGTAGGATTAGCAACTTTTCTAAGTGTTCGCCAAGTTTAAAGATAATCTGAACCCTCAGCTTGGTAGAACATACCAACTGACGGTTTAGTATATCTTAAAATTTAATAAAAGACTTAAGTTCAAAAATACCAAAAAGAAACTTCTATCTCTCATCTCACTCTTTCTCTCTCATCCCCTGCCTCTCTTATATATATAAAAACTATAAAAATCAGGAAAATACCCTATATGCTATGTATATACTTGTATATATGAATTAAATCTAAAGCTATATGTATATATTGTATAATATGTAGATAATGTACATAATTAACTTATATATGTATTCTATATAATAACGTAAATATTTAGAGTGATTTATTGTATATATAATTTTATTGTATAATTATCTATTAATTTATATTAATCTAGATGTATAATAACCTAAGTAATTATATAAACCTATCTATATGTACATAATTGTACCTATATTGTACATACGTATTTAACTATATAATATGAATTGTATAATACCTGTAAGTTAATTTAATTAGGTAATTAAGTTATTAAGTTAATTAGGTAATTTATTAACTTAAAATAAAATAAATTAGGTAATTAAGTTATTAAGTTAATTAGGTAATTTATTAACTTAAAATAAAATAAATTAGTAATTTATTTTATTTTAAGTTAATAAATTACCTAATTAACTTAATAACTTAATTACCTAATTAAATTAACTTATAGGTATTATACAATTCATATTATATCTAATACTGAAGTAAGTTATAATGTTCACTTGTATAAGATTATATTAAGTATTTTCAACCTATTTATATTGTATTTATAGTGTACTATAGTATTTATAGATTATTTATATGTATAACTATCTAAAACGTGTATTTAAATATGAATAAATTAAAATAAAGCCACCAAAATATATTAAAAATGTATAATAAATAATTTATTATGTGCATTAACACTTTATAAGGTCAAATGTATAATTAATTAACCAATTTATACTTTAATTAACATATTAACCCTTAATTTAACATGTATAAAAACTAGCTTTAACCAATTTTAAAATATAACTAATTAAGTTAATTTTCTAAATAAATTACATATCATGTAGCCTATATAAGGGCTTTCTAATGGTATATTTTAATTTAAAATCAGAACTAATTATGGCCCTCAAATCGAGGGCCAAAACCATGGAAATCGAACACTGCCCAGTGCATAGCAGTGCAAATTTGGTTGCTCGTGTTTGAGCCACATCGTGTGTAGCAAATGCTCTGAAGGTGTATATTTTGAATTGTGCCCAGCAGCTGTTCGGTCATCAGCGTTAGCCGCACATATGAGCATACATACTGATTCTTGGGGCACGTGCCTACAGGTGTGCGTGAGCGCATGCAAGCACATGTGTGGGCCTGTTATGAGTCTGAGAAATGGATAAAAATGCACCTAATATGAATTAAGGCTAACTGCTAGTAGAGGTCTGGTTCTACCCTAATGGGTGCTGTGTATCCCTCGAAAGTGGCTGGTCCGCCCATTAAACCAAATTTTTATTCTAAGTAAAACATAGACGTCTGATGAGAGAGGAGATGACCTAAAAACAACTAGGTGCTGCGACAGAAGAAAAGAGAAGAGGAGTGAGTGAGCCATAGTGGCCAAGTATTGAGTCCCCCCCCCCCTAAGTGTATGCTTGTATATACATATGTATATATAATATGTATAGTATAAGTATATAGCATATGTATATATATAGTATAAGTATAAGTATGTAATAAATAAAGTAAATAAGATATATGTATATGTAAATAATGTATGTATGCATATAAATAGTAGAGTACTGTTTGAGCTCTTATATGTATATTAATAATATAAGGGCTTTGTGATAGATAAATTCGTCACTGTACATAGGTATTTATGTTAGTAAAAGTAGTTATGTTTGCCTTATGATATGTAAATATTTTATTGAGGCTACAGCAACGTATATATATATTACTGTATATGTAATATATGTTACTATAGATATTAGTATGTTAATATGATTTAGTATATTATACATTAGTAGCTATTTTTGTACCTACACTTAAGTATTACTTATATTAGTTGTATATAATTAACATAGTATGGTAGTAGTCAGTTTTTAATGTCCATTAGTTGTATATATGTTTTAGGCATTGTAACACACATTAATTGATTCTTTTGTAAATAATTAACCAATTCTTTCATTTATTGATTCATTCATTCACTTTGTAAATAAAATCAACATTTTTGGGATAAAAGAACATTTTTGGACATAGAGTGATGTATATCAATAACTGCCTCCTAGTGAACGACTTAAAATAAATCAGTAAAAATTGTAATTAAATAAAAATGACACATCAGTTTGCACTTATGACAACCTATACTACAATAATGACACTTAAACGACATTTTTAGCGCGACCCGGTAGTCAACGAACATATTTTTGGCACCTTTACGAGGGACAAAAACCTGATAGTAGCACTTTATTATGATCGTTGATGTCATTCATGTCAGTACTTCTCTATTTATAGAGGTCCTAAGAAGGGTTTAAAAGGCCTTGGAAGGCTTGGGTAGCTGTTGGGAACAAATCTTAGAAGATCAAGTCAAAATCCCAATGAAATCAAGGTCATTATTGTGATGACCCGAGTCCCACCAAACAGCGAAACTTGGGTCGCCGTGTGCTAATAACTAGCATAAATTGGCCACAAGCTCTCAATTACCCAACACATAATCATAAAAGATAAACATACGTGATAGTATAATAAATCTTCTCATTATAACACACAGGAGGAATAAATGTATTATTTATATTTTATACTAATTTATAACAAGTACAAACAACTGTGCTAGAAATCAAAACAGTCATATTGACTCAATCATTATTAATTTAATAATAAGATTATAATGTAGGAACAATAATTGATTGTTAACGGGCTCTCGAGGAGTTTTTAAGTCGTTTCATTGTAGCAAAGCCTCAATCTCTCGAAAATAATTAAATTTATAACTTAGAATCACAAGAAGAGTCCGGGGTCGAACACAGGGAATAAATAATGGAATTCACAACATTAATATTATTCAGAATCAATGAGTATAATCAATTGATCACAAAATAGATATGCAATGAATGAAATCGGTCATAACTAATATTCGAATATAAATCAATGTATCTCAAGGTTGTATGGAATCGGAAAGAAAAGAGAATCAAAACAATGATGATTTGAATCACTACTTATTCTCTTAATTAATCATGCATTCAATTACTCAATTCATTCAAATCAGAATTCAATCTTAACTTAGGTTCTTAAATTATTCAACAGTGCTCAGAACCAGATCAGACGACTAATGTGAGCACAAGGTTCTTCAGAGAGCCTGTCTTCTTCTTTCTTCCTTCTTCTCAAGTCTTCTCTTTCTTCTCAAAGCTTCCCTTCTCCTTCAGAATCTTTCTTCTTCTTCAAAGGCCTTCTTCTTGTTCAACTTTCTCTGTCAAAGCCTTCTTCTCCACAAGGCTTCTCTCCTTCGCAACGCACAAGGGAATCAACTCCCTTGAGCGGCTAAGTGTCGCACAGAGCCAAGTCTCCAAAGAGCAAAACCCTCCTTCGCTCTCTCACAAATCCTTCTCCTCCTCTCTTGTTACGACTCGGTTCCCGAATCCCTACAGGACACGAGACCAGCTCGACTCGACTAATCCCAAGACCCATTCGTCTAATAAGAAATAACCAAAAAGCAGGAAAACAAACCACATTCACTATACTAAGTAACTAACAGTAAAAGAGTACAACAGTAAAGGGAGTAAAAGCTGCTAAGAGTACATATCACCACCTCAATAGTAAAGAAGAAACAAAGTACAGAAACATAAACGGTAACAAGAGTCTAAACTCACTAACAAAAAGGAAGTAAAACAACAGGAAACTACTGCTGGGCTCGACTGGGACCAGTACCCTCTACAGCCGGTGGCTCGGGCTGCTCAGCTCCTGGACCTGTAAAGGGGTACGAGAAGAATGGAGTCAGCGAACACTGAGTAGAGTGGTAACCAAATTAACTAAAGCAGTAAAAGCTAACAGGTAATTTATCTTTTCCAATTATTTTATTTTTACAAGTCATTCCTTTTTACCCATTGGTTTACTTTTCAAATCTCTTTCTTGATCTCGCATGTTCCTCGTGGGAACGATCTTGATTGTAGTCTTTTCTGAAGAGTAGAAGGCACACGTGGTGCTCTCCTGGCTGGGAGAGTCCTCCATGGTGATCCTACACCCAGTCAACCACCCTGAGGTCACAGACAAACATAGCGGTGATTACAGCACGCACGATAAGTGCACGGGTAGCTACCCCGCACTGGCACGCTGTCAGTCGTTTCCGCTAGTGGGTACGCCCAAAGTACAACACGGAACAGTATAGGGCCTAGCCCTCTTAGTAACAGGGGTCTAGCCCCTCAGAACCAAACAAGGGTCTCGCCCCTTCACAGTCCGCGCACCCTCGTCTGACTACCCCAGTTTGCCCAGTGGGCCTAACAAGTCGGTGTAGGGTGGCTAGCTGAACCTCGAGCCCCGTAGGTTGGCTAGCCCTCTCCCTACACTAGTAGCTCTCCCCGGTATAGTGTACACGAAGGCCAAAGAAGTTGGTGTAGAGTGGCCAATCCTAACCCCGGGTCCCAACCTAAGGGCGGCTAACTCCGCTCTACACTAAACAAGGGACAGTCGCTCTCCTTGGTATCACGTACTCAAGGGCCAGCACACTTCCCACTCACATTTCCAGATCCATTCCATTTGTTTACAGGAGCTCTACTCCTAATTCCCCATAGGGTTCATGCTCGTTTTCCTTATGTTATTCCATACCAGGTTTCGTCATTCACAAATCCATTATTAGATTTTACACATGCAACTTGTATTTCCACAATTTGCATATACAACAAGAAATGTCATAGGTATCTATCTAACTAGCATAGGCATTTCTTATTTCATAGGCAGCTCTTGTTTATTAACAGACAGATGTTCATATTTCTATTCATTCATTTAAGACTACAATCTCAAACACGCATACAAACAGTGCAAGTACTTCTTGTCCTAGGATTCATGCCACATCCTAGGTTTCTAGTTATCCAATTTCACATAAGCATTCATGTTTAATAATTAAATAAAGGGGAAACCACTCTACCAGACAATCCGGGAGTACTGGGGGCTCAAACGGCAGGCTCACGTGCCTCAGCAAGCCCCGAACCTGCAACAGATCGAAGTCCTATACTAAGGAACATACCATAGTGGAACATTCAGAACAGTATATAAAGATTTCTAACATGTAGAGGAACTCACAAGGAAAACACCGATATCTTGTTTGCGTAAAACGGACCTCAAACGAATCCTAAACAGGTCAAAAACAGGGCTGCAGACCTAAATCAGACGTCTGGCACAAGGTCCAGACATCTTAAAAGTATCCAGAGTCTCACCTCAGGTTCCTGCATCAACTTCAGACATCTAGAACCCCTTCTTGACTGTCTGGACCCACCTCCAGACATCTGACCTCTCCTCCAGTCATCTAGAAGTGCTTCCAGTTGTCTAGTAAGCTATCCAGTCATCCGAAACGTGTGGGAGGTCGTGCCTTGCGCCTTCCCGAAGCTATCTCTGCACACGGCAGGCGAATCATCCACTTTTAGCCATGCAGATCAATGCTGTTGTGCGGCCTGCATGGCCATAACCGTAAGAGGAACATACCTTCGTAGAACACTGCTTTCAGACGTCCGATGTCGTTACCAGACGTCCAACCCATCGTTTGGACGGCACGCTAGACATCTGATTCTGGAAAAATCCTAGAACCAGACCGACCTCCTACTCCTCTCACCGTGCGCAGCAGTGGCCTCTCCTCCTCGCCTGCAGCTCCAGCTACAGCAAGTATTGGGGATGTCTCCCTCGACGTGCTCCTCCTTTCGCATGCACCGCTTCAGCCGTGCATCCTCTGGCGAGCTCCCATGAGCTCGCTGGCTCAAGCTCTTCCTCCTCTCCTCACGCCGCCTATCCTCCTCGTCGCTTGCTCTCGCACCCTCTCTTGCGCTCGCCCCTCTTGCTGCAGTGGAGAGGAAGGAAGGAAGGTGGCTAAGGTGGAGTGGGGAAGAGAGGAAGGGGGGAGAGGGGTTATATAGGTAGTGGGGTTAGGGTTTGGGTGGAGGAGAGAAGAGGGAGAGAGAAAATAGCGGTACTGTCTGCGCGTAGCCTACACGCAGACGCGAAGTTATGTACAAAATTTTCAATTTCCAGACATCTGGGAAGGGATCTAGATGTCTGACCAGACATCTGACCGATAGTCCAAACGTCTTAAAAGGCTCAGAGTAGAACGGGTCTTTACATCTCTCAAGACCCAGCGTATAGTCGGATCCAGATACAGGTTACCAGGTCAAGAGCATGGACCAGGCTTGCAGGCATGTTATTGCAAGCGAGGAGTGAATAGTAGCCGGGTTATCGGGTGTGAGGATGATGAGGGACCCAACCCCTCTTGTGCTGGGTAGTAAGCATTGATCACAAATTCAATTTATGGGTATGCACATGCCCCTCATCCACCGATGTGGCACTATAGTGCCCCAGCTTCTTTGCTTGCACTAGCAGTAGGGGCTATTGCTCGATTGGAGCTGCTGAGGGCCTCACAAGTCCAATTGATGTTGCAGCTAGCTACTGAAGTGAAGTCCGCACCACTTGGAAGTGGAAGCGAGGGAGATTGAGGCTGGAAAGAGGTAGAGGTCGTAGTAGATGTCGAGGGTCATAGCGTGCGGCAGCGATCACCTGAAACATGAGATATAGCCTTAATCCACATTAAAACACCTTAAGAGAATTGCCAAGTGTTGGTGAAGGTGGTGGTTGTGTTTGGATGGTGTGGGAGTGGACGTGGAGGTCGGGCAAAGTCGAGAAGGTGGTGTGAAAGTGGTCGTGTTCGGTGGGTCGTTTGAGCGTGTGAATTGAGGAATTAGGTGAGGGGTTTTCTGCGGTGAGGTTAGGTAGAGGTTTTGGAGGTAGAGTGGCGGCATTTGGTGGTGTGTGTCATCGGGGAGGAGTCATCGGAGCTTCACCGGAGCAGAGGAAGATAGAGAGAGTGCGGCATGGTCTATGATTGAAATAAGAGTTTAAGGAGGGGGAAAGAGTGTAGAGGGGAAGAGGAAGTGAAAGAACCTAAGTTTAATACTGGAAAGGGGTAGGAGGGTGCCAGCTTTGATCGGTTGATGCCATGGAAGAGAACGCCCTCGGTGGTTGAATGGCGAGGAAGAAGAGAGTTGGAGGGGCTTCTACCGGTATCACGAAAAGTGGAGGAAGGAGGGGAGGTGTTTCCCTCTGCCTATGGTATGTGGCAGAGGGTGAGGAAGTCGAGGAAGAGAGCTCGTTGGAGCTGGTCGAAGGAGGCTAGAGGGAGGAGATCTTGGCGAAGAAGTGCGGCCAAACTAAGCTAAGGAGTTGGTTAGAAGCTTCAAGAGCTTTTATAGAGCTCCTGGCTTAGCTCAAATTGGGAAACTCACGAGCAAATTTTGCGGATTAGGCAATTTTAGCACGTGAATAATCAAGCTCTATTGGAGCTTCTTTGCTTCAAAATCCAGATTCCCACTTGGTTCAATTGTATTCCCATTGTCTGAACACCAATCCCTCCAATTTTGGAGGGATTTGGTGATTATTTCGTGGTGTTCTTTGATTGCAGTCGGTGTGATCGGTTGATTAGGAAACCCTGGAGAAGAAGGCGACAAGGGGCATTTGGTGAAGAAGATGAAAAAGTTGGGGGGCTAATCACAAGGGTTTCAAAAGTTGAGGGGCAATTTGAGAGAAAAAGAGTCAGATTGGACTAAAATGCAAACTAGGTCAAGATGATCTTTGATTGGGCCCAAATTTTGGTACAAACCTAATTTAGACCCAAGGAATTTGATGATGAAGTTGAATTTCAGTTTTGACGAAAGGTTCATGGAATATTTTACCAAACTAGGGTAACTTTCCGTCTGAGACTCTATTCTTGGTCAAAATAGATTCCAAAGGTCAAATCAAAGATATCAAACTTCATGGAATATTTTTCTATGATTTTTGAAAGATTTATATGAATTTTATCCTGACCAGAGCCTCTGTTATTTAAGCGAGTATGAAATTACGATTTTGGATTATGGATTAGTTTTCGAAGTACGTGAAACCGTGTTTTTGTCAATGTGGACCCTCTTATTAGCCATTAATGAAAATTTGACCTTAGATTAACCCCTGGGAAACATCGTGGTTATTCTGCATTCATAATATGTTGTTAAAACTACAGGATTAACCCTGTTTTCATGTATTCCTCTCAGAATGGATGTTCAGTGAGTTATGACTCTCCGATGATTATGTACGAACTTTTATCATTTGATCCTAACTAATTAAAGCTAATTATAGCTCAAATGATGTTATCATCATCGATTAATTTTATGCTAATCCAAATAAGCATTTGATTAATTTCATTCCAATCTAGATAGTAATAAACTTAATTCCATTTCAATCTAAATAAGATGCTTTAAAAAATTAGTTTCTACAAGATTTTTGATCGTGGTCCCAATCAAAGTATTATTTAACCATCATGATGATGCCAATTTTACTAAAATAGAATTCGTTTCGTACAAGCGATAAGACCACATCCCATTTACTAAGTGCTTCATAATTCATTTAATTCATGAAAATTGTCTACTAAATTGTTGTTAATCCATTTTAATCTAGAAGTTAAATATATCAAATTGATTATTCACATTCCAAGTCAACAACTTAATTTACATCATCCATATTTAATATTCAAGTACCCAAGATAACAAGAAATACGAAATGGGTCTAAACACAACAAAAGACAAGAATGCACACCTAACAGTAATACATACGAATAAAATCGCAATGTAGACAACCCACATGGGGAAAGAGATGGACTACTCTACCTAACGCCTTCGGCCATCACGACGACTCCGTGAAAACAGGGTCGAGGGGCACACGACAACTCCGTGAAAATAGGGTCGTCGGGGGGTCCGTGAATATATATGATTAGTTTGTTTGGCTATGTTTATATTTTCTGATTATGTATTGGGTGACTGCGATCTTGTGGGTGAGTTGTGCTGGTTGTTAACACACGATGACTCGAGTTTCATCGATTGGCGGGACTTGGGTTGTCACAATTATGACTCTAACAGAGTTATCAGATGTCCAATATTTAGGTCAAACATCTGATGACAACTTCGGATGTCTGCTCTAAATGGTCAGAGTCCCTGATTCTATTGGATCTAAATAGGGATTTAAGTGGACGTCTGAAGTGCTATTATAAGACATCTGGACATAAAATTGGGCATCTAATAATAGGCAGGTTTGTTCTTGTTTTGGACTAGATCTAAACATGGTTTTAGTGTATGTTATGAACGTGCGGCTTCAGACGTCTTTTAAGACGTCTGGGAGATGGCCCAGACGTCGGACCAGACATTTGGAACCCCTTCCAGACGTCTGGGATTCGATTTCGGTGGCACGCACGGTTGCGTCTGCGCGCCTACGCGTGCAGACCTGCAGATGCGCTCCTTTTTCCCTCTCCTCCGCAGGCACTGCCCCCTCTGTCTCGCTCTCTCTCTCTCTCCCTGTGCGTCTTTAAAAAGCCACGCCCTCTCTCTCACTCTCATCACCTCCGCTCCCTTCCTCTTCTCCTTCCAGCCGGTGCGCGAGTGCGAGCGTGAGCGAGCGGCGGTAGCGACGGCCGCGGTGGGTGCGGGAGGAGGCGCTGCGCGAGGGAGGAGGCGTCGACCGTGAGGGCTCGAGCCTGCCGGGGCAGCGAGGTCGGCCGGCGGGGGCGCAGCGGGCGCGGAGTGACGCGGGAGGCCTGCTGCAGCTCGAGCAGCAGGCGGACGAGGCACGACGCGGCCGTGCGTCGCGGGCGGAGGGCGAGTCGCGCTCTAGTTCTAGAAGTTTTTCCAAAATCAGATGTCTGGGATTCCAACCAGACGACGGGGAAGACGTCTGGAGGACTGTCCTGACGTCTGGTAAGTAAGTTATTTTTCGTACCTTCTTCCTTTCCTTCGACCGTCTGTACTGAGCACGAGAATGGGTACGCGCAGGTTTTGGATTCGCCATCCAACGCGAATCAGACGTCTGGCTGCAGTGCCAGACGACGGGAACGACTTCTAGACGTCCGGGGTGACCATCGGACGTTTGGGAACTAGGCCAGACACCCCCACAGGCTTCTGGACGTCTGAGAGACCACGCAGGATAAGGTACCATCTGATCCCTTTTTTTTAAGACGTCTGGAAGAAGTTTCAAACGTCTGATTTTGCACTGTTTCATCGTTTTCGACCCGTTTAGGGCCCGTTCGGAGTCCGTTTTCCGCGTTTCGAGTTGCGTGCTTTTCGAAATTAAATCCTCTACCCGTCTACAGTAGTTGTATACTGTTTTGAGCAACTCCTTGTGTTTGATCCTTGTGATAGGACCCCGTTCCATTGTAGTCTCGGGGGTTGCGGAGGTACGCGGGATTTCCGACCACGCCCCCAGTATGCCTGTTGTAACCGGTTGAGTGGCTTTTAAGTTTATTAGTATAATCTGTTAAATTATGGAGCCATAAATAGAACCTAGGACATTGCATGAATCCTAGGAATGAGAAACTAGAATGAATGGTAGATCCTAGGGTGTTGCATGAATCCTAGGGCTGGAAAACTAGATTGTATGATAGATCCTAGGGTATGGCATAAATCCTAGGATGGGAAGAACTAGTGGAATATATGAATACTGCAGTCTTGAAAAATGTGGAAAGGAAATAATAGCTACCTGTAAATTGGTTTAACAGCTGCCTGTTATGAATAAATGAGCATGTCTGAGAATATGGGATGTATGAATGTGAAACTGGAAAGGTGAAACCTGAATGTGCTGAGTTAAAAGAACTGGAACCCTACGGGGAATTAGGAGTGGAACTCCTGGAAAGAGAAAGGAATGGAACTGAGAAAGAAAGACGTGGTAGTGTGCTGTCTCTTGGGTACGTAGTACCAAGGGAAGTACCTGTACTTGTTTAGTGCAAAGCGGAGCCAGCCGTCCCAGGGACCCTTAGGACTGGCCACTTTGTACTGACTTGCTGGCCCTCGTGTACGTAGTACCGAGGAGAGCTACTAGTGTAGGGAGGTACTAGCTACCCCACGGGCCCCGGGGTTCTGCTAGCCTCCTACACCGACTTGTTAGGCCCACTGGGCAAACCAGGGTAGTCAGGCGAGGGTGCGCGGACTATGGAGGGGCAAGGCCCCTGTTTGGTTACTGTGGAGGGGTTTGACCCTTGTTACTGAGAGGGCTCTGCCCTGTGCTGGTTCCGTGCTGTGCTTTGGGGGCACCCGTTAACGGAAACGACTGACCGCGTGCCAGTGCGGGTTAGTTACCTGTGTGTTTATCGCGCATGGCGTAGTTACCGTTATGCCTGTCCGTGACCTTGGGGTGGTTGACTGAGAGTAGGATCACCACGGGGGACTCTCCCGGCTAGGAGAGCACCACGTGCTACTTCTACTTTTTGGAAAAGACTGTAATCAAGATCGTTCCCACGAGGAACATTCGAGATCAAGTGAAAGATCTAAGAAATAGATAAATTTTGAAACAATAGAAAGACGTAAATAAAGGAAGAAAGAAAATTAAAACAGCTACTGTACACTTTACTGTTTCTTTAGTTTAGCTGCCACTCTACTCAGCGTTTTGCTAACGTGTTACACTCGTTACCTTTCAGGACCAGGTGTTGAGCAGCCAGGGTCAGCGGCTGCAGAGGACGCTGGGTCGAGTAGGGTCCAGTAGAGTTACCACTGTTCTCTTGTACCTCTTTTTGGTTCCACTGTAGTGAGTAGTTCTTGTTACTGCTGTACTTTTCTTTACCTACAGTTCATATTATGTTATGAATGTTGTTCTACTGTTGTGTGGTATATACTGTAGTGGTTTCTTTCCTTACTGTTGTATTTTCTTACTGTTAGTTATATTCATGCTGAATGTGGTTTATTTTACTGCTCTTTTGGTTACTTCCTCGTTGGACGACCAGGTCTTGGGATTAGTCGAGTCGGTCCGGTTCTCGTGTCTCGTAGGGACTCGAGAATCGGGTCGTTACAGTGTATATGGGTCAAATGATAGATTAGATGTCTGACATAAGGTCTGGACATCTGGTCTGAGGATTCTCTATGGGAATTGATTTCCCAAGAAGCTAACGACATAAGGTCAGATAAGTCAAGATTCGGGTCAAATCTAGCCTAACGTCTCTTTATCAGACATCTGGACATGTCTATAGACGTCTGATAATACCATTAAAATAATCAACAGGTGATTCTCAAAGATTTTCTCTTAACAAGCCAACGACCCTTTTCTGGACGTTTGGTAAGGTCATCAGACATTTTCTAGGATGTCTAGACTAAGGGCTATATGTTTAAAGGTTATGGCCACAGATCTTTGCTTGTAGCCTAAGTCATTGGACGTCTAGACAAAATGTCAGATGTCTTAAAGTCTATGATCAGATGTTTGATGTCCATATTGGACGTCTGATCAGGTCATTTGATGCCTATTTTGGTTTTTTAAGTTATTTCAAAGTTTGTTTAAGTGTCCTAGGGATGAGAAGGTGTTCCTAGGACTAAGTTATGGTATTTTTGGGCTCTTTAACAAGAATACAAGGAAATAAAAGAGCAAAGTACAAGTACAAAATATAAGAAAGAAAACATCTATCCTATTCTTTTTCTTCATACTTTTGCTCCATGAGAAGCTCCATCTTCTCTACTCCTCGATCAATCTTCTACAATTAGCTATGGACACGAGCTTGAGCTCCTTCACACTTGCTTCCATTTGCATTTATCTTAAAATCTTAAACTCAATGTAAATGTTAAATAACAAGTGTTTTATTATCATCAAAATCAATGATCGTGGTGCCCTTGCACCAACACTGAGTAGTCTTGTCATTACGAGTAGTGACAGCATTCAGACCTACCTGATTTGGATTTGGGGTTGGTAGGATAGGAGGTTGCTGCTGATAACTAGAGTAAGAAGTAGAAGCCTTCGACCCATCAGGAGGTGGAGGTACGAAGGGGGCCTGATAGACATAATGTGATTGGCCCTGATTTGGGTTCACAACGTGCCTCTGGTTCAGTACATTGTTCAAGTTAGGTAGAAGCTAGGAAGGAAGTGCATCGGGTTGGCAAGTCCCAACCATTTGTGCAAGCTGATTATGCTTCTCTACCGTCTCCGCATTATGCTGCCTCTGCATAGTAGCATTAGTCTTCTACATATTAGCCAGGGTCTGCCAAATCATGCTCATTTTATCTTCCCTTTTAGGCCCAGATTGAAAATTCGGGTTGGGCCTAGGTTGGGCAAGTTGATATGAGTGTAGATTTTGTGGTCAAAGCAGATATTGAGGTCTAGAGTTCTGAGAATTCCCCGACTTAGAGAAATTAGGATGATTATGCCATCTGAGGTTGTAAGAGTGACAATAGCGGTTCTCGCGCATGTTTTGAAAATCGAGATCTTATCGTAGTATAGTGCGCAAAAATGCTCATAAAAAATAATTTATAAAATAACGAGACTTGAGTCTCGGTCATTCGTCTCTGAGAGGCATTTAGAAAATATAGATTTGAATTCGATCTAGCTCGCTCTACTTATTTAGAAATGCCTGCCAGTTTACAATAATTCGTATTGATGCACGACATGCTTAGTTGCAAAAGAATACAAATTTTGCGCATGCAACTTTAATCACAAGTAAATATGGCAATCAGCTCATGGTGATTTTCACACATAGACATAGAGATATATAAAAGATGATTTCATTGATTGCATCATGGTGGCTACAGAGTGAAGCTCGCGGAAAGCTTGTATAGGAAAGCTTGCAAGTAATAAACTAGCTAATAGAAAATGATTGCATACATGAATCTATAGGGGGATTATGCATGCATCATTGGGGGAGAATATGGAGCTACACTACTAAGCAGTAATAAAGCATTAATCTATGAAGAACTACGCTACTTAGCTAACAGAAATAAGGTCATTTTGAGGTGGCTCCGATGGCCTTTGACTTGGTTCAGAGGAGGAGGGGCGGCCAATGGTGCTTAGGCCGGCCCTTGGAGGGAGGTTGGAGGTGATCTAGGCCTGGCGTGGAGGTGATGAAGATGCCATGGTGTGCTCGTGGAGATGGAGGTGGAGTAATGGAGGTGGAATGAAGCTAAAACTAGATGGAAGGCTAGATGGGTAAAAATGGCCACCCAAAGGTCCTTTAAGTAGACCCAAGGGAGCCTCTCTAGAGAAGTGTGGAACTCTCTAGAGAGGCCTATGGTGGGAGCTCATGGGAGAGTGAGAGAGAGGATGGATGGGTGGTTTTTAGATCCACATTTGGTGGATCTAAAAATTGAATGCATCTTGGTTGCTATTTTTAGCAACCAAGGTAAAAATACATGGTAGAGAGTTCTAGAGAACTCTAGGCTAGGTATTTTTGTGTAGATGGTGCGTGTGGGTTGAAACCTATGTGGCTAGGTTGATTAGGTTAGGTTCTAGTGGGTTTAGGTCAAGATAGGTCTCAAATTAGGGTTGTAAACCCTAATTCATTAAGGTAAAATGCAATTAAACTTGATACAAGTTTAATTGGATGTGTGAAACCCTAATTGAGAGTAAAACAACTCAATTAAGTTAGGTATAGGTCAATTGGACTCTCATTGAGTCCAATTGAACTTTGTCTGCTGAGATCAGGGCTCAATTGGACTCAATGAGTCCAATTGAATAGGCTGATGGAATTGACTAAGATCCAAGTCAATTATGTTTAGTGAGGACCTAATTAGGTCCTTAGGGAGGTCTAGAGGTGATGTACTAAGGTTAAGACACCTTAATTTAGGTTCCTATGGGGTTGGAATTGGGTTTAGGGACTTAGGAATTCAAGATCCAAGTTGAATTCAAAAATAGGAATTAGAGAGCAATTCCAGACGTCTGACAATAGTGTCAGACATCTTAAAATGAAAAGTTAGACATCCAGACTTGTTGTCTAGACGTCCAAATAGAGGCAGGGAAGAGTTAAGGTTCTATCTGCAGAAATTAGACGTCCAGACCAAGTGTCTAGATGTCTTAAAATGCTACAGAAGTGGGTTTTAGGTGCGCGGGTTGTGGCTAAGGGTTCTGGACATCCTGTAACTCATCTAGACAACCAAATATAGGCTGGAAATAGGGTTTTAGGGCTTCCTAGGGTACAGTGACCTAATTTAAGGGTGGCTAAGGCTTGGGGAAGCTTCTAGCCTGTCCTAGGGCTCGGATGGACCTAAGTTCTTCATAATTTACTGCTTTATTCCTGCTTAACAGAATAGCATACCTCAACCCCTTACATTATTGTCTACTACATCTTATTCTTGGTCTTCTACTCCAGCTCTATTGCAACTCTGGCTTCAGGTCCAGCTTCAAATCCAGTCTCAGATCCAGCTCCTGAGCTTCTTATTTCCTGCAATTTATATAATGCACCTAATTAGTATATTATAGCATTATTCTATTCATAGCTATCGGAGGAATAGTAAAGATGCAAAAAATGCTTATGTATGCATGAACTACCCTAACTTATGCTAAGTCTTAGCCTCACTTAGGTCAATTATGACCTATGATTGCTACTTAATCATACCCCTACACCTAAATCTTGCTAGTCCCTAGCAAATGCAAGACTAAATTATTCACATAAGGGTCACTAAGGGATTGATCATTTTATCAAGTGTATGCCTAGAGATTTTTGTCCTTTTTGTTTTCATCCAATGTTCTAGAAATCCAGACAAATGTGAAAGTGCAACTACGTAGCTTTTGCAACTGATTCGAGTGAAAGACCTGATTCACCTCTAAAGCCTGTACTTGCCCCCTAGTAAAATTCTAGCGGGATAGGTGAACTTCTTCCCTCGGGGTATTTAAGATATTCTATGAATTTCACCCCAGCTTTAAGCTTGGGTAGAGAATGTCTGAGGGATACAGGTGTTTATTTGGTGGCTCACTCTCACTTGGTGCTACATAGAAATTAGTACTTCAGAATCTAGATTCCTAGATTATCAAGTAACTCAACTTAGAGAGAGATGAGAAAAACTATGCTCTCTTCTGTTTCCTTTGTATTCATTCTCGCTTTCTCTCTCTCTCTCTATTTTTTTTAGAGCTCACAATCTCACCAGATTCTAACATACGATCCGTATTTGGTGGTCTCACTTGGTGATGTGCATACATCTAATTAACCTAAAATGTCTATTAATGCATATTCTTAGTGTCACATTAGCATCATACATTGTAAATAGTGCATAACATGCATAATCATGCATTTAGATCAAGTTGTATAAATTGTATAGTACTTGTCTCCTTTTTATGGTCAGGGACAGAGCAACTTTTTATCAGGGCCTCGGATCTAAGATCCAATTGTACTGATCTGATCAGGGCAACGATTGGAGTTCAACGACTCCAAGATCGCCTTAATCGAACATCCGTAGCACCAGATAGAGACCGAGGAACCTTAAAGAGAAAGGGCCAAGATGGTGTTAATCCGCACCTCAGACGACAAATCCGACTACACGGATGGGTTCGGATCAACTATCGCAGCCTAACGATGCAAAAATCGATCCAATTCGACACCCGTGGCACCATCTACAACACTCAGAAGATGGACGGCTTAGATGGCGCCATGTGGCGCCATCATAGCCGCCCAACACCGGCCGCAACCCTCCATCTTCACCCACTCATTTGATCTCGACCGTTGGATGAAGATCCAACGACCGAGCAAGCTTGCATAACCGCGACCATCCACCGGCTTAGCGAGGTGGTTGCATGCTTGTGGGAGAGGTAGAGGTCACAGGATCGATCCCCGTGGAGCCTCAAATCGAAGAGTAGGCATGGCGCGGGCGCGCGATCAGAGCCGCGCAATGAAGATCGAGCAGCGTGGAGTGAGCAATAGTGCCCACATGAAATCAGACACGCGGTGCTTACGCGTGATCGCACATGGCGTGCGGCGCGGGAGTAGCTACTCTCAGCTGTCCGATCTCTTGATCGAATAGCTGTGAGCGCGCGGACGTGCTCAGGCGTTTTGCACGGAGAAGAAGAGCGATCGAGCGCAGCGCGTGCATACGTCGCCCACAACGGACCTTTAGTGACGTTTAAGTCCGTCACCAAAGGTCCCATATTAATGTTTTTGAAATTAAAATGTCCAAAATGCCCCCACTCCTTGAACCTATAAAAGGAGACCCCCTCCATACAGATTTCTCATACCTTCCTTCTCTTCTCTCCCTCTCCAAAGCTCAAAAGAAGCTTGTCCCACACCTGGGAAGCTCCTCAATAGCTAAAATCAATTTTTCGCCCCCATTTCGAAAGCGGATCCCGCGACGACGACGACGTGCTGCCTCGTTCACATTCCTCCAGCTTTGACCTCCTTCTTCCTGCTCCATTCCTCATCTTCCAAGCGTTGTCTCATCCGGCTCGTCCTCCAAGTGATCATCGAGGAGGATAACTTCTCTCTCCCATTCCTTTTTCTTACTTTCTAGAGTAGAATTTTCCTGCTTTCTAGTTGTAATAATTTATCACTTTCTAGTATAATCTTTTCTTGCTTTCTTAGTTGTAAAAACATTTTGCAACATTAAATGAATGTTTTCCATCTCTCTCTCTCTTTTTGTCTATCTTTATTCCATTTCATTGTGATTATTCCTCTTTTCAAACAAAAACACAAAAAAATATAATTGCGAATTTTGATTGATGTAGCCTCCTTGAGTTCAACCTGGGATTTCTTTATAGATTTCCGGTATCAATTTTATTTGTTGAACCCGAGTTCTTCGCTACTCGAACTACAATGACAAGTTTTCAAAACCAACTCCGATAGCGTAGTCCTCCGACGTTCAACATTTTGGCGTCGTTGCCGGGGAGGCAACAATTTTCCGATCTTCTTTTCACATTTCACGCACTTTACTGTCTTCTAACTTGCTTTCTCTCGTGTCTATTGTTTTGCAGATACCTCTATCAGGGAATCGTCAAGCGGTAGATCGGAGTAAAGTGCAGATGAAGACGACTGTAAGTGCTCCCCATTCTTCCCCCTCCATAGATTTCATTTTATCACATTAAATTCAAATTCCAATTAACCTAGGTGTTTGCATAAATCCTAGGATTAGTTTGGTTGTTTGGATTTACACTCACATTTCACCCTCGCATATAAAAAAAATAAAATAAAAAGATAATTTTGTGGGATAATTCAACATATACACACAACATACACCCACATTCAAGGCACTTAACCTAATTGATTTTCTTCTACTTAATCGGATTCTAATCTATGGAGCCAGTACACACAAATCAACACATAAAAGAGTAGAAATCATTCTAGGTTAATCATTTCTGGGTGCCTAACTCAGTGGTGCAATTGTGGCCAATTGTTTGAGTTGTTTGGGCCGCACCACTCAACATAAAATTAACTCACCAAGTAGTTTCCTCTTAGGGTTTTCAATCTAGGTTCATACTAGACACTCCACTTGATTTCTGATTTTAAAAGGAAAGCAATCTTCACCAGTGCTTGAAAACCTGATTTGCATCAAACTTGATTGAAATCAACCTAATTCTAAACCCTAAAAGCTACTTAAGCAAGATTTGAACATTAAAATCTACTCATCACAAATAATCTTGCTTGAAAACCTTGGTTGTGCACGCACTTACACATACTCAATTGATCATTAAGGGCACAACCCATTTTAAGGGCCTACCACAGTCCATAAGCACTACAATCCCAGGCCTCAATAAAATCGAGTAGACATTGGCCTTAAGGATTGATTCGCTCTTCGGGGCTTAGTCTGAGATTGTTTATGATTAACCTGCTTATACTGATTAATGTGATGTCTAGCTAAGGGAGTAGCGTCAAACGACCGCAGCTGGGGGGTACACTAGGAACCGGAGGAGCAAGTCGAAGGAAGAACCTTCTCCCCAGTCCCTCCTTTTAATTTGTTGGATTGAGCAGACATAAGTAGAGTAAATCTTTTATAATCTTAAGGCGGGTTCTGGGAGTCTGTAGATCCTTAGGCTACCCCACTTAAGGACAGGCTTTTTTGTTGTGCTGTAGGGTTCTTATCCCCAGTCCTTCCGACCTTTTCCTAGTTTATGTTGGGAAGAAGGTCATTGAATCCCTGATTGGAAGGACCACTAGAGTATTCTAGGAGGCGTAGATTGGATTTTGGCCAAATTGATCCCATGGCCAATCAACAGCCTCCTTCGCCTCAGGATCCACAGGAGGTATTTCAAAGGCAGTTGGAACAAATGCAGAGAATGCAAGAATGGTTCTAGAGAATGTAGGGCGCTCAACCCTTGAAGGATTTTTATGATCCTTGAAATTATGGGGAACATCCCGGCGCCCAGATTCCTACCGGAGACGTAGAAATCAAGCCCCAAGTGTAAGCCTACTCAAACATTTCCATGGGCTTGGCTCTGAAGACCCATTTCAACACTTGGAGGACTTGACCACTTCGGTCCAGACCACCAAGGCGCGAAACGTGAATGAAGAGCAAATGATCATGAGGCTCTTCCCCCACTCTCTTAAGGATAAAGCCACTCATTGGTACAGGACTATAGGAAGACTAATTGCAACTTGGAATGAGTTGAAATCGGCCTTTCTGAAGAAATTCTTCCTAGTTGGACGTACCAATGCTTTGAGATGGGCAATCACTACCTTCACCCAGCGGCTGGGGGAGTAGTTTCATGTGGCCTGGGAGCGATTCCAGGACCTATTGCGGAGGTGTCCACACCACGAGGTACCGAAATGGAAACTCGTGCAGATCTTCTACCACGGATTGACTGAGCAACTCAGAAATCATGTGGACGCTTCTTGCGGAGGCAATTTCCTCAACAAAGACGCAGATAGCGTGCACGATTTGTTTGAGGAGATGAGCGAGAATTCGATTAATCATGACTCCATGGATACTTTTAACTGGTCCCAGTAGCCCAGATCGAATGTTAATGAAGTCCATGACTCTCATTCATTCGATATGGAATTGATTTGTAATAAACTTGATAAGGTGGACTTGGTTGCTAAGAGAATGGATGGCTAAAAACTCAATGAACAACTCTCGATCCACTCAATCCCAGAATTCGGGATTCCATTCGTTGCAAGCTCCTTCTAAACAAGAGTTCGTGAATCAACTTGATGTGGCTCAACCTGCTAGCCAGCATTATTCGGAACCCCACGGGTTCCAAACTGGGGCCTTTGATCCTAGTTTCTCTGATCCTTCCCTTTCTTTCTCTCCATTTTCACCCTATGAGGATGTTTATGCTGTACAGGAGAATGTTAGATCCAACCCCTACTCCAATGCTTATAATTCGGGTTGAAGAAACCACCCTAACTTCTCCTGGAAAAATCCAGGGTAGCAGACCCAATTCTGACCCAGCAACTATGCTCCGCAATGACCAATGGGTCAAGGTCATGTTTATACTCAGTTGCCCCCAAATTAGGTCAATCAACCAGCTTGGAATGCCTGTCAACCCGTAGGGCAAGCTGATTTGAACCGACAAATGGTAGAGATGCAAGGATCTATGCTCTAGCTCATGCAGCAAATGAAAATATCTCTGGACAACTTGTAAACCGGGCTCATAGCTAATTCTCATCAACCTGGATCTCTACCATCTCAACCCGTACCCAACCCACGAAATATCCTGAATCCGAGCAATCAAGCCCATGGGTATGAAAATCAGAGGGACCCACACGCACATGCTCAGGTGGTTGAGCAAGGTCCTTCCTCTTCTTCTTCTGCAAATCAACGATTCTTGGCTAATGAAGCCCCTCCAATCTTTCCTAACCCTCCCCAAGACCCAAACTCATGCATCTGCAAATTCTATTACCTTGAGGAGTCGTAAACAAATTCAGGATCCACAACCACACTGTTTTGATTTACTGAATCCTGAAGAACCTGAGGAGAGAAAGGAGAACTCTAGAGAAGAAATCAAGGCTCCAGAACCAGATTCCAAAGATCCGACTCATGTTCCTTTTCCTAAAGCCTTGATCAAATCAAGGAAGAAGAAGTCTGTCGATAGTAATGAGGAGCTTCTGAACATTTTCAAGAATGTCGAGATCAATATCCCGCTCCTTGACGCTATCAAGAATATTCCGGCTTACGTGAGATTTTTAAAGGATTTATGTACACAGAAGCGTAAGTCGAGAGAATCTATTTCGAGGAAGATGGTACTCTTCGAGCAGGCTAGTTCTGTTATCCTGCACCACCTCCCTCAGAAAAAGAGAGATCCAGGTGCTCCTTTGATTTCTTGTGTCATCGGAGATTACACTTTTGATATAGCACTGCTGGATCTGGGTGCATCCATCAACCTAATTCCTACTTCTCTTTACGAGAAGTTTGGATTAGGTGAACTTCAGCCGACTTCAGTAATGCTTCAGTTAGCAGATCGTTCGATCACAAATCCACGAGATGTTATTTTAGACATTATTGTTAAGGTTAAGGATTTCTATTTTCCTGTAGATTTCCTTGTCCTTGACATGGATGTACCTGAAAATCTGAGGAACATGCCCATCATTCTGGGGCATCCATTCCTGGTTACCGCTAAGGCCAACATTAACTGTGAAAGCGGTAGCATGGAAATCGCCTTTGGGGATCAAAGAATGAAATTGGATATTTTTAAGGCGATTAATAAATTTGAGGATTGTGGATTTATTGAGGAACTTGAGGACGATAATGTGAATATTGAAACTTGTATGATTGTTTCTGCATTTGAAAGTTCCTCCTCTGATGATGAATTGGACCCACAACCCTCTATGCCAGACCCGCCATTTTCTGAAGAGGTTATTGATTTTGTTTACTCTCAACCTCTTCCTCTTGATGAGTCTTCATCAGCATCTTCCTTACCTTCAATCATCAACCTGCCCCAGCTTGAACTGAAACCATTGCCTAAGAATCTGAAATATCACTTTTTAGGACCACATAAGATGCTCCCTGTGATTATCAGTGCTAAATTAACAAAGGAGCAGGAGATTAAATTGATTAAGGTCCTGAAGGAACACAAGGAGGCAATTGGTTGGACCATTCATGACCTTAGGGGGATCGAGCCATCTTATTGCAATCACAGAATATTTTTGGAAGATGGATCCCGCCCTTCTCGCCAGATGCAGAGGAGATTAAATCCAAATATGCAAGAAGTGGTCAAGAAGGAGATTATTAAGTGGCTCAATGCAGGAATCATTTATCTGATCTCCGATAGTCCTTGGGTAAGTCCCATGTAGATTGTTCCCAAGAAAGCTGGGATTACCGTTGTGACTAATGAGAAAGGAGAATCTATCACAACTCATTTAGCTTCCTCTTGGAGGGATTGTATCGACTACAGGAAACTGAACACGGCCACGAAAAAGGATCATTTCCCTCTGCCTTTCATTGATCAAATCTTGGAAAGATTAGCCAGGCAGAAGTACTTCTATTTTCTTGATGGCTACTCGGGATACAACCAAGTTCATATCCATCTCGAGGATCGGGAAAAAACTACTTTCACCTGTCCCTACAGAAGCTTTGCTTTTCTAAGATGCCATTTGGCTTATGCAATGCACCTGTGACTTTTCAAAGGTGTATGTTGGCCATATTCTTTGACATGGTGGGAGAGTTTATGGAAGTCTTCATGGATGATTTCTCTATTTTTGGAGAATCGTTTGACTCTTGTCTAGCTAATCTTGAAATGATTCTTAAACGATGCATCAAAAAAAGATTGGTCCTTAGCTACGAAAAGAGCCATTTCATGACACAAGAAGGCATCGTCTTAGGTCATGTAATCTCTGAACGGGGAATTGAAGTGGATAAAGCTAAGGTTGATGCTATCGCTAAACTTCCTCCTCCCACATCTGTTAAACAAATTCGATCATTTCTTAGTCATGTGGGATTCTACAAGAGATTCATTAAGGACTTTTCGAAGGTTGTTCGTCCTCTGAGCAATCTTCTCGCCAAAGAAAAGTCATTTGATTTTGACGAATCATGCCGTTAAGGCATTTGATTTTCTTAAAACGGCAGTCACTTGTGCTCCGGTGTTGCAACCACCGGTTTAGACAACCCCTTTGGAGATCACGACCGATGCTTCTGATTACACGGTCGGGGTTGTTTTGGGTTAGAAAGTTGATAGGAAGCCCTTTGTCATCTACTATGCTAGTAAAACTCTGGATGAGGCCCAGAGGAATTACACTGTTATTGAGAAGGAATTACTAGTTGTAGTATTTGCTTTGGAGAAATTCAGGGTTTATCTCTTAGGGTCTCACATCATTATATATACCGACCACTCGACCTTGAGACATCTCCTGGCCAAAAAGGATGACAAACCCTGGCTTATTCGTTGGATTCTTCTGCTTCAAGAATTTGATATTGAAATCAAGGATAAATCCAGGGTACAGAATGTGGTGGCGGATCATTTGTCGAGACTTCTGAGTGATTCTTCTGGTCTGGACATCCTGATTGCTGATACTTTTTTGGACGAAATCATCCTTGCAGTTTTAGGCATCTAAACCCCGTGGTTTGCTGACATTGTTAATTATTTGGCCGTTGGTCAAATCTCTCAGGATTGGACCAAGCAACAATGGGATAGACTTAAATCTGAGGCCAAATATTACTTCTGGGAGGACCCTGAACTGTACCGAATCGACTCTGATTAGATTATTTGCTGATGCATTCCGGAGAATGAATTCAACAGTATACTCGAGTTCTACCATGCTTCTACGTGTGGTGGACACTTCTCCGGGAAAAAGACGGTTGCAAAAATTTTGCAATCTGGATTCTATTGGCCGACTTTATTCAAGGATGCCTAGGAATTCTAAAGGTCAGGTTCCTGATGCCAGGTACTTAGGAGCATAACTAAGAGAGATATGATGCCCCTAAACCCGATTCTTCCTGTCGAAATCTTCAACGTTTGGGGCATCGATTTCATGGGACCCTTCCTTCCCTCATTTGGACATCAGTACATTCTCCTCGCTGTTGATTATGTGTCCAAATGGATTGAGGCGATTTCCACCTGAACCAATGACCATAAGGTGGTTATCGATTTTGTCAAGAAGAACATCTTCAGCAGGTTTGGGATTCCAAGGGCCATCATTAGTGATAGTGGCACTCATTTCACTAATGCCCAGTTCTGTAATTTGCTGGCTAAATACGGGGTTAATCACCAAATCTCCACACCTTACCATCCCCAGACGAATGGACAGTCCGAGATCTCCAATCGGGAGATTAAGAATATTCTACAGAAAATGGTTAGGCCTAATCGCAAAGACTGGACTCAAAAGCTTGAGGACGCTCTTTGGGCCTACCGTATGGCGTATAAAACCCCCATCGGCATGTCTCCATTTCATCTGGTGTATGAAAAGGCGTGCCATTTACCTGTAGAAATTGAACATAGGGCATTTTGAGCAATCAAGCAGTGTAATCTAGATCTGAGTTTAGCTGGGAAGACTAGGAAACTCCAACTATCTGAGTTGGAGGAGCTTAGAAATGATGCGTATGAGAATGCCAAGATCTACAAGGCTCGAATCAAAGCTCTACATGACCAATTGATTTCCCGCAAGAGCTTTGAGTCGAACCAGAAGGTCTGGCTATTCGATTCTTGACTTAAGCTCTTTCCTGGCAAACTTAGGTCGAAATGGAACTGCCCGTTCATTATCGACTAGATTTTTCCAAACGAAGCTGTTCAGATTTCTGACCTGAAGATGGGTAATTCATTCAAAGTCAATGGTCAATGTCTGAAGCCTATTATTGACCGTACTATTCCAGAACCCATCTCAGACATGGTTGCGCTAGCCATGTTGTGACTTCTTTGGTTGGACTTTGCCTACCTGACGGCATTAAACTCAGCAGTTGTACAGTCTGACTCAGAGTTGACCCGAGGTTCATATTCAGGTGATATCTTCCGTACTCTACCTTTCCTTTCATGTCTCCTCAATGTGGACATTACATCAGCTAAGCATGGTGGGGTGGATTTATTTTTGAATCATTTTATCAGCTCTGTGAAATTCTTGTAAATTCTATTTCTCTTCTTATATATACATAAAAAAAAATTTGAATTAGGAAGGAATACTTGGACATTAGGACTTTTCAATCTTAGGAAATATTACAATAGGATTTGAACACTAAGACCCTTCAGGTCTTTGGGCTTAATCAGCCCGGGTATCCACTAAAATGTGGATTTATTTTTCGAGTCCTTGCCATACTGAATTCTATTTTAATTTGATTAAATAAGTTTAGGTGATAAGTACATGACTTATCAACCCGCCCTCTGATTTGAGGGAACTCTAAGTCTAAGCATCTACACACTATCTTGTCACTAACTCGTTGTTCGACGGTTTTAACAGAAATTGGGTACCTAATGAACCTTCTAGGGTGATATGACTGGCAAGTTATCATGGGTAATAGCCATAGGTAGGTTGTTCAAAGCCCAGTCACTGGACCATTCTTTCCTTACTGCCTTTAGGTAAATCTTAGACCAGGGGAGCCACCTACTTAAAAAAAAAAAAAAAGAAAGTCAAAAAGAAAAGGAAAAGGAAAAAAAAAGGAGAAAAGAAAGAAAATAAAAGAAATAAGCCACACTTCGCCACACGAGTATGGCTGGCAAGTTGTAGGTGGTAACAGCTCATCGATCGGTTGTCCAGAACCTAGCTCAAGAAATGTACTAAAAATTCCCAAAACACTTAGGAAGAAGTGGAGAAGTAGAATAAGTTAGGAAGATATACACTAGACTCACCCTTGTGTTGACCCCATAAAAATAAAAGTAGGGAGAAAGCTACCGGTCGTAAAGATACACCTTTAGGCAAAACTCACTTTTTAAGGTCACTTAGAGGCGTAGAAACCCGAAGTTCGTTCTAATTACTGATCAACGAGTCTATCACATTCACAATAAGATGCTTAGAACTTAGGATTCTCATCAAATCTTGGGTGGGTTGAGTGGTCGTAGAAAGCCACTCTTTAACCCTAAGCTCAAAAATTCAAAAAAAAAAAATGAAAAGAAGAAAAAGAGAAAAAGAGATTTTTCTTTGAATAAGGCGAGGGCTTAAGGCGGTCCGCATTTTAGCAGATACCCAGGCGCTGTTGTGTCTTTGAAAGTTCAGATCTTGAGTAAAAAATTTCTTAATGTTGAAAATAACTTATGCCCAAGTAATCCAACCTAATTCTTTTATAAATAGCATGTAGCTTTTGCTAGGGACTAGCAAAAAATAGGCATGGAAGTGTGATGTGCATACATCTAATTAACCTAAAATGTCTATTAATGCATGTTCTTAGTATCACATTAGCATCATACATTGCAAATAGTGCATAACATGCATAATCATGCATTTAGATCAAGTTGTATAAATTGTATAGTAATTGTCTCTTTTTTATGGTCAGGGAAAGGATAACTTTTTATCAGGGCCTCGGATCGAAGATCCAACCGTACGGATCTCATCAGGCCGACGATTGGAGTTCAACGACTCTAAGATCACCCTAATCGAACATCTGTAGGACCAGATAGAGATTGAGGAATCTTAAAGAGCAAGGGCCAAGATGGTGTTAATCCACACCTTAGATGACAAATTCGACCACATGGATGGATTCGAATCGACGATCGCAGCCTAACGATGCGAAAATCGATCCAATCTGACACTCGTGGCACCATCTACAACACTCAGAAGATGGACGGCTTAGATGGCACCATGTGGCGCCATCATAGCCGCCCAACACCAGTCGCAGCCCTCCTTCTTCACCCACTCATTTGATCTCAACCGTTGGATGAAGATCCGAGGCTGAGCGTGCTTGCATAACCGCGACCATCCACCGGCTTAACGCAGCAGTTGCGCGCTCGTGGGCGAGGCAGAAGTCGCGGGATCGATCCCCGCGACTTCAAATCGAAGGGTGGGTGTGGCGCGGGCGCGCGATCAGAGCCGCACGGTGAAGATCAAGAGGCGGGGAGCGAGCGATAGCACCCACGTGCGATCAGACGTGGGGTGCTTATGAGTGATTGCACGCGGGCGTGTGGTGCGGGCGTAGCTGCTCTCTGCCGTCTGATCTCTTGATCGAACGACTGTGAGTGCGCGGACGTGCTCAGGCATTTTGGGCGGAGAAGAAGAGCGGGCGCGTGCAACGCACGCACATGTCACTCATGACGGACCTTTAGTGACGTTTAAGTCCGTCACTAAAGGTCCCATATTAATGTTTTTGAAATTAAATGTCCAAAATGCCCCCACTCCTTGCAACTATAAAAGGAGACCCCCTCCAAATGGATTTCTCATCCCTTCCTTCTCTTCTCTCCCTCTCCAAAGCTCAAGAGAAGCTTGTCCCATACTCGGGATGCTCCTCAAGAGCTAAAATTAAATTTTTGCCCCCATTCCTGAAGCGGATCCCACGACGACGTGCTGCCTCGTTCTCGTTCCTCCTGCTTTGACCTCCTTCTTCCCGCTCCGTTCCTCATCTTCCAGGTGTTGTCTCATCCAGCTCGTCCTCCTAGCGATCGTCGAGGAGGATAACTTCTCTCTCCCATTCCTTTTTCCTACTTTCTAGAGTAGAATTTTCCTACTTTCTAGTTGTAATAATTTATCGCTTTCTAGTGTAATCTTTTCTCGCTTTCTTAGTTGTAAAAACATTTTGCAACATCAAGTGAATGTTTTCCATCTCTCTCTCTCTCTTATTGTCTATCTTTATTCCATTTCATTGTGATTATTCTGCTTTTTAAACAAAAACATAAAAAAATATAATTGCAAATTTTGATTGACATAGCCTCCCTAAGTTTGACCCAGGATTTCTTTATAGATTTTCGGTATAAATTTTATTTGTTGAACCTGAGTTCTTCGCTACTCGAACTACAATGACAGGTTTTCAAAACCAACTCTAATAGCATAGTCCTCCGACGTTCAACACTTGGCATTAACACTTTAATTGAGTTCTCATAACCTTAATACTAAGTCGGAATTCCTCAGCCAGTATTCAGGCGGTCAGAAATGTAGAAAAATAGGTTAAGGGCATATTTGGTGGATCTCAAATTTATTTGGTGGTATTGCCTCAATGCAACTAAAATAAACACTAAATATTCACACTCTTTTTCTTTGCTTTTTCTTCTTTTTCTAATTTTTTTCTTTTTCAATTTTTCTTTTTTTTTCATTTTTTCCTTTTTTTTCTATGTATATATTTTTTTTTAACACAACACAAGCTAGCACACATTCTTGAACTTTATTGAGGATCCATTATTAGGGATTGGTGGTACTCAAGAGACATTGGATGGCTTATTTGGTGGAAGTGGCTACTCATAGCACCAGGAGAGACGGATAGGACGGTGTATTTCTGACCTTGAAATCAGTACCCTCCTTCAGTCGAGGATTCCGTGAAGAATGGTCGTAACCATCCACCTTATCCCTAGTTTTATGAAAACTCACTCTCCGCGTATTTGCCTTATTTGGTGGCTCTCAAAATTTCGCACAAAAATGTATACGCAGGAATCGAGAGCTAAAACTATGCCTAATCTCTGAGTATCATCACCTAATTATCTAGGATTCTGGATTCCTTGCACTAATCTTAGAGCACCAATACACTCTATTCTCATCTCACACTATTTGGTGGATTTTTGGAGGAAAATCTGCCTAGCTCACAAAACACCGTCCAAGGGTTTAGGAAAAGAAGCACTGCTTCTACTCGACAGACTAATGATGTTTATCAGCCTTCACTGTGAATCCATTGCAAATTCTACGTGTGTGTTAAAAATTATACTGGATTCCAGATTATAGGAATCAACTAGAGGATAAAATCCTTAATGCATTCTCTTAATAAGATAATCTTATTCATGGATGCACTATGTATATATGCTATAAACAAGTAACCTCTTATATTCGTACTTCATAAATTTCCCTTTCGGGTTACATTCAGCTTGACCCAAGATTTAGAACAAAAGGTGAGCGGGTGAGTCGGAAGTGGCTATTGCGGACAATTTTAACTCCAATGCGAACATTGGAGGTGGAGTCGGTTGTTCTTTTATTTAGGGTCCTAAAGTACGTTTGACATACAGCTCTGGGTTTTTCCTAAATGTTGGCATAAAAATTTTCATTTTTGTCTTATCTACCCCCCTATACCTAAGTTCTTACATGTCCTCATGCATGAAAAGAAAATAAATACAGTAGGGAGTAAATGGGTAGAAATCACCTGGAATTGCTCCTGAAGTTTAACGTTTAGTGCTGGCCAACCTGACAGTATGTAATATGCGAAAAGGAAATATGTTAAAAGAAAAATATGCTATGTATAAAAATGGTATGTATAAGTGATGGTAGAATGTAGGGTAGATGCTGAGTTTAACGCCTCCAGCTAGGCAAAAACTCAATCAGATGTATCAGTTCTAGCATAGGAGCCGGTAAAGATTAAGAGAAAGATGTGCTCGTATGCTCCTAGAATAAGTGGTCCGAAGATGCGAACCAACTGATTGTGCACCCCTACTCCAAAATGTTTAGCTATAAGAAAGTGTGGAGTGGTGGTGGAAAATAGAGGATAATCAGAGGAAGGGTCATGATGTTGATTCAACTCGCAACCAAAAATGTGTGTAGCACAGCGGTTAAGGAGCTACGCCACATCAGGTTGCTCGTTCGAGCTATCTCTCCGCGCTTCCTCACGCACGAGAGCAAAATCTGGCTTTCCGATCAAGAACATGCGGCTTAGATTAGCAAAATTGGATGGACGCGTGATTAGACACCCTATCTTACGTGAGAACACGCACGAGAGGCGCAATTGGTAAAGGCACGTAGGTGTGCATTCTAAGCCGTTGATCACCCATCCAACAGCAATGAAGCGGCCACGTCACCTCTTAAAGAGCAAAGAGGAAGCGACGTGGGCAAATCTAAGTTGTCCGATTTCTTGATCAGACGGCTGAGATTGTGTGGACGTGGGTGCACGCGCTCAACACTTGAAGAAGAGCTGGTGGCATGGCCACCTCTGAGACGTCGGATGTGAAGCGAGCGGCGGGGATGAGGCACGTGTTTTCACCAACGCTTATCTACAGTGACACACATATCCATCACTAAAGGCAGTAGAATTAATTGTTGAAAGATAAAATGCCCTTTTTGCCCTTGAACCTCACCTATAAAAGGCCACCTACACCCTCTGCATTTTGATCATCTCTTCCTCTTCTCTCACCCCCTCCAAAGCTCTACGAGCTTGTCCCAAACCTGAGATGCTCCATTAGAGTTAAAATACAACTTTTCTGCCTTCTCACCCCGTTCGTGGAGCATCCTGCAGTTGTCCTCTCACCGCCGTTCGGGAAGCAGATCCTACTGCTACATCGCCCTGCTCTGTCCTCCTTCCTTCGTCTTCGTTCTCCCTCATCCCGCATCTCACCACCCTCATCCAGGTGCCCCGTCAACGCGGCTAGTCCTCCAAGCAGCCTTCGAGGAGGATAACTTCTCTCCCCCTTCTCTTTTTACTGCTTTCTAGAATAGATTTCCTGCTTTCTAGTGTAACATGTAGATGTAAGGAACATAATTCTGTGGTTATGAAACATTTGTTGATTCTCTCTCTATTTTCTCTTTATTTGTATTATTCTTTCTTTATCTTCTATTAATTATTCTTTAAGTAGATAGCTAGCATAGATTTAATTTGACTAGCTACTCTGCTTCGTGACAATAAATCAAATGCGATTTTTGATCAAATGTTCGCCTCCCCATGTTTGACTTAGGACTCACCAGAGTTTCGGTTAAATTATCTATTTAATGGATTTTTACGCGACTACAACAATAGGGTTTTCTAAACTCAAATTTTCAGTGTATAGATCCTGATCAACATTTTGGCACCGTTGCCGGGAAGGCAACGCCTTTTGATTTCTCACATTTTCTGGCCTTACTTATCTTTCACCTCACTTCTCTCCTTTCTTATTGTGATTGTAGGTACTCTCTTGAGGAGGGCAAAAGTGATAGAATGGAGTAAAGTGCAGTTGAAGGGTCTATAAGTATACCCCACCTCCCACCCCCTAGTTTTCATTCCATTACTTAATAACACAAACTCTAATTAACCTAGGAGCTCTCATAAACCCTAAGATTAGTTTTGGTTGTTTGTTTGTCGCCTCCACCTGCCTCACCCTCCATTTAAAAAAAAATCTAAAAAAAAATCTCACAGAGGTACACAACCTCTTCTGATTCTTTATACTGAACCAGTAACTCGATCTTTAGAACCAGTACACTCATCAACACATAATTGAGTAGAAATCAGACTAGGTAATCATTTGTGTGCCTAAATCAATGGTGCAATAAGGCCAATTGTTTGAGTTGTTTGGGCCGCACTACTTCATCTAAAAATAACTCATTAAGTAGTTGCTTCTTAGGGTTCTACTTTTAGGAATTAACCAGGCACTCCACATTCTTTTAAGTTTTAAAGGAAGACATCTTTACCTGTGCTTTCAAAACCTGGTGTGCGAACTGAACCTTGATTGAATATACCTAAAGTTGAATCCTAAAAGCTACTGAACAAGATTGAACCCTAAAAGACAAATCATCAATAAACCTTGCTTGAAAACCATTGGTTGTGCATGCACACACATTGAAATTGATCTTTAAGGGCACAACCCAGATAAAGGGCCTATCACATTCCAAAGCACATTCAAACCTAACCATAATTAAAACAGAGTAGATGTTGGCCTTAAATATTGAACTCACTCTTCGGGGCCCAGATGGAGATTATTTTCAATTAATCTACTTCTACTGTTTAATCTGATGTCTAGCTAAGGGAGCAGAGTCAAACGACCACGGTTGGGGGATATCAAAGGAACTTGAGGTGAAAGCTAAGGGAAGAACCTTCTCCCCAATCCCTTCATCTAACTGGTTGGATTGACCAGAAAGAAGATCAAATCATTCTTTCCATCTCAAGACGGGTTCTAGGAGTCTATAGATCTTTAGGCTACCCCACTTGAGGACAGGTTTAATTATTTGTACTGCAGGGCACCTTTCACATCCTGCTTGCATTTCCACTCTTACCCTCCTACCACTACTTATTCCCAAGATGATTATTATCCCGAATAGACTTATTCTCACCTATCTACTAGTTGGGATAATCCTAATTGGGGATACAGTTCCGAACCTCCGTGTTTAGGGTCCAACCCTGGACACCATGATCTTGATTTTTATCCTTCTCCGAGCTACATCGATTATAGTTCACCGCCCTCCTATGGACAACCTGATACGATCTACAATCAAGAAGGATATGCTGATCCTTACCCTCTCTCAGATTACACTGCATATGGATCACCACCCCTCTATGAACAACCCGAAATGACCTATTATCAAGGAGAGTATCAAGAACCTCAATTTATTGACTCTCCTGGATTGAACCCAAACCCACCCAACCCTGAACCAAAACATTTGGTTCAAGTGAACCAGGTCCAAGATAAGGTGTTGGCCAACTTAACGAATACCGTTGAATCTTTAGAAGCTCAACCAACACCTTGCACTGAAGAATTGGAGCCTTTGATTCAAATGATTGATAATCTTAAGAAGTATTTGTTGGATTGGCTCCAAGATGTTAAGGATAAGGACCCAGGTGAGTTTTTACTTGGGAAGTTATCAAAATTGAGGATGAAATTTGTGGTTTCTTTAGTTCAATCTTGGGATAATTCCCAAGATGAATCCCCTTCAGGAGAGCCAATGTCAGAATCTGCTCAAGCACCTATAGGAGGGATACGTTTTACGAAATTGGGGATGACCAAGTTGTTCTAGAGCAACCAATTATGGATGAATTGATTACTTCACCCAAGATCCATGAGCTAGGGTAGGAAGAAAAGTATGTCTCCATGCACCAGGAAATGATCAATGATTTTGAGACATATATAAATGTGGATCCATAGTTCTTTGATTCTGAAGGTGAAGAATCGTTGTGTGAAGTCTCACCTGAATTTGAGGAAGATAATTTTAGTGAGATAAATGGGCCTACAAAGTATGATAAATCATTTGATGGCCTAATAACTGAGGAAATTGATCTTGTTGGGGCTAGAATGGTGGATTCAGATCCTGATTTCTTGAAAGATTCAATTCATAGCCCTATTCCTCAATTATATCAAATTGAGCATACTGACAATTTTGATTTTGAGATCACTAAACCCAACTCAATTTTGATTCAACCATAAATCTTGGACTTGGAAATTTTAGATGGAGTGATTAACATGCTGGAGGTCGCGGAATTTGAAATCCTAATTGTGGAGGATAGGAATTCGGAAATGAAGATATGGGAAGCCAATTTCGGGGGAAGTAGAAATTTGAGTCTAAGGGTTCCTATAGACCTGAAACCATCAACCTTCTACCAGGACCCTTATGACATTTTTGATTCTGAGGATGTGCAACCCAAGCACAAATTCACTAATTATCTTTTTGATCTTGATTGTCCTATTGTCTAACTTTTTGGACTTGGGTTGCATCCTCACAAACCATAGGCACGACCCCATTTGCATGCTCATCTTAGGTTCTGGGTAATTTTTATCCAGAACCTTAGATACACTCGACCATGGGGCATGGGTCTGCACCACAACCTCATCCACATCTATGGACATCTTCTCCTGGTAGGTCCAAAAATAGATTTTCTTATCTTGATTCTGACCTACGTCTGTGAATTCTTTATTTCCTCTATTTATATAGTGTGACTAGCTGAAGGTATTAAATTCAACACATATATAGTCTGTTTTCATCTCGGAGCTAACCGGGTAATCACAAAATTTAGGTGCTTTCTACTCTACTCCACTCTATTTCATGCCTTTTTAATACAATGAGGACATTGCATTAGATAGGCATGGGAGGTGGATATCATTATCTGAATCATCATGTTAACTCCATAAATTCTTTTTATTTTCTCTTTATTTTTGAAAAAAAATTTGAATTAGGAAAAGAGAACTTGGGCATTAAAGTTTTTCAACCTTAAGAAATAATATGATAGGACCTAAACACTTAGGCCCTTCAAGTCTTAGGGCTTAATCAACTTGGGTGTCCACTAAAATGTGAATTTGTTTATTGAGTTATCGCCATTCTGAATTCAATTTTTAGTTGGTTAATAAGTTGGGGTGATAAGTACATGACTTATCAACTTGCTCTCTAATTTGAGAGGACTTTAAGCCTAAGCATCTACACACTCTTTGCACTAACTCGCTTTTCGACGATTTTAACGGAAACTGGGTAGCTAATGAACCTTCTAAGGTGGTATGGCTGGTAAGTTGCCGATGGTAACAACTCATTGGTCAGTTGTCCAGAGCCCAACCACACACCATTCTCTTTCTACTACCTTTAGGTAAATCTTAGACTAGGGAAGCCACCTACTTAGAAAAAAAGAAAAAAATAGAAAAATATCCAAAAAAAAGAGAAAGAGAAATAGAAAAGAAGAAAAGAAAAAAAAAGAAATAAACCACACTTCACTTCACGAGTATAGTTGGCAAGTTGTCGGTGATAATAGCTCATCGGCTGGTTGTCTAGAACCTAGCTCACAAAAATGCACATTTAATTCCAAACACTTAGGAAGAAGTGAAGAAGTAGAATAAGTTGGGAAGATATACACTGGGTTCGCCCTTGTAATGACCCCATAAAAATAAAAAGTAGGGAAAAAGCTATCGGTCATATAGATACACCTTTAGGCATAATTCTTTTCAAGGTCATCTACGGGCATAGAAACCCAAAGTCCGTTTTGACTGCTGATTAATGAGTCTATCACATTTACACAAAAAGATGCTTAGTACTTAGAGTTCTCTTTGAGTCTTGGCTGGGTTGGGTAGCCGTAGAAAGCTTCCTTGAAACCTTAAACTTAAAAATCCAAAAAAAAATTTAGAGAAAGAATAAAAAGAAAAAGATACTTTTGCTTTTGAATAAGGCGAGGTCTTGGGCAGTCTGCATTTTGGCAGACACCCGAGTGTTGTTGTATCTCTGTAGTTCAGGTCTTAGTAGAAAGTTTCTAGGTTGAAAAATAACTTTTGCCCAAGAAATTTGATCCTAATTCTTTTATAAATAACATGTAGTTTTCCTAGGGACTAGCAAAAGATAGGCATGGGGGTGTGATGTAGACACATCTGTCACATAAACTATCTATTTATCCGTGTTTTTAGGCGTATAATTGCATCATGCATTAAAAAATTGCACAACATGCATCATCCTGCATTTAGGTTAGATTGTATAAATTTTAGGTTAATTCTCTCTTTTTATGGTAAGGAAACAGGGAAATATTTATCGAGTCATATGATTGAAGATCCAACTGTACGGATATGATCATGGCAACGATCGAAGTTCAACGACTCTGAGATCGCCCTGGTCGATTTTACGTAGCATCAGATATAGTTCAAGGAAGATCAGAGGTCAAGAGGCGAGGTGGTGTAAAATCCAAACTTCAGATGACAAATCCAACCGCAAGAATGGGTTCGGATCGATAATTGCAGCTCAACGGCGCAAAAACCTGTCCAATCCGACAACTATGGCACCTCCTACAAACAAAAGAAGATGGACAGCCCAAATGGCACCATGTGGTGCTATTCAAGCTACCCGAAGGCACCAGCACTCTTCCTCTTCATCAAACGTTGCATGATCTCGACCATTGGATCAAGATCCAATGGTCGTGAGCGCGCAATCCTTAAATCAGAAACGCGACCAAAGAGCACGGGTAGCGTAGCGGTTAAGGCACTGTGCCACATTAGGTCGCCCGTTTGAGCTGCCTCTCCGCGCTTCATCCTTGCGTGCGAGAGCGAAATTCGGCCCTTCGATCAAGAACATGCGGCTCAGATCAGTAAATTGGATGGACACGCGATTAGACGCTCGATCTCATGCGAGATCACACGCGCGGGAGGGTTAATTGGTAAAGGCACGTAGGCACACATTCTGAGCCATTAATCGCTCATCCAACGGCAATGAAGTGGCCATGTCACCTCTAAACATGCGAAGAGGAAGCGGTGTGCGTGGATCTAAGCTGTCCGATCTCTTGATCGGACGGCTGGGATTACATGGACGTGGGTACACGTGCTCAACGCTTGAAGAAGAGCCAGTTATGTGGTCGCCTCTGAGACGTAGGATGTGGAGCAAGTGGCGGGGATGAGGCATGTGTTTTCACCAATGCTTATTTACAGTGACGCACGTATCCATCACTAAAGGAAGAAGAATTAATTGTTGAAAGATAAAATACCCTTTTTGCCCTTAAACCTCACCTATAAAAAGCCCCCTACACCCTCCACATTTTGATCATCTCTTCCTCTCTTCTTTCACCCCCTCGAAAGCTCAACGAGCATGTCCTAAACCTGGGATGCTCCATTAGAGTTAAAAATATAATTTTTCCACCTTCTCATCCCGTTCGTGGAGCATCCCGCGGTTGTCCTCTCACCGCCTTTCAGGAACTAGATCCCACTGCGACGACACCCTGCTAAGTCCTCCTTCCTCCGTCTTCATTCTCCCTCGTCCTGCATCTCACGACCCTCGCCCAGGTGCCCCGTCAACATGGCTCATCCTCCAAGCAACCATCGAGGAGGATAACTTCTCTCCCCGTTCTCTTTTTACCTCTTTCTAGATTAGATTTCTCACTTTCTAGTGTAACACGTAGATGTAAGGAACATAATTCTGTGGTTATGAAACATTTGCTGATTCTCTCTCTATTTTCTCTTTATTTGTATTATTCTTTCTCTGTCTTCTATTAATTATCCTTTATGTAGATAGCATAGATTTAATTCAACTAGCTACTCTGCTTCATGATAATAAATCAAATGCGATTTTTGATCAAACATTTGCCTCCCGGTGTTCTACTCGGGACTCACCAAAGCTTCGGTTAAATTATCTGTTTGACAGCTTATTATGCGACTACAATGATAGGATTTTATAAACTCAAATTTTTAGCATATAAATCCTATTCAACAATTAACTATGATGAGCCACACCTTATCAAGTACCCTTCCTAAGTCTAAGATACCCCAAGATATACTACTTCCATACTATTTGTGTCATAAAGAAGAAATCATCAAGAAGGAAAGTAACCCTACTCTCCAAGCGTTCTAACATACATTGAGAGCACTGTTATGCTGTTGCATACTTCGCATCAAATCACTTCCGATTTAGGGAAGATCCATTCACCTATAGTAGCTAAGCTCATTTACCTATTTGGGCTATATAGGTTACTTTGTTTCTCTCTTTATTTTGTGGTTGGGTATTCGCTTGGTGATAAATGTCAGTTTATTATCATTCTTATGCATTAAAACAAACCTAGCTCTTAAGATTTTAACTCTGTAAATGGGTTTTTAGGCTGCATTTAGGCATAAATTAAGTTTGGCATACATTATACTTTTTATTGTCTTTTTGATGTTTTTATTTGAGTGTTAGGGTTAATCAGATTGTCAGATCTCCAAAAAGCTAACACTCAAGAAGGCAATTGGTGAAAGAGAAGCTCAAACCAGCTAGGACTCAGCCTAATCCAGCTCACAATAGCTGGATACCAGCTTACTTGGACTAGGGTTAGCTCATTCTAGCTCCACTCTGCTCATCTCAGCTGAATGGCAACTCAAGATTGCTCATCTTAGCTCACCCTAGCTCAAGTCAGCTCAAATCCAGCTCAACTTAGTTGAGTCTAGCTCATCTCAGCTCCCATCAGTTCATTGGGAGCTCTAGCTAGCTCAGCTTAGTTGGCTGGAGTCCACCCCAGCTCAAGCCAGCTACCTCCAACTCTACCCAACTCAAGCCAGCTGAAGATGACTTCACCTAGCTCAGGCCAGCTCAAGTCCAGCTCCCGGGAACTCCGTTACCTTATCTACTCCAACTAGCTAGGTCCTCCTCAGGAAGATCAGACCTAGCTCACCTCAGCATACCTAAGTAGAAGCCAGCTTACTTTAGCTTGGCTTAGTAGCTAGTAAAGAACTAGCAAGCTAAGCGAGCTAAAGTAATGTTCGAGCGATAGATCGGTGTTTTAAGATTGTTGTGTTGTAGTATAGCCAAAATAGCACTCAAACAAATAAATTTTATTACTCAAAAAGGTTCCGAGGTCGAACACAGGGAGCAATATGGAATTTAAAGCTCAAGATCACAATTTAAATCAAGTATAAAGAGTACAATAAGAGTACTGTCAAGAATAATATGCAAAAAGAATGGAGTAAAATGGTGATTTAAATCACCAATTACTACTCACAAATAACACTTAAATCAATGCAATTAAAGTATCAATAGAAGGTGATTTTGCTTTTCTTCTTCTTCTCTTCTTCTTTGTTGTGCGGTTGCTTCTCTTCTTCTTCTTTTCTTCTTCTTCCTCTCTATTCAGCTTCCTCTTTCTTCTTCTCTGTTGCTCAAGCCTTCTCCTTCTTCTTCTTTGTTTCTTTTGCTATGGCTCCCTCTCTTCTTCTTCTTCCTCTCTGTTTAGCTTCTTCATACAGGGGACTTCTTGAATTGGCTAAATGTCAGCCAATACTCTCTGCAGTAAAACCCTCCCCCTACCCCACGCAATCTCTCCTTATCTTTCTCTCTTAGGCTTCACCCTCCCAGGGCCTTTCTCAGGATATCGGGTTATCGGGCACACGCGCACCCGAGACCAGGGTTGCAGGCGTGGATTGCAGCTGAGGAGTGCTTAGGTTAGGTAGGTTATCGAGTACACCAAGTTCGCGGGGTCAGAGTCACGGATGAGGGGCGTGAAGCGTGCGTGAAAGGACCTCACCCCATGTGTGTGCTGAGGCAATAAGGCTATGTGACTTTTTCAATTTATGTGACTTCAACTGCTCTGTTGCTTCTGATGTGGGACTAAACCACACCCCTTTCTTCTGCGTGCAGCTGCAGCTGGTGCTCCTTGTGATTGCGATCAAAGGAACAATCAAAGAGCCAAATTGGCTCTTGGGTTCTGATCCTGGAAGTGCTCTGCAGCGCCTGGGACTTCGCCTGGGGTCTGCAGATGCTGAAGCGAGCTTTGAGCTTTGCTTAAAGCTTCGATAATGGCGACGGAGACTTGGGAACCTGAAAGTACAAAAATGGACTAAGAGCCCCAGTTAAAACAATTCATGAGCTTCGCTAGACCACGACAAATGCACAAGGGATGGTCTCGTGGTTTGTGCAGGTGTGTGGTGGGCTGCGGAGGTCGGAGAAGGAACACTATGGTGGGTGTGCTCGGCAGAGCAATGGAGAGGCTAATAGCCTCGAAGATCGGAGGGATTTTGCTCTCTGGGACATGACGGAGGTGTAGAGATGAATGGTGGCTGGGTTGGTGGAGCGTTGTGGCCGTGCGAGCTCGCCGGAGGTACGCCAGCGAGGTGGAAGACGGAGGACGGTGGGGCGAGTCAGCGGTCAAAACAAAGTGGCGAGTGTCTGAAAATGAAAAGTGGAAGATAAGGAGTTTTTTAAGAGGGGAGGTAGACGAAGGGGAGCAAAGTTGGCACCAGTTGAGGTATGGCTAACGTCGGAGACGAAGATGCTCTGATAAGAGGTGGACGGTGAGGATGAAGGAGGTATGGATGCCGGCTGGTGCTGCTCGACGGGGAAGAAGGCACAGAAGAAGAGTCTGCCGCTGGTATTACAGTCAGACGATGAGGGGAGGCGAGGGTCGTCAGAGCTTGAAGAGCAATTCGGCCAGAGGAGGAGAGAAGAAAATTGAGGGTTACTCCGATCGAATTCAAGCTTGAGGGATTCGGTATGAGTAGGGGGTGCTTTTATACACCTCAGGAGGATGGTTAGAGCTTGGGAAGCAAGCTTCCCAAGCTTGGAAAGCTCACTGGAGTTTGGAAATTTCTTGATACCCAAATCTCTAATGCCTTCGCATGAGAGATTTGGTAGGTTCTAGGGCTTAGGATCAGGTTCAAAAGGAAGGGAATTTCTTGACAAACTTCCCTTTCAAATTTGAAAGGGGTTCATCAAGAAACCAGGGAGTTCTTTCCTTTTTAAGGTTGCCGGAGCAAGTAGGAATAGGTTTAATGGCAATAAGGACCTTTTTGTGAGAGTGATGACAAAGTTAGGGGTTTATTTGAAAAGATTTTGAAAGTTAAGGGTAGAAATGTAATTAGATAGAACCAATTTGCAAACTAGGTCAAGACAAACTCATCTTGGGTTCAAATTTTGGTAAAAACCTAATTTAGACCTAAGGATTCCAACAGTGAAGTTGGATTTTGGTTTTGACCACGTTTGACTAGGTAATTTATGCAAAAACCTAACTTAGGGCAAATGTCTGTCTATGTCTCTGTTCTGGGTTAAAATGGGTTCTGATGGTCAAATTGAAGGTTCCAAACCATAGAGAATACATTTCTATGAATTTTAGAAAGTTTAGGTGAATTTTATCCCGATCAGAACCTCAGTTAATTAAGCAGATCTATTTTTAGGGTTTCAAAAAGTCATTTAATTCTCAGAACACGTGCAAACCCTTTTCTGATTGTTCTAACCCACTTTTTATCTTTTTAAGACCACTTGACCTTCATTCAACCCCTGAGAAAACCCATGATTGTACTACATTCTTGATAAGCTGGTAAAATTGCAGTTTTAACCCTAGTTTCTTATTTTTCCCTCAGAATGATTATGCAGCGACTTGTGACTCTCTAGAGATTATGTAGGAGCATTTACTGACTTAATTGGGCCAAAATGAGCTAGTTATGGCTCATGATGGTGTTCCCATCATAGCTCCTTGCCATCTTCTTCAGCAGCCACCAACTCCTATGCAGCTCCAACCATCACCTTCTCAGCTCCTCTCCTCAAAACCCTAGCTCCAGATACCTCCTCCTCCACTCACCTACTAGCTAAGCTCCAACTCATTGGCCATCCACCATCCACCCTACCAAACCCTAACTCCTAGCTAACTAGCTCCACCAAGTAAACCCACCTAATCTCCACCTAAGCTACTCCAATTTGGCACCAACATAGACACATTTCTTCACCCCATGTTTACGACCAAAAGCCACCAAGAAGGTGCCACCAAAACCACCATAACTACCTCCTTTTGGCGCCACCTTTTTCCCTCCAAAACCCCATCAATCTCCACCCTACACCTACCCCTACAAACCTTATCCACCATCCACATACCCACCTTCTAGAAGTTCCCATAGTTGGCACCAAAACCATGGCACCTCTCCATGGTTGGCGCCAAACTATGGTGCCCCTCCATGCCCTTAACTACCCCCTTCACACATCCTTGTTGGCGCCAACATCCCTCCACCCTAGGATCCTTAACCACCTTCCATCATCCAATCCTAGCCACCCATCCAAAGGTCACGCCAACCCCCCACATCCACCTATATATAAAAACCCTCCTAACCACCAGTAAATGATCATCCTCCATTTAGTTAATTTCTACCCTACACCTACCATAACCCACGGCCAAGGAAGGAGAAGAAGAAAAGAAGATTAAGGGGGCATCCTACCCACCCCCTTGGTGCCTTCTTTCTCTTCTCTCTTCTTCCTTGTGTCACACCAAGGAGGAGACTCTCTACATTTGGAGGACGGCTAGGCATTGGAGGAGAGATTAAGGTGGTGCACACCCACCCTTGGAGGAGCAACAAAGGTGGAAGTTTCCACCTTGGAGGAGCATAGGGCATGCCCCCTCCTTTTTGGGCTTGCCTAGGAAGACAACACCACCTTGGAGGAGCTGTTGAAGGAAGGAGTTGGAGAGGCCCTTTTCAAGCCCAGGAACCACTGAGTTTGGAGCAAGGATCCTCTCCTCTTCACCATCATTACAGGAGGATTAGTGTTTTTGTTATTTGTTGTATTTCTTTTTTAGTAGTAGAAGCATTCCTCTACTAGGGTTTCTTGTGTAAAACAATTTTCCTTTTTAAATCAAGTTGCCTTCTTTTCAAATTTTTGTCGCAATTGCTTTCCTTGTTTGTAACACATTTTCACTCCCTCCCCCTAATTACTTTAGGCTTTCACATGCCTAGAGTGAGCTTAGGGAGAGGTAATTCTTGTCTCTTTGGGGTTAGCTTGTAGGTGTCAGTCTCTTTCCCACCAACAATTTGCAAGTGCTTGTTATTTCAAAACATAAAAATTATATAATCAAAAACAATAAAAAGAAAGGTGATTTCCCATGTTCAAGTAAGAGAATTGATTTTGCAAAAGTTGCCTCCTTGGATAACCCTAGATACCCCACTATCTAGGATTACAAATTTAAAAGTAAATCAATTTTTGTGCATTACAACGATCTTAAAACCCTAATTACAAATTGCAAAAATAACCCAATCACTTTTTAGCGCCATTTCCGGGGAGGCATGGCTTTGCATTTGTTGTTCTATTGCTTAATAAGTGGATCTCATCCCCTTGTCTCTATTCTCTCTCATGTGTGCAGGAACTACAGGAACAAAGTGGAATTTTGGAAGGAGGAACTTGAAATTCCTTATCTTCCCGCAAAAATTCAGGTTGGTTTTTCTCTCTAGTCACAGATATCCCTAAAAAACTACCCAAAAAATTATTAAACATGGCTTTGAGGATCCTAAACATTTCAATTAAGTGGAGTGGTGCAAATTAAAACCCATTTGTTGCTTGTTTGCACCACTTAACACCACTCCACTTCAAGTGTTGGTATTGTGATTTTCGGGTCCAGACTTCTATCTAAACTTCAAAAATCAATTCTCGACACTACAGGCCTCGAAAAATCTTGAAATTTCACATGGTGATTCCAACTCAAGTAGGGAACATTGTTCCAAATTTAAGAGAAATTGTATTTGTATTTAATTTTTAAAAATTCATGGATTACGGAGGGGTCACCTCCTCTAATCTCCCTATTTTGCTATTGTCCACAAATTTTAAGAATTTTTATACTCATCTATTTTTTATGAAATTTAGCTTTCGGGAATCCTTCTAAAATTCTATACATCATATAAATTCACAAAAATTTTCCGAGGTCGGTGGTAGTACTAAAAAGTTTAAAATATTCACAGATATCATTTCTAGACTTTAACACCAGCATAAAGAAAAATCTTTTAAAAATATCAAACAAATTCTTAAAATCACAGAAAAATATTTTTTGGAATCCTTATTTGATTTTCCATATAGTAGTGGTGTTGTTTGCTTTGTTTGGACTACTACCTCAAAGAAACCCTAAAATAAATTCATTGGTAGTAAAATTTCTGTGTTAGGATCAATTCACTTAGGGTTTCTTTTTGATTTGTAGCCCCACAATATAAAGGAAATCTATCTTCACCATTACAACTTGATTTCCCTTTGTTTGTGGCATTTCAAACTTGTTTGAAAACTTAAAAGAAAACCTTAAAACATATTAAGCTAAATCAAATCCTAAAAGACAGAAATACATTAAATTTGTGTGTCAACTTGATTGCTATTGGAATCACTTTTCCAATCCTACAGATACTAAAAATATTGAAATAACAAGGAATTACCCCAATCAACGCCCTCCTCCTTTAGACAACACGGTGACAGACTTAAAGGGAAGTCAAACGACGGGTGCGGGTTTACGCAAGCCCTTACTTTTTCCAGGAAATGCTTGGGCCCAAGCCACCTCTTTAGTCTAGCTAGGTTCTCTTTCTAGAATTAGGTTCACTTGCTGATTTCTTATTTAGTGGGTTCCCAAGTCTTAGGCTTGTAAGGAGTCAACCTTAAGAAAGATTAGGCTTGGCTGTTTGAATTGCACACTTTCTCTCATCTCCATCTCTTCTCCTCCCCTCCCGTTCTTCCATTTTTTACACGGGCGATAGTCCCGAACTCCGCACTTGGATGGAACCTTTTTTGCCCCCCATGCTAAAAGATCACCTTTTCCATCTTCTTCTTCTAAAAATATGGAAAATCAACAAAATAGGTCCACTAACCCTTCCACTTCCACCTCTAATCCCACCTCTAACCCCACTTCTAACCCCAATTTTGACCCATCCACCCAAAACAACCCCCCAACCTTTGACTTCCTGCACCTGAAGCTTCCTAATGCTGAGTTGCCACAATCTCCACAACAAGCCCCCCCACCTAATCTTTACTCTTTGACAGCTAAGTAGATTGCTCAACTTCATGCCAATTATTGACTAGGAATATCACAAACCTAGCCAACCAAAGGCCAAACCCATCACCCCGTCAGCAGCCTGCCATTCCTCTAAAAGATTTCTATGGTCCTTCTTATTATGAGGAAAGACCAGGGATGGTCATACTTGAAGGGGACTTCAAGATCAAACTGGTTGTTCTGAATCTTATTAAGGATTTCCATGGCCTTCCTAGGAAGACCCATTCAGCCACCTTGAAGAACTGACTCTTCTTACACAAACAACTCGTTCACACAATGTGCAAGAAGATCTTTAGCTGATGCAGCTATTCCCATTATCTCTTAAAGATAAGGCCGCTTATTGGTTCAGAACCATTGGCCGACCTATCACTACATGGCCTCAACTCAAAAGTGCCTTCCTCAAGAACTTTTTTCCCATAGGTCGTATTAATTCCTTGTGAACATCTATTATGACCTTTCAACAAAAATCTAGAGAGACTTTTCATGATTCTTAGGAAAGATTTCAAGATCTCCTAAGAAGTTTCCTGCACCACGAGATCCCCTTATGGCAACTAGTGCAAATCTTCTATCACGGATTAGAAGATCAAATTCGATGTTTCGTCAATGCCTAGAGTGGTGGCAATTTCTTAGATAAGGATGCAGAGAGTGCCTATGACCTCTTTGAAGAAATGAGTGAAAACTCATTTAATCAAGCTTCCATGAACACCTTTGGTAGAACTCTAAACCATCAGTTCGGTGTTCATGAAATAGGCACTCAATCTATTCTTGTCACCCAAGACAATCTTCAAATGATCACCCAAAAACTCAACCAGATGCAAATAATTCAAAAGAAAATTGAGAAAAGACTTGCCACACCAACTCAAGCTCCACAAAGTCCACATCTAGCCCAGCCTATCATTCCACGAAGAGAAAGTTTGCATAAACTAAACACTACCCATGCTGATTATCACCAATATTCTAAGGCTTTCTCTGACTCAGTGGGGAATTATAACTATCCAAACCCTAACCGCACTAAAAATATTTCTGCCCTCTAGGAGTAATTTAGAAATTCTTCCAACTGGAAGAATTACCCGAACCACTCCTGGAATAACCCGATTCCTCCCCAAACTTCAAATCAATTTACTGGGTATTGGTTGAATCTGATCTTTCATCTTGGGCCATCTCAACAAGACATCAATGCCCAGATGATGAAAACCCTGCAGGACATGCAGAGTAAAATGATGGAAGTAACCTGTGCTGTCACAAATTTGAATAATCAGATTGGGGTTACTCCAAGACTTGCAAGGCATCTGCCCTCCCAACCCATGCCCAATCCTAATCATTAGAGGAATCAATATCCGGGCAGAAATCAAAACTACTCAAATCAGCCTCCTATTAATCCACTACCTCAGCAGCCTCCTAGGTTTTCACAACTACAGGCCCCCCACCTCCTCGAAATAATAATCCGACTGCACATGCAGTTATATTGAGTGGGAAAACCACCACTGATCCTGGGCCTTCACAACAACCTAGTGAAATCCACATTCCTGTGCAAATTGACTCTACACTCTCACATCAGGAAGAAAAAGAAACATAAAAATCTCAGGACATGACTCCTATCCCTTTTCCACAAGCTCTCTACCTCACCACTAATCGAAAAAAGAAATCTGAGCTGACAACTAAAGAACTCATGGATTTATTTGGGCAAGTTCAAATCAATATCTCTCTCTAGATGCAATCAAATATATACCTGCCTACGCCAAATTTTTGAAGGAGATATGTACTCCAAAAAGGCAGGATAAAAATCCAGGACAGGTGCATCTTTCGGAGATAGTAAGCTCTGTTATACAAAGCAAGCTGCCTCCTAAGATGAAAGATCCGGGCATGCCTTTAATTTTAGTGATTATTGATGACACTACTTTTGATCACGCCCCTCTTGATCTTGGTGTCTCAGTTAATATCATTCCCACAATTTTATTTGAAGAATTTCAGATCGGTGAATTCAAACCTATTGAGGTTACCCTTCAATTAGCCAATCAATCTACAATCAAACCTCCTGGGATGTTCGGGGCGTAGATCGCGTAAAAGATGAGCGTGTTGTAGTATAGCACGAAATGCGTCTCGAGCAAATAAATTAATGGAACTGGTGAGTCATAGTCGATCACAGGGAGGCAGGAAGCACTTTTGATTTCATGTGTTTGTTCCAAATATAAGTACCAAGTAATAGAAACAATCAATCACAATATCCGCATCACAAAGAGAGATTGAATTTTATATATGCAATAAAATGTAAACATGAATGTAAACAACTACTATTGTAACAGAATGAGGGCACCACGGGTGGTCCATTGTGGCCTTCTGGAGAGGTTGGGAAGAGTAGCAACAATCCATCAGGGTGGCCCAATAGATGCTTCAGACAGAGATGCAGAGACAGAGGTAGAGAAGACAGGAAGAAGAAGGGAGAGAAGTTGTAGAAGGAGGAAGAAGAAACTAATGAATGGCCTTCAAAGAGGACCCTTAGGCCTCTTTTTATAGCTTTTGTGAAGGGCATTTAGGGCATTAGAGCCCTTAATTCCATGCAAAGTCTTCATATTAATCAGATCCGATGATTGGGAGATCAACGATCCTGATTAAGCCTTCCAAATCCTTCTTTCTTCCATGGTTTGATCTGGTGCTGACACATGGCATACTGTTCTCCCTTGGATCTGCATCTGACGGCCTCCGCTCACCCGTCGTTAGTCACTTCATCCGCACACCCGCCGCACAGCACTTAATCGCGCCTCATCTTCCTAAGCTTTGTCAACCGTCCGATCTCTCGATCGGATGGTTTAAAAAGCGTGCACAGCACCCTCTGATTCCTAAGGCGCACGTTATCACATGAGTCTTCATCCAATGCTCTTATGCCCGCCACGCGTCTGCACCTGATCCGCCCGATGAAGATCCTGCAGTCAATTGTGCCTACGCTCGCCGCTCTTCCTGATTTCATGCTGGGAGCTACTCGAACCTGCATCGGTTGCTTAGGTGCAAAGGTGCTAACCAATGCGTTGCAGATGACTTTGTATCGGATTTCCAAATCTTCGCATGGCCATTCTCAGCCGTTGGATGGATACCCAACGGTCGAGATCGCATCCTCATCTAATGAAGAGGCTGGAGGCGGGCGACGTGGACACATCGCGGCCATTGGATGACAATCCAACAACCTACGTCTTTCCTTTCAGATTGGGGAGCGTGAGGGGTTGCTGCGATGGCACCACATGGTGCCATCGTGGTCGTCTATCTTCTTCTCCTTGTATTTAATGATGTAAGCCTCCGATTGAGTTGATTTCTATGTCGTTGGACTGTGAACATCGATCTGTATCCATCTGTGCAGTTGGATTTTTCATCTAAGGTCTAGATATTCTTCAATTTGCTTCTTCTGCAAACTTCCTAGGGTGCTATGAAAGTCTGATTGATGCGATCTTGGAAGCGTTAGACTCCCATCGTCATTCTAAACATATCCATAAGGTTGGATCGGTCATCTGCAGCCCTAGATTACCTACAATTATTAATACCTCTCAAATAGCACATTATTATGTATAAAACATATAAATCATCTAGGATGCAAAGTACGATGTGTATGCATGCAGAATGCCCATGTTAAGCTATGTACTACCCTAATTCAGGCAAATTAGGGCCTATGATTGCTGCATAATCATGGGATTGTCGAGGATGTCTTCGTTAAGGTCTAGAATTGTGTCTTCCTCATAGACTTTCTGGTCCTTGACATTGAGGTACCTGAATCTTTAATGAATGCCCTAATAATTCTTGGACAACCCTTTTTGGCCACTGCAAAGGCAAATATAAATTACCATAAAGGAAAAATGGATATCACCTGCGTAGGCCAAACTATCACCCTTGATATTTCCAAATCCTCCAAGAGATTCCATGATGATAATTTTTTCGAGGTCTCAGATATAGAAATATCAAATTTGGCGGAAGAGACAATGTTGGTAGAGACCCTTCCCGACCACATATTTTTCAAGGAATCTAACTCAGAATCAGTGGTAGGTAATATCTATGACTTGGAGACTTGTCTTCCATAAAAATCTATTCCTGATGATCCCCCTGATTATTCCTCTGACCCACCCACTTTTCTCTCAACCCACCCCTGCACACTAACCTCACCTACCTTTCATCATTCCTCTCCCACCCCCTTTCACCTGGGCCTACCACCAGACCCGCCCAAGTTTGGCATTCATCCTGAATTAAAACCATGGCCAGATTTGGGTACTACTTACCATTTTCCATCAAATTTTGATCCCCATATTTTTACCACTCAACTTTCTAGGGATCTAGAAGAAGACCCTTTTTATGCGGGCATCCAAGTGTCCAACTACTTACATGAAAATTCATCTTCCATGAATACCTTCATGCCTAACTGAATGGCATAAAAGACAACACTGGATGGGAGGTAACCCATCATTTTTCCTGCTTTCCTTTTCTCTTTCTTTTTTCAGGTTTTGACTATCCTAAACCTGACTGCCTTTCACTAAGGTGATCCCTTTTCCCTCCTAATGCATAAGGACATTGCATATCATAAGAATGGGGGATCTTTTTAAAATTTTGACAATTGATTTAGTATTTTCAAAATCTAAAAATATGTATTTTTCTTTTGTCATTTTCTTGTTTTATTTTCTACTTGCGTACCAAAAAAAACTAAAAATGTTGAAAACTTTTTGAGGAAAATTTTAAAATCAGGACTAATGTTGAAAACTCACTTTGCAGTACAATGCAATTTTATCTTTAAAAAACTAGATGTTGGAACCTTGTTCCACATATTCTTTTGGTGTTAACAAAATTATTATGGATTAATGTTTGTAATTGAGTTCTTTCAGATTTAGGTGAAGATCAAGGCAAATAGGAAATGATGGAGGCTTGATGTAAAGGAGAAGATCATGATAAGGAGGCAAGATGACAAGGAAGAATTGAGGAGAAGAAGATCATCTTCGACCTTTAGTGTTTCTAGTTTAGATTTTTTATTTATAGATTGTATATGCCTCTTAACAAAAGAATATAACTTAGATCATAAAAATAATTAGAGATAAATTAGGATTAATATTGCGATCATTTTCAAAGAAAGTAATTGATTAAATCACTTAAAAAAAGGTAATTGTTAACCCACAAGTACCGATACTAAAGTATAGTATCGGTACATGTGAGTTACAGGTTTGGGTTTTCTAAAGAAACAAACCTGTACCCTGTAAGTACCGGTACTCATGATCAGTATCAGTACTGGAGGTAACGAGTACCGGTACTAATGATCAGTATCGGTACAAGTGGGTTACAGATTTGTATTAAGAGTTTGAAGCCCAAATCTGGAAGCAACAAGTACCTGTACCAGGTAGCTGTTGGCTCAAAACTGAACGGCAAGAAAATTAATTTTGGCTATATGAACGTTGGGATTTAAACCCCAACATCTAGTAGACGAATCCTTGAGGTCCTAAACTCTATAAATAAACCCTTGGACCCTTAGTTTGTATATGAGAAATAGAGAAGAAAAATTCTAGAGCTATATTTCATATTCTCATAATATTTTGAAGAAGGAATAGTTTACTGCTATCAATTTCTCTATGCTTTTGCAAACACTTCGACGTGATATCTTCACGCATTGTCAAGGCATTCACACTCATTCTAGGCTCTCAAATCGGTAACATTATATTTACATTTCTTGAGAGGCTTAGGAACTTAGTTGTAAGATCTTTCTTTCTTACACCTGTATTTCATTTGTTCTTAAGCATTTGCTTGTTGGGTTGTAACAAACCCATTTTTGTACTTGGGTTGAGGTAACCCATTAATTACCTCAGTTTAGTAAATTGATTCTCTCAGGGTTGAGAGAATTGGGTTAAAAATCCTAAGCTGGGAGGCTTACGTAGTGGAGTACCCAAGGGAGGGGAACCACTATACATATTGTGCCAATTTTCTGTGGTTTGATTAATTGTGCAAATTTTCTTGTTATTACTAATTTTATGTTTGAGTTTTTGTGCGCATAGCCATATATCTTATCTTTAGATCCTTCAAGTGGTATCAGAGCCAAGTTGCGAGAAGACGTAACAAATCAACTTGCAATGGCATCTTCAGTCAAGCGTACCGAAGGACAGTCATCCACTCGTCCTCCCTTCTTTGATGGGACGGACTATGGATACTGGAAGAGGAGGATGCAAATCTTCCTCAAAGCCATGGATGAAGATTCGTGGACTCTCATTCAAGAGAGGTAAATGGATCCGAAACTGCTGGAAGGAGTTGAATGGACAGCTGAGGAAAAGAAAAAGATTGCGGGAAACGTGAAGGTGATGAACGCACTCTATTGTGCGTTATCAAGGGAAGAGTTCAACTGGATCTCCGCATGCGAGTCTGCCTACGAGATTTGGAATACTTTGCAAATCACCTATGAAGGTACGAGCAAGGTAAAAGAAACACGTATTTCTATTTTAATAGGAAATTATGAGTGTTTCAGGATGGAAAAAGGAGAAATAATCAAGCCCATGTACACAAGATTTGGAGAGATCGTGAATCCAATGAAAAATCTAGGAGTCAAGCTGGAAGAGGAGCAGCTTGTAAGAAAGGTCTTGAGATCACTTACAAGCAATTGGTCTCTAAAGACCATAGCGATCCAAGAGGCAAAGGATCTATCCACTCTCCCCTTGGATGATCTAATTGGAAGCCTCATAGCATATGAAGTCCAATTGGAGAATATCAAGAAGAACGAGGAGAAGGCAACAAGCAAGAAGAAAAGCATTGCTTTTAGAGCAATCAAGGAGGACTCAGACTCAACAACATCAGAATTCGAAGACGAGGAGATGTAAATGCTTACTAGGAAATTCCAAAAATTCCTCAAGAAACAAGGTAAGCAAGTAAATAAAATTTCTTCTAATATTATTTGTTATGAGTGCAAGAAGAAGGGCCACTTGCGCAAGGATTACCCCTTAAACAAGGACAATAGGAAAGAAACAAAGGAGCTCAAGAAGAAGAAGAAAGCATTTAAAGCAACATGGGATGATAGTGACTCCGACATGGACATTGACTCTAGCAATCTGATGACGACGAGATTGCACATCTTTGTTTGGTAGCAACTATGGAAGACACGGATAATGAGGTAAACCTTGATTTCTCTTTTGAAGAATTATTAGAAGCATATGAAGAACTATATCATAAAGCTAGGTCATTTAAAAAGGAAAATAAGGTTTTAAAGAATAATTATCAAACATTAGAGCTAGAAAAATCATATTTAGAAATAAAATTAGAAATGTCAAAAGAAACTAATAATCAATTGCATGCAAAGATATTAGAACTAGAAGATATTTATGAGCATTTTGAAGGGACTTTGAATAATCTTAAAATAACAATTAGGCTAAACACTGAAGTTTGTGATTCATTAAAGTCAAATTTCAAAGTAAAAAGAATATACAAAATAAATCTCATGCACCTAGGCATGCATGAATGTATTAAAAGGCTAAAAATCCCAAGAATTATAGATCTAACACTAGAAAGTTCTATAAATCTCTATATTTGAAAGGTGCTAACTCTAATGGACCCACAAGAAAATGGGTACCTAGAAAAGATATTTGTTTTGCAGGAGTAGATCAAAGTAATCAATGGGTGTTCAGGCACATAACGGAACACTTCAACCTTTCTATAGGTTGAATGAAGACCAAGAATGTTGGACGAGAGATGCTTGGTATCCACAAGCTCCATTTTACTATTGGTAACTTTTATGGTATGATATTTTCCTCATTTTTTTGTGATTGACAACAAGGGGGAGAAGGATAGAGGGCAAATAGTAATATTTTTAGGGGGAGCATATATTGAGGGGGAGGATTTAATTAAAAGTTTTTTTCCTTAATATAACATTGTTAAAAATTATTTTTATTCTTATAATTATCTATTTGCAAGATAGTTTTGTCAACACCAAAAAGGGGGAGATTGTTGGAACCTTGTTCTACATATTGTTTTGGTGTTAACAAAATTATTATGGATTAATGCTTGCAATTGAGTTCTTTCATATTTAGGTGAAGATTAAGGCAAACAGGAAATGATGGAGGCTTGATGAAAAGGAGATCATGATAAGGAGGCAAGATGACAAGGAAGAATTGAGGAAGAGAAGATCATCTTCGACCTTTAGTGTTTCTAGTTTAGATTTTTTATTTATAGATTGCATATGCCTCATAACAAAGGAATATAACTTAGATTGTAAAAATAATTAGAGATAAATTAGGATTAATATTGAGATCATTTTCAAAGAACGTAATTGATTAAATCACTTAAAAAAAGGTACTTGTTAACCCACAAGTACCGGTACTAAAGTCTAGTACCGATACATGTGAGTTACAGGTTTGGGTTTTTTAAAGAAACAAACCTGTACCCTGCAAGTACCGGTATTCATGATCACTACCGGTACTGGAGGTAACGAGTATCGGTACTAATGATCAGTATCGGTACAAGTGGGTTACAAATTTGTATTAAGAGTTTGAAGCCCAAATTTGGAAGCAACAAGTACCGGTACCAGGTAGCTGTTGGCTCAAAACTGAACGGCAAGAAAATTAATTTTGGTTATATGAACGTTGGGATTTAAACCCCAACATCTAGTAGACGAATCCTTGAGGTCCTAAACTCTATAAATAAACCCTTGGACCCTTAGTTTGTATATGAGAAATAGAGAAGAAAAATTCTAGAGCTATATTTCATATTCTCATAATATTTTGAAGGAGGAATAGTTTACTGCTATCAATTTCTCTATGCTTTTGCAAACACTTCGACGTGATATCTTCACGCATTGTCAAGGCATTCACACTCATTCTAGGCTCTCAAATCGGTAGCATTATATTTATATTTCTTGAGAGGCTTAGGAACTTAGTTGTAAGATCTTTCTTTCTTACACCTGTATTTTATTTGTTCTTCAGCATTTGCTCGTTGGGTTGTAACAAACCCATTTTTGCACTTGGGTTGAGGTAACCCATTAATTACCTCGGTTTAGTAAATGGATTCTCTCGGGGTTGAGAGAATCGGGTTAAAAATCCTAAGCTGAGAGGCTTAGGTAGTGGAGTACCCAAGGGAGGGGAACCACTATACATATTGTGCTAATTTTCTGTGGTTTGATTGATTGTGCTAATTTTCTTGTTATTACTAATTTTGTGTTTGAGTTTTTGTGTGCATAGCCATATATCCTATCTTTAGATCCTTCACTAGAGATAAGGATACGGATTTGATTATTGGAATTTCATGGTCTATCTTTAGACTAAATCAAATATTCATCTCTAAAATTCCACCTGAACTCATCACAATTTAGGTGACTTGATCCCCTTTTGTAATATAGAAAGTGCCTGGCTTAGTTTTTGATTCAAAAACTTGCATCTCGTGCAAAATTTCTTGTGTCAAAATTTACACACAAGCCAACACCTAAAAAATAACTTAAAATTAGAGAGACCCCTTGTTTGGTGATGGCATCACCATCATCCTCTATAACTAACCTAATTTAGCTAACTTCTAAAGTTAAATTCATTTAATTAACATATTGAAAGGGTATTACTCAATCAGGGCTAAAGAGAAAGGAATTATTATAAAATGGGTTAATTCTACAGTTTTCACAAACAATTATGAATGCAGAATGGCTAGAGGGTGAACCTATGATTAATTAAAGGTCAATTGAGCTTAAACATCTTAAAAGTGGGTTGGTATTGAGTAATTTAGGATTTACATTCAAATTGAATGTTTAATTCTAATTAATAGTTTCAATGGAAATAAATATAATCTAAACCTTATAAAAATCAATTAAAAATATTTTATAAGGTTTGGCATAGTCAATTTGACAATCAAAACTCATTTTGACCTAAAACAGAATTAAAGACGGGTATTTGGTATAATTTGGGTCTAAATGTAAATTGATCATGCAAATGACATAGAAACCCAAAATTAAAGTCACCATCAACTTCCTTATATCCAAATTAGGCTACCATAAAAATTTGGGCTAATTTGGACTTCATCTTGGTCAACTTTGCATTTTCATCCCTAAGTTATAATTTCCATACAAAGACCCCCTTAATTCTTCATCTTCTTTACAGTTATATCCCTGCCAGCACCTCCACCTTCACCCATCAATGGCGTGTGGGAAGGCGAGATTTGATCTCATTTTCCTGCCGCTTTCCTTAACCACCCTCGAAATTTGGAGGACCAACTCTCTTATCCTCCCCGCATCTAATAGAGGCATTGTTTTGTCAACGACCAACTCTTCTCGTTGGAATCTGCATCCAAAGTAGCCGCACCTAACCTCCTTGCACGGCTATAGGTCTATAAATATTAGCGAACTTCTTCCGAGTTGAGTTGTGCTCAATTTGGTCGGATTCTCCCCTTCCTTCTCTTCCTCCAGTCACCTCCATTGAAGCACCTTGGAGCTTCCCTTTGTCCCGCTCGTCGCCGGTCCCTCGCCACCAACCAAGGGCACGACTGCCTCCCCCAACTCATTGCCGTTCTTCCTACCACAGAAGACAGTCCTCCGAGCCTCTTCCTCACTCCAAACGTGACCCACCCGACTTTACCTTCTTCTCCAAGTCCGGTGGGCTTGCCACCCTTCTTCCCGACTGTCCTCTCTCTTCATAGGTACCCCTTGACCTGCCCCTCTCCGTATAGAATAGCTTCACCCCTTTATACTTAGGATTCAACAACTGTACTGATGGGAACACCATCATGAGCCATAATTATCTCATTTTGATTCAATTAAGTCAGTACATGCTCCTACATAACTGCCAGAGAGTCACATTTCACTGCATAATCATTCTGAGGGAAAAAATTAGAAACTAGGGTTCAAATTGTAATTTTACCATCATATCATGGATGCAGTACAACCATGGGTTTTCCTAGGGGTTAATTAAGGGTCAAATGGTCCTAAAAGGTTGACAAGTAGGTTAGAACAATCAGAAAAAGGTTTGGACGTGTTTGGAGAATAAAATGACTTTTGAAATCCTAAAAGCAGACCAGCTTAATTAACTGAGGTTCTGGCCAAGATAAAATTCACTTAAACCTTCTAAAATTAATATAAAAATATTCTCTAGGGTTTGGAACCTTCAATTTGACCACCAGAACCCATTTTGACCCAGAACAGAGTCTCAGACAGACATTTGCCCTAATTTGGGTTTGTGCATAAATTACCCAGTCAAACGTGGTCAAAACCAAAATCAAACTTCACCATTGGATTCCTTAGGTCCAAATTAGGTTTATACCAAAATTTGAACCCAAGATAAGTTTGTCTTGACCTAGTTTGCAACTTGGTTTTGTCTGATTACATTTATGCACTTAACTTTCAAAATCTTTTCAAACTGACCCCTAACTTTGTCATCGTTCTTACAAAAAGGTCCCTACAGCCATTAAACCTATTCCTATATGCTCCGGCGACCTTAATTTGGAAAGAACTCCTTGATCTCTTGACGAATCCCTTTCAAATTTGAAAGGGAAGTTTGTCAAGAAATTCCCTTCCTTTTAAACCAAATCCCACACCCTAAAACCTTCTCAATCTCTCATGCAAACGCATGAGAGATTTGGGTATCAAGGAATTTCCCAACTCCGCCAAGCTTTCCAAGCTTCCCAAGCTCAAAACTTCCTCCTGAGGTCTATAAAAGAACCTCCATATCAGACCATCCTCCTTACTCTCAAAATCGGCCAAGATTCCACCCAATTCCTCTCTCTCTCTCTCGGTCGAAAGCTCCTCGATGTCCGGTGAGCTCTTCCGTCCTTCTTCATCCTCCGTTCGCAATACCAGCAGTGGATTTATCTTCCTCACTTCTTCCCGCGTCAAGCTGTACCAGCCGGCGTCCTAATCTCCTTCCTCGCCGTTTCTCTCTCTCCGAAGCTATTCTCTTCTCCAACGTCGGCAACACCACAATCGGCGCCTTCTCCATCCCACTTCATCCATTACTACCTTCAACTACTCTCTAACCTCTTCCTCATCACACCAACACTTTCGACACGCCATTTCGACCTCAACCACGCCTCCGCGACTCCATCATCTACCTCTCCGGCCACACCTTCGGCGAGGTACATCTTGCTCCACACACCACCAAACCCCTCGCTGACTACCTCAAAACCTCCGCCTCACCTCTTACCTCATTTCCCCTCTCTCAATTTCCCATTCCATCCACTCACATCACCCCTTGAACAGACCCATCACCAACCACCTTCTCCGAGTCCGTCCTACCACCACGCACCCCATCCTCACACGAAACCACTGCCACTACGTCCGCCAACGTCCGACGAACCTCCTAAGGTGTTTTGACACGACCGAAAGGCTTTATTTTCTATTTTAGGTTCCAGACCGGAGCTTTGCTACCGCATTGTCTTCTTCGGCAGTGTTCGTGGTGTTCTAACCACGAAGTCCCCAGGTGACACCCTCAGGCAGTGCGGACTACCTCTAGGAACATCCCTACGTGGTCAATTGGGAGCATTGACCACTCCAAGGACGCCAATTGAAGGCCACCCGCTACTGCTGTTCGTGCGAAGAACAAGCGTGGCATTAGTGCCACATCGTGAACAGACGCCTGCCCGACCATGAATAAATTGAATTTGTCAAGTGAACTATTCGCCTCAAAACATGGGGTGAGGTCCCTCTCACCCACGCACTTGCGCCTCGTCCGTGACCTCTGCCAGCGGACCTGGCCTGACCCGTTAACCTGCCTAAGCCTCACTCCTCGCTCATCACCCACTGCCGGTGAGCCTGGACCCGGGTACGCTAGGTTCGATAACTGGATTAGCCCTATGGCTCTGGGAGAGAAAATCCTAAAGAGAGAAAGAGAGAAGGAGAGCTTGCACGGGTAGGGGGAGGGTTTTGCTATTGGTGAGAATCGGCTTACACTTAGCCGAATTCAAGAAGCCTCTCCCCTGCTATTGTGTGAAGAAAGCCAGAGAAAGAAGAAGAGTTGCAGAGACAGAGAAGGAAAGTAAGAGAAGAACAAGGACCATAGCTGAAAGAAGAAGAGAGGCAGAGAAGAGAAAGAGAAAAGAAGAAGAAGCACAGAGAGGCTTAAGCAGTTTAATCCATCTGATTAGTAAATTAGACGATTGGTTTGATTGCATTTCATTTCATACATACATTGAGTTCATTACCTATCATTGTAAGGAGTATTTGGTGATATAAATCGCCATTTTACTCCATTATTTTTGTAGTCTAACACTTGATCCTAGTGCTACTTTATTCTAAAATAGTTTTTATTTATAATTTCATAGCTTTCTTATCTTAAATTGCAATTTTGAGAACTAAATTCCATATTACTCCCTGTGTTCGACTTCGGAACTTTCTTGAGTAGTAAAATTATTTGTTTGAGTGCTATTTTGGCTATACTACAACGTGACAATTTTAAAACACAGATTTAATGCCCGAGCATTTTGGCACTGTTGCTAAGGAGCAACGGGCAATTTAGAACTCTTGATTGCAATTCCTGATTTGGATTTTAACTTACTATATCTCTTTTGCTGTGGTTTGTTTCAGGGGGGATACATTACGGGAAGATCAGCTGCACATTAAACACACCTGGGGTAGGTAAGTTCCAACTACTTTCTCTCTTAAGCCCCTGATTCTGAAAAGGTTAAAAGAAAAAAAACTCAATTAGGGCTACTTACATTCTATCCTTAGATAATTCATCAAGTTGCATGATTTGATACATTCTATTTAGACAACAAATCCTGATTTGTGCACCCACTTGAAGCTTAAGGTATCTAAGGTTATCACATTCTTGTTTGAGCCCTAGGTACCACATTTTTGACAAATTAAATTGGACCAAATTAGAGCCAATTAAGGATTCCAACTCAGGGTTTTTAGAGATACACTTGCTTAATCAATAATTGATCTTTCCAAACAATGTGTGCCTAAGCCTTGATTGAAGTGATTTATTCAAGTAAAACCATAAAATCAGGCTCTTAAATTCATTTGAACACTAAAAGAGGGACCTAAATTTTCAAGGACAAACAAGTGAAGTTCACCCACCTTGTTGGGTCAACCAATCTTCAAACTAGGTCACTTTTGCACTCAACACATCTAAAAGTTCAAGTAAAATCATAAGCACCCTTGCTCTTAATTAAAACAGGTAGACTTAAGAGGTCAAGTCCCCATTCTGGTCTACCTGGAACATAAGTGACAAGAGAGGTCGAGTGGGGGAAACCCTGTAACCCATGGGGGCGCTCTACCATGTAAGGGTCTTTGCGGGACTCTCCCTCTCTGGCTACCCAGGTAATTCTTAGGTGGACAACTTTCTGACTAAGGGGTATCATTCGCCCCAAACCTCTATAGTCATCCAAAATTTTTAGGTGTCTTGATTGGGTCCATCACATTCTACATCTCATCTACTCCATCGGTGCATGTTCGGGAGGAGGTCTCTAACACCATCTTTGAGGCCTCCTTTAGCTACTCATTCACGTCAAGGCCAAGCCTCGACCTCCTTGTTTGTGCAACAATACAATCCTACTGATATCTCTTCCGATTCATCTAAACCTGATTCTCCATCCATCATCATGGCATAACCCACAGAAGAAAATAATCTTGAAAATCAACTTCAGTGCCTCAATGATCTATTCCAAGCCTTTGTGAACCCACTGCAGCGTCCAATGATGTGAGATCACTACAATCCTACTGCGGTGGCAATCGAACCTCGAGTACGAATCCCCGCTAGAGGTCTTGACACTGAACTCAAGCCCAACATGATTCATGCCATTCTCAAATTCCATGGGCGTAATTTCGAAGATCCTTTCCAGCATATCAAACAACTCAAGCATCTGACCCAGACCTTCGGGTCAGAAGATCAAAATCGGGATATTCTACTCATGAAAATGTTCTCCTTCTCTCTCATGGATAAAGCTGCTCACTAGTACCAAACCCAAACACGTCCAATCAACACCTGGGCAGAACTTCAATCTGAGATTTTGAGAAAGTTCTTCCCTATTGGTCAGACAAATGCTTTATGACACCAGATCACACATTTTACACAAGAAGCAAGAGAACCACTTCACGAAGCATGGGATCGTTTTCTGGATCTCATGCAAAAGTGCCCCCATCACGGAGTTCCTAAATGGGAATAAGTCCAATCTTTTTACCAGGGACTCCATGAGGATATTCGATTATTCGACAATGCGACCTGTGGAGGAAACATCATGGGTCAACATGAAGACACGATGTGGGAGATTCTCGAGAATATGTGTGAGAACTCCATCAATAATGAATCCATGTGCATGTTCGATCGGATGAATGCCTGTGTATTGACGAATCCAAAGGGAGCACATGTGACACAGGGCCTGTCCTCTTCCGTCGACTTGGAACTAATGGCCAGTCATCTGGACAAGGTCTTGATAGGAAATACGCGTGATTTGTAAAAGCGGGTTTTTAACATCGTTGTAACACGCGAATTCGCAAACGCTTTTAAATTTATAAACCTAGATAGTGGGAGTGTCTAGGGTCGTCCAAGGAGGCAATATGTTTGCAAAATTAACTCTCTTGCTTACAAAATAGATCTCAACTTTCTTTTTGGTCTTTTTCAATATATCATTTTTATGTTTTTGAAATTAAGGCAACATGCAAAATTGTTGGCGAGAAAGTGACTTACACTCAACTCAATATACTACTTCTAAAGTGGCAAGTAGAGCCTCTCCCTAAGCTCACTCTAGGCAAGTGGAGGCCTAGAATAATTAGGGTGAGGGAGTGAAGAATGCTAAAAACAAAGCAATTAAAAATGCAACTAAAGAAATTGCAAAAAAGGCAACTAGATTAATGAGAAAGTGCTTTACAGAAAAGCCTAGTAGATGAATGCTTCTACTACTAGAAAATTGGAATAAGTAAAAGAAAACACAAATCCTTTAGATAGATGGTGAAGAAGAGGGCTTCTTGCTCCAAGCTTGGTAGCTCCCGAGCATGAAAAGAGTCCTCCAACTCCTTCCTTGCTATGCTCCACCAAGGTGATGTCCTCCAAAGCAAGCCCTAAGGGGGCGTGCCCTAAGCTTCTCTCCAAGAGTGGACATCCACCCTAGGTCCTTCTCCTTTTCCTGGTCGTCCTCCTTGAAGTAGAAAAAGTCCTCCTCCTTGGCATGGCCCAAGTTGAAGAGAGGGGAGAAGAAGGCACCAAAGGGGCTGGTGATGTGCCCCTTTAATCTTCTTCTCTACTCCTTCTTCTTGGCCGTAGGTGTAGGTGGGTATAGGTAGAAAAATGCACTAGTAGAGGATGCCCTAAAATGGTGGTAGGTGGTGGGTTTATATAGAGTAGGAAGGGGGCTAAGGTGACTCTTGAAATGAAGGGCTAAGATGGGAAGATGGAGGTGGTTGGGGATCCTATGGCTAAGGGCAATTGGCGCCAACCCAAGGGTCACCTAAGGGGTGGTTATGGGTGGTTGCACCCCTTGAAGTTGGTGCCAAAATGGCTTCTAGAAGAGGATCTTAGGTGGCACCAAGAAAGGTTCTAGAAGGAGGGGTTATGTGGAGGGTGGAGATGGGTTTAAGGAGAGATGTGTGGTGGAGATGAAGGGGATTTTTGGAGGGAAAAGTGGCGCCAACAAGGGGGTAGTTAGGGTGGTTTTGGCGCCACTTTTAGGTGTCTTTTGGAGGTGGTGGGTAGGCTAGGTTGGCGCCAAGTAGGTGGAGCTTAGGTGGAGCTAGTAGGTGGAGTTGTTAAGTATTGTTTTTGGGTGGTACAAGCCAAGGAAGTTGGAGCATAGCTAAGCTAAGCTAAGCTAGCTTAGCTAATGGAGGAGTAGAGGAGGAGGTGTTGGGGCTAGGGTTTGGAGGGAGGAGCTGGTTCTGAAGAATCTGGAGCTGAAGTGGAGCAGGCAGCTGCTGAAGAGGTCAACATTGTAGGTTTCTACTTGGAGGGGGTGATATCAGCGTGACGTAAAAAATGCGGAATATAATGTAAAGCAATCTCACAAAAAATCAATCACACAAAAGGCACAAAGATTTTTAGGTGGAAACCCAAACCGAGTGAAAACCACCACCTAACCCTCTCGAGTTAGGATTTTCCGATCAACCAAGTTGATCATATCCACTAAACGAATCACTTTAAACGGGGGTGATTCAACCTCAATTACAACCACGCTACAAGTGCGAGGGTAGCGTTCCTCAACCCCTTCTCTTCACGAGAAGGATTTTGTCCCGCGAAGGAGACAGGAATTCCCAAAGCGAATACCCAACCAAATAACAAAGATAAAATAAACAACAATCCTATAGAGCCAACAAAGTAATATTTAACCTAAGCTTCTATAGGAATTAGGAAACTCCCCTTTGCAAGGAGTGCGTCGAATCGATGACGCGGGTGAGTGAGCCACGCGACGGCGCAACGTTGCTCTCGTGAACTACGGCGGGAGAGCGGGTGCGCAAGGGCTTAATGCTCTCAAGATGTAGAACTTGAGATTGGAGAGCAAGAGCTTTTCTTCTTGGGATCAAGAAACACAAAATGGTGTAAAAGTGTATTGCTTGGGTGTGTCTTGTATATCTAGGTGTGTCTTGGTGTGTCTTCATGTGCAAGAGGTTCCTCTCTATTTATAGAGGCCTTAGGAAGGCTTTGGAAGGTTTAGGAAAGCTTCCATAGCAGTTGGGAGCACAGCCTAAGAGAATCAGGCTGAAATCAGGAACAATGATTGCACTGACAGGGTTATCAGACGTCTGATCCTGGCATCAGATGTCTGAAAGATCACTTTAAGACGTCTGGGAACAACATCAGATGTCTGATTTTAGGCAAGTTTCTTCCTGACTTGAATCAGATCTAAACAGGGTTCTAGTGCAAGTCCATCAGATGACATACAGGACGTCTGGCACTATGTCTAGACGTTTGGAAGCCTACTTTTTCGTGGGAATGGATTTCCAAGAGAGTGCAACGGCTAGAAAATCTCTAAGAAGAGATTTTGAGTCAGCCGAGGCAAAACGGTCATTTATCAGACATCTGGAAAGGCCTAAGGACGTCTGATAAAGCTCTAACGGTCATATCCTTGAGTGTTTCCTAAGCCAGCCAACGACCCACTAATTGGATGTCTGACAAAGTCATCAGACATCTTCTAAGATGTCTAGTCTAAGGTCTGGACGTCTGATTTCATCAGACAGAACTACTAAGTCTGAATCAACAGTCAGATGTCTTAAAACACATTATCAGACGTCTGATATTGTAATTAAACGTCTGGAAATGCTGTTTGAACCCTATATTGGTTTTCTAAGTTTTCTATAGAAAACTTAAGTATTCTAGGGTTGTGCCGATGTTCCTAGGACTACTGTTAAGGTACTTTGAGGCTCTTTAACATGATTTCTAAGTAACAAAAATAAAGAGCAACAAAAGAAACGAAAAATACAAGGAGTACAAGAGAAGGAAATCTATCTTATTCTTCACTTTCTTCCTTCTTTAAGCCATCGCTCCTCACGAATCTCCTCTATTCTCCATCAAGCTCCTCCAATCCATCCTGGATGCAAGCTTGAATTCAGTCTAATCACGTCTCCATTTGCAATTGACATGAAATCTAAGACTCCAAGTGCAAATGTTAAATGACACGTGTTTTGTTATCATCAAAACAAATGATCGTGGTGCTCTGGCACCAACAATCTCCCCCTTTTTGATGATGACAAAACCATAAATAATAATGCAAAAAAAATCCTCCCCCTTTTTGACATTATCAAAAAGGTTTAATTGATTTAAATTGCCTATAACTCCCCCTTAAAACATTCTCTTCTATGAATTTCTTTTAAACAAGAGAAATGCCCTCCCCCTTTTTTTTTTGTAACAACAAGATAGCTATTATTTTTCTCCCCCTTACTAAAGGAAATTTAGTTAACTTGCAACTCCCCCTTAAAAATTGAGAATTAGCTCATAAATTTTTTTAACTCCCCCTATCTAAATGCTAATGATAAAAAGATTGGGTAAAGAATTTTTACCTTACCTACCATGGCCAATAAAATGTCTCAAATGGTGGTGGTGGATGCCACATCGAATGGGGCTCCCATCTGTAGCTTGGAGGCCCGAGCATCGGCGCCGGTCTCCAATCTGGTTGTCAACGTGCGGTGGGTTTATTGTTTGTTCGCCGTCTCGTCGGTCTTCTTGTTCTCCTCCTTGGCCTACTCCTTGGTTCTCCCAACTTGAGTTGACCAGCCTTGAGCTTGTAGGTCCAGTCCTTTGTGTTGTAGTTATCCCTGAAACCTACAAAACAGGATTCCAAATCTTTCTTCGGTATCTAAGTGGGCTTGGATCCGGATCTGTTAGCGGGTCTCCTTGACGGAGATCCTTTCTCAATCTTAGGGCTATAAAAATTATCTACTTTGTTGATTAATTTGTTAGAGTTTTCCCTAAGATATGTAATTTCTTTTTCTATAGTATGCAACTTAGTCTTTAAATCACAGATTTCTAACTTTAAACTATCATTTTCCTCAATCAATTTATTATTTTCATTGATGAGGTTATGATTTTCTAATAAAAGGTTATCAATTTTAGGACTAGCTTCTATGTCCTTAAGTTGTTTTTCTAACCTATCATTTTCATTTTTAAGAAAACTAAGGTTCTTTTTAATGCTTTTGTTTTCTATTCTTAATGATATACTAACATCAAATAGTTCATTAAAAGCTTCTTGTAAATCAAAATTTACCTCGTTGTCAGAGTTGCTTCCGCTTTCGCTGTCGCTATTGCTTCCTCTGGCCAAGAAACCAAAGCAAGTGGTTTCATTCTTTTTCTTTGATTCTTCTTCTTCCTCCGAGCTCATCTCTTCATGAGTGTCTTCTAACTTCCTCCATATCTCGTGGGCGGTAGTGCACTCTTGGATTTGCTCGAACTCTTTCGGACTCAACGAGCAATACAGGGCATTCATTGCCTTTGCGTTGAGTGAAAGCTCTCGAATCTGCAGTTGCGAGTAGCCTCCTTAGGATCGCTTCGAGATCTCGTATGGGGTTTCGAAACATCCCCATATCTCGAACTCAGTGGCTTGGAGCCACGTCTTCATCCTCAGCTTCCAGTAGCTGTAGTTGTTTCCGTCGAAGTAGGGTGGTCGGACGGTGGACTGCCCCTCGGATATTTTGATCGCTGATGTGCTTCCCTCCATTTGATCTCTTGCCGGGTGTTACTCCGAATAGCAAGAACCTACTCTGATACCAAATGTAGGTTTCTACTTGGAGGGGGTGAGATCGACGTGACGTAAAAAATGCGGAATATAATGTAAAGCAATCTCACAAAAAATCAATCACACAAAAGGCACAAAGATTTTTAGGTGGAAACCCAAACCGAGTGAAAACCACCACCTAACCCTCTCGAGTTAGGATTCTCCGATCAACCAAGTTGATCATATCCACTAAACGAATCACTTTAAATGGGGGTGATTCAACCTCAATTACAACCACGCTACAAGTGCGAGGGTAGCGTTCCTCAACCCCTTCTCTTCACGAGAAGGATTTTGTCCCGCGAAGGAGACGGGAATTTCCAAAGCGAATACCCAACCAAATAACAAAGATAAAATAAACAACAATCCTATAGAGCCAACAAAGTAATATTTAACCTAAGCTTCTATAGGAATTAGGAAACTCCCCTTTGCAAGGAGTGCGTCGAATCGATGACGCGGGTGTGTGAGCCACGTGATGGCGCAACGTTGCTCTCGTGAACTACGGCAGGAGAGCGGGTGCGCAAGGGCTTAATGCTCTCAAGATGTAGAACTTGAGATTGGAGAGCAAGAGCTTTTCTTCTTGGGATTAAGAGACATAAAATGGTGTGAAAGTGTATTGCTTGGGTGTGTCTTGTGTATCTAGGTGTGTCTTGGTGTGTCTTCATGTGCAAGAGGTTCCTCTTTATTTATAGAGGCCTTAGGAAGGCTTTGGAAGGTTTAGGAAAGCTTCCATAGCCGTTGGGAGCAAAGCCCAAGAGAATCAGGCTGAAATCAGGAACAATGATTGCACTAACAGGGTTATCAGACGTCTGATCCTGGCATCAGATGTTTGGAAGATCACTTTAAGACGTCTGGGAACAACATCAGACATCTGATTTTAGGCAAGTTTCTTCCTGACTTGAATCAGATCTAAACAGGGTTCTAGTGCAAGTCCATCAGACGACATACAGGACGTCTGGCACTATGTCTGGACGTCTGGAAACCTACTTTTTCGTGGAAATGGATTTCCAAGAGAGTGCAACGGCTAGAAAATCTCTAAGAAGAGATTTTGAGTCAGTCGAGGCAAAACGGTCATTTATCAGACGTCTGGAAAGTCCTAAGGACGTCTGATAAGGCTCTAACGGTCATATCCTTGAGTGTTTCCTAAGCCAGCCAACGGCCCACTAATTGGACGTCTGACAAAGTCATCAGACGTCTTCTAAGACTTCTGGTCTAAGGTCTGGACATCTGATTTCATCAGATAGAACTACTAAGTCCGGCCTAATTGTTATCAGACGTCTGAATTAACAGTCAGACGTCTTAAAACACATTATCTGACGTCTGATATTGTAATTAGACATCTGGAAATGTTGTTTGAACCCTATATTGGTTTTCTAAGTTTTCTACAGAAAACCTAAGTATTCTAGGGTTGTGTCGATGTTCCTAGGACTACTGTTAGGGTACTGTGAGGCTCTTTAACATGATTTCTAAGTAACAAAAATAAAGAGCAACAAAAGAAACGAAAAATACAAGGAGTACAAGAGAAGGAAATCTTTCCTATTCTTCATCTTCTTCCTTCTTCAAGCCATCGCTCCTCGCAAATCTCCTCTATTCTCCATCATGCTCCTCCAATCCGTCCTGGATGCGGCTCGAATTCTGTCTAATCACGTCTCCATTTGCAATTGACCTAAAATCTAAGACTCCAAGTGCAAATGTTAAATGACACGTGTTTTGTTATCATCAAAACAAATGATCGTGGTGCTCTGGCACGAACATACATGGGGCTACTCTAGCTGGCTTAGCTTGCTAGTTCATTGCTAGTTGCTAAGCCAAGCTAAAGTGAGATGGCTTCTGTTGAATGGAGTTGAGGTGAGCTGGGTCTGGTGCTCCCGGGGAGGATTGAGCTGGCTGAGACAGCTAATTTAGCTTAGCTCAATTAGCTTGAGCTAAGCTAGGTCCCCGGGAGCTGGACTTGAGCTTCCTGAGCTGGGATGAGTTCTTCTTCAGCTGGCTGGAGTTGAGTGGAGCTAGATGTAGCTGGATCTGAGCTAGGGTGAACTCCTGTCAACTCAGCTGAGCTAGCTAGAGCTCCCTGTGGACTAGTGGGGCTGAGATGAGCTAGGCTCAGCTAAGTTGAGGTGGATCTGAGCTGACTTGAGCTAGGGTGAGCTAAGATGAACTCTCTTGAGCTGCATTCAGCTGAGATTAGCTGAATGGAGCTGGGATGAGCTAACCCTAGTTCAAGTGAGCTAGGTTCCAACTGTGGTAAGCTGGATCAAGCTGAGTTCCAACTAGTCTAAACTCCTTCACCAATTGCCTTCTTGAGTGCTAGGGTTTTAGGGATCAGTATATCTGTTCATCCCTAACACTCACAAAAACACATTAAAACAACGAAAGAAAATGCAATGCATGCCTAACCTAGTTAATGCCTAAATGTGGCCCAAAAACCCATTTGCGGAGTAAAATCCTAAGAGCTAGGTTTGTTTTAGTGCATAAGAATGATGATAAACTGGCATTTATCAAGTCTCTATTATTGAAAAGAAGGTGGATGAGCTAACTCGACATTTACAGCGAGCCACCTCTACGTAAAACCCGTTCACGCAACCACCCCCTGGCAGGGAGGCCGTGCACAACATCTATCACTAACCTTCTCAGGGGATGGACCCGTATCCACCCTCGTCTGATTCCGATTTCGGAGGAAACTCTAGACCCACCTACTCTATTTGGGGAAACTCTGAACCCTCATATTCTGATTTTCCCAAGGTTCCTCAAACCTGCGAGGATTTCAATGCCATTCAGAATGATCCATTCTCAGACACTTACAATCTTGGATGGCATAATCATCCTAATTTCACATGGTCAAACAATAATCAAACTTAAAGACCTCAATATCAGCCTCGACCACAAGCTCCTCGTCCATATCAGCCGTCTTAGCCTCAGCCTAACCCAACTTGTCAATCTGGGCTGACTCATATAGATCAAATGACTCTTATCCTTCAGACTCTGGCTGACATTCAGAAGATGAATGCGGCTATGCAAAAACAGCGCAAAGACGAGATCACATAGGTTCGCAATCAACTCGCCCAGATGGCAAATCTTCGCCAACCTAGTGCACATCCTTCGCAACCTCTGCCAAATCCTAACAACATGTTGACCCAAAAACACGTTGTAAACCAAATCAAAGGTCAAACATGTTATACCCAACCTGGTCTAGCAACTCATACCTACGTATTTTCTCCATCTACCTCAGCTGAGCCAAAACACACCATGACTTACCCAACACCACCCCCACAACAACAGCAAGGCTCGACTTTTCCCCATCCACCTCCCCACCATGATTGTGCTATGATCAATGTTATGAAACCCACCCTTAAAGATAGCCAATCTATTCCCTTATCCCAGGTCATGTCTCACCTCCACACTAAAGGATTGTCAGAAGTTGATATATTGGGACCTTTGAGGAATGAACAAGTCACTATTCCACTACTTGATATCCTCACTCTTAACCCAAACTCACCTGACTTACCCTGGAAGGAGATGGAAGAACAAACACCAGAAAAAGTAGTACTGTCAAAAAATATAAGTACCATAATCCAAAATAGTCTACCTCCTAAGAAATTTGATCCAGGCACCCTGCTAATTTCTTGCAATATCGATGATACAAACTTCAAGTGGGGTGTGCTAGACTTGGGTGCCTCAGTCAACCTCATCCCTACCAACCTATTTGAAAAATTACCGATTGGATAGTCAAAACCCATTCATGTCACTCTGCAACTAGCTGACTGAACCCTAATCACACCAATTGGGATGATAGAAGATGTGGTAATTAAAGTTGAGGATTTCACCTACCTGGCAGATTTCCTAATTCTTGACATGGAGACACCACAACAGATATAGGATATGCCCGTGATTTTAGGAAGACCATTCTTAGCCACTGCAAGAGCCATTATCAATTATGAATCAGGGCATATGACAATTGCCTCAGGAGATCAACATGCTGAGATTAATATTTTTGATGTAACAAAAGGAAAATGCTTGACAGAACAACTAGGTTTTATACAGGACCTCATGACAATATCCTTAATAGAAAACCTAGAACCTGAGTTCGAGACCTTTCACATCTGAGATGATGATCTAGTTGAGCATAGTGACATGAGTACAGTGGAGGCTTTCACCTTTGAACTTGAGGATATACCTAGAAATGCCAAGAAACATGGTGACATGCCAGATTTAGAGTCCATGGATATGGAGACTTTTTGTCTTGAGGACCACCAGGAGTCAGGATTGGACAATACTGAGAGTGGCCTTCACCCAGAATATGAATCTTTTATAGATTTCAAGTTTTATGATTTAAAAGGCACTCTCCAAGCATTCACTTTTAATTGGGATGACGATTATAGGGAAAATTCATTTGAAGACCCAAACTATGAGTCATTTCCTGAGGAAATAATCTCAAACTCAAAAGAAAAGAATCACAATGACTTATCGGGTATCAATTTAATAGGTCACAGAGCACGAGAGGAACCACACATCTGGGGTATACTAAGTGGACCCATTTCTATTGAGCCTTGGAAATAGCATAACCCTACTACAAAATCCCATGATCAGTATACCTTTCAAATGTTCCCTTCTCCAAAACTCAAGAAAGATCATCCAGAAATAAATCAACCTGACTTACATTTGAGACATTCGGGAATGACTCTCCACCATGCTTTGATACTTATCTGTGGTCATCCAATTCTCATCCATCACGATCATATCATTCATGAAAACAATCACATCTCTCTGAGATCATTGTGCCCGATTAATGGCATTAAACTCAGCGCTTAACGGGAGGCAACCCATCATTTTGAAAAACTCGAAACCCTTCTTCACACATCTTCTACTGAACTCATATTGCACTTTAGGGTTCGTCCATTAGAACAGCCAACTCCACCTCTAGTACTCGTACCTGAGCCTGAATTGTCCACAATAGTCACCCCGACCCACCCACCCATCCAAAACCTGTTCTAATGTACGATCTAAGCTGAACTCGAACCCACTTAATTTACAATGAGGGCATTGCAAATCGTAGGCATGTGGGGGTATTAAAGTGCAAAACACTGTAAAAATCACTTCACAAGAAAGGGTTTCATCAAAAAAATCACATATTCCAAAAAAAACAAAAAAAATAAAAAAATTGAAAAAGAACAAAAATAGGAGAAGGGAGGAAATTTTGATGGCATATCATTTTTGAGGAGAAAAAGGGGAGGAGATAAAAATGTCAAAAAGGAGCACAATTTGAAAAGAGAAGAAAAAGAGATAGTCATTAGTAAAAGATTAAGGAATTGACTTAGTTCTAGACCAAATTAAAAGAAAGACAATGAAAGACAAAAAGTGCTAAAGAAACAAAAAGAGATTAGTATGAACGTTGATCCTAGGCCTCTTGGGTCGCAATCCTAGGCTTAAAAATTCAAGTATCTGCTATGATCTAGATAATCCTCAAGAGGTTGGGGAAAATGCAAAGCTTAAGTATTAAGTCTAAGGCTTAGGGATTATTCAACCACATTAACTGACCTCTGATTTGCGGGACTTGGTAACCTAAGCACCCCAATCCACACACAGTTTGGTTCAGTGTGCCTAAGTATCAAAATCACGCAAATGCGTTAAATTTGTTTTGAAAAAAGTTACCTAGATTAGGAGCAGCTGATCAACACAAGTTGATTTGGATGAGTTCCCAATGTGGAGAGGTGGGAAATTCCCCTCGAAGATATGTAATAACATATCGTCTCCTCGGTGCTTGTCTCCTAGGATATCTAAATATCCTACTGGGGGCATGTAAGCACCTTGTGTTGGTTCAGATGCCATGGGCAACATTATCATGAAATGTCTACTGCCAGGGTTTGGATTTAGCTACATAACACCATGGGCGGGATTATCTCGAAATCTCAAAAGCCATGGTTCTGGGGGTTGCCATGGGCAGTGCTATCTCGAAACATCAATTGCTAGGGGACCCTGCGAGGATTGATGGTGGGAACTAGGAATCCGATACAGACCATGTTGTAAGGCTAATCCGAGGCTAGAAATAAAAAGAAAAGAGAGAGAAAACTCTCCAAAAATAAAGAAAAGTTATTCTGTCTCTCTCTTACAAAAACGTACTGCAAATTGAATCTGGGCTAAAACATGTTACAAGCACAGGTGCTTTAACCGAGAAGTTCAATGAACCTTAAATTAGTTCCTGTGGGCCTTACAAACCTTCGCGGCGAACTGAAGCTAGAGCTGGTCAGGTCTAGATCTTGGTTGGTACTTGAGTACCTCTAGGCCTACTATCGGCATTCTAAACTAATCTACAAAAAAGCACACATCAGAGTTTTAAGCATCAAAAGGCATATGGTCTAGAATCAAAGTTAATACCTTGAAATTTTGCTAAGGGGCTAGCAAAAGCTAGGCATGGGGGTATGATGGGAACACCATCATGAGCCATAATTAGCTCATTTTGATTCAATTAAGTCAGTAAATGCTCCTACATAACTACTAGAGAGTCACATTTCATTGCATAATCATTCTGAGGGAAAAAACTAGAAACTAGGGTTAAAACTATAATTTTACCATCATATCATGAATGCAGTACAACCACGGGTTTTCCTCGGGGTTAATTAAGGGTCAAATGGTTCTAAAAGGCTGACAAGTAGGTTGGAACAATCAGAAAAGGGTTTGCACGTGTTTTGAGAATTAAATGACTTTTGAAACCCTAAAAACTGACCCATTTAATTAGCTGAGGTTCTAGTCAAGATAAAATTCACCTAAACCTTCTAAAATTCATATAAAAATATTATCTAGGGTTTGGAACCTTCAATTTGACCACCAGAACCTGTTTTGACTAAGAATAGAGTCTCAAACAGACATTTGCCCTAATTTGGATTTTTGCATAAATTACCTAGCAAACATGGTCAAAACCAAACTCCAACTTCACTATTGGATTTCTTAGGTCCAAATTAGGTTTGTACAAAAATTTGGACCCAAGATGAGTCTGTCTTGACCTAGTTTGCAACTTGGTCATGTCTGATTATATTTATGCCCTTAACTTTCAAAATATTTTCAAATAGACCCCTAACTTTTTCATCCTTCTTAAAAAAAGGTCCCTACCACCATTAAACCTATTCGTACTTGCTCTGACGACCTTAATTTGGAAAGAACTCCTTGATTTCTTAACAAATTCCTTTCAAATTTGAAAGGGAAGTTCATCAAGAAATTCCCTTCCTTTTAAACCAAATCCCACGCCCCAAAGCCTTCTCAATCTCTCATGCGAATGTATGAGAGATTGGGGTATCAAGGAATTTCCCAACTCCGACAAGCTTTCCAAGTTTCCCAAGCTCAAAACTTCCTCCTGAGGTCTATAAAAGAACCTCCTACTCAGACCGTCCTCCTTACGTTCGAAATCGGCCAAGAATCCCCCCAATTCCTCTCTCTCTTCTCTCAGCTGAAAGCTCCTCGACATCCAACGAGCTCCTCTGTCCTTCTTCATCCTCCATTCGTAATACCAGCAGCGGAGTTATCTTTCTCGCTTCTTCCCACGTCGAGCCATACTAGCCGGCGCCCTAATCTCCTTCCTCGTTATTTCTCTCTCTAGAGCTGTTCTCTTCTCCAGTGCCGGCAACACCACAACCGGTGCCTTCTCCTTCCCACTTCGTCCGTTACTACCTTCAACTGCTCTCTAACCTCTTCCTCATCACACCAACACTTTCGACACGCCGTTTTGACCTCAACCACGCCTCCACGACTCCATCATCTACCGCTCCTGCCACACCTCCGGCGAGGTACATCTTGCTCCACAGACCACCAAACCCCTCGCCGACTACCTCAAAACCGCCGCCACACCTTTTCGCTCATTTCCCCTTTCTCAATTTCCCATTCCATCCACTCACATCACCCCCCGAACAGACCCATCACCAACCACCTTCTTCGAGTCTATCCTACCACCATGTACCCCATCCTTACACGAAACCACTGCCACTACGTTAGCCAATGTCTGTCGAACCTCCTAAGGTGTTTTGACGCGATCGAAAGGCCTTATTTTCTATTTCAGATTCCAGGCCGAAGCTCCTCCGCCACGTTGTCTTCTCCGGCAGTGTTCGTGGTGTTCTAACCACGAAGTCCCCAGGTGACACCCTCAGGCAGTGCGGACTACCTCCAGGAACATCCCCAGGTGATCAATTGGGAGCATTGACTGCTCCAAGGATGGCAATTGAAGGCCACCCACTACCACTGTTCGTGCGAAGAACAAGCATGGCATTAGTGCCACATCGTGAACAGACGCTTGCACGACCACGCATAAATTGAATTTGTCAAGTGAGCTATTCGCCTCAAAACACAGGGTGAGGTCCCTCTCATCCACGCACTTGCACCTCGTCTGTGACCTTTGCCTGCGGACCTAGCCTGACCCGTTAACCCGCCTAAGCCTCACTCCTCACTCATCACCCACTGTTTGTGAGCCTAGACTCAGGTATGCTAGGTCCGATAACCCTATTACCCCCTACGCACAGTGAGCCCCGCCCATGCTCCGGCACCAACTCTGACGTGCACGTCCCATCACCTCGTTCACCAACACAGCAAGCCGACCACCCCATGATCTCCGCCATGCCACGAGGAGCAAACCCCTCAACTTATTGAGGGGTTCGTCACCACCAACTGCCCACCCGACACCCATGCCCACCATCGCCTTCTTCGACTCTGGCCGCCCTCCTTCGACATCGTCACAGCCAATAACCACCGCCATCACCTCCAGCGGGTCTCACCGAAGCTTGAGGACACCTTGGTCTAAAGCTTTGATGCTTCCATCGCCGGGACCTTCGCCACCCTCGAATCCATCCTCTCCATCCTCAACACCTCCATCGCCGCATTCGATCACCGATCTGAGGGGACCATTACATTGACCGACCTCTAGCGACCATCCTCAATCAATCCTAGCCCCATCCAATGGATGCAGCTCGTCGTCGATCTCCCTCCAAAGCTCCTCCATTAACGGCTGATAACATTGCATCTTGGGGTGATAATTCTGTTAAATAGGGCCCATCTTAAGAATAAAAGGCACAGATAACACAACATAAGAAGAATGGGAGCATTGCATGCATCATATGTCAAGATTGCTTATAAAATAGTATTAATGGCCATTTGTATGAGCACTTGTCAAAGCAGGCCTTAAATGAGCAATCGAACCACACAGATGGATTCAGAATGATGAATGGAGTCCAACGGACTCAAAATCGGCCAAATCCGACACCTAGAGCTCCCACAATGGGCCCAAGAAGTTCTAATTGTTGATCCGATGATCAACGGCCCATGGTGCGCCACGTGGCGCCCGCTCACCACATCTAGATCGCCACCTTCACTTGGAGGATAGATCTCAGCCGTCGATCTCCGATCGAATGGCTACGAACTGCGCGCAAGCCCGCACTCGCCGCGACAAAACAGCGGACATAGAGCAGCGGTTAGAGCACATGCCCACGCTCACGCGACGCGGGTTCGAGTCGCGCGGCACAGAAATGCAGAGACGACGACACGTGCGGGCAAAATTGGGTCGCGCCATTAGCAGCGGGCGGACGAGATCGCGAGACATGGCACCCGCAGATGCGCCTTGGCCAGACGTGCGAGATGATGCAAGTGCAAGGGTGCGATCCAGGCGAGTGCCTCGCACAAGATCCCAGCTGCCTGATCTACGATTGGATAGCTTGTGGCATGCGCACATGGATTGGGCGCGAGGAAGCATGGCTACGGGCGATCGATTGGTGGGCAGGGGTCTTCACCGATATTTTGGGAAGGGTTTTAGCAACGTCCTGGACGTCGCTAAAACCCCTTCTTCATTTGGAAAGCCCTTCTCCCTATTTAAACTCCTTCCAACCACCCATTCAAGGCATTCACTCCACTTGCAACTACTCTACCCCCCTCCTAGCTACCTTTAAGCCCTCTTGTAATCATCGGAGACGACGAGCCGCCGACGGAGCCCTCTCCACCACCGTGGCTGCCTCGCCACCCTCCCTCTCTCTCTCTTTCTTCCCTTCTTTTAAGCTTTACTTTACTTATGTTTAAGCATGTATCTAATGTTGTAATTATGAACTAAAGTTGCATGATCAATGAAGTTGTTTTCTATTCAGTTGCTTGCTCTATTTTCTATTCGAGTTGCATGTTATGAATGAAACAATTCTAACCCTAATCTCTCTCTCTCTCGCTTTTTCAACCGCGCCTTTTCGCAAACAAAACCCCACGATTTTCGTGACAATAAGTGACAAGAAAAATCTAATTTTTACGCCTCCCTGAGACCGATACTCGGACTCACATCCGTTTCTTCACTTTAAAATTGACGTTGTAAGTGCAAACTATAACGACATTTCCAAACACACGTGCACATGCACGTCAACGGCCTGCAGAAGAAGGAAGAAGGAGAAGAGAGGTAGGGACCTTGTTGAAAGAAGGAAATTCTCACAGGGACCTAAATGCAAATCTCCATGGATCTGAGTGTAAGACAATCGAGTTTCTAGGGAATAAATTGAATATGTGCTTGAATGATTAATTATTTAACTTGATTGTTAATTGTTGATGGTTGATATTGAGATTTCATGCCTAATTGTTAGTGATTCGATATATTAGTGCTTGATTGCATCATATCTTGATTATTTTTAATTAAGCACTAGTTAAAATAGAATTACATAATTAATTCTCTTGAACTAAGTTGCATGCATGGAAAAGCAAATTAATTATAACCAGTTCTCGAGCCTCAATGGATAGTGCTATGTGCACAATTACTTTCTCCCATAGACGACCTCGGATTTCTTTCTAATTTGAGTATTATAAATTCAAAAGCTTGATTCGATTTGATCACTATACTATGATGCGACTATTTTAAAATATGATCAGAGCGAGTCAAGCATTTGGCCTTAGTAAAAATCTGAAGTAGATCATTGGTTTGAGTTTCCACCATCGAGGAGGAAAATGCCTCCTTTGAGGATGCGATGTCAACATGTTACCGCCTCGGCGCTGCTCTACATCTATATTTCATATATTTAGATGGAGCATTAAAAGACCCTGGCACCCCTCTGATCTCCTGCAGGATCGAGGATTTAGAATTTAATCGAGCTCTTTTAGATTTAGGTGCATCCATTAACCTTATGCCCACATCCCTCCTAAAATATTTTGAGGATTCTGAACATAAACCCACTGAAGTGACATTGCAGTTAGCTGATCGATCTATTAAGTTACCCTATGGAATTTTGGAGGATGTAGTTGTAGGAGTCCGGGATTTCATTTCTGGTTGATTTCATTGTATTATACATGGATACATGATGATAACATTATCATCAGCCATATCTAGCTTTATTTAGTCATATTCCATCATTAAATGCTCCTACATAACTGCAAGAAGACAGTAATTCATTGCACATCCTTTCTAAGAGAATAACAAGAAACCAGGGTTAAAACTATAATTTTACCATCCTATCATGAATGCAAAATAATCACGAGATTTCTCAGGGGTTAATTAAAGGTCAAATGGTCATAAATGTCTAATAAGGGGTTCCATGTAGAAAAAAATAGGTTTTCACGCATTTTAAGAATTAAATGACATCTGAAATCCTAAAAATAGACTCGCTTAATTAACTAAGGTTTTGGTCAGGATAAAATTCATCTAAACCCTCTAAAAACCATAGAAAAATATTCTCTAGGATTTGGCATCTTTGATTTAACCATCTGCACCCATTTTGACCTAAAATAGAGCTTAGATAGATAGTTACCCTAATTTAGGTTTCTGTGCAATTTAATCATTTAAACTTGGTCAAAATCAAAATCTGACTTCACCAACAAATTCCTTAAGTCCAAATTAGGTTTGTACCAGAATTTGGGCCCAATTAGAGACCATATTGACCTAGTTTGCATTTCAGTCCAGTCTAACTCTTTTTATCACTTATGCACCCTTAGCATTTTGAATTCCTTACAAATGGGTCCCTAAGTTTGTCGAATTATTTGTAATCAGGTCCCTCCACCATTATCGTGGAGGAACTCCTACTCTGGTGACCTTTGACTAGGGATTTCTCCCTGATTGATTGGCGAATCCCTTTCGAATCCCTTCCAAAATTGGAATGGAGACTCCTAAGATATTTCCCTACAATTTGAGCCACATCTTGGGCTCTAATTCTTGCCCAAATCCTCATGCGAATCGTTTGAAGGATCGAGTCTCCTACTTGTGCGTAAGCTCCAAGCTTCCAAGCATGGAAGGCCTCCTTGAACCCTATAAAAAGACCCAGGTCGCAAGGTCGAGTTCCTTAGTCCAGTTTGGCCTTAAAATTCCTCAATTTTCCTCTTCCCCCAGCCACCTCTACCGCGACTATGGCGGCCATCTTGACCTCCTTCCTCCGCACCTCCAACGGCCAAATTGGAGCACAGCGACCTTCCCCATCTTCCTCCATGTCTCGTCAGCCATCGCGAGAGCGTTCTCCCTCTCTCTTTGCCGTTGTCTCCCTTACGGAGCTTCTTCCTTCTCCGATGCCAGCAATCACACCAACACCAGAATCTCCCTCATTTCGTTCTTAATTTATGTCCTCTCGACTCCTTTCCTTAGGTTTTATTTATCCCTTAAAATACAAAAATCAACCCTCGACCTAACCACCATCCACCTTCGTCTCCACCTTCGGCCGCACCTCTATAGAGGTCCTCCGCAAGCTACACACTACCAAACACTTCGCCACCACTTCCTACACTTCCGCCACACCACCAGGAACAAAAGCCTTAATCTATTTCTCCCTATTGTGCACCCGAACACTCTGTTGACCAACCCACCACACACACGCTATTCCTGACTCCATCCGACCACCACCCACCTTTGCAACACATGAAACCATCGCCACCACACCACAGTGAAGCTTTTTGAGTTATTTTAATTGGGTCGTGAGGCTGTTTGTGTGAGTTTCAGGGTTTGTCACCTCTTCGCCACTGCATCACCTTCTCCGGTTGTATTCATCAGGTCGCGGCCCTATTCTTCGCCAAGAGTTGCGCCCAGGTGGTGTGGAATTAACACCTCCAGGTGTCCAACTTATCAATTGGAAGGAAGAGGCGCAGCTGCACTCCCAATTGGGAGAGATTTCATCTCTGCAGTAGCATGCGAAGGGAGAGGGACGAATAATCCCACATCGTGAGATTTCGAAGCGTAGAGGTAGAATAAATTATATTTGTGTTCTGGGTTTACTGCCTCAGAACACGAGGGTGAGGTCCTCCTTACTCGCATACACCGACCCGACCCGTATACCTGCCTTCACTCCTCGGTTGCAATCACGCTCGCAGCCTTGGACCCAGGTACGCGCTTGACTCGAATACCCAATCCAATTGCCTGGTTTCAGTGAAAGAGTAGAGGAGGAAGAGAGAAAGAAAGAGAGTGAGGGGGAGGGGGGGTTTTTCTCTAAAGGAAGGAGGCTCAACACTTAGCCGTGAAAACTTGAAAGAAGAAGAAAGGCAAGAGAGGAGCTAAGAAGAGTCAAGGCAGAAGAAGAAAAGAAGAGGTTGAATAAGAAGGCTTGAAGAAGAGAAGAAGAAGCAGGAGGGAAGAACAGAAGTACAAGCCTCTTTGAAGCACTGTAGCAAGACTAAACTTAAGTCATCTGATGATAAATAACTGACGTCTAACCTGGTTGAAAACACTGTGGCAAAAGTTGAGGCACTGTGCAAATATTTAGATCATTAAGTAATTATTATATATGTATCTAAACTAATAATTGGTGATCTAAATCACCATTATTTTATCTTGGATCTCTTTTTGCCTCATTAAACTCTTAATATACTCTTGCTTAGTATTAAATATCATTTGAGTAGATTGTTATGCATTGAATATCATAATTCTTGGCTTAATTATTGTGCTCATTTCCATATTGATCAAGATTAGTGCGTGAACACAATACTTACTCCCTGTGTTCGACCTTGAACTTAAATTTGAGTAATAAATTGTATTTGTTGACAAGAGATTTTAGTCTATACTACAACGTATCAATCCTAAACACCAATTTCGCGCATTTAACAATACAACAGAAAACCTAAAAGATACACCTATAATCTTGGGGAGACCATTCCTAGCAACAGCTAGGGCAAACATTAATTGCGAGGAGGGCCAGATGGAAACAAAATTTGGGGATAACACAATGAAAATTGATATTTTTAAGGCCCAGAGAAGAATCAATTGTGGTGTAATTCAGGAAATAAATAGAATCGATTCACTTCTCGAGGATCCTATTGCTAATTTGGATATAAATATTCCTAAGAAAGAACCCTTAGAAGCCCAATCCCAATTACATCTTGAGGAACCTAGTGCACCTCTAGTTCCCCCTCAGGCTAACCCCGACCTTCCTGCTGCTATTGAGAACCAGGTACTTGAACTGAAACTGCTTCCTAACAATCTCAAGTACGTCATTTTGGGTTCAAACAACACATTTTCTGTGATTATCAACTCCTCTCTATTCACAGCTCAGGAAACGCATTTGATTTCCATCCTCCAGGAGCATTGCAAGGCCATTGGTTGGACCTTGGATGATCTCACTGGCATAAGTCCTTACTGTACCCACTGCATTTTTACAAAAGAAGGCTCACGACCTACGTGCGAAGGATAGCACCGACTCAAACCAAATCTTCAAGAGGTTGTGAATAAAGAGATAATTAAATGGCTTAATGCAGATATTATCTATCCCATCTTTGAAAGCCATCGGGTTAGTCCAATTCATGTGGTGCCCAAGAAGGTCGGGCTAACCATTATCAAATCTGGGTCTGAAGAATCCATCCCCACCAGAATTGCAAATTCGTGGAGAGTCTACATAGACTACAGGAAATTGAATACCTCCACGAAGGACCATTTCCCATGACCTTTTATTGATCAAATTCTCAAAAAATTAGCAAGAAATCAGTACTTCTATTTCTTGGATGGATACTCAGGCTATAATCAAGTGGCCATTCATCCTGAAGACCAGGAAAAAATCACATTCACCTGTTGATGGGTCGGCCCGGATAGGTTGTTAATATGGGGATTTTATCGTTGAAATGTGTATAGTGGTTAACCTAATTCAGACCTAACCATCTCTTTACAAAATTTTTAACTTGGCCTAATTGATTTTATCTTGTCACTTTTAGGCCCAGGGTCGAACTCAGGGAAGTGGGGTTTAAGTTGAGTTTCTACGCCTTTCCTATAATGAGTCTCTTCCGTTCATTTATTGTGTTTTTGGTATTTTTTTCTATTTAGATTTTTTTTCTGATAATCTTGGTCCTTGAGGCACACCCTCAAAAATGGGTTCTTGGCTTTGAGCCAAAACAGGGTCAAAAATGGGTCTTGCTACTCGCAAGACGAAGTACCTGCAAGTCAAAGATTATCTTTTCTCTTTTATGTATTTTTTTATCTTTTTACTAAGAAGGAAGCTAACAGACAAAAAGTAAATATAATAGCTATAGATATATATTTATATATAGTATATATACAAAGAGGTGGGGGTGGAGGTGGCGATGGAGTGTAGCACCGTGTCGAGTCGGTAGTCGTCTAGAAAGATGCAACCAACATGACTATGTGCCGCGTGGAGTGTGGATGGAGGATGGATGATGAATGTGTCCACGCTTTTTGTACGCGTGTATCGGAGAATATCAGCAACTGGTGCAGATATTCCCGCGATACAGCGTATAGTAAATAACGTGAAAGTATATATACATATATATAAGTAAATATATTTATATATATATATATGTATAGGTATATATGTATAGATATATATAGATATATATGTATATATATATAGGTGTATATATATGTATATATATGTATGTATATATGTATATAGCTATGTATATAAGTATATATATATAATACTATATAGATGTATATATATATATATGTATATAAGTATATATGTATCTAGATATATATATATATATATGTAGATAGATATGTATATATACATATGTATATAAGTATGTGTATATATATATATAAGTATATGTGTAAGTATATATATATATATATATATATATATATATATATATATATATATATATATATATATATATATATATATATATATTATATAGATATGTATGTATACATAACTATATAGATATACTATGTATATAAGTATATATATATATGTATGTATGTATGTATGTATACGTACAGATATATATATGTTTATACTAGTGTTTATGTGTGTGTGGGTGTGTGGAAGTGTCGGTGAAGATGTGTGTGTGCGTTGGTGTAGTGTACTGAGAGTGAGTGAAAAAGAGAGAGAGAGAGAGGGAGAGAGCGGGAGAGAGAGAGAGAGCGGGCGGGAGTACTCGCGCCAGAGAGAGAGCGGGCAGGAGAGCTGGCGAACACGCGAGTTAAGACGTCTGCTGGAGGCGGACGTCTGAAAATGGCGGGTGCGGGCCGCGCCTTCGCATAGGGCTCTACAGGCCGACACGCAAACGACGAGCGGGCGATGGCGCGGAGGAGCGAGCGTGGAGGAGGGTCTGCGGCGGTCGCAGAAGGTCGCGGAGGAGGGAAGGGGACGGCGCGAGGCCGTAGCCGGCCGCTGCAGTTCTCGCGGCGGCGGGCTACGGGTGCAACTGCGGGGCCGACAGGATGGAGGTTGAGCGGGGAATGGCCCTGCAGGCGCACACGAAGTCGACGGGCGGCTGCGGGGACGGTCGCGGAGGAGGTGGGGGGGACCAGATGCTGCTGCGTGGCTGCTGCTGCCGCGGCTTCAAGCTTCGGAGCTTGAAGCGGCAGCAATGGCGTGAGACGAAAAAAACGAAACGAAGGAAGACACCACGCCCACCGGCTCATTGAAGAGCTGGGCGGTGGTGTTCCCACTGTGGTGGTGTGCACCACAGTGGGTTCTCCTGCTCGCCGGGTGTCTCCTGAACGGAGGGCCGATGTATGGGAGGGGAAGATGGTGGAAGAGGTGGCTGCGGGTTTTTTTGTTTTGTGCCGCAGCCTCCCTCGCGAGGAAGAAGCTGCAGCTTCTTATAGAGGAGGAGAGAGTGGCGTGCCGGCTGCAGCAGGGAGAGGGTGCGGGAGTTGCAGCTGTAGGGAGCGGCGTTGGCAGGAAGAAGTGACGTGGAGTAAATGCATGCAGCTGCTGCGGGAAGAAGTGCAGCCGCGGGAAGAAGAAAAGAAGAAATCAAGAGAGAAAAAAAATAAAAAGAGGTGGAATTTGCAAGGAGGCACTTGAGATAAAATGTAACTATGCAAGCCATTGTTTCACTCCTCTTCTTCTCTTGATTAAATGCATGCATGCAAGCGTTTTTACAAATGCGATTACAGGATCCTATTATGCAATGTTAATGCTAGAAAATAGCACAAGAAGACGTTATTACAGGCGTGTTTTGAGGTGCAAACACCTGTCCCTACGGGACATTTGCATTCAATAGAATGCCTTTCAAACTCTGCAATGCACCTGCTACCTTCTAGGGATGCATGTTGGCAATATTCTCAGACGTGGTGGGTGAATCATTAGAGTTCTTCATGGTTGATTTTTCTGTCTTTGGAAAAACCTTCGATGAGTGCCTGGGCCACTTAACTAAAATCCTCCAACGATGCATCAAAGTAAATCTGGTCCTAAGCTGGGAAAAGAGCCATTTCATGGTTCCCCAGGGCATCATTCTAGGACATCTTGTGTCTGAACAAGGTATCCAGGTTGACCATGCAAAGATCAATCTAATATCCAAACTCCCTCCCCCCTCCTCGGTCAAAGAAATCAGATCCTTCTTGGGGCACGTCGGATTCTATCGATGTTTTATTTCTAACTTCTCAAAAATTTCCAGGCCCCTGACTAACTTATTATCGAAGGATATTACCTTTGATTTCTCGGATGAATGTACTGAAGCCTTCAAAATCCTTATGGATCAAATCACCAAGGGACCTGTATTGCACCCTGATGTAAACACATTTACACTACTTAAAATGTCTATTTATGCATGTTCTTAAGCATAGGATTGCATTTCATGATATAATATTGCATAAACATGCATCATCTTGCATTTAGAGTAGTTTGAATAAAATGGAGGTTAATTGTCTCCTTTTATGTGCTTGGACAGGGCAAACATTTTGTCGGGACCTCGGATCAAAAATCCAACAGTATAGATGTGATCAGGGCGACGATTAGAGTTCAACGACTCCAAGATTGCCCTAATCAGGCATCCGTAGCATCAGATAGTGACCGGGGAACCCTAGAAGATCAAGGGCCAGGATGGTGAAAATCCGTACTTCAGATGACAAATCCGACCGCACGGATGAATTCGGATCGACGATCGCAGCCCAACGACACAGAAATCGAGTCAATCCGACATCCGTGGCACCATCTACAACTTCCAGAAGATGGACGGCCAAGATAGCGCCACGTGGTGCCATCTCAGCCGACCAAACGGCCGCTTCATCATGTGAAGGCCCCACACCTGATCGCTCTCCGCCGTTGGATCTTAATCCAACAGCTGTGGGCGCTCGCATTTAAAAGCATCCGCTCGACCATCCGTGCCCCATAGCGTAGTGGTCGAGCGCGCTATCGCAAGCGCGGGGCGCGGGTTCGAGCCGTGGAGAGGGTCTGGAAGGCGCGGCGATTGGGCGTGGGTGGAGCGTCAGATTGAGATCGGACGGCCGCACGCGCCCGATAGCGTCGACGCGCGATTGGACACGCAATCGGACGCGCAATCAGACGCGCGGGTGGGCGCGCAACGCAGCGAGCGCGAACGCATCTTAAGCAGTCCGATCTCGCGATCGGACGACTGAAAAGCAGCGAACGTGCGCAAGCCGTTGAGCGCACGAGCAGGCGAGGAGGTGCGCGCGAGCCGACCACGACGCCTACGTCGGGGCTTTAGTGATGGATTTATCCGTCACTAAAGACCCCTCTTTTATTATTTTGAAGTTGTAATGTCCATTTTGCCCCCACTCCTTGCAACTATAAAAGGAGACCCCCTCCATACGAAATTCTCATCCCTTCTTTCTCCTCTCTACCCCTCCAAAGCTCAAGAGAAGCTTGTCCCACACCTGGGATGCTTCTCGCGAGATAAAGTCCAATTTTCGTTCCCCTTCGGAAGTGGATCCCGCGACGACGACGACGTGCTGCTTCGTTCCTGTTCTTCTGCTTCATCCTCCTTCGTCCTGCTTCATTCTCCTTCGTCCAGGCGTCGTCCCATCCGGCTCGTCCTCCAAGCAACCGTCGAGGATTTCTCTCTCCCTATTCTTTTTACTGCTTTCTAGTATAGATTTACTGCTTTCTAGATTAATCTACTCGTCCTCCGAGCGACTGTCGAGGAGGACATTTCTCCCTCCATTCTTTTAATGCTTTCTCGAGTAAATTTATCGCTCTCTAGTGTAATTGTTTTATGCATTCTAATTGTAATGAACAGTCTCTTCTATGATAAATTCTTTGTTTATTCTACATCTCATTTTGATTTTCATGTGTAATACTCTCTCTCTCTCTTACCCTCTCTCTCTCTTGTATTAATTGTAAATAATTAGATAGTTTAAATTGAATTACTTCGTGATAAATAAAAAGAAATGCGAAGTTTTTAAATCAAACGTCCGCCTCCCTGTGTTTGACCCGAAATTTTCATTTCGGTATAAATTTTATTTGTTGAACACGAATTCTTCGCTTTCGAACTACAACGACAAGTTTTCCAAAACCAAACACGTAAGCGTAGCGATTCGCAAAACGTTTCAACATTTTGGCGCCGTTGCCGGGAAGGCGACGCTCTTTGATTTCTCTTCGCGTTTTGTAACTTACAAATCATTTACCTCACTTTTCTCCTTTCTTATTGTAATTGTAGGTACTCTTTTGAGACGAGCAAAAGAGGTAGATTAGAGTAAAGTGCTATGGAAGGTTTTGTAAGTTATCCCCAATTCTTTCCCCCTCCATAGATTTCATTCGCCACATTGAATCCAAATTCCAATTAACTTAGGTGTTTGCATAAATCCTAGGAATAGTTTGGATTCTCACTCACATTCATTCCACCTTCATTTATATAAAAAATAAATAAAAAAATAATTCTGTGGGCCAATTTTCAACAAACACACAACGTACACCCACATTCAAAGGCACTTAACCAAATTGATTTGTTTCTACTCAACCAGGTTCTGATATGTGGAACCGGTACACATAAAGCAACACATAAAAGAGTAGAAATCAGTCTAGGTTAACCATCTTTGTGTGCCTAACTTAGTGGTGCATATGTGGCCAGTTGTTTGAGTTGTTTGGGCTGCACCACTTCAATTAAAATTAACTCATCAAGTAGCTGCCAATTAGGTTCAACTCTTAGGAATTTACCAGGCACTCCACATTATTTTTAAGTTTTAAAGGAAAATATCTTCACCCTTGCTTGCAAAACCTGGTGTGCTAATGAAACCTGTTTGAAAATACCTAAAGTTGAATCTTAAAAGCTACTAAGCAAGATTTGAACCTTAAAATTCACTACATCAAAAATAATCTTGCTTGAAAACCACTAGTTGTGCACCCACACACAAATCAATCAATCATTAAGGGCACAACCCATTTAAAGGGGCCATCACATTCCAAAGCACATTCAAACCTAGCCCTAAATAAAACAGAGTAGACGCTGGTCTTAAGGATTGAGTTCGTTCTTCAGAACTCAGAACGAGATTATTTTCGATTAGTCTATTTCTACTGTTCAATCTGATGTCTAGCTAGGGGAGCAGAGTCAAACGATCGCGGCTGGGGGGTACACTAGGAACCGGAGGGGCAAGTCGAAGGAAGAACCTTCTCCCCAGTCCCTCCTAACTGGTTGGATTGAACAGACAGAAGTAGATCAAATCGTTCCTTTATCTCAAGATGGGTTTTAGGAGTCTGTAGGTCTGTAGGCTAACCTATTTAAGGACAGGTTTGATTGTTTGTATTGCAGGGTATCTTTCTTCCTCCTGTGTCTCATGAATCCTTCCACATATTTTACGCATTCCCGCTCTTTCCCTCCTGTTGTGAATTATCCTCAACATGACGATTATCCCAACTCGTATTGTAATCAACCATCAGTTAGTTGGGATAATTTGGATTGGGGATACAATTCCGGACCCCCGTGTTTAGGGTCTAACCTAAACACTTTGATTTTGATTTCTATCCTTCTCAGAGCTACATCGATTATAGATTGTCTTCCTTTCATGCACAACCTAATACGATCTACATTCAAGAAGGATACACCGATCCTTACCCATCCTCTGATTTCACTGCCTTTAGGTCATCACCATCTTTTCAACAATCTGAAATGACCTATTATCAGGAAGGATATAACGAATCTCAATTCGTTAATTCCTCTGCATTGATGTCAAACCCGCCCAACCCTGAACCAACTCATTTGGTTCAGGTTAATCAGGTTCAAGATAAGGTTCTGGCTAACTTGAGGAATATCATTCAATCTTTAGAAGTTCAGCCAATACCTTGCATTGAGAGATTTGAGCCCCTGATTGAAATGATTGATGATTTAAACAAGTCTTTGTTGGATTGGCTCTAGGATGTTAAGGATAAGAACCCGGGTGAGTTTCTACTTAGGAAATTAGCGAAATTGAGGATGAGATTCGTGGTTGCTTTGATTCAATCTTGGAATAATTCCCATGATGAACCCTCTTCAGGAAAGCCAATGACAGAACCCGCTCAGGCACCTGTTGGGGGGGACACGTGTTACGAGGCTGACCAGATTGAATTAAAACAACCAATGAAGGATGATCTGATTTCTTCACCTGAGATCCCTAAGCCAGGTTATGAGGAATCGTATGTCTCCTTGGAACAGAAAGTGACAAATGATTTTGGGACATACATTGATATGGATCCTGATGGTGAAGATTCAAGTTGCGAAGTCTCACGTGAGTTTTCTGAACACGATTTCTGTGAGACGATTGGGCCTGAGGAATCTGATAGATCATTTGATAGCCCAATAACTGAGGACACTGATCTTATTAGGGCACACATTACGGATCCAGAATCGCATTTTCTGGAGGAATCAATTCAATGCCCTGATTATCAGTTACACCCTGTTGAGCTTATTGATGATTCTAATTCTGAGATAATTAGACCCAAGTCAATTTTGATTCTGCCACATCATTTAGACTTGGAGATTTCAGACGGGGTGATGAATATACAAGAGGTCCTGGAATTTGATATGCTGAATGTGAAGAATAGGAGCTGGGAAGTTCTGCTTTGGGAAGTTAATTTTGGAGGAAATAGAAGATTGAGTAGAAGGGTTCCTTTTAAGCTGAAACCATCAAATCAGAACCTTTATGACATTTGTTTCGAGGATGTTCAACTCAAGCACACATTCAACGATTATCCTTTTGAGCTTCAATTCTCTGTAACCCGACTTTTTGGTCTTGGGTTGCATCCTCATAAATCGCAGGCCCGACCCCGCTTGCATTGTGATTTTAGGTTTTGGGTAATTTTTATCCAGAACCTAAGATATTCTTGATTATGGGGTATGGGTCTGCACCACAATTTGGTCCACATCTATGGACCTCTGCTGACAGGTCAGAGGATTCTTCTGTTCATTCTAATTCTGACCTGCACTTGTGAATTCTTCATTTCTTTTCCTTGTATAGTGTGCCTAGCTGAAGGCACTAAACTCAGCACATATACAGTTCTTTTTAATTTTTCATCTCGGAGCGGACCTAACATTCATGCAATTCAGGTGCTTTCTTCTCTTTTCCACTCTGTTTTATGTCTTTTTAATACAATGAGGACATTATATTAGATAGGCATGGGGGGGTGGATATTCATCTCTGAATTCATTCGTCAGCTCCGTAGATTTGTTTTATTTTCTTTTATAAAAAAAAAATTTGGAATTAGGAAAGAGAATTTGGGTTTAAGAAAATTTTCAATCTTAGGAAATACTACATTATGATTTGAATACAAAGACCCTTCAGGTCTTTGGACTTAATCAGCCTATGTATCCACTAAAATGTGGATTTGTCTTTCGAGTCCTCACCATCTTAATTCTTTCGTAATTGGAGTAAATAAGTTTGGGTGATAAGTACACGACTTATCAACCTGCCCTCTGATTTGAGGGAATTTTGAGTCTTAAGCATCTACACACTTTCTTTGCACTGACTCGTTGTTCGGCGATTCTAACGGAAATTGGGTAGCTAATGAACCTTCTAGGGTGATATGGCTGGCAAGTTATCGTGGGTAACGGCCCATAGGTAGGTTGTCCAGAGCCCAGTCACTGGACCTTTATCTTTTTCCTGCCCTTAGGTAAATCTTAGACCAGGGAAGCCACCTATTTAAAAAAAAAAAAAAGGAGAAAAGAACAAAAGGAAATAAGCCACACTTCGCCGCATGAGTATGGCTGGCAAGTTGTCGGTGGTAACAGCTCATCGACCAGTTGTTCAAAACCCAGCTCAGTAAATGCACTAAAAAAATTCCCAAAACACTTAGGAATAAGCAGGGAAGTAGAATAAACCGGGGAGATATACACTGGATTCACCCTTGTGTTGACCCCGTAAAAAATAAAAGTAGGGAGAAACCTACCGGTTGTAAAGATACACCTTTAGGCAGAAGTCTTTTTGAGGTCACCTAGAGGCGTAGAAATCTGAAGTCCGTTTTAATTACCGGTCAACGAGTCTATCACAATCACAATAAGATGCTTAAAACTTAGGGTTCTCATCAAATCTTGGGTGAGTTGAATAGCCGTAGAAAGTCACTCTTAAACCCTAAAATTTGAAAATCCAAAAAAATTAGAAAAGAGTAAAAAGAGAAAAAGAAATTTTTCTTTTAATAAGGAGAGGGCTTGAGGCGGTCTGCATTTTGGCTGGTACTCGGGCACTGTTGTGTCTTTGAAAGTTCAGTTCCTAAGTAGACAATTTCTTAATGATTGAAAATAACTCAAGTCCAAATAATCCAACCTAATTATTTTATAAATAGCATATAGTTTTTGCTAGGGATTAGCAAAAGATAGGCATGGGGGTATGATGTAAACACATTTACACTACATAAAATGTCTATTTATGCATGCTCTTAAGCATAGGATTGCATTTCATGATATAAATATTGCATAAACATGAATCATTTTGCATTTAGAGTAGTTTGAATAAAATGGAGGTTAATTGTCTCCTTTTATATGCTTGGATAGGGCAAACATTTTGTCGGGACCTCGGATCAAAGATCCAATCGTACAGATGTGATCAGGGCGACGATTGGAGTTCAACGACTCCAAGATCGCCCTAATCAGGCATCCGTAGCATCAGATAGTGATCGGGGAACCCTAGAAGATCAAGGGCAAGGATGGTGAAAATCCGCACTTCATATGACAAATCCGACCACACGGATGAATTCGGATCGATGATCGCAGCCCAACGACACAAAAATCGAGTCAATTCGACATCCGTGGCACCATCTACAACTTCCAGAAGATGGACGGCCAAGATAGTGCCACGTGGCACCATCTCAGCCGCCCAAACGGCCGCTTCATCTTGTGAAGGCCCCGCGCCTGATCGCTCTCCGCCATTGGATCTTAATCCAACGGCTGTGGGCTCTCGCATTTAAAAGTGTCCGCTCGACCATCCGCGCCCCATAGCGCAGTGGTCGAGCGCGTTATCGCGAGTGCGGGGCACGGGTTCGAGCCGTGGAGAGGGGCTGGAAGGCGCGGCGATTGGGCACGGGTGGAGCGTCAGATAGAGATCGGAAGGCCGCGTGCGTCCGATAGCATCGACGCGCTATTGGACGCGCAATCGGACGCGCAATCAGACGCGCGGGTGGGTGCGAACGCATCTTAAGAGCGGCGAACGTGCGCAAGCCATTGAGCGCGCGAGCAGGCGAGGAGGCGCGCGCGAGCCGGCCACGACACCCACATCGGGGCTTTAGTGACGGATTTATCCGTCACTAAAGACCCCTCTTTTATTATTTTGAAGTTGTAATGTCCATTTTGCCCCCACTCCTTGCAACTATAAAAGGAGACCCGCTCCATACGAAATTCTCATCCCTTCTTTCTCCTCTTCACCCCTCCAAAGCTCAAGAGAAGCTTGTCCCACACCCGGGATGCTTCTCACGAGATAAAGTCCAATTTTCGTTCCCCTTCGGAAGTGGATCCCGCGACGACGACGGCGTGCTGCTTCGTTCCCGTTCTTCGACTTCGTCCTCCTTCGTCCTGCTTCGTTCTCCTTCGTCCAGGCGTCGTCCCGTTCGGCTCGTCCTCCAAGCAACCGTCGAGGAGGATTTCTCTCTCCCTATTCTTTTTACTGCTTTCTAGTATAGATTTACTGCTTTCTAGATTAATCTACTCGTCCTCCGAGCGACTGTCGAGGAGGACATTTCTCCCTCCATTCTTTTAATGCTTTCTAGAGTAAATTTATCGCTCTCTAGTGTAATTGTTTTATGCATTCTAATTGTAATGAACAGTCTCTTCTATGATAAATTCTTTGTTTATTCTACATCTCATTTTGATTTCCATGTGTAATACTCTCTCTCTCTTACCCTCTCTCTGACTCTTGTATTAATTGTAAATAATTAGATAGTTTAAATTGAATTACTTCGTGACAAATAAAAAGAAATGCGAAGTTTTTAAATCAAACGTCCGCCTCCCTGTGTTCGACCCGGAATTTTCATTTCAGTATAAATTTTATTTGTTGAACACGAATTCTTTGCTTTCGAACTACAACGATAGGTTTTCCAAAACCAAACACGTAAGCGTAGCGATTCGCAAAACGTTTCAACACACCCCTTGACTGGTCTCATCCATTTAAGATCATGTGTGACATGTCAGATTTTGCTGTGGAGGCAGTCCTTGGTCAAAAAGTTCACGGGAAACCCATAGTAATCTATTACGCAAATAAAACATTGGATGACACCCAATGAAATTATACGATCATTGAGAATGAACTTCTAGCTATTGTCTTTGCCCTGGAGAAATTCCTGTTGTACTTTCTTGGGTCCCACATAATCATATGCTTGGACCACACGGCTATACGACACTTGCTCACCAAGAGGGACGCGAAGCCTCATCTGATTCGTTAGATCTTGCTTCTGCAAGAATTTGATTTAGAGATTCGTGACAAAGCAGGAAAACAAAATGTAGTTGCAAATCATCTATCCCACCTTCCCTCATCTATCATTGATCCATTAGTACCTATTACTAAGCATTTTCTGGATGAGCATCTTTTAGGCATAGATGCTGGGCTTCCCTGGTATGCAGATATTGTTAACTACTTATCATCAAACCAGATTCCGTCTGATTGGTCCAAAGCCAAAAAGGACAAATTGATATCAGATGGCAAGTACTATTTCTAGGAAGATCCATATCTTTTTCGCATCGAAGCAGATTAGATCATCAGAAGATGTATTCCTAACATAGAGGTCAATGATATTATCTCATGTTGTCATGACCAGGCCTACAGTGACCATTTTTCTGGACATAAAACCGCAGCCAAAATCCTCCAAAGCGGCTTCTATTGGTCAACTTTGTTTAAAGACACACACATATACTATAGAGAATGTGCTCGTTGCCAAACCTTAGGCAACATGGGCCATCACGATATGATGCCCTTAAATCCGATCAACATGTGCAAAATTTTTGATATTTGGGGGATTGATTTTATGGGCCCATTTCCGAATTCGAACGACTTCGAATATATTCTTCTTGTTGTGGACTATGTGTCCAAATGGATTGAAGCTGTTCCAACCCGAACCAATAATCATAAGGTCGTTATCCAATTTATTCATGATAACATCTTCTCTCGGTTCAGTGTACCTAAAGCAATTATCTCTAATGGTGGGACCCATTTCGTGAATGTGCATTTCCAGTCCGTACTTAGAAAATACAGGGTGTCTCACCGCATTTCTACCCTGTATCATCCGTAAACAAATAGACTTGCCGAGTTGTCAGACCAAGAAATCAAAAAGATTCTGCAGGTCACTGATCAATCTGATAGAAAAGACTGGCCAACCCGGCTTCTGGAAGCATTATGGGCTTATAGGACTGCCCATAAAATCCAATTAGGAATGTCTCCCTTCAGAATGTTTATAGGAAGGCATGTCACCTTCCTGTAGAAATGGAGCATAAAGCCTATTAGACAGTATGGAAATGTAGTTTGGACCTCGGAAAGGCTGGTATTCACCATCGCTTACAAATAAGCGAGCTCGATGAATTACGCAACGATGCGTATGAGAACTCACAAATTTACAAGGATCAAATTAAAGCCTTTCATGATAAGCATATTTCACGTAAATCATTCAATCCTGGTTAGAAGGTACTTTTGTTTGATGCCCATCTTAAACTGTTCTTGGGAAAGCTCAGATCTAAATGGATCGGACCATTTCTGGTTAGAAGGATTTTTGGTAATGGAGCTGTAGAAATCTTACCTCCCGATCGTGACTCTATACCATTTATTTTTAATGGCCAATGACTCAAACTGTTTCTTGAACTTCATGATATGAGTTTGGTCGGGGAGTCTCTTGACCTCCATTCCACTTGAGCCACATTACGCTCAGCTAATGACGGTAAACTTAGTGCTTAACGGGAGGTAACCCGTCACTCTTTGAAAAATCCTGAGACCTTTCATAATCTATTTGAAATTCATTCTTATGACACTTTAGGATTCCTAATTTACGAACTAATCAGTTCTAAAATTATGAACTAAACTAAATATGAACCAAGTCTGTTTACAACGAGGGCATTGCAACACTTAAACATGGGGGGGATTAAAGTGCTAATTTCTGAAAACTATTTCTGAAAGGTTCTCACAAAAAAATATATACACACAAAAAAAAGGAGAAAGGGGGAAGAGAAAAGAAGAGGGAAAGAAAGAAAGAGAGGAAGGAAAAAGAAAAATCAATAAACATTTTTAGTTTGTCAAAACCTTTGGACATCTAGTTATGGAGTCAGGCAAGAATTTTCTTCCATAAGATCCACCAAACAATTGTGAGGTGAGAGAAGAGTGTTTGCTGGTGCTCTAAGTCTAGTATGAAGACTCTTAAGTTCAGAATAATTAGATAATGAAATTCAGAGTTAGGCATAGTTTTCGCTCTCACCTCCTGTATGCATATACTTTGTGTGAGTCTCCGAGAGCAACCAAATAAGGCAAATATGTAACGAGCAGGTTATAATAAAACTATAACTAAGGTGGACGATTATGACCATTCTTTATGGAATCTTTAACTGAAGGAGGGTGCTAATGTCAAAGGTTAGAAATACACCGTCCTATTCGTTCCTTCCCGATGCCAAGAGCAGGCACTTCCACCAAATAAGCCACATAATGTCCTCTTAAACACCACCATTTCCCAATAATGCCTCATTGATGAAAGCTGCATTATGTTGAGTTATATTCTCAATAAAAAGAGAAGAGTGAAAAAAAAAGATATCCTTAAAAAAAAGAGAGAAAAAAGAAAAAAAAAAGAATATATATAGACCCTTTTTATCTAAAAAAAAGAAGAAAAAAAAGAGAGAGAAGAGTGTGTTTTGAATAGTGCGTACCTATTTTTGCTATAAATAAATTTCATTGAGGTAGCATTCCCCACCACACTTACGATCAACCAAATACAGCCTTTACCTACCTTTTTGTTTTTCTGACCACCTGAATACGGGTTGAGGAGTTTCGACTTAGTTGTTGAGTTATCTGAACTTAATCAAAGCGTCAATGCTTTGAGAGACCACCAAACATATTGAGAATCCAGAAAAATTGTGAGCTCTTAATTCATATATAAGAAAAGGGGAGAGAAAAAGAAGAAAAAGAAAAGGAGAAAAGGAAAAGAGAGAAAGTAAGCACAAAAGAGCTAAAAAGAGAGCATTGTTTTAAGCATTTCTCTGAATGGATTTATTTAATAATCTAGACATTTAGAGTTTGAAATACTAGATTATATGTAGCACCAAATGAGCGTGAGCCACCAAAAATAAAATCCTTTTAACTCGGACATCTTCAACCTATAGTTAAAAGCCGAGGTTGAACCACAGATCACCTGCTATCCTCGAGGGAAGAAAGTTTTTTTCTGTCCTGATACATATGTTCTAAGGGTTAAAAAAAAACTTTAAATGAATATTGAGAAATGACAAGGAGAAGGAGGAGAATAAAATCTTTGGAGCCAAATAACAAAAATACCCTTACACTCAAACTCTGTGCTGAACTCTAGAATTTGCTAAGGGACTAGCAAATGGTAGGCATGGGGGTATGATGGCATCGCCATCATCCTCTATAACTAACCTAATTTAGCTAATTTCTAAAGTTAAATCCATTTAATTAACATATTAAAAGGATATTACTCAATCAGGGCTGAAGAGAAAGGAATTATTAGAAAAAGGGGTTAATTCTGTAGTTTTTACGAACAATTATGAATGCAGAATGGCTGAAGGGTGAACCTATGATTAATTAAAGGTTAATTGAGCTTAAACATCTTAAAAGTGGGTTGGTAATGAGTAATTTAGGATTTACATTCAAATTGAATGTTTAATTCTAATTAAAACCTTAATTTCAACTTCGCTTCAATTAAAATAGTGTCAATGGAAATAAATGTAATCTAAACCTTCTAAAAGTCAATCAAAAATATTTTATAAGGTTTGGCATAATCAATTTGACAATCGGAACTCGTTTTGACCTAAAACAGAATCAAAGATGGGTATTTGGTATAATTTGGGTCTAAATGTAAATTGATCATGAAAATAACATCAAAATCCAAAATTGAAGTCACCATCAACTTCCTTGTATCCAAATTAGGCTACCATAAAAATTTGGGTTCATTTGGACTTCATCTTGATCAACTTTGCATTTTGGTCCCTAAGTTCTAATTTCCTTACAAAGAACCCCCAATTCTTCATCTTCTTCACAGCTATACCCCTGCCAGCACCTCCACCTTCACCCATCAATGGCGTGCGGGAGGGCGAGGTTTGATCTCGTTTTCCTGTCGCTTCCCTTAACCTCCCTCCGCGAAATTTGGAGGATCAACTCTCCTATCCTCCCCGCATCTAATGGAGGCGTTTGTTTTGTCAATGGCCAACTCTTCTCATCGGAATCCGCATCCAAAGTAGCCACACTTAACTCACTTTTCTTGGAGTTCTTCTCAAAAGCTTCCCAACCTCCTTGCACAGTTATAGGTTTATAAATATTGGCGAACTTCTTCCGAGTTGAGTCGTGTCAATTTGGCCGGATTCTCCCCTTCCTTCTCTTCCTCCGGTCACCTCCATTGAAGCACCTTGGAGATTCCCTTCATACCGCTCGTCGCCGATCCCTCGCCACCAACCAAGGGCACAACTGCCTTCCCCAACTCCTCGCCGTTATTCCTACCACAAAAGATGGTCCTCCGAGCCTCTTCCTCGCTCAAAACGACACTCGCCGGACTTCACCTTCTTATCCAAGTCAAGTGGGCTCTCCACCCTTCTTCCCGACCGTCTTCTCTCCTCATAGGTACCCCCTGATCTTCTCCTCTCCGTATAGAATAGCTTCCCTCCTTTAGACCTAGGATTCAACCATCGCACCATCCTCTTCTCCATCGTCTTCTCTATGCATGGCGAGCCCCGCCCACTCTCCGGCGCCAACTCCAACACGCACGCCCCATCGCCTTGTTCACCAACACAGCACGCCGACCACCCCATGACCTCCACCACACCACGAGGAGCAAAACCCCTCAACTTATTGAGGGGTTCATCGCCACCAACTACTCACTCGATACCCACGCCCGCCGCTGCCTTCTTCGACTCCAACCACCCTCCTCCATCACCTCCAACAGGTCTCATTAAAGGTTGATGACACCTTGGTCTGAAGCTTCGACGCTTCCATCACTGGGACCTCCGCCACCCTCGAACCCATCCTCTCCATCCTCAACAATTCCATTGCCACATCTAATCGTCGATCCGAGGGGACCATCACATTGATTGACCTCCAGCGACCATCCTCAATCAATCCCAGCCCCATCCAACGGCTGGAAATCGCCGTTAATATCCCTCCAAAGCTCCTCCATTAACAGCCTACAGAAGAAGGAGAAGAGAGGTAGGGACCTTGTTGAAAGAAGGAAATTCTCATAAGGACCTAAATGTAAATATCCAGGGATCTGAATGTAAGACAATCGAGTTTCTAGGGACTAAATTGAATATGTGTTTGAATGATTAATTGTTTAACTTGATTGTTAATTGTTGATGGTTGATATTAAGATTTCATGTCTAATTGTTAGTGATTCGATATATTAGTGCTTGATTGCATCATATCTTCATTATTTTTAATTAAGCACTAGTTAAAATAGAATTACGTAATTAATTCTCTTGAACTAAGTTGCATGTATAGAAAAGCAAATTAATTATAACCAGTTCCTGAGCCTCAATTGGATAGTGCTATTTGCACAATTACTTGCTCCCAAAGATGACCATGGATTTCCTTCTAATTCGAGTATTATAAATTCAAATGCTTGATTCTATCTAATCACTATACTACGACGTGACGATTTTAAAATACGATCAGAGCGAGTCGAGCATTTGGCCTTAGTAAAAGTATGAAGTAGATCATTTGTTTGAGTTCCCACCACCGAGAAGAAGGAAAATGTCTCCTTTGAGGACCTGATGTCAACATGTTACCACCTCGGCACTGCTCTATATCTATATTTCATATCTTTAGAAGAAGCATTAAAGTACAATTTTGCAGCTCAAGTGTCTTGGACGGTGCTCGACCAGTAGTGTCGGAGTAAGAGCTTGAGTTTGCTTGGAGCGCTCCTTTGCACTGCATTGTGTTTTGGGGTTGTGAGCTCCTGGGTGGTGTCATGGATAGTGCTATCTCGAAGTACTGGTGCCAGAACCCCCTCGAGGATTGGTAACAGGAATGATGATCCCGACACAACTGTTGTAAAACTAAGCTAAAACTAAGTATGGGGGAGAGAAAAAAAATTTAACCAAAAACATGCCCTTATAAATGTTGGCTTTTTACAAGCACAGACACAAGGTTTTAAAGGTTATTACAAGTTGTGAATCAGATTCAAGAGCTAGAAAAATCCTAAATACAAAAATTTCGAGGTATTTGAATTAACAAAGGGTTAATTGTGAATTTTTTGGAGGATATATTGATCCCAATTCGTCTAATTTTTGGATTTGAAAATAAATCCCGATGTTTATCTTTAACAAATCCCGTACCTCCTGTGTTTGGATCAACCAACGTTTCGTAATCTCTTTCTCCTCAAAAGTTGAAAAAAAAATAGATTTCCCTAAAATTTCAGTTTGTAGAAATTAAAAGTTTTGCTAAGAGACTAGCAAAAAATAAGTATGGGGGTGTGATAAACGCTAGTTTCTCAACATTCTTATGCATTAAAACAAATCTAGCTCTTAGGATTTTAACTCCGTAAATGGGTTTTTGGGCTGCATTTAGGCATAAATTAGGTTAGGCATGTATTATACTTTTTATTGTTTTTCTGATATGTTTATTTGAGTGTTAGGGTTAACCAGATTATCAGATTCCCAGAATCCTAGAACTCAAGAAGGCAACTGGTGAAGGAGAAGCTAAAACCAGCTAGGACTCAGCCTAATCCAGCTCACCATAAGTGGATACCAGCTCACTTGGACTAGGGTTAGCTCATTCTAGCTCCATTCAGCTCATCTCAGCTAAATGGCAGCTCAAGATAGCTCTTCCTAGCTCACCTTAGCTCAAGTCAGCTCAAATCTAGCTCAACTTAGTTGAGTCTAGCTCATCTCAGCTCCCATCAGTTCATTGGGAGCTCTATCTAGCTCAACTTAGTTGACTAGAGTCCACCCCAGCTTAAGTCCAGCTACCTCCAGCTCTACTCAACTCAAGCTAGCTGAAGATGACTTCACCTAGCTCAGGCCAGCTTAAGTCTAGCTCTCAGGGACTCTGCTTTGCTCAACTAAGTTGAGCTAAGCTACCTTAGCTACTCTAGCTAGCTAGGTCCTCCCCGGGAAGATCAAACCTAGGTGACCTCAGCATACCTTAGCAGAAGCTGGAGTAGCTAAGGTAGCTCTGTTAATTTCTACCCTACACCCACCATAACCCACGGCCAAGGAAGGAGAAGATGAAAAGAAGATTAAAGGGGCATCCTACCTGCCCCCTTGGTGCCCTCTTTCTCTTCTCTCTTCTTCCTTGTACCACGCTAAGGAGGAGACTCTCTACATTAGGAGGATGGCTAGGCATTGGAGGAGAGATTAGGGTGGTGCATGCCCACCCTTGGAGGAGCAACAAAGGTGGAAGCTTCCACCTTGGAGGAGCATAGGGCACGCCCCCTCCTTTTTGGGCTTGCCTAGGAAGACAACACCACCTTGGAGGAGCTATTGAAAGGAGTTAAAGAGGCCCTTTTCAAGACTAGGAGCCACTGAGTTTGGAGCAAGGATCTTCTCCTCTTCACCATCATTACAGGGGGATTAGTTTTTTTGTTATTTGTTGTTTTTTTTTTTAGTAGTAGAAGCATTCCTCTACTAGGGTTTCTTGTGTAAAATAATTTTACTTTTTAAATCAAGTTTCCTTCTTTCCAATTTTTTGTCGCAATTGCTTTCCTTGTTTGTAGCACTTGTTCACTCCCTCCCCCTAATTACTCTAGGCTTCCACATGCCTTGAGTGAGCTTAGGGAGAGGTAATTCTTGTCACTCTAGGGTTAGCTGGTAGGTGTTAGTCTCTTTCCCGCTAACAATTCGCAAGTGCTTGTTATTTCAAAACATAAAAATTATATAATCAAAAATAAAAAAAGGAAAGGTGATTTCCCGTGTTCAAGTAAGAGAATTGATTTTGCAAAAGTTGCCTCCTTAGATGACCCTAGATACCCCACTATCTAGGATTACAAATTTAAAAGCGAATCAATTTTTATGCGTTACAACGATCTTAAAAACCCTAATTAGAAATAGCAAAAAAAACCCGATCACTTGGCGAATTCCCGTCTCCTTCACGAGACAAAATATTCTTCATGGAGAAGAGTGGATTTAAGGTATGCTACCCTTGGGTTAAGTAGTGTGGTTGTAAGAAGTTGTATTACCCTTGTTGAAGTAGTACGTTAGTAGATTTGATCGACTCAGTCGATCAGCAAATCCTAAGTTGAGAGGCTTAAGTGGTGGTTTTTACCCAGGTTGGGTTTCCACCTAAAAATACTTGTCTCATTTGTGGTGAATGCTTTTATGGGATTGATTGTTGATTTTATTCTGCATATTTTTATTTCCCGCACAATTCACCCACCTCTAGTCTAGAATTTCACTCAAGGCCCACCCTACCCAAGCCAACCTAGTCTAAGTATTCCTAAGGATGAAAGTTGAGACACCCCAATTCCAAACCCAGAACCTGAACCCATCCCAGAAAACCCAAAAATGTTCCATTTCCCAAGGCCTTGACCAAAGGAAATAGGAAATCGAAACTTGTGGCACCTGATGCAAATTTGTTCAAGCTCTTTGAATAGGTCTGGATTAGTATCCCCTTGATGGATGTTATACGACACATACCAGCTTATGCTTGATTTTTGAAAGATTTGTGTACACCTAAGCGTAAGCCACGAAATAAAGATAAGAGTCTGATTGTGCTGTCAAAGCAGGCTAGCTCTGTAATTTTGAGTAAACTACAAAAAGTAAAAGATCCTAGCACTCATTTGATCGCCTACAAGATAGAAAACTTAGAGTTTGATCGAGCTTCATTGGATTTAGGTGCATCCATAAACCTGATTCCCACCACCCTACGAGACCATTTCAAGGATACAAAGCTAAAATCGACCAAGGTGACACTTCACTTTGGCGGATAGATCAACTAAGTCACCAAGAGAATTCTTGAGGATGTACTAGTTAGGGTCTGGGATTTCTGTTTCCTGGTAGATTTTATTGTATTCGATATGGACACACCTAAAAACCTTAACGACACACCTATTATCTTAGGGAGACCGTTCCTGACAACCTCTAGGGCAAGCATCAACTGTGAGAAGGGCCAGATAGAACTGAAATTTGGGGACAAAACTTTGAGGATTGCTATCTTTAAGGCCCAGAAAGGAAAAATTTGTGGGGCAATTGAGGAAGTATGTGATATAGGTTTATCAGTTGAGGACTCAATTACTAAGGAATGCCTAATTTCCCAAGAGCCCCAATCACAAGAGAATCCCGACCCACAATATAGGGAGCTTGAAACAAATTTAGGTCAACCCTTAGCTTCCACCTTCCTCTGAGGCCAACCTCGAACCTCCACCTACTGCTGATAATCCAATAATGGAGTTGAAACTAATCCCTGACCATCTCAAGTATGTCTTTTTGGGTTTAAATCAAATGTTTCCTATAATATCAACTCTCGCATTACTCCTGATCAGGAAACTAGACTAATTTCTATCCTCCAGCAACATTGTAACGACCCGGTTCCCGAGTTCCTACGAGACACGAGAACCGGACCGACTCGACTAATCCCAAGACCTAGTCGTCCAACGAGGAAGTAACCAAAAGACAGTAAAATAAACCACATTCAGCATGAATATAACTAACAGTAAGAAAGTACAGCAGTAAGGAAAGAAACTACTACAGTAGGTACCACCACAACAGTAGAACAACATTTATCATATAACAAGAACTGCAGGTAAAGAAGGTACAGCGGAAACAAAAACTACTCACTAGAACAGAAACAAAAGAGGTACAAAAGACTGTGATAACTCTACTGGACCCTACTCGGCCCAGCGTCCTCTGCAGCCGCCGACCCTGGCTGCTCAACACCTAGTCCTGAAAAAGGTAACGAGTGTAACACGTCAGCAAAACGCTGAGTAGAGTGGCAAACTAACTAAAGGCAACAGTAGAGTGTACAGTAGCTGTTATGTTCTATTACTTCCTTTATTCACATCTTTCAATTTTTCTCACTATTTCATTTATTTCTCAGATCCTTTACTTGATCTCGAATGTCCTCGTGGGAACGATCTTGATTGCAGTCTTTTCCAAAAGTAGAAGTAGCACGTGGTGCTCTCCTGGCCGGGAGAGTCCCCCGTGGTGATCCTACCCTCAGTCAACCACCCCAAGGTCACTGACAGACGTAACGGTGACTACGGCACGCGCGATAAACGCACAGGTAGCTAGCCCGCACTGGCACGCGATCAGTCGTTTCCGTTAACGGGTGCGCCCAAAGCACAGCACGGAACCAGGGCAGAGCCCTCTCAGTAACAGGGGTCCAACCCCTCCACAGTAACCAAACCGGGGCCTTGCCCCTCCACAGTCCGCGCACCCTCGCCTGACTACCCTGGTTTGCCCTAGTGGGCCTAACAAGTCGGTGAAGGAGGCTAGCAGAACCCCGGGGCCCGTGGGGTAGCTGGTACTCTCCTAACACTAGTAGCTCTCCTCGGTACTACGTACACGAGGGCCAACAAGTTGGTACAGAGCGGCCAATCCCAAACCCGGGTCCCTGGGGCGGCTGGCCCCACTCTGCACTAAACAGGTACAGGTACTTCCCTTGGTACTGCGTACCCAAGAGACAGTACAAACTGTAATTTCCCTACTTGGAGGGGTGAGATCAGCATGACAAAAAAAATGCGGAATTGAAAATATAAACAATCTCACAAAAATAAGCAATCACAAAATGTACACAGGAATTTTTAGGTGGAAACCCAAACCGGGTAAAAACCACCACCTAACCCTCTCGAGTTAGGATTTTCTGATCAACCTAGTTGATCAAATCCACTAACCGAATCACTTTAAAACGAGGGTGATTCAACCTCAGTACAACCACGCTACAAGTACGAGGGTAGCGTTCCTCAACCCCTTCTCTCCACGAGAAGGATTTTGTCCCACGAAGGAGACGGGAATTCGCAAAGCGAATACCCAACCAAAAGACAAAGGTAAAATAAACAACAAACCTATAGAGCCAACAAAGTAATAAACCTAAGCTTCTATAGGATTTAGGAAACTCCCCTTTGCAAGGAGTGCGTCGACGATGACGCGGGTGCGTGAGCCACGCGACGGTGCAATGTCGCTCTCGTAGACAGCGGCGGGAGAGCGGGTGCGCGAAGGGAATGATGCTCTCAAGATGATGGAGCTTGAGCTTAGAGAGCAAGAGCTTCTCTTGGACACAAAAGAGTGGAACTAAGTTGCTTAGGTGTGTCTCTTGTTTCTCTTGGTATATTTTTTGTGTCTCTAAGTGTGTATTTGTGTTGCAAAGGTTCTCCTCTATTTATAGAGGCCTTAGGAAGGCTTTGGAAGGCTTAGGAAGGGTTCTATAGCCATTGGGTGCAAAGCCCAAGAGAATCAGGCCGAAATCAGGACAATGATTACATTTGACAGGGTGATCAGACATCTAATTCTGGCATCAGACGTCTGGAAGGCCACTTTAAGACGTCTGATTTCAAGGTCAGACGTCTGATTCTATGCGGGTTTCTCCCTGACTTTAATCAGATCTAAACAGGGTTTTTGTACAAGTCCATCAGACGACATACAGGACGTCTGGCACTATGTCTGGACGTCTGGAAACCTACTTTTACTGTGGGAATTGATTTCCAAACGTTGCAACGGCTAGAAAATCTCTGAGAAGAGATTTTGGGTCAGCCGAGGCAAAACGGTCATTTATCAGACGTCTGGAAAGTCCTATGGACGTCTGATAAGGCTCTAACGGTCATATCTGGAGTGTTTGCGAAGCCAGCCAACGGTCCACTAATTGGACGTCTGGCAAAGTCATCAGACGTCTCCTAAGACGTCTGGTCTAAGGTCTGGACGTCTGATTTCATCAGATAGAACTAACTATGTCCAGTCTAACAGTTATCAGACGTCTGAAACAACAGTCAGACGTCTTAAAATACATTATCAGACGTCTGATTTGGGAATTAGACGTCTGGAAAGTCTGTTTGAACCCTATATTGATTTTCTAAGTATTCTACAGAAAACCTAAGTATCCTAGGGTTGTGCCGGTGTTCCTAGGACTACTGTTAGGGTTCTTTGAGGCTCTTTAACATGAAATATCTAAGGAAATAAAGAGCAACAAAAGAAACGAAAAATACAACAAGTACAAAAGAAGGAAATCTATCCTATTCTTCATTTCCTTCCATCTTCAATCTTTCGCTCCACGCGAACCTCCTCTGTTTTCCGTCAAGCTCCTCCAATCCGTCCTGGATGCGAGCTCGAACTCCGTCTAAACACGTCCACATTTGCAATTGACCTGAAATCTAGGACTCAAATTGCAAATGTTAAATAACACGTGTTTTGTTATCATCAAAACAAATGATCGTGGTGCTCTAGCACCAACAATCTCCCCCTTTTTGATGATGACAAATCGTAAATAATAATACATAAAAATCCTCCCCCTTTTTGACATTATCAAAAGGTTTGATTGGTTTAAAATTCCTATAACTCCCCCTTAAAACATGCTCTTCTATGAGTTTCTTTTGACAAAGGTAATGTCCTCCCCCTTTTTGTAACAATGAGATAGCTATTATTTTTCTCCCCCTTTCTAAAGGAAATTTAGCTACCTTATATCTCCCCCTTAAAAATTGACAATTAGCTCATTAATTTTTAACTCCCCCTATCTAAATGCTTATAAAAAGATAGGGTTAAAAATTTTACCTCACCTACCATGGCCAATAAAATGGCCCGAATGGTGGTGGTGGATGCCACATCGGATGGGGCTCCCATCCGTAGCTTGGAGGCCCGGGCATTGGCGCCGATCTTCAATCTGGTGGTCGACGTGCGGCGGGTCCGTCGTTTGTTCGCCGTCTCGTCGGTCTTCTTGTTCTCCTCCTTGGTCTACTCCTTGGTTCTCCCAATTCGAGTTGACCAGCCTTGAGCTTGTAGGTCCAGTCCCTTATGTTGTAATTATCCCTGAACCCTACAAAACAAGATTCTAATTCTTTTTTCAGTATCCAAGTGGGCTTAGATCCGGATTTGTTAGAAGGTCTCCTTGATGGAGATCCTTTCTCAACCTTAGGGCTATAAAAATCATCTACTTTATTGATTAGTTTGTTAGAGTTTTCCCTAAGACATGCAATTTCTTTTTCTATAGTATTCATCTTAATCTTTAAATCAGAAATTTCTAACTTAAGACTATCATTTTCCTCAATCAACTTATTATTTTCATTGATGAGGTTATGATTTTCTAATAACAGGTTATTATCCTTAGCACTAGTTTCTATGTCCTTAAGTTGTTTTTCTAACCTATCATTTTCAGATTTAAGAAAACTAAGGTTCTTTTTAATACTTTTGTTTTCTATTTTAAGTGATTTACTAATCTCAAAAAGTTCATTAAATGCTTCTTGAAGATCGAGATTTACCTCGTTGTCGCTGTCGTCGCTTCCACTTTCGCTGTCGCTGTTGGTTCCTCTGGCCATGAAACCAAAGCAAGCAGTTTCTTCTTCTTCTTCTTCCTCCGAGCTTGTCTCCTCATGAGTGCCTTCCAACCTCCTCCATATCTCGTGGGCGGTGGTGCACTCTTGGATTTTCTCGAACTCTTCCGGACTCAACGCGCAATACATGGCATTCATTGCCTTTGCGTTGAGTGAAAGCTCTCGAATATGCTGCTGCGAGTATCCTCCCGCGGGTTTTTCTGGGATGTCGAAAGGCGTCTCGCATCTAGCCCAGACCGTGAAGTCGGTGGCTTGAAGCCAAGTCTTCATCCGCAACTTCCAGTAGGGGTAGTTGCTCCCGTCGAAGAACGACGGACGGGTTGTGGACTGCCCCTCGGAGATCCTGATTGCTGATGTGCTTCCCTCCATTTGATCTCTTGCCAGGTTGTTACGCCGAAACAGCAAGACCTGCTCTGATACCAAATGTAATTTCCCTACTTGGAGGGGTGAGATCAGCGTGACAAAAAAAATGCGGAATTGAAAATATAAACAATCTCACAAAAATAAGCAATCACAAAATGTACATAGGAATTTTTAGGTGGAAACCCAAACCGGGTAAAAACCACCACCTAACCCTCTCGAGTTAGGATTTTCTGATCAACCTAGTTGATCAAATCCACTAACCGAATCACTTTAAAACGAGGGTGATTCAACCTCAGTACAACCACGCTACAAGTACGAGGGTAGCGTTCCTCAACCCCTTCTCTCCACGAGAAGGATTTTGTCCCACGAACGAGACGGGAATTCGCAAAGCGAATACCCAACCAAAAGACAAAGGTAAAATAAACAACAAACCTATAGAGCCAACAAAGTAATAAACCTAAGCTTCTATAGGATTTAGGAAACTCCCCTTTGCAAGGAGTGCGTCGACGATGACGCGGGTGCGTGAGCCACGCAACGGCGCAATGTCGCTCTCGTAGACAACGGCGGGAGAGCGGGTGCGCGAAGGGAATGATGCTCTCAAGATGATGGAGCTTGAGCTTAGAGAGCAAGAGCTTCTCTTGGACATAAAAGAGTGGAACTAAGTTGCTTAGGTGTGTCTCTTGTTTCTCTTGGTATATTTTTTGTGTCTCTAAGTGTGTATTTGTGTTGCAAAGGTTCTCCTCTATTTATAGAGGCCTTAGGAAGGCTTTGGAAGGCTTAGGAAGGGTTCTATAGCCGTTGGGTGCAAAGCCCAAGAGAATCAGGCCGAAATCAGGACAATGATTACATTTGACAGGGTGATCAAACGTCTAATTCTGGCATCAGACGTCTGGAAGGCCACTTTAAGACGTCCGATTCTATGCGGGTTTCTCCCTGACTTTAATCAGATCTAAACAGGGTTTTTGTGCAAGTCCATCAGACGACATACAGGACGTCTGGCACTATGTCTGTACGTCTGGAAACCTACTTTTACTGTGGGAATTGATTTCCAAACGTTGCAACGGCTAGAAAATCTCTGAGAAGAGATTTTGGGTCAGCCGAGGCAAAACGGTCATTTATCAAACGTCTGGAAAGTCCTATGGACGTCTGATAAGGCTCTAACGGTCATATCTGGAGTGTTTGCGAAGCCAGCCAACGGTCCACTAATTGGACGTCTGGCAAAGTCATCAGACGTCTCCTAAGACGTCTGGTCTAAGGTCTGGACGTCTGATTTCATCAGATAGAACTAACTATGTCCAGCTTAACAGTTATCAGACGTCTGAAACAACAGTCAGACGTCTTAAAATACATTATCAGACGTCTGATTTGGGAATTAGACGTCTGGAAAGTCTGTTTGAACCCTATATTGGTTTTCTAAGTATTCTACAGAAAACCTAAGTATCCTAGGGTTGTGCCGGTGTTCCTAGGACTACTGTTAGGGTTCTTTGAGGCTCTTTAACATGAAATATCTAAGGAAATAAAGAGCAACAAAAGAAACGAAAAATACAACAAGTACAAAAGAAGGAAATCTATCCTATTCTTCATTTCCTTCCATCTTCAATCTTTCGCTCCACGCGAACCTCCTCTGTTTTTCGTCAAGCTCCTCCAATCCGTCCTGGATGCGAGCTCGAACTCCGTCTAAACACGTCCACATTTGCAATTGACCTGAAATCTAGGACTCAAATTTAAAATGTTAAATAACACGTGTTTTGTTATCATCAAAACAAATGATCGTAGTGCTCTAGCACCAACACAAACTACATCTCAGTTCCATTCCTTTTTCTTTCCAGGAGTTCCACTCCTAATTCCCTGTAGGGTTCCAGCTCTTTATCTCAGAACATCATATGTTTCACCTTCCAATTTCACGTTCTCACAATCCATGATCTCAATCATGTTTCTTTATTCATAACAGGCAGCTGTTAATTCAATTTACAGGCAGCTTTATATTCCTTTCCATTTTTCCAAGACTGCAGTATTATACATTCCACTAGTTTTTTTCCATCCTAAGATTCATGCCACACCCTAGGATCTAGCATACAACTAGTTTTCCAGCCCTAGGATTCATGCATCACCTAGGAGCTATCATTCCATACATTTCTCATTCCTAGGATTCATGCAATGTCCTAGATTCTAGTTATGGTTCCATACTTTAACAGATTTTCAAAATAAACTTAAGCCACTCTACCAGGTACAACGGGAGTAATGGGGGCGTGATCGGGAATCCCGCGTGCCTCCGCGACTCCCAAGACTGCAACTGAACGAGGTCCTATCACAAGGATCAAACACAAGGAGTGTCTCAAAACAGTGTATAGCTACTGTAGACGGGTAGAGGAATTAATTCTGAAAAGAACGCGACTCGAATCGCGAAAAATGGAGCCCGAACGGGCCCTAATCGGGTCGAAAAAGGCGATACTGTGCAAAATCAGACGTCTGGAACTTCTTCCAGACATCTTAAACAGTGGATCAGAGAATTACCTGTTCAGTGTGGTTTCCCAGACGTCCAAAAGTCTGCGGGGACGTCTGTCCCAGCTCCCAGACGTCCGATGGTCACCCCGGACGTTTGGAGGTCACTCCCGCCGTCTGGTACAACTTTCAGACGTCTGATTCGCAAAGGATGGCGAATCAGCGAACCTGCGCACAGCCAACTCCCTCCCTTAGTACGGTCGGTCGACAGGAAGGAAGAAGAAAGCGGAAAACACACCTTTCAGACGTCGGTATGAGCTACCAGACGTCGTCCTCGCCGTCTGCCTATCAACCCAGATGTCTGATTCTGGAAATTTTTCCAGAATCAGGGCGCGACCCGGACTCTGCTCGCGACGCCGCCCGCGTCGCACCTCGCGCTCCTGCTGCTCAGACTGCAGCAGGTCCCTCTCCACGTCGTTCCGCTCCCCCTGCGCCCTCCGCCGGCCGGCCAAGCCGCTCCGGCGAGCTCGCCCTCACGGTAGAGCTCCGCCCTCGCACGCCACGCCTCCTCCGTGCTCACTGCGGCCGCCGCTGCAGCCCTCGCGCTCGCTCGCTCTCGTGCACAGGAAGGAGAAGAAGAAGGAGATGGTGGAGACGGGAGGGGAGGCGCGGCCCTTTTAAGGCCGCGCGGAGAGGAGAGAGAGAAGGCGCGGCAGGCGTCTGCAGCCGCAGAAGAAAAAGAGGGAATAACGAATATGCGGTCTGCGCACGCAGGTGCGCAGACGACTCGCGGGTGTGGACGATAACGATTTTTCAGACGTCTGTAAACCATCCCAGGCGTCTGGCAAGACGTCTGGATGTGATTCCAGACGTCTGGTCAGACGTCTGGGCCACCTCCCAGACGTCTTAAAATACGTCCGGGGCACGCGTTCGTAACAAACATCGAAGAGCCATTAGCTGGACCCTTGATGATTTGACTAGAATAAGTCTCTCGTATTGCACACATAGAATCTACATCAAAGAGGGCTCACGACCTTTGCGAGAGATGTAGCAAAGACTTAACCTGAATCTCCATGAGGTCGTGAAAAAGGAGATAATCAAGTGGCTTGATGCAGGTATTATCTACCTCATCTTTGATAGCCGCTGGGTAAGTCCCATTCAGGTTGTGCCTAAAAAGTCGAGACTCACCGTGATCACCATTGATTATGGGGAAACCATCCCTACTTGGATTGCAAATTTGTGGATAGTCTGCATAGACTACAGGAAGTTGAATGCCTCCACAAAGAATGACCATTTCCCTCTCCCATTTATTGACCAAATTCTAGAAAAGCTGGTGGGAAATCGATTTTTCTACTTTCTTATATGGTTATTACAGATATAACCAAATGGCAATTTATCCTAAAAATCAGGAGAAGACCACTTTTACTTGCCCCTACAGAATTTATGCATTTCGTAGGATGCCATTTAGGCTATGTAATGCACCTGCCACCTTTCAGCAATACATGCTAGCTATCTTTTCCGATATGGTGGGTAAATTCCTGGAAGTCTTCATGGATGACTTCTTGGTGTTTGGTCAAACCTTTGATGATTTCTTGCAGCACTTGGATTAGATCCTCTAGCAACGCATTGAAGTGAACTTGGTTCTATCCTGGGAAAAGAACCACTTCATGGTTCCTAAGGGCATTGTTCTTGGACACCTTGTATCTGAGCAAGGTGTCCAGGTTGACCGAGCAAAGTGAATCTGATTTCCAAACTTCCTTTGCCTTCCTCGATCAAAGAAATTCAATCTTTTCTGTGGGCACGTCGATTTTTTATCAACATTTCATTTCTAACTTTTTAAGATTACACTCCACTTGACAAATCTTCTCTCAAAGGACACTCCCTTGGAGATGAGTAGCGAGTATGTTCACGCATTTGAAATCTTACGCGACTAAGTAACCCAAGCTCCTATCCTACAATCTCTTGACTGGTCCTAGCCGTTTGAGATCATGTGCGACACGTCTGACTACACGGTAGGAGCAGTGCTTAGGCAAAAGATTGATAGAAAACCAATGGTAATATATTACGCTAGCAAGACATTTGACGAGGCTCAGCATAATTACACAATTATGGAGAAAGAGCTGCTGGTCATAGTATTTGGTCTAGAGAAATTCAGCTCATACCTCTTGGGATCCCATGTTATTATCTACTCGAATCACACTGCTGTGTGGCAATTGCTGGCGAAGGATGCCAAACTAAGGTTGATTAGATGGATCTTGCTCGTGCAAGAGTTCAATCTTGAGATATGCGATAAAGCGGGAAACCATAATGTAGTTGCTGACCATCTATCCCATCTTCCTTCTTCAATCATTGACCTATCCAAACCAATCACCGAGCATTTTCTAGATGAACATCTATTGGTCATTCATGGACTTCCCTACTTCGCTAATATTGTGAACTACTTGTTCATTGGGAAAGTTTCGTTAGATTGGACCAAGACCAGACTAGACAAGCTGATTTCCGATGCCAAGTATTATTTCTGGGAAGATCCTTATTTGTTTCGCATTGGCATTGATCAGATTATTAGAAGATGCATCCCTGATGATGAGGTCAATGACGTCATATCTTTCTGTCATGTCTAGGCCTGCATGACCATTTCTCTAGACGTAAAACCATAGCTAAAATCCTCTAGTGTTGCTTCTTTTGGCCTACATTATTCAAAGATGCACAAACTTATTGTAGGACATGTGCTCGTTGCCAGAGCTTAGGCAACATGTGAAGGATCTAAAGATATGGATATATATGGCTATGTGCACAAAAACTCAAACACAAAATCAGTAATAATAAGACAATTTGCACAATCAATCAAATCACAAAAGGACACAAAATGTATAGTGGTTCCCCTCCCTTCGGTACTCCACTACCTAAGCCTCCCAGCTTAGGGTTTTTAACCCGATTCTCTCAACCTCGAGAGAATCAATTTACTAAATCGAGGTAATTAACGGGTTACCTCAACCAAAGTAAAAAAATGGGTTTGTTATAACCCAACGAGCAAATGCTCAAGCACAAATGAAATACAGGTGTAAGAAAGAAAGATCTTACAACTAAGTTCCTAAGCCTCTTAACAAATGTAAATATAATGTTACTGATTTGAGAGCCTAGAATGAGCGTGAATGCCTTGATAATGCATGAAGAAATCATGTCGAAGTGTTTGCAAAAGCAAAGAGAAATTGATAGTAGCAAACTATTCCTTCTTCTTCAAAATATTGTGAGAATATGAAATATAGCTCTAGAATTTTTCTTCTCTATTTCTCATATTCAAACTAAGGGTCCAAGGGTTTATTTATAGAGTTTAGGACCTCAAGGATTCGTCTACCAGATGTTGAGGTTTAAATCCCAATGTTCATATAGCCAAAATTAATTTTCTTGCTGTTCAATTTTGAGCCAACGGCTACCTGGTACTGGTACTAAAGTATGGGTACCGGTACTCGTTGCTTCCAAATTTGGGTTTCAAACTCTTAACACAAATCTGTAACCCACTTGTATCGGTACTGAACATTAATGCCAGTACTCGTTACCTCCAGTATCGGTACTGATCATGAGTATCGGTACTTGCAAGGTACATGTTTGTTCTTGACAAAACCCAAACCTGTAACTCACATGTACTGGTACTAAACTTTAGTACCGATACTTGTGGGTTAATAAGTACCTTTTTTAAGTGATTTAGTCAATTACGTTCTTTGAAAATGATCTCAATATTAATCCTCATTTATCTCTAATTATTTTTACAATCTAAGTTATATTCCTTTGTTAAGAGGCATATACAATTTATAAATAAAAAATCTAAACTAGAAGCACTAAAGGTCGAAGATGATCTTCACCTCCTTGATTCTTCCTTGTCATCTTGCCTCCTTCTTATCATGATCTTCTCCTTTTCATCAAGCCACCATCATTTCCTGTTTGCCTAGATCTTCACCTAAATCTAAAAGAACTCAATTGCAAACATTAATCCATAATAATTTTGTTAACACCAAAACAAGATGTATAACAAGATTCCAATAATCTCCCCCTTTTTGGTGTTGACAAAACTATCTTGCAAATAGATAATTATAAGAATAAAAATAATTTTTAACAATGTTATATTAAGGAAAAAAAACTTCTAATTAAATCCTCCCCCTCAATATATGCTCCCCCGAAAAATATTGCTATTTGCCCTCTATCTTTCTCCCCCTTTTTGTCAATCACAAAAAAATGAAGAAATATCATACCATAAAATTTACTAATAATAAAATGGAGCTTGTGGATACCAAGCCTCTCTCGTCCAACATTCTTGGTCTTCATTCAACCTATAGAAAGGTTGAAGTGTTCCGTTATGTGCCTTGAACACCCATTGATTACTTTGATCTACTCTTGTAAAACAAATATCTTTTCTAGGTACCTATTTTCTTGTGGGTCCTTTATAGTTAGTACCTTTCAAATCCTGAGATTTATAGAACTTTTTAGTGTTAGATCTATAATTCTTGAGATTTTTAGCCTTTTGATACATCCATGCATGCCTAGGTACATGTGATTTATTTTGTATATTCTTTTTACTTTGAAATTTTGATTTTAATGAATCACAAAATTTAGTGTTTAGCCTAGTTGTTATTTTAAGATTATTTAAAGTACCTTTAAAGTGCTTATAAATATCTTCTAATTCTAATATCTTTACATGCAGTTGATTATTAGTTTCTTTTGACATTTCTAATTCTATTTCTAAACATGATTTATCTATTTCTAATGTTTGATAATTATTTTTTAAAACAATATTTTCCTTTTTAAATAACCTAGCTTTATGATATAGTTCTTCATAAGCTTCTAATAATTCTTCAAAAGAAAAATCAGGATTTACCTCTTCTTTTGTATCTTCTGAAGTTGCAACAAGACAAAGGTATGCGACCTCATCTTCATCCGATTCACTAAAGTCAGTGTCCATGCTAGAGTCGCTATCATCCCATGTCACTTTAAATGCTTTCTTCTTCTTCTTCTTGAGCTCCTTTGTTTCTTTCCTATTGTCCTTGTTTAAGGGGCAATCCTTTCGCAAGTGGCCCTTCTTCTTGCACTCATAACAAATAATATTAGAAGAAATTTTATTTACTTGCTTACCTTGTTTCTTGAGGAATTTCTAGAATTTCCTGGTGAGCATTTCCATCTCCTCATCTTTGGATTTTGATGTTGTTGAGTCTGAGTCCTCCTTGATTGCTCTAAAAACAATGCTTTTCTTCTTGCTTGTTGCCTTCTCCTCGTTCTTCTTGATATTCTCCAATTGGACTTCATATGCCATGAGGCTTCCAATTAGATCATCCAAGGGGAGAGTGGATAGATCCTTTGCCTCTTGGATCGCTGTAGTCTTTGGAGACCAAACGCTTGTAAGTGATCTCAAGACCTTTCTTACAAGTTGCTCCTCTTCCAGCTTGATTACTAGATTTTTCATTAGATTCACGATCTCTCCAAACTTCGTGTACATGTCCTTGATTGTTTCTCCTTTTTCCATCCTAAAACACTCATAATTTTTTGTTAAAATAGAAATGCGTGTTTCTTTTACCTTGCTCATACCTTCATAGGTGATTTGCAAAGTATTCCAAATCTCGTAGGCGGACTCGCATGCGGAAATTTGGTTGAACTCTTCCCTTGATAACGCACAATAGAGTGTGTTCATCGCCTTTGTGTTTCCCGCAATCTTTTTCTTTTGCTCAGTTGTCCATTCAACTCCTTCCAGCAGTTCCAGATCCATGTACCTCTCTTGAATGAGAGTCCACGAATCTTCATCCATGGCTTTGAGGAAGACTTGCATCCTCCTCTTCTAATAACCATAATTCGTCCCATCAAAATAGGGAGGACAAGTAGAAGACTGTCCTTCAGTGCGCCTTGAGAATGATGCCATCGCAAGTCGAGTTGTTACGTCTTCTTGCAACTTGGCTCTGATACCACTTGAAGGATTTAAAGATATGGATATATATGGCTATGCGCACAAAAACTCAAACACAAAATTAGTAATAACAAGACAAATTGCATAATCAATCAAACTACAAAAGGGCACAAAATGTATAGTGGTTCCCCTCCCTTAGGTACTCCACTACCTAAGCCTCCCAGCTTAGGATTTTTAATCTGAGTCTCTCAACCCTGAGAGAATCAATTTACTAAACTTAGGTAATTAACGAGTTACCTCAACCCAAGTACAAAAATGGGTTTATTACAACCCAACGAGCAAATGCTCAAGAACAAATGAAATACTAGTGTAAGAAAGAAAGATCTTACAACTAAGTTCCTAAGCCTCTCAACAAATGTAAATATAATGTTACCAATTTGAGAGCCTAGAATGAGCGTGAATGCCTTGACAATGCGTGAAGAAATCACCTCGAAGTGTTTGCAAAAGCGTAGAGAAATTGATAGTAGCAAACTATTCCTTCTTCTTCAAAATATTGTGAGAATATGAAATATAGCTCTAGAATTTTTCTTCTCTATTTCTCATATGCAAACTAAGGATCCAAGGGTTTATTTATAGAGTTTAGGACCTCAAGGATTCGTCTACTAGACGTTGGGGTTTAAATCCCAATATTCATATAGCCAAATTTAATTTTCTAGCCATTCAGTTTTGAGCTAATGGCTACCTAGTACCGGTACTAAAGTATGGGTACCGGTACTCCTTGCTTCCAGATTTGAGTTTCAAACTCTTAACACAAATCTATAACCCACTTATACCAGTACTGATCATTAGTACCGGTACTCGTTACCTCTAGTAACGATATTGATCATGAGTACCGGTACTTGCAGGGTACAGGTTTATTTCTTGACAAAACCCAAACTTGTAACTCACATGTACCAGTACTAAACTTTAGTACCGGTACTTGTGAGTTAACAAGTACCTTTTTTAAGTGATTTAATCAATTACATTCTTTGAGAATGATCGCAATATTAATCCTAATTTATCTCTAATTATTTTTACGATCTAAGTTATATTCCTTTGTTAAGAGGCATATACAATCTATAAATAAAAAATCTAAACTAGAAACACTAAAGGTCGAAGATGATCTTCTCCTCCTTGATTCTTCCTTGTCATCTTGCCTCCTTATCATGATCTCCTTTTCATCAAGCCTCCATCATTTCCTATTTGCCTTGATCTTCACCTAAATCTGAAAGAACTCAATTGCAAACATTAATCCATAATAATTTTGTTAACACCAAAACAAGATGTAGAACAAGGTTCCAATAACATGGGCACCTGCGATATGATGCCCTTAAACCCAATTATTATGTGAAATTTCTGATATCTGGGGGATTGATTTTATGGGACCTTTTCCCATTTCTAGCAGCTTCAAGTACGGCTTACTTTCTATTGATTATGTCTCAAAATGAATCCAAGCCATCCCCTCCATAACAAATGATCATAAGGTGGTTCTCCGCTTCATTCAGGAGAATATCTTTTCTACATTTGGGGTTCCAAAAGCCATCATCAGTGATGACGAGTCCCACTTTTTGAATGTGCATTTCCAGTCCCTATTGAAGAAATATGTGGTGTCACACACAATTTCGACTCCATGTCACCCGCAAACTAATGGAGTGGCCGAGCTCTCCAATTAGGAGATAAAAAAGATTCTTCAGGTCACCATTCAATCTAATAGAAAAGATTGTCAACCCGACTTCCAAAAGCATTATAGGTCTATAAGACCACCCATAAAATCCAGTTAGGAATGTCTCCCTTCAGACTGGTTTACGAAAAGGTAATGAAAGGCTTGTTATTTTACAGTATAACATGACCTATATATCAATGTCAACCGATAACAAAGGGTAATAGTTCATTAAAAAAGAAAAAAGAAAGAAAGTGCATGAAGATGGAAATCTTTCCATTTTTCCATTTTTCATATGGGTTGCCCAGGGCTCAAACCCAGAACTAATCGGATGGAGTAGATCATCTTTCTTTATTGCAAGAAAGAAACCCCTCCCGAAATCATGCTTCATTTTTCATTGCATACGACTTTCCCTGTGTATACATCGAACACTTTGATTTGGAACATATATCAGAAAGTTTACTACTCAATAGATTTCACTACTACTGCATGAAAATTTCAGAAAAACAATGAACCCATTTCTTTCGATTGCTCGAACATTTCTGTAGAGATAGAGCATAAAGTCTACTAGGTAGTACAGAAGTGCAATTTAGACCTCGAGAAAGCTAGAGTCCACCGTCGATTATAGATTAATGAGATCGATGAATTATACAATGATGCGTACGAGAACTCGCGGATCTACAAGGAACTGATAAAAGCCCTTCATGATAAGCACATTTCACATAAGAATTTCCATCCTAGCCAAAAAAGTGTTTTTTGATGCTTGGCTCAAGCTCTTCCTGGGTAAGCTCAGATCAAAGTGAACCGAACCTTTTATAATCTGAAGGATCTTTAGAAATAGAGTAGTTGAGAATTTATTTAGTTCAGTGGACTTGGAATTATTGGGGTGGACCGAATGGTTTTGGATGGAATAACTAGATTTATGGTGATTGTTATTATGTGTTTATGTAAATATGTCAAATATGTCAGGATGGAAATATTGGAATTGGAATCTTTTTTATTTTAAGAAAGTGTTTTTTGTTTAGTTTAACATTTGTGTTTAAAATTGGAACTTGGGTGTTGGATTGGAAAGTTCAGATGTTTGTGATATTTCAATTAAGGAAGGAAGATTTGTGGTGATTCCTGTTCTATGTTTCTGTAAATTTGTGTTAAGTTGGAAAAGCTAAATTTGGTGCCTTTTTGTTTTGGGAGTATGCTTCTGTTCAGTTTTTTGTGTTCATATGCAATAAGATATCATTCATCTTACAGTCATCTACGCCTTGCCATGTATCTTACAACATCCATGCTTCGTCAAATAAATCCAACATTTTCTTACAAGTATTGTGATTTTTTAGAAATATAAGTACCAAGCTTGTAGTTATATAGTATTATTACATTGTAAACAAGTAACGAAGCATGTGCTACAATGTATTTTACAACATATTAGTGAAAATATCAAAAAAAGGTAATGAAGATCATGCATTCTAAAAATGCAATCAAGTATTGTGGGGTCCACCACTACCACCATCAAAACCATGGGTGGAAGAAATGCTATTCCATTGGTGGATACCATTTTCAACCGATGGAATACCACTTTTCATCTGTTGAAATGATGAGAAGTGACTTTCCAAATGATGGAATGATTTTTCACTGGTGGAATATGATTTTCAACCAGTTGAAAATCATTTTCAACTGGTAGAATACCATTTTCCACCAGTTGAAAGTGGTGGGAGGTGATTGTCCAGATGATGGGATAGTTTTCCACTGGTGGAATACCATTTCCCATCGGTTGAAGACCACTTTCCACTGGTTAAAAATGGTAGAAAGTGGTTTTCCACTTGTGGAGAAGTGGTCTCCACATGATGGAATGGTTTTTCGTCTTTGGAATACCACTTTCCACTTTACCTCCACTCATTCATTGCCCCATGTGTTTCTATACGTGTGTCCTATTACATTTTATAGCCCAAGTTTGTCATTATATTTTATTTTAATTTATTTATGTTAAAGCATGGCAAAAAAGATGAGACAATTACATCATATTTCAAGAAAATAATAAGGCAATAATGATGGTTCAAAAATTTTGCCCATTCGTGACAATTCTAGATAACAGAAAGCTCTACCATCCAAAATTCAAAGAATTGAAATTCATAGTATAGATGTTGATTCATTATGTGGAAGAAAGGGAGCAAATTATTCATACTTATATTAGTTTAGGACCTTTTCATTATCTAATGGAAGAATACCCATTTAATGACAATGAAATGCACCACCGGTGATTTCAAAAAGCTTGGTTTCAATCGTACTCTTGGTTAGAATACCCTCATTATCAAAATGCTGCATTCTGTTTCCCTTACTTTCTTTTCTCTAATAAGCCAAATTCTATTTCATGAATAAACCATAATTCATAGAACATATACTTCAAAAGTAAGAAGAAAGACAAATTTAGGAGAACCGATTATGTCTGAAGACAACAATAGATGCCATGCAATGGTTAACATTTCAAGGGTGTGCATTTAGGGGTGATGATGAATGGGTATGTTCAAGAAATTAAGGGAATTTCATTGAACTAAGAAAACTTCTAGCCTCTTATAACAACAAAGTAGATAATGTGGTATTGGAAAATACTCTAGGAAATGCTAAATATATATCACCTAATGTTCAGAAAGAAATTCTTCAAATATTTGGAAACAAAGTAACAAATGCTATTTGTGAAGAAATTAGTGATGCAAAGTTCTATGTCATAATTAATGTCGCTAGAGATGAGGCTAAGAGAGAGCAGATGGCTATTGTTCTCAGGTTTGTGTATAGACAGTTTCTTGCATGAACGTTTCTTTGATTTAATGAATATGCTAGATACAAGAGAGTCAACTCTAAAAGATAAATTATTTGAAGTGCTATTACTGAACAATTTGGATATTTATATAATGAGAAATCAAGGTTATAATAGAGCTAACAATATGCAAGGTGAATGGAATGGGTTACAAGCATTAATAATGAGAGACTGCAAATATGCATATTACCTTCGTTGCTTAGCCCATCGCCTTCAACTAGCCCTTGTCACAGCTTCTGAAGAAGTGATCCTAGTTCATAAGTTTTTTAACAAATTAACACTTGTTAACATTGCAAATGATTCTTATGAACGTTATGACGAATTACAAACTACTCAAACCAATGATACTGCATATTTGCTTTCTAAAAATGAAATTAAATTAGGTACAAGATTTAATCAAATTTAAACCCTACAATGTCCATGTGAGACTTGTTGGAGCTCCCATTATAAATCAATAAGTAGCTTCATAAGAATCTACAATGAAGTATGTAAGGTACTTATGACAATTATTGATGATGGGGATAGTTATTCATAACATAAAGAGGCACATGATGCATTTGAAGCTATTACATCTTTTGAATTTGTTTTTATCTTACATATCGTGAAAGAAATCTTGGAGATAGCAAATGATCTATGCAATGCCTTACAACGAAAGCATTTAGATATTTTGAATGCTATGTAGCTTGTTTCTTTGACAAAAGAGTATTTACAAGAATTCAGAGAGAATGGTTGGGATTCATTATTTGAAATTGCTATATCATTTTGTAATAAACAAGAAATTGATGTGCCAAATATGCTCTCTATATTGCAAATCGAGTAAGATCTCATGGCCAAATAGCACATACTACTTTGCTTCATCATTATCACGTAGACATATTTGCTACAATTGTGAACTCTCAACTATTAGAACTCAATAACCAATTTAGTAAAGATGCTATTGATCTCCTTATTTTAGTAGAACTTTAGATCCAAAGGATAGTTACAAGCTATTTAACAGTGTCAACATATGTAAGTTAGTAGAGGATTTTTACTCAAAGACTTCTCAGATCATGAGAAACGCAAGTTAGAAAAACAATTTGTACATTACAAGTCCCATGTCATCACACATCCTATTTTGAAAAATGTACCAATCTAGTAGATCTTTGTCAAAAATTAATGGAAACACGAAAGTCAAAAAACTATTATTTGATTGATAGACTAATCCAACTTGTTTTAATCCTTCCAGCCTCAACTGCAACAACAGAGAGAGCATTTTAAGCTATGAAAATAATCAAATCTAGACTTCATAACAAGATGGAAGATGATTTCCTTCGAAATTGTTTAGTAAAGTATATTGAGAAGGAAGTTGTAGAGAAGTTTACAATAGTGAAGATTATAGATGAATATGATTTAAAGTGTCAACAAGTGCACTTTAAGTGCTTACGTCTTTCGATACGCAGTATCATTTCTTTTTATCATTTCCATATATTGTAACACTATTTATTCTTATCTTGACACCATAGATCAATAGCTACTCAAAGAAGATCTCTAGTTGATTATGAAATTTATTATGTTTAGTTTTTATTGGTGTAAGAAAACTATTGACATAAAGGAACTAATTTTAATTTTAATTGTTTTTTAGAGGAACAAGAGTAAATCTTATTCATCCCCCACTCCTCGGGGGCAATAAAAAGGTAGGAGGACCAAACCTAAACTTTCCTAGTACAGTAAAAAGGACCACGACTCTAGGCCTAGTACAATAACAACCACCACCAACAGAAAGGAAACAACCTAACCAACATCAAAAAGAAGATATGATATACAGAAATTGAAGCCTATCAAGCCTAATGAGACCTTTAACCCTGGATGACAGCAGACAAGGGCCGGAGAAAGTTTCCCAATTTTCAATCGCAAAATTGGCAAAATGTGAGGCAAGAGCATTGGCTGCAGGAGAGATGTACGTAAAGGACTTGATCCATCTCTTGCTAGCCAACTGTTTGTCGCGCTGAATCGGGTTTAAGAGTCGTATTGTAATATAGTCGAAAAAGCGTTCAAAAGAAATACAATTTTATTATTCGAATTTGAAGTCTGAGGTCAAACACAGGGAGCAAATTGGTGTTTAGAAATCAAGATCACAATTCAGAATTTAAAGGAATATGCAATAATATCAGTCTCAAAATGCAAAAATATGAGAGTAAATATAGAGCACAAAATATTAAAGAACTCAATGTATATGAATTAAACTCAAATTGAACATCTGATTTATAAATCAGACGACTTAAAATGATGCTACAGTGCTCCTTTTGCCTTCAGCTTCTGCAGTTCTTCTTCTTCCTTCTTCTACTTCTACTCCTTCTCTTCTTTCTCTTTACCTTTGGCTTCTGTCTTCTTTTCCTTCTCTTTGCCTTTCTCTCCCAATGAACTCTTCTCTTTCTCTTTGTCTTTGTCTTCTCTTTCCTCTGGCTTTTGCTTAGCTTCTCCTTCTTCCTTCTCTACCTTGGCTCTTCCCTTAGCTTCTCTGCCTTGGCCCTTCCCTTAGCTTCTCTTTGTCCTTAGCTTCTCCTTCTTCTTCTTTAGCTTCACTTCTCCTCCTCTTCAGCCTGCAGCAAAGCCTACCCCCTACCCGCACGCACTCTCCTCTCTTTCTCTCTTAGGTTTCACTCTCCCAGAGCCACATGTATTTGGGTAATCGGGTCGGGTACGTACCCAAGACTAGTCCCACTGGCGTGCAGTGGTGAGCGAGGAGTGCATGTTGGGTTGGGTCAACCAGGTCCGCGGGGCATGGTCGCAGACAAGGCCGGTTTGGTTCGGGTGAGAGGGACCTCATCCCGTGATTTGGAGGTGACCAGCTACTAGCAGAAATTCAACTTATGCAGCTTCACTCGCTTCGCATCCGCCGATGTGGGACTAAACTCGCGCCCTTCTTCTCGCGCACCCGCAGCAAAGGTGTTCCTCCAATTGCCTCAACTGCCACGGCCTTCAACTGGAATTGAGAGTCTAGAATCGTGCGCAAGAGTGTTCCACACAGCCTGGGATAGGGACGTGGAGCTGGCAAGGCCTGGAGCTTGCTTCAAGCTTTGCGCCAATGGCAGATGACGTCTGCTACCTGAAATCACCAAGATGGCCTCGCGGCCACGTTAAATTGCTCAAGAAGCTTTGCCGAGGCACGGCGAATGTGCTGCGGTGGTCGCCGTGCCATGGGGACATCTGTGTGAGCGTGCCTAGGGCACACTGTGTGCGTATGTGTGGGTGTGTTCGGTGAGGTGCGTGAGTGAGTGGAGTGGTGTGTGAAGTGGGCGGAAACATTCAGTAGAGTTATGGGATGCTTATGGACTTGTCGACAAGGGGTGGGATGGTCTGTGGTGGTGGAGCAATCTCGCCGAAGTTGGTGGCCGGAGATGAAGGAGTTGAGGGTGGTGGAGTGCGATAGTGGTCGATTTAGGGAAACAGAGAGTGGAGAAAAAAGTAGAGAGGGAAGGGAACTTATCTGGGATGTTAATGGACGAAGGGGAGACGAAGATGGAGTTGGGCGCGTACAGCCGACATCGGAGACGAAGGTGCTCAGAGAGAGACGGTCGGCAAGGACGAAGGGGAGACAAGGGTGTCGGCAGGTGCTGTGCGACGCAGACGAACGTAAGGAGGAAGAGTCTGCCACTGGTCTTGTGGTCAGACGATGAGGGAGAGTAGGGAAGGTCGCCAGAGCTTGACGAGCGAATTGGCCGGAGGAGGAGAGAAGAAATTGAGAGGGTCTCTGGTCGAATTCAAGCTTGGAGGATGCGGTTGGATCTGGGGCTTCTTAAATAAACCTCTGGAGGGGGAATTGTGCTTGGAAGCCAAGCTTCCAAGCAAGGCATGGTCACCGAAGATGGAAACCGTTGGGATACCCATGTCTCTCATGCATTCGCATGAGACATTGGGAAAAAATCTTGGATCATGGATGAATTCAAATTGGAGGGATTTTCTCAGAGAATCTCCCTTCCAATTTTGGAGGGGATTCTCTGAGTAATCAGGGAGAAAACACCTTCCAAAGCTCGTCGAAGTAGGATTCCTTCACTATAATGGCGGAGGAACCTAATTGCAAAAATGATGAAGAAACTAGGGGCCCTTTTGCAAATATTTTTGAAAGATAGGGGTACAAATGTAATTGAGCTGAACCTTTTTGCAAACTAGGTCAAGGAAAATTCATCTTGAGTCCAAATCTTTGGTACAAACCTAATTTGGACCTAAGGAATTCAATGGTGAAGTTGGATTTTGGGTTTGACCACGTTTGACTGGAAAATTTATGCAAAAACCTAATTTAGGGCAAATATCTGTCTGAGACCCTATTCTAAGTCAAGATGGGTTCAAATGGCCAGATTGAAAGTTCTAAACCTTAGAGAATATTTTTCTATAATTTTTATAGGGTTTAGGTGAATTTTATCCTGATCAGAACCTTGGTTAATTAAGTGGGTCTGTCTTAGGGTTTCAAGAAGTCATTTAATTCACAGGACACATACAAACCCTTTTCTGTTTGATCCAACCCACTTATTATCTTATTAAGACCCTTTGACCTTTGTTTAGCCCTTGAGAAAACCCATTGTTGTATTGCATCGGTAAAATTACAGTTTTACCCCTTGTTTCTTATTTTTCTCTTAGAAAGGTTATTCAGTGAATTATGACCTCCAATTGATTATGAGCTTTTATTCTCTTCATTGGGTCAAAATGAGCTAGTTAGGGCTCATGTTGGTGTTCCCATCACCAACAAAGAACGAATGCCCTGCCTAAGATTGCAAGGAAGGGGCAGCTTCCCATTCCATTAGAAATGTAGCAGTGCAGAATCTGTCTCTAGATGCAGCATAGATACCCCATGCACCATCATTAAAGCTTGAGTAAAGGTAGTGATAATCGCCTTCTCTTTGAGCGTAAGGGAGCCGTACATGTAGAACCACATATCAACTCCCCTATCTGATTATTCATCACCCAGCCTGTTTGCATGGCTAGAACGTGTTTTAATAAATGTTACGTTGTAGTATAGATGAAATCGCCATGAAAACAAATAAGAATTTATTACTCAAAAATCAAAGTATCCAAGGTCGAACACAGGGAACAATTGGGTATTTCAAAACTTAAGAACACAACTCTCAATGAAAAGCAATAACTAATTCAACCAAAATTGAAGAGTAATGTTATGTAAAAATAATGCTCAAAAGAATTGGACATCTGATATTTTATCAGATGTCTTAAAAAATCTTGCTACGATGCTTTGATTTGTGATTTTGGCCTTCTGTGTCCTTTTCTCTTTCTCTTTCTCTTTGCTATGCGGCTAGGCTTCTTCTTTGGCTTCTTCTTCTTCTTCTTCTTCTTCTTCTGCTTGGCCGCTCCTGCTTCTCTCTTTCTTCTGCCCTTGCTTTCTCTCCTCTTTCTCTCCTTTGTTTTTCTGCGGCTGAGTCCCTGCCTCTCTTCTTTTCTTCTTCAGCTACCTTCTTCTTCTTCTTCCCTTGCTCTACCACTCCTCTGCTATAGTGTGTCTCCTTTCCTCTTCTCCTTTTTCCTTCCTTACTGTGGCTACCTTCTTCCTTGCTAAGTTCTTCAGCCGCATCCTTCTTCCTTTTCTTCTCTTGCTGCGCCTCTTCCTTCCTTAGCTCCTTCTTCTTTCCTGTACAACACCACGTAGAAAAACCTACCCCATACCCTCCCTGCATCTCTCTCTCTCTCTATTTATCTCTTCGGTATGCTCTCCCAGAGCTGGGTAATAAGGTCGGGTGCATGCTCGAGTCCAGGCACACCGGCGTGGGTGTGATGCGCGAGGAGTGCTAGGTTTAGGTAATTGGGTCAGGTGCCAGATCTGCGAGGGCAGGTCACGGACGAGGCGTAAGAGGGCGAGGGACCTCACCCCTATGTGCTAGAGGCGATTAGCTGAAAGCACAAAAACAACTTATATCACAAAGGCAGCCCAAAACTTACTGAGGTGGGACTAAAAGTCCCACCTGCTTCTTCACGCACTTCCGCAGGGGATGTGCCCTAATTGCTACAGCTGCGGAGTGCTTTGACCCTCGATAGGTGGCTGATGTGGTTCACGGAGGAAAGCCACACACCTGGGACTTGGTCTCCTGGAGCGAGGCCACCTGATGCAAGCTCGCGAGCAAGCTTCGCTGCTTCTCCAATGGCGGCGAGGGGTCAGACTTGTCAACACAAATACAGCCTCACAGCCCTGTCAAACAACAGGAAAACCTTCACCGTATCACGGCGAAGGTGAGGCAGGGGTCGACGTGGCTCAGAACGGCCTAAGCGTGGTGCCTAGGTCGTGCTGTGGCCGTTAAGGGTTGGGGTTGTTCGATGGAAGTGTGGAGCGTGTGTGGCGATCAGTGGAGGGGCGAAAAGTGAGCAGTGGGTGATGGCAGAGGTGAAGAGGGTGGTGGCGAGATGTGTGGAGGTGCGGAGTGATGGATGCATCTCGCCGAAGGTCAGCCAGAGATAAGGAAGATGAGGCTGGACAGTGGCAGTCGAGGGGTGGTTTATGAAATAAAAGGAGGGATAAGAAAGAGTAGGAGAAGAGGAACTTATCTGTGGTGATTGGAGCGAAGGGGAGGCAGAGGAGATGAATGGCGTGTATGTGCCATTGTTGGAGAAGACGACCCTAAGATGAAGATAATGGCGACGAGGATGAGGTCAGAGAGGCGTGCGCTGGTGCGGCGCAACGCGGAGGAACGAGGCAAAGCAAACCCTGCCACTGGTATGGTGGCAGGGCAACGAGAGAGAGGAAAGAGGCTCGTCGAATCTCGTTGGACTTCCTGACCGGAGGAGAAGAGGATGAAATTAGGGTGGATCTCTGGCCAAGTCGAGCTCAAGAGATGCGGCCGGGGTTGAGGATCCTTTTATAGATGCTGGAAGGGGCTCTTGTGCTTTGAAGACAAGCTTCCAAGCGCAAGATTCCTCACCGGAGTAGGAAATCCGTTGGATACCCAAATCCCTCGAGCTTTCGCAGGAGAGATTGGGAGCGATTCAGATCTTGTGATTGCACTCAGATGGAAGGGAATTCCTCAGAGAATCTCCCTTCCAAATATGGGAGGAGATCTCTGAGGAATCAGGGAGTACTCCCCCTCTATTCCTTGCCAGAGTAGGATTTCTCCCCATTAATGGCAGAGGGGCCTGTTTGTAAGAGTGGCGAGGAAGTTAAGGGGGTCTGCGCAAGAATTTTCAAAAGTTAGGGGCCAGAATGTAATTGGGTGGATTATTTTGCAAAGTAGGTCAAGATGACCTCTCCTTAGGTCCAAATTTTGGTAAAAACCTAATTTGGACCTAAGGAATCCAATGGTGAAGTTGGATTTTAGGTTTGACCACGTTTGACTAGACATTTTATACAAAAACACAAATTAGGTCAAATAATGAGCTCGGACCCCAAATTTAGGCCAAAATAGGTTCCAAAGGCCAAATTAAAGGTTCTAAACCCTAGGTGATATTTTTCCATGAATTTTAGAGGGTGTAGTTGATTTTTGTTCTGACCAGAACCTTATTAAATTAAGCGAGTCTGTTTTAGAGTTACAGAATGTCATTTAATTCTTGGATTACACAATAACCCATTTCTGACTAAACCAACCCACTCTTTATCTTATTCAGACCATTTGACCTATGTTTTGTCTTTGAGAAATCCCATTTATGTACTGTAATGGCAAAATTACAGTTTTAACCCTTTAGTTCATGTTTCCTTCTCAGAACATTAATTCCTTGATTTAGGCCCTTCTCTAGGTTATGTAGGAGCTCTTATTCTCTTTCTTAGGTCAAAATGATCTAGTTAGGGCTCACGATGAGGCTCTCATCACAGCCCATCCTAAAGGAAGAACTGTTTTGACGAATTGCAAAGTTGATTTTAAAGCCATTAGAAGGACGAATCCAATTAACAGCGAAGATAGTAGGCCGAATTTTTGTGAACCACATGTCAAGCTCAAAGTTCTGCTAGATGCATTCCAAAAAATACTTGATTTCGTGGAAGGAAATATTATCATTATGGATATTGTTTCTAATATTCCAAATGTTAAGCCAAATGAAGGTTATGAGACCCTTACAAATGCAATCCCGAAGGTTCTTAACAGCGGTGGACATCCGTTGGAAGAATAAGTCGAGAGGGATAGGGCGGATAGCCATCCTAGAGAACGCCCACTTGGAAACAAGGTCTGTAAGATGACTGAAGGAAAAAAGATGGGATACTATTTCAATCTGAGGGGAGTTAAGGCAACAGGAACATCTGGACAGAAAAGAAAAACCAAGCTTAATGATGTTATCATCCATGGGAAGCTTATACATAAGGACTTTCCAAGATAGGATAACTATTCTAAGAGGTATCTTAAGTTTCCACAAGTCCTTAAGATAGGGAATGACCAGGGTATTCTTGAAAAAGTTAAGATATGCAGATGCAACAGTGAAATTACTAGCATGATTAGGAGTCCAGATGGGGATATCTTTACAATTATCAAGAGTGACCTCAGAAATCTTAGTATAAATGTAATGTGGGAGGTAACGAGATAAGGGGTGAGTAGCCATATTATTGATAATAGATTTGACAGGCGTCAGGGTAAGAGGAGAGTTGTCAAGAATAAAATCACTCAAAAGACAATCCCCAATCCATAAATCCATCTAGAAATCAATCTCTCCCTCATGAAGCTCCCACCTAATCATAGATTTCATAAGAAGGTATGTATCCCACAAAATCCTAATTCTCTCAGGAAAAGTACGAGAGGTAGGAGGAGACGTACCATGCAATTGAGTCATGAGATTAGAATAAGGAAGGTTGGAGAAAAAGATAGTCCAAATACGCTTCATTCTAAGGGCAGAGATAAAGAGATTAAGATTATGTAACCCAAGCCCCCCATAGTGAGTAGGTTTAGCCATTTGCTTCCAAGTGATCCCGTGGTGGTGTTTAACCAAATCCGAGTCACCCCAAAAGAAGGCAACCAAAATCGATTCAATTTTCCAAGTAATAGATTTGGGAACGTCGAGGATAGATAGGATATGAATCGTAATGGAAGAGAGAACATGTTTTATAAGCATTAGCCTAAGGACAAAAGAAAGAAGGTTGGCTTTCCATTCGGCAAGTTTAGATTGAATCTTATCAATGATCTGATAGAAATAGGCAGGTTTAGACCTACCAGAGACAATTGAGCAGCCTAGATATTGAAAAGGAAAGGATCCCAACTAGATGTTAAGTTGAAGAATGCGCATGATCCTTCCCAAGGAAAAGTGATTCTCAATAAAGCAACAACTTTTAGTGTGGCTGATACGCTGGCCAGAGTAGTCTTGAAACAAGCCAAGAAAATTAGAGAGATTGATGATAGTATGTAAATTCCCATTAAGAAAGAGGACAACATCATCCGCGTATAAAAGACCAAGGGAAGGCAGGATCCCATGCTTGACAATGAAAGGTCTAATTTTGTCTTAAAATGCCAACTCTTTAATGCCATGAATAAAGGGCTCCATAAAGATATCAAAGAGTAGAGGAGAGATCGGATCCCCTTGGCTCAAACCATGAGAGACTTGAAAGAAAAGCCCAGAACTACTGTTGACAAAGACAGAGGAACCTCTGTTACGACCCAGTTCCTAGATCCCTATAGGACCCGAGAACCTCTCGCCTCGACTAATCCCAAGACCTAGTCATCTAACGAGAAATAACCAAAAGCAGGAAATAAACCACATTCACACATGCATTATAACTAAGCAGAGGTAAAAATGAAATAGGAAAGTAGAGAAACTGTCTCAAAATAGTACATGCCACCACTACAACAACAGTGGAAAGAAAACAGAAAGTAACAGGAGCAGTAACTCAAAGGTCTAGTACTCACAACTACAGCAGAAACAAAAGAGCTGGAAAGGAAACTACTACTATGGCTGGGCTCAGCGGGGCCCAGCTCCCTCTGCAGTGGGAAACTCGGGCTGCATAACTCCTGGTCCTAGATAGGGTTACGAAAAGACAGAGTCAGCGAATGCTGAGTAGAGTGGTGTTTACATTATTTATGTGCAAGTAAAGTAAAACAAACAGCTAGGTTTTATTCTCATTTCTATATATCTCATCTATGTGTTTCTGGTTTATTTATTTCACCAAGGATCCAAGTATTTCTTGATCTTGATTGTTCCTCATGGGAAAGATCTTGATTGCAGTCTTTTCTGTGGAGTAGAAGTTACACGTGGTGCTCTCCTAGCCGGGAGAGTCCCCCGTGGTAGTCCTACCCCCAGTCAACCACCCCGAGGTCACTGTCGAGATGTAATGGTGACTATGGCACGCGTGATAAGTGCACGGGTAGCTAACCCGCACTAACATGCAGTCAGTCATTTCAGCTAGCGGGTACACCCAAAGTACAGTTCGGAATAGTATAGGGCCTTGCCCTCTCAGAACAGGGGTCTCACCCCTCAGAACCAAACATGGGTCTCACCCCTCCACAGTCCGCATACCCTCGTCCGGCTACCCCAGCTTGCCCAGCGAGCCTAACAAAGTCAGTGTAGGGTGGCTAGCTTAACCCGGGGCCCCGTGGGGTGGCTAGCTCCCTCCCTACACTAGTAGCACGCCTCGGTACCACATACGCGAGGGCCTACAAGAGTCAGTGCAGAGTGGCCAATCCTAACCCTGGGTCTCAACCCAAGGGAGGCTAGCTCCACTCTACACTAAAAGAACCACTATGCTCCTTGGTACTACATACACAAGGGCCAACTTACTTCCCGTCTGCATTTCGGATTCCTTTCATACACAAGAGTTCTACTCCTACTTCCCCGTAGGGTTTATGCTCATTATTCATCTCATGTATCCACATTCAGATCTTATGTTTCATACCTCATTCCTCATCCATATACAGGCAGCTCGTGTTTGCACAATTTAATTCTCAATCATTTATATGCAACTTGTGGTTTCACCATTCACTTTCTCATTCACATACAAGCACTCATATTCTAACATGCATCTCATAATTCATTCACATACAGGCAACTCGTATTCTAACATGAATCTCATAATTACACTAGTACCGTTTGCTAGTAATTTATTTTAAACATGCATCAAGTAAACAGTACAGCTCAAAATAGGCTCATACATTTCTACCCTAGGGTTCATTCTACATCCTAGAGTTCGATTCGATTATTCGAAGTAAATATATTTTTATTTAAATATTAACAACTGAATTAAACCACTCTATTGGGTATCACGGGAGGAATGGGGGCCTATGTCGCAGATCTCGTCATCTCCGCGAGCCCTGAACACGTCACAGATTGGTAACCTGTACCAGCAACTAATTTACATCAGACAAGCTCAAAATGGTAGGTACTCAACACGAACACATAGAGAAACTCAAGTGGAAAACAATGGTACTTCTTTTGCGGAAAATCGACTCTGTTTGGGCCCTAAATGGGCCAAAAACACAATTACTATCCAAAATCAGACGTCTTGGACTAATCCTAAACGTCTTAAAAGGCATCAGATCATACCTCTCACTTCCTGCGGCTGCCTTAGATGTCTGGACTCCTCTACAATCCGTTTGAGGGAAGTCCCAGACGTCAAACCCTCCTTTCAGTCATCTGAAAGTGTTGTCGGACATTTGTCGATGTGGTCAGACGTCCAAAAGTTTCCTGGAAAGGTGCACCACGTGCCTTTCCAATGCTCTGCACCTGCGTACAAAGACACAGACCCATTTTCAGCCAAAGGAAACCTACGTCATAATCTGCATGGGCGGACCTGTGCAGACAACGTGTACCTCCGCACGAGAAATGTGCTTTCAGATGTCCGGCTTTAGCTCCAGACGTCTCGATACTTCTCCAGACGTTTAGTCGATGTCCCAAACGTCTGATACTGGAAAGCCAGTATCCAAAACTTCCTCCCGCGATCCTTCTCCTCTGCGCGAACTCCTCCGCATCGCCTTTAGCTGTTATGCCAGTCACCTCAGGAGGTTGTGAAGCTCCCTTCACGAGCTCCCCCTCCTCGCACGGCTCCGACTCCTCTAGCTCAAGCTCGCGAGCTCCGCAAACCTCTCTAGAGCTCTCCCCTTCGAGTTCCTCCTCCTCGAGCTCACGCCGTTGCACCCGCAGCATGGCATTCCCCATGCGTGGGCTCTTCCGCTGCGCCTCCTCTCCCACACGCTTCTCTCACTCCCTCGCCCTCGCTCTCGCTCTCCCCAGCTCTCCCCCACTCTACCTCACTCTCCCTCACCGAGAAGGTGGAGGTCGCTGGCGCAAGGGAAAGGTGAAGGTGGCGGTGGTGGGGGTGGAGTGGAGATGGAGGGGTTTAAATAGAGAAGGTTAGGGTTTACGTAAGGAGAATGGAGGGGAAAAAGAAAAAGAAAGGAAAAGTGTGTGACGCCTGCGCGCTGAAAGTAGGCGAACATACAGTTTTCCCCTACTTTTAGATGTCCGGCCCTCAATCCAGATGTCTAGACAGATGGCTAACCAATCTCTCAGACGTCTTAAATATCCCAAGGGCGATGGGTCATTTCAACATAACAAACTTAAAGGAAGTTTTGTCCCCGAAACTTGAGCCAAGTAAGGTGCGTAAAAGTAATGTAAAAGCTCATAACAAACTTAAAGAGGACCGAAGTAGGTCTGAGAAGATGTACCTTCAAAAGCTCCGGGTACCGCTCTCGCATCACCGCCTCAGGCTCCTAGGTCGCCTCCCCGTACCGCTAGCTTCTCCATAGAACCTTTGCCAGTGATACCTGCTTCTGTCTCAGACCCCGGATGGCTTTGTCTAATATCTGTACTGGGATCGACGTACTTTCTAAGATTGGACATGTGGAACACGTCGTGCACTCCAGAAAGCTGGGAAGGAAGGACAAGGTGGTAAGCAACGAGTCCTACCTGTTCTAGGACCTCAAAGGGTCTCACAAACCTTGGTGCAAGCTTCCCCTTCACCCCAAAATGCTACAAACCCTTCATGGGCGAAACACGGAGAAAGGCGTGATCCCTAACCTCGAACTGCACTTCTCTGCACTTCCAGTCAGCGTAGCTCTTCTGCCTGCTCCTGATAGTGCAGAGTCGTCTGTAAATCTGCTCTATCATCTCCTGACTCTGTCGGATCATCCTAGGACCATCCTCCCACTTGGTCCCCACCTCGACCCAACTCAAGGGTACAGTACACCTTCATCCATACAGAGCCCTGTAAGGTGCCATGCCGATGCACGAGTGGTATCTGTTATTGTATGCAACTCTACCAGGGGTAAACGCTCCTCCTAGGGGCCTCTCCAGTCTAATGCACAAGCGCGCAAAAGGTCCTCAAGTGTTTGTATGGTGTGCTCTGACTATCTGTCCTCCTAGGGGTGGTAGGCGGTATTAAACCTCACACGTGTCCCCAAGGCCTGCTGAAACTCAGCCCAGAACTGGGAAGTACAACGAGTATCCCTGTCGGATACGATCTCACGTGGGACTTCGTGCAGGTGCACCACATCTCCGATGTATCTCTCTGCTAATTGTGCTGGTCCAAAGGTGACTCGGATCGTCAGGAAACACGCCGTCATCGTCAACCTATCTACTATTACCCAGACTGCGTCGTGTCCCCGCTGGGTACTGGTAGACCCACCACCAGATCCATGGTGATGCTCTCCCACTCCCACTCTGGCACAGGAAGTGGCTGCTATGGCCCTGCAGGCCTCTGGTGCTCGGCCTTCACCTGCTGGCATACTAACACTGTTGAACCTACCCACCAACATCCCGCTTCATCCCTCTCCACCAGAAGTCGCGTTGCAATTCATGGTACAACGTGTGTTCTTGAAATGTATGGTGAACCTGAACCCGTGCCCCTCCGGTAGAAGCTCTCTCAACAACTCCTCGTCCCTAGAAATGCACAGACGTCCCCTCATACGCAGGATCTCATCTAAGAATGAGAGTCTCCTAGGTCCCCTGTCAACACCCTGTCTCGCAGTGTCTGTAAGTATGGATCAGCCATCTGCCTTGTGATGATGCGGTCTATCAGCTCTAGTCGCAACTGTCGCATCACTGTCACTGCCCCACAGTACCCCCGTGACTCCCGAGGTCGTCAACTGCCCAACTCCTCCATGAGTCTCCAACTCTGTGCCTCCATGTCTTCAGCACGAAGACAACTGCTGTCCGCTCTAAGTCATGGGTAGGGTAGCTATGCTCATGAGGCTTCAGTTGTTGTGAAGCGTAAGCGACAACGTGGCCCCGCTGCATTAGCACACCCCCTAACCTCTACAACGAAGCGTCGGTGTAAACCACGAAACCGCCACTACTATCTGAGATGGTAAGTACAGGAGCTAAAGTCAATCTCTCCTTCAACTCTTGAAAACATGTCTCACACTCATCTGTCCAAGCAAAGGGCACGTCCTTCCGAGTCAACTAGGTCATAGTACACGTGATCTGAAAGAATCCTCTGATAAAATGCCAGTAATAACCTACCAGTCCCAAAAAGCTGCGTATCTCTGTCACTATGCGTGGCGTCTCCCACCTGAGTACGGCTTCTACCTTGGCTGGATTCATAGCCAATCCATCTCCTGAAATCACGTTGCCCAAGAAAGTAACCTATGGGTTATGAGCCCACCACGCTTCTGCTGCACCACTCTGATCCTGAGAGTAGACCCATATGCCCTCGAAGGTCACCACTACAACGGGTCTAAGTACGGCCTGAAAACACGGTTCATCATATCTATCAAGGCTGCGGGGGCATTGGTCAGCCCAAACGGCATGGCCACAAACTCGTAGTGCCCATACCGGGTACGGAAAGCTGTCCTGGAGATGTCGGTCTCCCTGATCCTTAGATCTATCTTGGAGAATACTGTGGCATCTCGCAAAGTCGTTCCCCAATAGGTCCCGTAACTGACTTGAGCTCTCGTAGCTCAAGTGGGGTCATCTTGTATGGTGAAGTAGGGTGGGGTTGGTCCCTGGAACTAGTGAAATCTCAAACTCGATCTCCCACTCAGGCTATAGTCCTGGCAGCTCCTCTGGGAAAGCGTCGGGGTACTCACAGACCACCGAAATACTTTGAAAGTCGGCCACGAGGCTAGGCTCTACCACCACACAGGCCAAGAAGCCCTCACACTCCTGGCTTAAAAGCCTCGTTGGCTGAAGCACAGAGATGCATCTGAAATCTCTGTCCACCAGTTGGCCGTGAAACTCAAAGAGAGGCAACTCTGGTATGGGAAAGATGATCTTCCTCTCGAAATAGTCTACCAGGGCGTGATAGGCGGACAGCCAGTCCATCCCTAGGATCACGCCAAAAGCCCTCCATCTGGATCATAATCAGGTCAACGGGGAGGCTGTGTCCCCCTGTACTGACCTCACAGTTCGTGTAGACCTTCTCGCCTACAAACAACAAGCCATCTGGGCCTCTTATCACAAACGGATCCTCTAACGATACACTTCCCTACCTTAAACTTACGGAAACACTCGTAGCAACAAAAAAAAGTGGGTAGCGCTGAAAACAAAAAGTACGTACATTAATCTACCAAAAACAGTAACCATACCTGGCACCACAGAATCCAAAGCCCCGGCGTCTCTATGTGTTAGGGTGTTGATATGCCCCTCAACTCTCGATGCAAACGAAGCGGCTGTAAATCCCTACTTGGAGGGGGTGAGATCAGCGTGACGTAAAAATAATGCAAAATTATAAATAGAACAACCTCACAAAGTAGACAACCACACAAAGTACACAATGATTTTTAGGTGGAAACCCAAACCGGGTGAAAACCACCACCTAACCCTCTCAAGTTAAGATTTTTTGATCAACCAAGTTGATCAAATCCACTAACGTACTACTTAAATGAGGGTCGTACAACCTTAATTACAACCACGCTACTTTATACGAGGGTAGCGTACCTCAAACCCCTTCACTTCACGAGAAGGATTTTGTCTCACGAAGGAGACGGGAATTCGCAAAGCGAATACCCAACACAAGCAAAGTAAAATACAAAAATAGTCCTATAGAGCCAACAAAGATATTCTTAACCTAAGCGTCTAGAGGAGTTAGGATGCTTCCCTTTGCCAGAAGTGCGTCGACGATGCGGATGCGTGAACTATGCGACGGTGCAATGGTGCTCTCGTGAACTACGGCGAGAGAGCGGATGTGCAAATGATTGATGCTCTCTAGATATAGAACTTAAGCTTGGAGAGCTAGAGCTTGAGCTACTTCTCTTGGACACAAAAGATGTGGAAAGTATGTTGCTAAGTGTGTCTTGGTGTGTGTTTGAGTGGCAAAGGTTCTCTATTTATAGAGGTCCTAGGAAGGCTTTGGAAGGCCTTGGAAGGCTTCCATAGCCGTTAGGTGCAAGCTCCAAGAAAATCAGGCCGAAATCAGGGTTAATCATTACACTGAAAGGGTTATCAGACATCTGATCCTGGCATCCGACGTCTGGAAAACCAGTTTAAGACGTCTGGGAACAAAGTCAAAAATCTCATTATAGGCGGGTTTCCTTCCTGACTTGAATCAGATCGAAACAGGGTTCGAGTGAATTGTCATCAGACGACATACAGGACATCTGGCGCTAAGTCTGGACGTCTGGAAACCTACTTTTCTGCGGGAATGGATTTCCAAGAGAGTGCAATAGCTATAAGATCTCTAAGAAGAGATTTTGGGTCAGCCGAGGCAAAACAGTCATATATCAGACATCTGATGTCCTCTACGAACATCTGATACGAGCCAACGGTCATTTCCTTCAGTGTTTGCTAAGGCAGCCAACGGTCCACTAATTGGACGTCTGGCAAAATCATCAGACGTCTTCTAAGACATCTGGACTAAGGTCTGGACGTCTAATTTCATCAGACAAAACTAACTAAGTCTAGCCTAAATATAGTCGGACGTCTGAGTCAACATTCAGACGTTTTAAAAGTATTTATTAGACGTCTGATTTTCAGATTAGACATCTGAAAAGGTTGTTTGAACCCTATTTTGGTTTTCTAAGTTCTCTACAGAAAACCTAAGTATCCTAGGGTTGTGTAAGTGTTCCTAGGACTACTGTTAGGGTTTTTTGAGGCTCTTTAACATGAATCTAAGTAACAAAATAAAGAGCAACAAAAGAAACGAAAATACAAAGGTTACAAGGAAAGGAAATCTATCTTATTCTTCATCTCCTTCCTTCTTCAAGCTATCGCTCCTCGCGAAGCTCCTCTGTTCTCAATCAAGCTCCTCCACTCCGTCCTGGATGCGAGCTCAAACTCCGTCTAACCACGTCTCCATTTGCAATTGACCTTAAATATAAGACTCCAAGTGCAAATGTTAAATGACACATGTTTTGTTATCATCAAAATAAGCGATCGCGGTGCTCTAGCACCAACAGCGGCTACATTCTGGGTTGGGCGAGTAGTAGCTGGCCGGTACCCTCCTCACGACTGCGGTCCTCCCCCATGTGCCTGGTGACCACGACCGCCAGCTCGGCCCCCAGCACTTGGTGAGGGGAGCATCTGCTAGGCTCCGGCCCTAGATGGGAAGTCCCTCCTGAAGTGGTTCGGCTGGCCACACTGGTAACAGAGAAGTATACAACCTCCTCTCGTAGTAGGTCCTTGCTGGCGGTTGGGCGGGGGTCCGATGCTTGCGGCTGGGCCCTGTCTGGCTGGGCCCTATCTGGGGTCCCTAAAGGCCACTGGTGGTCCCGCAAAACGAGATGGCTCCCCTGCAGGCACCGTGTGCCTCCTCTCCCGATAGCCCTATGAGCGCCCCAACTAGTAGGGCCCCCTCTGATCTCCTCTGACTCACCAAATGCTAAGGTGACTCCACCGTGCTGCAGAAGGCTCCCCTTCCACACTCTCGGAGGTGGCAGGGGGAGGTGGAGCCGACGGAAACTGAAATTCCTCTCGTACTACCTCTTGGATCAACTGAACGAGGTCTTAGGCCTGGACACTCAGGAGGAGAGGCGAGGCAGCACTAGCCCCAAGCCCAACACGTCTACCCTTGCACCTACATTGAGGCATCTCCTACAAGGAGATGAAAGTGAAGAAACAAGGATTGTCAAGAACACCTGGTTACATGAAGGAATACGACTCGAAAGCGGAGATCAAAGTTAAACATTGTGGTGGCTATCTCAGTTACATGCATATGAGTGGTTACTTCCAGACCATTTGGTTCACTTCACGGGACGACCTTGCTCTAATACCATCTTGTTACGACCTGGTTCCTAAATCTCTATAGGACCTGAGACCAGCTCACCTTGACTAATCCCAAGACCTAGTCGTCCAACGAGAAATAACCAAAAGTAGGAAATAAACCACGTTCACACATGCATTATAACTAAGTACAGGTAAAAGCGAAACAAGAAAGGAAAGTAGAGTAAAGTGTCTCAAAATAGTACATGCCACCACAACAACAACAGCAGAAAGAAAATCGAAAGTGACAGGAACAGTAACTCAAAGTTCTAGTACTCACAACTACAGTCGAAACAAAAGAGCTGGAAAGAAAACTACTACTACAGCTGGGCTCGGTAGGGCCCAGCTCCCTCTACAGCTGGAAACTCAGGCTGCACAACTCTTTGTACTAGATAGGGTTACGAAAAGACAGAGTCAGTGAACACTGAGTAGAGTGGTGTTTACATTATTTATGTGCAAGTAAAGTAAAACAAACAGCCAAATTTTATTCTCATTTCTATTTATCTCATCTATGTGTTTCTGGTTCATTTATTTCACGAAGGATCCAAGTATTTCATGATCTTGCTTGTTCCTCGTGAGAACGATCTTGATTGCAGTCTTTTCCGTGGAGTAGAAGGTACACGTGGTGCTCTCCTCGCCGGGAGAGTCCTCCGTGATAGTCCTACCCCCAGCCAACCACCCCGAGGTCACTGTCGAGATGTAACAATGACTACAGCACGCGTGATAAGCGCATGGGTAGCTACCTCGCACTGACACGTGGTCAGTCGTTTCCGCTAGCGGGTATGCCCAAAGTACAGCACGGAACAGTATAGGGCCTTGCCCTCTCAAAACAGGGGTCTCACTCCTCAGAACCAAACAGGGGTCTCGCCCCTCCACAGTCTGCATACCCTCGTCTAGCTACCCCGGTTTGCCCAACGGGCCTAACAAAGTCGGTGTTGGGTGGCTAGCTTAACCCGGGGCCCCGTGGGGTGGCTAGCTCCCTCCCTACACTAGTAGCACGCCTCGCTACCAAGTACGCGAGGGCCTACAAGAGTCAGTGCAAAGTGACCAATCCTAACCCCAGGTCTCAACCCAAGGGAGGCTAGCTCTGCTCTACACTAAAAGAACCACTGTGCTCCTTGGTACTACATACACAAGGGCCAACTTACTTCCCGTCTGCATTCCAAATTCCTTTCATACACAGGAGTTCTACTCCTACTTCCCCGTAGGGTTCATGCTCATTATTCATCTCATTTATCCACATTCAGATCTCATGTTTCATAACTCGTTCCTCATCCATATACAGGCAGCTCGTGTTTGCATAATTTAATTCTCAATCATTTACATGCAACTTGTGGTTTCACCGTTCACTTTCTCATTCACATACAGGCACTTGTATTCTAACATGCATCTCATAATTACACTAATACCATTTGCTAATAATTTATTTTAAACATGCATCAAGTAAACAGTACAGCCCAAAATAGGCTCATACATTTCTACCCTAGGGTTCATTCCACATCCTCAAGTTCGATCTGATTATTCCAAGCAAGTATATTTTCATTTAAATATTAACAACTGAATTAAACCACTCGATCGGGTATCATGGGAGGAATGCGGGCATGTGCAGCAGATCTCGTCATCTCCTCAGGCTTCGAACATGCCACCGGCTGGTAACCTGTACCAATGAATAATTTACATCAGACGAGCTCAAACGGTAGGTACTCAACATGAACACGTAGAGAAACTCGAGTGGAAAACAACGGTACTTTGTTTGCAGAAAATCGACTCCGTTTGGACCCAAAATGGGCCAAAAACACGATTATTGTCCAAAATCAGATGTCTGGGACTAGTCCCAGACGTCTTAAAAGACGTCAGATAATACTTCTCACTTCCTGTGGCTACCTCAGACTTCGGGACTCCTCTACAATCCATTTGAGGGAAGTCCCAAACGTCAAACCCTCCTTCCAGTTATCTAGAAGTGCCGTCAAACGTCTGGCGATGTGGTCAGACATCCAAAAGTTGCCCGGAAAGGCACACCACGGGCCTTTCCAATGCTCTGCGCCTGCGTACGAAGATGGAGACCCATTTTCAGCCAAAGGAAACCTATGTCACAGTCTGCATGGGAGGACTTGTGCAGACAACACGTACCTCCGTGCAAGAAATGTGCTATCAGACAACCAGCTTCAACTCCGGACGTCCCAATACTTCTCCAGACGTCTGGTCGATGTCCCAGATGTTTAATACTGGAAAGCCAGTATCTAGAACTTCCTCTCGCGATCCTTCTCCTCCACGCGAACTCCTCCGCACCGCCTGTAGCTGCTATGCCAGCTGCCTCAGGAGGCCTTGAAGCTTCCTTCGCAAGATCCCTCTCCTCGCATGGCTCTGACTCCTCTAGCTCGAGCTCACTAGCTCCGCGAACCTCTCTAGAGTGCTCCACTTCGAGTTCCTCCTCCTCGAGCTCACGCCGCCACACCCGCAACACGGCACTCCTTGTGCGTGGGCTCTTCCGCTACGCCTCCTCTCCCACACGCTCCTCTCACTCCCTCGCCCTTACTCTCCCCTTACTCCCCCCCTCTCACTCCCTCGCTCTCACTCTCCCCAGCTCTCCCCCACTCTACCTCGCTCTCCCTCGCCGAGAAGTGGAGGTCGCTGGCGCAAGGGAAAGGTGAAGGTGGCGGTGGTGGGGGTGGAGTGGAGATGGAGGGGTTTAAATAGAGAAGAAGGTTAGGGTTTGCGTGAGGAGAACGGAGGGGAAAAAGAAAAAGAAAGGAAAAGTGCGTGACGCCTGCACGCTGAAAGCAAGCGAACGTACAGTTTTCCCTACTTTCAGACGTCCGACCCTCAATCCAGACATCTGGACAGACGCCTGACCAATCTCCCAGACGTCTTAAATATCCCAAGGGAGGTGGGTCATTTCAACCTTTATGCTCAACCAAGGACTTGAGGAGAAAGATAGCAAAGGTAGAAAAGCCAAAATTCTAAAGAATTTGGTACAAGACATCCCACTCAACTCTATCATAAGCCTTCAGCCAATCAAGTTAGAGGATAATATTCAAGCCAAAGACCTTACGGTCAATACATTAAGTAAGCTTAAATGCGGTCACAATATGGTCAAAGATAAATCTACCCTTGACAAACCTAGCTTGCTCAGGAGAGACAAGCTTAGGAAGAAGGGAAGAAAGCCTATTGGAAATAATACCAAAAACAATCTTGTAGAGGACATTACAAAGACTTATCAGTCGGTACTCAAAGAGGTCATGCACCTCAGCTTTTTTGGGGTTGAGCAAGATGAAGGTATTATTGAATGATAGAGGGCTTGATGATGGGTAAAAAAAATGAAATGGCAAGGACCAGCTCATCCTTAATAAGATCCCAAAAGTGAGAGTAAAATTCAACATTAAACCCATCTGGCCCTGGAGTACGGTTGGGGGGCATCTTAGAGAGGGTATTAAAAATTTCCAAGGAATTAAGAGGACAAGTAAGAGAGGCAGAGTCATCCTCAGACAGAATTGGGGGAATGACCTCAAGTAAAGGGAAAGGACTCGGAGGTTTATCTGATTTTAGGAGAGTCCTATAGAAGTCAAAAGCTTTGAATGAGGAGGCATCCCAACACCCATTACCCACAATGGAAGAAAGAGACGTTTTGTTCCTCTTTGCAAAACGTTTCCTAATGGTGGAATAAAAGAACTTGGTATTTCTGTTACTATTTTTTATCCATTCAATCTTAGCCTTTTGGAGTAAGAAATCGTTAAGTTTGGCCAGAGCATCATCAAGTTGAATATGGGTGTCACTGAGCTCAGCAACAAGATCTTCATCCCATTGGGATTGAAGCCTAGAGTCAATGTCATCATAACAAGCCTCAAGGTCTTTGACAACCTCATTAATGTTCCCAAAAGTCGACCTATTCCACTCTTTTAGAGCCCTCTTAAGAGCATACAACTTCGAATAAAATCTAGAAATAGGATCCAGGTCAGGATTTACCTACGTCTGTCGCCAGATATTCTGAACCATAGGTTTGAAATTAGGAGCTTTGAACCACATGTCCTGAAATCGAAAAGGATGGGGGTGAGAAAGGGATTTGATCGAAGAGTTGAGAATGATGGAGGCATGGTCTGAATTCCTTCTAGAAGCGTACAAAACCGAGGAGAAAAAGGACAATGCCTCATAGTTTAAGAGGACCCGGCCAAGTTTTTGGTAAATTTAGGAGCTACCACGTCGGCCATTGCACCAAGAGAACTGAGGTTCTATGCTGAATCCTCAACTCGATTTGAATTAAATGATGATTATAAAGAAATACCTGATGTTGAAAATCAACTTTTAGTTTGGAAGGATTCCATTGCAAGTATTTTTTATTTTTAACCAACAACCGAAGCTTTGGAGGTTGATTTAGCCTGAGCAGCATGCCCAAATACCTTATCTTGGTGATGTCTTCCTCGAACAAAATTCTAATATCCCAATTGAGCTAAGTGTCAATTCTAGTGACCCAATTCCTATTTTTGACCTAGAATCTAGATCTGAACCTATTTGAGATAACAATAAGGCTCAATCTGAAGAAAATGCAATCTCAAAATTGAAATATCAGGATTTTGATGAGCCTATTTTTGATGACAAAATCGCTCCAGATTCCTCAGAGGATCATAACGATTTATTCGAATTGGAACCAATTTATGATACAGAGGTAGAGGAATCTGAAGAATTAGGATTTGATTGGATGTCCCCTAGATTTCCAGAAACCAAGACTGTACCTAATGAAGAAATCTCGTTTAACTTGGAAACAAAATCTAGGATAGGCCAATTTCAGGTTGATAACTATGTGGATTTTTATTTTTCTTGTGGTGGTGATCACAATTCTGATTCAGGTTCAGAAAAATCTCATCAACATTTTTGTGAATTCTCCTATGTTGATGATGATTTTGACTCCTATTCTGTTTCAGGAGAATCCTTGTTTCCATAAAATTATAGCCCAATTTATGACCTCAATATCTATGACCTATTCTTTGACTCTAATTTTGAGGCCATTGATTGCGATTTCAAAGTTGTTGCACCACTTGATCAGAAGATATCTCAGGAAGGGTCTCTTAAACTTCTCAGCAACCAGTCCCTACTACATAGCTCCACCGGAATCCATTTATATCTTGAATCACCTCATTTTGATCCGATGAAAGATGATTTCCCTCCTCGGTTTGATGATGAATGAGACATCGATCAAACTGAGAATCAATTACAAATCATTTCTGATCCCATCAGTAGGGTTCCTATATTTTTCACCAATCCTTTATCTTTTGAGGACCCCTACGCTGAACTGGTTGAGCCTGTGTAGCCAAATTATTGCTTTTTATTACTAAATCTTTCTGAATCAAATTGCACCTGGTGGGCTCCACATCTTTTGATCTACATTTTCCAACCCACTAGACTCATTGGCTTTGGCCTACACAATTAGCTAGTTGATCTAAACAAGCACCTAGTTGGACCAACCAAGCTAGTTATCAAGGTGCTTGCTTTACAAAATTCTTCCAATTTGATTACTCCATCACTTGACATCTTTCTCCTGGCTGAAGGCATTAAATTCAACGCTTAACATGAGGCAACCCATCATCTGAAAAACCCAAGACCTTTCTTATCTTCTTTGTGCAAATCACTCCTATTGCACTTTAAAGTTCCTAATTTAAGAACACTCATTTCTGATCCACCCACCTACCCTTAAACCTATTCTAAAATTATGAACTAAGCTGAATGTGAACCCATCCTGTTTGTAATGAGGGCATTGCAAAACTTAGGCATGGAGGGGTATTAAAGTGCAATTATCTGAAATTCATGTTTGAAAGGTTCTCACAAATATATATATATATATATACACATTTAGATTCTTTTAGTAAAAAGAAAAAGAGAAAAAGAGATTTTAAGAAAAAAGGGACTAAGGTTGTACATTATTTCTAAAAAGGTACACAAGGGATTTAATCTTTAACAAACTTAAGATTGAGTCTGAGGATCCTTTTGTTAGACTTTTCAGGTCTAAAAATTTAGATTAGATCAGTTTATCTCGAGAACTCCTTTTTGACCCTTGACGGATCTGGGTTTTGAAGTCTTTTTAGCGACCAAAGTAGTACTTGACTCGATTCTCATTCAAAAGCTTGAATAACTTTTGGAAACCAAGTGTCAAAACTGATACACACACAAAAGTCAACCATCTCAAAAAAAACAAAAAAAAAGATATATATATATAACATTTTCCCACACTTTAGTTTTGGTGAAAGACTGAGGCAGTTAATTGGATTGAGTTCCCGCCGTCGAGAAGGAAAAATTTCATTTGATGACACAATAAAAATATGTCACCACCTCGGCATTCACTCTGAATCTTAATCACATATCTTTATACAGAGCATATAGAGTGCATTTCACAGCTCAGGTGTTTTGAATGGTGTTATCCTGAAGCATCGGGGCGTGAGCCTGAGCCCGTTAGGAGCGCCCCTTACAATGCTTTTTGTTTGGGGTTGTGAGCTTTTGGGGTGTGTCATGGACGATGCTCTCATGAGTGTTGGCACCAGAGCCCCCATCGAGGATTTGGTGACGGGAATGATGATCTCGACACAACTGTATTATGCTTGATCCGAGTCTAGGTATGGGGGAGCGAAAAAATTCATTCATTATGTCATATTAAATAAGTCTTTCAAAGACACCGCAAAATAAATAAAGTTGGCTAATCACAATGCATGACACTTGGATTTTAGGGGTCAAGTAAGCCACGGTACGAGTTCTTAAGTCAAAGAGGCTCTAACTGTGAAAACGGTTTTTGGGGTTTGTAAGAAGTAGAAAAGGGTAGATTAGTTGAGTTCTTGAGTTGATACGTAGGTCTTGATTATGCTAACCTAAGGATCCAATAGATTCATTTTAACATCTTATCTTTAACAAAACCCCGTACCTACATTATTATGAAAACACAACCAAAAGTCTTGCTTTTCTTTTAATCTTGAGAAAAAAAAAGTAATAAATTTGGAAGAAGAAGAAGAAGAGAGACAAATCTTTTTGAGCTGAATATCAAAAACTACCCTTATCCTTAAAATCTATACTTAACTCTAGAATTTACTAAGGGACTAGCAAATGGTAGGCATGGGGGTATGATGGCATCGCCATCATTTACTATATCTAACCTAATTTAGCTATGTTCTAAGGTTAAATTCACCTAATTGACATATTAAAAGGGTATAACTCAATCAGGGCGGAAGATAGAAGAATTAATAGAAAAAAGGGGCTAATTCTGCAGTTTTCACAAACAATTACAAATGCAGAATAGCTGAAGGTTGAACCTATGGCTAATTAAAGGTCAAGTGGGCTTAACTATCTTAAAAGTTGGTTAGTATTGAATAATTCAGGATTTACATTCAAATTGAATGTTTAATTTTAATTAAAACCCTAATTTCAACCCTACTTCAATTAAAATATTTTAAATGGAAATAAATGTAATATAAACCTTGTAAAAATCAATTAAAAATATTTTATGAGGTTTGGCATAGTCAATTTGACAATCAGAACTCATTTTGACCTAAAACAGAATCAGAGATGGGTATTTGGTATAATTTGGGTCTAAATGTAAATTGACCATGTAAACGACATCAAAATCAATAATTGAAGTCACCATCAACTTATGTCCAAATTAGGTTACCATAAAAATCTGGGCTCATTTGGACTTCATCTTGGTTAACTTTGCATTTTGATCCTTAATGCCTGATTTCCTAACAAATGCCCCCTCACTTTCAATTTCTTTGCAAAATTGCCCCCGCCAGCAACAACCTCACCTTCCATCTCCGCGACCGCCAGCCACGCAACTCCGACGAGCCGTTCCCGTAACCTTTGGCCGTCTCCTCGCGCGCCAACAGGCTATAAACCTTCCTCGCCTCACACCGTTGCAAGTCGTCTAGTTTTGGCGTGTGTTCACCCCTTCCTTCTACCTTCCCAGGCCTGCCATTAGCAAGACCTTGGAGCTTCTCTGTCGACCCTTCTTCGCTGCTCCTCGCCGCCAATCGAGGCCGCAAATCACTTCCTCTCGTCATCGTCATTCTTCCCATCAAAGGAAACGGTCTTCTACCCCTTCGTCGCTCCAACTCATCTCGTCGTCTCCTTCTTCTTCATGGTCGACCACCACGCCGACCACCTTCCCGTCCTCCTATCCTCTTTCTAGGTACTCTCCCTTCGTCCTCTTCCTCCGTAGAATCATTTAGGACCTCTCAGACCTTACAACCATCACCACAACTCTCTCCTCTCCATCTCCTCCGCGAGCGGCGACCACGCAGGCCAAACTCCAGCCACACGCTGACATCCACTCGAGTAGCCACGCAGTGCCGCTCCATGCCACCTCCTTCCTCTCCAACCACCTACAAAGCTCCACTGCATCATTCCGAGCAAAAGCGCTCTCCCAATTTGGGCTTCCGATGCCTCGATGCCCTCACCAAACACCACGTTCGCCAGCATCTTCTCCGTGTTCAGTGGCCCTCCTTTGGCTTCGAATTGCCATTCTGACTATGCCAACATCTTCAGCGAACCACGGCGGAGTTTCCCGACCCCTTGGATCCTAGTTTCGACGCTTCTCACCTGCTGCCAACAAACCCATGCCAACGTCTCTTCGGCTCCATCACAGCACCACCTCAGGCCTACTTGAGCCTCCAAGCTTCACGGAAAGCTTCCTATTTATCGCGCTGAATCAGGTTTTAAGAATATCGTGTTGTAGTACAACAGAAAAAGCATTCAAAACAAATACAATTTTATTACTCGGGTGCAAATTGGTGCTTTAGAAATCAAGATTACAATTTAATAATATCAATATCACAATGCAAAAATATAGGAGTACTTGGCAATGTAGATCACAAAATATTCAAGAATTCAATGCATATGAATAAAAATTAGAATGTTTATGCAATTTCTTCTCTCTCCGATTTTCTTATTTTCTTCTTTCGGATTTTTCCTTTGCGAGTTCTTTCTTTCTCTGTCTTCTCCTTCCTTCTTCTTCAGCTGCCTAAGCTCTTCTTATTCTCTGACTTTCTCCTTCCTTCTTTCTCTTCCTTAGCCTTCTCGTCCTTAGCTTCTTCCTTCTTTCTCTTCCTGCCTGACCTCTTCTTCTTCTTCTCTGAATTTGGCTAAGTGTGGAGCCAAACTTTTCATAGCAAAACCCCGCTTCCCCTACATAGCGTTCCTCTCTTCTCTCTTCTCTATTTTAGGTTCGCTCTCCCAGAGCCACAATCGGGTCAAGTAATCGGACCTAACGGAGACCCGGGTCCAGGCTCACCTGCGTGGGTGGTGAGCGAGGAGTGAGTCAGTCGGGTAAATGGGTCGTGGCCAGGTCCACAGGGGCAATGCCACGGACGAGGCCGTGAGAGGGGGAGAGAGGGACCTCACCACATGATTAGGAGGCGACAAAGCTATGGCACAAAATCAATTTATGTGCACATAGCCTCTCTTCCAGTTTTGAGGTGGGACTAAATGTCCCACCTCCCTTGCACGCCGCAGCAGCAGATGGCGCTGCCAATTCGCGAGGTTGCAGCTGCCTTTGACTCCAATTGGGAACCTGAGTGCATTCGTGCCTCAAGTCTGCACCACCTGGGACTTGCGCCTGGAGCAGCAGCACCTGGAGCTCAGCAAGTGAGCTTCAAGCTCCTTCGTCCATGGCGGCAGGTGGCCGATACCTGAAAACATGAGAACAGCCTCGCAGCCACGTCAAATCATCCAGGGAGCTTCACCGAGGCACAGCGAGTGCGTTGTGGTGGTTGGCGTGGAGTGAGGATGACTATGGTGGCATGTCTAGGGTTCTCTGCGGCCGTGTGAGTGGGTGTGTTCGTGGGTGCTTTTGGGTGGTCAATGGAGTGAATGGAGTGGGGGAAAATGATCAGTAAGTCATTGTAGAGGTTGTAGGGTGGTTGGCGAGGTGGAGGTGTGGAGTGGCGAGGGCACCTCGCCGGAGGGATCGCCAAAGGTGGAGAAGGTGATGGTGATCTATGGTGTCGAGGGGTGTTTTTGAGAAATAAAGAGAGGGAAAGGGAGTAGAAGAGAGAGGGAAGCTAACATACCTAATCTAAGGATGAAGGGAGAGGGAATCCCACGTTGGTATGGTCGCCAGACATGGGGAAGATGAATACCTCTGTAGGTGAGGCGGTAGCGAAGATGAGGCAGAGGCAGCGTCGGCCGGTGTTGCGCGACACGAATGAACGAGAGGAAGGTAACCCAACCACTTCTATTGTGGTTGGGCGACGAGAGAGCGAGGGAGGATCTGCCGGAGCTTGCGAAGGTGTTGCGGCCGATGAGGAGAGAAGAATGTGGGGGATTCCAGCCTAATTCCAAGCTAAGGAGATGCAGCTAAATCAGGGGCATCTTAAATAAGTCTCTGGAGAAGGATTTGTGCTTGGAAGCCAAGCTTCCAAGCAAGGTATAATCGCCAGAGATGGAAGCTTCAAAATGACCCAAATCTCTCATGAATTCGTGTTATGACCCGATTCCTGAATCCCTACAGGGCACGAGAATCGGACCGACTCGACTGATCACAAGACCCAGTCGTCCAATGAGGAAGTAACCAAAAAGCAGTAAAATAAACCACATTTACCATGCAAGCAACTAACAGTAACAAAAGTACAGCAGTAAAGAAGTAAACTACTATAGTACACACCACCACAATAGTAGAGAATTTTTTTTTTTTTAAATAGGTACAGAATTATGAAGTTTACAATAAAGAGTACAAAAGTGTAACAAAATGCTCACTACTACAGAAAACGGGTACAACAAAAGTACAACTACTAGGCTCTACTAGGCCCAGCGCCCTCTGTAGCCGTAGGCTCTGGCTGCTCAACACCTGGACCTGAAAAAGGTGGTAAGTACGACACGTCAGCGAAACGCTGAGTAGAGTGGCAACCAGCTAGCTAAGAGAAATAGTAAAGGTGGACGGGTAGCTGTTGTTTTCCATTTCTTCCTTTATTCAACTAGTTATTCTTTCTTTCATCACTTGGTTTATTTATCAGATCTTTTTCTTGATATCGAACGTTCCTCGTGGGAACGATCTTGATTGTAGTCTTTTTGAAGAGTAGAAGTAGCACGTGGTGCTCTCCTGGCCGGGAGAGTCCCCCGTGGTGGTCCTACCCTCAGTCAACCACCCCAAGGTCACTGACAGACGTAATGGTGACTACGACATGCACGATAAACGCACGGGTAGCTACCCTGCACTGGCACGTGATCAGTCGTTTCCATTAACGGGTGTGCCCAAAGCACAACACGAAACCAGTATAGGGCAGAGCCCTCTCAGTAACAAGGGTGTAGCCCCTCCACAGTAACCAAACAGGGGTCTCGCCCCTCCACGGTCCGCGCACCCTCGCCTGACTACCCTGGTTTGCCCAGTGGGCCTAATAAGTCGTGTAGGATGGCTAGCTGAACCCTGGGCCCCGTGGGGTGGCTAGCTCTCTCCCTACACTAGTAGCTCTCCCCGGTATTGTGTACGTGAGGGCCAAAAGTCGGTACAAAGTGGCCAGACCTAACCCCGGGTCTCAACCCTAGGGCAGCTAGCTCCACTTTGCACTAAGAGGTAACATGTGCTTCCCTTGGTACCACGTACCCAAGAGACAACACACTTTCCCATTCACTTTTCCAGTTCCATTCTATTTATTTCCAGGAGCTCTACTCCTAATTCCCCGTAGGGTTCATACTCATGTTTCTCAGGCCAAGCCATACTAGGTTTCATCATTTCAGGTTTATTCGCATATAGCACGTGTTTCCAACATTCAAACCTTCTTTTCCAATTTATATACATGCAGCTCGTATTTAATTTCAAACGACAGGAATTACATGTAGCAGTTACTAACAACAGTACTCTACATTTCACAGGCAGCTGTTATCTAATTACAGGCAATTATTATTATTCTATCTACTCATCCAAGACTGCAATTCAAGAATTCAATACAATCGTTCTAGTATTTCTAGTCCTAGGATTCACGCCAAACCCTAGGATCTATCATTTATTTCAAACATGCAGTTAAGTTCGTAATTAACTAAGGGAAGCCACTTTACCCACAAAATCGGGAGTAATGGGGGCATGATCGGCAGGTCCACGTGCCTCCACAACCCCCAAATCCGCAATAGAATGAGGTCCTAACACAAGGATCAACCACAAGAAACCACTCAGAACAGGATAGAAGTATTTCAAATAAGTAGAGGAACTTATTCGGAGAAGAACGGAATCTTAAACGCGGAAATTGGACCTCAAATGGACCCTAAACGGATCAAAAATGACAATTCTGACTCAAATCAGACATCTGGAACATCTTCCAGATGTCTTAAAAGGAGTCCAGATCAATACCTCACTCTGTGCTGCTCCTCAGACGTCCAGAGATCCTGCGGAACCGTCTGGACCTAGTTCCAGATGTCCGACTATCCCTCCGAACATCTGGAGACGCTCTTCGCCTTCTGGTGACTCGCCCAGACGTCTGAACCGCGTGGGAGGGCATGTCCAGTGCCTAACCGAAGCAAAACCTGCACGTGTACGCAAAATCTCTCAAACACGGCATGCAACAGAGCTTCGGCAGAACGGCCCGCATGGCCGTATCCGCAAAGAGAAGCATATAAGCGTAGTACATACCTCTCAGTCGTCTGGAGCTTCTTCCAGACGTCGTCCACGTCGTCTGGATGTGGGTCCAGACGTCTGATTCGGGGAAAAATCCCATAATCAGGACCTCCTTCGTCTTCTTCCTGCTGTGCACGACCACGCTGCGCAGCCTCTCGTCCGCTGCTCTAGCTGCAGCAGCGTCAGGGGAAACCTCCCCAGCACAATGCTCCACCTCGTGCACGCCGACCAGCCACGAGCCTCTACGGAGAGCTCCCTCACGGCTAGTGTGCTCTCTTCTCTTCCCTCTCACTGCTCCTCTCCTCTCCGTCGCTGCACTCGGTAGCAACCGCTGCGCTCGCTCTCACTCTCGCTCTCGCGTTAGAGGAAGGAGAAGACGGATGGGGTGGGGTGGCGTGAAGGAGAGGAGGGGAGTATTTGTAGGCGCGAGGGGAATAGGTTCTGCAGGTCGACGAGGGGAGAGAAAGAGAAGAGGGCGGCTGGGGATCAGTCTACATGCGGCACGCGCACAGACTTGCGGTCGTACACACGCAAAAATTTATTTCTAGACGTCTGGGAAGGTGTCCAGACGTCTAGACCAACTCCCAGACATCTTAAAAGGGTTTTGGTGGCATGGGTCTTAACAATTCGCATGAGAGATTGGGAAACAATCAGGGCTCATAGATGGGTTCAGATTGGAGGAGATTACTCAGAGAATCTCCTTACCAATTTTGGGAGGGATTCTCTGAGCAATCAAGGAGAAATCTCCCTCTAAAGCTCGCCAGAGTAGGATTCCTCTGCTATAATGGAGGAGGGACCTATTTGTGAAGACAATAAGAAAGCTAGGTGCCTGATTGTAACGATTTTCGAAAGAATTGGGTAGAAATGTAATCAGGCTGGACCTATTTGCAAAGTAGGTCAAGAAGAGTTTCCCTTAGGGCAAATATCTGTCTGGGACCCCATTCTAGGTCAAAATAGGTTCCAATGGCCAAATTAAAGGTTCTAAACCCTAGAGAATATTTTTCTAGGATTCTTAAAGGATTTAGGTGAATTTTATCCTGACCAGAACCTTGTTTAATCAAGTGGGTCTATTTTAGGGTTTCAAGAAGTCATTTAATTCACAGGGTACACGCAAACCCTTTTCTGTCTAATTCAACCCACTTATTATCTTTTTAAGACCATTTGACCTGTGTTTAGCCCTTGAGAAAACCCATTGTTGTAATGTAATGGTAAAATTACAGTTTTACCCCTTGTTTCTTACTTTTCTCTCAAAAAGGTTATTCATTGAATTAGGACCTTCATTCGGTTATGTAGAAGCTTTTATTCTCTTCATTAGGTCAAAATGAGCTAGTTAGGGCTCATGATGGTGTTCCCATCATACCCCCATGCCTAGCTTTTACTAGTCCCTTAGCAAAATTTTAAGGTTTTAGCTTTGATTCTAGACCATGAGTTCCTTTGATGTTTAAAAACATGATGTGTGCTTTCTTCTGTAGATTAGGTTAGAATGCCAATAGTAGGCCTAGAGGTACTCAAGTACCAACCAAGATCCGAACCTAACCAGCTCTAACCTCAGTTTGCCGTGAAGGTTTTTAAGGCCCACAAGAACTATCCTAAGGTTCGCTGAACTCCGCGGTTAAAGCACCCGTGCTTGTAACATATTTTAGCCTCGGTTCAATTTGCAGTGCATTTTTGTAAGAGAGATAGAGGAATTTTCTTTGTTTGGAGAGTTTTCTCTCTCTTTTCTTTCTATTTCTAGCTTCAGATTAGCTTCTCAACATGGTCTGTATCGGATTGCTAGTCCCCATCATCAATCCTCGAAAGGTCCCTGGCAATCGATGCTTCAGGATAGCACCGCCCATGGCAACCCCCAGGACCCTAGCTTTCGAGATTTTGAGATAATCCCGCCCATGGCATTTTGTAGCTAAATCTAGACCCTGGCAATCGACATTTCGTGATAATGCCGCCCATGGCATCTGAACCAGCGCAGGGTGCTTACATGCCCCCGGTAGGATATGTAAATATCCTAGGAGACAATATGTTATTGTGCATCTTCGAGGGGAATTTCCCGCCTCTCCGCATAGGGAACTCGTCCAAATCAACTTGTGTTGATCAGCTGCTCCTAATCTAGGTGACTTTTTCAGAACAATTTAAACGCATTTGCATGATTTTGATACTTATGCGCACTGAACCAGACTGTGTGTGGGTTGGGGTGCTTAGGTTACCGAGTCCCACAAACCAGAGGTCAGTTAATAAGGCCGAATACTCCCTAAGTCTTAGACCTAATACCTAAGCTTCGCATTTTCCCCAACCTCTTGAGGACTATCTAGATCTTAGTAGATAATTGAATTTTTAAGCCTAGGAGTATAGCCCAAGAGGCCTAAGATCAGCGTTCTTTCTAATCTCTTCTGTGTTTCATTAGCACTTTTTCCTTTCATTTTCTTTTTCTTGATATGGTCTAGAACTTAGTTAATCCCTTAATTTCTTACTAATGACTATCTCTTTTCATTTTCTTTTTAACTTGTGCTCCTTTTTGACAGTTTTCACTTTTCCCCTTTTTCTCCTTAAGATTTGTATGACCTCAAAATTTTTCTCTCCATTTTTTTTTGTTCTTTTTCACAATTTTCTAATTTTTTTAGTATTTTTGGAATATGTGATTTTTTTATGAGAACCCTTCTGAATTTTGATTTTTGTATGTTTGCACTTTACCACCCCTCCATGCCTAAGTTTTGCAATGTCCTCATTGTAAATGGAGGGTGTGAAACAGTTTGGATTTCAGGAAATAGAACAGGATTTATCGTGTGGGTGAACAGGTCGGGAATGACTGTTGCAGATGGTTTCAAGCTCTGGCACGTGAACTAGAGGTGGGATCGACTGTTCTAAAAATCAAACTCAAGGTGCACTAGACGTGAAGTATAAAAGGATAATCAGAAGAATCTTGGGTTTTTTGGAATGATGGGTTGCCTCCCATTAAGCGCTAAATTCAACGCCTTCAGCCGAGCGGGAAATGGTATGGAGAGGGCGTGGTCAAATCAGTTGAGTTTTGTAAAACAAGCACCTTGATCAAGAGCCTGGTTGGTCCAACCAGGTGCTTGTTTAGATCAACAAGCTGATGATGCATCCCAAACCCAATCAATCTGGTGGGTTGATAAATGTAGATCAAGAGATGTGGAACCCACCATATACTATGGATCTTGGAATGATATGTAAGTGTGAATCCAGGGTTTGGCTGAGTCGAATCAGCCTGGTCAGAGTAGGGATCCTCAAAATAATCAGTGGATGATACGGAAACCCTACAGGAGTGATCAGAGAATGATGGAGTATGGTTTGTAGTATGATCAATGTCCAAAACTCGATAGAGATGTGGAGGTGAATCCTCTGCAATCGACTCAGTAAGAGGGGAATCAGAATAGAAATTGAGTCCGATTGCAGGTCGGGGTTGAAAATGGGTTTGGATGGGTTCTGTATATGTAGAGGAGGTGGCATCAATAAGAATTGTGTATGAGGGCTCTTCTAAAAAGGACTTAAAGGTAGGGTCATTTAGAGAGTCTGCATAGTAGCCATCAAATTCAAAAGTAAATGCCTGAAGAGTGTTTATAGGATGAAGAAAATCTGGGTCAAGAAAAGATTCGAATTCTGGGTTGCAGTCTCTCTTGGCACTTTCTGGTTTTGATTCCTGAAGATCGAAAAGAAATGATTCTATTCCAATGGAACTTGAATTTAAATCAGTGATTTCAGGATCAGGGACCTCATAGTCAGAGTCGAAGAATGAATCATGTGAGCTGAGGTTGTAAATTGGCTTGTAGTTGTCAGGAAACAATGGTTCTCCGAAATCATGGTAAGATTCGAAATCGTCGGAGAATTTGCAAGAATCAAGTTTTGAATTTGATTCGAGATCAGAGGTTCCACCATAGAATAAATCACAAGATGTAGATTTAGCAACCTGACTTGGATCTAGGCTATTTGTAGATTCTGAGCTTAAAAAGGTGTCCTTATAGGGTCTGGGCTCAGGTTCTTGGCTTGTGGGGAAGACCCAATCAAAACCCCACTCTTCCAAATCCTCGATTTCTGTATCGTACATTGGTGTGACTTCTGAGAAATCAAAATGTATCTCTGAGGGCGTTGGAGAGGAATATTCATCAAACAGAGGCTCAGAATCATAATCCCGATTCAAACTTTGATCGTCGTCATACAGGGCCTTGTAATCATCCCAATCAGATTCAGATCCAGATTATAAGCTAAGGATGTTGGTTGAATTACTAGAATCTAGGTCAGAATTACCTTCGAGGGTCACCTTACTAATTGCACAACAAAAATACACCAACAATTGTGCCGTCATGTGCTATTTCCTAGCAATACCAGTGCTTATTAGGTATCCATAGTCGCATTTGTAAAAATACATGCATGCATGCATTTAATTGAGAGGGGAGGAGAGTGAATAAAATGGCCTTGTAATTGACAAATTCTTCAAGTGCTGCCTCGCAAAATTTCCATCTTTATTTTTATTTCTATTTGATTTTGACTTTCTTCTCCGCGGCTGCATGGCTGTGCCTTCTTCATCGCGCCATGCTCTACAAACAGCTCTCCCTGCCAGCCGCATGCACAGCCATACACAGCCAAGGCATGGCTGCGCATGCCTTCTTCCTCTATAAAAAAGGCACGGCTTCTTCTTTGTAAGGAGAGCCTGGTCCACACAAAAAAACCACCACAGAGACAGCAGCTTCCATCTTTCCAGGCCGTCTCCTCCCCTCTCCCCTCCATACGCAGCCTTTCCTCCTCTTGAGGAGCCACGCTGCGAGCAGGAGCAACTCATAGTTGTGCACAACCACCACTGTGAGTCCACCACCACCCAGCTCATCAAAGAGCTGGTGGGCGTGGTGGTTCTCTCTCTGTTTCAACGTTGAGCCAATTCCGCCATTGCCACAAAGCTTCAAGCTTTGAAGCTCAACCGGCCACTGCGAGCCCCTGCAGCAGCCGGCCAAGCTCCACCACGCACGCCAACAGGACACCCGCGCCCCTCTCCGCACGCCCTGTCGCACTCCTTCACCCGCGGCCCAGCCCTCTCCGCGCGCCCTGTCGCAAACAGCCTCTCCGCAAGCCAGCAGCCGGTGCAACCTCTTCAGCGCGCGCGCCAGCCGCTCCACACCTCCCGCACTCACAGCACCGGGCACAGGCGATCGGGTGGCTCGACCATGCACTGTAGCCACTGCTCACGCTAGTCAGCGGAACACTGTGCCTACAGTGCGATGACCAATAAGTTTATCACTTATCCGGTCACCCGACGCGTCACTACCGGCCCTAGCCCAATCCCGCGCCCCGCCCCGAGCCCCGCTCCAGTGCCCGCCCGCGCGTCTGCGTGCGCTCGCGTCTGCCAGTGCCCACACCCGCTCGCGTCCTCGCCCGCACCCACCCACATCCTCACCCGCTCCCAGTGCCTGCGTCTGCCCACACCCGCCTCTCCGCGTAGCGCTGTGCGCTGCGGTCACTCCCCTACGCTCACTCCCTCCCAGCCGCGCCTCCTCGCACGCCGACGCACCTTCGCGCATGCGTGAACCACCAGACGTCGGCCCTGAAGCTCCAGACGGCTTAACTCGCCTCTTCTTCATCTAGCAGACCATCCTTCGCTCTCCCTCTCTCTCTCTCTCTCTCAGCACTCTCTCACACTCTCTGCACACACATACACACACACTCACACTCTCGCACACACACACACGCACCTATACTTTACTATATACATATCTATATATACGTACATATATATATTTATATACATATATATATACATATATCTATACATATATTAGTACTTATATAACTATGTATTAGTCTATATACATACATATATATATACATCTATATATATATATATATATATATATATATATATATATATATATAAATGTATAAATATATATATATATATCTATCTATCTATATATATATATATATATATTATTACCTATATAACTACGTATAAGCACAGATACATATATATATATATATATACATACATATCTATCTACATATATCTATATACATATATTACTATATATATATATATATATATATATACATATATATATACATCTATATAGTTATATATACATACATATACATATACATATATACATATATATATATATATATATTTATAACCATATATATATATATATATATATATATATATATATATATATATATATATATATACATATAGATATATTTACATACATATATATATATTTTCATATCACTTACCATACATTGTATCTCGAGAATATCCGCACCAGTTGCTGATATTCCCCGATACACACGTACAAAAAGCGTGTTTGCACTCATCTTCTACCAATCCACCTTACACTCCACGTGGCACTTCATCCTGTTGGTTGCGTCTTCCTAGACGACGACCGACTCAACACCGTGCTACATGCCATCTCCACCTCCACCCTCACTCCTTTATACATATATATCTATACTATATTTACTTTATTTCTGTTTCTCTTTCATGCCAGTAAAAAGATAAAAAATATATATAAAAAAGAAAAGATAATTCTTGACTTGCAGGTACTCAGTCTTGCGAATAGCAAAATCAGTTTTGAAATCCTGATTTGGCTCAAAGCCAAGAACCTAATTTTGAGGGTGTGCCTCAAGGACAAAAATTATCAGAAAAAAAAATCTAAATAGAAAAACACCAAAAACATAATAAACGAATGGAAGAGATTCATTGTAGGAAAGGCGTAGAAACTTATTCACTTCTAATCCCACTTCCCTGAGTTCAACCCTGGGCCTAAAAGTGACCAAGATAAAATCAAGTAGGTCAGGTAAAAAAATTTTGTAAAGAGATGGTTAGGCTCGATTTAGGTTAACCACTATACGCATTTTAACGATAAAATCACCATATTAACACAACCTGTCCAGGTCTACACCATATCTTTTCATGGCGCCGTTGCCGAGGAAGTGCACATTCAAGTAAGTTTTTACTCTATTCCTTTAATTTTTTCTCTTCTCACACCCTTCTCTTCACGGGTGTTTTTGTTTGTTGCTGTGCAGGTGAACCTATTGCAAGGAGAAGGCAGGCAGACGAAGTCGGAAACGTGGGCAGATCCAAGGCGAGAACGATAGCGTGAAGATGCCGGCACCACACTGGAGCTCCGCACATGTTGCTGAACAAGTAGGTCTTCATTTCTTAGCAATTTAGGTCAACTTGTCACCTTAATAAAAACTAAAAAAAAAATTTGAAAAAAAACAAAAACTAGAAAAACTTCTTGGGATCTCTTGGGGCAAGTGGATTAAAAATCACTTGTTTGATTGTTTGTCATCACTCCCACCGCCCCGGGATTTCTCGCAAAACTTCGCATAGCGAAGATCCAAGAATCTTGATTCTTGAATCTTTCACCGTGTGAAGTATTCTTTGAGGCAAATAAAAAGATTGATTGCCACCCCTCTTTGCCTCATTTATCTACAATTTGGGATCACCTTTTTGGTGGGGAGATTTAGAATTGAGTTGATTCCAACCCCACCACGACCTTTCACGTGCCTAAGATTCGATCCCAAATACTTCAACCCCAACAATTTGATTTTCTTTATCTTTTGGTTGAGCCTTGTGTGTGGAAATCATTCTGGTGATTGAGAGCACTTGAATTGAAGTGTTTTGGCTCCCTTTCACACTAATCTAAAACTGATTCGTGCATCCACACATAGAAATATCCATCTAGGGAATCCCATTGCATTTTAGCATGCATTAACCAACTGACATTGAAGAAGGGTTTGTTGGGCTTAGAAGAAAACTTATATTCTCTCAAAACCTGGAGATTGGTTGAATTGGTGATTCAACGAAATCCTAAAATCCATACTACTTAAGGCTGAATTCTAAAAACCATTCACCAATTAAAACTTCAATTCGGGGAGATTTCCCCCATTGCATGCTTGGTTTACACACTCTAAAAATCAATCACTTGGGCATTACCCGTAAATAACGCCCTTCACATTCCAAAAGCACTTGATCCTAAGCCTCTAACCAAAATTGGTAGCAACTTGACCCTTATTAAGGATTGGAGGTCTAACTACCTGCATGTAGCGCCTACGTGCTGGTGAGGGTTCTCGCGTGGTATCGGGTGTCTAAGACTGGGGCAAACGGCCTTTCAATATGGCCCGGTGGTTCCGCAGTGCTCGCATTCGGTTCCGTAGTTCATGATAGTAGGTAACTTAGATCTTTAGGTCTAAGGGCACACTATAGAGGTTAGGAATTTGATTGTATTGATTTGTCATCAAGTGTACCTTTGCAGCGTCATTTCTCTCATCTCTTTTCGCTTCTTATCTCCCCAATTCTTTCTGCGGTAGTGCATATTTGGGAGGAGGTCACAAAACCCTGAACTATGTGAATTGTCTGATAATTTTAGAAAAGAAGCCGAATCATCCTCCTCCTCCACAAACATGGCTGCACGCCTACCCCCAAATCCCGAGGGAGGAAACCGCCCTCAAAACCCACCAGGTGGTGGAGCCTTGGATCCCAAAACCCGCCTCCTAGCCCAAATGGAAATGTATAATGAACAAATTAAGGCCATTAGGGAAACATTAGAGGAAATGCAGAATCCTCCCGAACGGGAGGAGCCTAGGTCTCTTAGGTCCTATCAGAATCCCGCTGCTACAGAGACCATAGGACAAATTCGGGTCCCCATGAGCGAGGACGACTTTGAACTGAAACCTAACATAATTGGCCTGATAAATTTTCACTTCCATGGTCTTGCAAGTGAAGATCCTTTTCTCCACTTGGAAGACCTAACCCGATTAGCTGAAACAGTTAAACCAAGAAATATCGGGCTACCTATAGTCCTCATGAAAATGTTCCCGTTTTCATTGCGGGATAAAGCGTCGCAGTGGTTACGCACCCTTGGGAGAACCATCCACTCTTGGGAAGAGATGCGAACAGCGTTTCTCAAGAAGTTCTTCCCAATCGGGCGAACCAATGCGCTTCGTCGTATTATCACTTCATTTACGCAACAAAACAGCGAACAATTTCATGAGGCATGGGAGAGATATAATGACCTCCTCAGGAAGTGTCCACACCATGGTCTGCCTAAGTGGCATATAGCCCAGATTTTCTACTATGGGCTAAATGAGACTTTGAAGCAGATTGCAGACACTTCCTACGAAGGGAATTTTATGAATAAAGACGAGAATGGAGCATTCGAATTATTTGAAAATATGAGTGAAAACTCAATGAACAATGCTTCCATTGTCGCCTTTAATCGTACCACCTTGCCCCGTAATGTCCACGAATTTGACACGAAACCCTCCCATTCATCCACTGATCTCAGCCTTATCGCACAAAAATTGGATGAAGTCTCCGTCGTGCACAAGAAGCTGGATGAGCTTATGGCCAACCTCGCCCGTTCTATGGCAAACACCCCTACCTCACCACTTCATCACAATCCTAATTCTTCCAACACAAGGCTTGTCCCGGAAATCCCGTAAGACCTTCCTTACTGAGTTTCGCACCGAGCGATTCGGTAAGTCATGTGGATCTGACTTCTGCGAGCCAGTATTTTGACACGGAGGACCAAGCCTCCATGTGCTCGGACGCATATTTACATGCAGACGCATCTTCTGGCATAGAAGACGCTTACGTCCTGGGGAACAACCCGTTCTCTACCACTTATAACCCAGGGTGGCAAAATCATCCGAACTTCACATGGTCCAACAACCTGCAGTGCCAAAACCCCGCAGGTGGACCAATGCGACCATCCGCACCTGTCATTCCAAGGGCCCAGTCTAATCCTATGACGAATCCGACATCGGGTCCTTGCGTATCGCAAACAGAACACGCATCGAGTCCTCTTGATAAATTGATGTGAATGATGATGGAAATGTCAAAGCGCCATAAAGAGAACATGACCTCTCTTCAGCACCAATTGGCGCAGCAGAATGCTGAGACCAATCAACTACGCATGGCGACTCGATCTCAGGGCACTCTCCCAGCCCAACCTATTCCAAACCTGCAAAATTTCGTACCCCGTGGTCCTCAACCACAGGTACGACCTTCTCAGGGGCAGGTTAATCAAATTCGGCAGGCTCCGAGCATTCCACCGGGATTTCAGGCTAATCCCGCTGCAACACCTCACTCTTATGCCCCTATTGCGAACCCTCCTCCACCTTATGATCCCACTGGACCCGCATCGTCCAATGCGATCACTACGAGGAGCGGTAAGCAGACCGTCGATCCGCCTCAACCTGATCCTGGCCCGTGTTCTTCATCACCCTCTCATTCGGGATGCGCACCGTATTCGCGAGAGGACAATACACCCAAATTGGTGCAAGAATCAGTCCCATTCCCTGATGCTCTACTGAGGGAGCCAAAAGGCAAAAAGAAAGATACACAGGCCTTTGATAACCTGCGTAATTTGTTTAGGGATGTTGAAATCAAGGTACCCCTGCTCGAGGCTATCGATCACATACCTACTGTCGCCCGATTTTTCAAAGACTACATAACACCCAGGCGACAGTCAAAGAAAACTAAGAATCTGGTGGTTCTCTCACCTCATGCGAGTTGTGCTATACTATCAAACCTACCACCAAAGCAGAAAGATCCTGGCGCACCACTGATTTCCTGTAGCATCCAAGGATGCAATTTTAACCGTGCCCTACTTGATCTAGGATCTTCCATCAATCTCATACCAACCATCATGCTCGAAAAATTTTCCTTAGGAAATCTGAAACCCACCCCTGTCACGTTATAGTTGGCAGATCATTTTGTCAAAATCCCAAAGGGTGTGGTGGAAGACATGGTGGTTAGGGTCAATAGTCTCTGTTTTCCTGTTGACTTTCTTGTTTTAGATATGGAAGTTCCTAGATCACTTTCTGATTGTTCGATCATCCTTGGTCGACCTTTCTTGGCCACAGCCCGTGCCCATATCGACTGCGAGTCGGGCTGTATTGAGATTGCCGTTGGATATGAAAAGCTCAAGCTTAACATCTTCAAGGCAGCCAAGAACTTTGATTACGATTGCATCGAGGATGACACGTCCGATGAGGACATGGCCGTCAACGCGTGTATCGGACTAATTGGGACCTATTTTGATTGCTGTGGATTACCTTTAAACATTGACGATTGCCTGATCAATACATACTGTGATGTTCCCCCATCCCTCCCTTGTCCCATACCTTCTCCTGGCCAGACTTCTGATGAGGTTTTCTCCGCTTCCCATACCTCGTGGTCTGAGTCATATCCGGGCTACTCACCGCCGGTCCACACTCTTGAAGATCGGATTACCCTTTCTTTCCTGCCAAATCAGGCGGATTTGCAACTCCACACTGGGACCTTGAGCCCATATGCTACCCACTGGGGCTATTCCTTTTAGGATCCATCTATCCAAGAAGCCCCTCTTCTCGGCCAATCTGAGGGCCAACTTCTTCCTCCTGACTTGTTCTCCGATCCGCCTGGGACACTCTCGTCCCAAGAAATGCCAGACCTTTCACCATCCACTCCCGAGCTGAAAGAGCTGCCTAATACACTTAAGTATGTTTTCTTGGGACCAAATGAAATGCTCCCCGTAATCATTAGTTCAAAATTGACCAGGGAGCAAGAGTGCAAACTAACGAAGGTCCTTATGGAACACAAGGCAGCCATTGGATGGTCTTTATCAGACTTATCTGGCATTAGCCCCTCCTATTGTACTCACTGTATATATACGGAGGAGGAGGCTCGACCTTCCCGCGAGATGCAGCGACGTCTCAACCCTAACATGCGGGAGGTCGTTAAGAAAGAAATTATTAAGTGGCTGGATGCGGGTATAATCTACCCAATCAGTGATAGCCCCTGGGTGAGTCCGATTCACATTGTGACCAAAAAGGCAGGACTTACAATCCGTGTCAATGACAGGGGCGAATCCATCCCTACACGCACTCCTACATCTTGGAGAGTATGTGTAGATTATAGGAAACTCAATGCTGCAACTAAGAAAGATCACTTTCTGCTACCTTTCATTGACCAAATCCTGGAGAGGTTAGAGGGAAATAAATTTTTCTGTTTCCTGGATGGATTCTCAGGATATAACCAAGTGGCAATTGACCCCTGGGACCAAGAGAAAATCACTTTTACCTACCCCTTCAGCACCTTTGCATTTAGAAGGATGCCATTCGGATTTTGCAACGTGCCAGCAACTTTCCAAAAATGTATGCTGGCAATATTTCATGACATGGTGGGTGACTTTCTCGAGGTCTTCATGGATGACTTTTCTATCTTTGGACCCTCTTTCGATGAATGTCTTGCCAACCTGACCCGTATCCTTAGGAGATGCATTGATGTAAACCTCGTGCTTTCTTGGGAAAAAAGTCATTTTATGGTGCACGAGGGAATTGTTCTCGGGCATATCATCTCCAATAGGGGTATCGAGGTTGACAGAGCTAAGCTTGATGTAATTGTTGATTTACCTGTGCCTGGCTCTGTCAAACAAATCCTCTCCTTCCTGGGACATGTCGGTTTCTATAGAAGATTCATCAAAGATTTCTCCAAGATTTCTCGACCTTTAACTCATCTCCTATCGACCGATGTACCCTTTGATATGGGCCCCGACTGCATACGAGCATTCACGCAGCTACGTAATGCTGTCACCAAGGCCCCTGTTCTCCAGCCACCTGATTGGTCCCTCGACTTTGAACTCATGTGTGACGCTTCCGACCTTGCAGTCGGAGCCATCCTGGGACAAAGATGCGATAGACACCCCTTCGTGGTGTACTACGCCAGTAAGACGTTGGACGAGACACAGCGTAATTATACTACCACTGAAAAAGAACTGCTAGCGGTCGTCTTTGGGCTGGAGAAATTTCGCTCTTACCTTCTGGGCTCACACGTTATTGTTTTCACTGATCACGCGGCCATTCGCCATCTCATGCACAAGAAGGATGCCAAGCTTAGACTGATTCGTTGGATCCTTCTGCACCAAGAATTTGACATTGAGATCCACGACAAGGCCTAAGCCCAGAATGTTGTGGCTGATCATCTTTCCAGACTAGACCCTGACCATATTGGACTTACTCTGTCGATCAATGAAATTTTTCCTGATGAGCACCTATTGGCAATTAATGTGGCAAGTGGACCGTGGTATGCCGACATTGCCAATTACCTTGCTTCTGGATCCCTTCCACGTGGCTGGCCTAAAAACCAGCACAAGTGTCTCATGGAAGAAGCAAAGTATTATTTCTGGGATAATCCACTTCTTTTCTGGATAGGTGCTGATCAAATCATCCGTCGCTGTGCTCCTGACAGGTAATTCCCCAGTATGCTATCCTTCTGCCACGATCAGGCCTGCGGAGGCCATTTCTCTAGGAGGAAAACTGCAACCAAGGTGTTGCAATGCGATTTCTTTAGCCCTCCCTTCACCAGGATGCACACAATTATGCCAAGCATTGCACTAGGTGCCAGTCGTTAAGGTCAATGTCACGTCGTAACATCATGCCCTTACAACCCATCCTAGCTGCGGAAATCTTCAACATTTGGGGAATTGATTTCATGGGTCCCTTTCCTCCTTCCAACGGCTTCGAATTTATTCTCGTGGCTGTTGATTATGTTTCAAAATGGATCGAGGCAATTCCCACGCGCCGTGCTGACCATGTTATATCCACTCGATTTGTCAAAGACCACATCTTTGCGTGCTTTGGGATCCCTTGAGCCATTATCTCGGATGGAGGAAGCCACTTTACCCATGCTTCTTTTCGGGCACTTCTAAGGAAATACGGAGTCCACCATCGTATCGCATCTCCGTATCATCCTCAGATGAACAGCCAGGCAAAGGTGTCAAACCAGCAAATCAAGCAAATTCTTCAGAAAACGGCTTGGCCTGACCATAAGGATTGGTCCGACAAGCTAATTGACGCACTTTAGCCGTATCGGACCGCCTTCAAGGCTCCCCTTGGTATGTCTCCTTATAGAATCATTTACGGGAAGCCTTGTCATTTGTCCGTGGAGTTGGAGTACCGCGCTTATTGGGCAGTTCGCCAATGTAACCTCGACCCAGACCTGTGTGGTCGAGAAAGGAAACTCCAACTCCAGGAGCTGGAAGAGCTCCGTCGTGAAGCCTATGATTCTGCTTTAACTTTCAAACAACGCACTAAGGCTTTTCACGACAGCAGTATTCGGTGGAAAGAATTTGAGCCATCTCAGCAAGTTTGGCTCTACAATGCCCGGCTCAAATTCTTTTCTGGGAAACTGAAGTCCAAATGGACTGGTCCTTTCCTGGTCTCAAGACCATTTCCCAACGGGGCCGTTGAGATTGAAGATCCCAAATCTGGGCATAAATTTACGATCAATGGGTAGCATTTGAAACCCTATCTTACTCATGAACCTGCCCCCGTTGCAGAAACTGTTGCCCTGCTGGAGGGTAACTAATTTGTGCCTCATTCTGAGTCCAGCTGGGACGTTAAATTCAGCGCTCGTTGGGAGGCACCGCAACAACACTCAGTATCCACCATCACTTTTCACTTCACTATCACGATCATGATAACACCACGCAAGGGGGTAGTAATTAGGTTGAATATGGCCCATCTTTAGAATAAAAGGCACAACATAAAGTAGAATAGGAGCATTGCATGCATCAAGTACCAAGATTGCTTATAAACTGCATTAATGGCCATTTGTATAAAGCATGTGTCAAAGCAGGCCTCAGATGAGCAATCGGACCGCACGGATGGATTCAGAACGACGAACGGAGTCCAACGGACTCAAGATCGGCCAAATCCGACATCCGGAGCTCCCACAATGGGCTCAAGAAATTCTGACCATCGATCTAGAGATCAATGGCCCAGAAAGCGCCACGTCGCCTCGGCCCCACCGCTCGCACGCCCTCAAGCCAACCAAGGACGAATCTCGGCCGTTGATCTTCAATCGAACGGCCGAGATTCGCGCTCTCGCCCGCGGTCGCCGCGACAAAGCGCGGGCGTGGCGCAACGGCTAGCGCACACGCCCGCATCGCAGCGACGTGCGTTCGAATCGCGCGGAGCGGAAATCAAGCGAGAGCGAAGGGCGCGGCAAAATTGGATCGCCCGATCAGCAGCGGGCGGCCAGGATCGCGCCACGCGGTGCGATGACAGCTCCCGAGCGCCCACGCGCGCGTGCACGCCGGGCGGAAACGCGTGCGCGCACGCGCGCCCGAGGCGCGATCTCAGTGCGGGCGCAGGAGGATCTCAGCCGTTCGATCTTCGATCAGATGGCTCTCGTTCAACGTCCATGGATCGCGCATGGAGAGAGAGCGGGGCGGGCAGCTAACCGGCGGCAGGAGGGCTTCACCGACGTATCTGGAAGCGATTTTAGTGACGTTCTGGATGTCACTAAAGCACATTCTTCTTTTAGGAAGCCCTTAACTCTATTTAAACCCCCTTCTACCACCATTCAAGGCATACTCTCCCACTTGCAACTACTCCACTCCTCTCCTAGCTAGTTTTAGGCACTCTTGTAATCGCCGGAGACGACGAGCCACCGACGGAGCCTCCTCCACCGCCGTGGCTGCCTCGTCACTCTCCACTCTACCTCTCTCTCTCTCTCTCTCTTTCTCTCTTTTAAGCTTTCATTTACTTTTGCTAAAGCATGTATTTAATGTTGTAAACCATGAACTATGAATGCATGTTTAATGAAATTATTTTCCATTTAGTCGCCATTTTAATTTCTGCTTAAAGTGCATGATCAAAACCAAGAGCTTTCTAACCCTAAATTCTCTCTATCTCTCGTTTTTCAAAACCGTCTCTTTCGCAAGCAAAACTCCGCCTTTTTCGTGACAACAAGTGGTAAACAAAATCCGATTTTCACGCCTCCTTGAGACCGACACTCGAACTCACCTCCGTTTACTCCTTTTAAAACCGACGTATCAAGTGCAACTATAACGACACCTCTTAACGCACACGCATGAAGGCACGTCAGTTTTTGGCGCCGTTGCTGGGGAGGCAACGGATTTGTTTTATCACCTCCATTCCACACTCATTCTCACATCGTCTAATGCCCTATTTTCCTTTTTACTTGACGGTTGCAGGAATTCAACGCATGGACGGCGAAACGACGCATTCCACGACGGTAGCAAGGGTTGGCAGCTAGAGGACCGATAGTAACCTGTCTCTCATTGTTTGCTTGCGTGAAAAAGCTAAAAAAAAAATTGTAAAAAAAACTAAAAAAATTGGCGTGGTGAATGATTGCTTAACCCACATTCTTAACACATCACCCTACAAAAAAATGTACACTCTAATATGCTGAATAAATTCTTGGAGTGTTCTTTTCTTTCTTGAGGGGTGTTTGTGAAGCCACCATGAGTTGACCTGGGCCGCACCACTCAACCCTAAAACTGACTCATCTAATAGAAGCTGCATGATCATTAGGATGAGTACACTAGGGTTTTAGAACCTCTACAGAATAAAAAGGAAATCTACTTTCATCAAATTGTGTGCAAACTTGACGTGCCCACTGAAACTTGTTTGAAAACATTAAGACACGTCAACCCTAAAAAGTACTAAAGTAAGGATGAAACATTAAAAGACACCACATCCTAACAAATCCTTGCTTGAAAATCATGTTTTGCTAGAAGCACACACTTTGAAAGTGGAAAATTAAGAGGCACCACCCCAATCAACGCCTCATCACATCACCCTAAGCACAAGCACTATCATAACCCTTTAAAACTGAGTAGACGTGCCCTAGGCAGGACTGAGTTAAGTCTCAAAAGGCGAGGTTTTGTTTGCTAGGCACTTGGCTTTCATTCCCTTGGTAGAATCTGGTGACTAGGCTGCGGAGCAGTGTCAAACGACCGCGGTTGTGGGGTCTATGGAACCGGAGGCGCAAGCCAAAGGAAGAACCTTCCCTGCAATCCCCTCGTAATCAACCTGGCCAGATTAGCCTTGGGAAGGGGAGTCCAGTGCTTACGGACTTAATCAACCTTTGTGAGATTTCTAGGTCTTCTAAGGAATACACCATAAGGACTAGGCTTGTTTGCTTGGTTGAGGACACAACTCTCTCGCATCTGTTCTTCCCACATCCCTCCATTTCTTCCAAACCATGGATTTCAATACCTATCCATCTTACCCAAACTACCTCCAACAGGATTTGTATGCTAACCCAAGTGGACCATACCCACAGCCTACTTGGGCTAACCAACCACCAAGTTGGGGGTACAACCTTGAATATCCTTCTTGGCCCAACTATGACCAAACCGCACCAACCTCTTATTGGAATACAACCAACATAGCCACCCAAGGGTACGATTCAAATCATGGGGCTCCATATCTCGATTGTCCTCACAATGCCTCCTCATTTAGGTCCGACCCGCTCTACTGTGATAGGACCTACACTTTAGGAGAACACCAAGAACCCTACCCATCTCAGGATAATAACCAAGAAAGGTCATCTGAATTCAACAACCTTGCCTACTTGACCTTTGGATTAGAAGGAGTTCTAGACAAATGGAAATCAGAAAATGATCAGAAATCTAGGCAAGCCCAGGATCATCAACCTTTGATTTGGTCCCCTGATGAAGAATCTGACTGGGAGGAGGACTTCGAACCTCAACTATTCTGGAGTAGGACCAAACAGAGAATGGTTCCTCTTGAAGAACTGGACCCTGAACATGATAGAATAGAGGACCCACCCAAGAACCTAAACACCAGTGTGGGTTCTGATCCACAACCTCAACCATACTCTCTTAACCAGGATCTCAAGGAGGAAATCCAAAGGACACCAAATGACACCATGTCAATTCTTGATAACCTCAAATTAGAACTACACAGACAGAATCAAGAATTGGTTAAAGGGTAACAGGCCATGATGGATTTGTTCCAACAATTGGGGAAAGAAGGCCAGAGAAAGATGTTGCACACAACGCCACTCATAAAGCAAGGACCTACCATGATCAATTGGACTACACCCAGTCATCCTGATTTGGTTCAGTCCACCATTGATACCCCTCAGGAGTTGGACAGCTCAGTGGATAAGGACAGTAAGGATTCCTTGGAACACAATTTGGGGAAACATCAGGAGGAAACTGAGAATGTGAGGGGAGAGGCCTTGGAATCTGAATCCAATCGGCCCAAGAGAAGCAATCCGGTGGGAGCAGCAGCCACCATCATAGATGGAGAATGGAGTTACAATCTCAAAGAAATTGATTATGAATCGGTTGGAATCCCCATCACAAATTTGGAGGAGGGCCGAGAGAAAGAATATGATCTAGAGGATGAAATTGACCCTACCTCTAATGTAACCCGAAACAGTGAATCTGATACAGAGAAGGTGGCAGAAAATATTCTTGAGATCAAGGGCTTGGAAGGAATGAGCGATGAAACCATAGTTGCGGAAGAGATGGATTCGTCTTTGGAGAGAGGCCTCATGCTTGGTTGTAGGGCTCAGTATGAAACTCTGGACTTTGTTACCTGCCCTACCAGAATAAGAATCCCGCAACCCGAATGCACTGGAATTGATACACTTTCGAAGGATTACAGTTTTATGGGGACACAAGCTGAATATAAGACCTACATCTTTAGTGTTTGGCATGTCATATTTGGGGTGCGTTCGTCCACAGCAACTTGTTTGCATGCCCACAAACTAAGAGAGGATCTGACACGGGCATGCATGACATATCTGTTACAGAATTCCCGCCCCTTAGGAACGGGACTCCACCACAACCTTATTCGCATCTGTGGACTTCTGATTTTGGGTCTGGTTAATTTTGAACATATCTTCTTGACCCAAGACATTCCTGTTTGTGCACCGCCCAGCTGGAGGCGTTAAACTCAGCGCTTCCTAGGAGGCAACCCAGCGGATTCAGACTGATATGGTAGTTTACGTCACTCAGGTACTATCTTTTTGAACGCTTCTGCATCCATGCATCTGCCAATGAGGACATTATCCAACTTAAGCATGGGGGGGATGGTAAATTGCATAATACTGAGCTTAATTAATCAGTCTGAATGAATAAATTAATTGATTAAAAAAAAAATGAATTTAGGAAGAAAAACTAAGGCATTAGAAACTTGTCAATAGTGGGAAATAATACAAAAAGAACTTAAACACTTAGACTTTTCAGGCCTTCAGGCTTAATCAGCCCTGGTGTCCATTAAAATATGGATTTAGCGGCGAATCCTTGCAACTTTAAGCTATTCTAATCCACCTAATAAATAAGGTAATAAGTATACGACTTATCAACTCACCCTCTAACTCAGGAAAACTTTGAGTCTAAGCATCTACACACATTTTTGCACAGACTCACTTCTCGGAGATTTTGACAGAAATTGGGTAGCTAATGAACTCTCTAGGGTGGTATGGCTGGCAAGTTGTCATGGGTAACAACCCATTGGCAGGTTGTCCAGAACCCAGCCACAGGCCATTTCTTTTTCGCTGCCTCTAGGTACATTTGAGATTAGGGAAGCCACCTACGAAAAAAAAAAAAGAAGAAAAGAAAATAAACCACACTTCACCGCACAAGTATGGCTGGCAAGTGATCGTGGGTAACAGCCCATTGGTCGGTTGTCCAGAGCCCAGCTCAATAATTGCACAAAAAAGACCAAAACACCTAAGGACGAAGCGGGGAAGTAGTACAAGCCGGGGAGATATACACTGGAAAATCCTTGTGTTGACCCCAAGTAAAATGAACCTAGGGAGAAAGCTACCAATCGAACAAATACACCTTCAGGCAAAAATTTATTTTCTTTTCCGGTCACCTAGAGGCGTAGAAACTCGAAGTCTGTCTCAATTACCGTTAAGTGAGTCTATCACAACATTCACACCAAGATGCTTAGCACTTAGGGTTTTGACTGAGTTTTGGGTGGGTTGGGTAGCCGTAAAAAGTTACCAACCCACACTGAATTTCGAAAATTCTAAAAAGACATATATAGATATATACGTATACATTTGTATAGTTATATATACAAAGCAAGGATTCGGGCGATTCGTATTTTGGAAGACACCCGGGCACTGCTTAGTCTTTGTAGATTAAGATCTTCGTATATTTCCTCTTATTGACGAGTAACGAAGTGCCTAAGCAATTACTTCTTAAATTCTCCAAAGAAATAAAGGCTAGAATAAACCTTGCTAGGGGCTATCAAGGAGTAAGCATGGGGGTATGATAACACCACGCAAGGGGGTAGTAATTAGGTTGAATATGGCCCATCTTTAGAATAAAAGGCACAACATAAAGTAGAATAGGAGTATTGCATGCATCAAGTACCAAGATTACTTATAAATTGCATTAATGGCCATTTGTGTAAAGCATGTGTCAAAGCAGGCCTCAGATGAGCAATCGGACCGCACGGATGGATTCAGAACGACGAACGGAGTCCAACGGACTCAAGATCGACCAAATCCGACATCCGGAGCTCTCACAATGGGCCCAAGAAATTCTGACCGTTGATCTAGAGATCAACGGCCCAGAAAGCGCCACGTCGCCCCGGCCCCACCGCTCGCACGCCCTCAAGCCAACCAAGGACGAATCTCGACCGTTGATCTTCGATCGAACGGCCGAGATCCGTGCGCTCGCCCGCGGTCGCCGCGACAAAGCGCGGGCGTGGCACAATGACTAGCGCGCACGCCTGCATCGCAGCGACGCGAGTTCGAATCAGCGGAAATCAAGCGAGAGCGAAGGGCGCGGCAAAATTGGACAGCCCGATCAGCAGCGGGTGGCCAGGATCGCGCCACGCGGCGCGATGATAGCTCCCGAGCGCCCACGCGCGCGTGCACGCCGGGCGGAAATGCGCGCGCACACGCGTGCCCGAGGCACGATCTCAGCGCGGGCGCAGGAGGATCTCAGCCGTCCGATCTTCGATCGGACGGCTCTCGTTCAACGTCCACGAATCGCGCATGGAGAGAGAGCGGGGCGGGCAGCTGACCAGCCGCAGGAGGGCTTCACCGACGTATCTGGAAGCGGTTTTAGCGACGTTCTGGATGTCGCTAAAGCACATTCTTCTTTTAGGAAGCCCTTAACTCTATTTAAACCCCCTTCCACCACCATTCAAGGCATACTCTCCCACTTGCAACTACTCCACTCCTCTCCTAGCTAGTTTTAGGCACTCTTGTAATCGCCGGAGATGACGAGCCGCCGACGGAACCTCCTCCACCGCCGTGGCTGCCTAGTCACTCTCCACTCTCTCTCTACCTCTCTCTCTCTCTCTCTTTTAAGCTTTCATTTACTTTTGCTGAAGCATGTATTTAATGTTGTAAACCATGAACTATGAATGCATGTTTAATGAAATTATTTTCCATTTAGTCGCCATTTTAATTTCTGCTTAAAGTGCATGATCAAAACCAAGAGCTTTCTAACCCTAAATTCTCTCTATCTCTCGCTTTTCAAAATCGTCTCTTTCGCAAGCAAAACTCCGCCTTTTTCGTGACAACAAGTGGTAAACAAAATCCGATTTCCACGCCTCCCTGAGACCGACACTCGGACTCACCTCCGTTTACTTCTTTTAAAATCGACGTATCAAGTACAACTATAACGACACCTCTTAACACACACGCACGAAGGCACGTCAGATCACTTCACTTTTCACTTCACCACCCGCCATCCACCCACCCTACTACCCTGCTGTATACCCTGCACCTCAACTCGTTACCCGATCTTTCATCCTTTCTCTACCCTACCCTGCATGCATATGAGGACAGCATCGTTTGGCATGGGGGGGTGGATAGGCATCCTTAGGATTTGGGTATTTTAGGGTATCATGCAGTTTCCTCCTATATATATATATATATATATAAAAATGGTGTTTAGTAATGATCTGAAAGTTGAAACAAAAATACAATAAATGTTTATGGATATTCAACCGCTGTTTTGAAGACTTTCCAGGCCACAGAAGCTTGATTCGCTCAGTCTCGACTTAATTCACTTGAGCATTGACAAGATAGATCAGAATCTCTCCTCACTAAGGACGTATTCTTGTACCTAAGACACCAGTACAGGATCCGTTGGTTTGTTTCTACTTGAGAGCCTAAGTAATCTTGGTTCACACTACACATATCAAGAAAGACCAGGTGAACATAAGATCCAACCCTAGTGTTCATTAGGGAAGGTGGAGTCCTTACCTATGTGCGCAGGTAGACTTTTTATCCCAGACTTTAGTCTTGTGTTTAGGAGAGACTCTTTCCACCAAAAAGGAACTCTCCCACCAAAAAGAAAAGTGTAATCCTCCAAATAATGTTGTAAGAGATATACTGACACGTGTTTAAAAAAAAAAAGATGCAAATAAGTCAGTATATCTCGCACATATCTGTAAAGTCTTCTTCCTACAAAAAAGTTCTTCAGGGCAAATACCCTATTTTCTTTGAGCCACAAATGTCAGAAAATGGGAGTTGAGTTTTCCGTCATCTTTTTAATAGTCAATCCAAAGACACGGGCTGAAACTAGGACCAACCTTTACTTAAAAATTCGTGAAACCCTGGGCTTGAATCTTAATGTTCATCTAGTCAGTCTTGACCCTTCACTAAGCACAAGCCATAATCTCTTGAGCTCTCGAGTACGACAAAAACCTCCTGGGTCCTGGAAATCGTACTTAAGGTTTAAATATCAAGAGTCCTGGTTAGTCGAGAGATGATCTATGTCATGTGAGACTTAAAGTATTGGTAGTCTTCTCTGCAATTGGTTTTCACAATATCCAACAATAAACACACCTATGTCGCCTCAAAGAAAATCTTCAGCTTAAAGATCATTTCTAAATACAACAAAAAAATGTTTTGCTAGGGACTAGCAATAGATAAGCATGGGGGTATGATTGCACAGCAAAAATACACCAACAATTGTGCCATCATGTGCTATTTCCTAGCATTACCAGTGCATATTAGGAATCCATAGTTGCATTTGTAAAAATACACACATGCATGCATTTAATTGAGAGGGGAGGAGAGTGAATAAAATGGCCTTGTAATTGACAAATTCTTCAAGTGCTGCCTCGCAAAATTTTCATCCTTATTTTTATTTCTATTTGATTTTGACTTTCTTCTCCACGGCTGCATGGTTGGGCCTTCTTCCTCACGCCATGCTCTGCAAACAGCTCTCCCTGCCAGCTGCATGCACAGCATGCACATGATGCACAGCGAGGGCATGGTTGCGCATGCCTTCTTCCTCTATAAAAAAACATGGCTTCTTCTTTGCAAGGAGAGCCTGGTCCACACAAAAAAACCACCACAGAGACAGTAGCTTCCCTCCTTCCAGGCTGTCTCCTCCCCTCTCCCCTCCATACGCAGCCTCTCCTCCTCTGTGCACCACTGTGAGTCCACCACCGCCCAGCTCATCAAAGAGCCGGTGGGCGTGGTGGTTCTCTCTCTGTTTCAATGTTGAGCCAATTCCGCCATTGCCACAAAGCTTTAAGCTTTGAAGCTCAACCAGCCACCGCGCGCCCCTGCAGCAGCTGGCTAAGCTCCACCGCGCACGCCAGCAGGACACCCGCGCCCCTCTCCACGCGCCCTGTCACGCTCCTTCGCCCACGGCCCAGCCCTCCCCGCGCACCCTATCGCGAATCGCCTCTCCGCAAGCCAGTAGCCGGCGAAGCCTCTTCAGCGCGCACGCCAACCGCTCCACACCTCTCGCACTCATAGCACCGGGCACAGGCGGTCGCGCGGCTCGACCATGCACTGTAGCCACTGTTCACGCTAGTCAGCGGAACACTGTGGCTACAGTGCGGTGACCGGTAAGTTTCTCACTTATCCAATCACCCGGCGCGCCACTACCGGCCCCAGCCCGCGCTCGCGTCCCGCCACGAGCCTGCTCCAGCGCTCGCCCGCACGTTTGCGTGTGCCCGTGTCTGCCAGCACCCGCACCCGCCCGCGTCTTCACCCGCTCCCAGCACCTGCGCCTGCCCACACATGCCTCTCCACGCAGTGCTGTGCACTGCGGTCACTCCCCTACGCTCACTCCCTCCCAGAATGCCCCTCTTCGCATGCCTACGTGCCTGTGCGCGCACGTGAACCACCATACGTCGCCCCTGAAGCTCCAGACGGCTTAACTCGCCTCTTCTTCATCCAGCAGACCATCCTTCTCTCTCCCTCTCTCTGTCACAGCACTCTCTCACACTCTCTGCACACACATACACACACACTCACTCTCGCACACACACGCACACACACACACACACACACACACACTATATATATATATATATATATATATATATAAGTACACATATACCTATATATTTATAACCATATATATACATATAGATATATTTACATACATATATACATATATATATTTTTTCATATCACTTATCATACGTTGTATCGCGAGAATATCCGCACCAGTTGCTGATATTCCCCGATACACGCATACAAAAAGCGTGTTCGCACTCATCTTCCACCTTACACTCCACGCGGCACTTCGTCCTGTTGGTTGCATCTTCCTAGACGACGACCGACTCGACACCATGCTACATGCCATCTCCACCTCCACCCTCACCCCTTTATACATATATAATATATACATATATATCTATACTATATTTACTTTATTTCTGTTTCTCTTTCAAGCCAGTAAAAAGATAAAAAAATATATATAAAAGAGAAGATAATTCTTGACTTGCAGGTACTCAGTCTTGCGAATAGCAAGACCAGTTTTGAAACCCTGATTTGGCTCAAAGCCAAGAACCTGATTTTGAGGGTGTGCCTCAAGGACAAGAATTATCAGAAAAAAAATCTAAATAGAAAAACACTAAAAACATAATAAACGAACGAAAGAGATTCATTGTAGGAAAGGCGTAGAAACTTATTCACTTCTAATCCCACTTCCCTAAGTTCGACCCTGGGCCTAAAAGTGACCAAGATAAAATCAAGTAGGCTAGGTAAAAAAATTTTCTAAAGAGATGGTTAGGCTCGATTTAGGTTAACCACTATACGCATTTCAACGATAAAATCACCATATTAACACAACCTGTCCGGGTCTACACCACTTATCAGAATAAGGGGCAGGATTTACACCCTCGAGAGGTTCTGTTTTAATCTTATCATTACAGGAATCTCGGAATTCTATGCTTGGTGAACCAGGATTTTGGTTTTCTAGGGCTAGCTCAAAATCGTGTTCTCCTACAATTGGGATTCCCAACCTAATTCCAGATCAGGCATGTTATATTCCATCTGGGTTGGGAATCCACAACAACCTTGTGCCTCGAACTCAGGATTTGGGAAGTTATGTTGATCCTCATACTATTCCAAGATGGTTCATTAATTGTTTGGGGTATGTACGAGTATTTTTTATCGATAACTTGTTTCAATAATTTTATCACCTCTTTCGATTTTTCAAGATCATCTTGGTGTATTTCCCAAAGTATAGGATTTGTCATGCATTGGAGATATTCAAAGTTATGCAATTTTTTATCTCAGTGTGTCCTGTTATGAGAATGTCTCAGGTTGATCCCTTTGTTGCTTCTGTTAATAACAATTGGGCACAGTTTACGATGAAGGTTGTTGCTGTTGGTATACTAACCTAAATGTCTTCTACAGGTTTTGAGGTTTTGTACTCAATCTCATAAAATTCAAGGGCATCCTCAACCATTCCATCTCTCATGGATCTTTGTGATTCAGGTTTTTTAAATGATTTTCCTAAGTACCCAGGCTACATATTTGAATCAGATGGTGGAATCAAGATGTAGAATTAAAATTCAATTCTTAGAATGAAGTGGTTTGATCTGAATAGAGACTCCCAAAGAAAATCTATCTGTGTGCTCTAAATAGAAGGGATGAGGAACTGGATGTGGTGTTGACCCAATCAAGGCACCCAAAGATTTTGGATGACTATAGAGGTTCGGGGCAGATGATACCCTTTAGTCAAAAAGCTATCCACCTGAGAATTACCTGGACAGCCAGAGAGGGAGAGTCCCGCAAAGACCCCTACACAGTAGAGTGCCCCCACGGGTTACAGGGTTTCCCCCACTTGACCTCTCTTGTCACTGATGTTCCAAGTAGACCAGAATGGGGACTTGACCTCTTAAGTCTATCAGTTTTATTTAAAGAATAAGGGTGCTTAAGATTTCACATGAACTTTAGATGTATTGAGTGCAAAAAGTGACCTAATTTCAAGGTTGGTTGACCCAACAAGGTGGGTCAACTTCACCTATTTGTCCTTTGAGAAGTGTTAGGTCCCTTCTTTCAGGATTCAAGTGAGATTAAGAGCCTGAATTTTAGGGTTTTCTTGAATGAATCTCTTCAACCAAGGCTTAGGCACACCTCTTTTTGGAGAGTTGATTCTTGCTTATGAAAGTGTATTTCTAAAACCCTAGATTGAAATCCTTAATTTGGCTCTAACCTTGGTCCAATTTTAGTTTGTCAAATGTGGTATATAGGGCTCAATCAAGAAAGTGGTAGCCCTAGTTACCTTAAATGGGTGTACAAATCAGTGTTGTTTGTTGAAATCAAATCAGGCAACTTGGTGAATTAGCTAGAAATGAAAAGCAAGTAGCCCTAATTGATTTTGCTTTTTTTTTTCTTTTCATGATGAGGGGCTTAAGAGAAAGAGGTTAATCAAAAATTACTTGCCCCTGGCGTGTTTGATGTGTAGCTGTCTTTCTTTGAATCTTCTCCCTGAAACAACCACAACAAGAAGAGATATAGCAAGTTAGTACCAAATCAGCAATTGTAATCAAGAATTCTAAATCACCCGTTGCTCCCCGGCAACGATGCCAAAATGTTTATCGCGCTGAATCGGGTTTTAAGAATATCGCGTTGTAGTACATCCGAGAAAGCATTCAAAACAAATATAATTTTATTACTCGAATTTTAAAGTCTGAGGTCGAACACAAGGAGCAAATTGGTGCTTTAGAAATCAAGATCACAATTCAATAATATCAATATCACAATGCAAAAATATAGGAGTACTTGGCAATGTAGATCACAAAATATTCAAGAATTCAATGCATATGAATAAAAATTAGAATGTTTATGTTATTTCTTCTCTCTCTGATTTTCTTCTTTTCTTCTTTCTGATTTTTCCTTTCCGAGTTCTTTCTTTCTCTATCTTCTCCTTCTTTCTTCAACTGCCTGAGCTCTTCTTATTCTCTGACTTTCTCCTTCCTTCTTTCTCTTCCTTCCTTCTTTCTCTTCCTTAGCCTTCTCGTCCTTAGCTTCTTCCTTCTTCTCTGGCCCTTCTCCTTCCTTCTTTCTCTTCCTGCCTGACCTCTTCTTCTCTAAATTTGGCTAAGTGTGGAGCCAAACTTTGCACAGCAAAACCCCCCTTCCCCTGTGTAACGTTCCTCTCTTCTCTCTTCTCTATTTTAGGTTCGCTCTCCTAGAGCCACAACCGGGTTGGGTAATCAGACCTAATGGAGATCTGGGTCCAGGCTCACCGACATGGGTGGTAAGCGAGGAGCGAGTCGGTCGGGTAAACGGGTCGTGGCCAGGTCCGCGTGGGCAGTGCCACGGACAAGGCCGTGAGAGGGGGAGAGAGGGACCTCACCCCGTGATTAGGAAGAGACAAAGCTATGGCACAAAATCAATTTATGTGCACACAACCTTTCTTCCAATTTCGAGGTGGGACTAAATGTCCCACCTCCCTTGCATGCCGCAGCAACAGATGGCGCTGCCAATTCGCTAGGCTACAGCTGCCTTTGACTCCAATTGGGAACCTGAGTGCGTTTGTGCCTCAAGTCTACACCACCTGGGACTTGCGTTTGGAGCAGTAGCACCTGGAGCGCAGCATGCGAGCTTCAAGCTCCTTCGCCCATGGCGGCCGGTGGTTGATACTTGAAAACATGAGAATGGCCTCGCGGCCACGTCAAATCGCCCATGAAGCTTCACTGAGGCACGGCGAGTGTGCTACGGTGGTTGGCGTGGCGAGGGGATGACTGTGGTGGCATGTCTAGGGTTCTCTGCGGGCGTGTGAGTGGGTGTGTTTGGGGGTGCTTTTAGGTGGTCAATGGAGTGAATGGAGTGGGGGAAAATGATCAGTGAGTCATTGCGGAGGTTGTAGGGTGGTTGGAGAGGTGGATGGAGGTGCAGAGCGGTGGGGGTACCTCGCCGGAGGGATCGCCGGAGGTGGAGAAGGTGATGGTGATATGTGGCGTCGAGGGGTGTTTTTGAGAAATAAAGAAAGGGAACAGGAGTAGAAGAGAGAGGGAAGCTAACAGACCTAATCTAAGGATGAAGGGAGAGGGAATCCTACACCAGTATGGTCACCGGACGTAGGGAAGATGAATACCTCCGTAGGTGAGGCGGCAGCGAAGATGGGGTAGAGGCGGTGTCGGTCGGTGTTACGCGACGTGGATGAATGAGAGGAAGGTAACCCAACCACTGGTATTATGGTTGGGCGACGAGAGAGCAAGGGAGGATCCGCCGGAGCTTGCGGAGGTGTTGCGGGTGGCGAGGAGAGAAGAATGTGAGGGATTCCAGCCTAATTCCAAGCTAAGGAGATGCAGCTGGATCAGGGGCTTCTTAAATAAGTCTCTAGAGAAGGATTTGTGCTTTGAAGCCAAGCTTCCAAGCAAGGTATAATTACCGGAGATGGAAGCTTCAAAATGACCCAAATCTCTCATGCATTCGCATGAGAAATTGGGAAACAATCAGGGCTCATAGATGGGTTCAGATTGGAGGAGATTACTCAGAGAATCTCCCTTCCAATTTTAAGAGGGATTTTCTAAGCAATCAAAGAGAAATCTCCCTCTAAATCTCGTCAGAGTTGGATTCCTCCGCTATAATGGTGGAGGGACCTATTTTTGAAGATGATAAGAAAGATAGGGGTCTAATTGTAAGGATTTTCGAAAGATAGTGGTAGAAATGTAATCAGGTTGGACCTATTTACAAAGTAGGTCAGGATGAGTTCCCCTTAGGTCCAAATTTTGGTACAAACTTAATTTGGACCTAAAGAATCCAATGGTGAAGTTGGATTTTTGGGTTTGATCATGTTTGACTGGGTAATTTACGCAAAACCTAATTTAGGGCAAATATCTATTTAGGACCCCATTCTAGGTCAAAATAGGTTCCAATGGCCAAATTAAAGGTTCTAAGCCATAGAGAATATTTTTATATAATTTTTCGAGGGTTTAGGTGAATTTTATCCTGACTAGAACCTTGTTTAATCAAGTGGGTCTGTTTTAGGGTTTCAAAAAGTCATTTAATTTACAGGGTACACACAAACCCTTTTCTGTCTGATTCAACCCACTTATTATCTTTTTAAGACCATTTGACCTGTGTTTAGCCCTTGAGAAAATATTATTGTACTACAATGGTAAAATTATAATTTTACCCCTTGTTTCTTGCTTTTCTCTCAGAAAGGTTATTCATTGAATTAGGACCTTCATTTGGTTATGTAGGATCTTTTATTCTCTTCATTGGGTCAAAATGAGCTAGTTAGGGCTCATGATGGTATTCCCATCACTTCCCCATAGCACGAGGAACGCTTTGTGACTACCGGTGAGGATTTTGTGCCTCGAGGAGCTCCGTCGACCACCGCCGGATCCGCCGTTTCCTCCACTAGCATCTGCCTCCCTCGCTAGTCCGATCAATGATCCACCATCGCCATCAAGTCGGCGACGCCATGCCAACTCTCCTTCACCCTTCGCCGGCGAAGATCTCTCATCGGAGCTCATTTCCGACGATGTGTCGCCGCTCCTTCGACGAGGCTTGCTAGCGTGCGAGGAAGAAAAGAGGATGAAGGAGAATAGGAGGAAGAAGAAAGTCGAGGACCTGAATGGAAACTTGCAAGGACCAAATTGTAAAAAAAGGACCATCTTGCAAATATTTTCAAGGACCTGATTGTAAATCTCCAGGAACCTAAGTGTAAGATAATCAAATTTCTAGGGACTAAATTGAATATGTGTTTGAATGATTATTTGTTTAACTCGATTATTAATTGTTGCTGATTGATATTAAGATTTCATGGCTGATCATTAGTGATTTGATATATTAAGTGCTTGATTGCATTATATCTTGATTTTTTTTAATTAAGCACTAGTTAAAATAGAATTTCCTCGAATACGTAATTAACTCTTTTTTGAACTAGGACGATGTGCAGAAAATCAAATTATGTATAACTAGTTCCTGAGTTCAACTCTCTTGATAGTGATATTTGTGCATTTAGTTTGCTCCCAATGAACGACCTCGGATTCTCTTTTAGTTTGAGTTATAAATTTAAATGTAAACGCGCTTCTATTGATTATACTACGACGCAAATAAATTTTAAAACACAGTAGAAGTGCTCACTAGCATAGAGATATTGCTTTCTGAAGCAACTTAGATCGACTTCAAGTGACCCTCCCCATTCCCTCAAAGCCTTGACCACCACGGGCTCCTTTGCCCTTCACGGGAGAGTGTACCTCATATGCCTTATCTTGAAGAAAAAGGGGTTCAGCATCGAAAAAATCCAACAATCCTTGAGACTCTACATCGGAAGTAATATCCAATATTTTAGCATCATTGCTCAGGAGCTCTGATCCCCCAACCTCAGAGACGAAAGGAGGATCAGGATAAGGGGGAGGAGAAGGTAAGGGAAGGTAAACATCCCAAGTTAACCCACAAGAATTGTTTGAAGGGCTACATTTGATCATTTTAACTTCAACATCATCATTATCCTCGACAATATTCTCAACCTCTAAATTATCAACAGAAAAGCCCCAATGGTTAGCAAAATCATGCAGAAAAACCACTTTTTCTTTTTCAGAATGAGCGAAATTGGGGAAGCCTTTGTTTTGCGATCAAAACAAATTCGAAGGAGCTTTATCGGACAAATCCAAAAATCGAGAAAACTCCAAAGAGAAATGCGATGTTTAAGAGCAAGACGGCAGAGCATCACAATCCATCGTAGCAGAATCAATAGCAGCAACAGGCGAAAGAGGCTAAGTAAGAATTTATCACCTTTTCTTGTATTTACAACATAATAGTTTAAGTATGTTGTGATATTTTTAAGTGTAATTTATAATTTAAAATTAATTACCTTACATATCATATAAAAATATCATAATTCATTACAATAGAATTTTTAATTAACTCTTCTAAGCTAGAAATCCATTTACTGCAATTAGGCCTAACAAGTCAAGCGAAATAGCATGGAAAGTGAATCTCGGTAATAGGGTATCTTACCTCGTAAAAAGTGTTGTAAATACCAAATATGGCCAATCTCACTTGACCGACAAGTCCAAAACACCCAGAACCCTTGGAAATGAACCCTGGATTGCCTAGATTGGCCTCCCAGATCCAGTCAAAATAACAACAATAGTTGATCGTCATTGTGTATAATCCATTGTATTTCAGGTTTAATTGCAATAATCAAGCTAATTTCTGGATTTTCCGTATGAAAGTGTCCCATCATAATAATCAAATAAAATAATCATATATGAATCTTCCATTGGAGTCAATTTGTTTAGAAGATTAAGATAGGATCTTTTTTCTATGTTTGAATTGAGAAAATCAGAAAATTACATCGGTATGGGTCTAATTATGTCAGCATAATGTTATTTCGAAAGGATCTTAAAATAATTATATTCTGCTCTTCCATTTCTTTAAATATGAAATATTAATCCTTTATTTCTCCCCATGATGAAAGTTGAATTCAAATATTTAAATAAAATTATTTATTTATTTATTTTATAAAATATTAATTTCATATATAATTTCTCAAAATCTCATTCCAAGAATCAAACATGCCCTCGGTGAGAACCCAGATCGAGGTTCCCTTTTGCTCCACCAGGCTGATTGCCTACGACGTCGCTTTCGATGGCTGTTGCGCGACCGCATGCATGTGCATGTACAACGGCTATGGGGACGCGAGGGAGTCCGTGAGAAGATCGTGTGGCTGGAAGAGAGTCGGTTCGCGGCGACGTACGGTTTGAGTATAGGTTCGGATCCATATCTATTAATTCAATCCGATGAGCGGGTTCATATTTTTGATTTATATCGTGTATGTCTGTTTGACGTTTTATGTTATGTTTGACATGTTATATTTTTTATTAGTAAAAGTAATATTGTATGTTCTGTGTTACAAACGATATGATTATTATTTCATTTGAATTTTACTATAAATTAACAATGAATTAAGTTATCTATTTATTTTTCTTAGTTGACTTTATTATAAGCATGATTTACTTTATTATAAGCATGATTTAATTGTAAGGCCTATTTATTAATGAATACATGATGAGCTAATGGATATCTAATAGGTAAATAAGTATGGATCTAGATTTAAATTTTGATAAATTAGGAAGATATGGATATAAATTTTATAAATAAATGTAAATAACATATAAATTTAACCAAAGTCAACCTAACCTTAACCGGTGTGCACCCCTGAATCTAATGTTGGGTTCTTCATCTGCGTGACGGTCTGATTGAAAGCAGGAGAAGATGCATGTGTTGTTATTTTACTTATCTGTTGCGTTGTAAAAGCCTCAGGTGAAAAAAATTCGAAAGTCAATTATTACATCTAAATCCTTCAGTGTGGATGATAAATAATGACAGGTCAACGATATTTATTATTTTGACTAGATTGGAAAATTTAGAAGATCAATTTTCGCAATTTAGGACTCGTTCCCAAAGGTTTTGAATGCTTGCAGACACACTGATGAGATCGGATTGGCCATATCTGGTGCATGTGTCATATTTTACGAGGTGAGATATACCCTATTACCAAGATTTGTTTTCCATACCACTTTGACGAAACCCTTGCCTTTTGATAACCAATGTGTTGTTAGCCTAATCGCAATAGATGATGCATGCCACCTAATTCATTTTGATTTATCTCTGATTTCCGGTGCACTAAATTATTCAATTTGGTAAATTGTGAAACTTAGTTGGAAATGGTATGAGCGAATGATTCGATATTGATGATTTCATGTTCACTGATCTCCCCAAGGACATGATCGAGTTAAAAAAGATGTTACCCTACGCACGTCCAAATGATTTATTAACTGGTGAACACCGGCCAATATATTTAGGGCTTAATTTTACCCATGAATCTAGTACCATTATAATTACTTAATAATTATACCTATGAGTAACTTTGATCCTCTAGAAACTCTTCACATAATTAAATTGATTATTAAATTTTGTTGAATTTGAAAGTCTAATTATATCAATCGTAATACAATTATCATATGGTTACGTGGAAATTCATTTTGAAATCTGTGAGATTTGAGAGAGGTATTTAGTTCTATACTGGAAGTGAATAAATCTCTTGGTAGATATAAAAGGTTTTAACATCTCATGACTTATGTAGCAAAGAGTGAGAGATGGGATTGGGGATTACGCACGCGTGCACGCTCCACCCCAGCTCCGGCTCAGGGTCAGACTCTGGTGAGAATCAATTTGGAACTTAAACCTCTTTTGCTACGGATTTTAATCTCACGATCAATTACCGTATTTACCTTGGTCAATCAATCAGTAAAACTTGATCGACCAAATGGTTTTGGTCGATCAATGGACTTAATTGGTCGACCAAATGATTTTGGTCAATCAATTACCGTGTTTCCATAAAATGGGAATTTCCTTAAACGTCTGGTCGTAAGCTCTATATAAGGGCCTTGATGGGGCTCTCATTTGACACACAACAAGAGAAAAAAATTGTCTACTCTCTCCCTCTCCCTCTCATTCTTGCCTCTCTTTCTTGGTGCGTTCATTCAACATAAGATTGGTAGAAAAATCTTCAATCACTTTTGTCGATCTTACACAAGAAGACTGAGAGGTCCACGAGAAATTTTTAATTGATCAAACCATTTGGTTGGTAGATTAATCGAGAATTTGGCTGCGAACCAAATTGCCTCAGCTTCGTTCTCCTGATATGGTTTTCGAGGATGTCCAAGATCGAAGTGCACCGAATCTTAGAGGTAGATCATCGTATCCTGAGAGGAGTTCGTCAGACCCCGACGCACCGGTATTGTGGGGGGCAATATATTTTCTAAGGGCAGTCCTTAATGAGCACTTCAATCGGAGTAAAATCTAATCCCTTCTCATTTTGTTTATTTGTGCTATTGCATGTTCTTTATTCTTTATTTTATTTTGGATCTTGTCTAATCATGTTTAATTTGCTTGATTTAATATTTTTGATCTATGCGAAGACATTGGAAATGCATATGTTTTTATTTATTTATTTCCTCCATGCGTTTGTTTCAACAATTTTAGAGAATGTATCGCTTAGATCTAAAATATTTGGGATGTCGGAAATGACTTTTAAATCACGTGTAGACTTATCTGGTATGCCCGAGAAATTTGATGGGCAAAATTTCAAGTGTTGGCAACAACGCATGAGAATTTGGCTGACCACCATCGGTTTGATCTCAGCGTTGGAAATCGATTGCCCGATTTTTGATAAGGAAAAACCCACTCCCAAAGGCCAAAAGGCAGTGAATAAGTGGAATGATCGCAACTGCATTTGTCATAGTTATATCTTATTAGCTCTATCCAATGTGCTGTTTGATGTATAGAGCACATCCACGTCCACTACAAAGGGGCTATGGAAGGAGTTGGACAAGAAGTATAATACCGATAATCTTGGTATTGAAAAATACTCTGTCGCAAAATTCCTTAAATTCTAAATGGTTGAGGGTACATCGGTATTAAAGCATGCACATGAATTTCTGTTGTTACTCCATGGTTTAGCAGAGGTTGAAATAAAGCTTCCTAAGAAGTTTCAAGTCATGTCTATCATTGAAAAATTTCCTAAATCTTGGGAAGACTTCGGGATGACTCTCAAGTATAGGAAGGGAAAGATTTCTCTAGATGACTTGATGATAGCAATTGCTATTGAGGAAGAGTATAGGAAATAGAAACCTGTAATGCCTGTGGAGTCTAAAGTGAATGTCATGACATCTAAGGGCAAGGAACATAAAAATAAGAACAATAAAAACAAAACAAAGGCCAAACCCAAGATCCAGAAGAAATCCAAGAATAAACCACACTGGCACTGTAGGCAGGTTGGGCATTAGAAGAAGGATTGTCCTTCTAATAAAGCTCAGCAAAAGACCACAGATGGGAATCTTCAGGTGAATATGATCACCGAGGAGGTTGGGGTTAGCGATAGGTATGTCTCAATAAAATCTGAACTCTATGTTATTCACGATCCTACTGAATGGCTCGTGGATACTAAAGTCAATGTACATATTTATACTGATAGATCGTTCTTTTCTTCCTATCAGGCCTACAGTGGCGAGATTGTGAAGATGAAGAATGATTCTGCAACCAAGGAGCTGGGATTCAGATGCGTGGACTTGAGGTTTTCTTCAGGGTGAGTCTGGACACTACACAGGGTGTTGCACGTTCCTGCTGTGAAGAAGAATGTTCTTTCTGGTTCCTTGTTAGTTAGAGAGAGTTTTGAGTTAAACTTTAAATGTAATAAAGTTGTTATGTTGAGACATAAGATATTTTATGGAAAGTGGTATTTGCCAGATTTTGATTTATTATTTAGAGTGAGATGTGATGTGAATGTATCATCTAGAAATGCTTTAAATAATGTTAGTCTACATTCGATTCAATCTGTTTGCAGTAATATTGAATCTTGTGATATATGGCATGGTAGATTGGGTCATGTAAATTTCAATTCTTTAAATAGAATGATGAAATTAAATATCATTCCTGAACATACCATAGATAAAACTAAGAAATGCGAGATATGTGTGCAGGCTAAACAAACTAGAAAACCTTTTCACTCTATTACTAGAGATACTGAGGTTCTAGATTTGGTGCACACGGATATCTGCGAATTTAATGATGTGTTGACTAAAGATAATAAAAAGTATTTTATCACCTTTATGGTGATAGTAGCAGATATTGCTATGTGTATTTGCTTAAGCCTAAACATGAGGCATTAAGTAAATTCTTTATCTTTAAGAAAGAAGCAGAAACACAAACTGAGAAAACTTTTAAGAGATTGAGGTCTGATAGAGGAGGGGAATATACGTCCAACTTATTTGATGAATAATGACAAGCTTTCGGTATAGTTCATGAAGTGATGGCCCCATATTCCTCTCAGTCTAATGGGATAGCAGAGCGAAAGAATATGACCCTAACTAACATGGTCAACACTCTCTTGCAAAGCTCAAGATTACCTACTTACATGTGGAGGGAAGCTTTAAATACGGCATGCCATATTCCGAATAGTGTTCCCCTCAAGCATAAGGAAAGTAGTTCATTTGAGATTTGGAGAAACAGGAAACCAAGTTTGAAATACCTCAAAGTGTGGGGCTGCTTTGCAAAGGTAGTTATCCCAAAACACAAGAGGAAGAAGATTGGACCTAAGACAGTTGACATAGTCTTTTTGGGTTATGTTGATAATAAATATGCCTATAGCTTTTTGGTTATAAAATCTGAGATTTCAAGTATAGATGTCAACATTATTGTTAAGCTTCACGATGCTACATTTTTTGATGATGTCTTCCCTATGAAGATTAGATTACCTCAAAATATGACTTCAGATGGTCTAGCCACCACATCTGGTTCTATTCCTGGTCAAGTGGAAAGGATGTCTAATGTGGGGGCTAACTCTTCCCGTTCTGAACCTAATCAAGTAGAAGAATTTGAACCTAGGAGAAGTAAAATATCAAGGATTAACAAGGATTTGGGAAGTGATTTTATTACTTACCACATCGAGGGTGATCCCCCCACTTATCATGATGCTATGACTTCTTCTGAAGCTAAGCACTAGAAAGATGCCATTAAGAATGAGATGGCTCAATCATCTCTAATGGCACTTGGGAATTGGTTGATTTACCTCTAGGGTATTCTACTATTGGGTGCAAGTGGGTGTTTAAGAGAAAACTCAGTCCTGACAGATCCATTGAAAAATACAAAGCTAGACTTGTTGCTAAGGGGTTCAAGCAAATGGAAGGAATCGATTACTTCGATACATATTCTCAAGTAACTAGGATAACTACTATCTAGATACTTATTACATTGACTTCTATTTATGATCTCACTATCCACCAATGGATGTGAAGACTACTTTTCTTCATAGCAATCTTGAGGAAGAGATCTTTATGGACCAGCTTGAGGGATTTGTATCTCCTGGGAATGAGAAAAAGGTTTGCAAGCTTGGTAAATCTTTTTATGGTTTGAAACAAGCATCCAAGCAATGGCATGAAAAGTTTGATAAGATTGTACAATCTTTTGGCTTTGTAGGTCATAAATCTGATAGGTGTGTCTATTCTATGATTAAGGGTGATATGTGTATTGTCCTATGCCTATATGTAGATGATATATTACTATTTGGATTAGACATTAGAATTGTGAATGAAACTAAGTTGTTCTTGAGTAGTAAGTTTGAGATGAAGGATATGGGTGTTGCAAATGTAATCTTAGGCCTCAAACTGATTCGGTCAGCGTACGGAATACCTATTTCTCAATCTCATTATATTGAGAAGGTTCTTGAGAAATTTGGCTATAAAGATTACAAGGTTGTAAGCACTTCTTTTGATTCATCAAAAACTCTCTATAAAAACAAAAGTGGAATGCCTATTTTACAGCTATGATATTCACAGATTATAGGAAGCTTGACGTATCTAGCTAACTGTACTAGACCAGATATTTCTTTTTCCGTGTCTAAGTTGAGCAGATACACAAGCTGTCCTGACCATACTCATTGGGATGCCTTGGACCGAGTACTTAGGTACTTAAAGGGAGCTATTTCTCTTAATTTGCATTATGGGAAATACCCTTCAGTTTTGGAAGGATAAAGTGATGCAAGTTGGATCGGTCAAATGGAGGACTTCGAAAGTAATGGTATTATAGGGTATGTCTTTACCCTTGGAGGCGATGTAGTCTCCTGGCGGTCTACAAAACAGACTATTTTAGCCCGGTCTACCTTTGAGGCTGAGTTATGTACTTTGGACACCACTAGAATTGAGGTTGATGGCTAAAGGGACTTCTTACAGAAATCCCTATGGTGAGTAAGCCAATTCCTGCGATATCTTTGCATTGTGATAGCATGACTGCTATAGCAAAGATTAAGAGTTTAAAATTCAATCAGAAAACAAGGAGACATCCAAATCAGACTCAAGTATGTGAGAGATTTTGTGTCTCAAGGAGTGATTGCTGCAGAATTTATAGCATCCAAGGATAACACAGCAGATTCATTTACTAAAGGACTTGATAGATCTTTAGTCCCTAAGTCTAGGCTTGGGATAGGACTGAGACCCATTAGGAGTTTACCTGCAGTAGCAACCCAAACTAATTGAGTAAGATCCCACAAAGTAGGTTCAATGTGGTAACAACAAGTTGTATGGGGAACTGGTTGGCACTCACTGTTAGATGCTTTTGCATCTAAGTCTAATCCCTGGAAGCCTGAGTGCCTTAAGCTGCAAATTCAGAAAGAGCAAAGGCTCTGAATGGGTTCAAGCCTTTAGGGCAGGATGTGAGCAATGTATCCTTGAAGAATGCTACCAATGTGAGTATTACTGTGGGCCGTAGTTAAAGGAATAGGACCTTTCTTGATTACACTCATGAAATTGGACAGGGTGCATAGCCCTTAAGAGCACCAACCTTGAAGATTACCACCAAGAACTTCATTCTGTTGTTACCACTATACACCCCACATCAAAGGTCTAGAGTTCAAGACTAGTTTCACTCTAGTCCTGTGGTGGTGAAGGTGAATGACTCAGGTGAGGATTCAAATCGGAAGGTACTTTTACTGAAAGCAAAGTGTGGTAGTCGAGGAATTTATTGTTGGATTTCAACGACGAATTTGTAGGGGATTGTTGGATTTGAGAGTCTAATTGCATCAATTGGGATGCAATTGTCATATGGTAACGTAGGAATTCATATCGAAATCTACGAAATTTGGGAGAGGTGTTTAGTCCCATACTAGAAGTGGACAAACCTCCTGGTGGGTATAAAAGGTTTCTACCTCCCATGACTTATGTAGCAAAGAGTGAGAGGTGGGGCTGGGGATTACGCACACGCGCACGCGCCCACCTCGACTCCGGCTTAGAGTTGGGCTCGGGTGATGTTACGACCCGATTCCCGGATCCCTACAGAACCCGAGACCAGCAAACCTTGACTAATCCCAAGACCCAGTCGTCTAACTTGAAATAACCAAAAAACAGGAAAGTAAACCACATTCACATATGCAATATAACTAAGCAGTAGAAATGCATAAGTAGTAAAGGAAAGTAAAGCTGGTGTTCCATTACATATCACCACAACAACAGAATAACGGAAACGAAAGTAACAGTAGAGATAACAGTAGCTAAGAAAAAATCTGAATAATCACTACAACAGTAAGGGGGTACAACAAGGAAGTGCAAAAAACTACGGCTGGGCTCGACTGGGCCCAACACCCTCCGCAATTGGAAGCTCGGGCTGCTCAACTCCTGATCCTGAATAGTGTTATAAAAAGACATAGTCAGCGAACGCTGAGTAGAGTGGTATCTATACTATCTAAAGCAGTAAAAGCAACAGGTTTAATTCTCTTTTCTATTTATTTTGTTTTATGTGTATTTCCCTTTTACCCATTCTTCTCAATATCCAGATATTTTTGATCTTACATGTTCCTCGTGGGAATGATCTTGATTGCAGTATTTTCCGAAGAGTAGAAGGTACATGTGGTGCTCTTTTGACTGGGAGAGTCCCCCGTGGTAATCCTACACCCAATCAACCACCCTGAGGTCACTAACAAGACGTAGCGGTGACTACAGCACGCGTGATAAGCGCACGGGTAGCTACCCCGCACTAACACATGGTCAGTCGTTTCCGTTAGCGGGTACGCCCAAAGTACAGCACGAAACTGTACAGGGTCTCACCCTCTCAAAACAAGGGTCTCACCCCTCAGAACTAAACAGGGGTTTCGCCCCTTCACAGTCCGTGCACCCTCGTCTAACTACCCCAGTTTGCCCAGAGGGCCTAACAAGTCGGTGTAGGGTAGCTAGTTGAACCCCTAGTCCCGTGGGGGTGGCTAGCTCTCTCCCTATACTAGTAGCTCACCTTGGTACCGTGTACAGGAGGGCCAACAGGAGTCGGTGTAGAGTGGCCAATCCTAACCCCGGGTCTCAACCCAAGGGCAGCTAGCTCTACTCTACACAAAAAGGAGACAGTCACTCTTCTTGGTATCACGTACTCAAGCGCCAACACACTTCTCGTTTGCATTTCAGTTTTCCAACTAACCACAGGAGTTCTACTCCTAATTCCCCGTAGGGTTCATGCTCATGTTTACCACATTTATTCCGATCCAGGTTCCACCATTCATAATTCAGTTCTCATTTATATGCAAGCAGCTCATGTTTCCATAATTCAAAACATGCCACTGGTGCCTTCACAGGCAATTGATTATAAAATACATGCAGCTCATATTCTAACAGGCAATCCACAATTATTTCACAGGCAATTGGTAGTAGTTTATCTCAATTTTGTATATAAGTACCAAACAGTGCATTCATTTCTCTATCCTAGGGTTCATGCCACATCCTAGGGTTCCAGTCAGTTAATTCTATAATACATGCTTATTTGAACCTTATTAAAAGCATTAAACCACTCTACCAGATAATTCGGGAGTACTGGGGGCTCGAACCACAGACCCAGGTGTCTCTGCGAGCCCCAAACATGTAGTAGGCTGAAACCCTATACTAGGTAATACATCACAAAAGGAAGGTTTAGAACAATGTACAAAGGCCTCTAGTACGTAGAGAAACTCGCAAGGAAACTATAGGTACTTCGTTTGTGTAAATCGAATTCCGATCGGACCCCAAATGGGTGAAAAACGTGTCTACAGTCCAAAACCAGACGTCTAGAAATAAGTCTAGACATCTTAAAATATACAAAACTTTATCTCAAGTCCCTGCAGTGTCCTCAGACGTCCAAGCCTCCTCTACGATCGTCTGAAGGCAATTCCAAATGTCGAACCACTCTTCTGGTCATCTAGAAGCACCTCCGGTCGTCTGGTGAGCTGATCAGATGTCCGAAAGTACGTGGGAGAGCGTTCTGCGTTCCTTCCCAAGGCTGCTTTTGTGTACGACAGTCGTAGCCACCAAATCAGTCGCAACAAACACGCTGCAGTGCGGCCTGCATGGCCATAACCACGAAAGGAATGTACCTTCGCGATAAATGAGCTTCCAGATGTCTGGTCTTAACTCCAGGCATCCAGGTGCTCTGCCAGTCGTCTGGACTCCACTCCAGAGATCTGATACTGGAAAATTTCCAGTACCAAAACCTGCTCCCAGCTCCTCCCACCGTGCACCTCCTCACGCCGCCGCAGCTCCAACCGTTGCAGATGGTTGAGGACAGCTTTCCGGACTCTCTCCTCCTCCCACACGCACCCGTGGTGGCCATGCAAGCTCCTTCGAGCTTCTACCAAAGCTCTCTGACCTTGAACTCCTCCTCCTCCTCCCATATTCTCCTCCTTCTCGCCCTCTCGCTTTCCCTCGCTCACCTCCTCTCGCGGCTTTGAAGGTGGGGGTGGTGGGGTGTGGAGTGGAGAGCAGAGGAGGGGAGGGGTTTAAATAGGGGGAGTGGGGGCTTAGGGTTCGACAAGGAGAGGAGGAAAAAGGAGAGAGAAGAGAAGGCCCTACACGCCGCGCGCACGCAGGACGCAGTACGCATACAGAAAATTTCATTTTCAGACGTCCAGGAAGGGGTCCAGACGTCTGGACAAATGTCTGACTAAGACTCCAGACGTCTTAAAAGGCTAAAAGTGGGACGAGTTTCTACATCATAACAAATTTAAAGGAAGTTTCATCCTCGAAACTTGAACTAGCTAGGGTGCGGAAAAAGGAACATAAAACGCATAACTTAAAGAGGACTGAAGTAGGTCCGAAAAGATGTACCCCCAAAAAGCTCCGAGTACCGCTCTCGCATCACCGCCTCAGGCTCCCAGGTAGCCTCCTCGTACCACTGGCTTCTCCATAAGACCTTCACCAGTGGTACTTGCTTCCATCTCAGACTCCGAACGGCTCTGTCTAGTATCTGCACTGGTCTCTCGGGATAGGTTAGGTTGTCACCCACCTCGACACTCTTGTGGCTCAGAACGTGATTGGGATCGGCGATGTACTTCCTGAGATTGGACACGTGGAACACATCGTGTACTCCAGAAAGCTGGGGAGGAAGGGCAAGATAGTAAGCAACGAGTCCTACCCGCTCCAGGACCTCAAAGGGCCCCACAAACCTCGGCGCAAGCTTCCCTTTCACCACAAAATGCTACAGGCCCTTCATGGGCGAAACGCAGAGAAGGACGTAGTCCCCAACCTCAAACTGCACTTCTCTACGTTTCCGGTCAGCATAACTCTCCTGCCTGCTCCTGACAGTGCGGAGTCATCTGTGAATCTGCTCTATCACCTCCTGACTCTACCAGATTAATCTGGGGCCAACCTCCCACTTGGTCCCCACCTCGACCCAACTCAAGGGTGCAGTACACCTCCGTCCGTACAGAGCCTCGTAAGGTGCCATGCTGATGCTTGAGTGGTAACTGTTATTATATGCAAACTCTACCAGGGGTAAGTGCACCTCCCAGGAGCCTCTCCAGTCAAGTACACAGGCACGTAAAAGGTCCTCAAGTGTCTGTATGCTGCGCTCCGACTGTCCGTCCGTCTGGGTGTGGTACACGGTGCTGAACCTCAACCGTGTCCCCAAAGCCTGCTGAAACTCAGCTCAGAACTGGGAGGTAAATCGGGTATCCCTGTCGGATACAATATCCCGCAGAACTCCGTGTAAGTGTACTACATCGCGAATGTACCTCTCTACCAACTGTGTTGGTCCCAAGGTGACTCGGATCAGCGGGAAATGCGCTGTCTTTGTCAACCTATCCACTATCACCCAGACTGCGTCGTGTCCTCACTAGGTAACAGGTAGACCCACCACCAAGTCCATGGTGATGCTCTCCCACTTTCACTCTGGCACAGGAGGTGGCTGCAGTGACCCAGCAGGCCTCTGGTGCTCGGTCTTCACCTGCTGGCGCACTAAACACTACTGCACAAACTCACCAACATCCTGCTTCATCCCTCTCCACCAAAAGTCACGTCTCAGATCATGATACATCTTTGTGTTCCCAGGATGTATGGTGAACCTGGACCCGTGCGCCTCAGCTAGGAGCTCTCTCAGCAACTCCTCGTCCCGGGGAACATACAAGCGTCCCCCCATGCGTAGCACCTCGTCTGTAAAGGAAAAGTCTCCTGGGTCTCCTGACAGTACTCTGTCCCGCTACGCCTGTAAGTATGGGTCTGTCATCTATCCTACGATGATGCAATCTATTAGCTCTGGTCACACCTGCCACGTCACTGTCACTGCCTCACAATACCCCTATGACTCCCAGGGTCGCCAACTGCCCAACTCCTCCATGAGTCTCTAACTTTGTGCCTGTAGATTAGCCAAGTGGGCAGGCGCCTTCCTGCTCAAGGCGTCAGCCACCACATTGGCCTTGCCTAGATAGTAGGAGATGTTGCAGTCGTAGTCTTTCAGGAGCTCTAACCAACGTCTTTGTCTTAAGTTAAGCTCCTTCTGGTCAAACAAGTACCTGAGGCTCTTATGATCTGTGAAAATCTCAAAAGTCTCACCATAAAGGTAGTGCCTCCATGTCTTCAGCGCGAAGACAGCAACTGCCAACTCTAAGTCATGGGTAAGGTAGCTATGCTCATGGGGCTTCAGTTGCCGCAAAGCGTAAGCAACAACATGACCCCGTTGCATGAGCACACCCCCTAACCCCTGCAACAAAGCATCTGTGTACACCACAAAATCGCCACTGCTGTCCAGGATGGTAAACACAGGAGCTGAGGTCAGTCTCTCCTTCAACTCCTGAAAACATGCCCCACACGCATCTGTCCAAGCAAAGGGCACGTCCTTCCGAGTCAACTGGGTCATAGGACGCGCAATCTGCGAGAATCCTCTAATAAACCGCCGACAGTAACCTGCCAGTCCCAAAAAGTTGCGTATCTCTGTCACCGTACGTGGCCTCTCCCACCTGAGTACGGCCTCAACCTTGGCTAGGTCCACAGCAAAATCATCCCCCGAGATCACGTGGCCCAAGAAAGTCACCTGTCTCAACCAAAACTTGCACTTGTTGTACTTGGCATACAGCCTGCGTCACCTCAAAGTGTCCAGAATCATCCTTAGATATTGTCCGTGCTGCGCCTGGTCCCGTGAGTAAACGAGTACGTCGTCGATGAATACCACCACAAACTGGTCCAAACACGGCCTGAAAACCTGATTCATCAAATCCATAAAAGCAGCAGAGGCATTGGTCAACCCAAACAGCATAACCAAGAACTCATAGTGCCCGTACTGGGTAAGGAAAGCTATCTTGGAGACATCGGTCTCCCTGATCCTCAACTGGTGGTAGCCTGACATCAGATCTATCTTGGAGAACACTGTGGTATCTCACAACTAGTCAAAAAGGTCGTCAATCCTCAACAGCGGATACTTATTCTTGATGGTGACCCTATTCAGTTGTCGATAGTCAACACAAAGTCGCAGGGTACCATCCTTCTTTCAAAAACAACACAGGGGCTCCCCACGGAGATGCACTGGGCCTCACAAAGCCCTTCTTCAACAGGTCCTGCAGCTGCGACTTCAGCTCTCACAGCTCAAGTGGTGCCATCCGGTACGATGTAGTAGAAATGGGACTGGTCCCCGGTACTAATGAGATCTTAAACTCGATCTCACGCTCGGGCGGTAGTCCTGGCAGCTTCTCTGAAAACACATCGGGGTACTCATAAACCACCGGAATACTCTGAAAGTTAGCCACGGGGCTAGGCTCTGCCACTACACAGGTTAAAAAGCCCTCACACCCCTAGCTCAAAAGCCTCGCTGCCCAAAGCATTGAGATGCATCTGAAACCTCCGTCCACCGGCTGTCCGTGAAACTCAAAAGGAGGCAACTCTGGAATGGAGAAGACGATTTTCCTCCAAAAATAGTCCACCAGGCCGTGGTAGGCGGACAGCCAATCTATCCCTAGAATCACGCCAAAATCCTCCATCGGTATCACAATCAGGTCAGCGGGGAGGCTGTGTCCCCCTATACTGAACTCGCAGTCCGTGTAGACCTCCTCAGCTACAAACAACTGGCCACCTGGGCCTCTGATCACAAGCGAATCCTCTAACAGTACACTGTTCTGTCCCAAACTGACAGTAAAACTCGTAGCAACAAAAGAGTGTGTGGCGTCAAAATCAAAAAGTATGTACACTAATCTTCCAGAAACAGTAACCATACCTGCCACCACTGAACCGGAAGCCCTGGCGTCTTTATGTGTCAGGGCGTTGTTATGCCCCTCAGTCCTCAGTGCAGACGAAGCAGCTACGCTCTAGGCCGGGCGAGCACCGCTGGTCGGTACCCTCGTGATTGCTGCCCTCCCCCACGTGCCTGGGGACCACGAGCACCAGCTCGACCTCCAGCACTCGATGCGGGGAGCATCTTCTGTGCTCCAACCCTAGATGGGCAGTCCCTCCTAATGTGAACTGGCTAGCCACACTGGTACCAGAGGGGAACACGACCTCCTCCCTCGATGGGTCCCTGCTGACTGGTGGGCAGGGGTCCAGTGCTGACAGCTGGCCCTTGTCTGGGGCCCCCAAAGGCCACTAACGACCCCAGAAAATGAGATGGCTCTCCTGCGGGTGCTGCGTGCCTCCTCTCTCGACGGCCTTGAGAGTACTCTAGCTGGTAGGGCCTCTTCCATCCGGTGTCGGTGTCTCGTGTGGCCAGGTTGGTCTCCTCATAGGTCATGGCTGTCTCAACCACTTGTGAGAAGGTGGGAAGCTTCAGGGGTTTGACATACCCCTGAATAGTACGTCAGATCCCCTCAATGAACCTCCACAGGCGCTCCTCCTCTGTAGCCACAGCTGTCAAGGTAAAACGTGACAGCTCCAGGAAGTGTGTGCGATACGCGCTGACAGTCATCGTCCCCTTGCAAAAATTGTGGAACACCCTGTTGGTGCTAGAGCACCACGATCATTTGTTTTGATAATAACAAAACACGTGTTATTTAACATTTGCACTTGGAGTCTTAGATTTCAGGTCAATTGCAAATGTAGACGTGTTTAGACGGAATTCGAGCTCGCATCCAGGACGGATTGGAGGAGCTTGATGGAGAGCAGAAGAGATTCGCGAGGAGCGATATATTGAAGATGGAAGGAAATGAAGAATAGGATAGATTTCCTTCTCTTGTACTTGTTGTATTTTTCGTTTCTTTTGTTGCTCTTTATTTCCTTAGATAATTCATGTTAAAGAGCCTCAAAGTACCCTAACAGTAGTCCTAGGAACACCTGCACAACCCTAGGATACTTAGGTTTTCTGTAGAATACCTAGAAAACCAATATAGGGTTCAAACAGAATTTCCAGACGTCTAATTCCCAAATCAGACGTCTGATAAAGTATTTTAAGACGTCTAACTGTTGTTTCAGACGTCTGATAACTGTTAGGCTGGACATAGTTAGTTCTGTCTGATGAAATCAGACGTCCAGACCTTAGACCAGACGTCTTAGGAGACGTCTGATGACTTTGCCAGACGTCCAATTAGTGGACCGTTGGCTGGCTTAGCAAACACTCAAGATTATGACCGTTAGAGCCTTATCAGACGTCTATAGGACTGTCCAGACGTCTGATAATTGACCATTTTGCCTCGGCTGACCCAAAATCTCTTCTCAGAGAATTTCTAGCCGTTGCAACGTTTGGAAAATCCATTCCCACAGTAAAAGTAGGTTTCCAGACGTCCAGACATAATGTCAGATGTCTTGTATGTCGTCTGATGGACTTGCACAAAAATCCTGTTTAGATCTGATCCAAGTCAGGAAGCAACCCGCCCAAAATCAGACGTCTGACCTTGAAATCAGACGTCTTAAAGTGAAGTTCCAGACGTCTGATGCCAGAATTAGACGTCTGATAAGCCTGTCAGAACAATGATTATTCCTGATTTCGGGCTGATTCTCTTGGGCTTTGTTCCCAACGGCTATAAAACCTTTCCTAAGCCTTCCAAAGCCTTCCTAAGGCCTCTATAAATAGAGGGGAACCTTTGCAACACAAATATACACCTAGACACACCTAGAGACACCCAAGTAACATAGTTCCACTCTCTTGTGTCCTAGCTAGCTCTTGCTCTCCAAGCTCAAGTTCTACATCTTGAGAGCATCAAGCTTCGCGCACCCGCTCTCCCACCGTAGTTCACGAGAGTGAAGTTGCGCCATCGCGTGGCTCACGCACCGCGTCATCAACTCGACGCACTCCTTGCAAAGGAGAGTTTCCTAATTCCTATAGAAGCTAGGTTCATAATTACTTTGTTGGCTCTATAGGATTACTTGTTTATTTTATCTTTGTTATTTGGTTGGGTATTCGCTTTGCGAATTCCCGTCTCCTTCGCGAGACAAAATCCTTCTCGTGGAGAGAAGCGGTTGAGGTACGCTACCCTCGTCTAAGTAGCGTGGTTGTAATTGAGGTTGAATCACCCTCGTTTTAAAGTGATTCGGTTTAGTGGATTTTGATCAACTTGGTTGATCGGAAAATCCTAACTCGAGAGGGTTAGGTGGTGGTTTTCACCCGGTTTGGGTTTCCACCTAAAAATACTTGTGTACTTGTGTGATTGACTTTTTGTGAGATTGTTTATTTTATTTCCGCAATTATTACGTCACCCCCTCCTAGTAGGGCCCCGGAACTTTCACTCCCACCTCCTCTGATCCTGCCAAGTCTGTGGAAAGTATTGCTCGCAGAAGAGGGTCACGAACTGGTCCGATGTCGGCTCTCTCCTCTCCTGGCCTCTGACTGCCCTCCACCACCTATGTGTTGCGCTCTCTAGCTAGTACGTGGCAAAGGCCACGCGGCACTCCGTAGGAGGGCGAAGGGTGTCGAACACCTTCTCTATCTGCTCCAGCCAGTCCTCTGCCTCAAACAGGTCCTTATTCCCCTTGAAGGAGGGAGGCTTCAACTTTCGGAACTGGCTGAAAAGCTCGTGGTACAGCTGCAGTGGGGGAACGGGCATGCCTCCAAGCAAGGAAGGCTTGTGCTCAGAAGTGTCAGAGTGTGGTGGGGGCGGTGGAGGACCACCCCCTCCCCCTCCTGCTCGTCCAACGCTGCAACGGTCTCTCTGTCCCACCAAGGACTCCCCCTCCAAGTCCTCAGGGAGAGGTACCCATGGAGGTTGGTGGAGCTCCTCTCGCACTATATCTTTGATCAGCTAGGCGAGATCCTGTGCCTGAATGCCTGAGAGAAGAAGTGGGTCAACTAGTACCTCAGGCCCGGCACGTCCACCCCTCCGACCTCGTCCACGACCGCGACCACAGCTCACCTTGAGAACACCCCTACGAGGCATCTCCTGCTAGGAGATGCAAAAGACAGAACAAAAAGGTCAACGATATCGAATTTCTTCGAAAAAAGACTCAGAACGGATATCAAGGCAATACGTTGTGGTGGCTACCCTAGTTACATGCACGTGAACAGTTATTCTCAAGCCAATTGGTTCATTTCTCAAGATGACATTGCTCTGATACCATCTTGTTATGACTCGGTTCCCGGATCCCTATAGGACTCGAGACCAGCTCACCTCGACTAATCCCAAGACCCAGTCGTCCAACAAGAAATAACCAAAAAGCAGGAAAGTAAACCACATTCACATATGCAATATAACTAAGCAGTAGAAATGCACAAGTAGTAAAGGAAAGTAAAGCTGTTCCATTACATACCACCACAACAACAGAATAACGGAAACGAAAGTAACAGTAGAGATAACAGTAGTTAAAAAAAAGTCTGAATACTCACTACAACAGTAAGGGGGTACAAAAATGAAGCATAGAAAACTACGGCTGGGCTCAACTGGGCCCAGCACCCTCCGCAGCCGAAAGTTCGGGCTGCTCAACTCCTAATCCTGAACAGTGTTATGAAAAAGACAGAGTCAGCAAACGCTGACTAGAGTGGTATCTATACTATCTAAAGTAATAAAAGCAACAGGTTTAATTCTCTTTTCTATTTATTTTATTTTATGTGTATTTCCTTTTTACCCATTCTTCTCAATATCTAGATATTCTTGATCTTACACGTTCCTCGTAGGAACAATCTTAATTGCAGTCTTTTCCGAAGAGTAGAAGGTACACGTGGTGCTCTCCTGGCCAGGAGAGTCCCCCATGGTAATCCTACACCCAATCAACCACCCCGAGGCCACTGACAAGACATAGCGATGACTACGGCACGCATGATAAGTGCATGGGTAGCTACCCCGCACTAACACGCAGTAAGTCATTTCCGCTAGCAGGTACGCCCAAAGTACAGCACGAAACAGTATAGGGCCTTGCCCTCTCAGAACAAGGGTCTCGCACCTCAGAACCAAACAAGGGTCTCGCCCCTCCACAGTCCGTGCACCCTCGTCTAACTACCCCGGTTTGCCCAGAGGGCCTAACAAGTCAGTGTAGGGTGGCTAGCTGAACCACAGGCCCCATAGGGTGGCTAGCACTCTCCCTACACTAGTAGCTCACCTCGGTACCATGTACACGAGGGCCAACAGGAGTTAGTGTAGAGTGGCCAATCCTAACCCCAGGTCTCAACCTAAGGGTGGCTAGCTCCGCTCTACACGAAAAGGGGGCAGTCGCTCTCCTTGGTACCACTTGCTCAAGGGCCAGCACACTTCCTGTCTACATTCCAGTTTTCCAACTAACCACAGGAGTTCTACTCCTAATTCCCCATAGGGTTCATGCTCATGTTTACCACATTTATTCCGATCCAGATTCCACCATTCATAATTCAGTTCTCATTTATATGCAGGTAGCTCGTGTTTCCATAATTCAAAATATGCCACTGGTGATTTCACAGGCAATTGATTATAAAATACATGCAGCTCGTATTCTAACAAGCAATCCACAATTATTTCACAGGCAATCGCTAGTAGTTTATCTCAATTTTGCATATAAGTACCAAACAGTGCATTCATTTCTCTATCCTAGGGTTCATACCACATCCTACGGTTCCAGTCAGTTAATTCTACAATACATGCTTATTTGAATCTTATTAAAAGCATTAAACCACTCTACTAGACAATTCGGGAGTACTGGAGACTCAAACCGCAAACCTAGGTGTCTCTGCGAGCCCCAAACACGCAGTAGACTGAAACCTTATACCAGGGAATACATCACAAGAGGAAGGTTCAGAATAATGTACGAAGGCCTCTAGTACGTAAAGAAACTCGCAAGGAAACTATAGGTACTTCGTTTGCATAAATTGGATCCCGATCGGACCCCAAACGGGTCAAAAGTGTGTCTACAGTCCAAAATCAGATGTCTGAAAATAAGTCCAGACGTCTTAAAAGATACAAAACTTTACCTCAAGTTCCTGCGGTGTCTTCAGATGTCCAGGCCTCCTCTGCGATCGTCTGATGGTAGTTCCAGACGTCAAACCACTCTTTCGGTCATCTGGAAGCACCTCTGGTCGTCTGGTGAGCTAATCAAACGTCCGAAAGTGCATGGGAGAGTGTTCCGCGCCCCTTCCCAAGGATGCTCCTGCGTACGATACTCATAGCCACCAAATCAGGTGCAACAAACACGCTACGATGCGACCTGCATGGCCATAACCGTGAAAGGAACGTACCTTCGCGATAAATGAGCTTTCAGATGTCTGGTCTTAACTCCAAACGTCCAGGTGCTCCACCAGTCGTTTGGACTCCGCTCCAGACGTCTGATACTAGAAAATTTCCAATACCAAAATCCGTTCCCAGCTCCTTCCGCCGCGCACCTCCTTGCACTGCCGCAGCTCCAGCCGTTGCAAATGGTCGAGGATAGCTCTCTGGACTCTCTCCTCCTGTACGCGCCCGCAATGGCCGTGCGAGCTCCATCGAGCTTCCACTGAAGCTCTCCGACCTCGAACTCCTCCTCCTCCCACACTCTCCTGCTTCTCGCCCTCCCACTCTCCCTCGCTCACCTCCTCTCGCAGCTCTGAAGGTGGGGGTGGTGGGGTGTGGAGTGGAGAGGAGAGGAGGGGAGGGGTTTAAATAGGTGGAGTGGGGGCTTAGGGTTCGGCAAGGAGAGGAGGAAAAAGGAGAGAGAAGAGAAGGTCCTACACGCCACGCGTGCACGCAGGGCGTAGTACGCATACAGAAAATTTCATTTTCAGATGTCTGAGAAAGGATCCAGACGTCTAGACAGACATCTGACTGAGACTTCAGACGGCTTAAAAGGCTAAAAGTGGGACGGATCTTTACAGGTGAGAATCAATTTAGAACTTGGAACTTAAATCACTTTTGCTACGGATTTTAATCTCATGATTTTGACTTGGATTGATCGACCAGATTGTAAAATTGGTCTACCAATTGCTTTGGTCGATCAATACATTTACCTTGGTCGATCAATTAGTTTGGTCGATCAATCAGTAAAACTTGATCAACCAAATGATTTTGGTCGATCAATGGGCTTAATTTGTAAACCAAATAATTTTGGTCGATCAATGAACTTAATTGGTCGATCAATTGTCGTGTTTCCATAAAATAGGAATTTTCTTAAGCGCCTAGTCGTGGGCTCTATATAAGGGTCACGAGGGGGCTCTCATTTGACACACAACAAGAGTAGAAAACTTTCTCTACTCTCCCTCTCTCTCTCATTTTTGCCTCTCTTTCTTAGTGCATTCATTCAATGTAAGATTGGTAGAAAAATCTTTAATCACTTTTATTGATCTTACACAAAAAGATTAAGATGTCCACGAGAAGTTTTTGGTTGATCAAATCATTTACTTGGTAGATCAATCGAGAATTTGGTTGCAAACCAAATTGCCTCAGCTTCGTTCTCCTGATGTGATTTTCGAAGACGTCCAAGATCGGAGTGCACCGAATCTTCAAGGTGGATCGTCGTATCCTGGGAGGAGTTCGTCAAACCTCGACACACCGGTATTATGGCGGGCGATACCTTCTCTAAGGATAGTCCTTAATGGATGCTTCAATTGGAATAAAATATAATCCCTTCTCGTTTTGCTTACTTGTACTATTGTATATTCTTTGTTCTTTATTTTATTCTTGATCTTACCTAATCATATTTAATTTACTTGATTTAATATTTTTTATCTATACGAATACGTTAGAAATACATATATTTTTATTTATTTATTTCCTATATGTGTTTATTTCAATCGATCTTGCATGTTTTAGGCATGATTTTGTACATGAAATGTCATCGTCAGTACGAGGGGATGAATTAAAGGAGTTGTGAGTAATTTTGATGTAGGTTCAAAATGGACAACTCCCACACTCATATTAATGATTGTACACCGTTAGGGTGTGTTTAAGCGATACGAGCAGCATGACTCATGCATAAGGGCAGGATTTCCAAGGGCCCTAGTTGCGTCCGAGTTAGGTTTTCTAGTTAGCTTGACAAGTTGAGATCCATGATTTTGTTCCATGACTAGAGTGGAGAGATGCGATAAATATTAGGTTGATCACTAAATTTCATAATGATCTTTTTGACTCTAGGAGGTATATTGAGAATGGAATTTAAAAATAATTAAATAAGGAAATTTAGCTTTTGTATCATGCATCATTTAAATCATTGAACTGGTTTAACAGCTTGTCTCACATATTATGCTTTGACACACACAAAGACAAGGCTTGCTTCTTCCATCATATTTCATTTTAGTATCCTATTGGGCATTGGCTCATTAACCCACTTTAGGTGCAGGCAACTCAGCAGTTCAACAGGTGACTGTAGGAGATCTCGTTGGTGACAGTATAACAACATAGCACTCAGAGCTTAGAAAATGTAGTGAACACTTCCCCACTTCTCTTTTGATTTTATTGGTGTAATGGACTTTGTGGTTGTGTTACCTTTTTAGATTCTCTTCTTCCTTTGTTTCATTGAATTAATTTGTATGAACATTTACTTATTTTGTTGGCATGCAACTAGTAATTGACTGTATTCCCATGTTTTTCTGTTTCAAACTTTATGTTTCATATTTATGTGATGGACAATTGTTCTAATTATTAAGAATTTTTGCAATCCCATAGGTTTCAATATCAAATCGCTACATTAACTGTGTAGCACATGATATTTATTAGGTGTAGGCTGCTTACTTTATGCATTATCTATGCTACGGACTTATCATACGCTTATAGTTAAATTCCCTCATTATTAGTCACGTTTCTGTTTTTAAGAATTTTCTAGTGCAAGGTTAGCGAGTAGTCATATGATATGGACACATGGACTCCGTGGTTGGAGGATGATGACGGGGGACATATGTCTGCAATGGATTGTTTGTTCTACATTTGTCCCAGGAGAAAATAATTGAACCTACCATCTTTCCATCCCAACTACAACCTATTTGACCTTCAAATCTTTCTTAATATTTCACAACTTCTATCGTAGGGATGCAACTATAAAATAGTTGGAAAATATTTGGACCCAAGGTTAAGCTCAGCTAAGGCAGATGCATATTTCTTTGTAGGTAGATATAATGTCTAGAGCTCCATTTGACAAGTAAAGCAGCTACTAATGAAGAATATGTCAATTGGCTTTGAGACAAAGTGGAGTTGGAGGAGGAACTACAGGAAAGACATGATTGTCATCTATTGTTAAAAAAAGATCCGGTGCTAAGAATAGGTGGCCAAGTTGGAGGATTATGGAGCCAGAGATTGAGGTGACAGTTCACAAGGTGATGTAACACATTTGAGTTATTTTCCGTATATGTAATTTAATAAATAAAATATAAAATAATAAAGCAACACTTATATTAGAGATAAGTAAATGTTGCATTGAATATCTTTGTAAATGACATCTTGTGAGCATAATTTTTATAAGATTATATGTATACACTCGTAATTCATGTCTAAATAGCTAAAAAAAGAGAGGTAAGAAGAAAAAGATCTTTAAAGAAATATCCATGCAAATAAGATAAATTAAAAATGGTAAGTTGTAATATTAGGTCACCTTCCCTTCCTTATATGAATTATCTATCATAATTGTCTCTACAACTATTTTTTTTACCTCCCTCCATAATGTTTACATTAATATGCTTTAAATGGTTGGATTTTCTTTTTACTAATTTCCATAACAGATTTCCAAAATTTATATCTCTCCCGATTATCAGACACACCTCTCATTTAGTGATTTGTTTAATTACCTAATAATTTACCTATCATGATTCCCCTCATAAATCCTAATAAACATTACATGAGACCATATTTGGTGGTATCTGTCTATTTCATACATAACACATCATTCTTTCCAAATTATACTTTATTTCATCATTTTCATGCACCTTTCTTTCATACTTCTTATCATATTATATATATACCACATACCATTCACACTCACCCCACATAAGTATATATGACCTTCACCTTGCGTATATAAGAAAGTCACATCCTTCTGCAATGATTTTCCTAGGCTTTCTCCTTGGGATGATTTTTAGAACTTGATAAGGTATGTTGCCACTCCACAATACACGAGTACCACCACCAAAGTTAATGATTACTTTAATTCTCTTGCAACTTTTCATGACATCTTAGTTACCCTTTTGGACTTGCATATGTTGTTGGTTGTTAACGTGTACTCCTACGCTATAATGGCATCACCTTTTTACAAGCACCATCGATGCCCTTGCCGAGACCATCTTTCCACATTCTTGTTAACATTAATATTCTACTTGCTCTTGAAAACATCCCCAAAGGTATGAGAGATTAAGTTTGAATCATTTAAAGATACTTCTGAATTTTATTTCAAGTCAAGTAAGTTAGATTATGCATATTTAGTCATCATAAAAGTTTAGGAACCTTAAGTCAATGTTGCTTTCTTTATAATCATTTAATCATATAATTATAAATTCTAATCAAACAAACAAAATTCTATGTCATGATGTAAATCGGTAGCCTACTGAGATAACTTGATTTTGCACTTGTTTATTCATGATAAATTATTTAGGAACATCCAAAATATATTAAACATGTATATAAATTTATTGAATGGTTTGATATATATATATAGCAAGGATGTATCGACAATGCAATTTCCTTTGATATATAGATTACATGCGATAAAGTTACATGATTTACTTCGCACAAATTATAGAGGATTTGTGACTCTAAGTCTAAACTGATAAATTTTATATTTTACTCCATTCTTAGTGGTATGCACAACTTCATTGCTATTGGAAAAAGAAAAAAAAAGACCGATAGTAGAGTATCTGATATATCCTAAATGTTTGCAAATAAAACGATAGGTCACATAATTACACCATTGGTTACGTACATAAGTATCGTTACTTCAAGAACATTGCCAATCAAATTTTTTTCTCTTTTCACGTACATGATATAGTTTAATTGCATAAATATAAGTGACTCGACACATGCCACAATGCTTGCTTATAATGCAATTAATATTTAAGGAAACTTCCTTCTTGGATTAAATGCTAGTGTAACCTTGTCTTTACAATGCCATTGGTAAAGGCTATAAATATGACAATGAAACAAATGGATGACTAAATGGACCAAAGTGTAAATACTACACTAATATGTAAATTAGATCAAGGTATAATATTAATTTGTTTTAATATTGGGAAAAAACCTTATTAGTCGTTACTATTAAATATTGGCTTATTTACGTAAGCAATTTGACTAATTATGATTTCATCCCTTAAAAATGTATATGGATGTTGAGATCCCTATGTACGTAAGACAGCTTGTCATCTATTTATATCAAACTACGATTTAGACATATAATTGATGAAGCTATCTTACTATTATTGTGAAATGTGTTAAGATCAAGGATTAAGATAAATAGTATACTCCTGTTGAATATTGAATATGTATGAACTCAAGATTGGTGAATATGTTAAGACACTAACTTAAAGGAGTCTCATGGGCCCTAAGAGAGGCAACACCTTCCGAGGGCGTATGGTTCTTTGAACCACGGTGGCAAAAGATAAGTTCACCTCAGTTGTAGCTACACTAACATGTCATTGCTATTATTTCATAAATCGCTTGTGCCGACAGTTAAACTACCAAAGTCACCTAATGATATGTGAACTAAGACAAGCATCTCTATACAAAAAATATTTTAATAAAGTAAACCATTGCCATGAAATTATTATGAAATGCAATATGAACACTAGAGGATACATCTTTATACAATATGATTTAATAAAGTAAACCATTGTTATGAAATTGTTATGGAATACCATATAATAAATCATTGAAAATGAATACAAGCATAGAAAAACCCATGGCATGTGTTATGGATGATCATTACAAAAAAAATTACCTTTAACAATATTTAATATTTGCTACTATAGGCATTCTATTTGTCGCTATATGTAATTAGCGACATTTCAAATAATTATCGCTTAATTACCGCCTTCGTTGGCATCACGAAAAGGTTAGAGGCAATTATACAATCACTGCTAAATCAATGGTATTAGCAACACATAATTGCAGCAGATATTGTCGCTAATGACCTTCTTTAATGATAATTTATTTATCACTATTTTACCACCATCGATTTATATTAGTAGCAATTTAATTGACACTATTAGTGTCACTATATACTTCATTTAATGACTTTTTTTTTGTTACTAAATTATCACTATTGATTTACTTTAGTAACACTTTATTTTACCCTAATTGCCTTTATTGATATTATTTAGCAATAATTATTTGCATCTCTAAATCGTCACTATTGATTTACTTTAATGACGCTTTCTTATGCTACTAAATCGTCACTAATTATTTACTTTAATGGCACTTTCTTTTACCATTTAATTACCAATGTTGATTCACTTTAATGATACATATACAATTTAATTTTATTCTTTACTAAGAAATAATTTTTTTTAACAAACATAAAACAGAGGAACTTAAGCACAAAATCCATTTTATTAACTTCCTAGATCATTAAAGTACATATTCCCCTCTCAAGGGTGATACAAGAGAAAAGAAAAATACAAAAAAGTTAAAAATACAATGAGTTCGCGCATAACATATTGTATCTTCTGTAGATTTAACTCCAACTTTCCAATTGCTAAATATCTTTCATAATTAACTCATCCCTCTTGTTAGCCTCCTTCCCATTTCCCTTTTGTAGCATACAATCTTCGTTTGGTTGAATATGATCATGTGATTTGACATTTGCAAGCCTACCAGTTCCAGCTCTACTTTCTAATGATGATGCTCCAGTATCATGCATGCAATTGTTTGATCTTGAATTCAAATTGGACCTGATTTGCACTAAATGGCCCCTCATTTTCCATCAAAATATTCAGGAGCACTTCAAGCTTGGAAACTAATTTTTGGAATTCAAGCAAGATCTCCTTAATATGATCAAAGCAAGATCTCTTATGTAAGATTTTAACTGAAGTCAGCCCATAAGAGGAAAACCAAAACAAGTACCATTCGCATTCTAGAGATAGCAACAATAACAAATATAAAATTACACATACAACTTATAGCCACTCAACTATCCATTTTGTTCCTTTGATGTAGTTCTTATTACTTTCTTTCATAGACTACGCTATACTTCAGCTATTCCTCTTTGGAAGTGGAGAAATTGCTCAGCTGAGAAAGCAAATCCAGTTTCCTGTCAATTCTATTATGTGTCATCTTCATATAGCTGCTATCTAACTTGTTTCTTTGAGAGTATTTTTTAGTTTCTTCACCTGTTTAAGGGGAGTGATGCCAAATGGAATACATAGTTATATGTTTAGCAGTAGCAAGGAAAGCAGTGGTCAAATAACACTCATTGCTTGAGTATGAGACCAAATTCAACTACAGTAACATAATGGTTTAGATGTCAAAAGCAATACCAAACAACTTCAAGCAGTCATTTATACCTGAAGCAAACCCATCTAGTCCAGAATAGATGTTTGAGATCTCCCCATACGCCAAAACACTGTCCTAAATATTAAAGCAGATGCAAAGGACATCCTTGTTTGGGCTGTATTTGTAGGTCTGTAAAATGAAGAATAATAATTAGTAACACCAGAAGAGAGTCATACTGCAGTGGGCAAAATTATCTTCCTAAAGATGACAAAGAAGGGACAACTAAGAAGGTGCAAATACATGTTGCCATCCAGTTGATCTACTTAAAAAAAAATTCAAATCTAATTATTTCAACCCAAGAATCTTGAAATAATGGTTGCACATGCCATGATGGTTGCCCTTCTCAACAATTCAGCTGGTACCTTTAAAGACAACTGGTTTCGTGGAGATAGCTAAAGCTTATGCTTCCCCCACATTTTAATGAAGTCTACTATATATTTCCCATGGATGAATGAAAAACCTTTTAGATAGAATGTCATAAAAGCTAGGAATTTGATGTTATCTTTCATGGTTATCAAAAAATTAAATTCAAAAAAGCTAAACTATCCCTAAAAGCTTCATTACACACATGGCTTGACCCTTGTCTTGACCCATGTGAGTCATCCCTAGTAAAAGGTTGTTGTTACAGGTGCAGTTGCCCATTACCACCCTCACCAGCACTACCCCTTTCACCACCACCATGAATTCCTCTCCTTTGACCAATCTACTGTTGCTGATGATACAACAATCCTTTAAAAAACCTGATAAGGAATAAACTCAAGCAATGACTACAATGTGATCCAAGATAAAACCTTTTTTTAAGAGGTTCTAAAATGAAACTTTATGCAAATAAGTTACCATCCTTCAATATTTCATATAGATTATTCCTAATAACATTAAATGAATATATGATTGGAAAAAGATATTGTTAGATGGACTTTTATATAAAAACTTCAACATAAAGTAACTTGAATGAAATGGATAAAATGCCATGAAAGTTCACATGCTGATATATTTTTCAACCACTAAAGAGAATGTTATACTTGGACCAATGAATTGAAAAAATAGCTTAATTGAAAATCCCCTATTCGAAGAACCCTAGGCTGGGATCTAAATTTGCCCACATCAATCTTTGATCTTGCACATTGAAAATCTTCCCTTCAAAAAGTGAGAATAGGAATCCCATTTGAAGAAGGTGGAGCTATAGTCTCAAGAGGTTCTCCAAAATCTATCGTAACATGTGATTCCTTCCAGCATTTTTTTTCAGAAGAAGAGTGATTTCTTTAATCGAAGCAAAAGATAAATTCATCTTGCCATTCTTAATGCCAAACAAAGCCATTATTTGCTTACCCTTATCATTCTTCTTAGCAGATATCAAGGGATAAGAAAGGAAAATAGCATTCATCTCCAAATTCCTTATCATCCTCTTGCCCTCAGTTCAGCATTAGTTACTCCAATCCACAAATCAAATCTCCAATCTAGACAAATTATATGTACTAAACATAAAGCTTCATAAGGATCGCTTCAAGAAGCAGTAGTTGACACCATCAACTACAATGGTCATTCTTCTCATCTAAAATCCATGCTCTATGTAACAACTCTGACTGGAATACCCACCAGTATCTCTGAAGTAGAACAGACCAAGTTCAATAGCAGTAAGGTGAACTACAGCAACTCAGCAGTGATCTGATCAGCACAACAAACATTAGATTGATTCACCACACTCCAAAGACTGATCAATAATCAAAATATTAAATCAGAAATTTGACCAGGTATCAACCTACCATATCAAGAGTAGTCATAAAAGATCTTGTGTACATTCTATCAACTGCAACTCCATGTTCTACTTGAAGCTGTGGAACAGCCTCCTGAGCAGCAATCATCAACTCCATTAAGGCTGTTGCACCTAATCTGCGATTTTACCAATGAAAAATATTAAGTTCCTTGTACATGCCTAACAGATTTTAATTATGCTTTGCAGAAACTGGAAAAGAATTCAGATGTATGATACTTTAGATTAGTTCTTGAAATAGCAAAAAACTCAAAAATTAGGAATAAAAAAAAGGGAACCATAAAAGCAGGATAACTAAATCCAAAATCAGTCTCTCACATCAACTTGGAAGCAAGGTTATTGATTGGAGAAGAAAATGCAATGTAGATGGTATTTGGAAGTATGTAACAGATCCATGCAATGGAGAAGGATCATTAAAATAGGTTGGAGGTGAAATACTTAGTTGGATAGCGATCTTCAAAATTTTATACATTTAACCAAGTTTTGGTCTTTGTTTTGATCTTTTGACCTTTACTTAAAGAATTTTAAAGCTTCCAAACAGAGACTTTACTTACCCATTTATCATGAGCACTGCTACTTTGTTTCCCCCGGTGATGGGTACATATTCTGTTTCTTGTCGGTATTTTTAAAAGTAAATTGAGAAACACCATATGAACTATGAATTACATCCTCTCAAAAGAAAAAAATGATCAATGTATTACAAGAAAATGAATGAGGATTGCATATTTCAAAAAGAACTTTGCACCGAATCCTCACTGATATTATAAATAATTTTGTCTCCTTTAGGAGATATCATACCTCTTGGCTCTGTAACCAATCTTCCCTCCATTCAGTTTAGCATTTTCTCCAAATTGCTCAATATCCAATGCATCAACAGTAGGACTGGTAGAATTGGAGAAAGTAACGGGTCCTCCTCCTTGTCATTAAGTGGGAAAATATACAAATATCATCATTTGGCAGTAAAATTTGGATGAAAGACTCTTGACACCCACAGGATTATTATTATTGTGGCAACATCTTTTTAAAAAGGTAAGAACCATAATAACAAGTTAAGAAGGTATGAGTTATATCATACATGCTTCCTCCTTTGAAGAACTCCACTAAACCTGTCATTATCTCCACTCCTTGTCTCAAACGTAAAATAGCAACATTTGGATTAATTAAAGGGTGTCCATTGCAAATAGGACACATTTACATAACCCAGCTTAGCAACAAGATTAAGAACATTTACATAACCCAACAATTGGCATATTTTATTTTATTTGTTGAAGAGGGGGATAATATATAGATGGCTCAAAAATGTTATCAGATTTGAACAACTATATTTACAATAGAATGTTTGAAAAATAAACAATATATTAATGACATATATATACAAGCACTCAAAATTGTTGCAAACCATGTCAAAAATAGATACCAAAGATCATACTGTTTCTGTACAAGCATACACTCAATGTCTCGAAAATTGATAGGTATCCCTGCAAAAGTTTAACAAGAAAAACAAAGATATTCCAGTTCAAAACATATATACAACGTATTAAATTACATATACTTATAAAAACCTGCGCACTTTACCACTTTAAAACTGTACATCAACCCCAACTTCAGATAGTTCGGCAGGGCCTCCTATTCGGTGCTAACGACAAAGCAAGGAGGCAAAGGGTATAGATGAAGTAAGGAGAGTGAGTGGAGAAGGGAGGTAAAGGGAGGAAGTAGCCAAGCAAGGGGGAGGAGGGGCGGCAGAAAGGGATGTGGATGGGCGGTGTTGTGGCAAAAGGGGAAGAGGATGTGCGGCGGAAGGAGAGGAGGAGACATACCTTGAGGAGGATGAATAGCAGCATTCCAGCAAAGGGATGGCATCAACAATCGACAAAGGGAGGGTGCTGGGAACATCGGCAGTTATTGACGAAGGAAGGCAGGGAAACGGCAGCGAGGAAGGTTTAATGTTTGAGGGCGAGAGAGTGAGGGGGTCTTGTGGGGGTGTCATTGAGTTGAGTGGGTTGAGGAGGAGTTCGATGGAGAGTTTTTATTTTTCTTCTCTGAACGATTAATACATCCGGTTTGGCTCAGCCAATTTAATCGATTTAATTGGATTTTGACTGATTCTAAAGTTTGTTTTTAAAATGGATCCATCTAATCATTTTTTAATTAATTTTTAGTTCAATCGGTTCAACCAGTTAATTTGATTCGATTTTTAAAGTCATACTTAAAAGACTATGTTGATGAATTTTTTAAAATTATTTTGGTTTAGTTACAAAAATAAAAAGAATACTTTTGTGACATTAAATTTTATTGTCATCTATAATTATCTTAAAAATATTATTTTTTTATAGTATATGTTTATTTTGTAGGTCTTTTTATAATAGTATATTAAAATTGATAATAAGAATTCCAACTCCTACTCGCACATATCTCAATCCTAAATGGAATCAAAAGTTTTTTTTCTATTTAAAGTGATAAGTTTGAACTAAAAAAATTGACGAAGATGAACAAGTGGTCTCCTTTCACCTCCACCAAAAAGACCCAACCAATGCTTGATAAAAGATCTTTAGTGGCATAATTTTTTTTATCGCTAAATTATCCTTCAAAAAATAATATTATTAATTTATTATATACATATTGTGGCAACTACACTTGTCATTAATATTAATTGTCGTTCAATGAAAATATTATAGTGGCATAAGTAATAATTGCCACTAACTCAAAGACTAAAGTGGTTGATATATTTGCCACTAATATTAATTATTGTTTAACAAAAGTATTATAGTGGCATAAGTAACAATTGTCACTAAATCAAGTACAATAGCCGCAAATATATTTGCAACTAATAATAATTGTCATTTGACAAAATATTATAGTGGCATATATGAATCAATTGTCGCTAATATTATAGTAACAAATATTATAGTGGCAAATATATTATATGTCACTATCTAATTTACCACTAAAGACTCTTTTTTTGTAGTGGATTTTCCTATGGATGTGGTTGCAAAATCATGGATAAGGTTTTGGAATATGTTTATGCATGCAACATTGGCAATGGAGCATTGTTTTGTAAAGAAAATGAAGTGCAATTACTGAAATTTCTATAAGGGAGAAGTTATAGATTTCTTATATTTAAGTAAACTTTTAAAGACTATAAGTTATAATATTGAAGAATTAAATGATTATAAGAATTAGGTCAATAATAGTGACTTATTGCTTGCGTTATTATGAAATTATTTTTAAAATGATGTCTTTCGTGTAATATGTGTTATCTTTTGTTTTATAGAAGTTTAAGATAATAATCCAATATAGTAGAAAGGGAAATGTAATTATTGTAAAGCACCATTATGACTTGCGTCTTTTGAGCGATGGAAATTAAGCATCATGAGATATGCTCGATATACTTGATAATGTGCAATTAGATATAGCAAGATATCTATTGGAATTATAAGCTTCTATTATTTAAATATGTTAAAAATTTTGGATCATTTATTATTTCCATTAAATTCAATCTATATGATTACTGAGTTTCACAACTAATAGGTTTCTTTTAAAATCCTACGGAATCAGACATCGTAAATTTCATGCAGGAAATAGGGTTATTTTATGGTGTACCAGATCAACTATGCAAATATAGGTACGTAATCTTTGTCTAAATTTGTACTCACTGAAACTTTATTTTTAACTATTATTAAATCATTGTTTGTAGCACTCCATGTGGCATGACTCAATAAATATAGATGCTTTCAAAAAAATAAAAAAAAATCTATGTAGATGTAGGTCGTTACAGTGCAGGTCCATTCCTCTCATGCCAATATGGTAGACAAGATGTGGAATTTGACATGTTAGACCGACTATTGTAAGGGGATATTAGATTTAGACAATAGTCACAACTTACCATTTCTTAAAGCTCTATTAACCCTATACTTAGGGTGCTATTGTTATTATTATGGACTTCTAATTATAGACTTATACTTAAGGCAAGTGTTTTTATTAACTTAGGTAGTTGTATTAGACATTTCATATTGTATGTAGTTTGTACTACATTTTGTGACATACAATAGCTTCACCATTTTTTATCCAACATTTTCTACTTGTTTGTATATTGGTTGTTTTTGTGTAGGGCCTTTGGTTCAATTGTGACAGCGATAATGAAAGCTCTTTACTTATAAATATATTTTTATATAAAGGGACACATGCATTTGAAAGAATTTCAATATGATTAACCACAATTACATATGGGTGCATTTTATCCACGCAACCGCAAGTTTGTTGTTGCAATGAATGCAAAAATGGTACCACTAGTGTGACAATCTAGGTCCCACCAATCAATTAAACCTAATAAAACCTAATGGAACCAATTACTTAGCTACACCTAAGTACAAAGTCCAACGTAGACATCAATAAAAGTTGAGTAAAGCAGTGCGAAACCAACAGTAAAGCAAAACATAGCACAAGAGATGTGTACTATTTATCGTTTAATTCATTTATCAATCCTTTATTTATTAACCATTATTCATTGGTTATTAAGTGTGTTGTCCTCTACAATTATAGTCCTTATTATCTTAATCAATGCCCTGAAAGGCACAAGGCAATCTCAATGCGATATTCTGAGAAATACAACCAATATAAGACACCTTCTTGGTCAAGAGAATAGCTTTTATCCATCCCACAACTCAAACCCTAAGGTTATCACAAGAAGTGATAGCTATGTCAAGTGATGTAAACACATGCTAGCTAGACACGTTGATCTATAGGCAGTCCTTCATCCACTCACCAGCTAAGAAAAAGAACCACTAACTCTAACCTCGAGCCAAACCACTATCTTAGTTGGTTGTTAAGCCTAATTACAAGTCACAATGTAACGAACGCGTTCCCCAGACGTCTTTTAAGACGTCTGGGAGGTGGCCCAGACGTCGTACCAGACGTCTGGGATCACATCCAGACGTCTGACCAGACGTCTGGGATCGTTTCCAGACGTCTGAAAATCCGTTAATTTCGACACGCGCGGGTCGTCTGCGCGCCTGAGCGCGTAGACCGGATATTCGCTTATTCCCTCTTTCTCTGCGGCTGCAGACACCTGCCGCGTCCTCTCTCTCCTCCTCGCGCGGCCTTAAAAGGCCACGCGCTCCCTCCCGTCGTCTCCACCGTCTCCTCCCTCTTCTCCTTCAGCCAGTGAGCGTGAGCGCGAGCGCGAGGGCGGCAGCGGCGGCCTCAGTGAGCGCGGAGGAGGTGCGGCGTGTGAGAGCGGAGCTCTGCCGTGAGGGCGAGCTCGCCGGGGCTGCTAGGGCCGGCCGGCGGAGGGCGCGGGGGGTCGCGGAGTGACGCGGAGGGGGGACTGCTGCGGTCTGAGCGGTAGGCGCGCAAGGTGCGACGCGGGCGACGTCACGAGCGGAGGCTGAGTGGCACCCTGATTCTGGAAGAATTTCCAGAATCAGACGTCTGGGTTGATAGCCAGACGGCGAGGGCGACGTCTGGAAGACCATCCAGACATCTGAAAGGTGAGTTTTCCGTCTTCTTCTTCCTTCCTGTCGACTGACCGTACTGAGGGAGGGAGATGGGTGTGCGCAGGCTCGGTGATTCGCCATCCAACACGAATAAGACGTCTGGCTGTTGTACCAGACGGCGGGAGCGACCTACAGACGTCCGGGGTGACCATCGGACGTCTGGGAGCTAGGCCAGACGTCCCCGCAGACTTCTGGACGTCTGGGAAACCACGCTGAACAAGTAATTCTCTGATCCACTTTTTAAGACGTCTGGAAGAAGTTCCAGACGTCTTATTTTGCACAGTGTCGTCGTTTTCGACCCGTTTAGGGCCCGTTCGGGTTCCGTTTTCCGCGATTCGAGTTGCGTTCTTTTCAGAATTAATTCCTCTACCTGTCTACAGTAGCTATACACTGTTTTGAGACACTCCTTGTGTTTGATCCTTGTGATAGGACCTCCTTCAGTTGCAGTCTTGGGAGTCGCGGAGGCACGCGGGATTCCCGATCACGCCCCCATTACACCCGTTGTACCTGGTAGAGTGGCTTTAAGTTATTAATAAAATCTGTTAAAGTATGGAACTATAACTAGAACCTAGGACGTTGCATGAATCCTAGGAATGAGAAATATATGATAGCTCCTAGGTGTTGCATGAATCCTAAGGCTGGAAAACTAGATCGTATGATAGATCCTAGGATATGGCATGAATCCCAGGATGGAAAAACTAGTGGAATGTATAATACTGCAGTCTTGGAAAATGGAAAGGAATATAAAGTTGCCTGGAAATTGAATTAACAGCTGCCTGTTATGAATAAAGAAACATGATTGAGATCATGGATTGTAAGAACGTGAAACTGGAAAGTGAAACATAAGATGTCCTGAGATTAAAGAGCTGGAACCCTATGGGGAATTAGGAGTGGAACTCCTGGAAAGAGAAAGGAATGGAACTGAGATGTAGTTTTGTACTGTCTCTTGGGTACATAGTACCAAGGGAAGTACCTGTACCTGTTTAGTACAGAGTGGGGCCAGCCACCCCAGGGACCCGAGGTTAGGACCGACCGCTCTGTACCGACTTGCTGGCCCTCGTGTACGTAGTACCGAGGAGAGCTACTAGTGTTAGGAGAGCACTAGCTACCCTACGGGCCCCGGGGTTCTGCTAGCCTCCTTCACCGACTTGTTAGGCCCACTGGGGCAAACCAGGGTAGTCAAGCGAGGGTGCGCGGACTGTGGAGGGGCAAGGCCCCGATTTGGTTACTGTGGAGGGGTTGGACCCCTGTTACTGAGAGGGCTCTGCCCTGGACTGGTTCCGTGCTGTGCTTTGGGCGCACCCGTTAACGGAAACGACTGACCGCGTGCCAGTACGGGTTAGCTACCTGTGCGTTTATCGCGCGTGCCGTAGTCACCGTTACGTCTGTCAGTGACCTTGGGGTGGTTGACTGAGGGTAGGATCACCACGGGGGACTCTCCCGGCCAGGAGAGCACCACGTGCTACTTCTACTTTTTGGAAAAGACTGCAATCAAGATCGTTCCCACGAGGAACATTCGAGATCAAGTAAAAGATCTGAGGAATAAATGAAATAGTGAGACAATTGAAAGATGTGAATAAAGAAAGTAATAGAACATAACAGCTACTGTACACTCTACTGTTGTCTTTAGTTTTAGTTGCCACTCTACTCAGCGTTTTGCTGACGTGTTACACTCGTTACCTTTTTCAGGACCAGGTGTTGAGCAGCCAGGGTCAGCGGCTGCAGAGGACGCTGGGCCGAGCAGGGTCCAGTAGAGTTGCCACTGTCTTTTGTACCTCTTTGTTTTCATTATAGTGAGTAGTTCTTGTTTTCGCTGTACTTTTCTTTACCTGCAGTTCATGTTATATGATAAATGTTGTTCTACTGTTGTGGTGGTATATACTGTAGTAGTTTCTTTCCTTACTGCTGTACTTTCTTACTGTAAGTTATATTCATGCTGAATGTGATTTATTTTATTGTTCTTTTGGTTACTTCCTCGTTGGACGACTAGGTCTTGGGATTAGTCGAGTCGGTCCGGTTCTCGTGTCTCGTAGGGACTCGGGAACCGGGTCGTTACACACAAGGAAGCCAACAACTTCCTAACCATCCTAATTAACCAATCTAAATCCAAACTGAGATGCAACCAACACTAGCAAGAAATAAGACTAAACCAATTGTTCCATGTGAATATTACCAAACAAATCTACCATTATCTAGCATTGATGAATAGATCATCGTATAACTAAATTATTAGTCATCAAGTTCTTTGTTTTATTCATCCACCTTGAGATGTAATCATCATCCATTCCTTGTTTACTAATTCCCATGTTAGGGTTTCCATTGTTCAACAAGGATCAAGTGATTTAACAAGATTAATATCCATTCAACAATCAATATTCAGATCTGAACTTTAGCATTTAATTACAAATCTTGAAGTTTCCTAGGTTCCAACGGTAGGGTTACAAGCACAGCAATATTCATTACTTCAACTATCACATGCATAACGAAAATAATAATGAATTTGGCAAGAATTCTTTATTTACTATTCAATTGAGTTAGATTAGTAGCAATCCACGTGTATGGTCTTAACCATTAGAAGTCAACAGCTAGGATGCAACTAAAATTTATTTTAATTAAAAATTTAGTACCCAAGGTCAGAATAAATATCCAATTTTTAGGGTTCCCAAACTCAGCAAGAGAAAGGAGAGACACACGAATAAAAAATATACGACAAGAGGAATTAAAAAATCAAATCACACAAGGAGGAGAGGTGACCACTACCTAGCATTGACAAGGGGTCATGATGACTTTGAAACACAAGTTAGAGGTCTAGATGTAGTGTCCGCATGTCGTCGTACCTTGTGTGTGCTCCAGGGTAGATGAAATGACCCGTTATATTTTTAGTTAGATAAAACATCTAGAGTTTCAGTCATACGTCTATCCAGACGTCTGGACACGTGCCCGGACATTTGAAAGTGAGATTTTTGTACTTCCCTTTTTCGCTCTGCGTATGGGCGGTGCGCAGAAGCCTCTCCCCTCTCACCACCCTCACCCCCCCTTAAACCCTAAACCATCCTATTTAAAAACCCCCCCTTCCCTTCTCCTCGCCACCCTCACACCACTCAAGCCACCACCACCTCCACCTTCTCCTTGCAACGGCCGCGCCCTCCAGCCTCCCATCTCTATTGCTGCTGCCACGGCGAGGAAGAGAGGAGCTGGTGAGGGAAAACGGGGAAGAGCGAGAGCAAGAGAGTGCGAGGGAGTGAGAGCGGGGGAGGAGGGTGACGACCGCGAGAGCTCGATGAAGCACGAGGAGGAGTTCATGGGAGAGAGGAGGATGCCGGCGAGGAGCTTCTCAAGCTCTTGCAGTTGCTGGAGCTGCCGCTGCAGGTAGAGGTGCGAGCGGGGCGAGCTGCGTGGAGGAGTTTCGATACTGGAAGTTTTCAGCATCAGACGTTTGGAGTATCGTCTAGACAGTTGGCGGGGCACCCGAATGTCCGGAGCTGAACCTGGACGTCTAAAAACATAATATCCTGAGGTACGTACCTTCCTGTGCTACTTTCCGCCTTGCAAATCATAGCGCAGGAGGTGTTGGGTTAAAAATGGTGTCTGTCCTCTGCACGTAGGCGCAAAGCGTCGGGAAAGAATGGGGTGCTCACTTCAAGGTGATTTTGGACCTCTGACCGCAACGCCAGGCGTCCGACGACCCTTCTAGATGACTGGAAGGAGGGTGAGATGTCTGGAGCTGCCCCCAGATGGTCGTGGAGGCATCTAGACATCTGAGAATAGCACAAAAAACACAAGGTGAGATCTGATGTCTTTTAAGATGTTTGGGACTAGTCCCGGACGTCTGATTTTGGTCAGTAACTGTGTTTTTTGGGCCATTTAGGGCCCAAACGGAATCGGATTTTCGCAAACGTAGTACCGTTGTTTTCCACTCGAGTTTCTCTATATGTTCATGTTGAGTATCTATTGTTTTGAGCTCGTCTGATGTAAATTAGTCGCTGGTACAGGTTACCAGCCGGTGGCGTGTTCGGGGCCCGCGGAGACGACGAGATCTGTGGCATAGGCCCCCATTCCTCCCATGATACCTGGCAGAGTGGTTTAATTCAATTGTTAATATTTAAATAAGAATGTACTTGTTTGGAATAATCAAATCGAACTCTATGATGTGGAATTAACCCTAGGGTAGAAATGTATGAGCCTATCTTGAGCTCTACTGTTTACTTGATGCAAGTTTAAAATAAATTGCTAGCAAATGATATTAGTGTAATTATGAGATGCATGTTAGAATACGAGTTGCCTGTATGCAAATGGATTATGAGATGCATGTTAGAATACGAGTTGCCTATATGTGAATGAGAAAGTGAACGGTGAAACCGCCAGTTGCATGTAAATGATTGAGAATTAAATTGTGAAAACATGAGTTGCCTATATATGGATGAGGAATGAGTTATGAAACATGAGATCTGAATGTAGATAAATGAGACAAATAATAAGTATGAACCCTACGGGGAATTAGGAGTAGAACTCCTGTGTATGAATGGAATCTGGAATGTAGATGGGAAGTGCTCTGACCCTTGTGTACGCGGTACCAAGGAGAGCAACTATCCCCTTTTAGTGTAGAGCGAAGCTAGCCACCCTTGGGTTGAGAGCTGGGGTTATGATTGGCCACTCTACACCGACTCTTATTGGCCCTCGCGTACGTGGTACCAAGGCATGCTACTAGTGCAGGGAGGGAGCTAGCCACCCCACGGTGCCCGGGGTTAAGCTAGCCACCCTACACCGACTTTATTAGGCCTGCTGGGTAAACCGGGGTAGTCGGATGAGGGTACGCAGACTATGGAGGGGTGAGACCCCTGTTTGGTTCTGAGGGGCGAGACCCCTATTCTGAGAGGGCAAGGCCCTATATTGTTCCGTGATGTACTTTAGGTGTACCCCCTAGCGGAAACGACTGACCACGTGTCAGTGCGAGGTAGCTACCCGTGCGCTTATCACGTGTGCCGTAGTCACCGCTACATCTCGACAGTGACCTCGGGGTGGTTGATTAGGAGTAGGACTACCGCGGGGGACTCTCCCGGCCAGGAGAGCACCATGCGTACCTTCTACTCCACAGAAAAGACTGCAATCAAGATCGTTCTCACGAAGAACAAGCAAGATCAAGAAATACTTTGATACTTGAAAAATAGATGAACCAGAAATACATAAATGAGATAAATAGAAATGAGAATAAAACCTACTTGTTGTTTTTACTTTACTTGCACATAAATAATGTAAATACCACTCTACTCAGCGTTCGCTGACTTCATCTTTTTGTAACCCTATTCAAGACTAGGAGTTGAGCAGCCCAAGTTTCCAGATGCAGAGGGAGCTGGGCCCAGCCGAGCCCAGCCGTAGTAGTTTTCTTTCCAGCCTTTGTTACTGCTGTAGTTGTGAGTATTGGACTTTAAAATTTCTGTACTCATTACTTCTATTTTCTGTTGTTGTTGTGGTGGCATGTACTATATTTTGAGATAGTTGTTCTACTTTCCTTTACTGCTTCGTTCTTTCCTTCTGCTTAGTTATATTGCATGTGTGAATGTGGTTTACTTTCCTGCTTTTGGTTATTTCTCGTTGGATGACCAGGTCTTGGGATTAGTTGAGGCGAGCCAGTCTCGGGTCTTGTAGGGATTCGGGAGTCGAGTCATAACAAGATAATATCAGAGCAAGGTTATCCCGAGAAATGAACCAATTGGTCTGAGAATAACCACTCACGTGCATACAACTAGGATAGCCACCACAACATATTGCTTTGATATTCATTTCTGAGTCTTTTTCTCGATGTAATCCTATATCATTGACAACTTTTGTTCTATCTCTTACGTCTCCCTGCAGGAGATGCCTCGTCGGGGAGTTCCCGAGGTAGGCTATGGTCTTGGCCGTAGACGAGGTTGGAGGGGCAGACGTGCCGGACCTGAGGCAGCAGTTGACCCACCTCTCCTCCTGGGCATTCAGGCCAAGGATCTCGCCCAACTGATCAGAGACATCGTGCGAGAGGAGCTCCACCAGCCTTTACGGGCACCTCTCCCTGAGGATGTGGAAGGGAAGTCCTCGGTGGGACAGAGAAAGCGTTGCAGCACCGGACGAGCAGAAGGGGGAGGGGGTGATCCTGCACCACCCCCACCACACTCTGACACTTTCGAGCATGAGCCCTCTTTTCTTGGAGGCATGCTCATTCCCCCACTGCAGCTACACCACAAGCTTTTCGGACAACTCCAGAAGCTGAAGTCCCCTCCTTCAAGGGGGATAAGAGCCCGTCTAAGGCAGAGGACTAGCTAGAGCAGATAGAGAAGGTGTTCGACACCCTTCGCCCTCCTGCGGAGTGTTATGTGACCTTTGCCATGTACTAGCTAGAGAGCGCAGCACACATGTGGTGGAGGGCAGTCAGAGGCCAGGAGGGGAGAGAGCCAATGTGGGACCGGTTCATGGCTCTCTTCTGCAAGTAGTACTTTCTGCAGACCTGGAAGGACCAGAGGAAGCGAGAGTTTCACACTCTCCGCAAGGGGATGATGACGGTTAGTGCGTATCGCACACATTTTCTGGAGCTGTCATGTTTTGCCCCGACAGCTGTTTCTACTGAGGAGGAGCACCTGTGGAGGTTTACTGAGGGGCTCTGACCTGCTATTCGAGGGTATGTCAAACCCCTAAAGCTACCCGCTCTCTCTCGTGTGGTCGAGGTAGCCATGACTTACAAGGAGACCAACCTAGTCACGCGAGACATTGACAGTGGACGGAAGAGGCCTTACCAGCCAGAGTACTCTCAAGGCCATCGGGAGAGGAGGCACACGTCACTCGCAAGAGAGCTGCCTCATTCTGCGAGGCCACCAATGACCTTTGGGAGCTCCTAACAGGGCCCAGTCGCCAGCACCGGACCCCCACCTAGCCGCCAGCAAGGACCAACGGAGGGAGGAGGTCGTATACCCCTCTGCTACCAGTGTGGCCAGTTGGGCTACATCAGGAGGGACTACCCATCTAGGGCCGGAGCATAGCAGATGCTCCCCGCACTAAGTGCTGGAGGCTGAACTGGCAGTCGTGGTCACCAGGCGCGTGGGGGAGGACAGCAGTCATGAGGAGGGTACCGGCCATCTGTTGCTCACTCGACCCAGAGTGCAGTTGCTTCGTCTGCACTGAGAGCTGAGGGGTGTATTAACGTCCTGACACATAGAGATGCCAGGGCTTCGGGTTCTGTGTTGGCAGGTATGGTTACTATTTCTGGCAGATTAGTATACATACTTTTTTATTCTGGCACCACCCACTCCTTCGTCGCTATGAGTTTCGCCGTCAGTTTGAGGTAGGGTAGTGTACTGTTAGAGGATCTATTTGTGATCAGAGGCCCAGGTGGCCAGTTGTTTGTAGCCAAGGAGGTCTACACGGACTGCGAGGTCAGCATAAGGGGACACAGCCTTCCCGCTAACTTGATTATGATTCAGATGGAGGATTTTGGCGTGATCCTAGGGATGGACTGGCTGTCCGCCTATAACGCCCTGGGAGACTGTTTCAGGAGGAAGATCGTCTTCTCCATACCAGAGCTGCCTCCCTTTGAGTTTCACGACCAGCCGGTGGATGGAGGTTTCAGATGCATCTCCGCGCTTCGGGCAACGAGGCTTTCAAGCTAGGGGTGTGAGGGCTTCTTGGCCTGTGTAGTGCTAAAGCCTAGGCCTGTGGCTGACTTTCAGAGTATCTCGGTGGTTTGCGAGTACCCCGACGTTTTTCCAGAGGAGCTGCCAGGACTACCGCCTGAGCGTGAGATTGAGTTTGAGATCTCACTGGTACCGAGGACCAGCCCTATTTCTACTACACCGTACCGAATGGCACCGCTTAAGCGGCGAGAGCTCAAGTCACAACTACAGGACCTGTTGGAGAAGGGCTTTTTGAGGCCCAATGCATCCCCGTAGGGAGCCCCTATGCTGTTTATGAAAAAGGACGGTACCCTGCGACATTGTGTCGACTACCGACAGCTGAATAGGGTCACTGTCAAGAACAAGTATCCGCTGCCAAGGATTAACGATCTCTTCTACCAGTTGCGAGATGCCACAATATTCTCCAAGATAGATTTGAGGTCATGTTACCACCAGTTGAGGATCAGGGAGACCGACGTCTCCAAGACAGCTTTTCGTACCCGATACGAGCAGTACGAGTTCTTGGTCATGCCGTTTGGGTTGACCAATGCCCCCGTTACCTTTATGGATTTGATGAACCGTGTTTTCATGCCGTAGTTAGACCAGTTTGTGGTGGTGTTCATCGACGACGTACTCATTTACTCGCGGGATCAGGCGCAGCATGGGCAGCATTTACTCATGATCCTGGATACCTTGAGACGACACAGGCTGCATGCCAAGTACAGCAAGTGTGAGTTTTGGTTGTGACAGGTGACTTTCTTGACCCACATGATTTCAAGGGATGGATTGGCTATGGATCCAGCCAAGGTAGAGGCCGTACTCAGGTGGGAGAGGCCACGCACAGTGACAAAGATATGCAACTTTTTGGGACTGGCAAGTTACTACCGGCGGTTTATCAGAGGATTCTCTCAGATCGCGCATCCTATAACCCAGCTAACCCGGAAGGACGTGCCCTTTGCATGGACAGATGAGTGTGAGGCGTGTTTTCGGGAGTTGAAGGAGAGACTGACTTCAGCTCCTATACTTACCATCTCAAACAGTAGTGGTGGTTTTGTAGTTTACACCAATGCTTCGTTGCAGGGGTTAGGGGGTGTGCTCATGCAGTGGAGTTACGTTGTTGCTTACGCTTCGCAGCAACTGAAGCCCCATGAGCATAGCTACCCTACCCATGACTTAGAGCTGGCAGCAGTTGTCTTCGCGCTGAAGACATGGAGGCACTACCTTTATGGTGAGACTTTCAAGATCTTTACAGATCATAAGAGCCTCAAGTACTTGTTTGACTAGAAGAAGCTTAACTTGAGACAGAGACGTTGGTTAGAGCTCCTGAAGGACTACGACTGCAGCATCTCCAACCACCCAGGGAAGACCAATGTGGTGGTCGACACCTTAAGCCGGAAGATGCCCACCCACTTGGCCAGTTTACAGGCACAGAGTTGGAGACTTATGGAGGAGTTGGGCAGTTGGCGACCCCAGGAGTCACGGGGGTACAGTAGGGCAGTGCCAGCGATGCGACAGACACGACCAGAGCTAATAGACGACATCATCACAGGGCAGATGGCCGACCCGTATTTACAGACACTACGAGACAGGGTGTTGACAGGGGACCCAGGAGACTTTTCCTTCTCAGACAAGATCCTGTGTATGAGGGGACGTCTATGCGTTCCTAAGGACTAGGAGTTGTTGAGAGAGCTTCCGACGGAGGCACACGGGTCCAAGTTTATCATACATCCCAGGAATGCAAAGATGTACCATGATTTGTGACGTGACTTCTGGTGGAGAGGGATGAAGCGGGATGTTGGTGAGTTTGTTCAGTAGTATTTAGTATGCCAGCAGATGAAGGCTGAGCACCAGAGGCCTGCAGGGCCATTGCAGCCACTTCTTGTGCCAAAGTAGAAGTGGGAGAGCACCACCATGGACTTGGTGGAGGGTCTACTAGTTACCCAGCGAGGACACGACGCAGTCTGGGTGATAGTAGACAGGTTGACGAAGACGACGCATTTCCTGCCAATCCGAGTCACTTTTGGGCAAGCACAGCTAGCAGAGCGATATACCAGAAATGTGGTGCTCCTGCACGGAGTGCAACGTGAGATCGTATCCGACAGGGATACCCGTTTTACGTCCCAATTCTGAGCTGAGTTTCAACAGGCCTTGGGGACACGTTCGAGATTTAGTACTGCTTACCACCCCCAGACCGACGAGCAGTCAGAGCGCATGATACAGACACTTGAGGACCTTTTGCACGCCTGTGTACTAGACTGGAGAGGCTCCTAGGAGGAGCATTTACCCCTAGTAGAGTTTTCATACAATAACAGTTGCCACTAGAGCATCGGCATGGCACCTTACGAGGCTCTGTACTGACGGAGGTGTACTGCACCCTTGAGTTGGGTCGAGGTGGGGACCAAGTGGGAGGTTGGTCCCAAGCTAATCCGGCAGAGTCAGAAGGTCATAGAGCAGATTCATAGACGACTCCGCATTGTCGGGAGCAGGCAGAAGAGCTACACTGACCAGAAACACAGAGAGGTGCAGTTCGAGGTTGGGGATCACGTCTTTCTTCGTGTTTCGCCCATGAAGGGCCTGTAGTGTTTTGGGGTGAAAGGGAAGCTTGCGTCGAGGTTTGTGGGACCCTTTGAGGTCCTGGAGTGGATAGGACCCGTTGCTTACCGGCTTGCCCTTCCTCGCCAGCTTTCTAGAGTGCATGACATGTTCCACGTGTCCAACCTCAGGAAGTACGTCGTCGATCCCAATCACGTTCTGAGCCACGAGAGCATCAAGGTGGGTGACGACTTGACCTATCCCGAGAGGCCAGTACAGATACTAGACAAAGCTGTCCGGAGTCTAAGACGGAAGCAGGTACCACTAGTGAGGGTTCTATGGAGAAGCCAGCGATACGAGGAGGCAACTTGGGAGCTTGAGGCGGCGATGCGAGAGCAGTACCCAGGGCTTTTTTAGGGTACGTCTATTCAGACCTACTTTGGGCCTCTTTAAGTTTGTTATGCATTTTTACATTCCTTTTTCGCACCTTAGCTAGCTCAAGTTTCTGGGATGAAACCTCCTTTAAGTTATGTTGAAATGAGCCGTTGCATTTTTAGTCAGATAAGACGTCTGGAGTTTCAGTCAGACGTCTGGACATGTGTCCGGATGTCTGAAAGTGAGATTTTCATACGTCCCTTTTTCGCTCTGCGTGCGGGCGGCGTGCAGAAGCCTCTCCCCTCTCACCACCCTCACCCTCCCCTTAAACCTTTAACCATCCTATTTAAACCCCCCATTCCCTTCTCCACACCACCCTCAAACCACTCAAGCCACCTCCACCTTCTCCTTGCGACAGTCGCACCCTCCAGCCTCCCATCTTTGCTGCTGCAGCCGCGATGAGGAAGAGAGGAGCTGGCGAGGGAGAAGGGGGAAGAGCGAGAGCGAGAGAGTGCGAGGGAGTGAGAGCGGGGGAGGAGGGCGATGGCCGCAGGAGCTCGATGGAGCTCGAGGAGGAGTTCGTAGGAGATAGGAGGACGCCGGCGAGGAGCTTCACAAGCTCCTGCAACTGCTGGAGCTGCCGCTGTGGGCGGAGGTGCAAGCGGGGTGAGCTGCATGGAGGAGTTTCGATACTGGAAGTTTCCCGCATCAGACGTCTGGAGTATCGTCCAGACAGTTGGCGGGGCATCCGGACGTCCGGAGCTGAAGTCGGACGTCTGAAAGCATAATATCCTGAGGTACGTACCTTCTTGTGCTACTTTCCGTCATGCAGATCGTAGTGCAGAAGGTGTTGAGTTAAAAATGGTGTCTGTGCTCTGTATGCAAGAGCAGAGCGTCGAGAAGGAGTGGGGTGTGCACTTCAAGGTGATTTTGGACGTCTAACCGCATCGCCAGACGTCCGACGATCCTTCCAAACAACTGGAAGGAGGGTGAGACGTCTAGAGCTGTACCCATACCGTCGCAGATGGATCCAGATGTCTAAGAATACCGCAGGAAACACAAGGTGAGATCTGTCGTCTTTTAAGACATCTGGGACTAGTCCCAGACGTATGATTTTGGTCAGTAACCATGTTTTTTGGGTCGTTTAGGGCCCAAACAGAATTTGATTTCTGCAAACGAAGTACCGCTATTTTCCACTTGAGTTTCTCTACGTGTTCGTGTTGAGTAGCTACTATTTTGAGCTCTTCTGATGTAAATTAATCGCTGGTACATGTTACCAGCCAGTGGCGTGTTCGGGGCCTACGGAGATGATGAGATCTACGGTACAAGCCCCCATTCCTCCTGTCATACTCGGTAGAGTGGTTTAATTTAGTTGTTAATATTTAAATAAGAATGTACTTGCTTGGAATAATTGGATCATACTCTAGGATGTGGAATGAACCATAGGGTAGAAATGTATGAGCCTGTCTTGAGCTGTACTGTTTACTTGATGCATGTTTAAAATAAATTACTAGCAAATGGTATTAGTGTAATTACGAGATGCATGTTAGAATACAAGTTTTCTATATGTGAATGGATTATGAGATGCATGTTAGAATATGAGTTGCTTGTATATGAATAAGAAAGTGAATGGTGAAACCACAAGTTGCATGTAAATGATTGAGAATTAAATTGTGAAAACACGAGCTACCTGTATATGGATGAGGAATGAGTTATGAAACATGAGATCTGAATGTGGATAAATGAGACAAATAATGAGCATGAACCCTACAGAGAATTAAGAGTAGAACTCCTGTGTTTGAAAGGAATCTGGAATGTAGATGGGAAGTGTGCTGGCCCTTGTGTATGCGGTACCAAGGAGAGCAACTGTCCCTTTTTAGTGTAGAGTGGAGCTAGCTACCCTTGGGTTGAGACCCGGGGTTAGGATTGGCCACTCTACACCGACTTTTGTTGGCTCTCACGTATGTGGTACCGAGGCGTGTTATTAGTGTAGGGAGGGAGCTAGCCACCCCACGGGGCCCGGGGTTAATCTAGCCACCCTACATTGACTTTGTTAGGCCCGCTGGGCAAACCGGGGTAGTCGTACAAGGGTACGCGGACTGTGGAGGGGCGAGACCCCTATTCTGAGAGGGCAAGGCCCTATACTGTTCTGTGCTATACTTTGGGTGTACTTGCTAGCGGAAATGACTGACCGCGTGTCAGTGCGAGGTAGCTACCCGTGCGCTTATCACACGTGCCGTAGTCACCGCTACGTCTCGACAGTGACCTCAAGGTGGTTGATTAGGAGTAGGACTACCGCGGGGAACTCCCCCAGCCAGGAGAGCACCACGCGTACCTTCTACTCCACGAAAAGGACTGTAATCAAGATCGTTCCTACGAGGAACAAGCAAGATCAAGAAATACTTGGATACTTGAGAAATAGATGAACCAGAAATACATAAATGATATAAATAGAAATGAGAATAAAACCTGCTTGTTGTTTTTACTTTACTTGCACATAAATAATGTAAACACCACTCTACTCAGCGTTCGTTGACTTCATATTTTCGTTACCCTGTTCAGGACCAGGAGTTGAGCAGCCCGAGTTTCCGGCTGCAGAGGGAGTTAGGCCCAACCGAGCCCAGCCGTAGTAGTTTTCTTTCCAGCCTTTGTTACTATTGTAGTTGTGAGTATTGGACTTTAAAATTTCTGTACTCGTTGCTTCTGTTTTCTATTGTTGTTGTGGTGGCATGTACTATATTTTGAGACAGTTATTCTACTTTCCTTTACTGCTTCGTTCTTTCCTTCTGCTTAGTTATATTGAATGTGGTTTATTTTTCTACTTTTGGTTATTTATCGTTGGACGACTAGGTCTTGGGATTAATCGAGGCGAGACGGTCTCATGTCCTGTAGGGATCCGGAAATCAGGTCGTAATAGTAGAGATCCTAGAACAAATGAGTCAAGAATCGAGTCCCATACACATTACAACATATTCTATAAGTTCAACATACAAAATAAAATTCAAATAGGGTTTAGGACTTAAATCATATAGTATTCATCAAGATGATTCCAACGAGTACTTATGAAGAGCAAAGTTGTTTGACCCTTGAACCGCTTGAAATAGGCAAGGGCAACCTAAACCAAATCGGTTTAGTTGAACCAGTGGCCAAACCAGCACCTAAATCACTAGAAAAATCACGTGCTCAGATTGGAGCTCGTACACACCTTCAAATTGTGCCCCAATCATCGAATGCTTGCCACATGGTGCAATCTTATGCACCTACTTCCTACCCACTCACGCGTTGTCATCAACCCGAGAGTTGACTCTCCCTCCCTACGTGCATGTGCCACCACCTAAGGTCAACTCTTTAGTTGATGTGGAGGTGCCACACCTTTCCCATATGTAACTACAAGCTACAAAGGCCTCCACACATGGGGCTTTTTGCATGTAGCCCCCTTGTTGTCAACGTTTTGTGCGGATTTAAAGCGTATTATGTTGTAGTATAACCGACAAAACGTTCGAATAAATACAAAGTTTTTATTACTCGAAGACCGGAGTATCCGAGGTCGAACACAGGGAGCAAACTCAGTACTTTGTAAAACCCAAGAATACAACTGTTAAATGCAAATATAATTGATTCAAAGAGTTTTTAAGAAAGATGTAAAAAAAATAGAATTAGACGTCTGATTTATGTATCAGACGTCTTAAATGTGATCTTTCTTTCTCTTTTCCTTCTTCTGCTTTGCCTTTCTGATCTCTTTGCAATCTTCCCTTGTCCTTCTTCTTCTTCTCTGCGAAGACTTCTAATCTTTCTGCTTTCCTTCTTCTCCTGCGAAGACTTCTTTCTTTCTTCTTCTTCTGTCTTGCTTCTCCTTTCTTCGTTGCCTTCTTCTTCTTCTTCTTTGTCTTGCTTCTCCTTCTCGCGGCCAAGTCCTTCTCCTCCTGCGTTCAGCCTGCCTGCACAGGAGCAAAACCTAACCCTTCTCCCTCTACCCGCGCATCTCTCTCTCTCAAGCAATTCACTCAAACCGCTCTCCCAGAGCCACAGCCATAATCGGGTCGCGGATCGTACCCGGGACCAGGCGCACCTGCAGGTGTGTGATGCGCGAGGAGTGCGTAGGTCTAGGTCGGGTCGGATCCGCCAGGTCCGCGTGGTCAGGCCGCGGACGAGGCGGGTGGGGTCAGTGAGTGACCTCACCCCTGTGCTTACTGAGGCGATAAGAGTAATACACAAAAACAACTTATATGGTACCTGAAGGTTGCAATCCCACGATGTGGGACTATCTGGTCTCGCCTTCACGCGCGCCTACAGAAGCCTCGTCGTGCGATTGCCCCGCAGCTGCTAGCGCTCCTTGGCTGGACTCATTCACCTCGCGACACTCGCGCTAGTATGCAGCACCTGTAGCCTGGAAGACCGGGTGCCTGGAGCTTCGTGGGAGCTTCATCAGAGGTCGTCCATGGCGGCAGCGGCTCGAACCCTGTCATACACAAAACGCGCCTCTCGGCCCAATCAGAATAGCTAGCGACCTTCGCCGTGGCACGGCGAAGGCGGTGGGCAGTGCTGCAGGCCGCAGGTCGGCCTAGGCGTGCGTGCCTAGGTCAACCTGTGGCCGGAGATGGTGGGTTGGTCGGGGGGTGATTGTGGAGGGCTAGAGTGGCAGTGGTAGGGTGGAGTGTGTTCCTGGAGGTGAGGCGGAGCTTTCGAGGTGGTTGGCGAGCCGTGTGGAGGGCTGGAGTGGTGTGGGTGGCTCGCCGGAGTGCGGTCGGAGGCGAAGACGATGGAGGTGGTTAGCGTCTGTCGAGGGTCGATCAAGGGAGATAACAGGGGGAAAAGAGAGAGGAGAGGGTGGAGAACGTATCTGGGGTTGTCTGGAGTGAAGGGAGGCAGCGGAGAGGACGGCTCGTGACTGCCGTCGTCGGGGAAGAAAGACCCTGGGGGAGGAAGCGGCGACGAAGATGAGGTCAGGGGCTTGCGCGCAGGGTACAGCGCGCCGCGGGAGGAAGAGGCGGAGAGGACTCTGCTGCTGGTATGGCAGCAGAGTGACGAGAAGGAGGGAAGGCGGTCGCCGGAGCTTGTGGGTCGTTTGGCCGGAGATGGGAGAGAAAAAATTTGGAGGGGATCTTCCGTCAAAATCAAGCTTAAGATGAGTGGCCGGGTCCGAGGGGTGTTTTATAGGTGCTGGCCGCTCCTATCAGTGCATGAAAAACACGCAATTAGGTCAGCCGGCTCGCCGGAGTTGGAAGGAAGAAAGATACCCAAATCTCTCGTGCGTTCGCACGAGAGATTGGGTTCACGCCAGCGAATTTGATTGGCTTTAGAAGGAAGGGAATTCCTCAGAGAATCTCCCTTCCATTTCTGGGAGAGAATCTCTGAGGAATTAGAGAGCAATCTCTCTCGAAACTTCGTCGGAGCTCGGTTCTGCCCTAGCAATGGCGGCAGGACCGGTTTGCAAAGAAGGCGAAGAACCTAGGGGCCTCTCTGCAAGGATATTCAAAAGATAGGGACCTCTTTGTGATTTGGGTGTATTAACTTGCAAAGTAGGTCAAGATGACCTCCCCTTAGGTCCAAATTTTGGTACAAACCTAATTTGGACCTAAAGAATCCAATGGTGAAGTTGGATTTTAGGTTTGACCTCGTTTGACTGGACATTTTGCGTAAAAACCCAAATTAGGTTAATTGAAGAGCTAAGACCCTAATCTAGGTCAAACTAGGTTCCAAAGGCCAAATTAAGTGTTCTAAACCCTAGAGGATGTTTTTCTATGATTTTTAGAGGGTTTGCTTGATTTTTATTCTGACCGGAACCTTGTTAATTTAAGCGGGTCTGTTTTAGGGTTACCAAGTGTCATTTAATTCTTAGATTGCACATAAACCCATTTCTGATTAATTCAACCTACTTTTTATCTTATTTGGACCATTTGACCTATGTTTTGCTTCTGAGAAATCATGTTTATGTACTGCAATGGTAAAATTGCAGTTTTAACCTTTATTTCATGTTTTCTTCTCAGAGCACTTGTTCCTTCAGTTAAGCCTTCTTCTAGGTTATGTAGGAGCTTTTATCTTCTTTATTGGGTCAAAATGAGCTAGTTATGGCTCATGATGAGGCTCTCATCATACCCCCATGCCTAGCTTTTGCTAGTCCCTTAGCAAAATTTCAAAGTTTCAACTTCCATTCTAGACCCAAAGTGTCCTTAGTTAGGATAAGTGCTTCTTTTGTGATTAGGTAGGAATGCCGACAATAGGCCTAGAGGTACTCAAGTACCAACCAAAATCTGGACCTGTTTTGCTTTAGCCTCAGTCCTTCGCAAAGGTTTCTACGGCCCACAAAAACTATCCTAGGGTTTGTTGGACTCTGCGGTTAAAGCACCCGTGCTTGAGACATTTTTAGCCTAAGCTCAGTTTGCAGTGCATTTTTTTTTTTTTTTGTAAGAGAGATAGAGGATTTATTTGTTTGGAGAGCTTTTCTCTCTTTTTTCTTTTTATTTCTAGCTTCGGATTAGCTTCTCAACACGGTCTGTATCGGATTCCTCGTCCCCATCATCAATCCTCAAGGGTCCCTGGCTTTCGAGATTTCGAGATAATCCCGCCCATGGCAACCCCCGGAACCCTGGCTTTCGAGATTTCGAGATAATCCCGCCCATGGCGTTCCGTGGCCGAATTCAGACCCTGGCGATTGACATTTCGTGAGAATGCCACCCATGGTATCTGAACCAGCAGAGTGCTTACATGCCCCCAGTAGGATATTTAAATACCCTAAGAGACAAGCACCGAGGAGACGATATGTTGTTACGCATCTTCGAGGGGAATTTCCCGCCTCTCCGCGCTGGGAACTTGTCCAAATCAACTTGTGTTGATTGGCCGCTCCTAATCTAGGTGACTTTTTCAGAACATTAAACGCTCTTGCGTGTTTTGAATATTTATGCGCACTGAACCAGACTGTGTGTGAATTTGGGTGCTTAGGTTACCGAATCCCGCAAACCGGAGGTCAGTTAACGAGGCCGAATACTTCCTAAGCCTTAGACCTAATACTTAAGTTTCGCATTTTCCTCAACCTCTTGAGAATTACCTAGATTTTAACGGATACGTGAATTTTTAAGCTAAAAATCTAGCCCAAGAGGCCTAAGACCAGCGTTCCCGCTAATCTCTTGTTATATCTCCGTAGCACTTTTCTCTTCTTTTTTCTTGACTCGGTCTAGAACTTCAGTTAACCCCTTAATCTTTTACTAATGACTTTTTCTTTTTCTTTTCCTTTTGTGCTCCTTTCTTCATTTTTGCTCTTTTTCTCCTCCTTAACATTTCCTCCCTCCCCATTTTTATTTTATTATTATTATTATTATTATTATTATTTTTACGTGAAACCCTTTCTTGATATGAATTTTCTGACATTTTGCACTTTCATACCCCCCCATGCCTAAGATTTGCAATGTCCCCATTGTAAATTAGGTGGGTTCGAATTCAGCTTAGTTCATGTATTAGAACAGGTGTGTGGTGAGTGAATGGGTCGAAGCGACTTGTTGCGAACGATTTCTAATCTCGGGTAGGTATACCTGAGGTGAAGTCGGCTGTTCTAATGGATGAACCCTAAAGTGCAATATGAGTTCCGCATAGCGATGTCAGAAACGGTTTCAGGTTTTTCAAAGAATGACGGGTTGCCTCCCGTTAAGCACTGAGTTTTACGCCATCGGCTGGGCGCAATGAGTTCAAGAGGAAAGGAGGGTAAAGGATGACTCAGTCAAATCTATATCGGTCATGTCAATGAACGGCTTGAGTCTCTGCCCGTTCACGACAAAGGGTTCAGAATCGTGGCTGAGTGGGCTGATTTCAATAGCTCCATTTCCGAAGATTTGGCGGACTAGGTAGGGTCCGACCCACTTGGATCTTAGCTTTCCTGGGAATAGTTTGAGTCGAGCATCAAAGAGTAAAACTTTTTGACCAGGATGAAAGACCTTTCTAGAAATGTGTTTGTCGTGAAAAGCTTTAACCCGTTCTTTGTAAATTCGCGAGTTCTCATATGCGTCGTGGCGTAATTCATCGATCTCGCTCATTTGAAATCTTCTGTGGGTTCCAGCCTTAGAAAGGTCGAGATTACAGGTCCGTACTGCCCAATAGGCTTTATGCTCCAATTCGACGGGGAGGTGACATGCCTTCCCGTACACTAGTCTGAAGGGAGACATTCCTAATTGGGTCTTGTGGGCGGTCCTATAGGCCCACAATGCTTCCGGAAGCCGAGAAGACCAATCTTTTCTATCAGGTCGAACAGTAACTTGAAGGATCTTCTTGATCTCTCGGTTAGATAGCTCAGCTAGACCATTAGTTTGGGGGTGGTAAGGAGTAGAGATTCGGTGTGACACCCCGTATTTGATCATCAGTGACCTGAAATGAGCGTTTGTAAAATGGGTCCCTCCGTCGGAAATTATGCACGTGGAATCCCGAACCTTGAGAAAATGTTTTGATGAAGGAATTTTATAACGACTTTATGATTGTTGGTTCGGGTCGGAATGGCTTCTATCCACTTGGAAACATAATCAACTGCGAGTAAAATGTATTCGAAGCCATCCGAGGTAGGAAAGGGTCCCATGAAATCAATCCCCCAAATATCAAAAATTTCGCATACCAAGATCGGCTGTAGAGGCATCATGTCTCTATGGCTCATGTTGCCTAGAGTCTGGCAACGGGAACATGCCTTACAGTGATTGTATGCATCTTTGAAAATTGTGGGCCAGTAGAAACCACACTGGAGGACTTTCGATGCGGTTTTATGTCCCGAAAAATGTCCACCGCATGCCTGGTCATGGCAGAATGAGAGTATGTCTTTGATTTCCACTTCCGTGACGCATCGTCGGATTATCTGATCAGCACCAATGCGAAAGAGATACGGGTCTTCCCATAGGTAATACTTGGCATCGGAACGCAATTTGTCCTTTTTGGCCTTCGACCAATCGGGCGGAATCTGATGTGATGCTAGGTAATTAACAATATCGGCGAACCATGGAAGACTTGTACTGATAGTCAGGAGGTGCTCATCAGGGAAATGTTCTGTAATAGGTCCGGAAGGATCAATAATTTCAGAAGGAAGGCGGGATAAGTGATCAGCTACCACATTGTGCTTTCCCGCCTTGTCGCGAATCTCGAGGTCAAATTCTTGCAACAGCAAGATCCAGCGGATTAATCGAGGTTTCGCGTCCTTCTTGGCCAGGAGATGCCTCACAGCTGTGTGATCCGAGTATATGTTAACACGGGAACCCAGAAGGTATGATCTGAATTTTTCCAGGGCAAATACTATGGCCAGCAGCTCTTTCTCAGTAACCGTATAGTTGCGCTGCGCCTCATCCAGTGTTTTGCTGGCGTAGTAAATGACCACAGGTTTCCTGTCAATTTTCTGCCCCAAAACCGCTCCTACAGCGAAGTCAGATGCATCGCACATGATCTCAAAGGGTTGAGACCAATCAGGGGACTGTAGGATTGGGGCTTGGGTGACTCGGTCACGTAGGATCTCAAATGCTTGAGTGCATTCCTTGGAAATTCCGAAAGGCACATCCTTGGAAAGCAGATTGGTCAGGGGGCGCGCGATTTTGGAGAAATCAGGGATGAATCGACGGTAGAAACCGACGTGCCCCAAAAAAGATCGGATGTCCTTAATCGAGCTAGGCATAGGGAGCTTGGAAATCAGGTTAACCTTAGCTCGATCCACTTGGATGCCTTTCTCTGAGATTAAATGTCCCAGGACAATTCCCTCAGGCACCATGAAATGGCTCTTTTCCCAGGAAAGAACCAAATTCACCTCGATGCACTGCCTGAGTATATGGACCAAGTGTTGGAGGCAATCGTCAAATGATTGTCCAAAAACTGAAAAGTCATCCATGAAGACTTCCAGATAATCACCTACCATATCTGAGAATATGGCAAGCATGCACCGCTGAAACGTTGCAGGTGCATTGCAGAGACCGAACGGCATCCTTCGAAACGCGTACATCCCGAAGGGGCAGGTGAATGTGGTCTTTTCTTGGTCCTCTGGATGGATTGCCACCTGATTGTAACCGGAGTACCCGTCAAGAAAGCAGAAGAATCTATTTCCCGCTAGTTTCTCGAGGATCTGATCAATAAACGGTAGTGGGAAATGATCCTTCTTCGTGGAGGAATTTAATCTTCTGTAATCAATGCAGACTCTCCACGAATTAGCTATTCGGGTAGGAATGACTTCCCCGGTTTCAGTCGTGATGATGGTAAGTCCTGCCTTCTTAGGTACCACTTGTGTTGGGCTCACCCAACGACTGTCGGAGATCGGGTAGATGATCCCTGCATCTAACCACTTAATGATCTCCTTTTTCACGACCTCCTGTAGGTTAGGGTTTAGGCGCCTTTGCATTTCTCTTGAAGGTCGTGAGCCTTCTTCTGTGTAGATTCGATGCGTGCAGTATGAAGGGCTTATACCAGTCAAATCATCTAGAGTCCATCCAATGGCTCTACGATGTTGCTGGAGAACAGAAATCAAACGGAGTTCCTGGTTAGGTGTGAGTCGAGAATTGATAATCACAGGAAACGTTTGATTTGAATCCAAAAAGACATATTTTAGATGTTCGGGAAGGGGCTTGAGTTCCAAGACAGGATTGTCAGCAGCAGCGGGTGGTTCAGGATTTGTATCGGGAGCAATGGTAGGAGTCCTAGGTGTGTCTAGATCGTGTTCGCACTCCTCTGTTGGCGGTTTTTGATTTTCTAGTGGTTGATCAGGAATAATCAGATTGTCCTCTATATGCAGTTCATCAACCACGGCTTTGACATCACAAATTTCCTCTATAACCCCGCAATTAATCCCTTGTTGGGCCTTGAAAATGTCAATCTTCAGATTTTGATTCCCAAATTTTAATTCTATCTGGCCCTCTTCGCAGTTTATATTGGCCCTAGCAGTGGCCAAAAAGGGTCTCCCTAATATGATTGGTGTGTCCCTTGGGTTCTTAGGTGCATCCATGTCCAGTACTATGAAGTCCACTGGGAAATAAAAATCTCGTACCCTAACAATGACATCCTCGAGTATTCCTTTGGGTGACTTGATGGATCGATCGGCTAGCTGCAATGTCACCTCAGTGGGTTTAAGTTCAGATTCTTCAAGGTGGTCAAGGAGGGATGTAGGTATTAAATTTATGGAGGCACCTAGGTCTAGTAGGGCTCTATCAAGTTGGGTTTCACCAATTTTACAAGAAATCAAGGGGGTTCCTGGGTCTTTAGCCTTGGGTGGGAGTTTGCTCAGGATGACAGAGCTGGCTTGCTCTGACAGTACGATCGGATTCCCATCCTTGGTTCGCGGCCTACGTTTAGGTGTACATATGTCTTTCAAGAATCTTGCGTAAGCCGGTATGTGGCGGATTGCATCCATCAACGGGATGTTTATCTGGACCTGTTCAAAGAGCTTGACCAGATCCTCCTCAGGAGCCACAGGTTTGGTTGTCCTTTTTCCTTTGGTCAAGGCCTCAGGAAATGGGATCCTAGCTGGTTCCTCTAGGATAGGTCCAGGTTCTTGATCTGGGACAGTAGTATCTTGGATGACTACCCTAGGGTCTTGGCGATTATCAGGCTTGGAGTGGTTCAGATAATGTGGTTCTTGTGTTGTTTTACCACTACGTGTTGTTACAGAGTTTAATCCAGCCTGACTTTGGTTTGGGTTAGGTAGGAGGGGTGGCTGCTGCTGAAATTCTGCATAAGATGTAGAAGCCTCCATCCCATCTGGTGATGGAGTAGCAGGGGCCTGATAAATCAAATGTGCGTGGCCTGGATTTGGATTCATAATGCGCCTCTGGGTCGGCATATTATTTGGGTTGGGCAGAGGTTGCGAAGGAAGGGTGCCAGGTTGGCGAGAATTTGCCATCTGGGCCAGTTGGTTGCGAACCTCTGTGATCTCGTCCTTGTGCTGTTTTTGCATTGCCGCATTCGTCTTTTGAATGTCAGCCAGCGTTTGAAGGATAAGAGTCAGTTGATCCTGATTTTGCCCGGATTGGTAGGTGGGATTGGGCCGAGGCTGAGGCGGCTGATATGGACGAGGAGCTTGTGGGCGGGGTTGATATGGTGGTTTTTGAGAATTTCCCGCCCACTGGAAGTTAGGATGATTTCGCCATCCAGGGTTGTAGGTATTGGAGTATGGGTCATTCTGGATGGCGTTGAGGTCCTCGCAGTTCTGAGGATCCTCAGGAAAGTCAGAATATGAGGGTTCAGAGTTCCCCCAACTCGAGTAGAAGGGATCGGAGGTCACTCCGGTCTGGGAGGTAGACGGGGGTGGATAGGGGCCCATCCCCTTGGCAGGTTGGTGATAGATGTTTTGCACTGTTTCCCTTGCCAGAGGAGGTCGTGCAAAAGAGTTTTGTGCAGAGGTGGCTTGCTGCAAATGTCGAGTTAGCTCGTCCACCTTCTTTTCTATGATAGAGACCTTGTCCAACCGACTGGCCATCAATTCCAGGTCAACAGAAGTGGACAGGTCCTGCGTCTCATGTGTCCCTCTTAGATTCGTCAATGCGCGGGCATTCGTCCTGTCGAATAAGCCCAAGGAGTCATTGTTTATGGAGTTCTCGCACATGTTTTCGAGAATCTCCCACACCGTGTCCTCGTGTTGGCCCATGATGTTTCCTCCACAAGTTGCATTGACGATTAGACGAATATCCTCACGGAGTCCCTGGTACAAAGACTGGACTTGTTCCCACTTAGGAACTCCGTGATGGGGACACTTTCGCATGAGATCTAGGAATCGATCCCAAGCTTCGTGAAGAGGTTCTCCCTGTTGTTGAGTGAAATGAGTGATCTGGTGGCGCAAGGCATTCGTCCGGCCAACAGGGAAGAATTTTTTCAAAAATTATGACTGTAATTCCTCCCAAGTGTTGATCGGGCGGGTCTGAGTCTGATACTAGTGCGCGGCCTTGTCCAAGAGGGAGAACGAAAACATTTTCATGAGTAGGATATCCCGGTTTTGTACATCTGACCCGAAAGTCTGGGCCAGATGCTTGAGTTGTTTAATGTGTTGGAATGGATCCTCAGAGTTAAGCCCATGGAACTTTGGTATGGCATGAATCATATTGGGCTTTAGATCAGAATCGGGTCCTCCAATTGGGATTCGTACTCGGGGTTCAATTGCCACCGCAGCGGGATTATAGTGATCTCGCATCATAGGTCGCTGTGGTGGGTTTACAAAGTTCTGAAAGAGATCGTTCAAGCGTTGAAGTTGGTGTTCAAGGTTATTCTCCTCTTCAATGGGTTGTGCCATGATGGGAGAAGAAGGAGAATCAGGGTCTGAATCAGATGAAAGATTTATGTGGTGGGGTTGCTGCACAAACAAGGGCGTCGAGGCTTGGCCTCGGCGAGAATGAATTTCTAGAGGAGGTCTTAAAGGTGGTCTTAAGGACCTCCTACCAAACATGCACCGGAAGATGTGATGAGATTAGAGGTGCTGGACCCAATCAAGACACCCAAGAATTGTTGGGTGACTATAGAGGTTCGGGGCAGATGGACCCCTGGATCAGAAGATCGTCCACCTGAGAAATGCCTGGGCAGCCAGAGAGGGAGAGTCCCGCAAAGACCCCTACACGGTAGAGCGTCCCCACGGGTTACAGGGTTTCCCCCACCCGACCTCTCTTGTCACTGCGGTTCCAGGTAGACCAGAATGGGGATCTTGACCTCTTAAGTCTACCTTTTTTATTTTAAGATCAAGGTGCTTAATGTTCCACTTGAACTTTTAAGTATTTTGAGTGCAAAAAGTGACCTAATATTAAGGTTGGTTGACTCGAGGGATCAACTTCACCTCTTGTTCCTTTGAGAGCTTTTAGGTCCTTCCTTTTATGATTCAAATGGATTATCAGCCTGATTTGCTTAGGGTTCCTCTTGTATAAATCTTTTCAAACACGGTTTAGGCACACTTCTTTTTGGAAAGTTTGTTTCTTTGTTTTAGAGAAGATGTGTCTCTAAAAACCCTAGCTTTGCAATCCTAACTTGGCTCTAATGGGTCCAATTTAGTTGCCTTAGAACTTAGCACCTAGGGCTCAATCAAGAAAGTTTTAGCCCTAGTTGCCTTAGTTGGATGACAGACAAAAATATGTTGAAATGAAAATCAGGCAACTTGATGAGTTACTAAATATAAGACAGGTAGCCCTAAGTTGATTTCTCCTTTTTTTTTTTTTTAGATTGTGAGAGGGTTAAGGGAGAGGGCTTATGGAGATTACCTGTTCCAGTCTGTTGTGCAGTTGCTATTCTTTCCTTTTTGTTTTGCTTTCCCTGATTGAACACAACAACAGAGAAGTTAAGTCAGATATTAAATAGAAAAGTTGTACTCAAAAGCTTTAAAAGTGCCCGTTGCTCCCCGGCAACGGCGCCAAAATGTTGTCAACGTTTTGTGCGGATTTAAAGCGTATTATGTTGTAGTATAACCGACAAAACGTTCGAACAAATACAAAGTTTTTATTACTCGAAGACCGGAGTATCCGAGGTCGAACACAGGGAGCAAACTCAGTACTTTGTAAAACCCAAGAATACAACTGTTAAATGCAAATATAATTGATTCAAAGAGTTTTTAAGAAAGATGTAAAAAAAATAGAATTAGACGTCTGATTTATGTATCAGACGTCTTAAATGTGATCTTTCTTTCTCTTTTCCTTCTTCTGCTTTGCCTTTCTGATCTCTTTGCAATCTTCCCTTGTCCTTCTTCTTCTTCTCTGCGAAGACTTCTAATCTTTCTGCTTTCCTTCTTCTCCTGCGAAGACTTCTTTCTTTCTTCTTCTTCTGTCTTGCTTCTCCTTTCTTCGTTGCCTTCTTCTTCTTCTTTGTCTTGCTTCTCCTTCTCGTGGCCAAGTCCTTCTCCTCCTGCGTTCAGCCTGCCTGCACAGGAGCAAAACCTAACCCTTCTCCCTCTACCCGCGCATCTCTCTCTCTCAAGCAATTCACTCAAACCGCTCTCCCAGAGCCACAGCCATAATCGGGTCGCGGATCGTACCCGGGACCAGGCGCACCTGCAGGTGTGTGATGCGCGACGAGTGCGTAGGTCTAGGTCGGGTCGGATCCGCCAGGTCCGCGTGGTCAGGCCGCGGACGAGGCGGGTGGGGTCAGTGAGGGACCTCACCCCTGTGCTTACTGAGGTGATAAGAGTAATACACAAAAACAACTTATATGGTACCTGAAGGTTGCAATCCCACGATGTGGGACTATCTGGTCTCGCCTTCACGCGCGCCTGCAGAAGCCTCGTCGTGCGATTGCCCCGCAGCTGCTGGCTCTGCTAGCGCTCCTTGGCTGGACTCATTCACCTCGCGACACTCGCGCTAGTATGCAGCACCTGTAGCCTGGAAGACCGGGTGCCTGGAGCTTCGTGGGAGCTTCATCAGAGGTCGTCCATGGCGGCAGCGGCTCGAACCCTGTCATACACAAAACGCGCCTCTCGACCCAATAAGAATAGCTAGCGACCTTCGCCGTGGCACGGCGAAGGCGGTGGGCAGTGCTGCAGGCCGCAGGTCGGCCTAGGCGTGCGTGCCTAGGTCAACCTGTGGCCGGAGATGGTGGGTTGGTCGGGGGGTGATTGTGGAGGGCTAGAGTGGCAGTGGTAGGGTGGAATGTGTTCCTGGAGGTGAGGCGGAGCTTTCGAGGTGGTTGGCGAGCCGTGTGGAGGGCTGGAGTGGTGTGGGCGGCTCGCCGGAGTGCGGTCGGAGGCGAAGACGATGGAGGTGGTTAGCGTCTGTCGAGGGTCGATCAAGGGAGATAACAGGGGGAAAAGAGAGAGGAGAGGGTGGAGAACGTATCTGGGGTTGTCTGGAGTGAAGGGAGGCGGCGGAGAGGACGGCTCGTGACTGCCGTCGTCGGGGAAGAAAGACCATGGCGGAGGAAGCGGCGACGAAGATGAGGTCAGGGGCTTGCGCGCAGGGTACAGCGCGCCGCGGGAGGAAGAGGCGGAGAGGACTCTGCTGCTGGTATGGCAGCAGAGTGACGAGAAGGAGGGAAGGCGGTCGCCGGAGCTTGTGGGTCGTTTGGCCGGAGATGGGAGAGAAGAAATTTGGAGGGGATCTTCCGTCAAAATCAAGCTTAAGATGAGTGGCCGGGTCCGAGGGGTGTTTTATAGGTGCTGGCCGCTCCTATCAGTGCGTGAAAAACGCGCAATTAGGTCAGCCGGCTCGCCGGAGTTGGAAGGAAGAAAGATACCCAAATCTCTCGTGCGTTCGCACGAGAGATTGGGTTCACGCCAGCGAATTTGATTGGCTTTAGAAGGAAGGGAATTCCTCAGAGAATCTCCCTTCCATTTCTGGGAGAGAATCTCTGAGGAATTAGAGAGCAATCTCTCTCGAAACTTCATCGGAGCTCGGTTCTGCCCTAGCAATGGCGGCAGGACCGGTTTGCAAAGAAGGCGAAGAACCTAGAGGCCTCTCTGCAAGGATATTCAAAAGATAGGGACCTCTTTGTGATTTGGGTGTACTAACTTGCAAAGTAGGTCAAGATGACCTCCCCTTAGGTCCAAATTTTGGTACAAACCTAATTTGGACCTAAAGAATCCAATGGTGAAGTTGGATTTTAGGTTTGACCTCGTTTGACTGGACATTTTGCGTAAAAACCCAAATTAGGTTAATTGAAGAGCTAAGACCCTAATCTAGGTCAAACTAGGTTCCAAAGGCCAAATTAAGTGTTCTAAACCCTAGAGGATGTTTTTCTATGATTTTTAGAGGGTTTGCTTGATTTTTATTCTGACCGGAACCTTGTTAATTTAAGCGGGTCTGTTTTAGGGTTACCAAGTGTCATTTAATTCTTAGATTGCACATAAACCCATTTCTGATTAATTCAACCCACTTTTTATCTTATTTGGACCATTTGACCTATGTTTTGCTTCTGAGAAATCTTGTTTATGTACTGCAATGGTAAAATTGCAGTTTTAACCTTTATTTCATGTTTTCTTCTCAGAGCACTTGTTCCTTCAGTTAAGCCTTCTTCTAGGTTATGTAGGAGCTTTTATCTTCTTTATTGGGTCAAAATGAGCTAGTTATGGCTCATGATGAGGCTCTCATCACCCCTCCACATCAAATTTTCTCTCTCCTTCCCCTCTCTTTACATCCCTTCTTCCTCTCCTTTTATTTCTCCTCTCTCTTCCCTCTGGAGATTTATGCGACCGTGGGATGATCAATGAGGAAAAAACCCTAATCAAGGCTTTTCATAATCACCTAAAATCTAATTTTAGGATTAGGAAGCTTGAATTTGACTTAATGTTCCTGGTTCTTGATTTATTTACACTTCTCACCCATTTTCCTTATTTTGTGTATAACATAAGCTATAGACCTCCAGTTCTTGCAAAATAGGAATTGTCAAAAAGCTTATGACAAGACAAATCTAAACAAAAATGAGAAAGGACTAGACAAGCTAAGGAGATCTTGAGCCAAGAGTACTCCACTTCCATTGACTCCTTACCAGGTTTTCAATTGAACGCCAAAAATGGGGACTACTTGAGCTAATAATAGAGGTAATAACACTTTCCAACGAAGTCAATACAATAATAGGTTTGATCAAGGTTGGATCTAAAACATGAGTTTTCACATTTTACAAGGTTCTCTAACTCGACCCACACTCGATGGGTACTGATAGCTTCAATTTGATGTGTTCAACTCTAAAATGACGTGAGAATCCAAATTTTTGGGGCTTTACAATTGGCATCAAAAACATATGCTAACCCTTGTTGTTGCAATCCACATGGAAAACATGTGATCCCAATGAGTTCGCTTATATTGAATACAACTATCTAAGCTCACATTTTACCAAACTTAAATGCTAATCATTATAAAAGTTTGCCCTAATGAAAATAATTAGGTATTGACACATAAGTTCCTTCTATCATTTTAATTTCCTTTATTCCTTGTAGACAATAAAGTGTATAGATTTTTCCCATTTAATTTCAATTTAATTTCTGTTGTTATGATCATTAGCTTCTTCCTTCTATGATTTTAATTTCAATCTATGTTCTGCATCAGGGTGATGCACAATCTCAATCTTAGACTATGCACTTACACTTATTTCAATACTTGCCCTTTGGTTATACATTTCAAGATGGAAGGTGTAACTCCAATGCATTTTGTTGATAGTGGCTACCCATTTCTATGTGTAAGGGCCTTGATTTTAATGTGCTAAATGGCTAACTAAAACCCTTATTGGTTGCCTAATAATGGATTAAGGGCATTGGTAAATGTGTAACCCTTTAATTGTTAACAAATGTTCATGTAATTAAAAGGTAAGGGGCCATTTGCGAGCACACTTGATTAGAGGCCTTTCTTGGAAGTCAAGTTAAGAGTGGAGGGACTCCCCTAACTATTTTTCCACCCCATTTAAATATTTTGGGTCACTGTCGATCCTTACCCTTCTTCCTCCTCCTCCTCCTTGCCTCCCACAATCGTGCTATTGCTACCACTGCAATAACTGCTGCTGCTACTAGTTTACGAGAGGGAGAGGGTGAGGGTGACACACCACCTCTCTCCTCTCCTCCTTTCCCTGGCGTCATTGCTATTGCGGTTGGTGTGGTGACTACTGCTGCCGTTGTGGGTGTTGTAGTCGCTGCTTCTGCTTTGGATGTTGCTGCCATTGGTACAGCAGCGGTTGCTTCCACTTTTGGGCACTGCCGAGTGTTGCCGAAGGAGTGGAGACATTGGTGAAAGAGTTGGGTTTGATTGCGGCTCAAGGAGTGAGGGAGGGACTTCCACTCCTTTTTGGATTTCCCTCTTGATTTTCCTTGATTAGATTGTGACTTCGAAGCATGGGTTTACTTAGTTTGTGGTTGCATGTGGAAATAATTGGGTTATGGGTTAAATCTTTGTGAGGGTGAGATTGGGGATTTCACTTGGGATTTGAGTTTGAGGATGGAATCTGTGAAACCTAGGTGGGTTTAGGTGTTTATAGAGTAGATTTGTGCCCTAAACATTGATCTGTACGGATTGGGTTTTGGTCCAAAGTGTTCCTTGCATGTGTCTTACTTGTAGCAGAAATTTTATGAGATTTGAATGAGCTAATCGTGGGTTTATGGGATATTTTATTAGTCCATGAAATTTCAAGTATTAATTTCATGTGATGTGTTAAACATCTGGTTCTATGTAGGCAATTGCTTATTAAAGGAGTGGAAGGAGTACCTCCTCATCAAGGGAAGGTTAGAAATTCAAAAATGAGATAAATAGAACAAACTCTAGTCATTCCACAAGGCAATTTCATTTCATAATTGGCTTGTCATTAATGGGAATGAATGAGGTGTTGGTGTAGACACCTCCTTATCCATGCAGTTGAAAGATTAGGAAATTGATTCTTATGCAATCAAGAGTAGAAGAAAGACTCTGTGAAGTCAAATTTCTAAGGAAACTAGCTTGACATTTTCACTCCCAGTTACACAGGAATAGCTATGCAGGAACAATCACACACAAGAAAAGGTTGCAAAAGCAAGAGAGGGTGTGTCTTGTGTGAACTTACAATGTCTACTTTGTAGATTATCCTTATTATTAGGAATTTATTTGACATTGGATATGGTTGGAACTTGGATCAAAGTGGATGATAATTTTAAAATACATGCATCTATTCTGCAACTCCTTGTCCATAGTGTCTTCTCCGGTTAACTATAGATCAACTTCTTCTTGCACCTACAAGTTGACCATCCTTTATAAATTCGTAAGATCTTTAGCATTTCCCATGATTAGTCTTGTAATGGGATCTAGCTTGTAAGGTGGCTACAGTAAGGGCTCCTACTGGTAATGACTTAGTCAAGAAAAGATATGATACAAGGGCTTGTGGGTTGTTAGATATCCTCATGGGGTAGAATTAGGAATTATGGGATGTTCCATAAGCTTTGTGGTTTCCCATGAAATATTGGAAAGCTCTCCAATCCCCCTTTTATTTAGAAATGTTGTGTAACATCGATAGCAGATAAAATATGAGACTCTCGTTAGGGGCTTATTGCTTATATAGGTGTTAGTCGATAGTTCGGTCGAAATGTAAGATGAGTGTTAAGTCTTGTAAGAGGGATGGAAAGGAGAAAACCAAAACTGCATCAAGATATCTACTTCTTTAGATTTAGATATATATATATATAAGAAAAGTTAGATATGAAGGTACACAAAGAATTCATGTAGCTAACAGGACTCGCTATGGTTAAAAGTGATGCATGCTCATGCAGCAACTGGGTTGTGATTTCCTGGTGAAAGAGATTGCTGTAAGGATCTATTTGAATCCTCATATTTGGGCTTTTGTTAGTTATGAAGTACAACGGGAGCTTTATATGTACCTTATTCAACATTTTAAAAATGATGCCAATCAATTGACATCATTTTGTTGTGGTCTACTTAGAATTATTGATATTATAACGAAATTTTATTGGGTTAAAGCTAAGCCTTCGCTAGCTGTTGGTGATAAGCCCCTTTTACATCCAACAACTGGACAAGAAATTGCTTTGAGGCTATTGTGATGTGCGATGATACTTAACATTTTTTCTTGCCATTTTTTTCTTTATGCTTTGACGGCTTTTAGATGCAAGGTGTGCCTGCTGATTTTTGGTAGCTTATTATTGTTCCATGGTGTGGTGGTGGGGTGTGCCCACCTATTTAAATTATGATATGCATGTACAGTACAGGTTTCAAGTACATATTTTTTGGGAAAATATTTGATAAATAGGGGAAACTCTGCTGGATTTTGGTAGATCTCAAACCCTAATTTGTTCGACCTTGCTTGAATTTTAAAAAGAAGATTAAAGTTGATAGAATCTGGCTAAGTAAAGGATAGAATCCAAAATGTTGAACCTGAATTGACTCAATCAGAGTCTAGTAAATGGAATGCTTGGATCCTAAGGTTTTGAGTAAGACCCCAGGTGATCCACTAAGTCCTTAGGGTTGGTTCCAGATGTGGAATCCAATGAAATTAAATGATAGTAGGTCGACTAGGTAAGCTTGTAAGGTTGCACCATTGGACTTGGTAAACCATGGGTTCACTACTTGAGTAGAGGGACCTGAGGTGTTGCGGTAGCTAGAGGCTACCAAAGGATTCTACCGTGGAACTTGGATGGGTTCCCGGGTTTAGCGACAAGCCCTGGGGCTGTCGTCGAGTTTTGGTACCAAGGGGTACCCAAATCTGCTTGATGTCTCATGACATGTGTAGGGTTCTAGTCATAGCCTTACTACCGATGTCGGACTAAGACAACGCACCCAGAAGATTGTGTTCCACGAAGGAACAATGATGTGGTTAGTTAAACATCTGGCCAACCTTGCTTGTGATGGGTAAGAGTTGTAGCCTCAGTCAGATGGTTGGCTGAGAGGGCAAACTCGGAGTTTATGCTCCTGGCGAGAGGCACTAGTGTGACCCGTTAAACACCCAACCTTCCCCACCACAATTAAATACCTCGATATTCGAGCCAAGCAACTCATTATAATCCTAAGGATTTGGCCCGGGTAGCTCTTAAGAGGCCCAACTCTTCTGACTGAGGTTAGCAACGTTCTCAATACATCGAGAATGGGCACACCTTTTTCAATGATTAACAGACTTGCTAGCCTCTCCCTTGTCCATGGAAAGACTATTAGGTTGGAATCTAAGGAAAGGATGCATCTCAATCTCCTCTGGTAGAGAGGGATGATTCCCAGAATCTAATCACTAAGGGGAGTGAGAGAATAAATTTCATAATACTATATCAATAAGAAAAAGGGGTAACTTGATTGATGGGTATTGGACCATTGTGGTTAGTTAGGTTTAATCGAGTTTGGGAGTTAGAACTTGGGGTGGTTGGTTTGGGCTAGGGATATAGCCGGTTAATGAGACTGTACACTACCCTATGTTTTGTTACGATATAGTAGTTGTTTGTTCCCCATTGATCCGATTGGCTCATCCCAACCTACTTTCAGGTTGTTGTCATCGTAAGTCACCAATGAGCTGGCAATTTGCAGCAGTATAGGAATTGCCAGGTGTCGTTTCGCAAGTAACCTTACCATTCCTTGGAATTCTGACCCTCATCTAGGGGCCTGGGGTTTTGGGGCGTGACGCTATTGATGGGAACACCATCATGAGTCCTAATTAGCTCATTTTCACCTAGAAAAGATAACAAAAGCTCCTACATAACCAACTGGAGGTCCTAACTCAAGGAAAAATCCTTCTGAAAGAAAAGTAAGAAATAAAGGGTAAAACTGTAATTTTACCATTGCAGTGCAACAATGGGATTTCTCAGGGGATAAACATAGGTCAAATGGTCTTAAGATAAAAAGTGGGTTGGTTCAAACAGAAAAGGGTTCATGTAAAACCTGGGAATTAAATGACTTCTTGTAACTGACAAGTCGATTTTCTGCTTTCGATTAAGTTTCTCAAATGAAATAACGCGTTGTTGTAGTATTTAAGTGGTGGAAAAATTGACTAATCAACAATAAAAATAACCACTCACAGAAGAGTGGGTCGTGTCCACAGGGAGGCAATGATGCAATAAACTCTCAATTATTTCGTATTCTTTCGATCAAGTGCGAAATCCCTAATCAAATCCTACATGAAATGCGATGGAAAGAAGATGCACAACAACTCAAAAATATAAGGCTACATGTGCAATTTTTCCTCACTAAAATATTCAGTAAATATGTGATGATTTTATGTAATTTTCAATTGACATATATTAGAGAAATTTTGTGCACATGTTAATCCCTAAACCAATGTTGAAACATGTGAATATCAATAACGCGCAATTATCAGAAAGCATGAGTGTGCAGTCACAATTTCACCACAATAAAATAATCATAAATTAAAATTGATTTTGGTGGCAATGGCAGTAAATGTAATTTTTAATGGGGAAGAAAACATAGGATTTCTCCTCTCTCTTCCTCGCGTGTGCAGCCGTGCACGGTTGGCCGCGAGAGTTGGCGGGGAGGTGTGCCTCGATGAGGGCTACGCAACGGCGGTGACGCGGCGGCCGGAGGTGGCCGTCGGCCTTTTGGAGGAGGATGGCCACTGCTGCAGCCCACGCGACCCCATGTTGGGCGCTGGCGTAGGTGCACGCAGGCGCGCACCTGCAGAGAGAGGTGGTGGCGTGGGAGCTTGCAGGGTGCTGCAAGCGAGGGCACGGGCTCCTACAGGGGTGCGGTGGCTGGGCAGAGCGCTTGTGGGCATTGGGCGCGGGTGCAGGCGTTGTGTAGTGGAGGTGGCATGGGATCTTGCAGGGCGCTGGTGGCGAGGACGCGAGCTCCTGCAGGGGTGCGCCTGCAGTGGAGATGGCGCAGGTGTGGGTGCTTGGTGAGGGCGCAAGTACCAGCCTGTAGGCAGTGTGGAGAAGAGCGGCGAGCGCCTACAGGCGCTTGACGTGCAGCACCTATAGGGCGCGATGGTTGGGCAGAGCACTTGCGGGCGTTGGGCGTGGGTGCAGGCATTGTGCAGCGGAGGTGGCGCTGGAGGGGGCGCGCCTGTGGGTGCCTGTAGGGCAAAAGGTTGGAGGCATTGGGGGGGGCGGTGATGGCTGAAAGGCGCTGTTGTAGGTGCGGCGCTGGTGTTGAGTATTGGTGGGAGGCGTTGGGGGGCAGCGATGGTACACAGTGCAAGCGGCTTCCCACAGTGCACTCTCCTCTCCCAATTGGGTCCCTGCCAGGAGGAGAAGAAGATGATCCTCTCCTGTGCTCCTCTTCCTCTTAACTCCTCTCTTCCGTGCTACAAGGGATTTTCAAAATCCTTTTTCTAATTTTAGCCGGCGACGGTTTACATTGGTTGAAGGAAGAGTTGCGGTTGGTCGGAGGATGAGAGAGGGATTGAACCGGCTGTTTGTTGGGGAAATTTATTCCCCCCTCCTTGTTCTTTATAAATATCATTCCTGCACATAAAAACATAAAATCATTACATATTAAGTTATAGAATGCTATCATGTAAACTTAAATCATGATACATGCAAACATTCTATAACTTAATGCAGTTATTAACAAACCTAAAAGTTAAGATTAAAGTTACTTGGGCGTAATATTAGTCCATTAAAATGGACTCATCAAATACCCCCATGCCTAAGATTTGCTAGTCCCTAGCAAAAATGAAAAATAATAGAAGTAATCAGAAGATTTCTTCTTTTCTTATTTCAAAACTTTAGAGATCCAGACAAATGTGAAGTGATGATAGGCTAAGTAACAGATCCAAGTGAAAAAGCCAATTCGCAATGGGAGTTCGTACTTCACCCTTGGTAAATATTGCTGTCAGGATAGGCAACTACTTCCCTCAGGGATAAAGCAGAAGATAATCTGTAATTTGACCCCGGCGTTTGGCTTAGGTAGGAGATATCGAGTTGAATGGATTTGTATTTGGTGCCACACACTCATCTGGTGCTACATGTAGTCTAGTACTATAGACTCTAGATTTCTAAACTATTAGACAAGTCAAGTCGGAGAGAGGCTAAACAACAGTGCTCTCTTGATGTTCCTAGGCGCTCACTCTTTTCTTTCTTTTCTTTCTGAGATCACAAATCTCGCCAGACTTAGTAATTGTACTCACTGTTTGGTGCCCTCACATGGCATCCACACTTCAATTAAAGTCCCAATAACTCTACAACTAAGTTAGAGTCCTCAACCAGTATTCGTACAATCAGAAATACTAAAAGGTAGGTATGGGTCATATTTGATGGAACACGATAGGTGTGTTGTTGCCTTAGAAACAATGTTTCATTATAAACTTTGACTTTTTTTTTTTGTAATATAACTGTTTCTTCTTTTTCTTTTTCTTTTTTTTTCTGTTTCTTCTTTTTCTTCTTTTCTTTTCTCCCTTTTTTTTATTTTTTATTTTTTATAAATCGACACAGACTTTTATTTATGAGGCAATATTAGGGATGATGATGGTCAAGAGGATATTGTGCGGCTTATTTGGTGGAAGTGCCTATTCTCGGCACCTGGAAGGAATGGATAGGACAGGTGTATTTCTGACCTTTGACACTATTACTCTCCTTCAGCTGAGGACTCTATGAAGGATGGTCGTAACCATCCACCATAGTCATAGCTTTATTAAGACTCCATCTCTGTGTATCTACCTTATTTGGGGACTCTCAGGAATTCACACAAAGTACGCACATAGGAACAGAGAGTGAAAACTACGCCTAACTCTAAACTATCATCATCTAATTATCCAAAACTTAAGAGTCCATGCACTAGACTTAGTGCACCAATAATCTCTCTACTTTCTTCTCACAAATATGAGGTAGATCTACTAGAAGATAGTATGCCTGACTCCTTATGAACTATCCAAGGGTTCAGTAGACTACAAATGCTTATTGGTTTTCTTCAAGGATCCATTACCAAGTCTACGTGCACGTAAAATAAATGTACTGGATTCTAAACTTAAGAAATAATTCGGGAAGAAAAACCTCCAATGACAAAGGTATTCTGCTAGGGACTAACCCATTCAACTCAAGAAAAGAGATTTTTTTTTTATATGCTAACCTAAATGCATGAATACTTCCTACAATGCAAAATGCACCCCCCCATGCCTAAATCCTACAATGTCCCCATTGTAAAATTAAAACAGGAGGAGAAAGGAAAGAAATCACCTGATGATGGTGTAATTCAGACTGCTGGGTTGCCTTCCAACAAGCGCTGCATTTTCTGTCAGCAGACAGACTTAGAAGGAACCTATAAGTTTGGTTCCAAATAGACAATGTTAGGCCCTAAAAATATGAGTAACAGTGCGGGCCTAGAAAACAGGTAGCCACGGATGTTGGTGAGCTGATATGTAACGTAATACCAAATGCTCGCCAGAAGATATGAAAGCGAAGAACCTCGTTAGCTACCTTGGGAGGTCTAGGAATAATAAACAGAATATGAAAAGGGACCTCCCGAAACGGAATAAGTGGTGGATAACAAGGATCCTCCAGAGCAGGATGGGTTTTAAAAGATATACACATTATTAGTTTAAACCCTTGAATGGCGAGAGTAAAAGTATAAGCATCAATCCACACTCGCCATTCTACCCGAGGATGTACTGGCCTGATATGTTCTCTAGAAACATTGTACATGAGCAGAGATCTAAGCCAAGGATCGGTTAAGGAGTATAAGGGTTGTTTGTAGTGTTGGAAGGTAATGATTAAGTCTAATGAGGCTTAGTTGGTGTTAGGTCTAATTCCAACAATGATTCAGATTGTGTATACTCCCTAACAGTTGTAGACAACAGGTTACCCTGCCTAGCATTAATGATCGGAGTCATATTTGAATCAAGGGTAGACTCCAAATTACAACTCTTTGATGGCAGGGTCAAAATGTCGGAATCATTATTATTCAGCTCATCCCCAGATTTGTTTGGTTCACTTAAATTTTTGTTGGGATGTATATGTGATTCATTAGGAGTTGGATTAGTATCCTTAATTATTTCTAAAGGAGGATCAGCCTTAATGTTTTGGAGCAAGCCTATATTACTGAATTTGTTATTCTTCTTGGGGTATAAATCCTCAATTGATGTGTTTTGTCCTCGAGAGTCTCCCATAGGCTTCTCACTATTTTGTTTTTCCTCCTCTGATAGCAACTCCTGTTTTGATGGAGGATGACTCTCAAAAGAAGGGAGGAATCTGGATTTCACCATATTATTTATATCTTCTGGAGGTAAATCCTCAAATAATAAATAATTCCCTTGTGATTCACTCCAGATTTTCAGTCCAGGTTCTTCTATTGGGGCATCCTCATTTTCTGAAATAAACTCTTCATATCCCTGAGACCAAAATTGATCTAATTCATCCTCCATTCCCTTAGGGTTACCTTCATTGGGTGCATTTAAATCCTCAGGATATTGAATGGTAGGTGTTGATTCCCTAAGTGGAGGGTCAGGAGTAGGCTCACTAAGGGTAGAATGGGATTCCACCAAATAATCAATAGGAGAAGTGATAGGAATAATACAACCTTGACCCGAGTTGGTAGGGGTAAGGAGAATACTATCATTGGGGTCAAGGTCTTCAAGAGGTACCATCTTCCCTTGCTTTTGACTCTAATAAAGCTCGGGTGGACAATCACTATGATCGTTGTCCTCTAGTGGCCGTGTCTCATTGGGAGAGTCTAAGTGATAGCTACATAAAATTGGATCCCTATTGTCAATGGTTTCCTCAGAATTATTTTCATGATCATGGTCGTATGGGTAGGGATCAAAATTATTGGGAAGCGTGTAGCTAAGCTGTCTTATTTCTTCATTTAACTGTTGACTATTCCTCAACATCTCTCCCATTGATTCCATCATTTCCTTTTGCTATTTTTGCATTTCTATCATAAAAGAGGAGAGACTACTATTATTAGGTTGGGGAGGATAGTCAATTTCAGGCTCTGGTTGTCTAGGGGTATCGATCCAACCTTGATATGGAAAATCATGAAGGGTGGGAGGGTTGGGTGTTTGCATGGAAGTAGGGATTTCAGGGTTGAAAAATCCCGCTCCTAGGCTCTGCTCAAAAGTGGGAGTTATCAAGCCAGTACTCCCAAGATAAGAATAAGAATGATCCCATGAATTATCAATGTACCCATCAAAGGATGGATACACTCGGGGCATGGGATCCTGATTAAAAGATGGGAAGTATTGACTCTGATAATCTAACTGATAAGAGTAAGGGTTATCCATTTCTTTAAGCAAAACAATTTTTACTCTCTTAGGATTTAGAAGAATTCAAAATACAAGCAGAAACTTCCTAGAGAGTTCTACTGTCAAAGCAAACGCAAATTCAATGGGATCTGTTTTTAGTAGATTGTAGGTCTTAGAATTATATGTTCAGTTGATTGCCAAACAAGTTTTGCAAAAAAAATTACACTTCCTAGGCCAACCTTTGCTGGTGCCTATAACCTACTCGTAAGGGATGGAAGTCTCGAATCGAGCCCACACACGAGGAATCGAAGTAACTTGGTGGATGAGCTTGTTGATTTCCGACTAACTTCCCTTATGGTGCAAAAGAGGAGAGGTAGAAATTTATCTAGTGACCTTATGTGTGAGGTGCACAATGTCTCAAGTGTGCAAACATACGATCGTGTTTTGATTTTTGAAATTTCGTAAACAGGATCCTTTTGCACACAATTTTCAATCACAGATTTTAAAGTCCAACCTCGTAGCAGTCCCAATTTTTAAAGTGACCACTGAATTAATTTGATTCAAGCACTTTAGTGGTCTTAGATTTAGGTTCAATGCATATGCATGACAGGTAATTGATGCTTAAGAGAAGACGTACCTTACTCCAGCTTTCTTTGTGCAATGTATGCAATGCAGTAAAAATAAACTAGATGCTGCTCATTCAGTCCTAGATGCTCGTCTTATAGATAAGCAGCTTCTAACAGGCAGTTCGATATATTTTTTTTGATAAAAATAATAAACAAACAGACCTAATATACTAACTAACTGAAATGAAGTTCAAACAATGCAAATAATCCTATAATCTAAATAAATGGGAACATGCTCCCGAAAATATGCTCCTGCATACAAGAGCGATAAGAAATAAAGAGGCACTGGGAACACGTTCCCAAAAATACCCGACAAGGGTCCAAAAGACAGAAATTAAATTCTAATGTCTATCTAAACTAAATCTAACTAAGATCTACTGACTAAATCAGAAATAGGCTTCTCCGTAAGCCTATGAACGTGGGATCAAGGCCCACGTGTTCCTGTTGCTGGCCTCCAGGTGGCGTCAAGGTCCACCAAAAAGATTTTCTCCACTGTGCATGTCATTCAGGATCAATGTCGTCGCTCTACTGTGCCTCTCTTGATGAGAACCTCATCATGAGCCATAACTAGCTCATTTTGACCCAATACAAAGGATAAAAGCTCCTACATATCTCAAGGAAAGGCTTAACTCAGAGAATTCTGAGTTTGAGAAGAAAACCAGTCATAAGGGGTAAAAGTGCAATTTTATCAGTATAATCTGCATACAGGGTAATTCTGGGCCCAAACACAGGTCAAAACAGCTTAATAAGAATAAAAGTGGGATGAGATGATCTAGCAAGGGCTACAGCACTTCCAAGGAACCAAATGATAATCTGTAACCCTAAAACAACCCACTTCAATTCACAAGGTTCGAGGCAAAGTAAAAATAGAATAAACCCTCTAAAATTCATAGAAAAATAATCTCTAGGGTTTAGAACCTTCAATTTGGCCTTTAGAACCCATTTTGACCTACATTGAGAACCATGCCCAATTAATAACTTAATTTGGGTTTTTGCGCAAATTGACCGGTCAAACAAGGTTTAATATGAAAATAAAATTCACCATCAGATTCCTTAGGTCCTAATTAGTCATGTATAAAAACTTGAGCCTAAGAAGAAACCTCCTTGACCGACTTAACACTTTGGTCCTCATATATTTACTCTTTGGCCCTCAACTTTTGAACCCTCGCATTCTGGCCCCTAACTCTCCTTCGTTCTTTGCAAACAGGTCCCTCCTGCAAAACCCTGCCAGCACCATGCTCCGGCGACCTTGCGCGGAGCATGGCGCCGCGCAGGGTGAGGTGGAGGACCTGGCAAGTGTACCGGGGGTGCCCTGCGTCGTCAGCCGTCGCAGGAGCACCCCCATGGTCATTGTAGCCCCCCATACCGGCCGTGCGAACTCACGGACGGTATGGGTTCGTATTCCGACCATTCTCCGGCGAGGGAGACACGTCGTCTCCCTCCGCCTTCCTCCCTGCTTCAACCCTATAAATACCCCCCGCCGCTCCACCGACCAAAGCAGCCTGGATCTGACGGAGAAAACCCCCAGCTTTCTTCTCTTCTTTCTCCGGCAGACGCTCACCAGCTCCGGCGACTTCCTCCCCCTCCACCTCTTCGCTCTGCCGCAATACCAGCAGCAGAGACCTCCTCCCCTGCTCTTCCCGCGCCACGCCGCACCCAGCTGGCGCCTCTCCAGCCCTCTGCTCGCCGCCGCCCCTCTCCCTGAGCATCGTCTTCTCCAGCGACAGTCGATACGACTGTCGCCCTGTTCCTCCCCCTTCGTCCCTGCAGTTAAGTTAGACCTAGTCCCCTTCTCCTCCTCTTTCTTTCCCCGCTTTGGATTTAGTCAATTAAGCCCTCTACCGACCCTGTTCACCCTCATCCTCTTCGCCTCCGACCACCCTCCGGCGAGCCGCTCCCATCACCTCAGCGACCCACACGGCTCGCCGACCACCGCAGAACCTCCGCCTCCTCACCCTGATCCTCTTCCGCCCCTCCACTTCCCACCAAACACCCTCTGCAGACCCACCGAACACACCCACTCCCTCGCTCACAGTTTGACCTAGGACGACCTGATAGCTCCATCTCGCCCCCTGCAGACCCCCTGACCACCTTCGCCGTGCCACGGCGAAGGTCCCCCGCCTGTCTGATTTGGCCGAGAGGCCGTTCTATTGATTTCAGGTTCCAGGCCTTGACCGCCATTGGCGAGGAAGCTCGAAGCTTGCTTGAGGTTGCTCCAAGCCTAGATATCCCAGGTTGAAGAGCCACGGCCAGCGCGAAAGAGTCTTGCGCACACACCCTGGCCCTCAATTGGAGTTGCGCGCCTCAACAGCTGTTGCAATTGGAAGCACCATCCCTGCTGCAGGCGTGAGAGAAAAGGGGTGCGCGGATAGTCCCACCTCGGAACTTTCTGAAGCCACACACCCACATAAATTGCAAAAGTGCCACCATCTGTTTGCCTCAGTTACCACGGGGTGAGGTCCCTCTCACCCGACCCGACCCGACTCGGCCTCGTCCGTGACCACGCTCCGCGGACCTGGCCCGACCCGATTAGACTGACCTGCACTCCTCGCCCACCACGCACGCCGGTGGGCCTGGACCCGGGCCTGACCCGAACCCGATTACCCGGTAGCGCTCTGGGAGAGCTTCCGAAGAGTGATTTCAGAGAGAGAGATACGCGGGGGAGGTGGGTAGAGTAGGTTTTTGCCTCTTGACGAAAAAAACTCTGAAGTGTGCAGGCCAAAGAAGAAGAAGCAGACCCGCTGAAGAAGGAGTTGCTGCACTGTAGCGAAGGCATCGTTAAGTCGTCTCAGCACCGGAGCAGACGACGGAAGGTCAGCAGCCAGAGCAGGAAAGAAGACAGGCTGAAGAAGAAGGAAGAGCAACGGCCATCGCGAAAGAAGAAAAAGAGAGGTCAAGGCAGGTGAAGACAAAGAAGAAGAAGGAATGAAGAGAAGCAAGAAGCAAGAAAAGAAGAAGAAGATCTGAAGAAAAAGAAAGAAAGAAAACAAGGAAGAACAGCAGGAAGAAGAAGAAGAGCACCACCATTGCAAGAGAAGAATATCACCTGAACAGAGAGAAAGAAGGAGATCTAAAGAAAGAGAGAAAGAAGAGCACCCCCCTCTGCAGAACAAAGAGAACAACAAATTCTCTCTCTCTCTCTCTCTTTATTTTTGTAATAGAACTTGTATATCTCTAGAATACAACTTGCTCCCTGAGTTCGACCTCGGGAACTCTTTTATTTTTCCGAGTAAAAAAATTTTATATGAAACGTTGGTAACAACCAGCTTTACTACAACGATATAACTGAACTCCGACGTTATCATTTTGGCGCCGCTGCCGGGGAGCAACGGCTATTCTAGAAGTAAAACATTCCTGTATCTTTTAATTTCTGATAATCTCCTCTCTTTTGTGCAGCTACAGGAACTCAAGAAGACAAGCAACCACACGACAACCACTCCGAAGACAGGTAAATCTTTTCTCTCACTATTAACCCCTACACTCTAAAGAGAAAGAAAAGAAAAGAACAAAGCAATATAGGGCTAACCTGTCTTCCATACTTAGTAACCATAAAAAGTTGCATGTTTTCAACTCATCACTCCTGCACACTATTAAGGGTATTTAAGGGCTAACACATTCTTGCTTGAGCCCTAATTGCCCAACAAAGAGTTAAATGGACCAAGTAGAGCCAACATAAGGTCAAACATTAGGATTTCAGTAGAGACACACCCCTTAATCAAGAATTGAGGAAATCCTAAAGAGGTGTGCCCAAGCCATTGATTGAAAATAATTAACAAGAAAAATCCTAAACAATTGGCTCTCTCTAAACACTTGAACCCTAAAAGACAGGACCTAAAAGCTCTTAAAGAAAACAATAGGTAACGTTGACCCCTTGGGTTAACCAACCTTAAATTAGGTCACTCTTTGCACTTAAAAAGACTAAAGTTCAAGTGAAACCTTAAGCACCCTGATCTTAAAATTGGTAGACTTAAGAGGTCAAGATCCCCATTCTGGTCTACCTGGAACCGCAGTGACAAGAGAGGTCGGGTGGGGGAAACCCTGTAACCCGTGGGGACGCTCTACCGTGTAGGGGTCTTCGCGGGACTCTCCCTCTCTGGCTGCCCAGGTAATTCTCAGGTGGACGATCTTTCTGATCAAGGGGTCCATCTGCCCCGCACCTCTATAGTCACCCAACACATTTTTGGGTGTCTTGATTGGGTCCAGCACCTTCTAAACTTACCTCTCCCAACTGTGCATGTACGGAAGGAGATCTCTAAGACCACCCTTAAGACCTCCTTTAGAAATTCACTCTCGTCAAGGCCAAGCCTCGACGCCCGTGTTTGTGCAGCAACACCCTCACATTATTCTCTCTTCTGATTCAGAACCAAGTTCTTCTTCTTCCCCCATCATGGCTCAGCCAGTTGAGGAAGAAAATAATCTGGAACACCAGCTCCAGCGACTCAATGACCTCTTCCAAAACTTCGTGCACCCACCGCAGCGTCCTATGATGCGGGACCACTACAATCCTGCTGCGGTGGCCATTGAGCCTCGAGTCAGAATCCCGATTGGAGGACCTGATTCCGAACTAAAGCCCAACATGATTCACGCTATACCTAAATTCCATGGGCTTAATTCTGAAGATCCCTTCCAGCACATCAAACAGCTTAAGCATCTGGCCCACACTTTTGGATCAGATGCGCAAAATCGGGATATTCTTCTCATGAAAATGTTCTCCTTTTCTCTTATGGACAAGGCCGCCCATTGGTATCAAACTCAGACCCGGCCGATCAACACTTGGGAAGAACTTCAATCCGAGTTTTTGAAAAAGTTCTTTCCCGTTGGTCGGACCAACGCCTTGCGCCATCAGATTACACACTTCACTCAACAATCAGGAGAACCTCTCCATGAGGCATGGGATCGTTTTCAGGATCTCATGAGGAAGTGCCCCCATCACGGAGTTCCTAAATGGGAACAAGTCCAATCTTTTTACCAGGGACTCCGTGAGGACATCCGCCTTTTCGTCAATGCAACTTGCGGAGGAAACATCATGGGTCAACATGAAGACACCGTATGGGAGATTCTCGAAAACATGTGCGAGAACTCCATCAACAATGACTCCATGGGATTATTCGACAGGACGAATACCCGCGCAGCGACGAATCTTAAGGGAGCACATGAGACGCAGGGCCTGTCCGCATCAGTCGACCTGGAATTAATGGCCAGTCGATTGGACAAGGTCTCAATTATTGAAAAGAAGGTGGATGAGCTGACTCAGCACTTGCAGCGAGCCACCTCTGCGCGTAACTCCTTTGCACAACCTCCTTCCACACAGGAGACCGTGCAAAACATCCTACACCGATCCTCCCCCGGGATGGATCCATATCCATCCCCAACTGATTCTTGGACTGGAAGATCATCCGATCCTTTCTTCACCAGCCGGGGGAACTCCATTCCTCCTTTCCCTGATTCTCAGGAGGTTCCTCAGACCTGCGAGGACCTCAACGCCGTCCAGAACGACCCATTCTCCAACACTTACAACCCTGGATGGCGAAACCATCCAAATTTTCAGTGGGCGGGAAATTCTCAAACCCAAAGACCACCTTTTCAGTCCCTCCCACAGCCCTCTCATCACTACCAGCCGCCTCAGCCTCGGCCCAACCCTACTTATCCATCAGGGCCAAATCAAGATCAAATGTCCTTAATCCTTCAGACTCTGGCTGACATTCAAAAATCGAATGCGGCCATTCAAAAACAGCACAAGGACGAGCTTACTGAAGTTAAAACTCAGCTGGCCCAGTTGGCAAATTCTCGCCAGCCAGGCACACTCCCTTCCCAACCCCTTCCTAACCCAAATAACGTGCCAACCCAGAAGCGCGTTATGAATCCAAATTTAGGCCACGCTCAATGGATTTATCAGGCCCCTACTGCCCCATCTCCAGACGAGATGGAAGCCTCTACTTCTCGTACGGGGTTTCAGCAGCAGCCACCCCTCCTACCAAATCCAAACCAAAATCAGGCCGGATTAAATTCTGTAACAACACGTAGTGGTAAGACAACTCAGGACCCGCGTTATCCAAACCACTCCCAGCCTGATAATCATGACCCTAGGATAGTTATCCAAGGTACCGCTGTTCCAGACCCACAACCAGGACCTATCCTAGAGGAACCAACCAAGATCCCGTTTCCCGAGGCCCTGACCAAGGGAAAGAAGACCACCAAACCCGTGGCCCCTGAGGAGGACCTGGTCAAGCTCTTTGAGCAGGTCCACATAAACATCCCCTTGATGGATGCAATCCGCCACGTACCAGCTTACGCACGATTTCTAAAGAATATATGTACACCCCAGCGTAAGCCGCGAACCAAGGGAGGGAGCCCAATTGTTCTGTCAGAGCAAGCCAGCTCTGTAATCCTTAGTAGACTCCCACCCAAGGCAAAAGATCCTGGAACTCCCCTGATCTCCTGTAAGATAGGTGGTACCCAATTTGATAGAGCATTGTTAGACTTAGGTGCATCTATAAATCTGATACCCACATCCTTACTTGACCATCTGGAAGAATCTGAGCTGAAACCAACTGAGGTGACATTACAATTAGCAGATCGATCTATAAAGTCACCAAAAGGGATTCTCGAGGATGTTATCGTAAGAGTGCGGGATTTCTATTTTCCAGTGGACTTTATAGTCTTAGACATGGATGCACCTGAGAACCCTAGGGATACACCAATCATTCTAGGGAGACCTTTCTTGGCTACTGCTAGAGCCAACATCAGCTGTGAGGAGGGCCAAATAGAGCTTAAGTTTGGAGATCAAACACTGAAAATTGATATATTTAAGGCCCAACAAGGAATTAATTGCGGCGTCATCGAGCAAATTTGTGACATCAAGACTTTGGTTGATGAATCACACCTCCAGAATGACTTGAGTATGCCTCATCAACCACAGAAGGATCTTGACCCGCAAACAGAGGAGTCCAATCCGGATGTGAACAACCCAGTAACTCCCACCCTTGAACCTCACATCTATACTGAACCACCCGCTGCTGCTGAAAACCCCATCCTTGAACTGAAACCCCTTCCTGCTCATTTGAAATACATCTTTTTGGGTTCTAATCAGACCCTTCCTGTGATCATCAATTCCAACCTTAGTCCTGAACAGGAATCCCGTCTGATTGTTGTCCTCCAGCAACATCGCAGAGCCATCGGATGGACCCTCGATGATTTGACTGGAATAAGTCCCTCTTATTGTACTCATCATATCTATTCAGAAGAGGGCACACGACCTTCTCGTGAAATGCAGAGACGCTTAAACCCCAATCTGCAGGAGGTCGTGAAAAAGGAGATCATCAAGTGGTTAGATGCCGGGATCATCTACCCGATCTCCGATAGTCGTTGGGTGAGCCCGATTCAGGTCGTGCCTAAGAAGGCAGGACTCACCACTATAACGACTGAGACCGGAGAAATCATTCCTACCCGATTAGCCAACTCGTGGAGAGTCTGTATAGATTACCGTCGACTCAATTCCTCCACGAAGAAGGATCATTTCCCACTACCCTTCATTGATCAAATTCTCGAAAAACTAGTGGGAAATAGGTTCTTCTGCTTCCTTGACGGGTACTCCGGTTATAACCAGGTGGCAATCCATCCTGAGGACCAAGAAAAGACCACGTTCACCTGCCCCTTCGGAACGTACGCTTTCCGAAGGATGCCTTTCGGTCTTTGCAATGCACCCGCTACTTTTCAGCGATGCATGCTTGCCATATTCTCAGATATGGTAGGTGATTATCTGGAAGTCTTCATGGATGACTTTTCAGTTTTCGGAGCATCATTCGACGATTGCCTCCAACACTTGGTCCAGATACTCAGGCGGTGCATCGACGTGAATTTGGTTCTTTCCTGGGAAAAGAGCCATTTCATGGTGCCTGAGGGAATTGTCCTGGGACACTCAATTTCGGAGAAAGGTATCCAAGTGGATCGAGCTAAGGTTAATCTGATTTCTCGCCTTCCTATGCCTAGCTCGATCAGGGACATCCGATCCTTTTTAGGGCATGTCGGTTTTTATCGACGATTTATCCCTGATTTTTCAAAAATCGCACGCCCCCTGACCACTCTTCTCTCCAAGGATGTTCCCTTCGAAATCTCCAAGGAATGCACTCAAGCATTTGAAATCCTGCGTGACCGAGTCACCCAAGCCCCGATCCTACAGTCCCCTGATTGGTCTCAACCCTTTGAGATCATGTGTGATGCATCCGACTTCGCTGTAGGAGCGGTTTTGGGGCAGAAAAATGACAAGAAACCTGTGGTCATTTACTACGCCAGCAAAACACTCGATGAGGCTCAGCGTAACTATACAGTTACTGAGAAAGAGCTGCTAGCTGTAGTATTTGCCCTAGAGAAGTTCAGATCGTACCTTCTGGGTTCCCATGTCATCATATACTCGGATCACACGGCTGTGAGGCATCTCCTTGCAAAGAAGGACGCGAAACCTCGATTGATCCGATGGATCTTGCTGTTGCAAGAATTTGACCTCGAGATTCGCGATAAAGCGGGAAAACAAAACGTGGTAGCTGATCACTTGTCCCGTCTTCCTTCTGAAATGATAGACCCTTCCGGACCCATCACTGAGCATTTTCCCGATGAGCACCTGCTGACTATTGGTACTAGCCTTCCATGGTTTGCTAATATTGTAAATTACTTGGCATCTCATCAGACCCCGTCCGATTGGCCGAAGGCCAAGAAAGACAAATTACGCTCCGATGCCAAGTATTACATTTGGGAGGACCCGTACCTCTTCCGCATAGGTGCCGATCAGATCATCCGGAGATGTGTCCCGGAAGGGGAAGTCAACAATATCCTCTCTTTCTGCCATGACCAGGCATGCGGTGGCCATTTTGCCGGGCATAAAACCGCATCAAAAGTCCTCCAGTGCGGCTTTTACTGGCCCACACTGTTCAAAGACGCATACAGTCATTGCAAGGCATGCAGTCGTTGCCAGACTTTGGGAAACATGAGCCATCGCGACATGATGCCTATGCAACCGATTCTAGTATGCGAAATCTTTGATGTTTGGGGGATTGATTTTATGGGCCCCTTTCCTATTTCGGATGGTTTCGAATACATTCTGTTGGCTGTGGACTACGTGTCCAAATGGATCGAAGCCATACCGACCCGAACCTGTGATCACAAAATCGTTCTCAAATTCATTCATCAACACATTTTCTCAAGGTTCGGGATTCCTCGTGCAATAATCTCTGATGGGGGAACCCATTTCACAAATGCTCAGTTTAGGTCACTGATGACCAAATACGGGGTGTCTCACCGAATCTCTACTCCTTACCACCCCCAAACTAATGGTCTAGCTGAGCTGTCGAATCGGGAGATCAAGAAAATCCTGCAGGTCACTGTTCGACCTGACAGGAAGGACTGGTCGTCCCGACTTCCGGAAGCATTGTGGGCCTATAGGACCGCCCACAAGACCCAATTGGGCATGTCTCCCTTTAGATTGGTGTACGGAAAGGCATGCCACCTTCCCGTCGAACTGGAGCATAAAGCCTATTGGGCAGTACGGAACTGTAATCTAGATCTTTCCAAGGCTGGGACCCACAGAAAACTCCAAATCAGCGAGATCGATGAATTGCGCATAGACGCGTACGAGAACTCGCAAATCTACAAGGAGCGGGTTAAAGCCTTCCACGACAAACACATCTCGAGAAAGATCTTTCATCCTGGTCAAAAGGTCCTACTCTTTGATGCCCGACTCAAACTCTTCCCAGGAAAACTGAGATCTAAGTGGGTCGGACCATATTTGGTCCGACAGGTTTTTGGAAATGGAGCAATCGAAATCAGTCCACTCAGCCACGATTCTGAACCTTTCATCGTGAATGGTCAAAGACTCAAGCCGTTCATTGATGTAACTTCTACTGATTTGGCTGAGGCATCTTATATCCTCCGTTCCCCTTGAGCTTATTGCGCCCAGCCGATGGCGTAAAACTCAGCGCTTAACGGGAGGCAGCCCGTCATTCTCTTTGAAAACCTGAAACTTGTTCTGACACCTTTCAGCACTCGAAGTTCACCCTTATAGACAGCCGACCCCAACTCAGATGTTCGCATCTGAAATTTGAAGTCGTCCGCAAAAAATTCAACCCGACCCATCCACTCACCCAAATTTCTGTCTTAAGGAATGAACTAAGACCCCCTAGGTTACAATGAGGACATTGCAAATCTTAGGCATGGGGGGGTAGGAAAGTGCAAAAACTTGTAAGAAAAGGTTTCAAACAAAAAATTCACATATGCCAAAAATACCATAAAAATTAAAAAAATTTTTCGAAAAAGAATAAGAGGAAAAGAGGAGAAGGAAAATTTTGTGAAGGAGAAAAGAAACAAAACGAAAAAGGAGCACAAAATTATGAGAAAAAGTGATAGTCATTAGTAAGGAACTAAGGAATTAACCTAAGTTCTAGACCTCATTCGAGAAAATAACTGAAAAGTGCACAATGAGATTAGTAAGAATGCAAACCTTAGGCATTCTTGAATAGACTCTTAGTACCCATTAAGATCTGGACACTCCTCAAGAGGTTGAGGAAAATGAAAAGCTGAAGTATTAGGTCTAAGGCTTAGGGAGTATTCGGCCTCGTTAACTAATTTTTGGTTTACGGGACTCAGTAACCTAAGCACCCTAATCTCACACACAGCCTGGTTCAGTAAGCGTAAAAATCAGAATCACGCAGAAGCGTCGCAAAAATCTGAAAAGAACACCTAGAATAGGAATGGCCGATCAACACAAGTTGATTTGGACGAGTTCCCAGCGCGGAGAGGCGGGAAATCCCCTCGAAGATGCGTAACAAAATATCATCTCCTCGGTGCTTGTCTCTTAGGATATTTACATATCCTACGGGGGGCATGTAAGCACTCTGCTGGTTCAGATTCCATGGATGGCATTATCTCGAAGTGTCAATTGCCAGGGTCTGGATTCGGCCACGGAATACCATGGATGGGATTATCTCGAAATCTCAATAGCCAGGGTTCCGGGGGTTGCCATGGGCGGTGCTATCTCGAAGCATCGATCGCCAGGAACCCTTGAGGATTGATGATGGGAGCAAGGAATCTGATACAGACCGTGTTGAAAAGCCAATCCTAGGCTAGAACTAAAAAGAAAAAGAGAGAGAAAACTCTCCAAACAGAAAAAACTTTCTATCTCTCTCTTACAAAACGCACTGCGAACTGGGCCAGGGCTAAAATCATTTCAAGCACGGGTGCTTTAACCACGAAGTCCAATAAACCTTAGGTTAGTTCTTGCGGGCCTTAAAAACCTTTGCTAAAAGACTGAGGCTAAGGCTAGACAGATTTGGATCTTGATTGGTACTAGAGTATCTTTTAGGCCTATGGTCAGCATTCTAACCTAATCTATGCTCAAATAAAAAAGGCACTTATCTAAAACCATTGAAAACTTCATGGTCTAGAACAAGGGTTGAAACCTTAAGTTTTTTGCTAAGGGACTAGCAAAAGCTAGGCATGGGGGTATGATGAGAACCTCATCATGAGCCATAACTAGCTCATTTTGACCCAATACAAAGGATAAAAGCTCCTACATATCTCAAGGAAAGGCTTAACTCAGAGAATTCTGAGTTTGAGAAGAAAACCAGTCATAAGGGGTAAAAGTGCAATTTTATCAGTATAATCTGCATACAGGGTAATTCTGGGCCCAAACACAGGTCAAAACAGCTTAATAAGAATAAAAGTGGGATGAGATGATCTAGCAAGGGCTACAGCACTTCCAAGGAACCAAATGATAATCTGTAACCCTAAAACAACCCACTTCAATTCACAAGGTTCGAGGCAAAGTAAAAATAGAATAAACCCTCTAAAATTCATAGAAAAATAATCTCTAGGGTTTAGAACCTTCAATTTGGCCTTTAGAACCCATTTTGACCTACATTGAGAACCATGCCCAATTAATAACTTAATTTGGGTTTTTGCGCAAATTGACCGGTCAAACAAGGTTTAATATGAAAATAAAATTCACCATCAGATTCCTTAGGTCCTAATTAGTCATGTATAAAAACTTGAGCCTAAGAAGAAACCTCCTTGACCGACTTAACACTTTGGTCCTCATATATTTACTCTTTGGCCCTCAACTTTTGAACCCTCGCATTCTGGCCCCTAACTCTCCTTCGTTCTTTGCAAACAGGTCCCTCCTGCAAAACCCTGCCAGCACCATGCTCCGGCGACCTTGCGCGGAGCATGGCGCCGCGCAGGGTGAGGTGGAGGACCTGGCAAGTGTACCGGGGGTGCCCTGCGTCGTCAGCCGTCGCAGGAGCACCCCCATGGTCATTGTAGCCCCCCATACCGGCCGTGCGAACTCACGGACGGTATGGGTTCGTATTCCGACCATTCTCCGGCGAGGGAGACACGTCGTCTCCCTCCGCCTTCCTCCCTGCTTCAACCCTATAAATACCCCCCGCCGCTCCACCGACCAAAGCAGCCTGGATCTGACGGAGAAAACCCCCAGCTTTCTTCTCTTCTTTCTCCGGCAGACGCTCACCAGCTCCGGCGACTTCCTCCCCCTCCACCTCTTCGCTCTGCCGCAATACCAGCAGCAGAGACCTCCTCCCCTGCTCTTCCCGCGCCACGCCGCACCCAGCTGGCGCCTCTCCAGCCCTCTGCTCGCCGCCGCCCCTCTCCCTGAGCATCGTCTTCTCCGGCGACAGTCGATACGACTGTCGCCCTGTTCCTCCCCCTTCGTCCCTGCAGTTAAGTTAGACCTACTCCCCTTCTCCTCCTCTTTCTTTCCCCGCTTTCGATTTAGTCAATTAAGCCCTCTACCGACCCTGTTCACCCTCATCCTCTTCGCCTCCGACCACCCTCCGGCGAGCCGCTCCCATCACCTCAGCGACCCACACGGCTCGCCGACCACCGCAGAACCTCCGCCTCCTCACCCTGATCCTCTTCCGCCCCTCCACTTCCCACCAAACACCCTCTGCAGACCCACCGAACACACCCACTCCCTCGCTCACAGTTTGACCTAGGACGACCTGATAGCTCCATCTCGCCCCCTGCAGACCCCCTGACCACCTTCGCCGTGCCACGGCGAAGGTCCCCCGCCTGTCTGATTTGGCCGAGAGGCCGTTCTATTGATTTCAGGTTCCAGGCCTTGACCGCCATTGGCGAGGAAGCTCGAAGCTTGCTTGAGGTTGCTCCAAGCCTAGATATCCCAGGTTGAAGAGCCACGGCCAGCGCGAAAGAGTCTTGCGCACACACCCTGGCCCTCAATTGGAGTTGCGCGCCTCAACAGCTGTTGCAATTGGAAGCACCATCCCTGCTGCAGGCGTGAGAGAAAAGGGGTGCGCGGATAGTCCCACCTCGGAACTTTCTGAAGCCACACACCCACATAAATTGCAAAAGTGCCACCATCTGTTTGCCTCAGTTACCACGGGGTGAGGTCCCTCTCACCCGACCCGACCCGACTCGGCCTCGTCCGTGACCACGCTCCGCGGACCTGGCCCGACCCGATTAGACTGACCTGCACTCCTCGCCCACCACGCACGCCGGTGGGCCTGGACCCGGGCCTGACCCGAACCCGATTACCCGGTAGCGCTCTGGGAGAGCTTCCGAAGAGTGATTTCAGAGAGAGAGATACGCGGGGGAGGTGGGTAGAGTAGGTTTTTGCCTCTTGACGAAAAAAACTCTGAAGTGTGCAGGCCAAAGAAGAAGAAGCAGACCCGCTGAAGAAGAAGGAGTTGCTGCACTGTAGCGAAGGCATCGTTAAGTCGTCTCAGCACCGGAGCAGACGACGGAAGGTCAGCAGCCAGAGCAGGAAAGAAGACAGGCTGAAGAAGAAGGAAGAGCAACGGCCATCGCGAAAGAAGAAAAAGAGAGGTCAAGGCAGGTGAAGACAAAGAAGAAGAAGGAATGAAGAGAAGCAAGAAGCAAGAAAAGAAGAAGAAGATCTGAAGAAAAAGAAAGAAAGAAAACAAGGAAGAACAGCAGGAAGAAGAAGAAGAGCACCACCATTGCAAGAGAAGAATATCACCTGAACAGAGAGAAAGAAGGAGATCTAAAGAAAGAGAGAAAGAAGAGCGCCCCCCTCTGCAGAACAAAGAGAACAACAAATTCTCTCTCTCTCTCTCTCTTTATTTTTGTAATAGAACTTGTATATCTCTAGAATACAACTTGCTCCCTGAGTTCGACCTCGGGAACTCTTTTATTTTTCCGAGTAAAAAAATTTTATATGAAACGTTGGTAACAACCAGCTTTACTACAACGATATAACTGAACTCCGACGTTATCATTTTGGCGCCGCTGCCGGGGAGCAACGGCTATTCTAGAAGTAAAACATTCCTGTATCTTTTAATTTCTGATAATCTCCTCTCTTTTGTGCAGCTACAGGAACTCAAGAAGACAAGCAACCACACGACAACCACTCCGAAGACAGGTAAATCTTTTCTCTCACTATTAACCCCTACACTCTAAAGAGAAAGAAAAGAAAAGAACAAAGCAATATAGGGCTAACCTGTCTTCCATACTTAGTAACCATAAAAAGTTGCATGTTTTCAACTCATCACTCCTGCACACTATTAAGGGTATTTAAGGGCTAACACATTCTTGCTTGAGCCCTAATTGCCCAACAAAGAGTTAAATGGACCAAGTAGAGCCAACATAAGGTCAAACATTAGGATTTCAGTAGAGACACACCCCTTAATCAAGAATTGAGGAAATCCTAAAGAGGTGTGCCCAAGCCATTGATTGAAAATAATTAACAAGAAAAATCCTAAACAATTGGCTCTCTCTAAACACTTGAACCCTAAAAGACAGGACCTAAAAGCTCTTAAAGAAAACAATAGGTAACGTTGACCCCTTGGGTTAACCAACCTTAAATTAGGTCACTCTTTGCACTTAAAAAGACTAAAGTTCAAGTGAAACCTTAAGCACCCTGATCTTAAAATTGGTAGACTTAAGAGGTCAAGATCCCCATTCTGGTCTACCTGGAACCGCAGTGACAAGAGAGGTCGGGTGGGGGAAACCCTGTAACCCGTGGGGACGCTCTACCGTGTAGGGGTCTTCGCGGGACTCTCCCTCTCTGGCTGCCCAGGTAATTCTCAGGTGGACGATCTTTCTGATCAAGGGGTCCATCTGCCCCGCACCTCTATAGTCACCCAACACATTTTTGGGTGTCTTGATTGGGTCCAGCACCTTCTAAACTTACCTCTCCCAACTGTGCATGTACGGAAGGAGATCTCTAAGACCACCCTTAAGACCTCCTTTAGAAATTCACTCTCGTCAAGGCCAAGCCTCGACGCCCGTGTTTGTGCAGCAACACCCTCACATTATTCTCTCTTCTGATTCAGAACCAAGTTCTTCTTCTTCCCCCATCATGGCTCAGCCAGTTGAGGAAGAAAATAATCTGGAACACCAGCTCCAGCGACTCAATGACCTCTTCCAAAACTTCGTGCACCCACCGCAGCGTCCTATGATGCGGGACCACTACAATCCTGCTGCGGTGGCCATTGAGCCTCGAGTCAGAATCCCGATTGGAGGACCTGATTCCGAACTAAAGCCCAACATGATTCACGCTATACCTAAATTCCATGGGCTTAATTCTGAAGATCCCTTCCAGCACATCAAACAGCTTAAGCATCTGGCCCACACTTTTGGATCAGATGCGCAAAATCGGGATATTCTTCTCATGAAAATGTTCTCCTTTTCTCTTATGGACAAGGCCGCCCATTGGTATCAAACTCAGACCCGGCCGATCAACACTTGGGAAGAACTTCAATCCGAGTTTTTGAAAAAGTTCTTTCCCGTTGGTCGGACCAACGCCTTGCGCCATCAGATTACACACTTCACTCAACAATCAGGAGAACCTCTCCATGAGGCATGGGATCGTTTTCAGGATCTCATGAGGAAGTGCCCCCATCACGGAGTTCCTAAATGGGAACAAGTCCAATCTTTTTACCAGGGACTCCGTGAGGACATCCGCCTTTTCGTCAATGCAACTTGCGGAGGAAACATCATGGGTCAACATGAAGACACCGTATGGGAGATTCTCGAAAACATGTGCGAGAACTCCATCAACAATGACTCCATGGGATTATTCGACAGGACGAATACCCGCGCAGCGACGAATCTTAAGGGAGCACATGAGACGCAGGGCCTGTCCGCATCAGTCGACCTGGAATTAATGGCCAGTCGATTGGACAAGGTCTCAATTATTGAAAAGAAGGTGGATGAGCTGACTCAGCACTTGCAGCGAGCCACCTCTGCGCGTAACTCCTTTGCACAACCTCCTTCCACACAGGAGACCGTGCAAAACATCCTACACCGATCCTCCCCCGGGATGGATCCATATCCATCCCCAACTGATTCTTGGACTGGAAGATCATCCGATCCTTTCTTCACCAGCCGGGGGAACTCCATTCCTCCTTTCCCTGATTCTCAGGAGGTTCCTCAGACCTGCGAGGACCTCAACGCCGTCCAGAACGACCCATTCTCCAACACTTACAACCCTGGATGGCGAAACCATCCAAATTTTCAGTGGGCGGGAAATTCTCAAACCCAAAGACCACCTTTTCAGTCCCTCCCACAGCCCTCTCATCACTACCAGCCGCCTCAGCCTCGGCCCAACCCTACTTATCCATCAGGGCCAAATCAAGATCAAATGTCCTTAATCCTTCAGACTCTGGCTGACATTCAAAAATCGAATGCGGCCATTCAAAAACAGCACAAGGACGAGCTTACTGAAGTTAAAACTCAGCTGGCCCAGTTGGCAAATTCTCGCCAGCCAGGCACACTCCCTTCCCAACCCCTTCCTAACCCAAATAACGTGCCAACCCAGAAGCGCGTTATGAATCCAAATTTAGGCCACGCTCAATGGATTTATCAGGCCCCTACTGCCCCATCTCCAGACGAGATGGAAGCCTCTACTTCTCGTACGGGGTTTCAGCAGCAGCCACCCCTCCTACCAAATCCAAACCAAAATCAGGCCGGATTAAATTCTGTAACAACACGTAGTGGTAAGACAACTCAGGACCCGCGTTATCCAAACCACTCCCAGCCTGATAATCATGACCCTAGGATAGTTATCCAAGGTACCGCTGTTCCAGACCCACAACCAGGACCTATCCTAGAGGAACCAACCAAGATCCCGTTTCCCGAGGCCCTGACCAAGGGAAAGAAGACCACCAAACCCGTGGCCCCTGAGGAGGACCTGGTCAAGCTCTTTGAGCAGGTCCACATAAACATCCCCTTGATGGATGCAATCCGCCACGTACCAGCTTACGCACGATTTCTAAAGAATATATGTACACCCCAGCGTAAGCCGCGAACCAAGGGAGGGAGCCCAATTGTTCTGTCAGAGCAAGCCAGCTCTGTAATCCTTAGTAGACTCCCACCCAAGGCAAAAGATCCTGGAACTCCCCTGATCTCCTGTAAGATAGGTGGTACCCAATTTGATAGAGCATTGTTAGACTTAGGTGCATCTATAAATCTGATACCCACATCCTTACTTGACCATCTGGAAGAATCTGAGCTGAAACCAACTGAGGTGACATTACAATTAGCAGATCGATCTATAAAGTCACCAAAAGGGATTCTCGAGGATGTTATCGTAAGAGTGCGGGATTTCTATTTTCCAGTGGACTTTATAGTCTTAGACATGGATGCACCTGAGAACCCTAGGGATACACCAATCATTCTAGGGAGACCTTTCTTGGCTACTGCTAGAGCCAACATCAGCTGTGAGGAGGGCCAAATAGAGCTTAAGTTTGGAGATCAAACACTGAAAATTGATATATTTAAGGCCCAACAAGGAATTAATTGCGGCGTCATCGAGCAAATTTGTGACATCAAGACTTTGGTTGATGAATCACACCTCCAGAATGACTTGAGTATGCCTCATCAACCACAGAAGGATCTTGACCCGCAAACAGAGGAGTCCAATCCGGATGTGAACAACCCAGTAACTCCCACCCTTGAACCTCACATCTATACTGAACCACCCGCTGCTGCTGAAAACCCCATCCTTGAACTGAAACCCCTTCCTGCTCATTTGAAATACATCTTTTTGGGTTCTAATCAGACCCTTCCTGTGATCATCAATTCCAACCTTAGTCCTGAACAGGAATCCCGTCTGATTGTTGTCCTCCAGCAACATCGCAGAGCCATCGGATGGACCCTCGATGATTTGACTGGAATAAGTCCCTCTTATTGTACTCATCATATCTATTCAGAAGAGGGCACACGACCTTCTCGTGAAATGCAGAGACGCTTAAACCCCAATCTGCAGGAGGTCGTGAAAAAGGAGATCATCAAGTGGTTAGATGCCGGGATCATCTACCCGATCTCCGATAGTCGTTGGGTGAGCCCGATTCAGGTCGTGCCTAAGAAGGCAGGACTCACCACTATAACGACTGAGACCGGAGAAATCATTCCTACCCGATTAGCCAACTCGTGGAGAGTCTGTATAGATTACCGTCGACTCAATTCCTCCACGAAGAAGGATCATTTCCCACTACCCTTCATTGATCAAATTCTCGAAAAACTAGTGGGAAATAGGTTCTTCTGCTTCCTTGACGGGTACTCCGGTTATAACCAGGTGGCAATCCATCCTGAGGACCAAGAAAAGACCACGTTCACCTGCCCCTTCGGAACGTACGCTTTCCGAAGGATGCCTTTCGGTCTTTGCAATGCACCCGCTACTTTTCAGCGATGCATGCTTGCCATATTCTCAGATATGGTAGGTGATTATCTGGAAGTCTTCATGGATGACTTTTCAGTTTTCGGAGCATCATTCGACGATTGCCTCCAACACTTGGTCCAGATACTCAGGCGGTGCATCGACGTGAATTTGGTTCTTTCCTGGGAAAAGAGCCATTTCATGGTGCCTGAGGGAATTGTCCTGGGACACTCAATTTCGGAGAAAGGTATCCAAGTGGATCGAGCTAAGGTTAATCTGATTTCTCGCCTTCCTATGCCTAGCTCGATCAGGGACATCCGATCCTTTTTAGGGCATGTCGGTTTTTATCGACGATTTATCCCTGATTTTTCAAAAATCGCACGCCCCCTGACCACTCTTCTCTCCAAGGATGTTCCCTTCGAAATCTCCAAGGAATGCACTCAAGCATTTGAAATCCTGCGTGACCGAGTCACCCAAGCCCCGATCCTACAGTCCCCTGATTGGTCTCAACCCTTTGAGATCATGTGTGATGCATCCGACTTCGCTGTAGGAGCGGTTTTGGGGCAGAAAAATGACAAGAAACCTGTGGTCATTTACTACGCCAGCAAAACACTCGATGAGGCTCAGCGTAACTATACAGTTACTGAGAAAGAGCTGCTAGCTGTAGTATTTGCCCTAGAGAAGTTCAGATCGTACCTTCTGGGTTCCCATGTCATCATATACTCGGATCACACGGCTGTGAGGCATCTCCTTGCAAAGAAGGACGCGAAACCTCGATTGATCCGATGGATCTTGCTGTTGCAAGAATTTGACCTCGAGATTCGCGATAAAGCGGGAAAACAAAACGTGGTAGCTGATCACTTGTCCCGTCTTCCTTCTGAAATGATAGACCCTTCCGGACCCATCACTGAGCATTTTCCCGATGAGCACCTGCTGACTATTGGTACTAGCCTTCCATGGTTTGCTAATATTGTAAATTACTTGGCATCTCATCAGACCCCGTCCGATTGGCCGAAGGCCAAGAAAGACAAATTACGCTCCGATGCCAAGTATTACATTTGGGAGGACCCGTACCTCTTCCGCATAGGTGCCGATCAGATCATCCGGAGATGTGTCCCGGAAGGGGAAGTCAACAATATCCTCTCTTTCTGCCATGACCAGGCATGCGGTGGCCATTTTGCCGGGCATAAAACCGCATCAAAAGTCCTCCAGTGCGGCTTTTACTGGCCCACACTGTTCAAAGACGCATACAGTCATTGCAAGGCATGCAGTCGTTGCCAGACTTTGGGCAACATGAGCCATCGCGACATGATGCCTATGCAACCGATTCTAGTATGCGAAATCTTTGATGTTTGGGGGATTGATTTTATGGGCCCCTTTCCTATTTCGGATGGTTTCGAATACATTCTGTTGGCTGTGGACTACGTGTCCAAATGGATCGAAGCCATACCGACCCGAACCTGTGATCACAAAATCGTTCTCAAATTCATTCATCAACACATTTTCTCAAGGTTCGGGATTCCTCGTGCAATAATCTCTGATGGGGGAACCCATTTCACAAATGCTCAGTTTAGGTCACTGATGACCAAATACGGGGTGTCTCACCGAATCTCTACTCCTTACCACCCCCAAACTAATGGTCTAGCTGAGCTGTCGAATCGGGAGATCAAGAAAATCCTGCAGGTCACTGTTCGACCTGACAGGAAGGACTGGTCGTCCCGACTTCCGGAAGCATTGTGGGCCTATAGGACCGCCCACAAGACCCAATTGGGCATGTCTCCCTTTAGATTGGTGTACGGAAAGGCATGCCACCTTCCCGTCGAACTGGAGCATAAAGCCTATTGGGCAGTACGGAACTGTAATCTAGATCTTTCCAAGGCTGGGACCCACAGAAAACTCCAAATCAGCGAGATCGATGAATTGCGCATAGACGCGTACGAGAACTCGCAAATCTACAAGGAGCGGGTTAAAGCCTTCCACGACAAACACATCTCGAGAAAGATCTTTCATCCTGGTCAAAAGGTCCTACTCTTTGATGCCCGACTCAAACTCTTCCCAGGAAAACTGAGATCTAAGTGGGTCGGACCATATTTGGTCCGACAGGTTTTTGGAAATGGAGCAATCGAAATCAGTCCACTCAGCCACGATTCTGAACCTTTCATCGTGAATGGTCAAAGACTCAAGCCGTTCATTGATGTAACTTCTACTGATTTGGCTGAGGCATCTTATATCCTCCGTTCCCCTTGAGCTTATTGCGCCCAGCCGATGGCGTAAAACTCAGCGCTTAACGGGAGGCAGCCCGTCATTCTCTTTGAAAACCTGAAACTTGTTCTGACACCTTTCAGCACTCGAAGTTCACCCTTATAGACAGCCGACCCCAACTCAGATGTTCGCATCTGAAATTTGAAGTCGTCCGCAAAAAATTCAACCCGACCCATCCACTCACCCAAATTTCTGTCTTAAGGAATGAACTAAGACCCCCTAGGTTACAATGAGGACATTGCAAATCTTAGGCATGGGGGGGTAGGAAAGTGCAAAAACTTGTAAGAAAAGGTTTCAAACAAAAAATTCACATATGCCAAAAATACCATAAAAATTAAAAAAATTTTTCGAAAAAGAATAAGAGGAAAAGAGGAGAAGGAAAATTTTGTGAAGGAGAAAAGAAACAAAACGAAAAAGGAGCACAAAATTATGAGAAAAAGTGATAGTCATTAGTAAGGAACTAAGGAATTAACCTAAGTTCTAGACCTCATTCGAGAAAATAACTGAAAAGTGCACAATGAGATTAGTAAGAATGCAAACCTTAGGCATTCTTGAATAGACTCTTAGTACCCATTAAGATCTGGACACTCCTCAAGAGGTTGAGGAAAATGAAAAGCTGAAGTATTAGGTCTAAGGCTTAGGGAGTATTCGGCCTCGTTAACTAATTTTTGGTTTACGGGACTCAGTAACCTAAGCACCCTAATCTCACACACAGCCTGGTTCAGTAAGCGTAAAAATCAGAATCACGCAGAAGCGTCGCAAAAATCTGAAAAGAACACCTAGAATAGGAATGGCCGATCAACACAAGTTGATTTGGACGAGTTCCCAGCGCGGAGAGGCGGGAAATCCCCTCGAAGATGCGTAACAAAATATCATCTCCTCGGTGCTTGTCTCTTAGGATATTTACATATCCTACGGGGGGCATGTAAGCACTCTGCTGGTTCAGATTCCATGGATGGCATTATCTCGAAGTGTCAATTGCCAGGGTCTGGATTCGGCCACGGAATACCATGGATGGGATTATCTCGAAATCTCAATAGCCAGGGTTCCGGGGGTTGCCATGGGCGGTGCTATCTCGAAGCATCGATCGCCAGGAACCCTTGAGGATTGATGATGGGAGCAAGGAATCTGATACAGACCGTGTTGAAAAGCCAATCCTAGGCTAGAACTAAAAAGAAAAAGAGAGAGAAAACTCTCCAAACAGAAAAAACTTTCTATCTCTCTCTTACAAAACGCACTGCGAACTGGGCCAGGGCTAAAATCATTTCAAGCACGGGTGCTTTAACCACGAAGTCCAATAAACCTTAGGTTAGTTCTTGCGGGCCTTAAAAACCTTTGCTAAAAGACTGAGGCTAAGGCTAGACAGATTTGGATCTTGATTGGTACTAGAGTATCTTTTAGGCCTATGGTCAGCATTCTAACCTAATCTATGCTCAAATAAAAAAGGCACTTATCTAAAACCATTGAAAACTTCATGGTCTAGAACAAGGGTTGAAACCTTAAGTTTTTTGCTAAGGGACTAGCAAAAGCTAGGCATGGGGGTATGATGAGAACCTCATCATGAGCCATAACTAGCTCATTTTGACCCAATACAAAGGATAAAAGCTCCTACATATCTCAAGGAAAGGCTTAACTCAGAGAATTCTGAGTTTGAGAAGAAAACCAGTCATAAGGGGTAAAAGTGCAATTTTATCAGTATAATCTGCATACAGGGTAATTCTGGGCCCAAACACAGGTCAAAACAGCTTAATAAGAATAAAAGTGGGATGAGATGATCTAGCAAGGGCTACAGCACTTCCAAGGAACCAAATGATAATCTGTAACCCTAAAACAACCCACTTCAATTCACAAGGTTCGAGGCAAAGTAAAAATAGAATAAACCCTCTAAAATTCATAGAAAAATAATCTCTAGGGTTTAGAACCTTCAATTTGGCCTTTAGAACCCATTTTGACCTACATTGAGAACCATGCCCAATTAATAACTTAATTTGGGTTTTTGCGCAAATTGACCGGTCAAACAAGGTTTAATATGAAAATAAAATTCACCATCAGATTCCTTAGGTCCTAATTAGTCATGTATAAAAACTTGAGCCTAAGAAGAAACCTCCTTGACCGACTTAACACTTTGGTCCTCATATATTTACTCTTTGGCCCTCAACTTTTGAACCCTCGCATTCTGGCCCCTAACTCTCCTTCGTTCTTTGCAAACAGGTCCCTCCTGCAAAACCCTGCCAGCACCATGCTCCGGCGACCTTGCGCGGAGCATGGCGCCGCGCAGGGTGAGGTGGAGGACCTGGCAAGTGTACCGGGGGTGCCCTGCGTCGTCAGCCGTCGCAGGAGCACCCCCATGGTCATTGTAGCCCCCCATACCGGCCGTGCGAACTCACGGACGGTATGGGTTCGTATTCCGACCATTCTCCGGCGAGGGAGACACGTCGTCTCCCTCCGCCTTCCTCCCTGCTTCAACCCTATAAATACCCCCCGCCGCTCCACCGACCAAAGCAGCCTGGATCTGACGGAGAAAACCCCCAGCTTTCTTCTCTTCTTTCTCCGGCAGACGCTCACCAGCTCCGGCGACTTCCTCCCCCTCCACCTCTTCGCTCTGCCGCAATACCAGCAGCAGAGACCTCCTCCCCTGCTCTTCCCGCGCCACGCCGCACCCAGCTGGCGCCTCTCCAGCCCTCTGCTCGCCGCCGCCCCTCTCCCTGAGCATCGTCTTCTCCGGCGACAGTCGATACGACTGTCGCCCTGTTCCTCCCCCTTCGTCCCTGCAGTTAAGTTAGACCTACTCCCCTTCTCCTCCTCTTTCTTTCCCCGCTTTCGATTTAGTCAATTAAGCCCTCTACCGACCCTGTTCACCCTCATCCTCTTCGCCTCCGACCACCCTCCGGCGAGCCGCTCCCATCACCTCAGCGACCCACACGGCTCGCCGACCACCGCAGAACCTCCGCCTCCTCACCCTGATCCTCTTCCGCCCCTCCACTTCCCACCAAACACCCTCTGCAGACCCACCGAACACACCCACTCCCTCGCTCACAGTTTGACCTAGGACGACCTGATAGCTCCATCTCGCCCCCTGCAGACCCCCTGACCACCTTCGCCGTGCCACGGCGAAGGTCCCCCGCCTGTCTGATTTGGCCGAGAGGCCGTTCTATTGATTTCAGGTTCCAGGCCTTGACCGCCATTGGCGAGGAAGCTCGAAGCTTGCTTGAGGTTGCTCCAAGCCTAGATATCCCAGGTTGAAGAGCCACGGCCAGCGCGAAAGAGTCTTGCGCACACACCCTGGCCCTCAATTGGAGTTGCGCGCCTCAACAGCTGTTGCAATTGGAAGCACCATCCCTGCTGCAGGCGTGAGAGAAAAGGGGTGCGCGGATAGTCCCACCTCGGAACTTTCTGAAGCCACACACCCACATAAATTGCAAAAGTGCCACCATCTGTTTGCCTCAGTTACCACGGGGTGAGGTCCCTCTCACCCGACCCGACCCGACTCGGCCTCGTCCGTGACCACGCTCCGCGGACCTGGCCCGACCCGATTAGACTGACCTGCACTCCTCGCCCACCACGCACGCCGGTGGGCCTGGACCCGGGCCTGACCCGAACCCGATTACCCGGTAGCGCTCTGGGAGAGCTTCCGAAGAGTGATTTCAGAGAGAGAGATACGCGGGGGAGGTGGGTAGAGTAGGTTTTTGCCTCTTGACGAAAAAAACTCTGAAGTGTGCAGGCCAAAGAAGAAGAAGCAGACCCGCTGAAGAAGAAGGAGTTGCTGCACTGTAGCGAAGGCATCGTTAAGTCGTCTCAGCACCGGAGCAGACGACGGAAGGTCAGCAGCCAGAGCAGGAAAGAAGACAGGCTGAAGAAGAAGGAAGAGCAACGGCCATCGCGAAAGAAGAAAAAGAGAGGTCAAGGCAGGTGAAGACAAAGAAGAAGAAGGAATGAAGAGAAGCAAGAAGCAAGAAAAGAAGAAGAAGATCTGAAGAAAAAGAAAGAAAGAAAACAAGGAAGAACAGCAGGAAGAAGAAGAAGAGCACCACCATTGCAAGAGAAGAATATCACCTGAACAGAGAGAAAGAAGGAGATCTAAAGAAAGAGAGAAAGAAGAGCGCCCCCCTCTGCAGAACAAAGAGAACAACAAATTCTCTCTCTCTCTCTCTTTATTTTTGTAATAGAACTTGTATATCTCTAGAATACAACTTGCTCCCTGAGTTCGACCTCGGGAACTCTTTTATTTTTCCGAGTAAAAAAATTTTATATGAAACGTTGGTAACAACCAGCTTTACTACAACGATATAACTGAACTCCGACGTTATCTCTCCTTGTCAGATTCCTCGCATAATAAAAAAAAATGATCAGATGATTGCGCAACTCAGAATATTCAAATTAATAATGTGAATCAATTGCGTCTGTTGCCTCCCCGGCAACGACAACAATTTGACAAGTCAATTTTCCGCTTTCAATTAAGTTTCGCAAATGAAATAACGCGTTGTTGTAGTATTTAAGTGGTCGAAAAATCGGCTAATCAACAATAAAAATAACCACTCACACAAGAGCGGGTCGTGTCCACAGGGAGGCAATGATGCAATAAACTCTCAATTATTTCGTATTCTTTCGATCAAGTGCGAAATCCCTAATCAAATCCTACATGAAATGCGATGGAAAGAAGATGCACAACTCAAAAATATAAGGGTATATGTGTAATTTTTCCTCACTAAATATGTGATGATTTTATGTAATTTTCAATTGACATATATTAGAGAAAATTTGTGCACATGTTAATCCCTAAACCAATGTTGAAACATGTGAATATCAATAACATGCAATTATCAGAAAGCATTAGTGTGCAGTCACAATTTCACCACAATAAAATAATTATAAATTAAAATTGATTTTGGTGGCAATGGTAGTAAATGTAAATTTTAATGGGGAAGAAAACAGAGGATTTCTCCTCTCTCTTCCTCGCATGTGCGGCCGTGCATGGTTGGTCGCAAGAGTCGGCGGGGAGGTGTGCCTCGACGAGGGCTACGCAACGGTGGTGAAGTGACGGCCGGAGGTGGCCAGCGGCGGCTGGACAGAGGAGGATGGCCGCCAGCCTGTTGGAGGAGAATGGCCGCTGCTGTAGCCCGTGCGGCCACGCGTTGGGCACTGGCGTAGGTGCGCGCGAGTGTGCGCCTGCAGAGAGCGGTGGTGGTGTGGAAGCTTGCAGGGCACTGCAGGTAAGGGCGCGGGCACCTGCAGGGGTGCGGTGGCTAGGCGTGGGCGCAGGTGCAGGCGTTGTGGAGAGAAGGTGGCGTGGGATCTTGCAGGGCGCTGGTGTCAAGGGCGCGAGCGCCTACAAGGGTGCACCTGCAGTGGAGATGGCGCGGGTGTGGGCGCTTGGTGAGGGCGCAAGCACCAGCCTGTAGGCAGTGTGGAGAAGAGCGGTGAGCATCTGCGGGCGCTTGGCGTGCAACGCCTGTGGAGCGCGGTGGCTGGGCAGATCGCCTGCGGGTGTTGGGCGTGGGTGCAGGCGTTGTGCAGCGGAGGTGGCGCTGAAGGGGGCACGCCTGTGGGCTCCTTATTGGAGGTGTGAGCGCCTGCAGGGTAAAAGGTTGGAGGCGTTGGGGGGGGGTGGTGATGGCTGAAAGGCGCGGCTGTAGGTGCGGCGCTGGTGTTGTGTATTGGTGGGAGGCGTTGGGAGGCAGTGATGGTACACAGTGCAAGCGGCTTCCCACAGTGCACTCTCCTCTCCCAATTGGGTCCTCGCCAGGGGGAGAAGAAGATGATCCTCTCCTGTGCTCCTCTTCCTCTTAACTCCTCTCGTCCGCGCTACAAGGGATTTTCAAAATCCTTTTTCTAATTTTAGCCGGCGGTTGTTTACATTGGTTGAAGGAAGAGTTGCGGCTAGCCGGAGGATGAGGGAGGGATTGAACCAGCTGTTTGTTGGGGAAATTTATTCCCCCCTCCTTGTTCTTTCTAAATATCATTCCTGCACATAAAAACATAAAATCATTACATATTAAGTTATAGAATGCTATAAAATAGATGTAAACTTAAATCATGATGCATGCAAACATTCTATAACTTAATGCAGTTATTAACAAATCTAAAAGGTAAGATTAAAGTTACTTAGGCGTAATATTTTTCCATTAAAATGGACTCATCAGTAACCCTAAAACAGACCCACTTAATTTAACAAGGTTCTGGTCAGGATAAAATTCACTTAAACCTTCTAAAATTCATAGAAAAATATCCTCTAGGGTTTAGAACCTTCAATTTGGCCTTCAGAACCTATTTTGACCTAAATAGGGGTCCGAGTCAAATATTTACCCTAAATTAGGTTTTTGTGTAAATTGCTCAATCAAACGTGGTCAAACTTAAAATCCAACTTCACCATTGGATTCCTTAGGTTCAAATTAAGTTTGTACCAAAATTTGGACCTAAGGGAAGTTCACCTTGACCTACTTTGCAAACTAGTCCAGCCCAATGACAATTATACCCCTAACTTATGAAAACTCTTGCAAAAACCCCCTATCTTCCTCGTCATTCTTTGCAATTAGGTCCCTCTAAGATTACAGCGGAGGAAATCCTACTCCGGCGAGGATTCAAGGGAAACAACTCCCTGATTCCTCAGAGAATCCCTCTCAAATTTGAAAAGGAGATTCTTTGAGAAATCCCTGTTCATGTGAACCCAATTTGGAGCTCCAATTCTTACCCAATCTCTCATGCGAACGCATGAGAGATTTGGGTCTTTTCGACCTTCCAACTCCGGCGAGGTTGCCGTACTTGGAAGCTTGCCTTCCAAGAACAAGGTCCTCTGCCAGGGGTTATAAAAGGGTCCCCAGATCCTTCCTCTCCTCTCAAGCTTGATTTGGCCTGAGAAAACCCCCAAATTTCCTCTCTTCCCCTTCGTCCAAAATTCGTCTATTCCCTCTTAGATAAGTCCTCTCCATCTGCTCTTTATTTTTTCCTCATTTATTTCTGTTATTTCGCCTCAACCTCAACGCTCACACACCACCATCATCTTCTCCACCTCCGGCAGACCATCGGCGAGGTGTATCCGCCACTCCACACATCCACCCAACTCACCAACCACCTCACAAGCTCTGCCCCGACTCACTAATCATAACCCCTCTTCCCATTCACCGCCACACACTCCCAACACATCCCCCGAACACACCCATCTTCATAGCCATGGGGTGACCTAGGCACGCACGCCCAGGTCACCCCGCGCCATGCTAACCACTGTGCCACCTTCGTCGTGCCAAGGCCAAGCTTTCTGTGTGTTTTGACGAAGCCGCGAGGCCGTTTGCTTGTAGAAAGGGTACAGGTCTCGGCAGCAGTTGAAGCAGGCTTGAAGAAGCTCTCAAGCTTCATCCTAGGCTCCAGGCACTAGGCTTCAGGTTCCAGACGGTGCGGACTTCCTTCGTGCACATTTCCAGCCCAACAATTGGAGTCCAAGTCCCCTGCATCTGCTGCAATTCATGAGAACACCTGTTGTGGGAGCACCTACGAAGAAGGTGGGACATTTAGTCCCACCTCGGAAGTTTGAGAGCGGAAGCTACGGAATAAAAGGAAAAAGTGCCAGGGGCTTATCACCTCCTGACATGGGGTGAGGTCCCACTCATCCCATTCTCCTCGTCCGCGACCCACGCCCCCGTGGACCTAGTTCTGACTCGACTACCCATGCACTCCTCGTCCACCACCCACGTCGGTGGGCCTGGTCCCGGGTGCGCTAACCCGACCCATTAACCCAAGAATTCTCTGGGAGAGCGAGCCTGAGAGAGAAGAAAGAAGAGAAATCGTGGGGAGGGTAGGGGGTAGGTTTTTCTCTCAGGGGAAAAAGAGGAAGAAAAGCTAAGGGTGAAGCCAAGGAAGAGGAAGGAGGAAGCCGTAGAGGGAGCTAAAGGAAGAAGGAGAAGGGCAGAAGTCTGAGCAGCTAAGGAAGAGAAGGCTGGGCTGAAGAGAAGAAGCAAGGTTGAAGAAGAGCTGAAGTCAGAGACAAAAGAAGGAAGAAGAAGCTAAGGCCAGAGAAAATCAGAGAAGAGAAAGAAGAAGAAGAGCTAGAGGAAGGAGAAGAAGAAACAGAGATGAAGAAAGAAGCCAAAGAAGAAAGAAGAAGTTGAAGACAGAGAACAGAACAGAGAAATCAAAGAAGCACTGTAGCACTTAGCATTTAAGACATTTGATTTTTACATCAGACGTCCATACTTTATTTTGAGCTTCTATATACATTAAGATTATCTTTCTTGCTTTACAACTTTGATTCGTCATTACATATTATAGATTTGAAAGTTGTGTTCTTGGTTTTTGAATCCCAATTTGCTCCCTGTGTTTGACCTCGGATTTATATTTTTCGAGTTTCATTTGTTTTCAAAGCGATCTTGGCTATACTACAACGCATTTATTTTAAACCCGATTTTGCTTCGACAAATAGCTATGTATCCATAGAGTTTGTTGATCTTCCTCCATGCATAAGTGCCTATAAAGGTAATTTTAGTTCATGCAATTAGGCATATACCCTTTGCTTATTTTAATTTCAATCCATGGTTAGTTCAATGTAAGTGTTAGTGTGAAATGTATACAAGAAGGATACCTAAAGCTACACTCAACTTCTATAAAGACAAATTGGAAGGGGTATTAATTAAAGGTTTTAGCACCAATGTCTCATATATGCAATCAACTTTTCAAAGTATCCTAATGCTATAAGGCCATCGACTTATTGGGAAAAAAGAGTAAAATCACTTGGATTTCTTCCTTCAAAGATATCAGTGGCTCATGAAAAATTGAAAGAAACATTCTCTATTTGATCTCAAAGTCATCAGAGGGCACTTGTTCCAATTTTTTGACTTGTAGGAATCACATAATGCTCATGCATGTTCCACATGACTAAGAAAGCATTTTTTTTAATCTCCTCTTCCTTCCCAAGATGAGCCTCATTTTACATAGCTTTACTTAATTAGCATACTCGAAAGAAAAAGCAAGCAAAAAAACTCTCCGAGGGGGTTGGTGGCTAGGAAAACTCTTGTCCGGTGGTCAAGATCACTCATATATATGTAGAACATAGACTACTTCTTAGCTTATGGAAGTCCATTCTTCCTTACATCAACAATCTCATTCTTGTGGTAGCTAGATTCAGTTGCCTTACTCATTGAGTAGGAGAGACCTTAGTAATTTTGACACTCCTACCATATATATACGTATGTGTGTGTTAAATGAGCATGTTATCTTCTCCTGTTTTAATTTTAATACTAAAAATTGCCATTGAATCAAACATTGCATTCAGGATGTCAAAGCATATTTTTAATTGCTATGGGCATGTTTTCTGGGTCAAAATATCAGTTGAAGCTATATTAGGCAGTTCTTTGGAGGCACACTCATGAAACCTTCAGGTTTTTGGTTTCTTGTGCTCCCTACTCAAAAGATGTCTCTGAACCTTGATTTTCATCAAAATATTTGTCTTTCTATGCTATGCCAAACTATCTTGGCTCTGAGTGCACCCTATTTTATTTTATTTTATTTTTGAAATGGTAAATATGTTGGCTATGGGATTAATTTTATCTCATGATCTAGGATGTCATTGAGGTGCTCTCTCACTGATCGAGCCCCTTGGTGACCATATTTAAATGTACTTTAGTTTTTTTTTTTAAGAAAAGTGAGAGTCAATATTATTCATCCCTCACTCTCTAGAGGCAATAAAAAGAGGCAGGAGGACTAAACCAAGACCTGTCAAGTACAATGAAAGAGGACCATGAGTCGTGCCTAGTACAGAAAATACCAACAAACAAAAAAGAGGTAAGCAGAACGGAGAAAACCAAAGCTCAGCTGGTGACGTAGGGGAAGTGGATTTTATCCAGCCTGATGAGACCTTTGGATCTGGGATCAAGGTGATCCAAATTGATGAAACACCAAGGCCTGTTAGCCGAAAGAGCAAACGAGTTAGCGAGGTTGTTCACGTAGGGGTGAATGAAGAGGTGAAGAGCATGATTTTAATGCCATCGAGCTCTCCAAGGAACTTTCAGCTTGCCTTTCCACTAGAAGTAAATTACGGAAGAATCCACCTCTAAGATAACAAGGGTGCTTCTTAGGGGCCAAAAGCTAAGGAAGTGATGGATGGAGCTGAGAATGGCAAAATCGTTGTTGAGAGCGAGAATTTTAGCCGTAGCTGCCTTAGAGACGTTACCCAAAGAGTCACGAGCAACCCAACCTAAAAAGGAGTAAGCACTGGACTGAAAGGCGGAAAAATTAACCTTAAATCCTAGGGAGGGACGAACCCAAGAGAGGGTAAAACGAGAAGTACGGAAGAGAGGGAACCGAGAGACCATATTGAACCTCCTCCAATTATGCTCCAGAAAATAAGGGATCCCCTCAAAGACAAAACCTTCATTTCTACATTTGTTCCTAGCCCACCAAATGTGGTACCAAATGAATAAGATGATGCCCTTGATACCTTTGGAACCATACTGAGGGCAATCCCCTTTAAGAATGCCCAGGTGAAGGTCATGGGGAATAGGATGAAGATGTGCAAGATGGAAGACACAAGAAGAGATGTGTGAGGAGATGCCACTGGAGTAAAAGAGATGGCACAAGGTTTCAACTTTGGGGTTGTTGGGATGGCAAAGACACTTAGAGGCTAAGGGAATACCTTGAAGTTGGATTTAATCATCCGTAGGGAGTCTATTATGAATAACTCTCCAAGCAAGGAGGGTCATACGAAGAGAGAGTTTGAGGCTCCACAGGGTTTTGAAGATCAGGTGGTGAGAGGAGTTGGTGAAGTTAAGGAGATAGGCAGAGAGATCGAGAAGTTGCCATGGGGAGAAGGAGACCAAATAGGTTCATCCTTGGAGACCATGAGAGGGGTATGCGAAATTTGGTACACTATGTGATTGGGGAGATGATGAAGATTCTGGACCTGAGAGGGATTCAAGATGACATCCTTAACCAAAATAGGCTCGGGAGAGACGTCCAGGGGAAGAAAATCTTTGAGAGGAGAGTCGTCGATAAAAAGATCCGTCCAAAAATCGATCATACCCTCCTTCACATTCCAACGAAGGAAAGGAAGCATTTCCCGATAGGCCCTCGCCAGGGGCTTGAGTCTGTGGGGGGGGGGGGGCACAAGGAGGTGGCCATAAAGATTTCTCATCAAGGTGGCATACGAAGAGTCTCCGAAGAGAATGTCCCAGACACGTTTCATTCTGAAGGCATGGGTGACCAGGGAGACTTTGCAGACCCCAAGACCCACTAGTAGAAAAATGGGCATTCGCGACACTTTTGTAGCAACAGTTTTTGTTAAAATTGTCTTATATGGGAGAGTTCACAGACGACAGTTTGAAAACTATCTTATTCTTCATATATACGATTGTTGGAATTACAACCGTCGTATATATTTACCGTGAATCCCATGCAATAAGAGTGGTGACCTACATATATTTACACGAAAGTTTATATAAAATCGTCGTATTATAGACGATGATTCTATCTTGTAACCGTCGTCTATATTGATTGCAAATTTTGGTCAGGCGGCATTTTTTCGCACCCTACCCGACTTTAAACGACGATTTTTACAAAAACTATTGTTTAAAGTTCCTATGCCTTAAAACCAGTGCCCAACCCCCCATGCGCTGTTCATTTTTCGTCAACCTCTCCTCCTCAGAGATCTCGTCGCCGCACGCTCCTCCTCCTGATTATCCTCCTTTGCGCGCACTCCTCCTTCTACTCATCCCGCATTCGCGTGCAGCCAATCGTCCTCCTCCCATGCATCGTCGACCATCCTCCTCCCATCCATACATAGCCCCAGCCCCCCTCCTCCTCATGCGCCGCCACTCCTCCTCCCATTCGCGTGCAACCCTAAATCCTCCTCCTTCCAGCAGCCGTCTCCTCCTCCTTCCAACAGTGCCGCCACTGCCTCCTCCTCAATCCCATCTGCAGACCCATCCTCCTCATCCCGAAACTCGGCCAGCCCCTCCTCCTCCCATTCGCAGGCCCACCCTCCTCCTCCTCCTCCTCATCCCCTTCCCCAGCCCCTCCTCCCATCCGTAGCCCCCCCTCCTCCTCATCCCCATCCCTAGCCCCTCCTCATCCCCATCCTCGATCAGCCCCTCCTCCTCCTCATCCCATTCACAGCACCCCATGCTCCTCCTCCTCCTATTGCACCCCTAATTACGAAATATTTTGTATTAAGTAAATGTTAAATTTGATTAATTTTTTAAATTTGTTTTAGTTATTTACTTATAAATATTTGTAATTTGATTAGGTATCTCACGTTGTTGGACACCTTCTCTATGATTCAGTCGCTTTATTGAGGTATGAAATTAACTTGTCTTAATGCATTTGTGAATGAATGTAGAGTGTGCCCACTTAATTATGTTTAGAAGGTGGGGTGTGCCCACTTAGGTTTAGAAAGTGGGGTGTACCCACTTAGGTTTAGAATGTGGGGTGTACGCACTTAACTAGGTTTAGAATGTGGGGTGTACCCACTTAGTTAGGTTTAGAATGTGTGGTGTATCCATTTGATGATATTATGATGTGTGCATGTTTTTATGAATGTGGGGTGTGCCCACTTGATGCTTATTTCTAAATGCTTATTTGATTGTATTTCTTCTATGATAATTTTTATGAATTTAAGAAGTTTGGAAGAAGTAATGAGATAAGAGAAGAAAAGTGAAAGGAGATGGAGTAGGAGAGGAAGAGGAGGGAAAAAGATGAATAAAAAAGAATATGAATTAATGAAAGAAAGGAGGAGAGGAAGGATATGGGGAAGAGAGGAAAGAGAGGATAAATAAATAAACAGGAGATGAAGAAAAGAGAGAGATGCATATAGATGAATATAAAGGAAGGGAAGGATGAGAGAAAGGGTAGGGAGATGAGAGAAAGAGAGTAGAAAGGACGTGGTAAGATAGGGAGATAGGAGAGAAGGGAGAGAAGGGAGAGGAGGGAAAGAGAGGAAGAATCTATTTTTATTTTGTATATAATTATTTATTTGTATTGTAAATTTTATTATTTTAATGAATTCATAGATACACACACTTGCATAAACCTAGATACACTTGAGGCCAAACAATAGGTATTCTAACCTCTTGGTTACAAGTTTTAGGAGGGGATAATCATGTCAAAATACTTTCCTGTCGACACTTATGATCATGTTATACCGATAATGCAAAGTATTTCTATACCTCACTTACATTCATGAAGCTTTGTCTTTATAGCATACCATAAGAGTCGTCCTTTGTTTAAAGAAGTTCTGAACAAAGGGGGGTCCTTGAAGATTTGATCACAACTTAGGGTTACTTCTTACATGGAACCAATGTTTGAAGAAATTGTGGTAGTATCTTTTCTCTCTTCTCCAGTATATCAACTGATTTTATCTACATTCCTAATGCACCCTTAAATGGGAGTTATTGGGAATGTAGTTAAGGTTAGTCTTGGGGTGTATACTGGAGAAGTGCGAGGAGATGTTGCCAAAATTTCTCTAGAGACCGATGACATGTAACAAGTGACGTTGTGATTAAATCTTCAAAGATGGGCTATTAAGTGAAAATCTTAATCAAAATACAAACACTATTATGAAATCAGATTAATTATAATTATTGGGTAGTTTTATTTCATTTTTGTAGATTATCATGGATAAGTCTTACATTAGATTGAGGAACTCGGATTACTCTCGATACAAGAATGGAGTGAGTTCCTTGATTGGGCATTTCATGACGATAGGAAGTCATTCAAATGAGGAGATAAGTTGATAGGATTTTTTTTTTGAGGAAGTTCGATAAAATATTTTGCCTATGTAGGAGGTGCTTGAATGGATATTCACATGATAGGAACACTGTATATGAGCACATGATTTGCAATGATTGGTGGCAGCATTATACTAACTGGATTGCTCATGGAGAGCTTCAGACAGATGAAGACAAACGATCTCCGATAGATTTCTATGAGATAGCTGTTGACATTGAAGCTTATGACATCGATGAAATGCTTGATGAGATGAGAGCAGAAGTTGAAGATCTGACTAGTGGGGAAACTTGTAATCAGTTTTATGATGCTATTAAGGTAGTAGACGAACCTATTGCTCCTGCTATCACATCCATTTCTAAGTTGTCATTTCTTTTGAAGTTATTTCGGATGAAAGTTATGAATAGAGCGACCTCTAAATTGATGCCCGAGGTACCTGGATTCATTGGAGAGCTTTTAAATGATCCGAAAGGTCATCCAAAGACATGGTATGAAGCAAAGAAACAAATTCATGGAATTGGTTTAAATAGTGATAAAATTGATGCTTGTCCAAATGATTGTGTTATACAGAAATGAATATGCAGAGATGAGTAGTTGTCCACAATTTGGTGTTGAGAGATTTAAAGTGGAAAATCCACTAAATACAAGGGCCAAAAAACAACCAGAGAAGATTCTATGTTACTTTCCATTGATTCCTAGGCTTCAACGCCTTTTTATTTCAAATAAAACTGCAAATTTGATGACATGGCATAAGGATAATATGTCACGAGATGGTCGCATTTGTCATCCTGTAGATTCAAAAAAGTGAAAAATGTTTGACAGCACTCATTTCGCATTTGTAGAGGATGCAAGGAATGTCCGATTGGGTCTTGCAAGCGATGGGTTTAATCCTTTCAAGAACATGTACCCATCCTATTCAATTTGGCCAGTCGTGATGGTAACTTACAACTTACTTGCATGGCTTTGTATGCAATCGTCATTTATGATGTTGACCCTCCTAATCCCAGGTCCAAAGCAACTAGAAAATGCAATTAACATTTATCTTCAACCATTGATAAATGAACTGAAACTGCTTTGGCGTAATGACATTCGTACATATGATGCACACAAAAAATAATTCTTTGATATGCATGCTGCATTATTGTGGACCATTAATGACTTTCCCGCATATGCAAATTTATTGGGATGGAGTACAAAGGGAAAGATTGCTTGTCTAGTATGTATGATGACACTTTGCACCTTGGACTACCTGAAAGCAACAAGTTTTGTTATTTGGGTCACCATAGATTCCTGCCAGTTGAGCATAGATGGCGAATCGCAGCGTTTAAGGACAAGTTCGATGGTAAAAGTTGTTGGTATTCTTCTAAGAATCCGAGGTATAAGCTAAGTACAAATTCAATAAGGTTTTCGGGTTTTCAAATAATGGAGAAATTACAACAACTTGGCAACATACGATTAGGTCGTTTATTTAAGAAAGATCAAATAGCTTTGAAACATGAGTTTTAAAAAGAAGAGCATTTTCTTCATGGAACTCCCATATTGGAAAAATCTAACTATTCGACACAATCTTAATGTGATGCATATTGAGAAGAATGTCATAGACAACATTTTGGATGTCTTCAACTTAACTGATAGTCCAAAAGATACAGTGAAAATGAGAAAAGACATGATAACTTTAGGCATTCGTCCAGAGTTAGATGTTATTGAGAAAGAAGATGACAGTTATGACTTTATGGAATCCATTTACAGCTTAAACAATGATCAACGAGAGAAAGTTTTCACCTTTTGAAAGAAGTACGGGTGCCAGATGACTAGTTGTTACGACCTGGTTCCCGAATCCCTACAGTACACGAGACCGGCCCGATTCGACTGATCCCAAGGCCCAGTCGTCCAATAAGAAATAACCAAAAAGCAGGAAAGTAAACCATATTCACTATGCTAAGCAACTAATAATAAAAGAGTACAACAGTAAAGAAAGTAAAAGCTGCTATAGTACATATCACCACCACAATAGTAAATAATATCAAGGTACAGAAACGTAAAGGTACAAAATGAAAAAGTATGAGAGTCTGAACTCATTACAACAAAAGGGTACTACAACAGAAGACTACAGCTACTGGGCTCTACTGGGCCCAACACCCTCTGCAGCCGGAGACTCGGGCTGCTCAACACCTAGACCTGAAAAGGGTTATGAGTACACAAAGTCAGCGAATGCTGAGTAGAGTGGCAACCAACTAACTAAAGCAGTAAAAGTGAACAGGTAGCTGTTATTCCAATTACTTTATTTTACAAATTATTCCTCTTCACCCCTTTGGTTTATTTATTAGATCTCTTTCTTGATCTCGAATGTTCCTCGTGGGAATGATCTTGATTGCAGTCTTTTCCAAAGAGTAGAAGTCGCACGTGGTGCTCTCCTGGCTAGGAGAGTCCCCCATGGTGGTCCTACACCCAGTCAACCACCCCAAGGTCACGGACAGACGTAACGGTGACTACGGCATGCGCGATAAATGCACGGGTAGCTACCCCGCACTGGCACGTGGTTAGTCGTTTCCGCTAACAGGTGCACCCAAGTACAACACGGAACAGTATAGGGCCTAACCCTCTCAGTAACAGGGGTCTAGCCCCTAAGAACTAAACAGGGGTCTCGCCCCTCCACAGTCCACGCACCCTCTCTTGATTACCTTGGTTTGTCCAGTGGGCCTAACAAGTCAATGTAGGGTGGCTAGCTGAACCCGGAGCCCCGTGGGGTGCCTAGCTCTCTCCCTACACTAGTAGCTCTCCCCGGTACAATGTACACGAGGGCTAAGAAGTCGGTGTAGAGTGGCCAATCCTAACCCCGGGTCCCAACCCAAGGGCGGCTAGCTCTACTCTACACTAAACAGGGGACAGTCGCTCTCCTTGGTACTACATACTCAAGGGTCAGCACACTTCCCCACTCACATTTCTAGATCCATTCCATTTATTCCCAAGAGCTCTACTCCTAACTCCCCATAGGGTTCATGCTCATATTTCTCATACCATTCCATACCAGGTTTCACCATTCACATTTCCATTTCCAGCTTATACATATGCAGCTCGTGTTTCTATCATTCACGTTTCCATTCTCAGGTTATACACATGCAGCCCATATTCTAGAATTTAATGTATACAACAGGTAAGGTCACGTATAACAGTTTAACTAGCACAGGTAATTCATATTTCACAGGCAGCTCTTGTTCATTAACAGGTAGTTGTTTTCTATCTACTCATTCAAGACTATAATTCAATCACGCATACAAACATTTCAAGTATTTCTCGTCCTAGGATTCATGCCATATCGTAGGTTCTAATCATTCATTCCACACGTGCATTCAGGTTTATAATTAAATTAAGTAAAGCCACTCTACCAGACAACCCAGGAGTATTGGGGACTCGAATGACAGGCTCACGTGCCTCAACAAGCCCCGAACCTGCAACGGAACGAAGTCCTATAACAAGGAGCAATCACAAGGGAACATTCAGAACAGTATAGAAAGCCTTCTAACAAGTAGAGGAACTCACAAGGAAAACATTGGTATCTTATTTGCATAAAACGAACCTCAAATGGACCCTAAACGGGTCAAAAATAGGGTTACAGACCCAAATCAGACATTTGGCACAAGGTCCAGACGTCTTAAAAGCAAACAAAAATGCACCTCAGGTTATGCATCGACCTCAGGCATCCAGAACCTCCTCTAGACTGTCTGGACCCAGCTCCAGACGTCCGAACACCTCTCCGGACGTCTGGGGGTGCTTCCAGCCATCTGTTAAGCTGCCTAGACGTCTGAAATGCATGGAAGGGCATGTCTCATGCCTTTCCGAAGCATATCCTGCACGCGACAGCAAAATCTTCTCAAATTAGCCACGTAAAGCGTAGCTGCGGAGCGGCCTGCTTGGCTGTATCCACAAAGGGAACGTACCTGTGCTGAGATCTGCCTTCAAACGTCTGGAGTCATCTCCAGACGTTCGCTCCATCGTCTGGACATCGTTCCAGATGTCTGATTCTGGGAAAAATCTAGAACCAAAACCTTCTCCCGCTCGCCCTCACTGCACGCAGCCGTTCTCGCCTACAGCAACGTCAAGGATGACTCCCTAATGCACTCCTCCTCCCACATGCACGGCTCCGGCCATGCGCCCTCCGGTGAGCTCCCACATGAGCTCGCGAGCTCAAGTTCCTCCTCTCTTCACGTCGCTCCTCCTCGTCGCCACTCTCGCACTCTCTCACTCGTGCTAACTCCTCTCACAGGGGTGGAGAGGAAGAGAAGAAGGGGCTGGTGACTATGGAGTGGGGAGAACGAGTGAGGAGGAAGGGGGGTTTATAAAGATGATGTGTTAGGGTTCACAGGAGGAGGGGAGAGAGAAGAACGGGAGGAAAAGAGAGTACTATCTGCGTATAGCCTGCACGCAGACGCGAAGTTCGTACCCAAAAATTTTGATTTCTAGACGTCTGCGAAGGTGTCCAGACATCTAACCAGACGTCTAACCGACAGTCTAGACGTCTTAAAAGGTTCAGGACAAAATGGGTCTTAACATCATAACAAACTTAAAGGAAGTTTCGTCCCTGAAACTTGAGCTAGCTAGGGTGCGAAAAAAGAACTATATACGCATAACAAACTTAAAGAGGACCGAAGCCCGTCCGAAAGGACGTACCCTCAAAAAGCTCCAGGTACTGCTCTCGCATCGCTGCCTCAGGCTCCCAGGTAGCCTCCTCGTACCTCTGGCTCCTCCACAAGACCTTCACTAGGGGTACCTTCTTCCATCTCAAACTTCGGATGGCTCTGTCTAGTATCTGTACTGGTCGCTCGGGGTAAGTTAGGTTGTCACCCACCTCGACACTCTCGTGTCTCAGAACGTGACTGGGATCGGTGACGTACTTCTTGAGGTTGGACACGTGGAACACATCGTGCACACTGGAAAGCTAAGGAGGAAGGGCAAGCCTATAAACAACGGGTCTTACCCGCTCCAGGACCTCAAAGGGCCCCACAAACCTCAGCGCGAGCTTCCCTTTCACCCCAAATCGTTGCAGGCCCTTCATGGCCGAAACACGAAGAAAGACGTGATCCCCAACCTCAAACTGCACCTCTCTGCGCTTCTGATCGACGTAGCTCTTCTGTCTGCTTTTAACAGTGTGAGGTCGTCTGTGAATCTGCTCAATCACCTCCTGACTCTACCGGATCAGCCTGGGGCCAACCTCCCACTTGGTCCCCACCACCTCAACACAACTCAAGGGCGCAGTACACCTCTGTCCATACAGAGCCTCGTAGGGTGCCATGCCGATACTCAAGTGATAACTGTTATTATACGCAAACTCTGCCAGGGGCAAGTGCTCCTCCCAAGTGCCCCTCCAGTCTAGTACACAGGCACGTAAAAGGTCCTCAAGTGTCTGTATCATGCGCTCTGACTGTCCGTCCGTCTAAGGGTGGTATGCCGTATTGAACCTCAATCGTGTCCCCAAGGCCTGCTGAAACTCAGCCCAAAACTAGGAAGTAAAATGGATATCCCGGTCGGATACAATCTCACGCGGAACTCTGTGCAAACATACCATGTCACGAATATACCTCTCTACCAACTGCGTTGGTCCCAAAGTGACTCGGATCGGCAAGAAACGTGCCGTCTTCATCAATCTATCCACAATCACCCAAACTGCATCGTGTCCTCACTGGGTAACGGGCAAGCCCACCATCAAGTCCATGGTGATGCTCTCCCACTTCCACTCTGGCACAGGAAGTGGCTGCAACGGCCCTGCAGGCCACTGATGCTCGGCCTTCACCTGCTGGCACACCAAACACTGCTGCACGAACTCACCTACATCCCACTTCACCCCCCTCCAGGAAAAGTCACGTCTCACATCATGGTACATCTTCGTGTTTCGAGGATGTATGGTGAACCTGGACCTGTGTGCCTCAGTTAGGAGCTCTCTCAATAACTCCTCATTTCTGGGAACTCACAAACGTCCCCTCATTGCAGTACCTCGTCTATAAAGGAGAAGACTCCAGGGTCCCCTGACAGTACTCTGTCTCATAACAATTGCAGGTACGTGTCTGTCATCTGTCCTATGATGATGCGGTCTATCAACTCTGGTCTCGTCTGTTGGGTCACTGTCACTGCCCCACAATGCCCCTGTAACTCTAGGGGCTGCCAACTGGCCAACTCCTCCATAAGTCTCCAACTCTGTACCTGTAAGCTGGCCAAGTGGGCGGGCACCTTCCGACTCAAGGCATCAGCCACCACATTGGCCTTCCCTGAATGGTAGGAGATGGTGCAATCATAGTCCTTCAGGAGCTCTAACCAACGTCTCTGTCTCATTTTAAGCTCCTTCTGATCAAACAAGTACCTAAGGCTCTTATGTTCCGTGAATATCTCAAAAGTCTCACCGTAAAGATAGTGCCTCCATGTCTTCAATGCGAAGACGACAGCTGCCAGCTCTAAGTCATGGGTAGGGTAGATATGCTCATGGAGCTTCAGTTGCCACAAAGCGTAAGCGACAACGTGAACCGCTGCATGAGCACACCCCCTAACCCCTGCAATGAAGCTTCCGTGTAGACAACGAAACTGCCACTACTGTCCGGGATGGTAAGCACAAGAGTCGAAGTCAGCCTCTCCTTTAACTCCTGAAAACACGCCTCACAAGCATCTGTCCAATCAAAGGGCACGTCCTTCCAGGTCAACTGAGTCATAGGACACGCAATCTGCAAGAAACCCCTGATAAACTGCCGATAGTAACTTGCCAGTCCCAAGAAATTGTGGATCTCTATCACTGTACATGGCCTCTCCCACATGAGCACTGCCTCTACCTTGGCTGGATCCACAGCCAAGCCATCCCCTGAAATCACATGGCCTAAGAAGGTCACCTGCCTTAACCAAAACTCGCACTTGCTGTATTTGGCATACAGCCTACGCCGTCTCAACGTGTCCAAAACCATCCGTAAGTGTTGTCCGTGCTACGCCCGATCCTGTGAGTAAATGAGCACATCATCAATAAATACCACCACAAACTAATCTAGATATGGTCTAAACACCCGGTTCATCAAATCCATGAAGGCAGTGAGGGCGTTGGTCAGCCCAAACGGCATGACTAAAAACTCGTAGTGTCCGTACCGGGTGTAGAAAGCTGTCTTGGAGACGTCGGTCTCCCTGATCCTCAACTGGTGGTAGCCAGATCTCAAATCTATCTTGGAGAATACCGTAGCACCTCTCAACTAGTCAAACAAATCATCAATCCTCAGCAGCGAATACCTGTTCTTGATGGTGACCCTATTCAGCTATCTGTAGTCCACACAAAGGCATAGGGTACCATCCTTCTTCTTCACAAATAACATCGGGGATCCCCACTCAGACGCACTGGGCCTCACAAAGCCCTTCTCCAATACGTCCTACAACTGGAACTTGAGCTCTCGAAGCTCAAGTGGTGCCATCCTGTAAGGTGCTGTAGAAATGGGGTTAGCCCCCGGTACAAGTGAGATCTCAAACTCGATCTCACGCTCAGGCGGTAGTCCTGCTAGCTCCTCTGGAAACACGTCGGGGTACTCTCTGACCATCGGGATGCTCTGAAATTCCACCACGGGGCTAGGCTCTGCCACTACACAAGCCAGGAAGCCCTCACACCCCTGTCCCAAAAGTCTCGCTGCTCGAAGTGCAGAAATGCACCTGAAACCTCCGTCCACCGACTGTCCGTGAAACTCAAAAGAAGGCATCTCCGGTATGGAGAAGACGATTTTCCTCTCAAAATAGTCCACCAAAGCATGGTAAGTCGATAGCCAATCCATCCCAGAATCACGCCAAAATCCTCCATCGGTATCACAATCAGGTCAGCGGGGAGGCTGTGTCCCCCAACACTGACCTCATAGTCTATGTAGACCTCCTCAGTTACAAACAGCTGACCACTCGGACCTCTGATCACAAATGGATCCTCTAGCAACACACAGTCCTATCCCAAACTGACAGCAAAACTCGCAGCAACAAACGAGTGCGTGGTGTCACAATAAAAAAGGATGTAAACTAATCTGCCAGAAACTGTAACCATACCTACCACCATTGAACCTGATGCTCTAGGTCTTTGTGTGTCAGGGAGTTGATACGCCCCTTAGCTCTCGGTGTAGAAGAAGCAGCCACACTTTGCATCAGACGGGTAGCCGCTGGCCGGTACCCTCCGTGCGACTGCTGTCCTCCCCCACGCGTCTGGGAACCACGGCCACCTACTCGGCCTCCAGCACTCAGTGCGGGGAGCATCTGCTGCGCCCTTGCCCTAGACGGGCAGTCCCTCCTAATGTGGCCCGGTTGGCCACACTAGTAGCAGAGGGGAACTCGACTCCCGCCCTCGGTAGGTCCCTGCTGACAATTGAGTGGGGGTCCAATGCTGGCAGCTGGCCCCTGTCGGGGCGCTCAAAGGCCACTGACGGCCCCGCAAAACGTGACGGCTCTCTAGCGGGCACCGCGTGCCTCCTCTCTCATCGACCCTGTGAGTACTATGGCTGGTAGGGCCTCTTCCGTCTGCTGTCAGTGTCTCGTGAGGCTGGGTTGGTCTCCTCATACGTCATAGCTACCTCTACCACTCTCGAGAACATGGGCAGCATCAGGGGTTTGACATACCCCCAAATGGTAGGCCGGAGCCCCTCAGTGAACCTCCACAGGCGCTCCTCCTCAGTAGCCATAGCTGTCGCAGCAAAACGAGATAGCTCCAGGAAACGCGTACGATACACGCTAATAGTCATCGTCCCCCGGCGGAGAGTGTGAAACTCCTGCCTCCTCTGATCCTACCACGTCTGCGGGAAGTACTGCTCATAGAAGAGGGTCACAAACTGGTCCCACATCGGCTCTGCCCTCTCCTGGCCTCTGACTGCCCTCCACCACATGTATGCCAACCTCTCCAGCTGGTACGTGGCAAAGGCCACGTGGCACTCTGCAGGGGGCGAAGGGTGTCAAACACCTTCTCGATCTGCTTGAGCCAATCCTCTACCTCAGTCGGGTCCTCATCCCCCTTTAAGGAGGGGGGCTTCAGCTTCCGGAACTGTCCGAAAAGCTCGTAGTGTCGCTGTAGTGGGGAAACGGACATGCCTCTAAGCAGGGAGGGCTCGTGCTCGGAAATGTTAGAGTGAGGTGGGGGCGGTGGAGGGCTACCCCCTCCCTCACATCCAGCGCTGCATCGGTCTCGTGGTCCCATAGAGGACTCCCCCTCCATGTCCTCAGGGAGTGGCACCCGTAGAGGCAGGTGGAACTCCTCTCATACTATCTCCCATATCAACTAGGCGAGGTCTTGGGCCTAAATGCCCTGAAGAAGTGGCTGGTCCACTGAAACCTCAGGCCCAGCACGTCTGCCCCTCCGACCTCATCCACGGCCTTGTCTGCGGCCCGCCTCAAGAACTCCACGTCGAGGCATCTCCTGCAAGGAGACGCGCAAAACAGAACCAAAAAGACGTAAACTCTAACAGACATTCAGCAAAAGAACCTCCGAACAGATGTCAAAAGGTACGTTGTGGTGGTTACTCTAGTTACATGCACGTGAATTGGTTATTCTCAAGCTAGTTTTTTCATTTCTCGGGACGACCTTGCTCTGATACCATCTTGTTATGACCCGGTTCCCAAATCCCTACAAGACTCGAGACCGGCCCGACTCAACTGACCCCAAGACCCAGTCGTCCAACAAGAAATAACCAAAAAGCAGGAAAGAAAACCACATTCACTAAGCTAAGCAACTAACAGTAAAAAAGTACAGCAGTAAAGAAAGTAAAAGCTGCTACAGTACATATCACCACCACAACAATAAACAGTATGAAGGTACAGAAACGTAAAGGTATAGAATGAAAAAGTACAAGAGTCTGAACTCACTACCACAAAAAGATACTACAATAGAACACTACAACTACTGGACTCTACTGGGCCTAACACCCTCTGCAGCCGAAGACTCAGGTTGCTCAACACCTGGACCTGAAAATGTTATGAGTACACAAAGTCAGCGAACGCTGAGTAGAGTGGCAACCAACTAACTAAAGCAGTAAAAGTGAACATGTAGCTGTTATTCCAATTACTTTATTTTATAAATTATTCATTTTCACCCCTTTGGTTTATTTATCAGATCTCTTTCTTGATCTCGAATGTTCCTCCTGGGAACGATCTTGATTGCAGTATTTTCCGAAGAGTAGAAGTCTCACGTGGTTTTCTCCTGGCTGGGAGAGTCCCCCGTGGTGGTCCTACACCCAATCAACCACCCCAAGGTCACAGACAGACATAACGGTGACTATGGCACGTGCGATAAGCGTACGGGTAGCTACCACGCACTGGCATGCGGTCAGTCGTTTCCGCTAACAGGTGCGCCCAGGTACATCACGGAACAGTATAGGGCCTAGCCCTCTCATTAACAAGGGTCTAGCCCCTAAGAACCAAACAGGGGTCTCGCCCCTCCACAGTCCACACACCCTCGCTTGACTACCCTGGTTTATCCAGTGGGCCTAACAAGTCGGTGTAGCGTGTCTAGCTGAACCCTGAGCCCCGTGGGGTGGCTAGCTCTCTCCTTACACTAGTAGCTCTCCCCGGTACAATGTACACGAGGGCCAAGAAGTCCGTGTAGAGTGGCCAATCCTAACCCCGAGTCCCAACCCAAGGGCGGCTAGCTCTGCTCTACACTAAAAGGGGACAGTCGCTCTCCTTGGTACTACGTAATCAAGGGCTAGCACACTTCCCCACTCACATTTCCAGATCCATTCCATTTATTCCCAGGAGCTCTACTCCTAACTCCCTGTAGGGTTCATGCTCATATTTCTCATACCATTCCATAGCAGGTTTCACCATTCACATTTCCATTCCCAGCTTATACATATGCAGCTCATGTTTCTATCATTCACATTTCCATTCTCAGGTTATACACATGCAGCTCATATTCTAGCATTTAACGTATAAAACAAGTAAGGTCACATATAACAGTTTAACTAGCACAGGCAATTCATATTTCACAGGCAGCTCTTGTTCATTAATAGGCAGTTGTTTTCTATCTACTCATTCAAGGCTGCAATTCAATCACGCATACAGACATTTCAAATATTTCTCATCTTAGGATTCATGCCATATCGTAGGTTCTAATCATTCATTCCACACATGCATTCAGGTTTATAATTAAATTAGGTAAAGCCACTCTACTAGACAACCCAAGAGTATTGGGGGCTCGAACGGCAAGCTCGTGTGCCTCAGCAAGCCTCGAACCTGCAATGAAATGAAGTCTTATAACAAGGAGAAATCACAAGGGAACATTCAGAACAGTATAGAAAGCCTTCTAACAAGTAGAGGAACTCACAAGGAAAACATCGGTATCTTATTTATGTAAAACGGACCTCAAACGGATGCTAAACGGGTCAAAAACAGGGTTACAGACCCAAATCAGACATCTGGCACAAGGTCCAGACGTCTTAAAAGTAAATAGAAATGCACCTCAGGTTCTGGGTCGACCTCAGGCATCCAGGACCTCCTCTGGACCGTCTAGACATAGTTCCAAACGTCTGACCACCTCCAGACATCTGGGGGTGCTTCCAGCTATCTGGTAAGCTGCCCAAATGTCTAAAATGCATGGGAGGGTGTGTCTCGCGCCTTCCCAAAGCAAATCCCACATGCGATAGCAAAATCTTCTCAAATTAGCCATGCAAAGCGTAGCTACGGAGCGGCCTGCATTTTCGTATCCGCAAAGGGAACGTACCTGCGCTGAGATCTACCTTTAGATGTCTGGAGTTGTCTCCAGACATCCACTCCGTTGTCTGGACGTCATTCCAGACGTCTGATTCTGGGAAAAACCCAGAACCAGAACCTTCTCCCACTCGCCCTAGCCATGCGCAGCCGCGCTCGCTTGCAGCTTTGGCTACAGCAACATCTGGGACGAGTCCCTGACACACTCCTCCTCCCGCACGCGTCGCTCCGGCCGTGCGCCCTCCGGTGAGCTCCCACATGAGCTCGCGAGCTCAAGTTCCTCCTCCTCTCTTCACGCCACTCCTCCTCGTCACCGCTCTCGTGCTCTCTCACTCAGGCTAGCTCCTCTCGCAAGGGTGGAGAGGAAGAGAAGGGGCTGGTGGCTGTGGAGTGGGGAGAACGAGAGAGGAGCAAGGGGGTTTATAAAGATGGTGTGTTAGGGTTTGCAGGAGGAGGGGAGAGAGAAGAGGAGAAAAAGAGAGTACTATCCGCGGGCAACCCACGCGCAGACGCGAAGTTCGTACCCAAAAATTTTGATTTCCAGAAGTCTGGAAATGTGTCCAAATGTCTGACCAGATGTCTGACCAACAGTCTAGACATCTTAAAAGGCTCAGGACAGAACGGGTCTTAACACTAGCCTTCACAACTTTCTCAATGTGTAAATGAGGCTCAAAAGAAAATTAGTGGGTTAAAGAGTCACGACAGTCATGTTTACATACAAGTCTTGTTCCCACTAGCTATTTATGGAGTGCTATGTGATCCAATTGTGGATTCATTTATAGAGATGAGTTGATATTTCAGAACTATTTATTCAAAAACTGTACATTCTGATTTATTACAGTATTGGGTTAAGTAAATAGTCGTCACATTATGTAAAATAAAGTAGATATTTCCTCTGACGTTCTTTGATGTCATGGTTCATTTAAATCTGCATCTTGCAAATGAACAAACGTTGCTGGGCTTGTGTAATAGAGATGGATGTATCCAGTTGAATGGTTTATGAAGAAACTTAAAGATTATGTGTTAAATAAGGCTAAGTTTGAAGGATCTATTGTGGAAGGATATCTTGTAGAAGAGTCCATTAACTTCTGTGTCATGTATATGGATGAGACAAACAATCAATTTAATCGATTGCAGAGAAATTATGATGGAGGGTACAATGAGAATGATGAAGATTGTCTTTCCATATTTGATATTCCAAGAAGGTCTATCCTCCACACAGAGTACAAATCAATCTCTAAAATCGATCGGCATCTAACTCACTTGTACATTCTTAAGCAGATTCCAGAAGTTGATGTATTTTATAATGAATTTAATTAGTGTTCACATCCAGAAACACACGAGGTCGACTTCCTCAAGTTATTTAAAGAACGTGTTACACAAATGAAAGAAGAGAATGACCCACGATGGTCGGAGGACTTTGACATAATATCGGATCAACCATTGAGTTATAGACATTATCATTCAGGTTACAATATAAATGGATTCAGATTTAGGATAAAATCCATAGATGATATGAAGGCCACGCAGTATGTTAGTGTTGTTGTCAGTTGCAATTTGAACACTGATTTTGATGGCTACTACAGATATATCGAAGAAATTATTGAGATGAGCTTCAGATACAACCGTAGAGTTGTCCTTTTCAAGTGCAATTGTTTCGACGTGTTGAAAGAAGGCATTGGATTCAAACTTGATAAGAAGCACGATTTTTTAAGTTTGAATAAGAATCGTTGAATTCTTCATTCTTCAGAACCGTTTACATTAGCATGTCAAGTATCTCAAGTCTTCTACGTCCCTGACAATAGTAGAAATGGATGGATTATACCCATACGGATAATTCCACATGAATATTTTGACGCGCAAAAAGATGTCGAAAATGACGTAGAAGTAGATGCTTATCAAGAACACTTATCAGAAGTTAATGCAGGTGCAATGGATATTGATATGTAAGGTATAATTATCTTTACAACATTGATGCCTTCTTATGTCATATTTTCCCATCTCCATGCCCTTTTCAAAAAAAAAAAAAATTCCATCTCCATGCTTGCAACAATACAAGTGGATGAGCCATCAAAGTATAGTGTTGTGGTCATGGAGGAGAAGACTGGAAAAGTGGAGAAATTCGTGAAGTGAAAGATATTTGTGGGCAACAAGATCAATGCGGTGGTGTTTTCATATTGAAGAGTCTGAGATGCCTATGTAGATTCATAGATATATAATGTAGCAAGATTTCATGTTTATTGCGAAGTTGTTCTGATATTTATGTAAATCTCTTAAGCTTCTGCTAATGTGATGTGTATCAACTCTTACCTCTAATGGATGTGTGAATATTTCTTTTGGGCTCGTGTTGTCAACTTCAAGAGTCTAATCTGTCTATATAAATTCATCAATTTATGGTAAGTCTTCATGTTTATGGTAGGTTTTCATGATAAGTTTTCATAATTAGGGATAGGAAAATGACATATGAAAATTCACAAGAAACTAGATGTGGAACGCATTAAAATAAAGTGAAAGCTAGAAATACTATACGATTGAAATGTCCCTTCCAGCGGAACTCTTCACGAGGCAACACAACCCCAATAGTTTCTAATTATTAAGCATAATATGCTTTAAGCAGAGTTATCAAGTGATAGTTTCTAATTCTTTTTAATCTACTACTTTTGCTGAGTTTATGATGTGGAGCTAGTTTTTTATTATTAGGATCCCCTACACTTAAATTATCAACATCATAATTGCCACTTGATTTTGACCCAAGAGCAATTCTTTTCTTCCATCAGAGAAAGCTTAGCTCTATGTCTAAGTCTAATTCCGGTTGACTGACTTTAGAAACACATTGGGCATGGGTACCTAAACCTAAAGAGAACCATCTAAAATGCATGACCTAAGTTTGCAAACAGTAGTCTCCAATCCTTGGTAACACACTTAATTTCCAGGGTTTAGGATGTAGCACTGCTTTTTGGTTGTTACATCCAAACACATCTTGAATTTGATAAACAAAGACATGAATGAAATAGTTGTGTATTTTGGGATTAAGGAGTGATATACATCAATAGTTGAGAAAGAAACTATCATATGCCCCATTATTGGGAAAACAAGTTCGTGGATGTCATTAACCAAAATTGATATTTGGGTCCAAGCCTGACAGGCTTTGGGTTGGATGCACCGGGTTCTCTACCAGATCAGGTTGGTTGGCTAGCAATCATCATTTAGGGGTAACCCAAATTAACTTTTCTAACAAAACAATGGTTTGGAAAAAGAATAACCAGATACTTTTATGTTTATGTTTATGTTGGAATAATATTCAAAGTGTTTTTTTCATTCATTATGTTTATGTTTTTGTTTATGTTTTGAAGGTTCCATTATATTTATGTTTATGTTTTACTGTAGAATATGTGATTTTATACCATGTAGAGTGTGTCATTTCCTTTCTACAGGATTTTGGAAAATATTCGTAATATAGGGGAAACTCTACCGAATTTTTTCATATTTTTTATATTTATTTATTTATTTCTTAAAATTTATACAAATACTAATTTTTTTAATATATATGCAGATGAAATTCAAGAAATTTGCTAATAGGAGTAAGGATGAGCAGGGCACCTCAACGAGTAGGGATGAGACTCAGCCACCCAACACGCAGCTCATGCAACCCCCACGCACCCAGCCCCCCCACACCCAACAGCCCCGTACACAGCCCCCCTGCACCCAGACTCCCCCATCCGTTCCTAAGTACATCCCTCTAGGTACTCCCCACGCACACCCAGTTGTCATAGTACCTAATCCTGCATTTATTCGGCAGCGTGAATATGTCCAGCCTGGTGATCTTGCCCAACAGTACCAAAATAAGGGTAAGAGGGTGGTTACTAATGTAGTGTGAGAGCCAGAGTCAGAGGTTGCCACCCACTACCCTGATGACAACGAGGATGAGGACTAGAGTGACAACGGTGATGAGGATAAGGTTGAGGAGGGTGAGGACGATGTTGAGGTACAGAGGCCACCTCAGCAAGACCCTTAGGCTGAGGCACGGACCAATTCCACTGGTATGAATTATCGGTAAAATCTTAATAAAATTTATTGATAATGTTTTAATTTGTAATATTTATATTTTTCTTATCAGGTAATAAAAAAAAGGAAGGGGTCCGACAAGAAATGCACTTCCAAAGGGGACGAGAATCAAAGTGCATATCAACAAAGTTGGAGAAGATCCAGATTATCCTCCTTTCACCAGTAGACTGTTTAGGATGATAAATGAGCTCGTCCCCCTTTGTTCTTTTAACTGGAGGTTGGTCTCCAGGGAGATCAAGAGGCAGCTTATTGGTAATATGGAGGTAAATAATTCTTTATATATATATATATATATAAGTTTAATAATAATTAATTCGTTTATACGATTTGTAATATTAGTAGCGATCTTTGATTAGGGTGACAATATGAATGTCACCAAGTATATTCTCCATCATGCTGCATGACGACATCGTGATTGGAGGATGACAACGAAGAGAAAGGTGAAATTTGTAATATTTCACATTTTTTATTACTTAATTAATTTCTTTTGATAATTTACTTCTATAATTTAGTATTATAATTCAATGTCACCTAATGAGGAGGCATTAAGGAACGTGCCTCCTACAATAACAGCAGATGTGTGAACAGAATGCTGTGAGCATTGGAATAAGCCTGAGACAGAGGTAATTACAATTACTTTTAATAGCATTTGGAGATAAATTATTCAATTGTTTTCCATTACAATATGTTATATATATAGGATCAGGTGAAAAGGAACAAAGCCAATAGGGCCAAAACTCCACCACAGACCCACTATTTGGGTTGAACCAGTATAGATAGAGTTAAGGCTAAATATGCAAGTAATTCCTTATAATTTTGTTACTTTTATGTTTTTAATTAAAGTTTTAATTACAACTATTACCTGCAAATCTCTAAAATATATTTACTGGCACATTCACACGATGGTGTCACGCTCAATCGGGTTGGTGTGTATGAGGTTACTCATAGCAAGGCCACCACCGACGGTGGGCGAACATGAATACATGAGACATACCAGACAAAACATGTAAGTAACATTTATTTATTTACTTAAATTTTTATACTTACTTTAATATGACAATAAATTATTGTAATTTGTAGGAAGAAATGATGAACTTAATCAACCCCCCTACAAACGTTGCTTCCAACACTCAACAGTACCCTCCTATGGCACTTGAGGAGGCTTTTAGGAGCACCATGCCTCTGAAGCATGGAGGCTTCATTGGTAGTAGGGGGAGAAGTCAAACGATCTCCAGCTGGTATGGGTGGAAGGGGTCAACAACAATAGCTGTCGTCTAGCAGATGCAGACACAACTTCATGATGTCACCTCACAGTTTCATCAACAAACTCAAGCTTGGCAAGATGCTAAGAAATTCATGGAGGAGTAGAGGAAGGAGACGGAGCAGCAGAGAGTGCAGATGAGAGAGATGATGGCGTTATTACGGGGCAGCGGTCGAGATCACAATTCATATCACTACCCGCCTCGTAGAGACGATGACGACCTCGGAGGTGGTGGAGCAGGACAGGGGGTAGGAGCTAAGGCATAGCTTTATATTATTTATCTTTTGTTTTGTTTGGTTTTATATTATGCCAGTATGACATACTTTTATCATTAGGTTTATATATATTTGTTTAATGTTGAATGTTTTATGTTCCATGTCGTATGTTGAATTCTTATAATGTGTGTGTTTTGTATGTTATATATGTTTTAAGGTGTTATAAGATTCTAAGATTATAGAATCTTATAACCCTAAACATTATATTTAAAAAAAACATACATATATACACAACGGTTCTACAAATAACCATCATGTTTATATAGACGACGGTTCTCAAAAAATCGTCGTTTATACAACTATTTGATGGTTGAACAACCATCGTCTACGATTTACGTATACCGTAGACGACGGTGATCCAAACTGTTGTTTAGAGCTTATTACCAACAGTTTGTACAAGAACTATCATCAATAAACAAGATGACAGTTTTTAAAATCGTCGTCTAACATACGATGATTTTAAATAAAAATCGTCATCTATACACTGATGCGACACACACTTTTGCGATGATAGAATACAACAGTTTGCATGGAATAGGCGATGGTTTTCAACTGTCACAAAAACTGTTCTTCCCTGTAGTTACCTCCACAGTGGGTAGGATGGCAAATTCGACTCTAAGCGATCTAGTGGTGGCGCTTAGAAGAATCAGAAGAGCCCCAAAAGAAATTAGCAAGAGTAGACTTTAGTCTCCTGATGATAGTTTCGGGGACCTCAATGACAGCCAGGATGTGTATAGGGATAGAAGTGAGAACATGTTTGATGAGGAGAAGTTTGGCTATGTTGGAGAGGAGATTAGCTTTCCAGCCTGCAAGTTTAGAGAGAACTTTATCAATGAGAGGCTGGAAATAAGAGATTTTGGAATAGCCAGTGAAGATAAGACATCCGAGCTAGGTGAAGGGGAAAGAACCCAATTGGAAACCAGTAATTTCAAGAATCCGAGAAAGCCAACGAAGAGGGAAATGCTTTCTAAAGAAGCAAAAGCACTTAGACAAGTTGAGCCTTTTGGCCAAAATGAGATTCAAAATTCTGAATGAAGACTTTGAAGTTGGATATGGATCTAAGGTTACCATTCAAAAAAAGGGTAATGTCATCCGCATAAAGCAAGGTCAGAGGAGAAGGGACTCCTCTCTTGATGGAGAAGGGGGAGATTTGGCCGTTGAAAGCTAACTCTTTGATGCCCCGAATGAAAGGTTCCATGAAGATGTCGAAGAAGAAGAGAGAAAGAGGGTCACCTTGTCTCAAGCCCTGAGAAACCTTGAAAAAAGGAGCGAAGCAGTCGTCAACCAAGATAGAAGAGACGTCGTGTCAAACAAATTGTTTGATGAAGTTGATGGCATAAATGAAGAAGCCAAATTTATTAAGAATACGAAAAAGTGCTTCCCATTCCACTCAATCAAAAGCTTTCCCAAGTTTAACTGAAAAATCACATTGGAGCCGTGGATCTTGCAGTCCAAGCGTTGGGATAGCTCAAAGGTGGTAGAAATGTGATCAAAGATGGAACGACCATGGATGAATCCAACTTGTTTAGGGGAAATGATTTTCGGCATGAGGGTAGATAATTTGGATGCAAGAATGGAAGAAGCAATCTTGTACAGAACATTGCAAAAACTAATGGGCCTGAGGTCTATGAGGTCATTGACAGTGGGTTTTTTGGGAATGAGGGCAATGAAGTTAGAATTGAAGGATCTTGGGGTAGAATGACAAGAGTAGAAATGGCCAATGGTCTTGACCACGTCCCCTTTGATAATATCCCAACAATAGCAGTAAAATTCCGCATTAAAGCCATCCGGACCCGACGTGGAATTAGAAGGCATACGGGAAAGGGTACTTTAGTTATCTTCCCCGATAACTCCTCTATGTAAGTGAAACGTTAGTTTGTAAGTATAACCAATTTATCCTTAATTATCGGACCACTAATTTCCTCAATCAGATCAGTTGTAGGTCATTCATACAATCTCCAACTGTAAGTTCATCCTCTTTCCTTTGTATCGCCTTGAACTTGTGTGAATGATATGTGATCATCTATGCCCTATGATTCATATTTCCTTGCAGTTAATATTGTGTTGTCAGATTCAGTTAACTACCTTTGCTATTCAATCTCCATTGATTGCTGCAAATGGTCTTCCCAACTTCAGTTACGTCAACTTTTCTCCATTGGTTTTCTTGTACACTAGAAATGATTGAATGTTTGGACATGGGGCTAGCAAAGATTATCCATTTTTTAAGTTTTTGTTGAAGTTATTTTAAAGTTTGTTTCTATCCAACCACAATAATCTTCACACTCACTTCTTATATCAAATAAATATCTACTAACATCTTGCACTTTCACTTTTAATATTAAATAAATAGCCATCATATCCTCCACTCATACTTTTAATATTAAACAAATATCCACTAACATTACATCAATACATCAATCATTTTATTATACCACTTAACCCCTCACTTATTCCACCATCCAAACAAACACCTTTCTTTATTTGTTTCACACTAACCTATCCCTACAATGTTTTATGCCATGTCCAAATGAACCTTTAGGCTTTATTTGGTAGAGGTTTAAAGTTTAAGATCAGGTAAAGTTCAAGAAGTCTTAGGCTGTGTTTGGTTGGGGGATAGTGGTATCCCAGGATAGAATTAGAGTGGAATAAGTTTAGGAAGGTGCTTCGTTAGTGGGTTTGTAATGATAGGTGAGCTTGTAATGATTGTGAGGCTTGCAATGATTGGTATGATAGTATTGTATGGGAAGAAAGAGAGTTAGTGGGCTTGTGATGATTGGTATGGTGGTATTTTATAGAAAGAGAGAGAATTAGTGGGTTTTGATGTGATGTTGGTGGGGTTTTTTTAAATATAATGGGTTGTAGTTATTAGGTAGTGTTATTTGAGCTAGTAATGATATTATGGATAAGATATTGAGTATTAGAAATGTTTATCTTTGGTGATTGGGTAAATTATAAAGTAACCCAATGATGTATTTAAATGTAAGGTTAATGTAACGAAGCCTCTAAGGTAAATTAGTAATTACTAAATTTATTTAAAAGTAGACAGGAAATATAATTAATAAGGAGGTGGAACTAATGTAAATTAAGAAAGCATGGTAGATCACAGGAGTTGTCGTTAGGTTATTCTTCCGTAAGCTATCTGGCAATCTCTCTAGCTATGCAGTAATTGACATGGACATAATAAATAGAAATTCTTAAACCCATTAGGTTCCTATAACAACTGTCATTAACCAGGAAATGTAAACAAGACAACACTGTAACATATTGATTTCTTCATCATAATGACTGGATTAAGTGTCGAAGTTCATAATAATGTGGGGCTGGCCCTATATCCAGTGCAAGGTTCATTTAGGAGGACAGCACGAGTTAGTGGCCAGTGGCAGTCCGAATGTCTTGTGTAAGTTTTGGCATGTTGCATGGTATTGAATGTGTGCACCCCTTACAAGGATTTACTAATGAGGATGTGTGAGATATATGCATTCTATTTTCCCTTGATAACCCACCTAAAATAAAAAGTCCAACAAAATTGTCATTGCTTTCAACTAAATGGTTTAGAAGTCATATAGGGTTATGTTGTCACAAAAGTTGGTGACTGTAAGCCCATGTAGATGTACTTCATGCATGTGTAATAAGAGGAAAGTAAATTGAAATTGCGTAAATTATTCATAGTTCATATGTAGACGTACAATGCTACAGGTTCCATAGAGGTCTGAGGAACATATGGCAACATAAAGGAAAACGTTCTACACTAAAAAGAAGAAAAGGAAAATAACTACTCTAGAATCATGCCAATGAGAGTATACTCCGGGAAGCAAAGGCCATGAAGGCATTGGAAGCGTTCGTTAACTTGGGCAAAAAATTGCCCGTTAATCGAATGGAACTGGTATGGTTTTAGGAACTGAATTTGAGGAGATTTAGAAATACTTGCATGCTCCCACTGACCATGCACGTGAACTGATATGACCTGGTAGGTACAATAGTCCCACCGCCAATCATCCTGCTATATGAGTTCCTAAATAAGGTGGCATGAATCCTGGAAATAATTCCACCCTTTGTAGAGAAAATTACTGAAAGAGTGGTAGTTTGTTTATTAGAAAAATTCAAGCATAGTTTGCTGATACGGATTTTATGCGATTTATAAAATTAGGTTTTCATAAGTCGTTGCAATGCATAAAACCATTTCACTTTTAAATTTATAAACCTAGATAGGGAAGTATCTAGGGTCGTCCAAGGAGGCAACTTTTTGCGAAATCAAATCTCTTGCTTCAAAATGGAAATCAACATTCTTTTTGGTGTTTTTAAATATGCAATTTTTATAGTTTGAAATAACGAAGGAAAATTGCGAATTGTTGATGGAAAAGCAACTAACACCTACAATCACTATGCTAAAACCTAAGTGACAATTAATTCCTCTCCCTAAGCTCACCTTAGGCACGTAGAGGCCTAGAGTAATTAGGGAGAGGGAGTGAAGAGTGCTAGAGACAAAGGGAACAATTGCAAGAAAAATTCAAAAGAAGGCAACTTGATTAATGCAAAAGTGTCTTACACAAAACCCTAGTAGAGGAAAGCTTCTACTACTAGAATGCAAAGTACAAAATAAAGAAACACTAATCCTGATGATGTTGGTGAAGAAGAGGGGCTTCTTGCTCCAAGCCTAGTAGCTCCTTGGCTTGAAAAGAAATTCCTTCTTCTCCTTCTCCTTGAATTGCTCCTTCAAGGTATGTACTCCTCCTGGCAAGCCCTAGATGGGGCATGCCTTAGCTCCTCCACAAGTGGATGGTTTCCACCTCAAAAGCTCCTCCAAGGGCGGGCGTGTACCACCCTCATGACCTCCTCCAAAGGTCCTCCTTGCCTGGCTTCTTCCTTTGGCTGGCGTGGACACAAGAGAAAAGAGAAGAAGGAAAGGCACCAAGGGGACAGAGTGTCCCCTTAATCTTCTTCTTCTCCTTTTCTCTTGGTCATGGCCTATAGGGTAGAATATAGGTGGAAAATAATGCAACCAAAGGTGCTTTAATGGTGGTGGGTGGTGGTCTTTTCATAAGAGTGGAAGGGGGTTAAGGGTAGTTAATGGATGGAGGGTTAGGATGGCTTGTAGAGGGTAGATAGGAGATCTTAGGGTGGATAATAGGTGGTTCCAATGAGGAGATGCATGGCAATTTGGCACAAACCCTAGGTGGGGACTAGGGTTAAGGGTTGATGGTGGTAGGGTTAGGTGGTGTGTAGGACCTATAGGGTTAGGATGGAGTTCTAGGGTGGTGGTTGGTGTATGGGTGGTGGATATAAGGTGGTGCCAAGTGAGGGGTTCTATGAGGTGGTGGTTGGCGTGGGTTTAAGTAGAGTTGGCACCACTTTATGTTGGTTAAGGGAGAGGGTTAGGTGGCACCACTAGATGAAGGGTTAGGATAGGTTGTGGTGTTGATGGAGTGATGGAGATTTAAGGTGATGTTGGCACCAACATGAAGGGGTGTGTGATGGGAATACCATCATAAGCCATAACTAACTCAATTTGGTCCGATAAAATCAATAAAAGCTCCTACATATCAGTCAGAAGGTCTTTTGGGCAGGTTAAGTTGTTCTGAGAAGAAAAGATGAAAACAGGGTTATTTCTGCAATTATACCATCTTATCACAAATACAGAATAACCACAGGGTATGCCAAGGGTTTATTAAAGGTCATTTATTCATTAATGTCTAATAAGAAGGTCTATACAAATAGAAATGGGTTTTCACGTGTTTTAAGAATTAATGGACATTTGAAATCCTAAAAATAAACCTGCTTAATTAACTGAGGTTCTGGTCAGGATAAAATTTATCTAAACCTTCTAAAAATCATAGAAAAATATTCTCTAGGGTTTAGTATCCTTGATTTGACCATCTGAACATATTTTGACCTGAAATAGAGTCTCAGATAGACTGTTACCCTAATTTGGGTTTTTTCATAAATTACCCAATCAACCTAAGTCAAAACCAAAATACAACTTCATCATTGGATTTATTAGGTCCAAATGAGGTTTTTATCAAAATTTGGGCTCAATCAGAGATTGTCTTGACCTAGTTTTCATTTCAGTCATGTCTGATTCTTTCTATTTCACAAGTACCCCTAGCTTTGGAAATTCATTACAAATAGGCCCCTATCTTTATCTTCACTCTTTGCAAAGAGGTCCCTCTACCATTGTCGTGGAGGAATCCTACTCTGGTGAGCTTCTTTTGGCAAGAACTCTTAGATTACTTGATGAATCCCTCTCAAAATTGAAAGGGAGATTCGTCAAGTAATCTCCTTCCTATTGAGCTATGTCAAAGTCTCCAAATCTCTTTAAAATGCTTGTGCAAATCCTTCAAAGATTTGAGTCTCCTATTTCGTGAAGCTTGGGAGCTTCCAAGCTTGGTTTCTAAGCTTGAAAGCTTGCCCTCTGGCCTATAAAAGACCCCCCATGGCATTCCTTACCTCCTTAGCGAGAAATTGAACCAAATCTAGCCCTATTTCCTCTCCTCCTCGGCTCACTCCGCCTCACTCCGGGGACCCCTTCCTCCAAGCTTCTTCGCCATTCGCCACATACCATAAGTGGTCGGTTCCAACTCCCCTCATCTTTCCACAACTCGCCATACCAGCAAGGCACTTCCTAACCCTCCGTCGTCGTTGTTCCCTCCACCGGAGCACCCTTCATTTCCGGCATCGGCCATACCACAACCAGCACCATCTCTGCTCCCCTTCACCCATTAGCTAGCTTCATCTACTCCCTAGCATCTACTCTTCATCACTATACCGCCACAACTCAATTTTGCCTGCTACCGCACACGAGCCACCTTCGTCTTCCCCACAACTGGCATACCTCCGACGTGGTCACGATCCGCTTCACTCCACCAAACCACCTCCCGCCGGTCCCAAAAGCTCCGCCTCATCCACACAAGCAAAACCCCTCAAGAAATTGAGGGGATTGCTTGCTCTAGCCCTCCACCAAACATCTCCACGAACTCTGACCTTCTCCGTCTTCGCCACGCTCACACACACACCTGCACAGTGCACCACCGAGACCTCTGCACTCGCCACACTCCAATGATTCTTCTGAACTTGTTTGACATGGCCATGAGTCTGTTCTCGTGCTTTCAAGTATTCCACTGGAGCTTCACCACCACCTCGACTCCTCTGACTACACCTTCAATCCTCCGACCACATCCGCTCCAGATTTCAGTCCTAAGCTTTGCAGGTGGCTCCCATGCATCCTCCCAAATCCTCAACTCCACGCCACGAGCATGCCTTCGACTTTGATTGGAAGCCCTTTCATTTACTGTTGTGCTGAGAAGACATGGGAAAGATAGTCCCACATCGTTACTTCAGGAGCCTGCGATGCGAGATAAAAGGAATTTCTTCCTTACACCCCTCGCCCAGTCATGAGGGGTTGGGTCCCTCAGCGCACGCTTTCACTCCTCGACTAAAACCATGCCTGGTAGCCCTGGTCCCTTGTCCGGATCTGAATACTCGCCCAGTTACCTGATCAATCGGGTATCTGAGAGAGAAGAGAAGAGAAGGAAAGAGAGAGAAGAGGAGAACAGGAGAGAGAGAGCACACGGGGTTAAGCGAGGTTTTGCTTCAGAGAATACTATCCGACACTTAGACAATTTCGTGAATCCCTCCCCTTTGCGTGACAAGAAAAAGCCAAGGCAGAGAAAGAAGAAAAGAATAAGAAGAGAAGAGCCAAGGCAGAACAAGAGGAACAATGTCCTTTTGGCACTGTAGCAGGAGACAGTTAAGCCATCTAACTGAAGTTCCAGTCATCTGATCTCTAATAGGGAGTGCACTGTGCACTCATCATACATGGCATTTGGTTGATTGATACTGTAGCATTATTTGAGTATAATTGTAATAAGGTAATTTGGTGATTCAAATCACTATTTTACTTTATCTTTTTGCAACATTGACTCTTGAATCTATATTTACGTCATTGGTGCTCTAAATTGCTATTACGTTGGTATATTCTTGCTTAAAATTGTGATCCTAAGGTAAATTGCCATATTGCTTTCTGCGTTCGACCTCGGATTTCTTTCGAGCTATAAATTTTGAGTGTTCTATGTGATTTATCGGCTATACTACAGCGCGTTACTTTTAAAACACCGATTTAGAGTGTGAACAGTATGGGTAGGAGTTTTTGGCGCCAACTAGAGGTGTTTTAGGGTTGGTTAGAGGTGGTTAAGGTTGGTGCCACCTAAGGCTTCTAGAAGGGGTTTATGTGTAGGGTGGAGATAGCCTTAGGTGGTGATGTGTAGGGTGGAGATTAAGGGGTGGTTGGTGCCATTTTGAAGGGGTGTATGTGGGTGGTTTTGGCACCAACATGAAGAGGTGTGACGGGGTGGTGGTTGATGAGGGTTGGTGCCAAAAGTAGGTGGGTTAGTTTAGGGTTTAGTTAAGGTTAAGGGGAAAGGGTGGACGGCCATGGAGGTGGAGCTAGTTGGGAGCTTAGCTAAGCTAGCTTAGCTAATATAGTAGAGGTGGTGGAGCTAGAGTTTTATGAAGGGAGTTGGAGAAAATAAATCTGGAGCTGGTGGATGCTACATCTAGAGTTGGATCTGATGAGGCAACTTCATGGGGAGCTCAACTACTTAGCCAAGCTACCTAGTTCTTATGCTAGTAGCTAGGCTCGGGTAGTTGAGCTAAGTTGAGCTGGCCTCAACCTAGTTGGAGCTAGGTTGAGCTGGAGCTACCTCAGATGAGAACTCTAGAGTTAGCTAAGCTACTAGTTGACAAGTAGTAGCTCAGCTATCATGGAGTTCAGCTACCATGAGCTGGGTGGAGCTAGAATGAGTTGGGGCTGAGCTGAGATGGACTCCTGTCAACTCAGTTGAGCTAGCTAGAGCTCCCAGTGAACTAATGGGAGCTGAGATGAGCTAGACTCAACTAAGTTGAGCTAGATCTGAGCTGGCTTAAGCTGAGATGAGCTGCCTTGAGTTACCATTCCGCTAAGGTGAGCTAAATGAAGCTGAATGGAGCTACCCTAGTCCAAGGGGGCTGGTATCCAGCCATGATGAGCTGGAATTAGTTGAGTCCTAGCCTGATTGAGCTTCCTCTTCACCAGTTGCCTTTAAGAGTGCTAGGGTTTTAGGGATCTGTCAATCTGTTGAACCCTAACACTCCAAAAAGCACATTAAAAACACAATAAAAAATGCAATGCATGCCTAACCTAATTGATGCCTAAATGCAACCTAAAAGCCCGTTTGCGGAGCAAATTCCTAAGAGCTAGGTTTGTTTTAATGCATAAGAATGTTGATAAACTGGCGTTTATCATTTTCTGCCACGCCTCACAGGTGAAGTGGTGGTTCATTTATTTCCCCTCCCATTTCCTAAGATACAAAGAATGCAAAAGTACCCATGGCTACGTACACAGAATTTAATATAATGTGTCAATAATTAATATAACTTTCCGTACGTAAATATAATCTATTATGGTGCAAAATCCATAGATATGCTTACTAAAGTTGCACAGTAGTACTTGACTTATGTGTTCAGCGATTACTTGTGTTTACTTACTTACAAAAGTAGACATTAGATACTAGTAAGTTGTTGCACCGCTTTCATTGTAGTTTAAGAAATGCATCATAGTATAGTCAACAAAAGTGATACAACATTTAAATTTATAATCTTGAAAACAAGAATATGAGTCTGAAGTCGTCCACAGGTGTTAACGAGGGCAAGATCAGAGTTTTAAAATCGTTTCGTTGTAGCAAGTCGAAATCGCTCGAAAACACTTAAATTTGTAACTCGAATTTCAAAAAGAGTATCCGAGATCGAATACAAGGAGCAATTAATAAAAATTCAATTTCAAAGATCACAATTATAAGCACAAATACGTGCAACTATAACCAAAATTCCATTCCAAAATGATATACATATGAGAGTCAATATCAGAGTGCAAAAATAATGGGGTAAAATGATGATTTAAATCACCAATTAACCCCTAAAATTAAGCTCACAATAATCTCAAATAAATGAATAGTAAACTCAATCAGATACTCCACTTAAGTAACCAATATGGCCACAGGAGCACAGAACTAGCAGAATTTGACGATAGCGTCAAGCCTCAGATGACTTAAGTGTTCAGGAGGAGCAGCTTCAACAGGGAGGCAAAGGCCTCTTCTTCCTTCAAGCCTCAAGAGAGAGGCACAGCACAGCACCACAAAGGCATGAAAGCCTCTTAGTAGCTAAGTGTAGCGAGATAGGGAGGCAGTGCAAAACCCCCCTCTCTCTCTTTCTTCTTCTCTTCTCTCTCAGACCTGTGTAATCGGGTCACTTATCGGGTATCCAGGCAGGTATACGGATCTAGGCAGGGGACCAGGGCTACCAAGTGTGAGTGGTAGTCGAGGAGTGAAGAGGGCGTAAGGAGGGACTCGACCCCTCGTGTACTGGGCGAGGGATCCAATGCAGAAATTCCTATTATGCTACGCTATGAGCTCCCAATCCCATGATGTGGGACTAAAGGCGTAGCTGTTCTTCTAGTGTGTGCAGCTGATGGCAGAGGGTCCAAATGATGCAGTAGTTGTTGTCGTAGGCATCAATTAGGAACCTGGAGATGCACCTAGAGGAGAACCGCAGTGCCTGGGGATGTCTCCTGAAGGTTTCATGGCTGGAGCACTGCGTATGAAGTCGGAGGAATAGAGGCGAAGGTGGAGGTCCGATGAGGTACCTAAAAGCACGAGAACAGCCTCACGACCACATCAAACAAGTTCAGAAGAATCGCCAGAGTGCAGCGAGTGAAGTGGTGTCGGTGTTGTGTTGTAAAGGTGCATATGTAAGCATAGTGAAGGCAGAGAATGAGTGTGAGGGCAGTTGTGTTTGGGGAGGTGATGGGCGCAGCAATCCCCATAATTTCTTGAGGGGTTTTGCTCGCGTGGACAAGGTGGAGGTGTGGAAGTTTATGGCAGGCGAATTGGTGGCATGTAGCGAGTTGTCGAGGTCGCAGGAGGTATGCCGAAGACAGAGGAGACGATGGTGGAACGAGTGGATTCATGGTCGAAAATGAAGTTTAGAAGTGATGGGATGATAAGTAGAGGTAAGGGAGTCATTGAGGGTAGCTAGTGGACGAGGAGGATGTGGAGGAGGCGTCAGTTGTGATGAGCCAACGCCAGAGAAGGAGAATACTCCGAGAGGGAGAATGATGATGAGGAGGAGGTCGGAGAGCTCCTCACAAGTATGGCGAGGTGTGATGAGAGACTCATCATGACTCTTAAATATCCCTAATTAACTAGTTTCCCTAGTTAATTAGCTAAGAATATGTTTATTTAGGGTTTAATTATAATATAAGGGATAATATATTAAAGGATGATAAAATAAGTTAATTAAATATCAATTAATGTTATTAATAATTTAAATAATAATTTGGACTAAAATTATAAATATTTAGCTACCTAATTAATATTTAAGTTAACATTATAAATATTTAACACTAAGTATGTAATAACTTAAGTAACTTAATCAATTAAATAAATTAAGATAGAAAGGTCAAAAATGTAAATTCTTGGTATATATATAATATTTATATAATTTATAATCATATATAAAAAGTTGGAAAAGAATTAAATTAAAATAAGCCTTGAAAACCTCAGTTTACGTTTTAGTCCCTAGGTTTCTATTTCCATTGAGTACTTTTATTCAGTTTAGGTCCTTAAGTTTTCTTATGAATAGGTCCTTGTGAGCACAACACTCTCTTTTTCTTCTTCTTCTTCCTTGCATTGGACAGCTCTCGTCAGCCGGTCACCGCACCTTCCGATCTACCTTCATCCTCGACAGAACACGACCGCCTTGGCCGTTTCTCTTCCGCTCACCTCCCCTTCATCCGACGGACCGGATTGACTTCTAATCCTATTTAGGTCTTGCAGTTAAGTTCACCGGCGTCAAAGACGACGCCGGTGGTTTAGCTGAACCTAGATGCTTTTCCATCCAGGTACACCCCCCATAACCTCCACCGTCACCTATAAATAGCTCCCCTTCCCTCCGATTTTGGTAGTTAGCTCCCTTCCTCCTTCCCCCAACTATAGCTAACTGATAGGCTATTCTCTCCAACTCTGGTGACCTACTTCCACTTCCACACACTTTCTCTGATCACCTCCATCATCTGCCGAGCTCCGCCGTCCTCCGCCGCATCTCTGGATAATGCGATGACTTCGGATTCCACTTCTACTCCGCAAACACACCTGACAGACTTCTTTCCCTATCCCTCTAGTTTCATCCTCCGTTAAGAGCCGTCGATGGAGATTTCTACCTCCCTTCATCCAGGAAACAGTAGGGTTAGGTAGGTAAGTGTAGCGTAGTTTAATTCAGTACGTTAAGTAGCTTAGTTAGGCTTTTATGCTCAGTTTGTTTGCCATCTTCTCCATCTCCGGTGAGCTCCTTGAGCTTGTTCGGAGCACTCTTTTGCTGTTTTCACGCATTGATCACCTTCCTTTTCTCATCACGAATTCATAGCACTACTTCTCCCTCGTTTTTATCAGTTGTTATGCCTAAGTCATCGCCACATTCACCGGTGATCTTCGCTGTTGACGTGCTCTTGTGCGTGTGTGTTAAGAGGTGTCATTATAGTCGCACTTGATACGTCGATTTTAAAAGAAGTAAACGGAGGTGAGTCCGAGTGTCGATCTCAGGGAGGCGTGGAAATCGGATTTTGTTTATCATTTGTTGTCACGAAAGAGGCGGAGTTTTGCTTACGAAAGAGACGATTTTCAAAAGCGAGAGCGAGAGATAGAGAGAGAGAGTTTAGGGTTAGAAAGCTCTTGGTTTTGATCATGCACTTTGAACAGAAATTAAAATGGCGATTGAACGGAAAATAATTTCATTAAACATGCATTCATAGTTCATAGCTTACAACATTAAATACATGCTTTAACAAAAGTAAATGAAAGCTTAAAAGTGAGAGAGAGAGAGATGGAGAGAGAGTGGAGAGCGACGAGGCAGCCACGGCGGTGGAGGAGGCTCCGTCGGTGGCTCGTCGTCTCCGGCGATTACAAGAGTGCCTAAAGCTAGCTAAGAGAGGAGTGGAGTAGTTGCAAGTGGGAGAGTATGCCTTGAATGGTGATAGAAGGGGGTTTAAATAGAGTTAAGGGCTTCCTAAAAGAAGAATGGGCTTTAGCGACATCCAGAGTGTCGCTAAAATCGCTTCCACAAACGTCGGTGAAGCCCTCTTGCCGCCGATTAGCTGCCCGCCCTGGTCTTCCTCTTCGCGTGATCCGTGGCCGCTGAACGAGAGCCGTCCGATCGAAGATCAGACGGCTGAGAGCCTTCTGCGCCCGCGCTGAGATCGCGCCTTGGGCGCGCGTGTGCGCGTGTGTTTCCGCCCGGCGTGCGCCCGCGTGTGGGTGCTTGCGAGCTGTCGTCGCGCTGCGTAGCGAGATCCTGGCCGCCCGCTGCTGATCGGGCGGCCCAATTTTTTCGCGCCCTTCGCTCGCCTTCGATTTCTGCTCCGTGCGGCTCGAAAGTGCGTCGCGGCGATGCGGGCGTGCGCGCTAACCGTTGCACCACGCCCGCGCTTTGTCGCTGCGACCGCTCGGATCTCTGTCGTTCGATCGAAGATCGATGGCCGAGATTTGTCCTTGGCCGGCTGAGGGTGTGCAAACGATGGGGGTGGGCTGACGTGGCACTCTCTGGGTCGTTAATCTCCAGATCAACGGTCAGAATTTCTTGGGCCCATTGTGGGAGCTCCGGATGTCGGATTTGGCCGATCTTGAGTCCGTTGGACTCCGTTCGTCGTTCTGAATCCATCCGTGCGGTCTGATTGCTCATCTAAGGCTTGCTTTGACAAATGCTTTACACAAATGGCCATTAATACAGTTTATAAGCAATCTTGGTACTTGATGCATGCAATGCTCCTATTCTACTTATGTTGTGCCTTTTATTCTAAAGATGATCCATATTCAACCTAATTACTACCCCCTTGTGTGGTGTTATTCTAGCCTTTATTTCCTTGGGGAATTCAAGAAGTAATTGCTTAGGCACTTCGTTACTTGTCAATAAGAGGAAATATACAAAGATCTTAATCTACAAAGACTAAGCAGCACCCGGGTGTCTGCCAAAATACGAATCTCCCGAATCCTTGCTTTGTATATATAACTATACATATGTATACGTATATATATATATATGTTTTTTTGGAATTTTCGGAATTCAGTGTGGGTTGGTAACTTTTTACGGCAACCCAACCCACCCAAAACTCGGTCAAAACCCTAAGTGCTAAGCATCTTGGTGTGAATGTTTTGATAGACTCACTTAACGGTAATTGAGACAGACTTCGAGTTTCTACGCCTCTAGGTGACCGAAAAAGAAAATAAATTTTTGCATAAAGGTGTATTTGTTCGATTGGTAGCTTTCTCCCTACGTTCGCTTTACTTGGGGTCAACACAAGGATTTTCCAGTGTATATCTCCCCGGCTTGTACTACTTCCCCGCTTCTTCCTTAGGTGTTTTGGTCTTTTTTGTGCAATTATTAAGCTGGGTTCCAGACAACCAACCAATGGGCTGTTACCCACGATCACTTGCCAGCCATACTTGTGCGGTGAAGTGTGGTTTATTTTCTTTTCTTCTTCTTCCCCTTTTTTTTCGCGTAGGTGGCTTCCCTGATCTCAAATGTACCTAGAGGCAGAGAAAAAGAAATGGCCTGTGGCTGGGTTCTGGACAACCTGCCAATGGCCTATTACCCACGATAACTTGCCAGCCATACCACCCTAGAGAGTTCATTAGCTACCCAATTTCTGTCAAAATCTCCGAGAAGTGAGTCTGTGCAAAAATGTGTGCAGATGCTTAGACTCAAAGTTTTCCTGAGTTAGAGGGTGAGTTGATAAGTCGTATACTTATTACCTTATTTAGTAGGTGGATTAGAATAGCTTAAAGTTGCAAGGATTCGCCACTAAATCCATATTTTAACAGATACCAGGGCTGATTAAGCCTGAAGGCCTGAAAAGTCTAAGTGTTTAAGTTCTTTTTGTATTATTTCCCACTATTGACAAGTTTCTAATGCCTAAGTTTTCTTCCTAAATTCAATTTTTTGTTTATTCAAACTGATTAATTAAGCTCAGGATTATGCAATTTACCATCTCCCCCATGCTTAAGTTGGACAATGTCCTCATTGGCAAATACACGGATGCAAAAGGGTTCAAAAAAATAGTACCTGAGTGACATAAACTACCAGATCAGTCTGAATCCTCTGGGTTGCCTCCCAGGAAGCACTGAGTTTAACGTCTCTAGCTGGGCAGTGCTTGGTGTCAGCCCTCAACAAGGGTGACACTTTCCTTGGGGGGTACCTGGGCCAGGAAATGCTTCAATCTTTGACCATTGACTGTAAAGGTGTGCCCGGTGTTAAGATCCGCGATTTCAACCGTCCCATTAGAATAGGGCTTGACCACCTGAAATGGTCCTGTCCATTTGGACCTAAGTTTCCCTAGGAAGAGTTTCAGGCGTGCATCAAACAGCCAGACTTGTTGGTTCGGCTCAAAGGTTTTTCTATGAATGAGTCGGTCGTGGACGGCTTTCATTTTCTCCTTATATAGCCGACTATTGTCAAAGGCATCCCAACGAATTTCTTCGAGCTCAGATAATTGAAGCGTCCTTTGCACACCGGCTAACTGGGGATCCATGTTACATTACTTGATAGCCCAGTAAGCCGGTGTTCCAATTCGACAGGGAGATGGCAAGCTTTGCCAAAGACCAAGCGATAAGGTGACATGCCTATCGGGGTCTTAAAAGCGGTCCTGTATGCCCACATGGCATCATCAAGTCGTGTGGACCAGTCTTTCCTGTCAGGTCTCATAGTCTTCTGTAAAATGTTCTTGATTTGTCTATTGGAGACCTTAGTCTGCCCATTTGTTTGTGGATGATACGGGGTGGAAATGCAATGGTTTACCCCGTATTTTCTAAGTAGGGCACGGAATTGGGAATGGATAAAATGGCTTCCACCATCACTGATCATGGCCTTGGGTATTCCAAACAGGGAAAAGATGTTCTTCTTCACAAAGTCCATGACAGTCTTGTGATCGCATCGTCGAGTGGCGACGGCTTCAATCCATTTGGAAACATAGTCTACCGAGACCAGGATGTACTCGAAGCCGTTGGATGGTGGAAAGGGGCCCATAAAATCGATACCCCAAACGTCGAAGATTTCGACAATCAAAATGGGATGAAGGGGCATCATATCTTTCTTGGTCATGGTCCCCAGTGTTTGGCATCGTGAGCAAGTCTTGGCAAAGATGTGTGCATCCTTAAATAGGGACGGCCAATAAAATCCAGACTGCAACACTTTTGCAGCTGTTTTCTTTCCAGAGAAGTGGCCGCCACAGGCTTGGTCATGACAAAAGGAAAGCACACTCTGAACTTCATCTTCAGGGATACACCTTCTGATGATCTGATCAGCACAGAGGCGAAACAGCATGGGATCATCCCAGAAATAGTGCTTGGCCTCAGCCAAGAACCTGTCCCGTTGCTGTCTAGACCAGCTGTGCGGGGTTTGTCCTATAACCAGGTAATTAACATAGTCGGCATACCATGGCATTTTCTTGTCTTGCACTGCTAGGATGTGTTCATCAGGGAAGGTATCAAATAGAGGTAGGGAGGGTCCAATGTGGTCTGGATGAAGTCTCGACAAGTGGTCAGCCACCACATTTTTCGATCCGGCCTTGTCTTGGATTTCCAGGTCAAATTCCTGCAAAAGTAGGATCCATCTGATGAGCCTGGGCTTTGCGTCCTTTTTGGCCAACAGGTGCCGGATGGCTGAATGGTCAGTGTAAATAGTCATGTGGGATCCCAGCAAGTATGAGCGGAATTTTTCAAGTCCAAACACTACAACGAGCAATTCTTTTTCTGTGACGGTATAATTACGTTGGGCCTCGTCCAACGTTTTGCTCGCGTAGTAGATCACCACGGGCTTCTTGTCTTGCCTTTGTCCCAGGACAGCGCCTATGGCAAAATCTGAAGCATCATACATAATCTCAAAGTCCTGGGACCAGTCTGGGGGTTGAAGTATAGGTGCGGTGGAGACTAAGTCCCGGAGGGTGTGATAAGCTTGGATGCAATTAGGAGACATGTGGAATATGGTGTCGTTGGCTAGAAGGTCGGTCAAGGGTTTTGAAAGCTTGGAAAAGTCTTTGATGAACCTTCGGTAGAAGCCAACATGTCCTAGGAAGGAGCGAATCTGCCAGACCGAACTAGGTGGAGGAAGTTTCGAAATTAAATCAACCTTAGCTCAATCTACCACGATACCCCTATGCGAGACGATGTGACCGAGGACAATTCCTTCTTGAACCATAAAATGGCTCTTTTCCCAACTTAACACCAAGCTAACCTCGATACATCATTTCAGGATTTTCTCCAAGTTGCTTAGACAATGGTCGAATGAATTCCCGAATACAGAGAAATCATCCATAAAGGCCTCCAAGTATTCACCCACCATTTCTGAAAAAATGGCTAGCATGCAACGTTGGAAGGTCGTAGGTGCGTTGCATAACCCGAACGGCATTCGACAGAATGCAAACGTGCCATACAGGCAAGTGAATGTGATCTTTTCCTGATCTTCTGGAGCAATTGCGACTTGGTTATATCCTGAATATCCATCCAGGAAGCAAAAATACTTCTGCCCTGCCAATCTTTCAAGGATTTGGTCAATGAATGGCAAGGGGAAGTGGTCCTTCTTAATGGCTTCATTAAGCTTCCTATAATCAATACACACCCGCCATGCGGTAGTGGTATGGGTGGGGATGGATTCGCCATGATCATTGGTGACAACGGTGAGCCCAGCTTTCTTTGGAACCACTTGAGTGGGGCTCACCGAGGGGCTATCAGAGATAGGGTAGATGATGTCGGCGTCAAGCCACTTGATAATTTCTTTTTTAACGACCTCCCTCATGTTTGGGTTTAAACGTCTCTGCATCTGGCGGGAAGGTCGGGCCCCGTCTTCCAGGTAAATCTTGTGCGTGCAATAGGTGGGGCTAATTCCTCTTAAATCTGAAATGGTCCAACCAATGGCGGCCCGATGTTCTGAAAGGGTCGCAGTCAACCTGAGTTCCTGATCCTTAGTTAGATGAGAATTAATAATCATTGGGAAGGTCTGGTCAGGTCCCAAGAAGACGTACTTGAGATTCTCGGGCAATGGTTTAAGTTCGGGTGCGGGTGGGACCACAGTCGATGGGAAGGGAAAGGGCGGTAGTTGATCAACATCGATCTCTTCAAATGGTGTCATGTGATGATACTTAGTCTTACAGAGGTCCACGGGTAATGATGGTGACGAGTCAGAACTACGAGTTTGGCGGTCTGAGACAGAACTGAGGGTGAGGCATTCCTCGACTAAAGTTTCCACGAGATCATGTTCCTCAATGTAATCGCAATCAAAAGATTTTGTCGCCCGGAAGATATCCAATTGCATTTTCCTGTCCCCAAAGGCGATTTCCATACATCCCGTGTCGCAATCAATGTTTGCTTTAGCCGTAGCTAAGAAGGGCCTGCCAGAAATTATGGGTGCATTCTGTAATTTTTCAGGGACTTCCATGTCGAGCACCAAAAAGTCGACCGGGAAATAAAAGCCCTTGACCCGTACAATTACGTCCTCGACAACCCCCTTCGGGGTTTTCACAGATCTATCAGCCAGCTGGATGGTGACAGGGGTTGGTGTCAGCTCCCCAAAACCAAATTGGTGGTACAGGGTTGTTGGAATTAGATTGATAGAAGCACCTAGGTTCAGGAGCGCTCTATCAAATGTCATGTCCCCGATATTGCAAGAAATCAGGGGCGCTCCTGGGTCAGTTCGCTTGAGTGGAAGGTTGCTTGATATCACAGAACTTGCTTGCTCAGAAAGTACAACCTTCCTAGGTGCTTGCGGTCTCGACTTACGCTTGGGTGTACAGGCATCCTTTAAGAACTTGGCGTAAGCAGGGATGTGTTTAACAGCTTCTAGGAGCAGAATATTAATCTGTACTTGCTTAAAAATTTCCAACAGCTCCTCAGTTTCCACAGTATTCTTCTTTTTCTTGATTGTCTCCAAGGCCTTAGGGTAGGGTGTCTGAATGTGGATTGGTTCCATGTCTGGGTCCTTGGTTAGTGCCTCTTCTGAGTCAGGTATTTCAACAGGTAAAGTCTCGGGGGGAGTCAGCCATTTGGGATCCTGGGTTTTGGTGCCGCTTCTCAAGGTCACCGCATTCCCAGAGGCATTGGGGCCATGGGGTGATCCTTGAGGAGACGAGGACGAAAAAGCGCCAAACCCAGGAGGTGTTTGCGGGGCTGGCTGGGCCATGTGAGCCTGCCTGGCGTTGCTTTGGAACCCTTGCGAATTGGGGCCTCTGTTAATTATATTTCGCAGCTTCGGTTGTGGTTGGGAAGGTAGGGATCCTTGTTGTTTACAGTCCAAGAGTTGGCTTAACTGTCCCTTTACCAAGGCCATTTCCTCCTGATGTTTCTGGTTCATGTCAGCCATCATCTTTATTAAGGCATCCATTTGGTTTTGTGGGGGAGGGGCCGCCTTATTCTGGTTATATTGGGGTCTAACTGGTGGTCCTTGCTGATAGGGGGCAAGTGTGGCTACTGGTTTGGCCTGGGCTGGTTTTGGAATTGCGGTGGTTTCTGGTTTGTCCAACCAAAGTTGGGGTGGTTATGCCAGCCGGTGTTGTAAGTGTTGGAGAAAGGGTCAGGTTTCGCATAACCTTGGACGGCTTGCACATCTTCTAGGATAGCCGATGTTGATGAAGAGGGAAGGGAGTAATCAAGGGTCGAGGGAGCAAAGGTCCCCCCCTGGAACATGGTCAGGGGTTGTTCCAGGTTTAGTTGGGTGAAGGGCTGGACCAGGTCAACATTATGTGCTCCCTTTGCTAGGGAGAAAGTCTGCAAGGGGTTCCTGGTCTGATTCAGTAGCTCATCAATCTTTTTGTCCACCAATTCCACTCGATCCAACTTTTTGGCAATGATATCCATGTCAACCATTCCAGAATTTGCTTGCACCTCATAAATCCTACCATGGGGTTGACTGGACCTGTTAAACTGGTTCATGGAGGCATTGTTGAGCGAATTCTCGCTCATAGACTCAAAGAGCTCAAACGCACTCTCCTCATCTTTGTTTAGGAAGTTTCCCCCGCATGAGGCATCGATGAAGTTCCGTAGGTTGCTGTCCAGACCGTGGTAAAAGATCTGGGCCAATTGCCACCTTGGGACTTCGTGGTGTGGGCATTTCCTCAAAAGTTCATTAAATCTTTCCCACGCCTCATGAAATTGTTCCCCACCCTGGAGTGTGAAGGTAGTGATAGCTCTTCTAATGGCATTGGTCTTTCCTATGGGGAAGAATTTCTTTAAAAATGCATGCCTCAGTTCTTCCCAGGTGGTGATGGGTCTACCTAGGGTTCTAAGCCAATGAGAAGCCTTGTCTCTTAATGAGAAAGGGAACATCTTGATTAGAACAATGTCAAGGCTAATGTTCCTAGGTTTCACCGTTCATGCTATGCGGTCGAGATCCTCTAGGTGTTGAAAGGGGTCCTCATTTGAGCTTCCATGAAAGTGGCTCTGGATCAAACTTAAGACGTTTGGTTTCAACTCAAAATCATCTCCCCCCTCGGGGATCCTAAGGTGTGGCTCGACTCTAATAGCAGAGGGATTATAGAAATCGCGGAGGGGTCTTGGCTGGTCCTGAAATGGCGGTAAATCAAGTGGTGGTTGCCCTGGCATGTCGTGGAAAGGTGGTGGTTGTTCTTGCGGGTTCTGTAACCATTGTATGGCTTGCATGATGGTGTGGATTTGTTGTTGCTGAAGCCGATGGTTAGCATTGATTTGAGCTTGGATGATGGCCATAGCGTCTGGTGGGGGTTGATCTTCAGCCTCATCTACCCTAGGTTCAGCCATGTTTTCAACAGAATTACATCGCCTAGATTCCTGCCCCAAAACACACAATTCGGGAGGCAGTGAGCACCTCTCGTGCATACACTAGAGAAGAACAGGAGGGGATGCGGAGGGCGACAGATGCGAGAAATGTGTTTCAATCAAGCACGCAAGCCTAATCCTTATGGTGTATTCCTTAGGAGACCTAGAAATCTCACAAAGGGTGATTAAGTCAGTAAGCATTGAACTCCCCTTCCCAAGGCTAATCTGGCCAGGTTGATTACGAGGGGATTGCAGGGAAGGTTCTTCCTTTTGGCTTGCGCCTCCGGTTCCATAGACCCCACAACCGCGGTCGTTTGACACTGCCCCGCAGCCTAGTCACCAGATTCTACCAAGGGAGTGAAAGCCAAGTGCCTAGCAAACAAAACCTCGCCTTTTGAGACTAAACTCAGTCCTGCCTAGGGCACGTCTACTTAGTTTTAAAGGGTTAGGATAGTGCTTGTGCTTAGGGTGATGTGATGAGGCGTTGATTGGGGTGGTGCCTCTTAATTTTCCACTTTCAAAGTGTGTGCTTCTAGCAAAACATGGTTTTCAAGTAAGAATTTGTTAAGATGTGGTGTCTTTTAGTGTTTCATCCTTACTTTAGTACTTTTTAGGGTTGACGTGTCTTAATGTTTTCGAACAAGTTTCAGTGGGCCCGTCAAGTTCTGCACACAAGTTGGTGAAAGTAGATTTCCTTTTCTTTTGTAGAGGCTCTAAAACCCTAGTGTACTCATCCTGATGATCATGCAGCTTCTATTAGATGAGTCAGTTTTAGGGTTGAGTGGTGCAGCCCAGGTCAATTCACGGTGGTTTCGCAAACACCACTCAAGAAAAAGAAAAGAACACTCCAAGAATTTGTTCAGAATGTTAGAGTGTACATTTTTTGTGGGGTGATGTGTTATGGACGTGGGTCAAGCAATCATACACCACGCCAATTTTTTTCAGTTTTACAATTTTTTTAGCTTTTTCACGCAAGCAAACAATGAGAGACAGGTTACTCACTATCGGTCCTCAAGGCGCCTACTCCCTTGCTACCATCGTGGAATGCGTCGCTTCGCCGTCCATGCGTCGAATTCCTGCAATCGTCAAGTAAAAAGGAAAATAGGGCAATAGACGATGTGAGAATGAGTGTGGAATGGAGGTGATAAAACAAATCCGTTGCCTCCCCGGCAACGGCGCCAAAAACTGACGTGCTCTTGTGTGTGTGTGTTAAGAGGTGTCGTTATAGTCGCACTTGATACGTCGGTTTTAAAAGTAGTAAACGGAGGTGAGTCCGAGTGTCGGTCTCAGGGAGGCGTGGAAATCGGATTTTGTTTATCACTTGTTGTCACGAAAGAGGAGGAGTTTTGCTTGCGAAAGAGACGGTTTTGAAAAGCGAGAGCGAGAGATAGAGAGAGAGAGTTTAGGGTTAGAAAGCTCTTGGTTTTGATCATGCACTTTGAACAGAAATTAAAATGGTGATTCAACGGAAAATAATTTCATTAAACATGCATTCATAGTTCATAGCTTACAACATTAAATACATGCTTTAACAAAAGTAAATGAAAGCTTAAAAGAGAGAGAGAGAGATGGAGAGAGAGTGGAGAGCGACGAGGCAGCCATGGTGGTGGAGGAGGCTCCGTCGGTGGCTCGTCATCTCCGGTGATTACAAGAGTGCCTAAAGCTAGCTAAGAGAGGAGTGGAGTAGTTGCAAGTGGGAGAGTATGCCTTGAATGGTGGTAGAAGGGGGTTTAAATAGAGTTAAGGGCTTCCTAAAAGAAGAATGGGCTTTAGCGACATCCAGAGCGTCGCTAAAACCACTTCCACAAACGTCGGTGAAGCCCTCCTGCCGCCGGTCAGCTGCCCGACCCGATCTTCCTCTTTGCGCAATCCGTAGCCGCTGAACGAGAGCCGTCCGATCGAAGATCGGACGGCTGAGAGCCTTCTGCGCCCGCGCTGAGCTCGCGCCTTGGGCGCGCGTGTGCGCGTGCGTTTCCTCCCGGCATGCGCACGCGCATGGGCGCTCGCGAGCTGTCGTCGCGCCGCGTGGCGAGATCCTAGCCGCCCGCTGTTGATCGGGCTACCCAATTTTTTCGCGCCCTTCGCTCGCCTTCAATTTCTGCTCCGCGCGGCTCGAACGCGCGTCGCGGCGATGCAGGCGTGCGCGCTAACCGTTGCGCCACGCCCGCGCTTTGTCGCGGCGACCGCGGGCGAGCACGCAGATCTCGGCTGTTCGATCGAGGATCGATGGCCGAGATTTGTCCTTGGCCGGCTGAGGGTGTGCGAGCGGTGGGGGCTGGCTGACATGGCACTCTCTAGGCCATTGATCTCCAGATCAATGGTCAGAATTTCTTGGGCCCATTGTGGGAGCTCCGGATGTCGGATTTGGCCGATCTTGAGTCCGTTGGACTCTGTTCATCATTCTGAATCCATCCGTGCGGTCCGATTGCTCATCTGAGGCCTACTTTGACAAATGCTTTACACAAATGGCCATTAATATAATTTATAAGCAATCTTGGTACTTGATGCATGCAATGCTCCTATTCTACTAATATTGTGCCTTTTATTCTAAAGATGGGTCATATTCAACCTAATTACTACCCCCTTGTGTGGTGTTATCAGCTGTCCACGGCAGAGGTCATCGAGGGTAGACCACACCCAATTGGGGCCCTTCATCACATATACACCACCTAATGGCCCCGTTCGACATGTTAATTAAAGAATTAATCGCCTATTCATAAAATGCCTAAATTCATCTCAACTCTTGAGTTCGTTGTCTATGGCTAGCTCAAGAGAGTTAAAACACCTAATTAATCACATCTAAATCATCGCCGTACGCATATAACCCTTTCTCCTCACTCAATTGAGTGAGAGGAGCACCGTGGAATTCTAATGAACTCAAAGTCTCTATTTTCTAATTCACTGAATATATCTGATTTAATTCACTAATTGCTTCAGTTGAAATTCTCTTGAGGTTCAGAAGGACCTCAAGAAGCTCCTAAGCCCATTTCTTTTGATCAGTTTTGCATCTTTGACGACTAAAATCGAACACATCGGAGCTCCGATGAGCTCCAGCGATAAAATTTTAATTCACAGCCCTTTAAAGGCCTTAAGGAGCTCTGGAATGGTAGTTTAGAGATTAAGGATCACATTTTGGCCATTTATTATGTGTTCTAATGTGTATATATCCTCCCTGACCGTCGTCTTCTCTAACTTCGATGGAGTTAGAGAGGCGGATTCAATTAGAATCCTAACCTCTAAATAGGTCAAGAAGCTTCACTAGAGTCCTAGGAAACTGTTACAAGGTTTGTTAATGCCTGCGAACCCCTAGGTTCTTCTGCCGAGCAAACACTCACAGGTCCTCAGGCGATGCATCTGGAATCCCTAGGAAAATAGATCAAAACATATTTTGGTGCCATGAACAAATTATTGACATTGTTTAGAGCTAACCCAGAGCTTTAATTTGATCAGAGATTGCTTAATTCAAAAAGTCAACTCAGGGAGCTTTCTAGTCAATCTCAGGTCTGATTTAGAGGATTTTTGTTAAAATTGAGGTTTAATGAGTTAAATTGATTACTAAGATGACTCTGAGGTTGTTAGAATCAGTTAGAAGTCATTTTGACAAGAATTTATGTTAATTGTTGCTTCTATCCAATATGGGTCTATTGTGAACTCATACTGAGTTCAGTAGGTTCATGGCAAATTTTAAAGGTAAATTCAATCCAGATGAGATCGCAACAACCCTTAGAGGTTGTTCGATCAGTTACAGTCTGCTGTTATCTCTCCTTTAGTCAAACCAAACCTCGAATCTAAGCTCTAGAGTTTTAATACGAAGCTCTAAGCCTTAGTCCTCTTCCTGAAGTAGTTTAAAGCCCCCTTCTCCATTAATTCACTGTGGAATCACCTATTGAAGTTGATTCGAACCTCATCTAGAGGTCAAAGGCCCTTCTACAAGCCATCTGACTTGAATTCCCCCTTTTGAAGTCCTTAACGACCACATGACAGCTGTACATTCATCCTTCAAATCAAAGGACAAATCATTGTCAAAGCATCAAATTGATATGTGTTTATTGTAGAGTAATCCAAGGGCTTTCAATCGAGCCTTTGCTTGATTGAAACCATCAACCATAGCGACTGCTGTCCTCTGATGAAGTTGACTAAAACCTGGAGAAGAATGTGCCACATCGGAAAACCTAGACCGTCGACCTTAGTATAAAGTGATTTTCTGCATATGACATTTCGGTCGTCAGTGCAGGGCGCAACTCTTGAGCATATGGGTGCGGGTGCGTGCTTGTGCACGTGCCTGCGCATGGGTGTGTGTGTGTACCTGTGGGCGTGAGTGTGGGCCATTAAGTGGGAGTGGGCCTAGGAGGCCGGTAGTGTGCATTGATATAAATATACAGAAATCCACCTAATTAAAACTAGGTCGAACTTCTAGTCGGGTCTGGTCCCACCCTACGGGGTGCTGTGTATCCCCAAAAGAGGTCTAACCATCCATTAATAATATAATTTTTATAAGTAAAGGGAAATTAATGGGTTAAGTGTTGCGTGAAAAAAAAAAGGCTAAGTACGGTGGAAATAAGAGCATAATTAAGAGAAGACTTAAGAAAAAGACTAAGTGTCGAAAGGAGCCTAAGGCTTCAGAGAGAAGAAAAAGAGAAGAGGTTAAGGGAAGAAGAGAATAACGACAAAAGATAGAGAGAATAAAGAGACAAGGGCTGAAGAAGAAGCTGAAGGTAATTAAGGAATAATATGAAGGAATGAAAGAGAGAGAATCAAACGTCCTTGCATGTAATCAGTCTTCTAATTTCTATTTTTAAGATGTCCAATTCTATTTTTAGACGTCTAATTTATAATTCTATTGGTATATCTTGTTCTCTTTCATTATTTTGAGCTTTAAATGAAATAAGGCCTTTGTACTCATTTGTTTGGCATTTTCTTGCCTTAATCTTTTGTAATTAGAGGTACTAGATGTAATAAACATGTTTACTTGGTTTCTAATGACAAATCATATGTGTAAATATGTTTTCTATACATGGAATATTACTTGTGCTTATTTGACTCATTTTTGTGCAAAACTCATGTGCTTAAAATATGTTAATCTAATAATTGATTAATTAATTAGTTCCTAATTATTCTTAGAAACTAAATGGTGAATTAGGATTAAGTTATGCCCCTAGTGAACGACCTGAACTCAACCAATTAAAAAAAAACTTTAAATCTAAAATGTTAGGTTAACTTGACCATATACTAAATTCACGACTTTGATTCGAGTTAACCTAAGCTACATTCTTGTGCATTTAATTAAGCCTAAAAAACTTAATTAACTGTGTTGAGAAGTAAATGACCATATTAATGGTGCCACTGCCGGGGAGGTAACTGTAATTTGTATTCGCCACTATGTGTAAATAATTCTTTTTACTAATTAGCTTTGTTTTGTTTTGTTTCTGTCTTCTTTTTAGGGATATCTTTGTAGGTATTCTCAGGAAAGGAGGTGGGTTTTTCTGTTTCTACTTTTAGTATTCCCATTATATATACCATTGTGAGTATTTCTTTCCTAGTCTTTAGTATAGATTGTATTGTTGCATTTAGTTAGAGAAATTTAAAAAAAATACAAAAACACTCATTTTATTTGACTAGCAGCAGTATGTGTTAGGCATACACTCCTAGGAGTGCATTTACCTACTAGTATTTCAGCAATCTGACTCGGGAATTTTCTACTGTTTTTCTCGCATCAGCGGAAAAACACGTGCAAAAACTTGCGTAGATCCTTGTCTTGGAGAATTAACATGTCCATATTTGTTTGAAATGATATAAAAGGCGGTCACATTTACTTCTTTCTGCCATTTTTGTAAAAAGCTTAACTAAAAAGAGGATTTTAAAACTCGTGACATATATCTGTCTGCAGATTGCATGCGGGTTTTTATCGTACACGTCTGTTGCATGCTATCGCATACACAGTGCGATCACTAGAGTTACACGAGTCTATATTTTCTACCTCTCCTCTTTGCACCTTTTAGGGCTTTGGTCGAAGATCAACAAGTCTGTCTCACTACTAGAGCCTTGGGGAGCCTGTAGTGAGCAGTCTCGATCCTAGACCTTAGACCTTTGAGCCTTTAGGGTACGCACCTACATAGGCACAATCTAGGACACGTATTTTGGATTCATATTGTATTTGTTTGCATCAAATCTATTTTCTGTGTATTCTAGGATTCTTCTTTTCCTTTGAAATGAAGAAAAACCCACCTTTCACACGTTGTTTTCGAGTCTTGTTTGCCGCTGTTTTTTTCTACAGTAGTGTGAGTGTGCCTTTGCACATTCTTTTGGTTTATGCACGGGAGGCAATCCCTGAAACCGCCTCTCGTATCTCCTTTGACAGGTATTCCTAGATCGGTGCACTGAAGCACCAATAAAATTCTCGTCTGATACATCTGCTTTTTCTACATTTGATCCTATGGACCAAACGCAAAATCAGAATCCCGAGATCCCTTCTTCTGGTTAGGGGGAGATGCCACCTTTTGATATCCATGAGGCGCTCTTGAACTAGAATTTACAAATGCTTGAGCAAAATCGTCAAATCAATCTGTTGACGGCTGCTTTTCAGAATTTGCAGAACCTACAAATCCGTCCTCCTCCTCGACCTGAGACAAGTTTTGATCCCCCTAATTTCCCGAATCCACCTCGTCCTAGGCCTCTACTCTGAGATTATTATAATCCTTCCAATGCACAAGTAGGGCCTAATGTTAGGATTCCCATTGGAGAAAATGACCCAGAATTAAAGCCAGATATTATAGGTCTTATCCCACACTTTCACTGGTTTGCATCAGAGGATCCATTCCAACACATAGAAGATCTAAAAAATCTATCACAGACTCTTGGTCCTCGAAATCAAAATCGAGAAATTCTACTTATGAAGATGTTCTCCTTTAGCCTTAAGGATAAGGGTGCCTACTGGTACAAAACAATTACACGACCTATATCTACTTGGAACGAACTCGAAGCTGCATTTTTGAAGAAATTCTTCCCTATAGGTCGCACCAATGCATTAAGGTGAGACATCACTACTTTTACTCAGAATCAAGGAAAACCAATTCATGAAGTGTGGGAACTCTTTCATGAATTACAAAGGAAATGCCCACATCATGACATCCCTCGCTGGCAACTCATGCATATCTTTTATTATGGTTTACAAGAGGGCATTCGCAATCTGGTCGATGCCTCTTATGGAGGGAATTTTCTGAATCGCGATGCGGAATCCACCTTAGAATTATTTGAAGGGATGGCGGAAAACTCAATCAACAATGCAACAATGTCGCAATTCACGTGAGGAAATCCACATCAAAATCTGCATCCAAACTCGCATCAGAAGGGCATTCATGAAATCGAGAATCTGTCCAGTTCTAAGGATTTAGAAATTATTGCAGAGAAACTGGACAAAGCCAATATCGTAGCGAAGCATCTCAATGAGATCTGAAACACAATGAAGACTTTTACGCCTCTACTTGCTACGCAAAATCCCACGCTTTTACCTGTTTCGTAAATTCCCGTGGGGAGGGAATTTGTGAATAATCTGGATTCTAGAGATCCATCTTCCTTGGGTTTTCTATCTACTCCTGCACCAACCCAAGGAGGGACCTTTGTCCCACAATCTTTCCCACCTCTTTCCCCACTTCCTATTTTTGCAGAAAACACGCCATATCTTTTTGATGTATACGCCATCCAGGAAACCACTCCATGATCAAACCTATATTTAAATACCTACAATCTTTGATGGAGAAGCCACCCAAACTTCTCTTGGAATGATCAAAACCAAAGACCATCTTACCCGAATCAGACCCACCTTCATTGCCTTCTCAGCAACCGAATGCGAGGCCCAATCACGTGAGTACATAGAACTTCTCAGGGCCAAATAGAAATGCACAGCTTGATCAGATTTTGCAAGCTGTAAATGAGAGCCAGCGACAGAATGCTAAAGCTCTTGGTGAGATCCATAGGCATTGCAAGGTAGAATTGGCTGATTTACAAAATTAGATCACACTTTTGGTTGTGTCTCATCAACCAGGTACTCTTCCATCTCAGCCACTTTCGAACCCTAGGAATTTGCCAAACCCAAAGCAACATCAAGGCCAAGTACACTTCATTAATCAGGCCTTTGATTCGAAGCAAAACTCGCCTTCTTCACCTCCTGAAAGCAATCCACCAAACTAGCATCAGCAGCCTTTATTATACCAGAATGATCCATCTATAATCCCAAATAGGAATTGACTCTGCTGATCTTCTAACTTGGTTGGAATCACTTAATTGATTGCCTCAATCTTCAATATCTTTCTCTCAACCCAAATCAGATCTACTTTTCATGAGGTCCACTTTAATCTTACTGAGATTTTTCACAGGAATCTGATTTTTGGTTCTGCGAGATTTATTTAGGCAACTATCAGGGCGAGTTTTACCCGGGTGGTTTCCTACTCTATTTTTTCTGAGCCAATACTTCCACAACTCTATTTTTATCGTATCCATCCTTTACAAGAGTTCTTCACCAGGGTTTACGCTTAGCTGAAGGCATAAAACTTAGCATCCATCCATACACATTTTGTATATAGCTGTTTCCTACTTTTACACACTTTCCTACACATACACTTGAGTCTGTTCTGATTTATCACTTATTAATCACCGATTACCTTCACTTAGTTCGACTGACCACTCTAACTTAGGTCAAAATAGAAATCGTCCGCACAGAGATCTTTGATCTCCTCTATTCGACTCCTTCCGTCATCTTACACTAAGTGAAGTGTAATATCTTTTTCTACCCTTCTTACAATGAGGACAATGTAATATTTTGGCTTAGGGGAGTGTAAAGTGAAAATCTCACTTCAAAAGCATTGGTATAGAAAAGTAGAATATAAAAAGAACACACACAAAAAAATTAAATACCCACGAAATTATAAAAAAAATAGAAATATCTAAAAATCAAAAAATTAGAAAATTTTAAAAAATACTATAAAAATTTGAAAAATTACGAATAATTCATAAATATTTTTGAAACTTCCAAAAAGTATAGAAACAAATATATACAAATAAAAAAAAGTAAACATACATAAAACCATAAAAATAATAATAAGGGGTATAATGTTCTTAAGAAGAAAAAGAAGACACAAAAATATACAAACATATTTATATTAGTAATTAAAAGCTTAATTTTTCTTTTAGGTTAGAAATCAAAAATAAATATATATTTTGTAAATAGTATTGTATAAGAGCATTGAATCCTTACTTGGACTTCTACTTAAATGCCTTTTCAAAACACATTTTCATTTGCGAAATTTTGAACGGGACTTCCTTTGAGTTAGAGTTTGAAACCTTAAGGATTTGTTTTTCTGCTCTTAAACCTGAAACAAAGTAACTAAGATGTGTTAAGTCTTTAAGACTTAAATTTTGGAATTAAATTGTAACTTTCTGGTCAACTAGACTAAGTTAATCCTTTTTGCTTTTTGAACATCTGTTTTTACCACCAAGTTTAGTGAAAAGGCTAGATACCTAGAGTTAATTAAGTAAAGAGTTGGTAGAATTCTTAGTCATAAGGTCTATCAGGCTATAGGTAGCTTAATCAACCAAAGACATTCAGCTAGACTTGGCCAGTTGCATCTTGACAGATCCTACAGGAAGATACTAATAATTTAAGGGACCTAAGAGTGAATGGCTTTGCTGCCCAAGCTCTGGTTTGAGGGCTAAGTAACCTAAGCATCCAAAATTCACACACATAGAGTTGTCTTGTTGGCATCTAAGACCGCGAAAACACAGAGGTTAAGAGATCAATTTTGAATCCTCTTTAGTCTAAGGATTTCTGCGGGGCGGCTCTTGAAAGGGTGAAGGATGTGCCACTCACCTAGAAAAAGGATATGGAGTATTATTTTAGTAAGAAAAATGAGGAGAAAAAGGAAATAATAATAATAATACACCCTACAGTTAAGCATCCTAGTACAAATGGGTGGTTATGCAGTTTTATCCACCAAATAAAGCATCTCGGTACAAATGGATGCTATCTTTTCCTCCATTAAATAAAAGAACACCTCGCTATATATAGGTGTTTTATCCTATAGAAAAGAGTTGAAAAAATATGGAGATAAAAATTAGGAATAAGAGACCTAGTGGTCCACCGGGGAGATATACACAAAAAGTGTTGACCTCGAGATAGAAAAGTAGTGAGGAGAAAGCAACCAAACTAAGTAAGGACAAACCAAAGGCTTGAATTGGAATAACCTGGATTGGAAATTGATGTCTTAAGATTTGGACTTTTGTAACTTTTGATGCTTTTAGGACAATTCTACTCACGAGCACGGATGCTTAAAAATCATAGCTACTGAACCTTTGTATTAGGTAGTGAAGCCTAAGAAATCGGGTTTTAAGGACTAGTAGCTGAGGCCTAAAGGTGATAGATTGAGAAAACCCTAGGTCTAGACGTCTGTCCTTGGTGTTGTGGGCTGGCTGGTTAGGGATTTTACCAACTTTGAGTTTGGTTAATAAAGGGTATTTAGTTAATTTGCAAAAACTCAGGTGATAAAAATCAGATTTCATAAACCTAAAGATTAACTTAAGTCTGTTGAATTTTTGAGTTAGAATTTAAATTCCAATTTTGGAGTCTTATTTTCTTAAAACATTTTGACCTCTTAGTTTTTAGGGTTGAGAACACATACAGAGAATAAGCGCATTTTTTGAATTCTAATCTTAAGGAAATTTCCGTCAAAGGTTCTATTTTTAACGAATACGTAATTTGAGAAGTGTTAAGTTTTTAAGTCTAAGTATAGAGATTCTCGCAGAATGCTCTGCATATTTATGGATACTTATTTATTTATATATATATATATCTCAAAAAATTGAATATCCAAAATTCTGACCTAAGCTTTCATCTATTTAGTTTTATTTATAATAATTTAAATACCATGGTGCTTAAGTCATCATATTTCTTGGTTAATTTTGCTAGGGACTAGCAAAACTTTGGCTTGGGGGTATGATGAGAAACTCATCATGGCTCTTAAATATCCCTAATTAACTAGTTTCCCTAGTTAATTAGCTAAGAATATGTTTATTTAGGGTTTAATTATAATATAAGGGACAATATATTAAAGGACCATAAAATAAGTTAATTAAATATCAATTAATGTTATTAATAATTTAAATAATAATTTGGACTCAAATTATAAATATTTATCTACCTAATTAATATTTAAGTTAACATTATAAATATTTAACCCTAAGTATGTAATAACTTAAGTAACTTAATCAATTAAATAAATTAAGCTAGAAAGGTCAAAAATGTAAATTCATGGTATATATATAATATTTATATAATTTCTAATCATATATAAAAGGTTGAAAAATAATTAAATTAAAATAAGACTTGAAAACCTCAGTTTACGTTTTAGTCCCTAGGTTTCTATTTCCATTGAGTCCTTTTATTCAGTTTAGGTCTTTAAGTTTTCTTTTGAATAGGTCCCTGTGAGCACAACACTTTTGATGTAAACACATTTACACTACTTAAAATGTCTATTTATGCATGTTCTTAAGCATAGGATTGCATTTCATGATATAAATATTGCATTACATGCATCATCTTGCATTTAGAGTAGTTTGAATAAAATGGAGGTTAATTGTCTCCTTTTATGTGCTTGGACAGGGCAAATATTTTATCGGGGCCTCAGATCAAAGATCCAACCGTATGGATATGATCAGGGCGACGATTGGAGTTCAACGACTCCAAGATCGCCCTAATCAGGCATCCGTAGCATCAGATAGAGACCGGGGAACCCTAGAAGATCAAGGGCCAGGATGGTGTAAATCCGCACTTCAGATGGAAAATCCGACCACACGGATGAATTCGGATCGACGATCGCAGCCGAACGACACAAAAATCAAGTCAATCCGACATCCGTGGCACCATCTACAACTTCCAGAAGATGGACGGCCAAGATAGCGCCACGTGGCGCCATCCCAGCCGCCCAATCGGCCGCAGGAGTCCTGTGAAGACCACGCAACGTCTCCTCTCCGCCGTTGGATCTCGATCCAACGGCTGCGGTCGCGCGCGTTTAAAAACGTCCGCGCGACCATTTCGCCGCGTAGCGCAGCGGCTACGCAGCTGCGGGCGAAGCGGAGGTCGCGAGTTCGAGCCGCGGAGAGGGGGTCGAAGGCGCGGGCGAGCGGGCGCGCACGAGCGTCGGATGAAGATCCAATGGCCGCGCGCGCCCGATAGCGCCGACGCGTAATTGGACGCCCTGGTGGGCGCGCGATCGCACGCGGGCGGCGCGCTACGCAGCGGGCGCGGGCGCGATCTAAGCCGTCCGATCTCGCGATCGGACGGCTGAGACGACGCGGACGTGCGTCTGCGTTACGCGCGCAGGCCAGCCGAGCGGGCGCGCGTGGCGCGGCGGCGACGGCGACGGCGGGGCTTTAGCGACGGTTTTATCCGTCACTAAAGACCCCTTATTTATTATTTTGAAGATGTAATGTCCATTTTGCCCCCACTCCTTGCAACTATAAAAGGAGACCCCCTCCATACGAAATTTTCATCCCTTCCTTCTCCTCTCTACCTCTCCAAAGCTCAAGAGAAGCTTGTCCCACACCCGGGATGCCTCTCGCGAGATAAAGTCCAAATTTTCGTCCCCCTTCGGAAGTGGATCCCGCGACGACGACGGCGTGCTGCTTCGTTCCCGTTCTTCTGCTTCGTCCTCCTTCGTCCCGCCTCGTTCTCCTTCGTCCAGGCGTCGTCCCGTTCGGCTCGTCCTCCAAGCGACCGTCGAGGAGGATAACTTCTCTCTCCCATTCTTATTTACAGCTTTTCTAGTGTAGAATTTTCCTGCTTTATAGTGTAATTGATTTCCCGCTTTCTAGTGTAACTTGAATTTCGTTTGCTTGTATAAACAATTGAAATATTGAATGCATGTTCTCTTTCTCTCTCTCTCTCTCAATTTGATAGCTCCATTGTAATTATTTCGCCTTGTTTATCAAAAATCCTAAAAAAACATAATTGCGAATATAGATCAACGTAGCCTCCCTGAGTTCGACCCGGAATTCTTATTTCGGTATAAATCTTATTTGTTGAACATGAATCCTTCGCTTTCGAACTACAACGACGGGTTTTCCAAAACCAAACACGTTAGCGTAGATTCTCGTTCAACATTTTGGCGCCGTTGCCGGGGAGGCAACGATTTCCGATCTTTTCTTCGCATTTCTTGCACTTTATTTGTTTTCTAACTAGCTTTCTCTTGTGTCTATTGTTTTGCAGAGACCTCCATCAAGGAATCAACAAGCGGTAGACTGGAGTAAAGTGCAGTTGAAGACAACTGTAAGTGCTCCCCCATTCTTTCCCCCTCCATAGATTTCATTCGCCACATTAAATCCAAATTCCAATTAACCTAGGTGTTTGCATAAATCCTAGGAATAGTTTGGTTGTTTGGATTTCTACTCACACTTATTTCACCCTCATTCATAAAAAAATAATAATAACAAAAAGATAATTTTGTGGGGTAACTTTCAACAAACACACAACACACACCCACATTCAAGGCACTTGATTAACTTGATTTGTTTTCTACTCAACCGGGTTCTGATCTGTGGAACCGGTACACACAGAGCAACACATAACAGAGTAGAAATCATTCTAGGTTAACCATCTTTGAGTGCCTAACTTAGTGGTGCAATTGTGGCCAATTGTTTGAGTTGTTTGGGCCGCACCACTTTATTTAAAACCAACTCATCAAGTAGCTCCTCCTTAGGGTTTTCAATCTAGGTATATTCTAGGCACTCCGTTTTCTTTCTGATTTTAAAGGAAAACTATCTTCACCCGTGTTTTACAACTTGGTTTGCCTAGAAATTTGATTGCAATTCACCTAATTTGAAACCCTAAAAGCTACTTAAGCAGGATTTGAACATTAAAATTCACACATTATAAATAATCTTGCTTGAAAACCCTGGTTGTGCACCCACTTACACAAATTTCAATCAATCATTAAGGGCACAACCCATTATAAGGGCCCATCACATTCCATAAGCACCACAATCCCAGGCTGTAATAAAATTGAGTAGACGTTGGCCCTAAGGTTTGATTCGCTCTTCAAGGCCTAGTCTGAGATTGTTTTTGATTAACCTACTTGTACTGATTAATCTGATGTCTAGCTAGGGGAGTAGCGTCAAACGACCGCGGCTGGGGGGTACACTAGGAACCGGAGGCGAAAGCCAAAGGAAGAACCTTCTCCCCAGTCCCTCCTTCTAACTGGTTGGATTATACAGACGCAAGTAGAGTAAATCAGTTACAGTCTTAAGGCTGGTATTGGGAGTCAGTAGATCCTTAGGCTACCTCACTTAAGGACAGCCTTGTTTTGTTGTACTGCAGGGTCCCTATCCCCGGTCCTTCCGACCTACTCCTAGTTTATGCTGGGAAGACGGTCATTGAATCCCAGATTAGAAGGACCATTAGAACATTCTAGGAGGCGCAAGTTAGATTTTGGTCAATTTGATCCCATGGCCGAACAACAGCCTCTTCTGCCTGGAAATCCACAGGAAGAATTTCGAAGGTAGCTGGAACAAATGCAGAGAATGCAAGAATGGTTCCAGAGAATGCAGGGCGTTCAGCCCTTGAAGGATTTTTATGATCCTTCAAATTACGGGGAACGTCCCGGCGTCCAGATTCCAGTCGGTGACGTAGAAATCAAGCCCCAGGTGTTAAGCCTGATTAAACATTATCATGGGCTTGGCTCCGAGGATCCGTTTCAACACTTGGAGGACTTGACCACTTTGGTCCAGACCACCAAGTCTCGAAACGTAAACGAGGAGCAAATGATCATGAGGCTCTTCCCTCACTCTCTTAGGGATAAGGCCGCGCATTGGTATAGGACAATAGGAAGACCAATTACAACTTGGAATGAGTTGAAATCGGCCTTTCTAAAGAAATTTTTCCCAGTCGGTCGTACCAATGCTTTAAGACGGGCAATCACTACTTTTACCCAGCGGCCGGGGGAGCAGTTTCATGTGGCCTGGGAGCGATTCCAGGACTTATTGCGGAGGTGTCCACACCACGAGGTGCCGAAATGGCAACTCGTGCAGATTTTTTATCATGGGTTGACTGAACAACTCAGAAACCATGTGGATGCTTCTTGCGGAGGCAATTTCCTTAATAAAGATGCAGATAGTGCACATGATTTATTTGAGGAAATGAGTGAGAATTCAATAAATCATGCCTCCATGGATACTTTTAACCGGTCCCAACAACCCAGATCAAATGTCAATGAAGTCCATGACTCTCATTCATTTGATATGGAATTGATTTGTAATAAACTTGACAAAGTGGACTTGGTTGCTAAAAGAATGGAAGAGTGGATGGCTGGCAATTCTATGAACAACTCTCAATCCACTCAATCCCAAAATTCGGGATTCCATTCTTCACGAGCTCTTTCTGGACGGGAGTTCGTGAATCAACTTGATGCGACTCAACATATGAGTCAGCATTTTTCGGAACCCCATGGGTTCCCAACTGGGGCCTTTGATCCCAGTTTTTCTAATCCTTCCTTTTCTTTCTCTCCATCCTCACTTTATGAGGATGTCTGTGCTGTACAAGAGAATGCTAGATCCAACCCCTACTCGAATGCCTATAATCAAGGTTGGAGAAACCACCCTAACTTCTCTTGGAAAAATTCGGGGCAACAGACCCAATTCCGACCCAGCAATTATGCTCCGCAACGACCAATGGGTCAGGGTCAAGTATATACTCAGTTGCCTCCGAATCAGGTCAATCAGCCAGCTTGGAATGTCCGTCAACCCGCAGGGCAGGCTGATTTGAACCATCAAATAGTAGAGATGCAAGGATCTATGCTCCAGCTCATGCAGCAAATGAAAAACTCACTGGACAACTTGCAATCCGGGCTCATTGCTAACTCTCGCCAACCCGGATCTCTACCATCCCAACCCGTACCCAACCCACGAAACATTACAAATTCGGGCAATCAAGCCCAAGGGTACGGAAATCAGAGGGACCCACACGCGCATGCTCAGGTGGTTGAGCAGGGTTCCTCATCTTCTTCCTCTGTAAATCAACAATTCATGGTCAATCAAGCCCCTCCAATCTTTCCTAACCCTCCTCAAGACCCAAATTCTTACGCTTCTGCAAATTCTGTCACTTTGAGAAGTGGTAAGAAGACTCAGGATCCACAACCACATTATTCTAATCTTTTGAATCCTAAAGAATCTGAGGAGAGAGAAGAGAATTCTAAAGGAGAAATCAAGGCTCAGGAATCCGATTCCAAAGATCTGACTCGTGTTCCTTTTCCTGAAGCCTTAACCAAAGCAAAGAGGAAGAAGTCTGTTGATAGCAATGAGGAGCTTCTGAATTTATTTAAGAATGTTGAGATCAATATCCCGCTCCTTGATGCTATCAAGCACATACCGACTTACGCAAGATTTTTAAAGGAATTATGTACACAAAAGCGTAAGTCGAGAGAATCTGTTCCGAGGAAGGTGGTACTCTCCGAGCAGGCTAGTTCTGTTATCCTGCACTACCTCCCTCAGAAAAGGAGAGATCCTGGTGCTCCTTTGATTTCTTGCGTTATCGGAGATTACACATTTGATAGAGCACTTTTGGATCTCGGTGCATCCATCAACCTAATTCCGACTTCTCTTTACGAGAAGTTTGGGTTAGGCGAACTTCGGCCAACTTCAGTAACGCTACAGTTAGCGGATCGTTCGGTCACAAACCCGCGAGGCGTTATTGAAGATGTTATAGTTAAGGTCAAGGATTTTTATTTTCCTGTAGATTTCCTTGTCCTTGACATGGATGTACCAGATAATCTGAGGAACACGCCCATCATTCTGGGGCGTCCGTTCCTGGCTACCGCAAAGGCCAACATTAATTGTGAAAGCGGTAGCATGGAAATCGCCTTTGGGGACCAACGTATGAAATTAGATATTTTTAAGGCGATCAATAAATTTGAGGATTGTGGAGTTATTGAGGAACTTGATGAGGATAATATTAATATTGAAACTTGTTTGACAGTTTCTTCAATTGAAAGTTCCTCTTTGGTTGATGAATTTGACCCACAACCCTCTGACTTAACATCTTCGGAAGAGGTTACTGATTTTGTCCACTCACAACCTCTCCCTCTTGTTGAATCTTCAGCATCTACCCGACCATCAATCATCACCCCACCTCAGCTCGAATTGAAACCATTGCCCGAGAATTTGAAATATCAATTTTTAGGACCTCAGAATACGCTCCCTGTGATTATCAGTGCTAAATTGACAAAGGAGCAAGAGATTAAATTGATTAAGGTTCTAAAGGAACATAAGGAGGCAATTGGTTGGACCATTCATGACCTTAGGGGGATCGAGCCATCTTACTGCAATCATAGAATATTTTTGGAAGATGGATCCCGCCCTTCTCGCCAGATGCAGAGGAGATTGAATCCAAATATGCGAGAAGTGGTAAAAAAGGAAATCATCAAGTGGCTCGATGCAGGAATTATTTATCTAATCTCTGACAGTCCCTGGGTAAGTCCCGTTCAGATTGTTCCAAAGAAAGCCGGGATTACTGTTGAGACTAATGAGAAAGGAGAATCTGTCACAACTCGTTCAGCTTCATCTTGGAGAGTTTGTATTGATTACAGGAAGCTGAACACTGCCACTAAAAAGGATCATTTTCCCCTGCCCTTCATTGATCAAATTCTGGAAAAATTAGCCGGGCAGAAGTACTTCTGTTTTCTTGATGGTTACTCGGGATACAACCAAGTTCCTATCCATCCCGAGGATCAGGAAAAAACTACTTTCACCTGTCCCTACGGAACCTTTGCTTTTCGTAGGATGCCTTTCGGGTTATGCAATGCACCTGCGACTTTTCAAAGGTGTATGCTAGCCATATTTTCCGACATGGTGGGAGAGTTTATGGAAGTCTTCATGGATGATTTCTCCGTTTTCGGAGAATCATTTGACTCTTGTTTGGTTAATTTGGAAATGATTCTTAAGCGATGTATCAAGACACGATTGGTCCTTAGCTGGGAAAAGAGTCATTTCATGACCCAAGAGGGCATCGTTTTGGGTCATGTAATCTCTGAACGGGGAATTGAAGTGGATAAAGCTAAGGTTGATGCTATCGCTAAACTTCCTCCTCCCACATCAGTTAAACAAATCAGATCATTTCTTGGCCATGTGGGATTTTATCGAAGATTCATCAAGGACTTCTCGAAGGTTGCCCGCCCTTTGAGCAATCTTCTTGCCAAAGAAACACCGTTCATTTTTGACGAATCATGCCAAAAGGCATTTGATTTCTTAAAAATGGCAGTCACCTGTGCGCCAATTTTGCAACCACCTATTTGGACAACCCCATTTGAGATCATGACCGATGCTTCTGATTACGCGGTCGGGGCTGTCCTGGGTCAGAAAATTGATCGAAAGCCCTTTGTCATTTACTACGCTAGTAAAACTTTGGATGAAGCCCAGAGGAATTACACTGTTACTGAAAAGGAATTACTCGCTGTAGTATTTGCGTTGGAAAAATTCAGGGCTTATCTCTTGGGGTCTCATGTTATTGTTTATACCGACCACTCGGCCTTGAGACATCTCTTGGCTAAAAAGGATGCTAAACCCCGGCTTATTCGTTGGATTCTTCTTCTTCAAGAATTTGATCTTGAAATCAAAGATAAAACCGAGGTACAAAATGTGGTGGCGGATCATTTGTCGAGACTCCTAGGTGATTCTTCTTGTCCGGACATTCCGATTGCTGACACTTTTCCGGACGAAACCATTCTTACAGTTTTAAGTGTCCACACCCCATGGTTTGCTGACATTGTTAACTATTTGGCTGTTGGTCAAATCCCCCAGGATTGGACCAAGCAACAACGGGATAGACTCAAATCTGAGGCCAAATACTACTTTTGGGAGGACCCTGAACTGTATCGCATCGGCTCTGATCAGATTATTCGCCGATGCATACCGGAGAATGAATTCAACAGTATACTTGAGTTTTGCCATGCATCTGGGTGTGGTGGACATTTCTCCGGGAAAAAGACGGCTGCAAAAATTTTGCAATCTGGCTTCTATTGGCCGTCTTTATTCAAGGATGCCCAGGAGTTCTCACAGTCATGCCCTCGATGCCAGGCACTCGGGAGCATAACTAAGAGAGACATGATGCCCTTAAACCCTATTCTTCCTGTCGAAATTTTTGATGTTTGGGGCATTGATTTCATGGGACCCTTTATCCCTTCATTTGGACATCAGTACATTCTTGTCACTATTGATTATGTGTCTAAATGGATTGAGGCAATTCCCACCCGAACCAATGATCACAAGGTGGTCATCAACTTTGTCAAGAGAAATATCTTCAGTAGATTCGGGATTCCGAGGGCTATCATCAGTGATGGTGGCACTCATTTTACTAATGCCCAATTCCGGAGTTTATTGGCCAAATACGGGGTTAATCATCGAATTTCCACACCTTACCATCCCCAAACGAATGGACAAGCCGAGATCTCTAATCGAGAGATCAAGAACATTCTGCAAAAAACGGTTAGGCCCGATCGCAAGGATTGGACTCAAAAGCTTGAGGACGCTCTTTGGGCCTACCGTACGGCGTATAAAACACCTATCGGCATGTCTCCATTCCGTCTGGTGTATGGAAAGGCGTGTCATCTACCCGTAGAGATTGAACACAGGGCATTCTGGGCAATCAAACAATGCAATCTAGATCTAAATCTAGCTGGGAAGACCAGGAAACTCCAATTATCTGAGTTGGAGGAGCTTAGAAATGATGCTTATGAGAATGCCAAGATCTACAAGGCTCGGACCAAAGCTCTACATGATCAAATGATTTCCCGCAAGAGCTTTGAGCCAAACCAGAAGGTCTGGTTATTCGATTCTAAACTTAAGCTCTTTCCTGGTAAACTTAGATCTAAATGGAGTGGCCCATTCATAATTGATCAGATTTTTCTAAATGGTGCCATTCAGATTTCTGACCCAAAGACGGGTAACACCTTTAAAGTCAACGGTCAACGTCTGAAGCCTGTTGTTGACCATAATCTTCCAGAACCCGTTTCAGACTCTGTTGCTCTAGCCATTCTGTGACTTCTTTGGCTGGACTTCGCCTAGCTGACGGCATTAAACTCAGCAGTTGTACATATAACACAAGGCTGATACGAGCTTCATATCCAGGTGACATCTTTCATATTCTACCCTTTCTTTCATGTCTCTTTTTCAATGAGGACATTGCATCAGCTAGGCATGGGGGGGTGGATTCATTTTTGAATTAGTTGGTCAGCTTTGTGAAATCCATATAAATTGCTCTCTTTCTAAAAAAAAAAAAAAAAAAAAAAAAAAAAAAAATTAGGAAGGATTAGTTGGACATTAGGACTTTTCAATCCTAAGAAATTTTACATTAGGATCTGAACACAAAGACCCCTCAGGTCTTTGGACATAATTAGCCTGTGTATCTACTAAAATGTGGATTTGTCTTTGAGTTCTCGCCATCTTAATTCTATTATAATTGGAATAAATAAGGTTGGGTGATAAGTACACGACTTGTCAACCCACCCTCTGATTTAAGGGAATTTTGAGTCTTAAGCATCTACACACTTTCTTTGCACTGACTCGTTGTTTGGCGATTTTAACGGAAATTGGGTAGCTAATGAACCTTCTAGGGTGATATGGCTGGCAAGTTATCGTGGGTAACAGCCCATAGGTAGGTTGTCCAGAGCCCAGTCACTGGACCTTTCTCTTTTTGCTGCCTTTAGGTAAATCTTAGACCAGGGAAGCCACCAAAAAAAAAAAAAAAAAAAAATCAAAAAGGAGAAAAGAACAAAAAGAAATAAGCCACACTTCGCCGCACGAGTATGGCTGGCAAGTTGTCGGTGGTAACAGCTCATCGACCGGTTGTCCAGAACCCAGCTCAGAAAATGCACTAAAAATTCCCAAAACACTTAGGAAGAAGCGGAGAAGTAGAATAAACCGGGGAGATATACACTGGATTCACCCTTGTGTTGACCCCGTTAAAAAATAAAAAGTAGGGAGAAAGCTACCGGTTGTAAAGATACACCTTTAGGCAGAATTCTTTTTGAGGTCACCTAGAGGCGTAGAAATCCGAAGTCCGTTTTAATTGCCGGTCAACGAGTCTATCACAATCACAATAAGATGCTTAAAACTTAGGGTTCTCATCAAATCTTGGGTGAGTTGAATGGCCGTAGAAAGCCACTCTTAAACCCTAAAATTTGAAAATCTAAAAAAAGAGAGTAAAAACAGAAAAAGAAATTTTTCTTTGAATAAGGCGAGGCTTGAGGCGGTCTGCATTTTGGCTGATACCCGGGCACTGTTGTGTCTTTGAAAGTTCAGTTCTTAAGTAGACAATTTCTTAATGATTGAAAATAACTCAGGTCCAAATAATCTAACATAATTCTTTTATAAATAGCATATAGTTTTTGCTAGGGACTAGCAAAAGATAGGCATGGGGGTATGATGTAAACACATTTACACTACTTAAAATGTCTATTTATGCATGTTCTTAAGCATAGGATTGCATTTCATGATATAAATATTGCATTACATGCATCATCTTGCATTTAGAGTAGTTTGAATAAAATGGAGGTTAATTGTCTCCTTTTATGTGCTTGGACAGGGCAAATATTTTATCGGGGCCTCAGATCAAAGATCCAACCGTATGGATATGATCAGGGCGACGATTGGAGTTCAACGACTCCAAGATCGCCCTAATCAGGCATCCGTAGCATCAGATAGAGACCGGGGAACCCTAGAAGATCAAGGGCCAGGATGGTGTAAATCCGCACTTCAGATGGAAAATCCGACCACACGGATGAATTCGGATCGACGATCGCAGCCGAACGACACAAAAATCAAGTCAATCCGACATCCGTGGCACCATCTACAACTTCCAGAAGATGGACGGCCAAGATAGCGCCACGTGGCGCCATCCCAGCCGCCCAATCGGCCGCAGGAGTCCTGTGAAGACCACGCAACGTCTCCTCTCCGCCGTTGGATCTCGATCCAACGGCTGCGGTCGCGCGCGTTTAAAAACGTCCGCGCGACCATTTCGCCGCGTAGCGCAGCGGCTACGCAGCTGCGGGCGAAGCGGAGGTCGCGAGTTCGAGCCGCGGAGAGGGGGTCGAAGGCGCGGGCGAGCGGGCGCGCACGAGCGTCGGATGAAGATCCAACGGCCGCGCGCGCCCGATAGCGCCGACGCGCAATTGGACGCCCTGGTGGGCGCGCGATCGCACGCGGGCGGCACGCTACGCAGCGGGCGCGGGCGCGATCTAAGCCGTCCGATCTCGCGATCGGACGGCTGAGACGACGCGGACGTACGTCTGCGTTACGCGCGCAGGCCAGCCGAGCGGGCGCGCGTGGCGCGGCGGCGACGGCGACGGCGGGGCTTTAGCGACGGTTTTATCCGTCACTAAAGACCCCTTATTTATTATTTTGAAGATGTAATGTCCATTTTGCCCCCACTCCTTGCAACTATAAAAGGAGACCCCCTCCATACGAAATTTTCATCCCTTCCTTCTCCTCTCTACCTCTCCAAAGCTCAAGAGAAGCTTGTCCCACACCCGGGATGCCTCTCGCGAGATAAAGTCCAAATTTTCGTCCCCCTTCGGAAGTGGATCCCGCGACGACGACGGCGTGCTGCTTCGTTCCCGTTCTTCTGCTTCGTCCTCCTTCATCCCGCCTCGTTCTCCTTCGTCCAGGCGTCGTCCCGTTCGGCTCGTCCTCCAAGCGACCGTCGAGGAGGATAACTTCTCTCTCCCATTCTTATTTACAGCTTTTCTAGTGTAGAATTTTCCTGCTTTATAGTGTAATTGATTTCCCGCTTTCTAGTGTAACTTGAATTTCGTTTGCTTGTATAAACAATTGAAATATTGAATGCATGTTCTCTTTCTCTCTCTCTCTCTCAATTTGATAGCTCCATTGTAATTATTTCGCCTTGTTTATCAAAAATCCTAAAAAAACATAATTGCGAATATAGATCAACGTAGCCTCCCTGAGTTCGACCCGGAATTCTTATTTCGGTATAAATCTTATTTGTTGAACACGAATCCTTCGCTTTCGAACTACAACGACGGGTTTTCCAAAACCAAACACGTTAGCGTAGATTCTCGTTCAACAACTTTCTTTTTTTTCTTCTTCTTCCTCGCACTGGACGACTCTCGTCAACCAGTCACCGCACCTTCCGATATACCTTCATCCCTCAATAGAACATGGCTGCCTTGGCCGTTTCTCTTCTACTCACCTCCCCTTCTTCATCCGACGGACTGGATTGACTTCTAATCCTATTTAGGTCCTGTAGTTAAGCTTACAGGCGTCGGAGATGATGCCGGTGGTTTAGCTGAACCGAGATGCTTTTTCATCCAGGTACACCCCCTTACAGTCCACCGTCACCTATAAATAACTCCCCTTCCCTCCGATTTTGGCAGTTAGCTCCCTTCCTCCTTCCCCCAACTGTAGCTAACTGATAGGCTATTCTCACCAGCTTCGGCGACCTACTTCCACTTCCACACACTTTCTCCGATCACTTCCATCATCTGCTGAGCTCCGCCATTCTCCGCCGTGTCTCTAGACAAAGAGATGACTTTGGACTCTACTACTCCGTGAACACACCTGCCGGACTTCATTCCCTATCCCTCTGGTTTCGTCCTCTGTTAAGAGCCGTTGACGGAGATTTCTACCACCCTTCGTCCATGTAATAGTAGGGTTAGGTAGGTAAGTGTAGCGTAGTTTAATTCAATAGATTAAGTAGCTTAGTTAGGCTTTTATGCTCAGTTTGTTTGCCATCTTCTCCAGCTCTAGCGAGCTCTTTGAGCTTGTTCAGAGCACTCTTTTACTATTTTTATACATTGATCACCTTCCTTTTTTCATCATGAATTCATAGCACTACTTCTCCCTCGTTTTTATCAGTTGTTACGCCTAAGTCATCGCCACATTCATCGACAGCCTCCACTATCCACGACGGAGGTCAACGAGGGTAGACCACAGCTAATTGGGGCCCTCCATCACATATACACCACTTAAGGGCCCCGTTCGACATGTTAATTAAAGAATTAATCACCTATTCATAAAACACCTAAATTCATCTCAACTCTTGAGTTCACTGTCTATGGTGAGCTCAAGAGAGTTAAAACACCTAATTAATCACATCTAGCGTTAGAACTCTAAGGTGCTCAAGAGAGTTAAAACACCTAATTAATCACATCTAGATCATCGTCGTATGCATATAACCCTTTCCCATAACTCAATTGAGTGAGAGGAGCACACTGGAGTTCTAACGAACTCAAAGTCTCCGTTTTCTGAATTCACTGAATATATCTGATTTAATTCACTAATTGCTTCAATTTAAATTCTCTTGAGGTTTAGAAGGACAGAAGCTCAGATGGGAACACCATCATGAGCCCTAACTAGCTCATTTTAACCCAATGAAGAGAATAAAAGCTCCTACATAACCAACTGAAGGTCTTAATTCAATGCAGAACCTTTCTGAGAGAAACACAAGAACTAAGGGGTAAAACTGTAATTTTACCAATTCAGTACAACAACGAATTTTCTCAAGGGCTAAAAAAAGGTCAAAGGGTCTTAATAAGATAATAAATGGGTTGGATTTAACAGAAAAGGGTTTGTGTGTGTTCTATGAATTACATTTCTTGAAACCCTAAAATAGACCTACTTGATTAACCAAGGTTCTGGTCAGGATAAAATTCACTTAAACCCTCTAAAAATCATAGAAAAATATTCTCTAAAGTTTAGAACCTTCAATTTGGCCATTGGAACCCATCTTGATCTAGAATAGGGTCTCAGACAGATATTTGCCATGACATAGTTTGCAAAAAGGTCCAGCCTGATTACATTTGCACCCCTATCCTTCAAAAACCCTTACAAATAGCCCCCTAGCTTCTTCATCATTTTCGCAATTAGGTCCCTCCGCCATTATAGCGGAGGAATCCTACTCCGGCGAGCTTGGGAAGGAGAGTTCTCCCTGATTGCTCAGAGGATCTCCTCCAAAATTGGAAGGGATATTCTTTGAGAAATTCTCTCTCATCTAAACCCATCTTTGATCCTAGATTCTTTCCCAATCTCTCATGTGAACGCATGTGAGACATGGGTATCCTAACTGCTTCAACTCCAGCGACCCTGCCTTGCTTGGAAGCTTGGTTTCCAAGCACAAATCTCTCTCCAAATGACCTATAAAAGGAGCCCCAGATCCAACTGCATTCTCCAAGCTTGAAATTGGGACGGTTCTCCCTATATTCCTCTCTCCCTCACCGGCCACAATCTCCGCAAGCTCCGGCGGTTTCTCCCTCACTCACTCGTCGCCCAACCACAATACCGATGGTCGAGCTGTCTTCCTTTCCATCCTCCGCGTCGCGCAACACCAACCGACGTCGTCTCCGCCCTATCTTTGTCGCCACCTGATCTACAAAGCCTCATCTTCCCCATGGCCGGCAGCCATACCAGCGTGGATCTCCTGTCTCTTTCGTCCCTTAAAAGTAGGTCTTTCGACTCTCTCTCCCACTTTCTTCCCCACTCTTTATTTCTCAAAAACACCCACCGACGCCACTGACCACCGAACTTGGAAGGTCAGGAAATACCCAAATCTCTCATGCGTTCTCATGAGAGATTGGGTGGAAATTGGAGCTCAAGATAGGGTTCACATGAACGGGAATTCATCAGAGAATCTCCCTTTCAAATTTGAGAGGGATTCTCTGAGGAATCAAGGAGATGTTTCCCTCAAATCCTCGCCGGAGTAGGATTCCTCTGCTATAATGGTGGAGGGACCTAATTGCAAAGAACGACGAGGAAGCTAGGGGGTATCTGCAAGAGTTTTCAAAAGTTAGGGGTATAAAAATAATTAAGCTGGACTGATTTGCAAAGTAGGTCAAGGTGAATTCCCCTTAGGTCCAAATTTTGGTACAAACCTAATTTAGACCCAAGGAATCCAATGGTGAAGTTATATTTTAGGTTTGATCACGTTTGACTAGTCAATTTACATAAAAACCTAATTTAGGGTAAACATTTGACTAGGACCCCTATTTATGTCAAAATAGGTTCTAAGGGCCAAATTAAAGGTTCTAAACCCTAGAGGATATTTTTCCATGAATTTTAGAGGGTTTAGGTGAATTTTATTCTGACCAAAACCTTGTTAAATTAAGTGGGTCTATTTTAGGGTTACAAGAAGTCATTTAATTCTCAGATTTCACATTAACCCTTTTTTGTTTGAACCAACCCACTTTTTATCTTGTTAAGATCATTTGACTTGTGTTTAGCCCCTGAGAAATCTTGTTGTTGCACTGCAATGGTAAAATTACAGTTTTACCCCTTATTTCTTATTTTTCTTTCAAAAGGGTTTTTCCTTGAGTTAAGACTTCCAGTTGGTTATGTAAGAGCTTTTGTTCTCTTTTCTAGGTTAAAATGAGCTAGTTAGGACTCATGATGGTGTTCCCATCAGCCTTGAAGAGTGAATCAGTCCTTAAGGCCAATGTTTACTCGATTTTATTGAGGCCTGGGATTCTAGTGCTTATGGAATGTGATGAGCCCTTAAAATGGGTTGTGCCCTTAATGATTGATTGAGTATGTGTAAGTGCATGCACAACCAGGGTTTTCAAACAAGATTATTTATGATGCGTAGATTTTAATGTTCAAATCTTGCTTAAGTAGCTTTTAGGGTTTAGAATTAGGTTGATTTCAATCAAGTTTGAGGCAAACCAAGTTTTCAAGCACAGGTGAAGATTGTTTTCCTTTAAAATAAGAAATAAAGTGGAGTACCTAGTATGAACCTAGATTGAAAACCCTAAGAGGAAGCTACTTGATGAGTTGATTTTAGGTTGAGTGGTGCGGCCCAAACAACTCAAACAACTGGCCACAACTGCACCACTAGGTTAGGCACACAGAAATGGTTAACCTAGAATGATTTCTACCCTTTTATGTGTTAATTTGTGTGTACCGATTCCACAGATCAGAATCTGATTGAGTAGAAGAAAATCAAGTAAGTTAAGTGCCTTGAATGTGGGTGTATGTTGTGTGTATATCGAAAATTACCCCACAAAATTATCTTTTTGGTTTTTTATATAAGTGAGGGTGAAATGAGTGTGAGTGGAAATCCAAACAACCAAACTAATCCTAGGATTTATGCAAACACCTAGGTTAGGTTAATTGGAATTTGAATTTAATGTGACAAATGAAATCTATGGAAGGGGAAGAATGGGGAGCACTTACAGTTGTCTTCAATTGCACTTTACTCCGGTCTACCACTTGACGATTCCTTGATGGAGGCCTCTGCAAAATAATAGACACAAGAGAAAGCAAGTTAGAAGACAGTAAAGTGCGTGAAATGCGAAAAGAAGATTGGAAAATCGTTGCCTTCCCGACAATAGTGCCAAAATGTTGAAACATTGGAGTACTACACTATCTGATTTGGTTTTGAAAACCTGTCATTGTAGTTTGAATAGCAGAGAACTCGGGTTCAACAAATAAAATTTATACCGGAATAGAAATCTCAGGTCGAACTTAGGGAGGCTATGTCGATCCAAATTCGCAATTATATTCTTTTTGTGTTTTTGTTAAAAATCAAAGTAATTACAATGGAATGAAGTACTATAGACAATTAGAGAAAGAGAGAGAGAGAAAATATCCACTTGATATTTCAAAATGTTTATACAACTAAGTAAGTGAAAAATTACACTAGAAAGTAGGAAAACTATTACAATTAGAAAGCAGGAAAATTCTACTCTAGAAAGAAGGAAAAAGGAATGGGAGAGAGAAGTTATCCTCCTCGACGATTGCTTGGAGGATGAGCCGGACGAGATGACGCCTGGAAGATGAAGAATGAAGTAGGAAGAAGGAGGTCGAGGCAGGAAGAATGGGAATGAGGCAGCACATCATCATCGTCGCGAGATCCGCTTCCGGAATGGAGGCGAAAATTGATGTTATCTCTTGAGGAGCATCTCGGGTGTGGGACAAGCTTCTCTTAAGCTTCGGAGAGGGAGGGAAGAGAAGGAAGGGATGAGAAATTCATATGGAGGGGGTTTCCTTTTATAATTGTAAGGAGTGGGGGCATTTTGGTCATTACCTTTTGAAAAACATTAATTCAGGACCTTTAATGACGGATAAATGCATCGCTAAAGGCCTTAACGTGGCCTTCGTGGGTGGCACTCGCGCATCCACTCACCTTCCGTGCCTCACTCAGCTGCCCACGTTCTTCAAATCTTAGTCGTCCGATCGTGAGATCGGACGGCTTAGATCTCTCCTCGCCGCGCCTCAACTTCGTGTGCCTTGCACGTGCAATCTCACGTCAAGCGGGGGCGTCAGATAGCACATGGGCGCTATCGGTTGCGCGGCGCCGTTGGATGCGCATCGTACAGCTCCTCGTGCTCGCATGCCCGCTCCAAATTGAGGCTTGCGAGGGCTCGAACCCGTGCCTGTACTTAGCGATAAAGCCTTCAACCACTACACTACAGCGGTTAAGTTGTCACATTTACATTCCAAGCACGCGTGCCTTGCAGCCGTTGGATGCGCATCCAATAGCGGAGAAGCGTCGCTCAGATGAGGAGGGAAGGCTACGGCGGGTGCGTGCAACTGGTTGGGCGACTACGATGGCGCCACATGGTGCCATCTTGGCCATCCATCTTCTAAGTGATGTAAATGGTGCCACGGGTATCGGATTGGAACAATTTCGCGCCGTTAGGCTACGATCGTCGATCCAAACCCATCCATGCAGTTGGATTTATCATCTGAAGTGTGGATTAACACCATCTTGGACCTTGATCTTCTAGGGTTCCTCGATCTCTTTCTGATGCTATAAATATCCGATTAGGGCGATCTTGGAGTCGTTGAACTCCAATCGTCGCCCTGATCAGATCCGTACTGTTGGATCTTCTATCCAAGGCCCCAATAAAAATTCTCCTTGTCTCTGACCATAAAAAGAAGACAATTACTATACAATTTATGCACCTTAATCTAAATGCATGATTATGCATGTTATGCACTATTTACAATGTATGATGCTAATGTGACACTAAGAACATGCATTAATAGACATTTTAGGTTAATCAGATGTATGCACATTAGGTGGGAGTTTGCTTAAAATTACAGAGCTGGCTTGCTCTGACAATACGATTAGGCTCCCACTTTTGGTTTGTGGCTTACGCTTAGGTGTACACACATCTTTCAGAAATCGTGCGTAAGCCGGTGTGTGGCGAATTGCATCCATTAAGGGGATGTTTATCTGGACCTGTTCAAAGAGCTTGACCAGGCCCTCCTCAGGTGCCACGGGTTTGTTTGTTTTCTTTCCCTTGGTCAAGGTCTCGGGAAATGGAACCTTGGATGGTTCCTCTGGAATAGGTCCAGGTTATTGCTCTGGGACAGGGGTATCCTGGATAACTATCCTAGGGTTTGGGTTACTACCAGGCTGAAAGTGGCTTGGGTAAGGTAGGTCTTCTGTTGCTTTTCCACTACGGGTTGTTATTGAATTTAGTCCTGCCTGGTACTGGTTGGATGTCGGTAAAATGGGAGGCTACTGCTGAAATCCCGAGTATGATGTTGAAGCTTCCATCCCGTTAGGTAATGGAACAAAAGGGGCTTGATAAATCATGTGGGTTTGGCCCGGATTTGGGTTCATAACGTGCCTCTGGTTCGGCACGTTGTTCGGATTCGGTAGAGGTTGCGAAGGGAGTGTACCAGGTTGGTGGGAATTTGCCATCTGGGTAATTGATTGCAAACCTCTGTGATCTCATCTTTGTGCTGTTTCTACATAGCCGCATTCGACTTTTGAATGTCAGCCAGAGTCTGAAAGATAAGAGTCATTTAATCTATCTGAGTTGGCCTAGGTTGATAGGTGGGGTTGGGCCGAGGCTAAGGTGGTTGATATGGACGTGGAGCTTGTGGACGGGGTTGATATGGTGGTCTTTGATTCTGATTGTTTCCTGCCCACAAGAAATTGGGATGATTCCGTCATCCAGGGTTATAGGTATTAGAGAATGGGGCATTCTGGATGGTGTTGAGGTCCTCGCAGGTCTGAGGAACCTCAAAAAAATCAGAGTACGAGGGTTCAAAGTTCCCCCAACTAGAGTAGGCAGGATCGAAGTTTCCTCCGGTCCTAGAGTTAGACAGGGGTGGATACGAGTCCATCCCCTGAGAAGATCGATGATAGATGTTATGCACAGCCTCCCTCCCAGAGGGTGGTTGTGCGAGCGGGTTTTGTGCAGAGGTGGCTCGCTGCAGATGTCAAGTTAGCTCATCCACCTTCTTCTCAATGATAGAGACCCTGTCCAAATGACTGGCCATCAATTCCAAGTCGACTGATGTGGACAGGCCCTACGTCTCGTGTGCTCCCCTTGGATTCGTCGATGCGTGGGCATTCGTCCGGTCGAATAAGCCCATGGAGTCATTATTAATGGAATTCTCACACATATTCTTGAGAATCTCTCACACAGTGTCTTCATGTTGACCCATGAAATTTCCTCCGCAAGTTGCATTGATGAATAAACGGATATCTTCACGGAGTCCCTGGCAAAATGACCAGACTTGTTCCCATTTAGGAACTCCGTGATGGGGGCACTTTCACATGAGATCAAGGAAATGGTCCCATGCTTCATGAAGTGGTTCTCCAGGCTGCTGTGTGAAGTGTGTGATCTGGTGTCGTAAGGCATTCGTCCGACCAACTATGAAAAACTTTTTCAGAAACTCGGATTGTAGTTCAACCCATGCGTTGATTGGACACATTTGAGTTTGATACCAGTGAGCTGCTTTGTCCATGAGAGAGAAGGAGAACATCTTTATGAGAAGAATATCCCGATTTTGGACATCTGACCCGAAGGTCTGGGCCAGATGCTTGAGCTATTTGATGTGCTGGAAAGGATCCTCGGAATTGAGTCCATGAAATTTTGGAATAGCATGAATCATGTTGGGCTTGAGATCAGAATCAGGACCTCCAGCCAGGATTTGGTCTCGAGGTTCAATTGCCACCGTAATGGGATTGTAGTAATCTCGCATCATAGGACGCTGCGGTAGATTCACGAAGGCTTGGAATAAATCATTAGGACACTGAAGTTGGTTCTCAAGGTTATTCTCTTCTTCTACGGGTTGTGCCATGATGATGGAAGAAGGAGAATTGGGTTCATATGAATCAGAGGAGATGTTCATGAGATGGGGTTCTGTACAAACACGGAAGTAAAAGCCTGGCCTCGACGGGAGAAAATAACTAAAGGAGGCCTCAAGAATGGTCTTAAGGACCTCCTACCGAACATGCATCGATGGTCTGGATGAGAGTAGAATGTGATGTACCCAATCAAGACACCTAAAAACTTTGGATGACTATAGAGGTTTGGGGCTGATGATACCCCTTAGTCAGAAAGCCGTCCACCTGAGGAATACCTGGGTAGCTAGAGAGGGAGAGTCCTGCAAAGACCCCTACACGGTAGAGCGCCCCCACAAGTTATAGGGTTTCCCCACCCGACGTCTCTTTTCACTGATGTTCCAGGTAGACCAGAATAGGGACTTGACCTCTTAAGTCTACCAGTTTTAATTAAAGTGCAAGGGTGCTTAAGATTTCACTTGAACTTTAGATGTATTGAGTGCAAAAAGTGACATAATTTCAAGGTTGGTTGACCCAACAAGGTGGGTCAACATCACCTATTTGTCCTTTGAGAAGTTTTAGGTCCCTTCTTTAAGGATTCAAGTGAGATTAAGTACCTGAATTTTAGGGTTTTCTTGAATAAATCACTTCAACCAAGGCTTAGGCACACATCTTTTTTGGAGAGTTAATTCTTGCTTATGAAAGTGTGTCTCTAAAATCCTAAATTGAAATCCTTAATTTGCCTCTAATCTTGGTCCAATTTAGTTTGCCAAATGTGGTATCTAGGGCTCAAACAAGAGTGTGGTAACCCTAGTTACCTTAAATGGGTGCACAAATCAATTTTGTTGTTGAAATCAAATCAGGCAACTTGATGAATTAGCTAAGAATGTAAAGCAAGTAGCCCTAATTGATTTTATCCTTTTTTTTTCCTTTTCAGAATGAGGGGCTTAAGAGAGAGAGTAATCGAAAATTACCTGCCCCTGGCACATTTGATGTGCGGCTGTCTTTCTTTGAATCTTCTCCCTGAAACAACCACAAAAAAGAGATATAGCAAGTTAGTACCAAATCAGAAATTGTAATCAAGAATTCTAAATCGCCCGTTGCTCCCCTACAACGGTGCCAAAATGTTTTGGGAAGCACTGAATCAGGTTTTAAAAGTATTGCGTTGTAATATAGCCGAAAAAGCGTTCAAAACAGATATAATTTTATTACTTGAATTTGAAGTCCGAGGTCGAACATAGGGAGAAAATTGGTATTTAGAAATCAAGATTACAATTCAAAATTTAAAAGAATATGCAATAATATTGGTATCAAAGTGCAAAAATATGGGAGTAAATGGTGATGTAGATCACCAAATACTCCTACAATAACAACTAAGGAACTCAATGTATATGAATATGAATTAAACTTAAATTGGACATCTGATTTGTAAATCAGATGACTTAAACGTCTGATGCTACAGTTCTTCTGATTTCTTCTTTTTCTACTTCTCTTCTGCGGCTCCTCTTCTTTCTTCCTTCTTCTGCTTCTACTCCTCTTCTTTCTTTCTTTAACTCTGTCTTTCTCTTCTTTCTCTGTTGCTTCCTCTTCTCTTTCTTTCTCTTGGCCTTTCTCTACTGGCTGCCTCTTCTCTTTCTTTCTCTTTTTCTTTGGCCTTTGTCTTCCTTCTTCCTTAGCTTCTCCTTCTTCTTCCTTCAGCTTCTTCCTTCTCTACCTTAGCTTCAGCTTCTATTTCTCTTCAGCTTTCACCTACAGCAAAACCTACCCCTACCCATGCGCAACTCTCCTCCCTTTCCCTCTTAGGTTTCGCTCTCCCAGAGCCACAGTTATTCGGGTATTCAGGTCAGGTATGTACCCGGGTCCAGGCCCACCGGTGTGCGGTGGTGGGCGAGGAGTGCAGGCCAGGTCGGGTCAGCCAGGTTTGCGGAGGCATGGTTACGGACGAGACCGGTGAAGGGTGAGTGGGACCTCACCCCGTGGTAACTGAGGCGATGAGATGATATCAATTTTTCAATTTATTCTGGTGCAGGCGCTCTTTTGTATCCGAGGTGGGACTATCCGCCCACCCTTCTTCGAGTGGGCCTGTGGCAGAGACAAGGCTTCGAATTGCAGCTTCTGCGAAGGCCTTTGACTCCAATTGAGGGCATGATTGAGTGCGCAAGGGTATTCCGCGCAACCTGGGACAGCAACACCTAGTGAAGGAAGGCCTGGAGTGGTTGCGAGCAAGCTTCAAGCTTTGCTCCAATGGTGGATGGGGCCTGCTACCCGAAATCACAAGAATGGCCTCACGGCCATGTCAAATCGCTCAGGAAGTGTCGCCGAGGCATGGCGAATGTGCTGGGGTGGTTGGCGTGGCGTGGGGACGTCTGTGCAAGCATGCCTAAGGCACACTGTGTGTGAAGGTGTGGGTGTGTTCTGGGGTACGTTTGGGTAAGTGGCACGATGATATGAGTGAGGGGAAGTGTTCAGTGAAGTGAGGGGAAGCTTATGGGTGTGTTGGCAAGGGATGGGTTGGCCTGTGGTGGTGGAGCGGCCTCGCCGGAGGTGGTGGCCAGAGATGGTGATGAGGGTGATGGAGGTCGGCAGTGATCGATTTTGGAAAATTGAGAGTGAAGAAGAAAGTAAAGGGGGAAGGGAACTTATCTGGGGTAATAGTGGATGAAGGGGAGACGAAGATGGCGTCAGACGTGTACTGCCGATGTCGAAGATGAAGGTGCTCAGAGAGAGACGGTCGGCGAGGATGAAGGGGAGACAAGACCATCGACAGGTGCTGCGCGACGCGGACGAAAGTAAGGGGGAAGAACCTGCCACTGGTATTGTGGTCAGACGACGAGGGGAGTAGGGAAGGTCGCCGAAGCTTGATGAGCGAATCGGCCGGAGGAGGAGAGAAGAATTTGAGGGGGCCTCTGATGAGAACCTCGTCACAAACCCTAAACTAGCACCATTTAACCCTGATATGCAAGAAAAAGCTCCTACATAACTCTAGAAAGGCTTGGCTCAGAGAGATTCTGAGCTTGCAAAGAAAATAGAAACTAAGGGGTAAAAATGCAATTTCACCAATCCGATCTGAAAATAGGGTAACTCAAGGTCCAAACATAGGTCAAAACAACCTAATAAGAAGAAAAGTGGGATGAAATGACTCAACAAGGGCAACAGCAACTCCGAAGAATTAAATGACATCCTGTAACCCTAAAAACAAACCCACTTCAATTCACGTGGTTCAAGGCAAGGCAAAAATCAACTAAACCCTCTAAAATTCATGGAAAAATAATCTCTAGGGTTTAGGACTTTCAATTTGGCCTTAGGAACCCATTTTGACCTACATTGAGAACCATGCCCAATTAACAACTTAATTTGGGTTTTTACGTAAATTGATGAGTCAAACAAGGTTTCATGTAGAAATAAAATTCACCATCAGATTCCCTAGGTCCTAATTAGTCATGTATAAAAACTTGGGCCTAAGAAGAAACCTTCTTGACTAACTTTACACTTTGGTCCTCATATATTTACTTTTTGGCCCTCAACTTTTGAACCCTCACATTTTGGCCCCTAACTCTCCTTCGTTCTTTGCATTTAGGTCCGTCCTGCAAAACCTGAGCAGCGCCATGCTCCGGCGACCTTGCGCGGAGCATGGTGCCGCGCAGGGTGAGGGAGGGGCCCTGGCAAGTCAATGGGGGGTACCCTGCGTCGTCAGCCACCGCAGGGACACCCCCCTGAGCGTTGCACCCACCCATACCGGCCGTGCAAATGCACGGACGGTATGGGTCTCCTTCCTCCGACGTCCTCCGGCGAGGGAGACACGTCGTCTCCCTCCGCCCTCCTCTCTAATTCTGCCCCTATAAATACCCCCGTCACTCCGCCGTTCTTCCCAGCTCGGATCTGATGGAGACACCCCCACAATTCCTCCCTTCCCACTCCGACAGACGCCCCCTTGCTCCGGCGGCCTCTCCTCCTCCTCCTTGTCGCCCTCCCGCACTACCAGCAGCAGGGTTACCTTCCCTCGATCTTTCCGCGTCACGCCGCACCCAGCTGGCGCCTCTCCGGCCCTCTCCTCGCCACCGCCCCTTCCTCTGGGCAATTTCTTCTCCGGCGACAGTTGATACGACTGTCGCCTGCGCCAACCCCTCCTCGTCCAGCTTAGTAGGTAAAATTTCTCCTCTTCCTCCCCTCTTTCTTTTCCATACTGAAAGCCCTTACTGTCGCCACCGATTTCCCACCGATCACCCTCACCTTCTCCACCTCCGGCCAAACTCCGGCGAACCGCTCCCATCGCTCCAGCACCCCACACGGCTCGCCGACCTGTGCATAACCTCCGCCTCCTCACCCTAATCCTCTTCCGCCCCTCCACTTCCCACCAAACGCCCTCTGCAGATCCACCGAACACACCCACTTCTCCGCCCGCAGTTTGACCTAGGGCGACCCTTTTGCTCCACCACGCCCCCTGCAGACCCTCCGACCACCTTCGCCGTGCCACGGCGAAGGTCCTCCGCATATCTGATTAGGCCGAGAGGCCGTGTTGTTGTAAACAGGGTCTGTGCTCGCCGCCACCATTGACGAGTGACGAAGCTCCTTCGACCTGCTACTCCAGGCACACCACGCCCAGATCAGACTCCTAGGCTACGCGGGGTAGCTTCGCGAAGTGTCAGGCTGCAGTTGAGGCGAAGCCCTCGCCCGAAGCCCTCGCGCGAAGTTCGGCTGCCGCTGCTTCCTCTACGCAGGCGCCCAAATTGGGGGTGGGACATTTAGTCCCACCTCGGAAACCCGCTGAGGCGAACGGGCGCTTAAAGGCAAAAAGTGCCTTAAGCTGTTCTCCTCAGCACACGCTGTGAGGTCCCTCACACACCGCTTCACCCGGCCCGTCCGCGAGCTCATCACGCGAATCCGGCCGACCCGACCCGACTTGACTGGCACTCCTCGCCCACCACCGCACGCCAGTGGGCCTGGACTCGGGCGCGACCCGCGTACCCGATTACCCGGTTGCTCTGGGAGAGCCTTCCGAAGAGTGAATACTGAGAGAGAGAGACGCGGGGGGGGGGGGGGGGGGGGGGAGAGGGTAGAGTAGGTTTTTGCCCTCTGATGCTGAACTCTTGAGCGTGCAGGCACAGGTGAAGAAGGACTGCGGAAGAAGAAGAACTGAAGCGGCACTGTAGCATCCACAGGTTAAGTCGTCTGATTGGAAAATCAAACGACGTCCTGAAGACAGGTGAAGACAAAGAAGAAGAAGAAAAGAAGAGAAGCAAGAAGCAAGAAAAGAAGAAGAAGAAGATCTGAAGAAAAAGAAAGAAAGAAAAAAGAACAGAAGACAGAAGAAGAAGAGCACGAGGGGAAGATCTGAAGAAAGTAGAAGAAGAAGAACAGGAAGAACAAAAGCCAAAGAGGAGAGAAGACAGAGGAAGAAAGAAGAGAAGAAGAAGCCAAACTTTCATCTCTCTCTCTCTCTCTCTCGCTCTCTCTCTTTATTTTTGTAATAGAACTTGTATATCTCTATAATACGACTTGCTCCCTGTGTTCGACCTCGGGAAATCTTTTATTTTCCGAGTAAAAAAATATATATTTGAAATGATGGCAATAACTAGCTATACTACAACGCTATAGCAAAACCTAGTCATAGTTGTCCCCTTCGTAACGTTTCATTTTTGGCGCCGTTGCCGGGGAGCAACGGCTATTCTAGAGGTAGACATTTCTGTTTCTTTTTAGTTCTAATAATCTCCTCTCTTTTGTGCAGCTACAGGAAATCAAGAAGACAAGCAACCGCACGACAACCACTCCGAGGACAGGTAAATTTTTTTTCCTCTCGCTATTAACCCCTAAACTCTAAAGAGGAAGAAAAGAAAAGAACAAGCAATATAGGGCTAACCTGTCTTCTATACTTAGTAAACCATAAGAAGTTGCATGTTTTCAACCCATTATTCCTGCACACTATTAAGGGTATTTAGGGGCTAACACATTCTTGCTTGAGCCCTAATTACCCACCAAAGAACTAACTGGACCAAGTAGAGCCAACATAAGATTCAACATTAGGGTTTTAGAGACACACTACTCAAGAATGGAGAAAATCCAAAAGAAGTGTGCCTAAACCATTGATTGAACACACTTATTCAGAGAAACCCTAAACAATTGGCTCTCTAAACACTTGAACCCAAAAAGAAAGGACCTAAAAGCTCTCAAAGGAACAAGAGGTAAAGTTGACCCCTTGGGTCAACCAACCATAAAATTAGGTCACTTTCTCACTCAAAATACCTAAGAGTTCAAGTGTAACTTTAAGCACCCTGATCTTAAACTAAAATTGGTAGACTTAAGAGGTCAAGATCCCCATTCTGGTCTACCTGGAACCGCAGTGACAAGAGAGGTCGGGTGGGGGAAACCCTATAACCCGTGGGGATGCTCTACCGTGTAGGGGTCTTCGCGGGACTCACCCTCTCTGGCTGCCCAGGTAATTCTCAGGTGGACGATCTTTCTGATCAAGGGGTCCATCTGCCCCGCACCTCTATAGTCACCAAACACATTTTTGGGTGTCTCGATTGGATCCAGCACCTTTTAACCTCTTCCACTCCAACAGTGCATGAACGGTAGGAGATCCTTAAGACCACCCTTAAGATCTCCTTTAAAATTTCACTCTCGTCAAGGCCCAGCCTTGACTCCCATTTTTGAGCAGCAACCTAACCACATCATTCTCTCTTCCGATTCCGAATCAAACTCTTCTTCTATCATGGCTCAGCCAGTTGAGGAAGAAAACAATCTGGAGCACCAGCTCCAGCGACTCAACGACCTCTTCCAAAACTTTGTGCACCCACCGCAGCGTCCCATGATGCGGGACTATTATAATCCTGCTGCGGTGGCCATCGAGCCTCGAGTCAGAATCTCGACTGGGGGACCTGACTCTGAATTAAAGCCCACTATGATTCATGCTATACCTAAATTCCATGGGCTTAATTCTGAAGATCCCTTCCAGCACATCAAACAGCTAAAGCATCTGGCCCAAACTTTCGGGTCAGACGCGCAAAATCGGGATATTCTTCTCAGGAAGATGTTCTCCTTTTCTCTTATGGACAAGGTCGCCCATTGGTATCAAACTCAGACCTGGCCGATCAACAATTGGGAAGAACTTCAGTCCAAGTTCCTGAAAAAGTTCTTCCCTGTTGGACGGACCAACGCCTTGCGCCATCAGATTACACATTTCACCCAACAAACAGGGGAACCTCTCCATGAGGCATGGGATCGTTTTTAGGATCTCATGAGAAAGTGCCCCCATCACGGAGTTCCTAAATGGGAACAGGTCTAATCTTTTTACCAGGGACTCCGTGAGGGCATCCGTCTTTTCGTCAATGCAACCTGCGGAGGAAATATCATGGGTCAACATGAAGACACCGTGTGGGAGATTCTCGAAAACATGTGCGAGAACTCCATCAACAATGACTCCATGGGATTATTCGACAGGACGAATACCCGCGCAGCGACGAATCTCAGGGGAGCACACAAGACGCAGGGCCTGTCCGCATCAGTCGACTTGGAGTTAATGGCCAGTCAATTGGACAAGGTCTCGATTATCGAAAAGAAGGTGGATGAGCTGACTCAGCATCTGCAGCGAGCCACCTCTGCGCCTAACCCTTTCGCACAGCCTCCTTCCACAAGGGAAACTGTGCAAAACATTTTCCATCGATCTTCTTCTAGGATGGACCCATCATCCGAATCTTTGCCCGGAGGTCCTTCCGATTCCTTCTACACCTGCCAAGGGAATTCCATTCCTTCTTTCTCTAACCCTCTGGAGGTTCCTCAAACCTGCGAGGACCTCAACGGCATCCAGAACGACCCGTTCTCCAACACCTATAATCCTGGATGGCGAAACCATCCTAACTTTCAGTGGGCGGGAAATTCCCAAACCCAAAGACCATCCTTCCAACCCCGCCCACAACCTCCTCGTCCTTACCAGCCGCCTCAGCCTCGGCCCAACCCTACTTACCCATCTGGGCCAAATCAAGATCAAATGTCCCTTATCCTTCAGACTCTGGCTGACATTCAAAGAACGAATGCGGCTATCCAAAAATAACATAAGGACGAACTTACAGAGGTCTGAAAGTAATTGACCCAGTTGGCAAACTCTCGCCAGCCAGGTACTCTTCCTTCCCAACCTCTGCCTAATCCTAATAACGTGCCAACCCAGCGGCGCGTTATGAACCCAAACCCGAGCCATGCCCATATGATTTATCAGGCCCCCTCTGTTCCTTCACCCGACGGGATAGAGGCCTCCACTTCCTTTGCAGGTTACCAGCAACAAGCTATCTTACCCAATCCCAATCAAAACCAGGCAGGACTTAATTCTGTAACAACTCGTAGTGGCAAGGAAACCCAAGACCCACCTCATCCGAACCACTCCAAGCCTGGTAGTGATCCCAAGCCTAGGACAGTAATCCAGGACGTCCCCACCCCTATCCCAGATCCACAACCTAGACCTATCCTAGAAGAACCAACCAAGATCCCGTTTCCCGAGGCCTTGACCAAAGGAAAGAAGACCACCAAGCCCGTGGCACCTGAGGAGGACTTGGTCAAGCTCTTTGAGCAGGTCCACATAAACATCCCCTTGATGGATGCAATCCGCCACGTACCAGCTTACGCACTATTTTTAAAGAATGTGTGTACACCCCAGCGTAAGCCGCGAACCAAGGGTGGGAGCCCAATTGTTCTGTCAGAGCAAGCCAGCTCTGTAATCCTTAGTAAACTCCCACCCAAGGCAAAAGATCCTGGTACTCCCCTGATTTCCTGCAAGATAGGTGATACCCAATTTGATGGAGCTTTGCTAGACTTAGGTGCATCCATAAACCTGATACCCACATCCTTACTTGGCCATCTAGAAGAATCTGAGCTAAAACCAACCGAGGTGACATTACAATTAGCTGATCGATCTATAAAGTCACCAAAAGGGATTCTCGAGGATGTTATCGTAAGAGTGTGGGATTTCTATTTCCCAGTGGACTTTATAGTCTTAGATATGGATGCGCCTAAAAACCCTAGGGATACACCAATCATTCTAGGGAGACCTTTCTTGGCTACTGCTAGAGCCAACATCAGCTGTGAGGAGGGTCAAATAGAGCTTAAATTTGGGGATCAAACCTTAAAAATTGATATATTTAAGGCCCAACAAGGAATTAATTGCGGTGTCATCGAACAGATTTGTGGTGAAGGTTTCTAAGGCCTTACTGTCGCCACCGATTTCCCACCGATCACCCTCACCTTCTCCACCTCCGGCCAAACTCCGGCGAACCGCTCCCATCGCTCCAGCACCCCACACGGCTCGTCGACCTGTGCATAACCTCCGCCTCCTCACCCTGATCCTCTTCCACCCCTCCACTTCCCACCAAACGCCCTCTGCAGATCCACCGAACACACCCACTTCTCCGCCCGCAGTTTGACCTAGGGCGACCCTTTTGCACCACCACGCCCCCTGCAGACCCTCCGACCACCTTCGCCGTGCCACGGCGAAGGTCCTCCGCATATCTGATTAGGCCGAGAGGCCGTGTTGTTGTAAACAGGGTCTGTGCTCGCCGCCGCCATTGACGAGTGATGAAGCTCCTTCGACCTGCTACTCCAGGCATACCACGCCCAGATCAGACTCCCAAGCTGCGCGGGGTAGCTTCGCGAAGTGTCAGGTTGCAGTTGAGGCGAAGCCCTCGCCCGAAGCCCTCGTGCGAAGTTCGGCTGCCGCTGCTTCCTCTACGCAGGCGCCCAAATTGGGGGTGGGACATTTAGTCCCACCTCGGAAACCCGCTGAGGCGAACGGGTGCTTAAAGGCAAAACGTGCCTTAAGCTGTTCTCCTCAGCACACGCTGTGAGGTCCCTCTCACACCGCTTCACCCGGCCCGTCCGCGAGCTCATCACGCGGATCTGGCCGACCCGACCCGACTTGACTGGCACTCCTCGCCTACCACCGCACGTCGGTGGGCCTGGACCCGGGCGCGACCTGCGTACCCGATTACCCGGTTGCTCTGGGAGAGCCTTTCGAAGAGTGAATACTGAGAGAGAGAGACGCGGGGGGGGGGGGGGAGAGGGTAGAGTAGGTTTTTGCCCTCTGATGCTGAACTCTTGAGCGTGCAGACACAGGTGAAGAAGGACTGCGGAAGAAGAACTGAAGCGGCACTGTAGCATCCGCGGGTTAAGTTGTCTGATTGGAAAATCAGACGACGTCCTGGAGACAGGTGAAGACAAGGAAGAAGAAGAAAAGAAGAGAAGCAAGAAGCAAGAAGCAAGAAAAGAAGAAGAAGAAGATCTGAAGAAAAATAAAGAAAGAAAAAAGAACAGAAGACAGAAGAAGAAGAGCACGAGGGGAAGATCTGAAGAAAGCAGAAGAAGAAGAAGAAGAAGAAGAAGAACAGGAAGAACAAAAGCCAAAGTGGAGAGAAGACAGAGGAAGAAAGAAGAGAAGAAGAAGAAGCCAAACTTTCATCTCTCTCTCTCTCTCTCTATTTTTGTAATAGAACTTGTATATCTCTAGAATACGACTTGCTCCCTGTGTTCGACCTCGGGAACTCTTTTATTTTCCGAGTAAAAAAATATATATTTGAAATGATGGCAATAACTAGCTATACTACAACGCTATAGCAAAACCTAGTCATAGTTGTCCCCTTCGTAACGTTTCAGCCTCCTGTCGAATTCAAGCTTGGAGGAGTCGGGGTGAACTGGGCTTCTTTAAATAGAACCCTGGAGGTTAGTTAGGGCTTGGGAAGCAAGCTTCCCAAGCAAGGAAGGCTCGTCGAAGTTGGAATCCGTTGGGATACCCATGTATCTCATGCATTCGCATGAGAGATTGGGAAAGAATCTGGGATCAAGGATGGGTTCAGATTGGAGGAATTTTCTCAGAAAATCTCCCTCCCAATTTTGGAGGAGATCCTCTAAGCAATCAAGGAGAAACCTCCTTCCAAAGCTCACCAGAGTAGGATTTCTCCACTATAATGGTGGAGGGACCTAATTGCAAAGATGATGATGAAAATAGGGGGTCATTTGTAAGGGTTTTTGAAAGATAGGGGTACAAATGTAATCAGGCTGGACCTTTTTGCAAAGTAGGTCAAGGCAAATTCATCTTGGGTCCAAATTTTGGTCCAAACCTAATTTGGACCTAAGGATTCCAATGGTGAAGTTGGATTTTGGGTTTAACTACGTTTGATTGAAAAATTTATGTAAAAACCTAATTTAGGGTAAATATCTATCTGAGACCCATTCTAGGTCACGATGGGTTCCAATGGCCAAATTGAAAGTTCTAAACCCTAGAGAATATTCTTCTATGATTTTTAGAGGGTTTAGGTGAATTTTATAATGGCCAGAACCTTGGTTAATCAAGTGGGTCTGTTTTAGGATTTCAAGAAGTCATTTAATTCACAGGGTACACACAAACCCTTTTCTATCTGATCCAACCCACTTATTATCTTATTAAGACCCTTTTACCTTTGTTTATCCCTTGAGAAAACTCGTTGTTATACTGCATTGGTAAAATTACAGTTTTACCCCTTGTTTCTTATTTTTCTCTCAGAAAGGTTATGTAGTGAATTAGGACCTTCAGTTGGTTATGTAGGAGCTTTTATTCTCTTCATTAGGTCAAAATGAGCTAATTAAGGCTCATGATGGTATTCCCATCATACCCCAATGCCTAGCTTTTGCTAGTCCCTTAGCAATATTTTAAGGTTTTAACTTTGATTCTAGACCATGTAGTCCTTTTGATGCTCAAAATTGTGATGTGTGCTTTCTTCTATGGATTAGGTTAGAATGCTAATAGTAAGCCTAGAGGTACTCAACTATCAACCAAGATCCAGACCTAACCAGCTCTAACCTCAGTCTGTCGTGAAGGTTTCTAAGGCCCATAGGAACTATCCTAAGGTTCGTTGAACTCTACAATTAAAGCACTCATGCTTGTAACATATTTTAGCCTTAGTTTAGTTTGCATTGAGTTTTTGTGAGAGAGAGGCAGAGGAATTTTTTTTATTTGGAGAGTTTTCTCTCTCTTTTCTTTTTCTTTCTAGCTTCGGATTGGCTTCACAACACGGTCTGTATTGGATTCCTAGTCCCCATCATCAGTCCTTGAAGGGTCCCTGGCAATCGATGCTTCGAGATAGCACCTCCCATGGCAACACCCAGAACCCAAGCTTTCGAGATTTTGAGATAATCCCGCCCATGGTGTTTTGTACCTAAATCCAGACCCTGGCAATCGACATTTCGGAATAATGCCACCAATGGCATTTGAACCAGCACAAGGTGCTTACATGCCCCCAGTAGGATATGTAGATATCCAAGGAGACAAGCACCGAGGAGACAATATGTTTTTGCACATCTTTGAGGGGAATTTCCCGCCTCTCCGCACTGGGAACTCGTCTAAATCAACTTGTGTTGATCAGCCGCTCCTAACCTATGCGACTTTTTCAGAATAATTTAAATGCATTTGCGTGATTTTGTAACTTATGCGCACTGAACCAGACTGTGTGTAGATTGGGCTGCTGAGGTTACCGAGTCCCATAAACCAGAAGCCAATTAACTAGGCCGAATACTCCCTAAGCCTTAAACCTAATACTTAAGCTTTGCATTTTCCCCAACCTCTTGAGGACTATCCAGATCTTAGAGGATACTTGAATTTTTAAGCCTAGGAGTATAGCCTAAGAGGCCTAAAATCAGCGTTCCTACTAATCTCTTCTATGCTTCATTAACACTTTTTTCCGTTCATTTTCTTTTTCTTGATATGGTTTAGAACTCAGTTAATTCCTTAATTTCTTACTAATGACCATCTCTTTTCTTTTTCTTTTCAACTTGTGCTCCTTTTTGACATTTTTCACTTTTCCCATTTTTTCTCAAGATTTGTATGGCCTCAAAATTCTCTCCTCTCAAAAATTTTTTGTTCTTTTTCAAGAATTTTTCATTTTTTTGGTATTTGTGTACTATGTAATTTTTTTGATGAAACCTTTCCTTGTGAGATGATTTTCATAGCATTTTGCACTTTCATACCCCCCCATGCCTACAATTTGCAATGTCCCCATTGTAAACTAGGTGGGTTTGAGTTAGCTTAGATCATTCATTAGAACAGGTTCTGGGTAGGCGAACAGGTCGAGATGACTGTTTGCGAATGATTTCAAGCTTGGGTATGGGTACCTGAGGTGGGGTCGGCTATTCTAATGGATGAACCCTAAAGTGCAATATGAATTCAGCATAGGAATGTCAAGAAAGGTTTCAGGTTTTTCAAAAATGATGGGTTGCCTCCCGTTAAGCGCTGAGTTTTACGCCATCGGCTAGGTGCAATGAGCTCAGGGAGAGTGGAGGGTAAAGGATGCCTCAGCCAAATTTGTATCAGTAAGGTCAATGAACGGTTTGAGTCACTGACCGTTCACGACAAAAGGTTCTGAATCGTGGCTGAGTAGACTGATCTCGATGGCTCCATTTCCAAAGATTCATCTAACAAGGTAAGGTCCGATCCATTTCGATCTGAGTTTTCATGGGAATAGTTTGAGCTTGGCATCAAAGAGTAGGACTTTTTGACCAGGGTAAAAGATCTTTTTAGATATGTGCTTGTCATGAAAGGCCTTAACCCACTCTTTGTAAATTCTCAAGTTCTCATACACGTTGTGGCGTAATTCATCGATCTCGCTCATTTGATGCTTTATATGGGTTCCTGCCTTAGAAAGATCTAGGTTGCAGGTCCATACTGCCTAACAGGCTGTGCTCCAATTCGACGGCGAGGTGACATGCCTTCCCATACACCAATCTGAAGGGAGACATGCCTAATTTTGTTTTGTGGGCGGTCCTATAAACCCACAAAGCTTCCAGAAGTCGAGATGACCAGTCTTTCCTGTCAGGTCAAACAGTAACCTGGAGGATTTTCTTGATCTCCCGATTTGATAGTTCAGCTAGACCATTAGTTTGGGGGTGATAAGGAGTAGAGATTCGGTGTGACACCCCGTATTTGGTCATTAGTGACCTGAACTGAGCATTAGTGAAATGGGTCCCTCCATCAGAGATTATAGCACGTGGAATCCCGAACCAAGAAAAGATGTTCTGATGAATGAAGTTGATAACCACCTTATGATCATTGATTTAGGTCGGAATGGCTTCGATCCATTTGGACACGTAGTCAATAGTGAGTAGAATGTACTCAAAGCCTATCCGAAATAGGAAAGGGTCCCATAAAATCAATCCCCCAAACATCGAAGATTTTGCATACGAGAATCAATTGTAAGGGCATCATATCACAATGGCTCATGTTACCTAAGGTCTGGCAACGAGTGCAAGCCCTACAATGATTGTATGCATATTTGAAAATCATGGGCTAATAGAAGCCGCACATGAGAACTTTCACTGCAGTTTTATGACCTGAGAAGTGTCCATCGCATGCCTGGTCATGGCAGAACGACAATATGTCCTGAATTTCCGCACCCGAGACACATCGTCGAATGATTTGATCAGCACCGATGCGGAAAAGATACAGGTCTTCCCAGAAGTAATGCTTGGCATCAGAAAGCAATTTGTCCTTCTTGGCCTTCAGCTAATCAGACGGGATCTGATATAATTCTAGGTAGTTTACTAGATCAGCAAACCATGGAAGCCCAGTACTGATAGTCAGGAGGTGCTCATCAAGAAACTGTTCCGTAATGGGTCCAGAAGGGTCGATAATATCAGCAGGAAGGCGAGACAAATGATTAGCTACCACGTTCTGTTTTCCCGCTTTGTCGCAAATCTCAAGGTCAAATTCTTGCAACAGCAAAATCCAGTGGATTAATTGAGGTTTCACATCCTTCTTTGCAAGGAGATGCCTCACAACTGTGCGATCAAAGTAAATGATAACACGGGAACCCAGAAGATATGATCTGAACTTTTTTAGGGCAAATACTACGACTAGCAGCTCTTTCTCAGTAACTGTGTAGTTATGCTGAGTCTCGTCAAGTGTCTTGCTAGCGTAGTAGATGACCACGGGTTTCCCGTCAATTTTTTGCCCAAGTACCGCTCCTACAGTGAAATCAGATGCATCGCACATGATCTCAAAGGGTTGAGACCAATCAAGGGACTATAGGATCGGAGCTTAGGTAACTCGATCACATAGGATTTCAAATGCTTGAGTGCATTCCTTAGAGATTTCGAAAGGAACATCCTTAGATAGTAGAGTGGTCAGGGGGCTCGCGATCTTTGAGAAATCAGGAATGAATCGATGGTAAAAATCGACGTGCCCCAGAAAAGATCGAATGTCCTTGATTGAGCTAGGCATAGGGAGTTTGGAAATTAGATTCACCTTGGCTCGATCGATCTGGATGCCTTTTTCTGATATGAGATGTCCTAGGACAATTCCTTCAGGCACCATGAAATGGCTCTTTACCCAGGAAAGAACCAGATTCACGTCAATGCACCGCCTGAGGATCTGAACCAAGTGCAGGAGGAAATCGTCAAATGATTTGCCAAATACTGAAAAGTCATCCATGAAGACTTCCACATAATCGTCTACCATATCTAAGAATATGGCAAGCATGCACCGCTGAAAAGTAGCAGGTGCATTGTAGAGACCGAAAGGCATCTTTTGGAACACGTACGTCCCGAAGGGGCAGGTGAAAGTGGTCTTTTCTTGGTCCTCAGGATGGATTGCCACCTGGTTATAACCGGAGTACCCGTCCAAAAAGCAGAAGAACCTATTTCCCACTAGTTTCTCAAGGATCTGATCAATAAACGATAGTGGGAAGTGATCCTTCTTTGTGGAGGTATTGAGTCTTCTGTAATCAATGCAAACTCTCCATGAATTCTCCACACAGGTCGGTATGATTTCTCTGGTTTCAGTCGTGATCATAGTGAGTCTTTCCTTCTTAGGCACAACCTGGATTGGACTCACCCACCGACTGTCGGAGATCGGGTAGATGATCCCAACATCTAACCACTTGTTGATCTCCTTTTTCATGACCTCCTGTAGATTAGGATTAAGACGTCTCTGCATTTCACGGGAAGGCTGCGTGCCCTCTTCAGTATAGATACGGTGTGTGCAGTAAGAGGGGCCGATGCTAGTCAAATCATCGAGAGTCCATCCAATGGCTCTTCGATGTTTCTGGAGAACAGTAATCAGACAGGATTCCTGATCAGGTGTGAGTCTGGAATTGATAATCACAAGAAATGTCTGATTGGAACCCAAAATGATGTACTTTAGATGATCAAGAAGAGGCTTGAGTTCTAAAACAAGGTTATCAGTAGTAGCGGGTGGTTCAGGGTGTGTCAAGAGCAAGGGAAGGAGTGATGGGTGTGTCTAGGTTAAGTTCGAACTCCTCTAGTTGTGGGTTTTGATCCTCTTGTGGTTGATCAGAAGTAGTCAGGTTTTCCTCAATATATGGATCGTCAATCATAACCTTGATATCACATATCTATTTTATAACACCGTAATTAAATCCCTTGTTGGGCCTTAAAGATGTCAATCTTTAATGTTTGGTTCCCAAATTTCACTTCAATTTGGCCCTCCTCACAATTTATGTTGGCCCTAGCAATGGAAGAAAGGGTCTCCTTAATATGATCAGTGTGTTCCTCGAATTTTCTGGAGCATCCATATCCAAGACTACGAAGTCCACCTCGAAATAGAAATCCTAAACCCTAACAATGACATCCACAAGAACTCCTTTAGGTGACTTAATAGGTCGATCAGCTAACTGTAACGTCACCTCTGTCGATTTGAGCTCAGATTCCTCAAGATGGTCAAGTAGGGATGTAGGTATTAGGTTTATGGAGGCTACTAGATCCAATAAAGCTCTATCAAATTGTATATCACCAATTGTACAGGAAATTAGGGGAGTACCTGAGTCCTTTGCCTTAGGTGGGAGTTTGCTTAAAATTATAGAGCTGGCTTGCTCTGACAATACGATTGGGCTCCCACTTTTGGTTCACGGCTTACGCTTAGGTGTATACACGTCTTTTAGAAATCGTGCGTAAGTCAGTACATGGTGAATTGCATCCATCAAGGGGATGTTTATCTGGACCTGTTCAAAGAGCTTGACCAGGTCCTCCTCAGGTGCCATGGGTTTGTTTGCCCTCTTTCCCTTGGTCAAGGCCTCGGGAAATGGAACCTTGGATGGTTCCTCTGGAATAGGTTCAGGTTCTTGCTCTGGGACAGCAGTATCCTGGATAACTATCCTAGGGTTTGGGTTGCTACCAGACTGAAAGTGTCTTGGGTAAGGTGGGTCTTGTGTTGCTTTGCCACTACGGGTTGTTACTGAATTTAGTCCTACCTGATTCTGGTTCGGTGTCAGTAAAATAGGTGGCTGCTGCTGAAATCCCGAGTATGATGTTGAAGCTTCCATCTGGTCAGGTGATGGAACAGAAGGGGCTTAATAAATCATGTGGGTTTGGCCCAGATTTGGGTTCATAATGCACCTCTGGTTTGGCACGTTGTTCGGATTCGGTAGAGGTTGCGAAGGGAGTGTACCAGGTTTATGGGAAATTGCCATTTGGGCGAGTTGATTACGAACCTATGTGATCTCATCTTTGTGCTGTTTCTGCATAGCCGCATTCGTCTTTTGAATGTCAGCCAGAGTCTGAAGGATAAGAGTCATTTGATTTATCTGAGTTGGCCCAGGTTGATAGGTGGGGTTGGGCTGAGGCTGAGGTGACTAATATGGACAAGGAGCTTGTGGACGGGGCTGATATGGTGGTCTTTGATTCTGATTGTTTCTTGCCCACAAGAAACTGGGATGATTCTGCCATCCAGGGTTATAGGTATTAGAGAATAGGTCATTCTAAATGGCGTTGAGGTCCTCGCAGGTCTGAGGAACCTCAAAAAAATCAGAGTACGAGGGTTCAGAGTTCCCCCAACTAGAGTAGGTAGGATCGGCATTTCCTCTAGCCCTAGAGTCAGACAGGGGTGGATACGGGTCCATCCCCTGAGAAGATCGATGATAGATGTTATGCACAGCCTCCCTCCCAAAGGGCGGTTGTGCAAACGGGTTTTGCGCAGAGGTGGCTCGCTGCAGATGTCGAGTTAGCTCATCCACCTTCTTCTCAATGATGGAGACCTTGTCCAAACGACTGGCCATCGATTCTAAGTCGACTGATGTGGACAGGCCCTGTGTCTCGTGTGCTCCCCTTGGATTCGTCGATGCGCGGGCAAGCCCATGGAGTCATTATGGATGGAATTCTTGCACATATTCTCGAGAAGCTCCCACACAGTGTCTTCGTCTTGACCCATGATATTTCCTCCGCAAGTTGCATTGACGAATAAACAGATATCTTCACGGAGTCCCTGGTAAAAAGACTGGACTTGTTCCCATTTAGGAACTCCGTAATGGGGGCACTTTTGCATGAGATCCAAGAAACGGTCCCATACTTCATGAAGTGGTTCTCCAATCTGCTATGTGAAGTGTGTGATCTGGTGTCGTAAGGCAATCGTCCGACCAACTATGAAGAACTTTTTCAAAAGCTCAGAATGTAGTTCAACCCATGTGTTGATTGGATGTGTTTGAGTCTAATACTAGTGAGTTGCTTTGTCCATGAGAGAGAAGGAGGACATCTTCATGAGAAGAATATCCCGATTTTGGACATCTGACCCAAAGGTCTAGGCCAGATGCTTGAGTTGTTTGATGTGCTGGAAAGGATCCTCGAAATTCAGCCCATGAAATTTTGGAATAGCATGAATCATGTTGGGCTTGAGTTCAGAATCAGGACCTCCAGCCAGGATTTGGACTCAAGGTTTGATTGCCACCGCAGCGGGATTGTAATGATCTTGCATCATAAGACGCTATGGTGGATTCACAAAGGCTTGGAATAAATCATTAAGGCGCTGAAGTTGGTTCTCAAGGTTATTCTCTTCCTCTATAGGTTGTGCCATGATGATGGAAGAAGGAGAATTGGGTTCAGTTGAATCAGAGGAGATGTCTATGTGATGGGGTTGCTGCATAAACATGGAAGTCGAGGCCTGGCCTCGACAGGAGTGAATGACTAAAGGAGGCCTCATGGATGGTCTTAAGGACCTCCTACCAAACATGCACCAATGGTCTGGATGAGAGTAGAATGTGATGGACCCAATCAAGATACCCAAAAAAATTTGGATGACTATAGAGGTTTGGGGTGGATGATACCCCTTAGTCAAAAAGTCGTCCACCTGAGAAATACCTGGGCAGCCAGAGAGAAAGAGTCCCGCAAAGACCCCTACACGGTAGAGCATCCCCACGAGTTACAGGGTTTCCCTCACTCGACCTCTCTTGTCACTGATGTTCTAGGTAGACGAGAATGGGGACTTGACCTCTTAAGTCTACCAATTTTATTAAAGAGCAAGGGTGCTTAAGATTTCACTTGAACTTTAGATGTATTGAGTGCAAAAAGTGACCTAATTTCAAGGTTAGTTGACCCAACAAGGTAGGTCAACTTCACCTATTTGTCCTTTGAGAAGTTTTCGGTCCCTTCTTTTAGGATTCAAGTGAGATTAAGAGCCTGAATTTTAGGATTTTCTTGAATAAATCACTTCAACCAAGGCTTAGGCACACATCTTTTTTGGAGAGTTAATTCTTGCTTATGAAAGTGTCTCTAAAATCCTAAATTGAAATCCTTAATTTGCCTCTAATCTTGGTCCAATTTAGTTTGCCAAATGTGGTATCTAGGGCTCAACCAAGAGTGTGGTAGCCCTAGTTACCTTAAATGGGTGCACAAATCAATTTTGTTGTTGAAATCAAATCAGGCAACTTGATGAATTCGCTAAGAATGTAAAGCAAGTAGCCCTAATTGATTTTATCCTTTTTTTTTCCTTTTCAGAATGAGGGGCTTAAGAGAGAGAGTAATCGAAAATTACCTGCCCCTGGCACATTTGATGTGCGGCTGTCTTTCTTTGAATCTTCTCCCTGAAACAACCACAAAAAAGAGATATAGCAAGTTAGTACCAAATCAGAAATTGTAATCAAGAATTCTAAATCGCCTGTTCCTCTTCGGCAACGCCGCCAAAATGTTTTGGGAAGCGCTGAATCAAGTTTTAAAAGTATTGCGTTGTAATATAGTCAAAAAAGCGTTCAAAATAGATATAATTTTATTACTCAAATTTGAAGTCCGAGGTCAAACACAGGGAGCAAATTGGTATTTAGAAATCAAGATCACAATTCAGAATTTAAAAGAATATGCAATAATATCAGTATCAAAGTGCAAAAAGGTGGGAGTAAAATGGTGATGTAGATCACCAAATACTCCTACAATATCTACTAAGGAACTCAATGTATATGAATATGAATTAAACTCAAATTAGTCATCTGATTTGTAAATCAGATGACTTAAACATCTGATGCTACAATGCTCCTTCTGATTTCTTCTTTCTCTGCTTCTCTTCTGCGGCTCCTCTTCTTTCTTCCTTCTTCTGCTTCTACTCCTTCTCTTTCTTTTTCTTTGGCCTCTATCTTCCTTTACCTTTAAGAGCTTTCTGCCTTTTGCTTTCCTTCTTAGCTTCTCCTTCTTCTTCCTTCAGCTTCTTCCTCCTCCTTTCTTCAGCTTCTTCCTTCTCCGCCTTTCTTCTGCATTGACCCTTAGCTTCTTTTCCTCCTCTTTAGGCCTTCACTTCTTCTTCTTCAGCTTCTGACTTAACTTTCTCCTTCTCTTCAACCTGCAGCAAAACCTACCCTACCCGTGCGCAGCTCTCCTCTCTTTCTCTCTTAGGTTCCACTCTCCCAGAGCCACACGTATTCAGGTAATCGAGTCGGGTACGTACCCAGGACCAGGCCCACCGGTGTGCGGTGGTGGGCAACGAGTGCAGGTCGGGTCGGGTCAGCCAGGTCAGCGGAGGCAAGGTCACGGAGAAGACTGGTGAAGGGTGAGTGGGATCTCACACTGTGGTAACTGAGGCGATGAGATGATATCACATTTTCAATTTATTCTAGTGCAGGCGCTCTTTCGTATCCAAGGTGGGACTATCCGCCCACCCTTCTTCGCGTGCACCTGCGGCAGAGGCAAGGCTTCGAATTGCAACTGCTGCGAAGGCCTTTGACTCCAATTGAGGGTCTGATTGCGTGCGCGAGGGTATTCCGCACAACCCGGGACTGCAGCACTTGGAGCAGCAAGGCCTGGAGTGGTTGCGATCAAGCTTTGCTCCAATGGCGAATGGGGCCTGCTACCTGAAATCACAAGAATGACCTCGCGGCCTCATCAAATCGCTCAGGAAGCGTCACCGAGGCACGACAAATGTGCTGGGGTGGTTGGCATGACGTGGGGATGTCTGTGCAAGTATGCCTAGGGCACACTGTGTGCGAAGGTGTGGGTGTGTTTAGGGGTGCATTTGGGTAAGTGGCGCGATGATATGAGTGAGGGGAAGTGTTCAGTGAAGTGAAGGGAAGCTTATGGGCATGTCGGCGAGGGATGGGTTGGCCTGTGGAAGTGGAGCGGTCTCGCCGGAGGTGGTGGCCGGAGATGGAGATGAGGGTGATGGAGGTCAGCAATGGTCGATTTTGGAAAATAGAGAGTGGAGAAGAAAGTAGAGGGGGAAGGGAGCTTATCTGAGATTATAGTGGATGAAGGGGAGATAAAGATGGCGTCGGATGCGTACTACCGATGCCGGAGATGAAGGTGCTCAGAGAGAGACGGTCGGCGAGGATGAAGGGGAGACAAGGGCGTCGGCGGGTGCTGCGTGACGCGAACAAAAGCAAGGAGGATGAGCCTGCCACTGGTATTATGGTCAGACAACGAGGGAGAGTAGGGAAGGTCGCTGGAGCTCGAAGAGCGAATCGGCCGGAGGAGGAGAGAAGAATTTGAGGGGGTCTCCGGTCGAATTCAAGCTTGGAGGAGTCAGCGCAAACTGGGCTTCTTTAAATAAAGCCTTGGAGGTCGGTTAGGTCTTGGGAAGCAAGCCTCCCAAGTAAGGAAGGCTCACCGGAGTTGGAATCTGTTGGGATATCCATGTCTCTCATGCGTTCACATGAGAAATTAAAAAAGAATATGGGATCAAGGATGGGTTCAAATTGGAGGGATTTTCTCAGAAAATCTCCCTTCCAATTTTGAAGGAGATCTTCTAAGAAATCAAGGAGAAACCTCCTTCCAAAGCTCATCGGAGTAGGATTCCTCCGCTATAATGATGGAGGGACCTAATTTCAAAGACAATGAAGAAGCTAAGGGCCCGTTTGTAAGGGTTTTTGAAAGATAGAGGTACAAATGTAACCAGGCTGGACCTTTTTGCAAACTCGATCAAGGTAAATTCATCTTGGGTCCAAATTTTGGTACAAACCTAATTTGGATTTTATGTTTGACCAGGTTTATTGGGAAATTCATGCAAAAACCCAATTTAGGGTAAATATCTATCTAAGACCCCATTCTAGGTCAAGTGGGTTCCAATGGCCAAATTGAAAGTTCTAAATCCTAGAGAATATTTTTCTATGATTTTTAGAGGGTTTAGGCAAATTTTATCCTGGCCAGAACTTGGTTAATCAAGTGGGTCTATTTTAGGGTTTCAAGAAGTCATTTAATTCACAGGGTACACACAAATCCTTTTCTGTCTGATCCAACCCACTTATTATCTTATTAAGATCCCTTTACCTTTGTTTAGCCCTTGAGAAAGTCCCTTGTTGTACTGCATTGGTAAAATTACAGTTTTACCCCTTATTTCTTATTTTTCTCTCAAAAAGGTTATGTAGTGAATTGGGACCTTCAGTTGGTTATGTAGGAGCTTTTATTCTCTTCATTGGGTCAAAATGAGCTAGTTAGGGCTCATGATGGTGTTCCCATCAGGTACTCAAGTGCCAACCAGGATCCGGACTTAACCAGCTCTAGCCTCAGTCCGCTGCGAAGGTTTTTAAGGCCCACAGGAACTAACCTAAGGTTCGTTGAACTCCGCGGTTAAAGCACTTATGCTTGTAGCATGTTTTAGCCTAGGTTTAGTTTACAGTGCATTTATGTCAGAGAGAGACAGAGGAATTTTTCTTTGGAGAGTTTTCTCTCTCTTTTCTTTTCATTTCTAGCTTTGGATTGGCTTTACAACACGGTCTGTATCAGATTTCTAGTCCCCATCATCAATCCTCGCAGGGTCCCTGGAAATTGATGCTTCGGGATAGCACCACCCATGGCAACCCCCAGAACCCTGGCTTTCAAGATTTAGAGATAATCCCGCCCATGGTGTTCTATAGCTAAATCCAAACCCTGGCAATCAACATTTCGGGATAATGCTGCCCACGGCATCTGAACCTGCACAAGGTGCTTACATGCCCCCAATAGGACATATAGATATCCTAGGAGACAAGTACCGAGGAAACGATATGTTATTGTGCATCTTCGAGGGGAATTTCCCGCCTCTTCGCGTTGGGAACTCTTCCAAATCAACTTGTGTTAATCAGCCGCTCCTAATCTAGGTGACATTTTCAAAATAATTTAAATGCATTTACGTGATTTTGATACTTAGGCGCACTGAACCAGACTGTGTGTGGATTGGGGTGCTTAGGTTACCGAGTCCCGCAAACCAAAGGTTAGTTAATGAGGCCGGATAATCCCTAAGCCTTAGACCTAATACTTTAAGCTTCACATTTTCCCCAACCTCCTGAGGACTATCCAGATCTTAGTGGGTACTTGAATTTTTAAGCCTAGGATTATAGCCCAAGAGGCTTAAGATCAGCATTCTTACTAATCTCTTTTCTCTCTGATGAGAACCTCGTCATAAACCCTAAACTAGCACCATCAAACCCAGATTTGCAAGAAAAAGCTCCTACATAACTCTAGAAAGGCTTGGCTCAGAGAAATTCTGAGTTTGTAAAGAAAAAAAACTAAGGGGTAAAAATGCAATTTCACCAATTCAATATGAAAACAGGGTAACTCAGGATCCAAACATAGGTCAAATTAACCTAATAGGAAGAAAAGTGGGATGAGATGATCCAATAAGGGCTACAGCAACTACAAGGAATTAAATGACATCTTATAACCCTAAAAACAAATCCACTTCAATTCACGAGGTTTGAGGCAAAGAAAAAATCGAATAAACCCTCTAAAATTCATATAAAAATAATCTCTAGAGTTTAGAACCTCCAATTTGGCCTTAGGAACCCATTTTGACATACATTGAGAATCATGCCCAATTAATAACTTAATTTGGGTTTTTGCGTAAATTGACAGGTCAAACAAGGTTTGATCTAGAAATAAAATTCACCATCAGAATCCTTAGGTCCTAATTAGTCATGTATAAAAACTTGAGGCTAAGGAGAGACCTTCTTGACCAACTTTACATTTTGGTCCTCATTTATTACTTTTTGGCCCTCAACTTTTGAAACCCTCACATTTTGGCCCCTAACTCTTCTTCGTTCTTTGCATTTGGGTCCTCCCTGCAAAACCCTGAGCAGCGCCATGCTCCGGCGACTTTGCGCGGAGCATGGCGCCACGCAGGGTGAGGGAGACCCTCTGCCAATACAACCAGGGGTGCCCTACGACGTCTGTCGTCGCAGGGACACCTCCCTGGTCGCTGCAACCGCCCATACCGCCCGTGCGAACGCACGGAAGGTATGGGTCTCCATCTCCGGCGAGGGAGGCACGTCGTCTCCCTCCGCCCTCCTCTCTGATTTTGCCTCTATAAAAGCCCTCGTCGCTCTGCCACACTCTCCAGCTCGATTCTGACAGAGAACCACCCACAACTTTCCTCTCTTCCCACTCCAGCAGACACCCAGCGAGCTCCGGCGAGCTCCCTTTCCTTTCCTCTTCGCTCTGCCATAAAACCAATGGCAGAGACTTCTTCCTGATTCTCCTCCGCGTCGCACAATACCCGCGCGCGCTGCTTTAGCCCCGTCGTCGCCGCCATCCGCCCCCACTGGGTACCTTCTTCTCCGACGACAGTTGACACGACTGCCGCCCTACTCCTCCCCCTTCGTCCCTGCAAGTAGGTAACAGTTACTTCTCTTCCTCCCCTCTTTCTTTTCCCTATTTTAATTTGCTCAATCAAACCCTCGACCGACCCGACCACCATCATCTTCCACGCCTCCGGCCCACCTCCGGTGAGTCGCTCCCATCATTCCGCCACTCCATACGACTCGCCGACCGACCCAAAACCTCCGCCTCGTCCCACTGAACCGTTTCTGCCCCTTCACTGCCACTCCTCACCTCCACCATACTCCACCGAACAAACCCATTCTCGCGGCTACAGTCCGACCTAGCCCCGCCACCAGACGCCGACCCATGACCTACCACACCCCGCACCACCTTCGCCTTGCCACGGCGAAGGTCCCCCGCGTGTTTGATTAGGCCGAAGGGCCGTATTCCTGTCTAACAGGTTCGCTGCTCCAGCCGCCATTAGCAACGACTGAAGCAGCTTCGAGGCGAGCTCCAGGCCCTGCAGCCCCAGATTCCCAAGTGCTGCAGGTTGGGGCGAAGTCCGCAAAGGCTTCTGCCTCTTCAGTTGGCCCAGACATCGGCTGCAGCTGATCAGAGGGCGAGGTGGAGTCATCCTGCGGGCGCACGCGAAGACAGCAGAAGATAGTCCCACATCGTGGGATTTCGAGGCCGCGCGCCCGCATAAGGGAAAAAAGTGCCTTAGTCTCTTCGCCTCCTGACCACGGGGTGAGGTCCCTCTCACCCGCTCGACCCGGCCTCATTCGCGACCACCCCCCGCGAACCTGGCCCGACCCGTTTACCCGACCTGCACTCCTCGCCCACCACCGCACGCCGGTGGGCCTGGACCCGGGCGCGACCCGTACCCGAATACCCGGAAGCTCTGGGAGAGCTATCCTACGAGTGAATTCTGAGAGAGAGAGATGCGGGGGAGGGTAGAGTAGGTTTTTTCCCTTTGACCAAACTGCGAGTGTGCAGGCACAGGAGAAGAAGAAGAAGAGAAGGCAGACCGCAGAGGAAGAAGAAGAAGGACTGCGAGAAGAAGAAGAAGAAGAGAACCACAGAGAGAAGAAGGAAAGAAGACGCACTGTAGCAAAAGCTACTTAAGTCGTCTGATTGAAAAATCAGACGACGGCCTGCAGGAAGAAAAGAAGAAGCTTGGAAGAAGAAATGAAAGAAAGAAGGCATAACCTCAAGCAAGGAAAGAAAAGAAAGAAAGAAAAAAAGAAGAGGAGGATCACCACTGCCACAGAGAAGAAAAAGAGAAAGAGAAGAAGAAGCTCTGAAGAAGAAAGAAAGAAGAAGAACAGAAGAGGAATAAGAAGAACAGAAGGAAGAAGACTGAAGAACCCAAAAGAAGAGAAGAGAAGAAGACAATGACGAGAAAGAAGAGAGAAGAAGAAAAAGAAGAAGAAGCTCTAAAGAAGAAAGAAAGAAGAAGAATAGAAGAGGAATAAGAAGAACAGAAGGAAGAAGACTGAAGAACCCAAAAGAAGAGAAGAGAAGAAGACAATGACGAGAAAGAAGAGAGAAGAAGAAAAAGAAAACAAAATAAATCTCTCTCTCTCTCTCTTCACTTTTGTAATAGAAACTTTGTATATCTAGAATACAGTTTGCTCCCTGAGTTCGACCTCGGGAGATCTTTTATTTCCGAGTAAAAATTGTAATAGTGGCAATGACTATCTGTACTACAAAGCCATTTCTATAACAAAACAACAAAACCTAGTCATACCGCCATTAGTCTCTTAGCACGTTTTATCTTTCATTTTCTTTCTTTTGACTTGGTCTAGAACTAAGTTAATTCTTTAATCCTTTACTAATGACTATCTCTTTTTCTTTTTTTTTCAAATTGTGCTCCTTTTTGACATTTTTATCTCCTCCCTTTTCCTCCTCAAAATCTGTTATGCCATCAAAATTTCCTCTCCTCTAATATTTTTGTTCTTTTTCAAGAATTTTTTTTTGTATTTTTGGATTATGTGAATTTTTTGTGAGAACCCTTCCGAACTTTGATTTTTTGTATGCTTGCACTTTACCACCCCCCCATGCCTAAGTTTTGCAATGTCCTTATTGTTAATGGAGGGTGTAAAACAATTTTGGGTTCAGGAATTAGAACAGGATTGTCGGATGGGCGAATGAGTCGGGAATGACTATTGCAGATGATTTCAAGCTCTGGCACGTGTACCAGAGGTGGGATCGACTGCTCTAAAATTGAACTTAGGGTGCAATAGACATGAAGTATAGAAGGATAATCAGAAGGATCTCAATTTTTTTGGAATGACAGGTTGCCTCCCATTAAGCGCTAAATTTAATGCCTTCAGCCAAGCAGGAAAATGGTATTCAGAAGGAGTGATCAAATCAGATGAGTTTTGCAAAACAAGCACTTTGATCAAAAGCCTGGTTAGTCCAACCAGGTGCTTGTTCAGATCAACAGGCTGATGATGTAGCCCAAATCAAATCAATCCAATGGGTTGATAAATGTAGATTAAGAGATGTGGAACCCACGATATACTTTGGAACTCGAAATGTTATGGAAGTGTATAGCTGGGGTTTGGCTGAGTCGAATCAGCTTGATCAGAGTCGAGATCCTTAAATGAAAAAGAATCAATGAAGGATGTAGGAACCCTACAGGAGTGATCAGAGAAGGATAGGGCGTGATTTATAGTCTGATCGATGTCCAAAACCCGATAAAATGTGGAGGAGAATCATCTGCAACTGGCTCATTGAGAGGGGAATCAGAATAGAAATTGAGTCCGGTTGCGAGTCGGGGTTGAAAACGGGTTTGAATAGGTTTTGTATATGTAAAGGAGGTGGCATCAACACGAATTGTATGTGAGGACTCATCTAAAAAAGAATTAAAGGTGGGCTCATTTAGGGAGTCCTTATAGTAGCCATCAAACTCAAAGGTAAATGCCTGAAGAGTGTTTACAGGATGAAAGAATCAGAGTCAAGAAAAGATTCGAACTCTGGATTGTAGACACTCTTGGTAATTTCTGTTTCTAATTCCTGAGTCTCAAAAAGAAACAATTCCATCTCACTAGAACCTGAATTTAAATCAATGATCTTTGGATTAGGGACCTCAGAGTCAGAGTTTAAGAATGGATTATGTGTGCTGAGGTCATAGATTGGCTCGTAGTTGTCAGGAAACAATGGTTCTCCATAATCATAGTAAGATTCGAAGTCGTTGGAGAACTAGAGAGAATCAAGTTCTGGATTTGATTCAAGATCAGAGGTTCCACCATAAAACAAATCAAAAGATGTAGACTCAGCAACCTGACTTGGATTTAACCTAGTTTTGGATTCCGAGTCTAAAAATGTGTCCCTATTAGGTTTGGGCTCGATTTCTTGGTTTGTAGGGAAATCTCAATCAAAACCCAACTCTTCCAACTCATCAGTTTCTATATCATAGATTGGTGTGACTTCCAAAAAATCAATCTGTATTTCTGAGGATGTTGGAGTGGTACATTCATCAAGCCTAGAATCATAATCCAAATTCAAACTTTGATTTTCATCATACGGGGCCTTGTAATTATCCCAAGAAGATTCAGATCCAGATTCTAAGCTAAGGATGTGCATTGAATTACTAGAATCTAGGTCATAATTTCCTTCAAGGGTCACCTTATTAGAGTAAGGGGCGGGATTTACACCCTCGAGAGGTTCTGATTTAATCTCATTATTACAGGAGTCTAGGAATTCTATGCTTGGCGGACCAGGGTTTTGGTTTTCTAAGGCTGGCTAAAAATTGTGTTCTCCTGCAATTGGGACCTCCCAACCTATGTCAAGATCAAGCATATCATATTCCATTTGAGTTGGGAATCCACAACAACCTTGTGTCTCAAACCTGGGATTTGGGAAATCATGTAGATCCTTAGTATTATTCCAAGATATTTCACTGAACGTTTGGGAAATGTACGGGTATTTTTGATCGATTATCTACTTTAATAATTTTATCATCTCCTCCCATTTTTCAAGATCATCTTGGTGTCTTTCCCAAAGTATAGGATTTGTCATGCATTGGAGGTATTCAAAGTTATGTAATTTTTCTAACTCAATGTATCCTGTAATGAAAACGTCCCGGGTGGATCCATTTGTTACTTGTGTTATCATTACTTGGGCACAGTTTATGATGAATGTGGTTGTTGTCGATACATTAACCTGAATGTCTTCAATTGGTTTTGAGGTTTTGCAATCAATCACATAAAATTTAAGGGCATCTTCAACCATTCTATCTTTCATGGATCCTTGTGATTCAGGTTTCTTAAACAGTTTCCCTAAGTAGCGAGGCTACATTTTTGAATCAAATGGTAGAATCAAGATGTAGAATCAAAATTCAAGTTTAGATCGAAGTTGATTAGATTCGAAAAAGATTCCCAAGAAAATCTGTGTGTGTGCTCTAAATAGAAGGGATGAGGGACTGGATGTGATATTGACGCAATCAAGGCACCCAAAGATTTTGGATGACCATAGAGGTTCAGGGTGGATGATACCCCTGGATCAGAAAGTCGTCCACCTAAGAATTATCTGGGCAGCCAGGAAAGGAGAGTCCCGCAAAGACCCCTACACGGTAGAGTGCCCCCACGGGTTACAGGGTTTCCCCCACCTGACCTTCCTTGCCACTGAGGGTCCAGGTGGACCAAAATGGATAACTTGACCTCTTAAGTCTATCAGGTTTATGTCTTAATTTTCGCCTTTATTTTTAGTTGAATTAGCAGTTGATTTGACTTGTGACCTAATTTGGAGGTTGGTTGGCCTACAATGTAGACCAACTTTACCAGACCTACCCTAAAGATGGCAGAATGAACTATAGGTCAAGACCTAGAAATCACCCTGATTTGACTCCCAGGTTATTAGGTCCAAGGATTTTAGGGTTCAAGTGAATTTAGAGCCTGATTTAGGATTTTTCTTGCTTAGATCTTTTCAATCAAAGGCTTGAGTAGTACACAAATGCGGGTGGGTTTGTTATCTTTTATGCAGGCAAATGTGAAATAGCACTCTAAAACCCTAAAAATTGAAACCCTAATTGGTTCTATTTCCAAGTCCAACTAAAACAAATGTTCACTTTGGGCCTTTAAGCAAGAAATGTGTTTGCCCAACAGTGATTTAGAAATTAAGCATAGACCCTAAATAGGCGAGGAAATTTTTTGGGGTAGGGAATTCTTAGAATCGCTTCAAACTTCTCTTAGATTTGAAAAGAAATTTTGCAAATCAGGAAACTTGCCCTTTTAATTGATGATGGCTATAACAAATAATGCTGGTGATTCCCAATTTATTATTTCCTTTTTTTCTTTTGTCTTTCCAAGATTAGGAGGTTGATTAGGAAAGAATGGAGAAGTTACCTACCCTGGTGTGGTTGTTTTGCGTGGAAGATCTCCTCGTGAAGTACCTCGCAAAATCACAAGAAAGCAAATAGGGCAAGTTAGTGCTAAAATATAATCAAATAAGGTAGAAAATAGTCGTGAATTGCATGTTGCTCCCCGGCAACGACGCCAAAATGTTTAACACAGCGAAATCGAGTTTAGAATAAAGCGTTGTAATATAGTCCAAATTGCTTTGAAGACAAATAGATTTTTATTAGTCGAAAAGATTTCGAGGTCGAACACAGGAAGCAAATAGAATTCACACACTAATCTCAACAATTAATGTAATTTGAACACAAAATATTACTCAAAAACTAATTTGCAATGTAGAACATATGAGTATATGAAGAGTAAAAAGAATTTTAGACAAAATAATGGTGATTTGAATCACCAATTATGAGTCTAATACATAGAATAATTACTCAAATTTACTAAAGGAGAGAGTATGAAATCAGATGTCAAATTTTGCAATCAGATGTCTTAAATGATGTTTGCTACAGTACCCCTTTTGCTTTTCTTTGTCTACGTGCCTCCTCCTTCTTTTCTTCTTCTTTCTTTCTCTGATTCTTCCTTTCTTCTGCAGCCTAGTCCTCTTCAGACCTTCCTCTTCTTTCTCTGCTTCCTCAGCTACAACCTTTTCTTCCTCTCCAAGCCTTCTTCTTCTCTGGCCCTTCAGCTCAGGCCTTCACCTCTTCTTCTTTCTCTAACTCTTCTATGGCTTTCCTCTTCGAAATCTAACTAAGTGTCAGTCGAAGTTCCCTGTAGCAAAACCCTCCCCCTACCCGCGCAACTCTCCTTCTCTCTTTCTCTCTTAGGTCACACTCTCTCAGAGCCACAGGGTATCCGGGTTATCGAACCTAGCATACCCGGGACCAGGGCTGCCTACAGTGGGTAGCAGCTGAGGAGTGCAGGCTAGGCGGGTTATTGGGTCAGCCAGATCCGTGGGGGAGATGTCACGGATGAGACCAATGAAGGTGTAGGAGGACAACACCCTCAATGATTGGAGGTAAACAGCCCCATTCACTTTTGGGTATTATGCGGCTACAAGTGGCTCTTCATATCCGAGGTGGGACTAAATGTCCCACCTTTCTTCCGCGCAGAGCAACAGCAAGGTACACGGTCAAATTGACGGGGCTGTGGTTGCTGAGGCCCTCGCGTGAGGACTTGGACTCCTGCAGGCCTCAATTCTGCACGGCCTGGAGTTATCCCATGGAGCGGAAACACCCTGGAGTAGCTTGAAGCTTGCTCGAAGCACAGCGTCAATGGTGGGTTTGGCCTGATACCTGAAATTCAAGAAAAAGGGCCTTATGGTTGCGTTAGAAGGTTCAGCAGGATCGTCGTGGCACGACGAATGTGACGGTGGCAGTAGTGTGTTGCGTGAGTGGCTGTGGTGGCCAGACGGATGTGGTTATGGCCGATGAGAGTGGGTTTGTTCGGGAAGGTGTTTGGGTGGAGGGAACGATGAATAGGGAGATGGGAAATGAGCGAGGAGGCGCGGTAGAGGTTGTAAGCTTGTCGGCGAGATGGATGGAGGTGCTTAGCGGTGGGAATAACTCGCCGGAGGAGTGGCCAGAGATGGAGGAGATGAGGATGTTTAGTATCGTCAGTGGTCGGATTTGGGAAATAAAGAAAGGAGAAGAAAGTAGGAGAGATAAGGAACCTAAGAATCTACTCTAAGGATGAAAAGGTGGAGGGATTCCCACGCCGGTGTGGTTGCCGAACGTGGGGAAGACGAACCTCCGTAGGAGAGATGGCGGCGAAGATGGGGAAAGGACGGCGACGGCTGGTATTGCATGACACGGAGGACGGTGAGGAAGATGAATCCACCACTGGTTTTGTGTTCGAATGATGAGAGGAATCGAAGAGAGACCGCCAGAGCTTGTGGAGAATTACGACCAAAGAGGGGAGAGGAAGAAGGGGACTTCCGACCGAATTTCAAGCTGAGGAGAACGGTCGAACCCTGGGGAGTCTTATAAAGGGTTCTCGGAGGCGGTTAGAGCTTGGGAAGCAAGCTTCCCAAGCTTGGAAGGTTGTCAGATTTGGGTAACTCTTGAGACCCAAATCTCTCATGCATTCTCATGAGAGATTGGGAAAGATTCAAAGCACATGAATGGGTTTAGATTGAAGAGGATTCCTTAACGAATCTCTCTTTCAATTTTGGAAGAGATTCGCCAAGCAATCAAGAAGAAATCTCCTGTCAAAGATTGCCAGAGTAGGTTTCCTCCGTGATAATGGTGGAGAGACCTAATTGTGAAGACGACGAAGAAGTTAGGAGCCTGAATGCAAGGGTTTTTGAAAGTTGAGGGTATAAATGTAATCAGATAGGACCTTTTTGCAAACTATTTCAAGACAAGTTCTCCTTGGGTCCAAATTTTGGTACAAACCTAATTTCGACCTAAGGAATCCAATGGTAAAGTTGGATTTTGGTTTTGACCACGTTTGACTATGTAATTTATGCAAAAACCTAAATTAGGGCAAATATCTGTCTGACTCCATTTTAAGTCAAGATGGGTTCTGCTAGCCAAATTGAAGGTACTAAACCCTAGAGAATATTTTTATATAATTTTTAGAAGGTTTAGGTGAATTTTATCCTGACCAGAAGCTCAGTTAATTAAGTGGGTCTGTTTTTGCGGTTTAAAAAGTCATTTAATTCTTAAAACATACGGAAACCCTTTTTCTGTCTGATCTAACCCACTTGTTATCTTATTAAGACCATTTGACCTTTATTCAACTCTTAAGAAAACCCGTGGTTGTACTGCATTCATGATAGGCTAGTAAAATTACAGTTTTAACCCTAGTTTCTTATTTTTCCCTCAGAATGCTTATACAATGAGTTATGGTTCTCTGGCGATTATGTAGGAGCCTTTATTGACTTAATTGAATCAAAATGAGCTAGTTATGGCTCATGATGGTGTTCCCATCAGTTCTTTATCGGGAATAAGGAATCTTAACTTATTATTTTCGCGATTAAACTTCAACTACTATTATCTATTAGACTGACTGTGATTAATGTGACCCATGACAAGTGACATGACAAACATAACATACAAGTAGTACATTTATTTCATGAAAATTTTGACGTAACTAATACACTCTGGCTGAAAGAATACTTCCTTCCACGACCTTCCCCTTTACGTGATGTCCATGATGTTGCGGACAAGTCGGAATTGGGGATACTGTCGTCCCATCAACCAACGATACCTACAATTGATCTATATTGAACAACAAAAAAATGTTTCAGTACATATTTAATTACATAGTAATATTCGATTTAACGCGTTAGGTAGCTTACATTCACCTACGCATCAAGCTCTTCATTCGAAAGGAGTATGTAAAGTTCACCATCCCAACTCTATCGTGTTATAATAATGAGGCCATTATGTAGTAGTAGACCCTGTGAAGTGATATCCAACGATCACAAATATCTTGGCTCGATATCTCCATTTCAAACTCTTTTTGGAATTCATCCCTCATTCTCACCAACGCATTATCATTGAAATCAAAACCTACTGAACCACCTTCTAACGTCCTCGATTTTAATTCATGTAGTAAGAAAATTTCCTCCTCTTCGGTAAATAAGGTGGGCATTGTAAATGTCATGCAGGAAAATGAAAGGTCACCTGTACCTATATCAAGTATGTCAACACAAGCACACCTCTATCCCAATAAAAGGAACATACATAAATGAGAAGTACGTGGACTGAAATTACCAAACATAAGTAAGTAGAACATGCTACTTAGGAATAAGTCATTGGCTATATCCCGTAAAGAGTATGCTAAAATATTACATAATCGATACACAACCAACATAACGAATTCTAATGACATTCGTACAGCAAATACCTACGAAAAATAGGATAACTGATAATTGGAAGAAGCCAACAACGATGAAGTGATACAAGGTAGGCCATTCGGATTGATGTACGCTACAGACAACCATCAATCCGAGAAAAACATATCACGAATAGCATTGAAGTGTGGGTATGGGTAGCCCTTGAGCCAGCAATACCTATAGTCAACCTACGAAACAAGGATATTCTTGAAATAATATTGGATATCAATGTGAAGATAGGATGAAATTTTACGACTATTGTTATGTATTTACATAAACGCAGCCTCCTTCCCGCCTGGTGCAATGAGCATTGCGGACTCCTCATCCCACTCCCAGTCATGAAACACAGTCCTTTCCATTATGAAATGGTAGGTAGCCTTCATCTTCCTTTAACTACTTTGGATCGCAGTAACAATATTGCATGTCCTGTAATGTTCAGTCATCTCCATGGTCATTTCCCACCAAGCTGCAAGCGTGAAGGCCTCTGAGATGTACTCTCCTTGATCGTATCTTCTTCTCAAGAAAGCAAGAAGGGTCAATTCCTAATCCTCCGTCATAAGTGTAGGCATTCTAACCACTTGTTTGATTTATTAAAGCAGCACATCCCAACAACTTTCATTTAACTCAAGAAGATTACTTTCAATCAACAAATAACATGCCAAAAGTGGTCACTAACAATTTATATATGAACCGATGCAGATAGAAGCTACGAAATAAGGAGAAGAACATGTACATCAACCAAAACCCAATCTTGATATTGTCGAATTATATTACATGCAGGTACATGTAAGCAGTAATTTCCAATATTCACAGGTCTTACTGTGTGGAAACATAAGTTTACTTATCTACATCAGCGTGCACTTGGGTTGATGCAATAATCATTCCACATGTCCATTGCAATCCTTTCCCGGTGGGAATCTCCTCATGTAAGTGTTCCACGTGTGAAAGATTGATGTGGCTATTGTTCAATCGTGAGATGCGTTAAACAATAGTTTTATCGTTATAATGCAAATCGCGGTGAAACAAATAATATTTTTAAGGATTTTGGTGAATATCGAGTCGTTTGTAGTGAGGCAAACACAATTTCTATGCTAAAGCTTTTTAGAAAGTCATTCTAAACAAATATTTATATATTTATATATGTATATATATAGGCATCAGATATCCAGATAATTAGAATTTTATTTGAAAATAGTTTTTCAACTATGAATAGGAATAACTATGCTAAAGAGATATATATATATGTAGAGAGAGAGAGAAAGAGTGTGACAAAGACAGAGAGATAGAAAGCAGATCATGACGACACTGCTTGTGGGATTCTTGTGGGAAGTGCAGCAACACTTCAGATCCAAAGCGCCAGGAGGTAGTTCGAAGAAGAGTTGCAGAGAGGGAGAGAGCCTGGAGTTGTATCTGGAGGGAGTTATGGTGGAAGATCTCATCAACAAGGGGGCCTGGTCTTTTTTTATAGCTTTGATGTGGGGCAAAGAGGGCATTTTAGCCCTTAAAATCATGAAACAGCTCTAGGCTAATTAGATCCGTCAATCGGGAGATCAACAGCTCTAATCTAGCCTCAAAACAACCTTCCACACACCTTTTACGCTCAGATTGCTCCTCTGGCTGACATGTGCCGCGTTTTCATCCTTCGGATCGCCATCGCACGGCTGTCGCTGCGCCTTCCGCTTCTTTGCGTGCCGGCCTCGCCTTCTCATCGCACGCTTCAAATTCAAAATGCATGCTTTGATTTCGACCGTCCGATCTCACGATCAAACAGCTTAACTCGCACCCGCACCGCCTTCATAAAAGAGAGCATGTGAGATCGCACGTTCTATTGGCATACATCCATGCATGTCCATCCGAAGGCTCTCGTCATGCCACGCACCCGCATCCTCACCCTTCGCTCATCATCCAACCGTCCAATTACGATCGAGCGCATCGCCTTCCTCATTTGGTGCGTGGCAAGGCTCGAGCACACGTCTCGCGCTTGTGTGCAAGTGCGCTAACCAATGCGCTAAGGCATGTTTTGTGTTGCATTTATGTTTTAGGCAACTCCACTCTCAACCATTGGATGGAGATCCAACGACTGAGATCTTCTCTTGGTTGATGAGCCATGGGGGCGGGGGCGACGTGGGCACATGGTGGCCGTTGGATGACGATCCAACGGCCCATAATGCATGAGGAGGGCTTCTTCAGAGATTGGGGTGCGGCGAGGAGCGACTATGATGGCACCACGTGGTGCCATCGTGGTCATCCATCTTCCTTGCTTTGTATAAGGTGCTGTAGGCCTCTGATTGAGATAATTTTTATGCCGTTAGCCTGCGATCGTTGATCCGGATCCATCTATGTAGTCGAATTTTACATCTGAGGCTTGAATTTCTATCAACTTGCTCCTTGGCCTCCACTCTTCTATGGATTGTACATGATGCCACGTTTGTCTGATCAAGACGATTCCGAAAGCGTTGGACTCCCGTCGTCGTCCTAATCAGATCCATATGGTCTGATCTATCATTTGCAGCCTTGAATTACCTGCAATTAACTTCATCTCCCTTTTAGTGCATAAAATGACGATATTATTTATGCAGCTACCAAACTAACTATTATGCGAATTACAACACTTATGCATGCATTGTTCCTAAGTTATGCTAGAATCTAACTTAATTCAAGTGGTCTAGGTTGCATGATTGCTGTGCAATCACACCTCCATGCCTAAATCTTGCTAATCGCTAGCAAATGCATGACTAAATGCAAAGTGGTCCTATATGACATATTTCTTATCAAGAGTTCAATTAGAGATTTATTTCTTTTGTTTTCATCTAAGAATTTAGAAATCTAGGTAGTCGTGAAAGTGTATTATTATAGCCTATGCAATGGATCCAAGTGAAAAATCAATCAACATCTAAAGCTAACACTTGACCCTTAGTAAAATTCTATTGAGATAGGCAGACTTCTTCCCTCGAGGTTATAAAGAAATATGTAAATTCAACCCCAACTTTGGCTTAGGTAGAAAGTCTAGTAGATTTGTATTTGGTAGCTCATACTCATCTGGTGCTACATATACACTAGTACTTTAGAACATAGATTTTCAGACTATTAAATAAATCAACTCAATGAGAAGTGGAAAAATTGTGCTCTCTTTAGTTCCTTTGCACTCATTCTCTCTCTTTCTCTTTCTTTCTCTTTCTTTTTCTCTTTTCTTCTCTTTTCTTTTCTTTTTTTCTGAGCTCACAATCTCACCAAATTTGTCGGTATACTTAGTGGTCTCTCCTAGCATTAACACCTTGATTAGGTTCTAATAACCCTATGATTAAGTCAGAATTCCTCAGCCGGTATTCAGGCGGCCAGAAATACAGAAAAGTAGGTCAAGGCTGTATTTGGTGGATCATGAGGGTGGTAGGTGTTGTTACCTCAATATACTTGAAATAAATTCTAAACTCATAAACTCATTTCTTTCTGCTCTTTTCTTTTTCTAATTTTTTTTCTATGTATATATATATTTTTTCATTTCTCTTTTTTTTCTTTCTGTTTTTCTATATATCTACTAACGCAATGTAGTATAGCATACGAACTTTTATTTACGAAGCATTATGTGGGATTGGGGATGTTCAAGAGGATATCAGGTGGCTTATTTGGTGGAAGTGCCTACTCTTGACACCGGGAAAGGAATGGATTGGACAGCGTATTTCTGATCTTGACGCTAATACCCTCCTTCAGCTGAGGATTTCGTAAAGGACGCTCGTGACCATCCTCCTCAGTCCTAGTTTTATCAAAACCCGTTCTCTGCATACTTGCCTTATTTGGTGGTTCTCAAAAGATTTGCATTAAGAATTTATACGCAGAAACCAAGAGAGAAAAACTCCGCCTACCTCCGAGTATTATTATCTTATTATCCAAAATTAAGATTCCTCATACTAGCCTTAGAGCACCAGTAGACTCTCTACTCTCACCTCACGCTTGTTTGGTGGATTTACTAGAAGATAGTTTTCCTGACTCCCTAATTACTATCCAAGGGCTCAGGAGTTCTCAACAAACTAAAGATGTTTATTAGTTTTCACAGAGGATCCATTGTAAATTCTACGTGTAAGTGTGAAATTGTATTAAATTCTAAACTTAGGAATCAACTTAAGAATAAATCCCTAATAAAACCTTTTTGATAAAAATTCTTTATGCCCAAATGCAATATTTTTTTTTTGACATAAAAATAAGACATACAATGTCCACCCTCCCTATGCCTATTCATTACAATGTCCTCATTGAAATACATGCAGGAAAATAAAAAAGTAACAAGCAAGAGGAGGGGATATTACCTGACTGAGCTTGTTAATCTAGGTTAGCTTGGATAGAGAAGATGCAAAAATACCTATAAAGAATACTGGGTTGCCTCCCAGCCAGCACTAAGTTTAACATCATTTGCTGGACTTAAACCCAAAAGAAATATGTAATTCAATATTGATGGGTTGAGTCAAGATTAAAATGAAGATATGATCATGTGGCCTAAGAATCAATGATCCACAAATGTGAATCAGCTGATGGTGAATACCAAGCCTAAATAGTCGGAAAAATAAAATAAACGGACTTTGAATTATTTGCAGCCAAGTGCTACAAAAGAGAGAAAAATAAGTGTGGGTGCCAGAGTGAAAAGTAGATGGTGACAACCTTATAAGTAAGGTAGATGGGGTGGGTAAATAGCGATCAATGGGAAATAAATCATACGAGTCCTGAAAGTGATGGGAAATGAAAGGAGAAACCTGAGTGGTGTAGTTTGAAATGGTATAAGAAACCATTTCGTAAGTTAGGTGTAGATGGATGTAGAGTAGGTGAGTCAAATAAGATCCAATGGTCCATCTCAATAGTTCTGGATTTACCAAATTATGCTGGATATTCGAATCAGAATCCTCAATCTCATCCCTTGGGTGATCAAAAATCTCATTCAAGTCGCCCAAATCTAATTTTAATTCATGATGCAAATTCTCAAATGTAATGGATGGAAATTTGTTATTCCTTAGAATCATTGCCCTTGGGGGAGTAAGATCAGAATCTAGAATAATCTAAACCTCAAATTCTTTTAGTTGTGTGAAATTTTGAATTTGATCCCAATTGTCTTTCTCTTGAACTACATCTTCTGAGGGCATGTCTTCCTGTTTCAAATCAAACTCCTCAAAATTCCATGATTTAGCTACATTCTTTGCTTCCTCAGATAAATCATCATAAGTCATCCCCAATAATTCTGCAATTTCTTGAATGTCTTTTTCATAAGGGGACTATTTGTCTTGTTCTTTCACATGTTGGGGGTCAGAATCAGAGACAGAATGTGCAGAATCAGGTATCTCCACATCAATATTGTAATCCTTAGAGAGTGGTCCATTAGAATCCTGGATAAGTGGGAGAGATCCCTGAGAATCGGATAGTGTGGAAGTGGGAATGGATTCAACTTCTAGGGGAGTTGAGTTAGAAAAATCATTTGAGTCGACCCCAGGTATGGAACTTGAATCTTCCAAGCACATATAATTAGAAAAATTATCTATCAAAATTAGATTAGTATCATCCAAAATTGCCTAGTAGGGGCCAATCTCTCTGTTTCCATGTAATGTTTCTTCCATTTGTTCCTGATCTTGATCTTATTCATCCTTCCTTAGTTCAAGTTCTCCCACAATTTTTGTAATATCAGACTTAGGATCATCCTCAATGTCCAACTGTGCATCCTTAAACATAAAGGACTCATACTCCAGCCCACCATGAATTGGTTCTTCAAAATAGAATGATTGCAATTCACGGCCTAAATCAAGATATAATTTCTCAAGTGGGTCTTCCTCCTTAAATTCAGTTTTTGGGATATCAAAATTATTTATAAGTTCAGCTATAGGCCTGAGTAGGATATGTTCTGCATAATCACAGGGCTGGTGGGTGGGCTTAGCATATGTAGAGGTTGGGGCTGAGTAAGATGTTATACTTAAGGTCGTATCCTCAACCTTGAGTGGCTTACCACCAACTTGTGGCACACTCGAACCAGGTTTATCACCTTGTGCTTTCCGAATTTTATTGAGCTCTTTTGTCAAGTTATCCATATTTCTTTTATTAGCTTCTCTCATCTTCTGGACTAGTTGGAGTAATTCGGTAATCTCAAGATCACTGCCATGGTCGGGGTTTTAAGTGGGTTGAGGATAATAATTTCCAGGATTTCTTTCCTTAGTCAAATCAGAATATCTATCATTTGAGTATCTAGGGTAAGAATCATATCCTTGGTTGGGTGGTGTAGGGTTATCCCAATAAGAAGGTGAAATGGGTCAGGTGGAATTGGGATGATTTACAAAGTGATTTTAAGGATAGGATTGATCTCCTAGGTATTTGGACTTTGAGGCATATCCCTGACCAGGGGAGAGATGAGTCAAGCTGAACTGATCAAGATAGTTGGTCATGCCGATCAGGTGCTGGTCCTGTATGGAGAGTGTCTCTTGAGATTGTAGAGATTCTTGATATCCAAAGATTTGTGTGCAAGGATGAGGTAGGCCTGGATATACCTGGGGAATATAAGGTGTAGGTAAGGGAATCAAGTCTTGGAAGTTGAGGAGGGTTCTCCCATCCTGAAGAACATTGAGTAAGGGAAGGGTTGGGATAGGGAGAAAAAGAGGAATAGTGGGGATCAAAAGAGTATGGGTCCAAGTTCTCTTCCTCAATCAATTCTTCCTCATGGCGATTATACATGGAAAAGAAATCAGATTCAGAAAAATTGGGTCTTCTCCTTAGATTACTCTCTAAAGGTGGTACCAAATTAGGATTCAGAGACCTTCTAGTGTCCATGTACTAGAAGAAAGTCCATAGATGAGAGAGAGAAGACCGATGAGAGAATACCCCACCCTTTCAATGCAAGCAATAAAACTATTCCTTAAAGGGCAAACCCTAAATAGACCTAATCCTGGTTCCCCGAAACACGACTAGGTTACGTCAACCCTTGAATTACTTGGCTGGCCAAAAGGGTGGAACCCCTTAGGACATCCCACACGGTGGGACACCACTAAGGGTTAACGCGATTACCGCACCGACCTTTCTTATCACCAGTGGGTCCAAGTAGATAAGGCCTTGACCTTAGCCCAATCTAATTTCAAGTCCCCAAGAATACTAGTCCTGCCTAGGGCACGTCTAATCAGTTTTAAGCTTAAGCTTGATGTGCTTTTGGAATATGATAGGCGTTAGGGGGGTGTTGCCCTTAAGATTGATTTTCAAACGTGTGAGGTGCACATGCAAGGGGTTCACAAGCAATTTTTTTTTATGAAGTGAATTTTAAGGATCAAATGCTTGTATTAGTGAGTTTTAGGGTTCACTTGAGTTAATATCTTCAATCAAGGGTTATGATGAGGCACACAGAGTTTTCTAAATCCCAATTGTTTGATAGATTTCCTTTAAGAATGGAAATGCAAGTGTGCTCTACCCTAATGTGAAACCCTAGAAGCAGATAATGCTAAGATGATTCTTTTAAGTCCAAATTCAGGGAAGTGGTGCGACCCAAGCAATGCAATTAATTGGTACCATTGCACCACTAACTACATACTCAGAAAATATTTTTTTCAAGAATTTTAATGCACGTTTTCGAATTTTTTCATATTTAATATGTACTGGAGATTTTGCAATCTATTTTGACCCCAGTTAATGATTGAATAATCTGTGTAATCAAACATGCAAAAAATATTTTCTTCAGATTTTTCATAAATTATTTATTTCAACAGGAACTCACTACCATAAATTTCAAGTCAATCGGAGTTGCATAAAAACTCTTATGATATTTTGAACTCTGAAAAGTCAGGAATAATAACTGATTTGATAACAGATCAGTGGGAAAATTTTAAAATTTTTCTATAACTCAGATTTATACAATTTTGGATATGTTGTTCCTGACTTCAAAACCCACATCCAATAAAAATTTTAGAATTTTTGGACGTGCGGATTTTCAGGAATTGAATTTTAATAAAAGAGTTTATTTCAGCTCGAAAAATCACCAAGAGATATTTTTTTTTTAAAACAAATGCTAACTAATCCTAAGGTTCAATCAAAACACCTAAATTTTTTTAGATTTTTTTTTCAAAATCTAAACTAATCTAAGCTACAGGTACTTACCTAAGATTCGCACCGATTTTTTTTTTCATTGTTGCACTTATCTTCCTACAATTTTGTAATTCCTGCACAATCAAAAATAGTAAGTTAGAATCTCAAATAAGCACTTTTACAGGAAAAGCTTTTAAAAATTTTCGTTGCCTCCCCGGCAACGATGCCAACTTGTTTAACTACAAGATGTGTAAAAGATTAATTCTATCATTGTAGTACGAATCGCGGTGAAACAAATAATATTTATAAGGATTTCGATGAATATCGAGTCATTCACAGAGAGGAAAACACGATTTCTATGCTAAAGCTTTTCAGAAAGTCATTCTAAACAAATATTTATATATTTATACATGTATATAAATAGGTATCATATATCCAGATAATTAGAATTTTATTTGAAAACAGTTTTTCAACTATGAATAGGAATAACTATGCTAAAGAGATATATATATAGAGAGAGAGAGAGAAAGCAGATGACGACAATGCTGCTTGTGGGATTCTTGTGGGAAGTACGGCAGCACTTCAAAACCAAAGCACCAGGCAGAAGTCCAGAGAAGAGTTGTAGAGAGGGAGAGAGGCTGGGGCTGTATCTGGTGGGAGTTATGGTGGAAGATCTCATCAACGGGGGGGCCTAGTCTTCTTTTATAGCTTTGATGAGGGGCAAAGAGGGCATTTTAGCCCTTAAAATCGTACACAACTTTAGGCCAATTAGATCCATTGATCGGGAGATCGACGGTCATGATCTGGCCTCAAAACAACCTTCCACGTGCCTTTAACGCTCAAATCGCTCCTCTAGCTAACACGTGGTGCACTTTCATCCTTCGGATCGCCATCGCACGGCTGTCGTTGTGCCTTCCCATTCTTTGTGCACCGACCTCGCCTTCTCATCGTGCGCTTCAAATTCAAAATGCACACTTTGATTTCGGCCATCTGATCTCGTGATCAGACAACTTAACTCACGCTCGCACCACCTTCGTAAAAGAGAGAGCGTGAGATCACGTGTTCTGTTGGAGTACATCCGTGCGTGTCCATCCGATGGCTCTCATCGCACCATGTGCCTGCATCCTCGCCCTTCGCTCATCCTCCAATGGTCCAATTGTGATCGAGCGCATCACCTTCCTGATTTAGTGCGCGGCGAGGCTCGAGCACGCGTCTCACGCTTGTGTGTGAGTGTGCTAACCAATGCGCTAAGGCGTGTTTTGTGTTGCGTTTATGTTTTATGCAACTCCACTCTTAGTCGTTGGATGGAGATACAACAGCTGAGATCTCTTGGCTGATGAGGTGTGGGGGTGGGGGCGACGTGGGTGCATGGTGGCCGTTGGATGATGATCCAACGGCCCACAATGCGTGAGGAGGGCTTCTTCAGAGATTGGAGCACGGCGAGGGGCGGCTGCGATGGCGCCACGTGGTGCCATCGTGGTCGTCCATCTTCCTTGCCATTGTGGTGACATCATGGCCATCCTCTAATTAAGATAATTTTTACGCCGTTGCTTGCGATCGTTGATCCGGATCTATCCATGTGGTCGGATATTACATCTAAGGCTTGGATTTCTATCATCTTGATCCTTGGCCTCCATTCTTCTAGGTATTGTACGTGATGCCACGGTTGTCTGATCAAGATGACTCCGAAAGCGTTGGACTCCCGTCGTCATCCTAATTAGATCCGTATGGTCTGATCTGTCGTTTACAGTCTCGAATCATCTGCAATTAATTTCATATCTCTTTTAGTGCATAAAATGACAATATTATTTATGCAGCTAACAAACTAACTATTATGCAAATTATGACACTTATGCATGCATTGTTCCTAAGTTATGCTAGAATCTAACTTAATTCAGGTGGTTTAGGTTACATGATTGCTATGCAATCAGCTACTCATCACCCTGATCAGGACCATTCCATTTACGAATCCAAGTAGGGTGATTCAAGGGAACCATCTATCCATACTGTAAGTCCTGATGAAGTTATGAATAATACATGTTGCACGGACAACATCTCTTTGTATAGACAAAGAGTACTCTCTCATATGCTTGAGACATTCAAACCGTTTCTTTGGAATGCTAAACGTTCACTCCACACATCCTCGAAGGACCGCATGTCGGTGGTTGAATAACTCCTTGTAATTATCAACTAACCCACTCCTCACATGCCATTCAAGGAGGTGGTAAGTAGTGCGTCTGTACGGAGTGATAAATTGATCGGTGTTTGCATAGCCTCAATCAACTAGGTAACAAGAACCGTCTGCTACTAAGAAGGTACCCAACTGCAATGCCCATCGTAGGACGGTCATATCACTAGCTGAACCCTCATAACCAGCAACAGCAAAGGTGAATAGGAGGTTGAAGTCAACGACGGCTATAACATTCTGTGATAACTCAAGGTGACAATTGCGATATCTAGTCTCCTCTGAAATCAGAACACGAGCCATGACGTGACAACCGTCGATTGCTCCAATTACACCCTGTGTATAATAGGGTCATTAAGAAATTCGAGAAATCAATAGTACTACTTCAAACTTCGTTTTCCACCTTTAAATTTAATCGTCACTAATCTCAAAGTACGAGAAGTACTTTCTGTTCAAAGTATTGTACTCTAGGGTTTAATTGGGTGGTGGATGAATGAACATTGGTTCAAGGCATATGATAGTATCAAGCACAAATCTAATTTGGTGGCTTATTGTCTCACCTAAGTGTTGAAACTGCTCCAGCAAGTTATGATTCGCTACTGCTCGACCAAATGCATAAAGGAAGATGGAAACTTGTTCGATAATAGTCATGTGCATTGTCCCCTGTAGACCTCCATGACTTTCCAACAATTGGACGAAGGCCTTTAAGACATCTGGGTGCATCCTAAACATTCGATACAATGGCACCTCATGGCCATCCATCATCTCACCAATCTAAACATGACCACCCATTGGCACTGTGTAAATCCACCTTGGTGTTGGTGCTAGAGCACCACGATCATTTGTTTTGATGATAACAAAACATGTGTCATTTAATATTTACGCTTTGAGTCCTAGGTTTCAGGTCAATCGCAAATGGATACGTGATTAGACGGAGTTCGAGCTTGCATCCAGGACGGATTGGACGAGCTTGATGGAGAATAGAAGAGATTCGCGAGGAGCGATATATTAAAGATGGAAGGAAATGAAGAATAGGATAGATTTCTTTCTTTTGTACTTGTTGTGTTTTTCGTTTCTTTTGTTGCTCTTTATTTCCTTAGATAATTCATGTTAAAGAGCCTCAAAGTACCCTAACAGTAGTCCTAGGAACACCGGCACAACCCTAGGATACTTAGGTTTTCTGTAGAACACTTAGAAAACCAATATAGGGTTCAAACAGAGTTTCCAGACGTCTAATTCCCAAATCAGACGTCTGATAAAGTATTTTAAGACGTCTGACTGTTGTTTCAGACGTCTGATAACTGTTAGGCTGGACATAGTTAGTTCTATCTGATGAAATCAGACGTCCAGACCTTAGACCAGACGTCTTAGGAGACGTCTGATGACTTTGCCAGACGTCCAATTAGTGGACTGTTGGCTGGCTTAGCATACACTCAAGGATATGACCGTTAGAGCCTTATCAGACGTCCATAGGACTGTCCAGACGTCTGATAATTGATCATTTTGCCTCGGCTGACCCAAAATCTCTTCTCAGAGATTTTCTAGCCGTTGCAACGTTTGGAAAATCCATTCCCACAGTAAAAGTAGGTTTCCAGACGTCCAGACATAGTGCCAGACATCCTATATGTCGTCTGATGGACTTACGCAAAAACCCTGTTTAGATCTGATCCAAGTCAGGAAGAGACCCGCCCAAAATCAGACGTCTGACCTTGGAATCAGACGTCTTAAAGTGAACTTCCAGACGTCTGATGCTAGAATTAGACGTCTGATAAGCCTGTCAAAACAATGATTGTTCCTGATTTTGGGCTGATTCTCTTGGGCTTTGTTCCCAACGGCTATAGAACCTTTCCTAAGCCTTCCAAAGCCTTCCTAAGGCCTCTATAAATAGAGGGGAACCTTTGCAACACTAAGAAACACCTAGAGACACCAAGATACACAAGAAACAATTTGTATTACACTTTTCACTCTCTTGTGTCCTAGCTAGCTCTTGCTCTCCAAGCTCAAGCTCCATTCTCTTGAGAGCATCAAGCTGTTGCGCACCCACTCTCCCGCCGTAGTTCACGAGAGCGAAGTTGCGCCGTCGCTTGGCTCACGCACCGCGTCATCAACTCGACGCACTCCTTGCAAAGGGGAGTTTCCTAATTCCTATAGAAGCTAGGTTCATAATTACTTTGTTGGCTCTATAGGATTACTTGTTTATTTTATCTTTGTTATTTGGTTGGGTATTCGCTTTGCGAATTCCCGTCTCCTTCGCGAGACAAAATCCTTCTCGTGGAGAGAAGGGGTTGAGGTACGCTACCCTCGTTTAAGTAGCATGGTTGTATTGAGGTTGAATCACCCTCGTTTAAAGTGATTCGGTTTAGTGGATTTTGATCAACTTGGTTGATCGGAAAATCCTAACTCGAGAGGGTTAGGTGGTGGTTTTCACCCAGTTTGGGTTTCCACCTAAAAATACTTGTGTACTTGTGTGATTAACTTTTTGTGAGATTATTTATTTTATTTCCGCAATTATTACGTCACCCCCTCCTGGTAGGGCCGGAAAACTTCACTTGGTACTCGACAGGTGGCATCATTCATCCGCTTAGCTTCTTCCTCTTCCAAACGTTCAGCAACATAATGAAGGTTTCTTGCAGCAACTAATACGTGGATCTGCAAGTAATGATATTGCTATCTATAATCCATTCTGGCAGGTTTGTTGAGAACATGCAAAGATAAGGACATACTAATTATAGTAACACTAAATAAGAAATGACATATTCATTCAATAATCACACCAATGTGAATGTAATATCCATGGAGAAGGTTTTAACACTCAACAAGTTTCAAATTACAAGGATCAAGTGCCAGAGCACTTCAGGGTTGAAGACATCGTCGTAAGGACGTCAATGTAGAAATAAAACAACCCTCAATATCAATTACATCCGAAGAAGTCTCCCTATTCATGAAACATTTCCACGTGGATCTACCCCTTGAAGTTGCGCAATTGAAACTCTAGCCAATTATCCATCATGAAATCTGGTAAGTCCAACATACCCAAATATGTATACCTCTTTAGGGCATCCTTGAATAACGTCAAAAGAGCAGAGAACTTCGAAGGATCTAAGTTGGGATGTATCCTATGAAGAGCAGTGATCGCCTCCCCAATTCCACCAAGAGGGTCTACAGGCATGTGGTACTTGTGAACTAACTCCTGTGTTGCTTCCATAAGCTACCAACCCCATGTCCCACCCTCAGAACTGGGACCTCCACTACGTGCCCTTTTCCCTGTGTCGGCACTACCAAATTTTCTAGATCGGTTCATCGGGTGAGACCGAGTTAACTCAACATAGTCGTCATCCTCATCATCATCGATGTTAGTAACGACCTCCTTACGCTTACCTCGCGCAGTTAAGGGTCTTGCGCGAGAAGCCTTGCCGACACAGGACGGGTACGTTGGGGTGTGCATTCTCATTGGCACACTCCCCATGCCGTGAACGTTGGCAACAACACAATTACCAACAACAGTACCGCAGCTGCGTAGAGCATGCATCTCAACGTAGAACTTGAATGAGTTGTTACAGAACTTTCTATATCTCATCAATCTACATGAACCACTACATAAAAGTAAAGGTCAACATATAGGAAATATGATTTCTAAGATTATTTGCGATATTTCTGGTAATAGTTACCTCGTTTCAAGCTCCATCATATGGTGGAATAGGTTGACAGTATTCAACACCATATCTCCAACCACGCTTCGAAAGTAATTGGTCGAACTCACCACAATTTTTCTTAAGCATCTTCCACTTATTTTAGATCTGGACTTAGATCATATTAAACTCTCGTATGGAGTTAAACTTATGTGTGATACGATCCCAACCAAACCTCGTAAAAATAACACCAATGTATTCTCGATGTGTCTCCTTCGTTCCCTTCATTATATCCAACAAACCCTAGTAGCCGGTGTAATCCAAAATGCACGTGAGGATTGATCACCGGTCAGTCGAAAATCCATATCGTCGTGAATGTTATCATCGACCTCGTTGACCACCGACGCAGAGTGGTGCTTTGCACCACGTCATTATAATCATGACAACATGGAGAGGGAGGGGAATCAAAGAAGTTATCGTCGAACCAATCATCAGATGAGGGGTTGTTAAGATCCATGAGACTGTCCATCAGAAAAGCATTACAAATTACAAACTATTAAAATATAGATGTTAAAATGAGAAGGTCAAGATATGGCTACGAGTGTTTTCTTAAACGGACTCCGTAATAATTTGTAGGTATCTACATTGATGGTAAGTACTCGGGATTACACTAACTATAAGGAATTAGATCTCGCTAACCGATATAAATTTCCAACAAAGTATGAAACACTTAACATGTTATTTTATATCAATCCTGACTTTCACGAGTATGAGTTTGCCTTTCAAATGGTTGACATACGAAGAAAAAACGTTGCATTTTCTCCAAACAACCCCGACAATGTTGAACGGATTTAAACCAGCCATGCATAAATGAAAGGTATAGTAGATACAAAACTTGATTAAGCTTGAAGGTATCAATCAATACATTACGATTAAATTTGGCGCAGCAAACATAATCAAATTACAATACGTTCCTAACCTAGAAGTATAGATAATCTATCCATATATTACTACGTAGTGGGACACGTGTAACTTCTAAGTAAATGTAACTGTAAGAAATCGAATTGTAAGTTCCTTTTTAATTAGAAGAAATTTGCAAATTTCTTGACGTCCTTACATTACACAAATTCTTCCCCTAAAAGGGTGTGTATGCTTCGTTCTTGGTAAAATCCGTAAATACATATGTGAAATTAACGCAAAAAGGAGTGGGGTCTTGCTGCCACATATATGCCTTCCCTTGTGGTCAAGGATTGTGAGTTCGCTTGCCAGACACATTGATGAAAAGGTTTTGACAGCCATCAGGGGTTTGAAGTTTGAGAGGTCCGTAAGATCAGACGACTTTCAAATCTTGTTCTACAGGAAGTTTTGATCAGTTGTCAGAACAAATATTCTTAGGGTGGTAGTGAAGTTCTAGGCTGGGAATTCTGACTTCGAGCGGTTGAATTGGTCCCTCCTCTTCCTTCTACCGAGGCGACCGGGTGCGAAGAGTTTGAGAGACTATAGGCCTATAGCTCTCTCAAATTCTATTTACTTGATTATTGACAAGGTCCTTGCTAATCGAATCAGGGAGGTGCTTCCTAGTTTGATAAGCTCAGTTCAGTCTACTTTTCTAAGAGGCCGCTCTCTCCAAGAGTCTTTTGTGGTGGCACAGGAGATTGTTGCAAGTTAGACCCAACGGCGTATGAGTGATTTCTTATAGAAGGTAGATTTTTCTAAGGCCTATGACACTTGTCCTTGGCCTATTTTTGGGACATTCTTCGACAAAAAGGTTTTCCGAGGACTTGGGTGAGATGGGTCAAAAGATGTGTAACGACTGCCTCTTTCTCCACTTTGTTGAATGGGAGGCCTATAGGGACGTGGATTCAACCCCTCTTTTTTATTTTAATTGTTGATACTTTGGCCAAGTTGACTTTCAAGGTTACGAATGCCTGGATCTTTAGAGGTTTCATTGTGGGACTAGAGCGTAGGACGCTTACTCCACTACTGTAGTACACAAATGACACGATTTTCTTTGTGGAGGGTGAGGCTATGCAGGCGCAGGCAGTTTGGAGGATTGTCCAGATTTTTGGAGATATCACTGGCCATCATGTCAACGGGGCAAAGTCTTCTTTGGTTTACTTCCACTAGGATGACAGGAGTAGGGACGCTATCTTCAAGACTCTGCAAACACTTGTTTCTTTGCTGGTGCACTATCTTAGCCTTCTACTACAGGCTAAGAAAATGCGCATTGTCGATTAGGCCTTTCTTTTTGGAAAGCTCACTTCCAGACTGCTGGGGTGGAGTGGCAGGGTGTTATCTAGAGGTTGGAGGTTGATTCTTCTCAACTCTATTCTATCTTTCATCCCCACTTTTTACTTCTTATTCTACCCTAGGAAGGGTATCTTGTGTTGGCTTAAGATGGTCAGGCGGAGGTTCTTTTGGAAGGGATGCATGTAGGAAGGTTGCTTCTTACAACCAATGTGATGGTTAGTAATCTGTAGACCTAGGAGGAGAGATGGTCTGAGGGTATGCAGGATGAAGGAGGCGGCAAATTCACTCCTTTTCAAGTGGGCAGTGTGGCTTTTACAAGGAGAACAAGGTCTCTGGCAGGACTTAGTGCGGGACTCCTACAAGGGTGCAGTTTCCCCTCGTGGACAGTTGCAGCACCACAGGGGTGCATCCCCTTTCTGGAGTTCAACTGTAGACACACTCTAGGAGTATTGGGAGCATTTTCATCCTCATCTTAGGGATCGTCAACATTTCTCCTTCTGGAACCATGAGTGGTCAAGGTAGGGACCTTTACAGGAGAAATTTCCTAAAGTGTTTCCACATGTCATTGATCATGAGACGTGGGTAATGAGCTATTGGGATGAGTAGGAGACCTGTCGGAGAGTCCCTCTCTCAAGAGGAAGGGAGGGTTGTCTCAAAATAGATGGGTTGTATGGTGGTTTTGTGGGTTATATGGTTAACTCGAATTAGACAAACTTTCAATAGTGAGTCTTTTCTCTCTTCTGACATTATTAGAAGGGCTCACGTATAAATTTTCTCTTGATTCATATAACTTATTTTATAATTAATAAAATTAGATGAGCACTCCTTTCTTTCTCTTAAAAAAAGAAAAATCTGCTCAAAAAACTTATAATAGGTATCCACCAAAAAACATCTAACATGTTAACCCTAAACGGAATCGTCGATTACGTAATAATTACGAGCATCCCTATACATTAACTACCATACGTTCGTCTGGAATTCCATTGCTTCAAAGTTCCCTTCATAACATGTAGGATTATAGTTCTACCCAAAAGCAAATACAACGTACTATGAAAGAAATCACATCCATGACAAATCACATCATACGTTATCGATCTCCTGAATTCTTGAATTTTAAAAGCACTCCTTAACTAACATATTTCAATGACGAAGAAGATTTGGTATTAAATAGGTAGGCTACTGCTATAGCTAATAGATGACATTACGAAGGAAAAACCGGTGTACTGGTAATATTAATTTAACTTCCGAAGACCTCCACAAACTTAATTGAAATTTTATTTTCTCCCACTTCCTCTATCTCTCTCTCATTTTCGGTCACGACGTGGGTTAAAAAATATGAAAATTTATGTAAAAATTGATATATATAGCTGTAAATATAGTCTTAATTTATATTTTTTTATATAAAAATAATATTAACATGCTGTAGAATTTATTACTGTTGAAATCAACAATAAATTATTTTCGTAGGAGTAAGTGATTATGTAAAATTATTTTACATCTTTAAAATAATTTTATACAAGTGTAAAATAAGATTATACCGGTGTAATCTTACTTTAAACTACTTTACATCGATGTAATATTTTTTTGTACTGATGTAATTTTTTTATACGGGTGCAAAGTAATATTACGTCTTATTTTAAACTACTTTACAATGATACAATATTTTTTTACACAAGTGCAATATTCTTTTACACGGGTACAGAGTAAGATTGTACATTACTTTGAACTACTTTACACCAGTGTAATATTTTTTGTACGGGTGTAAAATTAAATTCCAAGTATTTCTTTACGTATGAGAAGTGATTTTATATTTGAAAGTTAATTTTTCACCTTAAGATTTAGGATCTAGAATTTAAGGTTTAGAGCTAAATCCTAAACCTTAAACTCATATGTCAAAATCAATTTTCACGGATGTAAAATCAATTTGGACAGGTGAAATTACCATTGAAATAATTTATCACTGAAATTAAATTTTTTATCGTTTATATATTTTTTAAGTTAAAATGATATGATAATTTTTTTAAATATAATAAAAATTATCACCTAATAAATCTTACATTTTTATAATTTTTTATATTAAATATCAATTATCAAATAAACTAACTTTATCAATCATACATTAAAAATACAAAATTAATATCTTACTCACTTTTTACGTCACATTCTATATTTCGCTGCTTTTTCGCTTTGAGTCAAGACAATCCACGTGACGCCTTTCTCGTGAGAACATTTTCCTTGATTAATTTACAGCATATTTGTTCTAATGAACATTACGAGTTTCTTTCTTTTTTTTCTGAAGTTGATCGGTGTTATTCTTTCTCGAGGGGTACATGAAAAGCAGAACCACTGGATTAATTATCACCCTTCGTAATCGGGAGAACAGATCGTCTTGATCGTCGTTGAGACCGTGAAGACTGAAAGAGAAGAAAATATATACTTCTTTCGAAGCATAGTTTAATTAATAGTTGGAGGAAAACAGCGGGTGGAAATGATCGGACGGAAAAGTACTTTCTCACGCTTGGTTAGAATAAATCTACGAGTTCGGAACAGCGTCGACCCAAATAGAGCTAACTCGATGGTCGGATTACTCAAAACAATATCCTTTTATTACACGAATCTTTTTCATTGAATAAATTTTCTGAACTTTCTTACCTCATGTAATACATATATGCATTTTTCCTACAAACATTCTTCGTGACTTTTTCTAATAACTTCTCTTATCTATTATGTTGTTATTTATAATATTTTTCTTTTCTAACATATTTACTATATGTTCATTTCTCGATAAATATATGGCATATATTGCCAGTGTATGTACGTCATCTTGCATCGTTCGGGTTTTATTTAAAAGAGATGCCAACTTGTGTAACCTTCTACGAATAGGCCGTTAGTGTTTAATGATATATATAACAATTTCAAAAATATAATGTACAGTTTCAATTAGCAAGATTAATTTTCTATTTCACCTGATTTCTACATATCATAAGTTCAAAAGTAAAAGCAGTTTACATGACAACCATATAGGACATAAACACAAAATAGCTTGTGGATTATAAGGGAATAACATATCTCAAGAACATCCAGTAATGTTGTAAAATAGATCCCCTTGGAAAAACAACTACATTTTCAACGCAACCTTTCTAATTTATTTCAATTCTTTTTTCTACAACTGCTCTTCAGCATGTTCCTATGTGTGGGAAAACCTACCACTTGATCTGTACAACTAATTTAATTCATTAACAAAGAATAGATCATTTACCAAAAAATAAAACTCATGTCTATCTTCGTGAAACAACCACCCTCTAATAATAACCTAACATCCACGTATTGCAGTAAGAAGGGAAACTTAAAAAGATAAAACACAAAGTAGCATTCACCATTTCCAACAAAAAAGCAAACACAAATAGTAGATGTGAAATTCAGGTCAATGTTATGACAAACAAAAACATCAAACCAACACATCTCTCCCGATCAATCCCAAAATAAAAGAAACATAGTCATGATATTTAAGGGAAAGCTAAACCACATCAACAACGATGAAGGAAACCACATCCACAACCACCTTATCGATGAGGACGGAGGGGGGTGGGGAGGGAATGGGGCTCTCATACCTACACGTGAATGAAGAACAGGAGAAGAAGAAAAGCAAGCGGAGAGCGGTGGCATGAAAGAGACAAATGCCGTTGCACAAGGAAGCTCGACACTTCGATGGTCGCGATCACAAGTAGACACACGGAGAGCAACGCTCTTGGTATTGGAAGGGAGTTTCTCTCTTGATGCAAGCATTTTCTCATCCAATTCTCACGCAACATATATAAACGATGGGGGAGTGAACCTCCTTGATGAAGAACGTCGAGGGTGAGAAGAGAGTTTCCTCCTTGGAACCCTCGCCATCAAGGGAAACGATGGGGGAGTGAACCTCCTTGATGAAGAACGTCGAGGGTGAGAAGAGAGTTTCCTCCTTGGAACCCTCGCCATCAAGGGAACACCGTTGAGAACAAGATCTTTGTTGTTTCCCTCAATGATGACTACTCATCACCAACCTTCAAAGACCTTCAAGTATGTGACGACACAAGGGAGTGAATCTCAATGGCGACAATCATAACTTCATTTGATATGTTATTATTAATTTTTATTTTTACCTATATTGGAAGTAGATTAGTCGGAGGTAGATATAATGGATGTGAGTGAATCAATAGAGGTATATATATTTAGTGAGAAATGAATGTAATGAATGAGGATAGATATGATAGTTGAGAAATAAAATTTTTACATTATTCATTTACTGTAACATGGGATAAATAATTCATTTAAAATTGCATCAAATGGAACCTTAAGGAATTATCTTTTCCTTTTCAGACTTGGAAATCTGGCACTCATGAGGACAACCTTGTCAATTTGTCCCTTTATGGTCCATTTCCGCTTGCTTCAATGTCCTTGCAGCGAGAAAAACACACAGATTTCCTTCTTATGGTGATTGGATTTCAAAGCATTCCGAGTTCGAAGCTGAAATTACAATAGGGGACACATTAGCAGCGCTCTAGATGCTATGCTTGATCTGTTGGCATTTGAGTTCACCTCAATTACAAAGGATATATCAACATGCTTGCTTGATTTGTCTATGATGAACGTATTTATTACTTGAACATTTCACGTGTAAAAAAGGAGAGTTTTATAGGTCGATATGCACGTCAGAATGTTATTTCTATCGAGTACTCAGTCCAGAATCATGTACTAAAAATTCAATCCATGTGTACGTAACCTTGTATGAGAATTTGTACAGGTTGGCACCATTTACCTTCATCAGCAATGTGAATGTCTGATTTCTCAGTCAACCCTCTTGTGCTCAGAATATAGGATTTGTAAACTGCCTTCAGCTGATATGCAAGGAAAAAACAATTTCCAATGCTCGTGTTTTTGACAAAGGTTCCAGCTTGCAAATTACTCGACTCTTCCACATGTCCTTCCATGTTCCTTGTATCCATGTTAGCCCATTCGACTATATTTCATACACTTAGAATAACACATATATTAGTCTCGTCTTTAAAACATGAAAAATCATAATCGTATGAATGCATCTTATTTAAAAAAGCCACTTGCATCGACATAGCATGCACAGATTGGATATGAGTTTATTCAGTTAATTAAATAATAACTCACTATATATACAATCTTTCTTGACCATCTCATTCAAGGGCAAAATCGTCCAAAACGATATTTCCGGCTAACTTCTACCCTGATTTGACCCGGTAATCACCAACTTATTCCTAGTTTCATTCCTGATGACAATTACCATTTCACTACCAAACAATGACTGACTCAAACTTAATCCATGATTTACCCATGCATCCACCAAAAAGTAAAACCAAGTCATTCTTCATTTACCCCTCTATTCCATCAATTGCAAAATTTATCCACTTAAAACAATTTCTAAAGCCGAACAATACCAAAGGTAGTATAGAATTATTCCAATATCTTTTATTTTTTAACTTATTCTATCCTAAGGCGGAATAGAAGTATTCCAAATATGTTTTTTCTTCCCCCTTGATAGGTTAGCATATTCTACCCTAAGGTAGTATAGAAATATTCCAAATATTTCATTTTTTTTGTTTTCATTTTAGATTATTCTACCACAAGGTAGAATAAAATTATTCCAAATGTCCTTTTTGTGTGTTTTTGTCCCATCCCAAACCTGGTTGCTAGCTCGATGTACCTTTTTTTTAGATAAAACTGTCACCCTTCTGCAAGAGATTCATCAAGATTAATTGACGGGCTCGTGCAGTAGTAGGGGGAATTCCAGCCCTTTTATTCCTCTGCCTCACCCCACTTCCAAGCACCTTCTAATTCTAGAATAAGCAAATCAACCATCCCCAAATACCACATGATGTTAATTCAAGGAATAGCACTCTCCTAGTGCCACCTCTCAATTTCACCAAAGATGTTTCCACTTCTTTCTACATTACATAACTATCATCCAATTTTGTTCACTTTTTTACTTAATTTCATGCACATCAAAACAAGTATTTGGATCCTCCAAACATGCCCTTGATGTTAAATAAAGACACAGAGAAACCATCATCCCTAAAGCCCAAATGTTTAGTCTGCATGGGTGAACAGCAAAGCCGTTGACACAAGGTGGCTGAAGGAAAGAGATTAGAGTGAAGAATATCAAGGCCTCTACAAATACTTGGCGAAACAAAGTCTTGCTAGAGTTCCAAACTGAAGAACTTAGCAAATTCCAAGATAATTGCCACATTCAAAAGCTCAAGTTCAAAACTGAAATAAGTTCCCAACTCTAGGTGGTGTTTGTTTCGAGGAAACGTAATGTTTCTTTCCTATTTGGTGAGCTTAATTCTGAAATTGATCAATTATGAAATTAAATCCTCTGTTCTGGAATAAATAAATCCCAAAGATAGAATTAATTTATTCCGCACAATAATTTTATATTCCTCAATTTATTCCTTGAAGTGATTCAAACAATAAAACCTCTTTATTCCTCTGTATTTCACTTCTCTAATTCAAGCAATCAAATGCCACCTGGGATATTATTGGAGTTTATTCCTGTCAAGGAGAATCTATGGAAGCATTACTATAAGAAATTATAAACCTGTAAGGGAACATCACCACAGCCAAATAAAATTTATTGGAACAGATAGGGCCTGTACTAAAATTTAGAATGACACGCAAGATGATCACGGATGAAAATATAATGTTTTATTGAGCTTTTAACTTAACTCGAAGAGCCAAAAGTTTCTCACCCTGTTGATGCGATCTTCCGCATCAAGAGTAAATTTTAAAAAAACAGAGAAAAACAGGACCTGATATCCACGTCACAGTAAAATTACGGGTTTCCTTCGTTCCTAGATAGGATTCTTTGCTACCCATCGAATAACTTATGTGACGAGGGAAAGAAAATCCTGAATCGGAGTCAACATCACGAAAAGCTCTTCAAGGCAAATGGCCCAATCAAGGCCCCCCATGACCCAAGTCAGAAAACTTTTCTTAAAGGGGTAATCAGGCAAGCCTGCCTAAGAGATTCTATCGGATCAGTAATCGAGTATAATTTAATAAGCTGGTTGTTCCCAATTGAAAAAATAGTTGAAATGATTAACCCCCATCAGCCAGTTGTCTGTTGGGACGATCAGATGAACTGGCCCGCGTGGCATAAGATCAATCAATTAGTTGGGAGATTATCCACAAGGATTGACGTCACGAGTCATAAAGCCCATGGTGGCATTAATTGGAAAGTGAGCTATGACGGTTATGCACATTAACCCTCTTTACAATCAATCGTGTGTTTCACTAGTTACTACCAATAAAGGGGAGATCAACCTATTCGTACGGAGACAAACACAATTAGAGAGAGAGAGAGGATAATATTTAGTGAATCTTGAGAGAACTAAGCACTCCCCAAATATACACGTTTTAAGGTAAATTGGATAACTAATCTCCTTGTCTATTATGTGTGATTGATTGATTCGAGGCTCCTACCCCTATCTTGAACTCGAATGGGACCCCATTAAATAAGACCCAATCATATGGCGTTGTCTATGGGAAGAGTTTTGACAAGGTAATTAACTTCCAACTCTTCTTTTTATTTATTCTACTCTCACTTAGATGGCTCCTTCGACCTGCCACTCTTTCTGGGCGAACCTTAAGAAGCTCAAGCCCATTGAGTCAAGCATCGCTCACTCTAAGCGACGCCACCAAGCTAGCAAAGCTAGTAAGACTAAAAGCACCCCACATGAGAGGTGCCCTCCATCTTAGCAACCCCAAGATGGCCCCTTGAAATCAACCTTGGCGAAAGAACAGGAGTTCCTAGCCCGATAAACTAGACTTCAAGCGAAGCAGGTATTGCTGATAAGGCAACTCAACGAGATCTAGTAGCGAAATGAGAAGCCTAAGTCTCAGCAGGATCAATCTCTACCTAAGCCGAGCCCCGGGAATGATCAGACTCAGTGGTGTCGTGACCTAGAGGAGGAGAACACCTACCTCCGCAAGCAACTCAAACAGCTCAAGTGAGAACTTTGCAACCAGAAAGGGGAAGTTCCCCAAGAGCCTGTCCCACCTCCTCTGCCTCCGCGTGACTCTGACGAGCAGTCCGTTGCTCAGCTATTGACGCCTAGCAGCAAAGGCTCCCTCCCAGAGATCATCTAGCAAGTTACTCAGGCAATGAGAAGCATTCGCCCATGTGCATATGTCACAACATACCCTTTATATAAAAAGTTATGAATGTACCCTTGCCAGAGAAATTCAAGCACCCAACTCTATTACAATATGATAGCACATCTAACCCAAACAGCTTCGTAGGAAGCTATAAGCAAATGATACTCATCCATGGGTGTCCAGATAGAATGCTTTGCCGGGTATTAGTATCCTATCTCGCTGGAATGGCTCATGAGTGGTTCAATAAACTATCGGCTAGCTAGATCTCCTACCTCCAGGAGCTAGTAGGCAAATTCTGCCAATATTTTGCCAGCAAACAACACCCAGAAAGGTTGTCTGAGGTACAGTAGCATAAAGGCGAGTCCTTCCGCTCCTACTTGGATAGATTTAAGGCCCAATACTTCAAATATATGAGGCCTCATGACACCATCGCCATCCAGTACTTCAAGTCAGGACTCCTGACTCATATTCTAGTACAATATTGATGATTTTCCACTTAGGGATATGGCGGAACTCTGAGACTGGGACACAAGATTTGCGGAACAGGATAATTATTTCCATTCCTGTAGCCGTCTAGCAGATAATTTCAAGGAAGATTCGCACAACTCCCCTAATGACAAGAAGGCAGTCGCTAAAGCCCTTGACAATCACGGCAACGGTCGCTTTAACAAGCGAAAAGGAAATTTCAACGATCAGAGAGATAATCGCCAAAACCAAAGCAGGGATAACACCACCCAGCAGTCGAAGCAAGATTACTGTCAGGAGTACACTACACTGATTGTTAACCAAGCTAACGTCTTGATCGAAGTTTGGTCAACCAATAAAGATCTCCCTCCACCCCTCCCTATGAGGGTGCAACCAAATTCCAAGTCGTATTGTAGGTATCACAAGGCCCAAGGACACTCCATTGAAAATTGCCAGGATATGAGAGACCAAATTGAATACCAGATCCAGCATGAAAATTTGGCTCAGTTTGTTAAACACAATGAGGGCCAAGACAAAGGAGAAAGAGCCCTGAAGGCCCTGAAGAGAAGTTACAACACTTGCGAGCCGTTAATATAGTGACTCTTGAAGGCGAGGCATCGACTGACATCTCACACGCCCTAGTGGAATAAGGTCTTCACCCTAATCTCCCGCCCCACAAAAATCATCACCAAGCTATGTCTCTCCTAACGGAAAGGAGAGCCTCCTAACAGGAAAAGATAGCCATACTTTTTCCCAGCCGACGACCGGTAATGTCGAAGCTATCTTTGACATTAATGCGGTGCCTCAACCACAGCAACGCCGCCAACAAAGCGACAGCTATAAAGGCATATGTTTCGTTGTACAACAGTCGGGACCAAGCACCTCACGCAAGATGGGGCAAGCGACCTCTGCCCTATACAAGGCTCTGCAAGACCTAGGTAGGCCATTCAGACCCACTACTTGTAACACTTCTTGTGCAGGATAGATTCAGACATGACTCCTAGTGAACAAGGGGAGGGTTATAGATGTCCTTTTTTCTCAAAACCCTTACTAGGTTGGGGTTTGAAGAAAAGGACCTCACCCCCTCAGCATACCCCGTGGTTGGTTTTGGCAATCACAAGGTGATTCCCAAAAGGAAAAAAGAGTTGTCGATCTCCATCTGCGACGAAGATTGGCACATCAACAGGATAGCTATGTTTATGGTGGCCAATTTGGCAACTACCTTGGACGGCATCATTATTCACCCTTCCACTCATGGCTTATGAGCTATCCCTTCCTCTTACTTTCAATTAGTCCTATTCCACTTCCCACGTGGAATAGGCATAATATACAAGGACCAAGCCGTCGGGCGTGAACTCTTGCACATCAAGCTCGAACGCCCCATGGAAAGAAGGCCTCCAAAGTCACAAAAGTAGGGAAAGAAGAGGGTTCAGGTTAACGCCATACAAGGTGATGACCGAACGCTTCCCAACCCACAACCACCCATCAACCCCGTCTACCCTATCGATCCATCTCTTCCTCAACGCTGCTAACAAGATGGGGTGGGTAGGGGTGGATTTGTCCCTTGAAGAAAGTCAAGGAGCTGCTCTTTTGCTCCTTCAGGCCAACACAGATGTTTTCGCTTGGTTTGCCTAAGATCTACCTTGGGTGGATCCCTCCCTAATCGAGCACCAGTTGAATATTCAGTCAGGTGCTCGTCCCATTAGACAAGTGTGAAGACATAAGTCCTCCAAGCAATGACAAGCAACCGCAAATGAAATTGATAGATTGATAGATGTGGGTTTTCATTGAACATCTCTCTATCCCACCTGGTTGTCCAACATTGTCATGGTGAAAAAATCAAATGAAAAATGACATATGTAGGTCGACTTCACTAATCTGAACGCCTATCCTAAGAATGATTTCCCTCTCCCAAAAATTGACACCCTCGTCAACTCCTGCTCAACACAATCCCACATCTTTTTTAGATACCTACAGCGGCTATCATCAGATCAACCTCGCACCAACAGACAGACCTCACAAGTCCTTTATAACAGAGCCAAGGCTTTTCCAATACCATGTAATGCCTTTTGATGTAAAAAATGTTTGTCACTTATCACCGCCTTGTAAACAAGATTTTTTTTAAGCAATTGGAAAGTCTTTTAAAGTGTATATCAATGCTATGCTTCTTAAAGGATTGACCTTCCAAGACCACTTGGCAAATCTAAAAGAGTAGGGACAACTGATGAGGAAAGAAAAATCCTAAATCAAGCTCAACATCAAAAAGTACTCTCCAAGGTAAAAAGTCTAGTCAAGGCCCCTCGTGGCCCAATTCAGAAAGCTTTTCTTAAATGGATAACCAGGTAGGCCTGCCTAAGAAATCCTATCAAATCAGTATTCGAACATAATTTAATAGGCCGATTGTTCCCAGCCAAGAAAGTGGTTGAACCGATTAACCTCCATCAGCCAAAGGACAACTAATGCAATCTGGGTGTCTGCTAAAATGATCAAACGAACCAACCCCGACATAAGATCGACCCATCAGTTGGACAGTTCTCCAAGGGATTACCATTACAAGTCATAAAGCCCATGATAGCATTAATTAGAACGTGGGCTATGGCAATTACCCACGTTGACCCTCTTTACTACCATCCTTGAAGCTCACCAATGTAAGGAAACATACGTTTCACCAGCCATTGCCAATAAAGGGGAGATCGACCCATCCATACGAGGACATGCATAGTTAGAGAGAGAGAGAGAGAGAGAGAGAGAGAGAGAGAATTCCCTTTGCAGACTGTATTCTTGAAATATTTAGTGAATCTTGCGCATAATTAAGCTCTCTATAGACATACACTTTTCAAGGTGAAACTGAGTAACTAATCTCCTTGTCTATTTTGTGTGATTGATTGATTCGAGGCTCCTACCCTTATCTTGAACCCAGATAGAGCCCCATTACATAGGGCTCAATCACTATGTCTAGACTCAAACCTTACTACAAAAAGCTTACCTTGATTATTTTTTGGATTTCATAGAGTGAACTCAAGACAAATGATAAATCTAAGTTATCAAGTAGTGGTTCTCAACTCTCATATCATGCATCATTTTTAGGATTTTTTTTCTTTTAAGAGTGGTTTTCTATGTTTATGATGTAGCACTATTCTTTGGGATGTTATGACTCTGTTCGGTTAAAATCCTTATGTCCTTATCATTAGTGTTCATCCAACCAATTAATTAGAGCACTTGGTAATTTAGAGATGACTTGGACAAGCTTTGCAGGAGGCTTTCAGTAACACTTTTGGTTTGACACTTAGCCCTCTAAACCATTTAGTTCTAACATGTTTTTTGTTACTCTATTATCTGAAACCATTTATAACAACCCATTCAAACCTAATTAAAAAAAACTACTGCTACCATCTTGTCGGGGTTTCAACCCAACACATCTAAAGCAACTATTCGAAATGTCTAAACCTAGGTTATCAGGTTGCAATAATCTGACCTCGTAACCATATCTCACTTTTTCTAAATATACGATGTGGTTGGTCCCAGTGTACCCTGACAAATAATGCATTGCAACTCCCTGCTACTGATGGCCGCATCAAGAAAGTAGCAAATGCAATCCAGTTTATATTGGGCTCCTGCAACCCACAGCAAGACTCGACATTAGAATTATATGATCCATATTCCATTTTTTAGATCTGTGATCCAAGAAGATGCAAGGGCCATAAATCCTGCTGGAGTGAACCCACTGCAAGGTACTTCCATAGCAGAGGATTCATTTCCAGCAAAGGACCCAGGCATTATTTGGCCTTTTGAATTCTCAACTCAAGATCATTCTCCCATTTTCATACACGTGTTCTCCCTTAAAAATCCCCAAATTTTTCAGAGTGAGACATCATGGAACCACAAGTCTACCGTTGTTTGAATCGGAGGTATTAAAAGGCAGGAAATACATGGTTAGGCAATAAAAAATACATATACAAATGTTACTTCTATAGTGGCACCTAAACAGGGTACCAAAGGAGCTGAAAATGAACTAGTAATTGCTATCTCCAAGTTCAGTAAAACTATACACCAACCATGCGACTCCCCTACCAGCAAATGAATATATACAGTATAACTGCTTCTACATAAAGGATTGTGTGGATACATTCTAAAGCTATTTATATAACAATTATGTGCAGCTTACCGGGTATGTAAATCACTGAGGCAGACAGTTCTTAGGAAGTAGGTGTATGACTGGAGCTTGAAGAGGTTCAGCTTATCTGTTTACCTGCTCAAAATGCATATATGACCCTGTAAGTCATCCAAATCACAGCAATCGTCTGGTCAAAAAGTGCGTAGATTCTGTTACCTTGTCATTAATCTGCAAATTCCAAGAATCAGCCTTCAGCAGAGCTTGTGGATCAGCTGCAACATGTGGAGCGTGCTGAACCTGATTTCTCAAGAGGGGAAGCCTTGCAGGAGCATAATCATCATCACTGTCGTAGTAGCTCCCATGATCTGGGCCTAGCGCCTGGATAATTAATGCAAAGAGAATAGACAATGCCTGTCGATTTGAGGAAGTACGTAAGTTAGGAAAAATTACACCTGGAATAAGAAAAGTACATCTAATATTTTTTAATGCATCTGGAATAAGATTGACTCTAATATTTAAGTTTATCTTAGATGGTGTTTTTTTTTCTTTGAAAGGATATCTTAGATGGTTTTTAATCATTTACAAGTGGATTTTCTAAAATGTTTGTAGCCAATGGATTTTACAAATATTTTTTGTGAAAAGTTATAAAATGATTATTTAATCTTAAGTAGAATTCTAAGTTGAATTTCAAGAACCCTAAAATCTAAAAGTGGTTGGAAGTCCAAGAAAATCAGCATTTTCCTAGGACAGGTTCATCATGAGTTTAAGATCAATTCCACATGCACCCTTCGTAAACAGAACAATTCTATGCATACAGCAACAATGGTTATTCAAATTGTCAAAGGAGAGTCAGTTCTCTACTACAGCTGCATGTGGAAACCCAATATTTGATGAATAATTATCAAAATGAAGCAATAATGGAGCAAAGTTATCTAGAATTCATTTCTCTATGAAGAAAAATGATCTCATTTTATTGTAATTGTTGAGAGAGATGATGTTGTAGGTGGATATTATTTAATCCCACACAGTAGAAAAAAAAAAAAAGTGTGTTGTATATAAAAATGCCCTTTGTACCTCCACTTGTTCTCAGCGAAGAATAGTGAAATATCATGCACAGAGTACTTTCCTCGTGATTTTCTTTTTGCTCTTCGTAAGTGGGGTTTCCATGTAAATTCAAGTATTAATCTGTGATATTTTGATATGCGTGTTCATTTTAGTATGATTGTATATATTCCAACAATGTATAAGACCAGTTGTTCTTGGGTTTTATATTATTCGTGCCTTATTCAACCGTTTCAAATTTTCTTAAGGTTCTTGCTTAGTCATTTTTCATGTTGCTAATTTCCCACAGCAGCAGCAATGAGATCCCTTATGATTGGGATCAAAGTGATTGAACATGTCATCGATTTTCTCGAAGTGCCACAACCACCGCCATATGGGATCTGCAAATCCACCACCTCTCCACATCGAGATTCTAGATCTCGTGCATTCCACCGTAACAGGGCATCGGATCTCACAAATCCTATCATCACGAGCGGTGGCAGCGCAAGAGGATGCCAAATCTACAAATCATCACCATGCAATCAGGAGAGTTAGCAAGAAAAGACCAGGGTACCACCACACCCTCCTCACCCGATGCTACCACAACCACCTCCATTGATCGTGATCGAGGAAGGAGATAGTTTAATCGACAAAGGTCTTGATAGCGATACCCTCGAATGCGATTTCACACCCGATCACAAAAGCAACAACATTGCGGACAACGATGGCGTCGCAAGAGCAACGCTCGACCTCGAGGCCATCATTCCAGTAAGTCATGGTAGAACATAGTGAGTGGCGATGCACAAGATCTCTGAGTCCCCAAAGGTCTCACTCGAGCAAAGTGTCAATCTCTCCAAGGTCTTGCAGTTCTTAGCAATTGGAGCGAGGCTAAAGGATGTGAGGTTGACCCCGATCAAACCCATCTCCTGCAAGTTAAGGCACTTGCGGGCAATGGCAAAGAAGACAAGGGCAATGCACAAAAAGGAGGTTCTTAGGTGCGTTCGTGGCAATGACAACGACCACAATCAGGAGTGATCTCGTAGAGATGATCGTGGCAAAAATCTCATGCACGTTGCGAGATTTTTTGCCCTATAGACGTGGATGGGTTCTTTCAAAGCTTAAGAAGAGAAGAGGAAGATGATAGTTGATTTTTTTACTTTTATGATATGTTTATTATTAGCATTAGATGAAAAAAAAAGGAAGAAAAAAAAAGAGGAAAAAAAGATTAAAAAGAAGAAAAAAAAAGTGATGATAAGAAAAGAAAAAATGAATTAAACTTGAAGAAAAGAGGAGGAGAAGCTCTTCTTTATTATAGTATTTTGTTCTCTATGTTAGCTTTTTTTCTTCTCCCATACAAGTACGAAAGAAAAGGGGTATGTGAATGGGAGCCTATTATGTCACCCTATATGAAGAGACTCATTCTTTTCTTTGAGGTCCCCACATAAGTGAAACACACTTTTTACATTGTGGTCCCTACTCGACAAGAACACTTCCCTTGTCCCTATATAAGAGAAGTCTATAAAGGGATTTTCATATAGGAGATACTAGTCTTGAGGCCTCCCAAGGAGAGGTTCACTTTGAGTTCTCGTATAAGAGAGGTCGGTCTTTAACTCTCCAAAGAAAGGCCCACTTCGAGTTTCCTTGTAAGAAAAGCCCAATCACTTGGTCTCCATGAGAGAGACCTACTTGGGAGATCTCCAATGAGGAAGGCACCAGCACTGGTTAAGATCTAGCTTCAACAATTCATCTACTAGACTCCAACCTATGCTGACGTGTCATCATCAACACACTTGCCTACAAGCAAGAATAAGAATATAGGAGAGTCGTGACCCGATTGCATCCATTGAATCACTTGAGTGTCGTGTTCTACTTGTGAGAGTAAGGATTTCTATTATACAAACTAAGCATTCCATGCTCCACCTTAAAGGAAAATGTTGAGAGAGATAACGTTGTAGTAGGAAGAAATGAAAGGCTTACTCTATTATGAGAGCCCTACCTCTATACATGAGGAAAAAGGGCAAATTGTAATACAACCCAACAACAGACAAAATGTGTACAACGCACCCTTACAAATAAATGTGGAAATATAAATAAGTCTACACTCCCACAAGCTGGAGTATATATATCTATTATCCTCAGCTTGGAACAACAAGAATAAAAAATACACTTAGGAACTGACTTGGTAAAAATGTCTGCCATCTGATCATCTGTAGCAACTGGGGTTGTAAAGAGGAAGCCTTTCTGAATAAGATCCCTAGTTGAGTGACAATTCACCTCAAAATGTTTGGTCCTTTCATGGAACATTAGATTATTGGCAATATATCTAGCAGCAACGTTATCGCATCTCATCTCCATAGGACCAGTAATCTATATGTGCAAATCTCCCAAAAGGGACTTCACCCACATGAGCTCTGCAACTATCTGTGCCATAGCCCTATATTCTAATTGTGCACTTGACATAGAAACAACACCCTGCTTCTTGTTTTTTCAAGTAGCCAAATTGCCAGCCACATAAGTGTAAAATTCTGTGGTAGATTTTCTATCCACCAAACAACCTACATAATCTGCATTTGAATAAGCTACTACTAACATAGAAGTACCTCAAGTGAACAGAGGACCACGTCCACGTGCTCTCTTAATGTATCTCAGGACCATCATGGCAGCATCCCAATGCTGCCTCATAGGCTTAGCCATAAACTAAGTCTCCCAACTGCAAAAACAATGTCTGACCTGGTAATAGTAAGGTAAAGTAGCTTCCCCACTAACTGCCTATACTGACTGCTATCCACAGAAGGTGCCTCAGCATCATAGAGATGTGCCTTTGGGTCCATGGGTATATTCGCAGGCTTTGCCCCAAGCATCCCAGTCTCCTGCAAAACATCTAGTGCATATTTTCTCTGTGATAGAACTGTGCCCTGCTTGCTACGAGCAACTTCTATCCCCAGAAAATATCATAGTGAACTTAAGTCTTTCATCACAAACTGACTGGCCAATCTCTCGATTTGCACAATACCATCTGCATCATCCCTTGTGACAATCAAGTCATCAACATAAACTAGGAGCACTACCACCCCTTTCCCAGTCTTCCTGACAAACAACGAATGATCTACAAAAGACCTCTGAAAACCATCAGACTCCACCACCTGAGACAGTTTCTAGAACCATGCACGTAGACTCTGCTTGAGTCCATAAATAGCCTTTCTAAACCTACATACACACTCCCCCTACATCTCCTAGCTAGGAGGTTGCTGCATATAAACATCCTCCTTCAAGTCATCGTAAAGAAAGGCATTCTTGACATCAAGTTGGTGAAGTAGCCAATCATAATGTGCTGCAACAGAAACTAGTATCCGCATTGTCGAGAGTTTCGCCACTGGAGAAAAGGTATCAAAGAAATCCACTCCATAGGTTTAAGTGAACCCCTTGGCCACCAGTCGTGCTTTATATCTAACTATGCTTCCATCTGGATGAAACTTGAGTACAAAACCCATCTGCACCCAATAAGGTTGGCTCCTGGCCGAAGTGGTGCAAGATCCCACGTGCCTCTACCTCGAAGTGCAACTATCTCTTCCTCTATGGCCTAACACTACTTTGGATGAAGCATACTTCTTGATAAGACGTTAGCACTATAGTAGTGGCCAGGGCTCTAGTGAACCCAGAAAAAGCTATGCCAAGATCAGTCGTGTGTAGATATCCCATCACATGATACTTGGCACAAGATCGAGGAGCGCTTTCTGAATAGCAAGTAGAAGATCACTATCCACTTATAGATCCTCTGTAACATCAGCAGTTCCTGCATCATCATCACTCAGCACCAAAGTATTTGTGTCTAAAGATCATGTGCTCACCTGAGAGGAGGCTGAAGGCATAGGAGGGGGCATCTAAAAAGTAATATGTAGCTTCTGATATGTAACAACAGGGTTATGAAACCAATCCTTCATAGTAGTAGTGGGAGGACGATCATCCATAGGTATAGCACCAAACGGAATAGGTGTAACAGGCATAGGAGCCTTATCAATCACGGTAAACAAGTCAGAACTGGTAGTGGAAAAATATGATACAGACTCATGAAATGTCACGTCTACAAAACATAATGGCGGGAATTAAGAGGATCAAAGCATCTGTACCCCTTTTGGGTCCTAGAATAATCCAAGAAAACACACTTGACAGCCCGTGGTGCTAGTTTATCCCGTCCAGGAGTCAAATCATGAACAAATGCAATGCACCCAAAAACACGAGAGATAACAGAGAACAAAGGATGACCAGGATGCAAAACCTATGATAGGATTCACTCATGAATGGCAAACTTTGGTATCCTATTAATTAGAAAGCAAGTCGTAAGATCAGCATCCCCCAATACAAAGCAGGCACAGTATGGTGAATAAGAAGGGTAAGTGCATCATCCGACAAGTGTTTATGCTTCCTCTCAGCAAGTCCGTTCTGCTGAGAGGTATAAGCACAAGTAGTTTGGTGGACAATCCCATCTCCACGAAAAGACTGTAACAAGTGGGAAGTATAAAACTCCAGGGCATTATCAAAACGAAACATCTTAATAGTGACAGAAAATTAGGTCTTTATTTTCATAACAAAATTCTCAATGATAGTTCCAACATTAGATTTATTCTTCATCAAAAATAACCAACACGGGAGAAATCATCAATAAGAACAAGAAAATAACAATGCCCAAGACGGTCAAAAACCCGACTTGGACCCTATACATCCATATGGATTAAATCAAATAAAACAGAAGACCCAATATGTTTGGAAACAAGAAAACTAGCACAGTGGTGTTTGCCAAACTGGGGTGGTACTAGCGGGTATGTGGAGAACACATCTCAGTCTCTCCACTGGAAGGTGGCCAAGGCAAAGATGCCACTGGATGGGAGATCCAGTAGCCAAAGCAATCTCCCCTTGACTCACAGAGGTAGCAGCAGCAACAGGAAAACGACTTAGATGATACACCCCCCTTCCCCACGTCCTCCACCAATCATCCTCCCCGTGAGCCAATCCTGCAAGACACAAGAGTGAATAAAAAATAGCTCTACAATTGAGTTCTCTAGTAATACAACTAACATAGAGAAGACTGAGTGGAAAATTGGAAACATAAAGAACATTAGGCAGCTGCAACGTAGAAGAAAGGGCTACTCCACCCTTTCCAGCAACCTATGATAGTCTACCATCTACCATTTGCCATCTGCATTGCCCTGCTTGAAGGGACAAATCTCAAGTCGGAAAAAGTAGCTGAAGTGCCACATAAGTGCTAGGAAGCTCTTGAATCCACCAAGCAATCACCTAAACTAAGGGCAGACAAGGAATAAGCACCAACGATACCTGAGGTGGAGGCGGCCGCAACTCTCTGTAGTAGTAGATTGGGAAAGATAATTAATCTTCTATAATAACTCCTCAAACTCTACCCTGGTAACGGTCTCAAGTATAGGTGGAGTAATCTCTGTCGCCTAGTGAGCAGTGGCAGGCCTCTCGTGCTTCTGCAGCATGTGGCCTCAATATGGTCCAATTGGCCACAATAAGTACATGAAGGTCTGACGCGGCCTCCTGAGCCTCATCCACAGCCACAAACACGGGTAGACGACGCTCCTCTCCCGGAGCCATGAGAGGCAGCCAATGCAGTAGTCTGGCCAATAGTCTCAATAGAGACAGCAAGAACTTTAATCTTGCTAAGCCTACCATAAGTCTCCTCAAGTGTAGGTAACTCGGTCAATGTCAAAATCTAATCTCGTGCAGCCGCATACTCTGGTCCCATACCAGAGAGAAACAAGGAGATTGCAAGCTCTTTCTTGAAGGCATGCCAGGAAGAGCATGTGCACCCAAGTCTATAAGAGCTATGTCGCTCTAGTAACCCCTTGACATGAGAATAATACTGGGCCAATATCTTCCCATTAATGAAATAGCTCATGATAAATCTAAAATACCCGATAGGAATTCTTCTCATGAGAGCACGTCTCACAAAGAAAATCCCACATCTTCCTCGCAGCAGGATAGTACATGATCTCATCACCTATCCTAGGTATCACAAAGTTCATCAACCAAGCAGAAACCATCACATTGTCACAATCCCATGTAGCGTTAACTCCAGTTTTCTCAGTGGGCTCAAGCTAACTCAGTATGTGCTCCTTTTCATGACCCCTGACGGTCATTAAGAACATCTGGGACCACCATGGATAATTAGTCTCGTCCAATTTGATCATTGGATCGAAAAATGAACTCTTATATCCCCCGATGTCCGTAGAGATATTCAATGTGATTTCAGAAGACCCGGATGTAGTAGAACTCAAGGATGCCATCTTATAATCCCCTGTCACCCACCGGATGAAAATGAAGTCAATTGAATAAGGAATCAGATCTGAAATTACCAAATCATGGCCTGAAATTGATTTTCCAAACCAAGAAATCCTTGAATGGCGAAGTAACTCTTCTCAAGGCGACATCTTTTGAGAATGAGTCACCTCTCCTTCTTAGGACCCCACACAGGGGGTCAACGAAAGGGACGAGAGTACCCGCAAGTACCCCTACCAGTCGAAGACAGAGATCAGGAGCGCCGCAGCCCCAACAATGATCTCGGGAGGCTACTGCGGCGGTGCTCCGACGAGCAGTAGCACCGTAGCAGCCTTTAAAGGTGATGCTGGCTCCCCACGGTGGCAATCAGGTGAGAGAAAGGCACCAAGAGGCAAGGTTCAGCGCCGCAAAGCCTCTATCAGCAACACAACGCTACCTTAGGCGAGGAATGCTGCTGTGGCGAGGATCAACCCCGCAAAGACCCTCAGCGACGCAGCACTGCCTCAGGTGAGGATCAACGCCACAACGGCGAGGATCGACCGTTGCAGTGCCGCCCCAAGTGATGCAGCAGTGATAGAGAAGCTCCGTCGCCGCCTCCTCACTCCGTCGGTGGCTATGGCAACATTGGGGGGAGGTGGCGACGTCGGTAGTACCTCCTAAAGGTGTTGCTAGGGTTAAGGTTAGGGTGGTGGGTGTTGGCGGCTTGTTTCTATGGGATATCTAGGGCATCGATCTAGGATCACTACTCTTATAGCAAGTAGGAAGAATAAAAGGCTTATTCTATTATGAGAGCCCTACCTCTCTTTATATAGAGAGGAAAAATGGCAAATTGTAATACAACCCAATGACTGATAAAAGGTGTACAACACCCTTACAAATAGATGTGGAAATATAAATAAGTCTTCCGTTGTAGTTGGGATTGTTTGGCCTATTAAAAGCCTTTTGTACCCCCATTTGTTTTTTGGAAAGAATAATGAAATATCATTACTATAGGGATGCTTCTCCCATAATTTTCTTCCAACTCTTCGTAAGTGGTGATTCCACATATACCCGAGTATTATTCTATGATATTTTGATATTTGTGCCTATTTTAGTCCAATTTTATATATTATAACAATAATTTTCCTATAAAATAATAATATTTAAGTTGACTTTTACACCTACCCCTAAGTATCTCAACTATATAAAAAGACGTAGATCAAAAGGTTCTCATGACTGTTGAAGATAAAAAAAGCATATTGGCAGGAATACTTTCATGAGCTCTTCCATGGGAATCATGAATTGTGGTGAATCGCTGGAATTTAGCCAACCCAGATAAAAAACAAAGGCAAAGATACTTTCACTTCCTCGAGTGGGGGAATATTGAATTGAGGTAGTCGAAGAAAATAATAAGTCTTATTCTCAGATGAAACTTTACACCTCTTTATATAGTGAGAAGTGTTGGGAAAATTACATCATAAGTCCAATAGAATAAAAAAACATAACATACAACTCCAACAATAATAAAAGATAACTTGAGTGCTCTACCAACACTGTCCCTCAAGTTGAAGCATATATATCAATGATGTTCAACTTGGAAGAACACTTATCAAAAGCGGATCTTGCAAGGGGTTTTATGAATGTCTGCAATCTGATCTTCAGAAGGTACAGATGTAATGTAAATAATTCCACGTTGTATCAAGTCTCTGGTATAGTGGCAATCAACCTCAACATGCTTTGTCCGCTCATGAAACATTGGGTTGTTTGCAATATATGTAGCAGCAAGCAGATCTTGCAAGGGGTTTTGTGAATATGTTTGTAATCTAATCTTCAGAAGGTACAGATGTAGTGTAAATGATTCCACGCTGTATCAAGTCTCTAGTATGGTAACAATCAACCTCAACATGCTTTGTCCGCTCATTAAACATTAGGTTATTTGCAATATATGTAGCAGCGTGATTATCACACATCTCTATTGGTCCCTCTATCTGAACATGGAGATCATGTAGTACTGATCTGATCTAAACCATCTCTGTACCTGTTTGAGTCATAACCCTGTATTCTGACTCTGCATTGGACCTGGATACCACCGACTGCTTCTTACTTCTCCAGGTCACTAAGTTGCCTACCACATAAGTGCAAAACCAAGTTGTTGACTTCCTATCTATCATGCACCCTGTATAGTCAACATTAGAATAGCCAACAATACTCATAAGTGTGCCCCTCTGAAATAAGACACATCTGCTAGATGCTTTCTTCACGTACTTAAGTACTTATATAGCAGCATCCCAATGCTGCCTAGTCGGTTTGTCCATGAACTGACTAAGTTGCCCCACTGCAAGGGAAAGATCTGGACGTGCAATAGTAAGATACAATAACTTACCAACCAACTACTTATAAGATCTGTTATCTACAGGCGAAGACTCAGCATTATAGAGGTGTCCTTTAGGATCCATAGGTACATTAACAGGTTTGGACCCCATCATTCCTATTTCCTTCAAGATATCAAGGGCATATTTACGCTGACTCAAAACAATGCCCTCTCTGCTATGTGCCACTTCAATCCCAACAAAGTATCTGAGCTCACCCAGCTCTTTCATCACAAAGGCATCAGCCAACTTCCTTTTCACCTCAGCTATCCCAACAAAGTCATCTCCAGTACGGATCAGATCATCCACAGACAAGGAGTACAACCACTCCCCCTTTGCTCTTCCTGACAAAGAGTGACCAGCAGAAGACCTTATAAATCCTACGATTTGTACCTCCTCTGAGAGTCTCTGGAACCAGGCTCTCAGGCTCTACTTCAAGCCATAGATGACTTTCTTTAATCTGCATACACTCCCCCTAAGTTTCAAACCCAGGAGGTTGTTGCATATCGACCTCCTCCTGAAGATCTCCATACAAAAAAGAGTTCTTCACATCCAACTAATGGAGAGGCCAATCGTAGTGAGCAGCTACAAACATCAAAATCTGAACAGTAGGCAGTCGAGCGACAGGAGAGAATGTATCAAAGAAATCTACCCCATACGTTCAGGTAAATCCCTTTGCCACCAGTCTCACCTTGCAGCGAGATATCGTGCCATCTAGGTTGTATTTGACAACAAAGACCCGACACCCTACTGTTCTAGCATGAGGAGGCAAGGTGGTCAGGTCCCACATCCCTCTAAAGCGTAGAGTAGCCATCTCATCCTCCATGTCCTGACACCATTTTGGATTCAGCATGGTCTGCTAATGGGAGGTAAGAACGTGCGTTGCAGAGAGAGAAGCTGTGAAAGTGGCAAATGAATTGCCAAGATTGGCAATAGAGACTATCTATACAATATGACACTAGACACAGCTGTGTGGGGCCTTCCGAATAGCAATCGGAAGATCGAGATCCTCCTCAATATGCTCAATAGCAACAGGAGTAGAAGACTCATCAGAGAAACCTACACAAGCACCACTAAGACAACTCACGTCAGTATTAACCCATACCTGATCAGGGGAGGAGGCAGGTGGCTAAGGTAGGGGGTGTGTTCTCACCATGCATGTTGTCTGTATGTCATAGGTAACCTATAAACCTGAATGATCTCATCCTTCTGCCTCATAGAAACCTCTGTGGTAGTGATATCCTCACTATGTAACGAGGATTTGTTCCAGGGGAACTGGTGGAACAGGCATAGGAGCCAAGCCTCCTTCAAATGTCACCTGATCATATGTAGAAAAATAAGGAATAGGCTTATGAAATATGACATCTGCAGTCACATAGTGCTTCTTACCATGGGGGTCATAGTATTTGTATCCTTTCTGGGTGCTACCATAACCCAGAAAGACACTTCACTGCTCTTAGTGCCAACTTGCCCTTGCCAAGTTTAAGAATGAGAACAAAGGCTACACAGCCAAACACCCGAGGTGGGACAGTAAATAAGTCCTTCTCAGGACCTGCTAAGGAAGTTGCTCTTGTATAGCTGAGTTGGGCAACCTATTAATCAAATAACATGCAATTAACAATGCATCTCCCCAATACATCTGTGGTACATTATGCTGTATCAATAGTCCTACCCACATCAAGTACGTAACGGTGCTTTCTTTGCACTACATTCCGTTGCAATGTATGGGAACAGGATGTCTGATGAAAAATCCCAAGAGATTTATAAAGGCCACCAACTTAGATGTACAGAACTCTAGAGCATTATCAGACCGTACATTCACAACAGTTGACAACTAAGTCTTTATTTGTAAAATAAATGTTTCAATCATAGACCCAACATCAGATTTATTTTTCAAAAGAAATAACCATGGCATCCTAGAAAAATCATCCACAATAAGTAGATAAAATCTATGACCAAGTCTATCTGAGGCTCGACTAGGATCCCATACATCCATGTGCAGTAAATCAAAGATAACAACAGAACTCTAAAAAGAACTAGAAACAAAACTGGCTCTGTGATGCTTTCCCAACTGGCATGCATCACACAAAATCTCTGTAGCTGGCGAGATATAAGGAATGATGCGTCAAAGCCTTATCCAGTGAGGGGTACCCAAGACAATGCCACTGAAGAGCTGTACCGGCACTAAATGCAACCTCACCCTAACACATAACAGCAAATGGAGTCTGGATCAAGCGATACACACCCCCTCCTCATATCCGCCACCAATCGTCCTCCCTGTGAGTTTGTCTTGAAAGATACAGCACAACTCATCAAATATTGCACGACAGTGCAAGTCTTTTGTGATCCTATTGACAGGCAAAAGACTGATCATAAATTCTGGAACATAAAGAACATTAGGTAGAGTCAATGCAGGAGTCACTGCCACATCTCCTCTGCCATGAACCCTACATTGTCTACCATCTACTACTTACACATATCTCCCTGAGGGAACATCATGAACCTATCTAAAACATGTTTCATCCCCACTGAGATGCTGAGATGCACCTGAATCCACCAACCACAAGGCACTGTCAGTGCTACCAAACCTATAAGCAGAAGTTATACATGAGGTGGCCAAGGCGACAGTATCAACAGCAGTCGTGGTCTCCTTGGGTCAACTGGGAGAGGCGCTGGATCACAGCATCATAGTCTGCACGAGATACCATGTCGCTCACCTCCTCTGAAGAAACAACCTGGTTGGCCATCGGAGGTTGACCATTCTTCGTCCAACAAGAAGCCTCTAAATGGCCAATCTTCCCGTAATGCGAACAAATTGTGCAAGGTTTACCACTCGTATCCCGACCACCACGCCCTCTCCCCCTGGTGGATGGAACACCACGTCCTCCACGTGCAGAAGAAACAAGTCTTTCCAACCTCTGGCATGGATGTCTTGACAACCACCCTACTCACACAATTATAAGCTTCCTCAAGTGATGGAAGCTCAACCAATGTCAGAATCTAAGACCTTACAGCCTCATAGTCCGATCTAAGTCCATCAAGAAACTGAAGGACAGCATATTCCTTCCTGTGTGCCCTCTGAGTATCACAGATGCAGACAGGGCGACATGCATTGTACTTCTCAAGTGACCCCTTTAAGGTGGCATAATACTAGGAAAGAGACTGGCCCTCTTGTTTAAGACTACCAATAGCATGGTGAATCTCAAACACCTTATTGGTATTCTTCTCATGAGAGTACGTATCACGCAAGGAATCCCACATATCCTTGGCCATCTTGTAGTACATAATTCCATCACCGATCTGGGACTCCACAGAGTTAATGATCCAAGCCCAGACCTTAACATTGTCCTTCCATGTTATATTCTTCCCAGTCTTGTCCTGTGGCTCCAGCTCAAATAAGATGTGCTCCTTCTCAAATAAGATGTGCTCCTTATCATGTCCCCCAACAATTATGAGGAACGTCTAAGACCATCTGGCATAATTAGTCTCGTTCAGTTTGGCAATAGGAACAAAGAAAGGGGTTTTGTAACTCCCGATATCCGTAACAATAACCGAAGACACCTCTAAACTACTTGAGGCAGCCATCGTGTCTTAAGACAGCCACGAGACACTTCAAACTTGATCTAAAATCACTATTCAAACCATAGATCACTAGAAACCAGAGATCAATTACACCCCATCGATCAATTTAGCGCATGTTAGGGTACGAGGAAGACCCTAACACTGGCTCAAAGGAGCACCACTGTTTCTATGTAGCAGAACCACCCCCTACAGCCCACAACAACTCGCAGCAAGAAGTGCTGCAGGATGACGATGGCCTTAGAGGAGGCAGTGGCGGCGGCAAGCCACCCTACAAGCGGTGTTGCAGCCTGTAGTGGGGGCTGCAACCATCAGAGGAGCCGGAGAAGACTAGCAACCACACCGCTCAAGCAAGCAGCGGCGATCTTGATGACCGGCGAAGGGCTGCGATGGCACTGCTCGTGCTTTAGCAGCCTGCAATGGGGGTTGCAACCGTCAGGCGAGCCGAAGAAGACCAGCAACCACGCCGCTCAAGCAAGCAGCAACGGTGGCAGTGGTCTTGACGATTGGCGGAGGGCAGCAACGGCATTGCTCAAGCAAGCAACAACAGCAACAGCGCTGCTCATGCAAGTAGTAGCGATGGTGGAGGACGGGGAGGGGCCAGCGAATGGCTGGCGGGGCACACCTGACTGACTAGGGCCGATGATGACCTCCTATGGGTCCCAAAAAGGAAATTGGGGTTTTAGTGGAGGTGCATGGAGACTTATGCGGGTGGGATACCCGAACGCCGATCTAGGATCGCTACTTTAATACCAAGTCGGAGAAAACAAGTCTTATTCTCAAATGAAACTACACCTCTTTATATAGTGAAGTGTTGGGAAAATTACATCATAAGTCTAATAGGACAAAAAACATAACATACAACTCCAACAATAATAAAAGATAATTGGAGTGCTCTACCAACAGAGATCAATCTTCGGAAATTAGCCTCAAAAACTTTATCATAACAGGGCAAGTTATCAATATATACAAAGAATAAATAGGCTCTAAAGTTGATCAAACCAAGGTGACCCGATGATAATCATGTGTATGTTAGCTTACAAAATTAATATCGTTTGACAAGGCAAGGAAATGATAGAAAAAAGAAGAAACAATCACCATACCCTTAAAACAAAATTGAGATTACATTAAAGTCTCTAGTACAAAGTTGATATCTTACACAATGAAGAAAGGTTGAAGTAAGTCTCTAACATAATTAAGAACCAGTTTACCTCCATAATGTAATAGACTTAGGTCAACAACCAAGGCACTGCATCAATATGTTTTTAATTGATCACACTAAATACCTCGGAGAATCTTGGAATAAATAAAAGGTGCCAATTTTGTACGTAGATGCCACTAAAAATAATTGAAGTGTTTGCTACCATATTAACAATATTTATTAAACACCACTACAAAGTTGCTCTATTTAACGAAATTGCCATGCCTTTAGTCAACACCATTAAAGATAACGGTTTTGGACCTAAAATTAAGGAAATTTTATTTTTCTACCCCTATGTTATTTATTTTATGCACTTCCATTCTTTCCATCTCACCCTCCACCTCCCTCCACCCTTCTCCACCCCACCACCCGCACATCTCTTCCTCCACCTATAGGAGGGTGGTAGGGCAACTCCGGGAGATCTTTGAAAGGTTCGACATGGACATGGTAGGGGGCTTGAGGGAAGGGAGGGCAATGGTTGTAGGTAAGGGGTGTGGTCAAGGGGCGGGGGAGGGGAGAAGGTGGCTATGTGGTAGTAGTGGTGGAGGGGGTGACCAAGTGGGTTAAGGAGGGGAGGACAATGGTAGAGAGTGAAGAGGGTGGTCGGTGGGGTGAAGGGAGGAGGTGGTCATGTGGTGGTGGTATGGGGGGTGAAGCAAGTGGTCACATGGGGGCTAAGGGAAGGGATGGGGCAGTGCGAGGTCGGTTGTAGGGGTGGAGGGGTATGTAAGGGAGGAGAGGCGGGGGCGGATTCAATGGTACTAGGTGGCCTATGGGGTGGTTGAGGAAAGAGGGCGTGTGTTAAGGAGGGGAGGAGGGGGCAATGTGGGTGGGTTAGGGAGGGGAGGAGGGTGGTCAGTGTCGATAGTGATCATTTGAGGCAAATGGTGGAGGTCGGTGAGGGTGGCTAAGGGGCTACAAGAAGGGAAAAGAAGGGGAGAAGGGATGAAGGGGGTGATGAGGGAGAGGAAAGAGGAGGGTCTGACCTTGCCAAAGAGGAAAGCAAGGAGGATTTACGAAGTACAGCTACAGAAGTGCTGGAAAAGCTTGAGAGGATTGACAAAGTCAGCTAAACGGTGGAGATAGAGGGGTAGGAAGTGGAGGCTAGGAGGACAAGGGAGAAGGAAGGAGGGAGGTGAAAGGAAAGAAATTTTAAAAAATGATAATTTAAGATTAGAAAAATAAAGTTTCCTTACTTTTAGGTTCAACATTGTTATCTTTCATGATTTTAACTAACGACGTAGCAATTGTTATCTTTGGGTGGCATTTAATTAAATATTGGAAACACAATGGCAAGCGCATAATTTCGATGGTTTTCAGTGGCATTTATGTAAAAATCCATAAAAAATATCTAAGATTACATAAAACTAAAGGACATTGTTGAGAGAATTAGGTTGTTGGTTTAGTGCCACATTGGAAGATGTAAACTTTGTGTATGAGTGGTAGCCTATAAATAGGCGTGTACTCCTCTCATATACCTTTGAGAAGAAATATAGAAGTCAGAACCCCATCGAAGCCTTCTCTCGTGATTTTCTCCCTGCTCTTCGTGAGTAGGATTGCCACGTAAACCCAAGCATTCTTAATTGATTTTATTGCTTTTGACATGTTGCTTCTACTTTATTTCAAAATTCAACTTGGTATTTCTTGGGTTTATTTTTAGATCATTATTTTGTTCCTTGAATTCCCTTTTTTTGCTCATTCTGAGTCGATCGGGGCCTCTTAAGAAGGGTCTCCGCTGTGGAACAGCATGGCCTACTGGTCAATGTTGTAGCCACACGATCCCGAGACGTCGAGGAAGAAGAGGACGACAACCCTTAGTAGCGAAGAGCTGCACAACGATGCTGTTCCCGCCGAAAAGGCGGAGTAGAGGTGCACCGAAGGCTGCAGAGGCGATGCGATGGCGGTCTGCTGGGCCACATTAGGCGGCACAAGTCCAGGGGTCTGCGGCGGTGAAGGAAAGGAAGACGATAAGGAGAATACTTCCCTTCCTCCGAAGCTCAAGGATGGCCTCCTTGTCGTGAGTGACCTCGCCCTCCTATCTCTTCGAGGGCACACCAGGCATCCTCCACCCTATGGGAGGCTTCTTCGAGGCTGTCGAGGAGGGATCTGCCGAGGCGCATCTTGCGTGGAGGCATCGACGGTGCAAGTGACGACTTAAAGTCGAAGGTGCTGCAACTAGGGCTCGCAAGAAGGGGTGGTATCGGAGAAGAGTATCTTCGCGTCGATCTCGACGCGACGATGATCTCGGCGAGGACTCGGCTATGATGGCAAGAGATTGCAGTCGATAGTCTCAACAAAGCAAAGGGCGTGAAGTGTGTGAAGATCGTAAGGGGTATTTTTTTTGAAAAATCAAAGGAAAGTTATCCAAGCGATAACCACCAACAATCATTTCATTTCATTTCATAAAAAAGAATTATAGCAGAATTACAAACAGGATCCCTAGAACTCCACCAAGGAAGAAATGGATGAGACAATTTTCTACATAAGATCTCTCCACCCAAAAACAAACTCCATTCCTTCCCAACCAAACAACCCACATGACCACCAGGATCCTGGCTCTATCCTTTGATCTAAAAGAGATCGCTCCATCTTGGGCGTTTCCTCTGCGAAAAGAAGACCAAAAGCTAGCTGCGTCCCGATGGGCAATCCAATCGATCCCCATTCTTTGCCACACCTACATCACAAACGAACATTGAAAGAAAAGATGTTGAATGTATCCCTCTGCTCCTTCACATAGGGGGCAACTCAGATCATCCGTCTAGGCCCATCTCACCCTCCACTGCTTCGTCATTATCCTCCCCCTCCTCACCAGCCAAGTGAAGATCTTCACCTTCAGCAAGCACTCTATTGCCCAAAGCAGTCGGAAGACCCTCAAGAAATCGACGTCCGAGTTAGCCACGTCGAAACCCAACCTACAAAAGACCTTCGCCACAGAGAATTCACCCTCTTCCCATTAGTATGAGTCACCCCTTTAGGTCTTTGTTTCCCGTTCTTTAGGTCTTTGTGTTGTGCTATCCATATGCTAAAAAAAAAAGGAAAAAGAAAGGGAAAGAAGGAAAAATAAAAATAGAAAAAGGAAGAAAAAAAAGAGAGGAAGAAAGAAAAAGAGTAAAAAAAATGATGATTATGAGAAGAGGTGAAGTCTTCTTTAGTTTTTATTATTTTATTTTTTCTCGTTATTTTTTCTCCCATATGAGTATGGGAGAAAGGGAGAATGTAAAAACCTGTTGTAGTCATCACCTATTTGGGAGTCCCTTTTGTTCTTAGACTAACATAAGAAATCATAACTCTAAGAGATCCAAAGTTTCGAGATTCTGAGAGAAAGAGCCCATTTCAGGTTTCTATGTGGGAGATTCAACTTTCTGAACTTTAGAGAGGGAGATCTACTTTCGAAGTCTTCATAGAAAAACCATTTTTAGGGATACTGAACAGCACCAGTTTAGGTCACCAGAGGAGAGGCCCTTGTTAGAACCAACTACAACAATTTGTCGTCAAGTTCCAGTCGGTCTGATGTGTCGTCATCAACATACCTACCTACAGGCATGAACAAGAGTGCAACTATCGTCTGCAGAGGAGAGGCAGTTGTACCTATTAAGAGTGTTGTTTGTTCTGCTGTGTAGAGTGATTTCTTTATGTTACAAGCTGAGCATTCCATGCTCTAGCTTAAGAGGGAGTGTTGAGAGAATTAGGTTGATTTAGTCACATTGGAAAATATGGGCTTTGTGTGTGAGTGTGGCCTAAAAATAGGCGTGTACTCCTATATATCTTTGAGAAGAAATATAGAAATCAGAGCCCTGTCGGGGCCTTCTCCCGTGATTTTCTCCTTACTCTTCGTGAGTGGGGTTTCCACGTAAACCCAAGTATTCTTATTATTTTATTGCTTTTGATATCTTGCTTCCACTTTATTTTAAAATTCAACACCTTATAGGAGTGTCAAGTTGTTATCTCACATAATAAAGCTTTTGGAGAGAGCAATGACGAAAGGTTGAAGTCTAGCATAATTAAGAACCAGTTTACTCCCATAAACGTTACTGATTTTGTTAATACATATTAGCTTTTTATTTTTCCTCTCATTGTAAGGGCTATGATAGTCTTTGTCCCTCAGGGATATTTATGTACTTTTGACTCTACAGTCTCTCTCTATATAAAAAGGGTCGAGTTTCTAATGAAATTAACTCTTTTCATCCAATTTGGTATCAGAGCACCAGTATAGTCTAGGTATCCCACCCCTCAAGGCCTCCTAAACCCTAACACCAAATCCCGATCTCTCTTCCTTCCTCGGCAGCAGCAGCGGCCTTCCATCCGCACGCAATAGCCCCAGCAACCCCCAACGGCACTCCGGAGACATGCTTCAACCCTGACAATGGGGCTATGGCAACGCGAGGATTGCTAAACCACCACTGCGGTGCTGAGGCGAGGGTCGGTCGACCAAGTAGCGGCAGTGCAGCTGCGCTGCAACCTGCTACAGCAGCTGGCGGAGGCGCTGCTGATCTAAGGACCCTCGACGGCGCTCTGTAGCAAGTGCTAGCGCCTGCGACAAGCTTCAAACCAGCAACGACGACCTCTTCAGCGCCGCGGCGGCCATCTACAGCTACGACCGGTAACTATTGCCGATGCAACCACCTGTTGAAGTGACACATGAGGCTTCTGATCTCTGTGCAGCAATCATGAGAGGCACCTTGCCCTGATCCAGGGACTGCAGTACCTGTTCTTGTTGCAAGAAGGAAGCTAAATCTCTTTAGGGCCTCCTTAGGTGTTCTCCTTGCATCCAGGGGAGGCTAACATCAGTCCAAGGAAGCCTCTTATCAACTATGCAGATCTGAATCTGTTGGTTTTCATATTATTTAATGGTTTCTTGGTCCTAGACGCATGATCGAGGCTTCCGAATTGCGAAGATGGCTTCAGATGATCAGTCCGAGGTGTCTTCGGGTTCTATTTAAAACATCCGGGTACTCAAGAACCCGTTCTTTGATCATGTTGTTAAGTTGGATGAGACCAACTACCTGCAGTGATCCCAGACCTTTCTTATGACCATCAGGGGTCATGAAAAGAGCCATATACTTACAGATCCAGAGCCTGAGAACAAGACTAGCACAAATGTCAACTGGGATAGTGATAATGCCATGGTTTGTGCATGGCTGATGCTGACAATTATTCCCCGAATAAGAGATGAAATCATGTATTATACTATAGCAAAGGAGATGTAGGAGTCTTTGTGTGATACTTATTCACACGCCAAGAACTCTGCACGAGTTTTCTAGGTCTTTTACAACCTTTTCTATCTGCGTCAGGAGGGACGCACGCCGTCACAGTATTACTTGCTTATGAAGAGAATGCTAGAGAGGCACTACTCCCTGCCAGGGTGTGCCTGTGAGTCCTGGAGGAGTTTTAGGAGACAGTTGGCTATCTCTCTTTTCCTGACTGGCCTTGGACCTGAATATGCTGTAGCCAGAGATCAGATTCTCATTGCTCCTGAGCTTCCTACCCTGGAGGAAGCATATAGTAGACTCAGCAGAGTTGCAGTGTGCACTCCTACTCCTGACTTTACTGCTCAGTCGTCTACGCTGGCTGCGATTCCTGGACGTGGCAGGGGTACCACTTATCCTGCACGTGGTTGTGGACGTGAACGTTCTTCTAGTACACGCACTAGGACCCCATGTACTTATTATGCAGATTTGGTCACTCTGAGGCTACATGTTGGCAGAAGCATGGTAGACCACCTGTAGCCAATCAGGCAGCTGAGATCTCAGATTAAGCTCTTCCTACCTCTGATATTAGCTCCTTGAGTGCTGAGATTCAAACTTTGCAATAGCAGATCGCTCAGTTGACTCAGGCTTCTTCCTCTCAAACTCCTGATACTGCAACTATAGCTACCTCTTCAGAGACACCTGCAACTGATATGTCATCCCTTTTGTCTTCTGGTGAGTGGCTGATTGATTCCGGTGCATCCAAGCACCTATGTGCCAGCAGAGGCTCTTTCTCTCAGTTAGCACCTGTTACACCTGCCAAGACAGTACAGGTGCCTGATGGGAGACACTACTTGTTGGCAAGGGAGATATGTCTTTGTCTTCTACCTTGAGGCTAGTAAATGTTTATTATGTGCCTGATTTTCCTTTGAGTTTATTATTTGTTAGTAGTATCACCAGAGATCTGAACTGCCGAGCTATTTTTAATGCATCCTCTTGTGTTTTGCAGGACAAATTTACTGGGAAAACGATTGGTGGAGGGCATGAGGAACATGAGGTGTACCGTCTGAGCCGTACTGCTTTTGCTGCCTCAACTACTCAGGGGCCTTACTTCTGTTGGATCTCCTCTCCAGTGGCACCACCGCCTTGGCCATCTACCCATTCATTGCCTCAGACGTGTTCTATCGCACATTCCCTCCACTACTGCTCTCACCTATAATGCTTGTCAGCTTGGCAAGCACCACAGGACTAGTTTGTCTAGTTCATCCTATGTTTCATCTATTGTTGCATTTGCTTTAATTCATATAGAGGTGTAGGATCCCAGTCGTACTCCTGATAGACTTGGGAACAAATATTATCTTGTTTTAGTTGATGACTTTTCTCGTGTTCTTGGATGTTTCTCTTGAAAAATAAATCTGATGTGGGACAAATTATTGAGAACTTTGTCAAGTAAATAAAAACTCGGCATTTGTATTTAGGGAAATGCTTTCGTTCTGATAATGCCTTGAAGTTTTCTACTTTGCGTTTACATAGTTTCTTTTCTAGTTGTGGCATTATCCATAAGACAACATGCCCTCATACCTCAGCAAAATGATGTTGTTGAGAGGAAACATCGTCATATTATTGATGTTGCCCACACTTTATTGACTCATCATTCGGTCCCATCTCTTTACTGGGGTGATGCTATTTTGACTGCATGTTTTTTTATTAATCAGATGCCCAATGCTACGTTACATGAACAAATTCCTCTTCAGGTCACATATCCTGATCGCCCCTTATTTCACGTCACCCCTCAGACTTTTGGTTGTGTGGCTTTTGTCCATTTGTTGGGATCAAGTCGAGATAAACTCGCACCAAGAGCAGTTAAGTGCACCTTTCTTGGGTATACCCAGACACAAAAAGGGTATCACCGTTTTGATCCGCTTACTTCTCGACACTATATTTCTGCGGATGTTACCTTTCGTAAGGTTGTACCTTTCTTTTCTGTGACGGCTGCTGAAATGCCTCCTGAGGGTGATATGGCACCTATGCCATATACTCCCATTCATTTTGGGAGCTTTCCTAAAATTCTTATCCTTGCTACTGTTATTATAATTATATTTTTTTTATAATGACAAATGAACTATTTCTTAGAAAATATTAACATGTTGCAGGTAAGACTTAAAAGTGCAGGAAGGACTTAAAGATTATGATCAAGGGCAAAAGTTTTTTATTTCTAGTGTATTTTTAATTTTTTTAGAATGTAAAATCCTTAATGACAAATTCTACTCGCATTTTTTTTAAAGTCTTAATTCTATTGATTTTTCAGATGTCTCTTTTCTTTCAGACATCTGAATATGATTTTCAAGACGTCTAATGAATTTTCCAGACGTCCAGGATCTTATCCAGAACCTATACTCATTACCAAATCTTGAACCTGCTGAATTTTTCAAACATCTACTATTTATATCAAATGTCTGGTTTAGTGTTTTCAGACACCTCGATTTTCGGAAGCCATCTTGAGATTTTGATAGTCTCTCAATTTTGTAGAACGGTCATTTTCTTAGGAGACATTCAGACGTCTGACTCTGTTTTCAAACGTCTATACCCTTCCAACATTCATTTTCTCTCCAACGTTCACTTTGATCGCATTTAAAGTATTGTTTCACTTTGATTTTTTGAACGTTGAAGGCCATCAGATGTCCTTAAGTTTTTTTCAGATGTCTGCTGGTTATTTTTTAAGACGTCTGGCCATATTTGTCTAGATCCCTGTTTGGGTCTAATTTCATTCTAGTAACGTGCACTCTTTCCCTATTGCTTTTTCAGACGTTCAATTTCTTATTCAGACATCCGAACTTTTATCTTCAGATGTCTAATTTTTTGATCAGACATCCTTGTATTTGATCCAATAATCACTTTGATTTTCTGAAGTTTTGATTGGACGTCCTGATTTATTTTCAGACGCCTGGAATAGTATTTTCAAAGGTCTGATATAGTCAAATTTTGAGTTAATGCTTTATAGCCGTTCTTACTCAATTTATTCCAATTCAATTCAAATTTCGACTACCTAATCTCATATATGACCTCTTACACCTATATATAGCCCTCATAGGTAGCCTTATGAATCTACAACAAAAAAATTCACATTCTATTCATTTGAAAGTTCTTGATCTCATTTATGCTCCCTTGTGTGCCTTATTGAGTGATACTCTTGTGCTACTGTTCTTGAAAGCAACTCTTCTTCCTACTACTCATAGGTTTGAAGAAGGGAGTATTCTTATTTATTTCATTCAAAGCTTATAGATTATATTGCTTTTGTTAGTTTATTTGGATACCCGATTTGTGGGTTTCCCATTTCCTCTTAGTAGAGGGGCAAAACTCTTCTTGTGGTTTGTCCAGAAAAAAGGGTTTTGTAATATTACTTGTTAGCAATTCCTATTTGGATAAGGGCAAAATCCTAGATTGAGAGATCTAGGCAAAGGTTTTTCCCACAAGGGTTTCCTCTCTAAATTTTGGTGTTATTGCTGCTATTATTTGTATTAAATTTTGTTGCACAATTCAACCCTCCTTGTGCCACTAACAACTACACCACCACTACCTCCTGCTATGTATCCCTTTCCATACCTGACAGGGCCACTCCAGACAAATGTTCGCCCTCATAGTATCTATTAGGGACCCCCACTCTTGCCTTCACCATCAGCTTCTCAAGTGAGTCCTTTAGACACTGATATATTTTGCCATGTAATGGTCACAGGGACAGGACATGTGATGCGCCAGGTGATGATCTTCATCTTCCAATAGCCATTCGAAATCGACTATGGACCTGTACCACTTATCCCACGGCAAAGGCACTTGCTACTAACAATCTAGCTCCTGGATTTGCTAAATTCACTCAGGCATTAGCTACTACATAGATTCCAGCTACTCAACGCGAGGCCATGCTTGATCCAAAATTGCAGGCAGCCATAAAGGATGAGATGGTCGCTCTTCGAGGCCGTGGAACTTGGGAGCTAACTCTCCCTCCTGATGGTGCTGCACTAGTTGGCTGTCGGTGGGTATTTACTGTGAAGCTCAATCCTAATGGTGGTGTTGCTAGGTACAAAGCCTGCCTCGTGGCAAAGGGGTTCACCCAGACTTACAGGCTAGACTTTTTTAACACCTTCTCACTAGTTGCCAGGCTTCCAACAGTGCGAGTATTGGTTGCAGTGGCAGTTCAGTTAAATTGGCCCTTGCATCAATTAGATGTCAAGAATGTCTTCCTTTATGGTGATCTCCAAAAGGAAATCTATATACAGCAGCCACCTGGCTTTGAGAGTCAGGGAGAGTGTGTATGCCGATTACGAAAGGTTAGATATGGCCTCAAACAGAGTCCCAAAGTCTGGCTTCAGAGATTGTCATAGGTTGTTGAGGCAGCTGGATTTAGGAGATTGACAGCTGATTTTTCACTCTTTGTCAAGAAGACTACACGAGGTACTGCAGTACTTCTTGTTTATGTTGATTTGATTATCACAGAGGACGATGAGCAGGGCATTGCTGAGGTCAAGCGCATCCTTGCAGAGCAGTTTGTCATGGACTTGGGGGCTCTACGGTATTTCCTTAGTATTGAGGTTGCTCGCAGCAAGAAGGGTGTGGTCTTGTCTCAGAGGAAGTATGCTTTAGATATACTACAGGAGGTTGATATGCTTGGGGCCAAGGAGACTAATATTCATATGGATCCCAAGATGCTACTCTATGATGAAAATGCAAAGATGGTGAACAGTAGACAATACAGACAGCTTGTGGGTAAGCTGTTGTATCTCACTATCACGAGACCAGATATCTCCTTTGTTGTTGGTGGACTGAGTCAGTTCATAACCAAGCCAATACGTCAGCATTGGGATGTGACATTGATGGTACTTAGAAATATCAAGAAAGCTCCTGGGAAGGGTCATTTCTTCTCCAAGGGATCTTCTATGACGTTGGTTGGCTACTCAGATGCAAACTATACTGGATGTCACATGGATCACCAATTCACTATTGGGTTCTACACCTTCTTAGCAGAGAATTTGATCACATGGAAGAGTAAGAAACAAGGCACAATCGCGAGATCCAGTGCCGAGTTTGAGTACAGAGCTGACTTAGACGACTGCTGAGATGATGTGGATCAGATCCTTGCTTATTGATCTACAGGTGTAATTTTCTAGCCCCATGGAAATGCAATGTGATAATAGAGCAGCCACTTTCATTGCTAACAACCCAGTATTTCATGAGAGGACGAAGCATGTTGATGTTGATTATCACTATACCAGGGACATTTTTCAAAAGGGATTATTATATATCACTTTGGTTGCATCTAAAGAGCAAACTGCAAATATTTCACCAAGCCCTTGGCCAAATCTTCATTTGATTCTTATATATCCAAGCTGAATATGATAGATATCTATGCTTTAGCTTGAGGGGAAGTGTTAATACATATTAACTTTTTATTTTTCCTCTCATTGTAAGGGCAATGATAATCTTTGTCCCTCAGAGATATTTATATACTTTTGACTCTATTTCTCTCTATATAAAGAGGGCATATGATTTCTAATAAAATTAACTCTTTTCATCCAATTGACTTGGTCAACAAGCAAGGCACTACATCTTTAAAAGGGATAAAATAGGAACTTTTGTGGCCAAGAAGAATGATTCATATACATTTTTTATTGATCACAATAAATATCTCGGAGAATCTTGGAATAAATAAAGGGTGCCAATTTTGTACATCATCCTTACAAGAAATATATAGAATAGACTTGCAGCTAGTCAAAATACTTAAAATAGAAAAACTATTATGATATTGTCCACATCAAGGGTCAGCTTTTGAACCTTCTCTCCTTACTTTACGGAGACTTCAAACAGCACATCCAAGATGATGCAATCGGCACATGCTGTTTCCATATCATTGAGGAAAAGAACTTGAAACTGCGAAGTGGTTTACAATTGACCATCTCTACTCGAGCTAATTGGTTCTAACATGCAAGCAAAAAACTTTATTTTAAGCGGGAGTTTGAAAGCCCAAATATTATTAAAAACTTTGATCCTTCTATTCAATACTTCAAGATTAACTCGTTCCCTAACACTAAAGCAAAGAACTTAGAGATCTACCACATGACCTACAGAGACCCCACTAAAAAGCCAATGCCTCCAAGGCCCTAAGGGACATGCACCTTCTAACTCCAATTCAAGAATCTATTGCAACAAGATGGGATCACATGAATCCACAACTCATCCTCAGTCTCCAACAACTTCACAAGATCTTAAATGCTAAACAGCAAAGGTTTAATTTACTTGGTGGGTTAACTTCGTTACACAAGGGGTTAACCCGCAGAACCAAGCCACAAGTTTGTGATGGATAACCCATGTTATATAATGCTAGTTTGGGTTAGTGCGACGAAACACTTATTCTTTTGCACCTATCAAAAGAACCCACCTCATGACCCTCACCCATCTCTCCATCGCACCTCACCATTTCTTACTTTTCCACACATCACTCCCCCCCTTCCCTCTTCCTCACTTCACTAAGAGAAGCATGAAGGTGGTGCCCCATACATCCGCCCTTTAGCAGCTAGTACCTGGCTTGATGAGTTGTTCCTCGACTCCACAGTGCCCAACGAGATACTACTGACATCCACACTATTGAACTCATTGAGGATGATGGCATTTGCCAAGTGAAGCCAAAGGTTCATCAATTGAAGATATGATGGTGCCATTAAACTTGACGGTGGCTTACTGTGATGGGAGTCATGGTGGTAGTGGTAGTGGATCTGTTTTAGGGGTGATAGAGATGGGTTGTGGAAGAAAAGGATTGTTTGTTGGGTGATTTTTGAGTTTTATTTGTTAAATTTGCAAGAAGGCAAGTGTAAATCTTTTTTTTTTTTTTTTTTGAAGAAGCAAGTTATCTTTTCTTTCATTCAATTCATTTGTAAAAGGAGTGCTTTATTCTTGTTTTTATTTTTTTCCAAGTGAAAGATGGTAACAGAGACAAAGCATTTATATTAACTGATAATAAGATAAATTATATTTTTTTGTTAAAAATAAGGAAGTCCCTACTAATAGATGCATCAGGTTTGCATATGTTCATGGGGAAGTGTCAAAGAATTCGAGTGATGATAAATTATAGAGATGCTTAATTTGTTGTACTAGTTTTTTTGGATATTTAGGTTGCTTTTTGGATTTTGTTTAAATCCCCCCACATGGTCACACCATTATCTAAACTGAACAACTATCACTTATATTACAAAAATAACGATATAACTTATCTCCTAAGCAGCACTGTAATCATTTTACAAATGGCCATACATCTTTGCACATTTTCACAAGTAAACAACTCCAATCACATCACAGCCTAACATCTTAGATTAACACATGTTCAAGTAAATGGAAATAGGCAATTAATCTCTAGATTAACATCCTTCCAAAGCAAACAAAAGCAGGCATTAACACCACTTCCATCTTTCAAAATAACACCCAAGTTAAATAGCCCTGAATGTTTCTGGCCAACAAGTGCATAACTCATCCCAAGCCACCAATTGCACAACCAACCCTACTAAATCAAGATCCCTACAAAAGTATCTTGCCATAAACAAATCAATCCTGATTTCCACAACCTTCGGTGTTTTAAAATTGAAAGGCGAAAAACTTGATTTAATGAAAAACAAACTTTAGTAGCACTAGCCCTCCCTCTATACAAAGCAATTGAGATGTCCAACCCTCAAATCTCCCTACTTCTCTAGCATCAGGTCCCAATCTCTGAAATGCAGATGCTTCACCAACAGAGGTAGACCAAAGTAGGTGATAGGAAAAAAACCAGTAGGTGTCGAGGGTGCAGCAACCCATAAGGAAAACCTCATCATTCACCAAACCAAATAGGCATGAAGGCTAATTTGACATGGTTGATTTGAACCCAAAACCTTCAAACAACTACACTAGAGTCCCACCATTTTCTGCTTCCTATGCACTACCCCAAGAAAAGTATGCACTTGCATACTATAGGAGAGAAATCACAATCCTTTGCTGAGGACACACCGTATGCCCTAACAAGAGGCTCGCATCACATAAGAAGAAAGAGGTGACAACTAATTATTTGCAATAATCATGAAGAAAGAAGATGCCAAGGAACATCCTTGTCGCATTCTTTCTACAACTAAATATCTAAATATAATAATGCAGAGGCAAAAATATCAAAGCATAAAATAATAGAAACACTTGGATTTACATGAAAATCCCACTCACGACAAACAAGGAGAAAACTACAGGAGAAGCACCCTATGGGAGGAATAAGTGAGGGGTACACGTCTATTTATAGACCACCACACACATAACAAAATCCTACTCCACTATGTAAGACTAAACCACTACACAATTCTCTTAACACTCCCCCTTAAGCTGGAGCATTGAATGCTCAGCTTGTAACACAAAGAAATCCACTATGCACAACAGAATAAAACTCTCTAGGCTGGTTCTTGCTTGTAGGCAAGAACATGGGCTGGAGCTGCTGAAGAAACTGCTGTAGCTGGCACTGACAATGGCCTCTCCTTTGGAGACCTCAACTGGCGTTGGTGGCTCCCCATTCAATATCTCTGACATGGGTCTTCCTCTGAAAACCTCGAAAGTGGACCTCCCTCTCTAGAGTCCATGAAATTGGATCTCCCACATAGAAACCTGAAATGGGCCCTTACTCTAAGGATCTCAAGACTGGATCTCCCTCTCTGGTGACCTCAAAACTTCGAACCTCCCAGAGTTATGGTTTCTTATGTGTAATCCAGGAACAAAAGAGACTCCTAAATGGAGGTGACTATAACAGGCCCAACACTCCTTTCTCCCATACTCGTATGGGAGAAAAACAACAATGAGAAGAAACAATAAAAACTAGAGAAAAGCCTCTCCCCCCTCTTCTCATAATCATCATCATTTTTGTTAATTTCCCTTTTTTTCATTTTTTTTGTTGTTTTCCCTTTTTTTTCTTTTTGTCTTTTTTTGCTCTTTCTCCCTTTATTCTTACTTCTGTTTTTTAATCCTTTTTTTCTTTGTTTTTGTTTTCCTCCTTTCCTTTTTTTTTACTATCTCCCCAATTCTCTTTCAACTATGACCGACTTCATCCAGACTCTCTCCATGCCTCCCCACTTTTATATATAAGGATAACAAGACAAAAACTTGAGGGTAAAGTGGAAAATACCCTTAGGGTTCAAAGGAACCCAACAGCACAACCGTCGCTCCTCCCATCTCACACCTGCACCTCTCTGCCCCATCGCAATCCCGACAGCTTCCACTGCTCCAACATAGATCGATCAGACCCCTCCACTCCCCCCTTGCTCCCCCCGATCGGTGGCAAGAGGGGGCCTGGAGGCACCTCGGAGGCGAAGGACGCAACAGATCTGCACAGATTGGGTTGGCAAGGCAATCTTCGCGTACATGCACGTTCCTGAGCTTGCAGTGAATCTGATGGCGGGAGGCAAGTCGAGGCATGGATGAGGGTGTCGAGACTTCTGAAGGGATGGCCACCACGACACCGAAATCCACCTTCTCCATCGCCTCCACGACCTCCACAAGTGCCACGAACAGCACCACCTTGTCCCTCTTCCACTGCAGTTGCGGCTCCACCAGTTGCGCCGCCGCCCTCACCACCACCACCCTCCTATGCGGGACCTGCAACCATGCGAGACCTATGAGTGACCTCCATGCGGGCATGGGCATCGACTCCGTCCTTGATGCGGCCATGAGGGCCCTGCAACCACCAAAAACTCTAGGAGGCCTTCAGCTTCGTATGCTCCTGATCATGAAGCAAAAGAACTTCCAAGAAATATAAACACGATAATCGAAAAAGATAACCCAAGAAATGACTGCTCTGATACCAAATTGACAAATCTAAATAAGGCATAAGCAAAAATATCAAAGCATAAAGCAATAGAAAAGCTTGAGTTTACGTGGAAACCCCACTTACGAAGAGCGACGAGAATCATGAGAAAAGCACCCTATGGGTGTGTTTCTCTGTTATTTCTTCTCAAAGGAATAAGTGAGGGGTACACACTTATTTATAGGCCACCCCACACACTACAAAATCCCACTCCACTATGTGGGACTAAACTAGTACATAATTCTCTCAACAAAATTCACCCACCAAAAATCTCCCACTTACTAGCACTAAAAGAATCAAGACAATGATACACATTTCCATTGACCATACCTAGAATTTTAAGAAACCCTGCCACCTCAATGCCTACCATAAGTAAGATAAGGAAGCGAAGTCTTGAGAATTTGAGCAACCTATCTTCTATAATGGTCCCCTCTTCATGTGCTCCTAGGGCATCACAATCTTAGTAGCAAGGACAAATGACACAAAGACTTGCCTCAAAATGAACTCCAACCACGTTAAACTAATTAAGATGGAAAGTACTCGGACAAAGATGAGAGGTCTGGCGACGGGGTGGCTGGCGTCCGGGCGGCTGGTGGATAGGGTGAAGAGAGATGGCCCTGGCTGGACGGTGGTGGGCAGGAGGTCGCGGAAGGGAGCGGAGCCGGTGAGGTGTTTCAAATGCCTTGGGGAGGGGCATTTGGCGATGGAGTGCAGGGATCCGGTGCGATGCTTGCGCTGTGGCGTTCTGGGGCATCGGAGGTCGAGCTGCAGGCGCCAAGGATTGTGTGGGGTGGCTTCCTCGAGAGGGGGGGGACACCTCCGCCCCCTCCGGAGGGGGCGCCCCTCGTGGAGGTCGAGGCGCCGTGGTCCGAGGAGTTTGGAGCGCTGGAAGGGAGGCTAGTGTCGGAGTTGGTAGCGGTGGTCTTGGAGGGGGAGGTAGAGGTGGAGGCCTTGAGAAGGGCGGTCACCGCCTTCTTGGGGATTGGCAGGGGACGGTTTGGGGTGGCCTCCCTGGGAGGTGGGGGGTTGGTGCTATTGGGGCTAGGCCGGGAGGAGTTGAGGTGGCTGGTCTTCAAGGTGCTACAGTGTGGCCGAGGAGTGGTACGGTGTCGGTGGCCGGTCAGGTCAGATGGCGCTCTGGTAGAGGCCACCGACTGGCGCGAGGAGGATCCTGGTTGAAGGGGTTCCACTCTTCCTCCACACGGTGGAGGTGGTGGCAGCAGTGGTTGCCTCTTTTGCGAGGCTGCGCGGATGCGAAGGCCTGGGCCTGAGGGCGGCTGACTTGTCGCGAATCGTAGCCTGGGTGGAGATGAGATCGGGACAGCGGCTTGTTGAGAGGTTGGTGCTCAGGTGGGGGAGTTCTGCCTGGTTGATCCGCATCTCATTGGGTTCCAGGAGCCCTAGGTCTTTTGCTGAGGCGGTGGGTGGCGGAGCGGCGGCGGCGCTTGGAGGCGGTAGTGGCGGGCGTGCGGAGGGTCAAGCTGCTCTTGGGAAGGCCGAGGATCGCGGCGGGGATTGCGGCAAGGACCATGCGGCGGTTGCGATCCCCGTGGTGCAGTCAGTGGCAGGTGAAGGGGCGGGGATGCGGGAAGCCGATGCGGATTTTGCGGAGGGGTCGGGAGAGGTGAATGAGGTGCTGATGCTGGGCGACCCCGTTGATTGCGGGTGCGTTGATGGCACTGAGATGGCCCCCGATTTTGTGGGAGGAGCTCTTGGCGAACCCGGGTCGAGTGGGCGTGACCTGGATGCGGGAGTTGGGGGCTCCGACGCTGATGCCGTTTCGAGTCTTCCAGTGCGCTCGACTCCGCGACCCCAAGTCTCTGCAAATGAGGGGCGGGGTGCTGTTGTTGGAGGATCGAGACGCACCTTGGCCAGACCGGTCCAGGCGACGGGGCAAGGTGTGGCTGGCGGGGAGGGGAGCGGGAGACGACGAGAGCGGAGGCTATCTGGCTCACAGCGGCTCGTCTACAGGTCGCGATGGTTTTATCGTAGGGGGCAGGCTCGGAAGGCCTCGACTGGGAGCGTTGCTGGGGTCGACCGATGCCGGTCACCGATGGAGCTGGGAGTCACCGATGGAGCTGGGTCGACTGCGGCGGCCCTTGCTGGGGGCGTTGACGGGGGGATATCTACTCCGGGGTCCCCTGCAGTGGTGGAGGGGCGGCGGGCGGAGGGCGGCGGGAGCTGGTGGATGTGGTGACAGTGCAGAGGGCAAATGCGATGACCAGGCTGCCTAAGGGCGAGGTTATGGCGCTGGGGGACGCGCAAATGGTGGCCGCAGGAGGTGTGGAGGCTGCGGGGCGAGGAGGGGCGGTGGGTGGTTGTGAGGGGAACTCAAATGATCTGCGGTTGTTGATGGAAGAGGAGGATGATGTGGCTACATTGATGGGGTTTAGGCGGTTGACGCCAGGAGGAGGTTCCCGAAGGTCCTCATGACTAAGGTCATGTCGTGGAATGTGAGGGGTCTGAACGGCCCGTCGAGGCGGGCAATTCTGCGGGGGTATATTCAGAGATGGGGGCCTGATGTGGTCTTTCTCCAGGAAACGAAATAGGGGAGCTGTGATGGAAGATTATGGAGGGAGGTGGGGGGAGGTGTTTTTGGGGGTTTCTTGGCCTTGGATGCGGATGGAAGTGCGGGGGGAATTGTTGTGGGATGGAAGGAGGAAGAGTTCTCCTTGCTGGACTCTCTGGTTGGGTCCCATGTCACTGTTAGACTTCAAAGACGCCGGGATGACACATGTATGCTCCTTTCCTCGGTTTATGGCCCAACGGAGGGTCGGAGAAGATAGGCCTTGTAAGAAGATCTGAGCCAGGTCGCAGCAGCTTTTCAGGGGATACCTTGGCTGGTTGGTAGCAATTTTAATGTTACTCTGCAGGCGGAGGACAGACCAGGTGACCGAGGGGGATTGGACCAGGGCTCTGAGGCGTTTGCAGGCTTTGTGGCGAATCAGGGGCTGGTTGATATGCCACCGTTGTCATGTCTATACACGTGGAGTTCTGGAGGACAGCGATCCCGGATTGACAGATTTCTTGTCTCAACGGCGATGGCAAAGTTGTTCCCAATGGCGGAGGTTAGATCCCTGGAGCGTCCGTTCTCGGATCACACCCCCTTGCTGTGGGTGTCGAACGAGGGATGGAGGCATGGTACTTATTTCAAGTTCGACAAGGCATGGCTCATAGAGGAGGGCTTCAGGGTGTTAGTAGAGGAACGGTGGAGGTCTTTTCAGGCGGATGGTTCGACGGCTGCTAGATTGGAAGCGAAGCTGAGAGATTTGAGATCCTTCTTGAAGACCCGTATCAAGCAGATTAGGGAGGAACGTGGTAGGAAGAAAGAGGAGGCTCTTGCTGAGATTGCACGTCTGGACAGGGCAAAGGACGGTCTCCTTTCAAATGCTGACAGGGTTCACAGAGCAAGACAGATTCAGGTGCTACAGGAGGAAGACCGGAAGGTGGAGATGGAGTGGAGGGTGAGGTCTAGACAGAAGTGGCTGAAGGAAGGCGATTCCAACACCCGATTTTTTCATATGGTTGCATCAGGTAGGAGGAGGAGGAACTGGATTGACAGATTGGTGGTGGATGGGGAGGAGTTTGTGGGAAGGGAGGCGGTGGGAGGGACAGCTGCGAGATATTTCAGAGACTTATTGGGTGGAAACGGGGGGGAAGGTGGAGATGGTTAGGGTCTGAGATACCGCAGATCCGGGAGGCAGACACCAGCTTCTTGACGGGCCCTTTTGGGGAGGATGAAGTCCGTGAGGCAATTTGGGGGTTGAACACGGTGGTTGTCCAAGGCCGAATGGCTTTCCGGTTGCCTTCTACAGAGAGTTCTGGCCGGTGGTGAAAGAAGACGTGATGTAAGTGGTGCAATAATTTAGAGCTGGTAACTCGGGATTCAATAAGCTGAACAAGTTCTACATGTTCCTGCTACCGAAGAAGGAGGGCGCTGAGGAGATCTAGGAATACAGACCGATAGCTCTCTCAAATGCTATCTACTTGGTGGTGGCAAAGCTTCTGGCAAATAGATTGAGGAGGACTCTGGGTGGGATTGTAGATTCGGTGCAGACGGCCTTTGTTCCTGGCAAGAGTATTTTGGAGGGCTATGTGATGGCCTCGGACATCCTTTCGTCCTAGAAGAGAGATAAGAAGGCTTTCCTATGGAAGGTCGATTTCAGCAAAGCTTATGACTCGATCCAGTGGTCGTTTCTTTAGGCGTCATTGGTGAAGAGGGGGTTTCTGCCGATGTGGATTAACTGGATGAAAAGATGCGTCACGACGACGTCCTCGGTACTTATCAACGGAAACCCAGCTGGGGGTTGGATCCAACCAAGGAGGGGGGTGAGACAAGGTTATCCATTGGTCCCGATGCTCTTTGTGATTGCCGTGGATGCTCTTGCTAGGGCAGCTAAGAGGTCATGTGAGAGAAACTTGATGAGAGGTTTCTCCTTAAGAGATGGGACGAGTATCCCGTTGCTTCAGTATGCGGATGATACGATCTTTTTCATTGAAGGTGGAGAAAGGGAGGCCAGAAGAATGCGGTTCCTTGTCTTCTTACTAGGTGAGGCGTCAGGATTGCAGATTAACCTGGCTAAATCAGATTTCGTCCCTTTCAATCTGACTGAGGCAGAGGCGAGGGGGTGTAGTTTGGGACTTGGCACAGAGCAGGTTAAGCTCCCAATTAGATATCTGGGCCTACCGTTGTCAGATGGGAGGATTCTGGTGAGAGATTGGACCTCCCTGGTGGAGAGGCTGGAAGGGAGGTTGGAGGGGTGGGCGTCCAGGCTACTGTCAAGAGGTGGGAGGTTGGTCCTGCTCAGGGCGGTTCTGTCAGCAATGCCATCGTATTTCACTTCCGTGCTGAAGATGTCTCGACAGGTGATTGCAAAGATAGAGAGAGCTATGAGGAATTTCTTTTGGTCCAACCAGGGGACAAGTGGACAGGGTGCCAGGTTGGTTGCTTGGGAGGAGGTCTGCAGACCATTGGAAGACGGGGGGCTCGGGGTGAGGGATTTTGGGAGATCTAATGACAGTCTGTTGGCGACGTGGGTGGGATGCCTGTTGGAAGGTAGGGGGGATGTGATGGGCAAGGTGTTCAAGACGGCATATGGCGGCCCGGTGCATTAGGATCTCCTGGTGTCGCCGCCTAGGGATGCCTCACTTTTTGAAAGGCTTGTCGACGGTGGCTCCCAAGGTGAGGAACTGCTTTGTTCCTGTGTTGGGAACGGGGAAGATTTTCAGATTTTGGAAGGATGACTGAACGGGTGATGAAGCGCTTGACAGAAGATTTCAAAGACTGTTTGCCTTGTCTCAGAACAAAATGGCATCCGTGGCTGAGGTATGGGAAGATGGGTGGTGCCCGCGCTTCGTAGGCAGCCTATCAGATGCGAGAGCGCACGATTTTCAGGTCTTACTTGAAGAGTTGGAGGGACTGCATCCGACGTCTGGTATGGACATGTTTAGTTGGGATGAAGGTGAGTTTTCGGTAGCGGCTGCATACAAGAGATTGTCCACTGTTGGTCCTGGGGTGGAGCTGGATCTGGCAAGGGACTGCAAGCAGATTTGGAAAGCTGCGTATCCACTGAAGGTCAAGATTTTTGCCTGGCTTCTTAGGAGAAGGCTGGTGACTAAGGTGTGGAGGGCGAGGTGGGCTCCTGGAGAATGTAAGGTCTACCCTTTGTGTGGTGGTGATGAGGAGGATGTTGACCACCTTTTTTTCACTTGCCCTTTTGTGGTGCAGATTTGGGACAGGATGGGTGGGAGGTGGTGGGAGTGTCGTCTGTTCGAGGAATTCTGGCATAGCTTCAGAAGCGGAGGTGATGTTAATGGACATTTCGTCTTCCGTACGAAGGAGAATGCCAGGCCGTTGGCAGTTCTTTGGGGTATTTGGTTGAGCAGGAATGTGGTGGTTTTCAGGGGCTAGAGACCTTACGTGGAGAATTTTGTTGAGTCTATTAACTTCTTGTTTACTCTTTAGGTTGATTCCTTGTGAGTGGAGGACCTTAGGGTCTACCTGTTGTATTGATGGATGTTGTTGATTCTATTATATATATTCTTGGGTAGTTATCACACTGAATAACTACCCTTTCCTTTTTCAAAAAAAAAAAAAAGATGGAAAGTACTCTCCTCAACCTATTAACCAAGATCTTGACTATAATTAGGTATATTTGAGTTGAAAAAAACAGCTGAGTAATACTCAACACCCACTACAACTAGCTTCTTCATAACAACTAGACAAAGCACTTTTTTTTTAAAGAAGAGACAGCACATGTTCAACGTCAAGGCCGTGTTTTCTACCTTTAAACTCCATAAACATGTCCATTATATCAACCCTTACCCAATCCTAATATACAGGGAAGGAAAGTCATTTGGCATAGGAGATCCCTTCATTTTCAATATTCATATATTTAAACAACTTCTTCACTGAAACCCTTCGAAGATCTACCTTCATAGGCTTGAACAACAATATGACAGTCCTACCACCCATTCCCAAAAGCCCTCCGTGGCATCTTCAAGTAAAGCACTCAAAATACGATCTTAATACCCTACCTCCCAGCTACATCCTAGATATTACATCATGTATCATGAGCCAATCAATGAGAATATACCTTCTCAAGCTAATTAGAAGCAAAAGGAATCCTGGAATCTACCCTCCAATGAAATATGCATAGACCCCTATCTCCACTCTTATGTCCTTTAAGTCCCCGCCAAGCACGACCTCCTGCAACCTTTTTGCTCTCCTTAAATCTTTACTCCATATGAAAAGCAGAAATCCCTCTGTCCCCTACTTTATAATCTCCTTCTCTTTATCTTCCTTCTAACATAGCTGTTAGGAAAAAGAGTCATTTTTCTTATTCACCTTTATATAGAGAGGTACAAAAGAGAAATAGAGTACCACACCCTTACATAAATGAATAAATAAAATTAACCCCTCAGACAACTCAACACCCCCCCCCCCCCTCAAACTAGAGCATAAGCATCAAACATGATCAACTTGGAACAAAGATTCTTCCTAGAGAGTGATTTAGTAAATATGTCTACAGTTTGGTTTTCAATGTATAGCCTCTCTAATGAAATGACAATCAACTTCAATGTATTTGGTATACTCATGAAAGACAAGATCATTGGCAATAAAAGTGACAGCTTTATTGTCACAATACATAGGAATCAGGCCTGAGACATGGATGCCAAAATCTTGTAGAATAGAACGAACCCTCAACAGTTCACAAGTAATTTGAGCCATAGCTCTATTCTGACTCAGCACTTGTCCTCAAGACTACCGCTTGCTACTTGCTCCTCCATGTAACCAACTTGCCCCCAACAAAGGTGCAGTATCCTGTAGTGGGCCTCCTGTCCTCATGTGCTCTAGCAAAATTAGCATATGAATAGCCGCAGACATTGGTGTGTCCATGATTCTAGAAGTGAAGCCCCTTCCTAGGGGCACCCTTCAAATATCTGAGGACTTAGCAAACTCCCTCCCAGTGGATTTCTCCAGGTGCCTGCATAAACTTGCTCAATCTACCAACAGCAAAAGCAATGCCAGGCCGTGTAACTATCAGATATAACAGTTTGCCAACCATGGCACAATATCTAGTCACATCCTATAATAAGAGGCTATCATCATTTGTAAAAGGCAATAAGGCTTCCATAGGCAGAAATGCTGGTTTGCAGCCCAACATACCAGTTTCTCTTAGCATATCAAGGACATACTTGCACTGAGACAACACAAGTCCTTCTGTCTGATGCACTTTAATACCAAGGAAATAGTTGATAGGAACTAGATCCTTGGTCACAAATTGCGATTGTAGCAACATCTTAGTATCTTCTATGCCTTTTCTGTTACTGCCAATCAAAAGTATATCATCAACATAAACAATGAGAACAACTAAACCTATCTCCCCATGCAATGTAAAGACCAAGTGATCTGCGGAAGGCTTAGCAAAGTTGTGTTCCTATACAATGCTGCTAAATCTTTCGAACCATGCTCTCAGACTCTGTTTCAACCCATAAATGGATTTCCTAAGCCTGCATACCTTTTGGCACTCCTAACTCAGAAACCATGGTGGTTGCTGCATGTAAACTTCCTCCAAATCTCCATACATAAAGGGATTCTTTATGTCTAGCTGGTAGACAATCCAACCTTTGTTGATAGCCACTAACAACAAAATCCGAACAAACTTGAGTCACGCCACCAGAGAGAACATCTCAAAGTGTCAACACCAAATGTATGTGTTTATCCTTCAGCAATAAGCCGAGCTTTATACCTCTCCACAGTACCATCGGGGTGACATTTAAGGGTAAACACCCGCCTACACCCCACAACTGTAGCTCCTGGGGGTAGGTCAACCAATTCCCACATGCCACGAGAGAGCAGAGCTGCTATTTCTTCTTCAATAGCCAAGGTCCAAGATGGATCTCGGAATGCCTCCTTATAGAGCTGAGCACCGGGTCGGGTCACCCTGGCCCAGCCCTAAGCTCAGCCCACCAAGCCCAACCTAAGCTTGAGCCCAAAACTTAAGGATTGGGCTTGGGCCAAGATTTTTGTCCATTAATTAAATGGACCAGGGTCAAGGCCTAGGTTGGCCTAAGCTTGGCTCGACCCATGGCCCGACCCGTTGACTATCCATATATAAATATATACATATACGTATTATATATAAAAATAAATAACCAATATATATAATGTATTCAAACTTTAAAATAGTAAATATTAGGGCTAACTTAGTAAATAACACAATTTTCTCTAATTTCTTTGTTAGAATATTTCATGTTTCTTCGTTACATTATTCAAGTATAGTAAATTTGAAAGTCTATAGTTTTAATCAGCTTATTATTCTAATAATCAATACTTTCATATTTCCTATCAATCAGAATTAAGTTATACAAAATTTCTTAATCATTTTTAGGATTTTTATTTACTAAATTACATACTTCATCCTTCTTTTTGAATAATAAATGGGTGTGGGCTTGGGCTAGGATTTTGCAAATTAAATGTGCATGGGCACGGCCATGGGCCTGCTTAATTAAATGGGCTTGGGCCGAGCCTAGGTTGGCCCTGAAGGGTCAGGTCCATTGCTCAACCTAGGCTCCCTATGGTCCAGTGGTACCTGATGATTATCAATGGCCAAAGAAAACTATCATCCTGCAGGCAAACTGTCAAAGGACATAAATTGTGAAACAAAATACTTAACACAAAACTGAGCCTTCCGTTGTGTTATAGGGAGGTCCAGGGTACCTGGTCCTCAGACGAATCATCAGCAACTAGCAAAGACTAAGTAGGAATGGTAGACAAGGGCTCATCCACCTGAGGAATATCCACAGACCTACACTGAAAATGCTTAGGAAAAGTGTTAAGGACCTCAGGATGATGTGGGAAAGCACCAAGATCAGGCAAGTCTGCCTTCTGTATAAAAGGCTCAAAGAGCTGTAGTGGCTCAGAAGGCATAGGAAGGGGGACTTCCTGAGTAGGAAAATGTGTGGAATGCTCCCCCTTCTTTTAGTAGTAGGGAATCTCCTCAAAAAAGATGACATCTGTCGAGACAAAATCATCATGAAATAGGATCATAGCATCCGTATCCTTTCTGAGTTCTAGAGTACCCCAAGAAAATACACTTGATAGACTGTAGGGAGATTTTGTCCACCTTGAATAGAAGGACAAAACACACACAACCAAAGACAGTAGGTGTGAGAAAACAAATCTTTACCACGAAACAAAATAGAATAAGGAGTTTGGCCATCCAAAACAAATGAAGAAACACAATTCACCATATATGTGGCAATTAAAACATTAGCTCAAAAAGAAGAGGGAACATTCATCTGAAATATAATAGTTCTAGCCATATCCAACAAATGACGAAGTTTACGTTCATCCACCCCATTCTATTGGGAGGTGCGAGTGCAAAATGTCTAGTAAATAATCCCAAAGGACTGGAAAAATTGAGTAACCCTGGCATTTACAAATTCTAAACCATTCACTCTGAAAAGCTTTTATAACAGTAGAAAACTGAATCTTTATTCTTTACACAATTTTGAATAAGGACAAAAACTCCAGACTTCTCTTTCATCATAAAGGCCCAGGACATCCTGGTATAATCATCAACAAAAACGAGAAAGTACCGAAAACCTCTACCCTGGCCCCGACATGATCCCCATACATCAGCATGTATCAAATCAAATACATACTAAACACGTTTATTCTTTGACGGAAAAAAAGGTTTGTGGTGTTTGTTAAGTTGGCAAGCTTCACAGCAAAAAGACTCTGGGAAATAAAGCTTCGAAAACTAACGACGAAAATGGCAAGCTGGGGTGACCAAGACGAAGATGTCATTAAAGGACAATAGTGGCACAAATAGTAGATGGTGGAATGTGGAGGTAGTAAAAACCATTCTGCTCAAGTCCTCCACTAATCTACCTCATCGTATAGAGGTCCTACAAGAAGAAATACCGGTCATGAAAAACAACTCGACACTGTAAATCCTTCGTAATCTGACTGATAAACATCAAATTGAGTACAAACTTAAAGGCATGTATAACATTAAATAATGGCAGAGTAGAGGACAAGGAAATGTTCCCAAGTCCAGTGACTCATGACAAACTACCATCTACTACCTAAACCTGGAAAAGGGAAACAAGGTTTTGCAGGGAAGAAAATAACGAGTATTACTCGTGATAGGCACCTAAATCAGCAATCCAAGCTGGAGCCTGGGATCTAACAGACATGGCTGATGTACCTACAGGCTTCTGAATAGAGGCTCCAGTTGAGGTAGAGGCCTGAGAAGCAATAAACCGCTCGATCTCTGCCCTAGATATGGAGATTTGGCCACCATTTTCATGCACCTGTGTAGGCTCCTATGAGGTGATTTGGCGAGCATGAGGGTCCATTCCCTATAGATACCCATGCTTTACCCAGCATCGATACATAGTGTGTCCATTCTTATGGCAGTACTCATAGCAAAGGGAACTCCGATCATGACCACAACCAGCACGTACACCACCACCATGGCCACAACCACCTCTACCCCAAGATTTCAACGACCACAACCACCTCTACCCCAAGATTTCAACGGCCACAACCAACAGCAGTCATGGAAGAGAAATCAGCTATAGGAACAGAATCAAACGTGTCAAGTCTGGATAGACGAGCGTAGATCTGCACAGGAGTAGGAATCTCATTCATTGTCATAAATTGGTCTTTAACCGCCTTGTACTCGAGGCCAAGACCAAATAATAGTTGTATGGTACAGATAGCCTCTCGCTGCTTGGCTATAACTGCTGCATCAATAGATATGAGTTGATAAACATCTTGCTCGTCCCACAAATTTTTCATTGTGCCATAATATTTAGACAATGCCATGGAGCCCTTTCTACGAGTACGTATGTCTTCTACAACCCAATACAGCCTCGTGATGTTGCTTTTGTGAGAGTATTTCATGTAATACCTCCCACATCCTTTTAGCAGATACATACGCCATTACTTGTTTAGTAATAGTTTAGGTCATGCTATTCAGAAGACAGGTGGCCACCTAATCATTGTCTACCTCCCAATCTACAAACTTTATAGTAGGTTCAACTTCCATCAATATATACTTCTTGCGATGGGATCCGATGAACCAGGAAAAGATGTGGACCAGAGAAGGAAGTTGGATCCATTCAACTTAATAGAAGTCCCCCGCATGTGTGGGGGAGCGCTTGTGGTGGATGACTTCCCCACCAAGTCGCTCACGGATTCCTTTTGGTCCACTATAGTATCCGAAGTCGCAATCCACAAAGACCAGGAGTTCTATATGCTGCAAATCAGATCATAAGGTTAATAGAAAATATATTTACATGTGTCAGGGCATAGATCAGGCCCTAGTGGTGCCTTTCAATAGGTAAAATTCATGTAGAAAAGGTCTGTAGATGTAGAAAGAACCGATAAACTCTAGTCCTAGTTGTTGTAGTAGACCTTCCCAACCTCCCAAGAAGAGATCAGTCCTAGTTGTTGTAGTAGACCTTCACAGCCTCCCAAGAAGAGATCAAAGGGGAAAAGGATCTCCTATGGCCTAATCTAAGCCAACACAACCTCGAGAAGAGACCCAAGGGGTTGCGCTAGACCAAGGAGGGGCAGGCAACGCCGATAGGACTTCCCTACACCACCTAGCGACGACACTGCAGGTGGCGCAAGGAGGATATAGGACCGGCAACGCATTAGGGACCCCCTACACCACCTCTACGATGGCACAGCAAGCAACGTTTGGGGAGAAGCAGACTAACAACGAGATCTGCAGCACCTGCAAGTGATGCAAGTGGCGCTGCTGGCCAGAGGAGGGCCGACGACACTAAGGAGAAAGGAAGAGAAGGATTTGGGTGGGATACTCAAGCACCAATCTAGGACCGCTGCTCTAATATCATGTTAGGAAAAAGTCATTTTTCTTCTTCTGAGGCTCCCTGTACCTCTATATAGGGAAGTACAAAGGAGAAATAACGTACCACATCCTTACATAAAGGAATAAATAAAAATAGCCCCTCTAAAAGGGTTCAAGTGGCATTTACTATTCCCCAAATCAAATTCTCATTTCCAATACTCCCTAATTGTAGCCAACACAAACTCCAATCATACCCCTAACTCCTACAAAACCCCCTATCGTAGTTAGCACATATTTTTTGTGCTAGGGAATAATTAGTAAAGAGTCCTATTTAGTTAAGTTGAGAGTCCTAGGTTCTTTTTATATTCCTATTTGTTATTTCCTATTTTTATTGGGTTTACAATGTAATTTGTTAACCCTAATCTCTATATGTTGCATTTATTTTCTCTACAAGGTATCAGAGCAAGGATCATCCCAGGGAATCCCCTCCTCCATAACTATTGGCCCTACCTCCTCTCTGTCTCTTTATCACATGCCAACCTCCTCCGCATGTGGCTTTGCCTCTCTGCTATGCGTACTCACCGATGCCACCATGCACACAAGCATGCCTACTATTGTTGAGCGTGTGACAAGTGAACACCACCTCTCAGTGTGCCACACACAGTGTGCGTGGCCCCTTCCTACAGTGCGCACGACACGTGCATCCTACTGCCTGTCGTGCACATTTAACGTATGGTTGCCCTGCTTGGGTGCATGCCTTAACGCATGGTTATGTTGCGACCTCATGCACTTAGCACACTACTATGTGCTAGCACTTTGTACGCCATCGCATGCGCCCTCTACACGCAGTATACACAACAAACGCATGTTCCTTATCTACAATGCACACATTGTGCACACTACCCTACCTACATGCACACATCGCGCACACTTCTCTGGCCTAATGCACACCACCATGCATGGACCCGATTCCTGTTGAGTGTCTTGTGTGTGTGACTCTCCATCTCTCAACATGTCAATGCCAGGATTGTCCTCCACTCCTATAGATGCCAACACTCTTGCATCCACTATTGTTGTCATGGTTCAGGGCACCTCCATCAAACTCAATGGTGCTCAAAACTATAATCTCTGGTCTAGGGCTTTCAAGATCTTCGTTGGAGGCCAAAAGAAGCTCTACATCTTAACCAAAGAGGAATCTGACGTCAAAGACAATGACTACGACAAGTGGGAACAAGATGACTATATGGTCATGAATTAACTCATGAAAAACAAGGAGTTGAGGATTACAGCAAATATGTTGTACAAGAAGAATGCGAAAGACATATGGAGCAACCTGGCCAAGAAGTATTCCTAGAAGTCAAGTAACTCTAGGCTTGTTGATATCTATCGTTAGATTTGGTCTACAAATTAAGGGGTTTGTCGTTGATTGACTACCACAGGACTATGGAGCCTCTATATGAGAAAGTTGCAGTCTTCCAACCCTTTTATTGTGATGCACAGACAATTCAAAGGGCAAAGTAGCAAACATATTGATTCTTGATAGACTAGGTCCTGGTTACCATTTAGCTAAGGATTAACTTTTGCCATATAATGTCGTTCTAGATCTAGAGATTGTTTCCAATCATCTTTGAAAAATTAATGGAGATGTCTCGCCTACTACTATTCCTACTACTCTTCTTAACACCTCCGCCATCGTTACCTCTGGAAGGAGAGGTGGTCATTCTGGCGACTACGCACGAGACCAAGGTCATATCTACTCCCGCATGCACTACAAGCAAACAAGCCATCCCTCCGAGAAGTGCTGGAAGAAGTTCAACAAGCCCGCTTGGGCTAAATAGAAGTCCACCGAGACTCCTACGTCTAAGACTGCCTTAGAATAGTCCCTTTTATGGTTCATTGTTGTGGAGTTAAACCATCTAAGATCTCTACTGAGGAGCGAACCCTCCAGTACTACCATAACCACAGGGGTCACTACAACCCCGACCCCTATTGCCTCTTTTGAACAACGTGCTGGACATTTAGATCAATTGATTGGCTTCATTGTTGAAGTAGATGATTGGTAGGGGATTTGAGCAAGGCTCTTTCCACCGTTCCTTGCCTACTTTTCTTCCTACCTACTTGGGATCATCTCCTACCCTACTACTACCTCTACTTGGGATCGATTCCTACTAACTGCCTACCTCTACTGACCGCCTGCTCCTCTAATATGTTGCACTTGCTCCTCCGAATGTTTACATTAAGGGGAGTCTAATTTTGTCTATTGTAACAAGTTGAGCATTACACACACTACAGCTTGGGGGGGGGGGAGTGTTAAAGTATCAAGAATAATTAGTAAAGAGTCCTAATTTAGTTACGTTAGTCTATTTAGTTGAGTTAAAGAGTCCTAATTCCTTTTTATATTCATGTTTGCTATTTCCTATTTCTATTGAGTTTACTATGTAAGTTGTTAACCCTACTCTATATATAAAAGGGTTTAGGGTTCCTATTTTCAATAAGAGAGGCATTTAGGGTTCAATTAGCACATATTATGGTTGGCCATGGTATTTTGATTTTAACATAGATTGTCAACTCTTTTTTTTTCTGTATATTCTTATTTTGCTTAATTTTGCTCATTATTTCATTTATTCATTAGATTTACATCATTATGTTACTTAAAAAAAGGGTTATAGTCAATACAAGTGAGTGATGAGGCCCAAGAAGCAAGGCTTTTGATTGAGCACACAATTAAAATACATAAGATAGAGTGTTGGAGAGAAACATAGGATAAATGTGAAAATAAAAAAACATTCTTCTGAAGAAGATTGTTTGTTAATACCAAGGAGTCCACCAAGAGGAATAGATAGGGAACTTTGGGCATAAATTAATGCACATTACTTGAAATAGGAAAGGGCTAAAGGTGTTACATAAGATAAAAACGAAACCTATGTAAGTAAAGAATATTTGCTATGGAGCAACCGAGACACATGCCATGACATTGAGCTCCAATGTAGAATTGTCAACGACAGGCATGTGCATGGATATTCAGAGCAGAGATATTTAAAATGGATTCTTGGAAACATAGAAAAGGAAGCACAAAAGAAGATGTTGGTGTAATACAAAGAGAAGATAAAATAAGAAAAACTTGTTTAAGCTGGTTCAGGCATTCAGAAGGAAAGAAAGGTTGGCAAGGTTACCAATCTGAATGTGTTAGGAGTTGGAAAATGATAGCTGGGACCATAATTCATAGAATACAAAAAAGTGTTCAAAGGAAATTACTAGACATGATTAAGCTTATTTCAATCTGTCTGGGCAAAATGATCAAATATAGTTCTCAGTGGAAGCATAGAACCACCGAACACCCGTAATTTTGGAGGAAAAAGCTTAGTTTGCATTTTGGTTTAGGGCTTCAGGTATCATTATTGTATTTATTAGATAGCAAGCCTGATAGGAGCTAGATATTAGGTTAACTTGAAGCTCTTTGTTTGGTTATGTTAGCTCCTACGGTCACGAGTCATTTATGTTTATTTTATAATTTCTTGAGTTGTAGTATCTTCTATTTCTTTGAGGATAACTTATATGATTTTTCCACCTCTATATATCAAGAGATACGATTATGGAATAGGAAATTAGATTCATTAGTCCTAACTTGGGATCAAAACTACGGAATAAACGTATGAGGATGTTTAAGTGAAAACTCTACAATAGTGAATTAACTTTCAACGTTAAGGTGTTTTTTAACCAACATAATATTAGTTAAAAATCTATTATTGTGCTTACCCTTCTTTCTTTTTGATCTATACAAGACAAAGATGTGCCTTGAGATGGGATCATTAGGGATGCTTTTCTTGAAGGACTTTTGCTTTAAGAAGATGCATTAGTGTTATTATGTTTTATAGACATTTTCAATTAATGTAACCAATTTAGCACTTTATAGTTGTATTGGAGCACCACTATGGTTATTGATTTTCTTGACTTTTTATGTTATGTATGACATATTACTTTTTTATTGGTGAAAAAACCTTATATGTTTTATTTATGTTATAAATAGTATGATCATTATATTATTTGAATTTTGTTGCAAGCAATTAATTAATCATGTTGTCAATCTCTTTCTTGTTCAACTTTATTTTGAGCATGATTTGAGTGTAAGGTCTATTTATCAATGGGTACCTGATGGATAAAAGGATATCTAATGCGTAGATGGGTATGGATATGGCTACAAGATTTCCTACTCGATAGGCAATATAAGTAGGATATAAGTATGGATTTTCTAAATGGATATAGGTATAGGTTTAGCCAAACTTCACCCATACCCAACCCATTTGCATCCCTATTTGGATCCAATGAAAGAAAGAGCTTGAACATAAGAGCTATATGGCAAATGGATGGGAAAAGCAAACCTTGACTATGCTTCTAGCAATAGTTGAATGGAGGATGTAGGAGTTTTATCCTTTTCATTCCATTTTTATCTAAGTTTCCAAGCCTTCTTCAAGTTGACAATAAATGCAAACATAAGGTGAACTATTGGATTTGTTTAAGAAATAAGATATATGACCTTTTTTTTTCAACTGGAGATATGGATATAACATGGCGTTCCAATGTAAGTAGTCATCCCAAGCTTTTAAGTTCATTTTCTTGTTATTTTTGAGATAAAAGAGCTTTTGTTAATACACCAAACAATCTTTAACTACAGTGAATACAAGAAAGCTTCCCTAGCCAAAAATGTAAAACAAAGAGAAAGACGAGACTGCCATGAAATAGAGATCCTCCAGAAAAGGATGCTCCTGAAAGATGTATACATTTTTTCTAGCCATCTAGCCCATCAAAATACTGTCAGGTAACATATTTTGCAAGAAACAAGAGATTTATTCCATCCATGGGTTAGTTAATCCTAAAGACTTTCTACCTAGAGAGACTTTGTTCTTGAGTGAGTGAGAAGGCCCTTTGTACATCAAGCTCCACTAGCTTGGATGCGCGTTGGTATAGTTAATTTGGTGAGCATTAAATGAAGTTGGACATTTAGCAAATGCTAGGTCATCCCACCTTCATCTCTAGTAAAAAAAAGTGTGTTTAGCTAGTGTATAAGACTCGTTGTTACGAAGAAAATCCAAGAGCATCCAAGAAAGAACCAGAAATAGACAGCAACATCAGTTTACCTGTGCCCCAACAATGACCAAGCCTACCCATTTGCATAGTTCAAAATTTGACCTCACAAAACTCTTCAACTCACTGAGTCGTCCGCTAGTATCAAATGGAAAATCCTGGCAAAATCGACAAACAACAATGTGTAAATGTGTATCCAGCAAAGGACAAGATAGATTACTTAAATAAGTACCTCTTCCCAGTTTTTGTTTAGAAATATATCTGCAATAATGCCAGCCTCAAGCAGTAACAACAAGAATACGAATATCATGTACTATCTTCTTGTTAAGGACAACGCCAGAAGTGGGCAAAGATGATGAAAAGAAATGCAACTGTTAAAGTATTGGAAGGTCATCAGAGTCTTCAGGATTAGAATTGAGTCCATTTTATTAAGATCAAGAGTCCTAGCCAATTTCATATTCGTGTAAGTTTTAGAGCTCCATTAAGTCTTTTATGTAATTTTTCTAGCCCTGCTCTCTATATAAGAGAGATCAGAGTTCTCGTTTTGAATAAGAGGCATTATTTTCTCCAACATAATATTAGAGCAAGATTCTTGATCCTTGAAGCCCCAACAAGTATCGCTAGCCCTTCTCTCTGTGCATGCCAACCCTCTACGCACAACTGCCTCTCCGTGCACTGCCCGACCTTCCTACGTGATCTACATGCTACATGTCCATGCTTGCAACGTTCCAACCATGCATGAAACGCCGCTACACTGCCCTCTTGTTGCGTGCAACCCACGCACATGCCCTGCCTACTGCTTGCCTGCATGCATTGCACATCCTATCACGCACACAATGCATGGTTGCGCTAACTCTGTCACGCACCTAGCCAAGGCTACACCTACCTACTACACACTTAGCACATGGCTACTCCTTCCCTATCGCGTGCCTAGCGTGTAGCCTCTACCTCCATGTCATGCACGTTGCACATGGCCTTACCTACCTACCATACACATGGCCCTCCCTATGCATGATTTTGTAAAGTACACGCTACTAGGTGCAAGACCACGTACCTCCATCTGATTGCCTAATCTCAACATGACAACGATAGGATTGTCCTCTTTCATTACTAATGGAAGCCAAGCTTTTGGCCTCCTCTACTGTTGTCATAATTTAGGGCACCTCCATCAAACTTTTTTTTTTTGAAGAAAAAAGTGGAAGATTACCTGAGCCTGGTAATCATCCATAAATTGTATTAAAAAGGGGGAAAAGGAATAGACTTACAGGTTCTGTAGCCAAAAATTAGTAATAACACTTGTCTCTCTAATCACATTGTCCACCCAACATCTCTCATTACGAAACACATTACCGTTCCTTTGAAGCCATATACACCAAATAATAGCGATACCTTGACACCAACCTGCTATGTCAAGAAGAACATGATCTTTGAAGCTTGTCCAAAATCTTTGAAGATCTGTCTTATCCGCTATGCCTAGAGTAAAACCTGACCAAACATTTCTGGCAAAAACGCAGTCGAAGAATAAATGCTGCACATCTTCATCCTCATTCTGACAGAGGACATTTTGTATTCTCATCAGGAGCCCATTTAGATCTATACATTCGAGTTACAATTCGCTTTCTTCTAAGGAACCAAAGGAAAAATCTTATTTTGAGAGGAAATTTGCATTTCATAATCAATCAAACTTAATAGTGCTCGAAACTATATTCTCAATTCTCGGGCATTCAAGATCTTCAACAAAGGATAGAAGAAGCTCTACATCTTAAGCAAACATGAACCAAATCCCCAGGACAAGGAATATGACAAGTACTAGCAAGATAATAATATAATCATGAACCAGTTGATGAATAGCATAGAACCAAAGGTTGCAACGAATATACTATACAAGAAGAATGCCAAAGACATCTACGACAACCTAGCCAAGAAATATTCCCATAAGTCAAATGACTCTTGCCTCGCTGCCAATTAAAAGGGCATATGGTCTACAAATCAAGAGGTACTGTTGTTGGTTGATTACTACACTACAACGGAGTCACTCTTAAAGAACTTGCGGTCTTTCAACCCTCTTGTTGTGATGCACAAGCTACTCATAGGGAAAAGTGCCAGACATACCGATTTCTTGATGGCTTAAGCTCTCATTACCAATCAACCAAGGACCAACATTTCTCATCTAATGCTATAAAAGATCTAGAAACTATCTATAGTCATCTTTAGAACACTAACGCAGATGCCTTACCTACTGCTATTCCCAGCACCTCTGCTCTCACCTTTGGAGGGAGAGGTGCTCATTCTAGCGGTCGTGGACAAAGCTATTGTATCTACTCACCCTACACTCACTGCAAGAGTACAAACCACCCTCCCAAAAGTGTTGGGGAAGTTTTGAAAGCCCGCATGGGCTAATCAGGCAACTACTGCTAAACCTCCTATGTCTATGACTACTATAGAGAAACCTACTATGCAGTTCACTATTGAGGAGTTAGATTGTCTAAGGACTTTACTGAAGAGCAGGTCATCTTCCTCTACTACTGTTGTCGCCACTAACTTCGTGGCCAATTCTACCTTTGCTTCTACAAGTTCTTCTAGAGCATTTGCTCCTACTGGAAATCCCAATGACCCTAATGACTAGTAGGGGATTTGATCGAGGCTCTCGACTACTAATGCCTACTATCTACCACTACTGCTTGCTTAGGATTGTCTCTCATCTATTACTGTTATTGCTTGGATCATCTACCCCCTCTACCTACTTCTTGATGCTACTTGGGATCGTCTCGTACTGCTTGCATGCTCCCCCAATCAAAAAATGTCTTCATCAAGGGGAATTCACATTTTGACTACTATAACACATCGAACTCAATTGTCATCTACACTCCAACCTGAGGAAGAGTGATAGTATTATTAGAAAAGTCACTAGAGTCTTTGGGATTATGATTGAGTCTTTTAGTAAGTTTAAGAGTCCTAGTCAATTTTATGTTCCTCTTAATAAGTTTTATAATCCTATTGAATCTTTTATGTAATTTTTCTAATCTTACTCTTTATGTAAGAGAGATCAAGAACAGGAGGCATTATTTTCTCCAACGACAACAAAATGCAACACAAAAATTAGAACTTTGCCCTTCACTACTAGGAGAATATGACTTGTTAGAATATATACCAATGGGGAAAAGGATGTTGTGAATTGGGAATCAAATATCTCTAAACTAGTTTTTCCCTCATATGTCTAATTGTGACTACAATAGACCTTTATTGCCACTCTTTTTTTCTTTTTGAGAGAAAAGAGGAAGATTACCTGAAAGTGGTAATCACCCTAAAATTATATTAAAGGAATAAAAGGAACGGACTTAAGGTTTTGAAGCCAAAAATTAGAAGACACTTTGCCTCTCTTACAACATTCTCAACCCAACAACGCTCATTCCTGAAGACCTTGCCATTACTTTGCAAACATCTCTAGAGAAGCCACAATCAAAGAAAAGGTGTTGGACATCTTCATTAGAACACCGACAAAGGGGGCATATAGTATCTTCATCCGTACACCATTTAGATTTGTGCACCTTCGTGACTAGTCGTCTCCTAAAGAACCAAAAAAGTAATTTAATCTTGAGAGGGGTCTTACATTTCCAAATTAGTTTGGAATCCCCATCAATGGAATTCTGCTGTGCACCATCAGCAATCAATAATTTATAGGCACGGTTCACCGTGAAGCTGCCATGTTTCCAAATATATGAATCTGGAACCGTTGCAACCAAAGACAGATTTTCCAGGCTTTGTAAAAGCTGCTGAAATTCAGCGCAAGTGGGATCAGATAGCCCCTCCGGCAGTCTGATATCCCAACTATTAAGCTCCACATCCCACAAATCTCTAACCAAGGCATCCTTATTCACAATATGCTGAAAAAGATTTTGAAACCGATATGAAAATTTACCATTGACAGACCAATCATCAAGCCAAAACTTGAAAAACAGCCCATCACCCAAAGACAGAGAGAAGTGATCCGAAAATTCTCTCAAAAGCAACCTAATAGCTTGCCAAATGGCCAAAACACCACTCCTACTTACATCAGCCCATTGTATCAAATTCATACAATCTCCATACAAATCTTTGAAGAAAGATGTAACCATAGATCCTTCATTTGAGAGCAATCTAACCACCCAATTCAGCAAAAGAGCCTTATTACATGACAATAAATGGCGGACTCCAAGTTCACCCTTCTTTGGCTTACAAACCTCATCTCAATTGACCAATTGGGCAAATCTTCCCACAAATTTAGGTCCTTTCCAAAAGAATCTCTTTCGAATCATATCAATTTGTTTGAAAATCACTTTTGTAGGTGAGAAGACTGATAGAAAGAACACCGGAATGGAGGAGAGAATGGATTTAAGTAGAACTAATCTTCCTCCCCTAGAAAGGAGTTTGCCACTCCAAGAAGATAGCCGATTAGAGAATTTATCAATCAACAGTTTCCAATCCGATGATGTCGATTATTTCTCCTTCAATGGAAGGCCAAGATATTTAATTGGTAGTCTTACCACCGATGTCTTCAGTGTAGTAAAAATATCATTCTCCTCCACGTTCCCCATATTAAAAGGAACCAAACTTGATTTATTCCTGCTAATCTTCAATCCGATAATCTCAACAAAGATTCTCACCAAAGAGGAGATATGATTTGCCTCCCTTCTTCCTCCCTCAATGAAAAATGTTATATCATCAGCATATTGCAAGATAGAACCCTGCTGATAGGTCTATGCTAGTAGACTAATTATTTGCCTAAATACTTGTTAAATGATTGTTGAGGTTAACGAAGAGCTTGGAAACTAATGGAAAATTAGTTTAAGCTCTCGAGAGGGGAATAAGCTATTTTTGTATTTACACACCTCTCTCTATAGGTTCCAACAAAAAGAAAATGAAGGACCTGAGAAACAATGGGAAGATATACTTGGGCATGTTTACAATGAATTCAAAATATCCACGTTATCTTCACCTGCGACGAGGGAATCCACCACCAACCTGTCTTCTTCCAGGAGGCGATGGTGGCTAACTTAGTAAGGGATTTAAAATCCCTTAATTTGCATCGGTGAAGAACGGAATTGAGGAGGATAAAACACACGGGGGATCATCATCCAAGAGGGCCATCTCTTCCCCTTCGAGGGCTTCATCCATCGTCTCCACCGTCAAATAGAGCTAGCACTGTGAACTCAAGCATGCACTGTGGACCACCGTGTTCTTCAACATCGCCTTGAAGAGGACCAGCTCCTGTGCCATTTGAAAGAGGACCAGCTCCTATGCCTGTTCCACCAGTTCCTTTGGAACAAATTCCAGTCACTCATTGTGAGGATACCACTGCCACAAAGACTTCCATGAGGCAGAAGGCAGAGATCACTCAGGTCTACAAGTTACCTGTGACATACAAACATGCATGGCGAGAAGAACACAACCCCCGCCACCTCAGCCACATGTCTCTTCCCCTAATCAGGTATGGGTTAATACTGACATGAGTTGTCCTAGTGGTGCTTGTGCAGGTTCCTCGGATGAGTCTCCGTCTATTACTGCTGAGCCTATAGAGGAGGATCATGACCTTCCAATTGCTATTCGGAAGGCTCCTCGTAGCTGTGCCCATTACCATACTACAAGGACAGTCTCTACTGCCAATCTTGGTAGTTCATTTACTACATTCACAGCTACTCTCTCTGAGACTCAGGTTCCTACATCCCATCAACAGGCCATGCTGAATCCAAAATGGCATCAGGCCATGGAGGATGAAATGGTTGCTCTACGCTCCAGAGGGACCTGGGATTTAACCACTTTGCCTTCTCATGCCAAAATGGTGGGGTACCAATGGGTCTTCACTATTAAGTACAACCCAGCTGGCACGATATCTCATTATAAGACAAGACTGGTAGCAAAAGGATTTACCCTAACGTATGAGGTAGATTTCTTTAATACCTTCTCACTTGTAACTTGGCTATCTACTGTCCAAATTTTGATGTCTATAGCTGCTCACTACGACTAGCATCTCCATCAGTTGAATGTGAAGAACACGTTCCTGTATGGAGATCTTCAAGAGGAGGTCTATATGCAACAAACCCCGGGGTTTGAGACTTAGGGGGAGTATGTATGTAGACTAAAGAAAGTCATCTATGACTTGAAGCAAAGCCCGAGAACTTGGTTCCAGAGACTCCAGGAGGTACAAATCATGGGACTCGTAAGGTCTTCTACTAATCACTCATTATTTGTCAAGAAGGGCAAAGGGGGAGTAGTTGTACTCATTATCTATGTGGATGACTTAGTCCTTATTGGAGATGACATTGCTGGGATAACAGAGGTGAAAAGGAAGCTGGCTGAAGCCTTTGTGATGAAGGATCTGGGTGAGCTCAGATACTTTCTTGGCATTGAAGTAGCGCACAGCAAAGAGGGCATTGTCCTCAATCAGCGCAAATATGCCCTTGATGTCTTGCAGGAGACAGGAATGATGGAGTCCAAACCTACTAATATACCTATGGATCCTAAAGGACACCTCTATGATGCAGAGTCTCCACCTGTAGATAGCAGATCATATAGTTAGTTGGTTGGTAAGCTATTGTACCTTACTATTACACATCCTGATCTTTCCCTTGCAGTGGGGAAACTCAGCCAGTTCATGAACAGACGAATCAAGCAGCATTGGGATGCTGCTATGCAGGTGCTTAGATACGTAAAGAAAAAATTTGGCAAAGGTGTTTTGTTTCAGAAAAGCACACCTATGAGTATTGTTAGCTATTCAAATGCCGATTATACAGGGTGCATGGTAGACAGGAAGTCAACAGCTAGGTTTGCACTTATGTGGTAGGAAATCTGGTAACATGGAAAAGCAAGAAGCAGCAGGTGGTATCCAAGCCTAGTGCAGAGTCCGAATACCAGGCTATGGCTCAAACAGCTATAGAGATGGTCTAGGTTAGATCAATGCTACATGATCTCCATGTCTAGGTAGAGGGACCAATGGAGACGAGGTGTGATAATCACGTTGTTACATACATTGCAAACAACCCGATGTTTCACGAACGAACAAAGCATATTGAGATCGATTGCCACTAAACCAGAGACTTGATACAGCGTGGAGTCATTTACATTACATCTGTACCTTCTAAAGATCAGATTGCGGATATTTTCACAAAGCCTCTTCCAAAATCCGCATTTGATAAATGTTGTTCCAAGCTGAACATCATTGATATATATGCTTCAGCTTGAGGGAGAGTGTTGGTAGAACACTCTAGTTATCTAGTTTGTTTATTGTTTTAGACTATTATGTCATATATTCTGTCCTATTGGACTTATGCTATAATTTTCCCAACACCTCTCCATATATAAAGAGGTGCAGGATTTCATTTAAGAAATAAGACTTGTCATTTTCTCCGACTATCTCCATGGAGGAGTCAAAAGTCACATGTAAGTCTAACAGAAGGGATCTCATCCACATTATTTCTATAGTTATGTGAGCCATGGCCCTATACTCAAACTCCATAATGGATTTGGAGACAATTGCCTACTTCTTACTCTTCGTAACTAGATTTTCAGCCACAGAGGTGCAGAAACCCAGGGTAAACTTTCTGTTTGCAGGACATTCGACATCAGTATAAGAAACTATATTCATAAAAGTCCCTTTGTTAAACAGAATCCCATTCCATGGGACTTCTTCAAATATCTCAACACCATCATAGTTGCATCCCACTACTATCTGGTAGGTCTATCCATGAACTAGCTACGTTTCCCAACTACAAAGGAAATATCAGGCCTCATGATAGTTAGATACAAGAGTTTGATAGCCAACCCTTTGTACCGATGACTGTCAACTGCCTCTGACTACTCATCATACATATATGTCTTGGGATCCATGGGTATATTTGCTAGCTTTGCCCCAAACATACCTGTCTCCTGCAATAAGTCAAGGGCATACTTCCTCTAAGATAGCATAATCCCCTTTTTACTTCATGACACCTCTATCCCAAGAAAATATCTAAGTGATCTAAGATCCTTGATCACAAAGTTATCTGCAAAACACCTCTTCACTTCTACAATACCAAGCCCATCATTTCTTGCAAGGATGATATCATCCACATACACAAGTATAGTTAGCACCCCATGTGCAGTCTTCTTTACAAATAAGGAGTTATCCACTACTTCAAAAAGCTTCTAGAACCAAGCTCCAGACTATAAATGGCATTGCGCAAACGACACACTCTAGAACACTCCCCTTGAGACTCATACCCAGAAAGTTGTTACATATAGACTTCTTCCAACATATCACCATATAAGAATACATTTTTAACATCCAGCTACTATAGTGGCCAGTCCTTCTGCACAACGATAGAGATCGGTATACACACAATAAGGAGATGTGCAATAAAGAATGTATCAAAGAAGTTCACGCCATAAGTTAGTGTGAATACTTTGGCGACCAATCAAGCTTTGTGTTGTGCCACAGTCCCATCAAGGTTATACTTGATAGCGAGCACCCATTTACATCCCACAACTAATGCACCAGGGGGTAAATCAACCAGATCCCACGTGCAACAGGAATGTAAAGCAATCATCTCCTCCTTCATAACCTAACACCACTTCGAATCTAGAAGTGCTTGCTGATGTGAAGTAGGAACATGCATGGTACACAGTGCACAATAGAACCGACTATACGCACCTCCCACAAATGTAGTAGACATTACATTGGAAATGGGAGATCTAGTGCAACTCTGTGGTGCTTTCTTAATAGCAATCAAGAGACCCAAATCTATAGGAACGGTCTCTGGGACATCCTACAGTTGCTTAGGATGAGAGTTCGAGGTTGTTGTGTCTTCCTACAAAGGACCTGTATCATCACTATCCACCACATCATCAGTCTATAAACCATCTGTGCTCACCTGAGGCAGGGAAGGAGCAAGCACTGAGAAGGTCAAGACCTATACATAATGGGAGGATCACGACATCTAAAAGGCTCAAAGACAAGTGGCTTAGAGATCAAGATAGCCTCCAAGGGAGTTGGAGGAATAGGCATAGGCATCTCATCAGACTCAAGGTGGACACTCCTCCCGACAATAGAAAAGTAAGGAACGGACTCATGAAAGGTGACATCGGCACTAACATAGTGGAAGTGGGTAAGCAGATCGTAGCACCGATATCTCTTCTAAGTACGAAAATACCCTAGGAAAATACACTTGACAAACCTAAGAGCAAGTTTATCCCAATTAGTAGCAATAATGCGAACAAATTCCATAAACCCAAAAACACGAGGAACACGGAACAAATCTCTCTAGATACAAGATTTGCAAGGGAATTTGCTCATGAGTAATTAATGATGGCATTCGATTAATCAAATAGCACACAGTCAAAATAGCATCCCCCGAATATAGAGAAGGAACACTATTGTGGATCAACAACGTATGTGCCACATCTAAAATATGCCGATGTTTTCGTTCGGTAACCCCGTTGTGCTAAGATGTATAAGGACATGCGGTGTAGTGGATGATGCTTTAGGATTTGTAAAAGTCACACATATGTTGAGTGCAAAATTCAAAATCATTGTCAGAACGAATAATTTTAATAATACCAACTGAGTGTGTATTTTCAAAACAAAATGTTTCAAGATTTGACTAACATTAAATTTCTACTTCATAAGAAAAAGCCAAGAAAGGCAAGAAAAATCATCAATTATAACCAAATAGTATCGATGACCCAACCCATGGCAAGGGCCCCAAATATCAATATGAATAAGCTGAAACAACTTAGTAGACCAGGACTCTGACTAGTGAGGTAAGTACTACAACGACACTTGTTCAGCTGACAAACACAAGTAATGACTACAGTGGAAGAGATCTGAGATATAACATGGCGAAGCCTATCCAGAATAAGATGGCCAAGATAGAGATGCCACTGAAAGGGAGATGCCACAAAGAGAGTGACACCTCCATGGCTAGCAGCAGCAAATGGTGACTGGAGTAAGCAATAGACCCCTCCCTCTTCACGGTCGCCACCAATTGTCCTCCCCATCAGGATATCCTAAAAATTACAAGTAGCAGCGTCAAAATATGGCACAGCAATTGAGTACCCTAGTTATTCTGCTGACAGAAAGTAAACTAATAGGAAAGTCTGGAATAAGAAGCACGTCTGTCAATGCCATATTGAGGGTAACAAGTACCTCCCCCTGACTAGCAATGCATGAATGTCTCCCATCGACTACCTATACAGTCCTCTTAGGAGGATCAGATCATAAACGACGGAAACACCTCCGATCTTCACTAACATGCCATGATGCTCCAGAGTCTACCAACCAATCTATATTGCCGAAATCAACCTGAGTGGAAAGAGAAAGCGGTATACCTGATGAGATACAATCCAATCATCTCAGAAGCAGATAGGGTCTAATGCGATAACTGGGTGAAATGTTGGAGTAGCTCATCATAATCAGCCCTAGAAATAGAAACAGTGCCTGCATATTGTTCTATACTCGCAACTACCTGATTACTAAAGGACATCCATGCTTCACCCAGCAATTACTCTCCATCTATCCTGGCTTCCCACAATAGGTGCACGTAGGGCATCCCCTCCCAACAGGACCACACCCTCTACCTCTCCCTCAAAAAGGGGGTAAACCACATTTACAGCCTTGACTGGCTGCCAATGCAGAGGTCTACCCAGTAGACTCCACAGAAGTGGAACAGAGATCCGACTCATCCTACCATAGGCTTCCTCTAGTGTAGGAAGATCTAAAAGAGTGAGCAACTAAGATTACATAGCCATATGATCAAGTCTAAGACCTGTACTACAACAACCTCCCTGTGACGCCTTCTGAGTAGCACAAATGCATGTAGGGCGACATGCATTGTACTTCTCCAGAAGACCCTTAAGGGTTGAGTAGTATTAGAACAAGGTACGTCCCTCCTGACGAAGCTGAGATAACTCGTAGATTTGAAAAACTCTGCTAGAGTTCCCGTGGGAATACGTCTCTCAAACTATCCCACATCTCCTTAGTAGTGCGATAATGTATGATCTCATCCCCAATCCTAAAGATAATACAACTCATGATTCATGCATGGACCATTGCATTAGCCTTCTTCCAAAATGCATTCTTCCCAGTCTTCTCCTCTAGTTCTAGCTAAAGCAGAGCATGCTCCTTATTATAACCTTCTACTGTCATCCGAAATGTTTGTGACCATCGTGCATAGTTGATCTCATTCAACTTCACCATGGAACCAAAGAAGGAATTTCCGTATCCCTTTATCCCTACAACATGCTTCGATGTCACCTCAGACGCCATCACCTCTTCAACCAAAACCCAAGCAATAAAGAACACATGAAACGGCAAAACTCATGTCATGGAGGTCTCGAGAATCACTCCACATGAGAGCTCAATCCCCTTAGGTGCATCAATGCACCCAAGAAGAGAAGATGACTGCGTAGCAACCTGACAAGTCCACCACGCATCCCTAGAGCACTGCAGCATACAACACAAGGCCAGCACATCGCATGGAGGGGCCCTGGCGATGGCCTTGATAGATGCTGCGGTGAGAAACAATAATAAGGGAGTGAGGAGGGCCAGTGTCGCTTGCATGAAGGGACCCTAACGATGGCTCATGTTAATGCAGCAACAAGTGGTGAAGGAGGAGCAAGGGGAGGCAACGTGAGCAACAAAAGGGACTGACCTGAAGCAAAGGCCGACAACAACGGCGACAAGGCCACAAGCCCTTTAGTCGATTAGGGTTTTTTTCTTTTCTTGTTTGGGGGAGAGAGAAGGGGGTATGAGAATCAAGGTAAGCACTGATCTAGAATCGTTGCTCTGATACAGTTAAAGGAAATGAGAAACTTGTTTATTCTAGAAGCCCTACCTCAATATAAAGAGATGGGAAAATAATAGTACAAGCCTATACAAAAATAAAAAACAACAGAAAATATAAAATATGGCTAAGGAGCTCAACACTCCCCCTCAAACTAGAGTATAGATGTCAATCAAGCTTAGCTTAAAACAGCAAACCTCAAATGCAAAATAAGGTAAGGGCTTGGTAAAAATAACAGCAGTCTAATCTTTTGATGTGACTGACGTGGTATAAGGGAGTCCATGATAGATTAAATCTCAGGTATAATGGCAATCAACCTCTACATGCTTGGTGTGCTCTTGGAACATGAGTTTATCAGCAATAAATATGATAGTTCGGTTATCACACCGCGATTACGTAAATCCATCAATCAGAACATGTAGGTCTGTCAAGAGGGATTTCACCAACATCACTTATGCATATGTCTGAACCATCGCTCTATATTCAGATTCTGCACTCGACCTAGAAACAGCAATCTATTTCTTGCTTCTCCAAATCACTAAATTCCCAGCAACATAAATGCAGAAGCCTGTGGTGAACTTTTTATCATCATGACTGCCAGCATAGTCTACATCGGAGTACCCAACCACTGTCGTAAAGGCTCCCCTATTGAAGAGAAGTCCCTGTCCTAACGCTCTTTTCAAGTACCTGAGCACCATCATAGTAGCATCCCAATGTTAATTAGCTGGCTTCTCCATAAACTAGCTCAACTTCCCAACAGCAAATGAAATATCAAGCCAGGTGATGGTCAAGTAAAGCAGCTTCCTAACAGCTATACTTCCTACTATCCACAGTCTCTACCTTCTAGTCACACAGCCGTGCATTAGGATCCATGGGGATACTAGCTGGTTTGGCACCCAGCATACCAGTTTCCTTCAAGACATCCAAGGCATACTTCCTTTGAATAGAACAATGCCACACTTGCTGCGAGAAACTTCCATCCCAAGGAAATATCGCCATGGCCCTAGATCCTTCATAACAAATTGATCTGTGAAGGTCCTCCTGATTTCAGCCACGCCTATCGTATCATCTCCAATGAAATATCAAGTCATCAACATACACCATAAGCACTACCACTCCTTTCCCTGTCTTCTTGGCAAACAGGGAATGATCGAATAACGATCATTGAAACCTAATAGACTCCACCTGAGAAGGCTTATGAAACCAGGCTCTCAAGCTTTGCTTCAGACCATATATTGCCTTTTGCAATCTACGCACAGCTCCCCCTGAACCTCATAACTAGGAGGCTACTGCATGTAAACCTCCTCCTGAAGATCACTATAGAAAAAAGCATTCTTTGCATCAAGCTGATAAAGTTGACAATCTCAATGCACTACCATTGAGACCAATATTCTAACTGTAGGAAGGCAAGCTACTCAGGAGAAGGTATCGAAGAAGTCCACCCCGTACATTTCAGTGAAGCCCTTGGCCACACTAGACGGGCCTTATATCTAGCAAGGAACCCATTTGGGTTGTCTTTAAGTGCAAACACCCAACAACCAACAACAGTAGCTCCTACTGCAAAGTTGTAAACTCCCAAGTACCTCAAGCTCTAAGCGCAGCCATCTCATCCTCCATGGCCTGACGCCATTTAGGATCAAGAATGGCTTGCTAATAAGTGGCAAGAATCTGAGTGGCAGAAAGTGCATGGTAGAAAATCTCAAAAGCAAACCCTAATCCCTCAGTAAACAAACTGCATGTAACTGGATATCTAGGACAATTGCGAGGTGGCTTTTGAATAACAATCAAAAGGTCAAGATCATCTAACAGATCCTCCTATACTGGCTCTAAGGTAGAGATATCCACACCCAGACCTGTAGCATCACCATTGGGCACTGTATCATAAGTATGCAAACTATCTGTAGCCACCTGAACTAGAAAGGGTGATGTCGATGAAGAGTGTGTAGCCAGGGGAGAGGATGGTATCTACATAGTACTATAAGGACGTGTGTAGGTAATAGCGGACTCAGAAAACCTCACAAGTCGAGTCTTAGCAGCCAAGGGAGCAAAAATAGGTATCTCCTCCAAGGGAACAGGAGGTATAGGCATGTGTGCCTCCGTAACCTCATGAGATATTCTTTGGGCAACAGTGTCAACACTCACATAGTGCCTACCAGTAATGAGATCAAAGCACCTATATCCCTTCAGAGTTCGTGAATATCCCAAGAACATACACTTGACTACCCATGGAGCAAGCTTGTCTCTACCTGGGGAAAGAAAGTGAATAAAGGCAACACAGGCAAACACACGTGGTGGCACGTGGAAAAGCTCTTGCTCAGGATGCAAAATGTGCCAAGGAATCCACTCATAAAACACCAAACTGGGCATTCTATTAATCAACTAACAAGATGTAAGAACTACATCTCCCCAGTATAATAAAGGCACACTATTGTGAATCAACAAAGTGCAGGTCATATCCAGAAAGTGTCGATGTTTCCTTTCAACCACCCCATTCTGCTAAGAGGTATAAGCATAAGTGATTTAGTTTATAATCCTATGAAACCTGTAGAAAGCAAACAACCTGGTGATGCATAACTCAAGTGCATTATCAGATCCCACCACTTTAATAACAGTTGAATATTGATTCTTGAGCTCCAACAAAAAATGCCCAATGATAGATCCAACGACTTACTTATTCTTCAAAAAAAATACCCACAATATACGTGAAAAATCAACAACCACTAAATAGTAAAGATTGCCCTACCTATCTGGAATCTGACTTGAACCCCATATATCCATATGTATCAACTCAAACAAAGTTGTTGACCTCGGATAAGTACTCCCAAGATATGAGGCATGATGGTACTTGCCCATCTAACAAGTATCACAACTAATCATGGCTACAGAAGATATGTGGAGAATAACACATCAGAGGTTGTCCAAAGAGAGATGTCCAAGTCAAACGTACCACTGAAATGTACACCCAACAACAAAGGAAACTTCTCGACATGTAGCAACAAGTAGAGACTGAACTAGATGATAAACACCACGCTCTACATGACCACTACCAATCATCCTTCCAGTCAGCTTGTCTTCAAAGATGCACCCCACATCATCAAAAATGGCACAGCAAGTAAGTTCCTTAGTGATTGTACTGATCGAAAGCAAACTAATAGAAAAGTCTGACACAAGCAAAACATCAGGCAATCTTGACATAGAAGTCATTGATACCTCCCCCCAACCTTCTATCCTAGAGTACCTACCATCTGCAACTTGAATAGTCCTACCTACGAGTACAGACCTGAGATGACAAACTCTAGTCTCCACTAAGATGTCGTAAAGTTCTTGAATCAACCAGCCACTCTATACCACCCTAATTCATGTCATGTGCAATAGAAACCAAATCGATGCCCCCCTGAAAATCATCACGAAGGCAAAGACCTTAGAGTAGCCTCTCATACTCACTGCGTGCAATCGTCATTGTATCGCCTACCAATCTCTTTGTGGCAAAGGTGCTTGGCTCAACATCAAAGTAGACCATATCTCTACAGGAGGACCATAAATTCATTAAGAAAAGACTCTAAAGCATTGAATAAGGGGAAGATCATACCACAATGATCAATATATGAAGACACGATCAACCAATCTAAAAGCAACCAATCATTAAACCAAGAAGAAACCAATATGAAAGAACTCCATCAGATCTAACACTTGTCTCAGATCATCTGCGATCTGAAAAATATAGTGGTACTGCTATAACAGTCACTTCTGGGGCAAGAATAGACCCCAACAGTGACTACCTATCTCTTCTCAGGTTCACTGCTGTCTAGATTTGAAGAGAAGAGAACACAGTCACTCTTACCAAGAAGTAGTGATTTAAATGCCAACGGCATGTCACCGACAAGGCTATTTTGGAGAGGGGGCCATGCCGAGATGATTAAAGTATCGATTTACAGGTGTGCCAACGACATGCCGACAATTTTAACGGCATGCCGACAATTTCGAGGGCATGCCGAGGCATGCCAATGGTGGTGCCGAGTCTGATGCTACTGGGCGAAGGTGCTGCTGCCACAAGCCGATTTCTAGAATCCTAAGGGCATAGAAGGTCGATATTGAGGAATGTAAAGGTCTAAGGACACACACACGGTCATTATGAAATACATTTATTGTTACATAATCATTATTTTTTGAAAATGATATCATTCTGATTATTTGTGATTTTTTGTCGGCATGCCCTCAGCATTTCCACGACGTGCCCTCAGCATGCCCACAAAATGCATACTTAAAATTTTATCGGCACAGTGTCGAAATCAACATTTCGAACCTTGCTAAGAAGCAATCTCCACGCAAGGCATGTAAGATCACGAGAATCCCTCATAGGTTGCACAAAGGGCACCACAGCTACAGCCAAGGCTGCAAAAATCAATCCATACAGCAGATTAATCGATTGGTTAATCATATACAGTCGGGGACCGAACCGCATATCAATATTCTGGCCTATAATCCGGTGGACCAATTAATGGACCGATTATCCAATTAATCAATTGATTAATTGTCCGATTGAGCATTAGGAATTCAATTTTTTGTCTTAATTGGCATGCCAAAGGAAAAAAGAATCCCACCCAACTTCTCCATCCCCCTCCCCCTACATTTAAATCATAATAAAACCCAAAACATGTGCCCCTCTCTCCGATTCTCCTCAGTCCTCCATCACCATCGCCCTCCTTATCTGTCAGAGAATATGCATGTCAAAAAAATAGTACTAATACATATATACATATTTTCAATTTATATCTATGTATAAATAATATGTATAATAGTATATATAGTTATATATAATTTTTTAAATATTTAAAAATACTAAGCCAATTAATCCCCGATACTCCTTAGTCGGTGACCTCACCAACTGAATACCAACTGTCGATTTCTCCAACCTTGGCTACAGCAAGACCTACTGCAGGGCTGCGTGTGGCCCTTACGGCGACGCTGGGGCCCTACTGAACCTCAACGACACTGTTGTAGGTGGCTCAACAATGAAGGTGGCTCTGCGATGGCACTAGGCCCTCCTGGGCATTTGCGACGCTGTTGCAGGGCCGCTAGAGAAGAGAGGGATGGCGACACCCTCAGAGAGGGGTTTTCGGTGAAGGGTAAGGAGGCTAGGATTTTTGATAGGATATCGAGCCTTGATCTAGGATCGTTGCTCCGATACCAAGTTGAAGAAAATGAGGAACTTGTTTTTTTTCTAGAAACCCTACCTCTCAATATAAAGAAATGGAAAACTAACAATGCAAGCCCATATAAAAATAAGAAATAATAGAAAATACAAAATAAGACTAAGGAACTCAATAAATACCAAGTTAGAACATGAGTCAAATCATCTTATTCCGTACCCTAACCCCTCAATATATAGCAATGGAAAAGATACGAAGCAACCCATATAATATAAAGAACTACAAATAAGGACTACAAAACAATAATAATAAAGATAAACATCCCTCAACACCCCCTTCAAAAAGAAAAGGAAGAGATTATCTATAACAATCTTAATTTTTGAAGAGAGTGGCCTCTGATGTAGTTATCTGGTCATCTTTGTTAGCTTCTACCGTGGGCTGGATGTCTACTTTCTAGTCCTCTATTTGATAATTATGACAAAGTAATAATGTATTGCATTCCTCAACATCATCAACGAATCTATTGTGCAAAACACCATTAAAGACAGTCATTAAAGGACTTAATTTTCTCTCAAAACAAAAGGATACACAAGACAAACAATGGCTATTTGTAGTTTCAGCAGCAATATGTCCGGAACACATTATCAGGCACAAGACGACCCCCAAGCCAAGAAATATATAGATGAACCTGCAGGCAAATGCCAGAGAACAATACCAGTAAAATATCAAAATATTGATCATGATATTCTGCCATGTATAAAGAATTCTGTTATGCATGAAGACAGATAGGATAGCTAAATGGCTAGAAAAAAATGTAATTTAAATCTGGTAGAATGACAATCAATGAGTTTAATGTCTGACTACCATTATTTACATTCTTTTCCATTTCCCAAATAAAACTTATCCCGCTAAGTAGACTGCACAACCTTAAATAAAGGGAGTAAAGAATGATAAATTGTTAGTCTAGCAACGGCTGAAATAATAATTGTTGAGCATATACTTAGGGCCTTTTCTCTATTTCATTATCTTGTGGGGTATCATTGTAATTTTCCCAAAGCCTCTCTCCTTTAAAAGAGAGGCTAGGGTTTTTTTTCTTAATAAAGACTTCATTTTTTTCCTAACATGGTATCAGAGTAATAGTCCTAGACTGGTGTTGTGATATCCCACCAAATATTTTCCCAAAAATGATTTAATCTTCAAACCTATGAAGATCCAAACCCTAGAATCGACGATGAAGAGGAGCGATGGCTGCAATAGCGTGCACTTCCCCTCTATCACCGCCATTCTCACCTCGAAGCAACCATCTTCCACGTGCAACGATGGAGAGGTGGCACGAGGCTACTGCGACACATGCGACAAGACACGATGCAAGCCCTAGTCTAGTGCAAAACCTACCAGACACGGACGGCGAGGAAACGCGACGAAGCAATAGGTGCTGCACTGGCGATGCGGCAATCCAAAGGCACCGCGAGGCTACTACGACGCTGCAACTTGTAGGCCTTGTGTGAGGCACGCACAGCAAGGCGATGCAACGAGGGAGCAGGTGCTACGCAAGCGATGCGGCAATCTAGAGGCTGTGTGAGGCTACTGTGACGGTGCGAGGTGACGCGATGTGGGAATTGACAGGCAGCGTGAGTCCATCAACATCGCAGGTTGCTCAACACCGGCCATTGTGGACTGCTACAAATCTATTGATGACGCTGTTGCATGTGGACAGCAAGTTGTTGACCTCTCCCAATTCTCCTACAAATCCAACATGGGCCTGACAGGGAGTCAAGAAGCGATGAGTCCTCTCGCTAAATCAGAAGGTGATGGATCCTCCAAGAGATCCATCAGCAGAGGGGTTTGTTATGGCAACCCAAGATAATACACGGCAGAAGAATAGGGTCAGAAGGCGTTGGATCATAGATTCCGGTGCCTCTATACACCTCACAGGAGATATGCGACAACTTGAAGATCCCAAGCCTCCGTCTAGAATTAAGGAGGTTAAGGTGGCTAATGGAAGCACGTCCCCTATTACAATAGTAGGGCAGGTACATGCTTCTCAGAAGATGCTGATACAATGAGTTCATTGTGCACCAGAGTTCCCTATGAACCTGCTGTCAGTCAATTATATCTGTAAACAGTTGAGATGTCGCTTATATTTGATGAAGGCTACTACTACTTTCAGGACAAGTAGATAGGAGACATTGTTGGTGGGGGTATAGAGCGTGATAGACTCTATTATCCTGATACACCTACATTGTTTGCTAGAGCCGCATCTATAGCTTCTGATCCATGGATGTGGCATAGGAGACTTGGGCATCCCTCGCTCAAGAAAATGCATCAGATGTATCCTGATTTGCCAAACTCCTTGACGTTACAATGTGAGGATTGTCAGCTCGAGAAGCACCACAGGAGTGCTTACTCACGGAGGGATGCTGGGGTAAGTGTTAGTCCCTTTGCTTTGGTACACTATGGTGTATGGGGACCATCTAGGGTGCCTACTCCAAGAGGACATCGGTATTATGCAGCAATTGTAGACGACCATAGTCGGCTTACCTGGGTTTTCTTGATAAAGACCTGTGCAGAGATGTCACAAATTCTTCAGCAGTTCTTGGCAAAGGTTCAGACTCAGTATGATGGTACTGTTAGAGTCTTTCGCAGTGATAATGCCCTGGAGTTTGTGCAGCAAGAGGTGTAGGATCTCTTTTCTTCCCGAGGCATCATCCATCAGACAGCTCACACATCTCAGTAGAATGGTGTAATTGAGCATAAGTTGCATCATCTTGTAGATATTACTAGGACCCTAATGATCCACATGAAGGTTCCTAAGCAATTCTGGGGAGATGCAATTCTTACTGCGGCCTATTTGATAAATAGGGTGCCCTCGTTAGTCCTTCAAGGATGAATTCCTTATCAAGTGATTCATCCAGAGTGCGGTAGACCATTTTCTTTACCTCTACGAATATTTGCATGCAACTGTTTTGTTTAGGTATATGGTAACCAAGACAAGTTCTCTCCAAGGGCGACTAAATGTGTGTTTCTTAGGTACTCTAGAACCCAAAAGAGATATCGGTGTTATGATCCTAGTGACAGGAGATATGTTATTACTGGAGATGTTACCTTCTTTGAAGGGATTCCCTATTTCTCAGAGAAGGGAACATCTATACAGGCTGCGTTGGAGGAGACTTAGATGTATCACCGAAAACCATCCACTACTTTGCTTGACAAGAGGACTAGTTCAGAGGCAACAGATGAGGATAGTTCAGATACAGAGGAGCAAGTATCCTTGAGGAGACCCAGTAGAGATGGTACTTTTCATCTCTTATCCCAGTACACAGGCATTGCTCATGTTGACGCAAGTATCCGCCAATTTGCTTCAACTATCACTACCGCTGTCATTCCTAGAGATTTTATCCAAGCATCACATGATCCGAGATAGCAAGAAGCCATGGATGAGGAGATGCAGGCTCTGCCGTCATGACAGACTTGGGAGTTAGTGCCATGTCCTGAGAGTGCTACCTTGGTTGACTGCAGGTGCGTCTATACTATTAAGTACAGACCCGATTAGACAGTAAACAAGTATAAAGCCAGGCTTGTTGCCAAAGGCTTCACGCAGACATATGGAGTAAATTACTTCGAGACGTTTTCTCCTATGGCACACATTACCTCTGTCAGAATCATTCTATCTGTTGTAGTAACTAGGAAGTGGCCCCTACATCAACTTGATATCAAAAATGCCTTCTTATATAGTGACTTATCTGAGAAGGTATACATGCGTCAGCCACCAAGTTACAGCACTCAGGGGGAGCATGTGTGTCGCCTAAGAAAGGTTATTTACGAACTGAAACAGAGTCCACGTGCCTAGTTCGAGAGGCTTAGTACTAAGATTGGGAAGATTGGATTCCAGAAATCTATGTTAGATCATTCAGTATTCATTAAGAAAACAGTGCATGGAAAGCATACGTGTATTGTTATTCTAGCTGTGCATGTGGATGATATGATTCTTACAGGAGATGATGAGGATGGCATCATTCAAACTAAGTCCTTCCTGCAAGCCACATTTGTCACCAAGGACGTCAACGAATTAAGATACTTCTTGGGTATTGAGGCAATACGGCAAGAGTCAGGCCTATCCCTGTCACAAAGGCAGTATACGCTTCAGATTCTTCAGAATGCTGGATTACTTGGGGTTAATCCCTCTGGTATACCCATCAAGTCACCTCCTACACGACATTCTAATGAGGAAGATCCTTTATATGAGGATGTCACCTAATATCGCAGTACAGTGGGTCGTTTGCTCTACCTTACCATCACAAGGCTAGATATCAATTTTGCAGTTGGCAAGGCTAGTCAGCATATGCAAACTCCACGTTATAGCCACTGGCACGAGATTTGTCTCATCCTGAGATACCTCAATGGGACACCAGGTGGAGGGTTGTATTACAAAGACAGTGACAATCTTGACATATTTGTTTATTTTGATGCTGATTATGCTGTTTCTATAGAGGATCGTCGATCTACCTTCGATTTTGCAGTCTATATTGGGGGAAATCTTGTCTCTTAGAGGAGCAAGAAGCAAGGTGTCGTGGCCCGTTCGAGTGCAGAGGCAGAGTATAGAGCCATGGCTTAGGTTGCTTGTGAGGTTCTGTGGATTGTCTCCTTTCTACAGGATCTTGGTGTTCAGACTACTCTACCTGTTCCTCTCTTCTGTGATAACAAGTCTGCTACCTATATTGCTTCAAATCCAATCTTTCATGAAAGGACAAAGCACATCGAGGTCGACTGCCATTTTGTCCGTGATGCTGTCCTCAGTGGGAAAATTAGTACCCATATGTTTCCTCCAAGCTTCAATTGGCCGATATGTTTACCAAGGCCCTAAGAAAGAAGCATCTAGACTTCTTATGGAGAAAGTTGGGTCTTGTGGATATTTATGCCCCAACTTGAGGGGGAGTGTTGAACATATACATAGGATCTTTTCTCTATTTCATTATCTTATGGGGTATCATTGTAATTGTCTCAAAACCTCTCTACTATAAAAGAGAGGTTAGGGTTTCTTTTTTCAATAGGAACTTCATTTTTTCCTAAGAATAACTAATGGTTTATATATTGCAGCAAGAAGTTCAATCTTATGGTCTCAAGTGTTGGTAAGAATATCCAAGATGTTTCAAAGGCTAGTTCATATCAAGAAATTAGGTATAAGGCAGTTCTTGTCCGTAATTGATGCAGCCAGGTTTCTGGATTAAGGGGAGAAGAAATGACTTGGAAAGGGAAGAAAAGTATAGGAGAGAGAGAGAGAGAGAGAGAGAGAGAGAGAGAGAGGAGAAGAAGTCACATGAGGAGGGAAGATAGTGGGAGAGAGAGGAAGAAGGGATACATGAATTTTTTACTCCAACTTTTCTATCTCCTTTATTAAGAATAATGCCCCTTCTATAGAAGAGACTTTAAAAGTGATAAAACAAAATCCTAAACAAACTCAACATCTATGGATAAAACAAATATCCTAACCAAAAAACAACACCCATGAAATAAACAAACTGGATATGTTCAGTGGACACTAACTTAAAACAGAATAAATAAATAAATCAAAAAAAATTTGTTGATGCCTTCCAATGGAGGTGGGGGCTTTGGTGGTGGCAACTTCAACAGAAATATTTCTAGGAACTGAGGTAACATAAAAACAGAAACAACGAAGCTCAGTGCAAAGGGGGATAATCTATGCATCTGGGTGCAAATGCACTCTTGAGGAGGGATTATTAGATTTCTATCATGGCTAAATGCTGAAAAATACCCCATGTCTTCAAATAAATTGACTACATTTGCATGGCTATAATTTAAAACATAAAATGTTGACTCTGCAGGCTGTGGGGGAATACCAAGAACCCACATAATTTCAAGAGTAATCATAGGACCTTCAGTTGGATTCAATTGTTGAGAAGGAAATCCCAATCTCCACGTAATTTCTGGGTTAGCATGTGACTTTGCATCCACAAAATTCTCACATGACGGAGATGGAGACAATGAGCATCTCTCTTTGAAGTATCGCCAACGGCCATCAACTCCACTTTGGCAAGGAGTTCTTCAACATGCCATGGAGTTTCCTTCAAGATGCCATTGGGTGCCTCGACTTCAAACCACAAACCCTTTGCAACTCCATCATTCGAATTAGGTAGTTCAGTAGATAAATATTCAACTATAGGGTAGGCTTGCGGTATTCAAAGATAATAACTAGAACAAAACTTTCATCCTATTGAGACCTTGGAAACTCATGTTTGTCCTTGTCTGTTACTTGACTTTCAGGCTCCGCTGAGGAAAGTGGAGATAATAAGGACTCTTGGTCTGCTTGTTCTTCCCTGATATCCTTCAATTCATTTCTTATAAATAATAATTCTTTCTTCACTCTAAGAATTTCCTCCTTAATTTTGAGTGCTCTCATCCTAATATCGGCATCATAGGAACTTCCACAATGATACTTACAATCATAAGAATGGTGGTGGAGCCTTCTTCTACTACAGCAGTTCCTTTTGTTCTTATAGCAGCGAATCATTGAATCATGAGAATGATCTAATCCCATGGCTCAAATACTACTTGATGAAACCAGGTCTTTAGATTAAGAGGAGAAGAAATGACATGGAAGGGGAAGAAAAGTATAAGGGAAGAGAGAGAGAAGTAGAGGAGAAGTCATGTGAGGAGGGAAGATAATGAGGAAAGAAAGGAAGAGGGGATTCGTGAATTTTTACTCCAACTTTTCTATCTCCTTTATTAGGAATAATGCCCCTTTTATAGAAGAGGCTTTACAAACTAAACAAACTCAACATCTATGGATAAAACAAATATCCTAACCGAAAAACAACTCAACGACTATGAAACAAACAAACAGAATGACAACATGTTCAATGGATTCTAACTTAAAACAGAATAAGTAAATAAATTGAAATTTTTTTGTTGATGCCTTCCCATTTTGGAGTATCTTTGAAAATTTTTCATCTTGACCCTTAAGCTTGATATAACTTGTTCTACATTGCATCATTAATGGTCACACCTTGCTCAAGTTGGAGTCGGACCACAAGTGATGGCCTATAACATCTATTATGGTGGCAAAGGAAGGACTCCCAAAACTCCAACCTTTAATAGACCTTTCGGAGGAACTATCTGGCAATGTGGAGCATATTGCCCAAACCCTACAAATGCAATATTTCTTGCTCAACAACTTGATTCGTGGAAAGGTTTATCACATTCTTTTAGAAAATAAAATCAATGAGATATTATTGAGTTGTTTTCCATTTAGGACATTTCTAATTTTAGTAAGTGTTAGGTGTGTTTCTATGTATGCCAAGGCCCTCTCTCTATATAAAGAGGGTTAAGGCCTCTATTTTCAATCAATAAAGTTCATATTCTCTCAAAAATCCTAACATGACATCAAAGCGGGTTTGATCTCGTGGGAAAAAGAGAAAAGAAGGAAGAAGAAACCCTAGAGGGGGGCGGCCCTCTAGCAGCGCCATCTACCTCCGACGAGCCTCCAGAGAGGCTTTCTCCTCTCCTAAACTTCTCTCTTCTACCTCTTATATTCATCTTCTTCTCTCATTCTACACTCGTTGTTGCTGATGATCTTATTGTCTCCAGTGAAGAAAGCATCACCGACCCCGCCTTCAACCGAGCACCGGCAAGAGACCATAGTGGGGGTGGCCACCGGCGACCCAACCCCCATATCCACCACTCTCGAGAGTCGTCTTACCAGCCACGCACCACTGACGACCCAGTCTCTCTGGTGCTGCCCTAATGGGGTTGGTCTAGATCAAAGTTTTGACCCATCAAACCTCCCTCAATCAAGGATTTGAGGGCACCAATCAAACCCTTAAAGGCCATGCTACCGAATCGAGGTGGTATGGGCTTCCCTCGACCTCACTGGAGTGCCGCCACACTCCTTCATTTAGTGTCGCCGAACAGAGAAAAAAAACTTTAAAAAAAAAGAAGGGAAGGGAAGGAGCGGTGACGATGGCTCCTCTCCTCTCCTCTTTGTTTGTACCAGCAACAGCCACAACATCACGGACAGCAGCAGCAACGACATCAACGACAACAACAATAATTGCTACTGCCACCTCACTCTCTCTCACGCTACAGCAGACCTTGTTGGCCATGTAGGGTTGCTGTAGGTTCTCTCTATCCCTCATGGAAATCCTCCACGTTCCGACGACAAGCCTCCTCTTAGCCTCCTCTCTCTGGCAACACGCAACAGGGGCAATACCCAAGATTATGGGCAGTGCTCTCACGCACCTCAAGAGAAACCAAGCAGAAACTGGCTCTGTGAGGACATATAAGTAGAGACACTTAAGTTTAAAGGCAACTTGATGAAGTTTAAAGGCAACTTGATGAAGAAAGACATAGATTAACGTAGACACATAGATGGGGTGCACTCTCACGCACCTAGAGTGTTTCGGCTGGCTCTTGGGGCATAGGAGCAATGGCAGCAAAGGTGACCTTATACACGCCTGGAGAAACCAAGCACAATACGCTAGCTCACGGGGTGTAGGAGCAAGGCACTCAAGAAGACCAAGCCTAGTCATCTTCAGACTCTTGGACATAAAAGCAACACCCAAATTTTAGTCATGATTTCTCACATACCCAGCACCTTAAACAGGACGTACAAGTCGATACAGATGTTGAAGCCGATTATTCTACTATTGTCGAGTGTTGTTGATCTAGCTCTTCACCGTCTCCCGCATCTCGACTTGCGAAGGAGTGTTAGGAAATAAAATCAATGAGATATTATTGAGTTGTTTTCCATTTAGGTCATTTCTAATTTTAGCAAGTGTTAAGTGTGTTTCTATGTATGTTAAGGACCTCTCTCTATATAATGAGGGTTAAGGCCTCTATTTTCAATCAATAATGTCCATATTCTCCCAAAAATCCCAACACATACATTGTTGTGAAGTGACGTGCCAAAAATAAGTTCTTCACATGCCTTATTGGGATCCTCGCAATCTCAAGCAGTCTGTCTAATTGTACATAGGGATAAAAGTACTCATTAAGGGACCATGTTGGACTAAGCTACCCAAATAAGGAACTAATTTAAAGGGTAAGAGGATCTCACAAAAAGCCAAGGGCCCTGCTCATAATTTTTTTCTTGGAAACTAATGCCCCACAAATGGATTCAACATATTACCTTCTCTATTCTAGTTATCAACTCTGCAATAATAACCTAGGTTATTTGTTTGTAATGACAATATCCTTGTATAATTATAAAAATATAGGTTAGTGAGCCTAGCAACCGGCTAAAACACATTTTTCTTAAGAGCAAAATCATCGGAAATTACTAAGATTGGAAGATCACAACATTATCATATTACAAACCCTTTAGCCAATCGACACATTGTTGCACACCTTGCACCAGTCAGTGCCTCTAAAAATAGAAGCACGTTATTCCACCCAAATTGCCCATAAGGACGTCCATCATTAGATGCACTCATGCTACCTCATCCTGAGAGTAATATAGCCCAAGAAGGTCCCACTTCTCCAAACTACACCAAGCTTTTAGTGGGTAAAGGGTCAACGTAGTCCACTAAACTGTTTGGCCATAGCTCCTAAAATAGCTGCGTGAGAAGAACAAATGGTCAATTTCCCATGGCTTGGTGACAAAAGGAGCAAAAGTATCAATGTTTCTTGCCCATTTAAGCCTTTATTCCTTTGTCACCAAACACTTTCTTTGCAAAACCCACAAAAAGATTCTAAGCAATGCCTAAAACTTCAACCTTTAAAAGAGCCAACAGTCCCGATCAAGATAACTTCTACATAAAGGTGCCTGATCTTGGAGTAGGGCTGGATTCAAACCCCCACTAATTGGATTGGATCTGAAGTAGAGAATTTGAAAACTAGGCAACATTTTCCATGTTCACACTTCTTCAGTGTTGCATCCAGACATGAAGAGATATCTGAATGCAGTAGGAATGTAGTGCGATTCATTGGCTACAGAGTCAATGGTCAATACAGCCACGTTCAAATCATAGGGCACATGTCACTCTCTTGTCAACTGGACTATTAACATGATTGGTAAGTACCACAAATTGCAAGGACTGCAAAGATCATTATTAATTCAAGAGATTATGGAGCAGTTATCCCCCAATCTGCTACCATGGGAGATTAGGCATCTTTTACCCAAGATCAGGGGTGTAAACGAGTCGAACTCGAGCGAACCTACCTTGTTTATGTTCAGTTCATTTATCTAAACGAACATAAACCTTTGTTCAGATTCGATTCGTTTATTTTACAAATCGAACTTAAGTGAACCTACCTTATTTAAGTTTGGTTCATTAATTAAAGTTCATTTAAGAATTCCACTAACAATCATATGAAATGAAGTCCAAGATAAAAGTTATTAACTAATTTACAAGCGTTACATTTCACTAACAATTATATGAAATGAAAGATCATAACTCTTAATTAAAAAGAATAACAATCCCAGACTTTCATTTCTCAAACTGTTATAGAGGAGAGGGGTTACTGTAGGAGGAGGTAGCGGCAGCAATTGGAGAAGAATGTGGAGAAGGGAGAGGGAGCCACCGAGAGATAGGGGTGCAAACAAATTGAACTTGAGCGAACCTACGTAAGTTCGATTCAATTCGATAACAGTTTTTCAAGGTTCGGATTCAATAAAAATAAATAAAAGGTTCAGCTCAGTTCGATTCATTTTTGTTATCAAAGATTTGGTTCATTCGTTTTAGTTGTAAAGTTTGAAATATTGTTAATTTAAGTTCGATTCGTTTGGGGTGTGTTTAAAGGTTTGTTTATAATTTCTTAAAAGTATAATGTTTTGTTATAAATGCAAGTGTAATAAATCATAATTAAAAAAATAAAACATGGAGCATAAAATTAAAAAATATACAATCAAGGCATATTTTTCAAAAGAAAAAATATAAATAACAAAAAATACCTCTATAGCCCACAAAATATAGAAGGGGTGTCCCTTAAGTTGTCTTGCCATCACATGTTCCAATCTTGAGAGGTGAAGAGTCTCTACTTTGGTAGTAGGAATGCGGCAGTAGCGAGAGTAGCGGTAATTAGTTGAGGCCCTTGTAGGTCCGGAGTGTGTGTGTGTAACTTTTAACAAATTGAACCTAAATGAAGCTACCTTATTCAGATTCGGTTCATTTATTTAAACGAGCTTAAAATTAAGTTTATGTTTGGTTCATTTATTTACAAGTTGAATTTAAATCGAACTTTTGATGAATCGAACCTGAAATTTTTTGACAAACCTACCCAAGATCTAGCCTTAAAGTCAGATCTTTTCATAGCCAATTGAATAAGTATGTGGAGACCTCCCAAACTAGAAAAGTTGGAAAGTAGAATATTGTTGAAGCTTTTGGAAATAGATTTCAATGAATGAAAATAGAAACCAATGCCTCTTTATATAGAGGAGATTACAATGGTAATCCTAATCCTACTAATTAATTTGAAAACAAACTCAATCAAATCAAGTCATAATCAAATCAAATCCTAATTAAAAATAGAAAGCGATAAAACACAAAACTTTTCCAAACTTAACTAATCTAAAGTTTCTTTTCTAATTCTCTAACACTTTCCCCAAGTTGGAGCGTACAGTGCTCAACTTGCAAGAGGAACAACAAAACTAGGACATGACTCTCCCCAAATGTAGATACCAGGATGAGCAAGCAGTATGGTAGATTATAGTAGAAGTAGAAGTCACAATAGAAAGGTAGTAGCAGCAGTAGTACTACATGATGTAGTAGAGTAGTAACCACACATAATAGTAGTTGGGGCATAGCAATAGCAGCGGCCAAACACAAGGAAATGTTCCCTAGCAAGTAGTAGTAATAGTGGGAGAGTGGTGCTCAAAATCCCCACCATTCATCAATTTCAGCAAAAAAGCCATGTGCTAAATGAAAAATACCAACACCTTATTCTGGAGAAGCAATGAGTAGCAAAGGATGAGACAACAACCATAGTAGCAGACGATGAGGAGGTCTCGCTCCGCATAAGGGATCGCAAACGCTCCAGTTATGCAGGAGTAAACACGAGTGGAGGCTGGTCTAACCCAGTCTCAATAGTAGTCACCTCTATGATAGTCTGATTAGTCCAAGTGGGCTTGCCAAAGTTATCCCAACATCTGTTAGACGAATGGTTCGTTCTCTTGCAATGGATGCAAGGAGAGTAAGTTCAGCCTCGTCCACCACATCTACCATCATGGCCACCAAAGCAACCACTCTGTCCTTTAGAGGCAACGCGAGCAGAGGTCTCAGAAAGAGTGATAGAAGCGATCACCAGCGAGAAATCGACATCAATCTTCTAAAGGCAACAAAAATAATCCTTGCAAACTAGTCGCGAGGGCTCACTCCATCAAAGAACCTATATGTCTACCACTTAGCCCTCTGAGAAGTCTAAGCATCACAGCAAGAGGGCTGGAAGATAGCAAGTTCCTTGTAGAGTGACTCCATGGTTTTGTAATAGTCAACCAAGGATAGGTCCCCCAAATTGGTGAACCATATCCTACAATAGACATCCGCCAACTTGGAGTCGTTGGATTCCAGGAGTACTTTTTAACAAAGTTATCCCAATTATCCTCTACGTTCTTCTTGTATAGCATATCGGCTGCGATCTCCAGCTCTATGTTGTTCATAAGCTAGTTCATCACATGTAGTTATCCCGCTCCCATTTGCCATAGTCTCTGTCCTTGGAGTCAGGTTCCTTTTTAGTCAAGACATAAACCTTTTTTTGACCTCCAATGAAGATTTTGAAGGCCCTAAACCAGAGAATGTAATTCTAGGCACCATTAAGTTTGATCAAGATGTCCTAAACTACTACGGCAGTAGTAGAAGCCAAGGTATTAGCCTCAGTAGCAACGAAAGATGACCTTGAAGCTGACATCATAATCGAAAAAGTTGATCACATGCAAGTGCGCACTAAGGAGAGTCACGCACGTGAGAGGCATGCAACAGTGCGTAGTTGCACGCAAGATGCGAAGTAGGGCAGCGCGTGTTGCATGCAGAGATCACGCAAGCACACTTATAAGCGGTGCATAGCGTAGCAAAGTAGTGCGTAGTGCATGCAAAGGTCGAGCGCACTTGCGTTCAAGCGATGCATGGCGCAACATCGTGTGGTGCACAGCAAGGCAAATGTTCGTGTGGTAGTGCAGTGCATGTAGAGGTCAACCGCACGAGTTGCGTGCAAAAGAGCAGCAACAAACTTTGCGCACGGAGAAGGTAGGACACCACAGCCAAGTTGCGTGGTGCAACAACAGCTCACACGCGATGGTGTGCGATGGGCAGAGAACCTGCACATGATGCGCAATGGGCAAAGAGGACATTGTAGCACACGTTGGCGCATGCTACAAGAGAGATGAGAATCCTAAGGCCAACAGTGGAGAGAACAATATCGTGTTTGCTCTAATACCATGTTAAAGTTTTTGGAAATAGATTTCATTGAATGAAAATAGAAACCAATCCCTCTTTATATATAGAGGAGATTACAATGGTAATTCTAATCCTACTAACTAATTTGGAAACAAACTCAGTCAAATCAAGTCTCAATCAAATCAAATCAATTAACAATAGAAATAGATAAATCAAACAACTTTCCCTAAACTAATCTAAAAACTCTTTCCCAATTCTCTGACAAATATATTGTAGTGAGCCAGTCTTTTAACCTCAGTTTGGGTAATGACTACATCCGAGATGTTTTTGTTGAGAAAAACATGTGTAGTGATTTAGTCCCACATAGTATAGTGAGACCTTGTTGTGTGTGTGGTGACGTATAAATAAACTTGTATCCCCTCATTTATTCTTTGAGAAGAAATAAAGAAAAACACACATATAGGGTACTTCTCCTGTGATTTTCTCCCCACTCTTTGTGAGTGAGATTTCCACGTAAACTAAAGCATTTTTCATTTATTTTATTATTTTGATATCATGCTTCCACATTATTTAGATTTATCAACTTGATATCAGAGCATATTCTATCCTTGGATTCGTTTTATCACGCTTACCATTAGTTTGTTGAAGTTCCAAATTTTTTATTCATTGAGAGACCAAGGGCCTCGTGGAGGATCCTTCGGACGACCTCAACACAGCCACCTACCGCCACCCTGAGTGCAACTAAGAGGTGCTCTCCAAGGCGAACATCAGCCGGAGGCAGGAGGAGAACACAACCACGACATGCAACTCGTTGTCCCTCTCAGACCCGAGGCATCCCTCCTCGTGCACCACAGATGGAGATCGCTCTTCCGCTGGGAGTGCTGGAAGCACGCGAGCACGAGGGGAGATCGTCAGAGGCACACAGAGGCCTTACGCGGCAACGGCGGCGGCGGCGCCCACTGGTTTTTTGGCTAGCGGCGAGGAGGCGAAGAAGGTGGAGGCGGTGGGGACGCGTGAAGATCGAGACAAAGATCCCCTCCATACGCAAGGACGGCCTCACCCTTCGCTGGACCGGCTACCCCATCGGCAACCGCACCAACAACGTCTACTACCTCTTCAACCACCTCAAGTTCTGTGTCCTCATCCACAGGTACGACAACGCCGGTCGCTGGGGCCTTCTAGCAAGTTTCGAGGATGAGAGGGGCCTTGTGAACCCCCGCGGAGGCTGCCGCGAACGCGAGGACGCTGGGAGGAAGCCGAAGAGGACGAGGGCGATGCTCCTCGGGGAAGAACGAGGCGGTAGCGGCTGTGTTAGTTCTTCCTAACCCTAAGGGAGGATAGGTGTTTTTAGGTTTCTTTTGCGAGGTTTCCAGGTTGGAAAGAAAAAAAATAAAATAAAAATAAAAAGAGGAGAACAAAAAGGAGAGAGAGAAAAAAAAGAGGGAGGATATAAAAAAAAAAAAAGTGAGAAAAATTAAAGAAAAAAAAGAAGTATTTGAATTTAAAAGAGGAGGTGAAGAAGCTCTTCTCTATATTTATTTTAAGTATGGGAGAAAGGAAGAGTGTAGACACCATTATAGTCATCCTCCATTCAGAAGTCTCTTTTGTTATTGAACTACACATGAGAAATCATAATTTTGTGAGATCCAGAGTTTCGAGATCTCCAAAGAGGGAAGTCCAAAGTTTCAAGGTCCTCGAAGGAAAAGTCCATTTCAAGTTTCTGTGTGGGAGGTCCAATTTCGTGGACTCCAGAGAGGGAGATCCACTTTAGAGGTCTTCAAAGAAAGACTCCTTTTACAAGGATACTAAATGGAGAGCTATCAGCACCAAGTCTCCAGAGGAGAGGCAATTGTCAGAGCTAGCTACAATAGTTCCTTCAGCAGCTCCAACCTGTGTTCCCGTTTACAAGTAAGAACCAGTTCAAAGTGTTGTTTATTCTTCTAGATAGAGTGGATTTCTTTGTGTTACAAGCTGAGAATTTCATGTTTCAGCTTAAGAAGGAGTGTTGAGAGAAACATACATAGTGGTTTAGTCCCACATAGTGCAATGGGACTTTATTGTGTGTGTAGTAACCTATAAATAGATTTGTATCCCCTCACTTATTATTTAAGAAGAAATAAAGAGAAACACGCCAATATGGTGTTTCTCCAGTGATTTTCTCCCTACTCTTCATGAGTTGGGTTTCCACGTAAACCCAAACGTTCTTCTTTTGCTTTATTATTTTATACCATGCTTCCACATTATTTAAATCTACCAACTATTTTTGACAGCTTTTCTGACCTAATGTTTGGGTCATCTAAAGTCCAGCTCAGATGTCCCAACTTGATCTTCCTAAAATTTGGGTTTGGGCTCAAATCCAGATTTTGGAAAGTCAAGCCTTAGATGTTAATCTTGAATTTTCCTTTTGGATCCAATTATCTTCGTAACTGGATCATTGCAAACTCCAACAAAAACTTGTCACTGTAGATGCAAGCTCCCCTTCTTATAACTTCAGTAGGTTAAACCAAGAATTTGGAAAGAAAGAGGTAATATACAAAGAAAGATCTAAAGATTGCCGCTTTCACATGGTCAAACAAAATAGACGCACCATGACCGACGACCTTCTGGGAAGACTGAAAGGTTTAACTCCATAGCAATAATGCCCCTCTTAGTAACCTGACTTTTTTTTTCTGGAGAAGCTAATAAACTTACCAACATAATAGAAGTTGAAACATTTTTTCTGCGGACAACTGATTGACAGAAACAAATCAACTAGAAACCTTCACATTTCTAAGTTATAACTGGCCTAGAACATGAACCCTAGACAGCAATTCGTCATTAACTGGCAGTTGTAGAAAACAATATCTATAATCCAGAATGCTATAAAAATAAAGCACAGAAACAAATCAGCAGATGCCTGCAGAGAATCTGGAACTAAGAGAATACCAAAAAGATAACCAATTTACCAATTGAAAATACCTAACCACCAGAAAAAAAAGTGGCTTTGAATGGGGGGAATAGCACCTTTAGCATCATTTACAATATACAATCATCTATTCTGCTACCGCCTTATGCCATGATATGGGATATCCCGATTTGGTCAATAGGAACTGCAATTCCAATAAATGCAGGGGGAATCGAAATTAGGAATCCTAGTCTATAAAAATGCGCTCTTCCCCCTTTTACTCCCAAGTGTGCACCAAACACTAAAAAAGTGCTCTTCCGCCAAAAGGAGGATATCCTATTATCGAAAATTTTATTTCAGGATTGTTATTCCAGTAATCAAACTAATCTTATCCGTTGTCTGGATAGGGGAGTAAGACCCCTTGTTCTTTATTTGGCAAGATCAATTCCAGAATACATTTATTCCAGAATTTAGCATCTAATCCTGGAATATAATAAGGTTAACTCTTTAGTCAATTCCATGGAAAGAATAAAAAACTAAACACAGGTAACCTTTACTTATTATATTATTATCACATTTATCTCTTAAATCAAATACCAATCAAAACTTATTCCTATATATAACCACAACATACAACAAAACATTAAAAAAAAGGTGATAAATTCCATAATAATCCTCTATCCCTTGCTTAGTTCCCCTTTTCAAATTGGCAAAATGTAAAGAAACGTGCTTTGCAACGCAAAAGTGGAGATCACGCCGCGCATTCCCCTCACACACGTAGGAATAAATCTGAGTGGGACCCACCAATGGAACGCACCGATGCATTTAAAATATCACTATTATTACCATGTGAAAGGTCATGTGTCCCTTACAATGCACGTGGTGGACCCACCACCAACCAAAGATCAAGAAATCAACGATAATTTTTACCTAAAATTGAAACGAAATATCACCGGTGATATTTGATTTGAAATTAAAAATCACCAATGATATTCAAAGAATCAGCGATAATATTTGATCCATGTGCAAAAATCACCAGTATGATATCTAGTTCGGAGCTAAAAATCACAAGTGATATTTCAATAATACCAATGATATTTGGTTCAGATCCAAAAATCACAAGTGATGTTTGGTCGATGTTTGACTAAGATGTAAAAATCATTGGTAATGTTTGATCCAAAGGAAAAAATCACCGATGATATTTGTTTCTAAAGGGTGAGCAGCGACATAGGTCCCACCACTGTGATTTAGGGGGAGTAGATGGAGTCACAAGTCCTTTTTACAATGCAGCTTATTGCAAAATGTATTTCTCTACCATCATCCTTTCAAAGTCCTCATCTCAGTACTTAATTTTTTCTTCTCCTATATGACTAATGGTTATACTTACAATTATCGTTATTACATTCTCTTCTCTCCACCAAATACCAACCTCAAAAGCATAACCCTTTATCTGACCCCACCAACATCCAAATACAAACATCGGAAGAAGGAAAAAAAAACGAACCACTTACACCTCCCAGCAGCAAGTTCTCTCCTCTCTATCTCCCCGCATACCAACACAATAACCAGAGAACTCCTGAAAGTTTGCACACATCTCCCCAATTTTTCCTCAAATTCCACGTACTCGAACACAAAACCCGAAATTTCTCAAGAAAGAACTTGAAGATCCCACGCACCAATAAAAGCATCAAAAATTGACAAAAAGAAAAAGGAAAAAAAGAACAGAAGAAGAACAAGGAAAAGGATCAAAAAAAGGGGGGGATAATGGAAGCGATGACGGACCAAGGGAGATCGGGGTGATCACCGGCGGGGTCGGGTTGGGCGTACCACGCCTTCATCATCCAGAGGGCGTAGAGGATCATACCCATCCCCGTCAACCCTATCAAGGCGTTCGTCAGCTTCATCGCATACTGCAGGCACATCCGCACCCCTCTCCCCATCTCTTCTCTCCTCGTGGGGATCTCTCTCTTCTCTTCTCTTCTCCCACGACCCTCCTTCCCTCGTCCTAGGAGTCGGAGACTTCCTCTTGGACAGTTGCGAAGGGCAGTTGGATTTGGACATTTGCTTATATTTGCATCTCAACGCGCGCGCGCGCACCCGCTTCTGGACTTCCCGGTGGAGGACGAGAATTTGCCACGACGAACTTGGACGATGATTATCTACTATAGTTTTATGTGATTTGAGAGGCCGGTTCCTTCATTATTGGGGTCAGAGTTTTCACTCCGGAAGGTTCCTCCACGGTGGTTTACAGAGGGGGTAACTCTTATTTACAAGAGGGATTGGATGGATTCGAGTTAACCTATCCATCCAATGTTAAGTTAACCCAGGTTGTCTCGTGGGTTAAGTTTTGACCCTCATTTTCTCTCTCTGGTTACCCTCTCTCGCTCCCCCTCTCTTTCGAAAATGCTCCTTTTTATTTTAAATATTATTATTTAAATAGAAAGTAACATCAATTAACTTACCTATCATTCCAAGGATAAACATATCCTTTGTTACTTTAACCCTCGTTCTAACCCACATTTCCAAATAAACACCCTCCTGTCACATAACAAGATAACCCTCCTTCCTAACCCTCATCAGTAAACATAAATGGGGTTAACCCCTATTTGCAAATAAACACAAATAGAGGTTAACCCCTGTTGTAAATTTACCAATTCGGATTAGCTAACACACATCATAAACTAACTGCTAGGAACTTCTTATGTTTTTGCCCCTATAAATATTCAATATTCGGCACTTACCTTTTCTTGGGAATTGTATGTGGTCTATTCGATGCCGGATGTTTCGCAGAACAAAAAATGTTTCATTGTTTTCAATTAGTCATTATAAGTGGGTGATCCATTCTCCTGCCTTTGTATTGAGGAGGTTGGCCACTTGGCACTTGCTAGAACCATTATTGAGACACCGGCACTATCATAAGACCACCTCGGTGATTCATTATCCAATCACAATGTTTCATGGGCATTTTACATTTATATTCCTCAACGTTTTATTATTGCATCTATATTCTTATAAGTGGCTAGAGGGAGGAGGGGTGGGGTGATGACCAGGAGGAAGTGGGGGAGAGGGGTGGGCTAGGAAGGAGGGAGGGGGGGGACAAGGGCTAGGGAAAAGGAGATGGAGGTGGGGTAGTGGCCAAGGAAGAAGGAGGGCAATGGCTGAGGAGAAGGAGGAGGGCAGCAACCTCCAATGATGATTGCAACGCCATCACCGTTGTCGTGGCCTCCGATGAGGGATACGATTCGATAATTAGAAAATATTAGAGAAGGCATTGATGTAAAAATCTCAATTATCCCTCAGAATCTTTCTCATCAACTAGTTACTCCTTCCCTCTCCATCCAGGTATTCACTCTCCCTTACATATTCTTTGCGAGGATGGTCCCTTACATATTCTCACACTCTCTAAACACTATCTCACAAGCTCTATGCTCTTAAATCATTGTCGTTGAACTCAGTATTTCATGGTAGTGACAGAGGTAGCTCATCAAACTTGCATTATATGTTATTGGATTAATTGTATCTATTTTTTGCTTTGACCATTTTAGTTCATACTTATTTTTGTTAGTTTTTTTATAGTATTACATCAACCAAATATTATTAGTAAGCAACTTATTTAATTATCATCATTTGGAATTTTTTAATTCTTAAAACATATTTTTCTATAAATACCATTTTAAGTGTTAAAGAATGCATCTTTTCAATGATTGACATTTTTTTTGTCTACATCATTACTTGAGCATCATAAGTTTCTTTACATATTTATCTTGCATGTTATGTTAATATGGACACATTAATGTTACAATAATATTAAAAACATGAATAACGACATTTATATTTGTAGTATTTCATTGCTTGTGTTGTTAGTCACATAATAAGATCTCTCACCTTAGAAATGAAGTGAACATATTTTGTTCTTTAGTTTAGAATTAATCTAGAACTCAACCAATACTTCTAAGAATATGCTTTATTTCTAAGAAAAATATAAAAATCTCTCCTTGTCCTCTCTTCCTCCTCCTTATATGCTCTTGCAATTCTCCATCCCTTCACTTTAGGAAGAAGGGAGCTACATGTGATCTTATATAAATATGTGAATTTCTTTCGTCCACATATGCATAGAGGAGGAAAAAATTTTTTGCAACTAAGTCCATAAAAATTGGTTACAGTAATACATGAACATCATAGTAGAGGAGCAATCAAGCTCATGGCTCATGGTAGAAAAGAATGAGTTGTTTGTAATAGGTAGAGGATCAATCATGACTCAAAGTAGAGCTACATATAGAATTACTCTAACACATCAAGCTTGTACTTTATAGAAGGAAATTTTTGATATTTTTGAAAAAAAAAAGAGTCATCTTGATTTAAATTCCTTACATTAATACCCACTATCTAGCTATAATAATCAAGATAAAATCCTCCAAATAAAAATAAATTGGAAGCTTTTTACAAGGAATTTTCTTGAAAAGAAAGTCTAGCTATTGATTTTCAAATCCAAGCTTGAACAATATTTTATACATAGTAATATTACAAATTCAATGCTCGGTGAAGTTTCTACCTTCAATCACTTGACACCTGCTTCCCTTCTTTCACTAACATGTCTTAGGCCTTTAACGATAGGTTAAACAAAGAGAAAAAACTTAAGTTTGTAAATTGAAAAAAGACATGATCACCAAGCTCTTGCATCTTGCATGACAAAATTTTAGAAACCACTTTCATTTGGATCATAAGGGAAATATTTTTTGTATGACAAGGTACCATACTTGTGGACTATGCTTAGAATTTCATTAGATTATAGGCTCAAATGGTAAATGATGACAAAACCAACTCCAATCATATGGGAAATAACATAGGAGTACATTACAACACATAAATCCAAAAGAAGCCTCTTGTGTGTTGAAAACCTTAGTACACATTATTGATACTTCACAGGAAAGTTATCAATGTCAAGCATATGTTCAAGAACACATTAGAGGTATAATATTTCACCAATTTGTAGTTGCATTGTGGTTAAGCCTTTTAATCAATGATAAAGAGAAGGGACATCATTAACTATAGAGAAAACAAGGGGAAGGGGGGTCCAATATGTTATTTGTTTTAGGGAGGGAGGGGAGGCAATATTGTTGGGGAAATTGAATGGTTTGATCTCGCGGCATTGCAAAGGTGTGAAAATTGATCGTTTAAAATTTTTCTTCGAATCGATAATGGATTCGATGCCCAGAAAATGGAATAACAAAAATCGAGAAACAAACAACCTATGTAACTAGAACCACATGGAAAGATCTAGTATCTCCCCATTCTAGGCTACTGAGGAATACCTACAGGGTGGCATAGCATAACACCTCAAGTGTTGTGTCTCCTCAAATAAGTCCTAGCCACATAGGACTCCCTTCTCCTTAGCAGGCTAACGAGGCATTTCACGTCGAGAACACTTGATCCCCGCATGTCCATTGCGAACTCTTCATGCATCGTAAACTCCTTCACGATTCCCGAGGTGAACCTCGCCTTGAATTCTTCTCTAAAGATGAAGCACAAAGTAAAAACTTGTGCTTCTTAGAAGTTGGATGTGCAACAAGGATGCTAGATGTCTTGATGTGCCCCAGGACTTCTAGCTAATGCCATGGACGTCTACTGAGGCCTCAAGACTTCTCCTGAGGTCTTTAGTGGAGGGTTTGAACTTAATTGATTAGGGATTAATTAGGATTCCCCCCAAACCATTAGGTGATATCTATAGGAAATCCATATATTCCTAATATGATGGTGGCCATTAGATCGAATCCAATGGCTAAAGATTAATCCTAATTGAATTTTACAACAATTGCCCTCTAATTAATTTGGGGATTTGGGTTTAAGTACCTAAAGGCATTTAATTGCATCCAAACCCCTGGATCAATACCAAATCATATTTAGTCTAATTAAATGTCAAATCAAATACCAATTTAACTCCTTAAATAGTATTTGATTTCCTTTTTCAAAAAAAAAAAAAAAAGTATTCGATTTCCATTCAATTAGGAACTCATCAAAATTATTATTAGCTTCATCACGACAATAATAAAGGAGTTAAGAATCAAGATTTATGGAACTATCTTCCCTTAGGTATTCTATTTCCCGTGAATCCTTCACATTGTAACACATATGTAAACCCTAGGATTAAATCCCAAATTCCATATCCATCCTATCATAGGTTACATATTTTCTATGTTCTCTTTGTATCATTGGGACAAAAATGAAGACTAGCTCCTTTCCCAATGAGCTATCTTCTTCTCTTTCATGTATGGGTTTAATCAGGACCCATACAACCATGCATGAAATTTCATACTTCCCAATATATGCAAAATGAGTTCGTGTCACATGATTTACTACGTGCACTTACAATAACAAATCTATGTGATCCCTTCAATAGATCATGTGTCTCTTGTATTCTCATATGCAGACCAGCTTTCTAATCTCAACACCAAGGTGGGTGTATGGACTATTGGTCTGCCAAATATGCATATCAAACATAAAGACAGACTTATTTCAAGTCAAAGGATATGCCTTCTTCATAACAGTGCTAAAAGACGGACTTTTGCATCTCTATCTCTTCAAGTCAACTCCTTGACTTAACCTACGTGATATCCCCAAATCTCTATTCCTATGTAGAGTGTGTATCAAAGACATCAGTCAGATAACAATCTCTCAAAAAGATTTTCATCTCTTCTCAATCTAGAGACAACAATTGGATATCATGATGGTTTTTTATAACTTATTGAAATCCTCAATCCAAACCGTTTGGATCTTTGCTACCTGTCATTAGTATATCCAACATGGCTTCAGTACATTCTCCCTAATAAAGTGAGAGACCTATCTAGCCATATCAGTATGTCAATGTGACCTGACATTCAGATTTGAATCACCAATCGAGTGATTCAACTCAAGTTGGCTCACTCAAGGTGCATAACTCCAAAAGACTCCTTGTCCTAAGAGCCAATCCTAAACTACCTCTTCGACCCATGATGCTGACTTGACACCTAAGAGCTTTACCATAAAGCCTTGATCAAGAGGTGTCAAGCCATAGGTTGAAGTATTGCATATGATAACTATTTTATCATGTGTGGCATCAAATTTATGATAATGACTCTTCTCTCTACAAGCATGCTCTTTATTCTGAAAAACTATTTCTCAGCAAGAGTGATGTTCTTGTTGTCATCACAACAATGGGATTTTGAGCAGAGGAAACTACGTTGAGTCCTTCCAAAGGCCTTACATATCCATAGTACTCATGTGACAACTACATAAGCTGCAACATATTTCACTTCAATATTTGTATTATGGTGTATATGCTTCTAAAGCAAATGTTGCATCACACCAAATATAAGTGGCTCCTATGTGGACTATCCACATTAGACTGCAGATGTCGCATCTCAACTCACTGAGATTACTTGTTCATTATTCCTTTCATGAGGAATGTTAGGGATAACTCAACATTTTACCCAGAATGTCTTGTGACTTGGGTTAACACATTATATATCCTCCCACTAAATCAGACATCTCTTTTTGGAACTAAAATTTATTTGTGTGCATTGCACACACACATCTTATTTTCTCTCTCAACCCTGTAAGTTGACATCTTCTTCTTAAGAAGATATCAGAAAACATGTGCATTGACTTTCATCATATGAAAATCTATTGAGTACTTCATGTTCTAGAAATCTTTAATTTATCATTGAAAATAATTTTTGATCAAACATTCAGATTCCATCTTCTGGTTATTGTTGTCTCATTTCATTAGCACAACAGTTATCTGCATATGTTACTATTAATATGCTTCCACATATCAATCAAAGAAGTCAATAAAAGGTCAAGTTCTGGTGGATTTCGTGGCAAAATTCATAGATCCACATGCTTGCCTTACTTTGCCATGGAAATTATATGTGGACGACTCTTCTATTATAGTCAGATCTAGGGTTGGCATAGCCTTGATTGCCTCAGAAGGTACCACTCACAAATATGTTGTCAAACATATTTTTCCTTGCCTCCAACAATGTAGTTGAATACGAGCCTTTGCTAGCCGCCATACAAGTGGCCAATTCAATGGGTGCCTCATTGTTTGAAGTGCATATGGACTCCCAGTTGGTGGCTAACCAAATAAATGGTGAGTACCAAACTAGGGATCCTAATATGAGTCTATACATCGAAAAAGTCAAAGAGGAGTTGTCGGATTTCAGGACCACCTCAATCAATCAGGTACCTCGGTCCGACAACCCTTTAGTAGATGCATTAGCCCACTTGGCATTCACAATCCCACTAGAGCAGGAGGAGGATATATGCCTCCAGACATTAAATCAGCCAACGGTATCTATGCCTAAGACATTTATGATATAGCAATTTGATAGGTCCACTTTAGTGAACTATAATTAAGCCTAACTACATTATTATTGGCTTAAGAATTCAATTTAAAGCATGCATTACAGTGAGAAATTAGATAAGCTTATAATTCTTCATTCCTATATTAATGTACTTTGCATGCATATGATTATGTAATTAATGTGCAATTGTATATTGATATATTATTTATGTGGACATCTTTTTTTCAGAAATTGATTAAGGATCAATCTTAGAAGACCATTTTTGGCACTCTAAATTGTCACCAACAAATTTAAGAAAGAATTCGATCCTGAACAGTTCTCTATTCGGCCCTGACATTCTAAATCTGATTGAGCTGCGTATCTCTATTCGGCCCCAAATAGTTCTACGTACTCATGCGAATGTGCCTTGCATCCGATTGCTGAGAAGCCAACTTAGGCGGATTTTGACAGGTCAGATTTTGATAGCTAGGTCTTTGGTTTTGATAAGCCCAAGGGAAGTTGGGGTGGTTGATGGGAACACCATCATGAGCCCTAACTAGCTCATTTTGACCTAATGAAGTCAATAAATGCTCCTACATAACCACCAGAAGGTCATAACTCATTGCATAACCATTCAGAGAGAAAAATAAGAAACTAGGGGTAAAACTATAATTTTACCAATACATTACAACCACGTGTTTTCTCAAGGGCTGAATAAAGGTCAAATGGTCTTAACAAGATAATAAGTGAGTTGGATCAAACAGAAAAGGGTTGTGAGTGTTCTGAGAATTAAATGACTTTTAAAACTCTAAAAACAGACCCACTTAATTAACTAAGGTTCTGGTCAGAATAAAATTCACTTAAACCCTCTAAAAATCATAGAAAAATATTCTCTAGGGTTTAGTACCTTCAAATTGTCCATCAGAACCCATCTTAACCTAAAATGGAGTCTCAGATAGATATTTGCCCTAATTTAGGTTTTTGCATAAATTACATAGTCAAACGTGGTCAAAACCAAAATCCAACTTCACCATTGGATTCCTTAAGTCCAAATTAGGTTTGTACCAAAATTTGGACCTAAGGAGAACTTGTATTGATCTAGTTTGCAAAAAGGTTTTGCCTAATTACATTTCTACCCCTAACTTTCAAAAACCTTGCAATCAGGCCCTGACTTCTTCATCATCTTTACAAATAGGTTCCTCCACCATTATTGCGGAGGAATCCTACTCCGACGACCTTTGAAAGGAGATTTCTCCTTGATTTCTTGAAGAATCTCCTCCAAAATTGGAAGGAAGATTCTCTGAGAAATTATCTCTAATATGAACCCATCCATGAGATCTGATTCCCTCCAATTTCTCATGCGAACGCATGAGAGCTTTGGGTCTCTTGAAAGCTTCCTTCTCCAGCGAGCCTTCCTTGCTTGGAAGCTTGGCTTCCAAGCACAAAACCCTCTTCGATGACCTATAAAAGACTCCCCAAGGTCCAACCGTTCTCCTCAGCTTGAAATTGGGTTGGAATCCCCCATATTCCTCTCTCCCCTCCGGCCACAACTCTCCGCAAGCTTCGGTGGTCTCTCCCTAGCTCCTTCGTCGCCCAACCACAATACCAGTGGCGGGTTTATCTCCCTCACCGTTCTCTGCATCAAGCAATACCAGCCGACGCCATTCCTGCCCCGTCTTCACCGCTGCCTCTCCTACGGAGGTTCATCTTCCCCACGTCCGGCAACCACACCGGCGTGGGATCTCTGTCCCTTTCGTCCCTTAGAAGTAGGTTCTTAGATTCCCTCTCTCTCTCTCTCACTTTCTTCCTCTCTCTCTATTTCCCAAAATCGACTACTGACGCTACCGAACACCGTCATCCCCTCCATCTCCGGCAACTCCTCCGGCGAGGTGTTCCCACTGCTACGCACCTCCATCCACCTCGCTGACCACCCTACAACCTCCACTGTGTTGGTACTAGAGCACCACAATCGTTTGTTTTGATGATAACAAAACACGTGTCATTTAACATTTACATTTGGAGTCTTAGATTTCAGGTCAAATTGCAAATGGAGACGTGATTAGACGGAGTTCGAGCTCGCATCCAGGATGGATTGGAGGAGCATGATGGAGAACAGAGGAGATTCGCGAGGAGCGATAGATTGAAGATGGAAAGACAAGAAGAATAGGATAGAATTCTGTTTATTTCATGTACTTTTGTCTTTATTTCCTTGCTCTTTTTGTTCCTTAGAACATCATGTTAAAGAGCCTCAAAGTACCCTAATAGTAGTCCTAGGACACTTAGGTTTTCTGTGGAGAACTTAGAAAACCAATATAGGGTTCAAACAGCTTTTTCAGACATCTAATTCCAAAATCAAACGTTTGATAATATGTTTTAAGATGTCTGACTGTTGATTCAGACGTCTGATAACATTTAGGCTGGACTTAGTTAGCTCTGTCTGATGAAATCAGACGTCCAGACCTTAGACTAGACGTCTTAGAAGACGTTTGATGTTTTTGCCAGACGTCCAATTAGTGGACCGTTGGCTTCCTTACCAAACACTGGAGGATATAACCGTTAGAGCCTTATCAGACGTCCTTAAGCCTTTCCAGACGTCTGATAAATGACTGTTTTGCCTCGGCTGACCCGAAAATCTCTTCTCAGAGATTTTCTAGCCGTTGCACTCTCTTGGAAATCCATTTCCGCAGAAAAGTAGGTTTTCAAACATCCAGACATAGTGCCAGGCGTCCTATATGTCATCTAATGGACTTGCACTAGAACCCTGTTTAGATCTGACTCAAGTCAGGAAGAAACCTGCCTAAAATCAGACGTCTGACTTTGTTCCCAGACGTCTTAAACTGGTCTTCCAGACGTCTGATGCCTGGATCAGACGTCTGATAACCCTGTCAGTGCAATGATTGTTCCTGATTTCGGCCTGATTCTCTTGGGTTTTGCACCCAACGGCTATGGAAGCTTTCCAAAGCCTTCCAAAGCCCTCCTAAGGCCTCTATAAATAGAGAAGAACCTCTTGCACAACAAGACACACCTAGTAATACACTTTCACACCATTTTGTGTCTCTTGATCCTAAAAAGAAAAGCCCTTGCTCTCCAAGCTCAAGTTCTTCATCTTGAGAGCATCAAGCCTTTGCGCACCCACTCTCCCACCGTAGTTCACGAGAGCGACGTTGCACCATCGTGTAGCTCACGCACCCGCGTCATCGATTCAACGCACTCCTTGAAAGGGAGCATCTTAATTCCTATAGAAGCTTAGGTTAAAAAATGACTTTGTTGGCTCTATAGGATTGTTGTTATTTTACTTTATTATTTGGTTGGGTATTCGCTTTGCGAATTCCCGTCTCCTTCATGGGACAAAATCCTTCTCGTGAAGAGAAGGGGTTTGAGGTACGCTACCCTCGTATAAAGTAGCATGGTTGTAATTGAGGTTGAATCACCCTCGTTTAAGTGATTCGATAAGTGGATTTGATCAACTTGGTTGATCGAAAAATCCTAACTCGAGAAAGTTAGGTGGTGGTTTTTACCCGGTTTGGATTTCCACCTAAAAATAATTGTGTACATTGTGTGACTGAATTTTGTGAGATTATTTTACAATATATTTCCGCAATTTATTACATCACCCCCTCCTAGTAGGGAATAACACACTGCACCTTCCCGCTCATTTCCTCTCACTCCATTCGCTCCATCATCCACCCAAACACCTCCCCGAACAGACCCACTCTCACCGTCCATTTCCTTCACCGTCCGACCACCACAGCCACCCTCGCTCCACACTACAGCCACCGTTACATTCGTCGTGCCACAATGACCCTGCTGAGCATTCTGACGCGGCCGTAGGGCCTCTTTTCTTGATTTCAGGTAGCAGGTCAGAGTCACCATTGCTGTCGAGCTTCGAGAGAGCTTCAAGCTGCTCTAAATCTTGCTTCCACTCCAGGTAAGACCTCCAGGCTGTGTGGGATTGAGGCTTGTAGGTGTCTAAGTCCTCACGCAGGGGCTTCAATAGCTACAGCCTCGCCAATTTGGCCAAGCACCCTGCTACTACGTTGCGATGAAGACAGGTGGGACATTTAGTCCCACCTCGGATAGGAAGAGGTGCCCGCATCGGCATAAATTGCAAAAGTGCACATAGCTGTTCGCCTCAAAACACTGAGGGTGAGGTCCTCCTCCCCCTTCACTCGGACTCGTCCGCGACACCTCACCCGCAGACCTGGCCAACCTGACTACCCACCTGACCTACACTCCTCGCTCATCACCACACACCAGTGAGCCTGGACCCGGGTATGCGCTAGGTTCGATTACCCGACCAACTGTGGCTCTAGGAGAGCGAGACTGAAATAGAAAGAGAGAAAGAGAGAGGAGAGTTGCACGGGGGAAGGGGGGTTTTTGCTCTGAGAGGATTGGCTCCAACACTAGCCGGATTCTGAGAGAGGCAAGCCAGAGGAAGAAGAAGAAAAGAAGAAGTGAGGGCATAAGCTGAAGGGCCAAAGAAGAGATGAAGGCCTAAGGAAGAAGAAGAGGCATTGCAGGGCTGAAGGTAGAAGAAGAAAAAGAAGAAGCAAGCCAGAGAAAGAAGAGAAGAAGTGAAGAAGAAGAAAAGGCACGCAAACAAGAATCAAAGAAAGGAGGACTGTAGCAAAAGTCATTTAAGACGTCTGATTGCAAAATCAGACGTCTGAATTCATACTCCCTCCTTTAATAGATTTGAGTAACTATTCTATGTATTAAACTTATAATTGGTGATTCAAATCACCATTATTTTGTCTAAAGTTCTTTTTACTCTTCATATACTCATATGCTCTACATTCCTAATTAATTTTTGAGTAATATTTTGTGTTCAAATTGCATTTATTGTTGAGACTAGTGTGTGAATTCCATTTGCTCCCTGTGTTCGACCTCGGAATCTTTTCGAGTAATAAAATTGTATTTGTTTTCAAAGCAGACTATACTGCAACGTGACACTTTTAAACATCGATCTCGCAGTGATAACTGTGGTTTCTCCATCCAAGGTTATTGGTATTGGAATATGGGTTAGATTTAGAATCATTCTCCTGGATGGCATATAGATTATAATGATTCGTCGTGTTTGCTGCAAAAGATGAGATTGGGGAGAAGGGTAGGAATGATGGGACAAAGGTCCCTCTCTGGGTAGGTGAATGAGTAGGGAGAAAACCCAAGAAAGAAGGATCTCTCAAATCTAGATTATTCACAAATTTCCTCCCCGCAGGAATTTGTGAAATAGGAAAACGCGCGGGATTCTGCATAGTAAGTAGAGGTGTAAGATTCTTCATTATGTTGCGAGCCTCATAGAGATGCTTCACTACAATGTTGACTTTGTCTAGTTTCTCAGCTATAATCTCTAAATCCCTAAAACTGGACAGGTTCTCAATCTCGAGTATGCCCTTATGATGCGAATTTTGATGTAGGTTTTGGAGCAGGTTTCCTCGCGTGAATTACAACATGGATGCATTGTTGATCAAGTTTTCCACCATCCCTTCAAACAGTTCTGAGGCAGATTCTTCGTCGCGATTCAGAAAATTCCCTCCACAAGAAGCATCAACCAAGTTGTGAATGCTCTCTTGCAAACCATAATAAATGATGCGCATGAGTTGCCAACAAGGGATGTCATGATGTAGGCATTTCCTTTGCAATTCATGGAAGCGCTCCCACACTTTATGAATTGGTTCTCTTTGGTTTTGAGTAAAGGTAGTGATGGCTCGCCTAAGGGCATTGGTGCATCTTATAGGAAAGAACTTTTTAAGAAATGCAGATTCGAGTTCGAACCATGAGTTAATAGGTTGTACGATGGTGCGATACCAATAAGCGTCTTTTTCTTTCAAGCTAAAGGAGAACATTTTCATAAGTAGGATTTCCCGATTTTGATTTTGAGGTCCAAGAATTTGGGATAGATTCTTAAGATCCTCAATATGGTGAAATGGATCCTTGGATGCGTGTCCATAAAAGTGTGGGATTTGACTAATGATGTTTGGTTTTAACTCTGGGTCATTTTCCCCAACAGGAATCCTAACATTAGGCTTTACTTGCGCATTGGATGGATTATAGTAATCACAGAGTAGAGGCCTAGGTAAAGGACGAGGAGGATCAGGACCCACCTCAGGTCGACGAGCTTGAACGTTCTAAAGAGTAGCCATCAACAGATTGATTTGGTGGTTCTGCTCAAGCATTTGCAGATTCTAGCTCAGGAGTGCCTTGTGAATATCAAAAGGTGACATTTCCCCTTGGCCAAAAGAAGTAGAGATCTCAGGATTCTGGTTTTGCAATTGATCCATAGAATCAGATGCAGAAAATGCAGAGAAAGTAGACGAGAAAATTGGTTGCTTAAATGCAATCGATCTAGGTAAACTGTCAAAGGAGAGACGAGGGGTGGTTTCAGTGATCGCCTCTTGTTCATAAACAAAAATAATGTGCAAAGGCACACTCACACCATTGCATAAAACAACAACAAGCAAAACCTGAAAATGATTGCACATCAATCATGCAACCTAAAACACCTAAATTGAGCTAGATTCTAGCATAACTTCTAGTCAATGCATGCATAAGCATCGTAATTCACATACTAGTTAGTTTATTAGTCATATAGATAATATCATCATTTTATGTCCTAATAGAGAGATGATTTTAATCGCAGATGATTCGAAGCCACAGATGTCAGATCAGACCAGATAGATTTGATCAAAATGACGACGAAAGTCCAATGCTTCTGAAATCATCCCGATCAGACAACCAGACCATCGTGTACAGTCCATAGAAGAATGGAGATTGTGGAGCCAAAGGGCAAAGATCCAGACCTCAGATGACAAATTCAACCATACGAATGGATTCGGATCGACGTTCACAGTTCAACAATGCAGAAATCCACTTAATCGGAGGCCTATGTCATCAGATATAAAGAGAGGAATAACGGATGGCCACGATGGCACCACGTGGCACCATCGCAGCCACCCCTCGCCACACCCCCAACTCTTGAAGGCACCTCTCGTAGCAGCATAGGCCGTTGAATCTTCATCCAATGGCCACGAGTGCGCCACGTCACCACCTAGATTAGATTAGTATAAATATAAACAAGCAAGTATATATGATAAAGAGTTTACGCATTGCATTGGCTTGCGCGCACGTTGATGGGTCAGCCCGAATAGGTTGTTAATATGATATTTTTATCGTTGAAATGTGTATAGTGGTTAACCTAATTCATCCTTAACCATCTCTTTACAAAATTTTTAACCTGGCCTAATTGATTTTATCTTGTCACTTTTAGGCCCAGGGTCGAACACAGGGAAGTGGGGTTAAAGTCGAGTTTCTACGTTTTCCTTAAAACGCGTCTCTTCCGTTCATTTATTGTGTTTTTGGTGTTTTTCTTATTTAGGTTTTTTTATGGTAATCCTTGTTCTTGAGGCACACCCTCAAAATTGTGTCCTTGGCTTTTAGCCAAACAGAGTCCCAAAACAAGTCTTGCTACTCGCAAGACGAGGTACCTGCAAGTCAAAGATTATCTTTTCTTTTTTATGTATTTTTTTTATCCTTTTACTAACAAAAAAGCAAATAGACAGAAAGTAAATATAGTATGTATATATATATATGTAGTATATATATAAAGGGGTGGGGGTGGAGGTGGCGATGGAGTGTAGCACTATGTCGAGTCAGTCGACGTGTAGAGAGACGCAACCAACACGACTAGGTGCCGCGTGGAGTGTGGATGGAGGATGGATGATGTATGGGACCACACTTTTTTTGTACGCGTGTATCAGGGAATATCAGCAACTGGTGCAGATATTCCCGCGATACAGCGTATAATAAATAACATGAAAATATATGTACATATGTATGTATATAAGTAAATATATCTATATATATATAAATGTATAGTTATATATGTATAGATATATATATATATAGATATATATGTGTATATATATGTATATAGATATGTATATATATATATATGTATATAAGTATATATGTCTATATATATATAAGTATATGTATAAGTATATAGATGTATATATAAGTAGATATATATATATATTATATATATATGTATATATATTATATATATGTGTATGTATACATAACTATATAGATATACTATGTATATATATATATATGTATGTATGTATAAATATATATATTTATATATATGTTACTATAAGTGTGTGAGTGTGTGTGTTTGTGTTGGTATAGGTGTGTGTGCGTCGGTGAATGTGTGTGTGTGCGTTGCTGTGAGTGTGTGTCTGTTAGTGAGTAAAGAGAGAGAGAGAGAGAGAGGATACGTGAGAGAGAGAGCGGGAGCGGGCGGGAGAGATCAGCAGAGAGAGAGAGAGCGGGCGAGCGAAAGATCGCGGATGCGCGAGTTAAGACGTCTGCCGCCTCCGGCGGACGTCTGACGCCGCGTCGTCTGAAGGCGGAGGCAGACGTCTGAAGACGGCGGGTGCGGGCGCAGCTTCGCGTAGGGTTCCTGCAGGCGTGCGCGAAGGCGAAGGCGTGGAGGAGCGAGCGTGGAGGAGGTCTGATGGTGGTCGCGGAGGGTCGCGGAGGAGGGCAGGGGGCGGCGCGAAGCCGTAGCCGGCCGCTGCAGTGCGCGCGGCGGACGGCTACAGGTGCAACTGCGAGGCGGATAGAACGGAGACGGAGGCGGGGAACGCCCTGCAGACGCACGCGGAGGCGGTGAGCTACTGCGGGGACGGTCGCGGAGGAGCGGGAGGACCTGCTGCTGGGCTGCTGCTGCCGTGGCTTCAAGCTTCGAAGCTTGGAGCGGCGGCATTGGCGTTAAAGAGAAAAAACGAAGCGAGGGAATGCACCACGCCCACCGGCTCGTCGAAGAGCTGGGCGGTGGTGCTCCCACTGTGGTGGTGTGCACCACAGTGGGTTCTCCTGCTCGCCGGGTGCCTCCTCGACGGAGGGCCGACGTATGGGAGGGGAAAGCGGTGGAGAAGATGGCTGCGGGTTTTTGTTGCTGCCGCAGCCTCCGTTGCGAGGATGAAGCTGCAGCTACTTATAGAGGAGGAGAGAGTGGCGTGCCGGCTGCAGCAGGGAGAGGGTGCGCAAGTTGCAGCTATAGGGAGCGGCGTTGGCAGGGAGAAGTGACGGGAAGAAGTGCTGCGTTGCATGCAGCTGCGGGAAGAGTGCAGCCGCAGGAAGGAGAGAAAAGAAGAAATCAAGAGGAAAAATAAAAAGAGGGTGATTTTGCAAGGAGGCACTTGAAGAAAAATGTAACTATGCAGGCGATTGTTTCACTCCTCTTCCTCTCTTGATTAAATGCATGCATGCAAGTGTTTTTACAAATGCGATTACAGGATCCTATTATGCAATGTTAATGCTAGAAAATAGCACAAGAAGGCATTGTTACAGGCGTGTTTTGAGGTGCAAACACACGTGCACGTAAGTGCGGGATGCAAGTTCAAGCCCTAAGCTGCGCAAAATTGGTGCGGCGTCGGCGGGTGGGCACGTGCAGGTGCAACTGCAAAATTTGACGACGGACAGCGTGCCACGTGGCACGATCAGAGAGTACCGTGGGGCGGGACGCACGCGATTGCTCAAGTTGTTGCGAGATTAGGAAGGTGCTAGAAGTGCGCGTAGGATTTGAAATCGGACGGCTGAGGATCATTGGCACGGATTCAAAATTTGAGCATGCGCGGGCGTTAATCTGAGTCGTTTGATTGAACGGTCCGGGATTAGGTGCTAAAATGAGGCATGCGGGTGTGCGTGAAGAAAGCAAAGGCGGGCGAGGAAGCAGCGGAGCCATGCGATCATCATCCAAGCGTCCAGAGGCTACCACATGTTGCCATCAGAGTGAATCCACACGATAAAAAGGAAATTGAAGGAGTTTTGAGGTCAAATCAGGGCGGTTGATCTCCCGATCGATAGATCTGATCAACCAGGGGTTGTTGGACGGTTTTAATGCCTAAAATACCCTTTTTGCCTTTCACAAAAGCTATAAAAGAAGGCCCAGGGCCCCCCAGTTGAAGGATTCAGTTAAAACCTCTCTCTTCCATCAACTCCAGACATCCTGTCTTCTCTGCAATTCTCTGTCTCCTCTGCAACTCCGCTCTGACTCCATCATGACGCTTTGGATCTGAGGTGTTGCCGCATCCCGCAATCGGCATCGTTTCTCTTCCACTTTCTTCTATCTCTCTCTCTCTCTCCCTCTCCCTCTTTCTCTCTATCTATCTTTACTTTTTGCATAGCAATTTCTATTATGAAAAACTCTTTATCAATGCAATGAAATCTGATCTTATGAATATTTGATGTGTCTCTATACATATATAAATATCTTGTTAGAACTAGTTCCATAGAAAAGCTTCAGTTAAAAATTGAGATTGCCTCCCTGCGAACGACCCGATACTCACCGATTTTTATAAATATTATTTGTCGTCGTGTTTTCACGTTATACTACAACTAAACAACTTTTAAATCACGATCACACACCGAACAAGTTGGCGTCGTTGCCGGGGAGGCAACGGAAATATTTGAAACTTTTCGGTGCGTATTTGAGATTTCTAACTCGCTACATTTTTCGTTGATTTCTTGTGTGCAGGAAACGAAGAAATCTGAACCAAACATGACAATGAAGAAAGTGTGGGTTCTAACCTCAGGTAAGTACCCATAGTATAGATTAGCTTGATTTAGGATTTTCTTGAACCCTAGGATTAGTTAGAATTTGTTTTCTTATTATATATATATATATATTTCTCTTGATTTCAGGCTGAAATAAAACTTTATCTTAAAATTTCATGTTCCAAAGATCCGCTCGTCCAAAAATTCTCAAATATTTATTGGACGTAGATTTCAAAGTTTGAAACAACATATCCAAATTTTGCAGCAATCAGAGTTATAAAAAAATTTTAAAAATTCATGCACTGATTTGTTATCAATACAGATTTTGTTCCTGATTTTTTGAAGTTCAAAATATCATAGGAATTTTTATATAACTCCGATTGAAGTTAAATTTGCAGAATTGAATTTCTGAGAAAATCAAGAATTTTATAAAAATCAGGTAAAAATATTTTTTGCTCGTTTCATTGGACAAATTATCTAATCATGAACTGGGGGTCAAAATAGACTGCAAACCCCCAGTATAGTTTAAATATGAAAAAATAGAAAATGTGCTTTAAAATTCTTGAAAAAAATATTTTATGAGTGCCTAGTTAGTGATGCAAGAAGACCAATTGGTTGCATTGGTTGGGTCACACTACTCATCATTTTGGACCTAAAAGAATCAATTAGAACTATCTGTGCTTAGCTTTTCACACTAAGGATAGAGCATACTTGCATTTCCATACTTAAAGGAAATCTATCAAACAAATTGTGATTGGCAAAACTTTTGTGTGCCTCATTAGAACCTTTTTTGAAAATATCCAATCAAGTGAACCCTTAAATTCATTAACGCAATCATTTGAATCTTAAAAGATACTTCATCATAAGAAATTACTTGTGAACCTTGTTTGCCTGAGCACTTCACACATTTCAAAATCAATTTTAAGGGCAAACACCCCCTAACGTCCATCATATTCCAAAAGCACATCAAACCCAAGCCTAAAATTGAGTAGACGTGCCCTAGGCAGGACTAATAGACTTGGGGACTTGAAACTAAATTGGGCTAAGGTCAAGGCCTTGTCTACTTGGACCCATTGGTGTCAAGAAAGGTCGGTGCGATAATCGCGTTAACCTTTAGTGGTGTCCCGCCTTGCAGGGTGTCCTAAGGGGTCCCACCCTTCTGGCCAGCCAAGTAATTCAAAGGTTGATTTAACCCAGTCGTGTTTTGGGGAGCCAGGATCAGGTCTAATTAGGGTTGACACTCTAAGGACCAGTTTGATTGCTTGCATTGAGTGGGCGGGGTTTCTTTCATCTGTCTTCTCTTTCATCTATAGACATTCTTCTGGCACATGCAAAGTAGAAAATCTCAAAATCCTGATTTGCTACCACCATTAGAAAGAAATCCTAGGAGAAGATATATTTATCCAAGATCTGAATCTAAACCCTCTGTAATGGCTAGTCATCACGAGGAAGAAGAGATCGATGAACAAAATCTGGATCCTTTGACTCTCTTACAAAGGCAAATCACTAAGCAGGGCCAGCATCATGACCGATAGATGGAAGTAATAGTGTAGGCCATCACTCGACTCCAAAACGGAAGGGCAGACCGACCCCTCCATGACTTTTATAACCCTCCTAATGCCCAACCTGAACCCTTTGTTAAGGTACCTTAGGATGGGGAAGATTTTGAACTCAAACCTTAGATCATTAGCTTGATTCCCCACTTCCATGGCCGTGAATCAGATGACCCCTTCCACCACCTTGAAGAGCTCCTACACATAGGAAGAACTTTTGGCCCTAGGAACATGAATGAAGGCACCCTAATGATGAAAATGCTCCCATTCTCCTTGAAAGATAGAGCTGCACATTGGTTGAGGAAAATTGGTAGACCAATCCTAACTTGGGAAGACTTGAGAAGCACATTCCTAAAGAAATTCTTCCCCGTAGGAAAAACAAATGCCCTTAGATGTGCCATAACACCCTTTAAGCAGAATCCTGGGGAATAACTACATGAGGCTTGGGAGAGGTTCAATGATTTAGCTAGGAAATGCCCTCATCATAGGATTCCAAAGTGGCACTTGGCCCATATTTTCTATTATGGGTTGAGTGATAATCTAAAGAATTTTGTTGATGCGGCATGTGGGGGCAATTTCCTGAGTTGAGATGCTGAGGGAGCCTTTCAACTATTTGAGAATATGAGTGAAAATTCCCTCAACAATGCCTCAATGTCCACCTTTAACAAAGCTAATCAACCAAGAAGCAGAGTTTATGAAGTTAACAACAATTCAAACTTGGTTGATTTATAGCTAATTGCACAACGATTAGACAAGGTGGAACTCGTGGGAAAGAATGTGGAGAATTTGGATAAGAAACTGGATAATCTTCTAAAAGGTGAGAGTTCCTTAGGTATACAATCTAGATTAAACCCTATGCCTACCCAAGGAATGAATATGTTAACCCACAACCAATTCCCCAACCCTCTAGGTCAGGAATTTGTGCACAACGTCAATGACCTAACCATGGCTCCACCTATGAGCCAACTGTACTTGGACCCATCTCTTTCTGGGTGCTAAGGAGGGACCTTGATGCCCTCGAATTCTGAACTAGGCATCTCAATGCCTAGTTATACTGAGGATGTGAATGCACTCCAGGGTTACACTAGAAATGAGCCTTATTCAAACACTTACAACCCTGGATGGCGCAACCATCCTAACTTTGCTTGGTCAAGTCAAAAACCTACCTAGGGTCCTAACTTGACTAAGCCAAACACCTATGGGCAACCTAGTAGGCATACACAACCACACACATATCAACCACAACCTACTCAGGAAAACCAGCCCTCTGATTTGAGTCTGGTCCTCAAAGAAATGAGAAAGATGAATCTGAGACATAAGGAAGAGATGAAGCAATTGAGGACAGAACTAATAGGACGACTAGACCAGCTAGTTGATGCTAGACAACACAGGATGATACCATCCCAACCCATCCCCAACCCAAGAAATTTTAATAAGGTTAACCAAAGCAACTCACGGGAGCAATAGGCACATGTAGTTCATCCTACTCCCCAGCACCCACCTGGTTTTGCCAACCCTAGTCAGGCTCCACCTAGTTTGCAGAACCCACCTCAACCTTTCAACCATAACGCCTTTGCTGGTGTAGTAACCTTGAGAAGTGGGAGATAGACCCAAGATCGTTACCCTTCTAAATCTAAACCTAGACAAGATCTTGAGGAGCCTGAATCTGACCTAGGAGATCAAGAAGACAAGGATCAGGACCCAAACAGTCATGATTTCTCTCAAGCACCCTTTCCTGAAGCCTTGAACAAACCTAGGAAAAAGAAACCCAATCCATCTGAGGAGTGGCTTGATATTTTTAAAGAAGTCCAGGTGAACATACCACTCCTTGAAGCCATTAAGAATATCCCAGCCTGTGAGAAATTTTTAAAGGAAATGTGCACACCTAAATGACAAGCCAAAACAGCAAAAAGGGTTGTGTTATCTGAACAAGCTAGTATTGTTATCCTTAGAAACCTACCCCGAAAACAAAAAGACCCAGGAGCCCCTCTGATCTCGTGCATTATTGGAGATATCACTTTTGAAAGGGCTCTATTAGATTTAGGTGCCTCCATAAATCTGATCCTCACTATGTTATATGAAAAATTCAACTTTGGAGAGCTAAAACCTACTAAGGTCACATTACAATTAGCTGATCGATCTGTGACCACGCCAAGGAGGATTATTGAGGATATAATTGTTAAGGTCCGTGATTTTTATTTCCCGGTAGATTTCTTGGTCCTTGACATGGAGGTATTAGAAAATTTGAAGAATACCCCAATAATCCTAGGAAGACCCTTTTTAGCCACTACCAAGGCAAATATTGATTGTGAATCTGGAAATATGGAAATCAAATTCGGGGATAAGAAAACCAAGATTAACATCTTTAAGGCCATTAAACAATTTGAGGATTGTGGAATGATAGAAGATTATGAGGATCATACTATTGAATATTGTATGGAATTAGGAATATCCCAATCTGATCCTATAGGTCTTGACACCCAAACCAATTAAGAGGTCAGCCTACCATTCACTAACTTGATTCTTAGGCCTCTTGAGGGTAACTATGATCCACCGTTGGACCCTTTATCCCAAGGACCCAAACCTGAACTTAATCCTCTTCCTAATCATCTAAAGTATGTTTTCCTAGGAACTGATCAGACTTATCCAGTAATCATTAGCTCTTACTTAACCCAGACTCAGGAAAATCAATTAATTCAACTTTTGGGAAGAAACAGTAGAGCAATTGGGTGGACATTGAATGATCTAAGGGGAATCGGTCCTACTTACTGCACCCATAAAATCTACACTGAGGATGGATCAAGACCCTCTCGGGAAATGCAGAGATGATTGAATCCCAACATGCGGGAGGTAGTGAAAAAAAAAATAATTAAGTGGTTAGATGCAGGAATAATCTCCCCAATCTCTGATAGCGCCTGGATCAATCCTATACAAGTGGTTCCTAAGAAATCCAGGCTAACTGTGATTACTAATAATAATGGGGAATTGATTCCAACTCGCACAACTTCCTCATGGAGAGTCTGCATCGACTATAGGAAGCTGAATAGTACAACGAAGAAAGACCACTTTCCACTACCCTTCATTGATCAAATCTTGGAAAAACTAGCCAGCCAAAAATTCTTCTGTTTCTTGGATGACTATTCTTGCTACAATCAAGTAGCCATCCACCCCAATGATCAAGAAAAAACCACCTTCACATGTCCCTACGAAACATTTGCTTTCCGTAGAATACCTTTTGGATTATGCAATGCACCAGCGACCTTTCAAAGGTGCATGCTTACAATCTTTTCAGACATGGTGGGTGATTTCATGGAAATCTTTATGGACTATTTTTCAGTGTTCGGGGACTCTTTTGACTCATGTTTGATCAATCTAGAGAAGACTCTACAGAAATGCATTGAGGTGAATCTTGTTCTATCTTGGGAAAAGAGTCACTTTGTGGTTAAGGATGGCATAGTTCTTGGCCATGTTGTGTCTGAAAAGGGGATCGAAGTTGATAAGGCCAAGCTGGACACTATAACTAAACTCTCGCCACCTTCGACGGTTAAGCAAGTGAGATCATTCCTTGGACACGTGGGATTTTACCTTCAATTTATTAAAGACTTTTCTAAGGTGGCGAGGCCCTTAAGCAACTTGCTAGCAAAAGATCAACCCTTTGATTTTGACTGCAATTGCTTAAGGGCTTTCAATCAGCTGAAGGAGGCTATCACACAATCTCCCATCTTACAACCTCCTAATTGGGATCATCCCTTCGAAATCATGACCGACGCCTCTGATTTTGCCGTTGGGGCAGTCTTGGAGAAAAAGGTAGACAAGAAACCATCCATGATTTACTATGCTAGTAAAACCTTGGATGAAGCTCAAAGAAACTACACCACTACAGAAAAGGAGTTGCTGGCCATAGTGTTTGCTCTGGAGAAGTTTAGATCTTACCTACTGGGATCTCATGTCACAATCTTCACAGATCACACTGCATTAAGGCACCTGATGCCAAAAAGGGATGCAAAATCGAGATTAATCAGATGGATCCTTCAGTTACATTGACTTAGAAATCAAAGACAAAACTGGTACCCAAAATGTTGTAGCGGATCATCTCTCCAGAATCCTGGTAGACTCCACAACTCCTCAACTCTGTGATTCGTTCCCTGATGAGACTCTCTTGACTATTTGCAAACTACCTTGGTTTGCAGCTATTATCGACTACTTGGCCATTGGAAAACTGCCCATGGATTGGCCTAAGCATAAGTAGGATAAGTTGATTGCCGATGCCAAATACTACTTTTGGGAAGTCCCAGAGCTGTTTAAGGTTTGTACGGATCAGGTTATCCGCCATTGTATTTCGGATGAGGAGATCACAAGTGTACTAGAATTTTGCCATACTTATGCTTGTGGAGGTCACTTCTTAGGAAAAAAGATGGCAGCCAAGGTACTGTAGAGTGGATTGTATTGGCCGTCTCTATTCCACGACTCGTACAACTTCTGTAGGTCATGTATCAATTGCCAAACCTTAGGAAACATAATCAAGAAGGATATGATGCCCCTAAACCCAATCCTTGAAGTCGAGATCTTTGATGTGTGGGGCATTGATTTCATGGGACCTTTTACCAATTCATTTTGGTACCTATACATTCTAGTGGCAGTCGACTATGTATCCAAATGGAATGAGGTCATCCCGACCCGAACCAATGACCATAAAGTGGTCATGGACTTTGTAAAGAACATCTTTAGTCGGTTCGGTGTGCCCAAAGCTCTGATTAATGATGGCGGGTCCCATTTCACTCACAATCAATTCAAGACCTTACTAGCCAAGTATGGAGTCACTCATAGAATCTCTACTCCATACCATCCACAGACCAATGAACAAGCTGAAATCTCCAATCGAGAAATTAAAAAGATCCTTCAAAAGGCGGTTCGCCCGGATTGGAAAGATTGGTCTACCAAATTGGATGACGCTCTCTGGGCCTACAGGACTGCGTATAAAACTCCGATTGGAATGTCTCCATTCCGTCTGGTCTACGGAAAATCTTGTCATCTGCCCGTTGAACTTGAACATAAAGCTTATTAGGCAATCAAAACATTTAATCTCGATCTTGATCAATCTAGACGACAAAGAAAACTCCAATTGACTGAATTGGATGAAATCCAAAATGATGCCTATGAAAGTGCAAGAATCAGACAAAGGCTTTACATGACAAATGCATCTCCAGAAAAAGCTTTCTCACTAATCAAAATGTTTGGTTATTTGATGCACGCTTGAGTCTCTTTTCGGGAAAATTAAGATCAAAGTGGATAGGTCCCTTCATTATAAGAAAAGTCTACCCTCATGGAGCTGTGCTTATCCTGGATCCCAAGTCTAGTCTTGAAACATAGGTAAATGGTCAGAGGCTAAAACCTTATATCACCCAAAATTGTGATCCCATTCCAGATGGTCACATCAACCTTCTGGAATCCTATTGAAGATAAACTACGTCCTGCAAATGACGTTAAACTTAGCTCTAGCTGGGAGGCAACCCAGTATTCATTACAAGTAGATCTACATCTTCTGCATCCACGCTGACCTAGGATCAATAAGAAAAGTCAGGTGATATCCCCTCCTCTTGCTTATTATATTTTTTATTTTCATGCATACATTTCAATCGGGACATTGTAATGAATAGGTATGGGGGGGTGGACATTGCATGTCTTATCTTTATGTCTAAAATAAATAATAATAATAATGCATTTAGGCATAAAGAATTTTTATTAAGGTTTTATTAGGGATTTATTCTTAAGTTGATTCCTGAGTTTAGAATCTAGTATAATTTCACACTTACACGTAGAATTTGCAATAGATCCTTTGTCAAGACCGATAAACATCTTTAGTTTGTCGAGAAGAAGCAGTGCTTCTTCTCCTAAACCCTTGGACAGTAATTAAGGAGTCAGGCAAACTATCTTTTAACAGATCCACCAAACACGTGTGAGATGAGAGTAGAAAGTTTACTGGTGCTCTAAGGCTAGTATGAGGAATCTTAACCTTTGGATAATGAGATAATGATACTCGAAGTTAGACATAGTTTTCGCTCTTGGTTTCTGTGTACAAGTTGTTAGTGCGAACAGCTTTTGAGAGCCACCAAATAAGGCAAAATACGCAGAGAGCGGGTTCTGATAAAACTATGACTAAGGTGGATGGTCACGACCGTCCTTTAAGGAAACCTCGGCTGAAGGAGGGTATTAATGTCATGGTCAGAAATACGTTGTCCTATCCATTATTTTCCTGGTGCCGAGAATAAGCACTTTCACCAAATAAGCCACCCGATATCCTCTTGAACACCCACAATCCCGAATAATGCCTCATGAATAAAAGCCATATGTGTTACTGTGTTGCGTTAGATGTCTGAAAAAAAAAAAGAAGTTATATATGTCTATGCATATAAAAAAATATACATAAACAAAGAAAAGAGAAAGGAGTAGAAAAGAAAGAAAAAGAAAAAAGAAAAAAAAAGTTCATAAGTATTTTTAGAGTTTATTTCAAGTGTATTGAGGCAAAAACACCCATCACCCCCATAATCCACCAAATACAACCTTAACCTACTTTTCTGTTTTTCTGGCCACCTGAATACAATCTGAGGAATGCTGACTTAGTCGTAGAGTTATCGGAACCTAATCAAAGTGTTAGTGCCAGGAGAGACCACCAAATATACTGATAAATCTGGTGAGATTGTGAGCTTAAAAAGAAAGAAAAGAAATGAGGAGAGAAAGAAAGAGAGAGAACGCGTACAAAAGAACTAAAGAGAGCACAGTTTCTTCGCCTCTCTCTGAGTTGAATTATTTAATAGTCTGGAAATTTAGGTTCTAAAGTACTAGTCTATATGTAGCACCATTTGAGTGTGAGCCACCAAAAATAAATCCACTTCACTCAAAAAAATCTTCTACCTAACCCAAAAGCTGGGGCTGAATTTACAGATTACTTCATAACCCCGAAGGGAGAAGTTTGTCTATCTCAATAGATTTTTACTAAGAGGCAAGTATGAGCTTTAGATGTAGATTGGCTTTTAACTTGGATCAGCTGCATAGACTACAACAAGACACATTCACGATTATCTAGATTACTAAATATTGGTTGAAAATAAAAGACATAAATCTCTAGTCAAACTCTTGATAGAAATCTGTCATGTAGGACCACTTTTCATTTAGTCTTACATTTTCTAGGGACTAGCAAGATTTAGGTGAGGGGGCGTGATTGCACATCAATCATGCAACCTAAAACACCTGAATTGAGCTAGATTCTAGCATAACTTCAAGTTTATGCATGCATAAATATCGTAATTCGCATACTAGTTAGTTTATTAGTCATATAGATAATATCATCATTTTATGACCTAAAAGAGAGATAATTTTAATCGCAGATGATTCGAAGCCACAGATGTCAGATCAAACCAGACATATCTAATCAGAACGATGACGGAAGTCCAATGCTTCCGAAATCGTCCTGATCAGACAACTAGAGCATCGTGTGCAGTCTATAGAAGAACAGAGATCATTGATGTAAACACATTTACACTACTTAAGATGTCTATTTATGTATGTTCTTAAGCATAGGATTGCATTGCATGCTATAAATATTGCATAACATACATCACCTTGCATTTAGAGTAGTTTGAATAAAATGGAGGTTAATTGTCTCCTTTTATGTGCTTGGACAGGGCAAACTTTTTATCAGGGCCTCAGATCGAAGACCAACCGTACGGATGTGATCAGGGCAACGATTGGAGTTCAACGACTCCAAGATCGCCTTAATCAGGCATCCGTAGCATCAGATAGTGACCAGGGAACCCTAGAAGATCAAGGGCCAGAATGGTATAAATCCGCACTTCAAATGACAAATTCGACCGCACGGATGAATTCGGATCGACGATCGTAGCCTAACGACGCAAAAATCGAGTCAATCCAACACTCGTGGCACCATCTACAACACCCAAAAGATGGACGGCCAAGATGGTGCCACGTAGCACCATCTCAGCTGCCCAAACGCTCGCATGCATTCATTGAAGCCTCCGCATCCGCTCCCTCTACGTCGTTGGATCTCGATCCAACGGCTGTGAACGGTTGCACCACAAATTGCCCGCGCGACAATTCGCGCTCTGCAACGTAGTGTGCGAAGGCGCTATCGCAAGCAGCGAATGCAGGTTCGAGCCGTAGCGAAGGAGCGAAGGGCACGGGCGAGCGGGCGAGGGCGTGCGTTGGATCGTGATCGGGCAGCTCAGATCTTCCACTAGCGGCCACGGGCTATTTCACGCGAGGCGGGAAAGTGCCATCGCACGCGTTGGGGCTGGCACACGGCAGCGGGTGAAGGTGCAATCACAACCGTCCGATCTCGCGATCGGAAGGCTGTGGTTGGTTGAACGTGCGGATGCATTGAGAGAGAGAGCAGCTGAGCGGGCGAGCGTGGACAGCAGCCACTACGCCCACGTTGGGGCTTTAGCGATGGTTTTATTCATCACTAAAGACGCCTCATTTAATGTTTTATAGATGTAATGACCAATTTGCCCCCACTCCTTGCAACTATAAAAGGAGACACCCTCCACACAAAATTCTCATCCCTTCCTTCTCTTCTCTACCTCTCCAAAGCTCAAGAGAAGCTTGTCCCACACCCGGGATGCTCCTCGCGAGATAAAGTCCAAATTTTCGTCCCCCTTCGGAAGTGGATCTCGCGACAACGACGGCGTGTTGCTCCATTCCCGTTCTTCTACTTCGTCCAGTTTCGTCCTCCTTCATCCAGGTGTCGTCCCGTCCGGCTCATCCTCCAAGCGATCATCAAGGAGGATAACTTCTCTCTCCCATTCTTCTTTACAGTTTCGGAAGAGGTTATTGATTTTATTCACTCACAACCTCTTCCTCTTGTTAAATCTTTAGCATCTACCCTACCATCAATCATCAACCCACCCCAGCTTAAATTGAAACCATTGCCTGAGAATTTGAAATATCAATTTTTAGGACCTCAGAATACGCTCCCTGTGATTATCAGTGCTAAATTGACAAGGGAGCAAGGGATTAAATTGATCAAGGTCCTAAAGGAACATAAGGAGGCAATTGGTTGGACCATTCATGACCTCAGGGGGATCAAGTCATCTTACTGTAATCATAGAATATTTTTGGAAGATGGATCCCGCCCTTCTCGCCAGATGCAGAGGAGATTGAATCCAAATATGCGAGAAGTGGTCAAAAAGGAAATCATCAAGTGGCTCGATGCAGGAATTATTTATCGAGGGATTCTCGAGGATGTTATTGTAAGGATACGGGATTTCTACTTTCCTGTAGACTTCATAGTCTTAGACATGGACGTACCTGAAAACCCTAGGGATACACCAATCATTTTAGGGAGACCTTTCTTGGCTACTGCTCGAGCCAACATTAGCTGTGAGGAGGGCCAAATAGAGCTCAAATTTGGGGATCAAACCTTGAAAATTGATATATTTAAGGCCCAACAAGGAATTAATTGCGGTGTCATCGAACAAATTTGTGACATTAGGGCTTTGGTTGATGAAACACACTTCTAGAATGACCTGATTATACCTCATCAACCACAGAAAGATCTTGACCCGCAAACAGAAGAGTCGAATCCAGATGTAAACAACCCAGTAACTCCTACCCTTGAACCTCACGTCTATACTGAACCACCCGCCGCTGCTGATAACCCTATCCTTGAGTTGAAGCCCCTTCCTGCTCACTTAAAATACATCTTTCTGGGTTCTAATCAAACCCTCCCTGTAATTATCAATTCCAACCTCAATCCCGAACAGGAATCCCGTCTGATTACTGTCCTCCAGCAACATCGCAGAGCCATCGAGTGGACTCTCGATGATTTGACTGGAATAAGTCCCTCTTATTGTACTCATCATATCTATTCAGAAGAGGGTGCATGACCTTCTCGTGAAATGCAGAGACGTTTGAACCCTAATCTGAAGGAGGTCGTGAAGAAGGAGATCATCAAGTGGTTAGATGCCGGAATCATCTACCCGATCTCCGATAGTCATTGGGTGAGCCCAATTCAGGTTGTGCCTAAGAAGGCAGGACTCACCACCATAACGACTGAGATTGGAGAAATCATTCCTACCCGATTAGCCAACGCGTGGAGAGTCTGTATAGATTACTGCCGACTCAATTCCTCCACGAAGAAGGATCATTTCCCACTACCTTTCATTGATCAAATTCTCGAGAAACTAGCGGGAAATAGGTTCTTCTGCTTTCTTGACAGGTACTCCGGTTACAACCAGGTGGCAATCCATCCTGAGGACCAAGAAAAGACCACGTTCACCTGCCCCTTCGGAACATACGCTTTCCGAAGGATGCCTTTCGATCTTTGCAATGCACCCGCTACCTTTCAGCGATGCATGCTTGCCATATTCTCAGATATGGTAGGTGATTTTCTGGAAGTCTTCATGGATGACTTTTCAGTTTTTGGAGAATCTTTTGACGATTGCCTCCAACACTTGGTCCAAATACTCAGGCGGTGCATCGAGGTGAATTTGGTTCTTTCCTGGGAAAAGAGCCATTTCATGGTGCCTGAGGGAATTGTCCTAGGACACTTAATTTCAGAAAAAGGCATCCAAGTGGATCGAGCTAAGGTTGATCTGATCTCTCGCCTTCCTATGCCTAGCTCGGTCAGGGACATCTGTTCTTTTTTATGGCACGTCGGTTTTTACTGTCGTTTCATTCCGGATTTCTCGAAAATCGTGCGCCCCTTGACTTCTCTTCTCTCTAAGGATGTACCCTTTGAAATCTCCAAGGAATGCACACTAGCCTTTGAAAACTTGCGTGACCGAGTCACCCAGGCACCTATCCTACAATCCCCTGATTGGTCTCAACCCTTTGAGATCATACGCGATGCATCTGATTTCGCTGTAGGAGCGGTCCTGGGTCAGAAAGCTGACGGGAAACCCATGGTCATCTACTACGCTAGCAAGACACTTGACGAGGCTCAGCGTAACTATACAGTTACGGAGAAAGAGCTGTTAGCCGTAGTATTTGCCCTTGAAAAGTTCCGATCGTATCTTCTGGGTTCCCATGTCATTATTTACTCAGATCACACGGCTGTAAGGCATCTCCTTGCCAAGAAGGATGCGAAGCCCCGACTAATTCGTTGGATCTTGCTGTTGCAAGAATTCGATCTTGAGATTCGCGACAAGGCGGGAAGGCAGAATGTGGTAGCTGACCATCTGTCCCGTCTTCCTTCTGAGATTATCAACTCTTCCAGACCCATCACAGAACATTTCCTGATGAGCACCTGCTTACTGTTAGTACTAGACTTCCATGGTTTGCTGATATAGTAAACTACTTGTTATCTCATCAGACCCCGTCTGATTGGCTGCAGGCCAAGAAAGACAAGTTGCGTTCTGATGCCAAGTATTACATCTAGGAAGACCCGTACCTTTTCCGCATAGGTGCTGATCAAATCATTCGGAGATGTGTCTCGGAAGAGGAATTCAACAATATCCTCTCTTTCTGCCATGACCAGGCATGCGGTGGCCATTTCTCTGGGCATAAAATCGCATCAAAAGTCCTCCAGTGTGGTTTTTACTGGCCTACACTATTCAAAGACGCATACAGTCACTGCAAGGCATGCAGTCGTTGCCAGACTTTGGGCAACATGAGCCGTCGCGACATGATGCCTTTGCAGCCGATTCTCGTATGCGAAATCTTTGATGTTTGGGGGATTGATTTTATGGGCCCCTTTCCTGTTTCGGATGGTTTTGAATACATTCTGCTTGCTGTGGACTACGTGTCCAAATGGATTGAAGCCGTACCGACCCGAACCTGTGATCACAAAATCGTTCTCAAATTCATTCATCAAAACATTTTCTCAAGGTTCGGAATTCCCCGTGCTATAATCTCTGATGGAGGGACCCACTTTACAAATGCTCAGTTTAGGTCATTAATGACCAAATACGGGGTGTCTCACCGAATCTCTACTCCTTACCACCCCCAAACTAATGGTCTAGCTGAGCTGTCAAATCGGGAGATCAAGAAGATCCTGCAGGTCACTGTTCGGCCTGACAGGAAGGACTGGTCGTCCCGACTTCCGGAAGCATTGTGGGCCCATAGGACCGCCCACAAGACCCAATTAGGCATGTCTCCCTTTAGACTGGTGTACGGAAAGGTGTGTCACCTTCCCGTAGAACTGGAACATAAAGCCTATTGGGCAATACGGAACTGTAATCTAGATCTTTCGAAGGCTGGGACCCACAGAAAACTCTAAATCAGCGAGATCGATGGATTACGCCTAGGCGCATATGAGAACTCGCGAATCTACAAGGAGCGGGTTAAAGCCTTCCATGACAAGCATATCTCGAGAAAGATCTTTCATCCTGGTCAAAAGGTCCTACTCTTTGATGCCCGACTCAAATTTTTCCCGGGAAAACTGCGATCCAAGTGGGTCGAACCATATCTAGTCCGACAGGTTTTTGGTAATGGAGCTATCGACATCAGTCCGCTCAGCCACGATTCCGAACCTTTCATCGTGAACGGTCAGAGACTCAAGCCGTTCATTGATGTGACTTCTACTAATTTGGCTGAATCATCTCTTATCCTCCATTCCCCTTGAGCTCATTGCGCCCAGTCGATGGCGTAAAACTCAACGCTTAACGGGAGGCATCCTGTCATTTTTTGAAAATCTAAAACCCTTTTCACACTTTTATGCACTTAAAGTTCACCCTTTTAAACAGCCGACTCCACCTCAGATGCTTGCATCTGGGATTAGAAATCGTCCGCAGAATTCATCCCGACCCATTCACTCATTAAAACATCTGTCTTAAGGAATGAACTAAGTAAATAAAAACCCCTAAGTCACAATGAGGACATTGCAAACCTTAGGCATGGGGGGGTTATAAAAGTGCAAAACTTGTAAAAAAAGGGGGGGTTTTAAAACAAAAAAATTCACATATGCCAAAAACACCATAAAAATTAAAAAAAAAAATTTCAAAAAAGAATAAGAGGAGAAAGGAAATTTTGTGGGAGGAGGGAAAAGAAACAAAATGAAAAGGAGCACAAAAAGAAAAAAGAAAGAAAGAAAGAAAGAAAAGAGTGATAGCCCTTAGTAAGAAACTAAGGAATTGACCTAAGTTCTAGACCTTATTCAAGAAAGGAAATGAAAGTGCATGGTAAGATTAGTAAGAACGCAAACTTTAGGCATTCTTGGATAGACTCTTAGTACCCATTAAGATCTAGACATTCTTCAAGAGGTTGAGGAAAATGAAAAGCTTACGTATTAGGTTCAAATCTTAGGGAGTATTTGACCTCATTAACTAACATATGATTTATGGGACTCAGTAACCTAAGCACCCCAATCTCACACACAGCCTGGTTCAATAAGCGTAAAAATCAAAATCACGCAGAAGCGTCACAAAATTCTGAAAAATACACCTAGAATAGGAGTGGACAATCAACACAAGTTGATTTGGACGAGTTCCCAGCGCAGAGAGGCGGGAAATCCCCTCGAAGATGCGTTACAAAATATCATCTCCTCGGTGCTTGTCTCTTAGAATATTTACATATCCTACTGGGGGCATGTAAGCACTCTGCTGGTTCAGATTCAGTGGATGACATTATCACGAAGTGTCAATTGCCAGGGTCTGGATTCGGCCACGGAACACCATGGATGGGATTATCTCGAAATCTCAAGAGCCAGGGTTCCGGGGGTTGCCATGGGCGGTGCTATCTCGAAGCATCGATTGCCAGGAACCTTTGAGGATTGATGATGGGAGCAAGGAATCTGATACAGACTGTGTTGAAAAGCCAATCCTAGGCTAGAAATAAAAGAAAAAGAGAGAGAAAAACTCTCCAAACAGAAAAACTTTCTATCCCTCTCTCTTACAAAAATGCACTGCGAACTGAACTAGGGCTACAATCATTTCAAGCACGGGTGCTTTAACCACAAAGTCCAATAGACCTTAGGTAAGTTCTTGTGGGCCTCAAAAACCTTTGCCAAAGACTGAGGCTAAGGCTAGACAGATCTAGATCTTGGTTGATACTAGAGTACCTTTTAAGCCTATGGTCAGCATTCTAACCTAATCTAAGTTCAAATGTGAAGTTGTTAAAAACATCATGGTCTAGACCAAAGGTTAAAACCTTAGGTTTTTTCTAAGGGACTAGCAAAAGCTAGGCATGGGGGTATGATGAGAACCTCGTCATAAACCCTAAACTAGCACCATCTAACCCAGATTTGCAAGAAAAAGCTCCTACATAACTATAGAAAGGCTTGACTCAGAGAGATTCTAAGTTTGTGAAGAAAATAAGAACTAAGGGGTAAAAATGCAATTTCACCAACTCAATCTGAAAACAGGGTAACTCATTGTCCAAACTTAGGTCAAACCAACCTAATAAGAAGAAAAGTGGGATGAATTGATCCAATAAGGGCTACAGCAACTCCAAGGAATTAGATGACATCATGTAACCCTAAGAACAAATCCACTGCAATTCACGAGGTTCGAGGCAAAGAAAAAATCGAATAAACCCTCTAAAATTCCTAGAAAAATAATATCTAGGGTTTAGAACCTTTAATTTGACCTTAGGAACCCATTTTGACGTACATTGAGAACCAGGTCGGATTAATGACTTAATTTGGGTTTTTACGTAAATTAACTAGTCAAACAAGGTCTAATCTAGAAATAAAATTTACCATTAGAATCCTTAGGTCATAGTTAGTCATGTATAAAAACTTGAGCCTAAGAAGAGACCTTCTTGACCAACTTTACATTTTGGTCCTCATCCATTACTTTTTGACCCTCAACTTTTGAAACCCTCACATTTTGGCCCCTAAATCTTCTTCATTCTTTGCATTTGGGTCCTCCCTGCAAAACCCTGAGCAGCGCCATGCTCTGGCGACTTTGCGCGGAGCATGGCGCCGCGCAGGGTGAGGGAGACCCTCTGCCAAGACGACCGGGGGTTCCCTGCGACGTCTGCTGTCGCAGGGACACCTCCATGATCTCTGCGGCTTCCCATACCTCTCGTGCGAACGCACGGAAGGAATGTGTCTCCATCTCCGGCGTCCTCCGGCGAGGGAGGCACGTCGCCTCCCTCCGCCCTCCTCTCTGATCTCTCCTCTATAAAAGCCGCCTCTATCTGCCGCACTCAGCAGCTCGGTTCTGACGGAGAAACACCCCCCTCTTTCCTCTCTTCCCACTTCGGCAGAAGCCCTCCAGCTCCGGCGGTTCTTCCTCCTCCTCCTCGTCGCTCTGCCGCAGTACCAGCAGCAGAGCTGCCTTCGCCCGCTCTTCCCGCGTCGCGCTGTACCCGGCGCGCACTCTCCCGCTCTCTCCTCGCCGCCGCCCCCTCTCTCTGGGCACCTTCTTCTCCGGTGACAGTCGAAACGACTGCCGCCCTGCTCCGTCCCCCTCTCGTCCCTCCAAGTAGGTACAGTTCTTTCCTTTCCTGCCCTCTTTCTTTTCCCTACTTCAATTTGCTCAACCACCCTTTGACCGCGCCTGATCACCCTCACCTTCTCCATCTCCGGCCAACCTCCGGTGACTCGCTCCCATCATTCCACTACCCCACACGACTCACCGACCGACCCAAAACCTCCACCTCATCACGCTGAGCCACTTCCGTCCCTTCATTCCCTTTCATTCGCCACCTAAAGACCCCCCGAACACACCCATTCCCCCATCCACAGTCCTACCTAGGGCAGCCCCTGCACGCTGCCCCACGACCTGCCAAACCCCGCACCACCTTCGCCGTGCCACGGCGAAGGTCCCCCACTTGTCTGATTAGGCCGAAGGGCCGTATTGATGTGAACAGGTTACCCGCCCTCTACCGCCATTGCTGAGCAGGTGGAGCTTCTTCCGCCTGCAGCTGCAGCTTCGCTCTGGCTAGGCTTGACTCTCCAGGACGCGCACTTCACTCCCATGCAGCTGCCCAGGCCTGCAGCTGGGGTGAAGGCTTCGCAACAGCAGCGACTGCCTGCAGCTTTCTCAGCTGCAGGCGCCAAAGTGGGGTGGGACATTTAGTCCCACCTCGATAGCTCTGACGGCCGCGCACCCACATAAAGGCAAAAAGTGCTATAGGCTTACCGCCTCAGCACACGGGGTGAGGTCCCTCTCACCCGCTTACCCGGCCTCGTCCGCGACCACCTCCCCGCGGACCTGGCCCGACTCGTTTACCCGACATGCACTCCTCGCCCACCACCGCTCGCCGGTGGGCCTGGACCCGGGCGTGACCCGTACCCGAATACCCGGCAGCTCTGGGAGAGCTATCCTATGATTGAATTCTGAGAGAGAGACGCGGGGGAGGGTAGAGTAGGTTTTTGCCCTGACCAAACTGTGAGTGTGCAGGCACAGAAGAAGAAGAAGAAGAGAAGGCAGACCGCAGAGGAAGAAGGAGAAGAGAAAGAAGGAAGGAGCAGCCAGAGCCGTGGCTGCTTGAAGCAAAGCAGAAGAAAGGCAAAGAAGAAGAAGAAGAAAGAAGGAAGGAGGACGCACTGTAGCAGAGGCTAGTTAAGTCGTCTGATTGAAAAATCAGACGATGCCCTGAAGAAAAAGAAGAAGAAGAAGAAAAAAAAAAGAACAGGCACCGCAAAGAAGAAAGAAAGAAGAAGAACAGAAGGAAGAAGACAAAGAAGAGAGAAGCAGAACACGAGGAGAAAGAGAAGAAGAAGCTTGGAAGAAAAAGAAAGAAGAAATAAGAAGAAGGAAGAAGACTGAAGAACCAAAGAGAAGAGAAGAGAAGAAGACAAAGACAAGAGAAAGAAGAGAAGAAGAAAAAGCCAACAAGACAAATCCCTCTCTCTCTCTCTTTCATTTTTGTAATAGAAACTTTGTACTTCTAGAATACAGTTTGCTCCCTGAGTTCGACCTCGGAAAAACTTTTATTTCCGAGTAACAAATTGTATTAAACTGGTAACCGCTTCTGTATACTATACTACGATGAAATATTAGAAATATTAGAACTATAGACGAGAGTAGTAGCCACCTGGGTAAGTCTCGTTCAGATTGTTCCAAACAAAGCCGGGATTACCGTTGTGACTAACGAGATAGGAGAATCTGTCACAACTTGTTCTGCTTCCTCTTGGAAAATTTGTATTGATTACAGGAAGCTGAACACAGCCATTAAAAAGGATCATTTTCCCTTACCCTTCATCGATCAAATTTTGGAAAAATTAGCCAGGCAGAAGTACTTCTGTTTTCTTGATGGCTACTTAAGATACAACCAAGTTCCTATCCATCCCGAGGATCAGGAAAAAACTACTTTCACCTGTCCCTACGGAACCTTTGCTTTTCTTAGGATGCCTTTCGGGTTATGCAATACACCTGCGACTTTTCAAAGGTGTATGCTAGCCTTATTTTCTGACATGGTGGGAGAGTTTATGGAAGTCTTCATGGATGATTTCTCTGTTTTCGGAGAATCATTTGACTCTTGTTTGGCTAATTTGGAAATGATTCTTAAGCGATGTATCAAGACATGACTGGTCCTTAGCTGGCAAAAGAGTCATTTCATGACCCAAGAGGGCATCATTTTGGGTCATGTAATCTCTGAACGGGGAATTGAAGTGGACAAAGCTAAGGTTGATGCTATCACTAAACTTCCTCCTCCCACATCTGTTAAACAAATTCAATCATTTTTTGGCCATGTGGGATTTTATTGAAGATTCATCAAGGATTTCTCGAAGGTTGCTTGTCCTTTGAACAATCTTCTTGCCAAAGAAACGCCGTTTGTTTTTGACGAATCATGCCGAAATGCATTTGATTTCCTGAAAATGGCAATCATCTGTGCTCCAATTTTGCAACCACCAATTTGGACAACCCCTTTTGAGAACATGAACGACGCTTCTGATTACGCGGTCGAGGCTGTCCTCGGTCAGAAAATTGATCGAAAGCCCTCTGTCATCTACTATGCTAGTAAAACTCTGGATGAAGCCTAGAGGAATTACACTGTTACTGAAAAGGAATTGCTAGCTGTAGTATTTGCTTTGGAAAATTTAAGGGCTTATCTCTTAGGGTCTCATGTTATCATCTTTACCGACCGCTCGGCCTTGAGACATCTCTTGGCTAAAGAGGATGCTAAACCCCGGTTTATTCGTTGGATTCTTCTTCTTCAAGAATTTGATCTTGAAATCAAGGATAAAACCGGGGTACAAAATGTGGTAGTGGATCATTTGTCGAGACTCCTAGGTGATTCTTCTTGTCTGGACATTTCGATTGCTGAAACTTTTCCGGACGAAACTATTCTTACAGTTTTAGGTGTCCACACCCCATGGTTTGCTGACATTGTTAACTATTTGGCCGTTTGTCAAATCCTCTAGGATTGGACCAAGCAACAACGGGATAGACTTAAATTTGAGGCTAAATACTATTTCTGGGAGGACCCTGAACTGTATCGCATCGGCTCTGATCAGATTTTTCGCCGATGCATACCGGAGAATGAATTCAACAGTATACTTGAGTTCTGCCATGCATCTGGGTGTGGTGGACATTTCTCCGGGAAAAAGACTACTGCAAAAATATTGCAATCTGGCTTCTATTGGTCGTCTTTATTCAAGGATTCCCAGGATTTCTCAAGGTCGTGTTCTCGATGTCAGGCACTTGGGAGCATAACTAAGAGAGACATGATGCCCCTAAACCCTATTCTTCCTGTCGAAATTTTCGATGTTTGGGGCATCGATTTCATGGGACCCTTTATCCCTTCATTTGGACATCAATACATTCTTGTTGCTGTTGATTATGTGTCCAAATGGATTGAGGCAATTCCCACCCGAACCAATGACCACAAGGTGGTCATTAATTTTGTCAAGAAAAATATCTTCAGTAGGTTCGGGATTCCGAGGGCTATCATCAGTGATGGTGGCACTCATTTTACTAATGCCCAATTCCAGAATTTAGTGGCCAAATACGGGGTTAATCGCCGAATTTCCACACCTTACCATCCCTAGACGAATGGACAAGCCGAGATCTCCAATCAAGAGATCAAGAACATTCTGCAAAAAATAGTTAGGCCTAATCGCAAGGATTGGACTCAAAAGCTTGAGGATGCACTTTGGGCCTACCGTACGGTGTATAAAACGCCCATCGGCATGTCTCCATTTCGTTTGGTGTTTGGAAAGGCGTGCCATCTACCCGTAGAAATTGAACACAGGGCATTCTGGGCAATCAAATAATGCAATTTAGATTTGAATATAGTTGGGAAGACCAGGAAACTCCAACTATCTGAGTTGGAGGAGCTTAGAAATGATGCTTATGAGAATGCCAAGATCTACAAGGCTCGAACCAAAGCTCTACATGATCAATTGATTTCCCGCAAGAGCTTTGAGCCAAAACAGAAGGTCTGGTTATTCGATTCTAAACTTAAGCTCTTTCCTGGCAAACTTAGATCTAAATGGAATGGCCCATTCATAATTGATCAGATTTTTCCAAATGGTGCCGTTCAGATTTCTGACCCAAAGACGGGTAACACATTTAAAGTCAACGGTCAACATCTGAAGCCTGTTGTTGACCGTATTCTTCCAGAACCCGTCTCAGACTCAGTTGCTCTAGCCATTTTGTAACTTCTTTGGCTGGACTTCGCCTAGCTGCGGCATTAAACTCAGCAGTTGTACAAATGATACAAGGCTAATACGAGCTTCATATTCAGGTGACATCTTTCATATTCTACCCTTTCTTTCATGTCGCTTTTTCAATAAGGACATTGCATCAGCTAGGCATGGGGGGGTGGATTCATTTTTTAATCATTTGGTCAGCTTTGTGAAATTCATGTAAATTATTTTTCTCTTCTTATTTATACATAAAAAAATAGGACTTTTCAATCCTAACAAATTTTACACTAGGATCTGAACACAAAGACCCTTTAGGTCTGTGGATTTAATTAGCCCGTGTATCCACTAATATGTGGATTTGTCTTTCGAGTCCTCGCCATCTTAATTCTATCGTAATTGGAATAAATAAGTTTGAGTGATAAGTACACGACTTATCAACCCACCCTCTGATTTGAGGGAATTTCTGAGTTTTAAGCATCTACACACTTTCTTTGCACTGACTCGTTGTTCGACGATTCTAACGAAAATTGGGTAGCTAATGAACCTTTTAGGGTGATATGGCAGGTAAGTCGTGGGTAGCAGCCCATAGGTAGGTTGTCCAGAGCCCAGTCACTGGACCTTTTTCTTTTTACTGCCTTTAGGTAAATCCTAGACCGGGGAAGCCACCTACTTAAAAAAAAAAATCAAAAAGGAGAAAAGAACAAAAAAAAAGAAATAAGCCACACTTCCCCGCACGAGTATGGCTAGCAAGTTGTCGGTGGTAACAGCTCATCGACCGGTTGTCCAGAACCCAGCTCAGTAAATGCACGAAAAAAAATTCCCAAAACACTTAGGAAGAAGCGGAGAAGTAGAATAAACCGAGGAGATATACACTGGATTCACCCCTGTGTTGACCCCGTAAAAAAGTAAAAGTAGGGAGAAAGCTACCGGTTGTAAAGATACACCTTTAGGCAGAATTTTTTTTAGGTCACCTAGAGGTGAAGAAATCCGAAGTCCATTTTAATTGCCGGTCAACGAGTCTATCACAATCACAATAAGATGCTTAAAACTTAGGGTTCTCATCAAATCTTGGGTGAGTTGAATGGCCGTAGAAAGCCACTCTCAAACCCTAAAATTTGAAAATCCAAAAAAATTAGAAAAGAGTAAAAAGAGAAAAAGAAAACTTTCTTTGAATAAGGCGAGGGTTTGAAGCGGTCTGCATTTTGGTAGATACTCGGGCACTGTTGTGTCTTTGAAAGTTCAGATCCTAAGTAGACAATTTCTTAATGATTGAAAATAACTCAGGCCCAAATAGTCAAATCTAATTCTTTTATAAATAGCATATAGTTCTTGCTAGGGACTAGTAAAAGATAGGCATGGGGGTATGATGTAAACACATTTACACTACTTAAGATGTCTATTTTTGTATGTTCTTAAGCATAGGATTGCATTGCATGCTATAAATATTGCATAACATGCATCATCTTGCATTTAGACTAGTTTGAATAAAATGGAGGTTAATTGTCTAATTTTATGTGCTTGGACAGGGCAAACTTTTTATCGGGGCCTCGGATCAAAGATCCAACCGTACGGATGTGATCAGGGTGATGATTGGAGTTCAACGACTCCAAGATCGCCTTAATCAGGCATCTGTGGCATCAGATAGTGACCGGGGAATCCTAGAAGATCAAGGGCCAGGATGGTGTAAATCCGCACTTCAAATGACAAATCCGACCACACGGATGAATTCGGATCGACGATCGCAGCTTAACGACGCAAAAATCGAGTCAATCCGACACCCGTGACACAATCTACAACACCCAGAAGATGGACGGCCAAGATGGCGCCACGTAGTGCCATCTCGACCGCCCAAACGCCCGCATGCATTCATTGAAGCCTCGACATCCGCTCCCTCTCCGTCGTTGGATCTCGATCCAATGGCTGTGAATGGTTGCACCACAAATCGCCCGCGCGATAATCCGTGATCCGCAACGCAGTGGGCGAAGGCGCTATCGCGAGCAGCGGACGCGGGTTCGAGCCGTAGCGAAGGGGTGAAGGGCACGGGCATGCATTGGATCGTGATCGGGCGGCTCAGATCTTCCAATAGCGGCCACACGCTATTTGACGCTAGGAGGGTACGCGCCATTGCACGTGTTGGGGTGGGCGTGCAGCAGCGGGTGAAGGCGCAATCACAGCCGTCCGATCTCGCGATCGGACGGCTGTGGTTGGTTGAACGTGCGGATGCGTTGAGAGAGAGAGCAGCTGTGCGGGCACGCGTGGACAGCAGCCACTACGCCCACGTTGGGGCTTTAGCGACGGTTTTATCCGTCACTAAAGACCCCTCATTTAATGTTTTAAAGATGTAATGACCAATTTGCCGCCACTCCTTGCAACTATAAAAGGAGACCCTATTGTAAACACATTTAAACTACTTAAGATGTCTATTTATGCATGTTCTTAAGCATAGGATTGCATTTCATGATATAAATATTGCATAACATGCATCATCTTGCATTTAGAGTAGTTTGAATAAAATGGAGGTTAATTGTCTCCTTTTATGTGCTTGGACATGGCAAACATTTTATCGGGGCCTCGGATCAAAGATCCAACCGTATGGATGTGATCAGGGAGACGATTGGAGTTCAATGACTCCAAGATCGCTCTAATCAGACATCCGTAGCATCAGATAGTGACCAAGAAACCCTAGAAGATCAAGGGCCAGGATGGTGTAAATCCACACTTGAAATAACAAATCCGACTGCACAGATGAATTCGAATCGATGATCGCAGCCCAACGACGTAAAAATCGAGTCAATCCGACATCCGTGGCACCATCTACAACATCCAGAAGATGGACAGACAAGATGGCGCCATGTGGCGCCATCTCAGCCGCCCAAATGGCCGCATGCATCCAGTGAAGCTTCCGCACCCACTCCCTCTCCACCGTTGGATCTCGATCCATCGACTGTGGACAGCCGTGCCTAAAAGCATCCGCTCGACCATCCGTGCCTCGTAGCGCAGCGGTCGAAGGCGCTATTGTGAGCAGCGGACGCACGTTCGAGCCGCAGCGAGGAAGCGAAGGGCGCGGGCGTGCGTCGGATCTTGATCGAACAGCTGTCTGCGCTCAATAGCGATGACGCGCTATTGCACGCTCGGCAAGGAAGCGCTGTCGTACGCGTTGAGGCGGGCGCACAGTAATGGGCAATGGCGCATCCTAAGCCGTCCGATCTCGCGATCGGACGACTGAGATTTGATGAACGTGTGCAGGGGCATTGAGCGCGGGCAGCTAAGGAGGCGCGCGTGGGCGGCAGGCACTACGCCCACGTTGGGGCTTTAGTGACGGTTTTATCCGTCACTAAAGACCCCTTATTTATTGTTTTAAATATGTAATGACAAATTTGCCCCCACTCCTTGCAACTATAAAAGGAGACCCCCTCCATACGAAATTCTCATCCCTTCCTTCTCTTCTTTACCTCTCCAAAGCTCAAGAGAAGCTTGTCCCACACTGGGGATGCTTCTTGCGAGATAAAGTCCAAATTTTCCTCCCCCTTCGGAAGTGGATCCCGCGACAACGACGACGTGCTGCTCTGTTCCCGTTCTTCTGCTACGTCCTCCTTCATCCTGCTTCGTCCTCCTTCGTCCAGGCATCGTCTCGTTCGGCTCGTCCTCCATGCGACTGTCGAGGAGGATTTCTCTCTCCCTATTCTTTTTACTGCTTTCTAGTATAGATTTACTACTTTCTAGAGTAGTTCTGCTCGTCCTCCAAGCGATCGTCGAGGAGGACATTTCTCTCTCCATTCTTTTAATGCTTTCTAGAGTAAATTTATCGCTTTCTAGTGCAATTGTGTTATGCTTTCTAGTTGTAATGAACAATCTCCTTAATGATAAATTCTCCGTTTATTCTACATCTCATTTTTTATTTTTATGTGTAATATTCTCTCTCTCTTACCCTCTCTCTGTCTTCTATTTATTGCAAATAATTAGATAGTTTTAAATTGAATTACTTCGTGAAAAATAAAAAGAAACGCGTAGTTTTTAAATCAAACGTCCGCCTCCCTATGTTCGACCCGGAATTTTCATTTCAGTATAAATTTTATTTGTTGAACACGAATTCTTCGCTTTCATGCTACAACGACAGGTTTTCCAAAACCAAACACGTTAGCGTAGCAATTCGATAGCTCAACAGAGCCCCTCCACATGAAATTCTCATCCCTTCCTTCTCTTCTCTACCTCTCCAAAGCTCGAGAGAAGCTTGTCGCACACCCGGGATGCTCATCACGAGATAAAGTCCACATTTTCGTCCCCCTTCGGAAGTGGATCCCGCGACAGCGTGCTACTCCATTCCCGTTCTTCTGCTTCGTCCTCCTTCGTCCAGCTTCGTCCTCCTTCATCCAAGTGCCGTCCCGTCCGGCTCATCCTCCAAGCGATCGTCAAGGAGGATAACTTCTCTCTCCCATTCTTCTTTACAGCTTTTCTAGTGTAGAATTTTCCTGCTTTATAGTGTAGCTGATTTCCTGCTTTCTAGTGTAACTTTTATTTGGTTTGATTGTATAAGCATTTTGAAATATTGAATGCATGTTCTCTTTCTTTCTCTCTCTCTCTTCCTTTTAGTCTGATAGCTTCATTGTAATTATATAGCCTCGCTTTTCAAAAATTCTAAAAAAATATAATTGCGAATGTAGATCGACATAGCCTCCCTGTGTTCGACCCGGAATTCAAATTTCAGTATAAATTTTATTTGTTGAACACGAATTCTTCGCTTTCAAGCTACAACGACAAGGTTTTGAAACCAAACACGTTAGCGTAGCAATTCGTAAGTTCAACAATCATGGAGCATAAGGGAAAGGATCCGGATCTCAGATGACAAATCCAACCGCACGGATGGATTCGGATCGACGTTCGCAGTCCAACGATGCATAAATCAACTTAATCGGAGGCCTATGTCATTAGATATAAAGAGAAGAACGGACGGCTACGATGGCGCCGCGTGGCACCTTCGCAGTCGCCCCTTGCCAGACCCCCAACTCTTGAAGGCACCTCTCCTCGCAACGTAGGCCGTTGGATCTTCATCCAAAGGCCACGAGTGTGACACGTCGCCGCTCAGATTAGATCGGTATAAATATAAACAAGCAAGTATATATGATAAAGAGTTTGTGCAGCGCATTGGCTCGTGCGTGCGTGCACGACAGTGTGGGACGCAGGTTCAAGCCCTGCGTTGCGCAAAATTGGTGCGGTGTCGGCAGGTGGGCGGGCAAGTGCACGTAGGCGCAATTGCGCGATGTGACGGCGGATAGTGTGCCACATGGTGAGATCAAAGCACACCGCGGGCGAGACGCACGTGTTTGTGTGGGTTGTTGCGAGATCTGAAAGGTGCGAGAAGCGCGCGTAGGATTTGAAATAAGATGGCTGAGGATCATTGATGCAGATTCAGAATTTGGGCACGCGTTGGCGTTAATCTAGGTCGTTCGATCGAACGATCATGGATCAGGTGCTAAAATGAGGCATGTGGGTAGGCATGAAGAAAGTAGAGGCGGGCGAGGAAGCAGCGGAGCTGTGAGATCATCATCCAAGCATCCAGAGGCCGCCACATGTTGCCATCAGAGTGAATCCGCGTGATAAGAAGGAAATTGATGGAGTTTTGAGGTCAAATCAGAGTCGTACCAGGGGTTGTTGGACAATTTTAAGGCCTGAATTGCCCTTTTTGCCCTTCAAAAAAACTATAAAAGAAGGCTTAGGACCCCCCAGTTGAAGGATTCACTTAGAACCTCTCTCTTCCATCAACTCCAGACATCCCGTCTTCTCTGCAATTCTCCGTCTCCTCTGCAACTTGACTCTGATTTCATCATGACACTCTGGAACTGAGGTGCTGTCGCATCCCGCAAGCGGCGTCGTTTCTCTTCCACTTTTTCTATCTCTCTCTCTCTCTCTCTTTCTCTCTATCTATCTTTACTTTTTGCATAGTAATTTCTATTGTGAAAAACTCTTTATCAATGCAATGGAATCTAATCTTATGAATATTTGATGCGTCTCTATACATATATAAATATCTTGTTAGAACTAGTTCCATTGAAAAGCTTCCGTTAAAAATTAAGATTGCCTCCCTGCGAACGACCCGGTACTCACCGGTTTTATGAATATTATTTTTTGTTGTGTTTTCGCGTTATACTACAACTAAACAACTTTTAAATCGCGATCACGCGCCGAATAGGAAATAATGCAAAAAGTGGGTTTTCTTCTTTTCAAAGGAAAAGAAGACCTAGAATACGCGTAAAATATGCAAAGACGCAAGCTAGTAAGATGTCAATACAAATACGCACCCTAAGCATGTCTACGACAGTGCGTATCTACAAGCTCAAAAGTCTACGGTCTAAGATCGAGGTTGCTCTCTATAGGATCCTCGGGGCTCTAGTAGTGAGACAAAGTTATTGATCATCGACCAAAGCCCTAAAAGGTGCAAAGAAGAGAGGTAGAAGCAAAAGACTCATGTAACTCTAGTGATCATGTTATGTGCGTGATAGCATGCAACAGACGATAGCGATAAAAACTCGCATGCAATTTTGCAATTAGTGTACGTCACGAGTTTTATGAAGTCCTCTTTTTAGTTAATCTTTTTCAAATGATAAAAAGAAGTAACAAGTGGCTCCTTTTTAGATCTTTCAAACAAATATGTGGTCTTTCTTATTAGTCCAAAGACGGATTTGTTGGCAACAAAAATCATTATTTTAGGAAATGATTGCATCATAGTATAGTGACGAAAATCACAACAACATTTAAATTTATAAGTGTTTGAAAATAGGAAATGAATTCGAGGTCGTTTGCAAAAAGTAAAATATGGAATTCTCAACACTAGTCATAATTAGGAATAATCAACACAATAATAAATCACAATTGAAGATATTTAATGGATAGTCTACTCAAAAATGTATTCAATAATAACAATAGTATCTCAAGAAACAATGGGATAAAAAGAATATCAAAAATGGTGACTTGAATCACCACTTAATCCCACCAATTATGCACATTTCCCAATGTAATTAACTAATTCAATTTCTCAATAGTAGCATTTGAACCACTTATTTGCAAATAGCCACGTCAGATAAGCATCAAATATCCCTACAGTACCCTCAAATTAACCACAATTAGATGTCAGGTACCAATGTCAAATGCCTTAAGTGCTCAAAGCACCGCTCAAGACACAGGACCTTAGAAACTCAGATGTAAGCCTCAGCACAAGGCTTCAGAGCACAATCCAAAAAAATGACTAAGTATAGAGCATATGGGGATGTTTCCTGAGGTGGAACAGTGCAAAACCGCCTCCCACCCTCAGATTTCTTCCTTCCTCTCTCTTCTAAAGCCGATTATGGTTAATCGGGTGAAGAGTATCGGGTAATCAAGTCGTAAACAGTGACTTGGCCCATTGGCGTGCATGGTGGGCAAGGTGTGCGCGACATGTGAGGCTGGGAGCTCACCCCCGAGTGAAGAGGCAATAAGGCCTCTCACCGAATTGCCTTTATTTGCTATTGCAGAGTTGGTAATCCACGATGTGGGATTAACCCACTCTCCTCCTTCATCTGCACAGCTATAGGGGTTTCTTCGTCAAACCGCGCTATGGCTTTGCTATTTCCTTCTCAATTGAGGATGTAGTTGTATTCACAAGGCGAAGCTGCTTTTATTGAATGCAAAGTTAGAACGGGTGGCGGCCGAATGTCAACGGTTGAAGATGAAGATGACGACGGCAACGATGGAGCTTTAACCGGACACTTGAAACACAAAGAACGGGCTCATCGCCCCAATTAAAATGCTCAGTAGAGTCGCCAGAGGATGGCTAGTTCAACGGTGATATCGATGTGGTGATTGGAAATCTGAGGTGGTGTTCCAAAGTTGGTGATGGCATACGAGAAGTGGGTTGTTTAGAGGGGTGAAAGAATGGTTGAAGCTTCGAATTTGTAGAGGGATTTTGATCAAGAGGTGATGCGAAAGCTTATGGAGGTGGTGGCGTTGCGTTTGGTGGTCAATAGCAGTTGCGCGGCCTTGCCGGAGGTGCAGTCGGCATTGGAGAAGACAAAGGGGAAACGGGTGAACGTTGGTCAGATCGAAGAGCTAAGGGTTGGATTTCAAGCTAGGGAGAGTGGGAAAGAGAGAAGGCCTCACTAACAGACGCAAGGGAAGAGTTTTGCGCCGGCTTGCCTCACCGGACGTGAAGGAAATGAACTCTTCGACGAGGGGAGCGACTATGAAGGAAGGGCGTGGAGCGACCGAACTGTGATTGGTCTTGGTCGAGAAGAAGAGGGGAAGAGCTTGGTGCCTCCTATTTGGCTATTGGAGGAACGAAAGAGGAGAGGCTAGAGGACCGCCGAAGCTTTGATCGGAGACGGCCGGGGAAGAAGAGGATTTTTGGCCTTAAACTGAGCTGCCTAGAATGCTGAGACCAAGAGGAGTTTAAATAGAGCCTTGCCTGCTCCTCCAAGACCCATTTCAAGCAAGCTCTAAGTCGGTTCTTGAGCTTGACAAATTTAGGTACGTCGGTGGCCAAATCAGTTATGAATGATCTTGAAATCTGGTCCAATATATAGGGAATTGTCTCTGGAATAATTACTCCAAATTTGGAGTAATTTAGATGAGAATCGAGTAAGAAATCTTCACCCCAAAGTCAGTGGAGTTCTTTTCACACTAATGGCGGGAGGGGTATTTTTGCGAAGATGACAACAAAGTTAGGGGCCTAAACGCAAGGAACTTGAAAGTTAAGGCTTGAATGTGAGAAATAGAGATATTAGGGATTGAATTGTAAACTAGGTCAAGATGAACTCTGATTGAACTCAAATTTTGGTGATAACCTAATTTAGACCCAAGGAATCTAATGGTAAACTTGGATTTGAGTTTTGATCACATTTGACTAGGTAATTTGTTCAAAAGCCCAAATCAAGGTAAATTCCCATATGAATCTCTGTTTTAGGTCAAAAAAGGTTCAGATGGTCAAACCAAGAGTACTAAACCTCTTAGAATATTTTTCTATGAATTTTAGGAGGTTTAAATTGATTTTATCCTAACCATAACCTCTTCAATTCGAGTGGGGTTGGTAATTAGGGTTTTTTTTATTATTTTGATTTTTGAAATGCATGATGCCCAGTTTCTGTTAGTATGGACCTACTTCATGGTCTTCAATGCTCAATTTACCTCTAATTAACCCCTGGATGACTCTGTGATTACTCTGCATTCATGATGTGATGTTAAAACAACAAAATTACCCATCTTTTATTATTTTCTCAAAATAGATTTAAGTGGAATTACAGTCCTCAGGTGATCATTTAGGAACATTTATCTCTTAATTTCAACTAATTCAAGCTAGTTTTGGCGAATGATGGTGTTAACATCAGGACCTACATGAGTTTTTGCATGTTTTTCAAACCAAATGCGAGATCAAATCTCGAGTACGAGAAACTAGCAAGTATATGCACTCCTAAGAGTATATGCCTAATGGTATGCTACTGCTAGTCAGAAAGATATGTATTTTTGTATTTTTTTATATTTCTAACCAAAATGCAACAAACAAACCTAGATAAAGACTAAGGAAAGAGTATCTCACAACGGGTATGTATAGTGAATATGCGGGAAAAATAGAAAATAGAAAACCCTCCTTCCTCCTGAGAATACCTGTAAGATATCCCTGAAAGAAGACAAAAGCAAAGCAAAAACAACTAGTTTGAAATGAACTATGTACAATGCAAATAATTAAAATGATAATGGCGAATATAATTATAAGTTACCTCCCTAGCAACAGATCCATTAAAATGATCATTCAATTCCCAACATAGTTAATTAAGGTTATTAGACTTAATTAATCATGTAAAGAATAGACTTAGGTTTACTTGATTGGTTAAAATGTCGTCTTTAATCGTAGTATAGGGTCAAGCTAACCTACATTTTAGATTTAAATTCTTTTAACTGGTTGAGTCCAGCTGAGAGGTATTTAAACTTAATGAATTCACCATTTTTATTTTAAGTTAATAATCAACTAATAACTTTATTAATTAGATCAATAATTATGTCATATGTTAAGCTCATGAACAATTGCATATAAAATTAAACTTGAAATATGGCAATTATTCCATTAATGAAAGAAAATGCAGATGAATGATTTATAGTGAATAGTAAAGAAATGTTTACAAAAGATAAAGGCATAAAAATATAATTTCATTACAGAACAATTACCTTTATTACAAGTGAAATCAAATCACTTAATCTCTCTCATTTAATTCAATTCAACCTTTACATCATCAAACATCTTAAATCCTTAATTCTCAAATCTCCCTTAGTTCTCTCTCTCTTCAGACACTTAACCATTTCTCTTTTAAATATCCTCTCTCTTCTTTGATACTTAGTCATTTTTACCCCATCTCTCCACTCTTCCCTCCCACACTTAATCATTTAAACCCTTCAACCTCTCTCACTTAACCAAAAGGGTGGTTTAATGGGCAACCGGGTTCATTCGTGGGATACACAACACCTATAGGGTGGGACCAGACCACTACTTGAACCTAGTTCTAATTTAATTAGTGTGGATTTTAGCATTTTATAGTGCACTGTATTGGGCCATATCCAGCCCACAAATTAAGCTCACACTCACTTGAGCCCAGCGCACACCCACGTGCTCTCACGCACACACACACCTGCCCATGCACGGCATGTGCTCAGAACATCGGACCTCATGCTCAATAGATGCGCCCAGCGCTAATGACCAGTCGGGCTCTTCACATTTTTGTTTTTGTACAGCTGCAAGTGCATAAAGGTTTCCGAGGTGGAACTTAATCCACCATTCCTCCTTCACAACATCATCTCTGGCCGGTGACTTCAAACGTCCATTCTGAGCAGCTCAGACCACCATTCAAGATGGTCCAAAGCTCAATCGAGAGCTTAAAGATTCCTCTATCCAATTTTACAACCAATTTGGGCTTTAAATCATAATTGATCCAAAGATTGATATCATGAACATTATGCTGTTCATGCACCTGGGAATGTGCTTCAGAGTGGAATATCAGGTGTAATGACCTACAAAGGAGTTATAACTCTCATTTAAGAGTTTTAGAATGCTCAGGAATGCATTCTGCGTCGAATAAGATAGAGATTGGAGTTTAAGAGAGCTTTAGAAGCTCCAGAAGCTTCTGAACTTGAAACTCTTGACACAGAACATGAAATCAGGATTCAATCTATCTAATCGATAGATTAAAGTGTATAGAACTCATCGAAATCATTTCTGATGATGGAAAATAGCTAATTTGGGCAAATATTGATGTTAAATTCTACCAAAAGCTTTCTGAACAACTTTGGGTTCCAGTTATAACCCAACATGCACAGATACTAAAATCTTCATAAAAACTCAATGAAACTCAATTAGACCTATTCTAAATTATTCTAAATCATCACAGGAACTCAAATCTATCGTTAAATCAAAGATTCAGTTTCTAATTTCTCAAGAACTCTGTATTGACTTTCGAAGGTCGAAATTTTACTTTCCAAATTACTCTAATTCCAATCAAATTAAAGGTCTAAACAGACTCAATTCGACCTAAGGATTTTACTGCACACCTCAAAATTGTGTTTTGAATACTCTAATGGCTAGTTTACGGAGGGGGTTAACCCTTGTCTATGAGAGGGGATAACCCAACCTCTTTTTGGATTCGTAACACGTGTTATCCTAACGTGGGATGACACATGAGTTGGCCCAACTCCCCACTTAACCCCCGTTTCCTGTCTCCTCTGCGGTACCCCTCGCAATATTTTTTTCCTGAATCTACCCTTTCCCCCATTTGCTCTCTATTTTCTCCCCTATTTCTCGCTCTCCACTCCTTGTTGCTGCTGCCAAATCCAAAATGGTACAACACCCTCTCTCTCCACACCCTATTTCTCTTTCGATAGGGTTTGTTTCGATCTTTGTCCAATCCTTCAGGCCCTGTCGAATCAGCAAACCGTGGACTACTTGAGCTTCAAGCTCATTCTCGTTGGAGACGGTGGAACAAGTCGATCTCCTCTCACTTTAGATTTTCATAAAGATGTAAAGATGTGATCTTGCACTGTTTTGAACGATTCCTATAACTGCTTTTTTTTCTTTTGGACCTTTTTGGGAATCTTTTGGTGATGATTTAATGTTCATTTCTCTTGGGGAAAGTTGCGATTTTGCTTTGTTTTCGGGGCAAATTTCAACTGTGGGGATTTTGGGGTTTAGGGAAGTCTATGGGATCTTCTCTTTTGTAGAAAAATTATGTTTTGCCTAGATTACGTGACAAGGGGGTTTGGGGTTTTTGATTGATCTGTGTATTTTTGTGGCAGGGTAGACCTTTGTGAAGAGACATCTGACTGGGGAGTTCAAGAAGAAGTATGAACGTAAGGGAATCTAACTGATTTGGTTTTTTCTGCCTTGTGGTGTTTGTGCTTTAGTTGATGTGTGTAAACAAGGAAAGGTAGTTCCTTTTTTTGAATTTTTTTGTTTTTGGTATGGTGTTGATGCAGTAATCATTGGAGAGTCTTTATCTATAAGTCATTCTAATACAAGTTCATTAGAGAAAGGTCGCTGATTATTTCTAATACAAGTTCATTCTCTTTTCTATTTATCATTATTAAATTATTTTTATTTAAACAAAATCAACCCCAGCTAACTTACCTACCATCCTATGGGCAAACATGCCTTTTGTCACTTTAACCCCCATTCTAACCCTTATTCTCAAGTAAACACCCTCCTATCACATCACAGGATAACCCTCATTCCTAACCCCCATTCAGTAAACACAAACTAGGGTTAACCCCTGTTTACAAGTAAACACAAATAGAGGTAACCCTTGTTGCAAGTTTACTAACCTAGGTTAACTAACCTGCGTCATAAATTAGCCCTAAGGGAAACTTCGAGCTCATCGTCAGAAGTCTAAAGGTGAGTGGTTCTTCAGATCATTCTAGAGTTTGCTAGACCCTAAAAAACTTAGATGAGGCTCTATATGATCCTCTCTTACTTCAAAACCTATTTTCAAGTTCTAAACCTCAATTATAATGCCTCTCCAACTCCTTCGGAGTTGGAGAAGACAAAGTCCATCAGAACGATTCAAACATCAAAACTTAGATTTAATTATCCAAATCTTATCCTTAATTCATAAAAAGGTGATCTGGAGCTTCTTGTATTTTTTCAAAGGCTAAGTTTAAGCTTAAAGACGCCTGATGAGCCTATATTTGTGGGCTAATTAGCTACTTAAATGCATAGACATCTGATTAATATTGACATATAAATAGCATACAATAAGATGTAAATAGATTAGTCTAATTATTCACTTATTTGCATATTTCATGCATTGCATTCATATCTAAATACATTTAGAATTAACTTAGAATTGCATGCATTTAATTAGTTAACCAATTAGGTGCAGTACATGCATTATTTTAATTTAACATAGAAGTTAAGGGTTTGTGCATAAATAATCATAATATTTTATTATTATTTTATTATTCTTCTTCTACAGGTAACTGATGAGTCCATTTTAACGGACTATTGTTATGCCTAAGTTAACTCTATTCTTACATTTTATGTTTGTTAATAACTACATTAGGTCATAAAATGATTGCATACATCATTACTGAAGTTTACATCTATTCTATTGCATTCTATAACTTATTATGTAATTATTTTATATTTCATGCAGGTCTCGCACACAGCGCACCCTATGCATCTCCTCCACTTAATCCACTCCATCAGGCTAATTTAAGAGTTAATAAATAATCGGGAAAGTGGGAGAGGAGGAGGATTAATTTTGCAAGAGACCAGGGTGTGAAATGAATTTCCCCCTCCTCCAACAGCCAGCCGGCCTCAACAAAGCCTCCCTCAACCTCCAGCTAACCTCAACAAACCCAAAACAGCCGCCGGACAATTTTAGTATGGGATTTGAAAATTCCTTGACTTGCACCAGGGAGGAGATAAAAGAGAAGATCTGCCAGGCTTGGTAGTGCACCACTGGAAAAGATCTTGCGTGCACCGTGAAGAAGGCATGCACTGTGGACCCTTTCACTCTCTCCAACCAGTGCGCGCCTCCACCAGCAGTGGCACTTCCATCTCCTCCCTTGTGCTGCAACCGTGCCCTTGTGCGCAGCCGCAGCCCTTGTGCGCGCCTCCATCCTCTCCAGCCTGCCCCACCGCAGACACTGCAACTGCGTGATCCATCTTCTCCCATCGCAAGTGCGCACCTTGCAAGCGCGCCTCCAGCCTGCCCCACTGCGCACCCACAGCCACCGCAGCCATAGTAATAGCAGTACCTTCACCGTGCCCGCGCCCTCATGCATCTGCTGACCGCGTGCTCTGAGCGCCCTCACCGCGCAGTAGCGAAGCCGCACTGCAGACTGTGCACGTTCTCCTCTTCGTCATCTTCTTCCTCTCCAGTGGCAGGAAGAACCCAAAGCAGCCGCTGCCTTCTATCGTGTGCAGCGCCCTTGTGCGCGCGTCCTCTCACCGCAACCACAGCGCGTGCGCGTAGCGCCCTCATCGCGCAGCCACGCGTGGCCCGTGCACCCTCCCACAGCAGCCCGTGAACGCCACCCACCATCGTCGTGGCCGGTGTTCTCCTCCGCCGTCCGGCCATGTTCGACCACCTCCGGCTGTCGCGTCACCACCATCACATAGCCCTCATCAAGACGTGCCTTCCCGCAGAGCAGCTCCTACGAAGCCTCCTCGCACGCGCAAAGAAGAGAGAGGAAGTTTCCTCTGTTTTTGCTCACATTAAAAATTACATTGCATGTCATTGTCACTTTAATATTGATTATTTTATTCAGGCAACATTGCATGGGTGCACTTATAATTTCGTGAATTTACTTGTGTTGTGTGCATCATTTAACATTCAAATTCAATTCAGCTTTACATGCAATTCAAACTTACATGATATGCCACTACACATGCATCATATACACACTTTTGGGAGCTTGATTCCTGATGTGAAAATTACATAAGTAGCCTTGAAGTTTTAATGAAATTGCAGGTTCCATTTAGACTAGCATATTCATCGAATTGAAGTCACGAAGGTGCCTGCAAACATTCTAATCCTCTACTCATGAATTTATTGGTCCTATTCCTCCTTGTGGATACGACATCCTTTTCGTGGTTTAAATTGATATTTATTTTAATCTTTGATTGAGAGATTTCCACCACATAAATTACAACGGCACATCATTCTATTGCTATTTTAATTAAGCGAAACTCTCTCAATCAGTAACGGTTGCACTTCCTCCGCCTGCACCCATTCACTCATAGCTGCCAGCATTCATCCGCCGTGAAGTGGATCTGCTCCCGCCTCTTGCATTTCAAATCCACCACCTGCAACTACAAAGGGAGCGGGAGTCAACCATGCTGCGGAGGCCTCCACCCTACTCCACTACTGTGCAGAGAGTTCAAGTTCTCCACTCCACCACCACCGGCCTTGACAGCGGCAACGAGTATCCACCATCGTGGGAGTGCGTCGAGACAGGATGCACCGCTAGTCCAGAGCTCGCTCGCACCACTGTGCTTCTACACCCACAACACCATCAACACCACCGCTACCTCCACGTACCACCTTCACCTTCATCTTCCCCTATTCCATGTGAAAACCAAACCCACCACCATCATCACCTCAAGCAACCACCAACTCCTCGTAGACCACCATTGACCCCTTACGCCAACAACAACACCATCAACTGCCTCCTACACCGCCACACAACTCCACTTCCATCGTCACCGTCCATCAACATCCACTATTCATCTTCTTCTTCCCCTATTTTTCCTCCACCAAAAGCAACCCAAACATTAACCCACTACAACCACCTCCAACTCCACCAGCAGTTGGCCCTCTCCCTCGTGCCTCGTACCCATCCAGGCCACGCCTCCATGCGCAGCCTGCCCTTCTCCTCCATGCACTCATGCACTCGCACAGCAGCTACATCTGCAGCAACTCACCACTGTGTGTAGCCAACACGCCTCCACCGTGCATGCGCACCTCCCGCTCACTGCCTGCCCGATGTCCTCAAACGTGCACGCCACACTCCTACATGCGGCCCTAGCTGCGCACGTGCACCTCTCTGTGCGTTCATCCAGCCTCAAGCCACCGTTACCACTCCTTCGTCTCCAACAGTAGCAGGGGGAACGACCAACGCACCCACCACCTTCTCCTTCTCGACGTTGCTGTCTTCGGCCACCATCTGCCATGTCGCTACCACTGCCATATGCGTGCCGGCCCCACCTAGCTCCGGTGAGCTTTACGCCTCCGACCATCTCCTCCTCCGCTAGTGCGAGCAAGTCAAAGCTTTTCCTCTGTTTCAGCCCATATTAGTTTTTACAAAGAATGCCATCGCCAAGAGTTTTTTTTTTGGATTTATTAATTAAATATAATGGTGCTATTGTGAGTTACTCCCTCCTCTTTCATGTAAATGCTATTTCAGCATTATCTCACACTATTTTCTTAATATAAAGGGGTGTTTGATATGATTTATTTATGAAATCATCGGTGAAAATTTTATTTTAACCCATGCGAGTTTTAATAGGCCATTGCCAAACTGTAGATACGACCTGCTCCTTCGTGAGTGGTTTATTTAATTTGTTTTGATTTACGTTGTTCGCCACTTGATTTTTGTACTGCAACAATCTTGATTTATATTTTCGAAAACTAAAATAACACGATAAAAAATGGTCCCTGTGGATTGTTACGAACGCGGCCTCAAGACAATTTTTAAGACGTCTGGGAAGTGGCCCAGACGTCTGACCACACGTCTGGAACCCTTTCCAGACGTCTGGTATTTAATTTTTGCGGCGTACGGGGTTGCGTCTGCGCGCATGCGTGCGCAGACCTGCACCACCGCTCTCTTCCCTCTTTTTCCCTCTCTCCTCCTGCAGGGCGCGGTGCTTCTCTCTCTCTCCCCGCGCGGCCTTAAAAGGCCCCTCGCCCTCTCCCTCATCCTCATCTCCTCCGTGTCCCTCTTCCTCTTCTCCCAACCGGTGCGAGAGCGCGAGCGAGCGAGTGAGCGGCGGCAGCAGTGGCCGCGGCAAGTGTGCAGGAGGAGGTGTTGCGCGAGGGAGGAGACGCTCGACCGTGAGGGCTCGAGCTTGCCGGGGCAGCTAGAGCCGGCCGACGGGGGAGCAGCAGGCGTGGAGTGTCGCGGAGGGGCTCCTGCAGCTCGAGCAGCAGGCGGACAGGGCGCGGCGCGGCCGTGCGTCGCGGGCGGAGAACGAGTCGAGCTCTGATTCTGGAAGTTTTTCTAGAATCAGACGTCTGGGCTTCCAACCAGACGACAGTGAAGACGTCTGGAGGACTGTCCAGACGTCTGGACGGTAAGATATTTCTATCCCCTTCCTTTTTCGCGTGTACGGCCATGCGACCGTCCGCCGCGCCTTCGTCTGCGACTCGTCGTACTAAGAACAGGTGTGGGTACGTGCAGGTTCTGCTCGGGAGGGCGCGAGGGCTCGCCATCCCATGTGAATCGGACGTCTGGCCGTTGTGCCAGACGACGGGAAGGACTTCCAGATGTCCGGGGTGACCATCGGATGTCTGGGAACTAAGCCAGACGCCCCTGCAGGCTTCTGGATGTCTGAGGGACTACATAGAACGAAGGTACGCTCTGACCCACATTTTAAGACATCTGGACAATGTTCCAGACGTCTGATTTTGGGCAGTTTCGTCGTTTTCGACCCGTTTAGGGCCCGTTCGGAGTTCGTTTTCCGCATTTCGAGTTGCGTTCTTTTCGGAATAAAATCCTCTACCCGTTTACAGTAATTATATAGTGTTCTGAGAAACTCCTTGTGTTTGATCCTTGTGTTAGGACCTCGTTCCATTTCAGTCTCGGGGGTTGCGGAGGCATGCGGGATTTCCGACTACGCCCCCAGTACTCCCGTTGTAGCTGGTAGAGTGGCTTGTAAATTTAATTAGCATAATTTGTTACAATTGTAGAACAATTAATAGAGTCTAGGGTATTGCATGAACCCTAGGACTGAGAAACTAGATTGAATGATAGATCCTAGGGTATTGCATGAATCCTAGGACTGGAAAACTAGATTGAATTATAGATCCTAGGGTACGGCATGAATCCTAGGACTGGAAAACTAGTGGAATATATATATTGCAGTCTTGGAAAAGTGGAAAGGAAATAATAGCTGCCTGTAAATTAATAGCTGCCTGTTATGAATGAATAAATATGATTAAGAATATGGTTTGTATGAACGTAAGACTGGAACAGTGAAACCTACAATGGCCAAACAAAAAGAATACGAACCCTACGGGGAATTAGGAGTAGAACTCCTGGAAAGAGAATAGAATGGAACTGAGAAAGTGAAACGTGGAAGTGTGTTGTCTCTTGGGTACGTGGTACCAAAGAGAGCACACATTACCTCTTAGTGCAGAGCGGAGCTAGCCGCCCCAGGGACCCGGGGTTAGGTCTGGCCACTTTGTACCGACTTTTGGCCCTCGTGTACATAGTACCGAGGAGAGCGACTAATGTAGGGAGAGTACTAGCTACCCCACGGGCCCCGGGGTTCTGCTGGCCCTCCTACACCGACTTGTTAGGCCCACTGGGCAAACCAAGGTAGTCAGGCGAGGGTGCACGGACTGTGGAGGGGCAAGGCCCTTGTTTGGTTACTGTGGAGGGGTTGGACCCCTGTTACTGAGAGGGCCCTACCCTATACTGGTTCCGTGCTGTGGTTTGGGCGCACCCGTTAACGGAAACGACTGACCGCGTGCCAGTGCGGGGTAGCTACCCGTGTGTTTATCGCGCGTGCCGTAGCCACAGTTACATCTGTCAGCGACCTTGGGGTGGTTGACTGAGAGTAGGATCACCACGAGGGACTCTCCCGGCCTGGGGAGCACCACGTGTTACTTCTACCTTTTGGAAAAGACTGCAATCAAGATCGTTCCCGCGAGGAACATTCGGGATCAAGTGAAGGATCTGAGAAATAAATAAATCGTGAAATAATAGAAAGACGTAAATAAAGGATGTAAATATATAACAGTCACTGTACACTCTACTGCTTCTTTAGTTTTTCGTTGCCACTCTACTCAGCATTTCGCTGACGTGTTACACTCGTTACTTTCCAGGACCAGGTGTTGAGCAGCCAGGGTCAGCGACTGCAGGGGATGCTGGGCCGAGTAGGGTCCAGTAGAGTTACCGCAGTTCTTTTTGTACCCCTTTTTGTTCCATTGTAGTGAGTAGTTCTTGTTACTCTCTGTACTTCTTTACTTGTAGCTTCATGTTATGTTATAACTGTTGTTCTACTATTGTGGTGGTATATACTGTAGTAGTTCCTTTTCTTACTGCTGTATTTTGTTACTGCTAGTTATATTCGTGCTGAATGTGGTTTATTTTACTGCTCTTTTGGTTACTTCCTCGTTGGACGACTAGGTCTTGGGATTAGTCGAGTCGGTCCAGTTCTCATATCTCGTAGGGACTCGAGAATCGGGTCGTTACATGGATACTCCCGTTAGGGGAATGATCAGGGGGTCATCAGGAATGGATTTTTGTTGAAGACAAGCCTCCGAATTAAAGATTTCGCCGACCACGGATTGTGAGTTAGATTCCTCAAAAAATTTGTGGTCGGGAAGGGTATCTACCAACATAGTCTCCACCAAATTTGAAATTTCAATATATGAGTCCTCAAAAAAGTTATCATCATGGAGTCTCTTAGAGGATTTGAAAATATCAAGAGTGATAGTTTGGCCGGCGCAGGTGATATCCATTTTGCCGTGTGGCAATTGATATTTGCCTTTGTAGGAGCCAAAAAGGGTCATCCAAGGATTATTACGGCATTCATTAAAGATTCGTGTACCTCGATGTCGAGGACCAGAAAGTCCGCGGGGAAGACACAGTTCTAGACCTTGACCAAAACATCCTCAACAATCCCACGAGGTTTGATTGTAGATTGGTCGGCTAATTGAAGATTAACCTCAACAGGTTTAAGTTCACCAATCTGAAATTCCTCAAATAAAATTGTGGGAATGATATTAACTGAGGCATCAAGATCAAGGAGGGCGCTATCAAAAGTAGTATCATCAATAATTGCTGAAATTAATGACGCCCCCAAATCTTTCATTTTAGGAGGCAGCTTGCTATGTATGATAGAGTTTACTGTCTCAGAAAGATGCACCTATCCTAGATTTTTGGCTCGCCTTTTAGGAGTATAGATCTCCTTCAAAAATATGGCATAGGAAAGTATATATTTGATGGCATCTAGGAGAGGAATATTGATTTGAACTTGCCCAAATAAATCCATGAGTTCTTCTGTGGTGGGCTTAGATTTCTTTTTTCAATTAGTGATGAAGTGGAGCACTTATGGAAAAGGGATAGGAGTTGTGTCTTGAGATTTTTGTGGTTCTTTTTCTTCTTGATGGGGGGGTTCAGAGTCAATTTGTACGGAGATGGGGATTTCACTAGATTTTTGTGAAGGACTGGGATCAATGGTGGTTTTCCCATTCCTCAACGTAATTGCATGTGCAATCGAATTATTATTTGGAGGAGGTGGGGGGCCCTATTGTTGTGGAAACTTGGGAGGCTGCTGAGGTGGTGGATTAGGAGGCTGATTCAAGTAGTTTGGATTTCTGCCCGGATATTGGTTCCTCTGCTAATTAGGGTTGGGCATGAGTTGGGAGGGAAAATGCCCTGCAAGTCTTTTAGTTGGAGTAACCCCAATCTGACTATTCAAATTTGTTATAGTGCGGGTTACTTCCGTCATCTTTGTCTGCATTTCCTATAGAGTTCTCATCATTTGGGCAATGATGTCTTGTTGGGATGGGCAAAGATGAAAGGTCGGATTCGACCCATACCCATTAAATTGATTTGAAGGTTGGAGAGGAATCGGGTTGTTCCAAGAGTGGTTTGGGTAATTCTTCCAATTAGAAGAATTTCTATATTGCTCTTGGAGGGTAGAAATGTTTTCAGTGGGGTTAGAGTTAGGATAATTGTAATTCCCCAGTGAATCATAAAAAACCTCGGTGTATTGATGATAATAAGAAAAAATAGTGTTCAAATTGTGCAAGTTCTCTCTTCGAGGAGTGTTAGGGTGGGTTAGATGTGAAATATGTGGAGCTTGGGTTGGTGTGGCAAGTCTTTCTTCAATTTTCTTTTAATTTATTTGCATCTGGTCGAGTTTCTAGGCGATCATTTGAAGATCGCCTTGGGTGACCGGGATAGATTGAGTGCCTACTTCATGAACACCGAACTGCGAGTTTGGAGTTATGCAAAATGTGTTCATGGAAGCTTGATTAAATGAGTTTTCACTCATTTCTTCAAAAAGGTCATAGGCACTCTCAGCATCCTTATTCAAGACGTTGCTACCACACGAGGCGTCAACGAAACGTCGGATTTGATCTTCTAATCCATGATAGAAGATCTGCACGAGCTGCCATAAATGAATCTCGTGGTGCAAGCAACTTCTTAGGAGGTCTTGAAATCTTTCCCAAGAATCATGGAAAGTCTCACCAGATTTTTGTTGAAAGGTCGTAATAGATCTTCGAAGGGAATTAGTACAACCTATGGGAAAGAATTTCTTAAGGAAGGCGCTCTTGAGCTGAGTCCATTTGGTGATTGGATTGCCAATGATCCTAAACTAGTAAGCGGCCTTATCTTTAAGAGATAATCGAAATAGCCGGATCAGCCATAGGTCTTCTTGCACATTTCGGGAATGGGTTATTTGTGCACGAAGAGATAACTCTTCAAGGTGGCTAAACGGATCTTCCCTAGGAAGGCCATGGAAATGTTTAATCAGGTTCAGAACCACTGGCTTGATTTGGAAGTCCCCTTCAAGTATTGATGTAAACACATTTACACTACTTAAAATGTCTATTTATGCATGTTCCTAAGCATAGGATTGCATTTCATGATATAAATATTGCATAACATGCATCATCTTGCATTTAGAGTAGTTTGAATAAAATGGAGGTTAATTGTCTCCTTTTATGTGCTTGGACATGGCAAACATTTTATCGGGGCCTCGGATCAAAGATCCAACCGTATGGATGTGATCAGGGAGACGATTGGAGTTCAATGACTCCAAGATCGCCCTAATCAGACATCCGTAACATCAGATAGTGACCGAGAAACCCTAGAAGATCAAGGGCCAGGATGATGAAAATCCTCACCTCAGATGACAAATCCGACCGCACGGATGAATTCGGATCGACGATCGCAGCTCAACCATACAAAAATCGAGTCAATCAGACATCCGTGGCACCATCCACAACTTCCAGAAGATGGACGGCCAAGATGGCGCCACGTGGCGCCATCTCAGCCTCCCAAACGGCCTCCAGCACCGCCGCACCTCTTCTTCTTCAATCAGCGCATCGATTCTCTGCCGTTGGATCAAGATCCAACGACTGTGGATGCGGCTGGCTGATTCGTCCGCGCGACCATTTCGTCCGCGTAGCGCAGCGGAGATAAAGCGGCGGGCGAAGCAGAGGTCGCGGGATCGAGTCCCGCGAGCCTCAAATCAGGCGCAAGCAAGCGGCACGTGGAGCGGCAGATTGCGATCCAACGGCTGTGCGCGCCCAATAGCGCCGACGTGCGATTGGACGCGCAGCGTGGACGCGCGATTGCAAGCGGCCGGGCGCATAGCGTAGCGGGCGAAGATGCGTTTTAAGTCGTCCGATCTCGCGATCGGACGGCTGAGACTCAGCGTGCGTGCGCGCAGCTGAAGCGGCGTGCGTGGGCGCGGAAGCTATGCCCACGTCGGGGCTTTAGTGACGGATTTATCCGTCACTAAAGACCCCTCATTTATTGTTTTGAAGTTGTAATGTCCATTTTGCCCCCACTCCTTGCAACTATAAAAGGAGACCCCCTCCATACGAAATTTTCATCCCTTCCTTCTCCTCTCTACCCCTCCAAAGCTCAAGAGAAGCTTGTCCCACACCCGGGATGCTTCTCGCCAGATAAAGTCCAATTTTCTTTCCCCTTCGGAAGTGGATCCTGCGACGACGGCGTGCTGCTTCATTCCCGTTCTTCTGCTTCGTCCTCCTTCGTCCTGCTTCGTTCCCCTTCCTCCAGGCGTCGTCCCGTCCGGCTCATCCTCCAAGCAACAGTCGAGGAGGATTTCTCTCTCCCTATTCTTTTTACTGCTTTCTAGTATAGATTTACTGCTTTCTAGAGTAGTTTTGCTCGTCCTCCAAGCAATCGTCGAGGAGGACATTTCTCCCTCCATTCTTTTAATGCTTTCTAGAGTAAATTTATCGCTTTCTAGAGTAATTGTTTTATGCCTTCTAGTTGTAATGAACAATCTCCTCAATGAAAAATTCCTTGTTTATTCTACATCTCATTTTGATTTCTCTGTGTAATATTCTCTTTCTCTCTTACTCTCTCTCTCTCTTCTATTTATTGCAAATAATTAGATAGTTTTAAATTGAATTATTCTGTGACAAATAAAAAGAAACGCGTAGTTTTTAAATCAAACGTCCGCCTCCCTGTGTTCGACCCGGAATTTTAATTTCGGTATAAATTTTATTTGTTGAACATGAATTCTTCGCTTTCGAAATACAACGACAGGTTTTCCAAAATCGAACACGTTAGCGTAGCGTTCGTAATGTTTAACATTTTGGTGCCGTTGCCGGGGAGGCAAGGATCTTTGATTTCTCTTCGCGTTTCGTAACTTACAAATCATTTACCTTACTTTTCTTCTATCTTATTGTAATTGCAGGTACTCTTTTGAGACGAGCAAAAGCGGTAGATTGGAGTAAAGTGCTGTGGAAGGTTTTGTAAGTTATCCCCCATTCTTTCCCCCTCCATAAATTTCATTCGCCACATTGAATCCAAATTCCAATTAACCTAGGTGTTTGCATAAATCCTAGGAATAGTTTGGTTGTTTGGATTCCCACCCACATTCATTCCACCTTCATTTATGTAAAAAAATAAAAAGATAATTTTGTGGGGCAATTCTCAACAAACACACAACGTACACCCACATTCAAAGGCACTTAACCTAATTGATTTGTTTCTACTCAACTGGGTTTTGATCTGTGGAACCGGTACACATAAAGCAACACATAAAAGAGTAAAAATCATTCTAGGTTAACCATCTTTGTATGCCTAACTTAGTGGTGCATTTGTGGCCAGTTGTTTGAGTTGTTTAGGCCGCACCACTTCAATTAAAATCAACTCATCAAGTAGCTGCCAATTAGGTTCAATTCTTAGGGATTTACCAGGCACTCCACATTCTTTTTAAACTTTAAAGGAAAACATCTTCACCTGTGCTTGCAAAACCTGGTGTGCCAATGAAACCTATTTGAAAACACTTAAAGTTGAATCCTAAAAGCTACTAAGCAAGATTTGAACCTTAAAATTCACCACATCAAAAATAATCTTGCTTGAAAACCACTGGTTGTGCACGCACATACAAATCAATCAATTATTAAGGGCACAACCCATTTAAAGGGCCCATCACATTCCAAAGCACATTCAAACCTAGCCCTAAATAAAACAGAGTAGACGTTGGCCTTAAGGATTGGATTCGCTCTTCAGAACCCAGAAAGAGATTATTTTCGATTAGTCTGTTTCTACTGTTCAATCTGATGTCTAGATAGGGGAGCAGAGTCAAACGATCGCGGCTGGGGAGTACACTAGGAATCGGAGGCGCAAGCCGAAGGAAGAACCTTCTCCCCAGTCCCTCCTTCTAACTGGTTGGATTGAATAGACAGAAGTAGATCAAATCGTTCCTTTATTTGAAGACGGGTTTTAGGAGTCTGTAGGTCTGTAGGCTAACCCATTTAAGGACAGGTTTGATTGTTTCTATTGCAGGGCACCTTTCTTCCTCCCGTGTCTCATGAATCCTTCCACATATTTCACGCATTCCCGCTCTTTCCCTCCTGTTGTGAATTATCTTCAACATGACGATTATCCCAACTCGTACTATAATCAACCATCAGTTAGTTGGGATAATTCGAATTGGGGATACAGTTCCAGACCTCCGGGTTTAGGGTCTAACCCTGAACACTTTCATTATGATTTCTATCCTTTTCAGAGCTACATCGATTATAGATCGTCTTTCTTTCATGAACAACCTAATGCGATCTGCAATCAAGAAGGATACACCGATCCTTACCCATCCTCTGATTTCACTGCCTTTAGGTCATCACCATCTTTTCAACAATCTGAAATGACCTATTATCAGGAAGGGTATAACGAATCTCAATTCATTAATTCCCCTGCATTGAGCCCAAACCCGCCCAACCCTGAACCAACTCATTTGATTCAGGTTAACCAGGTTCAAGATAAGGTTCTAGCTAACTTGAGGAATATCATTCAATCTTTAGAAGTTTAGCCAATACCTTGCATTGAGAGATTGGAGCCCTTGATTGAAATGATTGATGATTTAAACAAGTCTTTGTTGGATTGGCTCCAGGACGTTAAGGATAAGAACCCGGGTTAGTTTCTACTTGGGAAATTAGCGAAATTGAGGATGAGATTCGTGGTTGCTTTAATTCAATCTTGGAATAATTCCCAGGATGAACCCTCTTCAGGAAAGTCAATGACAGAACCCGCTCAGGCACCTGTTGGGGGGGACACGTGTTATGAGCCTGACCAGATTGAATTAAACCAATCAATTAAGAATGATCTGATTTCTTCACCTGAGATCCCTGAGCCGGGTTACGAGGAAACGTGTAACGACTCGATTCCCGAGTCCCTACGAGACACGAGAAACGGACCGACTCGACTAATCCCAAGACCTGGTCGTCCAACGAGGAAGTAACCAAAAGAGCAGTAAAATAAACCACATTCGGCATGAATATAACCAACAGTAAGAAAATATAGCAGTAAAGACAGAAATCACTACAGTATATACCACCACAACAGTAGAACAACATTCATAACATAATATGAACTGCAGGTAAAGAAAAGTACAGCGGTAACAAGAACTACTCACTACAGTGGAACCAAAAAGAGGTACAAGAGAACAGTGATAACTCTACTAGACCCTACTCGGCCCAGCGTCCTCTGCAGCCGCTGACCCTGGCTGCTCAACACCTGGTCCTGAACGGTAATGAGTGTAACACGTCAGCAAAACGCTGAGTAGAATGGCAGCTAAACTAAAGAAACAGTAAAGTGTACAATAGCTGTTTTAATTTTCTTTCTTCCTTTATTTACGTCTTTCTATTATTTCAAAATTTATCTATTTCTCAGATCCTTCACTTGATCTCGAATGTTCCTCGTGGGAACGATCTTGATTGCAGTCTTTTCCAAAAAGTAGAAGTAGCACATGGTGCTTTCCTGGTCGGGAGAGTCCCCCGTGGTGATCCCACTCTCAGTCAACCACCCCAAGGTCAAGGACAGGCGCAACGGTGACTACGGCACTCGCGATAAACGCACAGGTAGCTAACCCGCACTAGCACGCGGTCAGTCATTTCCATTAACGGGTGCGCCCAAAGCACAGCACAGAACCAGAACAGGGCAGAGCCCTCTCAGTAACAGGGGTCGAACCCCTCCACAGTAACCAAACAGGGGCCTTGCCCCTCCACAGTCCGCGCACCCTCGCCTGACTACCCTGGTTTTCCCAGTGGGCCTAACAAGTCGGTGTAGGTGAGCTAGCAGAACCCCGGGGCCTGTGGGGTAGCTAGTACTCGCCCTACACTAGTAGCTCTCCTCGGTACTGCGTACACGAGGGCCAGCAAGTCGGTACAAAGTGCCCAGTCCTAACCCCGGGTCCCTCGGGCGGCTGGCTCCGCTCTGCACTAAATAGGGGGCAGTCTCTCTCCTTGGTACTCCGTACTCAAGGGCCAGCTCACTTCCCCAATTCTATTCCATTCACCTTCCAAGAGTTCTACTCCTAATTCCCCGTAGGGTTCCAGCTCTTTTAACTCAGCACATTCAGGTTTCACCTTTCCAGTTTCACGTTCATACATCCCATATTCTCAGACATGCTCATTTATTCATAATAGGCAGCTGTTAAACCAATTTACAGGTAGCTATTATTTCCTTTCCACATTTTCCAAGACTGCAGTATTTATATATTCCACTAGTTCTTCCCATCCTAGGATTCATGCCATACCCTAGGATCTATCATACAATCTATTTTTCTAGCCCTAGGATTCATGCAACACCCTAGGATCTACCATTCATTCTAGTTTCTCATTCCTAGGATTCATGCAATGTCCTAGGTTCTATTTATGGTTCCATAATTTAACAGATTATACTAATAAACTTAAAAGCCACTCTACTAGTTACAACAGGCGTACTGGGGGCGTGGTCGGGAATCCCGCGTACCTCTGCAACCCCGAGACTGCAACGGAACAGGGTCCTATCACAAGGATCAAACACAAGGAGTTTCTCAAAACAGTATACAACTACTGTAGATGGGTAGAGGATTTAATTCCGAAAAGCACGCAACTCGAAACACGGAAAACGGACTCCGAACGGGCCCTAAACGGGTCGAAAACGACGAAACAGTGCAAAATCAGACATTTGGAACTTCTTCCAGACATCTTAAAAAAATGGGATCAGATGGTACCTTGTCCTGCATGGTCTCTCAGACGTCCAGAAGCCTGCGGGGGCGTCTGGCCTAGTTCCCAGACGTCTGATGGTCACCCCGGACGTCTGGAAGTCCCTCCAGTCGTTTGGCACCACTGCCAGATGTCTGATTCGCGTTGGATGCGAATCTCAGAACCTGCGCGTACCCATTCCTCGTGCTCAGTACGAACGGTCGAAGGAAAGGAAGAAGGTACGAAAATAACTTACCTTTCAGACGTCTGGACAGTCCTCCAGACGTCTTCCCCGTCGTCTGGTTGGAAACCCAGATGTCTGATTCTGGAGAAACTTCCAGAATCAGAGCGTGACTCACCCTCCGCTCGCGACGCACGGCCGCACTGCGCCTCGTCCGCCTACTGCTCGAGGTGCAGCAGGCCTCCCGCGTCACCCCGCGTCTGCTGCTCCCCTGCCGGCAGGCTCTAGCAGCCTCGGCAAGCTCACCCTCACTGCCGAGCGCCTCCTCTTCTCGCATAGCACCTCCTCCTGCACTCGCTGCGGCTGCCACCGCCGCCGCTCGCTCACTCTCGCACTGGCTGGAAGGAGAAGAGGAAGGGGCGGAGGCGATGAGAGTGAGGGAGAGGGCGAGGCTTTTTAAAGCCGCGCAGGGAGAGAGAGAGAGCGAGACAGAGGGCAGCCTGCGCCCGCAGGAGAGAGGGAAAAAGCGACCGCAGGTCTGCGCACCCAGGCGTGCAGTCGCAACTTTGCGTGCCGCCGAAACTGAATCCGAGACATCTGGAAGGGGTTCCAGATGTCTGGTCCGACGTTTGGGCCACCTCCCAGGCTTCTGAAGCCGCGCGTTCGTAACAAAACGTATGTCTCTGGGGAACACAAAGTGAACTGATTTTGGAACATACGTTGATACGGATCCTGATGGTGAAGATTCAAGTTGCGAAGTCTCACGTGTGTTTTCTGAACACGATTTCTATGAGACGATTGGGCCTGAGGAATCTGATAGATCATTTGATAGCCCAATAACTGAGGAAACTGATCTTATTAGGGCACACATTACGGATCCAGAATCGCATTTTCTGGAGGAATCAATTCAATGCCCTGATTATCAGTTACACCCTGTTGAGCTTATTGATGATTCTAATTATGAGATTATTAGACCCAAGTCAATTTTGATTCTGCCACATCATTTAGACTTGGAGATTTCAGACGAGGTGATGAATATACAAGAGGTCCTGGAATTTTATATGCTGAATGAGGAGGATAGGAGCTGGGAAGTTTTGATTTGGGAAGTTAATTTTGGAGGAAATGGAAGATTGAGTCGAAGGGTTCCTTTTAAGCTGAAACCATCAAATAAGAATCCTTACGACATTTGTTTCGAGGATGTTCAACTCAAGCACACATTCAACGATTATCCTTTTGAGCTTCAATTCTCTGTAACCCGACTTTTTAGTCTTGGGTTGCATCCTCATAAATCGCAGGCCCTACCCCGCTTGCATTCTGATTTTAGGTTTTGGGTAATTTTTATCCAGAACCTAAGATATTCTCGATTATGGGGGATGGGTCTGCACCACAATCTGGTCCACATCTGTGGACCTCTGTTGACAGGTCAGAGGATTCTTCTGTTTATTCTAATTCTGACCTACACTTGTGAAATTTTCATTTCTTTTTCTTGTATAGTGTGCCTAGCTGAAGGCACTAAACTCAGCACATATACAGTTTTTCTTAGTTTTCATCTCTGAGCGGACCTGACATTCACGCAATTCAGGTGCATTCTACGCTTTTCCACTCTGTTTTATGTCTTTTTAATACAATGAGGACATTGCATTAGATAGGCATGGGGGGGTGGATATTCATCTCTGAATTCATTCGTCAGCTCCGTAGATTTGTTTTATTTTCTTTTATATATAAAAAAAAATTTCGGAATTAGGAAAGAGAATTTGGGTTTAAGAAAATTTTCAATCTTAGGAAATACTACATTATGATTTGAACACAAAGACCCTTCAGGTCTTTGGACTTAATCAGCCCGTGCATCCACTAAAATTTCGAGTCATCGCCATCTTAATTCTATTATAATTGGAATAAATAAGTTTGGGTGACAAGTACACGACTTATTAACCCACCCTCTGATTTGAGGGAATTTTGAGTCTTAAGCATCTACACACTTTCTTTGCACTGACTCGTTGTCGGCGATTCTAACAAAATTTGGGTAGCTAATGAACCTTCTAGGGTGATATGGCTGGCAAGTTATCGTGGGTAACAGCCCATAGGTAGGTTGTCCAGAGCCCAGTCACTGGACCTTTCTCTTTTTGCTGCCTTTAGGTAAATCTTAGACCAGGGAAGCTACCTTAAAATAAAAAAAAAAAAATCAAAAAGAAAAGGAGAAAAGAACAAAAAGAAATAAGCCACACTTCTCCGCACGAGTATGGCTGGCAAGTTGTCGGTGGTAACAGCTCATCGACCGGTTATCCAGAACCCAGCTTAGTAAATGCACTAAAAATTCCCAAAACACTTAGGAAGAAGCGGAGAAGTAGAATAAACCGGGGAGATATACACTGGATTCACCCTTGTGTTGACCCCGTAAAAAATAAAAGTAGGGAGAAAGCTATTGGTTGTAAAGATACACCTTTAGGTAGAAGTTTTTTTGAGGTCACCTAGAGGCGTAGAAATCCGAAGTCCGTTTTAATTATTAGTCAACGAGTCTATCACAATCACAATAAGATGCTTAAAACTTAGGGTTCTCGTCAAATCTTGGGTGAGTTGAATGGCCATAGAAAATTTTCTTTTAGTAAGGCGAGGGCTTGAGGCAGTCTGCATTTTGGCTGATACCTGGGCGCTGTTGTGTCTTTGAAAGTTCATTTTCTCAGTAGACAATTTCTTAATGATTGAAAATAACTCAGGTCCAAATAATTCAACCTAATTCTTTTATAAATAGCATATAGTTTTTGCTAGGGACTAGCAAAAGGTAGGCATGGGGGTATGATGTAAACACATTTACACTACTTAAAATATCTATTTATGCATGTTCCTAAGCATAGGATTGCATTTCATGATATAAATATTGCATAACATGTATCATCTTGCATTTAGAGTAGTTTGAATAAAATGGAGGTTAATTGTCTCCTTTTATGTGCTTGGACATGGCAAACATTTTATCGGGGCCTCGGATCAAAGATCCAATCGTATGGATGTGATCAGGGCGACGATTTGAGTTCAACGACTCCAAGATCGCCCTAATCAGACATCCGTAGCATCAGATAGTGACCGGGGAACCCTAGAAGATCAAGGGCCAGGATGGTGAAAATCCGCACTTCAGATGACAAATCCGACCACATGGATGAATTCGGATCGACGATCGCAGCTCAACGACACAAAAATCGAGTCAATCAGACATCCGTGGCACCATCCACAACTTCCAGAAGATGGACGGCCAAGATGGCGCCACGTGGCGCCATCTCAGCCGCCCAAACGGCCTCCAGCACCGCCGCACCTCTTCTTCAATCAGCGCGTCGATTCTCCACCATTGGATCAAGATCCAACGGCTGTGGATGCGGCTGGCTGATTCGTCCGCGCAACCATTTCGTCCGCGTAGCGCAGCGGAGATGAAGCGGCGGGCGAAGCAGAGGTTGCGGGATCAAGTCCCGCGAGCCTCAAATCAGGTGCAAGCAAGCGGCGCGTGGAGCGTCAGATTGCGATCTAATGGCTGCACGTGCCCAATAGCGTCGACGCACGATTGGACGCGCAGAGTGGACGCGCGATCGCACGCGGCGGGGCGCACAGCGTAGCGGGCGAAGATGCGTTTTAAGCCGTCCGATCGCTGAGACTCAGCTTGCGTGCGATGGCATTGAGCGCTCGGGCAGCTGAAGCGGCGCGCGTGGGTGCGGAAGCTACGCCCACGTCGGGGCTTTAGTGACAGATTTATCCGTCACTAAAGACCCCTCATTTATTGTTTTGAAGTTGTAATGTCCATTTTGCCCCCACTCCTTGCAACTATAAAAGGAGACCCCCTCCATACGAAATTTTCATCCCTTCCTTCTCCTCTCTACCCCTCCAAAGCTCAAGAGAAGCTTGTCCCACACCCGAGATGCTTCTCGCGAGATAAAGTTCAATTTTCGTTCCCCTTCGGAAGTGGATCCCGCGACGACGACGGCGTGCTGCTTCGTTCCCGTTCTTCTGCTTCGTCCTCCTTCGTCCTGCTTCGTTCCCCTTCATCCAGGCGTCGTCCCGTCCGGCTCGTCCTCCAAGCAACCGTCGAGGAGGATTTCTCTCTCCCTATTCTTTTTACCGCTTTCTAGTATAGATTTACTGCTTTCTAGAGTAGTTTTGCTCATCCTCCAAGCAATCGTCGAGGAGGACATTTCTCCCTCCATTCTTTTAATGCTTTCTAGAGTAAATTTATCGCTTTCTAGAGTAATTGTTTTATGCTTTCTAGTTGTAATGAACAATCTTCTCAATGAAAAATTCCTTGTTTATTCTACATCTCATTTTGATTTCTCTGTGTAATATTCTCTTTCTCTCTTACTCTCTCTCTCTTCTATTTGTTGTAAATAATTAGATAGTTTTAAATTGAATTATTCTGTGACAAATAAAAAGAAACGCGTATTTTTTAAATCAAACGTCCCCCTCCCTGTGTTCGACCCGGAATTTTAATTTCGGGATAAATTTTATTTGTTGAACACGAATTCTTCGCTTTCGAACTACAACGACAGGTTTTTCAAAATCGAACACGTTAGTGTAGCGTTCGTAGTGTTTAACAGGTATGACCACCCCTGGTCATTCCTCATAATAGGAAGGATCATAAAAATCTTTTAGAGGAACGACTGGTTGCTGACGGGGTGGTAGGTTTGGCCTTTGGTTGGCCAGGTTTTGGATATTCCTAGTCAACACTTGTTGATTGGCAATAAGTTGAGTAATCTGCTCAGCCATCAAGGTGTAGAAATCAGGCTGGGGGGCTTGATGTTTTGATTGAGGCAAATCTGCATTAGGAAGCTCCAAATGTGGGAAGTCAAAGGTGGGGGGGTTTTGGGTGGAAGGGTCAAAATTGGGATTAGAAGTGGGATTAGAGGTGGAAGTGGAAGGGTTGTTGACCTGTTTTGTTGATTTTCCATTTTTTTAGAAGAAGAAGACGGAAAAAGTGGTCTTTCTGCGTGGGGGCAAAATCAAATGGTCCCTCCAAGTGCGGATTTTAAGACCATCGCTCGTGCATAAAATGGAAGAACAGGAGAGGAGGAGAAGAGATGGAGATGAGAGAAAGTGTGCAATCAATCGAACAAAATTCTAAACCTAGCTTAAGTGTGACTCCCTAAAAATTAACGTAAGACATGATCTACCTAGGAAATAGGAAATCAATAGTGAATACTCGTTCTATAAACAAATCTAGCTAAGTTGCATAAGGGGAGGGTTAGGCCTAAGCATTTCCTAAGAAAATCCCCAGGGGCATGTGTAAACCCATGTCTGGTGGTTTGACACGGCCCCTCAGCCTGACACCAGATATAGATGACAGAATTGATATTAACTAAAGAAAACTTAAGACTTAGATAGTAAGCCTAAGTTGATGAAACCTTAGGGATCAAATTGTTATAATTTTTAGTTAGGTTTAGAAGACTAAAGTGCACACGGAATGTAGAGGGTGTTGATTTAGGTAATGCTCTGTTATTTCAATTTTTATGATGTGTGCAGGAATTGGAAGGTGATTCCAATTAGCAATCAAGTTGCCACACAATTAATGTATTTCTATTTTTAGGATATGCTTTAGCTTGGTGTGTTTTAGGGTTTTTCTCTTTAAGGATTCAAACAAGTTTGATATTCCATAAACAAAGGAAAAATAAGTTATATTGGTGATGATATATTTCCTTTATATTGTGGGACTAAGAAAGAAAGAAACCCCAATTGAATTTGGCCCTAAAATGGAAAATTTAACTGCCAATGAATTGCTTCAGGATTTTTCTTTTAAAGTAGTGGTTCAAATAAGGCAAAAAACACCACTACTATATAGAAAATCAAACAAGGATTCCAAAAAATATTTTTTTAGGATTTTAGAAAATTTTGTGATATTTTTAAAAGATTTCTCTTTATGCTGGTATCAAAGTCTAAAAATAATACTTACAAATAAAGATTTTTCTTTTCAGAACCACCACTGGCCTCAGAAAATTTTTGTTAATTTATGTGATTTGTAGAATTTCACAAGGATTCTAGAAGGCTAAATTTCACAAAAATTGGATGAGCATAAAAATTCGTAAAATTCACGAATAGTAGAAAAATAGGAAGATGAGAGGGTGTGACCCCTATGCAGTCCACAAATTTTTAAAAATTACTTATAAATCTAATTGTTATGAAATTTGGAAAAAATGTTCCTTACTTTAATTGGAATCATTGGGTGGAATTTCAAGATTTTACATGGCCTATGGTGTTGGGAATTGATTTTAGAACTCTGGACTAATGTCTGGACCCGAAAATCAGAGCACCTGCACTTAAGGTAAAGTGGTGTTTAATGGAGCAATCAAGTAAACAATGAATTTTAAATGGCACCACTCTACCTAATTTTAATGTTTAAGATCCTGAGAGCCAAGTTTAATGTATTTTTGGTAGTTTTTTAAAGGCTTATGTGACAAGGAAAGAGAAACCAGCTTGAAATCATTAGAAGAAAAGGAACTTTAAGCTCTTGCTTCCAAATTCTGGCTTTCTTCCTGTAGTCCCTGCACACACAAGAGAGAAGAGAGACAAGAGGATGATATCCATGTCAAGCAAGAGAAAGATGATAAAGCAAAGCCATGCCTCCCCTGTAACGGCGCCAAAAAGTGTTGTGAAAATACACGTGATTTGTAATTGGGTTTTCAAATCGTTGTAACACGCTAATTTGCAAATGCTTTTAAATTTTATAAACCTAGATAGGGAGAGTATCTAGGGTCGTCCAAGGTTGTAAAATCGAATCTCTTGCTTGGAAATGGAAATCAACTTTCTTTTTGGTGTTTTTAAATTTATATTTTTTTGTGTTTTGAAATAACGATGAATATACGAGTTGTTGGTAGGAAAGCAACTAACACCTACAATCACTAAGATAAAACCTAAGTGACAATTAATTCCTCTCCCTAAGCTCACCCTAAACACATGGATGCCTAGAGTAATTAGGGAGAGGGAGTGAAGAGTGCTAGAGAGAAAGAAAACAAATGCGACAAAAGAATTGTAAAGAAAGCAACTGGATTTAACAAGGAAGATTGCTTACATGAGAACCCTAGTAGATGAATGCTTTCTACTACTAGAAAAACTACAAAAAATGATAAGAACACCAATCCTCCTATAATGATGGTGAAGATGAGAGGCTCTATGCTCCAAGCTCCAAGCTCCGAGCTCAGTGGCTCCTGGGCTTGAAAGGGGGCTTTCCAACTCCTTCCTTGCAAAGCCTTGCCAAGATGATGTTTTCCAAGGCAAGCCCTAACGGGGGGCATGCCTATGCTTCTCCCAAGGGTGGATGTGCACCACCCTTCCTCCTCTAATTTCCTGGCTGTCCTCCTAGTGGAATGCTCCTCCTCCTTGGTGTGGCAAAAGAAGAAGAGAGAAGGGGAAGAAGGCACCAAGGGGGCGAGTAGGATGTCCCCTTAATCTTCTTCTCTCCTTCTTCTTGGTCGTGAGATGTAGGTGGATATAGGGTAGAAAATATACTAATGGAGGATGATTTTTTTGGTGGTAGGTGATGGGTTTTTATAGAGGTGGAAGGTGGTGGTTGGCGTGGAGATGAAGTGTAGGGCTAGGATGGCTTTTAGGAGGTGGTTTGGTGATCTTATGGTGGAGGATGGTTGGCGCCAAATGGGGGGATGTGAAGGTGGTGGTTATGGTGGTGGAGAGGCACCTAAAGGTGGCGCCAACCATGGAGAGGTGCCTTGGTTTGGCTCCACCATGAAGGCTTCTAGAAGGGAGGGTTAGGTGGATGGCTAGATGTGGTTCAAAGGGTTGGTGTAGGGATGAGATGTAGAGAGTTTTGGAGGGAGTTTTTGGTGCCAAAATAAGGGTAGTTATAGGGGGTTTTGGTGCCACTTTTTGGTAGCTTTTGGAGGCAGTGGGTAGGCTAGGTTGGCACCAAGGTGAGGTGGAGGTAGCTTAGCTTATGTGGAGCTTAGGTGGAGTTAATTGGTGGAGTTGGTTATGTGGAGCATACGTTCTACGACTCACCATGACACTAGCCATCGTGAGAGGTGACCCTTGACATCACCAAATGAAAAATTGTTTGAGCCACCTTGTAAGGAACCAGATTGCTAGGAGAGAAAGGACAAGGACGTGATGATCAACCCTGCACATTTAGTCGTTGATTTGATTAGAGTAGGATTTAGACTTTAGATTTAATTTTGTTTTCCTTGCACATTTGGTTTGAGACCCTTATTCTGGGGTACATTTTAGGGGTTTGTGCCCCAACTTTCTTTTAGGCCCTTGTGTGGGTGCTTTTTTGGGAGTCTGTTCCCATTTCTTTAAATTTAGGTTTTTCTTCTATTTCGTGGTTCGATTTTATTTTTCTTTGTTTGTGCATAAGTAGATATAAAAAAAAAAAATCAAAACATGAATTGCCTGATAGAAGATGCATGCCCTAGGATGACCATTTAGGTGTGAATGAGCAACATCTAGGTTTTAGTTTCTACATTGAGTGCATTCTCGCATCGTTGATTGCTAGAAGCAAGGTATGCATCTTCATACTTTGCATCCATATCTGAATCATGCATTTGCATTTGGACTTAATTCCTAGACCACCTAATTTGTCTTGAAATGATCTAACAAGTGATCACATTAAATTTTTGAAAAGGACTAAGTAAAGGAGGAAAACAGTAAAACTCAAGGAGTTAATTTGAGACATTGTGCTGTGGTTCAAAATTAAAACTCAAATATTTTACGATGTATGCACACTTGTTTGATCTTTGCACTAAGGCACGCATTTAGACCCTCCTAGGTTTTTAAGCTGTTAGGAAAGAACCCTCCTACCGTTGGATTCTGAAGTGTTCAAAACTCAAGATCAAAGGTTTTGTAAATCCAAAGAGGGGGATACCCTGTCACAGATTTTTGAGGGTAGTTAAGAAGCACTGCGAAAGCACAGCTTCAAAGGAAGGCTTAGGTCTACTTGCATCCCTTGATCTTCCATCTTTGGAGCTACTTTACCATTTGAGCTTTAGGGAAGATCACCTAAGCTCCAACTAGGTCTTTTTAGGCATTTCGTAGGTCAACAAATAAGATTGTAATTGATTGGGTAACTTGTTTTGTCACCTACAATTTGAACTAAAGTCAAAATCTGTAAAGAACTAATAAGTCCTTCTGAATTGTGTTTTTAGTGCATGCTTGGGAGGCGATCTCTTAGGAGACAACTTGTGTTGATCCAGAACCTGAAAGACTCCTGAGAAGAAACTACCCAAGGGAAGAAATGGCTGGTCAAAGGAGCCTTAAGGAATATTTCATTTCGATTAATCACTCCAGCTCTTCACTACGTAGACCTGGAGGGACAATCCTTATGAGATCAAAAGCAGTACCATATCCTTGTTGCCCTCCTTTTATGATACTGCTAGGGAAGACCCCTACAGGCATATAGAGGAATTCACCAAGGTCTGTTCCACAGTGAAGCTGCAAGGTGCTGCTGATGACGCCCAAATGCGGACCCTCTTTCCTTTCTCCCTCAAGGACAAGGCCAAGTATTGGTATCATACCCTAGATGGTATTAACACTTGGGATGCCTTGAAGAAGGAGTTTCTGAAGAAGTACTTCCCCATGAGTAGAACCAATCACTTTAGGAGGGGAATTATGAGTTTTGGTCAAAAGGATGGGGAAGCTTTCCATGATGCATGGGAGCGCTTTAATGACCTTCTGAGACTTTGCTCGCATCACCAGGTGCCCAAGTGGCAACTGGTTAAAGGTTCTACACCAAACTTAGTGATTCGCACAGGCAAACTGTGGATGGTGCTTATGCAAGAACCTTTCTGTCTAAGATTGAGGATGAAGCTTGGAACTTATTTGATATTTTGAGTGAGAATTCTATTCACCTGAATTCTACCTACTGAGATAGAAAACCCACTCTCATGCAAAGAAAGTTGAAGGAAGATGAGGCTAGGGACACTGATGAGAGGCTCATCCTGCCCTAATTAACTAGTTTCCCTAGTTAATTAGCTAGGAATATGTTTATAAAAGGGCTAACTATAGAATAAGAGACAAATCAATAAAGGACCTAAAACAAGTTAAAAATGCTTAATTAAAAGTAAATTAACATTATTTATAATTTAATTAATAAATAAACTCGAAATATCATTAACTGGTTACCTAATTAATATCTAATTTAACTTAAGCATAATTTATACTTAAGTATATAATAACTTAAGTAACTTAACTCAATTAAATAAATTAAGCTAAAAAGGTCAAAAACGTAAATTCAGGGTAGATATATAATATTTATCTAATTTATAATCATATATAAAAAGTTAAAAAAGAATTAAATTAAAAGAACCCTTGAAAACCTCAATTTACATTTTAGTCCTTAGGTTTCATCACCTTTGAGTCCTTTTCATGCACATAGGTCCTTAACTTTTCTTACACTCAGGTCCCTATGAACACCTTTCTTCTTCTTCGTTTCTTCTTCAGGTGCTCAACAGCTGACGAACGGCGATGCGTTTACCACCTGATCACCCTCCATCTGACACCATTCCACCCTCGCCAAGCTCCTAAAGCTTGCGCTCACCGTCATATTTCCATCCTATGGTCTGGATGCACTTGAAATCCTATTTAGGACTTAAGGTTAACTTCACCGGCATTGGAAAAGATACTTGTGGTTACCTTGAATCTAGTCACAATTCTGTCCAGATTCGAGCTCCTTCGCAGCCGCCGAACCCTATAAATACCCCTTAAACCCTTCGATTTTGGTAGTTAGCTCCCTACCCTCTTCCCCCAACTGTAGCTAACTAATAGGCTATTCGTCCCTATTCTGGCAAACTACCTTCACCTCCACACACTCTCTCCGATAACTTCCACCATCTGTCGAGCTCTGCCATCTTCCGCTGCATCTCTGGACAAAGCGATGACTCCGAACTCCACTTCTACTCCACGAATACACTCACCGAACTTATTTCCCTGACCCTCTGGTTTCATCCTCCATTAAGAGCCGTTGATGGAGATTTCTACTCCCCTTCGTCCAAGTAACAGTAGGGTTAGGTACGTAAGTATAGCGTAGTTTTAATTCAGTAGGTTAAGTAGCTTAGTTAGGCCTTTATGCTCAATTTGCTTGTCATCTTCTCCAGCTCTGGTGAGTTCATTGAGCTTGTCCGAAGCACTCTTTTGCTATTTTTACGCATCAACCACCTTCCTTTTATCATCATGAATTCATATCACTACTCCCTCATTTTTTTTATCAGCTGATACGCTTAAGTCATTGCCACATTCACCGGCAACCTCCGCTGTCAACGGCGGAGGTCATCGAGGGTAGACCACATCCAATTGGGGCTCCCCATCACATATACACCACTTAAGGGCCTCGTTCTAAGTGTTAATTAAAGAATTAATCACCTATTCATAAAACGCCTAAATTCATTTCAACTCTTAAGTTCACTATCCATGGTGAGCTCAGGAGAGTTTAAACATCTAATTAATCACATCTAGGTCATTGTCGTATCTTAATGAGCAAATCTTCTCACTCAATTGAGTGAGAGGAGTCAATCTGAGTTCCAGCAAACTCAAATTGCATCTTCTTTGAATTCGAAGCTTATCTTCTGATTTTATCTTTAATTGAGTCAAATGTCAAGCTCTTGAGGTTCCATAGGACCTCAGGAGACTTTTTATGTTATTTCTGAGAGATTCCCTGGAGTTTTGAACTCCATAATGTCAGAACTAGACTCACCAGAGCTCCGACGAGTCGAAATTTGTCTTCAGCCCATAGAACTTTGTTTAGAGCTCCAGATTGATTACTAATGACCTAAGGAATTTGTATTGATCATTAATTTGATATTTTGATGCTTGGAGCTCGTCTTAGGATTCTATCTTCTCCGACTCCGGCAGAGTTGGAGAGACACCTTTATTAGAAATGAATCCAATCTGAGAGGTCTAGAAGCTTGAGTGAAGCATGATGAAGTTAATCATGTTGATTATTTACTGAGAGAAGCCGTAGTTTGCTCTGCCGAACAAACTCAATTAGGATCTCAGGCGATGAGTCCTAAACCCTAGAATTTCTGATTGAAATTACTTCTGAAGACTCTGAATCAATTCCTGAAGATAAATAGAACAAATCCAAGTCTTTAATTTGTTTAGAGAAGCTCTAATTCAGAAAGTCAATTTCTAAAGCTTTATGGTCAAACTCAGGCCTGAATTAGAGAATTCTTAAGTGAAGTTGATGATTATTGAGTTGAATCTAATGTCAGGATGATTTAGAGGTTGATAGAGTTGATTGGAAGGTGTTTTTTTAAGGAATTAGGCCAAATCTTTTCACCGTTCAGTTTAGGTCATTTTTGAACCCAAACTATTTCCAGTGCATTAATGATGAAATTTGAATGCCAAGCCTGTTCAATTGGGATCTCCGAAACCTTCAGAGATTATTTGATTTGATACCTCTGGGCTTAAACTCTCTGTTGAGCTGTTCAGAGCTCAAAATGGAGCTCTGAAGCTCTTAATCGAAGATTAGAAGCTTTATCTTCTTCCCTGAAGCTCTCAAACCTTCTTGTCTCTACTCAATTGATGCGAAATGATTCATTGAAGGCACACAAGCCTTCAGTTGGGAGTTGTTTAGCTTCTACTAGTCCTTAGACCTGAGTTTTGTCTCTGTAGGCCATTTTCGCCGTGAAAACCTTCCATCTTTGCCCTTCAAATCGAAGAGCCAAAGCTAATTAGAACACCAAATTGGTGTTATAATCCTTTAGATTATCCTTAGAGCTTTCAATCATGCTTTGGAATGCTCGATTTAGTCCAGCCAATCGGCTGGAATCGTTGGCCAAAGTTCGGTCTGGAATGGACAATGATATTCCCACATCGGTTACGAGTGAGCACACGCCGTACTATATCATGATTTTGTGCCGACGGCATTTCGGTCGTCAGTGTTGGGTGCAAAGAGAAACTGGCTTGGGTACGAGCACGTGCATGTGCACATGCCTCTGCGGATGTGTGTGCGCGTGCACAGGTGTATGCCTGTGTGCGTGGGCCCGTGAGTGGGCGTGGATGTGGATGTGGGCCTGGGAGGCTGAGGCTATGCATTGAGACAAAACTATGAAAAATCTACCTAATAAACGAACTAGGCCTGGCTGAGTAGGGTCTGGTCCCGCCCCTTGTAGGCGTTGTGTATCCTTGAAAGGCTGGGCCGCCCATTAACCAAATTTTTGAATTATAAAAAAAATGGGTTAAGGATCAGAGAAATCGGCTAAGTGTGAATTGCATTGTGCACACTATAGGTAATATAAAAGCTAAAATGAGAGAGTTAAAGAAGAGAGAACAGAGAGGGTTTAAAGGAAGATGAAGAAGATAAAAAGAAGAATAAGAGAGAGAGAATTACGGCAGAGATTAAAAGAAGAGGAAAGGGTTGAAGTGAAGAAGAAGGAGACTTGTGATTTTTAATTCTTATTTTCTAATGTAATTATTTTTTAATGTAATAGTGTCTCCTTTTAATATTTTGAGTTTAGTTGATGTATTAAGGCATTTGTATTCATTTGTATAACTTTTTCTTACCTTAATCTTTTATAATTAGTTGTAATGGGTGTAATAAACATGTTTACTTGATTTTTAATGAAAATTCACATGTGTAAATATGTTCTTTCTTAATGGAATGTTGCATGCTTTTAAGTAAACATCTTTTATGCAAGATTCATGTACTTAAAAATATTTTAATTATAATTCTGATTGATTAGGTAATTAATAATTTATGTTTAGGAGTTAAATGGTGAATTAAGATAAGTTATGCCTCCCAGTGAATGACCTGGACTCAACCAGTTAAAAAGAATTAAAACTCTAAAATGTTAGGTTAACTTGACCCTATACTACACAATTAATATTGATTCAAGTTAACTTAAGTTACTTTCTTATGCGATTAATTAAGTTTAAATAACTTAATTTAACTGTGTTTAGGAATTAAATGATCAGACACCCAAAATTTAGCCTACCAGATCCAATTGTTGAATCAAAATATGGAAAGGCTTATGTCGAGCCCAGGCCAATTCACGTCTAGTGCCTCGACATCCCAAGCTTTAAAATGCTCCACTTGCCAAGGCAATACGCACGCCATTGTGGATTGCCATTTGGCCTCCTAATTCCCTGAGCTTGTACAAGTAGACCTGAATGTCACTCAAGGGTTTTGTCCCAGACCTCGTAACGACCCTTTTTCCAACACTTATAATGAGGGATGGAGGAATCACCCAAACTTTTCATGGAGACAAGGGAATGTCTCAAATTTAGGGAATTATAAACCACAACCCTTTCAAAACCAACAAATGAACCAACCTCATACCTTTGCCCAATTAAAGATCTCTGAGATGGATGAATTGAAGGCAATGTTGAAAACTATGTAGGAAAGTCAAAGTGCCATCATCCAATCTCATGACAAGGCTATACATGAAATAAAATTGCATATAGGACACCTTGTTGAGGCCGTTAGACAGAGGGAAACTAGGAAGCTTCCCAGTGCTGCTAAGGAGAATTCTAAAGGAAAAGGGATTGTCTTTAGGGAGCATGCCCAGGCGGTGACTATTCTGAGGAGTGAGAAATAAATTTCCAAACCTGGTGCTCCTATAGTCCCACCTTCTAAAAACCCATCCACCCCGACATTCGCCCCCACTGGAGAAGAATTGCCCAACTCTCTTCCGCTTGAAATCACCTCACCGAAAGAGGTTGCCCCTGTTCCACCACTTACCCGACATGACAAGCCTTCCACCCAGAGACCAAGAGTGCCCTTTCCAGAGCACTTATCCACCTCTAGGAAGACTTCTGCTGGCTCATTTGGAGCCAAAGATATGATGGATGAAATCATGGAGATTTTTAAGCAAGTGCAGATTAACCTGCCTTTACTTGAGGCTATCAGGCAGATTCCATCTTATGTCCTCTTTCTAAAGGACCTATGCATGAAAAAGTGGCAATTTAGGAAATAGGTCCAATCAAAAGTTGCCCTGACTAATTCTGTTAGCTCAATAGTTCAACATGGCACACCCCTGAAACTTAAGGACCCAGCAGCCTCGTACATCTTGGTGGTCATTGGTGACTTACAGATAGATGAGGCTCTACTTGTTCTGGGTGCGAGGGTGAACATCCTTCCGAGCTACATGTATGAACAACTTGGGGGAGACAATCTGAAGCCTAGCCCAATAATCCTCCAAGTTGCAAATCAATCACTCAAGACACCTTGAGGAATTTTGGAAGATGTCCTCGTGAGAGTGGAGGACTTCTTCTTCCCTGTTGACTTTTTAGTTTTGGACACAGACCCTACCAACAAGTCAACCAAGCCTTCCATCATTTTGGGCCGCCCCTTCCTTGCAACTTCACATGCTTTGATCAATTGCAATACTGGGGCATTAAAAATGGGCTTTGGGAATAGGAAAATCTAGCTTAATATGTTTTGACTTATAAACAAGCCAGGCTTGAGGATTGTTCCCAAGTTGAGGTGATAGATGACCTAATTTAGAGACAACCCCTGTAATGTTATGTGATGACCCCTTTCAGCTTGTCATGCTAAATGAGCATTCCCATCTCTTGGTGGAATGTGAAGGGGATATACTAGAATTTAAGGAGTTGCTTGGTGTTTCTGCTAAGTCTCTTTCCCCATCATCTTTGCCCAAGGTAGATCTGCTACCTGAGATGGGGACATCTATTATGAAACCCTCAACAGGACAAGCCCCCGACCTTGAGTTGAAACCCCACCCGAACACTCTCAAGTACATCTTCTTGGGTGCCAATGATATGCTCCCTATTATCATTTCCGCTGTGCTATCTGAGGCACAAGAGGGTGCCCTGATTGAATGTTTGTCTAGGCACAAGGAAGCTATTGCTTGGAGCATCGTTGATATTAAGGGTATAGACTCTACACTCTGCATGCACCACATTTATACTGATGATTCCATCAAGCCATTTAGGGACATACAGAGACGTCTTAACCCCAATATGAGAGAGGTGGTTAAAAAGGAAATTTTGAAGTGGTTGGATGCTGGGATCATATATCCCATTGCTGATAATAAATGGGTAAGTCCTATCCATGTGGTGCTAAAGAAGGCAGGCTTTACTGTGGAGTTTAATGACCAAGGTGAACAAGTTGTGACTAGACCCTCAACTGGATGGAGGGTCTACATTGATTACCACAAGTTGAACACCGCTACCCAGAAAGATCACTTTCCCTTACCTTTTATTGACCAAATTCTCGAAAAATTGGCGGGGAATAATTACTATTGCTTTCTTGATGGATATTCTGGGTACAACCAGGTTGCAGTCTTCCCTGATGACCAGGAGAAGACGACTTTCACGAGTCCTTATGGTACCTTTGCATTCAGGTTTATGTCGTTTGGACTATGTAATGCACCGGCAACATTCCAGCGGTGTATGATGTCCATTTTCTAAGACATGATTGACGAGTGTATTGAAGTGTTTATGGATAACTTCTCCATTTTCAACTCGTCTTTCAACTAGTGTCTCCTGCACCTAGAGAATGTGCTGAAGTGATGTAAGGAGAGTGGTTTAGTCCTCAGCTAGGAGAAAAGCCACTTCATGGTATAGAAAGGCATTGTACTTGGGCATTTTGTGTCTGAAAGGGGCATGGAAGTAGATAAAGCCAAGGTTGATTATATTTCCATACTTCCATTACTCATGAATGTTAAAAAGATTAGATCCTTTCTGGGCCATGCTGACTTTTATAGGTGCTTTATTAAGAATTTTAGTAAAATTTCTAAGCCACTTTGTGACTTGTTGGAGAAGGAATCTTCCTTCAATTTTGATTCAAAGTGTGCGAAGGCCTTTCACACTCTAAATGAGGCCTTAATCTCTGCGCCTATTCTCCAAGCTCCAGATTGGACACTCCCATTTGAGCTAATGTGTGATGCTTCGAATTATATAGTGGGAGCAGCCCTTGGACAAAGGGTTGACGGAAGACCACATGTGCTGCACTATGCCAGCAAGACTTTAACCAAACCAGAACAAAACTACACCATCACTGAAAAGCAATTACTTGCTGTAGTTTTTGCTCTGGAGAAGTTTAGGTCTTATCTTCTTGAGTCTAAGGTGGTTATTTTCATTGATCATGCGGCAGTGAAACATCTCCTTGCCAAGAAGGATTCTAAGCCATGTCTGATTAGGTGGATCCTACTCCTTGAAGAATTTGACTTGGAGATACGTGAAAAGAAAGGAGTAGAAAATGTAGTGGCTGACCACCTATCTCGCCTTCCACTTGATGACTCTCCATATGGAGACATCCGCGAGACATTTCTCGATGAAACCCTTATGACGGTAACACCAACTTACCTTGGTATGCTGATACCATCAATTACTTGGTCATTGGAGAGACTCCTGGCTCTTGGAATGAGCAGAAAAGGAAGAGATTCATATCCCAAGCAAGATACTTTCATTGGGAAGAGCCTGAATTATTTAGAATTGGACAAGACCAAGTACTAAGATGATGTGTGCCTGAAGAGGAGCAACAAAGTGTGCTGAATTTTTGCCATGAACTTCGTTGTGGAGGACAGTTTGGTGCTAAAAAAACATCTTTTAAGGTTCTTCAGTCCGATTTTTGGTGGCCTACATTATTTAAGGATTCTCATAACTTTGTTAAGGCCTGTATTAGATGTTAACGAACTGGAACGATTGGGAAGAGTAATGAGATGCCTCAACGCCCGATTCAACCTGTTGAAATTTTTGATGTTTGGGGAATAGACTTTATGAGACCCTTCCCTTCGTCCCAAGGTTATGAGTACATCTTAGTGGCAGTTGACTATGTCTCTAAATGGATAGAGGCCATTCCTACGCGAATAAATGACCACTCGGTGGTATTGAAATTTATGAAGGCCAATATCATATCCTGATTCGGCTGCCCTAAACTATTATTAGTGATGGGGGACCTCACTTCCAGAATCACCACTTCAACTGGTTACTTAAGAGTTTTGGGGTCACTCACAAGATTGCTACCTTGTACCACCCCCAGACAAGTGGCCAGGTTGAAGTGTCGAATGGGGAGATAAAGAACATTTTAGAAAAGACCATTAGGCCTAATAGGAAGGACTAGTCCTAAAAGCTCGATGATGCTTTATGGGCTTATCAAACAGCCTACAAAACCCCTTTGGGTACATCTCCCTTCTGGATAGTGTACGAGAAAGTGTGCCATTTACCTGTTGAGTTGGAACATAGGGCACTTTGGGCTATTTGAAGTGTAAACATGGATTTAGAAAAGGCAGGTAAGGCACGACTTCTGGAATTAAGTGAGCTTGAGGAATTGAGGAATGAATCTCAAGCTTATAAAGAGAGAACTAAGGTCTTGCATGGTAAGTATATCCTTAGAAAAGCCTTTGAGCCCAACCAACAAGTCTGGCTTTTCAATTCCAGACTTAAGCTTTTCCCAGGAAAATTGAAATCATGTTGGGATGGGCCATACATAATCACCAAAGTGTTTCCACATGGGGTTGTGGAGATTAAGAGCCCTTCCTCTTCAGCAATGCCCTTTACCATCAACGGCCAATAATTAAAATCATATGTTACTTTGGATGGCCATCTGGTTGACAAGGTCACCCTCGAGGAGCCTTAGCTCCTGTCATTCTCCACCTCAGGTAACATCTTCCCTTAGCTGTTTTGCTTCCAATGAGGGTATTGTTTGAACCAGGCATTGGGGGGATAGGACCTGAAGCATCTATTTATAGCATGTCTACATTTTGCATTCATTCATGCATATTGCATTAAAAAAAAAAATGCCATGTTGTTATGTTTAACCGGCTGGGCTCTGCATCTTTAGGCATGAGACCAAGACTTTAGGTTTGCTTAGCTGACTCTAGGTATCTAATTATAGGAGCTAGGGTTGAATTGCTGAGTTTAGAACTTTAGGGTCCATTTGGACTTAAAAACTCAAGTAGGAGTTAAGTTGCGGACCATTCCTCAAGAGGTTGAGGAAGGAAAGCTTGGGATTGAATTAAAGGCTGGGTAGTACCTATTGTCTTTTTCTACCTTTTGGTTTACGGGTTCTCGTAACTTAAGCATCCACATTTTGCACACACTTGGTCTTGTGTAAATAGTGATCACCTTAATTCATTTCTTGAAGAAAATTTGGTTCTCTTAGTTCTGATTTAGGAGAAGCTTGGAATCACAACTTAATTGGACAAGTTCCTACCTTAGGAGAGGTGGAGTATATACTCACCTTGATGATGCGATGATAACATATCACCTCCTTGGTGCTTGTCTCTTAGGATATCCATCCTATTGGGGGCACGTAAGCGCATTGTGTGGTTCAGGTACCATGGGCAGCCCTATCTCGATGTGCCGATTGCCACAGGCCTGAATTCGCTTAAGAAATCCACGGATGGCACTATCTCGAAGTGTTGATTGCCAAGAGTTCTTGGGGTTGCTATGTGCAGTGCTATCTCAAAGCATCGAAAGCCAGGCACCCTTCGAGATTCGGTGATGGGGACAATGAATCCTACATAGACCGTGTTGATAGCTGATCCAACGTTAGACTTAGAGGAATCAAACAATATATATATATATTATAAGAAAAAAAAATCATCTTACTCTCTTTCTAGGTTGGCAATTATACCAACCTCAAATAAATCACACCATTGCACATGCACAGATGCTTTAATTTCTGGGATCAATAAACCCTAGGGTAGAGTTAGAAATCAGGGAAACATGTGCCTGCAACTTGTCCTTATTCGACCTAGTCTGTAACTTAGCAACTACGGTGAGAAAGGAAGGCATCGAGATGAAGAAGATGGTGCTTCTAAGCTCTGTCACAGTTGCTGGAGAAGAAGAAGAGGTGGTTGAGACGAGCTCCGCCATTGGAGAAGCTTTGATAGGAGGGTGAGAGATCGTCGGATTTTGGAGGGAATAGCCTATCGTCTTCTCAGTGTGGGGAAGAGGGAAGGGAACCAAATAACTAAGATCGGAGGTCTAATGGGGTATTTATAGGTGGTGGCAAGGGTAGAGGAGGTTGAATCGGAATAGATTAAGGACTAGGTGCGTCCTAACTACCAGCGTCGTCTCTGAGACCAGTGAGCTTAGTTTCCTAGATTAAGTACGATTTAGGAGAGATCCAGGATGTCAGATGAAATGGTGGAGGTGAACAGAGCTATGGCGATAGCTATGATGGTGGGATGATGTCAGATATACGATGATTGGAGGGTATGGTCTCCGGAAGCTCTTAGTCGTCCATGGCTGAAGAAGAACATGAAGAAGACAATGTGCATACGGGTATTTTTGCAATTAGTGAAGGACCTAATCGAATAAAAAGGACTCGACTGAAATGATAGTTAAGGGCATAAATGTAAATAGTGGGTTTTAGGGATTATTTTAATTTATTTCTTTTTCAACTTTTTATATGTTATTATAAATAATGTAAATAATATATTTATGCCTTGAAATTATGTTTTTGCCCTTTTTTGCTATATTTATTAAGATGATAAGATTAATTAAGTTAATTACATACTTAAGTCTTAAAATTAATTTAGTTTAAATACTTAATATCTAGCTAAATGATTATGAATTGAGTCCTAATTATTAATTAAATTATTATTAGGATTAATTGAACCTTAATTATATATTTTTAACTTATTTTGTGGGTCCTTACTATTTTACCCTTATATTATAATTAACCTTGTATTTAGTGTATTCTTAGATAATTAGCTAAGTAAACTAACTAGTTAATGTTAATTGGGAGCTATGATGAGTCTCTCCTCAGCCACCACCACCTGCCCTTCACCATTACTGCGGCCTCTTCGTCGCAAGCACCACGACTACCGGCCACCACCTCCATCTTCTACTCCATGCACAGTAGACCATGACCTCCGAGCTTCGACTTCTCCCCAACTGCAACAGGAGGCCGAGAACGCCCTCCACCCTCTCGACCTCAAGCCGCAGTAGCAACTCCACTATGCTTCCCTTCTCCACTGCACCCTCAATGCTTCGACTGCGAGCACTCCTCTCAACCACGACTAGCCTCTACTGCGTCAACACCACGTTTGCTACCGCATCTCTGACCTCTGCAATCTCACCACCGTGACTGTGTGTTCCTTGACAGCGTCTGTGACCATGAGCTCCTCTACTGCAGCAACCACCCACTTCCGTGACCTTACACCATCGCAGTCAGCGGTGACAGCATCGATTCTATCCTCATCACCTCCGCTTAGGTGAGCGTGGTGGCAGCACGTTCATCCCTATCACCGTATTGCATCCACGACTACGTGTTCTTATTGCGATCCCGCATCCACTGCAATCTACTGAGTTTTCCTTACCTCTATAGTTCTTTTATTTTTCTTGTTATGGACATTACCACATGTTACCATTATATTTGACTATTCAGCCTATTTGCGTATTATTGCCACCCTGTGGAGATGACCTTATATTTTCGTGGTTTATTCATGATTTCATTTTTATGTGGATGAATAAGGCACATGTTTAATCAGATTACATATTTGATGTGTTTTGAGCATATTTGTTGATCTAGGTTTTTTCCACAACGTGTTATATTGCGACGACACATCATTATTAGCATTAGTAGTTATTGCAAAAGAGAAATTTTCCATCGATCAAATGGGTTCACTTTTTAATCTGTTTATGATCATTGGAAGGCATATTATGGCGACAAGATTTTCTATTCTATGCGAGCTACTTGGATGAGATCGCGTGGACCTTGAGCCACATTGGTTGAAATTCACATCTCGTAAGGAGGAGACCTGGGTGGACGACGAAGGAAGGAGACTTGGATTGCACATCGAGAAATAGTTGTCACGGGCACTTATCTGAGTAGTCTTTAGAGTAGACTTTAGACTCCTTAGACTAGCTTATTTCATTGCTTTCTCGTAGAAGATTTATACTTGATTTTTCAAAGATTGCCCGATCACTCACGAATCTCCTCACGAAAGACATGGTTTTTGAGATGAATGAGGAGTGTATTTCTACATTCAATACCTTGAGACACAAAGTTACACAGACTCCTATTTTGCAACCTCCTGATTGAAATCTACCTTTTGAAATTCTGTGTGATGCATCTCATTACGCAGTTGGAGCTATTTTAGGATAGAAAGTCGAGAGAAATCCTGTGGTGATTTACTATGCTAGTAAGACATTGAATGATGCACAAAAAAATTATACTATTACTGAAAAGGAATTTCTAGCGATAGTATTTGGATTGGAAAAATTCAAATGTTATATTCTTGGACCTCTAATCATTGTGTACTCTAATCACTTTGCAATCAAATACTTTCTATCTAAGAAGAACACGAAACCTAGGTTGATTAGATCGATCTTGCTTCTATAGGAATTTGACTTAGAAATTCGTGATAAGGCGGGACAACAGAATGTTGTTGCCGACCACCTTTCCCGCCTTTCTTTTGAGAATATAGAGTCTTCACTGAACATTTTCCTGATTAACATCTTTTGACTATGTCTTCTGATCTTCTTTGGTATGACGACATTGTGAATTATTTGGTTACACATCAATTCCCTCCTGACTGGGACGGAAATCGCAAATTATGACTCAAATCAGAAGCTAAATACTATTTCTAGGAAGATACATATCTGTTTTGACTCTGTAATGATCAAATCATCAAGCATTGTGTATCTTCTTCTGAGATTGTCTCTATCAAATCTTTTTGTCATGACCAGGCTTGTGGCGGTCATTTTTCTGATCGTAAGACCGTTGCAAAAGTTTTGCAGTGCTGGTTTAATTGACCCACTCTTTTTGCAGATTCACAGACATATTGTAAGGCATGTAGTCGTTGCCAAACTCTTGGTAGCATGACACGCAAAGACATGATGCCTTTGAATCTGATTGCTATCTGTGAAGTCTTTGATATTTGGGGCATAGATTTTATGGGTCCATTTCCGTCTTCTTTTAGCTTCGAGTATATTATACTTGGTGTTGATTATGTTTCTCGTTGGATTGAAGCCGTACCCACACACACAAATGATCATAGAGTTGTCATTCCTTTTATTCAGAGTCATCTCATCTCTTATTTTGGGGTACTACGTGCTATCATTTCTGACGGCGGATCCCATTTCAATAACACCCAGTTTAAGAATTTAATTAGAAAATATGAGGTCACACATCGTATTGCTACACCTTATCATCCACAAACTAATGGGCAAACCAAGGTCTCTAATTGGGAGATCAAAAAGATCCTTTAAATGACAATCTGACCCGATAAGAAGGATTGGTCTTCCTGTTTAGATGAGACTTTGTGGGTTTATAGGACTGCTCACAAAATACCCATAGGCATGTCACCATACAGACTTATTTACGGGAAACCCTGTCATCTTCCCGTAGAAGTTGAATTCAAGGCCTATTGGGCAATTAAAGCCTATAATCTTGACCTCACGAAGGCAGGTGATCATTGTAGGTTGCAGCTTAGTGAACTTGAGGAACTCTGACATGATTCCTATGAGGGTTTTAAACTGTATAAGGAAAAATTAAAAGCCTTCCATGATAGACACATTTCCCGCAAATCTTTCGCATCTGGTCAGAAGGTGTTTCTCTTTGATGCCTATCTAAAACTCTTCCTTGGTAAACTTAGATCCAAATGGACAGGTCCATTTGATGTCATTAGAGTCTTTGACAACGGAGCTGTCGAAATCACTGAACCCAATAAGAATCAACCCTTCAAAGTCAATGGTCAATGCCTTAAACCTTTTCTAGAAACGCTTGTCTCGGGTCTTGTTGGAGACTACTGCGCACTCCATTAATTCTCTAGGGTTTACGTCTAGATGAAGGCATAAAACTTAGCATCCACACCTTGTATATAGTTGTTTCCTGCTTTTGACACTTTCATTTACCTATACACTTGAGTCCATTCTATATCTATCACTTCCTTATTTTGTTTACCCTTCACTTAGTCCGACTGACCACTCTAACTTTTGTCAGACTTGAAATCGTTCACACAGAGATCTTTGATCTCCTTTATGCAACTCCTTCCATAACCCTATACTAAATGAAGTGTAGAGTCTCTTCCACCCTTCTTACAATGAGGACATTGTAACATTTTGTCTTGGGGGGGTGTGAAGTGAAATATTAACATTCTAAGTGTATTGGTAGATAAAAGAGAAAATTTTAAAAAATATAGAAAAATTTCAAAATTTTTGAAAATTTTCATAAAAGTTTGAAAATTTTATAAAGCATAAAAATAAAATATATAAATATAAAAATTAAAAAAAATATAAAATGATAAAAATAATAATAGGGGGATTACATATATTTTCTAAGAAGAATTAAAGAAGAATATATAAAAATAAATAAATAAACATATTTTAAAAATTTATAATAGTAATTAAAGAGCTTAATTTTCTTTTTAGGTCAGAAACCAAAAAAATATTTTTGTAAATGGTGTATAATTTGTAAAGAGCATTGAATCCTTACTTTGGACTTTATCTTAAATACCTTTTCAAATCACGTATTTATTTGCGAATTTTGAACAGGATTTTTCTCGAGTTAGAGTCTGAAATCCTATAGGATATGTTTTTCCCGCTCTTGATTCTGAAACAAAGTAACTAAGATGTATTAAGTATTTACAAGACTTAAACTTTGGAATTAAATTTTAACTTTCTTGGTCAATAAGATTAGACTAAATCCTTCTGATTTTTGAATATTTGTTTTTACCACCAAGTTGACTAAAAAAACTAGATACCTAGAGTTGATTATGTAAAGAGTTGGTAGAATTCTAAGCCATAAGGTCTAATAGGCTATAGTTATCTTAATCAATTGAGGACATTCAGCTAAACTTAGCGAGTTGCATTTTGACAAATCCTGTGGGATGATACTAATGGTTTAAGGGACCTGAGAGTGAGAGGCTTTGCTGTCCATGCTCTGGTTTGAGAGCTAAGTAACTTAAGTGTCCAAAATTCATACACATTAGCATTGTCTTGTTGGGATCTAAGACCGCGAAAACACAGAGGTTAAGAGATCAATTCTAAATCCTTTTTAGTCCAAGGATTTTTGTAGGGTAGCTCTTAAAAGGGTGAAGGATGTGCCACTCACCTAGAAAAAGGAATTAGAGTATTCTATTTAGTAATAAAAATGAGGAGGAAAAATAAAAAAAATTATATACACCCTGCAGTTAAGCATCTTGGTACAAATGGATGCTTATGCAGTTTTTATCCACCAAATAAAGCATCTCGCTACATATAGATGCTATCCTTTCCTCCATCAATAAAAACACCTTGCTACATATGGGTGTTTTAACTTATAGAAAATGGATTGAAAAAAATACAGAGATAAAATATAGGAATAAGAAACCCAAGGAGATATACACAAAATGTGTTGACCTCGGGATAGAAAAATGGTGAGGAGAAAGCAACCAAATCTGAGTAAGGCCAAGCCAAAGGCTTAAATTGGAATAAACTGGATTGGAAATTGATTTCTTAAGATATGGATTTTTTCAACTTCAGATGCCTTTATGACAAGTCTATTTACGAGTACAGATGCTTTAAAATCATAGCTCCTGAACCTTTGCATTGGGCAGTGAAGCCTATGAAATTGGGTTTTGGAGACCAGCGGTTGAAGCCTAAAGGAGATAGATTAACAAAACCCTAGGTCTAGAAGTCTGTCCTTGTTGCTGTGGGCTGGCTAGTTAGGGATTTTACTCTACTCTGAATTTGGTTAATAAAGGGTGTCCAGTTAATTTGCAAAAGCTAGGTTGGTAAAAATTGAATTTCATAAACTTAAGGATTAAACCTATGTCTATTGAATTTTTGAGTTGGAATTTAAATTCCAACCATTTTAGAATCCCAAGACTCCTGCAATAATGAGAGTAGAATTGAACCTCTCGAGGGTATAAATTCCGTCCCTTATTCTGATAAGGTGACCCTCGAAGGTTATTCAAACCTAGATTCTAGTAATTCAACCCACATCCTAAGCCTAGAACCTAGATCGGAAACATATTTTGAAGATTTCAAGGCCCCATATGAAGAAGATCAATCTTTTAATGAAGAATATGATTTTGGGCCTCGATTTGATGAATATCCCTCGCCAACATCCTCAGAGGAACTAATCGATTTTTCAGAAGTCATGCCAATCTACGACACAGAAACCGAGGAGTTAGACGAGCAGGGTTTCAATTGGGTCTACCCTACTAACTTTGAACCTGAGCCTCTACCAAGTAGGGACACCCTTTTAAGCTCAGAATTAACATTTAAGCTAGACCCCAGTCAGGCTGCTGAGTATACAACATATGATTTATTCTATGGTGGAACTCATGATCTTGAATCTCATTCAGACTTTGATTTTCGCAAACTCTTCGACGATTTCGAATCTGACCATAACATCGGAGAAAATCTGCTTCCTGATTATGACAAGCCAATTTTCTTTGAAGCAACCTGCTCCGCATATACAGAACCAATCAAAACTTGTTCCCTACCTCGACCCGCAACCGGACTCAATTTCTATTCCGATTCACCTCTCACTGAGCCGTTTGCAGATGATTCAACTCCATATCTATACCGGGTATCGGGCACTGATCAGACCGAAAATCAGGAGCCATCATTCTTTGATCACCCCTGTAGGGATTCCACACCTTACATTGATTATTTTTCGGAACCCTACTCTGACCAGGCTGAGTCGACTCAGCCTAAACCCGAGTTTTCACTTCCATATCCATCAGAACATCACTGCATATGGTGGGTTCCGCATTTGTTGATCTACATCTATCAACCCACCAGACTTATTGGGTTTGGGCTGCATCATCAGCCCACTGATTTGAACAAGCACCTGGTTGGACCAACCAGACTCTTAATCAAGGTGCTTGTTTTACAAAATTCCGTTGATTTGACCACTCCCTCTCCACCCCATTTTCCGCTCGGCTGAAGGCATCAAATTTAACACTTAACGGGAGGCAACCCGTCATCCCAAAAATAGAGACCCGTCTAATTATCCGTCCGTACTCCATGTCTATTGCACCTTGAGTTCAGCCTTAGATAGTTGATCCCACCTCTGGTACACGTACCGGAGCCTGAAATCATTCGCATCAGTCATTCCCGACCCATTCACCCACCCGATGTATCCTGTTCTAAGTCCCTGACCTCAACACTATTTCACACCCTCCGTTTACAATGAGGACATTGCAAAACTTAGGCATGGGGGGGTGATAAAGTGCATACATACAGAACCAAGAAAAAAGTCAGGAGTCTCGCACACAAAAAATTTTTTGCATATGTCAAAAACACAAAAAATTGAAAAATTATGAAAAAGAACAAAAAAATAGGGGAGGGAGGAAATTTTGTGAGCCACATATTCATAAGGATAAAAAGAACAAAAATGTCAAAAAGGAGCACAAAATGAGAAAGAAAAAGAAATAGTCATTAGTAAAAGATTAAGGAATTAACTGAAGTTCTAGACTAGATCAAGAAAAGAAATAAAGGAAAAGTGCTAAGGAGACATAACAAGAGATTAGCGGGAACGCTGGTCTTAGGCCTCTTGGGCTAGATTTGTTAGCTTAAAAATTCACGTATCCGTTAAAATCTGGATAATTCTCAAGAGGTTGAGGAAAATGCGAAGCTTGAGTATTAGGTCTAAGGCTTAGGAAGTATTCGGCCTCGTTAACTGACCTCCGGTTTGCGGGATTCGGTAACCTAAGCACCCCAAATTCACACACAGTCTAGTTCAGTGCGCATAAATATCCAAACCACGCAAAAGCGTTTAATGTTCTACAAAAGTCACCTAGATTAGGAGCAGGCAATCAACACAAGTTGATTTGGACAAGTTCCCGACGCGGAGAGGCGGGAAATTCCCCTCGAAGATGCGTAACAACATATCGTCTCCTCGGTGCTTGTCTCTTAGGATATTTAAATATCCTACTAGGGGCATGTAAGCACTCTGCTAGTTCAGATACCATGGGCGGCATTATCACGAAATGTCGATCGCCAGGGTCTGAATTCGGCCACGGAACGCCATGGGCGGGATTATCTCGAAATCTCGAAAGCCAGGGTTTTGGGGGTTGCCATGAGCGGGATTATCTCGAAATCTCGAAAGTCAGGGACCCTTGAGGATTGATGATGGGGACGAGGAATCCGATATAGACCGTGTTGAGAAGCTAATCCGAAGCTAGAAATAAAAAGAAAAAAAAGAGCGAAAAGTTCTCCAAACAAATAAATCCTCTATCTCTCTTACAAAAACGCACTGCAAACTGAACCTATGCTAAAAATGTCTCAAGCACGGGTGCTTTAACCGCGGAGTCCAACAAACCCTAAGTTAGTTTCTGTGGGCCTTAGAAACCTTTGCGGAGGACTGAGGCCAAAGCGGAACAGGTCCATATTTTGGTTGGTACTTGAATACCTCTAGGCCTATTGTTGGCATTCTAACCTAATCACAAAAGAAAAAAAAAAGCACTTACACTCAGGGTCTAGAACAGAAGTTAAAACCTTGAAATTTTGCTAAGGGACTAGCAAAAGCTAGGCATGGGGGTATGATGAGAGCCTCATCATGAGCCATAACTAGCTCATTTTGACCCAATAAAGAAGATAAAAGCTCCTACATAACCTAGTAGAAGGCCTAAATGAAGGAATAAGTGTTCTGAGAAGAAAATATGAAATAAAGGTTAAAACTGCAATTTTACCATTGCAGTACATAAATGGGATTTCTCAGAGGCAAAACATTGGTCAAAAGGTCTAAATGAAATAAAAAGTGGGTTGAATCAATCAGAAATGGATTCATGTGTAATCTAGGAATTAAATGACATTTGGTAACCCTAAAACAGACCCGCTTAATTCAACAAGGTTTCGGTCAGGATAAAAATCAATTAAACCCTCTAATAATCATGGAAAAATACCCTCTAGGGTTTATAACACTTAATTTGGCCTTTGGAACCCAGCTTGACCTAGATTAGGGTCCTAGCTCTTCAATTAACCTAAATTGGGTTTTTACACAAAATATCCAGTCAAACGTGGTCAAACCTAAAATCCAACTCCACCATTGGATTCCTTAGGTCCAAATTAGGTTTGTACCAAAATTTGGACCTAAGGGGAGGTCATCTTGACCTACTTTGCAATTTAGTACACCCAAATCATAATTTGGTCCCTATCTTTTGAAATCATCGTAGAGAGCCCCCTAACTTCCTCGCCACCTTTGCAATCAGGTCCTTCCGCCATTATTGGGGCAAAATCCTTCTCCGGCGAGGATTAGGGAGGGAATACTCTCTGATTCCTCAGAGATCCCCTCCCAGAAATGGAAGGGAGATTCTCTGAGGAATTCCCTCGCATCTAAGGCCAATCACGATCTCTGGTGTGAACCCAATCTCTCATGCGAACGCTCGAGGGATTTGGGTATCCACCCTCTTTCCTTCTCCGGCGAGCCGACGGAGGTAATGGCGTGCCCTCCACGCTCTGAAACCACGACCCAGTGCCTATAAAAGAACCCCCAAACCCGGCCGCTCATTTTTAGCTTGACTTGGCCGGACTTCCACCTCAAATTCTTCTCTTTCTTCTCCAGCCAAGTACCCAGCGAGCTCCGGCGAGCCCCCCTCCCCTCCCTCTTCGCTCGGCCACAAAACCAGTGGCAGATTCATCTTCTTGATTCTCCTCCGCGTCGCACAACACCCGCGCACATCGCCTCAGCCCCGTCGTCGCGGTCGTCTTCCTCCACTGGGCAGCTTCTCCGACGACAGTAGGTACAGCTGTCCGCCTCTCCGTCCCCCTTCATCCCTGTAGTTAGGCTTAATACATTCTCCATCTTCCCCTCTCTCTTTTCACCCTTTTATTTCATTTAATTGCCCCTCGACCGTCGCTGACCACCTCCATCTTCCTCACCTCCGACCGACCTCCAGCGAGCCGCCCCCACCATTCCGCCCCTCCACACGGCTCGCCAACCGTCTCATAAGCTCCGCCTCACCACAAGGAACAACCTCCGCCCATCCACCATCCCTCTACGCCTCCACCACAGTCCCCCGAACACACCCACACCCCCGGCCACAGGTTGACCTAGGCACGCACGCCTAAGCCATCCCATGGCCTGCCGCATGGCTCACCACCTTCGCCATGCCACGGCGAAGGTGCCCAGCTGGTTTGATTAGGCCAATAGGCCGTATTTGTGTTTGACAGGATTCCAGCCCCTGCCGCCATTGACGGTTGGAGCAGCTCCAGGCTTCAGCAACTTTAGGCGTCAGGACCTCCAGGCTTCAGGTGCAGCGGACTCGGGCGAGCAGTGCGAAGTGATTTGGCCCAGCAAGGAGCGCAGCGACGTCCATAGCCTTGACAATCGAAGAAGAATCATCTGCGGGTGCGCGCGAGAGTGGGGCAGGACAAATAGTCCCACATTGTCGAAATGCGAAGCGTAGGTGCGGTATAAATTGTTTTTGTGTTATACGCTCTTCGCCTCCGAACACACAGGGGTGAGGTCCCTCACCTGAACCACGCTCGCCTCATCCGCGGTTTCACCTCGCGGATCTGGCGGGATCCGACCTGACCCATTTTGAGCACACCTTGCGCATCACCCTCACGCCGGTGCGCCTGGTCCCGGGTGCGAAATCTGACCCGATTACCCGTGGCTCTGGGAGAGTGTCCTTGAGTGAACTTCAGAAAGAGAGTGATGTGCGGGTAGAGGGATAGGGGTAGGTTTTGCTCTCTGTGCAGGCAGGCTGAGTGAAGAAGAGAAGGAAGAAAGAAGGACTGCAAGAAAAGAAGCAAAGGCAGGAAGAAGATCAAGGCAAGAAGGAGAGACTGCTGAGAAGAAGAAGACAGAAGAGAAGAGACCAAGGAAGAAGAAGCCTTCGCAGAAAGAGAAGAGAAAGAAGAAGACAGAAGAGAGAAGAAGCAAAGGCAAGGAAGAAGAAGAAGTCTTCGCAGAAGAGAGAAAGAAGAAGAAAGGAAGAGAGACTGCAGAGAAAGAAGAAGAAAGGCAAAGTGAAGACTGCAGAAGAAAGAAAGCAAAAGAAAAAGGGAAAACATTTTTAAGACGTCTGATCACAAGATCAGACGTCCAATTTTACTCCTTTGTCATAATTACTTTTTAACCGCATACATTCATATTTGAATTAAAGTTTTGAGTAAATTAGAGTGTTCAATTGCATTTGAGATTAGTAGTAAATTTCGATTGCTCCCTTTGTTCGACCTCGGATACTCCGATTTTCGAGTAATAAATTCTCTATTTGTTTGAACGCTTTATCGGCTATATTACAGCGTGTTATCTTTTAAAACCCGATCAAGCGCGATAAACAGTCGTGGCATTCACTTGGATCAAGATGAAAGCAACATCAATACTATATTTAACATGCAACTCGAGTTTTACAATTACAACACTAGATAAATGCTTAAGCACAAGCAAAGTAAAGCTAAGCTAGAGAGAGAGAGAAAGAGAAAGGAGACGGCGAGGTGGCCACGGCGGTGGAGGAGGGCTCCGTCGGTGGCTTGCCGACTCCGGTGATTACAAAAGTGTGCTAAGGGTGGCTAGGAGTGGGGTAGAGCACTTGCAAGTGTATTGAATGCCCTCCATGGGTAGTTGGAAGGGGTTCACATAGGAAGAAGGGGTTTTTAATTTAAGTATGGGCTTTAGTGACATCCGAAACGTCACTAAACCCATGCTAAAACCATCGGTGTAGCCCCCTGCCCGCCGGTCTCACGCGCGCGCCGTTCTTCTCCTTCGCGATTTGTGTACGGCCGCTGAGGATCGTTCAATCGATGATCGGACAATTGAGATTGCGCGCGGAGCACACTTTCAGATCGCGCCCTGCTGTGGACCGTCCGATCAAAGATCAGACGGTCGAGATTGCTCGTAGCCACGTGCTCAGATCGTGCCTCACGAGCTTTGTGCGTGTGCGTCATCATGCGCGTCTGGCTTGGATGCTCGTGATCGCACCACACCACTTACCTTCGAGCTGCTCGATCGCAGATGAACAGCCGCAATTGGACGCGTATCAGATCACGTGGATTTAGGATGCAGCGGGCATTTTGAACTCGCGCCTCACAGTGCGGGGTCGAGGCACCGACCTCTGAACTGTGAAGGCGGATGGTCGCAGGGTGAGTCTTTCAGTCGACTGCTGCCGACCATTGGATGGAGATCCGACGGTCGGATCTTCGTGTGTGTGACTCAGGAGTGAAGTCTGCTTAGGGTGATGCGAGGTTCTCAGCCATCCGATTAGCCGATCGGACGGCTTAAAGTTGTTGGCACGGTGAGGTAGTGTTGCACTACGGGTAAGGGGCACGACGATGGCGCCACGTGGCGGCTTTGTGGCCGTTGATCATCAGATCAACAGTCAGAACTTCTTGGGCCATTTGTGGGGGCTCCGGATGTCAGATTTGGTCGATTTTGAGTCTATTGGAGTTCGTTCATCGTTCTGAATCCATCAGTGCGGTCCGATTACGCATCTGAGGCCTGTTTTGACATGAACTTGTGAAAATGGCCATTAATACTGGTTTATAAGCAATCTTAGCATGCGATGCATGCAATGCTCCCATGCCCATTCATGATGTGATATTCGTGCATTTTATCTTTAAGATAAACCCCGATTGGCAGAATTATTACCTCAAAATGTAGTGTTTTCATATCCATATGCTTACTTCTTGCTAGTCCCTAGCAAGGTTCATCCTAGTCCTTATTCTCAGTCAGAATTCAGGAATTGATTACTTAGTCATTTTGTTACTTGTCAACAAGAGGAAATATACTAAGATCCTATTCTACAGAGAATAAACAGTGCCCGGGTGTCTGCTAAAATGTGAATCGCCCGAATCCTTGCTTTAAGACATATATTTTTTTTCTTTTTCAACTTTTAACATTTTTTTGGATTTTTGGAGTTGAGAGTGTGTTGATAACTTTTTACAGCTACCCAACCCACCCAAAACTCAAAAAAGAGTCTAAGTGCTAAGCATCTTGGTGTGAAGATCGTGATAGACTCACTCAACGGTAATTCAAACAGACTTCGGGTTTCTACAGCCCTAGGTGACCGAAAAAGGAAGTGTTTTTCCTGAAGGTGTATCTGTCCAATCGGTAGCTTTCTCCCTACTTTTATTTTATTTGGGGTCAACATAAGGGTGTTTCCAGTGTATATCTCCTCGGATTGCTCTACTTCCCCGCTTCTTCCTTAAGTGTTTTGGATCTTTTTGTGCATTTAGTGAGCTGGGCTCTGGACAACGAGTCAATGGCCTGTTACCCACGACCACTTGCCAGCCATACTCATGCGGTGAAGTGCGGCTTATTTTGTTATCTTTTCTTCTCTATTTTTTTTTCTTTTCTATTTTTTTCTTTTGCTTTTCTTTCTTTTTTTTTGTTGTTTAGTAGGTGGCTTCCCTGATCTCAGATTTACCTAAAGGCAATAAGAGGAAAGTGGTCCTGTGGCTGGGCTCTAGACAACCAGCCAATAGGCTGTTACCCACGACAACTAGCTAGCCATACCACCCTAGAAGGTTCATTAGCTACCCAATTTCTGTCAAAATCTCCGAGGAGTAAGTCAGTGCAAAAATGTGTGCAGATGCTTAGACTAAAAGTCTCTCCGAGTCAGAGGGCAAGTTGATAAGTCGTATACTTATCACCTTATTTTATTGGTGGATTAAAATAAATTAAGGTTGCAAGGATTTGAAACTAAATCCATATTTTAACAGACACCAAGGTTGATTAAGCCTGAAGGCCTGAAAAGTCTAAGTGTTCAGGTTCTTTTTGTATTATTTTCCACTGTTGACAAGTTCCTAATGCCTAAGTTTTTCTTCCTAAATTCATCATTTTTATTTTATTTTATTTTATTCAGACTAATTAAAATGAACTCAGAATATGCAAATTACCACCCCCTCATGCTTAAGTTGGACAATGCCCTCATTGACAATTAAATTTATGCAACAGGGGTTTAGAAAGAAATCACCTGAGCGAAGCAGTATATTTGATTAGCCTGAATCTTCTAGGTTGCCTCCCAGGAAGTGCTGAGTTTAACGCCTTCGACTGGGCGATGCCTCGTGTCAACCCTCAATGAGGGTGACAACCTCCTTTGGGGGAACCTGGGCAAGGAAGTGCTTCTGTCTCTGACCGTTTACCGTGAAAGTGTGCCCAGTGTTCAGATTTGCGATTTCAACTGCCCTATTAGAATAGGGTTTGACTACCCTATACGGTCCCATCCACTTGGATCTGAGTTTCCCGGGAAAGAGTTTGAGTCGGGCATCAGAAAGCCAGACTTGCTGATTGGGCTTGAATGTCTTTCTATGGATGAGTCAGTCATGGATGGCTTTCATCTTCTCCTTGTAAAGCCGACTATTCTCAAAGGTGTCCCAACGAATTTCTTCGAGCCCGGAGAGTTGGAGCGTCCTTTGCACATCGGCTAACTGAGAGTCCATGTTGCATTACTTAACGGCCCAGCAAGCCCGGTGTTTTAACTTGACAGGAAGGTGGCAAGCTTTGCCAAAGACCAGGCGATGAGGCGACATGCCTATCGGGGTCTTGAAAGCAGTCCGGTATGCCCACAGAGCATCATTCAGTCGTGTGGACCAGTCCTTCCTATCAGGTATCACGATCTTCTGTAGAATGTTCTTGATTTGTCTGTTTGAGACTTCGGTTTGCCCATTAGTTTGCGGATGATACGGGGTGGCAATGTAGTGGGTAACCCTGTATTTTCTAAGTAGGGCACGGAATTGGGTGTGAATAAAATGATTCTACCATCACAGATTGATGAGTCCATATTTGTGGGCTAATTAGTTACTTAAATGCTTAGGAGTTAGATTAATATTGGCATATAAATTGCATACAATAAGATGTAAATAGATTAGTCTAGGTATTCAATTATTTACATTTTCCATGCATTGCATTCATACTTAGAATTCATTTAGAATAGCATGCATTAGAATAGTTAATCTTTTATGTTGCATTACATGCATTATTTTATTTCGCATTTCTTTTAAGGGTTTGCACATAAATAACCCCTTATTTCTTTTCTTTATTTGTTTCTTCTCCAGCTGCATGCAGGAGAGTGCGCGAGCTAAATGCACAAGCAACAATCGTGGATCTCTGTTCCCATGACCTGCGTCGCTTCTTTTTCAACCAACGCTTGCCTACGCCTGCACTCCTCTTACAGCATAAAAGAAGGGTTCCTGTGTCCTTAGCACACAGGCCACCACCATTCCGACCCACCACTGTGCAGAGCTTAGAGCTTCTTCATTCCACACCATCGGCCTCCCACCGCGAGCACAAGACCACTCCATTACGGGCAGGCGGGGTGACAGACTGCCGCGCCATCAGTGGCTTGTGCAACTCACCGCGAGCGTGTGACTAAAGGCAACGCAACGATTTCCATCAACCATCACCAGCAACCACCTCCAGTTCCTCATCCGTACGCCATTTAAGATGTCTGGGAATGTTCCCAGACGTCTGAAACTCCTACAGGACCACCTTCATCTTCTTCCCCATCCTCTGTTTTTCCTCCACTCCACCAAAAAGAACCCAAAAAACCATGCCAACCCTACGCGCAGTAGCAGCAGCTGCCCGCCTCTAGCGCACCACCTACAGTCGCACACCGCACCAGACCCCCGTGCGCGCCTGCAGCTCCTGCACCCCTCCGCACACACAGTAGCAGGCACGCCTTCTCCTCTGTGCGCGCGTTGCCTCCAGCGCCTTGTCGACCCCTGCAGCGCACCACCTGCAGCTCACACCCCCCTCCGCGTACACAGTAGCAGGCACGCTCCCCACCAAACCTCCGTGCCTCCTTCTACAGCGCTCACGCGAGAAGCACCGCACTACCATCCTCAGCAGTTGCAACCACTGTCGGAATCCCTCCTTCGCCGGAGCTCCGTCCGGCCGGCTCCAGTTACCTTGCAACTTGCCGCTGCCACCACTGCGAAGCCCTCGCTCCGACCAACCTGTTCCCAGAAGAGTTCCTTGAACGAACCTCTCTCCCGTGCGCGAGTAGGAGAGAGGTAGAATGCTTTGTTTTTGGTGGTATTAATATTTACATTTCATGTCATTGTGAACTTCATTTTCTCATTTAATTATTATGGTGATTTTCTGCAAAGAACTTCCTTCTTTCACGTAATTGCAAAATCAGCATGTTAAAGTCTTTTTATCTTAATTGAAAAGTGATTTTGGCTTGATTTCTTAACGAAATTAATAGTGAACATTGGTTTTTGACCCTTGCGAATTTAAATAGGCCACTTTTTCCCTGTGGATACGACCCGCTCCTATTTGAGTGGTTATTTTAATTGTTGATTAATCGATTTTTCCACCACTTGCATACTACAATAACGCATTTTTTTATGTGCGAAACTTAATCGAAAGTGGAAAATCGACTAGTCACTGATCATGGCCTTCGGTATTCCAAATCGAGAAAAAATGTTCTGCTTAACAAAGTCCATGATAGCCTTATGATCGCAACGACAGGTGGCGATGGCTTCAATCCATTTGGAGACATAATCTACAGAGAGTAAGATGTACTTAAAGCCATTGGATGGTGGAAAGGGGCCCATAAAATCAATACCCCAAACGTCGAAGATCTCGACGATCAGAATGGGCTAGAGGGGCATCATGTGTTTCCTGGTCATGGTCCCTAGAGTCTGGCAGCGAGAGTAAGTCTTAGCAAAGTTGTGTGCATCCTTGAATAATGAAGGCCAGTAAAATCCGGACTGCAAAACTTCTACAGCCGTCTTCTTCCCCGAAAAGTGGCCACCACACGCTTGGTCATGGCAAAAAGATAACACACTTTGAACTTCATCCTCCGGGATACACCTTCTGATAACTTGGTCGGCACAGAGGCGAAACAGCATGGGATCATCCCAGAAATAGTACCTGGCTTCAGCCAAGAACTTATCTCGTTGCTGTCTGGGCTAGTTGTGCGGGGTTTGTCCTACTACCAGGTAGTTGACGAAGTCGGCATACCAAGGTAGTTTTCTGTCTTGCACAACTAGAAGTTTCTCATTGGTAAACGTGTCAGATAAGGGCAAGGAGGGCCCAATGTGGTTCGGGTGGAGTCTGGACAGGTGATCGGCCACAACATTCTTTGATCCGGCTTTGTCATGAATTTCCAGGTCAAATTCCTGCAAGAGCAGGATCCATCTAATGAGCCTGGGTTTCGCATCCTTTTTGGCCAACAAATGCCGAATGGCCGAGTGGTTCGTATAGATGGTCACGTAGGATCCCAGAAGGTAAGATTGAATCTTTTCGAGTCCAAAAACTATGGCGAGTAGTTCTTTTTCTATGACCGTATAATTCCGTTGGGCCTCATCCAATGTCTTGCTCGCATAGTAGATCACCACGGGCTTCTTGTCTTGTCTCTGTCCCAGGACTGCGCCGATGGCGAAGTCTGATGTATCACACATGATCTCAAAATCCTAGGACCAGTCTGGGGGCTGTATCACAGGTGCGGTGGAGACTGATTCCCTAAGAGTGTGGTGTGCTTGGATGCAATCAGAGGTCATGTTGAATAGGGCGTCATTGGCCAGAAGGTCGGCCAAGGGTTTGGAGAGCTTAGAGAAGTCTTTGATGAACCTTCTATAGAAGTCAACATGTCCAAGGAACAAGCGGATTTGCCGGGCCAAGCTAGGTGGGGAAGTTCGGAAATCAAATCAACTTTAGCTCGATCTACCTCAATGCCCCTTTGCGATACAATGTGACCGAGGACAATTCCTTCTTGAACCATGAAATGGCTCGTTTCCCAACTTAACACCAAGTTAACCTTGATACATCGCTTCAGGATTTTCTCCAAGTTACTTAGACAATGATCGAATGAGTTCCCAAATACTGAGAAATCTTCCGTAAAGACCTCCAAGTATTCACCCACCATCTCTGAAAAGATGGCTAGCATGCAACGCTGAAAGGTAGTGGGTGCATTGCATAACCCGAATGGCATACGATGGAATGCGAACGTGCCATACTAAGGGTAAGGCATTCCTCGACCAGAGGCTCCACAGGATCGTGTTCCTCAACCTAGTAGTAATCGAAAGACTTGGTCATTCTGAAGATATCCAACTGCATCTTTCTATCTCCGAAGGTAATTTCCATGCATCCTGTGTCACAATCGATGTTCGCCTTAGCCATAGCTAAGAAAGGTCTGCCTAGGATGATGGGTGTGTTTTGTAGCTGTTCAGGGACTTCCATGTCGAGCACCAAGAAGTTGACTAGGAAATAGAAGTCCTTGACCCGAACAATCATGTCCTCGACAACCCCTTTCGGGGTCTTCACAGATCTATCAGCCAACTGGATGGTCACAGGTGTAGGTGTCAACTCTCCAAATCCAAATTGGTGATACAGGGTTGTCGGGATTAGATTGATTGAAGCACCTAAGTCTAGGAGCACTCTATTAAATGTCATGTCACCGATATTGCAGGATATCATGGGTGCTCCTTGGTTAGTTCGTTTGAGCGGATGGTTGTTAGAGATCGCAGAACTGGCTTGCTCTGAGAGCACAACCTTCCTAGGTGCTTGGCATCGTGGCTTACGCTTCGGCGTACAAGCGACCTTTAGGAACTTAGCATAAGCCGGGATGTGCTTGACTGCCTCAAGGAGCAGGATATTAATCTGAACCTGCTTGAAGATTTCCAAAAGCTCCTCATTTTCCACAACTTTCTTTTTCTTTGTCTTCTCCAAGGCCTCGGGATATGGTGTTTGGATGTGAATAGGGTCCGTTTCTAGGTCCTTGGGTCTTTCCTACTCGTCTTCAGAGCCAGGTATTTTAGGGGGTGAAGTCTCGAGAGGAGTTGGCCATTTGGGATCTTAGGTTTTAGTGCCACTTCTCAAGGTCACTGCATTTGCAGAGGCATTGGGACCATGGGTTGATCCTTGAGAAGAAGAGGAAGAAGAAGCGTCAAACCCAGGGGGTGTTTGTGGCCTGCCCGGGATTGCCTTGGAACCCTTGCGAATTGAGGCCTCTGTTAATCACGTTTCGCGGCTTCGGTTGTGGCTGAGAAGGAAGGGTTCCTTGTTGTTTATAATCCAACAGCTGGCTCAACTGCCCCTTCACTAAAGCCATTTCCTCCTGATGTTTTTGGTTCATTTCAGCCATCATTTTTATCAAGGTGTCCATTTGATTTTGTGGGGGAGGGGCCGCCCTATTTGGGTTATAGGGGGGTTTAACCGGTGGACCTTGCTGATAGGAGGGTGGGTTTGGCTGATGGTTTGGCCTGGGCTGGTTCTGAAATTGAGGCGATTTCTGGTTTGTCCAAGCAAAGTTTGGGTGATTACGCCATTCGGCGTTGGAGAAGGGGTCAGGTTTGGAATAACCTTGGATAGCCTGGACATCTTCAAAGATAAAAGGTGTCGAGGGGGAGGGAAGAGAATAATCAGGGGTTGTAACGACCCGATTCCCGAGTCCCTACGAGACACGAGAACCGGACCGACTCGACTAATCCCAAGACCCAGTCGTCCAACGAGGAAGTAACCAAAAGACAGTAAAATAAACCACATTCAGCATGAATATAACTAACAGTAAGAAAGTACAGCAGTAAGGAAAGAAACTACTACAGTAGGCACCACCACAACAGTAAAACAACATTTAACATATAACAAAACTGCAGGTAGAGAAGGTACAGCGGAAACAGAAACTACTCACTAGAACAGAAACAAAAAGAAGGTACAAAGCTGTGGTAACTCTACTGGACCCTACTCGGCCCAGCGTCCTCTGCAGCCGCCGACCCTGGCTGCTCAACACCTGGTCCTGAAAAAGGTAACGAGTGTAACACGTCAGCAAAACGTTGAGTAGAGTGGCAAACTAACTAAAGGCAACAGTAGAGTGTACAGTAGCTATTATGTTCTATTACTTCCTTTATTTACATCTTTCAATTTTTCTCACTATTTCATTTATTTCTCAGATCCTTTACTTGATCTCGAATGTCCTCGTGGGACGATCTTGATTACAGTCTTTTCCAAAAGTAGAAGTAGCACGTGGTGCTCTCCTGGCCGGGAGAGTCCCCCGTGGTGATCCTACCCTCAGTCAACCACCCCAAGGTCACTGACAGACATAACGGTGACTACGGCACGCGCGATAAACGCACAGGTAGCTAGCCCGCACTGGCACGCGGTCAGTCGTTTCCGTTAACGGGTGCGCCCAAAGCACAGCACGGAACCAGGGCAGAGCCCTCTCAGTAACAGGGGTCCAACCCCTCCACAGTAACCAAACCGGGGCCTTGCCCCTCCACAGTCCGCGCACCCTCGCCTGACTACCCTGGTTTGCCCTAGTGGGCCTAACAAGTCGGTGAAGGAGGCTAGCAGAACCCCGGGGCCCGTGGGGTAGCTAGTACTCTCCTAACACTACTAGCTCTCCTCGGTACTACGTACACGAGGGCCAACAAGTCGGTACAGAGCGGCCAAGCCTAACCCCGGGTCCCTGGGGCGGCTGGCCCCACTCTGCACTAAAACAGGTACAGGTACTTCCCTTGGTACTGCGTACCCAAGAGACAGTACAAACTACAACTCAGTTCCATTCCTTTTCTTTCCAGGAGTTCCACTCCTAATTCCCCGTAGGGTTCCAGCTCTTTATCTCAGAACATCATATGTTTCACTTTCCAGATTCACGTTCTCAAATTCCATGATCTCAAACATGATTCTTTATGCATAACAGGCAGCTGTTAATTAAATTTACAGGCAGCTTTATATATATTCCTTTCCATTTTGCCAAGACTGCAGTAATATACATTCCACTAGTTTTTCCATCCTAGGATTCATGCCATATCCTAGGATCTATCATACAATCTAGTTTTCCGGCCCTAGGATTCATGCAACACCTAGGAGCTATCATTCCATATACTTCTCATTCCTAGGATTCATGCAATGCCCTAGGTTCTAGTTATGGTTCCATACTTTAACAGAGTTTATTAATACTTAAAGCCATTCTACCAGGTACAACGGGAGTAATGGGGGCGTGATCGGGAATCCCGCGCGCCTCCGCGACTCTCAAGACTGCAACCGAACGAGGTCCTATCACAAGGATCAAACACAAGGAGAGTCTCAAAACAGTGTATAGCTACTGTAGGCGGGTAGAGGAATAAATTCTGAAACGAACGCAACTCGAATCGCGGAAAACGGAGCCCAAACGGGCCCTAAACGGGTCGAGAAAGACAATACTGTGCAAAATCAGACGTCTGGAAGGAGTTCCAGACGTCTTAAACGGTGGATCAGAGAATTACCTGTTCGGCTTGGTTCCCCGGACGTCCAGAAGTCTGCAGGGACGTCTTTCTTAGATCCCAGACGTCCGATGGTCACTCCGGACGTCTGGAGGTCACTCCCGCCGTCTGGTACAACTTCCAGACGTCTGATTCGCAAAGATGACGAATCAGAGGACCTGCGCACAGCCAACCCCCCTCCCTCAGTACGGTCAGTCGACAAAAAGGAAGAAGAAAGCGGAAACTCACCTTTCAGACGTCTGTATGATCTCACAGACGTCGACCTTGCCGTCTGGATATCAATCCAGACGTCTGATTCTGGAAATTTTTCCAGAATCAGAGCCCTGCTCGGCCTCCGCTCGCGACGCCGCCCCGCGTCGCACCTCGCGCGTACGCTGCTCCGCCCGCAGCAGGTCCCTCTCCGCGACGCTCTGCGCCCCCTGCGCCCTCCGCCGGCCGGCCAAGCCGCTCCTGGCGAGCTCGCCCTCACGGCAGAGCCCCGCCCTCGCACGCCGCAGCTCCTCCGCGCTCACTGCGGCTGCCACTGCCGCTGCGCCCTCGCGTCCGCTCGCTCTCGCGCACAGGCAGGAGAAGAAGGAGGAAGATGGTGGAGACGGGAGGGGAGGCGTGCCCCCCCCTTTTAACGCCGCGCGGGGAGGAGAGAGAAGACGGTCGCAGCCGCCTGTAGCCGCAGAGAAAGAGGGCAGAACGCAGGTCTGCGCGCACAGGCGCGCAGACGAATATCCCGTGCGAGCATAACTGTTCGCCAGACGTCTGTAAACTATCCCGGACGTCTGGTCAGACGTGTGTAAACCTCCCAGACGTCTTAAAAGACGTCTGGGGCACGCGCTCGTTACAGGGGTTGAGGGAGGAAAGGTCCCTCCCTGGAACATGGTCAGGGGTTGTTCCAAGTGCATCTGGCTTAGTGGCTAGACCAGGTCAACATTGTGAGCTCCCTTTGCTAAGGAGAGGGTCTGTAGCGGGTTTCTGGTTTGGTTTAACAGTTCATCTATTTTCTTATCTACCAATTCCACTTGATCCAATTTCTTAGCAATGATGTCCATGTCAACCGTTCCAGAATTTGCTTGTACCTCATAGATCCCACCACGAGGCTGATTGGATCGACTAAACTGGGTCATGGAGGCATTGTTGAGCGAATTCTTGCTCATAGACTCGAAGAGCTCAAATGCGCTCTCCTCGTCTTTGTTCAGGAAGTTTCCCCCACATGAGGCATCGACGAAGTTCCGAAGGTTGCTGTCCAGACTGTGGTAGAAGATCTGGGCCAATTGCCACCTCAGGACTTCGTGGTGTGGGCATTTCCTCAATAGTTCATTAAATCTCTCCCACGCCTCATGGAACTGTTCTCCACCCTGAAGTGTAAAGGTAGTAATGGCTCTTTTGAGGGCATTGGTCTTTCCTATGGGGAAGAATTTCTTTAGAAATGCATGCCTCAATTTTTCCCAGGTGGAGATAGGTCTTCCTAAAGTCCTAAGCTAGTGAGATGATTTGTCTCTCAACGAGAAGGGGAACTTCTTGATCAAAACAATGTCTAGGCTAATGTTCCTCGGTTTTACAGTTCGGGTGATCTGGTCAAGATCCTCTAGGTGCTAGAAGGGGTGCTCATTTCAGCTTCCACGGAAGTGGCTCTGAATCAGGCTTAGGACGTTTGGTTTCAGCTCAAAGTCATCTCCCCCCTTGGGGATCCTAAGGTGTTGTTCAATCTGAATCGCAGAAGGATTGTAGAAGTCGCAGAGGGGCCTAGGTTGGCCCTGGAATTGTGGTGGATCAAGTGGTGGTTGCCTTTGCGGGTCCTGCAAAGGTGGTGGTAGTTGCCCCTGCGGGTTCTACAATTGGTGTATGGCTTGCATGATAGTGTGGATCTGTTACTGCTGAAGCCGGTGGTTTGTATTGATCTGGGCCTGGATGATGGCCATCGTATTTAGTGGAGGTTGGTCCTCAACCTCATCTACTCTAGGTTCGGCCATGTCTCTAACAAGATCAAGTCACCTGGTTTCCCGTCCCAAAGCAAACAACTTAGGATGAAGAGATCATCTCTAGTGCATACACTAGAGAAGAACGAGGAAGGGATGCGAAGAGAGACAGATGCGAGAAATGTGTGTGCACAACCAAGCAGACAAGCCTAGTCCTTATAGTGTATTCCTTAGTGGACCTAGAAATCTCCAAAGGAACGATCAAGTCTGTAGGCATGGGACCGCTCTTCCCAAAGCTAATCTGGCCAGGTTGATTTCGAGGGGATTATGGGGAAGCTTCTTCCTTTGGCTTGCACTGTCAGTTCCGTAGACCCCACAACTGCGGTCGTTTGACACTTCCCCACAGCCTAGTCACCAGATTTTACTAAGGGAATGAAGGCCAAGTGTCCAGCAAACAAAACTACGCCTCTTGAGACTTAATCCAATCCTGCCAAGGGCATGTCTACTCTGTTTTAATGGGGCTAGGGCAGTGCTTGTGCTTAGGTTATGTGATAAGGCGTTGATTGGGGTGGTGCTTCTTAGTTATCCAATTCAAGTGCGCATGCTCCTAACAAGACATGATTTTCAAGCAAGGATTTAAGATGTGGTGTCTTTTAATGTTTGTCCTTACTTTCGTGACTTTTAGGGTTGACGTGTCTTAATGTTTTTAGGCAAGTTTCAAGTGGGCACGCCAAGTTTTGCACACAATCGGTGAGAGAGGATTTCCTTTAACGTGATGGGCTCTAAAACCCTAATGTGCTCATCCTAATGTTCATGCAATTTCTACCAGATGAGTTGATTTTAGGGGTGAGTGGTGCGGCCCAAGTCAAACCACAGTGGCTTTGCAAACACTACTCAAAGAAAAAGAACACGCCAAAATATTAGGTCTTTAAGAATATTAGAGTATATATTTTTTGTTGGGTGATGAGTTACGGATGAGGATCAGGCAATCATTCACCACGCCAATTTTTTCTGATTAAAATTTTTTTTTTTTAGATTTTTTTTAGGCAAGCAAATAACCACAGGTAGAGAATTACTCACAACCGGTCCTTGCTGTGCTTACTCTATCTCCACTGTCACGAGTTGCGCTCCTTCGCCGTCTAAGTGCTGAGTTCCTACAACCATCAAGTAGAGGGAGAAAATGCGTTAGATGATGTGAGCATGGATGCAAAATGGAAGTGACAAAAAAATCTGTTGCCTCCTCAGCAACGGTGCCAAAAATTGACGTGCTACGGATGCGTTTGTTTAAGAGTGTCATTGTAGCTCATGTTCGCTACGTCTATTTAAATATAGAAATGGATTTGAGTCCGAGTGTCATACACAGGGAGGCGTGAAATCGGGTTTTTCTGTCACTTAATTGTCACAGAAATGGTGGGTTTTTGCTTGCGCGAGAAAACATGGGAGAAAAGCGAGTAAGAGAGAGAGAAAGAGAGAGAGAGAGAGAGAGTAGGGTTAGAGTTCTTTTAAGTCATGGCATTCACTTGGATCAAGATGAAAACAACATCAATACTATATTTAACATGCAACTCGAGTTTTACAATTACAACACTAGATAAATGCTTAAGCACAAGTAAAGTAAAGCTAAGCTAGAGAGAGAGAGAGAAAGAGAAAGGAGGCAGCGAGGTGGCCAAGGCAGTGGAGGAGGGCTCCGCCGATGGCTCGTCGACTCTAGAGATTACAAAAGTGTGTTACGGGTGGCTAGGAGTGGGGTAGAGCACTTGCAAGTGTATTGAATGCCTTCCATGGGTAGTTGGAAAGGGTTTATATAGGAAGAAGGGGTTTCTAATTTAAGTATGGGCTTTAGCGACATCCGGAACATCGCTAAACCCATGCCAAAACAGTCGGTGTAGCCCCCTTCCCGCCGGTCTCACGCGCATGCCATTCTTCTTCTCCTTCGCGATCCGTGTGCGGCAGCTGAGGACCATCCGATCGAAGATCGGACAGTTGAGATCGCGTGCAGAGCGCACCTTCAGTTCGCGCCCTGCGCTCACTTTCAGATTGCGCCCTGCTGTGGACGGTCCGATCGAAGATCGGACGGTTGAGATTACTCATGGCCGCATGCTCAGATCGCGCCTTATGAGCGCTATGTGCGTGCATCATCACGCGCATCTGGCTTGGATGCTCGTGATCGCACCGCGTCGCCTGCGTCCGAGCCACTTGATCGTAGATGAATGGCCGCAATTGGATGGGCATCAGATCATGTGGATTTGGGATGCGGCGAGCTTTTTGAACTCGTGCCTCACAGTGCTGGGTCGAGGCGCCGACCGCTGAGTTGCGAAGGTGGATGGTTGTGGGAAGAGTCTTCCGCTCGGCTGCTGCCGACCGCTGGATGGAGATCCAACGGTTAGATCTTCGTGTGTGTGGCTCGGGAGTGAAGTCTGCAGAGGGTGATGCGAGGTTCTCAACCATCCGATCCGTTGATCGGGCGGCTTAAAGTTGTTGGCATGGTGAGGTAGTGTTGTGCTGCAGGCGAGGGGTGCGGCGATGGCACCACGTGGCAACTTTGTGGCCGTTGATCATCAAATCAATGGTCAAAACTCCTTGGGCCATTTGTGGGGGCTTTGGATGTCGGATTTGATCGATTTTGAGTCCGTTGGACTTCGTTCGTCATTCTGAATCCATCCGTGCGGTTCAATTACTCATATGAGGCCTATTTTGACATGAACTTGTGCAAATTGTCATTAATACTGGTTTATAAGCAATGTTAGCATGCAATGCATGCAATGCTCCCATGCCCATTCATGATGTGCTATTCATGCATTTTATCTTTAAGATGAACCCCGATTGGTAGAATTATTACCCCAAAATGTAGTGTTATCACTTTGGTTTTAGAGTTTAGAGTGGATACAGAGAATAAACGGGTTCTCAATGTTCTGATTCGAAAGAAATTCCCGTCAAGGTTATGTTTTTACGAATACATATTTCTGAGAAGTATTTAGGGTTTTGAGTCCATCATAAAATGGATTCCCGCTAATGCTCTGTATATTTATGGATATTTATTTAAAATATAAACATTTTTAAGAAAATGTGAATATGAAAAATTCTGACCTAAGCATTCCACTACTATAGAATTATTTATGATTATTTAATCACCCTGGTGCTTAAATCGTCATATTTCTTGGTTAATTTTGCTAGGGGCTAGCGACACTTTGGCATGAGGGTATGACGAGAGACTCATCATTACTCTTAATTACCCCTAATTAACTAGATTCCCTAGTTAATTATCTAAGAATATGCTAAATGTAGGGTTAATTATACTATAGAGGATTAAATAAGAAGGACCTTCAAAATAAGTTTAAAACACTAAGTTAAATATCAATTAATATTAATAATAATTTAATTAATAATTTGGACTCAACTATTAAACACTTAGCTACTTACTTAAGATTTAAACTAACTTAATTAATTTTATAACCTAAGTACTTAATTAACTTAAGTAAATTAATCACTTAGTTAAATATAGTTAAAAAGAGAAAAAATGTAAATTCAAGGCACAGATATAATATTTATCTAATTTATAATTATATATAAAAATTTGAAAAAGAAATAAATTTAAATAAGCCTAAAAACTAACTGTTTATGTATAGGTCCTTAACTTTTATGTCAATTGAGTCCTTTTCCTAGCACTAGGTTCTTATATTTTATTGCATATAGGTCCCTATGTGCAAGTCACCTTCGTCTTCTTCCTCTTCCTCAGCTTGGACAGCCGAAGAGGTCCGGTGCTCACTCCGTTTGATCACCTTCCATCTTACGACAGAACACCTCCATTTTGGCCGCCTATCTTCTGCTCACCGCCCCCTTTTCATCCAACGACTCCGATCCTCTCTAGCCTAACAAACTCCGACACGGTGACTTCACCGTCGCCGGAGACGAAGGCCTGTAAACACTTTACCTAGACGTGATTGCGTCCAGATGCAGACCCCCTACCCCTCTCCGCCACCTATAAATAGCCCTCCACATCTCCGATTTTGGGGAGCGACTCCCTACCCTCTTCCCCCACTAAGTCACTCAATAGGCTATTCGTCAACAACCTCCGGCGACCTATACCTCCTCTCCTCCGGACTTCTCTAAAGCCCTGACCATCTCACGATCTCCGCCTTACTTCGCCACACCTAGTGTCGAGGTTGCGCTGCCATCTTCTTCCCTCTACTTGACGTACTCTTCTCCGTCGGAGCTCTTCCTCAATCCTCTGATTTCTTCCTTTGTCACGATCCTTCGACGGAGATCTCTCATCCTCCTTCGTCCCGGTAATTGTAGATTAGCTTAGTTTTTATTTTAGAGTAGATTTAAGTAGTTTAGCTTAGCTTTAGTGTAGATTTAAGTCTTTCTTCCCCAACTCCGGCGAGGTCAATTCTGACCTTGTTGGTTCCAATCACATGAGCTTATTCCTCACCACTCCAAGATCATCTTCCACTTCTTTTTCCTTAGTTATATCAACTTTTACGTCTAATTCCACTACACCTCCACCAGAGACCTCCGCTGTCCATGGCAGAGGTTCTTTGGCATAGATCACATGCATTAGGGGCCCTTCATCATCTTTACACCATTTCAGGGCCCCGATCCTATATCTAATTCACTTTATTACTCAACATATAAGGAACTCCTAATTCCACTACAACCTCCTGAGCTCGCTGTCAATGGTGGCTTAGGAGGAGTTCTTCCACCTAATTAGTCACACACAAACCATCGCCTAACCGTAATTAGTAGTTCCCCTCACTTAATTAGGAGGGAGATAAGTTCTTGAGTTCATACGAACTCAAGATTTGCTTTCACTAAGATTCTTGTTAATTCGTGAATCTGTTATTCAATTGGATTAATTGAGATTTTTCCAAGGTTCCTTGTGACCTCAGGAATCATTTGAGATTATTCTTGATCCATTTCATGGAGACTTTATCTCCAGTAAACTCAAACGACGTTCATCGGAGCTCCGATGACTCCAATTTTAGCCTTAGTTTATGGAATGATCTAAGAAGCTCCAGAACGTTTCTTTGGGTTCTCAGGATCAAGAAGCACTCACTATAATTGAGTGTAGGTGTTTAATACTGGTGATTGACTGTCGTCTTCTCCAACTCCGGCAGTGTTGGAAAGACTTATTCCTTGAAGTTCCAAGCTTGCAAATGGATTGATTAGCTTGAGGAGCTAATTTAGAACCTATTCTAGGTCCTGGTCGAGACTGGGAACTTCTAATCTGATTTGTCGAACAAACCCATTCTTGAGTTTAGGCGACGAAGCTAATAGCACTCAAGGAGTACTCAAAACATAATTTTGAGGTGTGGAATTGTTTCCTTGAGTTGAATTATGTCAGATTAGGTATTTAATTAGATCTAGGAAGCTGAGGATTTAAAAGTCAAATTTCAAGCTTCATAGGTCAACCCTGGTTTGAATCTGAGGATAAAATCTTTGAATCTTTGATTTTTGAGTAGAAATGAATTTCTGGATTGATTTAGAAGTGTTTAGAATTAATTTGAATAAGAGTTATTGAGGAAACCGTGAGTTTGGATGATCTGTGCACTTTGGGTCATTTATGAAACCCAAATACTATTACAAGGATTTCTATTGACATTTGAAGTCCAATTCTGCCTAAATCAATCAAGTTTAATCCCCTGAATCTATTCAGATAGAATTGAGATGGTTTCATCTCTCTGTTGGACTAATTTGAGCTTAAATTTAAGCTCTAAACACCTGTTTTGAAGCTTTTTAGCTTCTGGAGTTTTCTGTATCTCTTCCTAAGCTTTTCCCTCTCCTAAACTTGCGAAATGCTTCACTGAAGCACCTCAGTATCTCATTTGAGAGGTATTTCATCCCTTTAGGTCACTAAACCTAAGATTGCACCCTTTGAACATATTTCCAGGCATGGTGAAACATCCATGTTTCTCCTTCAAAATATGTGGATCAATCATGGTCCAATCATCAAATTGGTGATAAAATTGTGTAGTTGACGCAAACAGCTTTCGATCGAGCCATTATTTGCTTAATTTGGTCCAACGAGTCAATCGGAATCTTTGCTTGAAGATCTGACTGGACACAGTAGCACACGAAGGAGGAGTGGCGAGTATAGTCCCACCTGGGGAATTCTTGGACATGTGCTTTAGTATATTACGAAAAGGTGCCATAGGCATCCCGGTCGTTAACATAGGGTGCAACTTATCTGAGCATCTAATCCTTTGAGTGTGTTCATGCACGTGCATGTGTGTGCGCACAGGCGTGTGCCTGTATGCATGGGCTTGGGTGGGCGAGTGAATGTGTGGGCCTAAATGGGTCTGAGACTGTGCATTAGGCTTAAATCGATAAAAATCTACCTAATAAAAATTAGGTTGGGCCTCGAGTATGGTCTGGTTCCACCCCTATGAGGTGCTGAGTATCCTTGAAAGAAGCCTGACGGCCCATTAAAAAATTTTTGTCAAGTGAGAAAAAAATGGCCTCGAGATGAAGCAAATTTGACTAAGTGTGGAGTAAGAGTGCACAGTGATGAAAGAAAGAGAATTTAAGTAAAGGAAGTAAAGAGAGGAGTTATAATTTAAAGAAGAGAGAAGCTAAAAGATGAAAGAAGACAGTAAAAGACGAGAGAAGGAATAGAGGTTAAAGAAGAAGAGTTAAGATAGTTGAAAAATAAAAGAAAGAGAGAGAAGAATAAAATAAAGGGAAAAGAAGAGAGAAAACAGACGTCTATGTTATAGGTGGAAGTCTAATTTTTACTTTTAAGTCGTCTAAACATCTTAAACAAATGTCTGATCAAAGGTTGAAGGCTATATCAAGAGTAATTACCAGAGCTTATTGACATAAAAGGGATCTTTATTCATTGTATTTTACTTTTATGCCTTGTAATTTTGTATAAATCGTAATAAATATTTAGTATTCGTTGTAAATCTTTCACGTACATTTCTTTTCTATAATGGAATAATTGCATGCTTTAATTGTCTATTCTTTTGTGTAAATATTTATGTACTTAACATATATTATAATTATTGTTGTAATTAGTTAGTCATTAATTTAACTAATAAAAATGGTGAATTATGATTACAATTATGCCTCCTAGTGAACGACCTGGACTCAACCAGTTAAAAAGAACTTAAATTTAAATGGTAGGTTAACTTGACCCTATACTACCTAAATGGCAACAATTTGAGTTAACCTAAGTCATTTATTACACGATTAATTAAGACTTTTAACCTTAATTAATTATGTTGAGAAATTACACATCATTGGATGATTTTAATTCCAATTGTTTGATAGAAACTCCTAGGTATTATAACCCTGAGCTTGCCTTTCCTTCGGAAAAGAATGATAGACTCTCCACATTCAAGTTTGAAATGCAAAAATAATAGATGGAAATGATGGAATCTTTAGGAGAGTCTTTGAGGATAAGTCAACAATTAAATGAAGAAATTAGTCACCTAATTTACTCCCTTGAAGTTGATTCTAACCCCTCCTCGCTAGATGCATCTCCCTTAAGAGAGCCATTCCATAAGATGGAAGGGGACATTAATTAGGGATTCAATCATGGAGTATAGCTACCCTCTTGAGGATAATATAGACCCCTCCATACTCGATAATCCTTCTTTGAGAAGTCCTTGCATTAAGCGGGAGGGGGGCTACATGGGTACACTGGAAATTGAAAGGAGTAGCCGCTCAATGAATTGAGATGTAGAATGATGGCAACCAGAAGAGCAGGATCCCTTAGACTTTCCACTTGAGCTTTATTGGATCCAATCAAAGGGGAAGATGGTCCCATTAGATGAACTCGACTCGCATGATAGTATCTTTGCTACATTTGATGAAAAGGGTCATAGTCAAATAGTCAACCCAACTCCCATTCTTGATTTTGAGGTGGAATCTACACCCCATCCCAGGGATTCCAAGCCTACACATTACCCCTCTAAGGACTTTGCACCTCAGTTAACTTTCCCTAAGGATTGTGATTCTGAAGTTAATATGTCTCATGACTTTTGGGTGTCAGAAGGAATCATATTGGGAGTTAATAATAAAAACCTAGACCCTTCACTTAGGGAACCAACACTTGCCATACAACATTCTGAGAATTTACGTGTACCCAACACAGGTGCCCCTGATGAGATTGATATTGAATTAGATGACTTGGATCAATTTTGGTCTCAGGGACATGAAGATTTGATTTTTTAGGACAAGGAAACATTTGAAGTACTTGATTCTGGCATTAAGGATTTTCCTGAGTCTCAGTGGCAAGAGGGAAGAGACATAGAAGAGGATGATGATGAGTTTGAGGGGCCCGGACTCAAAAGTATGGGGTGACTTTAGGGGAAATATATTTTGTTTGAGGACTTACCCTCGAGGATCTTACTGATTTAGCCGAATCTGGATTCCTACCTACTTTTGATTACGAGGATCATCCTCTCAAAGATTGGGAAGAAGTGAAAGTAATTGATACTCTTAATGAGGGAATCTATACACCCCAGGGGTAGGATCTTTGCATTAAACAAGAACCTGGGGATGTCGTTGTTGAGGAAAGTCCCATTGCTTCCAGCCTACCTTCACATGACAGTGAAATGGAGGCTACCCTTAATTTGTCCAATTTGGAAGGTGAATACTTGGCCCCATTCCAGGTGAGCACCCCAATGATAGGAATGCTGAAATTCAATTATTTATTAAGGCTACTACTGTTGACATTCAGAAACTAGAATGGTTGTTGGGGATGAATGCTGAACCTCTCACGCCCTTTTTGACTCTCTTCACCACCCCACAACTTAGAGACTTAAACTCCATTGAAACCAACTTCCCCAAGTCTCTGCTCACATTTTTGCCTTATAGGAAGGTAACCAGACCAATACACCCTAAGGTAGAGTGGCGGGTATGGATTGACGCTTGTCCATGTCAGTCCATCATCCTTTGGGTGATCCTCCTAATGCCCTCTAGCCCCTACACATCTCTACTTAAGGAGCCTTTGCCTCCGCACCTTGCACTCCCAGAGGTCAATACTAATGTCTATTATGTGAGACCTCCAATGAGAACCCAAGAATATCATGTTCTCACCTATGTCTGGAGAACATTTGGCATTACTCTCCATCACCAACTTGCTAACATCTTGGGTTACCTATTTGCTAGGGCAGGTTTGTTTTGTATCTTTTTTGGGTCTCTCCCTACTTTTCTAGACCCCGATTTCCAAGAATTGTCCATCTAGCTCGTTTGGAGGAAGCCTAACTCTTCTTTAGGTACTATCTACCCTTTTGCATGCAATGAAGACATTGCACATTTTAGGAATGGGGGGTAACGGTAATACTTGGGGATAGGAATTGCAAACTTGTGGAGTTCATGGATAGTTCCATAAAAAAATATATATATAGAGGGAGAGAAAAGAAAGAAAGAAAGAAAATGAGCAAAATTGTGTTAGTCCCAGCATTTGATTTTGGAAGAGTCTACCCAAGTTCTAGGCTGGAATGATTGATGAATTAAGACCTGAAGTGTCAAACATTAGGATATAAGTAAGATATATTGACTTTAGGCCTCTAGAGCCTGGTTGGCTCGAAAATTCGAGTATTTGTTAAGATATTGATTATTCTTCAAGTAGTTGAAGAAGTTGAAAAGTTGATGTATTAAGTCTAAGGCTTAGGAAGTATCTGGCCTTATTGTTTGCCCTTTGCTTTGCGAGTCTTGGTAAGTTAAGCATACACATCTCACACACTGGTCTGGTTTTGTTTGCTTAATGAAGAATAACTTCGAAAATTCTTTCGTCTGAAAAATAGTTTTCTTAAAAATCTAACTTAGGAGAAGCTCAAAAACACAAGTTGATTAGAAGAGTTCCCACCGCATGAGAGGAGTAAATACTCCACTTGAGAATGCGTTATAACATGTCATCTCCCCGGTGCTTGTCTCTTAGGATATTTAAATATCCTACTGGGGGCACGTAAGCGCATTGTGTTGTTAAAGTGCCATAGGTGGCATTATCCCAAAATGTCGATTGCCAGGGCCTGGATTAGCTAAAAAATGCTATGGGTGGCACTATCACGAAGTGTTAATTGCAAGGGTTCTGGGGGTTACCATGGGCAGTGCTATCCTGAAGCATTGAATGCTGATGGGAACACCATCATGAGCCCTAATTAGCTCATTTTTACCCAATAAAGAGAATAAAAACTCCTACATAACCAACTAAAGGTCCTAATTCACTGCATAACCTTTTTGAGAGAAAAATAAGAAACAAGGGGTAAAACTGTAATTTTACCAATGTAGTACAACAACGGATTTTCTCAAGGGCTAAACAAAGGTCAAAGGGTCTTAATAAGATAATAAGTGGGTTGGATCAAACAGAAAAGGATTTGTGTGTACCCTGTGAATTAAATGACTTCTTGAAACCCTAAAACAGACCCACTTGATAAAACAAGGTTCTGGTTAGGATAAAATTCACCTAAACCCTCTAAAAATCATATAAAAATATTCTCTAGGGTGTAGAACTTTCAATTTGGCCATTGGAGCCCATCTTGACGTAGAATGGCGTCTCAGATAGATATTTACCCTAAATTAGATTTTTGCATAAATTTTCCAATCAAACATGGTCAAACCCAAAATCCAACTTCACCATTAGATTCCTTAGGTCCAAATTAGGTTTGTACCAAAATTTGGACCCAAGATGAATTTTCCTTCACCTAGTTTGCAAAAAGGTCCAGCCTAATTACATTTGTACCTTATCTTTCAAAAACCTTTACAAAAGGCCCCCTAGCTTCTTCATCATTTTTGCAATTAGGTCCTTCCACCATTATAGTGGAGGAATCTTACTTCGGCGAGCTTTGGAAGGAGGTTTCTCCCTGATTGCTTAGAGGATCTCCTCCAAAATTGGAATGGAGATTCTCTGAGAAAATCCCTCCAATCTGAACCCATCCTCGATCCCAAATTCTTTCCCAATCTCTCATGCGAATGCATGAGAGACATGGGTATCCCAACAGATTCCAACTCCGGCGAGCTTTCCTTGTTTGGGAAGCTTGCTTCCCAAGCCCTAACCGACCTCCAGGGCTCTATGTAAAGAAGCCCAGTTCGCCCTGACTCCTCCAAGCTTGAATTCGACCGGAGACCCTCTCAAATTCTTCTCTCCTCCTCTAGCCGATTCTCTCTTCAAGCTCCGGCGACCTTCCCTACTCTCCCTCATCATTTGACCACAATACCAGTGGCAGACTCTTCCTCCTCGCTTCCGTCCGCGTCACGCAGAACCCGCAGACGCTCCTGCCCCCCTTCATCCTCGCCGACCGTCTCTCTCTGAGCACCTTCGTCTCCGGCATCGAAAGTATGCGTCCGACGCCATCTTCATCTCCCCTTTGTCTTCTAAAACCCTAGCTAAGTTCTTTCTCCCCTCTACTTTCTTCTCCACTCTGTATTTCCCAAAATCAACCACTGCCGACCTCCATCATCCTTATCTCCTTCATCTGCGGCCACCACCTCCGGCGAGGCCACTCCACCTCCACAGGCCATCCCATCCCTCACCGACAAGCCCATAAGCTTCCCCTCATGCCACTAAACACTTCCCCCCACTTCACACACCACTCCACTCACTCACGAACCTCACCGAACACACCCACACCTTCACACACAGTGTACCCTAGGCACGCTCGCACAGGCGTCCCCATGCCACGCCAATCACCCCAACTCATTCATCGTGCCTCGGCGATGCTCCCTGAGTGATTTGACGTGGCTGCGAGGCCGTCTTTGTGATTTTAGGTACAGGCGTCATCCGCCATTGGTGACTGAGCTTGAAGCAAACTCCAAGCCGCTCCAGGCCTTGCCAGTTCCAGGCTTCAGGTCCAGGTTGTGCGGAATCACTTCTTGCACGTTCCAAAGACCTCAATTGAAGACAAGAGCCTCAGCAGTGAGGCAATTGGAGGCAACCACCCTCTACTATAGATACGCAAAGAAGGAAGGCGTGTTTACTCCCACATCAGTGGCTGTGAAGCGACCGAAGGCACATAAGTTGAATTTGTGCCATAGCCTTATCACCTCAAAACCACGGGGTGAGGTCCCTCTCACCTGACCCAGTCTCATCCACGCTCACGCCCCGCGGACTTGGCCTGACCCGACCCGACTGCACTCCTTTCCCACCACCACACGCCAGTGGGCCTGGTCCCAAGTACGTATCCTACCTGATTACCCGAATACATGTGGCTCTGGGAGAGCGGAACCTAAGAGGGAAAGAGAGGAAGGTTGTGTGCGGGTAGGGGTAGGTTTTGCTGCAGGTGAAAGTTGAAGAGAAAGAGAAGCTGAAGCTAAGACAGAGAAGGAAGAAGCTGAAGGAAGAAGAAGGAGAAGCTAAGGAAGAAGGAAGACAGAGGCCAAAGAAAAAGAGAAAGAAAGAGAAGAGGCATCCGGCAGAGAAAGGAAAAGAGAAAGAAAGAGAAGAGGAAGTAGCAGAAAAAAGAAGAGAAAGACAGAGTTAAAGAAAGAAAGAGGAGTAGAAGTAGAAGAAGGAAGAAAGAAGTGGAGCCGCAGAAGAGAAGTAGAGAAAGAAGAAATCTGAAGGAGCACTGTAGCATCAGATGTTTAAGTCATCTGATTTACAAATCAGACGTCCAATTTGAATTTAATTCATATTCATATACATTGAGTTCCTTAGTTGATATTGTAAAAGTATTTGGTGATCTAAATCACCATTTTACTCCCATATTTTTGCACTTTGATACTGATATTATTGCATATTCTTTTAAATTCTGAGTTGTGATCTTGATTTCTAAATATCAATTTGCTCCCTGTGTTTGACCTCGGACTTCAAAATTCGAGTAATAAAGTTATATCTATTTTGAACGTTTTTTCGGCTATATTACAATGCAATACTTTTAAAACCAGATATAGTGCTCCAAACATTTTGGCGCCCTTGCTGGGGAGCATCGAGCGATTTAGAATTCTTGATTACAATTTCTGATTTTGCACTAACTTACTATATCTCTTTGTTGTGGTTGTTTCAGGGGAGAAGATTCAAAGAAAGATAGCCGCACATCAAACATGCCGGGGGCAAGTAATTTTTGATTACTCTTTCTCTCTGAAGCCCCTCATTCTGAAAAGGAAAAAAAAAGGAGCAAAATCAATTAAGGCTACTTTCTTTACATTCTTAGCTAATTCATCAAGTTGCCTAATTTTATTTCAACAACAAAATTGATTTGTGCACTCATTTATGGTAACTAGGGCTACCACATTCTTGTTTGAGCCCTAGATACCACATTTGGCAAATTAAATTGAAGCAAGATTAGAGCCAAATTAAGGATTTCAATTTAGAGTTTTAGAGACACACTTTCATAAGCAAGAATCAACTCTCCAAAAAGATATGTGCCTAAGCCTTGGTTGAAGTGATTTATTCAAGAAAACCCTAAAATTCAAGCTCTTAATCTCACTTGAATTCTAAAAGAAGGGACCTAAAACATCTCAAAGGACAAATAGGTGAAGTTGACCCACCTTGTTGGGTCAACCAACCTTGAAATTAGGTCACTTTTTGCACTCAATACATCTAAAGTTCAAGTGAAATCTTAAGCACCCTTGCTCTTAATTAAAACTGGTAGACTTAAAAGGTTAAGTCCCCATTCTAGTCTACCTGGAACATCAGTAACAAGAGAGGTTGGGTGGGGGAAACCTTGTAACCCGTGGGGGTGCCCTACCGTGTAGTGGTCTTTGCGGGACTCTCCCTCTCTGGTTGCCTAGGTATTTCTCAGGTGAACGACTTTCTGACTAAGGGGTATCATCCGACCCGAACCTCTATAGTCATCCAAATTTTTTGGGTGTCTTGATTGGGTTCATCACATTCTACTCTCATCCAGACCATCAGTGCATGTTCGGTAGGAGGTCCTTAAGACCATCCTTGAGGCATCCTTTAGTTATTCACTGTCGTTGAGGCCAGGCCTTGACTTCTGTGCTTGTGCAACAACCCCATCACGTAGACATCTCCTCTGATTCATCTGAACCCAATTCTCCTTCCATCATCATGGCACAACCCGTAGAAAGAGAATAACCTTGAGAACCAACTTCAGTGCCTTAATGATTTATTCTAAGCCTTTGTGAATCCACCGCAGCGTCCTAGATGAGAGATCACTACAATCCTACTGCAGTGGCAATCGAACCTCAAGTCCAATCCCAGATGGAGGTCCTGACTCTGAACTCAAGCCCAACATGATTCATGCTATTCCAAAATTTCATGGACTCAATTCCGAAGATCCTTTTCAGCACATCAAACAACTCAAGTATCTAGCCCAGACCTTCGGGTCAAATGTCTAAACTCAGGATATTCTTCTCATGAAGATGTTCTCCTTCTCTCTCATGGACAAAGCAGCTCACTGGTATCAGACTCAAACACGTCCAATCAACACATAATCTGACTTTTTGAAAAAGTTCTTCCCAGTTGGTCGGATGAATGCTTTACGACACCAGATCACACACTTCACACAGCAGCCTGGAGTACCACTTCATGAAGCATGGGACCGTTTCTTGGATCTCATGCGAAAGTGCCCCCATCATGGAGTTCCTAAATGGGAACAAGTCCAGTCTTTTTACCAGGAACTCCGTGAATATATCCGTTTATTTGTCAATGCAACTTACAGAGGAAATATCATGGGTTAACATGAAGACATAGTATGGGAGATTCTTGAGAATATGTGCGAGAACTTCATCAATAATGACTCCATGGGCTTATTCGATCGGACGAATGCCCGCGCATCGACGAATCCAAGGGGAGAACACGAGACGTAGGGCCTGTCCGCATCAGTCGAATTGGAATTGATGGCCAGTCATTTGGACAAGGTCTCTATCATTGAGAAGAAGGTGGATGAGCTAACTCGACATCTGCAACGAGTCACCTCTGCACAAAACCCGTTCGCACAGCCGCCCTCTGGAAGGGAAGCTGTGAATAACATCTATCACCGATCTTCTCAAGGGATGGACCCGTATCCACCCCCGTCTGACTCTAGGGCCGGAGGAAACTCCGATCCTGCTTACTCTAGTTGGGGGAACTCTAAGCCCTCGTACTCTGATTTTTTTGAGGTTCCTCAGACCTGCAAGGACCTCAACGTCATCCAGAATGACCCATTCTCTAATACCTATAACGATGGATGACGGAATCATCCCAATTTCCTATGGGCAGGAAATAATCAGAATCAAAGACCACTATATCAACCCTATCCATAAGCTCCTCGTCCATATCAGCCACCTCAGCCTCGGCCCAACCCCACCTATCAATCTGGGCCAACTTAGACAGATCAGATGACTCTCGTCTTTCAGACTCTGGCTGACATTTAAAAGACAAATGCGGCTATGCAAAAATAGCACAAAGACAAGATCACAGAGGTTCGCAATCAACTCGCCCAGATGACAAATTCCCGCCAACCTGGCACACTCCCTTCACAACCTCTAAGGGAATCCTAATAACGTGCCGAACCATAGGCGCGTTATGAACTCAAATCCGGGCCAAGCCCACATGATTTATCAGGCCCCTGCTGCTCCATCACCTGACGAGATGGAGGCTTAGACATCATACTTGGGATTTCAGCAACAGCCACCTATTTTATCGACACTGAACCAGAACCAGGCAGGACTAAATTCAGTAACAATCCATAGTGGCAAAACAACAAAAGACCCAACTTACCCAAACCACTTTAAGCCTGGTAGTGCTAACCCAAGCCCTAGGATAGTTATCCAGGATACCCCTATCCCAGATCAAGAACCTGGACTTATTCTAGAGGAACTATCAAGGATTCCATTTCCCAAAGCTTTGACCAAAGGAAAGAGAACAAACAAACCCGTGGCACCTAAGGAGGATCTGGTCAAACTCTTTGAACAAGTCTAGATAAACATCCCCTTGATGGATGCAATTCGCCACGTACCGGCTTACGCACAATTTCTGAAAGACATGTATACACCTAAGCGTAAGCCGTGAACCAAAAGTGGGAGCCCAATCGTATTGTCAAAGCAAGCCAACTCTGTAATTTTGAGCAAACTCCCACCTAAGGCAAAAGACCCAGGTACTCCCCTGATTTCCTATACAATTGGTGATATCCAATTTGATAGAGCTTTATTGGATCTAGGAGCCTCCATAAACCTAATACCTACATCCCTACTTGACCATCTTGAGGAATCTGAGCTCAAACCGACAGAGGTGACATTACAGTTGACAGATCGATCTATTAAGTCATCTAAAGGAGTTCTTGAGGATGTCATTATTAGGGTTCGGGATTTCTATTTCCTGGTGGACTTCGTAGTTTTGGATATGGATGCTCCAGAAAATCTGAGCAACACACCGATCATACTAGGGAGACCCTTTCTGGCCACTACCAGGGCCAACAAAAATTGTGAGGAGGGCCAAATTGAACTGAAATTTGGGAACCAAACATTAAAGATTGACATCTTTAAGGCCCAACAAGGGATTAATTACGGTGTTATAGAACAGATATGTGATATCAAGGCTGTGGTTGACGATCCATCTATTGAGGAATACCTGGCTACTTCTGATCAACCACAAGAGGATCAAAACCTGTAATCAGAAGAGTCCGAACTTAACCTAGACACACCCATCACTCCTTCCCTTGCTCCTGACACACACCTTGAACCACCCGCTGCTGCCAATAACCCTATTTTGGAACTTAAGCCTCTTCCCGATCATCTAAAGTACGTCTTTTTGGGTTCCAATTAGACGTTTCCTATGATTATCAATTCCAGACTCACCTGATCAGGAATCTCGTCTGATTACTGTTCTCCAGCAACATCGAAGAGCCACTGAATGGACTCTCGATGATTTGACTGGCATCAGCCCCTCTTACTGCACACACCGCATCTATACTGAAGAGGGCACACGACCTTCCCGTGAAATGCAGAGACGTTTGAATCCTAATCTGTAGGAGGTCGTGAAAAAGGAGATCATCAAGTGGTTAGATGTTGGGATCATCTACCCGATCTCCGACAATCGGTGGGAGAGTCCAATCCAGGTTATGCCTAAAAAGGCAAGACTCACCGTGATCACAATTGGAACAGGATAAATCATATCGACCTGTGTGGCGAATTCGTGGAGAGTCTGCATTGATTACAGAATACTCAATACCTCCACAAAGAAGGATCATTTCCCACTACTGTTTATTGATCAGATCCTCGAGAAACTAGCGGGAAATAGGTTCTTCTACTTTTTGGACGGGTACTCCAGTTATAACCAGGTTGCAATCCATCCCGAGGACTAAGAAAAGACCACTTTCACCTGCCCCTTCGGGACGTACGCGTTCCGAAGGATGCCTTTCGATCTCTGCAATACACCCGCTACTTTTCAGCGGTGCATGCTTGCCATATTCTTAGATATGGTGGGTGATTATCTGGAAGTCTTCATGGATGACTTTTCAGTATTTGAAAAATCATTTGACGATTGCCTCCTACACTAGGTCTAGATCCTTAGACAGTGCATTGACGTGAATCTAGTTCTTTCTTGGGAAAAGAGCCATGTCATGGAGCCTAAAGGAATTGTCCAGGGACATCTTATACCAGAAAAAGGCATCCAAGTTGATCGAGCCAAGGTGAATCTGATTTCCAAACTCCTTATGCCTAGCTCGATCAAGGACATCCGATCTTTTCTGGGGCACGTCGATTTTTACCGCTGATTCATTCCTAATTTCTCAAAGATCGCACGCCCCCTGACCACTCTACTATCTAAGGATGTTCCTTTCAAAATCTCCAAGGAATGCACTCAAGCATTTGAAACCCTACGTGATCGAGTTACCCAAGCTCCACTCCTACAGTCCCCTGATTGGTCTCAACCCTTTGATATCATGTGCGATGCATCTGATTTCGCTATAGGAGTGGTACTTGGGCAGAAAATTGATGGGAAACCCGTGGTCATCTACTACGCTAGCAAGACATTTGACGAAGCTCAGTGTAACTACACAGTTATTGAGAAAGAGCTGATAGCCATAGTATTTGCCCTGGAAAAGTTCAGATCATGTCTTTTGGGTTCCCGTGTTATCATTTACTCCAATCACACAATTGTGAGGCATCTCCTTGCGAAGAAGGATGCAAAACCTCGATTAATCTGCTGGATCTTGCTGTTGCAAGAGTTTGACCTCGAGATTCGTGACAAAGTGGGAAAATAGAATGTGGTAGCTGATCACTTGTCCCACCTTCCTTCTGATATTATCGACCCTTCCGGACCCATTACGGAACATTTTCCTGATGAGCACCTCCTGACTATCAGTACAGGGCTTCCATGGTTTGCTGATCTAGTAAACTACCTGGCATCACATCAGATCCCGTCCAATTGGCCAAAGGCCAAGAAGGACAAATTGCTTTCCGATGCCAAGTATTACTTCTGGGAAGACCCGTATCTTTTCCGCATTGATGCTAATCAAATCACTCAACAATGTGTCTCGGGAGCGAAAATTCAAGACATCTTATCCTTCTGCTATGACCAGGCATGCAGTGGACACTTCTCAGGTCATAAAACACAGCGGAAGTCCTTTAGTGCGGCTTCTATTGGCCCACGATTTTCAAAGACACATACAATCATTGTAGGGCATGCACTCGTTGTCAGACCTTAGGCAACATGAGCCATCGTGATATGATGCCCTTACAGCCGATTATTGTATGCGAAATCTTTGACGTATGGGGGATTGATTTTATGGGACCCTTTCCTGTTTCAGATGGCTTCGGGTACATTCTACTCGCTGTTGACTACGTGTCCAAATGGATCGAAGTCATTCCGGCCCGAACCAATGATCATAAGGTGGTTCTCAAATTATTCATCAGAATATCTTTTCGTGGTTCGGGATTCCACGTGCTATAATCTCTGATGGAGGGACCCATTTCATTAATGCTTAGTTCAGGTCACTAATGACCAAATATGGGATGTCACATCGAATCTCTACTCCTTATCACCCCCAAACTAATGGTCTAGCTGAGCTATCAAATCGGGGGATCAAGAAAATCCTCCATGTTACTATTCGACCTGATAGGAAAGACTGGTCATCCCGACTTCTAGAAGCTTTGTGGGCCTATAGGATCACTCACAAAACCTTATTAGGTATGTCTCCCTTCATATTGGTGTACGGGAAGGCATGTCACCTCCCCATCGAATTGAAGCACAAAGCCTATTGGGCAGTACAGACCTACAACCTAGATCTTTCTAAGGCAGGAACCTATAGAAAGCTTCAAATGAGTGAGATCGATGAATTACTCCATGACGCATATGAGAACCCATGAATTTACAAAGAGCGGGTTAAGGCCTTTCACGACAAGCACATATCCAGAAAGATCTTCTACCCTGGTCGAAAAGTCCTACTCTTTGATGCTAGGCTTAAACTATTCCTAGGAAAACTCATATTGAAATGGATCGGACTTTACCTCGTCCGACGAATCTTTGGAAATGGAGCCGTCGAGATCAGTCAACTCAACCACGACTCATAACCTTTCATCGTGAACGGTGAGAGACTCAAACCGTTCATTAACCATGCCAATACAAATTTAGCTGAGGCATCCTTTACCCTCTATTCTCCCTGAGCTCATTGCGACCAGCCGATGACGTAAAACTCAGCACTTAACGGGAGGTAACCCGTCTTTTTTGAAAAACCTGAAACCTTTCTTGACATTCCTATGCTGAATTCATATTGCACTTTAGGGTTCATCCATTAGAACAATTCACCCTACCTTAGGTACCCATACCCGAGCTTCAAATCATCCGCAAACAGTCATCTCGACCCGTTCGCCCACCCAGAACCTGTTCTAATGAATGATCTAAGTTGAACTCGAACCCACCTAATTTACAATGAGAACATTGCAAATCATAGGCATGGGGGGGTATGAAAGTGCAAAATGCCGAGAAAATCATCTCACAAGAAAATGTTTCATCAAATAAATCACATATTCGAAAAATACCAAAAAATGAAAAAATTCTTGAAAAAGAACAAAAAAATTTTGAGAGGAGAGAAAATTTTTAGGCCATACAAATCTTGAGGAGAAAAAGGGGAAAAAGTGAAAAATGTCAAAAAAAAGGAGCACATGTTGAAAAGAAAAAAAAAGAGATAGTTATCAGTAAGAAATTAAGGAATTAACTGAGTTCTAGACCATATTAAGAAAAAGAAAATGAAGGAAGTGCTAATAAAACATAGAAGACCCCTCGAAGATGCGCAATAACATATCGTCTCCTCGGTACCTGTCTCCTAGGATAGCTACATATCCTACTGGGGGCATGTAAGCACCCTGTGCTGGTTTAGATGCCATGGGCGGCATTATCCCGAAATGTCGATTGTTAGGGTCTGGATTTAGCTACAGAACGTCATGGGTGGGATTATCTCGAAATCTCAAAAGCCAAGGTTCTGGGGTTGCCATGGACCCTTCGAGGATTGATGATGGGAACTAGGAATCCGATACAGACCGTGTTTTGAAGCCAATCCGGAGCTAGAAATAAAAATAAAAGAGAGAGAAAACTCTTCAAATAAAGAAAATTCCTCTGTCTCTCTCTTACAAAAACGCACTGTAAACTGAACCGAGGCTAAAATATGTTACAAGCACGAGTGCTTTAACCGTGGAGTTCAACGAACCTTAGGATAGTTCCTGTGGGCCTTAAAAACCTTCGTGGCAGACTGAGGCTAGAGTTGGTCAGGTCCGGATTTTGGTTGGTACTTGAGTACCTTTAGGCCTACTATTGGCATTCTAACCTAATTTACAGAAGAAAGCACACATCACAATTTTGAGCATCAAAAAGATTACATGGTCTAGAATCAAAGTTAAAACCTTAAAATTTTGCTAAAAGACAAGCAAAAGTTAGGCATGGGGGTATGATGGGAACACCATCATAAGTCCTAACTAGGTCATTTTGACCCAATGAAGAGAATAAAAGCTCCTACATAATCAACTGAAGGTCGTAATTCACTGCATAACCTTTCTGAGAGAAAAATAAGAAACAAGAGGTAAAACTATAATTTTACCAATGCAGTACAACAACGGATTTTCTCAAGGTCTAAACATAGGTCAAAGGGTCTTAATAAGATAATAAGTGGGTTGAATTAGGCAGAAAAGGGCTTGTGTGTACCTTGTGAATTAAATGACTTCTTCAAACCCTAAAACAGACCCACTTGATTAACTAAGGTTCTGGTCAGGATAAAATTCACATAAACCATCTAAAAATCATAGAAAAATATTCTCTATGGTTTAAAACTTTCAATTTGTCCATTGGAGCCCATCTTGACGTAGAATGGGGTCTCAGACAGATATTTACCCTAAAGTAGATTTTTGCATAAATTTTCCAATCAAACGTAGTCGAACCCAAAATCCAACTTCACCATTGGATTCCTTAGGTCAAAATTAGGTTTGTACCAAAATTTGGACCCAAGATGAATTTACCTTCACCTAGTTTGCAAAAAGGTCCAGCCTGATTACATTTGTACCCCTATCTTTCAAAAACTTTTACAAGAGGCCCCCTAGCTTCTTCATCATTTTTGCAATTAGGTCCCTCTGGCATTATAGCGAAGGAATCTTACTTTGGCGAGCTTTGGAAGGAGGTTTCTCCCTGATTGTTCAGAGGATCTACTCCAAAATTGGAATGGAGATTCTCTGAGAAAATTTCTCCAATCTAAACCCATCCTTGATCCCAGATTCTTTCCCAATCTCTCATGAGAATGCATGAGAGACATGGCTATCCCAACGGATTCCTACTCCGGCAAGCTTTCGTTGCTTGGGAAGCTTGCTTCCCAAGCCCTGACCGACCTCCAGGGCTATATGTAAAGAAGCCCAGTTCGCCCCGACTCCTCCAAGCTTGAATTCAACCGGAGACCCTCTCAAATTCTTCTCTCCTCCTCTGGCTGATTCGCTCTTCAAGCTTCTGTGACCTTCCCTACTCTCCCTCGTCGTCTGACCACAATACCAGTGGTAGACTCTTCCTCCTCGCTTTAGTCCGCATCATGCAACACCCACCAACGCTCCTGCCCCCTTCATCCTCATCGACCGTCTCCTCTGAGCACCTTCGTCTCCAACGTCAGCAGTACACATCCGACGCCATCATCGTCTCCCCTTCGTCTCCTAAAACCCTAGCTAAGTTCTCTCTCCCCTCTACTTTATTCTCCACTCTATTTCCCAAAATCAACCACTGCCGACCTCCGTCATCCACATCTCCTTCATCTCCAGCCACCACCTCCGGTGAGGCCACTCCACCTCCACAGGCCATCCCATCCCTTGCCGACAAGCCCATAAGCTTCCTTTCACGCCACTAAAAACATCCCCCCACTTCGCACACCACTCCACTCACTCATTCACCTCACCGAACACTCCCACACCTTTGCACACAGTGTACCCTAGGCACGCTCGCACAAGCATCCCCATGCCACGCCAACCACCCCAACGAATTCACCGTGCCTCGGCGACTCTCCCTGAGCGATTTGACGTGGCTGCGAGGCTGTCTTTGTGATTTTAGGTACATACATCATCCGCCATTGGTGACCGAGCTTGAAGCAAGCTCCAAGCCCCTCCGAGCCTTGCCAGTTCCAGGCTTCAGGTCCAGGTTGCGTAGAATCACTTCTTGCACGTACCCAGGACCTCAATTGAAGACAAGAGCCTCGGCAGTGAGGCAATTGGAGGCAACCACCCTCTGCTGCAAACACGCAGAGAAGGAAGGTGCGTTTAGTCCCACATCGGTGGCTGTGAAGCAACCGAAGGCAAATAAGTTGAATTTGTGCCATAACCTTATCGCCTCAGAACCACGAGGTGAGGTCCCTTTCACTCGATCCGGTCTCATCTGCACTCACGCCCCGCGAACCTGGCCTAACCCAACCCGACTGCACTCATTGCCCACCACCGCATGTCGATGGGCCTGGTCCCGTGTACGTACCCAACCCTATTACCCGAATAAGTGTGGCTCTAGGAGAGTGGAACTTGAAAGGGAAAGAGAGGAGAGTTGTGCGTGAGTAAGGGTAGGTTTTGCTGCAGATGAAAGCTCAAGAGAAAGAGAAGCTGAAGCTAAGGCAGAGAAGGAAGAAGCTACAGGAAGAAGGGGAAGCTAAGGAAGAAGGAAGACAGAGGCCAAAGAAAAAGAGAAAGAAAGAGAAGAGGCAGCCAGCAGAGAAAGGCAAAGAGAAAGAAAGAGAAGAGGAAGCAACAGAGAAAGAAGAGAAAGACAGAGTTAAAGAAAGAAAGAGAAGGCGTAGAAGTAGAAGGAAGAAAGAAGCGGAGCCACAGAAGCGAAGCAGAGAAAGAAGAAATCAGAAGGAGCACTGTAGCATCAGATATTTAAGTCGTCTGATTTACAAATCAAACATCCAATTTGCGTTTAATTCATATTCATATACATTGAGTTCCTTAGTTGATATTGTAGGAGTATTTGGTGATTTAAATCACTATTTTACTCTCATATTTTTGCACTTTGATACTGATATTATTGCATATTCTTTTAAATTCTGAGTTGTGACCTTGATTTCTAAACGCCAATTTACTCCTTGTGTTTGACCTCAGACTTCAAAATTTGGGTAATAAAATTATATCTATTTTGAACAGTTTTTCGGCTATATTACAACGTAATACTTTTAAAACCCGATCTAGCACTCCAAACAAATGCCAGGGATCCTTTGAGGATTGATGATGGAAACAAGGAATCTGACACAAATTGTGTTGAGAGCCAAGCCGAGGTTAGATTTAGAGGATTACAAAAATTACAAAAAGAGAAAAATCTCAAAAATATCTTCATCTCTATTCTGAAAAATATCTGGCAATGAAAACTTGGACATTATGCATGAACGCATGGGTGCTTTAATTTCTAGGGTCAACAAATCCCTCGGCAGGCTTTGGAGAAAAAGTTTAGACTTCATTTGTAAAGTTGTAAATAATCTAAACATTGTTACATGCATGTATATATACTTTATTTTAGATTCAATGATATTCTCAATATTTATATTTGTGTAATGAATGATTGATTGACAGGTTGAAAGGTGTTTTTCCAGCAATACATAGGTCAAAGGGAGGAAAATACACCGGTGTAAAAAGAAGAGTCAATCGGTTCAAAATAAAAAATACATCAATTGATTGTCATTTTCAACTGATGGAATGAAGTTAAAACACAAAGGAAGGGATAGATATAAAATGAGAATCAATCGGTGGAATATAAGAATACACCAGTCGACTTTCATTTTCAATCGGTGGAATGTGGGATAGCACTAAAATAACCTAAAATGAGAATCAATCGATGGAATATGAGAATACACTAGTTGATTAATGTTTGGAATAGGTTCAAAATAAGAAATATGCTGGTTGATTGTTATTTTCAACTAGTGGAATATGGGATAGCACTAAAACGCCCGAAAATGAGAAACAATCGGTGGAATATGAGAATGCACTGGTTAATTGTTATTTTCAATCGATGGAATATGAGATAGCACTAAAATACCCTAAAATGAGAATCAATAGGTGGAATATGAGAATACACCGATTGATTATCATTTTCGATTGGTTCAAAATTAAAACATACACAAGTTGATTGTTATTTTCAACCGATGTAAAGTTAAAATATAAAATAATAGATCTAAAATGCAAATCAACCAGTGTAATACAAGAATACACCGGTGTAAAATGAAATCAACCTCATATAATCAAATTCTAAACATCTTCTCTCTTACACTAAAAGCCAATGTATTTGAAAAAACATAATTTAAAAAAAAAATTGTACATGCATGAATACAATAAAAAAAAAATACAAATTAAGATCCAAAATTAGATCTCGATATTGATGCACCATCTTCTATCAACTTCTACTTCTTCGTCTTCACAAGTAACACTTTATATTGTTTCTTGTTGCTTGGGATCACAAATGCTTTGATAATTCAAACCATCTTAAAAAATAAAAAAAAGAAAGAAAAAAATGAAACATTTATTACAAAAATAAAAAATAAAATAACCAATTATGCTTACAAATCAACCCCAATCAATGACACTAGATGCTTGAATGCATCATCAAAACCCTTAAGCAAATCTTGTGATTCGAAGATGATATTGCACCAACATCAACAAACTTGAGAATCCTTGAGTGTATGCCTTCATATCTATCCGTAGGAGCATCGAGTGATAGGAAAGCTTTTAAACTACTTGAAAAAGAAGGAAGCTTGACGTCTTTTTTCCAATGATTAATAATATATTGACATGGAAGCTCATATATATCAAAATCACTCAAAACAAATATGCAATGCTTGCTAAGAATCCCTTCAATCTTAAACATAGAGCACACAAATGACACTGATCTCGAGCCCTTCTCAAGTATCACAGAAATAGGCAAAGAACTAGGATAACCAAACTCCTCAATCACAACTGAATGGCTGCCTTCAGTTCCATGATCAAATGATAAAGTTTTCTTCAAATAAATAACATTTTGCAACTCATTTTGAAATTGAAAGAACCTCGTCACTATATATGCATCCCTAACTTGAGCCTCCATAGGAAACTTTGAATACAAAGCAGGAGACTTGAACTATGAATCAAAGTTAGCCTTTCGAGTTTTCTCTAATTTGGCTTGAAGCTCAAGCTTATACTGCCTCACAAATTACTTCAAGGTGGTTTTTGAATTAACATACTCATCAAAGAATGCATTTATACCCTCACTTCTTTGACTGCTTAACATGCCAGCCCAAAACATATCATTGAAAAAACATGGCATCCACATATGTCGAATCTCATACAAGTCAGAAAGCCATCTATTATCCTCCAAATTTCAATCTTTAACCATAGCAACCCACCTATCTTCAAACTCTTCTTTACACCTTGAATTACGAACAACTTCCTTAAAAGCATCCCTATTAACTTCATCCTTGGGAAACTTTTAAGGAAGTTTATCTTTAATATACCATATACACAAACGATGTTGAGTACCAGGGAAAACAACTGAAATAGCATTAATAATTGCTTAGCATTGATCTATAATGATACCCTTCAGTTGCATATCCCACATGAACAATAAGAAAGTCAAAAACAACCATTTGAAATTCTCGATGGTCTCATCTCCAAGTAAAGCACAATCAAATAAAATAGTATGTCCATAGTTGTTTACACCAACAAATGGAGCAAAGGGCATTTAGAGTTGTTTACACCAACAAATGGAGCAAAGAGCATATCATAGCGATTAATCAAATATGTCGTGTCAAATGAAATGACATCCCTAAAGAACTTGTAAGACAATTGACTACTAAAATCAGACCAAAACATGTTTCAAATGCATCCATCATCATCAAAATCTATTGAATAGAAGAAGTCACTATTACTTGATTGCATCTTAGTAAAATAACATTGAACGGCCTCAGCATCACCCAATCCAAGCTTTAAATTTCTCGTTCTATGAAGTGCATTCCTCACATCTTGGTAGTAAAGGTCAAATTCTCAAATCCCTTATCTTCAATAGCAAAAGACACTGACTTTGACAAATGAATACCAATGCTTCCTTCCTAAATGAATGCTTTTCTTAGATTGAAGATACATGCTCATAAAACTCACGGTTATGATCATTTGAGAATGAAACAATAAGTTTGCTTGATCTATCGCAATACATGAGCCTCACATCCAATCTTAGTTGTCAACCTCTTGGAATAATGAGGATTGGATGATTTTCTACTTGGTGCGCCATCCCTTGAACACATAAGTTTCCCTCTACGCAACAAAGTCTTATCATCTTTATCATAATTTATTCTCTTTATTGAATACTCAAAATCATCTTGATGATCAAAATCTTGAAAATAATCAATAAAAGCTTCAAAAGAGTTGAATTCCATACCAACTTCAATATTTCGATCTACACTAAAACATAAATAAAAATAAAACTTAAGACACAATAATATAAAATAATAAAAATAAAAGAAAATAAAGTAAAATACATCGGTGAAAAATAAAAATACAAAAGTCATATAAGAAAAGCAACCGGTTGATAATTGGAATCAATCGGTTGAAAACATATGGGAATACACCGGCTGATTTCCATAATCAACTGGTTGATGAAACATCTAAGAATACAACTATTGATTTCTATTATCAACAAGTTGATAGAGCTTGATCTTTGTCCTATTGTAACTTTTAAAAGAATTATAATTCCACCGATGAAAAATCACAATGTAAGAAGAAATTTGGAGAACTAACCATCATCTCTATTAGCACCTCTAATAACTTCATCCTCAACAATGGAGGATGAAGAAACTGAAGGATCTTCTATAGTAACAAGATGATGATGAAGATCGGATGAAGAAAAACGAGCAATTGATGGCTTGTGCTCAAATTGATAAAAAAACATCATCAGCAGAACCCAAACCATACGAAAGGTTGAAATCCATATATAGAAAGTAGTAAAGAACGTACGATCCGCATAAAAAATACATTCATAAAATAAAAACAAAAAAAATAATTAGGATTGATAAATGATCTTACAATAAGAAGATGAAGAAGAATCACGTGACCACTATTGAAGACGAAGAAGAGAACTTGAATAGCAAAGAAATTTGAAAAAAAAATAAAAAAAGAAGCACCTTATATATGAAAATCGAAGGTAGGATCTAAGTGGATAAGGATGCAGACGAAGTCTCATACTAAAACGTCGAATGTGACATTTATTAATATTTTGATAAAAAAAATAAAATGCACCACTTATCTCTAACCTCTCTTAAATTCCCCTATCTCTATTGCTCGCACAATCAACGGTGTGAGGGCACGACTGTCTGATTTTTCACTCAATCTCTGATCACGCGCGCAATCTTCAATCAAATAATCACCGCTCCCTCACATTTCTCAGAACACCCCACCGCTCTCCCTCAGCACGCCCTTCCCCCCGCGTTCACGTAACTTCACCTCCTCTCTCTGCCCACACCCAGCATCAACCGAAGACCTCCCTGTGACCATGTTAATTTTGACCGTACCCTCCTCTCATTTGATCTCACGTTCTCTCTCACGCATTAGACAGAAACCACACCGCCCCACCTCTCCACAACACACCCCCACCGCCCCCCACCTCACCCGCTATTATTTTCTTCTCCTCTGAACTGCTCCCTTCAGATCGCTAACACCACAACCACCCGCTCAACTCTCGCGCGCACGGAGACCCACAGCCACCCCCGACTGCTTGGATCTCTCTCTCTCTCTTCCAGCAATCACGAGACCGCGCCTCCCCCTTTCGTTCTTTTTCCTGCACATAGCGCACGCCCTCGTTCAAACCCTCTCAACCGCGCCCACGACCCTCTCTTTCATAGACCGCGCCCACTGCCCTCGGTGAGATCACCTCCTCCGCGACAACGACCTTCACCACGACCACAAACCTTCACCGCACAAGTTCATCTTTGCTGGCCTCGCGGTGACAGCGCGTGGCTCTGCACCGCGCCACCACTGCGACTTCTTATTCTTCTCCTTCAACCTCTGCAACTCCACGTGAACCCAAAGTCGGTGCCATCTTCCTCGCCATCCGCACCACCTCCGGCCACCACTGAGCTCGTTGTCACCGCTATCGAGTCCCTCTTCCTCTGGAGCATCCCCACTGGCAGCCACGCCGCCGACCACCACATCCACGCATGAGAACGCATGCCGTGAAGCACATTCCTTGTTTTGATACGGCGAGGGAAGTATTAGTCTGTTTTTAGGTTTTTCGGTTCAAAAAACTATTCCTTTGTTTTTTTATTATTCTCTCTTTATCTCTCTCTCGCTCCTCCCTATCTTTCACGGTTTTCTCTCTCATTTTAGTGCTATTCCACGACTCTCTTAGATTTGCATGGATATTCTTGTGACAATTATTTCATTCATCATTTGTGAATAAGAATGTCCGATATCTGTGAGTCTTACATGTGCCATTGCCTCCTTGTAGGGACAACTTCATTAGCGTGGTTTAATCTCAAATATCATTTATTTTTTATCAACAATTTTTCCACCGCATCCTAATATAACACTTATATTTAGTGTGTAATATTTATCACTAAATCATAAAGCAAAACACCATCTGATCAGCAGACCCACATTACAATCATCAGCATTCCTTTCCTTCCATTTCCCCTTCCCCTTCCTCCCATTCCTCGATCCTCTTCACATTCCTCTTCCTCCCATTCCTCGATCCTCTTCACATTCCTCTTCCTCCCATTCCTTTCCTCCTATTTCCCTCCTCACTTGCTATCTCCTTCTTCCCTTCCTCTTCCTCCCATTCCTTTTCTTCCCTTCCCCTTCCCTCCCTTCCTATCTCCTTCTTCCCCTTTCTCTTCCCTTCTATTCCACCCATGGCACAATTCCCTTCTAATATTTCTTAAATTCACGAAAGTGGACACACCCCACGTACAACTTTAAAAAAATAATAATTAAAAATCATAGAAGTTGTCACATCTCACATTCAACATTAAAATCACATTTTAAAAAATCACATAAATAGGTACACCTCACATACAACCTAACAACCATAATTATCAATAATTATAAAAGTGGGCACTCCCCACATACAAAATAAAAACAATAATTATAAAAATTCACAGAAGTGGGTACACCCCACATACAAAATAAAAACAACAATTATAAAAATTCACAGAAGTGGGCACATCCCCACATATAACATAAGCATAAAAAACTTAATAGTTATCTCAGAAAAGTGTAGAGCCAGAAAGAAGAAGCTCACAATAATACGAAAAACCTATAAGAGAAGACAACGGAATAAAACTTACCATTGAATAAGAAATAAATTTAAGCTAAGAAAAACTATGAAAAAATTACAAACAAATAAAGGAAACCTATAAGTATAATATTTTTGTTGATTGTTTCATTCCTTAAGGTTTAATATTTTTATTTATTATCTTATATATCAATGTCTATTGCACTAGGACCTACTTGTCCATCTTGTGGAAATTCTTGGCATGCTTCAATTTCCACATCGGGGTCAAGTTCTTTTTCCGCATCATAGTGTTCACGTGGCATAGCTCTAACGGATATTATCTATTAATTTGCTATGATCAAGCACGTAAAATAATTGTATTACTTGACAAGCCAATGTAAATAGTTCATGTGACTGAAGAATTCGATGTTTCTTATTTAAACTCAAGAAATAGTGTTTCTTGTCTATTTTGAAACCAACACCTTCTTTAAAAATATGAAACAATCACACTTAAATAAAACCATCCTGCGGTCCTATCTAAAGCTCATCTCCACAATCTCTACAATTTAACCATAGTACCTATTACAACTAGTACTATGATTAGAATTAACAACAACTGCAACCTGTTGTGTAGCTTTCACATCATCAATTGATTTAACTCTAAATCTGAACCCGTTTATTATGTACCAGAATGATAATGTTCATAAGTCAATGGTGTATCAACAATTGTATCAAAATCCTGTATCCATTGTAGGTTATTATTTTCTTTCATTCCATTTACAGATCTTTAAACCAATCAAGCAAGCAGTTAGCGTGTAGATGGATGCGAGGTCTTTTTGAATTCATTGTAAAATGGATTCACTTTCAGAATCTGCTTCATAATGTACAAGTGAGTCAATTGTCGATATATTTTTGAGATGGACTTATATTTGGTGCGGAGGATCGACTTTCTTCTGATGTCAAATATTGATAAGCAATTTTCATCATTATCATTAAATCTTCCATTGTAATTTCGTTCAAGTCGATTAAAATGATTGTATGTTTCACTTATATACATGGCATAAAAATTTATGCATTCCTCCACAAGATATCCTCTGGCGATTAACCCTTCTACCTTGGCCTTATTAAGGACATAATCTTTCAGCTTTTTCAAAAATCGTTAAATTGGATATATCGATTTGTATTGTATGGGTGCAACAGTTTTCACTTCATTCGTAAGATAAAGCATGACTGAACCATAACGTCAAAATGCAGGAGGAAAAATCTGTTCCATCTTACAAAATGTGATAACAATTTACTTATCTCAGTAGTATAGTATTTCAGGATCTAATGTCTTTAAGCATATGACTTTTAAAAATCAGTTCATCTCTATAAATGAATCAAATACTGGATCAGACATTATTCCAAGTATTGCTAATGGGAATAAGATTTGCATGTAAACATGAGAATCATGACTTTTTAACCTGCTAATCTTCTTCAGTGCTTCATTTACACAACGTGAAAGCTACGACGAATATCCATCTGACACTCGAATGTCCTTCAGGAATGAGAAAATTATTTGCCCTTGCTCTTAATTCAAACTGTATATAGCATCAGTGAAGTCAGAGTCGCCTTCATAAATGTGTAGCTCAAGACGAATACCAAAACTTTTCATATCATGTCTAATTTTTACTATGTCCTTTGGGTTGTCTGTTAAGTTTAACACATCTAAAATATTATCCATTACATTCTTCTCAATGTGTGAAGCATCTAAATTATAGCACACTGTCAAATCCTGCCAATATGAAAGCTTCATAAAAAATATACTTTTTTTTCTAAGCCCTGAATGCCGTAAAGAAGTCAAGTCCTTTTCGAATGGATGACTCAAACATATTTCACCAAGTTGTTGCAATGTCTCTATGATTTTAACACCAACAAACCTAATTGAATATATACTGAGCTTGTTTTTCAGATATTTTGATGAATACCAATATGCTCTACCATCAAATGTGTCTTTGAGTTGTAACGTTCGCTATCTATGGTCAATAGAAAAAAATCTACGATACCTTATCTAACATAACTTTTTACTTTCAAGCAGCCGTAAGTGATGAGTATCATGCATATAGATTGAACATGTAAACTTCCCTTTCACAACTCCACCATGATAAATTTGCATATGCTGAGAAGTCATTGATGGTCCACAATAATGTTGCGTGCATTTGAAAAAAGTTTTCTTGTATGCATCATATGTTTGAACACTGTTGTTCTACAATACTTTCAATTCATCAATTAACGGTTGAATGTAAACATCAATCGTATTTTCTGATTACTTAGGACCTGGGATAAGTAGGGTCAACATCATAAATGAAGATCGCATGCATAGCTAAGAAGACAAGTTGTATGTTATCATCACCACTAACCATATCGACCATGATGAGTACATGTTCTTGAATGGGTTAAATTCATCGCTTGAAAGGCCCAATTTGATGTTACGTGCCTCATCTACAAATGATGTGTGTTTTTTGTTAAATCTATTCCAATCACTAGAATCTATTTGATGACGGATGTGTCCATCCCATGTTTTATTTTCATGATTCCACGTCATCCAATTTCTGGTTCTGTTTGATATAAAAAGTCGTTGTAGCCTAGGAATAAATAGAAAATAATGAAGAACCTTCTCAACCTATTTTTTTCCTCTTATGTTTGTTGATTTACCCACTTTATACCTTTCATGACCACATTCAGGACAATTACTCAAGCCTGCTTACTCGTTTGTGTACGGGACACCATCATTTGGACAAGTATCAATCTTCTCACAATTTAGACTAAGCACGCATATCTACTTATTTGCATCATACCATGACCCAAGAAACCTATCAAGATTATTCAAAAGCTCCCCAATGAACTGAAAGACCTTAGACATTAATTTCACCATTACTCTATTCATCACCTTCATCTAAAACAATCTCAGAAGAAATGACAACCTCAACATGGAAGTAATTCTAGGAGTAATAAGTTTCTCCATTGCCGTAATTGCATCGTAAAGTTGATTACAATTTCTTAATGTTCCTTCATCATCTACATTATATATCATCTAACATCTTGTCTAGTTGATCACCTTCACTATCATCAATGTGCTATGAATCGTCTATTATATCACATCTGACATCTTCATTGAGTTTCTCTCCATAAGCAATCCATTTTATGTAATGCTGCTTTCAACCATTACAAATCACATGCTTAAATACAGTGTTTCAGTCATGGAAAGATCCATTCAAACATTGTATACATGGATATAAAATATTCTCAAGAAATTCTCCTCGTCTAAAGAGCTTTCTATCATCATTGAATGCTCACTTGAGAAATGAAATCACTCCATTCTTGTATTCAAAGTAATTCAAGTTTGTTAGACTAATTCAAGACTTGTCCATAATAACCTAAATTTTAAAGTCAACCACTCTTAGATTCAAATAAGGACGATGTGTGAATTTGAATTAAGATTTTCGCTTGATAGCTTAGAGATTTGATTACAACATTACTTTTTACATGCAACTAGTGTTTGGAGAAATTTCGACAGCGTTTCCATGACTTCTTCAGTATACATCACAAAACTAACCTTAACTCGATTTCCTCTAGCTCCTATGTAAGGGCGCTTCAAGAACCTAGCTAAGAAGAGCAAGAAAATATCACCAAAATTTGACCAAATAATAGTTACATGTAAGTTGTGATCAAATCTTCAAGGACTCTCCTTAGTTTGGAGCTTCACCGAGCTAGGGACAATCAAGACTTATGGCATGTTATAAAGACAATTGTTGCACTAAAAATAATCGCGATTTTTGTTTTGAAATTATCCTAGTGTGAAAACCTAGTGATCAATCAAAAATTTATATTAAACTGCTTGGAGTCCAGGTCGAACACAAGGAGGCAATCACTTGTTTTAAAAACCTTTCAATATATTTTTTGGTCATTTTTCATATGTGAATTTTTTTGTTGTTTTTGAAATGAAATCAAGGGCAAGATAGATATCAAACTCAAATCAAATAAGAGAGTGCAAATATTAAAACTCAAAGAATGCTTCTATTACTTTATCATGGAGTTTATACAAACTAGGAATAATCAGAAAATCATGAGAACATAAACATAAAAAGAGAGAGATGGAATGGAAAGTAGAAGAAGAGTTGCAATGCCACTTGTTGGATGCTTGTAGCAGACCGCTTGGAGGACTTCTGATGAGTTACTACTCATAATAGCTAAATTGCCTAAGTTAAGCTAGAAACTAGGTTAAACACTATCAAATTAACACATAAAAAGTGTTAAGTATAGGAAATAGAGAAAAAGACCTAAAACATCAATTTTGCGCTAAAAACACATAATTAGGTCAATTATTGAGATATTCTTTTAAATAATGTAAAATGGTGATCCAATTGTAAATTTAAGACAGAAATGAGCTCAAAATTCGAAATCAAAAGTAAAATTAACTTCTAATATGTTCAACTGAGCTTCAATAAAAACTTGGGTGTATTTGGACATCATTAGAACCTTGCATTTGAAGATTCACATTTAGGTCCTTAGTACATTACATTTCATTCACTAGAAAACCTCCAAGGACCTATTTGTAGGTTGCAAGGACCTTTTTGCAAGCCCTAAAGGACCGTTCTGTTATAGTTTTTTACCACGTATGGGCTTCTGTGTAATTTCTTGTAATGACCCGTTACACTTTTAGCCATTTAAGACATCTAAAGTTTCAGTCAAACATTTGTCTAGACGTTTAAACCTGTTCCCAGACATCTGAAAGTGGATTATTTCATTCTACACCTTGCGAACTACGCGTAGGCGACGCGCAGAGGCCGTTCTCCTCTCTCTCCCTCATCCCCCCCCCCCTCCGAACCCTAAACCCTACTTCCCTCCTATTTATACCCCTCTTTCTCTCCTCCTCTCCTCACACCACAGTAACCACCACCTACAGCACCCCTGTGCGGTAGCGGTGAGGTTTGAGAGAGAGGTGCGAGAGGGGGGTGAGCGAGGGAGAGCGACAGGGAGGAAGGAGGAGAGCGTGGAAGGTCGAAGGACCTTCGGGAGCTCGGTGGAGCTCGCATAGCCGGTGGCAAGTGCGTGCACGCGTGGAGGACGTCGGCGAAGAGCTGCTCAAGCTCCTACAGCGGCTGGAGCTGCCACCTCGGGCAGAGGCGCAAGTAGAGCGAGCTGCGAGGAGGTTCTGATATTGGAAGTTTCCAGTATCAGACTTCTGGAGTGAGGAGCAGATGTCTGGCAAGGCACTTGGACATCCAGAGCTAAGGCTGGACTTCTGAGAGCATGTATCGCACGAGGTATGTACATTCCTGCGCTGATTTCTCCCATGCAAAAGATCTCAGCGCAGGAGTCATTGTCGGCTGACTGCACCTGCATTTGCGTATGTAGGTGCAGCTTTGGGAAGGCGCGTGGAACGCTTTCCCACGTGCTTTTAGACGTCTGATTGCATCACCAGACATCCAGAGGTGCTTCTAGATGACTAGAGACCCTATTCGACGTCTGGAACTATCCTCAGAAGGTCAAAGAGGAGGTCTGAACGTCTGATCAGCCACAGGAAACACAATGTGAGTCTTGACTTCTTTTAAGATGTCTGGGATTAGTTCCAGACGTATGATTTTGATCAGAAACCGCGTTTTTGGCCTATTTAAGACCCGAATGGAATCGGATTTCTGCAAACGAAGTGCCATTATTTTCTACTCGAGTTCCTCTATGTATTCGTGATGAGTACCTACTATTTTGAGCTTGTCTAATGTACATTGGTTGCAAGTACAGGTTACCAACCGGTGACGTGTTCGGGACTCGTGAAGACGATGAGATCTGCAGTACAGGCCCCCATTCCTTTCGTGATACCAAGTAGAGTGGTTTAATTCTGTTATTAATATTTAAATAAGAATGTGCTTGGTTGAAATAACCGAATGGAACTCTAGGATGTGGAATGAATCCTAGGGTAGAAAATTGACGAGCCTGTACTGTTTACTTGAATGCATGATTAAGATAAATTGCTAGCAAATGCCTGTATTATAATTACAAGTTACATGTTAGAATACGAGCTGCCTGTACTCAATTAAGAAATTACCTGTGAAAACCCAGTTGCATGTTATTGAGAATTGAACTACGAAAACACGAGCTGCCTGTATATGGGTGTGGAATGAATTATGAAACATGAGATCTGGATCTGGATAAATGAGGTGAACATGAGCATGAACCCTACGGAAAATTAGGAGTAGAACTCCTATGGATAAACGAAAATCTGGAATGAGGACAAGAAGTGTGCTGGCCCTTGGGTACGTGGTACAAGGATAGCAATTGTCCCCTTTTGAAGAGCGGAGCTAGCGTCCCTTGGGTTGAGACCCAGGGTTAGGATTGACCATTCTACACCGACTCCTATTGGCCCTCGTGTACATGGTACCAAGGCGAGCTACTAGTGTAGGGAGGGAGCTAGCCACCCCACGGGGCTCGGGGTTCAGTTAGTGTAACAACTCGATTCCCGAGTCCCTACGAGACACGAGAATCGGACCGACTCGACTAATCCCAAGACCTGGTCGTCCAACGAGGAAGTAACCAAAAGAGCAGTAAAATAAACCACATTCAGCATGAATATAACTAACAGTAAGAAAATACAACAGTAAGGAAAGAAACCACTACAGTATATACCACCACAACAGTAGAACAACATTCATAACATAATATGAACTGCAGGTAAAGAAAAGTACAGCGGTAACAAGAACTACTCACTAGAGTGGAACCAAAAAGAGGTACAAGAGAACAGTGGTAACTCTACTGGACCCTACTCGGCCCAGCATCCTCTGCAGCCGCTGACCCTGGCTGCTCAACACCTGGTCCTGAAAGGTAACGAGTGTAACACGTCAGCAAAACGCTGAGTAGAGTGGCAGCTAAACTAAAGAAACAGTAAAGTGTATAGTATCTGTTTTAATTTTCTTTCTTCATTTATTTACGTCTTTCTATTGTTTCAAAATTTATCTATTTCTCAGATCCTTCACTTGATCTCGAATGTTCCTCCTGGGAACGATCTTGATTGCAGTCTTTTCCAAAAAGTAGAAGTAGCACGTGGTGCTCTCCTGGCCGGGAGAGTCCCCTGTGTTGATCCTACTCTCAGTCAACCACCCTAAGGTCACGGACAGGCATAACGGTGACTACGGCACGCGTGATAAACGCACAGGTAGCTAACCCGCACTGGCACGCGATTAGTCGTTTCCGTTAACGGGTGCACCCAAAGCACAGCACGGAACCAGCACAGGGCAGAGCCCTCTCAGTAACAGGGGTCGAACCCCTCCACAGTAACCAAATAGGGGCCTTGCCCCTCCACAGTCTGCGCACCCTTGCCTGACTACCCTGGTTTGCCCAGTGGGCCTAACAAGTCGGTGTAGGAGGCTAGCAGAACCCCGGGGCCCGTGGGGTAGCTAGTACCTCCCTACACTAGTAGCTCTCCTCAGTACTACGTACACGAGGGCCAGCAAGTCGGTACAAAGTGGCCAGATGTAACCCCGGGTCCCTAGGGCGGCTGGCTCCGCTTTACACTAAACAGGGGGATAGTCGCTCTCCTTGGTACTCCATACTCAAGGGCCAGCTCACTTCCCCAATTCTATTCCATTCACCTTCCAGGAGTTCTACTCCTAATTCCCCGTAGGGTTCCAACTCTTTTAACTCAGCACATTCAGGTTTCACCTTTCCAGTTTCACGTTCATACATCCCATATTCTCAGACATGCTCATTTATTCACAACAGGCAGCTGTTAAACCAATTTACAGGTAGCTATTATTTCCTTTCCACATTTTCCAAGACTGCAGTACTCATATATTCCACTAGTTCTTCCCATCCTAGGATTCATGCCATACCCTAGGATCTATCATACAATCTAGTTTTCCAGCCCTAGGATTCATGCAACACCCTAGGATCTACCATTCATTCTAGTTTCTCATTCCTAGGATTCATGCAATGTCCTAGGTTCTATTTATGGTTCCATAATTTAACAGATTATACTTAAAAACTTAAAAGCCACTCTACCGGTTACAATAGGCGTACTGGGGGCGTGGTCGGGAATCCCGCGCACCTCCGCAACCCCCGAGACTGCAACGGAACGGGATCCTATCACAAGGATCAAACACAAGGAGTTTCTCAAAACAGTATACAACCACTGTAGACGGGTAGAGGATTTAATTCCGAAAAGCACGCAACTCGAAATGCGGAAAACGGACTCCGAACGGGCCCTAAACGGGTCGAAAACGACGAAACAGTGCAAAATCAGACGTCTGGAACTTCTTCCAGAAGTCTTAAAAATGGGGATCATATGGTACCTTGTCCTTCGTGGTCTCTCAGACGTCCAGAAGCTTGCGGGGGCGTCTGGCCTAGTTCCCAGACGTCCGATGGTCACCCCGGACGTCTGGAAGTCCCTCCAGTCGTCTGGCACCACTGCCAGACGTCTGATTCGCGTTGGATGCTTATCTCAGAACCTGCGCGTACACATCCTCGTGCTCAGTACAGACGGTCGAAGGAAAGGAAGAAGGTACGAAAAATAACTTACTTACCAGACGTCTGGACAGTCCTCCAGACGTCTTCCCCGTCGTCTGGTTGGAATCCCAGACGTCTGATTCTGGAAAAACTTCCAGAATCAGAGCGCGACTCGCCCTCCGCCCGCGACGCACGGTCGCGCCGCGCCTCATCCGCCTGCTGCTCGAGCTGCAGCAGGCCTCCCGCGTCACTCCGCACCCGCTACGCCCCCGCCGGCTGGCACTCGCTGCCCCGGCAGGCTCGAGCCCAAACGGCCGATGCCTCCTCCCTCGCGCAGCACCTCCTCCCGCACCCACCGCGGCTGTCGCTGCCGCCGCTCGCTCACGCTCGCACTCGCGCACCGGCTGGAAAGAGAAGAGGAAGGGAGCGGAGGTGATGAGAGTGAGGGAGAGGGCATGGCTTTTTAAAGCCGCGCAGGGAGAGAGAGAGAGAGACAGAGACAGAGGGGGCAACGCCTGCGGAGGAGAGGGAAAAAGGAGCGCATCTACAGGTCTGCACACGCAGGCGCGCAGATGCAACCGCGTGTGCTGCCGAAAGAGAATCCCAGATGTCTGGAATGGGTTCCAGATGTCTAGTCCGACGTCTGGGTCACCTCCCAGACGTCTTAAAAGACGTCTGAGGCCGCGCATTCGTAACAGTTAGCCACCCTACACCGACTTTGTTAGGCCCTCTGGGCAAACCAGGGTTGTCAGACGAGGGTGCGTGAACTATGGAGGGGCAAGACCCTGTTTGGTTCTGCAGGGCGAGACCCCTGAGGGCGAGGCCCTATACTGTTCCATGCTGTACTTTACACGTGCCCACTAGCGGAAACAACTGATTGCATGTCAGTGCGGGGTAGCTACCCGTGCGCTTATCACGCATGCCGTAGTCACCACTACGTCTTGATAGTGACCTTGGGGTGGTTGACTGGGTGTAGGACTACCACGGGGGGCTCTCCCAGCCAGGAGAGCACCACGTGTACCTTCTAGTCTATGGAAAAGACTGCAATCGTGATTGTTCCCACGAGGAGCATGCAAGATCAAGAAATATCTGGGTACTTTGAGAAATAGATGAAACAGAAACATATAAATGAGATAAATAGAAATGAGAATTAATCTGTTGTTTACTGTTCTTGTACTTAAATAATACAAACACCACTCTACTCAGCGTTCGCTGACTCTGTCTTTTCATAACACTATTCAGGACCAGGAGTTGAGCAGCCCAAGTTTTCGACTGCAGAGGGTGCTGGGCCCAGTCGAGTCCAGCCGTAGTCTTTCTTCAGCACTTTCCCTTTCCCTACTATTGTAGTAAGTAATTTACTATTTCCGCTACTTCTGTTTCCTTTCCGCTTTAAGTTGTTGTTGTTGTTGTGGCATGTACTAAGACAGTGGTTCTGCATTCTTTACTGCTTTGCACTTTTCTCCTACTTAGTTATATATAGCATGTGTGAATGTGGTTTAGTTTCCTGCTTTTGGTTATTTCTTTTTGGACAACTAGGTCTTGGGATTAGTCGAGGTGAGACGACCTCGGGTCCTGTAGGCATCCAAGAATCGGGTCGTAACAAAATGGTATCAGAGCAAGATCGTCCCGACCAATGAACCAATTGGCTTGAGAATAACCACTCACGTTCATATAATTAGGATAGCCACCACAACGTATCGCTTTGATATTCGTTTCCGAGTCTTTTTCTCGATATAATCCGGTATCGTTGACACTCTTATTTATCTTTCACGTCTCCTTGTAGGACATGCCTCATCGGGGAGTTCTCGAGGCAGGCCGTAGTCGTAGTCGTGGATGAGGTTGGAGGGGTGGATGTGCCAAACCTGAGGTACCAGTTGACCCACCTCTTCTCTCGAGAGTTCAGGCCCAGGATCTCGCCCAGCTGATCAGAGACATTGTGCGAAAGGAGATCCACCAGCCTCCATGGGCACCTCTCCCTGAGGACGTGGAGGGGGTGTCCTCAGTGGGACAGAGAGTCCGTCGTAGCGCCAGACGAGCAGGAGGGAAAAGGGGTGGTCCTCCACCACCTCTACCATACTCTGACATTTCCGAGCACGAGCCCTCCTTGCTTGGAGGTGTGCCCGTTCCCCTACTGCAACTGTACCATGAGCTTTTCGGACAGTTCTGGAAGCTAAAGCCCCCCTCCTTCAAGGGGGATGAGGACCCGTCTGAGGCAGAGGACTGGCTGGAGCAGATAGAGAAAGTGTTCGACACCCTTCGCCCTCCCACGGAGTGCCGCGTGGCCTTTGCCACGTACCAGCTAGAGAGCGCAGCACACAGGTAGTGGAGGGCAATCAGAGGCTAGGAGGGGAGAGAACCAACGTAGGGCCAGTTCATGGCTCTCTTCTACGAGCAGTACTTTCAGCAGACCTGGCAGGACTAGAGGAGGCGAGAGTTCCACACTCTCCACTAGGAGACGATGATGGTTAGCGCGTACCGCATGCGTTTTTTGGAGCTGTCACGTTTTGCTTCGACATCTGTATCTACAGAGGAGGAGCACCTGTGGAAGTTTACTAAGGGGCTCCGACCTGCTATTCAGGGGTATGTCAAACCCTTGAAGCTGCCCACTTTCGCTCGTGTGGTCGAGGTAGCCATGACTTATGAGGAGACCAACCCAGCCACGCGAGACACTGACAGCGGACGGAAGAGGCCCTACTAGCCAGAGTACCCTTAGGGTCGTCGGGAGAGGAGGCATCCGGCACCCGCAGGAGAGCAGTCTCATTTTGCGGGGCCATCAGTGGCCTTTGGGGGCCCTAAACAGGGGCCAGTTGCCAACATCGAACCCCCACCTAGCCACCAGCAGGGACCTACTGAGGGAGGAGATCATGTCCCCCTCTGCTACTAGTGTGGCCAACTGGGCCACATCAGGAGGAACTGCCCATCTAGAACCAAAGCACAGCAGATGCTCCCCGTACCGAGCATTGGGGACCGAGCTGGTGGTCGTGGTCACCAGGCACGTGAGGGAGGGCAGCAGTCACGAGGAGGATACCGACCAACGGCTGCTCGCCTGACCCAGAGTGTAGTTGCTTCATCTGCACCGAGGGCTGAGGGGCGTATCAACACCCTGACACACAGAGACGCCAGGGCTTCGGGTTCAGTGGTGGCAGGTATGGTTACTGTTTCTGGCAGATTAATTTACGTACTTTTTTATTCCGGCACCACGCACTCCTTCGTCACTATGAGTTTTGCCGTCAGTTTGAGGTAGGGCAGTGTACTATTAGAGGATCCGTTTGTGATCAGAGGGTCAGGTGGCCAGTTGTTTGTAGCCGAGGAGGTCTACACGGACTGCGAGGTCAGTATAGGGGGACACAGCCTCCCCACTGACCTAATTGTGATACAGATGGAGGATTTTGGCGTGATCCTAGGGATGGATTGGCTATCCGCCTATCATGCCCTGGTGGACTGTTTCGGGAGGAAGATCGTCTTCTCCATATCGGAGTTGCCTCCCTTTGAGTTCCACAGACAGCCGGTGGATGGAGGTTTTAAGTGCATCTCTGTGCTTTGGGTAGTGAGGCTTTTGAGTCAGGGGTACGAGGGCTTTTTGGCTGTGTAGTGGTAGAGCCTAATCCCGTGGTTGACTTTTAGAGTATCCCGATGGTTTGCGAGTACCCCAATGTTTTCCCAGAGGAGTTGCTAGGACTACCGCCTGATCGTGAGATCGAGTTTGAGATCTCACTGGTACCGGGGACCAGCCCCATTTCTACTGCACCGTACTGGATGACATCGCTTGAGCTGCGAGAGCTCAGCTACAGGACCTGTTGGAGAAGGGCTTTGTGAAGCCTAGTGCGTCCCCGTGGGGAGCTCCTGTGCTGTTTGTGAAGAAGAAGGATGGTACCCTCCGACTTTGTGTCGACTATCGATAGCTGAATAGGGTCACCAACAAGAATAATTATCCACTGCCGAGGATTAACGACCTCCTCAACCAGTTATGAGATGCCACAGTGTTCTCCAAGATAGATCTGCGATTGAGCTACCACCAATTGAGGATCAGGGAGACCGACGTCTCCAAGACAGCTTTCTGTACCCGGTACGGGCACTATGAGTTCTTAGTCATGCCGTTTGGGCTGTCCAATGCCCCCGCTGCCTTTATGGATTTGATGAACCGAGTTTTCAGGCCGTACTTAGACCAATTTGTGCTTGTGTTCATCGACAATGTGCTCGTTTACTTGCGGGATCAGGCATAGCATGGACAACATTTACGCATGATCCTGGACACCTTGAGGTGAAGCAGGCTGTATGCCAAGTACAACAAGTGCGAGTTTTGGTTGAGGCAAGTGACTTTCTTGGGCCACGTGATTTCAGGGGATGGTTTGGCTGTGGATCCAACCAAGGTTGAGGCCATACTCAGGTGGGAGAGGCCACGTACAGTAACAGAGATACGCAGCTTTTTGGGATTGACAAGTTACTACTGACAATTTATCAGAGGATTCTCTCAAATTGCGTGTCCTATGACCCTGCTGACTCAGAAGGACGTGCCCTTTGCCTGGACAGATGAGTGCGAGGCATGTTTTCAAGAGTTGACGGAGAGATTGACTTCAGCTCCTGTGCTTACCATTCCAGACAGTGGTGGCGGTTTTGTGGTTTGCACCGACGCTTCGTTGCAGGGGTTAAAGGGTGTGCTCATGCAGCAGAGTCACGTTGTCGCTTACATTTCATAGCAACTGAAGCCCCATGAGCATAGCTACCCTACCCATGACTTAGAGCTGGCAGCTGTTGTCTTTGCGCTGAAGACATGGAGGAACTACCTTCATGGTGAGACTTTCAAGATTTTCACGGATCATAAGAGCCTCAGGTACTTGTTTGACCAGAAGGAGCTTAACATGAGACAGAGATGTTGGTTAGAGCTCCTGAAGGACTACGACTACAGCATCTCTTACCACCCAGGGAAGGCCAATGTGGTGGCTGACGCCTTGAGTCGGAAGGCGCCTGCTCACTTGGCTAGTTTACAAGCACAGAGTTGGAGACTCATGGAGGAGTTGGGCAGTTGGCGACCCCAGGAGTCACAAGGGTATTGTGGGACAGTGACAGTGACATAGCAGACACGACCTGAGCTGATAGATCGCATCATCGCAGGACAGATGACATATCTGTACTTACAGATGCTGCGAGATAGGGTGTTGACAGGGGACCCAGGAGACTTTTCCTTTTTAAACGAGATACTGCGCATGAGGGGACGCTTATGCATTCCTAGGGACGAGGAGTTGTTGAGAGAACTCTTGGCTAAGGCGCACGGGTCCAAGTTCACCATACATCTCGGGAACACAAAGATGTACCGTGATTTGAAACGTGACTTCTAGTGGAGAGGGATGAAGCGGGATGTTGGTGAATTTGTGCAGCAGTGTTTAGTGTGCCAGCAAGTGAAGGCCGAGCATTAGATGCCTGCAAGGCTGTTGCAGCCACTTCCTGTGCCAGAGTGGAAGTGGGAGAGCATCACCATGGACTTGGTGGTGGGTCTATCGGTTACCCAGTGAGGACACGATGCAGTCTGGGTGATAGTAGACAGGTTGACGAAGACAGCACGTTTCTTGTCGATCCGAGCCACCTTGGGACCAGCGCAGTTAGCAGAGAGATACATCTGTGATGTGGTATGCCTTCACGGAGTTCTGCGTGAGATTGTATCCGATAGGGATACCCGTTTTACTTCCCAATTCTGGGCTGAGTTTCAGCAGGCTTTGGGGACACGTTTGAGGTTCAGTACCGCTTACCACCCCTAGACGGACAGACAGTCAGAGCGCACCAGACAGACACTTGAGGACCTTTTGCGCACCTATGTACTGGACTGGAGAGACTCCTGGGAGAAGCATTGTCCCCTAGCAGAGTTTGCATACAATAACGGTTACCACTTGAGCATCAGCATGACACCTTAAGAGGCTCTGTACGGACGGAGGTGTACTGTACCCTTGAGTTGGGTCAAGGTGGGGACCAAGTAGGAGGTTGGTCCCAGGCTGATCCGGCAAAGTTAGGAGGTGATAGAGCAGATTCACAGACGACTCTGCACTGTCAAGAGCAAGCAGAAGAGTTACGCTGATCGGAAATGCAGAGTGTTGCAGTTCGAGGTTGGGGATCACGTCTTCCCCCGTGTTTCGCCCATGAAGGGCCTGCAGCATTTTGGGGTGAAAGGGAAGCTTGCGCCAAGGTTTGTGGGGCCCTTTAAGGTCCTGGAGTGGGTAGGACCCGTTGCTTACCGGCTTGCCCTTCCTCCCCAGCTCTCTGGAGTGCACGACGTGTTCCACGTGTCCAACCTCAGGAAGTACGTCGCCGATCCCAGTCACATCCTGAGCCACGAGAGCGTCAAGGTGGGTGACGACCTGACCTACCCCGAGAGACTAGTACAGATACTAGATGGAGCCATCCGAAGTCTGAGACGGAAGCAGGTACCACTGGTGAAGGCCCTATGGAGAAGCCAGCGGTACGAGGAGGCAACTTGCGACCCTAAGGCGGCGATGCGAGAAAGGTACCCGAAGCTTTTTGAAGATACGTCTTTTCAGACCTACTTCGATCCTCTTTAAGTTTGTTATGCGTTTTTACGTTCCTTTTCTGCACCCTAGCTAGCATTAAGTTTCAGGGATAAAACTCCCTTTAAGTTTGTTATGATGTAATGACCCGTTACACTTTTAGCCATTTAGGATGTCTGGAGTTTCAATCAGACGTCTGTCTAGACGTCTGGACCCATTCCCAGACATCTAAAAGTGGATTATTTCATTCTACGCTTTGCGCTTTACATGCGGGCAACACGCAGAGGCCATTCTCTCTCTCCCTCATTTCCCCCTGGGAACCTTAAACCCTACTTCCCTCCTATTTATACCCCTCTTTCTCTCCTCTCCTCACACCCTAGCAACCACCACCTTCAGCACCCCTATGCAGTAGTTGCGAGGTCTGAGAGAGAGGTGCGAGAGGGGGGTGAGCGAGGGAGAGCGACAGGGAGGAAGGAAGAGAACGTGGAAGGTCAGAGGACCTTCGGGAGCTCGGCGGAGCTCGCATAGCCAGTGGCGGGTGCGTGCGCACGTGGAGGACATCAGCGAAGAGCTACCCAAGCTCCTGCAGCGGCTGGAGCTGTTGTCGTAAGTGGAGGCGCGAGTGCAGCGAGCTACGAGGAGGTTCTGATACTAGAAGTTTTCCAATATCAAACGTCTGGAGTGACGAGCAGACGTCTGGCGAGGCACCTAGATATCTGGAGCTAAGGCCGGACGTCTGAGAGCACGTATTGCACGAGGTACGTACGTTCCTACGCTGATTTCTCCCATGTAGAAGATCTCAGCGCAGGAGTCGTTGTCGGCTGACCAAGCCTACGTTTGCGTACATAGGTGCAGCTTTGGGAAGGCACGCGAAACGCTTTCCCACGTGCTTTTGGACATCTGATCACATCACCAGACATCCAGAAGTGCTTCCAGACAACCGGAGACCCTGTCCGACGTCTGGAACTGTCCCTAGACGGTCGTAGAGGAGGTCTGGACGTCTAATCAACCACAGGAAACACAAGGTGAGTTTTGACATCTTTTAAAACGTCTTGGATTAGTCCCAGACGTCTGATTTTGATCAGAAACCGCGTTTTTGGCCTGTTTAAGGCCCAAACGGAATCAGATTTCCTCAAACGAAGTACCGTTGTTTTCTACTCGAGTTCCTCTACATATTCATGTTGAGTACCTACTATTTTGAGCTTGTCTAATGTACATTGGTCGCTGGTACAGGTTACCAGTCGGTGGCGTGTTCAGGGCCTGTGGAGACGACGAGATTTGCAGCACAAGCCCCCATTCCTTTCGTAATACCCAGTAGAGTGGTTTAATTCTGTTATTAATATTTAAATAAGAATGCGCTTGGTTGAAATAGCCGAATGGAACTCTAGGAAGTGGAATGAACCCTAGGGTAGAAAATTGATGAGCCTGTACTATTTACTTTAATGCATGATTAAGATAAATTGCTAGCAAATGCTTGTATTATAATTATGAGTTGCATGTTAGAATACGAGCTACCTATATTCAATTAAGAAATTACCTGTGAAAACACCAGTTGCATGTTATTGAGAATTGAACTATGAAAACACGAGCTGCCTGTATATGGGTGTGGAATGAATTATGAAACATGAGATCTGGATTTGGATAAATGAGGTGAACATGAGCATGAACCCTACGGGGAATTAGGATTAGAACTCCTATAGATAAATGGAAATCTGGAATGTGGACGGGAAGTGTGCTGGCCCTTGAGTACGTGGTACGAAGGAGAGCAATTGTCCCCTTTTAGTGAAGAGCGGAGCTAGCCTCCCTTGGGTTGAGACTCGAGGTTAGGATTGGCCACTCTACATCGACTCTTGTTGGCCCTCGTGTACATGGTATCGAGGCGAGCTATTAGTGTAGGAAGGGAGCTAGCCACCCTACACCGACTTTGTTAGGCCCTCTGAGCAAACCGAGGTAGTCAGACGAGGGTGTGCGGACTGTGGAGGGGCGAGACCCCTATTTGGTTCTACAGGGTGAAACCCCTGAGGGTAAGGCCCTATACTGTTCCATGCTATACTTTGGACGCACCTGCTAGCGGAAACGACTGACTGTGTGTCAGTGCGGGGTAGCTACCCGTACGCTTATCATGCATACCGTAGTCATCGCTACATCTTAACAGTGACCTTGGGGTGGTTGACTGGGTGTAGGACTACCACGGGGGACTCTCCCAGCCAGGAGAGCACCACGTGTACCTTCTACTCTATAGAAAAAACTGCAATCAAGATCGTTCCCACGAGGAACATGCAAGATCAAGAAATATCTGGATACTTTGAGAAATAGATGAAACAAAAACATATAAATGGGATAAATAGAAATGAGAATTAAATCTGTTGTTTATTGTTCTTGTACTTAAATAATACAAATATCACTTTACCCAGCGTTCACTGACTCTGTCTTTTCATAACATTGTTCAGGACTAGGAGTTGAGCAACTCGAGTTTTTGGCTGCAGAGGGTGTTGGGCCCAGTCGAGTCCAGCTATAGTCTTTCTTCAGAACTTTCCCTTTCCCTACTGTTGTAGTAATTAATGGACACTTAGTTTACTGTTTCCACTACTTCTGTTTACTTTCCGCTTTCAGTTTTTGTTGTTGTTGTGGTGGTGGCATGTACTAAGACAGTTGTTCTGCTTTCTTTACTGCTTTGCATTTTTCTCCTGCTTAGTTATATAGCATGTGTGAATGTGGTTTAGTTTCCTGATTTTGGTTATTTCTTGTTGGACGACTAGGTCTTGGGATTAGTTGAGGCGAGCCGGCCTCAGGTCCTGTAGGGATCCCGGAACCAGTCGTAACATTTCTCTACCCCTTCGCTGAGGGGCTTTGCCTGCAATTTCACTAAAAGAACTTGCGCCCACCTGCAGCCTACGCGTGCACTATAGCACGTGAAGAACTCAAGCCATCCTGGCCATCGATCTCCCTTACCTTTTGATCTGTGGCTCGATTTGATCCGAAGCTTCACGCGAATCGGCATGTGCGATCACCACCTCACCCAGATCCCATCCTACGGCCCATTTTTGGTTTAAATTTACGCGCGCTCCTCTCCTTGAATCCTCACCGTGGATGACCTAAGTGCCTAATTTCACCCTCACGGTGAGGGGAATCACTGTTAAGCTCTACTTAAACACCTCCCCTGATCGCGTGCGCACCATCGACCTCCTCTCCTACTTTCTTGAGGCAATCCCTTCATCCTCTCTAGTTTCTCCTCTCCACCCGACCCTATTCTGTCACTATGAGCAAAGGAACTTCATCTTCTCTGACTCTCCTCGCTACTAAGGACCACATAGCACCTGAGGACGACCTTGAGTCCCACTAGTGGACTTTCAATCCACTGGAGATCCACCCTCCTTCGTTGCTGCAGCCACCAGCTGCAGATCTTCCCAAAAGGTCTCATTCTTCCATTTAGATTAGGATTTACTGATTTCTAGATTAGTTGTAGTGTTAATTAGAGTAGTTTAGCAGTAGAATTTAGATGTAGATTAACTCTGATCTGTTGATGCGTGACTATTAGAGTAAATTAGGAGTCGTGCTAGAATAGATCCCTCACCTCCTATGATCAATTCAGATCATAGGAGAAGAATCCACCCCCATTCACTGATCATTGACTCCCCCTCATGTTGTCACTCGCATTTTGATTTTCCTCAGTTTTTGTTTCGCAACTCACCTACCCATTAGTGTCAAACCCTCATCTCATTGCTCTCAAGCTTTGAGATGAGGATTTATGCTAAAAAATCATCTAGGGGTCTCTCATCCATCTCAGATTTTCCACAAAGACCCCTGATCTTGATTTTAAATGGAATCGGTTTGCTTGATCTGATTTCAATTTGGTTTTCAAAGCAAGATCGCAAGATTTTGATCAAATGGGGTTTTGAATGGATTTTGATCAAGTGAATCGATCTGTTTTTGAGCAACATCAGTCCATGGCTGTGAATCTAAGACAATCTTAATGATGAACTTTTCCTTAGATGAGCCATGGTTGATGTTGTTATAAGTTTGGATGTTGATGGTTTTTCAATGTAAGGTAGAGTCAAGGAGTATCGACTTTTTTGATTCGAGGCTCTACCTAATATTTTTATGTGGATATTAGTGATTTTTAGATTAGAATTCAAGGCTTCATCAGATTTTCTGGAGTGGTGATTGTGAGTTTTGAATCCCAAACTTCACTCATTAAAATGCTACATAGCAGCAACATTTTCGTTGGACTAAATTCCAATCTAATTCCATTGTCTTTGTTGTCTAAGACAAAGATGATGGATTAGATTTGGTCAATTTAGCAGCTACTGAAATCCCCATTTCAGAGCTGCTAGGAATGCATTTCCCTAACTGAACTCCTCATTTAGATTTGCTTATTGGTGTTTAGATGCATTGCAGCAGCCATTTGAACAGTTTTAAGCCATTTGAACTAAGTGTTAGACATTTTTGTTGCTGCTGCAGTTGCTGTTGTTGCTGCTTTACTGTTGCTACAGCTGCTGCTTACAGTTGGACAGTAGGCTGAATTGTAGGATAGTAGCTAGATTTGGAGTTATTTAAATTAGCTGGCATGTTTTATGTGTTGTGTATATCATGTACAAGCTTTCATGTATCTTAAATGATCTTTAGATTCAATTGGAATAGCTTGCAATTTGTTTTTCAATCCCTTTGTCAGTTGACTATTATGCCCAACTGTCCAAACTTGGAAATTAATGAAATTTTGAGTTGAAATTCATGATTATTTGTTTGAATCCCTGTTATGCAACCTGTTGAATATATGTGAATGCTTTCCATGCTTATTCAGCCACTAGAAAGCCATCTGGGTCTTAGATTCTCATTGAAAACCCTTTTTAAGCCTAGAATGAACTCATTTTGTAAATAAATAAAAAATAAAAAAAATAAACCTATCTTGGTGAATATTAGTATATTTTTAAGTACATACTAAGTTTCATAGTATTCTGAGCCCACGACTTGATAGAATATATTAGCCGACGGTTCAGTATATCTTGGAACTAAATAAAAGACCTTAACATAAAAACACAAAAGATAGTCTATTCTTTTCATCTATCTCATTCTCTCTCACCCCCTACATCTATAAAACATATAAACCCATAAAAAGTGAAAAAACTCTAAAAATACCCAAAAACACCTTGTATACTACGTTTATACATGTAAATATAAGCTTTATACTAAGTTATAAATGTATATATTGTACAATAGATATATAACATGTATATATAAATTATATATATATATATATATATATATTATATAATGTAACTTAAATATTTAAGATAGCTTAAATTATATATAACTTACTTATATGATTATTTATTAATTATACTAACTTATATGTACTATACTCTAAGTAAATTAATAAAACCTTATAAATAAACATATTTATGAATGATATTGTACATACGTATTTATATGTATATTATGTACATAATGAACCCTATATCATAATTTAATTATATATATATAATAAATAATTAATTTATTAAGTTACTAGCTAAGTTATTAGATTAAATTAAAATAAATCAGTAATTTAAGTTATAACTGAACTAACTTATATTGTATATTTCTATGATTATATTTTAAGTAAATTAAACAAACTTAACTATATTTATAATGTATTATATTATTTATACTTAATTTACACGAATAACACCCTGAAATCAACTATTTAAATGTAAATAAACCAAAATAAATCGTGTAAAATACAATAAAAATATGTAATAAATAGTTTAATATGTATATTACTACTGTAATAGGTCAATTAGACTATTAATTAACTAATTTAACCTGTAATTAAGAAATAAACTTAATTAACAGTATGTATAAATTGTAAACTTTAGTTAATTTATTTATATATTAAACATAATTAATTTGGCAAATTAATTGCCCAATTATGTAATACTATGTAAATACTTTAATATCACATAATTTATTTTTAATTTATAATAAATTATGGCCCTTAAATCGAGGGCCAAAATCACGAAATCAGCACAATCGCATTGGAATTCCAGCGCTAATGAGTGGCACATATAGTGCCACATCGTAAACGCACAAGCGCTTTGAGGTGCTTATATTGTTTTTGTTAACTCTCCCCTTCAGTCAACATGCGTCGGGTGCAAAGAAACCCCTCCCCTTATTCTCTGAGCATATTTTGGCATTGGTCTGTGATGTGGTATTAGTGTGCAGTGTGTGGTTGGAGCAATGCAATATGCAAGGGCTTGAACGAGCCCATTAATGAGCATAAAACACGATTAAGAGGCCTAATTAATGAATTAGGGTGGCTCTTAATAAAGGTCTGGTCCCACCCGAGAGGGTGTTGTGTATCCCTTGAAAAGGCCGCCCACTAACTAAAAAATCTAATTTTTGAATTAAGTAAAGCCTAATAAGGGGATTAAGAAGAGAGAATGAGCGAAATTTTAAAAAAGGCTAAGTGTTTGAGTGTTAGCTGTGTTGAAGAGAGAATGAGAGAGCCGTGATTAAGAAGAGAAAGCAGAAGAACGAAGATGTACGTGTATATGTATAGTGTATATATATATAAGTCTGTTGTAAATAACAAGTATATGTATATTAAAAGTATACGTAGTATAGGTAATGTTTGAGCTATATATGTATATAAATAACAATATAGCTTTACTGACAAAATCATTCGTCACTGTAGATAAAATAAGTGTCACCATAGACCCTAATTTTTATCTTAGATTCTGTACATAGTTTTTCTAGGGTTTAGCGACGTTTATATCTGTCGTTGTACATATCATATATATTACTGTATATGTGAATATATTAAGTTAAGTTAGTATAGTATATATTATTACTTATTATTGTATATATATGTAAATATTAGTATTATAAGTTATAAATAGATAGTAAATAGTATATATTTATAGTGTTTGATGTTTGTTTGTATATTTGTGTTTGCAAGCATTTCAATACATTCTTTTGTACATAAATTAGTTTAATTCTTTCATTCATTAATTTATTCATTTATGATTATACATAAAATTGATCTTGTTGGAATTAAAGAATAATATTGGACTTAGAGAGTGATGTATATCAATAATTGCCTCCCAGTGAACGACCTGGAATAAACTAGTAAAAATTATGTAATCAAATAAAATGGACACGATAACGGTTTGTATTTGTGATATATACTGCAACAATGATAATTTTTATACGAACTGTGGTCGATCGCTTCATCAGCCTCAAATCTAAAGCACCGAGAGGAGGCTAGGAGGACTGGAGGAGCTGCAGTAGGGCCACCAAGATGGCGTGGAGGAGGAGGAGCTAGGGAGGAAGATGCCTCTAATGGAAAGCTTCTAACTAATGTGATAGGAAGGTGGTGGTAGCATAGAGGTAGGAGGATAACCTAGCTATGAAGGTGGTCAGCCATGGTGGTGTTACTAAGGCAGTGGGCATGCACTATAGAAGGTGGAGGTGTAATGGAGAAGATGAGATGAAGAGATAGGTGGAGGGTTTAGGTTTTTTAATAGAAAAGTTGGGATAATGTGGACCCTTAGATCATGTGGAGGGTCAAGATGCATCCACCCATTCTAATTCAAATCAAGCCATTAAATGATGATGTAAGGGTGGCTCTTGGAGCCTAGGTGGACGTCCATGAGAACACTCCAGAGTTCTCTAGAGTGGGCAGGTAAGGTGGTCTAACAAAGGCCCTTAGATCAAGGTTTAAGGGTGGATTATGGCCATGGGTCTAAGTCTACTAAGGAGGCTTCTAAGGAGTGATTTAAGGAGTAAGTTGAGGAGTGGTTTTGGACTTCTTTGGTCAGATAGAAGGCTTTGGATTGGGGGTTTAATTGGGTCCCTAGGATGGCTTTTGGATGGTGAATGTGGGTCCTTAGGTTGTAGGCTTGGGTTACTAAAAATAGGTTGTGTTATGGGTGGCCTTAGGATGGAAATCTTAGGGTTGATGGGGTTTCTCTACACTAGATTTAACATGAGGTTTTGTAGAGAATTAGGTGTCCTAATGTCTAAGAATAGGAAGGGCTTTGGGGGTGCCATGTGTCCTTCCTTGTCCTTCTCTTTGCTTGTCTTTATTTCTTCAAGTCACCTTGTCTTTACTTGCTTTATTCTTCTTTATTTAGTCTTCCCATGGGTCTTTCTCTTCTCCCAAGTAGAGCTTCAAGTCCTCCCATGTTTATTTAACATTCTTACTACCTACATTATTCACAAAAACATATACTTAGCAACATTTATTCATAAAACACACTTAGGTCCTATATTATGCATGCATGTATGTATTACTTTATTTACAACTTAAATGCATGTTTTAACCTAGGAACTAACCCAAGATTAAGCATATTGGGATTATAAATTAGACTGTTATCACACCGCCATGCCTATCTTTTACTAGTCCCTTAGCCAAACAAATGAATGCAATTTATTGAAATGTCTCCAACTAAAGTTTCGTAGTTAGACTAAACACTTATTGTCAACCAAATTCTAAACAATTAGTTAGGACCCTTATTTGATTCAGCCTACAGCATCAAGGATGAACATCTAGACTCAAGTAGGCTGAATCTTTTTGTTTCTTTTTAACTTTTGACCTTTAGCCTTAAGTTTGATTTCTTAGGCTCCATTGCCCGCTTAGGGTTTGGTAGCTATGAATTTAAAGTATTTGTGCATAGTGCATCCAAGGTTGCGAAATCCAGGTCTCAAGGTTTCAAAATTTATTCCTAGTCAATCCACATTTCACTTTGGTTTGGCCTTACTCAGATTATGTTAGCTTTCTCTTCACCTATTTCTATCTCGAGGTCAACACTCTAAGAGTATATTTCCCCAATTGGGCTTTAGGTATCTTTTCCTAATTATTTTTTTTCTAATTATTTTTTCTAAAGAAAGAATACCCATATGTAGCGAGGTGTTTTATTTGATTGCGGCACCCATTTGTAATGTGGTGTGAACTTATTTGTTTCCCTACTTCTCATTTTTTCCCTCTTTGTTTTTTTTCTTATTCTCCAAATCACTTTTCTAGGTGAGTGACTCATCCTCCCACCTTTTAAGAATCGTCCCGTGGAAATCTTTGGGGTGAAGAGGAATTAAACATGATCCTGTGATGCCTATGTTTTCACGGTTTCACGTGCCTAGAACTCAATTCTAATGTGTGTGAAAGTTTAACTACTTAGGTTACCTAGCTCTCAAATCGAAGAGCGAACAATAGAGCCCTATATGTTCTCCTTCATGACTGTAGGTTTCGGCTAGTCAGATTTATTTAAAATCAAACCAAACCTAAATTTAGCGGAACGTTCTTGACTAATTAAGCTAATTATGGCCTGCAAGGCTTTATGGTCTAAAGTTCTTACCTTTTTGTTTGGCTAGCTCTACGTACCTAGTCTTTCTACTCAACTTAGTTGGAGACATGCAATTAAGGCTATTTACAAGGTTAAAAATTCTTTAATTTTTCTATTTCTTTTCAAAATAATAAAACAAGAAAAGGAATTATATAGGTAACACATTATAATTAAGACAAGCAATGTCCACCCCCCATGCATATCCATTACAATGTCCTCATTAGAATGCATATAAATGAAATCCAAAACATGATAAGCAAGAGAAGGGGATATCACCTGACTATGCTTTGCCATTCCAAGTCAGCTTAGAAATTGAAACAAAAATATATTTATACCTATACAAAATACTAGGTTGCCTCACAGCCAATGCTAAGTTTTACATCATTAGCCGGACGCAATTACGTGCATCAAGAATCCAGAAGGTTAAGTTGATCTAAGGGGACAGGATCTGGGTACTGATCAATGTATGGTTTTAACCTCTGTCCATTGACTGTTGTCTCCTGGTCAATCTTGCAGTCTAGGATTTGGACATCTCCATGAGGGAAGGTTTTCTTTACAATAAAGGGGCCCATCCATTTGAATCTTAATTTTCCTAAAAATAGCTTCAAGCACGCATCAAAAAGCCAAACCTTTTCGTCTTGGACAAATCTTTTTCAAGAAATAAATTTATCATGTAAAGCTTTGGCCCTATCTTTATAAATTATTATGCTATCATAAGCATCATTCTAGATTTCCTCCAATTAAGTTAATTGGAGTTTCCTTTGTTGTTCAGATTTGTCTAAATTTAGGTTAAAAGTCCTAATGGCCCAGTAAGCTTTATGTTCTAGTTCCACAGGGAGGTGACACATTTTTCCATAGACCAAACAGAAAGGAGACATTCCAATGGGAGTTTTACATGCAGTTTGGTAGGCCTAGAATGCGTTAGCCAATTTTGTAGACCAATCCTTCCTATTAAGGTGAATCATCTTCTCAAGGATTTTCTTGATTTTCCAATTAGAGATTTCGGCTTGGCTGTTGGTTTGTAGGGGATATGGGGTAGAAATTTTGTGTATTACTCCGTACTTGGTCGATAGGTTCTTGAATTGATTGTGAGTAAAATGGGACCCACCATCACTAATCACGGCTTTCGGTATCCCGAATCGACTAAAGATATTCCTCCACAAAATCCATGACCACCTTGTGATCATTGTTTGGGCAGGGATGGCTGCAATCCATTTAGATGCATAGGCGATTGCAACAAGGATGTCAAGGTATCCAAATGCATTGGTGAAGGGTCCCATAAAGTTTATGATCCAAATGTCATATATTTCAACCTCAAGAATTGGGTTTAGGAGCATCATATCCTTGCGGATCATGTTTCGTAAGGTTTGACAACTAGTGCACGACCTGCAAAACTTGTAAGAATCATAGAATAAAGATAGCTAATATAGTCCGCTTTGAAGCACCTTGGTTGTCGTCTTCTTCCTAGAGAAATGATCCCCATAAGCGACTAAATGACAAAATTCGAGCACACTTGAGATCTCATCATCTGGAACACAATGACAGATTATTTGATCTGCACAAATCCTGAATAGTTCCAGTTCCTCCCAAAAATAATACTTGGCGTCAGAATCAACTTGCCTCACTTTTGCTTAATCCAATCAAAGGAAACTTGCTCAATTGACAAGTAATTTATGCTATCTGCAAACCAGGGCAATTTACAGATAGGCAAGATAGTCTCATTAGGGAAGAAGTTAGTCAGTTCTATGGTTGAGTTATTTACTAAGATCTGGGATAGGTGGTCTGCAACTACATTCTAAGCACCAGCTTTATCTCGAATTTCAAGATCAAATTATTGAAGTAGAAGGATCCAACTAATTAATCAGGGTTTTGTATCCTTCTTTGCCAAAAGGTGCCATAATGCAGAGTGGTTTGTGTAAATAATCAAATGAGATCCTAGTAAGTAAGGTCTGAACTTTTCAAGAGCGAATACTACAACTAGTAGTTCTTTTTCTGTTGTATAATTTCTCTGGGCATCATCTAGAGTCCTAGTAGCGTAGTAAATCACAATTGGTTTCTTGTTAATTTTCTGCCCCAAGACTACATCGATATAACAAAATCAAAGGCGTCAATCATAACTTTAAATGATCCATCCCAGTTAGGAGGTTGTAAGATGGAAGCTTGGGTAATATCCTCCTTCAGAAGATTAAAGGCCCTATGATAGTCAGAATCAAAGAAGGAATGATCTTTTGTTAATAGGTTGCTTAGGGGCCTAGCCACCTTAGAAAATTCTTTAATGAATTGATGGTAAAACCCAACATGTCTAAGGAAGGATCGAACTTGCTTTACCATTGTAGGTAGTGGGAGTTGGGTGATTGTATCCACCTTAGCTTTGTCTACTTCTATTCCTCTTTCAGACACAACATGGTCAAGGACAATGCCTTCCCTAACTGTGAAGTGGTTCTTCTCTCAAGATAGGACAAGGTTAACTTCAATGCATTTTTGGAGGGTCTTTTCTAGGTGGATTAGGTAGGTATCAAAAGAATTTACAAACATAGAAAAGTCATCCATGAACACTTCCATACATCACCTACCATATCTAAAAAGATTGTTAGCATGCACCGTTAAAAAGTCACCAGTGCATTATAGAGTCCAAAGGGCAGTCTACGGAATGCCAAGGTTTGATAAGGACATGTAAAGGTGGTTTTTTATTGGTTGTTTGGGTGGATAGCTACTTGGTTATAACCCAGGTAGCCATCAAGGAAACAAAAAATTTTCTGGCTAGCTAATCTTTCTAAGATCTAGTCAATGAAGGGGAGAGGGAAGTGGTCTTTCTTAGTTGAAGTGTTTAGCTTCCTATAATCAATACAGACTCTCCAAGAGGAAGCTGTGTGGGTTGGTATAGATTTGCCCTTGTCATTGGTAACCACAATTAGCCCAACTTTCTTTTGAACTACTTGTATAGGGCTAATCCAAGAGCTATCAAAAATTGGATAAATTATTCCTGCATCTAGCCACTTAATTTTTTTTTCTAACAACCTCCCACATATTAGGATTTAATCGTCTCTACATTTCTCAGAAGGGTTTAGATCCTTCCTCAAGATATATTCTGTGAGTACAGTAGATAGGACTAATTCCCTTCAAATCTTCTAAGGACCAGCTAATTACTTTTTTGCTCCTACCTAGCACTTGAATTAATTGATTTTTCCAAGTCTGGGTTAGATGAGAGCTGATAATCACAAGATAAGTTTGATTGGCTTCCAAAAATACATACATTAGATAATCAGGTAATGGTTTAAGCTCTGGTTTTGGTCCTTGGGAGGGAGGATCCAAGGGTGGATCAAGATCATCCCCAAGAGGTTGTGAATCATCACAGTGTGTGGGTGACTGACCTCTTGGTTGCTTTGGGGATCAAGGTTTATGGGATGGGGTTGACTCAAGGGGGTTCCCATGATCATACAAGATTCCACATTACGATACAAATCATTGAAATCCTCAATCATACCACAATCCTCAAATTGTTTTCTGGCTTTAAAAATATTAATCTTCATCTTCTTATTGATGGTAGCACCATCATCTGTGATAACTAGCCTAATTTAGACTAATTGCACTGATAATGCTCCTTAATACTCATCAGAAGGTTATAATGTTGTTCTAAGTTGGATTTGATTATGAGAAGAGAAAATAAGTTAATTCCGATGTTTTAACATCTAATCACAATTGCAGATTAATTGCATGGTTAATCAGGGCTTAATCTAAGGTCAAATGAACTTAATTTCCTAAGAAATGGGCCCGTACTGATCAAATCAAGGTTTTCTGTGATTTGAGGATTAATTTAATAATAAAAACCTTAATTACAACCTCATTTCAATTAAACAGGTTCTGGTAGAATTAAATGTAATCTAAACCTCCTAAAAATCATTTACAAATATTTTATGAGGTTTGGAACCTTCACTTTGACCAAAGAACCCATTTTGACCACAAATAGAGACTTAGGTGGAAATTTACTTTATTTTGGGCTTCAATGTAAATTACTTGATTAAACTGCGTCAAAACCTAAATCTAAGGTCACCACTAGATTACTTGGGTTCAAATTAGGTTAACCCCAAAATCGAAGTTCGTCATGACCTAAGTTGCATTCTAGCCTAATTCTCTCTAAATATTGCATAAATACCCCTAAGTTTCGATTTGTATTGCATCTAGGTCCTCCCATCTTCTTCCTCACGTCCAAAGAAGGAATGTGCAACAACCAACCAAAACCCAAAACTCACATCTTTCATTTGGAGATTTCTCCTCCAAATCAGGACCAAATTCCTCCAAATTTGAAGGGATTGGTCATAGGAAAATCCTCTATCAAATGCATCAAGTCTCGAGTTCCGATTTGGAGCATGGAGCTCCAACGAAGCTCAAAAATCTCGGTCATTGGACTATATAAGCTATCAATTGCAGATTTGCGAAGATTCCATGCAATTGAAGACCAAATCCTCTCCTATATAAGCTTAGGCATGTTCCCAAGTGCACGAGAGTCGAAATTAGTCGAAAAATCCCTCTCCTTCGTCCTCTGACCGGTCAAGCTCCAACGACTTCGACAACCACCTCGTACACCTTCTTCCATGTGTCCAATGGAGAAATTGGCATTGCCATCTTCTTCCTCATCTTCCTCCAACGCTAACCAACCATAGCTAGGTCTCTTCCCCTCCTTCATCGTCGTCCCCCTCACCAAAGCCATCTTCTTCTCGACGTCTAGTCGGACAATGCCAGACGTGAATCCTCCCCCTTTCATCCACTAAAGTAGTTCTTCTCCTTCTCTCTTCTTAGGTTAATTTTAGCTCATTAGAATTAGGTTTTAGACCCTCCTCTTCACTGTTCCTCTTCTTCCTCCTCAAGGCTGGTGAGAGCTCCGGCGAGCTCAACTTATGCCTACATGCCACAATATGCCAAACCGCCTACCCGATGAGCATCGTGAGACCTTGGAGAACAAAAGACCTCAAGAAATTTGGGCTTTTGCCTCTCCAAGGTTTTGGTCAGGCAACCCACTCCATCGCTGTCATTCATGACCTCATCTGACCACCATACACCCTCCGCACCAAATCAACCACGCCACCACCTTCGTCACCTCACGATGAAGCTTTCTATGAGAGCCTAGGCTGGGTTTTGCCTTGATTTGCATGCAGTCTTTGGCCGAATTTTGGCTTACTTTAAGACAACTAATTGGCTTGAAATATGGCTCAAAAATTCTAAGTGTTGAGGCTACTTGTGCTTAGTTAAAAAACCAAATTTTTAGCCTTGTATGCTTGTTTATTTTTTACTATTGAGAGTTCATTTTTATCTAGTGAAAGTGATATTCATTGCAGATTCTATTTCTTTTTATATCAGATTATTATACTCATATTATATTCAATCAATTAGTGGTTGATTGCGATAAAATGCTCCCTAAGATAACCTCAAACTCATAATTCGACCTTGGAAATTTAAGTGTTTTTCGTCGCTTTAGTCGCTATACTATGATGCATTTTTTAAACCAGACTTTAGTGCGTTAAAACTTGTCCCCAAATTTAATTTCCATATTGCTATATTCACAATCAATATTAACTTTAGCAGTAACTAAAAAGGCTCTTCCAAGAATAATAGGTGTAATTCTCAATTTTTCTCGTACCTCCATGTCAAGAAATCCACTAGAAAATAAAAATCACTAATGTTAGCAATAACATCCTCAATAATACCCCGTGGTGTAGTCACGGATCGATCAGTCAATTGTAATGTGACTTCAGTTGATTTTAACTCTCCAAAATCAAATCTTTCATAAAGCACTATGGGTATTGATATTTTCATATTTATTTATGTTAATTAATGCCTAAGTAATGCTGGTTTGAGGGTATATAATATGGGTTAGATTGCATTCAATTTGGTTAGATTAGGCATTTTAGGTTATTTTGTAAATAATGCATACTTTTGGGCTTTTGTATAATTTTTTCTACAATTGTATCTAATACCTTAATGTGTTTATTTTTATATGTGTAGGCACAAAATTTTGGGTTGATCAAAGCAAGGTTGAATGAACTTTCTGATTTGAGCTTACTTAGAAAGTGGCTAAGTCTAGTTGGTGCAACCAAAATCCTAACCTATTTAGAAGCCTGATTGTCTTTAGCTTAACACCTAGCTCCATAGCCAACTAGCCAACCTACGTAGCCAGCCATTTTAGGATTAGATCACACCTTACTAAAAACTCAAGCCCAATTTATCTCAAGCCTTAACCTATTTAGACACCCGACTTTCTACACTTAGAACATAAGCTAACCTATCCCTTGATTTCCCACCTCATATACATATATCCTATATCTAATATCCCATATTCAAACCCTCCTCCAAATAACCTCCTACGTCCATGCAGCATATTCACCCACTAACCCATGCAACTAAATCCTACGTACTTCCCATACAAACGCTCTACCAACGTCCCTATTATATACAACTTAAATTCCACGTCGCACTTCCCATTCCCCTCCCAACTACACCCGCTTCCCATTTCACTTATCGCTCAAAACCGAAATCTCGACTCCTCCTCCACGTCATTCCTCGAATCTCCACCGGTTCCTTCCCATAATTATCCCTTTCCAACACCTCACCTACGGCTACAATTTCATTTAACCACTCCACCGAAATTCCACCACCAAATAATCCCAATTCCATCTGATTATTTCAAAAAACAAAGAAACTCCACCCGATTTTTCCTCCCGCTGCCAATCTTCTTAACAAATGCCTCTCTACCACTTATATATCTCTCCCTCTTATTTTAATGGAAACCGAACTCTATCCTATTTCACTTAGTTATTTAATCACTTAGTTCCATCCAACAAAATCAAACTTAATCCTAACTTTTGACTCTTAACCCAATTAATACTAACCCTATACCATAGTGATCCTAGATAACCGAAACTAACCGATAGGAAGCCTCCGTGCTTTCTATATAAAACCCTAGCCACCCCCCTTATGAACCATTTCCTACTTTGAATTTCTTATCTCCACATAGTCCCTACTAACTAGTGCTAGTCTACGCCATCTTTGGTGATTTTGACGGGTGCGCCTTCGCATTTGCATTTACACTAACGCTGCAAACTTCGCCTTCAATGCCCATAATTTCTACATTTCTCTAGTCTAATTCTAGTTGTAATTTTCCAAACATTTCCCTAGTTGAAGTACTACTTCTATTGGTGTTAAACTCTTATCTTAATCAATCAAAGTTTTAGTATTTATTTTCAACTTGTCATCGAGTTATATGCTCACTAGTAGTATATTATAGTTTTAGTAGTTGCATGCCATTAGATTTAGTATTAGTTCTAATAATCATCCTACTTGATATTCAGTTCTAGTTCTAATTTAGAAAGCGATTTTGATCTATTTGCCTCCCTGAGAATGACTTAGACTCCCATATTTCTATTCGAAAAAATCTTACGAGTTCAATTTCACTTACAAATTCAAGAGTTGTTAACGCGATTATACTACGACGAAAGCATATTTTTCGCAATCACATCAGCGTTCAGAACAGGTATCAGATTAATGGAGGCACCAAAATCTTGAAGAGCCCTATCAAAAGTCCCTAAGTACACGAGATTACTTTTCTTTTATAGAGTAGTTCGCTAAGAATAATTGCATTATCTTGCTCAGATAATACTACCTATTTTGGTGACTTGACCTGACATTTAGGTGTACACATCTCCTTAAGAAACTTGGCACAGGCCGGGATGTTCTTAATTGCCTCAAGAAGTGGAATATTCACGTGAACCTACTTGAAGGTATCAAGCCACTCCTCAGATTGATTGTTTTTCTTCTTCATAGGTCTGCTCAAGGCTTCAGGAAAAGATGCTTTAGTTAAATTAGGAATAATCAGGTCCTAAGCCTTGTTTCCATTGTTACCTAGGTCATCTTAGTCCCCTAGGTTAGAATTAGGCTCCTCAAGGTCCTAGTGGAATGTGGATGTGGAAGGTCCAGGATCTTGGGCTTTCTTTCCACTCCTTATGGTAACTGCATTGCCGTAGGAATTAGGGTTTGAAGATTAGGGTGTGTTGGGTAGAATTGGGTGAGCCGGGTTTGGGTTAGTAAATCTGGGTGGAAATTGGGAAGCAGGTTGAATTACATGGGCTTATGATATGCAAATTCTCAACACAGTTATTTAAGGTTATTAGTCTTAATTAGTTGCACTAAAAATGATGCTTAAGCTACCTTGCTTAATTAATTTTTCATTGTTAACTATAGTATAAGGTGCAAGATAACCTAACGTTTAGAAAATTATACTTTCAACTGGTTGAGTCCAGGTCATACACTGTGAGGCTTAATTAGCTTAATTATTCACCATTTATTCTACATTAACCTTTATTATTAACTACTTAAGTTAATTACTACTCTACATAACTTATTTACTTATTATACTACTAATACTTAACTAAATAGCTTATATTAGTCTACAATAGATTATTATGCTAGTATTTACTTAATTAAACTAACTACTTAATTAATAGCTTAATCAACTAATAATTACTCTAATATGTTAACCACATGAATAATTGCATAGAATTGATCATCAATATCATGGCAATCATTCCATATGCAAAAAAAAATGATATTGTGTTTGTCCCTGGTGAACCATAGAAAGCCTCAGAATGTTGATTATACTCAACAGGGGTAGTATTTAAATTATGCAAATTTTCTCTTCTTGAAATGTTAGGTGGGGTTAAATGTGGAGCCTGTGGAGCTTGAATAAGTGTGGCAAGTCTTTCCTTAAATTTCTTCTAATTTATCTGCATCTAGTCTAGTCGTTGGGAAATCATTTGGAGATCGTCTTGGGTTACAGAAATAGATTGAGTGCTTATCTCATGAACACCAAACTGCAGGTTTGAAGTTCTTCCAAAGGTGTTCATGGATGCCTGATTAATGGAGTTTTCACTCATTTCCTCTAATAAATCATAGGCACTTTCAACATCTTTATTTAAGAAGTTGCTGCCATACAAGGCGTCGACAAAATGCCAAAGTTGATCTTCTAATCCATGATAGAAGATCTGCATGAGCTGCCATAAGGGAATCTTGTGGTGCAGACAAATTCTCAAAAGATCTTGGAATCGTTCCCAAGCATCATGAAGAGTCTCACCATATTTCTGTTGAAAGGTCGTAATAGATCTTCACAGGGAATTAGTACTACCAATGGGAAAGAATTTCTTTAGGAAAGCACTTTTGAGCTGAGGCCATGCGGTACTAGGTCTATCGATGGTTCTAAACCAATAAGCAGCCTTATCCTTGAGAGATAATGGGAATAGCTGCATCAACCAAAGATCTTCTCGCACATTGCGAGAATGAGTTGTTTGTGTCAGGAGAGTGAGCTCCTTAAGGTGCCTGAACGGGTCTTCCCTAGGAAGGCCATGAAAGTGCTTAAGTAGGTTCAAAATTGCCGGTTTAATCTTGAAGTCCCCTTCTAGAATTACCACCCCAGGTTTGTCCTCATAATTGGAAGGATCGTAGAAATCCTTAAGAGGAATGACAAGTTGCTGACAGGGCAGTGAGTTTTGCCCTTGGTTGGCTAGGTTTGTTATAGTCCTAGTCAATTGTTGTTGATAAGCTTGTAGCTGAGCCAGCTACTCAGCTATCATGAAGTAGGGATTAGGTAGGGGGCTTGTTGTTGTTGCTATGGCATCTCAGGAATATGTAGCTCCAAGGCGGGTAAATGGGGAATGGTGAAATTAGCGTGTGGATCATATTGTGGGTTAGAGGTGGGTTGAGATGTGGATGTGGATGTGGATGGGTTAGTGGACCTATCTTTTTGGTTTTCCATTTTATGATGCAAATGAGAGGAAGAATGAGAAAAAAGAGGTCTTGTTTTGTGTAGGGGGGTAAAATCAAATAGTCCCTTCAAGTGTGGAGTTTGGGATCGTCGCCCATGCAAATAATGGAAGAAACGGGGAGGAGAGGAGAGAGAGATGAGAGAAGTGTGCAGTCAAGCAACAAAATTCTAGACCTAACTTAAATATAACTCCCTAAAACTTAACCTAAGACTTGGTCTACCTAAGTAATAAGAAATCAATAGTGAATACTCGTTCCTTCAACAAATCTAGTTAGGCTGATTAAAGGGAGGGTTGGGCCCAAGCATGTCCTAGGAAAGTCACTAGGGCTTTGTATAAACCCGCACCTGGTCGTTTGACATGGCCCCTCGACCTGGCACCAGATATAGATGAAGGAATTGATACCAACTAAAGAAAACTTAAGACCTAGGTAGCAAGCCTAAGTTTGATGAAACTTTAGGGGTTAAATTGCTACAAATTTTTAATTAGGTCTAGTAGCTTAAGGTGCACAAGGAATGTGATGAGCGTTGTTTAGGATAATTCCTGATTATTTCTTTTTTATGTGTGTGCGAATTGGGCGGGAAGTGGTGCCCAAGCCAAATCAAATAGGTTTTGGAAACAAGGATTTTTGTTGAAGGATTTTAAGGTTTTGATTAAGATTTAATGTCTTTTAAGATTCTCTTTTATTAATGATTCAAACAAGGTTTTGAAGTTCCACACAATAATATCAATCAAGTTGTTGTTGGTGGAGGTCAATTCCTTTTAAACAAAATTTGATGTGACTAAGAAAGAATTAAAACCCTAATGTGAAAAATCCTTTGTATGTAACTCCTGAATATGAATCTTTTTTTCAAATATTTAAGAGTGGTGATCCAAATAAGAAAACAACCCTACTACTTGGTGTAAAATCAAACAAGGAATCCAAAAATGATTTTTTTGAGATTTTTGAAAATTGTTTGATATTTTTTTTGAATTTTTCTTCTTACTGGTGTCAAGAGTTAGAATTGATAGATTCGGGGAATTGATTTTGCAAAAATCTTAAATGACCTCAAAAAGTTTTGAGAATTTTATATGATATAGATAATTTCTCAAGGTTTTCAGAAATATAAAGGTTTCCTAAATATAATGAGTATAAAAATTAATAAAATTCACAGACAGTAAGAAAATAGTAAGGAAACAAGGTTTGACCCATGTCCAATCCGTGAATTTTTAATTTTTTCTATTCAGAAAAATTATTTGAAAATTGAACTCAAGGTTCCTAACTCGAAGGGGTTTTCTTGGATGAAATTTTGTGATTTTAGGAAACTCCTAAGTACCCGAACTTGATTTTTGAAAATCAAGACATAAGTTTGGATTTTCAAAAATCAGGCATCAATAAGGCAAGGGTGGTGGAAAAGTGAGGCCAACAAGGAACACAATGAGTTTTAGGGTTCTACCACCCTCAATTTTTCTTGTTTTTGATTTTGTTTGATAATTTAAAGATTTTTATTTTTTTGGTATAAAAGAAGGCCTAAGGTACTAACCTGAAGTATGCGGGAAGAAAAGAAACTTGAAGCTTCCACTTCAAGTGCTCCAAATCTCACACCCGCTCCTAATTCGCACCTGAAATCAAAACAAACAAAATTTTGTGAAGATCAAACAAGCAAGGGAGAGATAAATGATGTGACTAAGCTGTGCCTCCCCAGCAACAGCGCCAAAAAGTGATGCAAATTTTACGCGATTTATTAAATATGTGAAATAGTGCCGTTGTAACACGTAAATTCACAATCAACTTTTAAAATTTGTAATACCTAGATAGGGGAGTATGTAGGGTCATCTAAGGAAGCCAAATTGTTAATAACATGAATTGATTCTCTCTGTCGCCTCTCAAATCCGCACTTGTCTTTTTGTGAATTTGATTTTTGTTGTTTTTATAGTTTTTCAATCGGGTATTTGATGCGAATATTAACTACCTATCACTAATCCTAAGTGACAATAAGAAAACCTCTTCTTCTAAGCTCACCCTAAGCAAGTGTGCCTAGGGTAATTAGAAGGTGTGGTGCACTAAGCAACTACTACAACAAGAACACACTAATTAGAAAGCATGAAAGTTGGAAGGCAAGCTAAATGATTTGTATTACTAGCAAAGTAAGGAACAAGTAACTGAATGCTTCTTAAAACAAAAAAAAAAAGAAACTAAACTAACTAATACAAAGAAAGTAAGGATGAAGAAAAGTCCTCCAAAAATGGTGAAGGAGTGGTCCTTGTTCCAAGCACAGCAACTCTTGTACTTGTAAAGAATTCCTCCTTTCTTCCAATATGACTCCTCCTCCAAGCTTTCTCCACCAAGGTGGGTGTCAACCACCTTGATGATCTCCTCCTTGCTTGGTCGTCCTTCTAGAGGTGACCTCCTCCTTCACGTGGCACAAGAGAGAAGAAGGAGAGGAAGAAGGCACCAAGGGGGTAGGTAGGTAGCCCCCTTGATCTTTTTCTCTTCTTCTTCCTTGGCATGAATGGAAGGGGATGTAGGGTGGTTTGGGTGGAACCTAAACTAATGGAGAAGATGATCTTTATGGTGGTGGTTAGGAGGGTATATATAGAAGTGGAGAGGGGGTGGTTGGCGTGGACATGTGAATGGCTAGGATTGCATTAAGAAGGTGGTTAGTGATCCTATGGCTATGGAGAGTTGGCGCCAACCCAAAGGTCATGTAGGGTGGTGGTTATGGTGGTGTTGGTGACTCTTGGTGGTGGAGAGACACCACTAGTTTGCGCCAACAAGGGGGGCTTCTAGAAGGAGGGTTAGGTGGAGGGTTTGGATGGGTTGTAGGCTTAGGTACATGGTGGTGATGAGGGGGATTTTTGAAGGGAAAAGTGGCACCAACAAAGGGGTTGGTTATGGGCATTTTGGCACCACTTTTGTGGTGCCTTTTGGCGATGGTTGAGGGGTGAAGGGTTGACTAGTCTTGGCACCAAATTAGAGTGGGAGTATGGGAGCTTAGGTGGAGTAGGTTTAGGGTTATTTGGTGGAGCTTGGGTAGGTGGGTTTTAGGATTATGTAGGGATGCCAAGGAGGTGACTAGCTAAGCTAAGCTAGCTTAGCTAGTAGGGAGTAGGGTAGAGAGGTAAAGGGGGCTCGGGTTTTGGAGGAGAGGAGCTGGAAGGAGCTACCTTGAGCTGCAATGGAGCTGGTGGTTGCTGAAGAGAACTGCAAGGAGCTACCTTAGCTGGCTTAGCTTGCTAGTTCTTTGCTAGCTACTCATCCAAGCTGAGATGAGTTGGCTTCTACTGAAATGAGCTTAGGTGAGCTGGGTCTGGTCTTCCCAAAGATTACCTAGTGATGAGAACCTCATCATGAGCCATAACTAGCTCATTTTGACCCAATACAAAGGATAAAAGCTCCTACATATCTCAAGGAAAGGCTTAACTCAGAGAATTCTGAGTTTGAGAAGAAAACCAGTCATAAGGGGTAAAAGTGCAATTTTACCAGTATAATCTGCATACAGGGTAATTCAGGGCCCAAACACAGGTCAAAACAGCTTAATAAGAATAAAAGTGGGATGAGATGATCTAGCAAGGGCTACAGCACTTCCAAGGAACCAAATGATAACCTGTAACCCTAAAACAACCCACTTCAATTCACAAGGTTCGAGGCAAAGTAAAAATAGAATAAACCCTCTAAAATTCATAGAAAAATAATCTCTAGGGTTTAGAACCTTCAATTTGGCCTTTAGAACCCATTTTGACCTACATTGAGAACCATGCCCAATTAATAACTTAATTTGGGTCTTTACGCAAATTGACCGGTCAAACAAGGTTTAATATGAAAATGAAATTTACCATCAGATTCCTTAGGTTCTAATTAGTCATGTATAAAAACTTGAGCCTAAGAAGAGACCTCCTTGACCGACTTTACACTTTGGTCCTCATATATTTACTCTTTGGCCCTCAACTTTTGAACCCTCGCATTTAGGCCCCTAACTCTCCTTCGTTCTTTGCAAACAGGTCCCTCCTGCAAAACCCTGCCAGCACCATGCTCCGGCGACCTTGCGCGGAGCATGGCGCCGCGCAGGGTGAGGTGGAGGACCTGGCATGTGTACCGGGGGTGCCCTGCGTCGTCAGCCGTCGCAGGAGCACCCCCATGGTCATTGTAGCCCCCCATACCGGCCGTGCGAACGCACGGACGGTATGGGTTCGTATTCCGACCATTCTCCGGCGAGGGAGACACGTCGTCTCCCTCCGCCTTCCTCCCTGCTTCAACCCTATAAATACCCCCCGCCGCTCCACCGACCAAAGCAGCCTGGATCTGACGGAGAAAACCCCCAACTTTCCTCTCTTCTCACTCCGGCAGACGCCCACCAGCTCCGGCGGTTCTTCCTCCTCCTCCTCTTCGCTCTGCCGCAATACCAGCAGCAGAGATTTCTTCCCCTGCTCTTTCCGCGTCGCGCAATACCGGCGCGCGCTGCCTCTGCCCCGTCGTCACCGCCGTCCTTCCCCCACTGGGCATCGTCTTCTCCGGCGACAGTCGATACGACTGTCGCCCTGTTCCTCCCCCTTCGTCCCTGCAAGTAAGTTAGACCTACTCCCCTTCTCCTCCTCTTTCTTTCCCCGCTTTCAATTTAGTCAATTAAACCCTCGACCGCTCCTGTTCACCCTCATCCTCTCCGCCTCCGACCACCCTCCGGCGAGCCGCTCCCATCACCTCAGCGACCCACACGGCTCGCCAACCACCGCAGAACCTCCGCCTCCTCACCCTGATCCTCTTCCGCCCCTCCACTTCCCACCAAACACCCTCTGCAGACCCACCGAACACACCCACTCCCTCGCTCACAGTTTGACCTAGGACGACCTGACAGCTCCATCTCGCCCCCTGCAGACCCCCTGACCACCTTCGCCGTGCCACGGCGAAGGTCCCCCGCCTGTCTGATTTGGCCGAGAGGCCGTGCTATTAATTTCAGGTTCCAGGCCTTGACCGCCATTGGCGAGGAAGCTCGAAGCTTGCTTGAGGTTGCTCCAAGCCTAGATATCCCAGGTTGAAGAGCCACGGCCAGCGCGGAAGAGTCTTGCGCACACACCCTGGCCCTCAATTGGAGCTGCGCGCCTCAACAGCTGATGCAATTGGAAGCGCCATCCCTGCTGCAGGCGTGAGAGAAATGGGGTGCGCGGATAGTCCCACCTCGGAACCTTCTGAAGCCACACACCCACATAAATTGCAAAAGTGCCACCATCTGTTTGCCTCAGTTACCACGGGGTGAGGTCCCTCTCACCCGACCCGACCCGACTCGGCCTCGTCCGTGACCACGCTCCGCGGACCTGGCCCGACCCGATTAGACTGACCTGCACTCCTCGCCCACCACGCACGCCGGTGGGCCTGGACCCGGGCCTGACCCGAACCCGATTACCCGGTAGCGCTCTGGGAGAGCTTCCGAAGAGTGATTTCAGAGAGAGAGAGACGCGGGGGAGGGGGGTAGAGTAGGTTTTTGCCTCTTGACGAAAAAAAAAAAACTCTGAAGTGTGCAGGCCAAAGAAGAAGAAGCAGACCCGCTGAAGAAGAAGGAGCTGCTGCACTGTAGCGAAGGCATCGTTAAGTCGTCTCAGCACCGGGGCAGACGACGGAAGGTCAGCAGCCAAAGAAGAAGGAGACAGGCTGAAGAAGAAGGAAGAGCAACGGCCATCGCGAAAGAAGAAAAAGAGAGGTCAAGGCAGGTGAAGACAAAGAAGAAGAAGGAATGAAGAGAAGCAAGAAGCAAGAAAAGAAGAAGACGATCTGACGAAAAAGAAAGAAAGGAAACAAGGAAGAACAGAAGAAGAAGAGCACGAGGGGAAGATCTGAAGAAAGCAGAAGAAGAAGAAGAAGAAGAAGAAGAACAGGAAGAACCAAAGACAAAGAGGAAGAAAGAAGAAAAGGAGAAGAAGCCAAATTTTCATCTCTCTCTCTCTCTCTCTTTATTTTTGTAATAGAACTTGTATATCTCTAGAATACAACTTGCTCCCTGAGTTCGACCTCGGGAACTCTTTTATTTTTCCGAGTAAAAAAATTTTATATGAAACGTTGGTAACAACCGGCTTTACTACAACGATATAACTGAACGCCGACGCTTTCATCATTTTGGCGCCGTTGCCGGGGAGCAACGGCTATTCTAGAGGTAAACATTCCTGTTTCTTTTAAGTTCTGATAATCTCCTCTCTTTTGTGCAGCTATAGGAACTCAAGAAGACAAGCAACCACACAACCACACCGAAGACAGGTAAAATCTTTTCTCTCACTATTAACCCCTACACTCTAAAGAGGAAGAAAAGAAAAGAACAAGCAATATAGGGCTAACCTGTCTTCCATATTTAGTAACCATAAAAGTTGCATGTTTTCAACTCATTATTTCTGCACACTATTAAGGGTATTTAAGGGCTAACACATTCTTGCTTGAGCCCTAATTACCCAACAAAGAATTAACTGGACCAAGTAGAGCCAACCTAGGATCCAACACTAGGGATTTAGAGACACACTCCTTAAGCAAGAATTGAGAAAACCAAATGAAGTGTGCCCAAGCCCTTGTCTGAAAATGCTTATTCAAAGAAAATCTAAAACAATTGGCTCTCTAAACACTTGAACCCTAAAAGACAGGACCTAAAAGCTCTCAAAGAAAACAAGAGGTAAAGTTGACCCCTTGGGTCAACCAACCTTAAATTAGGTCACTCTTTGCACTTAAAAGACTAAAGTTCAAGTGAAAACCTTAAGCACCCTGATCTTAAAATTGGTAGACTTAAGAGGTCAAGATCCCCATTCTGGTCTACCTGGAACCGCAGTGACAAGAGAGGTCGGGTGGGGGAAACCCTGTAACCCGTGGGGACGCTCTACCGTGTAGGGGTCTTCGCGGGACTCTCCCTCTCTGGCTGCCCAGGTAATTCTCAGGTGGACGATCTTTCTGATCAAGGGGTCCATCTGCCCCGAACCTCTATAGTCACCCAACAATTTTTGGGTGTCTTGATTGGGTCCAGCACCTGCTTATCTCATCCCGCCCTTCAGTATTTTTCAGGAGGTCCTTGAAACCTCCTATAGAAATTCACGCTTCCCGAGGCTAAGCCTCGGCTCCTTTGTTTTTGCAGAAATCATTCACATTTGTTTTTGCAGAAATCATTCACATAGCCCCTCTTTCCTCTGATTCTGAACAAAATCCCCTTCTTCCATCTTGATTCAAACTTTGATTCCACCACCTGATCCAATCATGCAGCCTAATTACCTAGCAAGACTACCATTCAAGAAACCTGAATATCGGAGATCTATGAAAGATAAAATGATCGAGGATGCCATAAAATTCTATGAAAAAGAAGAAAAAACCTCAACACCAAGAGGAGATATTCAGGTTGATGTCCCAACAACCACATCCTTCATCATAAACTGTGCCCAAATTCTATTGACTGGAATTTCAAAAGGATCAACCCGAGATATGCTCATGACAGGATACATTGAGATGGAAAAATTACACCAATCTGAATACCTTCAATGCTTGACAAATCCTGTACTTTGGGAACAACACCAAGATGCCCTTATAAAACGGGTAGAAATGATGAAATCAGTAGAACAAATTATCAACCGGAAATACCCGTATATACCAGAAACAGAGGATGAACCATCTTGGAACAGTATCAAGGAACCATTCAGTTTCCCAGATCCCGGGATTGAGGCACAAAGTGGTTGTAAAATCCCAACCCAGGTAGAAGATAGCATTAAAATAGGTTGGGAAGTTGCAGGAGAAAACAATGCTGAGCCAACCCTAGGCCATAAATCACCAAGCTTAGAACTCCAAGACTCCTGCAATAACAAGATTAGAATTGAACCTCTGGAGGGTATAAATTCCACCCCTTGTTTTAATAAGGTGACCCTCGAAGGTTATTCGGAATTAGGTTCTAATAATTCTACCCACATCCTAAGCCTAGAACCTAGATCTGAAACTTATTGGGAAGATTATGAGGCCCTTTATGAGAAAGATCAAATTTTTACAGAATATGATTCCGGGCCTCTATTTAATGAATATCCCTCTCCAACATCCTCAGGAAATCTGATCGATTTTTCAGAAAACATGCCAATTTATGATACAGAAACTGAGGAGTTGGATGAGCAAGGTTTTAATGGGGTCTATCCTACCAGCTTAGAGCTTGAACAGAACATCTTTTTGAACCCAGAATTGACATATAGGCTAGAACCCAGTCAGGCTGCTGATTCCACATCTGATGATTTTTGTTGTGGTGGAATTCATGATCATTTTCACCAACTCTCCGACAATTTCAGATCTGACTATAGTTGCGGAGAGATTCCCCTTCCTGAACACGCCAGGCCTATCTACGACCTCAGTTCACATGACTCTGACTTTGACTCTGACTCTGAGGTCCTGATTCCCGAGATCACTGATAACACAGAATCATTCCTTTTCGATCCTCAGGAACCAAGAACAGAAAATGCCAAGAGTGATTGCAACCAAGAATCCAAATTTTTTCTCGAATCCGATTTCTTTCATCCTACAAACACTCTTCCGGCATTTGATAGATACCCAGAGGACTCTCTACAGAAAATCACCTATCATCTGTTTCTAGAAGAGCCCTCATACACAATGGCCACCTCCTCCGCACACACAGAACGGATCAAAACCTCTCCCAAACCCCGACCCGCAACCGGACTCAATTTCTATGCTGATTCACCTCTCACCGAGCCGATTGCATTTCCACATCGGGTTTCGAACATTGATCAGACTACATACCATGCTCTATCATTCTCTGATCACCCCTGTAGGGTTCCTGCATCAACCACTGATTATCCTACGGGTCCCTACTCTGACCAGGCTGATTCGGCACAGCCAAACCCTGCGTTTACACTTCCACATCCATCTGAGCTTCATAATTTCTGGTGGGCTCCACACCTTTTTATCCACATCTATCAACCCACCAGATTGATTGGGTTTGGGCTGCATCATCAGCCTGTTGATCTGAACAAGCACCTGGTTGGACCAACCAGGCTCTTAATCAAGGTGCTTGTCTTACAAAACTCTGCTGATTTGACCATCCCCTCTCCATCGCATTTCCCGCTTGGCTGAAGGCATCAAATTTAGCGCTCAACGGGAGGCAGCCCGTCATTCTCTTTGAAAACCTGAAACTTGTTCTGACAGCTTTTTGCACTTGAAGTTCACACTTTAGGACAGCCGACTCCACCTCAGGTGCTTGCATCTGAGATTAGAAATCGTCCGCAACAGTCACCCCGACCCATTCACTCATCAAAACAGCTATCCTAATGTATGAACTTTGTTGAATAAAAACCCCTAGGTTACAATGAGGACATTGCAAATCTTAGGCATGGGGGGGTATGAAAGTGCAAAAACTCGTAAGAAAAGGTTTCAAACAAAAAATTCACATATGCCAAAAATACCATAAAAATTAAAAAAATTTTCGAAAAAGAATAAGAGGAAAAGAGGAGAAGAAAATTTTGTGAAGGAGAGAAGAAACAAAATGAAAAAGGAGCACAAAATTATAAGAAAAGTTGATAGTCATTAGTAAGGAACTAAGGAATTAACCTAAGTTCTAGACCTCATTCAAGAAAATAACTGAAAAGTGCACAATGAGATTAGTAAGAATGCAAACCTTAGGCATTCTTGAATAGACTCTTAGTACCCATTAAGATCTGGACACTCCTCAAGAGGTTGAGGAAAATGAAAAGCTGAAGTATTAGGTCTAAGGCTTAGGGAGTATTCGGCCTCGTTAACTAATTTTTGGTTTACGGGACTCAGTAACCTAAGCACCCTAATCTCACACACAGCCTGGTTCAGTAAGCGTAAAAATCAGAATCACGCAGAAGCGTCACAAAAATCTGAAAAGAACACCTAGAATAGGAGCGGCCGATCAACACAAGTTGATTTGGACGAGTTCCCAGCGCAGAGAGGCGGGAAATCCCCTCGAAGATGCGTAACAAAATATCATCTCCTCGGTGCTTGTCTCTTAGGATATTTACATATCCTACGGGGGGCATGTAAGCACTCTGCTGGTTCAGATTCCATGGAGGGCATTATCTCGAAGTGTCAATTGCCAAGGTCTGGATTCGGCCACGGAATACCATGGATGGGATTATCTCGAAATCTCAATAGCCAGGGTTCCGGGGGTCGCCATGGGCGGTGCTATCTCGAAGCATCGATCGCCAGGAACCCTTGAGGATTGATGATGGGAGCAAGGAATCTGATACAGACCGTGTTGAAAAGCTAATCCTAGGCTAGAACTAAAAAGAAAAAGAGAGAGAAAACTCTCCAAACAGAAAAACTTTCTATCTCTCTCTTACAAAACGCACTGCGAACTGAGCCAGGGCTAAAATCATTTCAAGCACGGGTGCTTTAACCACGAAGTCCAATAAACCTTAGGTTAGTTCTTGCGGGCCTTAAAAACCTTTGCTAAAAGACTGAGGCTAAGGCTTGACAGATTTGGATCTTGATTGGTACTAGAGTATCTTTTAGGCCTATGGTCAGCATTCTAACCTAATCTATGCTCAAATAAAAAAGGCACTTATCTAAAACCATTAAAAAACTTCATGGTCTAGAACAAGGGTTGAAACCTTAAGTTTTTTTGCTAAGGGACTAGCAAAAGCTAGGCATGGGGGTATGATGAGAACCTCATCATGAGCCATAACTAGCTCATTTTGACCCAATACAAAGGATAAAAGCTCCTACATATCTCAAGGAAAGGCTTAACTCAGAGAATTCTGAGTTTGAGAAGAAAACCAGTCATAAGGGGTAAAAGTGCAATTTTACCAGTATAATCTGCATACAGGGTAATTCAGGGCCCAAACACAGGTCAAAACATCTTAATAAGAATAAAAGTGGGATGAGATGATCTAGCAAGGGCTACAGCACTTCCAAGGAACCAAATGATAACCTGTAACCCTAAAACAACCCACTTCAATTCACAAGGTTCGAGGCAAAGTAAAAATAGAATAAACCCTCTAAAATTCATAGAAAAATAATCTCTAGGGTTTAGAACCTTCAATTTGGCCTTTAGAACCCATTTTGACCTACATTGAGAACCATGCCCAATTAATAACTTAATTTGGGTCTTTACGCAAATTGACCGGTCAAACAAGGTTTAATATGAAAATGAAATTTACCATCAGATTCCTTAGGTTCTAATTAGTCATGTATAAAAACTTGAGCCTAAGAAGAGACCTCCTTGACCGACTTTACACTTTGGTCCTCATATATTTACTCTTTGGCCCTCAACTTTTGAACCCTCGCATTTAGGCCCCTAACTCTCCTTCGTTCTTTGCAAACAGGTCCCTCCTGCAAAACCCTGCCAGCACCATGCTCCGGCGACCTTGCGCGGAGCATGGCGCCGCGCAGGGTGAGGTGGAGGACCTGGCATGTGTACCGGGGGTGCCCTGCGTCGTCAGCCGTCGCAGGAGCACCCCCATGGTCATTGTAGCCCCCCATACCGGCCGTGCGAACGCACGGACGGTATGGGTTCGTATTCCGACCATTCTCCGGCGAGGGAGACACGTCGTCTCCCTCCGCCTTCCTCCCTGCTTCAACCCTATAAATACCCCCCGCCGCTCCACCGACCAAAGCAGCCTGGATCTGACGGAGAAAACCCCCAACTTTCCTCTCTTCTCACTCCGGCAGACGCCCACCAGCTCCGGCGGTTCTTCCTCCTCCTCCTCTTCGCTCTGCCGCAATACCAGCAGCAGAGATTTCTTCCCCTGCTCTTTCCGCGTCGCGCAATACCGGCGCGCGCTGCCTCTGCCCCGTCGTCACCGCCATCCTTCCCCCACTGGGCATCGTCTTCTCCGGCGACAGTCGATACGACTGTCGCCCTGTTCCTCCCCCTTCGTCCCTGCAAGTAAGTTAGACCTACTCCCCTTCTCCTCCTCTTTCTTTCCCCGCTTTCAATTTAGTCAATTAAACCCTCGACCGCTCCTGTTCACCCTCATCCTCTCCGCCTCCGACCACCCTCCGGCGAGCCGCTCCCATCACCTCAGCGACCCACACGGCTCGCCAACCACCGCAGAACCTCCGCCTCCTCACCCTGATCCTCTTCCGCCCCTCCACTTCCCACCAAACACCCTCTGCAGACCCACCGAACACACCCACTCCCTCGCTCACAGTTTGACCTAGGACGACCTGACAGCTCCATCTCGCCCCCTGCAGACCCCCTGACCACCTTCGCCGTGCCACGGCGAAGGTCCCCCGCCTGTCTGATTTGGCCGAGAGGCCGTGCTATTAATTTCAGGTTCCAGGCCTTGACCGCCATTGGCGAGGAAGCTCGAAGCTTGCTTGAGGTTGCTCCAAGCCTAGATATCCCAGGTTGAAGAGCCACGGCCAGCGCGGAAGAGTCTTGCGCACACACCCTGGCCCTCAATTGGAGCTGCGCGCCTCAACAGCTGATGCAATTGGAAGCGCCATCCCTGCTGCAGGCGTGAGAGAAATGGGGTGCGCGGATAGTCCCACCTCGGAACCTTCTGAAGCCACACACCCACATAAATTGCAAAAGTGCCACCATCTGTTTGCCTCAGTTACCACGGGGTGAGGTCCCTCTCACCCGACCCGACCCGACTCGGCCTCGTCCGTGACCACGCTCCGCGGACCTGGCCCGACCCGATTAGACTGACCTGCACTCCTCGCCCACCACGCACGCCGGTGGGCCTGGACCCGGGCCTGACCCGAACCCGATTACCCGGTAGCGCTCTGGGAGAGCTTCCGAAGAGTGATTTCAGAGAGAGAGAGACGTGGGGGAGGGGGGTAGAGTAGGTTTTTGCCTCTTGACGAAAAAAAAAAAACTCTGAAGTGTGCAGGCCAAAGAAGAAGAAGCAGACCCGCTGAAGAAGAAGGAGCTGCTGCACTGTAGCGAAGGCATCGTTAAGTCGTCTCAGCACCGGGGCAGACGACGGAAGGTCAGCAGCCAAAGAAGAAGGAGACAGGCTGAAGAAGAAGGAAGAGCAACGGCCATCGCGAAAGAAGAAAAAGAGAGGTCAAGGCAGGTGAAGACAAAGAAGAAGAAGGAATGAAGAGAAGCAAGAAGCAAGAAAAGAAGAAGACGATCTGACGAAAAAGAAAGAAAGGAAACAAGGAAGAACAGAAGAAGAAGAGCACGAGGGGAAGATCTGAAGAAAGCAGAAGAAGAAGAAGAAGAAGAAGAAGAAGAAGAACAGGAAGAACCAAAGACAAAGAGGAAGAAAGAAGAAAAGGAGAAGAAGCCAAATTTTCATCTCTCTCTCTCTCTCTCTCTTTATTTTTGTAATAGAACTTGTATATCTCTAGAATACAACTTGCTCCCTGAGTTCGACCTCGGGAACTCTTTTATTTTTCCGAGTAAAAAAATTTTATATGAAACGTTGGTAACAACCGGCTTTACTACAACGATATAACGTTACCGACGCTTTCATCACCTAGCTAGCTAGAGTAGCTAGCTTAGGTCAAGTAGCTCAACTCAACCAAGTTGAGCTGAGTTAAGTCTTCGGGAGTTGGACTTGAGCTGGCCTAAGCTGGTTGAGGTCATCTTCAGCTGACTAGGTCTAGCTAGTTGATGGCAGTAGCTAGTCCTAGTTGGGTTGAGCTTCTAGTGAACTATTATGAGTTGGAGGTGCTGGAATGGAGCTGAGGTCAACTATCTTGAGCTAGTTTGAGCTGCCATCCAGCTAAGGTAAGCTGAATGGAGCTGAGGTGAATTGCTAGAGTTACCATTCAGCTAAGATGAGATGAATGGAGCTAGGGATGAGTTGATCCAACTAGAAGGAGCTGGAATCCAACTGATATGAGCTTCTTCATCTTTTGCCTTCCTGAGTGCCAAGGTGTGTGGGATTTAGCATTTTGCCTAATCCTGACACTCAAATAAACACATAAAAAATACAACTAAAATGCAATGCATGCCTAACCTAGGTAAATGCCTAAATGCAGCCCAAAAATCCATTTGCAGAGTTAAAACCCTTAGAGCTAGGTCTATTTTAAGGCATAAGAATGATGATAAACTGTCGTTTATCACTTAATAGGAGCCTACGGCGGGCCCAACCTAGATCGACCATTGTTGTAGCGCTTCTACCATGTTTTAGAAAGTAGATGCGTCATAGTATAGGTAATAAAAGCGTAACACTTAAATTTATAATGCTCGAAAAATCATGAGTTCCGAGATCATTCGCAGGGAGCAAATTTGGAATTTAATCACTAATCGAAAAGTATAAGTATGAGCACAATAATCAAATCACAAGTAATGTTATGCAATGAATAATCAATCAAAAATATATTCAATAAAGATCCAAATTATATCTCAAGAGTCAAATAATAAAAATACAATAAAGAGCCCAAAAAGTAATGGTTAATCATTTATACTTAGCTCAATTCTCAGTATCAGAACAACTCAAATTCTTAATTTAGCCCTTACCTCAACAGTCACAATCAGACGTCGGAGACAAGCCTCAAACAGCTTAAGTGTCTCAGCACAAACCTCCTCAAAATTTGCCTAAGTGTTTAGGCACGGGTCTTAAGGATAAAACCCCCCTTCACCTCCCCTCAGATATCCCCTCCTTTCTCTCTCTTCCTAATTGAGTAATTAGATCCAGACTGAGGACAAGACCCACGAGGCGTAAGCGTGGGTAAGGAGTGTGTGAGGTGAGTGAGAGGGACCTGACCCCGTGTTCTTAAGCAAAGGGATAAAGCACACAAAACGTTATAAAGCCAAATCCAAACCAAATTCCAATGATATGGGACTAAATTTCTTCTTTCTTCACATGCTCGCGAGCTGATGCTCCATGTAATTAAAGTTGTTGATGCTGTTGGATTGCTCAATCAAAGTCTTGGGAAGCTTCTCCAGTTGGGTCTACATCTACTGGAGGTGGTGTGGTGGTGGTTGACGGCTGGAGCACGACGGACGGAGGTGGAGAAAAAGAGATCGTCAGTGAAGACCTAAAATGCATGAAAACAGCCTTGCGACCCAATTAAAAGGTTCAAGACCTTCACCGTGGCATGAGGAACACGATGGTAGTGTTTGAGTGGTGATTGGTGCACTGTGGAGGTTGGTCGGAGGCGAAATTGTAGGAGCTTTGGTGGGTTGGTAGGGGAGCGATTGAGTGGGTGAAGCTCTTAATTAGGTTAGGGCTTTTGCTTTGTGGAGAGAGAGGAAGGTAGTGGTGGTGGCGGTGTGTTGTTTCGTGATGCGTGGCGGTGACACGGACTCACCAGAGTCACGACCGGTGGCAGAGAAGAAGAGGAAACGGGGAGTATAGTGGTTGAAACTAGGTCTAAGGGGTCTAATCCTATTCTAGAGAGGGAGAGGACCTAAGTTATGGGACGAAAAGATAGGGATTCCGCACTGGTGTGCGTTTTCGGACGCGGAAGGGACAAAGTCTCTGATGAGGGAGAATGGCAACAACGACGGAGATAGAAGGCCCTAGCTAATGTGCACTAGGGTCGGACGATGTCAGGGAAGAAGGACCACCTAATTTGGTGGTTAGGTGGCTAGAAGAGGTTGAGCGTGGAGATCGTCGAAGCCGACGGAGCTCTTAGTCAGAGAGGAGGGAAGAAGGTAGAGACCGACCTAGAATCAACTGATTTGGATGTAGGAACATAGGAGAGCTTATATAGAGCTCAATTAGGCCTCTAATTCCTAAATTGCATTCACTTTGATTAGGATTTTGGAAACAAGAAATCCTACAATTTCTTTGAGCTCGCCTAGGTTCCTTACTCCAATCAGGATCTGAAATGTGTTCCAAATGGTTTCCCATAGTCTGAACACAAATCCCTCCAAATTTGGAGAAATTTCTCATGTCAATGTGCGGTCAATTTGTGTTTAGCTTCTCTGTTGGCTGCGATTAGGAAACCCTATTGTCAATGGCAGAAGAGACCTGTTGGTGAGAAAGATGAGAAGTTAAGGGCCTAATTGTAAGAAAAATGTAGATCCTAAGGGTTTGGATGTAAGAATTAAAGATTTGGGGACTAAATTGCAAACTAGGTCAAGATGGACTCTAATTTGGACCAAATTTCAGTGTTAAACTAATTTGGACCCAAGAAATCTAGTGGTGAACTTGGATTTGGGTTTTGACCATATTTGACTAGGTAAATTGCACAGATGCTCAAATTAGGGCAAATTCTCGTCTAAATCTCTATTTTTGGTGAAGATACCAAACCTCTTAGAATATTTTTCAATGATTTTTAGGATGTTTAGATTGAATTTATCTCAACCAAAACTATTTCAATTTGAGTGTAGCTGATAATTATGGTTTTCGATGCTGTTTTCATCTTCGAAATGCATGAAACCCTGATTCAATCAATGTGAGCCCACTTCTTGGATATTAAAGTTCATTTGACCTTAAATTAACCCTTAATCAACTCCTTGGTTAATCTGCATTTATGATGAGATGGTAAAATAGCAAAATTAACCATATTTTCCTATCTTCTTCTCAGATCAATTCAGTACAGATTTATGATCCTCAGACGGTTATTTAGGAGCATTATCACTTGATTCCCACTAATTCAAGTTAGTTATGACGAATGATGGTTGATGAGAACCTCATCATGAGCCATAACTAGCTCATTTTGACACAATACAAAGGATAAAAGCTCCTACATAACTCAAGGAAAGGCTTAACTCAGAGAATTCTGAGTTTAAGGAGAAAACAAGTCATAAGGGGTAAAAATGCAGTTTTACCAGTATAATCTGCATACAGGGTAATTCAGGGTCCAAACACAGGTCAAACAAACCGAATAAGAAGGAAAGTGGGATGATCTGATAAGGGCTACAGCAATTCCAAGGAACTAAATGATAATCTGTAACCCTAAAGCAAACCCACTTCAATTCACGAGGTTCGAGGCAAAGTAAAAATAGAATAAACCCTCTAAAATTCATAGAAAAATAATCTCTAGGGTTTAGAACCTTCAATTTGGCCTTCAGAACCCATTTTGACCTACATTGAGAACCATACCCAATTAATAGCTTAATTTGGGTTTTTGCATAAATTGACCAGTCAAACAAGGTTTAATCTAGAAATAAAATTCACCATCAGATTCCTTAGGTCCTAATTAGTCATGTATAAAAACTTGAGCTTAAGAAGAAACCTTCTTGACCAACTTTACACTTTGGTCCTCATATATTTACTTTTTGGCCCTCAACTTTTGAACCCTCGCATTTATGCCCCTAACTCTCCTTCATTCTTTGCATTCAGGTCCCTCCTGCCAAAACCTGACCAGCACCATGCTCCGGCGACCTTGCGCGGAGCATGGCGCCGCGCAGGGTAAGGGGGAGGGTCTGGCAAGACAACCGGGGGTGCCCTGCGTCGTCAGCCGTCGCAGGAACACCCCCTGGTCGCTGCAACCCACCATACCGGCCGTGCGAACGCACGGACGGTATGGGTTTCCATCTCCGGCGTCCTCCGGCGAGGGAGACACGTCGTCTCCCTCCGCCTTCCTCTCTGATTCAGCCTCTATAAATACCCCCGTCGCTCCGCCGTTCTGAGGAGCTCGGTCCTGACGGAGAAACACCCTCTTTTCACTCTCTTCCCACTCCGACAGGAAGCCCTCTAGCTCCGACGGTCTCTCCTCCTCCTCCTCATCGTTCTGCCGCACTACCAGCAGCAGGGCTACTTTCCCCCGCTCTTCCCGCGCCGCGCCGCACCCAGCGCACGCCTCTCCAGCCCTCTCCTCGCCGTCGCTCCTTCCTCTGGGCAGCTTCTTCTCCGGCGACAGTCGATACGACTGTCGCTCGCTCCGGCCCCTCCTCGTCCTGCTAAGTAGGTAGAACTCCTCCTCTTTCTCCCCTCTTCCTTTTCCTCATTTTACATCTTTACTGTTGCGCCGATCCGACCAATCGCCCTCACCTTCTCCACCTCCGGCCCCTGCTCCGGCGACCCGCTCCCATCACTCCAGCAACCCACACGGCTCGCCGACCACCACAGAACCTCCGCCTCCTCACCCTGATCAACCTCCGCCCTTCCACTTCTCCCAAATCACCCTCTGCAACTCCACCGAACAAACCCATCTCCCGACCCACAGTCTGACCTAGGGCAGCCCTTAGGCTCCGCCCCGCCGCCTGCACACCCCCTGACCACCTTCGCCGTGCCACGGCGAAGGTCCTCCGCGTTTCTGATTGGGCCGAGAGGCCGTTTCTCTGTAGGCAGGTACCTGCGCTCGTCGCCGCCATTGTTGAAGCGAAGCAGCTTCTTCACCTGCTGCCCCAGGTGCGCCACGCCCAGGTCACGCTCCCAGACAGTGCGAGGCGTCTTCGCGAAGTACCAGGCTACAGTCGAGTCGAAGCTCTCGCGCGAAGCCCCCGCGCTTCGCCTCGACTGCCGTTGCTTCCTCCGCGCAGGCACCCAAATTGGGGTGGGACATTTAGTCCCACCTCGTAACCTTCCAGAGGAGCGCGCCCGCATAAAGGCAAAAAGTGCCTTATGCTCGTTGCCTCCTGAGCACGGGGTGAGATCCCTCTCTCTCACTCGCTCGACCCGGCCTCGTCCGCGACCACGCCCCGCGGACCTGGCCCGACCCGACTTAGACTGACCTGCACTCCTCGCCCACCACGCACGCCGGTGGGCCTGGACCCGGGCGCGACCCGTATCCGACTACCCGGCAGCTCTGGGAGAGCTTTCCTAAGAGCGACTTCTGTGAGAGAGAAATGCGGGGGGGGGGAGGGTAGAATAGGTTTTTGCCCGCTGACGAGAGCTTTGAAGTGTGCAGGCACAGGCGAAGAAGAAGAAGACGAGCGAGGCAGAGAAGAAGGACGACGAAAGCTGAAGGAGGGAGGAGCACTGTAGCAGCGGCGGTTTAAGTCGTCTGATTGGAAAATCAGACGACGTCCTGAAGGCAAAGAAGGAGAAGGAAGGAGAGGCAGAGGAGAACACAGAGAGGCCAAGGGAAGAACTGAAAGAAGAAGAAGAGCACGAGAAGAAGAAGATCTGAAGAAAGGAAAAGAAGAAAGAAAGAAGAAGAAGAAGAAGAACAGGACCGCTCTGCAGAAGAAAAAGGAAGAGACGAGCAGAAACAGCTGAAAGAAGAAGAAGAACATCACCACTGCAGATAAAGAAGAAGAACAAAGGAAGAGAGCAGAAGATCTGAGAAGGAAGAAGAGGAGAAGCAAAGAGAAAAGAAGAAAAGCCAACAAATTCTCTCTCTCTCTCTTTATTTTTGTAATAAGAATTTGTATCTCTAGAATACAGTTTGCTCCCTGAGTTCGACCTCGGGAACCCTTTATTTCCGAGTAACAAATTGTATTAAACTGGTAATCACCTCTCTATACTATACTACGACGAAATAATAAAACTATAGAGGAAGGTCGCCACCAGTTTTTGGCGCCGTTGCCGGGGAGCAACGGCTATTCTAGAGGTAAACATTCCTGTTTCTTTTTAGTTTCTGATAATCTCCTCACTTTTGGGCAGCTACAGGAAATCAAGAAGACAAGCAACCGCACGACAACCACTCCGAGGACAGATAAATTTTTTTTTTTTTCCTCTCGCTATTAACCCCTAAACTCTAAAGAGGAAGAAAAGAAAAGAACAATATAGGGCTAACCTGTCTTCCATACTTAGTAACCATAAAAAGTTGCATGTTTTCAACCCATTACTCCTGCACACTATTAAGGGTATTTAAGGGCTAACACATTCTTGCTTGAGCCCTAATTACCCAACAAAGAGTTAACTGGACCAAGTAGAGCCAACCTAGGATCCAACACTAGGGATTTAGAGACACACTCCTTAAGCAAGAATTGAGAAAACCAAATGAAGTGTGCCCAAGCCCTTGTCTGAAAATACCTATTCAAAGAAAACCTAAAACAATTGACTCTCTAAACACTTGAACCCTAAAAGACAAGACCCAAAAACTCTCAAAGGAAACAAGAGGTAAAGTTACCCCCTTGGGTCAACCAACCTTAAATTAGGTCACTCTTTGCACTCAAAGAACTAAAAGTTCAAGTGAAACCTTAAGCACCCTGATCTTAAAGTAAAAATTGGTAGACTTAAGAGGTCAAGATCCCCATTCTGGTCTACCTGGAACCGCAGTGACAAGAGAGGTCGGGTGGGGGAAACCCTGTAACCCGTGGGGACACTCTACCGTGTAGGGGTCTTCGCGGGACTCTCCCTCTCTGGCTGCCCAGGTAATTCTCAGGTGGACGATCTTTCTGATCAAGGGGTCCATCTGCCCCGAACCTCTATAGTCACCCAACATTTTTTGGGTGTCTTGATTGGGTCCAGCACCTGCTTATCTCATCCAGTCCTTCAGTATTTTGCAGGAGGTCCTTGAAACCTCCTATAGAAATTCACTCTCTCCGAGGCTAAGCCTCGGCTCCCTTGTTTTTGCAGAAATCATTCACATAGCCCCTCTTTCCTCTGATTCTGAACAAAGTCCCCTTCTTCCATTAATTCAAACTTCTGATTCTATCTTGATTCCACCACCTGATTCGAAGATGCAACCTAATTACCTAGCAAGACTACCATATAAAAAACATGAATATCTGAGATCCATGAAAGATAAGATGATTGAGGATGCCCTTGAATTCTATGAAATCAAATATAAACCCTCAACACCAATAGAAAACATTCAGGTTGATGTCCCAACAACCACAACTTTCATCATAAACTGTGCCCAGATTCTATTGACAGAAGTTACAAAAGGATCAACCCGAGATATGCTCATGACAGGATACATTGAGATGGAAAAATTACACCAATCTGAATACCTTCAATGCTTGACAAATCCTGTACTTTGGGAACAACACCAAGATGCCCTTATGAAACGGGTAGAAATGATGAAATCAGTAGAACAAATTATCAACCAGAAATACCCATATATACCAGAGATAGAGGATGAACCATCTTGGAACAATATTAAGGAACAATCCAGTTTCCCAGATCTCGGGACTGGGGCACAAAGTGGTTGTGAAATCCCAACCCAAATAGAAGACAATGTTGAATTAGGTTGGGATATTGCAGGAGAACACAATGATGAGCCAAACTTAGATCATGAATTGCCAAGCCTAGAATTTCAAAACTCCTGCAATAATGAGATCAGAACTGAACCTTCTGAGGGTATAAATTCCGCCCCTTATTTTGATAAGGTGGCCCTCGAAGGTTATTCGGACTAAGGTTCTAATAATTCTACCCACATCCTAAGCCTAGAACCTAGATCTGAAACTTATTGGGAAGATTATGAGGCCCCTTATGAGAAAGATCAATTTTTTACAGAATATGATTCCAGGCCTCTATTTGATGAATATCCCTCTCCAACATCTTCAGAAAATCTGATCGATTTTCCAGAGAACATGCCAATTTATGATACAGAGACTGAGGAGTTGGACGAGTTGGATTTTAATTGGGTCTATCCTACCAGCTTGGAGCTTGAGCCTAGACAGAATACCTTTTCGAGCCTAGAATTGACATATAGGCTAGACCCCAATCAGGCTGCTGATTCCACATCTGATGATTTTTGCTGTGGTGGAATTCATGATCATGAATCTCATTTTCGCCAACTCTCCGACAATTTCAAATCTGACTATAATTGCGGAGAGATTCCCCTTCCTGAACACGTCAGGCCTATCTACGACCTCAGTTCTCATGACTCTAACTCCGACTCTGAGGTCCTGATTCCCGAGATCACTGATAACACAGAATCATTCCTTTTTGATCCTCAGGAACCAAAAACAGAAAATGCCAAGAGTGATTGCAACCAAGAATCCAAATTTTTTCTTGAATCCGATTCCTTTCATCCTACAAACACTCTTCCGGCATTTGATAGTTACCCAGAGGACTCTCTACAGAAAATCACCTATCATCTGTTTCTAGAAGAGCCCTCGTACACAATGGCCACCTCATCCGCACACACAGAACGGATCAAAACCTCTTCCAAACCCCGACCCGCAACTGCACTCAATTTCTATTCAGATTCACCTCTCACCGAGCCGATTGCATTTCCAACTCAGGTTCTGAACACTGATCAGACTACATACCACGCCCCATCATTCTCTGATCACCCCTATAGGGTTTCCGCGTCATTCATTGATTATTCTACGGATCCCTACTCTGACCAGGCTGATTCGACTCAGCCAAACCCTGCGTTTACACTTCCACATCCATCTGAGCTTCATAGTTTATGGTGGGCTCCACACCTTTTTATCCACATCTATCAACCCACCAGATTAATTGCGTTTGGGCTGCATCATCAGCCTGTTGATCTGAACAAGCACCTGGTTGGACCAACCAGGCTCTTAATCAAGGTGCTTGTCTTACAAAACTCTGTTGATTTGACCATCCCCTCTCCATCGCATTTCCCGCTTGGCTGAAGGCATCAAATTTAGCGCTCAACGGGAGGCAGCCCGTCATTCTCTTTGAAAACCTGAAACTTGTTCTGACACCTTTTTGCACTTGAAGTTCACACTTTAGGACAGCCGACTCCACCTCAGGTGCTTGCATCTGAGATTAGAAATCGTCCGCAGCAGTCACCCCGACCCATTCACTCATCAAAACATCTGTCCTAATGTAAGAACTAAGTTGAATAAAAACCCCTAGGTTACAATGAGGACATTGCAAATCTTAGGCATGGGGGGGTATGAAAGTGCAAAACTTGTAAGAAAAGGTTTCAAACAAAAAATTCACATATGCCAAAAACACCATAAAAATTAAAAAAAATTTCGAAAAAGAATAAGAGGAAAAGAGGAGAAGGAAATTTTGTGAAGGAGAAGGAGAAAAGAAACAAAATGAAAAAGGAGCGCAAAATTATGAGAAAAAAGTGATAGTCATTAGTAAGGAACTAAGGAATTAACCTAAGTTCTAGACCTCATTCAAGAAAATAACTGAAAAGTGCATAATGAGATTAGTAAGAACGCAAACCTTAGGCATTCTTGAATAGACTCTTAGTACCCATTAAGATCTAGACATTCCTCAAGAGGTTGAGGAAAATGAAAAGCTGAAGTATTAGGTCTAAGGCTTAGGGAGTATTTGGCCTCATTAACTAATTTTTGGTTTACGGGACTCAGTAACCTAAGCACCCTAACCTCACACACAGCCTGGTTCAGTAAGCGTAAAAATCAAAATCACGCAGAAGCGTCGCAAAATTCTGAAAAGAACACCTAGAATAGGAGCGGCCGATCAACACAAGTTGATTTAGACGAGTTCCCAGCGCGGAGAGGCGGGAAATCCCCTCGAAGATGCGTAACAAAATATAATCTCCTCGGTGCTTGTCTCTTAGGATATTCACATATCCTACTAGGGGCATGTAAGCACTCTGCTGGTTCAGATTCCATGGATAGCATTATCTCGAAGTGTCAATTGCCAGGGTCTAGATTCGGCCACGGAACACCATGGATGGGATTATCTCGAAATCTCAATAGCCAGGGTTCTGGGGGTTGCCATGGGCGGTGCTATCTCGAAGCATCGATTGCCAGGAACCCTTGAGGATTGATGATGGGAGCAAGGAATCTGATACAGACCGTGTTGAAAAGACAATCCTAGGCTAGAACTAAAAAGAAAAAGAGAGAAAAAATTCTCCAAACAGAAAAACTTTCTATCTCTCTCTTATAAGACGCACTGCGAACTAAGCCAGGGCTAAAATCATTTCAAGCACGGGTGCTTTAACCACAAAGTCCAATAAACCTTAGGTTAGTTCTTGTGGGCCTTAAAAACCTTTGCTAAAGACTGAGGCTAAGGCTAGACATATTTTGGATCTTGATTGGTACTAGAGTACCTTTTAGGCCTATGGTCAGCATTCTAACCTAATATAAGCTCAAATAAAAAAGCACTTATCTGAAGCTATTAAGAACTTCATGGTCTAGAACAAGGGTTGAAACCTTAAGTTTTTGCTAAGGGACTAGCAAAAGCTAGGCATGGGGGTATGATGAGAACCTCATCATGAGCCATAACTAGCTCATTTTGACCCAATACAAAGGATAAAAGCTCCTACATAACTCAAGGAAAGGCTTAACTCAGAGAATTCTGAGTTTAAGGAGAAAATAAGTCATAAGGGGTAAAAATGCAATTTTACCAGTATAATCTGCATACAGGGTAATTCAGGGTCCAAACACAGGTCAAACAAACCGAATAAGAAGGAAAGTGGGATGATCTGATAAGGGCTACAGCAATTCCAAGGAACTAAATGATAATCTGTAACCCTAAAGCAAACCCACTTCAATTCACGAGGTTCGAGGCAAAGTAAAAATAGAATAAACCCTCTAAAATTCATAGAAAAATAATCTCTAGGGTTTAGAACCTTCAATTTGGCCTTCAGAACCCATTTTGACCTACATTGAGAACCATACCCAATTAATAGCTTAATTTGGGTTTCTGCATAAATTGACCAGTCAAACAAGGTTTAATCTAGAAATAAAATTCACCATCAGATTCCTTAGGTCCTAATTAGTCATGTATAAAAACTTGAGCCTAAGAAGAAACCTTCTTGACCAACTTTACACTTTGGTCCTCATATATTTACTTTTTGGCCCTCAACTTTTGAACCCTCGCATTTATGCCCCTAACTCTCCTTCGTTCTTTGCATTCAGGTCCCTCCTGCCAAAACCTGACCAGCACCATGCTCCGGCGACCTTGCGCGGAGCATGGCGCCGCGCAGGGTAAGGGGGAGGGTCTGGCAAGACAACCGGGGGTGCCCTCGTCGTCAGCCGTCGCAGGAACACCCCCCTGGTCGCTGCAACCCACCATACCGGCCGTGCGAACGCACGGACGGTATGGGTTTCCATCTCTGGCGTCCTCCGGCGAGGGAGACACGTCGTCTCCCTCCGCCTTCCTCTCTGATTCGGCCTCTATAAATACCCCCGTCGCTCCGCCGTTCTGAGGAGCTCGGTCCTGACGGAGAAACACCCTCTTTTCACTCTCTTCCCACTCCGACAGGAAGCCCTCCAGCTCCGGCGGTCTCTCCTCCTCCTCCTCGTCGTTCTGCCGCACTACCAGCAGCAGGGCTACTTTCCCCCGCTCTTCCCGCGCCGCGCCGCACCCAGCACGCGCCTCTCCAGCCCTCTCCTCGTCGTCGCTCCTTCCTCTGGGTAGCTTCTTCTCCGGCGACAGTCGATACGACTGTCGCCCGCTCCAGCCCCTCCTCGTCCTGCTAAGTAGGTAGAACTCCTCCTCTTTCTCCCCTCTTCCTTTTCCTCATTTTACATCTTTACTGTTGCCCCGATCCGACCAATCGCCCTCACCTTCTCCACCTCCGGCCCCTGCTCCGGCGACCCGCTCCCATCACTCCAGCAACCCACATGGCTCGCCGACCACCGCAGAACCTCCGCCTCCTCACCCTGATCAACCTCCGCCCTTCCACTTCTCCCAAATCACCCTCTGCAACTCCACCGAACAAACCCATCTCCCGACCCACAGTCTGACCTAGGGCAGCCCTTAGGCTCCGCCCCGCCGCCTGCACACCCCCTGACCACCTTCGCCGTGCCACGGTGAAGGTCCTCCGCGTTTCTGATTGGGCCGAGAGGCCGTTTCTCTGTAGGCAGGTACCTGCGCTCGTCGCCGCCATTGTTGAAGCGAAGCAGCTTCTTCACCTGCTGCCCCAGGTGCGCCACGCCCAGGTCACGCTCCCAGACAGTGCGAGGCATCTTCGCGAAGTACTAGGCTACAGTCGAGTCGAAGCTCTCGCACGAAGCCCCCGCGCTTCGCCTCGACTGCCGTTGCTTCCTCCGCGCAGGCACCCAAATTGGGGTGGGACATTTAGTCCCACCTCATAACCTTCCAGAGGAGCGCGCCCGCATAAAGGCAAAAAGTGCCTTATGCTCGTTGCCTCCTGAGCACGGGGTGAGGTCCCTCTCTCTCACTCGCTCGACCCGGCCTCGTCCGCGACCACGCCCCGCGGACCTGGCCCGACCCGACTTAGACTGACCTGCACTCCTCACCCACCACGCACGCCGGTGGGCCTGGACCCGGGCGCGACCCGTATCCGACTACCCGGCAGCTCTGGGAGAGCTTTCCTAAGAGCGACTTCTGTGAGAGAGAAACGCGGGGGGGGGGAGGGTAGAATAGGTTTTTGCTCGCTGACGAGAGCTTTGAAGTGTGCAGGCACAGGCGAAGAAGAAGAAGACGAGCGAGGCAGAGAAGAAGGACGACGAAAGCTGAAGGAGGGAGGAGCACTGTAGCAGCGGCGGTTTAAGTCGTATGATTGGAAAATCAGACGACGTCCTGAAGGCAAAGAAGGAGAAGGAAGGCGAGGCAGAGGAGAACACAAAGAGGCCAAGGGAAGAACTGAAAGAAGAAGAAGAGCACGAGAAGAAGAAGATCTGAAGAAAGGAAAAGAAGAAAGAAAGAAGAAGAAGAAGAAGAAGAACAGGACCGCTCTGCAGAAGAAAAAGGAAGAGACGAGCAGAAACAGCTGAAAGAAGAAGAAGAACATCACCACTGCAGATAAAGAAGAAGAACAAAGGAAGAGAGCAGAAGATCTGAGAAGGAAGAAGAGGAGAAGCAAAGAGAAAAGAAGAAAAGCCAACAAATTCTCTCTCTCTCTCTTTATTTTTGTAATAAGAATTTGTATCTCTAGAATACAGTTTGCTCCCTGAGTTCGACCTCGGGAACCCTTTATTTCCGAGTAACAAATTGTATTAAACTGGTAATCACCTCTCTATACTATACTACGACGAAATAATAAAACTATAGAGGAAGGTCGCCACCAATGGTGTTACCATCAACCACTACTAGAGCCAGGCCCATAGTTATTATTTAGGTTTATTTTTGTATAGATTTGAACCCATCCAGGCCCACAATAGTCACCTAGCTCCCAGCCCACACACCCACACAGTGGCACACATGCACACACACACACACACCCAAATGCTCATAATTTGCACCCTGCATTGACGATCGAACAGGCTATGCACACATTTGGTTTTATAGGTGTACAACACTTCACTAGTCTATGATGTGGGGCTGTGCAAGCCCTCTTCTCTTTTGCGCTGCTTAGCTCCAGACCAGACTTCATTAATCAATTGCCAACAACTCACAACTCCAAATCCTAAGGTTAAAGGCTCAATCGAAAGCCTTTTGTGCCTATTTTTGATTGATGGTTTCAATTGGATCAAAGGATAGATTTGATCGATTCTTGAAATCAGGCCCAACACTTGGCCTAAAACCACGTTTGCTCTACTATGTTCCAGTAGGAGAAGTTAGATCATTAGCCTACTTAATTTAGTCATTCCTCTCAACTGAGAGCTAAGATAGATTTAATAAAGCATTCCACATGGAATGTAGAAGTCAAAGTGGATCAGAGATGCTTAGAGAGCTTCAGAGCTTCTTAACTCTCGTGCTCACGATATAGGACTCAAATTTTAGAATAAAAGGGGTTCATAGACAAATATAAGCCTCTTGAATTGATTTGAATCAATTCATAAGGTTATGAAGACTCGATCTGGGTGGAAATCAAAGTTAAAACTCGACAAAATGGTACTGAACTCCCTTGGGGTTTAGTTTGAACCCAAACTGTGAAGAAAGCGGAAACTACAACAATTATCAATAAATCTCACTCTAATTGGTTCCAAATGATTCAAAATCGACACAGGAACTCAAAACAATCTTAAAATCTGAGTCTTGAGGTCTAAAACACCATAAACTAGTCTAAGTTGACCTATGTAGCTTAGAAGTTGACGTTGCAAATCAAGGACTTTCAAAACAAATAAACTGCTTAGATTGATTGATTTCGACCTTAGGAATCGATTGAATTCATCAAAATTGTGTTTTAATTCCTCCAGATGAAGTCTTAGGCACTTTCTCCTGAGATCAAAAGGTGCTTCGATTTTCAGAACAAATCAAAGGTTCTCAGACCTATTTAAGATCAATTCTATACTCTACAGACTCTACTCGTGCTTATCGACTTGATTCCAGAATCTAAGACTCAAATAATAAGTCTACTCAGCTCTGTCGGAGCTGAGGAAGGCGATGATCAATCAGAGGAATAAAATAATTTAAAGACAAGTCTATGTACTAAAATCTAATCCTTAGAACACAAACAAGTAATCTGGAGCTTTATACGAAGTTCTAAGGGCTAAGGTTCTATTTTGATGTCATCGGAGCTCATCGGTGAAGGTTGGAATTAGTCGTTAGAGATCAAATGTCCAATAAACTACTCAAGAACATATTCAAAAGATTCCTAATGATCCCAAGATCATCAGGAACACAACAATTGATCTAAATAAACTCTCATTGAAGGATATGCTTGAAATTTCGTAGAATGTGTCTTCTGAGTTCGTTTGAACTCAGAAGAGTTTGTCTCACTCAATTGAGTGAGGTGAATTACTTCTTATGCTTGTGCGATGATGTAAAGATGTTCAATTAGATGAAATAAATCCTCTGAGTTCGCCATTGACAGCGAGCTCAGAGGTTGAGGTGAAATTGGGTATTTTGTGTGTAGGCGATAATAGATGAAATTAAGTAGTGGAATGGAGCCCTAGGGATGTGTAGGGGTGATGGGCCCCAATTGAAGGTGAAATAGCTCTGAGATCTCTGCCCTAGACAACGGATCTCTTAGGTGCATGTAATATGGGTTAGGCGATATATGTGCTAAATCATGAAATTAGAGGCATAGAAATGATCGTGGAAAGGCTGCAAGTGTGATATGTGTGAAATAAAAGTAAAAGAGTGATTCGAACAAGCCTGACATGGTTCGTCGGAGGTCAGGAAGAAGAAAGCTAGAACAATCAATAGAGGAACTAATTACTCTAACTGACTACTCTAATCTACTCTACTCTAAACTACAAAGATAACACTATTGTTACCTGGAAGAATAGGGGTAGAGGATCTCTGTCGAGGCTTGTCGGAGGAAGAAATAGAAGATATGAGATAGAAGCTCCAGCAAAGACGAATAAGGTGGAGGAATACGAAGCAGCAGCAGCGTAGCAGCATCTAGAGATGTGGCGGAGGACGACAGAGTGGAAGAAGCGATCAAGCTCCTCGAAGAAGACCAAAGGAAGAGGAAGAAAGTCGCTGGAGTAGGAAAGAATAGCCTACCACAACTCAATTTGGGGAATAGGGAAGGGAGTTGCTAATGGAGATCAGAGGTGTGGAGGTCTATTTATAGGTGGTGGCGAAGCTCTAGGGGGAGGTATCTGAATGGAATAGGGCTCGGTTCATCATAACTGATAGATCGATCTTTGCTTTCGATGAAATTTTTAACATGAAATGTCGTGTCATTATAATTGTTGCGTGGTGGAAAATCGACTATCAGAACTTACATGAAAGCTAACCACAGATTGGTTAGGTTGTATCCACATGGAGGACTGAGACCAATAAACTCACAAATATTTACTCTAACCAATATTTTTCACCATTAATCACAGATGGTCGAGAGAAAACCAAGGTGGAGCAACAAGTATATAAGAACCAAGTACATAGAATCCAATATGTCTTTTACCATGCCAATATACGCGAGTGTACTCCAAACTCAACTGTGCGTAACGACAATGTTCAATAAATATTTCCCTAAATTATCACCAAATAACACTAGCCGCAAATCAAATCTACATATATCTATATATATATATATATATATCAAGCGACATATCAGATCCAATGCAAACTTAAAGATAACACATAATTTTCAAACTTTAAGGATTCACATGCAAATATTACTATTCTTAAGAGAATAACCACACCATGTTCTCAACCAGGCACATTAACCAAAAGCTAATACTCTTACATGGTGCTGACCTTAGATGAGAATATAGCAAAGACAAAGGGCACACAAGAGAAAATTTCACAATATAAATTTATTAAACTTAACCAAGATTTTCAATGCCACCTTCAATCGCAACATTCCAATTAATAGTGGTGCTACCGTTGGAAAATAGGGGAAGAGGAGTTCCTTGCTGTTGAGGGAGAGGGCATCAACGACGGCGAGGCTACCGGTGGAGATGCGTCAGAGCAAGGGCGTTGTATGGTGGTGTTGGTGTCGAGATCAGAGGGTGGAGGTGGCCGATCGAAGTGAAGGGTGGCTGGCGGTGATGGGTTTTGTGGGCATGAGATTGGGGTCGTTGGTTGGGGGTGTGCGACGGTGAAGAGTAGGGGCTCTCTAGGTGAGGTTGGTGTCGAGGATGGTGACTGGAAAGTACTCCCGTGGGCGGTGGATGCGAAGGGATGTTGGGTTCTTCGTGGGGGGTTGCAGTGGTGTTGGTTGTTGTGATGGTGTTGGCGTGATGGGTTATTTGCAATGGTACAGTAGGAGAAGAAAGAAAGAGGTTGAGGGAGAGGGTGGCTTGCATAGGCAGAGAGGGAGAGTGGTGGTGGTTTTGTCGATGGCGTGGTGGTGTTTGTGGTGGCTCATGGTGATGGGTAGGAGGGCATGGTGTTGGGCGGCGGTGAGAGAGCTGTCACCACGCTCGCCAAGGAGGGTGAAGAGATGGTTGCGGTGAAGGTTAAGCTCTTGGGTCACAGTGGGGAAGATGGTGAGATGGAGTGAACAATGGAGGCCATGTTCACAGTGCACGCAACTTCCATGGTGTGTGCTTCGGCCACGATGTTGGCGATTGGTGGATGAGGAAGATCCCTGACAGGGGGGCACGTCCAGTAGAATGGTTGTGCATGGTTTTATAGAGAGGGGCATGGGTAGGTGGCGTTAGGGGGATTACATGGGGTTGTTGGATGGGATATGGGGGATGTTGTTGGTGAGATTTGGGTTGTTTGGAATTTCGGTGGGTGGTTGAAGGGTATGGGATAGGTTATGGTGGAAAATGTTGTTGGAGAGTGGTGGCACTCATGCTGTCACCACGACCACGTGCGAGGAGGCTCAGCCTGCTATGAGGAAGCGACGCGTTGGCGATGGATTTGGAGCATTTGCAAGCGTGCACCTGTTCATATCATGAAAAGATGTGTGTATCAAGTTGTAACAAAATATCTATAATTAAGATAAACTAACACTTAGTTCTAAATAATTACAATCTAATGAGACGTGTTTCAAATGTACTTAGGCTATTAAGTGTCTAATAAATTAGACTTATCAAATATCCCCATGCCTAAGCTTTGCTAGTCCCTAGCCAAAATGAAAAATGATGGAAGTGAACGAAAGATTTCTTCTTTCATTATTCCACAAATTTAGAAATCCATACAAATGTGAAAATAAAGTGATAGTAGCTTAAGTAATGGATCTAAGTGAAAAATCACTTACACTTAAAGTTCGTACTTAACCTTTGGTAAAAATTCTATTAAGATAGACAACTTCTTCCCTCGGGGATAAAGGAGAAAATAATTTGTAATTTGACCCTAACTTTTTGGCTTAGGTAGAAGATGTCTGAGTCAAATTGATTCATATTTGGTGGCTCATACTCTTCTGGTGCTAAATGTAATCTAGTACTCTAGACTTTAGATCTCTAGACTATCAAACAAGTCAACTCAAAGAGAGGCTAAAAGTTGTGCTCTCTTAGCATTCCCTTGCGCTCACTCTCTCTTTGTTTCTTTGGAGTTCACAATCTTATCAGATTTTGTAAATGACTCAATATTTGGTGGTCTCACATGACATTCACACTTTAGTTAGAGTCTTAATAACCCTATAACTAAGTCAGAATTCCTTAGCCAGTATTCGGGCGATCTGAAATACGGAAAAAGTAGGTATGAGTCATATTTGGTGGATCGCAATGGGTGTTTTTGTTGCCTCAATGACATCGTCACATGATGAAATCGATACAAAAACATAGTTATAAATTCGAACATTTTTTTTTCTATATATATTTTTTTCTTCTTTTCTCTCTCTCTCTCTTTTTATAATTACCAACACAACATAATACGAGACAAACTTTTATTTATGAGGCATTATTGTGGAGAATGATGTTCCAAAAGATATTGTGTTGGCTTATTTAGTGGAAGTGCCTACTCTCGGTACTGAGGATGGATGGATAGGACAAGCGTACTTCTGACCTTTGGCACTACTACCCTCCTTTAGCTAAGGATTATATGAAGGATGATCGTAACCATCCACCAAAGTCAAATTTTTATTAGAACTCAATCTCTATGTATCTGCCTTATTTGATGACTCTTAAAAATTCACACACAGTGTTCATACGTAGGAACAAAGTGCGAAAACTATGCCTAACTTTGAGATATCATCATCTAATTATCTAGAACTTAAGAATCCTTACACTAGATTTAGTGCACTAGTAGTCATCTAGTTTTATCTCAAAAATGTTTGGTAGAGCTAATAGAAGATAGTTTGCATGACTCCCTACTAACTACTGTCCAAGGGTTCAGGAAAAGAAGCAATGCTTCTCCTTGACAATTAAAAAAAATGTCTATTGATTTTCATAAAAGATCCATTGCAAAGTCTACGTGCGAGTGAAGTAAATATACTGGATTCTAAACTAGAAACAATTTAAGAAGAAAATCTTCAATAAAATCTCCTTGATAAAGATCTTTTGCTAGGGGCTAACCAATTTGGCTAAAGAAAACAAAAGGAATTGTTTTTTCCCACCAAGAACTAATGCACCTAACCTAAATGTATGTACAAAACAACCTCAGGTTATACCCTCCCATGACTAAATCCTACAATGTCCTCATTATAAAATTAAGATAGAGGGAGAGAAGAACGAAATCACCTGATGAAGGCATTATTCTATACATTGGGTTGCCTCCCAACAAGCGCTGCATTTATGTCAACTTCTAGACGAGTGGAATCTGCAAATCAGGTTGTACATTCAGGTGGGAAGGCCCCATAAATATGTGTAACAAGGTGAGCCTAGAAAATAGGTAACTGCAGATGCTGGCGAGCTGATGATGTAGAGTTATCCTAAATGCTCACCAGAACGTGGAAATGCGAGGGACCTCACGGACTACCTGGAGAGGTCTAGGAAAAAGAATAGCATGAGACAGGACCTCTTGAAACGTGATTAGAGGATAACAAGGGTCCTCTAAAGCATGAAGGGATTTAAAATATATAATCATAAGTATGTTTGACCCTTGAATGGCAAGAGTAAAAGTACAAGTATCAATCCAAACTCACCATTCCACTCGAGGATGTACTGACCGAATATTCTTCCCAGAAAGAATGTATGTGAGCAGAGACCTAAGCTAAGGATTAGGTAAGGAGTCTAAAGTTTGCTTGAGTGATTGGGTGATAATGATTAAGTCCAATGAGGGATTGGTCTGTTCAAATTGCATTCCCAACAAGCATTCTTCTTTCATTGTTTCATCAAACTCCAACTGCTCCTCTATAATAGATGACTCATTCACAGAATTCATTATCTCATTATCTTAAGTAGACTCATGATCAAAATGCTTTGACGGCAGTTGGGTCTCCTAAGAAGCAACAAAATTGTAATTATCATTAAGCCCATCCTCGGGTTCTTTCTCATCAATTACATCCTTTATGGGGGCTTTGTGTGATTTATTAAACACAGTCGCTACTTCATTATCCTTTATCTGTTCAGGAAGAGGATCATTCCCAATGTTATACGAATGGAGAAGGCCTATATCTCTCAATTCTTTGTTCTCCTGGGGGCATAAATCCTCAATTGATACATATTATTCCTGAGAGTCTCTCCTAGGCTCCTCAATCTTATGTTCGTCCTCCTCCAACTTCAACTCCATATCTTCCTGATTTTGGGGAGGATGATTTTCAAAATCAAAAGTAGGGAGGAATCCAGAATTTACCAAGTCATTCATATCCTCAGGGGTAAGTCTGTAAAGAACACATAATCCCCTCGAGATTCACTCCAAACTCTAAATCCAGGTTCCTCCATTGGGTCATCATCCTCCTCTAAAATAGACTCTTTGTGTCCTCGAGATCAGAAGTGATCCAATTCATCCAAATCTTGTTTCATTCCCTTAAGGTCACCTATGTTGAACACCTGTAAATCATCAGAATGTTGTATGGTAGGTGTTGGTTCCCTACGTGAAGGGTCAGGATTGGGCTTACTAAGAGTAGAATGGGGTTCCACCATATGATCAATCGGGAAAGTGGTATGAACAATACGACCTTGACCCGGGTCATTAGAAGTGAACGATATGCTATCATTGGGGTCAAGGTCCTCAAGAGGTACAAGGTTTTTTGATTGGTTTCTCTGCCACACTAGGCAAAAAATTTTTGGAATTTCCCATCGAAATGGATTTAGCTAAAGAAAAAGCTTTCACCGCAGCCAAATATCCCTTTTTCTTCCAAATATTTTGACGAATACGTTTTTCTGACATAGAAGTACGTTTTTTTGGAACTGTCATTCAAAAACAAAGAAGTGACTCATTTTTATTGTTCTATGTGAAATACATGTATTTCAAAATCATTATTTTTATTCATTATTTATACTTCATTTCATAAATAATGGAATCCTTTTTCCTAAGATAGGAATACTTTTTTTTTTCTTATAATATTATCCTATCCATTTAGAATGCAAGGGCACCACTATCGTTAATTTTGATGATAACAAAACACTTGTGATTTAACATTTGTATTTGAGTTTATAAGTTTTCAGGATAATGCAAACGGATACAAGTGTGAAGGAGCTGAAGCTCGCATCCATGGTGGATTAAAGGAGCTTGATGGAGGAGAAGGAGCTTCATGTAGAGCGAAAGTGTGAAGATCAAGGAGAATAGGATATATACATTTTTTCATGTATTCTATTGTACTTTGCTCTTTTTCTTTAGAATTGTTGTAAAGAGCCCAAAGTACCTTACCTTAGTCCTAAGAAACCTTACACCTTACTAGGACTCTTAGACAAACACTTTGAAAAATCAGAAAACCAAAATAGGCTTCAGACAGCCTGATTAGACGTCTAATCTGGACTTCAGACGTCTGATCTGTGACTTTAAGACGTCTGACCTTTTGTCCAGATGTCCAAACACTTAGGCTGGGCTTAGTACATTCTGTCCATTGATTTCAGTCGATCAGCTCATAGTCCAGACATCTTAGGAGACGTCTGATGCCATTGACAGACATCCAATAATAGGACCATTGGACTGTCAGAATATAATCCTCGGAGATTACCCTATAAGTAACACTTTCAGATGTCAGTAGAGCATCCTAGACGTTTGATAAATAGACGTTAGGCTAAGATCTAACCCAAATTACTTTCGTCAGAGGTTTTAGCCATTAAGCCTCTCAAGAAATCCATTCCCACAGAGGATTGCCTTTCCAAATGACCTGACGTATTACCATGCGTCTGACTTGTCATCTGTGCAACAAGTCACTTGATCCTAGTTTTGATCTGGTGAAAAATAAGAAGCAACCCATCTAGAATTAGATGTCTGATTATCTGACCAGATGTATTAAAAGTGATTCTTAGACATCCATCTTGATCCAACCCAGTTGAGATCATCCACTCTTCTAGATCAGACGACTAATCCTTAGATCAGACGAAGACCCAGACGTTTGACCTTAATACCAAACATCTAATAACCCTGTCAAAATCATAATGACCCTGATTTCTACCTGATTTGCCTTGGATTTATTTCCAACAGCTACCTAAGCCTTCCAAAGCCTTCCGAGGGGTTCCTAAGCCATCTATAAATAGAAGAGTACCCTTCCTAAGCAAAACACACCAAGTAAAACTACTTCCACTACTATTGTGTCAAAGAAGAGATTAGAATCAAAGAAGAAAGTGTTGTTGCTCTCCAAGCCCTCTAGCATCCATCTGAGAGCACCGTTACACTGCTGACCTCACGTTGCAACACTTTCATCTAAGAGAAGTTCTTTTGCCTATAGGCGCTAGTTTGATTTACACCTATTTTGGGCTCTATAGGATTTTATGTAATTTTGTCTTTGTTTTAATTCCCATCTCCCTTGCGAGACAAAATACTCCTTGTGAAGAGGAGGGGTTTGAGGTACACTACCCTCGTACAAAATAGTGTCGGTTGTATTGAGGTTGAACTACCCTCGTTTTAAGTAGTTCGATTAATGGATTTGATTGACTAGGTTGATCGGGAAATCCTAAGTCGAGAGGCTTAGGTAGTGATTTTTACCCGTATTTGGGCTTCCACCTAAAAATCCTTGCGTGCTTGTGAGATTGCATTTTTGTGATTATCGTATTATATTTCTGGTTCTTATTTTTATACCGTAAATCTCAGCCCCTTAGTCTAGGTAATTACACCATCTTCCCTTTCTTATGGCTCCAATACAACTTGGGTGGATAATTACTAAGATTGTCCTCCTTTAGTGGTCGTGTCTCATGGGGAGAGTGTAAGTGGTAGCTACTCCTCAAAATGGGATCCTCGTTGTCATTGGTTTCCTCAAAACTGATTTAATGATCACGAGAGTTGGGGTAGGAATTATAATTAGTAGCAGGTGAGTAGCTGATCGTGAAAAAGCGTGATTTGTAAATTAGGGTTTTTATCATTGTAACACGCAATTATGATCGCTTTTAAAATTTGTAATGATTGAGTACTTGGAAAGTATTCGAGTTGTCCCAAGGGAGGTAGGAATGCGATTTGAAAACTATCGCTTGAATTTTGGAAATCAACTTTCTTTTTGTGTTTTGAAATATATATATATATATATATATATTTTAGGTTTTAAATAAGGGAAAAATGATTACAGAGAAAATGGAGATTAAAACTACTAGAAATAAAGCAACAAGTGCTTTGTTTCTCCAACTCACTCCAAGCACAGGAGGCTTGGAGTAATGGAGGAACAACACACAACAAGAATCACAAGATATCTAAACAAAAGTAGAAGAATGCTTCTTGAAATAGAAATCATTTTACAACAAAGTTGGAGAACTCACAAGTGAGAAGAATTCCTACTTGTAATCTCCAACAAAAATCAAAACACTAAACTACCATGCAACAAAGTACAAGGAAAATGTAGAAGAAAACTTATGAAGAAGGTGATGATGATGTTGCAGAGTTTCCGCTCCAATTCAGGTTGCCCCTGAATTGAAGGAAGCTTGCTCCTGGCTCTCCTTCCTTTTGGCAAGCCCTAGGTAGGGCATGCCTAGGTCCTTCTTGAGTGGAAGAATTCCACTCCAAATCTCCTCCTTAGGGTGGCGTGGACCACCCTTCGTGCTCCTCCTCTGGACGTCCTCCTTGCTTGGCCTTCCTCCTTGGCTTGGTGAAGACATAAGGTAGAAGAAGGGAAGAAGTTGAAGGTACCAAGGAGATAGAGTGCCCCCTTAATCTTCTTCTCCTCCTCTTCTCCTCGGTTGTTTATGAAGGTGGATGTAGGTAGAAAAATATGTAGCCAAGGATGAGTTTAATGTGGTGGTTATATGGGTATTTATAGAATGATAAGGGGGTCGGGTAGGAGTGTATGGAAATGAATGGCTAGGATATATTTTTGGTGGTGGTTAGATGATCTAATGGGTAGGGTTAGTTGGCACCAAGTGAAGCATTTTCGTGGCTTTTGGGTGGATGGCTAGGATGGGTTGGTTGTAGGATCTGGGTCTAGGGTTGATCGGTGCCATCCTAAGGGTTGCAAGGGGAGAGTTGATGGGTGAAGGGTGGTCGTCCAAGTGGTGGGTACCACCATGTTTTGGTGCCAATTTAGATGCTTCTAGAAGGGGGTTAGAGATGGCATATGGTGGTGATTGAATGGTGGTGATTGAAGGGAATTTGGAGGGAAATTAGTGGTGACTTTCGGTGGTGATTGAGGGGCTAAGGGATGCTTAGGTTGGCCCCAAAATAGGAAGGGGGGTAGGTGGTTGATGGTGGAGCTAGTAGCTAGGTTGGACGGCCATGTAGGTGGAGCTAAGTAGGAGGGGAGTTAGATATAGAATGGAGGAGTAGGGGTGAGGTTAACTAAGCTAGCTTAGCTAGTAGAAGAGTAGAGGGAGCTAGGGTTTAGCTGGAAGAAGGTGGCTTTGAGTTGCTTTGAAGCTTGTAGGAGCTGACAGTTGTTGAAGAAGTCTTCTTGGGAGCTTAGTTACTTAACTTAAGCTAGCTAGTTCTTTGCTAGCTGCTAAGTTGAATAGTTTTAGCTGAGTTGAGCTGGGTTGAGCTGGTCTCAACTATTATAGAGCCGGGGGAAGCTGGCTGTGGACTTCTTTGTTGATCTAGCTTAGCTAACTGAAGACTAGTAGCTAAGCCAAATTTACTGGAGCCCCTGTGGGCTGAGTAGAGCTAGGATGAGCTAGAATGAACTGAGCTGGAGCTGGAATGAACTCCTATCAACTAAGCTGAGCTAGCTAGAACTCCCAGTGAACTGATTGGAGCTAAGATGAGCTAGACTCAACTAAGTTGAGTTGGATCTGAGCTAATTTGAGCTGAGTTGATCTAAGTTGAGTTACCTTAAGCTACCATCTAGTTAAGATGAGCTGAATGGAGCTAGAGATAACTAAACCTAACCCATGTGAGCTGACATCCAGCTGAGATGAGCTGGATCCAGCTATAGTTCAGTTAATTTGATCTCCTCCTTCACTTTCTGCCTTCTTGAGTGTTAAGGTTTTAAAGGTCTAATTATTTGCTTATCCTTAACACTCAAGTAAATAGGTTAAAAACACAAAAAGAATGCAATGCATGCCTAACCTAGGTAATGCCTAAATGCAACCTGAAAAACTCATTTGCGGAGTTAAAAACCTAAGAGCTAGATCTGTTTTAGGGCATAAGAATGATGATAAACTAGCTTTTATTGATAAACGCCAGTTTATCATTATTCTTATGCATAAAATAAACCTAGCTCTTAGGATTATGCTCCGCAAACAAGTTTTTGGGTTGCATTTAGGCATAAATTAGGTTAGGCATGCATTGCATTTTTTATTGTGTTTTTAATGTGTTTTTGTGAGTGTGAGGGATAAACAGATTGTAGATCCCTAGTACCTTAGCACTTAAGAAGAAGGCAACTGATGAAGGAGAAACTCTCACCAGCTGGAACTCAGCTTGATCCAACTCACCATAGTTGGAATTCAGCTCACCTGAATTAGGGTTAGCTCATCCTAGCTCTATTCAGCTCATCTCAGCTGAATGGCAACTCAAGAGAGCTTATCTTAGCTCACCCTAGCTCAGGTCAGCTCAGATCCAGCTCAACTTAGCTGAATCTAGCTCATCTCAGCTCCCATTAGTCCATAGGGAGCTCTAGCTAGCTCAACTGAGTTGAATGGAGTTCACCCCAGCTCAGGTCCAACTACATCCAGCTCCACTCAACTCCAGCCAACTGAAGATGACTTCATTCCAGCTTAGGAAGCTCAAGTCCAGTTCCCGGGGACTCAGCTTAGCTCAACTCAGTTGAGCTAAGCTACCTTAGCTGCCTCAACCAGTTTAATCCTCCTTGGGAGCACCAGACCCAGCTCACCTCAGCTCATTATGGTAGAAGCTAGCTCACTTTAGCTTGGCTTAGTAGCTAGCAAAGAACTAGCAAGCTAAGCCAGCTAAGGTAGCTCCATGCCAGCCTCTTCAGCAGCTGCCAACTCCATTTCAAGCTCTAGACTTCTCCTCCTCAGCTCCTCTCTTCAAACCCTAGCTCACATTACCTCTCCTCTACTCCATAGCTAGCTAAGCTAGCTTAGATTAGCTTAGCTAGCATCCAGCTCCTTGGCCATCCACCACCTTCAACTCAACCCTAGCTAGCTCCACCAACTAAGCTCACCTAAGCTAGCTACCCTACTCCAAGTTGGTGCCACCACCTAGCCACCTCTTCACCCCATCATCACCACCAAAAGACTCCACCATTTTGGTGCCACTTTTTCCCTCGAAAATCCCTTCATCTCCACCACATATCTCCCCTTAAATCCATCTCCACCATCCACCTAACCCCCCCTTCTAGAATACCCTAAGTTGGCGCCAAAATGGTGGTGTCTCTTCACCACCAAAAGCCACCAACACCACCATAACCACCCCCTTAACACCCTTTAAGGTGGCGCCAACTAACCCTAGCCCTAGGATCATTCTAACCACCCATAATCACCACCAAACTCCATCCTAGCCCTCCACCTATTCACGCCAACTACCCCCCTCTCCACCTCTATATAAACCCACCATATCACCACATAAAAATCATCCTCCATTAGTGTTTAATTCCACCTACATCCACCTACACCTATGGCCAAGAAGAAGGAGCAGAAAAGAAGATTAAGGGGGCACATCACCCGCCCCTTTGGTGCCTTCTTCTCCCCACTTTCTTCAACTTGTGCCACGCCAAGGATGAGGAGCATTCTACTTCAAGGAGGATGGCCAGGAAAAGGAGAAGGACTTATGGTGGACGTCCACCCTTGGAGAGAAGCATAGGGCACGCCCCTTAAGGGTTTGCCTTGGAGGACATCATCTTGGCGGAGCTATAGAAGGAAGGAGCTAAAGATCTTCTTTTCAAGCTTGGGAGCTACAAGGCTTGGAGCAAGAAGAGCTTCATCCTCTTCATCACCATTATCATCTAAAGGATTTGTCTTTATTTTATTTTTTGTAGAAGCATTCATCTACTAGTAGACAATTTCCTTCAATATAAAAAAAAGAAGTTTCCTTGATTTCTTGTTGCACTCTTTTTATTGCATTACCTTGCTTTATCTTTAGTGTAGTTTCACTCCTTTCTAATTAACCTAGGCCTCCACATGCCTAGGTTGAGCTTAGAAAGAGAATAATTTTTATCACTTAGATTAGCATAGTAGGTGCAGTAATTTTTCCCGCCAACAACTTCTCATGTTGCCTCAATTTCAAAAACATAAAAATGATATATTGAAAAAGACCAAAAAGAAAGGTGAATTCCATTTTCAAAGCAAGAGATTTAATTTCTGCAAACTTGCCTCCTTGGACGACCCTAGATACTCCCCTATCTAGGAATAGAAATTTAAAAGCATATGTGATTTTGCGTGTTACAACAACTTTAAAAACCCTAATTACAAATCACACGATTTTTCGCATCATTTATTAGTAGCTAAGCTGACTAATTTCCTTATTCAGTCGTTGACTATTCCTCAACATCTCTTTCATAGACTCCATCGTTTCTTTCTGTTGTTTTTGCATTTCTATCTTAAAAGATGAGAGGCTACTGTCAAATGGGGGAGGATAGTCCATCTCAGGCTCAGGTTGCTTAGGTGTATCGGTCAGACCTTGATAAGAAATTCATGATGGGTGGGAGGGTTGGGTGTTTGCATAATAGTGGGGACTCCTGGGGTGGAAAATCTTGCTCCTAGACTTTGCTCCTAATAATTGAAATTTATCAGGTCAATACTCCCAAGATAGGAATATGATTGATCCCATGACTTATCATTGTACCCCTCTAAGGAGGGATACACTCGGGGCATGGGATCCTGGTTAAAAGATGGGAAGTATTGGTTCTGATAATCTAAATGATAGGAGTAAGGGTGATCCATTTCTTTTAAGCCAAATAGGTTTAAGTCTCTTAGGACTTAGAAGAAATCGGATTAAAAACAGAAACTTCCTAGAGAGCTGTACCACTGCCAAAACAAATGTGAATACAGTGGGAATTTGTTTTTAATTGATTGCATGTCTTCTCAATCCTACTCCACAGGTTAGTCAAAGAGGTCAAGTCAGTGCTCCTCCATTCCCACTTAAGTGGTATAAGAGGTCAAGTGCACCTTAAGATCCCTAACCAGACCTGCGTGAGGAAGGTTGAGGTCCATAGAATTACAATAGGTAGCTAAACAAGTTTTACAAGAATTACACTTCCTAGGCCGAACTTTGTTAGTGCCTACAATCTACTCGCAAGGGATGGAAGTCTCGAATCAAGCCCATGCACGAGGAATCGAAGTAACTTGGTAGATAGGCTTGCTGATTTCTGACTAACTTCCTATAACGACCCGATTCCTGAGTCCCTACGAGACACGAGAACCGGACCGACTCTACTAATCCCGAGACCTAGTCGTCCAAAGAGGAAGTAACCAAAAGAGCAGCAAAATAAATCACATTCAGCATGAATATAACTAACAGTAAGGAAATACGGCAGTAAAGAAAGAAGCCACTACAGTATATACCACCACAACAGTAGAATAACATTCATAACATAATATGAACTGCGGGCAAAGAAAAGTACAGCGGAAACAAGAACTACTCACTACAGTGGAACTAAAAAAAAAGTGGTACAAGAGAACAGTGGTAACTCTACTGGACCCTACTCGGCCCAACGTCCTCTACAGTCGCTGACCCTGGCTGCTCAACACCTGGTCCTGAAAAGTAACGAGTGTAACACGTCAGCAAAACGCTGAGTAGAGTGGCAGCTAAACTAAAAAAATAGTAAAGTGTACAGTAGCTGTTTTAATTTTCTTTCTTCCTTTATTTACGTCTTTCTATTATCTCAAAATTTATCTATTTCTCAGATCCTTCACTTGATCTCGAATGTTCCTCGTGGGAACGATCTTGATTGCAGTCTTTTCCGAACAATAGAAGTAGCACGTGGTGCTCTCCTGGTCGGGAGAGTCCCCCGTGGTGATCCTACTCTCAGTCAACCACCCCAAGGTCACGGACAGGCGTAACGGTGACTACAGCACGCGCGATAAACGCACAAGTAGCTAACCCGCACTGGCACGCGGTCAGTCGTTTCCGCTAATGGGTGCGTCCAAAGCACAGCACGGAACCAGTACAGGGCAGAGCCCTCTCAGTAACAGGGGTCCAACCCCTCCACAGTAACCAAACAGGGGCCTTGCCCCTCCACAGTCCGCGCACCCTCGCCTGACTACGCTGGTTTGCCCAGTGGGCCTAACAAGTCGGTGTAGGAGGCTAGCAGAACCCCGGGGCCCGTGGGGTAGCTAGTACCTCCCTACACTAGTAGCTCTCCTCGGTACTACATACACGAGGGCCAGCAAGTCGGTACAAAGTGGCCAGTCCTAACCCCGGGTCCCTGGGGCGGCTGGCTCCGCTCTGCACTAAACAGGGGGACAGTCGCTCTCCTTGGTACTCTGTACTCAAGGGCCAGCTCACTTCCCCAATTCTATTCCATTCACCTTCCAGGAGTTCTACTCTTAATTCCCCGTAGGGTTCCAGCTCTTTTAACTCAGCACATTCAAGTTTCACCTTTCCAGTTTCACGTTCATACAATCCATGTTCTCAATCACGTTTATTTATTCATAGCAGGCAGCTGTTAATTCAATTCACAGGAAGCTATTATTTTCTTTCCACATTTTCCAAGACTGCAGTATTCATACATTCCACTGGTTTTCCCGTCCTAGGATTCATGCCATATCCTAGGATCTATCATACAATCTAGTTTTCTAGCCCTAGGATTCATGCAACACCCTAGGATCTACCATTCAATCTATTTCTCATTCCTAGGATTCATGCAATGTCCTAGGTTCTATTTATGGTTCCATAATTTAACAGATTATACTAGTAAACTTAAAAGCCACTCTACCGGTTACAACAGGAGTACTGGGGGCGTGGTCGAGAATCCCGCGTGCCTTCGCAACCCCCAGACTGCAACGGAACGGGGTCCTATCACAAGGATCAATCACAAGGAGTTTCTCACAATAGTATATAGCTACTGTAGACGGGTAGAGGATTTAATTCTGAAAAGAATGCAACTCGAAATGCGGAAAACGGAACCCGAACGGGCCCTAAACAGGTCGAAAACGACGAAACAGTGCAAAATCAGACGTCTGGAACTTATTCTAGACGTCTTAAAAAGTGGATCAGGGGTTACCTTGCTCTGCGTGGTCTCTCAGACGTCTAGAAGCCTGTGGGGGCGTCTGGCCTAGTTCCCAGACATCCGATGGTCACCCCGGGCGTCTGGAAGTCGCTCCAGTCGTCTGGCACTGCAGCCAGACGTCTGATTCGTGTTGGGTGGCGAATCAGAACCTGCGCGTACCCATTTCCTCTCTCTCTCAGTACGGTCAGTCGAAGAAAAGGAAGGAAGACGGAAATAACTCACCTTTCAGACGTCTGTACAGTCCTCCAGACGTCGTCCCCGTCGTCTGGCTGGAAGCCCAGACGTCTGATTCTGGAAAAATTTCCAGAATCAGAGTGCGTCTCGCCCTCCGCCCGCGACGCACGGCCGAGCCTCGTCCGCCTGCTGCTCGAGCTGCAGCAGGCCTCCCGCGTCACCCCACGTCTGCTGCTTCCCCCGCCGGCCGGCCCTAGCAGCCCCGGCGAGCTCGCCCTCACGGCCGAGTGCCTCTTCCCACGCGCAGCACCTCCTCCCACGCTCACCGTGGTTGTCGCTGCCGTCGCTCACTCGCGCTCGTTCTCGCGCATCGGCTGGAAGGAGAAGAGGAAAGGGGGAGGAGGTGACGAGAGTGAGGGGGAGGGCGTGGCCTTTTAAGAACGTGCGAGGAGGAGAGAGAGAGCGGGACAGAGGGTGCAGGAGGGAGAGGGAAAAAGAGAGAGAGAGATGCTCGCAGGTCTGCGCGCTCAGGCGCGCAGACGAAACACGCGTGCCGAAAATAACCGAATCCCAGACGTCTAGAAGGGGTTCCAGACGTCTGGTCAGACGTCTGGGACACCTCCCAGACGTCTTAAAAACGTCTGAAGCCGCGCGTTCGTAACAATTCCCTTGTGGTGCAACGAGGAGAGGTAGAAATTTATCTAGTGACCTTATGTGTGATGTGCATAGTGTCTCAAGTGTGCAACACATGCAAGTGTTTTGTATTTTGAAATCCCACAAACAAGTACTTTTGCATGCAATTCGAAGTCACTGATTTTAAAATCAATCCTCTTAGCAGTCATAATTTCTTAAAGTGACCACTAAATTAATTAGGTTCAAACACTTTAGTGGTCTTGGATTTAAGTCCAATGCAAATGCATGACAGGAATTTAATGCTAAAGAGAGGGCGCATCTTACTCTAGCTCTCTTCAATGTAGAGATGTATGCAATGCAATAAAGATAAACTAGATGCTACTCATTCAATCCTAGATGGTTGCCCTATGGATATGCAACTTCTAGCAGGTAGCTCAAATTTTTTTTTTTATGATAAGAAAATGAACCTAATCTAAGTAGCTAGCTAATTAACTAACATGCAATTCAAAAAGTTCAAATAAACCTATAATCTAAATAAAATGGGAACACGCTCCCAAAAAGATGCTCTCGCATACAAGAGTGATAAGCAATAAAAACACTGGGAACATGTTCCGAAAAATGCCCAACACGGGTCCAATAAGATAGAAATTAAATATTTAATGTCTATCTCACCTAATCTTAATCTAAAACAAACAGGCCTTCGGTCGCCACGTGCTTGGGATCAAGGACCACATGCATACGCGATTATCCTCGAGGTGATGACAAGGTCCACCAAGACGAGCATCCGCTGCATGCTCCTCCTCCTCAAGATCGTACCTCACATGGAATATATATATATATATATTAGTGAAAATATAGTCTCAAGAAAAATCAATGTAAACTAAACAAATAAAATTTTGTGTCTACTAGGCCCGTTGCCTCCCTAGCAACGGCGTCATTTGACAGATCGATCTTCACTTTCGATGAAATTTTCAACATGAAATGTCATGTCGTTGTAATTGTTGCGTGGTGGAAAATCAACTATCAAAACTTAAATGAAAGCTAATCACGGATTGGTTAGGTCGTATCCACAAGGAGAAATTGAGTCCAATAAACTTGCAAATATTTACTCTAACCAATATTTTTCACCATCAATCACAGATGGTCAAGAGAAAACCAAGGTGGAGCAACAAGTATGTGAGAACCAAGTACATAGAATCCAAATATGTCTTTTACTATGCCAATATACGCAAGAGTACTCCAAACTCAACTAGGAGTAATGATAATATTCAGTAAATATTTCCCCAAATTATCACCAAATCACACTAGTTGCAAATCAAATCTACATATATCTGTATATATATTAAGCGACATATCAGATCCAATGCAAACTTAAAGATAACACATAATTTTCAAACTTTAGGGATTCACATGCAAATATTAATATTCTTAAGAGAATAACCACACCGCATTCTCAACCAAGCACATCAACCAAAAGCTAATACTCTCACATGGTGCTGCCCTTGGATGAGAATATAGCAAAGGCAAAGGGCACGCAAGAGAAAATTTCACAATATAAATTTATTAAACTTAATCAAGATTTTCAATGCTACCTTCAATTGCAACATTCCAACTAATAGCGGTGCTATTGTTTGAAAACAGGGGAAGAGGAGTTCCTTGCCGCCACACAAGGGAGTGGCATCAACGGCAGCGAGGCTACCGATGGAGATGCGTTAGAGCAAGGGCATTGCTATGGTGGTGTTGGTGTTGAGATCAGAGGCCTGTGGTGGCTGGTAAAAATGGTAATGCATTATCAAAATCTACTTAACTTCAAAGCTATCTAGAGTAGAAAGGGGTAGAGTATTTTGTGGATAAGAGATTTCTGTCTGTCATTTAGAGTTGTTAAAAGGGAAGAGTTAGTAGTTCTCAAATGCATCCATTCATTCTAGATGAAGGGGCAGTGGAGATAGACATGAAGATTGGTTTCCTCATTATCCTTGTATGGGAAACAAATTTATGGAAGATGGTATCCAATTTTTTTGAAAGAAAGAGTGAGTGGGTAGCTTTTCATTTAAAAGAAGCCAAAGAAATAAAGAAACTCTTGGTGGCAGTTTGGACTTCCAAATGAGGAAGTAGTAAGAGAAGATTATGCCTTCTGAAGAGATAATGTTAGTGTTATCATGAGATTAAAAGTGTCGGTGTCCTGAGTGCTTAGATTAAATAGAAACTAAGGATCTGTTTTTCCTCCTCAAATAGTGTCCCCATTCTTTGATAGTGATTGTTTATGCAGTTATTGTTTCTTATGGTCTTATGCTTAGCCTTTCACATTGTTTCATACTTACTATTTGCAAGAGTATAGAGTGATGGACAAGTTTGTTTTAGAGGAGATATGCTAAAATAGGTAGTTGTCACTATTTCCAACCATCCATTTCATTAATGGTGAGAGGAGGTTCAAGGTTTGAGTAAGATCTCTCCATAATTAAGGAGGGGAACAATTTACATGATTATTCACCATGTCTATAGTTACTTGCTTTGTACTTAATAATTCCATGTTGTCAACAATAAGAACCTATTTTATTTGCTATGAAGAAGGTCATAACTCATAAGTCCCTAAATAGCATTCATTTGGTAGAAAAGCAACACATAACCATATAGGAAAATGACAAGAAGCTCACTATAGGTTGAGCATTTCTACCATGGCATATCAGTCCATTTTTGGCATCATAGTAAGTCAAGCCTCACCCCACCCTCTGAGAAATCCCTGTATGGTGGCATGGAGATTAAAGGCATGGCTAGTGCTGACGAGGCAGATCGTCGGAAGTCAGAGCTTGACGAAGTAGGCTTCTCAGTGCTCTCCAGAGAGATGACTCTAGCTTGAGGGAATTGAAGAAGAAAGGAGGAAAGAGGAGTTCCTATGGAAGTAATTTGATTTCAACTGTGTGTACATGCATCTATTTTGTCTACACTAACTTCGAGCAAGAAATGCTATGTTAAGAACAGTATATTTTTTACTATTTGTCAAATTAAAAAAAATTGGTAGAGTTTCTCCGGTATGGAAATTTTCCCAATTCCTGTATAGAGAAAATAACATAATAAAAAAATCCTAAACACATATAATAAAAATAATTTAAGTGAATACACCCCACACATTTATTCACATAATATATCAAACTATATAAGCAAAATAAATCTAATTCAATTAACTAATTGACATTCAATTAATTCAATAGACCAATCAACAAATGCAATTACCTAATTAACTACTTCAAAAAATTAAATGTACTAATCAATTAATTACTAGTCAACAAATCAACTAACTCAAATTAAATTAAAAAAATTCAAATCTAATGCCCAATTCAATGTATTACCTTAATTGTAATGCCATAATTAGTGTGTGTTGCATGCGCTTGAGTCAAATGTTAAGAGATGTGCGTTGTAGTACAATCAACAAAAATGCTACAACATTTAAATTTGTAAAGTGCTCGAAAATAAGAAATGAGTTCGAAGTCATTCGCAGGAAGCAAATGTGGAATTCACAGCACTAATCACATTTAGAAATAATGAGCATAATCAATAAAGCACAAGAAAGATATTTAATGAATAATCTACTTAAATAATGTATTCAATAATGATCAATAGTATCTTAGGAAACAAAGGGTAAAAAGAATATAAAAGCCCAAAAATGGTGATTTAGATTACCAAGGATATCCCTAAGTTAAGCACATGTCAAATATAACCAGAAACTCAAATTTTCCAACAACGACTTCAACCACTAAATTCTTAAATAGCCAAGTCATAACCAAATATATCCATAGTAATCAAAGCCAAATCAGACGTTGGTCATAGAGAGCCAGATGACTTAGCCGTTTAAAGCGCAGAATAGGCACAAGGGTGCCAAGCACAGAGAGGTTGAGTGTTTGCACGCATCCCAAGGAGCACAGTGCAAAACCCACCCCCTACCCTTCTTGGATTTTTCCTTCTTTTCTCTCAGAATCGGGTATCTAATAGGGTAATCAGGTTTGTACAGTACTGGGTAGGAGACCAAACCCACGTGGTGTGAACCGCAGGCGAGGAGCGCTTAGGTATGTGTGATAGGGGACCCGACCCCCGTGTTCATGGGTGACAAGGCATTGTGCAAGTTTCCTTTTATGTGTCTTCACGTGTTTGTCCCACATGATGTGGGACTAAATAGAAGTCCTCATCTTTGAATGCAACAGCGTGGTAATGCTGGAGCAATTAAGGTGGCTGCTGCTGCTTCTTTCCCCAATTGGTGTTGTAGGTTGTTTTGCCAAATGATTCCGCGTTCAAAGAGAGTAGTGGCATTGTGGATAATCATCAGACGGCGGCAATTGGTGGCAGTGATTGCGTCGATGTTGGCCGATACCTGAAACATAAAGAACGGGCTTATCGCCCCAATTAGTTAGTTCAGAAGCATCACCATGATGCGAGGAATGCGACAGTGGGGTTGATTTGGTGTTTCGAGGTCAGATGAGGTTGTGTGAAGTCGGAGATGGTGTCCGATGGTGGGTCTGGTCATCGGGGTTGTAGAGTGGATGAAGCTTCAAATTTTGTTAGGGCTTTTGCTTGGTAGAGGGTGAGGAAGCTTCTACAGGTAGTAGCGATGTGTTTGGTGATGTGGTGTGGTCAGGTGGCTTCGCCGGAGGTGTTGCTAACTGTGGAGAAGACGGAGGGGTAGATAGTGGTTCGTTGGTCAAATTGAGGATCTAAGGGGTGGTATCTAACCTAAAGGAGAGGAAGAAGAGTGACTTAGCTACGGATGAAGGAGGTGAGGAATTGGCACGACTGTGATTGGTCAGTGTCGGAGGGGATGAAGTCACTGTTGAGAGAGGACGGCGGTGACGACGAGGAAGATGGCTCCTGCTGTGGCTAGCAAGGAGCGGAGAAAGGCAAGGAAAAAGGAGGGTCGCTTGTTTTGTCCATTTAGTGGCCGAAGGAAGTCGAGGAGGCTCGCTAGAGCTTCGGTCGGAGAAGGCCAGGGAAGGAGGAGAATAGGAATTTTGGCCTAGAACTGAGCTAAAGAGGACATGGGAACCAAGAGGAACCTTTATAAAGCTTAGAACTGAGCTCTAACAAGGAATTCATCGCGAATTTATCGTGATTTGATTTGGGTTTCCTTATGGATTTCAAGAACTTCACCTAAGCTTTAGGATCCAAATCAGGGTTCAAGATCACATTTAATGATAGGAGATCTCATGGTAGTCGTTTCCTCCAATTTTGGAGGAGATTGGATACGGATTGGAGAACTTCTCCTTTGAAGTCGACCAATGTTAGGTTCAAGATGTTGTTAACACACCAATAGCATAAAGGACTGATTTGTGAAGGAGAAGAGAAAGCTAGGGGGTCATTTGTAGGAAAACTAAAAGTTGAGGGGCTGGTTGTGAGAAATAGAGATCTTAGGGACTAAATTGCAAACTAGGTCAAGATGGACTCTGATTGAGCCTAAATTTTGGTATTAACCTAATTTGGACCCATGGAATATAATGGTGAAGTTGGGTTTAATTTTGGCCATGTTTGAATGGGCAATTTGCATAGAAGCCTAAATTAGGGTAAAATCCCATCTGAAACCCTATTCTAGGTCAAAATGGGTTTAGATGGTCAAATCAAGGGTACCAAATCTCTTAGAATATTTTTTCTATGAATTTTAGGAGGTTTAGATGAATTTTATTTTGATCAGAACCTCTTCAATTTAAGCAGGGCTGGATTAGGATTTTTGTGTGTTGTTTTGATTTTCAGAATGTGTGAAACCCCTACTTTTTTATTTTTAATTCTCAATTGACCTTAGATTAACCCCTGGGTGACCCCGTGGTTAGTCTACATTCAGAATGTGATGTTAAAACTGTAGAATTAACCCTATTTTACTATTCTCTTCTCAAAATAGATCTACATGAAATTACTATCATCAAGCAATTATTCAAGAGCATTTATCTCTTGACTCTAACTACTTTAAGGTAGTTATGACAGATGATAGTGTTACCATCCATGTGAATTAGAGAGAGGGTGGCAAGAGGGTGGAGGTTCATAGGGAAGGGATTACTGGTGGTGGCTGGCAGGGAAGGGAGGATGAGGAGGTGGTGGTGTTGGTAGGGAAGGGAGGAAGAGAGGCAGATGTGAGGTGGCAAGGAGGATTAGGAGGTGGTGGTGGTGGCAAGGTGGATGTGAGGTGGTGGTTGGCGAGGGAAGGGGGAGGCTTTCCCAATGACAACGAGGAGAGGAGGAAGGGGCTGCAACACGAGAAGGGGAGGGTTGGAGCTGGTGGTGGTTGAGAAGGGTAAGGTGAGTAGGAAAAATAGTGGCGACGACGAGAGGAGGAGGGGGCGGTGGTGCAGGTAAGGGAAGGGAGGAAGAGGGGGCGGCAACGTAAGTAGGGTAGGGGAGGAGTCGCGAAGGGGAGGGGGAGAAGGAGGACGAGGAGGAGGATGAAGGAACGAAGATTTACCGAAGGGGAGTCATCGAAGAAGGGAGGATCATCAGAGGAGGGGAGACTAATGGGTCCACTTTATTGGAAGCCTAAGTACATTAGTTTTGGGGATTTTAATTGAATTTAGGCTTGCAGTATATTGGAAAATTAGTTAAGCCCTTGAATTATTATTCCTGCACATTTCTTATTCATTACGAACATGTTTAGTTATATGTTGTTTGCATTTCTACGCAGAAAAAGTTCACGGGCTGATTTGGCAAGTAAGCTCAAGAGAAATTCCATCAAATATTGACCTTACTTGCAATTTCGCCGCACCATGTTAGCTTGACCTTCTACTTCACCCTTCACACACCTCATGCATTGACCATCGCATCCATAAGTTGGTTGATGATTCCAATATAGAAGGGGTCCTTAATTGCATTTTTATTTTTAGAAGGCATTGAAATATTTACCAAAAATAACCACTAGATTCCAATGCAATACTGTGGAAAGTGGATTTGGGGATTGCTGATCGGGAGATAAAGGATGACCACCAACCAACTTCCTCCTCTCTCCTTCTCCACCGTGGTTTGAGCATGCATCTTGGAACTTTAGCGTTCATTGTGAACCACCATGTACTTCAACATCACCTCCATCTTCGCTCATGCAAATAGTGACAGTGCGTGCACGCCGCCTCTCCTCGACTGTGGTCCCCCTCCGTGAGCTCCTACTGTCAATGCCTACGAGCATCCCATTACCACTGCTCGTCTCCTTTTTCTTCTTCATTTCCTTTTTCTTTATAACGTCAACACCATCCATCACCTCTTCCCCTTGACGCGAAAAGGAACCATCCCACCATCACCACACCTCACCATAGCGGCCACCTTCAACCGCCATCCTCACTACCAACATCACTCAATTGATGCCCACGATCCTTCGCACCTTCCCAGACGTCCACGATCACCGCTGAAGGCCCACGCACGGCCGCTGGCGAACCCATCTCGCTGACGTCTATCTCGCCATTCGGCCATCTCTGATCACCACACACTGCACCGTCACCACCAACGCGAAGCCTGTGCTCCAACGATTCACCACCAAGCTCCTCGCCACCTCTGGTGGTTTCCTCCACATGCAAGCCGTTAACCAATCGCCTCCCCTATTTTGCTATAGTGTCAAATTACATGGATACCCTCATATGTTTCTCTTTCCCTCAAGGCTCTCTTTCCATTTATTTGATCTCTATCTACCTTTCAATGAATTTAATAAAATATTTTATGCAATAATTTTCTAGATTTGTGAACACGAATTTGTGGGTTTTATTTGGTCAGTTCCTCCTTGTGGAAATGACATGATCCTTGTGGTTAGATTTTTATAGATTTTTGATCGAAGGTTTCCACCACGTAAAAATATAATGACGTATCATGTTATTGTTATCTTGTTTAAGCGAAAACTTGTCGATCAGATACCATTGGAAGAGGGGAGACAACTGCGAGGGGAGGGGAGCGGGGATCGAGCAAGGATGGGGTTTCAGTAAAGTGGAAGGGAGGACAGTTGCAAGCAGGTGAGGTTTTACATCCACCTTCATCGACAGTTTAAGCGAATCAATTCAAAAATTAACTTTATGATGGTGAATCAATTCAACAATTAACTTTATGACATCGATGATATGTGAGATTGACTTTCGTCAACGATTTTTAAGAAACCATCTACAATACTACTAACGTCACCGGTTAATAATCAACAACGATAGTGCAACGGTCTTAACATTCTAGGTGTGCTAGCAAATAATAACTGACCTGTTGTCAACGATTTTTGTTTTAAACAGTCAGCGATGGTCATATTCTCGATGATTGTAAAATCATCGAATAGATGTTGTTGAGAACAATATATTTCCTTGTAGTGCTTGTCAATTCACCCAAGGTTTAAATAGAAACTGAAATTCTAAGTATCTGTGCTTGTGGTGCTGACTTGTCAAGTGGGCAACAGGGTCGAAAACTTTGCTTTCTCTGAAGCATTAAGCTACCCTTTAGTTATCTAAACTTTACCTTCAGATTTGCCTTACTACAAACCGGTAGCTTTTTTCCTCTTTTTTTCTATCCTAAGGTCAACACAAGATTGAAATCAGTGTATATCTTCTCGGCTATGTCATTTGACATCTTTTATTCATTTTTATTTCTCACTACCTAACTTACTCTATTTTTTTCTTTCTTTTTTGAAAATTTTCTATATATATTCTTTTCCTTCTTTTTTTCCTTCCTCCTACTACTCTAGCTCTCTCTCTCTATTTTTTTTACTCCATTTTCACTTATTTTTCTAAGGTAGGTGACTCTTCCGAATTTAATTCATAAACATCGTATGTCACCTCAGAATTGTTAGAAGACGCCATCATATGCCTTGCAGACAACAAAATACACCAAGAAGTAGATTTGAAATAATTTTTAGAGCAAGATCACCAAAAAACAATAGATTAGGCCTCAAGCATGGACATTCAGGAATATAGCGGCTCAGAACTCATGCCTAAGGTAGTGTATAGACCCTTACATGCAAGAATAGGGTGCACTGGAGCCTAGAGAAAGCCTAGAGAAAGCCTAGAACACTTATTGGTGGGGCTGGCTCCCCTCGTGCCGCTGCTGGTGGGCAAAAACCACCTAGCAGTGTCGCCTATGCTGCCGCTCTTGGGATGCTACACCACTCAATGTGCCAGCAAGAAGAAGAGAGAGAGGTCGTGGCGACAGTAGAGGAGAGAGATGTTGATATTATTGTATTTTTTGATAATGACAAATAAGTAATTGCCTGGAAGAGACTAACATGATGCAGGAAGGGTTTAACGAAAAGGATCAAGGAAAAGGATGCTTGGAAGATACTAACATGATGCAGGAAGGGTTTAACGAAAACAATCAAGGAAAAGGAACGGCAAAAGTTTCTTTTTATTTCTTATTTAGTTCATTTTATTAGAGTGTAAAAGCCTTGAATTTTCCTTAGGATGTCTCTAGCTTTTCTTCTAATTCTGTCGGATTTTTCAGATGTCTTTCTTTCTTGCAAACATCTAAAGATGATTTTTAAGGCGTCTAATTATATTTCCAAACATCCAGGATCTCATCCAGAACATATTCTCTTCACTGGATCTTGAACCTTTTGTCATTTGATTTTTTCAAATGTCTACTACTTAGATCAGACATCTGTTTTAGTGTTTTGGACGCCTCCTTGATTTTCAGAAGCCATCTTAAGTTTTTGAGCAACGGTCATTTTTTTCAAGTCATTCAAATGTCTGACTCTGCCTTCAGACATCCATATCCCTCCAACGTTCATTTTCTCCCAACGTTCACTTTGACCCCAATTAAAGTGCTTCTATTTCACTTTAATGTTTTGAACGTTGAAGGCCTTCAGACGTCCTTAACTTGTTTCAGACGTCTTATGGTCTCTTTTAAGACGTCTGACCACATTTGTCTAGATCCTTGTTTGGGTCTAATCTCATTCCAGTAATGAGCATTCTTTTCCTGTTATCTTTTCAGACGTCCCATTTAATAATCAAACACTGAACCTTTATGATCAGATGTCTATTTCTTTTTTCAGACGTCCCTGTATTTTGTCCAGTAACCACTTGATTTATTTTGGAGACTTGATAGACGTCCTGTTTTATTCTCAGACATCTAATAATCAAACACTGAACCTTTATGATCAGATGTCTATTTCTTTTTTTGGACGTCCCTGTATTTTGTCCAGTAACCACTTGATTTATTTTGGAGACTTGATAGACGTCCTGTTTTATTCTCAGACATCTGAAATAGTCTTTTCATATGTCTGTCATTATTCTTCGGATGTCTGATATGAATAGAATTTGAGTTAACGCTTTATAGCCATTCTTGCTCAATTCAATTCAATCCAATTCAAACTCCAACGACTATATCTGACCTCCTATACCTATATACACTCCCATAGAGGTTGCCTTATGCTTTTACACAAACACAAAAACATATACAAAGGAAATATACAAAGCTCTTGATCTTGTTGTGCTCTTTTTGCTCTCTTGCTTCTTCGTGCTGTTGTTCATTTAAGAGAAAATCTCCCAATTTCTTATAGGTTTGATAAAGGAGTATTCTTATTCTTTTTCAAGGCTTATAGTTTTATACTGCTTTTTGATATTTTATTTGGGTACCCAGTTTGTGGGTTTCTCGTTTCCTCTTAATAGAGGGGCAAAACTCTTCTTAGGGTTTGTCTAGGAAGAGGGGATTTGTAATATTACTTGTTGTTAGTCATTCCTACTTAGGTAAGGGCAAAATCCTAGATTGAGAGATCTAGGTAGAGGTTTTTCCTGCAAGGGTTTCCTTGCTAAATACTTGTGTGTTGTTGCGATTGTATTGAATTTTTGTTTGCACAACTCAACCCCCCTATCTCCCCCTTTTTTGAAATGACAAAAAAAAATTATATGAAAATACTCCCCCTACATAAAAGCTTATGTCTCCCCCTTTTGTTTTGGCATTAACAAAAAAATAGAACAAGCATTAAAAATTACAATGTTTAACATAACAAAAGGTTTTGACAACATAATCAAAAAGTCAGTAGGCGCAAAGCAGCCATCTAAAGACACTAATCAAAGTTTCTTCTTCACTTTGGAGTATGCAGACTCCAGATTCTTTATGCGATCTTCCAAATGAGATAGTTGCATTGCATATTGATTGGTGAAGCTCCGGAGATAGTCATGATCTTCATTTTGTCTTTTTAGCTGGAGGTTCATCCCATCAAACATGGCTTTTTGAAAAACCTCTTGATTTCCCTATACATTCTCCCAAGAGTAGTCCCACGAAGTGGAATAGAAAGAATAAGTAGATGGATCAGGAAGCATGAGAGGAACTTGAGAGTTAGTTGGAGAAGATTGAGAAGGTTGAGAATGAGGAATTTCTTCCTCGACTTGTTCTTCTTCAGTTCCTTTCTTAAGACCCATAAGAAGTAAAGTAGTGGGATCAAACTTTTTAATGGATTCATCTACAAACTGGCATTTCAAATCAAGGTTAAAGAAGATGAGCATGTTGGAAATAAAGGCACCTAAAGGAAGGTTCCTACGGTGTGTGCTACATAAGCTATCCATGATCAAATCACACCAATTCAATTTTGCTCGATTTAATAAAGCATATAGGATATAGGCAATATCCTTAGAAATGTGATTAAAAGATCCTGACTTTCCATGTAAATTCCATGAAACAAGTCTAGCTAAAATGCAAGGTACAATCTTAAGATGACGAGATTCAAGTTTCATTCCTTCAAAGTAAACATCATCTTGACTAAAGTTTTTGTAACAACGGAGAAAGCAACTTCTTTTGCAACGTCCCACTAATGAACTCCTGAGTCGGCAGTGCAAGCAATTGAAGAAATTACTTCATTTGTAATGGTAAAGGATACATTCAAACACCAGACTTTAGGATAGAGCTAGTGGGTGTGGAGTCATTTACTAAATTTGCATAGAATAATTTCACAAACTCAGGAAATATACCATGAATTTTTCCACCAGGAAAAAATTCCTCATCAAAGAAGTGATGAATTCCTTGAGCTTGAAATAAGGCTAGGAGACCATAATCCTTAAAACCATCCATATAACTGGTCTACCACACCTAACCTTAAACTTCTCAAAATTGTTAAGCTTTTGGGAGGCCTTTTTGGTTAGGCAAAATTGTTTCATGACATTACGTAATTCTTCTTCAGGTGGAGGGTTACTAGGTCCAGCACTCCTTTGCTTCGTACGAGGCATAATAAGGAAAAGAGAAGAACAAATCTTAAAGACACAGAAAAAACTTCAGTCAGACATCTAGAGTGAACGTCAGACGTTTGAAAAATCTGAAAAATTTAGATGACCGAAAGTTTTAGAGACAGAAGTGATAACAGGAGACATTCGAAACCAAGAAAAAAGAAAAGCAAGGAGATTCCCACCAAACGAAAAAAAATTAAACAAAGATATAAATGTTAGTGGTATAAGAAAAATACAATATCTAAATGAGAGGATGTAATAAATACCATATAAAGAATGTATGTGCTACCTCAGGAGTTGACAGACATCCGGTGAGAATGGGAGACGTCTATTGAGAACAGGAGACGTCCGAAGATCTGGAGAAGTCCGAAAGCTCTCAAGTGTTCTTCAACAAATGGAGAAGATGAAGAGGAGTGGATGAGTTTTTCTGAGATGTGCAAGAGGAGTCTGATGAAGAGTATGTGTTGCAGTATAAAAGGAGCATATGGGAGAGAGGATTGTGTCATAAAGAGGTCAAATAACCATTGGGTAAAAGAAAGAGGTAGTTTCAATTTTTGAATCAATACATATTCAAAAATTAGACGCCTGTAGATAGGTACAGACGTCTGAAAGTAGATATTCTGACGTCTATGATGTGTCAAAGGCGTCTGAAAGACCGTTTGAATTTGAATTCAAACTACTTCATTTGAAATTCAAAAAACTTGAACATTGAATGATCGTTGAAAGAATTTTAACCTACGAACAGATAGAAACATAGACGTCTGAGAGGCAAACTAGACGTTTGAAATTCCTAGAAAAACTTTCCTAGGAAAGAGCTGCAAGCAAGAAAAAGATAAGATGTCTGATATGGATTTTCAGATGGCTGAAAAACTAATTTTCTAAATCCTTCAACTTGCAAAGTCCAAGATGCCTTCTAATGTGACAATATCTTTCTATATTAAGTGGTTTTGTCAGGATATCTGCAAGTTGGTCTTTAGTGTTCACAAAATCTAACTTAATTTCTCCTTTTAATACATTATCCCTAAGAAAATGATGTTTTACATCTATATGTTTAGTTCTAGAATGATTTACAGAATTTTTGGATAAATTTATAGCGCTTGTATTATCACAGCATATTATAGTATGTTTAAAAACTAATCCTAGGCCAGATAGAGTTTGTTTCATCCAAAGTACTTGAGAACATGCCAAAGCAGCTGAAATATATTCAACTTCAGTGGTGGATAATGCAACGTAATTTTGTTTCTTAGAAAACCAAGAAACAAGTGCATTACCTAGAAAATGGCAAGTACCACTAGTATTTTTTCTATCAGTCCTACTACCAGCATAATCGGCATCACTATATGCTAGTAAGTCCAAAGAATGAGTTTTTGGATAGAACAAGCCAAAATCACTAGTGTCTTTTAAGTATTTAAAGATTCTTTTTAAGGCAGACATATGAGATTCCTTTGGTGAATTTTGAAGGCGAGCACAAAAACTAGCAAACATTATATCAGGTCTACTTGCAGTAAGATAGAGTAATGATCCTATCATACCTCTGTATACCTTTTCGTCAACTTGCTTCCCATTCTCATCCAAGTTCAGGTTTATGTTTGTAGCCATTAGTGTGGTTTTGCCCTTCACACTTTCCATTCCATATTTCTTCAATGTGTCATTTGCATGCTTTGTTTGACATATGAAGATTCCTTCATCCGTTTAAGTAATTTGTAGTCCAAGGAAGAATTTTAATTCTCCCATGAGACTCATTTCAAATTCATCCTACATAATCTTTGAAAAATCTCTACACAAATTCTCATTAGTAAAGCTAAAAATAATATCATCTATATAAATTTGAATAACTATTAAATCATTAAGTTGATTCTTGACGAAAAGAGTTGGATCTACTTTTCCCATTTTAAAATCTAATTTAATGAGATAATTTCTTAATCTCTCATACCATGCCCTAGGTGCTTGCTTGAGACCATAAGGAGCCTTTTTAAGCTTATACACATGATTGGGAAATTCAAAATTTATAAACCTAGGGGGCTGAGCTACATATACTTCTTCTTTTATGAATCCATTTAGAAATGCTGATTTTACATCCATTTGATATAATTTTATGCCTAGATGTGATGCAAATGCAAGAAGCATTCGAATTGATTCAAGCCTAGCAACTGGAGCATAAGTTTCTTCGTAATCTATTCCCTCTTGTTGATTATAACCTTGTGCAACAAGTCTTGCTTTATTTCTTACTACTTGACCTTCTTCATTAGTTTTATTTCTAAAAAACATTTGGTTCCTATAATAGAATTATCATTTGGTTTAGGAACCAATTCCCATACTTGATTTCTTTCAAACTGATTTCATTCTTCTTGCATAACAAATATCCATGAAGAATCTAAACAAGCTTGATCAACAGTTTTAGGTTCAAGTTGTGTTATAAAAGCATATATAACAAAATTAACTTGTGATCTAGTTTTGACTTTATCATTAATTTCTCCTATTATTTGTTCTTTTGGATGATCTTTATGAAAGCCCCATTCATTAGGAAGATTATGTATATTATTATTTTTAATGTGAGATACATCTATAAAGGTTGCGTCCTCATCATCACTATCTATTACTTCACTTTGTTTAATATCTACAGAAGAATTTTCATCAAACTTGATATGAAGTGATTCTTCTACTATTAAAGTTCTCTTATTGAATACATGATAAGCTTTACTTCGTGATGAATATCCTATAAATATACATTCATCTCCTTTAGCATCAAACTTATCAATATTTTCTTTAGTAATAAGCATATAGCACTTCCAAAAATTTTGAAATAACTAATTTTAGGAATTCTATTGTAATAAAGTTCATAACTTGTTTTATTAAGTATAGGCCTAATTAAGACTATGTTAAGTACATAGCAAGCTGTGTTAGTGGCTTTGGCCCAAAAATATTTTGGAAGACCAGATTCTATAAGAAGTGTGTGAGCACATTCTTGAAGAGTTTGGTTTTTCCATTCCACTACACCATTTTGTTGTGGAGCTCTAGGAAATGAAAACTCATGTTTTATTTCTAGTTCTTCACAAAAATGAGAAAAATCTTGATTTTCAAATTCTCCTCCATGATCGGATCGAATTCGAGAAATCATATATCCTTTCTCATTTTGAACAAGTTTTAAAAACTTACTAAAAGTTTCTAGGGTTTGGTCTTTAAGTTTAAGAAAATATACCCATGTAAATATTGAATAATCATCTACAATTACATGACAATATCTACTATCATTTAAACTACTAGTTCTAGTTAGTCCAAACAAATCTAAATGTAAAAGTTTTAAAGGTCTAGATGAAGAGACAATATTTTTACTCTTGAAAGAATTTTTATTCATTTTTCCAAGCGTACATGCATCACAAAAAATATTTGAATTAAACTTTTTCTTAGGCAATCCTTTAACTAATTCATATTTGACTAATATATTCAAGTATTTGAAGTGCAAATGACCTAATCGTGTATGCCAAGTAAATATTTCATCATTTGAAGCTACCAAACAATCATATGTTCCATTTTTATCTATTTCAACAATATATATATCCTTATATCTTTTTCCAAAAAGAAGAATTTCATTTGTTATACTATCAAATATCTTGAAAAACTTAGCACTAAATAGAATATCATATCCTTTGTCACAAATCTAACTTACACTTAAGAGATTATATTTTAATCCTTTTACCAATGCAACATGACTAAAAGATGCATTACCTTTACCAATAATTTGTCATTTGTGGTTATTCTCGAATGTAACGGAACCTCCTTGTAAGTTACTTCTGTAAAGGGTTCCTTGTCCCCGGTTATATGCTTGGAACATCTGTTGTCCATAATCCAAGTTCCTTTTCTTTTGTCCTACAAAATGTGACTGTCTTTGAATTCCTTTCTTTGGTTGCTCAACTATCTTTCTATAGGCATGTAGTCCTTCTTGAGTTCTCTTAAAGATGTATCTTGATAAATCTACTTCTTCTTGACCTACAAAACAAGATTGAACAAGTTTCTTTGGTACCCATTTTTTTTGGGGTCCATTTTGGTTAATTTTTATTTTCATAGTTGAATATGAAAACTTCCTTTCTTTCTTTTGACTAGATATAAAATTAGTTTGATTTCCTTTTGATGAACTAGCTTCATGAGAATATCCGAGACCAAATTTGCAAGAAGAGGATTTTTGTGATGATAGTAGTCTATCCAAATTTTCTTTTCCATTAGTAAACATAGCAAGATCTTCTAATAACTTTTCTAAATTATTTTTAAGATTATGAACATTATTTTCAAGAAGTTCTATTTTACTCTTTAAACTTTTTGTCTCATCACATAGAAAATTCTTTTCTTGCAATATTTTGTCCTTCTCATTTTGAAGATCTTGACATCATTCTTTAAGATCTTTATTTTCTAACTTAATTTTTCTGGAAGTACAATATAACTCATCAAATGCTTCTACAAGTTCTTCTAAGGATAAGTTATTTACCTCTTCTTCTAAAGCCATAAGTCCAAAACATGCGGCTTCTTCCTCGGTTGAATCAATCTCAGATTCACTTTCATTTGAATCTGAATCATCCCATGTAGCTTGTATAGCTTTCTTTTTCTTGTACTTGTTGAAAGACCTCTTTGAATCCTTCTCTTATTTCTTTTTGCTCCTTTCTCCATCCTTCTTAAGAAGTGGACAATTATTTCGAATATGTCCCTTCATTTTGCATTGATAGTAAATAATCGGATCCACCTTTGAATCTTCTCTTGTCCCCTTTTTCTTGAAATTCTTGTTATATCTTAAAAATTTTCTAAACTTACGAGTAAGCATGGCGAGATCTTCATATTCTTCATCACTCTCTTCAGATTCTGAAAATGCTTTGAAGGCTAGTTGCTTTTTCTTCCCTTCCTCTGTCCCTTTCTTCTTTTGGTTGAGCTTGGTCTCATAAGCCATGAGATTTCCAAGAAGTTGGTCCATATTCAAGTTTTCAACTTCATTGGCTTCTTCTATAGCTGTTACTTTAGGATAAAAAATATTTGTTAGAGAACGTAAAATCTTACCTTCAAGCTCACCTCTTATGAAAGTTTTTCCAAGTGCCTTCAGATTGTTGACTATGAAAGTGAAATGGGTGTACATATCCTTCACACTTTCATTTTCCTGCATTTCAAATTTCTCGAATTCTTGAGTTAGTAAAACAACTTTGGAATTCTTTGCCTTATTTGTTCCCTCATGAGTCACTTCAAGAGTTTTCCATATTTCATATGCACTTGTGCATTGTGAAATTCGATTAAACTCATCAGGACTGAGTGCACAATACAAGGCATTCATAGCCTTGGAATTGAGTGAAAGTTTCTTGTTGTTGTCTGTCAAGACTTCATCTTCAGATTTCACTAGTCTTTCAAATGGTGTTTCCACCATTTCCCAAATAGTGTAATCTCCAGACTGCCGGAGCACTTCCATTCTCTGCTTCCAGTACGAATAGTTCGTACCATCGAAATAAGGAGGCTTTGATATAGAAAATCCACAGTTGCTGCTTGTTGCGAACACCCTTGATGCCATCGGATCTTCTTGCTCAAGTTTTGACACCTATACACGAGTAAACCAATGCTCTGATACCAAATGTTAGTGGCACAAGAAGGGGGGTTGAATTGTGCAAACAAGAGAGAGGGATTGAGGTGTTAGGGTTTGAAGGTCTTATTTGGTGAGAAGCCAAAAACCAATCTAGAATTGCGCTCTGATACCAAGTAGGACAAAATAATCAATTTTATTCTTCTAAATAGCCCAACTCCTCTTTATGTAGAAGAACGTGTTGGGAAAATAACATAGCATGTTCATATAGAATAGAGAAATAGCAACCAAAGTTAGAGCAAATAGAAAAATAATAAAGATCGAAGGGGTGTCTCAACATATTTAACTTCTCAAAAAAAATTAAAATTGCCCCATGACATTAACCCCATAATGTTTCATTCTTGACAAAATTTTATTTTCATAACTATATGTAATAATTATAGCTTTTACAATTTTATTCAAGTGAAAATGATGATTTTTTACCTTACATAATCCTTATGATCTATTTTATTTTTTTCCTATGTTTCTTTTATCTTTCATTTAGATTATGTTACTAATGTAATTGGATGATAAGCTCTTTTGCATATAAACTAATGTTTAGCCAGGAGAGAAAAGCACTGTAGCTCCGACGAAATTTGAATTCTCGTTTAGGTGGGAAACTCTGGCAAGGATGGCTGGCTGCCTGAGGGGGCTCGGTGTCCGCGCCGACGGCTCTAATGGATGGGCGGTGTGGCATTCACAATCTTGGCGAAGAAATAAGCATGGCACTCAGGCATCTGGTGGTGCTTGAACTCTGGACAAGAGGGGCTCTCATGGTGGCTGGGGTCGGAACCATAAGGAAGTGATTTGTTTCAGACGTCAGCTCCGAGGGCACCTGGCGGCGATGTGCCGTCGACCGGTGCTTTGTCTGGCTTGCGGAGGCTTTGGTCACAAGCGGGACTCTTGCCTGACATCTCGCGGTGGTTCTGGGGACAGGGTGCACACTGCACCTTGGTTTCCTAAGGATGAGGCGCAACTGCCTCCTCCCCCCCCCCCCCCCCCCCCCCCCCCCCCCTTCAACTCTCGGGGGGAACACTATGGATGTGGAGATTCCCCTGAGAGAGGACGTTAAGGTGGCGGAGTTGGTCTTGCGTGGAGCCTTGATTAGGGAAGTGATGATGGGTACTCTTTCTCTGGAGAGAGTGTGGCAATTAGTAAGCTCTCTTTCCCTAGGGACTGATGCTTGGAAAATTGCAGTTATATCTCCATCGCGGTTTGTGCTTTTTGATGTAGGTGTGGTAGATGTCGAGAAGCTATATTTTCAGACCAGCAATTTGGGTGGAGTGTCAGTGATGTGGCGTTTGATATCCCCCTTTGATGGTTCTTTGCCTGAGCGTCCCCCTCAAAGAGCTGTTCCTAGGTCTGGTTTTCTTGAGATCAGAGGCCTACCTCTGCATTCGAGGTCTAGGACGGTGGTGGAAAATATGGTTGCTGGGTTTGCGTCTATGGCTAAGGATACTGATGTTGGTCTGACTGAAGGAGATGCCAGTGTTTTGAAAGTGAGGGTGGATGTCTTCAGGGCTGGATCTATTCCTGATAAATTGATTCTCAGGTGTGGGGGCAGCTCTTGGATGCTCCTACTGAAATTTCATGTGGCGAACAAGGATGTGGAGTCAAGTCATCACCCCCCCTCTTATGCTGAGGTGCTGTGAGCCAGAGCTGGTTCCTTACAACCAAACTGTGCTAATCAGGAGTTGGTGGCAGAACACACTAAAAGTGTGGAATTGGTAGATGGGGTGGGGAGCTTGAGGGTTGAGGAGGTGAGGATTGAAACTCTGGAGGATGGGGGTGGGATACCTCTGATCCAGGATTAATCTGCAGTGGTGGTTAAAGAAGGGGAGGAAGTAAATGTGATAAATGAAGCTGTGGCTGAGGACCTGAAAGCTCCTGCTAGTGATCTTGTTGGGTCTGATTTGGTAGATCCCTCTGTGAACCCCTTTGACTTGCAGTATAGCTCTCCTGTGGCTGCTGACTTGCACTTGAAGTCTAAGACTCCTTCTACCTTTGGTCTTGGGAAACCTCCTTACAAACTGAGGCTAAGAAGACATACTCCTACACAAAAAGTTGATGAGTCTGTCATTGCAACTATGATGAAGGTTGGCAAAGCCTCTGCTACTAAGAAGGGGACAGATCTGACATCCAAATGAGGATTCTTACTTGGAATTTGCGTGGGCTACGCGACAGAAGTAGGAGGGGGTCCTTGCTTAGATATTTGCGAGAATGGGAAATTGATTGTGCCATCCTCCAAGAGACTCATATTGAAAGTGAATCTGACAGGGCATGGGTGGAGATGAGAGCTGGTCTTGCAAATGACATTGTGGTGATCAATTCTAATGGCAGATCTGGGGGAATTGCCATCTGGTGGAAGAAGCATGTGTTGCATTTGGAGGAGGTTTCTTTGGCTAGGCACCTATTGACTTGCAGGTTCAAAAGAGGCTAGGGGGACAGTGATCTCTTTGTGACAGGTGTGTATGGTCCTAGTGACCCTAGCAGAAGACAGGAGCTATGGGAGGATTGGAACTTAGCTGTAGATTTTGTGAATGGGGCGGTTTGGCTTGTTGGAGGGGACTTCAATTGTGTTTTGGTGGGGAGTGACAGACCCAATGGGGTGATGGATAGCTCTGCCACTGGCTTCCAGTTGATGGTCCAAGCTTTGGGCATGTGTGAATTTCCCTCCTCGGGCTCTGAATTCACTTGGAGGAATGGTAATGGACTCATGTCCAAGATTGATAGGTTTTTTGGCAATGCTGGGCTGATGGATCTCTTCCAATTGTCCTTTGTTTGTGGTCTTGAATGTCCCTTCTTTGACCATACACCCTTGGTCTGGGACAATGGGGAACATGTGTTGGCTGGATCCTACTTCAAGTTTAGGAAGTCTTAGCTGAGGGAGCCAGGGTTCAGAGATATGTTTGCTGGTTGGTGGAGGGCCCAGCAATTTGAAGGCACGGCTACCTTCAGGTTGGCTTCCAAGATTCTGGCTTTGAAAGGAACGTTAAAAGAGTATGGTGATGTTATCTCTATCCTCAGGCATCAGAAACGTCGAGAGGCCTTGATGAAGATTCAGGAACTGGATGCAAAGGAGGCTTTGGCTCAGCTGTCTGAGTTGGACTATGCTGACAGAAAGAAGTAGCAGGGGGTGGTGGCTGAAGAAGACCTGAAACTGGAAATGTATTGGAGGGAACGGTCAAGGTAGCTGTGGCTAAGTGAGGGGGATGCAAACACTAAATTCTTCCACTTGGCTGCCAGCTCTAGGAGAAGAGTTAATCTGATCTCCTCTATTGTTAAAGAGGGGCAGAGATTTACCTCCATCTCTGATATTAGAGCTGAGGCTGTCAGGTACTTCAAGGAGTCTTCAAGAGCTGCTAGTAGGGGCTGTTGGAGGATGGCAGCTAGTGATCTTCCCAAAATTACAGAAATCAGGGGTCCAGCCTAATTGAATCTATATCTGACGCTGAAGTCTTGAAGGCCATCAAGGATCTCAATTGTGAAGGATCGCCTGGTCCTGATGGAATCCAAGTTTTCTTCTACAAAGAATTATGGGATATTGTGGGCACTGAGGTTATGGATGTGATCAGAGAGTTTGAGAGTGGCAATTTTGGCTTTGAAAGAATTAATAGATCCTATCTCTTTCTTTTATCAAAGACTCCAGGTGTTGAATCTTTTCAGGAGTTTAGACCTATTGCTCTCTCTAACTCTTTGTACTTGATGATTGGCAAGGTCCTGGCCAATAGATTGAGGCCTATTTTGCAAGAATTGATCCATCCTGCTCAATCAGCCTTCCTCCCCGGCAAATCTCTACAAGAATCCTTTATCATGGCCCAAGAGATGATATGCGGATGGCACAAGAGAAAATGTAAGGCTTTTCTATGGAAGGTTGACTTTCGCAAAGCTTATGATTCCATCGATTGACCCTATCTTTGGGAAGTGCTTAAAAGAAGAGGCTTGCCCCCTACCTGGATTCATTAGGTGAAACGATGTATCACCACTGCCTCTTTCACCCCTCTGATAAATGGGAAGCCCTGTGGGCCTTGGATTCAGCCCCAATGTGGTATCAGGCAAGGATGTCCCCTGGCTCCCCTAATTTTCAACCTGGCAGTTGACAGCTTGGCCTGGTATGCTTGTAAGCTTGCTGAAGCAGGTCTTATTAGAGGGTACTCATTGTCTTGCAGGAGTAATTTGGCTCCCATTCTTCAATATGCAGATGATACAGTTTTTTTTGTAGAGGGTTCTTTGGATGAAGCACTGGCTTTGTATCATATGGTTAATATCTTTGGTGAGCTCTTTGGCCTGAGGCTGAATAGGGATAAATCTAGCTTGGTCTACTTTGGCTTACCTGAGGAGGAGCAAGGTGCATTAGCTGCTGTTTTGAGGACCCCCCGCATCAGTCTTCCTATTAGATACTTGGGGCTGCCTTTGAGATGCTTTAGAATGAAAAAGAGAGATTGGAGCTGCCTCTTTGACAAAATTTCGATGAAATTGGATGGTTGGCATAGCAGTTTCCTCTCCAAAGGTGGAAGACTTATCTTGCTCAACTCTATGATCACCTCCATCCCTGTTTTCTACTTTTCCATATTTAAAGCACCAAACTCCATTGGAAAAGGTTGGATGTGTTGAGAAAAAGGTTCTTTTGGAAGGGAGCTAAACATGAGAGCAGATTCTTGCAGTTACTTAAATGGGAGCAGATTTGCATACCAAAAGATAGGGGTGGACTTGGGATTAAGTCTCTGAAACACTTTAATGATGCTTTGCTACTTAAGTAGGCAGTTAAACTCTTGCAAGGAGACCTGAAACCATGGACTGTCCTGATCAGAGATAGCTATGGTGCTTCCAACAGTGTTGTTACGACCCAGTTCCCGAATTCCTACAGGACACAAGACCGGACCAACTCGACTGATCCTAAGACCCAGTCGTCCAACGAGAAAGTAACCAAAAAGTAGGAAAGTAAACCACATTCACTATGCTAAGCAACTAACAGTAAAAAGGTACAGCAGTAAAGAAGTAAAAGCTGCTACAGTATATATATCACGACCACAACAGTAGAAAGTAACAAGGTACAGGAATATAAAGTACAGAACGTAAAAGTATGGAACATAAGGGTACAAGAGTCTACTCACTACTACAAACGAGTACAACAAAAGAGCTACAACTACTAGGCTCTACTGGGCCCAGCACCCTCTGCAACCGTAGGCTCTGGCTGCTCAACACCTGGACCTGAAAAGGGTTATGAGTACATGAAGTCAGCGAATGCTGAGTAGAGTGGCAACCAACAAACTAAAGCAGTAAAAGTGGACAGGTGGCTGTTGTTTTTCAATTTCTTTCTTTAAATAATTTTTCTTTTTCACTACTTGGTTTATTTATCAAGTCTCTTTCTTGATCTCGAATGTTCCTCGTGGAAACGAACTTGATTGAAGTATTTTCCGAGGAGTAGAAGGTACACGTGGTGCTCTCCTGGCCGGGAGAGTCCCCTGTGGTGATCCTACACCCAGTCAACCACCCCAAGGTCACGGACAGGCGTAATGGTGACTACGGCACGCGCGATAAGCGCACAGGTAGCTACCCCGCACTGGCACGCGGTCAGTCATTTCTGTTAGCGGATGCACCCAAAGTACAGCACAGAACTGGTATAGGGCCTAGTCCTCTCAGTAACAGGGGTCTAGTCCCTAAGAACCAAACAAGGGTCTCGCCCCTCTACAGTCTACGCACCCTCGCTTGACTACCTTGATTTGTCCAGTGGGCCTAACAAGTCGGTGTAGGGCGGCTAGCTGAACCTTGAGCCTCGTGGGTTGGCTGGCTCTCTCCCTACACTAGTAGCTCTCCCCAGTACCGTGTATGCGAGGGCCAAGAAGTTGGTACAGAGTGGCCAATCCTAACCCCAGGTCCCAACCCAAGGGCGGCTAGCACTGCTCTGCACTAAACAGGGGGCAGTCGCTCTCCTTGGTACTCCGTACTCAAGGGCCAGCTCACTTCCCCACTCACATTTCCAGATCCATTCCATTTATTTCCAGGAGTTCTACTCCTAATTCCTCGTAGGGTTCATGCTCATATTCCTCATGCCATGCCATACCAGGTTTCATCATTTCTATTTCCATTCTCATGTTATACATATGCAGCTTGTGTTGCTATCGTTCACATTTCCATACACAGGTTATACATAGGGAGCTCGTATTTCCATCATTCACATTCCCATTCTCAATTGATATACATGCAGCTCATATTATGTTATTTAACGTATACAACAGGAAATTTACATGCAACAGTTAGCTAGCACAAGTACTTCATATTTCACAGGCAGCTGTTATTTATTTACAAGCAATTGTTATCATTCTATCTACTCATTCAAGACTGCAATTCAATCATCCAATACAGACATTTCAAGTGTTTCTCGTCCTATGATTCATGTCACATCCTAGGTTCTAATCATTCATTTCACACATGCATTTAGGTTATAATTAATTTAGGAGAAGCCACTCTACCAGTAAACCCAAGAGTATTGGGGGCTTGAACGGTAGGCTCACGTGCCTCAGCAAGCCCCGAACCCGCAATGGAACGAAATCCTATAATAAGGAAACAACACAAGGGAATTATCAGAACAATATGGAAAGCCTTTTAACAAGTAGAGGAACTCACAAGGAACACAATGGTATCTTAATTGTGTAAAACGAAACTCAAACTGACCCTAAACGGGTCAAAAATAGGGTTTCTGTCTTAAATCAGATGTTTGGAACAATTTTCAGACGTCTTAAAAGTGTCCAGTATCATACCTAAGTCTCTGTGCCAATCCTCAAACGCCTAAGAACTCTTCTGGACCTAGCTCCAGACATCTGACCACCTCTCCGGACATCTGGAAGTGCTTCCCATTGTCTGGTACGTCGCCCAGATCTCTGAAATGCGTGGGAGGGCGTGTCCCACGCCTTCCCGAAGCGAATCCTGCACGCAGACATCGAATCCTCTCAAAAAGGGCATGCAAAGTGGTAGTAGTGGAGCGGCTTACATGGCCGTATTCGCAAAGGGACGTACCTTCGCAAAACTCTCACTTCAGACGTCTGGAACCACCTCCAGACGTCCGCACCATTTTCTGGAGGTCACTCCAGACGTCTGATTCTGGGAAAAACCCAGAACCAGAACCAGCTTTCGCTGCTCTCGCGCCGCACGTGGTTGCGCCGCGCCCCCTTCGCCTGCAGCTCCAGTTGCAGCAGCGTCGGGGAGGACTCCCTCGATGCACTCCTCGTGTACGCACCGCTCCGGCCGTGCGCTCACTGGTGAGCTCCCTTGCGAGCTCACCTCCTCCTCTCCTTCTCACGCCACTCCTCCTCTACGCCGCTCTCGCAGTCTGGCTCGCTCTGGGGAAGAAGAAAGGAAGGTAGCTGGTGGCTGAGAAGTGAGGAGAACAAGAGAGGTGGAGGGGGTTTTATAAGGTTGGGGTTAGGGTTTGCTTGGAGGTAGGGGAAGAGAGAGGAGGAAAAATGAAAGGGTACTGTTTGCGTGCAGCCCGCGTGCAGACACGAGCTCGTACCTAAAAATTTCGATTTCCAGACGTCTGGGAAGGTGTCCAGACGTCTTAAAAGGCTCAAACAGCACGGGTCTTAACAAGTGTGCTGTCCAGACTTCAACCCAGCAGTCCTTCTCCTTTCTGGAAATCAGTGACAAGAGCTTTGGCTGATCACTTCCACCTGCTGTAGTCGGCTCTTGGGGATGGCAGGACCTTTAGCTTTTGGAAGGAGGGGTGGTCAAGGCTGGGTGTCTTGAAGGAGCTCTATCCAAGGGCATTTGTTGCAGCATCTGATAAGGAGGCTACTGTCAGCAGGGTCTGGTCTTGCAGCAGCTGCAGTTGGAATCTGAATGAGGAGGATTCCAACAGGAGGGGCACTCGGTTGTAGGAAGAAAGGAGGAAGCTAATTTCAGACCTTGAGAGCTTTAGGCCAAGGCCTGGAGTGGAGGACAAGTACCTTTGGGAGGGGATTTATAATGTGCAAAGTGGCTACAACAGAATTTTAAACCATGAAAGTGGGTAGAGCTGCGACTTCATTGACAAGAAGATCTGGCTTCTGAAAATTCCCCTTAAGGTACAGATATTTCTTTGGCTATGTAGGAGAGATGGATTGATCACAGGTGATCTGCGACATAGAAGGTTGGGAACTGATCATCAAGTTTGTTACTTATGTGAGATGCATATTGACAATGCAAATTATATCTTTTCTTCTAGCCTTATCACTGATGCTATTTGGATGAGGACATGTCAAGAGCCGCTACCAGATTGGGATTCCATCTGGCATGGGTTTGGTATGAGAGGGAAGCCACATGTACGCAATGCTGTCACTCTATGGTGTGTGTGGAAGGCGAGAAATGAGAGACTTTTTCAAGAGAGGGCAGTGTGCTGTGAAAGAATTGTAAGAGAGTGCTGGTCCCTCATACATTTTTGGGGATTTCTTTTGTAATTCCTCTTACTTGTTTATATAATATACCACTCCGGATAGCTATCATAAGATGATAACTTTCCTTTCTGCTTCAAAAAAAAAAAAACTAATTTTTAGCCCACGCGTTATTTCGAGAGTGTAAAAATCAATCACTACGGGAATCCAAAAGTCAATTTCGATCAGAAAAAGTTTTAAAAAGAAGCGACATAGGGGCTTAGTTGAAAAATCATAACCAATGCATCATGATTTTGGGAAATCAAAGCCAATGTATCATGGTTTTTGACCTACGGAAAATCAAAAACACCGATTAGAAATCAAAAAACACTACACGTTCTAAAATATATTTTCGATGTATTTTTTTTTCAATCGATATCTTAAATTGATATAATTTTGTATTAACTAAATATCAATCTAATTATGTATTATTTTATATTCTCACATAAATACACTTAATATTGGTCTCTAATGAAAGAGCGTAAGACGATGAGGTCGATGTTAAAGATGAAATTAGAAATGAACGTACATGCTCAACAGCGTGCAAGAAAAATGAAATACGCTAAATATAAAAGATAAAGAGGAGAGAGAGTAAAAATAATTATAAAAAAGAATGTGCATGCACACTAAATCTATTATATTAAGAATACTAATGTAACAAACTCTACTAATTTGTATTAAATTTATTAAGTTAAAGTCTGAAGGGTAATATTAAACTCATTAATAAGTACCATTGCCAATTGACATATGTTCCATCAAACTTGAGCTTGAGTTAACTCAATCAAATCCTATCAAACTTGAATATAAGTCGATCTCGACCTATTTGCCTCGATAAATAGCCTTATATACTATTGGCAAATGATATATACTAAGTTATATTGAAAGCATTGAGTTTTTTTCAATTTAAATTATATATGATACGTTATATATTTTAAATTTCACTCAATGCAAACAAGTTCCTTCTGCTTATATACATGTAAGGACACAATTCCAAGATTATTCATATTTTAAATGAACATAATTGAGATCAAACTAGAGAAGCAATTCAAATACCACGAGAGTTCCATCCCACTCCACCTTCCTTTTTTTTTTTCTTTTTACCTCTTTTTGTCCGTGCACGGCTGGAGGGAGTAGGAGGAGGAAGCCTTCGTGGTGAAGAAAGGAAAGGCTTCCACACTTCTCGTGCCCTCACTTTCTCGCCTCCCTTTGTTCTTTTTCGGTGGGAAAGTTGGGCTGAATCACCTTCTCTCCGTCAAAGATCGCACCTTTCTCCTCATCATCTAGTCAGATCCCTCTTTCCTCCTAACCCCATATTATTTATACACACACACAGCGTACGCACGCGCCCAACACATCACCATCCACCCAATTCACCCCTCTCAATTGGGTCATCCCCTGTTTCGATCCCTCTCCACGTTTTCTCGCTGATCTCCCACTTGGAATTCCTTGTAATTCCCATTTAGCCTAAAAAGATCCAATCTTGATCTCCACCCACCTCGGATTCTTGGGTTCTGCAGAAGCTTCCGTCTCACTTCTGATGCTTCTTCACCATTCCCCCTTTCGATCCCCTCTGAATCTCGACTCCGAGTTCCCGTTCTCGCGTTTGATCGCATGTACTCTTCTCCCTTCGGACATCTTCTTATTACTCTTTTACCACACCCCATTCCGTTGACTGCTGTGCTTTGATGCTCATATTTTCGTGAATTCCATCATTTGTTGCCACAAAGATCCAATCTTGGTAATAGAAGAGAGTGGGTAGAAGAGTGTTAACATGGCTGTTAGGAGTCAATGTGTTACAATTGAGGAGCTGCCAGCCCACTTGGTCGTGGAGATATTGAGCTCGGGTCGGTTGGGTGCGGCTGATCTCGCGTGTCTGGAGATCTCTTGCAGGATGTTTGGGGCAGGAAATGATTTTTTCCCTGACTCGTTCCATTCCATGGTTGATTTCGCCGCATCGAATGCCTGCGCCACGCATTCGATATTTGCTTCTCTTCCTCCTCAGAATCGGAGGGACCTCCTAGAGCGGTGTGAAGGCAATTGGAAGAAGGTCCTCAGGTTCTTGCAGTCTGTGGAGAAGTCATCTGGATTGGTGGAGACATCTGCAGGCAATGTATTGGTTTTAGCATTGCAAATATGTGAAATTTTGCTTCTGTTAGAACTGGATTCTTGAATTTTTCTTCTTAATTTTTAATGGTTGGTTGATATATTCTCTCTCTCTCTCTTTTAGAATCTGCTTGTTACATGGAAAAACAATACTTCAAAAAGAAATGATAAAGATAGACCATTGTGCCTTGTAAGTTGTCTGAATAGAGAACTGGCTTCTAGAAACACGTTGATGATGTTGTCAAATTGTCGCGTCATTTTCTTAGAATAGCACCAACACATGTGCCACTGTCTATGGGATGGGAAGCAATGATTCAATTCACAAAGTTAGCCCTAGAGGTTCTTAGATAGAGAGACCTCTTGGGGCAATTACAATGAGTACCCAACACGATATAAAAATAACATAATGATTCCACACACACAAATAACACCTCCTAACACGCCCCTCAAGTTGGAGTATAGATGTCAGTTATGCTCAGCTTGGAACAAAAGAAATCTAACCGCTTCTTAGGATGTGCCTTGGTGAAGATATCTGCAAGCCGATCATCAGTGGAGATGTACAGGGTAGAAATCTTCCCAGCCATTACTGCATCTCTGATGAAGTGGCAATCAACTTCTATGTGCTTTATCCTCTCGTGGAAGGCAGGGTTGTTGCTAAAGAATGTCGTAACTTTATTGTCGCAATACATTAGAATAGGTAGAGAGACCGACACTCCAAAGTCATGCATAATGGATTATATCCAGAAGAGCTCGCATATAGTATGTGCCACAACTCTATACTTCGATTTTGCGCTAAATCTGGATACCACATTTTGCTTTTTACTTCTCCATGTTACAAAATTTCCTCCTACATATATGCAATAGCCTGTGGTAGATTTCCTACCTTCATGTGCCCCTGCATAATCTATATCTGAGTATTCCCACACCTTTAAGTGACCGTGTCTCTAGAAATGTAAACCTTTGCCGGGTGAATTCTTCACGTGCCTTAAGATTTGGTAAACACCAGACCAATGCACTTCTCTAGGTTCATGCATAAACTGACTTAATCTCCCCACAACATAGGCAATGGTAGGTCTCCTCATAGTCAAGTACAAGAGCTTGCCAATCATGGCCTAAAATCTTGTCACATCAGCATCCTTACCTCTCAAAGCATGTCCAGAATATACTTCCTCCATGAAAGCACCATGCTTTTGTCCATACGATACACCTCAATACCCCAAAAATAGCTAATCTCACCTAGATCCTTAGTGACAAAATCTATGTATAAGAAGGTTTTAGTAGACTCCAAACTCTCTTTATTACTTCCTGTAAGCAGAATATCATCAACATAAACAATTAGTATCATAGAACCTGCCTCTCTATGTCACATAAATATAGAGTGATTTAAAGATGATTTAGTAAAGCCAAATTGCTGAATTGCTTTACTAAACCTCTCTATGGAGAATTGTGGAAGCTTGGCATGCTCCTTTGGAGTTCTTGCATGTTATCATGGAAATAAAGAGGGTAGAGGAGTCTAAGGGATATTGCATTCAATATGTGGAACTTAAATTATATATGGTGGAGTTGTTCTTTTAAAGAGAGCACTCCAATGTCTAAAAGTAGAAAAACAGCTAGGATAAATCCTAATTACTAAAATTGGAAAATCCTAATTGACTCTTAACAACTCATAATTATCTCTAACAAAAAATAGCCATGATTGGCACAAAAGCAACTATTACTTGGCTAACAAGCCACCACAAAACCTTGATGACCGTATGGTCTTATTGGACAATGACATGGGGGGCTACATGGACTGTCCACGTGACATTTTATTTCTCCACATGCTCTCTCAAGTAGAGGCCGGTGGAAGACGAAGACTTGCTTGATATTGGTGAGGCTTAGAGCCCCCACTTTTTTTTTTCCTTCATCTTGGGCTTCCAAATCTTCTTTGAATGAATCTTCAATTGCAACTGCGAGTTCTTTAGCAACTTCTATAGTTGTTGCTTCTTTAGCAACCTCGGAAGTCATTACTTTGGCCGCAGTTGTCTTCTACCCTTTTTTGATTAAAGCCAAGAGCCTCTCGAAGTCAGCGGATGAGTATATTTGCCTTTTCTTTCTCTTCTTAACATGGTAAAACAGTGATTGATCCTATACATGAAGTTTGATGCTTTGTTTATGGAAAAATCTCTTCTTTTGAAAGAGAATAAAAAATCAGATAAGAAGACTCCATAGGTAGAGCATAAGGATTGTACACCAATCGATGTCCTCCTTCATTGTATTGGTCGCCTCTTGTGCCATTGATGCCTTGTTGATTTGAGGCCTGTCCTTTGCCATTTTGTCTTCGAGAAACAAGTTCTTCTCTACTACACTTTGCGCAAGGTGCCAAATGTGTGAGAGAAGAGACTTTGCTAAGAATCCTCTTTTCATCCCCTTGGGCCTTGGGTAAGGCACCTAAGGACTTCCAAGGAGTTCTCGAGAGAACTTCCACGTCAGATAAAGATGTCATGAGCCACGAAGCTCTTGTGGCATGTGGAAGGTTCACGCAAAAGAACTCCTTGTGTGTGGACCCTCTCCTTCTTATTCCTCTTATTCGATGTGTGTGAAGACTAGAAAGCTCGAAAAGCCTATTCTGATACCATATGGAGAATTACAAAAGCTTGGTGTGCTCCCTTGGAGTTCTTGCATGAAGAAGAGAGGCGAGAGAGAGACACTACTATTGTTCATGTTACTGTTCACGTGAACAATAACTGTTATCGTGGAAATAAAGAAGGTAGAGGACTTTAAGAGATATTCATTCAATATGTGGAACTCAAATTACATATGGTGGAGTTTTTCTTCTTTTAAAAAGAGCACTCCAATGTCTAAAAGTAGAAAAACAGTAAGGATAAATTCTAATCACTAAAGCTAAAAAATGCTAATTGGCTCCTAACAACACATAATTATCTCTAACAAAAAAAATAGCCACAATTGGCACAAAAGCAACTATTACTTGACTAACAAGCCACCACAAAATGCTAATGACTGTATGGCTTTATTGGACGATGACATGGGAGGCCACGCGGATTGTCCACGTGGCATTTTATTTCTGTGGACTCTCAACCCATGCTTGCAGACTTTGTTTCAATCCATAGATAGTCTTTTTTAGCTTGCATAGTTTTTGACAGCCCCAAAGCTTAAGTTGATCTAAACATAAATGACAAACAAGGCAGCAAATTGTAGGGTAAGGACAACATATATTGTGTTTGGAGAGGAGGACCATCAACAGTAGATTAACTTTTCTGAAAGTAAGAAAATGAATTGCCTTTTTTCGTGACACTTTATTTGGCATTTCAAGTGAGTGGCATTTGAAGTAACTATTTTTTATGTGGTTTGTGCACTTATAAAAAACATAGACATACAAGTGGTTTTGCTTTCCCATATGGAAAAATGTGAGGATCAACATCCACCGCAAAATCATGGACAAGGATTCTTTTGCAAGTACATGAACACAAGTTACACAACTTTGGAACTGTTAAACACATATACTGAATAGATAACTATAGAGAGGAGTTTGTTCTTATTTGGGATTACTTGAACTTGTTTTCTCAAAGCTCATGCCCAATCTAAAGGTTATTGTGGCAAAGGAAAAATCTATTTTATGAAAGTATATATTTCGTGGAAGTGCTATGCTTTAAAGAAAGGCTCAAACCCTCTATTCCTAGAAATTTAATAGGAAATTTTATGCGGTTCCTTGCCCATCTTACATGAAAGAAGCATAAATATATGTTGCAGAGAAACTGAATGAATTCGATTGAAGTGACGTGCCCCCGTTACAAAGAGGCACATGTGGAAAGGTTTCATGGAGGTCCCAAAATTTTAATGATATTCTAACAGAACAACCTCACCAAAATGTATATCCACATATGATGCCTGTGAAATTTCCCCCAACATGGTTTACTCCAGGTTCTGTTCTCTTTAAAAAAAACACTCAATGGTAAAGTTCATTGCATAAAGGACCTTTTGCAACCCGAAAATATTATCAGATGGTAAGGTACTAAAGTTAAAAATTGTTTACATGAGTCCAGGATCACTAATTAGCAGTCTCAGATTATGCACTTTGGGTGGTTGCTATTTGTTGCTCCATTTCCTGGTGTTATTAAGGTCCTTGGTTTCTCACCCATGTTAATAACACACACCATCATGAAATCCCACTTAAAGCACCACTTCTTCAGTTTTGACCTCCAACACGTATTTCAGCTACATGCATTTTCCGACACTTTAGCTAGACTTTTAGCTGAAGACTAACATTCTATTTTTCACAATTTTTTATTTCAAAGTCTCGTTAAGTACCTAAGTTTTTCTCAATAAAATGTGGCAACAAGCAGGATTGCCAACTTCATTTTCTACATTGATGTTATCTAACATCCACTAAGATTATGAAAGAAAGGTTATAATCATAGGGAATTGTAAAGAAAATTAACTTAGTGATTTTTGTTGTATTGAAAATGAGGCTTTGGCCCTCTTTATATAGAGAGAAGACTTAAGCATACAAAAAAACCGCAATAACTTACTTGCTAAAAATAACAATGGCTAAATTAGATGGCAATAACTTGCCTACTAAAAATAACAAGGACTAAAATAGGACACGCAACATATCTCTGATTTTATTTCCTAACACTCCCCCTTAAGTTGGGACATAGATGTCAGTAAGTTCCAACTTGTCCCACAAAAAATCATGCCTCTTCTTTTTAAGGGCCTTAGTGAGAATGTCTGCCAACTGTTGCTTTGAGGAGATATATGGCATGCTAATCCTCCCTTCCATGATTGCATTTCGAATGAAATGGCAATCTCCTTTGATGTGTTTAGTGCGCTCATGGAAAATCGGGTTGGATGCTATATGCATCGCTGATTGATTATCACAATATAGTGGAATTGTTAGCTGCACCTCCATACCTAGATCCCGTAGGAAATCCACAACCCACATGATCTCACATGCAACATGGGCCATGGCACGATACTCAGCCTCAACACTAGAACATGCAACCACACTCTTTTTCTTGTTCTACCAAGAAATAAAGCCATATCCCAAGGTAGACCGACGATCCTCAATAGACCCCACGTAGTCAACATCGGAATAGGCTATGATGTCCATGGACCTAGTTTCTTTATAGTGAAGTCCTTGACTTGGACTTCTCTTGAGGTATTTCAAAATAAGGCATACCTCATGCCAGCGACTGTAGCGTGATGCCTGCATGTGCTGACTAACTCTACTGATAGCAAAGCTAATATCTGGTTGGGTGATGGTCAAGTACAGAAGGAAACCAACTAAGCTGCGATATCTGGAGACATCCTCATAAGAAGGATCATCCTCCTCAGTATTATGAACCTGTCGCACCTCAACAGGAATGCCAGAGGGCTTGGCTCCCAGGAAGCCAACCTCCTTAAGTATCTGGAGGGTATATTGTCTCTGAGATAATGACAGATGAGGTCTCGTCCAAACAACCTCGATCCTAAGGAAGTATCGTAGGTCTCCAAGGTCCTTTGTCACAAAGTTGGACTGCAGGGAGGCCTTGGTTTGACGGATACCTTCCTCATCGTTACTGGTCAGCACCATGTCATCGACATAAATAGCTAGAATAACAACTTTGCTTGTAGATGCATCTCCCGTCCTTCGAATAAAAATAGAATGATTGGAGGATGATTGTAGGAATCCAATCCTCTAAATCTCTAAACTTAGATGCTCAAACCATGCTCTCGAACTTTGCTTCAGGTCATAGATGACCTTCCTTAGATGACATACGAGCTCCCCCTAAACTTGATATCCAGGTGGCTGCCTCATGTAGATTTCCTCTGCCAAGTCTCCATATAAAAATGCATTCTTAATATTTAGCTGATACAATGGCCATCCTTTGCTGACCGCCAAAGAAATAATAATCCTGATTGACGGGATATGTGTCACCAGTGAGGTCTTGAAGTAATCAATCCCAGAAGTCTAGGTGAAGTCTCTGGCAATTAGTCGGGTCTTGTATCTATCGATTGTACTGTTTTCCTGATATTTAATGGTATAAACCCATTGATAGTCAATAATAGTAGCATACGAGGGTATCAAATCCCAAATCCCTTTAGACTCAAGGGTCTGCATCTCCTCATCCATAGCAGCACGTCATCTAGGATCCTGGGAAGTATGACTGTAGTCTCTGGGAATAACTGCAGTAGTGATGGTCGAGGTAAATTGTCTAGTCTTCCCTTCCAAGTGGGAGATCCCAATGTAATGAGACATAGGATGCATAATGTAAGATCTATTGGACCACCTTCTGACTATAGGTCTGTCATCACCAGGGTATGACAACTCTAGATATACTGTCCGTGTAGCTGGAGAGGAATATGGAGGGACAATAGGAGGAGCGGTTGATTTGTGATGGTAAACCTGAGTCTCCCTGGGAGCCAACTCTATGCTAGAGCTCTCATCAGAATAGTAAGGTACCTTTTCAAAGAAAGTTAGATCTGCAATTACTATGTAACACTTGTGCATAGGGTCATAACATCTGTAGCCTTTCTGGGTCCGTAACTCAGAAATGTGCATTTCGTGGCACGTGGCAAGAACTTATCTTGGCTACCTTGCACTTGGACAAACCATGTACTCCTAAATACTCGTAAGGGTATGGCGAAAGGCCTGTCACACTCAGGATGCAGTACTTGATATGGGATGTGCCCATGAAGCACTGAAGAGAGAACCCTGTTGCTCAGCTATGTAGCAGTGAGAATAGCATCCCTCTAGATCATGTGGATCATCAATGTATGCACAATATCAAGAAGATGCCTCAGCTTGCGCTCGGCCACACCATTTTGTTGAGGTGTGTGAGCACAAAAAGTTTGGTGAATGGTCCCATGGACACTAAAGAACTCTTGCATCTCCCTCTGAACAAATTCGAAAGCATTATCGCTTCGAAAAACTCTGACTGTGGTAGAATACTATGTTTGTACCTTAACAAAAAATCTTTGGAATCTCTGACTTGGCCTTCATTAAGAAAACCCAGGCAAGACGGTTATAATCGTCCACAAATATTGCATAATACCTGTGGCCTCCTTTAGCCTGTACTCGCGTAGGTCCCCAGACATCACAGTGGACTAGTGCAAAGGGCGTAGTGCTCACACCATCACACCTTAGGGAATAGATGCTCCTGTGATGCTTCCTCATCTAACAATCCTCGCACTCCAAGGTTAACGAGGTTGGTAATTTGGGATACATCTGGTGCATCTTCCCGATCAAGGGATGCCCAAGTCGTCTATGCCAAAGCCAGGGGTCACTAGCTATGGACATAGCTCCAGCAAATAATGTCGGTGTATCCAGGTAATGGAGACCGTCTCTGACATAGCTCCAGCAAATAATGTCGGTGTATCCAGGTAATGGAGACCGTCTCTCTTTATCCCACCACCAATGATCTCATTGGTGCATCTATCCTGGAAGTAGCAGTGCCTGTCATAAAAAACAATCCTATATTGGAGGTCTCTGCAGATCCGACTAACAGATAATAGGCTCATAAGAAACTCTAGAGCACAGTGCACATCCGTAATCTTCATAGTAGGGGAAACTTGAATTTCCCTAACCGTAGTAATCATAGTTTGCTCCATTGGCCACCTAAACCTCTTGGATTCCCTGTGTCCTAGCAACATTCTGCAACTCATTTGCTCTTCCGGTGAAATGAATTGAGGCACCAGAGTCAATGACCAATGGTTCAGGCCTCTTGTTACTCCTTGTTTGATCTAGAACAGGAAACCAACTCCAATAGAATCTGAATTTTGCCTTTTTCTCATTTGCTCTTTTGATGAGATGAATTGAGGCACTAGAGTCAATGACCCATGGTCCGAGCCTCCTGTTGCTCCTTGTTAGATCTAGAACAGAGAAACCAACTCTGATCGGATCTGAATTTTGCCTTTCTCTTTAGCAAAATGAACTCAAGTTGCATGAGAAGGCTCATCATGCTAACAAGGGAAAAACTCTTCATTAGTGGTGAGAGAAGATTCATCGCCCTCATCAACTTCAGGATACCCCATGAGAGAAGGCTCATTGCGTGGGCACCACAGACAGAAAACCACTGATGGACTCTCCTTCAACCAACAGTGTTATAGGCCATGTGGTAAGAGGTGGAGCTGACGGTGGTATCACTGAATCTCCTTGCGGTGTTGCTGCTATCGGTGATCTCCTCGCTGATCATCTTCATGGGTCACCAAGTCTTTGGTGATCGAATCATATTTGGTGGAATACTAGACTACTGATCTAGGATCGTTGATTTGATACCATTTAAAGAAAATCAACTTAGTAATTTTTTATTGTATTAAAAATGAGGCTTTGGCCCTCTTTATTTAGAGAGAAGGCTTAAGCATACAAGAAAATCGTAATAACTTGCGAAAAATAACAATGACGAAATTCTTGCCTACTAAAAATAACAAGGATTGAAATAGAAGGACACCAACTATTTCCTAACAGGAATAATAGTGCCAAGTTTCTGAATCCCAATACGATTGCAATATGCATCGTTCAATATCAATCTTTTAGGGGTCTAGCATCACAAACCAGATTTCTTTATGACTATCCAAGAATGAAAAATTTGCAGAGAAAGACAAGTTAATGCTACATAAATGAAGTCTCACTTTCTATACGTTGCTTCATGAGATGCTTTACTACATTAATGTTGATGTCTAGTTATATTCATGCCAACTGATGAGTTATGCTTGTGGGTAGCAGTTAAGCATTTCCAATGACCAGGACGTAGGATGAAATCAAGGCCTCAGTTCGATTGATTGCTCATCCATGGAAATCAACCAATTTGTTGGGATTGGTTTTATCAAAAAAAGATCTGTTGAGATTGGCTAGGTGCCTTGCTCTTTGAAGCTTTTTTAGAATATTTTGGGAAGTAAGCACACCTATTGGTCAAGATTAACAAGAATCGCCTGTTTGGTGTCTCTCGGGGATTTGTGATAGGAATGAGGTCATTCTTGAAGGATGGAGACGCTATCTGAGTAGAAGAGCAAGCCCTTGCTTCCTTCAAACATGTAACTCCTGTGTTATTTGACCTCTTTTCCCAAAGAATGAATAAGAAAAGCCTTATAGCTTCATTATTGGGTGATATCCTTGAGTTTTCAAAGAAAAGAGAGACTTGCTGGACCAAAGAGATATTTTCGATGAATCTAAGGTGTTTGTTGTTGACAATGCTTCTGTGATTGGTAGTTATTCTTGACTCAGCATGGCAAATTTTTCTCAGCCATACAATGTTGATAGAAATGCCTTTTTTTTATCAGTCTATCGCCTACTTAGCATGATAAATGCTATTTGTCCAATGATATTCACAAGACCTTATTTTTGAAATCCCCATCATGCACACTATTTAATGAAGTTGATGTTTTTGGCAGATGCAATTAACTACTGGGAGATATCACACACTACTAGTCTTTAATTCAGCAGTGTATTCTTGTGGTTCCAGTTTATGTGGAGTTCTTGGTCATGGTCAAGATACGACCCAATGTCCATCATTTAGACAAATTTCTTTTCCAACATTATCTCACATAGTCAACGTTTCAGCATCCCAAAATCATGCAGCATTTGTTATGGAGACCGGAGAGGTTTGTGATGATTCAATAGTTGATGATTCTTTCTTGATTTTTTCTTTTATTTCAGTTATATTGATTTTTCTGTTATCATGAAACAGAATGTAGAAATAATAAATTTCTTCCCCTGCATGTAGGTTTTTACTTGTGGCAACAATACATCATTTTGTTGCGGTCATGGTGAAGTTAGGCGTGCCATTTTCAGGCCATCCCTCGTTCAAGGATTGAAGGGAATCCCTTGCAAGCAGGTAAGATGGTGTTTTCCCCCAAGTACCAATCACGACACTCTAGTTGGTAGTAGTTCAAAATGAATTTTGTCTTGGAAGAGCACATTTTCTGTTTTTTTTTTTAAAGGAAACAGTCAAATTTCCATCGGCTATTAACCTTCTCAAAAGGAATTTTCTGAAGTCTATTATGAGGGAGGGTTTCGAGAAGTTGTATCATATTCTAGCCTCTAGGTGCTAAAACAAGAAAGTGGCAAAACTGTAGGTACTAAAAAAGATCATTTAGTTAAAATGTCCTCACAGAAGTTTAACATTTAGAGATAAGGAACAATGCAAAATGATTAGGCCCAAGTTTCAAGTACCACTGCTTGACACATTGCATAACTTTGCACTGTCTCAATGGATAAAAGTTGGCACTAAACCTGGGACTTCATAATTATCCTTTTCTAGTGGCTTTATCTTTTATGTCAGGCCGGTCTAATATTGAGGCAATACATCTCTTGAGATGTATGATAGAGACCTACAAATTCAAGAAGGATTTATATATGGTTTTTATTGATTTGGAAAAGGCTTATGATTCTGTTCCAAGAGATATCTTGTGGAGAATTTTGGAGAAGAGATAAGTGCTAGTTTAATATATCAATCTCATAAAGGATATGTACTATGGAGCTGCAACTTGTGTAAAGACTAAGGATGATTTGACGGACTTCTTTGATATTACCATTGGTCTGCATTAAGGGTCGACTTTAAGCTCTTATTTTTTTGCCTTGGTCATGGATGAGTTGACGAAGTATATCCAAACTAAGGTGCTATGATGTATGCTTTTTGCTGATGACATTGTGTTAATTGATGAGATAAGAGATGGAGTGGATAGAAAACTTGAACTTTGGAGAGAAGTCCTGGAAGATAAAGTATTACACCTAAGTAGGATGAAGACTGGATATATGGAATGTAAGTTTAGTAGTAGAGGAAACAATAAAGGGATGAATGTAAAAATTGGATAAGAGTGCATTCCAATGAAATATGTTTTTAAGTACTTGGGATCCATTTTCCAACAAGATGGTGGAATTGATGGAGATGTTACACATAGAATTAATGCAGGGTGGTTGAAATGGAGGGATGCATTTGGTGTTCTCTGTGATAAGAATGTTCCTTTAAAAGTCAAAGGAAAATTCTATCGAGCTGCGGTAAGACCAACCATGTTGTACGGTTCTGAATGTTGGGCTATCAACTATGGGCATGTACAGAAGATGTCTGTGGCGGAAATGAAGATGTTAAGATGGATGTGTGGTCATATAAAAAAGGATCGTATTTCAAATGAGATTATTAGAAAAAATGTTAGGGCGGTACCGATAGAGGATAAAATGAGAGACATGTCTAAGGTGGTTTGGACATTTACAAAGATGATACTAGATGCTCCAGTTAGGAGATGCGAGAAGTTGGAGGCTGAACCCGCTAAGAGGGGGCGAGGAAGACCGAACAAGTGTTGGAAGAAAACTATTAAGTATGACCTCAATTACTTTACTTTAAGTTCTAAAATGGCTGAAATTGATCTGTATGGAGGTAAAGAATCCATATAGCTGACCCCACTTAGTGTGGGAAAATGTTTGGTTGTTGTTGTTGTAATGGCTTTATCATTTCAAATGAAAGTTACGAAAAATGTGTCAAGGGAAGGGAATGCTTGCTTTTGATGAGGGACCAAAATGATGTGATGGAAGTTCAAATTTCTTCATAGGAGGTTTTCAATGTGAACAATAATAATTGGACAAAATGATCAATCTTATTCCAAAGAAAAGTGGGAACAATTGCAGAGGAAAATTAATCAGAAATAAACAATAACAAAGCAACCCTCAAAAACATAAATAAGTACCAAAAAAGGAGACTCAACACTTCCCTTCAAGCTGGAGCATAGATATCAGTCATGTTCAAATTGAAACAACAGACATCAAACGTAGATCGAGGAAGAGGCTTGGTGAAAATGTCTGCTATCTGGTTCTTAAATGAAACAGAAGTGGTATAGATGACTCCACACTGGATTAGATCCCAGGTGTAGTGACAGTCAACCTTGACGTATTTGGTGTGCTCATGAAATATCGGGTTGTTAGCACAATAAGTGGCAACACGGTTATCACATCGCATCTCCATAGGCTTCTCCACCTGCACATGTAAATCTTGTAAAATTGATCTCATCCACACCATTTCTATAGTAGTTTGAGCCATAGCACGGTACTTAAACTCTGCACTGGATCTAGACACCACTCTTTGCTTTTTGCTCCACCATGTGACTAAGTTCCCAACAACATAAGTGCAGAAACCAGTAGTTGATTTTTTATCTGTTAAGCAACCAGCATAATCTGTATCAGAATAGCCAACCACTGTCATTGATGTGCCTCTGGTAAATAATATGCCACGCCCAGGTACTTTTTTTAGATATCTAAGCACCTACATTGCTGCCTCTCAATGTTGTTTGGTAGGTCTATCCATGAACTAGCTCAACTTCCCAACTGGTAAGGAAATATCTGATCTGGTGATGGTAAGATATAACAACTTGCCCACTAGCTGTCTATAAGATCTGCTGTCAACAGGTGTTGACTTGGCATCAAATAGATGCCCTTTAGGATCCATGGGTATGTTGGCAGGCTTAGCCCCTAACATCCTTGTCTCCAGTAGTATATCAAAAGCGTGCTTACATTGTGAAAGTACAATGCCCTCTTTGCTTCTTGCTACCTCAATGTCTAGAAAGTGTCTTAACTGGCCCAAGTCCTTCATTACAAACCTATCAGCCAAGGTTTTTTTCACCTCAACTATGCCAACCTCATCATCACCAATAATAATGATGTCATCAACATATACCAGAAATACAACTCCCCCGTCACTCTTCCGAACAAACAAGGAATGATCTACAGATGATCTCTGAAGGCCTATCACCTGTATCACCTCAGACAGCTTCTGGAACCATGTACGCAGACTCTGCTTAAGTCCATAAATGGCTTTTCGGAGTCTACAGACACACTCCCCCTGAATCTTAAATCTTGGAGGCTGCTGCATGTAAACTTCCTCCTGAATATCGCCATATAGAAATGCATTCTTCACATCAAGCTGGTAGAGAGGCCACTCAAGATGGGCTACAATAGACATCAAAATCTGCACTATCGATAGCCGTGCCACTGAAGAAAAAGTGTCAAAGAAATCTACCCCATAAGTCTGAGTGAATCCCTTTGCAACCAACCGAGCCTTATGCCTTGAAATAGATCCATCAGGATTGTATTTCAAGGCAAAGACCCAACGACATCCAACCACTCGTGCTCCTGTAGGAAGTAAAGTAAGCTCCTACGTCTCTCTAGAATGAAGAGCAGCCATCTCATACTCCATGGCATGATGTCATTTCGGATCAAGCATGGCTTGCTGGTATGTAGTGGGAACCTGGGTGGCAAAAAGTGCACGACAGAAGCTCCCAAAGGCAGACCCAAATCCATCAGTAGCCAGACTACTTGCAACACGGTATTTGGACTTGCAGGTGCGATGTGCCTTCCTAATGGCAATAGGAAGGTCAATATCATCTAACTAATCATTCTGTACTAACTCTGGGGCAGGAGCATCCATATTTAGACCTGTAGCATCACTACTAGTTCCTTTATCATCAATCTGCAAACTGTCTATGGTCACCTGAATTGGAGAGGGTAGTGCCTGTGTAATTACTGGAATATCTAGTATCTGCAAAGTGCTATGAGGACGTTTGTAGATAATAGTAAGCTCAGAAAACTCACGGGTCCAGTAGTAGCAGCAGGGGGGTAAAAACAAGTATCTCCTCCAAGGGAATAGGAGGGATAGGCATGGGCACATCCATAACCTCAGGAGATATTCCTCGAGCAGCCGTGGAAAAATATGGAATGGACTCATGAAAGGTAACATCCACACTCACATAGTGCCTCTTGGTAATGGGATTCAGGCATCTATACCCCTTCCGAGTCCGTGAATACTCCAAGAATACACATTTAACTACCCATGGTGCAAGGTTGTCTTGGCCTGGAGAAAGAAGATGAACAAAGGCAACACAGCCAAATACTTGTGGTGGCACATGAAAAAGCTCTTGGTCAGGATACAAGATGTGCCAAGGAATCTGCTCATGAAGTACTGAATTGGGCATTCTGTTGATCAAGTAACCAATAGTAAGAACGTCATCTCCCCAGTATAATTGAGGTACACTATGGTGAATTAACACGGGCTACATCCAGAAGGTGGCGATGTTTCCTCTCAGCCACTCCATTCCATTGAGAAATATGAGGACATGTGGTCTGATGTATAATTGCATGGGATCTATAAAAAGTAGATAGCCTGGTGTTGTAGAATTCAAGTGCATTATCAGATCTCACTACTTTAACAACTGGTGAATATTGATTCTTTATCTCCAACAAAAAATGCTCAAGAATAGATCCAACATCTGATTTATTTTTCAAGAGAATTACCCATGATAGACGTGAGAAATCATCAACAACCACCAAGTAATATCGATGACCCTGCCTGTCTGGAATTCGACTTGGACCCCATACATTCATATGTAGCAACTCAAACAAGGCTATGGATCCAGGATGAGTACTTATCGGGTAAGAGGCATGGTGGTGCTTGCCTATCTGACAAGCATCACAAGTGATCTTAGTTGCAGGGGATATTTGTTGAATAACACGTCGAAGACTATCTAGAGGAAGATACCCAAGTCTAAGATGCCACTGAAAAGTACTCCCAGCAGTAAAAGAGATGCCTCCGTGACACGTAGCAGCAAACGGAGACTGAACCAAACAATAAACACCGCCCTCTACATGGCCACTGCCAATTATCCTTCCTGTCAATTTGTCTTCAAAGACACATCCCACTTCATCAAAAATAGCCCAACAATTAAGTTTCTTAGTGATACTACTGACTGAGAGTAGGCTGATGGGAAAGCCTGGCACAAACAGAACATCAGGTAATCTCAACTTGGAGGTCACTGGCACCTCTCCTTGACCTTCTATCCTGGAGTGCCTGTCATCCGGACTTGAACCATCCTGTTTGCAGGCACGGGTCTGAGATTGTAAACCAACTTCGATCTCCACTAAGGTGTCTTGAGGCTCCTGAATCAACCAACCACTTGGTGCTATCATGTTTCTTGTCATTTGCAGTAAACACTAAGTTGGTGCCTCCCCTAAAATCATCATGATGGCCGCAACCTTGGAGTAGTCTCTCATACTCACTCCGGGTGATGGTTACTATATCACTTCCAATCTTTGTTCGGCAAAGATACTTGCCTCAACATTAGGGAAGGCCATCTTCCTTCAACCAAGTCACATGAAAGCCAAGAATATACCAAGAAATAAGATATGAGATTAATTTCAGATCATGTTTAGTGTTGGAAGAAGCAAATCAGGAATTCAACATGGATTTCTGGGCAAAAGAGGACTCGAAATCCACCATAAAGGGGGTCCTCCTCTTTAGCATGCACGCCCTACAGCAGGCCGATGTACCCAGCAGCACCAGCATTGCCTTGCATGGGCGACGTCGGTAGCCTTGCTGGGTGACGTTGGTTGCTGGTGCTGGTGCCGGCTGCTGCTGCTGTCGTTGGCTGCTGCTGCTTTGGTGTTGCCTACAACTGGTTGTTGCTGGTGCCGCCGATGGCTGCTGGAGGCTACGATGGGAGAAGGAAAGGAGATTAAGGCTAAGGTGGATGGTTTTTGGGGCTTGATTTGGGTGGGATATAAGAACCTGACCTAGGACCACGCTCCGATACCAATTGGACAACATGATCAATCTTATTCCAAAAAAGAAGCCCTACACCTCTTTATATAGAGAGGTATGGGAACAATTGCAGAGCAAAACCAATCAGAAATAAACAATAACAAAGCAACCTTCAAAAACATAAGTACCAAAAAGGGAGACTCAACAATAATGTATATAAAAACAACGATATAGTTCCATACGACTAAATCAAAGTAGTGATAAAAAGGTTGTTATTTGTTGATGTCGAGATTTGCAGAATATGGAACTTTATTATTGAATCTTAAGAAACAAAGCATAGAGTTTAGTCCCTTTATATAATGTAGGAACCAATCCTAAACACATCTCTTCAAATCTTATCAAATCTCCAACAATATATCTCTAATAATTCTCTAAAACAAAAATAGGAAAGCACAAAATAGGAAGTAGATAATTCCATGCTTAACGTATGATTTTCTCTAATACTCCACCCAAGTTAAAGTATGCATGCCCAACTTTGAAGTAGTCCATTGGTAGATGCTCCCCCATCTGGTGTAGTTGAGGCTGGAGTACACATGTAGATAACACTCATATTATGACCAGTGTTGTAAAAGTCGATAGTTGGTATTCAGTCGGTCAGGTCACTGACTAAGAAGTATCAGATATTCAGTCAAGTATTTTTTAAATATTTAAATATATATAAACAATTAAAATATGCCATTACATAAAAGGATACTATTTTAAAAGTCAAGATTATGAAAATAAGCTACAAATCATAAGTCCAATGAAATAAAAGCTCAAGTTTGAAGTGCTAGAGCAATCAAGCAAGTGAGGAGCAGCAACAAAAGTAGTGTCGATGCGGTCGAAGTAGTAGCAGCAGTAAGGTCCGGCAATCCGAGTAGCAACAAGAAGGTCGAGTGATTTGAGTAGCAACAACAAGGTCGGGCGATCTAAGCATCAGCAAGGTCGAAGCTGTAAGGTGATCCTGAGAGCAGCAGCAACATCGGGTGCAGTTGGTTGAAGGAGCAACAGTGGTGCTGGTGGTCAGCTCTCTACGCAGAAATCGAGCTGAGAAGTCAAGCCTACCGATTATGAGCCCAAGTATGGGTTGTTTAGTCAGTTAGGGGTCCGATTAGGAGGAGTTGGTTAGTAGTCGGTTGACTACTTGGTCGACTTGATTGATTTTTACAACAGAGATTTTGACCTTAAACTAAGAGACAATCTCAAGGCCGGTCAACGAAACTTGAACTTGTTGGGAGAATGAGATGTCATGTTTAATTCCAAGACCCTAAGGGCTCTTATATAGAGAAACCCCACAAGGTAAAAATATAGGGAGACCCTTACATAGTAACAGAAATATAAGAAATAATAAAAACAAGACGTATAGACTCTCAATACTCCCCCTCAAGCTGGAGCATAAACATAAAAAATGCTTAGCTTGGAACATAGATATTCCATCCGCTTCCTTGCTAAAGCCTTAGTAAAAATGTCAGCTATTTGATCCTCATTGGAAATATATAGTGTGGAAATCTTACCAGTCATCACGACATCTCGAACAATGTGACAATGTATTTCTGTATGTTTGGTCATCTCGTGAAAGGTAGGATTGTTGGCAAGGAGGGTGGCAACTTTATCATCACAGTACATGGGAATAGGCCCAGAAACATCAACACCAAAGTCATGCAAGATAGACTTGATCAAGAAGAGTTCACAAGTGATATGAGCCATTGCCTAGTACTCTAACTCTCTGGTAGATCTAGAGACAACATTTTGCTTCTTACTCCTTCATGTGACCAAGTTACCACTAACATTAGTACAATACCCTGTAGTAGATCTGTCTTCATGGGCACCGGCATAATCTGCATTAGAATATCCACAAACATTGAGATGACCATTCCTCTGAAAAAATAAACCCTTTCCAAAAGAGCTCTTCAAATACTGTAGGACCTGACATACTCCTACCCAGTGTGCCTCTCTGGGCTCCTACAGGAATTGACTTAGTCTTCCGATTGCATAAGATATATCCGGTCTTGTCACAGTCAGATAAAGCAATTTGCCAAGCATGGCTCTATATCTGGTAACATCCTTCAAGATCAGACTGCTACTATTTGCTAAATGAATGGCGGGATCCAGTGGTATGCTAACAGATTTACAGCCTAACATCCCTACCTCATGAAGTATGTCCAACACATACTTCTGTTGGGAGAGAACCCATCCCTTCGTCCAAGTGATGCATCTCAATGCTAAAAAAATAGTTAATTAGTCCAAGATCTTTGGTAATAAACTAAGTATGTAAGAAAGCTTTGGTTGCCTCTAGACCTTTCTTATCGCTTCATGTTAATAGAATATCATCTACATAGACAATTGGATGAAATGACTTAATTCAATTAGAAACCCTAGGGCTCTTTTATATAGAGAGAGACTGAAAGGGTGGAAGTATATAAAAGCCCTTGAGGAGCAAACCAAACCCAACTGCCATACAACAACAAAAAAAGAAATAGAAAATATATGGTAACACTCCCCTCAAGCTGGAGCATAGATATCTATCATGCTCAGCTTAGATACACATGAATCAAATAGAGATCTAGCTAAGGGCTTTGTAAAGATGTCAATAATCTACTCCTCAGATGTGACTAGCATGGTAAAAGCAACCCTTTTTGAATGGTGTCTCTGGTGTAGTGACATTCAACCTCAACGTGTTTCATCTTCTTATGAAATGCTGGGTTGTTGGCAATAAAGATGGCTGCTCTGTTATCACATCTCATCTCTATCAGGCTAGAAAACTATATCTGCAAGTCAGTAAGCAGGGATCTGATCCACGTCATCTCTGCAGTGATTTGAGCCATGGCCCTGTACTCAGACTCGGCATTAGATCTCGCAATTGTGCTCTGCTTCTTGCTCCTCCATGTAATCAAACTCCTTACTAGAAAGGTGCAAAACTCAGTAGTGGATTTGCGATCCACATGACATCCAGCGTAGTCTGCATTAGAGTATCCAACCAGGGTCATGGAAGACCCCTTGGAAAAGAGAAGACCCTTCCCAGGAGTCTTCTTAATGTATCTGAGCACTATCAATGCTGCATCCCAGTGCTGGCGTGTTGGCTTGGCCATGAACTAAACTTAGTTTTCCTATTGCAAAGGAGATGTCTGGCCTCGTAATAGTGAGATATAGTAGCTTGCCCACAAGCTGCTTGTACTACCTGCTGTCCATCAACTGTACATTCTCATTATATAGTGGCATCTTGGGATCCATAGGAATATTGGCCTCCTTGGCCCCAAGCATGCCAATCTCGTGCAAGATGTTCAAAACATATTTCCTCTGGGATAAGACCATGCCTTTTTTGCTGCGAACAACCTCAATACCGAGAAAGTACCGTAGAGCTCCCAAGTCCTTTATGTCAAACTGCTCTGCTAGGATGTGCTTAATCTCAGCAACACCCTGCTCATCATCTCCTGTGACAATCAAGTTATCAACATAAACAAGTACCACCGTACCTCGTCTAGTCCTCCTGACAAAAAGAGAAAAGTTGGCTGTTAACCTCCTGAACCCAGCTACCTCTACAACTTGTGATGGTCTCTGGAGCCAGGCTTTGGGACTCTACTTAAGGCTAGAGATGGCCTTCTGTAGTCAACATACACACTCCCCTTAAGCCTCAAAACCAGGCGGCTGTTGCATATAGACTTCCTCTTGGAGATCCCCATAGAGGAAGGCATTCTTCACATCCAGCTAATGTAAAGGCCAATCTAACTGAACTGCCATCACAACTAGCACCCATACAATAGGAAGTCTGGCAACTGATGCAAAGGTGTCAAAGAAATCCACCCCATAGGTCTGAGTGAACCCTTTTGCCACTAAACATGCCTTGTACCTGACAATGCCCCCATATGGATTGAATTTCACTATGAATATCCATCTATAGTTAACAACAATAGCTCTGTCAGGAAGTGGAGTGACCTCCCAGGTCTCGCGACCTCGAAGTGCAATCATCTCGTCCTCCATAGTAGCTTGCCATTTTGGATGAAGCATGGCTTGCTGGTAGGTGGTAGGAATCTTTGCAGTTGACAAGGCAGAAGTAAACTGGACATACGACTTCCCAAGATGGGCACTGGGAAGATCACCTGTAACGTGGTAGCGAGCACAAGAGCATGAAGCTTTCCTAATAGCAATAGGAAGATCCTTAGTAGCATCAGGCACCATAGAGTGACTTGTGGGACCATCGTTAACAAGCAGCTCAGTGGAGTCAACATGCGCCTGTGCAGGAGAATCTGGTGGCGTAGACGAAGATGGCCTTTGCAGAGTCAAGTGAGGTCTACTGTACATGCGCATTAGGCCATGTAACTTCTTAAAATCATCCACGGACTCCCTGGAATTTGAAGTGAGAGGCGGGGGAGTCAAAATAGGAATATCCTCAAACTGGATAGGGGAAAAGGGCAGCGGGGCAGGTGCATCTGAAGTAGACATTCGATGACCCCTTATAGAAAAATAAGGCACCTCCTCATGAAATGTGACATCCATGCTAACAATGTCGCCTATCAATGGGATCATAACATTTGTAGCCTTTTTGGGTGACACTGTAACCCAAAAATACACACTTGACCACACGGGGAGCAAGCTTATCCTTGCCAGGACTAAGAATGTGAACAAATGAAACACAGCCGAAAACCTGAGGAGGCACAACAAACAAATCTCTATCTAGATATAGTATCCGATACGGAATCTGCTCATGAAGAACCAAACTAGGCATCCTGTTGATTAGGTAGCAAGCAATCAAAATGGCATCTCCCCAGTAGGAAGATGGAACATTGTGATGTATCAACAATGTTAGGGTCATGTCTAAGAAATGTCTGTGTTTCCTTTCTGTCACACCATTCTGCTGGGATGTATGGGGGCAGGAAGTCTGATGTATGATCCCTAAGGAGTTGTAGAATTAGGCCAGTCTCCTAGTGTAAAACTCAAGTGCATTGTCGATTCTAACAATCTTTATAACAGTAGAATATTGAGTCTTGATCTGATTAATTAACATCTCAATCATATTTCCTGCATCTGACTTATTACGAAGCAAAAAGGTCCATGATAGTCTGGAGAAATCATCAACAACCACTAAGTAGAAACGGAATCCCTGCCTATTTGGAGTACGACTCGGGTCCCATATGCCCATGTGGAGTAAGTTAAAACATGCATATGACGCAATCGTAGTGCTAAGAGAATAGCTAGAACGATGATGCTTGCCTAGTTGGCAAGAGTCACAAAGAAGATCAGCAGTAGGTGATAAATGAGGAATAACCCATCTCAGTCGATCTAAAGAGGGATGTCCCAGCCGACGATGCTATTAAAGTGCTGTCCCTACCTTGTATGCCACATCTGCCTATCCAACAACTGCTAATGGAGACTGAGCTAAGCGGTATGCACCTCCTTCCTCGTGTCCACCACCAATAGTTTTCCCTGTGAATTTATCCTGGAAAACACCCTACATCATCAAAGATTGCTTTGCAATTGAGCTCTTTGTAATCCTGCTAACTGACAACAAACTGATCGGAAAATCAGGAACAAATAGAACATTAGGCAATTTCAAGGTAGGGGATATAGTAACCTCCCCCTCGCCTTAGACCTGAGAAAGATACCTATTAGCCACTTGAATAGTCCTGCCTGGAGGAACATCACGCACCATGCGGAAGCACACTCCCGGTCTCCACTAAGATGCTTGGATGCCCTGGAATCAATTAACCATCCATCATCTGCAGAAGAAGCAAGAGCTGCAGTATCTAAAGTGGTAGACGCCACAACCTCATCCTTTTTCTTAACAATTCCATCGGCTTGCTCTGTAGCTTTAGTCACAATCTGAACATGGCTTATCTTGCCAGGGAGCATACCAGTGGCCGACTGCCTGCTACCCTGTCGACGACGGCGCCCCCTACCTCGTGTAGAAGGGCCTCCTCGTCTATTCAGATGACATTGTCTGACACGATGGTTCCTTTCAAGACTGATTTGTCTTACTTCCATAGTGGCCTCCATTATGAACTTAATAATTCTCGGTGAGTTCAACATATCTAAAGGGAGCTAAACAACTCCTCATCAATTAATGAAACAGACTAATTCAAAGGCATCCATAATCACACCTAATGAAACAAACTCATTAATTTTTTTTAAAAGGAAAAAGGGTGGTGATCCTTTAGATCCCACCCAAATATTCATTAAAAGAAAAGGCTAAAATTTACATCATTGAGCTACACTCCAACTCAACACAAAAGCCTTTGCAGCCCCAACAAAATTATCTACATATCGGTGCTGCCCCTAAAAACCACTGCATTCCTCCCCAGCCAAAGCGCCCAAAGAACTGCCAACAGCCTGGCCCATTCTCTTCTCGACCGGAACACTTGATGCTCCCCGTTGACCCCACCACATCTGAACGATTGCCAGAACTCCGCATGGGAACCAAGTGCCCACCACCGGTCCCCCATCTACTCCCATGTTCGTATCGTTAACGGGCAGGCGAAGAAAAGATGGTCAATATCCTCCTTCGCTTGGCTACAGAGCGAGCACAACCTGTCCGCACCCGGCATCCAGCGGGCTCTCCATGTCCTGGTCACCAGTCATCCTTTCCTGAGGAGCCAAGCGAAAATTCTAACCTTCAGAGGGCAGGAGGCCTCCTAGAGTTGTCTGCCATCTCTGATTAAGTTGATGTTCCCAATCGTGGCCAGACCGCTGAGTCTTCTATATGCATCCCACACTGAGAAATCTCCCTCCTCCCACCCGAATCTGTCTACTCCATCTTCGGGTTGCCAACCCTGAAGATCCTACAAGAGCACCTGCATCTCACCATATCTCTGATCTAACTGATTGCCCACAAAAGATGGGCACCACGTGCCACTCCACACATCCGCCACCGAGGCTCCTCTGTTAGCAGCCAATGCTGCAAGCCTAAGGAAGCGCTCCGCCAATCCAGTCGTTCATCCAGAATCTAAAATCCTCGCCTGAACCTAGCACTGGGGTGAAAAAAGATCAGACCTTCGGTACTACCAGCAACAAACTCCTCAAGAAATGAGATGCTCCTCTCAGAGGCGAGGTGAGGAGCTCCCAACTCACTGACCTGATATAACAAGAACGTAGGATCCTTCTTACTAGAGAGATCTCCCCCCCAGCAACCTGTCAATCCATTTCGTCAGAATGCTGTCATTCATCCTCCCCACTTCCGTAACTCCCAACCCCCCCTGAACAGCAGACAAACCTCGTTCCAAGCCACCAATCTCGCCTCGTTCCCCCCTGCTTCATAGTTGGTCCAAAAAAAATTCCTCGAGCAGCTAGCGATCCCGTCCTCAACCTTCTGAGGCATTTTGATCACCAAGGAGGAGTAAATTGGTATCACTGAGAGGACTGCCTTGAGAAGGACCAGTCGCCCTCCTCTAGATAACATCTTGGATGCCCATCCCGAGAGTCAACCCTCAATCCTCTCCATCATCGAGGTCCAATCCTGCGTCGATATCCTCCTATCTGTCAGGGGCAACCCCAGGTACCAAAGCGGAAGGGTCCCTTCTCCTGTCCCCAGCACTTCTAAGCATATCCTTGCCTCCCCAGCCTCCATGTTGAAGTGAACGAAAGAGGACTTAGAATAGTTTATCCACATACCTGATGCTTCGCAAAACATCTCTAGAATGATGCGGCATCATCTCGCCTCTGTCACCGACCCCTTCACAAAGAAGAGGGTATCATCTGCATATTGCATGATCGAGATATCGTCCCCTCCCTCCAAGGGGAAACCCTGTAGCATCCCCTCCGCGCATGCTCTGTCGGTCGCCCTGGCCAGGGCATCTGCTGCCAGCACAAAGAGCAAAGGCGCCAGGGGACAACCCTGCCTTACGCCTCTCCTTGGCTGAATCCGACCTCCTGCCAGGTTCTCGTTAATGAGAACCGAGAAAGATGCTGTGGTGATGCACTGTTTCATCCATCTAATCCATATATGTGGAAAGCCCCTCTTAGCCAAGTCATAGGCTTTCTTGGCTCCACCGAGTCATAGGCTTTTGCGAAGTCTACCTTTCATAGAAAAGCCTTTCTTCCACTTCTCCAATGCGCTAGGATCTCTGTTGCCGCCACATAGCCATCTAGAATGTACCTCCCTGTGATGAAAGTGATCTGCACCTCCGATACTACCCTGCCAATCACCTTTTTGAGTCTGTTCGCCAGAATCTTCGCTATGATCAGGTATGCCGCATTTGACAATGCTATCGATCTGTAGTCCTCAACCGTCTCTGCCCCCTCTCTCTTCGATAAGAGGAACATATAGAACCTATTCAATCTGTCAAAGCCCTTGTTTCCTTCCCTGAATTCTGCCAAGACTTGTAGGAGTTCTTCCTTCAACAGTGACCAGAATTCTTTGAAGAAGAGTACCGGGAAACCGTCTGGCCCTGGACACCCCTCAGCATTCAATCCCCGGACCGCATCCCGGGCCTCGTCCTCTGTGAAGGGTACTATCAATCGCTCCGCTTCCTCAGCCCCTATAGTTGGAGCCCTCAGCCCCCTCCATCTCCATCTCCCTCCTCTCCTTCGCCCTGTAAAGCCCCTGAAGTAACCCACCACTCTCCCCACAAATTCCCTACCCAAGAACTCCGTCCTGCCCACCTGCAGCTTCTCAATCCAGTTCCTCCGATGCCTAGCTGAAGCTGTTAAATGGAAATATCTGGTATTTGAGTCTCCTTCTTTAACCCACTTCTGCCTAGATCTGGTTCTCCATTCCACTTCGGCTTTCCTGTCCTCCTCCTGGATGACTTTTATGCAGTCCGCCCTGTCTTGTCTCTCCGAGTCCGTCATCCGTCCCAGGTCCTCCACTCCATCTAATCTTTGAATCTCCACGAGTGCCTCGTCTCGCAACCTAGTCCGTTCCTGTTTCAGCTGTTTCCTGTACTCTTTCAGAAACTGCTTTAGTTCCAGGAGCTTCGCCTCTAGCTTCGCAGCCGCCGACTCATCCGTATGCATGTCCTTCCACTTGTTCTCCACCAGGCTCCTAAAACCCTCTTCCAACAGCCATGTCCTCTCAAATTTGAAGTATGTGCCACACCGGGTTCCTTCGCCAGACTCCCACATCAGCGGCGTGTGATTCGAGAAAGGCCTCTTCATAGCATGGGCCTCGGCCATTGGAAATACCTCAGCTAGCTCCACCGAGCACAAAAATCGATCTAGCCTCGACATCCAGCCCCCTGAGTCTCTCCATGTGAAAGCACAAGAGGTAGGGGGTATATCCTGCCACCCATACTCTGTAACGAGGCCAGCAAGCTCTTCCGAGCCACGGTCTCTGCCCCCCCCCCCCCCCCAGCCCCCTAGCCTATCTTCTGCTTGTAATGTGACGTTAAGGTCCCCACCATTGAGCCACGGACTCTCCTGAAAGCTTCTCGCCGCCTAGCGAAGACTTTCCCACAATGAGCTCCTCCTCGCCTCATCCGTAGGCCCATAAATCGAGGAGAACGTCAGCACGAGCCCGTCACTCAGCTGCACTGTGACCATACCCATCCCCACCTCTGAGCCCACCACCGAGAACAGATCCTCTTTCCAGCCAACAATCACCCCACCAGACCTCCTTACTGCATCAAGAGCCAAGAAACCCCGCACCGTGTTTCCCTCGATCTCTCCCCACCTTCTTTGGTCGCACTCCTGCAACTTTGTTTCCTGAAGAAAAGCCACATCCAGGTTGCATCTGGATAAGTACGATCTTAACGTCCCCCTGCGGGTGGGGTCGCAGCGGCCCCTCATGTTCCATGTGAGGACCTTCACCATGGGGTCCCAAATGCACCGCCCCCTCTCACACGACCAAAACCAACCCCCTCCGCCACCCTTTCCAACTCCCCTTCTTCAAAGGCGTCAGCCTACCCTCCCCTCAGAACCTCAACCTTCCCACCCCCATTCCCCACCCCATCGCCCACGCCCTCCTTTCCCATGCCGCTGCCCTCCTTAGTGAAGAAATCCATATTCAGATTTGCATCGCTGCTAAGAGGCCTCCTTGGACAGATGTTGGCCTCACTTAGGTGCAAGGAGAACACCCAAAGTCGCCCCAGAGAGACCTAGCCTCCCTCTCGCAACAACTATAGGGACTGCAGTCCTTAGATTAGGGCAAGAAGCTCCTCATGACCATTGCACAGGGATAAGATCCCTTGCACCACCTACGATGCTGGTCTACGCTGCCAATCGCCACTGCAAATTGCCGCTGCAGCGCTGCATGAGTCGTCGCTGCAGGTCTGAACGTTGTTACCGCCGCTATCAGCTGCTGCAGAGTGCCACTGATGCTTCTCGAAGCCATAGTGTCGCCGCCTGCTACTGTAGCAGGTCACTGCACCGCTACAGCGTTGGTGTGAGGTCTGATGGTCACTGTCGGAGTGTCGCTGCCTTGTTGCAGTGAGCGCGCCACTGCGATCAGCCTTAGATGCTGCAACACTGCTACCAAGGCTAGAACAACCCCCAAGCTCGCTGCAGCGTTGCTGCGAGGGTCGCCTGAGCGCCGCTGATGGTGCAGCAAACCCCCTCCCTCGCACCACTGTAGCACCGCTGCGCGAGCTACAACGCTTCGTCAGAGCTCCGCCGAGTGCTGTTGCCGCTCACGAGGAAGCGAGAGATAATTAAGGTTTGGTGGTTAGGGTTTACGAGGCCGTGAGGGGTGGGATACCTAGAGCCACGATCTAGGACCGGTGCTCTGATACCAAATTGGATGAAATGATTTAATTACATTAGAAACCCTATGGCTCTCTTATATAGAGGAGACCGAAAGGGTGAAAATACATAAAAGCCCCTGAGGAGCAAACCAAACCAAACAACCATACAACAACGAAAAAAAATAGAAAATATATGCTAACATAGACTATCAAAATCATGGATCCTGCCTCCATGTGCCTCACAAACATTGAGTGATCAGTTGTAAACCATGAGAACCCAAAACTCTAAATGGTCGTACTAAATCTGTCAAACCATGCTCTTGGGCTTTGTTTCAACCGATATATTACCTTATGTAACTTACATACCTTATGGCACTCCCCTTGGCTAACAAACCCAAGAGGCTATTACATCTGCATGTACAACTCTTCATCAAAGTCGTATATAAGAAGGCATTCTTTATATCCAACTAGTAAATCGGTCATGCACGATTCACAACATAGATAGAAGAATCTGGATGGAATTCAATCTTAGCTATCGAGGAAAATGTCTCTAAGTAATTAACACCAAAGGTTTGACTATAACCTTTGGCTACTAGTTGTGTCTTATAGCATTCAATGAAACCATCTGGGAGATACTTGAGGGTAAACACCTACCTACACCCCACATCAGGGAGTAGGCCAACTAACTCCCATGTTCCCCAGGATTGAAGCACAACCATCTCTTCCTTCATAGCCTGTCTAGGAAGGATCTTGAAGGGCCTCTGTATGGCTACGTCGAACTTGATGACTATCAGTTGCAAGTGATAGCAACTGTCCTACAAGTAAACGATCAAAAGATATACTGTGAAATAGAATAGTAGGCACATGATCATTGGGCCTTTTGCTGAGTAATGGGAAGGTCCAAGTCAGATCTCTCAGTAAAAGGAATTACGTGATCTATTTTCGAATATGTAGGATCAGTAGAAGGTTGAGCAGGAATGGTGGATAGAGGTTCAGTTGCAAGTATAGTGGAGCTTTACAGTGGAATGTTCGTAGATAAAAGGTAGAGGACTTAGGCATGGGATTTGGTGGTGTTATATTTAGTGGATGAGACGGCTTAGAGGGTCTTGGGGACAATGCAGATGGCATAGGAAGAGGGATATCCTGTGGCATTGAAGGAGAAGAGGCTTTCCCTTCATGTGAATAAAAAGGAATGTCCTAAAAAAATGTAACATCCACACTTACATAGAATTTATGGGCCATCATATTATAATAGAGATATCCCTTCTGGGTCCCTTGAGTATCCCAAGAAAATGCACTGCATGGACCAAAGAGCTAACTTGTCTACCTTGAACAAGTGGATAAAACAAGCAACCAAATATCATAAAAGGGAGAACAAAAACATCTTGGCCTGGAAGCAAAATAGAGTAAGGGGTCTTACTCCCAAAGATAGACAAAGACACCCTATTAATGAGAAAAGCGGTGGTAAGAATCGCATCTGCCCAAAATTGAGAAGGCACATGCATCTGAAACATCACGGTCCATGTCACATCAAGTGTCGTAACTTGCATTCAGCCACCCTATTCTTTGGAGATGTGCGGATGCAGAAGGTCCAATGAATCCCCAAAGAGAAAATTGAGATAAGGTGGCATTCACAAACTTCAGCCCACTATCACTTTTGAAAATATATATAGTAGTGAAAAACTGAGTCTTTATTTCATTAAAAAAGTTCTAAATGAGTATAGGAGTTTTCAACTTTTTTTTCATCATATAAACCCGACACACGGGTACAATCATCTACTAAAACTAGAAAATATGGAAAACCCCTAACATTGTAGATTTGATAGGTCCCCATAAATCAACATGAATAAGATCAAAATGTGACTTAGTTTTCTTATTCTAACTGGGAAAAGCAAACTTATGATGTTTGCCAAGTTGGCAGGACTCACACTGAAAGGACATAGGAAACTACAATTTTGGAAACTAGCAATGCAAAATAGGAATACTTGGATGACCTAAATGCTGATGCCATTATAAAGCAGTAGTGGCTAAGGTGACAGTAGCAGATGAATGTGTGGGTGGTAGGTTGAGGTAGTATAGGTCATTCTTCTCAAATCCTCCACCAATCTGCTTCAGTGCCTAGAGATCCTATAAGAAGAAAAACTTATCATAAAAAATTGCCCAACAATTTAATACTTGGTTAATCTGACTAATAGACTTTAAATTTAAGGCAAACTTATGTGCATGCATCACTTTCGTTAGGGATAAAGAACCATACAAAAAACATCTTCAAGGCCAGTCACAAGGGACAAGGCACCATCAACCACCCTAACATGAAAGGGTGTGGTAAGAAATCAAACACTTTAACTTTTATGGGGTACGTTCCTAAGCACTGAGAGTCGCCCATCACTAGAGAAAAAACTCTTAACACTAGGAGAAGAGGAGAACTGGTTTCGAGCATTTACAGATGAGGCTAAGCCTATGGCTCAGTTTTCTTACCACTTATTGATGTATTCTACATTAATGACATGACCTGAGGCTCTAGAGCTTTTTTTCGAGCCAGGTACAAGTTGGGTAGATAGTACTGAAGCCTAACCAAGATTTCCTTGAATTAGTACAAAGGTTAAGGTCTTGGCCTTAAAAGTCACCATTGAAGAATCTCCTTCATACATGGCGTGAACTACATACTTGCTTCACACGCATGAAGCGAAAGCCAATGATTGGATCATGAACTAGGTTGAAAACCAATTTAACAACTTGCTGCACAACGTCGCCCAACCTTGTAGTGTGATTGATGTTTGATGGAAAGGGCTTACGCGATGAATAGGAAGGGCCAACGCGATCCCTTTAGATCAACGAAGGATAGTAGATAGGCCAAGGAGCACACCTTGGCAATCTTCGGTGATACTCAGCGATGCATGGTGTTGCCAACGTTGGCCAAGGGGTCGCACATGCACCTCAAGGCAGAGAGGGGACCAAACGGCACCCCTAAAAACTGGTGGAGAGCATTGGGATCCCAAGAAGGACCCACTTTGATACCATTTGGAGATTTAGAGAATATAGTACTTTATTATTGAATCTCAAGAAATAAAGTATAGTACTTGACCCCTTTTTATAAAGAGGAACTGATATCAAGTCTCTAACAATCCTAAAAAACGTCTCTAATAATTATCTAAAATAAAAGTAGGAAAGCATAAAATGGGAAGCACATAATTTCACTCCCGTCAAATTTTCTTTGACAGTTGAAGTTAGATTTGTTGTCATTCGGCAAGTTGTAAAAAAAAAATATAAAATTACAAGCATAAAATCACCACAAAATGCAAGGATTTTTTAGGTGGAAAACTGTTTAGATAAGTTTTCCGGTCAGTCTTTGCCAATCAAACCACTAACTATACATTTAAAAACAAGAGTGGTGGCCTAGCAGGGCATAGAACGGTGGTGGAACATTGCTCTTGGGAGTTGAGATCCCAGGTTTGAGGCTCCCTGATGTCAAAAAGAAAGCAAGAAAGAAAAAGAAAATCAAGATTGGTGTCAACTCAGTACAAAATCCCGTTTTAGCCCCTATGAAAGAGAATTTTATTTTTCCTTTTTGAGAAGGTAGATCCAATAGGCCATATTACCACTAAAATGAAATGAAAGGAAAAGTAGTTTTAGAGGCAAATCGAAAATAAAAATGAATAGAAAGTACCCTGGCAAAGTGATGCAAAACGGCAGTAAGATTGAAGGTTGCAAAGTGCTCAGCGAGGTGGAGAATAAGAGAGACTTGGTTGAGCACAAAAAGTAAATGCCTTTTTTTCAATCAATTGAAGTGTAGAAGTGTTGTATTAGGCTTAGGAGATGTCTAGGGGTATTTATAGTGTCTAGGATGTCTTTGGAAGTGTCCGTAAAAGTAGAGGATGGACAGTTAAAGTTTCAAGAGATAACATTTAGGAAAATTGATAGTCAGAACCTCAGATGACCTAGCAGATGGGTTGGTCCACTTATATGTGATGGTCAGATCAACTTGTCAAAATGGAAGGTCATCTAAATGTAATTGATTAGGAACTGACTTGACAAGTTGTTGGCCAATTGAGAAAGAAGAGATTATTTGACCTTAAATGAAAGGTCGGGCAACTTTGGAGTTAAACAGGAGAAAGTAGAGTTTACCGAATGGAAACCCAACTTGACCAGGATTGACTTGCTTTGAGATTAGTCAACCTTGGAGTAGGCCAATTGGCAATTGGGTATTCAAAGAGTAGTTGAAGGATTAGGTTTTCATTAATCAAGTATTTACTTGAAGTGTGTGCTTTGATCCTAGAGCTCTAGCCAAGTGATGAGGGGGTTCTACACAATGAGCACTTAATCCTTAATCTATTTTGGCTCTTTTACATGCATGTAAAGTACAATTAAAAAAAAAAAACAAGATTATACAAAAGTTATGTGACTTCGTTAAGCCTTGAGTTCTTTGAGAATCTTTCTTCGAAACTCCATTCTTGAATCCTAAATCAGATGTTATCTTTCTTTGATTCTTTTCTCCTTTTCGAGTCCTACAATGTTAGTATTTTAAGGAAAACTGATGATGGGAAGCGATGATTCAATTAGCAAAGGAATCCCTAGAGGTCTTTATATAGAGAGACCTCTTGGGACAATTACGATGAGCACCACATACAATATAAAAATAACAAAGCCAAATAAATAACACCTCCTAACATTCTCTTTCAAGCTAGAACATAGATGTTAGTCATGCTCAGCTTGGAACACAAAAAATCTAACAACTTCCTTGGAAGTGCCTTGGTAAAGATATTTGTAACCTGATCATCAGTGGATATGTATGGGGTAGAGATCTTCCCAGCCATTATTGCATCTCTGATGAAGTCGTAATCAATTTCAATGTGCTTCATCCTCTCGTAGAAGGTAGTGTTGTTGGCAAGAAATGTAGCAGCCTTATTGTCTCAATACATTGGAATAGGTAGAGAGATCAACACTCCAAAGTTACGCAAAATGGACTATATCCAGAAGAACTCGCATGTAGTATGCGCTATAGCTCTATATTCTGATTCTGTGCTAGACCTAGATATGACATTTTGTTTGCTTCTCCATGTTACAAGATTTTCTCTTGTATATGTGCAATAGCTAGTGGTAGACTTCCTATCTTCATGCGCCCCTGCATAATATGCATCTGAGTATCCCTGCACCTTTAAGTGCCTGTGTCTCTGGAAATATAAAGCTTTGCCAGGTGAATTCTTTAAGTACCTCAATACTTGGCAAACACCAAACCAATGCACTTCTCTAGGTTCATGCATAAACTTAATCTTCCCACAAAATAGGCAATGTCAGGTCTGGTTACAGTCAAGTACAAGTGCTTGCTAATCATGGCTCAAAATCTTGTCACATTCTCCAAAATGGGGTTATTAGAATCGGCTAGATGGATAGTCAAGTCCAAAGGAATACTCACTCCCAGTATCCCTGCTTCCTGAAGCATGTCCAAAACATACATCCTCTCTGAAAGCACCTTGCCTCCATCCATACGATGCACCTCAATGCCCAAAAAATAGCTAATCTCATCCAAATTCTTAGTGACAAATTGTGTGCAAGAAGGTTTAAGTAGACTCCAAACCCTCTTTATCACTTCCTGTAAGTAGAATATCATCAGCATAAACAATCAATATCATAGAACCTGCCTCTCTGTGTCGTACAAACACGGAGTGATTTGAAGATGATCTAGTAAAGCCAAATTGTTGAACTACTTTACTAAACCTCTCAAACCACACTCACGAACTTTGCTTCAACCCATAAATGGCCCTGTTTAGCTTGCATACTTTATGACTCTCCCCTTGACGTGCAAAACTATGGGGCTACCACATATATACTTCTTCATGTAGATCACCATAAAGGAAGACATATTTAATATCAAGTTGATATACTGGCCAGTTAGAATTCATAGCAAGAGATAGAAGAACCCGAACTAAATTTAATCGAGCAACTGGAGAAAATATTTCAAAATAATCAATGCCAAAAGTTTGTGTATATACCCTTTGGCCACGAATCGTGTCTTATACCTTTCCACTAAGCCATGTAGAAGGTATTTCAGGGTGAACACCCATATACACCCTACAACTATAGCACTAGGGGATTGAAGTGTTGCCATCTCATCTTCCATTGCTGCTTTCCAGGCAGGGTCTTGCAATGCATCACTTTAACTCCAAAGAATCTGGTGGCTGCCGAGTATAGGCATGTAATCTATCAAATGACATGTGTTGTGAAATGAAGTAACGGGCACATGATCTTTAGCCCTTTCATTGAGCAATGGGAAGGTTCAAGTCAGATCCCTCACTAGAAGGAATTACCTAATCTCCATCTGAATCCACAGGATTAGTAGAGGGATGAGTAGGAATAGTGGATAGGGGCTCATCCGCTGGTGCAGTAGTAGCTCTGTGATGGAATGTTCACAAGTAAAAGGAAGATGGCTTAGCCTATGGATCTGGTTGGGCTATAGTCGGTGGATGGGATGGTTCAGAGGGTCCTGGAGGCATACTCAGCGGATGAGATGGCTTGGAGGGTCTTGGAGGCGGCGTAGACAGCATAGGAAGAGGGATATCCTGTGGTAGGAGAGGAAACTTGTCTTTCCTTTTCTCTAAGTAAAAGGGAATCTCCTAAAAAAAGGTACATTGGTACTGATAAAGAATTTATTGGCCACTGGGTCACAACAGCGATATCCCTTCTGTGTCCTAGAATATCCCAAGAAAATACACTTCATGGAGCAAGGAGACAACTTTTCCACCTTGAACAAGTGAACAAAATAAACACAACCAAACATCATAGAGGTAAGGACAAAGGTATCTCGACCCAAAAATAGAATAGAATAGGGTGTCTTACCACCCAACACAGATGAAGACAACCTATTAATGAGGAAAGCAATAGTAAGAACTACATCTACCCAAATATGAGATGGCATATGCATTTGAAACATCATAGTGCATGTCACGTCAAGTAAATGCTGCAACTTACATTCAGCAACCCTTTTTTGTTAAGAGGTGTGAATACAGGAGGTCTGATGTATAACATCGAGAGAGGCAAAAAACTAAGACAACATGGTTTGATGAATAACCCCAAGGAGGTAAAAACTAAGACAACGTGCCATTCATAAATTTAAGCCCATTATCACTCTTGAAAACATGTATAGTAGTAGAAAATCGAGTTTTTATTTCATTCAAAAAATTTGAATGTGAACAGCGGTTTTTGACTTTTCCTTCATCATGTAAACCAAAGACAGGTACAATCATCAACCAAAACAAAGAAAAAATAAAAACTCCTAACACTTAGGACCCAACATGGCCCCCACAGATCAGCATGAACCGGATCAAAGGGTGACTTAGCTTTCTTATTCTGACTAGGAAATGATAACCTGTGATTCTTGCCAAGTTGACAAGCATCACACTAAATAGACTCAGGAAACCTCAACTCAGGAAACTGGTTGTGTTAAACAGGAATACTTAGATGACCTAAACGTACGTGCCACTGTAGAGTAGTGCTGGCCAAAGCAACAGTAGTGGAATATTGGGTGGGTGGTAGGCTCAGATAGTATAACCAATTCGCTTCATCGTCTGGAGATCCTGGAAGAAAAAATGATCTTGAAACATTACTTGACAATTTAAAGCTTTAGTAACCTAATAGACATCAAATTCAAAGCAAACTTCGGTGCATGCATAACATTAGTAAAGGATAAAGAGCCAAATAAAGAAACATCTCCAAGGCCAGTCAAAGGGACAAAACACCATCCTTTATTCTAACATGGAACAGTGTGGCAAGAGAGTGAAGCGAGGAAACTAAGGTTGCATCGCTTATAATGTGGGAAGAGGCACCTGAATTTGTAAGCCACATTGGATCACGAGTCAAGGTAGCCATAGCAACGGTACCTGCAGATTCGTACCATAGAAGCTCCAACAACAAATGTCAACTTGGAGGATATCAGTCTGTCATACTCCTCCCTGGAAATAGTAATTTAAGAATTTTCAACCTCATCATCTTAGACCTCAGTGTCCTCTCTGCCAGCATAGACCTAGTTTGCCCGTGGCCCTTGTGGAAAGTCATGTTTGATCCAGCAACGATCAACAATATGGTTGCTCTTGTGGCAGTGCTAATAGAAGAGACCAGGGTGTCCTCAACCACATCCACTGCCACTACCTTTGACAGTACGTCCTCTCTCCCTTCCTGTAGGGACCCCTCGACCACGTCTAAAAGAAGCCATGGTCAAGTCAAAAGGTGGGACATGATTTGATATCTCAAGGCATGAAAGACGAGCATAAATCTAAGTCGATGTGGGGACTCCTCCAATGTCATAAGTTGATCCTTCACAACCTTGTATTCAGGTTCCAAAGCTGCTAGCAACTAAACAGATCAGATGGCTTTTCTCTGCTTAGCCATCATAAAATGTCTGTAGATAAGGGCTGATGAATATCATGTCCCATAAATTCTTCAGGGTACCATAGGACTATATTTTTTGAAGTGAACCATAGGACTCTATTAGACTCACAATTTCCTTTCGGAATGTTTGTTTCTCTTCAATGACTCGCTAGAGATGAGTAATGTTAGTCCTTTAGGAATGAATCTCATGTAGTACCTCCCGCATCTTCTTGGTTGAAGAATAAGACATCACCTGCTTTACTATGGACTCCTTCATACTATTAAACATGCATGTAGCCACCCAATCATCGTCGGCCTCCCACTCATCTGTCTTCACAACTGGTTCATCCTTGGTCAAAATATACTTCTTTCAATGGGATCCCATGAATTGAGAAAAGGATGTTGGCCATAAGAGAATTTTGTTCCATCCAATCTGATGGAAGTGCCCAGCATATGAGAGTTTCCGCTTGTTGTAGATAGCTTCCCTATCAAGTTGCTAGAGGATTCCTTTTGGTCACTCATTGTGTCCTGATTTGTAGGATAGAAAGAAAGATCTTTCCCTTACTGAAAATCAGTATCATGTAGCAACCACGGAGAAACAATCAAGGATCTGAAAACGATATTGCAGACCATAATCCAAGTAGCAGAGGATCAAGACCAATCTTTTTTTTTTTTTGAAAGGTGGATCAAGACCAATATGAAATTGGATTTTAGATGCAAAGAAGAGAGTCATCTAAAGTTCTGAAATTAGACCACTAGTGGGCAAATCGTAACAAAAAAGGAATTTGAAAATGAGTATTTAGATCATATGAAGCGCTAAGCACCACTGCAAGCCACCCTGAAGTGTAAGCATGCATGCTAAGGTCCACAGGGACTAGAGCGGTAGCATTTGGGGGTAGAAAGAGGCGAGCAGTGGCGCTAGAGCAAGGAAGAAGACTGGCCGTGCTGTCTGCCGCCCTGTTGCTACCAGCGGCGACACTGGTTGTCGCCTTGGAGAGTGGGCGATGCTGCTATTGCTATCGACCAGAGGTAGGCGGTGTTGCTGGAGAGAGGAGGGGTTTTGGTGAAGGTATGGGAGGCTAGGGTTTTAATGGGATACCTGAACACTGGCATAGGACTATTGCTCTGATACTATGTTAATGGGAAGCAATGATTCAATTAGCAAAAGAAGCCCTAAAGGTCTTTATATAGAGAAGCCTCTTTGGACAATTACAATGAGTACCCCATACAATATAAAAATAACAAAGCCACATAAATAACACCTCCTAACAAAAACTATAATAGCTAATATTATCTAGCATCCCCATTCTGTCATCATCAACACTTATTATCTAAATTCCAATGGTCCAAGGAAACATCTTAAGATCGATTGTTATGTTAATGGAAGAACCTTACAAAAAAAAAAAATGAGGATCCTTGTCATTATTATTACTTTTGTTAAAGGACATGGCTGTGGTGATTCTGTCTGTTTGGTAAACTGCCAAATTTCGCTAGGATTTGCCAAGTTTCATTCCGAGCTTTTCCAACAGTTAAAGGGTTTATCTAAATGCTGATAATTTGTTGTGAAACTATTGTTTATGATCACATCCTTGGCTGTACTCCCACACAGCCTAACACAATTACCTGGGTGCTTAAGTTCTTTTCACTCATGCCTAGTTGACACTACAGAATGCTGTGTCAGAAAATGTCTATTTGTGGAGTTCATTTATCTTCTAGCAGCTGCGTTTCTTCTAACATGGTGATTGCTGTTTTTTCCACAGGTTGCCACAGGGCTTAGCTTCACTGTTTTCCTAACCAGGAAAGGTCAGGTTTACACTTGTGGGTCTAATACTCATGGCCAACTTGGGCATGGTGACTTTCTTGATAGGCCTGTGCCTAAGCTAATTGAGTCATTTGAGGACCTTGGTCAAGTTGTCCAAATAGCTGCTGGTTTAAGTTACACATTTGCTGTTGCCATGGATGGGACTGTTTACTCATTTGGTTCTTGCTCCAATTTTTGTCTTGGTCATGGAGATCAACATAATGAACTACTTCCCCGAGCCATTCAATCATTTAAACTGAAGAATATTCACATAGTTTGTGTATCTTCTGGGGATGAACATGCAATTGCCATTGATTCCTCCGGATATGTGAGTATTTATTTACTTTTCCAGTTGGGATAGCCCCATTTGAGCTTCTGTAAATCAATTTTAGAGATATATGGAGTTGATACTGGTGCAGGTCTACACTTGGGGAAGAGGTTATTGTGGTGCACTGGGACATGGGGATGAGAATGACAAAACAACTCCAGTGCTGTTGACTGCTTTGAAGGATCATCTTGCCGTGCAGGTGCATTATAATGCTGGTTTATAATTTCTTCAATTTTTTTCCGTGAAAGTCGGATTCAAGGAAGTATTAGATTGATGTTGTCGTTAATATTTGGTCATTCTCAAAGATGCTACAGCCTTTCTTTCTTGAATGAAGGCATTGTTTCTATTGCTTGTTGAGGTTACGTGGATGAGCAAATTAGCAAATGTATTTTGAAATATGCATATCAGTCGTTTGGACTTGTCAAGAAGCTATTGCATTTTTTTTTGTCTGAAAGAAGGAGCTAGCCTGTTTTTAGTTCCTTTTCATTGTTGTTTTCCACTTTAAGTTCTTATTTCACTCTTTTTTTTCCGAAATCAGAAAGGCAGTTTTATCTGCTTTGGTATCTCCCTACATCATTAGGCAGAGAGGTTGTTTCAACAATAAGTCAAAATTCCTCCTCCCAAGTCGAGGCCAAATATAAAGCACAATGCACAATATCCTCCACACATGACCTCAACCCATTGAATATAACCTCATTCTGCTGAAGCCAAATAGACCATGGAATAACCTAGACCTTGGCCCTTTCACCCTTGGAACTGAAAACCATAAGGACCCCTTTCTTTGTGACCTAAGCAGAAAGATTCCACAAATCTCCAAGAGTGGAAGAGTTGACATGAGCATCACATTTCTCCCAAACTGCTCGTGCAAAAGCACAACCAGAGAAGTGGTATGCAATGTCATTGACCTCTTGCCCACAAAAACAGCAAGAAAGATTCATCATTATTGCCCATCTTGCCCAAAACTTCATAATGATTCTACCTTTTCAAAGTAGCCAAAACAAAATGCAAACTTCCAAAGGGCATCTCAACTGCTAAATCCAAGGTTTTAAAAACTGGACCGGACCAGCCGGTCCAACCGGTTGGATCGAGAACCGACGATGAACCGGCCAAACCGGTCGGTTTTTGAATTGGATGTTTTAAAGCGGTGGAATCGGCCAAAACCCGGTTGAACTGGATTGACCGGTGAATCGGAACCAGTCAGTCCACCCATTCCAACTAATTGGCAAAAAAAAAAAAGGGACGAAGCATCCAATTTCCCTCGCATCACGTGTTGCTCCTCCTCCCCACCTTTTCCACCTTTCTTAGTTTCTCTCCTCCCCACCGCCACAACCCACACCCCCCTCCAAGTCCCAACGACATCACCTCACCTTCTTGCCTCACCTCCCACCTTCCTCCTCCATCTCCGACTTCCGCAAACATCTCATCAAAGACCGTTGGTCACCCCAACCATCTCTGACCTCCGCAACACAACAACGCCTCTGCAATGCCTCCGACCCTACGCAGCACCTCCACGCAGAGCCTCTGGCCCTTTGCAGTGCGTCCTCCTTCCCGACGGTCGATAAAAACCATGTCCATTTCCCTTTTTTTCTTCTTTTTACACCTGGTAGCCAAAGAGATCTATGGTAGTACCGCCTGTCCCCGCTCTTCCACTCCCTCTCTCACCACTGCCGCATGATCGGCGTGATCGGCCCTCGCTCATGTTCGCCGTGTGAAATTATCTTTGCGTTTTCGTCATGTGGTTACTTTAAGGGTGGCGAGTCGTTGTTGCCATTCATGTTCTAGGGGACAAATGTGACTGGTAACGGTGTGTTCTGTTTGATGGAGAGTGGGAGGGAATGGTTGGGTTTGTTGAATAAGTTCCCGATTTGTTGATCTGGTCTTGTGTTTGTCGTTGAGCGTTTGTTGCATTGGTTGCATCCGATGATTCATATATTCTTGGAGAGTAAATAATGGCCTTGACTAGGAGCACACATGAAAGATAATGATACAAACCAATACAAACCAAACTTAAGCATGATCGGTCCAATTTTTCCCGATCCGGTTCTAATGATGACGTTATCACTGGTTCGACCGGTTCAACAGTTGAACCACTAAAAACCAAAACCAAAGCTTGATCGGTTCGATGACCGGTCTGATTTTTAAACCCTCGGCTAAATCAACCTCCAATCCTATGTAAAAGGTGGATGATGATGCTGTCAAGCATCTCAATTGCTAAATCAACCTGTAATCCTATGCAAAATGTAGATGATGATTCTGAGAAGCACCTTATAGCTTTAGATATGATGCATGCATGTGATGAGGTAGGCACGTGGAGCCAAGGTGACAAACACATGGGCAGTGTTGTGGCAGTCTTCACCCAACTCAGAAGATATTTTTGTCCTTGGTCTTTTGGTGTCTTTTTAGGAGATCTTGCTTAGTCCTAGGTAATTAAATGTAGGGCAGTGCTTTGGGGGTGGGTTTTAAATATTTTGGGGAAGGTCAGCTGGACGGGATTTCTTCCCATGCTAAACATGCACGTAAGGGATAAGTGGTAACAAAGTCCAACTCATGTCTCATAATGTCTTGTTTGACTACTTTGTTGGCTTATAGGTTGCATACTCTATATATTAGTCATGTAATCAATGAAGAGGAAAGAAGGATTTGCCATCCAATCATCTCCTTCTCCCTTCTTTCTCAAACATTGTGGTCGTTGGTTGTGCCACCCACGAGTCGACGGAGGATTCCACGTCCCCATTATCTTATGCAAGAAACATAGCTAGCCACATACAACAACCCTCATGGCTGATGTTATCAAGTGGTATCAGAGTTGTTAATCCTTGGCCAAGTTTGTGTGAAGCAATGATGATGGAGGGCGGGCTCAAGGCTATAATCCAATTGCAACAGAAGGCCACTAGCATGCTCCAACAACGCACTAAGGCCTTAAACGAGGTCATTAGTCTCGTTGAAGAGAGTAAGCTTGGGGTCAAGGAACTGAGCACAAACGCAGGGAAGTTGACACCAATTATGTTGTGCCCCTTCGCTCTTTTACTTATTTGCTTATGTCATTAGTGTACCTTTTGTTATTTTATTATTTTCTTATAGGGTTGTACTAAACTTTTCCCACCTCTATATATTTAGAGGAAAACGCTTCGTGTATACAGAAGTGTACACAAAAGTGTACACACATGACACCCGCCTCCTATTAAAAGGGAGGTCATGTGGTCGGATGGTGTTATGTTTTCTGTGAGTAGGTGTACAATTTTGTGTACAATGCTGTGTACATCTATCATTGTTCATATTAAGAGGTAGGTTAGAGAATAATATGACTTGGATCATTATCTCCTACTTGATATCAGAGTAATGATCCTAGATCGAGGCTTGGTATCCCATTGAAAGCCTAGCCTCCCTCACCTTCCATTGAAACCCCTCCTCCAAGGGTGTTGTTGGCCCTTTCTCTCTCCTCCTCGGCCTTGCAGCAACGCCGTCAAGGGCCAGTGGTGCGCCCATCAGTGCCGCTTGGGGCCCTAGCGCAACTGCAAGGCCCACTGGACCCTAGCATCGTAGTTATAGCACTCGTTGCGGTTGCTGCACCTCCAGCATTGCTGCTACAGCGCTTGTTATGATTGCTGTGTCGCCTGCGTCACCCGTAAGGGGCTCCTGCGGCTCCTACGCTGCCACAAGGAGCCTCTTGTTGCCCGTGTGTTGCCTGCAGGGGGTCTTTTCCCTCTACGCTCCTGCGTAAGGGTTCCTCTTCCCTTGCGCTACCGCGTGGAGGCTTCTTGTTGTTAGGGGAAATTGTGTCGCCCTCCTTCCTTCTATTCTAGGCAGTAGTGGACTCTAGAAGAGAGAGGTAATCACCACTGGGGTTCCCTCTTACCCCAAAAGTGATTGCTATACCTTCAATACTGTATTTTTCAGGATATTCAGATCTGATTTGCTGTTTCAAATCACAATTTTTGATGGTTCGCTGATTGATTGGATGCATTATCCTTGATTTGTGGCTATTAGAGTGGTCTAGTTGAAGGGAGATGGCACCTTCAAGCTCTTTAGAGGTGACATTAGATCCCATTTTAGAGATAGGGACATACAAGAGTCCCTTTTTTGGTCCCATGCTTAAGTTGGATGAGACCAACTATCCATGATGGTCATAAACTTTCCTTATAACGAGGAAAGGTCATAATAAGGAGCATATTCTCCTTCAATCGGAACCACAAAAGAAAAGCAAAAGTGCTACGTGAAACAAGGATAATGCTATGGTATGTGTGTGAATCATAAACTGTCATTCCACGAATCAGTGATGAGATTATGTATAACCAGACAACAAAGGAGATGTGTGATAGTGTACGAGAAATGTATTCCCACGAAAAGAATTCAACCCGATTCTTTTAGACCTTCCACAAGCTCATTCAATTATGCTAGGAGGGTCGTTCACTGGCCTAATACTATTCGGCCATGAAAGGTCTGCTGGAGAAGCACAGTACTAGTAGACTTGTGTGCACCTGTGCTTCTCAGGGGGAGTACAGGAAGGAGATAGCTGTTTTACTCTTCTTGTCTGGCCTTGGACTAGAGTTTACAGTTGTACGTTCTTAAATCCTCACGTTGTCAAAGCTTTCCTCTCTTAAGGAGACCTCAAGTAGGTTGAGTAGAATTGTTGTTCACCTACCTATTGCAGAGGTCACTGGTCAGGCTTCTACTCTTACTGCTACTTTTAGATAAGGCAAAGGATCTCTTGCATCACAAGGTAGAGGTCGTGGTCATGCATCAAGGAGGCGAGGTCGCACTCTGTGCACATACTGTGGTTGACCTGGACACACTGAGGCCACCTGCTGGACGAAGTATGGTTGTCCTCCTACTACCAATCAAGCAGTTGAGTCTTTTGAGGCTACTTCTGACACAGTGCCCTGGGTTGAGTTCGATGATTTACTGTAGCACTTCGCTCAGCCGAACCAAGCATTTATTGCTCCTCCTGAGACAGCTGCCCTTGCTTTCTTATTAAGTACATATCTAGTTTGTTCTTCCTAGTCTGCAGATCGATGGAGTGGTGACTGATTAGTTGACTTTGCAGCTTCACGTCATCTATGTGGAGATTAGAGGTGGTTTCCTCAACTTAGGCCTGTGCCTCCAGGTAGGATGGTATAGGTAGCCGATGGGAGGCACTCCCATGCAGTTGGATAGGGGGAGGTTCCTGTCACCCCTACATTGAGATTACTTGATGTGTTGTTTATACCAGATTTTTTGATCAATCTACTTTCTTTTAGTCAGATTACAAAGGAGTTGAACTGTCGTACCATTTTGGATGCTCAGACTTGTGTTTTTCAGGACAAGCTTATGAGGAGGATGTTTGGTGAAGGACATAAAGAAAGGGGGGTTTATCTCCTCAGCTAGAATCCTTTTGCTATTGCTTGCCTTGGGGACGTCTCCTTTGTTGTTGGAAGTTTGTTCCAGTGGCAACTTCTCCTTGGTCACCTTCCTCTAGATCGGCTCTAGCATGTCATACCCTATATCTCCCCTGCTGTCATCACTTATGATGCTTGTCAGCTAGGTAAACACCACCGTGCCAGTTTTCCTTCTAGCCAAAGTACTGGGTCTACCTCTTTGTTTCAATTGATTCATATTGATGTGTAGGGTCCTAGTCGAATTCCTGACTAGCAGAGTCACCGTTATTTTCTTGTCATTATTGATGATTTCTCTAGATTGCTACGGATTTTTCTTATAAAAATAAGTTAGATGTGGGTACTATTATTAAACATTTTATATTAAAAATAAAGACCTAGTTTTCCACTACTATTAAAATTATGCGATCAGATAATGCTCTTGAGTTTTGTACTCGTCAGTTGTCTCTGTTTTATAAATCTCATAGCATTGTGCATCAAACTACATGTGCTCATACTAGATGAAGTTGCTAAGAGGAAGCATAAGCATCTTCTTGATGTGTCTTGTACCTTGTTGATACATCATAGTGTTCCTTCTCTTTATTGGGGTGATGCCATCTTGACTGCTTGTTTTTTGATCAATAAGATGCCCAGTTCTGCTATCCATGAGTAGATCTCTTAGTAATTGTTGTATCCTAATTGTGAACTTTTCCATGTGCCTCCTAGAGTTTTTGGGTGTGTTACTTTTGTGCACATTCTCACCCTTGATTGGGATAAGTTAACACCAAGGGTAGTCAAATGTGTTTTCTTGGGGAACTCTTGAACTCAGAAGGGTTATCGGTGTTTTGATCTTATTTCTAGTTGCCATTGCGTCAGTGCTAATGTTACCTTTCATGAGTCCATCTCCTATATTTCCACTACGGGATGTGATGTTTCTCTAGAGATTGTTCAGGCACCCATGCTTGTTCCTCCTATACCTTTAGAGGGTATATCGGTCACTGACCCCATGCCTTCCACTACTGAGCATGCACGGTATTAGGATCCACCTATTTCCCTTAGGCTTCCTATTACCTACAGGCTACGCCCCCTCCTTATTGACACCATCCTCCTCATTACAGGTGAGCACTAATACTTTGCAGGCTGACAGTATTTTATCGAGTTGTAATGATATAGGGCCAAAGATGGATGGTATCACTTCTGAGCCAGTGTAGGAGACCATGCTTGATGATCTGAATCTTTTGATTGCCATTCGGAAGGCACCTTAGAGTTGTACTTGATATCATGTGACAGGGGCCCTATCTCTTGAGGGTTTGGGCACTTCTTTTAGAAGGTTCTGCATTGCTTTGTCCACTATTGAGCTAGCTATCGCCTACCAACAAGCCATGCTTGATCCAAATTGGCATTAGGTCATAGAGGATGAGATGGCTGCATTCGTTATAGGGTACCTTGGAGTTTACTTCTCTTCCAAATGGAGTCCCTATTGTTGGTTGTAGATGGGTATTTGCCATCAAATATAACCTGGATGGATCTATTGCTAGACTTAAGGTCCATCTTCTAGTGAAGGGGTTTACCCAGACATGCGGTGTGGACTTCTTTGATACATTTTCTCTAGTTGCTTTGCTTCCAACTGCTCGCATTCTTGTCTTTGTTGCCATTCACTTTAATTGGGAGTTTCACCAACTTGATGTTAAAAATACGTTCTTTTATGGTGATCTTTGGGAGGAAGTATATACGCAGTAGCCGCTAAGCTATGAGACTCAGGGCGAGTGTGTGTGCAAGCTACAGAAAACATATATAGGCTAAAGTAGGGTTCGAGAGCCTGGTTTTAGAAGCTCTCTTAGGTGGTTGAGGCCATTGGCTTTAAGAGATCCATGTCAGAGCATTCCCTCTTCGTCAGGAAGATGGGAAAAGGAGATGATACTAGTGGTATTGTTGAGGTCAAGCAATGTCTTGCAAGCAAATTTGTCATGAAGGACCTTGGGCCATTGAGGTACTTCTTTGGGATAGAAGTTGCTTGCAACAAGGAGGGAATTGTTCTATCTTGGAGGAAATATGTTGTAAATGTTCTGTAGGAGACAAGCATGCTAGGGCTAAGCCAACGAACATTCCTATGGATCTTAAAGCTAGACTTTATGATGAAGAAGTAGAGGTTGTTGACAGTAGGCAGTATAGACAGCTGGTTGGAAGTCTTCTTTATTTGACCATCACCAAACTTGACATTTCCCTGGCTGTTGGGAAATTGAGTCAATTTATGGATAGGCTAACGAGACAGCACTGGGATGCAGCCATGATGGTGCTGAGGTACTTGAAGAAGGCACCTGAATAGGGCATTTTGTTCAACAAAGGGATCTCCATGAGTATGGTGGGGTACTCAGATGCAGATTATGTAGGATGCTTGATAGACAGGAAGTCCACCACAAGATTTTGCATTTACATTGTTGGAAATCTAGTGTCATGGAAGAGCAAAAGGTAGGTGGTTGTTGCTAGACAGAGTTTGAGTATAAAGCTATGGTCCACATGGCTGTAGAAATAATGTGGATAAGGTCGCTCATGACAAACTTACATATTTCTTGTGACACACCTATGGAGATGAGTTGTGACAATAGGGTTGTCATATACATTGCTAATAATCCTATGTTCCACAAGAGGATAAAGCATGTTGAGATCGATTGCTACTATACGCGTGACTTGATCTAGCGTGGACTCATTTGCACTGTTTCTATCATATTAGAGGACCAGACAACAGACATCTTTACTAAGCCACTACCACGTTCATTTATTAATGTTTGCTGTTTAAGTTGAGTATGATTAACATCTATGCTCCAGCTTGAGGGGAAGTGTTGTACCTCTTCAATCTTTTACTTATTTGTTTATGTCATTAGTAGATGTATCTTTTGTTATTCTATTGTTTTCTTATGGGGTTATACTGAACTTTTCCCACCTCTATATATTAAGAGATAGGGTTAGAGAATAATATGGCTTGGATCATTTTTTCCTACTAATTACCAAGACAGGAAGTGAGGCTACGGCCTTGCCCAAAACCGTTGGGCGCTCGGCAACCAGAGTAGTTCTTGCCTCCAACCATGGGGAAAGACCTCGCAAGCATTCCGCTTTGCATTCCCAAAATTACAATGGTCGATTTGATGGCATTTGACTCTTCCCCTTCTTTATCATCATTTTCCTTGCACTTGTTGAATGAGACGACAAGCAAGGTTGTTGAGGCAGAGGTCGGGCAATCCAAAGAAGGTATCATCAAGGGCTGCATTGGCCCCGCTCGTGACTGCTCGGAAGCCAATAACACCATGTGAGTCATTTTCCCAATTGAGCTTGCTACCATAGGTAAGCTTACCATTAGGATAAGGCACATTGAGGGTGAGCTTTCAAGCACCCACAAGCTGATCGGACATTCCTCTGACCAAATAGTTTTTTGAGAGCTGTCATATATCCAAACTACCTTTGGGGATATACATTGGACTGAGATCTCAAAATGCACCTAAACCATCTAGTGGTATCAAAGTTACAAGCAAAGGCTTTGGGGTGCATTCTTGGGTCCACCAGAATTTGTCTCCAATCCCATGGTCTGCAATGTCTATGGTTTTGTCCACTGATCAAACACCACCACATCTAGAGTTGTTCTGCACGTTGCAGAAAAAGAGCTATCACTACAATCTTGGCACGTTGGATAGAAGATTGGAATTGGATCACTTGGGAAAGCAACCTATGTATTCAATGTTGGGTGCAAACTGCACATCAAGGACGATAATGCTTCTAAAGGTGGGTGGAGTTGATACATGCACGTGACGAGGTAGCCATGTGGAGCTGAGGTGGTGGACACGTGGGCAGTGACATGTCAGTTTTCTCCACCAAACTCAGAAGATATTTTTGTCCTTGGTCGTTTGGTGTCTTTTTAGGAGATCTTGCTTAGTTCTAGGTAATTAAATGTATGGCAGTGCTTTGGTGGATGGGTTTTACATATTTTGGGGAAGGCTAGCTAGATGGGATTTCTTCCCATGCTGAACGTGCACGTAAGAGGTAAGTGGTAACAAAGTTCAACTCATGTCTCATGATGTCTTGTTTGACTACTTTGCTGGCTTATGGGTCATGTACTCTATATTAGTTGTCATCAATGAAGAGGCAAGAAGGCATTTACCATCCAATCACCTCCTCCTTTCTTCTTCTTAAATGTTGCAGTCATTGGTTGCACCACCCATGATGAGTCAATGGAGTATGCCACGTCCCCATTATCCTACGTAGCTAGCCACATATAATGACCCTTGTTGCTGATGTTACCATGGTATGCCTTCTTAATGGAGAAGCCCCATCTTTCTATATCATGATGTCATCTGCATCCTTCAGTCAAACACTATCCAGAAGCTTCTTCTTCTTTTGTTTTTTTTGAAGAGGTAAAAGGTCCAATAGGTGGAGTAAATCTTCCAGCCTTTCGGACAGCTACAAAATGAAAGAGGGTGTCCAAATTCCTAAGCTAATGCCCCATGGGGAGTCCAGCAGTCTTCTTCTATGCAAGCCTCCTTGTCTTCCACTAAAGAAAATAGATATGGAACAGGTTTGCACAATGACCCACGAAGGTCAGGAGTCATTACAAAATAAAAAAGCCTCCTTGACACAAGCTAGGCATAAAAATAGAAGCTATCTAGCAACACAGTGATGCAACGCCCTTTCAGAAACCTAAATAGCCTCTTGGAGCAAAGCTTCTTCCTTCCCTATTAAGATAACAGCTATAGCAGGAAACAATTCACATCCATTAAAATATGGGATTTTTACATATATACCCCTGTAAATTTTCGATAAGACATATATACCCTCATGTACTTGATATTGATGTATATACCCTTATAAAGTTAATCCGTTAAAGCCGTATGCCCCTGTTCCGTTAAACCCAACAGAAAATGTAGTGAAAAATTTTAAAAAAAAGAAGAAAATGTACATACACATCCCTATATTTATAATCCCCTCCACCCTTCCTCGCCCTTAATCCCTAACCCTAATCCCCAAATCCCCTCTCCGATCCACCTTAGCCCGCAGGTCCTCCAACTTCCTCTCCGGTCATCTCAAGCAAGTTTTCACATACCATATCAACTTCAACCAGAACCTATCAACATCCACAAGCACACGAGAAAGGAAATCAGATCGTCAAAGAGACACTAAGGTCGTTATTGATGCCCGAACACGTCACAAACACTAAGAAGAAGATGAGATGCTACAAGTACCACGGATCAGCTGCAGCGAATGATGCAGCAAGCCCCAGTTGGGTAGGTGCAAATCTCCAAGGGTGATGCTGCTGGACTATGCTGGGCGATCTACACCTGCAAAATCGAGCCCTGCAGACCTAGCGACAATCTGAACTGGCAGAACCTGCAGAGCCGGGTGGCGATTAGAAGTTGAGTATCCAAGCTCATCGCACCTGAACTTGCTGTTGGGCAATCATAAGTTGAAAAGTTAGGCTCTGCAGAGCCAGTGGTGATCAGAACTGGCAGAACCTGATCGCTAGGCAGCGTTGGCTAGTCTAGGGTGGAGCTTGCAGCAAGCCTTAGGCTAGCAATGGTGCTGGCAGTGCTCAGAGAGGCTTGCTGGTAGTGCTGCGAGGCGAGAAAGACAGGTTATGGCCCACCGTATGGACAAGGGAGGCCGGTCTTCTCTGGTTCACCTTCGCCCGCAGGAAGTTGGAGGAGGACCTGTGGGCGAAGGTGGACCGGAGAAGGGATTTGGGGACTAGGGTTAGGGATTAGGGGCGAGGAAGGTTCGAGGGGATTTGGGGATTATAAATATAGGGACGTATATATAAATTTTCTTATTTTTTTAATTTTTTTGTTACGTTTTCCATTGGGTTTAAGAGAGCAAGGGCATATGGCCTTAACGGAGTAACTTTATAGGGATATATACGTCAATATCAAGTACATGGGAGTATATACGTCTTATCGAAAATTTACAAGGGTATATATATATGTAAAAACCCCTTAAAATATCATGGCTTTGGCGCATCAAATAAATCACCCACTTAGTAAGCAGCACCTCAGTTGTTCTCAAGTGCTTTATCCCTAGGCCCCTTTGAAAGGTCATGTCCTAAGCCACCAGTGGGACCCCCTCGTGCATTTATCCAAAAATATTCTAACAAGAGCCCCATCAGCCTTTCCAAGCTTCTTTTTTAACTTTGCATGGGCATGTTGAACATAAACACAAAGTAGACTGGAAGGTTGGAGAGGATGGATTTGAGGAGTACCATTCTGCCAGCCTTGAAGAATTTTCAAGGCCCACCCTGCCAATATTGACTCTACCCTCTTGGTCAATGGCGTCCAATCCCTTCTAGAAATTGGACCATCTGAAAGGGAAGGCCAGGACATTAGGTAGGCAGCAAAGTGCAGGCAGTTGGCAAGGCATTTTTCTTTTCCCAAAACAAGTCTGCAAAGCATGCTCAGATGCATTTTCCTTGAAATCATCCATTCTGAAAGGTATGGAGGTATATTTCCCAAAGTTGTTGATCAATTCAATGGTGCACTTTTTTTTTTTTCTTCGAAGAAAAGAAGAGGAAGATTATCTAAGATCGGTAATCATCCAGTAATTGTATTAATTATGTAAAAAAAAAAAGAACGGACTTACAGATTTTGTAGCCAGAAATCTGAGAGAAAATGAACCTCACTCATTACATTGTCCACCCAGCTCCTATGGGCATTAAAAATAACCCCATTTCGCTGCAGCCAAATAAACCAAATAGCGGCAAAAGCAGTGATCCAACCCACCACATCGTGTGTATAGCAGTCTCGAAAGGAATTCCAAAAAAGTTGAAAGTTGCCACACTTTGGAGTATGCAATTGAAGACGATCCCACACGTCCTTGGCGAAATCACAACCAAAGAAAAGATGATCCACATCCTCTTCCATCAAACCACACATCGGACAAGAAGTATTCATTTCAGGAGACCACTTTTTTATCATCTTTTTAGTGAATAGCCGTTCCCTCTACAGCAGCCAAGAAAAAATTTTATTTTTTGCGGCAGGTGGCATTTCCAAATCATTCCACTATCCACACGCACTCCAGCTGGAATTTCAGCACTATCGGAGTTCACTTCATATGCTTTTTTAACCTTGAATGCTCCATTCCTCCAGAGAAAACAATCTGGTTGCCCCATAGGTGGCTACCGCTCCGAAATGAAACCAAGAAGTTATTGAAAATCATTGTAAGTCTGCCCTGAGAGGCCCTTCGGCAGAAGGTGAATATGCCACGCCTCTCTGACCGTTGCCCTCTTATCTGCAGCAAGATGAAAAACTCTAGGATATAGTTCTGAAAATGAACCCATACCACACCAATTTTCAGTGCAAAAATTGAATAATCTTCCATGTCCCAAGGCCGGTTCAAATGCAACAGCATATTTCCCCATAATCTATCGCACAGAGTACCAGAAAGCTGACATTCCACGAGTGGCAGCAGATCTTTCAATCATATTCATATTGGATCCATAGGCATCATTTACAATAGTGGAGACCATAGATTCTTCACCCAAGAGGATTCTTACCACTAACTTCAAAACCAAGGCTTCATTAAATTTTTCCAAATCTTTCACACCTAATCCTCCTCCCTTCTTTGGTGTGCAGATTTCCTTCCATAGAACCAATTGCGCAAATCTACCATCATCATTAGCTCCTTTCCAAAAAAACCTCTTCTTAACCAAGTCCTGCTTGAAAATCTTCTTTGGCGGCTTAAAGATGGATATATAAAAAATTGGAATGGAGGATAAGATCGATTTCAACAAAACCAATCAACCATCACGAGATAACAATCGACCACTCCATGTGGTTAATCTTTTAGACACCCTATCCACCACACATTTCCAATCAGCTGAGGTCAACATCTTCCCCTTCAAAGGCAGCCCAAGATACGTGATTGGTAGATGACCCACCGGTGTTTCCAAAATGTTTGCAACATCAACAACCTCCAAGCTCGAAAAGGAGAAGGGTACCAAAATCGATTTTGCTTTTTTTATTTTGAGGCCTATCAAGGAGGCAAAAATCCTTACAAGAGAAGAGACATGTTCGGCCGCAAAGGCACTTCCTTGGATGAAGAATGTTGTATCATCCACATATTGCAAAATGGGTGTTAGTCTAGACCCATCCCCCTGACAAGTAAATCCTTTAAAGAACCCACCGTCACAAGCTTTGAAAGCCAAAATTGCTAGGGTGTCAACTGCTATGTCAAAAGGAAGCGGTGCTAAGGGGCAACCTTGATGTACTCCCCGCTGCGGTTGTATCCAATTTCCTCCTGGCCGACCATTCACCAAAATCGAGAAAGACGCTGTTGTGACACATTGTTTCATTAATTTCACCCCTCTCCGGAAAACCCCTTCTCTTGAGCACATCCCATAAGTACGTCCAAGAAATAGAGTCGTAAGTCTTGGAGAAATCTACCTTCCAGACGAAGGCAGGAACCCCTTTCCTTCTCCATGCCACATTCATTTCCTCAGCCAAAACAAAAGAATCCTGCAGAGAACGACCTTTAATGAAAGTCGATTGGATGGGGGATATAATATCAAAAAAAAAAAAAAATTCTGATACTGCACTTTAAAATTCTAATACAAACGTCGCACCTCCAGGACAGAGCCTTCAATAAAAAACAACATTGTCTATGTACTGCGGCAGAGTAGTGCATCGTCATTCAAATATCACGATTCACAATAGCAATCTATTTGACCCCAAAGTGCCCCTCATATTTGCTTTTTGTTGTTGTAGGACTGGAATTTGCTGGTCCTTTATTCTAAGCTGTTGACTAGTATGATCCGTATGACCACTTTTTACTGTTTCAAAAAGTTTATTCTAAAGCTGATTGAACTTCCTTATTTCCTGCAACTTTTGGGAAGCAGAACTTTGATGCCAATAGGCAATGTAACAGTAACTAAAAATAGCCAGATGCATCTTATATACTTGTTTTGGATTTTTATGCTGGCATTTTCCTGTTGGATTCTTATTTTCTCAAATTTTCAGTACCTAAAATGGACGGAGTTACTGTCACCAACTAAAACCACTGAATTTTAGGTAGGAAATCTTATCATCACATACTAGGTAGGTCCATTTTATCTGCTGATAGGAACAAATATTCAACACTGAACCAGCTGATGTTCTCCGCATCTCAATTTGAAGTTCTTTTCTTTGTTGGTAATGGGTTTTAACGTGGGACTGATGTCATAATCACATTTTGTGAAGTTGTAATTTGAAATCTTTCATTCAAAGGAATTTCACTTATTTTTCCTATATTTTCTCTACTTTTCAGCATGTCTACCATTTCTTTGCACTGAGATTAACATAACATGGGCACACAAACTATGGAAATATCCAAATTAACTGCATGGTTAACTTATCCATATACGAATTTACATCACTCTTTGGTTGATGCTAATTGCAATAAGCTCAAGTCTTGAGACAGAATTTTTGTATTGCAGCAGTCTACTTAAGCAAGAGAACAAGCAAATTAATCAAATATTCAGCCCCATAATATTCATTCAATTTGCATTCCAGAATTTGTTTTGTTCTACTTTTTTTTTTTTTGAGAAAGTGTTTTGTTCAACTTGTATTAATGCCTTTTCCACGATTCATGTATCTGAGTAGAACTTCTCTTCCCTCTATTAGATATGTGCAAGGAAAAGGAAGACGTTTGTTCTTACTGACACTGGCTCCGTCTTCGCATGCGGATGGATGGGTTTCGGAAGCCTTGGTTTCCCTGATAGAGGCTTATCAGACAAGGTCATGAGTCCCAGGATGCTGGAGTGTTTGGAGTCTCACTGCATCTCACAGATCAGCACAGGGCTCTACCACACGGTTGCGGTCACAAATCGGGGAATTATGTTCGGCTTTGGGGATAACGAGAGAGCTCAACTTGGTCACGAGGGACTGAGAGGCAGCCTTAAGCCAACCGAAATCAGTGTTCAGGAAGCAATGGATGTCGACAACGACCAAAGTTGCTGAGTACGGATATCTCTAAGTTTTCGGCCTCTTCACGCTAAAAGTCTGTGTTTTTTGTTCATATGTTGGCATCACAGCATGATAAGTTCCTGTATTGTTTCTGATTTGTGTGTTGTTTCTGGATATGTTTTTCGTAGGTTTGGTGGAATTTGTTTCATTACGTCAGCAAATGCATTTGATGTATTTGGAGTAGTGGAGAACATCGAAAAATATGTACATGTTCTTTATTCCAGTTATGTATCGCTTACATGAACCACAGGTGTATCTTTATAAATTACCCTTGCCTCCCAACCCATGCCCCATGGAAATACCGCGTCTCTTTTGAACATCGTATTTCCATAGTGGAGGTATCGGTTCGTTAAAACTTCTACCTGACAATGTCGGAAACCACTTCTTTGCCTTCAGGAAAACCATCCACAATAATTCTATCCTTTCTGTTTGTGAAAATTGCTTGGTTTTTCTCGGAGGAAGCCAACCAATGTTCTAGAAATCAAACCAAACTTGGCAGTTGGACCAATTGAACCAAAAACTAACATAAACCAATCAAAACCCAATTTGACTATTTGAATAGGTTGAGGTTGAACAGGATTAGCACTAATCGAAATCCCTTCTTCGAGGAAAAAGCACACATGTACGTTAAAATGAAAGTTTATGTAAAAGTTCACTTATTTTTCTTAAATTAAATTACATTGATAATATTTAAGTATGGATAAATAATATTTTAATTTTAAATTAAAATTTACCGATAATATTTAAAATTTTACCGATGATTTTTAAATATTTTAATTTTGAGTTAACTATCACTGCGGATGTATGGTAATATTTTAAATATCATCGAAATATTTTCGGTGACATCTACCTTTTAAAAGATGTGTGAATTTTTGTATGGATTATTGTGTTTCTGAACTACAAAAAAAAATAATAAAAAATATCAAATCTTGTCTGCCTTATTCATCACACCTTAACCCTTCGCTTAAAAATCGCCACCGTTATCTAATATTCAAACCCTCTATCATACCCCTTTAATCTTTGACTATTGGCAATATCTACCCTTCAATCTCCAACCTTCTCCACCTCCGTCACCTCTTTCCCTCTCGTCTTCACCTTTTCTGCCACCTCCCACTCCTCAAGAATCACTTCTGCTGCCGCTGAGTTATATGGAATGATGTACGACTGCAAGTGTGTGCGTGTGTGTCAATATATATATATATATATATATATATATATATATATATATATATATATATATATATATTTCTCGAATGTGAAACTTTACTGAAGGGAAGAAATAGATTATATCATGAGATCACATCCTCTGAGGTATTGGAATTGAAAAAGGAGGATTGGAAAATGAAAAATCAAGATTACACCTCAATGATGGGATAGAGCATGTTTTTTGTTTTAGGTAGAACATGTAACGGAGGGATTGAAAGGTGTAATATCTCGTTTAGCAAAGTTAGTGTATTTATTTAGAGGGATATGACGTGGAAGTAAAGTGAAGGGATATAGAATACACCGATGTATTTACGCACATATGGATTGAGCGTCGTTTTGAATCTTTACCCCAGACCTGAAAAAGTTATTAGAAACACCGATGGATTAGAATAGACGGTATATAAGGCATTTTGAAATACGTAATGAAACCAATGCAAACCATTGAAATGCAAACTATCGAGAAGTCACCACCCTCAAGTAAATCGCATTCACCGAAGATCGCAATAAGCCACCTTCGCCGAGCAAGTGGCAGCAGCGTCTAAAATGGCGAGCAGCAGCAAGGGTAGCAGCAGCATTTGAGTAAGGTATGGTTGTGGAAATGGTATGGAGAAAATGTCAACCGAGAGATAGTTGTCAGTTACATGTCTATTTTTATTTACATGATGCATCAATGTATAACTTATATTTAGAGTATTGGTAAAGCACAACTCAATGGTGTATTCGATCAATGCACGATTGCATTCAAGTAATACATGGTGCATTCGATTAATAAACCGTTGTATTCGTCAAATCCACCCCTATATTATTAAGATACATCGATGTATCATAGAAATAAAACAGTGTATATATGGATAATATATTGATGTATCATAAGAATAAACCAGTGTATCTATAGATAGTACACCGATGTATTGTTAAAATATATCGGTGTATTTGTACAATACACCGACGTATTATTGTTAGCAATGGGTGTATTATACTGATACACTGATGTATAATATGAATAAACCAATGTATCTATGGATAATACATCGATGTATCGTTGGAATAAACCAGTGTATCTATAGATAATAGACTAATATAATGTAAAAATACATTGGTGTATTTGTACAATACACCGGTGTGTTATTATTAGCTATGAGTGATTATACTAATACATCGATGTATCATATAAATACCTCGGTGTATCATAAGAATATACTAGTGCATTTATATGATACAGCGATGTATTTTACAATACATCGGTGTATTTGTACAATAAAGCGATGTATGATTGTTATCCATGTGTGTAGTACAATGACAACACTGGTGTATGAAGGTCGTATTTCGTGGATGTTTATACTGTAGGGAGGTGGATCACAGATGCACAACCATATCTCTCAAGAGAGCACTGAAGTTGGTCAAGAATGACATTGTTGAGGCATTTCAGAGGACTCTATTCACTGTCCTCGCTGAGAATGAGAAGTACTTCCTTCAATTCAAGGATAGGAAATTGTATGAGCATATGGTGGATGCCTACAATGTTGAGATGAAAGAGTTCAATTTTGGTCAGTTGGCGCTAAAACTAACCGCTGACCATAAAGAGAAGATGATAAGATTGAAGAACAAAGGAAGAAAAGTTGCCTTGTTCAATGGGAAGAGTAATGTCAAAGAGAGGTTTAAGATTTGGACGGCGAATTTCTCCATTATGAAGCCTAAAGTGAGGTCTATTTTGGAGAAATTACATGAATTAAATCCCGTTGGCAAGAAGGGGAAAGGGAAGGCGAAGGGGAAAGGGAGGGAAACCATAGGGTCTGATAGAAGTGTGGAGGTGGAGAAAGAGACCAAGCTCTTGGTTCTTGTCACCCTTGGGTGTTTACTTTTACCTTATGGGGACCAAGCCATCATTACTTCACTTTTTGATATAGTGAAGGATTTGGAATCACTGCATGAGTACAAAGAATCGGTGTGTTAGTCCAGTACACCAGTGTGTTATTATAATACATCGATGTTTTATTATAATACATCGTTGTGTAAGTGGAATACATCCGTGTGTTATAAGCATACACCGGTGTATTGAATAGTATACCGGTGTGTGTACATAATACACCGGTGTGTTTGTATAAACATAGGTGTATTTATATAATTCATCGGTGTATTAGTATATTCGTTGTTTGTCCTACTTGACACAGCATGGTTTGTGGTTATCTATACAGGAGGATGACTAACATCTGACGAGGAAGATCACTGGATGAGGTCGGCGAACAAAATCAGTGGCCCACAGGACAACAGGAGTTGCGAGGAGGACAACCAAATTCAAGAAGCCAAGGATATACAAAAAGATACCAAATTTGGACAAAGGCATCCTCGAGTGCCTTTCAGAACTGGATAGACGTCTTCTTGGTCAGTTAACTGAGCAAAGAAAAAAGCTGGATGATATTCTTTAGGAATCAGATAGAAGATTTGTTGAGAGAAGGTCCATGCTTCCTCTACTAAAAAAAAGTGGGTTCACCGATGTGAAGGTATGCTTAATTTTATAACTTTTTAACTATATATACAATAGTGTTGTGTAATTACTTATCATTGTATATAGATCATTGATGGAATAATAGAAGCCATCAAAGACACGATGGCTCAAGAAAAGATGAAGTGTGATACGCTTGTTTTGAATACAAACTTTGGTGTTTTTATTAAATATTTCAATCAGGACTAGATCAACGACTACATTGAGAATGTTGGTGAGGAGTTCTACACTTGTAAATATATAGTTATACTGTTGTGTACATAAGAGGTCTCCCATTGGGCCCTTGGGGTTATTGATATTGGGCATAAAGCATTGATACCATACAATAGCGACACCAAGTATTACCCCCACCAAACACATAAGGACGACAATGACGTAGTATGTATCGAATTTATTGCACTTCAACTTGAGAAATTATTATGAATAAGCATGACAACAATAAACGTATGCTTTTGTTTTCAGTTTGACATGATGGCGAAAGTGTTGACATGCCAGGGAATAAGTGCTGATGAATGGAATCGACAGCACTACACAGAGGCTCCTCAGCAAGGCAGCACAAGCAATGATTGAGGCATCTTTGTCACACATTAGATAGAATGCCTTATGCGTGGTTAGGATCCAATGATCGTAACACGAGGTTAGGATGTCCATAAATACCGATCAATTTACGTTGCTATGCTTTTGAAGCATAGGTTTGCAGCTGTTAATTTAGTATGATGTTTGTTTATTTGTTACATTTTTTGTAGTTATTAATAGGTCTTTATAAGTGTATGATCTTATTTATAGGTCTCTTAAACATACACTTTCATTAAACTTGTAATTATGTCTTCTATCTTTTGTATACTGTACTTGTCTATATTACAGACTCCTTTGTTTTTATTTTCCAATTTTGAAGGTAATTTATGTACTTAAAGTTCCCTCAAATGAAATATGTCATCCAAATATACTCGTGTATTTGGTTAATACAGCGGTGTCAGGGTAATACACTAGCGTCACATTAGTACATCAATGTGTCACGAAACTACACTGGCATGTCACGTTAACACACCGATGTACTCAATGAGTGGCATCTGTGCATGAAAGAATACATTGGTTAAATGAGAATTTCAATTTCACTACAACAAGTTCCATTCCCATAAAATCATAATAATACAATGGTAATGTTGAATTTGCTACAACGATACCATTTTTAAGGGGTCATCGAGTCTGATGATCCACCCACAAAGCATGGGTAATTTGATTCTTTATCAAATCTCCAGCTCTTACAGCACCCTCGTCAACAAGGTCATCTCACACTTCCGTATCCCCTATGACTTCAGGATCGTCAAGTGTTGTGTACAAGAAGTCATTGTCGACTTTCCATCTAATAATCATGCTGTGGATGTTGAAACATGCCATCACGATTTTGCACTGCATCTCGAACCCATAGAATGGCCTTGCATCTAGAAGCTTGAAACGTCTTTTCAAAATACCAAAGGCACGCTCCACAACATTTCGTACCTGTGCGTGGCGATGGTTATATAGCTCCTTTTAATTTTGATATCTATTATTTCGATTCCGATACTCCTGCAAATGATATGGTATGCCATGAAAGAGAGAAATCAAGGATTCCTTGTTAGCATAACCAAGATCCACAAGAAACCTATGTCCACTCAAGACGTTAAGACCATTTCTTACAGCCTACCGCAACACCCGCGTATCCGCAGCTGCACTCTCCCAACCAGTACCCACGAACACAAATTTCAAGTTGTATTTGACTGCAACAATGACATTTTGGCTCGTCCAACCCTTCCGATTATGAAAACGTGGTTGCTCCATAGATGGAACTATTGCGCATACATGGCAACCATCGATAGCTCCTACGACATCCTTCACAGAACATGAAAGTAATCAATTTGATATAATCACAAACAATACTAAATGAATAATGTACAAAAGAAAATACCAACATGAAAAAAAGGGAAAATTTTACGATTGGATCGAATATCAGCTGGTACAAAAGAATGAATTGTTGGCATCCATATAAACCTCCGCTTTGGAGAAACCAACTCATCCAGTACCAAGTTAAAATACCTAGAAATTGTCTCACCAGACTGTTAAAACTACTCGACTAGGTTCCTATTTGAGGCATTCTAACCAACAACATAGAGGAATATTGCTAACTACTTGTTAACCATAACACCCCATGAGTCTTTAAGGTTGGTTGCATCCTTGAGGTATTCGGAGCGCGCAACGAAACCCTCCTTACTTACCCTGTATGCATTCTTTGAATGACTCACGTGGCCACAAATCGCTTCGTGGACCTAGTCATGCCCTGACAAAGCCCCATCATTTTGCCTTAGTCGCGGAGCTCGCTGATGGAGAGTAGTATGCGTATGCAAGAGGTTTGGTAACTGATACCAGCAACAAACCATTGTTCTCGTCATCATCCTCAATGAATTGGTGGTCATCAGTATTCATATATACTGTAATATTATACACATATATCAAAGAAAACTAAAACCATGAAACCTAAATGACATTAACAGTCATAAACACATACACAATCCATATATATACACACAAAAGAAAACCACGAAACCTAAATGACATTAAAATTCAGCATAAGTGAAACAAATAACCAATAATGTTCAAGACAAGTAATCATTAATGCGTAAAAAAATTAAACAAGCACCAAATAGTGTTAACAACAAGTACAAAATGTTTTAATGAAACGTAGAATCAATCCACTAAAGTGATATACCAAACCTAAAAGTATTGTGAAATAACTAAATGAAACCAAACACACAACCATTCTACCAAAGCGATGACCTAATCAAGCAAGTGACATCATGAATTGAAGAAAGTGATCAGAATCCATAATCACTTTCGACATGCTTCCGAAGAAATGCACGTAACTCAGCGTCAGAGTGCACGACATCCTTGAAAATTGTCCTCCAAGCACTATAAGTGAAAACATCCACCAATACGAGTAAATCGTTGGGTGCGATGTTTGCCACTCAAGTGCGTAATATCCTCATGCACTCACGAAGCTCATCAGCAATGTGGTCAACCCTTGGGGCTGGGGTTATGTGGTGCTTCACCAACGTCCTCATCAATTCCGTAAACTCATTTGTCATAGAAGCTAATGAAGCACTTGCACTTAACGCCCCCTTCTTCCTACGTTTTCCCCCACTTGTACTAGTCCCCTCCGAAGCACACTTCGAGCCTTTTGGCTCACACGATGGAGGTGGAGGTTCACTTGCATGCATCTCTGTTGGGGCATCCATGTACAATGCATGGTTACTAGACACATATGTGGTATCGTTTACCGAATTAACTACAAAAGATTGACTCATATACGACGTTTACATGTCGTCAGCAACTGTTGGGTCATATAATACAGGCTCGGTACCCGTTTTAAGATTAATCGTGTTTTGTCCTTGATCATAAGAACCCACATCCTCATGGCAATCTTCAACATGTTCCACCATCTTCTTAGGGTTGGTCGATGACATTGCGTGCTTACCGATTGCAATATCCTTACCAACGATTTTGTGGACATCCTCAAAGAATATGAAAGGCTTGCAACGTAATTCCGCAACTTTTAGAGGAAGCTACAAGTCATTCAAATAGATTATATTTACTTTTATTAATTATCAAACATTGTAACGAGAAATTACTGATGGGAAATAATTCATTACCTCACTCCAAACAGATGGGGAAGGTGCTATAGGGCAACCACTAACAGGATCAATTTCCCAACCACTTTTGTTGTATAGTTGGACATACAACCTATGCTTTCTCTTCAACTCCCTCCATCGATTTAGGACTTACTTGTGCTTGTATGGCAATCCCAAAGCCAACACAAACTTCTTGTCTATCTTCGCCCACATGGTGTGTGTGAACGAACCCTTATCCCAACGTCCATTCATGTATTGCTCCTTCAGAATCTTCACCAACTTGGTCGTCGTCGCATTATCCCATTTTTTAGCCTTCTTACCACCAAAAGTTGAAGGAATGGAAGATGCCATTCTACAAGGGAATGACGCCGACTAACATTAAACCATCGCATCATGACATAACTGATTACCCACCAGTGTATTGTTAAAATCCATCAATGGATTACATCAAGCCACAGATGCATTACACAATACACCGGTGGTTTGCAACAATCCACCAGTGGATTTACACAATACACCAGTGGACAAATACAACACACCGGTGCATTCTAACTGATGAGCGAGAAAATCGTTGCGAAAAGGTTGAGTTTAGAAAACCTAAGTCATTGTAAAATTTGCAATAAAATCTGCTACCAAATAATATTTATAACCAAAACCCTAGTGAGTCTCAGGTCAAACACAGGGAGACAAATGTTTGATTAAAAATTACGTTTGAAATTATTGTCAAAAAGCAGAGTAGTTAGTTGAAACTAATCTACATGAGCTAAACTACTCAAAGAATAAATAATAGAAAAGAGATAGAATAATACAAAGAAAGAGAAAAATAAAGAAAGGATAAACAAGTCTTGCATTTAAATAATTTATAGTCTATTACAACTACTTAAAGAAAATAAATCTACACTAGAAAGCAGTAAAAAGATAGGGATGAGAAAAATTCTCTTCGACAGCTGCTTGGAGAACGAGCTATGTTGACGGAGCGCCCGAAAGAGGGTGGTGAGATGCTGGACGAGGGAGAATGGGGCTCGAGGACGGAGGACGAAGCAGGGCGGCGTTGCAGCAAGATTCACTTCTTGAATGGTGACGGGAAGACAACCACGAGATGCTCCACGAAGGGGATGAGAAGATGGACAAAATTATGTTACTTTATCTTTAATGGAGCATCTCGGGTATGGAACCAGCTCCTTAGATCTTTGGAGAGGATAAGAGAAGAGAGAAAGGGATGAAGAAAAAGTGAAGGGGAGATGGCTATTTATAGGTGTGGTCATGGGGGCAAAAGGATCTTTTTAAGGGCTTTAAAATAAATGTAGGGCCTTTAAGGATGTTTGTACACATTGTTAAAGGCCAGACGTTGCTAAAGAGTGCATCAAAGGAGAGCTGCCCATCTCTGATTCGACATTCCACATTGGGCAGCTTTCTATGGCTACCCAACCCACCCAGACTCAAAAAGAATTAAGTTCTAAGCATCTTTTTTGTGAAACTATGATAGAGTAACTAATCGGTAATTAGATCGGACTTCAGGTTTCTATGAACCCTATGTGACCCTAATAAATAATTTCTACCTAAAGGTGTATCTGTTCGACCGGTAGATTTCTCCCTACTTTTTATTTTTATGGGGTCAACACAAGAGCGAACCCAATGTATATCTCCACAATTTATTCTACTTCCTAGCTTCTTCCTAAGTGTTTGAAAGTAAATATGCATTTCGTGAGCTCAGTTCTGGATAACTGGCCAATGGGACGCCAAACCTACGATAACTTGCCAGTCATACTTGTGTAGTGAAGTGTGGCTTAATTATTTTTTTATTTTCTATCATTTTTTATTTTTGGATATTTTTCTATTTTTTTCTTTTTTTCTAAGTAGGTGGCTTCCCTGACCTATGATTTCCCTAAAGGCAATAGAAAGAGAATGGTTGTGCAACTGGGCTCTAGACAACCAGCCAATGGGCTATTACCCACGACAACTTGCCAGCCATACTACCCTAGGAAGTTCATTAGCTACCTAATTTCCGATAAAACAGCCGAAAAGTGAGTCAGTGCAAATAGTGTACAGATGCTTTAAACTTAAAGTCCCCTCAAATCAGAGGGCGAGTTGATAAATCATGTACTTATCATCCTAACTTATTTAACCAATTAAAAATGAATTTTCAAATGGTGAGGACTCGAGAAACAAGTTCACATTTTAATGGACACCTAGGCTGATTAAGCCTAAAGACTTAAAGGGTCTAAGTGTTTATGTCCTATTGTATTATTTCCTAAGGTTGAAAAGCTCTAATACCCAAGTTCTCTTTCCTAATTTAATTTTTTTCCGTAAATAAAGAGAAAATAGAGAATCTATGGAGCTAACAAAATAATTTAGATAAGGATATCCACCCCCTATGCCTACTTAATGCAATGTCCTCATTGTATTAGAAAGACATGAAAAAGAGGGGAATAGAGATGAAATCACCTGAATTTTGTGATTACCCTATTAGCTCCGAGTTGAACATAGACTGTATACGTGCTAAGTTTAGTGCCTTCAGCTAGGCACACTATACAAACAAAGAAGAAATCAAGAATTCACATATGCGAGTCAAGATCAAAATAAGAAAATCAATTTTGGGACCTGCAAGGAGATGTCCACGGATGTGGACGAGATTGTGATGCAGACCCATGCCCCACGGTTGAGTGATTTTAAGGTTCTGGATGAATATTACTTAGAACCGGAGATCATTATGGAAGCGGGGCTGGGCTTGCGATTTAGTGGTATGCAACCCAAGTCTGAAATGTTGGACAATAGGTAGATCTAAATCAATGGGATCATTTGTCTAGTTAACAGTTTGCTCAAAAAGATAATCCATTATTGTGCACTTGGGTTTCATATCCACAAAAAGATCATAAGGGTCCTAGTAAAAAGTTGGTGGTTTTAGGCAAATAGGAAACCTTAGACTTAGACTTCTGGTTCCCCTAGAATTGACTTCCCAGATCTTCATTTCCCAACTCTTATCCTCCATGATCAAAGTTTCTGGGACCTCGAAAGTGCTATCAACCCCATCTAAAATATCCAAGTTCAAAATTTGTTGCTTAATCAAAGTTAACTTGGGTCTAGTAATCTCAAGAAGATAATCATCATTATGCTCAATGGGGTGTGATTGAGGAATGGGGCAATGAATTGAATCCTTTATGACATTAGGATCTGAATCCTCCATGTTAGCCCCAGTTAGATCAAAATCCTCAATTACCGAGCTATCAAATGATTCATCATACTCCTCAAGCCGGTATGTCTCACTAAAATTATCTTCCTAAAACTCAAGTGAGACTTCACATAAAGATTCTTGACCTTCATAATCAAAGAATTCTGGATCCACATTAATATATGTCTCAAGATCATATGATGTTCCTTGGTCCATAGACATATTTTTCCTCTTACCCTGGTTCAGGGATCTCGGGTGAAGAAATCAATTTATCCTCATTTGGTTGCTCTAGACCAACCTGGTCATCCCTGGTCTCATAAAATGTGTCCCTCCCTACAGGTGCCTGAGAGGGTTCTGACATTGGCTCTCCTGAACAATCATCCCAAGATTAGACTAGAGCAATCACAAATCTCATCCTCAACCTTGACAATTTCCCAAGTAAAAACTCACCTGGGTCCTTATTCTTAACATCTTGGAGCCAATCCAATTAATATTTGTTAAGATCATCAATCATTTGAATCAGAGGCTCCAATTCTTCAGTGCAGGGTGTTAGCTGAGCTTCTAATGATTGAATAGTATTCCTTAAGTTAGCCAACACCTTATCTTGGACCTGGTTCACCTGAACCAAATAGTTTGATTCAGGGTTGGGTGGGTTTAGTTTTAATCTAGGGGAGTCAAGAAATTGAGGTTCCTGGGGGCCTCCTTGGTAATAAGTCGTTTCTGATTGTTCAAAGAGGGGCGGTAACCTATATGCAGTGTAGTCCTAGGGAGGGTATGAGTTATAATCATCATATCCTTCTTGATTGTAGATCGTATTAGGTTGTCCATAGGAGGGTGGTGATCCATAATCAGTGTAGCTCGGAGAAGCATAAAAATTGTATTCTTAATCAAAGTTATCCCGACTAGTGGATGGATAGTCATAGGTCGAGTCGGGATCATAATTATCCTGGGAATAAGTCGTAGTAGGAGGGTAGAAGTGGAAATATGAGAAGAATGTGGAAGGATCCATGACGATACGGGAGGAAAAAGAGAGAAGAAAGGTGCTCTGTAGTACAAACAATCAAACCTGTCCTTAGGTGGGGTAGCCTGAAGATCTACAGACTCGTAGAATCCGTCTTGAGATGAAAGAAATGATTTGGTCTACTTTCCAGTCAATCCAACCAGTTAGAGGGAGGGATTGGGGACGGTTCTTCCCTTGTCTTTCGCCTCAGGTTCCTTTGATACCCCCAACCGCGGTCGTTTAACACTGCTCCCCTAGCTAGATATCAGGTGGACCAGTAGAAGCAGATTAATAAAAATAATCTCTATCTGGGCCTCAAAGAGCGAGTTCAATCCTTAAGGCCAATGTCTACTTGATTTTAATTTGGCTTGGGTTTGAATGTGCTCTAAAATGTGATGGGCTATTTAGATAGGTTGTGCCCTTAAAGATCAGTTTCAATGTGTGTGCATGCACAACCAATGGTTTTCAAGTAAGATTATTTTTTGATGTAGTGAATTTTAAGGTTTTCTGAGGCACACCAAGTTTTGAAAGCACATATGAAGATATATTCCTTTACAAATCAAAAATAATTGTTGTACCTAGTTCAGCCCTAAAAATTGAATCCTATAAGGTAAGCTACCGATGGATCACTTTTATCTCAAGTAGTGTGGCCCAAATAGCTCAATCAATTGGCCTCTTGCACCACTTGATTAAGGCACCCAAAACAATTTTACCCCAATCTAATGTCTAATCACTTATTCGTACAGTGCGTTGAGGTATACCGGGTCCTTAGGTCGGTTCCCCAGTTAAGTGATTGAATCGGACAAGAGTGGTGCACTTTAGTGTGTGTGTGGGTATATAAGGTGTGTAAGTTTATATAAATCCCACAATCAAAAAATATATATATATTGTGTGTGTGGGGGGGGGGGGGGGGGGGGGGGGGTTGAGGTGGGTGGAGGTGGAAAACAAATAACCAAAACTAACCTTAGAGTTTACGCAAGCTCTTACGTTAATTAGGGTTTGCGCTATTAGGAGGTGGAATGAAATCTAAGCCGTGGGTGGTAGGGATATACGTATAAACCCTTCAACTGCACTTTGCTCTAATCTATCGCTTTTACCCTCCTCGAGAGAGTACCTACAATCACAATAAGAATGGAGACAAGTCAGGTAAACTATAAGTAAGGCGAAAGACATGGGAAATCAAAGAGTGTTGCCTCCTCGACAACAGCGCCAAAATGAGGAGCAAGAAAATCATTGTGAAAGTTTTGAGTTTGGAAAACCCAAGTCATTGTAAAATTTTCAATAAAATCTACTACCAAATAATATTTATAACCAAAACTCTAGTGAGTCCCAGGTCAAACAAAAGGAGGCTAACTTTTGATTAAAAACTGCGTTTGAAATTATTGTCACAAAGCATAATAGCTGGTTGAAATTAATCTACATAAGCTAAACTATTTAAAGAATAAATAATAGAAAAGAGATAAAATAATACAAAGGAAGAGAAAAATACAAAGAGGATAAACAAGTCTTGCATTTAAATAATCCATAGTCTATTACAACTACTTGAAGAAAATAAATCTATACTAAAAAGTAGTAAAAAGATAGGGTTGAGGAAAATCCTCCTCGATGGTTGTTTGGAAGACGAGCCAGGTTGATGGAGCACTTGAAAGAGAGTGGTGAGATGCTGGATGAGGGAGAGTGGGGCTGGAGGACAGATAACAAAGCAGGACAGCGTCATAGCGGGATCTACTTCCCGAATGGTGATGAAAAGATAACCACGGGATGCTCCACGATGGAGGTGAGAAGATAGACAAAATTATTTTACTCTAGCTTTAGTGGAGCATCCCGGGTATGGGTCCAACACCCTAGAGCTTTGGAGAGGGTGAGAGAAGAGAGAGGGATGAAGAAAAAGTGAAGGGGAGATGGCTATTTATAGGTGTGGTCATGGGGGGAAAAGGGTCTTTTTAAGGGCTTTAAAATAAATGTAGGGCCTTTAGTAACATTTGTGCACATCACTAAAGGCGAGACGTTGCTAAAGAGTGCGTCAAAAAAGATCCGCTCATCTCTAATTTGACGCTCCACACACGGCCATGTCACCACCTCCTCCTCTTCAGCCGTTCGCACGCCGCATCGCGCCCGATCAACCTTAAGCGTCCGATCGCACATCCAATGGCTTAGAATCACGTGTGCTTCACCTTCACAACGCATGCCACGCCTACGTACTATAGTGCGTGTGATTGTGCGTGATCGTGCGCATGTGTGGAGTGCTCTCATCCGGCTCAAGAGAGGGCACCACGTCGTCGCCGTCGCTACCATTCGATCATCATCGTGCGGCCGAATTTCAATTGGGCGTGCCTTCAGTGGATTCCACGTCGCCATGGCTTGCGCGACAAGAACTTTAACCACCATGCTGTCTCCACGAATTGTCGTGCAGACCGCTTCTCGTGCTCGAGCCTCATGGCTGTTGGATGAAGATCCAAGGGCCACGATTGAAGGTTGCTTGAGATAAGAGAGGGCTGACGGCAATGAGCGGCTTGGATGGCTCTACGTGGCACCATCTGGGCCATTTATTTTCTATTGCTTGTAGATGGTGCCAAGGATATCGGATTGGGTCAACTTTTGCGCTGTTGGGGTACGATCGTCAATCTGAACTCATCCATGTGGTTGGATTTGTCATCTGAGGTACGGATTTGCACTACCTTGCCTCTTGACCTCTAATTTTCCTCGAACTACATTTGATGCTACGAAAGTCCGATCGAGGCGATCTTAGAGGCGTTGAACTCCGATCGTCGCCTTGATCAGATCCGTATGGTTGGATCTTCTATCCGAGACCTAGATAAATCACCCTATCTCTTGACCACAAATGGGGAAAATTAACCTATAATTTGTATAATCTATTTTAAATGCAAAATAATACATGCTATGTAATATTTATAATGCTAAATGCTTCTATGACACTAGAAGTATGCATAAATAAATATTTTAGGATAATTAGATGTGTGCACATCACTAACCATCCACAGATGCATTCTAACCATTCATCGGTGGATTATATAAATCCACATGTGCATTACACAATACACTATTGAATTGCAACAATACACCAATGGATTTACACAATACACCAGTGGACATATACAATACACCGGTGCATTCTAACCATCCATCGGTGGATTACATAAATCCACACATGCATTACACAATACACCGATGGCTTGTAACAATCCACCAGTGGATTTATATAATACACCGATCGATTTATATAAGACACTGATGGATTCTAACTATCCACCAGTGGATTTAGACAATCCATTGTGCCCTACAATAATCCACCGATGAATCTTCACAATTCACCGATGTATTCTAACCATCCACCGTTGCATTATACTCATACACTGGTGTATTTTATCAATGTACCAATGGATTACTATTTTCCATCTATGGTACCTTCCAATCCACTAGTGTATTCATATTATCAAGCAATGTCACTATGACACTATCTTCAAATTATTCAACATTTATGATGCAAATTACATAAAAGTGTGCCTAAAATAGAGATGACCGACGAATAACTCTAGCAAAGTCAAGGCAACGGCCGACCTTTGCAGCAAGCCTAGTATCGATTATTAACACAACTTGAATGCAAACTGGTGTATTCATATTATCAAGCAATGTCACTATGACACTATCTTCAAATTATTCAACATTTATGATACAAATTACATAAAAATGTACCTGAAATGGAGATGGCCGACGAATAATTCTAGCAAAGTCAAGGCAACGGCCGACCTTCGCAGTGAACCTAGTATCGATTATCAACACAACATGAATGCAAAACTAACAAGTAAAACAAGGAACACAAATTCTACATGTACTAGTCAATACCTTCGGTAAAACCTCCCTCCTCGTTCCTCTCCTCGCTCAACAAACTTAAAACGGTAATGACAAGCACCACCCAATACCTCAAATGCCCATTCCATTTATATGTAGAAGAAGACCTCCCTTGCATTAATCTCATCCACCTTTCAAGGGAGATGTCAGATGCGTGTGAACAGCTGGTCGACGTTCCCATTAGACGAATCTACGAAGTCAGATAATCTTCCAAAAGATCTTCAACTCTCATCCATACAAGGGGAAGGAATCAAACAACCGACCACTTGTACCACCCAAGATAAAGTAAAGATGAGTGCACCCCTTGCCAACATAATATAGCCTTGCAGGAGAAACGAGTACGTCTCATGACGAAGGCAAGATTTCTTACATAATCGCTTCTTCGGAAATCGTAGGTCGACGCAACCATCGCTAGAACTTGCCATCGCCATTACTCTCCCAACAACCGAAGTAATGTGAGCAAGATTGTGGGTAGGTTTACACTATGTCGATAGAGGGTTAAACCTATATAAAGCATGGGATTGAAAGCGGGATGAAACAATCCCACCCCTACCCGTGGGATGATCTTATCTTGGAATTCAGGGCTCAATCCCGACATAGAACAATCCCGGGATTGAAACCAACAAGCGGAGGATTGCAGAGACAAATCCACCAAACAAATGGTACCTAAAGAGGGGGAACCACACTTACCAGAATGGAAGTAACACTCGCCGAAGTGAGAAACAAACACACAACCTGATAACACCAAGGTGTACGACCTAACCTGCTTCTGAAAATATTTTCCATGTCATGGATAATGATTCACTCCATCGAATGATGTCGAAGATTTGTGTCAAGTAGGCAAGGCCAGCATATGAACACTGGTTAGAAGCCTTATCGTGTTATGCTCGATTTCAGGCATAACCCATCAGGACAAGAACCAACATAAAAAGAGAAAAAGGAAAAAAGACGCCAACAACAACAACATCGAGAACGTCGATGGTCGGAGTGGAATGACGGTGGAGGCATTTGGATTGCCGCAGCTCTGTTATGCAAATGCGCTAGGAAGGCCAAAGGAGGAAACACACGGGTGCTGTTGATGATGCTGATTTAGCCTCTATCACGTGCAACCACAAGACCGAAGATGCAATCGATCCCTCAACGCCACCCACGCTACCTCATGACTAAAAATGCGATAGGATAAGCTGCCACATGGATCGAGAATTGGGCAAGGGGTGGGATGGTAAAAGGTGGATTCGTCGGAGGGAAGGGGGCAGCCAACTCAAAGTGCAGCTGACCAAAGCCCCACCTAGCTGCATCGCCACTAAGGTTTGCTCGGTCGATTGGGGACGAAATGGTATAAAGATATTTGGGATTTTATCATTAAGAATATTTAAATATTATAATTGTGAAGGATATTCATATGCTATGACTAGTTTGTATTTATTAAAATTAAAGGACATTTTTATTTGTTATTATATCTTTCTTTTTATTTTAGTACTTGCTAGATGCACGATGCTTTAAGTGCGATTAAAACATCTAAAATTGACATTTTCCACCACATATCCCTAGTTTACTTAACTAAACATCAGTTATTACAAATCCGATCCGGTAGGACTATTGTAAACTAACTTACGGGTCTTATAATTTGACTTTTTCCAATATTTTCAAACCATTGCCTTCATCACCGCTTTGACTGGTCTAAATTGTTGGTTGAGCTACTAAAAATCACAATTGACACCTAAGGCGGTTTAATAGCCGATTCGGTCTTTGAGACATCCACTACTCAACTAAGCACTTGATAGGTGCACTATTTTATCAAAAATAATAAAACAAAACAAATACACCAAGGAAGATATCTTACTAAACAAGGTTCAAAATAAGGGCTTAGTGAAGTCAATTTATCAAACTGCAAGGGATGGCAGACTCAGAACTAAAATTCACTCGAGCATATGATGAAATTATTTCCCCCAAAGGGTCTCCATTTTTTGTTTGGATGGCACATCACCGTAGACTGCCTACTGTGGATAATTTGCAAAAGAGAGATTTTCATATTACCAACAGGTGTAGATTTTGCAAAGTCCAGGGCACACTTCAGCTAACTAGTGATTGCTCTCTCACCAAATGTATGTTGGCTTTTACTATGTCCATCCCATAACTGGAAGCAAACCATTAAAAGTAAAGAAACACACAACGAGTGCCAACATCTTGATAAGCTTCGATTCTCTGCTCTGCACTTTCCCCTCCTGCACTCTAGAAAAAAATCCAAAACCCTAACTCTTGTCGTCAACCTCGATCGATCATCTTTGGTCAATCGGGACCCCTCCACCTTCTGGATCTTCGAACTCCTCCCCCAGGACCACTCCTTCGTTGATCGGAACTTATCTTCACCATGCACCGCCTCTCGCCACTTGATCGGGACTTTGCTTTCACTTAAGGTGACAATATCAAAAATATAATGACAATATCATTGTAGTTTACGTGGTAGAAAAATTTTAAAGCAACAGATAATCAAATATACACTTATTCTAATGTGTAATCAAATTAAACATACATTAATCATCCATAAAAAAATAATAATGAACCACAGAAATAATGTTGTGTCCATGGAGAGACAAATATGCATAAATAGGTTCGTTTAGACGTAATATTCTTGAATAAAAATATAAACGACGGTAACGAAAACAAACGCAATAGTCCGCAGTAGAATCTAAATCGCAGTAAAAATACGCAGTTGCGGACGTAGTAGACGGCAAGAACGAGAGGTGCAAGTGGGCGAAGCGGGCCGTCACCAATCGAAGAAGACGGTCGTGAGCAAAGTGATGGTTGCTGTCGTCAACGTGAACGAGAACGGTCGGTGTCGCGGTGGAGAGGTAGCTGCGAGGAAGAGGAGGACGCGGTTGTGGAGGAAGCGGACGCGGTTGTCGTCGAGGGAGTCGAGGGAGCGAAACACGGTCACGGTGTCGCGGTGAAATCTGCGTACGTCGTGGAGACGGCGCGGTGGTGGTTGGTGCAATCAGAGATGTAGGAAGCGGGTGCGGTGAGCACTGTGCGTCGAAGAGGACGGCGGTGACGTTCTCTGCGCGCGTGGTCCTGGCGTCTGCGGGCGTGGAGAGGAGGCCGTGCGGTACTTCAGCGGAGGAGTTCGCGATCGGAGTTGAGGGAGAGAGCCACGTGAGAGTAGCGGAGGAGAGATCGTTAGGGGGGAACGATCGAGCGTGCGTGGGGAGAGACGGTCGTGGGTCTGCTGTGCGTCGTCCGCGGGTGTGTTTGCGTGGAGGACAACGGGAGCGATGTAGGTGGTGGCGTTAGTGTGTGAGAACGTGTGGTCTTAGGCGTAATTTTAGTCTATTAAAGTGGACCTGTCACCGCTCGTGGAGGTCGATCGCGTTCGCGGACATGGCGATCGAGGTGCGTGATGCGGTTGCAGCGGCCGATGGCGTGGGTTGCAGTTGCGTGAGGTCGGTGGTGTGTCGATCGACATGTGGTGTTCGCGTGGGCTCTACGTGTAGTCTCGGCGTGGGCTGGGGTCGTGGTCGCGGCGTTTGTGGGTTGCTATGGCAGTTGCGGGGCTGCAGTCATGGTCAAGGCAGTCGTGGTCTCAGTGCTGGTGGTTGCAGGGCTGTCGCGTGTCACAGCTGGCGAAGGAGATCGACCAGTGTGGCTAGTTATCGATTGACGGAGTTGGTTTAGTCTTTTTTATTGTATTTTTTGTTCTGTTTGGGAGCATATGTGATCTTATGTCTATTATGGTCGAAATTTTCGACGTGAATCATATGCTGAGTAATTTGGTTTTTTCCTTAGCATGGTTCTCCAAGATCTCATCTCAATGGTGCTATTGTATCTACGAGCGTGTTGTGTCTTCAGGTCTTGAAGGAATCTGACTAGATCTCTTACACTAGACGCATTCTTTTTTATTCTTCTTTTGCTTCTTGTCTTTTGTTTCTATTGTTTTAGGTCTTTCTCCTATTTCTACGAGACGTAACCTTACCCTTTTAAGGGTGTTAGGCTTCTCCTTCTCTCCCTTCCCTTTTGAGGTGCGTCCTATGTATTGGGTTCTTCCCATTTTAATGGAATGGTTATTCCCTTCAAAGAAAAAAAAAAGTAAAGAAACACACACACCATAACGCATTTTGTAATGCTTGTTACAAACTATGTATTTTCATTTTTTACTGATGAAAATCCCTTTCCATATGTGACAATCACTTTTCATATGTGGAAATAAATTTTCATAGGTGAAATATCACTTTCTATAAATATAATACCACGTTTAACGTACAAAATTATTTTTATTGGTATATTTTGATTTTCAACTAATATATTTTTATTTTTAATTGAAATATTTTAATTTTCAATCGATGAAAAATCACCCTCCCAAGTGAAAATCTATTTTTTCTCGATATATTTTTATTTTTAACCTATGTATTTTTATTTTTGACTGATAAATTTTAATTTTTAATTGATGTGATTTTATTTTAACTAATATATTTTATTATAAAAATTTAAATATTTTCAAATATATTACACCGCATGTTTCCGTACTAACATACTTACAAATGGGTGTGAAGCTACTTTTAATGAACTTTTGCCTAACGAGGAAAGAGACTAACTCCTTCCTTTCTGTTTGTTGAAAGTTCGAGCAATAACCGATGGATGGTTTCTTTATGGGACTTTAGTTCTCCTTCAACCAAGGATATTTTTAGAAATAAAATTATGAGATAGTCTTACTAGGGAACTTATCATGACTTTGAAGGATTGATGGAGGGATAACTTGATAAGAAATGTCCCATTTTGGAGTGACGTAGATTGTAGTTTGATATTTTCTACCTATAGGAAAGGCAAAGGTGTCCCTCTTGACTTGGGCCAATCCTCTAGTGAATATTCATTGGGCCTCATACTTTACCCCTCATGAAGATTTTAGACATGCACGTCAACATCGATATTGACAGGTAGAAAGGTATGCATACGTTGCCAATATCCCAGCGTGGACTCAAAAATGTCGCTTGTTGTAAGATTATAATTTCAGCTACTATATATATATATAAAAGAGCAAGAATCATAAATATTAGAAGAATATAAGGAGACTGTTGAGGAAAAGAAAAGCCCTATTCTTCAAAAGAAAATTTTAGTCACTTTTTTATATTAGAGAGATTTTGGAGAATTATAAAGATTAAAAAATAATCTAAATAATAAATATGTCCCTAGGCTCAACACTCTCCCTCCAGTGAGGACGTAGATATCTACAAGATCCGACTTGTCGCATAAGAAATTCGGATGCTTCTTCTTCAGAGTCTTAGTAAATATATCAACTACCTAAAGCTCCAAGGAGACATATGAGGTGGTAATCTTGCTGGTGAGAATAGTATTACGAAGAAAGTAGCATTCGACCTCAATATACTTAGTCCTCTAATGAGAGATTGGATTCGAGGCGATATAAGTGGTTAACTTGTTGTCACAGAAAAGTGGGGCAGGTGTAGTAATTTAGATACCAAGATCCTATAAGAAGGAAACAACCCTCATAATCTCACAACCAACCTGTACCATCACTCTATACTCTCTCTCTACACTCAACCATGTAACGACACTCTGCTTCTTACTTCTTCAAGAGAGTAGATTTCCCCCAAGATAAAATCCAAAGCCTGAAATAGAGCGTTGATCATCTAAAGACCCAACGTAGTGTGCATTAGAATAAGCAATAATATCTAAGTTGCCACCATCTCTGTAATACAACCCTCTACCTGATGTCCCTTTGAGTACCTCAGAATAAGACAAAATTTATGCCAGTGACTGTAACATGAAGTCTGCATGTGCTTATTAGCCCTGCTTACTGCAAAGCTAATATCAGGCCTCATGATAGTAAGATAGAGTAAGCGACCCACTGTACTACGACAATGAATCACATCCTCATAAAATGGATCTTCCTCATCCGAGGAATGTGCTGGTGAAGACTGTTGGTGCAAGGGCACCACGTTCATTAATTTTGATAATAACAAAACACTTGATATTTAACATTTGCAATTTAAGTTTATGAGTTTTAGGAAAATTACAAATGGATACAAGTGTGAAGAAGCTCAAGCTTGCATCCATGACGGATTGGAGGAGCTTGATGGATGAGAAGGAGCTTCACTTGGAGCGAGAGTTTGAAGAAAGGAGAAGAAAAATATGATAGATGTTTTTCTTGTCTTTTATTTTTGTCTTTATATTCTTTGCTCTTTATTTTGTTTAGATAATTATTAAAGAGCCTCAAAGTTACCAAACAGTAGTCCTAAAAATATTTACTCAACCCTAGGATACTTAGACATCTCTTAGAGAACTTAGAAAACCAAAGCAAGCATCAGACAGCCTGATACTTGACTTTAAGATGTCTAACCGTTTGATCAAACGTCCAAAACACTTAGGCTGGAGAACCTCTCTCTATCTGCCAGTTTCAGAGGTCTAGTCCTTAGTTCAGACGTCTTAGAAGACATCTGATGACCTTGCCAGATGTCTAACTAGAGGACCGTTGGCTTATCAGACCTAATCTTAGAGGATTAACCCTTAATCTGACCTACATTCATTTTTAGACGTTCTTAGAGAATCCTAGACGTCTGATAAGTAGACGTTAAGCTAAGATCTGACTCTAATTACTTGTTCAGACCTTATAGCCGTTTGTGCCTCGAAAAATTCATTCCCGCAGTGATTTGTGTTTCCAGACATCTAAACTTTATGCCAGACGACCGACCTGTCGTCTGACCAACAAGACCTAGAACCCTATTTAGGTCTAGATAACATAGGAAGGAAACACGTTTAAAATTAGATGTCTGATTTGTTTCACAGACGTCTTATAATTGATCTTTAGACGTCCGCCTTGATCTAACCTTAATCAGATCTTCTACCCTTTTAAATCAGACGATCGATCCCTAGATCAGACGATGACCCAGACGTCTAATAATAGATCTAGACGTCTGATAACCCTGTCAGAATCATAAATGATCCTGATTCCGTCCTGATTTGCCTTGGGATTATTCCCAACGGTTATAGAAGCCTTCCAACAACTAGAAAATGCTTCTAAACCCTTTTTAGGGCCTCTATTAATAGAGGAGGACCCTTCCTTTGCAACATACACCCTAGAGAAACTATTTCCACATCTATTTGTGTCCAAAAGAAGAAGGACATCACTTTAAAAAGTGTTGTTGCTCTCCAAGCCCTCTAGCATCCATCTGAGAGCACCGTCACGCTACCAACTTCACGTCGCACTTCACTTCCATCTTAGAGAAGTTTCTTTTTCCTATAGTAACTAGATTAACATTAGTACTTTGTAGCTCTATAGGACTGTTGTAATTTACTTTTGTGGTTGGTTATTCGCTTTGCGAATTCCTGTCTCCCACATGAGACAAAATACTCCTCATGAAGAGAGGTTCGAGATACGCTACCCTCATTCAAGGTAGCATGGTCGTAAGAGGTTGTACTACCCTTGTTTAAGTAGTACGTTAGTGGAATTGATCGACTAGGTCAATTGGAAAATCCTAAACCAAGAAGTTTAGAAGATGATTTTTACCCAGGTTTGGATTTTCACCTAAAAAATCCTGTGTTCTTGTGTGATTGCTATTTTTGTGAGATTGTTATTATATTTCTGCATTTTATTTATTTATCACAAAAATCTCACCCCCCTTCGTTAGAACCCACATTTGGTATCAGAGCAGATCTTGCACATCGGCATTACAACCCGATAAGGATATAATGGAAGGAAGCACCACCGCCACAAGACACGTCGAAGGGCAGTCCACTACCCAACCTCCCTACTTCAACGGGAGCAACTATGGGTATTAGAAGCTTAGGATGAAGACGTGGCTTCAAGCCAATAACTTCACCATTTGGGCTAGGTGCGAGACCCCGTTCGACATCCTGGAGAGGCTCGCAGGAGGATACTCGCAGCAACAAATTCGGGAGCTTTCTCTCAATGCAAAGACAATGAACGTGTTGTATTGTGCATTAAACCTGGAGGAGTTCAACCACATCTCGCAATGTGCCACTGCATATGAGATATGACATACTCTGAGGTAACTCATGAAGGTACTTCAAAGGTAAAATCCTCTAAAATAAATTTACTTTCTCAAGAATTTGAATCATTTTTTATGAAATCTAGTGAATCATTGAGTGAGATGTATACTAGGTTCACTCTTATAGTGAATAACCTTAAAGTCTTCGGTAAGACCTTTATCAAGGGAGAGCTTCAAGGAAAGCTTCTTCGATGAAGCCTGTGACATCCGATAGTACACCTGTGTCTCCTTCTAGGCAACCTGTATAGATGTTCCTTCCTCTGAGAAGTATGGGACCTTCTCAAAGAAGTAACATCAGTAGTGACAATATATCTCCTATGGCTCAGGTCATAACACCTGTAGCCCTTCTGTGTCCTAGAATACCCAAGGAAGATGCATTTGACTGCCCTAGGAGAAAACTTGTCCTGATTACTATATGCCTAGACAAAGCAAGTGCAGCCAAAAACTCTCAGAAGTAGAGCAAACGGCTTGTCACAATCTGGATGAATCACTTGAAAGGGAATCTTCCCATGAAGAACTGACGAATATACCCGATTAATCAAGTAGGTCGTAGTAAGTATGGCATCTCCCCAAAATTGCTTAGGAATCTTCATATGGATCATCAGGGTTCTAGCAATATCCAGGAAATGTCAAAGATTGTGCTTAGCAGCACCATTCTACTGAGATGTGTGAGGACAAGATGTCTGGTGAATAATGCCACGAGAAGGGAAGAGCCTCTAAACATCTCGCTGCACAAACTCTAAGGCATTATCACTGCAGAAGACTCAAATTGTGTCGTCATACTGAGTCTAAACCTCTACCAATAACTGTTGAATAACCTGGGGGATCTCTGAGTGAGTTTTCATCAACAAAACCCAAGGCAGCTATGATAATCTACAATAACGGTATAGTATCTGTGTCCTCTTGAGGTAGGCACCTTGGATGATCCCCACACATCACAATGTACTAAAGCAAAGGGAACAGAACTCACTCCAACATCCCTCTGTGGGTAAGTGCTTGATGTTAAACCATCTTGCTTTATTAATTTGTCGTTATTATGTCGTAGTATAGAGAGCTAGTCCACATATTTTATAATTTATACTAGTTGGAGTCTTGATCGTTCATTGAGAGGCTAAATAAGTAATTATTCACCAATTAGTCTTAAATTATTCCTTATTCTTAATTATATTAATTAACTAATTAATGTATGCTTAACTTATTTTATAATATTTAGATAACTTATAATAAGTTACTTAGCATAATTACTACTTATAAATACATTACTACTATAAATATACTTACTATAACTTACTTAGTATACATAGCTTATAAATTAGCATATACTCAAGTTATTTTGGCTTAAATAAGTACTTCTTAATATACATAACTTAATACTAACTACATAGTTTAAATTAAACTGAGAATACTTAACCACTTTAATTAAGGAATACTTAACTTACTAACTATAAGTATACTTAAATTACTAGCTTAAATTATAACTAACTTAACTTATATCTACATACTTAATTAACTAATAATTTAAATAAGTACTTAACACATATAATTAACTTAGCTACTTGAATTATCTACATAATTACAATATGTAATCCACATGAGATAATTGCAAAGAATGAATGTTAAGCCATGTCAATTACTCCATAAGTGATAAAATGATATGCAATGAATTGCAAAAATAATGCATAAAGATGTTGTTTTGGAACAACATATAATTCCATAATTCATTTATTTCAAACTTAGTTCATAGCATAAGCCTTCACATTATGTACATAAGTCTTTAATAGCCTCAACACTTAACCTTTACAACACAAGGCCTTCTAAGATTCGGCTAAGTGTGGAGCACAACAACAAGCATGGGCTCACTTGTAAAAAGAGTGGTGACTTTTTGCGCAAATTGACAACTCAGAAGGCTGGATCAGCCGCTACTAGGTACACCCAATGAAGCACACGTGTCACAACACCATGGCGCTCAAAGGCCACCCCACATCAAAGTCAATGGTCAGATCAAGTTAGAATAGGCACGCATGTGCTTGTGGGAGTGCTAGCACGCACTCGCACCGTAGTCGCTCAAGCAGCCATCATGCGTCATTCAATTTATACCGCTCTAAATGCTCCTGCATTTCTGAGGTGGGACTAAGAGCATCAGCTCTCTTCTGCATGACACCGCCATCTTCAATGACTGATTCCCATCGCATCTGAGCTTCATCTGCCCAAGTAAAACTCCAGATCTAGAATCCTATCATACCGCTTTTGATTCCATTCTTCACTTTGTTAATTGGATCACAGCAACTCATCTAATCATCGCTCAAAGTTGACTCCACACCATGGTTGCAAACCAGTATCAACTCGATGTGAAATCTTCAAAATTGAGCATGTTCTCTCCCTTTCTTTCTCTCCCAAGGCTCTTAGAAAGTTCTTAAGAGTATTCCGCATTCTTTAGAGAAGAAATGGAGATGTTTGGAAACTTTTGAAGCTCAAGGAGCTTCAGAACCTTGAACTTCTCAGATCAGGAGAAATAAAGGTTCAAATGGCTCAGATGATAGATTAGGACCTCTAGAAAGGTTCTAGATGGATTTAGGAGGTAGAAACTGCTTGATCTAAGCTAATTCCAGCTCAGAATCTCATTTGGAAGGTACTGAAGCCAACTGAAGCTCATTTCCTACCCAAACTATGCAAGAGATTAAACTCACCTAAATCAACATCAAAACTCATTAAAAATGATTCTAACTAATTCCTAACAACCTAAGGAACTAAAATCTATCCTTAGAATCAAGTTCAAAAGCCTAAAGCTCCTGAACAACCTCAAGTTGGCCATATTAAGCTTAGAGTTGACTTTGGGTTCTAGAAGGATTAAGCATCGACTAATAGCCCAAATCAATTTTAATTGACCTAAGGAACAATTCTAACTAATCAAAATGGGAGATTGACACTTGGAGCATAATGCTCCAGGTCCTCCGCTTGAAATCCAAAATGGATTTGTTCAATAGACCTAATCAGAGATCTAATCACTCAACTAAGATCTGTTTTGAACTCCCTAAGTCCTAGAGATGCTAATGGACCTATTGCCATGATCTAATATCTAGTGAATAAGCTTCCTCAGATGATGATCAACAGAGACATAAAGTCATTAAAACAAGAAATGAGTGGAAAATGATCGATATATCAAGAATTAGTATTTTGGAGCTTCATACAAAGTTTCATGCTCTTAGCATAGGGTTAACACTGTCGGAGCTTGCCGAAGCTCCAGTGATGATCAGATTTGAATGGCAAATGAGAAAAACTCCATGAAATTGAACAAAAGATAGCTCAATAGATTCCTATTGATCTCAGGATCATCAAGATCACATCAATTAATTCAATTACATAATGAATTAGAGATATGGACTAAAACTTCTCAAAAAGGTATCTTGAGTTTGCCAAAACTCAAGAATCAACATCTCACTCAATTGAGTGAGGAGAAATGCTCTACATGTCACTGCGATGGTGTATGGTGGATGAATTAGGTGGATGAACACTCCTAACCTCTGCCATTGACAGCGGAGGTCAAAAGGTGAGGTGAATTAGGCGTATTACATGTATGAACTAATCGATACAATTAATAGGTGTAGATCAACCCTGATAGTGTGTGGAAGATGATGAAGGGCCTGATTGGATGTGGAAAGTGTTCTGAGACTCCATCGTAGACAGTGGACATCTTAAGTGAAGGTGTGATTGCACAACAATCATGGGACTTAATTAACCTAAATTATGTTAGAACCTATCATAACTTGTGATTAGTGCATTCATAAATTGCATATTATGCATTACATTGTTTTATTTAGCTGCATATGTTATAATGCTATTTTACTGTACTTATTAGGGTTTATTCTTGTCTCTAGGGAATAATGAGCTTAGAAGCTGTCCAGAGCAGAATAAAGCTGGATAGAAGCTAGAACTGTAGCAAAGTTCAAGTTGGATCTTAGAAAAAGAAGCTTGAGAACACAAGAAGAGAGAAAGAATGAAAATGTTGACTACTTGTTTAGAATAAATGCAGAAAATGAAAGAGAAGAATTAGGATATCCCTATCCTATCCCTAAAACCCTAGGATAATCCTATCCCAATACTTATCCCTAAATTAGCTCAACACTAGGATATCTGAGCTCAAAATCCACAAACATGGATAACATTATCCATGTACTTATCCACCCTATCATTAGCCTTATCCCATTATCCATATCCCTAGTCCACCTATCCACTACCCAATCCCTAGCCTAGAAACCTATTTAGGTCCATACCATACTTAATTGACTCAGTCTGAGTCAATTGGGTCAGCCATGTGTCAATTGGGTCCATGGGACCTGATTGGACTAATCCTAAGTAATTAGATTCAATTGAGTCTAATTATACCCTACCAAACCCTATAGACCTAACCACATCCAATTAGGTGCAGTACAACCTGATTGGGTGCACCCAACTCTGATTAGGTTCAATTGAAACCTAATTGGGTCAAGCCCAACCATGCCTTACCTAATTTGACTCAATAAGTCTAATTGAACCTAACCCTAACCTAATTGGTTGCATAATCGACATTTTCTACGACAATCGTCAAACAATCACAATAAAGCACTGTTGTCGAGTTTTTGTCCCCGGCAACGGCACTAAAAGTATGATCACTAACCTTCAATTCGCACTAAAAATAGTGTTTTAAATGTCATCGTTGTAGTATATTCACCAAATGCAAACCAATGTCACATCAATTTTATTTATTTACTTAATTTTTACTAGTTTATTCCAGGTCGTTCACGGGGAGGCAGTTATTGATATACAACACTCTCTAAGTCCAAAAATATTCTTTTATTCCAAAAATGTTGGCTTTATTTACAAAAATAAATGATTGAATCAATGAATGAAAGAATTTAGTTAATTATTTACAAAAGAATCCATAAAAATACATTACACTACTTGAAAACATATATACACAAATAAACATTAAAAACTATATATAATTACTCTATATTAGTTATATACAACTACTATAAAGAATACCTGAGTATAGGTATAAAAATAGTTAATAATATTTACTATACTAAGTTAAATTAATATACTTACATCTTTAGTAACATATATTATACCTATAGAAATAGATATATATGTCAGTAAAATCTTAGTACACTATATACATAACCTAAGGCTGAAACTACTATCTATACTAACATATATATACATAAACAGTGACGGATACAACTGTCACTAAAGTTCTAAGTGTTATATATGCATATAAGAGCTCAAACTTACTATACTTATTCATATACATATATTACTTATATACATTCATATTACAATATATGTTATTAACTTATATTCATACACTTATTTAATTACATCATTTATATACATATGTATTTATACTACACTATACATATATGCACACAACACACAGGCTCAGGGGGAAATCTTCACACTTAGCCATTTAGGTTCGGTTCATTTTCAGACCAAATCGGTTTGTGGGATACACAATAAAAATTAGGTTTTCTAGTTGGCGAACTGGCCTTTCATGGAATACACAACACCCTTTCGAGTGGGACCAGACCACTATTAAACATGGTTCTTGTTCTTTAATTGTACATTTTATCCCATTTTAGGCCAACAATAGGCCCACATGCCCATACACACCTGCGTGTTCACACGCACACGCACGCACCCACACACGCTTGTAGGCACACGTGACATGCATCCCAAGAACCAGTGTGCAATGTTACTTTGGTGCTGAGCACCTGATGACTGAGGGGGCTAAAACACAAAATCCACTTATACCGTAGTGGTGCGCCTTCCACTAACGATGTGGCGCTTTGTTGGAGCACCCCTTAGGTGCTACAGTGTTTTGCGATTGTGCGAAGAGCTTGATTTTGGCCCTCGATTTGAGGGTCTTATTTTAATATTAGAGAGCCCTTATATAGGGCTACAAATTATGTAATTAGTTTACAAAAATAAGTTATGTAAATATATAATAAAATTAGCTAAAGTTTGTTGTTTGTATATGTTAAATTATAGTTTAATTTGTTAATTAACATATAAATTAGTGACTTAATTACAAATTTGACTTTATACATAGTTTATACACGTAATAAATTATTTATTACACATTTTTATTATATGTTATAAACTTTATTTTAAATTATATACAATTAAATATTGGTTTAAGTTAGTTTTGCATATAAATAATCTATAAATACTATATATAGTATAAATATGATTTGAATAAGTTGGAAATACCTGATATAATATGATACAAGTATACACTATAAATTATCTCAGTATTAACTTAAATTAATAATTTTTTTTTTTTAAGTTAATAAATTACTTAGTTAACTTAATAACTTAATTATTTCCTATAAATATATGATTAAATTAAATTACAGGTATTGTACGATATATAATACATAGATAATTATGTATGTACAGTATGAGATACAAGTATATACATATAATAGGTTTATATAATTACTTAGTTATTATACATTTACGTTATATAAATTAATATATAATAATACAATAAAGTTATATAGACAATAAGTTATTATAAACACTTAATTTAATATGTAGAATACATATATAAGTTAATTATATACATTATATACATATTATACAATATTTACATATAACTTAGGTTTAATTAATATATACAAGTATATACATAGTATACATGGTATTTTTTTAGTATTTTTGGGGTTTTTCTGATTTTTATGGGTTTTATATATATAATAGGGGAAGGGATGAGAGTGAAAGAATGAGATGAGAGAGATAGAATTCTTTTTGGTATTTTCCAAGTTTAGTTCTTTTATTAAATTCCAAGGTATACTAAATTGTCGGCTAGTATGTTCTACCAAGCCGGGTGTTCAAAATGCCTTGAAACTTTGTAAACACTTAGGAAAATACCTAATCCTACTCAAGACAGGTTTATTTTATTTCTTTGAAAAAATTTTTATGGTTTTATTTATATTACAAGTTAACCAATTTTAGGCCTTAAAGGGTATTAAAAGTGAAAACCTGAGGCCTCAAATCAATTCTAAGTACTAGAAAAGCTGTTCAAATACACAATGATGTCCAGCACCTAATATGAAAGGTGTTAGAGTAATTAAACCTGATTTTCATCTCAAATTTCACTAAAATTCAGTAATGGACAATTAAGCAATTCAATAAGCTAACAATGGAATTCAAAACTAAATTACAAGCAATCCTAATTGAATGGCAATTCAATTTTAGTACATGAATGCTTGTACAATTCTATGCCACACATATACAGAAGTCAGCTTTTTAAACATCCAAATCCTAGCCCAAAATCCACATGAATCATCATGTTTCAAAACCTGATGCTGCTGTGAAAACAGCAACAGCTGAATGAACAAGTACTCTTTTGTTGCTGTTAATCATGTGCAGTAGTTCAGCCTCTGCTGCTGCTAAATCAACTGCACAAATAGGTTCCTAGAACCTAAATTAGGTTTGGTTCGGGGTTTTCAGTACCTCTACAGAAAGTAACACCTAGAACTAGGTGTCTTTGAGCTTTGAAAGTCCCCAGATGCACTGAAATCAGAATTTAAACCCAAGAAATGTAGCTACTATGCAGCCTTCAATTTACTGATTTTGTGAGATTTAAGTCACAAATGCATACTTGTAAATCCAAAAAAAAATACACTGATCACACTTTAAGCCCATTAAAAATCAAATCCGTGCATTAAAACTCTCATCAAATGCAACATCTCAAACCCTTCGTAGAGGATCGGATCCGACATATCTGATAAAAATCTCATACGAAATCAACTCCAATTTATTTCAATCTTGAAAACCAAAATGAAGACTCAAATCTCCCAGTTGGCATTGACATCTTAATAGGACCTCCATCTTATACTATAGACAGTACCTAATCAAGATATCAAAGCATGAAAACTCCATTCCAAATCCATCCATCTGAATATGCAGACATGAAAAGAGCCTCATATCAGCAAGGCTGATTATCCTTAGCTCTAGCATCCAAAAATCCATTTGAAAACCATAATGCAAAGAGGAACTAGGTGTAAGATCATCTACAATTCAAATTTAGAATTATACACATAAAGACTCATTGCAATACACCCAATTAAACAATTAAAAACCTCAAATAGCTCAATTGAATATGATGAAAACCAAATGATCTCCAAATCATAAGATTTGACATTAAAAGCAACTTTGAAAGAAATCAAGCAATTTGAGACACTAAAACCAGATAAGGGGGATCTTTGTGGATTTATGGAATGAGTCGGAGTCCCCCAAATGGGTTTTAGATGCTAATTTTAGATCTAGGAACCAAGATTCCCAGATCTTAATTGGGCCCTGATGAAGGGGTGATCAATGAATAAAGTTGTATGAGTCATAATGGAGGTGGAAAAACACCTCTCTGATCTGAATTGATCAGAGAGGGCGGAGTGAATCTAAGCTAATCTACTCCTACTCTACACTAAACCAACATCAAATTTGATCTCTAACTACATCTACTAACCTAAATTACTCTAGCTAACACTACAGCTAATCTAGAATGAAGAAAATCTATCTAAGGGAAGAAGTTGTCCAAGGTCACCAGCCGATGGTTGATGACGATGAAAGGGGAGAAGACCCTTCATCTAACGAAGATGTTCAAGAGCCAACGGCCAATAGTAGGAGGCGATCAACGAAGGGAAGGAAACCCACTCTATCACCATAGGCGATGAAAGAGGGTAGGGAAGCTGAGGGAATAGACGAAGGGAACCACCCAAGGAGGAGGGAGTGGCTGAGTGTGCGTGTGTCTCAAGGGAGCCGCTTAAGTAGCAAAGAGAGTGATTGTACTCACCGCAAGGTGAGATCAAGCTCCTATGGTATGGGCGGTGGAGATGAAATCGAGGAGTACGTGAGCATTCAAATCAAAATCCCACCATCAGATGAGATCTGAGGTGTGCAGTGAACCTACGCACAAAGGTGCACGAAGATTGATCGAGGAATGGCCGCTAGATCATGGGCTCAAGGAATCAACGGTGGCTGTTCACCGTGTTCTTTGGTGAACAGTGCACCTGTTGTTGCAATTGTATTGGTGGTTTTGCAAAGAGGCCCTTTGAGGGCGAAGGGGTAGAACATTTGTAAACAAGCCCATAAGTAGGAGAACTCATGAGGAGTCGTCCCTAGGGTTCGCAAATAGGTCCCCAGCAGCTATCAAACAGGTCCTTGAGAAGTTTTAAATGAATAGAATGTGTATGACCTAAGGACCTAAGTGAAAAGCTATTAATGCAAGGTCCTAATGATATTCAAATGGTACCAAGTTTTTATTAGAGCCCAACTAAACATTCAAGAAGTTGATTTCACTTTTGATTTGAAGTTTTGAATCCAAATGTGTGTTCAATTTTGCAATTGGATCATCAATTTATATTAATGAATAGAATATCTCATTTTATGACCTAATTTTACATTTTTAGCACAAATTGGATGTTTTAGGTCATTTCTGTTATTTCCCACACTTAACCCTTTTCATGTAGTAATTATATAGTGTTTAACCTAGTTTCCAGCTTAACTTAGACATTTTAGTTATGATGAGTCACACCTCATCAGTGCACACCTATTTGATTGGATGCACCTAATGTCAATCAAGTTCACCCAGAACTTAATTGAGTCCAAATCAACCCACACATGTTCAATTGGACTCAATTGTAATCCAACTGAACTTACCAACAACCTAATTAAGATCCCCTTAACCTATTTAGGATACCCCCATTCGAATTAGATATCCATACACCTAATTATACTAGAGCTTAATTAATTAGACTCAACCCATTACCTACTAGGCTAACCCAACCTATTTAGAACCTATTCCTACACCTAAACCTAAAAGATCCTATCCCTTGATTTTTCTTATGGAAAGATCAAAGGATAAGATCTTTTGGAAGCCTCCATTTGAGATTTTATTCTATCCCTTCCATAGCCCCCCTTTGGCCTATAAAAAGCCACCAAAGGGTGGCCTTCCAAACCTCCTCTTTTAGACTCCCTTAGTCCTCCTTCCTTCCTCCTTAGAACCACCACCTTCAAGCCTTCTCCTACCACCTTCAAGGACAACCACCACCACCATAGGTGGCCGGCCACCACTTTCTCCCCTTGCTCCCTCGAAGGCCACCAAGGACTTCCCCTTGGAAGCCCCTTAGTATCCTCCTTCTAGTAGATTAATTCTTCTCTTAGTTTTATGCATTAATTCTAGTAGTAGTTCTAGTTCTTCTCTAGTTCTCTCTTTCTAGTTCTAGCTATTCTAGTAGACATTCTCTTTCTAGTTCTAGTAGTTCTAGTTGTTCTATCTCTAGTTCTTCTATTCATAATCGCTATTTGTGATTAACTATATCTTTCTATATGAATATAATGATCAATCTATTCGATGTCTCTATTGTGCACATGTTCCTAATCTATATCTTTTGTGTAGGATCTAAAAGGCACAAGCACACTAGAAGGGGGGGCTGAATAGTGTGGTAAACAAAATATTGTAAATAAAACAAACCACAAAAATAGTACACCAAATATATAGTGGTTCCCCTCACTTAGGTACTCCACTACTTAAGTCTCTCGACTTAGGATTTTCAACCCGATTCCCTCAACCAGGAGAGAATCAATTTACTATAAAGCGAGATGATTAACGGGTTACCTCAACCCAATTACAAGATCAAATAAAAATAGAAAATTATAGGTATAAGTAAGAAACAAATTAGCTCACAACTTAATTCCTAAGTCTCCAACAAAAATAAGCTTAATAGATATTTGATATATCAATCTAACGAAAAACACTAAAGCGTAAAAAATGATTTTACAAGGAAGTGCAGATTCGCTAGAAATCTTGTTGCAAGATGAGGATCTTCTTGAAGGAAAGATGCAACAAGCCTATCACCCTTGCAGCTAGAAATGAGAAATGTAAAATCTGGAGCAAGGAGAATTTTGATTCTTGTGTTGTGTGCAAATGGCACACAAAAGGTGTTTTTATAGGTCACTAAACACCTCCCCTACGATTACTAGCTGTTGGGGGTAAAATGGGAAAATTAGAGATAAGATTAATTGCTAAATGGTCATTCAGATTAGGCACAACGGTTAGTTGGTACCGGTACTAAAGTTGTGGTACCAGTTCTGACTGCTCACAGTAAACCAGCAACCAGCCCAACAAAGCCTGGTACCGGTACTCATCATAGGTACCGGTACTCAATGCTTACAATTGAGTACCAACTAAGTCACCAGATACCGGTACTCATGATAAGTACCGGAACTTGTGACTCATAGATTTGAGTCAAGTTAAAAACTGTGACCTACATGTATCGGTACTGGTGATTAGTGCCAGTACTTGTAAGGTCCAAGCACTACCCCAGTCTACAAGCTGTGAGCACCTGGTACCGGTACTCATCATGAGTACCGATACTATCGGTACTTGTTCACAGTTTGGAACTAGGATCCAAACCTGTGCCTAGCATGTACCGATACTGATGAACAGTACTGGTACTTGCAACAAGTGCCTTGAATAAATTTTATTAATCAATCTTGGTGCTATTTGCATGCAAATACACGATTAATATATCAAAGAAACGATATTAATTTTTCAAACGAATGATTGAACGTGAGTTTGAAACCAAAGTATCTCTATTTTGATTTTAACTCCTAAATCAACTTTTCTTGTTAAGAGACATACAAAAATCTAAATTACAACACATAAAACCAATCTTCATTCTTCATTACATCCACACTTCTTCCTTGTTAACATCCATACTTCCTAAATCCTATGATTTCCACACCAAAAGATAAAAGAGAAATGGAATTAGGTTCTAATATTTTGTTGTGCTTGATTCTAGTAGATTAGTTTTGATTATCTTTCCGTTTTCAAAAATAGAAAATCACAAAAAAATTAGAAAATCAAAAATCATTTTCAAAAATCGCATTAACATGCCTCCCAAAGTTCGACCGGGGCTCATCTCGAGTTTCATTATTTTAATATTGTTGGGATTGAATTCACGAACTATACTACGTCGCCTAAGAATACATTTTTGATCCAATCTCGATCCCCAACAAGGTGTGAAATGGATTAGGCAATTAGATGATCAATTAAGTGAATTGGAAGGCGGATTATGATCGTGGAAGGTAGAGGAAGGTGATCGTGATGTGATTGAAGAGAATTGGAGTCCAGCGAGGCTTGAGATAGCTCACCGAAGTTGGAGAATATCTGAAATTATGTTAATTACGCCTAATTACTTTCCTAAATCTAAGCTAAAAACTACTTCTAAGCTATTCTATGGTTACTTGGATGAAGGAGGTGAGGGAATCCGCCGTTGGCAGGGTAGATATGAGAAGAAATCAGATGTGGAAGATTAGGAACTTCGGCCGAATGAAGTGAGAAGATGAAGGAGATGGAGCACTTCTTCACCGTTGGTAGGGTGAAGAAGAAGAGGAGATGAGAGAGGTGGCGCTCCTTGGCGAAGAATGCCCAAGAAATGAGGTAGGCGACACTAGAGCTTAAGAAGAAACCTAATAAGCAACCTCGGTTGGAGAAGAGGGTAAGGGATCACTAACCTCTAATCAGAGCTCGACAAGGCTATTTATAGGTGGAGAAGAGGGGTACGGAGCTTGAACATGGCTGCAAATGCATTCAATATAATTGGAATAGGAGTCTTCGTCTCTGACGACAATGAGCTTACCTCATCGGAGTTTGTTGGCTATTGGCTCATCCAATCCATCGGATGAAAGGAAGGTGAAAGAAGTTTAAGTGGCCATGGCTGAAGTGTTTCAACCACGAACACACAATGATTAGATGGTGTCATCACCAATGAGTGTCAGTCGTCCGAGAGGGAGAAGGAATTAAGAGGCTCTGTACACAGGGACAGTTTTGCAATAAACGACCCTATGAGTAATAAAAGGACTTAATTACATTGAAAGCTAAGGACTAAAATGCAAATAATTGATTTTAATAAGTAAATTAATTTATTTCTTTTTCAACTTTTTATATTATTATAAATATGATAAATAATATATTTATTCTTTGAAATTACATTTTTGTCCCTTTTAGATTTATTTAATTTAGTGATTTATATTATTACTTTAATTACTAATTTAGGTATTATAAATAATATAAGCTTAGTTATAATAATTACTAGTAGCTAAATGATTGGATATAAGTCCTGATTATTAACTAAACATAAAGGAATGCTTATTGACCCTTAATTAAGGTATTTTATCATATAATTAAGGTCCTTGCTATGATTACCTTATTATGTAATTAACCCTATTATAATGTTATTCACTAGTTAATTAACTAGGCAAACTAGTTAATATTGATGATTTTGGAGAGATGATGAGTCCCTCACGTGCTCCTATGGTGTTTCCTAAGTTGACAATCCTCACACTGTAAGGTCAAAGAATCTGGTAGGCTAGGATACATCTGTCGCATCTTCTTGAGCAATGTGTGCCCAAGCCTCTTGTGCCATAGCCAAGGATCAATAGCTATGAAAACTGCTCCAGCAAACAATGTAGATGTGTTGAGATAGTAAAGACCATCTCGCTCTATGCCTCCACCAATAATACCGCTTGTTTGTCGATCCTGGAAATAGCAATAACCTTCATCAAATATAACACAGCATCCAAAATCTTTACAGATGCGACTCATTGACAATAGGTTCATTGGAAACTCTGGAGCACAATGAACCCCTTCAACCATCTTAGGAGAGGCATGTACACTCCCAACTGCTGTGATCGATGATGTGGCTCCATTGGCCACTTTGACATCCTTGATCCCATGTGGGCCCATGGGATCTATGAGATAAATAGAGGCACTTGAGTCAATTATCCATGCTCCTCTGGTCCTCTTCTTCTTCCTTGGATCTTCTTAGACTACACATGCCAGTCCATTTCGATCTAAAATTGATCCTCTGTGGATCTATCACATCTTCCTTACATGAGAGAAGACTCATCATGTTTAAGGGGAAAAACTTGACTTTCAATGGTGGGAGAAGACTCATCACCACATAGGCAACATATAAGATAGTCTTCATCACGTGCTAAAAACCACAAGGAATCGCAAACCGAGAGGAGGCACCGGTCTGCTAGGCCACCGACAAACCCACTACAGGTTTACCGACAACGATCTGCTGCCAATCGATGATCTGGCTAGCAACATTAGGGTCGCCAAACCCCCAGCCAAGGGCGGTCTACTGCCAACTGACAATCTAGCCGACAACGTTGGGGCCGCTACACCCCCAGCCAAAGGCGACGGATCGTGAGGCATCGACGATGGTGCTGAGGGACTCCTCTCCAGCGTCGCTACCCCTGCTATCGCGATCCATTGAAGGTTTGATTATCAAATCAACTTTGTGTTGGTGATTTGATCATCTTTTTAGGTGGGTATTTGACGGGATATCGAAGCACTAACTTAGGACCACTACTCTAATACCATGCCGAGGAAAAGAAAAGTCTTATTCTTCAAAAGAAAACCCTAGTCTCTCTTTATACTAGAGAAGTTTGGGAGAATAACAAAGACACCCCAAAAATAACATAAATAATAAATATGTCCCTAGACTCAACAAAAATTATGCTAATAGCAACTCAAGAGAAATCAAGCTAACCAAGCACATGTACATATATACACATTTTCACTTGCTTAGTTCCTTACATTACATGAATGGCATTTAATACAAGACCTCTTAAACCTAGTCTTGCACAATTAAAGCTACAAGCTAAGCTAGTTGTGTGCTAAGTAATGTCACTTCTATACCAATTTGTGGGATAGAGGCTTATGGAGCTCATTGTCTATCTTTGCTCTGCTATGGATATTAGTATATGGGAAGGAGGTCATGTACATAATGCCTTGCCTTGAGAGTATATATCATTGACTAAATCTAATTAGTAAATTATCTTTCAATTAAAAAAATATAAGTACAAGTAGTCTAACTCAACTAGTTAAGCAATAAATACCTCTTAGTTTAAAATGTGAGATCAAATTTTAATCTTCAGATATTACACCTATAATATGAATGTGGCATGGATATTTTGGAATTTGTACCTAAAATTCTATAAAATCTCCTATTTTAATATGGAGGATATCTTGTCAAAATGCATGGATGGGGAAATTCACCACATAACGATGTCGACTATCCTATAGAAATGTGATGTTCTTGTTGGTGAACGATTAAACATGGTATCAGATAAGCATGATAAATTGATCGTTTAAAACTTCAATCAATCCAATTCAGTGCCTGAAAGATTGGAAGATATAAGAAGATAAACAACCTAATCAAAATCACATGGAAAAAATTAATATCTTCATGTTTCCAAAAACCCCCCAAGTATAGAAATTATACCTTATGGGTGACATAGTACAACATCTCACATGTTGTGTCTCGTACAATAAGTCTTAGCTCAATGATACTCGCTTCTTCTTAGCTAGTGGATAATACCCTCAATGTCGTGGCAACAAACACTTTACGAACCCTGTTCGACTAGGATCTTCACGTTTTCGAATATGAAAATCGTCGTTATGTCGTAGTATAGTGCGAAATCTGATTAAAACAAAAATATTTCTAAAATACAAGAGTTGGAGTCCTGGTCGTTCGTCTCTGGGAGGTGTTTAGGAAATGCAAAATAATTTTGATCTTGCTCGCTCTTAAGCACTCTACTTGCTTAAGATTGCATGTTGGTTTATACTAAGTTACGTATTCATGTACGACATGCTGTTGCAATAGAAATATAAAATGAGTGTAAGCAACTGGTTATCACGTAAAAGATATGGCAGTCAAGCACATGGTGATTTTCACACATAGATATAGAGATATATAAAAAGATGATTTCATTGATTGCATGATGGTGGTTACAGCATTGCTAGAGGAATGCTTGGTACAGGAAAGCTTAAAACATAAACTACTCGCTAGCAGAAAACGACTGCATACATGACTCTATGGGGGGATTATGCATGCATCATTGGGAGAGAAATATGGAGCTACACTACTAAGTAGTAATAAAGTAATAAATCTACGAAGAACTATCTACTTAGCTAACAGAAATAAGGGCATTCAGAGGTGGGCTCCAATGGCCTTTGAGTTGGTTAAGAGGAGGATGAGAGGCCAATGGGGGTTAGGCCGACCCTTAGAGAGGTGAGGAGAAGGTGATCCAAGCTCTTAGCATGGAGCTACTGCTGGCCATGGTGGGAGCTCGTGGAGGTGGAGGTGTGAAGGTGGAGTTATGCTATGGAAGGTGGAATGAAGCCAAGAGTGAATGTAGCATGGATGGGTGCAAATGGCCACCCCTTAGGTCTTTTTATAGACCTAAGGGAAGCTCTCTAGAGAATTATAGAATTATCTAGAGAGGGCCTATGGTGGGAACTCGTGAGAGAGGGAGAGAGAGGGTGGAGTGATTCTTTTAGATCCACAAAATGTGGATCTCAAAGAAGACCCTTCCTTGGTTGCTTAAAATAGCAACCAAGCGTGGCGCCCAAGTGGAGAGAGTTCTAGATAACTCTAGTGAGTGTGTGGGTGCATGAATGGGTGTGTGTGTGTGTGTATGTGGTCGTGCCCTAGGTGGCTAAGTGAGCTAAGTTAGGTCCTAATAGGTTTGGGTTAGGGTAGGTCTCAAATCAGGGTTGCAAACCCTAATTTGCTAAGGAGAAAATGTAATTAAACTTAACACAAGTTTAATTGAATGAGTGTGAACCTAATTGAGAATGAAATAACTCAATTAGGTTGGGCTTAAGTCAATTGAACTCTCACTGAGTCCAATTGGACTTGTATGGGTTGAGATCTTAACTCAATTGGACCCTATGAGTCCAATTGAATAGGCAATGGTAATTGACTATGATCCAAGTCAATTGGGCTTAGTGAGAACCTAATTAGGTTCTTAGGAAGGTCTAGAGGTATTGTACTAGGGTTATGGTACCTTAATTTCGGTTCCCAAGGGGTTGGAATTAGGTTTTAAGGCTTCCTAGGCTACGGTAACCTAATCTAAGGGTGGCTAATGCTTGGGAAGGCTTCTAGGGCTATCCTAAGGCTAGGATTGAACCTAAGTTCTTCATAATTTAACTGCTTTACTTCTACTCAATAGAATAGCATGCCTCAACCCTTTACATTATTTCTCTACTACATTTTATTCTAATCTTCCACTCTAGCTCTAATGCAGCACTAGCTTCCGGTCCAACTTCAGATCCAACTTCTAAGCTTCTTATTTCCTGTAATTTATATAATGCACTTAATTAGTATATTATATCATTATTTCATGCATAGCTAAAGGAAAGCAGTAAAGATGCAAGTAATGCTTATGCATGCATGAATTATACTAACTTATGCTAAGTTCTAGCGTAATTTAGGTCAATTAAGACCTATGATTGCTGTGCAATCAAACCCTGAAATCAATCTTTGCCTCCACCATGCACAACCTCGTTAGGAAGGCTGCAGAGAGAGATTCCTACTTATATGCACACACCAACTCTTGGTGGATGTCTTTTGGTGTTGTTGGAAGACCAACAACACTATTGTTTTAAGTCTTTTCATGCCATTGGAAGACCAATGGCCTCATAAAAATTCTTCCATGGAAAAAAGATCAATAAGTATAGGGAAGGAGAAGAGGATTGCGAAGAGCCTCCTCCTTGCCCTTTTTCACATAGGAGAAGGTGGAATTTGTTGCATAAATTGGTTAAAGTTTTCCATCAAGCATTTGGGAGATATTTATAGAGAATTCAGCAATCCCTAATATGTAGGGAACTGCTAGATCAAATCCAATGATTGAGAATAAATCATACCTGAATATTTCCACATAGGCCCTTATAATTGATGAGTCAATTAGGTTTTAATACCTATAATACATTTAATTTTATTCCAAATTCTTTTTAATTAAGACCAAACTCTTTGGGATCAATTAAATGCCAAATCAAATATCATTTAACTCTTCACATAATATTTTATTATTCTAAGTAAAATCCCACCAAAATCACTATTAGTTTCATCATGCCAATAACGAAATGTTTAGAAATTTAGAATTATGGCACTACGTCTCCCTCAGGTATTCCCAATACCTATAGATGTAACCCCGAGGTTGCTTCTTGAATTCACTATCCTCTCTACCAAGGGTTACAAATGCTTATATTTTCTTTATGTTATTAGGACAAGAACAAAGACCAACTCCTTTTCAAAAGGACTATATTCTTTTCTTTCATGTATAGTCTGATTAAGATCCATATGACCATGCATGGAATTTTATACATCCCAATATATGCAAAGTGAGTTCATATCTTATGATCCACTATGTACACCTACAATAGTAGATCTGTATGATCCCTTCAAGGGATCATGTGTCTTATGCACTCTTCTATGCACATCAGCTTTCCAGTTTCAATACTATGAATGGTGCATCAACCAGCGATCCATCAAATGTGTATATTTAAGCATAAAGAGACATACCTATCTCAAGTCTTAGGATACGCCTTCTACATAACAATAATAAGAGAAGCACTTCCCACCTCTTTTTCTCGTCAAGTCAACTATTTTAACCCTACATGCATGATAGTCCCAAATCTCTATTCCCATGTAGCGGACTTACATCAAGGGCATCCATTAGATAACAATCTCTTGGGAAGATTGCCATCTCTCCTCAAACTAGAGACAATCAAATAGATATCATGACAGACCTTAGTGACTTATCAAATCCTCAATCTAAATCATTTACATCTTCGATATCTGTCATTGGCATATCCAACTTCTCTAGAGCACCTCCTCCCACTTGTTTGAGGGACTTAACTAACCACATTAGTGTGACATTCATTTCTCAATGATGATCAAGTGATTTTCATTTAGGTTGGCTGATGTAAACACATTTACACTACTTAAGATGTCTATTTATGCATGTTCTTAAGCATAGGATTGCATTTCATGATATAAACATTGCATTACATGCATCATCTTGCATTTAGAATAGTTTGAATAAAATGGAGGTTAATTGTCTCCTTTCATGTGCTTGGACAGGGAAAATATTTTATCAAGGCCTCAGATCAAAGATCCAACCATATGGATGTGATCAGGGCGACGATTGGAGTTCAACGACTCCAAGATCGCCCTAATCAAGCATCCGTAGCATCAGATAGTGACCCGAGAACCCTAGAAGATCAAGGGCCAGGATGGTGTAAATCCCCACTTCAAATGATAAATCCAACTGCACGGATGAATTCAGATTGACGATCGCAGCCCAACGACACAAAAATCAAGTCAATCCGACATCCGTGGCACCATTTACAACTTCCAGAAGATGGACGGCCAAGATAGTGCCACGTGGTGCCATCTTGGCCGCCCAAGAGACCGCTTCATCTTGTGAAGGCCCCGCGCCCGATCGCTCTCCGCCGTTGGATCTTAATCCAACGGTTGTGAGCACTCGCATTTAAAAACGCCCGCTCGACCATCCGCGCCCCATAGCGTAGCGGTCGAGCGCGCTATCGCGAGTGCGGGGCGTGGGTTCGAGCCGTGGCGAGGAGCGGCAAGCGCGAGCGATTGGGCGCGGGTGGAGCGTCGGATGGAGATCAAACTGTCGCGTGTGCCCGATAGCATCGACGCGCGATTGGATGTGCAATCGAACGCGCAATCAGACGCACGGGGGGCGCGCAACGCAGCGGGCGCAGACGCGATCTAAGCCGTCCGATATCGCGATCGGACGGCTGAAAAGCGCTGGACGCATGTGGATGTTGAGGAGCAAGCAGCCAAGGAGGCACACGTGGGTGCGAAGGCGACGGCCACGTCGGGGCTTTAGTGACGGATTTATCCGTCACTAAAGACCCCTCTTTTATTATTTTGAAGTTGTAATGTCCATTTTGCCCCACTCATTGCAACTATAAAAGGAGACCCCCTCCATACGAAATTCTGAGTTTTAAGCATCTACACACTTTCATTGCACTGACTCGTTGTTCGGCAATTCTAACGGAAATTGGGTAGCTAATGAACCTTCTAGGGTGATATGGCTGGCAAGTTATTGTGGGTAACAGCCCATAGGTAGGTTGTCCAGAGCCCAATCACTGGACCTTTCTTAGTTTGCTGCCTTTAGGTAAATCTTAGATTAGGGAAGCCACCTACTTTAAAAAAAAAGAAAAGAAAAGAAAAGAACAAAAAGAAATAAGCCACACTTCGTCGCACGAGTATGGCTGGCAAGTTGTCGGTGGTAACAGCCCATCGACCGGTTGTCCAGAACCCAGCTCAGAAAATGCACTAAAAATTCCCAAAACACTTAGGAAGAAGCGGAGAAGTAGAATAAATCGGGGAGATATACACTGGATTCACCCTTGTGTTGACCCCGTAAAAAAAAAATAAAAGTAGGGAGAAAGCTACCGGTTGTAAAGATACACTTTTAGGTAGAATTCTGGTTAGGTCACCTAGAGGCGTAGAAATCCGAAGTCTGTTCTAATTGTCGGTCAACGAGTCTATCACAATCACAATAAGAAGCTTAAAGCTTAGGGTTCTCATCAAATTTTGGGTGAGTTGAATGACCGTAGAAAGCCACTCTTAAACCCGAAAATTTGAAAATCAAAAAAATTAGAAAAGAGAAAAAGAAATTTTTCTTTTAATAAGGCGAAGGCTTGAAGCGGTCTGCATTTTGGCTGATACCCAGGCACTGTTGTGTCTTTGAAAGTTCAGTTCCTAAGTAGACAATTTTTTTTTAATGATTGAAAAATAACTCAAGTCCAAATAATCTAACGTAATTCTTTTATAAATAGCATATAGTTTTTGCTAGGGACTAGCAAAAGATAGGCATGGGGGTATGATGTAAACATATTTACACTACTTAAGATGTCTATTTATGCATGTTCTTAAGCATATGATTGCATTACATGCATCATCTTGCATTTAGAATAGTTTGAATAAAATGGAGGTTAATTGTCTCCTTTTATGTGCTTGGACAGGGCAAATATTTTTTCAGGGCCTCGAATCAAAGATCCAACCATATAGATGTGATCAGGGCGACGATTGGAGTTCAAACGACTCCAAGATCGCCCTAATCAGGCATCCGTAGCATCAGATAGTGACCCGGGAACCCTAGAAGATCAAGGGCCAAGATGGTGCAAATCCCCACTTCAGATGATAAATCCGACCGCACGGATGAATTCGGATCAACGATCGCAGCCCAACGACACAAAAATCAAGTCAATCCGACATCCGTGGCACCATCTACAACTTCCAGAAGATGGACGGCCAAGATAGCGCCACGTGGCACCATCTTGGCTGCCCAAGCGGCCGCTTCATCTTGTGAAGGCCCCGCGCCCGATCGCTCTCCGCCGTTGGATCTTAATCCAACGGCTGTGGGCGCTCGCATTTAAAAATGCCCGCTCGACCATCCGCGCCCCATAGCGCAGCGGTCGAGCGCGCTATCGCGAGCGCGGGGCGGGGGTTCGAGCCGTGGCGAGGAGCGGCGGGCGCGAGCGATTGGGCGCGGGTGGAGAGTCGGATGGAGATCGGACGGCCGCGCGCGCCCGATAGCATCGACGCGCGATTGGACGCGCAATCGAACGTGCAATCAGGCGCGCGGGGGGCGCGCAACGCAGCGGGCCCGGACTCGATCTAAGCCGTCCGATCTCGCGATCGGACTTCTGAAAAGCGCTGGACGTGTGTGGACGTTGAGGAGCGGGCAGCCGAGGAGGCGTGCGTGGGCGCGGAGTCGACGGCCACGTCGAGGCTTTAGTAAATCCGTCTCTAAGGACCCCTCTTTTATTATTTTGAAGTTGTAATGTCCATTTTGCCCCCACTCCTTGCAACTATAAAAGGAGACCCCCTCCATACGAAATTTTGATCCCTTCCTTCTCCTCTCTACCCCTCCAAAGCTCAAAAGAAGCTTGTCCCACACCTGGGATGCTTCTTGCGAGATAAAGTCCAATTTTTGTTCCCCTTCGGAAGTGGATCCCGCGACAACGACGGCGTGCTGCTCCGTTCCCATTCTTCTGCTTCGTCCTACTTCGTTCTCCTCCGTCCAGGCGTCGTCCAGTCCGGCTCGTCCTCCAAGAAATCGTCGAGGAGGATAACTTCTCTCTCCCATTCTTATTTACAGCTTTTCTAGTGTAGAATTTTCTGCTTTATAGTGTAATTGATTTTTCGCTTTCTAGTGTAACTTTTATAAACAATTAAAATATTGAATGCATGTTCTCTTTCTCTCTCTCTCTCTCTTTCTCTCTCTCTCTCATAATTTGATAGCTCCATTGTAATTATATCACCTTGCTTAACAAAAAATCCTAAAAAAATATAATTGCGAATATAGATCAACGTAGCCTCCCTGTGTTTGACCCGGAATTATTTTCGGTATAAATTTTATTTGTTGAAAATGAATTCTTCGCTTTTTGAACTACAACGACAGGTTTTCCAAAACCAATCTCGTAAGCGTAGCGTTCGAAAACCATTCAACATTGGCTCATGAAGGGCACACAATTCCAACAAACTCCCACTTACCTTCAAAGTCAATCCTGAACCACCTTTTCAACCCATGATGCCAACATGGCACTCAAGCAATTTAACATAAAGCCTTGATCGACTAAAGTATTAAGTCATCAATTGAAGTATTACACATGGTAACAGCTTTATCATGCGTGTCATCCTATTTTATAATGATGACTTTTCTCTCTATAGGCATGCTCTTCGCCTTGAAAAATCATTTCTCAATATGAGCAATGTTCTTATTCCCATCACAACCATGGAAGATTCAACAAAGAAGACTATGTCAAGTCCCCCCAAGGCCCTTACATATCCCCATCATTCTTGTTGTAGCTTCATAAGTTTCAACACATTCCACTTCAACTTTCATACCGTAGTGTATACGCTTCCAAAGGTAATACTCCACTTTTTAAAGTATAAGTGGCTCTTAGGTGGACCATCCATATTAGACTAAAAGATATTGCATCTCAACCCAGAGAGATCGATTGAATCAGTGCATTTCAACCAACTAACATCACCTTTTCATGATGTCATTCCTTTCATAAGGAATATTAGGATAATTTGTTATCTTAACTAGAGTGTCTATGGCTTAGGGACCAATAACACATCATCCCCCACTACTTCAAACATCTCCATTTGGATCTTTACTTAGTCCATATGCATTACACACTTGCATATAGTTTTTCTTTCTCTCATCACTTTGAGCTGACATCTTCTTCACTAATGGAGATATTAAAGGCATCCCTTAACTTTCATCATATGAAGATCTACCAAGCAATTTATGTTCTGAAAAACTTCAAGTTGATTAATGAAAATATTTTTCAATCTAACTTTCATATTTCAATCTCCAAACATTGTTGATGTGTCATCCTATGAGCATAATAGTTATCTACATAATGTACTATAATGCACCCACTAACCCTTACATGAGTCGAGGATTAGGTTTTGAATGCATCCACAACACCTTATGAACCATTCAAGTCTACATGCCAATTTGGATCTTGATTGGACTCAAGCTTATAGACTTCACCTAATCCCTCATGATTCTCACTACTTCATCAAATGAAGATGAATCATCTTCAAACTCATTTGAGACATGAGATCTAAATTTTCATGTGTAGGTTTTACTACCTTGAAACTCTTTTCAAGTAGCTAGGCATATTTGGTCGATGTTAATTCCCTTCATATTTGGTTTTAAATCTTGAATGAGTTCTAACAACCTTTCGAGATTCTGTGTTTCTCTTAGTCTAATACTCATTCGAAGTATCTACCCTCATAGAATCCAATATCCCATAAGTCAAATACTTCCTAAGAATCCTGATCTTGGAAGTCGAACATTTCTATATCCCAAATGACCATTAAAGCTAACTATTGTCTGGCTATCCATCTAGATTGGATATGTCGTAAGCCTAACCTTTGATTTGCATGGCTTGTTTTGGATGAGTTCAATAACTCTCCAGTTTTGCATCATTCTTAGATTGAATCCCAATTGAACAATCATCATTGTGGAATCTTGCATTCCATAAATCAAAAACACCCAATTTTGAAACACTTATCACACTAATGAAAACTATTGTCAAGTCTAGGAATGCTACAATTTGTCCTTAAATCTAACTCACTTGGATAGGACAAAAGCTAAGAAACAATCAGACTCAATGACCTCATTCTTAGATGAGTTCAAGTAACTTCCAAGAATCATTATTTCTTGGATTGTATTTTCAGTTAAGCATCTATTCTTATGGGAATCCAATAATCCATAAATCAAAATGCTCGACTAATGGGGGCAGTCTATTTGAAGAAACCCAACATCTAAGCTTTGACATGTTCCAGCAATGCTCTAGAAAATTAGGAAGACCAATAAAAAAGGAGTTGTGCTTTAACTTATTTTGGGTCCACCAGATGGTGTACCATTTAAGAGCAAAGAGGCCCCCTCTAAAGTTAAGAAGTTTGCAATCCCCAACCTGTATAAAGATAGAGGTAAAGTTAGAAATTGGGGAGCCAATGGAAGGGCATTTTTGCTTAAACCACCCATGAATGAACCTAGACAATTGACTTTTAAAGAAGGGTGGTTGGGACAACAAACACATTTAGACTGGAGGGGTATTCCTAAGGATTTAACGTTATCATCAAATGGGATTCTACCCATAATCACTCTCAAAATAAACAAGGAGACATGTAGGGGTAGTTTTAGAGTCCACAGCTTCCTGGCCCAAAAGGGTAGCACAACCTATTGGAAGAAAAGGCCATAAGCCAAGGCAACAAAGACATATCCTAAAAGATTGGGTTTCCAAATGGAGACATCTGGATGAGGGTTTAAAGAGGTCATGGTAATGTCATTAAGAAGATTGGGAGGGAGATATGAAAAAAGAGGCAAGGGTGGAAGTTGAGGGCGGAAATCTATGCGTTCACAGTTGGATTCGAAAACTCATCGTTGTAGTTCGAGTCGTGAAGAAATCCGTTCAACAGATAAAATTTATACCACAAATTCGTAAAAAAGTTTCAGGTCGAACACAGGGCAGCTACGTCAATCTCAAAATATGCAATTATATCTTTTTTTTGTATTTTTGTTTAAAAGGTGAAATAATCACAATGGAAGCAATATCAACAATAAGAGAGAGAGAGAACAATCACTTGATATTTGAATAATGTTTTATAACTAAGAAAGTGGGAAATGATTACACTAGAAAGCGGGAAACTGTTACAACTAGAAAGTAGGAAACTTCTACTCTAAAAAGCGAAAAAAGAAGGGAGAGAGAAGTTATCCTCCTTGATGATCGCTTGGAGGATGAGCTGGATGGGACAACGCCTGGAAGACGGGGGACGAGGCAGCACGTTGTCGTCGTCGCGGGATCCACTTCCGGAACAGGGGCAAAAACTTGATTTTAGCTCTTGAGGAGCATCCCGGGTGTGGGACAAGCTTCTCTTAAGCTTTGGAGAGGGAGAGAGGAGAAGGAAGGGATGAGAAATTCGTAGGGTAGGGGTCTCCTTTTATAGTTGCAAGGAGTGGGAGCATTTTGGACATTTTAATTTCAAAAACATTAATTCAAGGCCTTTACTGACGGATTTATCCGTCACGTGCGCGCGCCATGCATGCCTCCCCGCCTTCCACGCCTAAACGCACCCACGCACGTTCGCGCGCGATCAGCCATCAGATCTCAAGATCGGACGGCTTAAAACACACCTTGCCAGCGCCTTCATCCGCACCTTCACCACGTGCCCACGTGCGATCGGGCGTGCGCCTATGCATCAGATCGCGCATGGGCGCTATTGGTTGATCTGCATCTCTCGTTGCTGATCGCGATTATTCACCCAAGCGCTGCGGATGCGGAATCGAACGCGCATCGTGTGCTTACGCAACACGCTCGACCACTGTGCTGGGGCAGCGACTTTGTCGTGCGGACAATTTAAGGCGCACGTGCTTGTGGCCGTTGGATCAGGATCCAACGACCCAGATCGCACGTTGGAAACTCTTTGGAGATGCAGCGGCATTCCTAGGGGCAGATTGGGCAGCTGGGATGCCACCGCGTGGCACCATTTAGCCGTCCATCTTTTGAGTGTTCTAGATGGTGCCACGGGTGTCGGATTGGACCGATTTTCACGTCGTTAGGCTGCGATCGTCGATCCAAATTCATCCGTGCGGTTGGATTTGTCATTTGAGGTGTGGATTAATACTATCTTGGCCCTTGATCTTCAGGGTTCCTCGATCCCTACCTGGTGCTACGGATGTCCGATCAGGGCGATCTTGGAGTTGTTAAACTCCAATCGTCGCCCTGATCAAATCCGTATGGTTAGATCTCCGATCTGATGCCCCAATTAACAAGTTACCTTGTCCCTGACCATAAAAGGAGATAATTACTATACAATTTATACAACTTAACCTAAATGTATGATTGTGCATGTTATGCAATATTTACAATGTATGATGCTAATATGGTACTAAGAACATGCATTAATAGACATTTTAGGTTAATCAAATGTATGCACATCACACCCCCATGCCTATCTTTTGCTAGTCCCTAGCAAAAACTACGTGCTATTTATAAAAGAATTAGGGTTGGATTACTTGGGAACAAGTCATTTACAACATTAAGAAATTTTTACTTAGGACCTGAACTTTCAAAGACACAACAGCGTCAGGGTATCTGCCAGAATCCAGGCCGCCTCAAGCCCTCGCCTTATTCAAAGAAAGATCTCTTTTTCTCTTTTTCTCTTTTTCTTCTTTTCTAATTTTTTGGATTTTTCAGTTTAGGGTTACAAAGTGGCTTTCTACGGCCACTCAACCCACCCAAGATTTGATGAGAATCCTAAGTTCTAAGCATCTTTTTGTGAATGTGATAGACTCGTTGATCGGCAATCAGAACGGACTTCAGGTTTCTACGCCCTTAGGAGACCTTAGAAAGAACTCTGCCTAAAGGTGTATCTATACGACCGGTAGCTTTCTCCCTACTATTATTTTTTATGGGGTTAACACAAGGGTGAATCCAGTATATATCTCCCCGGCTTATTCTACTTCTCCGCTTCTTCCTAAGTGTTTTAGGAATTTTTATGTGCATTTCATGAGCTAGGTTCTGGACAACCGGTCGATGAGCTATTACCACCGACAACTTGCCAGCCATGCTCGTGCGGCGAAGTGTGACTTATTTCTTTTGTTTCTTTTTCCTTCTTTTCTCCTTTTCTTTCTTTTTTTTTCAGTAGGTGGCTTCCCTAGTCTGAGATTTACCTAAAGGCAGGAAGAAGAGAGTGGTCCAGTGATGAGAACCTCATCATAAACCCTAAACTAGCACCATCTAACCTAGATTTACGAGAAAAAGCTCCTACATAACTTATAGAAAGGCTTGACTCAGAGAATTCTGAGTTTGTGAAGAAAATAGGAGCTAAGGGGTAAAAATGCAATTTCACCAACACAATCCGTAAACAGGGTAACTCAGGGTCCAAACATAGGTCAAACTACCCTAATAAGAAGGAAAGTGGGATGATTTGATCCAACAAGGGCTACAACAACTCCAAGGAATTAAATGACATCTTATAACCCTAAAGCAAACCCACTTCAATTCACGAGGTTTGAGGTAAAGTAAAAATCTACTAAACACTCTAAAATTCATAGAAAAATAATCTCTATGGTTTAGAACCTTCAAGTTGGCCTTGGGAACCCATTTTGACCTACATTGAGAACCATGCCCAATTAATGATTTAATTTAGGTTTTTATGTAAATTGACCGATCAAACAAGGTCTGATCTAGAAATAAAATTCACCATTAGAATCCTTAGGTCCAATTTAGTCATGTATAAAAATTTGAGCCTAAGAAGAGACCTTCTTCACCGACTTTGCATTTTGTTCCTCATCTATTACTTTTTGACCCTCAACTTTTGAAACCCTCGCATTTTGGCCCCTAAGTCTTCATCGTTCTTTGCATTTAGGTCCTCCCTGCAAAACCCTGAGCAGCGCCATGCTCCGGCGACTTTGCGCGGAGCATGGCGCCGCGCAGGGTGAGGGAGGACCTCTACCTTTTCAACGGGGTGTTCCCTGCGACGTCTGCTGTCGTAGGGACACCTCCATGATCTCTGCAGCAACCCATACCTTCCGTGCGAACGCGCGGAAGGTATGGGTCCCTACTCCGGCCGTCCTCCGGCGAGGGAGGCACGTCGCCTCCCTCCGCCCACCTCTCCGCTTTCACCTCTATAAAAGCCGCCTCCGCCTGCAGAAGTGGGCAGCTCGATCCTGACGGAGAAACACCCCCATCTTTCCTCTCTTCCCACTCCGGCAGAAGCCCTCCAGCTCCGACGGTTCTTCCTCCCCCTCCTCGTCGCTCTGCCGCAATACCAGCAGCAAAGCCACCCTCGCCAGCTCTTCCCGCATCGCGCCGTACCAAGCGCGCGCCCTCCCGCTCTCTCCTCGCCGCATCCCTCTCCCTCTGGGCATCTTCTCCGGCGACAGTCGATACGACTACCGCCCTGCTCCGGCCCCGTTCGTCCTTATAACTAGGTCAGAACTTCTCCCCACCTCCCCCTCTTTCTTTTCCTCACTATTTTACATTCAATTAAGCCCTCGACCACTCCTGTCCACCGTCACCCCCGTCGTCTCCAGCTACCCTCCGGCGAGACGCCCCCATCGCTCCACAGCCCCACACGCCTCGTCGACCCTCTCAGAAGCTTCCCCTCACTCCACTCAATAGCTTCCCCCTTTCCATTCCCTGCCATATGCCACCTAACGACCCCCCGAACAAACCCATTCCTCCGACCACAGTCCGACCTAGGGCTGCCACCATACGCTGCCTCACGCCTCGCCACCACCCGCACGAGCTTCACCGCACTCCGACGAAGCTCCCTGCACCTTCTGACTAGGCCAAGAGGCCGTATGCTTGATTTCAGGTCACGCCCTCTTCGCCGCCATTGCTGAGCAGGCGAAGCTCTTTCACTTGCAACTGCAGGTTCGCCCTCGCCCAGGCTTGCACTCCAGGACGCGCGGCTTGCCCCCGCGAAGCTTCCCAGGCCAACAGCTGGGGGGAAAGCCTCGCACACGGCCGCAATTGCCTGCAGCTTCCTTAGCTGCAAGCGCCAATTTGGGTGGGACATTTAGTCCCACCTCGGTGATTCTGGAAGCCCTGCAGCCAAATAAATGAAAAAAGTGACATAGCCTCTTCGCCTCCTGACCACGGGGTGAGGTCCCTCTCACCCGCTTCACCCGGCCTCGTCATCGACCACCCCCCGCGGACTTGGCCCGACCCGTATATCTGACCTGCACTCCTCACCCACCACCGCACGCCGATGGGCTTGGACCCGGGCGCGAACCCATACCCGAATACCCGGCTCTGGGAGAGCGATCCTACGAGCGAAATCTGAGAGAGAGAGACGCGAGGGAGGGTAGGGTTAGGTTTTTCTCTGACCAGGCTATGTGAGTGTGCAGGCAGAACAAGAAGAAGGACTGCAAGAAGAAGAGGAAGGAGAAGAAGAAGAAAGAAGCAGAAGAAGGAGCACCGAGGAAGCACTGTAGCAGGTGCTACTTAAGTCGTCTGATTGAGAAATCAGACGACGCTCTGAAGGAAAAGAAAAGAAGAAGGAAAGAAGAACAGGCACCGCAGCTGAAAGCAAAAAGAAGGAAAAGAAGAAGAACAGAAGATAAAGAGCTGAAGAAGATCAAAGAAAGAAGAAGGAAAGAAAAAGGAAGAAGGTAAAGAAGAAGAAGAACTAAGGACGATCAAGCAAAGAAAAGAGAAGAGAAAGAAGAAGAAGACAAAGACGAGAGAAAGAAGAGAAGAAGAAAAAGCCAAGAGACCAATCTACCTCTCTCTCTCTCTTATTTTTGTAATAAAAACATTGTACTTCTAGAATTATAGTTTGCTCCCTGAGTTCGACCTCGGGAAAACCTCTTATTTCCGAGTAAAATTGTAATAGTGGCAATGACTATCTGTACTACAACGTCATTTCTATAACAAACAACAAAACCTAGTCATAACGCCACTATCCAGTGACTAGGCTCTGGATAACCTACCTATGGGTTGTTACCCACGATAACTTGCCAGCCATATCACCCTAAAAGGTTCATTAGCTACCCAATTTCCGTTAAAATCGCCGAACAATGAGTCAGTGACGAATAGTGTGTAGATGCTTAGACTTAAAGTTCCTTCAAATCAGATAGCAGGTTGATAAGTCGTGTACTTATCACCCAAGCTTATTTAATCAAATTAAAATAGAATTTAGGATGGCGAGGACTTGATGAACAAATCCACATTTTAGTGGATACCTGGGCTGATTAAGCCCAAAGACCTGAAGGGTCTTAGTGTTCAGATCTTATTGTAATATTTTCTAAGATTGAAAGTTCCTAATGTCCAAGTATTCCTTCCTAATTCAATTTTTTTTATGTATATATAAGAAAATAAGTAGAATTTACAAGAATTTCACAGAGCTGACAAAATGATTCAGAAATGAATCCACCCCCCATGCCAAGCTGATGCAATGTCCGCATTGAGAATGAAAGGAAGGGTAGAATGCAGAAGATATCACCTGAATATGAAGCTTGTGTCAGCTCTGAGTCAGACCGTACAACTGCTGAGTTTAATACCATCAGCTAGGCGTAGTCCAGCCAAAGAAGTCACAACATAGCTAGAGCAATTGTATATGAGACGGGTTCTGGAATAGTACAGTCAATAACAGGCTTCAGACGTTGATTGTTGACTTTGAATGAATTACCCATCTTCGGGTCAGAGATCTGTACAACCCCGTTTGGAAATATTTGATCGATAATGAACGGGTCGTTCCATTTTGACCAAAGTTTGCCAAGAAAGAGCTTAAGTCGAGAATCAAAGAGCCAGACTTTCTGGTTCGACTCAAAGCTCTTGCAGGAAATCGATTGGTCATGAAGAGCTTTGGTTCGAGCCTTATAAATCTTAGCATTCTCATATGCATCATTTCTAAGCTCCTCCAACTCAGATAGTTGGAGTTTTTTGGTCTTCCTGGCTAAACTCAGATCTACATTACACTGCTTGATTGCCCAGAATGCCCTATGTTCAATTTCTACGAGTAAATGGCAAGCATTTCCATACACCAGACGAAACGGAGACATGCCGATGGGCATTTTATACGCTGTACGTTAGGCCCAAAGAGCATCCTCAAGCTTTTGAGTCCAGTCTTTGCGATCAAGCCTAACGATTTTCTGTAGAATATTCTTAATCTCCCGAATGGAGATCTTAGCTTGTCCATTCATCTGTGGATAGTAAGGTGTGGAGATTCTGTGATTAATCCCATATTTTGCCAGCAAATTACGGAACTGGGCATTAGTGAAATGAGTGCCACCATCGCTGATGATGGCCCTCGGAATCCCGAATCGACTGAAAATGCTCTTCTTGACAAAATCGATGACCACCTTATGGTCATTGGTTCGAGTAGGAATAGCCTCGATCCACTTAGACACGTAATCAACAGCGACAAGAATGTACTGATGTCCAATTGAAGGGAGGAAGGGTCCCATGAAATCGATGCCCCAAACATCGAAGATTTCGACGGGAAGAATTGGGTTTAGGGGCATCATGTCTCTCTTGGTTATGCTCCCAAGTACCTGGCATTGGGAACACGACCTTGAGAAGTCCTAGGCATCCTTGAATAAAGACGGCCAGTAGAATCTAGATTGCAAAATTTTTGCAACCGTCTTTTTGCCGGAGAAGTGTCCACCACACGCAAATGCATGGCAGAAATCAAGTATACTCTTGAATTCGTTCTCCAGAACGTATTGGCGAATAATCTAATCAGAGCCGATGCAGTACAATTCAGGGTCCTCCCAAAAGTAATATTTGGCCTCAGATTTGAGTCTATCCCATTGTTGCTTGGTCCAGTCCGGGGGATTTGACCAACGACCAAATAATTAACGATGTCAGCAAACCACAGGGATTGGACACCTGAAAGTGTAAGGATGGTCTCGTCCAGAAAAGTATCAGCAATCGGAATGTCAAACGAGAAGAATCACCTAGAAGTCTCGACAGATGATCCGCCACCACATTTTGTACCCGTGATTTATCCTTAATTTCAAGATCAAATTCTTGAAGCAAAAGAATCCAACGAATAAGCTGGGGTTTGGCATCCTTTTTGGCCAAGAGATGTCTCAAGGCCGAGTGGTCGGTATATATGATGACATGAGACCCTAAGAGATAAGCCCTAAATTTCTCCAAAGCAAACACTACAGCTAGTAATTCTTTCTCAGTAACAGTGTAATTCCTCTAGGCCTTGTCCAGAGTTTTGCTAGCGTAGTAGATGACAGAGGGCTTCCTGTCAATCTTCTGACCCAAAATAGCCCCGACAATGTAATCAGAAGCATCGGTCATGATCTCAAATGGAGTTGTCCAAACTGGTGGTTACAAAATCGGAGCACAAGTAACTGCCGTTTTAAGAAAATCAAATGCCTTACGGCATGATTCATCAAAATCAAATGGAGTTTCTTTGGCGAGAAGATTGCTCAAAGGATGAGCAACCTTCAAAAAGTCCTTGATGAATCTCCTATAGAATTCCACATAACCAAGAAATGATCAAATTTGTTTGACAGATGTGGGAGGAGGAAGTTTAGCGATAGCATCAACCTTAGCTTTGTCCATGTTGATTCCACGTTAAGAGATTACATGACCCAAGATGATGCCTTCTTGTGTCATGAAATGACTCTTCTCCCAGCTAAGGACCAGTCTTATTTTGATGCATCGTTTAACAATCATTTCAAGATTAGCTAGATAAGAGAAACAATTCTCCAAAAATAGAGAAATCATCCATGAAGACTTCCATAAACTCTCCCACCATGTCAAAGAATATGGCCAGCATACACCTTTAAAAAGTCGCAGGTGCATTGCATAAGACGATTGGCATCCTACAGAAAGCAAAGGTTCCGTAGGGACAGGTGAAAGTTATTTTTTCCTGATCCTCAGGATGGATAAGGACTTGGTTGTATCCCAAGTAACCTTCAAGGAAACAGAAGTACTTCTGCCCGGCTAGTCTTTCGAGGATTTGACCAGTAAAAGGCAAAGGAAAATGATCCTTTTTCATGGCTGTGTTCAGCTTCCTGTAATCAATACAAACTCTCCAAGAGGAACCTGAACGAGTTGTGACAGATTCTCCTTTCTCGTTAGTCACAACGGTAATCCTGACTTTTTTAGGAACAATTTGCACGGGACTTACCCAAGGACTATTAGAGATCGGATAAATGATTCCTGCATTGAGCCACTTAATAATCTCCTTCTTGACCACTTCTCGCATATTCAAGTTTAATCTCCTCTGCATCTGGCAAGAAGGGCAGGATCCATCTTCCAAAAATATTCTGTGATTGTAGTAAGATGGCTCGATCCCCCTAAGGTCACGAATGGTCCAACTAATTGCCTCCTTGTGTTCCTTTAGGACCTTAATCTGTTTAATCTCTTGCTCCTTTGTTAATTTAGCATTGATAATCACAGGGAGCATCTTATGTGGTCCTAAAAACTGATATTTCATATTCTGAGGCAATGGTTTCAGTTCAAGTTGGGGCGGGTTGATGATTGAAGGTAAGGAAGATGATGATGAAGACTCATCAAGAGGAAGAGGTTGAGAGTGAACAAAATCAATAACCTCTTCAGAAGATGATGGGTCTACCACAGAGGGTTGCGGGTCCAAATCATCATCAGAGGAGGAACTTTCAAATGTAGAAACCACCATACAAGTTTCCATATTCACATTATCATCCTCAAGTTCCTCAATAAATCTACAATCCTCGAATTTGTTAATCGCCTTAAAAATATCCAATTTCATTCTCTGATCCCAAAAGGCGATTTCCATGCTACCGCTCTCACAGTTAATGTTGGCCTTGGCAGTAGCCAGGAACGGACGCCCCAAAATGATGGGCGTGTTCCTCATATTCTCAGGTACATCCATGTCAAGGACAAGGAAGTCTACTGGAAAATAGAAACCCGTAACCTTAAAAATAACATCTTCAATAACACCTCGCGGATTTATGACCGAACGGTCCACTAACTGCAACGTTACTGAAGTTGATCGAAGTTCACCTAATCCGAACTTCTCGTAAAGAGAAGTCGGAATTAGGTTAATTGATGCACCCAGATCCAGCAGTACTCTACCAAAGGTGTAATCTCCGATGACACAAGAAATCAAAGGAGCACCTGGATCTCCCTTTTTATGAGGGAGCTGTGCAAGATAACAAAACTAGCCTGCTCGGAGAGTACCACCTTCCTCTAAACAGATTCTCTCGACTTACTCTTCTTTGTACATAAATCCTTTAAAAATTTTGCGTAAGCCGGTATATGTTTGATAGCGTCAAGGAGTGGGATGTTGATCTCGGCATTCTTGAAAATATTCAGAAGGTCCTCATTACTATCAACAGACTTCTTCCTTGATCTAATCAAGGCCTCACAAAAAGGAACATGAGTCGGATCTTCGGAATCATGTTCCTAAGCCTTGATTTCTTCTCAGAGTTCTCCTTTCACTCCTCAGGCCCTTTAGGATTCGGTAAATCAGAACAGTGTAGTTATGGATCCTGAGTTTGCTTACCATTCCTCAAGGTAACAGATTTAGCAGAAGCATACGGGTTTAGGTCTTGGGGAGGGTTAGGAAAGATTTGAGGGGCTTCATTAGCCAAGAACCTTTGATTTGAGGAAGAAGATGAAGGACCCTGCTCAACCACCTGAGCATGTGCATGTGGGTCCCTATGCTTCGCATACCCATGGGCTTGATTGCCCGAATTCTGGATATTACGTGGGTAGGGTACAAGTTGAGATGGTAGAGATCCGGGTTGACGAGAATTAGCAATGAACCCATTTTGCAAGTTGTCCAGCGATGTTTTCATTTGTTGCATGAGCCAGAGCATTGATCCTTGCATCTCTACCATTTGTCGTTTCAAATCAGCCTTACAGATTGACGGCCATTCCAAGCTGGCTAATTAACCTGATTCGAGGGCATCTAAGTGTAAACATGACCCTGACCCATTGGTCGTTGCGGAGCATAGTTGCTGGGTCGAAATTGGGTCTGCTGCCCTGGGTTTTTCCAGGAGAAGTTAGGGTGGTTCCTCCAACCCGAATTATAAGCATTGGAGTAAGGGTTGGACCTAACATTCTCATGCACAGCATAAACATCGTCATAGGGTGAGGATGAAGAGAAAGAAAAGGAGGGATCAGAGAAACTGGGATCAAAGGCCCCAATTTGGAACCCATGGGATTCCAAGTAATGCTGACTCATAGGTTGAGCCGCATCAAGTTGATTCACGAACTCCCATCCTGAAGGAGCTCGCGATGAATGGAATCCCGAATTCTAGGATTGAGTGGATCGAGAGTTGTTCATTGAGTTTCTAGCCATCCACTCCATTCTCTTAGCAACCAAGTCCACCTTATCAGGTTTTTTATAAATCAATTCCATATCGAATGAATGAGAGCCGTGGACTTCATTAACATTCGATCCGAGCTACTGGGATCGGTTAAAAGTATCCATGGAGACATGATTGATCGAATTCTCACTCATCTCAAACAAATCGTGCACGCTATCTGCGTCTTTGTTGAGGAAATTGCCTCCACAAGAAGCATCTATGTGATTTCTGAGTTGCTCAGTCAACCCGAGGTAAAAGATCAGCACGAGTTGCCATTTTGGCACCTCGTGGTGTGGACATGTTCGCAATAGGTCCGCGAATCACTCCCAGGCAACATGAAACTGCTCCCCCAGTCACTGGGTAAAGGTAGTAATTGCCCTTCTCAAAGCATCGGTACGTCCGACAGGGAAGAATTTCCTCAGGAAAGTCGATTTCAAATCATTCTAAGTTGCAATTGGTCTTCCTATAGTCCTATACCAATGAGCGGTTTTATCCCTAAGAGAGTGGGGGAAGAGCCTCATGATCATTTGCTCCTCATTCACGTTTCATGCCTTGGTGGTATGGACCAAAGTGGTTAAGTCCTCCAAGTGCTGAAACGAGTCTTCAGAGCCAAGTCCAGGGAAATGTTTGATCAGGCTTAACACCTGGGGCTTGATTTCTATGTCTCCGACAGAAATCTGGACGCCGGGACGTTCCCCGTAATTTGAAGGATCATAAAAATCCTTCAAGGGCTGAGCGCCCTGCATTCTATGGAACCATTCTTGCATTCTCTACATTTGTTCCAACTGCCTTTAAAATACTTCCTGTGGATCCTAAGGCAGAGGAGGCTATTGATCGGCCATGGGATCAATTTAGCCAAAATCTAATTTACGCCTCCTAGAATACTCCAGTGGTCCTTCCAATCGGGGATTCAATGACCTTCTTCCTAGCATACTCTACTTGCGTCTGCTCAATCCAACCAGTTAGGAGGGACTGGGGAGAAGGTTCTTCCTTCGACTTGCGCCTCCAGTTCTTAGTGTACCCCCCAGTCGCGGTCATTTGACGCTACTCCCCTAACTAGAGATCAGATTAATCAGTACAAGCAGGTTAATCATAAACAATTTCAGACAAGACCCCGAAGAGCGAATCAGTCCTTAAGGCCAACGTCTACTTGATTTTATTTAGGCTTGGGATTGTAGTGCTTATGGAATGTGGTGGGCCCTTAAAATGGGTTGTGCCCTTAATGATCAATTGAATATGTGTAAATGCGTGCACAACCAGGATTTTCAAGCAAGATTATTTGCGATAAGTAGATTTTAGGGTTCAAATCTTGCTTAAGTAGCTTTTAGGGTTTAGAATTAGGTTTAATTCAATCAAGTTTAAGGCAAACCAGATTTTCAAGAACGGATGAAGATTACTTTCCTTTTCATATCAAAAATAAAGTGGAGTACCTAGTATTGACCTAAATTGAAAGCCCTAAGAGGAAGCTACTTGGTGAGTTAAATTTAGGTTGAGTGGTACGGCCCAAACAATTAAGAGTGAAGCTACAATTGCACCACTGAGTTAGGCACACAAAAAATGATTAACCTAGACTGATTTCTACTCTTTTATATGTTGATTTTTGTGTACTGGTTCCACAGATCAGAATCCGGTTGAGTAGAAGAAAATCAATTAGGTTAAGTGCCTAGAGTGTGGGTGTATATTGTGTGTATGTTGAATTACCCCACAAGAAATATCTTTTTGCTATTTTTTTATATATGCAATCGTGAAATGAATGTGGGTAGAAATCCAAGTAACCAAACTAATCCTAGGATTTATGCAAACACCTAGGTTAATTGGAGTTTGAATTAATGTCATGAAATGAAATCTATGGAGGGGGAAAAATGGGGAGTACTTACAGTCGTCTTCAACTGCACTTTACTCCGATCTACTGCTTGACAATTCCCTGATAGAGCTATCTGCAAAACAATAGACAAGAGATAAACCAAGTTAGAAAATGGTAAAGTGCGCGAAATGCGAAAGAAGATCAAAATATCGTTGCCCCCCCGGCAACGGCGCAAAATGTTGAGGGCGGAAAACTATGCGTTCGCAGTTGGATTCGAAAACCCGTCATTGTAGTTCGAATTGCAAAGAAATCCATAAAATAGATAAAATTTACACCGAAAATTCGTAAAGAAGTTCCCGGTCAAACACAGGGAGGCTATGTCGATCTCAAAATCCGTAATTATATTTTTTTATATTTTTGTTTAAAAGGTGAAATAATCACAATGGAAGCAATATAAACAATAAGAGAGAGATAGAACAATCACTTGATATTTGAATAATGTTTTACAGCTAACAAAGTGGGAAATGATTACACTAGAAAGCGGGAAACTGTTGCAACTAGAAAGCAGGAAAATTCTACTCTAGAAAGTAGAAAAAGAAGGGAGAGAGAAGTTATCCTCCTCGACGATCACTTAGAGGACAAGCCGGACGAGACAACGCCTAGAAGACGGGGGACGAGGCGGGAAGAAGGCGGATGAAGTTGGAAGAACGTGAACAAGGCAGCACGTCGTCGTCGTCGCGGGATCCACTTCCGGAACGGGGGCGAAACGAGACATACCCCCGAATAGAAGGTCGGAGCCCCTCGGTGAACCTCCACAGGCGCTCCTCCTCAATAGCTACAGCTGTCGCGGCGAAACAAGAAAGCTCCAGAAAACACGTGCGATACGCGCTCACGGTCATCGTCCCCTAGCAGAGTGTGGAACTCCCGCCTCCTATGATCCTGCCACGTCTAGGGAAAGTACTACTCGCAGTAGAGGGTGACAAACTGGTCCCAAGTCGGCTCGGCCCTCTCCTGACCTCTGACCGCCCTCCACCACCTGTGTGTCGCGCTCTCCAGCTGATACGTGGCAAAGGCCACACGGCACTCCGCAGGGGGGCGAAGGGTATCAAACACCTTCTCCATCTGCTCGAGCCAGTCCTCCGCCACGGTCGAGTCCTCATCCCCCTTGAAGGAGGGGGGCTTCAGCTTCCGGAACTGTCTGAAAAGCTCGTAATGGCGCTGAAGTGGGGAAACTGGTACGCCTCCAGGCAAGGAGGGCTCGTGCTCAGAAGTGTCAGAGGACGGTGGGGGCGGTGGAGGGCCACCCCCTCCCCGACGTCCAGTGCTGTGTCTGTCTCACGATCCCGCAGAGGACTTCCCCTCCGCATCCCCAGTGAGAGGCGCCCGTGGAGGCGAGTGGAGCTCCTCTCGTATGATCTCCCGTATCAGCTGGGAGAGATCATGGGCCAGAATGCCCGGAAGTAGTGGCTGGTCCACTGAGAGGTCGGGCTCGACACATCCGCCCCTCCAACCTCAACCTCGGCTGCATCCGCGGCTCGCCTCACTGACTCCACGTCGAGGCATCTCCTGCAAGGAGACGCGAACACAGAACAGAAAGACGTCAATTCCACAAGCATTCAGCAAAAGTACCTCAGAACCGATATCAAAAGGTACATTGTAGTGGTTACTCTAGTTGCAAGCACGTGAATTAGTTATTTTCCAGCTAGTTGGTTCACTTCTCGGGACGACCTTGCTCTGATACCATCTTGTTATGACTCGGTTCCTGAATCCCTACAAGACACAAGACCGGACCAACTCAACTGTTACGACTCGATTCCCGAATCCCTACGAGACACGAGAATCGGACCGACTCGACAGATCCCAAGACCCTGTCGTCCAATGAGAAAGTAACCAAAAGAGCAGTAAAATAAATCACATTCACCATGTATATAACTAGCAGTAACAAAAGTACAGCACTAAAGAAAAGAACTACTACAGTACACACCACCACAATAGTAGAGAAATAAACCGGTACATAACATGATGCTTACAATAAAAGAGTACAGTGGTAACAGAAAAAGAACTAATCACTACAACAGAAGAAACGGTACAGTAGGTACTACACAAGTAAAACTACTGGGCTCTACTAGACCCAACTCCCTCTGCAGCCGCCAGCTCTGGCTGCTCAACACCTGGTCCTGAAAAGGTGACAAAGGTGACACGTCAGCGAAACGCTAAGTAGAGTGGCAACCAAAAACTAAGAAAAACAGTAAGGTAGACAAGTAGCTGTTATTTTTAATTACTTTCTTTATTTTCCCATTTACTCATTCATGGATTATTCCTCAGATCTTTCTCTTGATCTGGAATGTTCCTCGTTGGAACGATCTTGATTGCAGTCTTTTCCGAAAAGTAGAAGCAGCACTTGATGCTCTCCTGGCTGGGAGAGTCCCCTGTGGTGGTCCTACCCTCAGTAAACCACCCCAAGGCCACTGACAGACGTAACGGTGACTACGGCATGCGTGATAAAAGCACGGGTAGCTACCTCGCACTGGCACGCGGTCAGTCGTTTCCGTTAACGGGTGTGCCCCAAAGCACAGCACGGAACCAGTATAGTGCAGAGCCCTCCCAGTAACAGGGGTCCAGGCCCTCCACAGTAACCAAACAGGGGTCTTGCCCCTTCACAGTCCGCGCACCCTCGCCTAACTACCCTGGTTTTCCCAGTGGGCCTAACAAGTTGGTGTAGGAAGGCTAGCAGAACCCCGGGGCCCGTGGGGTGGCTGGTGCTCTTCCTACACTAGTAGCTCTCCCCGGTACTATGTACGCGAGGACCAAAAGTCGGTACAAAGTGGCTAGACCTAACCCCGGGTCCCTGGAGCGGCTCTGCACTAAACAGGGAGGGACAGTCGCTCTCCTTGGTACTCCATACTCAAGGGCTAGCTCACTTCCCCAATTCTATTCCATTCACTTCTCAGGAGTTCTACTCCTATTTCCCCGTAGGGTTCATGCTCATTTTTCTTTAACTCAGCCAATTTAGGTTTCATCATTTCAGCTTTATTTTCATATAGCCCATGTTCTCAACAGTTAATATCCATTCATAAACAAGCGACTGTTTTCCAATTACAGGTAATTATCATTTTTCTTCCTACCTTTCCAAGACTGCAATCTATATATTCACGACATTCGTTTTGGTGTTTCTGTTCCTAGGATTCATGCCACACCCTAAGATCTACCACTCAATCTAGTTTTTCAGTCCTAGGATTCATGCCATACCCTAGGATCTATCATTCAATCTAGTTTTCCAGTCCTAGGATTCATGCAATACCTTAAAATCTATTAATTATTTCACAAGTGCATAATTTTTGATAAGCAATTAAAGGGAGCCACTCTACCTGCAAAATCGGGAGTACTGGGGGCGTGATTGGCAAGTCCGCGCGCCTCCGCAACCCCCAGAGTCGCAACGGAACAGGATCCTAACACAAGGATCAAACACAAGGAACTACTCAAAATAGGATACAAATACTGTAAACAGGTAGAGGAATAATTTCTGAGAAGAACAAAACTTGAAACGCGAGAAATGAACTTCGAACGGACCCTAAACTAGTCAAAAATGACCAGTCTGCCCAAAATCAGACATCTGGAACATCTTCCAGATGTCTTAAACGATGGTTCAAGTCATACCTTCTTTCTGCGTGGTTCTTCAGACGTCCAGAATCCTACTGAACCGTCTAGACTTAGTTCCAAACGTCCGACTGCCACTCCGGACGTCTGGACACCCTATCCACTGTCTGGTGCTGTGCCCAGACGTCCGATCTGTGTGGGAGGGCATGCCCATGCGTCTTCCCGAACGAGACTTGCACACGTACGCAACCGTCCTCAACATGAAAAAGAGGCAGACCCTTCGACGGAACGGCCTGCATGGCCGTACATGCAAAAGGAAGGAGGAAAGGAAATACCGTACCTTTCAGACGTCTGGATCTTCCTCCAGACGTCTCCTGTGTCGTCTGGACGTAGGTCCAAACGTCTGATTCTAGGAAATTTTCCCAGAATCAGGACCTCCTCGCCATCTGCCTGCTGCGCACGACCGTGCCGCGCTGCGCTCGCCTACTACCTAAGCTGCAGCAGCACCTCCCCAGCATCACTCTCCGGATGCGCACCCGCCGGGCGACCTTGGCTGCTCTGGCGAGCTCGCACCCTCGCGCTCTAACTCCCTCCCTCTCGCTGCAACCCCTTCTACCCGCGGACACACGACAGCAGCTGCTGCCCTCGCCCGCTTACTCTCACACTAACAGAAAGAAGAAGAAGAAGAAGGCGATGGAGTGATGGTGAGGGAGAGGAGAGGGGGAGTATTTGAAGGTGCCGTGGGGAGAGAGAGAGAGAGAGAGAGAAGGCTGTGCCTGCAAGGAGGAAAGAAGGAGAAGAAAAGAGGGCGGCGGTTCAATCTGCGCGCGCATGCGCGCAGATGCAAAATCGTACGCCGAAAAAATTAATTTCCAGACGTCTGGGAAGGCTTCCAGACGTCTGAAAATTAATTTTCTTCCAGACGTCTGACCATACATCTGGACCAACTCCCAGACATCCTAACAATGTTTGATGCCAGGGTCATAACAACATAAAAAAACTCAAAGGAAGTTTCGTCCCCAAAACTTGCGCTAGCTAGGGGCAGAAAAGAACGATATATGCATAACAAACTCAAAGAGGACTGAAGCCGGTCTGAAAAGACGTACCTTCAAAAAGCTCCGGGTACCGCTCCCGCATAGCCGCCTCAGGTTCCAGGTAGCCTCCTCGTACCGCTGGCTCCTCCACAAAACCTTCACCAGGGGTACTTGCTTCCGTCTCAAACTGCGGATGGCTCTGTCGAGAATCTGCACTGGCCGCTCGGGGTATGTCAGGTCGTCACCCACCTCGACGCTCTCGTGACGTAGGACGTGACTGGGATCGGTGACGTACTTCCTGAGGTTGGACACGTGGAACACGTCATGCACACCAGAAAGCTGGGGAGGAAGGGCAAGCTTGTAAGCAGCTGGTCCAACCCGCTCCAGGACCTCAAAGGGTCCCATGAACCTCGACGCAAGCTTCCCTCTCACCCCAAACCGCTACAGGCCCTTCATGGGCGAAACGCGAAGGAAGACGTGGTCCCCAACTTCAAACTGCACCTCTCTGCCCTTCCGATCTGCATAGCTCTTCTGTCTACTCATGACAATGCGGAGTCGCCTGTGGATCTGCTCGACTACCTCCTGACTCTGCCGGATCAGCCTGGGGCCAACCTCCCACTTGGTCCCCACTTCAACCCAACTCAAGGGTGCCGTACACCTCCGTCCATACAGAGCCTCGTAGGGTGCCATGCCGATGCTCGAGTGATAATTGTTATTATATGCAAACTCCACCAGGGGCAAGTGCTCCTCCCAAGAGCCCCTCTAGTCCAGTACACAAGCACGCAAAAGGTCCTCAAGTGTCTGTATCGTGCGCTCAGACTGTCCGTCCGTCTAGGGGTGGTATGCTGTACTAAACCTCAACCGCATCCCCAGGGCCTGCTGAAACACAGCCCAAAACTAGGACGTAAAGCGGGTATCCCGGTCGGATACGATCTCCCGCGGAACTCCATGTAGACGTACCACGTCACGGATATACCTCCCTGCCAACTGTGCTGGTCCCAAGGTAACTCAAATCGGCAAGAAACGCGCCGTCTTCGTCAATCTGTCAACGATTACCCAGACTGCGTCGTGTCCTCGCTGGGTAACAGGTAAGCCCACCACCAAGTCCATGGTGATGCTCTCCCGCTTCCACTCTGGCACTGGAAATGGCTGTAACGGCCCAGCAGGCCTCTGATGCTCGGCCTTCACCTGCTGACACACTAAACACTGCTGTACAAATTCACCCACATCCCGCTTCATCCCCCTCCATCAAAAATCACGTCTCAAGTCATGGTACATCTTTGTGTTTTCGGGATGTATGGTGAATCTGGAACCGTGTGCCTCAGTCAGGAGCTCTCTCAACAGCTCCTCGTCTCTGGGAACGCACAAACGTCCCCTCATGCACAGCACCTGATCTGTAAAAGAGAGGTCCCCAGGGTCTCCTAACAGTACTCGGTCACGCAAGGACTGCAAGTACAAGTCGGCCATCTGCCCTGTGATGATGCGACCTATCAGCTCTGGCCTCGTCTATCACGTCACAGTCACTACCCCACAGTGCCCCAGTAACTCTAAGGGTCGCCAACTGCCCATCTCCTCCAAGAGGCTCCAACTCTGCACCAGTAAACTGGCCAAGTGTGCGAGCGCCTTCCGGCTCAAGGCGTCAGCCACCACATTGGCCTTTCCCGGGTGGTAGGAAATGCTGCAGTCATAGTCCTTCAGAAGCTCCAACCAACGTCTCTGTCTCATGTTGAGCTCCTTCTGATCAAACAAGTATCTGAGGCTCTTGTGTTCTGTGAAAATCTCAAAGGTCTCACCGTACAGGTAGTGCCTCCAGGTCTTCAGCGCGAAGACGACAACTGTCAGCTCTAGGTCGTGGGTAGGGTAGCCATGCTCATGGGGCTTCAGTTGTCGCGAAGCATAAGCGACAACGTGACCCCTCTGCATGAGCACTCCCCCTAACCCCTTCAAAGATGCGTCCGTGTATACAACGAACCCGCCACTACTGTTTGGGATGGTAAGCACGGGAGTCGAAGTCAGCCTCTCCTTCAGCTCCTGAAAACACGCCTCACAGGCGTCTGTCCAAGTAAAGGGCACGTCCTTCCGGGTCAGCTGTGTCATGGGGCGTGCAATCTGCGAGAAGCCCCTGATAAACCGCCTATAGTAGCCTGCTAGTCCCAAGAAACTGCGAATCTCAGTGACCGTACGTGGTCTCTCCCACCTAAGCACTGCCTCGACCATGGCTGGGTCCACAGCCAAGCCATCCCCGGAGATCACATGACCTAAGAAGGTCACCTCCCTCAACCAGAACTCGCACTTGCTATATTTGGCATATAGCCTACGTCGTCTCAGTGTGTCCAAAACCATCCGCAAGTGTTGTCCGTGCTGCGTCTAATCTCAAGAATAGATGAGCACATCATCAATGAATATCACCATGAACTGGTCCAAGTACGGTCTAAACACCCTGTTCATCAAATCCACGAAGGCAGCAGGGGCATCGGTCAGCCCAAACGACATGACCAGAAACTCGTAGTGTCCGTACCGAGTGCGGAAAGCTGTCATGGAGACGTCTGCCTCCTTGATCCTCAACTGGTGGTATCCAGATCTCAAGTCGATCTTATAGAATACCGTGGCACCTCGCAGCTGGTCAAACAAGTCATCAATCCTCGGCAGTAGATACCTACTCTTGATGGTGACCCTATTCAGCTATCAATAGTCCACACAAAGGCGTAGGGTACCATCCTTCTTCTCTACAAAGAGTACTGGGGCTCCCCAGGGAGATGCACTGGGCCTCACAAAGCCCTTTTCCAAAAGATCCTGCAACTGAGACTTGAGCTCTCGCAGCTCAAGTGGTGCCATCTTGTACGGTGCTGTGGAGATGGGGCTGGTCCCCGGTACCAGTGAGATCTCAAACTCGATCTCACGCTCGGGCGATAGTCCTGGCAACTTGTCTGGGAACACGTCGAGTACTCTCTGACCACCGGGATACTCTGGAAGTCTTTCACAGGGCTGGGCTCTTCCACCACACAAGCTAAGAAGCCCTCACACCCCTGGCTCAAAAGTCTTGCCACCCAAAGTGTAAAAATGCACCTAAAGCCTCCGTCCACTAACTGCCCGTGAAACTCGAAAGAAGGCAACTCCGATATGGAGAAGACGATCTTTCTCTCAAAGCAATCCCCCAAGGCGTGGTAAGCGAACAGCCAGTCCATCCCCAGAATTACGCCAAAGTCCTCCATCGGTATCATAATCATGTCAGCGAGAAGGCTATGTCCCCCAACACTGACCTCGCAACCCGTGTATACCTCCTCATCTACAATCAGCTGACCACTCGGACCTCTGATCACAAACGGATCCTCTAACAGCATACAGTCCTACCCTAAACTAACCGCAAAACTGGCAGCGACAAACGAGTGCGTAGTGCCGAAATCGAAAAGCGGGTAAACGAGTCTACCGGAAACTGAAACCATACCTGCCACCACCGATCTCGAAGCTCTGGCATCCCTGTGTGTCAAGGCGTTGATATGCCCCTCAGCCCTAGGTGCGGACGAAGCAACCACACTCTGCGTCGGACGAGTCGCTGCTGGTCGGTACCCTCCCCGTGACTGCTGTCCTCCTCCTCATGCTTGGAAATCGCGGCCTCCTACTTGCCCTCCAGTGCTCGGCACGGGAAGCATCTACTGACCTCCTGCCCTTGACGGGCAGTCCTTCCTGATGTGGCCCTGCTAGCCACACTGGTAGCAGAGGGGGACTCGACTCCCGCCCTCAGTGGGTCCCTGCTGTCGGCAGGGCAGGGGTCCGGTGCTAGCAGCTGGCTCCTGTCGAGGGCCCCCAAAGGCCACTGATGGCCCTGCAAAACTTGACAGCTCTCCTGCGAGCGCCACGTGTCTCCTCTCTCGTCGGCCCTGTAAGAAGTCTGGCTGATAGGGCCTCTTTCGCCCGCTGTCAATATCTCGCGCGGACGGGTTGGTCTCTTCGTATGTCATAGCTGCCTCCACCACCCTCGAGAACGTAGGTAGCTTTAGGGGCTTGACATACCCCTGAATCACAGGTCGGAACCCCTCGGTGAACCTCCAAAGGCACTCCTCCTCAGTGGCCACTGTTGTCGCTGTGAAGCGAGACAGCTCTAGGAAACGTGTGCGGTACGCGCTCACGGTCATCATCCCCTGGCAGAGAGTGTGGAACTCTCGCCTCCTCTGGTCCTGCCATGTCTGGGGAAAGTACAACTCGCAGAAGAAGGTGACGAATCGGTCCCAGGTCGACTCGTCCCTCTCCTGTCCCCGGACCGCCCTCCACCACCTGTGTGTCGCGCTCTCCAGCTGGTACGTGGCAAAGGCCACGCGGCACTCCACCGTGGGGCGAAGGGTGTCAAAAACCTTCTCGATCTGCTCGAGCCAGTCCTCCGCCTCGGTCGGGTCCTCATCCCCCTTGAAGGAGGGGGGCTTCAGCTTTCGAAACTGTCCGAAAAGCTCAAAGTGGCGCTGAAGTGGAGATGCTGGTGCACCTCCAGGTAAAGAAGCCTCGTGCTTGGAAGTGCCGGAGGAAGGTGGGGGCGGTGGAGGCCCATCCCCTCCCCTGCATCCAAAGCCATGTCCGTCATGTGGTCCCACAGAGGACTCCCCCTCCGCAACCCTAGGGAGAGGTGCTCGTGGCGGCGGGTGGAGCTCCTCTCGCACGATGTCCAGTATCAGCTGGGCGAGGTCCTGGGCCTGAATGCCCGGGAGCAGTGGCTGGTCCACTGAGGCATTGACCTCAACGCGCCCACCCCTCTAACCTCGTCCTCAGCCGCGCTCGCGGCCTACCTCACTAGTCCCGCGTCAAGGCATCTCCTGCAAGGAGACGCGAATACAGAATGGAAAAATGTCAATACGAATAGATATCTAATAGAGAAGTCTAAGAGCATATGTCAAAAGATACGTTGTGGTGGCTACTGTAGTTACAGACACATGAATTGGTTATTTTCCAACCAGTTGGTTTACTTCTCGGGACGACCTTGCTCTGATACCATCTTGTTACGACCCGATTCCTGAATCCCTACGAGACACGAGAATCGGACCGACTCGACTGATCCCAAGACCCAGTCGCCCAACAAGAAAGTAACCAAAAGAGTAGTAAAATAAACCACATTCACCATGTATATAATTAGCAGTAACAAAAGTACAACGGTAAAGAAAAGAACTACTACAGTACACACCACCACAACAGTAGAGAAATAAACAGGTACATAACATGATGCTTATAATAAAAGAGTACAGTGGTAACAGAAAAAGAACTACTCACTACAACAGAAGAAACGGTACAGTATGTACTACACAAGTAAAACTACAGGGCTCTACCAGGCCCAGCTCCCTCTGCAACCGCCGGCTCTGGCTGCTCAACACCTGATCCTGAAAAGGTGACAAAGGTGACACGTCAGTAAAACACTGAGTAGAGTGGCAACCAAAAACTAAGAAAAATAGTAAGGTGGACAAGTAGCTGTTATTTTTAATCTCTTTCTTTATTTTCCCATTTACTCATTCTTTAATTATTCCTCAGATCTTTCTCTTGATCTAAAATGTTCCTCGTAGGAACGATCTTGATTGCAGTCTTTTCCGAAAAGTAGAAGTAGCACGTGGTGCTCTCCTGGCCGGGAGAGTCCCCCGTGGTGGTCCTACCCTCAGTCAACCACCCCAAGGTCATTGACAGACATAACGGTGACTACGAGACGCACGATAAACGCACGGGTAGCTACCCCACACTAGCACGTGGCCAGCCGTTTCCATTAACGGGTGCACCCCAAAGCACAGCACAGAACCAGTATAGTGCAGAGCCCTCCCAGTAACAGGGGTCCAGCCCCTCCACAGTAACCAAACAGGGGTCTTCGCCTTCACAGTCCGTGCACCCTCGCCTGACTACCCTGGTTTGCCCAGTGGGCCTAACAAGTCGGTGTAGGAAGGCTAGCAGAACCCCGGGGCCCGTGGGGTGGCTAGTGCTCTTCCTACACTAGTAGTTCTCCCCGGTACTGTGTTAACGATGTTTGATGCCGGGGTCATAACAACTGATCCCAAGACCCAATCGTCCAATGAGGAAGTAACCCAAAAAGCAGTAAAATAAACCACATTCACCATTCTAGCAACTAACAGTAACAAAATACAGCGTTAAAGAAGTAAACTACTACAATACACACCACCACAACAGTAGAAAAGTAAACGAGTACAGGAATATAATGTGCAGAACGAAAGAGTACAGAATATAAAAGTACAAGAAGTTACTCGCTACTACAAACGAGTATAAAAGAACTATCACTACTGGGCTCTACTGGGCCCAGCACCCTCTGCAGCCGTATGCTCTGCCTGCTCAACACCTAGACCTGAAAAAGGTTATGAGTACAAAACGTCAGCGAACGCTGAGTAGAGTGGCAACCAACTACTAAAGCAGTAAAGGTGGACAGGTAGCTGTTGTTTTTCAATTTCCTTCTTCCTTTAACTAATTATTCTTTCTTTCACCACTTAATTTAATTATCAGGATAATTTCTGGATCTCGAATGTCCCTCGTGGGAACGATCTTGATTGCAGTCTTTTCTGAAGAGTAGAAGTAGCACGTGGTGCTCTCCAGGTTGGGAGAGTCCCCCGTGGTGGTCCTACACCCTATCAACCACCCCAAGGTCACGGACAGACTTAACAGTGACTACGGCACACGCGATAAATGCACGGGTAGCTACCCTGCTCTAGCACGCGATCAGTTGTTTCCGTTAGCAGGCGCACCCAAAGCACAGAACGGAACCAGTATAGGGCGTAGCCCTCTCAATAATAGAGGTCTAGCCCCTAAGAACCAAACAGGGGTCTCGCCCCTCCACAGTCTGCGCACCCTCTCCTGACTACCCTGGTTTGCCCAGTGGGCCTAACAAGTCGGTGTAGGGTGGCTAGTTGAAGCCCGGGCCCCGTGGGGTAGCTAGCTCTCTCCCTACACTAGTAGCTCTCCCCGATACTGTGTACGCAAGGACCAAGAAGTCAGTACAGAGTGGCCAATCCTAACCCCGGGTCCCAACCTAAGGGCGGCTAGCACCGCTCTGCACTAAACAAGGGAACAATCACTCTCTTTGGTACTTCGTACTCAAGGGCCAGCTCACTTCCCCACTCACATTCCCAGTTCCATTGAATTTATTTCCAAGAGCTCTACTCCTAATTCCCTGTAGGGTTCATGCTCATATTTCTCAGGCCCAGCCATACCAGGTTTCATCACTTCTATTTCCATTCTTAGGTTATACACAAGCAATTTGTAACTCTATTCCATATTCAGTTTATTCACAGATAGCTCGTGTTTCCAACATTCACCTTTTCGATTTCAATTTATATACATGCAGCTCATAGTATGCCATTTAACGTAAACAACAGGAATTCACATGCAACAGTTTGCTAACACATGTACTTTATGTTTCACAGGTAGCTGTTATTTATTTACTGGCAATTGTTGTCATTCTATCTACTCATTCAAGACTGTAATTCATTCATTCAATACAGACAATCCAGTATTTCTAGTCCTAGGATTCATGCCATATCCTAGGTTCTAATCATTCATTCCACCCAGGCAATTAGGTTGTAATTAAATTAAGGGGAAGCCACTCTACCAAAAAACCCAGGAGTAATGGGGGCTTGAATGGCAAGCTCACGTGCCTCAGCAAGCCCCGAACCCGCAACGGAACAAGGTCCCATCACAAGGATCAATCACAAGAGAATACTCAAAACAGTATAGAAAGTATTCCAACAAGTAGAGGAAAACAAGCGAGAAACATCGATATTTCAATTGCGGAAATTGGACCTCAAACGGACCCTAAACGGGTCAAAAACAGTGATTCTAACTCAAATCAGACGTCTGGAACACCTTCCAGATGTCTTAAAAGAGTCCAGAGCCATACCTCAGTCCCGCACTACTCCACAGATGTCCAGGAACTCTGTTGAACCATCTGGACACAGTTCCAGACGTCCGACAACCACTCCGGATGTCTGGAAACGTTTCCCATCGTCTGGTGCCTTGCCTAGACGTCCGAAGTGCGTGGGAGGGCGTGTCCTACGCCTTCCCGAAGCAACACCTGTGCGAATCAACCGAAATCTTCTCAAAAAGGGTAGGGAACAATGTCTCAGCGAAGCGGCCTGCATGACCATATCTGCAAGAAGACGTATCTTCGCGAAGCCTCCTCAGACGTCTGGCACCACCTCCAGACGTCCGCACCGTCGTCTGGCGGTCACTCCAGACGTATGATTCTAGGAAAATCCCAGAACCTGCCTTCGCCTCCTCGCGCCTCGCCCACTCACTTGCTGCTCCGGCTGCAACAATGTCAAGGAGGACCTCCCCAACACACTCCTATGCCTTGCGCACGCGCCGACCGGCCGTGAGCTCCCCGGCGAGCTCCCACGCGAGCTCGCAAGCCTTCTCTCCTCTCCTTCTCACGCTGCTCCTCCTCACCTCTCACGACGCTCCTCCTCTTCGCCACTCTTGCTCGATTGCACTCGCTGGAGGGTAGAGGAAGTAAGTGGCTGGAAGTGGGGGTGGTGTGAGGGAGAGGAGGGGGTTATATAAGGTGTGGGGTTAGGGTTTGCGTCGGGCGAGAGGAGAGAGAAGGAGAAGAAAACGAGGGATGTATACTGTCTGCGCACAGCACGCGCGCAAATGCGAGCTCGTACACAAAATTTTCGATTTTCAGACATCTGGGAATGAGTCCAGACGTCTGACCCTCAGTCCAGACGTCTTACCAAACATCTGACCTAAAGTACGGACGTCTTAAAAAGGCTTAATAACACGGGTCTTAACAGGTGCTACGGATGTCCAATTAGGGCGATCTTGGAGTCGTTGAACTCCAATCGTCGTCCCGATTAGATCCATACAGTTGGATCTTCGATCTGAGGCCCCAATTAACAAGTTACCCTATCCCTGACCATAAAACAAGATAATTACTATACAATTTATACAACTTGACCTAAATGCATGATTGTGCATGTTATGCAATATTTGCAATGTATGATGCTAATATGGTATTAAGAACATGCATTGATAGATATTTTAGGTTAATCAGATGTATGCACATCAATGAAGTAGAGAGAACCTCTTGAACAAAGATAGTGAGACGATTAACAATATCTCCAAGAAAGGAGATAAGCAGACGATCCCCAATCCAGTGATATTTCCAAAAATCAACTATTCTCTCAGGAATCTCCCACTTGATGTGTGGGTTTATGTCATTAAAGACCTCCCAAAGTAAACAACAGCGAGAGGGAAGATTGGCAACATGTAGATTCATCGAGCCATAGAGACCACGAAACAAACAACTAAAAGGGAAATTGCAGAAAAGTAAGGACCAGACTCTTCATGCGAATGGCTTTGACAAAAATAAATTGATCATGAATTCTCAACCCATCGATCTCCTTAAGAATGGTAGTCTTCTTCCAAAAGATCTAATGGAAAGCACAGTTTCTCTTAGGGGAGCCCCAAAAGAAACATGAGCACAACATGAGCACAAAGAAGTAATTTTGCTAATGAGCAAGCACGGAACCTTGAAAATTGAGAGCATATGGATAGGTTTGGAAGTAAGGGTATGTTTCATGAGTAGTAATCTAGTAGCAGATGTGTCAACCCGAGTTCCACCAACTGACTAAACATAAATTGCTGAATCAAAATTATTTTTCCACCATAGGATTTACAGTCACCTAACACATAATCATAAAATATCAATAGCCAAATAGAAAAAAATAAAGCATTAATTAAATAAATGAGCTAAATACGAACCAAAAAAGGATTTACGTAATTCGGATATGCTCAACCCATAGATGCTCCAAATGCTATCACCATTTATGGTTATTTAGATAAACCTAAGTACAGAGATGTTGCTCATACCAACCTTCATTGTAAGAATAAATGAGGACATCATCGATAAATACTACGATGAAGTGATCTAGAAATGGTTAAATATCCGATTCATTAAGTCCATAAGCATGGTTGGGGCATTCTTTAGTCCGAATGACATTACAAGGAACTCATAGTGACCATAGTGCCTCCGAAAGGTGGTCTTCAACACATCAACTTCCTTGATTCTGAGCCGATGTAACTCAAATGTAGATTAACCTTCAAGACTATGGTTGCACCCTATTAGGGGTAATCGATATCAAAATCCATTCCCAAGATAAGCAAGATCTCAACTCAATCCCTAGATTTTATGAAAGCTTAGGCAAATCTTGTGGGAACACGTTTGCATACTCTCGGACAATTGGCATGTTGCTTAACTGAAACTTCGATACCAAGGTAATCCATGGTGGTTGTAAAGCTCAAGTGATGATCACAAAGACTAATGATCGAGTTGGCATTAACCAACAAGTTGGATTTCGATAATTTGATAGGAAACCAAGGGACCTTACACTTCGCCATGATGTGAACAATAAATGACTTCTTTTATGCCAAAACCACCAACCTAGATTCACATCAAGGTGGTTATTTAGGCCCTTGAAGGTGCCCTAGATTACAAGCAACTCATGGACATCATATAGAGATGCTCATCCTATAGGATAAATGGCTAAAAAAAATCGATAGCATATTGATGATGCAAGAATGCCCTGTTAAGCTTGTTGGGAATGCTCTGAAGGCCCTCTCTAATCACTATCTAATGAGATTGTCCCTGTTGATGCCCTACATGATGTTTGTGCAATGCATAGGATGACACCAATTGAGGTGCATAGACTCAAACACCATGCTAGAGTAGAAGTCATTAGCAAAAGGATTTGAATTGAGGATAGAGTGTTGTCTTAGGCTTACCAACCTCTTTTTGAAAGGGAAGAAAGAACATTATTAAAACAACATAAATCAAACTTCATGTAAGCCATATCGATAGATGTAAGCTGCTAAGTGATATGATAATGCCCAATGGAAGACCACTTTTGCTTGGTGATACTACTAATTAGGGACTGCACAATATGCATGGCTGTTAGGTGACCAATGAAAAATTGAGATGGAGGATCTCAATGACATTCTAGCCTTGGACGGTCCTTCAACACACTATACTATTGTTGGCTATTTTGAGAAAAAGTTATCTTCTCCACCCTGTCTCGCGATGCCTGAGTTCTACACTTGAGTGGAGAGCCAGCCAAATAGATTCATCTTGGCTCTACAAGTTGAGAGATTATTAACAAGAGGGTGCTATGGTTAATTAGCTTGTGTGGTAGCAACTTGAGGAGGGAAATATAAGTTAAGAAGGGTGCCCATAGATAGTTTGTAAGTATGAAGACATGTTCCCAAAAGATTTGTCTAGGCTTTCGTAAGATCAAGGGACCTAGTCGAGATCTTACTTATCCTGAGAATGGATTTGATATCGATTACCTCTAACAAGGTGCGACCACATTCTTGAAGGTTGATTTGTGTTCTGTTATCATTATCTCAAAATCAAGGAACCTGATGTGTTAAAGATTGGCTTTCAGACACACTATAGTCACTATGAGTTCCTTGTAATGCCATGCAAATTAACGAACGCCCCAACTGTGCCTTTGGACTTAATGTATTGTATATCTCAACCATATCTGGATCACTTCGTCCTGGTGTTTATAGATGATGTCCACACCTATTCTTGTGGTGAAGGTCAATATGAGAAGCATCTCCATACTCAAGTTTAGACAGATAACCAAATAACCAAAAATGGCAATAGCATTTGAATCATCTATGGGTTGAGTATATCTAGATTACACAAATCCTTTCTGGTCAGTATTTAGATCATTTATATAATTTGTGCTTTATATTTTCATTTGCTTGGCTATATATTGATATTTTATGACTGTGTTAGGTGATTGTGGATCTAATGGTAGAATGTAATTTTAATGCAGTGATCTAGTCATTACAGTAGAGGAGAGCATATTGGCCTTCAAACTAGCCAACTTGCTTTGAAATTTCTCAATGAGGGGAAAGAAATAAGATGCTTTAACTCTACCACAAAAGATGTGACAACCTAAATAAGTAAAAGGGAAGGATCCCAGATAACACCCAGAGATTTGGAGGATCCTAGTTATCCTACCCACAGGGGTGTGTAAACCAATGTAGTAAAAGCTCTTAGAATGGTTCACCAATTGCCCAAAAACCCTCTCAAAGGAACAAATGAACTCAAAAGGATGGTTGATGTTAGATACACTACCATTGAGGAACAAAATAAAATCATCAGCTTAGAGCAGCACAGTAGGAGTGTTAATGTGCTTCTACCATGGTTTTAAAAATGAATGCGTTGTAATATAGACGATAAAAGTGCAATTAACATTTACAATTTATGTAGATCAAAATAAAAGTATTCTGAGGTCATTCGCTAGTAGCAAAAAGTGTGTGAATACCACTATCTAATTATTTACAAGAATTGAGGCACGAGAACTAGATTTAATGAATTAGATTTTTGGATTGCTAAATGTAGTTTAAAAGAAATAATAATTACGCAGCTTCAAGAAGTCAAGTTAAACCATTATGTTCCGATTTACCCATAGTCAAGTCAATTTATTCAAATTCCACTAGGGTTTTGCACAAAATGATTTATAGCAATGAGATTTGCACATTGTAATAAAACTAATATATTTTTCAATAACAATGATTTTTCAATCAATCAAGCTAACTAATTTCACTTAGCTTTATGAATAAGGATGTCAAATGAAATCTCACTTGCAAGGGATAAATAATTGTCCAATGCTCCAATGAATATAAAATGATTGTCTCTAATAAAATTTAGCACTAAACAATGGTCAACAGGAATGTTGAGCGAGATTAAGCAGTATCAAATCAATTGAAGAAAGAATGTTATGGCAACACCATCATTCGTCATAACTAACTAAAATTATTCAGAATCAAGTGTTAAATGCTCCTAAATGATCATCTGAGGATCATAATCCGTATCTAACCAATTTGAGAAGATAGGAAAATGGGGTTAATTTTGTTGTTTCACCATCTCATCATTAATGCAGATTAACCAAAGGGTTAATCAAGGGTTAATCTAGGGTCAAATGAACTTAAATATCCAAGAAGTGGCCTCACATTAACTAAATCAAGATTTCAAGCATTTCGAGGATTAAAATATCATTGAAAACCCTAATTATCATCCCCACTCAAATTGAAAGGTTTTTGGTAGAGATAAATTCAATCTAAACCTCCTGAAAATCATTGAAAAATGTTTTAAGAGGTTTGATACCTTCACTTTGACCATCCGAACCCATTTAACCAAAAATAGAGATTCGAATGGGAATTTATCTTGATTTAGGCTTCTGTGCAATTTACCCAATCAAACATGGTCAAAACTCAAATCTAAGTTCACCATTAGATTTCTTGGATCCAAATTAGGTTAACACCAAAACTTGGGCCCAATCAGAGTCCATTTTTACCAAGTTTGCATTTCTACCCTTAAATTTTCTATTTTTCACATCTTAAGCCCAATGTTTCACGTTCTATTACACTTACACCCCTAACTTCCTCGTCTCCTTCGCAGAAAGGCCCCTACCACCTTTTCTTTCTTCTTCACCTTCTTCATTGTCTGAACACAGGGGAGAACCCTTGGCTGGCGAGATTCGCAAGCCAATTTGACCAATGAAATCCTCACTAGTCCACACCAAAATTGGCATGAACACCAATTAGAGCATGGCCAATCTCTTGGGCCATGTCTCAGGATCTGTCACCCACAAAATCATCACCGGTGAGCTCAAAGTTTTCTAGCTCTGAAATCGGCTAAAAAGCAAGGCCAAACTTGCTTGATTTGATTCTAATTAAGAGGAAACACCCTCTATAAAAAGGGCAAACCTTTTCCAAGCACAAACTCATGCAATTCTTTCAGTTCTCCCCCTCAATTCCTCCTCCTCACCGGTGTAGAGGACCCACCTCCAAAGCTCCTCGAACCACCACGTCGCCCTTCGCCAAGTACAATATGCCTAGGGTTTCTCTTCCCCATTCATCCCAGGAGCTTCTTGCGAGGCTTCGCACTCGGAAATACCTCCTTCGCTCTAAACTCCTCACCGTCTTCCACGTCTCTGACATACCTCTGACGGCGTCCTCCTCACCGTCTTCCACGTCCTCTTAACCTTCATTTCAGGAGCTTCTTGGCTCCCAACACCCTCTCCTCAATCTTCCCCAACGCCGACCACCTCCACGTCGTCCACCTTCATCATCGGCACTCACCCATTCCCCTCCACCTCAATTGACTAAAGAAAAAGCTTCACCCCACCTTCACGAGCATTACGCCCTAGTCAATTGCTTCACACATCACCTCCACCATCACCTTCAACTCCGATCACCGGAGCTCTCTCGAGCTTCACCGCCAGACCTCCACTTGCCGCCATTCACCACATCGACCCCACCAACACATTCATCGTGCCTCAGTGGAGTTACTGAGCATTCTGATTTGGGGCATTAGGTTCGTATTCATCCTGCAGGTTGTTGTCGTCGTCATCTTCCTCGTCTCCAGCAATCTTCATCCAGCCAACGTTCGCCAAACCACCACCACCAATTGGCACAGGCTACCTCCAAGAGTGGGGCTAAGGCCTTAATTGAACAAAGCAACAGCTGCAATATCAGCAATTAGACCAAGCTTCACCACACGAGCATGTGAAGAAAAGGCCGTAAGGATAGTCCCACATTGTAGGAATTTACTCTGAAAACTGTACTTAATGTTTCGCGTTCCTTACCTCTCTCTTAGAACATAGGGGTCGAGTCCCCACGCACTCCTCACACACACCTCGCCCGCACTCACACCACATGGGTTTGGTCCCAGGTCTGGATCCATTTAGGGTCTAAATAGAAAGAGAAAAGAGACAGGTCTAGGCTATGAGAGTGTAGGCAGGGGGGAGTTTGCTTCAGAACTCATTGGGTCTTGGCATGAAAATTGTGAAGGGTTTGAGCTAAGAATTTTAAGCCGTCTGAGGGTTAACTGAAACGTCTGATCTGAGGATCTGTTGAGAATTTGGCTAAGTCTTTGAGGCATTTGAGAGGTGGTTTGGTCTTGAATTGAGAGTAGGCACTTAGCAACTACTTGGCGGTTTCAACCACTATCTTTTTTTGGGCCTTATATATCTCTCTCTCTACATTATTTTTTGTCCATTGATTCTGACATACATTTTGATATCCATTGAATAAATTCTTCATATATATTGAGTTTTGTTTTAATATGGAATTGGTGATTGAATTGCAATTGTTTGCATCCTGTGAACGACCTCAGAACTCAATTTTTTTTAGCATCACAAATTTAAATGCCGATTCAATTTTCGTCGCTATACTACGACGCGTATTTCTGAACTACGACGATTTCTGTTCAACATAATGTAACCAAGAATGTAGATTGTTGCAAATCAATCCTTGAAGTCCTACATTTAGGTCCCTGCGCTCTTCTTTTTAGCCCTTGCAAATTTGTTTTCTCTACGAATGGGTCCCTGTAAGCTTCAAGGAGCATCAGCTCCTCTTCTCCATCCGTGCAGCCTGCAGGAGCTTCTTGGTGGAGGTTGAGGGTGGTTGTCGACATCACTCCTTGGGGCACGGAACTTCCCGTCGAAGGTCCCAATGGATTCCTCATGCCCTGAGTAAGCTTCACGAGAAGCATTGCACTTCAGGAATGCCCAGAAATGGATGGTGTGGACAACGAAGGTAGCAGCAACGACATAGGTTGGTTCATTGAAGATGTCAAAGCTCTCAACTAAGGGGTTGAGAAGAGTCAGCTCACCTTGCTGAAGATGATGGTGGTGTTGAAATGGGCGAGAATGCCCGAAGAGGGTTGGCAGACTCACGAACAGCGACGGGAATGAGTCGAATCCGGTGGGTGTTGTGGGTTGTTGAAGCTCTTAATAGAATGAGGAATTTTGCTCGTGAAAGTGTGTGGAAGCTTCATCGGTGGTCAATGGTGAGAGAGAAAGCAAGGAGGCGGTTGGCATGGCTAGCCAAAGTTTGGCTGACACGTAGCCAGTTGTGAAGAAGAAGGCGACAAGGAAGGGGGTATGTGGTCGAAACTCAAATCCAATATGCCTACTCTAATCTATGGAATAAGGGAGGAAGAAGAGATACCTAAGAGGAGAGGAGGTCGAAGGACGTCAGAGGAAGGTGGCCGGATGTGGAGAAGGAGATGGGTCCAGTGAGGTGAGTTGGAGAGACGAAGAGGAAGAAGAGCCGCCTTCTGTGATGGGAAGCACGACAACGACGAGAGGAAGAAGAACCCTCAACCAATTTCCTCGGAGGAGTGGTGGAGGAAGAAGGTGGAGGAGCTCCAAGGTCGATCTCCGACAACAACGAGGAAGAAGGTGGAAGGGGAGATGACGTGCCAAATCTCGACGAAGAGAAGCGGCATGGGTTGACGGAGCTTTATCACTCCTTGGCACACGAGGAGAGGGTCGGTCTTTGCGTGCAATGACTCGCCAGATTTTAAGGCCAACAAACGCACAGAAGGAAGGTGAAGATTGCTAGCAGGGGTCTTCACAATAAAATCTAAAGTTAAGGGGGCACTTGCAAGGAGATGAGGAAACTAAGGGTCAAAATGCGAACTTGGCCAAGATGAAGTCCGAATGAACCCAAATTTTATGGTAACCTAATTCTGATATAAGAAGTGTAATGGTGACTTCAATTTGGACTTTGATAAAGTTTGCATGGTCAATTTATGATTTGACCCAAAATATACTAAATACCCACATACGTTTCTATTTAAGGTCAAAATGGATTCCGATTGCCAAATTGACTATTTTAACCCTCATAGAATATTTTCAGATGATTTTTAGAGGATTTAGAATACATTTATTTCAATTGAAACTATTTTAATTGAAGTGGGGTTGAAATTAGGATTTTTGATTAAGAATTAACATTCAATTTGAATGAAAATCCTGAATTACCCAATACCAACCCACTTTTAGGAAATTTAAGCTTAATTGACCTTTAATTCAGCATGAGTTGACCCTTTAGCTATTCTGCATTTATAATTGTTCATGAAAATTACAGAATTAACCCCTTCTTTTATTAATTCCTCTCTTTTCAGCCCTAATTAACTTATATCCTTTTGCAGATTAGTTAAGTGAATTTATCCTTAGAACTTAGCCAAATTATGCTAGATACAGAGGATGATGGCGATGCCATCAAGGAGCAAAAACCCTACGCTTGATGATGGGGGACTAATCAATTGATCCAATAGTTGAAAGGTTTTATTACAATGTCAAAAATGAGCGAAGAGAGTGGATCTCCTTGAAGAAGAACTTGAGAAACAATAAAGAAATTGGAAGAGTAACCATAAACCAAAATGGGATAGCCTTCATGTTGGACGGAACACTTTAGAAGATTAATGAAGTCGTTCGACCTAGATAACACCTCATAAAGGAAAGGCCAATCAACGCGATCATAGGATTTATGATGGTCAAGCTAAAAGAGGATATTCGATCCAAAGACCTTACAATCTAATCTTTGGGCAAGTTCAAAGGTCATTGCAATCTAATCAAAGATAGAATAGTCCTTCACAAAACCAATTGTCTCCTTAGAGAAGATTCTAGGGATGAAGTGAACGAGACGGTTAGCAATGATGCCAAAAGCCAACTTATATAGGACATTACACAAATAAATGGAACAGAAATCACTCAGGCTTGGGATTCCTTAGGAATAAGGGAGATAAAGGTTGTGTTAAAGCCCGAAGAGGAGAGTGACCATAGAACAGATGCACCAAAGCTAGGGTAAGCTCCTCCTTAGGAAGGTTCCAACAATTAAGGAAGAATTTGGCATTGAAACCATCAAGTCCTAGGGTCATGTTAGCGAGCATTTGTTTGGGGGCATTAGGAATCTTAGACTCATCAAGAGGTATAGTGAGGCAAGATGATTCCTTCAGAGAAATCAATAAAGGGATATAACTAAGGACATTAGAATTGGGAATATTAGGTTTAAAAGGTAAAAAAATTTGAGAAAAAACCTATAGACTTTCGAGCAACAAGATCCCATAAACCATTTCCAAGGTTAGAAGTAAGAGAAGCTTGAGACCATTTTGATAATTTTCCTTTAATCATTGGACAAAAGAATTTGTTGTTTTTCCCCATTGATTAACCACAAAATTTTCTCCTTTTGTTGCAAGAAATCTCCTAATTTGACCAAGGTGTCATCAAGTTGGATTTAGACCTCTACAAGCTCAGGGAATGTGGTTGCATTTCAATCTAATTGAAGCCTTTTGTCAAGGTGATGGTAATACCATCATTTGATATAACTAGGTTAAATTAGTAAGAATCAGGAGATAAATGCTCCTAAATAATTTTCTGAGGACCATAATTCCACTCAGATCTGTTTTGAGGAGAAAACAATAAAAATGACTAATTCTATAATTTTAACATCACATCATAAATGCAGAGTAACCACGGGATCACATAGGGGTTAATTAAAGGTCAAATGAGCATTAAAGTCCAACAAGTGAGTCAACATAGACAGAAACGGTGTTTCACGTATTCCGAGAACTAAAACAGCACACCAAAACCCTAATTTCAGATCCTCTTAAATTGAAGAGGTTCTGGTCAGTATAAAAGTTGTATAAACCTCCTATAATTCATAGAAAAATGTTCTAAGAGGTTTGGTATCCTTGTTTTGACCATCTGAACCCATTTTGACCTAGAATAGAATTTCAGACGGGATTTTGCCCTAATTTAGGCTTCTGTGAAAATTTCCAAGTCAAACATGATCACAATTAAAATCCAACTTCACCATTAGATTCCTTGCGCCCAAATTGGGTTAAGGCTAAAATTTAGGCCCAATCAGAATCCATCTTGACCTAGTTTGCATTTCAGTCCCCAAAATCTCTATTTCTCACAATCAAACCCTTAACTTTTGAAAGTATTTCATTTAGGTCCCTAGTTTCTCATCTTCACATTTTAGTCCCTACCACCATTTTTAGGTCAACTGACCTATAGACGAGCTTTGACTTTATCAAAACCTCATCAAATCAACTCCAAATCCCACCAAATTTGATGGGATTTGTGTTCACATTACAGGGAATCCTCTGATCAGGATCTTGGATCCTAATTTGCACCTTAGAGCTCGAGCGAAGCCCATGAAATTCGTTGGTTTCTTGTTTCTTAATCTCCGACCAATTGAGCCCCTTTCTTCATTTAGAGCTCACATTTGAGCTCTATAAAAGCTCCTAAAACTCCCAAGCTTCTCCTTAATCCGGTTTGACCTCAAAAAACTTCCTCCCTTCTTCCTCCGGCCAGCCCCGACTATGACTCCAACATCTTACCAAACCCCTTCGTCAGGCTAACCAACGACCAAATTGGCTAGTCCCTCTTCTTCTTCTTCACCTTCCTCCACGTCTCACCAGCCACAGCGGGAGCATTTTTCCCCTCTCCTCATCGCCGTTCTCATTTCTAGAGCAACCTTTGCCTCCGGTGCCGAACAATCAAAGCCGGTGGCAATTTCTCCCCTTTCATTTGTTAGAGTAGGTCTTCTCCCTTCCTCTCCCTCTCTAGCTTAGGTTTATTCCCACCAACCATCAATTCGACCACCGTAACACCTTCTCCCCCTCCGTCTTCTCTACGACCGGCGATGCCTCCGGCAAAGTCACGTCGCCACTACACACCTCAAAACACCACACCACCACCTCCATTAGCATCACCTCACCTCCACCTTCAAAAGTCCTCTAAAAATTTCAACATCCACCCACTCAAACAACCCACCGAATGAACCCATCCTCCACCGACCTTCTTGACTCCGTTCGACCACCCTCGTCCACCAATCACCAAATGTACAGCACCAACACACTTTTCGTACTCCGACAACCCTATTAAGCATATTAATTGGGGCTTAGGGCCCGTATTTTGGTTTTTAGGTTCTCATCGGAGCTCCACTGTTCTCCACCTTCATCTACCACCATTCGATGATCTCCAATATCGCCACAACCTTCAGCAGCTGTGGATTCACTCTACGTACCTAGCTATAGCATCAATTGAGGAAGAAGAACCCAACAGCAGCTCCAATTGAAACCCAGCTCCTCTACAGCATACGCGAAGAAGATGGAGACTTAATCCCACATCTTTCGCTGCAAGACACTTGCAGCAATATAAAGGGAAATTGTGAGGAGGTTAACTTGCCTTGACACTAAGGGGTGAGGTCCCTCCTCACTCTCACACACTCCTTACTCACCTCACGCCTGATGAGCTTGGATCCCTTACCCAAATTCGATTACCCAGTTAAGCACCCGATTAGAGAAATAGAGAGAATTTCTTAGGAGGGTAAGGGTAGGTTTTACACTGTGCTCCTCTAGATGTGTGCCTAAACACCTAACACTTGGCATCTCTAAGGCTTTGCCTTGTGCTCTATGACTTGCATGGTGTTGTGATCATTTAAGTTGTCTAAAGCACCCTTGCAACGTCTGATTTAGTACTGTGGAGTTATTTGAGGCTCTCATCTGACATGGATTAGTGGTTCAAGGACCACTGTTGAGAAATTGATTGGTTGATACTTGGGATATATACTTAATTTGAGGGATTAAGTGGTGATTCAAATCACCATTCTTTTTAGATTCCTAACTTCTTTTTGTCCCATTATTTCCTGAGACACATTTGCTATTATTGAATATCATTTTGAGCAGATTTTATTCATTGAATATCTCTCTTATGTTTAATTGATTGTGGTCATTGCTTCTAATTATGATTAGTGTGTGAATTCCATATTTGCTCTTTGCAATCAACCTCGAACTCAATTTCTTATTTTCAAGCACTTTATAAATTTTAAATGTTGTAATGTTTTTGTTGATCATACTACAACATGCATCTCTTAACATTCGATGAAAGCACTAGCAACATAAGGTCGTCATGAAGTGTCTCTAAATCCTTAATTTTTTATGGATGACCCCAAAGGTTGATTTATTCCAATTTTTTAGATACTTTTCGACGTATGAAAATTTCAAGTAGGACTTCAAAAATGGATCAAAAGCCAAAACCTTAGTTTAGAGAGAGAACCACACATCAACAACAAAATCGTTGAAACCCTTATCACAGTGCCACATGTTTTAAGATGTGAAAGGGCAACGTTCATGGGAGGTGTTCAAGTTAAAACACACAAACATAGGTGTGTGATTAGAGTTTCTCCAAGAAAGATAATGTTCCTAAGGACCCAAAAGGAAGCAACCAAGATTAACCAAAATTCTATCTATACATTAGCAAAGCCAGGCACTACCCGTTTGACCATTGCTCAAAGAAAATTGGTTACCACCCAAAGGGAAATTGAGAAGAGCCAAATAGTCCAAAAAATCATGAAAGTTGGAGGCGTAGGTGACTCGGAAGGAGGGCCCCCCAATCTTCTCAGTAGATGAAAGGATATAACTAAAATCCCCACCCAAAATTCAAGGAGAAGAAATAAATAGGAAAACCTCGTACAAGTGTGCCTACAGATCTTAGTGGAGGTTAAAATCGTAAGAAGCATAAATGCCTAAGATCACCAAGTTTTTATCATCAAAACTACACTCAATATAGAGATCTTGAGGAAAAACATCCTGAGATGTTGGGACAAGAAGAATTAGCAAAGCAAGAATCAAAGCCAATGCTAATATGCATGCCATCAATATGATCATAATAGCAAAAGGTTCAAAGATAAAAACCAAATCTGATTTCAAATCCAAAATCAAGTTTTTAAGATGATTCAAAGTAGGGGAGTTGAGGAACCCCCGACAATTAGAAAAAAGGTACCTCATCGAGAATTGTTTAAAGAATTGGATTTAGATTGACTTTGAGTCATCCTGTAAGCCCCACTTGAGACTTTACCCATATGCATTCCTCTCCTACAAATAGGAAGAGAAGAGACTACATATGTCGAGTCATCTAGAGGTTGCATTTTAGGAACAATAGAAGAGTCAAAATAATCTGTGAAACCCTCATCAGACCTAACTTCGACATCACTAGCATCATCGTGGGTCAAGATATTCTCCTTCCCATCAGTAATCTCTATGAGCAATGGCGGATCAGGATCAGTGGGTGGGAGGTCGGTTACAAGGAAGATAAATACCTCAGTTAGACAAATTTTTAGCTAGTTGAAGTTCAAAAAAGAGAGACTTAGCATTATCAATCCTAGAATCATTTGCAAATCCACAAGTAAATGTCGAATTTTGAGACCATTTTCGAAATTATCTAAACCCTCCAATAGACAACACATCAAAGACAAGCGCAAGTTGATTAGAAATAGAATGCTGGGGATGTTTTGTACTATCCAAATGTACTTGATCATCTCGAAAAATTGATTTCCTTTTAAACAGATTGGGGATGTCTTTGTTAACAAAATGATTATTAGTTAAATGATCAATTTCAAAAACCTTCAAAAAAATAATCAAATCCCAAATGTATTTCAGTATCCTCTAAATCAAAAGAAGAAGGTTTTGGAATGTTAAATAAAAGTTCAAGTTTTGCACATAAATTGAATGAGCATTAGGGTTGTAATAAGAGTTCAAAATGAGAGTAGGTTGGGAAAAAGCATCATTAACAACCACAATGGATCTATCATTCACGATGAACTCAGATTCAGAGGTTATACCTAGGCCCTTCCATCAAAGGGACATACCTATGGACGATCCAAAGGACCTGAGGTACAATCAACGTGAACAACCTTACCCTTGTCTACCACCTTCCCCTTTTGACAACGGAGTCACGCCATAGGATGAGAAGAAGGGTTGTACCCCATCAAAGGAACATGAGAAAGAGAAGAAGCCTCCAAGAAATAATATAGCCTGGATTATCAAAATGAACCCCCCCCCCCTCTCCCCCCTTCCCCCAGAAAAGTTAAATTTGAGATTGTATAAGTGGATTTAACCACTTAAAGATTATTGTTATTTTATCCATTATCATCTTAGAAAGGAAATGCTATGGTTGATGCTCTTAGTAGAAAAAACAATCGCCATCATTAGCCTCAACTTGTGTTTTAGAGAGCATGTTCATGAATTCATTTGATGGAGACTACAATAACATCTTAGTGCATTTATGAAGATGCATATGGTCCAACTTGAACTAAAAGAAAGGCTGATAGGCCAATGAGAAGATTGAGCATTTCAAAGAATTCAACTACTTCTTAGCAGCAACAAAAAATGGAATTCATTGAGGATAATGATGGACTACTCATGTTTGGGGACAACAAATGCTTACCCAAGGATGTACAACTCCTTAAAGATATATTTCAAGGAGCTCATTATTCTAGGTTTGCCACCTATTCAATTACCATGAAAATGTTTTGGGATTTTAAAAAATGATTTTAGTGGGAACACATGATCATAGATATTAGGAAATTTGCATAAGAGTTTTTGATCTATCAACAAAATGAAACATCATCCAATAGGATTGTTACATTCACTTCCTATCCCTAAACAGAACTAAGAAAGAATAGAAATGGACTTCTTAATCAAATTGTTGAGTACTTTTAAGCGAGTCGACAATGTATGACTAATTTTCAATAGATTGACCAAGTTAGCACATTTCCTACAAATTTGATCTAGTTATGAAGAAAAGAAGCCAACTACATAGAGTTAGATTACATAGAGTGCCAAAAGATATGACGTCAAATTATGATGCCAAATGTATCACCCAATAATGGAATAAGATTCAACAAGATTTAGGAACATAGTTGAACCTAAGCATAGCCTACCATCTATAGACAAATGGTTAGACTGGGGGAACTGTTTATCAATTTCATGGAAAGGTAGCTAGCATGAGCATCTATCATTAGCCAATTCACTTACAACTATAGCTAGATGCTTCATTCAAAGCATTGCATGTGGTGGTGTACATTGCTATTTTTCTAGAAAGAAACTAGAAAAGGACAAAATCTATCTACTACAAAAATTTAGAAGGAAACAAAAGTGATAGAAGAAATACTCAAGCATCTTCAAGCCACATAAATTATGAAAAAGAGTTACACTAATAGCTGCCAAAGGCAATTAGAATTTGGAATTGAGAAGAAAGCTTTCGTGAAATTAACACTAATGAAAGGAATTAAGAGATTCGATGCAAAGGGAAAGTAGAAGCCCGAATATATTAGACCCTTCAAAATTTTAGAAGTATTAAGCTTATCATTTAGCATTTCCTCCTCATTTAATAGATACATTGTATTTCATATGTCTAATTTAAGGAATTATATTGCAAGAGAAGGACAATTAATTAATTATTCACATACTTGCTTTACACTTTTTAGTGCAGAAAAGTTCAAGAGACCCCACCTATCCTTGTCATGAAAGAAAAATCTTGAGATTGGTGAGTTTGAATTTCTATCCAATTTGCCTTCAAAGAGTAACTAGTGGAAATCCTAGGTAGGTAGATTAAGAGGCTAATTAGAAACAAGACTTCTTGATGGCAAGGTTTTGCGGAGGAGCCTTCTGTCGAAAAAGTAACACGAAAATCTTGAAAAGATATAACAAGCAAATTTTTGCACCTTTCCTAAGGTATGTTCTCAACTTTGGGACAAAATTTCCTTTAACTAGGCAAGGGTATAATAGCCTGAAAGATTTAGGATATAATCATCAATTAATCATTGTTGGAGAGATTAGAGCCTTTTAAATAAACAAACACAAGAAAAAAACCTAAAAGTAATAATTTTTAGACTTATAGCTGACTAGTTAGGACACTATAGCTAGCTACACTTGGAATGCCTTTTTAACCAACCTCTACAAGCTTGCATAGCCAACTATGCAAGCCAGCAACTAGTTATCACTACAAGGTTATGCATTGAAATTCACCTTCTTGCTTTGAAGTTCGTGCAATTAACACTATAATTTGCATGGTCATTGATCCTATGTGTGTTCACACATTAAGTGGCCCAGTTTGAAGGCAAAAATGCAATGATTGGATCAACATATATAAGACTTGAATAGCAATTATATGTAATTTGAAAGCCATAATGCAAAAATTGAGATTGATTGCAACTGGAAAGTTATAATTCAAGCTATAGCACACTAGAGGGAGGTGGTAAACACCTCTATAGATAGCTCCAGTGTTTGATATAGGAAAAGTACACAAGAAATGAAAAAATTTAGTGAGGGAGAGAGGTAGAGTACTCACATCCTTCACAAAGACTTAGGTTGTCCTTCACACTTACGAGTCAGAATACAAAGTTCTTGGCATCATTTGAGCAATGTGGCACCTTCATCAACATCATCTTTAATGGGTTAAAATCCTTATAAGAAGAATTTCTCCCTTCAAAATTGAGCATATTTTAGAATTGGTTTTTTATTCCTCCATGTAAGCATACAGGACTTCTTTTGAAGCTTTCATGTTATCCAAGGACTCTTGACAACTACAGATATGAGCCCTCAACCTCTTAACCATTGGTAGATGTCAATAAATCTTGGCGTAAATCTTTTTTTATCATAAAGCATCTATTTTGAGCTTGATTCTCTACTTTTTCATGGTTTTTTGTGCAATTCAAGCTCTAAGCAATGATAAGAAACCCCTACTCAAAATAGGAGAGAAAGTTAAGAATCAAACGAACTGATCATCAATCATAGATTCTAAATATGATGGTTTTCACTATCATAATCGACTATGCAAAAGCATAGCCAACTACTCATGGAACACAAACTAGTTCCAAGTGCAAACATGTCTAGCTGTGGATGTTGATAATTAGCTATAGTTGCAAGGGCAGGATGGAGAGACCGAGTAGTAAACTAAGAAATAATTAATTAACATTTACCTAGTTGATTAACGAATATGCTTAGCCTGCTAAGTTGGCTAGGAGGTTACAATGTAGCTAATTATGACAACGAATGCTAAATAAATATGAGATGTGATAATGTAATGGTAAGGATGACATCTCACTATGATGGATAAGATTAAAGTGATGAGAGACCCTAGATGATAAATACATGATTTAAAAGGTTTAAAAACTTTGTCAAACCTAGGTAATGCCTAGATTATGGAATCTAAATAAAAAGAAGATAAAAGATCTACGTCTACTCAAACTAGGGGCAATCTTCTTTTTGGCTAAGTATGATCCATTGACATTTATGACTAGCCAGACTTGTAAGCTTAGAATTAGTACACACCATTAGAGGGTGACAACCTTCTTGCTATACTTTTGAAGACCGGTGGGATGCTAGAGTTAGTGGAGATAAAGAATCTGGTTCTCAAATTGATCACTTCAAGTTCCTATTATCTACCAAATACTACCAATCTCCCACTATATCATGTTTACCTCTATAACTTGGATGTAATGCAAGTAAAATGATAAGATTGTAAAATGGGGGGAATAAAAGGGGATAATGCTTGTAGTGTGTTAAGTTAATTACCTCTTTCATTCAACTTATCTATGTTTTCCTCGTTGATCTATTTAGCTCACTCTCATTTCTACATATTTCATTGTTCATCCTGGTGGCAATGGAGAACACAAATCCTAGCAATAGAGGAGAAACGGGGTGAGACATTTGAGCTGTGATCAAAAGAATGTTGTTCCAAATGAATAATTATCAAAATGGTTTTCTATTTTCTTTTTAATTATTGTAATCCTACTAGTTATACGCCTATTCTTTTAGCTTCATTGTATAATATGTAACAAAACTATATTGTACTCACCATGATTGTAAAATGTATGCTTTTAATTGTTTTGTAGTTTTTTTAACAAATGTCCTCTATGTTAATGAAAAGTAATGAAGCAAAGATGGTAGCTTTTGATTGTAAGCACTCTAATCCTACTAATAACTATCATTAAGGGGTTGGATTGTGATACTTGTCCCATCTCTCTCAAACTTCTTTTCAAACATGACTACATTTGTCACAATCTTATTGAACTTATCCAATTGCACCTCCTATTTTTTCCTAGTCATTCTTAGATCATGTAGCCTCTTCTTCATTAGTAACTTATTTGTTAGAGATTTAAAGTTGTATCTGCTTTCAAGCTTCTTCCAAGTGTCGGTTCGATCATTTAGGTTGATGACCTTACAAGGGTATTATCCGCCAAGAATAGTTATATTATGCTTCTTGCAAAATCTCTCTTCTCTTACCACTCTTCATAAATGTACTTTTTTTACTTCTCTTTCCTCTAGATGGCTATAATAATCCCCTCTCACATGAAGATGCTCTTCACCCATTACCAACACAAAACATTTTTTTCCATTGCAATGCTCCTTGGAGAATATTTCATCATTCAAGATAAACTTCACCATCAAATCTATGAATGCAATGCTCTCATAGTCTTCAAGTGCCCAGTTGCATTCAATTGAACCAAATATTCAGTAATTACCTTAACAATAATGAAAATCACACTAGCATGCAAGATATGGAAAATCAAAGCTACATGCACCTGATCCAAGCTATCCACTTCATCTAAACATACAAAATCTCAATCTAAACTGATTATTCCTTAGTTGATTTTATCAATTTGAACTATCAAATTTGATCTCATACTTGTGGCCACCCTTCAAATCATCCCGCCAAGAGTCTTTGTAGATTTTGAAAGGTTAGAAGAAACCCCTTTAACTTGTTTAAAACCTCTGGTCTATAGGAACTAAAGAAAATTTTCCTAAAACTTGGGCAAAAGGGGCATAATTTTTCCAAGGAACCAAGTCCTTCCAGTTCACAACCTTTGTTACCAATACATAGAGTCCCAATCTCCTCTTTTTGCATGATCTTTAGCTAAACCACCACTCCTTGTGCTTGTTAAAACCTATTTCATGTTTACTCCTCACATCAACACCCAAAGTTCACCCTTCACCCTATAATGAACTTCACCTCTAAACCAATTGTTGAGGCATAAACCACAAATTGAGCGAAAACCCTAATATTGCCTTCGCCGGGCGGGGCCTCGGTAGACCTTGTGTTGGCTGAGACCCCCGCCACCCCAATGTTGGCTGAGGCCCCCACCACAGTTGGTTGTGATTTGGTAGCGTCTTCGGCAGAGGGTGTCCAAGTGGGTTTGCATTTCAACAATCAACTAAGCTGCAAGGTGCTCCTCAACTAGGTTCCTGCAGTGGTAGCTGCGTTGGACTTGGTTACCCATAGTTCCCCTTTCTCGACCTTGGTGGGGACTACTAGGAGCGGTTGTTGCTTGCATAATCCGTGTAATCAACTTTTGGAACTGGTTGTTGCTCATCACTAGGGCATCCTTTGTTTCCGAAAGCAACAACTACTTGTGTACATCAATGGCGTCCTTAGCTCCTATCAAGTTGCATTCCTTCACTCATGCTCTCAAGGAAGTTGCCATGGGTTATCCTTGGACCAAGCCACCTACATCATCATCCCGCATCTATTAATGGCATCTTCAACTATTTTTAGTGGTGTTTTTATATTTCTTTGTTTTCTTGTTTTTCTCTTTCATGCTAATGGGTCAAGCTAGAAGCCGTGCAGAACACAATCAGGCTCCTCTCCAATGTTCATTTACTGGTTTGTTTGTCTCACGTAAATCATCAACGTTGTTCGATGGTACAAATCGTTATCCAAGCATGAAGCAAATCTCAAAAGCAAGATCGTGCACCTGAATTTATGTGTTAATAATATGTTTTCAATTTTTGCCTTTAAATTACTCCCAATCTTGGGAGGTAAGGTTCTCCCTCTTTAGAGGGAGTGGTGTTGCAATGTAATTTACATCTTCCCATCAATAAAGTTTATCCGTGCAAAACATAAAAAAAAAACATGCACGTGCAACAAGTACATGACCCATAATTAATGATTTTTTGCTCATCTTTTGTAACCACCAGAGAGAAGAAAACTTCAGTTAAGAATAAATCGGAGTACAACCATTCAACCCATGCTATCTTCATCTTACTCTCAATCCGCATGAGAACTTGGGAGGTTTTGCCCTTCTATTTGCTGTCCAAGTTAAAGGCAGATTAGACCAAAAAAAGAAAAATCTAAACAAGAAGAATGGCACGCATTCATCATAATCATTCATTCCATTTAACAAATGTCTCCAACTATAAATGATCTTACAACCTTACAAAGGTTTTTTTTTTGCCTCAAAAAGGAAAAGAAGCTCGAAAGAGATCCGACAAAATAAAATTTTTTATCTCTTGCGTTTCAAAAAGAATGGGGACTTGAGAAGATAATCTAAGAACAAATATGCAGAAGATGAGGGATTTAAGCGGAAGATGGAACCAGAACGGATCTTTCAATTCAATCTCATGCTCGAGCTTTTACCAAGCAAACACTGTTGCCAGTAATTGGGTAAAGGCAACAGGTGCATTCAGAATCACCGAGTCTTTGAATTATTCCAAACCATTGATTGAATTTGGTATAAACATTAGAACAAACGATGGTGATCCATTGGTCTTGACAAATATGAAGATATCTTTTTTTTGTATGAAACAATGACGTGTTTTTAAACCCTCTTTTTCCTTTTCAGATTTCCTTTATTTTGATTCGGATGGATTGACCGGTTACACCTGCACCACAAGTATAGGAATGACTCACCATTCATTCAATTTTTGGTCAATAATCAAATTATGCGGAAAAGATGACCAAGCAATTGAAGGTACAACATCAGAACCGTTGTGCATGTAAGCTTTTGTTTACCAGGGGTTTGAATCCCTTTCCCTTTATGTAGTCTCATCTTTCCAATTTGTCGTGGTGAACCACAATATATCAAATCCAACAACTATAGATACTATCATTCTGATTACAACAGTCAGACCTTTACTTGGACGAGATTCACTATTCTTAATTTGTGCAGTGCATAAAAACAGGTATCTTATTTTCAAAAATAAGTCACCAAAAAAGCCCAGATATGACAGCAAATGCACAAGCACGCCCAGCACCCTATGTCCACAGGATTGCACAAATCCAGTATCCGGCCAGAGATTAGTGAATCAAATCAGACTTTTCATCGCTAAAATCTTTTAAGATCTTAATGCTCACAGACCTGGCCCCTAGACCTAATTCTAACCATTTAAGTGTCAAATTCTCCTTTTATGTGTATTTATATTACTTCCTACTCCTAATAAGCTTCCAATCAATTCTTTGCTATAAGTTCAGGCGAAAGTTGTCTTTCTATTAGGAAAGCATAAAAAACAAAATTCACCATCTTCGTCTATTAGGCTTCAGAACAGCCACTAGAAAAACATGAAACTCAACTACTACCATCCAGTCTGGAATCCCAGTGATGGTAACCGTAGTGCCAATTTTTTCCAATAATTTGCACGAGCGATCATTCGGACAGAGATCAGCAAAGTTAGGCTACACAATCTATAGATTTTCTGAAATACGACCTTTAACCAAACAGGATATTTTAATCAGTATCTAAACGTCACACATGGGAAGAACCATGCTTTTGCCTTTATATCTACAGACCACTAGCAATAACCTATTGCCATTATTTGATATAACCTTGCTATTTATGAAGCACGGGTCTCAAGTCCCTTTTAGCTTTCACCAGCTTGAGAGAATGAAGGTTGTCAACAAAATCCACACTACTTTGCACAAAGGCAGTAATAAGAATGCAGCTTCAATCAAATCAAGGGTGCACTTGAACCAGCACCTGATGGAAGCATCCCTGGTAACACTGAGTTCGGAGGTCAAGCAACTAAAAGGCTATATTAACGCATCAATAGAACTTAAGAAGGAACAAGCAAGCTGCTTAACAAGTCACGGAAATGAACCTCTCAAGGTTTCTTCTCTATAGAATCAACAGAGGTAAGAGTTGCAGTTTTGAATTTGTCAGAGGTTCCCGACTCCAACGTTTCAGTCAAATGTTGAAGGCCCTGCAAAAAGAAAGCATTACAACCTTGGACCAACTGACAAGGACCGATCAACGGATGAAAAAGTAGAAGTCACAGCTATCCCTTCACTAAGGAGAAATTGGTTCATGTGCCCCAAATAACCAACTATAAGCTGATTAAACCGTAACAATGCATAGAGCATGTGCCATGCAATCTAAAGCAGTCCCCAGTCGTCACGGTTAAGCCCTGTAACATGCTACTATTCCAAAGCAAAACATCAAAAGAACATCTGTACAATACTGTAATAGCCTTATACCCAGCCACCTTGCCTAATGCATTATGGCAACCCAACATGTAATTATAATGGCAAAAGATAATTTGATATGTGTGACTCTGAACTCAAACTGACAATAGCCTATTTGAATGTAGGATAAACATATGTAGACACCCAAAAACATATTTTAAGTTTGAAGAACTTCTGCACATAATAAAGCAAGTGTGAATACCATACGTGTTTAATAGAATTGCAAAACCAAATTTTCAGCGTAAGGGACTAACAATGATTCAACAATATGGAAGGTATTAGATCTTCATCGATTGTTCAACTAAAGTTTGCCGAGACAGGAAAACTACAATAAGGGAACCATAAAATTGTCAAGTAACATATCTAGTAGCAGTTATTCAAGCATATTTTTTCTCAAATACACTATTCATTAAATTCAATTGTTCCGAGTTAAAAATTTTATGTACACTGTATATTTCAGTAACTGTACAAATTAACATTAGCCTGATTACAGTCTCTTTGCACTTTTCTATGTTCTTAACCTAGCACTACCTACATTTTGCTTAGTTGATGTTGTGACTGTTCTATATCCAAATATATACATGGGAAAGTTATTGATGAAGCCCAAAACTCAACACAAACTATTGGGCAAATTTAATACTCAAGTAAGGCTACTTAACAAATCCAAGATGACCAAATGCACCCATTAAAATATTCAATTGATCTTTAATAATGAGTCAAACAACTTGATGGAGACTAAAGACAATTTGAAATTCAAGGCTTCTGATCTATTAACACCATAAAAATCACGTCCACCATAATTTTGTTGAATCTGCCACCCTTGATAGAGGGGATTAGAAATGTCCAATTGAAAATGAAAATACTTAACACTTCAGTCTCCTTCATGATACTAATCATTAAGTTCCATTACGAAATAAACTTCCTTGGATCTAAAAAAACCGGGTGAAACAGTGTGGCAGCCCCATTTTTCCCTTTTAGCAGGTTGCTGACATAACTATGATAAGGCAGTCGCATTTGCACCTAGGCAATGTGGAATAATCTGATAACTTGGAAACTGTGTCTAGATCTTAATCTAGACAGGCACTAAAAGAAAGAACCTTCTTCCTTTCAGAAAAGAAAAAAAAAAGTGTGAGAGAGAATGAAAGAACCTTTATTCCTGTCGTCTCACTATGGCCAAGGAATCCCCGCTTGCCAGAAACTTTTGTAGCATCCTGCAAAAAAGGGGCGAAAAATCAGCCTTATCAAAAGAATGGATGGCCGTCTGTTCACAACTACCAATCCAAATTGCCAATTCCTCCAAAAGCTAAAACACGTGCCAGATCAAAGTGGCCAGTGTAGTTGAGCTGATAGTAATGACCAGGTAGATACAAAGAAATGTATGCTTTTAGGCAGGTGCATTGCTATGTTGAAGGGATGATGCATGATGTACATATTCTTCATGGCCGGTGGCCCCTAGTTAAATTGGATGTAGCTGACCAGCTGTTTAGTTCAACAAAATCAGGATAGACACCTTCCTCATGTGACCATCCTTTTCAGTTTTTTCCAAAAAAAGAAAATAGCTGACCAGATAGCCCCTAATATTGGTACCAGGTTGGATGTGAATCTAGATAGCTAACTTTACAGCAGAATTATTAAAATTCTTGCCCTGTTTATTCTGCATCCAAGCTTCAATGAAACCATCTTTTTTGACAGGTAAAAGGAAGGCTGCTCGAGGCCAGCAGACCGCCAGAAATTTATGTATCAAGACAATAACAAGCTTACATTACAGACGGACTGATCACGATCTCTCAAAGCACTCTTAAGGCCTGGCATTGTCAAAAGACAAAGCACTATTCCTCTCAAACCAAAGAGCCCACAGCATGGATAAAGGAAGAGATCATTCTTTTTTAGTTCTGTACTGATTTGGTCCTTGGTTCAAACCTCCAGATCAGAAAGATCTTCAAAAAGTCAACATTCACCCACTGAATCCCTTTTCCAACCATTCTCCAGCAGTAAAACAACACTTGAAAAATAAATGATCAACACCCACTTCATCTCCTCACAGAGTACAGATTGCATCACCTTCTTCTCCCTGCCTTGTGATAATACTTTTCTTTGGAATTCCCAAGCAAAGAACCAGACCTTCAGTGGTGCTATTGTCTTCTGCAGTAACCTACAATCACAACGAAACTTGACATTACCATCTTCCAGCATGGGACTCAATGCCTTATAAACTTTTTCATCAAGAAATCTCCATCTTCCCAATCCCAACCATCAAAAACATCATTTAAACTGACGGTTGATACCAGATCCTGCAGTCACAGCCAATCCTCCAGGCATGCATCTAAAAGTTCACCAAGAAAAGATGGAGTCCAACAACCACCACAACAATACCACCGAAGAAAGGCATCCTGGCTACGTGCTAATGCAAACAGCCAAGGGACTCCAACATAAGACTGCCGTGAGGACTCCAAGAATATCCTTCCAAAAGCAGAATAAATCTCCCTTCCCCATTTTTGAAAAGACAACCTCTACCACGGAGAGGAAAACCTGCAGCAAGCCCCTCCAAAAAAATGAGTATTTTCCCTGACAATCACAATGATCACACCAATCCAAGATTCTACTATATATCTCCAGTAAAACTCTAAAAGATAGCCCCTCAACCAAATTCATGATCCAACAGCGCTTTGCCAAGAGAGCCCCATCCAAGGACCTCAACCCTGTAATAACAGCTTAGACTTCCAACCTAACAATTTTCTCTCGACCTGCTCAAGGAGAGGAGTGAAGTTTGTGTAGCGTAGACCTTCTACAGTGCGGGGCAGCCCAGGATACATAAAAGGGAGCACTCCCCTTGTGTGTGTAGCTTCTATGCAACAGTGGCTGCCTCCTCCTTCCACACCAAAAGTAGACGTGAACTTATGGAAACTTATTGAGAGGCTAGAGCTTTTTCAAAAGTCTAGTTCTCGTCCCGCACTTCGCTGCAGTTGGTAAATATCTGCACCAATATATCCTCAGGCTCAAGACATTACCTTTAAACTATATCTTTATATGTGCTGAAAAAAAATTAAGTCAAAAGGACTCAAAAATATTTTCAAAAAGTTGAAGGTCAAAAGAATATACAATAGACACTAGTTCTAACATGGATCACCAAAAGCATGTAAATGGGATCTAACAGTTTGAAAAGTAATGATTCTCAATATACCAAACTCCCATTTTTCAAAAATGGAACTTAATTGGGAATTTTAAACATATGTCAAGACATTAATCATTGTATAAACAATGATGTGGAATTCATCTTCCCCTATGGAATTACATAAAAGAAGAAAGCTGTAAAAAGTGAAATGGAATCAATCTAAGTCAATATGATCTTAATCGCTACAACACCCTCAAAATCAACGTCTCGGAAAAAAAAATAAAAAACTTGACCGTAAACAATAGCTTGATTTTATAAGAACTACACTAAATTGCAAGAAAGAGATGCTCACTTTGATCATTTTTCAAAACATATAGTTTAGTTAAATTGTTGAGAGATGAATTTGTTAATCTTATTCCAAAACCCTAGGCCTCTATTTATAGAGGGAGACCAAAGGGAAAAGTACAGACAAGCCCTTTTACTATAAAGAAATAACATAAAACATAAAATAAATAAAAACGTGAAACTCTCAACACTCCCCCTCAGGTTAGAGCATAGATGTCTATCATGCTTAACTTTAAACTACATATGTCAAATGTGGAGCAAGGGAGAGCCTCGGTAAACATGCATGCAGCCTGATCTCCCGAAGATATGTGAACAATAAGAATGTCCCTTCTGAATCATGTCTCTAGTATAGTGGCAGTCCACCTCTACATGCTTCGTCCACTCATAGAAGGCTGGGTTATTTGCAATGAATGTGGCTACTTTGTTGTCACACCTCAACTCCATAGGGCTAGTTTGGATGGAAGGATAGATTTAATGGGATAACTTTTTTTAAGATGGGTTATCCTCCATTTTTGTTTGAAAGTCATAAAGGTTATCCTAGTGGGTTAACCTGTGACTATTTGGAAAGTTTCTGAGTTAACCTGTGAAAACACATGAGATAACCTACAAAAAAAGCTTATCCCACATCAACCCCAAAATAACTTATCTCGGGCTAAGTCCTCTTAACCCAGGTCAAACTATCCTTTCCACCAAACAAGCTTAACCCCTATTTTGATGGGTTATCCCTCTTACCAAACTAGGCCATAGGGTCTGCAACTGGGATATGAAGATCCAAGAAATCCACATGAGCTCCGCTATAGTTTGGGCCATCGCCTGATATTCAGACTTTGCACTGGACCTACCCACAACAGTTTGTTTCTTACTCCGTCAAGTGACCAGGTTTCCTCCCACAAAGGTGCAAAATTCCGTGGTACACTTCTTGTCCTTGAGCACTCAGCATAATCAACATCAGTGTAGGCCATCACTTCAGGAGTATTTCCACGGGTGAACAATAATCCCTTTCTTGGAGCAAATTTGAGGCATCTTAAGATCATGATTATTGCATCCCAGCGAACTCTCCGTGGTTTATCCATAACTGACTCACTTTGCTAACTGCAAATGCAATGTTAGGTTGTGTAATTGTTATATACAATAACTTTCCCATCAAGCCTCTAAATCGTCATGCATCCACTAGAGGTGAAGTTTCTTCATAAAGATGCACGATAGGGTCCATAGGAATGGATGCCAATTTGGCACCCAACATGCCAATCTTCTGGAAAAGATCCAAGATATACTTTCTCAAAGAAAGTACCACTACGTCGATATTCCAAGCTACCTCAATCCCAAGAAAATACTTGAGTGAGCCTAGGTCCTTCATGAAAAAATGTATCTATAAGAATTCCTTGGTGGTAGCAATGCTACTAGTGTCATCCCCCGTTATGATGATATCATCTATATACACAAGCACAACACATCCCTATGTTGTCCTAAAAAATAGGGAATGATCTGCAGATCTCTTAAAATCGATTTGTTCAACCACTTTCAATAGCTTTTAGAACATAACAATGGGCTCTGCTTAGGCCATAGATGACCTTATGTAGCCGACAAACCTTGGAACACTCCCCCTATGACTCAAACCTCGGTGGTTGTTGCATATACACTTCCTCGTCAAGATCACCATAGAAAAGCACATGCTTGACATCTAACTAATGCAACCCCCAATCCAGGTGAACGATAACAGAGATAAGAATGCAAACCGTGAACAGCCTCACCACGAGGGAGAAAGTATCAAAGTAGTCAATGTCGTAAGTCTGCATGTATCCTTTAGCTATCAGTCTAACTTGTAACGGTCCACAAAACCATTAGGTAGGTACTTGACAGTGAAGACCCGCTTGGATCCAACAATCTTCACATCAGATGGTGGATTTACAAGAGTCCATGTTCCCTATGAGAAAAGTGGAAACATCTCATCCTTCATAACTTTCTTTCATCGTGGATCTCCGAGAGCTAACTGCTAAGTAGAGGAAATATGCACACTAAAGAGAGCCATGACAAACTTCTGATGTCTTGGAGAGAGTCAGGTAAGGGACACGTCTCGAGATAGAGGATGCAGAGTGCAAGATTGTGTCCCTTTCCTTAATGCAATTGGTAGGTCAAGATCGATCTCGTCTCTGTCACCAGGTGACTCCTCGATATGGACAGAACCTGTTGGCTCCAAAAGAGATGGAGCCTTTGTGGCACCATGATTAGAAGAATCATCAGTATTACTAGAAGTGGATTATCTCAGGAGAAGGTGAAGGCACAGGCACTTGAGGAGGGGGGTCATGTTGTTGTCTAGGTTTATGAGAATGGACTAATCGAAACCTGCAATCCTATTCAGTCTCAAGTATCTCCCTTTGCTCACTATACAGGGTCAGGATGGGAATACCTGACTCACTCTTCAAGGAAAGGGCAACAATATAAGAACCCACCGAGTAGTAAGGAGCAAAACTCGAAAAGGAGACATCCACACTAACATATTGTCTTCTTCCCTGGATCATAACATTTATACCCCTTCTAAGTCTTCGAGTAACCCACAAAAATACATTCGACAACTCTGGGAGACAACTTGTCTCCATTGGGACCACTGATTTAAATGCTGTTGGCAAGGCCTATTTTGAAGGATGACCATGCCGATATGATTATAATGTCGAAAGTCAGGAGTTTCGCCGGCATGCCAACCATACCGGAGGCATGCTGACGTGCCAATGCCGATGATGTGTGCTTACTGCAGACTGCAGTATGTGCTAGTCCGCTCCGCTAATGCCACTGCCACTGCCATCTCCACTACCAAATCATATGCCTTAGCGAAATGAACCTTACACAACAACCCCTTTGACCTCCTCTTGTTCCACAATACTAGCATCTCCATAGCCAAAATGAAGGACTCCTGAAGCGATCTACCCCTGATGAAAGTAGATTGCACAAGGCTAACAAGGTCAGGCAGGACCTCCCTCAGTCTATTTGTAAGGATCTTCACCACAATCAAATAAACTAAATTAGATAGCATTATCAATTGATAATGTTCTATCTTCTCTACTCATGGCTTCTTAAGCAGCAAGAAAAAGAGATATCTATTCAATCTCTCAAAGCCAAAATTCCCCATAAAGAACTCCTAGCACATGGCTAAAAAGTTAACATGTATCACATCCTAAAGCTCCTTATAACAAAGAATTGAGAAACCATCTCGGACAGGTGAACCTTCCCGCCTTCAGGCCCCTAATAGGGGGCCAAGACCTCCTCCTTTACCAAATCTCTCCTCAACAACTCCTTGCCACCCATATCAAGCACAAGAACCTGTGAATCGAGCCACTTCCATCTGCCTGGGTTCCTTCTTCTAGTAAAGTCATAGTAATGCAAGCTATGAGCTAGCGCAATATGCTATATATATAAACCTCATCATTCATCTTGACTAATGAGATCAAATTTGAACACCGTCACAAGCTTGTAGCAAGATGGAAAAACCTGGTATTGCATCACCTTCCTTCAACCACAATTGTCTAGAACGCTATCTTCGGTCCTTCTTGTGATCCACCCTAGCGATAACCCCCTACATCTTATGTCGCTCCTCCCTTTCATATGACGTCAAATCCCTTTATCTTCAAGTTTGTCCAAGCTATCAACACATTGAAGAGCCTCCACACAAGATTTCTCCCTCCTCTCCCAAACCTCCATCTTAAAGGAGATCAACTTAGACCTCGTCCTCATCAACTTCTCTGCAAAAACCTTCGTTGTTGACCCAAAGATCTGCCCAGCATTCCATTCTTGAGTGATCATCTCCTTGAGTTGGGGTTCAAGGAGCCATGATGTAGCCAACTTGAAGTACGATGAGAACCTACCCAAGCCCAACTGGAAATCAAACCTCCTCCACATAAAAAGCATTCCACCAACCCTTCCAACAAAATCAACCTCCAAAAAGGAATCAAACACTCTACCACCAAGCTCCCTTTTCACAAAAGGCTCCAAGGACCCCAACTTCATTTCCAGCACAATCACAATCCACCCTCCACTCAAGAGCACAATGAAGCAAGACTCCCTATCAAGGCTTTGAAGCCCCCTCATGTTCCACGACAGAATGTTAACCATCTACAAAAGAAGAATCCCTTGTCAAGGTGGAACGTCGAGCCCCAACCACCGGAGCCACCTTCGTGTCAACCTCATTGATCTATCTATGAAACCACCACAATGCCCTTCCTCTTGTCATACGAATTCTTAAACTATGTCTGACACTTGTAGACTATCCGAAGTTTTGGTGGCAAAAGCAATCTCTAGGGACTTCGATTCCGCACCCGAGCCTTTGGCGCTCCATGAGCACCCTCACCTCCGGACTACCAAACAAAGCAAGTGACACATCCCGACATTCCTTAGGTTTGAAGGTCCTCGCCACTCCAACATGCCCAATTTCACCTTCCTCCCAAGCAAGCTCACAACAACCCACCAATGATTTAAATGTCGACGACATGCCGCCGATATACTGTCGGCAAGGGGGTTTTCGGAGCAAGGCCATGCCGACACAAAGATGGTGTCGATTTACAGGTAAATCGTCGGCATGTCGAGGATTTCGCCGGCATGCCGACAGTTGCCAAAGAAACCGGCAGCATGCCGACCGTCTACTGGCCGGGAAAAGCTTGCGCTAGGAATTGGAGAGCGAAACTGAAAAGAATTGGAGGGAATTTTCTTGAAATAAGAATTTGGACACACACACACTCGCACCCACACGCACGCACACACATACGTTGATTTTTAGTCATATAACCTTAAATAACAATTGTTTTTTGTCATATAGCCTTATATACAACTGTAAATATGTTTCCCTTTGTCACACACGTTGATTTTTTGTCAAATAACAATTATTTTGTCATATAGGCTTATATACAACTGTACATATGTTTCTAACATCTTGATTTAGTTGTCTTTCAAATTTTAATCATCTCTGTCATTTCTGTCGGCATGCATCGGCATGCCCTCGATGTGCCTCGAAATGTCATTTTTTCGGGCCGTCAAAATCGTCGAAATCTACCATCGAAAAATAGGCATTTCCACGGCATGCCCACGAAATGCATGCCTATAATTTCATCGGCACGGCGTCGAAATCGACATTTCGAACCTTGATTGGGACCACCATTGATATGGATAAAGGAGACAACCAAACACCTTAGGAGGGACTCCAAAGAGTTCCTTATAAGGAAACAAAATGAAAGTTTCCTCTTCCAAAACGATAGATGGCATAGAGTTTGTCAAGTGACAAGCAGTGAGAACAGCATCTACCCAATATGATAAGGGAACATTGTTCTAGATAAGTAAGGTTCAAGCAATATCCAGAATGTAACGATGCTTTCTCTCAGCAATACCATTCTGCTGGGAAGTATAAGGACAGCTTGTCTGGTGAAGTATGCCTTGTTCTCAGAACGCCAACCGAAGGGAATAAGAACAAAATTTCGAAGTATTGCTAGTTCTAATAGTTTCACATGAGCACCAAATTGATTCTTTATTTCGATAAGAAAGTTTTTTATTACAGACCCATCTTCAGACTTAGACTTCAAAAGGAAAACCTATGACAGACGTAAGTCATCCACAGCAACAAGATAAAAACGATGCCTCATACGATCAGGAGCACAACTAGGACCCCAGACATCAAAGTGAAGTAATTGAAACAAGGACTAAGAATACGACCTTGTCAACTCGGAAAGGAGCCTCTGTGATGCTTTCCAAGTTGGCAAGTTTCGCACTGAAAAATAGTTGTGGGTGATATTTATAGAATAGCATGTCTCAACTTTGACAAGGAGAGATGACTGAATCTCAGGTGCCATAAGTAACTCGATGAGCTTCCAGCAGACGCCATAGCATGGCTGGCATAAGGTGACTACAGTAAGTAGTAGACCCCCCCCCTTCCTCACCGCCACAGCCAATCACCTGCCTCATCAATATATCCTAAAACATGTCTCATGGGGTCAAACGCTGCACAAAAATTCAAGTCCTTGGTAATACAACAAACAGAAAGTAAATTCAAAGGAAAATCACGAGCACGAAAAACAGTCTGTAACCAGATGGGAAGGGGGTATCTAAACCTCCCCCTAACCTATAACAAGAGAATTCCATCCATCTCCTACAACAATGCTCCTCTCAAATGTGTCGGTGCAAACTAGCAAACTATTGTGCCTTCCCACAGATGTAGCAAGAGGCACCAGAGTTAACAAGCTAGTTTGCATCATCGATCCTTGCATGACAAGCTAGAAATACAACTAAAGACTTGGTGATTGCAGCAATATCTTCAAGTCCAAAAGATGAGCTAGAAGCCACAGGAGGCGTAGGACACATCTGGGACAACCTCTGCATCAAGTCATCATATTCAGCTCTAATAATAGATGCAGCTTTTAAACGAAACTCTGAACCAGCAACATCCTGGTGAGCACTGGCAAGATTTCCATGCTTGGACCAACATGAGTCCTCAATGTGCCCAATCTTCCCACAGTAAGAGCATCGGGGACTAGTACGCCCCTAACCACCTCAACCACGTCCACGACCACGAATGGGTTGTCCAACTCCCCTTACTCTACCTTGAGACGCTGCCATGGCAAAGGTATTCTCCACATGTCTAGAGGGAGAGAGGGAGACAACAAGTCATCTCAGATGATTGTAGGCCTCCTCTATAGTAGGTATGTCTGGCAAAGTCAGCATATGTGATATTACAGCCTCATAGGATGGATCTAACCTAACTAGAAAGTGACCTACCATGATATGTGCCCTATAGAGTAAGGTTTTAAATGTCGATGTCATCATGTCAATAGGTTAAAAAGGGGGCATGTCGCTAGCATCTGGGAAATTTTGGGAAATTTGCTTTAAAATGTCCAAAATAGCCCAAAATATCACAAATTTGATGAAAATGCTAAAAGACCAAAATCGTCTATTTTGAATGAAAATATAATACAAACGTGCTACTGGCATATCGATAGTCAGCATTCAAAAGAAAAGACACAAAGCAACCATACACAATTCTAAAGTTCATGTAGTATATGTACTTTCACATACTTTATACCCTTCCATATCAAAGAAGAATCCTTAATATTGAAGATCTCAATGCAAAAGTAAATAACCAAGACACAAGTTTATAGCCTCTAAATTTTCAAGATGCCATCAATATAGTTGTAGCCATAGGATGTTTCCTTCATCCTTTTTTTTGGAGGACGAGAGAGTATTTAGATAGATTCAATCACAATGGATATTCGTAGTCTTTTTTTGTCATGATTTCCACAAATCACATTAAGGAAAAGGATCTTGACACTTGATGTATAAGCTTCCACTTCTACTTTATATCACATCATCCGCCAAATTAAATTTGAGGCATGTTGTTGTCCATAGGCTCACTACCTACAACATTCCTCATGATCACAACTCAAAATCTTTGTAAATTAAGACTCGCTTACACGTACAAGAAAATATTTTTTTTAAGCAAGAAAAGATATGTCGGCAACACATCGACAATATATCACCGATATGTTCAAAATTGTGTTAAGGGCTCCAATTTTAACGATGTCACCGATACCCCTCAATATCGGCAACATATCAGCCAACATTAGGGAAAAAGATATGACAAGGGTGTCAATATCAATTGTGGCTTCGATATCAACATGTCGGCAATATATCGCCGACATGTCTTTCCTTGTTGTAGAGATTTTGTGACTTGAAAGAGCACATAGAAGTATAGGCATTCAGCCTCTCAAAAGTCAACCTCAAACTAGAATAGTACTAGGAGAGTATGTGTGGCAAAGAACCTCCCACATTTATTTCGCAATCTCGTAGTACATTATCTCTGTTGCAATCCTTTGAATGGTGGTATTCATAATTCACGCCCGAATCATAGCATTGTCCTAGGAATCATAGCATAATCCTCGAAATGGAGTATCATATCTACTAAGTTCTTCCACCAAAGAAATACTTATTTCATTGGTCACCATCCTCGATCACTTGCATATATATTAAATAGGAGGCCAACTTAGGTTCAACCCCCTCCTCCCGGTCATTGAATTAATTGAATAATCTAGATTGAAGAAAGTGCCTAAGTGGTCCCAGTTGGTGCTAGAGCACCACGATCATTTGTTTTGATGATAACAAAACAAGTGTCATTTAACATTTGCACTTGAAGTCTTAGATTTCAGGCAAATTACAAATGGAGACGTGATTAGACGGAGTTCGAGCTCGCATCCAGGATGGATTGAAGGAGCTTAATGAAAAATAGAGGAGATTCGTGAGGAGCGATAGATTAAAGATGGAAGGACAAGAAGAATAGGATAGAATTCTGTTTATTTCTTTCATGTACTTTTATCTTTATTTCCTTGCTCTTTTTGTTCTTTAGAGCATCATGTTAAAGAGCCTCAAAGTACCCTAACAGCAGTCCTAGGAACACCTGCACAACCCTAAGATACTTAAATTTTCTGTAAAGAACTTAGAAAACCAATATAGAATTTAAACAGTCTTTCCAGATGTCTAATTCCAAAAACAGACGTCTGATAATGGGTTTTAAGACATCTGACTGTTGATTCAGACGTCTGATAACATTTAAGCTGGACTTAGTTAGTTCTGTCTGATGAATTCAGACGTCCAAACCTTAAACCAGACGTCTTAGAAGACGTCTGATATTTTTGCCAGACATCCAATTAGTGGACCGTTGGTTGGCTTAACAAACACTGAAGGATATGACCGTTAGAGCATTATCAGACATCCTTAAGCCTTTCCAAACGTCTGATACATGACCGTTTTACTTCGGCTGACCCGAAAATCTCTTCTCAGAGATTTTCTAGCCGTTGCAATCTTTTGGAAATCCATTCCCGCAGAAAAGTAGGTTTCCAGACATCCAGACATAGTGCCAGACATTCCTGTACGTCGTCTGATGGACTTACACTAGAACCATGTTTAGATCTGATTCAAGTCAGGAAGAAACCCACCTAAAATCAGACGTCTGACTTTAATCCCAGACGTCTTAAACTGAACTTCCAGACGTCTGATGCCAGGATCAGACGTCTGATAACCCTGTCAATGCAATCATTGTTCCTGATTTCAACCTGATTCTCTTGGGCTTTGCTCCCAACAGCTATGGAAGCTTTCCAAAGCTTTCCAAAGCCTTCCTAAGGCCTCTATAAATAGAAGGGAGCTTTTGCCACTCAATACACACCAAGTAATACATTTTCACATCATTTTATGCCTCTTGATCCTAAGAAGAAAGCTCTTGCTCTCCAAGCTCAAGTTTTTCATCTAGAGAGCATCAAGCATTTGCGCACCCGCTCTCCCGTTGTAGTTCACGAGAGCGACGTTGCGCCGTCGCGTGGCTCACGCACCCGTGTCATCGATTCGACACACTTCCATCAAAGGGAAGTTACCTAATTCCTATAGAAGCTAGGTTTAAATCATTGTTGGCTCTATAGAATTGTTGTTATTTATCTTTGTTACTTTGGTTGGGTATTCGCTTTGCTAATTCCCATCTCCTTTGTGGGACAAAATCCTTCTCGTGAAGAGAATGGGTTTGAGGTACATTACTCTCGTATAAAGTAACGTAGTTGTAATTAAGGTTGAATCACCCTCATTTAAGTGATTCCTTTAGTGGATTTGATCAACTTGGTTGATCGGAAAATCCTAACTCGAGAGGGTTAGGTGATGGTTTTCACCCGGTTTGAGTTTCCACCTAAAAATAATTGTGTACTTTGTGAGATTGTTTCATATCATAATTCCGCAATTTATTACGTCACCCACTCCTTGCAAAGGGAATCTACAATTGGTATCAAAGCAGGTTCTTGCTAATCAGAGTAACACCCGGCAAGAAGATCATGGAGGGGAGCAGTTCCGCAATCCGAATATCCGAGGGACAGTCCATGTCCCGTCTGCCATTCTTCGACGGGAGCAACTACCCCTACTGGAAGCTGCAGATGAAGACTTGGCTTCAAGCCAATGACTTCACGATTTGGGCCAGGTGCGAGACGCCATTTGAAATCCCAGAGAAACCTACGGGAGGCTACTCGCAACAACAAATTCGTGAGCTTTCTTTGAATGCGAAGACCATGAACGCTCTTTACTGCGCGCTCAGCCCGGAGGAGTTCAATAGAATCTCGCAATGCGCCACCGCATACGAAATTTGGCATACACTTAAGGTAACTCACGAAAGTACCTCTAAAGTAAAAACCTCTAAAATAAATTTACTTTCTCAAGAATTTGAATCTTTTTCTATGAAGCCTAACGAATCTTTAAGTGAGATGAACACTAGTTTCACTCTCATTGTAAATAATTTGAAAGCTTTAGGGAAGACTTTCATTAGGGGGAGCTTCAAGGGAAGCTTCTTCGTTCCCTCGGACCAGAGTTGGAACAGAAAGTCACCGCCATCGAGGAGGCAAACGAAGTGGAGGAGCTCAACATGGAAGTTCTCCTAGGCAATCTAATGGCCTACGAGACAAAGTTGAAGCAGAAGAAGAAGGATACACCGAAGCCAAAATCGAAGAAGACTCGCCTTTAAAGCCGGGTCGGATAGCGAGGTAAGTTCCGACGACGAAGACTTTAAAATTTTACTTAAGAAACTTTCTAAGTTTTGTAGGAAATCAAAGAAGGAGAAGGAGAGCCTGAGACATTGCTACCACTGCAACGAGAAAGGGCATCTACGACCAGAATGCCATCTTCTCAAAAAGGAGAAGGAAAAGGAGAAGAAATCTAGGAAGGAGTTTCAAGCCACTTGGGACGATTCGAGCTCGAAGGAAGAAAAGTCTATCGAAGAAATCGCTTGCTTTGATTTCATGGCTAGAGAAAGTGATAGCGACAGCGAAAGCGGAAGTGACTCCGACAACGAGGTAAATTTCGATTTACAAGATACATTTAATGAGCTTTTTGAAGTTAGTAAATTACTTAAGATAGAAAATAAAACATTAAAAAGAACCTTAATTTTCTTTAAAATGAAAATGATAGGTTAAAAAAATAACTCAAGGACATAGAAACTAGTCCTAAAAATAATAACCTATTATTAGAAAATAAAAATTTAATCAATGAAAATACTAAATTGATTGAAGAAAATGATAATTTAAAGTTAGAAATTTCTTATTTAAAGACTAAGATGCATATTATAGAAAAAGAAATTACATGTTTTAGGGAAAACTCTAACAAATTAATCAACAAAGTAGATAATTTTTATAGCCCTAAGGTTGAGAAAGGATCTCCATCAAGGAGATCCGCTAACAAGTCCGGATCCAAGTTCACTTGGATACCGAAGAAAGAATTGGAATCCTATTTTGTAGGTCATAAAGACTACAACACAAAGGACTGGACCTACAAACTCAAGGATGGTCAACTCGAGTTGGGAGAACCAAGGAGGAGAACAAGACCGACGAGACGGCGAATAAATGATGAACCCGCCGCACGTCGACCACCAGACTGGAGACCGGCGCCAATGCCCGGGCCTCCAAGCTACGGATGGGAGCCCCATCCGATGTGGCATCCACCACCACCATTTGGGCCATTTTATTGGCCATGGTAGGTGAGGTAAAAATTCTTTACCCTATCTTTTTATCATAAGTATTTAGATAGGGGGAGTAAAAAAAATTTATGAGCTAATTGTCAATTTTTAAGGAGGATATGTAAGCTAAATTTGCTTTAGTAAGGGGGAGAAAAATAACAGATATCTTGTTACAAAAAGAGGGAGGACATTACTTTTGTTAAAAGAAATTCATAGAAGAGCATGTTTTAAGGGGGAGTTATAGAAAATTTAAAATCAATCAAATCTTTTTGATAATGTCAAAAAGGGAGAGAATTTTTTTTTTGCATTATTTATGGTTGTCATCATCAAAAAGGGGGAGATTGTTGGTGCTAGAGCACCACGATCATTTGTTTTGATGATAACAAAACACGTGTCATTTAATATTTACACTTGAAGTCTTAGATTTCAGACAAATTACAAATGGAGACGTGATTAGACGAAGTTCGAGCTCGCATCCAGGATGGATTGGAGAAGCTTGATGGAAAACAGAGGAGATTCACAAGGAGCGATAGATTGAAGATGGAAGGACAAGAAGAATAGGATAGAATTCTATTTATTTCTTTCATATACTTTTGTCTTTATTTCCTTGCTCTTTTTGTTCCTTAGAACATCATGTTAAAGAGTCTCAAAGTATCCTAACGGTAGTCCTAGGAACACCTACACAACCCTAGGATACTTAGGTTTTCTGTAGAGAACTTAGAAAACCAATATAGAGTTCAAACAGCCTTTCCAGACGTCTAATTCCAAAAACAGATGTCTAATAATAGATTTTAAGACGTCTGACTGTTGATTCAGACGTCTAATAACATTTAGGCTGAACTTAGTTAATTTTGTCTGATGAATTCAGACGTCCAGACCTTAAACCAGACGTCTTAGAAGACGTCTGATGTTTTTGCCAGACGTCCAATTAGTGGACCGTTGGCTGGCTTAACAAACACTGAAGGATATGACCGTTAGAGCCTTATCAGACGTCCTTAAGCCTTTCCAGACGTCTGATAAATGACTATTTTACCTCAGCTGACCCGAAAATCTCTTCTCAGATGATTTCTAGCCGTTGCAATCTCTTGGAAATCCATTCCCGCAGAAAAGTAGGTTTCCAGACGTCCAGACATAGTGCCAGACGTCCTGTATGTCGTCTGATGGACTTACACTAGAACCCTGTTTAGATCTGATTCAAGTCAGGAAGAAACCCACCTAAAATCAGACGTCTGACTTTAATCCCAGACATCTTAAACTGAACTTCCAGACGTCTGATGCCAGGATCAGACATCTGATAGCCCTGTCAGTACAATCATTATTCCTAATTTCGACCTGATTCTCTTGGGCTTTGCTCCCAACGGCTATGGAAGCTTTCCAAAGCCTTCCAAAACCTTCCTAATGCCTCTATAAATAGAGGGGAGCCTTTTCCACTCAATACACACCAAGTAATACATTTTCACATCATTTTGTCTCTTGATCCTAAGAAGAAAACTCTTGTTCTCCAAGCTCAAGTTCTTCATCTAGAGAGCATCAAGCATTTGCGCACCCGCTCTCCCGTCGTAGTTCACGAGAGCGACGTTGCACCGTCGCGTGGCTCACGCACCCGCGTCATCGATTCGACGCACTTCCATCAAAGGGGAGTTTCCTGATTCTTATAGAAGCTAGGTTTAAATCTTTATTGGCTCTATAGGATTGTTGTTATTTATCTTTGTTACTTTGGTTGGGTATTCGCTTTGCGAATTCCCGTCTCCTTCGTGGGACAAAATCCTTCTCGTGAAGAGAAGGGGTTTGAGGTACGCTACCCTCGTATAAAGTAGCGTGGTTGTAATTGAGGTTAAATCACCCTCGTTTAAGTGATTCGTTTAGTGGATTTGATCAACTTGGTTGATCGGAAAATCGTAACTCGAGAAGGTTAGGTGGTGGTTTTCACCCGGTTTGGGTTTCCACCTAAAAATAATTGTGTACTTTGTGTGATTGAATTTTGTGAGATTGTTTCATATTATATTTCCGCAATTTATTACGTCACCCCCTCCTAGTAGGGAATCTACAGTCCACACCCCCACTCCCTTCCACCTCCACCCCACTTGATTCACCCCCTTTCCACCTACCTTCACTGACCACACTCCCCACACCAGTGGCATTCCTCTGCTCCACTCAACCTCACTCTACCTCCTTAGATTGATCCTCCTCCTCACACTAGTGACACCCCTTCTTCCTTCCTCCTCACCTCCCTCCCTCCTCCTCACCTACACCACCCACTCCTCCCTTCCCCTAACCTCCTTAGAATCGTTGCTGCCACTCCCTCCCTCATCCTCTTATCAGGTGGCCTCCCAATCCCTCCCACTTCACTCCACCTTCCCTCTCGTCGACCCCCACACCCCATCTCCTATCCTCTCCACCCAATCACCCACTTCCTGCAGCTTCCCACCTCCCCCCACTTCCAACCCTTGCTCACCACCTCCTCGTTCTCTGCATTCTTCAGGACAAGAAACGCAACCTCTACACAACCCAAGTCTAGATAGCACGTCGCCACCAAGGAGGCATACTGTGGGGGAGCTTTAGTGGTGGTAGTAGCCGAGGAGGACGAAGGAGGCTAGAGGGGAAGTTGGGAGGAAGGGACAGAGGAACTTTGCTAGTGGAAGAGGAAAGGAAGAGGTGGTTACTACGTGGAGGATGTGATGGTGGTAGAGGTGGAGGAGGGAGGGGCAAATGAGGAGGATGAAGGGAGCAACGGAGGACGGGAGCCATCGCTGTTGTTGGAAGAGAACGGAGGGAGGAATAAAGATGCCGACACTGCTGTGGACGTTGGAGGAAGAGGGATGCCAATGCTTTTGTGAGAGGAGGAAGGTTGGATTAGGAAGGGGGAAGGGTGAGATTGGGGATACATTTGGGAAAATTTGACACTTTTGGAGCCGTTGAATCTAATTAGATGTAGTTGCACCCTCCCTTTTCCCTATTAAATATCAACTTATGGAGAATTTAAGTATTAGCAAAACTAATAACCGAAGATAAATTAATAATGTTACATATTAACTTATGAGAATTTAAGTATTAGCAAAACTAATAACTAAAGATAAATTTATAATGCGTATATTATTCAATATATATTTAACATCTCTTCTAAATATAATTTGCTTAGTACATATTATCAATTTATAGAGAACTCGATCATTAGCAAAACTCACAAAGATGTATTAACAATATATACATTATTTAATATATATTAGATATCTCTAGAATCGCAAAGAATTCTAAAGCTAAGAATTGCTTGGTTTGGGGTCTGTATATACATGAAATTAGGGAGCATATAATGAACTTTTAATTTTTTTTAAGAACTTTAAAAGGAGCCCATTAATTAGTTAAATGCAAATAGGGTCTCTTTATATGAATGATGGAAAGATCCCATCTTGAAAGTATGTCAACTCTGTCTTGATCCTTTTTCTATTTTCATTTTAATAAGATGATCAAGCCCATACATGAGAGATGTGCCTTGTCCATGGCCACATGACCAAATCAATTGTCTATTTGGGATATGCTTCTTGCCAAATTGTTTAAGTTGTCTTCACCGTATACATATGTGGACTTCGTTCAATGGACTGGACTCTATTCATGGTGGCATATGCCTAGGTTCCATACCATGATGCTTTGTTTTTCCGAAAAAGCATACCATGATGCAAAAGTTCATGCTCGATGAGAGAGATTCATATAGGCAGGTGGTTTGCCATCATAGACTTAATGATGCTCAGTTAGAGAGAGAGAGAGAGAGAGAGAGAGAGAGAGAGCATCAGGTGTGCGGAAAAATATTGGAGGAAGAGAGAGAGAGAGAGAGAGAGAGCAGAGATGAGATGTGCAATTGAGAGCGAGTGAAAAAGAACAGTGTGTGGGAAGAAAGATAGCAGGGAGACTAAGTGTGAGCGGAAGGATCTAACACACGTCAAAGAAATACAGTGACTCATGTCGCATTGGGAAGAGTTACGGGAGAGTTCAAAATTTTAATATACGTATATAGATATGTAGTAAAGCAACAACATTCATGTGCCACCAAACCCTCCACTAGAAAGACCATGTCATCAGCGGAATGGAGAAGCGGAACCATCAACTACCCCAAGGAAAATCCTGTAGAAAGCCCAACTAAACATGCCACAAAAGCAACCTAGTGCTAGAGCATCAACTTCCAGAGACAAAAGTGATGTCCACAGGCAACCCTATCTAAGTCCCTTTAATGGCTGAAGCCACCCACCACTAAGTCTGCCATTCAAGAGTAAAGAAGAGATAGATGTAAAGCACCTCTTCAGAAATTGGATCCACAAGTCAGGAAAACCTCTCTTCACAAGGGACGGCCACATAAATCACCAATCAACAAAATCATAGGCTTTAGCAGAATCCATATTCCACATAAAAACCTTGTTAGCCATCCTCCGCCAAACAGGAGATTGCAGTTAGAGCCACAACAAAGCAATTTGTCAACTGACATCCTCTTGTCATCCTCTAATAAAAGTTAACCTGCACTAGAGAGATAAGAATGTCTGCAACATGGTGAAGATCATTTGCAAGAATCTTTGCCACAATTAGATGTATCGAATTTGACAAGGCAATTAGTCTTAAATCATTCACAATTTTCACCACCTCCCTCAGAAAAAGGAATATGAAAAACTTATTTAGCCGATTGAAACCACTATTTCCCACCCAAAATTCCTTTAAAATGGAAATCACTTTCACACCCAACACATTCTAAAACACCTTATAAAAGAAGACTAGAAAACCATCCAACCTAGGGGATCCACTCACATTAACGCATGCTGGGGCGGTCTTAACCTCATTACATCAGCTATCAACATGTTTTTTTGCTTTTCAAATAGACCAGGCATCTCCCAACCCCCCCATCTCCAAGACCCAGTATGACTGAGTATGCAAAACCTCCTGAACTGAGATCACAGAAAATCACCACCCTATTGCCTGACCCTGAGTTCCACACCACTTGCTAAAAGGCTCTCTGTATCCTTTCTTCTCCCATTTGCACAGGCGTGGAAGATTTTAGTATTTGTATCACTCTCCTTCAACGAAGTTTGTCACAATCTCAGTCTTCATTCAACCTCAATCTTCTTGTCCTCCTTGACAACCACCTATTGATTTTTAACCTGCTCATCCATCTCTTCTACTTGTAAGAACTCTATCCAACCTAGAAATGATTGTCAAAGCCTTAGTCCTCCACCGCAATCCTTCCTCCTTTAGCTTCCTTCTATACCCCTTCAAAAACTCCCATAGCCTAGCAAACTTGTTGGCCAAAAATAAGGGTAGCCATGTTAGCAAAAACTTGATTCATCAAAGACTTTTTTAATTTGAAATAAGTTCCACATCTCTAGTCAATATTAGGCCTCTAACCAGGCAAGTACAGTCCAAGAAAATTCACTCCAAACCTATCATGTCCAAGAGTGGAAACAACTCCACGAACTCAATTGACCCAACAATCCTATCAATGCATGAAGATAAATCTCCATAGGAGGAAATCCTCCAAGTATAATGGCAACAAATCACCAGAAACACCAGCAGATCAAGTTCTACAAGTGAATCACTAAATGTTGCTGATCCTAAGTCTCGATACAATGTCTCTTAGTCTATCCCCCGGCCGGAGGGTGACATTGAAATCCCCAATCAACCAAGGAAAATCAGGGTAACTACTACAAATACTCTGAGATCCTCCTACAAGGTAGCTCTCTCCAGATTCATGTGTAGCCCGTAAAAATAAGTGAAGAGAATTCTGTCACCATCGAAACTTCTAATCAAGACAACTGACAAAGCAAAGGTATCATGAATGGAAAGATGCTTCGCTAAGAAACCCTCAGGCACTAGCATTTTTGGTGCTTCAAACGGAGATCCGAACATCAGCAGATGCAAGGCCGGACAAAGAGGTGCAAGGACCTCTAACCCAAGTTGGGTTCAGACTCAGATCCAAGCAGGTTCAAATAAGAGATGCATTCAAATTGTTAGCACATATTATTATTTGATATTTGTATGGATTTTCAGGCTTTTAGCTCCTCAGGGACACTCTTGTACTTTTACCCTTTTTGGTCTCTCTCTATATAAGAGAGTCTAGGATTTTCAATAAAAGATTAACTCATTTCATCCAATTTGGTATCAAAGCATCGGTTCTAGACCGTGGCTCTAGTATCCCACCCCTAAGGCCTCCGAAACCCTACCACCAAATCCCTCACCCTCTCTCCCCCTAACCCAATGTCGACACCCCTCCAACGGCAGCGCGCGGCGACGTGCGGCAATGCTGAGCAACGCAACGATGGCTTTGCGCATCAGGAGAGGCGCAATGGCAGCAGCGCTGTGCGGCATAAGTGGCGCGGCGGCAGCGCTGTGCGAGTAGCAGCGACGACGCGCAGGTAGGAGCAGCATGCGGTGGCGACGCTATGCGTGTGGGGGGTTTGTAGCCCCTTTCTAGGGCAACATCCCTTCTGATCACAGGGAGATAGAGACCTAGGTCCCCTTGGGGCCGTCTCGAGTGTTCTCCCCACACCCAGGTTAGGCCAACGCCCGTCCAAGGGGGCTTCTTGTCAAAGATGCAAATCTGAACACATCATGTTTCAGATCTATTGATGTTTTCATGGTGATAGAAGGTTGATTGAGACTTTTGAATTGCAAAGATGACTTCAGATGATCAGTCCGAGGTGATGTCGAGCCCTCTTTCGGACACCAGGGTACTTAAAAATCCGTTCTTCAGTCCCATCATCAAGTTAGATGAGACCAACTACCTGCAGTGAGCCCAGACCTTCCTCATGACTGTCAAGGGTCATGGGAAGAGTCACATTCTTACGGATCCGAAGCCTGCAAACAAAACTGGCATAAATGCCAACTGGGATAGAGACAACGCCATGGTATGTGCATGGCTCATGTAGACAATTATTCCCCGAATAGGAGATGAGATCATGTACTACGCCACAGCAAAGGAAATGTAAGAGTCCTTGCGTGAGACTTACATGCCAAAAACTCCGCACGGGTTTTCCAGGTCTTGTACGACCTCTTCTACTTGTGTCAGGAAGGATGTACGCTACCACAGTACTACTCCCTCATGAAGGGAATGCTGGACAGGCGTCACTCCTATTTGCCGAAGTGTGCTTGTGAGTCCTGGAGGAACTTTAGGAGATAGTTGACATTCTCCCTTTTCTTGGCAAGCCTCAGCCCTAAGTATACGGCAACCAAAGATCAGATCATCACCGCTCCTGAGCTTCCTACCTTGGAGGAAGCTTATAGCAAACTCAACAGAGTGGCAGTGCGCACTCCTGCTCCTAACTCTGGTGCTCAGACGTCCACACTGGCTGCGATCCCTAGGCGTGGCAGGGGTACTCCTGCACATGGTCATGGACATAGACGCACTTCTGGTACACGCACTAGGACTTTGTGTACTTACTGTGACAAACTTGGCCACTCTGAGGCTACATGCTAGCATAAGCATGGTAGGCCAGCCATGGCCAATCAGATAGCCGAGATCACTGATGGAGCCCTCCCCAGTCCTGATGTTAGCTCCCTTAACACAGAAATTGAGACCTTAAGGCAGCAGATTGCTCAGTTGACTTAAGCATCCTCTTCTCAGCCTCTAAATACTGCAGCTATTGCCACCTCTTCTAAGGCACCTGCGACTGGCATGTCGTCACTCTTATCCTCTAGAGATTGATTGATTGATTGATTCTTGTGTGTCCAAGCACCTATGTGGCGACGGGAGATCTTTATCTCAGTTAACACCAGTCACACCAGCTAGAACGGTATAGGTGGCAAACGAGAGACATTCGCCACTTATTGGCAAAGGAGATATATCTTTATCTCCTACTTTGAGACTGACAAATGTTTTCTATGTGCCTGATTTTCCATTGAGTTTACTATCTGTTAGCAATATTACCAGAGATATGAACTAGCACCACAAGGCTAGCTTTCCACTTCTACTTCAGTTTCTTCTGTTGCTATGTTTAATTTGATTCATATGGATGTTTGGGGTCCCAGTCGTACTCTTGATCGACTTGAGAACATATATTATTGTGTTAGTGGATGATTTTTCCCGTATTTCTCGGATGTTTCTCTTGAAGAAAATGTCCGATGTGGGAAAAATTATTGAACATTTTGTTAAGGAAATAAAAACTCAACATACTTGTTTGGTGAAGCATTTTCGGTCTGATAATGCTTTAGAGTTTTGTACTACTCGATTGCACACTTTCTTTTCCAATTGTGGCATTATCCATGAGACCACGTGCCCCCACAACTCAGCAGAATAGTGTTGCTAAGAGGAAACATCGTCATATTCTTAATGTTGCTCATACATTGTTGATTTACCATTCAGTACCCTCTCTTTACTAGGGTGACGCTGTTTTGACTGCATGTTTTCTGATCAATAAGATGCCTAATGCTGCTTTATATGAAGATTCCATTGATGGTTATGTATCATGATAGACCCTATTTCGCGTCACCCCTCAGATTTTTGGTTGTGTTGCTTTTGTCCACCTGTTGGGACCGAGTCGGGATAAACTAGCACCAAAAGCAATTAAGTGTGCTTTCCTTGGGTATACTCAGATGGAAAAAGGGTATCAATGTTTTGATCCAATTACTTCCCTGCACTCTCGACGGATGTTACCTTTCATGAGGTGATACCCTTCTTCTCTACTTCTGCTGCTAAGATGCCTTCTGAGGGTGACATGACACCTATGTCATTTACACCCATTTGCTTTAGGAGTTTTCCCAATATTCCTGTCCCTACTGCACCACCACCACCTGCTACGATGTCCTTTCCTCGTTTGACTGAGCCACGTCAGACATGTCTGTCCTTATACTACTTTTCAAGGCCCCCCACCCTCGCCTTTACCATCAGATTCTCAGGTGATTCCTTTAGACACTGATGCATGTTTGCCATGTGCTAATCACAGGGACGGGATAGATGATGTGATAGGTGATCTAGATCTTCCGATAGCCATTTAGAAGAGACCACAGATCTGCACTTATCCCACACTGGGGCACTTGCTACTGACGGCTTAGCCCCTTGGTTTGTAGGATTCACTCAAGCGTTGGCTACTACTCAGATTACAGCGACTCACCATGAGGCCATGCTTGATCGGAAGTGGTAGGTAACCATGGAGGACAAGATGGCAGCTCTTAGAGGCCGTCGGACCTAAGAGCTTGCTCCACTTCCAGATAGTGCTACGATTGTTGGTTGTCGATGGGTGTTCACTGTGAAGTTCAACCCAGATGGAGGTATTGTCAGATACAAAGTACGCCTCGTGGCAAAGGGGTTCACCCAAACCTATGGGGTGAATTTCTTTGATACCTTTTCACCAGTAGCCAGACTTCCTACGGTATGGGTACTGATCACAGTAGCAATTCAGCTAGATTGGCCTTTGCATCAACTAGACGTGAAGAATGACTTTCTTTATGATCTCCAAGAGGAAGTCTACACGCAACAGCCACCTGGGTTTGAGGCTTAGGGGGAGTGTGTATGCCTACTACGGAAGACCATCTACGGCCTCAAGTAGAGTCCCAGAGCATGATTCCAGAGGTTGTCTCAGGTTGTAGAGGCAACTGGATTCAGGAGATCAATAGCTGATTTCTCTCTCTTTGTCAGGACTGGACAAGGTACTGTGGTATTTCTTGTATATGTTGATGACTTAATTGTTACAAGAGACAATGAGCAAGCTGTTGCTGAGATTAAGCGCATTCTAACAAGGTAGTTTGTCATGAAAGATTTGGGGGCTTTATGATATTTTCTTAGTATTGAGGTTGCTCGTAGCAAAAAGGGCGTAGTCCCATCCCAGAGGAAGTATACATTGGACATCTTGCAGAAGGAGGCTATGCTTGGGGCCAAGGAGGCCAATATTCCTACAGACCCTAAGATGCCACTTTATGATAAGGATGCACAGTTGGTGGACAACTAGTACAGGCAACTTGTGGGCAAGCTGTTATATCTCACCATCACGAGGCTCGATATCTCCTTTGCGTTGGAGAGATTAAGTCAATTCATGACCAAGCCAACACGTCAGCACTTGGATGCAGCATTGATGGTGCTCAAGTACATCAAAAAGGCTCCTGGGAAGGGTCTCTTCTTCTCCAAGGGATCTTCTATGACCTTGGTTGGCTATTCTGATGCAGACTACGCCAAATGTCATGTGGACCATAAATCCACTACTAAGTTCTACACCTTTTTTGGCAAGGAGTCTGATCACATGGAGGAGCAAGAAAGAAGGCACAGTTGCAAGGTCAAGTGCCGAGTCTAAGTACAGGGCCATGGCTCAGACAACTACAAAGATAATGTGGATCAAGTCCCTACTCACTGACTTACAGATACAGTTCTCTAACCCAATGGAAATGCAATGTAATAACCGAGCAGCCACCTTCATAGCCAACAACCCAGCATTTCACGAGAGAATGAAGCATGTTGAGGTTGATTGCCATTATACCAGGAATATCATTCAGAAGGGACTGCTATATACAACACCAATTACATCTGAAGAGCAGATTGCAGATATTTTTACCAAGCCCTTGGCCAGATCATTATTTGATTCATGTGTATCCAAGATGAGCATGATAGATATCTATGCTCTAACTTGAGGAGGAATGTTAGCACATATTATTATGTTATTTGTATGTGTTTTTTGGCTTTTAGCTTCTCAGGGACACTCTTGTACTTTTGCCTTTTTTGGTCTCTCTCTATATAAGAGAGCCTACAGTTTTCAATAAGAGATTAACTCATTTCATCCAATTCAAATGATGTAAGCTCCCATTTACCCAAGCATGTAGCAAAAGCTAAATAAGACCCCAAAGAACGCAAAATGTCCTGATTACCTCCAACAGATTTGCTACCAACACTAAAAACAGCACCTCCATTCTGGGGTCCATAACTGCATTCGCTAATAATGACACCTCAATAATCAAGGCCAAGACACATAATTTTTTCAATTCCTTTACGTTATAGCAATTAACCTTCCACGCCATCACTCTGACCACCCTTTTGCCACCAACGATGCACTCAACTCTTCAGTTGATGGTGAATAAGTATGTGCTGTCTCCACTACAATTTCAGTAAAGGAGGACCTCAGAGCTTGAAGTGACCGTGCTCAACCTTCATCAGCCAATCCTTGCTTCATCTCCACGTCACACTTGACAAGGAAAATGGAGCCATTCACCCTCAGGATGACCATAGGAGGAACAAAAGTTAGCAACGGTACATGTACAAAAGCCTTGATTACCTGCAAATCCCCTCAATGGAATAGCCTTAACAGCTCACTGACCTCCCAAAAGTGGAAACCAAGGCCTTCAAGACTTTCGAACCTTGTAATCGAAGTGGAGCTCCCTAAATGCTTAATTGAACCACTGGGAATGTTGGTTTCTTTCCAAGTGCACCATATACAGAGACTAGTCACGACCTCACTTCTCCATTACCACATGCCGATGTAGTGAAAAAGGCATGCCACTGCTCCTCCATGCACCATCTAAAGAGAAACTTCCCAGAGCAAAGGAGGGAAGAACTGGGCAATATGAACTACTCCATCGTTAGGCAACCCTTGATCGTATTCCCCATAAGGATATTACGAAGGCATGTGTCCCAATGCTCCACAAATGCAGACCATGAGGCATCCACCACTTGCACATCTCCCCCTACATCCCCCTTCCCTCCTATTGCCTCCTTCACCACATTCCCTCCCTAGACCATGCAAGAGAAAGCATGATGGTTAAGGCCTCTACAACAGTAGCACATAACCATAAAGCAATGGTCACACTTATAGCATGGTTCTAAGTGTCGATATCGATGTTGTGCTAATAAATTTTCAAGTGTGGTTATTAAGGGCACGTCGTGGAAATACCCATGTATCGACGTCAGGTTATTAAGGTTATCAATGACCCAAAATTATTCGTATCAAGGGCACACAAAGAGCATTTCAATAGCGCACCGACACATACCAACTGAATTCACTTAAAATGATTAAAATTGCAAGTAAATCATAAATTACTAACTAAAACCTTTAAAAGGTTATACAAGAAGGGCATACATGTAAAAACACAAGCCTTGAATCAATACCTATTCAAATAAAGTATGTAATGCATATCTAAACTAAAGTAATACAACCATTCGACTACCATTAAATAATAACTTAAAGCTCCATCCCTTCAATCTCCTCTACTACGTCCAACACATGCCTTAATTGGCATAAACCATAAAGGCAGAACCAAATAAATGATACAGAGGGACTCTGAAGAAGTCCTTGATACCAAGGTTTTAAATATCGATATTATATCGACAAGTCAAAAAAGGAGATATGTTGCCGATGTATCACTGATATCGTAGAATTTTAGGAAAATTATTTTAAATGACTTAAAATAGCTCAAAATGTCACGAATTTGATGAAATTAACATTTTAATAACTGACATATACATGAAGAAATGCTTAAAAGATCATAAATTTTAAATGCAAACATAATATAAACACATTACTAGCGATGTTTACTTGTCTACAGGAAATGAGCTTAAGTAGTTGCAGTTGCCTCATGTAGGTGAAAAATCTTTTTCTTAAAGAGAACATAAATTTAGGATGGGGCATTTAAATAGGTAGACGAAAGACAGAGCATGATGCTTACTTTTTTCACTAGTCATTAAAGTTATTGGTATCAACTAAGCATGAGTTTAAGCCTTAGTTGAATCTCATTTTGAGCCAAGTGTAAAAATAATAATAAATTTCAATTTTCAATGGAAAAGTTTAAGGTGATATTTAATTCCTTGAGTAGCATCAACTACCAATGGGCAGAAACAGCAGTGGAGCACCAGCAAGCGTCAATACAATTGGCACAAGGTCGATATGGTCGATAAATCGTCGATACACCTGTATATCAACATCTTTTTCGTGTTGATATGCTCCTTACCCAAAATTTCCCGTATCAACAACATGTTGACAGCATGTTGTCAACACCTTAAACGTTAACTTATAGTGCCTTGAGGAGAGACACTTAACTGCTTTACCCCCTCTAAATGTGATAGACCTCTCTTCACCAACCGAAACTGAACAAGGAGATGACAAGTACCCACCAAAGTCTACCCTCCATCGCCATCCCCTCTCCCTACTCTCTCACCCATATCCCAACTTGAGCTTGCATTTTATGACAAAAGTGGCATGTCCGTGCCACAAACTCAAATTTATGATGGCAACAATTGCATAGAATCATACCCCCTCTAGCACAAATTATGACATGCACTTGTCCACCTGGGTAGATGTTAAACAACTCTTCCAAGTGTAATAGAGGTCACATACTAACACCATGGGCCTTCTTAATCACCCATCAATCCCATCTAGGTAAGTAGAATCAAGTTTTTTGCATAAACAATGAAAGAGAAAGAATGAGCTATTTCAAAACAATTTCAGCCTGACAATCTGAATTTCAGGCAAATTTTTGATCTATAGTGTTAAAGAATTCTTGGAGCTAGATTTTTGTTAGAATAAAAATCAATGAAAAGAGAAGACCCTAACGCCTCTTTATACAGAGAAGGGATTACAATAGAAATCCCAATCCTAATCCTACTAACTAAATACAAAAACAAACTCGATCTCATCAATCCTAATCAAATTAAAAGAGATAAAAACTTTTAACTAATCCTAAAATGCTCTTTCATAACTTCTCTAACACTTTCCCCCAAGTTGGAGCGTACAACATTCAACTTGAAGGAGGCACACAAAACAAGAACTCTCCCCTAATGTAGGCAGTCAGAGGAGCACGAAGCAGTGCAGACTGTAGAAGTAGCCGTCGTCGTAGAGTGCTAGTTGTTGTAATAGAGTAACATGATAATGACCGTAGCAGAAGTAACAATAGTAACAACCATACAAACTAGTTGTAGAAGTAGTAGCGACCACGCATAGGGAAACATTCCCAAGCACGTAGAAGTGGGAGAGCCTTACTCAAAGTCCCCATCAGTCATCAACTTCAATCAAGAAGCCAAATGCAGGTTTAGAAGTCCCAGCACCTTGGGCTAGAGAAGCAGTAAGGGATGCATCCATGGCAGCAGTAGTAGAGGCCAAAGTCTTGACCTCAGCAGTAGCAGAAGTCGATCCTAAAGCTGATATCGTGATCTGCGAGGTTGATCATGCAACCCTGCACAAGGAGCAAAGATGCACACAGATCGTGTGCACAGGATCACATGCAAAGCTACATAGAGTGGCACGCGTGATGCATGCATATGAGTGCAAGTTCCCAATAGAAGGCACGCAGAAGCACCCAAGTCACCATAAATCACGCAGGAATGCACACGAGGCTAGTGTAGATCACGTGTAGGTGCGTGGGAGGCTATATCACGCACGGGTGCACATAGAGGCAGGGCAGCAGCACGCGTGGCTTGTGCACACAGAGAGGGTAGCACACGTATGGCTTGCATGAGAGGAGAGGAAAGCACACACATGGCTTGCACATGAAGGAAAAAGACCTACGCACAAAGGTGTGATGCGCAAATAGCCACATGTGTATGTGTGCTGCGAGCACAACAATGAAGTGCAATACTGGCACGCACAAAGGAGAACGCACCAAAGAAACCACGTGCAAGAGAGAGGGTCAGCAGTCTAGGAAATTCCCTAAGATCATTCCCGCTCGAATACCATGTAGAAAAATTCTTGAAAGTAAATTTTATCATAACAAGAATCAATGAAAAGAGAAGAATCAAATCAAACCTCTACAAAAATAGAAAGCGATAAAAATAACCTTTAACTAATCCTAAAATACTCTTTCCTAAATTCTCTAACCATATAGGTTGATCAAAAGTCAAGCAGCATCTGCATATCCCCTTAGGCCAAGCAGCAATTGCAATTCTCTATTCTTAAGGGACAGAAAATAAGGTATATGTGAGACATATCCCTTTAGACCAAGAAAGGTTCCCATTTTCTGCTCTTAGAGGGCATTCATTTGCTTTCCATAGCTCACATTCATAGCATCTACCATCATTCCACTAGATACAGAACTTTAGACACAGATAAACCCCTTCCTCAGAGCATTAAGAAAGAATCAAGTGAAAAGCTTCTTCCTTTTATTAATTTCACTTTGACTCCAACAAAGATTTCTTCTAACAGTTTCTTCCTTTTCTTGAAAACAAAAGCATCAACCTTCTACACCATCATTCCACTAGATACAGAACTTTAGACACAGATAAAACCCCTTCCTCAGAGCATTAAGAAAGAATCAAGTGAAAAGCTTCTTCCTTTTATTAATTTCACTTTGACTCCAAGAAAGATTTCTTCTAACGGTTTCTTCCTTTTCTTGAAAACAAAAGCATCAACCTTCTACAAAATAATTTCTAGAGTGAACAGTGCAAGATAAAAGCACATTCTTTTTTCAAAAAAATGACATCATTAAAATGCATCCCATGATAAGTTGAAAAAGTTAACTCTCCCAAATTTAATAAGCAGCAGGAGGCCGATCAATTTCTGGCCTTATCAGTTAAAAAGAATTACAAAACCATTTTACTTGGCATATTACAAAGTGCAAATAAAGGTACTAATGCCAACAAAAATAACGCAAATCTAAAGCAACGAGAAGAACCAAACCTGCAGGAATTCGGGAACTCTCCCACCCTTGTCACTGACGAATTTGCAGAGATACATCACACCAGCACATGCAAAATTCTGAGACCATATTCGCAATAGTCAAATGGGATGAAAAGAAATTATAATTCATCTTGTTGGTGAAAGCAGTGCCCATGCTATCATGTGCAAGCAAACCTCATATAATTGCAGAAGAATAAGAAAAAATCTCCTAGCAATTTGTGGAACACGGATACAAAAGAATCCAACTAAAAGGAGAAATTTATCAGCCTGGTAATATCAGATGTGGAGTCTATGCAAAAATAGTTGTAGCGCTCACAGTTGATTCTCTCCCCCTTCATGTGGGCCTATGTTTCAGAGAAATAGTTCCTAAAGGCATTGAGGCGTAGCGTATGCATAGAGGAAGGTGCCAGCCTAGCGCTTTAGAGGCTTAAGCCTCAATTATTTGTTGTCTGGTGGCATCTCAATGTGTTGAGATCGAACAGATTTCAGACTTTCATTCTCTGAAGTAAACTCTTAATACAATACAAGGCAAGGTATGCTTATCAAAGTTCTATCTTCATTTTTTCTTGAAAAAGTTTTATCTTCAAGTAATTGATTTTTTTCTTGTAACTAACATAATACACATTTGTAGATTCTTGATTCGTTATTGGATAAATTGAGTATAAATTCAAATTGATCATGCTAGTATTTTTTTTTTGAAAAGTCCAAAAATTATATTAATAGAGGCCCAAAAATAAGGTCAAATCACAAGTTACAAGCCCAAAAAATTAGACAACAACAAGATACAAGCAATAAAATTCCAAGGATAAGAGCACTGGCCCTTGAAAATAGCCTTGTTCCTCCCTACCCAAATGCCCCACAGGATTGCCTACGCCTTTGTCTTCTCTTTTGTTCTGAACACATTTTGGCCCCCCCTTTGAGCTCCACTCCTAAAGGACATCCAAAAATCAACAAAGCTTGAATGCTCTAACCACTCAAAACTAAAATGTATCCACACATGTGCAGAAAAAGAGCATATCAAGAATAAATGATCCACAACCTCCTCTACCACACAGCAAAGCAAATAGGTCTTCTCTACCTCTGACACCCATCTAGCTCTCCACATTCTCGTCATGAGTCTACCCCTCCTTAATAACCAAGCAAATGTTTTTATCTTCAATGGACAAGAGGCCAACTAAATCTATCATAAAATCCACATCTATCCTCAGTCCACCATCTCCCAACCTTCTATAAGCCTTCCTAACAAGAAACTCTCCATCATCCCACAAGAAAGAATCCATACCACCTTCCAGTTGATAGCCACCCAATTCGTGCAACAAAGTTTGGAGCCCCTGTATCCGTTGATCCGATGAGTTCCCCACAAAGGAAGGGTAGCAAGAACCATCCTAACAATCAGCCACCTTCAGCTCCCTACAGGCAGCCATCATTCAGCTTCCCCTAGCCCATCCAATCATCCAGCCAAAAATGAAAAAAATCACTTGTGCCAATGTAGGGAGTAAAGAAACTTCATATCATGGGCACCACCAAAGAAAGCCCTCTAAAAAAATGTGATGCATCACTTGGAGATGACAGGAAATCCCTATTCATAATGTTGCCATAGCAGACTCGAACAATGTTCCCTGAGAAGTCATCTCTTCACTCAAGGAGTCTATTAATCCACTTAGTCAGAAAACTGTCATTCATCTTCCCCAAATCTCTAACCCCCAAACCTCCATCCTTCACAGCCTTACATAGCTCCTCCCAGGCCACCATTCACACCTTTCCCTGTCAACCCATAATTTGTCCAAAAGACACTTCTCATCAAGCTCAAAATCTTCTTCTCTATCCTCTATTGTAGCTTTGAAACAGACGTAAAATAAGAAGGCACAGAAGACAACACTACCTTTAGAAGCACCAACCTTCCCCCTCTAGAGAGAACTTTGGATGCCCAACCTGCCAGCCTCCTTTCCAACCTGTCAATCAAGGGGAGCCAATCCTACATAGAAACCCTCATGTCCATCAAAGGAAGGTCAAGATAAGAGATGGGTAAGGATCCACACCATGTGTTGAGGGCCATACAGCACCTGCTAGCCTCCTCAATAATTATCTGCATTCTACAGCCCCAATGCCTCACCAAATAGCTCTAATAAAATACGCATCCTTCTTGCTTCCACCTTAGAGCCCTCCACAAACAACGATGTGTCATCTGCATATTGAAGCAGCGGGACCTCTATCTCATCGCTCATCGAGAAACCCTTAATCAGATTCCCCGCGCATGCTCTAACAATGAATCTCCTCAATGCATCTGCTACCAACACAAACAACATAAGCGCCAAAGGGCACCCCTTCCTAGCACCTCTCTTCAATTGAATCCAACCACCTACTGAATTTCCATTAACAAGAATAGAGAAGGAAGTCGTCGTCATGCACTTCTTCATCCACTCCACTCATCGAGGAGGGAAACCCCTTTTTACCAAGGAGGCATAAATAAAAGACCACTGTAATGAGTCATATGCCTTTTTAAAGTCCACCTTCCAAAGAAACACCTTCTTCCCCTCCCTCCTCCAAAAGGTGAGAATCTCAGACGGAATAACAAAGCCATCTAGAATATTACGGCCCGAGACAAAAGTCATCCGTACTGGCGACACAATCCCATCAAGGACCCCTCTCAATCTATTTGCAAGAACATTCGCCACAATGAGGTAAATAACATTTGACAATGCAATGGGTCTATATTCTTTAATAGCCTTTACTCCTTCCTTCTTCAATAATAAGAACATAAAGAATTTATTGAGCTTGTTGAACTCTTGGTTACAACTTACCATATGCAAACTCCGTCACCACTTGTAGAACATCCTCCTTAACGAGAGGCCAAAACTCCTTATAAAAAAGCACCAGGAACTCATCAAGACCAGGGCTGACATTAGCATTCAACCCCAAAAAAACTCTTCGAACCTTAACTCCATTAAAAGACACTATAAGCTCTTCAGCCTGCTCCCCATTGATGCACAAGGTTTCCACCCCTGACCATCTCCATCTCCATCCTACCCTTATTCTAGTAAACTCCATGTAGTACTACGTTGTCGCATTGCCTACAGCATCCCTCCCCACAAATTCCAAGCCATTCAACTGCAACTTATCTATCCAATTTTTCGGTCACCTCCTCAAAGCCACCGTATGGAAGTATCAGGTGTTGGAATCCCCCTCCTTCAACCATTTCTGTCTGAATCTCGTCTTCCACTCAACATCCGCCTCTCGATCCTCTACCTGAATCATATTCAAGTGCACATCTCTAACCACCTAGTTCGCCTGAGAGAGGAGACCCAAATCCTCCACCCTGTCTAGTCTCACAATCTCAACCAATGCATCACCCTTCCTCTTACTCCGCTCCTCTCTAAGCTACTTCCTATAAGACTTCAGAAACGTCCCCAGTTCCCGCAGTTTAGCCTCCAATCTAGTGACTGCTGACCTACACAACTGGAAAGATCGTCACGTCTCCATCTGCCTTTTAAATCCCTCCAGCAACCAAGATTTATCAAACTTAAAGTAAGTCCCAAACTACCCACCTTCATTCAACTCCTACATCAAAGGTGTATGATCTGAGAAAAACCTCTCCAAGGGTTTGACATCTACCAAAGGGAACACCTCCGCGAATTTCATAGTTGACAAAAATCTATCAATCCGAGATCACTATCCTTTAATACTCCTCCAAGTGAAAGCACATGAACTTGAAAGCAAATCCATTAGGCCATGTATAGAAATGAACTCTGCAAATGCCTCCGAGCCACGATCCCTTTCCCTCTTGTCATTCGGTCTATCTTCAGTAAGCAATGTAAAATTGAAGTCACCCACAATCAGCCAGAGGCAACTAAGAAGCCTCTCTGCCACATGACTCAAGTCCTCCCATAGTTGTGGTTGTCTAGTGTCATCATTCGGTCCATATACCACAGAGATAACAAGGAGAATGTTGTCTCGACGTCTTATAAGCTGCACAGTCACACCAAAAGTGCCCACAACACTGTCTTCCATAGGAAAAGCATCCTCCTTCCACCCCCACAATCACACCACTTGCATGACCCACTGCATTCAAAGCAACAAAATTATCCAACTATCCACCCCCAACCTCCCTCCACAAGCATTGGTCACACTACTCCAGTTTTGTTTCCTACAACAACACCTCAGGACCCCACGATTAGATATATCCCCTAAGCGCTGCCCTTCTCGAGGGATCATTCAACCCCTTGACACTCCAAGAGAGGATCTTCATTATAAATCACTTCTACCACCTCCCTTGGACACGCGTGTAAATCCTGCCACATCCGCAACCCACTCCCACTCCACTACATCATCCCCCCCCCCCCCCCCCCCCCCCCCCCCTCCACAGCAACACCCACACTAGGAGTCACTCTAATAGCTCCACAGTCACATACTGCAGCCTCAACAAAAGTCGCACCCTCATCACCGCCTCCCTGCCAACTGAACTCGCCACGCCAACACCAATCGAATCAAGGCCAACCACCGCTACTAAACCATCCCCCCCCCCCTCTTCCCCAACCCGACAATGCCTCCATGCCAACAATACCGCCATCACCCTAGGGAGCTTCAAACCCCAACACCATGGACACACTGCCTCTCGCCACCAAGAGCTTCAAATCATCACCTTTGCTCGCCATAACCGACACTGGAGTTCACCTTCAGTCCCTTCGATGATCTCTCCCGGAAGCTCCATCTCGATTTAAAGATGATTCTTGGTCGAGATACTTCGTCGGCTTCCACTTCATCAAGCCCAGTCGTGCCACCTCGTCGCACCACACCTGAAGCCTCCGCTTAACAGAGACTAAGGGGGCTCGCTGCCCACCCAAGAGGCCACGTTCTCAATCGAGTTCAAAATGCCCACACATGGTGTCAAAGCCGAGTAACGTCTTGTGCATTCAAATTCGAATCTGAATCCAAGTCAAGGTCAAGGGCACCCTCCCTAAATATCTACTCAATGGGGACTATGTTCCCCACCTCAGCCCATGCCTCCCATCTTCCCACAAAAGATGTGTCATCTCCGCAATCAATGTGCATGGCGATCGCATAGACCTCATCCCCCACTGAATCACCGCAATCAATGGGAGAGGCAATCGAATGCATGGAATCCGTGCCCTCCCCAAGATCCATGATGCGAGTTCTCAACCTCCAAACTTGCTTTATCGATATTCTGGAAGTGTCGCCACCCCCAGCCAGCCCCTTGATGGCTCTACCACCCACCATCAACCAACCAACCCCAACCAGCCCCAAGGTGGCAACTCCTCTCCCCTCTTCAACCACCATCAACCACAACCTAAGCAAAATACCTTCCCACCTCCTCCACAAGCAAGACCCAAACCACCTAAGATGAAGCCACGAGGTGGAGACTAATCTTCCCCAAAAGCTCCTTGTTGGGAACAGCTCTACGACCGCCTTAATCATCGACAAGTCTCCTTCAACAAGTCCCAGACCAGAACATAATCTGACCACAGCAAAAGGTTTGAAGATCGCCTCCACTACCTCCCTCGTGCAAAGTCTCAGAGGTACTCCTTCCACATCCACTACAATCTTCACCTTCCTCGAGGACCTCTCCGCTATATACATCAACATCCACCTCCACCACACCTCCGCTCCCTCAAACATCGAGACACTGAATACAAGTCTCTACGCTACCTTCAAAGGCAAGCCGAAGACAAGGAATCTCCCAAGGCAAAGCACCACCACTTTGAAGGCCACCCTCGAACCACACAACATGTCAACGGCATTAAGCCCTCCCTCAATGCTAGTGATTTTAGAAATTATTTTTTTACCATCTGACTTCATTTATCATGTTCTTTTGTTAACCCCATTGTACAAACTTTATTTTTATTTAGCATTTCTTTTTGTTGTTATTCATCCATTTTGTTACTTTGTAAATGAGTACACAACCTCGTTTCTCATGATTCAACTTTTGAGCTATGGAAAGAATGATAGCATAAGATAAGATAGTATTATTTTCACATAACAGCACACCTTACAAGTTTTTTTAAATTGAATTTTCTATAGGCTTATGCCTCAACTGCACCAAGGACTATGCCTAATTTCAATGAAAGCCACCTCGATCTGCCCCCATGAACTTACTGTGCAGGAATGTTCTGTATTCATACCCCAAACTTTCATGACACGGAAGAGCACTTTGAACTGGCTAAAAGAATAGGTTATGCCAGCTTGTATGTCCAAGAAGTATTATTTACGATTAAAACTAATAGTTATGCCATCAACATAATAGTTTTCCCATTATATTTTGGCAATTGTCAACTACAGATTTAAAACGAAACCATCAAATCCAGCTATAGAACCACCCCCCCATTGAGGACCAATGCATTGATTATCAGTTTTTGAGAAGGTGCATTGATTATCAGTTGTTGCCCAAAGCACAGAAGCCATCACTAGTGTGTCAATAAAGAGAGGTAATATCACAGGCAGACTCACGAGCCTTTTGTCTCAAAATATTATTCGTGGATTCCATGCAATAGAAATAAGTCTGTTGACGATAATGATCAATTAAGTATATACCATCCATCATCTATGTTGGGCGCATTTAAGGACTTGAATCATAATTCTATACTGCATTCCAAAACACCTAAATAACTGCTGACATAATAACAGCATTTTTAGCTCCCAACTACCCTACCTAAGTTCATATGTGCAATCTCATCTCGAACTCCTGCATGGCATTTCAAAAACCACCAAAACAAAATAACCAGGACTCAGACACACATATATATATAGTGCGAGAGCAAGAGAGTTCAGATCCCCTCCAAAACAAAATAACCGGGACATATTTAAGGGCCCAAAGCAATTTCCAATCTTTTAGTAACCCACATCCTAAAGGTATGAGAAGTTTGACATTAGGCCCTACAGGAAAATATGGGAAGGCCAAAAGTAGCATCAAGAAAGAAAACCAGGCATGATCGCACTTAGTTGACCAAAGTCTTTAGATGAACCAAGAGCTGCATGGAGGCCAACAATTGATATGGCTGACAATTACTGATGTAGGAAAAGGCTTAGTTTTGGTTTGGTATAAAGTTGGAAGCAAATAAAAGGATTTCTATGTGAAACTAGTCCTGGAACAGCAGTGCTGTAAATCTGTTCAGAAGCAACATAAGCCAGTTGTTGCCTATGATGTTTGCATAAATTAGTCAAGACCATCAAGGTCTAGAAGCAAGTGAAAACGATTCTATGATGGCGTAAATAATTTCAATAGGAGCATCGATGAGCCAAACAAGAGAGTTAAGACTGCTAAATGCCTGTTTGTCCTCGAGGGCCTCCATCTTTCCATTCTGAAAGTGAAACAAGTGACCAAATAAGCATTAAAATAAAGGAGGACAGGATATGAAATGTAGCATAACTAACAAGGCTATGCTCACCAGACCCCAGACCAATTCCTGCAGAGAACCAAGTTCAATACCAATACTTGCAAGTTTGCCACGAGCATCAGTCACCTGAGGATAAGAGGAAGGAAAATTAACAGTGGCATAGGCAAATCGCTATAGAGCATCTATAAGGCTAGCATTTGAAACAATAAAACGAACATAAAAAGGCAGCCCTACACCTACCCACACCACACCCCCCCCCCCCCCGGGAGAAGTCTAATTATATTACTTTTGCCCAGAGAGCAGACTCAATGTTGAATCTTTTTTGGAAACCAATTCAAATTTAACATCATAATTGCATCTGCCTGAATCAGCAAATTTAAGTAGTTAGGCTGGAAGATCAGTCAAGAACAAATATTATTGACATAGAAAAATGTGTTCCTAGTCCAATGTATGAAGCCCCATCTATATATGGACTCCAAGGAAGGAATGGACCACTTTCGGTTTATTTGATGCAACCTTACTCTGCTTTTATTGCAAGAGGCTTAAAAGAAATATATGCAAAAAAAAATGTTGCCAAATAGGACGACATGCTCACTGAGATGGCTGCACCAATTCAATCAGCTTTTATTGGTCGTAGTTCAGTTCAGGAGTGTTCTGTTATAGCTACCAAGATGATGGCAACCTAGTGTAGGATGGGCAAAAAGAGCTTTGTTCAAAAGGTACTCCCTTTTTTTAACGAAAATATTCACTGAATGGGGAAGCACTGGTTACAAGAAGTAACTGGAATGGTTGTGATACAAGACCTACTTTAGGCTGTGTTTGGTTGGAGGTTTAGGCAAACCCAAGATAGGATTGGAGTGAGATAAGTTGAGGAAGGTGTTTGATTGGTGGGCTTGTAATAATTGGTATAGTAATATAATGTTAGTAGATGATATTTTAATATTATGATATGGGGTGAATAGGTATATTTTATTTGAGTAGGTACATTTAAATATATATTCAAGTTAATGTGATATTGTGAATGTATTTTAATAGATAATATTAGAGTATATATATTTTATATATATCGGTGTTGATATGATATAGAAAATAGTAATGATTGATATAGAGTGGGAAATTGTGAAACCCTTTGATGGAAGCCCTTATCCCACCCCAAACCCACCTCTAAGCCCTCTTCCACCTCCCAGCTCACTGCTAAATGTAGCCTTAGAGCTCTTCAAAGTTCAAGCCATTAGAGGAAGGAGGTTGAGGTGGAGCCAGCAACAAGATTCCTCTCAAGGTTTTAAATACCAATTTCGATGTCATTTCAATAAATTTCTAAGTGTGCATTTTGAACACATACCGAGAGCATGCTGTGGAAACATCTATATTTCGACATCAAATTTTGATGATTTCAGTGCCTCAAAAAAATCTATTTCAAAGGCATGCAAACGCATGCCAACAAAAATGACAAAAGTAGTTAAAATAAATGGAATCTCAAGAAAATCAAAGCTCAAATAGGTTTATCTAAGAATAAGAATGTTACATCCTAATATTCACATGCAACATGTAGTCTACCATATCATGTCTATATCAACGACATGTCATCCACATCTTGAACACTAGTGATAAGTACTTATCAAGGAATCAAAAATTGGTGAAGGGATTGGAAAGAAATATGTAGGAATGTGGAGGCAAGGTAAAGAATTAGTGGACTCAACATTCTTCAAGTTAATATTGCATCATTAATGTTAGGATGCAAAAATGATGCTTAAAGCTTTATGATTATTAACATATTATCTCTATCATACATCTTGGCCCCTCATACAAACACAATGGCAACAATCCAATCAAGACCTCCTGCATTGGGAAGCTCCCCATTTTTTCGCCATGGTGGCTAGCATAAAAGGAAGAAGCTTAATATGAGGGTTGCAATGTATTGACCAATCTCAGCTTGACCATGTTTTACTTGGGGCTAAGAAGTTGATGTAGCCTAATGCAGAGCTTGCGAAGAGCCCAAGTGCCTATTTGCAAATATCCCAAAAGTCAATAGTTGGGAGGACATCATTGCAGTATTTGTGGTGTCTCCTCCCAAAAAGAATCATCTTTCCAAAAGTTGTGTTAAATATTTTTTATTTCATTTTTTTATTATTCTTTTAATGGTGTCTTTTTAGCAACCCTTTTAAAGGGGGACAATTATTGTATTTGGAAACAATACAAAGAAATTGGGATCTTTCTCTACCAATCTTTGTTACTATCTCTCCCTTTCATCACATCTCTCTCCTTCTCACCTTTATTCCACCATACTCTTCTTTTCCCTCTCACCTTTTCATTTTTCCTTCTCACGATTTACCCCTTCATCCCCTCACCACTCCTCTCCCAAAAATCCATCACCACCCTCACCACCTCCTCTTCCCCACCTTCTCCACCTGCACCTCTCGCACCCTCCTCTTCTCCCTCACAACCTCACTGAGTCCAAACCCACCACCATTGTCACCTTCGTCGCCAACCCAAATCCTGATAGCCACCTCTAATCGCCACCCCACTTCCCCATTAGATGACTGCACCGACCTCGCTGTAACCAACCACCATTGCAAACCCTCGCTACCCATGCGGGCAGTCAAGAACATGACCACAGTTGTCCCTTACTGATCACATACAAGCAATAGTCGCCTCTCCACCTAGCACAGTGCCTCCCTCCAACATCTGGGTGCTAGCAATTGCAGGAGTAGCAACATGCCAGCAGCAATAAGCAAGAGCAGTAGCTGTAGCAACAACGCGATCAGCATAGGCGCTGATACAAACGATTGCATCAAAAAAATAAGTGTGATTGCTGGTGTCGAAAAAAAATTATGTTTCAAACACGTTGGACTACCGTGCATGTGTAACTAACTTTACATAGTTATGGGTTCAACACGTTGGAATTAGGATCCAGAGAATCTAATGATATGTTTTAGAATCCCCTATTGTTGTTGATCCATACACTTATAAATTGAAAAAAAAAATGCCAACGATCTCTTCTAAGGAGCGAGGCCTCCTCTGCTACTACTATTGCCACAAATCTTGTGGCCAATACTACTACTTGGGAACATTTCCCATGTTTGGTCACTACTACTGTTACAACCATTCTGTGGTCACTACTACTGCTACAACCATTCTGTGGTCACTACTACTGCTACAACCATTCTGTGGTCACTGCCTCTACTACGATCTTCATATCCTATACTACTCTGCTACAACAACTACTATGACAGCTGTTACTTCTACAATCTGCACTACTCCATTCTCCTCCAACTGCCTTCATTAAGGGAGAGTTCTACTAGCTCAACTGGCTCAAAGGACTCTACAAAAGCCTCAAGCAATATCATAATCAACGCTAGAGACGCCGATAAGTGGTGGGGTAACTAAGTCACGCACTCAACCCCATCTGTAAATGCCCTACGTAAGTTTTTTGTCTTCTCCTAATGTGAAGAATTGTTGCTGATGTAAGGCAACTATTAGTGCTTGAGATCGTCTCCCGTATCAGTTTCAGTGCATGGAATTGTCCCCTATATCAGTTTCAGTGCTTAGGATCCCCTCCTATATCAGTATCAATGCTTAGGATCATCTCCTGTATCAGTGCTTGAGATCGTCCCCTTATGAGGTGCTTATGATCGTTTCTTGACTAAAGGTCTTTGAATCTATTTTTTGTTCCAACTCCAAGGGAGTTAGATATTCACAGGTGAAGAGACAACTACATGCATGCTTGAAGATCTGCATGCTTGCATGCCTAAATAGTTGCATGCTAATTTGCTTATCTGCCTGCTCCAACCCTGGATTGCATCAAATGAGGGGAGCTCTCCTACAGCTACACTACTACAAATTAGGCATTGTAATCTCCAACTTGAAGGGAGTGTTAGAGATAATTTAGGACATAGTATTTAGGAAAGTAAAAATTATCTTTTTCTATGCTTTTAGGAATTGTCTCTTTCTATGCTTATCTCTTTTAAAATTGTAAGAGGCATGTTTTAATTTGTTTAGGATTTGATTTGTTTCCACATTTAAAATTAGAATTGAAAGTAGGATTGATCCATCTCTATATAAAGAAATGAACTATATTTGTTTTTTTTTAATATTTAAGATGAATGACTTCTAATTACAAAAATCTCTACAGAAAGATTGACTGGCTTTGATGGGGAAATTGAAGAGAAGATCGACAGGTTAGCGTGAGCAATTTTAACAGTGGAAGATTAGTTCTTTTGAAGTCCTTATCAGCCATCCTTGTCTTTTACTTGTCCATGTTTAGACTGCCAAAGAAGGTTACAAGGAATATTAATCCCTTCAGAAAAGATTCTTCTAGAAGGGTGCTCAGCATTTTGCACACCCATTGCATGGGATGATGTATACAGAACTATTAGACGAGTCAAACTTAGTGTGTTCAAACTAAAGGATATCAAAAGGCCCTCTCATCCAAGAGAAAGTTGAAGTTATTGCAAAATGAAAACGGTCTATGGAAAACTCCTACATTGCTACTACGAGTTAAAGCTTAATTGGGAGGATAGGTTGATGACTCCATGAGGTGCCTCAACTTTCTAAAGCAGCCTTTCTGCAACTATGCCTTGGAGTTAGACACCTTCTCAAACCTATTTTGGAAATCAGTGTGGAACCTATTTTGCAGTTGATGGTCGCATGGGAGCAGGTTGTTTGGCCTGACTACCTTGGTGCTGAGATTTTCTGCACTTGCAATACACGGTAATGTGTTGGTTTCTAAACTCAAAAGTCATTTTTTTTGTTGAGATACCCGTCGATCTATTTTATATTATGAGAGTTACATTGACTTTTTATTTTCTACTGATTTTGTACAACAATTGTTCTCACACCTCTCTATATAAAGAGATATAGGGTTTCTTATTTGTATAAGATAGCTCATTTTCTCTTACATGATATCAAAGCGGCGATCCTATTTTTAGGTCGACACACTGGTATCCCACCTAAACCCTAGCCCTTCGAACCCCTCCACCTTATCCCTCTCTCCCTTTCCTCACTGTCATCAAGCCACCATCATCGGCAGCCACTAGTGACAGCAATGTCAACAGAAGCAACACTGGCAACAGCCACCAGCAACAGGTAGGCAATGCTGCAGCACCACCACCTACCAATAGCAACATCGTTGGTGGGTGCTACCCTATAGGTGGCAACGGGGGGGGGGGGGGGGGGGGGGCGGGGCGGGGCGGGGGAAGCTTTAGACCCCAAGGCGGCTGCGCTGGGGTGCCTCCCTACATCCTTGCGAGGCCCACATCTGTTTTAAGGGTCTTTGATGTGATCTTGATTTAATTTATGGGCTATATTGACTTGGATTTCATGATCTAAAAATCTCTCTCTGTAATCTGGATTTTTGAATCTAATTTTGAAGTATTCTCTCCCTACCAGGGCACGATGGCATCATCGGAAGGTTCATTTTTTTGTCCCAATCTCCAAGCTAGGTGGGACCAACTATGCAAGGTGGTCTCAAACATTCCTTATGACCAAGGGTCATGATAAGGAACACATATTGCTAAAGCCTGCTACAAAGACAGGGAACTACGCTTCTTAGAAGAATGATAACGTGATGGTACGATCATGGATTATTTGTTAGCATATATTATTTGTATAAGGACTTTTGGGTTTTTAGCTTTTAAGGGCATTCATGTACTTTTACCCTTTTGTTTTCTCTATATATAAGAGAGCTTAGGGTTTCAATAATAGAATTAACTCATTTCATCTAATTTAGTATCAGAACGATGGTCCTGGACCAGAGGTCTCGGTATCCTACCCGAAAGGCCACCAAAACCCTAATCCACCGAAACCCTCTCTTCCTCTCTTGAGCGGTGGCGATGCTGTTCCCACCATAGAGGCGGAGCAGCAACGAATCTAAATAGGGCAAGCGGCACAACAAGGGCTCAACCTCTCTCTCTGGGCTATGCGATGCTTCTGCTCGTCATAGCGGCGACACAGCGACAGATCAGAGCAATGCGAGCGGTGCGTCAAAGGAGTAGCAGTGCTGCAGATCCGATCTGGAACCTGAGCTTCACCAATAGCATGCGAATGGCGACGCAGCAGCCTCTGAGGTGGTGCGGTGGTGCTCGCCAAGGTCGACGGTGGCTCTGCAAAGCCGACGACCCCCTAGACCGGCGGTGATCTGAGGTTGAAGGGGTGTTGGTGACCCTGATCTAGGCCTGCACCTCCTACAACTGTAACTAGAAAGACCTCGGGTCTCTTGGGGCCATCTTGGCTACCTTTCCCTGCACCCTTGCTAGGCCCACATCTATTCAAAGGGGGTTTCTTTGTTCATCATGCAGATCTGGAAGTTCTGATTCTGATATGATATATCTATGAAGTGACCTATTTAAGGTAAAAGATTGGTTGAGGCTTACGGATTGCGAAGATGGCTTCAGATGATCAATTCGATGTGACATCGGGTTCTTTTTCGAGCACCGGGGTACTCAAAAACCCATTTTTTGGTCCCATCAAACTAGATGAGACTAACTACCCACAGTGGTCCCAAACCTTTCTTATGACCGTCAGGAATCATGGGAAAAGCCACATTCTTATGAATCCGGAACCTGCAAACAAGACTGGCACAAATGCCAACTGGGACAGAGACAAGGCCATGGTTTATGTATGGCTTATGCAAACTGTTATTCCCCGAGTAGGGGATGAGATTGTATACTATTCAACAGCAAAGGAGATGTGGGAGTTTTTGCATGAGACTTACACGCCAAGAACTCCGCACGGGTTTTTCAGGTCTTTTACGACCTCTTTTACTTGCGTCAGGAAGGATGCACACTGCCGCAGTACTACTCCCTCATGAAGGGAATGCTAGAGACGCATCACTCCTATCTACCGAGGTGTGCCTGTGAGTTCTGAAGGAGTTTTAGGAGATAGTTGGCAGTCCCCCTTTTCTTGACAGGCCTTGGACCTAAGTATACGGCACCCAGAGATCAGATCTTCACCACTCTTAAACTTCCTACTCTGAAGGAGGCCTATAGCAAACTCAACAAAGTAGCAATGTGCACTCCTGCTCCTGAATCTAGTGCTCAGACGTCCGCACTAGCTACGATCCCTGGACGTAGCAGGGGCGCCCCCCTCCCTGCACGTGGTCGTGGATGCAGACGCTCTTCTGGTACATTTACTCGGTCTCCGTGTGCTTACTATGGCAAAATGGGCCACTCTGAGGCTACATGCTGGTAGAAGCATGGTAGGCCACTTGTGGCCAATCAGGCAGCCGAGATCACCGATGAAGCCCTTGCTAGTCTTGATGTCAATTCACTCAGCACAGAAATTAAGACCTTGCGGTAGCAAATTGGTCAGTTAACTCAAGCATCCTGTTCTCAACCTCTAGATACTGCAGTTATTGCCACATCTTCTGATGCACTTGCGACTGGTATGTCGTCTCTTTTATCCTCTGATAATTGGTTAATTGAGTCTGGTGCATCCAAGCACTTATGTAGCAACAGGGGGATCTTTCTCTCATTTGCACTAGTCACACCAACCAGGACTGTACAGGTGGTAGACGTGAGACATTTGCCGCTCGTTGACAAAAGAAATGTCTTTATCTCCTACTTTGTGACTAACAAATGTTTTCTGTGTACTTGATTTTCCATTGAGTTTGCTGTCTATTATCAGTATTACCAAATATCTGAACTGTCGAGTTATATTTGATGCATCTTCTTGTGTCTTGCAAGACAAACTCACTAGGAAGACGATTGGTAGAGGACGTGAGGAACGAGAGGTGTACCGTCTGAGCCATACTATTGTTGCTGCTTCTGCTACCCAGGGCTTTGTTTCTACTGGATCTCCTCTCCGGTGGCATCACCACCTTAGTCATCTACCTATTAATTGCCTCAGACAAGTTTTGCCACACATACCCTCCACTACTGCTCTCACCAGTGGGCTAGGTTTTCCACTTCTGTTTTAGTTTCTTTTGTTGCTATGTTTGATTTAATTCACATGGATGTTTAGGGTCCCAGGTGTACTCCTGATCGACTTGGAAACATATATTATCTTGTGTTAGTAGATGATTTTTCCCATCTTTCTTAGTTGTTTCTTTTGAAGAATAAGTCCAATGTGGGACAAATTGTTGAAAATTTTGTTAAAGAAATAAAAACTCAATATTCTTGTTTAGTGAAGTGTTTTCGGTCTGATAATGCCTTAGAGTTTTGTACTACTCAATTGCACACTCTCTTATCCAGTTGTGCTATTATCCATGACACCACATGCCCCCACACCTCTCAGCAGAATGGTGTTGCTGAGAGGAAACATCGCCATTTACTTGAAGTTGCTCGTACCTTGTTGATTCACCACTTGATCCGCTCTCTTTACTGAGGTGACGCTATCTTGAATGTCTGTTTTCTTATTAATAAGATGCCTAACACTGCTTTACATGAATGGATTCCCTTACAGGTTATGTATCTCGATAGATCCATGTCTCACGTCACCCCTCAGACTTTTAGTTGTGTTGCTTTTGTCAACATGTTGAGACCGGGCTGGGATAAACTAGCACCGAGAGTAATTAAGTACGTTTTCCTTAGATATACTCAGATACAAAAATGATATCAATGTTTTGATCCTATCACTTCTCGACATTTTGTTTTGGTGGATGTTACCTTTCATGAGGTGATGCCCTTCTCTACTTCTGCTGCTGAGATGCCCTCTGAGGGTGACATGGCACATATGCCATTTACCCTTATTCGCTTTGGGAGTTTTCCTGAAATTGCTATCCTACTGCACCACCACCACCACCACCTACTACGTTGTCATTTCCTCGTCTAACTGAGTCATTTCAGACATGTCTGTCCTCACACTACTTTTCAGGGCCCCCCAGCCTCGCCTTCACCATCGGATCCTCAAGTGAGTCCTTTAGACATTGACGCTTGTTTGCCATGTGCTAATCACAAGGACAGAACAGATGATATAACAGGTGATGATCTAGATCTTTCAATAGCTATTCAGAGGAGACTACTGACTTGTACTAATTCCACGCTGGATCACTCGATACTGACAGCCATGGTTTTAAAAATCACGTCTCGAGACGCATGAGGTGTGCGCCTCAAGGCAAGGCAGGCCAATTTCGCCTCGAGGCTATAGCCTCAGCTGCTGTCTGCGAGGCATGTGCCTCATCTTACCGAGGCGTTGCTGAGGCACTGAGGCGATGGAAAGGCGCCGCCTCGACTGGATGAGCTTCTAAAATGGTCATGTGCTAGTCACATGACCATTTTTTTAACCCAAACTTAAAATCTAGATACCCTAAACCTAAAATCCAAACCCCACAAAGTCCTACCATCACCGACGATAGCTCCTACTCCAACGCTAGCTCCTCCACCGACAAGCAGCGCGAGCATCGGCAACAACGCTCCAGTGCAAGCTCCAACGCAAACAGTGCCAGCATCGCTCCAGCACCAGCAGCGCGAGCACACCAGCAGCGCGAGCACACCAGCAGCACGAGCAACGCAAGCAAGCCAAGCAGGCTCCAGCACCCTCCAGCAAGTTCCAGCGCAAGCTCCAGCGCCCTCCAGCAAGTTGCTCCACTCACGAGCAGGACGCATTTGAGAGGTAATGGATTTTATTTAAGGTTTAGGGTGGTAATGTGCACACTATTTTCATTTAAGAGGTGGAGAGGTCATGTTTGAGCTTGTGAAATTCTTATTTCAATCACTGAAATTGAAATTTTTGGTCAAAAGGGGAGGTTTGATCGATTTTTGGCTGATTTTCTATACTTTCAGACATGGCACCAAGAGCAAAAAGGGGAGGAAGAGATGGATCTAATGGTAAGTCTGATCCTGGATGGAAGTATTGTTCAGAAATTGAGCTAAAAGGAGCTCAAAAGGGGAAAAGATATAAATATGTTATGTGTAATTTCTGTAGGAAAAATATCACAGGTGGAATTGCACAATTGAAAGAGAACTTGGCCAAGACACAAAAATGTGGGACCATGTGCCAAGGTCCCACTTGAAGTTGAAATTGAGATTAAGGAACACTTGGTCAAGAAGGATGTTAATAGGAGAAGAGTGCTAGAAGAAATGAAAGAAATTCGTCGCATAGGTGGATATACAGTACAGGGGTCATCTAGTCATGGAGAAAATGCACCCACAGGATCAAGTGGTGCAAAAGTGGTGGTAGGTCCAATGGATTTATTTGTTGAGGTTGGATAGAAACTTGTTCCTAGAATTGGAAGTGATGAACCTGATAACACTCCATATGCTCATCCAAAGTAGGTTACTTTGAATTCCTCTTGGAAGAAAGAACTTAAAGAGAAAACATATCTTAGTATTGGAAGATTCTTCGTTGAAAACGGATTGCCTTTCAATTTGGCCACCAGTCCATCTTATTGGCAGATGTTGCAGCACGTAAGTAACTTTGGAAGGGGATTTAGAGGTCCTACGATGCATGAATTACGGACTTGGATTTTGAAGGAAGAAGTAAAGACAATAGACATAATGGTTGAGCAAGCAAAGGCACCTTGGGCTAAAATAGGATGTAGCATATTGCCTGATAGTTGGACAGATACAAAAGGTCGTACTTTAATTAGTTTTTTTGTCAACAACCCCAAAGGTACATGATTTTTGAAATTTATTGATGCTTCAGAAGAGATCAAGAATGCTGATTAACTCTTTAAATTGATGGATGAAGTTGTTGAAGAGGTGGGGGAAAGCAATGTCATCCAAGTGATAACAGACAATGCATCTGCTTATAAAAAAGCTGGGGAAAAATTGATGGAAAAGAGACCACATTTGTACTAGACTCCATGTACTGCTCATTGCATTGACCTTATGTTGGAGGATATCATGAAGTTGCCTCTTCATAACTCTGTCTTCAAGAAGGCCAAACAAATTATCAACTACATATATGCACATGCTTGGGTGGTGGCCATGGTAAGGAAGCATGCGAGAGGAGATTTAGTGAGACCCGCCGTCACACGATTTGCTACTGCTCTCCTTGCCTTACAGAGATTGCTATGTGCCAAAGATGCTCTTGAGTCTTTTTTCACCTCAAAAAGGTGGAAGTCCAACAGCTATGCATTGAAGGTTCCAAGGAAAACTGTGCAAAATATTGTGCTACAAAGTAGAACATTTTGGCCTAGTGTAGCCTATGTCATAAAGACAATCACACCATTGGTTATGATTTTAAGAATGGTACACACAGAACAATATCCACCAATGGGATTTTATCTACGAGGCTATGGATAGAGCCAAGGAAGAGATTGCTAAAAATTTGGGTAATATTGAAAATAAGTACAAGATAATCTAGGACATCGTTGACTCAAGATGGGACAGACAACTACACACTCACATGCTACTGCATATTTTTTGAATCCCCAATGCCAATATGAACCAACATTTTCAGTAGATTCAGAAGTTAAGATGGGGTTGTATTCCTGCTTTTAGAGGTTGATTCCTAACAAGGAGGCAAGATTGAAGGTAGATCTCCAAATAGATGCATTTGTCAATGGAAAAGGGCTATTTGGATGGTCCAATGCCTTAGACACTCGAAGGCAGTCCTGGTATGAATATGATCATTTACTCCTTTCTATCAATTAGAATAATGTGTAGTACAAATTTTTTCCTATACTGAAAACATAGTTTCCATTACAGCGAATTGGTGGAGAGCATTTGATGATGAAACACCTAAGTTGAAGAAGTTCGCCATGCGGATTTTAAGTTTAACTTGTATGTCTGCATGTAAGCGAAATTGGAATTCTTTTAATCAAGTAAAAGGATTTCATTTGTATTTTAAGTAATATTTATAAAGAATTTTATGACCATCTTTTCATTGACTAGGTCAATACTAAAATGAGGAATAGACTGAAACAAGACAAACTCAATGACTTGGTTTATTGCATGTTCAACCTAAAATTGAAACACAAGGAAGTGAAGAATAAGACAATGGAAGATCCTCTATGCTTAGAGGAAGTCGACTCTGATGATGAGTAGATTGCCGAGCTACAACTCTGTGAAGATGAGGTTGATGCTTATCAAGAACTAGATGCAACTGTAGCTCTACAATAAGATCACATTGACCTTGAGCAGTTAGTAGACGCAACGGGAGGATTAGGATTACAAGTGAGAGGTAACAGAAGAGACAAAAGAAAAACAATAAAGGTAGAGACAAAGGTAACAAGATGAGTCAGTTTATATCTTGAAGAATTTTAAATTTATAAACTAAGGTTTTAAGTTTTAACAAATGTTATTCAAAATTATTTATTTTTTAGGCAAAGCGATGTTAAGGAGGAAGAATTTCGAGAAAGTGATGGAGATACTAAAGATGTAGAAGCTGAAGTTAGAATGAAGTACATGGATGACTCCTGAGATGATGCGACCAGCCCTAGCGATAATAACATTGATGAGCTTGACCTTGAGTAACTTTGATGGTATTGAACGGGGAGGAGAATAGAATATCTTTTAATTCTTCTTTGGGATTTTTTGATGTTGATGTACTTTTATTTTAAATCTTCGAATGTTTAGATAAACTGAACTTGTAGTTTTCTATGTCGTTCACTTGTTTGGTTGTTCATCTTCTTATTGGAATGTCATTTTAAGTCTTTCAATGTTTCTTGTAGAGTAAAAATGGCATGGATGTGTATTTTTTACTTTTTTTATTATTAATACTTAATAACTATATATTTATGCCATTTTCTTTTTTTTTCATTCAAAAACTAAGGCTTACGCCTTACCTCAATGAAAGCAAACCGCCTCAGACCGCCTCACGTTTTTTAAAACCTTGCTGACAACTTAGCCCCTAGGTTTGCAGGATTCACTCAGGCGTTGGCTGCTATTAGATTCCAGCGACTCACCGAGAGGTCATGCTTGATCTGAAATGACAGACAGCTATGGAGGACAAGATGGCAACTCTTAAGGGCCATGGGACCTGGGAGCTCACTCCACTTCCAGACAATGCTACGATTGTTGGTTGTCGATGGGTGTTCACTGTGAAGTTCAACCTAAATGGAGGTAATGCCAGATACAAAGCACGTCTCGTGGCAAAGGGTTCACCCAAACCTATGGGGTGGACTTCTTTGACACGTTTTCACCAGTTACTAAACTTCCTATAGTGCGGGTGCTGATCGAAGTGGCAATTCAGCTAGATTGGCTTTTGCATCAGCTGGACGTGAAGGATGCCTTCCTTTATGGTGATCTCCAAGAGGAAGTCTACATGCAGCAATCAGCTGGATTTGAGGCTTAGGGGAAGTGTGTATGCCAACTACAGAAGGCCATCTACGACCTCAAGCAGAGTCCTAGAGCATGGTTCCAAAGGGTTGTCTCAGGTTGTAGAGGCAGCTGGATTCAGGAGATCGATAGCTAATTTATCTCTCTTTGTCAAAAGGACTGGACAAAGTACTATGGCACTTCTTGTATATGTTGATGACTTAATTGTCACAGGAGACGATGTGTAGGGTGTTGCTGAGATTAAGTATATTCTGCCAGAGCAGTTTGTTATGAAAGATTTTGAGGCTTTACGATATTTTCTTGGTATTGAGGTTGCTTACAGCAAGAGGGGTGTGGTCCTGCCCCAAATGGGATATGCGTTAGATATCTTGCACAAGGTAGGTATGCTTGGGGCCAAGGAGGCCAACATTCCTATGGACCTCAAGATGCCACTTTATGATGAGAATGCACAGTTAGTGGACAGCAGGCAATACAGGCAGCTTATGGGTAAGCTGTTATATCTGACTATCACTAGGCCCAATATTTCCTTTGCGGTGGGGAGATTGAGTCAGTTCATGGCCAAGCCAATACGACAGTACTAGGATGCAACATTGATGGTGTTTCAGTACATTAAGAAGGCTCTAGGAAATGGTCTTTTCTTCTCCAAGGGGTCTTCTATGACATTGGTTGGCTATTCTAATGCAAACTATGCTAGATGTCATGTGGACCAAAAATCCACTACGATGTTCTACACCTTTTTGGTAGGGAATCTGATCACGTGGAGAAGCAAGAAATAAAACACAGTTGCTAGGTTGAGTGCCGAGTCTGAGTACAGGGCCATGGCTCAGACAACTACAGAGATGATATGGATCGAGTCCCTACTCACTAATTTGCAAATACAATTTTCTAACCCGATGGAGATGTGGTGTGATAATAGAGCAGCTACCTTCATTACCAACAACCCAGCATTTCACAAGAGAATGAAACATGTTGAAGTTGATTGCTATTACACCAGAGATATCATTCAGAAGGGGCTGCTATATACAACACCAGTCACGTCTGAGGAGCAGATTGTAGATATTTTTACCAAGCCCTTAGCCAGTTCCTTATTTAATTCATATGTATCCAAGCTGAACATGATAGATATCTATGCTTCAACTTGAGGGGGAGTATTAGCATATATTCTTTGCAAAAAAGCTTTTGGGCTTTTAGCTCTTGAGGGCATTCATACACTTTTACCCTTTTGATCTCTCTATATAAGAGAACCTAGGGTTTCAATAATAGAATTAACTCATTTCATCCAATTTTATGAATACCGTCGTATCTAGGATTAGAGAAGAGATCATATATTACAAAACTACAAAAGAAATGTAGGATTCTCTACGTGACACATTCTCGTGAGAAGAATTCTAACAAAGTCTTCCAGATTCACCATGATATTTGCAGTCTAAAGTAGGAGGGGCAGTCCTTATCGAAGTATTATACCACTCTTAAGGGACTCCTTGAGAAATATAATTCTTATAGGCCTATATCGCAGGGAACACGCAGTCTTTCAGTTTCTAGATGGTTTTGGTCCTGATTATGAGGCAGTCTCTGGAGGAAGCATATAGTAGGTTGAGCAGGATTGTGATGAAGTCCTCTCCTGATACTCTAGGGCAAACGACTACTTTAGTTACTACTGAAGGCCGTGGAGGCAATGGAGCTCCTTCTATAGATGGCAACGAACATGGTAGAGGACAGTCTGGTAGATCCCGGACCACATGCACATTTTGTAGCAAAATTGGCCATGTGGAGGCTACTTGTTGATCTAAGCATGGTAGACTTCCCGTGGCTAATCAAGCCACCGCTCTTTTAGAGGAGCAGTCAAACATGGTTTCTCGCACCAAGTATGATGTAGTTGTGCAGCGTCTTTCTCAGCTTACACAGGAGTGTACTACCTCTTCATCAGATACTGCTGCCTTTGCTTCCTCCTTAGGTATAAATTTTGCCTTGAGTACACATACCAGGTTTGGTGATGGTACCATGTGGTTAGTGGATTCAGGTGCCTCTAGGCACTTGAGTGGTGACCATGATTGTTTTCCAGGGATTCAATCTGTAGCACCATGACAGATGGTGCAAGTGGCTAATGGCCGACATTCCAAGATTGATGGACAAGGGAAGGTGGGAGTTACCCTCACTTTGAGATTACGTGATATCTTATTTGTTCCTGAATTTCCGATTAGTCTTATCAGTTAGCAAAATAACGAAGGAACTAAATTATTATGCCATTTTTTATGATGTTGGATATATATTTCAGGATAAGCTAACAGGGAAAACAATTGGTGACGGACATAAGAAAGAGGGTGTTTATCACCTAGTCCAAACACCGATTGCTGCTACATGCCAGGGTGTGGTTGCATTTAGCACTAGTACAACTCTACAATGGCATCGCCAACTCAGGCATCTTTCTTTGGATAGGCTCAACTGTGTCATAACTTATTTTTAATGAAGAATAAATATGATGTTGGTGCTATAATTGAAACTTATGTGATGCAAATAAAGACCCAGTTTTCCTTTGTGGTTAAGATTGTGCACTCGGATAATGCCCTTGAATTGTGTACTCCAAGTTGAATGCATTTTACAGGTTTCACAGGATTATTCACCAAACCTCTTACCCCCATACCTCATAGCAGCATAGGGTAGCAGAGAGAAAGCATCGTCATATTTTAGATGTAGCCATAACATTATTGATCCATCATAATGTGTCATCCTTGTACTAAGGTGATGTAGTACTTATTGCATGTTATCTGATTAACCAGATGCCAAATTATACCATCCATGAGCAGATTTCATGGCAGGTTCTCCATCCTGAAAAAGAGTTATTTCATGTGCCACCACGTATATTTGGTTGTATAGTCTTTGTTCATCTTCTTAGACCTGGACGGAACAAGCTGGCACCTTGGGCTGCAAAGTGTCTTTTTGGGCTATGGCAATACCCAAAAAGGATACTGGTGCTATGATCCATCAGGTAGGAAGCATTATGTTAGTGCCAATGTTATATTCCATGAGGCAATTCCATACTTTTCTACTAGTGGGCATCAATTGATATTTGGAGATGAGCCTACACCCATGCCCGTTCCCCCTGTACCTTTAAAGTAAATTCCTATCAGTCGCAGTTATGTTAGGACAGAGTCAAATTGTCAGAGAGTTTGGTACAGTGAGCCTCCTATGGTCTACAAATTGCCAATTACTTACAGGCAATGCCTCCTCTCCCACGCCACCATCCTCCCCAACTCAAGTACACGTTGATGTCACCAATGCCTCTAATTCTAGTAATGTCCCTACATGTCTCTCTAGTGTTGATCCTATTGAGAAGGATGCTCCTACTTCTTCGAAGGCCTAAATGGATGATGTGGATTTTCCGACTGCTATTCGAAAGGCTCCACATACTTGTACTCTTTACCAAGTTGCTAGAGCTACACCAGTGCCAACCTGGGCAAGTTGTTTGGCCTCTTCACATCCGTTGTCTGCTTCCACGGTTCCCTCTGCGTATTAGCAGGCCATACTTAATCCAAAATAACGACAAGCCATGGAGGATGAGATAGCTGCTCTTCACTCTAGGGTGATGTGGGATCTTACCTCCTTGCCACTTGGTGCTCATGTTATTGGGTGCTACTGCATCTTTACCTTGAAGTACAATCCCGATTTATCTATTTCACGGCATAAGGCTCGTCTTGTTGCAAAGGCGTTCGTCCAAATTTATGAGGTGGATTTCTTTAACACCTTCTCTCCAATGGCACGCCTACCAACGGTGATAATTTTGATGTCTGTTGTTACCGACTTGGACTAGCCTCTCTTCCAACTTTATGTGAAGAATGCCTTCTTGTATGGTGATCTTCTGAAAAAGGTCTACATGTAGCAGCCTCCCGACTTTGAGACTCAGGGGGAGTTGTGTAGACTTCATAAGGTTATCTATGGCCTTAAGCAAAGCCCGCATGTATGATTCCAGAAGCTATCTAAGGTGGTACAGGTGATAGGTCTTCAGAGATCATATGCAAATCACTCTATATTTGTTCAGAAGAGTGACAAGGGAGTTGCACTACTCCTAGTGTACGTTGATGACCTCATTATCACCGATGATGACGAGGTCGGGATAGTTGAGGTGAAGAAAACCTTAGCTAATAATAAATTTAAGATGGGCTTGGGCCAATTACGATATGTTCTGGGCATTAAGGTGGGAAGCAAAGAGGGCATTGTTCTTTCACAGCACAAGTATGCTCTTAACGTACTACAAGACACTAGGATGTTAAGGATCAAGCTTGCCAACATAGCCATGGATCCCAAAAAGCACTTGTATGATGCCAAGTCATCACCTGTGGATAGCAGATCTTATAGGCAGCTAGTGGGCAAGCTACTATATCTTACCATCACTAGGCTAGTTGAAAGGCTGAGTTAGTTCATGGATAGGCCTACCAAAAAGCAGTGAGAGGCAACAATGCAGATGCTCAATTATCTGAAGAAAGCTCCTGGCCATAGCATACTTTTCTCCAAAGGCACATCCATGACAGTGGTTGGCTATTCTTATGCGAATTATGCAAGTTGCTTGGCTAATCGAAAGTCAACTACTAGTTTCTGTACCTATGTTGCTCGAAATCTAGTCACGTGGCGAAGCAAAAAGCAAGGAGTTGTTTCCAGATCCAGTGCAAAGTCTAAGTACCAAGTTATGGCTCAAACTGTTACAGAAATGGTTTGGGTGAGATCTATTTTACATGATTTACATGTCCAGGTGGAGGAGCTTATAAAGATGTAGTGTAACAACTATGCTACTATTTATATTGCCAACAACCCAATGTTTCATAAGTATACCAAACACGTCGAGGTTGATTGCCACTGTACCCAGGATTTGATCTAATGTGGAGTCATCTATACCACTCCTGTTACTTTTAAGGACCAGGAAACAAACATTTTCACTAAACCCCTTCCTCGCTCTACTTTTGATGTATGTTGTTCTAAGTTGAGTATGATTGACATCTATACTCTAACTTGAGGGAGAATATTGAGATACCCCTTCGATCTATTTTATATTATGAGAGCTACATTGTAACATTTTATTTTCTATTGATTTTATATTGCAATTGTTCCCCCACCTCTCTCTATATAAAGAGATATAGGATTTCTCATTTGAATAATATAGCTCATTTTCACTTTTTTATATTTTCCAACATGAATGAAGTAGGAGGGGACTAACCTCTCATAGCCATCTTTTTAGCTTTTCAAGAAAATAAAAGGAAAATATACAACATAAAAGCTCCAAGAGTAGATGTTCCTGTATTACCAAGCATACCTACAATCAAAGAATAGTAATAAAAAGGCATACCTCACGTTTAATATCTTTTGAAATATCCTTCTGCTCATCCAATTTCCCATCAAGATTTTCAATTCTCTGTGTCAAGTGACGCTTCGTGGCCTAAAAGGAAATAAACAAGAAGCAATTTCTCAACTTGCAGAACAACATGAATAATTAGGAAATAGGGATTGCATAGAACGTCTTTGAGACTGGCATTTCTACTAATTTATTCACATGATCACTTGTATGGAACTTTATACTCTTTTAATTCTGGTAATGCCTGTTTTAACTTGTACAATCAATATACCTATCTTGACAAACTTGCAAAAAATGTGTTTGCCAACTCTACATTTTATTGCATTTTGAGTGTAGTTGAACATATCCAGCAGAACTTTATAACAATATATTGCCACAGTACACCACTAATGCAAAGAGTCATGAAACAAAAGCCAAATTCGGGAAAGCTCTGAATGTCCTACAGCATCAATTATTCCATGCAGTCACAAGTGCGTTGAATAAAAAGAATGTAAGTGAATAACAACAATTGGAACGAAATTTACAGCCAGAGCAGCAGAAACTTGCTCGAGATGCTTTGTCATGCTTGCCACGGCATTAGCCATATTACTTTTTGTAACATACATGAGGTCTGAGAAAGAGAGCCCCTGATCAAAGGCAACCAAAAGGATAAAAACGTTGGTAACAACAGCAATATTTAAAACCAAAAGTCCTTGCAAATGAAGGAAATATAACTTACAGTCATAAAGACAAGAAACGTAACTAACAATGACAGTACCAACTGAGCAAAAGGTTCTAGAATCTGTTTATAAGTGCATAGGTGGCACAACTTACTTTCCACCACATATATCCATATCCCAAAGCACCAAGAGTAGCAGCAGGAACTAAAAGGGATGTCAGGTTTCCTATTCAATCATCAGAAGAACATTGTAAAATCTCTTGAAATTCATCCCCAAAGAAAAATGTAGAACAAATAATTGAAAGGTGTGAAGTTGCTTCAACATTGACTTTGGTTTTAGATATGATAAAATTGTGATCAACTTATTTTTCATGTTAAATTGCAAACTTATCCTAATCTTTAAAAGGTCGTGCGTATATGCAAAAAATTCAACTCCAACCTTACCAGTGCAAGATCATATCAAATGCATGAAAGAAATTCAATCTTTCTAGGATTCCATTCCTACATTGAACCGAACAATTGAATGGAAAAACCATTTGCTATGCATGCCATTTCTTATTTGATTCCATTCTAGTGTGATTCCATTATTTTGAAAAAAAAAAAGGGGGCCTAAAAGTGCAAGATTTCGTTCTATAAAAAGCCAATGTAAAAACTGGAAAGAAATCATCTCACTATGATTAAAATTGCAAGTTAGATGTCTTAAACTGCCTAAAAATTTAGAATTCTAAACACTGCAACCCAAAATTAAAGGCTTGAATGCTGAGACGTTTAAATATAGCATCACCTAATCCACTTTGCAATATTGCCAAGTATTACACTATTAAGGGTGACCTACACTTAGTGCACGGCATTTTTTATTTTGAAGGGATAATACATGACATTTTACTTGAGAATTGGCTAATAATGTAATGTAGACTATCAATGTAAAATTTTCGACTCCAAAAAAACACAAAACTTATGTGTATATCCTTTTAGATATGGGTTTTTACATGTATATATCCTTGTAAACTTTCAATAAGATGCATATACCCCCATATACTTGATATTTACATATAAACTCCTATAAAGTTACTCCGTTAAGGCCGTATGCCCCTGCTCCGTCAAACCCAACAGAAAATCTTTTAAAAATTTAAAAAAAAATACAAAAATTTATATTTATCTCCCTACATTTATCTTCTTATTTATTCCAACTCCTCCACCTTCCTTTCTCCTTTATCTTTTCCTCCTCCTTGACCTCCTCTTCCTCCATCATCGGCTACCATCACCGACCACCATCACCAACCTCCTCCTGAACTCCTCGGCCAACGCTCATCTTGGACGGAGGGCCCATCACCACCCTCCCCCCCGCGTGTATGCAGAAGTGCTCGAACGCCCTCTTGAAGTCTGGCATGTACGGCCTCACCCCCGTCATCTTCAGCACCTTCTTCGCCACTAGCACCGCCAGGAACCTCACCTGCTCCGACAATGGCAGGACCAAGGGACCCAAGGTCGTGATGTTGGCCGTCAGTGCCTCCCCCACCACCACCATTAGCTCCTTCGCCAATGACACCCCCACCGTCCCCTCGCTGTCCTCCCTTTGGTACACGCAGTTGAAGCAACAGTCGTCAGTGCCCTTATGGGTGCGGAGGGCGTGCACCAGCTGGTACTTGGAGTAGTGCCTATCCCTGCGGCAGTTGGAGAGGAGCACCATGCCGCTACCCATCCAAAAGATGCAGTTGGCGAGGAGCATGGAGCACTCATTGCTGAAGTACCAGTTGAGGGTTATGTTCTCCATGCTAACCACCACCGCGTATGAGTTGGGGTTTGACTGGAGGAGGTCGTTAGCGAGGTCTACGAAGATGAGCCCTGTGTTGCAACCCATTCCCCCGAGGTTGTAGCTCTTGATGCCCTCCCACATCTTGTAGTGGTTCACGATCATGGTGGAAAGGGAAGGCGTGGGGTTGAAGAGGCTGCAATTGACCACGAGGATGCCGGCGTCCTTTGGGTGGACACCCATCTTGGTGAAGAGGGAGTCGAGGGCCCCAAACATGACCTACTCCGCTTCGAGGTGCGCCTCCAACATGGAGAGGTTGGGGGGCTTCAGGAGGACCCCCCCTTGGGAGGTACGTCTCGTCGCTGAGCCCCAAGCGGTGGATGATCCTCTTCTAGAAGCTCATGCACTACTCGTTGAAGACCGCAAGCTTCTCGATCATGTTGAGGAACCCTCGCGGGAGTTGAGAAGGAGGTCAGTGATGGTGACCAACAATGGAGGAAGAGGAGTTCAGGGAGGAGGAGGAAGGAAGAGGGAAAAGGAGTTAGAATAAATAGAAATATAAATATATGGGGATAAATATAAATTTTTATAATTTTTTAAATTTTTAAAATGTTTTCCATTGAGTTTAACAGAGCAAGGAAATACGACCTTAATAGAGCAACTTTATAGGGGTATACACGTACATATCAAGTATATAGGAGTATATGCATTTTATCAAAAGTTCACAGGGTATATATGTAAAAATCCCTTTTAAATATTGCTCCCACTATTACATATATGACCTTCCATTAGTTGAGTACATGCCCCTTTTTTTACGCAAATGAAAAGTGATTCAGCATGATATATGTCATGTCTTTTTCTTTCTAACATGTATGTCATGTCAAATTTAGTTGATGAGTCTAGAAATTCAGGTTAATTGAGTTCAATATCTAAGTACTATGTCATATTTATTGGGGTATCTAGTAAAGTACGGCATTTAGGCATCTTCTATTCCTCCTAAGAACACATAAGAATTGCCAACATGTATGTATGTGTTTTAAGGCCTGTAAAAAAGTTTTCAAGGCAACAAAACAAAAAGATCAGCTAGTGAGAATCCAATTCCATGCCCTTATCCTCCTTCCAAGCATATCATGTTGGGGTAAATTGTAATTGACCCTCTTAACCATAATCGATGGACTTGAATTGCTAACCCACGATAGTTTTACCTAATACTATATAACTACTGGTATAGGCTACGATGGCCTTACTATCAAAAAGGCTTGGACCTCATATGTCATGAGTATCGATACTAAGGGTTTAGTACCATTACTACCCACATATTGTTTAGTGATTCCAAACAATTGACATACCTTACCAATAGTCTAGATGTACCGATACTAAGAATTAGTACCAATACCTACCGGTTACTGATTTGGTACTTTAAAGTTCCAGGACTCCATTGTTCTCAAGGAGTACCAGTACTAAGAATTAGTACTGGTACTTAATGAGTACTAGCATGGTCTAAAAGACTAAAGGTCTACATTTCTATCCAACATGTACCGATACCAAGGCTTAATATCGATACCTATGACATATAGATTTAGAGGTTCAAAACCATAACCTAATCCTTTACCCAACTAGTACCAATACTAAGCGATTAGTACATATATCAGTAACATCCAAGTAATACCACCCAAAACCTTAGTACCAACCCATATCCAACGTGTATCAATACTAAGTTTGGTACCAGTACCTCGTGCCTATAGGTTCTGGCTATCGAACCTTGATACCTAAACTATACCCTACATGTACCAGTACTACGAGTTAACACCGATACTGTGATTTGACTAGGCATTTGATACCTAGTCCATAACAAGGTTTTCTAAGGTGTACAAAAAGATTCTATGAATATAAATAACACAAGAAGTCTAAGATCATAATTTGAGACAAAGATAATAGTTATCTTAGGATAGTTTATATACTCGAAGACATGGCCATGAATACCTTGAAATGTATGTGATGGATAGCTTTCCAAATTCAACACGATCTCAACAAGGAGTCTCGATTCTCCAGCAATTCAGGAGATAATCACGCTTACTCCTCTCTCTCTCTCTCTCTCTCAAGATGATGGGGTCTCAAGGAGATTAATTGGCTTGATTGTGTTGAATTGGGGACCATAACCATCCTTAAGCAATTGGTAACCACCAATTATTTTGGTCATTTCCATTTCTACCCATCATAGAAATGAAAATTAACCCCTAGGTCTCTACACATATTAACCCACATCAACTGAATTCATCAGCGCCCATAATAATTTCCTTAATCCCTTAATTGATCACTTTTGATCTGGGCCCGGATTAATTTAACAATCTTCAATGTGTGATTATTCACACATATAAGTCCATCGTTGGACTTATGGTCCAACATATCACACCCTTCATCATCCTTTAACGTCCATTCACATCTTGAACCCACACAACTAGGCATGTGTAGGCCAAGTTTCTAGCTTCTCATCTGCTTCTTCCTATTGGCACTAGAAAGGCTAATGATCATCAATCTTCACCAATCTCCAAGGCAAAAAAACGGACACCAATCTAACAAATTCACCAACTCAAACCTTTTACGCACTGGTAACCATCTTAATCCTCTTCCCCCAGCATCGATTACCCTGCCCCTCTGGAAGCAATAATGGCCCCCATCCCTCATTGTGAAACCGCTAATTACTATCACAAGATGCCCAAAAGTTCTCTGCCAGGACAAAATAAACCCCAAGCAACATGCTCAACCATCTACAAAGCAAAGAAGGCGGCAAACCCAAGCAACCTCACAGGAGGAAATAGAAGATGCTCTGGAACAAATTATATCCCTTCTCACCCTCCACACAAATCCACCTTCGGAAGTGTGTAAAATACGCTTTGACTTCGCATTCGATGGCCAGCAACATAGAGTACAATATTACTCGAATAAACACATCCACAAGATATCCCAAAAAAAAAAAAAAACAAACAAAAACAAAAAGAACAGACAAAGAAAGAGAAAAGGTACTTACCTCCCTGACTCGAATTTCCGCCGCTCACGACGGTTATCGGTCTGGCGGCTGCCATCCTCTGCACCTCCCTGGACAACCGATCCAACTATCCAAAACGCAAACACAAGCACACTCAGGATACATCAACTCAACCAACAAGTAACTTCCCGCTACCTACGCATCGCATACGCAACCACGAAAACCGGAATCACCGGACTTCTCCACCGCAAACTGATCACCGCGATTTACCTGACAGACAAGCGCCGAAGTCTCGCCATCACCGGAGGAAGAATCCGCCGACTTCTCCACGTTCCTGAGCAGCACCTGAACCCCCACCGGATCCGCAAAACAACCAACGCTAAAGTTAACAAACGCAACTGGACACTAGTGGGATCCACTTAGGAACCACCGGCGACGCACCTGAAGCTCCCCGAGAATCTCCGATAGCTTGCCGTTCCGGACAAGGATCGATCCGGTGTATCCTGCGGGAAAACGTGAAACCGATGCATATGGTGGGGGATGGGGGAGAGGATCGAGGGCACCGGTGTGGATTACCTGCACCGATGAGGATGATGGCCTTCGTGAGGCCCATCTGCATCGCCATGGCGGGGATGGGAAGAAGAACCCTAGATTTTTTGCCCCCTTTCTGTGAGAGCAGGAGGGATGACTGATTAGCGGGTTTCGTTCCCGGTTGCGTTATATATATATATATATATACCGGTAGGCGAGAGCGAGCGGGGATGACTTCGCCGCCGACGTGGTGGTGGAGGGGGATTTTTCTTGGGAGTGGAGTGGGTCCGGAGGGAAGATGGGTGTCTGGTGTCCTTGCAAGGGTCTGGGGCAGGGCACGTGTCCTCGCCTCGTGTGGAGGCAAAGGGAGACTTTTCTTGGCAGTCCAGCGCAAATGCAAATTTTCAGTTTTTCGTATTTGTGTCCGCTGTCATCCGCCGAATAAAGTGCTTGCAGTGCTGCGGGTGTAAAAATATTAAAGGTCAGAAGTTACACGATGCAAGGAGGTGTAGGAAGGATTGAGGATTGGGTCGATTTTTGTATATTAGGTTTGATTTTATATAAGTTTATTTTATAAATAGGTTAAAAAGTTATTTAAGATTTAATTTATAATAAAAATATTGATTTAAGAATATGTAGAATATTTCTTAAGTTGATAATAAAGGTAAAACGATTGAGAGTCATCTCTTTTAGTAAAGAAATAATATGAGATGAAGTATAATTAACAAAATGGTATTTTTCTATTCTACTTATCTTTTTTTCATCTTATGGCAACCATGCAAATATGGGTAAATAAGAAAATATAAGTTGTAACTTTGTAAAGTTTGGACTACATATTATGCTAAGCTCATACAAGACTTCTAGAAAGTATCATTGGGTATCATTCGTGAATGGATTCGAAATATTATTTCCTCGTTTCCATGTGTAGAATACGACTGTGTATGATATTCCTAACCTCCCATGACAATGATCATTGAATAGTTGAATGTTGTCAACCTTTTATGGTGGACAATGGCAAGTCTCTTTTTACTTCTCTCCTTTTTTGGTATGAATGAATCCAATTTTATTTAGATATTTTATATTACATTTTAGATCTTTTGATTACTAATTTCCACATGGAAAGTTTCTACTCTTGCCTCGAGAACCTTTGAAGGATCCCCCCCCTTCCCTTTTATTTTTTTAATTACATAACAGGCATCCATGTAGAGGAAACAAGTGATCAATCATCATCCACTACTTACCTTTTGTATTCAACAGGATTCATAGTATTGGTATATCATTGTTAATTGGAGTGCCCCTTTTTTCATTGATAATGGTAACTTCATCCTTTTGCAGGCACCTTCGTATTTCTCTACCGACAACTCCATTAAACTCAACGACACTAGTATGAGCTAATCCAATCATTAAATTTGAGGTAATTCTGTTAATTCCATTTCGATGAATGATACAAAAAAAGTTAGTCATTAGATTCATTAAAGCTTTCCTATCAATTTTGATATCTATAAATTGGATGTATGCATCATTTTTTATACCTTTATATAGCGACCCTGACAACCACTTACCATTCAAGCAAAAGTAAGTATGATTTCGATAACTGATACTAGATGACTCAGCCATTCGATTTGATAAAGCTTTTCTACCAAGTTTTTCATTTGTGATTTTGATATATATACCTTTTACCATCGCTACCTAGGCAATAATTCTTTTCGAATGCCTACTTCTCCTTTGCTCCATTTCCATACCTACGAGCCATCTTCGTATTTCTCTACTAGGAACTTCATCAATTGTATATCAGTTAAAATTCAACGAAACTGATATGAGCTAACCTAACAATTGAACTAAAGGTAAGCCTGTCAATTACATTTCAATGGATAATGTTGGAAAGGTTAGTCATTTCTTTAATTAAAACTTTCCTACAAATTTTTGCATATACAAATTGGATATGAGCTTTTCTTGTATCTATCTACTCAATAACTGCTTTGAAATGCCATAGCTGCAAGACACCTCATTTCTATGTCAACTCCATCATTCATATACCAACCGAAATCCAACTAAACTAGTATACGTTAATTCAATCCTTTAAACAAAAGTAGGTATAATTTCATCCTTTTGCGAGCACCTTTCTATTTTTCTACCAACAACTTCATCAAACTCAACAAAACTTACATGAGTTAATGCAATCATTGAATTAGAAGTAAGTCCATTAATTTCATTTCGATTAATGATTTAAAAAAAAGTTAGTCATTCGATTCATTAAAGCTTTCATACCAATTTTAACACCTATAAATTGAATATATGCTTCTTTTTTTATACCTCTGTACAACAACCCTAACAATCGTGTTAGTGTTAAGATTCAATAAGATTGGTATAAGTTATTGCAATCATTTAAGCAAAAGTATGATTTTAATAACTGATATTAGAAAAATTAGTCATTTGATTCAATAAAGGTTTCCTGCCAAGTTTTTCATTTGTGATTTTCATACATGCACATTTTGTCATTACTATGTTGGCAATAATTGTTTTTCAAATGCCTACTTCCCCTTAGCTCCATTTCCATACTCGCAAGCCATCTTCATATTTCTCTACCAACAACTTCATCAATCATATACTAGTTAAAACTCAACAAGCTAACCTAATGATTGAACTAAAGGTAAGCCTATCAATTTCATTTCAATGAATGATGTTGGAAATGTTAGTCATTTCTTTCATTAAAACTTTCCTACCAACTTTTGCATATACAAATTGGATATATGCTTTTTTTCTATTTGTTTATGCAATAGCTGCTTTGAAATGTCATAGTCGCAAGACACCTTCACATTTCTCCATCAACTCCGTCATTCATATACCAATCGAAATCCAACTAAATTGGTATACGTTAACTCAATCATTCAAGCAAAAGTATAATTTCGATAAATGATGTTAGAAGACTTAATCATTCAATTTGATTAACTCTTTGTACTAAATTTTATATGTATGATTTCGATATATGCATTGTTCATTAATCACATGCTAATCAAAACTCGACCGAACTTATATAAACTAATCCAATTACTATACTAAGAGTGAGTACATCAATTATATTTCAATGATGATATGGGAAAAGTTAGCCATTTTGTTCATTAAAAATTTCTTATCAATTTTTACATGTGCAAATTGAATATTAGCTGCTTTTTAATGTTGCACCAACATGACAACCTTGGATGATATCAACTTAGGAAATAAGACTTTGCTAATATAGGGTAGTATTGACCATTCGAAAGATTTGGTTTAATTGATGTTTCACCTAAATTTTTGCTTTTGCTTCTGCATTAGTTATAGAAGCATGCAATCACAACATGATTTCTAAGGATTTTACCATTTTCCCTTGATAGGAGAATCTATTACAATGGAATCTCCCACAACAGATGCAGAACAAAACCAAAGGACTTCTTTTGGTAAGTAGAATACTGTAATATATAGCATTTTGTTAATACATAGTAGATCAATACGATTCTCTTATTGCTTATTGAAAATGACATCTTGGTGTTGGTCGTTATTTGACTTTATGAACCTTAAATGCTTATTTCTGTTGTCACTTTGATGTTGTCCATGGTGTAGGTTCTGACGATAGGGGGTGAGATGTGCGTGATAAAAAAATAATGCAGAAATATAAACAACAGTCTCACAAAAGCAATCCCACAAATGAACACAAGGATTTTTAGGTGGAAATCCAAAACCGGGAAAAAACCACCACCTCGCAATTTAGAATTTCCTTATGGACCTAGTTGATCAAATCCAATAACTAAACCACTTAAACGATGGTAGTTTAACCTCTTACAACCACACTACTTTACAATAAAGGATAGTGTACCTCAAACCCTCCTCTCTACGAGAAGTATTTTGTCTCATGAAAGAGACGAGAATTCGCAAAGCGAATATCCAACCAAAAACAAAAGGAAAAACCAATACCTATGGAGCCACAAAGTAAATAAAAGGCTATGCTTCTACAGGCAAGAAATCTCCCCTTAATAGGAAGTGTGTAGACGTCATTGCGCAGAGTAACAATGCTCTTGATTGGAAGTTTTGAAAGTAAGAGCACTTCTTCGATCTTTCTCTTCTTGGACACAAAAGGTATGGAAGTAGTTTCTCAAGGTGTATTTTGCTTAGGAATGATCCTCTCTTATTTATAGAGGTCCTAAGAATGTTCAAGAAGTCCTTGGAAAGGGCTTATAGCCGTTGGAATCAAATCCAAGGCAAATCAGGCCAAAATCAGGGTCATAATGACTCTGACAGAGTTATTAGATGTCTAGTGTTTAGGCCAGACATCTGATGCATATTTTGGATGTCTACTCTAAAGGGTCAGAGTTCCTACTTCTATTGGATCTAAACAGGGATCTAAGCGGACGTCTGATATGACATTATAAGACGTCTGGCACTAACATTGGACGTTTAATAATAGGCGGGTTCGTTCATGTTTTGACCAGATCCAAACAGGGTTCTAGATCTTAAGGGTCAGACGACAAGGTGGACATCTACCATAAGGTTTAGACATCTTGTAACGAGCATGTGGCACAGACGTATTTTAAGACGTCTGGAGGGTTGTCCAGACGTCTGACCAGACGTCTGGGATAGTTTCCAGACGTCTGGAAATCCGTTATTTTCGACACACGCGAGTCGTCTGCGTGCCTGTGCGCGCAGACCGCATATTCGCCTTCTCCCCTCCTGCGGCTGCAGGATTCCCCTGCCGTGAATCCTTCCCTCCTCTCCGTGCGGCCTTAAAAGGGCACGCCTCCCCTCCCGTCTCCTCCTCCTCCTTCAGCCAGTGAGCGTGAGCGTGAGCGCGAGGGCGGCAACGGCGACCGCAGTGAGCGCGGAGGAGGTGCGGCGTGCGAGAGCGGAGCTTTGCCGTGAGGGCGAGCTCGCCGGAGCGGCTTGGCCGGCCGGCGAAGGGCGCGGAACGACGCGGAGAGGGACCTGCTGCAGTCTGAGCAGCAAGCGCACGAGGTGCGACGCGGGCGGCGTCGCGAGCGGAGGCCGAGTAGCGCCCTGGTTCTGGAAAAATTTTCAGAATCAGACGTCTGGATTTATAGGCAGACGGCGAGGACGACGTCTGGTAGCTCATACAGACGTCTGAAAGGTGTGTATTCCGCTTTCTTCTTCCTTCCTGTCGACCGACCGTACTAAGGGAGGGAGTTGGCTGTCCGCAGGTTCGCTGATTCGCCATCCTTTGCGAATCGGACGTCTGGAAGTTGTACCAGACGGCGGGAGTGACCTCTAGACGTCCGGGGTGACCATCGGACGTCTGGGAGCTAGGATAGACGTCCCCGCAGACTTCTGGACGTCTGGGAAACCACACTGAACAGGTAATTCTCTGATCCACTGTTTAAGACGTCTAGAAGAAGTTCCAGACGTCTGATTTTGCACAGTATTGTCTTTTTCGACCCGTTTAGGGCCCGTCCGGGCTCCGTTTTCCGCGATTCGAGTTGCGTTCTTTTCAGAATTAATTCCTCTACCCGTCTACAGTAGCTATACACTGTTTTGAGACACTCCTTGTGTTTGATCCTTGTGATAGGACCTCGTTCAGTTGCAGTCTTGAGAGTCGCGGAGGCACACGGGATTCCCGATCACGCCCCCATTACTCCCGTTGTACCTGGTAGAGTGGCTTAAGTTTATTATTAAAATCTGTTAAAGTATGGAACCATAACTAGAATCTAGGACATTGCATGAATCCTAGGAATGAGAAATGTATGGAATGATAGCTCCTAGGTGATGCATGAATCCTAGGGCTGGAAAACTAGTTGTATGCTAGATCCTAGGATGTGGCATGAACCCTAGGATGGAAAAACTAGTGGAATGTATAATACTGCAGTCTTGGAAAAATGGAAAGGAATATAAAGCTGCCTGTAAATTGAATTAACAGCTGCCTGTTATGAATAAAGAAACATGATTGAGATCATGGATTGTGAGAACGTGAAACTGGAAAGTGAAACATATGATGTTCTGAGATAAAGAGCTGGAACCCTACAGGGAATTAGGAGTGGAACTCCTGGAAAGAAAAAAGGAATGGAACTGAGATGTAGTTTGTACTGTCTCTTGGGTACGCAGTACCAAGGGAAGTACCTGTACCTGTTTAGTGCAGAGTGGGGCCAGCCACCCCAGGGACCCGGGGTTAGGATTGGCCGCTCTGTACCGACTTGTTGGCCCTCGTGTACGTAGTACCGAGGAGAGCTACTAGTGTTAGGAGAGTACTAGCTACCCCACGGGCCCCGGGGTTCTGCTAGCCTCCTTCACCGACTTGTTAGGCCCACTAGGGCAAACCAGGGTAGTCAGGCGAGGGTGCGCGGACTGTGGAGGGCAAGGCCCCGGTTTGGTTACTGTGGAGGGGTTGGACCCCTATTACTGAGAGGGCTCTGCCCTGGTTCCGTGCTGTGCTTTGGGCGCACCCGTTAACGGAAACGACTGACCGCGTGCCAATGCGGGCTAGCTACCTGTGCGTTTATCGCACGTGCCGTAGTCACCGTTACGTCTGTCAGTGACCTTGGGGTGGTTGACTGAGGGTAGGATCACCACGGGGGACTCTCTTGGCCAGGAGAGCACCACGTGCTACTTCTACTTTTGGAAAAGACTGCAATCAAGATCGTTCCCACGAGGACATTCGAGATCAAGTAAAGGATCTGAGAAATAAATGAAATAGTGAGAAAAATTGAAAGATGTGAATAAAGGAAGTAATAGAACATAACAGCTACTGTACACTCTACTGTTGCCTTTAGTTAGTTTGCCACTCTACTCAGCGTTTTGCTGACGTGTTACACTCGTTACCTTTTTCAGGACCAGGGGTTGAGCAGCCAGGGTCGGCGGCTGCAGAGGACGCTGGGCCGAGTAGGGTCCAGTAGAGTTTACCACAGTCTTTTGTACCTCTTTTGTTTCTGTTCTAGTGAGTAGTTTTTGTTTCCGCTGTACTTTCTTTACCTGCAGTTCTTGTTATATGATAAATGTTGTTCTACTGTTGTGGTGGTATCTACTGTAGTAGTTTCTTTCCTTACTGCTGTACTTCCTTACTGTTAGTTATATTCATGCTGAATGTGGTTTATTTTACTGCTCTTTTGATTACTTCCTCGTTGGACGACTAGGTCTTGGGATTAGTCGAGTCGGTTCGGTTCTTGTGTCTCGTAGGGACTCGGGAACCGGGTCGTTACACATCTAGAAAGAGGATTCTTTGCGGAAATGAATTTTCCGACAAGCTAACGGCTATAAGAGTCTGACAAAAGTAGATTTAGGTCAGATATAGCCTAACGTCTCTTTATCAGATGTCTAGGAGTCTCTATGGACGTCTGATAATATAATTAATCTAATCATAGGTCAATCCTTGACGATATTCTCTAACAAGCCAATGGTCCTCTAATTGAACGTTTGACAATGTCACCAGACGTTTTCTAAGATGTCTAGACTATGGGTTGGTCATCTGAAATCATTGATCAGAGAACACTAAGTCCAGCTTATGTGTTTGGACGTCTATACAAACTATCAGACATCTTAAAGTCCATAATCAGACGTCTGAGGTTAATATCAGACATCTGATAAAGCTGTTTGATTTCTATATTAATTTTTTTATTGTAGTATAGGGTTTTCCTAAGTGTTCTAGTGATGTATAGGTGTTCTTAAGACTAAGGTATGTTACTTTGGGGCTTTAATAATAATTCTAAGAAAATAAAAGAACAAAACAAATAAAGAAAACAAACTACAAGAAACAACAATATGAAATAAATCTATGTCATATTCTTCCAGTCTTCAAGCTCTGGCTCTAAGAGATGCTTCCATCTTCTCTTCTCCTGATCAAGCTCTTTCAATCATCCATGGATGCGAGCTTGAGCTTCTGCACACTTAAATCCATTTGTATTATTCCTAAAACTTAAACTCAATGCAAATGTCAAATATGAAGTACTTTTTTATCATCAAAATCAATGATCGTGGTGCTCTTGCACCAATACATGATAGTATTTGAATTTTGCACTACATAAATTGTTAGGAAGTTTATTACTCTTGTTTTGTTATGAGATGAAATGTGCTAATTTTTTTGTGGATGTTATGAAATCGAACGAAGGCCTACTGTGAAATTGATCATTTTTTAATATGCCATTATTGATGATAACATCATCATGAACCATAACTAGCTTTATTTAGTCATAATCAAGTGACAAATGCTCCTACATGATTGCCTAAGTGTCATGACTCCATGCATATCCATTCTGAGAGAACATTACAATAGGGTTAATTCTGAAGTTTTAACATCACATTATGAACGCAGAGTAACCACGGGTTTTGTCAAGGGTTAATCTAAGGTCTAATGAGCATTAAAGTATAATAAGAAGATCCACACAAACAGAAACAGGGGTTCACGTGTTTTAAGTACCAATGTAGCACCCAAAACTCTAATTTCAGACCCACTTAAATTACAGAGATTTTGGTCAAGATAAAATTCATCTAAACCATCTAAAATTCATAGAAAATATTCCTTGAGGGTCGATATCCTTCATTTGACCATTTGAATTTAATTTTGACCTTAAACAGAGTCATAGACAGAATTCTGCCTTAATCTAGGTTTCTATGAAAATTACCCAATCAACTTGGTCAAAGCTAAAATCTGACTTCACCATCAGATTCCTTGGGTTCAAATTAGATTTGTACTAAAATTTGGGCACAATCAGAGTCCATCTTGACCTAGTTTGCATTTCAATCCTTTTAAGCTCTGTTTCTTTCAAACAAGCCCCTACCTTTCGAAAATCCTTGCAATTGAGTCCCTAACTTCCTTAGATTCTTTGCAAGCAAGTCCCTGCCGCCATTGGAGGTCAACCAACCTCCAAGAAGCTTTTGACCGCCTCAAATCATACTCAAATCAACACCAAATCCCACCAAATTTGGTGGGACTGGTGTTCACATTACGAGGAATCCTCTGAAGGTAATTTGGGATCCCAAATCACACTTGTTTGCCCTAACTAACCCATGAAATTAGTGGGTGTTTTATGGGTCAAGCACAAGCCAATTTGGGCTTGTTTCCCCTTTTAGAGCTCAGTTAGAGCTCTATAAAACCTCCTGGGAAGCTTTGTGGAAGGATTGGTCAGCCCGTCTTCCAGAAGTTTTGTGGGTTTATAAGACCGCTGACAAAATCCAATTAGGCATGTCTCCCTTTAGACTTGTGTAGGGAAAGGCTTGTCACTTGCCCCTCGAAATGGAGCACAAAGCCTATTGGACAATATGGAAGTGCAATCTAGATCTTTTGAAGGCTGGAACCCACCGACGATTACAGATGAGCGAGATGGAGGAACTACGCAATGATACGTATGAAAACTCACGAATCTACAAAGAACGGGTTAAGGCCTTTCATAATAAACACATATTTCGCAACACTTTCTAGTCGGGTCAGAAAGTACTCCTTTTTTATGCTAAACTTAAACTCTTCCCAGGCAAACTCAGATCAAAGTGGATTGGACCATTTCTAGTCCGACGTGTAATTGGAAATGGAGCTATAGAAATCCGTGAACTCAGTCTTGATTCTGAACCTTTTGTCGTGAACGGTCAGAGACTCAAACCGTTCGTCGAACTTGCTGACACGAACTTGGATGTGTTATCTTTTGATCTCCATTCTCCCTGAGCTCATTGCGCCCAGCTGATGGCGTTAAACTTGGCGCTTAACGGGAAGCAACCCATCATCTTTTGAAAAAACTTGAAACTTGGCATATCTCTTTGCTAAATTCATATTACACTTTAGGGTTTATCCATTAGAACAACCGACTTCACCTTTGATATTTGTATCAAAGCTTGAAATCGTCCGCAACAGTCATCCCAACCCATCCACCCACCCTTTGACCCTATTATAATGTACGATCTAAGCTAAACTCGAACCCACCTAATTTACAATGAGGGCATAGCAAATCATAGGCATGGGGGGGTATTAAAGTGCAAAATGCTGTGAAAATCAAATCACAAAAAGATTTCATAAAAAAAAAGGAAGATGAGAGAAAGGAAGGCCCATTTGAGCTAAATGAAGAAAAAGGAGGGAAGGAAAAGAAAAAGAAAAGAAAAAAAGAGCAAAAAGAAAAACAAAAAGAAGGAAAGAGTTCCTTAAAAATAAATATGGAGCTTATCTAACTTCTAGGTTGGATCGAACGATGAATTAAGACCTGAAAGGCTAAAACTTAGGGAATTAGTGGTGGATATTGACTTTAGGCCTTTTGGATCTGTTCTAGGTTTAAACACTCAAGTATTTATTAAGATCCAGATTAATCCTCAAGAGGTTGAGGAAAGTGCGAGGCTGATATATTAGGTTTAAGGCTTAAGGATTATTCGGCCCCGTTGCCTGCCCTTTGGTTTGCAGGACTTGGTAACCTGAGCACCCAAAATCACACACTTGTCAAGTTCTATGCACTTTACAAAGAAAAATATGCCAAAAGTGTTATGTTCTGAAAAATCATCTCAAAGATCTAGCTTAGGAGTGGCTAGACAACGCAAATTGGACGAGTTTCCAACGCGAAGAGGTGGGAAATTCCCCTCGAAGATGCGTAATAACATATCGTCTCCTCCATGCTTGTCTCCAAGGATATTTAAATATCCTATCGGGGGCACGTAAGCACCTTATGCAGGTTCAGGTGCTATGAGTGGGATTATCCCGAAATGTCGATTACTAGGGCCTGAATTTAGCTACAGAATGCCATGGGAGGCACAATCCCGAAGTGTCGAAAGCCAAGGTTCTGGGTGTTGCCATGGGCAGTGCTATTCTGAAGCATCGATTGCTAGGGACCCTTCGAGGATTGATGGTGGGGATAAGGAATCCGATACATACCATGTTTAGGGCCAATTCCAAGCCGATCTAGGGAAATATAAAAAGAAAAGAGAGAGAAAACTCTCCAAATGAAAAATCTACTTCTATCCCTCTCTCTTATGAAAAATTACGTTGGCAAACTGAACCTGGACCTGTTACATTTATGCACGGGTGCTTTAACCACTGGGGTCAACGAACCTCTGGGCAGTTTTTATGAGCCTTAGAAACCTTCGCGGCAAACTCAGGACAGAGGCTGATTAGGTCTGGATCATGACTGGTACTTAAGTACCTCTAGGCCTATTGTTGATACTCTGATCTGGTTTCTAGAGTTGCAATTTAGTAGGGCATCTTAATTGTTACATCCGACCTAGATAACTAATTTGATCCATAGAATTTTTTGCTAAGGGACTAGTAAAAGCTAAGCATGGGGGTGTGATGGGAACACCATCATAAGCCCTAACTAACCCAATTTGGTCTAATAAAGTTGATAAAAGCTCCTACATAACCATCAGAGGGTCCTATGTGCATACTATTCTGTTTTAAGAAAAAGAGAAGAACACAGGATTATTTTTGCAATTTTAACTACATTTCATAAGTATAGAATAACCATGAGGAATTTCAGGGGTTAATTAAAGGTCAAATGGTCATTAATGTCTAATAAGAAGGTTCATGCAGACAGAAATGAGTTTTAGCGCATTTCAAGAATTAATGGACATCCGAAACTCTAATTTCAGACCCGGTTAATTAACTAAGGTTATGGTCAGAATAAAATTCATCTAAACCTTCTAAACATCATAGAAAAATATTCTATAAGGTTTGGTACCTTTGATTTGACCTTTGGAACCGATTTTGACCTCAAATAGTCTCAGACAAGAAATTACCCTAATTTGAGTTTCTACGTAAATTACCTAGTCAAACGCAGTCAAAACCAAAATCCGACTTCACCATCAGATTCCTTGAGTCCAAATTAGATTTTACCAAAATTTGGGCTTAATCAGAGATCATTTCGACCTAGTTTGCATTTTGATCTATTCAGACTCTCTCTCTCACATACACCCAACTTTCAAAAATCCTTACAATGACCCCCCTAACTTCATTGTCTTCTTTTGCATTTGGGTCCTTACCGCCATGGCAGGTGTGAACCCACGTAGCCAAGCTCTCAAGTAGAGATTCTCCCTGATTACTTGGCCAATCCCTTCCAAACTTGGAAGGGACAACACTGAGGTGATCCCTGATTGATTAAACCTATTCCCAAACTCCAAATCCGTCTAGATTTCCCATGCGAATCCAAGGATTTCAAGAATCCTTCTTCCTGAAAAGCCGAGCCTTTCAAGCTTGTTTCCAAGCTTAGGAGCTTGCTTGAAGGCCTTTATAAGACCCTCATGGACAACCTCACCTCTTTAGCGAGTTTTTGGACCACAAATCTCTTCCTTTTTCCCTCTCCGGCCTACTCCAAGCTCCGCTTCGACGTCCCTCTACTTTCGACTTCCTTGTCGGCCGTCACGTACAATAGGCGATCGAACCTTCTTCCCCTCTCCATTCCATATCGCGCAATACCGGCGTGGTACTCTCTAGTTGTTACAACCCAGTTCCCGAATCCCTACAGGACACGAGACCGGACTGACTCGACTAATCCCAAGACCCAGTCGTCTAACAAGAAAGTAACCAAAAAGCAGAAAAGTAAACCACATTCACTATGCTAAGCAACTAACAGTAAAAAGGTACAACAGTAAAGAAGTAAAACTGTTACAGTACATACCACCACAATAGTAGAAAAGTAAGCAGGTACATAAATATAAAGTGCAGAACGTAAAAGTACAGAATATAAAGGTACAAAGTCTAACTCACTACTACAAGTACAACAAAAGAAACTACAGCTACTGGGCTCTACTGGGCCCAGCACCCTTCACAGTCGTAGGCTCTGGCTGCTCAACACTTGGACCTGGAAAGGGTTATGAGTACACAAAGTCAGCGAATGCTGAGTAGAGTGGCAACCAACTAACTAAAGCAGTAAAAGTTGACAAGTAGCTGTTATTTTTCAATTACTTTCTTTAACTAATTATTCCTTTTCACCACTTGGTTTATTTATCAGGTCTCTTTCTTGATCTCGAATGTTCCTTGTGGGAATGATCTTGATTGCAATCTTTTCCGAGGAGTAGATGGCACAAGTGGTGCTCTTCTGGTCGGGAGAGTCCCTCGTGGTGATCCTACACCCAGTTAACCACCCCAAGGTCATAGACAGACGTAACGGTGACTACGGCACGCGCGATAAGCATATGGGTAGCTACCCCACACTGGCACGCGGTCAGTCATTTCCGTTAGCGCCTAAGAACAGGGGTCTAGCCCCTAAGAACCAAACAGGGATCTCGCCCCTCCACAGTCCACGCACCCTCGCCTGACTACCTTGGTTTGACCAGTGGGCCTAACAAGTCGGTGTAAGGCAGCTAGCTGAACCCCGGGCCCCGTGGGGTGGCTAGCTCTCTCCCTACACTAATAGCTCTCCCTGGTACAATGTACACGAGGGCCACCGAGTCGGTGTAAAGTGACCAAACCCACCCTGGGTCTCAACCCGAAGGCGGCAAGCACCCCTCTACACTAAGAGATAACATGCGCTCTCCTTGGTACCACGTACTCAAGGCCAGCACACTTCCCAACACATTTCCAGATCCATTCATTTATTTTCAGGAGTTCAGCTCCTAATTCCTCGTAGGGTTCATGCTCATATTCCTCATGCCATGCCATACTAATTTTCATCATTTCTGTTTCCATTCTCAGGTTATACATATGCAGCTTGTATTGCTATTGTTCACATTTCCATACACAGGTTATACACAAGTAGCTTGTATTTCCATCATTCACATTACCCTTTTCAATTTATATATATGCAGCTTGTATTATGTCATTTAACATATACAACAGGAAAATTACATGCAACAGTTAGCTAGCACAAGTACTTCATATTTCACAGGCAGCTATTATTTATTTACAAATAGTTGTTGTCATTTCTATCTACTCATTGAAGACTGCAATTTAATCACCCAATACTGACATTTTCAGTATTTATCGTCCCATGATTCATACTATATCCTAGATTTTAATCATTCATTCCACACATATATTCAGATTTGTATTTAAATTAGGGGAAGCCACTCTACCAGAAAACCTAGGAGTAGTGGGGGCTTGAATGGCAGGCTCACATGCCTCAGCAAGCCCCGAACCCACAACGAAACGAAGTCTTATCACAAGGATCAATCACAAGGGAATATTCAGAATAGTATAGAAAACCTTCTATCAAGTAGAAGAATTCATATGGGAAACATCGGTATCTTATTTGCGGAAAACATACCTCAAATGGACCCTAAACGGGTCAAAAATAGGGTTTCCGTCTCAAATCAGACATCTGGAACAACTTCCAGATGTCTTAAAAGTGTCCAGTGTCATACCTTAAGCCCTGCGCCAATCCTTAGACGTCTAGGAACTCTTCTGGACCGTCTGGACCCAGCTCCAGACGTTCGACCACCTCTCCAGACGTCTGGAAGTGCCTACAGTCATCTGGTAAGCTCCCCAAACGTCTGAAGTACGTGGGCAGGCGTGCCCCACGCCTTTCTAAAGCAAATCCTGCACGCAGAACCGAATCCTCTCAAAAAGGTGCATGCAAAGGGGTAACAGCGGAGCGGCCTGCATGGCCGTATCCGCAAAGGGGATGTACCTTCGCGAAACTCTCACCTCAAATGTCTGGAACCGCCTCTAGACGTTCGCTTCATCGTCTGGATGTTGCTCCAGACATCTGATTCTGGGAAAAGCCCAGAACCAGAACATGCTTCCACTCTCACGCCGCACGTGGTTGCGCCGCGCCCCCTCGCCTGCAGCTCCAGCTGCAGCAGCGTCGGGGAGGACCTCCTTGACGCACTCCTCCTCCCGCACGCGGCTCTTCGACCGTGCGCTCAATGGTAAGCTCCCACGCGAGCTTGCTCTCCTTTTCCTCTCCTCACGCCGCTCCTCGACGTCGCCCACGCGTTCCCTCGCTCGCACTGCTTCTCCAGCTGGAGTGGAGAAAAAGAGGGGAAGGGCTGGTGTGCTGAGAACGAGAGGGGAAGGGGGTCTTATATAAGGTCGATGGGTTTAGGGTTTTGCTGGAGGCGGGGAGAGAGAGAAGGGGAGGAAAAATGAGAGTACTATCTGCGCGCAGACGCGAGCTCGTACTCAAAATTTTCGATTTCCAGACATCTGGGAAGGTGTCCAGACGTCTGACCCACAGTCCAGACGTCTTAAAAGGCTCAAACAGCACGGGTCTTAACATCATGATAAGCTTAAAGGAAGTTTCGTCCCCAAAACTTGAGCTAGCTAGGGTGCGGAAAAGGAACAATAAACGCATAACAAACGTAAAGAGGACCGAAGCCAGTCCGAAAAGACGTACCCTCAAAAAGCTCCAGGTACCACTCTTGCATTGTCGCCTCAGGCTCCCAGGTAGCCTCCTCGTGCCTCTGGCTCCTGACGGTGCGTCTGCATCATGCGCTCTGATTGTCCGTCCGTCTGGGGCTGGTACGCCGTGCTAAACCTCAACCGTGTCCCCAAAGCCTGCTGAAACTTAGTCCAAAACTGGGACGTGAAACATGTATCCCGATTAGATAAAATCTCATGCTGAACTCCGTGCAAACGTATCACGTCACTGATATATCTCTCCGCCAACTGTGCTGGTCCCAAGGTGACTCAGATCTGCAAGAAACGTGCTGTCTTCGTTAATCTATCTACAATCACCCATACTGCGTTGTGTCCTCGCTGGGTAACGGGCAAGCCCACCACTAAGTCCATGGTGATGATCTCCCACTTCCACTCTGGCACTGGAAGTGGATGCAACGGCCCTACGGGCCTCTAATGCTCGGCCTTTACCTGTTGGCACACTAAACACTGCTGCATGAACTCACCTACATCCCGCTTCATCCCTCTCCACCAAAAGTCACGTCTCAGATCATGATATATCTTCGTGTTCCCGGGATGTATGGTGAACCTGGGACCGTGTGCCTTAGTCAGGAGCTCTCTTAATAACTCGTCGTCTCTGGGAACGCACAAACGTCCCCTCATGCACAGTACCTCGTCAGTAAAGGAGAAGTCTCCAGGATCCCCTGATAGTACTCTGGCTTGTAATGACTGTAGGTACGTGTCTGTCATCTATCCTGTAATGATGCGGTATATCAGCTCTGGCCTCGCCTGTTATGTCACTGTTCCATAGTGCCCCTATAACTTTAGGGGTCGCCAACTGCCCAACTCCTTCATAAGCCTCCAACTCTGTGCCTATAAGCTGGCCAAGTGGGCGGACGCATTCCGGCTCAAGGCGTCAGCCACCACATTGGCCTTCCTCGGATGGTAGGAGATGCTGTAGTCATAGTCCTTCAGGAGCTCTAACCAATGTCTCTGTCTCATGTTAAGCTCCTTCTGATCAAAAAGGTACCTGAGGCTCTTATGATCTGTGAATATCTCAAAAGTCTCACCGTACAGGTAGTGCCGCCATGTCTTCAGCGCGAAGACAACAGCACAGGTCTTAACATCGGTCTCCTCCTCGTCGTCATTCTCTCTCTCTCGGAGTATTCCTCTTCTCCAGCACCGGCTCATCACGGCCGACGCCCCCTCCGCTTCCTCCTCGTCCGTTAGCTACCATCGACAACTCCCCTACTTCTACAAATCACCCCACCCCAACATCATCAGACCTCACCTTCGACCACGAATCCGCCCCCTCCACTGTCATCTTCCAACTCGCCGACGTACCTCCGGCAATCTCGACATTACGCCACACTCCACCAACTCGCCCACTACCACTTCCTACACCATCACCGAATCCATGCGAGCAAAACCCCTCAAGAAATTGAGGGGATTGCTTGCCCTAGCCCTCCATTGAACACCTTTACGTGCTTCGACCTTCTCCACCTTCATCACGGTCACATACACACCTCCACAGCACGCCATCGCTACCATCACCTTTGCCGCACTTGCAAGAAGCTTCTGAACTTTTCTGACAGGGTTGAGAGGCCATATTCTCCTTTTCAGGTACACGCCAAAGCTCCCCCACCGCGTCGTCTTCTCTGGCTTTGTTCGTGGTGTTTTAGCCACAATAGTTTCAGGTCTCATCCCCAGGCTTTGTGGTTTCACTCTAGGTGCATCTTCAGGCCTACTTGGATCCAGTAGCCTCATCTTCAACTTCAATCGAGGGCCACATCCACCAGCTGTTGTGTGCAATGAAGTTAGAACCAATGTAATGGCCCGTTACCTTTTAACCATTTAAGATGTCTGGAGTTTCAGTTAGACGTTTGTCCAGACGTCTAAACATGTTCCCGGACGTTTGAAAGTGAGTTTTTCATAATGTGCGGCGTGCTATACGTGCGAACGGCGCGTAGAGACCCTCTCTCCTTCGCCCCTCACCCAAACCCTAACACCCTTCTCCTATATATACTGTTACGAATGCGCAGCTTCAGACGTTTTTAAGACGTTTGGGAGGTGTCCCAGATGTCTGATCAGACGTCTGGAACCCCTTCCAGACGTCTGGGATTCGGTTATTTTCGGCACGCGTGTTTCGTCTGCGCGCCTGAGCGCGCAGACCTGCGAGCGTCTCTCTCTCTCTTTTTCCCTCTCCCTCCTGCGCCCTCTGTCCCGCTCTCTCTCTCCTCCTCGCGCGACCTTAAAAGGCCACGCCCTCCCCCTCACTCTCGTTACCTCCGCCCCATTTCCTCTTCTCCTTCCAGCCGGTGCGCGAGAGCGAGCGCGAGTGAGCGGCGGCAGCGACAGCCGCGGTGAGCGTGGGAGGAGGTGCTACGCGTGGGAAGAGGCGCTCGCCTGTGAGGGCGAGCTCGCCAGGGCTGCTAGGGCCGGCCGGCGGGGGAACCAGCGGACGCGGGGTGACGCCGGAGGCCTGCTGCGGCTCGAGCAGCAGGCGGACGAGTCGCGGCGTGGCCGAGCGTCGCGAGCGGAGGGCGAGTCGAGCCCTGATTCTGGAATTTTCTCCAGAATCAGACGTCTGGACTTACAACCAGACGGCGGGGAGGACGTATGGAGGACTGTCCAGACGTCTGAAAGGTGAGTTATTCCGTCTTTCTTCCTCTTCTTCGACTGACCGTACTAAGAGAGAGAGGAAATGGGTACGCGCAGGTTCTGAGATTCGCATCCAACGCGAATCAGACGTCTGGCTGTAGTGCCAGACGACGGGAACGACTTCCAGACGTCCGGGGTGACCATCGGACGTCTGGGAACTAGGCCAGACGCCCCCGCAGGCTTCTGGACGTCTGAGAGACCACGCAGAGCAAAGGTAACCTCTGATCCACTTTTTAAGACGTCTGGAACCTCTTCCAGATGTTTGATTTTGCACTGTTTCGTCGTTTTCGACCTGTTTAGGGCCCGTTCGGAGTTCGTTTTCCGCGTTTCGAGTTGCGTGCTTTTCAGAATTACATCCTCTACCCGTCTACAGTAGTTGTATACTATTTTGAGAAATTCCTTGTGTTTGATCCTTGTGATAGGACCCCGTTCCGCTGCTGTCTCGGGGGTTGCGCAGGCACGCGGGATTCCCGACCACGCCCCCAGTACTCCTGTTGTAACCGGTAGAGTGGCTTTTAAGTTTATTAGTATAATCTGTTAATTATGGAACCATAAATAGAACCTAGGACATTACATGAATCCTAGGAATGAGAAACTAGAATGAATGGTAGATCCTAGGGTGTTGCATGAATCCTAGGGCTGGAAAACTAGATTGTATGATAGATCCTAGGGTATGGCATGAATCCTAGGATGGGAAGAACTAGTGGAATATATGAATAACTGCAGTCTTGGAAAATGTGGAAAGGAAATAATAGCTACCTGTAAATTGGTTTAACAGCTGCCTGTTATGAATAAATGAGCATGTCTGGGAATATGGGATGTATGAATGTGAAACTGGGAAGGTGAAACCTGAATGTGCTGAGTTAAAAGAACTGGAACCCTATGGGAAATTAGGAGTGGAACTCCTGGAAAGAGAAAGGAATGGAACTGAGAAAGAAAGACGTGGTAGTGTGCTGTCTCTTGGGTACGTAGTACCAAGGGAAGTACCTGTACCTATTTAGTGCAGAGCGGAGCCAGCCGCCCCAGGGACCCGGGGTTAGGACTGGCCACTTTGTACCGACTTGCTGGCCCTTGTGTACGTAGTACCGAGGAGAGCTACTAGTGTAGGGAGGTACTAGCTACCCCATGGGCCCCGGGGTTCTGCTAGCCTCCTACACCGACTTGTTAGGCCCACTGGGCAAACCAGGGTAGTCAGGCGAGGGTGTGCGGACTGTGGAGGGGCAAGGCCCCTGTTTGGTTACTGTGGAGGGATTGGACCCCTGTTACTGAGAGGGCTCTGCCCTGTACTGGTTCCGTGCTGTTCTTTGGGCGCACCCGTTAACGGAAATGACTGACCGTGTGCCAGTGCGGGTTAGCTACCTGTGCGTTTATCGCGCGTGCCGTAGTCACCGTTACGTCTGTCTATGACCCTGAGGTGGTTGACTGAGAGTAGGGTCACCACGGGGGACTCTCCCGGCCAGGAGAGCACCACGTGCTACTTCTACTGTTCGGAAAAGACTGCAATCAAGATCGTTCCCACGAGGAACATTCGAGATCAAGTGAAGGATATGAGAAATAGATAAATTGTGAGACAATAGAAAGACGTAATTAAAGAAAGTAACAGAACATAACAGCTACTGTACACTCTACTGTTTCTTTTGTTTTAGTTGCCACTCTACTCAGCGTTTTACTGACGTGTTACACTCGTTACCTTTCAGGACCAGGTGTTGAGCAGCCAGGGTCAGCGGCTGCAGAGGACGCTGGGCCGAGTAGGGTCCAGTAGAGTTACCACTATTCTCTTGTACCTCTTTTTGGTTCCACTGTAGTGAGTAGTTCTTGTTACCGCTGTACTTTTCTTTACCTGCAGTTTCATATTATGTTATGAATGTTGTTCTACTGTTGTGGTGGTATATACTGTAGTGGTTTCTTTCCTTACTGCTGTATTTTCTTACTGTTAGTTATATTTATGCTGAATGTGGTTTATTTTACTGCTCTTTTGGTTACTTCCTCATTGGACGACCAAGTCTTTGGATTAGTCGAGTCAGTCCGGTTCTCGTGTCTCGTAGGGACTCGGGAATCGGGTCGTTACATACCCTTCCCTTCTCCTCTCCTCTCCTCACACCACAACCACCGCTACCTCCACCTTCTACACGACAGGCACATTCCCCTCCCATCCCTGCTGCTACAACCGCGGCGAGGAAGAGAGGAGCTGGCGAAGGGAGAGTGGGGAGGAGCGAGAGCGAGAGAGTGCGAGGGAGTGAGAGTGGGGGGATGAGGAAGATGACTGCGGGAGCTCGGTGGAGCTCAAGGAGGAGCCGCAGGAGAGAGGAGGGCGTCGGCGAGGAGCTGCTCAAGCTCCTACAATTGCTGAAGCTGCCACTGCGGGTGGAGGGCGAGTGCGGTGAGTGGCGTGAAGAGGTTTTTGTTGGTGCTAGAGCACCACGATCGTTTGTTTTGATGATAACAAAACACGTGTCATTTAACATTTTCACTTGGAGTCTTAGATTTCAGGTCAATTGCAAATGGAGGCGTGATTAGACGGAGTTCAAGCTTGCATCCAGGATGGATTGGAGGAGCTTGATAGAGAACAGAGGAGATTCGCGAGGAGCGATAGATTGAAGATGGAAAGACAAGAAGAATAGGATAAAATTATGTTTATTTCTTTCTTGTACTTTTATCTTTATTTCCTTGCTCTTTTTGTTCCTTAGAACATCATGTTAAAGAGCCTCAAAGTACCCTAACAGTAATCCTAGGAACACCGGCACAATCCTAGGATACTTAAGTTTTCTGTAGAGAACTTAGAAAACCAATATAGGGTTCAAATAGCCTTTGCAGACGTCTAATTCAAAAAACAAACGTCTGATAATGGGTTTTAAGACGTCTGACTATTTATTTAGACGTCTAATAACATTTAAGTTGGACTTTGTTAGTTTTGTCTGATGAAATCAGACGTCCAAACCTTAGTCCAGACGTCTGATGTTTTTGCCAGACGTCCAATTAGTGGACTGTTGGCTGGCTTAACAAACTCTGAAGAATATGACTGTTAGAGCCTTATCAGACGTCCTTAAGCCTTTCGAGACGTCTGATAAATGACCGTTTTACCTCGGCTAACCCGAAAATCGCTTCTCAGAGATTTTCTAGCCGTTGCACTCTCATGGAAATCCTTTCCCGCAGAAAAGTAGGTTTCCAGACGTCCTGACATAGTGACAGACGTCCTGTATGTCGTCTGATGGACTTGCACTAGAACCCTGTTTAGTTCTGATTTAAGTCAGGAAGAAACCCGCCTGAAATCAGACGTCTGACTTTGATCCCAGACATCTTAAACTGATCTTCCAGACGTCTAATGCCAGGATCAGACATCTGATTACCCTGTCAATGCAATGATTATTCCTGATTTCGGCCTGATTCTCTTGGGCTTTGCACCCAACGGCTATGGGAGCTTTCCTAAGCCTTCCAAAGCCTTCCTAAGGCCTCTATAAATAGAGAAGAACTTCTTACACACCTAGACACACCTAAGCAACCTACTTTCTACTCTTTTGTGTCCACGAAAAGCTCTTGCTCTCAAAGCTCAAGTTCTTCATCTTGAGAGCATCATGCCTTTGCGCACCTGCTCTCCCGCCGTAGTTCACAAGAGCGACGTTGCGCTGTTGTGTAGCTCACGCACCCGCGTCATCGATTCGACGCACTACTTGCAAAGGGAAGCATCTTAATTCCTATAGAAGCTTAGATTAAAAATTACTTTGTTGGCTCTATAGGATTGTTGTTATTTATCTTTGTTATTTGGTTGGGTATTCGCTTTGCGAATTCTCGTCTCCTTTGTGGAACAAAATCCTTCTTGTGAAGAGAAGGGGTTTGAGGTACGCTACCCTCGTATAAAGTAGAGTGGTTGCAATTGAGGTTGAATCACCCTCGTTTAAGTGATTCGTTTAGTGGATTTGATCGACTTGGTTGATCGGAAAATCCTAACTCGAGAGGGTTAGGTGGTGGTTTTCACCCAATTTGGATTTTCACCTAAAAATAATTGTGTACCTTGTGTGATTGAATTTTGTGAGATTATTTTATATTATATTTCCTCAATTTATTACGTCACCCCCTCCTAATAGGAAATCTACAGTTTTGATACTGGAAATTTTCCAATATCAGACGTCTGGAGTGAAGTCCATACGTCTAGCGAGGCACCTGGACGTCCGGAGCTAAGGCCGAACGCCTGAGAGCACGTATTGCGCGAGGTATGTATGTTCCTGTGCTGATTTCCACCATGCAGAAGATCTTAGCGCAGGAGTTGTTGGGCTGAAACCGTGCCTGCATTTTCATACGCAGGGCAGGCTTTGGGAAGGCGCGCGGTGCGTTTTGCCAAGCACTTTTGGACGTCTAATCACATCATTGGATGTCCGGGGGTGCTTCTAGACGACCAGAGACCTTATCCAACGTCTGAAACTTTCCCCAGACGGTCGCAGAGGGGGGTTTGGACTTCTGATCAGCTGCAGGAAATACAAGGTGAGTTTTTGACCTCTTTTAAGACGTCTGGGATTAGTCCCAAACATCTGATTTTGATTATTAATCGTGTTTTTGGCCTGTTTAAGGCCCAAATGGAATCGGATTTCCGCAAACGAAGTATCGTCATTTTCCACTTGAGTTCCTCTACGTCTTCGTGTTGAGTATCTACTGTTTTGAGCTCATCTAATGTACATTGGTCGCTGGTACAGGTTATCAACCAGTGGCGTGTTCAGGATCCGCGAAGACGACGAGATCTACGACACAAGCCCCCATTCCTCCCGTGATACCCTGTAGAGTGGTTTGACTCAGTTAATATTTAAATAAGAATGTACTTGGTTGGAATAGTTGAATTGAACTCTATGCTGTGGAATGAACCCTAGGGTAGAAATGAATGAACCTATTTGAGCTGTACTGTTTACTTGAATGATTGGATAAGATAAATTGATAGCAAATGCTGTAATAGAATTATGAGATGCATGTTAAAATACAAGTTGCCTGTATGTAATTGAGAAATTACCCGTGAAATCACAAGTTGCATGTTATTGAGAATGAAATTATGAAAACACGAGCTGCCTGTATATGGATGATGAACGAATTATGAGACATGAGATCTGAACCTGGATAAATGAGATGAATATGAGCATGAACCCTATGGGGAATTAGGTGTTGAACTCCTGTGGATGAAAGGAAATCTGGAATGTAGACGGGAAGTATGTTGGCCTTTGTGTTCATGGTACCAAGGAGAGCAACTGTCCCTTTTTAGTGTAAAGCGGAGCTAGCCTCCCTTGGGTTGAGACCCGGGGTTAGGATTGACCACTTTATACCGACTCCTGTTGGCCCTTTGATAACACCACGCAAGGGGGTAGTAATTAGGTTGAATATGGCCCATCTTTAGAATAAAAGGCACAACATAAAATAGAATAGGAGCATTGCATGCATCAAGTACCAAGATTGCTTATAAACTGTATTAATGGCCATTTGTGTGAAGCATTTGTCAAAGCAGGCCTCAGATGAGCAATCGGACCACACAGATGGATTCAGGACGACGAACGGAGTCTAACGGACTCAAGATGGGCCAAATCCGACATCCGGAGCTCCCACAATGGGCCTAAGAAATCCTGACCGTTGATCTGGAGATCAACGTCCTAGAACGCGGCACGTCGCCCCGTCCCGGCCGCTCGCACGCCCCCAAGCCAGCCAAGGACGCATCTCGGCCGTTGATCTTCGATCGAACGGCCGAGATCCGCGCGCTCGCCCGCGGTCGCCACGACAAGCGCGGGCCTGGCGCAACGGTTAGCGCGCACGCCCGCGTCGCGGCGACGCGCGTTCGAATCGCGCGGAGCGGAAATCACTTGCGGGCGAAGGGCGCGGCAAAATTGAGTCGCGCGATCAGAAGCGAGCGGCTAGGATTACGCCACGCGGCGCGACGACAGCGCCCCACCTCCCACGCGCGCGCGCACGCCGGGCGGAAACGCGCGCGCGCACGCGCGCCCGAAGCGCGATCCTAGCGCAGGCGCGGGAGGATCTCAGCCGTCCGATCATCAATCGGACGGCTCTCGTTCGACATCCACGGATCGCGCCTAAAGAGAGAGAGGGGCGGGCGGCTGACCGGCGGCAGAAGGCCTTCACCGACGTATCTGGAAGCGGTTTTAGCGACGTTCTGGATGTCGCTAAAGCACATTCTTCTTTTAGGAAGCCCTTAACTCTATTTAAACCCCCTTCTACCACCATTCAAGGCATCCTCTCCCACTTGCAACTACTCCACTCCTCTCCTAGCTAGTCTTAGGCACTCTTGTAATCGCCGGAGACGACAAGCCGCCGACGGAGCCTCCTCCACCGCCGTGGCTGCCTCGTCGCTCTCCACTCTCTACCTACCTCTCTCTCTCTCTCTTTTAAGCTTTCATTTACTTTTGTTGAAGCATGTATTTAATATTGTAAACCATGAACTATGAATGCATGTTTAATGAAATTATTTTCCATTTAGTTGCCATTTTAATTTCTGTTTAAAGTGCATGATCAAAACCAAGAGCTTTCTAACCCTAAACTCTCTCTATCTCTCGCTTTTCAAAACCGTCTCTTTCGCAAGCAAAACTCCGCCTTTTTTTTGTGACAACAAGTGGTAAACAAAATCCGATTTCCACGCCTCCCTGAGATCGACACTCGGACTCACCTCCGTTTACTTCTTTTAAAACCGACGTATCAAGTGCAACTATAACGATGCCTCTTAACACACATGCACGAAGGCACGTCACCCTTGCGTACGTTGTATCGAGGCGAGCTACTAGTGTAGAGAGGGAGCTAGCCACCCAACGGGGCCCGAAGTTCAGCTAGCCAGCCTACACCGACTTTGTTAGGCCCTTTGGGTAAACCGGGGTAGTCAGACGAGGGTACGCGGACTGTGGAGGGGCGAGACCCCTGTTCTGAGAGGTGTTACGACCCAATTCCCGAATCCCTATGAGACACGAGAATCGGATCGACTCGACTGGTCCCAAGACCCAGTCGTCCAACGAGAAGGTAACCAAAAGGGCAGTAAAATAAACCATATTCACCATGTATATAACTAGCAGTAACAAAATACAGCAATAAAGAAAAGAACTACTACAGTATACACCACCACAACAGTAAAGAAATAAACAGGTACAAAAACATGATGCTTACAATAAAATAGTACAGTGGTAACAGAAACTACTCACTACAATAGAAGGAAAGGTACAGTGGGTACTACACAAGTAAAAACTATTGGGCTCTACTAGGCCCAGCACCCTCTGCAGCCGTCGACTCTGGCTGCTCGACACCTGGTCCTGAAAAGGTGACAAAGGTGATATGTCAGCGAAACGCTGAGTAGAGTAGCAACCAAAAGCTAAGAAAAATAGTAAGGTGGACAATAGCTATTATATTTTTAATCTCTTTCTTTATTTTTCCATTTACTCAATCATTGAATTATTCCTCAGATCCTTCTCTTGATCTTGAAATGTTCCTCGTGGGAACGATCTTGATTGCAGTCTTTTCCGAAAAGTAGAAGTAACACGTGGTGCTCTCCTGACTTGGAGAGTCCCCCGTGGTGGTCCTACCCTTAGTCAACCACCCCAAGGTCACTAACAGACGTAACGGTGACTACGGCACGTGTGATAAACGTACGGGTAGCTACCCCGCACTGGCACGCGGTCAGTCATTTCCATTAACGAGTGCTCCCCAAAGCACAACACGGAACCAGTATAGGGCAGCACCCTCTCAGTAACTGGGGTCCAACCCCTCCACAGTCCGCGCACCCTCGCCTGACTACCCTAGTTTGCCCAGTGGGCCTAACAAGTCGGTGTAGGAGGGCTAGCAGAACTCCAAGGCCTGTGGGGTAGCTAGTGCTCCCCTACACTAGTAGCTCTCCTCGGTACTGTGTACACGAGGGCCAAAAGTCGGTACAAAGTGGCCAAACCTAACCCTGGGTCCCTCGGGCAGCTAGCTCCGCTCTGCACTAAACAGGGGGACAGTCGCTCTCCTTGGTACTCCGTACTCAAGGGCCAGCTCACTTCCCCAATTCTATTCCATTCACTTCCCAGGAGTTCTACTCCTAATTCCCCGTAGGGTTCATGCTCTTTTAACCTCAGCCAATTTAGGTTTCATCATTTCATCTTTATATTCATATAGCCCATGTTCTCAACAGTAATTATCCATTCATAAACAGGCAGCTGTTAACCAATTACAGGCAGTTATCGTTTCCTTTCTACTTTTCCAAGATTGCAATGTGTATATATTCAATCTAGTTTTCCAGTCGTAGGATTCATGTCATATCCTAGGATCTATCATTCAATCTAGTTCTCCAGTCCTAGGATTCATGCAATACCCTAGAATCAATCGTTCAATCTAGTTTTTCCATCCTAGGATTCATGCAACACCCTAGACTCTATTAATTATTTCACCAGTGCATAATTTTTTATAAATAATTAAAAGGGCCACTCTACCAGCAAAATCGGGATTACTGGGGGCATGATCGGTAAGCCCACGTGCCTCCGCAACCCCTAGAGTCGCAACGGAATGGGATCCTAACACAAGGATCAATTACAAGGAGCTACTCAGAACATGATACAAATACTGTAAACAGGTAGAGGAACTAAATTTGAGAAGAACGAAACTTGAAACGTGGAAAACGGAATCCGAACAGACCCTAAATGGGTAAAGAACGACAAGTCTGCCCAAAATCAGACGTTTGGAACATCTTTCAGATGTCTTAAACGGTGGCTCAGGTCATACCTTGATCCTGCGCAGTCCTTCAGACGTCCAAACTCCCGCTGAACCATCTGGACTTAGTTTCCAGACGTCCGACTGTCACTCAAGACGTCTGGAGACCCTCTTCGTCGTCTGGTGCTGTGCGCAGATGTCCGATCTGCGTGGGAAAGCATGCCCTTGCGCCTTCCTGAACGAGACCTGCACACACACGCGATCGTCCTCAACACAAAATGAGCAGAACACCTTGGGGGACAGCTGCATGGCCGTACACGCGAAAATAGAAAGGAGTGAAAAGTATCGTACATTTCAGACGTCTGGACCTTCCTCCAGACGTCTCTCGCGTCGTCTGGACGTATGTCCAGATGTCTGATTTTGGGAAATTTTCCCAGGATCAGGACCTCCTCGCCCTCTTCCCACAGTGCATGGCCGCGCCGCACTCGCCTGCTGCCTAAGGTGTAGCAGCTCCTCCCCAGCACCACGTGCCTGCTGCGCACTTGCCGGCCGGCCTTGGTTGCTCCAGAGAGCTCGCAACCTCGCGATCAAGCTCTCTCTTCCTTTCACAACAGCCCCTCCTCCTCACGCACTCACAGCAACCGCTGCGGCTGCCCTCGCCCTCTCACTCTCTCGCTGACAGGAAGAAGAAGAAGGCGGTGCAGTGAGGGCGAGGGAGAGGGGGTATTTGAAGGCTGCCGTGGGAGAGAGAGAGAAAAAGGTGTCTGCGCCTGTAGGGAGGAAGGAAAGAGAAGAAGGAGGGCGGCGGTTCAGTCTGTGCGCGCATGCGCGCAGACTCGAACCCGTACGCTGAAAAAATTAATTTCCAGACGTTTGGGAAGGCTTCCAGACGTCTGGACCAACTCCCAGACGTCTTAAACGACGTTTGATGTCGGGTTATAACAAGAGGGCAAGTCCCTATACTATTTCGTGCTGTACTTTGGGCATACCAGCTAGCGGAAACGACTGATCGCGTGTCAGTGCGGGGTAGCTACTCGTGCGCTTGTCACGCGTGCCGTAGTCACTGCTACGTCTTGACAGTGACCTCGGGGTGGTTGACTGGGTGTAGGACTACCATGGGGGACTCTTCCGGCTAGGAGAGCACCACGTGTACCTTCTACTCTATGGAAAAGACTGCAATCAAGATCGTTCCCACGAGGAACATGCAAGATCAAGAAATACCTGGATACTTTGAGAAATAGATGAAACAGAAACACATAAATGAGATAAATAGAAATGAGAAATAAATCTGTTGTTGTTTTTACTGTACTTGTACTTAAATAATATAAACATCACTTTACTCTGCTTTCACTGACTCTATTTTTTAATAATACTGTTCAGGACCAGGAGTTGAGTAGCTCGAGTTTCCGGCTGCAGAGACTGCTAGGCCCAGTCGCACCCAGCCGTAGTTGTTCTTTCAACACTTTCTTTTTCTCTAATGATGGTGGCGTTGTGACTAGCTTTTTTTATAGAAATAGCGTTGTAGTACAGCTAGTTATTGCCATCATTACATATATAATCTTTTTACTCGGAAATAAAAGAGTTCCCGAGGTCGAACTCAGGGAGCAAGTCGTATTCTAGAAGTACAAATTCTTATTACAAAAATAGAGAGAGAGAGATGAAAATTTGGCTTCTCCTTTTTCTCTTCTTTCTTCCTCTCGTGCTCTTCTTCTTCTTCTTCTGTTCTTCCTTGTTTTCTTTCTTTCTTTTTCTTCAGATCTTCTTCTTCTTCTTTTTTCTTCTTTCTTGTCTTTCCTCTTCTTTGCCGCGGTCCTGCTTCTTCTTTTCTTCTTCTTCCTTGCCTTCAAGATGTCGTCTGAATTTGCAATCAGACGACTTAAACCGCTGCTGCTACAGTGTCTCCCTTAGCTTCCATCTTCTTCTTCTTTGTGTTCTCTTCTTCTTCTTCCGCAGTCCTTCTTCTTCTTCACCTGTGCCTGCACACTTCAAGGTTTTCGTCAGAGGGCAAAACCTACTCTACCCTCCCCCCCCGCGTCTCTCTCTCTCAGAATTCGCTCTTAGGAAAGCTCCCAGAGCAACCGGGTAATCGGGTACGCGGGTCGCGCCCGGGTCCAGGCCCACCGGTGTGCGGTAGTGGGCGAGGAGTGCAGGACGGGCTTAGTCGGGTCGGGTCAGGTCCGCGAGGCGTGAGCGCGGATGGGGCCGGGTAATCGGGCGGGTGAAGGGGACCTCACCCCGTGAACTGAGGCGAATAGGTTATGTCACTTTTCCAATTTATCTCACGGCGCTCGCTCACAATCTTCCGAGGTGGGACTAAATGTCCCACCCCAATGTGAGCGCCCGTGCGGAGAAGGCAGCGAGCAGTCGAGGGCCAATGCGAGGGCTTCGCGCGAGGACTTTGCCTCAGCTGCAGCCTGGCACTTCGCGAAGACACCCCACGCAGCCTGGGAGCCTGATCTAGGCGTGGCGCGCCTAGAGCAGCAGGTCAACGGAGCTTCTTCACTCTTCAATGGCGGCGGCGAGCACAGACCCTGTTTACAACAACACAGCCTCTCGACCTAATCAGATATGCGGAGGACCTTCGCCGTGGCACGGCGAAGGTGGTCGGGGGGTCTACAGGGGGCGTGGTGGAGCAAAAGGGTCGCCCTAGGTCAAACTGCGGGCGGAGAAGTGGGTGTGTTCGGTGGATCTGCAGAGGGCGTTTGGTGGGAGGTGGAAGGGCGGAAGAGGATTAGGGTGAGGAGGCGGAGGTTATGCACGGGTCGGCGAGCCGTGTGGGGTGCTGGAGCGATGGGAGCGGTTCGCCGGAGTTTGGCCGGAGGTGGAGAAGGTGAGGGTGATCGGTGGGAAATTGGTGGCGACAGTAAGGGCTTTCAGTATGGAAAAGAAAGAGGGGAGGAAGAGGAGAAGTTATACCTACTTAGCAGGACGAGGGGGGCTGGAGCAGGCGACAGCCGTATCGACTGTCGCCGGAGAAGAAACTGCCCAGAGGAAGGGGCGACGGCGAGGACGGGGCAGAGGCAGCGCGCGCCGGTATTGCGCGACGCGGAGGAGAATCAGGAAGAAGTCTCTGCTGCTGGTATTGCGGCAGGGCGACGAGGAGGAGGAGAAGCTGCTGGAGCAAGGGGGCGTCTGTCGGAGTGGGAAGAGAGTGTTGGTGCTAGAGCACCACGATCATTTGTTTTGATGATAACAAAACACGTGTTATTTAACATTTGCAATTTGAGTCCTAGATTTCAGGTCAATTGCAAATGAGGACGTGTTTAGACGGAGTTCGAGCTCGCATCCAGGACGGATTGGAGGAGCTTGACGGAAAACAGAGGAGGTTCACGTGGAGCGAAAGATTGAAGATGGAAGGAAATGAAGAATAGGATAGATTTCCTTCTTTTGTACTTGTTGTATTTTTCATTTCTTTTTGTTGCTCTTTATTTCCTTAGATATTTCATGTTAAAGAGCCTCAAAGAACCCTAACAGTAGCCCTAGGAACACCGGCACAACCCTAGGATACTTAGGTTTTCTGTAGAATACCTAGAAAACCAATATAGGGTTCAAACAGCACTTCCAGACGTCTAATTCCCAAATCAGACGTCTGATAAAGCATTTTAAGACGTCTGACTGTTGTTTCAGACGTCTGATAACTGTTAGGCTGGACATAGGTAGTTCTGTCTGATGAAATCAGACGTCCAGACCTTAGACCAGACGTCTTAGGAGACGTCTGATGACTTTGCCAGACGTCCGATTAGTGGACCGTTGGCTGGCTTAGAAAACACTCAAGATTATGACTGTTAGAGCCATATCAGATGTCCATAGGACTTACCAGACGTCTGATAAATGACCGTTTTGCCTCGGCTGACCCAAAATCTCTTCTCAGAGATTTTCTAGCCGTTGCAACGTTTGGAAATCAATTCCCACAGTAAAAGTAGGTTTCCAGACGTCCAGACATAGTGCCAGACGTCCTGTATGTCGTCTGATGGACTTGCGTAAAAACCCTGTTTAGATCTGATCCAAGTCAGGGAGAGACCCGCCCAAAATCAGACGTCTGACCTTTGAATCAGACGTCTTAAAGTGGCCTTCCAGACGTCTGATGCTAGAATTAGACGTCTGATAAGCCTGTCAGAACAATGATTGTTCCTGATTTTGGGCTGATTCACTTGGACTTTGTTCCCAACGGCTATAGAACCTTTCCTAAGCCTTCCAAAGCATTCCTAAGGCCTCTATAAATAGAGGGGAGCCTTTACACACAAAACACACACCTAGAGAGACCAAGATACACAAGAAACAATTTGAATTACACTTTCCACTCTCTTGTGTCCTAGCTAGCTCTTGCTCTCCAAGCTCAAGCACCATTTTCTTGAGAGCATTCAACCGTTGCGCACCCGCTCTCCCGCCGTTGTCTACGAGAGCAAAGTTGCGCCGTTGCGTGGCTTACGCACCCGCGTCATCGTCGACGCACTCCTTGCAAAGGGGAGTTTCCTATTTCCTATAGAAGCTAGGTTTAATTTTGTTGGCTCTATAGGGCTGTTGTTTTACTTTATCTTTGTATTTTGGTTGGGTATTCGCTTTGCGAATTCCCGTCTCCTTCGTGGGACAAAATCCTTCTTGTGGAGAGAAGGGGTTGAGGAATGCTACCCTCGTACTTGTAGCGTGGTTGTATTGAGGTTGAATCACCCTCGTTCAAAGTGATTCGGTTAGTGGATTTGATCAACTAGGCTGATCGGAAAATCCTAACTCGAGAGGGTTAGGTGGTGGTTTTCACCCGGTTTGGGTTTCCACCTAAAAATCTTTGTGTACATTGTGCGATTGCTTATTTTTGTGAGATTGCTTTATATTTTTTTTGTCACGCTGATCTCACCCCTCCAAGTAGGGAAGAACCTACAATTGGTATCAGAGCAGGTCTTGCTGTTTCGGCGTAACAACCGAGCAAGAAGATCGATGGAGGGAAGCAGTTCCGCGTGTAGGATTTCGGAGGGACAGTCCACAACCCGTCCGCCCTACTTTGACGGGAACAACTACAGCTACTGGAAGCTGAGGATGATGATGTGGCTTCAAGCCACGGACTTCGCTCTATGGGAACGTTGCGAAGCCTCATACGAGATCCCGGAGCGACCGGATGCAGGCTACTCGCAGCTACAGATTCAAGATCTTTCACTCAACGCAAAGGCAATGAATGCCCTATATTGCGCGTTGAGTCCGGAAGAGTTCGAGAAAATCCAAGAGTGCACTACCGCCCACGAGATATGGAGGAGGTTGAAAGGCACTCATGAGGATTCCAGCTCGGAGGAAGAAGAAGAAGAAAAAGAAGAAGAAACCACTTGCTTTGGTTTCATGGCTAGAGGAACCAATAGCGACAGTGAAAGCGGAAGCGACTCCGACGACGAGGTAAATTTTGATTTACAAGAAGCTTTTAATGAATTATTCGAGATTAGTAAATCACTAAAAATAGAAAACAAAAGCATGAAAAAGAACCTTACTTTTCTTAGAAATGAAAATGATAGGTTAGAAATAAAACTTAAGGATCTAGAAGCTAGTCCTAAAAATGATAACCTATTATTAGAAAATCAAAACCTCATCAATGAAAATAATAAATTGATTGAGGAAAATAATAGTCTAAAGTTAGAGATTTCTGATTTAAAGACTAAGATGGATATTATAGAAAAAGAAATCGCATGTCTTAGGGAAAACTCTAACAAATTAATCAATAAAGTAGATAAATTTTATAGCCCTAAGATTGAGAAAGGATCTCCATCAAGGAGACCTTCTAATAAATCCGGATCCAAGCTCACTTGGATACCGAAGAAAGAATTAGAATCTTGTTTTGTAGGATTCAGGGATAACTACAATACACAGGATTGGACCTACAAACTCAAGGCTGGTCAACTCGAATTGGGAGAACCAAGGAGTAGACCAAGGAGGAGAACAAGAAGACCGACGAGACGGCGAACAAACGACGGACCCGTCGCACGTCGACCACCGGATTGGAGACCGACGCCAATGCCCGGGCCTCCAAGCTACGGATGGGAGCCCCATCCGATGTGGCATCCACCACCACCATTCGGGCCATTTTATTGGCCATGGTAGGTGAGGTAAAACCCTTTACCCTATCTTTTTATCATAAGCATTTAGATAGGGGGAGTTAAAAAAAGGATGAGCTAATTGTCAATTTTTAAGGGGGAGATATAAGGTAGCTAAATTTCCTTTAGAAAGGGGGAGAAAAATAATAGCTATCTCATTGTTACAAAAAGGGGGAGGACATTACCTTTGTCAAAAGAAACTCATAGAAGAGCATGTTTTAAGAGGGAGTTATAGGAAATATAAAATCAATTAAACCTTTTTGATAATGTCAAAAAGGGGGAGGATTTTTATGCATTATTATTTACGGTTTTGTCATCATCAAAAAGGGGGAGATTGTTGGTGCTAGAGCACCACGATCATTTGTTTTGATGATAACAAAACACGTGTTATTTAACATTTGCAATTTGAGTCCTAGATTTCAGGTCAATTGCAAATGAGGACGTGTTTAGACGGAGTTCGAGCTCGCATCCAGGACGGATTGGAGGAGCTTGACGGAAAACAGAGGAGGTTCACGTGGAGCGAAAGATTGAAGATGAAGGAAATGAAGAATATGATAGATTTCCTTCTTTTGTACTTGTTGTATTTTTCATTTCTTTTTGTTGCTCTTTATTTCCTTAGATATTTCATGTTAAAGAGCCTCAAAGAACCCTAACAGTAGTCCTAGGAACACCAGCACAACCCTAGGATACTTAGGTTTTCTATAGAATACCTAGAAAACCAATATAGGGTTCAAACAACACTTCCAGACGTCTAATTCCCAAATCAGACGTCTGATAAAGCATTTTAAGACGTCTGACTGTTGTTTCAGACGTCTGATAACTGTTAGGCTGGACATAGGTAGTTCTGTCTGATGAAATCAGACGTCCAGACCTTAGACCAGACGTCTTAAGAGACGTCTGATGACTTTGCCAGACGTCCGATTAGTGGACCGTTGGCTGGCTTAGAAAACACTCAAGATTATGACTGTTATAGCCATATCAGACGTCCATAGGACTTACCAGACGTCTGATAAATGACCGTTTTGCCTCGGCTGACCCAAAATCTCTTCTCAGAGATTTTCTAGCCGTTGCAACGTTTGGAAATCAATTCCCACAGTAAAAGTAGGTTTCCAGACGTCCAGACATAGTGCCAGACGTCATGTATGTCGTCTGATGGACTTGCGTAAAAACCCTGTTTAGATCTGATCCAAGTCAGGGAGAGACCCGCCCAAAATCAGACGTCTGACCTTTGAATCAGACGTCTTAAAGTGGCCTTCCAGACGTCTGATGCTAGAATTAGACGTCTGATAAGCCTGTCAGAACAATGATTGTTCCTGATTTTGGGCTGATTCACTTGGACTTTGTTCCCAACGGCTATAGAACCTTTCCTAAGCCTTCCAAAGCATTTCTAAGGCCTCTATAAATAGAGGGGAGCCTTTACACACAAAACACACACCTAGAGAGACCAAGATACACAAGAAACAATTTGAATTACACTTTCCACTCTCTTGTGTCCTAGCTAGCTCTTGCTCTCCAAGCTCAAGCACCATTTTCTTGAGAGCATTCAACCGTTGCGCACCCGCTCTCCCGCCGTTGTCTACGAGAGCAAAGTTGCGCCGTTGCGTGGCTCACGCACCTGCGTCATCGTCGACGCACTCCTTGCAAAGGGGAGTTTCCTATTTCCTATAGAAGCTAGGTTTAATTTTGTTGGCTCTATAGGGCTGTTGTTTTACTTTATCTTTGTATTTTGGTTGGGTATTCGCTTTGCGAATTCCCGTCTCCTTCGTGGGACAAAATCCTTCTCGTGGAGAGAAGGGGTTGAGGAACGCTACCCTCGTACTTGTAGCGTGGTTGTATTGAGGTTGAATCACCCTCGTTCAAAGTGATTCGGTTAGTGGATTTGATCAACTAGGTTGATCGGAAAATCCTAACTCGAGAGGGTTAGGTGGTGGTTTTCACCCGGTTTGGGTTTCCACCTAAAAATCTTTGTGTACATTGTGCGATTGCTTATTTTTGTGAGATTGCTTTATATTTTTTTTGTCACGCTGATCTCACCCCTCCAAGTAGGGAAGAACCTACAGAGAGGAAGTAAGGGGGTATCTCCGTCAGATCCGAGCTCGGAAGAACGGCGGAGCGACGGGGGTATTTATAGGGGCAAAACCAGAGAGGAGGGCGGAGGGAGACGACGTGTCTCCCTCGCCGAAGGACGTCGGAGGTACCCATACCGTCCGTGCGTTCGCACGGCCGATATGGGTGGTTGCAGCCATCAGGGGGTGTTCCTGCGACGGCTGACGACGCAGGACACCCCCATTTGACTTGGCAGTCTCCCTCCCTTACCCTGCTCGGCGCTTGCTCAGGTTTTGCAGGAGGGACCTAAATGCAAAGAACGAAGGAGAGTTAGGGGCCAAAATGTGAGGGTTTAAAAGTTGAGGGCTAGAAAGTAAATGTATGAGGACCAAAATGTAAAGTTGGTCAAGAAGGTTTCTTCTTAGGCTCAAGTTTTTATACATGACTAATTAGGACCTAAGGATTCTGATGGTGAATTTTATTTCTAGATTAAACCTTGTTTGACCGGTCAATTTACGTAAAAACCCAAATTAAGTTGTTAATTGGGCATAGTTCTTAATGTAGGTCAAAATGGGTTCCTAAGGCCAAATTGAAGGTTCTAAACCCTAGAGATTATTTTTATATGAATTTTAGAGGGTTTATTCTATTTTTAATTTGCCTCGAACCTCGTGTATTTAAGTGGATTTATTTTTAGGGTTACAAGATGTCATTTAATTCTTCGGAGTTGCTGTAGCCCTTGTTGAGTCATTTCATCCCACTTTTCTTCTTATTAGGTTGTTTTGACCTATGTTTGGACCCTGAGTTACCCTTTTTTCAGATTGGATTGGTGAAATTGCATTTTTACCCCTTAGTTTATGTTTTCTTTGCAAACTCAGAATCTCTCTGAGCCAAGCCTTTCTAAGGTTATGTAGGAGCTTTTAGTCTCTGTATTAGGTCAAAATGAGCTAGTTATGGCTTATGATGAGGTTCTCATCATCTGCTATTGTAGTAAGTAATTGACACATAGTTTCCTGTTCCAGTTACTTCTGTTTCCTCTATGTTTTCTGTTGTTGTTGTGGTGGCATGCACTACGTGTTGAGACTGTTGTTCTACCTTCTTTACTGCTTTATACTTTTCTTCTGCTTAGTTATATTGCATGTGTGAATGTGGTTTATTTTTCCTGCTTTTGGTTATTTCTTGTTGGACGACTAGGTCTTGGGATTAGTCGAGGCGAGTCGGTCTCGGGTTCTGCAGGGATCCAGGAATCGGGTTGTAACAACCAGATAGTCCCACATCGTGGGACACAGAGCTCTTTGCGAAGCATAAGAGGAGTTCCTTCCCCTAGCTTTTCGCCCAAGTCACAGGGATCGGGCCCCCTTCACCCTCGCACCCGCTTACCCGAGCCCATTGCTCGCTTGCGATCACACTCGCAAGACTGCACCCTGTTCTAGATCCGTTTACCCGGCCATTTACCCGACTATGGTTGGGTTTCTGAGAGAGAAGAGAAGAAAGGAACGAGAGAAAGAGGTGGGGCGGGGGGGTTGCCCTCTGCTATGCTCTCTATACTTAGCTACTAAGAAGCCTTTGCCTCTGTGGTGTTATGCTATGCCTCTCTCTCGAGGTTGAAAAAAAAGAAGAGGCCTTTGCCTCTATTGAAGCTACTCCTCCTGAACACTTAATTCATCTGGGGCTTTATCTCTATCGTCTGACATCAGCTGGTTCTAAGCTTTTGTGGCTATATTGGTTACTTAAGTGACGTGGAATATTTGATTGAGTTTACTATTCATTTATTTGAGATTATTGTGAGCTTAATTTCAGGGGTTAATTGGTGATTTAAATCACCATTTTACCCCATTATTTTTGCACTCTGATATTGACTCTCATATATATATATAATTTTTTAATGGAATTTTGGTCATAACTGCTCATATTTGTGCTTATAATTGTGATCTTTGAAATTGAATTGCCATTATTGCTCTGAGTGAACGACCTAATGCTTTCTTGAGATTATAAATTTAAGTGTTTTCGCGATTTCTCAACTATACTACAACACATTTCTTTAGATTTGATGATTTGGCGTTAACAGCCGCTCCATCACCGGAGGCTTCTCCTTCCCTAGCGTCGGCCAATCACAATCGGCGTCTTCCTCGCCCTTTCGTCCATTAATTTAGGTCCTATCTTCTCCCTCTTCTTCTCCTGCATATCCCTATCTCCTTCCTCTTCTAATTCGACCGCTAATACATTCATTCTCCCACCATCTTCTGCTCTGGCCGCACTCCGGTGAGGTCACCCCAAACACCACAGCCCACCAAACACCATAGCACCACCTCCAAATGCTTCACCGCTCCATGGCCACCAAAACCCCTTAAGAAATTGAGGGGATTGCCCACTCAAAACTCCCACCAAACAAACCCATCGCTGCACCTCTTCCCTAACTTCGCCAGGTCACCACAAGCACCTACACGCCACACAAACACAACCAGCACCTTCGCCATCACTTGGCAAAGCTCTTGAGCTTTTTAACCAGGGCTTTTGAGCTCGTATTCATGTTTGCAGTACTCTGCTGGACGTCGTCGTTGCCTTCTTCTTCCTTGACCACGTCCGCTCATCTTCGACCACTATCTAACCAATTGCAGCACACAATCAACGTGGCTACAGTTCTTAAAGCTTCTCATGCTTTGAATTGGGCATTACGGCAGCAGCAATAGATTGAGATCCCTACAGCAGCTAAGAAAAGGAAGAGTGGGATGTTTAGTCCCACATCGTTAGTTGACAGACTCGCGTAGGTGCATAAATTGGTTTTGTGAACTAAGCTTATCGCCCAAGTCACCGGAGGTCGGGTCCTCGCTCACAAATGAGCACACCTCACCCGCGAACATGCTTGCGGGTCTGGCCACTGTACAGGATCCGATTACTCGATACTTGACCCGATTACCCCCTGGGTCTGAGAGAGAAAGAAGGAAGATGAGGGTTTTGCTGTGTAACCCTTTCCCTTGGGTGCGTGCTGAAGAAAGAGAGGCTCTATACTTAGCCTTTGTGAAGATAAAGGCCTTGTTCTTGCCCTATGCTCGTGAAGGCGTGAAGAAGAGAAGGCCTTTGGCACCCTTGTGCCTTCTATGGGGCTGTGATATGTAAAGGTTAAGTAATCTGGTTATGTTTGGCGACGTCTGATTGAGGTTGATTTTGCTGGTACTGTTGGATTATTTAAGTATCTAAGTTATCTAATTGAGGCACTGTCGTATTATTTCAATAAATTGAATATGAGACGCATGCTTAATTAGAGGGGTCTAAATGGTAATCTAAATCACCACTTTTTAAGTTTCTCCATTCTTTTTGTCTCTACATTCTTTGAGATGCATTGATTAACATTGAATAGCAATCTGACAAGTTCTATTCGTTGAATATCTTTTATCTGATGCTCAAATTACTGTGTTTATTTATTTTGAATGAAGATCAATGCATGAATTCCATATTTACTCCTTGTGAACGATCTTAGACTTTAATTAGATTATGAGTTTATAAATTTAAATAATTATTATACAATTTAGGAGTGTATTATAATGAACGCATATTAAAACTCAATTCACCTTGGAACAATTATCAATACTCTATTTGATGTGTAGCTATTATTTTGTTATGTCATTTACTCTAAATATATTTCTTTTTTTGCACATCTCTAAGTATTGATGCTTCAACTTCCACAAGGGTGGTGTTGCCTTTGTCCACACCTGTTCCTGTGTCTAGTAATAGGACAAGTAAGTTGGTTGATAATTTTGGGTTATATTATCTTCATTATCAATATTCTATTTGATGTGTGGCTATTGAATATGTCACATCATTTACTCTAAATATATTTCTTTGATTGCTCATCTCTAGATACTACTGCTTTGGCTTCGTAGGGGTGGTGCCACCTTTGTCCACACTTGATCTCGCATCTAGGGACAGGACAAGTAAATTGCTTCACATTTGGCTTCTATTATCTTGTGCTCTATAGAATTTTGTACTTTCATGATTGATTATTTACTTGTGATTTCCTTTAAGGATGAAAATTAATTTGTTTGAGTTTAATTTTAGTTTTTTTATTCTTTCTGAGTATATGGTTTATGAGTTTTATAATGTGCATCCATTATTTGTGCTATGGTTTGAGTTTAATGTGCTCATGTTTAGATTGGTTTAACCTTGATTGATTTATATTTGTGGCAAACTTTATCTTGGGTTGTGATTTTGTAGGAAAGTAACTGAGGATAGATCCATATATGACCTTAAATAAAATGAATTTGATGATATTATCTTGCGGTGACTTTTGGTGAGTTGATATATATCTATGGATCAGCTTCTTAGTGTATGATCTTAGGATTAATTATTGACAAAGAGGATTCGATAACATATAGGTTTCTTTATCTTACCATAGGAATTATATGCAGGTACATAATTGTTGGGAAAATAAGTCGGTGAAAATTGATCTCATTAAGCTTTTAGGTGAAAGACACAAAACTAGCAATTACTTTCTGGCTCATATCAAAAAAGGAAATTCCCTATACAAATCACTGCCGATCCCTCGAGCATTACTAATTTTTCCTAATAATTATGGTCATACTACTGCAATAAGAGTTGTAGCTATTGCTTTGTATTGACTCCAATGATAGGGGTTGGTATCACCTAATAAGCCTTCCAAATGGTGGAGAGATGAGAATGAGAGGAGAGGAGAGGAGGGACAAGCTGGAGAAGATCAGGAAAAACTTTGCAAAGAAATTAGAAGATAAATTATTGAAGAATGTGCAAAGTTAATATTTTCCTTCTGCTTGTTATACTGTTATAGTAGGTAACTACTTGAATAGGTTAGTCCAAGCCTTGGAAAAGCATGAAGCTTAATTCATAAACTAGAATTTAGAATTCATCTATTTCAATTTATAAAACTTAATGATCGTGCAACAATAATATCATGATGTATTTTTACAGGCTTGCTTTAATTATGCAAGAGGTCAATTAAAATTATTAGTCCTGATAAATTGAAAAATGTTGAAAAGCAGCGAAAGAAATGTCAATGTCCAAGTAAGTTACCATGGATCAAATCAATGCCGTATTCAAGTTCCATTTAGACAACAGAGATAAGTTCTGAAGAACAAAACAGTGGATAAAAAAGAAAGAAAGATTTGAAGGCTTATTGTATCTATATAAACCTCATATTTGTTGATAACAACTGAATTTTTGGTGGATGTTGAGTATTTTGATGGACTTGGTTTCACCATTTGTGCATTAAATGAACTAATGCAAAATATATTTCTTTGGAAGTAGTATTCATCCCACCCTAAAGTAGCCATAACAAGAATAAGAAAGTTAGTGAATAAAAAAATGGGGGATAACAGAAATCCTGAGGAGTTTTTTGTTGCTCAAGTTCTTTTTTGGTCCCTTCTTTAACTTATTTCACATTGCTTTTTACTTCCACATTGAAAAATAGAAAGTAAAATGATTTATGAATGGTTGGGAAGCTATTAATTGACAACTACTTTCCTAAACCCTATTTCAACTCATAATTAATGCCATATTATTTATTTACCGAGAGAGGTGGCTCTTACCCACTTCAATGAATCAACCCGCCCACCTTTGTTTGGATAGAGTATACGCTATCACTAATAAACTTGGGGCACATTCTACATATAAGCAATATATGCCTTCTTAAGATGTAATGTAGTAAGAGGTTAAGGGTAGAGGAATCAACTGAGAAAAAGGAAGGTCATGAAGGAGAAGAAGTAGTTGAAGAAGAATCAGAGAGGCCAAAAGGTGGTATCCTAAAGAAAAAGGGAAGGATGCTGAGTGCAAAGAAGGGATCTACAAAGAAAAAAGGTGTTGAAGATGCAAAAGATAAAGCTCCTAAAGATGGAGGTCTTGCGAACAAAGTCCCCTCAATTAAGATGCAACCCCCACGTCTCAATCGATCAGCATCCTAGATGTGATTTTGGTCAAAATCTATATATGAGAAATGCCTAATATACTTATCTCTCGACATAATCTCCTAACCCCCTTTGCCTCCTCTCCCTCAACCAGGAATGGTGGACCATAATAGGGATCAAGAGTCAAGACTCGCGAACCCTGTAATCAGAATGTGGTAATCAAGCATCTTTGACAAGAGAGCAGCATGAGAGATGGAGGAGGTGGTGGAGGATGGAACGCACCTATCAAATAGGATTTTCCAAAGAGAGGGAATCTGACCAAGATGGGAGAGAGAGGGACAGTGGGAGAGGGGAGTGGTGGGAGGGAGAGAGTGGGAGAGCGAGGCGATAGGCGGGAGAGGAGAGATGCGAGAGCGATAGGTGGGAGAGGAGAGATGCAGGAGCGAGACGCGACAGGGAGGTGGCTGCAAAGAAGTGGAGGAGGGTGCTCTGGCAAAGGAAGGCATGCAGACAACGAAGGAGGACATGCAAAGAAGGAAGGGCGTTGTGAGGAACCTTGAGAAGATCGAAAGAAGTTGGTGGACAATGGCAGCAAACAAAAGAGGCACAATATCTGCAATATTTACATGTAGATGACATCAAGAATCCAGCTACGTACAGTGGCGTGAACAATGTTTGCATCCATGATCTAGTGGATGCTATATATCCAAACATATCTATAAACTATACAAATGCAACATACTTTAAAGATCGTGCAACATTAGCTGCAAGGAATGATGAAGTATTTTCCACTAACCAATTCATCTTAAATAAGATACATGATAAAAAATTCACTTATCATAGTTCAAACAAGACAATACCATTAAATGGAATAGGAAGTTTCAATGTTGTTGATTACCCAATTGAGTATTTAAACTCTATAAATCTACTTGAACTTCCTATAAGTTAGTTGAAGATAAAAATTGGTGTGCCTATTATGTTGTTAAGAAATATTGACCAATCAATTGGCCTTTGTAACAGCACCCACCTTATTATTAAAGCATTGCAATCTAGAGTTATTGATGTTGAGATACTAATAGGGGATTACTCTAGCCATCATCTTGATATAACAAGAATAGAGTTAATCACATCAAAAATCGATGGTCCCTTTGCTCTGAAAAGAATATAATTTCCTATGAGATTGGCATTTGCAATAACAATAAGCAAAAGTCAATGACAAACTTTAAAGAATGCTGGATTGTATTTGCAAATGTCAGTTTTCTCTCTTGGTCAATTATATGTAACTTTATTGAGAATGACATCAAAACAATGATTAAAGATACTCTTATCAAATAAACCTAACTATCCAAAGCATCCTACAAAGAATGTTGTTTACGAGGAGATTTTTGAAGAAGTGAGGTTTAGATGTTCCTTTTTATTCCGGTATTCATTTATGCTTTGATTTGTAGTATAGAATTATCTTAACTTTTATTTTTATTATATTATTTGAATATGTCCAACCTCCCAATTGAAGTTTAACTTGTGCTGCTAGCTTTTATATTTATTTCTCTCTTAATTTTTCTCTGCAAAAAGGTTACCTTCTAAATTGACCCATATTGACATCATTGCATGTAATGTTAGCACCTTCAATAAGCTTTCATGTATTCATTGACCCATATTGATTAACCATACTTCAGGGAATTTCCCAATGCCTTTCAAAGTTATTACCATTTGATATCAAAGTGATTAGCATTTTATATCCCATGCAATGTTGCCACATTCAACAAGCCTATATCTCTTTTTATTCCGAGCAATCACAAATTATCTACATTCTAAAGTGGGTTTGACTCATTTCTCTGGCCATAAGATTAAGTATTGTTTATTTGCGAATTATAAAAAATACAATTTGGAACGGTAAAAAATTGTCACAAAATTTTAATGCATGCATCCTTCATCATATGCACTCAAGACTAAAATACATGCTTGAATCTCTTGATGGGATCATTGTTAATCATCTCTATGAGATAGAATTCACAAAACTACATTTTTTTTAGAGGAAACTTTATTTAAGGAAAAAGAAAATGTTCAAAATCTATCGGCAACTTTTGAAGAATAGAACACTCATATTCATAGTTTCTGCTCATCTGATGATGATTTTTCTTATGTCCACTTCTAATTAAAGAATCTTTGCGTGGATAATTGTACCCTATGAATATGCTTTGTACTCTCAAAGGTAACATCTTAGCCATTTATTATTTGATATTTAACAATCCAAGTAAAACCAATAACCCCTCGTTCCATCTCAAAATTATTACTTGATTAATAGTTTGACCAACCTAACCTTACAAGTCCAACAAATATGAAGGCATTCGCTTATTGATGAGTTATTTAATTATTTTATTCACTGCTCCTAAGATCCTACCTTCTTACATCTCTTTTCCAATAAATGCCATAATCTATACCTTTCTTTGGTTCCATACACTCCTCCTTGGTGTCTTATAATGAATTCAATAATATTTTCCCATTTGCTCAAATACTCTCTCCACTTCTATCTATTATTTTGTATAGTAGCCAAGATGTCTATTTCCATCCCATCTACACTTGCAACTGGCAAAGAGAAAAAAATATACTTTCAAGATACACTATCATCCTGATCTTTATTTCCTTCAAAGAAAGGATCACTACAAACAAAATAAAGTGACTTCCAACTTTCTCTCCATGATAATTTACCAAATGATTCTCTGCAAAGAGACAAACAATGAATCCCAGCAATCATTTCAACCTCAACATTGGTCCCCATGAAAAGTTTTTTTTTTTATTACAAGGTTCCCTCTTACGAGGTAGTTCCCAGGAGACTACAAGCACCTCAACTCCACAACCTCCGTTGGCAAAATTCAAACCGGTGATCTCGTTCCCCTAATAGTGATATAAGTTGTGAATACTTACAACATAAGTTAATAAAATCATTACATTGCTCAACGATACTGATCTTTTGATTGCCAAAGAATTAAGTGCAAGGACTTCTAGGATCATCAGGTTGGACATGGCTTGTCCAAATTTGTATAAGTTTGTATAACGTGTCGTGTCACCTTAGATTAACTAAACTATGGTATGAAGAGATTTATGATCCAAAAAAAGGAAGAAGATTGATATTTATTATCATAGATGAGAAGGTAACACTGCTAACAAACCCATTAGATGATAAGTTCATTTTTATTTTTATATTTCTTTAATTTCATTTTACTTTTATTTCTATCTTTTATGTAGGGCAATCAAATGGAGGGAAGTATTAATGACCTCAACTTGCATTGCTGAAAAACAAACTTGCAAGCATGTTCTATTTACCTATTTTGTAGAATTCAAATTTCTAAAGTAAAATGATGGTATATTATCATCAATCATTGATATTTTAGTAGACCCACTGTTCAGTTACTTGATGATGATTAAAATATACTTGACATGAAGTATAATGTGACTCTACAGCAAAAATGATCAAAGGTGACTATAGTTTATGAAGACGACGACAAATAAATCGTTGTTATATGATATATCAACGAATAATTTATTTGTCACCATATTCGTCACTATACAAGTCGTCGTTAAATCTACAACGAATTATAAATTCATTGGCAAATCCAAACGAATAAAATCATCACATACTTTAAATTTAGCAACGAATGTTTTCGTTGTTTTTACTTCCTTTTAACAATGATTTTTTTCATCATCTTATGAAAAATATGTTAACAATTAATTCGTCGTAATGCAAGATGAATACAAAAATTTATTAATCATCCTTTAAAACACTTATAATGTATTATACTTATAATTTATTTTGATTACCTATAAAATAAAAAATTATTTTACAATATCCATCAAAATATTTCTCACAAATTGAAAATTTTTAATGAAAACTTTATAGACAATACACCTAAAACATTATAGATAAGTTTCATTATAGTATATATTTGACGGGAACAAAAATGTTACTTTATTTCCATGATAAAGAAGCTAAAAACAATCCAAGAATCTAAAATTATCAAAAGTTTGAAATAACTGCCAAATTACTCTAAAAATAGAGGTACCACAGGGACATGATTCATATAAAAAAATATACCACATCAAAGTTTTACTTTATGAATAAAAGATAGACGATGGCACACATGTAACATGTTTTGTGAAGCTAAGTTACTTATTCAACAAGAGAAGGAAATCACATCATTACATCCTCAAAAGGAGATCACATAAGAAAAGAGCCATTGCCCTGTAAAAGAAGAGCGAAAAATACTTACTAATAATAGTTCCTACCAAGCACCAAGCTATATTAATAATAATAGAAATTTCAACGCCAATGCGAATGTGTGTAAAAATAGATTATAACAATTGCAAAATTAAAAATCATGACCATGACAAGTCCCTTCAATCCAATGCTTCTCTCTTTGGCTTTTCTTTTGATTCACCATGGTTTTGTCAACGTGAATGGGGATGAGTACTTTGTGAGGGATACCTGCAGCAAGACAGACATAGTTAAGTACTGCAACTCGATTCTCTTGGCTAATTCACCTGGCCTTTCTGCTAATCTTCCAGGTAAGGGAAGGAGAAGAAATAGATTATCTATACTACTTTTTTTTTCATGATCTGGATGTGATTTTGCAAACTCCCATGGAAAAAGATGAGGATATGGAACAAGTTCTCATTTCTACATTTGTTTCTGAAAGGTCACACAAATACCGATAATTTTAGATTGGGCAAAAGTTTATCTCTTATCTACACATATAACCACATAAGTCCGATAAGAGTATTTAAGAGATTTATAATTCATCTAAGATAATCTACCAGAAGTGAGGCAAAAAGTTACGTGTATCTGCCAGCAATGTAAGATTGATGAATCCATGAAGCTTTTCTTAGTGATATGGTCATATATTTTTTATGTGAGTAAACAATTGTATCCATATCCATGTCAATTTTTAGAACATCTAACCATTACAACTCCATACTTGTAGGGTTGGCAACTATTTCAGATTGGTCACTTATTTTGAATCTGACGGAAGGAAGGCCACTTGTAGTGGCACTGTCACATAATGCAACCGGACAAATATAAGGTTGTCCTTAGAGATTGCATAGAATCATATAATTCAGAAATCCAATAGAGGCTGCAGTCTATTTCTAGCATAGCTTCCAAAGCACTTTTTAAAGCTAACTGGGAAGTTGCATGGGCTTCAGATGGTGCCTCACTTTGCCATAACTTTTACAATATAGAATTGAAGATTTACACAAATTTATTCTACATAAAAAATTTAAAGCATACGTGTGCTAGCTTGGCTAAGAATTACTTCCAAGTGTCTAGTAATGTGCGACTTAATGATCCTTTTCAAAAAAATGTGAGAATGATCTCTACTACAGACAAACTTTCAAGGTGACTCATTTCCGTAAGACTACCACACTCACCTGGAGTCCTTTTGTGAGACTTCCATAATCTCAACCCTTCTCCACCAGCCTCTCACCAAGACCTCCTATGTGATAATCCCCATAAAACTTGCAATACCATTGCAAACTACCACTACCATCCTTCTAGCACATATATGATGTCCAGCTTCCATTGCACGCACCATCCATCCATACCTGCTCAAAACACCAGTACCTCCATGCCACTCTCTGTAAGTTCCTCTACTCATGAATTTGATAAACTGTTAAAATAAAAAAGGAAACATGTCAGTTCTTCCCTTATTTCGCTTTTACCAAATTGGACCCAAGTCCTGCGTGGAGCACACATCAGTGAAGAAAAAAGCACTCACCTCCCTGACCAATTAGAAAAACAAAAAACTTCATACATTCCATAACTTAAAACCATATATTTATGAAAATTGAAATGAAATTGTTTCACTAACACAGTGGGCATTGAAAGAACATCTACAACTTGAAATCAATGTCTAGCATTGAATTGGATGATCACATTGTCCAAATTAAAAGCTATGTTAGCATCCACACCCAATCTTCACCACTCAATAAGCACCCAATCTCCTACCCCATCTATGTTTAGATATAAGATCCGTCAACTCCACAACTCCTAAGTATCCAGAGGAAGGGGCAGTAGGGAGCAGATGGTTTAGGGAGAGAAGGGTGATCATGAAGGGAAGAGGGGCATCCAACTTTTAAAAACTTGCACCGAGGGCTCCTTGTGCAAATTATCGCTTTCAGATGGTATTATCTTTAAAACACACTTTGAAGCAATATCTTCCTCTTTTCAGTGTTATCGTTTGATAAAAACAAATCGAAAGAGTGAAAGTCCCTTTTTCCTCTTGGAATGAATGACAAGGGTAAGAGTTATACAAAGAAAATGAGTTTACTAATAAGGGTTGGGAAAAAAAGGGATGTAGAAGTGCACAAGATTAAATAAAACAACGTTACCTTGATATTATCTACAAAGAAAATGAATGGGTCAACTTCATCTCTAGGAGATTGTAGTTCCTCATCGTCTGAGTCATTGTTGTCGTCATAGTTTGGATGGAAATCCCTTGCCTGCATTTCAATAAATGAAATTATGTACAGATCAGACTGCAATCAAAATTAAAAAAACAATGTCAAACCTTAAAGGATTTATGAGGTGAGAATATTAGATTGCAGAGTAATCATATGAGATGCAACCTTCGGTGACACGCTCCAATGCAATTTGGTTCTTGACATATCATCACATGATGCATAAATATATGGTCCAACCATATGTATGGGGATATAAAGATGATTACTTGACTTAAAAATCATTTTCCACCCCAGACATGCCACTCATGTTTGTCTACCCAAAATATAACCAAGCCAGTCAGTCCATTTACATCTTTCTTTATGTGACATCTGAACCAAGTGTCTGCAAAAACTTTATGTAAAATGCATACAATCACCAAGCCTTTACTGCACATAGACATTCTTTTGACAATTAAAAATAGAACACACAAAGACATTCTTTTGACAACTAAAAATAGAACACACATATGAACTCAATGCAATCCTTTTCATACGTGCAGATTTTGAGCTTTTCAAATAAGGACATATAAGCACAGGACCAATCCCTTTATCATGAAGAACTCAGCCAACTCCTTTAACCCTATAGAAATAGACCATATGTAGATTTATGTTGAACATTTTCAGATAATTGTCATGTACATAATAACCTTCTTACACTCATCACTTATATGCAGCATGCATTTCTTGGATTGAATCTGTACAGTACCTGATAGTAAGAATAATCAAGGCACTCCATGGATCAACCGCCAACCTACCCATTCATCCACCACCATCCACTACCTGCAAGGCACTCCATGATCACCCACAACCTACCCATTCATCAACAACCACCCACTCCCTACTGTTGAATGGTTCCTGATTCAGTAGGTGGGGAGGACCTTTTTTTTTGCGCATCTATGTGAGCGACCCACAATAGACAAAAAAAAGGTGCATTGATAGCTTCCTCAACAGTGATGCTTTTGGACTACACAAGAATTGTTTATAACCAGGAAAAGGAACTACAAGATCTTTAATTTCACATAGGTGTCACCTCCAACAATGATATTGACATCAATCCACCAAAAAAGGAAAGTCATGATACGGAGGATATTTCTTTGTAGTAGTGTCAAAAAAACAAAAACCAATGAAAGAAATATCATATTCAAGGCACACCACAAAGAAACAATAGTTTCTTGGTGATGAGGAGGGAAACCAAGGAACATCCCATGGACAAGGGATACAATATACACAAGCCATAAAGAGGAAAGATATGGAATATTAATGCACAGGTTGAGCTGCAAACCTGGCTTGCTAATTTTTGAAGCTTCTTGTCTTCCTCATCACCATCTTCCTCATCAACCCCCATTTCATCCTCTTTGTCATCATCCTCGTCATCACTATTAAATCCATCCATCTCATCCTCATTGCCGTCATCTTCCTTGCTAGCTTCTATCACAAGTTAAAGTAAACAAATATTCAAAATAGCACAATCTCGTCACTAAATTGTGGATCTACAAGATGTTGTGCCACAAAATAGAAAAGGAAAATGAACTCAAGAAAGATAATTTCAAATAAAAAGAAAGCCATCATCAAATGGAAATTTTGTCACTCAGTTGCACCACAATTAAAAACATGATACATTAAAAGCTGAAATTTGTTTGAACTACTCAAAAAGGTGGGTTTGATGGTGTCTCTATCATGAATAATGATTTTGGGATTGCTTTACCTTCTAAAGTTTGCTCACACACCACTCTTCTTTACTTCTTGTAGCATCTGAAACCAGAGATTAAAAAGATCTGTTGCAACTCCAAGCTTTTGTAGCATGCCAAGTGTTAGGGAAGCATTGTAGTAAATTGCATTGGCAACCTGACATGACAGTCATAAAATCCCAATGAAAAAACAAATGTATGATTTCAAGAATAACAATAAGTTAGATTGGATATATGAAGAATGTATGACTAAACAAGAATAACAATCAGTTAGTAATATAACAGTTTGCCACGCACTTTCCAAGAATAATATCCAGAGCATCCACTTCACTAAATCCTAAGAAATTTAAACAATATTATTTGGTACTATGGTGAACAAATCCTTCTAATGGAACGTGAGATTTGCAGCTAGAAAAAAGAATACTTAACAATGAGGTGGATACGCAAATATCTCCCTGATCACCAACACAAAAAAAAAAACAATCTATGAAGAAATCCAGCATCAGAGAAACCATCAAGTGTAGGTGGTTGTAACCCTAGAAGCCTCTTTGATAGCATCAAATCAGCAGGGTTTATGGCGCAATGGCTCTCTATGCCATTGGTTGCAATGCACTGCAAATGAGCTCCCTGTGGTGGAGGCTGGTGAGCAAATGGAAAGGCAGGAGCCACGGTCCCCATTGGGTACACCCCATGAGGTTGGTGCATCTATTTTATTCCCAAGAAAAGCAATTGCATTCACCATCAGTCAACAAAATTTGCAAGTATCCATTTCACTTCGGTGGATTTTTGATTCACAATTCACCACTTACATCCTTTTAACAAGTTCAAGTAGAAACCCACATATATTCTTCAGGCTTTAAAGCTTCTTGAAACAATAGAATCAGAAAAAAGGGTTAACAACATAACAAAACCAAATCTCTACCTTCCAAACCTTCACAGAACCAATCTTGCAGATACCCATCCGCCGCAGGCAATCCCAAACCATCAATGTACACATCTCCAGAACCAGATGGAAGAGCTTTTTGATTGCCAGGCTATTTCACGTACACACCAGTACGCCTCATCCCCTCTCTCCCTCCCTCTAGGCCTCCCTACATTAATTCCTTTTGTTAGAGATGACATATTAAGATACTTGCCCAGAAAAGAAAAAAGAATGCGGGGCAACCACCGACACATTTAACCAATATAGCTTTTATTTTTAAGATAACATTTTAATACCAGTTATAATACTAGCTTCAGTAAATCGGGGAGTTCAGAAAGCATCTATAATACCCACTTTCCAGTAAACCGAGAATACTGGGGATTATAATACATATGCACATCCAGCTCAAAATTGTCAGCAGAGCAGTGAAGAGCTCCAATTGATTTAATTCACCACTGCAGATTTTCACCCTGCAACTTAAACTACATCACCACTCCAAGAACAACCGATTTGATATCAGATTCAACACATACTAGAAGCGTGCCACTGTTCAAAGCACGAACAAAAATAGAAAGGAGTGAGGGAGCAAGCAAAGCCATCTGCAGTTCCGCGCCCCCCCACCCCTTCAAGGATTCACGGAACTCGGTACACCCCCTCTAATCCATCTGTCTCCCCCCTCAGAAATTTCTCAGCCCATCAATCAAACCTGCCACCTACCCCTAAATGGTAGCTACTTGCCACCAGCATGGGCATGCATGAAGCCCACATCAACACTCAATAAGTAGGCAGAGATCACAATGGGTAGCTGACAAGAATCCAACTCGGGTTTGTGGCAGTGCAACCTAAGGGGGAAGTCCAGTGCAATAAGTTATGTATGAGCTACCCGTGAGAAGTGAAGTCAAGGGGAAAAGCGGCTGGAGTAATGCCTGGTCATGCATGGGGAGTTAATGGGTGGGTCAGGAGGAAGGTAGTGGGATTTGGTTGGAGGTGCATGGGCATGTAGAGATGTCAGAGAGGTTTTCTGTTGCTGATGTAACAGGCTTGGACGTAGTAATAGAGGAGCTGCAAAGTCAAATATCAGTGCTTCTGTCCAGCTCCATGAACTGACACAAAACATTGAATTTGAACATCTCAGGCAATGGTATGAAAGCCTAGGTAAAGTTGGATTAAAAGATAAGCAGACAGGGAGGGAACTAAGCAGATGGTCATTAAGTTCTACATAATCAAAGCCCTTTTATAAGATACTAATGGAGCAGCAACCACACCAGTAGAAAATTTAATGATACTGAGTTTTGATCCAACCACTTGTAGAGAAGGGTGTACCACTGTACTACTAGTACTACCCTTTACATTGGGGGAGTCCAGAGCTATCATCTGTTGTGCTCAAGGGGGGTGCTTTCATGGGTTTGATGTTAGCTACCATAATGCATTGGGTTGGGTAGTTGTCATGCTATTCCCCGGCTATATCCTGAATTTTTCCAGCCTATGTTACAAAGTTTAAGGCGGTGGATTTTAAGAGAAAGCACCATGCTGGGGAATGCCATATATAGCATTAGCAACCAAGCAGAGCCTCTGGATACCTGAGGCTTTGATTCTGCAGTTCCTGACATAAGGATAGGTGTGCCAATTTCAGGATCAGGTCATGTCGCAAATGCAAGCTCAGTAAGAGTGGGCTTGGATTTGATTCGTAGTTATGAGCAAGGAAATTGAAACAGTCATAAACAAGGTTAGACACGGTGAAGTCAGCTACAACAAAGTTCAATATGCATGAATATCTCTGCTTTTGCAATCTAAATACCTGCATTGGCAATTTATTCTGTCTTGAGTGAGCTACATAGATATATATGAGTGCATGTTGTGAACAAGTGCATGGATTCAAGTACTCCATGTGAATGAAATAATTTTACATTTTCACTTACATTCTTTTGACAAGTATACCAGGCCTCAAATCCCTTGATATCTTCTTAAATAGACCCACATACCATGGTCTAGCAGCCCTTGATCCCTTGTGTCCTCTCCTGAATTAATGTTAAGTGCCTGAACTGAACTAGGCGACCCCAGCTGAAATGTGTCATCAATATGCAACACATGATTAATTAATTTAACGGGATCCTAAGCTTTCCGTATATAGGCAGGATCCAAAAATAAGTCATGGTTTCATTCTTGAACAAAGTAAGAAAGACAAAAGCAGACATCTTGATCAAGAAAAACCAGGAATGAGAAGATTTACACTCTTCCCTTAGCTCACCTTCAAATAGAACATTATAAGGTTGACAAGTTAACTCTAAACAAGAATCATTTACATTGGGCCAATAGATGGCACGGCAAACATAAACCTGAAAGGACTGCCTAAGATTATACTCTAAAGAGGTTGCAGATGCAGCATGTTCATAATATTGGATTTTTGTTTAGAATAATCTCAGATAAATGTGATTAGTTAGATAATATAGATTCACATGTCCAAGGGAAGCTCATGCTAGTCGAGTTATTCACCTTAGCGAGGGAGAGCTCGTTGGAGGAAGTGGAGGCGGCGGCGGCGGCGGCGGTGCGTCAGGGATCGACGATATAGGGATCCGATCGGTCGAGGAGATCGACAATGCGAGAGCGAGGAGCGGCAGTGGCGATCTAGGGATCCGATCGATCGAGGGGATCGGCGATGCGAGAGCGAGGAGGCAGTGGAGATCGGTCAAGGTCGAGGGGACCAGCGGTGGCGGTCGAGGTCGAGGGATTGGCGAGGGGAGGAGGGGAGGTCGTGGAGTCGGGGGAGGTCGAAGGATTGCAATCTGTGAGTGAGGGAAGGAGTCGGGGGAGGGGGAGGGGGAGGGGGGGAAGAATCGGAGTATTGTGGGCGTGGGGAAGGTGGGAGGGGACTGGGGAGTTTGTTAGGTGGGTTCGAAGAAAATATAAAAAATATTTTTATTATTTATTTATATTAAAATAGGGTAGTCACGAATTATATTCGTGTCAAGACGATTCAAAATAATAATTCTTAATTTTAGTAGAAATTACAACGAATAATTAGAATTATTATTATTTTAAAAAGAGATCACGATGAATAATTAAAATTATTATTATATTTAAATATAACGACGAACGCTACTAATCATCATTATTTATTCATAACATTTTACATATATTGCTGTAGTGTTTTATTAGATAACCTACACTGCGTTAAATTAAACACTATTAGATAAAATACTGTTCATGATGGACATTTTTTACCATTTAAGTAACGGTCAAGAATAAATGTATTATCGATCGTTTAAGCATAACGGTTGGCAAAAATCCGATCATTAACTTTCTCATCTGTAAAACGGTGAGGGTGGTTGAGATCATTCTCGACTGTTTATAACGGTCGATAATAAAAATCTACTCGATCATCGTTATATAAACGGTAGAGGATAATGACATCGTCGACAGTTTAATATATAACGATCAAGAAAAGTCAAGTGTGAAATTAATTTACTGGTTGAGACCATTGTTGGTCGTTTTAAACGGTCGATAATAAAAGAATCATCGACCATTAAATATATAATGGTCGAGAAAAGTCAATCATAATTAAGACATCTGGTTGAGACTATTTTTGACCATTTATAATGGTTGACAATAATAATATAGTCGATGGTTTCCATATTAAATGTCGAGAATATTCTCATCGAAAATAGTTGTGCCAAAAAATACTTTTCGAATGCATTCATCATCCATTCAGTCTATAACGATTGAGAAAACACAGATAAAAATGCTAGCGTGACCTGGACTCCTTCCCATTCCTTTCTTTAGCAGACCTCCTCCAACCTCCTCTGACCCACAACGCCACCGACCTTCTCCGTCGACTCCGAGGGCCCTCCTCTCGCCGACGATCGCGTGCACGTCGTCCGGCAACCCCCCCTCCTCTCAGTAAGTGCTCGCCACCCCTCCTTCCCTTCCTCGTTCCGCCGCGCCACCATGGCAACCATTGGCACCACCATGACCACCTTCCCTTCCTCGTGCCGCTGCCGCCACCACCATGACCACCTCACCACCAACTCGTCGACCACCACCCCCACCTCCACGGCTGCCCGGCACCACCACCACCTCAGGCCATGACTACAACCTCCTGTCGCCACCACCACCACCTCCTCCTCCTCCCATCACCATCACTCCAATTTCCCCCCTTAGGGCTAGAAATTTAATTTTAGGTTAATTTAATTTTTAAATGTAATACTTAGGTTAGAAATTTAATTATGAATGCAATTAAAATATATACTTCATTTAACTATGAATGCAACACAATGCCAGTGGCCACTATGTTGCGATAAAGGAGCAGCGGTGGTGAGCTGGTAGAGGTGGTGACAATGGGGAGGAGTAGAAGAGAGTTGAGTTGAGGAAGGAGGGAATGAGGAGGAGATTACGGTGGTGGTGGCTTGGGAAAAACGAAGGAGAAGCCAAGGCTCGTCGAGATGGAGTTGGAGAGGGAGAAGGATGGGATGAGAGGGAGGAGGTAGGTGGAGCATGTGGTGGGGTACGTGGTAGTGGTGGATGCCAGGGGTGGAGGAGGTGATGTGGATGGAGGTGACAGTTGTGGGAGGAGTTGTGGGAGAAGGAAGGTCGAGAGGACATTCTTGGTGGTGTCTTGCCATGAGAAGAAGGTGGAGTAGAGGATGAACAGGGAGAGGAGCTGTGATGGAGGATTGATGGTGGTGGATCCATAAAGGTAAGACGAGGAGTTGAAGATGACAACGTTGGTCATGTAGTGGAGAAAGACAATAGTGTCAGCAGTTGTTGCATCGTGGTGAAAGAGCAGTAGTGATGAGCTAGTTATAGTGGAGAGGAGAAGAGAGTTGAACTAAGGAAGAATGGAATAAGGAGGAGATTACGGTGGTGATGGTGGGTTGGGGAAAGTGGAGGAGAAGGCCACTATGCATGGCTCTTGGAAGTGGAAGTGGAGAGGGAGAAGGATGGGACGAGAGGGCGAAGGGTGGAGTAGGTGGTGGGGTGGTAGTGGTGGAAGTTGGGGATGGAGGAGGTGGTGAGGATGGAGGTGATGATTATGGAAGGAGGAAGATAGGTTTTTTTTTTTGTTGAAATGTACTTCTTGATTTTGTTTGTCAATTCTTTATTCTTGCATGCTTTTAAAAATTTGATGATGAAAATGATTGTTATAGAGCTTTCTTTCGATAATTCCATGACTGCATGTTTGAATCGTGTTCTCAAATTATTTGAATTATTTGATATTTATGTTTGATTATGAAATTTTTATTACAACTTTATAGATAAACACACCTGCATAAATTTAAATGCACTTGATGACAAACAATAGGAATTTTAACCCTTGGTAACAAGCTGTGAGAGAGATATAATTGTGTCAAAATACTAGCCTGTCGAGACTTATGATAATGTTGTACGGACAATATAGAGTCTATGTATACTTCACTTACATACACGATGCGTTGTCTTTATAATATGTCATAAGTGTCGTCGTCCTTTGTTTAGAGAAGTTCTCAACAAAGAAGGGTTCTTGAAGATTTTATCACAACTTAGGGTTACTTCTTCCATGTAGCTAATGTTTGAAGAAATTTCGGACATATTTTCTCGCTCTTCTCCGGTATATCAACTAATCTTAGCTCCGTTCCCGTAGCGTCCTTTAGTGGGGGCTATTGGGAATGTAGTTAAGGTTAATCTTGGGGGGTATACTGGAGAAGTGTAGGGAAATGTTGCCGAAATTTCTCCAAACACTAGTTGCATGTAAGAATTAATGTTGTGATCAAATATTTAAGGATGGGCTATCAAGTGAAAATCTTCTTAAAATACACATTTTTTCCTTATTCGAGTCTAACTTATGAGTGATCTTAAAATACATATTTTTACCTTATTCGAGTCCAACTTTTGAGTGGTTGTCTTTTACATTTAGGTTAATTATCATGGATAAGTCATGGATCAGTATGAGGAATTCGAATTACCACGAATACAAGAGTAAAGTGATTTCGTTTCTGGACTGGGCATTTCATGATGATAGGAAGATATTTAGACGAGGTGAATTCCTTCAGGTGATTTTATGCTCATGTAGACACTATTTGAATGGGTTTTTCTATAACCGAGATACAGTTTGGAGCATGTGATATGTAACAGTTGACATTACATAAATTGGATAGCTCATGGTGAGCAAATGAGAGAAGTTAGAAATGAGAGAATTAAAGCCTTTGAAGGGAGTAATGATAATCAAGGAGATGAATTGGATGAAATGTTACATGATATGAGAGTAGCAGACCATGAGGATGCAGATAACAATGATACATTACGAGATTGTAATGAGTTGCACAATGCAGTCAAGACAGCAGAGGATCCTATTACTCATAGAATAACATCAATATCGAAGTTGTCATCCATTCTAAAATTGTTTCAGATGAAAGTGATGAATAGAGCCAAAATTAATGTTTAAGGTTCTAGAATTCATTGGAGATCTCCTAAATAATCCTGCTGGATATCTTAAGTCATGGTATGATGTGAAGAAGCAGATACGTTGGCTCAAACTGAAATGCAAGAATATTGATGCATGTCATAATGACTGTGTCTTGTACAGAAATGAGTACTTAGGGTTGACTAACTGTCCTGAATGTAGTGGGGAGAGATATATGATGGGTAAGTCAACAAACACCGGTGGGAAGAAACAACCGGAGAAGGTTCTCTGTTATTTTTCATTGATTCCTAGGCTACAATGCCTATTCATTTTCAGTAAAACAGCAAAACTGATGTCGTGGCATCAGGATAATAAATCAAAAGATGGACGCATCCATCATCCAACAGATTTTGATGAGTGGAACAGATTTAACGAGAATCATGCATTATTCGTAGAGGATGTATGAAATGTGAGACTAGGTCTTGCAAGCAATGGATTTTACCCATTCAAGAGTATGTATCTATCATATTCCATATGGAAGGTGGTTATGGTAACTTGCAACTTACCCCCATGGCTATGCATGCAATCTGCATTCATAATGTTGACACTCCTTATCCTCGGACCCAAGCAACCAGGAAATACAATAAATGTTTATCTTCAACCATTGATTGACAAACTGAAAGTCTTGTGGTACAATGGTGTTCAAATATACGACGCACAGAAGAAATAATTCTTCCAGTTGCAAGCAACATTATTGTGGACAATCAATGACTTTCCAACATATGCGAATTTGTCAGGATGGAGTACAAAGGGGAAGTTCACTTGTTCAATCTGTATGGATGATATTCATCATCTAAGATTGCCTAAAAGTAAGAAGTTCTGTTACTTAAGGCACTGCAGGTTTTTGTTCATTTAACACAGATGGCAAACATCATAATTCAAGGACAGATTTGATGGTAAAGCATGTCGGTATTCATCGAGGAATCCGAAGAATAAACTTAGTACATGTTCTATTAGGCTGTCAGGGATGAAAATCATGGAGACATTGCAACAGCTTGGAGAAATACGTTTGGGTCATCTTTTCAAGAATGACTTGGCTTTCTTGTGACATTCATTGTTTAGGAAGAAAAGCATATTTTTTATGAAGATTCCATATTGGAAGGATTTGACAATGTAACACAATTTAGATGTTATGCATATTGAGAAGAATGTAAGAGACAACATTCTTGATGTATTAGACCTAATAGATAGCCTGAAAGATATAATTAAAATAAGGAATGATATGAAAATTTTAGGTATTCCTCTTGAGTTGCACATTAAAGGAGGGTCTCACTTTCCAGAAGCTATATACAGTCTTACCGAAGAACAGAGGTGAAGGATTTCTCGTTCCTTAAAGACATTCGAGTTCCAAATGGGTATTCATCGCAGCTTTCACGTCGTGTAAATGAAGCTCAAAATATTACTGAGTTAAAAAGTTATGATTCTCATGTGTACATACAAATCTTATTCCCACTAACGATACATGAAGTGATGCTTGATCCGGTAGTCGATTCTTTTATGGAAATGAGCAGATATTTTAAAGTCATAAGTTCAAAGACATTAGATCCTGAATTGTTAGACTATTGGATAAACAAACTGTGATCACACTTTGTAAAATGGAGCATATTTTCCCACATGCATTATTCGACATGATGATTCATGTCACGCTTCATCTTTCGAATGAAGTGAGAATTGCTGGACCCGTGCAGCATAGATAGATATTTCCAATTGAACGATATTTTAAGAAACTAAAAGATTATGTCTTGAATAAGGTAAGCCAGAAGAGTCAATCGTTGAAAGCTATCTTGTAGAAGAATGTATTAACTTCTGTGCCATGTACATGAATGAAACAAATAATCGATTTAATAGTCTTGAACGAAACTATGAAGAATTTAATCGTAATGGTGAAAATTGTCTGTCCATATTTAACATCAGAGAAAGGTCGATCCTTCGAACAGTGATTAAGCGCATCTCGGAAACTGATCGATGATTGGCACTCTTGTGCATTCTGAAGCAAATTCCAGAAGTGAATGAATTTTACAATGAATTCAAAGCATCATCTGTGTCATCTACCCACGACTTGTAGTTCCTTGATTGGTTCAAGGATCATGTAAATAAACTGAAAGAAGATGGGGATCAATTGTCGGTACAGGATTTTGATATAATTGTTGATACACTTTTGACATATGGACATTACCTTTCGGGATACATAATTAACGATTTCATATTCAGATACGATCCATTGATGATGCGAAGGCCACGCAGCAAGCATTGGTTGTGATGGGTATTATGGTCAAATTGAAGAGATTGTGGAAATGAGTTTCATGTTTGACCGTAAGGTGGTTCTATTCAAGTGTGATTGGTTTGATGTTTTCAAAGAAGGCATTGGATTCAAAGTCGATAAGAAATATAGTTTCTTGAGCTTAAGTAAGAACCGTCGCATCCTCCAACCATCAGAACCATTCACACTAGCTTGTCAAGTAGCACAAGTATTTTACGTGCCTGATAATAGCAGAAATGGGTGGATTATACTAGTTAGAGCTCAACCACGTGAACAATACGATGCGGGAAGAGATCTACACCTAGATGTTAAATCTGAAGAATATCAACAAAACTCACAAAGTGAAGAAAATATCTACACCCAGATATTAACTGAAATGACCTGGTGCCTGTTTGGAGTGTTTAAGACGTCTAGACTAACCATTAGATGTCTGTCTGGACATCTGGTTGAAGGGCTAGACGTTTGAAAGTGGGAAAAGATTGTATGTTCTTTTCGCTTTGCACGTGGGCAGCGCACATAGTATTTCTCTCTCCTCCATCCCCTCACCCCGAACCCTAAATCCTTCTTATTTAAACCCCCATCTATACTCCACCCCCACCACTCGAGCCACCGCCACCTCCACCTTCTCCTTGCGTTCGGTCACGCCCCACCAGCCTCCCATCTCTACTGCAGCCGCGGCGATGAAGGAGAGGAGCCGACGAGGGAGAACGGGAAAGAGCGAGAGTGAGAGAGTGCGAGGAAGTGAGAGGAGAGTGGAGAAGAGGGACAACGGCCGCAGGAGCTCGGTGGAGCTCGAGGAGGAGTTTATGGGAGAGGGGAGGACGCTGGCGAGGAGCTTCTTAAGCTCCTGCATCAGCTAAAGCTGCCGCTGCATCATCTGAGTGCGGAGGCGCGAGTGGGGCGAGCTGCATAAGGGAGTTTTGGATGCTGGTTTTCCAGTATCAGACGTCTGGGACGTCGACCAGACGTCTGGAGAGGCATCAGGACGTCTGAAGCTGAAGCTGGACGTCTGAAAGCATATTATCGCGTGGAGGTATGTGTTTCCTACGCTACTTTCCGCCATCAAGGAAACACATTTAATTTGTCCAAATGTGGTACCTAGGGCTCAAACAAGAATGTGATAGCCCTAGATGCCTTAAGCTTTAAGTGGGTGCACAAATCAGGATTTATTGTCCAAAATAAAATGTATCAAATCAGGCAACTCGATGAATTATCTACGGATAGAATGCAAGTAGCCCTAATTGATTTTTTCTTTTTAACTTTTTCATAATGAGGAACTTAAGAGAGAGAGTAGTTAGAACTTACCTGCCCCTGGTGTGTTTTACTGTGCGGCTGATCTTCCTTGAATGTATCCTTCCTAAAACAACCACAGCAAAGAGATATAGCAAGTTAGAATCTAAATCAGGAATTGCAATCAAGAGTTCTAAATTGCCCGTTGCTCCCCGGCAATGGCGCCAAAATGTTCAAGCGATAAATCAATGTTTTAAGATTATTGTGTTGTAGTATAGCCAAAGTAGCGCTTAAACGGATAAATTTTATTACTTGAAAAGGTTTCGAGGTCGAATACAAGGAGCAATATGGAATTTAAAGTGTAAGATCACAAGTTAAATCAAGAATAAAGATTGCAAATAATGTCAGGATCAATATGCCAAAAAGAATGGAGCAAAATGGTGATTTAAATCACCAAATACTCCTCACAAATAACACTTAAATCAAGTCTCAAATATTTGCAATTAAAGTATCAATATATGGTGTTGTTGCTTTTCTTTTCCTTCTGCTGGTTCTTCTTCTTCTCTTCTTCTTCTGTCTGTTGCTCAAGCCTTCTCCTTCTTCTTCTCTGTTGCGGCTCCCTCTCTTCTTCTTTTCTTCTTCTTCCACTTTCTTTCTTCCTCTGCTGCTCAAGCCTTCTTCTTCTTCTTCTTCTCTATTCAGCTACTTCGCACAGATGGGGAAACTTCTTGAATTGGCTAAGTGTCAGCCAATTCTCTTTGTAGCAAAACCCTCCCCCTACCCCGCGCGATCTCTCCTCTTTCTCTCTTAGGCTCCGCCCTCCTAGGGCCTCTTAATGGGTAACCGAGTAGGCGTAAACCCGGGTCCAAGGCTGCAGGTGTGGTCGAAGCCGAGTGCAGGCTTAGGTGGGTTGGGCACCAGGTCTGCGGGTGTAGTGTCGTGGACGAGGCGATAAGCCTATACTGTAGTTTCCTACTTGGAGGGGGTGAGATCAGTGTGATGTAAAAAAAATGCGGAATTGAAATATAAATAACCTCACAAATAAGCAATCACACAAGTACACAAGAATTTTTAGGTGAAAACCCAAATCGGGTGAAAACCACCACCTAACCCTCTCGAGTTAGGATTTTCCGATCAACCAAGTTGATCAAAATCCACTAAACCGAATCACTTTAAACAAGGGTGATTCAACCTCAATACAACCACGCTACTTAAACGAGGGTAGCGTACCTCAACCCCTTCTCTCCACGAGAAGGATTTTGTCTCGCGAAGGAGACGGGAATTCACAAAGCGAATACCTAACCAAATAACAAAGATAAAATAAACAAGTAATCCTATAGAGCCAACAAAGTAATTTTAAATCTAGCTTCTATAGGAATTAGGAAACTCCCCTTTGCAAGGAGTGCGTCGAGTTGATGACGCGGTGCGTGAGCCACGCGACGGCGCAACTTCGCTCTCGTGAACTACGGCAGGAGAGCGGGTGCGCGAAGCTTGATGCTCTCAAGATGAATGGAACTAGAGCTTGGAGAGCAAGGGCTTCTCTTGGACAAAAGAGTGGAACTAAGTTGCTTAGGTGTGTCTTGTGTTTCTCTTGGTATGTCTTGTGTTTCTAGGTGTGTAAAGGTTCCCCTCTATTTATAGAGGCCTTAGGAAGGCTTTGGAAGGCTTAGAAAAGCTTCAATAGCCGTTGGGTACAAAGCCCAAGTGAATCAGCCCGAAATCAGGAACAATCATTGCATTGACAGGCTTATCAGACGTCTAATTATGGCATTAGACGTCTGGAAGTTCACTTTAAGACATCTGATTCCAAGGTCAGATGTCTGATTTTGGGCGGGTCTCTTCCTGACTTGAATCAGATCTAAATAAGGTTCTTGTGCAAGTCCATCAGACGACATATAGGACGTCTGGAAACCTACTTTTACTGTGAGAATGGATTTTCCAAACGTTGCAACGGCTAGAAAATCTCTGAGAAGAGATTTTGGGTCAGCCGAGGCAAAACGGTCATTTATCAGACGTCTGCAAAGGCCTAAGGACGTCTGATAAGGCTCTAACGGTCATATTCTTGAGTGTTTGTTAAGCCAGCCAACGGTCCACTAATTGGACGTCTGGCAAAGTCATCAGACGTCTCCTAAGATGTCTGGTCTAAGTTCTGGACATCTGATTTCATCAGACAGAATACTAAGTCCAGCCTAATAGTTATCAGACGTCTGAAACAACAGTCAGACGTCTTAAAATACTTTATCAGACGTCTGATTTTGGAATTAGACGTCTGGAAACTCTGTTTGAACCCTATATTGGTTTTCTATGTATTCTACAGAAAACCTAAGTATCCTAGGGTTGTGCGGGTGTTCCTAGGACTACTGTTAGGGTACTTTGAGGCTCTTTAACATAAATTTCTAAGGAAATAAAGAGCAAGAAAATAACGACAAATGTACATGAAAGGAATAAAAAGAATTCTATCCTATTCTTCTTGTCCTTCCATCTTCAATCTATCGCTCCTCGCGAATCCCCTCTGTTCTCCATCAAGCTCCTCCAATCCGTCCTGGATGTGAGCTCGAATTCCGTCTAAACACGTCTACATTTGCAATTGACCTGAAATCTACGACTCCATGTGCAAATGTTAAATAACACGTGTTTTGTTATCATCAAAACAAATGATCGTGGTACTCTAGCACCAACATATACGACTTTTTCAATTTATGCGCCTTCAGCTGCTCTGACGCTTTCGATGTGGGACTAAACCAGGCCATTTTCTTTGTGTGCGTCTGCAGCAAGGAGGATCCTTCCAATTGAGGTCTGGGACGCAATCAAAGCATCCAATTGATCACCTGTGCCTCTGTTTGGGTGAATTCCGCTTCACCTGGGGCGTGTCCCTAGTGCTGGAGCTTCACAAACACTACTGGAGCTTGCTTGAAGATGCTCCGTTAATGGCAGCTGGAGGTTGGACCCTGAAAACATGAACACAGCCTCACGACCACGTCAGAAGTGCTCAGGAGCTTTGTCGGACGTCAGGGAATGCAACTGTGGTGGTGGCGTTGCGTGCGAGTGGATGTGGAGGCCTGTCGACCTTGTGGATTGTGTGTGAGAGTGCGAGAGTCAGGGGGGCGATAGGGAGGCCAATCCCCTCAATTACTTGAGGGGTTTTGGTCAATGAGTCGAGGCGATGGTGAGGAGCGTGGAAGCAGCGCGGTTGGGCGAGTGTGGAAGTCGTTAGGACTCACTGGAGCTCTACTAATGAGGTGGAAGATGAAGTCGCGGAGGCCGTGTCGGCGATTGAAACGGAGTGGCGAGTGTCTGAAAACAAAGAGTGGAAGATGAGGAGTTGTTTAGGAGAGGTAGCAGACGACGAGGAGTGGAGTTGGCGTCGGTTGAGGTATGACCGGCACCGGAGACGAAGCTGCTCTGATAAGGGGTGGATGACGTGGGTGGAGGTAAGGATGCTGGTGGGTGCTGCTCAACATGGTAGAAGGCAAGGAAGAAGAATCTGCTGCTAGTATTGCAGTCAGACGATGAGGGGAGGCAAGGAGGGTCGTCGAAGCTTGAAGAGAAATTCGGCCGGAGGAGAAGAGAAGAATTTGAGGGTTACTCCGGTCGAATTCAAGCTTGGGAAATCCGTTGTGATTTGGGGAGTCTTTTATAGGTCATTAGAGGGCGGTTAGAACTTGGGAAGCAAGCTTCCCAAGCTTGGAAAGCTCGCTGGATTAGGAAATCCCTTGAGACCCAAATCTCTCATGCGTTCACATGAGAGATTGGGTAGGTTTTAGGGCTTAGGATAGGGTTCAAAAGGAAGGGAATTTCTTGACGAACTTTCCTTTCAAATTTGAAAGGGATCTGTCAAGAAATCAGGGAGTTCTTTCCATTTTAAGGTCACCGGAGCAAGTAGGAATAGGTATGTTTTTAGGGTTTCAAAAAGTCATTTAATTTTCAAAATGTGTGCAGACCCTTTTCTGATTATTCTAACCCACTTATTATTTTTTTAAGACCATTTGACCTTCATTTAACCCCTGAGAAAACTCGTGGTTGTACTACATTCACGATATGCTGGTAAAATTACAGTTTTAACCCTAGTATCTTATTTTTTCCCTCATAATGATTATGCAGTGACTTGTGACTCTCAAGCAGTTATGTAGGGGCATTTACTGGCTTAATTGGGTTAAAATGAGCTAGTTATGACTCATGATGGTGTTCCCATCATACCTCCATGCTTAGCTTTTGCTAGTCCCTTAGCAAAATTTTAAGGTATTAACTTTGATTCTAGACCATAAAACTTTTGATGCTTAAAACTTTGATGTGTGCTTTCTTTTGTAGATTAAGTTAGAATGCCGATAGTAGGCCTATAGGTACTCAAGTACCAACTAAGATTTGGACCTGACCAACTCTAGCCTCAGGAACTAACCTAAGGTTCATTGAACTCTACGCTTAAAGCACCCATGCTTGTAACATGTTTTAGCCTAGGTTCAGTTTGCAGTACGTTTTAGTTAGAGAGAGATAAATGAATTTTTCTTTATTTTTGGAGAGTTTTCTCTCTCTCTTCTTTTTATTTCTAGCTTCGGATTAGCTTTTTAACATGGTCTATATCAGATTCCTAGTCCCCACCATCAATCCTCGCAGGGTCCCTGGCAATCGATGCTTCGAGATAGCACCGCCCATGGCATCCCCTAGAACCTTAGCTTTCGAGATTTCGAGATAATCTCGCCTATGGCGTTCTGTAGCTAAATCCATACCCCAGCAATCGACATTTTGAGATAATGCCGCCCATGGCATCTGAACAAGCACAAGGTGCTTACATGCCCCCGGTAGGACATGTAGATATCCTAGGAGACAAGCATTGAGGAGACGATATGTTATTGCGCATCTTCGAAGGGAATTTCCCCCCTCTCCGTGCCAGGAACTTGTCTAAATCAACTTGTGTTAATCAGCCGCTCCTAATCTAGGCAACTTTTTCAGAATAGATTTAATGCATTTTCGTGATTTTGATATTTAAGCGCACTAAACCAGATTGTGTCTGGATTGGGGTACTTAGGTTACCGAGTCCTGCAAACTAAGAGTCAGTTAATGAGGCCGAATAATCCCTAAGCCTTAGACCTAATACTTAAGCTTCTCATTTTCCCCAACCTCTTGTGGACTATCCAGATCTTAGCGGGTACTTGAATTTTTAAGCCTAGGATTGTAGCTCAAGAAGCCTAAAATCAGCGTTCCTACTAATCTCTTTTTTGTTTCATTAACACTTTTTACCTTTCATTTTCTTTCTTTTGATTTGGTCTAGAACTAAGTCAATTCCTTAATCTTTTATTAATGACTATCTCTTTTTCTTTTTTCAAACTGTGCTCCTTTTTGACATTTTTATCTCCTTGCCTTTTCTCCTCAACAAATGATGATATGCCATCAAAATTTCCTCCCTTCTCATATTTTTGTTCTTTTTAAAAGAAAAAATTATTTTTTTGGTATTTTTGGAATATGTGATTTGTTTGATGAAACCCTTTCTTGTGAAGCGATTTTCACGACGTTTTGCATTTTAATACCCCTCCATACCTACAATTTGCAATGACCTCATTGTAAATTTGGTGGGTTCGAGTTCAACTTAGATCATTCATTAGGACAGGTGTTGGGTGGGTGAATGGGTCGGGGTGACTGTTACAGACGATTTCAAGCTCAGGTATAGGTACTAGAGGTTGAGTTGACTATTCTAATGGATGAACCCTAACATGCAATATGAGTTCAGCATAAGATGTGTCAGGAAGGGTTTCAGGTTTTTCAAAATGATGGGTTGCCTCCCGTTAAGCGCTGAGTTTAACGCCATTAGCCGAGCGCAATGATTTCAGGGAGAATGGAGGGTAAAAGATATCTCAGCCAAATTTATATCGGTGAGTTCAATGAACGGTTTGAATCTTTGATCGTTCACGACAAAAGGTTCTAAATCATGGTTGAGTTGACTGATTTTAACAGCTCCATTTCCAAAGTTTCGTCGGATAAGGTATGGTCCAATCCATTTTGATCTGAGTTTTCCTGGGAGTAATTTGAGTTTGGCGTCAAAGAGTAGGACTTTCTGACCAGGGAAAAAGATCTTTCTGGATATGTGCTTGTCGTGAAAGGCTTTAACCCGCTCTTTGTAAATTCGCTAGTTCTCATACGTGTCATGGCGTAGTTCATTGATCTTACTCATTTGAAGCTTTCTGTGGGTTCCTGCCTTAGAAAGATCAAGATTACAGTTCCATATTGCCAAATTGGCTTTGTGCTCCAATTAGACGGGGAGGTGACATGCCTTCCCGTACACTAATATGAAGGGAGATATGCCTGATTGGGTTTTGTGGGCGGTCCTATAAGCCCACAAAGCTTCCGGAAGTCGGGATGACCAATCTTTCCTGTCAGGTCGAACAATGACCTGGAGGATTTTCTTGATCTCCCGATTCGATAACTCGACTAGACTTATTAGTTTGGGGGTGATAAGGAGTTGAGATCCTATGTGACACCCCTACTTGGTCATCAGTGATCTGAACTGAGTATTCGTGAAATGGGTCTCTCCATCGGAGAGTATGGCATGTGGAATCCCGAATCGAAAGAAGATGTTCTAATGAATGAATTTGATAACCACCTTATGATCATTGGTTCGGGTCTGAATGTCTTCGATCCATTTGGATATGTAGTCAACAGCGAGAAGAATGTATTCGAAGCTATCTGAAACAGGGAAGAGTCCCATAAAATCAATCCCTCAGATATTTAAGATTTTGCATACGATAATCGGCTGTAAGGGCATCATATCACAGTGGCTCATGTTGCCTTACGTCTAGCAATGAGTTCATGCCTTACAGTGATTGTATGCGTCTCTGAAAACCTTGGGCCAATAGAAGCCGCACTGGAGGACTTTTGCTGCGGTTTTATGACCAGAGAAGTGTCCATCGCATGCCTAGTCATGGCAGAAGGACAAAATGTCTTGAATTTCCGCTTTCGGAACACATCGTCAGATGATTTGATTAACACCAATGCGGAAGAGATATGGGTCTACCCAAAAGTTGTACTTGGCATTGGAAAGTAATTTGTCCTTCCTGGCTTTTGGCCAATCGGACGGGATCTGATGTAACGCCAAGTAGTTTACTAGATCAGCAAACCATGGAAGTCCCGCACTGATAGTCAGGAGATGCTCATCGGGAAAATGCTTGGTAATGGGTCTGGAAGGGTTGATAATGTCAGAAGGAAGGCGGGATAAGTGATCAGTTACCACATTCTATTTCCCTGCCTTGTCGCGAATCTCAAGGTCGAATTCTTGCAACAGCAAGATCTAGCAGGTTAGTCGAGGTTTCGCATCCTTCTTCACAAGGAGATGCCTCACAGCAATGTGATCTGAGTAAATGATAACATGGGAACCCAAAAGATACGATCTGAATTTTTCCAGGGCAAATACTATGGCTAGCAGCTCTTTCTCAGTAATTGTGTAGTTACGCTGAGCCTCGTCAAGTGTCTTGCTAGTGTAGTAAATGACCACGGGTTTCCCATCTATTTCCTACCCAAGTACCGCCCCCACAGCATAATCAGATGCATCGCACATGATCTCAAAGGGTTGAGACCAATCAGGGGACTGCAGGATAGGTGCTTGGGTAACTCGATCATGCAGGATCTCAAATGCCTGAGTACACTCCTTGGTGATTTCAAAAGGGGCATCCTTAGATAGATGATTAGTCTCGGGGCGTGCAATTTTCGAGAATCGGGAATGAATCGACGGCAAAAAATGACGTGCCCTAAGAAGGATCGGATGTCTTTGATCGAGCTAGGCATAGGTAGTTTGGAAATCAAATTCACCTTGGCTCGATCAACCTGGATGCTCTTTTCAGAGATAAGATGTCTCAGGACAATTCCCTCAGATACCATGAAGTGGCTCTTTTCCCAGGAAAGAACCAAGTTCACGTTTATGCACCACTTGAAGATCTGGACCAAGTGCAGGAGGCAATCGTCAAATGATTCACCAAATACCAAGAAGTCATCCATGAAGACTTCAAGGTATTCACCTACCATATCTGAGAATATGGCAAGCATGCACCGCTGAAAAGTAGCGAGTACATTGTAGAGACCGAACGGCATCCTTCGGAATGCGTAAGTTCCGACGGGGCAGGTGAAGGTGGTCTTTTCTTGGTCCTCGCGATGGATTGCGACCTGGTTGTAATCGAAGTACCCGTCCAAAAAGTAGAAGAATCGATTTTCCGCTAATTTCTTGAGAATCTGATCAATGAACGATAGTGGGAAATGATCCTTCTTCATGGAGGAATTGAGTTTTCTGTAATCAATGCAGACTCTCCACAAGTTTGCTATACTGGTCGTGTTACGACTCGGTTCCCGAATCCCTACAGGACACGAGAATCGGACCGACTCGACTGATCCCAAGACCCAGTCGTCCAACGAGAAAGTAACCAAAAAGCAGTAAAATAAACCACATTCACCATGTAAGTAACTAACAATAACAAAAGTACAGTAGTAAAGAAAGAACTACTACATTACATACCATCACAACAGTAGAGAATTAAAAACATGTACAGAATGTAAAGTTTACAGTTAAAGAGTACAAGGTGTAACAGAAATACTCACTACTACAGAAAATAGGTACAACAAAAATACAACTACTGGACTCTACTAGGCCCAGCACCCTCCGCAGTCGTAGGCTCTAGCTGCTCAACACCTGGTCTTGAAAAAGGTGAAAAATATGACACGTCAGCGAAACGCTGAGTAGAGTGGCAACCAGCTAGCTAAGAAAAATAGTAAAGGTAGATAAGTAGCTGTTGTTTTTAATTTCTTTATTTATTTCTCTATTTACTCTTTCATGATTTATTTCTCAGGTCTTTCTCTTGATCTCGAATGTTCCTCGTGGGAACGATCTTGATTGCAGTCTTTTCCGAAAAGTACAAGTAGCACGTGGTGCTCTCCTGGCCGGGAGAGTCCCCCGTGGTGGTCCTACCCTCAGTCAACCACCCCAAGGTCGCTGACAGACGTAACGGTGACTACGGCACGCGCGATAGATGCACGGGTAGCTACCCCGCACTGACACGCGGTTAGTCATTTCTGTTAACGGGTGCACCCAAAGCACAGCACAGAACCAGTATAGGGCAGAGCCCTCTCAGCAACAGGGGTCCAACCCCTCCACAGTAACCAAACAGGGGTCTTATCCCTCCACAGTCCACGCACCCTCGCCTAACTACCTTGGTTTGCCCAGTGCGCCTAACAAGTCGGTGTAGGACTGCTAGCAGAACCCCGGGCCCCATGGGGTGGCTAGCTCCCTCCCTACACTAATAGCTCTCTCCGGTACGGTGTACACGAGGGCCAAAAAGTCGGTACAAAGTGGACTGACCTAACCTCGGGTCCCTGGGGCGGCTAGCTCCGCTCTACACTAAACAGGGGGACAGTCGCTCTCCTTGGTACTCCATACTCAAGGGCTAGCTCACTTCCCCACCCACTTTCCCAGTTCCATTCTATTTATTTTCCAGGAGCTCTACTCCTAATTCCCCGTAGGGTTCATGCTCATGTTTCTCAGGCCAAGCCATACTAGGTTTCATCATTTCAGTTTTATTCGCATATAGCCCGTGTTTCCAACATTTAATTTCAATTTATATACAAGCAGTTCGAATTTAGTTTCCAAACAACAGGAATTACATGTAGCAGTTACTAGCAATAGTACTCTACATTTCACAGGTAGCTGTTATCTAATTACAGGCAATTATCATTATTCTATCTACTTATCCAAGATTGCAATTCAGGCATTCAAGACATTCGTTTCAGTGTTTATGTTCTTAGGATTCATGCCACACCCTAGGATCTATCATTCAATCTAGTTTCCAGGTCCTAGGATTCATGCCATACCCTAGGATCTATCATTTAATCTAGTTTTCAAGTCCTAGGATTCATGACATACCCTAGGATCTATCATTTATTTCAGAGATGCATTAATGTTTGTAATTAACTAAGGGGAGCCACTCTACCTCCCAAATCGGGAGTAATGGGGGTGTGATCGGCAGGTCCACGTGCCTCTGCAACCCCCAAAGCCGCAACAGAATGAGGTCCTAACACAAGAATCAATCACAAGGAACCACTCAGAACAGGATACAAGTATTTCAAACAAGTAGAGGAACTAATTCTGAGAAGAACGGAATCTTAAACGTGGAAATCAGACCTCTAATGGACCCTAAACGGGTCAAAAACGACAACTCTGACTCAAATCAGATGTCTGAACACCTTTTAGACGTCTTAAAAAGTGGTCCAGATCATACCTCACTTTGCGCTACTCCTCAGACGTCCGGGGATCCTGCTGAACCGTATGGACCTAGTTCCAGACGTTCGACCATCTCTTCGGATTTCTGGAGACGCTCTCCGCCGTCTAGAATTCCCAGACGTCTGATTCTGGGAAAAATTCCCAGAATCAGAATCTCCTCGTCTTCTTCCTACTGCGCGCGGCTACACTGCGCTCGTTCGCCCGCTGCTTGAGCTGCAGCAGCACCGGGGAACCTCCCCAGCACCACGCTCCTCCACGCACCCGCCCGCCGGCCTTAAACTGCTCTGGCGAGCTCTCTCCCTCACGGCACGCGTGCTTGTTGGTGCTAGAGCACCACGATCATTTGTTTTGATGATAACAAAACATGCGTCATTTAACATTTGCCCTTGGAGTCTTAGATTTCAGGCAAATTGCAATTGGAGACGCGCTTAAACGGAGTTCGAGCTCGCATCCAGGATGGATTGGAGGAGCTTGATGGAGAAAAGAGGAGATTCGCGAGGACCGATAGATTGAAGAAGGAAGGAGATGAAGAATAGGATAGATTTCCTTCTCTTGTACTCCTTGTATTTTTCGTTTCTTCTGTTGCTCTTTATTTTTGTTACTTAGATTCATGTTAAAGAGCCTCAAAGTACCCTAACAGTAGTCCTAGGAACACCCGCACAACCCTAGGATACTTAGGTTTTCTATAGAAAACTTAGAAAATCAATATAGGGTTCAAACAGAGTTTCCAGACGTTTAATTCCCAAATCAGACGTCTGATAAAGTATTTTAAGACGTCTGACTATTTTTTCAGACGTCTGATAACAATTAGGCTGGACTTAAGTAGTGCTGTCTGATGAAATCAGACGTCCAGACCTTAGACCAGACGTCTTAGGAGACGTTTGATGGATTTGCCAGACATCCAATTAGTGGACCGTTGGCTGGCTTTGCAAACAGTCAAGAATGTGACCGTTAGAGCCTTATCAGACGTCCATAGGACTTTCCAAACGTCTGATAATTGACCGTTTTGCCTCGGCTGACCCAAAATCTCTTCTCAGAGATTTTCTAGCCGTTGCAACGTTTGGAAATCCATTCCCACAGAAAAAGTAGGTTTCCATACGTCCAGACATAGTGCCAGACGTCCTATATGTCGTCTGATGGACTTGCACAAGAACCCTGTTTAGATCTGATTCAAGTCAGGAAGAGACCCGCCCAAAATTAGACGTCCGACCTTGAAATCAGACGTCTTAAAGTGAACTTCCAGACGTCTGATGCCAGAATTAGACGTCTGATAAGCCTGTCAGAACAATGATTGTTCCTGATTTCGGGTTGATTCTCTTGGGCTTTGCACCCAACGGATATGGAACCTTTCCTAAGCCTTCCAAAGCCTTCCTAAGGCCTCTATAAATAGAGGAAAACCTTTGCAACACAAACACACACCTAGAGACACCAAGATACACAAGAAACACTTTGTAATACACTTTCCACTCTCTTGTGTCCTATAGCTCTTGCTCTCCAAGCTCAAGCTCTATTCTCTTGAGAGCATCAAGCTGTTGCGCACCCGCTCTCCCGTCGTTGTTCACGAGAGTGACGTTGCGCCATCGCGTGGTACACACATCCGCGTCGTCGACGCACTCCTTTCAAAGGGAAGCATCCTATTTCCTATAGAAGCTTAGGTTAAATATTACTTTGTTGGCTCTATAGGATTACTTGTTTTATCTTTGTTATTTGGTTGGGTATTCGCTTTGCGAATTCCCGTCTCCTTCACGAGACAAAATCCTTCTCGTGAAGAGAAGGGGTTGAGGTACGCTACCCTCGTTTAAGTAGCGTGGTTGTAATTGAGGTTGAATCACCCTCGTTTTAAAGTGATTTGGTTTAGTGGATTTTGATCAACTTAGTTGATCGGAAAATCCTAACTCGAGAGGGTTAGGTGGTGGTTTTCACCCAGTTTGGATTTCCACCTAAAAATACTTGTGTACTTGTGTGATTGTCTATTTTTGAGATTGTTTATATTTATTTTCGCAATTATTACGTCACCCCCTCCTAGTAGGGAATTTCAGTGCTCTCTCTCCTCTTCCTTCACGCAGCACCTCTCCTCTCCGCCACTACACCCGGTAGCAGCGGCGGCTAGCTCTCACTCTCGCTCTCACGCTCGCACTGGAGGAAGGAGGAGGCGGGTGGATGTGGTGAACGAGGGAGAGGGGAGAGGAGGATATAAGTAATCACGGGGAGGGGGAAAAAGGTGCTGCAGGTCGGCAGGTTTTCAGTCTGCGCGTGGCTCGCACGCAGACTCGCGATAGTACGCACGCAAAAAATTATTTCCAGACATCTGGGAAGGCGTCTAGACGTCTGACCAGACATCTGGACCAACTCCTAGACGTCTTAATGTGTTTCTGATCCCTCGGGTCTTAACAGGTCAATATGGCTTCTCTAGTTTCAGTCATGATGACATTGAGCCTTGCCTTTTTAGGCACAACATGGATTGAACTCACCCACCGACTGTCGGAAATCGGGTAGATGATCCCTGCATCTAACCACTTGATAATCTCTTTTTTCATGACATCCTACAGATTGGGATTCAGGCATCTCTGCATTTCACGGGATGGTCGTGAGCCCTCTTCAGTGTAGATGTGATGTGTGCAGTATGAATGGCTAATACCAGTGAGATCGTCGAGAGTCCATCCAATGGCCCTTCAATGTTGCTAGAGAACAGAAACCAGGCATGTTTCCTGATCAGGTGTGAGTCAGGAGTTGATAATCATAGGAAACGTCTGATTGGAACCCAAAAAGACGTACTTGAGATGATCGGGAAGAGGCTTTAATTCCAAAATCGGGTTTTCAGCAGTAGCAGGTAGTTCAGGATGGGTGTCGAGAGCAAAGGAAGGAGCTATGGGTGTGTCTAGGTTGAGTTCAGGCTCCTCTAATTGCGAGTTTTGATGCTCTTGTGGTTGACCAGAAATAGTTGGGTTCTCGATGAAGTCGTCAATCACCGCTTCAATATCGCAAATTTGTTCTATGACTCCACATTTAATTCCTTGTTGGGTTTTATAGATGTTGATCTTTAGTGTCTTGCTCTCAAATTTTAATTCAATTTGGCCCTCCTCACAATTGATGTTGGCCCTAGTAGTGGCCAGAAAGGGTTTCCCTAGTATGATCGGTGTATTCTTCACATTCTCAGGAGCATCCATGTATAAAACGATAAAATCCACTAGAAAATAGAAATGATGCACCCTAACTATGACATCCTCGAGAATTCCTTTTGGTGACTTAATTGATCGGTCAGCTAATTGTAAAGTCATTTCAGTCGGTTTGAGTTCAGATTCCTCGAAATAGTCTAGTAGGGTTGTGGGTATCAAATTTATGGAGTCTCCTTAGTCTAATAAAGCTCGGTCAAATCGTATATCACCGATTTCATAGGAAATCAAAGTGGTTCCTGGGTCTTTTGCCTTAGGCGGGAGTTTGCTCAAAATGACAGAGTTGGCTTGCTCTGACAGTATGATCGGATTCCCGTCTTTGGTTCACGGCTTCCACATAGGCGCACATACGTCTTTCAGAAATCGTGCGTAGGCCGATACGTGGCGTATCACATCCATCAAGGGGATGTTTATATGGACCTGTTCAAATAGCTTAACCAGGTCCTCGTTAGGTGCCACGGTTTTGGTTATCCTATTTCCCTTGGTCAAGGCCTCAGGAAATGGAATCTTAGATGGCTCCTCTAGAATGGGTCCAGGTTCTTGATCTGGGATAGAGGTGTCCTGGATGACTATCATTGGGTTAGGGTTTGTATTACCAGGCTGGGTTTGACTTGGATAAGGTGGGTCGTGTGTTGTTTTACCAGTGCGGGTAGTAACAGAATTTAATCCTGCCTGGTTTTGATTTGGAGTGGGTAGAAGAGGTGCTTGCTGTTGGTAACCCGTATATGATGTCGAGGCCTCCATCCCGTCGGGTGATGGAGTAGAAGGGGCTTGATAAACAAAGTGAGCTTGGCCCGGATTTGGGTTCATAACGCACCTTTGGTTCGGCACATTATTCGGATTAGGCAGAGGTTGTGCAGGAAGTGCACCAGGTTGGCGAGGATTTTCCCTTTGGGCAAGTTGATTACGAACCTCTGTGATCTCGTCTCTGTGTTATTTTTGCATAGCTGCATTTGTCTTCTGAATGTCAGCCAGAGTCTGAAGGATAAGAGTCATTTGATCTGTCTGAGTCAGCCCAGATTGATAAGTTGGGTTAGGCCGAGGCTGAGGCGGCTGATATGGACGAGGAGCTTGTGTTCGAGGTAGATATTGAGGTCTCTAATTTTGATTATTGCCTGACCATGTGAACTTGGGATGTTTACGCCATCCAGGGTTGTAGGTGTTTGAGAATGGATCATTTTGAATGGCGTTGAGGTTCTCGCAGGTCTGAGGAACCTCGGGAAAATCAGAGTATGAGGGTTTAGAGTTCCCCCAACTAGAGCAGGTGGATCCAGAGTTTCCTCCATAACCAGAATCATACGGGGGTGGATATGGGTCCATCCTCTGAGAAGGTCGGTGATAGATGTTGTGCACGGCCTCCCTGCTAGAGGGTGGTTGTGTGAACGGGTTTTGCGCAGAGGTGGCTCGTTGCAAATGTCGAGTTATCTCATCCACCTTCTTCTCAATAATAGAGAGCTTGTCCAGATGATTGGCCATCAGTTCCAAGTTAATGGAAGAGGACATGCCCTGCGTCTCATGTGCTCCCTTTGGATTCATTAATGCACGGGCATTTGTCCGATCGAACATGCCCATGGATTCATTATTGATGGAGTTCTCGCACATATTCTCGAGAATCTCCCACATGGTGTCTTCGTGTTGACCCATGATGTTTCCTCCGCAAGTCGCATTGACGAATAATCGAATTTCCTCATGGAGTCTATAGTAAAAAGATTAGACTTGTTCCCCATTTAGGAACTCTGTGGTGGGGGCACTTTCTCATGAGATCCAGAAAACGATCCCATGCTTCGTGAAGTGGTTCTCCTGTTTGTTGTGTGAAATGTGTGATCTGGTGTCGTAAAGCATTTGTCTGACCAACAGAGAAGAACTTTCTCAAAAACTCGGATTGAAGTTCCACCCATGTGTTGATTGGACGCGTTTGGGTTTGGTACTAGTGAGCAGCTTTATCCATGAGAGAGAATGAGAACATTTTCATGAGTAGATATCCCGATTTTGAGCTTCTGACCCGAAGGTCTGGGCTAGATGCTTGAGTTGTTTGATATTCTGGAAAGGATTTTTGGAATTACACCCATGAAATTTAGGAATGGCATGAATCATGTTGGGCTTGAGTTTAGTGTCAGGACCTCCAACGGGGATTTGTACTCGAGGTTCGATTGCCACTGCAGCAGGATTGTAGTGATCTCGCATCATTGGATGCTGCGGTGGGTTCACAAAGGCTTGGAATAGATCATTGAGGTGCTGAAGTTGATTTGCAAGATTACTTTCTTCTGCGAGTTGTGCCATGATGATGGATGGAGAATTAGGTTCAGATGAATCAGAAGAGATATCAATAGGATTGGGTTGTTGCACAAACAAGGAGGTCGAGGCTTGGCCTTAACGTGAATGAGTAGCTAAAGGAGGCCTCAAGGATGGTCTTAGAGACCTCCTCTTGACCATGCACCGATGGAGTAGATGAGAAGTAGAATGTGATGGACCCAATCAAGACACCCAAAAATTTTGGATGACTATAGAAGTTCGGGGCGGATGATAGCCCTTAGTCAGAAAGCCGTCCACCTGAGAATTACCTGGACAGCCAGAGAGGGAGAATCTTGCAAAAACCCCTACACGATAGAGCGCCCCCACGGGTTACAGGGTTTCCCCCACCAGACCTCTCTTGTCACTGATGTTCCAGGTAGACCAGAATGGGGACTTGACCTCTTAAGTCTACCAATTTTAATTAAGAGCAAGGGTGCTTAGGATTTCACTTGAACTTTAAGATGTGTTGAGTGCAAAAGTGACCTAATTTGAAGATTGGTTGACCCAACAAGGTGAGTCAACTTCACCTATATTGTCCTCTTGAGAATCTTAGGTCAATCTTTTAGTGTTCAAATGACTTTAAGAGCCTGATTTTAGGGTTTTGCTTGAAAAGATCATTTCAATCAAGGTCTAGGCACACATTATTTGGAAAGATGATTTCTTGATTAAGCAAGTATGTTTCTAAAAACCCTAAACTATAATCCTTAATTGGCTCTAATTTGGTCCAATTTAATTTGTCCAAATGTGGTACCTAGGGCTCAAACAAGAATGTGATAGCCCTAGATGCCTTAAGCTTTAAGTGGGTGCACAAATCAGGATTTCTTGTCCAAAATAAAATGTATCAAATCAGGCAACTCGATGAATTATCTACGGATAGAATGCAAGTAGCCCTAATTGATTTTTTCTTTTTAACTTTTTCATAATGAGGAACTTAAGAGAGAGAGTAGTTAGAACTTACCTGCCCCTGGTGTGTTTTACTGTGCGGCTGATCTTCCTTGAATGTATCCTTCCTAAAACAACCACAGCAAAGAGATATAGCAAGTTAGAATCTAAATCAGGAATTGCAATCAAGAGTTCTAAATTGCCCGTTGCTCCCCGGCAATGGCGCCAAAATGTTCAAGCGATAAATCGATGTTTTAAGATTGTCATGTTGTAGTATAGCCAAAATAGTGCTCAAACGAATAAATTTTATTACTCGAAAAGGTTCCGAGGTCGAACACATGGAGCAATATGGAATTTAAAGCGTAAGATCAAAAGTTAAATCAAGAATAAAGATTGCAAATAATGTTAGGATCAATATGCCAAAAAAAGAATGGAGTAAAATGGTGATTTAAGTCACCAAATACTCCTCACAAATAACACTTAAATCAAGTCTCAAATATATGCAATTAAAGTATCAATATATGGTGTTGTTGCTTTTCTTCTCCTTCTGCTGGTTCTTCTTCTTCTCTTCTTTTTCTTCTGTCTGTTGCTCAAGCCTTCTCCTTCTTCTTCTTTATTGCGGCTTGTAAAGACATGTTCTGTCCTGAGCCTTTTAAGACATCTGGATTGTCGGTCAGACGTCTGGTCAGACGTTTGGACAACTTCTCAGACGTCTGGAAATTGAAATTTTGGTACGAGCTTCGCGTTTGCACGCGGGCTGCATGCAGACAGTACCCTCTCTCTCTCTCTCTCTCTCTCTTCCCTCTTCCCACCTCCATCGAACCCTAATGCACCTCTATAAAACCCCTCTCCCCCTCTTCTTTCTTCCTCACTTCACCTAGCTAGCCACCTCCTTCTCTTCCTCTCCACCCTAGCGAGAGGAGCTAGTGCAAGAGAGAGCACGAGAGCAGCGACGAGGAGAGGTAGAGTGAGGAGAGGAGGAAGAGCTGAGCTCGCGAGCTCGTGGGAGCTCACCGGAGGGCGCACGGCCAGAGTGGCGCGTGCGGGAGGAGGTGTACGTTGGGGGAACCGTCCCCGACATTGTTGCGGCTGGAGTTGCAGGCGAGGAGGTGAGGCCGCGACTACGCGCGGCGAGGGAGAGCAGGAAGAGGTTCTGGGTTTTTCCCAAAATCAGACGTCTGCCGTGATGTCCAGATGATGGGGCGGACGTCTGGTGACTACACCGGATGTCTAAAAACAGATCTTCGCGAAGGTATGTTTCCTTTTGTGGATACAGACATGCAGGCCGCTCCGCAGCTACGTTATGCGTGGCTTATTGTAGGAGATTTGTCGTCGCGTGTAGGGATTGCTTCGGGAAGACGCGAGACATGCCCTCCCACGGGTTTCGAACGTCTGGGCAGCTTACCAGACGACCGGAAGCACTCCCAGACGTCTGAGAGAGAGGTCCGATGTCTAGAGCTGGGTCCAGACGATCGGGAGGAGGTTCTGGACATTTGAGGCTGACGCAGAGCCTGAGGTGAGTTCCTGTCTACTTTTAAGACGTCTGGACCTTATGCCAGACATCTGATTTGGGTCTGTAACCCTATTTTTTAGCCGTTTAGGGTCCGTTTGAGGTCCGTTTTATGCAAACAAGTTATCGGTGTTTTCCTTGAGAGTTCCTCTACTTGTTACAAGGCCTTTTATACTATTTTGAATGTTCCATTGTGCTTGTTTCTTGTTATATGACTTCATTCCATTGCAGGTTCGGGGCTTGCTGAGGCACGAGAGCCTACCGTTCGAGCCCCTAATACTCTTGGGTTGTTTGGTAAAGTGGCTCTCCATAATTTAATTATAAACCTGAATGCATGTGTGGATTGAATAACTAGAACCTAGGATATGGCATGAATCCTAGGACGAGAAGTACTTGAAATGTTTGTATGCGTGTTGAATTGCAGTCTTGAATGAGTAAATAAAAATGTTAACAACTACATGTAAATGGACAAGGGCTGCCTGTGAAATATGAGTTACTTGTGCTAGTTAAACAGTTACATGTGATCTTACCTGTTGTATACGTTAAATGATAGAAATATGAGCGGCATGTGTATAATCTGAGAATGGAAATGTAAATGATAGAAATACAAGCTGCATGTGTATAACCTGAGAATGGAAATGTGAATGATGAAACCTGGTATGGAATGGCATGAGAAATATGAGCATGAACCCTACGGGGAATTAGGAGTAGAGCTCCTGGAAATAAATGGAATGGATCTGGAAATGTGAGTAGGGAAGTGTACTGGCCCTTGAGTACGTGGTACCAAGGAGAGCGACTGTCCCCTGTTTAGTGTAGAGCAGAGCTAGCCGCCCTTGGGTTGGGACCCGGGGTTAGGATTGGCCACTCTGCACCGACTTCTTGGCTCTTGCGTACACTGTACCGGGGAGAGCTACTAGTGTAGGGAGAGAGCTAGCCACCCCATGGGGCCCGGGGTTCAGCTAGCCACCCTACACCAACTTGTTAGGCCCATTGGGAAAACCAGGGTAGTCAGACGAAGGTGCGCGGACTGTGGTGGGGCGAGACCCCTGTTTGATTCTGAGGGGCTGGACCACTGTTACTGAGAGGGCTAGGCCCTATCTATTCGGTGCTGTACTTTGAGCATACTCGTTAGTGGAAACGACTTACTGCGTGCTAGTGCAGGGTAGCTACCCGTGCGCTTATCGTGCATGTCGTAATCACCGCTACATCTGTCCGTGACCTTGGGGTGGTTGACTGGGTGTAGGACCACCACGGGGGACTCTCCCGGCCAGGAGAGCACAACGTGCGACTTCTAGTCTTCAGGAAAGACTTCAATCACGATCGCTCCCACAAGGAACATACGAGATCAACAAAGAGATCTGAAAAATAAACTAATGGGTGGAAAGGAATAACTTGTGAAATAAAGTAACTAAAATAAATAAATTACCTGTTAGCTCTTACTACTTTAGTTAGTTGGTTGCCACACTACTTAGCATTCGCTGACTTTGTTACTCATAACCCTTTTCAGGTCCAGGTGTTGAGCAGCCTGAGTCTCTGGCTGCAAAGGGTGCCGGGCCCAGTAGAGCCCAGTAACAGTAGCCTTCTTGTTGTAGTACTTTCTGTTGTAGTGAGTTTCAGACTCTTGTTACCTTTACGTTTCTATACCTTGTTTCTGTTTTACTGTTGTGGTGGTAATATGTACTGTTAGTAGCTTTTCTTTCCTTATTGCTTATACTCTTTTTACTGTTAGTTACATAGTATAGTGAATGTGGTTTACTTTCTTGCTTTTTGGTTATTTCTTGTTAGACGACTGGGTCTTGGGATCAGTCGAGTCGGGCCGATCTCTGTCCCGTAGGGATTCGGGAACCGGGTTGTAACATGGTTCCCTCTCTTCTTTTCTTCTTCTTCCTCTTTCTTTCTTCCTCTACTGCTCAAGCCTACTTCTTCTTCTCTATTTAGCTACTTCGCACAGAGGGGGAAACTTCTTGAATTGGCTAAGTGTCAGCCAATTCTCTCCGCAGCAAAACCCTCCCCCTACTCCGCGTGATCTCTCCTTCTCTTTCTCTCTTAGGCTCCGCCCTCCCAGGGCCTCTCAGTGGGTAATCGGATAATGGTGTAGGCATAAACCCGTGTCCAAGGTAGTGGGTATGGTCGTAGCCGAGGAGCGCATGCTTAGGCAGGTTGGGTGCACCAGGTCTGCGGGTGTGGTGTCGCGGACGAGGCGCGTGAGGCGTGCGTGCGGGGACCTCACCCCCTGGCGTGCTTACAATAAGCCTATATGACTTTTTCAATTTATGCCCCTTCAGCTGCTCTGACGCTTCCGTTGTGGGACTAAACCATGCCCTTTTCTTCGTGTGCGTCTACAGCAAGGAGGATCCTTCCAATTGAGGTCTGTGACGCAGTCAAAGCGCCCAATTGATCACCTGCGCCATTGTTTGGGTGAATTCCGCTTCACCTGGGGCGTGTCCCTGGTGCTGGAGCTTCGCGAACACTGCTGGAGCTTGCTTGAAGATGCTCCGTTAATGGCAGCTGGAGGTTGGACCCTAAAAACATGAACATGGCCTCACGGCCACATCAGAAGTGTTCCGGAGCTTCATCGGACGTTAGGGAATAAAACTGTGGTGGCATTGTGTGCGAGTGGATGTGGAGGCCTGTCGACCTCGCAGATTGTGTGTGAGAGTGCGTGAGTCGAGGGGTGTGATAAAGAGGCCAATCCCCTCAGTTACTTGAGAGGTTTTGGTCAGTGAGTCTAAGCGATGGTGAGGAGCGTGGAAGCAGCACGGTTGGGCGAGTGTGGAAGCCACTAGGGCTCGCTGGAGCTCTGCCGGCGAGGTGGAAGATGAAGTCGTGGAGGGCGTGTCGGCGATTGAAACGGAGTGGCAAGTGTTTGAAAATGAAGAGTGAAGATGAGTTGTTTAGGAGAGGTAGCAGACGACGGGTAGTGGGGTTGGCATCGGTTGAGGTATGGTTGGCGTCGGAGACGAAGCTGCTCTGATAAAGAGTGGACGTCAAGGGAGGAGGTAGGGATGTCGGCGGGTGCTGCTCTACGTGGAAGAAGGCAAGGAAGAAGAATCTGCCGCTGGTATTGCGGTCAGACGACGAGGGGAGGCAATGAGGGTCGTCGGAGCTTGAAGAGCAATTCGGCTGAAGGAGGAGAGAATAATTTGAGTGTTACTCTGGTCGAATTCAAGCTTGGGAAATCCATTGTGATCTGGGGAGTCTTTTATAGGTCATCAGAGGGCGGTTAGAGCTTGGGATGCTTCGAAAACTCGTCGGATTGAGAAATCCCTTGAGACCCAAATCTCTCATGTGTCCACACGAGAGATTGAATAGGTTTTAGGGCTTTGGATCGAGTTCAAAAAGAAGGCAATTTCTTGGCGAACTTTCCTTTCAAATTTGAAAGGGATTCGTCAAGAAATCAAGGAGTTTTTTCCATTTTAAGGTCACCGGAGTAAGTAGGAATTGGTTTAATGGCGGCAGAAACCTTTTTGTGAGAACGACGACAAAGTTAGGGGCTTGTTTGAAAAGATTTTGAAAATTAAGGGTAGAAATGTAATTAGATAGGATCAATTTGCAAATTAGGTCAAGACAAACTTATCTTTGACCCAAATTTTGGTACAAACCTAATTTGGACCTAAGGAATCCAATGGTGAAGTTGGATTTTGTTTTTGGCTACGTTTGACTGTGTGATTTATGTAAAAACTTAAATTAGGGCAAATGTTTGTCTATGACTCTGTTCTGGGTCAAAATAGGTTCTGATGGTCAAATTGAAACTTTCATATCTTAGAGAATATTTTTCTATGAATTTTAGAGGGTTTAGGTAAATTTTATCTTGATCAGAACCTTAGTTAATTAAGCGGATCTGATTCTAAGGTTTCAAAAAGTCATTTAATTCTCAGAACACGTGTAAACCCTTTTCTAATTGTTCTAACTCACTTGTTATCTTTTTAAGACCATTTGACCTTCATTCAACCCTTGAGAAAACCCATGGTTGTACTGCATTCACGATATGCTGGTAAAATTGAAATTTTAACTCTAGTTTCTTATTTTTTCCCTCAGAATTATTATGCAGTGACTTGTGACTCTCTGGCAGTTATGCAGGAGCATTTACTGACTAGTTATGGCTCATGATGGTGTTCCCATCAAGTCCGCTATGCATCAAGGTACCCAACTTGATCATATGGGAGTATATGAGGTCACTTATTGCAAGATGAGTGATGACAGAAATAGAGAGTAGCTTTATGACATATACCAACAGAGATGCGCAAGTTAAGAATGACAATACTTTTATTTCATTTCGTAATTATATAATTAAATGAAATTACTTAACGTAATTCAATATCTTTCAAGATAATATTATCAACTTAATGCATCCTTTTGAAGATGCCAACTCTACTACAGTTCAGTAGCCACTGACAGCAGAGGAGGCCTACTAGATCGTAATGCCACCTAAGTATGACGAGTACATCCGTAGTGCAGGGAAGAGCAAGACCGTCTCGGGGTGGTATGGGAGAAGGGGAGTGTTATCCTCTTTAGCTGAGGTGCATGAGATGAGGAAGGAGATTATGGCATTATGCCACAAAGACGAGGAGGACCAGCGGATCGATGAGCTGACGACGCTAGTAAGGGACAGTGCAACCAAGGAATCCAACAAGGCCATCAAGGAGCTACTGGCATTACTTCAGAAGGGAGGTATTGATTACTCGTTCTTTTATCAGTATAGAGATCGTCGTGATGACGATGATTTAGGTGATAGTGGTGCTGAAGGCATTGGTGTCATAGCATGATTGTATTTTTTATGTACATTATTTTTTGTAATGAACTTTGTATATGTTATTTCATATATTAAATTTTTATGTTGATTTTGTGTGTTTTAACTAGATGCAAAAATATTTTAAGTTGTGTGATTGATTATATTTTTACTAGATTTGTAGTTCTTTAAAGGTCTTCCACATAAATTAAACACATTTAAAAAAAATGCTTTCTCGACTGTTTTTAAAGGATGACAATATTATATCGTTATTTAGTAAACATCGACAATATTAATATTCTCGATCGTTTGAAAATGGACGAGAATATTGTAATTTCCGACTGTTATATACGAATAGTTAAGAATATTAATATTCTCGACCCTTCACAAATGGACGACAATAGAAACATTCTCGACCGTTATTGATAAAAGGTCGAGAATATGATCTTAGTTGACTGCCTAAATACCAGTTCACGTAAATATTTTCGTCGACTGTTTATTTATAACGGTCGAGAAAAAGCTTTCTCAACCATCGAAAACAAACGAGAGAAATAACCAAACTTCGAGTGGTGGTCCGCCTTTTTCCCGATAATATTGTTCTAAAACGGTCAAGAAAATCCAATAGCGACAGTATATTTGTCGATCCTTTTTTTCGACGTTTATTTGCAATACTCAGTATTCTTGTAGCGAAATGCTGAAATGTTGATAGGTACTCTACATTATTTCCTTGCTTTCATTATCATTGTCACTTGGTTTCCGATTACTTTTTATAACATGCTTAAATTACCTTCATGTAGATGTCATTCTCATAGTTACAAAATTCATTTCTATAAGTCAGGTGAAGACCAAGGATGGTAACAGTATAAAACATTCGAATGCCAACATAATTGACCAAAGGTATCTTTCTTTTCTTACTTTCTTCTATTTCCTTATTTTCATACATACCAAAGCATTTTTTGCAAATTCTTTACTTCACATTCTTTCATGGAAATATTTATATGTATGGGATGTGCACCTTTCACCATTAATTTCTTCCCATTAGTCGAACTACTAAAAGAATCACTATATGAGAAGACTTAGCCATAAAATATAATGAAGAACTTCAAAAAGCATCAGAGCAAAAAGTTGTCATTTTTGCAGCACATCTATTTGTTTCTTCATATAAAGGTTGTTACAATTGTTAATCGAATATACAATGTTTATCCTTATTTGCAACTACTTGCACTAATGTATAAATATTTCTATATCTAATATATGTGATTACTATCTTGCAACAACACAAATGTCAAATAAATGTCAACTTTGCAAATAAAGCCATTCAAACTTTAAGAGACCACTGCACTTCAAGATTGCTAACTTATTTTTAGGAAGCATTTTCTCTAATGTAGGCTCATTATACATGACACTTCTACGACTCGTATCTATGAACTTGCTTTGCTTCCCAACTTTGAATTGTCTTCTTCAGATCTCTCTTTGCTAAACATTGCTAAAGTAATTGACGCATCTACCATATCATCAAAAGTGGTTTCAAAAACAATATAGAATCCTAACAATTATTTCATTGACAACTTTTTATAGTCAAAGACAATCTTAAACAAAGGCTTTTGTCTCAAGAATGTTCACAAATGCTCAATTATGGTATGATTGTTGTCAAGAATGCTTCGCAAGTTATCAATATGATGGTGACAATCTTCCTTGTATAAATTGTAAGGCAACAAATCCAACATGTCTATCTAGGTACTTTTTTTAAAATTAATTCCTTTTCATGCTTTGCTAGCAAATGGTACTAGTGTGATAAACGCCAGTTTATCATCATTCTTATGCATTAAAACAAACCTAGCTCTTAGGATTTTACTTCGCAAACGGGTTTTTTGGCTGCATTTAGGCATAAATTAGGTTAGGCATGCATTGCATTTTTTTATTGTCTTTTTAATGTGTTTTTGTGAGTGTTAGGGATGTACAGATATACAGATCCTTAAAACCCTAGCACTCAAGAAGGCAAATGGTGAAGGAGAAGCCCAGACTAGCTGGAACTCAGCTTGATCCAGCTCACCACGGCTGGAACCTAGCTTACTTGAACTAGGGTTAGCTCATCCCAGCTCCATTCAGCTAATCTCAGCTGAATGGCAGCTCATGAGAGTTCATCTTAGCTCACCCTAGCTCAAGTCAGCTCAGATCCAGCTCAACTTAGCTGAGTCTAGCTCATCTCAGCTCCCACTAGTCCACAGGGAGCTCTAGCTAGCTCAGCTGAGTTGACAGGAGTTCACCCCTGCTCAGATCCAGCTACATCCAGCTCCACTCAACTCTAGCCAGCTGAAGAAGAACTCATCCCAACTCAGGAAGCTCAAGTCCAGCTCCCGGGGACTTAGCTTAGCTCAACCCAGTTGAGCTAAGTTACCTTAGCTGCCTCAACCAGCTTGAGTCTCCCCGGGAGCACCAGACCTAGCTCACCTCAGCTCATCATGGTAGAAGCTAGCTTACTTTAGCTTGGCTTAGCAACTAGCAAAGAACTAGCAAGCTAAGCCAGCTAGAGTAGCTCCATGCCAGCCTCTTCAGCAGCAGCCAGCTCCAATTTCAGCTCTAGACTTCTCCTCCTCAGCTCCTCCCTCCAAACCCTAGCTCCAACACCTTCTCCTCTACTCCACCTTTAGCTAAGCTAGCTTAGCTTAGCTTAGCTTAGCTAGCAACCAGCTCCTTGGCCATCCACCACCTTCAAAGTCAACCCTAGCTAGCTCCATCAACTAAGCTCACCTAAGCTAGCCATCCTACTCCAAGTTGGCGCCACCACCATCACACCCCTTCACCCCATCACCACTACCAAAAGCCACCTATTTTCCCTCCAAAATGACCTTCTAGAACCCTTCCCTTTTGGCGCCAACTTTCCCTCCAAAATTCCCTTCATCTCCACCATACACCTCTCCTTAAATCCATCTCCACCATCCACCTAACCCCCCTTCTAGAAGACCCTAGGATGGCGCCAAAATGGTGGTGTCTCTCCACCACCAAAAGCCACCAACACCACCATAACCACCCCCTTAACACCCCTTGAGTTGGCGCCAATTGCCCTTAGCCTTAGGATCCCCAACCACCTCCATCTCTCCATCTTAGCCCTCCATTCCAAGAGTCACCTTAGCCCCCCTTCCTACTCTATATAAACCCACCACCTACAACCATTTTAGATCGTCCTCCATTTAGTAAAATCTACCCTATACCCACCTCATACCTACGGCAAAGAAGAAGGAGTAGAGAAGGAGATTAAAGGGGCACATCACCAGCCCTTTTGGTGCCTTCTTCTCCCCACTCTCTTCAACTTGGGCCACGCCAGGGAGGAGGACTCTTCCACTTCAAGGAGGATGGCCAGGCAAGGGAGAAGGACCTAGGGTGGACGTCCACCCTTGGAGAGAAGCTTAGGGCACACCCCCTTAGGGCTTGCCTTGGAGGACATCACCTTGGCGGAGCACTGCAAGGAAGGAGTTGAAGGATTCTTTTCAAGCTTGGGAGCCACCAACCTTGGAGCAAGAAGCCCTCTTCTTCACCATCTATCTAGAGGATTTGTGTTTTCTCTTCTTATTTGCATTTTTATAGTAGTAGAACCTTTCCTCTTCTAGGTCTTTTTGTAAAACACTTTTTCAGTTATCAAGTTGCCTTCTTTGCAAGTTTTCTTGTTTGCATTTCTATTTGCTTGTTTTTAGCATTCTTCACTCCCTCTCCCTAATTATTCTAGGCCTCCACTTGCCTAGAGTGAGCTTAGGGAGAGGCTCTACTTGCCACATAGAAGTAGTATTTAAATTGAAGTGTAAATCACCTTTTCCGCCACCAGTTCGCATGTTGCCTTAGTTTAAAACAAAAAATGATATATTAAAAAAATTATCAAAAAGAAAGTTGAGATTTGTATTTTGAGCAAGAGAATCACTATTGCAAACCTATTGCCTTCTTGGACGACCCTGGATACTCTCCTATCTAGGAATATAAATTTAAGAGTTGATCGATTTTACGCGTTACAACGACATATTTTAAGGAACCGCGTAAAATCGCTATCATAGTGTAATTATAAGATGCATGTTAGAATACGAGTTGCTTGTATGTGAATGAATTATGAGATGCATGTTAGAATATGAGTTGCCTGTATATGAATGAAAAAGTGAACGCTGAAATCACAAGTTGCTTGTAAATGATTGAAAATTAAATTGTGAAAACACGAGCTGCCCGTATATGGATGAGGAACAAGTTATGAAACATGAGGTCTGAATGTACGTAAATTAGATGAATAATGAGCATGAACCCTACGGGAAATTAGGAGTAGAACTCCTGTGTATGAAAGGAATCTGGAATGTAGACGGGAAGTGAGTTGGCCCTTGTGCACACAGTACCAAGGAGAGCAACTGTCCCTTTTAGTGTAGAGGGGTAGTCAGCCACCTCTTGGGTTGAGGCCCGGGGTAGGACTGGACACTCTACACCGACTCCTGTTGACCCTCGCGTACGTGATACCAAGGTGAGCTACTCGTGTAGGGAGGGAGCTATCCACCCCACAGGGCCTGGGGTTAAGCTAGCCACCCTACATCGACTTTGCTAGGCCCGCTAGGCAAACCGGGATAGTCGGACGAGGGTATGCGAACTGTGGAGGGGCGAGACCCCTGTTGGTTCTGAGGGGTGAGACCTCTGTTCTGAGAAGGCACGGCCCTATACTGTTTCGTGCTGTACTTTGGGCGTACCCACTAACGGAAACGACTGACTGTGTGTCAGTGTGGAGTAACTACCCGTGCACTTATCACGCATGCCGTAGTCACCGCTACGTCTCGACATTGACCTCGGGGTGGTTGACTGGGTGTATGTCTACCGCGGGGGACTCTTCCGGCTAAGAGAGCACCACATGTACCTTCTATTCCACAGAAAAGACTGCAATCAAGATCGTTCCCACGAGGAACATGCAAGATGAAGAAATACTTGGATACTTTGAGAAATAGATGAACCAGAAATACATAAATGAGATAAATAGAAATGAGAATAAAACCTGGTTCTTGTTTTACCTTACTTGCATATAATTATTGTAAACACCACTCTACTCAGCATTTGTTGACTCTATCTTTTCGTAACCCTGTCCAAGACCAGGAGTTGAGTAGCCCGAGTTATTAGCTGCAGAGGGTGCTGGGCCCAACCGAGCCCAGCCGTAGTAGTTTCCTTTCAGCCCTTTTGTTTCTGCTGTTGTAGTGAGTAATAGACATCTATTTTTACTGTTCTTGTTACTTTCTGTCTTCTTTTCCGCTGTGTTGTTGTGATGGCATGTATTACTTTGTTGAAACTTTTAGATCTGTTGTTCCTTTATGTCTCAATTTTTCTTATGCTTAGTTATATTGCATGTGTGAATGTGGTTTATTTCCCTCTTTTGGTTATTTCTCGTTGGATGACTAGGTCTTGCGATTAGTCGAGGTGAGCTGGTTTTGGATCCTGTAGGGATCTGGAAATCGGGTCGTAACAGTATCTCTGATGGAACTGGAGAAATTTGTGTTACTTCTTTTGGAATTTTGGGAATGACAATCTCTAACCTCCAATTACATGAACAGGTAATCTATATTCTCTTCAATATATAAATGTTTCTTTACCATTATCTTGTTTTGATAAAAATAAATTTGATGCAGGATGATGCACTTGCAGTACTAATTAACACCCATTTATGAAAAAAATACATTTTCCATTTGCATGTCACCCCCAAAAATTATCATTTTGCACTCCTTAAGGAATTCAAGGCAAATGTAGTATTTGACATAGGTGATTAAGATGGAACCAATCAACCTTCTCCACATTCTACTTGATGTTTATCTATTGTGAGGTACACTTTTCTATTATATTTCTTCATTTTCTAAATCTAAATCTACCAAAAACCTCTCATACTCTTCCCTTGTGCCCATGACCAAGTTTTATAGCTAGATGCATAATGTAATCTACAAAAATAGTCTTGCTCATTGTTAGAAGGGACCAACCCTCCTCTACAATACTTACAAGTTGCATCCAATCACAACATACAAGACTTACACCTGTCACATTAATGGACTCACTTTCAAGAAATGTAAATTTATTAACTTCTCCCATGGTTATCAAACCCTTTTTATACTATTCTTTAACACAACGTTATTATGTGATATTATTCCCCAGTAAGTCACCAATACAAGATTTCTAAGTGCAAATCAACTTCCACTAAATTCAACTTAGGTAATAAGCAACATTCCATAATCCAAACAACCAGAAGAAACTATCAACTATTATGTCAAATACTAGTTTGTTGAAATTATCAGCTACAGAGACTACACTCGATTTATAAAAAGGAAAGAATGGCATCATCAACTGGTCACGTTAGCAACATTCCATGAGCAGGGCTGAAATAATGGTCCTACTTTTACATAAACCGGGCATCACCTATTGTAATTTGCTATAACAAAGAACTGCAATTCTTCTCGTATTATTATTAAATCATGTCAAATAGGATTAGCAAAGCGTTCCTTTGAACATGGGTTTCCAAAATTTCGAGAGCTCAACTAAAAGTTGCATCTTGATCGGACATCCTTTTTCTTAATTAACCTTACCTACCTCTCACATGTTGATATTTATATATTTTGCAGGCTTACCTCTCGTGCAACATATACATTTCACCTAATCCTGTCCTTTGCTAGTTAATGTATCATCTCCTTCGTTCTCTCCTTTTTTTTTTTTTTTTTGTAAGAATGAAGTTTTTGATAAAAGAGATGACAACCATGTATACTAACGAGATGCCATAAAGATATTTTTTAAACAATCTTTTACACTTCGTTCTTATTACTTAAATGATAAATTAAACATTTCATGTTACATTATCGATGGTTCTTTGCTTTCAATAAAAATCTTTTCTTTCTTTATCTCACATAGATATCTAACTCACAGACTTCTATGCAGGGATAAACTATCTTTCGATATTAGAATTTTCTGCAGTGTGCTTTAATTGACTTCTAAGAACGATACACACACAAATAGTGTCAATCCATGCATTTTTTTTACTTACAATGCATACATTCATATATTACTTATCTTTTATTTTATGTGTACATATCTATATGATTTATCCATGTATTGCAAAAATTACATGTTAGGTTACTTTTGATGTGGAAACTGTGATTTCTTCCATCATCATGTTTTAGAACATTATATCCATTGTGACATTTTTATCATTTTATATAACAAAGATGATATCATTCGACCACACTTTTCTTACTCTTTTTAAAATTAAATTCCTTTTCGAAGACTCTATTTATGAAATTTTTTTGTAATTTATCCACTTAAATATTAAAGGTTTAGTACAATTATTTTAGGTATCAATAAAACCTTGATAAGATAAGGGATGATGTGCCTAATTTTCCTTAATTTTATATCCTCCATTTATCCTGTTAATCAAAAGATAAAATCATCATTTTTACTTCCACCGTATCTCGCAGGCTACAAACTAGTTACCATTATCCTAGGACCACCAATCATTTTACAATGGACCAAACTAAACCTTATTTATTTTATCTTTGCCATCCAAGAGAAATTTTCATGTGCTCTCTATCTACTTTAGATATAAAAAGGTGGTCCTAAGGCATAAAAGGATCCAGATTAGTGGGGTGTCCAACAATTCATATAAGAGCAATTCATCTGCAAGTATAAAACTCCAAATCTTCATTTTTGAGGGATAAGGGGGATAGGGATGTTGTATCATAATTCAACATATGGACTAATATATATATTAATATATAGATATAATCATACAACATAAGAATTTTGACGGTCAATATCAATGACCTCTTGTGTTAAGTGATCAACTAAGGTTGTTATATGGTATGGGCATAAAATGCATCAAGCGAGGTGTGGGTTTTTTAAAAGAAATGTGCAGAGACCTATTTGTGAAATATATCTCCTCGATGGGTGGAGATGTAATTCACCCATACAACAATTAGTATGAATAATTGCTGAATTAAATCAGAGGTCTGGTCCCCAAGAGTCCCCTACCACTAATGTCTAAGGCTATCCCCTTTGTAACCTAATGAGAAAAGAGAGAGGGCGGCAACAAGGACATGCTTCCTCTTGTGGTTCTCAATCAGGTTAGCAGTGAAAGAATCTCTTGGAAGCACCTTTCCACATCCCCTGTTATCTCCATCAAGATGAATACGGGTTCATTCCTTTTGTTGTATATAGATTTATGATCATATGTGCAAACAAGGTGATGTTGTTCATATGTATGCTTCTTTCTTTTGCTACTTATATATTGTTGTTGCCTTGCTCAGATAGCTTTTTTGGAAAATCATAGGTTTTGCATAAAGTAGGTTTGAATAGTTAGATTCACATCACTCTGAAAACCCATATTTCATTTCGTAACAGCCACAAGTATCGATACTTGTCTTGAGTACTGGTACATGTGAGTTACAGTTTGGAATTGTAGCTTATCACTATTGGTACTCAGACTAAGTACCGATAACTATGAGATACAGATTGAGTTCCAAACTTCAGAAGCCTAAATCTGTGACTTATGCATACCGGCACTCTCCATGAGTATCGATACTCATTGGGCACAGATTTGGTTCCAGATTTGGCCTAACTGAAACTGGAAGCTACATATACCAGTACTTGTCTTTAGTACCGGTAACAGTAGATTCTGATAAGAGGTCGGAGTTCTAAGCCTCAGTACTGTAGCTTACATGTATCAGTACTTAACATGAGTATCGGTACATCCTAAGTACAGGAAAGAGCTTCAGTTCTCATAATCAAAATAATACTCAACAAGTACTGGTACTCAACATATACCGGTACTGAACATGAGTATCAACGCTAGTTGAAATCAGTATGGTTCCAAAGTGTTACGACCCGATTTTCGAATTCCTACAGGACATGAGACCGGATCGACTCGACTAATCCCAAGACCTAGTCGTCCAATGAGAAAGTAATCAAAAAGCAGGAAAGTAAACCACATTCACTATGCTAAGCAACTAACAGTAACAAAAGTATAGCAGTAAAGAAGTAAAACTACTATAGTACACACCACCACAATAGTAGAAAAGTAACCAGGTACAAGAATATAAAGTACAGAATGTAAGAGTACAAAGGTGTAAGAGACTACTCACTACTACAGAAAAGAATACAATAAGAAGCTACAACTACTGAGCTTTACTAGGCCCAACACCCTCTACAGCCGTGGGCTATGGCTGCTCAACACCTGGACCTGAGAAAGGGGTTACGAGTACACAACGTCAGTGAACGCTGAGTAGAGTGGCAACCAACTAACTAAAACAGTAAAAGTGGACAGGTAGCTGTTGTTTTTCCATTTACTTTCTTTACTAGTTATTCTTTTCCATCACTTTGTTTATTTATCAGGTCTCTTTCTTGATCTCGAATGTTCCTCATGGGAACGATCTTGATTGTAGTCTTTTCCGAGGAGTAAAAGCGCACGTGGTGCTCTCCTGGCCGGGAGAGTCTCCTGTGGTGATTCTACACCCAATCAACTACCCCAAGGTCACGGACAGACGTAATGGTTACTACGGCACGTGCGATAGGCGCAATGGTAGCTACCTCGCACTGGCACGCGGTCAGTCATTTTCGTTAGCGGGTGCGCCTAAAGCACAACACGGAACCAGTATATGGCTTAGCCCTCTTAGTAACAGGGGTCTAGCCCCTAAGAACCAAACAAGGGTCTCGCCCCTCCATAGTCCGCGCACCCTCGCCTGACTATCCTGGTTTTCCCAGTGGGCCTAACAAATCGGTGTAGGGTGGCTAGCTGAATCCCGGGTCCCCTAGGGTGGCTAGCTCTCTCCCAACACTAGTAGCTCTCCCCGGTACTATGTACGCAAGGGCCAAGAAGTCAGTACAGAGTGGCCAATCCTAACCCCGAGTCCCAACCCAAGGGTGGCTAGCTCCGCTCTGTACTAAACAGGAGGATAATTGCTCTCCTTGGTACTCCGTACTCAAGGGCCAGCCCACTTCCCCACTGACATTTCCAATTCTATTTCATTTATTTCCAGGAGCTCTACTCCTAATTCCCCGTAGGGTTCATGCTCAAATTCCTTATGCCATTCCATACCAGGTTTCGTCATTTCTATTTCCATTCTCAGGTTATACACATGCAACTTGTAATTCTATCGTTCACATTTCCATGTTCAGGTTATTCACAGGTAACTCGTGTTTCCAACATTCACCTTTCCATTTCCAAATTATATACATGCAACTTATATTTTGTCATTTCACGTGTGTGACAGGAAAGTTACATACAATAGTTAACTAGCACGAGTACTACATATTTCGTAGGCAACTGTTATTCATTTACAGGCAATTGTTATCATTCTATCTACTCATTTAAGACTGCAATCCATTCATTCAATACAGACATTCCAGTATTTCTAGTCTTAGGATTCATGCCATACCATAGGTTCTAATCATTCATTCCACACATGCATTCAGGTTTGTATTTAAATTAGGGGAAGCCACTCTAACGGTAAACCCAGGAGTAGTGGGGGCTTGAACGACAGGATCACGTGCCTCAGCAAGCCCCAAACCCACAACGGAAGGAGGTCCTATCACAAGGATCAATCACAAGAGAATATTCAGAACAATATAGAAAGTCTTCTAACAAGTAGAAGAAATCATACGGAAAACATCAGCATCTTAATTGTGGAAAACGGACCTCAAACGTACCCTAAACGGGTCAAAAATAGCGTTTCTAACTCAAATCAGATGTCTAGAACAAGTTCCAGATATCTTAAAAGTGTCCAGTGCCATACCTCAAGCCCTGCGCCAATCCTCAGACGTTCAGGAACTCCTCTGGACCGTTTGGACCCAGTTCCAGACGTCCGACCACCCCTCCGGATGTGTGGAAGCGCTTCCCGTCGTCTGGTATGTCTCTCAGACATCTGAAATGCGTGGGAGGGCGTGTCTCGCGCCTTCTTGAAGCGAATCCTGCATGCAGATATCCGATCTTCTCAAATCGGGCATGTAAAAGGTGTATCGGCGGAGCGGCCTGCATGGTCGTATCCGCAAAGGGACGTACCTTCGCGAGACTTCCTCCTCAGACGTCTGGAACCTCCTCCAGACGTCGGCTACGTTGTTTGGACGTCGTTCCAGACGTCTGATTCTGGGAAAAACCCAGAACTAGAACTTGCTTCCGCCCTCTCGCATCGCTCGTGGTCGTGCCATGCCCTCTCGCATCGCTCATGGTCGTGCCATGCCCTCTCGCATCACTCGTGGTCGCGCCAAGCCCTCTCGCTTGCAGCTCCGGCTGCAGCAATGTCGGGGAGGACCTCCCCGACGCACTCCTCCACCTTGCGGACGCGCTGCTCCAGCCGTGCGCTCACCGGAGAGCTCCCATGCGGGCTCGCAAGCTCCACTCCTCCTCTCCTTCTCTCGCTGCTCCTCCTCTCCTTCTCACGCCACTCCCGCGCTCTCACTTGCTCTTCCACTCTCGCTGGAGGGAAGAAGGAAGGTGTCTAGGAAGTGGGGGAAACAAAGGTGGAGGAGGGGTTTATATAAGGTTGGTGTTTAGGGTTTTGTTGGGGCGAAAGGGATAGAGAAGAGGGTGGGAGAAGATGAGGGTACTGTCTGCGCGCTGCATGCGCGCAGACACAAGTTCATACATAAGATTTTTGATTTTCAGACGTCTGGGAATGAGTCCAGACGTCTCACCAGACTCTGACCCTCAGTCCAGACGTCTTACCATACGTCTGACCTAAAGTCCAGACGTCTTAAAAGGCTTAAACAGCATGGGTCTTAACATCAACTTAAAGGAGGTTTCGTCCCCAAAACTTGAGCTAGCTAGGGTGCAGAAAAAGAACAACATATGCATAAAAAACTTAAAAAGGATCGAAACCGGTCCAAAAAGATGTACCCTCAAAAAGCTCCGGGTATCGCTCTCGCATCGCCGCCTCAGGCTCCCAGGTAGCCTCCTCGTACCTCTGGCTCCTCCACAAGACCATCACTAGGGGTACATGCTTCCATCTCAAACTCCGGACGGCTCTGTCTAGTATCTGCATTGGTTGCTCGGGGTAGGTCAGGTCGTCACCCACCTCGACACTCTCGTGGCTCAGAATGTGATTGGGATTGGCGACGTACTTCCTGAGGTTGGACACGTGGAACACGTTGTGTACACCAGAAAGCTGGGGAGAAAGGGCAAGTCTGTAAGCAACGGGTCCTACCCACTCCAGGACCTCAAAGGGCCCCACAAATCTCGGCACGAGCTTCCCTTTCACCCCAAAACGCTGCAGGCCCTTCATGGGCGAAACACGTAGAAAGACTTGGTCCCCAACCTCGAACTGCACCTCTCCGTGCTTTCGATCGGCATAGCTCTTCTGTCTGCTCCTGACAATGCGAAGCCATCTGTGAATCTGCTCAACCACCTCCTGACTTTGCCGAATCAGCCTGGGGCCAACCTCCACTTGGTTCCCACCTCAACCCAACTCAAGGGTGCAGTACACCTCCATCCGTACAAAGCTTCGTAGGGTGCTATGCCGATACTCGAATGATAGCTGTTATTATATGCAAACTCTACCAGGGGCAAGTGCTCCTCCCAAGAGCCCCTCCAGTCCAGTACACAGGCACGCAAAAGGTCCTCAAGCGTCTATATCATGCACTCTGACTGTCCGTCCGTATGGGGGTGGTACGCCATGCTGAACCTCAACTGTGTCTCCAAAGCTAGCTGAAACTCAGCCCAAAATTGGGACGTAAAACGGGTATCTCGGTCAGATATAATCTTACGCGGAACTCCGTGCAGACTTACCACGTCGCGAATATACCTCTCTGCCAACTATGCTGGTCCTGAGGTGACTCGGATCGGCAAGAAACATGCCATCTTCATCAATCTATCTACAATCACCCGGACTGTGTCGTGTCCTTGCTAGGTAACGGGCAAGGCCACCACCAAGTCCATGGTGATGCTCTCCCACTTCCACTCTGGCACTAGAAGTGGCTGCAACGGCCCTGCAGGCCTCTGATGCTCAGCCTTCACCTGCTGGCACACCAAACACTGCTGCATGAACTCACCTACATCCCGCTTCATCCCCCTTCACCAAAAGTCACGTCTCAGATCATGATACATCTTTGTGTTCCCGGGATGTATGGTGAACCTGGAATTGTGTGCCTCTGTTAGGAGCTCTCTCAACAACTCCTTGTCCCTGGGAACGCACAAACGTCCCCTCATGCATAGTACCTCATCAGTAAAGAAGTCTCCAGGGTCCCTTGATAGTACTCTGTCACGCAACTACTGCAGGTACGGGTCTGTCATCTGTCCTGTGATGATGCGGTCTATCAACTTTGTTCTCGTCTGCCGTGTCACAGTCACTGCCCCACAGTGCCCCAGTAACTCTAGGGGTCGCTAATTGCCCAACTCCTCCTTGAGTCTCCAACTCTGTGCCTGTAAACTGGCCAAGTGGGCTGGTGCCTTCCAGTGCAAGGCATCAGCCACCACGTTGGCCTTCCAAGGATGGTAGGAGATGCTGCAGTCATAGTCCTTCAGGAGCTCTAGCCAACATCTCTGTCTCATGTTAAGCTCCTTCTGATCAAACAAATGCCTGTGGCTCTTATGATCCGTGAATATCTCAAAAGTCTCACCGTACAGGCAGTGCCTCCATGTCTTCAACGCGAAGGACAGCTGCCAGCTCTAGGTCGTGGGTAGGGTAGCTATGCTCATGGTTCTTCAATTGCCACGAAGCATAAGAGACAACATGACCCCACTGCATGAGCACACCCCCTAACCCCTGTAAAGAGGCATCCGTGTACACAACGAACCCGCCACTACTGTCTGGAATGGTAAGCACAGGAGCCGAAGTCAGCCTCTCCTTCAACTCCTAAAAACACGCCTCACAAGCGTCTGTCCAAGAAAAGGGCACGTCCTTTCGGGTTAACTGTGTCATAGGGCGTGCAATCTGCGAGAAACCCCAAATAAATCATCGGTAGTAGCTTGCCAGTTCCAAGAAACTGCGAATCTCTATCACTGTACGTGGTCTCTCCCACCTGAGCACTGCCTCTACCTTGGCTGGGTCCACAGCCAAGCCATCTCTTGAAATCACATGACGTAAGAAGGTCATCTGCTTCAACCAGAACTCGCACTTGCTGTATTTGGCATACAGCCTACGTCGTCTTAATGTGTCCAAAACCATCCGCAAGTGCTGTCCGTGCTGCTCCTGATTCCACGAGTAGATGAGCACATCAACGATAAATACCACCACGAATTAATCCAGATAGGGTCTGAACACCCGGTTCATCAAATCCATGAGAGCAACGGGGGAGTTGGTCAACCCAAATGACATGACCAAAAACTCGTAGTGTCAATACCAGGTGCAGAAAGCTGTCTTGGAGACGTCGGTCTCCTTGATCCTCAACTGGTGGTAGTCAGACCTCAAGTCTATCTTGGAGAAAACCATGGCACCTTGCAACTGATCAAACAAATCATCAATCCTCGGCAGCGGATATCTGTTCTTGATGGTGACCCTATTCAGCTGTCTGTAGTCCACACAAAGGCATAGGGTACCATTCTTCTTCACAAATAATATTGGGGCTCCCCATGGAGACACACTGGGCCTCACAAAGCCCTTCTCTAGAAGGTCCTGCAACTGGGACTTGAGCTCTCATAGCTCAAGTGGTGCCATCATGTAAGGAGCTGTAGAAATGGGGCAGGTCCTCGATACCAACGAGATCTCGAACTCGATCTCACGCTCAGGTAGTAGTCCTGGCAGCTCCTCTAGAAACACGTCGGGGTACTCTCTGACCACCGGGATGTTCCAAAAGTCTGCCATGGGGCTGGGCTCTGCCACTACACAAGCCAGAAAGCCCTCATACCCCTGGCCCAAAAGTCTCGCCGCCCGAAGTGCAGAAATGCACCTGAAGCCACCGTCCACTGGCTGTCCGTGAAACTCAAAAGAAGGCTTCTCCGGTAGGGAGAAGATGATCTTCCTCTCAAAATAGTCCACCAGAGCGTGGTAAGCGGACAGCCAGTTCATCCCCAGAATCACACCAAAGTCCTCCATCGGTATCACAATCAGATCAGCGGGGAGGTTGTGTCCCCCAACATTGACCTCACAGCCCATGTAAACCTCCTCAGCTACAAACAGCTGACCACCCGGACCTCTGATCACAAAAGGATCCTCTAACAACACACAGTCCTGTCCCAAACTAACCGCAAAACTAGCAGCAACAAATGAGCGCGTGGCATCAGAATCAAAAAGTGTGTAAACTAGTCTGCCGGAAACTGTAACCATACCTGCCACCATTGAACCTGACGCTCTGGCATCTCTATGTGTCAAGGTGTTGATATGCCCCTCAGCTCTTGGTGCGGAAGAAGCAGACACACTCTACGTCAGACGGGTAACTGCTGGCCGGTACCCTCCCCTTGATTGCTGTCCTCCCTCACGCGCTTGGGAACTACGGCCTCTTGCTCGTCCTCCAGCGCTCGGTGCGGGGAGCATCTGCTGACCACCAGCCCTAGACGGGCAGTCTCTCCTGATGTGGCCTGGCTGGCCACACTGGTAGCAAAGGGGAACTCGACTCCCTCCCTCGATAGGTCCCTGCTGACTGTTGGGTGGGGGTCCAGTGCTGGTAGCTGGCCCCTGTTGGGGCCCCCAAAGGCCACTAACGGCCCCACAAATCGTGACGGCTCTCCTGCGGGAGTCGTGTGCCTCCTCTCTCGCAAACCCTGTGAGTAGTCTGCCTGGTAGGGCCTCTTCCATCCGCTGTCAGTGTCACGTGCGACCGAGTTTGTCTCCTCATATGTCATAGCTGCCTCCACCACTCTCGAGTACGTAGGCAGCTTCAGGGGTTTGGCATACCCCCGAATAGTAGGCCGGAGCCCCTCGGTGAACCTCCACTGGCACTTCACCTCAGTAGCCACAGCTGTCGCGGTGAAACGAGACAGCTCCAGAAAATGCGTGCGATACACGCTCACAGTCATCGTCCCCTGGCGGAGAGTGTGGAACTCTCACCTCCTCTGATCCTGCCACGTCTGTCGGAAGTATTGCTCGCATAAGAGGGTGACAAACTGGTCCCATGTTGGCTCGGCCCTCTCCTGACCTCTGACCGCCCTCCACCACCTGTGTGCCACGCTCTCCAGTTGGTACATGGCAAAGGCCGCGCGGTACTCTGCAGGGGGCGAAGGGTGTCAAACACCTTCTCGATCTGCTCGAGCCAGTCCTTCGCCTCGGCCGAGTCCTCATCCCCCTTGAAGGAGGGGGGCTTCAGCTTCCAGAACTGTCCGAAAAGCTCGTTATGGCGCTGAAGTGGGGAAACGGGTACGCCACCAGGCAGGGAGGGCTTGTTCTCGAAAGTGTCAGAGGACGGTGGGGGCGGTGGAGGATCGCCCCTTCCCCCACGTCCAGCGTTGTCTGTCTCGCGGTCCCACAGAGGACTCCCCCTCGACGTCCCCAGGGAGAGGCGCCCGTGGAGGCGGGTGGAGCTCCTCTCGCATAATCTCCCGTATCAGCTGGGAGAGGTCCTGGGCCTGAACGCCCGGAAGTAGTGGCTGGTTCATTTAGACGTCGGGCTTAGCACGTCCGCCCTTTCGACCTCGTCCATGGCCGCATTCGCGGCCCGCCTCAATGACTTCACATCGAGGCATCTCCTGCAAGGAAACGCGAACAACAGAACAGGAAAAGGTCAATTCCAATGGACATTCAGCAAAAGAACCTCAGGACAGATGTCAAAAGGTATGCTGTGGTGGTTACTCTAATTACAAGCACGTGAATTGGTTATTCTCAAGCTAGTTGGTTCACTTCTCGAGATGACCTTGCTCTGATATCATCTTGTTACAACCCGGTTCCCGAATCCCTACAGGACACGAGAATAGACCGACTCGACTGATCCTAAGACCTAGTCATCCAACAAGAAAGTAACCAAAAAGCAGGAAAGTAAACCACTTTCACTATGCTAAGCAACTAACAGTAACAAAAGTACAACAGTAAAGAGGTAAAACTACTACAGTACACACCACCACAAAAGTAGAAAAGTAACCAGGTACAAGAATATAAAGTACAGAATGTAAGAGTACGAAGGTACAAGAGACTACTCACTACTTCAGAAAAGAGTACAACAAGAAGCTATAACTACTGAGCTCTACTGGGCCAAGCACCCTCTGCAGCCATGGGCTCTGGCTGCTCAACACCTGGACCTAAAAAGGGGTTATGAGTACACAACGTTAGCGAACGCTGAGTAGAGTGACAACCAACTAACTAAAACAGTAAAAGTGGACAGGTAGTTGTTGTTTTTCCATTTACTTTCTTTACTAATTATTCTTTTCCATCACTTTGTTTATTTATCAGGTCTCTTTCTTGATCTTGAATGTTCCTTGTGGGAACAATCTTGATTGTAGTCTTTTCCGAGGAGTAGAAGACGCACGTGGTGCTCTCCTGGCCGGGAGAGTCCCCCGCGGTGATCCTACACCCAGTCAACCACCCCAAGGTCACGGACAGACGTAACGGTGACTATGGCACGCGCGATAAGCGCACGGGTAGTTACCCTGCACTGGCACGTGGTCAGTTGTTTCCATTAGTGGGTGTGCCCAAAGCACATCACGGAACCAGTATAGGACATGGTCCTCTCAGTAATAGGGGTCTAGCCCCTAAGAACCAAACAGGGGTCTCGCCCCTCCACAATCCGCAAACCCTCACCTGACTACCCTGGTTTGCCCAGTGGGCCTAACAAGTCAGTGTAGGGTGGCTAACTGAACCCCGGGCCCCGTGAGGTGGCTAGCTCTCTCCCTATACTAGTAGCTCTCCCCAGTACTATGTACGTGAGGGCTAAGAAGTCGGTACAGAGTGGCCAATCCTAACCCCGGGTCCCAACCCAAGGGCGGCTAGCTTCGCTCTGCACTAAACAGGGGGACAGTTGCTCTCCTTGGTACTCCGTACTCAAGGGCCAGCCCACTTCCCCACTCACATTTCCAGTTCCATTCCATTTATTTCCAGGAGCTCTACTCCTAATTCTCTGTAGGGTTCATGCTCATATTCCTTATGCCATTCCATACCAGGTTTCGTCATTTATATTTCCATTCTAAGATTATACACATGCTGTAATTCTATCGTTCACATTTCCATATTCAAGTTATTCACAGGTAGCTCGTGTTTCTAACATTCACCTTTCTATTTCCAAATTATATACATGCAACTCATATTATGTCATTTCATGTGTGCGACAGGAAAGTTACATACAACAGTTAACTAGCACGAGTACTACATATTTTGTAGGCAACTGTTATTCATTTACAGGCAATTGTTATCATTTTATCTACTCATTCAAGATTGCAATCCATTCATTCAATACTGATATTCCAGTATTTCTAGTCCTAGGATTCATGTCATACCCTAGGTTCTAATCATTCATTCCACACATGCATTCAGGTTTGCATTTAAATTAGGGGAATCCACTCTACCGGTAAACCCAGGAGTAGTGGGGGCTTGAACGGCAGGCTCACGTGCCTCAGCAAGCCCCGAACCCGCAACAGAACGAGATCCTATCACAAGGATCAATCACAAGAGAATATTCAGAATAGTATAGAAAGTCTTCTAACAAGTAGAGGAAATCATACGGAAAACATCGGTATCTTAATTACAGAAAATGGATCTCAAACGAACCCTAAACGGGTCAAAAATAGCAATTTTGAATCAAATTAGACATCTGGAACAACTTCCAGTCGTCTTAAAAGTGTCCAGTGCCATACCTCAAGCCTTACGCCAATCCTCAGATGTCCAGGAACTCCTATGGACCGTCTGGACCCAGTTCCAGACGTCCGACCACCTCTCCGGACGTTTGGAAGTGCTTCCCGTCATCTGGTTGTCGCCCAGATGTCTGAAATGCATGGGAGGGTGTATCTCGTGCCTTCCCGAAGCGAATCCTGCACGCAGATATCCGATCTTCTCAAATCGGGCATGCAAAAGGTGTATCGGCGGAGCGGCCTGCATGGCCGTATCCGCAAAGGGACGTACCTTTGCGAGACTTTCTCAGACGTCTAGGACCTCCTCCAGATGTCGGCTACGTCGTCCGGACGTCGTTCTAGACATCTGATTCTGGGAAAAACTCAGAACCAGAACCTGCTTCTGCCCTCTCATGACACGCGTGGTCGCGCCGCGCCCTCTCGCCTGCAGCAGTGTCAAGGAGGACCTCCCCGACGCACTCCTCCGCCTCCGGCTACGCGCTCACCAGTGAGCTCCCACGTGAGCTCGCAAGCTCAACTCCTCCTCTCCTTCTCTCGCTGCTCCTCCTCTCCTTCTCACGCCACTCCCGCGCTCTCGCTTACTCTGCTGCTATCGCTAGAGGGAAGAAGGAAGGTAGCTGGGAAGTGGGGGAAACAATGGTGGAGGAGAGGTTTATATAAGGTTGGTGCTTAGGGTTTTGCTGGGGCGGAATAGAGGGAGGAGGGAAAAGACGAGGGTACTGTCTACGCGCAGCATGCATGCAGATGTGAGTTCGTACCCAAGAATTTCGATTTTCAGATGTCTGGGAATGAGTCCAGACATCTTACCAAACATGTGACCCTCAGTCCAGATGTCTTACCAGATGTCTGACCTAAAGTCCAGACGTCTTAAAAGGCTTAAACAGCACGGGTCTTAGCACAAAGAGATACCAATATGTATGAGGGGATAGGTACCAATCTTTAGTACCAGTACACTTTGGATACTGGATAAGTACATAACAGAACTTAAATCCGAAACAGTAAGCCATAGGTACCGATACTTGGCATCAATACCGGTACCACTTGGATTTGGGATCATGAACTGTATGTCACCTAGACGTCGATATCAGTACTAGTTCATCAGTGTGGGTATTCCTTAGATACCTAGTACTAGTACTAGTCCACCAATATTGATACTCATTAGGCATAAAGTTTACTTATTGTTAAGTTATTTTTCAGGTCTATCCTAAGTTAAAAGTAGGTCATTTATGGAATAACCCCAACAAGTGGTCTCAAATCTAACCTACTTAGTCAAATTTAAGGTTTAGTCTGGTTAATAAAGTATACTATTCTAAGGCGATTTGGTTGAAGCAGCATCTCGCCAAAGTGAGCTATCGTGTGGATACCAGGTTTGTCTTTGAATAGTAATTGGTTAATAAGTGTCTGCAGATGAGTGTTCATTGTCCCATAGGAAAGTGTACACTTATTGTGCCTTCACTCATTTACGTAGGAGTAAGTATGTGTTGGTTGTTGGGTTTACTATGTAGTTATTGAATTGGCCCAAAGGAAGGTTCATAATTGACTTGGAATTGAACCAATAATCCTTACTCATCATCTCACTATGCCTTTAATTACAAGTCAACTTCTTGTTCAAAGATGAGACACTTGATGTTGTTAACTAAGACATGTGATGGGGTGATTTAAATTACTCAGACTCTTTTATTTTTAATAGGAGCTAATCTTGTGTAATCTGTAAACTTTTCAGAGATGTCTTCTACAAACATTACTGCCACCCTCAATTCCATCGCAATGTTGAGTGACTCAAACTTTTAAGTCCTGGAAGGAAAACCTAGTTCTTGTCCTCAAGGTAATGAACCTTGACAGAAATTAGGGAAGACTCTCCCACCGTTATGGAATCTAGTACTCCCAATCAAAAGAGATAAAAGGAAAGGTGAGAGAGGTCTAATCGCATTTGCATGATGATCATGAAAAGGGTCATTCTTGACGCTTTTAGGGGCACAATGTTAAATCATATAACCAATAGCAATGAATTTTTGGCTGATATTGAGAAGAGTTTTCTAAGAACGAAAAGGCTGAAATAGGTACACTGTTAGCTAATCTCATCTCAATGAAGTATAAGGGAAAGGACAACATTAGGGAATATATTATGGAGATATCCCATATTGCTTCTAAGTCAAAAGCACTAAAATTAGATCTTTTTGAAGATCTATTCGTGCATTTGGTTTTAATATCTCTCCCTCTTAGCTTTAATTAGTTTAAGATAAGTTATGACTGTCAGAAAGAGACTTGGTCTCTAAATGAGTTCATCTCTCACTGAGTCCAAGAGGAGGATAGAATGAAGCAAGATAGGATTGAAAGTGCTAATGTTGCATCTTCCTCTAAAGGCAAGGCAAGGCTAAAAAGAGGAACCAGGAAGCTATAGATACAACTCCTACTAAGAAACAACAAGGGAAGGCTGCAGAGTCTTCCAAATCAAGATGTTCTTTTGCGGAGCTGAGGGGCACCAAAAGAAGCATTGTACCAATTATCACGCTTGGCATGCTAAGAAAGGTACGTCTCTCAGTTTGGTTTGTTCAGAAATTAATTTGGCTTCAGTTCCTAAACATACTTGGTAGATGGATTTAGGTGCTACCACTCACATTAGTATGTTTATGTAGGGTTGCTTAAACTGCCAAAGGTCAAATGAAGTTGAGAAGTTTATCTATATTGGGGATGAGAAGGTTGTTCAAGTTGAAGCTATAAGACAATTTAGACTTTTGATGAAAATTGGTTCTTGTTTGAATTTATATGAAACTTTTATAGTACCATCTTCCAGAAGAAATTTAGTTTCTGTTTATATTTTTTGGACAAATGTGGTTCTACTTATTCATTTAGAGATGGAAAAGTTAGTTTATATCTGAATTCAAATTTGGTTGGTTTTGGTTTTCTATCTTGTTTTAATGTCTTGATATTGTAGCTTCTTATAATGAATATTCTCTTTTGGATACACGTGCTGTGAAAAGAAAATTAGATAATGAAACACCAACTTCTTTATGGCATAAGAGATGCTAATTCTTGAAAAGATCTAAAGTTCAAGAGAAATGAAGAAATTAGCTCAACTATTTATGAAGACTTTGAGAAAGATAAGTCCTCACAATTTGAATATGGGCATTATTCACATAACCCTAGAGTTTTCCAATAAGGAGTGCTTAGTTAGTAGTGGGATTAATTAGGATGCATATTACCTTCATAAGAAGCATGGGGAAAGACAGTTGCCTAACAAATGGCTTTAGAGGACTTGAAGTGTGCATAGAAAAGGCCATTGATTTTCTATCAAGGGTTTAATAAAATCAAGGAAGCCTTTTATCCAAGCTATGAATGTATCATTATATTTGAAACCACAAGAGCCTGTAGTAATGGGGGCCTAGTTCTAAGTACTAAAAGCCACACAAGCACAATTTTAATTAGTCCAATTTGTTACTTTTTAAGTGCTAGTGGTATGCTATCATAACTTGTTCCCTTAATTAACAAGATTGGTGGGACCAAGGCACCCGATCATTACAAACAATGACCTTTTCTTAATTACTTTACATCAACACATGCACACATAACCCAAATTTATGAAATAATCATAAGATGCAAAACATTATTTTGGCATGGCTTAATTTATTTCACAATCATATTACACGATGAAGCATTTAGATGAACCATAAGAAAAGTATAACTACAGTAAAATTTTCCCTTGTGACATCTAAATGGTCTTCAAGAACTACTTGCAAAAGATTCCCCCCACCAAGATCAAGGATTGTCAACGTTGTCCACTTCTTTGTTAAGGCCTATTTTCCCTTTGCTATAGTTCACTCATCCAACTCACATCATCTTTGTCTCCATAAACTCGCAAACCTCCATGATGCAGAGGTTTTAGCAGAATGAGTTACGAGTGAAGTGAACTCGCACCTACAACTCGAAACTTGTAAACTAGTGCTACTTACTTACAAGGCAATTGAGAATCATGCTTATTCATTTCATTTCAGTAAGCAAAAAGTGCCTTCTACTATGTTGGAAGTCTTGCTAGATGAGATAAAGGAAGCATGTAATGAATCCAGGGAGAGAGGAATGACTACATTATATGACCAGTAGTGATATAACTGTCTCAATAGTACGAGTGCTATCACGCTACGAGGCACAATAATGAAAGTAATGAAAAAGAAGTTTTCTAGTTGGATCATACGCTTAGTACATTGGTTTGGGCCAAAGAGAATGAAAGGTAAAGCGTCAGCAAGGCATACTAAAATGTTGCCAACCATTAAATGACGAGGCTGAAGACCTCTTCTTTTCGCATGGCCTACAACTTCCTCTTGTTGGATTGAGATTCAAAAGTGGAATAGTTTGCATTGTTGCCATGGTTGGTATTCTCCATTACCATTGTTGTAGCGTAGGATAAGTATGTAGAAATATATTTTTCGTCATAGTATAAGCACGTAGAAACTCTTAAATTTATTTCAAGTCAAACTCGTAAAAATATGGATTGGATTACAAAGACGGAGTCCGAGTCGTTCACAGAGAGACAATTGGAAAAGTTCGCTTTCCTAAATGCTAAGAAGTAGATATGCAAATTTGAATGCGAGATTACCACTACCAAAATGCAAATAGAAATAATTAACACTAATAACATGTAATTACTATAACTAATATAAGTACTAGAAGCAAGCAAACAACTTGAAGGCAAGTTGAAAAAAAACTACTAGAATTTTATTGCAAACTCAAATGTCAGAAGATGATTACAGATGGAAGAATGATTGAAATCAAATCTAATACAACTAGAACTAGAAACTAAAGACTAAGAACTAAGGGCTTCGAAGGCGAAGTTCGGAGCAACAAAGTAGAAGTAGATGTGAAAGCGCACCCACAATCTCCAAGGAGAAGAAGTAGAGGACTAGTTCTAGTTGGTGGATCTATTTAGAGGTAGAAAACTATGTAGAAAAGTAATGCCTAAGGGGGGTGTGCCTAGGTGTTTTTAGGTTGCCTAGGATTACTAAGATGTAGGGCTAGGATTTATCCTAAGAGGACGGCTAGGATACGGGTAGATAAGGTGGCGTTAGATTAAAAATTAAGGGTAGGGATGGTAGCAAATGTTGTTGGGGTTTGGTTTATCCTAAGGTGGCTGGCCATTATAGGTGGGATTTTGGGTAGATAAGGTGGTGGGAAGGAGGTTTCTAGGGTTTAGGCTATGGGGGCACCACCTATAGGTTCTTAGGAAGGCATAAAATCAAGGTTTTCCTAGGTTTTATTGGGGACTTTCCGAATTAGGTTAGCTCCAAGCTTGGCTGACCATAATAGGTCTAAAATTAAGGTTTAAGTCCAGCCACTTCGGTCAACTAATTGAGTTGGGTGTAGGGTATGGGTCTAGGATAATTAAGCTAGGGTAATGATGGCATTTCCTTCATTTACTATATCCAACCTATTTAGCTTAGTTCTAAAGTTAAATTCACCTGATTAATACATTACAGGGGTATAACTCAATCAGGGCAAAAGAAAGAGAAATTAATAAAAATAGGGGTTAATTCTATAATTTTCACGAACAATTATTAATGAAGAATAGCTAGAAGGTAAACTTATGTTCAATTGAGCTTAAATTTCCTAAAAGTGGATTGATGCTGAGTAATTTAGGATTTTCATTCAAATTGGACGATAATCCTCAATTGAACTAGCTTATTTCGACCCTACTTCAATTAAAATAGTTTTGATAGAAATAAATGTAATATAAATCTTTTAAAAATTATTTAAAAATATTTTATAAGGTTTAGCATAGTCTATTTGATAATCGAAATTCGTTTTGACCTAAAACAGAACTGTAGGTAGGTATTTGGTATATTTTGGGTCTAATTGTAAATTGGTCATGAAAACATCATCAAAATCAAAAATTGAAGTCACAAACAACTTCCTTATGTCCAAATTAGGTTTATATAAAAAATTGAGCTCATTTGGATTTCATCTTGGCCTAGTTTGCAATTTAGCCCTTATTTCCTTATTTCCTTGCAAAAGCCCCCTAGTTTTCTACTTTTCTTGCTATCTACCCCCTAACTCTTCATCTCCTTCATGAAAAGGTCCTTCGACCTTCATGGCATCCATGGTGCGCGGATGGCGAGTTTGACGCACGAAATCTGGCTACCTCAGACTACGGTTGCCTTCGATGACTAAAGAGAAGTTCTTGCTGTTCCACATCTACTGGTAGTCATTTCATCGTCATCGACTGCCACTACTGCCCGCTATCTTTGGTCTAAACAGACATGGTGGTTGCAAGAACGCCTGAGCTATTCTCGCAACCTCCAACCCGCACATGCTCCTGATTATGGCTATAAAGCCTCATGCAATTCCTTTGAGCACCTTCGTCTGGAGATCGCGCATGCTTCCCTCTTCTTCCCCCTACGTGTGCCACCATTGAAGGACCTCGGAACTTCACTTGACCCCTTCGTCCATCACTCTCCCGCTAAAATTGAGAGAGGGCTTTCACTCTCCATCCTCGCACGAAGCTTCATGCGACGCTTCGGAGCTTCCCGACCCCTCGTCGGCTCTGATTTTTCCATCGTCTTCTTCCTCGCTAGTCTCCTCCATCGGGTAATCCCATGCCCCCTCTTGTCAAATTAGTTTAGGGGTTCTCCTTCTCTCACCATCAATTAAGTAGTTTGAGCTTTAGAACTCCATCTCTCAACTACTCCCCCCTCACCAATCTACCCATCATTAACGGCGGGAGAGCTTCTTTGAGAAGCTCAACCTCCTCTCGTTCGCCATTGCTACAGGGATTTGCTCCAGCGTGACACGTTGGAGCTTCCCACATGCTTGATATAGGCTGTAAGGCTGTGCTTCATGTGGTAGGTATTCACCGGAGACGCCGCTTCCCACACCGTCAGCCACCATCCTTCAGGCATCCAACCGGTGAGCTGTAGCCACCATCACATCAACTGCACATCGACGATCATCCTCCGCCCTCCGTCGGAGCATACTGACCTTGTGAGCTTGATTCCGACCACTTGCCGGCCAGCCTCGCTAAAGAAGGAGAAGGAGCATCAAAGAAGAAGAAAGAGGAGCCGCTGCTCCTTCGAATCGGCCAGGGACCTATTTGAAGAAGAAATAAATTTTGTGGGGGCCTTTTCGCAAGATCGTAGGGACCAAAATGCAACAATGCAAGGATTGAATTGCAATCATGATTAAATTGGTTCCAAATGTGTTTCTAAGTAGTTTTTAATGCTAAACATTTTTGCTAAAGCTCATTTCTGCCTCATTAATCAGATACTTGATTATTATTTGATTATAATAATTTTTTTTGAGCATTAAATAATTCTTTGTGATAACATTTCTCTCACTTCGTTACATCGCTTTAATTTGCATATTAAAGTGTGTTTGTGAGCCTGTCTAATTTTCAAACTTAGCTTGATCCGTATTCTAAGTTCACACAAGCAGTTTGTGAATATTTCAAATAGTGGTGGTTACGCATTCTTGCTCCCAGAGATGACCTCGAATCTTTTTGTTAATTCGAGTATTAAAAATTTAAATGTTAATTCATTTTGATCACCTATACTACAACACGTGATTTTGAAATACGATCGAAGTGCTTAACAAGTAATAAGTTCACCAAACTATGTCTTGTCCTCTTCTAAGTGAGCTCAGATTTAGAAGTCCCTTCAACCATGCTTCAATCAACCTAAAATTTGGTTCCTATACACATATGAACAGACACATCAAGGCACCAGATATAGCTAAGTGAAAAATTGCATAGAAACTCAAAACTATACATTATTTACATAATTCTCTAAAATGACTAATCAAACCTATATGGATGCAATGTAACTAAAATTGCCCTCAGACTAACATTATTTAGGCATTAATTAACATAAATAAATATGAAATTATCAACCACCTAGATAAACAACAAAGCCACATTGAGAAGAAAAAAAGAGTGAGCCAAAAGGTCAAAAATGAAAAATATTGTTGTAACTATATAAAAGAGGAACCAACTCGACTCCACATGAGAATTGAACAATGGACAAAAGTTGGATCCTTGAAGATGATTGAACAAGTAGTAAATATTTGATGGGCGTTATCCAATTTATTGACTTTGTTTTTAAGAGAGCATCAAAGGATGACATCATCATCTACCTCTGCAGAGTGTGGAAACCTATGGTGTGCAAATTGGAAAACAATATTAGAGCATTTAATTTGCAATGGCTTTTTCAAAGGATATATTCAATGGATTTTCACGTAAAGCACCGTGGATGTCAATAAAAGGAATGTTGAAAGTGTTATTGCAATAGATTTAGATTGCATTTAAATCTAAGTTTGATGATTTACTATTAATCTAAATATTGCAAGTGGTTAAGTGTTCATGGTATCAACCGATCCTATAAATAAAGGTCACCGATCCTACAAGGGAGGAAGACTAAAGCCACCATAATCCAAGTCGTTGCAATCATCCAACAGTCTCCTCGAGTTTTTTAACAACATTGACCAACAACTCCCTTGTTTCTCTTAACCAAAATCGAATGTATCTTCTACTCTTGCAGTATATAAATGCATGTACAATGTCATAAGGAAGGTGATGAGAGAAACAGAAATAAAATATAGTCCTTCCTTTTTGATATGGTATTAGGCTGGGGAACCCTTCGGCGACCTACCCCCACCTCGCTTCACCCTTGACACCATTGATACGAAATTTACGCACTTTTGAAAATATGAGTTTTTGTCGTTGAGACTCAAAAATCCAACCAACTTTTAAAATTTATAACCTAGATAAGATGAGTATCTAAGGTTGTCCAAAAGAGCCAATTTCTAGTTGTGATATTCTCTCTCTCTCTCTCTCTCTCAAATCTTCTTTTTATCTTTTTGAGGGTTTTCAAAACATGGGCAACAAAGATGAAGATTGTGAATCAAATGCAGAAATAAAATGAGAAAAACCCAACCTCCCTAAGCTCACTCTAGGCATGTGTGGCCTAGAGTAATTAGGAAGGGATTTTGAAGTGCACTAAGTAACTAAAAGAACTTGGAATTAAAGCACATAAAATGAATGAAAGGCAGTTGAAATTTTCATTAAGAAGAAAATTGTCTACAAGTACTTGGGAAGCTCAGCTGTGTGGAGGGGTTCCACACAATTAATTCCCAGGTAGAGGAAAGCTTCTCTACTACAAAAATTACTACAAAATGAAAGTGGATAGAAAAGTCTCCCGAATTGAAGTTGCTTTCACTCCAAGTATGGTTGCTTCCAGACTTGCAGAAAGCTCCTTCTTCCTCCTTGAATGCTTCCTCTCTAGCTCCTCCTAGGGTGGCAGACGTCTACCCTACTTCCCTTGCTTGGTCATCCTTCAATATGATGCTCCTTGGCTTGGTCCCGAGGAAGAGGAGAATGGAATGTAGACTAGAAGAGTATAGTGGAACACTCCTAATGATGCATGCCAATCCTCCTCTTCCTTGGCCTTCTTGGTAGTGTAATAGGTAGTGAATTGTAGCAACCAAGGATGGGTATTAAGGGGGGGTATGGTAGGGTTTATATAGGATGGGGAGGAGGTGGTTATGGTGGCCAAATGGTGGATATGGGTGGCGCCACCCATGAAGGGATGCCATGTGAAAGATTCAACTTTTCGCTTTGCGTTGTAATATTTAAGTGGTGGAAAAATCGACTAATCAAAAATAAAAATAACCACTCATAGAAGAGCGGGTCATGTCCACAGGGAGGCAATTATGCAATAAACTCTCGATTATTTTATATTCTTTCAGTAAATTGTGAAATCCCTATTCAAATCTGACATAAAATTCAATGGAAGGTAGATTCACAATAACTTAAAAAGATAAGGGTATATGTGCAGTTTTTCCTCACCAAAATCTTCAATAATTATATGATGATTTTGTGTAATTTTCACGTGTCATATACTAAAGAAAATTATTGCACAGGTTAAGCCCAAAACCAATCTTGAGATAGGTGAATATCATTAATGTGCAATTATCAGAGAATATGAGTGTACATGCGCAATTTTGCCACAATATAATAATAATAAATAAAAATCAAATTCTGGTGGCAATGGCAGTGAATGTAATTTTTAATATGAGAGGAAACAGAGCATTTGCTCTCTCTCCTCCTCGCGAGAGAGAGCACCGGTAGTGGAGCTGCTATGGAGGAAGATTGACCGGCATGTGGGGATCACGATGGCGGTGACAGAACGGCGAGAGGTGGCTGGCGGTGGCCGACGAGCGGAGGAGGACCGCCTGCCTGTTGGAGAAGAAGGCAGAGCGGTTGCTGCAGGGCGGCCTGTTGGCGGGTGGCTGCACGCTAGTGCGCGCCTGTGCGCATCTGCAGCGGTATGGTGGCGAGGGAGGTGATCTGGCAGGACAGTGGGGATGGCGCGAGCGCCTGCATCGTTGGAGGGGAGCGCTGGTGCACGCTTGTGCGGTGCTTGCGGGGACGATGGAGGCGCGCCTGCAGTAGGGCCACGCAAGGAGTATGCGCTGAAGGGAGGCGGACTTGCGGGTGCTGGAAGGTGCGGGCGTGCGGTGAGATTTGAAGGTTGAGGCACGCGCAGGCGTCAACGCATTGCAGTAGGGCGCGGGTCTGCGAGGAGGTTGAAGGCGCTGGCTGGGGTGTCTGCAGGTCGCTGAGGGGCGTGGGCAGAACGGTGGTGAAGGAGCGGGTGCCGGCTGGAGGAAGGCGCTGGCGTGCGGGCACTATGCAGAGGTGCGGGCGGACGATTGCAGGCGCGCGCTGGAGGGTGTGGCTGAAGTGCGCGGTTGGGAGCCTGGCGATGGGCGTGCGCAAGGTGGTGCGGGCACCTAGTGGTTTGCTGAAGGCGCTGGGGGCTGAGGCGCGCGGTTGTGGTGCAAGCTGCGGAGAGGTTGGAGTGCACATGGTGGCAGTGAAGTTGTGCGCACAGTGCACGCTTGAGTTGTTCCCCGCAAGGCGGAGGATGGATCTTCTCTCCTTTCTTCGCGTGCTTTTAACTCTTCCTCATTTGCGTCTGCGAGAGTTAAGGGATTTTCAAAATCCCTTAACTATTTCTGGCCTGCGGCTATTGAGGGTGCCAGAAGGATGGGGAAAAGAGCAACCGCCGATTATTTGAAAAGGGTAATTTACCCTTTCCTCCTCATTCTTTTGCCAATTATTTTTCCTGCACATAAAAAGCACATATTAAGTTATAAAATAGATGTAAACCTAAATCATGATGCATGCAAACACTCTATAACTTAATATAATTATTAACAAACCTAAAAGATACAATTAAAGTTACTTAGGCGTAATATTAGTCCATTAAAATGGGCTCATCAAATACCCCAATGCCTAAGATTTCTAGTCCCTAGCAAAAATAGAAGTAATCAGAAGATTTCTTCTTTTCTTACTTCAAAACTTTAGAGATCTAGACAAATTGTTACTTGATAATAGCCTAAGTAACGGATCCAAATGAAAAAGCCAATTCGCTTTGGGAGTTTGTACTCCACCCTTGGTAAATATTGTGTCAGGATAGGCAACTACTTCCCTCGGGGATAAAGCAAACGATAATCTGTAATTTGACCTCAACGTTTGGGTTAGGTAGGAGATATCGAGTTGAATGGATTTATATTTGGTGGCACACACTCATCTGGTGCTACATATAGTCTAATACTGCAGCCTCTAGATCTCTAGACTATTAGACAAGTCAACTCTGAGAGAGGCTACACAATTGTGCTCTCTTGATGTTCCTGGGCACTCCCTCTTCTTTTTCTTTCTGAGATCACAAATCTCGCCAGATTTAGAAATTGTACTCACTATTTGGTGGCCTCACATGGCATCCACACTTTAATTAAAGTCCTAATAACTCTACAACTAAGTTAGAGTACTCAACCAATATTCGGGCGATCAGAAATACTAAAAGGTAGGTATTAGTCATATTTGGTGGAACGCGAAAGGTGTTCTGTTACCTCAAAAACAATGTTACATCATAAACTTGGACTTTGTTTCTTTTTGTAATATAACTATTTCTTCTTTCTGTTTCTTCTTTTTCTTCTTCTTTTCTCTCTTTTTTTTATTATTTCTTCTTGTTTTTGTTTCTTTTTCAATAAACACAACACGATACGGACTTTTATTTACGAGGCACTATTAGGGATGATGATGGTAAAGAGGAAGTTGTGTAGCTTATTTGGTGGAAGTGCCTATTCTCGGTACCGGGAAGGAATGGATAGGACAGGTGTATTTCTGACCTTTGACACTATTACCCTCCTTCAGTCGAGGACTCTATGACGGACGGTCGTAACCATCCACCATAGTTATAGCTTTATTAAGACTCAATCTCTGTGTATCTGTCTTATTTGGTGACTCTCAGGAATTCACTCAAAGTACGCACACAGGAACAGAGAGTGAAAACTACGCCTAACTCTGAAGTATTATCATCTAATCATCCAAAACTTAAAGTCCTTGTACTAGACTTAGAGTACCAGTAATCTCTCTACTTTTACTCACAAATATGAGGTGGATCTACAAGAAGATAGTATGCCTGACTCCCTATGAACTGTCCAAGGGTTTAGTGGACTACAAATGCTTATTTTTTTTCCTCAAGGATCCATTACCAAGTCTACGTGCACATGAAATAAATGTACTGGATTCTAAACTTAAGAAATAATTCTAGAAGAAAAACCTCCACTAACCAAGGTATTTTGCTAGGGCTAACTCATTCAACTCAAGAAAAGAGGATTTTTGTTTTTATATGCTAACCTAAATGTATGAATACTTCCTAAAATGTAAATGCACTCCCCCATGCCTAAATCCTACAATGTCTCCATTGTAAAATTAAAACAGGAGGAGAAAGGAAAAACATCACCTGACATGATCCGCTGGGTTGCCTCCCAACAAGCGCTACATTTTCTGTCAGTAGCCAGACTAAGAAGGAACCTGTAAGTCTGGTTCCAAAAAGAAAAGGTTAGGCCTTAAGAATATGCATAACAGTGCAGGCCTAGAAAACAGGTAACCACAGATGTTGGGGAGCTGATGATGCAATGTAATTCCAAATGCGCGCCAGAAGAAATGAAAACAGAAAATCTCGTTGGCTACCTGGGGAGGTCTAGGAATAAGAAAGGGAATATGAAAAGAGGCCTCCCGAAATGGAATAAGTGGAGGATAACAAGGATCCTCCAAAGCAGGACGGGTTTTAAAAGATATAATCATTATTAGTTTAAACCCTTGAATGGCGAGAGTAAAAGTACAAGAATCAATCCATACTCGCCATTCTAGCCTAGGATGTACTAGCCTGATATATTCTCCAGAAAGATGTACATGAGCAGAGATTTGAACCAAGGATCGGTTAGGGAGTATAAGGGTTGTTTGTAGTGTTGGAAGGTAATGGTTAAGTCCAATGGGGGCTTAGTCGGGTCCAAATCCAACAATGATTCAGATTGTGTATACTCCCTAGTTGTAGACAACTTCACGTTACCCTGCCTAGTATTAATGATCGGAGTCATATTTGAATCAAGGGTAGACTCCAAATAACTCTTTGATGGCAGGGTCAAAAATGTAAGAATCATTATCATTCAGCTCATCCACAGATTGTTCTCTCAAATATTTGTCGGGGTGTATATGTGATTCATTAGGAGTTAGATCAGTATCCTTAATTATTTCTAAAGGAGGATCAGTGTTAATATTTTGGAGCAAGTCTATATCGTTGAATTTGTTATTGTTCTCGGGGTATAAATCCTCAATTGACGTGTTTTATCCCCGAAAGTCTCCCATAGACTTCTCATTATTTTGTTTGTCCTCCTCTAATATCAACTTCTGTTTTGATGGAGGATGACTCTCAAAAGAAAGGAGAAATCTGGATTTAATCATATTATTTCTATCCTCTGGAGGTAAATCCTCAAATGATAGATAATTCCTCGGTGATTCACTCCAGATTTTCAGTCTAGGTTCCTCTACGGGGGCATCCTTATTTTTTGAAATAGACTCTTCATATCCCTGAGACCAAAATTGATCTAATTCATCCTCCATTCCGTTAGGGTCACCTTCATTGAGTGCATTTAAATCCTCCAGATACTGAATGATAGGTGTGGATTCCCTAAGTGGAGGGTTATGGGTAGGCTCACTAAGGTTAGAATGGGATTCTACCAAATAATCAATAGGGGAAGTGATAGGAACAATACAACCTTGACCCGGGTTGGTAGGGGTAAGGAGAATACCATCATTGGGGTCAAGGCCTCAAGAGGTACCATCTTTCGTTGCTTTTGACTCCAATATAGTTCAGGTGGATGATCGTTGTCCTTTAGTGGCCGTGTCTCATTGAGAGAGTCTAAGTGATAGCTACATAAAATTGGATCCCTATTGTCATTAGGTTCCTCAGAATTATTTTCATGATCATGGTCTATTGGGTCGGGATCAGGATTATTGGGAAGCATGTAGCTAAGTTGTCTTATTTCTTCATTTAAATGTTGATTATTCCTCAACATCTCTCTCATTGATTCCATTATTTCCTTTTGTTGATTTTGCATTTCTATCATAAAAGAGGAGAGGCTACTATTATCAGGTTGGGGAGGATAGTCAATTTCAGGCTCTGGTTGCCTAGGGGTATCGGTCCAACCTCGATACGGAAAATCATGAATGGTGGGAGGGTTGGGTGTTTGCATGGAAGTAGGGAATTCAGGATTGGAAAATCCCACTCCTAGGCTTTGCTCAAAAGTGGGAGTTATCAGGTCGGTACTCCCAGGATAAGAATATGAATGATCCCATGAATTGTCAATGTACCCATCAAAGGATGGATATGCTCGGGGCATGGGATCCTGATTAAAAGATGGGAAGTATTGATTCTGATAATCTGAATGATAGGAGTAAGAGTAATCCATTTCTTTAAGCAAAACAATTTTAACTCTCTTAGGATTTAGCAAAATTCAGAATACAAGCAGAAACTTCCTAGAGAGTTCTACTGTCAAAGCAAATGCAAATTCAATGGGATATGTTTTTAGTAGATTGTAAGTCTTAGAGTTATATGTTTAGTTGGTGGCCAAACAAGTTTTGCAAAAAATTACGCTTCCTAGGATAACCTTTGCTGGTGCCTATAACCTACTGGCAAGGGATGAAAGTCTCGAATCGAGCCCACACACGAGGAACCGAAGTAACTTGGTGGATAGGCTTGTTGATTTCCGACTAACTTCCCTTGTGGTGCAAAAGAGGAGAGGTAGAAATTTATCTAGTGACCTTATGTGTGAGGTGCACAGTGTCTCAAGTGTGCAAGCATACGATTGTGTTTTTGATTTTTGAAATTCCGCAAACAAGATCCTTTTGCACACAATTTTCAGTCACAGATTTTAAAGTCCAACCTCTTAACAGTCCCAATTTTTTTAAAGTAACCACTGAATTAGTTTGATTTAAGCACTTTAATGGTTTTAGATTTAGGTTCAATGCATATGCATGACAAGTAATTAATGCTCAAGAGAATATGTACCTTACTCCAGCTTTCTTTATGCAATAATGAATGCAATGAAATAGAAATAAACTAGATGCTGCTCATTCAGTCCTAGATGATCATCCTATAGATATGCAGCTTCTAACAGGCAGTTTGAATTTTATTTATATATATATATATATATATATAATAAACAAACAGACCTAATCTAACTAACTAACCGAAATTCAGTTCAAACAGTTCAAATAATCCTATAATCTAAATAAATGGGAACACGCTCCCGAAAATACACTCCCGCATACAAGAGCGATAAGAAATAAAATGGCACTGTGAACACGTTCCCAAAAATACCCGACAAGGGTCCAAAAGATAGAATTTAAATTCTAATGTCTACTAAATCTAACTAAAACCTACTGACTAAATCAGAAATAGGCTTCTCCGTAAGCCTATATGTGTGGGATCAAGGCCCACGTGTTCTTGTTTCTGGCCTCCAGGTGGCTTCAAAGTCCACCAAGAAGATCGTCTCCGCCGTGCGTGTCGTTCAGGTTCAATGTCGTCGCTTTGTTGCACCTCGTCGTGTTAGATTCCTCGCACAATAATAAAAATGATTAGATGATTGCACAACTCATAATATTAAAAAAAAAATATTAACGTGAATCTATTGCGTCTCTTGCCTCCCCAGCAACGGTGCCAATTTGAAAAAGCTGACTTTCCGCTTTGCGTTGTAGTATTTAAGTGGTGGAAAAATCGACTAATAAAAAAAAATGAAAATAACCACTCACAGAAGAGCGGGTCGTGTCCATAGGGAGGCAATTATGCAATAAACTCTTAATTATTTTATATTCTTTCGGATATGTGCGAAATCCCTATTTAAATCTGACATAAAATGCGAAGGAAAGTAGATTCTCAATAACTTAAAACGATAAGGGTATATGTGCAGTTTTCCCTCACTGAAATCTTCAATAAATATATGATGATTTTGTGTAATTTTCACGTGTCATATACTAGAGAGAATCGGTGCACGTGTTGATCCCAAAATCAATCTTAAAACTAGCAAATATCAATAACATGCAATTATAAGGAAATATGAGTGTGCTGCGTAATTCTGTCATAATAAAATAATAATAAATAAAAAATCAAATTATGTGGCAATGGCAGTGAATGTAAATTTTAATTAACTTCAAAACAGAGCATTTGCTCTCTCTCCTCCTCGCGAGAGAGAGAGCACCGGCGGTCGTTGGAGAGGCTAGGGAGGTCGGCGAGGATGAGGGCTCTTTGATGGAGGCTGCGGCGTCGACGGAGGTGGCCGGCCAGCGGAGGAGACTGTTGCTGCCGTGAAGGTTTTGTTGAAGGTTGAAGGCGCTGGCTGCGGGCGGAGTTTGGCGTGCGCGCACCTGCGGGCAGAGGCGCGGGTCTACGAGCACGCAAGGCGGATGCCTGCAGGCACTTGCAGAGGCACGCACTTGCTGTGAGGTGCTGGAGGGTGTGCCCACGGGCTGGTGAAGGCGCTACTGAAGGTTGAAGGCGCTGGTTGCAGGCGACGTGCCTGCGGGAGTGTGGGTGCGCCTGGTTGCCTGGAGGAGGGAGCGCGCAAAGTGAGGCAATCTACAACGTCTGCGGGCGTCCGGGCGAGAGTTGAAGGTTGAGGCACGTGTGGGCGTCAGTCCACTACAGTAGGGCGTGGGCCTGCGGGGAGGTTGAAGGCGCGCCTGCAGTAGGGGCACGCAAGGAGGATGCGCTAAAGGGAGGCAGACCTGCAGGTGCTGGAAGGTGCGGGCGCGCGAGGAGGTGCGCTCTGCACGCAGCGCCTGTGGGCGCGGCTGGGGGGAGCACTGGGTGGTGCTGAAGCGGGTGCGGGCCTGGCGTAAAGACTTGGCGGGAGGTGTGATGGCGCGGTGAGCGGTGTTTGCAGGCTGCGGAGAGGCGCTGTGCAAGTGCAGGCTTGGTGGGCTGGAGGAAGGCACGCGCTTGCGGGCACGCAAGGTGGAGAAGGAGCGGGCACAGGGGGAAGATGAGGAATCTGGTTCACAGTGCACGTTGGGAAGCAGTTCCCCGCAAGGGGGAAGATGGCTCTTCTCTCCTTTCTCCACGTGCTTTTTAACTCTTCCTTATTTGCGTCTACGAGAGTTAAGGGATTTTCAAAATCCCTTAACTATTTCTGGCCGGCGGCTGTTGAGGGTGCCCGGAGGATGGGGAAAAGAGCAGCCACCGGTTATTTGAAAAGGGTAATTTATCCTTTCCTCCTCATTCTTTTGCCAATTATTTTTCCTGCACATAAAAAGCACATATTAAGTTATAGAATAGATGTAAACCTAAATCATGATGCATGCAAACATTCTATAACTTAATATAGTTATTAACAAACCTAAAAGATACAATTAAAGTTACTTAGGCGTAATATTAGTCCATTAAAATGGACTCATCACCATGGTTTGGCTCCAACCCTAGGGTTCTAGAAAGAGTCCTCTTGGAGCCAAAAGTGGGTGGTTGAGATGTTGTTTGGTGGTGGATGGGTGGTGGTGATTGAAGGGCATGTTGGCGCCAAAAATGGAGGTGGTTATGGGGATGTTTTGGTGCCATTTTGAAGAGATGACAAGGGGTGGTGGTGGTGTGGTGGTTATGTGTTTTGGCCCCAAAAAGGAGGAGTTGGTGGTGGGTGGGTGTGGTTTTGTGGAGCTTGGTGGCTGGCCATATGGAGTAGAGAGGGAGGTAGGTTGGCTAGCTAATTGGTGGACCTAAGTAGAGTTGGCATAGCTTTGATGGAGCTAATTGAGCTGCTTTGAAGTTGAGAGGAGATGAAGTAGAGCTACTTGAAGACTTCCTAGCTAGCTTAGGGCTTAGTCTCTGCGACCCCCGAGACTGCAACGGAACGGGATCCTATCACAAGGATCAAACACAAGGGGTATCTCAAAACAGTGTATAGCTACTGTAGACGTGTAGAGGATTTAATTCCGGAAAAAATGCAACTTGGAACGCGGAAAACGGAACTCGAACGGGCCCTAAACGGGTCGAAAACGACGAAACTGTGTAAAATCAGACGTCTGGAACTTCTTCCAGACGTCTTAAAAAGTGGATCAAAGAATTACCTTGTTCAGCGTGGTTTCCCAGACATCCAAAAGTCTGCGGGGACGTCTGGCCTATCTCCCAGACGTCCGATGGTCACCCCGGACGTCTGGATGTCGCTCCCGCCGTCTGGTACTACAGCCAGATGTCTGATCCGCGTTGGATGGCGAATCACCGAGCCTGTGCACACCCATCTCTCTCCCTCAGTACGGTCAGTCGACAGGAAGGAAGAAGACGGAAAACTCACCTTTCAGACGTTTGGACAGTCTTCCAGACGTCGACCCCGCCGTCTGGCTATCAGCACAGACGTCTGATTCTGGAAATTTTTCCAGAACCAGGGCACGACTCGCCCTCCGCTCGCGACGCCGCCCGCGTCGCACCTCGTGCGCCTGCTGCTCGAGCCGTAGCAGGCCTCCTGCGTCGTTCCGCGCCCGCTGCGCTCCCCGCCGGCCGGCCCTGGCAGCCCCAGCGAGCTCGCCCTCACGGCTGAGCGCCGCTCTCGCACGCAGCACCCCCTCCGCGCTCACTGCGGCCGTCGCCGCCGCAGCAACCCCGCGCCCGCTCTCGCGCTCGCTCACTGGAAGAAGAAGAGGAAAGGGGTGGAGGCGACGGAAGCGAGGGGAGGCGTGGTCTTTTTAAGGCCGCGCGAGGAGGAGAGAGAGGGAGCACGGCAGCGGCATCTGCAGCCGCAGAGAAAAGAATAAGCGAATATGCGGTCTGCACGCTCAGGCGCGCAGACGACCCGCGCGTGTCGAAAATAACTGATTTCTAGATGTCTGGAAACGATCCCAGACATCTTGTCAGACGTCTGGATGTGATCCCAGACGTCTGTTCCGACGTCTGGGGCATGCGTTCGTAACAATATAACAAACTCAATGGAAGTTTCGTCCCCGAAACTTGCGCCAATTAGGGTGCGGGAAAAGATGTCCAATTAACCATAACAAACTCAAAAAGGACCGAAGCCGGTCTGAAAAGACGTACCCGCGAAAAGCTCCGGGTACCGCTCCCGCATTGCCACCTCAGGCTCCCATGTAGCCTCCTCGTACCGCTGGCTCCTCCACAAAGCCTTTACCAGGGGTACATGCTTTCGTCTCAAACTGCAGACGGCTTGGTCTAGGATCTGCACTGGCCGCTCGGGGTAGGTCAGGTCGTCGCCCACCTCGACGCTCTCGTGACTTAGTACGTGACTGGAATCGGCTACCTACTTCCTGAGGTTGGACACATGGAACACGTCGTGCACACCAGAAAGCTGCGGGGGAAGGGCAAGTCTGTAAGCAACGGGTCCAACCCGCTCCAGGACCTCAAAGGGCCCCACGAACCTCGGCGCGAGCTTCCCTCTCACCCCAAACCGCTGTAAGCCCTTCATGGGCGAAACACGAAGGAAGACGTGGTCCCCAACCTCAAACTGCACCTCTCTACGTCTCCAATCCGCGTAGCTCTTCTATCTGCTCCTGACAGTGCGGAGTCGTCTGTGGATCTGCTCGACTACCTCCTGACTCTGCCGGATCAACCTGGGGCCAACCTCCCACTTGGTCCCCACCTTAACACAACTCAAGGGTGCCGTACACTTCCGTCCGTATAGAGACTCGTAGGGAGCCATGCCGATGCTCGAGTGATAACTGTTGTTGTATGCAAATTCTGCTAGGGGCAGGTGCTCCTCCCAAGAGCCCCTCCAGTCCAGTACACAGGCATGCAAAAGGTCCTCAAGTGTCTGTATCGTGCACTCAGACTGTCCGTCCGTCTGGGGGTGGTAAGCCGTGCTAAACCTCAACCTTGTCCCCAAGGCCTGCTGAAACTCAGCCCAAAACTGGGACATAAAGCGGGTATCCCGGTCGGATACGATCTCTCGCGGAACTCCGTGTAGTCGTACCACATCACGGATATACCTCTTTGCCAACTGTGTTGGTCCCAAAGTGACTCGGATCGGCAAGAATCGCGCCATCTTCGTCAGTCTATCCACTATTACCCAGACTGCGTCGTATCCCTGCTGGGTAACAGGTAAGCCCACTACATTGGCCTTTCCTGAGTGGTAGGAGATGCTGCATCTCCAACCAACGTCTTTGTCTCATGTTGAGCTCCTTCTGGTAAAAAAGATATCTGAAGCTCTTGTGATAAGTAAAAATCTCGAAGGTCTCACCGTACAAGTAGTGCCTCCAGGTCTTCTGCGCGAAGACAATAGTTGCCAACTCTAGGTCATGGGTAGGGTAGGTATGCTCATGGGGCTTCAGTTGCCGCGAAGCGTAAGCGACAACGTGACCCCTCTGCATGAGCACACCTCCTGACCCCTGCAAGGAGGCATCCGTGCACACAACGAACCCGCCACTACTGTCAGGGATGGTGAGCACGGGAGCCGAGGTCAACCTCTCCTTCAGCTCCAGAAAACACGCCTCACAGGCGTCTGTCCAAGCGAAAGGCACGTCCTTCCGGGTCAACTGTGTCATAGGACACGTAATCTGCGAAAATCCTCTGATGAATCATCTGTAGTAGCCTACCAGTCCCAGGAAACTGCGAATCTCAGTGACTGAACGCGGTCTCTCCCACCTGAGCACTGCCTCGACCTTGGCTGGGTCCACCGTCAAGCCGTCTCCAGAGATCACATGACCCAAGAGGGTCACCTCCCTCAACCAGAACTCGCACTTGCTGTATTTGGCGTACAGCCTGCGTCGCCTCAGAGTGTCCAGAACCATCCGCAAGTGCTGTCGGTGCTGCGTCCGATCTCTAGAATAGATGAGTACATCATCTATGAAAACCACCACGAACTGGTCCAAGTACGGTCTAAACACCCGGTTCATCAGGTCCATGAAAGCAGCGGGGGCATTGGTCAGCCCAAACGGCATGACCAAAAACTCGTAGTGTCCGTACCGGGTGCGGAAAGCTGTCTTGGAGACGTTGGTCTCCCTGATCCTCAACTGGTGGTATCCAGACCTCAAGTCTATCTTGGAAAACACCGTGGCACCCCGCAACTAGTCGAACAAATCGTCGATCCTCGGCAGCGGATACCTGTTCTTGATGGTGACCCTATTCAGCTGTCGGTAGTCCACACAAAGACGTAGGGTCCCATCCTTCTTCTTCACAAACAATACCGGAGCTCCCCAGGGAGACGCACTGAGCCTCACGAAACCCTTCTCCAGAAGGTCCTGCAACTGAGACTTGAGCTCTCGCAGCTCAAGCGATGCCATCCTGTATGGCACGGTGGAGATGGGGCTGGTCCCTGGTACTAGTGAGATCTCAAACTCGATCTCACGCTCGGGCGGTAGTCCTGGTAACTCGTCTGGAAACACGTCAGGGTACTCTCTGACCACCGGGGTGCTTTGGAAGTCTGCCACAGGGCTGGGCTCTGCCACCACACAAGCTAGGAAGCCCTCACACCCCTGGCTCAAAAGTCTCGCCGCCCGAAGTGCCGAAATGCACCTGAAACCTCCGTCCACTGGCTGTCCGTGAAACTCGAAAGAAGGCAACTCCGGAATGGAGAAGACAATCTTCCTCTCAAAACAGTCCACCAAGGCATGGTAAGCGGACAACCAATCCATCCCCAAAATCACTCCAAAGTCCTCCATCTGTATCATAATCAGGTCAGCTGGTAGGCTATGTCCCCCGACGCTGACCTCACAATCCGTGTACACCTCCTCAGCGACAAACAGCTGACCACTCGGATCTCTGATTACGAACGGATTCTCTAACAGTGTATAATCCTGGTCCAAACTAACTGCGAAACTGGCTGCGACAAACGAGTGCGTAGCACCGGAATCGAAAAGCGTGTAAACGAGTCTGCCAGAAACTGAAACCATACCTACTACCACCGATCCCGAAGCTCTGGCATCCCTGTGTGTCAAGGCGTTGATACGCCCTTCAGCTCTAGGCACGGACGAAGCAGCCACACTCTATGTCGGACGGGTAGGTGCTGGCCGGTACCCTCCTCGCGACTGCTGTCCTCCTCCTCGCGCCTGGGAACTGCGGCCTCCTGCGCGCCCTCCAGTGCTCTGCGCGGGGAGTATCTGCTGACCTCCTGCCCTAGATGGGCAGTCCCTCCTGATGTGGCCCGGCTGGCCACACTGGTAGCAGAGGGGAACCCGACTCCCGCCCTCAGTGGGTCCCTGCTGTCGGCTAGGCGGGGGTCCGGTGTTGGCGACTGGCCCCTGTCGAAGGCCCCCAAAGGCCACTGATGGCCCTGGACAACGTGACGGCTCTCCTGCGGATGGCACGTGTCTCCGTTCTCGCCGGCCCTGTGAAAAGTCTGGCTGGAAGGGCCTCTTCCGCCCGCCGTCGGTGTCTCGCGCGGACGGGTTGGTCTCCTCGTAAGTCATAGCTGCCTCTACCACCCTCGAAAACGTAGGCAGCTTCAGGGGTTTGACATACCCCCGGATCGCAGGCCGGAGCCCCTCGGTGAACCTCCAAAGGCGCTCCTCCTCAGTGGCTACCGCTGTTGCTGCAAAGCGGGACAGCTCCAAGAAACGCGTGCGGTACGTGCTCACAGTCATCGTCCCTTGGCGGTGAGTGTGGAACTCCCGCCTCCTCTGGTCCTGCCACGTCTGGGGAAAGTACTGCACGCAGAAGAGGGTGACGAACTGGTTCAACGTCAGCTCGTCCCTCTCCTGTCCCCGGACCTCCCTCCACCACCGGTGTGCCGCACTCTCCAGCTGGTACGTGGCAAAGGCCACGTGGCACTCCACCGGGGGGCGAAGGGTGTCGAAGATCTTCTCTAGCTGCTCAAGCCAGTCCTCTGCCTCGGTCGGGTCCTCATCCCCCTTGAAGGAGGGGGGCTTGAGCTTCCGGAACTGTTCGAAAAGCTCGAAGTGGCGCTGTAGGGGAGGTGCTGGCTCACCTCCAGGCGAAGGTGCCTCGTGTACAGAAGTGTCGGAGGAAGGTGGGGGCGACAGCGGCCCATCCCCTCCCTCGTGTCCAGCGCCGTGTCCGTCGCGTGGTCCCACAGAGGACTCCCCCTCTGCAGCCCCAGGAGGAGGCGCTCGGGGCGGTGGGTGGAGCTCCTCCCGTACAATGTCTCGTATCAGTCTGGCGAGGTCCTGGGCCTGGATGCCCTGGAGTGGTGGCTGGTCCACCGAGACGTCAACAACAGCACGTCCACCTTGCCTACCTCGTCCTCGGCCGCGCCCGCGGCCAGTCTCGCCAGTCCCGCGACGAGGCATCTCCTGTAAGGAGACGCGAAACAAAACTGAAAAACATCAAAACAAACGGTACCCAACGAAACTTCTAAGAGCTCATATCAAGAGATATGTTGTGGTGGCTACTCTAGTTATAAACATGTGAATTGGTTATTCTACAGTTAGTTGATTCACTTCTCGGGACGACCTTGCTCTGATACCATCTTATAACGACCCGGTTCCCGAGTCCCTACGAGACACGAGAACCGGACCGACTCAACTAATCCCAAGACCTAGTCGTCCAACGAGGAAGTAACCAAAAGAGCAGTAAAATAAATCACATTCAGCATGAATATAACTAACAGTAAGAAAGTACAGTAGTAAGGAAAGAAACTACCACAGTATGTACCACCACAACAGTAGAACAACATTTATAATATAATTTGAACTGCAGGTAAAGAAAGTACAGCAGAAACAAGAACTACTCACTATAACGTAACAAAAAGAGGTACAAGAGACAGTGGTAACTCTACTGGACCCTACTCGGCCCAGCGTCCTCTGCAGCCGCTGACCCTGGCTGCTCAACACCTGGTCCTGAAAAAGGTAACGAGTGTAACACGTCAGCAAAACGCTGAGTAGAGTGGCAACTAAACTAAAGACAACAGTAGAGTGTACAGTAGCTGTTATGTTCGATTACTTTCTTTATTCACATCTTTCAATTGTCTCACTATTTCATTTATTCCTCAGATCTTTTTCTTGATCTTGAATGTTCCTCGTGGGAACGATCTTGATTGCAGTCTTTTCCAAAAAGTAGAAGTAGCATGTGGTGCTCTCCTGGCCGGGAGAGTCCCCCGTGGTGATCCTACCCTCAGTCAACCACCCCAAGGTCACTGACAGACGTAACGGTGACTACGGCACGCGCGATAAATGCACAGGTAGCTAACCCGTACTGGCACGCGGTCAGTCGTTTCCTTTAACGGGTGCGCCCAAAGCACAGCACGGAACCAGTCCAGGGCAAAGCCCTCTCAGTAACAGGGGTCCAACCCCTCCACTGTAACCAAACCGGGGCCTTGCCCCTCCACAGTCCGCGCACCCTCGCCTGACTACCCTGGTTTGCCCCAGTGGGCCTAAACAAGTCGGTGTAGGAGGCTAGCAGAACCCCGGGGCCCGTGGGGTAGCTAGTGCCCTCCTAACACTAGTAGCTCTCCTCGGTACTACGTACGCGAGGGCCAGCAAGTCGGTATAGAGTGGCCAGTCCTAACCCCGGGTCCCTGGGGCGGCTGGCTCCGCTCTACACTAAACAGGTACAGGTACTTCCTTTGGTACTACGTACCCAAGAGACAGTACACAACTACATCTCAGTTCCATTCCTTTCTCTTTCCAGGAGTTCCACTCCTAATTCTCCCCGTAGGGTTCCATCCTTTTTACTCAAACATCCAGGTTTTCACTTTCCAGTTTCACATTCTTACAATCCATGTTCTCAACCACGTTATTTATTCACAACAGGCAGCTGTTAATTCAAATTACAGGCAGCTTTATATCTCTTTCTATTTTCCAAGACTGCAGTATTATACATTCCACTAGTTTTCCCATCCTAGGATTCATGCCATATCTTAGGATCTATCATACAATCTAGTTTTCCAACCCTAGGATTCATGCAACACCTAGGAGCTATCATTCCATCTATTTCTCATTCCTAGGATTCATGCCATGTCCTAGGTTCTATTTATGGTTCCATAATTTAACAAATTTTATTAATAACTTAAAGCCACTCTACTAGGTACAACGGAAGTAATGGGGGCGTGATCGGGAATCCCGCGTGCCTCCGCGACCCCCGAGACTGCAATAGAACGGGGTCCGATCACAAGGATCAAACACAAGGAGTGTCTCAAAATAGTGTATAGCTACTGTAGACGGGTAGAGGATTTAATTCCGGAAAGAACGCAACTCGAAACGCGGAAAACGGAACCCGAACGGGCCCTCAACGGGTCGAAAACGATGACACTGTGCAAAATCAGACGTCTGGAACTTCTTCCAGACGTCTTAAAAAGTGGATCAGAGAATTACCTTGTTCAGCATGGTTTCCCCGACGTCCAGAAGTCTGCGGGGACGTCTGGCCTTGCTCCCAGACGTCCGATGGTCACCCTGGACGTCTGGAGGTCGCTCCCGCCGTCTGGTACTACAACCAGACGTCTAATCCGCGTTGGATGGCGAATCACCAGGCCTGCGCACACCCATCTCTCTCCCTCAGTACGGTCAGTCGACAGGAAGGAAGAAGAAGACGGAAAACTCACCTTTCAGACGTCTGGACAGTCTTCCAGACGTCGACCCCGCCGTCTGGCTATCAGCATAGACGTCTGATTCTGGAAACTTTTCCAGAACCAGGGCACGACTCGCCCTCCGCTCGCGACGCCACCTGCGTCGCACCTCGTGCGCCTGCTGCTCGAGCCATAGCAGGCCTCCCGCGTCGTTCCGCGCCCGCTGCGCTCCCCGTCGGCCGGCCCCGGCGAGCTCGCCCTCACGGCTGAGCGCGCTCTCGCACGCAACACCCCCTCCGCGCTCACTGCGGCCGTCGCCGCCACAGCAACCTCGCACCCGCTCTCGCGCTCGCTCACTGGAAGAAGAAGAGGAAAGGGGGTGGAGGCAACGGAAGCGAGGGGAGGCGTGGTCTTTTTAAGGCCGCGCGAGGAGGAGAGAGAGGGAGCACGGCAGCGGCGTCTGCAGCCGCAGAGAGAAGAATAAGCGAATATGCGGTCTGCGTGCTCAGGCGCGTAGACGACCCGCGCGTGTCGAAAATAACTGATTTCCAGACGTCTGGAAACGATCCCAGACGTCTGGTCCGACGTCTGGGCCACCTCCCAGACGTCTTAAAAGACGTCTGGGGCACGCGTTCGTAACACAAGCTCAACTAAGTTGAGTTGAATTGAGCTTCAAGAGCTGGAGATGGGTTGGTCTGAGCTGGAATGTAGCTGTTGTGAGCTTTCATCTACTTCTTGATGTTTGTGCCTTTCATCTGTCAGGGTTCTCTGTGTATTCTAGTGTCTCCTCATTCCCTAACAAGTAAATAAAGTGTATCAATACATAAAATAAAGAAAACCTAACAACGCATGCCGAACCCTGATCATGCATGAATGTCTAATTGCAACCCAATATCATAATGCAAATGCAAAAACCCTAGGAACTAAGTGTAATATTAGCCTAAGAATGATGATAAGCTGGTGTTTATCAACCATCAGTTCAGTCCCACGCCAGTAAGGATCCTACCCGCACCCCTCTTCTCCGTTCCATCTCGCCCAACAAATTCCTCCTTGTGTTGCCACCTACCCTATTGTGATTGCGCAACATGATCACACATAGAGGTATGAATCCCTACTCAACCACGACTCCCATCCTGTTATCAACGTCATTGTAATGACTGATGGAACTCTCCCCACAACAACCCAACTCCACATCAACCCATTGGGAGAAGAATGCCCACTTGTGGTGGCTCTTCTCACACACGTCCTTACCAGTCAGTATCACCATCTCCGATACTCTGATCGAGAGTCCACCACGCGCTAGTCTTCAACAATCCTCCCACCAAGGTTCGAGCTTCATTCCATGTCATCCATTGTCTCCATCGTACTTCCTCACATGAGCCTCTGCCTCCTCGAGTCCTCTCTCAGCACTGACGTAGAGCAAGGTGTGCTCTCCATCACCATGCGCCCTCTCTCCACGTCATCCCAGCACCTTCGCACTTTGGCCTTCCCCATCTCTCCATGTCCAATGCTAGGTTCGATTGGGAGCCCTACTCCCCTCCGTTCCCTAACATATCTCAGCAAAGCTTCTTGCAACAACACCTACTGGTGCGTGAAAATTATCTTTTAGAAATACTCGTCGTAGTATAAGACAAAAATTATGACAACACTGAAATTTATAAAACTCAAAATTAGGAAATTAAGTCCGAGGTCGTTTGTAGGGAGTAAATATGGAATTCACAGACTAATCGCGGTATAAAAATAATGAGCGCAATCAATGAATCACAATTAAAGATATTCAATGAATAAACTACTTAGAAATATATTCAATGATAAACCAATTGATCTCAAGAACAACGGGATAAAAAGAATAAAAGAAAACCCCAAAAATAATGGTGATTTAGATCACCACTTAGCTCCTTCAACTTAAGCATACATCCCTTAGTTCAAATTTTCCAACAATGTTCAGAACCACATATATCTCAATTAGCCACGCTAGAATAGATATCAAATGACTCCACAATGCCTCAACCAATATTAGACGTCAAGTATAACCCCAGACGAATTAAGTGATCATAATACAAGGCACCAACACAGCACAAAGCCAATGCCTCAAAGATACCTAAGTGTTAGGCATGCATGCATGCATCTCGAGGCATTGGGTATGAATCTTGAAGCAAAACTCTCCCCTTTCCTTCTCAGAGATTCTCCCTTAATCTCTCTAATTAGATAATTGGGTCTTTCAGGCGGGTAATTGGATCCGGGTAGGGGACCAGGCTCACCAGCGTGGGTAGTGAGCGAGGAGTGAGAGGGCATGAGATAGCGCATGGGCGAGGGGACCTCACCCCCTTGTTCGAGGCAAGAAACTAAAGGTAGCGAAACAACTTATGTGCTACGTCTACTCTAGATACCCACAATGTGGGACTAAGTGGATGCCCTCTTCTTTGCACATTGCAGCCGTGGTTGCTTCTCTGATAGTGACTGCTGTTGTGGTTTCCTCCCTCAATTGAAGCTACGAGTGACTTCACAGAGCATTTTCGTAGTGCCTGGAGATGATGGTAAGGCGTATTGATGGCCGAAGGAGTGTGGTCGGTGACGAAGACGACGACTAGTGGTGGTGACACCTGAAAGCATAAATACGACCTCTCAGCCCAATTAGACTAGCTCAAAAGCTTCGCCATAGTATGAGGGAGGTGGTGGCGATGGTGATTGGAGCATTGTAGTGGCCGGACAGTGACGGTGAAGGTGACCAGAAGGTGAGTTGCTTAGAGGGGCGAAGGAGTGGACGAAGCTTCCAATTTGTAGAGGGCTTTTGATCTGTGGAAGATGGGAAGCATTTGGTGGTGATAGTTGGGCATATGGTGGTCGACGGTGGCGTAGCGGCTTCATCGTAGGTGTCACTGGAGGCAGAGAAGACGACGAGGAAGAAGGCGATGTAGTGGTCGAATCTATGTCCTAAATACCTAAGACTAACCTAGAGATTAAGAGATAGAGAGATAGAGAGAGAGAGACCTAAATCATGGGATGAAAGGGATAGGAATCCTTGGGGGCTTGCTTCGCCGGAGCCAAGGATGATAAAATCTCCGGTGATGAGAAGCGGTGACGACGATGGTGGACGGAGCTCTTGCTGGGTACGGCGAGGAGTGGAAGAAGATGAGGATCAAGGTAGGATGCCCAATTTTTCCGTTGGAGGTTCTGAAGAGAGGGGTTGAAAAGGTCTCCGAAGCATAGTCGGAGAGGAGAGAAGGGGAATTCCGATGTAGACCTGGCTAGTTTTGACCGCCAAACAATCTAGAGCTTATATAGAGCTTAGATTTAACCTTAAACAGGGGAATTAGTCGCAATTTCGATGGGATTTGATTTGAGTTCCCTCATAGATTTTGAGGGCTTCTCTTGAGCTCCATGCTGTGATTTGGAATCACTGAAGTGATTCAATCATAAGTGGATCTCCTAAATATTGTTATTTCCAATTTTGGGAGGATTTGGCTAAGGAATCAAGAAGATCTCCTTGTTTGAAGGTCGGATGCAAATACATTCACACGTCAATGGCACCAGGGATCCATTTGAAGAAAATGACGAGAAGTTAGGGGTTTGATTGCAAGGAATCTGAAAGTTAGGGGCTTAAGTGTAAAAATAGAGTTTTAATGGACTAGATTGCAAACTAGGTTAAGATGAACTTTGATTGGACTCAAATTTTGTCTTTAACCTAATTTGGACCCAAGAATTATAATGGTGAAGTTGAATTTGAGTTTTGACCACGTTTGACAGGGTAATTTGCATAGAAGTCCAAATTGAAATCTCGTTTAAGACTTTATTCAAGGTCAAAATGGATTCAGATGGTCAAGCCAAGGATACCAAACCTCTTAGAATATTTTTATATAAATTTTAGGATGTTTAGATGAATTTTACCCTGATCAAAACCTCTTCAATTTAAGCAGACCTGAAATTAGGATTTTGTGTGTTATTTGGGTTCTTGCAATGCGTGAAACCTTATTTCTATCTGTGTGGACCCGCTCTTTAGACTTTAATTCTCATTAGACCTTCAATTAACCCCTAGGAAACCTTGTGGTTACTCTTCATTTGTGATGTTAAAACTGCATAATTAACCCTTTCTGTTATTTTCTTCTTAAAATGGATTTGTGTGGAATTACTGTCCTTAAGCAATTATTTAGGAGTATTTGTCACTTGATTTCAATTAATTCAAGTTAGTTATGGTTAATGATGGTGTTACCATCAACACCATTCTGAATTCTCTTAGTTAGTGTTGGCCTCTTCTAATGAATACGCTCCACCTACCCTTACTCCGAGTCCTCCCCACTCGATGAACGCTTATCCTGCTATCCTCGTTCTGAGGACCCAACCTGCATGCGAGTTTTGGCATCACTACGCTTCACTTCAGTGATGACGACTCCATCATCAACACTAGTTGCACCCCCACCCATGAGTATTCAACAGTTTTCGTCTATGAAGCTTAAGTCAACAAACTATTTGTTGTGGAAAACACAAATTATGTCATTATTATGTTCCCTTAGCCCCTTGGGCATTGTGGATGGGTCAGAAGCCAATCCTCCTGCTTCGGACCTCGCTACATCCTTCTCCATGGCTACCATGACTAGCTCCAAATAGGAGGACCGGGTCAAACATGACCAAATAGTCCTTAGTATGGCTATTGTCCTCCCCCTCTAAAAAAGTCCTAACTATTATCGGGCTTAAGCATGCTCCTGACGTTTGGGTTGCTCTCCACGCCACCTATGGGGCTACATCTCACATACGCCTTTTGCAACTTCAGATACAACTCTACAATCTTCGTAAGGGGATGGAATCCATCACCGATTTCCTCCAAAAGGCAAAATATATCTCTGATGAATTGTCTGCTTTAGCTTGCTAGTCGCTTCAGTAGACTTCAATGTAATTATATTCTGCAACCTTGGGCCTGACTACAATGATATCGTTGCAATACTTTTAGCACGTAGCATCAACACTTCCTAAGCTGAGCTTCACAACATCCTACAAAGCCATGGGATTTGCTTGCAACAAAATATCACTACTTCTCCATCTGTCAACATCACCAGTCATTCCTCTTCCTCTACAAAGAAGCCATCTGCTATTTGTGGCATGGCTGTGGCTGTGGTTCGCAACTCCACACTCCACACGCCGTCACCACTCGCCAACCACCTCAAAAGCTCTACTACGCCTTCGCAAGAAAAAGCCCTCAATCTATTGAGGGATTCGATGCCTCCATTGCCTTGTCAGACTTGACTCTGGCACATCGCCTCCAGCCTCCTTACAACAAATCACCACCGCCATCACCTTCAGCAGGGTCCGGGGAAGTTCTTCGACCCCTTTCCTGAGACCAAGAACACCTCCATCACCAAGACGACCTCCACCGCCGCCGCCACCTCCACCTTCACCAACATTGACAGGCCACCTTCAGCCATCCTTGAGCTCCGAAGCTTTGCGAGAAGCTATGTGGGGGCACGAGGAGTCTTTAGCGAACTTCAAAGGGCGATTTCACACATTGAGAAGCTTCCTCAACCTCCGTCGGAGCCATCGACTTCCTTTGCCATTTCCGCCTCCTCCGCATCTCCAACTGATGATCCAAGGCTACCATCAAGTCGGCGGAACTCCAACGACCAACATCAACCAACACTAACCCCATCCAACAACTGAAGCGTGTTGCCAATGACCCTCTGGCGATCTTGTCGGCGTTGAAGAAGAAAGGACCCTCTATCTATTGGCAGGGATTGGATTGAAAGAAAATAAAATTTGCAAGGACCAATTTACAAGCCTCCAGGGACTAAAGTGCAAGAAACTTAGTTCTTTAGGGACTAATATGAAATTTTTTGTTGATTTGGTTTAAGATTTGGTTCTAATGGGTTTTCAAAGCAATTTCCCATTCAAACCTTACTGATATTAAGTATTTAGTGCTTAATCCTCATTGACATTTGATTATTCTTGATTGAGCTTAAGTAATAATTTTTCTGATCATTAAGTCCTTGCACTTGATAATTAGATTTCATCGCTTTATTTTGTAGAATCAAGTGTGACTTAGAGCTTGTTTGATTTGTAAAAATTCACACTTAATGCAAGTTCATCAAATTTTTTTATAAACAATTAAATAATGGTACTTGTGCATTTAATTGCTCCTAACGAACGATCTTAGACTCTAACTTTGAGAAATATAAATTTTAAAAGTTGATTGAGAGTATTTTAACTATACTACAATGCATTTTATCAAACATCGATTCGCGTTTGTCAGATTTCTTACTCTCAAGCCACATTTTGCCCAAGGAGGAATAACTCATCGTGTGTTGACTTCTCATACTCATGAGCAAAATGGGGACTCTAAAAGAATAATACGAAACATTATCGACACTACCCTTACCCTACTTACTCATTTCCATACCCCTAAACACTTTTGTGATTTTGTGATGGACACTGTCCTCTACCTTATAAATCGACTGCAAACACCTGTCCTTGCCCACAAGTCTCCCTATGAGACCCTCTTCACCACCTCCCCACCAAATCATTTTCTTCACGTTTTTGGTTGTGTGGCATACCCCCTGCCTCACCCATCCAACTCCCACAAGTTCTCTTTTCATGTGGTAAACTGTCTTTCCAGTCTATACCTACAATTACATGGGTTACCGCTGTTATGAACCTCAAATCAATCAATTCTACATTACGCGCCATATTCAATTTGGTGATTTTGCTTTTCCTTTGAAGCTAACTCTGTTTTAGGATTGACTTTGGCATTGTTTGATGATATCTGGCTTACAGTGCAACTTTCTGCTAGTTCACATTCTCCATAGGAATCACCCTCCCCGGCAACAATGCCCTCATTCCCTTCCCTAGCACAATTGGTGCCTACATCGCCTCCTGAGCAGGCTGGCACCTCTCAACAGCTGCGCCTATGGCAATTGTTCGACTACTATTCTCTTATTGGTCTCTCTAGCAAGCAGCAACACCATCCGTTTCTAACGGCCCTAGCTGCTATCTCCTCTCAACCGACTAAGCCCACTTACTTCTCCCATGCAAATAAGGATGCATCCTAGCGTAATGCCATGAGTTGGGAGTATAATGCTCTCCTTGCAAATGGCACCTGGTCTCTTGTTCCGAAGCAACTTGACATGAACATCATCGACTGCAAATGGGTCTTCAAAATAAAATACAAACCAGATGGCATAATGGACAGATACAAAATTTGCCCCGTTGCTAAGGGTTACAATTAGCGTGAAGGTATTGATTACATTGCCGCCTTTAGCCCAGTGGTTAAGCCTACCACTGTTTGTGCAATTCTTGCTCTGGTCGTTTCTAGTAGATGGACAATCTGCCAACTTGATGGCAACAATGCCTTCTTACATGGTCATCTAACTGAAACTATTCTTATGATGCAACCTTTGAAATTTGCCAGCCATGATTATCAACACTACGTTTGCAACTATAGAAATCCTTATATGGTCTAAGCCAAGCCCCTCATGTGTGGTTCAGTCGACTCAGCTCCTGTTTTCTTTCACTCAACTTCAAAGGCTTCAAAATGGACTCCTCTCTATTTATTTATAACAATGATACTCTCATTATCTACATCTTGGTCTACACAGACGATATCATCATCATAGGAAACAATTCTACCTACCTTCAAGCTGTCATTTCTCACCTTAACAACAAATCCAAAGTGTAAGACCTTAAAGAGCTACATTACTTTCTTGGAATTGAAGTTCTACGCAAGCCAACTATGCTGCTTCTATCTTAGTGCAAATATATCATTGATATGTTCAAAAGGTCAGGAATGGAATCCTGCAAGCCAATACAAATACCAATGTAACATTCTCCAAGCTCACATCTCAAGGAGCACTGTTTCATGATCCCACCCTTTATAGACAGATTGTTGGAGCTTTATAATACCTTCTCATGACTCACTTAGACTTATCTTCTCCGTCAATAAAGCATGTCATTTTATGAGCTCTCCTACCAATGTTCATTGGGAACATGTCAGAAGAATCCTTCGATATCTCAAACACACTGTCGGTTGAGGATTATTTATCACATCAACCTCCACACCCCGTTCTACAAGCCTACTCCAATGCCAACTTGGTTGGCTCCTCAGATGACAAAAAATCCTTGAGTTGTTACCTTGTTTATCATGGGAGCAATCTTATCTATTGGTCTGCTTGCAAATAGCAACCTGTGTCTCGATCGTTGACGGAGTCTGAACATATAAAGCCTTAACTAACACCATTACCAAGCTCACATGGCTAAGGTCCCTATTGCACAAATTGATTGTCTGCACCGACATGCCTCCCACTTTATAGTGCGATAATATTAGAGCAACTTATCTCACTACCAATCCTATTTTTCATGCTCGTATGAAGCATATTGAGGTTGACTATCATTTTGTACATGATCAAGTTGCGAAAGGGATCCTATCTGTCGACTTTATCTCGACCAAATATCAGCTTGCGAACATCATGAGCAAACCTCTACTAAAATCGCAATTCCTATGCATTTGGGATCAATTCGAACTCCAATCTGCAGTTACTTAGCTTCTAAAATTGAGAGGGGCTATTAACCGATCCTACAAACAAGGAAGAGAATCCAAGCTGTTGTTGTTAACCAACTCCTCGAGTTTCTCAACAACATCAACCAACAAGTCCCTTATTTCTCTCAACCAAAATCAAATGTATCTTCCACTCTTGTAGTATATAAATCCATGTACAATGTCACAAGGAGAGTGACAAGAGAAGCACAAATAAAATACAGACCTTCCTTTTTGATACACAAGAGTCTCTACGTATTCATGAAATCATCTTTCTTGCATCAAGAAACCAAGTCAATAAGCCAAATGTTGATGGTTGAAGAAGAAGAAGCCCTTTAAAGCATTTTACTCTCAAAGCCTTATTAGCATTTTGTATTTGTAAAATCTTGTTGTAATATTTTATTTTTTCATTTGTACTTTAGATTAAGTGTAAAAGAGTCTACAAGAATAGTGACTTAAGCCTGTAGCCATTAGAGCACCTAGGATTTCCAAATCCACTCATTAATGCTCTAAAAACAACTCACCTACGTTCAGAGGAGTTGACTTATTGGCCTACTCAGCAACCGATTCTTCTTTAACTAGTCAACTCATTCGTCCACCTGCCAACCAACTATGTTGCAGCATGTCAACCAGTGGTCGATCTCTTTTGAGAACATTAGACCTATAAATGTTTCAAATTCTTGGGAACTGTTGATCATTAATCACCTTAATTAATTAAATTAATCACCCTTGAAAAATCCATCTGGAAGTAGACTAGTTGTTGCGTCCTGAAATTCAATTCCAAAATTAAATTTAGATTAAGCGTATCAAGACGAACCTGTCAATACTTGTCGAGCACAAATCAGGTTCCTATAGCTTGAAAGTAAGGAATTTTGGGTTTTGGTCAACCCTTAGGAAAATTTGCGTGGATGGTGTCATAAATGGTACTGTTAGAATCCTCTTGTCACAAGCTTTTCAACATGACCATTTTTGCGAAAATCGAAAGTCATTTGGCACAATTTTGAGAGATACGGGAACAATAAGGATAAGCATTAACAAACCTCCTTATCCTTTAATTTAACCCCTTCTCTCTCTCCTCTCTTGTAAATATCTTCCCCTACCAAAAACCTAAACCTAATCTACTCTTTTCCAGCTGCAGCCTTCCTCTCGTGCACCCATCGTGATACTAAGAGGGGCTGTGGGTGTTGGGGTGGCGGGGGGGGATCAAGGGAAAGAGGGAGATTGAAATCCTGCTCCTCTTCTCTTCTCTTCTTCTTCCATCCATCTCCTTCCCCTTCCTTCGATGTTGGAGGAGGATGCAGAGTTGACGTCGATAGAAGGTCACGGACATTAGCTAAGGAAGAGGATGCCGATGGTCGGAGTTGTCAGTAAAGCTATTCTCTTTATCCCCTCCTCCATGGTTGATGTATGTGGTTTGTTTTGACATCAAGGAAAGGAAGAAGGAGGATTCGTGAGGAGAGGGCAACTACACTCGCGAGTGGCTGTTCAACACCAGTGTGGTTGCGGAGAAGACGATGCATAAGGGGTGCAACCAAGCTAGACCCATCAACATCAACGGAAAAGAGGAGAGGAAGAAGAGGGGTTGACCGACCAGAGGAGGGCTTACGAAGAGTTAGCAGTGGTCGACGAGACTGGTGGCAGCCGACGTGGTCAGAGCCACGATTGTGTGCATGGGTTTGCATGTGCGCATAGTAACAATAGTGGGAAGAAGATGTGAAGAGAAAAGAAAAGGGAGGGGTTGTATTATTGAAAAAATTACAAAATCAAAAGTATAAGTTTCTGAAATTACACTTTAGTCCTTGACAATCACCTCTTTTGACTAATTAATTCATAAATCATTCAAAACCCGATTTGGATGAGACACCCATCATTGGAAACATTTTAAGGTGTACTTTGACATGGTAAGATCTAATTTTTCATCAAAAGTGATAAATTGTGATTATACCCTTGAGATTCCTATTATCTACATTTTTTAGCATGTTCTTTCTTGTATGATTTAGAGATGGGTGCACGAAGCATGTGTGAAGCCTAAGAGTCTCTGACATGTATCTCGAAATCACTGTGACCCTTCGGTAACCCTAGGTATTGTAGCTCTTGATTTCCACTCATAAAATCCGTATGCCAAATATATCAATGTTGACTTTTGCCTACGTCAAAATGCATTGTTCCCTTGTTGAGTATTGAGTTCTACGACCCTATCTCATCGAATATTGGGTACTTGAATTATGCATTTTTAAATGCACTTGATTAAGTTTAATTTATCAAATGATGATTATTTATCAGTGAATAAAGTGGTTATGCATGTTAGAGAGGAATATAATTGATTAAACAATTGTGAAATACAATAATGCTTCTCGTGAAACATGATGATGGTTAAATGAATTTAGAATTCTATGTTGTTACTGAAAGTCAGTACCCATGCTTGATATCAATGGCAAGACCGATTATATCGGTTAGGAGCAGAGATTGGCTTAGAGAGTGAGCTAACCTTCTTGTAACTCGTTTGGTAGGCCATTTTGGACAACTAAGTAGCGGGGTGTTGGGCACGCTTGTTGTTATAAGAGACTAGAGTTGTTTGTTCTCGTACCCTATAGTGGAAAGGACTGGTCGTGTGATAGTGCAGGGTAGCTCCCTGCATGTTCATCGCATGGATCGTAGCCACCACTTTACCACATTAGCTAGGGCCATGGGGCGGTTAACTAGGAGATAGAGTGGATACGAGTCATCCCCTCGATTAAGGGGGTAAGCTGTGTATAATCTATTGTCTAGAATATTCTAGCAAGATCTTCTTACGCCTTCCAAGAAAACTAATTTGGATAGATAATAACAGAAATTGTGGCAATGCACAGATAATGGAATTAATAAAAGATAAATTGAAACAAATGAGAACAATACCTTACTTTTCTTTTTTTTGTATTTGTTTAGTTTTGTTCTCTTTTTCATTGTTTTTACTACTCTACTCTACGTTCACTGACATTTTCTGTGGACTATGTACTCAAGTCCTAGATAGTTATAGCCGAGCTCCACGGCTGTAGGAGCTGGTGGTGCCAGTTTGAGCACAGTACTGTAGTTGGCAATTATAATTCTCAGTTTGGTGGTTTTTTTAGTGTTTTTAGTTCTTCAGTACTCTGTTTTTTTCATCCTAGTACTTGTTACATTTTTCCTTAATTTATAGTAATACATTGGATGGCTATGATTATCTTTTCCAATTCAGTTTTATTCATGTTGTTTCATTTTATATGTGTTGTGATTCATTGTCAATGACTTTATTTATTCTATCTTTATGCGATGGATGACCAGATCTTAGGTAATTGGTAAATCAACTTAACTCCCTACTAGGGTGAGGGTTTGGGACTTAAAAGATGGCATCATAGCAAAGTCATTCCGTATAGATATAGAATAGTCTGACTAAGTAGTGCATTGGCAATACATCATGAATAATAGCCTTTAGGTCGAGTCTTCCAAGTTAATATTGCTTTCTTGTTTCCAAAACTTTTCCTTTTCCCATCATTTAAAATTCCATCTACCTTTTTGTGTACCTTAATTTTGGTTGTCTCCTTACAAAAGATGGCTCCTGGACATGGAGCTCACGCAAATAATGAAGTGTTTAGGAGTCGAGGAATTATGGCACTATACCTCCTTAAGTATGATAAATACCTGTGAATGCTTCACACATAGAGGATAATATTGTTCTTGGTGTTTAATCCCATCAGATAACTGTCATTCCTCTTTAGACAATACTATTCTTGACATCTCTTATGTAATTTGAGACGAGAACGAACACGAGGTCTTTTCCTAAAGGACTAAAATTTTCACTTTAATGCTTGAGTTTGATCAGGGCTCCGTGTCCACGTGTAGAATTGTCTTTCCCAACATACTCAAAGTGAGCTCTTTCATCTAATGTATAGCATACGTATTAGATTTTCTATGCCCTAAACGAGTCATCCTGGAATTTGTAATAAGATTACATTTTTATCTGAATAAAGAATTTGATTATTTTCTAGTGATTTAGGTCCCTTGGGTCGATTTGGAATACGTACTTAGCCAAATCGAATAAACCAATGTGTGTTGATTTAGAGATCTAAATGATTTAGAGGATCCGATAGCAGATCAAAAAATGATTTGATTTAATCATTTGTTTCTATTCTGAGTTGGGATGACAACCTTCTCTAGAGGTCATTGCCTATTTGATGTTCTCGAATGGAGATTTAAGAGCTGTCACGCTTATTAAGTTAAGGAGTTAGTTTGATAAAACAAGATGTAGCAGAAGTCCTTCTCTAATGCTATCATGGAGAAGGTATATCTTTAGACTTGAGACACATACGTGTCTTTGCTCACGAACACATGCATTTTGTAGATTAACAGTTGATGTACCCATCTTGGTGCTAGCTTTGGAAAGTTGGTGTGTGTAAGAAGGGATGGGAGGCACATGATCTCTTGAAGGGATCACACAAATATGTTAGATAAGTGTATGTAATATACTGGAGGCATGAGCTCACTCCCTGTATATCAGGAATGACAAATTCTATATGTGTTCATAAAGTCTTGATCAAACTCAAGGCAAAAAAAGAAGACAGACCTTTGGGAAATGTTTTGATCTCCATTCTCGTCCCAATGATATAAGAAGATATCAATAATAATATTACTTAAGGAGGAATAATAGTAGTCTAATGAGATTAGACATTAGGATAATATTTTCCTCAAAGTGTGAAGGATTTACGAATATTTAGAACACTTGAGGGGGCAAAATGCCAAACTTCCACCTACCCTATGGTTCATTATTGGAGTTATGGAACTAATAATGATTTTGAACGGTTTCTAATTAAAGAATAAAACAATTGTAACTTGAAGAGTTAAATTACATTTGATTTAACAATTAGTTGCACCTAATTTAATTATGTTCAAATTTTAAGTTTTACATTGCAATTAATTTAAGTTTGGATACTGGATCTAAACTTTCCGTAATTTGTTATGGACCAATGTTGCAAATGTTAATTAGAATTTCATCACATCCATTGGATAGAGATCTAATGGATCCCATCAAATTAGGGTTTGATGAGGACTCCCTATAAATATCTCCTAAAGAAAAAAACCCTAAGCAATTTAATTAATCAATTCCTTGATTGGAATTCCACTAAATTCGCTAAAGAAGCCCTTAGTCGCAGCCAGTAGAATGAAGAAGAGGTGGCACCCCCTACCGCCCATTGTAGCTGATTGACCGTAAAAATTATTGGTCGGTGCCTACAGTTGCAGCCGGTTGATTGGTTAGCAAACTGACTAATTATTAAGACTTGAAGCTATAGCCCTCTTCCTGTCATGCACCCTTCACTCCCCTTTATAGTTGGTCGACTGGCTCTTCCCTGAGCCAATTGGCTATTACAGGGTTGGCTGCTGCAGGACCTCTTGAAGGTGTTCTTGTGGTCCAATCCGGATTTCGAGGCGAGTGTCGCTTCAGATTTGCAAAGGAGTTTGAGAATCTCTCGTGGGATTCGTCATCCACAACACAAAGGTCCCATCCACCCGTCAAAGAGGAGCAAGTGGATTTGCTTCTGAGACTTGTTTGAGGAGGCACCACATCTTGAAGTGTTGTACCATGTTCTCTTGTAGGGTATAATCCCTTTACTTGTGGGATCTCGAAAATGGAGGAACTATTTCCTCCCACGTGGTTCCGACATTAAGTGTTTTATTTTTGTTTGCTTGATTGATTCTTGGCATCATTTGATCTTGCGTTCAAAAAATTTAAAATGCCAATTCTCGTGTTTTCATGCTTTTCCAATGCCATAAGGTCGATATGATCGAACCTCAATACAACAATGTGATACATTTGTGTGATTCCTTTAAGAGATTATGTATCCCTTATCCCTACCCACAAACACCAACTTTATAGTATCATCACCAAAGTGGATGCATCCATTATTTGTTTACCAAATGTATGTGTTCATCAACAAAGACACATTTATCTTAGGTCAAAGGATATGCATTCTCCCTGCATGGCCATCATCCAAGGTTCTTCGAAGCATGCTTCCTCAACACTATTTGATTCAACTTGAGATACAAAGGCGGAGAGACCAAAAGAGTAACTAAAATAAGATCGGGTTTTAACGCCATCGGAAACATGTCCAATGATTTGACTTTCGGGATGATCCCTTTGATATATCTAATTTTTTAGAAGATTATGGATATTGGAGTTTGGAATGTTAGACACATCAATAGAAGAATCATCTTCATCTTCCATATTGACTTGGTCAATAGAGGAAGAGTGAGGAGATTCATCGAAGGAAACATGAAGGGTTTTCTCCACTATTAATGTGGTCATGTTAAAGACCCAATATGCCTTACAATGTCAAGAATAACCAATAAAGACGGTTTATTGACCTTTGGCATCAAATTTATCTAAAGTAGAGCGGACATTCAAAACAAAGCATCGACATCCAGAAACTTTAAAATAACTGATTTTGGGTATTTTTCCCATAACATAATTCAAAACAAGTTTTTCACAACCCGGATCGAATTAAGGTGCGATTTTAACACGTAACAAACCGTGTTAATCGCCTCGACCCAAAAGTACTTCGATAACCCGAAGTCTATGAGCAATGTTCGAGCACACTCTTGAAGAGTACGATTCTTTCTCTCAACTACCCCATTTTGTTGAGGTGCCCAGGGGAAAGAAAACTCATGAGCAATACCATGCTCTTGAAAAAAATCATCAAACAAGAAATTTTCAAACTCGCCTCCATGATCACTACGAATACGAGTGATTTGGTAGCCTTTTTCAATTTGAACCTTCCTATAAAAATAGAAAAGATGGAAAATACTCCTTCTTTGGATCTCAATAAGGAGAACCATGAAAACCTTGAAAAATCATTTACAATCACAAGGCAATATTTGCATCCACTAAGGCTCTCATATTTTGTTGGTCCAAACAGATCCAGGTGAAGTAGTTCTAATGGTCTTGATGTGGATATAACTTCTTTATTTTTAAAACTAGATTTTATAATTTTACCTAATTTACATGAATCACAGATAAGCTCATTTAATAATTTTCCTTTAGGAAGATATAGAATTGGTTCATGTTAAGCTAGTTTTTAAACTAGCTTTATATGAACATGTCTTAGTCTTCTATGCCATATACTTAACTCATTATTTGCTACAAAGCATTTATAAGTGCTATCTTTATCAAATTCTACAATATAAATGTCTTTAAATCTAGTTCCCTTAAGAAGGGTTTCATTGGTTGATGCATGCATAATTTCAAATATTTTTGCAGTAAATACTACCTTAAATCCCTTATCACAAATTTGACTAACATTTAAAAGATTATGTTTTAGTCCTTTAACTAGAGAGACATTTTAGATGGGAGAGAGAGGATTACCTATTTTACCAAGGCCAATAATATGACCCTTGTGGTTGTTGCAAAATGTAACCGTTCCTCCATCCGTAGGTTGGAGGTCCAAAAATAGGTGCTTGTCTCCCATCATGTGTTTGGAACACCCGGAGTCCATCACCCATCGGCCTCCTTGATGGCGGTGGTCTCCTTGTCTTCTTTCTTGTAGACCCCTTTGCTCCTACAAAAGATCTTCGTTGGTGACTTGGTGTTTCTTTAGGTCTTTCTAATTTAAGTCATCCATCCTTCATTTGTATATCCAATTTTGACATTATAATGTCTTTTGAACCCTACAAAACAAAGTGAAAGTTGTCTTTTCAGTATTCATTGTAATGTGGATCCGTACTTGGAGGAGGATCCTTTTTCGGCTTACTTTGACAAGATTCATAAAAGCCAAGTCCAAATTTGCTCGAGGAAGGTTTTTGATGAGCAATGAGCTTGTCCAAGTTATCTTTTGGCTAAGTCCTCAAGAAGTTGATTTAATTTTTTTTTAAGGTGATTTATTTCTATTTTCATTATGTCTAGTTTATCCTCTAGTCCTCTAATCTCCACTCTAAGTAAGCTATTCTCATTCTCTTTAAAGGAGTTGATTTTTCAAGTACATGGATTTTGTCGAGTAATTCTTCTCTATCTAGAAATTTTTGTTCACTCATTGTCGTAAACAAATCATTTGTTAATGACTCTTTTTCAATCATTAGGTTTCTTATTTGTATATTCAAGGCAGTGGTCTCTTTAGTAAGAATTAGATTCTTCTCTTCAAGATCATTGATTAATTTCTTACTCTCTAAGTTTTCTTCTTTTAGTCTTTGTTTCCTTAAGATCTAGATATAGTGAATCAAAAGCATCTTGTAATTCATCTAGAGAATAGGTGTTTACCTCAGGCTCCTCTGATTCAGATTCGAAAGCATCTTTTGTTGTCATTAGTCCCAAGCATGTCGTTTCTTCATTTGTTTCCTCCTCCTCTTCTTCTTCGGAGGTGGAGTCATCCTAAGTTGCTCGGAATGCCTTCTTCTTGAGTCCCTTGGGCTTAGAGAACTTCTTGCAGTCAGAAGGCTTCTTGTATTTCTTCTCATCATCCCTTTTGAGTAAGGGACAATCCTTCCTTATGTGACCTCTCTTCTTGCAATTATAGCAAACTAGAGGTTCTTCCTCCATTTTCTTTCCCTTGATCTCTTTTCTATTTTTGAGAAACTTTTTAAACTTTTTAGCTAATAAAATGAATTCTTCATCATCGGTACTTACCTCATCGTCCAACGTAACTTTGAAGGCTAAAGTCTTCTTCTTTGGCTCTAGTGTGAAAGATTTCTTCTTTTGCTCCATTTTTTATTCATATGCCATAAGATTCCCAAGTAGATTTTCCATGTCTAGATCCTCTACTTTGTTGGCTTCTTCTATTGCCGTGACTTTTTGCTCCCACTTGGGTCCAAGGGAACGAAGGAGCTTGCCTTCAAACACCCCCTTTATAAATGTCTTTCCTAGAGACTTAGGTTATTCACGATTAATGTGAATCGGGTGAACATGTCCCCAAGTCTCTTATTTTCCTTCATAGAAAAGGCTTCGAATTCTTATGATAACACGTTAATCTTAGAGGATTTAACTCTAGACGTACCTTCGTGAGTTACCTCTAAGGTTCTTCATATCTCGTGGGCAGTTGTGCATTGGCTAATGCGGTTGAACTCCTCCGAGCTAAGTGCGTAGTAGAGTGAGTTCATCGCCTTAGCATTCAGTTCAAGGTGATAAATCTGCTCCACCGTGTATCCCGTTTCTGGTTTCTCGGGAATGACGTATGCGGATTCGCTTTTCTCCCAAACAGAGAAATCGTTGTCTTAAAGCCACATCTTCATTCTCAGCTTCCAATAGGTGTAATTTGTTCCTTCAAAGAGTGGTGGTCGAGTGGTGGATTGCCCCTTAGATATGCCTATGGAAATGACTCTCCCCTCGATGTGATCTTCCTGCAGACGTTACTCCTAAAAGCAAAAAACCTGCTCTGATACCAAATGAAATTGCACTAGAGGGGGGTGAATAGTGAATTTAGAAAATATTGTAAGACAAAAATACAATCACAAAAAGAGGCACAAGATTTTTAGGTGGAAACCCAAAACGGGTGAAAACCACCACCTAAGCAAATCCCTTGACTTAGGATTTTTGATCACAAAGTGATCAATCTACTAACCACACTACTTAAATGAGGGTAGTGTACCTCAATTACAAATCCCACCTTCGATCCCTAAACGGAGGTTTCTCCCTTCACAATGAAGAGACGGAGACGTGATAGGCTGGATACCCAAACTACAATAATAGAATAAAAATGAAACAACACCTATAGAACACCCCAAAATATTAATGATTTCCTTATCTATTAAGTATAAAAAGAACTCTCTGAGAATTAACAGAATGAAGTGCACTGAGAGTGTTGGTTTGCCCTTTAATCAGAGTGTTGGCACAGCACAAGGGCAATAGGAAGCAAAGAGTAGTAGGTAAATGATTTTCTAAGGAAATTGAATCTCAAGAGGTGTGTATTGCCTAAGAGGGGTTATAGTTTATTTATAGGAAAGTTTGGAAACTTCAAGAAGACTTGAGAGAGGTCTCATAGCCGTTGGAGGCAAGTCTCAAGAGATTGAAACGAAATCCAACACAAATCAAAGTAATCATGAATCTGACAGTAATATCAGACGTCTGATTTTCGATTCAGACGTCTTGTAAGACGTCTGATTCTATTAGTCGGGCTTACTGTTTTCATTGGATCGAAACATGGACGTTTGATATATTCATATTAGACGTCTGATAAAAATATTTGACATCTAATTATAAATGGATTCGTCCTTGTTTTGACCAGATCAAAATAGGGTTCTAGATTTTAAGGAACATACATCAGTCTGGACGTCTAGAAAAATAATGACATGCCTCGGTAATCAAAGAGTTGAACTTTGGCTTCTAATAAGATTTACACAGTAATAAATGGGCAACGGTCCATTGATAGACGTCTGGTGATATGTCCAGACGTCTAAAAGTGTATTTGCCCGTTATAACAGAGAGAAAATGGGCACCTGAGTCTAACAGTTGGTTTAAGGACGTCCAGGCAATGTATTCGACGTCTGGTTAAGGCTATGGACATCTGATAGAAGGTTGCTTCGACTGATGCCTAAGAAGTCAGAATGTAAAGGCAATGCTATAGGCAATTTGACGTCTAAAACAATGATCAGATGTCTTAAAGTTGAAAATCAGACGCCTGACAGTTGTTATGGACGTCTGATTTGTTTCTTAGTATTTGGTTTTTATTTCTAATTTATCATAAATGTAGAGAGCCTAAGTTAGCTATTTATAAGTTATGTTTGGGGGCTCTTTAAAACATCTCTAGACTTAAATAAAATAAAGATTATTGAAATTTCCTACTTGGAGGGGGTGAGATTAGCGTAACGTAAAAAATGCGGAATTGAAATATAAAGCAATCTCACAAAATCAATCGCACAAGTACACAAGTAATTTTTAGGTGGAAACCCAAACCGGGTGAAAACCACCACCTAACCCTCTCGAGTTAGGATTTTCCGATCAACCTAGTTGATCAAATCCACTAACCGAATCACTTTAAAACGAGGGTGATTCAACCTCAGTACAACCACGCTACAAGTACGAGGGTAGCGTTCCTCAACCCCTTCTCTCCACGAGAAGGATTTTGTCCCACGAAGGAGACGGGAATTCGCAAAGCGAATACCCAACCAAGAGACAAAGATATAATAAAACAACAAACCTATAGAGCCAACAAAGTAATAAACCTAAGCTTCTATAGGATTTAGGAAACTCCCCTTTGCAAGGAGTGCGTCGAGGACGCGGATGCGTGAGCCACGCGACGGCGCAACTTCGCTCTCGTAGACAACGGCGGGAGAGCGGGTGCGCAACGGTTTGATGCTCTCAAGATGTAGAACTTGAGCTTAGAGAGCAAGAGCTTCTTGGACACAAGAGTGTGAGAGTGTATTACAAGGTGTCTCTTGGTGTGTATCTTGTGTCTCTAAGTGTCTCTTGTGTTGCAAAGGTTCCCCTCTATTTATAGAGGCCTTAGGAAGGCTTTGGAAGGCTTAGGAAAGGTTCTATAGCCGTTGGGAACAAAGTCCAAGAGAATCAGGCCGAAATCAGGACAATGATTACATTTGACAGGGTTATCAGACGTCTAACTCTTGCATCAGACGTCTGGAAGGCCACTTTAAGACGTCTGATTCCAAGGTCAGACGTTTGATTCTATGCGGGTTTCCTCCTGACTTGAATCAGATCTAAACAGGGTTTTTGTGCAAGTCCATCAGACGACATACAGGACGTCTGGCACTAAGTATGGACGTCTGGAAACCTACTTTTACTGTGGGAATTGATTTCCAAACGTTGCAACGGCTAGAAAATCTCTGAGAAGAGATTTTGGGTCAGCCGAGGCAAAACGGTCATTTATCAGACGTCTGGAAAGGCCTAAGGACGTCTGATAAGGCTCTAACGGTCATATTCTTGACTGTTTGCTAAGCCAGCCAACGGTCCACTAATTGGACGTCTGGCAAAGTCATCAGACGTCTGGACTAAGGTCTGGACGTCTGATTTCATCAGACAGAATACTAACTCCAGCCTAACAGTTATCAGACGTTTGAAACAACAGTCAGACGTCTTAAAATGCTTTATCAGACGTCTGATTTGGGAATTAGACGTCTGGAAGTGCTGTTTGAACCCTATATTGGTTTTCTAAGTATTCTACAGAAAACCTAAGTATCCTAGGGTTGTGCCGGTGTTCCTAGGACTACTGTTAGGGTTCTTTGAGGCTCTTTAACATGAAATATCTAAGGAAATAAAGAGCAACAAAAGAAACGAAATATACAACAAGTACAAAAGAAGGAAATCTATCATATTCTTCATTTCCTTCCAACTTCAATCTTTCGCTCCACGCGAACCTCCTCTGTTTTCCGTCAAGCTCCTCCAATCCGTCCTGGATGCGAGCTTGAACTCCGTTTAAACACGTCCACATTTGCAATTGACCTGAAATCTAGGACTCAAATTGCAAATGTTAAATAACACGTGTTTTGTTATCATCAAAACAAATGATCGTGGTGCTTTAGCACCAACAATTATAACCTTTGAAAATTTACATAAAAAGCCTATGACCTATGACAACACTTTTGCTAATCTAGTCTTCATGCTTTTAATCCTCCGACTTGGAAAACTCCATGAAACCTACAATTGTGTTATTACAGAGAAAAAATTGCTATGCTTATGTTTTATCTCTTGTTCTTTATTTTGTTAAATTATTAAAATATTATTTATGAGGGGTTGAACTAACAGATACAACATATTTAGCGTTACCATATGCTAAAGAATTTAGGAATCCTACATTGTGAGCTGGTAGTAGACGTGTCTAAGACTCTCAAAGTTGTGCATTAAGGTGGCAAACTATGACAAACGTGCCCCGACATAAAAGCACCAAACAGCCAAGCCACTGTGCCCACGAAAGGACACATTAGATTCTCTAGCGTATAGTAACTATTAATTACAAGCAAACCATATGAAATCCTAGCATGTTGAGAGGGAAAGGACTTTCCTGCCTCTCTTACCATTACCTAAAGTTGCCGTGGCTCCTTCTTTGCCTTTCCAATCTTTCTTCCACTTTGGCAGCACTTCGTCTTCCTTTACTCCTCAGCAACACCTTACTCCTTCCTCCCTCCTCTTTCCTTCTCTCTTCCTCTCCTATAATAGCCTTGGGTGTAGGTTGGTCATAGGATGGACAAATAGGAATGAAAGGGAAGGAGGTATTTATAAGGGTGTTCACACTTAGGATTCTAGAATTTTCCAACCCCAATCATCACAACCTTCCAATTTTGTTTTTCCAACTATGTAACTCTGATGATGTGGCATCCACTGCAACTGCCATGGCAACCCAAAACCACGGGCACCAATGGCCTATGGTTTTGTTGGAGCTTATCCAAAATATGCAATTTTGCCAATCATGCTTAATTATTGATAATCCTAATCAATAAGTGATAATCAAGATTAATTATCCTTAATCATGATTAATGTTCACTAATCGTCATTAGTATCCCTTAATTGTAGTTGTTAGGGATTAATCCTCCATCTTTACCTCTAATGACATTCTTTTAGTTTTTACCTACATTTTGGTCCTTGAGGATTAGAAAGTAACGAAAGCATTTGCAATTTAGCCCTTTAGAAGTTTCAAGGAAGTTCATGTGTGTTAACAAACTTTCGTCGAGTTTAAAGTATGTATTGTAGTACAGTTAACAAAAGCAAATCAACATTTAAATTTACAAGTGCTCAAAAACAAAATATGAGTTCGAGGTCGTTCGGAGGGAGTAAATATGGAATTCACAACACTAGTCGCAATTATAAATAACGAGCACAAGAATTCACAAAAGATATTCAATGAATAACAAAAATATACTCAAAATGATGTTCAATGATAGCAATATTATTTCAGAAAACAATGGGATAAAAAAGAATTAAATTTATAAATGCTCGAAAATTAAATATAGGTCTGAGGTTGTTCATAGGGAGTAAATATGAAATTCACAACACTAGTCGCAATTATAAATAATGAGCACAATAATTCACAAAAAATATTCAATAAATAATAATAATACACTCAAAATGATATTCAATGATAGCAATGGTATCTTAGAAAATAATGGGATAAAAAAGAATTAAATTTATAAGTGCTCAAAAACAAAATATGAATTCGAAGTTATTCGTAGAGAGCAAATATGGAATTCACAACATTAGTCGCAATTATAAATAATGAGCACAAGAATTCACAAAAGATATTCAATGAATAATAAAAATATACTCAAAATGATATTTGATGATAGCAATAGTATCTCAGAAAATAATGGGATAAAAAAGAATAATAAAAATCTCAAAAATGATGACTTGAATTACTAATTTAATCCACCAATCAAGCACATCCATTTCACAATGTATCAAATCAACTCAATTTCGCTACAGTGGCTTTGAACCACTTACTCTCAATTTCTACTATCAAATATGTCCACAGTACCTTCAATGAATATCAGACGTCAGACCTTAAGGTCAGGCGACTTAAAGTCTCCAAAGCACAGCACAAGGCTTACGAAGAACCAACATAGAGCCTCAAGCACAAGTTCTCAGCATAAAGCCATCTCAAGAAATGCCCAAGTGTTGGGCATATAGGCACAAATACCGAGGTACACGTGTGCATGAAACCCGATGCAAAACCACCCCCACCCTCCTTAGATTTCTTCTTAATTGGATCTCCAATTGAGTAATCAGGTTGAGTACAGGGGACCAGGCTCATCGGCAATTGGTAGTGAGCGAGGTATGAGAGACGATGTGGGAGGGGACCTCACCCCCTGTGTCAGGCAAGGAGCCGGTGTCAGCAAATCAATTTATGTGCTGCATGCAATTTGTAGCGAACAAGGTGGGACTAAATGTCCCCCTCTTTTGTCTTCGTTTTGCAGCAGGGAAGACCTTCAAGGAATTGGAGTTGTTGTTGAGGCTTTGCTTCTTTAGGTTAGGTCGTAGCTGCTTGAGGTGGTAAAGAAGGTGATGGCGGTCTAATGTTGGATGACGGCAATGGGGATGATGATGGTGGCGGCGAGGATCTGTAGATGAGAATACAGGCTTATCACCCCAATTAGAACATTCAGTAGGGTCATTGCAGGACGACGAGTTCAACGGTGGTGTTGGTGTGGTGATTGGGAGTTCACAGAGGTCGGCCGAGGTCAGAGGGGGTGATGGTGAAGTGGGTTGGTTGACCAGGGTTTCTAATGGCCAAAGCTCCCAATAAACATAGTGCTTTTGGTCCTTGGAGCGTAAGGAAGGTAGTGGTGGTGGTGGTGGTGAGTTTGGTTGTGTGTGTTGGTCGGGCAAAGGTCACCAGAGCTTCGCCGATTGTGAAGAAGATGGAGGGGGAGAGTGGCGGTTGGCAGTCGGATCGAGAAGTTAAGGAGCTATGATTGATCTAGAGAAGGAGAGGAGTAGATTGAACATAAGTAGGGGACAAATGGGGAGTGGATTTGTGCCGACTTTGATTGGCCGACGCTGACGATGAAGGGGGCTTCAATGAGGGAGACGTCGACGAAGAAGAGGTCAGAATTGACGAGGCTATGACCAGCCACTGTTGGATAAAGACGAGGAGGAAGAAGAACCAACCAATTTGGTTGTTGGATGTCCCAAGGAAGGTAGCGGAGGAGGTCGCCAGAGTCGAGCCGAAGGGTGGCCGGAGAAGGGAAGAATTGAAGATTTTGGGCCCAAACTCGACTAAAGAGAGAGTTGGGACCTTGAGGGCTTTAAATAGACCCTCTTTAGGCCCTTAAGGAGTCAATTCGAGCAAGTTCTTGTTTCAAGGTCAATCTACAAACTTGGAATTTCTAAGCTTTGTCGGCAATATTTTGGCACTAGTCGATCTTGAGTCATGGTCCAACTTGCAGAGAATTAATGTAGGAACAATCTCTCCAAGTTTGGAGAGATTTGAGTGAGAATTGAGCGAAAAGCCTTCACTCAAAGTCGACTGTTGAGCTCATGTTCACATTGATGGTGGCAGGAACCTTTTTACAAGAACTACGACAAGGTTAGGGATCTGATTGGAAAAATCTTGAAAGTTAGGGGCCTGAAAGTGAGAAATAGAATTTTTAAGGGGTAAAATGCGAAGTAGGTCAATATGGACTTTGATTGGGCCCAAGTTTTGGTATTAACCTAATTTAGATCCAAGGAATCTAATGGTGAACTTGGATTTGAGTTTTGACCACGTTTGACCGGGTAAATTGCATAGAAGCCTAAATCAAGGCAAATTCTCGTCTAAAACTCTGTTCTAGGTCAAAATGGGTTCAGATGGTCAATCCAAAGGTACCAAACCTCTTATAATATTTTTATATAAATTTTAGGAGGTTTAGATTGATTTTATCTTGACAAAAACCTCTTCAATTTAAGTGGGTTGATAATTATAATTTTCTGTATTACTTTCATTCTCGAAATGCGTGAAATCCTATTTCTGTCAGTGTGGATCCACTTTTTGATCGTTAATGCTTAGTTGACCTTCAATTAAAGCCTGGGTGACCCCGTGGTTACTCTGCACTTGTGATGTGCTGTTAAAATTGCAGAATTAACCCAATTCCATTATTTTCTTCTCAAAATGGATCAGAGTGGAATTACGGTCCTCAGGTGATCATTTGGGAGCATTTATCTCTTGATTCTGAATAATTGAAGTTAGTTATGATGAATGATGGCATTACCATCACTATGCTTGCACTCGATTTCACTACATTCATCGACTTGTGTGAAGAAATAAGAAAATGTTACAAAGAAGGTTAGGAGTAATTTTATATCGACTTAAATTTTTTGTGGGCTTTTACTATTGGATTTTGTATACTCTGAGTGAGCCATCAAAGTTATGTAATATGATTACATTTGCATTTGAATAAAGAATTCAATTACTTTCTGGTAAATAAATTAAGTCCTTTAGTACGAATAACGTACCTAACCATATCGAATAAATCCAATGTGTGTTGATTCAAAGATTTAAATAGTTTAGAGGATTTGATAGCGCATCAAAAACCATCTGATTTGATCAATTATTTCCGGTCAGAGTTAGGATGGCAACCTTCTCTATAGGTTGTCGCCTGATTGATGTTCTTAAATAGAGATTCAAGGACTGTCATGTGGGTCGGGTTAATCAGTTAATCTGATGAAACAGGAGATAGCTGAAGTCCTTCTCCAGTGTTGTCATAAAGAAGTCATATCTTTTGACCTGAGATAAATGTGTCTCAGTTCACAAATGCATGCATTTAGTAGATCAATAGTAGATGTACCCACTTTAGTACTGACATTGAAAAGATGGTGTATGTGGGAAGTGACAGGAGGTGCATGATTTCTCGAAGGGATCACACAGATCTGTTACATAAATGCATGTAACAGATTGAAGGAATAAATTCGCTTTGCGTATGTTGGGAAATGACAATTCCACATGTGGTCGCAGAGTCTTGATTAGACTTAATGCAAGAGGAGAAGATAAACATTTAGGAAATGTTTTGATCTTCGTTCTCGTCCCAAGGATGCAAAAAGATGTTGAAAATAATATTATTTAAGGAGGAATGACGACATTTTATTGGGATTAAACTTCAAGATAATACTATTCTCCACATGTGGAGGATTCACAAGTATTTGGAATACTTAAGGGGATACAGTGCTACTATTGCACCAATCCTAAAGTTTTATTATTGGCGTGATGTAACCAATAATGATTTTAATGGGTTCTTACTTGAAAAATAAATCAATTATAATTCTAGTTAAATTGCATGTGATTTGGTGGTTAATTGCATCGAATTTGATTAGGTAGAAAATCTAAGTGTTGGATTGCAATTAATTTAAGTTCTATACTAGATCCAAATATCTCGTAATTTGTTATGGGCTAATCATGTAAAATTCAAGTAGCATTTGATCCCTACCATTGATGGAGATTTAATGGATCCCATCAAAATAGGATTAGAATTTTGAATCCCTATAAATATCTCTCAGTGGGGAAACCCTAATTCCGATCAAGCCTCATTTACTTTCCAATCAACCACCACCAATCAAAGGAAGCAGTATTCGCAGGAGGAAAAAGAGACCTCCTAGGGTTTCATTCATAAGGGTGTTGTTTAACACACTTGCTGGACAATTGACCGCATCATAGCCAGAGGTCAAATTTCAGAATTGGACGTCTAGCTTGTGAAGGCCCCCTCTGTAGGGATTTAATCCCTTCTATACACGATCGACCAATGCCCCTTGTTTTTCGTCTGGCTTTTACTAGGGCATGCATCCTTCGTCCTTTTGAAGGACATCTTGTCGTGCATTCGTGGTTCTGAGGCGAGGAGTCGCTTTGGATTTGCGAAGAGTTTGCGGATTGCATCCAAGGTTGGATCTCCACAACATGAAGGGTCTCATCTACCTGTTGAAAAGGACGAGTTCAGGTTTTGCCAAGACTTGCTTAAGGAGGCATGGTATGTGAGGTGCTGCTCCATGTTACTCGCGAAAGTATAATGTTCTTATACTGGCAAGGTCCTTGAATGGGGGGAAATTAGTTCCTCCCATGTGGTTTTGAATTATTGCATTTTCTTTTCATTTTTTAAATTGAGTTTCCAGCATTAATTCGATCTCACTTTTGAAAATTTTTAAATGCCTATTTTTTCATGCTTTCGCGATAACACAAGTTGATACGATCTACCCCTTCACTCACAGCATCCTAGCATAAGGAGCACTACAAGAAAAATATATCAATTGCAACAGAATATTACTGTCGCAAAAATATTCACTACCGTCGCAAAAATATTTTTGGGACGTTAACATGAACCGTCACAAAAAGTGACGTCCCAAAAAGATTTAACGTCGCAAATGATCTATCATTTGTGACGATTAAGAACCATTACGAAAGATCTTACGTGACATTTAACATCCATCACAAAAGATTTTAAGTAACGATTAAAAACGATCATAAAAGACCTTACGTGATGTTTAACAACCATCACGAAAGACCTTACGTGACGTTTAACAACCATCACAAAAGACTTCACTACAAGGAAATATGTAATTGCAACATAATAATATTGTTGCAAAAATATCCACCACCGTCGCAAATGTTTCTTTACCTTTATAAAGGAATTTTGCTACAATAATATACCACTGTTAAATACAATTAGCGACAGAATAAACAACCTCAAGTGTTTCAATATCTGCTTTAAGATCTTTAATGACAATAATATTCCGTTACAACAATAGTAATAATTATTCCAAATGCTCATCGCCATTGATATACTTGTAATACTAATAACATCCATCATGACATCATTAACACTCTTAAGTCAAAAAAATATACTTCATCCATTTTATAACTAAAAATATTCAAGTTCTTACAAGAAAAAGATATATATTCAACTGTTTACAAGAAAAGATATACAAAAGTCATCTGTTATATTTACTACTAATATAAAAAATAATCCTAGCCTTCATCCTCTAACCCACTCTCGTGAACATCGACATACCCTGCTAGCTCTACTTCCTGCAATTGTGCAGAATATATTCATTATACCATTAAAGTAAACCTATGGTGCCCTGAAAAAGAAATCGATTAAATTAATCATTAGTTTCAAAAATTCATAAGAATGGCAAACAATAATAAGCAGTACAACCCTATTATGAGAGATTTTGTGCATCCACAAATGGCATTGAAATCATACGGTAATATGCAAACATATAAAATTTGAGTTTATACTCTTGAAATTAATTTTATTAGAAAATCAAAATGGCAGCCACTAATTTTACTTTGTATTAAACCAGAGTAGGAGGCTATTCGCATCATTATGAGGAAGCCTTCATATCCAAAGGGATGTTTCAAAGTTTGCAATTGTAAAAGTTGTTATCAATTTAGGATAAAGTACAAGTTAGAGCTTTTGTGGGTTGGGATTTGAAGAGGAGTTTGGAGGGGAGGGTGCTTGGCTTCCTTTGGACTTGGGGAAGGCATGTCTTGGGTTGGAAGAGGAAATGAAAATCAATGGCCATACCAGGTAATGGAAGATTACAAAACATGATCCTACATCCAATCAGAAGAATCTCAATGAGAAGCAAAAAGGAATGAATCAATTTTTCAGACATGAAAATGTGCAAAGCCACTCCTTTTAGCAAACACATGACTAGTTTGAAAGCAAAATCAAAAAATGCAAACATAGGAAATCAAATATAGCAAAATCAGCAACACTGCATGAATAAAATCACCTGCCATGTGTAACCATGTCATGCTCAAATTGATGAATGCATCAATTTTTTAGACTTGTAACCGTGCAAAGCCAGTCTTTTTAGCAAACACATGAGTAGTCTGAAAGCAAAGTCAGCAAACATAGACATAGGAAATCAAATATAGCAAAATCAGCAACACTGCATGAATAAAATCAACATAGACCATAGGTAATAGGTGATTGATATTGCTAGATTTGGGAGGTGTGAAGAAACCAGTGAAGACTCCACTCTGAATCTCTAGCAAAGACAATAAAAAGCAACAAGAGGAATGTAGAATAACACTCACATATTTATTTAAATATTTAAATAAATCAAATTTTCAGACCTCTCGAATGTACCAAAATGAAGATGCATGGTTCATATCTTAAGTAATAGCACCATCCAGTATGAGGCCTTTCTCCATTGTTTGAAGTAGAAAAGCAACAAGTTTCAATTTGCAGATGTAGGATTGCAAAATCTTATCTGTAAGGTTTAACTGCCCTATCACTGAAATAAAATAAAAGACAATGTATATGCTTGAAGTTTCTAATGGAAGGTTTGATGGATGTGAATTTATAATTATCTAAGGAGAGGATACATTTAAATCATTTGGATAGCATGACATGACCCTATTCCACAGGAAAGGAGACACTACAAGAAAATATGTCAATTGCAACATAACATTACTGTCGCAAAAACATCCACTACCGTCACAAAAAGATTTTTGGGATGGTGACATAAACCGTCACAAAAAGGGGTGTCCCAAAAAGAATTACCGTTGCAGATGTTCTATCATTTGTGACGGTTAAGAATCATCACAAAGGTCCTTATGTGACGTTTAACAATCATCACAAAAGATTATAAGTGAGTTAAAAACATCATAGATGACCTTAACTGACGTTTAACAAGCATCACGAAAGACTTTACGCGACGGTTAAAAACCATCACAAAAGACTGTACGTGATGTTTAACAACCATCACGAAACACTTTACGTGACGTTTAAAAATCATTACGAAAGACATACGTGATGCTTAAAAACCATCACGAAAGACGTTACGCAACGGTTATAAACCATCACGAGAGACCTTACGCAACGGTTAAAAACCATCATGAAAAACCTTAAGTGACGTTTAAAAAATTTTATTTACCTATTTAAAAATTTTTAATTACTTTAATATAATCTCTTATGATTTACTTTTCTTTCATCAATATTATTTTACCTATAATATTAATAGCAAACATTACAATAACATTTACGCGTACCAAAAAATATATATTTCATTCATTTTTAATCGAATATTTATTTTCTCAATTACAAATGACTAAACATACATAAATGGAATTAAAAGTCATTCCTACAAAAGTTAACTCATTCAACACATGTTCCTACTCATTAAGAAAGTAATCATCTTCATAGTCAAGATCATTTCCATTCTCAAAGCCATCATCCTCAATTTCCCAACTTGCTCCACTTCCTACACTACTAAGACGATGCTAAGATGAAGAAGCATCTTGTTGCTTAATTAGCATATCCAAAACTTTCTCCATCATCTTTTCCATCCTATCCATTCAAGTCTTGAGAGCTTTTTTGGAAGAATAAGCACCCCTACCATAATAAGTAGATGGGCTAACACCATGACCGATACCACGTACAAAGCCAGGATGTTCTTTCCTAATGACCTGCAAATAAGCATCATCATCTGACAACGCTAAAGTAGAATTAAATCCCTCTGACCTCATTGTAAGATCTTCCATACGTTCCTAATTAACATAAAATCTCAATTAGTTAAACAAAAAAAGTATAAAAAATTATTTTATATTTGAAGTTATTTATGCACAAAACTAATAAAAGAATTAATTCAACAAACTTACATATTGTTTTTTGTACTCCTCATCATACCAAACTCTTGACCCATTTGGACCTTCTTGACTTTTGGAATACCTAAAAAGATCTTTCCTTGAAGCTTTATTCTCCTATTTTGCCTATATCAAGTAATTTAATAGATTATAAGGATAAAATAAAAAAGTAAAAAAATAATTATGAGAAATTAAAAATTATAGTTTAAGCCTATTCTTAAAACGATGAAGATATCGGCACTATTCTTGACAATGCAACAGAATATTCAATTACGAGAAATTATCATTATAGTTTAAGCCTTGAATATGTATTTTTTGTAGAAATTTAATGATTGAAACTTCTTCTACTAATTGACTGGAACTCAATTAAAGATGAAGAAATAATCATTTCTAAATGGAGCTAAGTAAACAAATAAAACCTCATCATCTTGTTGAAAAGCCATTGCACTAGTGATATGATCGAAAGTTTCAACAGTGAGACATGCTTGATGACGAGCATTTCTTGAATGTTGAGGAAGTGGAGGTTCATAAACCATCTAAGAAATCATAAATAATATATTTGTACATCAAAAAGTTGTAAAATATAAAAGCATAATAAATAAATATCATTGATAAAAAAAATGTACATCACCTCATTATCTTCTTGTTGATGAAAAGCTATTACACCAGCAGTATGATTAGTGTTGGTGCTAGAGCACCACGATCATTTATTTTGATGATAACAAAACACGTGTTATTTAACATTTGCAATCTGAGTCCTAGATTTCAGGTCAATTGCAAATGTAGACGTGCTTAAACGGAGTTCGAGCTCGCATCCAGGACGGATTGGAGGAGCTTGACGGAAAACAGAGGAGGTTCGCGTGGAGCGACAGATTGAAGATAGAAGACAAGAAGAATAGGATAGATTCTTTTTAATCCTTTCTTGTATCTCTTGTCTTTATTTTCTTGCTCTTATTTTCCTTAGAATATTATGTTAAAGAGCCTCAAAGTACCCTAACAGTAGTCCTAGGAACACCGGCACAACCCTAGGATACTTAGGTTTTCTGTAGAACACTTAGAAAATCGATATAGGGTTCAAACAGCACTTCCAGACGTCTAATTCTCAAATCAGACGTCTGATAAAGTTTTTTAAGACGTCTGACTGTTGTTTCAGACGTCTGATAACTGTTAGGCTGGACATAGCTAGTTCTGTCTGATGAAATCAGACGTCCAGACCTTAGACCAGATGTCTTAGGAGACGTCTGATGGACTTGCCAGACGTCCAAATAGTGGACCGTTGGCTAGCTTAGCAGTACTGCAGAATACGACCGTTAGAGCCTTATCAGACGTCCATAGGACTGTCCAGACGTCTGATAATTGACCGTTTTGCCTCGGTTGACCCAAAATCTCTTCTCAGAGATTTTCTAGCCGTTGCAACGTTTGGAAATCCATTCCCACAGTAAAAGTAGGTTTCCAGACGTCCAGACATAGTGCCAAACGTCCTGTATGTCGTCTGATGGACTTGCACAAAAACCCTGTTTAGATCTAATCCAAGTCAGGAAGAGACCCGCCCAAAATCAGACGTCTGACCTTGGAATCAGACGTCTTAAAGTGAACTTCCAGACGTCTGATGCCAGAATTAGACGTCTGATAAGCCTGTCAGAACAATGATTGTTCCTGATTTCGGGCTGATTCTCTTGGGCTTTGTTCCCAACGGCTATAGAACCTTTCCTAAGCCTTCCAAAGCCTTCCTAAGGCCTCTATAAATAAAGGGGAACCTTTGCAACACACATACACACCAAGACACACTAAGAGAAACACAAGACATACTTAAGCAACATAGTTCCACTCTCTTGTGTCCTAGCTAGCTCTTGCTCTCCAAGCTCAAGCTCCATTCTCTTGAGAGCATCAAGCTTCGCGCACCTGCTCTCCCGCCGTTGTCTACGAGAGCGACGTTGCGCCGTCGTGTGGCACACGCACCGCGTCATCAACTCGGCGCACTCCTTGCAAAGGGGAGTTTCCTAATTCCTATAGAAGCTAGGTTCATAATTATTTTGTTTATTTTATCTTTGTTATTTAGTTGGGTATTCGCTTTGCGAATTCCCGTCTCCTTCGTGGGACAAAATCTTTCTCGTGGAGAGAAGGGGTTGAGGAACGCTACCCTCGTACTTGTAGCGTGGTTGTATTGAGGTTGAATCACCCTCGTTTAAAGTGATTCGATTTAGTGGATTTTGATCAACTTGGTTGATCGGAAAATCCTAACTCGAGAGGGTTCGGTGGTGGTTTTCACCCGATTTGGGTTTCCACCTAAAAATTCTTGTGTACTTGTGTGATTGCTTATTTGTGAGATTATTTATATTTCAATTCCGTATTTTTTACGTTACGCTAATCTCACCCCCTCCAAGCCCGAACTTTCAATTAGAAGTCCCAAGATTTAGACGTGCTTGACGACAACTATATCCTATACGTCGAAGAGGCAGATGTTTTAGAGCCATCTACATTAAAAATTAACAAAGAAGAACATATTAGGTCACAAACAAAAATCAAACAAATCAATTATTCTAAAAAATAAACTATTGTGAAAAGAAATAAATTATTTTCATATAAAAGGCAACCAAATTATCATGAAAAAATAAATTAAATAGAATATACATTATAACCAAATTATAAACATAACAAGAGAAATGTATTATACCTTTATAATAATTTTTTAATCTAAAGGATCACTTTCATTTGGAACTTCTTGGTAGGCTTCATAATTATTATCAGAAGTTGTAGATCCTTCTAAGACATCATAATAGTCACTCAACATTGTTATTATAAGAACGATCCATCCATTTTAGGAATTATCAGAAACAAAGAACACCTGCTCAACTTGACTTGAGAGGGTAAATGGTTCTTTTGTTCCCAATCTACGATTCTGTTTTAGACTGATGTAGCCATATTTATCTTTGATGAATCCTAAATCTTTGTCAAAAACATCAAACCAGTCGCACTTAAAAAGAACAACACGTATATCATGCGTAAAATTGATCTCAACAATTTCAATGATTTCTCCATAGTAGCCATCTGAACCTGAGTGAAGGTTAGACTTAACTATAACACCACACATTTGTGTTCTCTTTGTTACATCCATGGATTTTATTCTGAATCTAAATCCATTTACAATAAATCCTGAATGATAATGCGCATAAGTAAAAGGGTTCTCTGCTGTTATGACCCGGCTCTCGGATCCCTACAGGACCCAAGAGTGGCTCGCCTCGACTAATTCCAAGACCTAGTCATCCAACAAGAAATAACTAATAATAGGAAAATAAATCACATTCATACATGCAATATAACTAAGTAGAAGGAAAATAAAACAATAAAGGGAAGTAGAACAACAGTCTCAAGGTATAGTACATGCCACCACAACAACAACAGGAAACAGAAAGTAACGAGAATAGTAATTTAAAGTCCAGTACTCACAACTACAGCAGAAACAAAGAACTGGAAGGAAAACTACTACGGCTGGGCTCGGTTGGGCCCAGCTTCCTCTGTAGCCGGAAACTTGGGCTGCTCAACTCCCGGTCCTGAACAGGGTTACGAAAAGACGGAGTCAGCGAATGCTGAGTAAAGTGGTGTTTATATTATCTATGTGCAAGTAAAGTAAGAACAACAAGCAGGTTTTATTCTCATTTCTATTTATCTCATTTATGTATTTCTGATTTATCTATTTCCCAAAGTATCCAAATATTTCTTGATCTTGCTTGTTCCTTGTGGGAACGATCTTGATTGCAGTCTTTTCCGTGGCGTAGAAGGTACATGTGGTGCTCTCTTGGCTGGGAGAGTCCCCCGTGGTAGTCCTACACCCAATCAACCACCCCAAGGTCACTGTCGAGACGTAGCGGTGACTATGGCATGTGTGATAAGCGCACGGGTAGCTATCCCGCACTGACACGCGGTCAGTCGTTTCCGCTAGCGGGTACATCCAAAGTACAGCACGGAACAGTATAGGACCTTGCCCTCTCAGAACAGGGGTCTCACCCCTCAGAACCAAATAGGGGTCTCACCTCTCTACAGTCCAAGTACCCTCATCCAACTACCCCGGTTTGCCTAGCAGGCCTAACAAAGTCTGTGTAGGGTGGCTAGCTTAACCTCAGGCCCCGTGGGGTGGCTAGGTCCCTCTCTGCACTAGTAGCCGCTCCGGTACCACTTACACGAGGGCCTATAAGAGTCAGTGTAGAGTGGTCAATCCTAACCCTGGGTCTCAACCCAAGGGAGGCTAGCTCCGCTCTACACTAAAAGAACCACTATGCTCCTTGGTACTACGTAAACAAGGGCCAACTCACTTCCCATCGGCATTCCAGAATCCTTTCCTACATAGGAGTTCTACTCCTAATTCCCTGTAGGGTTCATGCTCCTTATTCATCTCATTTATCCACATTCAGATCTCATGTTTCATTACTCGTTCCTCATCCATATACAGGCAGCTCGTGTTTTCACAATTTAATTACCAATCATTTACATGCAACTTGTGGTTTCACAGTTCACTTTCTCATTCACATATAGGCAACTCATATTCTAACATGCATCTCATAATTCATTCACATACAGGCAACTCGTATTCTAACATTCATCTCATAATTACACTAATACCATTTGCTAGCAATTTATTTTAAACGTGCATCAAGTAAACAGTACAACTCAAAACAGGCTGATACATTTCTACTCTAGGGTTGATTTCACATCCTAGAGTTCGATCCGATTATTCCAAATAAGTACATTCATGTTTAAATATTAACAACTGAATTAACCACTCTACCAAGTATCACGGGACGAATGGGAGCCTGTACCGCAGATCTCGTCATCTTCGCGGGCCCCAAACACGCCACCGGCTGGTAACCTGTTCCAACGACTAATTTACATCAGACGAGCTCAAAACAGTAGATACTCAACATGAACACGTAGAGAAACTCGAGTGGAAAGCAGCGCCACTTCATTTGCGAAAATCTGATTCGTTTGGGCCCTCAATGGGCCAAAAATGCGGTTACAGACCAAAATCAGACGTCTGGGACTAATCCCAGATGTCTTAAAAGGCGTCAGATCTCACCTTACAGTTCCTGCGGCTGCTTCAGACGTCCAGACTCTCTCTACGACCGTCTAGGAGCAGCTCTAGACGTAGGACAAGGCCTCTGATCGTTTGAAAGCACCTCCGAACGTCTGCCGATGTGATCAGACGTTTAAAAGTACTTGGGAAAGCGCACCGCTCACCTTCCCAAAGTCTTCACCTGTGTACGAAGAATGCAGGCACAAAATCAACTCGACATCTCCTGCGCTACAAGCTGCATGGCGGAAAGTAGCGTAGGAGGATATGTACCTCGTGCGATATTGTGCTTTCAAACGTTCGGCTTCAACTCCGGACGTCCTGGTGCTTCACCAGCTATTTGGACGATACTCCAGATGTCTGATACTGGAAAACTTCTAGTACCAGAACCTCCTCTACGCAGCTCTTCTCCTCGCAACGCCACCTGCAGCACGCTGCAGCAACTTCAGCAACTGTAAAGGGTCGGGAGGCCGCCTCCTCGAGCCCTTCCTCCTCGCACACGCGCCCACCGTCGGTCATGCAAGCTCCGCCGAGCTCACACTCTCTTCCTCCCTCCCTCCCGTCGTCTCTCGCTCGCCCTTCCTCTCGTCACTCTCGCTCTCCCTCGCCACTACCGCATAGTGAGGAATGTTGGAGGTGGTAGTGGCTGGTGGTGAGGGGGTGAGGGTGGTGAGAGGGAAGGTTTTAAATAGGATAGGTTTAGGGTTTAAGGGGGTGAGGGTGGGAGGAGAGAGAGGCTTCTGTGTGCCGCCCGTGTGCAAAGCGCAATGTGACATACGAAAATTCTCACTTTCAGACGTCCGAGCACATGTCCAGACGTCTGGATAGACATCTGACTGAAACTCCAGACGTCTTATCCGACTAAAGAGGCAACAGGTCATTTCATATGCTAAGACATCTATTTCAGGTGTCCATCTACTATCTTCATTTTCTTTAAGTATGTGGATATGAATTTTAAACCATTGAAGAAACTTGGCTGCACGACAAGACATGCATACTCGAGATGGAAACAATTCATTGTACTCATCAAAAAATGGATCCAACTCTTCAACCTGCATTAAAATGTAGTAGTGAGCCAAGTTCATATCTTCTTCTAACATTATCTTTTTGGTTGTTCCATTAATTACTTTACCACTCGATGATAAGATTAACAAAATACCATTCAATTGAAGTTCCATTTTACCACCATCATAGTTCCTTTCCTCTCTATTAAATCAATTGTCTGGACCGTCAATGTACATTGCATAAAAGTTTATACATTCTTCTAATAGACATGCCTCTGCAATCTATCCTTCAGGTTGTGCCATGTTTTTGATATGATCTTTAAGTTTCTTGAGATACTTCTCCACAGGATACATCCATCTATGTTGTACTGGACTAGCAATCTTTGCCTCACCAACTAAATGAACTATTAGATGTACCATCACATCAAAGAATGTCGGTGGTAATATTTGCTCCATCTTACATAATGCCTCAACAATCTCTGCCTCACACTTTTGCAAAACAAGTGGATTGAGAACTTTTGAGCATACAGTCTTAAAAGAAATTTACTTAGTTTCACCAATGGATCAAACACATTTGACGGTAACATCCTGCGAAGTGCTAATGGTAGTAAAATTTGCATGTAGACATGATGATCATGACTCTTCATCCCAGATACTTTTTTATCTGCTGTGTTGACACATCTGGAGAGGTTTGAGGAATAGTCATCTAGAACTCGAATCTTTTTCGAAAATTCTAATATTGATAGATGTTTCTGTAATGATAATGTGTAACAAGCATCAGGTAATTCATACTTGCCATTAGCTAGATCCTTTGGATGTAACTCACTCCTTATGTTTAATTGTTGAAGATCCCATCTAGCTTTTATTGTATCCTTTGAAGTACCAGATAAATTCAATATCCCAGTAATATTCTTCATCACATTCTTCTCAATGTACATTACATCTAAATTATGACGAATTTGCAAATCCTTCCAATAAGGAAGCTCCAGGAAAAATATACTCTTCTTCCTCCAATGACTTGTGCCTGGCTGCTTAAAAAGGAGACCCAAGGGTATATCTACCAAATTCTATTTTTGCTGCCACATGAATGATCCAACAAAGCGTGACAAGCTGAGACATTCTGCTGCAAATTGTCCATCGAATCTATTATTAAATCAACGCTTCCTCCCCCTATGGCCTTGGGGAAGAAATAGATGATGTCCTAAATAACATTGTTTTCCACTTTCATTTAGTCGTAGACTATGTCTATCATCCATACATACTAGACAAGTAAATTTACCATTTATACTCTAGCCTGATAAATTTGCATAAGCTGAAAAATCATTAATGGTCCACAATAATGATGCTCGCATTGAAAACATCTCTTTTTTATGTGCATCATATGTTTCTACTCCTGTATTCCACAATAACTGTAGCTCATCGACTAATGGTTGCAAGTATACATCAATTGCATTGCTTAGACCTTTAGGATTTGGTATGAGTAACGACATCATCATGAAAGATGATTTCATGCACATCTATGGGGGTAAGTTATAAGTGACAATAAGCACTGACCATAAAGTATAATTATTATTCATATTTGCAAAAGGGTTGAATCCATCACTAGAAAGATCACGTCTAACATTGCGAACCTCCTTTGCAAAATCTAGTTGCATGTTATCAAATCTTATCCACTCTTCCGCATCTGTAGGATGACGCATAATTCCCTCAGGATCTGGTATTCTTTTATCACTATGCCACGACATCCATTCCGCAGTCTTTGATGACATAAAAAGTCGTTGGAGCCTTGGAATCAAAGGGAAATAGCGAAGAACTTTTGTTGGCTTTCTTTTCTTGCTTCGATTGAGGTTTGTCTCTGGGAACTTATATCTCGAGGCATCACACTTAGGACAATGTTCAAGTTTTTCATTCTTCTTCCAAAATAAGATACAATCATTAGGACATGCATCTATCTTCTCACAATTCATGCCTAATGACCGAAGGCTCTTCTTTGCATGATACAAGTTTTTAGGATAACCTTTTGGATAACCTAATATTTCACCAATAAAGTCAAGCACATCTGACATCATCTTTGACGTAGAATGGTGAATAACTTTTAATTTGAATAATCTCAATATGAAATTTAATTTAGACACCTTTAACCCTGGAGTAATTGGTTCCTCTGCTTCTGACAACATGTTATAGAAATCATCAACATCCACATTAGTTGGTATATCATTTTTAGAATCCATAGGAACCCCTCTATGTCATACAACATATCCATTAACTCATCATTTCCACCATCCTCATTCTGCACATTATGATGATGACCTTGTCGTGATGTCTCTCCAACTTCCTCTCCATGGACATTCCAAATTGTATATCTTGGCCACCAACCGTTTAATATAAGATGCTCATGCACATCTACTTGATTACTCTTTCTTGTGTTCATACAAATCTTACATGGACAAAATATCCAATCTTTCTTAGATCCAAATCTATACATTGACCGATCCTATCATACTCAAATATCATATGCTTCTATGTCTTCAAACCGTTTATCCATCCACGTCTTATCCATGTCTACAACCTAAAAAAAAATCATTTTAAAAGGTCTTCAAATTTCATAGATGAATGAAAGAAAAAATATAATATAATATAATATAATATGTAGACAAGAGTAACCACAACAAAATCAAAACTTGAAAAGATTGAAATTAAAAACATATATGCAAAATAATGAATAATATCCAAATCGAAAATATTGTCATGACCAAACAAACAAAGAATTTTGATTAAAAGATTCTTACAATAATAACTAGATGTAACTGAAATATAGGTCACAGTTATTCTTATAACTATAATAATAACAAACAAATAGGTCAAGTAAGCCTAAGACATCTCTGAAAGTTAAGGATCAACATAAAACCAATGTTGCAATAGAGAAGGGGAACAAGCCTTCAAACATTAATTTCAATTTGTCATCATTTATTCCTCTACTTTAGTAAAAGCAGCAAGAAGCTACCATTCCAAATGGTAATATACTTGTCTCTGTAAGAATATATTATATGACGGATGTTAGGGGAATTAAGTCCTTACATTTCTAGGATATCCGATAGAAATGTGCATAAGTACCATTGCCATTGAAATTGAAGCATTCAATGTTCAGAGGCTTGTCCTTGCTTCCATCTTGTTGAAGGTTCAAAACTACAGGCTTCCAAAACTACAACAAGGGATAAGGGGGGCTAGTTTACTGTAGGGGATAGCTAACCCGGTATAAGTTATTTGCAACAGGGGATAACCCCCAAAGTTGTTTACTTCAGAAGAGGGGATAACCTGTATTTGTGTTTACTGAAGGGGGGATAGGAATGGTGGTTATCCTGTGATGTGAAAGGGGGTGTTTACCTGGGAATGAGCGTTAGAATGAGGAATAAGGTGGGAAATGACTAGTTTACCCCTTGGTGGTAAGTAAGTTAGTTGGTGGTAATATTTGGCCATGTCATTTGCTGGTGTATGAGCTATTATAGGAAAAATCCTTATTTTTTTGGTTAAAGAAAAAAAAATTAGATAGCGACCTTGAGGGTGGGTGCCAAGTGTCTTGTTTTCACTTTCACTAGTAGGTAGCTTGTGGTCAATCTTCTCCTTAAAGCCGTGATGAGAACCTCATCATGAATCCTAACTAGTACAATTTGACCTCATAAATTGAACAAAAGCTCTTACATAACCTAAGGGAAGGCCTAAATAAGGGAATTGTGAATATGAGAATAAAACATTATATAAGGGGTAAAACTGTAATTTTACCATTGCAGTGCATGAATGGGATTTCTAAGGATCTAGACACAGGTCAAGTGGACTTAATAAGAGAAAAAGTGGGATAATTTGGTCAGAAAAGGGTTATGACAAAATCTGAAAATTAAATGGCATTCTATAACCCTAAAACAAACCTACTTTAATTCACGAAGTTTCAGGCAAGATAAAAATCAACCAAACCCTCTAAAATTTATGAAAAAATATCTTCTAGGGTTTAGAACCTTCAATTTGGTCGTTGAAACCTGTTTTGACCTAGATTAAGGATCATACCCAATTTTTGATCTAATTTGGGTTTTTGTGCAAATTGACCAGTCAAACGTGGTCAAACCTAAAATCTAACTTCACCATTGGATTCCTTAAGTCCAAATTAGGTTGGTACCAAAATTTGGACCTAAGGAAAAGTTGTCTTGACCCACTTTGCAATTTAGTCCTCAAAATTACTTTCAGACCCTCAACTTTTTGAAACTCTTACAAATACCCCCTATCTTTCTCGTCATTTTCTTCAATCTAGTCCCTCTGCCACCCGCTGCGTAGGCCATACCTCCGGCGACTTTGCGCGGAGGATGGCACCGCGCATGCATGGGGAGCCGGCCCCAGATTTGAAAGGGGAGCTCCGCATAGCTCCTTGCGGAGCCCCCTACCGCATGGGCTGGCTCCCATAACCTGTCGGTCGTCATACCTCTCGTGTGAACGAGCAAGAGGTATGGGTCTCCGTCTGCCTCAACTCCGGCGAGGCTTTTCCCGCCACTCCCGCACATTTCCCGGCCAGCCCTCGCCTATTTAAGGAGCGGCGCTCATCACTGCATCCTCCAAGCTCAATTTGGCCCGAGAATCCCCTCCAATTCCTCTCCTCCCTACTCCGGCCATTCGCCCAGAGCTTCCGGCGACACTCCCTCTCCTTTCTTGTCGCCCTGCCACCATACTAGTGGTAGGGTTGCCTCCGCCGTCTTCCGTTGCGCTGCGCCGTACCTGCGAGCGCCCTCCAGCCCCCCTTCCTCGTCGCCGTTCTCTCCCCCTGTCGCCTTCTTCTTCGACGATGGCAGCACCGGCCGCTCGCCACCTACGCATCCCCCCTTCACTCTGGACTCATAGTTATGCTCTCCTTACTCTCCCTTGTATTTCCCCTCTGTCAATTGATTATTTTGACTCCTCGACAGCACCATCCACCATCGCCATCTCCACCTCCGACCACCAACTCCGGTGAGGCCATTTCACCACCACAGACAGTCCCACCCCTCGCCAGCCAGTCCCTGAGCTTCACCTCCACTCACCGATCATCTTGCGACCCTTCATTCACTACGCCAACCACTGTCACCTCCCCCTGAACAATCCCACTCACGTGGACTCAGACCGACTTGGGCACGCACACCTAGGTCGCTCTGAGCCACACTGACCACTACAGTAACTTCGCTGTGCTCTAGCAAAGCCTGCCAAGCGTTTTGACAAGGCCGAGAGGCCGTTTTACTGATTTCAGGTCTCCTGCCTCCGCCGCCATTAATGCTGAGCTTGGAGCAAGCTCGCAAGTAGCTCCAAGCCCTTCCAGCTCCAGGAGACAAGCCCAGGTTGCGCGGAAGACTTCCGCGCACAACTCTAGGTCTTCAATTGACTGCGAAGAGCTCGGCTGGAGCGGCTATTGCTTGCACTCCCTGCTGCGAGCGCACGAGAAAGGAGGGGCGCAGATAGTCCCACCTCGGGCGTTTTCAAGCGCCCCACGACACATAAAGGGAAAAAGTGACTAAGGCTTATTGCCTCAGTCACACGGGGTGAGGTCCCTCTCACCCGCTCACTCGGCCTCATCCGCGACCATCCCCCGCAGACCTGGCCCGACCCGTTTACACCTAAGCCTTGCACACCTCGCCCACCACCGCACACCGATGGGCCTGGTCCCGAGCGTGTTACCCGACCTGCATACCCGAGTAGGCTCTGGGAGAGCGAACCCTGGAGTGAAATAGAGAGAGAGACGCGGGGAGGGTAGGGGTTAGGTTTTGCCTAACCATATGCCTGTGTAGGGAACTGAAGAAGAAGGAAGAAGAGGAAGCAGAAGAAGTAAGGAAGGAGCGGCCGAGGACTTAGCCGCACCAAGGAGTTGAAGCAGGAAAAGAGGAAGAAGAGAAGCAAACTTAAGAAGAAGGAGATGCAGCTCAAGAAGGAAGAAAAAGAAGAAAGAGCAGGAGCTGAAACAGAAGAAGAGGAAGAGCTAAAGCCAAAGAAGGAAGCTGCAGCCGAAGAGAAGAGAAGAAAAAGGCAAGGAGAAGAAGAGCAGCAGCAAGAAAGAAGATGAGCACGACCACTGTAGCAAGTGGCTACTTAAGGCGTCTGATCCATGGAGTCAGACGTCTGAAGACAGAGAGAAAGGAGGACAAAGAAGAAAGAGAGAAGAAAAGAGAAGAGAAGACAAATTTTTATTTCCTCTCTCTAATCTTTTTGTAAAACAGTTTATTATTGTAAATTGTGATTTTCTATGCTTCTAAAAATCAAGCTTGCTCCCTGAGTTCGACCTCGAAAAATTTTTGTATTCAAGTAATAAAATCAAATCACAAACTGGCCCTCTTACCAAGTCGTTATAAGATGTGATGATCTGCCTTATTTTAATTTTCACTTTTAGTTGGTCCATATCCAACCTTGTAGCTTGTATGAATTGCCACTTATTGACACTAATGGTGGTTTTCTTTGTGGTAATCAGGTTCTCAAAATCATCATGAGGATATTGACTCTAGAGCAGCTTTTGTATCAAATGTTAGTAGCATGTTGATTGGCGGAGCTATTTCTGTAGATGTTATGGTCTCTGGAACACATTATACATTTTTTTAAGGAGACATTTCCAATGTACTAGATCATGAGCATACAGCAATAAAGAGGCATTGCCTCTCTGAGTGGAAGCCACTCACAGCTAAGGTCTTCTGGGAAAAACAAAGTAGACAAAATACATTTTTCTCAAACCTCACATTCGAGAGTTTCACAACACAAATTGCAACAAGATCCCAAGAAAAAGAGATCACAAATCGATAGAAGCTGAATTGAGTCAAAAGGCTCAATTTTTTTGGTTCCCCAAACCTCAGATACTAAAACCCAAAAACACAAAAACCTTCTCACCAAATCAAACAAGAAAAAACAAATGAAGTTGTTGAAAAAATGTTGCTGAAAATAGCATCGTAGTTATAATGTTGAGAAGGGCAAGATACAGAGGACAAGGGGGAGCAGTGACAGGGGAAGGAGGAGGTGGCGGCATCTCCTCAAGAGTGCTAGACCCTAGGAGCTCCGGAGCCCTAGGCGGTGGCGTAGCCTTGTTTTCGCCAGAGCCCTTTCTCCTCCTCCGCCGCTCCTCACTCGTCGTGTGCTGGCGTCGCTTGTCCTCACCGTCCTCTCCCTCGACTCCCTTACATGCAAGGGTGTTGCAGCTTATCGCTAGAGCGGAGGCGTTGGGAGGGGAGGGGCATCGGGCGAAGGTGTTGGGAGGGGAGGGGCATTGGGCGAAGGCATCACTGGAGTTGGGGGTATCACCAAAGGGAGGAATGAGGGTTTCGGTGGACTTGGGGGGAAGGGAAAACGATAAGGGGGGGGGTGATTTTCTTTCGATGGGCAGGAGAGTGCCCACCTCATTTTTTGTTTTATCTTTGCGACAGTAATTTTAGGTCTCTAAAAATATTGCAGCTTAGTTTTATATAGGATATGTTGTTACTGTCACAAAAAATAGATCCTTTTGTGATGGAAAAATTTACTGTTGCAATCAACTGTCACAAAAGCATAGTTTTCCTGTAGTGAGATGCAAAAGATAAATAGTTGTTTTATTCTTCTCAACAATCAGTACAAGCTTATGAGATGCTTTTTTTTTGAAAAATTACAAGATGATATTTTTTGGCCCCTATTATCATATAAAGTGATGCACTACTAATCATAAAACCTATTATTCCATTTTGAAATCTAATAATTCTTCTCAAAATAATGCAACTAGTTAACAGGACCTAAAGAAAGATTAACTCATTCACTTTAAATAAAAAGCTTCTAAAAGAAGTTTGAGATCACTTCAACATAACTTTTCCCCTAAGGGGTAAGCAAGCAAGGAAGTAGGAGAATGAAAAGGAACAGGAATACTGCATATAATTTTCAGTGAAGACGGGCGCACATCTGAGTAAAAATGCACACTACACGAAGTATATTTTTACTTCATGCTACAACCGTTTCTCCCAATAGCAAGGCTTACTTGTCAGATGGCTCATGGCTGCCTGTTGTCTCAATAAGAACATAAAAGTTGTATACTGAAGAAGGTAACGAATTGCATACACCCTCCAAGTGCTTTAACACCTAAAGACAAAAGGTGAAGATGATTATGAAGAGAGAACACGCTATAACTATAAAATGTGCAAAAAAAGGTAAAAAAACCTCTTGGGAAGAAAATGAAAAGCATGTGTTGAGATACCATCTCCATGGAATGCCTATCCAAAAATTCAAAGGCAAAAAGAATGTCACCAAGCACTATCTTTGCTTCTGAAAGTAATTTCTGAAAGCAATTGAAAGAACAAACATGTAAAAAGGTCATGTTCCCCTTTCTACAGTATATCCAAGACTAGGAAATTCCAAAACTATAAGATGAATAAAACTAAAAAGTTATGAATATTCCAGATAAATACTTATGCACCAAAAACTCCGTCCCCTTTGTGAAATCTAGGCAAACCAAAAGAGCATCTGGCAACAAAGGGAGTCCAACTCCTAATGTTTGAATTCTCTCAACCCATCCAACATGCCACCACCAAGGCAAGCATATGTTGGCAAGGGCATCCATCATCAAGGACGTTGGGAGTAGGAGATGAAGGCAAACCTCAATGGAAGGGTGATGTGGAAGGGTGGTGTACACATTAGTAGGAGATGAAGGCAACTTGTTATATTAGACATCACTTAGACAAGAGGACAACTTAATTCACATATGACAAAAGAGTCTTTATCTACAAATGTAAGAGGAAGAACCTAAGCATGTTCAGTAATGATAAATAAGCAATTCCATATAGCCCAACCATCCACAGATCTCAACACCGTAATACAACACTATCAATTCGAAAGTAACAAAGTAACTCAAAAAGAGATAATACAGTAGATAGGCAGATCAGTTCTTCAGACCCCAACAAATTTCCCACTCCATTCCCTTCCCATTGTCCTTCATCAGCATCCCTCTCCCTTCAAATCATAAGAATCCATCTCCCTCCAAATCCTTTTAATCCATCTTTTTACCAAATCCAAATGTCAAATCCAAAAGCAGCATCCATCTTCAAAGACACGAAGAAGCTAAGTAGACAGTCTTTAGCAACAGATATCTATCACCAACTTAGCATTACAAGGCCAACAAATATAACATCAGTAAGAACGATAACAATGACAAGCCATAACTACAACAATGCGTTCAAACTTAATCACCCACACGACACGCCTCCTATTCACTACTCCACCAAACGGGGGTCCTTTTCTGCATACGAACTAACAACACTAATTAAAGATCCTGCAGTAGCTCTAGGAAGACCAGCGAACCCTATTTCCATTTCCGACCATTTTTTTAATTAAAAAAGAGGTAAATTTTTAGGATTGACTAGCAACTAACAACGCATTGCAAGGATCCATGCAAGATTCTCACAAACGCATCACATGTACACCCAGAAACAAAACAAACATCTAGTTTTAGCACCTGCAATGGGAAGCACTAAGCGTGGAGGTATCTCAACACATGCTACACCCAAAACAAACATCTAGTTGGTAGCGCCTCAAAACCATGGTAGCATTTTGGTAGCACTAAGCGTGGAGGCGAAGGTGAACTCAAGGTAGTTTTAAAGGAGGAGCCTAATGGCGTGGCCCTTGCAGATGCTGAAGGAGGTGGGTGTTGATGTGAAGAAGATGCAACAACAGTGGATGTGATCGGAAGGCACTCCTTTTTAATCCCAATGCGAGGAGGTTGAGGAGGTAAGGCATGATCGCAGCATCGATAGAGCGCTCTATTTGCATGGCCCCGTGCGCCCTCGTGCAGATGTCTTGCAGCTAGACACGGAGGAGTACAAAGGGGAGTAGCGACAGGGGAAGGAGGAGGTGGTGGCGTCGCCTCAGGAGCATCAGAGTCTTAGGAGCATAAGAGCCCTAGGCAGTGGCGTCGCCCTATTTTTGCCGGAGCCCTTTCTCCTTGTAACGACCCGATTCCCGAGTCCCTACGAGACATTAGAACCGGACCGGCTCGACTAATCCCAAGACCTAATCGTCCAACGAGGAAGTAACCAAAAGAGCAGCAAAATAAACCACATTCAGCATGAATATAACTAACAGTAAGGAAATACGGCAGTAAAGAAAGAAGCCACTACAGTATATACCACCACAACAGTAGAACAACATTCATAACATAATATGAATTGCGGGTAAAGAAAAGTACAGTGGAAACAAGAACTACTCACTACAGTGGAACAAAAAAAAAGTGGTACAAGAGAACAGTGGTAACTCTACTGGACCCTACTCGGCCCAGCGTCCTCTGCAGCCGCTGACCCTGGCTGCTCAACACCTGGTCCTGAAAAATAACGAGTGTAACACGTCAGCAAAACGCTGAGTAGAGTGGTAGCTAAACTAAATAAACAATAAAGTGTACAGTAGCTGTTTTAATTTTCTTTCTTCCTTTATTTACGTCTTTCTATTATCTCAAAATTTATCTATTTCTCAGATCCTTCACTTGATCTCGAATGTTCCTCATGGGAATGATCTTGATTGCAGTCTTTTCCAAACAGTAGAAGTAGCACGTGGTGCTCTCCTGGCCGGGAGAGTCCCCCGTGGTGATCCGACTCTCAGTCAACCACCCCAAGGTCACGGACAGGCGTAACGGTGACTACGGCACGCGCGATAAACGCACAGGTAGCTAACCCGCATTGGCACGCGGTCAGTCGTTTCCGTTAACGGGTGCGCCCAAAGCATAGCACGGAACCAATACAGGGCAGAGCCCTCTCAGTAACAAGGGTCCAACCCCTCCACAGTCCGCGCACCCTCACCTGACTACCCTAGTTTGCCCAGTGAGCCTAACAAGTCGGTGTAGGAGGCTAGCAGAACCCCGGGGCCCGTGGGGTAGCTAGTACCTCCCTACACTAGTAGCTCTCCTCGGTACTACGTACACGAGGGCCAGCAAGTCGGTACAAAGTGGCCAGTCCTAACTCCGGGTCCTTGGGACGGCTGGCTCCGCTCTGCACTAAACATGGGGACAGTCGCTCTCCTTAGTACTCCGTACTCAAGGGCCAGCTCACTTCCCCAATTCTATTCCATTCACCTTCCAGGAGTTCTACTCCTAATTCCCCGTAGGGTTTCAGCTCTTTTAACTCAGTACATTCAGGTTTCACCTTTCCAGTTTCACGTTCATACGATCCATGTTCGCAATCACGTTTATTTATTCATAGCAGGCAACTGTTAATTCAATTCACAGGCAGCTATTATTTCCTTTCCACATTTTCCAAGACTGCAGTATTCATACATTCCACTAGTTTTCCCGTCCTAAGATTCATGCCATATCCTAGGATCTATCATACAATCTAGTTTTCCAGCCCTAGGATTCATGCAACACCCTAGGATCTACCATTCAATCTATTTCTCATTCCTAGGATTCATGCAATGTCCTAGGTTCTATTTATGGTTCCATAATTTAACAGATTATACTAGTAAACTTAAAAGCCACTCTACCGGTTACAACAGGAGTACTGGGGGCATGGTTGGGAATCCCGCGTAACTCCGCAACCCCCGAGACTGCAACAGAACGGGGTCCTATCACAAGGATCAAACACAAGGAGTTTTTCAAAATAGTATACAACTACTGTAGACGGGTAGAGGATGTAATTCCGAAAAGCACGCAACTCGAAACACGGAAAATGGACTCCGAACGGGCCCTAAACGGGTCGAAAACGACGAAACAGTGCAAAATCAGACGTCTGGAACTTATTCCAGACGTCTTAAAAAGTGGATCAGAGGTTACCTTTGCTCTGCGTGGTCTCTCAGACGTCCAGAAGCCTGCGGGGGCGTCTGGCCTAGTTCCCAGACGTCCGATGGTCACCTCGGACGTCTGGAAGTCATTCCCGTCGTCTGGCACTGCAGCCAGACGTCTGATTCGCGTTGGATGTGAATCTCAGAACCTGCGTGTACCCATTTCCTCTCTCTCTCAGTATGGTTAGTCGAAGAAAAGGAAGGAAGACGGAAATAACTCACCTTTCAGACGTCTGTACAGTCCTCCAAACGTCGTCCCTGTCGTCTGGCTGGAAGCCCAAACGTCTGATTCTGGAAAAATTTCCAGAATCAAAGTGCGTCTCGCCCTCCGCCCGCGACGCACGGTCGCGCTGCGCCTCGTCCGCCTACTGCTCGAGCTGTAGCAGCCTCCCGCGTCACCCCACGTCTGCTGCTTCCCCCGTCGGCCGGCCCTAGCAGCCCCGGCGAGCGCCTCTTCCCACGCGCAGCACCTCCTCCCACGCTCATCGCGGCTGTCGCTGCCGCCGCTCACTCGCGCCCGCTCTCGCACACTGGCTGGAAGGAGAAGAGGAAAGGGGGCGGAGGTGACGGGAGTGAGGGGAGGGCGTGGCCTTTTAATGCCGCGCGAGGAGAGAGAGAGAGCGGGACAGAGGGCGCAGGAGGGTGAGGGAAAAAGAGAGAGAGAGAGACGCTCACAGGTCTGCACGCTCAGGCGCGCAGACGAAACACGCGTGCCGAAAATAACCGAATCCCATATGTCTGGAAGGGGTTCCAGATGTCTGGTCAGACGTCTGGGACACCTCCCAGACGTCTTAAAATCGTCTGAAGCCGCGCGTTCGTAACACTCCTCTGTCGCTCCTCGCTAGTCGTGTCTGGTGCTGCTCGCCCTCACCTTCCTCTCCCTCGACTCCCTCACGTGCATGGTTTTTGCAGCTTATCATTGCAGTGGAGGCATCGGGAGTGGAGGGGCATCGGGAGCGGGGGTAGTATCTGATTGATGGCACCGGAGAGTGGTGGGTAAGGGGATTACGAAAGGGATGAATGAGGGTTTCAGTGGATTTGGGGGGAAGGGAGAAGGCAAAGGGGTATTTTTTTTTTGATCGGCAGGAGAGTGCCTGCCTGATATTTTGCTTTACTTTTACGATGGTAATTTTAGGTCTCTAAAAATATTGTGACTTAGTTTTGTATAGGATATGTTATTACAATCACAAAAAATGGATTCTTTTGTGATAGAAAAATTTACCGTTGCAATCAGCTGCCAAAAAAGTATAGTTTTCCTACAGTGGAGGATGACAATCACCCCTTATGCCCCCAATTAGTACTTTCCTTTCCTTTTATACTTTATTCCTTGTAATAGATTTGGTTACAATCCTAGTAACGAGCTTTTGCAAAAAAAATAAAAATCGACACCTAGAGATAGAAACTCCTTAAGAAGCATGATCCCTAATAAATCCTAAGTGAAGATCTCCTGCCAATTCCAAGCATGTTCTTCCTCGATTCATGGAGCACAATCCTAGTTTAGTTAAAATTATGGAAATTTATAAAAGGGTGTGAAGAGATGGCGGTAAGGATTGATCCTTTACATTTTACTTTTTCTTTTTGATTGATTATTCCAAGAGAGTTGAGAGCACTTAGTACTCAATTTTCTTGTCATTTTGTAGAAGTTGAGGGTTAGATCCCTTTCTCAGACATACACTTGCATCAATGTAACCATTTAACAATTCTTTTGTGTTCTTGTTACATTGTTTGGTGCGATTTTTTATGCTACGATCTATTTACATGATTAAGCTTGTACTTTGTTTAGACCTAGTAGGAATTTTGGTGTTCTTGCACAATCACATTGGATTCATTGAAGAGGGCTTTTGCTCACAAAAGGCATTTACAACATCACAGCCAATGCTGAGAAGCCTTAAAACTAAAACATGGAATAAAAAACCTTGATCCTAAATCATGAAATAAAAAGCCCTAGCCCTAAATGAAGCAATAAAAAGCCTAATATTGAATTAAGCAATTAAAATCCTCAACCTCATATTGAGCACCTTGCCCTTTTTTGAAAAAGGAAGTAGATGCACCTACATCCCTAACATTAAGAGCCAAACGACCAAGCCTCAGATCCTAGTTTGTCTTCATGTAGTATTTTGTGAAGGAGCCTTTTTCTAGTTGATACTTCTTGGTGAAGCTCAAAGCCTCTTAAAACTCCCATACAAAACGACTCAAGTGCATTAGGAGCAAAAGCCTCTAAAAACTCCCTTAGGAACAACTTGGGGCCATTAGGAGCTAAAGCCTCTAAAAATCACCAAGTAAATGACTCTATAGCATTAAGAGCAAAGTCTCTAGTTAGGAGAACTAAGTATTGTAGCAAGTAATAAAACCCTAAAATTATCTCGGCAAACATTGTCGAACACTTGAAAATACAAGAATCCAACTTACTCTTTACATCCACTTATGCGACTATAAAGATCAAAGGGCAAATGATAAGAATTAGGCTTCAATTTACTTTCTTTGATCAAATTCGTGCCAATTCTAATCCATACCAAGCCCCTTGAGGGATTGCTTGGAGGGCTTAAATGCCAATTCTTATGAAGCTGCCTAAGAATGTAATTCTATATATTTTCTGGATTGGATAAAAAAGAACTTTGATAATTAGTTTATTTATTTACTCATTTCTCCAGCACGTCGAGCGGACCACAGGCTTGAGGCCGTAACCTCAAACTGCTAACGCCCATCCGTATCTACGCCCAGTTACTGGATAAGACGTGAACCCCCTCTGCACTCGCCGCATCCGAAAGCGCCACGATGCCGCACGCGAGCACCCTCCTCTTCCCGGTCCCTCAGGACCTCATCTCCTCCCTTGCCGCCCGCAGAACCCCACCTTCCCTCCCCTTCCGCCGCCTCCGCCACAACCACCACCACCACAATCCTTTCCCCTCCTTAACAACCAGCGTCTCCCGCCCCACCCTCTTCCTTTCCCTCATCTCCATCCCCACCCCAACTCTCCTCCCCACCTGCTCGATCCATGCCCCTACCAGCGCCGAAAAGGATGGAGTCCTGGAGGAGCTCCGGGAGGAGGCGGAGGAGGCGCTTGAATGGAGGTCGGTATGCCGTCAGGTGGCGGCGTTCGCGTCCACGGACGGCGCGAGGGTGCTGTGCCTCGAAGGGGCGCTGAAGGTGGGGAGGGACCGGGACGAGAGCGAGAGGCTTCTGAAGCAGACAGCGGCGGCGGCGGCGCTCCCGCACAGGATCGAACTCGCGGGGATCGACGACGTGTCGGGGCCGGTGAGCTCGGCAGCTGCCGGGAAGGTGCTAGGGGTGAGGGAGCTCTGCGCGGTGGAGAGGAGCTTGCGAGGGGCGCGGATGGTCTACGAGGAGTTGCTTGCGGTGGCGAGTGGGGAGGAGGCGGCCGAGAGGTAATATAATCTCCCGTCTCCGAGCCCGAGCCTAGTCAAGAAGAATTGACATTTACAACTTATTATATACAAGACTGAATGATTTTGGATCAGGATGCTTAAGTTTAAATTATGAAGTAATAATTTTCAAAACTTATGATCATATCTCACCTTTCTCAAGTTCTCAATGCGCTACAATTTCTGGGATGTTACGGTAAACCCGTGGCTATGGAGTGACAGATGTATCATGTATTGCTTATCTCCTATACATTGATTTAAATGCCGCCGGCAAGGTTGGTTTTGAGAAATAATCATGTCGATATGATTTCAGTGTCGAAAGACAGGTGTTTCGGCGGCATGCCGTCGTGCCGATGCCGATGTTGTGTGCTTGCTGCAGACTGTCACTGCCATCTCTTCCGCTCCGCTAATGCCACTGTCACTATCATCTCTGCCGCTGCTTCAGGCTGTAGCCTGCATCGTTACTTATGGAACCTCTCGCCTTCTTGGTGGTGGACTTATTGCCTGCTGGGAAGGTGGGGGAGCATCTCCCTGTAGATGGTGGCCGCCGCACATTTAGGATTTTCTCTAATGATGACTCTTTTGGAGGGAAGGGGAAAGGGGATAAATGTAATGGGAGGTCGTGCGGTGCCAGTGTCCGCACTGGCCGGTGGCATGATGCAATGGCCAATGTGAATCGGGTGGGGTGGGAATTAAGGTGTGTGCACTATGTGGTGGATGGTGGTGGATTTAGTGGTGGAGGAGAATGGGTGCTATTAAGTATCCAACATTGTTATTGGACATGTTTTTATAAACTTAGTGCTATTAAATTGAGTTAATAAAACATATATATGCCAATAAAAGATGATCGCCTCAATTCACTCAGCCTGTCGCCTTTTTGTCGCCTCTCTCCTCGAGCGATTTTGAGCCTTGTCACCTTGCTATCGCCTTTCGCATTGACAACATTGGAGTGAGGTTTCCACGTAAACCTAAGTGTTCATTCCTTAATTATGCTTTGATATTTTGTTAATACTCTTCTGCGTATTTTATATTAGAACATGGTATCAAAGCAAGTCATATTTTAGGAAACAATTTTTTTCTTACTTCACAGATTATAATATCATTTTTATTTTCTGTTAATGTTCACTATCCATTTTAATGGAGCACAATCAAAGCAACATCTATGGCCATTAGCAAGGAGAAGGCGCTGTAAGTGTTGGAGGTGACAGTGCGCTCAATGAAGGAAGGAGGCTGCAAGGTCCGTGGCATCAAGCAGCAGAGCGATTAAGCACCGATGCACCACGCGTAGGCGATGGCGACAGCAATGGGCAATGATTAGCAACAATTGGCTGGGATTCACAGTGCTTCACAGCGCTGCTACAACATCGTAGGAGCACTGGCTGCACTTGAGAAGTCAAGCGATGCTGCTGGACTACCGCTGGAGTGAGGACACCAAAGAGGTGTGTCACCAGCTGCTGAAGGTGCGAGATCGAGAAGAAAATCGCGCAAGATCTCGAGGAAGAAGATTCCTCTTGATTTCTCCTCCAATGAAGATCATAGCAGAGATCTCACTTGAGATTGCTCACGTATCAGGAAGCGTAAGCAAGGAAGATGTCGGAGATGGTGACACGACGTCGAGAAAGGGCGGCAAGATCACCGCAACATCAATCAAGGTGACAAAGCTTGGACAACAGTCGCAGGAATGAAGGAGAAAAGGTCGAAGGACCACGCGAGATCAACAACGAGATTTTCACCACTAATGGTTGCTCTAATAGTGGCAATGCGACGATGCTACTAAAGGAGAAATGATGATGACGATGTGAGATTGACGTAAAGCAACAGCAATGTTTTGGGGTCTTTTGAACCCTTAACAAAAAGGAGAAGAAAAGGCAGGAATGAAAAGAAATAAAAAAGAGGGAAAGGAGAAAAATATTAAAAAAAAGGAAAATAGAAGAAAAATAACACAAAAAAAGAAAAAGAGAAAAAAAAAGAAAAAAGGAGTAATTATGATGTTGAAGAGAAGAGGGAGAGAAGCTCTTTCTCTATTCTTTTTTTAATTTTCTTTTCTATGTTGTTCTCCCATACTCATATGGGAGAAAGGGGGAGTGTGAGTGAGCCCATTATGATCCCATATGAGAGACTCATTATTTGAGATCCTCACATGATAGAAACATTCTATATGATCCCTATATAAGAGGAACACTTTCAAGTTCCTATATGAGAGAAGTCTAGAGAGAGATTTCCGTATAGGAGAGGCTAGTCTTGAGGTCTCCAGAGGAGAGGCCCACGTCAAGTTCCTATATAGGAGAGGCCAGAGTTTCAAGGTCTCTAGAAGAGAGGCCCATGTCAAGTTTCCCTGTGGGAGAGGCCCAATTTCGAGATCTCCAGAGAAGAGGTTCATATCTGAGATCTCCAGTGGGAAGGCACCAGCACTTGTCAAGGTCTCTAAATGAAAGGTCCATGTTAAAGCCAGCTACAACAATTCGTCCAGGAAACTCCAACCCTTGTTGATGTGTCATCATCAACATACCCACCTACGAGCAAGAACAAGGATGTAGCTAACATCATTCGCCTACAGTAGAGTTGTGACCCAACACCGGTTGAAAGTGTTATGTTCTGCTGTAGAGTAAGGATTTTGTTGTTTAACAAGTTGAGCATTTCATGCTCTAGCTTGAGGGAAAGTGTTAAGAAAATGTGTAGCTGGGTAATTGGATTGAGAGATCTAATTATGGGAGAATAGTACACATCATATAATGCAGAGAGTTAGGAGTAGTGATTTAAATGCCAATGGCATGCCGTCGGCAAGGGGGTTTTTGGAAAGAGTGTATATCGACACGAATATAGTGTCGGTTTACAGGGAAACCGTCGGTATGCCGGCGAAATCGCCGGCATGCCGACAGCTGCCGATGAAACGGCATGCTGCTGACAGGCTGTGCGCTGCGCTGGACAGGAAAGAGGGCTGGAGGGAGAGTTTTTTGGTCCTCTCACGCGCGCCAGGAGGGAAAGAGACCAGCGCTAGAGGGAAAGAGAGAAGTGCTGGAGGGGAAGAGAGTTTTCCCGCGCGCCAAAGAGACCAGCGCTGGAGGGAAAGGGAGTTTTCACACACACACGTTTTTTGTTCATATAGGCTCACATACAACTGTAAATATATTTCTAACATTTTGATTTAGTTGTTTTTCAAATTTTAATCATTTTTATCATTTCTGTCGGCATGCCCTCGGCGTGCCTCGAAATGTCATTTTTTCGGGCCGTCGAAATCGTTGAAATCTGCCATCGAAAAATGGGCATTTCCACGGCATTCCTTCGGCATACCCACGAAATGCATACCTATAATTTTATCGGCACGGCGTCGAAATCGGCATTTCGAACCTTGCTCCTATATTTCACTGAGGATGCAAACATGTGAAGTAGATGAGGAGGGTTGGGGTTCTCATTGCTTTATCAACTTAAGTTGGTGAGAGATTAAAGCTGCAATGACCTAGGCCTAAATGTGAGTCTACTAAGAAAAATTAGCCTTGATAACATCTAATCCTTATATTTGACTATTGACTTTGATGATTTTTTATGTAAGGCTATTTTTTAGGGTATTATAACTTGCTCCACTTGAAATCTTAACGTTCTTGTTAGGGTTTGATTAGTTAATCAATATACTTTTAGTAGTTGTGGTGGCTCTATTTTATGGCTCACTCTTTAGCTATTCCAAGGATAGTCTTTTCCTTATATCAAAGGGAGTTTAGCTCTGATATCATTTGTAATGATCTAAGCCTAAACTTGAGTCTGATGACAAAACTAGCCTTGACAACTTCTTAAGTATGAGCACAATAGACCAAAGACGATCATAAGAAATGATTAAGTTCAAGTTGTTAAGTAGTAAATTTCAATTTTTACATTCCATTATTGACTTTCATGAGTTTCCTATGTGAGATTATTTTTGATGGGTGCTACAAAAGTAGAATTGGAATTTCCATGTGCTGCTGCAAATGTTAGTTTTGGTGCCAAAGAAGGAAGATTTTACAATTGTCAACAAAGAATTTTAAGAGTGCAAGCACTTTCTCCTTAGAACCCACCAAAGTGATATGAGTTGCAACCAAAATTTTTGAAAAGAGAATGGTAAAAAAAGTGAAATAACAAGGCTGAATTACAAGCTCGATGTCCAGAGACTAAGCAAATAAGAAATAAAAGTAACAAAATTCTTAACATAAGGACGCTTCCCCCTGAAAACAACCGCATTCCTCTCCAACTAGATGCCCTAAAGAATAGCCAGAGGCCTTGCCCTCTCGATATTCGATTTGAGACACTCTAACCACCATTCAGGTTACTACTCCTAAAAGATCTCCAGAAATCAGCAAAAGTGGAATGCACCAACCACCCAAATGTGAAGTGATTCCAAGTTTGCATAGAAACAGAATGTTGGAAAAACAAGTGATCAACATTCTCATTCGCTACAAGATAAAGTGGGTAGGTCTTCTTCGCCTCAGGCTCCCACCTGGCCCTCCACACCCTTTTCATGAGCCTACCTCTCCTCAGCATCTAAGCAAAAACCCTCACCTTAAGAAGACAAGTAATCGACCCAATCTGCCTACAATCCCTGAAGAGATCAACATCTATCCATAAACCTCCATTCTCCAACCTTTTTAAGCATTCCTAATAGAGAAATCACCCTCCTTCCACAAGAGAGCATCTACACCCTCCTCCAGTTGGTTGCCATCCAGCTCCTGTAGTAATGTTTGGACCTCCTGAATCCCCTGGTTCGATAAGTTTCCCATAAATGAAGGGCACCAACAACCATCCAACAAGTCAGCCACCTTGGCCTCCTTCCTCAAGGCCAACACAAATAGTATGGGAAAACAATCTCTCAACTCTCCTGACCTGTCCAATTATCCCACCAGAATCTGAACAAATCACCTGAACCAACAAAAAGGGCGTAAAAACTCTGCACCCAAGGCGCCACCATAGACAACGCTCTAAAAAAGTAAGATGAGCTGTGCGGGGGAGACAATAGGAGATCCTAGTTCACCAAGCCACCATAACACCTCTAAAAGATCTTTCCTAAGAGGTCTTCCTTATGCTCGAGGAGTCTACTAATATACTTTGACAAAAAGTTATCATTCATTATTCCCAACTCCCTAGATGAGATCGGGGCAGCAGTTGGTGGAGAGGCCGGTGCTCAGGTGGGGTAGCTCCGCCTGGCTTCTCCACGTTTCTTGGGGTTCCGGGAACCCTAGATCCTTTGCTGAGGTGGTGGGTGGTGGAGTGGCGGTGACGTGTGGAGGCCGTAGCGGCGGGCGGGCGGAGGAGGGCCGGACTGCTCTTGGGAAGGTCGAGGGTCGTGGCGAAGATTGCGGCGGGGATCTTGGGTCGGTTGCGATTCCCGTGGCACAATCGGTGGCAGGCGAAGGGGCGGGGATGCGGAGGGCCGTTGCGGTCTTTGCGGAGGGGTCGGGGGAGTTGAATGCGGTGCTGAGGTCGGGTGACCCCGCTGGATGCGGGTGTGTTGGTGGCGACGCGTTGGCTCTTGGTTTTGTGGGAGTGGCGGATGGTGGACTCGGGTTGGGTGGGCGCGACCTGAATACGTTGTTTGGGGGCTCCGGTGCTGGTGCCGGGTCGGGTCTTCCTGCGCGCTCGACTCCGCATCTCCAGGTCTCTGCGGAGGAGGGGCGGGAAGCTGCTAGTGGGAGTTCGAGGCGCTCTTTGGCTAGTTTGATCCGGGCGACGGGACAGGAGGTGACTGGCAGGGGGGAGCGGGCAACGGCGGGAGCGGAGGTTGGTTGTTTTGCAGAGACTCGTCTGTTGGTGCTAGAGCACCACGATCATTTGTTTTGATGATAACAAAACACGTGTTATTTAACATTTGCAATTTGAGTTCTAGATTTCAGGTCAATTGCAAATGTGGACGTGTTTAGACGGAGTTCGAGCTCGCATCCAGGATGGATTGGAGGAGCTTGACGGAAAACAGAGGAGGTTCGCGTGGAGCGAAAGATTGGAGATGGAAGACAAGAAGAATAGGATAGATTCTTTTTTATCCTTTCATGTATCTCTTGTCTTTATTTTTCTTGCTCTTTATTTTCCTTAGAAAATTATGTTAAAGAGCCTCAAAGAACCCTAACAGTAGTCCTACGAACACCTGCACAACCCTAGGATACTTAGGTTTTCTGTAGAATACTTAGAAAACTAATATAGGGTTCAAACAGCACTTACAGACGTCTAATTCCAAAATCAGACGTCTTAAATAAGTATTTTAAGACGTCTGACCGTTGTTTCAGACGTCTGATAACCGTTAGGCTGGACATAGTTAGTTCTGTCTGATGAAATCAGACGTCTAGACCTTAGACCAGACGTCTTAGGAGACGTCTGATGACTTTGCCAGACGTCCAATTAGTGGATCGTTGGCTGGCTTAGAAAACACTCAAGATTATGACCGTTAGAGCCTTATCAGACGTCCATAGGATTTTACAGACGTCTGATAAATGACCGTTTTGCCTCGGCTGACCCAAAATCTCTTCTCAGAGATTTTCTAGCCGTTGCAACGTTTGGAAATCAATTCCCACAGTAAAAGTAGGTTTCCAGACGTCCATACTTAGTGCCAGACGTCCTGTATGTCGTCTGATGGACTTGCGTAAAAATCCTGTTTAGATCTGATTCAAGTCAGGGAGAAACCCGCATAGAATCAGACGTCTGACCTTGAAATCAGACGTCTTAAAGTGGCCTTCCAGACGTCTGATGCCATAGTTAGACGTCTGATAACCCTGTCAAATGCAATCATTGTCCTGATTTCGGCCTGATTCTCTTGGGCTTTGCACCCAACGGCTATGGAAGCTTTTTCAAGCCTTCCAAAGCCTTCCTAAGGCCTCTATAAATAGAGGGGAGCCTTTGCAACACAAAGACACACAAGATATACACAAGAGATACACATATACACACTAAGACACACACCTTGCAATACACTTTCAAACCTTTTGTGTCCAAAGAAAAGATTCTCTTGCTCTCCAAGCTCAAGCTTCATTTTCTTGAGAGCATTCAACCGTTGCGCACCCGCTCTCCCGGCGTTGTTAACGAGAGCGACGTAGCGCCATCGCGTGGCACACGCACCGCGTCATCGTCGACGCACTCCTTGCAAAGGGGAGTTTCCTATTTCCTATAGAAGCTAGGTTTAATTTTGTTGGCTCTATAGGACTGTTGTTTTATTTTATCTTTGTATTTTGGTTGGGTATTCGCTTTGCGAATTCCCGTCTCCTTCGTGGGACAAAATCCTTCTCGTGGAGAGAAGGGGTTGAGGAACGCTACCCTCGTACTTGTAGCGTGGTTGTACTGAGGTTGAATCACCCTCGTTTAAAGTGATTCGTTTAGTGGATTTTGATCAACTTGGTTGATCGGAAAATCCTAACTCGAGAGGGTTAGGTGGTGGTTTTCACCCGGTTTGGGTTTCCACCTAAAAATACCTGTGTACATTGTGCGATTGATTTTTGTGAGATTGCTTTATATTTTTATTTCCGCATATTTTTACGTCACCCCTCCTAGAAGGGAACTTTCATCGTCTACCGGCCACGGTGGTCGTACCGTAGGGGGCTGGCTCGGAAGACCCCGTCTGGGGGGGTGGCTGGGGTCGACCGACGTCGGTCGCCGGAGGGGTTGGGTACCTCTGGTGGCGCTGGGTCGTCAGCGGCGGCATCTGATGGGGGCGGCGGTGGAGGCTTATTTGCTCCGGGGTCCTCTGAGATGGCAGAGGGGCGGCAGGCGACAGATGCTGGTGGTGGAGCTGGGGGGCTGGTGGATGCGAGGGTGGGGAAGAGGACGACTGAGGCAGCTGGGCTGCTTGGGGGCGAGGCTGGGCTGCTGGGGGTTGGTGCTGGCGACGGGGTGTTGTTGGCTGTAGGTGATCTGGAAGCTGCGGGGCGAGGAAGTGAGGTGTGTGGTGGTGAGGGAAGCCCGGAGGACCAACGTTTGTTGATGGAGGAGGATGATGTGGCAGAAATGATGGGGTTTAGACGGCTGACGTTTGGAGGCGATCCCCGGCAGACCTCATGACTAAGGCCTTGTCTTGGAATGTGAGGGGTCTGAATGACCCGTCGAGAAGAGCAGTTTTGCGGGGGTATATTCAGAGATGGGGGCCTGATGTGGTCTTTCTCTAAGAGACGAAGTGGGGGAGCTATGATGGAAGGTTGTGGAGGGAGGTGGGGAGAGGGAGTTGTGGGGGTTTCCTGGCCCTGGATGCGGATGGGAGTGCGGGGGGAATTGCTGTGGGGTGGAGGGAGGAGGAGTTTTCCTTGCTGGATACTCTGTTTGGATCCCACGTTGTCACTGTTAGACTTCAGAGACGCCGGGGCAACACATGTTTGCTCCTTTCCTCGGTTTATGGCCCGACAGAGGGTCGAAGAAGACATGTCTTATAGGAAGATCTAAGCCAGGTTGCAGCAGCTTTCCAGGGGGTTCCTTGGCTGATTGGTGGTGATTTTAATGTTACTCTGCGGGCTGAAGACAGATCGGGCGACCGAGGGGGGTTGGACTAGGGCTCTGAGGCGTTTGCAGACTTTGTGGCAGATCAGGGGTTGGTTGATATGCCTCCATTGTCCTGTCTCTACACTTGGAGGAACTCTAGAGGGCAGCGATCCCGTATTGACAGATTTCTGGTTTCGACGACGATGGCAGAGTTGTTCCTGATGGCAGAGGTTAGACCTTTGGAGCGCCTGTTCTCGGATCACACCCCTTTGCTGTGGGCATCGAACGAGGAATGGAGGCATGGCACTTACTTCAAGTTCGACAAAGCGTGGTTCATGGAGGAGGGCTTTAGGGGTTTGATTGAGGAACGGTGGAGGTCTTCTCAGGCAGATGGGTCGGCGGTTGCCAGATTGGAAGCAAAACTGAGGGATTTGAGATCTTTCTTGAAGACCCACATCAAGCAGGTCAGGGTGGAACGCGGGAGGAGGAAAGAGGAGGCTCTTGCTGCGATTACACGCCTGGACAGGGCAGAGGATGTTGGGCTCCTTTCAGAAGATGACAGGGTTTACAGAGCGAGGCAGATTCAGGTGATACAGGAGGAAGACCGGAAAGCGGAGGTGGAGTGGAGGGTGAGGTCTAGGCAGAAGTGGCTGAAGGAGGGTGATTCCAATACCCGTTTTTTTCATATGGCTGCGTCGGGCAGGAGGAGGAACTGGATTGACAGATTGGTGGTGGATGGGGAGGAGTTTGTGGGTAGGGAGGCGGTTGGAGGGGCAGCTGCGAGTTATTTTAGAGATTTTACTGGGTGGAGACGGGGGGAAGGTGGAGATGGTTAGGATCTGAGATACCACAGATTCGGGAGACAGACGCCGACTTCTTGACGAGTTCTTTTGGGGAGGATGAAGTCCGTGAGGCAGTTTGAGGGTTGAACGCGGATGGGTATCCAGGGTCGGATGACTTTCCGGTTGCCTTCTACAGAGAGTTCTGGCCGGTGGTGAAAGAAGACGTAATGTAGGTGGTGCAAGAGTTTAAAACGGGCAACTTGGGATTTAATAGGCTGAACAAATTCTATATGTTCTTATTGCCGAAGAGGGAGGGCGCTGAGGAGATTCAAGAGTACAGACCGATAGCTCTTTCGAATGCTATCTACTTGGTGGTGGCGAAGCTTCTGGCGAATAGATTGAGGAGGACATTGGGTGGGATTGTAGACTCGGTGCAGACGGCCTTTGTTCCTAGCAGGAATATTTTGGAGGGTTTCGTGATGGTCTCGGAAATCCTTTCGTCCTGGAAGAGAGATAAGAAGAAGGCTTTCTTATGGAAGGTCGATTTCAGCAAAACTTATGATTCGATCCAGTGGTCGTTTCTTTGGGCGTCCTTGGTGAAGAGGGGGTTCCCGCCGGTGTGGATTGAATGGATGAAGAGGTGCGTCACTATGACGTCTTTCTCAGTTCTTATCAACGGAAACTCAGCTGGGGATTGGATCCAACCTAGGAGGCGGGTGAGGCAAGGTTGTCCGCTGGCCCTGATGCTCTTTGTGATTGCCGTGGATGCTCTTGCTAGGGCGGTGAGGAGGTCTTGTGAGAGAAACTTGGCGAGTGGTTTCTCCTTGTGGGATGGGATGAGTATCCCACTGCTCTAGTATGCGGATGATACGATCTTCTTCATTGAAGGTGGAGAAAAGGAGGCCAGAAGATTGAGGTTCATTGTTTTCTTAATGGGTGAGGCGTCCGGATTGCAGATTAACCTGGCTAAGTTGGATTTTGTCCCTTTCAACATGACTGAGACAGAGGCGAGGGGATGCAGTTTAGGTCTTGGCACAGAACAGGGTAAGCTTCCAATTAAGTATTTGGGCCTGCTGTTGTCAGATGGGAGGATTTTGGTGAGAGACTGGGCCTCCCTGGTGGAGAGGTTGGTAGGGAGGTTGGAGGGGTGGGCGTCCAGGCTACTGTCTAGAGGTGGGAGGCTGATCCTGCTCAAGGCGGTTCTGTCGGCGATGTTGTCATATTTCATTTCTATACTGAAGATGCCTTGACAAGTGATTTCAAAGATTGAGCGAACTTTGATGAGTTTCTTTTGGTCCAATCAGGGGACGAGTGGACAGGGTACCAGGTTGGTTGCTTGGGAGGAGGTCTGTAGACCGTTGAAAGACGAGGGGCTCGACGTGAGGGATTTGGAGAGATCTAATGACAGTCTGTTGGCGAAATGGGTGGGGTGCCTGTTGGAAGGAAGGGGGGATTTGTTGGGCAAGGTGTTTGAGACGACGTATGGCTGTCCGGTGCGTTGGGATCTCCTGGTGTCTTCGCCTAGGGATGCTTCTCACTTCTTGAAAGGCTTGTCGACGGTGGCCCCTAGGGTGAGGAACTGCTTTGTCCCTGTGTTGGGAACATGGGAGATTTTCAGATTCTTGTAGGATGGCTGGATGGGTGATGGAGCGCTTTGCAGAAGATTTCAGAGACTGTTTGCCTTGCCCCAGAACAAGATGGCGTCTGTGGCTGAGGTGTGGGAAGATGGGTGGTGCGCGCTCTTCGTTGGCAGTCTGTCAGATGCGAGAACACATGATTTTCAGACCTTACTTGCTGAGTTGGAGGGATTGCATCCGGCGGCTGGTATAGACATGTTTGGTTGGGATGAAGGTGAGTTTTCGGTTGCGGCCGCGTACAGGAGATTGTCCGCTGGTGGTCCTGAGGTGGAGCTGGATCTGGTAAGGGACTGCAGACAGATTTGGAAAGCCGCGTGTCCGCTGAAGGTCAAGATTTTTGCCTGGCTGCTTAGGAGGAGAAGGCTGGTGACTAAGGTGTGGAGGGCGAGGTAGGCTCTTGGAGAGTGTAAGGTGTGCTCTTTGTGTGGGGGTGGTGAGGAGGACGTTGACCACCTTTTTTCGCTTACCCTTTTATGGTGCAAATTTGGGGCAGGATGGGCGGGAGGTGGTGGGAGTGTCGGCTGTTTGAGGATTTCTGGCATAACATCAAAAGTGGAGGTGGTGTTGGCGAACAGTTCGTTTTTCGTACAAAGAAGAAGGCCAGGCCGTTGGCAGTCCTTTGGGGAATTTGGTTGGGCAGAAATGCGGTGGTTTTCCGGGGCCAGAAACCTTACATAGAGAATTTTGTTGAGTCTATTGACTCCTTGTTTTCTCTTTGGGTTGAATCCTTGTGAGTGGGGGACCTTGGTGTCTGCCTGTTGTAATGTTGTTTATTGTTGATTTTATTATATAAAATTTTGGGTAGTTATCATTCTGGATAACTACCCTTTCCTTTTTCAGAAAACACCTAAGCCCCCTTCTTTCACTGGTTTACACACCTCTTCCCATGCCACTATCCTTACTTCCTTCCCAATCGCCCCATCAACCAAAATGAGAAGCAATTTAGACACCTTGTTATTTAGACATGTGAAGTAAGAGTTGTAAAGTTATATGATAACATGAGATGTTCCCAAATCTCTTAATGATAACTAGTTTCCAAATATATGCACTAATTGAGTTTCTTAAGTTTGAATGTAGATGATAGTGTCTTTGAAATCTGTAACAAACATGTTGTTTCCGGGCATTCCATGAACTTATGCTGAAGTTCAAATATTGTGACTTTCGGGATGACGGTACAGGAGCAGCGAGATTGTAGGACGGCTTTGTAGATGTAAGTGAAATCCCTGCCCATCACTTATCTTGGGCTTCCGCTATCTGACAGATGACTTAGGTTGCAGGACTGGCCCTCGTTGCTGGAAAAGTTAGAGAAGAGAGTGGCAGGGTGGGCCTCTAGACTCTTGTCACGAGGACAACTCACGTTACTTCAGTTGGTGCTGTTGTCCATGCCGACCTACTTTTTGTTCGTCTTCAGGGCTTCGCGCCAGGTTGAAAGGAGGATAACATGTGTGATGCGTGATTTCTTGTGGTTGAGTTACGGGAATGTGGGAAAGGGTACCAGGCTTGTCGCATGGGAGGATGTCTGTTGGTCGGTCCAGGAAGGGGGCTTGGGAGTGCGGAAGGTGGAACAGGTCAACCAAAGTCTTCTCGCTAAGTGGATAGCCAAACTAGTGGGAGGTATGAAGGGCTTGTTGGAGGAGGTGATGAGGGGGTGCTATGGCCCCTTTGTATCATGGAAGCCGCTCACCTCGCTGGATACGAAGGCGTCGCACTTCATTAAGGAGCTGGCGGAGGTTGCCCCGATAGTTAGATAGAGACTTCATGTCGGTCCTGGGGGATGGATGGGACTTTAGGTTTTGGGTGGATGACTGGCAGGGAGATGAACCTTTGTGTGAAAGGTTCCTTAGGCTCTAAGCTAAAGCGGTCGACAAGGAGGGAGCAGTCAGAGATTGTTGGAGTGATGTCAGGTGTCCAGGGATAGTGGAAGTGTTGTTGGATAGGAGTTGCGAAGAGCTGCAACTCCTGCTTGGCGTACTTGAAGGGTGGGGCTTGGAGTAGGACAGGGACAACTTGTTTTGGGACGAGGGGGATTTCTCGATGAGCAAGGCTTACTTCAGGCTAGTGCATTCGAATCAACCGGTTGATGTTGATTTGGAGTGGGATTGCCGACTGCTCTGGATGATGGATGATAGATTGTCTGCTCAAGATGAGGTTCTTTGTTTGGCTGCTCAGAAGAGGGAGGATAATCACCAAGGCTAGAAGAATGAGATGGACGCCTGAGGTGGACACCACTTGCCAGATGTGTGGTATGGGAGAGGACATCCAGCACCTATGCACTGTAGGTTTGGAGGTGGGTGGGCCCTGAATGGATTGACGCCTCCATGCTGGAAACTTTATGGTTGAGCTTCTGTTGAGGCAACATCGATCTTGGTGGATTTGCCTTTAGGTTGAGGATGGAGAGGGTAAAACTGTTAGCAGTTTTGTGGGGGATTTGGCGTGGGAGTGGGGTGGTGTTTAGGGGGGATAGGCCGTATGTGGAGAATATTGTAGCATCCATTTCTTCCTAGCTGGTGTTTTGGGATCTCGCCTGATAATGTAATTCTTTTTCTGCTAGCGGTGGCGTGGTAATATAGTGGGCGGGGGCCTTTTTTGTGACCCCCACCCTTTTCCCTTTCAAAAAATAAAAGTTCAGATATTATCATTTAGGATACAATCTATACAAGAAGGATATGGATATGGTTATCAATCAACTTTTGTGAAAGTTGTGTAAACTAGTAGTGTTCTCACTACATATTTGTGAAGTTGTCCACCTAATTAGTTACTTTTGATCGTTGCATAGAGTAAAGGATTGTCCCATTGAAAATTGAATCTTGGTTACATCGGAATAAATTGCGTGAGACCTAAGGAGGCAGGGAGCCCTAGTCATTTCTTGGCTGATTGGAGAGTTGACTCGACCTTGCTGCAACAAACTAAGCTTGAAGCATGCGACCAAATGACATGGGCATGAGTTAGGGTAATTTCTTGTTAGTTAATGCACAAGAAAGATATAGAGGTTTACTTTTAGCTCGTAACAATTATGTCTTGGATTTTTTTTGGACATTAATTATGTCTTGGATGTTGAACATAAATAGGTCGGATGACATGCGTTGGCTGCAATTATAAATAGGTATATCAACTTTGTCTTTGGCGTGATGTGTTTATGGTCCTTCAAATGCTAAATAGGGTAAAAAATCAAGGGAAGACCATAGGGAAGGGTGAATTTCTTCTTGAACTTGCCATACATTGTGGGCAACGATTTTAACATTACATTACTAGCAGATGATAGGTTAGATGGCATGGGAAGATTTGATGTTGACTTATTAGAGCTTTCTGAGTTTGTGGCCGATGATAATTTATAGGACTTAAGAACTCCAATAAAACTCTTCTGAACCTTTATGTATTTTAAATTGGAGTGATCATGGTTATTGGAAGGAAGGATTTAGAAGAATAGAGGAAGATTGATGGTGCTTTGGACCATCGTATGAGTCAATCATTGCAATGATGGTAGGGTGATTGGGGGAGTTGAGAAGACATTTGATCTCATTTAAAAAGCCTCTAAGTAGGCATTAAAAGCAAAAGAAAGCAGAGGTGTTGGGGAGAATACAGGAAATTGACAGAGTAGAGGTCTGGAGACAGTTGAAAGAAGTATAGGTAGGTAGGGGTTCAAGACAATAAGGACCCACATAGAGTGGAGGTAGTGATCATAGCTATGGTTGAAAGAGGGAGATGCAAACGCTATGTTGTTCCACATAGTTGCTAATGGAAGGAGAAATTACATTGCTAACATCTTAGTCAATGAGGATTATGCCTCTAGGGAGGACACAATCAATGGTTTCACAACTTTGCAAGACGTGGGCCATGGGATGATGGAAATGGTTGGGAAGCAGTGCTTCTACCCCTATTTTCAAAGTAGACTCTCCTATACATTCCCTTTACTATGACAAAGGTAAATGCAATGGTTGATGGCTTAAATGCAGGCTTGGATGACTTTCCAATATTGTGTAGTGATTGGTAGTGAAGATATGAGTCTTGGAAGAGTTTGAAATGGTAACCAGAGTTTTGAGAAATTGAATAAGTCTCCTCTTCTAGCTACTAAAGAGAGACTCTGCTAAGAGAGTTGAAGATTTTCGACTTGTATCCCTTTTCAATGCAATCTATTTGATCATTATGAAGGTGTTGGAAAATAGGTTGCGTTAGAAGTATTATTTGTAGTCCTTATGAGCGGTGTGCTATTTTTCATTTATGTTCAGATTTTCCTGTAATTCTCTTAGCACCTCTCTTTATCAAAGAGGGCTAGGGTTTTCTTTTGAATGATTAGCACATTTTCTTTTTTTCTCAACATGGTATCAGAACGAGGTGAGTCATAGGCTCTTCACGCTTAGGTACCCTTCTCCACCACTAAACCCTAGGGAAGAAAGAGGAACATTTTCTCTCTCTTCTCCCTTTCTTCTCCACATTTGTGGCCTTCTTTACCCTTGCTTCATCGTTGTCGATCTCTGATGATCGAATCTCCTCGCTATTGTTGACATTGCCTTTGTCGGTGTTGCTGCAAGGGTTGGGGTGGCCTCTTGACTGCCGTTGGGAGCCATAGGGAGGGGTCTCTAGACCTGATCCTGACTCAAAGCAACACTGCCTAGACTGCTGTGGGCTCTCTACCTTATCGCTAGCCATAGCAGCGTCGCCTAGGTTGCTGTAGGCCATTGGGAAGGGTCTCCAGACTCAACCCTAACCCAAAGCAGCATTTCATAAGTTGTTGAGGGCCTTTTGCCACATTGCTAGCCAACAACAGTGCCACTTAGGTTGTTGTAGGCTTGTTGCTTTGCCATCAGGGGTCTCCTTGGCCTCGGAAGATCTTTGGTGCCTGCTTATGGGGGTATTCTCTACTCCCTTATTCTTGGTTTGTGTGTCTTGTGTTGTGCATCGCGTCTATCATGATCCGAGGCACACATTGTTGATCTCTGTGGTTGCTGTGGACGGAGTAGCACAGGATTTTGATGTTGTTTTAGATCTGAAGCTGTGATTGTCTCTTGTTTTGGCGTCAACATGGCAATGCCTAGACCATCTGCCTCTTTTGAAATCAAACCCATGACTTCATTGGCCTCTTTGGTAGTCCAAGGCACCTAGGGATGTCAATACAATATTCCCTAGTGGGGACCTGGCCCAACTCAACCTGACTAGGGTGGGTTTTACCCACCCCATTAAATAAATGGGTGGGTTTGGGTTTACTAAACCATCCTCGATTAGATTTGGGTTTGAGTATGAGAAAGGTATCCTCAAACTCGTATACTCGATTAGGTGTAATATTTATGCATTGTTGGATTTTGTGCAATAACATGTTTTTCTTTCAAAAGTAACTCATATTTACTCCCTAAATTATCTCTTATATGTTGAGGTGCTTGCCTAATTTAATAAATAGTACAATTTTATAATATGAAAGTATGTCTTTCTTTAGTTGTTTGTTGATATGTACTGACAATTTTTATATAAACTGTCTAATATCTCTTAACTATATATAAATAGGCATATAAGACATGTTAATGTGTACCCGTTGGGGAAACGGGTACCCGATGGGTAAATGGGTATGGGTTGGGTTTTCTTCGCTAAGTAAATGGGCAGGTATGGGGAATGGAATTCTAAATGCAGATGGGTTTGGTATTACCAAAACTCGACCCAAACTTACTTCGTTGACATCCTTAAAGGTGCCTTTATGAAACTTAATGGTGTTTAGAATTATCTACTTTGGTCGTAGGCATTGAAGATATTTGTTGGCGACTAGAAAAGGCTATATATATTAACCAAGGATTCTCCCAAGGCTGATGCTCTGGATTTTGACAAGTATGAACAAGATAATTATCTTGTTATGAATTGGATGATGAACTCTATTGAGCCTCATCTTGTTGCCAATCTTCTCTACAAGAAGACTGTGAAGGATATATGAGATAGTCTGGCAAAGAATATTCCTAGCGGTCGAATCATGCTTGCTTGGTCAACATCTATCGTTGGATTTAGTCTACCACACAGGGCGATTGATCTTAGTGGATTACTACACATAGATGGAGTCTTTGTTTGAGGAGCTGAATGTATTCCAACCATCTTGTTGTGATACTTAGATTGGGCAGAGGCAGCATTAGTAGGTCTATCATTTCTTATGGTCTAAGCCCTAGGTACATGCCGGCTTGTGATCAGATTCTCACTTTGGAGGCTATCTTAGACTTGTATACTGTGTATGGACGTCTCCAGAAGATTGTGCCAGCACGGGACCACTTGTTTCCTTTACTGTGACGTTAGAGATTATTCCCACTGAGACTTCTGCCTTTGTAGTTACCGGCGGTCGAGGTGGTGTTGGTGTTGGTCGTGGATGAGAACATGGATGTGGCCGTACTTATGAGCCCTATATCCATTGCCAGCGGGCCAATCATCCCTTTGAGAAATGTTGGGCCAAGTTTGGTCGTCCTAGTAGAGCCAACTTGGCCATAGTTCAGGGGGAGTCTCTTACCTTTGGAGCTCTTGCAATTACTACCTTTGATAATGCTAGACTTATGGATCTTCTCTGCCAGGCCCTTGGTCCCATTGCCTCTCAAGAGATGAGACCACTGCTTCCATTACTACTATGGGTACCTTTGCCAATTTGGCTACTGCTACTCCTATGTCTTCCTGGGTGGTAGATTCTGGTGTCTTCAATCATCTTACTGGTAAGAAGGAAGCCTTGACATCTATAAGGTAGATTAGAGAAATCACTTTGGTCCCTTTGGCCAATGGGTCATATTCCCCAATTATAGTTGTTGGGGATATTCATTTTTCAGATTTTTTGCATTTGTCTGATGTTTTCTGTGCTCCAGAGTTTCCCTTCAGTGTATTATCAGTGTATAGATTATGTAAAGAGCTTTCCTACAGGGTGATTTTTTATGAGCATTTATTTTCTTTCAGGACCTCTGAATGGGGAAGATAATTGGTGGGGGGATTGATTGTGATACGACGACGGTTTCTACTATGTAGACTTACCTCAAGTGTTTGTTGGTGCTACTTCTATTTATAGGGGAGAACAAGAGTGTACAGAGCTCGAATTAGGATCGCCACTTTGATATTGTGTCAAAATAAAATAAGTAGTTCGATTTTTCCAAGCAAATCCTAGGCCTCTATTTATAGGGGGAGAGTTAGAAGAAATGACTTGCTTCAATAAGAAACCTGAATCCTCACAAAACTAAGAAATAATAAAACAATTGGAAAGAGCAATAAAAGAGGAACTGGTGGGAAGAAATGAACAATCTTATTTATCATGGAAACCCTACACCTCTTTATATAGAGAGAGGTGTTGGAAAAATTACACAAGAGAACCAGACAAAAATATAAACTAGCATAGTCCCTATTAAACATAAATCAAGATAACTAGGAAGCTCAACGCTTCCTCTCAAGTTGGAGTATAGATATCTATCATGCTCAGCTTGTCACAACAAGCCTTGAAAGCAGATCTGGCATGAGGCTTGGTAAACATGCCTGTACTTTAGTTCTCTGAAGCAACATATGAAGTGAAAAGAAGTCCTCTTTGGATCAGATCTCTGGTATAGTGACAGTTAATCTCTACATGTTTCGTACGCTCATGAAACATGGGATTGTTGGCTATGTAGGTAACCGCTCATCTCCATGGTCTCCTCAACCTTGACATGCAAGTCAAGTAAGACAGATCTGATCCACATAAGCTTAGCTGTTGTCTGTGTCATGGCTCTGTACTTTGACTCTACACTTAAGCGAGACACTACACTCTGTTTCTTGCTTCTCCATGTTACCAGATTACCAGCCACATACATACAAAATCCGATGGTAGATTTCATGTCAGAGAGACATCCAGCATAGTCTGCATCTGAGTATCCCACTATACTCAAGAACTTGTCTCTCTTGAATAGCAGTCCATGTCTTGGTGCTCGTTTTAAGTACCCGAGCACCTACAAAGCAGCATCCCAGTGCTGCTTAGTCGTTCTATCCATAAACTGGCTAAGCTTGCTAACTGCAAGCGAGATATCTGGATGTGTGATAGTAAGGTAAAGCAGCTTCCCAATCAACTGCCTGTATCCTCTGCTCTCAACAGCCTTGGACTTAGAATCATATAAGTGTATCATAGGACCCATGGGTATGTTGGCAGGCTTGGAGCCCAACATCCCAGTCTCATGCAATAAATCAATCTCATATTTCCTTTAGTTAAGGATAATTCCACTCTTTCCTCTTGCTACTTCTATGCCCAAGAAGTATCTCAATGAGCCTGGATCCTTCATAACGAATTTTTCTGTCAGCTTCTGCTTGACCTCAACTATCCCAATGGTGTCATTGCCGATGATGATGATGTCATCTACATAGACAAGGAGAGCCATAATCCCCTTGTCTGTCTTCTTCACAAATAGCGAATGGTTAGCAGTGGAGCAAATAAGTCCCATGTCTTCAACAACCTCTGACAACTTGTGGAACCAAGCTCGCGGACTCTACTTAAGGTCATATATCGCCTTCTTCAACTTGCACACTTAACATCCAGCTGAAATAAAGGCAGTAAAAATGAGCAGCTACAGAGATAAGAATCCAGGCTATAGGAAGTCGAGCCACAAGAGGGGTGTCAAAAAAATCCACCCTATATGTCTAGGTGAATCCCTTTACCACAAGCTGAGCCTTGTACCGAGAAACTGACCTGTCTGGATTGTATTTCACGACAAGGCCCAACGACAACCAACTGTGTGTGCACCAGGTGGTAACGGAGTAAGCTCCCAAGTCTGGCAAGACTGAAGTGCAGCCATTTCATCCTCCATAACGTGATGGCATTTCGAATCGAGCATGGCCTGCTGATATGTAGCTGGTATCTATGTAGAAGTGAGGGCACCTGTAAAAAAGGAAAACAAGTGACTTAGACCATCGAAGGAAACAACTCGTGCCATCTGATAATGTGCACAACTCCTAGGAGCCTTTCGAATAGTAATTGGAAGGTCTATATCATAAGATGAAGACTCTGGCTCAGATGATAATGCTCCCTCATCATTAGAAATGGCCTAAGAAGTGGCTGGTATAGCACCTGCATAATCATCACCAAATACATACAGGTCAGTAGTTTCAACACGTACCTGTCGTGGGGAGGATGATGCTATTGAAGACAAGGGGGCATGCTACCGATATGTGACTGATTTACTAAAAATTAGTGGAGGATCTCTGAATTGATCCTTATTAGTAACTGTAGTATCTGATAACTCTATCGGAATAGCTAGAAAGTCACCAAACTGAAATGGAGGAATGGGCATGGGAGCCCTCTCTACCTCAAGTACTAATTGCCTCCCAGTAATTGAAAAATATGAGACAACTTCATGAAAAGTGACATCGGCACTGATAAAGTGCCTCTTCTGTAGATGATTATAATATCTGTCCTTTCTAGGTGTGACGGTAACCCAAAAAAACACATTGGACTGTCCTAGGGGCTAGTGTATCTCCATCTAACCCAGTAACATGCATGGATGCTACATAGCCAAAACTCCGGGGTGGCAACTGAAACAACTCCCGATCAGGCTGTAATATCTTCCAAGGCACCTGCTTAGATATAATAGAACTAGGCAGTCTGTTAATCAAGTAACATGCGGTCAATACTGCATCTCCCAAGTACTGTGAAGGCACATATGATGTATCACAAGGGTTCGTGCCACATCCAGAATATGTCTGTGTTTCCACTTTGTTACTCTATTTTGCTGCGATGTATGGGGACATGTGGTTTGATGAACCACACCATGAGATTTCTTTAGACGAGTCGTACGAAATTCTAATGCATTAGCAGTACGCATAATCTTGACAGTGGAAACAAATTAATTTTTTATTTTTATGATAAAATTCTCAATTACAGATCCAACGTCTGACTTATTCTTTAACAAAAAAAGTTAAGTAACTCTGGAATAGTCATCCAGTATCACCAAATATTACCTAAGTCCCAATCTATCTGGAATTCGACTGGGACCTCATACATCTAAATGCAGCAAAGCAAACAAGGACTCAGAAGTAGTAGAACTAGCAGGGTAAGTAGGTCTGTGGTGCTTTCCCATTTGACAAGCATCATAGTAAATCCTAATGGCTGGCGAAATATGAGGCACGATCCAATGTAGCCTGTCTAGTGAAGGATGACAAAGGCGATTGTGCGACTGCAAGGCACTCCTAGCAGCAAAACACACATCTCCCTGGCACTGTGTAGCAAATGGCATCTGAGACAGGCAATACATACCCCCTTTTGATGTCCGCCACCAATCATCTACCCCGTGAGCTTATCCTGAAACACATAACCAATATCATCAAATATCATCCTGCAATTGAGATCTCTTGTAATCATCTTTTGTAATCCGGCTAACAAATAACATGCTCATTGGGAAATTAGGGACAAGCAGAACATTCGGCAGTTTCATACTAGGGGTGACTGCACCTCCCCCTAACCATCAACTCTGGCATGCCTGAACCGTTGTACCTGGACGTACAGGCTGAAGGTGCTGCAAATCTCTATGATTACCACTCAAGTGCTCGGACGCACCCGAATCTACTAGTTAAGTGGACCTATCAAACATAGTAAAAACAGATTCTATACTTAAGGTGACAACAACAGCAATATCTGAAGAAGTCGGAGTCTCTTGGGTAAACTGAGCCAGCCTCTGTACTACAACATCATACTCAGCACGTGACACTGTGTCAGAGTTGGTCTCAGAAGAAGCAGCCACCTAATTGGCAATAGGGGGTCTCCCATGCTTAGATCAACAAGAAGCCTCCACATGGCCAATCCTACCATAGAAGGCACACGTGAGTTGTGGTTTGCTCGTCTGTGCTCTGCCATGACCACACCTACGAGTAGAGGATACACGTCTCATGCCTTGACCTCCACCAACAGCCAATGCAGAGGTCTGCCCAGTAATCTCAATAGCGGGTGCCACCACAGTAATCGGCTCAATCTGCTGTCTCTTTAAGTATTGGTAGCTCTGACAGTGTTAGAATCTGAGACTGTGCAGCATCATATTCTGGGCCTAGTTTAGAAAGAAAGTGTAGCACTGCCGTTTCCTTGTGATACTTCAGATGAGTACCACATGTGCGCACTGGTCTGCAGACATTTTATTTCTCCAGAAGTCCTTTTAGAGCAAAATAGTATTGAGTCAAGGACTTTCCCTTTCGTCTAAGGGAGAACATGTGATTATAGATTTGATAGACCTTGCTCGAATTCTTCTCATGGAAATACGTGTCATGAAGCGTATCCCATATATTCTTTGCAGTCTTGTAATACATGATGTCGTCTCCAATATGAGGTGACATAGCATTCATGATCCAAGCTTTCACCAATGCATTGTTCTTCTTCCGAGATGAGTACTTCCCAATTTTGTTTTGAGGCTCTGGCTTGAATAGGAGGTGTTCATTGTCATGACCCTCCACAGTCATCAGGAATGTTTAAGACCAACGAGCATAGTTGGTCTCATCTAGCTTCACGATAGTTATGAAGAATGAGTTTTTGTAATTCTTGCTCTCTGGAGGAGTCTCTAAAGACACTTCAAATGATGAGGAAGCAGCCGTGGCTCTTAAATACGTTGGGAATCCGCCGAAATCGAATCTGAAATAGCCTCTTCAGTTTCTTAAAAAAAAAAGAAATAGCCTCTTCAGATCTGTAGAATCATGATCAGATCATGGATCACGTGATCGAACATGAAATTCGGGTGATTAAATCCTCGGAAATCACGTTAAATGCTCATGAGATCTCTCTAGATGGTAGGAGGGACACGTTAGGGTTAGGAGGGACCCTTAACAGCCCTTAGGAGATGACGGAGGGCACTGCTAGGGGGGGTGGGTAATCTACTCCAGATCCACCGGTGGTGCTCTTGTCTGTCCGTGGACTCTCCGTTGCCTTGCTACAGGTCGGCGTACAACAGCAAGGGTTGTTGCTCCTGCCGTTGATGCACGCTCCTGCCCTCGCCTCACTCTTTTGTTGCGTGTTGCTGTTGCAGACGTAGCTGCCGCCGCCGCGTCGCTGCTATAGGGACACTGCCGGTTGTGGCACCCTGTCGGCGCTATGACCGGTGGCGGAGAGAACCACAAGACTAGGGTTTTTGGTGGGATGGGTTTGGAAACCTGTTTGGGTGGGATATCCGAGCACTGATCTAGGATCGTCGCTCTGATACCAAGTGGGAAGAAATGAACAATCTTATTTATCATGGAAACCCTACACCTCTTTAAATAGAGAGAGGTGTTGGGAAAATTACATGAGAGAACCTGACAGAAATATAAACTAACAAAATAGTCCCTACTAAACATAAATCAAGATAACTAGGAAGCTCAACAGAACTAAAGTAAGACTAATCTCAACATTCCCTTTCAAGCTGGAGCATAAATGTCTATCGTGCTTAGCTTGAAATGACCTTTATCAAACAAAGGCCTAGGAAGTGCTTTGGTGAAGACATTCGCTGTCTGATCTTATGAAGAAACATGAGTGGGCTCTAATAAGTTCCTTTTGAATCAAATCTTTGGCATAATGGCATTCCACCTTTACATGTTTTGTTTGTTCATGAAACATGAGGTTGTTTGCAATGTGGTAAGCGACCTTGTTGTCACACCTTATCTTCATATCTTCATGGGAGAATCAATAGCAACATGTAATTTAAGCCATGACACAATACTCAGACTTAACACTTGATCTAGAGACAACCTCTTGCGTTTTGCTCCCATAAGTCACAAGGTTCCCCGCAACATCAGTATAGAAACCTGCCTTAGACTTTCTATCCTTAAGGCTTCCAACATAATATGCATCTAACTATCTGAGTAGGCAACAAGGCCAACTAAAGTGCCTTTTGTAAAGAATAGTCCGTTCCCTGGTGATAATTTCAGGTACTTAAATATTATCATAGTTGCATCCCAATGTACCTTGGATGGCTTGTGCATAAACTAACTGAGCTTCCAAACAGCCAACGATAAGTTACAATGAGTAATAGTCAAGTAGAGGAGCTTTCCCACTAAGATCTTGAATTGGCGAGCATCAACTGGTACAACACTTTCATCATATAGATGGACCTTTGGATCCATGGGAATGTGTGCATATTTCGTCCCCAACATCCCAACTTCCTACAAAAAATTTGTGGCATACTTTCTTGGGGATAACACCACCCCTTGTTTGTTACGAGCAACCTCGATGTCGAGAAAATATCAAGGGGACCTAAGTCCTTGATCACAAAATGCTAAACATTTCTTCAAATCACATTTCCCATTAGTGTCATCACCAGTAAGGATGATGTTGCCAACATAAATTAGCATCACCATTATCCCTCAAGGAGTTTGCTACACAAACAAGGAGTGATCAGCTAATGGTTTGTGGAACCCAATTGTCTCTACAACCTTAGATAGTTTCTGGAACAAAACTTGAGGATTTTGTTTAAGGCCATGTATCGCTTTCCTTAGTTGACATACCTTGGAACACTCCTTTTGAGCTTTAAATCTAGGCGGTTGTTGCATATATATATATATAATCTCATGCAAATCTCTTTACATTTAGTTGATGGAGAGACCAATCACATTGTGTAGCTACTAAGATAAGAATCTAAACTTTAGAAAGTCGAGTTACAAGAGAGAATGTATCAAAGAAGTTCATGTTGTAAGTCTGGATAAAGCCTTTCACCATAAGCCTGGCCTTGTACCTCTGAATTGAACCATCAGGGTTATATTTTACAGTGAAGATCCATTTGGAACCAACCACAATAGCATCAAGTGGTGGTTCCATGAGTTCCTAGGTTCCTCATGACCTAAGTGTGGTCATCTCTTCATTCGAGTCCTACTGCCACCTTGAATCGAGGAGAGTCTCCTGATGTGTAGTGTGAATAAACATAGTTGAGCGGGCCATAGTAAACTATGTGTACAATTGCGTGGAGCCTTCCTTAAGGTTATAAGCACATCTAAATCATCCATAGAGGAGCTATCTGGTTGCATAGCACCTATGTCATCACTGGCCAACACAACATTAGTAGAAAAATGCTTGTGGTTACCTCACGGGTCAATTGTTGTGTCGGCTCAGAAGGGGAGGTATGCTGACGATAGATAAACCTATATGTGTCGGAGACAAGGATTTCCTTTAGGAAGAATAAGCATGGGAGCAACATTGAAAATATTAGGAACCTTGGAGCCTGTAATAGAGAAATAAGGTATGGACTCGTGGAAGGTAATATTGGCATTAGCATAGTGTTGCCAATTGATAGGGTCACAACACCGATATCCTTTTTGAGTTCCTGAATACCTGATAAACACTCATTTGACAACCTTGGGAGCTAACTTGCCCTTGTTTGGACTAGAAAGATGCATAAAGGCAACATACCTAGAGATCCAAGGAGTGGAAGATAAGTCCCTATTAGGATACAAAAGATGAATAGGGATTGATCACAGAAGAGGGCATGCGATTTACAAGATAGCAAGCTGTTAACACATCTCCCCGATAAATAGAGGAAACATTATTTTGAATTAATATTGTTCTAGCAATATCAAGGATGTGATGCTTACCCTTCGCAACCCCATTTTGTTAAGATGTATGGGACAACTTGTTTGATAAAAGATTCCTTGGGATTTATAGAATTCATAGAAGAAGCAAGTATAAAGTTTAAGAATATTATTGTAGTGAATAATTTTTATCTTAGTATAAAACTGAATTTTCATTTCCAAGGTGAAATTTTTGATAAGGATGCCAATATTAGACATTGACTTCATAAAAAATACCCAATAGATACAAGAAAAGCCATCAACAATCACCAAATAAAAATGATGTCCCAACCGATCAGTATACAACTGGACCTTAGACTTCCATATGTAACAACTTAAATAAAGACTAAAAAACACGACTCTGAGTAGATGGGTAGGAACTCTAGTGTTGCTTTCTTAGTTAACTAATGTCATAGTCAATCTTGGAATTGGGAGACAAGTGAGGAATGATGTGTCAAAGTTTGGATAATGGGAGATGACCAAGACGAAGATACCACTAGAGACTCGAGATAATGGTAGTAGGAAGTGAGACATTGCCAGCATATGCAGACTGAAGTAAGTGGTACACACCCCCTTCTCAATGGCTGCCACCCATCGTCTTTCCCATCAAAATGTCTTGAAAAATGCAAGAGATGGAGTCAAATATCGCTTGACAGATTAGCTCCTTTGTAATCCTATTGATAGATAATAAGCTAATAGGAAAATCTGGAACAAGCAACACATCTATTAGATGCATGCTGGGAGTCACTAGAACCTCCCCTTGATTAGTGATATGAAAGTGATGCCTGTCGGCAACCTGAATTGTACAACCCTTAGGTGTGGATCGTAGTCGAGTGAATCGACATTGAATCCTAGAAAAAATTTTGTAAATATAATTACAGGAAAAAATAACTCGTTTAATGTGTTTTAGGGGTTTCTCTTTCGTTATGTATGGTTGTGAACTCACTTTTAGAAGAGGCGAGTTTACGTGGGGGCAATTTTTTGTAGAAAACTTGCCTTCACCAAAAGCGAGATAACCACAACACTCCCATCACTTCTTGGGTTTATTTGGTTGACTGAATCACAAATGAACTTGACTTTTTCAAAGGCAAGTTTAGGTAAGCCCCTCGATTGCTTGGTCTTTTTTTTCACTGTGGTACAGAAAAGCTTGCCTTCTCCAAAGGCAAGTTCTTCATGGTTCCCCACCCCCCATCCACTATCTCCATTTGGACATTGCCTTCACCTGAGAATCAAAAAATCAAGTAGGCGAGTTCTGCACATTTACTGCAACTATTCACTCCATTTGCAGATTTTGTGGTTTTAATCCCTGCATATCCCATAGATTGATTGGCTTGGACAGACGTTTCCAGTATCTTCCAACCATCCACCCTTGCTAGCTAAAAATTGTGAACCTTTAGAATTCATAAAGTCATTCCTTTGTCGTTTCAGAGGATGATCTTCATAGGAAGGCCCATCTATTGCCTTATGCTTTCTGGGATCAGTAGAAGGCACTTGGAAGTTCAAACTATGCGTGCTCTGATTTTTTAAGATTTTCTTTAGATTGACTAAATTGCTAGAATTTCAAAGAATAGTGATCCAATTGATAAAGAAGTGATCAAGTCATCTTTCAGCAACACTATATTATAGACATTTGTTTTATTTTTGATTTTTTGATTGCAGTAGATGTGTAGAACTCACCTGCTTATTTTCTTGATTGTTAGGTGAAGGCAAGGCCCATGAAGAACTCGCCTTGGCCAAAGGCGAGGTCAAGCTGAACTTGCCTTTGAGGATGGCAAGTTCTTCTGTGCTATAGTAAAAAAAAAAATCAAGTTTTGTGGGGCTTACCTAAACTTGCCTTTGAAAAAGGCAAGTTCATATGTGATTCAGTCAATCAAATAAACCTAAGAAGTGATGGGGGTGTTGTGGTTATCTCGCCTTTGGTGGAGTTGCGTTTGCTACAAAATATTGCCCTCACATAAACTCGTCTCTTCTAAAAGCAAGTTTACAACTATACACAACGGAAAAGAAACCCCCCGAACACATTTAACGAGTTGTTTTTCCCCATAATTATATTTACTAAGTATACCTAATGGGAATGCAAAGGCTGCGACATCAGAAGGGGTGGGCACTGTAGTAGTAGAAGCAGACAACTGCTTCAGGTGGTGAAGCTCATCATAATCTGCTTTCACCAGAGTGGCAGTATCTCAATGAGCTTACATAGGCACAACCGCACTACTTTATTGGTAGAAGTGGGTTGATTGTGCTTGGTCGAATAACAAGTATCCCTAGAGCGCCTAGACTTGCCATAGTAAGTGCAAGTGGGATGACCTCTGCTTGGGATCCACATCCCCTGTCACATCCTCACGAAGGGGGATCCACAACCTTGGGCACCATAACAAAAGTTTGTGAGTCAGATCCCTTAGTAGTTAGTGGTAGTATGACTCATTTACAGATGAAATTTAAAATGAGTGGAAACGAATAATAATATCAAAGTATAAAATAATAAGAATGCTTAAGATTACATGGAAATCTTACTTATGAAGAACGAAGAGAAAATTTTGGGAGAATTACTCCTATGGGTGTGTATCTATGCTATTCTTATCAAAGAAATAGGTATGGGGTATATGTCTATTTATAAAACATGACACACTCCACAGTCCCACGATAGATAATGTAGGACTAAGCCAACTACATACACACTTCAACACTCCCCCTCAAGTTGGAGCATGCAATGCTAAGCTTGTACAATACTGAATTCTTACTTTACAATAGAACACACTCTCAATATTGTTCTTGCTTGTAGGCGGGTATGCTGTTGACGACATGAGGGTTGTAGCTGCTGGACACACTACTGTAGCTGGGACAAGACCTCAATTAGTGCTAGTGGCTTCTCATTCATTATCCTTGTAATGGGTCTTTCTTTGAAGACCTTGAAGGTAGATCTCTCCTCTGGACTCTAGAGTTCACGAAACTAGATCTCTCACATAGAAATCAGTTAGACCTTTCTTCTGAGGACCTCGAAACTAAATCTCTCTCTCTGGAGAATTCGAAACTCTAGATCTCTCAAAATTTGATTTCTTATGTGATGATCTGCAATAAAGGAACTCCTGAATATAGGTGATTATAATAGCATCCACACTCCTCATTTCTCTCCTACTCAAATAAACATAAAGAATAAATAACAATTAAAATAGAGAAGAACTCCTCCCCTCTTTTCATAAGCATTCATCCTCATTTTTTTTTTTTTTCTCACTCTTTTCCCTTTTTTTTTTTGCGTTTTTTTTTACTTCAATTGCCTCTTTTTCCTCTTCATTTTTTCCTTTCTTTTTTTTTTTTTTTCCTTTCTCTCTCTCTTTATTTTTTCCCTCTTTTTATTGTAAACATGATAGGTATAAAATACCATTTGAAAAAATGGACAAGACGCTGCCAAATACCCGTCACCTTTCCTTAGGGTTCAAAGGAACCCAAACAGCCGTCATAGTTGCCGCCACTGCCTGTGCGAATGAGAGGTCCGCCGCACGAACAGGAGCGACATCGATCCTGTCCAGCGCTTCTCGCCACGGTCGTTGTCAAATGAGATTGCTACCGTTGATGCTGTCCATTACGTGGTGCCGTGAAGGAGCTCTCCTTCGCAAGCTCGCTTCCCTTGCGGTAGTAGTTGAGGCGAAAGCTGCTGCAATCGTGAGAAGCAGGCACCGAATGAATTTGAAACACGAAATCTCTCAAATGGAGTTTGCAACACGACCGCGGGAAGCCACTGTCCGATCTTCGAGGTTGTAGGATCGTCGTCGGCGTCGGAACAGAGCAGGGCGGCGCTGCCCAAGGTCGTAGCACTTGCCCTTTTTCGCCCATCGCTCCTTGGCTACTACTCTCAGATCGGAGCAGGCTTCTTCTCCTTCCACTCCTTCACCGCTGCTTACGACCGCCGCTTTGCCTTCTTGGCCCTCTCCTCGCTGCAGTCAACCTTTGCCACGTTGGCGGTGCTGAGGAACGGGAGCCACATCCTTCTTCCTCTGGCTGCACAGTGGCGACTCCATAGGGCGAGGATTGAATCTGCCTGAATCCTTGCCCGTGACAGCCATGGCGATGGCGTTGTTGAGGTCGGCACCAGCAATCGCTCCCACATCTCCTCCTTGTCACCTTGCATCGCTTAGGGCTGCCTTGTGCAAGCAATGACTCCAGCAATGCTCCTCTTCCTCGTTGCTGATCGTGGCTCACAACGCAGCCCTTAGTGTTAATCGCACACGGATTGCGCAAGTGCCATCGCTCCCTCCTTTGATTTCTTCCTGATTTCCATCGGTAGGGGAAGGACAGAGACCCAAGTACCCTATGGACAAATCTTCTCCGAATAACACAAAGAAAGTTGGAACTTTAAATAATGATAAACACAATAAACCCAAGAATCGAATTGCTCTGATATCAAGTTAAAATTTAAAATGAGTGAAAGCGAACAATAATATCAAACCTGGGTTTATGTGGAAACTAACGGGAAGAAACTACTGGAGAAGTGCCCTATGGGCATGCATCTATGTTATTATTCTCAAACAAATAAGTTGGGGATATATGCTTATTTATAGGTTACCATACACAACATTGTCCCACGATAGACAATGCAGGACTAAACCAACTATATACATACTCCAATATAGACATAGTTAACATCTAAAACTGTGTAGTAGTATACTCTAGTCCATGTCCAGGTAGAATCTATAGAATCATCATCTCTTTCCGATATGCCTTTTGTAATTCACAAGTACAAATAAGGTGACATGCATTGTACTTCTCACACAATCCCTCGAGAGAGGAATAATGCTATGAAAGTGACTTTCCTTCTTGATGGAGATGAGTCATTTCATTGAAAATTTGGAACACTTTGTGTGAGTTCTTCTCATAAGACTATGTGTCTTTCAAATTATCCCACATCTCTTTGAGAGTCTTGTTGTACATATTTCATCTTTGATTTTAGGGATACTAGAATTCATGATCCAAGAACTGGTCATAGCATTGTCCTTCCATGTAGCATTCTTGCTACTCTTTTCTGTAGGCTATGGCTCGCGTAAGATATGCTCCTTATCATGACCTTCTATTGCCGTTGGGAAGGTTTGCGACCATCCAGCATAGTTGGTCTCGTCTAACTTAACCATTGGATTTAAGAACGTGCTCTTGTAGGCCCCTATCTTTGTCACTTGCATCAGCATCACCTCTGACGACACCTCTGATGCCATCTTTTCCTCAAGCAGAGCCCAAATAGACCAAAGGATGAAGAAAAAGAATGGTCTATCGCATTAAAACATCACACTCAGATCTGAAGGTGGCGAGATCATGCCTCCTCTCGCTCGAAACACGACAAAGGTTCATTGTAGAACTCCACATATGGGTCCCACAGTAGCAGGTGATCTGGAGGAAACCCCTAGGAGGTCACCACAGCAAGTGGCGATGCCACGAAAGAGCTCTGGGTGGCAGCAGCAGCCATCGACGGCCACAAACACAACTGTGGGTGACTGCTACAGGCAGGACAACCCCCTTGAAGGCACCCAGCCGAACACTAGAGGGTTGGACTACCTTGCACAAGGCCCTAGATGGCCCAGCGGTGGCACTTACTAGCCGATCAGGGCCAAACATCACCCAACAGTGGAGCTGGTGGCTGGTTTTGGCCAACTTGCAGTCACCTGCCTATGGAGGTTGGCTGGCAGCGCTCACCAGAGTGGTCGCTGACCGGTCGTCATCCGGCGGTGGCAGTGGTGCCACCCTCCAATGAGGATTTGACAAAGTTTTCTTAGAAAACCAGGGTTACGGCTGCCCAATTTTTTTTGGTGGAGGGATAAAAAAGAAAATAAGGATCAAGGCAGGTATTGAAGACCGGTTTAAGACTACTGTTTTAATACTAAGTTAGAAGAATTGACTTTCTTGCTTCAAAATTAAGAAACCCTAATCCGCATTATATAGAGGATTGAGAAAATTACAACAGGGTCCTCACAAACATAAGAAATAATAGAACAACCGAAAAGAAAAACTAAAGTGAGACTAATCACAACAGAGAGGCTAGGGAAAAATAACAAACTACTCCATAAAGTAACAAAACTGATAGTAGACAGGAAACATAAAACAATAAAAGTAAAAAAGGGACTAATCTCTCAACGTTTGTAAACCATATTTTAGTTTTTTTAGTGGTATTAAATGTTTTGTTGAGTGTGTTTTTCATTCATACCATGCCTGCAATTTAAATACTCTTGAGCCTGTTTCTGTGTTGAAGAAGTTTTGCATAAACTATGCAGGTATTCTTCCCTACTTGAAATTTTCAGAAATTGCAACTTTCTGTCAGAATTGGTGCATCAAATAGAACTTTGTATTGATAGAAATCTATTTGTCATTTTAGATCAAGCCAGTCCAAGGTTGGCATCAATTAGAGCAGAGAGGAGGCAAAATGCAGACAACCTTGAGTCATTACTAAAGGGCATATCATCTAAAATCTTCCAGGCTGGAGGCATTGATAGCCCTTTGGCTACTAGGCGGAGATCTCGAATGTGTGTTGGTATCAGGGCTTCGCACAAAGCTTTGCTTCCAGATGGAATCATTCTGGGTGTAAGTAGTTCTGGAGCTACATATTTTATGGAGCCTGGGGAAGCAATTGATTTGAATAATATGGAAGTAAGGCTTTCAAATTCTGAGAGAAATGAGGAGCTTGCTATTTTGAGCATGCTCACATCTTACATAGCACGTTCAACTTCAGATATTACTTATTTGATGGAAAGAATTCAGGAGTTGGATCTTGCTCTAGCTAGAGGATACCATGCCTTGTGGATGAATGGTGTCTGTCCAGTTTTCAACGAAGCATTTGAAGGTGAAGAAATAAATGAGAATCAAGAGCTTTTCTCTGTGGATATTGAATCTATGTGCCACCCTTTGCTTCATGAACATTCTGTAAAGAAATTGGTGTCTTTGTCCATGCTAGAATCGGAGACAGTTTATTCAGATGAAATCAGTAGGCAAGTTAATGATGGACCATTCTCTGACAGCAATGCAGTTGTTCCTCTAGATATTAAGATAAGGCAAACTAACAAGGTGGTGGTGATCTCTGGCCCCAACACTGGTGGGAAAACTGTAGCAATGAAAACTCTAGGTTTGGCTTCTCTTATGTCAAAGGCTGGCTTGTTTTTACCTGCTAAAAATGGTCCTCGACTTCCGTGGTTTGATAACATCCTTGCTGATGTTGGGGACAGCCAGGTAGTTATTTCTTGAATCAAGTGTGTGAATCCATAATATTTCTTAGTACTCATGCTTGGATTTTCATTTGAAATGCTTCTTTTCTCAATTGAAGTCATTAGAGCACAATCTCTCTACCTTCAGTGGGCATATGTCACACATTTGCAAAATATTGGAAGTCTCGACAAAACAATCACTTGTGCTTATTGATGAGATTGGGAATGGCACTGACCCTTCAGAAGGTGTGGCCCTTTCTATCAGCATTTTACAACACCTTGTCAGTGTTGTGGGCCTAGCTGTGGTGACTACACACTACGTAGATCTAACCACTCTAAAAGCTAGAGATTGTCGGTTTGAGAATGCGGCCATGGAATTTTGCATTGAGACCTTGCAACCAACCTACCGTATATGGTGGGGAAGCACTGGGAATTCTAATGCACTTAATATTGCAAAAGCTATTGGTTTCGATCAGAAAATTCTAGGCCATGCTGAGGTGTGGATTCAGAAACTTTTACCAGACAAACAGAAGGAAAGACACGGTTTACTTTACGAGTCTTTGCTGGAGGAGAGAGATTTGTTGCACTCTCAAGCTAACAATGCTGTGTCTGTCCTTTCAGAAGTTAAGAAGCTATATCATGAGGTACAGACTCAAACTAGTCCATAACTAATCTTTTTGTGTACAGCATTGAGAACAGATTCACTATCCTTATAGATATTACATACCTTTTTTGATTCTCTATCATTCCTTAAGTTAATCTTCCATCCTCTTAGCATTAAGTTGCATCTCTCACATCTTTCAAAAAAAGTTGCCCTTCTCATTTTTTTTATTCTAAAATTGTTTCACCAGCAAAATCTTTCTGCTTAGTGACTGTTATTTATGCTGCTTATTTCATGGATTTGTGTGGAAATGCTAGCGAATGCCTTTCCAAATCTTGGATACCACCATGAGAACATTGTGTTGGCTGTTGTGAGTTTTGTCTTTCATACACAATCATGTGAAATGCATTATTTTTCATGTGTTTGACATTTTTATTTGTTACAGCAAGTCAAACTATGCCAAGTCCTCCATATTTCTTGGTTCAGTTATATAGGCTCTTTGCCTTCATTCAGATTCACCTTAGTTAGGAATTAGCTCCAAATGAACAAGTATATCTTGATTGTTTTGCCACAAAAGATGTTAGTTTTCCCAATTCTTTTAGCGAGGCTAATCATCCAACTTTTTTGCACTTTCTAACTTAAGCATCCATTGTCCTTTTATGCAAATGCCTAAAAAAGCACCTTGGATGTGCTTCTCCCTCTCGCTATCTCTTGATTTTCCTCTCCACCTACAGCCACAGACGTCAGGTACTCATCAAATCCTTGGTATGGAGTATAAATAAAAAATATCAATGAAAGTCAAGTAGAGTAGTAAAATGGTATGCAAAACAAAAGTGAACAGAAGTACTAAAAGCAAAGAGATGGATGTTGTACAAATATTATTCCCTTTAATCAGCCAATTATTAGTTAACTTTCTAATCATGCCTCCTTATCTTTTGATTCTTAATGTCCCATGACCAATTCCTTGGAAGGCACAGGGTGATACTGGTGAAATATTCCTAGCAGGGTGGTTATCTAATGGTCTTTTGGCCTACTCTGCATCCATGTTACAACTCAATCCACTACCTGTGGGTCACAACGTTGGTGAAGTGGTGATTAAATATTCATATGATACGTATGCAGGTGCTACTGCACACTATGACATGAACAATGCTCTCCATTATAGGGTAGGTACCCAGATATCATCTCATATCATCATAAACGACATGTACTCCATTCACCAAGGTACCGGTTGGCTAAGAAGCCTATCGCAATAGTTGTAGGGAGGTCAACCCACTCCCAGAAGCACGGGTCTCAAAGGTCTAATAGACTTGGGGGCATCACATCTACAACGTGTGCTTAGGATCATCTGCTTATCCATATCCATAGGATTGCTGCATGTTCATTTTTTCTATTGTCACAATGAGATAACTATTTGCATCCTAATCCACAATTTCAATCACACTGTGCAACAATTGATTATCAATATATCACCAAGCATTCATTATCCTTCTATATCAATTGCAAGTCATTTATAGTGGAATTGCGCATAATTAATGTCCATATTCAGATCTGAAATTACTTAATAATTCCATATTAATGTAGCATTTATATTCGTCGGAATAGGTTACTAGATGCCAAAAGTTATATTATCGATTCTTAGGCATTCTCAATCAATTACAAGCATTCATATCAATTAATTAATTAGCCATTCAGAAAGTAACATAATAAGCGAACACCGACGCCTAAGTACTCAACAAGAAAAGGCATATATACACATAATGAGATATGAGGTAACTCACCAATTAGATACTGCAATCATTGAACAGGGTGGAAGCCGGGACTACTTTGCTTAAGTCAGGGTGTTACAAGGACACCAATATAGGTTGAAACTTCTTGAGTACTGTCTGTCCGTGTACATCATGCATGGTTCGTGGATGCCTATCCAGGTCAAACACATGTTTTAGGGTTAATGATGCAAAGTAGAGCTTAGATGGGGATTTGGGGCTTGCCAGTGCATAATACGCATGGAGACTATTCCATGAATGTATAGAATGCAGAAAATGAAGTCCAAAAAGTTTTGAACTAGACAAAATAGGCTAGAAATGCACTTAGCCTATCCAATCCCACTTGGTTCAAGCAACCAACTGCTCCAATTGTTGCATGCTGCCTCCGATGTAATGCAACATACATCGAGTATTGATTGGTTTCTATGCATGACCATTTATTGTTGGCATGGAACTAATTTGTCTACTCCTTGTGGAGTGCCCCTTTGCGCGGTGGCTCTTCTTTTCTTGGACATGCAACCCCTCCTTTGTGGACTTCATGCTTGTCCACGTGGTGCCTTTCACTGATGGATGTTGTATGCAGGTCCTGTTGTTTCTCGCACGTATGCGTGAGGTGAGGGGTGAGTAAACCCCTGCTACTCTTCTCTCTTTCCTTTCTCTCCTCTTTCACCTTGTTTCTTCTATTTTCCTTCTCTCCTTTCTCGAAAAGAGCATCGCCTGAAGAAAGCAAATGACATATTTCAAATAGTAATACCCTATTTATACTTTTTTAAACAAGATTTGTTTATAGGTTTAGAGTCCTGTTTAGGGTTTGGATTCCTGAATTTGGTCCAAAATACCCTCTGTTTCAGTTTAATTACACAATTGTCCTCTCATTGGTTCAGATATCCATTATCCAAGACTCTTTGAATTGGCTTCTAACTTGCAAGCATCAGTGGCAGACTGCTGAGATCCTCATACTAAAACATGGGCATTGACTTTTTTTTGGAATCTTTCATATCAAGTCTCAGATGATTCCATCTCTTTGTATAAGTTATCTTCCATCATCCTTGTTAAAATTTTGTTCCACATCTTATTTTGGTGTTAACAAAATTATTGTAGATTAATATTTGTAATTGAGTATTTTTCAGATTTAGGTGAATATTACGGCAAACATTAAATTATATCAAGGAGATATTATGGCAAGGAGGCATGATGATGGGGAGGAAAGATGACATGGAAGAGAAGATCATCTTCGATCTTGAGATTTTTTGATTAGGTTTTTATTTCTTAGAATGTATGCCTTTTAACAAAAAAATGTAACTTAGGTCATAAAATTAATTAGAGATAAAGTAGGATTAATATTACAATCATTTTTCAAAGAACGTACTCAAAGGTTAAGCTTTGTAAAATCTTAAAATAAAAGTACTTAACAGCAAGTACCGGTACTGATGAGTTAAGCTTTGTAAAATCTTAAAATAAAGATACTTGATAGCAAGTATCGGTATTGTTCATCAATACCAGTATATGCAAGGCACAGGTTTGAGCCTGTCTCAAACTGTGAACAAGTATCGGTACTAATCAAGAGTACCGGTATCTGATAGTCACAGTTTGAAGACTCAGTTCTGACCTGGACCTTACAAGTACCGATATCCATGATGAGTACTGGTACAGGTAGGTTACAGTGCCTAGTAAGTCTCAAGCTTGGGAGTCACAAGTATTGGTACCAAGACTCATGTGCTAGCTGCTAAAATACAGTAAGCAGCTAGTACTGGTACCTGTATTTCAGTACCGGTACCAGTTAGTTGTTGGTTCAAATCTGAACGGCTAGAAATTTAATTTTGAGACCATGAACATTGGGATTTAAACCTCAACGTCTAGTAGACTAATTCCTGAGGTCCTAACTCTATAAATAAACCCTTGGACCCTTAGTTTGCATATAGATAAATATAAGAAAAATTTTAGAGCTTTGAATTCCAAATTTCCACCATATTTTCAAGAGAGAAAGAAGAAGCTTGCCATTCACTCTCTCTACATTCTTGCAAACTCAACGACATATTTTTCTCACACATCTACAAAGCGATTCACGTCCATCTTAGGCTTTTAAATTGGTATTCAATTTAATTATTGTTGGGAGGCATATGAATTCTTGTTGTAAGATTCTTTACTTACACCAGTGCTATTTTTTGTATTGAGCTTGTTGCTTATTGTTTGGGTTGTAACAAACCCGTTTCTTGTACTTGGGTTGAGGTAACCCGTTAATTACCTCAGTTAGTTAAGTGATTCCCTCGGGGTTGAGGAAATCGGGTTAGTGGAGTACCCAAGTGAGTGGAGAACCACTTTACATCTTGTGTCAATTTCTGTGAATTGTTATTTATGCAAATGTTTTTGTTATTATTAATATCCATTTGAATGTTTGTGTGCGCGTAGCCATCTGTATTAGATCTATAGTTTCCAACAGTTGGTATCAGAGCAGGTTGCGAGAAGACGTAACTCAACTTGTAATGGCATCAACATCAAAGCTTACTGAAGGACATTTGTCGACCCGTCCTCCCTATTTGATGAGACGGACTATGGTTATTGGAAGAGAAAGATGCAAGTATTTCTAAAGGTGATGGATGAAGAATTGTGGAGCCTTATTCAAGAAAGATATTCAAATCCGAAGCCATAAGGAGTAGTGCTTACTACGGATTAAAAGAAGATTGTCAGCAACATAAAGGCCATGAATGCGCTTTATTGCGTATTATCGAAGGAAGAGTTTAACCGAATTTCGACATGTGAGTCCACATATGAAATTTGGAATACTTTCGAGGTCACTTACGAAGGAACAAGTAAGGTAAAAGAAACTTGTATTTCAATTCTAACTGGAAATATTATTTGCTATAAGTGCAAGAAAAATGAACACTTGAGAAATGATTGCCCCATGAACAAGAAGGATGACACACAAGAAGTCAAGAAGAAGAAGAAGAAAGCTTTGAAAGCAACGTGGGATGATAGCAACTCCGACATGGACATTGACTATGATGTTTCGGATGACGAGGTCGCTCATTTATGCTTGGTAGCCACTACGGAAGACACAAATAATGAGGTAAACCCGATTTTCTCTCTTGAAGAATTTCTACAAGCATATAAAGAGTTATATCATAAGGCTAGGTTAATTAAAAAGGAAAATAAAGTTTTGCATAATAACTATAAGAGCTTGGAAATAGAAAAATTATGTTTAGAAATAGAGTTAGAAATGTCAAAAGAAACTAATAATCAATTGCATGTAAAAATAGTAGAGCTAGAAGATATCTATGAGAATTTTAAGGAGACTTTGAATAATATCAAAACAACAACTAGGTTAAGTACTGATTTTGTGATACTCTAAAATCCAAATTTCAGAGTAAAAAGAATACACATACTAGATCACGTGCACCTAAGCATGCATGGATGTATCAAAAGGCTAAAAATTTCAAGAATTATAGATCTGACACTAAAAAAGTCTATAAATCTCAGGATTTGAAAGATACTTATCCGAAAGGACCCATAAGAAAATGGATACCTAGAAAAGACATTTTACATTATTTTGCAGGAGTAGATCAATGGGATCAAAGTGATCAGTGGGTGTTCAAGGCACAAAATGGAACTCTCTGACCATTCTACAAGTTACATGAAGATCAAGAAAGGTAGACTAGTGAAGCTTGGTATCCAAAAGCACCATTCTACTATTGGTAATTTCATGCTATGATTTTTTTTAACCCCTTCAATTTTTGATAATTGACGAAAAGGGAGAGAAAAATAAAGAGCAAATAGTCATATTTTTAGGGGGAGCATATATTGAGGAGGATTAACTAGTTTAAATTTCCCTCATATAACATTGCTAAAAATATTTTTTTCATAAATTTATCTATTTGAAAGATAGTTTTGTCAACACAAAAAAGGGGGAGATTGTTGAAACCTTGTTCCATATCTTGTTTTGGTGTTAACAAAATTATTGTATATTAATGTTTGCAATTTAGTGTTTTTTAGATTTAGGTGAAGATTAAGGCAAACATTGAATTATGTCAAGGAGGCATGATGGCAAGGAGGAGAAGATCATCTTCGATCTTTAGATTTTTAGATTAGGTTTTCATCTCTTAGAATATATGCCTCTTAACAAAAAAAAAGTAATTTAAATAGTAAAATTAATTAGAGATAAGTTATGATTAATATTGTGATCATTTTTCAAAGAACATGCTCAAAAGTTAAGCTTTGTAAAATCTTAAAATAAAGGTACTTGACAGCAAGTACTGGTACTGTTCATCAGTACCAGTATATGTAAGGCACAGGTTTGAGCCTATGTCTTAAATTGTGAACAGCAGGTATCGATACTAATCAAGCGTACCGGTATCTGATTGTCACAGTTTGAAGACTTAGTTCTGGCCTAGACCTTACAAGTACCGATATCCATGATGAGCACCAGTACAGGTAGATCACAGCTCCTAGTGTGTCTCAAACCTGGGAGTCACAAGTACCGGTACTAGGACTCATATGTGCTAGTTGCTGAAAGACAGTGCGCAGCTAGTATCGATACCTGTACTTTAGTATTGGTATCAGTTAGCCATTGGTTCAAATATGAATGGCTAGAAAATTAATTTTAAGATCGTGAACGTTGGGATTTAAACCCCAACGTCTAGTAGATGAATCCCTGAAGTCCTAACTCTATAAATAAACCCTTGGACTCTTAGTTTGCATATAGAAAAATATAAGGAAAATTTTAGAGCTTTGAATTCCAAATTTCCACCATATTTTCAAGAGAGAGAAGTTTGCCATTCACTCCCTTTACATTCTTGCAAGCTCAACGACGTATTTTTCTTATGCATCTACGAAGCGATTCATGTCCATCTTAGGCTCTCAAAATGGTATTCAATTTAATTATTGTTGGGAGGCATAAGAATTCTTGTTGTAAGATTCTTTACTTGTCTTACACCAGTGCTATTTTTGTATTGAACTTGTTGCTCATTGTTTGGGTTGTAACAAACCCGTTTCTTGTACTTGGGTTGAGGTAACCTGTTAATTACCTCAGTTAGTAAAGTGATTCCCTCGGGGTTGAGGGAATTGGGTTAAAAATCTTAAGCTGGGCGGCTTAGGTAGTGGAGTATCCAAGTGAGTGGGGAGTCACTTTACATCTTGTGTTAATTTCTGTGGATTGTTATTTATGTAAATCTTTTTATTATTATTAATATCCGTTTGAGTATTTGTGTGTGCGTAGCCATTTATATTAGATCCGTAGTTTCCAACAATCCTTATTGCTAGGTTAGTTGACTATTGGGCTTGGGAAAACAAACATTTTTATGTGAAATGTGCATATAGCCAATTGTCCACACCACAAGTAGATATGCATTCACTGAGAGATTGTCGGCTGGTTTTCGAAGATGAACATGCTATTTACAATTAAAAACATTGGATTGTTGTTGAGGAAGTGGGTCCAGACGAAGTTGTATTGCTCGAAGATAGCCCTAGCCCTAGCTTCTGAGGCAACTTGCTCTCTTTGTCATCAAGAGAAGGAAGATTGTGATCATCTATTTTCTACTTGCACCTTGACAAGGGACATTTGGGATTGTTGTGGCCTTAGATTAATTCATCATCATTTGACCAATTTTGGATATCTTTTGGCACTTGATCTTTTTTGGGCAAGAAGGGAGCACATCCTTTTGCAATTTGTTGGGCCATTTGGCTGCAAAGAAATGGTGTCATGTCTAGGTATAAAAGGGCATTTATGGAAAATGTTTTAAGAAATGTGGAGTCCTTTAAAGGTGCGGTGGTTAATTTGTAACTTGCTCTAGTGGATAGGCACTAATCTTATGTAACCATCCTTTTCCTTGTGAAAAAAAAAATGTCAACCTCGTGTCCCTCTCACCCATCCTACGAGGACCATACCATGTAACTTTCATAAGAACAAGTCACATGGGTGGCATTTGGACAAAAATGCCCTTCTCAACATCCTCTATGCTTTGAGCCAATGTCCTGCATCCATGCACTTTGCATTATGCGCTTTCATGGGTATCCAACGATTTTGTATTCTTAAATATGGAGTGCCCTTCTACAAAGCCTATTCCTTTTTTTTTTTGAAAGGAAAAAAAGGGTAGAGACCATTTAAGTCCCCACCTAAAGAAATCGTATTACCAGGCCTAAGGCCGAAAAATAATTACATCATCGCATGGAGTCCCAAAATATAAGTTGGGAGGAGATAGAGGTTACAAAATTCTCTACGTAAAGCTTACTCCCCCTGAACACCACTCCATTCTTTCCCAGCCAAATCCCCCACAAGATTGTTAAGATCCTAGCTCTACGCTTTCTCTATCTGAAGACATCCCCGGCACGCTCAGTGCTACCCCTGCAAAAGCTTGATCAGAACACCTCCATACTAACTAGAAGCATCAATCCATGTAGGATTGACTTGATTCCATATCTGTTTGGCCATGTCGTAGCTGAAAAAGAGATGGAGATCATCCTCCTATCCAGTACAACACATCTGGTAGGTGGTGTCCATCCTCGGCGTCCATCTCGCTCTCTTAGCCTTAGTGACCAGTCGTCTTCTCTTAAGCAGCCATGTAAAGAATCTGATCTTGAGTGGACAGTCCGCTTCCTAAAGGAGCCTACAATCCCACATCATGTCAATCTATACCAGTTGGCCAACTTGTGAAAGCCTACAGAACACCTTCTACACTAAGAAGTCACCATTATCCCAGAACAATCCATCTATGTCTTGTTCTAGACCCCACCCTTCTAGAATCTCAAGCAAATCCTACATCTCCTTGTAGCTTTTGTCGGATAGCATGCCTTCAATCCTTGGGTACCAGGCACCTCTCCAGTAGTCTCTTACTACCCGTCCTTAGCAATCGCTCTTGCGAACAATCTGGGAACCTATCACAGGGGGGTCCGACCCTACCTAGTCGTCCAACCAAAATTTGAAGTCCCTACCGTTCCTCAGGACCAGCATAAAGAAACCTCTAACCTTCGGGACCGCCTCCTTTAGTCCTTTCATGAAGTGTGACGTCCCCTTGCGTGCTGACGACAGCGGTCTCCACGAGATAAAAGAACCCTAGCAACCTCTCATAACATCCTCCAACAGACCCTCCTAATTCCCCACTGGTCTAGTTATCCACTTGGCTAGGAGACTCTAATTTACATGCTCCACCTTTCTTACTCCCAAACCACCCTCTTAGATCGGTCTGCAGACGTCCTCCCAAGCAACAAGTCTGGTGCCTTTCCCTGCATTCCCATAGCTGGACCACAGGAAGTCCCACATCACCCCCATCATCTTCTTCTCGACTTGGCGTAGAGCTCTGAAAACTGCCAGGAAGTAGGCTGGCAATGATGATAGCATCAACCTAAGTAAAGTGAGCTTCCCTTACCTAGATAGGAGTCTGGAGGCCCACCCTGCCACCTTCCTCTCCAACCTCTCCATCAATGGGATCCAATCCTATAGTTGAAGATGCTTATCTGAAAGTGGGAGTCCTAGGTAGGTGATTGGCGGTGATCCCACTTCCATCCCCTGCCTCACTTCTTTCCACAGTTGGACCCACCCCCTTCGGGTCGCCATTAATCAGAATAGAGAAAGAGGTCGTTGTGACACAATGCTTGATCCAGCCAATCCAATGTCGTGGGAAGCCCTTCTTAGCTAGCATAGCCTAAAGGAAGGACCACCTGACCGTGTCGTAAGCCTTGGCGAAGTCGACCTTCCATAGAAAGTCCCACCTTTGCTCCCTCTTCTAAGTCGCAACAGCCTCAGTAGCCACCACGAAACCATTAAGAATCCCTCTCCCAGGGATGAAGGTTGTCTACACCGAAGAGATCAAATCTATCAACATGTCTTCGAGTCTGTTTGCCAGTGTCTTCACCACAATGAGATATATGGTGTTGGAGAGGGTAATCAAGTCGAAATATTCAATGTCCTCTCCTCCTTCGGGAGAAGGAAGGGGTATGAGTTGTTGATTCTATCGAAACCCCGATTACCCTCCTGGAACTTCTTTACCACCTTCATAACATCCTCCTTGACTAGGTTCCAGAATTCCTTATAGAAGTGCACAAGGAAACCATCCAGACTTGGACACCCATCTGCGTTGAGGCCCTACACTGTCGCTCTAACCTCTTCCTTCGAGAAGCTACCAACCAGAGTTGCAGCATGGGCCTCTGAAATGGTTCACGTACCCTCTCTCGTCCACCTCCATGCACCTGGGACACGCAAATATGAGAACTCACGGAAGTAATATGCTGTCGCCCTCCCCAACTCCCTCCCCTCATGTTGTATCCCTGCAACAATTAGATTGTCCAACCAATTCGTCCGTCGCCTGGTCAAAGCCACTTGGTGAAAGAATTTGGTCCCAAAGCTACTGCATCCTTGATTTAGCTTTCCACTCCACGTCTACCTTCCTGTCCTCCTCCTACACAACTCCCATTTCTGCCACCCTATGTGCCCTCTCCTCTGCAGTGAGATCAGTGGTGTCCTCAATGCGGTCCAATATGGAAATCTCCGCCAGAGCCTCGGTCTCTCTCCATCCTCTTGACCGTTCTCTTGTATTCCCTAAGGTAGGCCTGTAGTTGCTTTTCGACAGTCCGAAAAAATGACATTTCAAGGCACGTCGAGGGCATGCTGACAGAAATGACAGAAATGATTAAAATTTGAAAGACGTGCGTGCGTGCGTGTGTAAGACCTAGCGTCCACCAAACACCTCTGACCTAGCATCCACCAACACCCTCCTTTTCCAGCTCCGATCCTCCTTGCTGTAAGACCACTTCTTAGTATATTTCAGAGTTCCCCCTCTCCATCCTGCCCAACCTCCCACACCACCACCTTCTCGCCCTTGTTCCCCGCCTCCGGTTGGTTCCTTCGCCGTAGAGCAAACTCGCTGGCAAAGCCATGCCGTTGTGGCTTCGTCACCAAGCAGGTGATGGTCCCCTCCTCAGGGCTTCCACCCACCTCGTGCGTCGACCTCCCATCCTCGTCACCGGCCCTCTCCTCTTTGCCCTCCACCCCACACATGTGGGTTAGTATGGGGCCCTCACCCGTGGTTGCAAGAGTTGGAGGGCAAGAGCAGAGGGCATGCGATGATGCCATCGTAGAGGGGACCCCAGACTCAAAAGCATTTGAGAGCCTAGACAAGTCCCTAACTGGATCCTTAACTGGATCTGAAACCTACGTTAAAACCACCTCAGCTTAAGAAATGGAGGGGGGGAGGCGAAAGGGCATGGGCGATGACTCCCCCCAAACCCTCCTCGGGCTGTCCCCAAGATCTCGTCACCTGGACTCCTATAAGTCGCGCCTCCTTGTCTCTTGCATGTTGTGTCGACTCCTCGATCCGCGCTGCCATGTCAACGTCAACGCTCGTTCTTGTTCTCTGAGGGCATGCTTCCGACTGCATGCATCCACGTCAGCATCAGACGATTTCGCTTCTGGGGGACGTGGAGCCCTCGTCACAATGGCTTGCGGTGCCGCCTTTGGCCTGGCCATCTCCGTCACTACCAGCACCGATCGGTCTGTCTCCTTCCTCGTGCTCAAGCCCTCCTTCACATGAAAGCACCGCACCAACCACGACATTCCCCCATGGTGCAGCACCAGGGACTTCATTAAAGCTGCCCCCAATCTTAACTCGACCTCTGCAATGAGGGGAGTCACTGTGAGATCGGCCCCCTAACTCTTCATAGAATGGCGAACGGGGAAACTAACGCCTTGACCATCACAATCGTATGGAGCCAGCAAGGTACACTTTTGAGGCGAACATGGATGCGCACTTTCTTTGGTGGTTGGACCAAAGTGCACCGTCATGGAAAGAAGGCAGCCTTCATCGCACAACTCCACTCGATAGCTACGAGGCAGCATCGCACAAAGAGCTCTTCAAGCCCTTTGGCAGCCCAGGGGCGAGGAAAGAGCTCGGGCCAAAGGGTATGAAATCCCTCTCACCCCCTCTCCCTCCAAACTTCAACCACTTGGTGGCCTCCATCTTTGAAACTCGACCTTTAGCTACCTCCTTGACCAGAGCGCCAACCAGCTCCTTCCCCAAGAGCTTTCCCTCCTCCGACCACGGGGCCTCCACCTCTGCCTCAGGCCAATCCATCGGCGGCGACGGTAGGGCTCGCCTATGGGTCGTCTCCCTCGCCCCCCTATAAGACCTCTGGTGACCAAAAAAACCATACTTCTAACATTGGGGAGGGTCCTTACGTCCACCCAATGCCCACGTTTGAGGCAACGGTAGAATCTGCCTTCCATCCTCAAGAAGGCACCATTCATTGCACCACTAAGCTGGGGTTTGCCCCCAACGTCACTTCGCTGCCTTCGCTTTGCCCTGACCTACATCCAGTTAGAGGCAACGACCAGCTCCTGTTCCTCAAGTTTGCCCTCCACCTGTTGCCTATGTTCCTCCCCTTCTTTAGCTCCCCCATCAGACGAGATCCCGTCTGATCGCCAACCCGAGCCATCGCAATCGCATCCACCTCGTAGGGGTGCCCTCGAACTCCCAACATCCTTCCTCCCTTCTTTAGCTGCTCCACAGCCTCCCCTCGCTCCACTCTCCCCACACATCCTCTCCAGAGATAAAATATGATTATGCTTTTTTAAGAACCTTAAAAATCCTAATTTTATGTGCCCAAAAAATTTTGTTTTGGAAAATTATACAGTGATTAACTTTGGTTGGAAGTTTGCAATTGAATTTGATTCTTATTTACATGCAATAATTTTTCATGGAGTATAGGTTTTTTCTGTAACATGTTGATTTCACAAGAATGTTGAGTGCTGCAGAAGAAACCTATTCTCCATGAAAATTCTTTGCATGTAAATGAGAATTGAAATTAAATTGCAAACTGAACTTTTGGAGCACATGGGAAAATGACTAAACTCTTGGAGTGGGAAGTTGCTGTCTATGAGAGGGAGGGTGGTGCTCCTCAAAGCTATCTTCTCTGCTATACCAATCTTTTATTTGTTAGTTTTTAGTCCACCTAAGAAAATCTTTTAGAAGTTGGAACTCATGTCGAAACACTTCTTTTGGAAGGGCTCAGATTATGAGGGAGGTTTCTGCAATTAGTTTCTTGGGATGACATTTGTAAGCCCAATAGTTTTGGTGGTGTTGGTATTCGCTTTCTATTGGGCTTTCGTGATGCTTTATTGGTAAAATGGGTTGTTTAGCTCTTCAACAATGGAAATAGCATGTAGGATGGGTTAATGAAGGATTCCTATGGTATGGTTTTGTCCATAAGTAAGAGGGTTGTAGCGTATCGTGGAGATTCCGCCTTTTAAAGATCCCTTATGCAGAGGATTAGCACTTTCTTCTATCTAGTTTAGGGGAATGGGGAGCACTTTAGATTTTGGGACGATGACTGGTTGGAAAATGGGAGGTTTGTGGACCTACTTCCTTGTCTATACAACTTGGTTGTTAATAAGCACATTTCCGTTAGTGGGGTTTGGGATCCAAGCTCCTTGTCTTGCATGCCTATCTTGAGGGAAGGTTTGTCTAAGGCTAGACTATAGGATTTTTAGCTGCTCATGTTGATGCTTACTGAGATGCGGCTGAATGATATGTGGCATGATTTATTAGTGTGGAATGAGGGCCATTTTTCAGTGGCCAAGGCTTGCAGATTATTGTAGGGTCCAACGGTTGGGGATAATGACCTGGTGATTGATTGTTGCCTTCGTTGGAGGATGAAGGTTCCTTTAAAGGTCAAGCTTTTCCTTTGGCTCATGAAATGGGAGAAGGTGGTCACATGCGTTGGTCTGACGACCTAGGTGTATCTTGCATGTTATGTGGTTAGGATGATGAGGATGTTACCCATTTATTTTTCTCTTACACCTTCTCTATTGCAGTGTGGCCAACCTTATGGCACTAGGGTGTTGATGTTTCCTCCTTAGAGAGGTTGTAGAGCTCCTTCAAAAACAACATCCAAACAAACACCCTTGAATGTGTTCAAGACGTTATTCCTTAAGACTATGTTTGATATCTTTTACTTGTTGCTTAAGTAGGATGCCTTTTTATTTTACCCAGGCACCCTTCCTATTTATAGGTGCCTAGGGTTTTGCTTCCAATATATCAAAGAATCATCTCTCTACATGGTATCAGAGCGATGGTCCTAGGCCAGCATCGATACCTATCTTGATTCCTATACCTGTTTCCTTCTCCGCTTAGATTGAACCCATGCTTCTTCTATTTAGCATGATTTTCTCTTAGTTGAATAGTATTCGACTCTTGCTCATGGTCAACATCCACTGTTGTCGGAATTCGGTTGGGCTCGTCACCGACGAGGAGCTTCGGCTGGTGAGCCACCTCCTGAAGGGAAGGGAGGGGGGCATCGGACCATCACCGGTCGGATCGACCCCTTCCAGCGAGGTTGTGGCCATCCGATTGCCAGAAGGAGGTCGCAGTCTCTTTGGTGCCACCCCAGATCGCCTGGGATTGAGAACCCTTTTAGGGCTTCGATCCTTGGGTTGTTGGGGAATCGAAGGGGGTTTCTAGACTGCTTACCTCAACAGTCACCTGGTGACGACAGACCGGAGGTCAGATTAGTTGTTGAAGCGCCACCGGAGTTTGACCAACTCGCTGTAGCCCTGGCAGAAAGTTTTGAAGCTGTTTTGCACACTGGTTTCATACATGTGATGTTTTAAGTAGGATTTCTAGGTCCTAGATCTGTTGATAAGGCCCTGTTAGGTGAGTATGGCATTCAAAGTTATTGATTCATCCTTTCATTGGGAAGGAGGACAAGGGGAGTTCAAGAACCCCTTCTTTGGCCCAATTGTTAAGTTTGATGGGTCAAACTATACCTTATGGGCCTAATCGATCCTCAATGTGGTTAAGGGTCATGTTAAGGAGCACATACTCACAGAGACGGAGCCTGCCGGGAAGGTTGGGAAGTATGCAACGTGGTAGAAAGATAATGGCATAATTAGGGCATGGATTATGAACACTATTGTTCAACTCATTGTGACGGAGATAATGTATTACAAGATTACTAAAGAGTTGTGGTAAGTCCTTCACCATACGTACTCTCAAGACAAAAATGCAACCAAGATATTGTAGCTTCATCATGAAATTGCCCACGTGAGACAAGAGGGGCAACCTCTGGCCCATTACTTCTCCAACCTCAAGTTTTCTTTTGAGAGGCTGAATGCGTATATCCCTGTGTGCTCGTGTGAATCATAGAAGCTTTATATGGCCCAGACCATGGTGGGCTACTTTCTTGCTGGTCTAGATCCTTCCTATGAAGTTGTTCGGTCACAAATGTTGACGCTACATGAGATTCCTACCATAGAGGAGACCTACAATAAGCTAAGTAGGCTAGGTGTTTCCCTTTCATCTGTTAGGCAGGTGGAACATACCTCTACCATGGTTGTGACACCTGGCAAAGGACGAGGAGGTGGCCCATCGACCTGTGAGTGTGGATGCAGGCCAGTAACCAAGGGTGCGATAGATCTCAATGCACATAATGTGGCTGGTTTATACATGTGTAAGAGTTGTGTTGGACCAAGCATGGGAGGCCCGTTAATGCTCATCAGGTTGTTGTCGAATTAGTGGTGACTGTTAAGCAAGCTCTTATCACCCGGGTCGAGTTTAATGATTTAGTCCAAAGGATCTCATAGATTTCAGCTCTTAGGCCTCCACCTCTAGGTATGGAGATACCGCTGTAGTTGCCATGACATCAAGTATTTGTCTCACTTCTCACCCCTTTAGGGCTGACATGGATTAGCTTGTAGACTCTGGTGCCTCCACCACATTTGTGGCAAGGCACGACAGTTCACTCATTTACAGCTTGACACTTTTGGTAGAACCATCGTGGTTGCTAATGGTAGGAACTCCCTTATTACAGGTCAAGGGGAGATTCATCTTGCACCACACTTTAAACTTCATCATGTTTTACATGTTCCTAATTTCCCATTGAACCTGCTTTCTGTTAATCGTATTACTAAGGAACTTCATTGCTGCATTATTTTTGGCACCACATCTCTTGTGTTTCAGGATATACTGATGGGGCAGTTGATTGGCTTTGGCCATGAGGAAATAGGGGGCTACTGCCTGGAGTAGATTTCATATGCCGACAATGATGTGACATCATCTGGATGAGCATTAGCTTACTTGTGGCACCTACGGTTTGGTCATCTCCCATTGCAGAAGTTGAGAAGAGTAATTTCCCAGCTCCCACCTACTACTATCATTTAATGTGAGACTTACCTCCTCGAAAAGCACCATAGGAGCTCTTTTCTGAGTCAACAGGGGAGTTGTTCTTTGTTTCAGTTGCTTTATGCTGATGTTTGGGGCCCTAGTCACTCTCCTGATCGGCTAGGTCACTGCTTCTATCTTGTGGTTGTTGATGACTTTTCACATCTCTCTTGAGTCTTTTTAATTAATTCTAAGTCTGAGGTGGGGCTTGTTATCAAGCATTTTCCAATAGAAATAAAAAATCAATTTAATACTCATGTGAAGGTTGTTTGGATTGATAGTACCCTTGAATTTTGTTCTCCTATGCTTCGTGGTGTCTTCCAAGATCAGGGACTATCTACCAAACTAGCTACCCTTATACCTCGTAGCAAAATAGGGTGGTTGAGAGGAAACACTAGCACATTCTAGATGTTGCTCGGACCCTTCTTATCCAGAATAATGTGCCAGCATTGTATTTTCGGGGGGGGGGGGGGGTTGCAATTCTCATAGCCCGTTATTTGATCAACCACATGCCCTTTACTGTTCGTGACGAAGGGGTTGTACTCCGTGTTGTTTCCTAATAAGGACTTATTCAGTGTCGCTCTTAAGGTTTTTGGGTATGCCTTCTTTGTCCACATACATGGCCCCTATAAGGATAAATTGTCCCCCAGAGCCATCAAGTGCATATTCGTGGGATATTCTCAGGCCCAAAAAGGATATAGGTGCTATAATCTGATTGGGTGACAATACTATGTTAGTGCGGATGTCTGATTCTTTGAGTATATTCCCTATTATTCGTCTGTCGGGTCTCGAGTAGAGGTTTCGCCCATTGAGGTGGAGGCTTACCTTACTATTCCTGTTCCTAATCCTGAGCAGCATGTAACACTGACTAGAGAGCAAAATGGTACATTCCGTTTGATTTGCAAGCCCATAAATGGAAAGCAACCAGAGCCCCTCCTTCGGCACCACTGCCTCCAAGGTAATTCCTATTCACTTTAAGATTGATGTGGTTTCTAGCCCTAAGTGTATAGGTACTTCAAATGACTCTTGAGACTCTAGATTCCTCTCCTAATGATGTTAAGGATGCTGACATCGACCTTCCTATTGCCTTAAGGGAGGGGACTAGGTCTTGCACCTTACATCCACTATCTCGACATGTGTCTTTGGCTTACTTATCTCCTGAGCATTGGCAGTTCACCTCTACTCTCTCAACTATTCAAATGCCTTCCACTCATCCCTTGGTACTTAGTGATCCACTGTGGAAGCAGGCCATGGAAAAAGAAATGACCACATTATGTTTGAGGGGACAGGGACACTAGTTGATCCTCCACCAGATATAAAAATTGTTGGCTGTCGTAGGGTTTTCATAGTTAAGTATCAACCGGATGGATCAGTGGAACGAGACAAGGCCCGCCTAGTTGCTAAAGGGTGTACCCAAACTTATGGGATTGATTACTTCGACACCTTTTCTCCAGTGGCACGGCTCCCTACCGTCTACATTTTGATCTCCATTGCTGTCCATTTGGATTGGGGGTTTCATCAACTGGACGTTAAGAATGCCTTTCTTTATGGCGATATTGATGAAGAAGTATATATGCAGCAACCTTCGGGCATTGAGGTTCAGGAGGAGTGTACCAAGGTCTACAGACTTTGTAAGGCCATTTATGGCCTAAAACATAGTCTAAGGGTATGGTTCCAAAAATTGTTCGATGTAGTAGGGCAGATTAGTTTTAAAAGGCCTGCAACGGATCACTCTTTGTTTGTTCGTATGACGAGTGGAAGGGTTGTAATGTTAGTCTATGTTGATGGCATTATTTTGATCGGAGATGACACATATGGGATTGCTACCACCAAGAAATTTCTGTAGCAACATTTTGGCATTAAAGACTTAGGCCTACTTAAGTACTTTCTTGGTATTCAGGTTGCTCGAAACAACAGAAGAGTAGCCATGTCTCAAAGGAAGTATGTCCTGGATTTGCTCCAAAAAACTGGCATGTCGGGAGCAAAGCCAGCATCGATCCCTATGGATCCAAGCAGACACCTCTACAAATAGAGTTTTGAGCCGGTTGATGTGAGTCCTTTTAGAGCTTTGGTTGGAAAGCTACTTTATGTGATAGTGACTCAATTGGACATTACATTGGCTGTGAGAAAAATAAGCTAATTCATGGGTAAACCTCGCAAGGTACATTGGGAAGCGGTTATCATAATATTGAGATATCTAAAGTCTACCCTTGGCAAGGGCCTTTTCTTCTCTCGAATGGGTACCCTAGGAGTCATGGTATATACTAATGCAAATTATGTTGGGTGTCCTAAGGATAGGAAATCTACGTTTGGATTCTGTACCTTTGTGCACGGGAACCTGGTTACCTAGAGGAACAAGAAGCAAATCGCGGTTGTCAAATCTAGTGTAGAGTCTGAGTATTGTGCCATGGCGCAAGCTTCTACAGAGCTGATGTGGATCAGATTGGTACTTCTAAACCTGCAGGTCTCTATTGCTAGTTCTATTGAGATGAAGTGTGATAATAAAGTTGCCACATTCATTGCCAACAATCCAACTTTTCATGAGAGAACCAAGCATGTCGAGGTGGATTGTCACTATACCAGAGACATGATACATAGAGGCTACATTCACATGTCGCATGTTGCTTCAAATGAGCAGGCTACAGATATGCTTACAAAGGCGCTTCCTTGGTCTTTCCTTCGAGAGATGTTATTCCAAGCCGAGCATGATTGACACCTTTGCTTCAGCTTGAGGGAGAGTGTTCGAGACGTTATTCTTTGAGACTATGTTTGATATTTTTTTCTTTACTTGTTGCTTAAGTAGGATGCCTTTGTATTTTACCCAGGCACCCTTTCTATTTGTTAGGTTGAAATGCAATAGTTTATTTCAGAGAGAGCCTGGTGCGTTTACAGAGAAAGGTACCGGATAGAAATTACACACCCCTTCAATATAAAACAAAACAGAAAAGACCCCATACAACTCAATACTCCCCCTCAAGCTGGAGCATAAGTATCGAACATGCTTAGGTTGGAACAAATATAGTGCAACCTTTTCTGGGGAAGTGCTTTTGTGAAAATGTCTGCTAATTGGTTTTCAGCATATATGTAAGGTGTAGAAATCTCCTTTGCTACAATTGCCTTCCTAATAAAGTGGCAATCCACCTTAATATGTTTAGTTCTCTCATTGAAGACAAGATTATTTGCAATGAAAGTGGTGACTTTGTTGTCACAATGCATAAGAATAAGTCCAGAAGCATGTACTCCAAAATCCTCTAGGATAGATTGGATCTAGAGTAGCTCACAAGTGGTCTTAGACATGGCCCTATATTCTGACTCAGCACTTGATGTAGAAACAATCGTCGGCTTCTTGCTTCTCCACATGACCAGATTACCCCCTACAAATGTGCAGTATCCTGTAGTGGACTTCTTGTCTTCATGTGCTCCATCATAATATGCATCTTAATAGTCATAGACATCCAAGTGTCCATTGTTTTTAAAATAAAGTCCTTTCCCAGGTGCACTCTTTAAGTACCTGAGAATCTGGCAAACTCCATCCCTTGGTGACTGCATGAACTGACTCAATCCACTAATAGCAAAAGTAATGTCAGGTCGGATAACTGTCAAATACAATAGCTTACCAATGATTGCACGGTATCTAGTTGCATCCTATAGTAAGGGGCTCCATCATTTGCAAGAGGCAAGGACACGTCCATAGGCACATACGTTGGTTTGCAACCTAGCATTCCCATATCTCTCAACATGTCATCCACATACTTGCTGTGAGATAGCACAAGTCCTCCAGTATGCTACACCTCAATACTAAGGAAATAACTGATAGGATCTAGATCTTTAGTAACAAACTGTGAGTGTAGCAACTTTTTTGTTTCTATGCCTTGCCTATCATTGCCAATTAGCAATATATTATCAACATAAACAATGAGTATAACAGAACCTATCTTCCCATATAGTGTAAATACAAAGTGATCAGCAGGCGATATGGTAAAACTATAATCCTGAACAACTCTGTTGAACCTCTCAAACTAGGCTCTAGGACTTTGTTTCAGTCTATAAATAGCCTTCTTCAACTTACACACCTTATGACACTCTCCTTAAGTAGTAAAACCCGATAGCTGCTCCATGTATACTTCCTCTAAGTCTCTATAAATAAACACATTCTTTATGTCTAATTGATAAATCGTTCAACTTCTGTTGACTGCAAGAGAAAGCAAGATCCTGACAGAATTGAGACAAGGCACATGAGAGAATGTCTCAAAGTAGTCAACTCCAAAAGTCTTAAGTGTAGCCTTTGGCAATCAAGCGTGCCTTGTATCTTTCCATCGTGTCATCAGGATGACATTTTAGGGTAAAACTCCATCTACACCCCACAACAGTAGCACATGAGGGTAGATCAACAAGAGCCCATGTGCCACGGGACTACAAAGCTGCCATCTCCTCTTCCATAGCCAATGTCTAAGATGGATCTTGGAATGCCTCATGATGGTCCTGTGATACCTGTAGACTGTCAATAACCAGGGAAAACTAACATCCAACTGTAAGCAAACTGTCAAGTGACAAACTGCGATACAGAATATTTGGCACAAGACCGTGGAGCTTTCCTTTGTGCAATAGGAAGGTCTAGAGTAGTATCCTCAGTGGTAGGTACCTAGTCCTTAGACGAATCATCAATAGTTGGAGACTAAGCAGAAATAGTAGATAATGGCTCCTCCACCTGAGGAACATTCTGAGTCCTGCGCTGAAAATGTATAGGAAAGGTATAAACCTCAGGATGACAAGGGAGAGGACCAGGATCAGGGTGACTGGCCCTTGATGTAGGTGGCTCATTGGGTTGTGGTGGCTCAGATACGATAGGAAGAGGAACATCACTAGGTTGGATAATGGACTGCTCCCCCTATTTTTGGTAGTAGGGAATCTCTTCAAAGAAGGTAGCATCAGTAGAGATATAAAACTTCCGTGAAATAGGATCATAACAACGATACCCTTTCCGAGTTCTAAGATAACCTAGAAAGATGTACCTCATGGAATGAGGAGAAATCTTATAGATGGACAAAACACATACAACCAAAGACAATCGGAGTAATAGAAAACATGTTCTTGCCAGGAAACGAGTATGGAGTTTTACCCCCTAAAACAGACGAAGAGACATGATTTACTAGAATGTAGTAGTAAGAACAGCATCAACCCAAAAAGATGCGTGAACATTTATTTGAAACATAATAGAATGAGCCATATTAAGTAAATGTTGAAGTTTACATTTAGCTACCCCATTTTGTTGGAAAGTATGAACACAAGTAGTCTGGTGAACAATACCCAATGACTTGAAAAAAGCAGTAGTCCTGGCATTCACAAATTCCAAATCATTATCACTCCGAAAAATTTTTATAACAGACTCAGTATCTAGAACAAAATTTTTCATAAGATTAAAATCTTCGAACTTTTCTTTCATCATAAACACCTAGGACATCCTGGTATAATCATCCCCGAGAACAAGAAAATATCGAAAGCTTCTAACACTCTTGACCCTACAAGGGCCCCAAATATCAGCATGAACTAAAGCAAAAACAAACGTAGTTCTTTTATTTTGAGTGGAAAAGAAGACCTATGATGCTTGCCCAACTGACAGCCATCACACAAAAACTTTAGGAAAGGACAACTTAGGGAATTGGCAAGTGACGGCAAAGAACATGCAAATTGGGATGACCAAGACGAAGATGCCGCTGGAGAGCAGCAGTGGCACAAATGGGATCAGCATTGGAGGAAGGTGGGACATGAAGATAGCAGAGACCATTCTGCTTAAGTTCACCAATCCTCATCATCTGGAGGTCCTACAAAAAGAAATATTAGTCATGAAACACTATCTTGCACCTCAAATCTTTTGTAATTTGGCTAATAGATATCAAATTGAGAGCAAACTTGGGAGCATGCATAACATTTGAGAGAGGTAAAGTAGTAGAGATAGAAATATTTCCAAGTTCAATAATTGGTGATAAACCCCCATCTATTACCTTAACCTAGAAAGGAGTAGTACGATTTCGTAGAGAAGAAGAGAGAATAGTATCACCAGTTATGTGAGAGGAGACACTTGAATTCGTATGCCAAGCAAGGGCTTGGGATCTCATTGACATCGCTAAAGTACCTGCAGACCTCTAAATTGAGGTAGAAGTAGATGCCTGAGAAGCCATGAAGCACTCATAATTTGCTCTGGAGACTAAAATTGGCTATCTTCCTACGCCTAAGAAGTATCCTCTGTAGATACCTGATGAGCACGTGGATTCATACCCTGTGGATATTCGTGTTTCACCCAGCATCGATCCACAGTATGTCCGTTTCTGTAATAACACTCACAAAAGAAAGAGTTCTTGCCTCGACTACGACCACGTGCACCACCTCGAGACCGACCACCTTGGCCCCCAGAAGTTCCCCTGCGACGACGAACAACGGCCATAGAAGAGTCATTAGAAGTTGGCACGAGATCAGAGGTGTCAAGTTTAGAGAGACGAGCATAAATCTGTGCTAGTGTGGGAATCTCATCCATGGTCATGAACTGGTTTTTCACCGTCTTGTACTCAGAGTCAAGCCCAGATAGAAGTTAGATAGAGAGAATGGCCTTTCTCTACTTGGCTATAACAACTGCATAAGTAGAAATAGGTTTGTAGACATCATGCTCGTCCCATAGGTTCTCCATGGTGCCATAATATTTGAATAAGGTCATAGTACCTTTCCGAAGAGTGTGAATGTCCTCAACGACACGGTACAACTTAGTAATGTTGCTCCTATGGGAATGAATCTCATATAACACCTTCCACATCTGCTTCACTGAGGCATATGCCATGACCTGTTTGGCAATGGTCTGAGTTATGCTATTAAGGAGACATGTAGCTACCCAATCGTGTCTTCCTCCCAATATTCAAACTTCACAGTAGGAACATCATCTGTTAGGATATACTTCTTTCGATGGGATCGTACAAACCGGGAAAAGGAGGTGGACCAAAGCAGAAAGTTGAATCCATTCAACTTGATAGATGTCCTCGGCATGTGAGGGAGACTGCTCGTAGTAGATGTCTTCCCCATTGAGTCACAGCTTCCTTTTGATCCCCCATGATGTCCAGAGTCGAGATCCACAAAAAACAGTAATTTCAAGGTCTGAAAACTCTAATTTTAGACTTGAGTTGCCTGCAAACCGCACATAAAGACCACAAGAAATGCTGATTTCAGACCATGTGCCTTGTAGGTACCAAAAAATGCTTTGTTTGCATATGCTAGGGCATAGAACAAGCCCTAGCAATGCCTTCCAATGTGCAAAAACTCCTCTAGAAGGGATTGTGGAGATAGAAGAGAACAAGTAACTTCGGTTCTAGTAGTAATCGTCGATCTTTACAATCCCAACTAAGTAGACAAGGGACTCAAGGGTCCCAAATGTCTTGATCTAGGCCAACATGATCTCTAGAAAGGAACCTAGAGGCTGTGTAGACCCACCAAGGAAGGGGCGGTGCTGGTAGGGGGGTCCCTACACCATCGGGCGGTGGTTCAGCCAGTGGTGCAGAAGGGGGCGATCGCCTAGCAGCCGTTGGAGAGGGATCAATGGCACCGCTGGTGGGCTTCTGGCCTCCTACGAGGTCAACAGCACCGGTGGAGGGGCGGCTCTACCCTCTGCTGGCGCTACTGGCCTTACTGGTGGTCAGCGGCGCTAGAGAGGACAGAGGAAGGGGTGCGGTAGTTTGTTGGAGGGTAGAGTTTGGTGGGATACGATAGTCCTGATCGAGAACCGCTACTTTGATACCATGTTAAGTTGAAATGTAATAGTTTATTTCAGAGAGAACCCAGTACCTTTATATAGAGAGACACCGGATAGAAATTACATACACACATATTCAATATAAAACAAAATAGAAAAAACCTCATACAACTCAACACTATTTATAGGTGCCTAGGGTTTTGCTTCCAATATACCAAAGGATCATTTTTCTATAGAATGAATAAGGCCGCGGCATTTATTTGGTCTATATGGCTTTAGTGCAACTCTGTAATCTTTGGGAACAACAGGGCCTAGGTGGAAAATGTTGTAAGGGATGTGGGTTTCTTATCTCATTCTTGGATGCAGTCTTTACAAGTGTGTTCCATTTTTTAATGAATTGCTCTGTCGGTAGTCATCTTTTTACTTAAAAAAAAAAAATCTTGTGGAAAATATATACTTTCCGTGCTCGTTAAGCATTCTAACAGAAGATTCTGATATTCATTGAAACTGATTATGAAAGATTAAGCTTCTCATAAATTATAAAATTGCAAATTGGTTGATATTGAAACTCATTAGAGCTTATATGTTTCATTGATTTGATTTGCATGGTAATTTTAGATGTTTGTATTTATGTAAGGATCATTTTATAAGTAAGAGGAATAAAAAATAATTAACCCCAAATTCATGTTTGTTTGGAAGGAGAGGATGAAATAAATTCATTAATTTGCACCAAAACATGTATCGCTCTGATATCATCCATCATAACGAAGAATGTTTTTATGAATGCTTATGAAAATTATCTTGGATTGCACACATGTATGTTAAGCTAGTGGAAAGATTGTCTTGTAAAGAACTATTGGGTTACGAAAGTGTTTGGTTTAAAGATGGATTAAATAGTATATTAGATGGGTTAATTATCTCAAACAAATAAATGAGTAGTTAACAGGAAAATGTTATAATTGTTTTATTAAAATCAACTGATACTAACAACCTTCATACGAATAACTAAAAGGATAGAAACGTCATTTTGTAACTTATTTCATCACCTAACTCCCAAACAACAAAATTTCACGCACAGGATAACCCTTCTGCTTATCCCTTTGCATTCCAAACAGTCTCTCGTTAAGTCAACAGGATAACCCTTTTGACTTTCAAATAAAAATGCAATATAACCCACAGCAGAAAAGTTATCCCATAGAATCTATCCCTATTACCAAACTTGGCCTTACAGATAGACCTCCTATCAAGGGAGTGGTGCATTGCTTTATTGTCCTGTCTCACTTTTGGAGTTGATTCCCCCTGTAATGAAATCAAGGGTTAACATCCTTTGTTATCCCTCCTTTTCCCTTTCGAAAAAAGCTGTGCGTGTAAGTTTTGTTATACTTTGCATCTTTCTGTTCTTGGTGCATGCGTAGTGGGCAATGCCTTGTGCAGCATCCCTTCTTTGAAATGCCTTGGACCTCAACCTTTGATCGCTTGTCTTCCTTTTGCATCACCTCAGTCATAGTATGCCATGTACAAACCAAACTAGTAATATGATATACAGTAGAGATTTGCCTTAACCTCATTTCTAACTCAAAAGCTTCGTTCCATGATTTATTGACTTGATATTCTTATCAGTTGCTGTCTTTCCTTTTGATATTTATTTAAAAGATTTTTCTTTTGAATGAATGTTAATATGCACAATGTTGTATTTCCCTTCATTCTTGTATGAGTATCTTGTATTGGAGTTTCTTGTACCATCCCTCTGCTGTTTGCATGACATAATTTTATCGGCGTAGTCATACCTTTCCTCCAATACTTTCCAAACTTCCACAAGAATGTCATCAGGTATCATGACCTCTTACCAACAAGCATTATGTTCTCTTCTAGTGTCTGTTTAGGACAATAACATACTCTGTTTTTATTACTAGGCATGTCTCTGTAAGCACATGCAATAGGCATCGGGTATTGGAGTCTTTTTCTACCCTAGTAGTTGTACTTCTTTAAACCTTTCGACAATGAATTATTTGACTGTTCGCATACACTAATTATTTACATTTGTAGAATGAGCTGATATGTTGGCTGTCAATATTCTGTAATCATTTCTGTTACTGTAGTAGATGTATTGCGATTGGACAATTTCAGTCTGGTGCTTCTGTTACTGTATTTATATCTCTTCCCAATCTCAAATGTATTCATATCAGGAATTTTGCATCCTTTTTTTTTTAATGTGACTGTACTTCCTATTCTCGATTCTGTGTGTTTTCTTGTAGATTTTATATTTACACTTGTTTCTTCTTCCTTTTTGGCGGAAGCATATTGTTTCCCTTTTTTTTCTTTACTCTGGTGAGAAGCCATGGGATGAATTAAATTTTACTTTTTATCCATGCTTTCCTTGCTCTCAACTTAATTAAAATGCCATCTTTGGGCACCTTCATTCTTTTCAAAGACTTCGAAGCTTTCGTGAGATGAACATGAAGTAATGCTATGCTTTTTGCTTGGAAGATCTCATCTGAAGCAAAAGATCTTGACAGACGAGAAGCAGCACTAAAGGCAAGAGAGTCTCAGAGGGTTCAGCATGAACTGAAATCTATTAAATCCCAGTTGAATCTTATCGTAAAGAACTTTGAGAGCCAACTGCAGAATGCCAATCTGGACCAATTTGATTCATTAATGCGACAAGCAGAAGCTTCTATTGCATCTCTTGTTGATGCTCACCGTTTGCCTGAAGATTTATCGTCTAGAGAATCTGGCAGTATCCAATATATTCCACAAATTGGAGATCGAGTCCGCATTAACAGCTTAGGACATAGAATGGCCATTGTTGTTGGGGAGCTTGGAGATGATGACCATGTTCTAGTCCAATACGGGAAATTGAAAGTTCATGTAAAAAGAAGTGACATGGAATTCATTCAAAGTTCTGGGAAAATCTCCCTCAGAAAAACTGTCCAACCCATCAGGGCAAAGGTGAGTTATTTTGACATGGTTTTATTTTTTTCCCCCTCCCTTGAGAATGGTAAAATTTGAACTTTAGTCTCTCATGAAAAGCCAATTTCTCAACTGATTGACATTCAAATGGGTTATGCGATTTCAGTTATCTTTTGAAAAATGATCGTGGTCAAGTTGTTCACAAATTCAAACTTTAAGATAGTTTTAAGAGGATGTGAATAAATTGGCTGCAATCAGTCTTAGCATAGACACCGCTTTATTGGCTGCAATCACTTTCGACATAAGAACTATTTTGCCACTCACCCACACTGTTCTGCAATTTTCTTGCTGTTACGTTGTTATCTGCTTCACTCCAAGGTATGAAACCTAGAATAGGGGGATAAATCTTCTAAACCCAATGTCGATTATGTGGAAGAGGAAATAAGGTCAAACTCAAATGTAGAGGTTTTTCTCTTTTGGCATAGGAACCACTTCTCCACTTACCCACACTGTTCTGCAATTTTCTTGTTATTGTCATCTTGTTATTTGTTTCACTCTGGGGCATGAAACCTGAAATAGGATAAATCTTCTAAATCCGATGTCTATTACAAGGAAGAGAGAATAAAGTCAAACCCAAATGACGGGTTTCTCTCCAAGTTCATGAATGTTGGTGGAAGAACCCCTGTGACTTCATCCCACTGCATCACAATGCTTATTGTTATGAATGCATTTAGTAGAGGTGGGATCATGAATGCTATTATCAAAGCAAGAAGCAGTGTTACTGCAGAGAGGGATTGTCTTCATTAATGCTGAGAAGGAAAGGGGTTTGCACCTGCCTCCAGGGACCGGGTACTGGTAGCTTGATCTGATCAATGGAAACAAACATTAATTTATAGGGATTTTTATGAGTGGCCGTTACAAATTTTCGATAATATATGTTGAGACTAGAGGCATATTTATTATTTTTACGATTCTTGGGGTGCTTTTGTAATTTTCTCAAACCTCTCTAATATAAAAAGAGGCTAGGGTTTCTATTGAGAAATAAGACATTCTCTTTTCCTTAACACGGTATCAGAGTAGCGATCCTAGGCTGGTGTTCGGATATCCTACTAAATATCCACCCTAAGAGATGATCAAATCATCAACATGAAGAGATTTGTTCACAAAAAATCATGACGGAGCATGATAGCAGGGACGACGACGTCGGGAATAGGGTTCCTAGTGCCGCCGCCGGCCATCTACCGTCGCTGGGGGGGTCTGCCGCCCCTGTGGGAGGCGCCGCAAGTAGCATCAGCGCTGCCAAGGAGGTTCGCTGCCCCTGATGGGGGTGTTGTTGCCGCCACTGGACCGCAGTGTCGCCCATGGGAGTTGCAAGGCCGCTGGTGGAGGTTGCTGGATAGGTCTGCTGCACCGGATGGGGGTGTTGCTGCTGCCACTAGGTAGTAATGCCGCCCATGGAGGTTGCTGGATAGGTTTGCTGCCCTTAATGGGGGTGTGGCTGTTGTTGCTGGGCAGCGGGGGTCCACCGCCCCCGCGAGGAGTCTTATGGGACCTGTTGCTACTGTGGGTGGACCCGCAGGAAGGCCGCAATCAGATTCTAAGCTCGAATCACGACATTGGTTTCGGAGTTGTGTTGTCTTACGTGCTTTGAAACCTCTTTCATGCGTTACCCTTGTAGTGATGAGTCTTTTCTCACCGCTGATTAAGAAGATGCATTTCTCAAGCATGATAAGCCTTCTCTCATGCTAAGAAGATGAGTTTGGTTTACTAGAAAAGTCAAACTCAGATTTGGAGGGACTTACACGTGCAGTCCAAGAAGATTGAAGGAAGAAGCGGATCGAAAGAGCATGGATTATAGATTTCAGTGCCTCAGTCCATCTTACAGGAGATGTGGAGCGACTAGTGAATCTCAAGCAAGGTTCGAAATGTCGATTTCGATGTCGTGTCGATGAAATTCTAAGTGTGCATTTCGTAGGCACGTCGAGGGCATGTCGTGGAAATGCCAGTTTTTCGATGATCATGCCAATGGGCATGCCGACAAAAAATCATAGTACTCAAAATGATATCAATATCAAAAAATACTAATTGTGTAATAATAAGAGCCCAAGAATACTCATCGTACCCAAGGTTTCGATGAGTCAATTCGGAGCCCAAAATCGTATGCGTGCATGTGTGTGTGCCCTTACCCATCAAACCCACACCTCGAACCTTACTCGGCCAGCACAAAAACTCACCAGACTCGTCGGCACCTGGCGGCATGCCGAAATGGTCGGCATGCCGCTGACATCCTTGCGTTTCGACACAGTGCATATCGGCAAGGAGGTTTTCCATGCCGTCAGCATTTCAATCACTGATCTCAAGGCTCCGCAAGGAATCAAGGATGCCAAAGTGGTTAATGGAGCCACATCATCCATCACTATTGTCATGTGCATGCATCCCTTGGTATTGTGAATGACGAGGTTCATTATGCTCCAGAGTTCTGGATGAATCTATTGTCAGTGAGTCGTATCTGCAAAGATCTTGGGTGCCGAGTAGTATTTGACTATTGTTACTTCTAGGATCGACAGACAGGAGATATCATAGATGGGGGAATAGAGAGAGGTGGCCTCTATTACCTGAATGTACCCACATTGTTTGTAGGAGCAACCTTCATAGCTACTAACCCTTGACTTTGGCATAAGAGACTTAGGCACCCATCGCTCAAGAAAATGCAACAGATGTATCCTGACTTGCCAGACACCTTGACCATGCAGTGCAAGGATTGTTAGCTTGGGAAGCACCATAGGAGCACTTATCCACAAAGGGAGGCAAGAGTGAGCTCGGTTCCCTTTGCTTTAGTCCATTGTGATGTGTGGGGACCAGCTAGGGTTCCTACTCTGGGAGGACACAGATACTACGTTGTTTTTGTAGATGATTATAACCATCTCACTTGGGTTTTCCTGATGAAGATCTGTTCAGAGATTCCCAAGGTTATTCAGCAGTTCTTGGCAGATGTTTAGACTTAGTATGATGCTCTAGAGTTAATGCAGAGAGATGTCCAGAGCCTGTTCTCCTCTCAGGGCACCATTTACCAGACGTCTTGTTCTCACACCTCCCAGCAGAATGATGTGGCTGAGCCCAAATTTCGACACCTTCTGGATATTGCTAGGACCCTAATGATCCATATGAAGGTTCCTAAGCAATTCTTGGGGGATGCCATACTGCTGCCTATCTCATCAACCAGGTTTCTTCATCTGCTCTTCACGTGTAGTTTCCCTTCCAGGTGATCCATTCAGGTTGTAAAAGGTCGTTTGCCTTTAAGGGTTTTTGGCTGCACTTGTTTTGTCCAGGTACATGGGAATCAGGATAAGTTTTCTCCTAGAGCAGTCAAATGTGTCTTCCTTGGGTATTCCATGACACAGAAGGGGTATAAATGCTATGATCTGAGCCGCAAGAGAGACATTGTCACTGCAGATGTCACCTTCTTTGAGAAAATTCCTTTTCATAGAAAGGAACATCCATACAGGTTACCTTAGAAGAGACTCAGATCTATCACTGAAGGCCACATTGTTCACTAAACACTAGGACTAATCCTGACTTGGCAGATGAGAGCACCTCTGACATGATTCCCAGGGATTTTGTTCAGGCTTCTCATGATCCCAGATGGCAGGTTGCAATGGATGAGGAGATACAGGCCCTACAGTCACACCAGACATGAGACCTAGTACCTTGCCCCAATGGAGCTACTGTTGTAGATTGTAGATGGGTTTACACTGTCAAGTATAGTCCTGATGGGACAGTTGATAAGTATAAAGCAAGGCTTGTGGCCAAGGGCTTTACTCAGACTTATGGGGTAGATTACTTTGAGACATTTTCCCTTGTGGCACGTATTACTTCTATCTGGATTATTATTTCTATTGTTGTAATTAGAAGATAGCCCCTACATCAGCTTGATATTAAAAATATCTTTTTATATGGTGATTTATCTGAGGAGGTATGCATGAGATAGCCTCTAGGTTATAGCACCTAGGGGGAGGATGTTTGTTGCCTATGAAAAGTAATATATGGCTTGAAACAAAGTCGTGTCTGATTTAAGACGCTCAGTATGGAGATTGCGAAGATTCGATTTCAACACTCTACCTCTGATCATTCAGTCTTCATCAGGAAGACTATGGAGAACATACACGTGTTGTTCTTCTTGCAATGTACGTGGATGACATGATCCTTACTAGAGATGATGAGGATGTCATTGCCCAGACCAAGTCCTTCTTGCAGTCTACTTTTATTACCAAGGACCTGGGAGAGTTGAGATATTTTCTGGGGATTGAGGCTATGCAACAAGAAATGGGCATGTCCTTGTCACAGAGACAATATACATTCTAGATTTTTCAGGAGTCAGGCTTGCTTGGAGCTAAGCCATCTAGTATACTTGTGGAGCCACCACCTGCACGTTCACCTGATGAGGACCCATTATATGAGGATGTTACCGGTTATTGTAGTACAGTTGAACGCTTACTCTATCTTACTATCACGAGGCCTGATATTAGTTTTGCCGTGAGCAGAGCTAGCTAGCACATGCAAGCTCCACGTTATAGCCATTGGCGTGAGGTTTGCCTCATTCTAAGGTTTTGTCAAGGGAGCACCAGGTAAAGGACTGTATTACAGAGATAACGGGAATCTAGATATTATTGTTTACTCAGATGTAGATTATGCTAGTTCTATAGATGAGCATCACTCTACTTCAGGATTTGCTATGTATCTTGGGGGGAACCTTATCTCTTTGAGAAGTAAGAAACAGAGCGTTGTTGCACAATCGAATGCAAAGGCCAAGTATAGAGCGATGGCACAGGCGGTCTGCGAGATGATGTGTGTAGTTTCCTTCTTACAGGATCTTGGTGTTCAGACTACTACACCTGTTCCGCTTCTATGTGACAATATTTCAGCTACCTACATTGCTTCAAATTCGATTTTTCATGAGAGGACTAAGCACATTGAGGTCGAATGCTACTTTGTTCGTGATGCAATTCCCATTGGCAGGATTACCACCCCATATGTTTCTTCAGAGCTTCAGCTGACTAATATATTTACTAAATCTCTGAAGAAGCGCCTAGATTTTCTATACGACAAATTGGGTCTTGTAGATATTTATGCCCCAACTTGAGGGGGAGTGTTGAGACTAGGGGTGTATTTATTATTTTTGTGATCCTTGGAGTGCTTTTGTGATTTTCCCAAACCACTCTAATATAAAAGAGGTTAGGATTTCTATTGAAAAATAAGAGATTGTCTTTTCCTCAACAATATGTATGTCTATTTTGTTGATTTACATGCATACCCCTATAAGGTTAGAAACCGCAGTAGTAGGCAGGTAGCGGGAGATGATCCTAAGCAAGCAGTAGCAATAGTAAAAGTAGCAGCAAGACGACTGTAGCAAAATTAGCAGTCACCAACAATAGTATGGTTGTAACAGTAGTAGAAGTAGTAGTCACCGACAATAGTAGAGTTGTAGCAGTAGTAGCAGCAATAGACATGAGTAGTACTATAGTAGTAGCAGCAGCAGTAGTAGTCACAGTGGGAGACGAGAATTCTTGCTCAATTCCCCCACTAGTCATCACAATCCTCGTGATAGGCAGCAACAAAATTGGATGCTCCAGAAGTAGTGATCTGATCAAAAGTAGTGACAGTAGTCTTGGCCATAAGAATTGTGGCAATAGCAGTAGTAGAGGATGAGGGCTTGCTCCTTAGTAAATGTCGTAGACGACCTATCTCCTTTACAGTAAATGGTCAGGGAGACTACTCTGTCGCAATCTCAATATTAGAAGACTCGACAATAGAAGTTTAATTTGCCTGTGTGGGTTTGTCAAACTTTCCCAGCAGCAATTTGAAGAGTGATTAGTTCGCTGACATTGAAGACATGGAGAGTAGACATGATGGCCATGTTCACGACCACCTGAACAACCACCTCTCCCACTAAAGGCCACGTGGGTAGAGATATCAGTCATAATAGTTGGAGCAACATATGGCGTATTAGCATCAATCTTCTGGAGGCGACTGTATACTACCTCTAGATCAAGCAATGAGTCGAAGGATAGAATTCGGTCTTAAGCGAACTGGTATCGTGGTGTAAAGCCATCCAGAAACCTATATGTTTGTGACTCTGCATGCTCAGTAACCTACTTGTCATAATAGACAGGCTGAAATAAAGCAAACTCCTCGAATAAATCCTCCAAAGTAGAGAAATATGCAACCAAGGACATGTTACCTTGATTGGTATTCCATATATGCCTATATATGTTTACTCGGCTCGTGCTCCTCGTCTGTAGGGAGTATCTCTTCTCCAGAGTCTCCCAAATCTCTTTCGGTGTTTTCTTGTATGGCATATTTGATGTAATGATTGAGCCGATGCTATTTATTAACCATTTCATCACCAAATAGTTGTCCCTCTCCCACTTCTTGTACTTGGCTACCTTCTTTGATTCAGGAGCCCTATTTGTTAGAATGTGTAGCTTCTCCTATCCTTCGATAAATATATGAAATGTGCATGACCAAAGGATGTAGTTCGAGGACCCAGATAATTTGATAGTAGTCCTTTGAACCAACATGGAGGCTAAGATCTTGACCTCAGAAGTAATAGTAGAGGAGTCCTTGTCCGCCATTATAGTTGAAGAAGAACACATAGGTGGGTAAACGTGCACCACTCACACAAAGTTGGGAATTCAGATTGCTAACATGGTCTTGGATCTATTGTTGGGCCACCTAGAGAACGAGGCAGCATTGGTGAAATCCAACAAGGAGCAATACAGGGATTATGGATGATGGTGGTGGTGATGCTGTAGATCAACAAATAGGTTGTGGGCGTCGTTGCAAGTCACCAAGGAGGCTGTGGGTGGCGTTATAGGGAGAGAGAGGTAGTTACATGTTCACTGGAGGTGAAGGATAGGTCGGGCTAACAGTGTGTTGGGCGACACTGGTGGTCGAAGAAGTACTGCTAGGTGGTGCTGCAGAGGGGTTGGTGGCGATGGCCATTAGAGTATGAGATCGGGCTGGTTGATGCTGGAGGAAGGGTTATCATAGCCCTAGAGGATGAAGGCGACGCCGTGGAAGCTATAGGAGGTGACGTAACGACTTAATCGAGTGCAACGTAGTATCAATTGAGAGGAGAAAGAAGAGAATGAGAGAGGGGAGACCTTAGAGGTCGCCCAGTGAGGAGGGTGGTAGGCCCTCATCAAAGGGTGTGGTGATGGTGGCAGCGTTGGGAACCTTGCTCCTAGGGTTCTGATGAGGCTAACAGCAGCTTTGTTTTTTTTTTCTCTTCCTTTTTTTTTGTTTTCTTATGGTAGAGGAAATAAATAAGAGAAAAGCAAGCAGGTATGAAACAACAGTCTAAGACCGCTATTATGATATCATGTTGGAGACTAGAGAAAGGGAAAATAGTATATGAATCTCAAAAAATAAACAATGGGAGTTGGTCCCTCTATATAGAGAGGGTCACTCCTATTTCAAATTCTAAACAAATCTTTTATAATAAAAAATAAAATCTCTAAAGAAATATCCTTAACTGACTTTTCTAATTTAATAATTCTAATATAGATAATATTTACACAAATTTCCCTAAGATCAAGATCCATCAAGTAATTGGCTATTTGCTATGGAAAAGTCAGAAAGTGAATATAATCCCCCTTACTCTGAATCCTATTACTCAAGATAATGCAATTTCCCCCTGTTGAGGATTATAGCCAATTTGCAGAACCAAGTGCACATATGAGAGCCGCAGAGAGAAAATCAAGCACCATAAGAATGCAATAATTTACATGGAAAACTACTTGAAAGGTAAACATGGGTGGAGAGAACAATTTCACTATGTGAAGATGAGATGAAGAATATGGAGTACAAGCCCTTTTATGAACCCTTGCATACCCTCTCTATTGGGAATAGAATCAATCTTGTGATTTGATATCAATCGCAATCAATCTTGTGATTCATGATTAATCACAATCATTCTTGTGAGATAAGAACATTCTGAGTCAATATCAATCAATCTTGAGGTTATCCCAAATCAACATTGGAATTTGTAGTCTTTGTATTCAATCCTAATATATGGTTGCCTATTATTCTCCTTATCCCCAATCCCATTATCCTTTTCTGGGCTGGATCTTGTTCAAGGCATAGTTAACACCCCCTTTAGTTGAAGTCATGTATATACACATCATTGGTTCATAGACCTTCAAAGGTTAGATCCCAAAGCGAGAAGGATCTTAGTTTACCCCAATATCGGTCTAAATCAGCTCCTCTGTGAGTAGTTTGTGACCTCATGCTTGGTAATGGGAATAAATGTTTAATGGAGGAGCTTGATGAGGGCTTCCATATATATCTATGAAAAATGTAGAGGCGTTTATATAATAACTAATTTTTATGTTATAAAAAAAGTTAATTTTTGTAGATGGATTTATGTAGGGCTAAATCCACATAAACATTGATAATTCTCTTACTTATTAATCATTGGCAGTCCTTTTCTTGTTGAAAGGGACCATCACTGGAAATTTTTTCTTGTGGCTTTCTTTCTTTTGGGTTTCCCATGTGCAACTGCTAGCGTTCCTTGCTAATTGAACTCCAGCAGATTAATTATTTGGCTTTTTTACACCACCATCTTTATCCAGTGTCCACCTCAATTTTTAACAGGAATGGAGGCGAGGCAACAAGTCATTGACAATGGAGTCAGAGAAAGATCAGGGTTGCCAGCATGCACCTGCGGTGCAGGCATCGAAGAACACCATTGATCTTCGGGGGATGCGAACTGAGGTGGCATCAAAGTACCTGAACATGGTTATTTCTGCATGCAGATCAAATGGCGTTCTCTTTATCATCCATGGGATGGGCATAGGGTCTGTGAAAGAGCTTGCCCTGGACATACTGCAGAAGCATCCGCGTGTTACGAAGTTCGAGCAGGAAAGTCCAATGAACTACAGGTGTACAGTTGCTTATATCAAATGAACAACGCATCCTGTACATGAGACACCCTGACACGATGGTATTCTTGAAAGGAGGCAATGACCCAACAAGTTCCATTTGAATGATGCACCCAGCATGCTGTGCCCTTAACATGCACCAGATGAGTTGTTATCTAGTTGATACTCTTGAGGGTTTGGGCCCCTCCTGGGGCAGAAAAAAGAAACATATTGTTGTAGCAGAATGCAAGGACTTGAAGGTGGCTCTTATATCATTCAAGTATTGTGCTGCGCATATGGAAAATACGAGAAAGAAAAATGCTTGATCCTCTTTCACTTACTTATCACCGTGTATGGCGAAAGACAACTATTGTTTTTGGTATTTAATCTTCAGATTAGATGCAAATAATAACGGAAATGGGTATAATCAAATTATGTGATTAATTTGTGTATATTATTGAATTATACCATGTACTACTCACTTTCCTAACTATTTAGTGATTGTAATTTCACATAGGTGCCTCTGGCATCATTTGTTAGTAACAAAAATATGCTGACATTTTAGTTTCTTGCGTGTATACATTAAAAGGTAATCCATTTTAAAAAGCCTATCCCTTTGTCAAATATTTTCGCAAAATCAAAGGACCTGGATTTAGAAGCAGTCTATTTTGTGTTGAAGACCTTGGGAATAAGTGAACGATGTGAGGCTGAAAAAAAGGCTTTACTCTTTTATCCAACTCCGCTAATTTTGATGGTGCATTTGACGTAGGGATAATGCTCTGGAATGGGGCAAATTTCGGGGATACCTATGTAGTAAGAAATTAGGGATATTTATGTGATAGCAAATGACTTCATGTGTAAAATATCCCTGCTAAGTTTAGAAGCTATTGACGAATGTTGAATTTATGATTGCATATAGCGTGCATTATATCATGCATAGGTGTACATTAATGTAAAAGTTTACATGCTTTGTTACCTGCCATTCTTTCAAAATTAAATATTATTAGTGATATTTGTATATTGGATGCTAAATGATATTTCATGGTTTGAAGGACATGCAAGATAATATGTGAACCATGGGGTGAGCTAATTGTGGTCCTTATATCATATATTTTAATTTAAAAGTTTCCTTGCAAGAGTTGGATTCTTGTTGTTTACGTTATCCACTTAACTTTAATTAAGTTCTAAATTCCTTCATCTTTTGAAATTACTTTTGTGCAAACATATGTTTAATTAAGTTCTAAGCATAGATTCCTTCCTCCTTTGAAGTTACTTTTGTGCAAGTGGGTTATTTGATTTCTTGTTTGATTAGTGCGGAGTCAAATAATGGCATAAGCAATGGAGGAGAGAAATGAGAGGGTTATTAGATTTCTTTTTTGAAGTTATTTTTCTTTTTTCACCACAAAGTGGATACATAATATATCCAAAATAATTTATATAAACACACACATATGCACACACATTCATATACGTACGTAAACATATTTTTATACCGATATGAATGGTGCAATTTATGATTTCAATTTGAAGTTGCTTTCTTATGCTAATTCAATAGTGGTACTAATGATCTAAAATATTACTTTTTTCTATAGGTAGTACCTTCATAATTATACTACCATGGGTAATAATATCTTAAATAATTGAAAAAAGAAAAATAAAGATAAAATACTAACTATAGATTTGTATCAAAATCCCACGTTCTGTAAAGTATTGAAATTTTTTATTAGCAAAATAAAAGACTTAGAAGTCACAGCTCTGATTCTCTCGTAGAAATTGCCAAGAGAGGATTCGTACCTGTATCTATCTTTTGAAAGTGATACTGTAAGTCAACTGATTAACAGTAAGTAATATGTAATCATATAATTTGAATAAAGAATAATTTTAACCTGTGGAATCGTTTAATTCATCGTCACTGCTACGCGAGCTTTATATATATCCAAGAGTGTCATAGCGAACCGAGGTCTTTTTTGTATTTGGTGCCTATCGTAACTCCTTTCTTGAGTTTAACGAAGCAAATATGAGGTTTTTTATTTTTTAAAATATATGTAAGTCTATAGATCATGCGTGTATGTGCATGTGTAACCACGTTTGTCTACTTAGTTAATTGAAATTAACAAAGATCTAAGACAAGTCAACTTCAATAATAGACAAAAATAATATTAACTAAGAAGGTGTATGATTGCAAAAAGTTAACAAAATTATTTTTTTATAAGAAGCATCGATCAAAGCCTTTCTTTCGATAGTCAACTAGGTTCGTAGGCAGAGAAAGTGTTCATTTAAGCTAAAGTTAATTAAGTAATCTTAAGAAAATAAGAGATAGAAATTGGTTATCCATTCCCACCTTCATAAAAGTATATATTTGGGGAGAGAAATATGCACTATATGGCTAATGGAAATTTAGTTAAAAGTACAAGTATTGTTCTCTCTTCTTGCTTAAGTTGCCTGCTCACGACTTGTCAGTCTTCTTTTATAAGCACTCGAGCGACCGTAATAACCGTCAGTCAGTCCATGAATCGTGGGACCTTTGGGATTCTATCTTTTTGTAACGAACGGGGATGCTATAGCCACATTGCGCATGTTATCCACGTCGCCCGATTTCCTCGAGGGTTATGGGTAACAACGTGCTAATTAGCCCAATTGTTTGTCAAAAGATGCTTGCTGGGATGGTTTGCTGGTGTGGACAACTAATCATTTTACCGGTCAACCAATTTTAAGAGATTGATTGTTATTCTAGCTAGGTCACTAAAGTCGAGTACTGAGTCTGTCTACTTGAGTTAAGCAAGTGGATCAGCGGTAGTCGAGCGTTTTCCCATTTGGCATTTTGTTTTAAGGCATGTTTGTGCCTATTCTTTGAACCTCCATGAACCTTTGTAAGTTGGGCTTCAAAGGATATTTTTCATCCCTCATTAGTTACACTCACTCTTTTTAGTTAGTCATGCTAACTAGAGAGTACTTTTTGAACGAACTTTTTCCTCATGTTAATGTTTCCTATACTCTCTTTAGTTAGTTATGCTAACTAAGAGTGTTTTTTGGACTAACTTTTCCTCATGTTGCCCCCAATAAGTGGTTTCTCTGTTCTAAATAAGTGAGTGGTTGCTTAAGATGAGAAATGTGCGTGCATGGGAATTTGCGCTCGAACAAGCTTTATGACATAGTCATATTGACACCTTATTTTGTAATGATGATTGTAGGTTTCTCATTGCCTGGTTTATATTGATACTCGCAGGCATATCGTCGCCTAGTATTGAATGGTTTGAATTTGCCTACCCGGGTATATTATTCATCCCTTTTTATGGGCAATGATTAAGATCGCGTAATTATGTCAAGTGATGCCAATCACCGTCGAACTCCTCGCATGTAGTGGCATGGTGTGCTTGACGCGATCGTTATGATTACCCTATTCTCGGGAAACTAAGATGCTAATGTATCAAGTCCCTATTTGCGGGAAGGTGGACTGTTCACAATTTACAATAAATGATGATGTGGCATGATCGATTTGATGTTGTATGGAAGTGAATTTCCTTCCTTTGGCTTGGTGTTGGCATTTATAAATAGTGGGGTAGGTGCAATGTGAATGCACCTTTTTCACCCCTTAACATTTTACCAGCACTTGCGAGTTTAGTGCATAGTAATCTACATTTTCATTTTAGCTGGATTAACTGGGAAAAAAACTTTGCATGGGAAATATGCCTTGTCTTGCTGGAAAAGGTAAGTCCACCTCTTCCCCCACGCCTTTATTGGTAGAAACTTTTGCGCTTTATACTTTTAGTTTAGACTTTCATGGCTGGTCTAGTATTAAGATGTTCCTGCAATCTAATGATTTAGGTGAAGCAAAGTATAAGATTCCTAGGTGGGACCTTTGTCTATGCTCTCCCAGGATCAAGGATTCCTTTATAGTTTGAACATACGCCATTGAACATGGCCTTAGAGTTCCTCTTAACCCCTTTATTGTTTCTTTTTTGTCTTACTACAACTTGGCACTTTCACAGCTTAGTTTGAACTGTTGGTTGATGCTTAATGCTTTTGTAGTTATTTGCCTTCATCTGAGCATTCGCCTTCGACTGATACTCTTCCAGCTACCCTTCAGGACATACACCATGTATAGTAGGTGGACTAAGTATAAGATAGTGAATCTTCTAGATAATCTAAAGGATCAGAATTGTCATTTTTTTCGTGATCCACAATGAGGAACCCTTAATTATCCCTAATTCTTATCAAGGTCCACCTCCTAAAGACTACTTGCCATCCCTCAAGCCACTAGACCTATCCACTCAAGTGAATGCTGATAGAATTGTTAGCTTTAGTGCCATCTCCTAGGGTAACCTTAGGCAAAAGGAGGTCTGGAAGGTGCTATTATGGGTGTAGGGCTCTTATCCAACACGAAGTAAGTTTGGGGCCTGAAGGGTAATCAATTTAATTTGCCAGTTCATGTGTTTACATGGCTCTTATTTTCTATAGCCTTTATCACTTTCTTGAAGAGAGATGTGAGCCAAAAAGGAAGTGTCAACGCAACATTGAACCTTTTCATAGTGATGGTGACTACCATGATGATCGGGGGGAAGAATGTCCTCACTGACTAGGGGGAGAGGTGGGGAAACTGAATCTCCATCCTCTCAATCTTTGCATAGGAGTGGAGGACACTGAATGTAGACTAAGAGAGAAAAAGTCCTTCGGGACAAGCACCCTCCCATGGAGCCCTTGGAGAAGAGAAAAGGCCCTCAAACAGAGCGCACTCCACCTAGTGACGAGCAACCATGAAAGTTACAAAAGATTGGGGTAGTACGACCCCATCGATGGCACCAAGTCATCTATTCAAGTGCCCTAGGGGATACATCACAACAGCTAGTCCCCTCCTTGCCTCGAACGTCTCCACTGCCTATTCATTTAACCAAATTTTCCGAAAAAGGTCGAGTACTAATTTTTGAGCAATCAACTTTTCCATTCCCTCCCCCTATGATCTCTACGCCCAATCAAACAAGATTACAGGAGTAGCCAGAGGACTTTGAAGTCCCTCTCATCTGACATCATTGTGACTCTGGCAGGTAGCAACCCCTTGTAGGGAGATTGATTCTAAAGGAATCGGTGGAAGAGGAGCGGGCACCTCGTGAGTGCACTTGAACCCCTCCCACCATGGTTATTGAGGCCATGGGGGAGTGATATCCCTTAATGGAGGAGCCTGAGAGGGAAAAGAGGCAGACAGAGAGGCAGTTATTTAATTAGAAGATATTGCTTGACACCACATCTACTAAGAAGATGAAGCTCCTCAAGAAGGGGAAAGGGTCTCAAGAGCAAATACTCCACCTCAGCCAACCGTGGAATGTGCCGACTCAATAGGCGATTGAACTATCACTAGAGGCCATTAGTTGGGTCAAGCTGACCATGGAGTAGTCTATGTTGAACCTGCTCCTAGCTAATATGGATTGCATGAATTAAATGTCACCACGAAGTCCATCGAGGAGGAGTCTAGAAAATTGAGTGACGTGAGGCTGGAGAGGTGGCATGAGATAAGGCCTCAAGCAATAATGAAGTTCTTAGCTAATGATCTATCTGTGGAGGATAGTTGCCAACTGTTAGCAGAGAACCTCGATAAGCACACCCTGGTGACCACCCAATTTATCGTGGGTGGAGAGCTGACCTCTTTAGATACTTTCCTTAGTTGGCCGTTGAAGACATTCAACTGCAAATATGATCGCCAAACTAAGGAAAATTTAATCGAGGATCGAGAGCCCATCTCACCAAAGTCGAATGATCAAGCTCTTGCCCGTAGCACTTAAAGGGAAGGTGATCAACCTAATAGAGGAGGGTCATACAAAGATGAACCGGCAAAGGAAGGCTTGGTCGAGGAGCCAGTGAAAGAAAGATTGGTTGAGGAACCAACGAAAGATGGCTTGGCTGAGGAAGCTGGGCAATCTACTGTTGGCGCAGAGGAGAGAGTAACGGAAGAAGCTAATGCCCTACCACCTTGCGTCGAAACCCAAGGGCAGCTTGCTGGTGAAGAGATGAATCATAGTGTCCCTCACTCAATTCCAACGGAGTGAAAATGACTCCTTTAAGGGAGTTATTTTCTTTTCTTCCTTTCTTTTGTTTTTTTTGTAGATAACTAGAGTATTTCCCCATTATGGATGTATGCCTTGTAATTAAATGAAAGGAAATTTTGTTGGTATGAAATGAAATTTTTATTCTATTAGCTATCAAGTCATTACAAGTGTAATGTTTTGAAAGTAGATGTGATTGCGAAAAATCATTTTTCATCGTAGTAAATGCATATAAAAACTCTTAAATTTGTAAATGAAATTGAACTCGTAAGATTTTTCGAATAGAAATATGGGAGTCTAAGTCGTTCGTAGAGAGGCAAATAAATCAAAATCGCTTTCCAAATAAGAACTAGAATTGAATATCAAGTAGGATGATTATCAGAACTAATATTAAATCTAATGGCATGAAACTACTAAAACTATAATATACTAATACTACTAGAAAGCATACAACTTGAAGACAAGTTGAAAAAGAAATACTAGAACCTTTATTGAATAATATAAGAGTTTAACACCAATAGTAGTAGTACTATAACTAGAGGAATGCTTGGAAAATTATAACTAGAACTAGACTAGAGAAATGCAGAAATTATGGGCTTCGAAGGAGAAGTCTAGAGCGCCAGCGTAGATGCAGATGCAAAGGCTCACTCGTCAAAACTACCAATGTTGACTTGAACTAACACTAGTTAGTAGAGACTATGTGGGGTAGGAAATTCTAAGTAGGAGATGATTCCTAAGGGGTGTGGCTAGGGGTTTATATAGGACTCTAGGAGGCTTCCCATTGGTCGATTTAAGGTGTCGAAGATCACTAATTTGGATGGCTAGGATTAATATGTTAAGGATTAATGGGTAGGATTGAGGGATAGGTGATAGGATTGAGGGATAGGTGATAGGATTGAGGGTCGTCCAAGGAGCAAGCTTGCACTTTAAAAAAACTCTTGCTTGAAATTGGAAAATCAACTTTCTTTTTAGGTTTTTAAATATAAGATTTTTTTTTGTATTTTGAAATAATAGGCAATTATGTGATTTTGAGAGGGAAAAAGGCCACACCTAAATTACTATTACTAACAATAAAGTGACAAGATATTCCTCTCTCTAAGCTTACCCTAAGTACGTAGAGACCTAGGATAATTAGAGAGAGGGAGTGAAAAAGTGCTAGAAAAGACAATAAAGATGCACAAAAATGAAAAGAAGGCAACTTCAATTAAGGAGAAAATTATTTTACAAAAGGAAAGGTAGAAGAATGCTTCTACTCTAACAAAAGAAAATAAAAGAAAACAAAAATCCTGCTGTGATGATGCTGGTGAAGCAGAGAGAGAGGCTTCTTACTCCAAGCTCAGTTGCTCCTAGGCTTGAAAAGAAGTTCTCCTTCTTCTCCTTCCTTGAATAGCTCCTCCAGAATGGGGTCTTCCTTGGCAAGCCCTAGAGGGGGCGTGCCCTTACTCCTCCAAGGGTGGATGATTCCCACCCACAAGACCTCCTCCTAGGGTAGGCGTGTACCCTAGGTCTTCTCCTCTGCCTGGCCGTCCTCCTGGTAGTGTTGCTCCTTGGCTTGGACCAAGGAAGAACGGAAGAAGAAGGCACCAAGGAGACAAGGGATAGCCTCCTTAATCTTCTTCTCTCCTCTCCTTCCTATGGCCGAATATAGGTGTATCTAAGTGGGAATTAATGTAGCCAAAAGATGATCTTAAGGTGGTAGTTAAGGGGGGTATTTATAGGACTTATGAAGGGAGAGGTTGGCATAGACACATGTAGGGCTAGGATGGGTTAAAAAGGGTAGTTATGGGTGGTTAAAGGGATCCAATGGAGGGGGTTAGTTGGCGCCACCTAAGGGGATGTCATGGAGGTAGTTATGGTGGCTAAGGGGTGTTTAAAGTTGGCGCCAACCATGGAAGGGTGCCATGGTTTGTTTTAACCATGGCACCAACTAAAGGGGCTTCTAGAAGGGGTGTAGGTGGATGGTTAGGATGGTTTGTAAGGGTAGGTGTATGGTGGTGATGGAGGGGGTTTTTGGAGGGAAAAGTGGTGCTACTTTTGTGGTGCCCTTTGGTGGTAGTAGTGGGTTGAAAGGGGGTGAGTAGGTTGGCGCCAAAAAGAGGTTTTAGGAGTAGGAGCTAGGTGGACTAGGTTTAGGTCTCTTTTTGGTGAAGTTAGCTAGGTAGGTTGGGTGGCCATGTAGGTGGAGCTAGCTTTGACCTTAGCTAAGCTAGCTAAGCTAGCTTAACTAGTATGTAAATAGAGGAGGAGGTATGCTGGAGGTAGGGTTTAGGGAAGAGGACCTGAGGAAGGAATGTTTGGAGCTGAACTGGAGCTGGTAGTTGCTAAAGGGAGTTGCAGGGAGTTACTTTAGCTAGCTTAGCTTGTTAGTTCTTTGCTAGTGACTATGCCAAGCTAAAGTGAGTTGGCTTCTGCTAAAATATGCTGAGGTGAGCTGGTTCTGATCTTCTCGGGGATGACCTAGCTAGCTGGAGTAGCTAAGGTAGCTTAGCTCAACTAGGTTGACTTAAGTGGAGTCCTCGGGAGCTAGACTTGAGTTGGCCTGAGCTATGTGAAGTCATCTTCAACTTACTTGAGTTGAGTGGAGCTAGAAGTAGCTGGACCTGAGCTGGGGTGGACTCCAGTCAACTTAGTTGAGCTAGCTAGAGCTTCCAGTGAACTAAATGGAGCTAAGGTGAGCTAGACTCAACTAAGTTGAGCAGAGTCTAAGCTAACTTGAGCTAGGGTGAGCTAATATGAGCTGCTCTAAGCTACCATTCAGCTAAGATGAGCTGAATGGAGCTTAATAGAGCTAACCCTAACTCAAGTGAGCTGGTATCCAACTATGATGAGCTGGATTTGGCTAAGTTCCAGCTGGAATGAGCTTCCTCTTCACCAGTTGCCTTTATGAGTACTAAGTTATTAGGGATTTGTCAATCTGTTTGTCCCTAACACTCAAACAAACGTATTAAAAATACAATAAAAAATGCAATGCATGCCTAACCTAATTGATGCCTAAATGCAGCCTAAAAATCCATTTGCAAAGTTAAAATCCTAAGAGCTAAGTTTATTTTAGGGCATAAGAATGATGATAAATTGACGTTTATCAGTAACTTATAAAAATCCACGATCAACTAATTAACCAGATGATGAGTCTGAGTCAAACACGCGGAGGCTACGTTCAAAAATCCACATTAAGTTTATTTATTTTGGGTATTTTTTGATTTTATAACTTTTGTAGATATTTCGAATAAAGGAGTGAAAATATGAGTGTGAGTGAGTGTAGTGAAAGTGGTAAGAATCGTGGGAAGTGATATGCATGTGAGAAAGGCAAAATAATGTGCAAAGCTGGATCAACTTGCAATTTTATTAGAAAAAATAGTTGCAAAAATTACAATAAAGAGAGAGGAGAGAGAAAGAGAGAGAGAAAAGTAACAAAAATTAAATTATTCTACAATGCTTAAACAAAAATAACTGAAATGGAGAGAAGCAAGAATGTTCTTCGACAGTCGCTTAGGAGATAATTCGTGTGGCGTCAATCTAGATGACGGGGGTGAGGGGGTAAAGGGCGGAGGTGAGAAGTACGACGAATAGAGGGATGGTGAGATCGACGACTGACGAGATCCACTTCCTAGAAAGGGGATGAGAGGACGACCATAGTGAGCTCCATGAATAGGGTTGAGGAAATGGACAAAATTTTATGTTTTTTTTCTCTCTAATAGAGCTTCCAAATGGCTTGGGAGCCAAGAATTGGAGCTTAAAAGGGTTGTCCAAGCTCTAAAGGGGAGGGAATTGAAGTAGAAAGGGATGATTGGGCAATGTAGGGGTGGAGGGGCTTTTATAGATGAAGAAAGGGGCAGAAGCTAGCCATTTGGGCATGAGGCGCATGTAATTCTCGCGAGGAACGCACGTAAAGCATGATTCTTCTACTCGATGGTGCTTGGTGGTTGGGGTGCGCTACGCAAGTGCGGGTGACGTGGGCGCTTGTTGTGTGGAGGCGTGGATTCACGTGCATTGCATGCGTTGAGATAGCGTAGGGGTGGTGGCTATTGGATCTTGATCAAATGACTGTGAATGCACCTCAAGTGCCTCGCTATCGCATGTTGTGCGCACGATTCTTCAATTCTCCACATTACGTGGTGTAATCCGCACGGTCCCTTGAAGTTCCAACGACTTAATTAATGCGGAGGCGTAATGAGCGGGCGATGCGGATCGCGGTTCGAACCCACGTCTCGCGCTTGAGAGGCACCCTCGCCAACCGTTGACATAAGGAGCGAGGGGCACATATCAAGGCCGTCGATTACACATCCAACAATTGAGATCACGCAATGAATGCTTTTGTTGTTGTGATGAGGGAAATGCAGCGACATCTCGATCATTCATCGTTGATCCTACGACTCACATTACGTGATCATCATGCCTTCTGGTTTTGGTTGAAGTCACGATTTGTTAGAGTGATGATGTGGCAACTCAGTCATTGAGATCTCGCGCTTGGTGAGATCATGCGACTGGGATTTGAAGGTGCGAAGAGAGTGGGCTGCTGTGCTATCTCTTTCCTGCTCGATCATGGCTGTTTGATGGAGATCCAACAGTCACAATCCATTCTTGCTTGAGAGGCGGGGTGGGTGGCAAAGATGCAATTGTGGCACCATGTGACGCCATATGGGTTGTTGGGCTTCTTTTGCTTGTAATAGATGCTATGGGAGTCCAATTAGTGCGGTTTTGGAGATGTTGGTCTCCGATTTTTGTCCTAATCTCATCCGTACGGTTAGATTCTTCATCTGAGGCCCATTTATGTGTCTCCTTTTATTCGAGGCATTAAAAGAGAAATGGATTAGTAAACACATGCTTGAATGTAATGATGATGGCTAGGATGCGTTATATACACTACTAAATTTATTTAGTTAGCTTAGGAACATGCATAAACAGCTATTTTATCATAAATAAACATATGTCTACCAGAGGATAAAATGTTATCAACTCACAAGACACTCTGGATAAAGTAATGAGTTGTGCTTAACATTCCTTGTGAAAGTAATGATGAAAAAGTGATCTCAAGGGGTTGAGATGCACTAATTCAGTTGATGTTAATGAGTTAAGATGCGACATCTACAATCTGATGTGGACTATCCACAGAGGAGACAATTATGCCTACTTTAGAAGCAAATACACCACAACACAAATTCTGAAGTGAAATGTGTTGCAACTTGTGAAGCTATCACATGGATGATGCAAATAAATAAAACCTTTTGGACGAACTTAGCATGGTTTCCTTTGCTAAAACTCCTAATGTTGTAATGACAACAAGAACATTACTCTTGTTAAGAAATAGCTTCTTATAATAAAGAGCATGTTAGCAGAGAGAGAAGTCCCCATAAACCTGATGCCATGTATGATAAAGTAATTGTCACATGCAATACTTCGGCCTATGACATGACACTTCCGTCGATCAAAGCTTTATGGTAAAGCTCTTGAGTGTCAAGTTGGCATCATGGGTTGAAGAGATGGGTCAGAATTGGCTCTTAAGAAAAATTGGAGTCTATTGGAGTTATGCGTCTTAATAGAAACAACTTGAGACGAATCACTCGATTAGTGATTCAAATCTGAATGTCAGATCCCATGAACACACTAATACAGTTAAATATGTCCCTCAATACAATTGGGAAAATATATTATAGCCATGTTGGATATACCGATGATAGGTGGCAAAGATTCAAATGGTTTGGATCGAGGATTTTGATAAGTCATTAATAACCATTATGATATCTAACTAATGTCTCTATTTTGAGAAGAGATTGAAATCTTCTTAAGAGACTGTTACTAGACTGATGTCATTGATGGACATCGTTTATGTAGGAATGGAGATTTGGGGTTGTCACGCAAGTTGAGTCAAGGAGGTGACTTGACGAGATGGAGCAACAAAAGTCCATCTCTTAACACTATCACGGAGAAGGCATGTCCTTTGACCTGAGACACATATGTGTCTCCGTGTTTAAATATGCACATTTGGTAGACTCATAGCTGATGTACCCAATTTGGTGTTGAGATTGGAAAGTTAGTGTGCATATGGGAGCACAGAAACACATGATTTTTCAAAGAGATCACACAGATTTACTATCATAAGTATGCGTGGTAAATCAGGAGGCTTGGGCTCACTTTGCATATATTGGGAAGTGATTGCACAACAATCATGCAACCTAAAACACCAGAATTAAGCTAGATTTTAGCATAACTACGAGTCAATGCATTCATAAGCATCGTAATTCGCATACTAGTTAGTTTGAGTAGCCGTATAGATAATATCGTCATTTTACGACCTAAAAGAGAGATGATTTTAATCGCAGATGATTCGAAGCCACAGATATCAGATCAAACCAGATAGATCTGATCAGAACGATGACGGGAGTTCAACGCTTCCGAAATCATCCCGATCAGACAACCAAAGCATCGTGTATAGTCCATAAAAGAATGGAGATCATGGAGTCAAAGGGCAAAGATCTGGACCTCAGATGACAAATCCAACTGCACGGATGGATCTGGATCAACGTTTGCAGTCCAACGGTGCAGAAATCAACTTAATCGGAGGCCTATGTCATCAGATATAAAGAGAAAAATAGACAGCCATGATGGTGCCACGTGGCACCATCGTAGCCGGGCCTTGCCATGCCCCCAACTCTTGAAGGCACCTCTCCTCGCAGTGTAGGCCGTTGGATCTTCATCCAATGACCACGAGCGCACCACGTCGCCACCCAAATTAGATCAGTATAAATATAAACAAGCAAATATATATCACAAAGAGTTTGCGCAGCACATTGGTTCTCGCGCGCGCACGTAAGCGTGGCGCGATCAAAGCGCACTATTGGCAGGTCGCGCAATTGTGTGGGTTGCGAGATCAGGAGGGTGCGAGAAGCGTGCGTAGGATTTGAAATCTTACGGCTGACAATGAGGCGGGATTTGAAAGCATGCGGCGAAGGCGAAAATGCAAAGGCGCGAGCAAGCGAGAGCTGTGCGATGAGGATCTAAGGGCTCACAACATGCCACGGTCGCCACCAGAACGAATCCGAGCATATAATGTCTTTTTAGGGTTATTTTTAGGCCAAATCAGATCCATTGATCTCCCGATCAACGGATCTGATTAGTCAAAGGGTTGTTGCATAAGATTAAGGGCTGAAATACCCTTTTTGCCCTCCACAAAAGCTATAAAGAAGGCCCAGGGCCCCCAGTTGGAAGCATCCACTTAGAACCTCTCTCTTCCATCAACTCCAGACATATTCTGTCTTCTTTGCAACTCTCCGTCCCTCTGCAACTCCACTCCAACTCCATCCCGACGCTCTGGATCTGAGGTGCTGCTGCATCTCGCACAAGCATCCCGCAAGCGACGTCGTTTCTCTGCCACTTTCTTCTATCTCTCTCTCTCTCTCCCTCTCTCTTTTTCTCTCTATCTATCTTTACTTTTGCATTGCAATTTCTATTATGAAAAACTCTTTATCAATGCAATGAAATTTGATCTTATGAATATTTGATGCGTCTCTATACATATATACATATATAAATATCTTGTTAGAACTAGTTTCATTGAAAAACTTCCGTTAAAAATCGAGATTGCCTCCCTGCGAACGACTCGGTACTCACCGATTTTATAAATATTATTTGTCATCGTGTTTTCGCGCTATACTACAACTAAACAACTTTTAATCATGATCATGCGTCGAACAGGAAGTACGAAATTTTATTCATAGTTGTACAAATCCTGATCAAACTCATACACGAAAGAAAATAAGTCCTTTGGGAAAGGATCCAGTCTTCGTTCTTGTCCCGATGATATAAGGAGAACATAAAAATGTGTAACTCATGATGGGATAGACAGTTAATCTAGTATTTGATTCTAAGAGTTACAATTGTCTTCTAATGTGAAAGATTCATGGGTATTTGGAATACTTAAGGAAGTTGTAGCGCCATAATTCCGCGAATCTTAAACTCTTCATTAGTGGTATGATGAAGCCAATAATGATTGTAATGGGTTCATACTTGTTGGATAAATCAAATGTTATTTAAGAAGTTAAATTGCATTTTATTTAATGATTAATTGCACCTAATTTGATTGAGTTGAAATCCAAGGATTGGATTGCAATTAATTAATGTTTATATACTAGATATAAACTTCTCATAAGTTGTTATGGCTTATCCTAAAGTAAGATTAGGTCCCCATCCTTGGATGAAGATCCAAGGGTTCTCACCATATTAGGATTAGGATTTGGAGCTCTATAAATATCTCTCTAAACCTATTGGAAAATCGTAATTGATGTTTGATTATGTGCAAAATACCTCCACCATAAGAGAAAGAAGAGAAGAGTTGCCCCTTGCTGCCCTCCTCCTCTTTATTCTAGAAATTCAGGGGATGCAGGTGAAGTCTTGAGGCTCCAACAGATGTTTGGAAGCCTCTTTGGATGTCTAGATCTCTTGAGTTCTAGACATCCAAGACCTTCATCAGAAGTCTAGAGGGACCTCAGGATATTTGTTAAGAGTACCGGACATCTAATATTGTAGCTTATGCGTTCCTAGATTGTGTAGACCAGGTCTTTGGATGCCTTGGGAATCGTGAAGGAGTTAACACTGTGTGAAGCATTCACACTGCACATAACGGAATCAGGTGTTCTCAATGCGAAGGGTGTCATGCGCCTGCCGAAAAAAAGTGCCATGAGGTTGGGAATTGTTTAAGGAGGCAAAACACTTCGAGTGTTGTGCTACAATGCCCCATAGGTATACCTCTATACTCGTGAGGAACTCAAAACGAGGAGATGCTAGATCTTCCCATGAAGTTCTAGTTAATCTAGGTTGTTGCTGATTTCTCGATTCTTATTATTCAAATTTCTGGGCATTGATTCGTTCACTAAGTTGATAGAAAGTTTTAAACGATCGAATTTTCACACTTCCGCAAGGCCATCAAGATCTAGGGATCCAGGGATCGAATCATTCCGTTCCCATCACCCTTTGGTTCCTATCCTAATAATATTTAGTCGAGATGGCTCATGAGTGATTTTATGAGCTCCTGACAAGCCAGATCTCTTACTTTCAAGAGCTGGCCAACAAGTTCTGCCAATATTCACTAACCAATAGAAGGTTACAAATAACTCTGAATGGTTATAAAAAATCCAACTGCGGAAATGAGAATCCTTCCACTCTTAATTATCTTAATTGTTTCAAAGATCAGTACTTTAAGTGCAAGAGGCCTCATGATGCTACAGCCATCCAGTACTTCAAGTCGGGTCTCTTGACTCAACTCTTCTGATATGACGTTGACGATTTTCCACCTCGAGATATGGTGGAACTGTGGGATGAGCCACAAGATTTGCAAAGCAATATGATTTTTTCCCTCTCAGGATCGCCTGGTCGACAACATCAAGGAAGAAAATGATAACCCGTTAAGAGAGAGATAGACCGTACTAGAGACAATCCAAGGATGAAGTGGTGGTGGCCACTTCAATACAAGGAAAGGGCTTCAACTCAAGAATACAAGGGATCGATAGAATCCCTACCATGATAACAGGCCAAAGTAGCCCAGGAGGGATGGATACCACAAGTATACCCCCCTTATGGTAAATCAAATAGAGATCTTGGTCGAAGTCATGACCACTAACTAGGATCTCCCAGCGCCACCCCCTCCCCTCAAGCGCAAGTCAAATATAGGGCCTTATTGTAGCTATTACAAAGAGAAAGGTCGTGCTACAGAATATTGCTGGAATCTAAGGGACTAGATTGAATAGCAAATTCGACACAGCAACTTGGCCTACTTTGTGAAACACAATGAAGGCCTCGCTAAGGGTAAAAAGCCTATAAAGGACACTAAGGAATATCATAGGGAGAAGTTGCAATAGCTGAGGGGAAGTAATATAATTGCGAATAGAGGCCCATGCTAAAATGAGCGCTTGGGTGTGTGTTCCCATTTCATGCTTTGATTTGTTCAGGGACCAAACGATGTTTGATTTTCACATTCTTAGTACCATTGGAATCATCTCAACTCATATTATGCTATGGTAAACCCTAATGGTAAGTTTAGAAACTATTTTGCACGTGAAATTTATGGAAAATCCTATGTTATGATTTTGACATGTTTCGTTGTGCCTTAACCTAAATTCGATCCCCATAGCATGCATGGATTATGAGGGTCCCTAAAGCAGTAGCGAGGTTCCTCAAGCACACATTTAGGAGCCATCGTGACTCCTTAGGTGACATTAAGTAGAGTGATCCTAATTTTTCCTTGGTAAAAAAATATTACTATGCCCCTTTTTTGCAGAAAATGTCATTTTGTGTGTGCTCCCTTTTCTTTTGTCGAGTTATGGAGTTTGAAAAGTTTATGATGCATGCTTATTCCAGTTTAAGTACTAATACCATCCAAAGGAGATTCTTGAATTATATGATAAGGCATTTATTTGAGTTAATCATTTAATTGGTACTTTTATGCCCTTTGGTGGTAATTGGCTTCAGAATGTAGCGATATGAAAATCAAATTGTTAATGTCATGAAAGTGATTGTCTGGTTAAGTTTTGATCTTCTGTAAACATGACTTTGAGAAACCCTCCTGAGGAGTTTATCTTGTCATTGGAGGCACCGGAGAGGATGTAGTTAAGATTAGAGGGGTCAATGTTGCCTTTGTGGTCGACATCGAGGAGATTGAAGGTGATCATCTTGCACATCACTTATGATCTTTCAAACACCCAGGACCTTAGGCCTTTGTGTTGATCTATTCATTTTGGGCAGTGGAAGCCTTCATCATGTCCTTCTCTAAAGTAGTGGAGGGAAGAATGAGAACAATGTAAGTGTTGCTTTGAGTGATAGTAGAAGGGAAACAACTGTGGAAAGGGGGGGTGTGATGCAAAGGGTCCCATTGCATGTACCAAAGTAATTTTTTATATTAAAAGGATGGCAAATGAAGCTTCTCATACATATAGCCTTCTTCAAGCTTTTGTTTGATTTTTTTTTGTGCTATTTCATCTCAACAAATCATGTTATATTCTGATCATCAAGAATTCTTGATTGGACGGTGTACGTCAAACTTTCAGTTCTGCTTTTGGTTTCATTTCTCCCCGTGCCCTAACCCCCTTTTTTCCAATACTTCCATCAGGGCCGGGCTAGGATCCGTCTACCAGTCGAGGTCCCCCCCCCCTCCCCTATTCTGCATCTCACCTCTCACCTTGATATCATCGGGTTTCTTCATATCAAGGGGTCCTTATTGCTCGTTGCTTGTGTTTTAGGTGCTCTTCCGTTATGGTGGTGGTTGCTTGCGACGGTAGTCTAGCTGGGGCAACGCAGTTGATGGTCACGGGTTGCTTTAGGTGGAGGGTTCAGTGGTAGTGGCGGTGCCTGATGGTTAGGTTGCTACTTATGGAGGGATCTCGGTGGAGGTGGCGTTGCAAGGATTGGTGCTTGTTACGGCAGTCTTGGCTATGGTTCCTGTTGCGAGTTTTAGCTGTTGGCGCATGCCAGTGGTGCTATATCAATGGGTGATTGATGAGAGACTCATCATGGCTCTTAAATACCCCTAATTAACTAGTTTCCCTAGTTAATTAGTTAGGAATATGTCTATTTAAGGTTTAATTATAATATAAGGGATAATATATTAAAGGACCATAAAATAAGTTAATAATACTAAATTAAATGTCAATTAACGTTATTAATAACTTAAATAATAATTTAGACTCGAATTATAAATATTTAGCTACCTAATTAACATTTAATTTAACATTATAAATATTTAATCCTTAACTTAAGCAACTTAATCAATTAAATAAATAAAGCTAAAAAGGTCAAAAACGTAAATTCAAGGTATATATATATAATCTAATTTATAATCATATATAAAAAGTTGAACAAGAATTAAATTAAAATAAGCCTTGAAAACCTCAATTTACGTTTTAGTCCTTAAATTTCTATTTCCATTGAGTCCTTTTATTTAGTTTAGGTCCTTAAGTTTTCTTACGTATAGGTCCCTGTGAGCATTGCGCCTTCTTCCTCCTTTCTTTTCGATCTTCATATGCACAGACGACTCTTGTATGTAAGTGACAACACCACTTAATCACCCGCTATCTTGCACCTGACAGCCTTCGCCGCTACTGCCATTGCTCCACTCACCCTCTTCTTGTCATCAAATGGTTTAGATGAACCTTAAATCTAGGTTGGCGAATGAGCTCACTGGCATCGAAGACGATGCCAGTGGTTACCTTGCATCTAGACTCTTTCACGTCCATATACATCCCCCTCTACCTTCATCATCACCTATAAATAATACCCATACCTCCGATTTGGGCGGTTAGCTCCCTACCTCCTTCCCCCAACTGTAGCTAACTAATAGGCTATTCCCTCCTACTCCGACGACCTATCCCCGCTTCCACACACTTCCTTCAATCACTTCCACCATCCGTCGAGCTCCGCCGTCCTTCGTCGCGCCTCTGGACAAAGCAACGACTTTGAACTCCGCTTCCACTTCACGACACCACCCGCTAGACTTCTTTCCCCTACCCTTCTATTTCCTCCTTCGTTACGACCTTCAATGGAGTTCCTTCTGCCCCCTTCGTCTAGGTAACAGTAGGTTAGGTAAGTTAGTGTAGTTAATTAGGTAGGTAGTTAATTGTAATGCTAGTTTTTCTACTGTTATCTTCAGCTCCGGTGAGTTCCTGGAGCATCGTTTGATCTTTTTTAATTCACTGAACATTATCCTCAACCTCTCATGACTTTATACCACTCCTGATCTTCCACTTTCATCAGCTAATTCGCTTAAACCATTTCACCTTCATTGGCAATCCATGACGGAGGTCTCCGAGCTAGAACATCTCCATTTGGGGCTCTCCATCGCCTTGTCATCATCTAAGGGTCCCGATCATTGCATTAATTTGATAAATAACATACTACACAGTAAACACCGATTTTCATCCAACCTCCTGAGCTCATTGTCAATGGCGGATCAGGAGGAGTTAAATCACCTAATTACCTACTCGCAGAGCATCGCTAGGCTCTTATGAGCCTTAACCCTACCTCAATTGAGTAAGAGGATCATCTCTTAGTTCAAGTGAACTCAGATTATGTTTTTATTGAATTCGAAGCATATCTTCTGAATTAATCACCAATAGCTTTAATTGTTGTACTCCTGAGGTTCCTTGTGACCTCAGGAGTCTTTTAAGACTGTTCCAGATTAGCTTCATGGGGTTTTGAACTCCTGGTGATCATTTTTGTTACGACCCGGTTCCCGAATCCCTACAGGTCACAAGAATCGGACTGACTCGACTGATCCCAAGACTCAGTCGTCCAACGAGGAAGTAACCAAAAAGCAGTAAAATAAACCACATTCACCATGCAAGCAACTAAAAGTAACAAAAGTATAGCAGTAAAGAAGTAAACTACTACAGTGCATACCACCACAATAGTAGAGAATTTAACAAGTACAGGAATATAAAGTTACAACAAAAGAGTACAAGAGTATAACAAAAATACTCACTACAACAGAACGGTACAACAAAAAGGTACACTATTAGGCTCTATTGGGCCCAGCACCCTCTGCAGCCGTAGGCTCTGGCTGCTCAACACCTGGACCTGAAAAAGGTTACGAGTACAACACGTCAGCGAACGCTGAGTAGAGTGACAACCAGCTAACTAAAAATGGTAAAGGTGGACAGGTAGCTATTGTTTTCAGTTTCTTTCTTTATTTAACTAATTATTCTTTTTTTCATCACTCGGTTTATTTATCAGGTCTTTTTCTTGATCTCGAGTGTTCCTCGTGAGAACGATCTTGATTGCAGTCTTTTCCGAAAAGTAGAAGTAACATGTGGTGCTCTCCTGGCCAGGAGAGTCCCCCGTGGTGATCCTACCCTCAGTCAACCACCCCAAGGTCGCTGACAGACGTAATGGTGACTATGACACGCGTGATAAACGCACGGGTAGCTACCCCGCACTGGCACGCGGTCAGTCATTTTCGTTAATAGGTGCGCCTAAAGCACAGTACGGAACCAGCATAGGGCAGAGCCCTCTCAGTAACAGGGGTCTAGCCCCTCCACAGTAACCAAATAGGGGTCTCGCCCCTCTACAGTCCGCGCACCCTCACTTAACTACTCTAGTTTGCCCAGTGGACCTAACAAGTTGGTGTAGGACGGCTAGCTGAACCTCAGGCCCAATGGGGTGGCTAGCTCCCTCCCTACACTAGTAGCTCTCCCCGGTAATATGTACGTGAGGGCCAAAAGTCGGTACAAAGTGGCCAGACCTAACCCCGAGTCTCAACCTTAGGGCGATTGGCTCCACTTTACACTAAACAGGTAATATGTGCTTCCCTTGGTACCACGTACTCAAGAGACAACACCCTTCCCCATTCACCCTTCCAGTTTCATTCTATTTATTTCCAGGAGCTCTACTCCTAATTCCCCGTAGGGCTCATGCTCATGTTTCTCAGGCCAAGCCATACTAGGTTTCATCATTTCAGGTTTATTCGCATATAGCACGTGTTTTCAACATTCAATCTTTCTTTTCCAGTTTATATACAAGAAGTTCGAATTTAATTTTAAAACAACAGGAATTACTTGTAGCAGTTACTAACAACAGTACTTTACATTTTATAGGCAGCTGTTATCCAATTACAGGCAATTATTATTATTCTACCTACTCAACCAAGACTGCAATTCAGGCATTCAATACATTCATTCCAGTGTTTCTGGTCCTAGGATTCATGCCATACCCTAGGATCTATCATTCAATCTAGTGTTTCTGATCCCAGGATTCATGCCATACCCTAGGATTTATCATTCAATCTAGTGTTTCTGGTCCTAGGATTCATGTCATACCCTAGGATCTATCATTTATTCCAGATATACATTTATATTTGTAATTAACTAAGGGAAGCCACTCTACCTGCAAAATCGGGAGTAATGGGGGCTTGATCGGCGGGTCCACGCGCCTCTGCAACCCCCAAATTCGCAACAGAATGAGGTCCTAACACAAGGATCAACCACAAGGAACCACTCAGAACAAGGTAAAAGTATTTCAAACAAGTAGAGGAACTTATTCAGAGAAGAACAGAATCTTAAATGCGGAAATCGGACCTCGAACGGATCCTAAACGGGTCAAAAACGACAACTCTGACTCAAATCAGACGTCTGGAACATCTTCCAGACGTCTTAAAATGAGTCCAGGTCCATACCTCACTTTGTGCTGCTACCCATACGTCCAGAGATCCTGGGTCTGGACCTAGTTCCAGACGTCCGACTATCCCTCCAGACGTCTGGAGATGCTCTCTGCCGTCTGGTGCCGTATCTGCAAAAAGGAAGGTATAAGGGCAGTACGTACTTCTCAGTCGTCTGGAGCTCCCTCCAGACGTCGTCCACATCGTCTGGATGTAGGTCCAGACATCTGATTCTAGGAAAAATCCTAGAATCAAAACCTCCTTCGTCTTCTTCTTGCTGCGTGCGACCACGCCGCGTAGCCGCTCGTCTGCTGCTTTGCTGTAGTAGCGTCGGGGAAACCTCCCCGACACACACTATGCCTCGTGCATGCCGGCCGGCCTCGAGCCGCTCCGGCGAGCTCTCTTTCTCTCACGACTCGCACGCTCTCTTCTCTTCCCTCTCGTTGCTCTTCTCCTCTCTGCCGCTGCACTCGGCTGTAGCAACTCGCTGCTCTCGCTCTCACCCTCGCTGGAAGAAGAAGGGGGGAAGGATGGATGTGGGATGACGTGAGGGAGAGGTGGGGATATAAGTAGCCACGAAGGGGAAAAGGTTCTGCAGTTGGCGAGGGGAGAGAAAGAGAAAAAGGCGGCTGGGGTTCAGTCTGCGCGTGGCACACGCGTAGATTCGCGATCGTACGTGTTGGTGCCAGAGAACCACGATCATTTGTTTTGATGATAACAAAACACGTGTCATTTAACATTTGCACTTGGAGTATTAGATTTCAGGTCAACTACAAATGGAGACGTGATTAGACGGAGTTCGAGCTCGCATCCAGGACGGATTGGAGGAGCTTGATGGAAAACAGAGAAGATTCGTGAGGAGCGATAGATTGAAGATGGAAGGACAAGAAGAATATGATAGAATTCCTTCTCTTGTACTCGGTGTATTTTTCGTTTCTTTTGTTGCTCTTTATTTTTGTTACTTAGATTCATGTTAAAGAGGCTCAAAGTACCCTAACAGTAGTCTTAGGAACACTAGCACAACCCTAGGATACTTAAGTTTTCTGTAGAGGACTTAGAAAACCAATATAGGATTCAAACAGCATTTCCAGACATCTAATTCCAAGATCAGGCGTCTGATAATGTATTTTAAGACGTCTGACTGTTGATTCAAATGTCTGATAACAATTATGCTGGACTTAAGTAGTTCTGTCTAATGAAATCAGACGTCCAGACCATAGTCCAGACGTCTTAGAAGACGTCTGATGAATTTTCCAGACGTCTAATTAGTGGACCGTTGGCTAGCTTAGCAAACACTCAAGGATATAACCATTAGAGCTTTATCTGACGTCCTTAGGCCTTTCCAGACGTTTGATAAATGACCATTTTGCCTCGGCTGAGCCAAAATCTCTTCTCAGAGATTTTCTAGCCGTTGCACTCTCTTGGAAATCCATTCCCACGAAAAAGTAGGTTTCCAGACGTCCAGACATAGTGCCGGACGTCCTATATGTCGTCTGATCAACTTACGCTAGAACCCTGTTTAGATCTGATTCAAGTTAGGAAGAGGCTCGCCCAAAATTAGACGTCTGACCTTATTTTCAAACGTCTTAAAGTGATCTTCCAGACGTCTGATGCCAGGATCAGACGTCTGATAAACCTGTCAGTGTAATCATTGTTCCTGATTTCGGCCTGATTCTCTTGGGCTTTGCTCCCAACGGCTATGGAAGCTTTCCTAAGCCTTCCAAAGCTTTCCTAAGGCTTCTATAAATAGAGAGGAACCTCTTGCACACCAAAAAATACCAAAATACACAAGATACACCAAGAGACACCTAGACACACTAAGAACAAGCTTTCACACTCTTTTGTGTCCAAGAGAAGCCCTTGCTCTCTAAGCTCAAGTTCCACATCTTCAGAGCATTAAGCCCTTGTGCACCCGCTCTCCCGCCGTAGTTCACGAGAGCAACGTTTCACCGTCGCGTGGCTCACTCACCCACGTCATCAACTCGACGCGCTCCTTGCAAGGGGGAGTTTCCTAATTCCTATGGAAGTTAGGTTTAAATCTTTGTTGGCTCTATAGGACTATAATTGTTATTTTATCTTTGTTATTTGGTTGGGTATTCGCTTTGCGAATTCCCGTCTCCTTCGTGGGACAAAATCCTTCTCGTGAAGAGAAGGGGTTGAGGAACGCTACCCTCGCACTTGTAGCGTGGTTGTAATTGAGGTTGAATCACCCTCATTTAAAGTGATTCATTTAGTGGATTTAATCAGCTTGGTTGATCGGAAAATCCTAACTCGAGAGGGTTAGGTGGTGGTTTTCATCCGGTTTGGGTTTCCACCTAAAAATTATTGTGTACATTGTGCGATTGATTTTTTGTGAGATTGTTTATATTTTATTTCCACATTTTATTACGTCATCCCCTCCTGGTAAGGCCTCCGCGTTTTTCCTACAGTACGCATGCAAAAATTAATTTCCAGACGTTTGGGAAAGTGTCCAGATGTCCGACCAGATGTCTGGACCAACTCCCAAACGTCTTAAAAGGGTTTTAGTGGCACGGGTCTTAACAACATAACAAACTCAAATGAAGTTTCATCTCCGAAACTTGCGCTAACTAGGGTGCGAAAAAGAACAATATACGCATAACAAACTCAAAGAGGACCGAAACTGGTCCGAAATGATGTACCCTCAAAGAGCTCCGGGTACCGTTCCCGCATCGCCACCTTAGGCTCCCAAGTAGCCTCCTCGTACCGTTGGCTCCTCCACAAGATCTTCACCAGGGGTACTTGCTTCCGTCTCAGACTCTAGATGGCTCTGTCGAGAATCTGCACTGGCCGCTCGGGGTAGGTCAGGTCGTCACCCACCTCGACGCCCTCGTGGCTTAGAACGTGACTGGGATCGATGACATGCTTCCTGAGGTTGGACACGTGGAACACGTCGTGCACACCAGAAAGCTAGGGAGGAAGGGCAAGCCTGTAAGCAATGGGTCCAACCTGCTTCAGGACCTCAAAGGGTCCACGAACCTCGGTGCGAGCTTCCCTCTCACCCCAAACCGCTGCAAGCCCTTCATGGGTGAAACACGAAGGAAGACGTGATCCCTAACCTCAAACTGCACCTCTTTGCGTTTCCGATCTGCATAGCTTTTCTGTCTGCTCCTGACAGTGCGGAGTCGCTTGTGAATCTGCTCGATCACCTCCTGATTCTGCCGGATCAGCCTGGGACCAACCTCCTACTTGGTCCCCACCTCAACCCAACTCAAAGGTGTCGTGCACCTCCGTCTGTATAGAGCCTCATAGAGTGCCATGCCGATGCTCGAGTGATAACTGTTATTATAAGCAAACTCCACCAGGGGCAAGTGCTCCTCCCAAGAGCCCTTCCAGTCCAGCACGCAAAAGGTCCTCAAGTGTCTGTATCGTGCGCTCAGATTGTCCGTTCGTCTGGGGTGGTATGTTGTATTGAACCTCAACCGTGTCCCCAAGGCCTGCTGAAACTCAGCCCAAAACTGGGACGTAAAACGGGTATCCCGATCGGATACGATCTCCTGCGGAACTCCGTGTAGACGTACCATGTCGCGGATATACCTCTCTACCACCAGCACGTACCTCTCAGTTGTCTGGAGCTCCCTCCAGACGTTGTCCACGTCGTCTGGATGTAGGTCCAGATGTCTGATTCTAGGAAAAATCCCAGAATTAGGACCTCCTTCGTCTTCTTCCTGCTACGCATGACCACGCTGCGCAGCCGCTTGTCCGCTGCAGTAGAGTCGGGGAAACCTCCCCGACACACACTCCTCCTCGTGCACGCCGGCTGGCCTCGAGCTGCTCCGGCGAGCTCTCTCTCTCTCACGGCTCACGCGCTCTCTTCTCTTCCCTCTCGCTGCTCTTCTCCTCTCCTCCGCTGCACTCGACTGTAGCAACTCGCTGCTCTCGCTCTCACCTCGCTGGAAGAAGAAGGGGGGAAGGATGGATGAGGGATAGCGTAAGGGAGAGGTGGGGATATAAGTTGCCGTGAGGGGGAAAAGGTTCTACAGTCGGCGAGGGGAGAGAAAGAGAAGAAGTCGGCTGGGGTTCAGTTTGCGCGCGGCACGCGCGTAGACTCGCGGTCGTACGTACGCAAAAATTAATTTCCAGACGTCTAGGAAGGTGTTCAGACGTCCGACTAGACGTCTAGACCAACTCCCAGACGTCTTAAAAGGGTTTTGGTGGCACGAGTCATAACAATTTTTGAGTTCATCGAAGCTCCGACGAGCTCCGACGAGTTGAATTTGAGTTTCGACCCTTGGAACTTCTTGAGAAGCTTAAGATTATATCCTTTATATCTCAAGATCAAGAATTAATGTTCTTTATTGTGTTTGGATGATCTAAGCTCCTTACCGAGCTCTGTCTTCTACAACTTCGATGGAGTTGGAGAGGAGAATCTACTAAGGAAGAGACCTTGCAAGTGGGTTCGAGAGCTTCAGCAGAGTTTAGAGAAGCCATTTCAGGCCTTCAATTGATCTGAATCCCTTTAGGTTAGTCCATCGAACGAACACACTTTTTATCTTAGGCGACAATGCCTAAGAACATATCAAAAGAGTCCTAAACCTAGTTTTAAGGTATGCATCAAACTCCTAAGGTGAAATTGAGTTGATCTAGGACCTAAATTGGACTTAATAGGTCTTTGAACAGAAAGTCAACTACGAGCATTTTAGGTCAAACCTAAGCCACAATCAAGGTCTGCATGTTTGAATCTCTGAATTAATGGGTTGATTAGATTTATGGAACAAATTAGAAATTAATTATAGTGATTTAATTGTGTCTTATAAAGGATTAATTGATATTTGGTTCACTACACAGATTGGGTTGTTCTATTAACGCATAGTTGTTCTTAGAGTTTTTGTTGAGATTTGATTGCAATTCCCACCCAGATCTATTGTTTTTGACTTCCTGAAACTATTCAGATCACTTCTTGAGATTTTTATCTCTCTGTACGATATCTTGGAGCTCAAATCAAAGCTCTGAAGCTTCTAGGTAGAAGCTTTCAAGTTTTTGTTTCTTTTTGAGTCTTGTAGACTTTCCTTCTCCTCCTAAACACTACGGAATACCTTACTGAAGGTATTCAGGTTCTCAATTGAGAGCATTGCTCTCCTCTGCAAGTCAAGAGACCTGTTTCTCCTTCTCTGCAGGCCTTCTTGGCCATGGTAGACAGTCATGTTTATCCCTAAAATTAGTGGATCAGATTTGATGCAAACACCAAATTGGTGTTCCAATTAGGTAGAGCATTTGAAGAGCTCTCGATTGATCTTTGGAATGCTTGATTTGACCTAGCTAGTTGGTCGGAATTCGTGATTGAAGTCTGGCCTGGAAGGGTGAAGTTTAGTCCCACGTTGGGAATTTAGAGGCGCACACCTTAGTCTATCATGAATTTGTGCTGATGCCTCTTCGGTCATCAGTGCAGGGTGCAAAGAGAAGCTTGTGTGTAGGCACGTGCCTGTGTGGGTGTGTGTTTGTGTGCCTGAAAGCGTGTTTGCATGTGGGCTCGAGTGTGTTGTTGGGCCTGTGAATGGTTTGAGACTATGCATGAGATGAAATTATGAGAAATCCACCTAATAGAATTAGGCCCGACTAAGTAGGGTCTAGTCCCACCCCATTGTGGGCGCTGTGTATCCTTGAAAGGCTGGGTTGCCCATTAAATAAATATAATTTTGGAATAAAAGGAAGTTAATGGGCTCAGTTAAATGTGCTAAATTTGGTTAAGTGTGGACATTAGTAACTGCACACTAAAAAAGAGAAGAGTTAGAGAACTAAAGAAGAGAAGAAGGAATGAAGAGAAGGAATAACAAATAGAGCTCAAAAGAGATAGATTACAAAAGAGAGAGCAAAAAGGTAAGAGAAGAAAAGAAGACAGGAGCTTAAGAAAAGGAAATCAAAGAGGAAATTTGAGGAGCTTAAAGGCTGAAGCTACTATATTGCAATTTTTTTTTCAATGTTGAAGTAAGGCATGATATTCGTTGTAAACATCTTATGCCTTGTAATAAATAATGTTCTATTTAGATTTTACTGAAAATCTTTCTTGTAAACTTGTTTTTATTAATGGAATATTGCTTATTTACATTGTTAATCTTTTATGCTATATTCATGTACTTAAAATATATTGTAATTATAATATGTTTAATTATTTGATTGTGAATTATTTATTAGAAGTTAATAGTGAATTAGGATTCAATTATGCCTCCCAGAGAACGATCTGGACTCAACCAGTTTAAAAAGAACTTCAAATCTAAAATGTCAAGTTAACTTAACCCTATACTTCATTTTCGGCATAAAACCAAGTTAACCTAAGTTGCATTCTTATGTAATTAATTAAGTCTAATTAACTTAATTAGTTGTGTTGAGAACTAAATGATCAGTGATGACCCTTAGTGAGTTGCTGTGGCTACTAGGAATTTTAGATTTGGAGTTTCCTTGGAGTCCTGTCAAGGTGGGTGCACCCCACACACCTCTTATTACACTAGCTACAGATTTCATCTCACGTCTACAACCACTCGCTTGATGAACTAGATCCACCTCCCACAACTGTGGCTAAGTTTTTGTTTTTCGAGGGGATCACATGTGATACCTTGCTTCATTCGACCGAGAAATTGCTCGATTTGTTTGGGTTCCGATATTGTTCAATTTCTGATTTGCGCGAATTGTCCTAATTGCCAGGTTCTTCCTTGGTGGCGCAATCAACATCTACGAGTGTAGAGTTCTTCTTCTTTTCTAGACACTAGAATGGCAAGACTAAAACTTCTTACTCTTGGATGCCTTCTTTAATATTTGCAATGTGATTGTTTTTCTTTCTATTTTCCCTTTCTTTTCATGGTAGATTTTGCGTCTTTCCGTTGCTACGTGGAGCAACTTCCCTTTTCTTGGGAGGGTGTTTAGGTTTCTCTCTTTCTTCTTCATCCTTAATAGGGCTGTACCATTTTACATCTAATTATTTCCTTTAATGGAATGATTTATTATAAAAAAAAAGAATCTTTGATTGAACACTTGATTTCATATTCACCCTACTTATTTTACACATATCATTGATCCAAAATTTTTTATTAAAGAGAATAGTTTTTGAATAATTTGGAAAATTTTTATATGTAAAAAGCAAAGGTACCACCCGGTTAACAAGAGAGCTAACACAAATTGACCTATTGTACCATATCCGAAAGATATTTAAGAGTATCCTGCAAATTATAGAAAATCAAAACAACTAATTGAATAGACTAAAAATCTAGATAAAGAAAAGGTACCTAGAAGCACAAGGCACAACCTAGACAATTAGACGTAATTAGAACATGGAAGATGGTTACTCACTTGATTGATCGCAAGTCAGATGAATATATCAACGGATATACTATAAGAGAGTTTTAGCTTATAGAATTTGCAACTTGGGATGTAAGTTTTGATAAATCCGAGTTGAACTCGACTTACCATGACTTGAAGAGAATGGGTAAAACTTGACTAGATATGAGTATGGATATGTGTATGGATCTATGTCTAATCACCTGACCTGAGTATCCAAATAAAACCCCTATTTACTTGAGATATATAAGCCCCACACTAAGTCCCTTATTCCCCCAGTTTAATCTACCTTATGATTTCCTCTATGATTTTGAAGGTTGAGAGTATTTTTGAAACTTTTATTGAATATTTATTTCGGGAATGGAGATCTTTTATTCGGAATATACCTGTATTTTGTCTTTCTTCATATTTTTTATTTTTGATATATTCTCCTTAAAGTTATTTTTTACAATAATTTCAATGGTGATCTCTAAATAAAATTGGAGTAGTCTGGGCTCTTATATTTCAAAGTGAAGAGAAAAATAATTGATGACTCCTATTATAGATTTTTTTTTAATTTTTTAACTTAAATTTGGATACTATTTAATTATAATATTAATTTATAAATGACACAGAACAAATAGGATGCAGGAATAAATTTTATAAATAAATATAAATATGAGTTTAATCAAATAATCTGACGCGAACCCGAGGCGTTTGCGGACTGCATTGCGACGCATTTATAAACAGACGTGACGAACCAGAAGAAACAAACCCGGATAGCCCCGGCCCGTTGGTTTTATTTTCCCACGCACGGAAAGAGGAGAGAGAGGCGCTGTCCTCAGCTTTTCCCACGCCCACCCCCTCCCATTCTCCTCTTCGCCCTCCTCCCACCGCCTTTCTTCCCCTGCGTAAAATCTCCTCCTCAGCTCCCAAGCACCAGACGAAGATTAGGGCAACATCTCAGTCAGCCAGTCGAGATGTCCACTCGCGAGAGCGGCCGCCACCATCACTCCTCTCGCCGCGACAGTCGCAGCTCCCACCGCCAGGTCTGTTACGGATGCGTCCTCTCCTTTCCCCCGCCTTTCAGATCGCGTCGTTCTTGCTCGTTCGCATGTTGGATCAGATGATCCACTACATAGGGATCGCCCGTCTTTGGTCGCTTACATCGTACCTAATTCTTCGTTGATTTCTTGCATTCGTCGTGATCACGCGGGAGTTAGTCGCCAAGGCAATGAACAAGATCACGCTCGTAACAACTACTAGGAAACCTTACCTCCTTCCTCGATGGGTTATGCCCATGTTTGGGAACATGAGATCGCATGTTTCGTATCAGACAGGACCGTGGATGTTGTCGTGTTGATGTAGAAGTCGGGGAAGTCTGCCTGTTTTCGCCAGTAACTGCAGAGGAGAGCTTTCAATCATCACGCTCTTAACATCGTTTTCAGATGAAAGCCTTCTCATTGGGCGATATTGGTGGTGTGCTTTTTTTGCAGGAAACGGAAGTTATGCTTCTTTTTTAATTTTTTTTTTTTTTTTGAGGAGGAAGGAGAAGTTATGTTAGAAGAGATTTGCTCGTTGAATGTGCTTTGGCAACGTGATAAGTTGATTGAGATGTTCATTCAGGGATAAGCTCATACATGTGTCTAGACGAATTGATTTTCAAGATTACCTTTGGTTAGTGCCAAGTTTAGATGTAGGCTTAATGTTGGTTCCATGCAGATTAGTTTGATATATCATACATGTCATTTGTCCACGTTAAGTGGGACTTGTGACGTGTATCCTGGGCGAATTGTCATTGTGACAAGTGACCCTGATTGGGTTAGAGACTGCTCTGTGGACTCCCTTACAAGATGTTTAGAGTTTTTTGGCTTATTTTGAGAGGTTTGTCATTGAGGAATATTGTTTCGTCATCATTTGGTGTCTCTCTGGAAGTCCAAGACTGCCTTTGATATGTATATTCAAACCATTTTTTTTTTCTTTCAATTTTCTAGCATTACTAATGCCATCTTTCCTTGCTTGCCCACACAACCTTTTGAACATCTTCACTTCGTCTAGTACATCTTTTTTTTGTTTGCTGACTACTGACTCTAACCTTGGCCTCGTATTATGTTTCTAGTCTTCTTACTTTTTTTTGAAAGAAAATTTTAGTCTTATTACTGCACTCTAGTATTTGCTTTTTATTTCTAGTGTTGTTTTCTTGCAATAAAATCATTATTGACCTCTTTTCTTCTTTTATTCCTTTTTGAATTTTAGGGGTGCGTTTACCCCATTTAGCAGGAGGGATTTCTTAGCCTGGGTTTGGTGTGAAACCTGGGTTTGCACTAACCACAGTTTGACGGAGGGATGAGAAATCCCTTGTTTTGATCCTGTGCCTCATCCTCGTTGTACCTGTGCAAATAGGCCTGCCACTCTCCCATCTTACCCCCCACCCCCCTCCCCCAATCTCTAGCTATCTCTACGCACCTGATCTCCCCTAACCTCCCCTAATCTTCACTTGATACGAAAGAGAGATGGCATGTGAGAGACATGCCAAAGAGCGAGATGAGTGAGTGTGGGACGAAAGGAGACATGTTGGAAAAAAAAGGGAAGGGGAGAGATATTTTGGAAATGGAAAATAAAAAGGGAGTGTTGATGATGAATTTATTGGTATTATTGATAAGAACATGAAAGAACTTGGTGCAAATTTTGGCATAATTTTACTGGGAAGAGAATTAATGAAAAGATTTGATATGGTTAAAGGATTTAATAAGAATTTATTGGTATTATTTTGATGAAGGAAATGTGCTTGGAATTGGAGGGGATTATGTAAGGGAGGGAATATTTATGCAAACCAAGGGCAAAGCTGTGTTTTGATATATTTTCTCCCTTTTTATCCCCCATTTCAAAGTAAACACCCTACTTTTCCACCCCTAGTTTATCCCTAGCTTATCCCCCGTTCACGTAAATGCCCCCTACAGAATCATCCCAGGTTACACGTAATCACCAACATGGGATATCCTCTGTTTGTAATTTCTTATTCCGTGGAATACATCCTGCAACGTAAATTAGCCCTAACCTTTTGTAACCACCTTATCTGTGAGAATTGTTTTCCAAAGATTTGATAAGATTAGTCTAGCTGTAGTGATTAACTTTTTCATTTGATAACCTAATATGTTCCTTGATTGGGATAAGTAAACTTGATATATCTAAGAAATGTAACAGTTGATATATCTAACTAAGAAATGTAACAGACATAAGTCAAATGTCCTCAATCCTTCCTTCTTGGATATTCATGGGGAAATCCTATTCTCAGAGCCTCATCTTGAATGGAATCCATGTACATGTCTAACGACGCATTAATGCTGAAATTGCTGATTTACCTACTGCATAAGTCCATCTCTTTGATATGATGTCAAATTGCCATTTTTTATGTCTTGTTTGATGTACTTTGCATAGATTGTCTTATGCACACTGCACTTTGTATTGGGTACTTTTATTAGGATGATGACTTATACAAGGAATGGAAATTGATTATCTTTCATTTGCATTAGTTTTTTTTCCCTTGATGTTTGTGTGGACTTTAACAGGATAAACTAGGAAGGGATGCCCATGAAAACCACAGAGGTGGTAGCTTGAGAGGTCACAGCCACAAAGAACACTACAAGGACCAAAGCATGAGAGGTGAAAGAGGAAGTAACAGGATTCACCATCGAGGCTGGGATTTTGACAGGTATTTAACTAACATTTTTTCATGGACATTGTGGATCTTTTTTGTGGTTGCACTGATCCATCTTGGGGATTATAAATTTATAACGCTCTGTTTGTGACAAATGTCGCAAAATTCTGCTTAGTCTTCTCTCAAAAAAAAGAAAATTCTGCTTAGTCTTGTTGTTCTACTTAAGTCAACTTTTAACACATCTAGTGTACAGTTAATCCTCATTCCATCTTTTGATTGTAAATTTTTATTGTTTTCAAAGTGGATCATGAAAAATCTAGATTTTTGGTCTTTTTATCAAATATTTAATTGAGACCTAATTTGCTTAATCTATACTTTTCTTGCAGGGATCATGGTCGTCATTATGAAAGAAATAGGGGACATAAGCATAGATCCCGCTCACGCTCTAAAGATAAATCTAGAAATCAATCTAGACCACGTTCTCGATCTCAATCTCCTTCTAGAAGGTGCTAAAAACCATCTTATTTGTATTTAAATCTTATGCATGGTTCCTTGAATTTTGCTTTATCTTGTGGTGTGTTGAGTTCTTAATGCATGGTCTATGTATGTGGATCTTGTTTTAAAAAAAATAGTCCTATCAATATATGTCCAAATTGACCATCATGTAACTTGATGTATTTGGATTAAGAAATCTATTTTTCTACTTCCCTAACCACCCTTAGTTCCATTGGAAGAGGGGCATGGTTGCCCAACTGTAGAAGCATGGGGTTTGGTGTGAATGGGCTGTTGAATTTGTGGTGGGAAGGAAATGGTGATTATTGCAATTATGAGATCTTAAGTATTGGTGCAACAATTTTTTGGATTAGCATGAGAGAAGCCCAGTACCAGTACTAGAGTATGTAGTCAATGTTTTACACTTCTAATGGAAGTCCAAACATGAACAAGGTGCTTTTGGTAAGGCCTTTCTCTTGTATGATATAGAGCATCGCTACCTGGCCCTTTTGAACTTGTGGAGTTCAATAGTTTTGAATAAAAACTTTGGTAATTTCTTTGTTGATATTACCTAGAAAAGTTTGGAATTATTATAGTGAGATGGATGACTAGTTTTGATAGATTTTTTTTTTTTTGAAAGCAAAAGCAAAAGGAAAGCTAGCTGTATTATACATGTGGAATTTTTTTTCGCACAGAGGTAGAAGGATGACTACTCAAGACAAGAACAAAAATAACTATTCAAGATGCAGAGGTTTCATTCACCACAAGGATTAACAAGAAGTACACATCTATGCTGATACAATAAAACCTTCAAAGGATCAACATTATTTCCTTTTTAAGTTAAAGAAATCCCTAGCTTTCCATACCATCCCCTTCGAGGGAAAGCATGTAAAATGAGGGATTCGAGATGAAAAGGAAAGGACCCTCTCGTATACTTTCATACAAGGAATCTGTTCCACTTTGTTTCTGTCTCCCTTTTAACTTATGAATCGTGCTTGTGTTGCTTTAAGCTCCAAAATGACTTATTTTATGTGATGTGATAGTTCATTTATTGAAATTTTGACCTTCATTTTTAGCTTACTAGAAATATTGTAAGTTATACTTCTTATTGAATATATATATTCTTTTCTAAGTATGTGCATGCGTGTGCTTGCACATGTGTGCACACACACACATGCATAATTTTATATGTATAATTATTTTTTAAATATTTAAATAAAAATATTCAGTATTAATTCCCAATTGCTCACTCGTATTTAGTTGACCTCCTTGCTTGAATACCAACTACTGAGTTCTGCATCCTTGGAGACTATGCTTATTTGCTCATAATTTTGATTGATAACTTGGATTTTGATGGAGTTTAGAGTTTGGGAACTCAGATAGCATATCCTTGAAGTCCAAAGGGCATCATCCTCTCCATAGGTGTATCCACGTCTAAAGATATAGTGAAATATTCAGCAAACAGCCAAATGATGCTAGGAAAAATAGCATAAACACCCTAAAATCTTGTCTTTCAGCTCTTTGCATTGGGCCCATATATTGAGAAGATGATCATCTAATTTTCTCTAACATTCTTCATAGTGCCACCATTAGGATGAACCATCAACTCTCCTTCATTGGTTGTGCCTATGGCGATAGAAGACTTCCGTTCATTTTCATGTCAATTAGTGAAGTTCTGCAATTCAATTATTTTATTTGGTTTGGTATTTTGTGCAATCTGTTTGCTTTTCATGGGAACCACTTCATGTGAAGAATAGTGTCTTACGGAGAAAAATCTCCATTTCTTTCTATAAGGATGGTGATAGTACATACACTTACATTTTTCCCTTTTAAATTTTGAATTGGATTTTCTCAAATTTTTTTTTTGAATTGGATATACGTGGTGAATTTTACCGTTTTACATATTTTTCTTTTATATGTTTGAATTGGATACATCATAACTTGCTTGATATTTATATTTTGAATTGGATACATCATAAGTTGCTTGATCTTTATGGTCTCCTCTTTGCAGCAAACGTGCAAGCGGGTTTGATATGGCCCCATCCAGTTCCTCTATGGCACCTGTTACTCCTGCTGGTATGCAATATTTAATTTCCTTTTTTTGCATTAATTTACTAAGGTGTTTACTGGATTATCTTTAGTTTTTTTTTGTTTAGTGAAATTATTTGTTTTATTGTCCAGAAATTACTCTTCAATTAATGGTATCATACTGAAACTGAGGACCATTGTGTTGTTGGTTGTTGTGTGGTTTTCTGTCTGTGATTGTGTTTGCCATTCGGGTAAGAAGGCAATCCACATTTCCGGTGAGGCTATCTATCGGCGATCTCTGATGATCTTACATTGAGCAAGGCAATGGAGTGCAGGATCTTCTTCATCCTCAGCAGAAAGTGTTGACTTTTGGTAGACCTGCAGTTGTTTCTTTCATATATACAATGACGGCTTTGTCCTTTGCTTTCTGTAATTATCTGGCTGTAATTCTTTTTGGAAAAAAAAATCTGGCTGTAATTGCTAGTTCAAAGATTCAGATGTTTGTTAGACATGACCATGTGATTTTAGAACAACATTGTTTCTCGCAGATCTTTTCTTTTTCCCTTTTTATTTCTTGGTCTGTTTATTGTCAGGCCAATTTCCCAGTATTCCTCAACCCACAACTACAATGGTGCCCAACATGCTTGCTTTCACGGCTTCACAGGTATACTTTGAGAAGCTTAGTTTGATATGTTTTTCAGATGGTATGTTTTTTGACTTACTAATCTATCTGGTTGAATATATGGATCAGCTTGGAAGTGTACCTTTAATGCCTGCACAGGTGATGACTCAGCAGGTATGGATCTTGCAGTTACTGGCCTCCTTTCTCTTGCTTTTTCATTATCTTCTTTTGATGCTTACATGATACTGTCCCGCCATCTTTAGGCTACTAGGCATGCTCGCCGTGTCTATGTTGGAGGCCTTCCTCCTATGACCAATGAACAGGTAAATATTCCTGAGTTGTCTATGAAACGACTACCGGCCTTTTGACCTATCAATGTCAATTCAAAATTCTTTGTTCGACCATTAGACATTCAAAATCCTTTTGACCTGAGTTGACTATGAACGGTATGAAAAGTGCTTCTCTTCTTCTCAGACTTCCAAAAAGCAACTATAGATAATATCGGTGGTTACTCATCTGGATCCTGCTATGTATGTGTATGTGCAAGTAAATTTGGGTAGTGAACATAATACAACATTTTTTGATTTTGATTTCTATTAATGCACTCAAGATTTTGTTGTTTAATGTTGCATTGATGTAGACGATTGGAAAATGGTCATTGTGGGTGCATGAAAAAGTTCGGTCAAAATCTCGATAGAAACATATGATGAGAGAATCTTCTCATGAACATTGAGCAATGCAATTGCAGATATATGACACCTTGGACAATTGTCAGCAGATGCATAAACAATGACTAGTAGGCTTTTACTGAGAGACATATTGTTTTTGTCTTCAAATCTCTCTCATTCAGTCAACTACATTTGAATCAGGAGCTATACAGGCTTCTCTCATGCTTTCTGTAGGCATTTTACAATTTTTTTTTTCTTCTCCCTTCAAATTGATCCAGAAGCTTCTTCCAATTTCCTTTCATAGGAGAGAGAAAATGTGGAACCCGTTTAAAGCTCTGAAATGTAGTTTGCCTTACAGTTTTAAAAGCAGTCAAAGACCACAAAAGGAGGAAAGAATGCTCAGCTCAGTTCTAGATACTTTGAAAACAACTCAAAAATTCTTCCAATAAAATAAGTGCTTGGATGGTATCTACACGAAGCATTTTGGGCGGCTTGTATTAGGGATTAGTAGGACTGGGAAGTTAGATTACTGCATGCCATTACTTAAGGTAATTTTCCAATGTGATTGAGAATGTAATTGGGATATATGGACCCCGCTAAAGCAACAAGCTTGCAAGGTATGATAACATATTGACATACTTTCAGTAGAATAATTCATACCACTGTTTCTGGTGGTTTCAAAATAGCTTCTTTCCCTTGAGTTGTTTACAAGATTTTGAAGAAGACAGAAGGATGGTCATAAGTACTTGCAGGAGGAAGGCACGGCATAGAAAGTTATGTTCCTTCGGGGATGTACACACAGGCTATTGTCAGCTCATGTGAGGTGTTGGGTGAAGTCTTGCAGCAAGTTCAACCCTCGGATACAAAGTGGGTCAATGCTTCTGTACTTGGTCTCTACATGAATGTCCTTAACTGTAGCCCCATTTTAGAGTAGTCCTTTTTTTTTTACCAAGTTTTAGGATGCAAGTTATGTCAAGCACAGCAATCTGTGTTATGTGGTCTCTTTCTTATCATTTAAGACCATTGCATGCAATTTCAAGTGAATCTTACCCCAAACAACCTTTCTCTGACCATATTGTCTACATAATCAAGGCCAACTTGGTCAACATGATTTCAAGAAGAATGTCATAAGAATAGGAACAAAACGTTAGGAAGAAAGGACAGAGATGGATGTAGGGAACATGGGTTAGAGTGAGAGAGACGTTGGGTGGACTTTGATGTCTTGGTGATGGTTGGAGGGGGGGCTACACAACAATGATCTACCCTTTGCACGGTTGCATTGTTTGATCGTTGATGTGCACTAGTCTATTATTGTTGTAGGGGTTATTGGTCATGTCATGGGAATTTGTCATGAATTAGTGAAGTATCTTGTATGTAGGAGATTGGGTCATCATCAGTTGTCGTGTGTGTCATGAAGATTGTTGCTATGTAGGGTTGCGTCAAGTATGGAGCGAGTTGGGATTGTAGAAGCTCCATAGTCGGCTGTGATATGATAGAATGATTGCTTTTTGATGTCTTGCTTTAGCGATGTGGTAGGCAGGACACCATCCACGAAGGAGGTTCTATAGCCCCACCATTTTTTGCTATTAACTATTCAACGAGTGGGACCCCTACGATGTCCCCCTAGGTGTGACCTTGATGCGAGAATTCATGAGCAGCCTCAAGCGGCACAAGATTGCCGAGATCTTCTGCAGTAAGCGATTGAGCCATCGTACCCACTCTTCCCAGAAGGAGCCGATCTTCGAGATGTGCTCCCTTCGACCAGGTGAGGTCTACACTCATGAGCGACTCTAGCAAGAGATGAAGATCTTGTTGACCTTCGGGATGCTCTAGTAATCTAGTTGGAGGCAGAGCTTCTCCCAGATGGATCCATTGTCGTCACCATCGGCTTCAAGGAGATGAGGTCATCCTCAACCATCAGGTGTGCGAACGAGGGGTTGATGTCATCGCAGGTGGAGATTGAGAGGGACCTGGACATGATGATGGAGATGATACGTTACTACAAGTAGTTGCAAGCTGTCGGAGCTGAGTAGAGAGGACGTGGAGATGGTTGTGATGTGATGTTGAAGACGAAGCAGAGTGGAAGAGGAAGAATAGCGGGATGATGTTGGCGAGCGTGTCCAGCACCATCATTCCTCGACATTGAGCTGTTCTTCACAAATGAACTGGAATATCATCAATAGATCTCACACGAAGGAGGTTCCAACAGAGATCTTGGCAAAGATCTCGAGATTGCGTGGAGAGATTGTCGGCAAAATCTCACAGGAGATCGTAAGGATGGTGAATCGTGGTTTGCTTTGGTGGCGGTGTGGGTTGTTGGGTTCTTTTAAACCCTAACAGAGGCATCAAAGGAGTTTCTTTTGAGTTATTCCTTTTGGGCATTTTGCATCTAAAGCCCTTTTTTTATGATTGTTAGTGATGTCAAAAAAAATAAAAAAGGAGGGGAGAAGAAAAAATGAATACACAAAAAAGGAAAGAAAGGAAAAAATAAGTTAAAAAATGGAAAAGGGAAGGTAATTGAAAAAAAATGGAGTTCAAAAGAAAAAAAAGGTGGAAGAGGAGGGGAGAAGCTCTTTTTTTATTTATTTTGTTCTTTATGCAATTTATTCTCCTATACGAGTATGGGAGAAAGGAGTGTTAGTGATGCAAGTCTATTGTGGATCTCATATAAGGGGGACTCATTCCTCTGAGACATGGGAGGGAGGGAGTTGAGGAAAACATGAGTGAGAGGGAGAACGAGAGGGGGTGCGCGGGGCAAGAGGCGAGTGAGGGGGGGAGAGACGGCTCTGGTTGGACGGAGGTGAGGAGGTCACGGAGGGGAGCGGAGCCGGTGAGATGTTTCAAGTGCCTCGGGAGGGGGCATGTGGCGGTGTGCTGCAGAGTGCTGGTGAGATGCCTGTGCTGTGGTGGTCTGGGTCATCGAAGGTCGGCTTGCGGGCTCCGTGGGCCGGGTGACGGGGTCTCTTCGAGGAGGGTGGGGACGCCTCCACCCCCCCGGAGGGGGGTGCCTCTAGTGGAGGTTGAGGCGTCGTGGTCGGAGGAGATTGGGTCATTGGAAGGGAGGTTGGCGTCGGCTATGGTGGCGGTGGTGCTGGAGGGGGAGGTGGATGTGGGAGCTCTGAGAAGGGTGGTTGTGGCCTTCTTGGGGACTGGCTGGGGGTCCTTTGGGGTGGCTTCCCTCAGGAATGGGTGCTTGGTGTTGCTGGGACTCGGTCGGGAGGAGCTGCGACGTCTGGCCTTCAAGGTGCTGCGGTGTGGTCGGGGCGTGGTGCAGTGTCGTTGGTTGGTGAGGTCGGATGGTGCGTTGGAGGAGCGACCGTCGATTGGCGCGAGGCAGAAGGTGCTGATTGAGGGGGTTCCCCTCTTCCTCTGCACGGTGGTGGCGGTGGCAGTGGTTGCCCCTTTTGCGAGGCTCTGGAGTTGCGAAGGCTTGGGCCTGAGGTCGGTGGGCTTGTCGCGGTTCGGGGCGTGGGTGGAGATGAAACTGGGGAGACAGCTCGTGGAGAGGATGGTCCTCAGATGGGGGAGCTCCTCCTGGCTGGTTCGCGTCTCGCGGGGATCCGGTAGACCTAGATCCTTCGCTGAGGCGATGGTTGGCAGTGCGGTGGCGGTACCTGGAGGCGGAGGTGGCGGGTGAGCGGACGAGGGGCAGGCTGGTTTTGGGAAGCTCGAAGGTTGCGGCGAGGATGGCGCAACGGTTGCGATCCCCGGGGCACGATTTGGGGCAGGTGAAAGGGTGAGGATCTTGGAGGCTGGTGCAGGTCTTGCGGAGGAGGTTGTGGAGGAATCTGCGGCGCTGAGGAAGACTTTGCTGAGGTGGCCCTGGGTCTTGTGGAGTGCAGTCATGACAGACCCGGGTTGGGCGGGTTGGACCTGATTACGGGAGGCGATGGACTCGGTGGGGTTGTCGGTTCGAACCCCACCTCGCGGGCAGATCCGACACTTCGGTCCAGTGAAGCTAGCGGATTGGGGGCTGTGACTGGAGGCCCGCGACGTGTCCTCGATAGGCTGGACTAGGCAGCGGGGTGCGGTGTTGTTGGCAAGGTGGGGCATGCGCGGAGGTGGAAACCGATGATGCCTATGCCGCAGCGGCTTACAGGCCACGGTGGTCCTACCGGAGGGGGCACGCTGTGATGGCTCCGACTGGGAGCGGGGTTGAGGAGAGCCAGCGTCGGAGGCGGGTGGAGCTGGGCGTCGCTTCGCCTTCCGGAGGGTAGGGCGAGGTGTCGAGGTTGAGCCTGGTAGGGGGCGGAGGCAGGGCGGGGGCTGTCTTGGGGGTTTCTGGTGTTGAGGATGGACAACGGGTGGTGGGAGTTAGTGGAGATGTTGGGGCGGTGGAGGACGTGGTGAAGGTGCGGAGGGCTGATGTGGCGGTAGTGCAGCCTGTGGAGGGGGTCTTGTCGCAGGGGGCGCAGGCACTGGCTGCGGACAGGGTGGTGGCTTTGGGGCAGGGTGGATCGGGGGGCGATGGTGCGGGGGGATCGCCCGACGGTGTGTGGTGATGGAGGAGGGAGAGGTGGCTACGGAGATGGGGTTTAGGCGGTCGACGCAAGGAGTTTCCCGGGGCTCTACATGACTAAGGCCCTGTCGTGGAATGTGGGGATTGAATGACCCCTCGAGGCAGATGGCTCTGCGGGGGCATATTCAGATGTGAGGCCCTGACATTGTCTTTCTCTAGGAGATGAAATGGGGGAGCTGTGATGGGAGGCTGAGGGAGGTGGGGGGAAGTGGATTTGGGGGGTTTTTGGCCCTAGATGCGGTTGGAAGTGCGGGTGGAATTGTTGTGGGATGGAAGGATGATGCTTTCTCCTTGCTGGACTCGTTGGTGGGGTCCCATGTTGTCACTGTTACGTTACAGAGGCGCCATGACAATACGTGTTTGCTCTTTTCTTCGTTTTATGCCCTGACGGAGGGTTGGAGGAGGCATGCTTTGTGGGAGGATCTGAGCCAGGTTGCGGCAGCATTTCAGGGGATACCTTGGTTGTTAGGTGGTGATTTTAATGTCACTTTGCTGGCAGAGGTAGATCGGATGGCCGTGGGGGGGTGGACCAAGGTTTTGAGGCGTTTGCGGGCTTTGTTGCGGAGCAGGGGCTGGTTGACATGCCACCTTCGTCCTGTCATTTCACCTGGAGGAGCTCTGGAGGACAGCGATCCCGGATCGATAGAATTTTTGCCTTGATGATGTTGGCAGAGCTGTTCCCTATGGCGGAGGTTAGACCCCTGGAGCGGCCGTTCTCGGATCATACTCCCTTGTTGTGGGTGATGAATGAGGAATGGAGGCATGGTACATATTTTAAGTTCGATCGAACATGGCTACTCGAAGAGGGGTTCAGGGGGTTGGTAGAGGAGCGGTGGAGGTTGGTTCATGTGGATGGCTCGACAGCTGTCAGATTGGAAGCTAAGCTGCGGGATTTGAGATCCTTCCTGAAGATCCATAAGAAGCAGATTAGGGAGGAACGTGGGAGGAGAGAAGCTCTTGGTGAGATTGCACGACTGGACATGGTGGAGGATGTTGGTCTCCTTTCTGACGTTGACAGGGTTAGCAGAGCGAGGCAGCTATAGGTGATACAAGAGGAAGACTGGAAGGTGGAGATGGAGTGGAAGGTGAGATCCAGGCAGAGGTAGCTAAAGGAAGGCGATTCTAACACTCAATTTTTTCATATGGCTGCATCAGGAAGGAGGAATTGGATTGGCAGGTTAGTGGTGGATGGGGAGGAGTTTGTGGGAAGAGAGTCGGGGGGGGGGGGGGGGGGCAGCTGCGAGGTACTTCAGAGAGTTTACCGGGAGAAGACATGGGGGAAGGTGGAGATGGTTGGGGTCTGAGGTACCGCGGATCGAGGATACAGAAGTCGGTCTCTTGATGGGTCCGTTTGAGGAGGATAAGGTCTACAAGGCAATCTGGGGGCTGAACGCTGATGGTTGTCCGGGTCCGGATGGTTTTCCGGTTGCCTTCTATAAGGAGTTCTGGCCGGTGGTGAAGGAGGATGTGATGCAGGTCGTACAAGAGTTTAGAGCTGGAAATTCGGGCTTCAACAGGTTGAACAAGTTCTACATGTTCCTGTTGCCAAAGGAGGGTGCCGAGGAGATTCAGGAGTACAGACCGATAGCCCTCTCGAATACTATCTACCTGATTGTGGCGAAGCTCCTGGTGAATAGATTGAGCAGGACCCTGGTTGGGATTGTAGACTTGGTGCAGACGGCTTTTGTCCCCGGCAGAAATATTTCGGAAAGTTATGTGTTGGCCTCGGAGATCTTATCGTCCTGGAAGAGAAGTAAGAAGAAGGCTTTCTTGTGGAAAGTTGATTCCAACAAGGTTTATGACTCGGTTCAGTGGTCGTTTCTTTGGGTGTCCTTGGTGAAGAGGGGCTTCCCGCCGGTGTGGATTGACTGGATGAAGAGATGTGTCACCACGATGTCTTTCTCGGTACTTATCAATGGAAACCTGGCAGGGGGTTGGATTCAGCCGAGGAGGGGGTGAGGCAAGGGTGTCCTTTGGCCCCGATGCTCTTTGTTATTGCAATAGATGCACTTGCGAGGACGGTTAAGAGGTCGTGTGAAAGGAACTTGGTGAAGGGTTTCTCTTTGAGAGATGGGACGAGTATTCCGTTACTGCAGTATGCAGATGATACGATTTTCTTCATTGAAGGTGGGGAAGTGGAAGCCAGGAGAATGCGGATTTTAGTCTTCTTGTTTGGTGAGGCCTCAGGACTGTAGATCAACTTGTCTAAATTTGAGTTTGTCCCCTTCAATTTGACTGAGGTGGAGGCGAGGGGGTGTAGCTTGGGTCTTGGCACAGAGCAGGTGAAGCTTCAGATCAGATATTTGGGTTTACCGTTGACGGATGGCAGGATTCTGGTGAGAGACTGGGCTCCCCTGGTGGAGAGACTGGAGGGGAGATTGGCAGGGTGGGCATCCAGGCTTCTGTCAAGGGGTGGAAGGTTGGTCTTGCTCAAGGCGGTTCTGCCAGCGATGTCGTCGTATTTCACGTCTGTCCTGAAGATGCCTCGGCAGGTTGTCTTAAGAATAGAGAGGCTTATGAGGAATTTCTTCTGGTCCAACCAGGGGACGAGTGGACCTGGTGCCAGGTTGGTAGCATGGGAGGAGGTTTGCAAGCCGGTGGAGGAGGGGGGACTTGGGGTGAGGGACCTGGGGAGATCAGATGATAGCCTGTTGGTGAAGTGGGTGGGGAGTCTCTTGGAGTGCAGGGTGGATTTGGTGGGCAAGGTGTTTGGGATGGCTTATGGTGGCCCGGTGCGGTGGGATCTCCTGATATCTCCGTCGAGGGATGCTTCTCACTTCTTGAAAGGATTGTCGGCGGTGGCTCCTAGGGTGCAGAATTATTTTGTTCTGGTGGTGGGAACGGGGAGATTTTCAGGTTCTGGCTGGATGATTGGACGTGGCAAGGTGTGCTTGCTAGAAGATTTTCGAGATTGTTTGCTTTGTCCCAAAGCAAAGAGGCGTCAGTGGCCGAGGTGTGGGAAGGTGGGTGGTGCCCGTGCTTTGTTGGAAACTTTTCAGATGTGAGAGCTCATGATTTCCAGAGACTGCTTGAAGAGTTAGAAGGGTTGCAATCGGCTTCCGGTACTGATATGTTTGGCTGGGATGAAGGTGATTTCTCGGTGGGGGCTGCCTACAGGAGATTATCCAGCGGAGACTCCACAAGTGATTTGGATCTGGTAAGGGATTGCAGACAGATTTAGAAGGTCGCGTGTCTTTTAAAGGTCAAGATCTTTGTCTGGTTGCTTAGGAGGAGACTTGTGACTAAGGTTTGGAGGGCGAGGTGGGCTCCTGGAGAGAGTAAGGTTTGTCCTTTGTGTGGAGGTGGTGGGGAGGAAGATATTGACCACCTTTTTTTCACCTGCCCGTTTGTTGTGCAGATATGGAGCTGGGTGGGAGCGGGGTGGTGGAAATGTCGGTCTTTTGAAGAGTTTTGGCACAGTTTCAAAGGTGGAAGGGGTGATGTTGGACAGATTGTCTTCCGTACGAAAAAGGAGAGGGCCAGGCCGTTGGCGGTGTTATGGGGCATTTGGTTGGGTAGGAATGCTGTGGTCTTCAGAGGCCAGAGGCCTTATGTGGAGAATTTTGTGGAGTCTGTATTTTCTTTGTTTAATCTTTGGAGTGGATCCTTGTGAGTGGGGGGCCTTGGGGTTTGCCCTTTTTATTGGCGGAGGCTGTTGATTCTCTAATTAATATATTTGGGTAGTTATCATGCTGGATAACTATCCTTTCCTTTTTCAGAAAAAAAGGTCTCCACATGAGAGAAGCTCATTGGTATACGAGAGGAACATATTCTTGGTTCCTATATAAGAGAAGTCTATTGAGAGATTTTCATATGGGAGAGGCCTACTTCCAGTTTTTGTGTGGGGGAGCTCAATCTTAAGTTCTCCAAGGGAGAGACCTACTTTTGATATCTCTAATAGGGAAGGCACCAACAATATTTGAGGTTTTCATGAGAGAGACCAATTAGAGCTAGCTTCAATAGTTTATCTACCATACTTGAACCTACGTTGATGTGTTATCATCTACATATTTGCCTTTAAGTATGGATGAGGATGCAGTTGCTGTCATTCGCGTGGTGGAGAGTCATGATTTGGTTGTATTAGTTGAAAGTTGTGTTTTGCCTGCAAGAGTGAAGAGTTATGCTATACAAGTTGAATATTTTATTCTTGAGCTTGAGGATTGTTGAGATAGATGAATGTTGTTGGGTAACTGGATAATGGGAGATCCAGTTACATGTTTCAATTCCACATAGTGGAGTGGGAACGAGAAAGGTGCGTGGTTGCCTATATAAGGGCCTTGTAACCCCCGTTTGTCTTTGAGAAGAAATATTGAGAGATCACGCTCATAGAGGTGATTCTCCATGGTTTTCTCCCCTCTTTGAGAGGAGAGGGGTTTTTATGTAAATCTAAGTCTTTCGTTGCATTGTTTTGATATTATTTGTTTGTTTTTCTTTTAATTATTTATTTCAACACTTGTATTTATGCATGGATGATTGCATGGCACCTAGTTTGCATGTTATTAATTATGTCATATCCTTCCATGGTGGACCTCAAATGTAGCTTAATTATTCGGAGGAAAAGGCCACGTGGATAGTCTACGTGGCATGGTTCACGCGTCCAATAAGGTCACTAGCCTTGATATTTTGTGGGTTTTCTTAGTCAGGAAGTTTTGCTAACTTTTGGCATTTATTTGCTAGAATAATTGGAGTTTTTTTAGGATAATTAGTGGTTGCTATTTTAGTTAATTAGGATTCTAGTTTGCTATTTTTCCTTATTTAGAAGTAGGGTTACTACCTCTATAAAAAAAGAGGACCCTACCAATTATCATTTGGGTCAAAAGACAAGTCACTGGGGAAAAAGTGTTAAAGAAGTCTACTTTATAGGTTTGGGTGAACCCTTTTGCAATAAGATGGGCTTTATACCTAGAAATAGATCTATCAGGATTATATTTCAAAGCAAAAACCCATCGGCAATCGACAACACGAGCACCTGTAAGGAGAGACGTCAGCTCCCATGTTCCTCTGGACTAAAGGGTAGCCATCTCGTCCTCTGTGGCCTGTAGCTAGTTCGGATCAAGCATGGCTTGTTGGTAAGACGAGGGTATATGAGAGGTAGAGAGAGCTGCAGTAAACATGCCAAAGATAGGCTTGAGACTAGCAATAGAAACAACCCTAGCAACATGATAGTGGGTAAAAGTACATGACATCTTCCGAATAGCCATTGGAAGACCTATATCATCTATAAAGGGTTCCTTAGAGGAATTAGGAAGCAAGTCACCTCAAGAACAATCATCATGAGATCTTGCATCATCACTATTAGGCATACAATCGTCAGTATCCTTAACACTTATCTGAGGTCAGGAGGATTGTGGCACTGGAGTGGGGGGTGTGTGTTGTCAATATGTGATAGGCAGTCTATAGGATATTGGTGGATCCCTGAACCTAGCAGTTCCTTTGTTAGCAGTAGTGTCAGGAGCATTCTCAGAGATAGGAATATTCTCTAGTGGGATTGGGGGAATAGGAATAGGAACAACCTCAGTCTCAAAAACAATTGATGCCCATTAGTAGAAAATTATGGAACAGTTTTATGAAATGGAACATCAGCACTGACATAATGTTTCTTGCCTAAGGGATTATAATGCCAGTAACCTTTTTGAGTGTTGCTATATCCCAAAAAGACACATTTGACTGCTCGTGGGACCAATTTGTCCTATCCTGGGCCAGTGATATGAGCAAAAGCTGTGTAGCCAAAAGTACGTGGTGGTAGGAGAAACAACTCTCTATCAAGATACGACACTTGCTATGGGATTTGCTCATGAATAATTGAACTAGGTATCTTGTTGATCAAGTAACAAGTAGTAAGAATTGCATCTCCCCAATACACAGAAGGCACATTGTGATGAAAAAGTAGCATTGTAGCTACATCCAATAAATGCTGAGGATAGGTGGTTTGATGCACTGTACCATAGGATCTGTAGAAGGCAGTTAACCTAGTTGTACAAAACTCAAGTGCATTATCGGAGCACATAATTTTTATTTTATTAGTCCTTTATGAATCTTTATAATGTTTCATTAACATGGCCAACATTTGGTTTATTCTTTAATAAAAATAGTTAGGACATTCATGAAAAATCAACAATAACAAAATAATAATGATGGCCTAGTTGATCTGGAAATCAACTAGGACCCCAAACGTCTATGTGAACTAAATAAAAAACTAAAGCAGAACTGGAGCTAGAATTAATAGGGTAACTAGAGTGGTGATGCTTCCCCATTTGACAAACATTGTAGTGAATCTCAGTAGCGGGTGAATGTATGGGATAACACGTCTAAGCTTGTCTAGAGATAAGTAACCAAGGCGATGATGTCACTGGAGAGCACTTCCAACAGTGAATCAAACCTCTCCTTAGCATGAAGCTACAAGTGGTGTCTAAACTAGGCGACACACGCCTCCCTCTTCATGTCCATCACCAATCATCCTCCTCATGAGCTTGTCCTGGAAGACACATCCCACTTCATCAAAAAACATGGCAGTTAAGATCCTTTGTTATTCTGTTAACTGATAGAAGACTGATAGGAAAATCAGGAACAAAAAGAAAATTAGGTAATCTCAATATGGAGGTAACATCCACCTCCCCCTGACCATCAATCCTAGAATGCCGGCCATATGCAACCTTAATTGTCCTACTAGGAGTAATAGAGTGAAGCCTATGGAAACAACTATGATCCCGACTTCAATGGTGTGACGTACCATAATTTACTAACCAGGTAGTACCATCACTAGACCTGTCAGATATACTCAAAGCCAGATTTATACTTGACGGGGCAAAGGTAGTAATATCTAAAGATGAAGATGGCTCCTGTGTCACTTGTTAGAGGCGCTAAAGAATGGCATCATACTTCGCACGGGGAACGTATCGAGTTGCTTCTCAGAAGAAGCAACAACCTGATTGACAGTAGGTGGTCTACTATGCTTAGGCCATCATGTAGCCTCTACATGACCAACATTGCCATAGAAAATGCACGTGACATGAGGCTTGCTAGACTGGCCCCATCCATGTCCACAACCTTGAGGCACTCCTTGACCACCATGACCACCAGTCACTTCAAAGGCAGAAGCCTGCCCAACAGTCTCAGTAGAGGGCATTGACACAACAATCCTGCTAATCCGGCTATAGGCTTTCTTCAGGGTGGAAAGCTCTGAGAGAGCATCTGGGAATGAGCAACCTCATACTCTGAACCTAGGCCTGGTAGGAAGTGGAGCACTGTAGCCTCCTTGTGGTACTCTCTTTGTGTGGGACAGGTGTACATCTGTTTGCTACAATTATATTTCTCTAAGAACCCTTTGAGAGTGGCATAGTACTGAGGTAAAGATTGACTTTCCTGCTTAAGATTACCTATCTGATGGTAGATTTACAGGACCTTGCTAAACTTCTTCTCATGAGAGTAAGTGTCATGAAGAGAATTCCACATCTCTTTAACAGTCTTGTAGTACATGATGCCATCTTGAATGCGTGGTACAATGGTATTCATGATCCACACGCATACCATTGCGTTGCCCTTCTTTTACGTGGCATATTTCCCTGTCTTCTCAGCAGTTTCCAACTTAAGCAAAACATGTTCCTTTTCATGACGTTTCATTGTCATAAGGAACGTCTGGAACCACTGTGCATGGTTGGTCTCATCCAACTTGATAATAGGAACAAAAAAATAGATTTTTATAATTCTAGTCTTTGAAGTGGGATCCGATGTCATGTTAGATGCTCTAGATGATACCATTGTGCCTACAGGGAGGGGAAAATTCCATGAAATCAGATCTAAAGTAAATATTTCATATCATAGAAAAATTGCAGAAAGTTGACGAGTTCATGAACATAAAACCCAAGACAACGGAATCCTGAAAATTATGTCAAGACCTTACCACGGGTCCCTTAGGATCGAACAAGGTGCACACTGGGGCATAGGGGAAGCCCAATGCCGCCGCCGAAGGGACCTGTGGCCCCTACGTTGCTGCAAAGGAGGGAGCCATTGGTGGCGCTATTTCCTGCCGGTAGCGCTACTGTGTGGAGGGTTGGTGGTGCTTGGAATGATGGCGTGGGAGTTAAGGGTTTTTGGTGGAGTGGGAACAGAGGCTAGGTGTTTAGTGGGATACTGGAATGTTGATTCAGGATCGTCATTTTGATACCAAATTGGAGAAAACGATCAATCTTATTCCCTCTAGCAATCCTATGCTTCTTTGTATAAAGAGAGGTGTGGGAACAATTGTATTACATAACCATAAATAAATAGAAAATTGTAATAGCACCCTCATAATATAATAAGAGACTGGAGGGGTATCTCAACAGGCTTTTGAATGGGTATGAAAAGATTAAGTGTATTGAACACAAGTCTAGTAGGAGGATACACAAATGGGATGAAGTTGAAAATTAGAACGCAACTAATGAGGGAGGGATTTTTTTAATCTGGGGATAACGCCTAACAAGATGGGGGAATTGTTGTGACATCACATAAGGAATCCATGTCAACTGGTTGAAGTAGGATGAGTTTTAGGTGCTTTATTTGACAGATTCCTTCAGAACTTTTGGACATTTATTGCAAAACAATGAGACTTTTCATGTTAACCTTGTTATTACTTTAAATAGCCTTTTGACCATCGATTCTAATTTACATCTGGATACACATACACAGGATTTGTGTAGCACCCATGTTGACACTGGTTGTTGCATTTGACATGCTTGGAAATGGGGTGGGCATGTATTCATTCTATGTTTTGTGCCACCCGATTATGAATTCGCTTTTCCTGCTTGAAGTTCCAATTTTGCAAGCCTTTTGCCCTCTTATGTGTACTGGATATCTTGAGTCTCCTTACAACCATCCATGGGTATATGGTATCTATTCAATCTGAAGAAGAAAGAAGACATCATGTATCTCCAGGGTGCTTCATGTTGTCTTCTTTTCAAAATGATTCTCATGAAAGATGGACACACCCCTTTTTTTTCAGGGTTGTGCGGAGCCCTTTTTTTTTTTTTTGAAAAGAGTTGCGTGAACCTTTTTCATAACCCTTTTTTGATCTTTAATCTCATTGTTCTCGTTCGGAATATGAATGTCTTATATTTATTTTTGCATATGGTGCCCTAATCCTAAGGTTTGCCTCTTATGATTTCTCAGGAAAATAAACATTTTTTGCCCGCAGATGTTTACTCGATATGTAAGTTTGGATGAAAAGCCAACCTCTCAAATGTTAAACCTTTAAGTGGATTCAACTGTTTTAACTGAGGTTTTGGTTCAAAGAAAATGGCAAATTTCTGCCATTTTGGTATTTCACTACTTTTGGGACAACAATAGCGAAGGAGCAACAATTTAAAATTTTGCCCCAGAATAACCGGTGCAGATATGGATGGTAATGGGAATTGACCATTTAGGATGATTCACAATTTATATGATCAAGAGAAGTCTCCTGCAAGAAACGTTTCAAAAATGAAATCAGCATCTAAGATTTATCGACAGGGGGTCAAATTTTACTAGCCGAGACATGTGGTGACAAGGTGAGAGGATGGGCATCAATACTTTAGATACAGTGGATTCTTTGAAGTAGATCCTTCTGTATGTTTCCACTATAATTATGGAGAAATCCATGGTCATGTATCTATCTAAAATGTACATTTTGATGCTGCAAACTGCCGTTTGGAGAACGTGGAAGTAGGGTGGTGAAGGTCCCAAAGATGCCATGGGAAAGATCTGACTATTACGGGAGGGAAGAATTAATGTAATGGACTAGCTATATGGAGGAAGCAGTGTCTGTACTGAATAAAATGGGGAATGGTACATTGTGTTTACTTGGGACATGAAAGGGCTTTGATGACCTTTGGATGGGAAAGATGGGGCTGGCAGAGCCATTAAGTCCTATCTGGGTAGAAGGATTTGAGGAGTGGGAGGATAGCTAATTACAAAGAAATATTATGGCTAATTATCTCACTCCTTTTGTCAGAGTAGTTTCCTTTTCCCCTCAAAATGCATGCTCTCTGGAAGCCTGTACAATGTTACTATTTCTTATAGTTGTTAAGTAATCATCATCATTCTTTTTGATGAAATCGTTGTTATCATTTTTATATCCTTTACAATTTTTTTGAGGCAGAATTTCACTGCCATATAGTATTTGTGCATGTCTAACCCACTATTTTATCAGAAGGACCTGCATCTTTGATCATGGTTGCCGATATAGCTGTTGAAATGTGAAATTATCAGTGGCAAATACGCTTCATACATTACATCATATCGTGGCAATTACATTGAATAATGCTTGATTATAACATTCGAGTTGTTGCTCTTTTGCTTCAAAAAGATAGTATAATAATGCTCTAAAGACATATTCCAAGTTTTGTTCTGATTCATGTTTTCTCGTATCCTGAATTTTTATTTTTTTTATTTGTCCTACAGACAATTGCTACATTTTTTAGTCAGGTTATGGTTGCTATCGGGGGTAATGCTGCTGGTCCAGGTTAGCTTAAAACTTTTTGGTGCAAAATTCTTCTCTATAAAAGCATAGGTCATGCATGAAAATCTTTTGAGAACTAAATAACAGAATCTATTTACAAGGAGTAATATCCAAGAATGCAACAAGTCAGTTGTAGATTTGTGTTTTCTGAACATGAATGAATGCCTAGTTAATATAAGTGGGTGCAGCAACGTGAATTCATTGCGTTCTTTTTGATCTATTGATTGTTCCTTACCAAGATCCGTACAAGTAGCATCATGGTCACCGGTTTTCACTGAAAACTACGTCAGTTTCGCTTTAACCCTCTTAGATATCTTAACATGCAACTTCTCAATCCTTCAAAGTGGGGTGCAATTTGTATTCAATGCAGGTGCCTAAACCATCTCAAAGTCTTATTCATTTATCTCCTTAAAAATTCTGCCCTTTCATATGTGTTCATTGGCGATATGCCTACATTAGTATCTTCATGTTGCCATAGACATTACCTAAGCATACCTACAATTGATAACATGTTGGGCCTATATAGCTCAAGGCTTTTCTATAGTATTTATGCCTTGCTTTGAGAGGAATCTTCTAGTTTCATAGGTTGCCAGGAAACTCCTCTTTGGGCTATAGTTCGATTCTTGATTTGGAAATCTCCACGATCTTGGAGGATGATCAAGTGAGCGGAGCGTGGAGGGAGTGCGGGGAGCGACGATGGTAGGTTGACCATTGTGTGTGGTCGATGTCAAAGAGGAGGTGGAGGGTCATCATTCGAGTGCTCAGTCACCTCGCAAAGTTCTCTTCTTTAGATGCCAGGGTCGGGGTCACATGGCTTAATTCTGTCATGACTATTATTTGTGTGAGGTGTCGTGGTATTGGTCACTGTAGGTGGTCTTTCCCGAGGTTGGAGGGGAAGGTTTCGATCTTCTGTGGAATGACAAGATGGGGATCTATTAAGGATCGTGCTCGCTTCGTGGTAGGCCTCCTTGAAGGAGGTTAGACGTGCACTTAATGAGGCTCTAGTAGGCGACATGTTAGGTAGATGTCCCTTGATTGGGAAGGTCAAGAGGGTGCTCCAATCCTTTTGTGTTAAATTGTTGCAGATGAAGGTCTCAAGATTGCATGATGGAAAGCTTCTTTTATGTGGCTATGCTTCGAGATGCTAACATGCTACAATTCTAATCATTGGTTGTTGGCGACGATGAAGTGAGGTGACACGAGGTCTTTAGCTTTGATGGTGCAGTGGAGGAACGATTCCCTTCTTGGATGGTCGCGGAGCTTTGCTTGAGGGACATTCTGCCCCACCTCCAAAGCCTGGAGGTGGAGCCTCTCACTTCCACATTCTTGATGCTCAGATCTTGCCAATAGGCAGGGGTCGACTCTGACGACATGTGTTGGGTCTTTACGAAGGTGGCAAAGAGGGACCCATCCAACATCTTACCTAAGCTTCTACAGTTGGGTGGGTTGTCATGGCTTATTCGAGTTGAGGTGGTAGGGAAGAGATTGTACAAGGATGCAGTGCTGTCTTCCTCTTCATCCACAGGTGAGGGCTTCATGGCTGAGGATACGATGTTTGAATCGAAAGAAGCACCCTTGGTGAGCACGACGGCGAGGAATGCTAGACAAATGACACAGACGAGGCAATGCTAGATATGGGTCCCCAAGGGATGCATGAATCTTAGAGAAGATTGCGGGAGATGAAGCGACAATTCAGGTATCCCTGAGGAGGTGCTTCCTTTTGAAGCAACAAGGGGATTGTGATCTTTTTTATTTGCCTACGTGTGGGGAGGAGATTATGCCTATTTGAGCATTGCTTGAGCAAGTGTTTCTCGAATTTGAATAGGCCTCATGTTGATAGATCAGACGTGGTAGGGATGGTACCTACTTTGGGTGTGTCACTATAGTTGGATGCTAGTCGATATGAGGAGGTTGAGGTTGGAGTTGTTTGGGCAGCGTAGCCTCGGGTTTGTGCCTGGAATGGGGTTGGCTTCCTGGGTTCCTCGACAAGCAATGGGGATGTTTGGGGGTCCATTTGCTCTTGCACTCCGTCGAAGCAGCATGTCTCTACCGAGAGGCCCTTGCTGGGCTTGAGACATTGGTTTGTCACCAAGCTTTTTGTTAGGTGATGGCGAAGGAGGGGTGGTCTTGCTATGGAGGGTTCGGTCTTGGTTTCAGTTTCTCTTTTGGAGGCGGAATGAGGAGTTGCACCTATTGTCGGGGCACAGGCCTTTGCGGGGGAGCGGGGGTGCTCTCCTAGTGCCTACGGTTAGCATTCTCATGTGAAACATCTGAGGCATTTGGGATTCCTTTAGGATGGCTAACCTGCGAAGATATTTGACTGAATGGAAGGTGCACATCGCCTTGCTTTAGGAGAGAAGCTAGAGGTTTTGGGCTCTTGGGAGGCATCCGCCTGGTCTGGAAAACCTCTGCTTTTGAGCTACTAGATTCATTTGCTGGGAGTTGAGTGTTCATTGCTTGCTTTAGCCAAGGTTTTAAAAAACGTGAGGCGGTACTCAGGTGGTTTGCCTTCATCAAGGTAAGGCGTAAGCCGCGAGGTGCTCCAGGGGTAGGCTTTAGTTTTTGGTTGAAAAATAAGAAAAAATGACACAAATATATACCGTGAAGTGTTAATAATGAAAAAATAATATAAAAATATACTTTTATGCTATTTTTACCCTATCACAATATTTAAATGTCCATTACTAAATATTATTATCGCACAGTATACACACAATATTCACATATAAACTAATATAATAGGATTTAAATACACATAAGTATCACACAACATGTAAACATTTCAAAAAATCAAAATATTAGTCACATAAGAGTATTAAAAAAATAAAAAATAAAAAATATTTTTTTGAGAGAATAATAATAATAAACATGTAACAATAAGAGTTTAAATAAACAATCACTACATAACCTCTTCAAAAAAAGTCAATCTAGTGATCGCATAACATGTAAACTAATCACATAAAACATTCAAACATACTTTAACATAGTCAAACAATATAATAAAGGTATAAGTAACAAGGAAGAATGTAGTGTGTAACTCAAGAGAGGTCGAGCCTCTTACCAACAAGAGCAAGAAGTGAGGTTGAGATTTGAAAGAAGAAGGATGCAACGATATGCAATGGAAAGGGGACAAACTGGTAAGGGGTGGTATGTAGGGGAGGTAATTGGTAATTGGCGATGTAGCAACATCCATCAACAATGCTAATGGAGGAGTCCAAAGATGGAGAATGACTTACAACAACCAAGGTTTTAAAAAATGCGAGGCGGTCTGAGGCGGTTTGCCTTTATTGAGGTGAGGCGTAAGCCTCAAGGCGGTGCAGGCATAAGCCTCAGGTTTTGGATGGAAAATAAGAAAAAATGACATAAATATATACTTGTTAGGTACTAATAATGAAAAAAAAGTAAAAAACATACATCTATGCTATTTTTAACTCTACGACAAACATTGAGAGACTTAAAATGACATTCCAATAAGAAGATAAACAACCAAACAAGTGAACAACATAGAAAATTAGAAGTTTAGTTTATCTAAACATTCGAAGACTTAAAATGAAAGTACATTCACATCAAAAAATCCCACTGTGAGCTCCTTCTACCTCAATTTTTGCACAATACTTCCATCCAGGATTAGACTTGCCACTAGATCCATCTTTTCCTCCTCTTTTTGCCCTTAGTGCCATGTCTGAAATTGAAATTTGGATCACAACATTCAATTAAGACTCAAGATACAATTTATAAATCATGTTACTAACCATATAAACATAAAGATAAAACCTAGATTTTTGTTTTGAAGAAGATAAAACCAAGATAAAGACTACTTACATGAATAAAGCCAAGATAAAACCAAGTGAGGTGAATAAAAATTAATCAAAAATTATGATTGCAGATATTGATATTAAAACAAGGGAGAGAACCATAGCCGAGATAACTAGGTAGATATTAAAACCAAGATATCCTTAATGTGTATTTGGATAACCAACAGAAACGGAAATTAAAAATCAACCAAAAAAATTGAAAGCCACATACCCTAAACCTCTGAAAATTGGATTGAAGTCAGACTACTCACTTTTATATAAGTTTGCGATGACTGCAGGTGCGCCAACGATGAGCTCCAAGCCTCCAATAGGGATTCGATGTGAATCACAGCTTTTTGCAGGTGCCAACGACAATGAGTAGTTGTTGATGGAGTTGGTGATGAACTCCAAGAGGGTCTGGCGATGGAGCTGGCGATGCGATGGAGCTAGCGATGAGCTCCAATAGGGATTGGCGTCGGTGATGAGCTCCAAGGTCAGCAAGGGGGCTGAGGCGGCGATGGAGTTTCAGGTTTCTCGATAGGTTTAAGGCTTTATGGGGCTAGAGGGGGTATCTAGATTGGGGTTTTCCATTTTATTAGGTCAATAGAATGGCCATGTGACTTGCACATGATCAAATTAGAGGGCTTACAAACAAGGTGACGCCTCGGTTTAGCCTCAGCGTCTCATCACTGCCTCGACAAGTTGAGGCACTTGCCTTGCTGCATTGACTTGAGGCTACCGCCTCAAGGCGAATTCCTTGCGCCTTGCCTCGAGGTGTACACCTTACGTGCCTCGAGGCACGATTTTTAAAACCATGGCAACAACTAAAGGTGATGGGTTTTTTAGGGCTTGAGAGGCTAGGGCCATTGTTTGGGTCGGGTAATGGGTATAGGATTTTAGAAAAGGGTTTTATTTGTCATATGTTACTCACATGACCTTCAAATGTGAACTTTTAACTTAGGCTATAGCCTTGGTTCTGCCTCATCGCCTCAACAAAACGAGGTGCATGCCTCACACTACAACCAGCCTTGGGGTGATTTTCTTCCGCCTTGCCTCGAGGCGTAAGCTTGGAGGCTAGTTGTTTAAAACCACGGCTTCAGCAATACAACCAATGGAGGAGTGCTAGCTATTTCCTTGATGTATGGGTCGTGTGAGGAGGCTAGCATGAGTGTTCTTTGGAATGATCTTTGGTAGGCAGCAACTTTTGTTGGCGGCCACTTGTGGTTGCTTGGTGGGGACTTTATTGTCACCTTGTTAGCAGATAGTTGTCATGATGAGAGGAGGGATTAGTCTATCGAGGCTTTCGTAGAGGTGGTTGTTGATTTGTGGCTGTATTATGTTCTCATGCTTGGGGTTCGCTTTACTTGGAGGAACACCTTGGGGCCTAGGTTGAGGATTGACTACTTCCTGTGCTTGAGGGAGTTGGCAGTGTTTTCAGTTGGTTGAGGTTGCGGTGATGTCCAGACCCTTTTTTGATCATACGTCGTTGCTTTGGGACCTAAAGGAAGGGGTCCCTATCTCCACCTACTTTAAGCTTTTGACAAATTGTGGCTATTGGGGCATTACTTTAAGGCCTTGGTTGAAGAGAAGTGGTTGGAGGTCTAGTTGAGGCGATCTACGACTACTACTTTTGCAGTAAAGATTCAACATTTAAGGGCGGCTTTGATGCAATATAAGGAGGTTTGTGAATGCCGTGAAACATTAATTAGAGAGGAAGGTGCTAGGAAGTTGACCCCGTGGAAGTGGATGACATGTAAATATTTCTGACAGTTGTTCAGTAGGAGGGTAGGAAGCGGGAGATGGATTGGGGACAGAGATCAAGGCAACTCTGGCTTAAAGAGTGACGTCAACACTAGATTTTTCTATATGACGGCCAGTTATAAGAGGAGGCCCATCCTTATTACCAACTTGAAGGTGGGAGAGGAGAGACTTTCTTGGATAAGGAGTAGGTTTCTGAGGCCTTATAGAAGCATTTTCAGGACTCGACAAGAAGGCACCCCCTAGGAAGATGGGAATGGTTTACTATGAAGCTGCCTGTTCTTGATAGTGAGATGCCTAGCTCTTTGGTTAGAGATGCTTTGGAAGAAGAGTTGCCATGGCGATCGAAGGACTTAAGGTCAAGGGGTCCTTAGGTTTGGATGGGCTACAAGTGTTCTTCTACAAGGAGTTTTGGGACTTGGTGAAGGCGGATCTGATGACCATTAGAGAATTAATGGAATATAACCGAGGGTTCAAAAGGCTCGATAAGTTTTACTTTTTCCTCCTTGCTAAGAAGTGTGGTGCTGAGTCTATTGATGATTATCTGTTCGGTGCATTGTCCAACATTGTGTATTTGTTTGTTGCTAAAGTTTTTGCCAACAAGTTTTGTGATCTCCTTCCTACCTTGATTGGACTGATGCAGTCAGCCTTCATGCGAGGCTGGTTGCTCCAGGACTCCTTTATTATGGTTGAGGAAATGATTTCATTGTGGTAGAGATTTGGGAGGTCAGTCTTTCTCTGGAAACTTGATTTCTTGAAGGCCTACTATTCTTTAGCTTGGTCTTACTTGTGGTAGACACTTAGATGTCGGGGTTTCCTTGAGTAGTGGATCCTTTGGATGAAATGTTGTGTCACTACTACTTCATTTTCTTTGCTGATTAATGGGAAGCCATTTGGAGGATGGGTCCAGCCTTAGAGGGGTGTTTATCAAGGATGCTCTTGTGCCTATTCTCTTCATTCTTGCTATTGATACTTTGGTTGCTATGGCCTTTAGAGCTTGTGGTGGTGGTCTTCTCGAGGGTTCACCACGGTCAAGATGGATCACTTGCGCCAATTCTACAATGTGCTAATGACAGTTTTCTTTGTAGAAGGGGGTAAAGAGGAGTTAACCAATTTGGTAGCACTGGTCTAGATATTTGGTGCAATCTCGTGGTTGGTGGTTAATTGTGCCAAATTGGCTATCGTTCCTTTTGTCTTGGATGCACAGGAGGTTGATGCTTGCTTCGGGGTGCTTGACACGATAGCGAGGGGGTTGGTTGCCCTTGACCTATCTTGATCTCCCTATGAGAGGAAGGTAATTTTCAGTATCTGAGTGGATACCCTTGGTGGAGAAGTTGGGGAAATGGCTTGATGGTTGGAGAGGGAGGCTATTTTTGAGAGGCAGCCGTCTGGTTCTTTTCAGATTTGTGCTGATTGCCATCCCCATCTTCCACCTTTCAGTCTTTGCGCCAATAAAGAAGATTCTTAAGCTCACGGACAGGATAAGAAAGAGATTCTTTTGGGAGAGGACGGAGTAGGTGGACAGATTCTTACACTTGGTAGCATGGAATGATGTGTGTAAATCGGTATAATGCGGTCCTGGCTAGTGCAATACTTTCTTTTGGAAGTCGAATGTTCCATTTAAGGTGAAGATCTTCCTTTGGCTACTATGTAGACAGCGTCTCGTCGCTTTGTGTAGGAGAAAATGGGCCCCAGATGTAGAGTCCATTTGTGTCCTTTGTGGTGAGGGGGAGTATGACATCCATGTTATCCTTTCTTGCAGCTTCCCTAGAGCACTTTGGAGTCATTTCTCTATCCCTGGTACATCAGTGGACTCTGATGCCTTTTGGACAGCTTTTCGTGCCGGTGCCTAGACTGATTCCTTTTTGTGGACGAAGGCTTGCATTGTCTTATGGGCAACTTGGTTTCAGCGTAATGGGGCCATATTTTGCGAGGAGAGGGTTTGGTTTGATAATGTAGTAAGGGGTGTTCTTTCCTTGTTCTCTTTCTGGACACAACTTATGTAATTTTTACTGTTATTGATATAGTGGAGGTATAGTGGAGGCTACTGGCCTCCAGTAGCCGTTTTCCCTTTCAAAAACAAAAAAAAACTCTTTATTTCATCGAATTCCTTTTATTTTTTTAATCTGCATTGATTGCTTTATCTTGTCAAAAAATGTGGTGCAGAGAACTATGGTCTGGTCCTGTTTCGACAACTTTGTAGCACCTCTCCAACACCACACAACCACCCCCCCCCCCCCCCCCCCCCCCCCCCCCCCCCCCCCCCCCCCCCCCCCCAAACACACACACACACACACACACACACAGAGGATGCACGGCAGTTGGTATTCCTTTCATTCCCTAATTATTAATGTTCAATAATCTTTTTTATCCTTCAAAAGAACCTCTATCCTAAGTCAATGTTTTCCAATTTTTTCCTCTAGTCCATTTGTAAGGTCGACGTGAAAGCTGGCACACCTCTCTTCATTACCATTCTCTCTACAAGATATCTCCTAGAAGAGTATCATAACCCTTCTCCAAAACAATAAATGCCATTACAGAACATCATATTTAAGTTACAAAACTCAGTTATTCATGTTTCCTAATAAATGAGAAGGGTTCTACGAACAAATAACTTAAAAATACAAAAGTCCACCCACTTATGCACTAGTATTTATGGATGTCTACATGATAAATTCTTAGAAGAACCGCACTTGTTCTTGTAATATAGTACAAAATGTATTCACCTTTGTCTATAATTGCATCGTCTGCTATTTCAAGTCTTCTTTTTTTTAAAAGGTAGAAGGGAGGTTGCTTGAGACCAACAACTCAGGATTTTATTTCAAAAAATAAAGAACGGGCTTATATTTCAACTAGACTGAGAAAGCTTAGCTCTCCCAACAATATTCTCAACATAAAGCCTAGCATTATCAAACACAACACTGTTCCTCTCTATCCAAATTGCCCAAAGCAGAGACAGAGGTGCACCCCGTTCTTTGTTATATTTGTACTGATATGACCCTTGAGAAGGGCCACCACTTCTAAAAGACTCCTCATCAGCAGAGCCCTTGTTGACCCCACTGGAAAGCCATCTCCGACTAATCTCTAGAACCAAATTCACATATGAATAAAAGGTGGTCAACATCCTCCTCCACACCATAGAGGGCAGAGGTTGCATCAACCGTTGTTTACTTAAACCGTTGTTTATTTGAAGTCGATATCTGAAATTCTTTTGGCATTTTCTTTTGTTTACTTTTTCTTCCCAAGCTTCCTTTGAAATTTACTTGACATGCTGCTGGCATACCTGTTTCCTCATGAATTGATGATGGCATACAGATCACGTGGCAAGCTCTAATATTTCTACACTACTGCCCCCTGATTAGTTATTTACTTTTTCTTTGCTACTATTCCTTGGAAATTTACTTGGCCCTGCTGCTAGCATGCCCTTCTCCTAATTTTAGAATTGATGATGGCATACAGATTGTGTCACAGTCTCTTCTTCATCTCCACAACTGCCCAGTTCTTAGTTACACCTTGCTGAGCAACATATGGAGATATGATAAGAGGCCCCAAGACCACCCATTACTCAATAAAGGATCCGGACAAAATATATTATACCCTAAAAATCCTTGGTAGATGGTTCTATTAGAGCATTTATTTGTTCTGGATTTCCTTCTTTTGTTATTACTTCAAATGACAAACAACCAAGACTGAAGATCATTTGCTTGTTGATATACACCCAAAGAAACTTCTAAAAGCTATGACAAGTATTTGCTTCGTTCTTTCCCATTGTTGAAATTGGTCAGCCAAAATCACAAGCTGGGAGAAACTATCGTGCCACATGTGAATCTTCTCCCATTCCCTAGATGAAGTGTCATGCACACTAGGGGATATACCATGGTTTGCTTTAGTGGCTTTTACTTCAGAAATCTTTTCTCCTGTTGCCTGACCAATCCACTCCAATAGGAAGGTTTCATCAATCATGTGTGGGGGCAAAATCCCAAAACTTCTGGTGGACAGGACTGCCCAGTTATTATTCCTAATATCTGCAGTGCCACCCTTGTTACATGGTCTCTGTTTTATATTATTCTATTTTGTTGAAATAGGTTTTAGCATTATTTTTCTCCCTTTATGTTGCTATCATCGTCATGTCTTAATGTTGTCTTCACATTTTTAGTTTTCACTATAAACATTTTTCTTTTATTTTGCAGGTGATGCTGTTGTTAATGTCTACATCAATCATGAGAAGAAGTTTGCTTTTGTGGAGATGAGAACTGTAGAAGAAGCAAGCAATGCCATGGCATTGGATGGCATTACTTTTGAGGTGCAGTGGGATCTAAATTAGTTAAATAGATGCTTTTTAGTTGCTTTGTTTTGAATTGTAGCTGTTGAGGACTGTATCTTTCCGCCTTGTTTAAGATATCTTATGCTGTTTGCTGTGTGGGAATTATGACGCATCATTTGGTAATAAATCAACAGTTCAACAGTCCAAAGCGTCTAGAACATGCAACTATGGTTTATTTTCATCATGGTTAACTATCCTAGCACTTTTAAGATTGGTGGTGGTTTTTTTGTTGTGGTTTTCCACATTGTTTTTCTCCTTTTCTAGTGAATTTTCCATAATCCAGTTTTGGAAGAAACTTGGGTGTTCTTTATTATTGAAACTCAATGACAAATGAGAGGAGTTGGTCTCTTTATATAGAGAGGGCCAATCCTAATAAGAAAACAACTCCTAACAAATCGAATCTAATCATATGCTGGAAAATAGAAAGTGATAAATCAAGACTAGATTTTCCTAATTTTCTAATTCTATACTATCTCTAAGAAATCCTCCCAAGTTAGAGTGTGCAATGCCCAACTTGTTACAGAAGTGAACTCATCCTAATGTAGATTTCCAGAGGAGCAGCAACAGCCGTAGTAGAAGTAGCAACCACATTAATATGGGAGACGATCTCAAGCAGTGGACTGTTGTAATAGCAGTAGCAGCAGTAGATGAGAGATGTTCTCAAGTAGTAGTAAAATATGAGATGATCCCAAGTAGTGGATTGTTGTGGTAGTAGTAGTAGCAGGAGAGCTCCTCCCATGTAATTCGAGGCTGGAGTAGGTAAGCAGGTAGGCAGACATGTAGTTAGTCAGGCACGTAGGCAATCAGGCATGCAGGAAAGCAGATAGTCAGGCATGCAATTAGTCGTCCCTTCACTAGTAGAAACCTAACTTGCTGGGAGTTAGAAAACAAATTGACATAGAGACCTTTAGGCAGGTGGTCAACAACAATGTTGTCAAGGCTCGCCTCAGGCTATGGGGCTAGGTGAGAAAGCCAAAGGTCATCTTGGAGCTATTCCAGGCTAGGGGCTTCATTTGGGCTATCGCCCAATCGCCTTCTTTGTCACTTGGGTTGCCTTGTGCATCATCGCCTTACTCCTAATTCACTTTAGGTAAAATGATAAGACTCTTATTTAGTCTTAAGTTACATATATTATAAATATGATTGTATTATATATTGCTGTATATATATAATACATACATATATGTTATTGATAGCTTTTATATACTCAAATTTGCTTTTTCTTCCTAACTTAGACTATTGTTTGTCTGATAAGACATATATGTATAAGTTATACATATACGTTATTGTATGTTTGTAATGATATAATTACGATATATTGCAATTTGATGATGTGTGTAAGCATATGTTATTTTCTACAACTCTCTAATGATATATAACAATATATGTATAAGTTATGGTATTAAGTTTGTATTGTATTGCAAATATAGCATATTATAATACATGCTATTGTCTTGAGTACGACTCAGAGACAACCTTTTGGGTTAGTATTTGGGGTTGTTGGTGGATGCCTCTACCTTGAGGAAGTCCTTCACTTTATTGTGGTGTATTTGGCTCGGACATGGTCTCAATAAAGGGAGTGCTTTATCATTATAATACTTTTTGAATTTTTGGTATAATTATCTCCTTTTATTAATACAGAGGAGGATTAACATCCATTTATTGTTAACCTTTTTTTTCTTAAAAAAAAATACATGTCACTATTTTGTTTTGGTAGATATATATGATATATATTTTGGTTGTTTATTTTGACCTATAATTATAAACATAGTATGTATGTTTATACATTATATGATAATATAAATATGTAATTGTTATTTAAATATGATAGGATTATTATTTTTTTGTTTACTTAAATATTATTATCATATGTTTCTTATGAAAGTCGATGTTCCCATATGAGTTTATTAGGAATATTCAATATTTTAAGAAATAAAAAGATTTTTTGCCTCAATTCAGTTGGGCAATCATTTTTTTGTCGCCTCTCGTCTCGGGCGATTAAGGAGCTTGTCACCTTGTAGTTGCCTAATGCCTTGACAACTTTGGTCAACAATCCTGAGCAGGAAGTAGAGTAGGGTAGACAATTCCAAGCAATAGTAGACGAGAACCCCAAATCCACAGTGAGAATGGGAGATCATGTAGGTAGGTATGTGCATTTTTTGCACACAGAAGCATGCACTGCACATGCAGAGTCTATAAAATCGAGCAAGACTGTGGCCCAGGGATTTAGAGCACATGAACTGGATCAAAATAGTACTCTTAGCGGTAAGGAAATAGACCAAATCGGGTTGTTTTGGATGGAACAGTGCTTCTTAGGCCAAAAGTCGCTAAAGAGCCACAACGGTTGGGTGACGTCAACGAGGTAGTTGCCAGACCTACACGCATCTAAGGGTGGCACTGGTGACGTTGTAGGAGAGCAGCATAACAGGTTTTGAGTGAAGGAGGTAGCGTTGCAGGTTGGAGAAGGTCTTATAGTTGATGCAATAGGGAAGGTGGTGGCAACACATGGGCATAAGAGAGTTCCACAGGGCTGGGCAATGCGTTAGGAGGGGGTTGCTGGTGAGAGGCAATGCTGCAACAGTGAGAGGATGATCCAACCTTAGTGGTGGTGCTACCGATCGAAGATGATCTCATAGGAAGTGCAATAGAGAGAGGCATCGTTGCGTGGCCATTGGAGTATCTCGTTGGGCTTGGCGGTGCAACCCAGGGGGTTTGCTGGAACCTTAGGTGTTGGTGGCCTTCTCTGGCCACCACCCAAAGTGCAGGAGAGAGAGAAAGAGGTCAATCTCCACCTCCATCGAGTGAGGAAGAGGAGAGACTGTGAAGGGGTTGCCTGGAGAGGAGGGCCACCGGAGGCTCGCCAATGGCCATAGCATTGTTGGTGGTCCTCTCTTTAGGGCTTTTGGTGGGTTTCTTCCCCCCCCCCCCCTCAAACTGAATCAAATCTGCTTTGATATCATGTGGAAGAAACTTAGAGTTTTTTATTATTGAAACTCAACGACAAATGGGAGGACTTTGTCCTTTTTATAGAGGGCTAATCTTAATTAGGAAACAACTCATAACAAGTCAAATCTAATCATAAGATTTTCCCAATTTCCTAATTCGATAATATCTCTAACATTTGTTAATTTTGTTTTCTTCTATAGTCATATAGTGTTGTTTTCTAGGTGAAATTGGCTACCTGGATTCTTTAATGTTAAGGTATTGTTAAGAGATAGGGACATGGAAAAAGGAATAAGAAGGAAGCATTTTTCATTCTTATTTGAGTGGATGAAGTCTATTGTTGTGGGTGTTATAAGTAGAGGATAAGTGGGGGGTTATTTCTTCTACGTTTGTTTCTCTTTGAGGGGTATGGAATAAATGGTTATAATGGAGATGATTTATTATAAAGATGGTACAATTTCCATATTAATGATTTTATCATACTGCTTGGGGCATATGGATGCACTTTTATATACTTGACGTGGGAAGTATGCTTTGAGGTTGAGGTGTAAGCCTCACTTCTTGTACTAGGTTAATATTTCAGATATGCATATAAATAGAACCGTTGACATTTATACCTATAAGTGCACATCCTTATGCACCTGTGTAATTTGTATATTTAGAAAATTTTGAATGCAGGCTCATTTTTATCTGGGGCACAAATATGAATGTCTATGCATCCGCACTAGACACGTGCATGTGCCACATGCACGCATAATCAGAAGCTGCAGAACTTAAACAAGAGGAACAATATAATGAATAACACTGAATAATCATAACACACAATTATGAAATCTAATATTAATTATAAATTACGAGATAAAACCAGCATATGCTGCTTTGAGAACATTTTTTCAATCATTGTTAGGTCCCTCAACTACATGATGACATGGTTAAAAAAAAGGAATGCGAACTTGGGACGATTTACTAATGTCCTCGGGTTTTAGATGAATACTTGAGGCAAAAAGTTATGCACATTATCCCAAAATGAGAGCCCTCATATCTCAAGTTGCACCTTGTGTTGCAGTGCTCATGACATGTGGTCTGACTTACTGCCTTGAGGCTCGCATTGAACAAATGAGGCATCTTCTTCAAATTGAAGATTAGAGCATATATGAAGTCTAAAATGCATTGCCTCGCCTCAAGAGTTCATGCCTTCTGTATCAAGGCAAACTGACCCATGCTATGAACTTCTAGCTCTTCATGTTAGGTCAACAAGCCGTAAAATGAACATTGAACTATATCCCTTTCAGAAGAAAGAACCATGAGCTATAGTCTAGCTTTTGTATGTAGATGTAACTGTTTCTTTACCTTTCAGAAAGAAAAAATAGCTGTTTCTGTATCTGACAGAGAATATGTTTGGCTGTGGTTTGGAGGGTGAGTTGTGGGGAGGCTGCAATTAAGTATGCGAGGGTCTCAATGTGGCTTTCAAGTGTGATGTGAATTTATCTTTGTATGAAATGCAAGTCATTATTTTGTACAGTACATGATCTTGAAGGTTAATCGTATTTATTTTCAACTAGATATCCACTCATGCCCTGCATCAAGGGGTCAAGACTTTAGCAATTCTCGCAACGAACCTGAAAAGTTATTTTTGCATTGTTGTCATCTTCCAGTTCCTTCCATCTTTAGCAATTTGCTAGGATGTTGTGCTTATGCTCTTGATGTTATAGGGAGTTTCTGTTAGAGTGCGAAGGCCTACGGACTACAATCCATCTCTGGCTGCTACTCTCGGCCCTAGTCAACCAAGCCCTCTTCTTAATTTAGCTGCCATTGGTCTAATGCCCGGGTAATTCAGCATAGTCATATCTTTATGCTAATGTGCAATCCTCAAATTGTCTGGATCTTTTGGTTTATGGATCAGAAGCAGATAGTTTCAGGGTTCTTTCCTACTCACTTGTAGTTCTCACTCCTGCATATTGTGTGTCAGTCCAATAGGTGTAACTGATGGTCCAGATCGTATCTTTATTGGAGGTTTGCCATATTATTTCACGGAGGCACAAACAAGGGAGCTTCTTGAATCATTCGGGTAAGGCTACAAGCAACATGTGGCATTTTTTTCTCCATCATCTTTTTACTGTTATTTCAGTTGCCTGTAAGTCATGTTTTTCCTTTTACAAAACCTTTTTGTTGAAATAAAGAATAGCAAAGAACAACCTTTGCACAATTGCTGCTTCTAGTTATCAGTGGTCTATAATGAGTAGTGGCCATGTCTGTTACAAAGAATGCAAATTATACAGTCAGCATCAGATATGTAAGGTTCTACATATTTGGCTATAAGTTATTTTTATGTCCAAACAAATGCAAAGACTTGAGATCTTTTTATGGTGATTTTTTTTTTTATTATCTTGGGCAATCTTGACATCCATCAACAAGAAGCTACTACTGGATAAGTCATTTAAAAGCAACCCATTTCTTTTAGAATATAAGAATGCATCTTTCCATTGAAAAAGCATGCAATTAAATATCTATGTTTTTTTAATTCAATGGTATTTCTCCTGAAATATTGTAGGCCTTTGCGTGGGTTTGACCTTGTTAAGGACAGGGAGACTGGAAATTCCAAAGGTTATGGGTTCTGCATCTACCAGGTTAAATTAAATAGAGGGGCTCATTATTTTCATATAATTTGTCCATTTTTAGATACCCTATTAATGGAAAGATTGTTGCAGGATCCCACTGTAACGGACATTGCTTGTGCTGCTCTTAATGGCCTGAAGATGGGAGACAAAACTCTTACCGTTCGCCGTGCGACTGCCAGGTTTGATTTCTCAACAAGTGGTGACAATATATGTCTCAAGAAGCAAAAGAAATCCCTGTTTATTTTTCTTCATTCTAAAACAGAAGTAGGGCATCAGGCACTTGCAGCTTGAAAACTATTATCTATACCCCTTTCAAAAGAATATTTATCGTTTTGAAGCTTAAACAAAAGGAACTTCCCAAATTCTGAAATTCTTTAATTGTATGAAATTATAAAAATATTTAGTTCCATTCCTGACTTTTCTGCGGTGGTATTTTGAGTCTGTCTTCACACCGAAGTATCTCTTCTAGTTTTATTCATCAGTTTAATTCGGTGGATTTCCCAAGAAAGAGAATTGTTGACCATTAGGGTTGATTTGATTCCCTGAAGATAGTGTGCCATGTTTGGTTCTAAGTCAACAGCTGCAGCTCTCCATGTTGCTTATGCATATCTTTATTGCTTGTAATCAAACTAATTATTTCCTGGATTTGCTTTTGCAGCAATGTGCAGGCAAAGCCAGAGCAGGAACTCATTTTGCAACAAGCACAACAACAGATAGCTATGCAGGTTCCTCTTTATTCATCCTGCGAAATCTGTTCTCTATGGATCCTACCTTGAATTTTTATGACTCTTGGGTTGAAAATTGAAATCAGAAAATGATGCTTCAAGCTGGTGGTGCAACGGCCGCACCTGGGAGTGGGATGGCTGTTGAAGCAGTTGCATCTATGCCTACCAAAGTTATCTGCCTGACAGAGGTAGGTTCCTTCTTCGCTCATGTCCTAAGGCCCATTAATTGCTTCTTTTACTTAATCCATGCCTTACCTACCTCTCCATACCTTACTCTACCTCAAGTTTGTCATATGGTGCAAAATCTTTATGATCTTCACAAGAACCACAGTTTCAAAGCAAATTGAAGCCTGGAATACACATATGCTCACACATGCATGCATGAGTCATGTATTTTTCCTTTTCAAGCTAATAAGATTTGTTACAGGTGCTTGATTGCTTTGGTATTAGCATTTTTTTTTTTTTTGAGAGAAAAATGGATGGTTACTGGCCATCAGTAACCACCCACAATAATATTAAGAAAAAGGGAACAGACTTACAGAATGCTCAACCACAGTTTAGAACGATAGGATGCTTTCCTAACAATACTCTCAACCCAAGCCCTCCCCTTTAGAAAAGTGGAGTCATTTCGTTTCAACCAAATTGACCACAACATAGCAATAGCCTTCACCCATACTGTCTTATCCGCACACACCAAAGAGCGAAAAGACTCCCACCAAGAGTCAAAAGAGAATATATCAGCCCTCCTTACATTAGATTTATCCCAAACCTCCTTGGAGAGGTCACAATGAAAAGGGGTGACGAAGATCTTCAGCTGCCGCCCCACAAAAAACATAATCCAGGTCATTCTCGCTAACCCATCTAGAACGGAAAACTTTAGTCACCACCTTCTCCCTCCAAAACAGTTACAAAAAGATTTTAACCTTCAAAGGGATTGACAAACTCCATATCGAAGAACAATCCTAGGCACCAGACCTATCTCCAGAGTCAAACTTTTTGTAAGCCTTAGCCACAGAGAAAACACCATCCTTCCACCTAAAACCATTCATAGGCCCATCATTAATAGAAATACCATGCAAAACCTCAAGCATCTCGTGTAACTCCTGTAGGGATGCATTTGAGAGACCAGGTTTCGGGATTGGAGACCAACACCTAGTATCAAGGTCCCAAACCTCAGAAACGAGTGCCTCCTTATCCTGGGCCAAATCAAATAGATGCGGAAATAAAAATTGAGGTTTATCATAGCCCATCTAATCATCTTTCCAAAAACGAAAAGAGCACCCTGCACCAAGCATTGGCCTAAAAAATCCAGATGATATTCCCTGCGAAATAAGAGGCTAAATAGAGGCCCAAAAAGAGGATGGCCACACTGATTGGGAGCATCCAAGACCAACCTCCGTCAACGTTCCATAGGAATCTCTCAACAAGTTATTCAAGAGGCTATTACCACCCACCAAGAAACGCAACACCCATTTCATGAGTGCATCATTAAACTCCTCAAATCTTCTTACACTCAAGGCCCCCCACCCCCAAGGCACAAGCTTCAAAAAATGACCTCGGTGATTTGGACCTTTTTGGAAGAGTATTTTTCGGGCCACTTCCAATCTTGCCAAAATCTTTTTTAGGGGTCTAAATAGCGGTAAAATACTGGAATTGCCGACAACACAACTCTTACGAAAACCAACCTACCTCCCCTGGATAGAAGTCTTCCATGCCACCCATTCAGTCTTTGGCTAGCCTCTCCTCCACCGGACTCCAATCAGACATAACCAGATGCTTCTCCTTCAAAGGCAACCCTAAATAACTAATAGGTAGCCTAACAATTGGCGTATGAAGGATTTATGAAATATGATCTTCAGAGCCCCTGCCTAGATGGAAAGGGATAAAAGTAGACTTTCTACCATTAATCTACAGGCTAGAGATAACTTCAAACAGACTAACCAAACATGCTACATGCTCTGCCCGACTAACACTGCCTTGAATAAAGAAAACTATATCATCTGCATACTGTAAGTGCATAGTAAGGAACCATCATTAGTGACTGTGAGAGTGAAACCACTGAATAGGTCAATACCACATCTAAAAGCCATGAAAGCCAAAGTATCAATTGCAATATTGAAAGGCAACAACGCCAATGGGTATCCCTGGTTGACTCCCTTTTGTGGTTGCGTCCAAAGCCTAGAAGACCTACCATTAACAAGGATAGAAAAAGAAGTCGTAGTGCCACGCTGTCGCATAAGTCTAACCCAAGTCTCTGGAAAGCCCCTCCTTTGCAGGATCTCACAAAGGTAGGCCTAGGATGTAGAATCATACACCTTGGAAAAGTCTACCTTTTACAAGGAAGTAGCACGAGATGATCTATTCCAAGATGCCGCCATCTCCTCAGCTAAGGCAAAGGAATCCATAATAGTTCTGCTAGAGATAAAGGGTGACTGAACTGGGAATATCAGCATAGGCAACACAGATTGCAGGCGATTTGCAAGTCTTGGCCACTATCAAATAGATTGCATTAGAGAGGGCGATGAGACGAAACTCATCCACAGAGTCTGCACCTGGCTTCTTTTTTGGTATTAGCATGTTAGTGTGCCTTGTCTTGTGGTTGTAATTGTGCTATGGCAACATGCAATGACTTGATCTGAATATAATTTCATAATTGAACCTTATACGAATAAATCCTCGTCAACATAGTAGCTCTTGGTTGTCTAAGAAATTTTCTGTCCCGTAATGACGGTGAAAAGACCGAGTGATCAGAGTCGAAAAAGTCACAAGTAGTATGATGCCCTGAACCCACGTGCCCAACCTCAAGAGCTTGAGGCATCAACCTTATGCCCGTTCAAGATCTATGACCATTGCCTAGCAACAAGCACACACCCATCCAATACAGTACACATCTCCAAGCAATTAAGCAGGTAAATAAATGACAATCTAAAATAATTAAGTACAAGGAACAAAATGAAAGAGGTTCGTACAACTTGGAATGGCAAAGATGCCACCCAACTGAATAAAGCTAATTAAAAGAAATAACTACAATCTGATTCAAAGAAGTAACTTACAAACTACTGTGTTATCTCGCAATCTTCTATTAATCACAGCAAACTCCTTGGGCTTGATTGGGCTCTCCCATGCCTGGTTGGAAGGTTAAATAAGGAAAATCGTGAACTGAGCAGTCCATTAAAGATATCTAAATACAGGTGGCAACAGTAGCATAAATTCACAAGTAAATCAACAAGCAACAAATATTAATGTACACAATAAATCAAATAATAAGCAGTGAGATCAATTACCACTATCCAACCAATGCAACATGTAATCTGAGAAATATTATAAATAGTTGATGTGAAATTATTTCTGAATTTAATTTAACGTTGCTAGTACCCTGTTCTTGAATCCAACCTGGACATGGCATCTGGTGGCCAGCTGGATAGACACGCACCCGATTCAAAGTGGAGTATAGGGGCTGTATAGTGCCATGCCTTCTTACCAGTTCAAGCAGTGGAAAGCCATTCCTCCCCTCGGGTCTCTCACTGTTGCGCCACGTAATAATAATAAAAAAGAATAAGAGAGAGAAGTGGGTGCTAACATGATGGTTAACCCCCTCCTGCCGTGAAGGAATATCTCCAACCTCCATCCACATCCTTCACTTCGCACAACACCAACCATCACCACCATTGCCTCATTCCAACATCCTGGGAGAATTCTAGAAACTATACAGATTTCCCGAAATCCAAGGGGCATGCTACCGCTTGGTCAACGTTTAATCTTAATTATTATCATATTTATTGTACATAATCACATACAACTGAATTCCTTTCAATTCAACTCTCAGGTCATCCTTTGTACTTCTCCCTTTACAAAGAATTTATACAAGATTAAAAGAAATGTGAGACGACTATTTTAGGAATCCAATGGATCCAATTGCAAGGAAATCAGAGTTAATTTAACACATAAAATGATGAGCATTTCATCAATTTATATGAAAATATATTACCAAATTAACCATTCAGAACAATCCTCAAACAGTAATGAAACCAATTCAGGCCTTCAGAAAATTTAGCATGCACATGTAAAACAATTAATAAGAATTCTAGTGGCACCAATTTCAAGTAAAACATGACAAGTTACATATAAAAAGCCATGATCAATTCAAGTAACAATTTAACATTCCAATCATAAATTGATCAACATAGTTAATTTTATTTCATAAATCAAGAGGTTGTGGACCGATGTATTAAGAAGGGGACTTCCAACCAGCATAGAGGAGTAGGTGGGTTTCCTAGATCTGTGTTAGTCTTCACCTAAATACACATCGATGTGCGTATAATTGCTGTTCTTAGGAAACACGAGCAGATGATGGAATCTGACCAATTCGAGCCATTCATGATGTCTGGCACTGTCAAGAACCTAGAAATTGATGGTTGGATCACCTTGATCGGATCCCAGATGGTCTAGATCTGGAGTGAGAAACAAGGGCCGTTAGATATTACTTGATATCTACACCTTTCAGAGAGGCACAGATGTAATATTTAAAATCCTTTCTTTTCCTGATGCAATTTTTTTTTTTTGGAAAAGATTTTCCTGATGCAATTTTTCCATCTCTTATGCTAAGCAAAAGTACTTTGTCCCTCCCCTACAAATTGGAGGAGATTGGAGAAGAACCCACCTGCTGGAGATTGATGCCGGTCTGTTGGTTGTGGGTTCACAACTGGTGCGAGGGTGAGGGAACGCGAAGAGGGTGGCCGTGTGAATGAGAAGTTTGGTAGTTGTTGGGGGAAAGGGGTCTTGCTGGTGGCTTTTCAAGGAAGATGAGGCTGACTGTAATACGACGATGACGACGAGGCATGTGCAGCAGGGTGCGGCTGATGAGGAGGCCGGAGGAAGGCAGGGAACCTGGGAAGGTGGTGGCGGTGCCAGTGGGGAAGGGGAGGGGTGCTGGTGGTAATGGGTTATGGAGGTGGGAGTGGCTACTGCTGTGAGTTGCAGCAGTCAGTGGCGCTCGAGAAAGAGTCAGGGAGGGGGCACATTGGAGGAAAGAGGGAGAGGAGGGTAGGGTGGCTGGTGGAGGGGAGAGGAGACGGTGATGGTGGTGGGCTTCTTTGGTATTGCTAGTGATGAGGAGAGGATGTCAAGGGATGCGTGGTTGGGGGTTGCATGCCTTGTGTGAGGGTGGTGGTCGGGTGGCAGAGCAAGGAGGGAAGTCGGAGATGAGGGGAGAGTTGCTGGTGGAAGGGGGTGGCCGGTGGGTTATCATATGGGTTGAGAGAGAGAGAGAGAGAGAGAGAGAGAGAGAGGGAGGGAGGGAGCGGGAATAGGTTGTTTGGGATAAGAAAATAAAAATAGTATTAGGGAACAATGAAGAAAATTTTGGTGTTGTTTGAAATAAAAATACTCAAATAAATAGTTTTAATCTTGGCGAAACGGGGTTAGAAATTTTAGTTGGGATTTTGGTTTAAGAAGAATTTAGTCAAGGTGGAAATTCTAGGGTCCTAATTCAAATGGGGTTCTTTTTTTATAATCAAGGGATGAAGGGGAATATTTAATACAAAAATCCTTTGATTCCTGCAAAATTCCCATTTTCATGGTACAGGTTGGGGCATTGTTCACAGGCTACTTGATTTTTTGTGCCGAATCCAGACTTGGGTCCAGTTCCACAATTCGAGGTTGTTAAAAGTATGGAAGGAAATGCATACCTTAATGCTTCTTCAAAAAAGAAAAAAAGTGCACACCTTAGTGTTACTGAAACAAATGAGAATTCCAACTATATGCTTTAACTTTGAATAAAAAAAATAAAATCAGTCAATCTGCCATAAGGATGAAACATGCAAGTGCAGGGAGAAATCCTAACTGGTTACAATTTGTTATGAGTAATGAAAATGAACAAAGTTCTAGTTCATTCTTGGAGAACTTTGTCTATCTTGTTGAACATATTCTGTTTCTTGCTTATTTCAATTCTTCTAGTGGGTATTCACTTGAATTTTCCTTGAGTTCTAGGTGGTCTCAGCTGATGAACTAGAAGATGATGAGGAATATGAAGAAATCTTGGAAGACATGAGAGAAGAAAGCAGGAAATTTGGTATGTACATTTGTTTGAAGCTATTGCCTATAGACAATCTTTGTTCTCTTACTTGGCGGAGACTTTTGTATGAGCCCCCACGGATCCACCATTGTGGAGAAGAGCTTGGTTTTTGCTTACGTCTTTCATGATTCTTCAGTCACTTTGCTTTGGTTATTGCCTGGCATGGTTATGACTACTTTGATTTTTAGGTTCTTTGGTGAATGTTGTGATACCACGGCCTGTTACTGGAGAGGACAATCCTGGAGTGGGAAAGGTGACAACTTACTATTACTATATTGAATATTTTATTTTCTTTTATTCTTGTCAAGCATCGCTTGAAATATCATCTCTCCTCTTGATGCGGCTATGCTGCCCATACTCTGGTAAGCAGATAAATGAGATGAATATTGAGTGACTGGCTCACATGCATACATTGGCAAGTGCCATTTTTTCCATGTTTTCCCCCTAATTCAGCGGCGTTTAAATAAAACCCCCTAATATAAGGCATTATCTAGAAAGATAATAATGATGGCATGTTATGTTGTTCTGTTATTTCTTTAGGTATTCCTGGAATACACAGACATAATGGGTTCTGCTCGAGCCAAGGCTGCCTTGCATGGTAGGAAGTTTGGAGGCAATACTGTAACTGCCATTTACTACCCTGAAGACAGGTTTTCCATAGGAGATTATAGTGTTCTGACAGCTGTGTAAAAAGAGCAGGTATGTGTATTTGGTCATTTTGTTGTGATCTCTGTCTCGACCTATCTTGAATGGCTGCGTGAAACCTCAGCTGATTGGTTGGATGCTAAATTGCGATTAGTCTTGGGCATCAAATGTGCAGGTTTTGTTATGGATGCTGCTGCTCCAGTAACAAGGTATTACTGCTCCTGGTGCCTATGCATGTGACAATGAGTTCTGGCCTGGGCCTTATCTGGTGGGGAAACTTTTTTCCATTCAGCGAACTTCTTATATGGCCAAGTAACTTGTCCCACCCCTTAAGTTCGAGGGATTTTCTAAAATCAATGTATATACCTGCATTTCATTGTTGTATAATATGTTTGCTTCCTGTCTTGTCACATTGCTTCTAGAATCGTCATTAAAAATCCTTCTATGCTGATGAAAGTAATAGCTAACCAGTCGAAGGCTGGTAAGTAGCATTACCTGTGACATTTCGTGGAGTGTTTAGATGTTCTTAAACGAGTACCGGTTTTGAGGTTATGTGCTAAGCGTGCTTATGAACTACCCTATACACGGACGGTGGTGGGTTAGAATGTTTGTAATATGTGTAAAATCCTACAATGCATGCCACATAAGTTTCTAATTATCGAGTATATTGTTAACGTATTTATATTGAGGTATATTGAAATTTAAAGGTGATTTTATTTCTATTGCTCATTAATAAAAATCTCAATTTTCTTTTTAGTGTATATATTTTAAGTAGTTTATATATATATATATATATATATATATATATATATATATATATATATATTTATTGGACTTGAGTATTGAAATACATGTTACAATGTAATTTGCAACGTGGTTAGATCAATCGATTGAAAATCAATTAGTTAAAATACATCATTTGAAAATAATTTTCAATCTATTGAAAATAATAAATAGGTTGAAAATAAAATTATATTAGTGTATTTTACTTTTTTTTATTAATAATAAATAATTTTTCATATGTAATGTAATGTGATTGTTCATCAATGAAAAGTGAAATCTATTGGTGGAAAAATTAATATATCGGTTGAAATCCTTACTTTTATTTTATACGTTACAAATTATGTTACAGTTCATTTATTTACTTTTTGGTTTGTATTTTTTCTTTTGTTTAATTCATATAAATTTATTGGTTTACTTTTTCAAAAGGTTGGTTCTTTTGATGTTGTTTTGTATATGTACCATTTTAGACAACAAAAAAAAAGGAAAAGAAAAGGGATTTACCATCTATATTTGGTGAAGTTATCTGCCACCATTAGAATCAATTTTATTCGTCCAAGAGGTGGTCTTTTACTTCCTTTCAATCATAAGCATTATGTTCCATCATTGATCCTTAGACTGCATTTAAGGTTATTGTTGCAAGGTTGCATTCCATTTATTAGCTGTCCCTCGATAAATAACCTAAACCTTGGAAATTTTCCTTTTTATGCAAGCATGAGCTAGATATGTCGGAAGGCACACTAATTTGAGTCAACATTTTTCGTGTTGTTGGCCTCGTTTAGGGTGTAATAATGCTCGTGTAACTTGTTCATGGACTTTATATTATCTATCATCGTCACTTTCTTGCATCTACCCGTATTTATGGTAATTGTACTTATCGGATTAATAAAAAACTCAACTGTTGCTTGCTTTGAGGACCCAAAGCTGTCAAGAATTGGTAACGGTGTGACCCTCTCCCACACAATGGAGAAATGTTAGAGAGAGAGAGAGAGAGATAATGGGGGATAAGAGCACTACCTCCTTTCCCTGTCTTACGGTCTCCTACTCTTAGTGTTGATATTTAGTGTCTTGTGTAACCATGAGAAGGTTGGGTGGCAGTTAGGAAGACAACGATCAGAATCAAGAGGGAACCAAATATGATGGATCTCAATGCTTTTCAAAATTAATTAGTTTTTACCTCGTGCTCTGCTGTAGGAGTGAAAATGAACTTGGAAACTTTGGAAGAAGAGGGTGTAATGTGCAAATGTTAAGAATAATAATTAAATTATTATGGTAACGAGAAAAAGGAGTAATTGAATGTGATAATTTAAGAAAAATTTGGCAAAACATGTAAGTAGTACAATGTAAGGATCATTGATGATATTTTGTATGGACACGTACTTTAATCATATATTTAGTCTTGTCAGAGGAAATAGCTTTATGAGGGTTTTGATGTAATTTTTTACATCAAAGGCATCTACAATAGCTCTTGAAGTGCATAGGGATCTCTATGTTATTTTCAATTCATTTAAATTTTTTTTTGCAATTTTAGTTGAGAAAATTAAAAAGAAGAGGTATATGGACTTATTTGTAATTTTTAGCACTTATGAGGGCTTAGATGTAACTTTTGAAATCAAATCTAGTTGTAGTAGTTGCTATAGTTTAATAAGGAGCTTCTTGCAATTTTGATTGGGAAAAAATTTTAAAAAAAGAGTGAGGGTCTTATTTGTAATATTTAGCACTTATGAGGGCTTGGGTGTAATTTTTCATATCAAATATAGCTAGAGTAGTTGTCGCAGTGCATAGGGGCTTTTGTGTTATTTTTATTTCATTCAAGGAGCTTCCTCTAATTTCGATCAGGAAAAAAATGTAAAAAAGAGGCATAGAACTTATTTGTAATATTCAGTACTTACGAGGGCTTACATGTAATTTTAAAATCAAATGTAGCTGCAATAGATGGTGTCGTTTAATTCATGGAGCTTCTTGCAATTTTGGTCGGGAAAAAATATGGTCTTATTTGTAATTTTTAACACTTGTAAGGGTTGGATGTACTTTTCACATGAAATGTAGCAACAGTAGCCGTTGCGGTGTATCTGTGCTATTTAAGGAGCTTATTGCAATTTGACCTTAGTGTTATTTTTATTTTATTTACGGAGCTTTTTACAATTTCAATCGAAAAGATATTAAAAAAAGGACGAAGTATTGGGACATATTTGTAAGATTTAGCACTTATGAGGTTTTAGATCTAAGTTTTCAAATCAAATGTAGTAGCAATATAGTTTAATTGAAGGGGCTTCCTGCAATTTTAATGGAAAAAAATAAAAAAAGGAAAAGATGTAGGATCTTATTGTAATTTTGAATACTTATGAGCACTTGGATGCAAATTTTCACATCTAAATGAAGTTGCTGTAGTGCATAGGGACCTCTGTGCTATTTCATTTCATTTAGGAGCTTCCTTTAATTTTGCTTGGGAAAGAAAATTAAAGAAGGAATATGCATAGAGACTAATTTGTAATTTTTGAAACTTTTGGAAATAAAAAATTCTCCAGTGAAAAGTACATCGCTGATCCTACGGCTATTCATTGTAAAGATAGATTAGAAATTGAAATCACTATTTGATCATGAGTCTTGCACTACCGTTCATTTTGTAGGAGAAGCTTGGAATAGACAGAGAGGCGGAAAGTAGGGTGGTGACAAAGTCATCATAAGTTGTGATAAAAAAGGCCTTTCATTTTCCATTGAAGGACACCCTCCCTCCTTTTTCCCATGTACAGAGTCACTTTCCTTGGCAAGCTCAGAAGCCTCTTTTGCATCATCATGTTCCTCGTAGAAGTAGTGGGTAGGGATGCAACAGCCATTTCAAGTTAGATGAAGGAAACTAGAGAAGTTGCAATAGAAAGAATGAGTGCAGCCATTTGTTGGACGAGAGAAAAGATATCATAGCAAGCCAAAGGAAAAGAATTTGGTTGTAAGAGATATTCTTTAACATTGTAATGACTTGGCGGCCAATCCATATGTATAATGGCATCCAAATCCTTTGATTGGGTCAATTCTGGTCTTCACTAACAATCCTCGTACACCATCTTAAGGCAATCTCCACTCTGTTTGAAGTGAATTGAATTATATTGAAATCACCATGAGCCACCTAAGAGCACTCTACTACGATAAAAGTTGATTACTAAGAAAAAATGGGAATATGTACCAGAGAATAGAACTTTCACAATCATAGTTTTGCTATCAAAGTGAGAGTTCAAGGTGAAATGAACAATGTAGTCCATAAGGATTGAATCAAAGATATTTTGAAGTCCACTCTTTTCTACTTGAGAAGATATACCTTGAGCTTATTCTACAGTATAGACAAATGTGAAGGTGTAAAGCTATTAATTGGGAAAACTAAATGGTGAAAGGATGGAATTAGAGAGTTGGTAGAGGTACGAAGTGAAGTGGAGTAGAACAAGATAGAAGTGAAGGGGGGGCAAAATGAGATTAGCTTGTCTTTGTCTCCTATGACTTGCAAACTCGTATGGTCCAGTGGACCAATGTGAGTATGGTTATCTCTTATAAAGTGTGATGAGATAGCTCCATAGGTGTAGCTTGCCTTCATCTCCTACAACTTGTACACTCATTGGGTTGCATGGGAAACTATGGCGAGTAGCTGATATATAGAGGCATATCTAAAGCTTGACATATCTAAAATGTATGATGTAGTGGATACTTGACACCATTGTCTTTGAGGGTTTTATAAGTAGATTGGATTTTTAAATGAATCTTGAACTTACCTTCTTACCTTTGATGAATGAAGTTTTAAATGGTTGCATTCAAAGCAATGGAGAGTCTTTTATGGGTGGGTCCTGTCTCCATCTCATTTGTGCAATTGGAATGGAGTATGCTTCTAATTGAGGTGTAAACCAACTTGGAAAGATTCGATTTTCTTAAATTTAGAGGTCAACCCTTTTATTCTTATTTCATTTACATGGAATGGTCCTTTTGAGAGGGCAAATATAAAGTTGTACAAAATGAAGCGAAGCATAATGAGTTTAGCTTGTATTTGTCTCCGTGGACTCGCAAACTTCCAAAATGCATATGACTCAATTGGCACTAGTTAGGCTCTTTAAATTATTGTGCCTAGGAGAAAACACCAATGAGAGAGGGCCTTCTTTTCCCTAAATGTCTTTTAACTTTGTGCTATTGCAAAGAGACTTGGGATTATGTTTTCCCAACTCCCTTCCATGTACCTTGGCATGTTAATGTTTGTGAGTAGGACAATCTCTCATTTCCAATTGTTGCTTATGTTAGTGGTTGGTTGCATAAGCTTTTATCAAGGATAGGACATGCTCCTCTTCTCAACTTTGTGGTTAGTGATGAGGGTGGCACTCCCCAAAATCGCATGCCCCAAACAAAGGCTAGGTTACTGGAGGTAACAAGATTAGATGTGCTGGTTTTTTTTAATTAGGTTGCTTAATTTACATAGTCGAGTTACCACATAGGATTTTCATTGATTGGAAATACGTTGCTAATAATGACACATAAATGATAATTTCACCACATGATTTGAACAGGAATTACAACAAGCTGGCATATATTGCAGAAGTCCTCCATAAAATCAAAGTACAAAGGTTGCCTTCTAAGCATTACCCAAAAGTCCCTGCACTGGTAATGGTTCCGCAAGTCATTGCCGCATGACTTGGAAAATCTTGAAAGTAGGTCACAAAACAAGGTTGAACTGAGGCCCAATAGGGACAAGCAACTACTATTTCAATAAAAACAAGGTAGTGCACTATTTCAATAGATGGCTAGATCCTTAGCTTGTCCCTAGATTTTTGTTCCCAAACCCAATTTAGCTTCACCAACTCCTATTGGATAAATGTCATTAATCAATCCCGTTGATTAATACTAACTCTTTAGCTTGATGCACTAGTGTCAATTAGTGATTCTTTCACTCTCTACTTAGGTTCTTAGAGTCGTTAATTAACCCTTCCTACTGAAGGAGATCGAGACATACCCTTCTCGTTGGTCCACTTGTACAGTTAACCCTCCTTGGCCTTTAGAGAGGTTAAGAGTACTCATGTACTTCGAACATGGATACTAGCTTCGGGTGTCCGAACATTGATTACACTTGAGATCTCAAGAATCTATTACACACAGAACTCGCTTTGTTGTCTTAAGTGCAATTAATTCCATACTTAACCTAACCAAGGTAATAAGGGCAAGTATGGGTCGATCCCATAAGGAGGGAATAAAGTTGAAACCTAAGCATTATTAGAGAATAATTACTACTAATTTTGGACCTAAGGATGCTGCAAAACCTAAACCAATACCAGATACAAATGAACTAATGCAAACTAGAAACCCAGAATTTGTATCCGACTATGGAAAATCCTAGCTAAATACATAGAGTGCTTACAAAAAATACTAAAAATTATATGATACTCCTAACAACCTAAAATACGTACCCTCAAAAACTCACTTCCTAACTCTAAGTATATTGTTCCTAGAAAATCCGTGAAGTCACTTGTTGAAATCAAGATTTAGAAATGATACCCATGTAATCCACAAAATTTAGGAATTTTAATAGATTGAATCGAACCACAAAATTTCGTATGTACGTAGAGTACATGATGGGGAACCTACATAAAAATTTAAAAATTTACGTACATAACCTAGATGGAGAGAAAATTGATGCAACACATGGCTTTTTAATCTAACATAAGAATGGTTTTTGATTTTTTTTCCTTTTTTATATGAATGGTCTACCTACAAAATTTGGGGTGATGCTAAAACAACACAAAACACAGGTACAATAATTATTTTAGATTTTTTTGGATGCATAAAATGTATGGAAATAAATTTCTAAATTAAATGCAAGTCAAAACAAACATGAATGAAACCAAGGAAATATGAATTAATGATATTAATGTTAAATTCAATGTTATAATTCTAACATGCACGGATGATGAGAGATCTAGTTGTGAGGAAGTCTGCCATTGATCCAAAGTTTGTGTATGTCAACATTGTCTTTGCTTGTCACTTGGGAGAACTTGGCGTCTCATGTGTTCACATCACCACTAAGATTTTTCTTCCTCATAGATGAAGATGATGCGTGTGATGCAAGGGGGTGGAGAGGGAAGAATGGTTAAAGAGGGTGTGATAGGCTAAGGAAGAGGGGAAGAAGTCTTTTTTTTCTCAATGGAGGCTTAGAGGACTTTTATAGATGAGTCAGGCCCTCAAAATAGCCAAAAATCCTCAAAATTCATCACCATGTGATAAAGGGGTTGTTTTGGAGGTCAAAACAACTCATAATTCTAATTAAATGATGACTTTTTGCAATTTATCCATTATATATGCCACCATATAGCTTAGATAGGTCGATTTCTTTATTTTCCTCTTGATCCAAGTGCCTAAATAGGTTCAACAGCCTAATGAGAAGCATAACAACTCTAGTGATTTTGTGTAAGTGATCGTTATGGCTGCTTTTCTTCCTTGACATCTTCTCCTTCATCCATGATAGTAATTCCTAGAAATCTACATAAAAAATATCAAAGCATAAAATTATTTATGATATATGAAATATATGCTAAATATCTATTCTAATTACATGAACAAATGCTAAAAACTAATGAAAATAGATATGGAATATAGAATATTTAGAATCAACAACAGATCTAACTGATTCTAAGAGAGCGACTCCCTACCTTACCCTTGTGATCCTTGGAAACTATTCTAGATAGGATCCTTCCAATTTTTTCCACTCGTGATCCCTGGAAGACTATTCCATACATGACCACTTCAAATCCTTAGAAAACTATTCCATTTTGGATCCTCCCCCTTGAGGGCTATTCCATACAGGATTGCTTGAAATCCCTGCAAAACTATTCCAGATAGGACTACTCGAGATCACTAGAAAAATTATTCGACTTCAGAACCTTTGCACGAACCCTGGAGTGTTAGTTGCATGTTCTTGACCAATTGCTACAACTGGGAACTATCTAGTTCCAGGTTCAAACCAAAGGCATAATCCATCTACCAGATTTTCCTTAGGACCATCCAAGCTCCCTTCGGATCCATTGTCCACCACGCTCAGGTTGAAATCCTATGGAACCCCCTCTGCATTGGATAAGTTGAATAAGTGATAACTATCTAATTTTAGAATCATTCCATGCATAACTTTGCTAATTACAAGACATTTTGTCAATAAATAATCATAATTTACGTAACATTTGTTTTATAAGTTTGAGTCTAGTTTTTTCATTTTATTGCTAATAGGATAAAGAGAAGACGAAATTTTGCAAAAATGGAGGCCAAAAGCAATGCAAAGGTAAAAATAACATCCTTGGAGGCTTAAGAGAATTTGTTCTTAAACATTTATGAAGGAGATATTATAGATAAAAAACCCTAATTGGCTAACTATGTTACTTTCTATTCATTTTGAGCCCAAATATACCACGAAAGTCTAATAAAACCCAACAGAAAGCCCAAACCCTAGCTTAGTTATGCCCAACCCTAATCCTAACATATATTTACCACTCATGTCACCCTCGGATGTCCATTTTAATTATTTTCCAAACACTATGCACATCCAAGAACTTTCCTTGTCCTTCTTCCCATGATTTTAGCTAATCAAGATCCTAATTCTAATCTTAATCTTGAAATTTATGATAGCCTAACACACTTTTATTAGTTTGGCCATAACTTTTCTATTAGGAAACCAAATTGAGTGATTCAAGTTTCATTTGAAAGTTGATTTCAAGGGATAAAATTTTCCTTTTATGTGAAACTTGAGATTCGAAATAGAAGAAGGATAAAAAATCAAGACAAGTCAGGAAAACCTTAGAAGGTTGTTGCAACACCCTCTATAAGTACCACTTCAAGATTCTGAGGCAAGGGAGCGCACTTGCACTTAAAATTGACATATTCTCTAGGTCTTCGCTCTCTCTGTTGTCACAGGAATCTCTTCTTGTTTTCTACCTCAATTTATGTACATGCTGCTACATCTAGATTGGACCGGAGGCATCCTCTTTGAAAGTGGACCATATCCACGTTGTTTGTGAGCATCCGAGTGATAGACGTGTGTGTTGGTGCTAGAGCACTACGATCATTTGTTTTGATGATAACAAAACACGTGTCATTTAACATTTGCACTTGGAGTCTTAGATTTCAGGTCAATTGCAAATGAAGACGTGATTAGACGGAGTTCGAGCTAGCATCCATGATGGATTGGAGGAGCTTGATGGAAAACAGAGGACATTTGCGAGGTGCGATAGATTGAAGAAGGAAGGAGATGAAGAATAGGATAGATTTCCTTCTCTTGTACTCGTTGTATTTTTCATTTCTTTTGTTGCTCTTTATTTTTGTTACTTAGATTCACGTTAAAGAGCCTCAAAGTACCCTAACAGTAGTCTTAGGAACACCAGTACAACCCTAGGATACTTAGGTTTTCTGTAGAGAACTTAGAAAATCAATATAGGGTTCAAACAACATTTCCAGACGTCTAATTCCAAGATCAGACATCTGATAATATGTTTTAAGACGTCTGACTGTTGATTCAGACGTCTGATAACAATTAGGCTGGACTTAGGTAGTTCTATCTGATGAAATCAGACGTCCAGACCTTAGACCAGACGTCTGATGACTTTGCCAGACGTCCAATTAGTGGACCGTTGGCTGAGTTAACAAACACTCAAGGATATGACCGTTAGAGCCTTATCAGACGTCCTTAGGCCTTTCCAGACTTCTGATAGATGATTGTTTTGCATCGGCTGACCCAAAATCTCTTCTTGGAGATTTTATAGCCGTTGCACTCTCTTGGAAATCCATTCCCACGAAAAAGTAGGTTTCCAGACGTCCAGACATAGTGCCAGACGTCCTGTATGTCGTCTGATGCACTTGCACTAGAACCCTGTTTAGATCTGATCGAAGTCAGGAAGAGACCCGCCCAAAATTATACGTCTGACCTTATTTTCAGACGTATTAAAGTGGTCTTCCAGACGTCTGATGCCAGAATTAGACATCTGATAACCCTGTCAGTGCAATGATTGTTCCTGATTTCGGGCTGATTCACTTGGGCTTTGCACCCAACGGCTATGGAAGCTTTTCCAAGCCTTCCAAAGCCTTCCTAAGGCCTCTATAAATAGAGGGGAGCCTTTACACACCAAGACACACCTAGAGACACAAGAAACACTTTGTAATACACTCTCACACTCTTTTGTGTCCAAGCAAGCTCTTGCTCTCCAAGCTCCAGTTCTTCATCTAGAGAGCATCAAGCCCTTACGCACCCGCTCTCCCGCCGTAGTTCACGAGAGAGACGTTGCGCCGTCGCGTGGCTCACGCACCCGCGTCATTGATTCGACGCGCTCCTTGCAAAGGGGAGTTTTTAATTCCTATAGAAGCTTAGGTTAAATATTACTTTGTTGGCTCTATAGGATTATTGTCATTTTATCTTTGTTATTTGGTTGGGTATTCGCTTTGCGAATTCCCGTCTCCTTCGTGGGACAAAATCCTTCTCGTGGAGAGAAGGGGTTGAGGAACGCTACCCTCACACTTGTAGCGTGGTTGTAATTGAGGTTGAATCACCCTCGTTTAAAGTGATTCGGTTAGTGGATTTTATCAACTTGGTTGATCGGAAAATCCTAACTCGAGAGGGTTAGGTGGTGGTTTTCATCCGGTTTGGGTTTCCACCTAAAAATCTTTGTGCCTTTTGTGCGATTGAATTTTTGTGAGACTGTTTACATTATATTCCGCATTTTTTTTTACGTCATGCTGATCTCACTCCCTCCGAGTAGGGAACTATAGTGTGCTCCAACATGTGTGAAGGACGAGGGGCACCGTTGTTAAGGGATCTCGATATTTGAGTGGGCTTCTTGCCTTATCTTTCTTCCCTATGCTTGGTACATTTATTGTTTATTCATTGCTAGTTTTATGCATTGGATTTTATTTTCTACATCTCTTCTTAATGCTTGGAATGCCTGTGCAGGATGTTTGCATCATAAATCGTGTGAAACATAGTTTACTTTGTTTTTATGGTTTCTTACCCATTTGTTGGACTGATGCAATCTGACGTGCGTGAAACAAGGTTTGATAAAATTGTGTCGGTACATGCACAATCAATTTTTAAAATTTATAATTCTCGAAATAGAAAGTATTCCAAGGTCATTCGTTGGTATCAAATTGATGCGCCAATACCAATTTTTTAATTATTTACAAGTGAATTTGATGAACTTATGTTAGGGATGAATTCTTGGAAATCCAACAAGTTCGAAGTTACACTTGGTCTTACGGAATAAAAAAAAAGAGATATTCAACTCAAGTGCAGGAAATCAATAATTTTTTTTTAATGCTTAACAAAATAAAATGATCAAGTGTGAATATGGTTAAGCACTAAATAATCAATTATCAAGAATGTTTGAGCAAGAAATTACAATAAAAACTCATTCAGAATCAAATCTTAAACCCAATCCACAAAAATTGCAAATTAGTCCTTGAAAGATTGATTCTGTCATGTTTTGGTCTTTTAGCCTTGCGATTGGGTCCTTGAAACTTCTTTTCTTTTCAACCATGCCCCTAGCATCACTTCAGAGGAGGAGGAGAAGCTTCTTCCTCCTTCGTCAAGGAAAGCTCTGGCGAGATTGAGGGAGGTTTCTCCTGGAGTCCTCCGACCTTGCATGATGGCTTGAGGGCTTTGCACAAGTTTCTCGAAGCTTGGCTCGAATCTTCAAGGCTCCACGTGACTAGCGATGGCTTTCTGGCTTTGAAGAAGATGACGACAACTTTGTGTGTGTAACTTCCTTGTTGATCGTCACAAAATGCCCCTCGTGACTCCATGAAGCTTCTCGCGAAGCCTGGATGCTCGAGGAGGTCGGAGGCAGTGTGCCAGTGTTGGAGAAGGTAGCGATGACGATGGAGGTGGTTTGAGTGAAGGAGGTGTCCAAGCTCTCAATCAAAGGGTCGAGAAGAATTATCGAATTGTCTTGAAGGTGATGGAAGTGGTGATTTGTTGTGAGGACGTCGAAGAAGGGTTGCCGAATTTGAGAGGGGTGGTGGTCGGAGGTGGTGATTGCCAGAGCGAGGGGTTGTCGAAACTCCAAATAGGTTGAGAGATTTTGCTCCCTTCAACCTATTGAAGCTCCTATGGTGGTCGGTGATGAGCGAGTAGGTGCGGGAATGGCGGTTAGTGGTAGCTGGAACTCCTGCCGGCCACAAGGAAGAAGATGAAGAAGAGGAAGGTGTAAGGGAGAATTCCTAAATCTAAAGAGTGCAAACTATGCTATGGAGATAGAAGAAGAAAAATAGTTACCTAGGAGATGATGGGGAAGGCGGAGCTTGTCCGACGTTGGTCGATCGGACCCAAGGAAGAAGAGAAGTTCGACAAGGCAGATTGGAGCGACGAGGGGGTAGAGGACCCGTTTCGGTGGTGGGAAGCTTGGTGAGTGAATGGGGAAGACAACCGCACCCTTAGTTGGCAACAAGGTGTAGTGACGAAGGTGGCTGGAGAAATCTCGAAGGTTTCATCGTTAGCAATGTCGGGGAAGAAGGGGGGAAGGAGTAGGGATGAGCCACAACTTGACGAGATGACTCAGTGGAAGATGGCGGAGCTTTATAGCTCCTCGTGGTGCGATGACAACGGCAGAGATGGTGTGGATTGATGGACGGACTTCACAGGTTTAGAAGAGCTCTGAAGAGGATTTAAGCCTTGAATTGTGGCATCCAAAGATGGCATCTTGAGTTGGAAAAACCATCAATGGATGCACAGATGTATGATGAATCATCCTACCAATTTTGATGGGATTCTACCGCAAGGATTGAGAGAATTTGAGGACAAAATCTCACCAAAACCATGGTTGTTAGTCTGCTTGAGGAGGATGACGGCTGATGTCATCATGACATCAGCCAAGGACCTTAATGCATGGAAATTGGACTGAAATGGAAGGAATTTCAAATTTAAGGCCCAATATGCAAAGTAGGTTAAGATGTGGTTCAAAAAGCCTTAACTTTTTAAGATAACCTAATTATGACCCAAGGAATCTAATGGTGACCTTAATTTTTTGTTTTGATGAAGTTTGATTGGTAAATTTATGTTTTAACCCAAAATATATTAAATATTAACCCTGATCTTTATTTTAGGTCAAATTAGGTTCGTTTTGTAAAATTGATTGTTCTAAAACTTATAGGATATTTTTAAATGATTTTTATAAGATTTATATTACATGTATTTCAATTAGAATCCTTTGAATTTAAGTGAGGCTAAAATTAGGATTTTTAAATATGAATTAGCTTTCATTTTTTAGATAGACTCTAAATCAATCAATGCAAGCCTACTTATTCAAAAATTGAGCTTATTTGACCTTTAATTAAGTATAGGTTTATCCCTTAGTTAATCTGCACTTCATTAAAATAGCAGAATTAATCAATTTTAATGCATCCCTTTAAATTCTTGATATTATTAAGTTATACCATTTTGTTGGTTAATGATGGTAACACCATCATTAGCCTTAACTAACTTAAATTAGTTTAAATAAAGTGACAAATACTCCTGAATAATCGTCTGAGGATAGTAATTCCATTCAAATCCGTTTTGAGGAGAAAGCATTAAAACATGGTTAAATATGTAGTTTTAACATCACATCATAAATTCAGAATAACCACGTGGTTTGTCAGAGGTTAATTAAAGGTCAAATGAGCATTAAAGTCCAAGGAGTGGATCCACACAGACATAAACGGGGTTTCATGCGTTTCGAGAATTGAATCAAAACACAAAACCTTAATTTCAGATCCACTTGAATTGAAGAGCTTCTAGTCAGGATAAAATTCATCTAAATCTCCTAAAATTTATGAAAAAATATTCTAAGAGGTTTGGTACCCTTGGTATGACCATCTGAACTTATTTTGACATTGAATAGTGTCTCAGACGAGATTTTGTCCTAATTTGGAGTTCTGTGCCAATTGCCCAATCAAACGTGGTCAAACTCAAATTCGAGTTCACCATTAGATTCTTTGGGTCCAAATTAGGCTAAGGCAAAAATTTTGGCCTAATCAGAGTTCCTCCTGACCTAGTTTGTATTTCAGTCTGTTTTCTACACTCGTACCCCTAAATTTCGAAATTCCTTTCAAATGGGTCCCTAAGTTCTTCATATTCTTGCAAAAATGCCCCTACCTCCATTGAAGGTGTGAAAGCACCTTCAGCGAAGATTCGAGAGAGAGAATCTCAAATCAGATCCAATTCCCTCCAAAATTGGAGGGAATGATCTTGAGGAGATACCCGATTCATTGAGTCATCTTAAGAACTCAAAATTAGATCTTGGAGCTCAAGTGAGCTCGAGGATTTTGGGAACCTTTTCTCCTAAAACCACGGATCAATCAGGAGAGTTTCTTCAATTAAAGCTCGGGTATGAGCTCTATATAAGCTAACCCTTGTTTTGTCATCCTCCTTAGTAAGGTTTGAGGCCAAAATCCCCCTTAACTCCTTCCATTGTGAAATAGCGGCTGGTATGACTAGGTTTTGTTGTTTGTTATAGAAATGACGTTATAGTACAGTTAGTCATTGCCACTATTACAATTTTACTCGGAAATAAAAGGTTTCCCGAGATCGAACTCAGGGGGCAAACTTATAATTCTAGAAGTACAATGTTTCTGTTACAAAAATGAGAGAGAGAGAGAGAGAGAGAGAGTGAGATTGGTCTCTTGGATTTTTCTTCTTCCCTTCTTTCTTTCTTGCAGTCTTTCTTCTTCTTCTTTTTCTTCTCTTCTCTTTGCTTTGATCGTCTTCAGCTCTTCTGCCTTCTTCCTTCTTCTTTTCTTTCTTTCTTTCTCTTCTGTTCTTTCTTTCTTCTTCTGCGGCGCCTGTTTTTCTTTCCTTCTTCTTGTCTTTTTCTTCAGAGCGTCGTCTGATTCTCAATCAGACGACTTAAGTAGCATCTGCTACAGTGCTCCCTTGATGCTCCCTCTTCTGCTTCTTCCTTCTTCTTCTTTTTGCAGTCCTTCTTCTTCTTCTTTGCTTCGAGCAGCCAAGGCTTTGGCTGCTTCTTCCTTCTTTTTCTTCTCCTTCCTCTTCTGCGGTCTTCTTTTTATCCTTCTTCTTCGTCTGCCTGCACACTCACATAGCCTGGTCAGAGCAAAAACCTAACCCCACCCTCCCCCGCATCTCTCTCTCTCAGATTTCGCTCGTAGGATCGCTCTCCCAGAGCCGGGTATTCGGGTACGGGTTCGCGCCCGAGTCCAGGCCCACCGACGTGCGGTGGTGGGCAAGGAGTGCAGGTCGGGTATACGAGTTGGGCCAGGTCCGCGGGGGGGGTGGTCGCGGATGAGGCTGGGTAAGCGGGGGAGAGGGACCTCACCCTGTGTGACTGAGGCGATAAGCCTTAATCACTTTTACAATTTATGCGCAGGCGCGGCTTCGAAATCGCACGATGTGGGACTATCTTCTGTGCTGTCTTTGCGCGCGCCCGCAGGACGACTCCACCTCGCCCTCTGATCAACTGCAGCTGGTGTCGGTGCCAACTGACGAGGCAGGAGTCTTCGCGGACTTCGCCCCAACCTGCAGCACCTGGAAATCTAGGGCTGCAGGGCTTGGAGCTTGCCTCGAAGCTGCTTTAGTCGTCGTTAATGGCGGCTGGAGTAGCGGACCTGATAGACAAAAACACGGCCCTTCGGCCTAATCAAACAAGAGGGGGACCTTCGCCGTGGCACGGCTAAGGTGGTGCGGGGTGGGGCAGGTGGTGGGATGGCGTCTGGTGGCGGGGCTAGGTCGGACAACGACCGGAAAAATGGGTCTGTTCGATGGAGTGTGGTGGGGGTGTGGAGCGGTAATGGGTGGGCGGAGGTTGCTCAACGTGGTGAGGCGGAGGTTCTGTGAGGGTCGGCGAGGCGTGTGGGGCTGTGGAGCGATGGGGGCATCTTGCCGGAGGGTAGCCGGAGACGAAGGGGGTGACGGTGGTCAGGAGTGGTCGAGGGATTAATTGAATGTAAGATAGTGAGGAAAAGAAAGAGGGGGAGGTGGGGAGAAGTTCTGACCTAGTTGTAGAGACGAAGGGGGCCGGAGTAGGGCGGCAGCCGTATCGACTGTCGCTGGAGAAGAAGATGCCCAGAGAGAGAGGGCGGCGGCAAGGAGAGAGAGGAAGGGCGCGCGCTAGGTACGGCGCAACGCGAGAAGAGCGGGCGAAGGCGGCTCTGCTGTTGGTATTGCAGCAGAGCGACGAGGAAGGGGAGGAAGAACCGCCGGAGCTGGTGGGCTTCTGCCGCAGTGGGAAGAGACTGAAAAAGGGGGTGTTTCTCCGTCAGGACCGAGCTGCCCTCTTCTGCAGGCGGAGGTGGCTTTTATAGAGGTGAAAGCGGAGAGGTGGGCGGGGGGAGGCGACATGGCTCCCTCGCCGGAGGACGACCGAAGTAGGGACCCATACCTTCCGCGCATTCTCACGGAAGGTATGGGCTGCTGCAGAGATCATGGAGGTGTCCCTGTGACAGCAGACGTCGCAGGGAACACCTCGTTGAAAGGGCAGAGGTCCTCCCTCACCCTGCGCGGCGCCATACTTCGCGCAAAGTCGCCGGAGCATGGCGTTGCTCAGGGTTTTGTAGGGATTACCTAAATGCAAAGAATGATGAAGACTTAGGGGCCAAAATGCGAGGGTTTCAAAAGTTGAGGGTCAAAAAGTAATAGATGAGGACCAAAATGCAAAGTCGGTCAAGAAGGTCTCTTCTTAGGCTCAAGTTTTTATACATGACTAAATAGGACCTAAGGATTCTAATGGTGAATTTTATTTGTAGATCAGACCTTGTTTGACTGGTCAATTTACGAAAAATCTAAATTAAATCATTAATTAGGCATGGTTCTCAATGTAGGTCAAAATGGGTTTCCAAGGCCAAATTGAAGGTTCTAAACCCTAGAGATTATTTTTCTATGAATTTTAGAGGGTTGAGTCGATTTTTACTTTTCCTCAAACCTCGTGAATTGAAGTAGGTTTGTTTTAGGGTTACATGGTGTCATTTAATTCCTTGAAGTTGCTGCAGCCCTAGTTGGATCAACTCATCCAACTTTCCTTCTTATTAGGTTAGTTTGACCTATGTTTGGACCCTAATTTACCCTGTTTACAGATTGTGTTGGTGAAATTGCATTTTTACCCCTTAGTTCTTGTTTTCTTCACAAACTCAGAATTCTCTGAGTCAAGCCTTTCTATAAGTTATGTAGGAGATTTTTCTTGCAAATCTAGGTTAGATGGTGTAGTTTAGGGTTTATGACGAGGTTCTCATCATACCCCCATGCCTAACTTTTGCTAGTCCCTTAGCAAAAACTTAAGGTTTTAAACTTTGTTCTAGACCATGATGTTTTTAATGACTTCAGATAAGTGCTTTTTCATTTGAACTTAGATTAGGTTAGAATGCTGACCATAGGCCTAAAAGGTACTCTAGTACCAATTAAGATCCAGATCTGTCTAGCCTCAGCCTCAGTCTTTGGCAAAGGTTTTTAAGGCCCACAAGAACTAACCTAAGTTCTATTGGACTTTGTGGTTAAAGCACCCGCACTTGAAATGATTTTAGCCCTGGTTCAGTTCGCTGTGCGTTTTGTAAGAGAGAGAGATAGAAAGTTTTTCTGTTTGGAGAGTTTTCTCTCTGTTTTTCTTTTTAGTTCTAGCTTAGGATTGGCTTTTCAACACGGTTTGTATCAAATTCCTTGCTCCCATCATCAATCCTCAAGGGTTCCTGGCAATCAATGCTTCGAGATAGCACCGCCCATGGCAACCCCCGGAACCCTGGCTATTGAGATTTCGAGATAATCCCATCCATGGTGTTCTGTGGCCGAATCCAGGCCCTGGCAATTGACACTTCGTGATAATGCCATCCATGGAATCTGAACCAGCAGGGTGCTTACATGCCCCCAGTAGGATATATAAATATCCTAAGAGACAAGCACCGAGGAGACGATATTTTGTTACGCATCTTCGAGGGGATTTCCCGCCTCTCTGCGCTGGGAACTTGTCCAAATCAACTTGTGTTGATCGGCCGCTCCTATTCTAGGTGTGTTTTTCAGAATTTTGTGACGCTTCTGCGTGATTTTGATTTTTACGCTTACTGAACCAGGCTGTGTGTTAGGTTGGGGTGCTTAGGTTTCTGAGTCCCATAAACCAGAAGTTAGTTAATGAGGTCAAATACTCCCTAAGCTTTGGACCTAATACTTAAATTTTTTCATTTTCCTCAACCTCTTGAAGAATATCTAGATCTTAATGGGTACTAAGAGTCTATCCAAGAATGCCTAAAGTTTACGTTCTTACTAATCTCACCATGCACTTTTCATTTCTTTTCTTGAATAAGGTCTAGAGCTTAGGTCAATCCCTTAGTTTCTTACTAATGACTATCACTCTTTTCTTTCATTTTTGTGCTCCTTTTTCATTTTGTTTCCTTTCCTTCTCCCACAAAATTTCCTTTCTCCTCTTATTCCTTTATTCTCTTTTTTTTTTTTTGAATTTTTTTTTAATTTTTATGGTGTTTTTGGCATATGTGAATTTTTTGTTTAAAACCTTTTCCTATAAGTTTTGCACTTTTATACCCCCCCATGCCTAAGGTTTGCAATGTTCTCATTGTGACTTAGGGTGTTTTTTATTTACTTAGTTCATTCCTTAAGATAGAAGTTTGGATGAGTGAATTGGTCGGGATGAATTTTGTGCACGATTTCTAATCTCAGATGCAAGCATCTGAGGTGGAGTCGGCTGTCTATAAGGGCAAACCTTAATTGCACAAAGGTGTGAAAAATGTTTTAGATTTTCAGGAAAATGATGGGTTGCCTCCCGTTAAGCGCTGAGTTTTACACCATCGGCTGGGCGCAATAAGCTCAAGGGGAATGGAGGATATAAGATGATTCAGCCAAATTAGTAGAAGTCACATCAATGAACGGCTTAAGTCTCTGACCGTTCACTATGAAAGGTTCAGAATCGTGGCTGAGCGGACTGATTTCGATGGCTCCATTTCCAAAAACCTGTCGGACTAAATATGGTTCGACCCACTTGGATCGCAGCTTTCCCAGGAAAAGTTTGAGTCGGGCATCAAAGAGTAGGACCTTCTGACCAGGCTGAAAGATCTTTCTCGAGATATGCTTGTCATGGAAGGCTTTAACCCGCTCCTTGTAGATTCGCAAGTTCTCATACGCGTCTAGACGTAATTCATCGATCTCACTGATTTGAAGTTTTCTGTGGGTTCCAGCCTTCGAAAGATCTAGATTACAATTCCGTACTGCCCAATAGGCTTTATGCTCTAGTTCTACGGGAAGGTGACATGCCTTTCCGTACACCAGTCTAAAGGGAGACATGCCTAATTGGGTTTTGTGGGCGGTCCTATAGGCCCACAATGCTTCCGGAAGTCGGGACGACCAGTCCTTCCTGTCAGGCCGAACAGTGACCTGCAGGATTTTCTTGATCTCCTGATTTGACAGCTCAGCTAGACCATTAGTTTGGGGGTGGTAAGGAGTAGAGATTCGGTGAGACACCCCGTATTTGGTCATCAGTGACCTAAACTGAGCGTTTGTGAAATGGGTCCCCCCATCAGAGATTATAGCACGGGGAAACCCAAACCTTGAGAAAATAATTTGATGAATGAATTTGAGAACAATTTTGTGATGACAGGTTCGGGTCGGTATGGCTTCGATCCATTTGGACATGTAGTCCACAGCAAGCAGAATGTATTCGAAACCATCTGAAGCAGGAAAGGGGCCCATAAAATCAATCCCCTAAACATCAAAGATTTCGCATACGAGAATCGGCTGCAAAGGCATCATGTCGCGACGGCTCATGTTGCCCAAAGTCTGGCAACGACTGCATGCCTTGCAGTGACTGTATGCATCTTTGAACAGCGTGGGCTAGTAAAAGCCACACTGGAGCACTTTTGATGTGGTTTTATGCCCAAAGAATTGGCCACCGCATGCCTGGTCATGGCAGAAAGAGAGGATATTGCTGATTTCCTCCTCTGGGACACATCTCCGGATGACTTGATCAGCACCTATGCAGAAAAGGTACGGGTCTTCCCAGATGTAATACTTGGCATCAGAACGCAATTTGTCTTTCTTGGCCTTCGGCCAATCAGACGGGATCTGATGAGATGCCAAGTAGCTTACTATATGAGCAAACCATGGAAGTCTAGTACTGATAGTCAGTAGGTGCTCATCAGGAAAATGTTCTGTGATGGGTCCGAAAGGGTTGATAATCTTAGAAAGAAGACGGGACAGATGGTCGGCTACCACATTCTGCCTTCCCGCCTTGTCGCGAATCTCAAGATCGAATTCTTGCAACAGCAAGATCCAATGAATTAGTCGGGGCTTCGCATCCATCTTGGCAAGGAGATGCCTTACAGCCGTGTGTTCCGAGTAGATGATGACATGGGAACCCAGGAGATACGATCGGAACTTTTCCAGGGCAAATACTACGGCTAGCAGCTCTTTCTCAGTAACTGTATAGTTACACTGAGCCTCGTCAAGTGTCTTGCTAGCGTAGTAGATGACCACAGGTTTCCCGTCAGCTTTCTGCCCCAGGACCGCTCCTACAGCAAAATCAGATGCATCGCACATGATCTCAAAGGGTTGAGACCAATCAGGGGATTGTAGGATAGGTTCCTGAGTGACTCGGTCATGAAGGTTTTCAAAGGCCATTGTGCATTCCTTGGAGATTTCAAAGGGTACATCCTTAGAGAGAAGAGAAGTCAAGGGGCACACGATTTTCGAGAAATCAGGAATGAAACGACGGTAAAAACCGACGTGCCCCAGAAAAGAACGGATGTCCCTGATCGAGCTAGGCATAGGAAGGCAAGAGATCAGATCAACCTTAGCTCGATCCACTTGGATGCCTTTTTCTGAAATCAAGTGTCCCAGGACAATTCCCTCAGGCACCATGAAATGCTCTTTTCCCAGGAAAGAACCAAATTCACATCGATGCATCGCTTGAGTATCTGGACCAAGTGTTGGAGGCAATCGTCAAATGATGCTCCAAAAACTGAAAAGTCATCCATGAAGACTTCCAGATAGTCACCTACCATATCTGAGAATATGGCAAGCATGCATCGCTGAAAAGTAGCGGGTGCATTGCAAAGACCGAAAGGCATCATTCGAAACGCGTATGTTCCGAAGGGGCAGGTGAACGTGGTCTTTTCTTGGTCCTCAGGATGGATTGCCACCTGGTTGTAACCGGAGTACCTGTCAAGAAAGCAGAAGAACCTATTTCCCGCTAGTTTCTCGAGAATTTGATCAATGAAAGGTAGTGGGAAATGATCCTTCTTCGTGGAGGAATTGAGTCGGCGGTAATCTATACAAACTCTCCACGCGTTGGCTAATCGGGTAGGAATGACTTCTCCGGTCTCAGTCGTTATAGTGGTGAGTCCTGCCTTCTTAGGCACAACCTGAATTGGGCTCACCCAATGACTATCGGAGATCGGGTAGATGATTCCGACATCTAACCACTTGATGATCTCCTTTTTCACGACCTCCTGCAGATTATGGTTCAAGCGTCTCTGCATTTCATGAGAAGGTCGTGCTCCCTCTTCTGAATAGATATGATGAGTACAATAAGAGGGACTTATTCCAGTCAAATCATTGAGAATCCACCCGATGGCTCTGCGATGTTGCTGGAGGACAGCAATCAGACGGGATTCCTGTTCGGGATTGAGGTTGGAATTGATGATCACAGGAAGGGTCTGATTAGAACCCAAAAAGATGTATTTCAAGTGAGCAGGAAGGGGCTTCAACTCGAGGATAGGGTTATCAGCAGCGGCAGGTGGTTCAGTATAGACGTGAGGTTCAAGGGTAGAAGTTACTGGGTTGTTTATATCTGGATTCGACTCCTCTGTTTGCGGGTCAAGATCTTTCTATGGTTGATGAGGTATAATCAGGTCATTCTGGAAGTGTGTTTCATCAACCAAAGCCCTAATGTCACAAATCTGTTCGATGACACCGCAATTGATTCCTTGTTGGGCCTTAAATATATCAATTTTCAAGGTTTGATTCCCAAATTTGAGCTCTATTTGGCCCTCCTCACAGCTAATGTTGGCTCTAGCAGTAGCCAAGAAATGTCTCCCTAAAATGATTGGTGTATCCCTTGGGTTTTCAGGTACGTCCATGTCTAAGACTATGAAGTCTACAGGAAAGTAGAAATTCCGTATCCCCACAAAAACATCCTCGAGAATCCCATTTGGTGACTTTATAGATCGATCTGTTAATTGTAATGTCACCTCGGTTGGTTTTAGCTCAGATTCTTCTAGATGGTCAAGTAAGGATGTGGGTATCAGATTTATGGATGCACCCAAGTCTAGCAAGGCTCTATCAAATTGGGTATCACCTATCTTGCAGGAAATCAGGGGAGTACCAGGATCTTTAGCCTTGGGTGGGAGTCTGCTTAGGATTACAGAGCTGGCTTGCTCTGACAGAACAATTGGACTCCCACTCTTGGTTCGCGGCTTACGCTGGGGTGTACACACATTTTTTAAGAATCGTGTGTAATCCAGTACGTGGCGGATTGCATCCATCAAGGGAATGTTTATGTGGACCTGCTCAAAGAGCTTGACCAGGTCCTCCTCAGGTGCCACAGGCTTGGTAGTTTCTTTCCCTTGGTCAAGGCCTCGGGAAACGGGATCTTGGTTGGTTCTTCTAGGATAGGTCCAGGTCTTGGATCTGGGATAGGGGTAGGAACGTCCTGGATTACCGTCCTAGGCTTGGGATCACTACCAGGCTTGGAGTGGTTTAGATGAGGTGGATCTTGGGTTTCCTTACCACTGCGGGTTGTTATGGAATTAAGTCCTGCCTGGTTCTGGTTGGGATTGGGTAAGATGGGTTGCTGCTGGTAGCCTGCAAAAGAAGTGGAGGCCTCCATCCCGTCGGGTGAAGGAACAGAAGGGGCCTGATAAATCATATGGGCTTGGCCCGGGTTTGGGTTCATAACGCGTCGCTGGGTTGGCACGTTATTCGGGTTAGGAAGAGGTTGGGAAGGAAGAGTGCCTGGTTGGCGAGAGTTTACCAACTGGGCCAATTGATTTCGGACCTCAGTAAGCTCATCCTTGTGTGGTTTTTGGATAGCCGCATTCATTCTTTGAATGTCAACCAAAGTCTGAAGGATAAGGGACATTTGATCTTGATTTGGCCCTGATGGATAAGTGGGGGTGGGCCGAGGCTGAGGCGGCTGGTAAGGATGAGTGGGTTGTGGGCGGGGCTGAAAGGGTGGTCTTTGGATTTGGGAATTTCTCGCCCACTGAAAGTTGGGATGGTTTCGCCATCCAGGGTTATAGGTGTTGGAGAACGGATCGTTCTGGATGGCGTTGAGGTCCTCGCTGGTCTGAGGAACCTCCAGAGAGTCAAAGAAAGGGGGAATGGAATTCCCCAGGCTGGGGTAGAAAGGATCGGATGGGCCTCCGGTCAGAGAATCAGATGGCGGATACGGATCCATCCTAGGAGAAGATCGATGGAGAATGTTTTGCACAGTTTCCCCTGTGGAAGGAGGTTGTGCAAAGGGGTTATGCGCAGAGGTGGCTCGCTGCAAGTGCTGAGTCAGCTCATCCACCTTCTTTTTAATGATCGATACCTTGTCCAATCGACTGGCCATTAATTCCAGGTCGACTGATGCGGACAGGCCCTGCGTCTCATGTGCTCCCCTAAGATTCGTCGATGCGCGGGTATTCGACCTGTCGAATAATCCCATCGAGTCATTGTTGATGGAGTTCTCGCACATGTTTTCGAGAATCTCCCATACGGTGTCCTCATGTTGACCCATGATATTTCCTCCGCAGGTTGCATTGACGAAAAGACGGATGTCCTCACGGAGTCCCTGATAAAAAGATTGGACCTGTTCTCATTTAGGAACTCTGTGATGGGGGCACTTTCTCATGAGATCCTGAAAACAATCCCATGCCTCATGGAGAGGTTCCCCTGTTTGTTGAGTGAAGTGCGTAATCTGATGGCGCAAGGCGTTGGTCTGACCAACGGGAAAGAACTTTTTCAAAAACTCAGATTGAAGTTCTTCACAAGTGTTGATCGGCCGGGTCTGAGTTTGATACCAATGGGCGGCCTTGTCCATAAGAGAAAAGGAGAACATCTTCATGAGAAGAATATCCCGATTTTGTGCATCTGACCCAAAAGTTTGGGCCAGATGCTTTAGTTGTTTGATGTGCTGGAAGGGATCTTCGGAATTAAGCCCATGGAATTTAGGTATAGCATGAATCATGTTGGGCTTCAATTCGGAATCAGGTCCTCCAGTCGGGATTCTGACTCGAGGCTCGATGGCAACCGCAGTAGGATTATAATGATCCCGCATCATAGGACGCTGCGGTGGGTGCACAAAGTTTTGGAAGAGGTCATTGAGTCGCTGGAGCTGGTGCTCCAGATTGTTTTCTTCCTCAACAGGCTGAGCCATGATGGGGGAAGAAGAAGAGCTTGGTTCAGAATCAGATGAGAGAATGATGGGGTAGGGTTGCTGTGCAAACACGGGCGTCGAGGCTTGTCCTTGACGAGAGTGAATTCCTAAAGGAGATCTTAAGGGTGGTCTTAAGGATCTCCTACCGTTCATGCACTGTTGGAATAGAAGAGTTTAGAAGGTGCTGGACCCAATCAGGACACCCAAAAAAATGTGTTGGGTGACTATAGAGGTGCGGGGCAGATGGACCCCGTGATCAGAAAGATCGTCCACCTGAGAATTACCTGGGCAGCCAGAGAGGGTGAGTCTCGCGAAGACCCCTACACGGTAGAGCGTCCCCACGGGTTACAGGGTTTCCCCCACCCGACCTCTGTTGTCACTGCGGTTCCAGGTAGACCAGAATGGGGATCTTGACCTCTTAAGTCTACCTCTTTTACTTTAAGATCAAGGTGCTTAAGGTTTCACTTAAACTCTTAGGTGTTTTTGTGAACAAGGTGACCTAATTTGAAGGTTGGTTGACCCTAGGGGTCAACTTCACCTAGTGGGTCCCTTGAGAATTTAGGCCTTGTTTCTTTTTAGGGTTCAAGTGTTTAGAGAGCCAATTTGTTTAGGGTTTTTCTTCTTAGGTATTTTGAATCAATGGCTTGGGCACACCTCTTTTGGATTTCCTTAATTCTTGATTAAGGGGTGTGTCTCTGAAATCCTAATGTTTGACCTTACGTTGGCTCTACTTGGTCCAGTTAATTCTTTGCTGGGTAATTAGGGCTCAGGCAAGAAAGCGTTAGCCCTTAATTACCTTTAATATTGTGTGCAGGAATAATAGTTTTTGAGAATATGCAGCTATTACTATGTATAAAAGACAAGTTATACCTATTTTTTTCTTTCTTTTTCCTCTTTAAAAATTTTAGGGTTTAATAGGGAGTTACCTATCCTTGGAGTGGCTGTGGTGCGGCTGCGTCTTTTTTTCTTTCTGTACCTGCACAAAAGAGAGAGATTATTAGAAGCTTAGAAATTTTATAACTTCTAGAATAGCCGTTGCTCCCCGACAACGGCGCCAATGAAATAGTGGCTGGTATGACTAGGTTTTGTTGTTTGTTATAGAAATGGCGTTGTAGTACAGTTAGTCATTGCCACTATTACAATTTTATTCGGAAATAAAAGGTTTCCCGATGTTGAACTCAGGGAGCAAACTTATAATTCTAGAAGTACAATGTTTCTGTTACAAAAATAAGAGAGAGAAAGAGAGAGAGAGAGATTGGTCTCTTGGCTTTTTCTTCTTCTCTTCATTCTTTCTTGCAGTCTTTCTTCTTCTTCTTTTTCTTCTCTTCTCTTTGCTTTGATCGTCTTGAGCTCTTCTGTCTTCTTCCTTCTTCTTTTCTTTCTTTCTTTCTCTTCTGTTCTTTCTTTCTTCTTCTGCGGCGCCTGGTCTTCTTTCCTTCTTCTTGTCTTTTTCTTCAGAGTGTCGTCTGATTTCTCAATCAGACGACTTAAGTAGCATCTGCTACAGTGCTCCCTTGATGCTCCCTCTTCTGCTTCTTCCTTCTTCTTCTTTTTGCAGTCCTTCTTCTTCTTCTTCTTCTTCTTCTACTTTTTCTTCTCTTCTCTTTGCTTTGATCGTCTTCAGCTCTTCTGTCTTCTTCCTTCTTCTTTTCTTTCTTTCTTTCTCTTCTGTTCTTTCTTTCTTTCTCTTCTGTTTTTTCTTTCTTCTTCTGCGACGCCTGTTCTTCTTTCCTTCTTCTTGTCTTTTTCTTCAGAGCGTCGTCTGATTTCTCAATCAGATGACTTAAGTAGCATCTGCTACAGTGCTCCCTTGATGCTCCCTCTTCTGCTTCTTCCTTCTTCTTCTTTTTGCAGTCCTTCTTCTTCTGATTTGCTTCGAGCAGCCAAGGCTTTGGCTACTTCTTCCTTCTTTTTCTTCTCCTTCCTCTTCTTCTGTCTTCTTTTTCTCCTTCTTCGTTTGCCTGCACACTCACATAGCCTGGTCAGAGCAAAAACCTAACCCGACCCTCCCCCGCATCTCTCTCTTGGATTTCGCTCGAAGGATCGCTCTCCCAGAGCCGGGTATTCGGGTACGGGTTCGCGCCTGGGTCCAGGCCCATCGGCGTGCGGTGATGGGCGAGGAGTGCAGGTCGGGTATACGGGTCGGGCCAGGTTCGCGGGGGGGGGGGGGGGGTGGTCGTGGACGAGGTCGGGTAAGAGGGTGAGAGGGACCTCACCCCGTGTGACTGAGGCGATAAGCCTTAATCACTTTTACAATTTATGCACAGGCGCGGCTTCGAAATCGCACGATGTGGGACTATCTTCTGTGCTGTCTTCGCGCGCGCCCGCAGGACGACTCCACCTCGCCCTCTGATCAGCTGCAGCTGGTGTCGGTGCCAACTGACGAGGCAGGAGTCTTCGCGGACTTCGCCCCAACCTGCAGCACCTTGAAATCTGGGGTTGGATTGCTTGGAGCTTGCCTCGAAGCTGCTTCAGTCGTCGTTAATGGCGGCTGGAGTAGCGAACCTGATAGACAGAAACACGGCCCTTCGGCCTAATCAAACAAGCGGGGGACCTTCGTCGTGGCACGGCGAAGGTGGTGCGGGGTGGGGCAGGTCGTGGGAAGGCGTCTAGTGGCGGGGCTAGGTCGGACAACGACCGGAAAAATGGGTCTATTCGATGGAGTGTGGTGGGGGTGTGGAGCGGTAATGGGTGGGCGAAGGTTGCTTAGCGTGGTGAGGCGAAGGTTCTGTGAGGGTCGGCGAGGCGTGTGGGGCTGTGGGGCGATGGGGGCATCTCGCTGGAGGGTAGCCGGAGACGAAGGGGGTGACGGTGGTCAGGAGTGGTCGAGGGTTTAATTGAATGTAAAATAGTGAGGGAAAGAAAGAGGGGGAGGTGGGGAGAAGTTCTGACCTAGTTGTAGAGACGAAGGTTGTCGGAGCAGGGCGGCAGCCGTATTGATTGTCGTCGGAGAAGAAGATGCCCAGAGAGAGAGGGCGGCGGTGAGGAGAGAGTGGAAGGGCGCGCGCTGGGTACGGCGCAACGCGAGAAGAGCGGGCGAAGGCGGCTCTGCTGCTGGTATTGCAGCAGAGCGACTAGGAGGGGGAGGAAGAACCGCTGGAGCTGGTGGGCTTTTGCCGGAGTGGGAGGAGAGGGAAAAAGAGGGTGTTTCTCCGTTAGGACAGAGCTGCCCTCTTCTGCAGGCGGAGGTGGCTTTTATAGAGGTGAAAGCGGAGAGGTGGGCGGAGGGAGGAGACGTGCCTCCCTCGTCGGAGGATGGCCGGAGTAGGGACCCATACCTTCCGCGCATTCGCACGGAAAGTATGGGCTGCTGCAGAGATCATGGAGGTGTCCCTGCGACAGCAGACGTCGCAGGGAACACCTCGTTGAAAGGGCAGAGGTCCTCCCTCACCCTGCGCGGCGCCATACTCCGCGCAAAGTCGCCGGAGCATGGCGCTGCTCAGGGTTTTGTAGGGATTACCTAAATGCAAAGAATGATGAAGACTTAGGGGCCAAAATGCGAGGGTTTCAAAAGTTGAGGGTCAAAAAGTAATAGATGAGGACCAAAATGCAAAGTCGGTCAAGAAGGTCTCTTCTTAGGCTCAAGTTTTTATACATGACTAAATAGGACCTAGGGATTCTAATGGTGAATTTTATTTCTAGATCAGACCTTGTTTGACTGGTCAATTTATGAAAAAACCTAAATTAAATCATTAATTGGGCAAGGTTCTCAATGTAGGTCAAAATGGGTTTCCAAGGCCAAATTGAAGGTTCTAAACCCTAGAGATTATTTTTCTATGAATTTTAGAGGGTTTAGTCGATTTTTACTTTTCCTCGAACCTCGTGAATTGAAGTGGATTTATTTTAAGGTTACAGGATGTCATTTAATTCCTTGGAGTTGCTGCAGCCCTAGTTGGATCAACTCATTCCACTTTCCTTCTTATTAGGTTAGTTTGACCTATGTTTGGACCCTAAGTTACCTTGTTTACAGATTGTGTTTGTGAAATTGTATTTTTACCCCTTAGTTCCTATTTTCTTCACAAACTCAGAATTCTCTGAGTCAAGCCTTTATATAAGTTATGTAGGAGCTTTTTCTTTCAAATCTAGGTTAGATGGTGCTAGTTTAGGGTTTATGACGAGGTTCTCATCATACCCCCATGCCTAGCTTTTGCTAGTCCCTTAGCAAAAACTTATGATTTTAACCTTTGTTCTAGACCATGATTCAATTTGAGGGATTAGGTGGTGATTCAAATCACCATTCTTTTTAGATTCCTGATTTATTTTGGTCCCAATAACTTGTGATACAATTGAATATCATTTTGAGTAAATTTCTATTATTCATTGAATATATTTATGTTGTGCTCATTGATTTATATTGTGATTAGTTTATGAATTCCATATTTGCTCCCTGCGAACGACCTTGAACTCAATTTCCTGATTTCGAGTTTTATAAATTTAAATGTTGTAAAGTGATTTTGTCAATTGTACTAAGACGCTTCCTAGAACATGATTTGCACGCCTACCAACAGTTAATGAAGTGAATTTAATATTAGAACTTAATCAAATTAGATTAGATATAAAGGATGATGGCATTACCATCATAATCCTATTGGTTAGTTAATTTTAGGTTTGTTATAATCACACTCGATATCCATTCATGTGTGTGTTTGTAGAAAATCATGCAGGGTGCTAGACCCTACAAAGGTTCGGATCCAGAAATTCGTGATTTCAAATGTCAAACTATGGATTGGAGAGAATTTTTATTATAATTTAGTTTATTTAGTATGGTTTATTTAGATTAGTTTAGGGTCATTAGAACTTGTTTTGAAATTTTGATTCTTAGATTTATAAATAATGAAGAAATTTGGTTGATTTTGTGTGTACTATTTTGTGCATAATATCTTCACATAAATTTTTGATAATTTTTATGGCAAAACTAGATAACGTTATTTAAGGCTATTTAGTATGCTTTAGTTAGATTTGTTTAGGGTCATTAGAACTTATTTTGAAATTTTGATTCTCAAATTTATAAATAATGAAGAAATCTGGTCGATTTTGTGTGCACTATTATGTGCATAATATCTTCACATAAATTTTTGATAATTTTTAGGGTAAAACTAAACAATGTTATCTTTCTGATGCCACTAATTTCATGCAAAACTAGTTTGTATAAAAAAAGATAAAATTCACGGAACTTACCTGTATGAAGATTCACGTGTAGATTTGATAGGCTAACTTTCAAGAATTACTATGGATTTTGTGCTTCATATATTGGTGTTAAATTTGTATTGTTTGATTCTTGGTTTACTTAAGTTTTTCTAGAAAATTCACCAAATTTTTATACATAGATTTGACTAGGTTTCTAAGCATGTTTTGTCTGATGATGTAGTTTGAAGTTGCCATCAATTTTGAGGTGAATTTTATATGTTTAGAAAATTCATTAAATTTTTATACATAGATTTGACTAGGTTTCTAGGCGTGTTTTGTTTGGTGATGTAGTCTAAAATTGCCATCAATTTTGAGGTAAATTTTATAACTTGCGTGAGTGTCCAAATCAATAAAACTTGATTCTAATCATTAGATTAAGTCATAAAAGAAATACACCTCCTTGTGGTATTAACCCTTACTTACTCTATCAACTTTAGTTAGGGAAAGTTAGGAATTATTTAAATTGAGTGCGGTAATGGCATGCAAAAGAGAAATTCACATCAATAAGGCTTATCCCTGGTTGTTGGCTTTATCCGTCATCCGCCCTTATGTTTGTCTCCAAAGCTTGTAAATCCATCCTTATAGGTCATCACTAGAACCATATTTTGTTGTAGTGCTTGTAGTAATCTCCCTTGTATTTAGACTCAATAAAGGGAGAGTTCCAGTGTAATACCAAGTTCTAAGTATTTCCTATGTTGCCTTAAGACACCTAGAAAAGCCATAGGATTGAAAACAGAATCCAATCATGGAATCCCTTTAGCATCAGGCATCTGATGCTATCATTAGTCATCCTACATCTCAGAATAAGTCTTTTTGATGCATTCCTAGATGTCTCATGGAGAAGGGCCTCAGTGCCATCCACTGAAGACTCAAGTTTGGACGTCTAGGACCCTCCTTGGATGTCTAGCCACCTGGTTAGACTTCTATTGGGCACAAACCCATCTCCACAACCTTGACCTTACTACAAGAGACTCCAACTTTCTTGCTAGATGTCAAAGGATTCTGAATCAGACATCCATTTATCACCATTCATTTGCATAGAGATCATCAATTACGACCCAAATCCCATCTCCAACCAAGCATTCATCTTGGAATACAAAAGTAGAATACATGATCCCAATACCTTTTAGTTGAGGGTTAATCCTTGAAAACCAAATTAAAACCCCTTTACAACCCATAAACACGTGGAACCCCTATGCATGTCACTACCCCTCACAGATTAGGGAAAACACCACGTGTAGTAGTATCATGACTTTCCTTAGTTTCTAATCATGCAATCTAGCTTTAAAGGTTCAAGATAATGGCCATAAGAAGAGGGGAATTGTGTCCCTACCTCAGCTTGGTGCTCGAGTCTTCAAGATCCTCTCATAGCAGAAGCTACTCCTTTAGTCTCATCTCCAGTCGCACCCTCCTTACTCCTTCCTTGTTGCAACTTGGCGATGATGGTATTGGAGAGGAGGTGGAGTTCAGTGGAGAGTGGGAGAGAAGAGAGGAGAGGGGAGTTTGTTCTATCCAATTCAAAGGTGGTGGCAGCAGTTTTTATAAGGGTTTTATCCACCGCTTAAGAAAGTGAGAATTTACACAACTATCCTCCCACCCAAAAATAAGTTTAAAAGTTGGTCCTTCAACTCAGGCTCTCTTACCAGGAGCCTCTCAACTATATTGTATGTGATTTTTGATGGGTAGCTTACCCAATTAGGTTCCTTAAATATCAATTAGGCTTTAAGCCCTTCATAAGCCATAATTAGCAATCTAATAAAAATTAGATTGGCCTAGTTAAGGTTGCCAAAATTTGAAACCCTTACAGAGGAGTGGTGATGATGGGCTTCGTTTTGAATGGAAAGGTACATCTCCTTTCCTAGAATTTAATTTGCAAGTTTAATGTGGAAGGGGACTTGGTATAATGTGTTGGTGCAAGAGCACCACGATCGCTAATTTTGATGAAAACAAAACACTTGTTATTTAACATTTGCATTTGACTCCAAGATTTCAGGTCAATTGCAAATGGATACAAGTGTGAAGGACCTCAGAGCTCATGTCCATGGTGGATTAAAGGAGATCGTTGGAGGAGAAGGAGCTTCGCTTAGAGAGAGAGCTTGAAGATAAACCAGAAGAATAGGATAGATGTTTATTCTATTCATGTACTTTGTATCTTTTGTTATTTGCTCTTTTTTTTTTCTTAGAGTATTTGTTAAAGAGCCTCAAAGTAACAATACCGTAGTCCTAAGAACACTTAATAAACCCTAGGACACTTAGACAACTCTTAGAGAACTTAGAAAATCAAAGTAGGCATCAAACAACCTGATCAGACGTCCAATCTGGAAATCAGACGTTTGATCTTTGACTTTAAGACGTCTGGCTATTTGTTCAGACATCCAAAAGCACTTGGACGTGAAACCACTCTCTGTCTGCCTTGTTTAGATGTCCAACCTTTAGTCTAGACGTCTTAACAGACCTTTGATGACATTGCCAGATGTCTAATTAGTGAAACATTGGCTTAGAAATATAATCGTTAAGGTTTGACCCTTATTGTTCTATCAGACATCTGTAGAGGACCTTAGACGTCTGATATATAGATGTTTGCCCTCGATTAAGTCATAATCACTTCTCATCGGTGATATAGCCGTTTGTGCCTCCAAAAATCCATTCTCGTAGTTATCTAGGTTTCCAGACGTCCAGACCTAGTGCCAGATGTTCGACAAGTCATTTGACCGACTTACATAAGAACCCTGTTTTGGTCTGATCCAAGTCAATAAGGAAACCCATCTAGGATTAGACATTTGATTTAGTTTCCAGACATTTGATACTTTTCCTAGACGTCTGATTACACTATCAGAATCATTAATGACCCTGATTCTGGCTTAATCTACCTTGGGTTTGTTCCCAACAGCTATAGAAGCCTTCCAAGGCCTTCCTAGGCCATCTATAAATAGAGAGGGAGCCCTCCTTTGCTAGACACACCAAGCATTAGCATTTCCACATCATTTTTTGTCAAAATCATCTTGAGAAGAGTTCTTGCTCTCCAAATCCATAGTCTTCACACTTGTGAGCATCATCCCGGCCGTGCACCTGCTCTCCCGCCTACGATTATGAGAGCGCCGTTGTGCCTAGCGTGGTTCGCGCACCTGCGTCACTTGTTGATGCACTTCCATCAAAGGGAAGTTATCTTTATGTATAGTAGCTAGTTTCATTTACATATTTTGTGGCTCTATAGAATTTGTGTAATTGTTTTTGGTTGGGTATTCGCTTTGCGAATTCTCATCTTCATCGAGAGACTAAATACTCCTCGTGAAGAGGAGGGGTTTGAGGTACGCTACCCTTGTGTAAGTAGCCTGGTTGTATAGAGGTTGAACTACCATCATTTAAGTAGTTCGGATAGTGGATTTGATTGACTCAGTTGATTGGAAAATCATAAGTCGAGAGGCTTAGGTGGTGATTTTTACCCGGGTTTGGGTTTCCACCTTAAAATATTTGTGTACTTGTGATTGCATGCTTTTTGTGAGATTATAATTATATTTTTCGCATAATCTATCTTTTCGCAAATCTCACCTCCTCCCGTAGGAAATTACATAATGGACCTAATTGAATTGGGAAGATTTACCATCTCAATTGGCTCCAAAAACTAGCTATTGAGGGAGGTATATAAGTGTGCTATGTTTAGATATTGCATCAATTGCTGTTGCTGGAGTCTCAATCTTGCACTAGATTGGATGAATCTTGTATCTACAGCATGTAAGTTGACTCCTAGGGCTTGTAGGCTTAACATGAGTAGAGTTAATCGGAAATTGACTTAGAGATGATAGATAGATGAAGGGGAAAGACTTGGCTCAAAGTCATGGAAGTAATCTCTTGCAAAATTTGTGCTTTCACTCTTGGGAAACTCTTCTCTTTCATTAAAAAGTATGCTTCATTTTCTTGTTGATTGCTTTTCTTAATGCTTCGTGGCCCCTCTATTATTTCTTTAATGCCTGGATTGCTGCTCCAACCTACCTACATTTTATTTGATGTTGTTTTCCCTTAAGTAGACATATCACACAGGTTATGCTTTTATCTTGTTCTTGACCCTAACTATCCTTTAATTCAATCTACTATTTTTTTTTTATTGGCAAAATTTTTTGGCCTACAATCAACAAATAAATAACATTACTTAATGCTTTAATTTGTCTTCTACATTTTGTCTTTTGTAGGGACAAAAGATAGGTTGTTCATTATCTTCTACCTTTTGCCCCTGAGAGTAATGATTACTAGCTCATCTTTATTTTGAATGCTATGGCATGGAGATGTTAGAAGGCAAGAAAAAAATTGAGGTTTCACAATCATGCCCCTTATCTGAAATGTTTGGTTAGGGAGATCTATAATAGGTGTGAAGGAAGTGATGCATCACAGAAGCATAGGGAATCTTTTCAAACTTTTCAAAAAATTCAAAAACATGATCCCAAAACTAATCGAATCGGATTAAAACGGTGGAAACAAATTTCTACCAATCACATGAGCTAGGGATATTACCACCGTGATTGGTTATTATGGGTACAAGGTATTACGTAGAAGCGATTCCATGTGTCCTCTTGAAGTCCCCAATATGAGGTGCAACTCCTCTAGGTTCATTGATGAGTGAGATACCAGAGTTGCATGAGGAAGACCTTCACGTAGCAAAGAACTTTGCTTCTTCATCAAGAAGCGGAGCATAAGAGGAGGAGGAAGAGGGGGCATGGTGGCTCTCAATCAATTGCTTGATTAGCCTTCAATTATTGAAACACCTCTTTGTTTACAAGGCAAAATAGGGTTTAAAATAAATGTGTCGTAGTATAGCCAAAATCGCTTTGAAAACAAATGAATTTTATTACTCGAAAAATGTAAATCCGAGGTTGAACATAGGAAGTAAATTGGGGTTCAAAAACCAAGAACACAACTTTCAAATTTGATAAAATATGCAATGTAGAATCAAAGTTATAATGTAAGCAATGTAAATGGATCCACAAGATATCAATGTATATATAGAAGGAAAAATATGGACGTCTGATGTTGGAAATCAGACGTCTTAAATGTGTATTTGCTATAGTGCTTCTTTGATTTCTCTGGCTGATCTCCTTCTTCTTCTTTCTCTTCTTTCCTTTGTTCTCTACCTCAGATGGCTGTCTTCCTTCTTGGCTCTTTCTTCTTCTCTGACTCTTAGCTCTTCTTCTTTCTCTTCTTTGGCCCTTGGTTGCTCTGGCATTTAGCTTCTTCTTCCTCTTCTTTCTCTTCTGTCTCTGACTTCAACTCTTCTTCAGCCTTGATCCTCTTCAGCTGTGCTTTGCCTTCTCCTTCCTTAGCTGCTCAGGCTTTTGCCCTCTCCTTCTTCTTTCTTTGGCTTCCTTTGCCTTAGCTTCCTCTGCGGCTTCTTCCTTTTTCTTCCTCATCTTCACCCTTAGCTTCTTCTGCCTCTTTTTCCCCTGAGAGCAAAACCTACCCCTACCCTCCCTGCGATCTCTCTTCTTTCTTCTCTCTTAGGCTCGCTCTCCCAGAGACTTCTCAGGTTAACGGGTCGGGTTAGCGCGCCTGGGACCAGGCCCACCGGCGTGCGGTGGTGGGCGAGGAGTGCATGGGTAGTCGGGTATCCAGGTCAGAACCAGGTCGGCGGGGCGTGGGTCGCGGACAAGGCGACGGGTGAGTCGGACCTCACTCCGTGGTCAGGAGGCGGTAAGCCTATGCGACTTTTTCAACTTATATCTTCGCTTCCGCTCCTGATCTTCTGAGGTGGGACTAAATGTCCCACCTTCCTCGCAGGCGCTCACACAGCAGGTGTTCGCGTCCAATTGCAGAGCTGCATGGGGCTTTGACTCCAATAGCTAGGCTGAGAGTGTGCGCGAAGGAAGTCCGCTCGTCCTGGAACCTAAAGCCTAGGACTTGGAGTCCTGAAGCAAGCTTGCGAGCAAGCTTCATCCTCCGTCAATGGCGGAGACCACTTGATCCCTGTCAACAAGCAAACGGACTTGCGGCCTCATCAAAATACGCAGGGAGCTTCGCTTGGACACTATGAAGGTGGCACGGTGGTCAGCGTGGCACGGGGTGGCCTAAGCGTGCATGCCTAGGTCACCCTGTGGTTGTGAAGGTGGGTGTGTTCGGGGGACGTGTTGGGGGCGTGTGGCGATGAATGGAGAAAGGGGTTATGGTCAGTGAGGCATGGCGGAGCTCGTGAGGTAGTTGGCGAGGTGGATGGGTGCGTGGAGTGACAGGAGCACCTCGCCGGTGGTCTGCTGGAGGTGGAGAAGGTGGTGGTGGTTCGCGAGCATCGAGGCGTAATAGCAGATATAAGTGAGAGAGAAATGATGAGCAGAAAGAGAGGACTTATCTAAGGGTAGTTATACGAAGGGGGAAGCGGAGGAGGCGGCCGGCTCATATGTGCCATCGCCGGAGACGAAATCCTAGTGAGAGGAGGACAGCGACGACGAGAGGGTGGCAGGTGTGACGTGACGTGAATGAAGGAGAGAAAGGTAATTCTGCCACTGGTATTGTGGCAGAGCGATGAGAGGAGGAGATAGGAGTCACCGGAGCTTGCTGGGAGGTTGGCTGGAGGGGAAGAGAGGAAATTGGTGGGTATCTCAGGCCAATTCAAGCGTGGGAGGAGCGGAAGGATCTGGGGACCCTTTTATAGCCCCTGGCAGAAGGCCTTGCGCTTGGAAGCCAAGCTTCCAAGCACGGCAACCTCGTCGGAGTTGGAAGGTTGAAAAGACTCAAATCTCTCATGCGTTTGCATGAGAGATTGGGTAGAAATTGGAGCTCCAAATTAGGTTCACATGAACAGGGATTTATCAGAGAATCTCCCTTTCAAATTTGAGAGGGATTCTCTGAGGAATCAGGGAGTTCTTTCCCTTGAATCCTCGCTGGAGTAGGATTTCCTTCGTTGTAACGGTGGTGGGACCTAATTGCAAAGAACGACGAGGAAGCTAGGGGGGTGTCTCCAAGAGTTTTCAAAAGTTAGGGGTATAAATGTAATTGGCTGGAGTTATTTGCAAAGTAGGTTAAGGTGAATTCCCCTTAGGTTTAAATTTTGGTACAAACCTAATTTGGACCTAAGGAATCTAATGCTGAAGTTGTATGTTAGGTTTGATCGTGTTTGATTGGGCAATTTATGCAAAGACCCAATTTAGGGCAAACATTTGACTGGGACCCCTATTTAGGTTAAATTATGTTCTAAAGGCCAAATTGAAGGTTCTAAGCCATAGAGGATATTTTTCCATGATTTTTAGATGATTTAGGTAAATTTTATCTTGACCAGAACCATGTTAAATTAAGTGGGTCTGATTTAGGGTTACCGGAAGTCATTTAATTCCCATATTTCACATGAATCCTTTTCTGTTTGAACCAACCCACTTTTTATCTTGTTAAGACCATTTGACCTGTGTTTAGCCCATGAGAAATCCCATTGTTTCACTTCAATGGTAAAATTACAGTTTTATCCCTTGTTTCTTGCTTTTCTCTCAAAAGGATTTTTCCTTGAGTTAGGACCTCCAGTTGGTTATGTAGGAGCTTTTGTTCTCTTTTCTTGGTCAAAATGAGCTAGTTAGGGCTCATGATAGTATTCTCATCACTCTCTTTATCTAAAGAGCCCCAATCCCAAGATTCAAAGAAATCCTATTTCTCTAAAATTTTAATAGTACCCTTCTCTACACCTCTTTCTATGTAATTGAAATTTGAACATTTTCTATTTACTAAAATGCACTTGGTTCTTCTATAAGCACATATTAATTATATATTTCAACTATTTGAAATGTATAATTGATTTGCTCTTATTTCTACGTTGCTAGTTGCTATATTGTGCTATAACGAGATCTTATAGGAAATCCGAAGTTCATCTATGATTAGGATTATCTTGAATCAAGGGCTTAGATCAAATATTGATTAAATTTGATTATAATAATCATTTCTCAATTTCCCAATTGATATGTACACATTGATTTATTAATCTGAGTGTTACTCCATAATTCTCTAATTATGAGTAATCTCTAATTTACCAATTAGATCCATTCCTAATCAAAATCACTAGTTGTTCATTACACAATTGTAGTGAAGTGTGATGGCTACCAGATTGTTAAGGCAATAGCTAACTTCTTAAGACATATTGTATATCCTATATGTCTTATCACATGAGAAGTTTAAGGTTTTGGATCATATCCAACTGTTGTCGCTTTAAGAACTAGTTTATGTAGATTACCATTATGCTTTCAATGGAAGACATACTGGATAACTTCTCCAAGTTCATCTAGTTCCTTCATTTCTGTTTTGATCTATCTATCGAAACAACCACAATTGGAATTGGACCTCCAAAGCTATAGCGATTGTGCTCAAACTCCACTTCGATTATTGGAGCTATGTGAATCCCATCTTGACAAAACATCTATATCTAGGATTGGATTATGTAGACTAGCTTCTCAACATATTGGCCTTACACTCTGTGAAACTTCAATCATTGGGTTGCCAAATCTAGATAGCCCAAATATTAACGTAGACTCTTGTCTTAGGTATAAGGACACATACCTCTTTCTCTAAGGATAATGATTGAAAGGGGACTTTCACGATCTCAGTTTCACTGATTAACCCCTTGATCATGCTGACGTGACAATTTTGGAATCTTCATTCCTTATGGAACTCCTTCCATTTGTAATTCGGTCAGGTGCTAGTCTAATATGATGAACTTGGAAGATTGTCATCTCCTTTGATACTAGGAAGTATGATCAAGACCATGACTCCACAATAGTTATCATATACAAATCCTTATCTTGTATCTACTATCCAAAACGATTCTAGATAGTCAATCCACTATAAGACAACCTTTTGCGCAAGTAACCTTAAAAGCACAAATGAGACCAATAACACATAATTGTACTAAATAATAATCATTTATTTATTTTTCATAATCAAATGGCTCACTAAAGGCATACAACTCTACCAATCTCCCACTTGCCTTCGGAGCCAGTCTATCATTATTCTAAGACACATACAACTAACATGTTGGTTAAAGACACTTTGCGTAAGTGCTTTAGTCAATAGATCCACCAAGTTATTAGTCGATGTGACCTTGGTGATAGTCATGTCTTTACATTCTATTATCTCTCGGATGATATGGAACTTCCTCTCTATGTGCTTGCTCTTCTAGTGAGAATGCGGCTCCTTAGGCTGAGTAATGGTTCCATTGTTATCATAGTACAAGGGAATGGGTGCCTCAATAGAGGGTACTACACTAGGTTTTGTCACAAACTTGCATATCCACATTGCCTCTTTAGCTGCTTCACAACTTGCTATGTATCTGGCCTTAGTAGTTGAATATGCGATGACATCTTGTTTCTTGCTCTTCTTGCAAACAACATTGATAGCCATTGTGAAGATGAAACCAGATGTAGACTTTCTATCATCCATGTTTGACTAGAAATTTGAGTCAGTGTATCCCAACATATTGAGATAACCCTCCCCAAAGATAAGGTGGTACTCTTTGATTCTTCTCAGATATTTGAATATCTATTTAACTGTAGTCTAGTGTTCTTGTCTAGGATTGGAATGGTAATGGCTTGTCGTGACAACAGCGTAGCATATACCAAGTCTAGTATATAGCATGGCATACATCAAGCTGTCGATGCTTGATGAGTATGGGCATCCATCCATGGCTTTTGTTTCCATAATTATTTGAGGTGACATTTCTTTGAAAGAGCTATGTGTCTATAAGGTATGAAACCTTTCTTGGAGTTGTCCATTTTATATTTCTCCAAGATCTTGTTGATGTACCCATATTGGGATAGCCTTAATATTCTCTTACTTTAGTCCCTAAACACCTTCAGTCCCAAAATGTAAGATGCATTTCCTAAATCTTACATCTCAAAGGTTTCGGATAGCTAGACCCTCACATTAGCCAACATTCCTACATATTGCCAACGAATACCATATCATCTACATACAATATTAGAAATGTAATTGCACTCCTACTGGCTTTCTCATAAATGATAGTTGAAAATTTTGCATAATAAGCATTTCAAACGTTCGTTACAGTCGCAAAAAAATTGTATCAAATGAATTTGTAAAACTTGGGAGTACGAGGTCTTTCAAGGGTACTTATTTATGTAAGATATGCTTTCAAGGTGTATATATTTTTTTGGGTTTTCATTTTGTTATTTTTTTTTCTTTTTCAATAGAAAGAACAATAGAAAATGTAAACACAAATAAAAGCTATTTATACTATAAGCACATGAACTCCAAGTATTCTTGTAAAAAAAGTAAATATTCAAATACCACCTATGTTATTATTAGAGAGAAAGAGAATGAGTGAAGGGAGAAGGAACATGGAGTTGAGAGAGGAAGGAGTTGCCGTTGGAGAAGGGAGAAGTTGCGAGAGATGAAGAAGTCGGGGAGGCTGTCAGGGATGTAGCTGAGGTTGAGGTCGGAGAGAGAGAGAGACCAGTGGTCACATCTGGGAAGAAGTTCCCACATTGGGGAGGGAAGGTTGTCGGAGTCGAAGAAGAAGCCAGAGGTGAACGTCGATGAGGAAGGGGGGAGGAGGCCGCTGCTAGAGCCTGGGGCTGTAGCTTGTGCGGGCGTGTGAGGAGGTGACCGGTGGCCGACGTTGCAGAAGCGAGAGGGGCGGTCGGAGGTGGAGAGCTGCAGTCGATTGGAAGAAGATGGAGAGGAAGGGGAGGGAAAGGGATCGGAGAAGAAGCTGATGCACCCAATCGTTGCCCTCGGAATTGTCCTACATAGAGGATTTATATAGGTGATAATGGGGGTCGTGGTGCATGGCTGTCGAGCATCCATGGAGGCCGGAGATCATGCATGACGTGCACATGCATGGTTGGCATTGTGCATAGGATTGCAAGTGGTAGTGCTGGCAAGTGCTAGAGGGGGATGTGCAGATGTCGCTAGTGTTGTGAGATGGAGAGGGGTGGAGATCACACTCGTGAAGGAAGGTGGTGCTATTTTGAGGCACGGCAGGTGAGAACAGAGGCGGAGGAGACAACGAGTGTTGAAGTTGTGGGTGTAGTAGTCGCAAGGAGGAGTTGGCGTGGAGGAGCTTCGGGTGAGGGAGGCGATGCTGGTGTGGCACGGATGGAAGGGGGCTGTTGCACGAGCTGGAGGCATGCTCTCGGGCGAGGTGCTCGTTGTGTGTGTGGTGGAGTTGGAGAGGTGAGTGTGGGAACGACGGTGTCGAGGAGATGATGAGTGTTGAAGTTGCAGACGTGGTAGTTGCAGGGAGGAGTTGTTGCTTGAGCTTTGGTTTGAGTTGTCCCAAGTTGCTGCAAATGCCTTCTTTTTCTTCTTGAAAAACTTCCTTCTTGATTTGTCATCCGTTCTTCTCTCCTTCTTTCCTTCTTGTCTTTCTTATCCTCATTGAGTAGAGGACAATCCTTTCTTATGTGGCCTTTCGTCTTGCATCAATAGCAAGTGGGAGTCTCAGCATCTTTTCTCCTTTTGAATTACTTCCTCATTCTCACATATTTTTCAAATCTTCTAGAGAACATGACTATCTCTTCATCATCTTCATTTTTATACTTTTCATCTAGATTGGAATCACTCTCAATTTTGGCTTTGAATGCTAAACTCTTCTTCTTGCAGCTAGAGGCTTTATTTTCCTCCTTCTTAGATTGCTCAAGCTTCACTTCATGAGCCATTAAACTTCCAAGTATTTCATCCATACTAATACTCTTTAAATCCTTAGCTTCCTTAATTGCAGTAACCTTTGGCTTCCATTCCTTGGTTAGAGCTCTCAAGAATTTGGACACCATCTCATTTAAGGGATAAGTCTTTCCAAGCCCTTTGAGAGGATTGATGATGTTGGTGAACCTTGTGCTCAATTCCTATATGGTTTCACCCGGCTTCATCTTGAACATCTCATACTCTTGAGTAAGAAGACCAATTTTAGTCTCCTTCATCCTTGAGGTTCTTTCATGTGTCACTTCAAGGCACTTCCAAATCTCATGTGACGTCTCAAGCTGCAAAATTTTATTAAACTCATGATTAGAGAGGGCACAATAAAGTATGCTCATAGCCTTACAATTTATCGCGATTTTCTTCTCGTGTTCTGGCTTGTAGTCTCCAGTGGTGGCGTCTACTTCTGGCATCTTGAATTTCTTTTCCACCATCTTCCATAGCAAGAGGTCTTTAGTGGCTGATTTGTGATAGATTGCCATCTTCCTCTTCCAATGTGTGTAACCATTTCCATCAAAGTATGGAGGTTGGTGGGTCGATAATCCCTTAGTCCTTAAGTTGCTCGATTTCGCCATTGTCGTCAGTGTGAGGAAGTTACTCCAAAGTACACCAACCTAAGCTCTGATACCAAATGAAAGCACTAGAGGGGGGGTGATTAGTGCTAAAGGCGGTAAAAATGACACTAATTGAAATTAATGTAGATATAGAAGATGATCAATCAATCCACAAATAATTCACCAACCACAACACAAGCATATATAGTGGAAACCTAAAATCGAGTAAAAATCACTACTTAGATCTCTTAATTTAGGAATTTGCCCTAAGTCAATCTCAAAAAACTAACGGGTACTTATGGGATACTAAATCCTTTTACAAACCCTCTTGATTTCCCAATCAAGAGTAACCCCTCTCACTTGAGAGGAGAGGAGCCTACAACCCAGGTCCTCAGACTACAAGTAGATGATAGAAGAAAACTGAATTAAAAAGAAACTTTTAGCTCTATGGATAGCCCCAAAAAGATATGCAACAATTCTAATGAAATAGCTATCTAGGAGACTGAAATGAATTCCCTTAGTGATTGTATGAAGGTGACAAAGTAGGGAGTTGTGGTGGCTGAGCTCTAAGGAAGGTGAACTTCAAGAACAAGAGCTCAAGTCACCTCCAATGAGCACCAAAAGCATGAAGTAGCTGAATGTGAGCTTGAATAAGCTTTAGAGTGTGTTATGGGGTGTTCTTTAACCACCAAAGAGTGAGAAATGCTCTCATATATATAGAGGGGTGTTTGGACTAATTTGGGTGAGCATAAGGCCCCTCTTCAACGGCCAAAATATTTCCCAATTTGATTTGCCAACGGCTAATTAATTTGGTCAAAAAGTGCTTTGACTAACGTTAGGTAAAAGTTACCTAATGTTAGGTTAACTATCTAACGTTAGGTGCTCAGTTAGGTACAAAATTTGCTATCTCCTAGAGGCACTCAAATTCAGCCAAAATGGCTTATCTAACATTATGTCACTTTTGTCTAACGTTAGGTACATAGTTCAATGCAAAGTTCGCTATCTCCCGGATCATCCAAACTCATCTCAAACCAATTGCCTAACGTTAGGTAATTAATACGTAACATTAGATGGACTGAAAAAAGTCCTCTCATTGTCTAAATGTGTTTTATGATTCCTATAAGATCTAGGATAATCCACTAACACCAAGATAAGTTTTATCATATTTTTGACTTATTTTGCTATAGTGTGGTGAATTTTAATGATCTATGCAAGTGATGTCCTCATAATGTTATTGGAATGAAATCTAATTGCGGCTCTCTTTACATTCTAAAGAATATAAAAATACAACTCAATTCCTATAATAAAGAGATCTAAGCTTGATCTCCTCCTTCTTGGCTTCGGATTTCGTCAAGAGAGCTTCAACCTAAAAATCATTCTTGCAATATCTATGCATAAGATCCAATTTTAATCTCAATTACTTGATATGTTTGTTATCATTAAAACCACCATTAAAGGCTAATGTGGTACCTAATTGCTTATGCACCTACAATCTTTTCAAATCTTGATCTTTCATAGCTTCCTTAAAGGCATTAGGATCAACCTCATACTCTTTTGAAATATGGAAATTGTACCTCTTTGGAGATCTCACAATCCTAGATGTTCTTCTAGGAAGAAGAGTACTATCTTCTAGTGCATCCTCCTATCATTCTAATTCGTCAACTTGAATGGGTTTTGGTAACTCTTCATGCTTATTATCTTTATTGAATCCCTTTTGTCTTACAAATTCGTCCTCTAGAAATCTCACATTTTGATTGACGAATATCTTTTATGATTCAGGATCATAGAAACAGTAACCTTTACCATTCTTTGGATAACTAATGAAGTAGCAACAAATTGTTCTAGAGTCCAACTTGCTTGGGTTCGTACTCTTTATGTGTGCTAAGCAACCCCATGCTCTCATATGCCTAACACTAGGTTTCAATCCTATTTATATATCATATGGAATCCCTGGAACATATTTAGTTGAGAGTTTGTTTGGGATATATGCTGTAGTATCCAATGCATATCCCCAAAATGACAGAGGTAGCTCTATTTTGCTCATCATAGATTAAACCATATCCCATAGGGTTCAATTGCATCTTTTTAAGATGTCATTGAGTTGAGGAATACTAAGAAGAGACAACTCGTAAATGATTCCTTTCTCCTTGACATAATCCTTGAATTCATCTGACAGGTATTCACCACCCTAGTCAGATTCGATTACCTTAGTCCATCTATTTAATTGGTTCTCAACGAAAGCTTGAAATTCTTTGAACTTTTCAAAGACTTAAGGTTTGTTGTCCGTTAGCTAGAGTGTTTAAGCGAATTTATCTTTGTTTAAGGAATGCGATGTAGTATAGGACAAAATCGCTCAAATCATTTAAATTTGTAACTCAGATTCAGAAAAGAGTCTGAGGCCGAACACAGGGAGCAAGTAATAGCAATTTAATCTCACCAATCACAAGAAATATATGCAATTATAATCAAAACTTTATTCAGAACTATTAAAAAATGATGTAGATATGAAGTCTAGTAGAACGAAAGCTTGAAATTCTTTGAACTTTTCAAAGACTTAAAGTTTGTTGTCCGTTAGCTAGAGTGTTTAAGCGAATTCATCTTTGTTTAAGGAATGCGTTGTAGTATAGGACAAAATTGCTCAAATCATTTAAATTTGTAACTCAGATTCAGAAAAGAATCTGAGGCTGAACACAGGGAGCAAGTAATAGTAATTTAATCTCACCAATCACAAGAAATATATGCAATTATAATCAAAACTTTATTCAGAACTATTAAAAAATGATATAGATATGAAGTCCAGTAGCAAAGTATAAAAAAAATGGGTTAAAATGGTGATTTGAATCACCAATTAACCCTTTGAAATTAAGCTCAAATATCTCAAATAAATGAATAGAAATTCTCAATCAAATATCCCACGTCAACCAGATATAATATCTCAATAGAACTAAGGCACTAGCAGATATCAGACGAAGGCACAAGGCATCGGACACCTTAAGTGCTCAAGCCTTAGTGCCAACAGAAGAGGCAAGTGCCTCCTCTTTCCCTCCTTCGTGCCTCATTAGAGAGGCAACCATAGCACCATAACATAGAGGCAAAGGCCTCTCAGAATCAACTAAGTCCAGAGAGAGCAGAAGGGAAAACCCCCCCTCGGTCTCTCTCTTTCCTCTTCTTCTTTCTCTCAGAAACTCGAGTTTAGCCACGTAATCGAGTGGGTAATCAGGCGTGGATAGGGTCCAGATTTGTGGGCGTGGTCACAGGAGAGGAGTGCTTGGCCGGGTAAGTAGGTGTAAGGGTAAAGGGAACCCAACCCTCATGTCTTAGGCAAGGGGTCGAGGAGAGGGAATCAATTTATGCCGCACAAACCGTTGCTAAGTCCATGATGTGGGACTATCTTGTCGCATAGTCTTCTTACGTGTAGCTAGAGGATGAGGCTTCCAATTGAGGTCGAGGATGAGGCTGTGGAGTTCAATTGAGCACCTGGATGGTTTTCTGGGAGTTAGCTGCAGAGCTTGGGAGTGAAGCCTGGAGCAGATGTGGCTGGAGAACTGAAGATGTGGTCGGCGAAATCGAGGGTGGTGGCGGAGCTTCAGCGTTCACCTGAAAAGCAAAATACGACCTTGTGGCCACGTCAAATGTGTTCAGAAGGATCGTCGTGAAACGGCGAGTGCTTTGGTGGGTGCGATGTGGTGTGCATGAGCGTGGGGAGGCTTGACGACCTTGAGACGGTGGTGCGAACGGTTGTGAGTTGGGTGGAGCAAGTGAGCAGTTAATCCCCTCAATTACTTGAGGGGTTTTGCTCGTGAGGGTATGGTGAAGGTTTTTGGACCAGTGGGGGGCATTTTGGTGCAGTGTAGTGGGTTTTCGAGGTCTCTGGAGATGAGGGGGATGACGGTGGTGCGGTCGTTTGGGCGTTCTGAAGCAGGTGTTGAGTATGTGAGGCGGATCGGTAGGCGAGGTGGAGTTGAGTGAGGGCGGTTGCAGACGATGGAGATGCGGAGATGGCACTGGCTATGATTGGCTGATGCTGGAGACGAAGGTAGCTCTGGGAGGGAGGATAGTGACACTTGAAGGGGGAGAGGGCCCCTCACATGTACGGCAAGGTGCGGAAGAACCTGGGGGAGATAAACTTGCTGCCTATAGTATGTGGCAGCGGGCGAGGAGACCGAAGGAAGGAGGTCATTAGAGCAGAGTTGGAGTCGGCTGGAGGTAGAGAAGAAGAGGGTTTCTTGGGCCAAAAACTCGCTAAGGAGTTCGGCTTGACGAGGGGGACCCTTTTATAAAGCTTCAGGTGAGCTCCAAGCTTAGAAACAAGCTTGATAGATTTTCAGGAAGAAGATTCTTGAAATCCAAGGATTCACATGAGCAATCTGGAGAGATTTGGAGTTGGAATTTAGGTTTAGTCGATCAGGGATCTCCTCTGGATCATTCTTTCTAATTTTGGAAGAGATTGGTCAAGCAATCATGGAGGAATTCTTGATTAAGAGCTCGGGTGTGTGGGTTCACACTTGCCATGGTGGTAGGGACCTAACTGCGAATAAGATGAAGAACTTAGGGGGGTATTTGCAAGGATTTCAAAAGTTAGGGGCATGAATGAAAGAGAAAGAGTCAGACTGGAGTAAAATGAAAACTAGGTCAAGATGATCTCTAATTGGGCCTAAATTTTGATACAAACTTAATTTGAACCCAAAAAATCTAATGGTGAAGTTGGATTTTGGTTTTGACCAAGTTTGACTTTGAAATTTGCACAGAAATCCAAATTGGGGCAACTTTCTGTCTGAGACTCTGTTTTAGGTCAAAATAGGTTCAGATGGTCAAATTAAGGATACCAAACCTTATGGAATATTTTTACATGAATTTTAGAAGGTTTAGATGAATTTTATCTTGAACAAATCCTCTATTATTTAAGCGGGTCTAAAATTAGGGTTTTGGGTTACTGTTAATTCTTAAAATGTGCGAAAATCCGTTTCTGTCTGCGTGAGCCCACTTATTAGTCATTAATGAACATTTGACCTTAGATTAAACCCTAGCGAACCCCTTGGTTATTCTGTGTTCATGATATGCTGTTAAAATTACATAATTAACCCTAGTTCCCTATTCTCTTCTCAAAATAGCTTGAAGTGGTGCTATAACCCTCAGATGGATATGTAGGAGTTTTATCTTTAATTGTAGACTAAAATGGGCTAGTTAGGGCCTATGATGGTGTTCCCATCATAGAGATACCCATATCTTGAATGGTCATATATGAAGGCAACAAAGTACTTGTGACCATTTTGGGTAACTATGCTAAAAGGTCCACATACATCTGTATGTATAAGGTCCAATAGTCCCTCATGTCTTAGACTATTTCTTAGGAAAGGAGGTTTGGACATTGTACCTTGAATGCAAGATTCATAGGTAAGTAACAAATGGACCTCTAGAAAATCCACTGGTCCATCTTTTACTAATTTATTGATCTAGACACATGTCCCAATCTGAGATGCCATAGCATAGTGGAATTATCTTCTCCTTTGATTCTTTTAAATGATTTATCCAGTCAATACCCATTAAGAGATTTATCATCGTTCACATCCAAGATATACAAAATATTTATATCTGAGAAACCATTGGCTACACACTTATTATAATGATTAATGACAAGTCTTATTAAAATGGAAATTGTAGTAATGTCCAACCATTTTGGAAACAAAAATAAGGTTTATTTTAATAGATGGAATGTAAAGACAATCTTTTAAAACTAAAGAAAACTCTTGGATAATCTAATTCTTTACGTGCCAATGGCCTCTGTTGCAATCATTGCTTCGAATCGCATTCATAGAATCACCTCTCCTCTACTCAGTGTTTAGGTCTCTTGAAGTAGATGCAACACATTGCAAACATGAACGGTAGCACTAGAATCAACAAACTAACTACTAGATCTACTATTTAGTAAGTTAATTTCAATGATGTAGATAAAGCGTATACCTTTCAGGTCATTATCTTTGTCATTCTTTAAGGATTTTAGATAGTTTGGATAGTTGTGCTTCCAGTGACCCTTTTTGTGGTAGAAGTGGCAAGAGTCATTACTCTGGTCCTTCTTCTTCTTCTTTTGCTTTGCACTAATGGTCGAGGAGCTAGGGTCTATCTTGCACCCCTTCTTGCGGGATTGGAATTGTTTTCCTTTCCCCTTCCTCTTGTTGGAACCTCCCACTAAAACCATTGTAGTTGGACACTCCTTTATCACATCCTCAGCTACCTTGAGGTGTGAGACCAGTTTAGAGAGAGTCAACTCCACCTTGTATAAATTGTATGATACAATGAATGGGTCACAAGTTGTAGTGACACTAAGATGATGTCATTCTTATGAATCCCGATCATCTTTGACCTTAGCCTCTCCAACTCAGTGAGGTAGCCGATCATCTTCAGAACATACTCTTCTATGGAAGCTCCCTTAGTCATCTGGCAAGACATGAGCTCTCTGGTGATCTGGAGTCTCTAAGTGTCATTGATATCTTTGAACATTTCCTTAAGACTAAGGAGTATCTTAAGGGGGATCTCACTAGTAGTCTTCATCTCATGTTGCTTTTAAAGCACATTAAAGATGAAGGAAAGGATGTAATAATGAGCTAGTGCATTGTGTTCATTCCAATTCTTATTGAAGTCCTTTCCAAAAAAAATAATTGTAGGATCGAGGAACTTATTTGTAACGACCACATATTTAATGTGCTCCATAGTGAGCATAGGCTTGAGATTACATATTCAATTTGTATATTTCATTCTAGTTAGTTTGTTTTCATCAAGGATCTTAACTAGATTAAGTTGTCCCATTTGAAATGAATGTATATTAGATATAAGAATATACATATTTTAGAGAAAACATTTTTTGACAAGTTTTCATTTATGGCTTATGAAATGAAATGAGTGGCCACTATGTCCATTTCATAGATCTCCCTCTGATCTCATGAGCTAGGAGATGTGTTGACTTAAATGTCTTAAGTAGGGTTGAGATTATATCTCGAGTAAACTTATGGAGTAGCTTTGGCATTGTTCTATAAGTCTATTAATATAAGTGGGAACCATTGTACATCACAAATTACTATTTACGTTCCTGAACACATTTTGTCTTTAGTGATATTTGTACCAACTATTGATCTTACGTAGCATTAGTCAAGTCAACTATCTTTTGAACTAATTACTTTATTGCATACTAAATAAAATCTCTAGGGCCTATCCCTTTGGGGTAGTCGTGATAATAGGGATATTCTATGCATGGTCCATCCTTCATAAGAAACAAAGGTTGGTGCTCCACGTGAAATTGAAACATGCACCGTCTTGTAAATGGAGCATGTAGCACATAACCTAGTTGATGGTTACAACAACTAAGTTGCAAATGGGAGACCTAAGTAATTCCTAATTGAGGGACCACCAATCACACTTAATCCTATTAAATTACTAGTTTCACCCTATACTAGTATCGTATTCTAATCTTGTTAACCCTAGGGTTCACGTTTGTACACATGCATCAACAAACATACATCCTCATCGCATCAACATACATGAGAGAAATAATGATGGAAGACCTTAGAATATTTCACCAATCTCTCTCTCACATATTATAATATTGATTCCCAAAATACTCTTTCACAGTTACATCAAATATACAAATCACTCATGGCTTATCCATCACATGCATATATGAAGATCACATTCACCATCACATTCATCACATGAAAAATGGTGAGAAAACATGTAATCACCACATCATTTAATATATGAGGGATGCATGGATTGATTTGCCCTATGTTTACTAATTAGTCATACTATGTAAGCAATTCTAGTTTTTACTAATAAAAAAACCTAATGTGAAGTGAGATATTTGAGTGCATGTGGAAAACATAGTTTTAAATCATCCTTTTATCCATGATTTAATTAATCATATCAATTCACTAATGACAAAATGAGATTTAGGCTTTGAAAACCTTTGTTTGATTTGGCTTTGAGAAACTATCGCGTACATATATATACATTACAACTAACGCATATCAAGCAACCACAATCAAACATGATCACAAGTAACCTTTCGTATAGGGTTTTCAAGACCATCAAGACTTCATATTTCCAACATATCCAAGCCCTAAAAGTCTCCAAAGTTCAAATGAATTTGGAGTAACAAAGTTTCCCAGTGCTTACAGTCTGACTAGTCAAGAACTTTTCTGATTGGTCAGACATTACTCCTATAATTTAGGGTGATTAGAAATAGTCCTCGAAATTCATGGTGTCACACCGATCGATTAGCCCATGCACAGAATTGTTCTGTGCACTTTAATGAATTTCAAACTTTCAACCCCAAAATCCAATACAACTAAGGCTTTGAAACCACTTGAAAGAAGTGGTGCGTAACAAAAGTGTAGGGGATCATTTAAAACTTTTCAAAAAACTCGAAAACATGACCTTAAAACTGATCAAATCAGATTAAAATGATGGAAACAAATTTCCACCAATTGCACGAGTTAGGGATATTACCTTAATGATTCACTATTGCAGGTATAAAGTAGTACGTGGAAGCAATCCCATGTGTCTACTTGAAGTCTCCAACATGAGGTGCAAATCTTCAAGTTTGTTCATGAGTAAGATGCCAAAGTTGCACAAGAAGTCCTTTTTCAAGAAATGGAGAACTTCACTTGTTCGCCAAGTAGAGCATTGGAGGAGGAGAAGGTGGGGGCGTGCCCCTTCCTTTTCTCTCTAGAGTGGATGACTAAGAAGATGGAGGGAAATCTTAGTGGCTCTCAATTAGTTGCTTGATTAGCCTCAAATTGTCGGAATACCCCTCTTTTTTATTGAGTCCTAATCCTAAGATTTAGAGAAATTTTATTTCTCTAAAATTCGAACAATATGCTTGCCATCCCTCCATTCCTATGCATAAGATGTGCATCAAGGGCATCAATTAGGCAACAATATCTGGGGAAGATTGCCATCTCTTTTCAAACTGAAGACAAGTGTTCGATATCATGATGGTTCTTAATGACTCATCTAAATCATCGATTCAAACCGTTTGGTTCTTTGATACTTGTCATTATTTATATCCATCATACTTATAGTACATGCTTCCAATTGTACTGAGGGACCCAACAAGCCACATTAGTGTGCCTATTTGATTTGACACCGATATCTGAATCATCAACCAAGTGATTCCACTGGGTTTGTTTGTTATGGGCACATAACTCCAATACTTTACATCGAGTACAAAAGAGTTTTACTGCTTCATATACTTCCTCAATTTTCGTAGAGCAAGCCTAGTAAAAGAAAATAGAAGTTTAAAAGAGAGATGGCATAATACAGGAAAGGTTAAATGTGCTTTGATCGGGTTTTAAAATCGTACGTCGTAGTATAGGTGACTAAAGTGAATTAACATTTAAATTTGTAATTCTTGAAATAAAAGCATCCTAAAGTCATCTCTAGGAGTTCATGGGAACACCATCATAGGCCCTAACTGGACACTTTTAGTTAGGATTGAAAGTTAAATGCTCCTACATAACCATCTGAGGGTTATAACTCCATTTCATTCTGTTTTGAGAAGATAACTGGAAACTAGGGTTAATTATGTAACTTTAACATCATATCATGAACACAGAATAACCAAGGAATTTGTCAGGGGTAAATTGAAGGTCAAATGAGCACTAAAGACTAATAAGTGGGTCCATGCAGACAGAAACAGGGTTTCACGTGTTTCAAGAACCAATATAGCACTCAAAACCCTAATTTCAAATCCGCTTAAATTACAGAGATTTTGGCCAGAATAAAATTAATATAAACCTCCTAAAATTCATATAAAAATATTGCTTGAGGTTTAGTATCCTTGATTTGACCATTTTAACCCATTTTGACCTTAAACATAGTCGCAAATAGAATTCTACCCTAATTTGGGTTTCTATGCAAATTGCCCAGTCAAACTTGGTCAAAACTTAAATCCTACTTCACCATCATATTCCTTGGGTCCAAATTAGGTTTGTACCAAAATTTGGGTTCAATCAGAGTCCATCTTGACCTAGTTTGCATTTTAGCTCATTTAAACTTTATTCCTCTCAATTAAACCCCTAACTTTCAAAATATTTGTGATCAGGTCCCTAAATTTATCGTCATTTTTGCAAAAGTGTCCCTACTACCATTAGTGTGAATAGAGCTCCTCCACCGAGATTCGAGCGAGGTTTTCCTGCTCGATTCTCAATCAAATCCTCCCAGAATTGGAAAGGAGAATCCTTGAGAGGTCCTCTATCGATTGGACCAGGTCTTGGACCTTGATTTGCACTAGATTCCTCATGCGAACGCTCGCAATCTCAGGGATCCTCTTCCCTAAGTTCTCGAGTTCGTCGAGCCTCCTACCTTGCTTGGTACAACTTTTGATTCGTTTAAATAAGACCTTCTTGAGAAACTAAGCTCCTTAGCGAGTTTTTTGACTGAGAAATCCCCTCTTCTTCCTTCTCTGGTCACCCATAACCTTGGCTCTGGTGACCCTCTCCACCCTCCTCTTCCTGCCTTCCAACCATCAAATTAGACGACCCTCTCCCTTCCTCCTTCTCTTCAGCATCTCTATGACTAAAAAGGGACTGCTCTCTGCCTCTTCATCGTCATCACCACCTCACCGAACTTCATAACCATCTTCGGTTCCAGCCCATCACAGCCGGAAGCCCTCAACCACTCTCCCTCTCCCTAAGTTCCCTAAACCCTCTATCCCTCTCCCTTGATCATTTCTACGCCTTTAGAACTTCATTTCAACCACACCACTACCCTCGACCTCACCGTCTTCTCCACGTTCTGCACGAGCTCTGGCGAGCTCGCGTCGGTGCCACATACCACTAAATTGCCTGGCACCACTTCCAAAACATCTGCCACATCTCCTCCATTAAAAGCCCTTAGGAAATTGAGGGATTCATCCACTCCAAATCCTCACCAAACATACGCACTCCTGTGCGTCTTCACCGACCTCGACAGAGCTTCACTGAGCTCGCTACGCTCTGAAACCACCACCGATGAACTTACCTTCGCATGGTGATCCTCCTGAGCATACTACTTGGGGAGTTTAGCTCATGTTCTACATTTCAGGTTTCCACCGGAGCTTCGTCACCACCACCACCTTCTGCAGCTCCGTCCGACATCTTCAACCTGAGTTCTTCCTCGTTGATGCTCCCAGGTGTTGCAGCCTAGCTCCAGGAAGTTTCCCAGGTCGTCAATTGAGGCGACCAAGAGCTCCTTTGACCTCATTCAGAGCCTTCACCTCCTGTAGCTTGCACGCGAAGAAGACTCTGTGGGATAGTCCCACATCATAGAGTGAGGAGCTCTCCGCAGCGTACAAAAGCAAAAAGTTCCTACGGCTCGTTGCCTTAGCATGCACAGGGGGTGAGGTCCCCACTCACGCACGCACATACACACGCCCTTGCTCGTGGTCATGCCACGCGGGTCTGGGCTGATCAGATTACCCAGCCACCTGGGTTTGGTTCGTTCTGAGCTTGGAATAAAGGAAAGAGAATCTGAGAGAGAGGGGGCGGGTTTTGCTGCCTTTGGATTTGTGCCCTCCCCTCTCTTAATACTTAGCCTCTACGGGCTTTGTGTGAGTCCCTTAAGCCTCTGTTCATTGCTACTGCTGTGCCGCTTCTAAGGCTTGAAGGAGAGAAGCCCTTGTGCTTCTTCTGTGGTGCTGTGCTCTTTTGATAAGGCATCTGAAGCCTTTGGTTAACGTCTGAGGCATTCTGTTGGTTACTGTTGGAATATCTGAGTACTTGACTGACATGGATTATTGATTATGGTTTACTGTTCATTTATTTGAATATTTGTGAGCTTAAACTTAATGGGTTAATTGGGTGATTAAAATTACCATTTTAATTCAATCTTTTTACACTGTTCTTCTAATTATTATTAAAATATTATTTTAAGCATCTTATTGATTTCAATTGCATATATATTTCTTGTTAAATTGTGATTAGTGAATTAAATTGCACAATTGCTCCCTGTGAATGACCTTAGACTTCACTTTTGATTTTGACTTTACAAATTTAAATGTTTTGAGCGATCTTGTCAACTATACTACGACGTATATCTTAAAAAACAACGATTTCGCATGAATAGAAGCAAGCTAATGCATGACTACCACTATTTTGAATTTTAAGCCCAGGAACTAGACTTAATAAATTTAAATTCTTCTAGTGCAAATCTAGTTCAAAAATGGTTAATCAAGTAATTTAATCATGAAAGCAGTTAAAATGATATTAATTGGGCACTTACTTGCATATAATGACAAAATAATCCTATTTCGTATTAAACATGTCAAGTCAATGATAATGCTTTATTGGATTAGTCAAACATCCAAAAATTGAAACTAATTCTTAACAAAATAGATAAGAATCACTAATTAGTCCCTATCAATTTTATTTCCTTACTTTCAAACCCCTGGATGTTTGCACTTAGGTCTTTGGATTCTTTTCTTCTTTGCAACTAAGTCCTTGCGAGTTTGCAAATTGGTCCCTGCCAACTTTCTTCTATTATGGATAAGTCCCTGTGAGTTTCTTTTTCTTTTTACATTTAGGTTCCTGTCCTTCTTCTTCAGCTGGTAGGGCGTGCCGGAGGAGTGGCGGCCTGTTGCTGGAAACGAGCTCCGCCATGGGATCTCGCCGACGTGCGGTGGAGCAACGTTGCTGGAGCGATGTCGATATAATGGTGGTGGTGCAGTGGCGATTAACGGCAGCTATGACCATCGGTGACCACGTCGTATGACGGGTGGAACCGGTGGTCGATGGAGCTCCTCGAGGCACGAAAATTCTTGCCGGTGGTCGCAAAACTTTCCTCGTGCCGTGGGGAAGCTTCCCGCAAAGCTTGGAGGCTCGCAGACATCGGAGTACGGAGGCTGACTTTGAGGAAGACAACGGTTGTAGGCTAGGTCGGCTGTGCATCGAAGAGGACTTTGGGCTCGACCGAAGGGTCGATGAGAATTAGCCAGCCTTGTTGAAGGTGATGGTGGTGGTGGATTGCTGCTTTGAGGCTGGAGGAGCTCCGGTGGACACGACGAAGGTGCGACCAATGGCTCTTGTCCAGTGGAGGCTTGGAGGGGTCGAAAACCCAAATTAGGAGCTCCTCTCATCGAGGTGGTACTTGTGGGGTGGTCGGTTAGGTGGGAAGCAACATGGAACGGTAAGGAGTGCTTGCTGATGTTCATACATCTTAAAAGCCAAAAATGTCTATTAATGCATGTTCTTAGTGTCATAGTTGCATTATACATTTTAAATATTGCATAACATGCATAATTACTCATTTAGGATAAATTGTATAGTAATTGTCTCCTTTTATGGTAAGGGACAGGGCAATTTTTAATCGGAGCCTCGGATCGAAGATCCAACCGTCCTGGCTGCGATCATCGATCCGAATCCATTCGTGCGGTCAGATTTATTGTATGAAGTGCGGATTGGCACCATCTTGGCCCTTGATCTTTAAGCTTCCTCGGTCTCTATCTAGTGCTTACGGATGTCCAATCAGGGCGATCTTAGAGTCGTTGAACTTCAATCGTCACCCTAATTAGATCCGTATGGTTGGATCTTCGATCCGCGACCCTGATTAAAAAATGTCCTGTCCTTGACCATAAAAGGAGACAATTACTATATAATTTATATAATTTATCCTAAATGCATAATTATGCATGTTATGCAATATTTACAATACATGATACTACTATGACACTAAGAACATGCATTAATAGACATTTTTAGCTCTTAAGATGTATGCACAGCACACCTCTATGCTTATCTTTTGCTAGTCTCTAGCAAAAACTACATGCTATTTATAAAAGAATTAGGGTTGGATTACTTGGGCAAAAGTCATTTTCAACATTAAGAAATTTTTACTTAGGACCTAAACTTTCAAAGGCACAACAACGCTCAAGTATCTGCCAAAATGTAGACCGCCTCAAGCCCTCGCCTTATTCAAAGAAAGATCTCTTTTTCTCCTTTTTCTTCTTTTCTAATTTTTTTTTTTTGAATTTTGAGTTTAGGGTTACAGAGTGGCTTTCTATGGCCACTCAACCCACCAAGACTTGATGAGAACCCTAAGTTCTAAGCATCCTTTTGTGAAAGTGATAAACTCGTTGATCGGCAATCAGTATGGACTTCGGGTTTCTATGCCCCTAGGTGACCTTAAGAAGAATTCTGCCTAAAGGTGTATCTATACAACTGGTAGCTTTCTCCTTACTTTTTCTTTTTATGGGGTCAACACAAGGGTGAATCCAGTGTATATCTCCCCAGGTTATTCTACTTCTCCGCTTCTTCCTAAGTGTTTTAGGAATTTTTACGTGCATTTCTTGAGCTGGGTTTTGAACAACCTACCAATGGGCTGTTACCCATGATTACTTGTTAGCTATACTCGTGTGGTGAAGTGTGGCTTATTTCTTTGGTTTTCTTTTTCTCCTTTTCTTTTTCTTTTTCTTTTCTCTTTTTTTTCTTTTTGGACTTTCTTTTTCTTTTCTTTCTTTTTAAAGTAGGTGGCTTCCCTGGTTTAAGATTTACCTAAAGGCAGTAGGAAAAGAATGGTCAAGTAGCTGGGCTCTGGACAATCTACCTATGGGCTGTTACCCATGATAACTTGCCAGCCATACCACTCTAGAAGGTTCATTAGCTACCCAATTTCCGTTAAAACCGTCGAACAACGAGTCAGTGCAAATAGTGTGTAGATGCTTAGACTTAAAGTTCCCTCAAATCAGAGGGAGGGTTGATAAGTCGTGTACTTATCCCCCAAACTTATTTAATAAAATTGAAATAGAATTTAGGATGGCGAGGACTCGATAAACAAATCCACATTTTAGTGGATACCCGGGCTGATTAAGCCCAAAGACCTGAAGGGTCTTAGTGTTTAGATTCTACTGTATTATTTCCTAAGATTGAAAAGTCCTAATGCCAAATTAATCTCTCCTAATTCATTTTTCTATTTTTTATTTTTTTAAAATAAATAAATCAAAAGAAAACAAAAAGAATCTACGGAGATGACAAAATTATTCATACATGAATATCCACCCCCCCATGCTTATCTAATGCAATGTCCTCATTGTATTAAAAAAAGACATGAATAGAGTAGAATAGAGTAGAAAACACCTGAATTGTGTGAATAACGGGTCGGCTTTGAGATGAAAAGAACCTATATATGTGCTGAAATTTGTGCCTTCAGCTAGGCACACTATACAAATAAAGAAGAAATAGGAAATTCATAGATGCAGGTTAGAATCAGAATAAAAAGATTCACCTCAAGACCTGCCAACAGATGTCCGCAGATGTGGACTAGATTGTGGTGCAGACCCATACCCCATGGTCGAGTATATCTAAGGTTCTGGATGAAAATTACCCAGAACCTAAGATTAGTTTGCAAGCGAGGTTGGGCTTGCGATTTGTGAGGATGTAACCCAAGACCAAAAAGTCGAATAACAGAGAGATCAAGCCCAAAAGGATAATAAATGAATGTTTGCTTCGGTTGAACATCCTCTGAGAAGATGTCATAAGGGTCTTAGTAGAAAGGTGGTTTTGGACAAATTGGAACCCTCAGACTCGATCTTTCGCTTCCTCCGGAATTAACTTCCCATATCATCATTTTCCACTTTCTATCCTCCTAATCAGGATTTGAAATTCTAGGACCTCCTGCATATTAATTACCCCTTCTGAATTTTCCAAGTCTAAAAGATGTGACTGAATCATAATGGATTTGGGTTTAGTGATTTCAAAATCAAAATCGTTAATAAACTCTATGGGGTGTGATTGAGGATCAGGGCTATGAATTGAATCCTTCAAAACAGGATCTGAATCTGCCATGTGAGCCTCAACAGGATCAAATTCCTCAATTTTATGGCCATTAACTGATTTACCGAATTCCTCTAGTCCAGTTGTCTTACTAAAATCGTGTTTTGTAAACTCATGTGAGACTTCGCATAATGATTCTTCACCTTCAGAATCAAAGAAATTTGAATCCGTATTAATGTATGTCTCAAAATTATCAATCACTTTCTGATCCATAGATACATACGTTTCCTCGTACCCCGGCTCAGGGATCTCCGGTGAAGAAATCAAATCATCCTTATTTGATTTCTCTAAAACAACTTGGTCAAACCCGATCTCGTAACACGTGTTCCCCCAACAGGTGCTTGAGCGGGTTCTGACATTAGCTCTCCTGAAGAGGGTTCATCCTGGGAATCATCCCAAGATTGAACTAAAGCAAGCACAAATCTCATCCTCAATTTCGATAATTTCCCAAGTAAAAACTCACCTGGGCCCTTATCCTTAACATCCTGGAGCCAATCCAACAGATACTTGTTTAGATCATCAATCATTTCAATCAGGGGATCCAATTCTTTAGTGCAAGGTGTTGGCTAAGCTTCTAAATATTGTATGGTGTTCCTCAAGTTAGCCAACACCTTTTTTCTGTCCTGGTTAACCTGAACCACATGGTTTGGTTTAGGGTGGGGTGGGTTTGGGTTCAGTGCAGGGGAGTTAATGAATTGACGATCTTGATACCCTCCCTGATAATAGGTCATTTCAGGTTGCACATAAGGTGGTGATGACTTAAAGGCAATGTATTCAAGGAAGGGATAAGGATCAGTGTATCCTCCTTGATTGTAGATCATATTAGGTTGTTCAAATGAGGGCGATGATCTAACATCAGTATAGCTTGAAGAAGGATAAAAAATCAAAATCATGGTGTCTAGTTTTAAACTTTGAACACGGAGGTTTGGAACTGTATTCCCAATCAGGATTATCCTAACTAGAAGATGGATGAGAATAAGTCTAGTTGGAATAATAATCATTTTGGGAATAAGATGCATTAGGAGGATAAGAATGGAAAAGCGTGTAGAATGTGGAAGGATTCATGACAGAACGGGAGAAAGAAAGGTGCCCTGCAATACAAACAAACAAACTTGTCCTTAAGTGGGCTAGCCTAAAGACCTACAGACTCCTAAAACCCATCTTGAGATAAAGAATCGATTTGATCCATGAGTTAGTTATTCGAATTCATTCGAAATATGAGTGAAGCGAATATGAAGTAAAGTTCGAATTCGAATAACTAACGAACACTCGCAATTAACTCGTGAAATGGAATGAAGCGAGTTTACCCTTAGTTAGGGGAAACGAGTGGATAGCTCGTTACGCTATCGCTTCACTTCGCTCGTGATTCAAGTGACCTGCACTTCGCAGGATAGGAGGATTGATTAACCCAGGCCGGAAACCAATCCCCCCACCTTCGCTCCCCCCTTTCACTACTCTTTGTCCCCTTCGTCCATTCTGTCTTGTTCCAGTCCCTCATCCATTTTGTCCATGTCCCACTTTTCCCCCTAGCTCAATCCAACCAGTTAGAGGGAGGGACTGAGGAGAAGGTTTTTCCTTGGGCTTGCGCCTCAGGTTCGTAGTGTACTCCCCAGCCATGATCGTTTGATTCTGCTCCCCTAGCTAGACATCAGATTGAATGGTAGAAATAGACTAATCGAAAATAATCTCGGTCTAGGCTCCGAAGAGCGGGTCCAATCCTTAAGGCCAACGTCTACTCTGTTTTAATTAGGGTTAGGTTTGAATGTGCTTTGGAATGTGATGGGTCCTTTATTTGGGTTGTGCCCTTAATGATTGATTGATATGTGCGTGCGTGTACAACCAGTGGTTTTCAAGCAAGATTATTTTTCGATGAAGTGAATTTTAGGGTTTAAATCTTGCTCAGTAGCTTTTAGGATTCAACTTTAGGTATATTCAATTAAGTTCAGTTGGCACACCAGGTTTTAAAAGCACAAGTGAAGATTTTTTCCTTTGAAACTTAAAAGAATATGGAGTGGCTGGTAAATCCCTAAAAGTTGAACCTACGTGGCAGCTACTTGATGAGTTGATTTTAGTTGAAGTGGTGCGGCTTAAACAACTCAAACAATTGGCCTGATGCACCACTTAGTTAGGCACACAAATGATTGCCTAATCTGATTTCTACTCAATTATGTGTTTGAGTATGTGTACCGGTTCCAAAGATCGATTTATCGATTGAGTTTGAAAATCAGAAGAGGTTGTGTGCCTCAATGAGAGATTTTTTTGAAATTTTTCTTTTATATGAGGGTGAGGCGAGTGTAGTGTTGGTGCTAGAGCACCACGATCATTTGTTTTGATGATAACAAAACACGTGTTATTTAACATTTGCAATTTGAGTCCTAGATTTCAGGTCAATTGCAAGTGAGGACGTGTTTAGACGGAGTTCGAGCTCGCATCCAGGACGGATTGGAAGAGCTTGACGGAAAACAGAGGAGGTTCGCGTGGAGCGAAAGATTGAAGATGGAAGGAAATGAAGAATATGATAGATTTCCTTCTTTTGTACTTGTTGTATTTTTTGTTTCTTTTGTTGCTCTTTTTTTTCCTTAGATATTTCATGTTAAAGAGCCTCAAAGAACCCTAACAGTAGTCCTAGGAACACCGGCACAACCCTAGGATACTTAGGTTTTCTGTAGGATACTTAGAAAACCAATATAGGGTTCAAACGGACTTTCCAGACGTCTAATTCCCAAATCAGACGTCTGATAATGTATTTTAAGACGTCTTACTGTTGTTTCAGACGTCTGATAACTGTTAGGCTGGACATAGTTAGTTCTGTCTGATGAAATCAGACGTCCAGACCTTAGACCAGACGTCTTAGGAGACGTCTGATGACTTTTCCGGACGTCCAATTAGTGGACCGTTGGCTGGCTTAGAAAACACTCAAGATTATGACCGTTAGAGCCTTATCAGACGTCCATAGGACTTTCCAGACGTCTGATAAATGACCGTTTTGCCTCGGCTGACCCAAAATCTCTTCTCAGAGATTTTCTAGCCGTTGCTACGTTTGGAAATCAATTCCCACAGTAAAAGTAGGTTTCCAGACGTCCATACTTAGTGCCAGACGTCCTGTATGTCGTCTGATGGACTTGCGCAAAAACCCTGTTTAGATCTGATTCAAGTCAGGGAGAAACCCGCATTGAATCAGACGTCTGACCTTGGAATCAGACGTCTTAAAGTGGCCTTCCAGACGTCTGATGCCAGAGTTAGACGTCTGATAACCCTGTCAAATGTAATCATTGTCCTGATTTCGGCCTGATTCTCTTGGGCTTTGTTCCCAACGGCTATAGAACCTTTCTTAAGCCTTCCAAAGCCTTCCTAAGGCCTCTATAAATAGATGGGAGCCTTTGCAACACATATACACAAGATATACACTTAGAAAAACACAAGACACACTTAAGCAACATACTTCCACTCTCTTGTGTCCAATTGAGGCCCTTGCTCTCCAAGCTCTAGTTTCATTCTCTTGAGAGCATCAAGTCTTCGCGCACCCGCTCTCCTGCCGTTGTTCACGAGAGCGACATTGCGCCGTTGCGTGGCTCACGCACCCGCGTCATCCTCGACGCACTCCTTGCAAAGGGGAGTTTCCTTATTCCAATAGAAGCTAGGTTCTTAATTACTTTGTTGGCTCTATAGGACCTGTTGTTTTATTTTATCTTTGTTATTTTGGTTGGGTATTCGCTTTGCGAATTCCCGTCTCCTTCGTGGGACAAAATCCTTCTCGTGGAGAGAAGGGGTTGAGGAACGCTACCCTCGTACTTGTAGCGTGGTTGTACTGAGGTTGAATCACCCTCGTTTAAAGTGATTCGTTTAGTGGATTTTGATCAACTAGGTTGATCGGAAAATCCTAACTCGAGAGGGTTAGGTGGTGGTTTTCACCTGGTTTGGGTTTCCACCTAAAAATTCCTGTGTACATTTTGTGATTGCTTATTTTTGTGAGATTGTTTATATTTTCAATTCCGCATTTTTTTTGTCACGCTGATCTCACCCCTCCAAGTAGGGAACTTTCATGTAGGTGTCAAACAAACAATCAAAATTAACCTTAGAGTTCATGCAAGCTCCTATGTTAATTAGGGTTTGTGTTATTAGATGATGGAATGAAATCTAGTGGGTGGGGAGGTGGGGGTAAATTATGAGTCCATTTCAATGGACTATTGTTACGCCTAAGTACTTGATTCTAACATAGTATGTTTATTAATAATTGCATTAGGTCATTAAATAAGTACATGGATCATTACTTGAGTTTTTATCTATTTTATTACGTTCTATAATTTAGTATGTAATTATTTTATGTTTTGTTGTTGTAGGAATAAATTGCAAGAGTTGAGGGGGGTGAATTAAATTCTCCCCTCTCCAACAGCTATCGGCCTCAACTGAGTCTTCCGGCTGGCCTCAATAGCTCTTCAACAGCCGCCGCCCAAAATTTGTAAAGGGATTTGAAAATCCCTTGAGAGGCGGAGAGAGGAGATAAAAGATGGACTTGCATAAGAAAGGAGGGCATCTGGGGATTTTCTTCTCCCCCTGGCGGGGAATTATCTCCACCTTCTCCATCGTGGAGAGGGCGGACATTGTGAACCAAGCATGCCCTGTGCACACCCACGCCCTCATTAGCCCAAGAAGCCTGCAGGCACCACCTTCCACCGCCTATGCACGTGCGCCCTTGCACGCCACAGCGCTAAGCCTCTCACCGCCCTTCTTCGCACTACCTGCAGGCGCTAAGTGCCCTTCTCCGCATTCCACTGCAGGTGCACCCCCATAGGCCCGCCTCCTCCAGCGCCTTGCGCGCCCTCTGCAAGCACGCTCACACCTCTAGCCAACATTGCAGGCGCAACACCATCGTGCACCTACCCCACCGCGCACTGCGCCAAGCGCCCTTTCCAGCGCTCTCCCACAACTAGCAGACACGCGCTGCACTGCTTGCCCTCACCACGCCATCGCCAGCTGGCGCCCCACCTCATCCTGCCCATAGGCGCTCAGCGCCCTTGCACGCCGCACGCTACTGCACCTCGCGCCATTCATCGCCCTCTGCAGGTGTAGGTGCTCACCGCCCTTGCACCTTCTGCCCCGCAGGCGCCCCCACGCCAAGTGCCCGCAGGCCCCCCTTCAAGCTCGCAGGCGCTGCACTACGGGCGCCACGCCCGCAGGCCTCTCCAGTGCACACTGCAAGCCTGCCCGCAAGTGCTTACCGCCCTCGCACACCAGCGTTGCACCCACCGCAACAACCCACAGGTGATCGTAGGTCCACAGCCATGCCCTACAGGCGCTGCAAAGGACCACTCCAGCGTCACCACCAGCACCACCACTAGCGCCCTTGTGCGCTCACGCCCAGTGCGTAGCCGTGCGGGCTGCAGCAGCAGGGTGCCCGCGCATCCACGCGCGGCTGTTCTCCTCCTCCTCCAATAGGCCGGCGGCCATCCTCCTCCATCTGACTTCCGCCGGCCACCTCCGGCCGCCGCGTCACCGTCGTTGCGTTGCCCTCATCAAGGCGCACCTCCCCGTTGACTCTCGCCGCCAACCATGCACGGCTGCCCACACGAGGAAGAGAGAGGAGAAATCCTCTATTTTCTTCTCCATTAATAATTACATTCAATGCCATTGCCAATTATATATTCATATTTTATTCAGGCCACATTGCATTGATGCACTCATACTTTCCTGAAATTATTTCACTTGTGTAATGTGCATGATTTAACCTTGAATTTCAAATCAGAATTGCATGAACGTTGAATTTACATGATAAGCCATTACACATGCATCATACACATATTTTTGGAGCTTAATTCCTGACGTGAGAACTGCATAAATACCCCTGAACCTTTAAGGAAATTGTAAGCTTCATTTAAAATAGCATATTCCTCGCATTAAAGTTGCAGAAGAGTCTGAGAACTGTGTATTCCTAGACTCGTAAATTTATTGGTCTATTTCTCCCTGTGGATACGGCATCCTTTATTGTGGTTTAAATTCATATCTATGTTAATTTTTGATTGAGAGATTTCCACCACATTAATTACAACGACATATCCTTCTAGTGTTATCATAAATAAGTGAAACTCTCTCTGTCAGTAAACTTACAAACCCTTCAACAGCTCCTTACTCCAATCTACCACTTTTGCTAGCCTTGTGAGAGTACTTGCAATCACAATAAAAGAGGAGAAAAGTGAGGTAAAAGATAAGTAAGGCAGGAAAATGTGAAAAATCAAAGAGCGTTGCCTCCCTGGAAACGACGCCAAAATGTCTAGAGTGGACAACTATGCGATCGAAGTTGGATTTGAAAATCCCGTCGTCGTAGTTCGGTTTACGAAGAAATTCATCAACAGATAAATTTATACCGAAACTCTAAGAATTTCGGGTCGAACACAAAGAGGCGGACGTTCAATTTGAAACCACGTTCGTTTAGTTGTCACAAAGCAGATTAGCTAGTCAAATTAAATCTAAACTAACTTTCTACTTAAAGAATAAAGAATATTAGACAGAGAGAGAATATTACAAACAAAGATGAAAGAGAGATAGAATAAACATGGAATTCATTATCACAAGTTGATGTTCATTACGATTACAACTATCCATTGCACTAGAAAGCAGGAAATCTACACTAGAACGCGGGAAATCTATTCTAGAAAGCAGTAAAAGAGAAGATAGAGAGAGGTTACCCTCCTCGACGAATGCTTGGAGGACGAGCCGAGCGCAATCTAGCCGTCAGATGGTGATCGAGTGGGTGAGGGGTGGAGACATGGCGTGAGGAGGAGCCTTGGATCGCCATGCGCACGATGATGTGCCTGCGCACGCCCCATCGCATGCGGGTGCGCGGTTAAGCACAGATGAAGGCACGCGTGAGGAGCAATCTGAGCCGTCCGATCTCGCGATCGGACGGCTAAGATTTCAAGGACGTGAGTGTGCATTTTGTGTGTGGCAGGGGAGGAGGCGCACACGGTGCGTGCACGTCAACCACGATCAGACCTTTACTGATGGATAAATCCATCACTAAAGACCTGATTTTAATGCTTTAAGCTTGAAATGACAATTTTACCCTCAATTCCTACAACTATAAAAGGAGACCCAACCTTCACTTTTTCATCCCTTCCTTCACCACTCTCCCTCTCCAAAGCTCAAGAAAAGCTTGTCCCACACCCAAGATGCTATTCTAGAGCCAAAATCTAATTTTCTCATCCTTGTTTTGGAAGTGGATTTCGCGACGACGATGACGTGCTGCCTCGTTCCTGCTTCTTTCTACTTTGTCCTCCTTCTTCCTGCTCTGTCCCCTGTCTTCCAAGCGTCGTTTCGTCCGGCTCATCCTCCAAGCAGTCGTCAAGGAGGATAACCTCTCTCTATCTTCTCTTTTACTGCTTTCTAGAATAGATTTCCCACCTTCTAGTGTAGATTTCCTGCTTTCTAGTGTAATGGATAGTTGTAATCGTAATGAACATCAACTTGTGATAATGAATTCCATATTTATTCTATCTCTCTTTTGTCTTTATTTGTAATATTCTCTCTCTGTCTTCTATTCTTTATTCTTTTAGTAGATAGTTAGTTTAGATTTAATTTGACTAGCTAATCTGCTTCGTGATAACTAAACAAATGTGATTTTAGATCGAACGTCTGCCTCTTTGTGTTCGATCCGAAATTCTTAGAGTTTTGGTATAAATTTATCTATTGACGAATTTCTTCTCAAATCAAACTACGACGACAAGTTTTTCAAATCCAACTTCGATCGCGTAGTTGTTCGCTCTCAGCACTCACCGGAGCGTGGTCGGACCTTGGCCGGCGGTGTAGAAAATAATGAAGAGGAGGAAGTTGTTGGTGTTGAATCCTAGATCTAAGAGTCCTAAACTAATCTAGAAGAAGATGGGGAGAAGAGAGGTTACGTAGGACGAGGATTGGAGGTCGAAGGGTGAGGGCAGAAGTTGGCCGGAGTGGACGTTGGAGTTGGAGAAGAAGACAACGAGGAATATTAGAGAGATGAGGGGGTAGAAGACCATTTCCTTTGATGGGGAGAACGGCAACAGTGAGGGGAGAAGAAGCCCTATAACAATTGCAGTGATAAAGCGACAGATGAAGAGCTCAAAGGTCGATCTCTGGAAACGTCAAGGAAGAAGGAGGGGGAGTTGACATGTCAAATCTTGACGAAAAGAAGCAGCGTGTGATGACGGAGGTTTAAAGCTTGGTGCACGAGTAGAGGGCCAGAGGTTGCAGGAACGGCTCGTCGGAGTTGTGTGGTCGGCGGATGCGGAGGTGGAAAGTGGAGGTGGTGTTGATAGGGGCATATATGAAAGAAAATAAAAAGTTAAGGGGGTATTTGTAAGGAAATTAGGAATTGAGGGCTAAATTGCAAAGTTGACCAAGATAAAGTCCAAATGAGCCCAAATTTTTATGGTAGCCTAATTATGACATAAGAAAGTTGATAGTGACTTCAATTTTGGGTTTTGATGTCATTTTCATGATTAATTTATAATTTAACCTAAAATGTACCAAATACTCGCCTACAATTTTATTTTAGGTCGAAACAAGTTTTGATTATAAAATTGATTGTTCCAAATCTTATAAAATATTTTTAATTAGTTTTAAAAGATTTATATTACATTTATTTCCATCAAAACTAGTTTAATTGAAGCGGGGTTGAAATTAGCTTGTTTAATTAAGGATTAACACTTAATTTGAATGAAAATCCTAAATTACTTAGTATCAACCCACTTTTAGGATATTTAAGCTTAATTGACTTTTGATTAATCATAATTTTTCCCTCCAGCTATTCTGCATTTATATTTGTTTGTGAAAATTACAGAATTAACCCTATTTTCTATTAATTCCTCTCTCTTTAGCCTTAATTGAGTTATACCCTTTTAATGTGTTAATTAGGTGAATTTAATCTTAGAACTTAGCCAAATTAAGTTAGTTATGGAGGATGATGGCGATGCCAACAGGAAACAATGATGGTAATGTTATACTATCGTGTCAAGCCCATTCACTATAACATAGAAGGTGGAGTGATGTTTACAACATGAAAAGTAATAGCTAGTCACTAGGAACCAATCACTGCAATTGAAATATTGTAGAGATGGCATTGCAATCTTTCATAGTTACGACATTTGCAAGAGGAATAATTTTTTCTAATAAGTATCTTCACTTGAATTACTAAATATCTTCATGCAAGCACTTTAAAGATGTAATAAGGTTTCATCAAGTTCAAGTATGCATTTATTGTACTATAATAAATGAAGGAAACAATGAATGACTTATTATATTATATCAAAGTTCATTTATTTTATAATTTTCCTTTATTAAATATAATCGACACATATACATACATAACTATATACATATATATTTTAAGTATCATAAAATGTATATTTGATGTATCTGTTGGAATCATATGCCCTTAGTGAGGCAATCTGAGTGGAAATTACTCGATTGGTGATTGGGATCTTACTGTTTGATCACGTGGATACATTGAGGTGGTTAGTTGGTTCTCTTAGTACAAGTGGGAGAAAGTATTGTAACCATTTTGAATTTACCGATGATGGATATTGAAAATCTAAATGGTTCAGATTGAGGATTTCGACAAGTTACTAACAACCATCATGATATCCAGTTTCTTATCTCCAGTCAGAGAAGAGATGGCAATTTTCTCGAGAAACTGTTGCCTAATGGATGGCCTTGATGCACACCCTCTACATTATAATGGAGATTCAGGGTTGCCATGCACATTGAGTCAAGGGGTTCCCTTGATGAGAGAGATGTTGGAAGTCCTTTTCTTATCACTATCATGGAGAAGGTGTATACTAAAATTTGAGATAGGTATATATCTTTGTGCTTGAATATACACATTTGGTGGACTAATGGTTAATGCTCCCACCACAGTGTTCAGATAAGAAAGTTAGTTTGTCTATGAGAGTGCAGGAGACACATGATCTCTTGAAAGGATTACACAGATCTACTATTGTAGGTATACATAGTGAATCAAAAGGCATAAGCTCACTCCATGTATATTGGGATGTTCGAAATTCCATGTATGATTGTATGGGTCTTGATCAAACCTTTACATAAACGAGAAAGAGGCAGTCCCTTTGGAACGAAACTGGTCTTTGTTCTTGCCCAATGATATGAGGGAGGACATAAACAATTATAACTCTTGATAAGGTGGACAGTGGATTTGGTTAACTTCAAGGTTATACAAGTCTTCTAGTGTGAAGGATTCATGGGTATTCAGAATACTTAAGGGAGGTATAGTGCCATAAATCACAAATCCTAAGTGCTTCATTATTGATACAATGAAACCAATAATGATTTTGATAGATTTCTTATTTCATACCGGTAGAGAAATCAAATATTTTTTAAAAGAGTTAAATAATATTTAAGTTTGGCATTTAGTTGGGCCAAAAATGGTTCGGTCTTGATCCAAAATATTTTAGATAGAAATTAAATGTAGTTTGGGTACTAAATCCTAATTGATTAAATTAATGAAAGAGCCAATGTGTAAATAATTAAGTTGGAATAAATCTTGATCGTTGAATTTGATCCCGTTGGTGCTACACCTCTTAGTTTTGATGATTTACAAAAAGGGGTTAAAAGAGAAAAATAAACTTTGCTCTATATTAGTTTGCCTCCAAGCTAACTTGTAGGTTGTTGAGACTTAATGACGATTGAAGAACTCCCAAAGTAAACTCTAACTCAAGATTAAGTTCATTTACTTGAAGACTCGAGGACATGAACACTAGCTTGATTACTTGTTATATTTGTTATAAAGGTTGTTTTATTTATTCCTTGATGTAATTTTCTTTTAGAAGATTTTTTAAAGAGGCTTAAAGAAAGTGACAACAAATTAAATAATCAAACCTAGCCATTATACCACTTAGACAAACCTTTAAAACACATAGGGTCACTTAAGCCTTAAAACCAATACAAATAAGTCAACCATCAGAACCAACCATTGACCATTGGATCCACTATTAGTCAACTACTCTACTTGTGTGCTATCCAATATTACTTTTGAGATACTAGTGACTTGAGGCATTAACTTGTTTTTGTACGTTGGAGCCCCCAATGTCCATTTGCATTAATTAATCTTTGGAACAAGTTTAGCTTTAATTAATCAAAGATTAATGATGCTTAATCACCTTTCTAATCATTGTGAATCTATTAAACGTTACCTACTTCCATTAGAGGAGCAACACCTTAGCTACAAGTTGGCCATGAGTCGTTCCGTGGCCCTAAACCAAAAGTTCTAGGGAATTTCGGGAAAAATCCCATTTATTTGGAGCGATTGATAGTAATATAGAAGTTTACTGATGTGATCATGGGGTTGTTAGCAACATAAGAAAGGGGGTTGAATTGTGCTTAAAAAAATTAAATAAAACTATATAAATAATCGCATAAATAATGACAAGGATTTAGAGAGGGAACCCTTGCAGGAAAAATCCCTACCTAGATCTCCAAATCTAAGATTTTTCTCCCAAATTAAATGTGAACCACTAGGTCACACCATGAATCTGAGAGTGGTGTTCTTTAAAAATACAATTCTCCTCTCTTGGATAACCCCCAAGGAGAGTTTTGTTCCTCTACTAAGAGAAAACTAAACAAACTAATAAAAGTAAGAAATCCATAGATTGGGCACCTAAACAAACTAATAAAAATAATATACTGAAAAGATCCTAGGAGCTCTGAATAAGAATCAAAGTGAGGGTGGGATTACTCTTAAGATGTTGCAAAGAACACAATTGAGTGTAAAAACACTAGAAAGCTTAGAAAGAGAGATTTGGAAGAATTTAACACTAAAATGTTTCTATGCTTGGGTGTAGGCTTAAGGCAACCCTTGGCAGGTATTTATAGGTGTAGAAGGTCAAGTTAAAGCCTTAGGAGTTGTTGGAATTTGAATTTAAATGGAATAAATTAAGGTAGAATGTCTATAATGCATTAAATCAAAGTTTAACTGAATCAGATGTCTCAAATACAAGATCAGATGCCTGAAATTAAGAATCAAACATTTGAAGGAAAAATTAGAAGTCTGAAAAGGATTAGTCAGACATCTGAAAGAAAAATAAGAAGTTTGAAAATTTGAAGTAGACATCTGAAAGAAAAATTAGAAGTCTGAAAATTTGAAATGCTTAATCAAACATAAGCAATTGATAATTAATCACTCTTTTAAATGTTGGGATTTGAAAAATATGAACGTTGGTGAGGTTTTATAGTACATTTCGACATCTAAAAGAAAACATTGATTGTAACACCACCATCCTCTATATCTAACTTAAGTTTACTAATTTCCAAGGCTAAATTCACCTAATTTATATATTAAAGGGTATAATTCAATCATGGTTAAATTAAGAGGAATTACTTTGCAATGGGTTAATTCCGCATTTTTAACAAACAAATACAAGTGGAGATTAACTAAGGGGTAAACCTACGCTTAATTAAAAGTTAACTAAGCTCGAATTTCCAATAAGTGGGGTTGTATTGATTGATTTAGGGTTTCCATCAAGATTGAAAGATAATTCACAAATAAAAATCCTAATTTTTACCTTACTTAAATTAAAAGGGTTCTAATTAAATTAAATGTAATCTAAACCTTATAAAAATCATTAAAAAATATTCCTTAAGTTTTAGAATAATCAATTTTATAAAAAGAGTCCAATTTTACCTAAGTCAAAATCAAGGTTAACATTTAATAGATTTTTTGTGAAATTGAAAATTAATGAAGCAAGCTTTATCAAAATCCAAAAGTGAAGTCACCATTATATTCCTTGGATCTCAATTAGGTTATCCTAAAAAGTTGTGACCAATTGGACTTCATCTTCACCTACTTTGCATAATGGCCCTTAGGTTTTGAATTTATCTCTTTTTGGTCCAAAATATTCACTTTTTGGTCCCTAGCTGACATTATGTCTTCCACCTCCACCAAACAGCAGCTTGCGTTAGACCGCAACTTTGGAGGCGGATTCCTTTAAATCCTCTTGACGAAATCACTCAAATTTTGGTCGAGACCCTCTTCGATCAAACCCACGCTTCCCCACGTAATTTCCAGTTGTTCTTGCTATTCGTGGACCTCGTGATTTGCGATTGAAATCCTTGCTAGAGTACATCCAAATCATGAGTTCCGAGGTCGTCCACAGGGAGTAAATATGGAATTTAATCACTAATCAAAATAATAAAAATATGAGCACCATAGTCAATCAATCACAAGATATGCAATGAATAACTAATCCCCTAAAAATATATTCAATTAGAATCCAAAGTGTATCTTAATAGTCAATAATAAAAAATAAATAAAGAGGCCAAAGAGTGGTGGTTGAAACCACCAATTAAGCCCCACAATCAGGCACAAATCCTAAGTCAATTTCTCAACAGTAGGTCAATCAGTATTAGTTTGTTTTGTAGATCAGATGTCGAGCCAAGGTATCAGTTGCCTTAAAGTATCAAGCCAAAGCAGCCTCTCAAATTTTGCCAAAGTGTAGGCACGGATCCCAATGATGCATAATGCAAAACCCCCCTCCTTCCCTCAGAAAATCCTCTGCTTTCGCTCTCCTCAAAATCAGGTATAGGGCAATCGGTAAACAGATCTGAGTCCAGGCCCACCAGCATGTGTGGTGGGCAAGGAGTGAGAGGCATGTGTAAGGGGACCTCACCCTGTGTGTTGAGGCAAACTGCTACAACACCAAATGTGTTATAGATGCATTTTAGATTTAGCGTTTTACGATGTGGCACTAAGGTGTTGCCTTCTTCGTCACATGTCCTCACGTGATGTAGTGAAGAGCTTCGTGCAATTGCTATTGTTGTGGTCGCTCCTATGTCAAATTGAGGCTGCGACGAGGCTCCTGAGGTGACTCTGCGATGCTGCAAGGTGATGGTCAGGTTATAAATGGACGGTGAATGGCAGATGATGGTAGAGATGAGCGACGGTCTGGCAAACCCCTGAAATATCGAGCATGGGATTTAAGCCTCAATTAGAAGGTTCTTTAGGATTGTTGTGGTGTGAAGAACACGGTGGTGGGTGCGGCTTGGTGAATAGAAGCTTGTGGTGGCCGGACAACGTCGAAGATGACGGCAGAGGTGTGGGCCATTCGGCCGGAGGTTGGAATGAGTAAAGCCCTCAATAGGTTGAGGGCTTTTGCTTAGTGGAGGGAGAGGAAGGTTGTGGTGGTGGTAGTGTGGTGATTGATGGTATGTAACGACCGGACGAAGCTTACTGGAGCTTCGCAGGATGCGAGAAGAAGGAGATGGAGCAGGTGGTACAGTGGTTGAAATTAGGTCTAAGGGGTCTAGTTCTACTTTAGAGGAAGAGGGGAAGATAAGTGATGAGTCCATTAAAATGGACTAATATTAAGCCTAAGTATATTTAATCATATAGTTTAGGTGTGTTAATAATGGAAATTAAGTTATAGAATATTTGTATGCCTTATAATTTGAGTTTATAACATTCTATAACTTAATTATTTTGTTATTTTTATATGCTGGTAATAAAACCCAGGAAGAACAAGGGTGGGGGGATAATTTCCCCAAACAGCCGCAGCATTTCCCCCCTCCCCCGCCGGACATTGGGGTAATCTTCTCCAACGATCACCGGCCAAAAACAGAAAGGGATTTGCAAATCCCTGGATTGACGCACGGAGGGAGAGAGAGGACTTAAAAAGAGAAGAGGCGGCGTGCACAGAGGATTCCCCCCCTGCGGGGAACGGCTCTCTCTTCTCCACTGTGGAGAGGGCGAGCACTGTGTCGCTCCTTCTCTCCCTCAAGCAGTAGCACCGAGCACCTCTCCCTTGCTGCGCGCCTTCACCAACTGCCTGCGCCTCACTGCAAGCGCAGGCCCGCATGCCAACTTCTAGCGCCTGTAGCTGCGCGCCATCACCAACTGCCCACACCAGCCGTCCCTGCAGCACCGCACCATCAGCCCGCGCTTCCTCCTTCCAGCACCTACCGCTCTGCCTTCAAGCACCCGCAGGCGTTGCGTCTTCATCCTGCCAGGCCGTGCCCGCATCCTCCTATCCAGCTGTCCTTGCAGCACACCTCAACGCTGCGCGCCCGCAGGCGCTGCATAGCAACTTCACGCACCTCCCTGCAGAGCGCCATCCCGCCTTTGCAACTGCCCGCAGGCGCTCTCAACCGCGCGCCACTCCTCCCTGCAGAAGGCTCTCACGCGCTCTCTGCCCGCACGCCTGCAAGCGCGCTCCACCGCCCATCTGCGACCGCAGCCGGCAGGCAACCGCGCACCAGTGCGCACGTGCAAGCTCGCACGCCACAGCCGCAATCAACACTGTAGCAGCTACGCCTTCTTTGTCAACAGGCCAGAGCTCCGGCCACCTTCGCCGGCCAGCTCCATCCACCTCTACCGCCGCCATCGCTGCCACCGTCGAAAAGCTCTTGACCTCGCCGTCCTCTTGAGCCCTGCATCGACCCCCGCGGTTCTCTCTCTCTCGTGAGGAAGAGAGAGGAAGAAAGCTCTGTTTCTATCTTAATTAGAAATTACATTCAATGCCATTGCCACCAATTTAACTTTTTTATTATTATTATATTGTGGCAGAATTGCATTCAAGCACTCACAGTTCTTTCTAATTGCATGGTATTCATATTGGCTAGTTTAAAGATTGATTTTGGACTTGATTTAAGTACTAATTGTCTTTAGTACACATCATGTGAAAATTGAACTAATTCATCATAAATTTATTGAGGATTTCTGTGAGGGAAAACTGCACTTACACCCTTAACTTTTTAGGTTATTGCAAATCTACTTTCCTTCCCATTTTAAGTCCGATTTGAAAAGGGATTTCGCACTATCCGAAATAACATTAAATAATTAAGTATTGATTGCATGACCCTCTCTTCTGCGAGTGGTTATTTTCATTGTTTTTGATTAGTTTATTTTTCCACCACTTAAATACTATAACGTTAAGCGAAAAGTCGACCATCAAAATTGGCGCCGTTGCTGGAGAGGCAACAGATGCAATATATTTACTTTATTGTTTTTAAATCTTTTAAGTTACGAAATTATCTAATCATCTTTATTATTTTGCAAGGAATCTGACATGGCAACGAGGCACAGCAAAGCGACGACATTGAACCTGAACGACGTGCACGGCGGAGACGATCTTTTTGGTGGACCTTGACGCCACCTGGAGGCCAGAAACAGGAACACGTGGGCCTTGATCCCACTCACATAGGCTTATTGAGAAGCCTATTTCTGATTTAGGCAGTAGGTCTTAGTTAGATTTAGTTAGATAAACATTAGAATTTAAATTACTATCTTTTGGGCCCTTGTTGGGTATTTTTGGGAACGTGTTCCCATTTACTTAGATTATGGGATTATTTGAACTATTTTAAGCTTCATTTCAGTTATTTAGTTAGATTAGGTCTGTTTGTTATTCTTATTAAAAAAGAAAAAATCGAACTGCCTGCTAGAAGCTGCATATCTGTAGGACGACCATCTAGGACTGAATGAGCAGCATCTTGTTTATTTTTATTGCACTGCATTCATTATTGCATGAAGAAAGCTGGAGTAAGGTACGTCTTCTCTTGAGCATTAATTACTTGTCATGCATATGCGTTGAACCTAAATCTAAGACCACAAAAGTGCGTGAATCAAATTAATTCAGTGGTCACTTTAAACAAATTAGGACTGTTAAGAGGTTGGACTTTAAAATCTATGACTGAAAATTGTGTGCAAAAGGATCCTGTTTGTGGAATTTCAAAAAATCAAAACACGATCGTATGCTTTCACACTTGAGACAATGTGCACCTCACATAATGTCACTAGATAAATTTCTACCTCTCCTCTTTTGCACCACAAGGGAAGTTAGTCGGAAATCAACAAGCCTATCCACCAAGTTACTTCGGTTCCTCGTGTGTGGGCTCGATTCGAGACTTCCATCCCTTGCGAGTAGGTTATAGGCACCAGCGAAGGTTGGCCTAGGAAGCGTAATTTTTGCAAAACTTGTTTGGCCACTAACTAAACATATAACTCTAAGACCTACAATCTACTAAACATAGATCCCGTTGAATTTGCGTTTGCTTTGACATTAGAACTCTCTAGGAAGTTTTCTGCTGAATTTTGCTTAAGGCTAAGAGAGTTAAAATTGTTTTGCTTAAAGAAATGGATTATTCTTACTCCTATCATTCAGATTATCAGAGTCAATACTTCCCATCTTTTAATCAGGATCCCATGCTCCGAGCGTATCCATCCTTTGATGGGTACATTGATAATTCATGGGATCATTCTCATTCTTACCCTAGAAGTACTGGCTTGATAACTCCCACTTTTGAGCAGAGCCTAGGAGCGGGATTCTCCAATCCTGAAATCCCTACTTCCATGCAAACACCCAATCCTCCCACCCTTCATGATTTTCCATTTCGAGGTTGGACCGATACCCCTAGGCAACCAGAGTATGAAATTGACTATCCTCCCCAACCTGATAATAGTAGCCTCTCCTCTTTTATGATAGAAATGCAAAAACAACAAAAGGAAATAATGGAATCAATGGGAGAGATGTTGAGGAATAGTCAACAATTAAATGAAGAAATAAGACAACTTAGCTACACGATTCCCAATAATCTTGATCCCTACCCATCCGATCATGATCATGAAAATAATTCTCAGGTACTTAATGACAATAGGGATGCAATTTTATGTAGCGATCACTTAGACTCTCCCAATGAGACGCGGCCACTAGAGGACAACAATCATAGTGATTATCCCCCTGAACTATATTGGAGTCAATAGCAAGAGAAGATTATTGTTCCTATCACTTCCCCTCTTGATTATTTGGTGGAATCCCATTCTACTCTTAGTGAGCCTACTCCTGACCCTCTACTTAGGGAATCAACACCTATCATTCAATATCCTGAGGATTTAAATGCACTAAATGAAGGTGACCCTAAGGGAATGGAGGATGATCAATTCTAGTCTCAGGGATATGAAGAGTCTAATTCAGAGGATGAGGATGCCCCAACAGAGGAACATGGACTGAAAATCTGGAGTAAATCACAGTAGAATTATTTATCATTTGAGGATTTAGCTCCAGAGGATAGAAATAATATGATTAAATCTAGATTCCTCTTTTCTTTTGAGAGCCATCCTCCATCAAAATAGGAGTTGATATTAGAGGAGGACAAACAAAATAATGAGAGGTCTATGGGAGACTCACGGGAACAAAACATGTTAATTGAGGATTTATACCCCGAGAAGAATAACGAATTCAATGATATAGGCTTCCTCCAAAATATTAAAACTGATCCTCCTTTAGAAATAATTGAGGATACTGATCCAACTCCTAAGGAATCACAGATACACCCAGACAAATATTCTAGTGAACCAAATGAATCTGGGGATGAGCTGAATGATAATGATTCTTACATTTTGACCTTGCCATCAAAAAGTTGTAGTTTGGAGTCTACCCTTGATTCAAATATGACTCCGATCATTAATGCTAGGTAGGATAACTTGAAGTTGTCTACTACTGTTAGGGACTGTACACAATTCGAATCATTGTTGGAATTGGACCTAACACCAACTAAACTCTCATTGGACTTAACCATTACCTTCCAACACTACAAACAACCCTTATACGCCCTAACCGATCCTTGGCTCAGATCTCTGCTCATGTACATTCTTTCTGGAGAATATATCAGGCCAGTACATCCCAGGGTAGAATGGCGAGTATGGATTGATGCTTGTACTTTTACTCTCGCCATTCAAGGGTTTGAACTAATAATGATTATATCTTTGAAAGCCCGTCTTGCTTTGGAGGACCCTTGTTATCCTCCACTTATTCCGTTTTGGGAGGTCCCTTTTCATATTCCGTTTATTATCCCTAGACCTCCCAAGGTAGCCAACGAGGTTTTTCGCTTTCATATCTTCTGGCGAGCATTTGGAATTACATTACATCATCAGCTCGCCAACATCCGTGGTTACCTGTTTTCTAGGCCTACACTGTTACGCATATTCTTAGGGCCTAACCTTTTCTGTTTGGAACCTGACTTACAGGTTCCTTATAAGTCTGGCTGCTGACAGAAAATGCAGCGCTTGTTGGGAGGCAACCCAGCAAACTGTGTCAGGTGATTTCTTTCCTTTCTCCTCCTGTTTTAATTTTACAATGGGGACATTGTAGGATTTAGGCATGGGGGAGTGCATTTGCATTTTAGGTGCATTCATGCATTTAGGTTAGTACAAAAAAAAAAAAATCTCTTTTCTTAAGCTGATTGGGTTAGTCCCTAGCAGAATACCTTTGTCATTGGAGGTTTTTCTTCTTGAATTATTTCTTAAGTTTAGAATCCAGTATATTTATTTCACATGCACGTAGACTTGGTAATGGATCCTTGAGGAAAACCAATGAGCATTTGTAGTTTACTGAACCCTTGGACAGTTCATAGAGAGTCAGGTATACTATCTTTTAGTAAATCCACCTCATATTTATGAGAAGAATTAGAGAGATTACTGGTGCGCTAAGTCTAGTGCAAGGACTCTTAAATTTTAGATAATTAGATGATGATACTTTAGAGTTAGTGATGAGTGGCTACTCATCATAGCTAAAAGGCCGAAATTAAGCTAGACACTAAGCAAAACAATATCAAATTAACACATAAAAAGGGTTAAGTGTGGGAATTAAAGAAAAGACCTAAAACTTTTAATGTGTGTTAAAATCTCCTAATTAGGTCACAAAAATGAGATATTCTGAAAACTAAAGAACAAATGATGATCCATGCATCAATTGAACACATAAACAAGTTTGAAAAGACAAATCAGAAGTAAAATCAATGTCTTAAATGTTCAATTAAGCACATGTAAAAATTTGAAAGCAATTGGACATCATTTAGGCTTAGAAATAAATAGATTACAAGTAGGTCCTTCATGCATTACATTTCTACCCGTCAAAACTCCTTCTTGGACCTTTTTGCAAGCCGCAGGGACCCTTCTGTATGACTGCAGGGCCCTTCCGGTTATAGTTCTTCTCACTTTTGGACCTGCACGCTATTCTTCTACCCCTTCGTTTAAGGGTCTTCCTGCAAGTTTTCCCTCATTTCAGAGAGAAGTCTGTGTTCTTCACGCGCACTGTAGCGCGCGAAGAACACAGCCATTCTCGACCGTTCATCGCACTTTTGATCTCGATCTGCGGCTGGAATCAAATGGAACCTTCACGCGATTCGGTGCGTGCGTTCACCTCTCTTCCCAGATCTCATCTGACGGTCAGATCTCTCTCTTGACTCGCCGCGCGCTCTACCCATCTCATCCTCACCGCCGGCCTGATTCTGATTAACCTCACCCTTGCGGTGATCTCAGTCACTGAGCTGCTATTTAAGCACCTCAGTGGTGTCGCGCGCAAGGGATCGCTCCCTCCTACATCTCTCAGCGATCAATTCTTCCACTCCAGTCTCTCCTCCTCATCTAGACCCTGATTTCACAGCCACCGGCTGTGGAATCATCGCCTGCTCTCGACCCTCCTCGTCGCTAAGGACCTCGTAGCACCTGAGGACGACCCTGGAGTCTCACTAGCAGACTCTTCCCTCCGCTGGAGTCACCCTCCTCCTTTCTTCCTCCTTAGCCGCCGGCTAAGGACCCATAGGTCCCATTCTTCCTTTTAGTTTAGTTTTTAATTCTGCACAAGTAGTGTTAGATTTAGTTTGCAGTAGTTTAGAATAGATTTAGTTTTAATTGTTAGTGTTTAATGTTAGCTGTAGTTAGATTAGTCTTAGGAGTAGAATTAGTATTAGATCCCCTCCCTCACCTCCTCTGATCAGTCCAGATCAGAGGGGAAGAATCATCTGTTCACTGTTCAATTTATCTTCCTCTTCATGTTTTGTTTTTCCCATCATCCAGATTCTGATTCTTGTTTTTTTTTTCCTTTTAACGACGAATTTTTCACCAATCACCCACACATCCTGACCCAATTTCAGATCTGATGGCACACTGCCTCAGATCTGAAAGTGGCGTCACAAGCACCATTTGGGGCTTCTCACTCACTCCATTTGTTTCATAAAAGCCCCTCTGTTTTAAATGGATTGCCTCAGTTTGTCAGAGCACTTTTGATCTGGATTTTAAAGGATTTTTACTCTCTGAAATGTTTTGACAGATCTGACAAATTGAAAGGATTTTTGGTTTTCATTGTAGGCAAGGATTCTGAGAAGTTCTCTGGTGACAGAGAACCAATCAGAAGAGCCTTTCATAATTCTGTTTATCCCTTGTTTTGAATGCATTTGCCAGCTTCCATTAAATTTCCTTAATGCATTCTTAGTCTCTTTTTGCTATTTCAGAACTGCCATGCACTATTTGTGTTGATGATCATTTCTGTATGGTGATTCTCTAACCTAAGGAGTTTTCCATACTCCTTCAGGTTGCAAGAAACTGGGATTGTGTTTCTTTGGTTTTAATTGATTGAGCTAAGTCTTCCTTCATGCTGTCTATGGCATTAGGAAGACTAACTCAATGCCATTTGCTGTTTTGATCTGAAAGGATGCTTCGGCTAAGTTTTTTTTCTAATGAGTGTTTGAGCTGAATTTACATGAGATTTTCGTGAGATTTAAACCCCTTTCAGATTTGGATTTCAACTCTGTAAATTGTAGTTTGTTTTGAATTTTATCTTACTCTCAGTTATACAGCAACATGCTGCATATAGCAGCTACATTCCCCTCTTCTCTAAACTCCCTTCTTCTCTAAATTTCCCTCTTCTCTGTAGAATACTTTCCCCCTCTTCAAGTGGACTAACTGCAGCAGCAGTTAGCCATTTGACAGTGGCTTAAGCACTGCCACTGTGAATAACACTAAAACAGCACATTGTTCTCTTCTCCATCTCCTCTGACAGTAGCTGAAGCTGCTGCCTAAACTCAAATAAAAAAAAAATCAATCAACTCTAATTCCCTAACTTTATACAAAAGCCTAATGGCATAGACTTATTTTAAAACTGTAAATACACCCATTCATAGTATTATAACTATAACTATAGCATATCAGTTAGATACATAGTTATATTGTAAATATGTATAAAACCTGTATAGAAATTCGTATACATATGCAATCCATGTAAAAATATGTATGTATACTAATCTAGTATGTATGTATCTACTGATCTATGTATATATATATGTACAGATTTATATTTACTGATTTAGTAGCTAAGTTAATAGGTTAGAGCAATAATCAAGTAAATAAATCTATAAACGTGGGAATATATATATATATGTATATATTAAGTAATTTAAGTTAGTCAAAGTATAATTATACCTAGTATAACTTACTGTAACTTAGTTTTAATTATAAACTACACAGAATTGCTATTTTAGCCTAAATAAAACATAAATAAATTCGTAAAAATACAATAAAAATATGTATTAAATACTTAAGTATGTAAGTTAAAACTGTTTAAGGTCAATTAGACCATTTACTAATTATTTTATAAGTAATTAACTATTTAATCACCTAAATCAACCTGTATAATCAGCCTAGTTTAGCGAATTTATTTATATAGTAAATATATTTAAAATTCAAAATTAATTAATCAATTATGTAGTATTATGTAAATATTTTATTTACCATATTTTATTTTATTTTTTTTTATAATTTATGGCCCCCAAATCGAGGGCCAAAAACGCGCACAGACGCAGCTGCGTCTGGTTTCCAGCGCACGATGTGGCGCTGGAATAGCGCCACATCGTGGGCTGCAAACGAAACGCAGCATATAAATATAATTTATGTTATATGTTAACCAGTCGTCAAGGCGCCGGGCGCCCGAAACGTTACCTGTTCCGTCTGATCCGATAACCCGATTCTGATATGTGCTGAATACTGAATGCGTGATTCCTATGTGGGGCTGGGAGCCCGAGTGTGTGCGATTATTGAAGGCGTTGGGATGAGGCCCTGCGCTGATATGAAAACGTAATTAAGCACCTAATCTGAGATTAGGGCGCGCTTAGTAGAGGTCTGGTCCCACCCGAAGGGTGCTGTGTATCCCTCGAAAAGCGCACCCGCTAATTAAACACATTTTACACTAAGGACTCTCCGCCGCAGCCTCTGAAAGACTACACAGAACAAAATGAAAGGACAGACGACTTAAAAAAAAAAAAAAAGAGATAACACGAGATAACAACAGAAAAGACTCTGTACATATGTAAAATTAAACCCACATAATTACTAACAGAATAAAACGACACTATAAATGTCGCTAAAGACCTCAGTTTGCTTCTTTAGGTTGTATATAGTGTTTCCTGAGATTTAGCGACGTTTATATCTGTCACTAAAACTGATATATATGTCACTATAAATAAATGACTAGTAAGTTAAGTTTTTACACCATGGTATCCTAATGTAGTATGAACTAACATATTAGTGTTAATAGTATAACTTGTAAATACATAGTTTAGAGTATAATAATAGATTGTTTGATGCTTGTTCATAGTTAGCATTTTTGCAAGCACTTCTTAGCAATTAGGTAAATAAAACATTCATTCATTCTTTAAATGTAAAGTTTCTTTTTGAATAAGAAGACAATTTTGGAGATAATCAAAGAGTGACCGAATTAAATTCAATAAATTGCCTCCCAGAGAACGACCTGGAACAAAACCAGTAAAAATTAGATAAATAAGCAAATGATAATAATGGTTGTAATGACTGGAACTCACCCATACTCACCACTATACGACATCCTTAATGTTATATTATACACCCTATACTACGACATAATCAACAATTATTACCAACAAACATTTACAACAACCATAACAACCAACATAAGTTAGGCGTAGTTTTCACTCTCTCTTCTTGGGTGCGTACTTTGAGTGAATTCCTGAGAGTCACCAAATAAGGCAGATACACAGAGATTGAGTCTTAATAAAGCTATAACTATGGTGAATGGTTACGACCGTCCTTCATAGAGTCTTCAGCTGAAGGAGGGTAATAGTGTTAAAGGTCAGAAATACGCCTGTCCTATCCATTCTTTCCCGGTGCCGAGAATAGGCACTTCTACCAAATAAGCCACACAATTTTCTCTTGTCCGTCATCATCCCTAATAATGCCTCATAAATAAAAGTTTGTATCGTGTTGTGCTGATTGAAAAAGAAACAAAAACAAGAAGAAATAAAATAAAAAGAAAGAGAGAGAGAAAAGAAGAAGAAACAGAAAGAAGAAAAAGAACAAATAGTTATATTACCAAAAAAAAAAGTCCAAGTGCATGATATAACACTATTTCTGAGGCAGCAAACACCTATCGCGTTCCACCAAATATGACCCATAACTACCTTCTAGTATTTCTAATGGCCTGAATACTGGTTGAGGACTCTAACTTAGTTGTAGAGTTATTAGGACTTTAATTGAAGTGTGGATGCCATGTGAGGCCCCCAAATAGTGAGTATAATTTCTACTTCTGGCGAGATTCGTGATCTCAGAAAGAAAGAAAAAAAAGAGAGTGCCCAGGAACATCAGGAGAGCACAGTTATGTAGCCTCTCTCAGAGTTGACTTGTCTAATAGTCTAGAGAGCTAGAGTCTGCAGTACTAGACTATATGTAGCACCAATTGAGTGTGCCACCAAATACAAATCCATTCAACTTGATATCTCCGACCTAAGCCAAATGCCGAAGTCAAATTACAGATTATCGTCTGCTCTATCCCCGAGGGAAGTAGTTGCCTATCTCGACAGAAATTTTTGCCAAGGGTGATGTATGAACTCCCAATGCAAATCGGCTCTTTCACTTGGATCTATTACCTAGGCTATCAGCACTTCATATTTGTCTGGATTTCTAAAGTTTTGAAATAAGAAAAGAAGTCTTCTGATTACTTCTATTATTCATTTTTGCTAGGGACTAGCAAATCTTAGGCATGGGGGTATTTGATGAGTCCATTAAAATGGACTAATATTAAGCCTAAGTATATTTAATCGTATAATTTAGGTGTGTTAATAATGGCAATTAAGTTATAGAATATTTGTATGCCTTATAATTTGAGTTTATAACATTCTATAACTTAATTATTTTGTTATTTTTATATGCAGGTAATAAAACCCAGAAAGAACAAGGGTGGGGGGATAATATCCCCAAACAGCCGCAGCTATTTTCCCCCTCCCCCGCCGGACATTGGGGTAATCTTCTCCAACGACCACCGGCCAAAAACAGAAAGGGATTTGCAAATCCCTGGATTGACGCACGGAGGGAGAGAGAGGACTTAAAAAGAGAAGAGGCGGCGTGCACAGAGGAGGATTCCCCCCTGCGGGGAACGGCTCTCTTCTCCACTGTGGAGAGGGCGAGCACTGTGCTGCTCCTTCTCTACCTCAAGCAGTAGCACCGAGCGCCTCTCCCTTGCTGTGCACCTTCACCAACTGCCCGCGCCTCACTGCAAGCGCAGGCCCGCATGCCAACTTCTAGTGCCTGTAGCTGCGCGCCATCACCAACTGCCCACACCAGCCGTCCCTGCAGCACCGCACCATCAGCCCGCGTTTCCTCCTTCCAGCACCTACCGCTCTGCCTTCAGCAGGCATTGCGTCTTCATCCTGCCAGGCCGCGCCCGCATCCTCCCTTCCAGCCGTCCTTGCAGCACGCCTCAACGCTGCGCGCCCGCACCTGCAGGCGCTGCATAGCAGCTTCACGCACCTCCTTGCAGAGCACCATCCCTCCTTCGCAACTGCCCGTAGGCGCTCTCAACCGCGCGCCACTCCTCCCTGCAGAAGGCGCTCACGCGCTTTCTGCCCGCACGCCTGCAAGCGCACTCCACCGCCCATCTGCGACCGCAGCAGGCAGGCAACTGCGCACCAGCGCGCGCGTGCAAGCTCGCACGCCACAGCCGCAGGCAGCACTGCAGCAGCTATGCCTTCTTTGTCAACAGGTCGGAGCTCCGGCCACCTCCGCCGGCCAGCTCCGGCCACCTCCGCCTCTGCCGCTGCCACTGTCGGAAAGCTCTTGACCTCACCGTCCTCTTGAGCCCTGCATCGACCCCTGCGGTTCTCTCTCTCTCTCTCTCTCGCGAGGAAGAGAGAGGAAGAAATCTCTGTTTCCATCTTAATTAGAAATTACATTCAACGCCATTGCCACCACTTTCATTTTATTATTATTATTATATTGTGGCAGAATTGCATTCAAGCACTCACAGTTCTTTCTAATTGCATGGTGTTGATATTGGCTAGTTTAAAGATTGATTTTGGACTTGATTTAAGTACTAATTGTCTTTAGTACACATCACGTGAAAATTGCACTAATTCATCTTAAATTTATTGAGGATTTCTGTGAGGAAAAACTGCATTTACACCCTTAACTTTTTAGGTTATTGCAAATCTACTTTCCTTCACATTTTAAGTCCGATTTGAAAAGGGATTTCGCACTATCCGAAATAGCATTAAATAATTAAGTATTGATTGTATCATTGCCTCCCTGTGGACATGACCCGCTCTTCTGCGAGTAGTTATTTTCATTATTTTTGATTAGTCGATTTTTCCACCACTTAAATACTATAACGCTAAGCGAAATTCGACCGTCAATAAGTAGCTAGCTATTTGGACGAAGAGGAAGGAGACCCTTGCTGGAGTGGCTTGCCATAGCCGAGGACGAAGAATCCTCTGGTGGGGGAGAACGACGTGACAAAGGGGTTTGGAAGCCCTGTCTTTAGCCCACCAAGCTCGGATGAGCTCATGGAAGATAGTGACATTCTCAATCTGATGGTTGAGAGGCCGTAGGAGAATGGAGGAGGAGGTTGTCAAGGTCGAGGTCGGAGGTGGCCAAAGCTGGAGAAGTCATGATTTTGGCCTGAATCTAATTGGGAAACACATTGGAAGTTCCTAAAGCTTAAATAAAACTTGGTTGAAGGTTAATTAGGAAGAATTCTAGAGCTCTGAAGTAGGAAAAAAGGGGTTTTCCTATTTGTGAATCCTAAGCTCAGTGGAGCTTCTTGAGCTCAAATCTAGGCAAGAGATCAAGTCCAAATCGTAGAGAATCCCTTAATGAACAATCCCTCCAAATTTGGAGGGATTTGGACTTAAAATGAGGGAGATATGCTCGGTCAAAGTTGGGTTTGACTCAATTTAGGAGTTGCAAGCGGTAGGAACCTGATTGTGAAGAAGATGACAAAGTTAGGAGCCTTTTTGTAATAAACTTGAAACCTAGGGGTTTGGATGTGAGAAATAGAGTTTTTTTGGGGTTAAAATGCAAACTAAGTCAAGATAGACTCTAATTGAGCCCAAATTTTGGCATTAACCTAATTTGGACCTGAGGAATCTAATGGTGAACTTGGATTTGAGTTTTGACCACGTTTGATGGGGTAAATTGCACAAGATCCCAAATCAAGGCAAATTCCCATTTGAATTTCTGTTCTAGGTCAAAATGGGTTCAAATGGACTAAGTGAAGGTACCAAGCCTCTTAGAATATTTTTCAATGATTTTTAGGAGGTTTAGATTGATTTTATCTCGGCCATAACTCTTTCAATTTAAGTAGGGATGATAATTAGGATTTTTAGTATTGTTTTTACTCTTGAAATGCGTGAAACCCTGATTCAGTCAGTGTAAGCCCACTTCTTGATCTTTTAAGTTCATTTGACCTTTAATTAACCCCTGATTAACCCCATGGTTGTTGGTCGGGCTAGATCATGGCTTTTGAAAGATGCGTTCGTTATAGTAATAAATCCTCAAATCACTCAAAAAATACATAAAATTTATAACTCGAATTAAAGTCCGAGGTTGTTCGCTTGGAGCAAATAGGAATTCACATGCTAATCTCAATATATGATGTAAATGAGCACAATTAATTACTAGAAAACTAATAATCAATGTAGCACATGAGTATATGTGGAGTAAAAAGAATTTTAAACAAAATAATGGTGATTTAGATCACCAATTATAAGTCTAATACATATAACAACTACTTAAATCAATCAATATGAAGGAGCATATGATCAGACATCTGATTTTGCAATCAGGCGTGTTATTCTTCTTCTTCTCCTCCTGTGCCTCTTCTGCCTTGGCTTCTCTTTTTCTTCTCTTCTATTAAGGCCTTCTTCCTTCTCCTCTTGGCTTTCCTTCTTCATGCATAGAAGGAGGCAATCCCTTTTCAAACGGCTAAGTGTTAACCGTTTCTCTTCAAAGAAAAACCCCCCTGCCCCTGCGCTCTCTCTTTTTCTCTCTGGGTCAACCTCTTTCATGCCCTCCCAGGGCCATGCACATCAGGTTATCGGGTAATCGGAAGATCCGCATACCCAGGTCCAGGCTCACCAGGTGTGGTGATAAGCGAGGAGTGAGGCATAGGCGGGTCAGTGTAAGCGGGTAAGGACCTCACCCTTGTGTTAGGAGGAGAGTAGCCGCTAGCATAAAATCAATTTATCCCCTGTGGGCACTTCAGCAACTCATGAGGTGGGACTATCCCATCCGCTTCGTTCCTTCGCGTAGCAGCAGGTGATGGATCCTCGAATTGTGGTTGTAGGGGCCTTAGCTTCTCCAATTAGCAGCATGGGGATGCACCTGGAGAGAGTCTGCAGCTTCTGGGAGTGGCTTCAGCGAAGAACAATAGTTGGAGCGTGACGAACGAGACTGAAGAGTGTGGTGGTGACGGCAGAGGTCCGATCACACCCTGAAACATGGAATAAGGCCTTACGGCCACGTTAAAATATCTCAGGAGGGTCGTCGAAGCATGTGGAAGGTGATGGTTTCTCCATGGAACGTTTCGTGTGGGGAGGAGGTCAGACAAAGGCGGAAACAAGGCCAGTGATGGGTTTGTTCGGTGGGCGATTTGGGTGAGCGAAGTGGTGAATAGGGAGAGGGGTTTTGAAGAGGGTGGAGAGGTGAAGGTTGTGGGCTTGTCGGCGAGTTGATTGGTGGTTTGTGGAGGTGAGATGGACTCGCCGAAGGGGTGGCCGGAGGTGAGGCCGATGGAGGTGAACATCGTGTCGAGGGATCGAAATCGAAGGATAAATAGAGGAAAAAAAATGTAGGGGAGGCGAGGGAGCGTTGGAACCTAAAATTAAGGACGAAAAGGGGAAGGAATAGGCATCAGTGTGGCTACTAGCGTCGGAGAAGGGAACTGCTTCGTGAGGTAGCGGCGACGAAAAACAAGGTAGAGACGCCCTTGATTTGGCTATCGAGGAGCGAACGAAGGAGAGGGAGATATTGGGCTCCCAATTTGGTTGTTGGGAGGTCGGAGACATTAGGGAAAGAAGTTCACCGGAGCTAAGGTGGAGGTTGCCGGAAGTGGAGTTTTGAAGAGGGTTTTGGCCCCAAACCTTGCTGAGAAAATGCGCAATGCCATGGAGGTCCTTGTATAGGGCTCTAGATGGAGTTTAGAGCTTGGGAAGCAAGCTTCCCAAGCTTGGAATGTCGTCGGAATAGGAGACCTAAAGATACCCAAATCTCTCATGGGAAGGTTTTGGGGTTTAAGACCGAATTCATTGGAAAGAGAACTCAAGGAATCTCCTTTGTAATTTTGGAAGGGATTGATTGATCAGAGAAGGAGTTCGCTTCAATCAAAGGTCGCTGGAGTTGTAGGAATAGGATTTCATGGCTGCAGGGACCTATTTTTGAAGAATATGACAAAGATGGGGGCCTATTTGTAAGAAATTCAAAAGTTAGGGGCATTTGTGTGAGAGAAAAGAGTTAGACAAGACTAAATTATAAACTAGGTCAAGATGATCTCAAATTGGGTCCACATTTTGGTAAAAACCTAATTTGGACCCAAGGAATCCAATGGTGAAGGTAGATTTCAGTTTTAATTTAGTTTGACTGGGTAATTTATGCAAAAACCCAAATTCTGGTAAAAGTTTCTTTGTGGCTCTGTTTTGGGTTAAGACGGGTTCCAATGGTCAAATTGAAGGTACCACATCCTAGAAAATATTTTTATATGAATTTTAAAGGATTTAGGTGAATTTTATTGTGACCAGAACCTCAATTAATTAAGTGGATCTATTTTGAGGGTTTCGGAAGTTATTTAATTCATGAAATGCGCAAAAACCCATTTCTGTCTATTCTAACCCACTTGTTAGACTCTTAAGATCATTTGACCCTTAATTAATCCCTAGAGAAACTCGCGGTTATTTTGATTTCATGATATGATGGTAAAATTACAATTTTAACCTTATTTTCTTATCTTTCACTCAGCATGATTATGCAATCAATTAGGGCTCTCTGGTGGTTATGTAGGAGCATTTATTCCTTGATTATGACTAAATAAACCTAGATATGGCTGATGATGATGTTATCATCAATGGTTTATCTGCATTTGTGATGTGCTGTTAAAACAGTAGAATTAACTCTATTTTTCTGACTTCTCCTTAGAACAGTTCAGTGTGGAATTGTGACCCTCAGACGATCATTTAGGAGCATTTATCATTTGAATCTGACTAATTTTGGTTATTTAGGACTTATGATGGTGTTACCATCACTTTGTTGTCGGTTCTCGCTGCCAGTTGAGGGCACAACTGCCTTCATCTCTTAGTTGTTGTGCTCCTTCCCCAAGAAGACAGCCTCTGTACCTCTTCTTCACTCCAATCCCCCTCATTGGAATCTTCATCTTCGATGCGTCCGGCCAACCAATGTTGGACGCCCTCCATCCTCCTTAACATCTCTTAGGTAGCCCTTCCTCTTCCCTTCTCTCTATAGATTAGTTTAACACTTTAGGTCTAGAAATTACCCCCAACTCCGCCCTCCTCCTCGTCATCTTCTCTGCATTCGGCTTCGGTGTTCCCCCTCCATCCCAACTCGTACACCACCGCTTGTTGCTGATCATCGTGGGAGCTTTAGGTTGCTGAGGGGAGCAAAACCCCTCAACCTATTGAGGGTTTCAACTCCACTAGCCCTTCGCTGGACGCCACCCTCTTCCGCCATCTTCCTCGACGTTGGTAGCTCATCTTCGATGTCCCCACGCCAAATCATGATCGCGACCACCTTCAACGAGGTCCGACGAAGCTCCTCGACCATTTGCCTGAGGCCAAGACCTACTCCTTCGCTGAGTCAACCTCTGCCACCTCCACCATCTTCCTCGATGCCGACAGCCTCCCTTGACCACCCTTAAGCTCTCAAGCTTTGTGAGAAGCTTCATGGAGGCATGCAGAGCATTTTGCAACCATCAGTAGGGAGTTCCATGTACTGAGCTACCTCCTTAACCTCTGCCGTTATTGTCGTCTTCTTCGAAGCCAGCAGGCCATTGCCGGTTGCCTTGAATCTTGAAGCTTTGCACAAAGCTTCGGGAAGCTCGTGCGAAGCTTTTAAGGCATCTTGCGAGATTTGGGGCATTTGGAGGAGCTTCCCTTGATCCTCATCAGAGCCTTCCTCAGCAAAGAAGGAAGCAAGCTTCGTCTTGTGCTGCAGGCCCTGTTGGAAAGAAAAGAAAATTTGTAGAGACCTATTAGTAAGGAATCAGGGACCGTAATGCAAAAAAAGCATATTTTCAGGGACTATTTTGAATTTCATTTTGATTAATTAAGGATTTGGCTTAATTATTGAATAAATGAGGTTTTTATTGCATTACTTTGTTCAAGCATTACTTGAATTATTTAGTGGTTAATCATAATAAATTTTACTTTATTTAATTAAGCATTAAATAATTAGTGAAGATCCCCAATTGTTAAATCGTGCAATTAATTTCTCATTGATTCACTTACATATCTAGTTCCACATTGTTGGATTGCAGGGCTTGCACGGTTTTTATTTAGAAATCTATTCTCGTAGCACGTTCTCAACCATCGTAGGGAAAGGCTCCCCATTGGGCTTAACTAAGCCATTTTTTAAGAAGAAAAAGCGAAGCCCAGTAAATCTTCTCTTAATTTTATTGAACTAGAATGCTCACAATTGAAAGCCAAACTACCTGCATCTAGTTCCTGAGTCCAAAATTTTGTAAAAAAATTCGGATAGTGGTAATTACACAATCTTTTGCCCCTAGTAAATGACCTCGGATTTCAAAGTAATATTTTCAAGACAATAAATTTAAAAGTTGTTTGAACGTGTTTCGACTGTCCTATGATGCATTTGACAAAATCTCGATTCGCACTCAACAAACATGAACGTCTTAATTCTTGGATTGTTCAAGATCAAAATTTTGAAAGGGGATGGTGTTTTGGAAGAAGGTAGACATCTGAAATAAAGAGCCAGACATCCGAAATAAAAGGTCAGACATCCGAAATTGAAAACTAGACATGTAAAGGAAAAACCAAACATCTGAAACATCAGATATAGACATTTGAAGTTAAAAATAAGACATCTAAAAATCCAGCAGAATGAGTTCTCAAGGTTTTGAAGAAGTAGAATTGAATGGATAGGTCTATGGGTATTTTTAAGATTATAAAGGCTAAAGCCTCTTTTTGCATTATAACAAAGAAAAAAATAATACATCAAAATAAAAATGATGAAAGTTTCAAAACTATCTATCTCTATCTCCTTGATGCTTTTGTCCTCCATCCTTCATATAGCTTGAGCTTTCATCAGGTTTCATCCATCCCCTAAGCCTGGAATATTGATCTTCAAATACAATGTTAAACATAACATATTTTGTTATAATCAAAATCAATGATTATGATATTTTATCGCCAACAGAGGAGTTGACTATCGAAATTGTGTGTCGACCATTGACCAGGTTGGAACAAACTCAACTAATTTCTTCCAGGTGACTATTCATACCAACCAGTCCTTCACACAAGTGTTGACTGACATTCTTGGCAGTCGAGTGGTGTTTTCTTAGTCAATTTTGACTCTTTGATTCCCTTGCACGTACCTGTCAGTACCTTAATTTCTTGACTCCCAGCAGCTCTATATTGATTGCTATCCTATCTAGAGCCTTCCCATGTTGCCTATAAAAACATCAAGGAGTCTATCTTTCCAAGACACACCAGATACACTTGATACTAGCACTTATTCTCTCAATTGTATCATCATGTCCTTATCTCTCTATTCTAATGATCACCATTTCTTGAGAGCACTTCACTACTTCACTTTCGCACTCCATTTCATATCTAAAAGGGAAGTCACTGACGAAGACACATGTAACTAGGACAAACTGCCTATTTATGCATGTTCCTAAGCTTAGATATGCATTCCATGTTATAAATAATACATAGCATGCGCCATTCTGCATTTAGAGTAGTCTGTATAAATTTTATGTTAGTTGCATCCTTTTATGGCCATGAGAGAAGGAGAATTATGTCAGGGCCTGTTTGCACCTCAAAACACGCCTGTAATAACGCCTTCTTGTGCTATTTTCTAGCATTAACATTGCATAATAGGATCCTGTAATCGCATTTGTAAAAACACTTGCATGCATGCATTTAATCAAGAGAGGAAGAGGAGTGAAACAATCGCCTGCATAGTTACATTTTTCTTCAAGTGCCTCCTTGCAAAATCACCCTCTTTTTATTTTTCCTCTTGATTTCTTCTTTTCTCTCCTTCCCGCAGCTGCACCCTTCCCGCGGCTGCACTCTTCCCGCAGCTGCATGCAGCAGCCCGCAGCACTTCTTCCCGTCACTTCTCCCTGCCAACGCCGCTCCCTATAGCTGCAACTCGCACACCCTCTCCCTGCTGCAGCCGGCACGCCACTCTCCCCTCCTCTATAAGTAGCTGCAGCTTCATCCTCGCGACGCAGCTGCTGCAACAACAAAAACCCGCAGCCATCTTCTCCACCGCTTTCCCCTCCCATACGTCGGCCCTCCGTCGAGGAAGCACCCGGCGAGCAGGAGAACCCACTGTGGTGCACACCACCACAGTGGGAGCACCACCGCCCAGCTCTTCGACGAGCCGGTGGGCGTGGTGCATTCCCTCGCTTCGTTTTTTCTCTTTAACGCCATTGCCGCCGCTCCAAGCTTCGAAGCTTGAAGCCACGGCAGCAGCAGCCCAGCAGCAGCAGGTCCTCCCGCTCCTCCGCGACCGTCCCCGCAGTCGCTCACCGCCTCCGCGCGCGTCTGCAGGGCGTTCCCCGCCTCCGTCTCGATTCTGTCCGCCTCGCAGTTGCACCTGTAGCCGTCCGCCGCGCGCACTGCAGCGGCCGGCTACGGCCTCGCGCCGCCCCCTGCCCTCCTCCGCGACCCTCCTCGACCACCTGCAGACCTCCTCCACGCTCGCTCCTCCGCGCCATCGCCCGCTCGTCACCTTCGCGCAGGCCTGCAGAACCCTGCGCGAAGGCGCGCCCGCACCCGCCGTCTTCAGACGTCCGCCTCCGCCTTCAGACGACGCGGCGTCAGACGTCCGCCGCCGCGAGCAGACGTCTTAACTCGCTGCCATCGTCCGCGCTCGCGATCTCTCCCGCCCGCTCTTTCTCTCTCTGGCGCTCTCTATCTCTCTCTCTCTCTCCCGCTCTCTATCTCTCTCTCTCTCTCTCCCGCTCTCTCTCTCTCTCTCTCTTTTTCACTCACTCACAGACACACACTACACCAACACACACACATCTTCACCGACACACACACACACCCACACACACACTTACACTATAAGTATAGTTATATATAGTAACATATATATACATACATATATATATATACATACATATATCTATTATATATATATACTTATATACATAGTATATCTATATAGTTATGTATACATACATATATATATAATATATCTCTATATATATATATATATACACGTATATATATATCTATATACTTATACATATACTTATATATATATATATACATATATACTTATATACATATATATATATACATATCTATATACTTATACATATACACACACATATATATATATCTAGATACATATATACTTGTATACATATATATATATATATATATACATATATATAGTAATATATATATATACTTATATACATATATATACACATATATATATCTATATATATATATATATAGCTATACATATATAACTATACATTTATATATATATATAGATATATTTACTTATATACATACATATGTACATATACTTTCATGTTATTTATTATACGCTGTATCGCGGGGATATCTGCACCAGTTGCTGATATTCCCTGATACACGCGTACAAAAAAAGCGTGGTCCCATACATCATCCATCCTCCATCCACACTCCACGCGGCACCTAGTCATGTTGGTTGCATCTCTCTAGACATCAACTGACTCGACATAGTGCTACACTCCATCGTCACCTCCACCCCCACCCCTTTATATATATACTACATATAAATATATATCTATAGCTACTATATTTACTTTCTATCTGTTAGCTTCCTTCTTAGTAAAAAGAAAAAAAAAGGTATAAAAGTGAAAAGATAATCTTTGATTTGCAGGTACCCCCGTCTTGCAAGTAGCAAGACGTGTTTTGAAACTCTGTTTTGGCTAAAAGCCAAGGACACAATTTTGAGTGTGTGCCTCAAGAACAAGGATTACCAGAAAAAAAAAAAACCTAAATAAGAAAAATACCAAAAACAGAATAAACGAACGGAAGAGACGCGTTTTAAGGAAAACGTAGAAACTCGACTTGAACCCCACTTCCCTGAGTTCGACCCTGGGCCTAAAAGTGACAAGATAAAATCAATTAGGCCAGGTTAAAAATTTTGTAAAGAGATGGTTAGGTCTGAATTAGGTTAACCACTATACATATTTCAACGATAAAAATATCATATTAACAACCTATCCGGGCCGACCATCAGGGCCTCGAATTGATAATCTCACTGTACGGATCTGATCAAGATGACAATCGGAGTCCAACGCCTCCGAAATTGTCTTGATCGGAGTTTCGTAACACATTATGCAGTCTAAGGAAGATTAAAGGCCAAGGGGTAAGGTGGCACCAATCATAACCTCAGAAGCCAAATTCGACCACACGGATGAATCCGGATTGACAATCATAGCCCAACGGCTCGAAAATCGACCCAATCTGATATCTGTGGCATCATCTGTAAAGCACAAAAGATGAACAATTAGAATGGCGCCATGTGGCACCATCCCAGCTGCCCTCAACAGTCGGCCCTCTTCAAAGGCGCCATCCCTTGCGAGATCTAGGCCATTGGATCTCCATCCAACGGCTCTGGTGAAGCCACATTGCCTCTCTTCCTATAGCCTACACTCTCTAAGAGCTCATGGCCGTTGGATCTCCATCTAACGATTGAGAGTGATTGTGCCTCGGTTGATCTTCCCGACAATCCTTGGCGATGGCACGTTGGTGACGAGCAACGCTCTCAAAGAGAGGGTGTGGGTTCGAAACCTGCCGCACCCTTCTTGGCAAAGCATGAATGAGTGGCTAAATTGAGTCGCCCGATTTGGATCGAGTGATCGAGACTGCACCACGCAGTGCAATTGATGTGGCCGCACGTGCACGCACGATTGCACGCCCAGTTCGACGCCTAATCAGACGTGCTAGCTGAGCGTGTGATCCTCACGCAATCGTGACCATCGATCGAGCATCTGATGGCTGAAGGCGAGCACGCGAGCACAGCTACAAGCGAGCGTGAGTTGGCGACCTTCAGCGATGTTTAGGGTAGAGCTTTAGCGATGCCTTTGATGTCACTAAATGACCTATGTACAAATTGTTCTCTCCCCTTTCACTATAAAAGGACCAACACCCTTCCATCCACCTTCATCTCTTCCTTTCTCTTACTCACCACATCCAAACCTCTAGAGGGAGCTTGTCCTAAGCTTGGGATCTCCTCTAGAGTAGAAAACTAAACATTTTCCTGCCTCTCATCCCCTTTTGTGGAGCATCCTGTGGCCGTCCTCTCACCATCTTTGGGAAGTAGATCCTCGCTGCGACGCCGTCCTACCCCGTCCTCCTTCCTTTGACGCCATTTTCCTTCCTCTAGCTTCTTACCACCTTTGTTTAGGAGTCGTCAAAGAGAGTCATCCTCCAAGCGACCATCGAGGGGGACTCTTCTCACCTCTCTCTATCTTTATCGCTTTTGTAGTGTAGTTTTTCGCTTTTTATCTGTAGCAAACATTTGTTTAGATAAATATATTGATATTTTTTATCTCTCTCTCTCTTAGTTTGCAAGTAGATTAGTTAGATAATAATGTCGTCGACTTGATCTCTTTTCTTATAAAATTACAAAAAAATAACAAAAGATAGAAAACAATGAAAACAAATAAAAGCGAAACATGAATTTCAAAATCGAACGTTCACCTCCCCGTGTTCGACTCGGGATTTCCTTTTGAGTTTCGATTATAAATTTTATCTGGTTAGCGGATTTCTACGCACTATGAAGATGGGTTTCCAACTCAAATCTTTTCACGTACGAAAACCCGCTCATCATTTTGGGTTTTGATATCCTGCTTTCAATTATAAAATTTATTTGATAGTGAGTTTTGTGACTACGACGACGGGTTTCTCAAAACCTTAACTTTTCCCTCGCGAAAACCCACTAATCAGTCACCCTACCCTTAGCCAAATTTAATTTTATCTCAAGAGATCTATGGGTGCTTCTATTTTTTCTACCTCTTTCATGTTGCTGTAAGGGTGTCCAGTCTGTGGATTTTTGTCTCCTTGGAGACAAAATTTCTCATATGTTAGGACCAATGAGAGATTATAATTTGAGATTACACCACCCTTGGGATTAAAGTGGTGTGTAGTAGATTTTGATCAGCTTGAAGATTGGGAAAATCCTAAGTCGAGGAGACTTAGGTGGTGGTTTTTACATTTTCAACTTTTTCCACCTAAAAATTGTGCGTTTCTTTATGGTGATTTGTTTAGTGAAGCATTTTATTTGTTTTATATTTTTATCCCACACTATTCACCTCTCTCTAGTGAGCATTTTCAGATCCAATAGTCTTGATTGTATTAGAATTAGGTTGATTCCCTATATATATCCTTCAAGGTATAAGGCTACAAACCTTAACCAATTCATTGTGCACGGAATCAATCCATCCACCCTCATTAGAGAGAAAAGAAGAAGAAGAAGAACTACTACCCTTCTTCCTCCCCTTGTCTTCTCTAGCTAGATGTCCAAACTTCTAGGAGAACTTTAGTAGACAACACCTCCAAGCACATGGTCACCTTAGACTTCCCTATGTGCTAGACATTTGATAGCACATATGGCCACGTGCTTGGAGGTGCTTGACATCTGATAGCACATTAGGGGAAGTCTAGGAAGGCTTTCACCTTCCCCTCTTCTTGTTCTTCATGTCCTAGCCTTTCAAGAGCACTATTAAAAATCCAGGAAGGCTTCTGAATGTCCAATGAAATGACCATAGATTTCAGTATGTGTAGGCTATGAGTTTTGGTGTCCTATGTCACCAAAATATTAGAGGTTCGAGGAGAGGGTCACCTTGAGATTCACACAGGGTTCAAATTCTGTGTGGATTGGGTTTTCTCGATATTGAGGGCCTCATCAACCTATCGAGAAGAAAGGAATCTTATCACACTGGGACTTATAGTAGGAGGCACCACCTATGAAGGTATAATCTCTATACTTGTGGGGACCTTGGAGTGGGAAGAAATAAGTTCCTCCCATGTGATTTTGGTATAGGTTGTTAATTTGATTCTTGAATATTAGATTTTCCAGGCATCAAATCAATCATCTCAAATCAAAGTTTTAAACAATAGTTTTTAGGCTTCTGTGATGCCCCGAATGAATTGTTCGCGCAAAGGTATCATCCCCACCCTTATTCAAGTCTTGTTAAGATTTGGACTCATTATTGCTTATATCCTAGCAATGGTTAATATTGATGTTGCTTTCTCCCTACATTATAGCCTATCATTCTTCTTACGTATTTGTATATATTGTGGGTTTCTAATGGAGGGGGTGAGATTTGCGTGATATATATATATATAAATGTGAAAATATAAACAAATTAATCTCACAAAAGTTCACTCACAAATACACAATAATTTTTTTGTGGAAACCCAAGCACGAGTAAAAATCACCACCTAAACCTCTCGATTTAGGATTTTTTGATCGACCGAGTCGATCAAATCCACTATCAAGTCACTTAAACGAGGGTGACTTAAACTCTTACAACAACACTACTTTATACAAGGGTAGTGCACCTCAAACCCCTCCTCTTCATGAGGAGTATTTTGTCCCTCGAAGGAGACGAGAATTTGCAAAGCGAATACCCAGCCAAAAACAAGTGGAAAATACAACAGAACCTATAGAGGCACAAAGCATATATCTTAAACTTAGCTTATATAGGAAAACGAGACTTCCCTTAGATGGAAGTGTGTAGGCGTGATCTCGGCAGAGTAATGATGCTCTTGGATTTGTTGAATGGGGCATGGAGAGCAAGATCACTTCTCTTCTTGATAATTGCTTCTCTATGACACAAAAGAGTGTGGAAGTGGTGTTACTTGGTGTATCTTAGATTAGGAAGGGTGCTCCTCTATTTATAGAGGTCCTAAGAAGGGTTTAGAAGCCTCTTCTAGCCGTTGGAGGGATTCTCTAGCTATTGGGAATTATCTCAAGGAAAATTAGACCAAAATCAAAGCTATTTATGATTCTGACGGGGTTATCAGACGTCTGGATCTATTATTAGACGTCTGGGTCATCATCTGATTTTATGATCAGATGTCTGATCTAGAAGAGTGGATCAACTATATGGTGTTGGATCAGAACGGTCGTTTAAAGATGACTTCTAAGATGTCTGGACTTAAAGTCAGATGTCTATTTCTAAAGATGACTCACAAGTGAAAGGAATTTCCACTTGTAATCTCCAACCAAAATTACTACACTACTATGCAAAAGAAATAACAAAAGCGTAGAAGAAAGATTTGGAAGATGATGTTGGTGATGATGCTGCTACCCATAATACCTACTCTAGTCCTGGTTGCCCTAGGACCAAAAGGAAATCTTCTCTCCTGAATGTCCTCCTTGTGGCAAACCTTATGTGGGCGTGCCTCCTCCTCCTTGGTGTGGAAGATCTCCACTCCAAGAACTTTTCCCTAAGGTGGCGTGGACCACCTTCAGGATCTCCTCCTCTAGACGTCTTCCTTGTCTAGCCTTCCTCCTTGGTTTGGTGGCAACACAAGGGAGAAGAAGAAGTTAAAGCCACCAAGGAGACAAGGTGTCTCCTTGATCTTCTTCCTTCTCTCCTTCTCTCCTTGGACATTGGATATGGGTAGAGTATGAGTAGAAAATATGTAACCAAGGATGATTTAAAGTGGGTAGTTAGTGGTCTTTTTATAGGATAGGTGTTATAACGCTTTGTTGGGCTCTTTAGATGAGTATAAGTCAGTCGCATTGTAGTATAGGTGACTGGTGGTGTGGCAACTCTCGTCTATAGTTTTATTATTTCGTCGTAGTATAGCATAGAGAAGTGGTTACCAGTTTAATACAATTTGTTACTCGGAAATAAAAGAGTTCCTGAGGTTGAACTCAGGGAGCAAGTTGTATTCTAGAAGTACAATGTTTCTATTACAAAAATAAGAGAGAGAGAGGGAGAAATAAATCTGAGTCTTGTGGCTTCTCTTCTCTCTCTTAGCTCATCTTCTTCTTTTCTCAGATCTTCTTCCTTGATCTTCTGCCTTCGGTTCCTCTTCTTCTGCTTCTTCTATTTCTTTTCTTCTTCAGAGCTTCTCGTCTTCTTCTCTTTATCTTCTCTTTTCTTTTCTTCTTTCAGCTCTGTCTTCCTTGCGCTTCTCTTTTCTTCCTCTGTAGAGCGTCGTCTGATTTTCCAATCAGACGACTTAAGTCACCGTTGCTACAGTGCTGCTTGGTGCTCCTCCTCCTTCTTCCTTCAGTCTTTCTTCGTCGGCCTTCTTCTTCTCTGCCTCGCTTTTCTTCAAGCAGCCACAGCTCTAGCTGCTCCTTTCCTCTTTCTCTTCTCCTTCTTCCTCTGCGGTCTGCCTTCTCTTCTTCTTCTTCCTCTGTGCCTGCACACTCACAGATTGGTTAGGGCAAAAACCTACTCTACCCTCCCCCGCGTCTCTCTCTCAGATTTCGCTCGTAGGATAGCTCTCCCAGAGCTGCCGGGTATTCGGGTACGGGTCGCGCCCGGGTCCAGGCCCACCGGCGTGCGGTGGTGGGCGAGTGCAGGTCAGGTAAACGGGTCGGGCCAGGTCCGCGGGGGGTGGTCTCGGACGAGGCCGGGTGAGCGGGGGAGAGGGACCTCACCCCGTGTGCTGAGGCGATAAGCCTATAGCACTTTTTACCTTTATATGGGTGCGCGGCTGCAGAATCTTCCGAGGTGGGACTAAATGTCCCACCCCAATTGGGCGCCTGCAGCTGAGAGAGCTGCAGGAAATTGCTACTGTGCGTGAGGCTCTCGCCTTAGCTGCAGGCTTGGGCGAATGCAGGAAGGCGAAGCGCGCAGCCTGGAGAGTCGAGGCTGGGCAGGGCGAGGCTGCAGCTGCAGGCGAAAGGAGCTCCACCTGCTCAGCAATGGCGGCGGAGGGCAGGTGACCTATTCACAGTAAAATGGCCTCTCGGCCTAATCAGACAAGCGGGGGACCTTCGCCGTGACATGGCGAAGGTGGTGCAGGGTCTGGTAGGTCGTGGGGCGGTGTCTGGCGGCGGCCCTAGGTCGGACTGCGACCGGAAAAGTGGGTTTGTTCGGGGGAGTGTTGTGGGGATGTGGAGTGGTAGTGGAGGGGCGGGGGGTGTCGGGTGAGGTGAGGCGGAGCTTTTGGGGTAGGTGGCGAGTTGTGTGGAGTGGTGGATTGACGGGGGCAACTCGTCGGAGAGTGGCCGGAGATGGAGAAGGTGAGGGCGGTCAGGTTGGTCGAGGGTTTAATCAAATGTAAAATAGTGAGGAAAAGAAAGAGGGGGGAGTGGGGAGATGTTTTGACCTAGTTGTAGAGTCGAAGGGGGCCAGAGTAGGGCGACGGAGAAGAAGGTGCCCAGAGAGAGGGGGGCGGCGGCGAGGAGAGGGCGGGAGAGCGCACGCTGGGTACGGCACGACGCGGGAAGAGCGGGCGAAGGCGGCTCTGCTACTGGTACTACGACAGAGAGACGAGGAGGAGGAGGGAGAACCGCCGGAGCTGGAGGGCCTCTGCCGGAGTGGGAAGAGAGGAAAATGGGGGGAGTTTCTCCGTCAGAACCCGGCTGCTGAGTTCGGTGGATGGGGGCGGCTTTTATAGAGGTGGAATCAGAGAGGAGGGCGGAGGGAGGCGACGTGCCCCCCTCGCCGGAGGATGGCCGGATTGCAACCCATACCTTCCGCGCGTTCGCACGGAAGGTGTGGGTGAAGGCAGAGATCGTGGAGGTGTCCCTGCGACAGCAGACGTTGCAGGGAACACCCCGTTGTCTTGGCAGGGGGTCGCCCTCAACCTACGCGGCGCCATGCCTCGCCGGAGCATGGCGCTGCTCAGGGTTTTGCAGGGAGGACCCAAATGCAAAAATGATGAAGACTTAGGGGCCAAAATGCGAGGGTTTCAAAAGTTGAGCGTCAAAAAGTAATGGATGAGGACCAAAATGAAAAGTCGGTAAAGAAGGTCTCTTCTTAGGCTCAAGTTTTTATGCATGACTAAATGGGGCATAAGGATTCTAATGATGAATTTTATTTCTAGGTCAGACCTTGTTTGACCGGCCAATTTACGTAAAAACCCAAATTAACTCATTAATTGGGCATGGTTCTCAATGTAGGTCAAAATGGGTTCCTAAGGCCAAATTGAAGGTTTTAAACCCTAGAGATTATTTTTCTACGAATTTTAGAGGGTTTAGTAGATTTTTTCTTTGCCTCAAACCTCGTGAATTGAAGTGGATTTATTTTAGGGTTACAGATTGTCATTTAATTCCTTGGAGTTGCTGTAGCCCTTATCAGATCAGATCATCTCACTTTCCTTCTTATTAGGTTAGTTTGACCTATGTTTGGAACCTGAGTTACCCTGTTTGCAGATTGTGCTGGTAAAATTGCATTTTTACCCCTTATGACTTGTTTTCTTCTTAAACTCAGAATTCTTTGAGTTAAGCCTTTCCTTGAGTTATGTAGGAGCTTTTATCCTCTGTATAAGGTCAAAATGAGCTAGTTATGGCTCATGATGATGTTCTCATCAGTGATCAGGCATTGATAACAAATAAGAATTTATAACTCGAAAATCAAAGTATCCGAGGTCGAACACAGGGAGCAATTGGGTATTTCAAACTTAAGAACACAACTCTCAATAAAATGCAATAACTAATTCAACCAAAATTGAAGAGTAATGTAATGTAGAAATAATGCTCAAAATAATTGGACAACTGATAAAATATCAGACGTCTTAAAAATTCGTGCTACAGTGCTTTATATGTGATTTTGGCCTTCTGTGTCTTCTCTGTCTCTCTTCTTTCTCTTTCTCTTTGCTCTACGGCTAGGCTTCTTCTTCTTCTTTGCTTCTTTATCTTTCCTTGTCTTCTTCTTCTTCTTCTTCTTCTGCTTGGCCGCTCCTACTTCTCTCTTTCTTCTGCCCTTGCTTTCTCTTCTTTGTCTTCCTGCGACTAAGTCCCTGCCTCTCTTCTTTCTTCTTTTCTTCTTCAGCTACCTTCTTCTTCTTCTTCCCTTGCTCTACCGCTCCTATGCTATAGTGCATCTCTATTCTTCTTCTCCTTTTTCCTTCTTTGTTGTGGCTTCCTTTTTCGTCGCTAAGTCCTTCAGCCGCTTCCTTCTTCATTTTCTTCTCTTGCTGCGCCACTTCCTTCTTTATCTCCTTTCCTGCACAACACCACGCAGCAAAACCTACCCCCTATCCTCCCTGCGTCTCTCTCTCTCTCTATTTCTCTCTTCGGTACGCTCTCCCAGAGCCGGGTAGTAGAGTCGGGTGCGCACCTGTGTCCAGGCACACCGGCGTGGGTGTGATGCGCGAGGAGTGCTAGGTTAGGTAATTAGGTCGGGTGCCAGGTCTGCGGGGGCAGGTCGCTGACGAGGCATGAGCAAGGACAAGGGACTTCACCCCTGTGTGCTAGAGGCGATTAGCTGAAGGCACAAAAATAATTAATACTACACAGGTAGCTCGAAACTTACCGAGGTGGGACTAAAAGTCCCACCCGCTTCTACGTGCGCTTCTGCAGAGAATGTCTGCTAATTGCTGTAGCTGCAGAGTGCTTTGGCCCTCGATAGGTGGCTGCTACGGTTCGCAGAAGGAAGCCACGCACCTGGGACTTGGTCTCCTGGCGCAGGGCCACCTGATGCAAGCTCACGAGCAAGCTTCGCATCTTCGACAATGGCGGCGAGGGGTCAGACCTGTCCACACAAATACGGCCTCATGGCCCTATCAGACAACAGGAAAACCTTCGTCGTATCACGGCGAAGGTGAGGCAGGGGTCGGTGTGGCTCAGAACAGCCTAGGCGTGTGTGCCTAGGTCGTTTTGTGATCGTGTCTGTGGGGTTGTTCGGTGGAAGTGTGGGGCATGTGTGGCGGGCAGTGAGTGGGCAGAAAGTGATCAGTGGTTGATGGCGAAGGTGGTAAGGTTGGTGGCGAGACATGTGGAGGTGCGTACTGATGGATGCATCTCGTCGAAGGTCAGCTGGAGATGAGGAAGATGAGGGTGGATAGTGGCAGTCGAGGGGGAGTTTATGCAATAAAAGGAGGGAAAAGAAAGAGTAGGAGAAGATGAACTTATCTGGGGTAATTGGAGCGAAGGGGAGGCAGAGGAGATGAACGATGCGTATGTACCGTTGTCGGAGAAGATGACCTTGAGGTGGAGATAACGGTGACGAGGAGGTCAGAGAGGCGTGCGCTGATGCGGCGCAACACGGAGGAACGAGGCGAAGCGAACCCTGCCACTGGTATGGTGGTAGAGCAACGAGAGGAGGGAGGGAGAGTCGCCAGAGCTTGTGGGCTACTTGGATGGAGAGGGGAAAGAGGAATTCTAGGGGATTCTTCGGTCAAATCAAGCTTGGGGGATTCGCAGAGGACCGGGGATCTTTTTATAGTCGCTGGCCGAGCTTCTGGTGCTTGGAGGGCAAGCCATCTAGTGCAAACTCCTCGCCGAAGAAGGAAGGTGGTTGGGATACCCAAATCTCTCGAGCGTTCGCACGAGAGAATGGGCGTAAATTTGATCTGAGATCGTGTTCAATCGATGGAGAAATCCTCAGAGAATCTCCCTTCCAAATCTGGGAGATCTCTGAGGATTCGAGGAGATATCAGCCTCGAATCTTCGCTGGAGTGGGATTCCTCCGCTGTAATGGCGGAGGGACCTAGATGCAAGGGTGGCGAGGAAGCTAGGGGGCTATATGTAAGGGTTTTTTTCAAAAGTTAGGGGCCAGAATGTAATTGGGTGGACCATTTCGCAAAGTAGGTCAAGATGACCTTCCCTTAGGCCCAAATTTTGGTATAAACTTAATTTGGACCTAAGGAATCCAATGGTGAAGTTGGATTTTAGGTTTGACCACGTTTGGCTAGACATTTTGCATAAAAACCTAAATTAGGTTAAATACTGAGCTAGGACCCCAATCTAGGTTAAAATAGGTTCTATAGGCCAAATTGAAGGTTCAACCCCTAAGGGATATTTTTTCATGAATTTTAGAGGGTTTAGTTGATTTTTATACTGGCCAGAACCTTATTGAATTAAGCAGATCTGTTTTAGGGTTAAAGAATGTCATTTAATTCTTGGATTGCACAATAACCCATTTCTGACTGAACCAACCCACTTTTTATCTTATTCAGACCACTTGACCTATGTTATGCCTATGATAAATCCCGTTTATGCACTGTAATGGTAAAATTACAGTTTTACCCTTTAGTTCATGTTTCCTTCTCAGAACAGTAAACCCTTGACTTAGGTCTTCCTTTAGGTTATGCAGGAGCTTTTCTTTACTTTCTCAGGTCAAAATGAGCTAGTTAGGGCTCATGATGAGGCTCTCATCAATAGGTAGGGGTGTAGGTATGGTTAAGGGATAGATGGCTAGGATGGCTTATAGGAGGTGGTTATGGGATCCTAGGGCTAGGGTTAATGGTGCCAACATGAAGAGTCTTCTTAGGAGTTGGCACCAACCCTAGGTGGAGACTAGGGTTAAGGGGTTGTATGATGTGTTGTAGGGTTAGGATGGATGCTTAGGAGGGTAGTTATTGGATGGAGGGTTAGGATAGGTTGGCGCCATATGTAGGGGTGTGTTGGGTGGTGGTTATGGTTGGGTTAATAGAGTTGGCACCAACTCTATGTAGGTTAAGGGTTATGGGTTGGCGTGGAGATGGATGGAGGGTTGGGATTAGGTCTTTAGGTGGTGGTTATATGGTGGAGGGTTTAGGTTAATTGGTGCCAACATGAAAGGGTGTAGGATGGTGGGTTGGAGTTGAGTTGGCGCCAATTTAGGTGTAGTTAGAGGGCTTGTTTTTGGCGCCAACATGTGGATGGAGGAGATGGGTTATGGTGGTGATTGGAGGTAGAGTTGGCGCCAATTTGAAGGGGTGTGGATAGGTGGTTTTGGCGCCAACTTAGGTGTGGTTAAGGGTAGTTAAGGTTGTGGAAGGGGGTGTTAAAGTTGGTGCCAAAGGGGGGCTTCTAGAAGGGGATTAGGTGGATGGTGGAGATGGGTTCTAAGGGAGATGAATGGTGGTGATAAGTGGGGGTTTTGGAGGGAAAGATGGCGGTGGCTTTTGGAGGTGGTGATGTGAAGAGATGTGGGGATGGTGGCACCAACTATAGGTGGTGGTAGGTGGTTAGTTTAGGTTGTGGACTTGGAGTAAAGTTAGGGTGAAGTTAGGTTAGGGTTTAGGTAGTTGGTGGATGGCCATGGAGGTGGAGCTGGTTTTGAGCTTAGCTAAGCTAGCTTAGCTAGTAGATAGTAGTGGAGGAGTTAGGGTTTTAAGAAGAGGAGCTAAGCGAAAGATGACTGGAGCTGCATTGAAGCTACACTGGAGCTGAATCTGCTGAGGTGGCCTTCATGAGGAGCTCAACTACTTAGCTTAGCTAGCTAGTTCTTATGCTAGTAGCTAAGCTTGAGTAGTTGAGCTAAGTTGAGCTGGTTTTAATTTATTTGAAGCTAGGTTGAGCTGGATTTGCCTCTGATGAAAACTCTTGAGCTAGCTTAGCTACTAAGTAGGCAAGTAGTAGGTAAGCTGGAGGAAGTTCAGCTGTTGTGAGCTCAGTGGAGCTGGGTAGAGCTGGATGAGTGCTTTTCACTCAACTCAGTAATTAAGCTAATTTCACTTAATTAAGAGTAGAAGAAATCACTTAGGTTAACTCGAAATTGTGTCAGTTGTGTAGTATAGGGTCGAATTAACCTAACATTTTAGAAATTTTTACTGGTTGAGTCCATGTCGTTCACTGGAAGGTATAATAATTTTTTCAAATTCACCAATTTTTTTTTATTTCTCTATAAGTTTAGAAGGTATAACTAGGTTGATTTTAAAATGTGAATTTTGCCAAAATATTTAAACTATAAAGAATATACAAAATTTCATATGAAAAACATATTTACTCAAATGATGTATTTTATTAACAAGTAAATATGCTAGTTTTCCAATTTTAGTTCAAAAGAAATTAAGGTAATAAAAAGTTGTTCCATTAAAACATGACTTTTTACAATTAAGAACAAAAAGTAATTAAAATGATGCAAGAGAAATAATATTCTTCATTTATTTTCTTCAGTCTCTTATCTTCTTCTCCTTTTCTTTCTCTTCTTTTCCTTTATTTTTATTCTCTGTCGAGCTCTTTTCTTACCTCTCTTCTTCTGTTCCTGCCTTCTCTTCCTATCTCTTATTCTCTTTCCCTTAGTCTTTTCCTTAGTAGTAGTGCCTGTGCTCCTAGTTCCTTTCGTGCCTTTAGCTTCAACACTTAACTTCAGCTTTTAGCTCTTTCCTTAGTGCTTATTCTCCTTTGTTTAGCTGCTGCCTTCTGCACTTAGCTTAACCTTAACATCCTTCAGTGGCTCCTCTTTCAATTCCCTTAGACTTTCAGCTGAATCGGGTTTTTTTTACTTTTTTAACCAAAATTTATTTTATCTGTGGCGAGGACCTTTCGAGGATACACAGCACCCTGAGACAAGGGTGGGACCAGACCCTACTCAGTCCTCGCCTAATCTCAATTAGGTTCGTTTTCGGTTCATTTCATTTCGGTTCATAGTCTTGAGCCAATTTGGCTCAACCCGACCTCCCAAGCCTCTCGCCCTCCCAGGGCACAACACTCGTTCACGCCCCCAAGGACGCACACCCGCAGGCACACAAGCCCACACACACACATGCACATGCTCAGATCAGATCGATAATCGGTCCGCCGAGTGCTGACGACTGGATAGCTGGGGTAACAAAATCGTTTTATCCCCATGCGCGCACTCAGAAACTAGTGATGCGGGACTATCCTAACCCCTTCCAGACCCAACTTCAAATGATCATAACTTCCTACCCAGAACTCCAAATCGAGTGATTTAAAGTTTGTTAGAAAGCTCTAAGGTTGATCTACACAATTGCAGGGTCAATTTAAGAATTAGAGGATGTTTTCCTCTTCAATTTGAAGAGAAAATCAGGGGTTCCTACGGGTTATTTAACGCCTGGAAGTGGTAATTATGTCTACAGAGTCCTTAGATGGACTTTTCTCTCTTATTTAAAGGTCTATACAGGTTATGCAATTAATTTCGCATCTATTAGAGTAAGTTTTAAGCTCTCAAGACCTTCAGACAGTGTACAGAAGGTTGAAGCTTCTCTGAAAGCTTCAGAGTTCGAATTTCAGACTTTGATATGGATGAACAGACACAGAGAAACATCTCTGATTGATTTTAACTAATTCTAAGGGTTGTAATTAACTCAACTGGGCAAGATTTAAATTCATATCTCATCAAAATGCTTCTCCTGTTAGTTTGGGTTCGAAAGTAACCCAAACTGACATAGTTCAAATTCTCACTAAATAACTCATCTGAGCTCACTTTAATCACTTTAAAACCATCAAACAAGATCCCAGAAACAACTTACTCTGATTAATTCCTCAGATTGAACTCAGAAACAAAGTTTCCTCCTCAGGTTTGACTAGAAAGGCCTTAAGTTTGACTTGCTGTTCAAAGCTTTTCCACAGGAAATCAAAGCCTCGAATAGAGTCTCCTCAACACCAAGAACTTATTCAGATCTTCAAATAAGTGTTATGACCTTGATTTCTAGGGTTTCAGGCTCGCCGCCTAAGGTTGAAAATGTGTTTGCTCGACAGAGCCAATGGAAGGTTGTTACAGTGTTCTAAGGGTTTAAACAGCTTCAGTGCATTGCATTGAAGCCTCTGAGTACCTTAAATTCCTCTTATATCTCTTTATCAGACTTCTCCAACTCTGCCAGAGTTGGAGAAGATGAACTTCAATCTTTGGTTCCAGACACTAAATCTTCAAACAAATATCCTTAAGTTAATCAGTGATCCACATTTTATCATTCTGGAGCTTCTCAACAAATTCTAGAGGCTGAAACACAGTTTTGGCTCGTCGGAGCTTGCCGGAGCTCCGGTGAGTCTAGAAAAAGGCAAAATTGTGTATAGATTGTTAAAACTTGTCATTTTTGATTTAGAAAGGATCCTGAGGTGGCAAGGAACCTTAGTATCACATTTAATTCTTCATTTGTCCATTAGAATTAAGATTTGACAGTGAATTTGTTTCTTTAAAAATTTGATTTGAAATAAGCTCAGGACTTGTTTAACCACTCGATTGAGAGGTTAAAACAAGTCAACAAGTGTTTACATTCATAAATATATATTTAATTTAGGATTTAAACTGCTCCTGAGCCGCCATTGACAGTGAGCTCAAAAGCTTAGTTAGGATTGGACGTTTAATTTATATGTGGTATTTATAGGTATTATAGTGTCGATTAGGGTTCATAAGTGGTGTATAGATGATGAAAAACCCTATGAAGGTGGAATTAGGTCTATTACTATCACCATGGACAGTGACAGTAGTCGGTGCAGGTGAAATGTGAATTAGGCGATTAGGTGATCAATTAGGTGTTTAAGTGATTTAAAGATGATCATGGAAGTTAAAGGAAGGTGTACAGTGAGTTAAAAAGACAAGATTAAAGCTCTGGCAAGCTCAAGGAGCTCGTCGGAGTCGAAGAAGATGAAACTAAAATCTAAAATTACATCTAATCTAACTAACTACCAAACTAAGCTAGCCTACTACTCCTACTCCTAATCTATTGTTACCTGTACGAAGGGGTCAATAGGGTTCCGCCGAAGTCTCATGGCGGACGACAACATTAGTGGGTGAAAGAAAGATCTCCGGCAGGCAGATTTGAGGTGGAGCGGAGGGTTCCTTTGGTCGGCACCTGTGTCAGAGACGCGGAAGACTACAGCGGATCTCCTCGGCTGATCAAGATGGATGGAGGTAGTCGGAAAGTGGAATGGGAAGTCGCTGGAGTTTTGGACAAATAGCCTATTGGGTCGGCTGCAGTGTTAGAAGAGGGAAGGGAGCCAACTTGAGTAAAATCCGAGGTGTGAGGGGGTATTTATAGTAGTTGGTGGCGAAGAGAATGGCAGGGTCTGGCCGAAGAAGGAGCTTGAGGAGCTTAACCTTCGTCGTCGTCTCTGACGACGGTGAGGTTATCTCCCACTGGAAAATAGGATTTCCGGTTAATCCAGATCGGAGGATGAAGTGGAGGTGGTGAGCGCAAGCTGCAAGAGCTTGGACAAAGAAGGTTGATGTCGGCAGGGAGGTGATCATGCGGTGGCGTGACTCTCTACCGCCAGCTGTTCATTCGACTGAAGAAGAAGAAGAAAGAGGAGGAAAAGGGACTTAAACGTAATAAATCCTAAGGACCTGTGTGAGAAATAAGGACCCGATTGTAATGAATAGTAAGGACCAAAATGTAAACCCAGGTTTTGAAGATTTATTTTAACTTAGATCTTTTTCAACTTTTTATATATGTTAGTAAATAAGGTAAATATTATGTTTGCACCTTGAATTTTCAATTTTGACCTTTTTAGGTTAATTTATTAGATTAAGTAAAATCACTTAAGTTATTATATACTTAGGTATACATTATGTTTTAAGTTACTTAACTTATTAATTAAGGGAATGATTAATAGGATTTCGAGCCCAATTATTATCTAAATTATTAATAATGTTAATTGAATGATAAAATCTCATTTTTAACTTATTTTAAGGTCCTTTACTAAATATCCCTTATTTTATAATTAACCCTTATATGTTCATAACCTTAGCTAATTAACTAGGAAGACTAGTTAATTAGGAGTAATTAGAGATCATGATGAGTGTCTCATCACTAGACTTGGAATGAGGTGGAGCTAAAATGAACTCTTATCAACTAAGCTGAACTAGTTAGAGGTCCCAGTGAACTGACTGGAGCTAGGATGAGCTAGACTCAACTAAATTGAGTTGGATCTGAGTGAGTTGAGGTGGGTTGAGCTAGGATCAGCTACCCTGAGCTGCCATTTAGCTAAGATGAGCTGAATGGAGCTAGGAGGAGCTAAACTTAACCAATGTGAGCTGATATCTAGCTGAGGTGAGCTGGATCTAGCTTGGGTTCAGCTGATCTGAACTTCTCCTTCACTTTCTTCCTTCTTGAGTGCTTGGGTTTTAATGGCTTGAATATCATCTTAAGCTTAACACTCAAGTAAAGATGTTAAAAATAGAAAAAGAATTCAATGCATGCCTAATCCTAGGTTGTGCCTAAATGCAACCCAAAAATCCATTTGCGGAGGTAAAAGCCTAAGAGTTAGATCTATTTTAGGTCGTAAGAATGATGATAAACTAGTGTTTATCAGATACCAATTGTGGGTTTCTAACAGAGGGGGTGATTTTTGCGTGATATATATATACAAAAATGCGAAAATATAAGTAAATCAATCTCACAAAAGTTCAATCACAAATACACAATAATTTTTCGGTGGAAACCCAAACCCGGGTAAAAATCACCACCTAAACCTCTCAGTTTAGGATTTCCGGATCGATCGAGTCGATTAAGTCCACTATCAAGTCACTTAAATGAGCGTGACTTAACCTCTTATAACAACACTACTTTATACGAGGGTAGTGTACCTCAAACCCCTTCTCTTCATGAGGAGTATTTTGTCCCACGAAGGAAACGGAAATTCACAAAGCGAATACCCAACCAAAAACAAATGGAAAATACAACAAAACCTATAGAGCCACAAAGTATATATCTTAAACTTAGCTTCTATAGGCAAAAGAGACTTCCCTTAGATGGAAATGCGTAGGTGTGATCTCGGTAGAGTACTGATGCTCTCGGATTTGTTGAATGAGGCTTGGAGAGCAAGATCACTTCTCTTGATAACTGCTTCTTTATGACATGAAGGAGTGTGGAAGTTGTGTTACTTGGTGTATCTTAGCTTAGGAAGGGTGCTCCTCTATTTATAGAGGTCCTAAGAAGGGTTTAGAAGCCTCTTCTAGTCGTTGAAGGGCTTCTCTAGCCGTTGGGAATTATCTCAAGGCAAATTAGGTCGAAATCAGGGCTATTTATGATTCTGACGGGGTTATCAGACGTCTGGATCTATTATTAGACGTTTGGGTCATCATCTGATTTTATGATTGAACGTTTGATCAAGAAGAGTGGATCAATTGGACGGTGTTGGATTAGAACAGTCGTCTAAAGATGACTTCTAAGACATCTGGACTTAAGGTCAGACGTCTAATTCTAAACAAGTTTCCTTCCTGTTTTTGTCCAGACCTAAACAGGGTTCTAGGTTTTATTGGTCAGATGATAGGTCGGTCATCTGGCACAAAGTTTGAATGCCTGGAAATGCAATCTTCTGTGGGAAAGGATTTTCTGAGGCTAAACGGCTATAATCATTTGAAAAAAGGTGATTTAGGCCTAACGTCTACTTATCAAACGTCTAGGGATCACTACGGATGTCTTCAAGTGAAAGTAGGTTAGATAAAGAGTTAATCCTCTAAGATTAGCCTGATAAAGCCAACGGTCCTCTAGTTAGACGTCTGGCAAGTTCATCAGACGTCTTCTATGACGTTAAGACTAAGGGCTGGTCGTCTGAAATCAACTGAAAGAGGGCACAAAGTCTAGCCTAAGTGTTTACATGTTTGATCAATAGTTAGACATCTTAAAGTCTAAGATGAGACATTTGATTTTTAGATTGGTTGTCTGATCATATTGTCTAAAACCTATTTTGGTCTTCTAAGTTCTCTATGAACAGCCTAAGTGTCCCAGGTTAGAGTAAGTGTTCCTAGGGCTACTGTTAGGTAACTTTGAGGCTCTTTAACAATTATCTAGATAGGAATAAAGAGCAAAGGAAACAACAAATGAATACATGAATAAAGTATCTATCCTATTCTTCATCTCCTTTCTTCTTCAGGCTTTCGCTCTAAGCGAAGCTCCTTCTCCTCCATCAAGCTCCTCCAATCTACCATGAACGCGAGCTTGAGCTCCTCCTTCGTATTTGAATCCATTTGCATTCTCTTGAAACTTATAAACTCAATACAAATGTTAAATAACACGTGTTTTATTATTATCAAAATTAATGACCGTGGTGCCCTTGCACCAACATATATGAGGATAATGAGTACATAGGTTAGTTGCACATAAGTTATGTGCAACTTAGTTGATATCTTTATACACATTAATATTTCAAAAAGAAAATTTAGGGCTTGGAACTATACAATAAGAACATGAAGTACATCAAATTTCATCAAAATTGGACGACTTTAGCACCTTCATCAATGAGGATCAAATTTCATAATACTTAGGTCATTGAAGTTGATCCCTCCTTCGATGTAGAGGGCATGAGTGTCAAATTGGATTAAAATTTTGTACATAACATGCTCATAAGCAATGATCTCAATCCAACATCTAATGTCCACCTTCTTCCTCCAAGAATGTGGTCACCTTGGCTATTAGATGTCCAACACCTCCAAGCATGTAGGTGATCAATCATTGTCGGAATGTAGATTAAATGTGTTCCTCCTACCCCTCCTCTCTCTCACACACATAACTCAATAGAGTGGTAAGAACACCAAGGTATAAGTTTGACTGGAGGGCTCAAGTTCCTTGAATAGAAGGAGGTTGTGGCCCATTAAGCATCTAAAACCTAGGGTTAGCCACTAGTCAAACAGTAGCCCATAGGAGTTTGCATTGACGGTACAAACTCCTACTAGACCCATCCTATGGAAGGCTATTGCACAAATCAAAGTAAATCCAAGCTTTAAAACCTTAATCCAACTAATACATTCAGGAAAAGGGCATCGAGCTGATGGTGATTGGTGGATCGAGTAAGATATGGAGCTAAAGGCATGACTTTTGGCAAGAATCTTCATCATTAATTTTGCAGAACATTAGGTTTAGATAACCAAAGTGTTCATTTGGGCATCTAAATGACACTTGCACGATTAGCTAAATGATGGGTGATGCATACAACCATCCTTTCAGGTTTAGACATTTAAACTTGAGAGTTTGGTCATCTAAAACTGTTTTGACATGATTTCAAGTTCCTTTTCTAGTGCTTGGTTGTTAATTGGATAACTTCCTCCCAACCACATATAGTTTTTGGGGTATTGCAACATACAACGGGGTTGATGGAAAAATGAGCCAAGTACTATGTTGCTTCTATTGGGGTTCTGTCCTTGGTGAGTCATTTGATTATGTAATTAATATATTAATTATATATGTCCTCTCCATTCATCTGAATAAATGATTTTTTGAGTATGAATATGTGTTATTGGTCCTACTTGTGCTTTCAGAGTTACTCGCACAAAAGCCTAATCAGACAAGTGAGGATAGTGGATAACTATCCAAAATGGTTTTGGATAGTGGATACAAGATATGGTTCTATTCATGATCACTATCATCAACTCATTGTCTCAATTGAAGTTCCCAATCTCAGAAGAGATGACAATCTTCCAATTTATTCATGTAAGACTAACACTTGATTGAATTCTTCATGGAAGGATCGAGTTCCATATGGAATGGAGATTGGAGAATTGTTACGTGAGCATGATCAAGGAGTTGACCATCAGAATTGAGATTGTGGAAGTCCTTTTTCAATCATTGTCCTTAGAAAAAGAGGCACATGTCTTTATAAACGAGGCAAGAGTCTATGTCTGTATTTGGATAATGTACATTTGGCAACCCACTTATTGAGGTTTTGCAGAGTGTGACGCCGATATGTTGGGAACCTAGTATACATAATTTGATACAGGATATAGATGTTTTCTCAAGATAGGATTCCCACAACACCAATAGTTGGAATAGAGTTTGAGCTTTATCATTATGACTTTAGAGGTCCAATTTTACCGACGGTCATTTTGATAGGTAGATCAAAATGGGAATGAGGAGCTGGATGAACTTGAAGAAGTTATTAGTATGTTGTCCATCCAAAGCATAATGGTAATCTACATATATACCAGTTTTGGAATGGATGACAGTGGGATAAGATCCTAAACATTGAATAGTTCATATGTGTCTCTGTGTGTGTAGGACATACGGGATTGGTATATCTCAAGGGTTGGCTATCACCTTAATAATTCAGTAACTGTCATGCTTTACTAAGGATGTGTGATGAACACCAAGTGATTTTGATTAAGTATGAAGCTAATTGATAAATTAGAGATTGCTCATAATTGGAGAAGTGTGGAGCAATACTCGGATTAATTTATCAATAGTAGATTTCATAATTAAAAAATTGAAAAAGTTACTAGAATCAAATTTGTACAATATTTGATCTAACCCTTTAATCTGGGGGGATCCTAATTATAGACAAACTTCATATTGCCTACAAGATTTCCTTTCACCACGATATAGTAACTAGTAACGTAGAATATATGAGGAAATTAATTACATATTTCAATTATTTGAAATATATAATTAATATGTGCTTAGAAAAACATCAAGGGTAACCTGGTAAATATCAAAGTGCTAGAATTTCTCTAATTAGAAATATGAATGAAGAAGGACATTATCAAAATTCTAGAGAAATAGGTTTTCTCTAGAACTTAGGTCTTTGTGTCTCTATCTCTATAAAAGAGGAGATTCTCCCTTTCCTCCTTTTCCTCCTTTCAGTCTTGTTTCTTAGTAAAGAAGCAAAGGATTTTCATTGTGTGAAGATTGCTTTCCTTGTGCAACTTCGATGCGAAACTTATCAATGTGTCTGGAGGAGTTGTGCATCATGTGGGGACTTTGCATAGACATGTGGACTCAGATCCATGCACTAGATTATTCCTATGATAGCCAATCATGAAGATATAATATCCCTAACTTGTGCGATTAATGGAAATAGTTTCCTTTGATTTAATCTAATCCGATCATTTTTGGGATTGAGTTTTTTCATTTTTGAAAAGTTTTAAACAATCCCTTATGCTTATGTGATGTGCAATCTTATTCAACTTCATGGTGGAGGACAACTACGTGATCCCTTAAGGATAAAGATTGTTGAAATTTCATATAACGGACCATGATGCATGCATTCATATGACCTCGATAAGCAATAAAACCATGAAAGCACCAGGATAATCATCTAAGCCATGCCATGATCAACTCTATATCCCTATGTGGCAAGTAGTAAATGGTGAACCCACAATACCTGTTTAGGTCAACCTTAATATCACTCAAATTAGATTATACACATCCATTCTAGCTTGAGAATGCTCAAATCAGGTTGAGCATGGTTGGATCTAGCCAAAGTGGTCCAACATTAGCTTGGATCTATCTAGAATAGGCTAGGTTTAGCAACTCATGGCCAGATCTAGTTGATGTATGTTGAAGACAAACTCATAGAAAAGTAGGAAGGAGAGATGGTGGTGTGGAGGGGGTATGCACAGACAATCGGACACTGTCAAAGGAGTGGAATGTTTGGTTCTTGGTTGAACTAGTTTGATTAGAAAATCTAATATCTAACTTCTAAGATGTATTTTACTAATGTGGACATCTCTGAAAACCATAGGATATACCCTACTTACTATAAGGAATATGTAATTCCCTATGGGAGGGGGTGAGATTTGCACGACATGAAAAATAATGCGAAAAATAAATAAATAAATAAATCTCACAAAAGGATGTAATCACAAGTGCATAACAGATTTTTAGGTGAAAACCCAAATCCGTGTAAAATCCACCACCTAAGCCTCTTGACTTATGATTTCCCAATCGATCGAGTCGATCAAATCCACTATCCGAACTACTTGAATGAGGGTAGTTCAACCTCTTACAACTGACGCTACTTTGAACAAGGATAGCGTGCCTCAAACCCCTCCTCTTCACGAGGAGTATTTAGTCTCTTGATGGAGACAGGAATTCGCAAAGTGAATATCCAACCAAAGACAATGAAACTACAATAATTCTATAGAGCCACAAAGTGAATAATTAAATCTAGCTACTATAGGTAAAAGATCTTCCCTTTGGTAGAAGTGTGTTGACTTGGCAACATGGATGCGTAAACCACACAATGGCACGATGTCGCTCTCGTTATTGTAGGTAGGAGAGCGGGTGCACGGCGAGAAAGAAGCTCTCAAGATGAAGACGATGGCTTTTAAGAGCTAGAACTTCTACTTCTCTAGGACACAAATATGGTGGAAAGTAGTATTTCTTAGTGTGTCTTGGTATGTCTAACAAAGGAGGGCTCCCCTTCTATATATAGATAGCTTAGGAACCCTTAGGAAGGCTATAGAAGCCTTAGGAAGCTGTTGGGGATGAACCTAAGGCAAAACAGGCCAGAATCAGGGTCATTAATAATTCTGATAGTGTTATTAGACGTCTGGGAAAAATATCAAATGTCTGGAAACTACTTTTACAACATCTGGAAAGTAAATCAGACGTCTAATCCTAGAGGGGTTTCCTTAGTAACTTCGTTTAGACCTAAGCAGGGTTCTAGTGAAAGTTAGTTAGACGACAGGTCGATCGTCTGGCACTAGGTCTGGACGTTTGAAAACGTAAATAACTACGGGAATGGATTTCCCGAGGTACAAATGGCTATATCTCTGATGAGAAGTGATTTTGGCTTAATTGAGGGCTAATGTCTATTTATCAGATGTCTGAGGTCCTCCATGGATGTCTGAAATAAGATTAAGGGTCAAACCTCAATGAATATATTTTTAAGCCAACGTTTCACTAATTAGACATTTGGCAATGTCATCAGACGTCTGCTAAGACATCTGGACTAAATGCTGGACATGTAAACATGGCAGACAGAGAGTGGTTCCCAGCCTAAGTGTTTTTGGACATCTGAACAAACAGTCAAACGTCTTAAAGTCAAAGATTAGACGTCTGATTTTCAGATTGGATGTCTGATCAGGCTGTCTGATGCCTACTTTGGTTTCCTAAGTTCTCTTTTGAAAATCCTAAGTATTCTAGGTTTGAGTAAGTGTTCCTAGGACTACTGTTTTGTTACTTTGGGGCTCTTTAACAGGTAATTTAGGAAAATAAAGTGTAAAGAATAAAAGATACAAAACACAGACTACAAGACAAATAGAAATCTATCATATTCTTCTTGTCTTCAAGCTCTCGTTCCAAGCGAAGCTCCTTCTCCTCCAACGAGCTCCTCCAATCCACCGTGGACACGAGCTCTTCACACTTGTATCCATTTGTAATTGACCTGAAATCTTGGACTCAAAAGCAAATGTCAAATATCAAGTGTTTTGTTATCATCAAAATTAACGATCGTAATGTCCTTGCACCAACAATCTCTCCCTTTTTGATGATGACAAAACTATAAGTAATAATCCAAAAGGTTCTCCCCCTTTTGATATTATCAAAAAGGTTTCATCAATTTTATTTCTCTTATACTCTCCCTTAGAACATGCTCTTCTAATTTTGGGTTAATTTCCTCTTTTTAACAAGAGTAACAATCTCCCCCTTTTTATAATAATAGGATAGCTATATAACTAACTCCCCCTATCTAAAGGAAATATAGCTAACTTTTAAGTCCTCCCCCTTAATGATGGACAAATAGCCTATCAATTTTAACAACTCCCCCTATCTAGAAGCTATTAAAAGAAAATAGGGTTTAGAGTGTAGCTTACTTACCATGGCCAATAGAATGGCCCAAATGGAGGTTGATGCCAAATTGTATGGGGCTCCCATTCGAAGCTTGGAGGTCCGAGCATCGGTGCCGGTCTCCAATTGGGCGGTCGACATGTGGCGGTTTGATCACCCACCAGTTTTCTCATCGATCTTCTCGTCTTCCTCTTTGGTCTACTCGGTCCTCGCAATTCGAGTTGACCATTCTTCATCTTGTAATTCCAATCCTTGGTATTGAAATCATTGCAACCTGAAAAACAAGATTCTAATTCTCTACTCGGTATCCAAGTCAATTTGGATTTGGATTTGTTAGAAGATCTCCTTGATGGAGATCCTTTCTCAGTCTTTTGACTAGTGCTAACTCTATTTAACAATTTTTCAGAGTTCTTCTTAAGACATGCAAGCTCATCTTCTATAACATGCATCTTGATTTTTAAGCTATTGTTCTCAATTAATTTTCTATTTTCATTGATTAGGTTATTATTTTCTAACACTAAGTTGTCATTTTCAGAAATATTAGAACTAGAACTAATTTCTAGATCCTTGATTTTAATCTTTAACATTTCATTTTCAGATTTTAGAAAACTAAGTTTTTTTCTCATGCGTTTATTTTCTACTTTTGATGACTTACTAATTTCATAAAGCTCTTCTAATGCTTCTCACAACTCTAAGTTGGTCAGAGAGTTTACCTCTTCATCATTGCTTTCAATACCACTATCCACGATTGCCATGAAACCAAGGCATGCAGTCTCCTTATTGGATTCTTCTCCTTCCTTCGAGCATGATTCTTCATGAGTGCTTTTTAACTTCCTCCATATCTTGTGGGCAGTGGTGCACTCTTGGATTCGCTCAAATTCCTCCGAACTCAACGCGTAATACAAGGTATTTATAGCCTTTGCATTGAGGTTGAGATCCTGAACTTGATATTTCGAGTAACTGATGTAAACATGTTTATATCACATAAATAGTCTATTTTTGCACGTTCTTAGGCATATATTGCATTATACATTATAAATATTGTATAACATCAATCATCTTGCATTTAGGTTAGGTTGTATAAATTTTAGGTTAATTTTCTCTTTTTGTGGTCAGGAAATAGGGAAATATCCTATCAAGGCCTCGGATTGAAGATCAAATCATACAGATCTGATCAGGGCAACAGTTGAGTTCAACGACTCCAAGATTGCCTTGATCGAGCTTTCGTAGCATCGAATATAATCCGAGAAAGATCAGAGATCAAGGTCCAAGATGGTGTAAATTCGCACTTTAGATGACAAATCCGACTGCATGGATGGGTTTGGATCGACGATAGCAGCCCAACGGCATGAAAATTGGTCCAATCCGACATCCGTGACACCATCTACAACACATAGAAGATGGACGGCCAAGATGGTGCCACGTGGCGCCATCTCAGCTGCCCACACCGGCCAAAGGCACCCGCTCCTTCTCTCTCCTCAACTGTGCGATCAGAGTTGGGCTGTTGGATCTTGATCCAAAGGGCACGAGCACCTGGCCCTTAAAACATAACCACGACACAAAGGGGGGCGTGGTGTGTTGGTCGCATGCCTGTGGGCGAAGCACAAGTCGTGAGATCGACCCCTGCCTCGCCTCAAATCAAGAGCGCAAGGGGATGTGGTCAAATTGGATCGTTGGATGAGGCATAGGTGGCGTAGATGCGAGCGACGTGGCGTGAGGGATGGGCGAGGATTGCGCACGCGCGCGATGACGAGCAATCCAATGTGCCATCACATGCGGGCGAGCGAAGGCGTTGAAGAAGCGACAGTGCGCGTCTCTGGGTTGTCCAATCTCGAGATTGGACGGCTGAGATCACGCGATCCTGCGTGAGGCTTTCAAGAGCGATGAGAGGAGGCGCGGGCGCGTGTGCACGTTCAGCGACGTGGGGTCTTTAGTGACGTCTATATCCGTCACTAAAGACCCCCTCATTTAATGTTTTCAAGTGTAAAATGTCTAAATTGCCCTCAATCCCTACAACTATAAAAGGAGACCCCTACCACTTGAATTTCTCATCCCTTCCTCTCTTCTCTCACCCCCTCCAAAGCTCTAAGAGCTTGTCCCAAACCCGGGATGCTCCTCTAGAGTTAAAAATATAATTTTTCCACCTTTTCATCCCCTTCGTGGAGCATTTCGTGGTGGTCCTCTCACCACTGTTCGGGAAGCGGATCCTGCTAAGATGTCACCCTGTCCCATTTTCCATTGTCCGTCGTCGTTCTCCTTTGTCCCATATCTCACCACCTTCATCCGGGTGTTCCGTCAACATGGCTCGTCTTAAAGCAGCCGTCGAGGAGGATAACTTCTCTCCACCTTCTTGTTATCTCTTTCTTGAGTAGATTTACCGCTTTCTAGTTGTAATCTTTCCAGCTTTCTAGTGTAATGATTAGTTGTAATGAACATTACTTGATGATTGTGAAATCCATGTTTATTCTATCTTTATTTTATCTTTATTTATAATATTCTCTCTCTCTCTCTCTCTCTCTCTTCTATTCATTATTACTTTAGTAGATAGCTAGTTTTGAATAATTTCAACCAGCTATTATGCTTCATGACAATAAAACAAACACGACTTTTAATCAAACATCTGCCTTCCTGTGTTCGACCCGGAATTCCTTTCGAGTTTCAGTTAAATTTATCTATTGATGGTTTTTCTCGCAAATCGCACTACAATGACGGGTTTTCAAAACTCAAATCCATTTGCGTAGATTTTTCGCTCCAATAGTAAACGAGCGCAGGTTTCTTGGGAATGATAAATGTGGATTCACATTTTTCTCAAACTCGGAAGTCGTAGGCCTGCAACCACAAGGACATATGAGTTTTCCAATGAAAGAAATCTACACTTGCAAAATAAGGTGGTCGCGAGGTGTCGTGTCCTTCAGTGTATACGAAAGTCTTTCCCTCCATCGGATCCTTGCCGGTGTGTAATGCCGATGATGCGAGACCTGCTTTGATACCAAATGTAATTCCCTACGAGAGGGGGTGAGATTTACGTGATACAAAAAATAATGCCAAAAATAAATAAACAATCTCACAAAAGGCTGCAATCACAAGTGCACAATAGATTTTTAGGTGGAAACCCAAACCCGGGTAAAAACCACCACCTAAGTCTCTCAACTTAAGATTTCCCGATCGATCAAGTCGATTAAATCCACTATCTGAACTACTTGAAATGAGGGTAATTCAACCTCTTACAATAGATGCTACTTTGAACGAGGGTAGCGTGCCTTAAACCCTTCCTCTTCACGAGGAATATTTAGTTTCTTGATGGAGACGAAAATCGCAAAGCAAATACCCAACCAAAGACAATGAAATTACAATAATCCTATAGAGCCACAAAGTGAATAATTAAATCTAACTACTATAAGTAAAAGATCTTCCCTTTGGTGGAAGTATGTTGACTTGGCAATATGGATGCGTGAACCACGCAACAGCACGACGTCGCTCTTGTTATCGTAGGCGGGAGAGTGGGTGCATGGCGAGAAAGAAGCTCTCAAGGTGAAGACGATGGCTTTTGAGAGCTAGAACTTCTACTTCTCTAGGACACAAATATGGTGGAAAGTAGTGTTTCTTAGTGTGTCATGGTGTGTCTAACAAAGGAGGGCTCCCCCTCTATTTATAGATAGCTTAGGAACCCATAGGAAGGCTGTAGAAGCCTTAGGAAACTGTTAGGGCTGAACCCAAGGCAAAACAGGCCAAAATCAGGGTCATTAATGATTCTGATAGTGTTATCAGATGTCTGGGAAAAGTATCAGATGTCTGGAAACTACTTTTACGACATCTGGAAAGTAAATCAGACGTCTAATCCTAGAGGGGTTTCCTTATTAACTTCGTTCAGACCTAAATAGGGTTCTAGTGAAAGTCAATCAGACGACAGCTCGGTCGTCTGGCACTAGGTCTGGACGTTTGGAAACCTAAATAACTGAGGGAATGGATTTCTCGAGGCACAAACAGCTATATCTCTGATGAGAAGTGATTTTGGCTTAATCGAGGGCTAACGTCTATTTATCAGACATCTGAGATCCTCCATGGACGTCTGAAATAAGATTAAGGGTCAAACCTCAACGAATATATTTCTAAGACAACGTTCCACTAATTAGACGTCTGTCAATGTCATCAGACGTCTGCTAAGACATCTAGACTAAAGGCTGGACTTCTAAACATGACAGACAGAGGGTGGTTTCCAGCCTAAGTGTTTTTCGACATGTGAACAAATAGTCAGACGTCCTAAAGTCAAAGATCAGATGTCTGATTTCTAGATTGGACGTCTGATCAGTTGTGTGATGCCTACTTTGGTTTTCTAGGTTCTCTTATGAAAGGCCTAAGTATCCTAAGTTTGAGTAAGTGTTCCTAGGACTACTGTTTTGTTACTTTGGGGTTCTTTAACAAGTAATCTAGGAAAATAAAGGGCAAAAAATAAAAGATACAAAGCATAGACTACAAGACAAATATAAATCTATCTTATTCTTCTTGTCTTCAAGCTCTCGCTTTAAGCGAAGCTCCTTCTCCTCCAACGAGCTCCTCCAATCCACCATGGATGCGAGCTCTTCACAGTTGTATTCATTTGCAATTAACCTGAAATCTTGGACTCAAAAGCAAATGTCAAATATCAAGTGTTTTGTTATTATCAAAGTTAACGATTGTGGCATCCTTGCACCAACAGAATATTCCCAAGTGATTGTCATGAGAGTTCAAAAAATAAACTGGGATATGCAAATTTTTGTAAGGACATAGGATCATCTGTTGGGTATTTGCAACCTTGAGTTCATTCCTTAGCACCCCTTTAAAGATATCGTTAGTTTGTCTACAAGATAAAAACAATAATAATCATACGATACAACTACCATTTTAGGGCATACAAATCATTCTGTTACTTCAACCTTCTAATGCCTATTTTCAAGTAATAAACACCCCTAGTTGTAGTATAAAAATATCTCCGTAGGTTATCCCTTCTTTTAGTACATACCAGTGGATAGGTACGCACATTGCGGCGGGAATAATATTATTATCAATAGAATATTATATCATAAAAAATTATGGTATATGTGTCCATAATATGTTAAATATATCATGTCTCTTAAGCAAATATGTACTTGAGATTTCAAAATCCTGTGTGTTGTGTTAGCACAAGAGGAAGGTGAGGTTGCATGGCCTTGCTTCCCAGACACCTTTAGCTTTATAATATCTGGTATAATTGAAAGGTGACAGAGGTGTAACAACCTGTTACATAGGGCAATAATACATGTTAAATTACAGCTATACCACCCTATTACATAAGCCTCATTGTTGCTGATAATTACATGTTGCTGGTTGGGCTGACACCTCCCCGCAAATTGATGGCTTCATGAGAAGCTGAAGTTTGTTTTGGATAAGTGAAAAGTTGGAAGGTTGTAATGGTTTAGTGAGTATATCAACAATTTGATGGCCATGGAAGATATGTGGTCTCGAACAAAATGATAATCCACCTAGACATGCTTTGTTTTGGAATGAAATATGGGATGGTTGTTATGTACTTGGCACCAATATCATCATAGAAAAGGACAAGTGCATTTAGGTGAGAGATGCCTAATTCTGTCATTAGAGATTCAAGCCAAATGAATTCAGCAGAGGTGTTTGCAAGGGTGAGGTACTTTGCTTCTGTTGAGGCAGGAAACAATCAGTTATTTCTTGGATGACCATGAGATAAGGGTAGCACCAAAGAAGATAATAAAATCTGCAGTTGATTAGCGATCATTAGGACATGAAGCCCAATCTGCATCTGAGTAAGCCACTAAGGTGGAAAGCTATGAATGGGGCAAATGTAATGCTAGATGATGCATTCCCTTTAGATAGTGAAGAACTCTTTTGAGAGCATCAAAATGAACATCAATCAGTGAAGCCATGTATTGACTAAGACAATTAACCATAAAAGCAAGGTCCAACCTAGTAAATAATACATATTGAAGACAACCAATTAATTGTCTATATATAGAAAGCTTTGATAGGGGAGTGCCTGTGGAGTTTGTGAGAAGCTTCAGCTGAGACGGGGCCATAGGTGTCTAAACGAGCTTGAGACCATCAAGTTTAAATTTAACAAGAATGTCTGCGATGTATCTTTCTTGTGAAAGAAGAATTCTTGAGGAAATAGGAGTTATTTCAATTACTAGAAAGAAGGATGGATATCCCATATCTCTAACTGTAAAGACTTTGGCTAATGCATCATATTTAGATTGGACAACGGAATTTGATGAACTGATGATGAGGATGTCACTGACGTAAATAAGAAAGTAGATAGGATTATTGCCAACTTTCTTATAAAAGAGAGATGTGTCTGTCTTTGATGCTGAAAACCTATTTAAGAGTAGATAATCTAATAAGCGCATGAACCAAGTGCAGGTGGATTGTTTGAGGCCATATAAGGACCTATTCAACTTGTAGACATGATTAAGATAATCAAGGTGAATAAATCCTTGAGGTTGAGCCATATAGATTTCCTCAGAACTAGAGTCATGAAGGAAGGCATTATGGAGGTCTAGTTGTTTTATTGTCCAATTTTTAGCAGCAGTAAGACCTAGGAGTAGCCAAACAGAGGTGGATTTAATGACCCGAATGAAGGTTTCTAAGTAGTTGATGCCTCCAACCTAATGGAACCCTTTTGCAACTAAGCGCACTTTACATCAGGCAATAGATCCATTGGCATTTCTCTTTAATCAATGTACCCATTTGGATCCAATAATGTTCATATGAGGCTTTCTGGATACCAATGTCCAAGTTTTGATTTTGTAAAAGAGCCCGAAATTCGTTGGACATGGCATTTGTAATGGTTTGAATTTCATGCAACTACTATTTATTTAATTCGACCCTTACGAAGTCCCTATTAAATCTTATTAAGTCAATTGAGATCCAAGTTATAGACCTTAATCCCAAGAATGATTATTTTGCCCCTATAGGTTGGGCCTCTTCCTTGGTTCTCTTTTTCAACACTCATTGAAAATAGAGAATTTCTCCTTATGTGGATGACCTTAATAAAATTAAGTTAAGAGGAGGGCTTTCACAAGAGAGTTTTAGTTAAGGAACTCTTTGTGAAAGTAATATTTTAAGGTAGAGGGGGAGTTTTCTAGCAATTTTATACCCATCCAATAAGAGTGGCTTGGGGAGGAAGCCAGATCTCCCTCCTCCGTATTGGCAACAGCAGTCACTTCCACCGCCACCTTGAGGGTGATTCCTTTACCCCTCCTCACCGCTTGACTCCTCCGTCTCCTCATCCTCCCCTCTTCCTCGCCAAGTGACACCAACACGCAGGACGCCGGCCACCCTCGTGCGTATGACCGCTCGCCATCGCAGCCGCTGCTGCGCTAGCTACTCTAGGTCGTTGCTACTGCTGCGACTGCTGTTGCCGTTGATGAAGCTATGGATGCGGCGAGGGTTGCAGCTGCTATTGGGGCCGTGATGGCCATCGCAAGGGAAGGAAGAGTAGAGCAGGGGTGGAGGATGAGCACCCTCACCACCACCGCCCATGACCTCTCCTTTCTCGTCTCCCGCCGGCAAACCGTCGCTGTCGCGCTGCCACCGCCGTTGCCGTCGCCTAGTGCTGCCGCCGCCTCTGCTGCCCCTCCTTGCGCACGCTCGCGCGTGGGATGCAGCCGCGTAGCTGCTGCCGTTGCTTGTTGCAAATGACAATTTCTGCCGCTGTTGCTGGATCGAGGGCCGACGGGAAAGGATCAAACCCCGTCGTGGCCTCTCACATGGTACACCCCCCTTCCCTCCCCTTGTTTAAAATTCCTAGCCTTATTATTTGTACTTTTAGGTCTAGTTTATTTGGAACGTTAACCTCTCAAAAGAGGGTTAACATTTATTTATTTGACTATTTAATCCTTCATTACTAATCTGGGTCTAACAATTTTAATATAGATTTGTCTAATATCAATTTTAACTGTGTTAATCAAACTCGTGTTAAATTTCTACAACACTCATGTCTCTAACATCTCTCATATTTTATATATCTAAAACTACTATAAAGTAAACACTATAATGGTTAACACCATAACTTAACACTAATTCAAGTAAATACAAATTGATGTTAACTCCACACAACAAGTAAATACAATTACGAGTTAACATCAATTTTACATTTCTTAATATCACTTTTCTAACCTGTTAAGTAAACTAGCTATTAGGAATTTAGGGGTTTTAAGATCTAAGTTGGAACTATGTTGGTGGGTGTATTAGACTGATGCATCGTCATTGTTGATGACACGAGGGATTTGGAAGGGGGTAGCCACCATGTGGGAAGAATAGGTTCAAGGCAAAGTAGGGATAATCTCTAACTCTCCTTTTTATGTTCTTTTGCATTCCCAGCATCACGAGGAAATGCTTGCATGTGGAGAGCAGGGAAATAATGAGTGCCTTGCATTTTGCTCGTGGAAACCTGAGTCAAAATGGGTTTCCTTCGTTTGTGATAGTTTTTGAATATATTGTGGTACTTGCTGGTATACGGTTGATGTAAATAGACCTAAATGTGGGTTTTGTGGTTATCAAATTATCCATTGGGTGGATAGAAACAAGGCCATTGAAAATCGGGAATGGACTTATAAAATATGTTAAAAATAGAGCTAAGCTCGATAACTTGAGCTTATATCCCCAAGGGAAGGAGTTAAAGGGTGAATGCTATAAATTTGTGTAGGGATCCCTTTCCTCTTATCTGATTTTCTTTTGAATTCTCGAGTGAATAAGAAAGAAAAGAGGGAGATTTGAATTTTAAAACCATGGGTTTTCCATGAGAATTGGGGCTCATGCGTGTTGATTGTGTGTGCATCACGTAACTGTGAGTGTTGATAGGTCGTCTTTGTGCCCTAGTGTTTTGATCGCGAGTTGAGCTCCTCGCTGACGATTTTTGGGCCTAGATTGCCCCTTTGATGTCAATCAATATATGAGGATGGGTCCATATGATCACGCCTATAAGCGAAGGGTTCAAACATGTGTAATGTGGATGGTTTAAGCATGCCAAGGGGTTGGATTGGAGGCATGCCCTTCGGTCCGGGGGGGGGGGGGGTAACTAAAGTTAATTCCTCTATAAATGCTATATATCATGTGAAATTAAGAACCCAGTTGTTGGAAACGGGGAAGGGTTTTGGAATGGCCGCATGAAGACATTCGTTTTATAATTGAACTCCAGGGCTACCTAACACCGATACTAATTGCTCAATACCAGTACAGGTTCCTAATCCTAGCTTGAAGAACTTGTGAGTTGTTAGGGCTAGGAGTGCCAGTACCTGTGCTGATCAATTAGTATCGGTATTAGCCACCTTTCCTAGGCTCGAGGGGTGTATAAATGGAAATCTGGCGGTGCCTAGTACTAGTCATGAGAATCATTGTTGGTACTGGCACTACTTGGTGGCCAGTGGCCAGTGGCCAGTGGGTACCTAGGATGATATGGAACATCAGTACTGGTGCTGGTGACTTGGCAATAATGATGACATTATTGAGCCTTGCCTTCCTCTATAAAGAGAATGAGGAAAAATAAGAGAAGGGTTTAACACATTATGAGTGCTAAGAACCTGAAGAGGCAAATGCCAATCTTGAAATTGATGACTAAGTATGCTATGTGTACAGAAATTCCTAAAGAAATGAATTGGAAGTCGAATAGTAACCGGCTAAACCTATAGTGAAACCCAGGACATTAAATCTTGGTGACTCAGTCACGAACCTGTGGAAAGGAAAGCTTGGATCCTAAGGTCTGAGGTCAGGTCCTAGGTGATCCAGTAGGTCTCTAGGAATTTATTCGTAGTATAGGAACTAAATCAATTAAAAGACTAGCAAGTCTATTAGGTGAGCTTGTAGGACTGCACCATGAACTTTGTGAACCAAGGATTCATTATTGCTGGTTGGAGACCCGAAGAGTTGAAGTAGCTAACAGCTACTTGGGATTGACCTTGGGATCTGGAGGATTTTCGGTCACGATGACATGTCAGGGAGCCATCATCGAGTTTAGGTACCAGTGGATACCCAAATCTGATCGATGTCTTATGACATGTGTGGATGTAGGTTTTGGTCATGGCCTCAGTACCGACGACGGACTGAGAGGGTGCACCTAGGAGATCGTGTTCCACAAAGGAACAATGGAGTGGCTCGTTAAACATCTGGCCAACCCTATCTCAGACAGGTAAGAGTTATAGCGTCAATCAGATGGCTAATTGAGAGGGCACACCTAGAGTACGTGGTCTTAGCGAGAGGCATTGGTGTGGCCCGTTAAACATCCCATCTATCCCACCACAAATAAATATGAATAATCATCACTGTACCTTGATGGGCACGAGCTGAGTTGCCTCTTGCAGTCTTGAGAATTTGTTGTGGGTAGCTCCTAAGAGGACCGATTCTTCTGACTGAGGTCAGCAACATTCTTGAGGTATCGAGAACGGCTATGCCTTTCGTGAAGATTTCCAGTCTTGTTAGCTTCTCCCTTGGATAGGGAGAGACTATTAGGCAGGAATCCAAGGGAAGGATGTTAACTCGCTTCGATCGGGTTTCAAAAACATGCGTTGTAGTATAGTTGATTAAAGTGAGATTAATATCTACAATTTATATAACTCGAAATAAAAGTATTCCGAGGTCGTTCACATGTAGCAAAAATGCGTAATTATCACTATTTGAAATATTCACAAATTACTTAAGTGAACTTATTATATGGAATCAAGCTTTAAAAATCAAACAAGTTCACAGTCATATTTTATTATACAATTTAAATATATGAAATCAAATGTGACAATTGTTATGACCAATGTTCAATAAAAATTATTAAATAAATAATCGTCAAGAATTTCTCTATTTAGGCACAAATGAGTGTCAAGAAAAATGTTTGGCAAAATATAGCATTAAAAAGCACTTAGAAACAAGTTTTGAACCAAATCTAAGAAGATTTGCAAAGCTACCCTTGTATTGTCGCAAATAGGTCCCTGCGTCCTTATGAAATGGTCCCTATGGATTTTTTTTCTTTCATGTAGGTCCCTAGTAGCATGCCTCTTATCTTTTTCTCTGGCGAGGGTCGTCGAAGATGGGATCCACGCAGTAGATGGGGACAGTGAAGGGCTTGGGGAAGAGCCCTATTGTTGACCGAGGTGATGGGGGAGTTTGATCAGCGATCCGCAGTGAAGACGACAACAAACGAGGATGCCGGAGATGGAGAAGGTATGGGTTCCGGTGGGAACTTCGGCGTGTACCTACACATCAAAACACGGGTCGAAAGACCTCGATTAAATGCTCAAAAGCTTCGATGTGATGAGTCGGAGCAAACCCCCACCTGAATGGGCTGTGGAGACGGTCGGATGGAGCTTGCGATGGAGCTCCTCGAGCTCGTTAATGGGTGTGCGTGGCGAGGGTGATGGAGTTGATGAACAGAGTCATGGAGCTTCATCTAACTAATTGAGAGTGAAAGAAAGAGAAGCCCTAAGTCTATTGGATGAGAGCAGGGAGGATATCGGCGGCGGTGGTGGGTCGTCGGTTACGAGTTGGGGAACGAAATCGGGGCGGAGGGGATGAGAAGCTTTGAAACTTCACGTGAAGCTTCGTGCAAGGGTGGGGAAGAGAATCCCTCTCCCAATTTCGGCGGAAGAGTGGCGAACGAAGGGGTTGAGTGAAGCTTTGAGGTGCTCTAATGGCGTGCGTGGGAGAGAAGAGGGAGGAGGTGTTTCATGTCCAAATGAGCACGAAATGTATCCTTAGGAGATGGGGAACTTAAATAAAGGGCGAGTCACGTGAAGAAACGCACAGAAGAGTGGCAACAAACGCTGCAAAACTCATGAAACTGCGGGTCCTTTGACCGTGGATTGTGCACTCCACTCGCGGTCAATCGCGACAATCTCGCCTCTGTTCAATGTGGGATTGACCAAGGACCAATTCCTCTTTAGAGGTTGTGGCCAACCGAGGTCTGGATTGGTCGAAAATTGAGCTCGAAGCTCGATGAGGAGGTCATTCATGGCTTGCTGCTGGCAGAGACGAAAATGTGAAGAAGATGATGAAGTTAGGGGGTTATTTGCAAGAAGATTTGAGAATTAAGGGTCAAATTACAAACTAAGGAAAGATGAAGTCCAAATGAACCTAAGTTTCTATGGTATCCTAAATTAGGTCTAATAAATTCAATGGTGACTTCAATGTTAGATTTTTATGATGGTTGCATGGTTAATTTACATTTTGACCCAATAATGTACCACATACTCACCTACGTTTCTATTTTAGGTCGAAACGAGTTTCGATTGTCAAATCAACTGTGCCAACTCTTATAAAATATTTTTAAATTATTTTTAGGATATTTATATTACATTTATTTCCATTAAAACTATTTTAATTGAAGCACGGTCGAAATTAGTCAGTTTTAATTAAAGATTAACATTTAATTTGAATGAAAATCCTAAATTACTTAGTATCAATCCACTTTTAGGAAATTTGAGCTCAATTGACGTTTAATTAATCATAAGCTTTTCCTCCAGCTATTCTTCATTTATAATTGTTCGTGAAAATTATAGAATTAATCCCTTTTATTTATTAATTCCTCTCTCCTCAGCCCTGATTGAGTTATACCCTTTTAATGTGTTAATTAAGTGAATTAAGTTAGTTATAGAGGATGATGGCGGTGCCATCATACCTCTATGCCTACAATTTGCTACTCCCTTAGCAAATTCTAGAGTTTAGCACATATTTTCAGCGTAAGGGTATTTTTGACATTCAGCTCAAAAAGAATTTATCACTCTTCTTCCTCCATCTTGATTACTTTTTTTTCCAGGATTAAAAGAAAAGCGGGGCTTTGGTTGTGTTTTCAGAATAATGTAGGTACGGGATTTTATTAAAGATAAGATGTTAAAATGAATCTTTTGGATCCTAAAGTTAGTATAATCAGGATCTACGTATCAACTCAAGAACTTAACTAATTTATCCTTTTCTGGTTTTTACAAACCTAAAATCCATTTTTGCAGTTAGAGTCTTCTTGACCTAAGAACTCGTACTGCAGCTTTCGTGACCTCGAAAATCCAAGTGTTAGTACTTTTGTGATTGGCCAACTTTATTTATTTTGCGGTGTCTTTGAAAGACTTATTTAATATGACAGAATAAATGAATTCTTGTGCGCCCCCATACCTAGACTCAGATTAGCCCTAATATAGTTGTGTCGGGATCTTCATTCCCGCCACCAAATCCTTGATGGGGGCTCTGGCGCCAGCACTCATGAGAGCACCGTCCATGACACACCCCGGGAGCTCACAACCCCAAACAAAAAGCGTTGTAAGGGGTGCTCCTAACGGGCTTAGGCTTATGCCCCGATGCTTCAAGATAGCACTGTTCGAGATACCTGAGCTGTGAAATGCGCTCTATATGCTTGTATAAAGATATGTGATTAAGATTCAAAGCAAGCACCAAAGCAGTGACATATTTTCATCGTGACATCAAAGGAAGTTTTTCTTTCTCGATGATGGGAACTTAAACCAATCAACTGCCTTGGACTTTCACCAAGACTAAAGTGTGGGAAATTATTTATGTAAGTTTTGTTTGCTTTTTGAGATTGTTGGCTTTTATGTGTGTAGTGATTTTGACACTTAGTTTTCAAAAGTCATTCAAGCTTTTGAACGAGAATCCAGCCAAGTACTACTCAGGTTGCTAAATCGATTTCAGAACTCAGAATTGTCATGGGTCAAAAAGGAGTTCTTTAAGAGATAAGCTGATCTAATCTAAATTTTTAGACCTGAAAAGTCTAGCAATAGGATCCTCAAACTCAATCCTAGGTCTATTAAAGATAAAATCCCTTTGTGTACCATTTTGGAAATAATGTACAACCTCAGTTCCTTTCTTCTTAAAATCCCTTTTTCTTCTCTCTCTCTCTCTCTCTCTCTCGTTATGGAATGTATTTTTTTATGAGAACCTTTCAGACATAGATTTCAGATGATTGTACTTTAATAGCCCCCATGCCTAAGTTTTGCAATGCCTTCATTGCAAACAGGATGTGTTCACATTCAGCTTAGTTCATAATTTTAGAACAGGTTTAAAAGGGTGGGTGGGCAGGTTGAAAATGGCTGTTGCAGATGATATTTAGCTCCAATGCGAACATTGGAGGTGGAGTCGCTTGTCCTAAATTATTTTCTTTTTTGAAAGGAAAAGGGGTCCCGAATTTCTCGCTTGCCACGGAGCTCCTCCGTGATCAGAGCCATAGCCACTCTCCGACGCCGAGTCGGGATGGCGGGACACACACCAACGACACATCCACCCATAATAGCGCTATGCTCGTCTGGGCCAGCTGTGGGGTTTCGAACCCGTGCACCACGCACAGAGAGCGCTTTACGGGGAATGGGCGCACCAGCTGTGCTACCCTATTAACCCCATGCTTGTTCTAAATTATGAATCTTGAGGTCTAGTAGGAATGATTTGCTTAAAGAAGATAAGAAAGGTCTCAGGCTTTTCAAATGAATGACGGGTTGCCTCCCGTTAAGTGCTAAGTTTACCGCCATCGGCTAGGCGCAATGTGGCTCGGAATGGAGGTTAAGAGATTCACTGATCAGGCTCAAGTCATTAAGTTCTAGGAAAGGTTTTAGATGTTAACCATTAACAACAAATGATGTAGAGTCAAGATTGGGAAGTGAGATTTCCACATGTCCATTACCAAAAATCCTCCTTACAAGGAATGATCCGGTCCACTTAAATCTGAGCTTGCCTGGGAACAGTTTGAGGCGGGCATCAAACAGAAGTACCTTTTAACCAGGACTGAATGATTTTTGTGAAATATGCTTATCGTACAAGGTTTTTATTCGTTCTTTGTAAATTTGCGAGTTCTCGTACGCGTCGTTGCGTAGCTCATCAAGCTCGCTTATTTGCAAGCGACGGTGAATGCCCAGCCTTTCTGAGGTCTAGGTTGCATTTCCGTACTGCCCAGTAGACTTTATGCTCCATTTCTATAGGAAGGTGACATGCCTTCCCATAAACAATCCTGAAAGAAGACATTCTTAACTGGGTCTTATGAGTGGTCCTATAAGCCCATAATGCTTCTGGAAGCTGGGCTAACCAATCTTTTCTATCAGGTCGAACAATGACCTGCAGAATCTTTTTAATTTTCCGATTTGATAGCTTGGCTAGTCCGTTTGTTTGTGGATGATATGAGGTAGAAATGCGGTGAGATACCCCGTATTTTTTAAGCACAGACTGGAAATGCACGTTCACAAAATGGGTTGCTCCATCGGAGATAATTCTTTAGAGACACCGAACCGAGAGAATATGTTATCGTGAATAAATTTGATAACGACCTTATGGTCATTGGTTCGGGTCGAAACAACTTCAATCCGTTTGGACACATAGTCCACAACAAGAAGAATATACTCAAAGTCGTTCAACTTTGGAAATGGATCCATGAAATCAATCTCCCAAATATGAAAAACCTTGCACACGATAATCGAATTTAAGGGTATCATATCACGATGGCCCATGTTACCCACGGTCTAGCAACGAGCACATGCCCTACAGTAATTGTGTGCGTCTTTAAATAAAGTTGGCCAATAGAAACCGCTTTGGAGGATTTTATCTGCGATTTTATGTCTAGAAAAATGGCCACTGCAGGTCTGGTCATGACAAAATGAAATGACATCATTGACCTTGACATCAAGAATACATCGCCGGATGATTTGATCCGCTCCGATGCAAAAAAGATATGGATCTTCCCAGAAGTAATACTTGGCATCTGAAATCAATTGTCCTTTTTGGCTTTGGGCCAATCAGACGGAATCTGGTTTGATGCCAAGTAGTTCATAATGTTTGTATACCAGGGAAGCCCAACATCTATGCCCATAAGATGCTCATCAGGGAAATGCTTGGTGCTAGGTGTTGAAGGATCAATGATAGATGAGGGAAGGCGAGACAGATGGTTTGCAACTACATTATGTTTACCTACTTTGTCACGAATTTCTAAATCAAATTCTTGCAAAAGTAAGATCCAACGAATCAGGTGAGGCTTCGCGTCCCTCTTGGCGAGTAAGTGCCGAATTGCGGTATGGTCCAAGTATATGATAAGGCAGGACCCGAGAAGGTACGACCAGAATTTCTCCAGGGCGAAGACAACAACCACAGTTCCTTTTAGTGATCGTGTAATTACGTTGGGCTTTGTCCAACGTTTTACTTGCATAATAGATCACTACAGGTTTCTCATCAATTTTTTGACCAAGGACTACCCCCACAGCATAATTCGAAGCATCGCATATGATCTCAAAGGGTAGAGACCAGTTAGGGGGTTGTAGTATTGGTGCCTTGGTGACTCGGTCCTTAAGAATTTTGAAAGCTTCGGCACACTCGTCAGAGAAATCGAAGGGGATATCCTTCGATAACAAGCGAGTCAGGGACTTGGCGATTTTTGAGCAATCAGAGATAAAATGTCGGTAGAACCCGACATGCCTAAAGAATGATCTAATATCTTTGACCGATGAGGGAGGAGGAAGTTTAGGTATCAAATTGATCTTTGCTCAGTCAACCTGGATACCTTGTTCAGACACAAGGTGTCCAACAATGATGCCTTGGGGAATCATAAAATGGCTCTTTTCCCAAGTCAAGACTAGATTTACATCGATGCAACATTGGAGGATCTTAGTCAGGTGGCCCAAGCATTCATCGAAAGTTTTTGCAAATACAGAAAAATCATCCATGAAGACTTTTAAAAATTTACCTACCATATCGGAGAATATTGCTAACATGCACCGCTAGAAGGTAGCGGGTGCATTGTAGAGTCCGAAAGGCATCCTACGAAATGCAAATGTCCTGTAGGGGCAGGTAAATGTGGTTTTCTCTTGGTCTTCAGGATGAATGACCACTTGATTATAGCCAGAGTATCCATCCAAGAAACAGAGGTACTGATTTACCACTAATTTTTCAAGAATCTGATCAATGAAGGGTAGCGGGAAATGGTCCTTCTTCGTAGAGGTATTCAATTTCTTGTAGTCTATGCAAACTCTCCACGAATTTGCAACACAGGTAGGGATGGATTCTCCAGACTCGGATTTGACAACGGTGAGCCTGGCCTTCTTAGGCACCACATGAATTGGGATCACCCAATAGCTGCCAGAGATGGGATAAATAATATCTGCTTCAAGCCATTTAATTATCTCTTTCTTTACGACCTCTTGAAGATTCGGGTTGAGTCGGTGCTATCCTTCGCGCATAGGTTGAGCCTTTTTCTATAAAAATGCGATGTGTACAGTAAGAATGGCTTATACTAGTGAGATCATCCAAGGTCCAACCAATGGCCTTGCGGTGTTTCCGAAGGACAGAAATCTGATTTGTGGATAGAGAAGAATTGATAATTATGGGAAACATGTTGTTTGAACCCAAAAAGATGTACTTGAGGCTGTCAGGAAGCGATTTTAACTCAAGTACCTAATTCTCAGCAGTAGCAGAAAGATCGGGGTTAGCCTGAGAGGGAACTGTACGTAGAATTGGATCCTTAGGGTCCAATTGGGTTTCTAGAGGCTCTTTCTTAGGGGTAATTAAATCCAAATTGTCAGAAATCGAGTCCTCAAGAAGTGAATCAATTCTGTTCAATTCCTCAATTACACCACAACTAATTCCTCTATGGGCCTTAAAAATGTCATTCTTCATTGTTTTATCCCCGATCTTTATTTTTCATTTGGCCTTCCTCACAATTAATGTTTGTAAGATTATATGTGTCTCTTTCAGGTTCTCTAGTGTATCTATGTCTAAAACGATGAAATCAGCTGGGAAATAGAAATCTCGGACTCTTACAACTACATCTTTCAAAATTCCATGGGATGACTTAATAGATTGATCTGTTAACTACAAAGTCACTTCCGTGGGTTTAAGTTCAGGATCCTCAAAATATTTTAGGAGTGATGTGGGAATAAGTTTAATAGATGCACCTAAATCTAACAGTACTCGATTAAATTCTAGATCTTCGAACTTGCAGGAGATCAGAGGGGTGCTAAGGTCTTTTAACTTCTACGGAAGCTTGCTCAAAATAATGGAGCTAACCTGCTTCGGTAGCAAAATAGGACTTCCGTCAGAATTTTTCAGCTTTCGCTTGGGTGTACACAAAATTTTCAAAAATCTCGCGTAAGCCGGTACATGACATATGTTAGACCCTAATTCCATCTCTCTTTTGTGTTTTGGTGTTAACAAAATCGTTTTAAAATCTAATATGTTTATGAAGTAATTACAGGTCAAAAGAATCTGTAAATGCAAGCAAAAAGATTGCACATGAAGGAAGAAGTTTTGTAGACTTTGGTTTTTATTATATCTTAGAATTTTTGTATGTCTCCAAACAAGTAAAACATAATCTAGGTGTTAAAATCAAAGTAGAGATAACTAGGATTTAGAATATCATTCATTTACTTGGTTCTTAACTCGAAATCGACTCTTTCAAAATAAAGTCGCCTAGAGTAGATTGGATTCCTCTAAAAATTGATTTACACTAATGATCTTCGGTACATGTAGGTCACAGGACCCAAGTCTGTGTGTCACAAGTACCGGTACACACATCAAAGAGCTTGACCAAGGGAATCCATCAAGGGAATGCTAATATGAACTTACTCAAAGTGCTTGACCAAGTCCTCGTCAATCTGAGGTGGTTTCCTATCCTTATTTCCTTTCGTCAAGGCCTCAGGAAAAGGTGTGGTCTTAGGCTCATCTGGAATGGGTTCTTTTGATCCTTGGTTATCCTTAATGATCACCTTGGATTGAGATGACTAGGATCAGGTTTAGTGTATCTCTTAGGCTCAGGATCCTTAGTACATTTATCGTTGCGGGTTGTTACAGAATGTAATTCCGTAGGATATGGAGTGGGTAGGATTGGTGGCTGTTGCTGTTGAGAGGTGTCAGGTACAGAAGTTGATGCTTCTGACACATCTTGATATACGGGTGCAAATGGGCATGGTTGCACAATGGATTTGGCCCGATTTTGGGTTTGCAATGTATCTCTGGTTCGATACGTTGTTAGGGTTTGGCAATGGTTGCGAGGGTAATGTACCTGGCTGGCGAGTCCCAGCCATTTGTGCAATTTGGTTGCGCATATCTGCCATATCCGTAATATGTTGCTTTTGCATAGCAGCATTGGTTTTCTGCATATCAGCCAATGTCTGAAGAATCATGCTTATTTGATCATCTTTACTGGGTCCATGTTGAAAATTCAGATTGGGCCTAGGTTGAGCTGGTTGATATGAGTGTGGATTTTATGGTCGGGGTTTATATTGTGGGCTAGGATTTTGAGGATAAGAGTTCCCTGACCAGGAAAAGTTGGGATGATTACGTCATCCAGGATTGTAGGAATTAGAATAAGGGTTGCTCTGGATGGTGTGGAGTTCCTCACAGGGTTGAGCAACTCTAGAGAAATCAAAATATTGGGGTTCAGAGGACCCCCAACTAGAATAAACGGGCTCAGAGTTTACTTTGAATCCTGAGTTAAAAGAGGATGGATAGTGTGGTGAATATTATGCACGGCCTCCCTCCCTGTGGACGAACGTGCATGTGTGTTTTGCTGAGAAGTGACTTTTTGCAGTTGTCAAGTCAGATCATCAAGCTTCTTCTCTATCATAGAGACTTTATCCAGTCGATTGGCCAGAATCTCCATGTCGACGGAGGAGGATAGGTCTTGTGCCTCATGTGCCCCACGTGTGTTTGTTGATGCACGGGTAGTTGTCCTGTCAAACATACCCATGGATGCATTGTTTATGGAATCCTCAGATATATTCTCGAGAATTTCCCAAACAGTATCCTCATGTTTGCCCATAAAGTTGCCTCCATAGGCTGCATCAATGAAAAGTCGGATATCTTCACAGAGTCCTCGGTGAAAAGATTAAACTTGTTCGCATTTAGGAACTTCGTGATACGGGCATTTCCGCATGAGATCAAGAAAGCGATCTCATGCCTCATGAAGTGGGCCTCCCTCATTTTGTTGAAAATGCATAATTTGATGCCTTAGGGCGTTCGTACGTCCTATTGGGAAGTATTTTCTCAAAAACTCGGCCTGCAATTCATCCCAGGTATTGATCGGTCGATTCAGAGACCGATACCAATGGGTAGCTTTCTTTTTAAGCGAGAAAGGGAACATCTTCATGAGCAGAGTATTCCTGTTTTGTACAGTTGGCCCGAGGGTTTGAGCCAAATGTTTCAACTCTTGAATTTGTTGGAATGGGTCTTCAGAACCCATCTCGTGGAAATGGGGAATCAAGTTGATAACATTCGGCTTGAGCTCAGTCTTAGGCCCCCTAACTGGAATACATACTCTCGGTTCGATAACCACTCTTGCGGGATTATAGTGATCCTGCATTTGTGGGTGTGCTTGGGGGTTTGCTAATGCATTGATCAGATCTGTAAGAGTCTAAAGTTGGTTTTGAAGGTGCTGGATGTCATCCTCTTCTTCTGGACCAGGGTTCTCCATCGAGTTAGAATCAGAGTATGAAGAACTTGGGTTGGATGTAGATGGGTTAAAGGAGATAGGAACCGGATCAGAAGAGGACCCAAACAAGTTAGCTGGGTGCTGACCCTGATATGTGTGAACTGATAGAGGAGGTCTTAAGGACCTCCTACCGTGCATGCGATATAGAAAAGATGAGGGATTAGATTTAATCAAACCCAATCAAGACATCCAAATATTTTTGGATGGCTTAGGCTGGTTCGAGGTAGATGGCCTCTAGATCACAAATCCACCCGCTCGAGAATTACTTAGGTAGCTAGAAAGGGAGAGTCTCGCGAAGACCCCTACATGGTAGAGCGCCCCCACGAGTTACAGGGTTTCCCCCACCCAACCTTTCTTGTCACTATGGTTTCAAGTAGATTAGATATGTGTGAATTGGGTCTTGGGTCTACCAAGTTTTAAACCTATTTGTGCCTCGAATTATCACTTGATTTAGAGTTAGATTCAAGTTGTGACCTAATTTCTAGGTTGATTGGTTCACCAAGTGAACCAACTTCACCTGACCTAGCCTAATGTTTAGGATGTAATCTGGGTTAATTCACTCGAATCACCTTGTTTTGGTTCAACAAGCAGGTTATTAAGTCACCACTTTTATGGTTCAAGTGATCTTAGAGCCTGTATTTTAGGGTTTGAGTTGTAAATCAATTCAAACAAGACTTAGGTAGCACACAGTGCGAATGATAATTTCCTTTACGACTTTGCAAATGTGTACTAGATAACCCTAGAATTCAACCCTAATTTGGCTCTAAAGTGGAGTCCAATTCAATTTCAAAAATCCCTTTGGACTCAGTCAAGAACGTGTTAGTCCAAGGGTTCAATTAATTTCAGATAAGTCTCTATAGGCACAGGAATTTTTGGATCGTGTCCTCTAAGTAGGTTTATTTCCTTAACCACAGTTAAATCTCAGAAATTCTTGCATCAAATGATATTGCTAAGAAAATAAGGCAAGGTTGAATCCTAAAATATTTTTTTTATTTTTTTTGTTTAATCTATACTAAGAAAGAGGGTATTAAGAAGAAAGGAGAGAGACTTACCTGCCGTGGAGTGGTTGTCCTCAGATTCAAGAAGTCAGATGCTCAGGTTCGATTTGCAAAACAACCAACAGAAAGCAGATGCTCCAGAAATCAGAAATATTCACAAATAATAGTGATAATTGCGCGTTGCTTTCCGGCAACGATGTCAAAATGTTAACTCGCTTCGATCGGGTTTCAAAAACGCACGTCATATTATAGTTGATTAAAGCGAGATGAACATTTACAATTTATCAAACTCAAAATGAAATTATTCCGAGGTCGTTCGTAGGGAACAAAAATGCGTAATTATCACTATTTGAAATATCCACAAATTACTTAAATAAACTTGTTATATGGAATCAAGCTTTAAAAATCAAATAAGTTCATAGTCACATTCTATTATGCAATTTAAATATATGAAATAAAATGCGACAAATGTTATAACCAATGTTCAACAAAAATTATTAAATAAATAATCGTCAAGTATTTCTCTACTTAGGCACAAATGTGCATCAACAAAAATGTTTGGCAAAATATAACATTAAAAATCACTTAGAAACAAGTTTTGAACCAAATCTAAGAAGATTTGCAAAGCTGTCCTTGTATTGTCACAAACAGGTCCCTGTGACCTTACGAAATGGTCCCTGTAGATTTCTTTTTCTTTCGTTTAGCTCCCTACTAGTAGACCTCTTATCTTCTTCGGTGAGGGTCGTCGGAGATGGGATCCACGCAGTAGATGGGGACAGTGAAGGGCTTAAGGAAGAGCCCTATTGTTCGTCGAGGTGATGGGGGAATTTGATTGGCGATCCGTTGTAAAGACGATGACAAACGAGGACGCCGGAGATGGAGAAGGTGATGGGTTCCGGCGTGTACCTACTCATCAAAACACGAGTCAAAAGACCCCGAATAAATGCTCAAAAGCTTCGGCGTGATGAGTCGGAGCAAACCCCCACTAGAATGGGCCGTGGAGACGGCTGGATGGAGCTTGTGACGGAGCTCCTCGAGCTCGTTAATGGGTGTGCGTGGCGGGGGGATGGAGTTGATGAACGGAGCCATGGAGCTCTAGCTACCTATTTGCGAGTGAAAGAAAGAGAAGCCCTAAGTCTATTGGACGAGGGGGGGAGGATATCGGCGGTGGTGGTGGGTCGTCGGGGATGAGTTCGGGAACAAAATCGGAGCGGAGGAGGGGGTGAGAAGCTCTGAAACTTCGCGTGAGGCTTCGTGTGAGGGTGGGGAAGAGAAGCCCTCTCCTAATTTTAGTGGAAGAGCGGCAGACGAAGGGACTGAGTGAAGTCCGAGGTGCTCTAATGGAGTGCATGGGAGAGAAGAGGGAGGTGTTTAACGTCTAAATGAGCACGAAATGTATCCTTAGGAGATGAGGAACTTAAATAGGGGGAGGGTCGCATGAAGAAACATGTAGAAGAGTGGCAATGAACGTTGCAAAACTTGTGAAACTGCAGGTTCTTTGCTTGCGGATTGTGTGCTCCACACGCGATCAATCGCGACGATCTCGCCTTCGTTTGATGTGGAATTGACCAAGGACCGATTCCTCTTTAGAGGTCGTGGCCAACCTAGGTCTAGATTGGTCGGAAATCGAGCTCGAAGCTCAACGAGGAGGTTATTCATGGCTTGCTGCTGGCAGGGACGAAAATGTGAAGATGATGAAGTTAGGGGGTCTTTTGCAAGAAAACTTGATAATTAAGGGCCAAATTGCAAACTAAGGGAAGATGAAGTTCAAATGAACCCAAGTTTTTATAGTAGTCTAATTTAGGTCTAAGAAATTCAATGGTGACTTCAATTTTGGATTTTGATGATGTTTGCATGGTCAATTTACATTTTGACCCAAAAAATGTATCACATACCCACATACGTTTCTGTTTTATGTTGAAATAAGTTCTGATTGTTAAATCAACTATGCCAAACCTTATAAAATATTTTAAAATCATTTTTATAATATTTATATTACATTTATTTCCATCAGAAATGTTTTAATTGAAGCGGGATCGAAATTAGCTAGCTTTAATTAAAGATTAACATTTAATTTGAATGAAAATCCTAAATTACTTAGTATCAACCCACTTTTAGAAAATTTAAGCTCAATTGACTTTTAATTAATCGTAAACTTTTCCTCTAGTTATTTTATATTTATAATTGTTCGTGAAAATTACAAAATTAATCTCTTTTTTCTATTAATTCCTCTCCTCAGTCCTGATTGAGTTATACCCTTTTGATGTGTTAATTAAGTGAATTTAACCTTAGAACGTAGCTAAATTAAGTTAGTTATAGAGGATGATGGCGATGCCATCAAAGGATACATCTCAAGTTCCTTTTATAGGGAGGGATGATCCTCAAAATCTAACTTCTAAGGAAAAAGAGAGTAAATTAAGTGATACTAAAATTTGAATGACCAAGTGAATAATTCCCGATAAATGAGGAAAAAGAAAAAAAAGGGGTGTAATTAGCCTGTGTGTTAATAAAACATGGGTTAATTATTAGGGTAGCGCAATCGAAGTGTGATCGGCATGTGACTTAATTACGACATGAGTAAATGAGGAAGTTGTTGATTAATTATCCATTGGGCAGAAGCCTATACAATGTTTCATCTTGCTTCAGTACTACACGTGGTTTTATCCTTACTGAGCTGCTTGCTGAAAGTGCGATCTTCGTTTTCGATAAAAATTTTAACCTAAAATGACGTGTCATAGTTCATGTGTGATAGAAAATCGCTTTTCAAAATATTTAATTATTCAAAATCTAACCACAAAAATAGTTAGGTCGTCTCCACAGGGAGGAATTAGCCTATTGAATTAGTGAACGGTGACTCATTTATTCAGGAATCTCAATGGGTGTACCTATTCTTTAGTGCAACTCGTTGACTTCATGAATTCTCATTCTAAGCAATTAATTAAGACTGTAGGTATTTATATGAAAAATTATCAAAATATAATATTCTGTTAACTAATGATCTTGGTAATGATAATCAACGTAATTGCTAATTTCCAATAAAAGAGACCTTGTTTATTGCAATCAATATCTTAATCATGAATAAATGCAATCATCTGTAATTCGGATTAACTGAAGGGATGTTCATGCAAATCTTACTGAATATAATAATAAGAGAAATAAATGAACAGTGATTTTTGCAATGACATTTATCGTAAATTTTAACAGGGCTGTTATTGTAGCAAAACAAGGGAAACGAATCCCTTGCTCACATGTGCAGAGTAGGCGGTGGCTGGCGTCGTGGCTGCTGGTGGAGATGCGTCGGAGGATGGCCTTCGCGATGGCGTAGGAAGCATGGCAGGAGGTGGTCGGCAACGGTGACCGGAGGCAGAGAACTCCGGCGACATGCATGCGTGTGCGCGTGGACGGTGGGAAAGGTTGCCGTGGTCGTGGGTGGGTTCCTGAGTGCGAGGCGAGGTTGATGATGTCATCGGAACGGAGTTTAGTGGACAGATGAGGCGGCTGCACGTGGAGATGGATGGCTGACGTTGGGTTCTTCTTGGAGAAGATGATGAACAGTGCATGGCAAAGAAGAAGAATGAGGCCGTAAGCGCGCGCGGGCATGCACGCACGGGTTGTGGTGTGCGAGGCTTGTGGCATGAGGGGCTACGTGGTTGTTGGCATCAGTGGCTGATGCGCTCAGTGAGGGTGCATGCGATGGGTGCAAGGGCAAGGGGTGGTGGTTTGGTGTGGGAAGGGAGAAGGTGGTGATGGGTTGAAGGTGACGGGTGGCTGCAATGGTGGCCGTGGTGGGGCTGGTTTAGAGGGCGTGTGGGCTCGGTGCTGTCACCACCGAGCCGTGGCAGTCAACGAAGGGTGGTTGATGGTGCGTGGGGGATGAAGAGGGACGAAGTATGCTTTAGACCATAGTGTTTGCGCTTGATCATGGTGCAGGCTCTGCGTCACAGTGGAGGAAGGAGACGAACCTTGCTAGGGGGGGATTGTAATGAAGATGGCCAACCTTCCCTTTAAAAACTCCTTCGTCTGTTTGTTTCTTCGGTCGGAAGCCTCTCCAACCACTCGGCGGAGATCCCGAGTGGTTGGAACAACAAGATAAGTTCCAGTGGTTTTTCATCAGACGTCCGATAAATTTTCCAGACATCTTAAAATGTGTTGACATCAATGGTTCTCGATGGAGATTCTCAGATGTTCAAATTAAACTTTAGACGTCTTGTAGAGTGATTTTGGGTTGTCTACCTGATGTCTTCAGGTGTCATGTGCCTAGCTTGCATCCACCAAATGATTATCATAACATATCTATTATTAAACATAAAATTGGTGCATAAGATGATATGCAGACTACGTTGAATTTCCACTTAATTCCTAATCAAATATCAACTAAGAACGACTAATTAAAGAGTACTTAGGCGAAATAATGATCCACGAAAGTGGACTTATCAAATGCCTCAATGTCTAAGTTTTACTAGTCTCGAGCAAAAGTGAAAAACTATGAAAGTAACCAAAAGATTTCTTCTTCCCTTATTTCAAAAATTTAGAGATCGAGACTAATGTGAAGTGATAATAGCCTAAGTAACGGATCCAAGTGAAAAGTCAACTTATATTTACAGTTCGTACTTATCCCTTGGTAAACATTTTATTATGATAGGAAACTTCTTCCCTTGGGGATAAAGCATAAAATAATCTGTAATTTGATCCCGACTTTTTGGCTTAGGTAGGAGATACTAAGTTGAATGGATTTGTTGAAGTGATAATAACCTAACGGATCCAAGTGAAAAGTCAACTTATATTTACAGTTCGTACTTATCCCTTGGTAAACATTTTATTAGGATAGGCAATTTCTTCCCTCGGGGATAAAGCATAAAATAATCTGTAATTTGACCCCGACTTTTTGGCTTAGGTAGGAGATACTGAGTTGAATGGATTTGTATTTGGTGGCACATACTCATCTAGTGCTACATGTAGTCTAGTACTATAGACTTTAAATCTCTAGACTATCAAATGAGTCACCTCAGAGAGATTAAAAACTATGCTCTCTTTGTGTTTCTGTGCTCTCTCTTTTTCTTCTTTCTTTTCTGAGATCACATATCTTACCATATTGTGTAAATGTACTCACTGTTTGGTGGCCTCACATGGCATTCACACTTCAATTAAAATTTTAATAACCGTACAACTAAGTTAGATGTTCTCCGCCAGTATTCGGATAATCAGAAATATTGAAAAGTAGGTATTGATTATATTTGGTGAATTGTAATGGGTATTTTTGTTACCTCAAAAACATCGACATATAATGAAAAAATGACAAAAAGATAAAACTCCAAACTTGGACTCTTTTCTTTTTATTTTTCTTTTTTTTAATTTTTTTTCTAAATATAATATTTTCTGTTTCTCTTTCTTTTTCTTATTTTTTTGTTCAACTGCTAACAGAAAACGACGCATACTTTTATTTATGAGACATTATTATGAATGATGATGGTTAAGATGATATTGTGTGACTTATTTGGTGGAAGTGCTTACTCTCGGCACCGGGAAGGAATGGATAGGGAAATCATATTTTTGACTTTTGACATTACTATCCTCCTTCAGCCAAGGACTCTATGAAGGACCGTCATAACCATCTACCATAGTCATAGTTTTATTAGGACTCAATCTCTGTGTATCTACCTTATTTGGCGACTCTTAGGAATTCACACAATGTATGCACACAGGGACAGAGAGCGAAAACTATGCCTAATTTTGAGATATCATTATCTAATTATCTAGAACTTAAGAGTCTTTGCACTAGACTTAGCACACTAGTAGTCTTTCTACTTTCCCATATTTAAAAGATAGTATTCCTGATTCCCTATTAACTGTTCAATTGTTCAATAGACTAAAAATGCTTATTGGTTTTCTTCAAAGATCCATTATCCATTCTACGTGCAAGTGAAGTAGATGTACTGGATTCTAAACTTAATAAACAATTTAAGAAAAAAATATTTAATGACACCTCCTTGATAAAAATTTTCTGCTACGACTAACCAATTCAGCTCAAGAAAATAAAAGAGATTTTTTTTTATGCTAATGCACCTAGCTTAAATGCATGAATATTGGCTAAAAATGTAAAATGTACCCCCATGCCTAAATCCTACAATGTCCTCATTGTAAAATTAAAATAGGGGGAGAAAGGAAGGAAATCACCTGATGAGGCATTATTCTGCATGTTGGGTTACCTCCCAACAAGCACTGCATTTTCTGTTGGCAGCCAGACTTATAGGGAACCTGTAAGTCTGGTTTTGAATGGAAAGAGCTAGGCCCTAAAAATATGCGTAACAGCACGAGCCTAGAAAACAAGTAGCCACAGATGTTTGCGAGCTGATGATGCAATGTTATCCTAAATGCTCACCAGAAGATATGAAAATAGAGAACCTCGTAGGCTATCTGGGGAGGTCTAGATATAACAAAAGGAACATGAAAAGGGACTTCTCGAATAAGTGGAGGATAACAGGGGTCCTCCAAAGCATGAATGGTTTCAAAAGATATAAATATAATAATTTCAAACCCTTGAATGGCGAGACTAAAAATACAAGCATCAATTCACACTCGCCATTCTACCCGAGGATGTATTGGCCTGATATTTTCCTCAGAAAGAATGTATATGAGCAGAGACCTGAGCCAAGGATTGGTTAAGGAGTGTAAGGGTTGTTTATGGTGTTGGGTGGTAATGGTTAAGTCCAAGGAGGGCTTAGTTTGTGTCAAATCCAATAATTCAGATTCTGTATTATTCTCCCTAACAGTTGTAAAAAAATTCACGTCACACTGCCTATCCTTAATGATTTCCTTAAGATTCGGAGTCATTTTCGCCTTTCAGTATATGTGAATCAATGGTGGACTCCAAATCAAATTCTTTTGATGGCAGGGTCGAAGTAATATAATCTTTTTCATTAATTTCATTCTCGGATTCTTTTGGTTCACTTGAGTTTTTGTCGGGGTGTATCTGTGATTCACCAGTAAAGAGAGGAGTTGCTGCAGTATCCTCAATTATTTTTGAAGGAGGATCAGTCTTAATGTTTTGGAGTAAGCTTATGTTCTTCAATTCTTTGTTTTCCTCGGGACTTAAATCCTCAATTGATGTGTATTGTCCTCGAGAGTCTCTCTTAAGCTTCTCACTATTGTGTTCGTCCTCCTCCAATATCGACTCCTGATTTTGTGGAGGATGACTCTCAAAATCAAAAGAAGGGAGGAATCCGGATTTCACCATATCATTTATATCCTCAGGAGGTAAGTCCTCGAATAACACATAATCCCCCTGTGATTTACTCCAAACTCTTAGCCCGGGTTCCTCCATTAGGTCATCATCATCCTCTAAAATAGACTCTCTATATCCCTGAGATTAAAATTGATCCAATTCATCCTCCATTCCCTTGAGGTCACCTTCATTGGGTACATTTAAATCTTCAGAATGCTGAATGGTAGGTGTTGATCCCTAAGTGGAGGTCAGGATTAGGCTCACTAAGGGTAGAATGTGATTCCACCAGATGATTAATAGGGAAAGTGATATGAACAATAAGATCTTGACTCTGGTTATCAGGGGTAAGGAAAATACTGTCATTAAGGTTAAGGTCCTCAAGAGGTACCATCTTCCTTTTCTTTTGACTCCAATATAGCTCGGGTGGATAATTGCTAGGGTCATTTTCCTCTAGTGGCCGTGTCTTATGGGGAGAGTCTAAGTGATAGCTACTTAAAATGAGATCCCTATTGTCATTGATTTCCTCAGAATTATTCTGATGATCATGGTTGTACAGGTAGGGATTAGAATCACTAGTAAGAGCATAGTTATGCTATCTGACTTCCTTGTCCAATTGTTGATTTTTCCTCAACATCTTTCCCATAGACTCCATTTTTTTGTTGCTTTTGCATTTTTATCATAAAAGCGGAGAGGCTACTGCAATCAGATTGGGAAGGATAGTCAATCTCAGGCTCTGGTTGCTTAAGGGTATCGGTCCAACCTCGATAAGGAAAATCATGAAGGGTGGGAGGGTTTGGTGTTTGCATAGTAGTGGGGATTCTATGGGTGGAAAATCTTGCTCCTAGGTTTTGCTCAAAAGTCGGAGCTATCGGGCCAGTACTCCTAGGATAGGAATATGATTGATCCCATGAATTGTCATTGTACCCATCAAAGGATGGATATTCTCGGGGCATGGGATCCTAGTTAAAAGATGTGAAGTATTGACTTTGATAATCTGAATGATAGGAGTAAGGGTGATCCATTTCTTTAAGCCAAACAGGTTTAACTCTCTTAAGATTTAGAAGAAATCAGAACAAAAGTAGAAACTTCCTAGAGAGTTTTACCACTATCAAAACAACGTAAATACAGTGTGATCTATTTTTAGTAGATTCTAGGTCTTAGAATTAAGTGTTCAGTTGGTGGCTAAACAAGTTTTGCAAGAATTATGCTTCCTAGGCCGACCTTCGTTGGTGTCTACAACCTACTCGTAAGGGATGGAAGTCTCGAATCGAGCCCACACACAAGGAACCGAAGTAACTTGGTGGATAGGCTTGTTGATTTCCAACTAATTTCCCTTGTGGTGTAAAAGAGGAGAGGTAAAAATTTATCTAGTGACTTTATGTGATGTGCATAGTGTCTCAGGTGTGCAGCACACGTTCGCATCTTGAATTTTGAAATCTTGCAAACAAGATCCTTTTGCACATAATTTTAAGTCACAGATTTTAAGGTTCAACCTCTTAGGAATCCCAATTTCTTAAAGTGGCCACTGACTTAATTAGATTCAAACAGTTTAGTGGTCTTGGATTTAAGTCCAATGCAAATGCATGATAGGTATTTGATGCTTAAGAGAAGACGTACCTTACTTCAGCTTTCTTCTTGCAAGGATGTATGCGATGTAGAAATATAGGCTAGATGCTGCTCATTCAATCCTAGATGGTCGCCCTATTGATAGGCAGCTTCTAGCAGGCAGTTTGAATATTTATTATTTTTATTTTTTATTTATACATATATATATTTTAATAAGTAAACAAACATAATCTAACTAACTAAAATGCAGATCAAATAATTCAGATAAACCTATAATCTAAATAAAATGAGAATACTCTTCCAAAAATACGCTTCTGCATACAAGAGCAATAAGAAATAAAAAACATTGGGAACACATTCCCAAAAATGCCGAACAAGGGTCCAAAAGACAGAAATTAAATGTCTAATGTCTATCTAGCCTACATCTAAACTATGATCTAATGACTAAATCAGGAAAGGCTCCTCCATACGCCTTCACATGTGTGGGATCAAGGCCCACAAGCACCCATTGTTGGCCTCTAGGTGGCTTCAAGGTCCACAAAAAATATCGTCTTCGCCGTGTGCACCTGTCACATTCGTCGTTCAATTCGTGCACACAAAGAGAACCAATGTCAATAATTCAGAAAGCTTTCAAAATAGTATAAAAATAATATAAATTTTCCAAAAAAATTAATAGGCGTGTTTCCTCCTCGACAACGGCACCATTTCAAAGAGCGATCTTCATTTTCGATAAAAATTTTAACATAAAATGACGTGTCGTTATAGTTCATGCGTGGTAGAAAATCGCTTTTGAAAATATTTAATTATTCAAAATCTAACCACAAAAATAGTTAAGTTGTCTCCACAGGGAAAAAGTAACCTATTGAATTAGTGAGTGGTGACTCGTTTATTCGGGAATCTCAATGGGTGCACCTATTCTTTAATGCAACTCGTCCTCATGAATTCTCATTCTAAGTAATTAATTAAGACTGTAGGTGTTTATATGCAAAATTACCACAATATAATATTCTGTTAACTAATGATCTTGGCAATGATAATCATCGTAATCGTTAATTTCTAGTAAAAGAAACCTTGTTTATTGCAATCGATATCCTAATCATGAACAAATGCAATCATATGTAATTCTGATAAACTGAAGGGATGTTCATGCAAATCTTACTAAATATAATAATAAGAGAAATAAATGAACAAAGATTTTCGCAATGGCATTTATCGTAAATTTTAACAGGGTTGTTACTGTAGCGAAACATGGGAAACGAATCCCTTGCTTGCACGTACGGAGGAGGCGATGGCTGGCATCGCGGCTGTTGGCGAAGATGTGTCAGAGGACAACCTTCGCGATGGCGTAGGAAGCACGGTCGGAGGTGGTCGGCGACGGTGACAGGAGGCGGAGAACACTGGCGGAGACTTGCACGCGTGTGCGCGTGGACGACGGGAAAGGTTGCCGTGGTCGTGGGTGGGTTCCTGAGTGCAAGGCGAGGTTGATGGCGTTGTCGAAACGGAGTTTAGTGGATGGACAAGGTGGCTGCGCGTGGAGATGGATGGCTGGCGTTGGGTTCTTCTTGGAGAAGATGATGAACAGTGCACGGCAAAGAAGAAGAAGAATGAGGCCATAAGCGCGTGCAGGCATGCACGCACGGGTTGTGCGTGTGCAAGGCTTGTGGCGTGAGGGGCTGCGTGGCTGCTGGCGTTGGTGGCTAATGCACTCAGTGAGGGTGCGTGCGGTGGGTGCAAGGGTGAGGGGTGGTGGTTTGGCGTGGGAAGGGAGAAGGTGGTGAAGGGTTGAAGGTGACGGGTGGCTACAGTGGTGGCCATGGTGGGGCTAGTTTAAAAGGCGTGCGGTGGTCAACGGAGGGTGGTTGATGGTGCGCGGGGGATAAAGAGGGACAGAGTACGCTTTAGGCCACAGTGTTCGCGCTTGATCATGGTGCAGGCTCTGCGACACAGTGGAGGAAGGAGACGATCCTCGCAAGGGGGGATTGTGAAGATGATGGCCAGCCTTCCCTTTAAAAACTCCTCCGTTTGTTTGTTTCTTCGGCCGAAAGCCTCTCCAACCACTCGGCGGAGGTCCCGAGTGGTTGGAATGGCAAGATAAGTCCCGGTGGTTTTTCATCAGACGCCCGATAAATGCTCGAAACGTCTTAAAATGTGTAGACATCAGTGGTTCTTGATGGAGATTCTTAGATGTCTAAATTATACTTCAGGCATCTCGTAGAGTGATTTTGGTTGTCTACCTGATGTCTTCAGGTATCATGTGCCTAGCCTACATCCACCAAATGATTGTCAAAACATATCATCTGTTATTAAACATAAAATTGATGCATAAGATGATACGTAGACTACGTTGAATTTCTACTTAATTCCTAATCAAATATCAACTAAGAATGACTAATTAAAGAGTACTTAGGCCAAATAATGATCCACGAAAGTGGACTTATCACTTGCCTCATCCCTACATTTTGTGACCCAATTTCAAATCTCTTGGTCGTGGCGCAGGCGACGTGTTACAGGGGGTGCAGGCCTAGGTAAGTGGCATAAAGTTGGCTTTGATTCTCTTTTGGGAAGGCTCTATTGGCAAAAGGGTGTGTATGGCATGGCTAAGTTCTTTTAAATCTTGTGGCAAAATAGTTCTGTCCTTTAGCGGGGCATGTATAAAGGTTTGTAATTAAAGAACATGCATCTGTAATTGAACTAGTATACGATGAAAGACAATGTGTTGCATGACCGGAATGCAGTCATGTATTATGTAAATGTTGTAGTGATGGATTAGCGGTGAATTGGGCTTTGTCTTGTTGTTTTTCTTAACTTTTACTGCTTTTGGATGTGGGGTGTACTTGCTTGTGGTTTATTGTTTTTGTTGCTCCTTGGTGTGGTTGTGGGGTGTACCCACTAATGTTATTTGTGGTATGCATGCACATTTGAAGGTTAGAGGTACATATTTTTTGGAAAATATTGATTAGATATGGGAAATTCTATTGGATTTTTGGTAGGTTTTGACCCTAAGATTAATTTTATAGTTAGCTTTCCTATGGCGTAGCTACTTAATAGAGCTACAAATTATACTTGAGCCACCAGGTAGCTGGGATCTCGGCATGCACTTTCGGTGACCTGCTCCCGATTCGTCGGGAGGATTATCAGGGCGTGATAGCATTTGCTCCGTGCTCATCTTTAATTGCATTTGTAAAACAGGTAGGCTCCATGTTCATCATAGAATTCTGTAAATGTAATGGTAGTGGATGCCAAGTTGCAACAGAAATCTTGTTCTTGGATATACCATGGGGTGAGTCCGTGTAAGTGGTGGAAGGGGTGGGGGGAGCTGATAGATGAGGTGGTGAGGGTGTCATAGGTGAAGAGTCTAAAAGTGGAGGTTATGGTGTTGACGTTGGTGGTTGATGGTGTGATATTGGAATTGGATCAGCAGTATGTAATGGTGGTTGTGGCGATGGTAAATGGTTTTACGTGGGGATTGGAGAGGCAATATCTGGTGTGGGAAGTGTAAAAGGGGGGTAGGGGGAGGGGAAGTGGTGGATAATTGTTTAAATGGCTAGAGGGTTTCATTAAATATTGTGTCATAGCGAAATAAAAGGAATTTGGAAGTGGTATGGTTGAGGCATCTATATGCTCGATGATGGGAGCAATAACCCAAGAATACATGTAGTGTCGATTGTATGTGCGGAGCAACGGAAACAGCCACAATCGAAGGCTTTGAGGAAGGAATAGTCAGGCTACTGCTTGTATAGACACTCATAGGGGATGTTTTGTATCACAGATGGCAATAAATTGATAATGTAAGCTGCTATGTGTAAGGCATAAAACTAGTATTTTAGTGGCATGTTACTTTGAAACAGAAGGGCTGTTGTAAGCTCAATAAGGTGTCTGTTTTTCCGTTCAGAGATCCCATTCTGTTGGGGGTGTAAATGGGGTGGAGATACGGTGGTGTATACCTTGATTTTCAAACCAAGAATGAAGACGTTGATACTCAACCCCCAATAATAGTGTGCAACCTTAATGTTGGCTTTAAATTGTGTGTGAACATATGAGTGAAACTGAATGAAATTATTAAAGGCATCAAACATTTGTACGATTGGAAAGATCCATGTGTAGCATGAACAATCAACAATAAAAGTAATTGCATAATGGTAGCCATCATGAGATAAACATGGGGATGTCTAAACATTGGTGTGTATTATATCAAATGGACATTTGCTGAAAGAATGCAAAGCACAAAGAGGAAGGCAATGAGCCTTTGCCTCAAGATAGACATCACATATTGCAGGAGTAACATAAGATGATATGGGAAAATTCACAACTTTAACTAGCTTCTTGATGACATCATACCTAGCATGGCCCAACCGTTGGTGCCAGGTGGTTAAAGGAGCTTTATTAGCAAGAATAGCATGGGCAACTAAAGTAGAATTGATGCCTGAGGAGTGGATAACTATGTGGGTAACCACAGATTATAAAGGCTTGCTCGAGCTGTTCTCAGAAGAGTTTTCTTTGTCTGCCGATCCTTCATAATAAGACCATCAGAATATGATTTGAAGCAGCAATAATTATCTCTCGCGAATTTATTAATAGAGAGTAATTTCTTCAAGGCATCATAAACGTGAAGAATATCTTTTAAATGAATAGTATGTAATGGAGTAGGAATAGATTGAGAACCAATAGAGTGAATGGGCGAATCTTTGCCATCGCCAAAAATGACTTCATCTTGACCTATATACCTGGTAGCTAGATCAAGATGGTCCACCGAATTGGTTATGTGGTGGGATGCCCTTAAATCAGGAAACCAAAGTTCCTGTCCTCTATTACTGTCAGCCACATGAGCAACTGGAGAGCTAATAGGATTGTTATCATAATGGTAAAAACATGTAGGAGCAAGATGGTTGTAGCGACCACAAATCTGACAGCCTATGCCACTAGAAGAGGATCGCATAGATGAAGCAAAGGATGTACGTCCCCTTGAGTATTGTTGCTGTCCACAGGAACTCCAACGGCCATGACCATGAGAAAAACCACAACCGCTTGAAGCTTGGTTGATATGGATATCCGATGAAAGCTGAAGATGTGAAATCCTCTATTCATGAACCAACAATGAACCCACAATTTCATAAGAAATATTGTTAGGTTTGCTAGTTCGCTCTGATACCATAATGTGTTAGCATGAGGAAGGTGAGGTCGCATGGCCTTGCTGCCTACACACCTTCAGCTTTATAATGTCTAGTATAACTGAAAGGTGACAGAGGTGTAACAGCCTCTCAACACAGGGCACCAGTACGTGTTAAAGTATAGCTATACCACCGTGTTTCATAGGCTTCATTGCTGCTAATAATTACATGATGCTAGCTAGGTTGACACCATGTACTTTTGAGATTTCAAGATGAAAGGAAGATGTATTTTTGTATTTTTTGTTTTTTATTTTTTTTAAGCAAGGGAGAGGAGTTCTTTTGAGTAATTTGTTAGGTGGGTTGGATGGCTTTGTTTTTCTTCTTTTTTTTAAAGGGAGGTTTGGAGTGGAGGCCATGGAGGGGAGAGATAAGGAGGGAGCAAGGGACGCATGGCATAGGCGACAGGTGTCTCCATCGAACCCTCCTTTACTATTGTTAATAGAATTGTAGTGGTTATTTAATCCTACATAGTGGAGTGGGATTTTGTGTTATCTGTGGTGAGCTATAAATAGGTTTGTACCCCCTCAGTTTTTCTTTGAGAAAAATCACAGAGAAACACGCCTATAGGGGCATTTCTCCCATGATTTTCTCCCTACTCTTCGTGAGTAGGGTTGCTATGTAAATTCAAGCATTCTTTTGATTTCTTTACTGTTTTTGATATCTTGTTGATACGCTTTTGCTTATTATATTTTTTAACTTTGTATCAGAGCAGTCTCGATTCTTGGATTTATTTGATCATTAAATCATTATCATTTGAGTCTCCTTTTGTTCATCCGGAAGAAAAGGAAGATCGAGACCACTCGAGGAGGATCTCCTTGGTGGAGATCATGCTGCACCCTTTTTTTTACTCTTTTCTCTACCCCTTTGTTCCCCTTCGGGATTGAGTGTGCCAACATGGAGGTGGCGTCGATCCATCTCCTTCAACCCCTTTACTGTGACGACTCGAGTCCCACTAAGTGATGAAACCTGGGTCGCTGTGTACTAATAATCAGCATAAATCTCTCACAAGATCGCAGTCACCTAACACATAATCATAAAATATAAACATAACCAACAAAGTAATCATATTGTATTAACTAAATGAACAAAAATTTAGTACTAATCAGAGGATTCACTGCAAAACATAAGTACATAAGCACAAGGAGATGTACAACGAAAATCACCTTGCGAAATGCCAAGTATACCTGAGTACGAAACCTAAAACCATGTCATTAAAAACTAAGTAGAGTAGAAACAACAATAGAACACAACAGTAACAGAGAGCAAGAGAAATTGGGTATTATAGCTTTAATTAATCCATTTATTAGACATCACGTAATCTGGTTCCGTTTCGTATATTGGAACCCAAGTTATTATAGTCCACAATCTGTCAATCGATGTCTAAGGTCACGAGACGATTTCGTGTAACTTCTTGCGATGCAAGATCGATATAAGCCACCCTCCTGATCGAGAAGGCAACTTATTCCCCTCAAGTCACCACTTTGCATCACCCTAGGGTTATTGCGAAAAGGGGTGGCGCTACGTTGTGTAGCGTGAACACGTACAAGTGCTATGTATGTTGAACTACAGATAGTCAATGACCCACTCATCGACCGAGAAAGAAACCACTCTAAACCTCAAGCCATGCATCCCATTATCCTAGATGACCGCTAAGCTTAACCAAAGAGTCGTAGGAAGGCCAGCAATTCCCTAAACCAGCCCCTTAAACCGGTCTGAAAGACCAAAGCTACAATCAAAATCCAGTGAGTAGCGGGGCTAAAATCAGTTATCTTTCTTTTGATTCCCGACAAATCTGTCGTACTGATTATTGAATCATTCCCAGATAACTGTATCATTTATTAGTATCTAATAAAACTATATCAATAATTGTACTTTTAAATTTTAGAATTACCAGATATTTATGTTATTCTCGACTTATCCGTTTGCAAGTAGTTTCCAACTTCTGATAGTGGTTCAAATTAATTTATTAATTAATAGCTACAATGATGTCAATTTTATGAACGATGGAGTCTGCTTGCCACATGCGAGGATAAGGCAACATCTAATATACTAAGTACTTCATAATTCATTTATTTCATAAGAATTGTCCAATTAATTACAGTTAACCCGTTTGGATTCGGAAGTCAACTATATTAAATTGATTTTTCATATTTTAAGTCGTCAATCCAATTCATAACATTAAGATTTAATACTTAAGTATCCAAATAGTAAGAAATACGAAGATAGGTTCCGATCTCACAAAGAGGCGAGAACACACATAAACGGTACAATATACAAAGAAAGTCACAATGTAGACAATCATATGGAAAAAGGGAGACTACCTTATTTATTGTTGCAAGGGGGTCACAGTAACTTCAAACTATTGTGCACAGAACTTGGAGGTAGAATTCAAGCTTCAAAATTTATGCGTGCATCGGAGGCAAGATCAACGTCGCGATGTAATTCATGAAAAAATGATTTCAACAAATCCCGCAATGCAAGGAATAGACCTCGTTTGACCCAAGAATAAATTAAATCACGAACTGGCGTGAAATGTAAAATCCCATATGTGCGTGCTCACACGCCTTAAAATTCGTGCTGGCTGATGTCGTCGCTGACGGTGCTCCTTCTCTCTCCTCGCGTGCACCTTTTCTTTCCCTCTCTTCTATGATATCTCTCTCCTTACTCTTTCCTATTTCTCTTTCCCTCCCTCCCTGTCTCTCTCTCTCTTCCTCTTTCCGATCTCTCTCCCTCCGTCCTTCTTCTTGGTTTTTTTTTAATCTTTCGGGCTCTCTCTCTCTCTCTCTCTCTCTTCATTTCTCATCTCTCTCTCCCTCTCTCTTCTTTATCCCACGGCATCCACCATCCGTTTCTCTCCTTTTTCATCATCTCTCTCTTCTCTATCCATCTCAATCTCTTTCACGATTTCTCCTCTTTCTCTCCGTCCCCCCTCTTTATCTATTTTGGTTGGTAACTTCACAACAGAAATTGATAGTGGGATAAAATAACCCATTGTCGGTTATTATTATTATTATTATTATTATTATTATTATTATTATTTATCTAACAACCTTCATTACATAGTTTTATCTTTTTTTCATGTAACTTTTACCACAAAATTTAGATTTTTATAAAATGGATATCGTTGGAAAGCTCGTGACAGGAGAAATTTAATGACACTAATTTCAATGTATTTTGGGTACATTTTTTGAGGATAATCTTATTTGACCAAAAACATAATTTTTTGAAATTTTGAACTACATAAATTCGATTCACGTCCAAGGAGCACTGCTGGGTTTGTCTCGACGTGCTTAGTCTAAAAATGACATCGGAAGTAGGTTCGAGTCTTTACACACACAGTGGAGATCTACAAGGACTACAACGGTCGTAGGACTAGCATCGTCCATGCCCTCACCGTCGATGTGGATGAGTTCTACTCCCTCTGCGATCTCGATAAGGATAATCCTTGCCTCTACGGGCACCCGAACGACTCGTGGGAGGTGAGGTTATAGGCGGAGGAGGTGCCGCCAGAACTGCTATAGCCAGCGCTAGGAATCAACTACGTGAGGGATGGGATGAAGTGGCACCACTAGTTGTCCACAGCACTCGTGGCTGCTCTCTGTCACTTTCTACATCGCGGCGGACTAGAGGTGGCGGCGACGGGGACAGCGACGTCGGTAGCGAGGACAGCAGTGCCAGAGGGGGAGCCAATTCCCAAGGACATCGCTATACGTAGGGGATCTGGAGGTGAATCAGATCGCGACACGGTGATTAGTGGCACTAAGAGGAGTTGTGCACGATCCTTGTGTCACTGACGAAGGAAAAGATAGTGGCAACGCCATCGGTGGGCGTTGCTGTTACTGTTGACGATGATGGAGCAAAAGGAGATGGATCAAGCGATCTCCGACAATGATGGCATGTGCCAAAGAAGAGGAAGCAGTTGCGACAGGGACTCGACGAGAATATCGGGCGACGCACAACTGAGTTCTTCTCCTTCCCTTTTTTTTGCTTGAGCAATAGTGTTTTCCTTTTTATTTATTTTTTTGCCTATGAGATGTGAAGAAAAAAAAAGTGGAGGAAGGGGAAGAGAGAAAAAAAAGAAGACAGGGGAGGATACTAAAAAAAAGGAAAAAAAAAAGAAAGAGAAGGTGAAAATTTCAAAAACAAAAGAGAGGAAAGAAAAATAGAAGAAAAAGAAAGAAAAAGGAGAGAGTGAGTTTGAATGGAAGAGAAGAGGTGGAGAAGTTTTCTCTAGTTTTTATGATGATCCTTATTTATTGTATTTCTTTTTATTATCATTTTATTTTCCCATACGAGTATAAAAGAATGGGGGTGTGATCTGTTATAGTTATCTCCTATTCGGGAGTCTCTTTTGTTCTTGGATTCCACATGAGAAATCATAACTTTGGGAGGTCCAGAATTTCGAGGTCTCTAAAGAGGGAGATCCAGTTTCGAGGTCCTCAAAGGAAGGGTCCATTTCATGTTTCTATGTGAGAGATCTAGTTTTGTGGACTTTGGAGAGAGAGATCCAGGTTCGAGGTCTTCAGAGGAAAATCCTATTTTAGGGATATTAAATGAGGAGCCACCAGCACTAGGTCTCCAGAGGAGAGGCCTTTTGTCAGAGCTAGCTATAGTTCATCCAACAGCTCTAGATCTCGTTGTTGTGTCGTCATTGATCACGGACATTAGTGTTGCAATAAAAGCATGATTTAAGATGTCATTGTTGTTGTATATTTTTCACATGCAAAGAAATGTTGCATCATTTTATTTAATTATAATTTTTACTGGTTAGTTTCCAGGTTGTTAACTGGGAGACAGTTATTGATATATATCACTCTCTAAGTCCAAAAATATTCTTTTATTAAAAAAAAAGTTAATTTTATTTACAAAATGAATTAATGAATCGATTAATGAATGAATTAGTTAATTATATACAATAGAATCAATTAACAAATACTACAATGCTTTAAACAAATTTGCAAATAACATGCATCAAAAATCAGTTAAAACTACAGTAAGTTAGTTATATATAACTACTCTAAGTAATACTTAAATATAGGTACAAAAATAGCTATTAATATATACTATACTAAGTTATATTAACATACTAATATCTTGAGTAACATATTATATATATATATAGTAACATATATATGTCGCTATAGCCTTAGTAAAATGTACACACAACATGAGGCAAAAATAAATATTTATACTAACATATATATAGATATACAGTGACGGATGTAACTGTCCCTAAAGCCCTAGTGTTATTTATATGCATATAGGAATCAAACAAGTATCTACTCTACTTATACACGTATACAAATATACTATACACTATCTATGTATACATTATTAATATACATCTATATGCTATTTATATTTATATTTACTATTATACTTATAGTATACTTATTATTATACATACACATATGTACAAAGCACTCACACAAGCGCGTTCTTATTTTCCCTCTCTTCTCTCTTCACTTAGAAATTTTTTTTAAGAGCTCTCTCTTCTCACAAACATGGTTCAGCTACTGTTCGTTAGACCAAAAATGGGTTTTTCATGGGTGGGTCGGCCCTTTTCATGGGATATATAGTATCTCATAGAGGTGGGACCAAACCACTACGAGGGGCTAGCCTTAGTTCATTAAGCATGTATTTTTGTATATTTTTCAGGCTTAATAGGCCCAACCACCTAATGAGAGACTCATCATGGCTCCTAATTATCATTAATCAACTAGTTTCTCTAGTTAATTAATTAAGAATACACTGAATACATGGTTAGTTATATTATAGGGGTTAAATTACCAAGGACCTATAAAATAAGTTAAAAACACTAAATTAAATGTCAATTAATATTAATAATAATTTAATTAATAAATTAAACTCAATTAATAAACATTTAGCTAGATATTTAATATTTAAACTCACCTTATCAATTTAAAGACCTAAGTATGTAATTAACTTAATTAACTTAATCATTTAAATAAATATAACTAGAAAGGGTTAAAAATGTAATTTCAAGGCATAAATATAATATTTATTTAATTTATAATAAAATATAAAAAGTTAAAAAATAAATAAACTAAAATAAAACTTGAAACTCACTGTTTACATTTAGGTCCTTAACTTTCATTTCACTTGAGTTCTTTATATTTCATTTAGGTCTTTCATTTATTGCAAAAATGCCCCTGTGTACACACTCGTCTTCTTCTTCAACCTTCTTTAACCTCGGACAACTGAGGATAGCTAGTGACTGTACCTCTCGATCACCACCAATCCAAAGTTAGAAAGCCCTCGCCGTTGCCGCCACTGTTACGCTCACCATCTCCTCTACATTCGACGGATTGGATTTGTCCTTAATCCTGTTTAACCTAGGTGAAGAACCTCACCGACGTCGGAGACGACGACAGTTGTTTCCATACACCTAGACCCATTTCCATCCAGATACAACCCCCTACCCCTCGTCGACACCTATAAATACTCTTGCACCACTTTCGATCTTAGGGAGCGACTCTCTACCCTCTTTCCCCACCATAGTCATTCAGTAGGTTTCTTCCCAAGCTCTGGCATCTTCACACCACCATTCTCGAGTGCTATTGTCGAGGAGTGATGCCTCTCTCACTCCCTCTTCCTCTCCTCCACCCTGTCATTGACGTTGGAGCGTGCCACAGCTATGAAACCTCTTCGCTCTGAACGGCTGGAGTTTCTTTTCTCACCAATTCTAGATTTCAATCTTATTTTCGCCCTACCATCGGCAAATTCCCTCACTTCCTTCGTCAGGTAAGTAGCTCTAACTCTTAGGAGTAGGATTAACTTGGATTTAGGCGAGTAATTGTAGGAGTAGGCGTGGATTAACTCAAATTCCTTGCTGTCTTCCCCGTCTCTGACGAGGTCAACTCTGACCTCGTCGGACTTCAAATCTTGATTCCAACAACTTGATCACATTCCTCACCTCACCGTGACTCCATTTCACCTTCTCCCTCCTCAATTCTATCACCTAAATGCCTAAACAAGTACACAATCACCGAAGTACCTCCACTGTCTATGGCAAAGGTCTTTGGCCTAATTCACACTCAATTGGGGCCCTTAATCACCTTATCATCACTTAAGGGCCTCGTTCCCACTTTTAATTAGATAAATCACTCATCACACACTAAACACCTAATTTTGCCTCAACTTTTGAGCTCACTGTCAATGGTGATTTTAGAGTACTATCACTTTATCACACACTCGTACACCTTCGCCTCACTGCTGTGAAAGTTTCCCCTCACTCAATTGAGTAAGAGGGTGGCTATTGAGTTCAGGTGAACTCAAGAAGCATTCTTTCTGATTCTTTGATAAATCTACATATTGGATAATTAATTGGATCAATTGATGTGATTTTGAGATTCCTTGTGACCTCAGAAGTCCTTAGAGATCAATTTTAGTCTGTTTTGTGTAGATTTGATCTTCAGTATGCCAAAATAGTTGTCATTGGAGCTCTGACGAGCTCCGGTGACCTTAAATGTGTACCTCAGCCTTCAGAACTTTGCGATAAGTTGCAGATCATCTTATTTGGATTAGAGGAGCTAAATATACCTGTTGGATTTGCATTTAGATGTTAATCACTCTCTGTTGACCTTCGTCTTCTCCAACTCTGACGGAGTTGGAGAGGCACACCTGTTGAGAGTAAGGGTTCGAAACTAGGTTATTAAGCTTGTAGAGTCCTCATAGATCCTATTCTATCCTTCACAGAGGTCTTAGAACACCAGATTTGATCTACCGAACACAACACCCTTTGAGCTCAGGCGATGTGGTCTGAACACACATTAAGAGCTCTCAAAACTCCATTTCGAAATATGGAACAACTTCCTGAGGTTGAAATAGACCTATCTAGGTCCTTAATTTGATCTGTGAAGATTTAGATTTAAAAGTCAACTCTCGACCAGATTTTGGTCAAACTTGAGTATATGAGGTTGAAAAGATTGAATATGTGAGTTAGTGGTTAAATTGAGTTCCTGTGATGATTTAGAATCTTTAGGAACTAATTTGATGAGGATTCATTGTGTTCCTATGAAGAGATCTTTGTACCTACGTGTGTTGGGTCTTAACTGGAACCAAACACTGTTCTTAGTGTTTTTGTTAAGATTTGAAGCCCAATCTTGCCTTGAACAATCACTTATAATCTTCTGATTCAATCCAAATCGAATCTAGATGATCTAAACTATCTGGCAGGCTGATTTCAGCTTGAATATGAGCTCTGAACTTCCATAATTGAAGCTTTCATGCTTTTGAGCTTTATAGAGCTTCTCAGACCTTAAAATCTCTCTCAAACCTTGCGGAAGTATCTCCTGAACCTATCTAGATTTTTGATTGAGGGTAATTTCTCTTTCCACAGGTCAATAGACCTAAAATCTCTCTTCTGAGCACACTACAAACGCATGGAATAGTGCCATGTTCTCCTTTAAATCCGAGGATCAGATAAGATCCAAACACCAAATTGGTGTTGAAATTGATTGCTAAGTTCAGCAGCTTTCCATCGAGCTATTACTTGCTCAATTTGACCTTGTGAGTTGCTGGGAATTAGTCCTTGAAGATCTACCCGTAGGCGCAGTTGCACGAAGGAGCAGCTGAAGTTAGTCCCACCTCAGAAAGGTAGGAAAAACGCACTGAGACCGCTTGGTCGACAGCACAAGGTGCATGAAAAGCTTATCTGGTTATCTTGAGCACGTACACGTGCATGTGGTGTGTGTGCGTGGGCCTAGGTGGGCGTGAGCATGTGGGCTTGATGGGCCTGATATTATGCATTGTCTAAATGACTAAAATCCACCTAAATAAAACTAGGCTTGGGCCAAGTAGGGTCTGGTCCCACTCATTCTGGGTGTTGCGTATCCCTGAAAAGCTCGAGCCACCCACTAAAATAATATTTGCTAAGTGTGAGGGTGGATTTAAGTTTGAAATTTGATTAAGTGTGGAAAGGAGTGCACACTGATAACAAAGGCGAGAGAAGATAATACAAGAAGAAAGAGAGATAAGAGTTAAGAAGAGAAGATGAAATTAAAAGAGAAAAGATGAAAGTAAGAGATTAAAAGAGAGCTGAGGAATTGAAGAGAGAGGCGAGAGAACAGAGAGGATTTAAGAGAGAGAAAAGAGAGAGATGTCTGGTGTTTTAATTAGAAGTCTAATTTTTATGTTTAAGTCATCTAATTACTTAAACAGACGTGTGATGGAGAGGAGAAGGCTGAGGGAAAGATGGAATGCTTGAGTTTACTTGTATAAAGGCATATAAATTCATGTAAACATTTCTTTATGCCTTATATTTTGCAAATAATTGTAAAGACATTTCTTTTCTACCTTTTCATTGTAAAAATCTTTCATGTATATTTCTTTTCTATAATGGAATAGTTACAAGTTTTAATTGTTGAAATTCTTGTGCAAGTATAATGCAACATGTGTTTAACATATGTTATAATTATTGATCTAATTAATTAAGTAATTAGTAAATTATGCATTAGAATAAAAATGATGAATTAAAGACAATTATGCTTTCCAGTGAATGACTTGGATTCAACTAGTTAAAAGAAATAAAATCTAAAATGTTAGGTTAGCTTGACCCTATACTACAATCAACAACAACGATATAATAATTCAAGTTAACCTAAGTCCATTCTTTGCATGATTAATTAAGACTAATAATCTTAATTAACTGTGTTGAGAATTGTACGATCACTACCCATACGCTCATGCATCCACACACACACACGCATTTATAGGCACGTGCACACGCTCTCACGCACATGCCTGCAGGCGTACATGCAAATCAAGGACCATATGCTTGTGTTTTGCGCCTAGCATTGACGACTCACTTCAGCTGCTTGCTAGAACTCGATGTGGCATTATCTATGTGGTAGAACCATGCATTGCATAGCATGTGTGATTGCACGAATTAGGTGATTTTGGCCCTCAATATGAGGGCTATAATTAATTTTAATTTTAAATTAAATTACATAGTTACAAAGCTCTTATATAGGGCTATATAATTGTATAACTTATTTTAAAAAATAAGTTATTTAAATATATAATAAAATTAATGAAAGTTATGAAGTTGTACACATTAAATTAGTATTTAATTTACTAATTAAAGTAAAAATTGGTAACTTAATTACAAAATTGACTTTATACATAGTTAATTTACATATAAAGTATTTATTATACAATTTTAATGTATTTTAGAATCTTTATTTGAATTTATTTACATTTAAATATATGTTTAAGTTAGTCATGTACATAAATATTTTATAAATACTATAGTATAGTACCAATACAGTATAAATAGATTGGAAATACTTAACATAATAATATACAAGTATACATGATAAATAACTTTAGTATTAAATTAAATTACTAATTTATTTTATTTTAAGTTAATAATTTACTTAATTAACTTAATAACTTAATTACCTACTATAAATACATAATTAAATTAAATTACAGGTACAGTGAAGTATATAATACTTATTTAAATATGTACGTACAATATTAGATATAATTATGTACATATATATATAGGTTTTTATAATTACTATACATTTAATTTATATAAATTAATATGTAAGTATACATTAAAGTTATATATATAATAAATCATTCTAAATATTTAATTTAATGTATAGAATACAAATATAAGTTATTTATACATATTATTAATATATTGTACAATATGTACATATGCTTAGTTTTAAATTATACTTACAAGAATATACACACTATAAAAAGTATTTTTGGGGATTTTCTGTTTAGAGTTTTTATATGTACAATAGGGATAGGAGATGAAAGAGGAAGGGTGAGATGAGAGAAGAAAGTTCTTTTTACTACCAAATTGGAGATTCAGATTACTTTAAAATTTAACCAACACTTAGAAAAATACCTGATCTTACTCAAAATAGGTTTATTTTATTTTTTTGTAATTTTTTAATTATTTTACTTATATACAAGTTAAGCACAAATGAAGTCTTGAATGAATGTTTCACTAGGAACCTAGCTTCAAAATAGACTCTAAGGGGTTGGACAGCTAGTAAAACACTCAGAGACATTCATTATAGCATAGAGAGGACGCTCAAACATCTAAACATGAATTTCATCATGATTTGCATTATACTCACATATGGACAGTTATAGATCATGAATACTAACTGATAATGAATTCAAATAGCAATTATAAGCATTTCTAAATAGATTTAGAGCAATAAAGGGTACATGAATGCTTGTAATCATTATCCTAACATTATACACATACCAACCTCCTCAATTTGCAAAAACCCAGCTCAATTCCCTTAAATTTAGACCTACAACTATGTGAAGATAGCAACCATTGCTGTCACATATTAGCAGCCAACATCATTCATTTCCAGCAGCTGATTCAGCTACAATTTTTGTTTTGATCAGTAGCTGATGCTGCTACCCTTGTTGCACATGAGAACCCAGCAACATTACTGCTATCTAAATAAGTTTGGAAGGCTTAGATCAGACTAGATCAGGTCTGATTTGAGCCAAATTTAAATTCCATTAGAACTGAAAACACAATATCAACGAACTTTGAACTCCTCACAACATTTCAAACCTGAAATTCATTGAAAATCAGTTCCCAAAACATTGCAAGGCATCTTCTTGAAACATGAAAATAGTGGAATCAATTCTTCCTCATTAAAGTCTTTAAGGCCTTGTTTGGTAAGGGGAATTAGTTTGTGGGATAAGTTGAATGAGTGGAATAAATGGTGGAATAAGTGAGTTAATCCGTTTGGACGTTTTGACGAGTTAAAGTTATTCCATAGAGAAGGTGGAATAAGTTTACCCTGGGCTAAGTTCACTTAACCCGACATAAATAGGAGGCGAGTTAAGTGGCGGGTTAAGTACTTAACCCGCCAACCAAATACAACCTAAAGGTCTCAATATGATCTTCACTCTACATTATAGACAATATAGAGAGAATTGATCATATTAAGTACTTAAAACCATATCAAAAGAACTCCACATCTTCATTTTCCTTTAAACCAGGTTGAAATCATAGTGCGTCAGGAATTCATGTAGCCCCTGATTTGGGCTTTTGATTTTTATTTGATTTCTGAATAAGTCATCTGATGTGCTTAGACACCATTGATTGGTGTTCAAGGTGATCTAGTGACTATCTCAGAATCACTTGAGTCCTTGTTTAACCTCAAATTAGTATCACTGATTCTCGTTAGTCGAACTATCCAAAATAAAGCTCAAATTGGGTATAAGCTCATCTACAACTCAAATTTGAATTAAAACACATAAGATTCATTGCAATACACATAATTAGGCACTTAAAACCTCGAATAGCTCGATTGAATCCAATTAAAATCAAATGAACTCCAAATAATGAGATTAGGCATGAAAAACAAATCTGAAAGAAATCAAGCAATTCAAGGCAATTAAAACAAGATCGGGGGGTTTTTGTGAATTTTTGGAATGAATAGGAGACACCCCCCCCCCCCCCCCCCCCCCCCCCCCCCCCCCCACCCACCAGGTGGATTTTTGCTGCAAATTCAGATATAGAATCTAAGACTTCAGATCTGAATTTGACCTTAATGGAGGGGTGAATGATGAATAAAATGTGAGGAAATAAGAGAAAATGGTTGTGAGATGATTAGGGAGATGTATGAATCAAGGTGAAAATGCGGCAAACTTCTCTCAGATCTAAATCGATCAGAGAGATCAGGTCATGTCTAACTAGATCTATTCTAATCTAGAACTAATCTAAACAATTCAGATAGTATACTATGATTTATATGTTGTTTTCCACTTAGAGGAGGTGAGATCAACGTGACGTAAAAATGCGGAATTAACAATATAACAATATCACAAAATAACAATCACATAATAGGCACAAGTATTTTTAGGTGGAAACCCAACCCAGGTGAAAACCACCACTTAACTCTCTCAAGTTAGGATTTCCCGATCGACAAAGTTGATCAAATCCACTAAACGAATCACTTAAACGAGGATAATTCAACCTCTTACAACGACACTACTTTTAACGAGGGTAGTGTGCCTCAAACCCCTTCTCTTCACGAGAAGGATTTTGTCTCTCGATAGAGACGGGAATTCGCAACGCGAATACCCAACCAAATAACAAAGTAAAAGATACAAGAATAGTCCTAGAGAGCCAACAAAGTAATTCTTAAACTAAGCTTTTATAGGAGTTAGGAAACTTCCTTTTGGTGGAAGTGCGTCGACGACGTAGATGCGTGAACTACGCAATGGCACAACGGCGCTCTCTTGAACTACGGCGAGAGAGCGGGTGTGCAATTGGATTGAAGCTCTCTAGATGTAGAACTCAGCTTGGAGAGCTAGAGCTTTCTTCTTAAGATCAAAAGATACAAAATGATGTGAAAGTGTGTTGCCTGGTGTGTATTTGAGTGGCAAGGGTTCTCTTCTATTTATAGAGGTCCTAAGAAGGCTTTGGAAGGCCTTGGAAGGCTTCCATAGTCGTTTGGTGTAAGGCCTAAGTGTAACGACCCGGTTCCCGAGTCCCTACGAGACACGAGAACCGGACCGACTCGACTAATCCCAAGACCCAGTCGTCCAACGAGGAAGTAACCAAAAGACAGTAAAATAAACCACATTCAGCATGAATATAACTAACAGTAAGAAAGTACAGCAGTAAGGAAAGAAACTACTACAGTAGGCACCACCACAACAGTAAAACAACATTTATCATATAACAAAAACTGCAGGTAAAGAAGGTACAACGGAAACAAAACTACTCACTAGAACAGAAACAAAAAGGGGTACAAAGCTGGGGTAATTCTACTGGACCCTACTCGGCCCAGCGTCCTCTGCAGCCGCCGACCCTGGCTGCTCAACACCTGGTCCTGAAAAAGGTAACGAGTGTAACACGTCAGCAAAACGCTGAGTAGAGTGGCAAACTAACTAAAGGCAACAGTAGAGTGTACAGTAGCTGTTATGTTCTATTACTTCCTTTATTTACATCTTTCAATTTTTCTCACTATTTCATTTATTTCTCAGATCCTTTACTTGATCTTGAATGTCCTCGTGGGACGATCTTGATTGCAGTCTTTTCCAAAAGTAGAAGTAGCACGTGGTGCTCTCCTGGCCGGGAGAGTCCCCCGTGGTGATCCTACCCTCAGTCAACCACCCCAAGGTCACTGACAGACGTAACGGTGACTACGGCACGCGCGATAAACGCACAGGTAGCTAGCCCGCACTGGCACGCGGTCAGTCGTTTTCGTTAACGGGTGCGCCCAAAGCACAGCACGGAACCAGGGCAGAGCCCTCTCAGTAACAGGGGTCCAACCCCTCCACAGTAACCAAACCGGGGCCTTGCCCCTCCACAGTCCGCGCACCCTCGCCTGACTACCCTGGTTTGCCCTAGTGGGCCTAACAAGTCGGTGAAGGAGGCTAGCAGAACCCCGGGGCCCGTGGGGTAGCTAGTACTCTCCTAACACTACTAGCTCTCCTCGGTACTACGTACACGAGGGCCAACAAGTCGGTACAGAGCGGCCAATCCTAACCCCGGGTCCCTGGGGCGGCTGGCCCCACTCTGCACTAAACAGGTACAGGTACTTCCCTTGGTACTGCGTACCCAAGAGACAGTACAAACTACATCTCAGTTCCATTCCTTTTTCTTTCCAGGAGTTCCACTCCTAACTCCCCGTAGGGTTCCAGCTCTTTATTTCAGAACATCATATGTTTCACTTTCCAGATTCACGTTCTCAAATTCCATGATCTCAAACATGTTTCTTTATTCATAACAGGCAGCTGTTAATTAAATTTACAGGCAGCTTTATATATTCCTTTCCATTTTCCAAGACTGCAGTAATATACATTCCACTAGTTTTTCCATCCTAGGATTCATGCCATATCCTAGGATCTATCATACAATCTAGTTTTCCGACCCTAGGATTCATGCAACACCTAGGAGCTATCATTCCATATATTTCTCATTCCTAGGATTCATGCAAAGCCCTAGGTTCTAGTTATGGTTCCATACTTTAACATATTTTATTAATACTTAAAGCCACTCTACCAGGTATAACGGGAGTAATGGGGGCGTGATCGGGAATCCCGTGCGCCTCCGCGACTCTCAAGACTGCAACCGAACGAGGTCCTATCACAAGGATCAAACACAAGGAGTGTCTCAAAACAGTGTATAGCTACTGTAGGCGGGTAGAGGAATTAATTCTGAGACGAACGCTACTCGAATCGCGGAAAACGGAGCCCAAACGGGCCCTAAACGGGTCGAGAAAGACGATACTGTGCAAAATCAGACGTCTGGAACTCCTTCCAGACGTCTTAAACGGTGGATCAGAGAATTACCTGTTCGGCTTGGTTCCCCGGACGTCCAGAAGTCTGCGGGGACGTCTGCCTAGATCCAAGACATCCGATGGTCCCTCCGGACGTCTGGAGGTCACTCCCGCCGTCTGGTACAACTTCCAGACGTCTGATTCGCAAAGGATGACGAATCAGAGAACCTGCGCACAGCCAGCCCCCCTCCCTCAGTACGGTCAGTCGACAAAAAGGAAGAAGAAAGCGGAAACTCACCTTTCAAACGTCCGTATGGTCTCACAGACGTCGACCTTGCCGTCTGGATATCAATCCAGACGTCTGATTCTGGAAATTTTTCCAGAATCAGAGCCCTGCTCGGCCTCCGCTCGCGACGCCTCCCGCGTCGCACCTCGCGCGTCTGCTGCTCAGCCCGCACAGGTCCCTCTCCGCGACGCTCTGCGCCCCCTGCGCCCTCCGCCGGCCGGCCAAGCCGCTCCTGGAGAGCTTGCCCTCACGGCAGAGCCCCGCCCTCGCACGCCGCAGCTCCTCCGCGCTCACTGCGGCTGCCGCTGCCGCTGCGCCCTCGCGTCCGCTCGCTCTCGCGCACAGGCAGGAGAAGAAGGAGGAAGATGGTGGAGACGGGAGGGGAGGCGCGCCCCCCTTTTAACGCCGCGCGGAGAGGAGAGAGAAGGCGGTCGCAGCCGCCTGCAGCCGCAGAGAAAGAGGGCAGAAACGCAAGTCTGCGCGCACAGGCGCGCAGACGAATATCCCGTGCGAGCATAACTGTTCGCCAGACGTCTGTAAACTATCCCGGACGTCTGGTCAGACGTCTGGATGTGATCCCAGACGTCTTGACAGACGTCTGGGCCACCTCCCAGACGTCTTAAAAGGCGTCTGGGGCACGCGCTCGTTACAATATAACAAACTCAAAGGAAGTTTCGTCCCCGAAACTTGCGCCAACTAGGGTGCGGGAAGAAGATGTCCAAATAACCATAACAAACTCAAAGAGGACCGAAGCCGGTCCGAAAAGACGTACCCGCGAAAAGCTCTGGGTACCGCTCCCGCATTGCCGCCTCAGGCTCCCAGGTAGCCTCCTCGTACCGCTGGCTCCTCCACAAAACCTTTACCAGGGGTACTTGCTTTCGTCTCAACCTGCGGACGGCTCGGTCTAGGATCTGCACTGGTCGCTCGGGGTAGGTCAGGTCGTCGCTCACCTCGACGCTCTCGTGACTCAGTACGTGGCTGGGATCGGCTACGTACTTCCTGAGGTTGGACACGTGGAACACGTCGTGCACACCAGAAAGCTGCGGGGGAAGGGCAAGTCTGTAAGCAACGGGTCCAACCCGCTCCAGGACCTCGAAGGGCCCCACGAACCTCGGCGCGAGCTTCCCTCTCACCCCAAACCGCTGTAAGCCCTTCATGGGCGAAACACGAAGAAAGACGTGGTCCCCAACCTCGAACTGCACCTCTCTGCGTCTGCGATCTGCGTAGCTCTTCTGTCTGCTCCTGATAGTGCGGAGTCGTCTGTGGATCTGCTCAACTACCTCCTGACTCTGCCGGATCAACCTGGGGCCAACCTCCCACTTGGTCCCCACCTCAACCCAACTCAAGGGTGCCGTGCATTTCCGTCCGTACAGAGCCTCGTAGGGAGCCATGCCGATGCTCGAGTGATAACTGTTGTTGTATGCAAACTCCGCCAGGGGCAGGTGCTCCTCCCAAGAGCCCCTCCAGTCTAGTACACAGGCACGCAAAAGGTCCTCAAGTGTCTGTATCGTGCGTTCCGACTGTCCGTCCATCTGGGGGTGGTAAGCCGTGCTAAACCTCAACCTCGTCCCCAAAGCCTGCTGAAACTCAGCCCAAAACTGGGACGTAAAGCGGGTATCCCGGTCGGATACGATCTCCCGCGGAACTCCGTGTAGTCGCACCACGTCACGGATATACCTCTCGGCCAACTGTGCTGGTCCCAAAGTGACTCGGATCGGCAAGAATCGTGCCGTCTTCGTCAATCTATCCACTATTACCCAGACTGCGTCGTGTCCTCGCTGGGTAACAGGTAAGCCCACCACCAAGTCCATGGTGATGCTCTCCCACTTCCACTCTGGCACTGGAAGCGGCTGAAGCGGCCCTGCAGGCCTCTGATGCTCGGCTTTCACCTGCTGGCACACTAAGCACTGCTGCACGAACTCACCCACATCCCGCTTCATCCCTCTCCACCAGAACTCGCGTCTCAAGTCATGGTACATTTTTGTGTTTTCGGGATGTATGGTGAATCTGGAACCGTGTGCCTCAGTTAGGAGTTCTCTCAACAGCTCCTCATCTCTGGGGACGCACAACCGTCCCCCCAAGCGTAACACCTGGTCTGTGAAAGAGAAGTCCCCTGGGTCCCCTGATAGTACTCTGTCGCGCAAAGACTGCAAGTACGGATCGGCCATCTGTCCCGTGATGATGCGGTCTATCAACTCTGGTCTGGTCTGCCGTGTCACCGTCACTGCCCCACAGTACCCTCGTAACTCTAGAGGTCGCCAACTGCCCACCTCCTCCAAAAGGCTCCAACTCTGTAACTGTAGACTGGCCAAGCGTGCGGGCGCCTTACGGCTCAAGGCGTCAGCCACCACATTGGCCTTTCCTGGGTGGTAGGAGATGCTGCAGTCGTAGTCCTTCAGGAGCTCCAACCAACGTCTCTGTCTCATGTTGAGCTCCTTCTGGTCAAAAAGATATCTGAGGCTCTTGTGATCTGTAAAAATCTCGAAGGTCTCACCGTACAAGTAGTGCCTCCATGTCTTCAGTGCGAAGACAACAGCTGCCAACTCTAGATCGTGGGTAGGGTAGGTATGCTCATGGGGCTTCAGTTGCCGCGAAGCGTAAGCGACCACGTGACCCCTCTGCATGAGCACACCTCCTAACCCCTGCAAGGAAGCGTCCGTGTACACAACGAACCCGCTACTACTGTCAGGGATGGTGAGCACGGGAGCCGAGGTCAACCTCTCCTTCAGCTCCAGAAAACACGCCTCACAGGCGTCTGTCCAAGCGAAAGGCACATCCTTCCGAGTCAACTGTGTCATAGGACGTGCAATCTGCGAAAACCCTCTGATGAACCGTCTGTAGTAACCTGCCAGTCCCAGGAAACTGCGAATCTCAGTGACTGAACGCGGTCTCTCCCACCTGAGCACTGCCTCGACCTTGGCGGGATCTACCGCCAGGCCGTCTCCAGAGATCACATGACCCAAAAAGGTCACCTCCCTCAACCAGAACTCGCACTTGCTGTATTTGGCGTACAGCCTGCGTCGTCTCAGAGTGTCCAGGACCATCCGCAAGTGCTGTCCGTGCTGCGTCCGATCTCTAGAATAGATGAGTACATCTATGAAAACCACCACAAACTGGTCCAAGTACGGTCTGAACACCCGGTTCATCAGGTCCATGAAAGCAGCGGGGGCATTGGTCAGCCCAAACGGCATGACCAAAAACTCGTAGTGTCCGTAGCGGGTGCGGAAAGCTGTCTTGGAGACGTCGGTCTCCCTGATCCTCAACTGGTGGTATCCAGACCTCAAGTCGATCTTGGAAAACACCGTGGCACCCCGCAACTGGTCAAACAAATCGTCAATCCTCGGCAGCGGATATCTGTTCTTGATGGTGACCCTATTCAGCTGTCGGTAGTCCACACAAAGGCGTAGGGTCCCATCCTTCTTCTTCACAAACAGTACCGGGGCTCCCCAGGGAGACGCACTGGGCCTCACGAAACCCTTCTCCAAAAGGTCCTGCAACTGAGACTTGAGCTCTCGCAGCTCAAGCGGTGCCATTCTGTAAGGCGCGGTGGAGATGGGGCTGGTCCCTGGTACTAGTGAGATCTCAAACTCGATCTCACGCTCGGGCGGTAGTCCTGGTAACTCGTCTGGAAACACGTCGGGGTACTCTCTGACCACTGGGATGCTCTGGAAGTCTGCCACGGGGCTGTGCTCTGCCACCACACAAGCTAAGAAGCCCTCACACCCCTGGCTCAAAAGTCTCGCCGCCCGAAGTGCCGAAATGCACCTGAAACCTCCGTCCACTGGCTGCCCGTGAAACTCGAAGGAAGGCAACTCCGGAATGGAGAAGACAATCTTCCTCTCAAAGCAGTCTACCAAGGCGTGGTAAGCGGACAGCCAATCCATCCCCAGAATCACCCCAAAGTCCTCCATCTGTATCATAATCAGGTCAGCTGGCAGGCTGTGTCCCCCGATGCTGACCCCGCAACCCGTGTACACCTCCTCAGCTACAAACAGCTGACCGCTCGGACCTCTGATTACGAACGGATTCTTTAACAATGTATAATCCTGGTCCAAACTAACTGCGAAACTGTCTGCGACAAACGAGTGCGTAGCGCCGGAATCGAAAAGCGTGTAAACGACTCTGCCAGAAACTGAAACCATACCTGCTACCACGGATCTCGAAGCTCTGGCGTCCCTGTGTGTTAGGGCGTTGATACGCCCCTCAGCTCTAGGTGCGGACGAAGCAGCCACACTCTGCGTCGGACGGGTAGGTGCTGGCCGGTACCCTCCTCGCGACTGCGGTCCTCCTCCTCGCGCCTGGAAACCGCGGCCTCCTGCGCGCCCTCCAGTGCTCTGCGCGGGAAGTATCTGCTGACCTCCTGCCCTAGATGGGCAGTCCCTCCTGACGTGGCCCGGCTGGCCACACTGGTAGCAGAGGGGAACCCGACTCCCGCCCTCAGTGAGTCCCTGCTGTCGGCTAGGCGGGGGTCCGGTGCTGGCGACTGGCCCCTGTCGAGGGCCCCCAAAGGCCACTGATGGCCCTGCACAACGTGACGGCTCTCCTGCGGACGCCACGTGTCTCCGTTCTCGCCGGCCCTGTGAGAAGTCTGGCTGAAAGGGCCTCTTCCGCCCGCCGTCGGTCTCTCGCGCGGACGGGTTGGTCTCCTCGTAAGTCATAGCTGCCTCTACCACCCTCGAAAACGTCGGCAGCTTCAGGGGTTTGACATACCCCCGGATCGCAGGCCGGAGCCCCTCGGTGAACCTCCAAAGGCGCTCCTCCTCAGTGGCTACCGCTGTCGCTGCAAAGCGGGACAGCTCCAAGAAACGCGTGCGGTACGCGCTCACGGTCATCGTCCCTTGGCGGAGAGTGTGGAACTCCCGCCTCCTCTGGTCCTGCCACGTCTGGGGAAAGTACTGCTCGCAGAAGAGGGTGACGAACTGGTCCCACGTCGGCTCGTCCCTCTCCTGTCCCCGGACCGCCCTCCACCACCGGTGTGCCGCACTCTCCAGCTGGTATGTGGCAAAGGCCACGCGGCACTCCACCGGGGGGCGAAGGGTGTCGAAGATCTTCTCCAGCTGCTCAAGCCAGTCCTCTGCCTCGGTCGGGTCCTCATCCCCCTTGAAGGAGGGGGGCTTCAGCTTCCGGAACTGTCCGAAAAGCTCGAAGTGGTGCTGTAGGGGAGGTGCTGGTGCACCTCCAGGCGAAGGTGCCTCGTGTACAGAAGTGTCGGAGGAAGGTGGGGGCGGCAGGGGCCCATCCCCTCCCTCGTGTCCAGCGCCGCGTCCGTCGCGTGGTCCCACAGAGGACTCCCCCTCTGCAACCCCAGGAGGAGGTGCTCGGGGTGGTGGGTGGAGCTCCTCTCGTACAATATCCCGTATCAGTCTGGCGAGGTCCTGGGCCTGGATGCCAGGGAGTGGTGGCTGGTCTACCGAGACGACAACGACAGCACGTCCACCTCGCCGACCTCGCCCTCGGCCGCGCCCGCGGCCAGTCTCGCCAGTCCCACGACGAGGCATCTCCTGCAAGGAGACACGAAACAAAACGGAAACGTCAAAACAGACGGTACCTAACAACACTTCTAAGAGCTCATATCAAGAGATATGTTGTGGTGGCTACTCTAGCTATAAACATGTGAATTGGTTATTTTCCAGTCAGTTGATTCACTTCTCGGGACGACCTTGCTCTGATACCATCTTGTAACGACCCGGTTCCCGAGTCCCTACGAGACACGAGAACCGGACCGACTCGACTAATCCCAAGACCCAGTCGTCCAACGAGGAAGTAACCAAAAGACAGTAAAATAAACCACATTCAGCATGAATATAACTAACAGTAAGAAAGTACAGCAGTAAGGAAAGAAACTACTACAGTAGGCACCACCACAACAGTAAAACAACATTTATCATATAACAAAAACTGCAGGTAAAGAAGGTACAGCGGAAACAAAACTACTCACTAGAACAGAAACAAAAAGGGGTACAAAGCTAGGGTAACTCTACTGGACCCTACTCGGCCCAGCGTCCTCTGCAGCCGCCGACCCTGGCTGCTCAACACCTGGTCCTGAAAAAGGTAACGAGTGTAACACGTCAGCAAAACGCTGAGTAGAGTGGCAAACTAACTAAAGGCAACAGTAGAGTGTACAGTAGCTGTTATGTTCTATTACTTCCTTTATTTACATCTTTCAATTTTTCTCACTATTTCATTTATTTCTCAGATCCTTTACTTGATCTCGAATGTCCTCGTGGGACGATCTTGATTGCAGTCTTTTCCAAAAGTAGAAGTAGCACGTGGTGCTCTCCTGGCCGGGAGAGTCCCCCGTGGTGATCCTACCCTCAGTCAACCACCCCAAGGTCACTGACAGACGTAACGGTGACTACGGCACGCGCGATAAACGCACAGGTAGCTAGCCCGCACTGGCACGCGGTCAGTCGTTTCCGTTAACGGGTGCGCCCAAAGCACAGCACGGAACCAGGGCAGAGCCCTCTCAGTAACAGGGGTCCAACCCCTCCACAGTAACCAAACCGGGGCCTTGCCCCTCCACAGTCCGCGCACCCTCGCCTGACTACCCTGGTTTGCCCTAGTGGGCCTAACAAGTCGGTGAAGGAGGCTAGCAGAACCCCGGGGCCCGTGGGGTAGCTAGTACTCTCCTAACACTACTAGCTCTCCTCGGTACTACGTACACGAGGGCCAACAAGTCGGTACAGAGCGGCCAATCCTAACCCCGGGTCCCTGGGGCGGCTGGCCCCACTCTGCACTAAACAGGTACAGGTACTTCCCTTGGTACTGCGTACCCAAGAGACAGTACAAACTACATCTCAGTTCCATTCCTTTTTCTTTCCAGGAGTTCCACTCCTAACTCCCCGTAGGGTTCCAGCTCTTTATTTCAGAACATCATATGTTTCACTTTCCAGATTCACGTTCTCAAATTCCATGATCTCAAACATGTTTCTTTATTCATAACAGGCAGCTGTTAATTAAATTTACAGGCAGCTTTATATATTCCTTTCCATTTTCCAAGACTGCAGTAATATACATTCCACTAGTTTTTCCATCCTAGGATTCATGCCATATCCTAGGATCTATCATACAATCTAGTTTTCCGACCCTAGGATTCATGCAACACCTAGGAGCTATCATTCCATATATTTCTCATTCCTAGGATTCATGCAAAGCCCTAGGTTCTAGTTATGGTTCCATACTTTAACATATTTTATTAATACTTAAAGCCACTCTACCAGGTATAACGGGAGTAATGGGGGCGTGATCGGGAATCCCGCGCGCCTCCGCGACTCTCAAGACTGCAACCGAACGAGGTCCTATCACAAGGATCAAACACAAGGAGTGTCTCAAAATAGTGTATAGCTACTGTAGGCGGGTAGAGGAATTAATTCTGAGACGAACGCAACTCGAATCGCGGAAAACGGAGCCCAAACGGGCCCTAAACGGGTCGAGAAAGACGATACTGTGCAAAATCAGACGTCTGGAACTCCTTCCAGACGTCTTAAACGGTGGATCAGAGAATTACCTGTTCGGCTTGGTTCCCCGGACGTCCAGAAGTCTGCGGGGACGTCTGCCTAGATCCAAGACGTCCGATGGTCCCTCCGGACGTCTGGAGGTCACTCCCGCCGTCTGGTACAACTTCCAGACGTCTGATTCGCAAAGGATGACGAATCAGAGAACCTGCGCACAGCCAGCCCCCCTCCCTCAGTACGGTCAGTCGACAAAAAGGAAGAAGAAAGCGGAAACTCACCTTTCAGACGTCCGTATGGTCTCACAGACGTCGACCTTGCCGTCTGGATATCAATCCAGACGTCTGATTCTGGAAATTTTTCCAGAATCAGAGCCCTGCTCGGCCTCCGCTCGCGACGCCTCCCGCGTCGCTCCTCGCGCGTCTGCTGCTCAGCCCGCACAGGTCCCTCTCCGCGACGCTCTGCGCCCCCTGCGCCCTCCGCCGGCCGGCCAAGCCGCTCCTGGCGAGCTCGCCCTCACGGCAGAGCCCCGCCCTCGCACGCCGCAGCTCCTCCGCGCTCACTGCGGCTGCCGCTGCCGCTGCGCCCTCGCGTCCGCTCGCTCTCGCGCACAGGCAGGAGAAGGAGGAAGATGGTGGAGACGGGAGGGGAGGCGCGCCCCCCTTTTAACGCCGCGCGGAGAGGAGAGAGAAGGCGGTCGCAGCCGCCTGCAGCCGCAGAGAAAGAGGGTAGAAACGCAGGTCTGCGCGCACAGGCGCGCAGACGAATATCCCGTGCGAGCATAACTGTTCGCCAGACGTCTGTAAACTATCCCGGACGTCTGTTCAGACGTCTGGATGTGATCCCAGACGTCTTGACAGACGTCTGGGCCACCTCCCAGACGTCTTAAAAGGCGTCTGGGGCACGCGCTCGTTACACTAAGAGAACCCGGTCGAAGTCAGAAGTAATCATGATTCTGATAGGGTCATCAGACGTCTGGTCTTGGCATCAGATGTCTGGAAAATCCGTTTAAGACGTCTGGAAACTAAGTCAGACGTTTGATTTTAGGCGGGTTTCCTTCATGACTTGAATCAGATCGAAACAAGGTTCTAGTGAAAGTCCATCAGACAACACATAGGACATCTGGCACAAGGTCATTTACGGACGTCTGATACGATGCTAACAGTCATTTCCTTAACGTTTGCTGAGGAAGCCAATGGTCCTCTAATTGGACGTTTGGCAAAGGCATCAGATGTCTCCTAAGATGTCTGGACTAAGGTCTGGATGTCTGATTTCATCAGATAGAACTAAGTCCAGCTTAAATAATCGGACATCTGAGTCAACAGTTAGACGCCTTAAAAGTTTTTATCAGACGTCTGAAATCCAGATTAGACGTCTGAAAAGGCTGTCTGAACCCTATTGTTGGTGCTAGAGCACCACGATCATTTATTTTGATGATAACAAAACACGTGTCATTTAATATTTGCACTTTGAGTCCTAGATTTCAGGTCAATCGCAAATGGATACGTGATTAGACGGAGTTCGAGCTCGCATCCAGGACGGATTGGACGTGCTTGATGGAAAACAGAGGAGATTCGCGAGGAGCGATAGATTGAAGAAGGAAGGAGATGAAGAATAGGATAGATTTCCTTCTCTTGTACTCATTGTATTTTTCGTTTCTTTTGTTGCTCTTTATTTTTGTTACTTAGATTTCTGTTAAAGAGCCTCAAAGTACCCTAACAGTAGTCCTAGGAACACCTGCACAACCTTAGGATACTTAGGTTTTCTATAGAACACTTAGAAAACCAATATAGGGTTCAAACAGCATTTCCAGACGTCTAATTCCAAAATCAGACGTCTGATAAAGTATTTTAAGACGTCTGACTGTTGTTTCAGACGTCTGATAACTATCAGGCTGGACATAGTTAGTTCTGTCTGATGAAATCAGACGTCCAGACCTTAGACCAGACGTCTTAGGAGACGTCTGATGGATTTGCCAGACGTCCAATTAGTGGACCGTTGGCTGGCTTACCATACACTCAAGGATATGACCGTTAGAGCCTTATCAGACGTCCATAGGACTGTCCAGACGTCTGATAATTGACCGTTTTGCCTCAGCTGACCCAAAATCTCTTCTCAGAGATTTTCTAGCCGTTGCAACGTTTGGAAAATCCATTCCCACAGTAGAAGTAGGTTTCCAGACGTCCAGACATAGTGCCAGACATCCTATATGCCGTCTGATGGACTTGCACAAAAACCTTGTTTAGATCTGATCTAAGTCAGGAAGAGACCCGCCTAAAATCAGACGTCTGACCTTGGAATCAGACGTCTTAAAGTGAAGTTCCAGACGTCTGATGCCAGAATTAGACGTCTGATAAGCCTGTCAGAACAATGATTGTTCCTGATTTCGGGCTGATTCTCTTGGGCTTTGCTCCCAACGGCTATAGAACCTTTCCTAAGCCTTCCTAAGGCTTCTATAAATAGAGGGGAACCTTTGCAACACAAACACACCTAGAAACACTAAGACACACCTAGAGAGACCAAGATACACAAGAAACACTTTGTAATACACTTTCCACTCTCTTGTGTCCCAGCTAGCTCTTGCTCTCCAAGCTCAAGTTCCATTCTCTTGAGAGCATCAAGCTGTTGCGCACCCGCTCTCCCGCCGTAGTTCACGAGAGCGAAGTTGCGCCGTCGCGTAGCTCACGCACCGCGTCATCAACTCGACGCACTCCTTGCAAAGGCTGGTTTCCTAATTCCTATAGAAGCTAGGTTTATAATTACTTTGTTGGCTCTATAGGATTACTTGTTTATTTTATCTTTGTTATTTGGTTGGGTATTCGCTTTACGAATTCCCGTCTCCTTCGCGAGACAAAATCCTTCTCGTGGAGCGAAGGGGTTGAGGTACGCTACCCTCGTGTAAGTAGCGTGGTTGTATTGAGGTTGAATCACCCTCGTTTAAAGTGATTCGGTTTAGTGGATTTTGATCAACTTGGTTGATCGGAAAATCCTAACTCGAGAGGGTTAGGTGGTGGTTTTCACCCGATTTGGTTTTCCACCTAAAAATACTTGTGTACTTGTGTGATTGACTTTTTGTGAGTTTGTTTATTTTATTTCCGCAATTATTACGTCACCCCCTCCTGGTAGGTCCGGAAACTTCACCTATTTTATTTTTCTAAGTTCTCTACAGAAAACCTAAGTATGCTAGGGTTGTGCAAGTGTTCCTAAGACTACTGTTAGGGTTCTTTGAGACTCTTTAACAAGAATCTAAGAGACAAAAACAAAGAGTAACAAAAGAAACAAAAAATACATAGTACAAAGGAAAGGAAATCTATCCTATTCTTCATCTCCTTTCTTCTTCAAGCTATCGCTTCTCGTGAAGCTCCTTTGTCCTCCATCAAGCTCCTCTAATCCACCATGGATGCGAGCTCAAACTCTATCTTAACCATGTCTCCATTTGCAATTAACCTGAAATCTAAGACTTCAAGTAGAAATGTTAAATGATATGTGTTTTGTTATCATCAAAATAAACGATCGTGGTGCTCTAGCACCAACATTACACTATCTAATTAATCTAAGAAAGTGATAAATCTAACCTATGAAAGCAGTAAATCCTATGTTAAATGGAAGAATGGGACCTGAGGGTCTCCACCTGGTGGATGGAGAGGAAGAAGAGAGGAAGGGGACTCTGGCAGAGTGAAAGCTCGCTGGTGGAGCTTTGGGTTGCCCTGGGGTGCTACGAAGTCCTTAGCGGTGAGGAGGATCGGAGTAGATGATCTCCACTACTACAGCAATGGAGTAGAGGTAGAGTGAGGAGAGACCAGAGGGGTGAAGGGATTGCCTCGAGAAATGTAGCAGGGAGGTCGATGGTTTGCGTGCAACTTCAGGGAAGTTCTTAAGTAGGTTGAGGAGTGAATCACATCACCGTGGAGGTGAGATTAGGTGCACCTAGGTCTAATGGTGGGATGAAGAGGGATGATGCGTGAGAAGCTCTAGGACAAAATCCAACTGCATGATAAGATCTAGATGAAATTACAATTCTCCACACAAATGCATACGAAGTTTCGATTGGAATTGGCTGTTGGATCATGGGTTCAAGCAATCAACGGCAGTTGTAGCGTGAGTTCATCACGAACTACAGTGCCTAAGTAGAAGAGAAGAGCCACAAGGGTGTTTGTGATATTTGCACAAAAGGGCTTAAATTGAAATGGTGGAAGATTTATGCAGAGGCCCATTAGTGGTGAAGAATGATGGCAGTGCGGTCCTCAGAGTGTCTCAAATGGGTCCCTAGTAGCTTGCAAATTAGTCCCTGAAGGTGTTTATGTATGAAAATCTGAAGGATGAAGGACCTATTTATAATCTACTGAATGTCCTATTGATGTCCAAGTGCGACTAAGTTTTTATTGAAGCTTAATTGAACATTTAGGAATATGATTTCACTTTCAATTTGAACTTTTGAACCAAAATATCTGTTCAATTTGCAATTGGATCACCATATTACACTTAGTAATAGAATATCTCATTTTGTGACCTAATTATGCGTTTTTAACACAAATTGGATGTTTGAGATCATTTCTGTTAATTTTCACACTTAACCCATTTCTTATGTTAATTATGTATTATTTAACCTAGTTCTCACTTAACTTAGGCATTTTAGCTATGATGAGTTACACCTCATTAATCATCAGCACACCCACCTACGAGCAAGAGCCAATTCAGAAGTTGTGTTCCGTTGAGTGGATTTCTTTGTGTTACAAGCTGAGCATTCCATGCTTCAGCTTGAGGAGTGTTGACAAAATTGTAGTTATTTAATCCCATATAGTAGAGTGGGACTTTGTGCTGTGTGTGATCTCTTATAAATAAACTTATATCTCCTCAGTTATTCTTTGAGAAGAAATATAGAGAAACATGCCCATAAAGATACTTTTTCTGTGATTTTCTCCATACTCTTTGTGAGTGAGGTTTTCACGTAAATCCAAGTATTCTTTAATTACTTTACTATTTTTTATATCTTATTAATACGTTTCCATTTATTATATTTTTTAAACTACTATAGAGATAAAAGATGAACAAAAGATGACCCCTCCTGCAAAGTAAATACCACATAGGATAATCCTGTGATCTACCTAGGTATTTATGAATTTGCTAAATAAATTGACCTTAAGATATCATTGGTTGAAATACATCAACCGCAATCGAAGAACACAAAAGCAAGAGTAGTAAATACATCCTATTCCTTACTCTCATTGAAAGCTAAGTGGCATCTGAGGTCCAATGCTATCCTAGGCTATTGGAAAATTTCAGATGGAGATCCAGATCTTCTATCTCCGTCCGAGCATGTGATACAAAACAACCTTAATTAGCCTAAAAAATTTAATGCCTAAAACGCTCGCGATACTTTTTCTCATCGTCATGTAAGCTAGAACAAGTAGCCACACCATTTTTGTTGGTCGATGTTGCTGTGGTTGGCCAGTGTGGGCTTATGCCGTCGGTTGGTGGCTTTCTATTGGTGTGGTGGTTATGATTTTTTATTTTTTCTTTTTTTTAAGTATAGTTTATTTTATTTTGAGGATAACGTGTGATCCCGTGTGTATCCCAGTTGAGTTCCCTGATACGATTTAGGGGTTATTCGTTAGTGTTGCCTTTGAAATTTTTTCTTGTTGATGCTTTGTCGATTATAGGAGCATATGATTGATATATTTCTTATCTTATTTTTTTTTTGTGTTTTGGCCTTTCCTCGTGAGAGGTGTAATTTCTCATTCCTTTTGAAGGTAAACTTTTCTTTCTTCCTGTGTATTCTTTGTATTGGATTCTTTTTCCCCTTCCTTGGTGGAGGACCCCTTGTGGGGAGGGTTTTGATAAAAAAAAGGAAAAGAGAAAAAATAGCCACGCGATCCGAGTAACTCCAGCTGACAACAGCAATTTTCTGAAAAAGAATGGCACGTTCCCAGTCCGAAATTATTATTGTTGGAAGATCCATTGGGACGAGAAGGACGAAGGAGATTCTCCGACAAAGCTTGCGTGGTGAAGACGGTGAAATACCTTGGGTCGATGCTTTATGTCACGTGGCCGGAGGCTATGACGTGGCTCGACCCCCACCGCCACCTTCCCCCCCTCATTTCCTGCGGGCGCCGGTGACCGGTCACTTATTTTCCTTCCCCCCACTCCTCTGCCCGGATAAGGCTGTGTTTCTCCGTAGTGGCTACGGTGGGAAAATCCCCAAAACGCCCTTCGACTTATTTGGCGCCTGACCCCCCCGCCCGGACGAGGCTGCGTCTGTCCGTCGTTACTACAGTGGGAAAATCCCCAAAGTGCCTTTCGGACCTGCGGGCGTTCGTCCGAAGTGAAACAGCCTACGAGTTGGGCCCCACGAGGAAAACGCGGATGAGTGCATCGTGGTTGTTTTTGTTTGCTTCATTTTTCAACGTACGCCTTTGATTTGGGGTTTGTTCGAAGGCGAGATAAAATAGGGGTTAAGATAGAATAAGCAGAGATAAGATGTTTATTAGGTGGGGAATAAGAAAAGGATTAAGTAGGAAGATAAAATAATCGGTGTAATAATCTGACGTCAGTGATATTTATTTGATAAAATAAATGAAAGTTAAGTATAACAGTATGTATTTGTTTAATATTAAAAATTAAAGTGAAAAATATATTAGATATTTATATAATAGTAAAAAATGAATAAATATTATTGTGATTTTTTTAAAATAATTAAAAATAATTATCTATGAATTTATATGAAAATAATTGAAAAAATTTTGACAAAAATCTCGTGATAAAAAAAAAATTACCCAAATTCTACCATAAAACAGAGCCCAAGGTTTATTGCTATTTAGAATGCGTACCGGCACCCCACTCCTCCCCACACTCTGGCCATTCATTCATTTTACACGAGGGAACGAGAATGGATTGCATGGGGCACTATCTTGGTAGGGGGGAAGGGAATACCGTAGAGAGTGAAGGGTGGTGTTTTTAGGTAATCTTCTTTTCTTTTTTTTTGCAAGAATAAATCACTTGCCATGGAAAAATGGGGTGTTTATTCCAATTGTTATGAGTTGATGGTGAAGGGGTTATATAAAATAAGACTTTTCCATGAATGTTGATTGGGCTCTCTTGGAGTAGAGTGCTCGATTTAAATACAATTCCAAATGAAACAAGCAATTGGTAATTCAGTTTTACCTTGATTGATATACATCCAAAGAGAGTGTCAAACTCTCACAATTCACTATAGGTTTGGCGAACATTGAATACAAAAGAGTTCTCTTTCTGATTACGTAACACTCTCTTTGAATATCTTAGGTTTATATAAGTCGTGCAATCCTCAATTATGGGGATCGTGGGTCCTCAAACCACGATCCCACGATCTAATCAATAATGGGGATGTGGCCCATAATTGTCATGCTCGTCTATCTACCGAGCAGATGAAATTTACCAGTACTTTGTACAAAGATTCTCCTTCAATTAGACGAATATGGCTAGGTTGCCAGGCAGATGGGTGAAGACCTGCTTGCAGATTTCTGGGCCTGGCCATATTGCTAGTGTAAGCGGGTTATTGGATTTGGTTCGCAAACTTACTTCTTTCATGGGCCCTCTTAATGAGGCCCAACTAAAATGGTTTTTTCCCCCTCTTTAGTTACCCCACTCTCTTTGTCAGCTAGGCAACAGAGAAAGTAGTGGTCATCAATAGGAAGTAAGCATTGTGCATATGGTACTCCCAATAATAGGTCCACTATTCATTAGGCCACCCAGTCATTTTTAAGGAAAATTCATGTAGTTGTTGTGATGGTAGGTAGGGTACCGCACATTAGAAAATGATGGGCATATCACACCCCATTTATGAGGATAAATAGGCATATCATCGCCTGATTTTCCTGGCAGGCTTTTGAAGTTATCATCTTGGGATTTAATGTTGTACGATGTAAGCATCGATTGTTGCAAGTGATGGCCAATCATTGCACGTTCATACTTGTTGTTTAGTATCGACAAGATGAGAATTAATTGTTGCAATGATGAAAAATCCTCACCATGGTAATTAGTATTGATTATGCGATTTTCTCGGGAGGCGTATCAAGCGGTACTGATTCGCTTGCAGAGGCATTAACTGCCTGTAATGATGGTGGGAATCGAAAAGTTCGAATGTCGTGCCAAACGAGGATATAAATAAGGGGTCAATAAATGCCCCCACACCCCTGCTGTGAAACCTCGAGTGATCTTGCAAGTGAGCTTCCTTGGAGGAGAAATACACCGAAGAAGCAATTGTTCATCCTCGTTGTTGAGAAGATGTTGGGGATCACGGGAAAATATCAATCCGCCTCTTCCTCATCTAGATTATCGACTGAGACATTAGTATTTTACACTTTTAGCTCAAACTTTCGTAGCAAGTCAATGATAGAAGGGTTCCTAGGGGAACACGGACTTGGTGAAGCCCGCTTTCATGCACCTGGTCATAACACCTGTCTTTGTTCCCCACAAGGGAAAGATTTCTTTATTATTTGTAAATACACTATAAAACATGACCTTGTATGTTTGAATAACCAATTCCAAATGCCAGATTTTCCATATAATATGATTTTCTATCTATTGTATGTATTATGGCAGCATAGATGCAAGGTTGCAATGGAAGGGTTGTCATTGAATTCGGCTGAGACTGATAAAGAAACTTATACAATGGTAAATTATTATGAATGTGATAGTTACCAAGAATCTTCCAATATCTTAATGGGTGGGAATGATTCTCATCATAGAGGTATTGCATCCAGAAGCTCTTTTATTGGCAAGGCACTCATTCTGGTAGATGCTGTAGTTGGAGATCGTTCTCCGACTGCAGCAGCAATTTTATTTGAGGACTCAAGAATGGTATCCTGTGAGAAGGTGGAGTACCGCAGTACTAAAAGTGACTTTGCATAAACTTGGGTGATCTACCAAGGTCTCACTTTGGCCTTGAATGCCGACACATCATAGGTGATTATTCTCTCGAACACCATTAACTCAGTATGTTAAATTCTCGCCCTTCAGCAATCATTTTGGAGGAATTTAAATAGTAAAAAAAGTAGGGAAACGTAAATTGCGACGTAAAAAATGATGTAGGGTATTATTTTTGTACTTTACACAGTGTTGAAAATGTTGATCTACTTGATAATTGATATTTAATGTAAAGAGATAAAAGAACTTAAGGCATGTTACGTGGTAGTTTCCACCATGTTTAAGAAAACCATCACATCATTTTAACCTAAAAAATGCACAGGTGATAAAAAATTTTACATCGGTGATAAACTATTTTGTATTGGTGATAAATTATTTAAAGGATAGTTTCACCTGTCTAAAGTGATTTTGCACCTGTGTAAAGTGATTTTGACATATGAGTTTAGGGTTTAGTTTATGGAAAGTAATTTCAAGTATGAGAAGTGATTTTTCACTTGAAAGGTGATTTTTCATCTTAGGGTTTAGGGTCTAGGATTTAGGGTTTAAAGATTAAACCTTAAACCGTAAGTTGAAAAATCACATTTCAAGTGTAAAATCACTTATCATACGTGAAGAAACACTTGGAATTTAATTTTACACCCGTGAAAAAAAATATTACACCCGTATAAAAAAATATTACATCGGTGCAAAGTAGTTTAAAATAGGTGCAATCTTAATTTACACTTGTGTAAAAAAATATTACATCAGTGTAAAGTAGTTCAAAATAAGATTACATTAATGTAATCTTATTTTATATTCATGCAAAATATTTTTGAAGGTGTAAAGTGATTTTGCACAATCATTCACCTCTATGAAAGTAGTTTGTTATTTTCAACAATGATGAATTTTACCATATACCAGCACTTTTTTTACATTAAAAAAAATTTGAGTTGAAATTACATTTACTAACTCACATCCATTTAAATATCATTCAATGTTTCATGGATATTATAAACGAATAACCTGGCTTTTCGTCGGTGAAAACATGCAAAACAGATATCCAACCAACGCATGCGTCGGTGAGATACCATTTACATTGTAATCTTCAGGGGGTGTTGGTATGCTTCCAACCTATCCCGTGACACTCCTGGCTGCTAATGGAATCCTTTTCCTCGAAAAAAAACTCCATAACTTTTGTGATTTACGAAATTTGTAGCTTCCGCTTACATTTGATACAGTCGCCACCGAAAACAAAAACATTCAAACGCTTTTGCTTGATCGAAGTAAAATCCAAAAAAAAGATATGGTGATAAATTTTTCAAAAGGAAAACTCTGCCAACTCCTTTACGATGCAGATAAAAAGATTTTTTGCTTTTTTTATTTATTTCAACCCAATAAATATCTACAAATACTAAATGCTCAAACAAGCATAGATTTCAATTATAGTTGTGGCCTCAACGTGGGTGCGAGCGACCGATCGATGCACGACCTTAAAAATACATGTTCAAGACTTTTTTTGTTCATTTATACCTTGAATAAGTTCTTTTCCTTTATTTTTTTGGTAATGGTCGGGACTTATTCAAAAGCCAACTAAATTGGTTAATTATCTAGTTTATTGCAGGATGATGCTTTTGAATATTGATGTTAAAACTCTATATTAAACTTCATAAATAAACTGGTAATAATCATTGAAGATTATGATGAGAAATCCCTTTTCCCATTACTTCATGCACCCAAAGGAAGTAACTATGTGCAAGATTCAAATATAAGTATTTTGAGATGTCTAAACGTTTTTTTAAATAAAATTTCATTTCCTTTTCTCAAGCCTTCTTCCTTCAAAGGAATAATAGAGACAGAATTACCTTACATCGTTGAGAAACTTAATTTAGAGCTTTAATTATTGTGCCTCGTGTTCCAGTGTAAAAAGTATATCGTGCAATTGGATTATCTATCCTCCCTCTAATTAAATCCTTCATCTGTTCTGGTGATGACCTTGTTATTTTGAACAAGGATTTTCCGTTCACACCATAGATGTCAGTGACAATTTTGATTCTCACTTAATTAATTAGTTACTGATTCATTTCGAGTTGGGGTCAATGCATTAATTGGTTCCTCGCTGTATCTAAACTATTTAACGTCCATTGGTATTTATTCACACAGGTTGACCAAATTCCCACCAAAAAAAAGTTCAAAATCTCCAAATTAACATATTTTGGTGATATTATCTCAAAAGCAACTACGTACGTAACCGGAGAAACTTCGTCAAGATCCTTCTCAAGACACACATACAGGGAAAATTTAGGAAAACAATATCCAAAAAAATTCGTGCATATAGCAATTATGGGAATCCAAGAGGCAGTTATGGCTAAGTAAATTTATTATTGCATTATTCAGCTTCAATAGCGAAGCCGCAAATCGATGAATTAGTATAACTTGTTTTATTATCTAAATTATTTCCTAGATAACCACCCGGAGAGCTTTAATATACTGGATAACCATCAGCAAATGATTGTCTAACAATTGATTTTGTTCCTATTACTGCACCTATTCCCGACTGGTTAATAAGTCACCTCATATATAGGTGATAACTAAGTTTGATTCTTACTAAATTTATCTAGTGGTGATTATTTTTGGCTGGTAATTGAAAGATTTTTTATGTATATTATCTCAAGCAATATATATATATATATATATATATATATATATATATATATATGCTTTAAAATAAAATTTTAGGGATTTAAATCATTTAATAAAATATAAAGTGTGTAAAATTTTATTAAAATTAGATGATTGTAACACTTCCATCAAATAAGATCAAATCTTTGTAAAACCTAGGTGTTGAAATTGAACTCCTTTCAACTTAAAATTTTGTACATAATAGATTTATATAAAGTGATTTTAATTTTTAAATTTTCACTTCAAAATATTATTCATAATAAAAGATATTAACTAAAATTTATCTAAATTATGTACCGGTAAACTTCACACTTCCTTTTCTATATATATATATATATAGGATATGTATCTAGGGAGTACTGTGCTCATAAACACCTATATGAGCATCAAATCTCATCCATTAGATTTGTGTTTGTGATTGATGAAACCATTTTATAATTACTCAAATGATTTTGAACGAAATGTAAATGCTTTTAATTTGTGTATTTTATTTGTGGAAACAAATCTATTCATATAATTGAAATCTCAATTTTTTTGTTTGTGTTTCATATTTCCACTTTTTTTTTTTCATCTTCATTGTTCTCGTTGAAGTTGCTTCATGCGATGACATCTTGCGACGACATCATCTCTCTACTACTAGATACGTGCTACAAGTTCTACATGTAAGACATTGAATTTGTTTTAAGTTTTGATACTGAATTATATCCTCGTTAGATATGCCTATTGATCAATTACGTTCTTATATTTGTTTGTGAATAATATATTTAAATTTTCATATCTTACCTATATAATATTTTTTAACATATGTATCCCCTCGAAAAATATTTTCATTGGAAAGGAATTAACACACCAATCCATCCATCGTATAAAAAAAAAATCCATTGTAACAACGTAATACAATCGTAAACATTGGAAGACGTTGAGAGTCTATTGTTATGATGTATTACAATGTATCAATGAGCATGTAATATAAGACTTTAGAAATGTTCTTTTGCAAGGATAAAAAATAACATGGAAATCTGTAATATAAATTTTATGAGTATGTAATATAACCATTTAGTAATATTTTCTTTTTTTTTGCACAGTGTTTGATTACAATCGTATATGCACATCGTTACAACATCCACGATCAGACATTACAGTGAATGAAATAATTGTAATACAATAAGATGTAACACAAATTAGTTTCAGAATACATCGTTACAGTAGTCACTCATATACGTTATAAGGTTTTGCTACTTTTAACCGGTTACAACAAACATTCATTTTTTTTACCATATCTGTCATAGACATTACAATGGTAAAACATTGTTGTTACAAATAATTTCATTCATCATTATAAAATGTCTTATATTTTGTTACAATATTTTTTGATTGACTTGTAACATTATCAGTCTTATTTATTGTGATTTGATTTGTTATCATGCTTGTTAATTACATTCTAAATATGGTACATAATAATTGTGAAATTATTTTTTAACATTTTCATAGGGTAAAATTTTTTTAGATCGACGCTTTGTCAACTTTATTTTTTCCTCGTTTGTTATAAAATCACCAAGGATCATATCGGTGGTATTGATCTCTTTCATGAAATGTGAATCCAAAAAATAAGAACAACTACTTATATGGATCTCTATGAGCACTATATTTTCTAATTAGGATTCATATATATATATATAAAATTAATAAAGGAAATACCATCAAACGAAGGCACATACCTAGAAAGTTCAGCAAGACCTTATCCGCCGCCAACTTGGCACGAAACATGCAACAAACAACTGCGGGAATTCAAGGGGCTAAAGTAATTTATTACCGTATTCTCAACCCCTGTTTTGAAGATGCAATTCAACAAGGATATGTTTGGACGTGACGGAAGAGGAGTGCTCGTTTAAGTGGTGAAATAAGTGAAAAGTTTAGTGATGGGATAAGATGGTTGATACATTGATGTAATATTAATGAATATTTATTTAATATTAAAATTAATAATAGATGATTTTATAAATATTTGTTTGATATTAAAAATGAAAGTAAAAGATATTAATAAATATTTATTTAATATTAAAAATAAAAATAAATTGTTGTAATTTAATGGGATAAACTTTCCTCAAAAATTCCAACAAATATTCGAAAGGGGGATATCCCCCACTAACACCACCTCCAAATGTGTAGATTGGTACTTTATCAAAATCCCTTCTTGGATAAGGACTTGTAATTCAAGATGGAAGAGAAAGTGAAAGCCATAGATTTTGAAAAGCTAACCCTTACTTGCACTTAGGGTTAAGCATTGGAGTGGGTCTTGGGCTTAGCCCACTAAGTCCAGTTCAAACTTAAACACATAAGTATTAAGCTTGGAATTGGACAAAGAGTTTAGCCCATTTATTAAATTGACAAGGGTCTAGGTTAATCCAAACCTAATCCAACCTAAGAGTCCAACCTGTTTGGAGGCCCATGTAATATATATAAGTATAATATATGTATATAGCTGCATACATGCCTAAAAAATCAAATCCCATGAACATCTTTGTCAAAAGCGCAACTAACTTTTTGATTTTGATTCTATGAACATTTCAAGTTTCTTTGTTATTTTGCTACAATTGCAATTGCATGTAAGTGTATTAAATTTAAAGGTTTATATTTTAATCAATTTATTATTTTAATAGCAACTAAAATATTTTTCACTCATTTTAATTAGAATCAAATTACACAAATCTTCCTATTTCCGTCATTCTTATGATTTTATTTATCCCATACACTCGGTATCATGCCCATATGCTCAAAAAATAATAAATCATGGACTTTGACCTTATGAGCTTGATCTGACTCAACCCTAACCCATTTAGTTTCGACCAAGCTTACATTTGAGCCAAATTTTTACCAATTAAAAAGACTTGGGTCCAGCTCACATGATCGCTTGCTCAAATAGTGTTACGATCCGATTCTTGAATTTCTACAGGACACGAGAATCGAACCGATTTAACTGATCCCAAGATTCAGTCGTCCAACGAGGAAGTAACAAAAAAGTAGTAAAATAAATAACATTCACCATGCAAGCAACTAACAGTAACAAAAGTACAGTAGTAAAGAAGTAACTACTACAGTACACACCACCACAACAGTAGAGAATTTTAAACAGGTACAGGAATATGAAATTATAAAATAAGAGTACAAAAGTGTAACAAAATACTCACTACTACAGAAAACGAGGTACAACAAAAGTACAACTACTGGGCTCTACTGGGCCCAGCATCCTCTGCAGCCATGGGCTTTAGCTGCTCAACGTCTAGACCTGAAAAATGTTATAAGTACAACACGTCAGCGAAACGCTGAGTAGAGTAGCAACCAGCTAACTAAGAGAAACAGTAAATGTGGACAGGTAGCTATTGTTTTCAATCTCTTTCTTTATTCAACTAATTATTCTTTTTTTCATTACTTGGTTTATTTATCAGGTCTTTTTCTTCACCTCGAATGTTCATCGTGAAAAACCATCTTGATTGCAGTCTTTTCCGAAGAGTAGAATAGCACGTGGTACTCTCCTGGTCGGGAGAGTCCCCCGTGGTGGTCCTACACTCGGTTAACCACCTCAAGGTCGCTGACAGACGTAACGGTGATTATGGCACGCGCGATAAACGCATAGGTAGCTACCCAGCACTGGCACGTGGTCAATCGTTTCCGTTAACGGATGCGCCCAAAACACAGCACGGAACCAGTATAGGGCATAGCCCTCTCAGTAACAAGGGTTGAGCCCCTCCACAATAACCAAACAGGGGTCTTGCCCCTCCACAGTCTGCGCACCCTCGCCTGACTACCCTGGTTTGCCTAATGGGCCTAACAAGTCGGTGTAGGACGGCTAGCTGAACCCTGAGCCCCGTGTGGTGGTTAGCTCTCTCCTTATACTAGTAGCTCTCCCTGATACTGTGTACGTGAGGGCCAAAGAGTTGGTACAGAGTGACCAGTCTAACCCCGGGTCCCAACCCTAGGGCGGTTGGCTCCGCTCTGCACTAAACAGGTAATATGTGCTTCCTTTGGTACCACATACCCAAGAGATAACACACTTCCCATTTCACATTTCCAGTTTCATTCTATTTATTTCCAAGAGCTCTACCCCTAATTCCACCTAGGGTTCATACTCATATTTCTTACGCTAAGCGATACTAGGTTTCATCATTTCAAGTTTATTCGCATATAGCACGTGTTTCCAACATTCAATCTTTCTTTTCTAATTTATATACAAGTAGCTCGTATTTACTTTCAAACAACAGAAATTACATGTAGCAGTTACTAACAACAATACTCTACATTTCACAGGCAGCTGTTATCCAATTATAGACAATTATTATTCCATCTCCTCATTCCAAAACTGCATTTCAGGCATTTAATACAATCGTTCCAGTGTTTCTAGTCCTAGGATTCATGTCATACCCTAGGATCTATCTTTCAATCTAGTTTTTCTGGTCCTAGAATTCATGCCATATCCTAGGATCTATCATTTATTCCAGATATGCATTTATGTTTTTAATTAACTATGGGAAGCCACTTTACCCGCAAAATCGGGAGTAATAGGGGTGTGATCGGCAGGTCCACGTACCTCCGTAACCCCCAAATCTGCAACAGAACGAGGTCCTAACACAAGGGTCAATCACAAGAAACCACTCAGAGTAGGATAAAAGTATTTCAAGCAAGTAGAGGAACTTGTATGGGGAAGAACAGAATCTAAAATGCGAAAATCGGACCTCGAACGGATCCTAAACGGGTCAAAAATGACAACTCTGACTCAAATCAGACGTCTGGAACATTTTCCAGACATCTTAAAAAGTGGTCCAGTTCATACCTCACTCTGTGCTGCTCCTCAGAAGTCCAGGGATCGTGCTGAATCGTCTGGACCTAGTTCTAGACGTCCGACCATCCCTCCAGACGTCTGGAGATGCGCTCTCCGCCGTCTGGTGACTCGCCCAGACGTCTGAACCGCGTGGGAGGGCATGTCCCGTGCTTTCCCGAAGCGAATCCCGCACGCGCACGCAAAATCTCTCAACACGGCAAGCAACAGAGTTTCAGCAGAACGGCCTGCATGGCCATATCCGCAAAAAGGAAGGTATAAGCGCAGTACGTACCTCTCAGTCGTCTGGAGTTTCTTCCAGACGTCGTCCACATCGTCTGAATGTGGGTCCAGACATCTGATTCTAGGAAAAATCCCAGAATCAGGACCTCCTTCCTCTTCTTTCTGCTGCGCGCAATCACGTCGCGTAGCCGCGCGTCTGCAGCTCTAGCTGCAGCAGCGTCGGGGGAACCTCCCTGACACACACTCCGCCTCGTGCATGCCGACTGGCCTTGAACTGCTCCGGCGCGCTCTCTCTCTCACAGCTCGCGTGCTCTCTTCTCTTCCCTCTCGCTGCTCTCCTTTCTGCCGCTGTACTCGGCCGCAGCTGCCGCGCTCGCTCTTACTCTCGCTCTTGCGCTGGAGGAAGGAGAAGACGGATGGCGTGGGGTGGCGAACGATGAAGAGGGGAGGGGATATATGTGGGCACGGGGGCAGCTCTGCATGTTGGCGAGGAGAGGAAGAAAGAGAAGAGGGCGGCTGGGGATCAGTCTGCACGTGGCACGCGCGCAGACTCGCGGTCGTATGCACACAAAAATTGATTTCCAGACGTCTGGGAAAGTGTCCAGACGTTTGGCCCAAGTCCCAGACGTCTTAAAGAACTTTGATGGCACAGGTCTTAACAACATAACAAACTCAACGGAAGTTTCATCCCCGAAACGTGCGCTAACTAGGGTGCGGAAAAAGAACCTACGCATAACAAACTCAAAGAGGATCGAAACCGGTCCAAAAAGGCGTACCCTCAAAGAGCTCTGGGTATCGCTCCCGCATTGCCGACTTAGGCTCCCAGGTAGCCTCCTTGTACCGCTGGCTCCTCCATAAGACCTTCACCAGGGGTACTTGCTTCCGTCTGAGACTCCGGATGGCTCTATCGAGTATCTGCACTGGTCGCTCTGGGTAGGTCAGGTCGTCACCCACCTCGACACTCTCGTGGCTCAGAACATGATTGGGATCGGCGACGTACTTCCTGAGGTTGGACACATGGAACACGTCGTGCACACTAGAAAGCTGGGGAGGAAGGGCAAGCCTGTAAGCAACGGGTCCAACCCGCTCCAGGACCTCAAAGGGTCCCATGAACCTCGGCGCGAGCTTCCCTCTCACACTAAACCGCTGCGGGCCCTTCATGAGCGACATGCGAAGGAAGACGTGGTCCCCAACCTCAAACTGCACCTCTCTGCGTTTCCGATCTGCATAGCTCTTCTGTCTGCTCCTGACAGTGCGGAGTTACCTGTGAATCTGCTCGATCACCTCCTGACTTTGCCGGATCAGCTTAGGGCCAACTTCCCACTTGGTCTCCACCTCAACCCAAGTTAAGGGAGTCGTACACCTTCGTCCGTACAGAGCCTCGTAGGGTGCTATGCCGATGCTCGAGTGATAGCTGTTATTATAAGCAAACTCCGCCAGGGCAAGTGCTCCTCCCAAGAGCCCCTCCAGTCCAGTACACAAGCACGCAAAAGGTCCTCAAGAGTCTGTATCGTGCGCCCAGACTGTCCGTCCGTCTGGGAGTGGTATGCTGTACTGAACCTCAACCGTGTCCCCAATGCCTGCTAAAACTCAGCCCAAAACTGGGACGTAAAACGGGTATCCCGGTTGGATACAATCTCTCGTGGAACTCCGTGTAGACGTACCACGTCGTGGATATACTGCTCTGCCAACTGTGCTGGTCCCAAAGTGACTCAGATCGGCAAGAATTGTACCGTCTTCGTCAATCTGTCAATGATCACCAGATGCATCGTGTCCTCGCTGGGTAAAGGGCAAGCCCACCACCAAGTCTATGGTGATGCTCTCCCACTTCGACTCTGGCACTGGAAGTGGCTGCAACAGCCCTGCAGGCCTCTGATGCTCGGCCTTCACCTGTTGGCACACTAAACACTCCTGTACGAATTCATCTACATCCCGCTTCATTCCCCTCCACCAAAAGTTGCGTCTCAAATCATGGTACATCTTTGTGTTTCCGGGATGTATGGTGAATCTGGAACCGTGTGCCTCAATCAGGAGCTCTCTCAATAGCTCCTCGTCTCTGGAACGCACAAACATCCCCTCATGCGTAGTACCTGGTCTATAAAGGAGAAGTCCCCAGGGTCTCCTGACAGCACTATGTCACGCAACAACTGTAAGTACGGGTCTGCCATCTGTTCTATGATGATGCGGTCTATCAGCTCTGGCCTCGTCTGTCGTGTCACGGTCACTGCCCCACAGTGCCCCAGAACTCTAGGGGTCGCCAGCTGCCCATCTCCTCCATGAGGCTCCAACTCTGCTCTTGCAAACTGGCCAAGTGGGCGGGTGCCTTCCGGCTCAAGGCGTCAGCCACCACGTTGGCTTTCACCGGGTGGTAGGAAATGCTGCAGTCATAGTCCTTCAGGAGCTCTAACAAACGTCTCTGTCTCATGTTCAGCTCCTTCTGATCAAACAAGTATCTGAGGCTCTTATTATCTGTGAAAATCTCAAGGGTCTCACCGTACAAGTAGTGCCTCCAAGTCTTTAGCGCGAAGACGACAGCTGCCAATTCCAGGTCGTGGGTAGGGTAACTTTGCTCATGGGGCTTCAGTTGCCGCGAAGCGTAAGCGACAATGTGACCCCTCTGCATGAGTACACCTCCTAATCCCTGCAGAGAGGCGTTCGTGTACACAACGAACCCGCCACTACTGTCTGGGATGGTGGGCATGGGAGCTGAAGTCAGCCTCTCCTTCAACTCTTGAAAACACGCCTCACAAGCATCTGTCCAAGAAAAGGGCACATCCTTCCGGGTCAGCTGTGTCATAGGACGTGCAATCTGCGAGAAGCCCTTGATAAACTGCCTGTAGTAGCCTGCCAGTCCCAAGAAATTGTGGATCTCAGTAACAGTACGCGGTCTCTCCCACCTGAGCACTACCTCAACCTTGGCTGAGTCCACAGCCAAGCCATCTCTGGAGATCACATGGCCCAAGAAGGTTACCTCCCTCAATCAGAACTCGCACTTGCTGTATTTGGCGTAAAGCCTACGTCGTCTTAGTGTGTCCAAAATCATCCACAAGTACTATCCGTGCTGCGCCTGATCTCAAGAGTAGGTGAGCACATCATCAATAAATACCACCATGAACTGGTCCAGGTACGGTCTAAACACCCGGTTAATCAAATCCATGAAGGCAGTGGGGGCGTTGGTCAGCCCAAACAGCATGACCAAAAACTCGCAGTGTCCGTACTGGGTGCGGAAAGCTGTCTTGGAGACGTCTGCCTCCCTGATCCTCAACTGGTGGTACCCAGACCTCAAGTCTATCTTGGAGAATATCGTGGCACCTCGAACTGGTCAAACAAATCATCAATCATCGGCAGTGGATACTTGTTCTTGATGATAACCCTATTCAGCTGTCTGTAGTCCACACAAAGGCGTAGGGTACCATCCTTCTTCACGAACAATACCCTGTCTCCCCGTCCACACAAAGGCGTAGGGTACCATCCTTCTTCTTCACGAACAATACCCTGGCTCCCCACGGAGACGCACTGGGCCTCATAAAGCCCTTCTCTAGAAGGTCCTGAAACTGAGACTTGAGCTCTCGTAGTTCAAGTGGTGCCATCCTGTAAGGTGCTGTAGAAATGGGGCTAGTCCTCGGTACCAGTGAGATCTCAAACTCGATCTCACGCTCGTGCGGTAGTCCTGGCAACTCATCTAGGAACACGTCGGGGTACTCCCTGACCACCGGGATACTCTGGAAGTCTGCCATAGGGTTAGGCTCCACCACCACACAAGCTAGGAAGCCCTCACACCCCTGGCCCAAAATTCTCGCCGCCCGAAGTGCAAAAATGCACCTGAAGGCCTCACCCCTCCGTCCACTGGCTGCCCGTGAAACTCGTAAGAAGGCAACTCCGGTATGGAGAAAACGATCTTCTTCTCAAAACAGTCCACCAAGGCATGGTAAGTGAATAGCCAGTCCATCCCCAGAATCACGTCAAAGTCGTCCATTTGTATCACAATCAGGTCAACGGGAAGGCTGTGTCCCCCAACACTGACCTCACAACCTGTGTACACCTCCTCAGCTATAAACAGCTGACCACCCGAACCTCTGATCACGAACGGATCCTCTAACAACACACAGTCCTGCCCAAACTAATAGCAAAACTGGCAGCGACAAATGAGTGCGTGGCGCCTGAGTCAAAAAGCATGTAAACTAGTCTACCGGAAACTGTAACCATACCTGCCACCATTGATCCTGAAGCTCTGGCATCCCTGTGTGTCAGGGTGTTGATACGCCCCTCTACCCTAGGTGCGGACAAAGTAGCCACACTCTGAGTCAGACAGGTAGCCGCTGGCCGGTACCCTCCCTGCGACTGCTGTCCTCCTCGCGCCTGGAAGCCGTGGCCTCCAGCTCGTCCTCCAGTGTTCGGTGCGGGGAGCATCTACTAACTTCCAGCCCTAGACGGGCAATCCCTCCTGATGTGTCCCAGCTGGCCACACTGGTAGCAAAGGGGGACTCGACTCCCGCCCTTAGTGGGTCCCTACTGATGGCTAGGCGGGGGTTCGGTGCTGGCAGCTGGCCCCTGTTGGGGGCCCCTAAAGGCTGCTGATGGCCCTGCAAAGCATGATGGCTCTCCTGCAGGCGCCACGTGCCTCCTCTCTCGTCGGCCCTGTGAGTAGTGTGGCTGATAGGACCTCTTTTGTCCGCTGTCAGTGTCACGTGCGGACGGGTTGGTCTCTTCATACATCATAGCTACCTCCACCACCCTCGAGAACGTAGGCAGCTTCAGGGGTTTGACATAACACCGAATAGCAGGCCGGAGCCCCTCGGTGAACCTCTAAAGGCGCTCCTCTTCGGTAGCAATGGCTGTCGCTGCGAAACGAGACAACACCAGGAAACGCGTGCGGTACGCGCTTACAGTCATCGTCCCCTGGCGGAGAGTGTGGAACTTCCACCTCCTATGGTCCTGCCACGTCTAAGGGAAATGCTGCTCGCAGAAGAGGGTGAGAAACTGGTCCCAAGTCAGCTCGTCCCTCTCCTCACCCCTGATCGCCCTCCACCACTTTTGTGTCGCGCTCTCTAACTGGTACGTGGCAAAGGCCACGCAGCACTCCACAGGGGGGCGAAGGGTGTAAAACACCTTCTCGATTTGCTCGAGCTAGTCTTTCGCCTCGGTCGAGTCCTCATCCCCATTGAAAGAGGGGGGCTTCAGCTTTCGGAACTGTTCGAAAAGCTCGTAATGGCGCTGAAGTGGAGAAGCTGGTACGCCTCCAGGTAAGGAGGGCTCGTGCACGGAAGTGCCGGAAGAGGGTGGGAGCGGTGGAGGGACACCCCCTCCCCCACGTCCAGCACCGTGTCCGTCTCGCTGTCCCACAGAGGACTCCCCCTCCGCAGCCCCAGGGAGAGGCGCTCATGAAGGCGGGTGAAGCTCCTCTCGCATGACCTCCCGTATCAGCTGGGCGAGGTCCTAAGCCTGAATACCCGAGAGTAGTGGTTGGTCCACTGAGGTGTCCGGCTCAACGCACCCGCTCCTCTGACCTCATCCTTGGCTGCGTCCGCGGCCCACCTCACTAGTCCCATGTTGAGGCATCTTTACTACAAGGAGACGCAAATACAGAAAAGACGTCAATTCTAATCGACATTCAACGAAGGAACCTTAGAACAGATGTCAAAAGGTACGTTGTGGTGGTTACTCTAGTTACAAGTACGTGAATTGGTTATTTTCCAGCCAGTTGGTTCACTTCTTGGGACGACCTTGCTCTGATACCATCTTGTTATGACCCGATTCCCGAATCCCTACAGGACACGAGAATCGGACCGACTCGACTGATCCCAAGATCCATTCGTCCAACGAGGAAGTAACAAGAAAGCAGTAAAATAAACCACATTCACCATGCAAGCAACTAACAGTAACAAAAGTACAGCAGTAAAGAAGTAACTACTACAGTACACACCATCACAACAGTAGAGAATTTTAAACAGGTATAGGAATATGAAGTTACAAAACAAGAGTACAAAAGTGTAACAAAATACTCACTACTACAGAAAACGAGGTACAACAAAAGTACTACTACTGGGCTATTTTGGGCCTAGCACCCTCTGCAGCCGTGGGCTTTGGCTGCTCAACACCTGGACCTGAAAAAGGTTATAAGTACAACATGTCAGCGAAACGCTGAGTAGAGTAGCAACCAGCTAACTAAGAGAAATAGTAAAGGTGGACAGGTAGCTGTTGTTTTCAATCTCTTTCTTTATTCAACTAATTATTTTTTCTTTCTTTACTTGGTTTATTTATCAGGTCTTTTTCTTGATCTCGAATGTTCCTCGTGGGAACGATCTTGATTGTAGTCTTTTCCGAAGAGTAGAAGTAGCACGTGCTCTCCTGGCCGGGAGAGTCTCTCGTGGTGGTCCTACACTCAGTCAACCACCCCAAGGTTGCTGACAGACGTAATGGTGACTATGACATGCACGATAAATGCATGGGTAGCTACCCCGCACTGGTACGCGGTCAGTCGTTTCCGTTAACGCATGCATCTAAAGCACAGCACGGAACCAGTATAGGGCATAGCCCTCTCACTAACAGGGGTCTTGCCCCTCCATAGTCCGCGCACCCTTGCCTGACTACCCTGGTTTGCCTAGTGGGCCTAACAAGTCAGTGTAGGATGACGGCTAGCTGAACCCCGGGTCCCGTGGGGTGGCTAGCTCTCTCTCTACACTAGTAGCTCTCCCCGATACTGTGTACGCGAGGGCCAAAGAGTCAGTACAAAGTGGCTAGTCCTAACCCCGGGTCCCAACCCTAGGGCGGCTGACTCCGCTCTGCACTAAATAGGTAATATGTGCTTCCCTTGGTACCACCTACCCAAGAGACAACACACTTCCCCATTCACATTTCCAGGAGCTCTACCCTCAATTCCCCATAGGGTTCATGCTTATGTTTCTCCGGACAAGCCATATTAGGTTTCATCATTTCAGGTTTATTCGCATATAGCACGTGTTTCCAACATTCAATCTTTCTTTTCCAATTTATATACAAGCAGCTCGTATTTACTTTCAAACAACAGAAATTACATGTAGCAGTTGTTGGTGCTAGAGCACCGCAATCGTTTGTTTTGATAATAATAAAACACGTGTCATTTACCATTTGCACTTGGAGTATTAGATTTCAGGTCAATTGCAAATGTAGACGTGATTAGACGGAGTTCGAACTCGCATCCAAGATGGATTGGAGGAGCTTGATGGAGAACAGAGGAGATTCGCGAGGAGCGATAGATTAAAGATGGAAGGACAAGAAGAATATGATAGAATTCTGTTTATTTATTTCATGTACTTTTATCTTTATTTCCTTACTCTTTTTGTTCCTTAGAACATCATGTTAAAGAGCCTCAAAGTACCCTAATAGTAGTCCTAGGAACACCTGCACAATCCTAGGACACTTAGGTTTTCTGGGGAGAACTTAGAAAACCAGTATAGGGTTAAAACAGCCTTTTCAGACGTCTAATTACAAAATCAGACGTTTGATAATGAGTTTGAAGACGTCTGACTGTTGATTCAAATTTTCGATAACATTTAGGCTGGACATAGTTAGTTCTGTTTGATGAATTTAGATGTCCATACCTTAGTCCAGATGTCTTAGAAGACGTCTGAAGTTTTTGCCAGACGTCCAATTAGTGGACCGTTGGCTGGCTTAACAAACACTGAAGAATATGACCGTTAGAGCCTTATCAGACGTCCTTAAGACTTTCTAGATGTCTGATAAATGACCGTTTCTCCTCGGCTGACCCAAAATCTCTTTTCAGAGATCTTATAGCCGTTGCAATCTCTTGGAAATCCATTCCCACATAAAAAGTAGGTTTCCAGACGTCCAGACATTGTGTTAGACGTCCTGCATGTCGTCTGATGGACTTGCACTAGAACCCTGTTTAGATTTGATCCAAGTCAGGAAGAAACCCACCTAAAATCAGACGTCTGACTTTGTTCCCAGACGTCTTAAACTGATCTTCCAGACGTCTAATGCCAGGATCAGACGTCTGATTACCCTGTCAGTGCAATCATTGTTCCTGATTTCGGCCTGATTCTCTTGGGCTTTGCACCCAACGGCTATGGAAGCTTTCCTAAGCCTTTCAAAGCCTTCCTAAGGCCTCTATAAATAGAGGGGAGCCTTTGCCACTCAACACACACCTAGTAATACACTTTCACATCATTTTGTGTCTCTTGATCCTAAGAAGAAAATCTCTTGCTCTCTAAGCTCAAGTTCTTCATCTTGAGAGCATCAAGCCTTTGCGCACCTGCTCTCCCTCCATAGTTCACAAGAGCGACGTTGCGCCGTCATATAACTCATGCACCCGCGTCATCGATTCGACGCACTCCTTGCAAAGGGAAGCATCTTAATTCTTATAGAAACTTAGGTTAAAAATTACTTTGTTGGCTCTATAGGATTGTTGTTAGTTATTTTTGTTCTTTGTTTGGGTATTCGCTTTACGAATTCCCGTCTCCTTCGTGAGATAAAATCCTTTTCGTGAAGAGAAGGGGTTTGAGGTATGCTACCCTCGTATACAGTAGCGTGGTTGTAATTGAGGTTGAATCACTCTCATTTAAGTGATTTGTTTAGTGGATTTGATCAACCTGGTTGATCGGAAAATCCTAACTCGAGAGGGTTAGGTGGCGGTTTTCACCTAAAAATATTTGTGTACCTTGTGTAATTGAATTTTGTGAGATTGTTTTGTATTATATTTCTGCAATTTATTACGTCACCCCTTCCTAGTAGGGAATCTACAGCAGTTACTAACAACAGTACTCTACATTTCACAGGCAACTGTTATCCAATTACAGGCAATTATTATTCCATCTACTCATTCCAAGACTGCATTTCAGGAATTTAATACAATCGCTCCAGTGTTTCTGGTCCTAGGATTCATGCCATACCCTAGGATCTATCATTCAATCTTGTTTTTCTAGTCCTAGGATTCATGCCATATCTTAAGATGTATCATTTATTCCAGATTTGCATTTATGTCTATAATTAACTAAGGGAAGCCACTCTACCCGCAAAATCGGAAGTAATGGGGGCGTGATCAATAGGTCCATGTGCTTCCGCAACCCCCAAATCCGTAACAGAATGAGGTCATAACACAAGGATCAATCACAAGAAACCACTCAGAATAGGATAAAAGTATTTCAAACAAGTAGAGGAACTTGTACGGAGAAGAACGAAATCTAAAATACGGAAATCGGACCTCGAACGGACCCTAAACGGGTTAAAAATGACAACTCTGACTCAAATCAGACGTCTGGAACATCTTCCAGACGTCTTAAAAAGGGATCTAGATCATACCTCACTCTGTGCTGCTCCTCAGACGTCCAGGGATCATGCTGAACCGTCTAGACCTAGTTTCAGACATCCGACTATCCCTCCAGACGTTTGGAGACGCTCTTCGCCGTTTGGTGACTTGCCTAGACGTCTGAACCCCGTGGGAGGACGTGTCCCATGCCTTCCCGAAGCGAATCCGGCACGCGCACGCAAAATCTCTCAACATGGCACGCAATAGAGTTTCGGTGGAACGGCCTGCATGGCCGTATCCGCAAAAAGGAAGGTATAAGCGCAATACGTACCTCTCAGTCATCTGGATTTTCTTCCAGACGTCGTCCATGTCGTCTGGAAGTGGGTCCAGACGTCTGATCAGGACCTCCTTCGTCTTCTTTTTGCTACTCGCGATCACGCCGCGCAGCCGCGCGTCTGCTGCTCTAGCTGCAGCAGCGTCGGGGGAACCTCCCCTACACACACTCCGCCTCGCACATGCCGACCGGCCTTGAACTGCTCCAGCGAGCTCTCTCTCTCACGGCTCGCGCACTCTCTTCTCTTCCCTCTCGCTGCTCCTTTCCTCTCCGCCGCTGCACTCGGCTGCAGCTGCTGCGCTCGCTCTCACTCTCGCTCTTGCGCTGGATGAGGGAGAAGACGGATGGTGTGGGGTGACGAACGAGGAAGATGGGAGGGGATATATGTAGGCACAGGGGCAGCTCTGCAAGTTGGCGAGGAGAGGAAGAAAGAGAAGAAGGCGGCTGGGGATCAGTCTGTACGCGGCACGCGTGCAGACTCGCGATCGTACGCACGTAAAAATTGATTTCCAAACATCTGGAAAAGTGTCCAGACGTCTGACCAGACGTCTGACCCAAGTCCCTGACATCTTAAAGAACTTTGATGACACAGGTCTTAACAAATAGCCTTGAGCTGAATCTTGCTTGACTCTCAAAGGCCTGACCCTATATTTAGCCTTACTTGCATTAGTCCATCTTTTTATCTTGAGCAATTAGTATAGAGGGTTACATTGTGAATTCGTTTCACCAATGGGTACCAAGTTGAGTCATTTTTCCTCGTGAAATTTAAAAAAGGGCTCGGGGTTCATTTAAAGCCCTCCATCGTGAGCAATGTTAGCTTTCATTTCTCTTTCTAACCATATTACCCCTTAAATGGTATCCGATCTTGAAACATGCCACCTCAACATCAAGGGAAAATCACCTGATCATGACCTCCACCAAGCTTTTTTTGGTAAGTATGATCTCTACCAAGCTACCCCGTATTCCTCATTTCTTAATCTAATACTTAGCACATTGAGACTCCGCTTCGTAAAAGTAATAAATTTGTGAAATAAATAAAAAAATAAAAAATAAGTGAAATAAGTGAATTAATATGTGTAAATATCTTGATAGACTAAAGCTTATTCTACAGAAGAAAAATAGAATAACTTTAATATGACATAAGTGAGATTTAATTTAATATAAGTGAGGTACGATTTAACTGATAAAGTAAATATTTAATCCGATATAAATTTAATTAACCGGAAAACCGGACGGGGCCTCGGGAGGCACTTCGTGAGGTGATCTGCAATGAGCATATTGGATGGTTAGATATTGGCAGGTGGCAGATGGGAGAAATGGAGAGGGTTGGATGGTGCCATGGAGGTCTTGTCTTTTCTGTAATTTCTTTTCTTCTTTTATTTAATTTTTTAAAAATAAAATTAAGAGTAGAGATCTTTCTATAATTAAACCGTTATATAATGCAAATAGACAGATTTTGTATAAATTTCTTTTCAAATTTCTTTGTTTGTTACAAAAGTACACACATCCTAAATAATATATATATTATAAAAACAGTAGATATACGGTTAGATCCAAGAGTGAAGATTAAAAATTTAAAAAATAACTTAGAAAAATTCCTTACCTTATGCAAAACGGAGAAAGCTAAGCGTACTTCTCCGAGGAATTAATATTGGCACAGAACCTTGCAAGCGCTCCTGAGGCTTTTGGATAACGACGATGACAACCCACAGGTCCCTACTACCTTAGTTAAACATCCATGATTGGACATGAGTCGCTTAATATAATATTCATACGAACGTACATAGAATCTATACACAATCAGCACAAAATTACAAGATGCCTAGCGGCCATAATTAAATGGAAGAGAAACAAGTTGCGGCCAATCAAACACCGCAACTAAAGGAAAGAAACATGGTCAAAAGTGTGCAATGGAAAAACATAATAATAACAAAAGAATAAACTGAGCACCCTCATCTTTGCATATCAGTTGCTGTTACCGAAATCTTTCCTAAACAAAGCATTCCAACCACAATCATAGTCCTCCGCTGCCATACCACACCGGAATATAAAGTTCAAAGAAAATGTTAAAGAATAATGAGTAGAATAAAAAGGTGAATAAATAAAAGCAAAGAAAATTGGAAATCGTACACTAGCCGTTACTCCATCTACCATCAGCATTATTATCCAATATTGAGTTATTAAGCATTTTCTCTTCTCATGTTTTCGGTCCTTATTCTCTTTTGATTACCTCCTTCAAAGGCATGACGATATCTTGCTGCAACATCCCAAATGGAACAACAACGCATGGTACTTTCTTGGTATAAATCATAAGGAAGCATTATGCATTAATGTCATTGTTTGGTTACTCACCTAGGTGTCATTGTGAATATCAAGTTTCTGCTACATCTAATGGCATAATCATGCTGATGCTATCAACAATGATCTATTAATAGTCTTCTCAACACCAAGGTATTGATACCAAACAACACTAGACCTAACCAACATCGAACTCAATTCACATGCGACCTAATTGACCATGTGCTATCATAACAAATATTTGCAAAGAGATCAACTCACTCCCTAATATCAACATTTTGCCATCTACTAAACTTGGAGTAGTGTCAAGTTCCTATGTGCAGAGAGGATGAACTAGTCATCTGTATTTCATACATCGTAATTTATAATCATTTATGTAAGTACTTTAAATTATTGCAATCTAAGTCACAATCTAACAAGTTCATGAGTACACTACATTACTTGGTTCATAAGGTATACAATTAAGAATGCAATCATCCAAGTAATTTCTTTTAGGATTTCACATTATTAATGAGTCATTAATCCAGTAGAATGCATAATGTCATATCTAAATATGTTGAAAGTTAGCACTTAACTTGTGCTTAAAACCCATAGACAGGGTTAAATAAGTGCCGAAGCATATGCATGCAATTAGCACAAAAGCATTACTCAAGCTTTCATGTGTGCATGAAGCTTTCTACGCCTATTAACATGGCTACCTTAATTCGCTAACACTTGCCTCCATGGCCGCCACCACATAGCATCACCATGTGCAACCCTTTAGTGCATCAACCCCTTTGTGAGCCATATGTCACTACCATATGTGTTTCTTCACTCTCTCCCATACCTCATTTCATGCATGATGAATCTCCCATAATGCCATCTCTTTTTCTCTCTTCCATTTTCCTCCCTCTCTTTCCTATTTCTTTCTTTCTATCCTTTCTATCTTTCTCCTCAAAAAATTTGCTGCAAAAGAAAAAATGGCTAGGTTTTGTGTCCATTTATAACTTAAGGGATAGAAAACACAAATTTGGCCCAAATAATACTTGATTTTTGTTTAATCATATATCTCATCCTCCTTTCATGTTTTCTTGCATAACTTGAGCTACAGACTAGAAATTTTTGCAAAACAAGATTCTAAGAAGAGTTTGTGGCAAAAAATCTAATGGTACCTTATATGACCCACTTCCCAAAGCATGGGTTTTGACACTATCTAGACTTTCTCCAAATGAGTTGTAATGGACTTATTGCAACATTCACAACTTTGAAATGACTCAAGAGCCTAGATATGAGGCCTTTACAACAACTCTAGATACATGGACAAGAGGAATGTTAGAACATGAATCCAACAGCTTGTATTCTTTAACAGTACTTCTTGTTGTCCAATGTAGTTGTTGGCTTCTTAAGAAGCACCTAACAATGTTAGGAAACACCCTTAAGATTTGACACTTGGACTTCTATTATGGCTTTACCTTCATCCAATTCTCTAGCTACCACAAAAGAGTGTCCATTCTTTGATAATTGCAGAAATATTACAATAAGGCAACTTGGGAATTTTGTATAATACCTTAGCTTTTAGTCCTTGATTAGCACTTTAATTAAGAAAAAAAGAGTTAAATGGTAATTTTCCCAATTCATCAACCAATGAGAGTAAGAGAACTTGAAAAACCACATTTCACAAGTTCATTGTTGGTTATATAGGTCCTACAGCTAGCTATGACTAGAACAAGTGATAAGTTGCCTCAATCCAACTTATGTAGTTGGCTATGGGACCTTATGTTGATGTGAATTTCAATCGGGTTTTAGAAATTTATCGTAGTATAGCAAATGAGTCAACACTTAAATTTGTAATGACTCGAAAAACGTGTAAGTTCCAAGGTTGTTCGCTGGGAGCAAAATTGGAATTCAACCACTAATTAATTAAAAGATATAAGCATGAGCATAATAATCAAATCACAATAATGATATGCAATGAATAATCACTCACAAATATATTCAATAAATGATAAAATTGTATCTTAAAAGTCAAATAATAAAAAGATAATAGAGAGCCAAAAAGTGGTTGTTGAGACCATCAATTACTCTCAACAGTTAGGCGCAATTCCCAATCAACATCTCAAGCACTTAGCCAAATTTCTCAAGTTAGACGTTCTATGAAAGCCTCAGATGGCTTAAAGTTCAAATCACTTATAATTCACGTAAGTGTTTAGGCACAGATCCCGAGGACGAAACCCTCCCCACCTCCTCTCAAAAATGTTTCTCTCTTCTCAATCCAAGATCGGTTCACTATTCCAAACCCAAATCAAATCGGTTTAGACTAGCCTAGCGCAGAGTGGGGGGGTCGATCCGGCTCGCATGGCGTGGGCGAGCTGAGCTGGGTGCATATGGGCATGAGGAGGGACCCGACTCCTCGTGACTTGGGCGAGAGGGTAGGGAACACTAATCAATATATATGAATTTCAAAACTAAAAACATTTGAGGTGGGACCATCTTGAGGCCCTTTCTCTTCACATGTAGGTGTAAGGGAGCTCCAGTTAATTGAAGGTGCTGCTGTTGCTGTATTACTCAATTGAGGTCCTAGGTGACTCCTACAGCTGGTTCTGCACCGATTGGAAGTGGTGGCATGGTGAAAGCTCGTCAGACAGCAACTAACGGTGGCGGCGTAAGGGGCAGGTCCGACGGTACCTGCAAATCAAAAGTACAGGCTAAAAGCCCTAATTAAAGCATTCTTAAGCTTCGCCTAGGTGTAAGGAAGGTGATGGCGGTGGTTTTGAGGAGTTTTGTACATTATGGAGCTCAAGCGAAGGCGGAGTAGCAAGTGGGAAGTGGGTTTGTTCGGGAGTGGTGTTGAGTGGGTGAAGCGCCCAATACGCTTGGGGCTTTTAGTCGTGGGGTCGAGGCGAAGCTAGTAATTGTGGTAGCAAGTTGTTTGGTAGCATAGATTGCCGGTGCAAACTCACTAGAGCTCTCGCCGGACTTGGAGAAGAAGAAGGGGAAGAGGGTGGTTGGCGGTGGAAACTAAAACCTAAGAGTCTAGTCCAAATCTAGAGAGGGAGAGGGATAAGAGGACCTATCTAGTTAGACGAAGAGAGGGAGAAATCCTCATTGACTTGACTTACCGGATGAAGTGATCAACCACGGTTCGTATAAAAATCATCGTTGTTGTATATGTTACAAATACAAACCGTTGCTGTGTTAATTTGATTTAATTACATAATTTTTACTGATTTATTCCAGGTCGTTCACTGGGAGATAGTTACTGATATACATCACTCTCTAAGCCTAATATTATTCTTTAATTCCAAAAAGATCAATTTTATGTACAATCATAAATGAATGAATTAATGAATAAAAGAATTAAATTAATTTAGGTATAAAAGAATATATTGAAATGCTTGCAAACATAACTATACCAACAAGCATCAATCACTATACATATATATTATATACTATCTATTTATAACTTATAACACTAATACTTACATATATATACAATAATAAGTAATGATATATAGTATACTAACTTAAATTAATATATTAACATATACAGTAACATATATAATATGTACAGTGATAGATATAAACATCGCTAAACCCTAAGAAAGAGTATGTACATAAGCTAAGGTAAAAATAGAATCTATACTGACATTTATTCTATCTACAGTGACAGATAATTCTGTCAGTAAAGCTATACTATTATTTATATACATATATTGCTTAAACATTACCTATACTACGTATACTTTTAATATACATATACTTTATAGTATACTTTTATATATATAAATATACATATAGATATATATACATATATATACACATATATGTACATCTTCTTCGTTCTTTTGCTTCTTTTCCTACTCACGGCTTTCTCATTCTCTCCTTCAATTTTAACACTTAGCCGTTCATTCTCTCTTCTTAATCCTTTTATTAGGCCTTACTTAATTCAAAAATTAGTTTATTAGTTGGCGGGCGACCTTTTCGAGGGATACACAGGAACCTCTCAGGTGTGACCAGACCTCTACTAAGAGCCACCCTAATTCGTTAATTAGGCCTCTTAATCTCGATTTACGCTCGTTAATGGACTCATTCAAGCCCTCGCACAGTGCATGTCTCCCAGCCACACATTGCACATCGTTCTCTCATCACTGACCAATGTCAATACCAGAGTATGCTCAGGGGATAAGGGGATGTGTTTTGGGCACCTGGCGCCTGGTGCCCTTGACGACTGAATAGCTAAGGAAGGAAAATAATATAAAGGGTGCCAGGTGTTATCAGTGAATGTAACGACCCGGTTCCCGAGTCCCTACGAGACACGAGAACCGGACCGACTCGACTAATCCCACGACCCAGTCGTCCAACGAGGAAGTAACCAAAAGACAGTAAAATAAACCACATTCAGCATGAATATAACTAACAGTAAGAAAGTACAGCAGTAAGGAAAGAAACTACTACAGTAGGCACCACCACAACAGTAAAACAACATTTATCATATAACAAAAACTGCAGGTAAAGAAGGTACAACGGAAACAAAACTACTCACTAGAACAGAAACAAAAGAAAGTACAAAGCTGTGGTAACTCTACTGGACCCTACTCGGCCCAGCGTCCTCTGCAGCCGCCGACCCTGGCTGCTCAACACCTGGTCCTGAAAAAGGTAACGAGTGTAACACGTCAGCAAAACGCTGAGTAGAGTGGCAAACTAACTAAAGGCAACAGTAGAGTGTACAGTAGCTGTTATGTTCTATTACTTCCTTTTATTTACATCTTTCAATTTTTCTCACTATTTCATTTACTTCTCAGATCCTTTACTTGATCTCGGATGTCCTCGTGGGACGATCTTGATTGCAGTCTTTTCCAAAAGTAGAAGTAGCACGTGGTGCTCTCCTGGCCGGAAGAGTCCCCCGTGGTAATCCTACCCTCAGTCAACCACCCCAAGGTCACTGACAGACGTAACGGTGACTACGGCACGCGCGATAAACGCACAGGTAGCTAGCCCGCACTGGCACGCGGTCAGTCGTTTCCGTTAACGGGTGCGCCCAAAGCACAGCACGGAACCAGGGCAGAGCCCTCTCAGTAACAGGGGTCCAACCCCTCCACAGTAACCAAACCGGGGCCTTGCCCCTCCACAGTCCGCGCACCCTCGCCTGACTACCCTGGTTTGCCCTAGTGGGCCTAACAAGTCGGTGAAGGAGGCTAGCAGAACCCCGGGGCCCGTGGGGTAGCTAGTACTCTCCTAACACTACTAGCTCTCCTCGGTACTACGTACACGAGGGCCAACAAGTCGGTACAGAGCGGCCAAGCCTAACCCCGGGTCCCTGGGGCGGCTGGCCCCACTCTGCACTAAAACAGGTACAGGTACTTCCCTTGGTACTGCGTACCCAAGAGACAGTACAAACTACATCTCAGTTCCATTCCTTTCCTTTTCCAGGAGTTCCACTCCTAATTCCCCGTAGGGTTCCAGCCCTTTATCTCAGAACATCATATGTTTCACTTTCCAGATTCACGTTCTCAATTTCCATGATCTCAAACATGTTTCTTTGTTCATAACAGGCAGCTGTTAATTAATTTCACAGGCAGCTTATATATTCCTTTCCATTTTTCCAAGACTGCAGTAATATACATTCCACTAGTTTTTCCATCCTAGGATTCATGCCATATCCTAGGATCTATCATACAATCTAGTTTTCCGGCCCTAGGATTCATGCAACACCTAGGAGCTATCATTCCATACATTTCTCATTCCTAGGATTTATGCAATGCCCTAGGTTCTAGTTATGGTTCCATACTTTAACAGATTTTATTAATACTTAAAACCACTCTACCAGGTACAACGGAAGTAATGGGGGCGTGGTCGGGAATCCCGCGCGCCTCCGCGACTCTCAAGACTGCAACCGAACGAGGTCCTATCACAAGGATCAAACACAAGGAGAGTCTCAAAACAGTGTATAGCTACTGTAGGCGGGTAGAGGAATAAATTCTGAAACGAACGCAACTCGAATCGCGGAAAACGGAGCCCAAACGGGCCCTAAACGGGTCGAGAAAGACAATACTGTGCAAAATCAGACGTCTGGAACTCCTTCCAGACGTCTTAAACGGTGGATCAGAGAATTACCTGTTCGGCTTGGTTCCCCGGACGTCCAGAAGTCTGTGGGGACGTCTCTCCTAGATCCCAGACGTCCGATGGTCTCTCCGGACGTCTGGAGGTCACTCCCGCCGTCTGGTACAACTTCCAGACGTCTGATTCGCAAAGGATGACGAATCCGAACACCTGCGCACAGCCAACCCTCCTCCCTCAGTACGGTCAGTCGACAAAAAGAAGGAGAAAGCGGAAACTCACCTTTCAGACGTCTGTATGATCTCACAGACGTCGACCTTGCCGTCTGGATATCAATCCAGACGTCTGATTCTGGAAATTTTTCCAGAACCAGAACCTTGCTCGGCCTCCGCTCGCGACGCCGCCCGCGTCGCACCTCGCGCGTCCGCTGCTCCGCCCGCAGCAGGTCCCTCTCCGCGACGCTCTGCGCCCACTGCGCCCTCCGCCGGCCGGCCAAGCCGCTCCCGGCGAGCTCGCCCTCACGGCAGAGCCCCGCCCTCGCACGCCGCAGCTCCTCCGTGCCTACTGCGGCCGCCGCTGCCGCTGCGCCCTCGCGTCCGCTCGCTCTCGCGCACAGGTAGGAGAGAAGGAGGAGGATGGTGGAGACGGGAGGGGAGGCGCGCCCCGCCCCCCTTTTAACGCCGCGCGGAGAGGAGAGAGAGACGGTCGCAGTCGCCTGCAGCCGCAGAGAAGATGCAGGATCGCAGGTCTGCGCGCACAGGCGCGCAGACGAATATCCCGTGCGAGCATAACTGTTCGCCAGACGTCTGTAAACTATCCCGGACGTCTGGTCAGACGTCCGGATGTGATCCCAGACGTCTTTACAGACGTCTGGGCCACCTCTCAGACGTCTTAAAAGACGTCTGGGGCACGCGCTCGTTACAATATAACAAACTCAAAGGAAGTTTCGTCCCTGAAACTTGCGCCAACTAGGGTGCGGAAAAAGGATGTCCAAATAACCGTAACAAACTCAAAGAGGACCGAAGCCGGTCCGAAAAGACGTACCCGCGAAAAGCTCTGGGTACCGCTCCCGCATTGCCGCCTCAGGCTCCCAGGTAGCCTCCTCGTACCGCTGGCTCCTCCACAAAACCTTTACCAGGGGTACTTGCTTTCGTCTCAACCTGCGGACGGCTCGGTCTAGGATCTGCACTGGCCGCTCGGGGTAGGTCAGGTCGTCGCTCACCTCGACGCTCTCGTGACTCAGTACGTGGCTGGGATCGGCTACGTACTTCCTGAGGTTGGACACGTGGAACACGTCGTGCACACCAGAAAGCTGCGGGGGAAGGGCAAGTCTGTAAGCAACGGGTCCAACCCGCTCCAGGACCTCGAAGGGCCCCACGAACCTCGGCGCGAGCTTCCCTCTCACCCCAAACCGCTGTAAGCCCTTCATGGGCGAAACACGAAGAAAGACGTGGTCCCCAACCTCGAACTGCACCTCTCTGCGTCTGCGATCTGCGTAGCTCTTCTGTCTGCTCCTGACAGTGCGGAGTCGTCTGTGGATCTGCTCAACTACCTCCTGACTCTGCCGGATCAACCTGGGGCCAACCTCCCACTTGGTCCCCACCTCAACCCAACTCAAGGGTGCCGTGCATTTCCGTCCGTACAGAGCCTCGTAGGGAGCCATGCCGATGCTCGAGTGATAACTGTTGTTGTATGCAAACTCTGCCAGGGGCAGGTGCTCCTCCCAAGAGCCCCTCCAGTCTAGTACACAGGCACGCAAAAGATCCTCAAGTGTCTGTATCGTGCGTTCCGACTGTCCGTCCGTCTGGGGGTGGTAAGCCGTGCTAAACCTCAACCTCGTCCCCAAAGCCTGCTGAAACTCAGCCCAAAACTGGGACGTAAAGAGGGTATCCCGGTCGGATACGATCTCCCGCGGAACTCCGTGTAGTCGCACCACATCACGGATATACCTCTCTGCCAACTGTGCTGGTCCCAAAGTGACTCGGATCGGCAAGAATCGTGCCGTCTTCGTCAACCTATCCACTATTACCCAGACCGCGTCGTGTCCTCGCTGGGTAACAGGTAAGCCCACCACCAAGTCCATGGTGATGCTCTCCCACTTCCACTCTGGCACTGGAAGCGGCTGAAGCGGCCCTGCAGGCCTCTGATGCTCGGCTTTCACCTGCTGGCACACTAAGCACTGCTGCACGAACTCACCCACATCCCGCTTCATCCCTCTCCACCAGAACTCGCGTCTCAAGTCATGGTACATTTTCGTGTTTCCGGGATGTATGGTGAATCTGGAACCGTGTGCCTCAGTCAGGAGCTCTCTCAACAGCTCCTCGTCTCTGGGGACGCACAGCCGTCCCCTCAAGCGTAACACCTGGTCTGTGAAAGAGAAGTCCCCTGGGTCCCCTGACAGTACTCTGTCGCGCAAAGACTGCAAGTACGGATCGGCCATCTGTCCCGTGATGATGCGGTCTATCAACTCTGGTCTGGTCTGCCGTGTCACCGTCACTGCCCCACAGTACCCTCGTAACTCTAGAGGTCGCCAACTGCCCACCTCCTCCAAAAGGCTCCAACTCTGTAACTGTAGACTGGCCAAGCGTGCGGGCGCCTTACGGCTCAAGGCGTCAGCCACCACATTGGCCTTTCCCGGGTGGTAGGAGATGCTGCAGTCGTAGTCCTTCAGGAGCTCCAACCAACGTCTCTGTCTCATGTTGAGCTCCTTCTGGTCAAAAAGATATCTGAGGCTCTTGTGATCTGTAAAAATCTCGAAGGTCTCACCGTACAAGTAGTGCCTCCATGTCTTCAGCGCGAAGACAACAGCTGCCAACTCTAGATCGTGGGTAGGGTAGGTATGCTCATGGGGCTTCAGTTGCCGCGAAGCGTAAGCGACCACGTGACCCCTCTGCATGAGCACACCTCCTAACCCCTGCAAGGAAGCGTCCGTGTACACAACGAACCCGCCACTACTGTCAGGGATGGTGAGCACGGGAGCCGAGGTCAACCTCTCCTTCAGCTCCAGAAAACACGCCTCACAGGCGTCTGTCCAAGTGAAAGGCACATCCTTCCGAGTCAACTGTGTCATAGGACGTGCAATCTGCGAAAACCCTCTGATGAACCGTCTGTAGTAACCTGCCAGTCCCAGGAAACTGCGAATCTCAGTGACTGAACGCGGTCTCTCCCACCTGAGCACTGCCTCGACCTTGGCGGGATCCACCGCCAGGCCGTCTCCAGAGATCACATGACCCAAAAAGGTCACCTCCCTCAACCAGAACTCGCACTTGCTGTATTTGGCGTACAGCCTGCGTCGTCGCAGAGTGTCCAGAACCATCCGCAAGTGCTGTCCGTGCTGCGTCCGATCTCTGGAATAGATGAGTACATCATCTATGAAAACCACCACAAACTGGTCCAAGTACGGTCTGAACACCCGGTTCATCAGGTCCATGAAAGTAGCGGGGGCATTGGTCAGCCCAAACGGCATGACCAAAAACTCGTAGTGTCCGTACCGGGTGCGGAAAGCTGTCCTGGAGACGTCGGTCTCCCTGATCCTCAACTGGTGGTATCCAGACCTCAAGTCGATCTTGGAAAACACCGTGGCACCCCGCAACTGGTCAAACAAATCGTCAATCCTCGGCAGCGGATATCTGTTCTTGATGGTGACCCTATTCAGCTGTCGGTAGTCCACACAAAGGCGTAGGGTCCCATCCTTCTTCTTCACAAACAGTACCGGGGCTCCCCAGGGAGACGCACTGGGCCTCACGAAACCCTTCTCCAAAAGGTCCTGCAACTGAGACTTGAGCTCTCGCAGCTCAAGCGGTGCCATCCTGTATGGCGCGGTGGAGATGGGGCTGGTCCCTGGTACTAGTGAGATCTCAAACTCGATCTCACGCTCGGGCGGTAGTCCTGGTAACTCGTCTGGAAACACGTCGGGGTACTCTCTGACCACCGGGATGCTCTGGAAGTCTGCCACGGGGCTGTGCTCTGCCACCACACAAGCTAAGAAGCCCTCACACCCCTGGCTCAAAAGTCTCGCCGCCCGAAGTGCCGAAATGCACCTGAAACCTCCGTCCACTGGCTGCCCGTGAAACTCGAAGGAAGGCAACTCCGGAATGGAGAAGACAATCTTCCTCTCAAAGCAGTCTACCAAGGCGTGGTAAGCGGACAGCCAATCCATCCCCAGGATCACCCCAAAGTCCTCCATCTGTATCATAATCAGGTCAGCTGGCAGGCTGTGTCCCCCGATGCTGACCCCGCAACCCGTGTACACCTCCTCAGCTACAAAAAGCTGACCACTCGGACCTCTGATTACGAACGGGTTCTCTAACAATGTATAATCCTGGTCCAAACTAACTGCGAAACTGTCTGCGACAAACGAGTGCGTAGCGCCGGAATCGAAAAGCGTGTAAACGAGTCTGCCAGAAACTGAAACCATACCTGCTACCACGGATCCCGAAGCTCTGGCGTCCCTGTGTGTTAGGGCGTTGATACGCCCCTCAGCTCTAGGTGCGGACGAAGCAGCCACACTCTGCGTCGAACGGGTAGGTGCTGGCCGGTACCCTCCTCGCGACTGCGGTCCTCCTCCTCGCGCCTGGAAACCGCGGCCTCCTGCGCGCCCTCCAGTGCTCTGCGCGGGAAGTATCTGCTGACCTCCTGCCCTAGATGGGCAGTCCCTCCTGACGTGGCCCGGCTGGCCACACTGGTAGCAGAGGGGAACCCGACTCCCGCCCTCAGTGAGTCCCTGCTGTCGGCTAGGCGGGGGTCCGGTGCTGGCGACTGGCCCCTGTCGAGGGCCCCCAAAGGCCACTGATGGCCCTGCACAACGTGACGGCTCTCCTGCGGACGCCACGTGTCTCCGTTCTCGCCGGCCCTGTGAGAAGTCTGGCTGAAAGGGCCTCTTCCGCCCGCCGTCGGTCTCTCGCGCGGACGGGTTGGTCTCCTCGTAAGTCATGGCTGCCTCTACCACCCTCGAAAACGTCGGCCGCTTCAGGGGTTTGACATACCCCCGGATCGCAGGCCGGAGCCCCTCGGTGAACCTCCAAAGGCGCTCCTCCTCAGTGGCTACCGCTGTCGCTGCAAAGCGGGACAGCTCCAAGAAACGCGTGCGGTACGCGCTCACGGTCATCGTCCCTTGGCGGAGAGTGTGGAACTCCCGCCTCCTCTGGTCCTGCCACGTCTGGGGAAAGTACTGCTCGCAGAAGAGGGTGACGAACTGGTCCCACGTCGGCTCGTCCCTCTCCTGTCCCCGGACCGCCCTCCACCACCGGTGTGCCGCACTCTCCAGCTGGTACGTGGCAAAGGCCACGCGGCACTCCACCAGGGGGCGAAGGGTGTCGAAGATCTTCTCCAGCTGCTCAAGCCAGTCCTCTGCCTCGGTCGGGTCCTCATCCCCCTTGAAGGAGGGGGGCTTCAGCTTCCGGAACTGTCCGAAAAGCTCGAAGTGGTGCTGTAGGGGAGGTGCTGGTGCACCTCCTGGCGAAGGTGTCTCGTGTACAGAAGTGTCGGAAGAAGGTGGGGGCGGCAGGGGCCCATCCCCTCCCTCGTGTCCAGCGCCGCGTCCGTCGCGTGGCCCCACAGAGGACTCCCCCTCTGCAACCCCAGGAGGAGGTGCTCGGGGCGGTGGGTGGAGCTCCTCTCGTACAATATCCCGTATCAGTCTGGCGAGGTCCTGGGCCTGGATGCCAGGGAGTGGTGGCTGGTCCACCGAGACGTCAACGACAGCACGTCCACCTCGCCGACCTCGCCCTCGGCCGCGCCCGCGGCCAGTCTCGCCAGTCCCACGACGAGGCATCTCCTGCAAGGAGACGCGAAACAAAACGGAAACGTCAAAACAGACGGTACCTAACAACACTTCTAAGAGCTCAAGTCAAGAGATATGTTGTGGTGGCTACTCTAGCTATAAACATGTGAATTGGTTATTTTCCAGTCAGTTGATTCACTTCTCGGGACGACCTTGCTCTGATACCATCTTGTAACGACCCGGTTCCCGAGTCCCTACGAGACACGAGAACCGGACCGACTCGACTAATCCCAAGACCCAGTTGTCCAACGAGGAAGTAACCAAAAGACAGTAAAATAAACCACATTCAGCATGAATATAACTAACAGTAAGAAAGTACAGCAGTAAGGAAAGAAACTACTACAGTAGGCACCACCACAACAGTAAAACAACATTTATCATATAACAAAAACTGCAGGTAAAGAAGGTACAGCGGAAACAAAACTACTCACTAGAACAGAAACAAAAGAAGGTACAAAGCTGTGGTAACTCTACTGGACCCTACTCGGCCCAGCGTCCTCTGCAGCCGCCGACCCTGGCTGCTCAACACCTGGTCCTGAAAAAGGTAACGAGTGTAACACGTCAGCAAAACGCTGAGTAGAGTGGCAAACTAACTAAAGGCAACAGTAGAGTGTACAGTAGCTGTTATGTTCTATTACTTCCTTTTATTTACATCTTTCAATTTTTCTCACTATTTCATTTACTTCTCAGATCCTTTACTTGATCTCGGATGTCCTCGTGGGACGATCTTGATTGCAGTCTTTTCCAAAAGTAGAAGTAGCACGTGGTGCTCTCCTGGCCGGAAGAGTCCCCCGTGGTGATCCTACCCTCAGTCAACCACCCCAGGGTCACTGACAGACGTAACGGTGACTACGGCACGCGCGATAAACGCACAGGTAGCTAGCCCGCACTGGCACGCGGTCAGTCGTTTCCGTTAACGGGTGCGCCCAAAGCACAGCACGGAACCAGGGCAGAGCCCTCTCAGTAACAGGGGTCCAACCCCTCCACAGTAACCAAACCGGGGCCTTGCCCCTCCACAGTCCGCGCACCCTCGCCTGACTACCCTGGTTTGCCCTAGTGGGCCTAACAAGTCGGTGAAGGAGGCTAGCAGAACCCCGGGGCCCGTGGGGTAGCTAGTACTCTCCTAACACTACTAGCTCTCCTCGGTACTACGTACACGAGGGCCAACAAGTCGGTACAGAGCGGCCAAGCCTAACCCCGGGTCCCTGGGGCGGCTGGCCCCACTCTGCACTAAAACAGGTACAGGTACTTCCCTTGGTACTGCGTACCCAAGAGACAGTACAAACTACATCTCAGTTCCATTCCTTTTTCTTTCCAGGAGTTCCACTCCTAACTCCCCGTAGGGTTCCAGCTCTTTATTTCAGAACATCATATGTTTCACTTTCCAGATTCACGTTCTCAAATTCCATGATCTCAAACATGTTTCTTTATTCATAACAGGCAGCTGTTAATTAAATTTACAGGCAGCTTTATATATTCCTTTCCATTTTCCAAGACTGCAGTAATATACATTCCACTAGTTTTTCCATCCTAGGATTCATGCCATATCCTAGGATCTATCATACAATCTAGTTTTCCGACCCTAGGATTCATGCAACACCTAGGAGCTATCATTCCATATATTTCTCATTCCTAGGATTCATGCAAAGCCCTAGGTTCTAGTTATGGTTCCATACTTTAACAGATTTTATTAATACTTAAAACCACTCTACCAGGTACAACGGAAGTAATGGGGGCGTGGTCGGGAATCCCGCGCGCCTCCGCGACTCTCAAGACTGCAACCGAACGAGGTCCTATCACAAGGATCAAACACAAGGAGAGTCTCAAAACAGTGTATAGCTACTGTAGGCGGGTAGAGGAATAAATTCTGAAACGAACGCAACTCGAATCGCGGAAAACGGAGCCCAAACGGGCCCTAAACGGGTCGAGAAAGACAATACTGTGCAAAATCAGACGTCTGGAACTCCTTCCAGACGTCTTAAACGGTGGATCAGAGAATTACCTGTTCGGCTTGGTTCCCCGGACGTCCAGAAGTCTGTGGGGACGTCTCTCCTAGATCCCAGACGTCCGATGGTCTCTCCGGACGTCTGGAGGTCACTCCCGCCGTCTGGTACAACTTCCAGACGTCTGATTCGCAAAGGATGACGAATCCGAACACCTGCGCACAGCCAACCCTCCTCCCTCAGTACGGTCAGTCGACAAAAAGAAGGAGAAAGCGGAAACTCACCTTTCAGACGTCTGTATGATCTCACAGACGTCGACCTTGCCGTCTGGATATCAATCCAGACGTCTGATTCTGGAAATTTTTCCAGAACCAGAACCTTGCTCGGCCTCCGCTCGCGACGCCGCCCGCGTCGCACCTCGCGCGTCCGCTGCTCCGCCCGCAGCAGGTCCCTCTCCGCGACGCTCTGCGCCCCCTGCGCCCTCCGCCGGCCGGCCAAGCCGCTCCCGGCGAGCTCGCCCTCACGGCAGAGCCCCGCCCTCGCACGCCGCAGCTCCTCCGCGCCTACTGCGGCCGCCGCTGCCGCTGCGCCCTCGCGCCCGCTCGCTCTCGCGCACAGGTAGGAGAGAAGGAGGAGGATGGTGGAGACGGGAGGGGAGGCGCGCCCCCCCCCCCCCTTTTAACGCCGCGCGGAGAGGAGAGAGAGACGGTCGCAGTCGCCTGCAGCCGCAGAGAAGATGCAGGATCGCAGGTCTGCGCGCACAGGCGCGCAGACGAATATCCCGTGCGAGCATAACTGTTCGCCAGACGTCTGTAAACTATCCCGGACGTCTGGTCAGATGTCCGGATGTGATCCCAGACGTCTTTACAGACGTCTGGGCCACCTCCCAGACGTCTTAAAAGACATCTGGGGCACGCGCTCGTTACAGTGAACAATGGGGCACTATACGTGCCGCATCCTAGCGTTGGAATTCCAGTGCGACTTATCCTAATTTCGTGATTTTTGACCCTTGATTTGAGGGCCATAATTTATTATAAATTAAAAATAAATTATATGACATTAAAGTATTTACATAGTAGTATATAATTGTACAATTAATTTATGAAATTAATTAATTTATTATATACATAAATTAGATAAAGTTCAAAATTTATTTATATTGTTAATTGAGTTTATTTCTTAATTACAGGTTAAATTAATTTTTTTATGAAACTGGTTAAATTAGTTAATTAATGGTCTAATTGACCTATTACAATAGCAATATACATATTAAAGTATTTATTACAGATTTTTATTGTATTTTACAACATTTAATTGGATTTATTTACAATTAAATATCTGTTTTCAAATTATTATATGTGTAAATTAGGTATAAATAGTATAATACGATATAAATATATTTAAATTAGTTTAAGCTATTTAAAATATTATAATACAAATGTATAGTACAACTTATCTCAGATATAACTTAATTTACTAATTTATTTTGATTTAACTTAATAACTTAGTTAATAACTTAATAAATTCAGTATTTATTCTATTTACATAATTAAATTATGATACAAGGTTTCTATTATACATAATAAATATATAGGTATATACATATAGTATAAATAGTAATTACATTTATATACAGAGTTTTATAAATTTATTTAAGTTATAGTGCTTGTAAGTTAATATAAATAATAAATAGTTATATAATTAAGTTATATGCAGTTTATATACTTTTAAATATGTAATTTATATCATACAGCATATATATAAGTTATTTACACCTATTATACATCTATTTTACATTATATATATATATACTTACTATATAGCTTATATTTACGTGTATGTACATGATATACAAGGTATTTTTAGAGTTTTTCTACTTTTTATGGCTTTTATATATTTTGTAGAGGTAGGGGATGAGAGAGAAAGAGAGAGATGAGATGAATAGATTGTTTTTGGTGTTTTTATGTTAAGGGGTTTTTATTGAATTTTAAGGTATACTAAACTATCTGCTGGTATGTTCTACCAAGTTGGAGGTTCAGAATATCATAAAATTTTGCAAATGTGTAGAGAAGTAGTTAATCCTACTCACTACACCTTTATTGTATTTTTTTGCATTTTTTATAGTACTTTTATTTATTTACAAGTTGAGCACAATCTTGGCCTAAGAAAGGTTTTCAATGAGAACCTAAGGCCTAGAAATCAACTCTAAGTGCTGAACATGCAGTTAAAACATTTAGATATAAGAATTAAAACATAAAGAAGATGTTCATGCACTCAAACATGATTTTTAATGAGTTTTGACATTAATTTTCATCATTTGGAATGTTAGGCATAATAAATAAAATGACAAGCAATTCATATACAGTTATAAAATCTACACCAATACAGGAATGCTTGTACACAGTCTACACAACATTACAAACATGTCAGCTATTCAACTAACTCAAATCTAACATCTACTACCCATCTAATTCAACCTACTGTCTAGCTGCAGCAACAGGAAAGCAGCAACAATCAGCAACTGCAGTAGCAATCAGCAACATCAAACACTCAATTCAAACGGCTTAAAACCATTCAAATGGCTGCTGCAGTGCATCTAAACACCAAGCAGCAAATCTGAATGAGGAGTTCAGTTAGAGAAATGCTTCCCAGCAGCTCTGAAATGAGGATTTTAGTAGCTACTAAATTGACCAAATCTAATCCATCATCTTTGTCTTAGACAATAAAGATAATGGAATTAGATTGGAATTTAATCCAATCGAAAATGTTGCTGCTATGCTGCATTTTACTGTATGAAGTTTGGGATTCAAAACTCACACTGAACACTTCAGAAAATCTGATGAGACCTTGAGTTCTCATCTAAAAATCACTTTAAAACACTGAATCCTCACTCAAGAAAACTTTAAACCTTGGTCCTCAATTCAAATCAAAGAAATCACTAATTTGATCTCTCCCTTATGCTATAGATAGCATGAAGAAAGGGATCACATCAATCCATTAAACTACTAACTTGAATCCCAAATGTTTGAAACCTTAAGGGATATTGAGAATCCCTTAGGTAAGAAATCAAAATTTCAAACACTAATATCCACATAAAAATATTAGGTATAGCCTCGAATAAACAAAGTCAATTCTCCTTGACTCTACCTTACATTGAAAAACCATCATCATCCAAGCTTATAACAACATCATCCATGGCTCATCTAAGGAAAAGTTCATCATTAAAATTGTCTTAGATTCACAGCCATGGATTGATGTTGCTCAAAAACAGATCGATTCACTTGATCAAAATCCATTCAAAACCCAATTTGATCAAAATCTTGTGATCTTGCTTTGAAAACCAAATAAAAATTAAATCAAGTAAACCGATTCCATTTTAAATCAAGATCAGGGGTCTTTGTGGAAAATCTTAGATGGATGAGAGACCCCTAGATGATTTTTGAGCGCAAATCCTCATCTCAAAGCTTGAGAGCAATGAGATGAGTGTTTGACTCTAATGAATGGGTGAATTGAGGATTAAAAACTGAGGAAAATCAGAATGCGAAGTGAAAACATGAGGAGGGGGAGTCAATGATCAGTGAATGGGTGAAGTCATCTCCTCTGATCTGAAGTGATCAGAGGAGGTGAAATGCGTGAATTCTACTCTAATCTACTCCTAATTTACTCTAACAGTCACACAACAACAGGTCGGAGCTAATCTACATCTAAATTCTACTGCTAAACTACTCTAATTAACACTACATCTAATCTAGAAAGTAGTAAATCCTAATCTAAATGGAAGAATGGGACCTGTTGGGAAGATCTGCAGTTGGTGGCTGTAGCGACAAAGGAGGGAGGATCTCCAACGGATTGAAAGTCCACTAGTGGGACTCAAGGTCGTCCTCAGGTGCTATGTGGTCTTTAGCAGCGAGGAGAGTCAGAGAAGATGAAGTTCCTTTGCTCGTGGTGCTAGAACAGGGTCGGGTAGAGAGGAGAAACTGGAGAGGACGAAGGGATCGCCTCAAGAAAATAGGAGAGGAGGTCGATTCCACGCACGCGTAGCTGTGGAGGGGTTTAAGTAGAGTGAGAGAGTGAATACAGGTCACCTCGCTGTGGAATTAGGCTATTAGAGAGTGGGCAGTCTTGATGCGAGGAGAGGAGCACGCATGAGATTAAATCAAATTGCGGTCGTTTGGTGGGATCTGGGGAAAGGGGTGAAGCTACGCATCGATTCGCGTGAAGCTTCCAATGAAAACGAGCCATTAGATCATGGGAACAAAGATTGGATAGCTGGGATTGATGGAGTTCTTCACGGTGAATAGAGTTTCGCTCGGCTGCAAGTGGTTTGTGTTGTTTTGGTGAAATTGTGCTAGAAGCCCCTACGTGAAGGGGTAGAACAACTGTAGAGAGGCCCATTAGTGGTAAAGAAAGCTACCAGAGCAGTCCTTAGAATGTTGCAAATAGGTCCCTGCAGGTATCAAATGGGTCCTTGGAGGTTTTATGATGAATAAAATATGATGTATGAAGGACCTAGATGTGAATCCTTAATTGCAAGGCTCTAGTGATGCTCAAATGCACCCAAGGTTTTATTGAATCTCAATTGAATATTTTAGAAGTTAATTTTACTTTTGATTTGAAATTTTGAGCTCATTTATGTGTTCAATTTGCACTTGGATCACCATTTAACCTTCTTTAATAGAATATCTCATTTAATGACCTAATTATGCATTTTTATCACAAAATTTATGTTTTAGGTCTTTTTCTCTATTTTCCATACTTAACTCTTTTTATGTGTTAATTTAATAGTGTTTAACCTAATTTATAGCTTAACTTAGGCGATTTAGCTATAATGAGTAGCAATTCATCATACCCCCATGCTTAGGTTTTGCTAGTCTCTTACCAAACAACTCATTAAAGTGCATAGCAATTTAAGTATCAGCAAGGTAAGTGTGATGAGATATCTTTACTCCTTTATTTTTCTCACAAAGTTAAGTGTTTAAAGATGATCTTTAAGCTGAAAGATTTTCTGATAAACCAACTGTGTTTATGTCTGGACATTGTGAGAACCTTTTTGCTCAGGAAGACTAACTAGAACTTAAGACTGATATGACATAGACCATCTCTCGACTAACAAGGACTCTTGATATTTAAACCTTTCAGTCAAATTCCAAGGCTCAAAGGGTTTTATAGAGACGCAGATTGCTAAGAAGTTATGGCTGTGCCTAATGATAAGTCAGGACTAACCAAGTGAATTTTAAAACTCAATCCCGGGGTTTCACTTCTTTTTAAGTTCAGGTTGGTCCTAGCTTCAACTCATATTTTCTGATCGACTCTAAAGAAATGAGAAATATTCATGCCCAACTCTTATTGCGTTTGTGGCTCAAATAATATTTGGTGGAACAGGATATTTGTATTGAACTCTGAAAATATTTTGGTGGAATTTTTGTATTTACAGAACTTGGAGAACATATTTGACTTATTCTAAAGAACTTCTTTTTGAAACTTTTTTTTTTTTTTGACTTTGTCAGTATGTCTCCGACAATTTTATTTGGTAGAGTACACCTTATTTGGTGGGTGAGTTCTTTGGTGGAAAGAGCTTCTCCTAGACACAAGACTAAAGACTAGGACAAAGAGTCTGCGTGCACGCACAGGTAAGGACTCCACTTTGCAAAATAACTTTTCCTACTACATATCTACATATGTTCATTAATTTTTTATTAAATGCTGGTTCAACTCGATTGGACTTCGTTGAACCAATACAAACTAATCCAGAGGTCTTACAATTCAATTTTTTTTATTTTTTCACATGCTGACATCACGTTGACGTCATCATCGGTTCAACCAATACAAACCACCGATTGAAATACTAAAAAACTAAACTAGCACCTAATAATTCAATGATTGGTTCGGTTGTTAAAACATTGCATAGCACCCCTTTTTAAGGGTTGGTTTGGCCATCCAATATCGATACTAAAGTCCAATATCGGTACTAGGTGGTTCCAAGACCTGGTTTTGGTTGAAATTAGGCTTAAAGACCATCCATGCTCCCTTCCTTTTTCCCCAACAACTGGGATCCACTTCCTACACATTTGTAGGCATCCAAAGAGCATTCTAAACCAAGTAAACTCCAAGAAAAGACATGCATGCAAACTAAATCCTAGCATGCCCCAAAAACTCACCATAAGTGTGAATACTTGACATGCAACAATATTTCCACTCCCAATAGCTATTTGGGTGCATCAATGGCGTGAAAGTGGGGAGGATGAAGTCACTAATTGGCTTCTTGAGTCGTCTCCTCCACTTCCTAGGAAAAGGGTGGTTGGGAGCTCCTCTTCTCCCTTCTTCTTCTCTTCTCTCCAGCGTTAGTAGTGGCCACAACAGTAGCCGTAGTATCTATGGCATCAACAACGGTAGCAGCGGCAACCAGGGAAGTTAGGGAGGAGAGGGATGGTGTAAAGGAGAGGAGTAGGAGAGGAGGGAGTGAAGTGTTGGTGGTGGTTTTTTGCCCTAAATGAACACAAATGGGGATTTACTCTCCATTACGATGAAAATCCCCCTTTTTATATTGGGTGTGAAAATATTGAGGAAGTCCCTCTACCCAACATAATTTCTTTAGGGTTGGTCCAACAACTAATTCGTCTCCCAACAAGCCCCTTAACAAGGTTGGAAAAGAAAATTTATGGCAACCAAGCACTTCAAGCCAATATTAATAAAATTTTCCCATAGGAATTAATCCATAAGGCCAAGATTTTAGGAAATTGATTCCAAGCAACTCATGGTCCGATTATCAAGGCCTTAGTAAGGGTTGAATTGGGTATGATAATAGTCATAAATAATTCAAACCCTTACACCCTAACCAACTTAAAAAGTTTTCATCTGCGAAATCAAACATACCTCAAACCTAGAAGAGGTAGGGATAGTTGATCTACATCTCAACCTCGCGCTCCCATGTGGCCTCTTCGAGTTTCTAGTTGCGCCATAGTGCTTTCACTAAGGGTAAGACCTTGTTGCACAGTTTATTCATCGCCCAATCAAGGAACTACACCGACTGTTCCTCATAGCTGAGATTGGGCTTAATTCATAGATCATCATAGCATACCACATGGTTCTTGTCTACTATGTACTTCCTTAACATGAACACATGGAACGTATCATGCACGGCTAACAACAGAGGCAAAGCTAGATGATATGTACCAAGCCGACTTGCTCTACGATCTCAAATGGTCCCACATATTGGGGTCTTAGCTTTTCTTTCATTTCAAAGCAATGAATGCCCTTCAGAAACACCTTGTCTCTGACTTGACACTGTAGATACCGCTGGTGATGGTCATTGTAACTCTTCTGCTTGGATCTAGCGGCCAACAACTTCCATTTGATGGAAGCAACCTTCTTTGACATTTGCTGAATCAGCCCTGGGCCTTGAACAAATTTTTCTCTAGCTTTTGCCCAACTGATCAATGAAGAATACTTTCACCCATACAATTCCTCGAATTGTGCCATGCCTATGCTAACATGGTAACTGTTGTTACAGGCAAATTCAGTCAATGGCAGATGGTTCTCCCATGATCCTTGTCATTCCAGTATGCAGGACTTCAGTAAGTCCTCCAAGGTCTAGATAGTCCTCTCTAACCGTCCATCGATCTAGGGATGATACGCCAAGCTGAATCAACTCAGTTCCCAAATCCTCTTGTAGGCTAATTCAGAAGTGTGATATGAACCTCAAATCCCAATTTGAAACAATATCCTTAGGAACCTGATCGTCGACAACCGATTCGCATTAAAAATGATGTTTTAAATGTCGTTGTTGTAGTATATGTTACAAATGCGAACCGATGTTACGTCAATTTTATTTATTTACTTAATTTTTATTGGTTTATTTTAGGTCATTCATTGGGAGACAGTTATTGATATACATCACTCTCTAAGTCCAAAACATTCTTTTATTTCAAAAATTGTTGATTTTATTTACAAAAATAAATGAATAAATCAATGAATGAAAGAATCAATTACAACACATTAACATGCTTGAAAACATATGGACATAAACAAGTATTAAAAACTATATATAGTTACTCTATGTTAATTATATACAACTACTATAATGAATTCCTAAGTATATGCACGAAAATAGTTAATAGTATTTACTATACTAAGTTAAATTAATATACTAACATTTTTAGTAACATATATTATACATATAGTAACAGATATATGTCAGTAAAACCTTAGTAAAATTATATACATAAGGTAAAATAACTATATATACTAACATATATATCTATGTACAGTGACAGATTTATTCGTCACTAAAGCTCTAGTTATTTATATACATATATAAGAGTTCAAACATATCTCTCTACTATCCTTATATATATATATATAGACACACACACACACACTTATTTATTTACATTTAATTACATTATTTATATACATATATATTATATATTGTATACTTATATATACATGCACACACAACACACACAGGTGTGGGATCTCAACACTCAGGCATTTTTAGGGCCGGTTTAGACCTATTCACTTAATCAAAGATTAGGTTTATTAGTGGGCGGGTGACCTTTTCGACGGATACACAGTATCCTTTACAAGGTTGGACCTGACCTTTACTAAGGCCACCCTAGTTCATATTTAGGTTCATTAAATCCAGTTCAAAGCTCATCCTTCTGTCCACACAGGCCTACACACTTACACGCTCATGCATACACACACGCACCTATGCACGCCTGCAGGCACACGCAGCACACAAATCGAGGATTAGTAGCAATGTTTCTTTGGTGCCCTACACCATGACGACCAAAGAGGCAGAAACACAAATTCTTTAAATGCCACAGCAGGCGATCATCAATGCATGATGTGACACTATTAGAGTGCCCAAATTGAGTGGTTGATATGCGTGCGTGCATGTGAATTAGTTGATTTTGGTTCTCGATTTGAGGGCCATAATTTATTTTAAATTAAAAATAAATTATAGGGTTACAAAGCTCTTACATAAGGTTACATAATTATGTAATTACTTTACAAAAATAAGTTATTTTATTATATAATTAGGTAAAGTTTGCTATTTATACACATTAAATTAGAGTTTAATCGTTAATTAAAGTATAAATTAGTTAATTAATTACAAAATTGACTTTATACAGAGTTTATATACATAATAAATTATTTATTATGCATTTTTATTATATTTTATAGGCTTTATTTTAATTTATTTACAATTAAATATTGGTTTAAGATAGTTTTACATATAAATTAACTATAAATACTATAATACATTATAAATATGGTTTAAATAAGTTAAAATACTTAATATTATATAATACCAATATACAATATAATTTATCTCAGTATTAACTTAAATTACTAATTTATTCTATTTTAACTTAATAAATTACCTAAGTAACTTAATAAGTTAATTATTTACTGTAAATATATAATTAAAGTAAATTACAGATATTATATGATACATAATACATATATAAATATGTATGTACAGTATTAGGTATAAATATTTAAATAGGTTCATAGAATTACTTAGTCTATTATACAATTAAGTTTTTTAAATTAATATATAATTTTATAATATAGTTATAATATACAATAAGTTATTCTAAATACTTAATTTACTATATAGAATACATATATAAGTTATTTATAGATATTTTGTACATATTGTATACTATATACATATAGCTTATGTTTAGCTTATATATACAAGTATATACATAGTATACATGGTATTTATGGGTATTTTAGAGTTTTTCTTATTTTTATAGGTTTTATATACATAGGAGAAATAGGGGATGAGAGAGAAAGAAAGAGATGAGAGAGAAGAGTTGTTTTTGGCGTTTTTAATGTTTGATTCTTTTATTAAGTTCTAAGATATACTGAATCGTTGGCTGATATGTTCTATCAAGTTGGGGATTTAGAATGTCTTGAAACTTTGCATATACTTAGTAAAATACCTAATCTTACTCAAGATAGGTTTATTTTATTTTCTTTAATTTTTTATGATTTTTATTTATTTACAGAACAACCCAACTTTAGGCCTTAAAGAGTGTTGGAAAGGAAATCCAAGGCCTAGAATTCTATTCTATTGGCTTGATGTTCAGTTAAAGCATGCACAGATCTTCAGCATAGTTCATGGAATATGATGGACCATTTAACATGATTTAGAACTTCAATTTCACTAAAATGGCATGTTGGACAGTTATACACCTTAATGTAGCTAACAATGCAATTTAAAACTAAGTTACAAATAATCCTAATTAAATTTTAACCAATGTAAAATACATGAATGCTTGTACATTAATTTTTAGCACCATACAACAAGTCAGCTACAAAATATCCTCAAATTCAAGTCAAGATCCAACCTAAATCTCAGAGAAAATAGAGGTTGCTGTCAAGTGGCAGCAATAGCTACTACATCAAGCATTCAGCAGCTTCTGCTGCTGCACTCCAGATCAGACTGAGCAGCTGCTGCTCAGACATCTTAAAGCATAATTTCAGCCACTGCTGCAATCACAGCTGCAACCCAACAACTAATGCTACTATGATGTTGCTGTGCAAAGTTGCAAACTCAGATTAAACCCAAGTTCAGAAATGCTATGCTCAAATCAAATTCCATTGATAAAAATCACTCACACATTTCACATGGATTTCAAACATCATTCCCAAAACACATCAGATCTTCATTTAAAAACTCTAAAAACCCCATTTGAACCTTTAAATTCAATTCAAGGGAATTTTTTCATTCAAAATACATGTTGCCCTGCTATGGGTTGTTTAATGTAAGAATCTCATTGTGAATGGATCACTTTAAGCTCCTAAACACTATAAATCAGTGTTTATGATCTTGAGTGATCCTAGAAAGATCATTAGGTCATTGCTTAGGCCTTGAATCACTTCATATGATTCTCATTGGCCCAAACTACCTAACAATCACCAAAAAATTCAAAATCTGACATCAAATAAAGCACAATGAATATGATATCTGAAAACTTGATCAAATAAGTTTAAACTACCTGCAATACTTCAAATCAAACTCATATAAAACCAATTTAATCGATTAAATCCAAATAGATTGCAATTATCTCAAAACTCATTCAATCAACTATCAAACACCATCTCAATAAAATCAGTCAGTTTTGCTCGATTCAAATCAGGGGGAGGGCATTGGTGGGAATATCGGCTGAATGGAATGCCCTCAATTTGATGTTTGATCAATTCAATAGATCTGAAAGCTAATGAGCTTCAGATCAATTGAATGCTCTCGTGTGTGGGTGATTAGTGAAAAGAGTGCATCAATGGGTGAACTTATGCTATGAGGTGAAGAGGAAGATATATGAACATGTGGATGGAAGTTGATTCATCTCCTCTGATCTGAATTGATCAGAGGAGGTGAGGAATTATCCTAATCTACTCCTAAGTTAAACTACAATATCCATGAATCTAGATATTTGATCTACTCCTAAGCTAATCTAAACTACACTAACTACTAATCTAAACTACTCTAGAAAGCAGGAAATCCTAATCTAATCAGACGAATGGGACTTGTGGATCCAAACTTGGCGATTAAGGAGGAAGAAGGGGGGAGATCTTGTAACGAACGTGTGCCCCAGACATCTTTTAAGACGTCTGGGAGGTGGCCCAGACGTCGGACCAGACATCTGTGATCACATCCAGACGTCTGACCAGACGTCTGGGATCGTTTCCAGACGTCTGGAAATCCGTTAATTTCGACACGCGCGGGTCGTCTGCGCGCCTGAGCGCGCAGACCGGATATTCGCTTATTCCCTCTTTCTCTGCGGCTGCAGACACCTGCCGCGTCCTCTCTCTCCTCCTCGCGCAGCCTTAAAAGTCCACGTGCTCCCTCCCGTCGTCTCCACCGTCTCCTCCCTCTTCTCCTTCAGCCAGTGAGCGTGAGCGCGAGCGCGAGGGCGGCAACGGCGGCCGCAGTGAGAGCGGAGGAGGTGCTGCGTGCGAGAGCGGAGCTCTGCCGTGAGGGCGAGCTCGCCGGGGCTGCTAGGGCTGGCCGGCGGAGGGCGCAGGGGGCGCGGAGCGACGTGGAGGGGGGAATGCTGCGGTCTGAGCAGTAGGCGCGCGAGGTGCGACGCGGGCAACGTCGCGAGCGGAAGCCGGGTGGCGCCCTGTTCTGGAAAAATTTCCAGAATCAGACGTCTGGGTTGATAACCAGATGGCGAGGGCGACGTCTGGAAGACCTTCCAGACGTCTGAAAGGTGAGTTTTCCGTCTTCTTCTTCCTTCCTGTCGACTAACCGTACTGAGGGAGGGAGATGGGTGTACGCAGGCTCGGTGATTCGCCATCCAACGCGAATCAGACGTCTGGCTGTTGTACCAGACGGCGGGAGCGACCTCCAGACGTCCGGGGTGACCATCGGACGTCTGGGAGCTAGGCCAGACGTCCCCGCAGACTTCTGGACGTCTGGGAAACCACGCTGAACAGGTAATTCTCTGATCCACTTTTTAAGACGTCTGGAAGAAGTTCCAGGCGTCTGATTTTACACAGTGTCATCGTTTTCGACCCTTTTAGGGCCCGTTCGGGTTCCGTTTTCCGCGATTCGAGTTGCGTTCTTTTCAGAATTAATTCCTCTACCCGTCTATAGTAGCTATACACTGTTTTGAGACACTCCTTGTGTTTGATCCTTGTGATCGGACCTCGTTCAGTTGCATTCTTGGGAGTCGCGGAGGCACGCGAGATTCCCGATCACGCCCCCATTACTCCCGTTGTACCTGGTAGAGTGGCTTTAAGTTATTAATAAAATCTGTTAAATTATGGAACCATAAATAGAACCTAGGACATTGCATGAATCCTAGGAATGAGAAATAGATGGAATGATAGCTCCTAGGTGTTGCATGAATCCTAGGGCTGGAAAACTAGATTGTATGATAGATCCTAGGATATGGCATGAACCCTAGGATGGGAAAACTAGTGGAATGTATAATACTGCAGTCTTGGAAAATGGAAAGAGATATAAAGCTGCCTGTAATTTGAATTAACAGCTGCCTGTTGTGAATAAATAACGTGGTTGAGAACATGGATTGTAAGAATGTGAAACTGGAAAGTGAAACCTGGATGTTTGAGTAAAAAGGATGGAACCCTACGGGGAAGTAGGAGTAGAACTCCTGGAATGTGAATGGAATAGTATTGGGGAAGTGAGCTGGCCCTTGAGTACGGAGTACCAAGGAGAGCGACTGTCCCCCTGTTTAGTGCAGAGCGGAGCCAGCCGCCCCAGGGACCCGGGGTTAGGACTGGCCACTCTGTACCGAGTTGCTGGCCCTCGCGTACGTAGTACCGAGGAGAGCGACTAGTGTAGGGAGGTACTAGCTACCCCACGGGTCCCGGGGTTCTGCTAGCCTCCACACCGACTTGTTAGGCCCGCTGGGGCAAACCAGGGTAGTCAGGCGGGGGTGCGCGGACTGTGGAGGGGCAAGGCCCCGGGTTGGTTACTGTGGAGGGGTTGGACCCCTGTTACTGAGAGGGCTCTGCCCTAGGCTGGTTCCGTGCTGTGCTTTGGGCGCACCCGTTAACGGAAACGACTGACCGCGTGCCAGTACGGGCTAGCTACCTGTGCGTTTATCGCGCGTGCCGTAGTCACCGTTACGTCTGTCAGTGACCTTGGGGTGGTTGACCGAGGGTAGGATCACCACAGGGGACTCTCCCGGCCAGGAGAGCACCACGTGCTACTTCTACTTTTTGGAAAAGACTGCAATCAAGATCGTTCCCACGAGGAACATCGAGATCAAGTAAAAGATCTGAGGAATAAATGAAATAGTGAGACAATTGAAAGATGTGAATAAAGAAAGTAATAGAACATAACAGCTACTGTACACTCTACTGTTGTCTTTAGTTTTAGTTGCCACTCTACTCAGCGTTTTGTTGACGTGTTACACTCGTTACCTTTTTCAGGACCAGGTGTTGAGCAGCGAGGGTCAGCGGCTGCAGAGGACGCTGGGCCGAGTAGGGTCCAGTAGAGTTACCACTGTCTTTTGTACCTCTTTGTTTCCGTTATAGTGAGTAGTTTTTGTTTCCGCTGTACTTTTCTTTACCTGCAGTTCATGTTATATGATAAATGTTGTTGTACTGTTATGGTGGTATATACTGTAGTAGTTTCCTTCCTTACTGCTGTACTTTCTTACTGTTAGTTATATTCATGCTGAATGTGGTTTATTTTACTGCTCTTTTGGTTACTTCCTCGTTGGACGACTAGGTCTTGGGATTAGTCGAGTCGATCCGGTTCTCGTGTCTCATAGGGAGTCGGGAACCGGGTTGTTACAAGATGATATCAGAGCAAGGTCGTCCCGAGAAGTGAATCAACTGACTGGTAAATAACCAATTCACATGTTTATAGCTAGAGTAGCCACCACAACATATCTCTTGACATGAGCTCTTAGAAGTTTCATTAGGTACCGTTTGTTTTGACGTTTCCATTTTGTTTCGCGTCTCCTTGCAGGAGATGCCTCGTCGCGGGACTAGCGAGACTGGCCGCAGGTGCGGCCGAGGGCGAGGTCGGCGAGGTGGACGTGCCATTTTTGACGTCTCGGTGGACCAGCCACCACTCCCGGGCATCCAGGCCCAGGACCTCGCCAGACTGATACGAGATATTGTACGAGAGGAGCTCCACCCACCGCCCCGAGCACCTCCTCCTGGGGCTGCAGAGGGGGAGTCCTCTGTGGGACCACGCGACGGACACGGCGCTGGACACGAGGGAGGGGATGGGCCGTTGCCGCCCCCACCTTCCTTCGACACTTCTGTACACGAGGCACCTTCGCCTGGAGGTGCACCAGCACCTCCCCTACAACGCCACTTCGAGCTTTTCGGACAGTTCCGGAAGCTGAAGCCCCCCTCCTTCAAGGGGGATGAGGACCCGACCGAGGTAGAAGACTGGCTTGAGCAGTTGGAGAAGATCTTCGACACCCTTCGCCCCCCGGTGGAGTGTCGCGTGGCCTTTGCCACGTACCAGCTGGAGAGTGCGGCACACCGGTGGTGGAGGGCGGTCCGGGGACTGGAGAGGGACGAGCCGACGTGGGACCAGTTCGTCATCCTCTTCTACGAGCAGTACTTTCCCCAGACGTGGCAGGACCAGAGGAGGCAGGAGTTCCACACTCTCCGCCAAGGGTCGATGACTGTGAGCGCGTACCGCACGCGTTTCTTGGAGCTGTCCCGCTTTGCAGCGACAGCGGTAGCCACTGAGGAGGAGCACCTTTGGAGGTTCACCGAGGGGCTCCGGCCTGCGATCCGGGGGTATGTCAAACCCCTGAAGCTGCCTACGTTTTCGAGGGTGGTAGAGGCAGCTATGACTTATGAGGAGACCAACCCGTCCGCGCGAGACACCGACGGCGGGCAGAAGAGGCCTTTTCAGCCAGACTTCTCACAGGGCCGGCGAGAGGGGAGACACGTGGCGTCCGCAGGAGAGCTGTCACGTTGTGCAGGGCCATCAGTGGCCTTTGGGGGCCCTCGACAGGGGCCAGTCGCCAGCACCGGACCCTCGCCTAGTCGACAGCAGGGACCCACTGAGGGCGGGAGTCGGGTTCCCCTCTGCTACCAGTGTGGCCAGCCGGGCCACGTCAGGAGGGACTGGCCATCTAGGGCAGGAGGTCAGCAGATACTCCCTGCGCAGAGCACTGGAGGGCGCGCAGGAGGCCGCGGTTCCCAGGCGAGAGGAGGACAGCTGTCGCGAGGAGGGTACCGGCCTGCACCTACCCGTTCGACGCAGAGTGTGGCTGCTTCGTCCGCACCTAGAGCTGAGGGGCGTATCAACGCCCTAACACATAGGGACACCAGAGCTTCGGAATCGGTGGTAGCAGGTATGGTTTCAGTTTCTGGCAGACTCGTTTACACGCTTTTCGATTCCAGCGCTACGCACTCGTTTGTCGCAGCCAGTTTCGCAGTTAGTTTGGACCAGGATTATACACTGTTAGAGAATCCGTTCGTAATCAGAGGTCCGAGTGGCCAGCTGTTTGTAGCTGAGGAGGTGTACACGGATTGCGATGTCAGCGTCGGAGGACATAGCCTGCCAGCTGACCTGATTATGATCCAGATGGAGGACTTTGGAGTGATTCTGGGGATGGATTGGCTGTCCGCTTACCACGCCTTGGTGGATTGTTTTGAGAGGAAGATTGTCTTCTCCATTCCGGAGTTGCCTTCTTTCGAGTTTCATGGACAGCCAGTGGACGGAGGTTTCAGGTGCATTTCGGCACTTCGGGCGGCGAGACTTTTGAGCCAGGGGTGTGAGGGCTTCCTAGCTTGTGTGGTGGCAGAGCCCAGCCTTGTGGCAGACTTCCAGAGCATCCCGGTGGTCAGAGAGTACCCTGACGTGTTTCCAGACGAGTTACCAGGACTATCGCCTGAGCGTGAGATCGAGTTTGCGATCTCACTAGTACCAGGGACCAGCCCCATCTCCACCTCACCATACAGGATGGCACCGCTTGAGCTGCGAGAGCTCAAGTCTCAGTTGCAGGACCTTCTGGAGAAGGGTTTCGTGAGGCCCAGTGCGTCACCCTGGGGAGCCCCGGTACTGTTTGTGAAGAAGAAGGATGGGACCCTACGTCTTTGTGTGGACTACCGACAGCTGAACAGGGTCACCATCAAGAACAGATATCACTGCCGAGGATCGACGATTTGTTTGACCAGTTGCGGGGTGCCACGGTGTTTTCCAAGATAGACTTGAGGTCTGGATACCACCAGTTGAGGATCAGGGAGACCGACGTCTCCAAGACAGCTTTCCGCACCCGGTACGGACACTACGAGTTTTTGGTCATGCCGTTTGGGCTGACCAATGCCCCCGCTGCTTTCATGGACCTGATGAACCGGGTGTTTAGACCGTACTTGGACCAGTTCGTGGTGGTTTTCATAGATGATGTACTCATCTATTCTAGAGATCGGACGCAGCACGGACAGTACTTGCGGATGGTTTTGGACACTCTGAGGCGACGCAAGCTGTACGCCAAATACAGCAAATGCGAGTTTTGGTTGAGGGAGGTGACCTTCTTGGGTCATGTGATCTCTGGAGACGGCCTGGCGGTGGACCCAGCCAAGGTCGAGGCAATGCTCAGGTGGGAGAGACCGCGTTCAGTCACTGAGATCCGCAGTTTCCTGGGACTAGCTGGCTACTACAGACGGTTCATCAGAGGATTTTCGTAGATTGCGCATCCTATGACACAGTTGACCCGGAAGGACGTGCCTTTCGCTTGGACAGATGCCTGTGAGGCATGTTTTCTGGAGCTGAAGGAGAGGTTGACCTCGGCTCCCGTGCTCACCATTCCTGACAGTAGTGGCGGGTTCGTTGTGTACACGGACGCTTCCTTGTAGGGGTTAGGAGGTGTGCTCATGCAGAGGGGTCACGTTGTCGCTTACGCTTCGCGGCAACTGAAGCCCCATGAGCATACCCTACCCTACCCAGGACTTCTCTTTCACAGACCAGGTGCTATGTTTGAGGGGACGGTTGTGCGTTCCCAGAGACGAGGAGCTTTTGAGAGAGCTCCTGACTGAGGCACACGGTTCCAGATTCACCATACATCCCGGAAACACGAAAATGTACCACGACTTGAGACGCGAGTTTTGGTGGAGAGGGATGAAGCGGGATGTGGGTGAGTTCGTGCAACAGTGCTTAGTGTACCAGCAGGTGAAAGCTGAGCATCAGAGGCCTGCAGGGCCGCTTCAGCCGCTTCCAGTGCCAGAGTGGAAGTGGGAGAGCATCACCATGGACTTGGTGGTGAGCTTACCTGTTACCCAGCGGGGACACGACGCAGTCTGGGTAATAGTGGATAGACTGACGAAGACGACGCGATTCTTGCCGATCCGAGTCACTTTGGGACAAGCACAGTTGGCAGAGAGGTATATTCGTGATGTGGTACGACTACACGGAGTTCCGCAGGAGATCGTATCCGACCGGGATACCTGCTTTACGTCCCAGTTTTGGGCTGAGTTTCAGCAGGCCTTGGGGACGAGGTTGAGGTTTAGCACGGCTTACCACCCCCAGACGGACGGACAATCTGAGTGCACGATACAGACACTTGAGGACCTTTTGCGTGACTGTGTACTGGACTGGAGGGGCTCTTGGGAGGAGCACCTGCCCCTGGCAGAGTTTGCATACAACAACAGTTATCACTCGAGCATTGGCATGGCTCCCTACGAGGCTCTGTACGGACGGAAGTGTACGGCACCCTCAAGTTGGGTTGAGGTGGGGACCAAGTGGGAGGTTGGCCCCAGGTTGATCCGGTAGAGTCAGGAGGTAGTTGAGCAGATCCACAGATGACTCCGCACTGTCAGGAGCAGACAGAAGAGCTACGCGGATCGGAGACGCAGAGAGGTGCAGCTTGAGGTTGGGGACCACGTCTTCCTTCGTGTTTTGCCCATGAAGGGCTTACAGCGGTTTGGGGTGAGGGGGAAGCTCGCGCCGAGGTTCGTGGGGCCCTTTGAGGTCCTGGAGCGGGTTGGACCCGTTGCTTACAGACTTGCCCTTCCCCCGCGGCTTTCTGGTGTGCACGACGTATTCCACGTGTCCAACCTCAGGAAGTACGTAGCCGATTCCAGTCACGTGCTGAGTCACGAGAGCGTCGAGGTGAGCGACGACCTGACTTACCCCGAGCGGCCAGTGCAGATTCTAGACCGAGTCGTCCGCAGTTTGAGACGAAAGCAAGTACCCCTGGTAAAGGTTTTGTGGAGGAGCCAGCGGTACGAGGAGGCTACCTGGGAGCCTGAGGCGGCAATGCGAGAGCGGTACCCGGAGCTTTTCGCGGGTACGTCTTTTCGGACCGGCTTCGGTCCTCTTTGAGTTTGTTATGGTTATTTGGACGTCTTTTCCTGCACCCTAGTTGGCGCAAGTTTCGGGGATGAAACTTCCTTTGAGTTTGTTATATTGTAATGAACGCGTGCCCCAGACGTCTTTTGAGACGTCTAGGAGGTGGCCCAGACGTCGGACCATACGTCTGTGATCACATCCAGACGTCTGACCAGACGTCTGGAAATCCGTTAATTTCGAAACGCGCGGGTCGTCTGCGCGCCTGATCACGCAGACCAGATATTCGCTTATTCCCTTTTTCTTTGCGGCTGCAGACACCTGCCGCGTCCTCTCTCTCCTCCTCGCGCAGCCTTAAAAGGCCATGCACTCCCTCCCGTCGTCTCCACCGTCTCCTCCCTCTTCTCCTTCAGCCAGTGAGCGTGAGCGCGAGCGCGAGGGCTGCAGCGGCGGTCGCAGTGAGCGCGGAGGAGGTGCTACGTGCGAGAGCGGAGCTCTACCGTGAGGGCGAGCTCGTCGGGGCTGCTAAGGCCGGCAGGCGGAGGGCACAGGGGGCGCGGAGCGACGCGGAGGGGGGAATGCTGCGGTCTGAGCAGCAGGCGCGTGAGGTGCAACGCCAGCGGCATCGCGAGCGGAAGCCGGGTGGCGCCCTGTTCTGGAAAAATTTCTAGAATCAGACGTCTGGGTTGATAGCCAGAGGGCGAGGGCGACGTCTGGAAGACCTTCCAGACGTCTGAAAGGTGAGTTTTCCGTCTTCTTCTTCCTTCCTGTCGACTGACCGTACTGAGGGAGGGAGATGGGTGTGTGCAGGCTTGGTGATTCGCCATCCAACGCGAATCAGACGTCTGGCTGTTGTACCAGACGGCGGGAGCAACCTCCTGACGTCCGGGGTGACCATCGGATGTCTGGGAGCTAGGCCAGACGTCCCCGCAGACTTCTGGACGTCTGGGAAACCACGCTGAACAGGTAATTCTCTGATCCACTTTTTAAGACGTCTGGAAGAAGTTCCAGACGTCTGATTTTACACAGTGTCATCGTTTTCGACCAGTTTAGGGCCCGTTCGGGTTCCGTTTTCCGCGATTCAAGATGCGTTCTTTTCAGAATTAATTCCTCTACCCGTCTACAGTAGCTATACACTGTTTTGAGACACTCCTTGTGTTTGATCCTTGTGATAGGACCTCGTTCAGTTACATTCTTGGGAGTCGCGGAGGCACGCGGGATTCCCGATCATGCCCCCATTACTCCCGTTGTACCTGGTAGAGTGGCTTTAAGTTATTAATAAAATCTATTAAATTATGGAACCATAAATAGAACCTAGGACATTGCATGAATCCTAGGAATGAGAAATAGATGGAATGATAGCTCCTAGGTGTTGCATGAATCCTAGGGCTGGAAAACTAGATTGTATGATAGATCCTAGGATATGGCATGAATCCTAGGATGGGAAAACTAGTGGAATGTATAATACTGAAGTCTTGGAAAATGGAGAGAGATATAAAGCTGCCTGTAATTTGAATTAACAGCTGCTTGTTGTGAATAAATAACGTGGTTGAGAACATGGATTGTAAGAATGTGAAACTGGAAAGTGAAACCTGGATGTTTGAGTAAAAAGGATGGAACCCTACGGGGAAGTAGGAGTAGAACTCCTGGAAAGTGAATGGAATAGTATTGGGGAAGTGAGCTGGCCCTTGAGTACGGAGTACCAAGGAGAGCGACTATCCCCCTGTTTAGTGCAGAGCGGAGCCAGCCGCCCCAGGGACCCGGGGTTAGGACTGGCCACTCTGTACCGAGTTGCTGGCCCTCGCGTACGTAGTACCGAGGAGGGCTACTAGTGTAGGGAGGTACTAGCTACCCCACGGGCCCCGGGGTTCTACTAGCCTCCCACACCGACTTGTTAGGCCCGTTGGGGCAAACCAGGGTAGTCAGGTGGGGGTGCGCGGACTGTGGAGGGGCAAGGCCCCGGGTTGGTTACTGTGGAGGGGTTGGACCCCTGTTACTGAGAGGGCTCTGCCCTGGACTGGTTCCGTGCTGTGCTTTGGGCGCACCCGTTAACGGAAACGACTGACCGCGTGCCAGTATGAGCTAGCTACCTGTGCGTTTATCGCGCCTGCCGTAGTCACCGTTACGTCTGTCAGTGACCTTGGGGTGGTTGACCGAGGGTAGGATCACCACGGGGGACTCTCCCGGCCAGGAGAGCACCATGTGCTACTTCTACTTTTTGGAAAAGACTGCAATCAAGATCGTTCCCACGAGGAACATTCGAGATCAAGTAAAAGATCTGAGAAATAAATGAAATAGTGAGACAATTGAAAGATGTGAGTAAAGAAAGTAATAGAACATAACAGCTACTGTACACTCTACTGTTGTCTTTAGTTTTAGTTGCCACTCTACTCTGCGTTTTGCTGACGTGTTACACTCGTTACCTTTTTCAGGACCAGGTGTTGAGCAGCCAGGGTCAGCGGCTGCAGAGGACGCTGGGCCGAGTAGGGTCTAGTAGAGTTACCACTGTCTTTTGTACCTCTTTGTTTCCGTTATAGTGAGTAGTTCTTGTTTCCGCTGTACTTTTCTTTACCTGCAGTTCATGTTATATGATAAATGTTGTTCTACTGTTGTGGTGGTATATACTGTAGTAGTTTCCTTCCTTACTGCTGTACTTTCTTACTGTTAGTTATATTCATGCTGAATGTGGTTTATTTTACTGCTCCTTTGGTTACTTCCTCGTTGGACGACTAGGTCTTGGGATTAGTCGAGTCGATCCGGTTCTCCTGTCTCGTAGGGACTCGGGAACCGGGTCGTTACAGATCTCCAGTGAGTGAAGAGCCCACAAGAGGAGCTCCAAGGTTGTCCTCAGGTGTATGTCATCCCTAGTGGTGAGGAAGAATTGGAGGTGAAAAACCACACCTCTATCACATGTGTGGTGAGTGAAGAGGTTAGGAGAGCTGAAGAGGGAGGAAAGGATCAACTCAAGAGGTGTAGTGGGGAGTCAATGGCATGCAAAGGGAGCTGGGGGGCTATTTAAGTAGTTGAGGAAGTGATTGTGATCACCGTGGAGGTGCGATTAAGCACCTAGGTCATTGACGGCGGGGGTGAAGACGGGGGAGCACGCGAAGCTCCAAATCAAAATGCCACTGATGGATGATGTAAAGACACGTTCCACCTTTAGCCTTTTAAGATGTCTGGAGTGTCAGTCAGACGTCTGGACCCTTTCCCGGACGTCTAGAAATTAAAAATCTATACGCATCCTGCATTCTGTGCGCGGGCGATGTGCAGAACTCTTCTCTCTCTTTCCTCCTCCCTTTCCCCCTGCAGAACCCTAACCCTCGACCCTTATAAAAGCCACCCCCCTTCCTCTCCTCTCCACTCCACCACTACCACCACACCCCACCTTCACTATCGAGAGCGAGGGTGAGCGAGAGAGAGAGCGAGAAAGAGGAGTGTGAGAGGAGAAGGAGGCCAAGGTCGGGAGCTTCGTGGAAGCTCGTCGGAGCTCGCACAACCATCGCGGCGCGTACGGGAGGAGGAGGGCATCGGAGCGTTGTCCTCGACCACCTGCAACAGCTGGAGCTGCAGTGGAGCGAGGAGAAACTTAGAGGTGCGTGGCGAGGAGCATTGGGAGTGCATTTTGATACTGGAATTTTTCCAGTATTAGATTTCTAGAGTACGGTCCGGACGACCGGCTGAGCGTCTGGACGTCTGGAGTCAAGACCAGACGTTTGAGAGCACCTATATCGCAAAGGTACGTTATTTCTATGGTTACGGCCATGCAGGCCGCATCGCAGAAGATATGCCGGCCTAATTTAGGGTGGCTGCTTTGTCGCATGCAACAACAGCCTTGGGAAGGTGCGCGGAACACCCTTCCACGCACTTTTCGACATCTGATCAGCTCACCAGACGACCGGAGGTGCTTCCAGACAACTGGAGGAGTGGTTCGAAGTCTAGAACCGCTTTCAGACGATCGTAGGGGAGTCCAGGACGTCTGAGGGCACCACAGAAACTTGAGGTGAGATTCTGTAACTTTTAAGACGTCTGGACTTGTTTCCAGACGTCTGATTTTGGTCTGTAGACACGTTTTTGACCCGTTTGGGGTTTGATCGATAACCGTTTTACACAAACGAAGTATCTATGGTTTCATTATGAGTTTCTCTACGAGCTAGAAACCTTTATACACTGTTCTGAATCTTCCTTTGTGATGTATTCCTTGATATAGGACTTCGACCTGCTGCGTGTCTAGGACTCGTAGAGGTGCTTGGGTCTACGATTCGAGCCCCCAGTACTCTTGGATTGTCTGGTAGAGTGGTCCACGCCTGTTAATCTTATTAAGTAAGAATGTATCTATGAAAATTAGCCAACTAGAAACCTAGGATGTGACATGAATCCTGGGATAGAGAAATGAATAAACCAAATTATTCTGCATGATTATATTTGTATACATGAATAAGTTAAACTACTAGCCATTGCCTATAATAAAGTATGAGCTGCCTGCTAGAATATGAGCTACCTGAGATAACAGAACAGTTACCTGTGAAATCATTAGTTGCATGTATTAAATTATGGAAATACAAGCTGCCTGTATATAAATGAGAACTGAATTGTGAATGATGGAATCTGGATTGGAATAATGTGGTGAACATGAGCATGAACCCTACGGGGAGTTAGGAATAGAGCTCCTGTGGTTAGATGGAAAATCTGGAATGTGGATGGGAAGTGTGCTGGCCCTTGAGTACGTGGTATCAAGGAGAGTGACTGTCCCCTTTTTGTGTAGAGCAGAGCTAGCCACCCTTGGGTTGGGACCCGGGGTTACGATTGGCCACTCTACACCAACTTCTTGGCCCTCGTGTACACTATATCAAGGAGAGCTACTAGTGTAGGGAGAGAGTAAGCCACCCCACGGGGCCCGAGGTTCAGTTGGCCATCCTACACTGACTTGTTAGGCCCACTGGGCAAATCAGGGTAGTCAGATGAGGGTGCATGGACTGTGGAGGGGCGAGACTCCTGTTTGATTCTGAGGGGCTAGACCCCTGTTACTGGGAGGGCTAGGCCCTATATTGTTCCGTGCTGTACTTTGAGCGTACCCGTTAATGGAAAAGACTGATCGCGTGTCAGTGCGGGGTAGCTACCCGTGCGCTTATCACGCATGCCGTAGTCCCCGCTACGTCTGATAATGACCTCGGGGTGGATGACTGGGTGTAGAAGTACCACGAGGGACTCTCCCGGCCATGAGAGCACCACGTGTACCTTCTACTCTTTGGAAAAGACTGCAATCAAGATTGTTCCCACAAGGAACATGCAAGATCAAGAAAAATATGAAAGTTGACTAAAAGGGGTGAAAAGGAATTACCTGTAAAATGAAATAACTAGAAAAGATAATTATACCTACTACTTTTACTGTTTTAGATAGTATGGTTACCACTCTACTCAGCGTTCGTTGACTCTGTCTTTTGCATAACACTATTCAGGTCCAGAAGTTGAGTAGCCCGAGCTTCCAGCTGTGGAGGGTGCTGGGCCTAGTCGAGTCCAGCCATAGTTTTCTGCACTCTTTGTTGTACCCTCTTTACTGTTGTTGTGAGTTTTGGACTTTAGCTACTGTTCCTGTTACTGTTGCTTTCATTTCCATTGTTCCTGTTGTTGTGATGGCATGTAATGAAATAACAGCTTTTACTTTCCTTTACTGCTTGTACGCTTTTACTGCTTAGTTATATTGCATATGTGAATGTGGTTTATTTTCTTACTTTTTGGTTATTTCTTGTTGGACAACTGAATCTTGGGATTAGTCGAGGCAAGTCGGTCTCGGGACCTGTAGGGATTCGGGAACCGGGTCGTAACAGATGAGATCTAGAGGGGAAGGTGATTACATGCGCTGAAGCGTGCGAAGCTTCGATTGGAGATCGACCATCAAATCTAGAGATCAAGGAAGTAACGACCATGATGGAAGGTGTTCTTGAGTCGCTATAGTAGACCTGCAACTGCAGCTGCTTTGGTGAATTTGTGCTGAGGTCCTAAATGGTGAAGGGGTGAAGAAATTATGGCGAGGCCCATAAGTGATGAAGAATGATAGCAGAGCCATCCTCAGGTCTTGCAAAGAAGCCCTTGGCAGTTATCAAATTGGTCCTTGGAGGTTTTAATGTAAATAATTATTTATGAACTAAAGACCTAAATGTAAAGCTCTAAATACAAGGTCCTAGTGATGTTCAAATGCAACCAAATTTTTATTAAAGCTCAATTGAACATTCAAGAAGTTGATTTCACTTTTGATTTGAAGTTTTGAATGCAATTATGTGTTCAATTTGCAATTGCATCATCAATTTACATTAATGAATAGAATATCTCATTTTATGACCTAATTTTGCATTTTTAACACAAATTGGATATTTTAGGTTATTTTTGTTATTTCCCACACTTAAACCCATTTTATGTGTTAATTTAGTAGTGTTTAACCTAGTTTCTAACTTAACTTAGGCATTTTAGCTATGATTAGCTACACCTCATCAGAACACGTGAAGCCTGATAATCTTAGGTAGTTGACTCAACGTGTGCGTGGTCTTGATTGCCAGAAAATGGGTTGACTTACACAATTGGTCAGCAATGACCTAGATAGCATCATGCCCGCGAGAATTCCCTGAAAATCCTATTATAAAATCCATGGTGATGCTCTCCTACTTCCAATTTGGCATTAGGAGAGGTTGTAGCAAACCCGCAAGGCTTCTATGTTCGGCCTTTTCCTGTTAACAGGTTGGATATTGGTTGACATATCATGCCAAATCATGCTTTATGCCTTTCCACAAAAAGTCCTTTTATATATTCTTATACATGCGAGTACTCCCTGGATGTATAGTCAGCCTAGAGTTATGTACCTCAAACATCAACCATCTCTTCAAAGTTTTATTCCTATGCACACAGAGTCATTTTCAGAAATAAAGTGCTCTCCTGAGTATAAACAAGTCTAGTGACTATCCTATCATGACTTTGTTACGGATCTGAGCCAACTTCATATTAGTGTACTGCATCTCCTTGCTCTCCATGATCACCTCTGGCTGCAATCTACGTGACATCGTGAGAGTGCCTGATGTACCATATGGATCACTAGTTAATTAGGATTAATTAATCTCATTGTAACATAATATTGTAATCCAGGCGGATGTCATCTATTTATATACAATTTTTACTGGTTTTATTTTAGGTCATTCACTGGGAGGTAGGTATTGATATACATCACTATCTATTATCCAAAAATCATCTTTTATTCCAAAAAATGTTAATGACAACAAAATGAATTATGAATGAAAGAATTAAAAAATGAACTAATTAATCTATGTCAATTATGTATAAGAATGAATGAATTAATGTTAATGACAATGCTTAAAGAATATATACAAGATTAAAGACATCAAAAACTATTCTAAACTAAACTATGTTAAGTATGTACACAAGATCTAAGTGTTAACTACTAATCATATGCAATGTCAAGTTATGCCTTAAAAATATGTACAATCAAGGAATAAAAAGAGATATCTCTAATACTTATATGCATCCACCTACGTATAAAATAATGCTAATCTAAGTAACTAATTAACATACTAATCATACATAATATACAACATATATACACACTAACTAATATATATATACAACACTGCTTACATATGTATATATATACATAAGCCTTAAAAACATATATACAAAATAAGGCAAAAATAACACTCTAATCACATATATATATATATATATAATACTTAATATACATATGCACATATACGATACTTAATATATATATTTAACACTTATATATAACTCTTAACACTTACAGCACACACACATCATTAACATATATTTATACATATATATAACACACATACACACTAACACTTTAACAATCACGCATGCACATACTAAGCACCTAACACTTAGTTAACACTCACATATGCACGCTCAACACTTACTCAATATTTAACTTAAAACTTAAACACTTATTTTACCCTTAACCAAAAAGAATTTGGTTTTTGTGCCAACTTTTCGCATGATCAACGTTCCCTTATAGGGTCAGATTAGTACCACTACTACGTCGTCCCATAAGGGGGGTTTACACCCATAGCTTCTTCTCTCTTTCTCTCCCTCACAAATGCCCATTAATATGCTCATGGGGTTCCAACCCCTGTATTGGATCACCATGCACGTTTCCTTTTATACAGTATAGTTTGCTCTATAAACCATGATGTGGCACTATGTGTGAGCACTAAATCATGTGTGCCAACATGACTTATTTAGGATTTTAGGGCTCTAATTAGGACTTAATTAATGAATTAATTTACAATTAAATTATATGGTCTTGAAGCTAATACATAGGGCTCTCATATGGTATAGTTTATTTACATTAATTAAAAATATAAATATATTTAAAAATTAGTTAAAGTTAGCTTAAAATACATGTTTAATTTAGGCTTAATTCCTTAATTAAAGTATAAATTAATGAATTGATGATGCAATTGACTCTTAATTTAGTTAATTTACATAGTTATATAATTAATGAAGATTTTTAATTAATTTTTTTGATTTATTTCTATATTTACATATTTAAATACATGGTTTATATATATATACATATATACCATATAAATACTATTCTACGATATAAATAAAGTTATAAATAAACTGAAAATATTTTAAATTATAATATATAATAATACAACATAATTACTAATATAGATTACATTAACTTAATAATAAACCTAATTAACTTATATAAATTAAAATATATACAATATTTAAGTAAATAAATAAATATAGAGATATTACTGTACATAATAATTACTATAAGTTATATATATAGTTATGAATATGTTTAATAAGTACATATATAGCGATTTATATTTACATATAGCTTATATACATATAGTATAAATATTATATACATAAATATATTATTATACTATATATTATGTAACTTAACATAAATATCTATCTAAATAAATAAAATAAATATATAAGTTATTTACATGCTTTACATACATTTAAGTTACCATATACACATAATGTAGGATTATATACAAGTATATACACTATTTACTAGGTATTTTTATAGGATTTTGGAGTTTTTCACATTTTTGTTTTGTTTCTATGTTTTGTAGGAATATTAGGAGAGGGGAGAAAGTTGAGAAGAGAAGAAGAATGTTCTTTTTATTTGTTTTTGAGTTGTTTTCTTTATTTCTAACCTGAGAAGTCTAAAACTCAAAACCTAAATCTAACTAAACACACACATATATACAAATCTCACTTAAGACATTTTTCTTTTATTTATTTACATTATTTTTGGATTTTTCTTGGTATTTACAAATGAACTACAAAAACAAGGCTATATAATGATTAGATATTGATTCTAAAGCCATAAAAGTCATATAAAAATGCTGATAAGTGAAAGAGCGATCTTCATTTTAGTTGAAAACTTTAACATAAAATGATGTGTCGTATTTAATCACGTGGTAGAAAATCGCTTTTTAAAACACTTTAATTCTCAGAATCTAACCACGAAGTGTTAGGTCATCTCCACAGGGAGGAATTAGCCTATTTAAACTAGTGCGTTGTGCTTCGTTTATTTGGGAATCTCATTGTTTATGCATACTAACTGGTGCATGTGTTTTCAGCATAATTTCTTGCTTCAAATAATTAATCAAGAATACAGGTGTGCATATGCAAAACCACCACTATATAATATCATGTAAAATAATGATCTTGATACTGGTAAACACGTTAAATACTAATTTCTAGAATATAGCTTGTTCACCATGACATGCGTTGAATCATTCATGAGAGATATTCATCTGTAAGCAATTTTGATGAAGTAGAAGGATGGCTATGCAAATTCACCTTAATAATTTAATGCTTTAAATAAATGAATAGTGTTCCCCTGCAATGGCATGGATGGTAATTTTTAATGTGAGCAAAAACAGAGGAAACTTCCTCTCTCCTCCTCGCGTGAACAGCAATGCGTGGTTGGCTGCCAGAGTTGACGGGATGGTGCACCTCAACGAGTGCTTTGCAATGGTGGTGACGCGGCAGCCGGACGGTGGAGGAGAAGAACACTGGAGACGGGTGTTGTGCGCATGGTTGTGGCTGCCTATGGGCGTGGCCTGCGGGTGCGTGGCTGTGCGCGGGTTCGTGGCTGCCTGCGGGTGCGGTGAGGGAGCTTTGTGGTAAGGGGGCACACTTGGTGAAGGTAGCGTGTTACGACCCGATTCCCGAATCCCTACAGGACACGAGAATCGAACCGACTCGACTGATCCCAAGACCCAGTCGTCCAACGAGAAAGTAACCAAAAAGCAGTAAAATAAACCACATTCACCATGCAAGTAACTAACAGTAATAAAAGTACAGCAGTAAAGAAGTAACTACTACAGCACACACCACCACAACAGTATAGAATTAAAAACAGGTACAGGAATATCAAGTTACAATACAAGAGTACAAAAGTGTAACAAAATACTCACTACTATAGAAAATGGGTACAACAAAGTACAACTACTGGGCTCTACTGGGCCTAGCACCCCCTGCAGCCGTACGTTCTGACTGCTCAACACCTGAACCTGAAAAAGGTTGTAAGTACAACACGTCAGCGAAACGCTGAGTAGAGTGGCAACCAGCTAACTAAGAGAAATAGTAAAGGTGGACAGGTAGCTGTTGTTTTCAATCTCTGTCTTTATTTAGCTAATTATTCTTTCTTTCATTACTTGGTTTATTTATCAGGTCTTCTTCTTGATCTCGAATGTTCCTCGTGGGAACGATCTTAATTGCAGTCTTTTCCAAAGAGCAGAAGTAGCACGTGGTGCTCTCCTGGTCGGGAGAGTCCCCCTATGGTGGTCCTACACTCAGTCAACCACCCCAAGGTCATTGACAAACGTAACGGTGACTATGGCACGCGCGATAAACGCATGGGTAGCTACCTCGCACTGGCATGCGGTCAGTCGTTTCCGTTAATGAGCGTGCCCAAAGTATAGCACGGAACCAGTATAGGGCATAGCCCTCTCAGTAATAGGGGTCGAGCCCCTCCACAGTAACCAAACAGGGGTCTTGCCCCTCCACAGTCCGCGCACCCTCGCCTGACTACCCTGGTTTTCCCAGTGGGCCTAATAAGTCGGTGTAGGACGGCTAGCTAAACCCCGGGTCCTGTGGGGTGGCTAGCTCTCTCCCTACACTAGTAGCTCTGCCAGGTACTATGTACGTGAGGGCCAAAGAGTCGGTACAGAGTGACTAGTCCTAACCCCGGGTCCCAACCCTAGGGCGGTTGGCTCCGCTCTGCATTAAACAGGTAATATGTGCTTCCCTTGGTACCACGTACCCATGAGACAACACACTTCCCCATTCACATTTCCAGTTCCATTCTATTTATTTTCAGGAGCTCTACTCTTAATTCCTCGTAGGGTTCAGGCTCATGTTTCTCAGGCCAAGCCATGCTAGGTTTCATCATTTCAGGTTTATTCTCATATAGCACGTGTTTCCAACATTCAATCTTTCTTTTCCAATTTATATATGATGAGAACCTCATCATGAACCCTAACTAGCATAATCTAACCTAGATATGCAAGAAAAAGCTCCTACATAACTCATAGAAAGGCTTGACTCAGAGAATTCTGAGTTTAACAAGAAAACAAGTCACAAGGGGTAAAAATGTAATTTCACCGACACAATCTGCAAACAGGGTAACTCAGGGTCCAAACATAGGTCAAATTAACTTTATAAGAAGGAAAGTGAGATGGTTCGATCCAGCAAGGGCTACAGCAACTCCAAGGAATTAAATGACATTCTGTAACCCTAAAACAAACCCACTTCAATTCACGAGGTTTGAGGTAAAGTAAAAATTGGCTAAACCTTTTAAAATTCATATAAAAATAATCTCTAGGGTTTAGAACCTTCAATTTGGCCTTGGGAACCTATTTTGACCTACATTGAGAACCATGCCCAATTAATGACTTAATTTGGGTTTTCACGTAAATTGGCTGGTCAAACAAGGTCTGACCTAGAAATAAAGTTTTCCATTATAATCCTTATGTCCCATTTAGTCATGCATAAAAACTTGAACCTAAGATGTTCCCTTCTTGACCGACTTTGCATTTTGGTCCTCATCTATTACTTTTTGACCCTCAACTTTCGAAACCCTTGCATTTTGGCTCCTAGGTTCTTCGTCGTTCTTTGCATACAGGTCCCTCCTGCAAGTCTCTGAGCAACGCCATGCTCCGGCGACTTTGCGCGGAGCATGGCGCCGCGTAGGGTGAGGGAGGCGACTTGTCAGTTGAACCGGGTGTTCCCTGCGACGTCTGTTGTCGCAGGGACACCACCATGACTTCTGCCCTCGCCCACACCTTCCGTGCAAATGCGCGGAAGGTATGGATTGCAATTTCGACCACTCTCCGGCGAGGGAGGCACGTCGCCTCCCTGCGCCCACCCCTCCGCCTCCGCCTATATAAGGACCAGCGTCGCCAACCGACTCTGGTAGCTCGGTCCTGACGGAGAAACCCCCCACCATTCCTCTCTTCCCACTCTGGCAGAAACCCACCAGCTCCAGCAGCTCCTCCTCCTCCATCTCGTCGCTCTGCTGCAATACCAGCAGCAGAGCCACCTTCGCCTGCTCTTCTCGCGTCGCACTGTACCCAGCGCGCGCCCTCCCGCTCTTTTCCTCGCCGTTGCCCTCTCCCTCTGGGTATTTCTTCTCCGGCGACAGTCGATACGATTGCCGCCCTGCTCCGGCCCCTTCGTCCCTGTAATTAGGTCAGAACTATTCCCCATCTCCCCCTCTTTCTTTTCCTCACTGTATTTCACTCGATTAACCCTCGACCGCTCCTGTCCACCGTCACCTTCCTCGTCTCCAGCCACCCTCCAGCGAGACGCTCCCATTGCTCCGCAGCCCCACATGCCTCGCCGACCCTCACAGAACCTCCGCCTCATCACGCTGAACAACCTCCGCCCACCCACTGTCGCTCTACACCCACTCAACGCTCCCTCGAACACACCCACACCTCTGGTCACAGGACGACCTGGGCACGCACGCCTAGGCCGCCCCACGACTTGCTGCACCTCACACCACCTTCGCCGTAGCACGACGAAGGTCCCCCGCTAATCTGATTAAGCCGAGAGGCCCTTTTCGTGTCTGGCAGTTTCGATGCTCGGCCGCCATTGACGTTGCATTGAAGCAGCTCCACGCGCGCTCCAGGCTTCAGAACTCCAGGGCTCCAGGTGCTGCGAAGTCGAGAGGGTAGTGCGAAGGCAGCTAACCCAGTAATCAAAGCGAATAGAGCCTGTAGCTGAGGAAGCGAAGCTGCAGTCTACTGCGGGTGCACGAAGGAGCACAACGGGTTTTAGTCCCACATCAGTAAGCGACGGAGCATACACACGGTTTATATTATTTTTGCGAATTCTGCTTAATGCCTCCAGTCACTTGGGGTGAGGTCCCTCACCCATCGCACGCTCGCCTCGTCCGCGGTTTCACCTCGCGGATCTGGCGAGATCCGACCCGACCCTATCTGAGCACACCTCGCACATCACCCACACACCGGTGCGCCTGGTCACGGGCACGAAACCCGACCCAATTACCCGCGGCTCTGGGAGAGCGTCCTGTGAGTGATTTGCAGAGAGAGAGAGACGTGCAGGTAGAGGGACAGGGTAGGTTTTGCTCCTTGTGCAGGCAGGTTGAGAGTTGAAGAGAAGAGACTTAGCTACAAGGAAGAAAAAAGAGACGGAAGCAGAAGAAGACCGCAGGAAGAAGACCAAGGAAGAAGAGGAAGAAGAAGAACTGAAGAAGAAGGCCGAGGAAGAAGACCAAGGAAAGAAGAAGAACTGAAGAAGATCAAGAACTGTGAAAAAGAGAAGAGAAAGAAGAGAAGACAAGAGAGAAAGAAGAGAAGAAATTACATGTAGCAGTTACTAACAACAGTACTCTACATTTCACAGGCAGCTGTTATCCAATTACAGGCAATTATTATTCCATCTACTCATTCCAAGATGGCATTTCAGGCATTTAATATAATCGTTCCAGTGTTTCTAGTCCTAGGATTCATGCCATACCCTACGATTCATCATTCAATCTAGTTTTTCTGGTCCTAGGATTCATGCCATACCCTAAGATCTATCATTTATTCCAGATATGCATTTATGTTTGTAATTAACTAAGGGAAGCCACTCTACCTGCAAAATCGGGAGTAATGGGGGCGTGATCGGCAGGTCCACGTGCCTCCGCAACCCCCAAATCTGTAACAGAACGAGGTCCTAACACAAGGATCAATCACAAGAAACCACTCAGAATAGGATAAAAGTATTTTAAACGAGTAGAGGAACTTGTACGGAGAAGAACGAAATCTAAAATGCGGAAATCGGACCTCGAACGGACCCTAAACGGGCAAAAAACGACAACTCTGACTCAAATCAGATGTCTGGAACATCTTCCAGACGTCTTAAAAAGGGGTCCAGATCATACCTCACTCTGTGCTACTCCTCAGATGTCCAAGGAGCGCGTTGAACCGTCTGGAACTAGTTCCAGACATTCGACTATCCTTCCAGACGTCTGGAGATGCTCTCCACCATCTGGTGACTCGCACAAACGTTTGAACCGCTTGGGAGGGCGTGTCCCGCACCTTCCCGAAGCGAATCCTGCACGTGCACGGATAATCTCTCAACACGGCACGCAACAGAGTTTCGGCGGAACGGCTTGCATGGTCGTATCTGCAAAAAGGAATCATAGGAGGCAAACGTACCTCTCAGTCGTCTGGTGCTCCCTCCAGTTGTCGTCCACGTCATCTAGATGTGAGTCTAGACGTCAGATTCTGGGAAAAATCCCAGAATCAGGACCTCCTTCGTCTTCTTCCTACTACGCGCGACCACGCCGTGTAGCCGCTCGTCCGCTGCTCTAGCTGCAGCAGCGTCGGGGAACCTCCTCGACACACACCCTGCCTCGCGCACGCCGACCGGCCTTGAACTGCTCCAGTGAGCTCTCTCTCTCTCATGGCTTGCATGCTCTCTTCTCTTCCCTCTCGCTACTCCTCTCATCGCCGTTGCACTCGGCTGCAGCAGCTGCTCTCGCTCTCACTCTCGCTCTCGTGCTGGAGGAAGGAGAAGACGGATGGTGTGGGGTGGCGAACAAGGGAGAGGGGAGGGGAGTATTTGTAGGCACGGGGGGGCAGCTCTGCAAGTAGGCAAGGGAAGAAGAAAGAGAAGTCGGATGGGGCTCAATCTGTGCGCGACACGTGCGTAGACTTGCGATCGTACGCATGCAAAAATTTATTCCCAGACGTTTGGACCACTCCCAGACATCTTAAAAAGGGTTTTGGTGGCACTGGTCTTAACACAGCGGCTGGCGGGTAGCGCTGCACGCGAGATCTGGGTTCTTCCTGTCGGCTAATGAAGAAGACGAAGAGGAAGCACGGTCTGCACACACGCACACAGGGGCACTTGGGAAGTACGCGCAATGTCAGGTGCCTGCAAGCAGGGCACGTGGTGGAGGCTGTGGCAGTGTGCTTGCAGGGCTGCGGCTGTGCGGTGGGATGACGTGCGCTGGTGCGTGGAGGCTATGGCGGTTGTAACGACCCGGTTCCCGAGTCCCTACGAGACACGAGAACCGGACCGACTCGACTAATCCCAAGACCCAGTCGTCCAACGAGGAAGTAACCAAAAGACAGTAAAATAAACCACATTCAGCATGAATATAACTAACAGTAAGAAAGTACAGCAGTAAGGAAAGAAACTACTACAGTAGGCACCACCACAACAGTAAAACAACATTTATCATATAACAAAAACTGCAGGTAAAGAAGGTACAGCGGAAACAAAACTACTCACTAGAACAGAAACAAAAGAAGGTACAAAGCTGTGGCAACTCTACTGGACCCTACTCGGCCCAGCGTCCTCTGCAGCCGCCGACCCTGGCTGCTCAACACCTGGTCCTGAAAAAGGTAACGAGTGTAACACGTCAGCAAAACGCTGAGTAGAGTGGCAAACTAACTAAAGGCAACAGTAGAGTGTACAGTAGCTGTTATGTTCTATTACTTCCTTTATTTACATCTTTCAATTTTTCTCACTATTTCATTTACTTCTCAGATCCTTTACTTGATCTCGAATGTCCTCGTGGGACGATCTTGATTGCAGTCTTTTCCAACAGTAGAAGTAGCACGTGGTGCTCTCCTGGCCGGGAGAGTCCCCCGTGGTGATCCTACCCTCAGTCAACCACCCCAAGGTCACTGACAGACGTAACGGTGACTACGGCACGCGCGATAAACGCACAGGTAGCTAGCCCGTACTGGCACGCGGTCAGTCGTTTCCGTTAACGGGTGCGCCCAAAGCACAGCACGGAACCAGGGCAGAGCCCTCTCAGTAACAGGGGTCCAACCCCTCCACAGTAACCAAACCGGGGCCTTGCCCCTCCACAGTCCGCGCACCCTCGCCTGACTACCCTGGTTTGCCCTAGTGGGCCTAACAAGTCGGTGAAGGAGGCTAGCAGAACCCCGGGGCCCGTGGGGTAGCTAGTACTCTCCTAACACTACTAGCTCTCCTCGGTACTACGTACACGAGGGCCAACAAGTCGGTACAGAGCGGCCAAGCCTAACCCCGGGTCCCTGGGGCGGCTGGCCCCACTCTGCACTAAAACAGGTACAGGTACTTCCCTTGGTACTGCGTACCCAAGAGACAGTACAAACTACATCTCAGTTCCATTCCTTTTCTTTCCAGGAGTTCCACTCCTAATTCCCCGTAGGGTTCCAGCTCATATGTTTCACTTTCCAGATTCACGTTCTCAATTTCCATGATCTCAAACATGTTTCTTTGTTCATAACAGGCAGCTGTTACTTAATTTCACAGGCAGCTTATATATTCCTTTCCATTTTTCCAAGACTGCAGTAATATACATTCCACTAGTTTTTTTCCATCCTAGGATTCATGCCATATCCTAGGATCTATCATACAATCTAGTTTTCCGGCCCTAGGATTCATGCAACACCTAGGAGCTATCATTCCATACATTTCTCATTCCTAGGATTCATGCAATGCCCTAGGTTCTAGTTATGGTTCCATACTTTAACAGATTTTATTAATACATAAAACCACTCTACCAGGTACAACGGAAGTAATGGGGGCGTGGTCGGGAATCCCGCGCGCCTCCGCGACTCTCAAGACTGCAACCGAACAAGGTCCTATCACAAGGATCAAACACAAGGAGTGTCTCAAAACAGTGTATAGCTACTGTAGGCGGGTAGAGGAATAAATTCTGAAACGAACGCAACTCGAATCGCGGAAAACGGAGCCCAAACGGGCCCTAACGGGTCGAGAAAGACAATACTGTGCAAAATCAGACGTCTGGAACTCCTTCCAGACGTCTTAAACGGTGGATCAGAGAATTACCTGTTCGGCTTGGTTCCCCGGACGTCCAGAAGTCTGTGGGGACGTCTCTCCTAGATCCCAGACGTCCGATGGTCTCTCCGGACGTCTGGAGGTCACTCCCGCCGTCTGGTACAACTTCCAGACGTCGGATTCGCAAAGGATGACGAATCCGAACACCTGCGCACAGCCAACCCTCCTCCCTCAGTACGGTCAGTCGACAAAAAAGAAGGAGAAAGCGGAACTCACCTTTCAGACGTCTGTATGATCACACAGACGTCGACCTTGCCGTCTGGATATCAGTCCAGACGTCTGATTCTGGAGATTTTTCCAGAATCAGAACCTCGCTCGGCCTCCGCTCGCGACGCCGCCCGCGTCGCACCTCGCGCGTCCGCTGCTCCGCCCGCAGCAGGTCCCTCTTCGCGACGCTCTGCGCCCCCTGCGCCCTCCGCCGGCCGGCCAAGCCGCTCCCGGCGAGCTCGCCCTCACGGCAGAGCCCCGCCCTCGCACGCCGCAGCTCCTCCGCGCCTACTGCGGCCGCCGCTGCCGCTGCGCCCTCGCGTCCGCTCGCTCTCGCGCACAGGCAGGAGAGAAGGAGGAAGATGGTGGAGACGGGAGGGGAGGCGCGCCCCCTCCCCCTTTTAACGCCGCGCGGAGAGGAGGGAGAGACGGTCGCAGTCGCCTGCAGCCGCAGAGAAGATGCGGATCGCAGGTCTGCGCGCACAGGCGCGCAGACGAATATCCCGTGCGAGCATAACTGTTCGTCAGACGTCTGTAAACTATCCCGGACGTCTGGTCAGACGTCTGGATGTGATCCCAGACGTCTTGACAGACGTCTGGGCCACCTCCCAGACGTCTTAAAAGACGTCTGGGGTACGCGCTCGTTACAGCGGTGGTGCGCACTAGTTGCTGTAGAGAAGCAGAGGAAGGAGACGGACAGGTGTGCGCTTGCGGAGTCTACGGGCATGCGGTGAGAGAAGCTGGAGGCGCGCTTGCAGGGTGCGCAGTGGGAGATGCTGTGCACGTGAGGGCCCTGCGGCTGTGGTGTTGGAGAGGTTGGTGGTGCGTGGTGCTTGCTAGTTCCACAGTGCACGCCCTCTCCACGGTGGGGAAGGTGGAGATGATCAGGGAGGGAATCCCAGTATGGGGGAAGGAAGACTGCCCCTCCTCTCGCCAAGAGCACATTCTTTTATCTCCTCCCCCCCATCCGCAAGTCAAGGGATTTTCAAATCCCTTACTAAACTTGGCCGGTGGCTGTTTTGTGTTTGTTAAGGCCGGCGGCTGTTGGGGGAGTCTTTGTTGAGGCCAGCCGGCTGTTGGGGGAGGGGAAATTTCTTTTCACCACCCTTTTCTTTGCAAAATTATTTCTACAATAATGAAACATTAAATAATTACATAATAAGTTCTAGAATGCAATAGAATAGATGTAAACTTAAGTAATGATGCGTGCAATCATTTTATGACGTAATGTAGTTATTAACAAATATAAAATGTAAGAATAAAGTTAACTTAGGTGTAACAATAGTCCATTAAAATAGACTCATAATAAGTAAAGATTGAACATCAGAAGCATCCAGCCATCAATTTAATATGATTTAAACATAAACACATGAATTTCTCATTGAATTTCATCATTTCCGCTCATTTGGATAGTAAGTCATTTCACAGTAGTTACTAACAATAGAGGTTTACAAGCTTCTAAACAGGATTTACAACTCTTGTATTAAAAAGACAATCAAATACTAATATATGAATGCTTGTTACAGTATTAGACTCCTTCAAAACTTATCTAGGCTTCAAATAACAACAGAATCTTCATTAAACACTCAAACAAATATCTAACAATCGATGACAGTTCTTCGTGTAGTTGATACCATTCATACTGATTCAAATCAAGTTAGGTCTACTCTGTGCACCTCTGAACTTTTACAACCATCAGAACTATAGTTCTAAATAAGATCCATTCCAGAAAAACCATTACCCCTTTAGATTATTCAAAATTCATTTAGAATTTCTGATTAAAACTATTCAAAAATCCATCCAGATTTAGCAGCTACTATACTGAAAGAATGTCTCTTAGAGTAAAATTTTAGTTCCAAATAACAAAGAAATCACTTAATCAAATGCTATGAATATGAAGAAAATCCTCTAGAACCCTCGCAAAGAATCAAATATCAAATTGAAGCTCTTTTGTCTAGTTCAACTTGGAGTTTGAGATATGAAACCCAAAACAAAAAATTGAATTTAAATCGATAGAAATCCCATCTCAATTGTCGCAACTAACACTTAAGGCATCTGAATTCATCGACATCCAATTAAACTCATTACATTTCAAAAACACTAGTTTGATCTCTCTCTTATGCTATAGACAGCACGAAGAAGAAAAGAACAAATATGGCACTCAAAACCATTGACAATTCCAAACCTTCCATAGTATTCATTAAAAACTTATCTAACTCTTCATCGATGGATTAAAATGTTTTGATATAAGAACATCATGTTGCCCCAGAAGGCCATTAATCTCGGATTGCCATGACGATTTGATCATCTAATCACCCAACATGCTACTAATTAGTGCTCAGGATAATTAGGTGATGCTTTAAAATAATTAGGTCATTGCAGTGGCCTCCAATTAAAGTATTGGATTTCTCCTTGGCCATACTCTCCAAGTGATGAAGAAAAACAATACTAGTTATCAAAATTGGGCATGAGAAATCCACTCGATAAAAATCCAATTAAATGGACTCAAATTCATCGCAATCATTCAAATTACGCACGCAAAAGCTCAATTAACTTGATTCAATTCAATCAAAATCAAATTGTCACATGAATTCCCTGATCAAACAGTAGAACCAAATCACAAGCCATCGAAGGAATTGAATCAAATTCAGCTCAGAGGAGGGCCTTTATGGCTTCATGGATTGAATGAGAAGCCCTCCAAGTGATTTTTAGTGCAAGTTAAATCTAATAGCTAGGGAGCTACAGATCTAACTCAGCTCTGATGGGTGGAGTGACTAGTGGCTTAAAACAATGAAGAAAGTGGGTGAATGTGAACATGAGATGGTATGGAGGCTTTATGAATCAAAATGGGTAGGCAAATTCACCTCTCTAATCTGAATTGATCAGAGAGGGTAGATCGAGGAGATGAAGCAATTACACTATTCTAAGCTAATCTATGCTGATCTAATGCACTAAAATAGTGAATCCTTATCTTATTTACTGATCTAATCTAATCTAAACTACAGAAAGCAATAAAATCCTAACTAATTGGATGAATGGGACTTGAGGATAGCAGCGACGGGTGGCTGAGGCGACGAAGGGAGGTGAGGGGGTTCTAGTGACAAAGCTCTAGACCAGAGGGAGTTCAGGGATGCCTTCAGGTGTCATGGGATTCTTAGTGGCATGGTCTGAAAGGTGAGGAGAATGGCCTCTGTCACAAGTTGTGAGTGAATGAGAAAGAGAATTGAAAGGGACGAGCTGACTGGCTCAATAGAGAGGGAGCTAATCCTTTGCTCAGGTCAAGAGTCTGAGGGCTAAGATGATTGGCAATCAAAGGTGGAGGGCGTTAGGTATCAACGGCTAAGGGTAGGTGTAGAGGGTGTGAGTCGCACTAGGATGAATGGCAGCCGTAGGATGAGATCTAAGCAGTGGTAGGAAGATTTGGAAACTAGCTCCATTAGATTGGAGCAAGATCGACTATAGATCAGATGGAGAAAGGCATGAACGGTCGTGGTTGGTTGTGTTCTTCAAGTGAAGAACACCTGCAGCTGTAGGTGTTTTGGTGTTTTTACACCCAAGCCTAAATATATGAAGCAATAGAATAATTGCACAATAAAGCCATTAGTGAATGAAACCAATGTAGAATAGTCCTTAGGGCTTACAAACAGGTCCCTGGCAAATTTTTAACTTACAAAATGTGAAGGTCTATTGCTATAGGAAAGATCTATATGTAATTCATGCAATCCAAGGTTCAAATGCAATCTAAATGCAATGAATTTTTTACGGCATATTCATTGAACATTTTAGAAAATATTCCAACCATTGTTTTGTGAATTTGTGTTCAATTAGCATTCAGATCATCCTTGTGTATTATAGGTACAAAATATGACCTAATTATGCATTTTTAACACAACTTTAATGTTTTAGGTCATTTTCCATTATTCCCAAACTTAGCCCGTTTCTTGCGTTAATTGATAGTGTTTTAACCTTGTTTCTAGCTTAACTTTAGCATTTTAGTTATCATGAGTCACGCCTCATTAGTGCCCAAGAAATTTTGAACAACAATTGGTTTCCATTCACTAGTCTTAGCGAGCCAATCCCATTTCTACACTTGGAGTTGAGCCATTGTCACTGCTAGTCTCTGGCTTAGCATGTCAACTACCACATTGCCTTTGCCTGGATGGTTTTGGATTCTACAATCCTAGTCCTTCAACAGATCCATCCAACGACACTACTTCATATTAACTTCCTTCTGAGAGAATATGTACTTGAGGCTTTTGTTGTTGGTGAACATGTTAAAAGTTTCACCATAGAGATAGTGCCTCGAAAGCTTGAGGGCAAACACAATGGTCGCTAATTCCAGGTCATGCGTCGAGTAATTCCTCTCCTGATCCCGCAACTGCTGTAAGGCATAGGAGATTACCCTACCATTCCACATCAAGACGCAACCGAGTCTAAGGTGTGAAGTGTCACAGTACACCACAAATCCACCACTTTCTGATGGCAAAATGCTTAACACGCTGAAACGGTATTTTAGAAGTCGTTGCATTGTAGTATGGGTCGTAATAGTGCGAAAACAGATAAAATTTATAGTCGAATAAAATCCAAGGTCGTCATTGGGAGCAAGTAGCAAAATAAATCTCAAAATTGTAATTCTATCACAAGATATCGATATATGATGAAATTTCCAAACTCAAATGATATGTATATAAGAGCAAATGTTGATAGTGCAAAAAGATTAGGGTAAAATGGTGATTTGAATCACCAATTATCCTAATTACAATAATAGCAAATATCTTAATAGTATCAATCAATCAAATGCCATGTAGGATAAGTGCACAGTGCACTCAGAACCAGCAACAGAGGCAAAGGCCTCCCTTTCTCAAGCCTCAGGAAGAGGCATAGCAAAGCTCAGCACCAACACCAACAGAGGCAAAGGCCTCCCTTAGAATTTGCTAAGTGTCAAAAGGTAGGCAGCAGAGCAAAACCCCCCTCCCCACACTCTCTCTTCTTCTTCCTTTCCATCTCTTTCTCTTCTCTCAGAAATATGCTAATCAGATCCAGGTATACGGGTAATCGATTTAGAGCCCAAACCCACATGGTGTGGCCGCAAGCGAGGGCGTGCGTGCGCACGTGGAGAGGGACCTCACCCCGTGCTCACTGAGGCAACGAGGCTAAGGAGGAAAAACAACTTATGTGCTGCAGGAGGTGTGCTGCTTCACGATGTGGGACTATCCCACAGAGTCTTCAACGCATGAGATCGCAGGTGCTTCTTCATCAAATTGGTGTTGGGGAAACGATCAACGTCCCCAATTGACTGCATAGGAAGCTTCCTGGTCCAAATATGCTTCTATATGGAGCTGCAGTTGGATGCTTTGAGGCTTGAAGGTGAAGAACACATCGGAGAAGGCAGTGGCAGTGGTGGCTGTCTGGTGAAACACCTGAAATGAGTAGCATGGTCTTTTAACCTCGTCAAACCAACTCAAAAGATCCGCCAAAGCACGGAAAACTTGGCAATGGTGGTTTTATGATGTGGGGAGGTATGTGTATGTAGGGCGAGGTCGGAGTGGAGCTGCGAAGGTGGTGGTGTTCAAGGAGATGGTAGAGTGGCTAATCGGTGGAATTAGGTTAGGGCTTTAGTCAGTGGAGTTGTGGTGAAGCTGATGGGGGTGGTAGCGGTGAGATTCGTGCGGTGGTGTGGTGAATAGGCGCCGTCGGAGCTTCGCCAGAGTGGAGGAAGGTGAAGGCGTTAGGGTTGAGATAGTGGGTGATTGTGAGTGTAAGTGAGATGGAAGTGAAGTAGAGGGAAAAGGGAAAAGGCAGAGGGTCTTATGAATGAGGAGGAGAGTCGGAGAGCTCCGGTCGTGGCTTGACCAGAGCCGGAGAAGGAGAAGAGGATGGCTAGGCGGCGACGACAAGTGAGATAGAGGAACAACCTCTCTTTGACTAGAGAGGTTCGCGAGGATGAGGGAAGGATGTTGGGCCATCCAATTTGATGGTTGGACGGCCGGAAGAGGGAGAACGGAGGTAGTCGCCGGAGCAAAATCTTAAGTTGGCCGGATTCTCTGGCCAAAATTTGCTAAGGAGCTACGGTTCTTGCCCCTGCTCCTTTTATAAGCCATGGGGATGGGTTTAAAGCTTGGAGAACAAGCTTTCAAGCTTGGTAAGCTTGCTGGAGTAGGATACCCACATCTCTCATGCGTTCGCATGAGAGATTGGGAAAGAATTAGAGCCCACGAATATGTTTGATTTGTAGAGAAATCTCTTAGGAATCTTCCTTCCAAATTTGGAAGAGATTGAGCATGAAATCAGGGAAAAAACTCTGATTGAAGGTCATCGGAGTTGTAGGAGTAGGACATGGAGGCGGAGGGGACCTTTTTACGAAGAAGTTGACAAAGATAGGGGGTATTTGCAAAGAATTTCAAAAGTTGAGGGGTTGTGTGAGAGAAAAAGAGTCATACTGGACCAAATTGCAAACTAGGTTAAGATAATATCTAATTGAGTCCAAATTTTTATACAAACCTAATTTGGACCTAAGGAATCCAATGGTGAAGTTGTATTTTGGTTTTGACCTCGTTTGACTAAGTAATTTATGTAAAAAAAAATTAGGGCAATAGTCTATCTGTGACTTTATTTTGGGTCAAAACAGGTTCAGATGGTCAAATCACCAATTACTTGAGCGAAATTGTTAACAAAGTGAAATCAATGTTTATAAAAGCTATGTTGTAGTATAGGTTAAAATCGCTTGAAAACAAATAGAATTTATTACTTGAATGAAAGTTCCAGGTCGAACACAGGGAGCAAATAGAAATTCACACACTAATCTCAAATAATGTAAATGAGCACAAGAATTTAAACCACAAAATGATATTCAATAAATATTAATCTGTCACATTAGATATTCAATGAATTCTCATGTATTTTGAGGCAATAAAAAGGTAGAGAAGCTAAAATGATGGTGATTTAAATCACCAATTACTCTCTAAGCATATATATATCAAACATTCAATAAATTTATCAAGCTTTCACAATATCAAGCCTTAAATCAGACGTCGAGTTATTGAATCAGACGACTTATCCAACAAGTGCTACAGTGCTTCTCTAGCACTGTTCTTTTTCTTTCTCTTTTTCTCTTCTCTTCTCTACTACTCTCATTTCTTCTTCTTTAGCTTTCCTTCTTTTGCTGCTCTCTCCCTTTACGCACGAGCCTTCTTCCTTCTCCTTCTCTTCTTGCCTATCTTCAGCCTCTTCTCCTCAACTTTCTTTACACACAGAGGGCGGCCATCTCAAATTTGACTAAGTGTCGCACCGGGCAAAACCCTCCCTTGCCCTGTGCTCTCTTTCTTTCGCTCCTCTTCTCATGTTCCTCCCTCCCAGGACCAAGCTCATCAGCGTGGGTGGTGAGCGAGGAGTGCTTAGGTTAGGTGGGTTATCAGATTGGCTAGACCAGCATGTAAGGTGTCGCAGGCGAGGCACGTGAGGGTGTGTGTGGAGACCTCACCCCCTGTGCGTGTTGAGGCAAACAACCTATGTGACTTTTTCAATTTATGCAGGTGAGCATGCTTGTGAGCTTCTTAGGTGGGACTAAAGTCCCACCATTCCTTCGCATGTGGTGCGCTGATGTCTCTCTATCTGATTGCACCTGCTGCTGGGGGTATTCACCCCAGTTGGAGTCTTGAGCGCATTCCTTGATCAAAGCCACAGCGCTTTTGACTCCATCTGGGGCTCGCAATGCCTGGAGCAAGGCCTCAAGCTTTGCTCAAAGCTTTGCCAATGGCGGAGATGACCTACTACCTGAAAACCAAGAATAAGGCCTCTCGATCTTGTTAAAGCACTTAGGAGCATCGCCGGATGACGACGAACGTAACCGTGGTGGCGCGGAGGTGATTGGTGGAGTGAGGAGGTCTATCGACCTCGGATTGTTGGTGCGGAGGGCGTGATGTTTGGAAGAGGGTTTGGGTGGATGGGAAGGCAAATTGAGAGAGGAGTTTGGCAGGGTGTGATGCGACGAAGGTCATAAGGTGGTTGGCAAGTTGATTGGTGGTTTGTGGAGGTGGGATGGACTCGCCAGAGAAGTGGTCGGAGATGGAGAAGACAGAGGTGAGTGTGTCGAGTCGAGGGCTGTTTTTGGCTTTTTGGAGAAGGAAACTAACCTAGGAGCTAAAAGATATTAAGCTAACCCTAAACTAGTGTTCGAAGGGGGAAGAAAAGCACCGGCGTTGGTAGGCCAGCGCCTGGGAAGAAGGTACTCTAGTAGAGAAGGATGACAACTGAAATGACCCATTGCCTTTTAGTCAGTTAAGACATCTGAAGTTTCAATCAGACGTCTATCCGGACGTCTGGACACAGGCCCTGACGTCTGAAAGTGGAAAAAAAATCGAAACTTATTTTCCCTTCACGGGTGCACGGCACGTGAACGTTCCCTCTCTCCTATCAACTCTTACCCGAAACCCTAACACTCGACCCTATTTAAACCCCCCTTTCCTCAGCACACTCACCCCTCACCACCAGCCACCGTTACCTCCCTGTTTGAACACCCCCGTGCAGCCGCAGCAAGGTGGAGCAAGGCCGAGTAAGGATCGGCGAGGGAGAGCGAGAGAGAGAGGGTGAGCGAGAGAAAACGAGAAGGAGAAAAAGGAAAAGTGTGAGAAAGGAGGACCAAGGTTGGTGGACCTTCGAGGAGCTCGGCGAGGCTCGTGCGGCCGACGACGGGCACGCACGCGAGGAGGGGAGGCGACCTCCCAGCCCTCTGTAGCTACTGGAGCTGCTGCGGAGCACTGCGAGGAGAGTAGTGTCACGGGGGAGGTTCTGGTACTAGAAACTTTCCAATATCAGACATCTAGAGCTTCGACCAGACATCCGTAGTGGCAGCAGAATGTCGGAGATTGGAGCCAGACGTTTGAAAGCACGTTGGGCACTAAGGTAAGTCGTGTTGCACGAGATCTTCCCATGCAAACTCATGCAGGAGCTAAAAATGGGGTCTGTGCTCTGCGCGCAGGTGCAGAGCGTCGGGAAGGAGTGGGGTGCGCACTTCGAGGTGATTCTGGACGTTTGACTGCATTGCCAGACGTCCGCAAGTACTTTCAGACAATCGAAGGCATAGTCCGAGGTCTGGAACTTCCTTCAGACGATCGCTGAGGATCCGGGCGTCTGAGGAACCCACAGAGGACACAAGATAAGATCTGATATCTTTTAAGACGTCTGGGACTAGTCCTAGACGTCTGATTTTTTGTAGAGGGGGGAGCCAGCCACCCCATGGGTTGAGACCCAGGGTAGGACTGATCACTCTACACCAACTCCTGTTAGGCCCTCACGTACATAGTACCAAGGTGTGCTACTAGTATAGGGAGGGAGCTAGCTGTCCCATGGGGCCCGGGGTTAGGACTAGCCAACCTACACCGACTTTTAGGTCCTCTGGGAAAATTGAGGTAGTCTGATGAAGGTACACGAACTGTGGAGTGTTGAGATCCCTGTTTGGTTCTGAAGGACAAGACCCCTGTTCTGAGATGGCAAGGCCCTATACTATTCCGTGTTGTACTTTAGGAGTACCTGCTAGCGGAAACGACTGACCGTGTGTCAGTGCGGGGTAGCTACCCATGCGCTTATCACGCATGCCTTAGTCATCGCTACGTCGCGACAGTGACCTTGGGGTGGTTGACTGGGTGTAGGACTACCACGGGGGACTCTCCCGGCCAGAAGAGCACCACGTTTACGTAGCGACAGTGACCTTGGGGTGGTTGACTGGGTGTAGGACTACCACGGGGGACTCTCCCGGCCAGAAGAGCACCACGTTTACCTTCTACTCCACAGAAAAGACTGCAATCAAGATCGTTCCCACAAGGACCAAGCAAGATTAAGAAATACTTGAATCCTTTGTGAAATAAATGAACCAGAAATACATAGATGAGATAAATAGAAATGAGAATAAAACCTGGTTGCTTGTTTTACTTTACTTGCAGATAAATAATGTAAACACCACTCTACTCAGCATTCGCTGACTTTGTCTTTTCGTAACCCTGTCCAGGACCAGGAGTTGAGTAGCCCGAGTTTCCGGCTTTAGAGGGTGCTAGGCTCAGCTGTAGTCATTTCTTTCCAGCTCTTTCATTTTTCTGCTATTGTAGTTAGTAATAGACATCTATTTTACTGTTCCTATTACTTTCCGTTTTCTTTCCGCTGTTGTTGTTGTGGTGGCATGTACTATTTTGAGACAATTGCTCTACTTTCCTTTACCGTTTTGCTTTTCCTTCTGCTTTGTTGTAATGCATGTGTGGATGTGGTATTATTTCTTGCTTTTGGTTATTTCTCATTGGATGACTAGGCTTTGGAATTAGTCGAGGTGAGCCGGTCTTAGGTCCTGTAGGGATTTAGGAACTGGGTCGTAATAAGATGGTATCAGAGCAAGGTCGTCCCGAGAAATGAACCAATTGGTCCGAGAATAATCACTCACGTGCATATAACTAGGACAGCCATCACAACGTATCGCTTTGATATTCGTTTCCGAGTCTTTTGTTGATGTAATCCGGTATCGTTGACAACTCTTGTTCTATTTCTTTCATCTCCTTGCAAGAGATGCCTCGTCGAGGGGTTCCTGACGCAGGCTGTGGTCGTGGCCGTGTACGAGGTCGGAGGAGTGGACGTGCCGGACTTGAGGCACCAGTTGAACCACCTCTCCTCCTAGGCATTCAAGCCCAGGATCTCGCCCAGCTGATTAGAGTCATTGTGTAGGAGGAGCTCCAGCAGCCTCCTCGAGCACCTCTCCCTGAGGACGTGGAGGGGGGGACAATGAGATCGTCGCAGCGCCGGACGAGCAGGAGGAGGAGGGGGTAATCCTCCACCACCCCCACCACCCTTTGACACTTTTAAGCATGAGCCCTCCTTGCTTGGAGGCATGCCTGTCCCTCCACTGCAGCTACACCACGAGCTCTTCGGTCAGTTCCGGAAGCTGAAGCCCCCCTCCTTCAAGGGGGATGAGAGCCCATCTGAGGCAGAGGACTGGCTGGAGCAGATAAAGAAGGTGTTCAACACCCTTCTCCCTCCTGCAGAGTGCCGTGTGGCCTTTGCCACATACCAGCTAGAGAGCGTAGCACACAGGTGGTGGAGGCCAGTCAGAGGCCAGGAGGGGAAAGAGCTGACGTGGGACCAGTTCGTGGCTCTCTTTTGCGAGCAATACTTTCTGCAGACCTAGTAGGACCAAAGGAGGTGGGAGTTCCACACTCTCCATCAGGGGACGATGACGATTAGCACATATCGCATGCGTTTCCTAGAGCTGTCACGTTTCGCACAGATAGCGGCGTCTACTGAGGAGGAGCGCCTATGGAGGTTTACTGAGGGGCTCTGACCTGCTATTCAGGGGTATGTCAAACCCCTGAAGCTACCCACTTTCTCTTGTGTGGTCGAGGCGGCCATGACTTACAAGGAGACCAACCTAGCCACGTGAGACATTGACAGCGAATGGAAGAGGCCCTACCAGCCAGAGTACTCTCAGGGTCATTGGGAGAGGAGGCACAGGGCACCTACGGGAGAGTCGTCCTGTTCTTTGGGGCCACCAGCGGCCTTCAGGGGCCCCAGACAGGGGCCAGTTGCCAGCACCGGACCCCCGCCCAGCCGCTAATAGGGACTTACTGAGGGAGGAGGTCGTGTACCCCTCTGCTACCATTGTGGCCAGCCAGGCCACATCTAGGGGGACTGCCCATCTAGGGCCGGAGCACAGCAGATTCTCCCTGCATCGAGCACTAGAGGCTGAGCTGGTGGTCGTGGTCACTAGGCGCGGGGGGGAGGACAGCAGTCACGAGGAGGGTACCAATCAGCTGCTGCTTGCCAGACCTAGAGTGTAGCTACTTCATTTGCACCGAAAGTTGAGGGGCATATCAACGCCCTAACATAGAGAGATACTAGGGCTTCAAGATCTATGGTGACAGGTATGGTTACCGTCTCTGGCAGATTAGCATACGTACTTTTTGATTTCGACGCTACCCGCTCTTTCATCGCTACGAGTTTTGCCGTCAGTTTGAGCCAGGGGTGTAAGGGCTTCTTAACCTATGTGGCGGTAGAGCCTAGCCTCATGGCTGACTTTCAGAGTATTCCAGTGGTCTGTGAGTACCCCGACGTTTTTGCAGAGGAGCTGCCAGGACTACCGCCTGAGCGTGAGATCGAGTTTGAGTTCTCACTAGTAACGGGGACCAACCCCATTTCTACTGCACCGTACCGGATGGCACTACTTGAGCTGTGATAGCTTAAGTCATAGTTACAGGACCTGTTGGAGAAGGGCTTTGTGAGGCCTAGTGCGTCCCCGTGGGGAGCCCCTGTGCTGTTTGTGAAGAAGGACAGTACCCTGCAACTTTGCGTCGACTACCGACAACTGAATCGGGTCAGCATCAAGAACAAGTACCCACTGCCTCGTATCGATGACCTTTTTGACCAGTTGCGAGATGCCACAGTGTTCTCCAAGATAGATCTGAGGTCAGGTTACCACCAGTTGAGGATCAGGGAGACCGACGTTTCCAAGACAGCTTTCTGTACCTGGTACGAGCACTACGTGTTCTTGGTCATGTCGTTTAGGCTGACCAATGCCCCCGCTGCCTTCATGGATATGATGAACCGTATTTTCAAGCTGTACTTAGACTAGTTTGTGGTGGTGTTCATTGATGACGTACTCGTTTACTTGCGGGATCAGGCACAGCATGGACAACATTTACCCATGGTCCTGGATACCTTGAGGCGACACAGGCTGTATGCTAAGTACAACAAGTGCGAGTTTTGGCTAAGACAGGTAACTTTCTTGGGCCACATGATTTCAGGAGATGGATTGGCTATGAATCCAGCCAAGGTAGAGGCCGTACTCAGGTGGGAGAGGTCACGCACAGTGACAGAGATATGCAGCTTTCTGGGACTGGTGGGTTACTACCGGCAGTTTATCAGAGGATTCTCTCAGATCGCGCATCCTATGACGCAGCTGACCTGAAAGGACGTGCCCTTCTCCTGGACCGACAAGTGTGAGGTGTGTTTCCATGAGTTGAAGGAAAGACTGACTTCAGCTCCTGTACTTACCATCCCAGAGAGCAGTAGCGGTTTCGTGATTTACACTGATGCTTCGTTGTAGGGGTTAGGGGTTATGCTCAAGCAGCGGGGTCACGTTATCGCTTACACTTCACAGCAATTGAAGTCCCATTGGAATAGCAACCCTACCCATGACTTAGAGTTGGAAGCAGTTGTCTTCAAGCTGAAGACATGGAGGCATTATCTTTACAGTGAGACTTTTAAGAACTTCACAGATCATAAGAGCCTCAGATACTTGTTTCACCAGAAGGAGCTTAACATGAGACAGAGACGTTGGTTAGAGCTCCTAAAGGACTACGACTGCAGTATCTCCTACCACCTAGGGAAGGCCAATGTGGTGGCTAACGCCTTGAACCGGAAGGCGCCTGCCCACTTGGCCAGCTTACAGGCACAAAGTTGGAGACTCATGGAGGAGTTGGGAAGTTGGCGACCTCGGGAGTCACGGGAGTACTGTGGAGCAGTGACAGTGACGCAGCAGACACAACCAGAGTTGATAGACCACATCATCGTAGGGCAGATGACTGATCCGTACTTACAGACGCTATGAGACAGAACTTTGATAGGGGACCCAGGAGATTTCATGTACACTGACGAGATCCTGTGTATGAGGGGACGTCTGTGCGTTCCTCAAGATGAAGAGCTGCTGAGAGAGCTTCTGAGTGAGGCGCACGATTCCAGATTCACCATATATCCGTGGAATACGAAGATGTACCATGACATGTGACACGACCTCTGGTGGTGGGGGATGAAGCGGGATGTTGGTGAGTTTATGCAGCAGTGCTTGGTATGCCGGCTGGTGAAGGCCGAGCACCAGAGGCCTACAGGGCCATTACAACCACTTCCTGTGCCAAAGTGGAAGTGGGAGAGCATCACCATGGACTTGGTGGTGGGTCTACCAGTTACCCAGCGGGGACACGATATAGTCTGGGTGATAGTAGACAGGTTGATGAAGACGGCGTGTTTCCTACCTAACCGAGTCACCTTTGGACCAGCACAGTTAGTAGAGAGATACATCAGAGATGTGTTGCGCCTACACGGAGTCCCACGTGAGATCGTATCCGACAGGGATACTCGTTTTACTTCCTAGTTCTGGGCTGAGTTTCAGCAGGCCTTGGGGACACATTTGAGGTTCAGTATTGCCTACCAACCCCAGACGGACGGGCAGTCAGAGCACATCATACAGACACTCGAGGACCTTCTACACGCCTGTGTACTAGATTGGAGAGGCTCCTGGGAGGAGCATTTACCCCTGGCAGAGTTTGCATACAACAACAGTTACTACTCGAGCATTGGAATGGCACCTTACGAGGCTCTGTACGAGAGGAAGTGTGCTGCACCCTTGAGTTGGGTTGAGGTAGGGACCAAGTGAGAGGTTGGTCCCAGGCTAATCCGACAAAGTCAGGAGGTGATAGAGCAGATCCACAAATGACTCCACACTGTCAGGAGCAGGCAAAAGAGCTACGCTGACTGGAAGTGCAGAGAGGTGCAGTTCGTGGTTGGGGATCACGTCTTTCTCCATGTTTTGCCTATGAAGGGCTTACAGCATTTTGGGGTGAAGGGGAAGCTTGCGCCAAGGTTTGTGGGGCCCTTTGAGGTCCTGGAGCAAGTAGGACCTGTTGCTTACCAGCTTGCCCTTCCTCCCCAGCTTTTTGGAGTGCACGACGTGTTCCACGTGTCCAACCTCAAGAAGTACGTCACTGATCCCAGCCATGTTCTGACCCACGAGAGCATCGAGGTTGGGGATGACTTGACCTATCCCGAGATGCCGGTACAGATACTAGACAGAGCCGTTCGGAGTCTGAGACGGAAGTAGGTACCACTAGTGAAGGTTCTATGGAGAAGCCAGTGGTCTGAAGAGGCGACTTGGGAGCCTAAGGTGGCAATGCGGGAGTGGTACCTGGAGCCTTTTGAGGGTACATCTCTTCGGGCCTACTTCAATCCTCTTTAAGTTTGTTATGCGTGTTTACGTTCCTTTTTCCGCACCCTAGCTAGCTCAAGTTTCAGGGACAAAACTTCCTTTAAGTTTGCTATGATGAAATGACCCGTTGCCTTTGAGTCGGTTAAGACGTCTGGAATTTCAGTCAAAAGTCTATTTAGACATTTGGACACAGGCCCGGATGTCTGAAAGTGGGAAAAAAATCGAAAATTATTTTCCCTTCGCACGAGCACGGCGCGCGGACGTTCTCTCTCTCTTATCGCCTCTCACCCGGCCCTATTTAAACCCTCCTCTCCTCACCACCCTCACCCCTCACCACCAGCCACCACCACCTCCCTGTCCGAACACCCCCATGCAGCCGCGGCAGGGAGAAGCGAGGCCGAGCAAGGATCGGCGAGGGAGAGTGAGAGAGAGAGGGTGAGCGAGAGAAAACAAGGAGAAAAGGGAAGAGCGTGAGAAAGGAGGACCAAGGTCGATGGACCTTCAGGGAGCTCAGCGGAGCTCGTGCGGTCGGTGGCGGGCACGCGTGCGAGGGGGAGGCAGCCTCCTAGCCCTTTGTAGCTGCTGGAGCTGCTGCGGTGTGCTGCCAGGAGAGCAGCGTCATGGAAGAGGTTATAGTACTGGAAACGTTCCAGTATCAGACGTCCGGGATTGGAGCTGGATGTTTGAAAGCACGTTGGGCACTAAGGTAAGTCATGCTGCACGAGATCTGCCCATGCAAACTCATGCATGAGCTAAAAATGGGCTTTGTGCTCTGCGTACACTTCGAGGTGATTCTAGACATCTGACTGCATCGCCAGACGTCTGAAGGTACTTTCAAACGACCGAAGGCATAGTCCGACGTCTGGAGCTTCCTTCAGACAGTCGTTGAGGGATCCAGACGTCTGACGAACCTATAGGTGACACAAGGTAAGATCTGACATCTTTTAAGATGTCTGGGACTAGTCCCAGACGTCTGATTTTGGACAGTAACCGCGTTTTTGGCTTGTTTAGGGCCCAAATGGAATCGAATTTCCACAAACGAAGTACCGTTGTTTTCCACTTGAGTTTCTCTACATGTTAGTGCTGAGTAGCTACCGTTTTTGACCCGTTTGATGTGAATTAGTTGTTGGTACAGGTTACCAGCCAGTGGCGTGTTTAGGGCCCGCGGAGACGACGAGATCTGTGGTGCAAGCCCCCATTCCTCCCGCGATACCCGATAGAGTGGGATAATTCAGTTGTTAATATTTAAATAAGAATGTGCTTGTTTGGAATAATTGGATTGAACTTTTGGATGGGGAATGAACCCTAGGATAGAAATATATGAGCCTGTTTCAAGCTATACGATTTACTTGAATGCATGTTTAAAAATAATTTGCTAGCAATGGTATTAGTGTAATTTTGAGATACTATTTTGCACATGAAAACATGAGCTGCCTGTATGTGATGAAAAATTGAGAATTTGGATAGTGTGATCCGGATATTGATAATGAGATGAATATGAGCATGAACCCTACAGGGAATTAGGAGTAGAACTCCTATGTATGGAAGGAATCTGGTATGTAGACGGGAAGTGAGCTGGCCCTTGTGTACACGGTACCAAGGAGAGCGACTGTCCCTTTTAGTGTAGAGGGGGGAGCCGCCACCCCTTGGGTTGAGGCCCGGGGTAGGACTGGTCATTCTACACCGACTCCTGTTTGGCCCTCACGTACGTAGTACCGAGGTGTGCTACTAGTGTAGGGAGGGAGTTAGCCACCCCACGAGGCCTAGGGTTAGGACTAGCCAACCTACACTGACTTTTAGGCCCTCTGGGAAAACCAGGGTAGTCGGACTAGGATACGCGGACTGTGGAGGGGCAAGATCCCTGTTTGGTTCTGAGGGGCGAGACCCCTGTTCTGAGAGAGCAAGGCCCTATATTGTTCAGTGTTGTACTTTAGGCATACCTGCTAGCGGAAACGACTGACCGTGTGTCAGTGCGGGGTAGCTACCCATGCACTTATCACGCGTGCCTTAGTCACCACTACGTCATAACAGTGACCTCGGGGTGGTTAACTAGGTGCAGGACTACCGCAGGGAACTCTCCCGGCCAGAAGAGCACCACGTGTACCTTCTACTCCACGGAAAACACTGCAATCAAGATCATTCCCACGAGGAACAAGCAAGATCAAGAAATACTTGGATGCTTTATGAAATAAATGAACTAGATATACATAGATGAAATAAATAGAAATGAGAATAAAACCTGGTTGCTTGTTTTACTTTACTTGCACATAAATAATGCAAACACCACTCTACTCAGCATTCGCTGATTCTGTCTTTTCGTAACCCTGTCCAGGACCAGGAGTTGAGTAGCCCGAGTTTCCGGCTGCAGAGGGTATTGGGCCTAGCTGAGGCCAGCCATAGTTGTTTCTTTCCAGCTATTCCATTTTTCTGCTGTTGTAGTTAGTAATGGACATCTATTTTACTGTTCCTATTACTTTCCGTTTCCTTTCCGCTGTTGTTGTTGTGGTGGCATGTACTATTTTGAGACAGTTGCTCTGCTTTCCTTTACCGTTTCGCTTTTTCTTCTTCTTAGTTGTAATGCATGTGTGGATGTGGTATTATTTCCTTCTTTTGGTTATTTCTCATTGGACGATTAGGTCTTGGGATTAGTCGAGGTGAGCCAGTCTCGGGTCAGGAATCTGGGAACCGGGTCATAAAAGCGACGAATATGAAGATAAAGGGGTGCCCGCTGGTATGACGCGACGCGGAGGAAGATAGGGAAGACGAATCTGCCACTGGTTTTGTGGTTAAACGACGAGAGGAGTTGGAGGAAGTTGTCGAAGCTTGAGGAGCTTTCCGATCGGACAAGGAGGGAGGAATTTAGGGTGTTCCAAGCCGAAATCAAGTCTGGGAAGTTCGGCCTAATCTGGGCTTGCTTATATAGGGCTCTAGAGGGAGTTTTGAACTTGGAAGCCAAGCTTTCAAGCTTGGAAATGTCGTCGGAGTAGGAATTCTCTAGGGTACCCTAATCTCTCATGCATTCGCATGAGAGATTGAGAAAGCTTTAGAGCTCATGGACGAATTCATTGGAAAGAGGACTCTTCAAGGAATCTCCCTTCCAATTTTAGAAGGGATTGATTGAGCAGAGGAGTTCTCTTCAATCAAAGGTCGTCGGGGTTGTAGGAATAGGATTTGTGAAGGTAGGGACCATTTTGTAAAAATGATGACAAAGTTAGGGGGCCATTTGTAAGGAATTCAAAAGGCTAAGGGTCTAAATGAGATAGAAAGAGTCTAACTAGACCAAAATGCAAACTTGGTCAAGATGATCTCAGATTGGGCCCAAATTTTGGTATAAACCTAATTTGGACCCAAGGAATTCCATGGTGAAGTTATATTTAGGTTTTGACCTCGTTTGACTGGGTAATTTATGAAAAAATCTAAATTAGGGCAAATGTCTCTCTAGGACTATTTTGAGTTAAGACGAGTTCTGATGTCCAAATTAAAGGTACCAAACCATAGATAATATTTTTCTATGAATTTTAGAAGGTTTAGGTGAATTTTATCCTAACCAGAACCTCAGTTAATTAAGTAGGTTAGTTTTTAGGATTTGAAAAGTCACTTAATTCTCAAAACACGTGAAAACCCATTTCTGTCTGTATTAACTCATTTGTTAGACTTTTAAGACCATTTGACCTTCATCTAACCTCTGAGAAAAACCCGTGATCGTACTGCATTTATGATATGACTGTAAAATTATAGTTTTAACCCTATTTTCTTGTCTTTCTCTCAGAATAATGATGCAATGAACTATGGCTCTCTGGCAGTTATGTAGGAGCATTTATTCCTTGATAATGAATAAATTGAGCTAATTATGGCTCATGATGGTGTTCCCATGATATATTCAAGCACAGAGACACACATTTGTCTCAAGTCTAAGGATACACCTACTATATAACGCTGAAGAGGTGTGGCTCATCATAATTAAAATGCTCAAGTTAAGCTAGAAACTAGGATAAATACTATCTCATTAACACAATAAATTGGTTAAGTGTGGGAATTAATGAAAGCTTCAAAAATGTGTTAAAAATGCATAATTAAGTCAAATTGAGAGATTATCTATTAATCATGTAATTGGATGTATTAAATGCCAATTAGACACAATTTGAGCTTAAAAGTACAAATCAATTGTGGGATTATTTTCTAAAATGTTCAATTATCATGCCATAAAAACTTGGTTGCATTTGGATATCATTAAGACCTTGCATTTAGAGTTTTACATTCAGATCCTTAGGTCATAACATTTTGTTCACATTTAAGTTGCAAGGACTTCTTTGAAAATCTGCAGGGACTTCTTTGTAAGCTTTTAGGGACCATTCTATCATTTTAGTCACGTATGGTCCTTGTAATTTCTGCACTGTTTCACTTTAAGGACCTATGTGCAAATTTCCCTTATCATCTGCTGCCTCACATGCACATTATAGCTCGTGAAGAACACAAGCAACAGTTGCCATTGATCCTTTAATCCAATCATCTGACGGTGGATCTCACTCCTTTGATTTCGTGCCCTCATGCGAAGGATCGTAGTAGCTTTCAGATCTCGTGCTATGGTGGGATTCATCTTAAAAGCTTCCTGTGCACGCACCAATCCTTCATCCACCATCCACCCGAAATTTGATTAATCTTACCTTAGCGATGCCCTGATTCACTCAAACTTCTACTTAAGCACTGAAACAAGAAAACATATGATTTGTAAATCAGGTTTTTATCATTGTATGCATAAATCCAATCGCTTTTGAAATTTATAAAAATCAAGTACCTAGCAAGTATTCGGGTTATCCTAAGGGAGGAGAAAATGCGAATTGAAACTCTCTTGCTCGAAAATGAAAATATCTAATAACACTGCATCTTGGGGTGATAAATCTGTCAATTGGGGTTTATCTTAAGAGCATAATGCATAAATAACACATCATAAATAGGAATAGGAGCATCACATGCATTGCACATCAAGATTGCTTATAATGTATTATTAACGGCCATGTGTACGAGGACATGTCAAAACAGGCCTCAGATAAGCAATCAGACCACATGGATGGATTCAGAACGACGAACGGAGTCCAACGGACTCGAAATTCCCCAAATCCGACATCCGGAGCTCCTGCAATGGACCCAAGAAGTTCTGACCGTTGATCTGATGATTAACAACCCACGACACGCCACGTGGTGCCCACTCATCGCATTTCCGCCGCCACCCGCTTCTGCCTTCACCCAGAGGATGAATCTCAACCGCCGATCTTCGATCGAGTGGCTGAGAGTCGCCCTTGCGCCTGCCCTCGCCGCGACAATTCGCTGCGACAGTGCAGCAGTCGAACGCCTCACGCCCACACGGTCGACCCGTGATCGAATCACGTTGCGCGAAAATTAGAAGGCAAAAGCGCACGCCGGGGAAATTGAGCCGCTCGATCAGAGCGAACAGTGCAGATGGAGCACACTCAGCGCGATCTCGCGCATCCAAAGCCGATGCCTGCGATGACGTGGGGGGCGTGGGTGCGATCTAGGCGTGCTCCCCACGAGCGACTTCAATCGTCCGATCCGTGATCGGACGGCTCTCAAGCCATGCACACGGATTGATCGCGAAGAAGAACACGCGCGCGCAAGATACCAATGGGCAGGGGGCTACATCGACGGATTTAGTATGGGTTTAGCGACATCCCGAACATCGCTAAATCCCATACTTAAATTAGAAAACCCTTTTGCCTATACAAACTCCATCCAACCACCTATGGAGGGCATTCAATCCACTTGCAAGCATTCTACCCCACTCCTAGCCACCATTAGCCCTCTTTGTAGTCGCCGGAGCCGACGAGCCACCGACAGAGCCCCTCTCCACCGTCGTGGCTACCTCGCCGTCTCCTCTCTCTCTCTCTTTCTTTCTTTATCTTAAGCTTTACTTTATTTGTGTTTAAGAATTTATCTAATGTTGTAATTATAAAACTAAAGTTGCATGTCAAATGAAGTTGTTCCTTATCTAGTTACTTGCCTTCTTTTATGTTCAAGTTGCATGTTGCAAATGAAAATTTTCTAACCTTTCTCTCTCTCTTTCTCCCTCTCTCACTCACTTTTCACCCATGACTTCTCGCAAGCAAAAACCCATTATTTCCGTGACATTAAGTGATAAGAAAAATCTGATTTTCACGCCTCCTTGATATCGACACTCGGACTCACGTTCATTTCTTCATTTAAAATCGACGTTGTGAGAACAAGCTATAATGACTCTTTTAAACATACGCGTCCCACGCACCGTCAATCTTCTTTTTGAATTTTTTTTATATATAATTTTTTTGGAGTTTAGAAATAGAGAGCAATATGAATAAGTGAAATATAAACTACACCTAACACAATTATCTAAGTGGCAAGAAGAATCTCTCTCTAAGCTCACCCTAAGTACGTGAAGACCTATGATAATTAGAGAGAGTGTGTGTGTGAGTGCACTAACTAAAGGAAAACATTTCTAGAAGAATTAATTGATTCTTTTGTATCTAATTGACCAATTCATTCATTATTTGATTCATTGATTCATTTTGTAAATAAAATTAACATTTTTAGAATAAAAGAACATTTTTGAACTTAGAGAGTAATGTATATCAATTACTTTCTCCTAGTGAATGACCTGGAAACTAACCAGTAAAAATTGTAACTAAATAAAAATGACGCGACATTTGTTTGCATTGTAACAAATATACTACAACAACAATAGATAAAACAATGTTTTTATTGCAACTCGATCGTTGCACGTCATTGATTATTATACACCACCATATTGGTGCCGATCATGAGGGAGATATGGTTAAGGTGGCGTGTAGGGTTAGGATGATGTTTTGAGTGGTGGTTATGGGATGGACGAATAAGGTTTAATGGCGTCAAAGGAGGGGATGTATGGAGGTGGAGTTAAGGAGGGTTGGTGTGGGTTTATGGTGGAGTTAAGGTTTAGGCTTTTGGCACCAATTGATGAATGGTGGAGATGGTTTTAATAGATAGGTGTAGGGCTTGGATGAGGCTATATTGTTGGCGCCAACTTGTAGAGGTGTGGGAGGTGTTTTGGTGCGAACTATCATGGCGGTTGTGGGTGGTTATGGTAGTGGAAAGGTGGGTTAAATTTGGTGCCAAGGAGGGTTTCTAAGAGGGGGGGTTAGGTGGAGGGTAGATATGGTTTGTGGAGGTAGCTGTATGGTGGAGATGAAGGGAGAGGGTTGGCGCCAAATTGGAGGTAGTTATGGAGGTGCTTGGATGGTAAAAAAGTGCCATAGTTGGGACCATTTTGAAGGGATGCAAGTGATGTGTTTTGGCGCCAACTATGGTAGGTTAGGGTTAGATCTAAGTTGGGTTAAGGTGGGGTGAAGTGAGGAGGGTGGATGGCCATGGTAGAGGAGATGTTGATGAGCTAAGCCAGCTTAGCTAGTAGGGTAGTAGTGGAGGAGCTGAGAGGAGCTACACTGAAGCTGAGGTGATTCTTCATGGAGCTGATGATGGATGAAGGGGTCTTCTTAGGTGCTTAGCTACTCAGCTTAGCTAGCTAATTCTTTTGCTAGCAGCTAAACTTGAGTAGTAGAGCTAAGTTGAGCTGATTTCAACTTATCTGAAGCTAGGTTGAGTTGGACCTACTTCTGATGGGAACTCCTGAGCTAGCTTAGCTACTAAGTTGAGAGGTAGTAGCTAAAATAGAGGGAGTTCAACTGCTATGAGCTAAGAGAAGCTGAGGAGAGCTGGGTTGGAGCTAAAGTGAACTCAAGCCAACTAAGTCGGGTAAGCTTGAGCTCCCAGTGAATTGATTGGAGCTAGGATAAGCTAGACTCAACTAAGTTGAGCTGGATCTGAGCTGAGTTGAACTAAGTTAAGCTACCTTGAGCTACCATCCAGCTAAAATGAGCTGAATGGAGCTAGAGAGATCTAAACCCAAACTAGTTGAGCTGGAATCCAACTATGATGAGTTGGTTTCATCTAAGGTTCAGCTAGAATGAGCTTTTCTTTCAACTGTTGCCTTCCTAAGTGCTAAGGTTTTAGGGATCTGGCTATCTGTTCATCCCTAACACTCAAACAAACATGTCAAAAATACAAAAAATATGCAATGCATGCCGATCCTAAATAATGCCTAAATGTAACCAAAAATCCATTTGCAGAGAAAAAACCCTAAGAGCTAGATCTATTTTAGGGCATAAGAATGATGATAAATTGGGGTTTATCAAGCACACCTCAAGCCTCGCGCGCAAAGGATCAACCTCTCCAACATCTCTCAAGCCGATCAATTCTTCCCTTCGGTTTCCTCTCCTCACTCTACCTCAATGCCTTCATTGATGCAGTGGAACTCCATGTCTCCGATCTTCCTCTCCGCTACGGATCACATAACTCCTGAGGGTGACTTCCAGCTTCACTAGCGAGCTTTCCCTCTGCCAGAGCTCCTTCCTCCTTCCTCACTACAGCCACCAGCTGTAATTCTCCTTGTAGGTCCCATTCTCCCACTCAGAGTAGGGTTTACTGCTTTCTAGGATAGTTGTTAGTGTAGTGTAGATCAAGTAGAGTAGAATTAGCTAGTGAATTCACGGATTTGGTAGTTTAGTTAGGAGTAGATTAGTTAATGCCAATCCATCTCCTCTAATCAATTCAGATGAGAGGAGATGAATTCACCCCTTCATCATGTCATCTAATCTTTCCCCACTTCACGTTCGCTTCTTCGTGTTTTCCGCACCATTTAAATCATCAATCACCCATGCATCAAGGCATCAAATCAAATCTGATGCCTTGAGCATTCATGTTTGATTTGAACACCAAAAATCATTTAAGGGTCATTCCATTCATTACACTTGTTCACAATGACCCCATTTTAATTTTAAACGAGTTGATTTGCTGATTCTCTCAGATTTCATTTTGATTTGATATTAATCAGAGTTTTGGAATGATTTGTGAATGATTACACGACGTGATTTAATTTCCTTTCTTCATGTTGCCTATGGCATGAGAGGAACATTAGATTAGGGTTTCTTATGTTTTATGAGCTTTGATTTTGATTTGGATATGTTTGAGATCTATCCTAAATGGTTTGCAATGAATGGGAGATTAAGTTTTTGTGTTTTGAAATCTTAATATGAATTTCCATGTTACACTGTCTATAGTGTAAGATGGGAATCATATTAAGATTTCAAGGATTTATTTTAGGAGTTGAGATTGGTTTTCCTTGGTTTTTAGAACAATTAGGAAAGTTTTTGAGATGTTTAGCTTTGAGATTTTATCATCCATCTCAAATTTGGGATGTACTTCTACAACCCTGATTTGAGATGAGATCTAAATTCCAAGGGCATTTGATGAAGATTTTACCGCATGGATTTGACTTTGAAAATGAGTTCAAAGCATGATTAGTTTTATATGATTGTTCAAACGTGTCTTTTTGACTCAAATCTCCCAAATCAGTACATAAAAGGCTGCATAGCAGCAACATTCAGTGAATCTAATCTTTGTTTTCATGAGATTTTGTGATTTGATGCATTTCTAGGATTCATGACACTTAGATCTAATTTATTTAGATCTAAAGTGGTTTGATGGAACTCTGATGAAACCTTGACGATATGATGGCTTAGCAATAGCAGCAAGCAGATGCTGGGTTTTTAAAGTACAACAGCAAGGGCTGCTAATTTCAGTAGAATAGTATCAAAGAAGTAGCAGTAGCTGCTGATTAATGTATAACATCATGCATAGCAGCTGAAGTAACTGCTGGTTTAGTATACCGGTAGTAGCTGCTGAAGTTTGTAGCATCAGTTAGTCTGAAAAAGGATTTAAATTGGATTTTAAGGTTATTTTAAGGACTTTAAGTAGCTGACATGTTTTGTATTGTTAGAATTATGGAACAAGCATTCATGTACAAGTTTAAACTTCATTCTTATTTGAATTTAACTTGTAGTTAGTGTTCTTACATCTCTTGTTAGTTTATAACACTTGTGTAAACTGTCCAACATCTAATTTTGAAGTAACATTGAAATAAAATCATGTTTAAATGCTCCATCTTATCTCATGTGATGTGTTGAATGTGTGTGAGTGCTTAAACCAGCTGCTTAGCCCTTAGAATTGGAAAAAGGTCTTAGGTTCACTTGACTTCACTCCTTTAAGGCCTAATTTGGACAAGATTGAATATATAGTGTTACGAACGCAGCTTCAAAACGTCTTTTAAGACGTCTGGGAGCTGGCCCAGACGTCTAACTAGACGTCTGGAATCCCTTCCAGACGTCTGGGATTTAATTTCCGCGGCACAGTGGATTTCGTCTGCGCGCCTGCGCGTGCAAACCTGCAGATGCCCTTTTCTCCCCTCTCTCCTCCGCAGGCGCAGCGCTGTGCCCCCTTCTCTCTCTCTCCCCGCGCGGTTTTAAAAGGGCCCTCGCCCTCTCCCTTACTCTCATCTCCTCCGCTCCCTTCTTCTTCTTCCAGCGAGTGCGAGCGTGAACGAGCGGCGGCAGCGGCAGCCGCAGCGGGTGTGCGGGAGGAGGCGTTGCACGAGGGAGGAGACGCTCGGCCGTGAGGGCTCGAGCTTGTCGGTCCAGCGAGAGCCGGCCGGCGGGGGAGCAGCGGGCGCGAAGTGACGCGGGAGGGCTGGTGCAGCTCGAGCAGCAAGCGGACGAGGTGCGGCGCGGCCGTGCGTCGCGGGCGGAGAGAGCATCGAGCTTTGATTCTGGAAGTTTTTCCAAAATCAGACGTCTGGGATTCCAACCAGACGACGGGAAAGACGTCTGGAGGACTGTCCAGACGTCTGGCAAGTAAGTTATTTTCGTCCTTTGTCCTTTTCTACGACCATTGTACTGAGAGCGATGAGTGGGTACGTGCAGGCTCTGAGATTCGTATCCAACGCGAATCAGACGTCTGGCCGCAGTACCAGACGACTGAAAGGACTTCCAGACGTCCGGGGTGACCATCGGATGTCTGGGAACTAGGCCAGATGCCCCCGCAGGCTTCTGGACGTCTGAGAGACTACACAGAGCGAAGGTATCCTCTGAACCACTTTTTAAGACGTTTGGAAGAGGTTCCAGACGTCTGATTTTAGACTGTTTTGTCGTTTTCGACCCGTTTAGGGCCCGTTCGGAGTCCGTTTTCTGCGTTTCGAGTTGCGTTCTTTTCGGAATAAAATCTTCTACCCGTTTACAGTAATTATATACTGTTCTGAGAAACTCCTTGTGTTTGATCCTTGTGTTAGGACCCCATTCCATTGCAGTCTCGGGGGTTGCGGAGGCACGTGGGATTTTCGACCACGCCCCCAGTACTTCCGCTGTAGCTGGTAGAGTGGCTTTAGAAATTATTAACATAATTTGTTACAATTATGGAACAATTAATAGAACCTAGGGCATTGCATGAATCCTAGGAATGAGAAACCAGATTGAATGATAGATCCTAGGGTATTGCATGAATCCTAGGGCTGGAAAACTAGATTGAATGATAGATCCTAGGGTATGGCATGAATCCTAGGACTGGAAAACTAGCGAAATGAATATACATATTGCAGTCTTGGAAAATGTGGAAAGGAAATAATAGCTGCCTGTAAATTGATTTAACAGCTGCCTGTTAGGAATAAACGAACATGATTGAGAATATGGGTTGTATGAACGTGAAACTGGAAAGGTGAAACCTGAATGTGCTGAGTTAAAAGAGTTGGAACCCTACGGGGAGTTAGGAGTAGAACTCCTGGAAAGAGAATAAAATGGAACTGAGAAGGAAAGATGTGGAGGTGCGTTGTCTCTTGGGTACGTAGTGCCAGGGGAAGCACCTGTTACCTGCTTAGTGTAGAGCGGAGCAAGCCGCCCCAGGGACCCGAGGTTAGGTCTGGCCACTTTGTACCGACTTGTTGGCCCTCGTGTACACAGTACCGAGGAGAGCTACTAGTGTAGAGTGAGTACTAGCTACCCCACGGGCCCCAGGGTTCTGCTAGCTCATCTACACCGACTTGTTAGGCCCACTGGGCAAACCAGGGTAGACAGGCGAGGGTGCGCGGACTGTGGAGGGGCAAGGCCCCTGTTTGGTTACTGTGGAGGGGTTGGACCCCTGTTACTGAGAGGGCTCTGCCCTATACTGGTTCCGTGCTATGCTTTGGACGCACCCGTTAACGGAAACGACTGACCGTGTGCTAGTGCGGGTTACCTACCCGTGTGTTTACCGCGCGTGCCGTAGTCACCGTTACGTCTATCAGTGACCTTGGGGTGGTTGACTGAGAGTAGGATCACCACGGGGGACTCTCCCGGCTAGGAGAGCACCACGTGTTACTTCTACTGTTCGGAAAAGACTGCAATCAAGATCGTTCCCACGAGGAACATTCGAGATCAAGTGAAGGATCTGAGAAATAGATAAATTATGAAACAATAGAAAGACGTAAATAAAGGAAGAAAGAAAATAAAACAGCTACTGTACACTTTACTGCTTCTTTAGTTTAGCTGCCACTCTACTCAGCGTTTCGCTGATGTGTTACACTCGTTACTTTTCAGGACCAGGTGTTGAGCAGCCAGGGTCAACGGTTGCAGAGGACGCTGGGCCGAGTAGGGTCCAGTAGAGTTACCACTGTTCTTTTGTGCCCTTTTTGTTTCACTGTAGTGAGTAGTTTTTGTTACTCTCTGTACTTTTCTTTACTCGCAGTTCTTGTTATGTTAAATGTTGTTCTACTGTTGTGGTGGTACATGTTGTAATAGTTCTTTTTCTTACTGCTGTATTTTGTTACTGCTAGTTATATTTCATGTTGAATGTGGTTTATTTTACTGCTCTTTTGGTTACTTCCTCGTTGAACGACTAGGTCTTGGGATTAGTCGAGTCGGTCCGGTTCTCGTGTCTCGTAGGGACTCGGGTCGTTACATATAGAAAAAAAATATTAAAAAATTATAAATAAATAAACAAAATATGTCTTGAGTAGGATTACATTTTTTTATGTATATGCCAAGTTTCAAATTATTCCGAACCCTCAAGTTTATAGAACATACTAGTCGACAGTTCGATCAACCCTGAAACTCAATAAAAGAAAAACATTCAAAAACCCAAAAAGAAACTATTCTCTCTCATATAACCTTCTCTCTCTCTCCCTCCTCCTACCTCTATTAAATATATAAATACCATAAAACTCAAAAGTATCCAAAAATGCATAAAAATACCTTGTATATAGTATTAATATTTGTAAATATGAATTATTTAATAAGATATATGTAAATACTGTAATATATGTAAATAATATACATAAATAACTTATAAATGTGTTATATATATATTTAAATAAGTATTTAGGATGAGTTATTGTATATATAACTTAATTAGATAATTACATATTAACTTATAATAGATTATATGTACTTAAATTAAGATAAATATAAATAAGTATTTAAACCTACATAATAGTATCTATTACTGTACATATGTATTCAAGTAATTATTATATACCCTATTATACCTGTACATTGATCTATTTATGTATCTATTGTATATAATTAGATTATTAAGTTAATTAGGTAAATTATTATTAAGTTAAAATAAAATAAATTAGTAATTTAACTTATTACTTAAATAAATTATGTTGTACATTTGTATATATTAATTTTAATTATTTTCAACCTATTTATGATATATTTATACTATCTAATAATATTTATGACTAAATTATGTGTATATCTATTAATAACGTGTAATTAAATGTGTATAAATTAAAATAAACTATTAAAAATAAGTTTAAAATGTATAATAAATACCTTATTATATAAATTAACTAATTATTAGGTCAATTGAATAATTAACTTATTAATTTGAACATTCATTAAGTAATCAAGTAGTAAATTAACATGTACAAAGTACCAAGTTTAAGTAATTTTTAAATATAATTAAATAAATTATTTTTATAAATTGGTTACACAATTATGTAGCCTTGTATAAGGGCTTTACAATCATGTAATTTATTTTGAAAGTGGACACCAATAGGGCACTCAAATTGAGGCCAAAAATCACCTCCGGATCACATATTTTCGTGCTTGAGAGGCGCTCAACTTGGTGCCACATCAGGTGCTGACAAGATGCTGCTACCGTATAAAAGAAATTGTGCCCATAGCCTCCTCAGTTGTCAAGTGTTCGATGGACCATTAAAGCATGCCCTCTGATCCTATGATACATGATATGAACATTTATTTTAGCAATTGCATGGGGCTGGGAGCTCGATTTAGCTAGGTTTGTGCCCAATTCATTGAGCTGGGTATTGGACCGAAACAATACACTATAAATCACCTAATTAAAAATTAGGTGCCGATTCATAGCAGCGGTTTAGTCCCACTAGAGAGGGTGTTGTATATCCTCTAAACTAAACCAACCCCGCCCATTAAAAATTTTATTTTTAATTAAGTGAAGAGTGTACTCAGTGGGTTGAGTGTGAGAACAAGTGGAAAAATTTCTAAGTGTTGAACAGAGGTGAGCCAAAGCAAATTGTATGAGACTAAGTGCAGAAAAATTCTAAGTATGCGAGTCTAAGTGTGTGTTAGCTGAGTGTGAGTATGTGTATTGTGCGTACATACAAGTATAGTGTACATGTATAAGTATATTTATATAAGTGTATAGTATATGTATAATAAATAAAGTATATGTATGTACTGTAAATATGTGTGTGCTGTTTAATATATAAGTATGAGTGTTATTTTAGCCTTTTGTGTATATACAATTTTTAGTTACGTTTTTGAAGGCTTTAGTGACACCTATGTCTGTCAGTGTAGTTTTGTATAGTAATTCAGTTAAGTTAAGAGTTATGTATAGTGTATATAGGATACATAAGTATATATATATATAAGTGTACTATATGATAAATATTATATATAGAGTGTATATACTTAAGTATTAGTAGTATATATATGTAAGTAGATATATTATATTTGTGTATATATATTGTAGTGTACATATATATATATATAGTCAGTGTATATATAGTTAGAGTATTTGTTTGCCGTAGGTTGTATATAGTTTATCTAAGGTTTAATAGTAGTTAGAATGTTTGTATATATGTTAGTAAAGTATATGTAAGTATATTTGTTTATTATTTTTGTACCTAAACTTAAGTATTGATTAGGATAATTTTGTATGATTAACAAGAGTAGTTTAAGTAGTTTTTCATGTGTTTTTAATTGTAAATATATTTGAGGCATTGTGATTAGAATTAATTGATTTTTTTTATTTATAATTAATTCAATTCATTCATTCTTTGATTCATTGATTCATTTATAAATAGGTTCAATATTGTAACGACCCGATTCCCGAGTCCCTACGAGACACGAGAATCGGACCGACTCGACTAATCCCAAGACCCAGTCGTCCAACGAGGAAGTAACCAAAAGACAGTAAAATAAACCACATTCAGCATGAATATAACTAACAGTAAGAAAGTACAGCAGTAAGGAAAGAAACTACTACAGTAGGCACCACCACAACAGTAAAACAACATTTATCAAAAACTGCAGGTAAAGAAGGTACAGCGGAAACAAAAACTACTCACTAGAACAGAAACAAAAAGGGGTACAAAGCTGTGGTAACTCTACTGGACCCTACTCGGCCCAGCGTCCTCTGCAGCCGCCGACCCTGGCTGCTCAACACCTGGTCCTGAAAAAGGTAACGAGTGTAACACGTCAGCAAAACGCTGAGTAGAGTGACAAACTAACTAAAGGCAACAGTAGAGTGTACAGGAGCTGTTATGTTCTATTACTTCCTTTATTTACATCTTTCAATTTTTCTTACTATTTCATTTATTTCTCAGATCCTTTACTTGATCTCGAATGTCCTCGTGGGACGATCTTGATTGCAGTCTTTTCCAAAAGTAGAAGTAGCACGTGGTGCTCTCCTGGCCGGGAGAGTCCCCCGTGGTGATCCTACCCTCAGTCAACCACCCCAAGGTCACTGACAGACGTAACGGTGACTACGGCACGCGCGATAAACGCACAGGTAGCTAGCCCGCACTGGCACGCGGTCAGTCGTTTCCGTTAACGGGTGCGCCCAAAGCACAGCACGGAACCAGGGCAGAGCCCTCTCAGTAACAGGGGTCCAACCCCTCCACAGTAACCAAACCGGGGCCTTGCCCCTCCACAGTCCGAGCACCCTCGCCTGACTACCCTGGTTTGCCCTAGTGGGCCTAACAAGTCGGTGAAGGAGGCTAGCAGAACCCCGGGGCCCGTGGGGTAGCTAGTACTCTCCTAACACTACTAGCTCTCCTCGGTACTACGTACACGAGGGCCAACAAGTCGGTACAGAGCGGCCAATCCTAACCCCGGGTCCCTGGGGCGGCTGGCCCCACTCTGCACTAAACAGGTACAGGTACTTCCCTTGGTACTGCGTACCCAAGAGACAGTACAAACTACATCTCAGTTCCATTCCTTTTTCTTTCCAGGAGTTCCACTCCTAATTTCCCGTAGGGTTCCAGCTCTTTATTTCAGAACATCATATGTTTCACTTTCCAGATTCACATTCTCAATTTCCATGATCTCAAACATGTTTCTTTGTTCATAACAGGCAGCTGTTAATTAAATTCACAGGTAGCTTTATATATTCCTTTCCATTTTTCCAAGACTGCAGTAACATACATTCCACTAGTTTTCCATCCTAGGATTCATGCCATATCCTAGGATCTATCATACAATCTAGTTTTCCGGCCCTAGGATTCATGCAACACCTAGGAGCTATCATTCCATATATTTCTCATTCCTAGGATTCATGCAATGCCCTAGGTTCTAGTTATGGTTCCATACTTTAACAGATTTTATTAATACTTAAAGCCACTCTACCAGGTACAACGGGAGTAGTGGGGGCGTGATCGGGAATCCCGCGTGCCTCCGCGACTCTCAAGACTGCAACTGAACGAGATCCTGTCACAAGGATCAAACACAAGGAGTGTCTCAAAACAGTGTATAGCTACTGTAGGCGGGTAGAGGAATTAATTCTGAAACGAACGCAACTCGAATCGCGGAAAACGGAGCCCAAACGGGCCCTAAACGGGTCGAGAAAGACAATACTGTGCAAAATCAGACGTCTGGAACTCCTTCCAGACGTCTTAAACGGTGGATCAGAGAATTACCTGTTCGGCTTGGTTCCCCGGACGTCCAGAAGTCTGTGGGGACGTCTGCCTAGATCCCAGACGTCCGATGGTCCCTCCGGACGTCTGGAGGTCACTCCCGCCGTCTGGTACAACTTCCAGACATCTGATTCGCAAGGGATGGCGAATCAGCGAACCTGCGCACAGCCAACCCCCCTCCCTCAGTACGGTTAGTCGACAAGAAGGAAGAAGAAAGCGGAACTCACCTTTCAGACGTCTGTATGATCTTACAGACGTCGACCTTGTCGTCTGGATATCAACCCAGACGTCTGATTCTGGAAATTTTTCCAGAATCAGAACCCTGCTCGGCCTCCGCTCGCGACGCCGCCCGCGTCGCACCTCGCGCGTCCGCTGCTCCGCCCGCAGCAGGTCCTTCTCCGCGACGCTCTGCGCCCCCTGCGCCCTCCGCCGGCCGGCCAAGCCGCTCCTGGCGAGCTCGCCCTCACGGCAGAGCCCCGCCCTCGCACGCCGCAGCTCCTCCGCGCTCACTGCGGCTGCCGCTGCGCCCTCGCGTCCGCTCGCTCTCGCGCACAGGTAGGAGAAGAAGGAGGAAGATGGTGGAGACGGGAGGGGAGGCGCGCCCCCCTTTTAACGCCGCGCGGAGAGGAGAGAGAAGGCGGTTGCAGCCGCCTGCAGCCGCAGAGAAAGAGGGCAGAATCGCAGGTATGCGCGCACAGGCGCGCAGACGAATATCCCGTGCGAGCATAACTGTTCGCCAGACGTCTGTAAACTATCCCGGACGTCTGGTCACACGTCTGGATGTGATACCAGAAGTCTTGACAGACGTCTGGGCCACCTCCCAGACGTCTTAAGAGGCGTCTGGGGCACGCGCTCGTTACAATATAACAAACTCAAAGGAAGTTTCGTCCCCGAAACTTGCACCAACTAGGGTGCGGGAAAAGGATGTCCAAATAACCATAACAAACTCAAAGAGGACCGAAGCCGGTCCGAAAAGACGTACCCGCGAAAAGCTCTGGGTACCGCTCCCGCGTTGCCGCCTCAGGCTCCCAGGTAGCCTCCTCGTACCGCTGGCTCCTCCACAAAACCTTTACCAGGGGTACTTGCTTTCGTCTCAACCTGCGGACGGCTCGGTCTAGGATCTGCACTGGCCGCTCGGGGTAGGTCAGGTCGTCGCTCACCTCGATGCTCTCGTGACTCAGTACGTGGCTGGGATCGGCTACGTACTTCCTGAGGTTGGACACGTGGAACACGTCATGCACACCAGAAAGCTGCGGGGGAAGGGCAAGTCTGTAAGCAACGGGTCCAACCCGCTCCAGGACCTCAAAGGGCCCCACGAACCTCGGCGTGAGCTTCCCTCTCACCCCAAACCGCTGTAAGCCCTTCATGGGCGAAACACGAAGAAAGACGTGGTCCCCAACCTCGAACTGCACCTCTCTGCGTCTGCGATCTGCGTAGCTCTTCTGTCTGCTCCTGACAGTGCGGAGTCGTCTATGGATCTGCTCAACTACCTCCTGACTCTGCCGGATCAACCTGGGGCCAACCTCCCACTTGGTCCCCACCTCAACCCAACTCAAGGGTGCCGTGCATTTCCGTCCGTACAGAGCCTCGTAGGGAGCCATGCCGATGCTCGAGTGATAACTGTTGTTGTATGCAAACTCCGCCAGGGGAAGGTGCTCCTCCCAAGAGCCCCTCCAGTCTAGTATACAGGCACGCAAAAGGTCCTCAAGTGTCTGTATCGTGCGTTCCGACTGTCCGTCCGTCTGGGGGTGGTAAGCCGTGCTAAACCTCAACCTCGTCCCCAAAGCCTGCTGAAACTCAGCCCAAAACTGGGACGTAAAGCGGGTATCCCGGTCGGATACGATCTCCCGCAGAACTCCGTGTAGTCGCACCACATCACGGATATACCTCTCCGCCAACTGTGCTGGTCCCAAAGTGACTCGGATCGGCAAGAATCGTGCCGTCTTCGTCAATCTATCCACTATTACCCAGACTGCGTCGTGTCCTCGCTGGGTAACAGGTAAGCCCACCACCAAGTCCATGGTGACGCTCTCCCACTTCCACTCTGGCACTGGAAGCGGCTGAAGCGGACCTGCAGGCCTCTGATGCTCGGCTTTCACCTGCTGGCACACTAAGCACTGCTGCACGAACTCACCCACATCCCGCTTCATCCCTCTCCACCAGAACTCGCGTCTCAAGTCATGGTACATTTTCGTGTTTCCGGGATGTATGGTGAATCTGGAACCGCGTGCCTCAGTCAGGAGTCCTCTCAACAGCTCCTCGTCTCTGGGGACGCACAGCCGTCCCCTCAAGCGTAACACCTGGTCTGTGAAAGAGAAGTCCCCTGGGTCCCCTGACAGTACTCTGTCGCGCAAAGACTGCAAGTACGGATCGACCATCTGTCCCGTGATGATGCGGTCTATCAACTCTGGCCTGGTCTGCCGTGTCACCGTCACTGCCCCACAGTACCCTCGTAACTCTAGAGGTCGCCAACTGCCCACCTCCTCCAAAAGGCTCCAACTCTGTAACTGTAGACTGGCTAAGCGTGCGGGCGCCTTACGGCTCAAGGCGTCAGCCACCACATTGGCCTTTCCCGGGTGGTAGGAGATGCTGCAGTCGTAGTCCTTCAGGAGCTCTAACCAACGTCTCTGTCTCATGTTGAGCTCCTTCTGGTCAAAAAGATATCTGAGGCTCTTGTGATCTGTAAAAATCTCGAAGGTCTCACCGTACAAGTAGTGCCTCCATGTCTTCAGCGCGAAGACAACAGCTGCCAACTCTAGATCGTGGGTAGGATAGGTATGCTCATGGGGCTTCAGTTGCCGCGAAGCGTAAGCGACCACGTGGCCCCTCTGCATGAGCACACCTCCTAACCCCTGCAAGGAAGCGTCCGTGTACACAACGAACCCGCCACTACTGTCAGGGATGGTGAGCACGGGAGCCGAGGTCAACCTCTCCTTCAGCTCCAGAAAACACGCCTCACAGGCGTCTGTCCAAGCGAAAGGCACATCCTTCCGAGTCAACTGTGTCATAGGACGTGCAATCTGCGAAAACCCTCTGATGAACCGTCTGTAGTAACCTGCCAGTCCCAGGAAACTGCGAATCTCAGTGACTGAACGCGGTCTCTCCCACCTGAGCACTGCCTCGACCTTGGCGGGATCCACCGCCAGGCCGTCTCCAGAGATCACATGACCCAAAAAGGTCACCTCCCTCAACCAGAACTCGCACTTGCTGTATTTGGCGTACAGCCTGCGTCGTCTCAGAGTGTCCAGAACCATCCGCAAGTGCTGTCCGTGCTGCGTCCGATCTCTAGAATAGATGAGTACATCATCTATGAAAACCACCACAAACTGGTCCAAGTACGGTCTGAACACCCGGTTCATCAGGTCCATGAAAGCAGCGGGGGCATTGGTCAGCCCAAACGGCATGACCAAAAACTCGTAGTGTCCGTACCGGGTGCGGAAAGTTGTCTTGGAGACGTCGGTCTCCCTGATCCTCAACTGGTGGTATCCAGACCTCAAGTCGATCTTGGAAAACACCGTGGCACCCCGCAACTGGTCAAACAAATCGTCGATCCTCTGCAGCGGATATCTGTTCTTGATGGTGACCCTATTCAGCTGTCGGTAGTCCACACAAAGGCGTAGGGTCCCATCCTTCTTCTTCACAAACAGTACCGGGGCTCCCCAGGGAGACGCACTGGGCCTCACGAAACCCTTCTCCAAAAGGTCCTGCAACTGAGACTTGAGCTCTCGCAGCTCAAGCGGTGCCATTCTATATGGCGTGGTGGAGATGGGGCTGGTCCCTGGTACTAGTGAGATCTCAAACTCGATCTCACGCTCGGGCGGTAGTCCTGGTAACTCGTCTGGAAACACGTCGGGGTACTCTCTGACCACCGGGATGCTCTGGAAGTCTGCCACGGGGCTGTGCTCTGCCACCACACAAGCTAAGAAGCCCTCACACCCCTGGCTCAAAAGTCTCGCCGCCCGAAGTGCCGAAATGCACCTGAAACCTCCGTCCACTGGCTGCCCGTGAAACTCGAAGGAAGGCAACTCCGGAATGGAGAAGACAATCTTCCTCTCAAAGCAGTCTACCAAGGCGTGGTAAGCGGACAGCCAATCCATCCCCAGAATCACTCCAAAGTCCTCCATCTGTATCATAATCAGGTCAGCTGGCAGGCTGTGTCCCCCGATGCTGACCCCGCAACCCGTGTACACCTCCTCAGCTACAAACAGCTGACCACTCGGACCTCTGATTACGAACGGATTCTCTAACAATGTATAATCCTGGTCCAAACTAACTGCGAAACTGGCTGCGACAAACGAGTGCGTAGCGCCGGAATCGAAAAGCGTGTAAACGAGTCTGCCAGAAACTGAAACCATACCTGCTACCACGGATCCCGAAGCTCTGGCGTCCCTGTGTGTTAGGGCGTTGATACGCCCCTCAGCCCTAGGTGCGGACGAAGCAGCCACACTCTGCGTCGGACGGGTAGGTGCTGGCCGGTACCCTCCTCGCGACTGCGGTCCTCCTCCTCGCGCCTGGGAACCGCGGCCTCCTGCGCGCCCTCCAGTGCTCTGCGCGGGAAGTATCTGCTGACCTCCTGCCCTAGATGGGCAGTCCCTCCTGACGTGGCCCGGCTGGCCACACTGGTAGCAGAGGGGAACCCGACTCCCGCCCTCAGTGAGTCCCTGCTGTCGGCTAGGCGGGGGTCCGGTGCTGGCGAATGGCCCCTGTCGAGGGCCCCCAAAGGCCACTGATGGCCCTGCACAACGTGACGGCTCTCCTGCGGACGCCACGTGTCTCCGTTCTCGCCGGCCCTGTGAGAAGTCTGGCTGAAAGGGCCTCTTCCGCCCGCCGTCGATCTCTCGCGCGGACGGGTTGGTCTCCTCGTAAGTCATAGCTGCCTCTACCACCCTCGAAAACGTCGGCAGCTTCAGGGGTTTGACATACCCCCGGATCGCAGGCCGGAGCCCCTCGGTGAACCTCCAAAGGCGCTCCTCCTCAGTGGCTACCGCTGTCGCTGCAAAGCGGGACAGCTCCAAGAAACGCGTGCGGTACGCGCTCACGGTCATCGTCCCTTGGCGGAGAGTGTGGAACTCCCGCCTCCTCTGGTCCTGCCACGTCTGGGGAAAGTACTGCTCGCAGAAGAGGGTGACGAACTGGTCCCACGTCGGCTCGTCCCTCTCCTGTCCCCGGACCGCCCTCCACCACCGGTGTGCCGCACTCTCCAGCTGGTACGTGGCAAAGGCCACGCGGCACTCCACCGGGGGGCGAAGGGTGTCGAAGATCTTCTCCAGCTACTCAAGCCAGTCCTCTGCCTCGGTCGGGTCCTCATCCCCCTTGAAGGAGGGGGGCTTCAGCTTCCGGAACTGTCCGAAAAGCTCGAAGTGGTGCTGTAGGGGAGGTGCTGGTGCACCTCCAGGCGAAGGTGCCTCGTGTACAGAAGTGTCGGAGGAAGGTGGGGGCGGCAGGGGCCCATCCCCTCCCTCGTGTCCAGCGCCGCGTCCGTTGCGTGGTCCCACAGAGGACTCCCCCTCTGCAACCCCAGGAGGAGGTGCTCGGGGCGGTGGGTGGAGCTCCTCTCGTACAATATCCCGTATCAGTCTGGCGAGGTCCTGGGCCTGGATGCCAGGGAGTGGTGGCTGGTCCACCGAGACGTCAACGACAGCACGTCCGCCTCGCCGACCTCGCCCTCGGCCGCGCCCGCGGCCAGTCTCGCCAGTCCCACGACGAGGCATCTCCTGCAAGGAGACGCGAAACAAAACGGAAACGTCAAAACAGACGGTACCTAACAACACTTCTAAGAGCTCATGTCAAGAGATATGTTGTGGTGGCTACTCTAGCTATAAACATGTGAATTGGTTATTTTCCAGTCAGTTGATTCACTTCTCGGGACGACCTTGCTCTGATACCATCTTGTAACGACCCGATTCCCGAGTCCCTACGAGACACGAGAACCGGACCGACTCGACTAATCCCAAGACCCAGTCGTCCAACGAGGAAGTAACCAAAAGACAGTAAAATAAACCACATTCAGCATGAATATAACTAACAGTAAGAAAGTACAGCAGTAAGGAAAGAAACTACTACAGTAGGCACCACCACAACAGTAAAACAACATTTATCAAAAACTGCAGGTAAAGAAGGTACAGCGGAAACAAAAACTACTCACTAGAACAGAAACAAAAAGGGGTACAAAGCTGTGGTAACTCTACTGGACCCTACTCGGCCCAGCGTCCTCTGCAGCCGCCGACCCTGGCTGCTCAACACCTGGTCCTGAAAAAGGTAACGAGTGTAACACGTCAGCAAAACGCTGAGTAGAGTGGAAAACTAACTAAAGGCAACAGTAGAGTGCACAGGAGCTGTTATGTTCTATTACTTCCTTTATTTACATCTTTCAATTTTTCTTACTATTTCATTTATTTCTCAGATCCTTTACTTGATCTCGAATGTCCTCGTGGGACGATCTTGATTGCAGTCTTTTCCAAAAGTAGAAGTAGCACGTGGTGCTCTCCTGGCCGGGAGAGTCCCCCGTGGTGATCCTACCCTCAGTCAACCACCCCAAGGTCACTGACAGACGTAACGGTGACTACGGCACGCGCGATAAACGCACAGGTAGCTAGCCCGCACTGGCACGCGGTCAGTCGTTTCCGTTAACGGGTGCGCCCAAAGCACAGCACGGAACCAGGGCAGAGCCCTCTCAGTAACAGGGGTCCAACCCCTCCACAGTAACCAAACCGGGGCCTTGCCCCTCCACAGTCCGCGCACCCTCGCCTGACTACCCTGGTTTGCCCTAGTGGGCCTAACAAGTCGGTGAAGGAGGCTAGCAGAACCCCGGGGCCCGTGGGGTAGCTAGTACTCTCCTAACACTACTAGCTCTCCTCGGTACTACGTACACGAGGGCCAACAAGTCGGTACAGAGCGGCCAATCCTAACCCCGGGTCCCTGGGGCGGCTGGCCCCACTCTGCACTAAACAGGTACAGGTACTTCCCTTGGTACTGCGTACCCAAGAGACAGTACAAACTACATCTCAGTTCCATTCCTTTTTCTTTCCAGGAGTTCCACTCCTAATTTCCCGTAGGGTTCCAGCTCTTTATTTCAGAACATCATATGTTTCACTTTCCAGATTCACGTTCTCAATTTCCATGATCTCAAACATGTTTCTTTGTTCATAACAGGCAGCTGTTAATTAAATTCACAGGTAGCTTTATATATTCCTTTCCATTTTTCCAAGACTGCAGTAACATACATTCCACTAGTTTTCCATCCTAGGATTCATGCCATATCCTAGGATCTATCATACAATCTAGTTTTCCGACCCTAGGATTCATGCAACACCTAGGAGCTATCATTCCATATATTTCTCATTCCTAGGATTCATGCAATGCCCTAGGTTCTAGTTATGGTTCCATACTTTAACAGATTTTATTAATACTTAAAGCCACTCTACCAGGTACAACGGGAGTAGTGGGGGCGTGATCGGGAATCCCGCGTGCCTCCGCGACTCTCAAGACTGCAACTGAACGAGATCCTGTCACAAGGATCAAACACAAGGAGTGTCTCAAAACAGTGTATAGCTACTGTAGGCGGGTAGAGGAATTAATTCTGAAACGAACGCAACTCGAATCGCGGAAAACGGAGCCCAAACGGGCCCTAAACGGGTCGAGAAAGACAATACTGTGCAAAATCAGACGTCTGGAACTCCTTCCAGACGTCTTAAACGGTGGATCAGAGAATTACCTGTTCGGCTTGGTTCCCCGAACGTCCAGAAGTCTGTGGGGACGTCTGCCTAGATCCCAGACGTCCGATGGTCCCTCTGGACGTCTGGAGGTCACTCCCGCCGTCTGGTACAACTTCCAGACGTCTGATTCGCAAGGGATGGCGAATCAGCGAACCTGCGCACAGCCAACCCCCCTCCCTCAGTACGGTCAGTCGACAAGAAGGAAGAAGAAAGCGGAACTCACCTTTCAGACGTCTGTATGATCTTACAGACGTCGACCTTGTCGTCTGGATATCAACCCAGACGTCTGATTCTGGAAATTTTTCCAGAATCAGAACCCTGCTCGGCCTCCGCTGGCGACGCCGCCCGCGTCGCACCTCGCGCGTCCGCTGCTCCGCCCGCAACAGGTCCTTCTCCGCGACGCTCTGCGCCCCCTGCGCCCTCCGCCGGCCGGCCAAGCTGCTCCTGGCGAGCTCGCCCTCACGGCAGAGCCCCGCCCTCGCACGCCGCAGCTCCTCCGCGCTCACTGCGGCTGCCGCTGCGCCCTCGCGTCCGCTCGCTCTCGCGCACAGGTAGGAGAAGAAGGTGGAAGATGGTGGAGACGGGAGGGGAGGCGCGCCCCCCCTTTTAACGCCGCACGGAGAGGAGAGAGAAGGCGGTTGCAGCCGCCTGCAGCCGCAGAGAAAGAGGGCAGAATCGCAGGTCTGCGCGCACAGGCGCGCAGACGAATATCCCGTGCGAGCATAACTGTTCGCCAGACGTCTGTAAACTATCCCGGACGTCTGGTCAGACGTCTGGATGTGATACCAAACGTCTTGACAGACGTCTGGGCCACCTCCCAGACGTCTTAAGAGGCGTCTGGGGCACGCGCTCGTTACAAATATCTTTGGAATAAAAGAACATTTTGGAACATAGAGAGTGATGTATATCAATAATTGCCTCCCAATCAATGACCTGGAGTAAATCATTAAAAATTATGTAAATAAATAAAATTATATAATATTTGTTTGCATTGTAACTATACTACTACAACAATGATACCATTAAATCCACTTTTTATGCAACACAGATGGTTCCATGATCAAACGGTGATAAGAGAAGTGATATATTCATATTTAATTAAATAATTAATTCCTAATTAATGTTGGTTTGAGGATAATTTGGGTCTAATTGCATTGGAATAGGTTAGTTGAGTCATATTACATCATTTTGTAAATATTACATTTTTTAGGGTTTTTATGCAATATTTCTATTACCTAAATTTGGTGCCTTGATGTGTGTATTTATTTATGTGCAAGTGCCAAATTTGGACTTAATTAGAGCCCTTCTTCTAAGCCAAATCCATCTAAGCTCACATCTCCCCTGTAGGTCAACTTAGTCTTCTAAGCCCTAACCCAATTAATCCTATCCCCAGCCTATTTGGGAAACCTAATAGCCACATCTAGATCTTGACTGACCTAACCCAATTGACATCTATTTGGGTTGTCCAAGGCACTTAAATTTTCTACCTAAAGTTGGGCATCCAGACTCTTGATTAATCCTCACCCTACATCTCAAATCCTCCCAAATCCTAGCCATTGATCTTAGATCCTAGGGTCCTAATCATGCACCAAAACCTAGACCATATCCTCTCCAACCCAACAACTTAGGAAACTTCACCATATCCTATAGTGGCCAGCCACTATAGTTCAAATTCCAACATTAAGTGGCCGACCAAACACCTCCTAATCTCCACCTTTAGTGGCCATAGTTTTCCTCCAAAAACCTAGCATTATCCCTTCCTAAAAATTACCATATCCATCCACATCACCCACTTGAATCCTAGCCTTTCATCCAAGATCTAATGACCCCCTTTAACCCTCATCATGGATGGCCATATAGAGCCCAACCAACATAGGTTGGCCGGCCCCCTTAGGTGCATCCAAACCCTCCATCAAACCTTTGATTAAATCCTATCCCTACCTCCAATTCCAACAAAAACCACTTATCTTTCTAGCCTTAACTTTAAACCTTAGCCCTTGATTTCCTAAGACTTAATCCTAGCCCTACAAACCCTTGATCCAACCAACTTCGATCCACTAATCAAATTGCTCCAAGACCTCTATTTAAAGGACCCTGAACGACCATGGAGGGGGTACTTCTTCTGTCTTTGAAAATCCATGTGTTGGAGCCCTTCTTCCACTCAAGCATTCTTCTACTCGAGTGCAAGTCTCTTTCATTAGAGGATCCTACGCCAATCTCTGGCATGGTTCTACACGCCGACACTCTCATCTTCGTCTCTACATCCTCCATCTTCAAGCTTCATCCTCCACACCGCTCTCGACGTTGGATTAGTGCTTTTTGCATTTTTTGTTTTCTTGCTAGTTCATTTCCATAGTTGTAAACAATAGAGTTTTTTATGATCAATAATATAGTTTACTATTTTGATTACTATTTCTTCCTTGTGATTGTTTAGTTAGTCCAGTTAGTAGTTGTATAGTTAGATTCTTTGCCTCCTTGTGTTCGACTCGAACTCATTGGTTCTAATTTCAAATCATTAGCAAGTTTGGTTTTATTTTGATATCATATTTCGTGCTATAATGATTGCTTAAATTATTTCTTATGAAGAAGGATTTCCCCCATCTCAATTTCATTGAGTCAACCCCTTAACTCAACCTTCATGACAGCCCTAAATCTTCATTCCTATGCAAAGGATGTGCATTAAGGGCATTCGTCAGGCAATAGTCTCTCAAGAGGATTGCCGCATCTTCTCAAATTGGAGACAATCAATTGGATATTATGATGGTTCTCAAATGATTTGTTGAAATCTTCGATTCAAACCATTTAGATCTTTGATATTTGTCATTGCTATATCCAACATGGCTTCAATACATTCTGTCACTTGTATTGAGGGATCCATCTAATCGCATTAGTGTGTCTATGTGATCTTACATTCAAATCCCAATCATTGATTAAGTGATTTTCACTGAAGTTGGCTTGCTAAAGGCACACAATTCCAACAGGGTATATGGGGGACAAAGAGCAAAAACATGAGGAAGTAAGGAGCTCCAACCTGACGTATCGAACTTGAGGGAAACAGAACTCTTCTCCCGAATTTCATGCAGCTTGTAACGACCCGGTTCCCGAGTCCCTACGAGACACGAGAACCGGACCGACTCGACTAATCCCAAGACCCAGTCGTCCAACGAGGAAGTAACCAAAAGACAGTAAAATAAACCACATTCAGCATGAATATAACTAACAGTAAAAAGTACAGCAGTAAGGAAAGAAACTACTACAGTAGGCACCACCACAACAGTAAAACAACATTTATCATATAACAAAAACTGCAGGTAAAGAAGGTACAGCGGAAACAAAACTACTCACTAGAACAGAAACAAAAGAAGGTACAAAGCTGTGGCAACTCTACTGGACCCTACTCGGCCCAGCGTCCTCTGCAGCCGCCGACCCTGGCTGCTCAACACCTGGTCCTGAAAAAGGTAACGAGTGTAACACGTCAGCAAAACGCTGAGTAGAGTGGCAAACTAACTAAAGGCAACAGTAGAGTGTACAGTAGCTGTTATGTTCTATTACTTCCTTTATTTACATCTTTCAATTTTTCTCACTATTTCATTTACTTCTCAGATCCTTTACTTGATCTCGAATGTCCTCGTGGGACGATCTTGATTGCAGTCTTTTCCAACAGTAGAAGTAGCACGTGGTGCTCTCCTGGCCGGGAGAGTCCCCCGTGGTGATCCTACCCTCAGTCAACCACCCCAAGGTCACTGACAGACGTAACGGTGACTACGGCACGCGCGATAAACGCACAGGTAGCTAGCCCGTACTGGCACGCGGTCAGTCGTTTCCGTTAACGGGTGCGCCCAAAGCACAGCACGGAACCAGGGCAGAGCCCTCTCAGTAACAGGGGTCCAACCCCTCCACAGTAACCAAACCGGGGCCTTGCCCCTCCACAGTCCGCGCACCCTCGTCTGACTACCCTGGTTTGCCCTAGTGGGCCTAACAAGTCGGTGAAGGAGGCTAGCAGAACCCCGGGGCCCGTGGGGTAGCTAGTACTCTCCTAACACTACTAGCTCTCCTCGGTACTACGTACACGAGGGCCAACAAGTCGGTACAGAGCGGCCAAGCCTAACCCCGGGTCCCTGGGGCGGCTGGCCCCACTCTGCACTAAAACAGGTACAGGTACTTCCCTTGGTACTGCGTACCCAAGAGACAGTACAACTACATCTCAGTTCCATTCCTTTTCTTTCCAGGAGTTCCACTCCTAATTCCCCGTAGGGTTCCAGCCCTTTATCTCAGAACATCATATGTTTCACTTTCCAGATTCACGTTCTCAATTTCCATGATCTCAAACATGTTTCTTTGTTCATAACAGGCAGCTGTTAATTAATTTCACAGGCAGCTTATATATTCCTTTCCATTTTTCCAAGACTGCAGTAATATACATTCCACTAGTTTTTCCATCCTAGGATTCATGCCATATCCTAGGATCTATCATACAATCTAGTTTTCCGGCCCTAGGATTCATGCAACACCTAGGAGCTATCATTCCATACATTTCTCATTCCTAGGGTTCATGCAATGCCCTAGGTTCTAGTTATGGTTCCATACTTTAACAGATTTTATTAATGCTTAAAACCACTCTACCAGGTACAACGGAAGTAATGGGGGCGTGGTCGGGAATCCCGCGTGCCTCCGCGACTCTCAAGACGGCAACCGAACGAGGTCCTATCACAAGGATCAAACACAAGGAGTGTCTCAAAACAGTGTATAGCTACTGTAAGCGGGTAGAGGAATAAATTCTGAATCGAACGCAACTCGAATCGCAGAAAACGGAGCCCAAACGGGCCCTAAACGGGTCGAGAAAGACAATACTCTGCAAAATCAGACGTCTGGAACTCCTTCCAGACGTCTTAAACGGTGGATCAGAGAATTACCTGTTCGGCTTGGTTCCCCGGACGTCCAGAAGTCTGTGGCGACGTCTCTCCTAGATCCCAGACGTCCGATGGTCTCTCCGGACGTCTGGAGGTCACTCCCGCCGTCTGGTACAACTTCCAGACGTCGGATTCGCAAAGGATGACGAATCCGAACACCTGCGCACAGCCAACCCTCCTCCTTCAGTACGGTCAGTCGACAAAAGAAGAAGGAGAAAGCGGAACTCACCTTTCAGACGTCTGTATGATCACACAGACGTCGACCTTGCCGTCTGGATATCAGTCCAGACGTCTGATTCTGGAGATTTTTCCAGAATCAGAACCTCGCTCGGCCTCCGCTCGCGACGCCGCCCGCGTCGCACCTCGCGCGTCCGCTGCTCCGCCCGCAGCAGGTCCCTCTTCGCGACGCTCTGCGCCCCCTGCGCCCTCCGCCGGCCGGCCAAGCCGCTCCCGGCGAGCTCGCCCTCACGGCAGAGTCCCGCCCTCGCACGCCGCAGCTCCTCCGCGCCTTTGCTGCGCCGCTGCCGCTGCGCCCTCGCGTCCGCTCGCTCCGCCCGCAGCAGGAGAGGAGGAAGATGGTGGAGACGGGAGGGGAGGCGCGCCCCCTCCCCCTTTTAACGCCGCGCGGAGAGGAGGAGAGAGACGGCCGCAGTCGCCTGCAGCCGCAGAGAAGATGCGGATCGCAGGTCTGCGCGCACAGGCGCGCAGACGAATATCCCGTGCGAGTATAACTATTCGTCAGACGTCTGTAAACTATCCCGGACGTCTGGTCAGACGTCTGGATGTGATCCCAGACGTCTTGACAGACGTCTGGGCCACCTCCCAGACGTCTTAAAAGACGTCTGGGGTACGCGCTCGTTACACAGCTTGAGGATGAACAAAGTTTTGATTTGATTTAGACAACTTGATAAATGGAATGAGATCGCAATGGTTGTGGAGCATGGAACGAATACCTATGCAACTTGGAGATCAAACTCTAAGACTCTCAATAAGTAATGTTAAGATTTTTTTCACATTATCATTGCTATGCTTCAGGAGGTTAATCCACTAGATTTGAGTTTGCACACAGGCTTAAAAATTTATTATGAACTAGATAGGAACTAAGGGAGAGGTTAAGAATGGTTTAGGATCTAATCCACACTAATTGGATCAGAGAACCAAATGTAGTTCTTCTTTGGCACCACCTTTGCTTTGGGTTTAGAAGACCAAACCAACCATTCAGATGCCTATAACTAAAGGTAGGGCTAAAGGTTGATGATAATTATTTAGGCATCTGAAATGGATAATTAGACATCTAAGCTAGATTGAGATTTTAAATAAATTTAACTACAAGCTTAGGCTACTAATATAGTCCACGATGCTATAACTTAGGAAAATAAATTAAAGATGTGCACTGAATTTGAAAAGGTATTTCCAAGAATCATGGCACAGAATCTAAGGAGAAGAATCATAAAGAAATGAGAACTAAAGCACCACGGTAGAATTTCAAGGTATTAAGGAAATGGTGCACATGAATTGGATTAATCCATAATCTAATCTGTTCCAATCCAATATTGGATTAGATTAGATTGGAATTTTTACCATTAAAGATTACATTATAAAATTTTCAATCCATTTTAATTGGATTGAATTCAGATCGAGAACCTTACCGATCCAATCCAATCCATAATCTATAAAATTTATAATATACATAATCCAATCCAATCTGATATGTAATTTGTAAAAGAATATCATTTGTACAAATATGCTACGTAGAATAAGAAGAAATAAATGAAGGCCAAATGGGTGATTCACCTGTAGTCTTAGGTTTAGGGTGGTAGTGGTAGCTACTCTATTGGATGTAATGATTGGTGACCTGAGAAGATTACCTGGTGAATGAAATTGGCGCACCATAACAAGATCGATAAAGTTACTTGAGTTGAGCCTATCACTACTAAGTATACTACGTGGCTAATTGTTGAGAATTGAATGGTGTTGAGCGATATGACAAATTGAGAAATGACGAGGGAGAAAAATTTCAGCCCAAAGTTATGGGCCCACATGGTGAGAAGAGGTCCATGGATTCCCAAAGGTCCAAGTCCAATAGAGATGACCTTGTGGGTAGGAAGACCAACCCTTGGCACCACATTAGGCAACTGAGTCCAACCAGATCACTTCCTAGCACAACAGCCCAATATCTAAGTGAGATCGCCCGTAAGCCACCTAGATAACGAAGGGAAGCTCGAGGTCGGCACCCAGGAGAAGGCAACAGTCATTAGGGTGATATGCGACCCTAGGAGGATGCCTAGCTAACATGGTTTGAACAGAGTTGTTTGAAAAAATGGAATGACACGAGTAAATGAGGGTCCTCAAAAGGCGAACTAGACAATTATGCCTTGAGAAAGAAATAATGACGTGCAACTATTATGCCTTTGAACACCCTATAAAAGGGTCTAGATGTACATTATTTAGGAGTAATTAAACCTCTTGTAATCAACCTTACATAGTGCACCCTTGAGGGTTAGGTCCCCTCGCCGTATGTACACCGTGAAGGTGGAATTGGTTCACCAAGTTCTTGTGTTTTTTGTGTGCCTGACAGTGTGATTGTTGATGAAGTTCTCTTGGACTTGATCAGGAATGATTGAGGATTGAAAGATTTAGAAGGTTTATAAGTAATTAATAAGGCATACACTAGAAAATAACCAAGGAGAATTTAAGTCGCATCAAGATGTCTGCACAACCTTGAGTTAAAAGGAGTGGGTTATAGAATAGTATGCTTGCAGGAATAAGTTGATGGCATGAATTAGATAGTATGGTTGGTTAGGATGACTTGATCATGGGACAAGCCAAAGAACTTAACTTACACAAATTTGGAGGCTATGGTCGAAGGGGAGAGATGCCTAACATGAGATGAAATGGTACAGGAACCAATGAAAAGTGTATGTACAATAATTTTCCTTTTTTGCATGCACTCATAGAGCCCTAGGTTTGATCAGCTTATACAAACTAGTCTTTTATTTTTCTTGCTAAGATTTTGGCTTACTTTCTTTTCTTTTGTATACAGGTTATGATACCCATTCAGGCGTCGGTGAAAAAGTAACCGAAGGACACTTGAATTGATATAGCCTTCATGTAACGAGTACTTTCTTCCTAGGCGTCGGTGTAGCGTGCCATAAGTTGTTTGATATCACCTACTTTAATTTTATGAAATGTTGATGATACTTTTTTATTTTAATGAGAAAAAAATTGACGAAAGGCTCTTGGGTGTTTCGTAAATTACCACTCAATCTCCTATCAGGGGTTTAAGTGATGACAATTATATTATGGTAGGATCTTGGAATATCTAATGACTTGGAAATTTTTCACTTTTACAGGAGATATAGTTGGATGTTAGAATTAACTATTAGACCCACAAGTTACTTGTATACGAAGCACAATGCTTTACAATACTTTATCGCAATGAAAAGTAAAATTTTATCAAGATAAGCATCAATGACAGTAAGGATTCTTATAGATGCAATTTGGTTGGTGGAATGACTTTGAGTGAAATTAAGTGAAAAACTAAGTTAGGAAAAGAGGATCGCTGCAAGGAATAAACTAATTCCATTCTTAACGATGTTTGACTGGTAGTAATAGGAAAGTGAAATTGATAGAGGAATTAATGATTATGTTACATCATTTTTAAGGAATTAAATGGGGGGAATAAGTGATTGTTGCCAGAGTGAAATTAGCTTATTCCAAAATTGAGGGCTTAAAATCGAAATAAGCTATGAGTAATGCAAACGAGAAACTAACGGACTTGTCACACGAGGCAAACACCACGTTAAAGTGGAATTAATTTATTCTGAAATTGAGAACTCGTAATCAAAATTGACTTATTTCGAAATCAAGCATTTTAGTCGTGGAATTCAGCCTCCAAATCCACCAAACGAACAGTCTCAAGTCATGCCACTCTTCACTCCAGCATGATCGTCCAATTAAAATTTAGAAAGGTTGGTTCCTCACCATTTTCACCCAAAAGGTTCTGTGTTAGAAAAAGAAAAGAGATATGGGCCATCCACCTCCAATTCCGTGATCATCCATCCTCACCCTTCTTATCTCGTCTCCTCACGCGTGCCCATGCGTGGGATGCAAATGGGTTGCATTTGGATTAAATTCATGTGTATATTTATTTATGAAATTTATATTTATATCTTATTTATTTATTTATCAGAAATAAAAATTTAAATTTATATCTATATTTATATATCTATTTATTAATTAAATATAAATTTATAAATTGATCTTATAATCATATCGTGTTCAAATTAATGTTAAAGAAAAAAAAAAAAACTACAACATGATTCATCAATTATTTATTTTTAACAAACCTAAAATATAAGAGTTTAGGCTACTTCAATTTTAGAGATCCCTATTGAAATTATTAAAAAAAAACTTCAAGGGAAATATATCAAAAATAAAAAAATACGTAGAAAAATAAAAAATAAGTACATTTCAAATAAAAGATCCACATCTCAAAAAAATATTTAATGAAAGCTTTAAAAATATTCTCAACTTTCAAAATCATGGAAGATATCATAAGAAAGATTAAAGCTAAGGGAATGAGGGACTTAAGATGTGACTTATATATCTTGGATAAATTGAAATTTTATTCAAATATTTGGGATAAGCAATCAAGTATAGACCTATACCCATATCAATACCCAATCAATTTTTTTTTAGATAAAAATCCATATTTAAATCTTGTCAAGTTCGATTTAAAGTTTACCCATTCTTTTTACATCAAATTTACCAAAATTTACTTCCCTACCCAAGCAACCCTTGACCAAGTGATCCATGCCTTGTTTCTTGAATGGGGAGGTGCTTAGGTTTAGGGGTGAATTTGACATTGAGGTTACCCATTTTCAAAAGAAAAAGCTAGTGACTTCCTTGACTCGGGTGGAGCCTCTCTCACTCCTCTCTCCCTTATCCCTTGCGGGTACGTTGCTGGAGGTGGGTCACGGTTATGCCTCATCGAATAGTCTAGAGTCCGACGAAGAGTCATAATTATTACTTCTAAAAAAATGACGTAGGAATCTATCAAAGGTCTCCTCTCGAATGCTTGTCAGCTATCGGATGAATTGACACGGATATTCTCATGCAATGAGGTTTTCATCCATTGGTGAGAGAATACTTCGAGTGAAATCTTTGTTGAGATCTTGAGCATCTTTAACGTCTCTTGTAGTATATATATATATATATAGACCAATGCTTTAAAAGTTGAACTAATCCTTAAATTAGTTAGGGATTTCTTTGATTTTTTTAGTAGTTCAATCATTAGTTTGTAATAGTTGAATTGGTGAAGACGTTAACATAAAAAAAATCATAAAAAATCAAATCGTAAGATCTTTAGATTAATTTATGATAATTTGGCTAAGTTCAACGAGGTTGAACTACTATTTTAAAAAAATTCATGGAAGATAAATAGTAAGAAAATTTATTTTATAATTCTTGTTATATTAAAATTGATATGTTTTTTTATCAAATATTAAATAAAAATAAAAGGTATAATCGAAGTTAAGAATCTAATCTTGAAGAATGAATCTTTATTTTAAATTTTAAAATCATGTGTATTTTTTTTTTTTTTTTAGTTTTTATGAGCATGGTTAAAATTTTGATTTAACTAAATTGACCGTTGTGATTCGATTTTGATCGATTTACGTGGATTTTGACTTGTATCACTGGATTTTTAAAATATTGACATAGACCTTTGTTAATGAGATATACATGCAAATGTCCCTACCTTGTCCACACATCGGAACAAGTTGCTTTCTCCCTATATGTACCACCCACGAAACGCACCTTCCCCCCGTCCGTCCCAAACTTAGCCAAAAAAAAAAAAAATCTCTGCTTTCTACTCTTTCCTCTTCTTCTTCTCTACAGGGTTTTGGTACCTTGATTTCTCGGAGAACACGAGAGAGAGAGAGAGAGAGAGAGAGAGAGAGAGGTAGGAAAGCGTATACCACATAACAAGAAGGATACGGAAATGTTGGCTATATTTCCCAAGGCCTTAGCACACCCCCCTCAGGAGCTCAACAGCCCCGACTCGAGGGCCAGCAGCCGCCGCAAGGCCAAGACCCCCGACGAAATCGTCGGGGACTTCCACTCCTCCCACCACCTCCAGAATTGCTTCTCCTCCACCTTCGGCAACGGCGCCGTCCTCGCTTGCGTCTCAGACGAGTGCCAGATCTCCACACGTCGCAGGTGCGCACTTCTTCTACGTATAGCAAGCTAACAGCTTTTTTCTGTGGTTAAACAAAATAATAATAATAAAGGGTTCGAGTTTTTTTTTTTTTTTTTTTTTCTTTTTTAAAGTTTGTAGATATGGAAGCACTTATACTACTCCGTTCGTTCAAGTTTGTGTTGAGACAAAAAGGCACAAAGCTATCACGAGAACCTTCTTTGATGGTGACCCAAGAACCTTATCGGATCGTGAGACCACCAACATCTGTCATTACTCATTGTATATATATATCATTTAAGGGGTAGAACAGTCGGTGCCTTCACTACTCATAAGGGATGCAGTATTGAATTTCGACGGCATCTGATGCTGCGTCGAGGATGTAAATCCGACTGAACGGGTTGAGCTCCTCGGGATTTACTTTATAAGAGGATTTATCGTCATTAGAAAAATATATATATCATTTAAGAATTCTTGATGGGTGATCAGATTATTTAAAGGTTTCTTGATTTTAAAATACGATAATTAAGACTGAAGATATTAAAAAATTACAACGTAGAATGACAGGTTGGGGTGTTACTGCAGTGGTGGGACGGTTGAATTGTCGTTACCTTTAAAAATTTGTGAACTTTTACCCTGTCTAAGAAATTGATTGAAACAGAAGAATCTAGGCCGACTTAGGATCGGGATTGCATTTATCTTTAGATAAAATTTAAAATGAGATAAGGTTCATTAATGTTGGTACAAGAAGTTAAGAAGTTAGATAGTAAAAATAAATATGATAAGTGAATTGATATATTTTAAATTATAAGTTGACATGATTTAAATGTAAATAAAAAATTTATAATTTACTTATTTATATTTACTATTAAATTGACTATTATTATTATGTTATTAAATAGAGTAAATGAAAATTAAATATAATATTTGGATATATAAAAATTTAAAGTGACACTTTAACATCGATCATCCGTGATATTATGCACCTTATATTTACTGGATAATTTTTTTTTTTTATCTCTCATTCAAATGAGAGCTTAACAAAATTGGTCAAATTAAAAATTTTTTTTCAAGGAGATTTCAATAGAAGGGGCATTAGATCGTAAAATATTTAGGAAACAAAAAGGAAATCGTAGACTTAATAAAATGAAGGAAAAGGTCAATTGGTCATCCAACGATCTACAATGATCGCTTGATGGTCCACCGATCATTTCCTTCGGTTGACTCACACTCGCACCAACGATTTTGTGGGAGAGGGGAGATCTTAAGTCGCCAGATAATCAACAACCGTGGCTTGACAACTGCTGCATGCGTGAACCGTAGCTTCATTCCTTATTTCTTTCCCTTTTCTTTCCCTGTAGCTAATTAAATTTCCGTAGCTTTCTTGTTGAATTGCCATTTGGGTATCGGATAGAATGTGTCATATATGGTGCACAAACGCGGGCTGCTCCCATGTATCGAAAATTTTCATCTTTTTATTTCCTTCGTATGTAGCAAAAGATTGGTTGCTTTTATCTGGATGGTTTCTTAACCTCATTTGTTTAGCTTTCACCTATTTTAATTATTGTGTAGGTTCTCTTTGAGTGCTTGCTACTCTGATATACGAATTTTTATTAAAGATGACTTTTGATATATGCTTTGATGTCTTTTGTTATATTATATATATATAATTCAATCTAATCAACTTGTGGATGTATACTTAACCGGTGACCTGTTACCAAACTAATTAATTAATACTTATGCCATCGTTATCATAGAATATTTTAAATAAGTATTTGAGTACCGCCAATCCAGCAAACTCCAACCCGCAAATTCCTTTTCAACAGCAACGCAAATCATTTCACAGCATTAATTTTGCTCTCAAATAAGAAATCATGAACAACCACTCATGGCGTAATTTGCTGTGAAAAATTTTAAATAGAAATCTCCACTCAAATATACAACTACAACAAATTTACATAAGGAATCTGATGTACGTTTGGAAAAAAAGATGGTATTCTCAAGCTTCACCGGTAATTCTATGTTACAATCTCTACTTTATTTTCTTTTCTCTAGAATTACGTGATAAAATAAAAGGTAATCTATTCTAAATATTTATAAAATGAATCTTCTCCTATCACGAGTCTCTTTTCTGTTCCCACAATCTCAAGATTTAGTTATTAATAATATTTAATAAGATAATCATCAGATAACCATTAGTACATATATGTCGCACTTGTACATTTCCTCTTCAGTCACCATGATCAACAGTCGGTTGGTTGCTCCTTGGATGCGGGTAGTGGGATCCCTCTTAGATCGTCAGATCTTTCTTGGCTGCTAAATCTCTATACAGTGCTAGGTAACTAAATTCGTCAAATAATTGGATTTGTAAAGTGATTTTTATTTCCTCGTCAACCCGAGAACGTTAGCATTAACATAGCTAACAAAAAGAAGAAGGGAAAACAATAATAAAAAACTAACATAGGAAATTGCTTTTATTAGCTTGGAGCAAAATATATAAACACATATGTGCCATGCATGCATGTAGAATGTAGAGAAGTTATCCAACCATGATTATTAGATGATCGTAAGATGATCGAGCAATTTGTCAACCTAAGATCTCTCCTCTCTCACAAAATCATTGGCACAAGTGTAAGTAAAATAAATGCAAAGATGGATGAATCATCTAACGACATTTTATTTAATTTTATTAAATTTACGATTTCCTCGTCCTTTACAAAATATTCCCCAAGCTAATGCTACTTCTACTAAAATCTCATCTCATGGGAATGGGACTCTCTCTCTTATCCTTTACCTTTTTCCATCATCGGAAGTCTCAACTTATTAGGAAGTATCACATAGAGCGGGAAGGAGACGCAGGTGCTTGCATCGGTGAGCACCTTCTATGGTCTTTTGGAGGTGCTGCGTCAACTCCCGCGTAGACCGCAGCATGCATCGGCTTTTTCCCAAGTTGGAAACGATGCAAAGTATCCATTCTTTATTTAAAATTTTAAATAAAGTTTGATAGTAAATGCCTTGCATATTTCATATCCGAAACTTGGCCAAATTTCACGTAATTGACATGCACAAGTGTTGTTGGTAAACAACTTTTGAACCACATATATACGATTAACATATCAAAGAATTAATCCTTCTACAGGTTCAAATCACGCACGTGGTCAAGGATGAAGCCGGAGAGGGACATGCATTCTTGACTATCTAATTTCTTTAGAAACTCTATATCAAAACCTGTAGTTCTATTGAAATTTTTTTCATGTTTCATCCTTCGTAATCAGTAGGCTTATACTAATAAACATAATTTCTTAACCTTAGTTCCTATCTCCAACCCCAGCATATAGCGTTTTTTTTTTTTCCCCCGCAAATCGCATGTAGTGATAATTGAAGGGTCAGAAACCATATAACCCATTCTTCCATGGGCTTTGGCAGGCTCTTTTGCAGCTTGGACGATATCTATTGCGTGTTCTTGGGCAGCCTGGACAACCTTAGCTCCCTCGTCAAGCAGTATGGTCTCTGCACGAGGACCAACGAGGCCCTCCTCGTGATCGAGGCGTACCGCACACTCCGCGACCGCGGGCCATACCCCGCCGATCAGGTCGTCAAGGATCTCGACGGCAGCTATGCCTTCGTCGTCTATGACAACAAGGCCGGGACCGTCTTTACCGCAAGGGTACGTATGTATGCGTTGGCATGGCCTTGATTTCTTGAATTTGTTTCATGATTACCTTTCAATTGATTGGTCGATTGATTTAAATTGCGGTAAAATTTTCGTATATACAAAGTGTGTCCACAGGGTTAAGACTCCTCCTTTGTCCAAAAAATGAGATCCATCGCCAGGAGTGAGTCCGTTCTCCTCTCGTGTCCCATCACTGTGTTACCTAAGATTGTACCTAGAGTTGTGTTTAGAGTCGTGCTATGTTGACAACACTATTTGATTGCAGAGTACGGACGGGGTGATACCTTTGTATTGGGGAATTGCTGCGGATGGATCTGTTCTGATCTCGAATGATCTGGAGTGTGTCAACGGTGGTTGTGGCAGGTCCTTCGCTCCTTTTCCTACTGGTGACTGGCTTTGATCTATATCTATAGAACGTTAATGAGTTTATTCCATTCTTTGATTGGATCTTCATCAAGTATTTACCAGAGAGGAAGAGAGAACTTGAGATTAAATTTTCAAATATCTCTTGCAGAACTTATTTATGATATCATGTCACCTTCTTGATAAATATGAATATTGGGGGAAAAAATTTAACAACGATCTTCAGTTATTTTACTCTCCGGGGAGTAAGTTCTTAATTAGCTTATAGGTGATATTTTGATATTAAAACATCATAGAACTGTCCCTCAATAATTTGGAAAGATTTAATTCTTATGCTCACTAAGGTATAATCGAACGGCAAAGATTCTTAACTTTGCCAAAAATAAAAATCCAAATTTAAGCATCCATTTTAGCATTACCTAAAAATTGATGTAGGAGGGATGACTTATTCATTTTCACTTTACCCACCTGATTGTTACTTCAATTTTTGGTTACCTTGAAGGGTTAAATGTAAATTATTTCAAACATTAACCTTTCATTTATATAAAAACATACACACATAGCACCTCCCTTCTTATTAAAATAGGTCACATGACCCATGATAGGTTATGTGGTAAGGATGATATTATATGATAATGTGAGTGAATGTATAATTTTATGTACGCTTCTGTGTATAATTATCTTCGTTCGGAGAGGGAAATGGAATCCATTCGCAACTATATCAAGCCAAACATGATCAAAATGGTGATTTATATGATCAATCGGGTAATTTACATGAGGATTTCTTGGCTTTACCGGTGCTTTAATTCAAAAGTAATATCGCCACATTACTCCTAGTCGTAGCTCCTGGAACACAAGGAGGATATTTTCTATGTCATCTCTCTCTTGAGGATTTATTAGTTCTCTTGCTATATAATTTAGATTTTTGGAAGACTATCTAAAAGAAATAACTTGTTTTTTTAAATCTTATTCTCCTCCTGCTAGGTTGCAACCCTCTGGATTAAGATGCCATTATGTACAAACCAACAATCTTTGTTTAGAAAAAATAATAACACCTCAATGTTAACGGAAAATAAGATCGATAAATGTAAATTTTATTACAAATGAGCAAAATCCATTGAGGTAATTAAATTCTAATGATTTCTAGAGATTTTCCTTAGTGATTAACTTGAGATGGATCCTTTCTAAACTTCAATAACCTACTTTAGACATGCTCCAAATAGTGAACTTGCATCACCGTTTACATCTATCATTTAGTTTTCGTGCTCAAGAGAACATTTAAAAGAGGAAAGATTTGATCATGATTCACGGATCAATTGCAGGATGTATGTTCCGCAGCGAAGGAGGGCTAAGGAGCTTTGAACACCCTATGAATCGGATGAAGGCGATGCCACGGGTCGACAGCGAAGGTGTTATGTGTGGTGCCAACTTCAAAGTGGACTACTACTCGCGCATCAACAGCATGCCACGTGTTGGTAGCTCCACTGATTGGACCACGTGGGATGAGATGTCCCATTGATAATCCAGATCAAAACCAAAATGCCCCTCCTCCTCACCCTCCTCTATGAACAAATGCCTATCATATATGGGGTTTCCTTTTAAAGGCGCTTCTTTGCGTAGTTGTATTGGTACTTCGTTATATTCTATGCAGGTGTAAGTTTCTTTCCTTATTGAGATGGCCTTGCAATAATGTGTGGCTTTGTCTGTGCTTTGGGTGTTGGAGAAGCGTATAAGAACTCAATCATGTATGATGTTCCTAATTGGCTCCATGTATAGCCATTTGGTTTCTTTTATCTAGTGGGACCATTGTTTTTTTTGCAAGGAGGATATATCATTCATTAACAGCCAATAACACTACAAGGGAAATTAGGGAAATCCCAACTCCCTTGCAGATTACAATGCAAATAGTATGTGGCCAGCACATGCGCAGGTAGGACATCCCTCCTAGCAACAGTAGAAAATGTACTGTTCTCGACAATGAATTTTCGACTGTTCTACCACGGTTGACTGTTATAACGTGAAACGATGGCCAAAAAGCTAATTATTAAGTTTCTCACCTATTGGGCAGGTGGAGTGTCGGGGACTTTCTCGACCATTTATAATGGTCGACAATAAGATATTTGTTGATTGTTTCCAATAAAACGGTTGACGATATCCTTCTCAAAAATTGTCAATTTGAAAAGTTAATTTTCAAACGTATTCGTCAATTTTATTGGGAACGGTCGAGAAACATCGACCTAAATCATTTTCGAGACCTCGACTCCCTCCCCCTTCCTCCCAAATCCTCCTCTCCACTTCCAGAGCTCGCCACCTCCGATTGCCTCGCCACCTCCGACTGCCTTGCTACCTCCAAATCTCCTCTTCGTGTGGTCCCTCCTCTTCATCGCAATTCACCTCCTCCTCAAGTAGGACCTCCCCTTGCACACAAGACCCTCCTCCACTCGCCTCCCCTCTTCGACGTGAACCCCTCGACACCTACACCATAGCTACGACCACCACCACCGTAACCGGCTCCTCCTCCTCTTACCTCCTCCTACTGCCACCACCACCTTATCCTCATCCTCCCTCCTTGTCGCCACTACCTCATTCTCCTCCCTTTCCTCCCCCTTAGCACCACCACCAACTCATAGTCCTCGCACCTCCTCCCTGCCACCATCTCACTTTTTTTTTTTTAAATGAATACGTTTTGATTGCATGTTTTAATTAGTATTCTTGAGTAATTGTGCTCACGTGTACATTTAATTTGATTACATTATATTATGTTAGTGAATGTGTGAAAGAATATTTACAAATAATTATATGTTTTGAATGTGTCAATGAATGCAAATGTGAGGAGGACGAGGAGTAGAGGTTGTGGGTGGTCTTGGAGGAAGGGAGGGAAGATGGAGGAGGGGGGTACTAGAGGGGGGAGATGCGAAGAGGCAGGCGGCACTAGAGGAGGTAGGGGGAGGTGCAAGGAGGAAGGCGGAGGTAGGAGGAGGAGGGTCTTGAGGAGGAGGAACTAGAGGAGTGAATTGAAGGAGGAGGGAGGAGGCAAGGGGAGGTGCATGGGAGGAGAAGGGTCTAGAGGGGGATTTGAGTGTTAGGGTTATGAATTTAGGGATTAGGTTAACAAGCTTAATGTTTAGGGATTTAGAAAGGAGGGGAGGAAGAGATTGGAGGGAGTAAGAGGAATATAAAGAAGATTAGGGGTTGAGAGGGTGAGGAGGAGGAGAGGGTTGGGGTGAAGGGAGCTACTGTTAGAAGAGTAATTTATAAATGAACGATATTTGATATTTATGTTTCATTATGATATTTTTATTATAACTTTATATACACACACTTGCATAAATTTAGATACACCTAATGACAAACAATAGAAGTTCTAACTCTTAAGGTATAGGTTGTGAGAGAAATATAACTGTGTCAAAATACTTGTTCATCGAGACTTATGATCATGCTATATGGACAATGCGAAGTGCGTGTATACTTCACTGACATGCACAATGTTTTATCTTTATAGCATGCCATAAGTGTCGTCGTCCTTAGTTCAGAGAAGTTCTAAACTAAGGGGGGTCCTTGAAGATTTGATCACAACTTAGGGTTACTTCTTGCATGTAGCTAGTGTTTGGAGAAATTTCGATTGCATTTTGTCGCTCTTCTCTGGTATACCAACTAATCTTAGCTCTATTCCTAAAGCACCCTTTAGTGAGGATTATTGGGAATGTAGTTAAGGTTAGTCTTAGGGGATATACTGGAGAAGTGTGGGAAATGCTGTTGAAATTTTTTCAAATATTGGTTGCATGTAATAAGTAGCGTTGTGATCAAATCTTCAAGGATGAGCTATCATGTGGGTGGTGTTGGAGGAAGGGAGGGGAGATGGTGGAGGGGGTACTAGAGGGGGGAGATGGGAAGAGGCAGGCGGCACAAGAGGAGGTAGGGGGAGGTGTGAGGAGGTAGGAGGAGGAGGGTCTTGAGGAGGAGGAACTAGAGGAGTGAATTGAAGGAGGAGGGAGGAGGCAAGGGGAGGTGCATGGGAGGAGGAGGGTCTAGAGGAGGATTTGAGGGTTAGGGTTATGAAGTTAAGGATTAGGTTAACAAGCTTAACATTTAGGGATTTAGAAAGGAGGGGCGGAAGAGAGTGGAGGGAGTAAGAGGAATATAAAGAAGATTAGGGGTTGAGAAGGTGAGGGGGAGGAGAGGGTTGGGGTGAAGGGAGCTACTATTAGAAGAGTAATTTATAAATGAACGATATTTGATATTTATGTTTCATTATGATATTTTTATTATAACTTTATAGATACACACACTTGCATAAATTTAGATGCATCTGATGACAAAAAATAAGAGTTCTAACTCTTAAGGAATAGGTTGTGAGAGAAATATAACTGTGTCAAAATACTTGTCCATCGAAACTTATGATCATGTTATATGGACAATGCAAAGTGTGTGTATCTTCACTGACAAGCACGATGTTTTGTCTTTATAGCATGCCATAAGTGTCGTCATCATTAGTTCAGAGAAGTTCTGAACTAAGGGGGTCCTTGAAAATTTGATCGCAACTTAGGGTTACTTCTTGCATGTAGCTAGTGTTTGGAGAAATTTAGATCGCATTTTGTCACTCTTCCTCGGTATATCAACTAATATTATCTCTGTTACTGAAGCGCTATTGCAACGCTTTGTTGTATTTTAAATCAGTCTCATTGCAGTATAGTTGAAAAAGCATTATGAATAAATAAAAATTTTATTACTTGAAAATCAAAATATTCGAGGTCGAACTCAGGGAGCAAATTGATATTTTAGAAAATAAAATCACAATATCAAATTACTCAAAAGATGATATTAATGCAATCCAATGTATATGAAAACTAGAGAGAGAAAATGCAAAAAGAAATAGATTATCTTTCTTCTTCTCTTTTCTTCCTTCTTCTTTCTCTCTGTAACTTCTTCTTCCTTATTTTTCTTCTCTCTTTATTTTCCTTTTGCTTTCCACTGCTTGGCCGCACCTTCTCCTTCTTTCTTTCTCTGACTTTCCCTTTTTTAAACTTCTGATTCTATGAATCAGACACCTTATCTTGCGGTTGCTACAATGCCTTCTTCTACTCTCTTCTTTTGCCCTTTCTCTTCTCAGTCTTCTTCCTTTCTTTCTGTCTTCTTCTTCTGCGGCTCCTTCCTTCTTCTGCCTTGTCTTTCTTCTTCAGCCTCTGCCTCTGGTCTTCTTTCTTCTTTCTCTGCTAAGTCCCTGCTTCTCTCTTTCTTCACCAACTACCTTCTTTTTCTTTTCTTCCTCTGCTTAAGCTTTGGCTGCGGCTGCAATGCTTCTTCTTCTTCTCTTTCCCGTAGCTCCTTCCCTCAGCTTCTTCTTCTTCAGCAGATGCCTCCTCCTCCTTCTTTTTCCCCTGCACAGCACAGGGCAAAACTTACCCCTACCCTCCCCCGCGTACGCTCTCTCTCTTTTCTCTCTTCAGTTCGCTCTCCCAGAGCCAATCGGGTATTCGGGTCGGGTCAAGCGCACCTAGGTCCAGGAGCACAAGCGTGGGTGATGCGCGAGGAGTGCAGGGTTATCGGGTCAGGTCAGCCAGGTCCGCCGAGGAGTGAGAGCGGACGAGGCGGTGAGTGGGCAAGGGGACCTCACCCAGTGTACTGGACACGATAAGCGTAAAACACAAAAACAATATAAATGTCTTACCACTCACCTGCTGATGAGAACCTCATCATGAGCCATAACTAGCTCATTTTGACCTAATACAAAGGATAAAAGCTCCTACATATCTCAAGAAAAGGCTTAACTCAGAGAATTCTGAGTTTAAGAAGGAAACAAGTCATAAGGGGTAAAAATGCAATTTTACCAGTATAATCTGCATACAGGGTAATTCAGGGCCCAAACATAGGTCAAAGCAACTTAACAAGAATAAAAGTGGGATGAGATGATCTAGCAAGGGCTACAGCAATTCCAAGAAACTAAATGATAATCTGTAACCCTAAAACAACCCACTTCAATTCACGAGGTTCGAGGCAAAGTAAAAATAGAATAAACCCTCTAAAATTCATAGAAAAATAATCTCTAAGGTTTAGAACCTTCAATTTGGCCTTCAGAACCCATTTTGACCTACATTGAGAACCATGCCCAATTAATAACTTAATTTGGGTTTTTACATAAATTGACCGGTCAAACAAGGTTTAATATAGAAATGAAATTCACCATCAGATTCCTTAGGTCCTAATTAATCATGTATAAAAACTTGAGCCTAAGAAGAAACCTCCTTGACCGACTTTACACTTTGGTCCTCATATATTTACTTTTTGGCCCTCAACTTTTGAACCGTCGCATTTTGGCCCCTAACTCTCCTTCGTTCTTTGCATTCAGGTCCCCCCTGCAAAACCTGCCAGCACCATGCTCCGGCGACCTTGCGCGGAGCATGGCGCCGCGCAGGGTGAGGGGGAAAGCCTGGCAAGTAAACCGGGGGTGCCCTGCGTCGTCAGCCGTCGCAGGGATACCCCCCTGGTCGCTGTAGCCCACCATACCAGCCGTGCGAACGCACGGACGGTATGGGTTTTCGTCTCCGGCCATCCTCCAACGAGGGAGACACGTCGTCTCCCTCCGCCTTCCTCCCTGTTTTGATCCCTATAAATACCCCCCGTTGCTCCACCGACCGGGGTAGCTCGGGTCTGACGGAGAAAACCCCCAACTTTCCTCTCTTCTCTCTCCGGCAGACGCTCACCAGCTCCGGCGGTTCCTCCCCCTCCTCCTCTTCGCTCTGCCGCAATACCAGCAGCAGAGACTTCCTCCCCTGCTCTTCCTGCGCCACGCCGCACCCAGCTGGCGCCTCTCCGGCTCTCTGCTCGCCGCCGCCCCTTTCCCTGAGCATCTTCTTCTCCGGCGACAGTCGATACGACTGTCGCCCTGCTGCTCCCCCTTCGTCCCTGCAAGTAAGCTAGAACTACTTCCCTTCTTCTCCTCTTTCTTTCCCCGCTTTCAATTTGTTCAATTAAGCCCTCGATCGACCCTGACCATCGTCACCCCCTTCGTCTCCGGCCACCCTCCGGCGAGATGCTCCCATCGCTCCACAGCCTCACACCTCGCCGACCCTCACCGAACCTCCGCCTCATCACACTGAGCACCCCCCACCCCTCCACTGCCACTCCACACCTCCGTAACGCTCCCCCGAACAAACCCATTCCTCCGGTTGCAGTCCAACCTAGGGCTGCCGCCAGACACCACCTTGCGGCTTGCCGCACAGCTCCACACCTTCGCCGTGCCACGGCGAAGGTTCCCCAGTGGTTTGATCAGGCCGAGAGGCCATATTCGTGTCCGACAGGTTTTGAGGTTCGACCGCCATTAACGCACATTGAAGCAGCTTCTCCCGCGCTCCAGGCTTGAGGACTCCAGGTCTCCAGCTGCTGCGGATTACGGGGAGTCTTGCGAAGGCAGCCAGCCAGCAACCGACGCAATTCGAAGCCGCAGCTGCAGAAGCTAGGCCGCGGGCCTCCGTTTAGTCCCACATCGGTAAGCCTCACAACCTCTTCACCGTTTAAATTGATTTTGTGCATTAGCCTTACTGCCTCAGCACACGGGGTGAGGTCCCCTTCACCCGCCCGGTTACCCGGTCTCGTCCGCGCTCACGCCCCGCGGACCTGACCCGACCCGACTTAAGACTGACCTGCACTCCTCGCCCACCACGCACGCCGGTGGGCCTGGACCCGGCAGCTCTGGGAGAGCTTTCCCAAGAGTGGTTTCAGAGAGAGAGAGACGCGGGGGGGGGAGGGTAGAGTAGGTTTTGTCCTCTGACGTAAGCTCTGAAGGGTGCAGGCACAGGTGAAGAAGAAGGATCGCGGAAGAAGAAGGAAGCTGAGGGAGACACTATAGCAACAGGCAGTTTAAGTCGTCTGATTTGGAAATCAGACGACGTCCTGAAGGGAAAAAGAAAAGAAGAAAGAAGGAGGGGCGACGTCCTGACTGGAAAAAGAAAAGAAGAAAGAAGGAGATCTGAAGAACAACAGAAAAAGGCGAGGCAGAGGAGAACACAAAAGAACAAGGGAAGAACTGAAAGAAGAAGAACAAAGAAAGAAGAAGATCTGAAGAAAGACAGAAGAAAAAGGAAGAGCAGGAACAGCTGGCAGAAGAAGAAGATCACCTCTGCAGACAAAGAAAAAGAAGATCTGAGACGAGGAGAAACAAAGAGGAAACAACAAATCCTTTCTCTCTCTTTCTTTATTTTTTTTGTAAAAGAAACATGTATATCTCTAGAATACAACTTGCTCCCTGAGTTCGACCTCGGGAACTCTTTTCCGAGTAAAAAAATTTATATATTTGAAATGATGGCAACAACTGGCTATACTACGACGCTATAACAATAAAACCCGGTTGTCAACTCAAACGAGGAGCCACCACCTGCGTTTCCGATGTGGGACTAAAGTGTCCCACCATCTTCTTTACACCTGCAGGGAAGACGCCTGCCCAATTGAAGCAACTGCAGTCGCGGACGTCTCTAATTGCCAGGTGCAAAAGGTTCGCAGGAGGGTTCCACGCACCTGGGGCATCTCAACCTGGAAGGGAATGACTTAGAGCTCGCGAGCTTGCTGCTTCACACCTTCACTAATGGCGATAGAGGGGTGGAATCTGAAACGCACGAATATATCCTCGCGGCCCTGTCAGATAACAGGAAAACCTGAAGGTTCGCCCTACTAGGAGGGATGACGTAATAATTGCGGAAATAAATAATAAACAATCTTCACAAAATAACAATCACACAAAAGGCACAAAGTATTTTTAGGTGGAAACCCAAACCGGGTGAAAACCACCACCTAACCCTCTCGAGTTAGGATTTTCCGATCAACCAAGTTGATCAAAATCCACTAAACCGAATCACTTTAAAACGAGGGTGATTCAACCTCAATTACAACCACGCTACTTAGACGAGGGTAGCGTACCTCAACCCCTTCTCTCCACGAGAAGGATTTTGTCTTGCGAAGGAGACGGGAATTCGCAAAGCGAATACCCAACCAAATAACAAAGATAAAATAAACAAGTAATCCTATAGAGCCAACAAAGTAATTTTAAACCTAGCTTCTATAGGAATTAGGAAACTCCCCTTTGCAAGGAGTGCGTCGAGTTGATGACGCGGTGCGTGAGCCACGCGACAGCGCAACTTCGCTCTTGTGAACAACGGCGGGAGAGCGGGTGCGCAACAGCTTGATTCTCTCAAGAGAATGGAACTTGAGCTTGGAGAGCAAGAGCTAGCTAGGACACAAGAGAGTGGAAAGTGTATTACAAAGTGTTTCTTGTGTATCTTGGTGTTTCTAAGTGTGTTTTTTTGTTGCAAAGGTTCCCCTCTATTTATAGAGGCCTTAGGAAGGCTTTGGAAGGCTTAGGAAAGGTTCTATAGCCGTTGGGTGCAAAGCCCAAGAGAATCACCCCGAAATCAGGAACAATCATTGTTCTGACAGGCTTATCAGACGTCTAATTCTGGCATTAGACGTCTGGAAGTTTACTTTAAGACGTCTGATTTCAAGGTCAGACGTCTGATTTTAGGTGGGTCTCTTCCTGACTTAGATCAGATCTAAACAGGGTTTTAGTGCAAGTCCATCAGACGACATATAGGACGTCTGGCACTATGTCTGGACGTCTGGAAACCTACTTTTTCTGTGGGAATAGATTTCCAAACGTTGCAACGGCTAGAAAATCTCTGAGAAGAGATTTTGGGTCAGCCGAGGCAAAACGGTCAATTATTAGACGTCTGGACAGTCCTATGGACGTCTGATAAGGCTCTAACGGTCATATTCTTGAGTGTTTGCTAAGCCAGCCAACGGTCCACTAATTGGACGTCTGGCAAAGTCATCATACATCTCCTAAGACGTCTGGTCTAAGATCTGGACGTCTGATTTCATCAGACAGAACTAACTATGTCCAGCCTAATAGTTATCAGACGTCTGAATCAACAGTCAGACGTCTTAAAACACTTTATCAGACGTCTGATTTTGGAATTAGACGTCTGGAAATGCTGTTTGAACCCTATATTGGTTTTCTAAGTTCTCTACAGAAAACCTAAGTATCCTAGGGTTGTGCAGGTGTTCTTAGGACTACTGTTAGGGTATTTTGAGGCTCTTTAACATAATGTTCTAAGGAAATAAAAAGAGCAAGCAAAATAAAGATAAAAGTACATGAAAGGATTAAACAAAATTCTATCATATTCTTCATGTCCTTCCATCTTCAATCTAGCGCTCCTCGCGAATCTCTTCTGTTCTCTATCAAGCTCCTCCAATCCGTCCTCGATGCGAGCTCGAATTTCGTCTAAACACGTCTACATTTGCAATTGACCTGAAATCTAAGACTCCAAGTGCAAATGTTAAATAACACGTGTTTTGTTATCATCAAAACAAATGATCGTGGTGCTCTAGCACCAACAATCTCCCCCTTTTTGATGATGACAAAACCATAAATAATAATGCAAAAAATCCTCCCCCTTTTTGACATTATCAAAAAGGTTTAATTGATTTTACATTTCCTATAACTCCCCCTTAAAACATGCTCTTCTATGAATTTCTTTTGACAAAGGTAATGCCTCCTTTTTTATAACAACAAGATAGCTATTATTTTTCTCCCCCTTTCTAAAGGAAATTTAGCCACCTTATATCTCCCCCTTAAAAATTGACAATTAGCTTATAATTTCCCCCTATCTAAATGCTTATGATAAAAGGATAGGGTAAAGAATTTTTTACCTCACCAAACATGGCCAATAAAATGGCCCGAATGGTGGTGGATGCCACATCGGATGGGGCTCCCATCCGTAGCTTGGAGGCCCGAGCATTGGCGTCGGTCTCCAATCTAGTGGTCGACGTGCGGCGGGTCCGTCGCTTGTTCGCCGTCTCGTCGGTCTTCTTGTTCTCCTCCTTGGTCTACTCCTTGGTTCTCCCAACTTGAGTTGAACAGCTTTGACTTTGTAGGTCCAGTCCTTTGTGTTGTAATTATCCCTGAAACCTACAAAACAAGATTCCAATTCTTTTTTCGGTATCTAAGTGGGCTTGGATCCGAATCGATTAGCGGGTCTCCTTGATGGAGATCCTTTCTCAACCTTAGGGCTATAAAAATTATCTATTTTGTTGATTAATTTGTTAGAATTTTCCCTAAGACATACGATTTCTTTTTCTATAGTTTGCATCTTAGTCTTTAAATCATAGATTTCTAATTTTAGACTATCATTTTCCTCAATCAATTTATTATTTTCATTGATGAGGTTATGATTTTCTAATAATAGGTTATCATTTTTAGGACTAGCTTTTATGTCCTTAAGTTATTTTTCTAACCTATCATTTTCATTTTTAAGAAAGCTAAGATGCTTTTTCATGCTTTTGTTTTCTATTTTTAGTGATTTACTAATCTCAAATAGTTCATTAAAAGCTTCTTGTAAATCGAAATTTACCTCGTTGTCGTAGTCGCTTCCACTTTCACTGTCGCTATTGCTTCCTCTGGCCATGAAACCAAAGCAAGCGGTTTCTTCTTTTTCTTCTTCTTCCTCCGAGCTTGAATCGTCCCAAGTGGCTTGGAACGCCTTCTTCTTAGATTTCTTCTCCTTTTCCTTCTTCTCCTTTTTGAGAAGAGGGCACTCTGGTCGTAGGTGGCCTTTCTCGTTGCAGTGGTAGCAACGTCTCGGGCTCTCCTTCTTCTCCTTCTCTTTCTTTAATTCCCTACAAAACTTGGAAAATTTTTTACGTAAAATTCTAAAGTCTTCATCGTCGGAACTTACCTCGCTATCCGACGCGGCTCTGAAGGCGAGAGTCTTCTTCGGTTTAGACTCCGGTGTATCCTTCTTCTTCTGCTTCAACTTTGTCTCGTAGGCCGTTAGATTGCCTAGGAGATCTTCCATGTTGAGCTCCTCCACTTCGTTCGCCTCCTCGATGGCGGTGACTTTCTGTTCCCACTCCGGTCCGAGGGAACGAAGCCCCTTGAAGCTCCCCCTTGATGAAAGTCTTCCCTAATGCTTTCAAATTATTTACGATGAGAGTGAACCTAGTGTTCATCTCACTCAAAGATTCGTTAGGCTTCATAAAAAAAGATTCAAATTCTTGAGAAAGTAAATTAATTTTAGAAGTTTTTACCTTAGAGGTACCTTCGTGAGTTACCTCAAGTGTGTGCCAAATCTCGTATGCAGTGGCGCATTGCGAGATTCTGTTGAACTCCTCTGGGCTGAGCGCGCAATACAACGTGTTCATTGTTTTCGCGTTGAGCGAGAGTTCCCGAATCTGCTGCTGCGAGTATCCTGCGTCGGGTCGCTCCGGGATCTCGTATGGGGCTTCGCAACGTCCCCATAGAGCGAAGTCCGTGGCTTGAAGCCACATCCTCATCCTCAACTTCAGTAGCTGTAGTTGTTCCCGTCGAAGTAGGGTGGTCGGACGGTGGACTGCCCCTCGGATATTTTGATCGCTGATGTGCTTCCCTCCATTTGATCTCTTGCCGGGTGTTACTCCGATCTCGCAAGAACCTGCTCTGATACCAACTGAAGGTTCGCCCTACCAGGAGGGATGACGTAATAATTGCGGAAATAAATAATAAACAATCTTCACAAAATAACAATCACACAAAAGGCACAAAGTATTTTTAGGTGGAAACCCAAACCGGGTGAAAACCACCACCTAACTCTCTCGAGTTAGGATTTTCCGATCAACCAAGTTGATCAAAATCCACTAAACCGAATCACTTTAAAATGAGGGTAATTCAACCTCAATTACAACCACGCTACTTAGACGAGGGTAGCGTACCTCAACCCCTTCTCTCCACGAGAAGGATTTTGTCTCGCGAAGGAGACGAGAATTCGCAAAGCGAATACCCAACCAAATAACAAAGATAAAATAAACAAGTAATCCTATAGAGCCAACAAAGTAATTTTAAACCTAGCTTCTATATGTATTAGGAAACTCTCCTTTGCAAGGAGTGCGTCGAGTTGATGACGCGGTGCGTGAGCCACGCGACGGCGCAACTTCGCTCTCGTGAACAACGGCGGGAGAGCGGGTGCGCAACAGCCTGATGCTCTCAAGAGAATGGAACTTGAGCTTGGAGAGCAAGAGCTAGCTAGGACACAAGAGAGTGGAAAGTGTATTACAAAGTGTTTCTTGTGTATCTTGGTGTTTCTAAGTGTATTTTTTTGTTGCAAAGGTTCCCCTCTATTTATAGAGGCCTTAGGAAGGCTTTGGAAGGCTTAGGAAAGGTTCTATAGCCGTTGGGTGCAAAGCCCAAGAGAATCACCCTGAAATCAGGAACAATCATTGTTCTGACAGGCTTATCAGACGTCTAATTCTGGCATCAGACGTCTGGAAGTTCACTTTAAGACATCTGATTTCAAGGTCAGACGTCTGATTTTGGGCGGGTCTCTTCCTGACTTGGATCAGATCTAAACAGGGTTTTAGTGCAAGTCCATCAGACGACATATAGGACGTCTGGCACTATGTCTGGACGTCTGGAAACCTACTTTTTCTGTGGGAATGGATTTCCAAACGTTGCAATGGCTAGAAAATCTCTGAGAAGAGATTTTGGGTCAGCCGAGGCAAAACGTCAATTATCAGACATCTGGACAGTCCTATGGACGTCTGATAAGGCTCTAACGGTCATATTCTTGAGTGTTTGCTAAGCCAGCCAACGGTCCACTAATTGGACGTCTGGCAAAGTCATCAGACATCTCCTAAGACGTCTGGTCTAAGGTCTGGACATCTGATTTCATCAGACAGAACTAACTATGTCCAGCCTAATAGTTATCAGACGTCTGAATCAACAGTCAGACGTCTTAAAACACTTTATCAGACGTCTGATTTTGGAATTAGACGTCTGGAAATGTTGTTTGAACCCTATATTGGTTTTCTAAGTTCTCTACAGTAAACCTAAGTATCCTAGGGTTGTCCAGGTGTTCCTAGGACTACTGTTAGGGTACTTTGAGGCTCTTTAACATAATGTTCTAAGGAAATAAAAAGAGCAAGCAAAATAAAGATAAAAGTACATGAAAGGATTAAACAAAATTCTATCCTATTCTTGTCCTTCCATCTTCAATCTAGCGCTCCTCGCGAATCTCTTCTGTTCTCCATCAAGCTCCTCCAATCTGTCCTGGATGCGAGCTCGAATTCTGTCTAAACACGTCTACATTTGCAATTGACCTGAAATCTAAGACTCCAAGTGCAAATGTTAAATAACACGTGTTTTGTTATCATCAAAACAAATGATCGTGGTGCTCTAGCACCAACAAAACCTTCACCATATCACGGAGAAGGTGAGACGGGGGTCGACGTGGCTCAGAACGACCTTGGCGTGCGTGCCTAGGTTAGAATGTGGCCATGAATGTAGGGTTGTTCGGGGGCAGTGTGTGGTGCGTGTGGTGGTCGATGGAGAGGTGGAAGATGATCAGTGGAAGGTGGCGATGCTTCTGCGATAGTTGGCAAGGCGTGTGAGTGTGTGGAATGATGCTGCACCTTCGCCGGTGGTCGGCTCGAGGTGGAGACGATGGTGGTGGTCTGTGGTTGTCAGGGGTTGTTTTGGGAAATAAAGAGGGGGAAAATGAAGAGTAGAGAGAGGGGTCTTATCTGAGAGTGGTTGGACGAAAGGGGAGGCAGAGGGGTGGACGGCACGTATCTACCGTCGTTGGAGACGAAGGCCCTGAGATGGAGAGGTGGCGATGACGAGGAGGTCAAAGAGGCATGCGCTGGTGCGGTGCGACGAGGAGGTCAAAGAGGAAGCTAACCCTGCCACTGGTATGGTGGCAGAGTGACGAGAGGAGGGAGGAGAGGTCGCTGGAGCTTGCGGACGTCTGACCAGAGATGCAGAAGGAGGAAATTAAGAGGGTATCTCAGGCCAAAACAAGCTTGGCTTCAGCGGCTGGACCTGGAGCTACTTTTATAGGCACAGGCAGAGGGTTAAACGCATAGAGGGCAAGATGTTGGTGCCAGAGCACCACGATCATTTGTTTTGATGATAACAAAACACGTGTCATTTAACATTTGCACTTGGAGTCTTAGATTTCAGGTCAATTGCAAATGGAGACGTGATTAGACAGAGTTCGAGCTTGCATCCAGGATGGATTGGAGGAGCTTGATGGAAAACATAGGAGATTCGCGAGGAGCGATAGATTGAAGATGAAAGGAAATGAAGAATAGGATAGATTTCCTTCTCTTGTACTCTTTGTATTTTTCGTTTCTTTTGTTGCTCTTTTTGTTCCTTAGTTTCATGTTAAAGAGCCTCAAAGTACCCTAACAGTAGTCCTAGGAACACCGGCACAACCCTAGGATACTTAGGTTTTCTGTAAAAAACTTAGAAAACCAATATAGGGTTCAAACAGCTTCTTCAGACGTCTAATTCTAAAATCAGACGTCTGATAATGTGTTTTAAGACGTATGAATGTTGATTCAGACGTCTAATAACAATTATGCTGGACTTAGCTAGTTCTGTCTGATGAAATCAGACGTCCAGACCTTAGTCCAGACGTCTGATGATTTTGCCAGACGTCCAATTAGTGGACCGTTGGCTGGCTTAGCAAACACTGAAGGATATGACCGTTAGAGCCTTATCAGACGTCCTTGAACCTTTCCAGACGTCTGATAAATGACCGTTTTGCCTCGACTGACCCAAAATCTCTTCTCAGAGATTTTCTAGCCGTTGCACTCTCTTGGAAATCCATTCCCACGAAAAAGTAGGTTTCCAGACGTCCTGTATGTCGTCTGATGGACTTGCACTAGAACCCTGTTTAGATCTGATTCAAGTCAGAAAGAAACCCGCCTAAAATCAGACGTCTGACTTTGTTCCCAGACGTCTTAAAGTGATCTTCCAGACGTCTAATGCCAGGATCAGACGTCTGATAACACTGGCAGTGCAATCATTGTTCCTGATTTCGGCCTGATTCTCTTGGGCTTTGCACCCAACGGCTATGGAAGCTTTCTTAAGCCTTCCAAAGCTTTCCTAGGGCCTCTATAAATAGAGAGGAACCTCTTGCACACTAACACACACCTAGATACACAAGACACACCTAGTAATACACTTTCACACTCTTTTGTGTCCAAGAAAAGCTCTTGCTCTCCAAGCTCAAGTTTTACATCTTGAGAGCATCAAGCCCTTGCGCACCCGCTCTCCCGCCGTAGTTCACGAGAGCGACGTTGCGCCGTCGCGTGGCTCACGCACCCGCATCATCGATTCGACGCACTCCTTGCAAAGGGGAGTTTCCTAATTCCTATAGAAGCTAGGTTTAAATCTTTATTGGCTCTATAGGACTATATTTGTTATTTTACTTTGTTATTTTGTTGGGTATTCGCTTTGTGAATTCCCGTCTCCTTCGTGGGACAAAATCCTTCTCGTGAAAAGAAGGGGTTGAGGAACGCTACCCTCGCACTTGTAGCGTGGTTGTACTTGAGGTTGAATCACCCTCGTTTAAAGTGATTCGTTTAGTGGATTTGATCAACCTAGTTGATCGGAAAATTCTAACTCGAGAGGGTTAGGTGGTGGTTTTCACCCGATTTGAGTTTCCACCTAAAAATAATTGTGTACCTTATGCGATTGAATTTTGTGAGATTGTTTTACATTATATTTCCGCAATTTATTACGTCACCCCCTCCGAGTATGGTCGATTTCTACACAAGCAAGGCTCTCACCGGAGGTTTCCTACGGGTACGACACCCATGCCTCTTGAGCATTCGCACGAGAGGTATGGTGAGAATCAGGGCGTGGGGAGCTGCTCAGGCGGTAGGGGATTTCTCAGAGAACTCCCCTTTCAAATTTGAGAGCAGCTCCCTGGGGAAGCGAGGAGAAATCCTCCTCGAAACTTCGCCGGAGGTAAGGGTCCTTTGCTGCAATGGTAGAGGGACCGGAATGCAAAAAGTGATGAAGAAGTTGAGGGGGTTTCGCAAGGGTTTTCAAAAGTTAGGGGCCAAAATGTAATTGGGTGGACTTTTTTTGCAAAGTAGGTTAAGATGACCTTCCCTTAAGTTCAAATTTTGGTACAAACCTAATTTAAACCTAAGGAATCCAATGGTGAAATTGTATTTTATGCTTGACCACGTTTGACTGAACATTTTGCACAAAAACCTAAATTAGGTCAAATATTGAGCTCGGACCCCAATCTAGGTCAAAATAGGTTCCAAAGGCCAAATTAAAGGTTCTAAACCCCAGGGGATATGTTTTCATGAATTTTAGAGGGTTTAATTGATTTTTATCCTGACTGGAACCTTGTAAAATTAATTAGGTTTGTTTTAGAGTTAAAGAATGTCATTTAATTCTTAAATCTCACCATAACCCTTTTCTAACTGAACCATCCTACTTTTCCTCTTATTAAGTCCAATTGACCTATGTTTAGCCCTTGAAAATTCTCGTTAATGAACTGCAATGGTAAAATTATAATTTTACCCTTTGTTTCATGTTTTCTTCCCAGATTAGTGATCCCTTGAGTTAGGCCTTTCTCTTGGTTATATAGGAGCTTTTGTTCTCTTTTCTAGGTTGAAAAGAGCTAGTTAGGGCTTATGATGAGGTTCTCATCATACCCCCATGCCTAGCTTTTGCTAGTCCCTTAGTAAAATTTTAAGGTTTTAACTTCTGTTTTAGACCATAAGTTTCTTTCACCAGTTATGATAAGTGCTTTTTCTTTCTTTTATTTTGTGATTAGGTCAGAATGCCGACAGTAGGCCTAAAGGTACTCTAGTACCAACTAAGATCCGGACTTGACCAGCTTTAGCCTCGGTCCTCCGCGAAGGTTTTTAAGGTCCGCAGGAACTACCCTAAGGTTCATTAAACTCCGTGGTTAAAGCACCCATGCTTGAGACATATTTAGCCTTGGTTCAATTTGCAGTACGTTTTTGTAAGAGAGAGACAGAGGATTTATTTGTTTGGAGAGTTTTCTCCCTCTTTTCTTTTTATTTCTAGCTTCGAATTGGCTTCTCAACACGGTCTGTATCGGATTCCTCGTCCCCATTATCAATCCTCGAAGGTCCCTAGTAATCGATGCTTCATAATAGCACCACCCAAGGCAACCCCCAGAACCCTGATTTTCGAGATTTCAAGATAATCCCACCCATGGCGTTCCATGGTCGAATCCAGACCCTGGCAATCGACATTTTGTGATAATGCCACCCATGGTATATGAACCAACAAAGTGCTTACATGCTTCCGGTAGGATATGTACATATCCTAAGAGACAAGTACCAAGGAGACGATATGTTGTTACGCATCTTCGAGGGGAATTTCCCACCTCTCCGCGTCGGGAACTCGTCCAAATCAACTTGTGTTGATTGGCCGCTCCTAATCTAGGCAACATTTTCAGAACATTAAAACGCTTTTGCATGATTTTGATAGTTATGCGTACTAAACAAGATTGTGTGTGGATTGGGGTGCTTAGGTTACCGAGTCCAGCAAATCGAAGGTCAGTTAACAAGGCCGAATACTCCCTAAGCCTTAGACCTAATACTTAAGCTTCGCATTTTCCCCAACCTCTTGAGGATTATCCAGATCTTAGCGGGTACTAAGAGTCTAGCCAAAAAGACCTAAGGTCAGCGTTCCTACTAATCTCTTTTTGTGTCTCCTTAGCACTTTTCTTTACTTTTCTTGATGTGGTCTAGAATTTCGGTTAATCCCTTAATTTCTTGCTAATGACTATCTCTTTCTTTTCCATTTTGTACACCTTTTTTGTCATTTTGCTCTTTTTCCTCGTGTTTTGTATAGCCCACAAATTTTCTCTCAGTTTTCTTTTTTATGATATGTGATTTTTTTGTTAAAACCTTTATGATATGTGATTTTTTTGTTGAAACATTTTCTTGATATGAGTTTTCATACATTTTGCACTTTCATACCCCCCCATGCTTATGATTTGCAATGTCCCCATTGTAAATTAGGTGGATTCGAATTCAGCTTAGTTCATTCATTAGGACAGGTGTTGGGTGAGCAAACGAGTCGAGGTGACTGTTGCGGACGATTTCTAGACTCGAGTACGGGTACCTGAGGTGGAGTCGGTTGTTCTAATGGATGAACCCTCAAGTGCACTATGAATTCAGCATAGAAATGTCAGGAAAGGTTTCGGATTTTTCAAAGAATGACGGGTTACCTCCCGTTAAGCGTTGAGTTTTACACCATCGGCTGGGCGCAATGAGCTCAGGGAGAATGGAGGATAAAGGATGACTCAGCCAACTCTGTATTGGTCATGTCAATGAACGGTTTGAGTCTCTGGCCATTCACGACGAATGTGGCTGAGTGAACTGATCTCAACTGCTCCATTTTCAAAGATTCATCGGACTAAGTAAGGTCCTATCCATTTAGATTGTAGCTTCCCTGGGAATAATTTGAGTCAGGCATCAAAGAGTAAGACCTTTTGACCAGGGTGAAAGATATTTCTAGATATGTGCTTGTTGTGAAAGGCTTTAACCCACTCTTTGTAAATTCGTGAGTTTTCATACGCATCATGGCGTAATTCATCAATCTCGCTCATCTGAAGCTTTCTATGGGTTCCAGCCTTAGAAAGATCTAAGTTGCAATTCTATACTACCTAATAGGCTTTATGCTCCAATTCGACGGGAGGTGACATGCCTTCCCGTACACCAGCCTGAAAGGAGACATACCTAATTGGGTTTTATGGGCGATCCTATAAGCCCACAAAGCTTTCGAAAGTCGAGATAACCAATCCTTCCTATCAGGTCGAACAGTAACCTAGAGGATTTTCTTGATCTCCCAGTTTGATAACTCAACTAGACCATTAGTTTGGGGGTGGTAAGGAGTAGAGATTCGGTGCGACACCCCGTATTTGGTCATCAGTGACCTAAACTGAACGTTTGTGAAATGGGTCCCTCCATCAGAAATGATTGCACGTGGAATCCCAAACCGTGAGAAGATATTTTGGTGGATGAACTTGATAACAACTTTGTGATCATTGGTTGGGTCGGAATGGTTTCGATCCATTTGGACACATAGTCAATAGCGAGTAAAATGTATTCAAAGCCGTCCGAGATAGGGAAGGGTCCCATAAAATCAATCCCCCATATGTCAAAAATCTCGCATACCAGAATCGGCTGTAGAGGCATCATGTCACAATGGCTCATGTTGCCCAAGGTCTGGAAATAGGTACATGCCTTACAGTGATTGTATGCATCCTTGAAAATTGTGGGCCAGTAAAAGCCACACTGGAGGACTTTTGATGCTACTTTGTGTCCTAAAAAATGTCCACTGCATGCCTGGTCATGGCAGAAAGAGGGTATGTCTTTGATTTCCGCTTCCGTGACACACCGTCGGATAATTTGATCAGCACCAATGCGAAATAAATACGGGTCTTCCCAAAGGTAATACTTGCCATTGGAACACAATTTGTCCTTCTTGGCCTTTGGCCAATCAAACGGGATCTGATGTGATGCCAAGTAGTTTACTATGTTAGCAAACCATGGAAGCCCTGTATCAATAGTCAGGAAGTGCTCATCAGGAAAGTGTTCCGTGATGGGTTCGGAAGGGTCAATGATCTCAGAAGGAAGGCAAGACAAGTGATCAGCTACCACATTCTATCTTCCCGCTTTGTTGCGAATCTCAAGGTCAAATTCTTACAACAGCAAGATCAATCGGATTAATCGAGGTTTCGCGTCCTTCTTTGCAAGGAGATGCCTTACAGCTGTGTGATCCAAGTAGATAATAACATGGGAACCCAGGAGGTAAGATCTGAATTTTTCTAGGGCAAATACTACGGCTAGCAGCTCTTTCTCAGTAAAAGTGTAGTTACGCTAAGCCTCGTCAAGTGTTTTGCTAGCGTAGTAAATGACCACGGGTTTCCTGTCAATTTTCTGCCCCAAAACCACTCCTACAGTGAAGTCAGATGCATCGCACATGATCTCAAAGGGTTGAGACCAATCAGGGGACTGTAAGACCTGGGCTTGGGTAACTCAGTCACGAAGGATCTTAAATGCTTGAGTGCATTCCTTGGAGATTTCGAAAGGTACATTCTTGGAGAGAAGAGTGGTCAGGGGGCGCATGATTTTCGAAAAATCAGGGATAAATCGACGGTAAAAATCGATGCGCCCTAGAAAATATCAGATGTCCTTGATCGAGCTAGGCATAGGGAGTTTGGAAATCAAGCTAACCTTGGCTCGATCGACCTGGATGCCTTTCTCCGAAATCAGATGTCCTAGGACGATTCCCTCAGGCACCATGAAGTGGCTCTTTCCCTAGGAAAGAACCAGATTCACGTCAATGCATCGCCTGAGTATTTGGACCAACTGCTGGAGGCAATTGTCAAATGATGCTCCAAATACTGAAAAGTCATCCATGAAGACTTCCAGATAATCACCTACCATATCTGAGAATATGGCAAGCATGCACTGCTAAAAAGTCGCGGGTGCATTGCAGAGACCGAAAGGCATCCTTCGGAATGCGTACGTCCCGAAGGGATAGGTGAACGTGGTCTTTTCTTGGTCCTCTGGATGGATTGCCACTTGGTTATAACCGGAGTATCCGTCAAAAAAGCAAAAGAACCTATTTCCCGCTAGTTTCTCGAGGATCTAATCAATAAATGGTAGTGGGAAATGATCCTTCTTCATGGAGGAATTGAGTCTTCTGTAATCAATGCTGACTCTCCACGAGTTAGCTATACGGGTCGGTATGACCTCTCCAGTTTTAGTCGTGATGGTGGTGAGTCCTACCTTCTTAGGCACAATCTAGATTGGACTCACCCATCGACTGTCGGAGATCGGGTAGATGATCCCTGCATCTAACCACTTAATGATCTCCTTTTTCACTACCTCCTGCAGATTAGGGTTCAAACGTCTCTGCATTTCACGCGAAGGTCGTGCACCCTCTTCGGAATAGATATGGTGTGTGCAATAAGAGGGGCTGATACCAGTCAAATCATCGAGAGTCCATCCAATGGCTCTACGATGTTGCTAGAGAACAGTAATCAGACAGGATTCCTGGTCAGGTGTGAGTCTGGAGTTTATAATCACAGGAAACATCTGATTGGAACCCAAAAAGACGTACTTCAGATGATCAGGAAGGGGCTTGAGTTCCAGGATGGGATTATCAGCAGCAGCGGGTGGTTCAGAGTGTGTGTTAGGAACAAAGGTAGGAGTTATGGGTGTATCCAGATCAGGTTCAGACTCCTCTATTTGCGGGTTTTGATCTTCTTGTGGTTGATCGAGGATAATTAGGTTATCCTCGGTATACGATTCATCAACCACGGCTTTGATATCACATATTTGTTCTACAACACCATAATTAATCCCTTGTTGGGCCTTAAAGATGTCAATCTTTAGAGTTTGGTTCCCAAATTTCAGTTCTATTTGGCCCTCCTCACATCTTATGTTGACCCTAGCAGTGGCCAGAAAAGGTCTCCCTAGTATAATCGGTGTATCCCTTGGGTTCTCAGGTGCATCCATATCTAGAGCTATAAAATCCACCAGGAAGTAGAAATCCCGTACCCTAACAATGACATCCTCGAGTATTCCTTTAGGTGACTTGATAGATCGATCAGCTAACTGCAATGTCACCTCTGTCGGTTTAAGCTCGGACTCTTCAAGGTGGTTAAGGAGGGATGTAGGTATTAGGTTTATGGAGGCACCTAGGTCTAACAAGGCTCTGTCGAATTGGGTTTCACCAATTTTACATGAAATCAGGGGAATGCCTGGGTCTTTAGCCTTAGGTGGGAGTTTACTCAAGATTACAGAGCTGGCTTGCTATGACAGTATGATCGGACTCCTACTTTTGGTTTGTGGCTTACGCTTGGGTGTACATACATCTTTCAGAAATCGTGCGTAAGGTGGTACATAGCGGATTGCATCCATCAAAGGGATGTTTTTCTGGACCTGTTCAAAGAGCTTGACCAAATCCTCCTCAGGAGCCATGGGTTTGGTTATCCTTTTTCTCTTGGTCAAGGCCTCGGGAAATGGAACCTTGGCTGGTTCCTCTAGAATAGGTCCAGGTTCTTGACCTGGGATAGGGACATCCTGGATATCTATCCTAGGGCTTGGATCACTACCAGGCTTGGAGTGGTTTGGATAAGGTGGGTCTTGAGTTGCTTTACCACTACGGGTTGTTATGGAGTTTAATCCTGCCTGGTTCTAGTTTGGGGTTGGTAAAATGGGTGACTGCTGTTGAAATCCCGCATAATATGTCGAAGCTTCCATCCCGTTAGGTGATGGAACAGAAGGGGCCTGATAAATCATATGTACGTGGCCTGGATTTGGGTTCATAACGCACCTCTGGGTTGGCACGTTATTTGGATTCGGCAGAGGTTGCAAAGGAACTGTGCCCGATTGGCGGGAATTCGCCATATAGGCGAGTTGGTTGGGAACCTCTGTGATATCATCCTTGTGTTGTTTTGTATTGCCGCATTCATTTTCTGAATGTCAACCAGTGTTTGAAGGATAAGAGACATTTGATCTTGGTTTTGCCTAGATTGATAGGTGGGGTTGGGCCGAGGCTGAGGTAGCTGATATTGACGAGGAGCTTGTGGACGGGGTTGATAAGGTGGTCTTTGATTCTGAGAATTTCCTGTCCACCGGAAATTGGGATGATTTTGCCATCCAGGGTTGTAGGTGTTGGAAAATGGGTCATTCTAGATGACGTTGAGGTCCTCGCAGGTCTGAGGAGCCTCAAGAAGGTCAGAGTATGAGGATTCAGAGTTCCCTCCACTAGAATAGAGCGGATCGGAGGTCCCTCCGGTCCTAGAGTCAGATAGGGGTGGATACGGGTCCATCCCCTAAGAAGATTGGTGATAGATGTTTTGCACAGTTTCCCTCGCAAGAGGTGGCTGTGCGAAAGAGTTCTACGTAGAGGTGGCTCGCTGTAGATGCCGAGTCAGCTTGTCCACCTTCTTCTCTATGATAGAGACCTTGTCCAACCGACTGGCCATCAGCTCCAAGTTGACGAATGCGGATAGGCCCTCCGTCTCATGTGCTCCCCTAAGATTCGTCGATGCGCGGGCATTCATCCAGTTGAATAAGCCCATGGAGTCATTATTGATGGAGATCTCGCACATATTCTCAAGAATCTCCCACACCATGTCCTCATGCTGACCCATGATATTTCCTCCGCAGGTTGCATTGACGAATAATCGAATGGCTTCACGGAGTCCCTAGTAAAAAGACTAGACTTGTTCCCATTTAGGAACTCCGTGATAGGGGCACTTTCGCATGAGATCCAAGAATCGGTCCCATGCCTCATGAAGAGGTTCTCCTGTTTGTTAGGTGAAATGAGTGATTTGATGGCACAAGGCATTTGTCTGACCAATGGGAAAGAACTTATTCAAAAACTTAGACTGAAGTTCATCCCATGTGTTGATTGGACGAGTCTGAGTTTAATACCAATGAGCAACCTTGTCCATGAGGGAGAAAGAAAACATCTTCATGAGCAGAATATCCCGATTTTGTGCATCTGACCCGAAGGTCTGGGCCAGATGCTTGAGCTGTTTAATGTGTTGGAATGGATCCTCGGAGTTAAGCCCATAGAATTTTGGTATGGCATGAATCATATTAGGCTTGAGTTCGGAATCAGGACCTCCAGCCGGGATTCGGACTCGAGGCTCGATTGCCATCGCAGCGGGATTATAGTAATCTCGCATCATAGGACGCTGCGGTGGGTTTACAAAGTTTTGGAAGAGATCATTTAGGCACTGAAGCTGGTGCTCAAGGTTGTTCTCTTCTTCAACGGGTTGTGCCATGATGGAAGAAGGAGAACTTGGTTCTGAATCAGAGGAAAGATCTATGTGATGGGGTTGCTGCACAAACAAGGGCATCGAGGCTTGGCCTCGGGGAGAGTGGATTTCTAAAGGTCTTAAGGACCTCCTACCAAACATACACCGAAGGATTTGATGAGATCAGAATGTGCTGGACACAATCGAGACACCCAAAATATGTTGGGTGACTATAGAAGTTCGAGGCAGATGATACCCTTAGTCAGAAAGGTCGTCCACCTGAGAAATACCTGGGCAGTCAGAGAGGGAGAGTCCCGCGAAGACCCCTACACGGTAGAGCGTCCCCACGGGTTACAGGGTTTCCCCAACCCGACCTCTCTTGTCACTGAGATTCCAGGTAGACCAGAATGGGGACCTTGACCTCTTAAGTCTCCCTTTTTTACTTAAGATCAAGGTGCTTAGGGTTCCACTTGAATTTTTGGTCTTTTGAGTGCAAATAGTGATCTAATTTTTAGGTTGGTTGACCCAAAGGATCAACTTCACCTCTTTGTTCCTTTGAGAGCTTTTTAGGTCCTTGCTTTTAAGGTTCAAATGGATTAAGAGCCAGATTTGCTTAGGGTTTCTCTTGGATAGATCTTTTCAAACAAGACTTAGGCACACCTCTTTTTGAAATTTTTGATTCTTTGCTTAAGAGAAGATGTATCTCTAAAAACCCTAGCTTGTAATCCTTAAGTTGGCTCTATTTAGTCCAATTTAGTTGCCTCAAAAAGTGGTAACTAGGGCTCAATCAATGAGGTTTTAGCCCTAGTTACCTTAATTGGATGTACAAATCAAAATGTGTTGAAATAAAAATCAGGCAACTTTTGTGAATTACTAAATATGGAAACAAGTAGCCCTAGATTGATTTTTCTTTATTTTTCTTTTTAGATTTTGAGGGGAGTAAGAGGGCTAATGAAAGTTCACCTGTTCCTTGGTGTGGTTGTTGTGCGGTTGCTTTTCTTTCCTCGACTTTCCCTGCGACAAACACGACAAAAGAGAAAAATTAAGTCAGTATTGAATCAAAAGTTGTGAGCAAAGCTTCTAAAATGCCCGTTGCTCCCTGGCAATGGTGCCAGAAAAATGTTACAATGCTTTGTCGTATTTTAAATCAGTCTCATTGCAGTATAGTCGAAAAAGCATTATGAACAAATAAGAATTTTATTACTCGAAAATCAAAATATCCGAGGTCAAACTCAGGGAGCAAATAGGTATTTTAGAAACTAAAATCACAATCTCAAATTACTCAAAAGATGATATCAATGCAACCCAATGTATATGAAAATTAGAGAGAGAAAATGCAAAAAGAAATAGATTGTCTTTCTTCTTCTCTTTTCTTCCTTCTTCTTTCTCTCTGTAACTTCTTCTTCCTTCTTTTTCTTCTCTCTTTATTTTCCTTTTGCTTTCCTCTGCTTGGCCGCACCTTCTCCTTTCTTTCTCTGATTTCCCTTTCTTACACGCCTGATTCTATGAATTAGACGCCTTATCTTGCGGTTGCTAGAGTGCCTTCTTTTGCTCTCTGTCTTCTCTTTCTTCTTCCTTTCTTTCTATCTTCTTCTACGGCTCCTTCTTCCTTCTTCTACCTTGTCTTTCTTCTTCAGCCTCTGCCTCTAGTCTTCTTTCTTCTTTCTCTGCTAAGTCCCTACTTCTCTCTTTCTTCACCAGCTACCTTCTTTTTCTTCTCTTCCTCTACTTAAGCTTTGGTTGCAGCTGCAGTGCTTCTTCTTCTTCTCTTTCCCGTAGCTCCTTCCCTCAGCTTCTTCTTCTTCTTCAACAGCTACCTCCTCCTCCTTCTTCCCCTGGACAGCACAGGGCAAAACCTACCCCTACCCTCCCCAGTGTATGCTCTCTCTCTTTTCTCTCTTCAGTTTACTCTCCCAGAGCCAATCGAGTATTCGGGTCAGGTCAAGACACCCAAGTCCAGGTGCACCGGTGAGGGTGATGCACGAGGAGTGCAGGGTTATCAAATCAGGTGATAACACTGCATCTCGGGGTGATAACTCTGTTATATGGGGTTTATCTTAAGAACAAAATGCATAAATAACACAAACTAAATAGGAATGGGAACATTGCATGTATCACACATTAAGATTGCTTATAGAACATTATTAATGGCCATTTGTATGAGCACTTGTCAAAACAGGCCTCAAATGAGCAATCGAACCTCACAGATGGATTCAGAGCGACGAACGGAGTCCAACGGACTCAAAATCGGCCAAATCCGACATCCGGAGCTTCCGCAATGGGCCCAAGAAGTTCTGACCGTTCATCTTATGATCAACGGCCCATGGTGCACCATGTGGTGCCCGCACGCCTCGCCCAGTCCCCTCCATCAACCGCAGAATGATTTGAGCCATCTGATCTTCGATTGGACAACTGAGAACACCGCACCAACCTCCTACGCCATCACCGCACGCCTCGCCCGAGCAGATCACGACCGTCGGATCACCATCCAACGGTCAGTAGTAGCCGAGCATCGACGTGCAACCGTGACCATCCACGCAGGGCAGCGCAGCGGTCGACGCCTCAACCGCGCGACAAGGGGGCGCGGGTTCGAAACGCCCCGCGCACCAAATCGAAGGCGAAGGCACGCGCGGGTGAAATTGGACCGCCCGATCAGCAGCGGATGGGCGCGATCACGAGACGTGGTGCCTACAGATGCACCCTGATCAGACGCGCACGATGACGCGGGCGTGAGGGCGCGATCCAGGCGTGCACCCCGCGTGGGATCCTAGTCGTCCGATCTTCGATCGGATGGTTTACGACGCGCGCACATGGATCAGGCTCGAGGAAGCACAGCCGCGGGCGAGTGACCGGCAGGCAGGGGCCTTCACCAACGTTTTGGGAAGGGTTTTAGCGACGTCCCGGACATCGCTAAAACCCCTTCTTCATTTGGAATGCCCTTCTCCCTATTTAAACCCCTTCCAACCACCCATTCAAGGCATTCACTCCACTTGCAACTACTCTACCCCCTCCTAGCTACCTTTAAGCCCTTTTGTAATCGCCGGAGACGACGAGCCACCGACGGAGCCCTCTCCACCACCGTGGCTGCCTCGCCGTCCTCCCCTCTCTCTCTCTCTCTCTTCCCTTCTTTTAAGCTTTACTTTACTTATGTTTAGGTATTTATCTAGTGCTTTAATTATGAACTAAAGTTGCATAATTAATGAAGTTATTTTCTATTCAATTGCTTGCTCTATTTTCTATTCAAGTTGCATGTGGCGAATGAAACAATTCTAACCCTAATCTCTCTCTCTCTCTCTCTCGCTTTTCACCCGCGCCTTTTCGCAAGCAAATCCCCACAATTTTTCATGACAATAAGTGACAAGAAGAATCCGATTTTTACACCTCCCTAAGACCGACACTCGAACTCACATCTGTTTCTTTACTTTAAAATCGATGAAGCAAGTACAAACTATAACGACACTTCCAAACACACGTGCACGCACACGTCATCAGGTCAGCCAGGTCCACCGAGGAGTGAGAGTGGACGAGGCGGTGAGTGGGCGAGGGTACCTCACCCCGTGTACTGGAGGCGATAAGGGTAAAACACAAAAACAATATAAATGTCTTACCGCTCACCTGCTTCTTCGCTCCCGCAGGGAAGACGCCCGCCCAATTGAAGCAGCTGCAGTCGTGGATGCCTCTAATTGCTAGGTGTAGAAGGTTTACAGGAGGGTTCCGCGCACCTGGGGCATCTCAACCTGGAAGGGAATGACCTGGAGCTCACGAGCTTGCTGCTTCACACCTTCACTAATGGTGGCAGAGGGGTGGAATCTGAAATGCACGAATATAGCCTCGCGGCCCTGTCAGATAATTGGAAAACCTTCGTTGTATCATGGCGAAGGTGAGGCGGGGGTCGGCGTGGCTCAGAATGGCCTTGGCGTGTGTGCCTAGGTCGAACTGTGGCTATGAATCTGGGGTTGTTTGAGGGCAGTGTGTGGTGCGTGTGGTGGTCAATGGAGAGGTGGAAGATGATCAGTGGAAGGTGGCGATGCTTCGTCGATAGTTGGCGAGGGGTGTGAGTGTGTGGAATGATGGATGCACCTTCGCCGGTGGTCGGCCGAAGGTGGAGAAGATGGTGGTGGTCTGTGGTTGTATACTTCGCTGGCATGCAAGATGCTTTGTCTTTATAGCATGCCATAAGTGTCGTCATCCTTAGTTTAGAGAAGTTATGAACTAAGGGGGATCCTTGAAGATTTGATCGCAACTTAGGGTTACTTCTTGCATATAACTAGTGTTTGGAGAAATTTCGATGGCATTTTGTCGCTCTTCTCCGGTATATCAACTAATCTTAGCACTATTCCCGAAGCACCCTTTAGTGGGGATTATTGGGAATTTAGTTAAAGTTAGTCTTGGGGGATATACTGGAGAAGTATGGGGAAATACTATCGAAATTTTTCCAAATACTGGTTGCATGTAATAAGTAACATTGTGATCAAATCTTCAAGGATGAGCTATCATGTGAGTGGTGTTGGAGGAAGGGAGGGAAGATGGAGGAGGGGGGTACTAGAGGGGGGAGATGGGAAGAGGCAGGTGGCACTAAAGGAGGTAGGGGGAGGTGCGAGGAGGGAGGAGGTAGGAGGAGGAGGGTCTTGAGGAGGAACTAGAGGAGTGAATTGAAGGAGGAGGGAGGAGGCAAGGGGAGGTGCATGGGAGGAGGAGGGTCTAGAGGAGGATTTGAGGGTTAACGTTATGAATTTAGGGATTTGGAAAGGAGGGGAGGAAGAGAATGGAGGGAGTAAGAGGAATATAAAGAAGATTAGGGGTTGAGAGGGTGAGGAGGAGGAGAGGGTTGGGGTGAAGGGAGCTACTATTAGAAGAGTAATTTATAAATGAATGATATTTATGTTTCATTATGACATTTTCATTATAACTTTATAGATACACACACTTTACATAAATTTAGATGCACCTGATGACAAACAATAGGAGTTCTAACTCATAAGGTATAGGTTGTGAGAGAAATATAACTGTGTTAAAATACTTGTCCATCAAGACTTATGATCATGTTATATGGACAACGCGAAGTGTGTGTATACTTCACTGACATGCACGATGTTTTGTCCTTACAGTATGCCATAAGTTTCGTCGTCATTACTCCAGAGAAGTTCTAAACTAAGGGAGGTCCTTGAAGATTTGATCATAACTTAAGGTTACTTCTTGCATGTTGCTAGTGTTTGGAGAAATTTCAATCGCATTTTGTCGATCTTCTCCGGTATACCAACTAATCTTAGAACTGTTCCTGAAGCGCCCTTTAGTGGGGATTATTGGGAATGTAGTTAAGGTTAGTCTTGGGGGATATACTGGAGAAGTGCAGAGAAATGCTGTCGAAATTTTTCCAAATACTGGTTGCATGTAATAAGTAACGTTGTGATTAAATCTTTAAGAATGAGCTATCATGTGGGTGGTGTTGGAGGAAGAGAGGGAAGATGGTGGAGGGGGGGTACTAGAGGGGGGAGATGGGAAGAGGCAGGCAGCACTAGAGGAGATAGGGGGAGGTGCGAGGAGGAAGGAGGAGGTAGGAGGAGGAGGGTCTTGAGGAGGAGGAACTAGAGGAGTGAATTGGAGGAAGGAGGAGGCAAGGGAGGTGCATGGGGGGAGGAGGGTCTAGAGGATGATTTAAGGGTTAGGGTTATGAATTTAGGGATTAGGTTAACAAGCTTAATGTTTAGAGATTTAGAAAGGAGGGGAGGAAGAGAATGGAGGGAGTAAGAGGAATATAAAGAAGATTAGGGAGTGAGAGGGTGAGTAGGAGGAGAGGGTTGGGGTGAAGGGAGCTACTTTTAGAAGAGTAATTTATAAATGAAGGATATTTGATATTTATGTTTCATTATGATACTTTTGTTATAACTTTATATATACACATACTTGCATAAACTTAGATGCACCTGATGACAAACAATAGAAGTTCTAACTCTTAAGGTATTGGTTGTGAGAGAAATATAACTGTGTCAAAATACTTGTCCATCGAGACTTATGATCATGTTATATGGACAATGCGAAGTGTGTGTATACTTCACTGACATGCACGATGTTTTGTCTTTATAGCATGTCATAAATGCCGTCCTTAGTTCAGAGAAGTTCTGAACTAAGGGGGGTCCTTGAAGATTTGATCGTAACTTAGGGTTACTTCTTGCATGTAGCTAGTGTTTGGAGAAATTTCGATCGCATTTTGTTGCTCTTCTCCGGTATACCAACTAATCTTACCTCTATTCCTAACGTGCCCTTTAGTGGGTTATTATTTAGAATGTAGTTAAAGTTAGTCTTAGGGGATATACTAGAGAAGTGCGTGGAAATGATGCTGAAATTTTTCCAAATATTAGTCGTATGTAATAAGTAACGTTGTGATTAAATCTTCAAGGATGAGCTATCATGTGGGTGGTGTTGGAGGAAGGGAGGGAAGATGGAGGAGGGGGGTACTAGAGGGGGGAGATGGGAGGAGGCAGGCGGCACTAGAGGAGGTAGGGGGAGGTGCGAGGAGGAAGGAGGAGGTAGGAGGAGGAGGGTCTTAAGGAGGAGGAACTAGAGGAGTGAATTGAAGGACGAGGGAGGAGGCAAGGGGAGGTGCATGGGAGGAGGAAGGTCTAGAGGAGGATTTGAGGGTTAGGGTTATGAATTTGGGGATTAGGTTAACAAGCTTAATGTTCCGGGATTTAGAAAGGAGGGGAGGAAGAGAATGGAGGGAGTAAGAGGAATATAAAGAAGATTAGGGGCTGAGAGGGTAAGGAGGAGAGGGTTAGGGTGAAGGGAGCTACTGTTAAAAGAGTAATTTATAAATGAACGATATTTGATTTTTATGTTTCATTATGATATTTTTATTATAGCTTTATCGATACACACACTTGCATAAATTTAGATGCACCTGAGGATAAACAATAGGAGTTCTAACTCTTAAGGTATAGGTTGTGAGAGAAATATTGCTGTGTCAAAATACTTGCCATCGAGACTTATGATCATGTTATATGGACAATGCGAAGTGTGTGTATACTTCACTGACATGAATGATGTGTTGTCTTTATATCATGCCATAAGTGTCATCGTCCTTACTTCAGAGAAGTTCTGAACTAAGAAGGGTCCTTGAAGATTTGATCACAACTTAGGGTTACTTTTTGCATGTAGCTAGTGTTTGCAGAAATTTTGATCGCCTTTTGTCGCTCTTCTCCGGTATACCAACTAATCTTAGCTCTGTTCCTGAAGCGCCCTTTTGTGGGGATTATTGGGAATGAAGTTAAGGTTAGTCTTGGGGGATATACTGGAGAAGTGCAGGGAAATGCTATCGAAATTGTTCCAAATATTAGTTGCATGTAATAAGTAATGTTGTAATCAAATCTTCAAGGATGAACTATCATGTGGGTGGTGTTGGAGGAAGGGAGGGAAGATGGTGGAGGGGGGTACTAGAGGGGGGAGATGGGAAGAGATAGGCGGCACTAGAGGAGGTAGGGGGAGGTGCGAGGAGGAAGGAGGAGGTAGGAGGAGGAGGGTCTTGAGGAGGAGGAACCAGAGGAGTGAATTGAAGGAGGAGGGAGGAGGCAAGGGGAGGTGCATGGGAGGAGGAGGGTCTAGAGGAGGATTTGAGGGTTAGGGTTATGAATTTAGGGATTAGGTTAACAAGCTTAATGTTTAGGGATTTAGAAAGGAGGGGAGGAAGAGATTGGAGGGAGTAAGAGGAATATAAAGAAGATTAGGGGTTGAAAGGGTGAGGAGGAGGAGAGGGTTTGGGTGAAGGGAGCTACTGTTAGAAGAGTAATTTATAAATGAACGATATTTGATATTTATGTTTCATTATGATATTTTTATTATAACTTTATATATACATACACTTGCATAAATTTAGATGCGCCTGATGACAAACAATACGAGTTCTAACTTTTAAGGTATTGGTTGTGAGAGAAATATAACTGTGTCAAAATACTTGTCCATCGAGACTTATGATCATGTTATATGGACAATGCAAAATATGTGTATATTTCACTGACATGCACGATGTTTTGTCTTTATAGCATACCATAAGTGTCGTTGTTCTTAGTTCAGAGAAGTTCTGAACTAAGGGGGTCTTTGAAGATTTGATCGCAACTTAGGATTACTTCTTGTATGTAGCTAGTGTTTGGAGAAATTTCGATCGCATTTTGTTACTCTTCTCCGGTATACCAACTAATCTTAGCTCTATTCCTGAAACACCCTTTAGTGGGGATTATTGGGAATGTAGTTAAGGTTAGTCTTGGGGGATATACTAGAGAAGTGCGAGGAAATGCTACCGAAATTTTTCCAAATACTTGTTACATGTAATAAGTAACATTGTGATCAAATCTTTAAGAATGAACTATCAAGTGAAAATCTTCTTAAAATACACATATTTTCCTTATTTGAATCTAACTTATGAGTGGTTGATATTGATATTTAAGTTAATTTTCATGGATAAGTCATGAATTAGTTTGAAGAATACGAATTACTACAAATACAAGAATGGAGTAATTTCGTTTCTGGAGTGGGCATTTAATATTAATAGGAAGATATTTAGACGAGGAGAATTTCTTCAGTCGATTTTATACCCATGTTGACACTGTTTGAATAGGTTTTTCCATGACCGAGACACTATTTTCGAGCACATGATATGTAATGATTGGTGGCAGCATTACGTAAATTGGACAGCTCATGTTGAGCAAATCACAGCATAAGTCAAATATGATAGAATTGATAATTTAGGACAAAGTGATGACAATCAGGGAGATGAATTAGATGAAATGTTACATGATATGAGAGTAGTAGACCCTGAGGATGCAAATGACAATGAAACATTACGAGATTGTATTGAGTTTTATAATGCAGTCAAGGTAGCAGATGATCCTATTGCTCCTGGAATAACGTTATGTTGAAGTTGTCATTCCTTTTGAAATTGTTTCAAATGAAAGTAACGAATTGAGCCACAACAAAATTAATGTCTGAGGACCTTCATTTCATTAGGGAGCTGCTGAATAATTCTACTAGGTACCCTAGGTCATGGTAGATGCGAAGAAGCAGATACGCGGGCTCGGACTAAAATGCGAGAAGATTGATGTCTGTCGTAATAATTGTGTCCAATACATGAATGAGTACTCAGGGTTGAGTAATTGTCCCGAATGTGGTGAGAAATATAAGATGGGAAAATCAACAAACACGAGCGGGAAGAAAAAACCAGAGAATGTTCTCCGTTATTTTCCACTGATCTCTAGGCTTCAACGCTTATTCATTTCCAGTAAAACAACAAAATTGATGGCATGACATCAGGAGAATAAATCAAGAGATGGACGCATCGATCATCCAACAGATTTTGATGAGTGAAATAGATTTAACAAGAATCATGCATCATGTGCAAAGGAGGCACGGAATGAGCATGAGGTTAGGGCTTGCAAGTGATGGATTCAACCCATTCAAGAACATGTATCCATCATATTTCATATGGCAGGTGGTCATGTTAACTTATAACTTACCTCCTTAGCTATACATGCAATCCGCATTCATGATATTGACCCTCCTTATCCTAGATCCCAAGCAACCAGGAAATACGATAGATGTTTATCTCAAACCGTTAATTGATGAACTGAAAGTCCTGTGGTATAGTGGTGTTCAAGTATATGACACACAGAAGAAAAAATTCTTTCAGTTGCATGTAGCATTATTGTGGGCAATCAATGACTTTCTAGCATATACTCATTTGTTAGGATAGAGTATGAAAGGAAAGTTTGCATGTCCAATCTGTTTAAGTGATACTCATCACTTGAGATTGCCTGAAAGCAAGAAGTTATGTTACTTAAGGCACGTAGATTTTTGTCCATTGAACACAGATGGAGAACGTCACAATTCAAGAATAGATTTGATGGTAAAGTATGTCGATATTCGTCGAAGAATCCGAAAAATAAACTGAGTACAGGTTTTGTTAGGTTGTCTGGTGTGAAAATCATTGAGATATTTCAAAAATGACTTAACTTCCTTGCGACATTCAAGATTTAGGAAGAAAAGCATATTTTTTATAAAGCTTCCATATTATCAGGATTTGACTGTACGACATAATTTAGATGTCATGTACATTGACAAAAATGTAATGAACAACATTTTAGATGTATTAAACTTAACAATTAAAACAAGCAATGATATGAAAGTTTTGGGTATTCGTCCTGAGTTACACGTTCAAGAAGGTGACCTTCACTTTTCAGAAGTTATATACAGTCTTTATTGGAGAGTAGAGGCAAAGGATTTTCTCCTTCCTGAAAGACATTCGGTTTCCAGATGGATATTCGTCCTAACTTTCACATTGTGTAAATGAAGTGCAAAAGAAGATTACTGGGTTAAAATGTCATAACTCTTATGTGTACGTGCAATCTTATTCCCACTAGCGATACGTGGAGTGATGCCTGATCCAGTAGTTGATTCATTTACAAAGATGAGTATATATTTTAAAGTTATATGTTTGAAGACATTAGATCCCGAATTGCTAGAGTACTGGGATAAACAAATTGTAATTACTTTGTAAAATGGAGTAGATTTTTCCACTTGCATTCTTTGAAATGATGGTTTATGTCACACTTTATCTTGCAAATGAAGCGAGAATTGCTGGATCCGTACAGTACAGATTGATGTATTCAATTAAACAATATTTAAAGAATCTGAAAGATTATGTGCTAAATAAAGCAAAGCCAGAAGGGTCAATCATGGAAGGATACCTTGCAGAGGAATGTATTAACTTCTGTGCCATGTACATAAATGAGATAGATAATTGATTTAATCGACTTGAACGAAATTATGATTGAGGATTTAATGGTAATGATGAAGATTATTTATCCATATTTGACATCAGAGGAAGGTCGATCCTTCTCACCAAGTTCAAGTCTATCTCGGAAATGAACCATTGATTGGCTCACTTGTACATTTTGAAGCAAATTCCACAAGTTGATGAATTTTACAATAAATTCAAAAAATCCTCTGATCCATCTACACCTGAATTGCAGTTCCTTGATTAGTTCAAAGATCGTGTAAATAAACTGAAAGAACAGGGGGATCCACGGTGAATACAGGATTTTGATGTAATCACTGATGAACCTTTAACATACAGACATTACCATTCGGGTTATATAATTAACGGATTCAAATTCCGACTAAGGTCAATTGATGATTCGAAGACCACACAACAGGTGGGAGTCGTTGTCAGTTATAACCTAAGTACTGGTTGTGTGGGTATTACAATCAAATTGAAAAGATTGTGGAAATGTGTTTTAGGTTTAACCGTAAAGTGATTTTATTCAAGTGTGATTGTTTTGATGTATTCAAAGAAGGCATTGGATTTAAAGTCAATGAGAAATACAATTTTTTAAGTTTAAGTAAGAACCGTCGTATTTTTTAGTCATTAGAACCATTCACATTAGCTTGTCAGGTAGCACAAGCATTCAACGTGCCTGATAATAGCAGAAATGGATGGATAATACCCGTTAGAGCTATACAGCGTGAACAATACGATGCGGAGAAAGCTCCAGGCCCAGATGTAGAATCTGAAGCATATCGAGAAATCCTACAAGATGAAGTTGTCCCCAGTGCAATGGACATTGATATATAAGGTAATTTTCCCAAAAAATTAATCTTTAACCCACAAATGAAATTATTAAAGAAAATTTTCTAGTTATATGTTTTGTTTATTTGTCTTTTAAATTTATGAGTTTTGTTGAAAAACTTATATTTATTTATTATTCGAAATAGACTTTTAAGTTATTACCTTCTATGATAGGTTTTTTGCATTCGTTGAGATTCCTACAGTATATTCTACACAATGGTGAGGTTCTTCAACTTATGAATAATTTAAAATTATTCTCTTCATGTTAGATGTGGGGTGTGGCCACTTAGGTTTTTTGTAATTATGTGGAGTGTGCCCACTTAGATTTTTTCTGATTATGTAGGGTGTACCCACTATATATTATTAATGTTATATCTTTTTTGTGATTATGTGGGGTGTACCCACTTTTCTTTCTTGTATGTGACAGTTGAATGTTATTAAGAATGTGATGAGTAATTAGAAGAAGAACACGGAATTAGAGGGGAGATTGGGAAGGAAATAGAAGGTGGGAAGGGGAAGGGAAAGTGAGGGTGAGAAGGGAAGGAAAAAGAAGAGAAAGGGGAATAGAGGGGGGAATGGGAATGTGAAGAGGAAGGGAAAGGGGAAGGGAATGAGACGAGGAAAAGGAGGAATTGGAGTGGAAGGGGAAGGAAATGGAGGGTGGGAATGGAAAGGGAATGTGAGGGTGGGAAGGGAAGGAAAAAGAAGAGAAAGGGGAATGGAGGAAGGAATGGGAATGTGAAGAGGAAGGGAAAGGGGAAGAGAATGAGATGAGGAAAAGGAAAGAGGAAATGGCTAGTGGAAGGGGAAGGAAATGGAGGGTGGCAATGAGAAGGGAATGTGAGGGTAGGAAGGGAAGGAAAAAGAAGAGAAAGGGGAATGGAGGAAGGGAATGGGAATGTGAAGTAGAGGAAGGGAAAAGGGAAGGGAATGAGAAGTGGATGTGATTTTTGTTTTGATATTTGTTTTTATTTCCTACTTCTTTCATTTACATTTATTTCTATATTTGTTGGATATAGGATTTTTGGAAAATTATAATATATAGGGGAAATGCTACCAATTTTTTTTCTAAATATCCGATTATTTGTTTTATTTTTACGCAGGTGAACTGGAAGAAAAAGGCCAATAGGGGTGGCAGGGATCAGCCTCAGGCTCAAGCCCCCCATCAGGAGCCCCAGGCACCCTGCTACCAGTTTCTAAGGCCTTGAGATATGGCTAGATATCTCTAGAGTCAGAGGAGGGGGCGCAAGAGGAAGGGGAAGGGGAAGAGTCTGATTCCTCCTATGGATTTCAAGGAGGATCATGACTACGAGGAGGAACAGGCATCCACCGTTGATGAGTAGGAGGACAATGCTTCATTTGATGAGGATGTTGGGTTGGATGATCAGCTAGAGCAGTTGGCTGACCCAGATCCTTCCTGACCAGGACCTTCTACACTATGCCCTCGTCATATTAGTATGGAAGTTTAATAAATAGTACGATTTATTTCTTTCTTTGTCATTTAATGTTATGTTATAATTTTGTCTCTCAGGTACGACACGTAGGGGAAGAGGTCCGATTCAGAATAGGGACCTAGAGAGAATTTCGCAAGGGATCCGCATTACAGTCAGGATTACACCAGCGGGGGAAGTAGAGGGTTATCCTCCATTCGTCAGCAAGTTGGGTACACTGACGAAGGCAATCATCCCACTATCCTACTTTGACTGGAGAAAGGTGCCAAAAGAGCTGAAGAGGCAACTCATTCGAGAGTTAAAGGTAATTGGTAAAAACTTATAACTTATTTACATTGCTTTATATAAGTTTAAATTACATAACAATTACTACTCCCCTATTAATGCAGGCAATCTTCAATTAGGGGGATGATCCAAACATTTCCAAATATATCCTCATGCAAGCGGCTAAGATTCACAAAGATTGGAGATTGGAGATAAAGAGTAAGGTAAAAGAAAATTTTAACTTTATACGTTTCTTTTTTTTGCCATAATTGCAATATTATTTTTAACATTAAAAATATATATTTTAGTTTTATAAGAACATGAACCATGATGAGGCATTGCATAATGGGCCTCTTCTAACACAGCCGCACATTTGGAAGGAAGCATACGAGCATTGGTATGATTCAGGGACGCAAGTAAAAGTATTATTTATATGATAATTTAACTAATTTTGAAGTTAATAAATTATACCTTTATATCAAGAGCAAGCCCAAAAGAATAAGGATAGGCGGGACGAAATTGCTATACGTAAGCATTTTTAATCATTAGTTTCTTTTACACCTTACAATATTTATAAGTTATTTCAATTAACTCATTCAAATTACAGTCCCAAATGCATCAGGTGCCCAGCTTGATCGGGTGGGAGTATATAAAGCCACTCATAGTAAGTTGAGTCATGAGGAAAATAAAGAGTAGCTTCATGACACATACCAGAAAAGACACGTAAGTTAAATTACACAATACTTTTATTTTATTTCTTAATTAAAATTAAATGATATTACTTAAGGTAATTGAATTTTTTTATGATAATATAGTCAACTTAATGCATCCTCCTGAAGACGTCAACCTTGGATACATTTTAGCAACCATTGACAGCAGAAGAGACGTTTCGGACCGTCATGCCACCAGAGCATGACGGGTACATGCATAGTGTACGGTGGAGTGAGACCATCTCACCTGGTATTGGAGAAAGGGGGAATCGTCCCCTTCAGTTGAGGTACTGGAGATGAGGAAGGAGATTGCAGCATTACGCTGTCAAGACGAAGAGGAGTAGCAGATTGAGGAGTTGACCACGTAGGTCAGGGATTTTGCGATGTAATTAAAGGAGTCAACTACGCAGTTGCAGCAGTTAACTCAGACTATTCAGGAGCTCCTTAAGGTACTTCAACAGTGAGGTATCGATCATGCATCTTTTCATCAGTATAGAAATCGTCGCGACGACGATGATTTAGGTGGTTGTGCTGGAGGCGTTGGTTCCCCAGCTTGATTTTTCTATTTTCATACGTTACTATTTGTACATATACTTTGTAGACGTTATTACATATACTTTGTACATATATTTCTCGTGTTTTGAATGAATGCATTGATTTTTTGTTGTGATTATATTTATATAGGATTTCTAATTTTTTTACAGGTCTTCCACATAGCTAAAACTTTTAATAAAAAGAACCACTATTTTCGATCATTTTAGAACCGACGAGAATATTCTACCATCAAAATTGGGTTAATTATCAAATTGTTGTAGAACAGACGAGAAATCTAACATTCTCGTCCGTTTTTACAGAACAGTCGAAAATAAGTCCTTACTTGACTGTTATAGAATGGTCGAGAATATTATTATTCTCATCCGTTTTTACTTAACAATCGAAAATAAGACCTTACTCGTCCATTTAAATAACAGACGATGTAAATATTTATGTCAACGATGTATTGGAAACAATCGAGAAAAACCTTCATTGTTGAAAACAAACAACAAAAACACCTACACGTCGAATGAGGGACCACTTTTGTCCTATTGGTAAGGTTTTATAACGGTCGAGAAAACACAACAGCGATACACCATTCCTTAACCCTTTTTCTTGATCGTGGATTTCACATTGCTGACTGTTTTTAACGGTCGACAATAATGAATATTCTTGTAGTGTAGGCAATTTATAAAAAAGAAACTTACATGATTGTCAAGAATGTCTTCACAACGCTCATAACTTCCCACGTTAACTATTGAAGGGCAAGAATTTGACATACCAAGTTGATGGCATCAGATAGTATGACCCACCTCCAGTAGATCAGCATGTAAGGCCAAGATAGGCCTTGTAGAATTGCCCAGGCTTCTACAAAATTAGAGAATACATAGGAGCACTTTGCTAAAGTTCCATAAACAACTTTACCATTAGCATCTAATAATGTTGCTGCAGCCATGAAAAAAGATAATCTAACTGCAAGATCAACCAGAATAATAGGTTTGTTGCAAATTACATATCTGGATATGATATGGCCTAAATCAGTGGCTAAATAAGATGGCAATCCCGGTAAGTGATCAAAACTGGGAAGATGAAAGAATCCATTAGCGTAAAATGCTATCATCTTACGAGCCCCATTTGTGACCTCATAAGCATCAGGTTTGACCCCTTCCATCACAACCTTACACCGATGTAACCATAGGGAGTGGAGAATATAGAAAATCAGATTTTTCCCATGGCTAGCATAATCAAATTGGTCATTCATAACTAGAGCAAAATCCCACCAACACTCGCCTATTGTCTCAATACGTAATTCCTAGAAGAACCATACTGCTCTAATGAAGTGACAGCGACCTAGAAGATGTTCCCATTTTTCAACATCCCCATCACAAAATGGGCAACAAGCATCAGAAATTGTAAATCTTGAAGACAAGGATGCTAGAAGAAGCAAAGCCTTAACGGTAGCGTTCCACAAGAAAATCTTTGTTCTTGGAGCTAGGTGAGCAATGGCGCAGAGCTTCCTACATAATATAATTTCTCTTCCTCCCACAATGCAATCTAGCCTATGCTCCATAAGAATAGTATGGTAGACCGATTTGATTGAGAAAAAACCTTTTGGATGAGGCATCCAAATGAGCACATCATTCCCTTTATGAATAGGCGTTGAAACTATAGCCTATGTTAGCTCAGATCAGAAATTCCTACTAACAATCTCCTCATCCCAAGATTTGGACTCTAGCTATTAAATCAACCTCCTTTGACATTCCCAATCCAGAGTAAATTGACAGCAAGACCTCACCATCCCAATCTTTCAACCAATGATTAGGCTAAATGTTAACCTGCTCCCCATTTTCGATCAACCATAAAGCATGTTTCATTAGATATTTTTTGACTTCCCCTATGGTCACTACTAAAAAAAAGTGTCTTTAGCAACATTTAATATTTGAAATTATAGGTATTTTATTTACTGCTATATGTAATTAGCAACAATTCAAATAATTGCCGCCTTCGTTAACGTCACTAAAAAGTTAACAGCAACTATACAATCATTGTTAAATCAATGGTATCAGCGACACTTTAATTGCCGCACATATTATCGCCAATAAGCTTCTTTAATGACAATTGATTTGTCACTATTGATTTATATTAGTAACAATTCAATTGATGCTATTAATGTCACGATATACTTTATTTAATGACATTTTTTTCACTAAATTTTCACTATTGATTTACTTCAGTGATACTTTATTTTACCATTTAATTACCTCTATTAATATTATTTAGCAATAATTATTTGTATCTCTAAATAGTCAATATTAATTTACTTTAATGGTATTTTCTTATGCCACTAAATCTTCACTAATTATTTACTTTAATGACACTTTCTTTTGCCATTTAATTGTCACTGTTGATTCACTTTAATGATACCTATACAATTTAATTTTATTTTTACTAAGAAATATTTTTTTTAACAAACACAAAACATAGAGGCCTAAACACAAAATCCATTTTATTGACTTCCCAGATCATTAAAGTATATAATCCTCTCTTAAGGATGATACAAGAGAAAAGAAAAATATAAAAAAAATAAAAATATAATGAGTTCCTCCATGACATATTGTATTTTCTGTAGATCTAACTCCAACTTTCCAATTGTTAAATATCTTTCATAATCAACTCATCACTCTTGTTAGCCTCCTTCCTATTTCCCTTTTGTAGCCTGCAATCTTCGTTTGGTTGAATACGATCATGTGATTTGGCATTTACAAGCCTACCAATTCCAGCTCTACTTTCTGATGCTGATGGTCCAGTATCATGCATGCAATTCTTTGATCTTGAATTCAAATTAGACCTGATTTGCACCAAATAACCCCTCATTTTCCATCAAAATATTCAGGAGCACCTTAAGCATGGAAACTGAATTTTGGAATTCCATATTTTCTTTTAAAGCTATAGACAATTTCATGCAATTTTCATTATCGTGTCTTAGACCATGATCATCCTTTATAACATGATTATGGAATCCTAAAAGCTTTCCTGTCTTATGAGCATAATTTTCCAGATTCAGAATGCTCCACCACAAAGATGATAATAACTGGATGACAATTATTTTGCTCTACTTTTAGCAAACTATTGTCCTCTTTTAAGTTGATGAAATACTTCTTCAACGTATTAATGTGAGCATGTGTACGAGTCAGCTCCACGATTAAGGTATTTTCCATGGCTCAAATACCTTTTCTTCAAATAGCAACGCAAGAATACCAATTAGCTGTGAATCATTTTCAAGTACAATAAATTCCACTTCGTAGTATTCAAGCTCCTTGCTTAATCTAGAAGCCAATTGCTCTTTAGCTCTAAGCTTTCTGTTCCCATTTTGCAGTTTCAACAGATCAGCATGCAAACGCCTATTATATATCGTCAAGGACAACATAAAGCTCTTCTGTCCCTTTTTTGAAATTCTCTCATTAAGTTGAGACCTTATCCTCCAATTGTCCCCTCACTGCATTAGTCATATCTAGTTCCTTTCTTGCACCCAAAAGACTTGACCGAATCTCTGCATTTTCATCTTGCATGGACTGAAGTTTCAAATATGCTTCTGAAGCCTCCAACCTCTTCTCAGTCAACAAAATATTTCTCTCTTCCATCTGCAGCTTCAGCTTTTCAACTTGATTGTTTAGATGTAGGATTGCTGACATATTAGACCCTGAAGGTCTGAGATTGCCCACTTGTGAACTGCACTTGGTTTTCCTCCCAAAGCATCTATCAGTGTGTTCAACTCACTAATTGCATACCAAAATAGGACAAACATCATGCTCTAATCACATCAGCACATTTGCTTTGCATGATTTAGGCATGCAAATTTATCTAAAGAACAAGAACAATCAGTAGCAGGTAGGTATAGATCATAGTGACATACCACACATCTTTGATCCATGCTACCATCCAATCCAAAATTCATTTTCCTGGATTTTATGCGTGCCTAGGATAACTCACAAAAATCAGAACATATCATAGGGAATGGAAAATGTGTGAAAGCTACCTTAAATGCCTTGGCAAGAATTTTATCTTGCCCACAGTAGAAACTGAAGTCACAGTTGAAACAGAATTCTGCCCATGAGGTAACCAATCCATAGGAGCCACATTTACAGCCTCCGCACAACTGGAGCCACATTTACAGCCACAGTTGAAACCACAATGGTACGCCCAAGGGGAAGTAAGAATGAATTCCCTTGATCGCTGAACAGGGCGATAAACTGGAACTCCTAATTTCAGAAAGGAAGGTGAAAATTGTGCATTCCTTGTGAAAGTCATACAGGTACATGCTATAGGAGAACGATTTCAAAAATGAAATTCAAAACAAGCAATCGCATGGTCTTATCTTGACTTTAATAAAGAAATCAAATTAATTGCAAGAAAATGGTTTCCTTACCTTTTTATACGTCTAGGCACATCTCTAGAGTTGGGTACTTTCTCCATTTCTGATGCTTTTAACTAAAGTTCTTTAGTCTCTTCCTTGATAATGAAATAAAGGCTACTTCTTAGCTTCAAATATTATAGAGAGGACCTCTTATAGGCAGTAGTAAAAACCCCCAAGTTCTACTTAATCAGTTATCAGGCAAAAGCAAGATAATTCATACACAAAGCTTGCAAGACTACCTATAGGCACATAACATTTTCCAAACAAAAAATACTCAATTAGATGCCCTCTACTGTAATAGAGCATTATGACAACTAGAATCCAGACTTCTCAAGCCAAAACCATGTGAAAATAAATATAGGCGCTATGCGAAAACAATAGAGAATCACTAATGATCTTCATGAAAAACTATAGAGTAGAACAGATCATCTGGAATGTAGGCATCATGGTCTGGAAAGGCCAAATAATACAAGAAAGATTAACCAACTAATACTTATACCTACACTACAACACTTACTTCATACCTTGTGCACATGGATTATAATCAACTAATACTCTGACGAAAACACCTCAATTAACTGGCCCCAGAAATGAAGTATCAAGCAAAGAACATGTACGTAGTTTATGAACAAAGCTGCAGGTGAGTTATCTTCTAAAGTTCTTGATGTCTGTTCCTGATTTCCCAATTGCATTAAATCTTAATTTCCATTTCATTCCTTCTTTAGTAAAAAACAGGTTCTTTTTCATCAAGTAGTTCATTCATGTGCCAAAGGAAGACTAACTACAAAAAACAGCACATGAATGATAGGAACAAAAGCATTCATGCTAAATCGTTTGTTCCCTGCTATATTGTGGGCCAAATAAAGATATGCATCTTCCTCCCACTTCTCTTACTAGATGATTTCCTGCAGCAAAAACAGACCAAAGATGAGCGTCATATACAAAAGGAAATTAATGGAAAAAAGTACCCTCACCACCTAACACCCACCCCCTCCCTCCTTCCCCACTCCCTCTTTGGGTGGGGGGGGGGGGAGGGGATATCATTTTTAAAAAATGAAAATAAATGGCTAATGGCCAATTAAAGAAATTAGTTATCCATGACATCTTAGTTAAGACAAAAACCATCCAGGATTAAGAGCATTAGCACTCTCAATACATTTTCAACATGAGCCAAGTATTTCTCTACTGACACATATCCATTCTATTGAAAGTAACCACTGAAATGCTACATCACAAACCTTTCTAACTTTTTAACAATGAAGCTCAAATCAACTAATAAAGCACACTTTATAAAAGCTTTTTTTCTTTTTTGTATGTAAGGGTTTTCAAAGGCTAAGAGGTGTAAAGGTATCTGCCTGTTGCTAGTAATGAAATAAGATAAATATATCAAGAAAATATCAAAGTTAGCTAGGCTTGTTGCCTAACGGTACCCCACGAGCAGGAGTCACTGTATGCAATGAATTCAACTGACTAGATTGCTGTAAATGAAGATTACTTTCAGCAACAGAATTGGGGAGAGTGGTTGAACTTGACTGGCGAATGAACTCCAAGCTAAGTTGGCTTTGATGAGAAGAAACTCTGAGAGGCACCATGCCAGCAGATATTAAAGGAAATCTTGCCAAAGTTGATCCAAATTGTAAAGTGGAAGCCACATTCCCTTGGGAACTTATGTTTCCACTGGATAAACCCCAATAAGTTGGAGATTGTGATGCACCTAACTCACTAATACCAGTTACAAATTTATACAATCTAAGCAGAACTAGGAAAAAATCATTTTCGTTAACAAATAAAAATGATGACATATGAATAGTTCTTGCTACCAATAAGTACAAATTAGTTCCCTTTGGCACACACACAGCCCCCACAAGAGATGAAGATTACTAGACACTTTTCTTGGAGAAGATACAGATGACTATTTACCATACAGAGACTTTACAGTGTTTATTAATAGAATATAGAATCCCCTAACACAACAAAAGTATTTACCACACAAGATGATGAGCTTATTACATGCACTAGAAAAGCACATTTTGTGACTAGGAGTTAGCCCATAAAGAAAGTATCTTCATTGTGATGTGAAATGCCAACTCATCATACAATTATACAAATAGCAGTCTGCAATTTTTTTTTGAAAAAGAAAAGGATCTGTCTGCCATAAAATCACAATTTTCGACAATGTTATTCTTGAGATGCAGGAAACTACAATGATAATAATAGAATAAAAATCACCAATTCAATTTCATGACAGATAACTGAGGGTTAAAATTAGGTGCACCCATACATAAATGGATAACATCATTCAAACTTTTTTTTTCCTTTTTTTTGGAAACTATGATGCAAACAATATTTTCAGATCAAACAAAAAAAATGAGAGAAAAGAAACGCAACCTACAGTAAAGAGGAAGGAAGATTTTGTGAACATTACGAGATGAGTCTTTCCTTACCTGGGCATTGCTTTCTTCCATCAGTATCTGCTATATCACAAAATACTTTGACCTGCATTTAAAAAGTATAATAGAAATAGTTAAGAGCGGATCTTGAAAAAACCTGTTGTCCCACTTTGATTCCAAACTGTTCAAGAAAGTTTGCAGTTTGCACTATTGTTTCTTTTTTTTTTTTTAAAGGAAAAAGGGTGGTGATCCTCTAGATCCCACCCAGATATTCATTAAAAGAAAATGCTAAAGATTACATCATTGAGCTACACTCCAACTTAACACAAAAGCCTTTGCAGCCCCATCAAAATTATCTACATACGGGTCCTACCCCCTAAAAATCACTGCATTCCTCCCCAGCCAAAGTGCCCAGAGAACCACCAACGGCCTAGCCCATTCTCTTCTCGACCGGAACACCTGATGCTCCCCGTTGACCCCACCACATCTGAACGACTGCAAGAACTCCACATGGAAACCAAGTGCCCACCATCGGTCCCCCATCTGCTCCCATGTCCGTATCGCCAACGAGCAGGCGAAGAAAAGATGGACAATATCCTCCTCCACTTGGCCACAGAATAGGCACGACCTGTCCGCACCCGGCATCCAGCGGGCTCTCCATGTCCTGGTCACCAGTCGTCCTCTCCTGAGGAGCCAAGCAAAAATTCTGACCTTCAAAGGGCAGGAGACCTCCCAAAGTTATCTACAATCTCTGACTAAGTCGATGTTCCCAAACGTGGCCGGACAGCCGAGTCTTCTATACGCATCCCGCACTGAGAAATCTCCCTCCTCCCACCCAAATCTGTCCACTCCATCTTCGGGCTGCCAACCCTGGAGATCCTACAAGAGCACCTGCATCTCACCATATCTCTGATCTGACAGATTGCCCACAAAAGACGGGCACCAGGTGCCACTCCACACATCCACCACCGAGGCTTCTCTGTCAACCGCCAAAGCTGCAAGCCTAGGGAAGCGCTCCGCCAGCACCCCAATACCCATCCAGTTGTCCATCCAGAATCTAAAATCCTCGCCTGAACCTAGTACTAGGGTGAAAAAAGATCGGACCTTAGGTGCTACCAGCGACAAACTCCTCAAGAAATGAGATGCTCCTCTCGGAGGCGAGGTAAGGAGCTCCCAACTCACCGACCTGCCATAGCAAGAACGCAGGATCCTTCCTACCAGACAGACCTCCCCCCCCCTTCCAACAACCTGTCAATCCATTTCGTCAGAAGGCTATCATTCATCCTCCCCACTACCATGACTCCCAACCACCCCTCCCTAAACGATAGACAAACCTCATTCCAAGCCACCAATCTCGCCCCCCCCCCCCCCCCCCGGCCCCATAGTTGGTCCAGAAAAAATTCTTCAAGCAACTAGTGATCCTGTCCTCAACCTTCCGAGGCATTTTGATCACCAAGGAGTAAATCGGTATTACTGAGAGGACTGCCTTGAGAAGGACTAGCTGTCCTCCTCTAGATAACATCTTGGACGCCCATCCCGAAAGCCGACCCTCAATCCTCTCCATCATCGGGGTCCAATCCTGCGCCGATATCCTCCTATCTATCAAGGGCAACCCCAGGTACCAAAGCGGAAGGGTCCCTTCTCCTGTCCCCAGCACTTCTGAGCATATCCCTGCCTCCCCAACCTCCATGTTGAAGTAAACGAAAGAGGACTTAGAATAGTTTATCCGCAAACCTGATGCTTCGCAGAACATCTCTAGAATGATGCGGCACCATCTCGCCTCTATCACCGACCCCTCCACAAAGAAGAGGGTATCATCTGCATATTGCATGACTGAGATACCATCCCCTCCCTCCAAGGGGAAACCCTGTAGTAACCCCTCCACGCGTGCTCTGTCGGTCACCCTGGCCAGGGCATCTGCTGCAAGCACAAAAAGCAAAGGCACGAGGGGGCAACCCTGCCTCACACCTCTACTTAGCTGAATTCGACCTCTTACCAGATTCCCGTTAATGAGAACCGAGAAAGATGTTATGGTGATGCACTGTTTCATCCATCTAATCCATATCTGTGGAAAGCTCCTCTTAGCCATGGCTACTTATAGGAAGGACCATTCCACCGAGTCATAGGCTTTCGCGATGTCTACCTTCCACAGAAAAGCCTTTCTTCCACTTCTCCTCCAATGCATCTGGATCTCCGTTGTCGCCGCATAGCCATCCAGAATGTACCTCCCTGGGATGAAAGCGGTCTGCACCTCCGATATTACCCTGTCAATCACCTTCCTGAGTTTGTTCTCCAGAATCTTCGCTATGATCAGGTATGCCGCATTTGACAGTGCTATCGGTCTGTAGTCCTCAACCGTCTTTGCCCCCTCTCTCTTCGGCAGGAGGAACATGTAAAACATGTTCAATCTGTCAAAGCCCCTATTGCCTTCCCTAAATTCTGCCAAGACCTGCAGGAGTTCTTCCTTCAATGGTGACCAGAATTCTTTGAAGAGTACCAGAAAACCGTCTGGCCCTGGACACCCCTCGGCATTCAACCCCCAAACTGCATCCCGAGCCTCGTCCTCCGTGAAGGGTACTATCAATCGCTTTGCTTCCTCAACCCCTATAGTTGGAGCCCCCAGCCCTCCCTCCATCCTCTCCTCTGCCCTGTAAAGCCCTTGAAGTAACCCGCCACCGCTTTCCCCACAGACTCCCTGCCGGAGAACTCCATCCCGCATACCTGCAGCTTCTCAATCCAGTTCCTCCGACGCCTGGCTAAAGCTGTTAAATGGAAATATCTTGTATTCGAGTCTCCTTCTTTGACCCACTTCTGCCTAGATATGGTTCTCCATTCCACTTCAGCTTTCCTGTCCTCCTCCCGGATGACTTTCATGCAGTCTGCCCTGTCCTATCTTTCCGAGTCCGTCATCTGTCCCAGGTCCTCCACTCCATTTAATCTTTGAATCTTCATGAGTGCCTCGTCCCGCAACCTGGTCTGTTCCTCTTTCAGCTGTTTCATGTACTCTTTCAGAAACTGCTTCAGTTCCAGGAGCTTCGCCTCTAGCTTCGCGGCCGCCGACCTGTCTGGATGCATGTCCTTCCACTTGTTCTCCACCAGGCTCCTGAAACCCTCCTCCAACAGCCATGCCCTCTCAAATTTGAAGTATGTGCCACACCGGGTTCCTTCGCCAGACTCCCACATCAGCGAAGGGTGATCCGAGAAAGGCCTCTCCATAGCACGGGCCCCAGCCATCGGAAATACCTCAGCCAATTCCATCGAGCACAAAAAGTGGTCTAGCCTTGACATCCAACCCCCTGAGTCTCTCCATGTGAAAGCACAGGAGGTAGGGGGTTATATCCTGCCACCCATACTCTGCAACGAGGCCAGCGAGCTCTTCCGAGCCCCAATCTCTACCCCCAGGCCTATCTTCTGCCTGCAATGTGACATTGAAGTCCCTACCAATGAGCCACGGACTCCCCTGAAGGCTTCTCGCCGCCTGGTAAAGACTTTCCCACAATGAGCTCCTCCCCGCCTCATCCGTAGGCCCATAAACCAAGGAGAACGTCAACACGAGACCATCGTTCTTCCTCCTCAGCTGCACCATGACCATACCCATCCCCACCTCTGAGCCCACCACCAAGAACAGATCCTCTTTCCAACCAACAATCACCCCACCAGACCTCCCTATCACATCAAGAGCCAAGAAACCCCGCATCGTGTTTCCCCTGATCTCTCCCCACCTTCTTTAGTCGCACTCCTGCAGCTTCATCTCCTAAAGAAAAGCCACATCCGGGTTCCATCTGGATAGGTAAGACCTCAACGTCCCCCTGCGGGTGGGGTCACAGAGGCCCCTCATGTTCCATGTGAGGACCTTCACCATTGGGTCCCAACTGCACCGCCGCTTCTCACACGACCAAAACCAACTCCCTCTGTTACTCGCTCCGACTCCCCTTCTTCAAAGGCGTCAGCCCACCCTCCCCTCAGAAACTCAACCTTCCCGCCCCCATTCCCCGCCCCATCACCTACGCCCTCCTTCCCCACGCTGCTGCCCTCCCTGTCCACGTCGTCCCCAGCCTCCTCCCCCACCATCGACAGACCCCCTTCCACAGCCCTCACCACGGAGGCCTCCCTGCCGCCCCCCCCCCCCCGACCCAAGTGGGTCCTCCCCCTCCTCTAGGACTTGCCGAGGACCTCCTATATCAGGAGCGTCGTCGTCACCGTCGGGCTCGCGTTTCGCAACCCCCTACCCCCCTCCGCCAAACAAAGGGTCCACCATCGTCGGGTAAGCCTCACTCGGGCACCCAAGCGCTTCGTTGCTCTCATCGCTCCGACGAGGGTCCACATGCCCCGACCCACCTCTACCCTCCAGCAAGGAGCGAGCCTACAGCGGAGAGTCGAGAGCCAACCTCCTGCCCTCACCTCTACATAGAAGCAGATCCTTCTTCGTCGTAGGTGCCTCCTCCGGTCCCCGCGCCCTAGGGGGTCCCCCGACCGCCACCCACAGCCTCTCAATCCTCCGGTGGAGCTGCTTGGTCGGACAACCCGCGCCCTCGCTCCCGTCGAGGACCGACTCCTTAGCTCGACCGCCCTCTAGCTTCCCCTGCTCCCTAGGGCTCGAAATGCTATGCCCGATCTTTAACAAGACCCTTCGCAGGCCTTTTAATAGAAAACCATGAGCCGGTATCGGGTCCGAGTGCAGATCCAGACTCGGATCCAACTTCACACTCGCCTCAGAAGACCCCTACGCCGCCTCGGGTCCTCCCTGCCACCCTCAGATTCTCCGAAAAGCTGCTCTTGATCCTAGTCTCCTCCCCCGGGAAACCCGAGGCCTTCAATGTGCCGCCAACAACCGATGCAGCCTCCTCCCAGAGCAGCCCCTTGGATTCCCCACCTGATGCTTCGTGCTCCCCCGCCTGCTCCTCAAGACCCAGCTTATCCCGCGACGCTGCGATCCCCGAGAGATGCACCTTGATGGGCGCACCCTTCGGCACGGTTGACTTGGCCCACGAGACAACATCCTTCCCGGCGCCTCTCGGCCTCCGCACGGCCCTGCTCGAAGAAACCCTCCTCCCCGCTGCATCGCCACCGGCCGAGCAAGCCAACGCCTCCGCGTAAGATCTCTGTCCTCCCTCCTTCGGCTGGACGAGGATCACCCAGGACGCACTCTCCAACCGCAGCGTCGCCTTCTCCTTCAACACCTCGCCCAGCTACAACTCCACGTCGGCCCACACCGTGCCAAGGTCCTCACTGCCGAGACCGAGCCCCCTGCACCTCTGCACTTGCGCAAAAGGAGCAACAATCGCTTCGACCTATCAGGTCCAGAGGAAAAGTGGGATCCCCACCAGGCCCAGCGAAAGTGCTACCTTCCGCAGCGGGCGCTCCCTTCTCGCGCCATCCGATCTCACCGCCCACCGCCACCAGACCACTCCTCTCACACAACAGGTCTCGCTAAAGAGAAGCTTCTCCGTCGCCACCGCTGAAGCTCCCATCAGTAGGAACTTCCCCTCTCCCACCGTCTGCAGCCTCAGAGGCTCGCCTCCTAGGACCCTGGCGACCTTCGCCTCCAGCTCCTGAACCCCCACACGGCCCTCCACCACCACAGCAACCAGAGCCAACGCGAGGGCCTCTCTAACCTCCCAGAGTCCTCTGACCATGGGGCTTCAACTTCGACCAAAGGCACCCCCTCCGACAGGGGCGGGAGCCTTGCCTCCCGCATGCCCGCGACCACACCCCTCCTCAACACCTCCACGCAAGACGCCCTCTGATGGCCCAACTTCCCACATCGGAGACACTGCACGGGATCTCTACAATCCCACGCCAGATGCCCTTGTCCCCTGCACTTGAAACAAATCACCTCCGATGCCACCCTCCTCCGCCTCGACTGCCCTTTGACCAGCGTCCATCCCCGACCCGCTGCCTGTCCTTCCTCCCCCTCACACACCCCCACTCGCCCCCCTAACTTCTGCACGCTCGCCTCCTCCTGCTCCCTCGCTCTTCATTTGCAAGATCGAAAGTGACATTACTAATCTAACAAATTGCAACCATCTGCGCTCTAGTTTGTACTATTGTTTTGATGGAAAAGTTTCGCATTGAATGAATCAATGAAATGATAGGAAGAAATAAACCTTAGGAAAAGCTAATTTTCCCCTCCCACCCAAACATATGCAATTAGGTTGAATGATCAGGTGAACAGATTCAACAAAAAGCAAGAGATTTACTATTAAACAACTGCAAAGCCCAATCCAAGTGACATAATCTTACAATAAAGATACACCTATAAAAGTTGACCTCAGTTCCTACTAACATGGGTGTAGGAAGTAAAGATAATGGTTGATGCAAAGGAGATTGGTTGCTAATAGAGTTCCTTGTAGGTCATAAACTATTAAGAGAGGTGCTATGCTGCCCTGATGGATTTATTCTTAACTGAAAGTTTTGTTGGGAATTTTTAGCATTTTCTCCAAATAGGGATAAATTGCTATCAGTGGCTACACTACTAGAACCAGTTGTAGCTCTTGTAGTCATGTTGCTAAAAGTGTTAGAAATTGCAATATTATCATATGAACTTGAGACACTCACGTTGCTTGCCAAAGTATGATGAGTATTGAGAGATTGCACCATGCAGCAGTCAATTTGATTGACACTTGAACTTGCACTAGCAACAGATTACCTAGGAACACCTCCAATATTTTTTCTCTAGCAAGATAGTCACCTGCTATCTCCATCCTCTGATGCATGCTTAGTTGTACCTAGAGAAATTGCATGCGAATGGATGAACGAACACCTAACAAGATCTGCTTAGTAGTAGAATGAGAATTATTGGATGAGTTAGACACATCTGCCTCTGAATCTTGCATATAATCACTTACCAATCCCATATTGTTAGTGTAATTGGGATCATTATTAGAATCTAAGCAATAGCATATATATTATGAAAAAGCCCCAGTTCAGTATAGGGTGGCGACGAGAGAGAGGAATGAGAGGGCTAGTGACAGGGAGGCTGGCATCCGGGCGGCTGGCGGATAGGGTGGGGAGAGGTGGCCCTAGCTGGACAGTGGTGAGCAAGAGGTCGCGGAAGGGAGCGGAGCCAGTGAGATGTTTCAAATGCCTTGGGAAGGGGCATTTGGCGGCGGAGTGCAGGGATCTAGTGCGGTGCTTGCGCTGTGGCGTTCTGGGGCATCGGAAGTCGGGTTACGGGCACCGGGGATCGAGTGGAGTGGTTTCCTCGAGAAGGGGGGGGACACCTCCGCCCCCTCCGGAGGGGGCGCCCCTCGTGGAGGTTGAGGCGTCGTGGTCAGAGGAGTTTGGAGCATTGGAAGGGAGGCTGGCGTCGATGTTGGTAGCGGTGGTCTTGGAGGGGAAGGTAGAGGTGGGGGCCCTGAGAAGAGCGGTCACCACCTTCTTGGGGATTGGCAGGGGACGGTTTGGGGTGGCCTCCCTGGGAGGTGGGCGGTTGGTGCTGTTGGGGCTTGGCTGAGAGGAGTTGAGGCGGCTGGTCTTCAAGGTGCTGCAGTGTGGCCACGGAGTGGTGCGGTGTCGGTGGCCGGTCAGGTCAGATGGCGCTCCGGCAAAGAGGCCGCCGACTGGCGCGAGAAGGAAGATCCTGGTTGAGGGGGTTCCACTCTTCCTTCGCACGGTGGAGGTGGTGGCGGCGGTGGTTGCCCCTTTTGCAAGGCTACGCGGATGCGAAGGCTTGGGCCTGAAGTCGGCCGACCTGTCGCGGATCGAAGCCTGGGTGGAGATGAGACCGAGACAGCGGCTTGTGGAGAGGCTGGTGCTCAGGTGGGGGAGCTCCGCCTGGCTGATCCGCATCTCGTGGGGTTCCGGGAGCCCAAAGTCTTTTGCTGAGGCGGTGGGTGGCGGAGCGGCGGCGGCGCTTGGAGGTGGTAGTGGCAGGCGGGTGGAGGAGGGACAGGTTGCTCTTGGGAAGGCCGAGGGTCGCGGCAGGGATTACAACGAGGATCATGCGGCGGTTGTGATCCCCGTGGCGCAGTCAGTGGCAGGTGAAGGGGCTGGGATGCGGGAAGCCGGTGCAGATTTTGCGGAGGGGTCGGGAGAGGTGAATGCAGCGCTGAAGTTGGGCGACCCCGCTGATTGCGGGTGCATTGGTGGCACTGAGGTGGCCCCCGATTTTGTGGGAGGAGCTCATGGCGAACCCGGGTCGGTTGGGCGTGACCCGGATACGGGAGTTGGGGGATCCGATGCTGATGTTGTTTCGGGTCTTCCAGTGTGCTCAACTCCGCGACCCCAAGTCTCTGCAGATGAAGGGCGGGGAGCTGTTGTTGGAGGATCGCGGCACACCTTAACCAGATCGAACCAGGTGATGGGGCAAGGTGTGACTGGCGGGGAGGAGAGCGAGTGGCGACAGGAGCAGAGGCTGTCTAGCTCACAGCAGCTCGTCTACAGGCCGCGATGGTTTACCATAGGGGGCAGGCTCAAAAGGTCTCAACTGAGGGCATTGCTGGGGTTGACCGGCGCCGATCACCAATGGAGCTGGGAGTCGCCCCGCTCTCAGGCGGAGGAGGCGTGGCGTCTGCAACAGCCCTTGCTGGGGGTGATGACGGGGGGATATCTGCTCCGGGGTCCCCTGCAGTGGAGGGGCGGCGGGCGGCGGGCGGCGGGTGCTGGTGGTGGTGGAGTTGAGAAGCTGGTGGATGCGGTGACAGTGCGAAGGGCTGATGCGGTGACTGGGCTGCCTGAGGGCAAGGTCATGACGCTGGGGGACGCGCAGGTGTTGGCCACAGAAGGTGTGGAGGTTGCGAGGCGAGGAGGGGTGGTGGGTGGTTGTGAAGGGAGCTCGAGTGATCTGCGTTTGTTGATGGAAGAGGAGGATGGTGTGGCCGCAATGATGGGGTTTAGGCGGTTGATGCGAGGAGGTTCCCGGAGGTCTTCATGACCAAGGTCATGTGGAATGTGAGGGGTCTGAACGACCCGTCGAGGCGGGCGGCTCTGCGGGGGTATATTCAGAGATGGAGGCCTGATGTGGTCTTTCTCCAGGAGACGAAGTGGGGGAGCTGTGATGGAAGGTTGTGGAGGGAGGTGGGGGGAGGTGTTTTTGAGGGTTTCTTGGCCTTGGATGCGGATGGAAGTGCAGGGGGAATTGCTGTGGGATGGAAGGATGAAGAGTTCTCCTTGCTGGACTCTCTGGTTGGGTCCCATGTTGTCACTGTCAGACTTCAGAGACGCTGGGATGACACATGTATGCTCCTTTCCTCAGTCTATGGCCCGACGAAGGGTCGAAGAAGATAGGCCTTATGGGAAGATCTGAGCCAGGTCGTAGCAGCTTTTCAGGAGATACCTTGGCTGGTTGGTGGCGATTTTAATGTTACTCTGCGGGCAGAAGACAAACCAAGTGACCGAGGGGGATTAGACCAGGGTTCTGAGGCGTTTGCAGGCTTTATGGCGGATCAGGGGCTAGTTGATATGCCACCGTTGTCCTGTCTCTACACGTGGAGGAGCTCTGGAGGACAGCGATCCCGGATTGACAGATTTCTTGTCTCAACGACGATGGCAGAGGTTAAATCCCTGGAGCGTCCTTTCTCGGATCACACCCCCTTGCTGTGGGTGTCAAACGAGGGATGGAGACATGGTACTTATTTCAAGTTCGACGAGGCGTGACTCCTGGAGGAGGGCTTCAGGGGGTTGGTAGAGGAACGGTGGAGGTCATTTCAGGCGGATGGTTCGGCGGTTGCCAGGTTGGAAGCTAAACTGAGAGATTTGAGATCCTTCTTGAAGGTCCGTATCAAGCAGATTAGGGAGGAACGTGGGAGGAAGAAAGAGGAGGCTCTTGTTGAGATTGCATGTCTGGACAGGGCAGAGGACATTGGTCTCCTTTCAGACGCTGACAGGGTTTACAGAGCAAGACAGATTCAGGTGATACAGGAGGAAGACCGGAAGGTGGAGATGGAGTGGAGGGTGAAGTCTAGGTAGAAGTGGCTGAAGGAAGGCGATTCCAACACCCAATTTTTTCATATAGCTGCATTAGGTAGGAGGAGGAAGAACTGGATTGACAGATTGGTGGTGGATGGGGAGGAGTTTGTGAGAAGGGAGGCGGTGGGAGGGGCAGCTGCGAGGTATTTCAGAGACTTTACTGGGTGGAGACGGGGGGGAAGGTGGAGATGGTTAGGGTCTGAGGTACCGCAGATCGGGGAGGCAGACGCCAGCTTCTTGACGGGCTCATTTGGGGAGGATGAAGTCCGTGAGGCAATTTGGGGGTTGAACACAGATGGTTGTCCAGGGCCAGATGGCTTTCCGGTTGCCTTCTACAGAGAGTTCTAGCCGGTAGTGAAAGAGGACGTGATGCAAGTGGTGCAAGAATTTAGAGTTGGTAACTCAAGGTTCAATAGGCTGAACAAGTTCAAAATGTTCCTGCTGTCGAAGAAGGAGGGCGCTGAGGAGATCCAGAAGTATAGACCGATAGCTCTCTCGAATGCTATCTACTTGGTAGTGGCGAAGCTTCTAGCAAATAGATTGAGGACTCTGGGTGGGATTGTAGATTCGATGCAGACGGCCTTTGTTCCTGGTAGGAATATTTTAGAGGGTTATGTGTTGGCCTCGGAGATCCTTTCGTCCTGGAAGAGAGAAAAGAAGAAGGCTTTCCTGTGGAAGGTCGATTTCAGCAAAGCTTATGACTCAATCCAGTGGTCGTTTCTTTGGGCGTCCTTGGTGAAGAGGGGGTTCCCGCCAGTGTGGATTGACTGGATGAAGAGATGCATCACCACGACGTCGTTCTCGGTTCTTATCAACGGAAACCCAGCAGAGGGTTGGATCCAACCAAGGAGGGGGGTGAGACAAGGATGTCCGTTGGCCCCAATGCTCTTTGTGATTGCCGTGGATGCTCTTGCTAGGGCAGCTAAGAGGTCATGTGAGAGAAACTTGATGAGAAGTTTCTCCTTAAGAGATGAGACGAGTATCCCGTTGCTTCAGTATGCGGATGATACAATCTTCTTCATTGAAGGTGGAGAAAGGGAGGCCAGAAGAATGCAGTTCCTTGTCTTCTTACTGGGTGAGGCATCAGGATTGCAGATCAACCTAGCTAAATCAGATTTTGTCCCTTTCAATCTGACTGAAGCAGAGGCGAGGGGGTGTAGTTTGGAACTTGGCACAGAGCAGGTTAAGCTCCCGATTAGATATCTGGGTTTACCGTTGACAGATGGGAGGATTCTGGTAAGAGATTGGGCCCCCTGGTGGAGAGGCTGGAAGGGAGGTTGGAGGGGTGGGCGTCCAGGCTACTGCCAAGAGGTGGAAGGTTGGTCCTGCTCAAGGCGGTTCTGTCAGCAATGCCATCGTATTTCACTTCCGTGCTGAAGATGCCACGACAGGTGGTTGCAAAGATAGAGAGAGTTATAAGGAATTTCTTTTGGTCCAACCAGTGGACGAGTGGACAGGGTGCTAGGTTGGTTGCTTGGGAGGAGGTCTACAGACCATTGGAAGACGGGGGCTCGGGGTGAGGGATTTGGGGAGATCTAATAACAGTCTGTTGGCGAAATGGGTGGGATTCCTGTTGGAAGGTAGGGGAGATGTGATGGGCAAGGTGTTCGAGACGGCGTATGGTGGCCTGGTGTGATGGGATCTCCTGATGTCTCTGCTTAGGGATGCCTCTCACTTTTTGAAAGGGTTGTCGACGGTGGCTCCTAAGGTGAGGAACTGCTTTGTTCCTGTGTTGGGAACGGGGGAGATTTTCAAATTTTGGCAGGATGATTGGACGGGTGATGGAGCGCTTGGCAGAAGATTTCAGAGACTGTTTGCCCTATCACAGAACAAAATGGCATCCGTGGCTGAGGTATGGGAAGATGGGTGGTGCCCGCGCTTCGTAGGCAGCTTATCAGATGCGAGAGCGCACGATTTTCAGGTCTTAATTGAAGAGTTGGAGGGACTGCATCCGACGTCTGGTACGGATGTGTTTGGTTGGGATGAAGGTGAGTTTTCGGTAGCGGCTGCATACAGGAGATTGTCCACTGTTGGTCCTGGGGTGGAGCTGGATCTGGCAAGGGACTGCAGGCAAATTTGGAAAGCCGCGTATCCACTGAAGGTCAAGATTTTTGCTTGGCTCCTTAGGAGGAGAAGGTTGGTGACTAAGGTGTGGAGGGCGAGGTGGGCTCCTGGAGAATGTAAGGTCTGCTCTTTGCATGGTGGTGATGAGGAGGACGTTGACCACCTTTTTTTCACTTGCCCTTTTGTGGTACAAATTTGGGACAGGATGGGTGGGAGGTGGTGGGAGTGTCATCTGTTCGAGGAATTTTGGCATAGCTTCAGAAGTGGAGGTGGTGTTGGTGGACAGTTCGTCTTCCGTACGAAGAAAGAGAAGGCCAGGCCGTTGGCAGTGCTTTGGGGTATTTGGTTGGGCAGGAATGCGATGGTTTTCAGGAGCCAGAGACCTTACGTGGAGAATTTTGTTGAGTCTATTAACTCCTTGTTTATTCTTTGGGTTGATTCCTTGTGAGTGGGGGACCTTGGGGTCTGCCTGTTGTATTGATGGATTTTGTTGATTCTATTATATATATTCTTGGGTAGTTATCACACTGGATAACAATCCTTTCCTTTTTCAAAAAAAAAGCCCCAGTATCCACTTGATTACTACTAATAGCTATCAACCTAACAACATATGAGAAACTAAATTGTTGCGTACCTTTAATTAGACACCAACTTTTACCTTTTGTCGAAAAATAAGAAGAAACACCATTATTAACATGTTAAAGAATGGATTTAGCATCTGGTAAATTTTATTAAATTAGAATAAATACTATGATGATTGATAACAACTCAAATGGAGGCACTCATATATCCACAGATAAAACAGAATGTACTCTCTATTTAGGAAAAAAGAATGACACCAGGACAGCATATGAAACATGGATAGGGTGCAATCATGTGAAACCAAGCAAACCACAGTAAAGATCCAAAAAGCATACTATCAATGTTAGCATGAGAATGGCAAAGATATGGATATGAGCATGCATGTTCATATCCACATTAATACATATGTCTTCATGAAACTCAAGCATGTGAGCATATGAAGTAATTCTAAATGTCTACATTCCCTTTATTAAGCATGAAAGAGATACCATCCATAACCTACCACAAGCAAATAAATTTCTGACAATTATTTAATAGATCATCTATTCCCCTTCATCACTATGAAAAAATTTGGATTTTAAATGATTTTCACACAAACCTTGCAGATATATAAAGCTCTGAGTTTTCCAGGAGCAGCACTGTTGATGACCTCCTCAATATCCTTTGTGCAAATATATTTGCTCCAGCTATCTCAGAAATGAATACTTGCAAAGTCAATGCTTCTAAATACCTAAATTGATTAGAAAACACTAGTTGCAGACAAGTCAATATCCCCCCACCCCAAGTTTGCTCAAATGTGATTCCAAGGTCAGCAGCAGCAGCAGCAAAGCCTTTCCCCTATATTAAATGGTGTTGGCTACCTGGATTCTTTACCTCCATTTGAATGTATTTTAAGCCATTTCTAGGCCAACTACAAGAAATTGAAACTTGGTAGGGATGTTATACTTATATTCTCATCCCCTTCTTTGATTTGCCATCCCCAATTCATTTGTAGCACCAAGTTCCCCCAATGCAGACAAAGTTTTAGCAAATTTGTAATGGTGTAAGGATTCGTGATGATACAAAAACCAAAAAAAAGTGGCAATAGTGATAGAATTGGAACCCCACTGGACACATAATCACATCCTAAAACAAAGAAGGAAGTAATGCCTACTCCCCAGAATAGTGCAAGAACTTGTCAGTAGGGAGGGGAGATTGGCTGCAAAAATCGTTTCGTACAAAACAATGAAAACTCCAGCGAGTCCACCACCAACACAAACCTCCCATGAGCATAAGCCTCCCACAATTGATCCCATCGAGCCCACCACCACAAGCACGACAACAATAAGACAACCTCGCGTATCGCAAACCTCCCGTAATCGATCTCTTTGAGCCCACCACCACCCACGAGACCATCAACACTTGGGAATCGATGGCCGACTTGAAAGACCAAGAATAAGCACAAAAAAACAAGAGGGCACCGTAAAGGGGGTGGAGAAGGAAGTGGAAGGAAGAGGAGGAGAAGTCTGACCTTACTAGAGAAGAGGAGTCGGTAATGTGGACAGGCAGCGAGATTGGCGATGGGGTCAACTCAATTGAGGTTGGAAGAGTGGGGGGAAGCGGTGAAGACACAAGTCGACGATGATGATGCAGGTGAGCAAGGGTAGGGTCGTAGTTGAGGTCACGACCATCGGCGAGGAGCGGTCGAGGAGCGGCGAGAAGCGAGGTCATAGTCGAGGATGGGCGATTGACTACGCTGGGACATGGTCGTCGACGAGGAGCAGTCGAAGACATTGCGTCAGCGAGGAGCGGAAGAGGACGCAAGGTCGGCAACGAGCAGAATGGGACTTGAGGTCGGTGATGAGAGGGAGAAACAAGAGTAACGGTAAACGAGGGTTTGGGGTGGATTTGACGGGGAACGAGTTGTGCGAAGGGCATTTTTAGGGTAGGGTGGGAAGCAGCAGCGTGGGAGTTACAGAGGGAACCCAAATTTTTTTAGGTGACTTGACAGAACATCACAGATTGTGTCATTTTCTTGAAAGTACATTTTTCCTGTAATATGTTCATTTCGTCGATCTTTTCATGATAATATTATAATATTAGTTGTAGAAATTTTCAACTAATTCGAATTTAATTTTTTCTCCTTTCTGGTACTAGAAAAAAAAATAGTGAAGATGAATTAATGATCTCTTTCATCTTCACCAAAAAGTCTCAACCAATGTTTGAAAGAAGGTCTAATGACATCAAATTTTTTTGTTATATATATTATGGCAACTACACTTACCATTAATACTAATTATTGTTTAACAAAAATATCATAGTGACATAAATAACAATTGTGGCTAAATCAAATATTATAATGACAAATATATGTACCACTAGTATTAATTGTTGTTTAACAAAAATATTATAATGGTATGAGTAAAGATTACTACTAAATCAAAGTCAATAGTGGTAAATATATTTGTCACTAATAATAATTATTAGTTGACAAAATATTATTAGTGGCATATACAAAAAAATTGACACTAAATCAAAAGAATCAATGTCAAATACATTATATGCCATTATTTCGCCACTAAAGACTATTTTTTCTATAGTGGACTTTCATAAAGAGGAATCAGAAGACTTAGGTACATATTCTGAAAATGACCCATTGGGAAAGTGTTTGGACGTAATTTGACTCTGCCATAGGCCATTCTGTTCTATGTACCGTCTTCATGCCATTCTCATTAAAAAACCCAAATTTATCAATTTAGTAGATCTAAAACCAAGTCCACCCAAATGTTTAAGAATACAAATTAACTACAATGCCTTCATCTATAGATGCCTCTTATCATCTGAGAGGCCCCACCAAAAATCTCTTGCCAAGTTATCCAAAACAGTGCAAAGCTTCTTAGATAATAGTATAACAGACATAAGGTAATTTGGAATAAAAGCTAAAGCAAATTGTAGAAGAACACCCCTAGCAACTTGCGATAAGGCCTTTCCCTTTCATCCAGCTATTTTGTTAGCATATTTGGTGATTAACACCACCTTCACTTTTGACTGATTGCCATAGTCAAGTATTGGACATCCAAGATAGAGCTCATCAGTAGCCATGGGTTTGACCTGCAAAACTTGCATTATTTCCTCCTGATGTTCCTTCCATTGTCCAATGTTGAAAAATATCTTGAATTTTGTATAATTAATTTTCTAACTTGAACAAATCTAACGGGCATGCAGTGTCTTTTTAAGTTGAATTGCCTCCATTGTTGTGGCTCAAGCAAACAAAATAATTTTGTCTGTAAACATTAAATGTGTTATCGACTGGGCATTCTTGTGCAATTATTGGGACCATGGTTAGCTAGTAGGATTTTTGTCTCTACTTTCATAAGGCCAATAATTGGGGGTTAGACGTTTCACCGATGAATGTCATGTGTCCCCGTTTGCATTCAATACCACTATCCAATCAAACGAGGGACCATACCTAGTTTGATTTCCAAAACATTAGCAAAATCCACGGTTGATATACTTGTTAGCTAGATAGTGTGATCATGCTAGTGGCGTACATCTGGAAAATTGATTTATTTTCCTCGGTAGCAAAATATACGTAAATCCAATGTAAGGTATCTTTTCTGAGAATTAAATTACACAGTTGATACTTAATCATAAAATCAATTACATCAAAAAATTTTAGCTATGAATCAAATTATATTAATGATATTTTAATTTTTAACTAAATTACATTAATGATTTTTCAATTATATATGAACTCAATTACATTGGTGATATTTAGTTATGCATCAAATATTACTAGTGGTATTTAGATATTACACCCGTTATATTTAATTCTAAATCAAATATAAGTATCACCAACGTAATATAACAAATATCACTAATGATATCCTCTTTTTAACGAACATGTTGCAACGTTTGCATTGTGCATTTCTATACTCATGTCCTTCAATAACAATTCTTAGATCAGGTTCAATTTCCCAATACCATCTAGCCTTTCTTTTGGTCTAAATCTCTTTCTCATATCTAATCAAGTTAATCGATCACTTCTCATCTCACAAGATTAATTAAATTAGTTACATAAAAGGTGATCAGGGAAAGAAAGTTAAGCCTACCAGAACTTGACCCATAAACTATGTAGGCCCAAGTCAAGTCTAGAAAAAAAACCTAGCCTAATCCAAAGGCAAAATAAGACCTCTGATGGTTAGGTCAGGAGGCCATCATCACAGGCAAACCACCCAAAGCTGACCAACTTATTCGCCTGCTAAAAACATTTAGGAGCATCCAACCAGCCCAACCACCCAATCCTCAGGCAGTAGGAAGACTAGGGCCCCTTAGTCCACCGCCATGCTGGTCGTGATGAGTTGGTCTGGGAGGAATGCATTCTATGTTTATTTCTAGTGAGGTGTTCTGTGATCTACTTTTAGATTCCTCTATTATCATGAACATGGATGTTGCATGACTCTTATCATTTTCTCGTTGGCTTCTAGCTTTTTGCTTGTTCAATTTTCTTCGTAGACACCTAGCTGTGTAGCACGTTCCATTGTGTTTACATCTAGCGTCATTGTAATGACCTACCAAATTTTAGCACTCTCTGGCATTTTAATTTCTATTGGAGCCTAAGAAAGCTCCCACATATCACTTGTTTTAAGAAACTGTCACTCTTCATTTCTTTAGCTTGGATTGACCTCTTGGGGGAGGGACATTATTAGAACCAATCTCCTACACAATACATCAAATTTACAAGCTTTTGCACAAGCATCCATGAGTATGTAGGTTCCTTTCGAGTTATATGTACATTTCACAAGTAGGCATGCTAAGGCTTACATAAACTTTGTAACTTTGTACATCAAATATATATATATATATATATATATATATATATATATATATAGAGAGAGAGAGAGAGAGAGAGAGAGAGAGAGAGTATCCATTGAACACTGTGCTCACAAATTCTCTAAAAGATCTAATGGTGACTGTTGAATTCCACAAGCATTTGATAAAACCACTTCACTATACTGTAAATGATTTTAACAAACCCACACAAATCACAGATTAATTTTGGAAATAACCAATGATGATTATCTTATTATATACAGAATATAATAATGAATCCCACAAAATTCGTAATGATTATCTTCCATAATAATGTCAATTACTTATATTATAATCAAATATGTGTTGCTTGCTTGTATTAAAACTCGACTATTTATTATTTTATGTTGATGCCTTGTATTACAACTCGACTATCCATTATTTTATGCTGTCTACTTGTATTACAACTGACTTTCTATTATTTTATGCATTGCTGGCTTGTATTACAACTCAACTCCCAACGTCCTTGTTACTCAATGTCCCTTTGTAACACAAAACTTATATTCAATAAAAGTGATGTATTACAAACTAATTACAATGTATTACAATATCTTGTATTGAACGTTACAACTATTCACTATTAAGAGATGTCAAAACAAAACGTATTATAATAATACGTTACATGTGTGCCTCCATATTTATTGTTTATCAAGAACAAATCATGCATGCATTACAAAAAAATATTCAAAAAGTTTCACAAATCAGTTGTTATAACATTTTATTTGGTTTATTACAAAAACCCATTTATTTGTTACAACTTACCTATAAAGCTGTTACAACTGTACACACGTATCATTACAAACGTCATTCTATTTTGTTACAATAATTTTACAGATAGTAACATAGAGTCTTCTCTAATTTTAGACACCGAACAATTGGATTTATTTGGTTGATCTTACCTTTTCGAATTCTTACGTACTTAATATGGATATTTATGGTTTTAAATATTTTGTTATTGTATTACAATCAATCTACACATCTATTTTTAGGATATGTAGATATGATTAGTTATTATTGCGGCCTACATTTCAGGTAATTTAATAATTATAAATGCACGTGAATTACATTTATGTTAAGCACCTTCAATCTCGAAGCTATTGCAATACCACTTTCATTGGTATGAGTGGTATTTACCATGTTCATACGATCTTAATCTAATGGACAGTATTATGTGTTCGTCACCTATTTTGTAAGCACTGTGCTCTCTAGATCCACCCCTTATATATATATATATATATATATATATATATATATATATATATATATATATATATATATATATATATATATGAGATGGATCTTTTGCTCATTGTGCACACAAAAGGTCATATGAGCACAAGTTTGTCACCAATAAATCGTGATCCGATGGTTATAAATGAAACCACCACTTTTAGGGAAGAGTGGTTTCTCAATCACGCATTCAATGTAAAAATATTAAAAATAGGAACGACGTAATCAATTACGTCCGAATTTTCCTTAAAAGAACGATATTGCTGGCAATCGCAAATGAAAAATTAAGGTTAGCTAATCATACGTAAAAAATTAAAATCATTCCTTAAAAGTACATTGACACCTCACGTAATCGAATCTGAGCTGTAATACAATCATAATATAGTTGCATAAAAAAGAGTTCTATTACAATTATATAGAAGTCATAATACATCGATTAGATAAAATTTTAACTATGATACTTGATATACAATTTTGATAATTATAATACAATCATAATACAATCACATAAAGAATTGTAATATAATCATATAGAAATTCTATATAATTATATTATAATTATATAAAAGTTGTAATACATCGATTAAATTAATTTTTAACTATGGTACTTGTAATACAACTTTGATAATTGTAACAAACTTCGTTTTAGATAAAAGAAGAGAACTATAATATGACTAAATAATAATACACTATATTTAATTTCTAATAATAATGTAATGCTTGAATGATTATATTTCAAATATATGCACTTGGCATTTATGTGAAATGAGATAATTGGTTGTACATTTCAAATAAAAAAGATGGTTTCTAAATCAATTTTTAGCATATACGGTGATTTCAAAACGCCAATAATAATCCAACGGAAATGATTGCTTATTCATTTAATATTTTTTAAGTACATTGTTCAAAAAATATTTTTCGTGTATGTGTGTGTATATATATATATATGGGAAAATAGAGAATGTAGGTGACCTATACATAAATTACATGTAGCGGTAGTAATATCTCTTATTACGAATAATATTTTTTACTAAAAATTTAAGGATTGAGATCGTAATATATGAGCATGTTATTCATCAAATTTGAAGTCAATCTAACACTCTTAACACCTACGTCTAGTAGAGATAAATTTTGTTATATATATAGGGGAGGGATCCAGAGAGTATAGTGCCTAAAGAACTAAACTTGAGTACAAAATATGAACCATCGGATGTCAATCACATGATCAAGAAAAATACCACCAATAATAAGTAGAGCTATATTATAATAGCACCGAAATTTAAGAAAGTTAAGCTAATTTAAAATCAAACGTAATTGTAATTAATAATATGCCAAAAAAATAGCGTAAAACATCTAATCATATCTATAACTATTAAAAATAGACATGTCATATATAGAATTGATTTATATAATAAAAATAAAAGGTAATGGAAACAAAATAATGTGCGACAATTAGAATTGTATAAGAATGTGTAATAAATACTACAAAAATATTGTAACGATATAAAATAGTAATTGTAACTCTTATCACGTGTAATTGTAACAACTACTTCATCATTGTAACAAAATGATATATTATTGTAATGAAAAGGAAATAGTGTTGTAACGGATTATCTGGTCAAACGAACTCTAACTTTTAACCGTGTTTGTTTGTAATACATTTCAATTAAATAAGGAATGTCCAATCAACAAAATGATAAGTTAAATTTTTATGTTAAAAGGAAACATTAACAAAGAGGTTGGGAGTTGAGTTGTAATAGAAGTCATCAACACATAAATAATGAATAGTCGAGTTGCAATACAAGCCATCAACACATAAAAAAAATAGATGGTCAAGTTGTAATATAAGCCAGCAATACATAAAAAATAAATAGTTGAGTTGTAATACAAGCTAGCAATACATAAAAGAATAAAATAATTGATTTATAATACAAGCAAGTAACACATAAAATAATAAATATTCGAGTTGTAATATAAGCCAGCAACACATAAAATAGTAGATAGTTGAGTAATCAGGATGTTGAGAGTCGAGTTATAATACAAGCCAACAATATATAAAATAATTAAAAATTGAGTTGTAATACAAGGCAGTGACGTATAAAATAATAGAAAATCGAGTTGTAATAAAAACCAGCAACACATAAAAAAATAAATAGTCAAGTTGTAATACAAGCTAGCAACACATAAAATAATAGATAGTCAAGTTGTAATATAACCTAACAACATATAAAATAATAAATAATCGAGATATAATACAAGTCAACAACACATAAAATAATAGAATAAAGACGATGATGAACAAAAGACCAAATCAAATAAAATTAGACATAATTGATTATAACATAACAAGCATAAATTAAGACATACATTATTCATATTTAGTTTTAATTGTCAAATATAAAAGGTGGGTTCTAAATATTTGAAACCGCTTAACAACAAAGAAAGAGGTTTCATCAATTAAGTTACCGATCGAACAGATAAAAGTTTGGGCTGTTCTTGTGAATTGTAGGCATAGTACTCATTGGATACTTTTCATATATATATATATAGAGAGAGAGAGAGAGAGAAAGGGGGGGAGGGGGGCTAGGAGTGTGCAAGTGCGGTAATATATCACACCACGAGTAATGTTTTGGATTAAAAATTTGGAAATTGAGATCACTATGAACATGTTATGAATCATATTTGAAGTCAATCTGATATTCATAGCACGTACATCAAAGGGGGGCTCATTTTTTACGACCTAAGTATCACGAAATTCAACCACGTTCAATGTATATGCTTGGAGTGTCGAATTAACTTTAAATTTGATATATAACATGTTCATATGAAGTAATCTCAATTCCTAAATTTTCAATTCAGAACATTACTCGTGGTGGAAGATATTATCGCGTGTGCACGCACGCGCACACGCGCGCGCGCACACACACACATATATATATATATATATGGATTAGATGCGAGTGCATGTTTATGTACATGAAAGAGCTTACGTTTAAAATTATTTATGCATGGATTGGGATTTACATGTGATTGTATATTTATTGTATGCATACATATATATATATATATATATATATATATATATATATATATATATATATATTGTATTGGGTTGTACACATATAGTATATATATATGGGGATGGTATTTATAATTACAACTTATATCGTGTAATTAATATATGTACCTATACCCAGTGTACACGTAGGGTTTATAGGTGCGTGAGTGTGGTATTGCGTGGGTAACCAGGTATACAGAACGTGTGGGGGTAACGTGTGCGTGAGTTTCGAGTTTGAGTGTGATGTCGCGTGCCTTGTCGGTGCAGGTGACGGTATTGTAGATGCTTCAGCATCTTAGGTCGAGTATGCATAGGGTTCCGCTGGTCGCGACCTTTCTAGTCATACCAAGTACTCGATCCTCCCATTTTAGGTTAGCGTTAAAAGCCTGAGTCTGGCCTGTCCCCATCCAAAATCTTAGGAACGTAGATCGGGGGTCAGTTGGATCGAGCAAACCTCAAACATGTGCGTTTCTAGGTAAAGTATCCTTGCCTCTATTTTATAATATAGACAGCTTGATTTATTCCGACTTTTGCTGGTTTTGGAAGTTGCAGGTACATTTCCCCCCTTTTTCATTGTTGAGAACCCCAAAAAAATTTAATGGATGAATGGTGAACCACATTGAGTGATTGATAGGGCCTTAATGTATCATCAAAGAATTGCATAACTATTGAGTTTAATTCTTAAAATAAATAGTCAAGTCCAGATTCTCCTATTGATCTATTGCTATGATTGGACATCACATGCTTGGCTAAATCATTAAAGAATCATGAAAAGGGGATGCTATGTGTAAATTGTGACATTGATAAATTCATGCCTTTAAACTCTGTAAATGAATAGTTGTTGGGAGAACAACTTAGGAAAATGAAAAAGCAAATGGCCTCCTATTGATGAATTAGGCAAGTTATAATTGCATTGAGTGACACTCCTAAAGTGGAAGAGATGCCTAAGTAATTAAAAGCTTAAAACAAACTAAGTTGAGGAGTGACATGCAAATTCTTAATAAAGTTAATTAAGGTTATTAATCTTAAGTAATCGTAGTAAAAATAATGTATAAGCTACCTTGCTTAATTAATTTTTCATTATTAATTATAGTATAGAGTGCAAGATAACCTAACATTTAGAAATTTATTTTTAACTAGTTGAGTCCAGATCGTATACTGGGAGGTTTAATTAGCTTAATTAATTGCCATTTATTCTAAGTTAATCTTTATTATCAAGTACTTAAGTTATACTAATTTTATTATACTAATAATACTACTACTTAGCTAATTTATTATCTATCACTCTACTATATAGATTACTATGCTAATAACTACTTAATTAGACTAACTACATAATTAAAGACTTAATCAACTAATAGTTACTCTAATATGTTAACCACATAAATAATTGCATAAAAATATTGAACATTAAAAACATGGCAATCATTCTATATATGAGAGTATACAAAAAGAAATGATTTTCATTGAATTATAGAAAGAAAATTACAAAATAATGTTGTTTTGAAAGACAATTAAGTTCAACACTAATTACAAACTAAGGTATTTACTAATTTAACAAATAGGAAACATGCCTTTATATATCATCTTCAACCTTCATGCATAAACCTTATTTAAAGTTCAACACTTAGTCAAATTCATGAGCTCTTTTTCCTCAATACTTAGCAAAAATTTGTTGTTGGCAAGCCCAATCTTTTCGTGGAATCAACAACCCATTCAGCCAGATTGACCACTACTAGAGTAGGCCCATAGTTTCATTTATTAGGTATATTTTTACATAGTTTTAGGCCCATTCAGGCCCACCAGGATCCCAGCCCACATACATACCATGCTCAAGAAATATGCTCGTTGGTGAGCCTTGTGCTAATGACTGGGCAGTCCAAGCATATGTTCCCTTTTATATGCGTGTGGGCATCCTCTCACTTCCAATGTGGGACTAAGGTTGCTGCTTCTCTTCTTTAAACATCTGATTCTAGGTCTGACATTAAGCGTGGATTTTGACCAGCTCATAGCTCCAAATCCTAAAGTTAAGGGCTCTATCAAAATCCCTTAGGTTTGTCTTTTGATTACAAATCTCAATTGGATCAAAGGATCACATTTGATCCTTCAAATCAGGCTCTAAAGTTAGTCTAATAACAAATGCATTTAGCTGCAAATGAGTAGAGGAGAAGAGTTTTGATTCACCTATCTATAATTGATATAACTATCAATTAATGACTTTGATGAGTACTAGAGACTATTCTGCAGCAGTTGGAGTAGAAATGGAGGATCTGGGAAGCTTAGAAAAGCTCCAGATCTTTAGAGCTTTGAATCTTAAACTAAGAACACTGACTTCGCAGGTCAAATAGCTAGACAGTAATATTAGGACCTCTATAATCGATCTAGATCAATTTAGTGGATCAAATCGAATTGTTCTGAGTTAAAATTAGCTTGAAAACTTGCCAAAAAGCCTATGAACTTCACTTAAGCACAGTTTGGACCCAAATTGTGACGAGAATAAAAAATACTGTAAACGTCGATAAAACTCACTCAAATTAGTTCCATTAGACTCGCATTGATCCTAGGAGTTCAAATCAACCGTTAAAACCAAGTTTCAATGTTTGGAACCTCAAGAACACCTCTAGGTTGATCGTCACAGCCTAAGAGTTGACTTCTTGATATAAGGCTTTTCAGATCAAAATAACTATTCAGATCAATTCAATTCAACCTCAGAAACTTATTCGTCTCATCAAAATCATGTTTTGACCTATAAAGACCTGATATCAGACTCTTCCGCCCAAGATCAAAAGGTGATTTGTTTGTCAGAAAACTCCAAAAGCTCTAAGACTAATCTAAGGACATACTAAGATTCTTTAAGTTCTAGTGAAGCTTCCTGACCCATTGCCTTAGCTTGAAACTACCTAGAGAGTTCTCCTCAGTTCTGCCAGAGCTGAGGAAGACAGATGCTATCAGAATGCTATGAACATTAAAATAGAAGTCTAATTGGTGGAATTCAATCAGAAGATCATCATAAAGTAATCCGGAACTTTGCAGAGAGTTTCAAAAGTTGAAACTCTTGTTTGAACTCGTTGAAGCTCACCGGGTGTAACGACCCGGTTCCCGAGTCCCTACGAGACACGAGAACCGGACCGACTCGACTAATCCCAAGACCTAGTCGTCCAACGAGGAAGTAACCAAAAGACAGTAAAATAAACCACATTCAGCATGAATATAACTAACAGTAAGAAAGTACAGCAGTAAGGAAAGAAACTACTACAGTAGGTACCACCACAACAGTAGAACAACATTTATCATATAACAAGAACTGCAGGTAAAGAAGGTACAGTGGAAACAAAAACTACTCACTAGAACAGAAACAAAAGAGGTACAAAAGACTATGGTAACTCTACTGGACCCTACTCGGCCCAGCGTCCTCTGCAGCCGCCGACCCTGGCTGCTCAACACCTGGTCCTGAAAAAGGTAACGAGTGTAACACGTCAGCAAAACGCTGAGTAGAGTGGCAAACTAACTAAAGGCAACAGTAGAGTGTACAGTAGCTGTTATGTTCTATTACTTCCTTTATTCACATCTTTCAATTTTTCTCACTATTTCATTTATTTCTCAGATCCTTTACTTGATCTCGAATGTCCTCGTGGGAACGATCTTGATTGCAGTCTTTTCCAAAAGTAGAAGTAGCACGTGGTGCTCTCCTGGCCGGGAGAGTCCCCCGTGGTGATCCTACCCTCAGTCAACCACCCCAAGGTCACTGACAGACGTAACGGTGACTACGACACGCGTGATAAACGCACAGGTAGCTAGCCCGCACTGGCACGCGGTCAGTCGTTTCCGTTAACGGGTGCGCCCAAAGCACAGCACGGAACCAGGGCAGAGCCCTCTCAGTAACAGGGGTCCAACCCCTCCATAGTAACCAAACTGGGGCCTTGCCCCTCCACAGTCCGCGCACCCTCGCCTGACTACCCTGGTTTGCCCTAGTGGGCCTAACAAGTCGGTGAAGGAGGCTAGCAGAACCCCGGGGCCCGTGGGGTAGCTAGTACTCTCCTAACACTAGTAGCTCTCCTCGGTACTACGTACACGAGGGCCAACAAGTCGGTACAGAGCGGCCAATCCTAACCCCCGGGTCCTTGGGGTGGCTGGCCCCACTCTGCACTAAACAGGTACAGGTACTTCCCTTGGTTCTGCGTACCTAAGAGACAGTACAAACTACATCTCAGTTCCATTCCTTTTTCTTTCCAGGAGTTCCACTCCTAATTCCCCGTAGGGTTCCAGCTCTTTATCTCAGAACATCATATGTTTCACTTTCCAGTTTCACGTTCTCACAATCCATGATCTCAATCATGTTTCTTTATTCATAACAGGCAGCTGTTAATTCAATTTACAGGCAGCTTTATATTCCTTTCCATTTTTCCAAGACTGCAGTATTATACATTCCACTAGTTTTTCCATCCTAGGGTTCATGCCACATCCTACGATCTAGCATACAACTAGTTTCCAGCCCTAGGATTCATGCATCACCTAGGAGCTATCACTCCATACATTTCTCATTCCTAGGATTCATGCAATGTCCTAGATTCTAGTTATGGTTCCATACTTTAACAGATTTTAATAATAAACTTAAGCCACTCTACCAGGTACAACGGGAGTAATGGGGGCGTGATCGGGAATCCCGCGCGCCTCCGCGACTCCTAAGACTGTAACTGAACGAGGTCCTATCACAAGGATCAAACACAAGGAGTGTCTCAAAACAGTGTATAGCTACTGTAGACGGGTAGAGGAATTAATTCTGAAAAGAACGCAACTCGAATCGCGGAAAACGGAGCCCGAACGGGCCCTAAACGGGTCGAAAAAGATGATACTGTGCAAAATCAGACGTCTGGAACTTCTTCCAGACGTCTTAAACAGTGGATCAGAGAATTACCTGTTCAGTGTGGTTTCCCAGACGTCCAGAAGTCTGCGGGGACGTCTGTCCTAGCTCCCAGACGTCCGATGGTCACCCCGGACGTCTGGAGGTCAATCCCGCCGTCTGGTACAACTTCCAGACGTCTGATTCGCAAAGGATGGCGAATCAGCGAACCTACGCACAGCCAACTCCCTCCCTTAGTACGGTCGGTCGACAGGAAGGAAGAAGAAAGCGGAATACACACCTTTCAGACGTCGGTATGAGATACCAAACGTCGTCCTCGCCGCCTGCCTATCAACCCAGACGTCTGATTCTGGAAAATTTTCCAGAAATAGGGCGCGACCCGGACTCTGCTCGCGACGCCGCCCGCGTCGCACCTCGCGCTCCTGCTGCTCAGACTGCAGCAGGTCCCTCTCCACGTCGTTCCGCGCCCCCTGCACCCTCCGCCGGTCGGCCAAGCCGCTCCGGCGAGCTCGCCCTCACGGCAGAGCTCCGCCCTCGCACGCCGCGCCTCCTCCGCGCTCGCTGCGGCCGTCGCTGCAGCCCTCGCGCTCGCTCACTCTCGTGCACAGGAAGGAGAAGAAGAAGGAGACGGTGGAGACGGGAGGGGAGGCATTGCCCTTTTAAGGCCGCGCGGAGAGGAGAGAGAGAAGGCGCGACAGGCGTCTACAGCCGCAGAAGAAAAAGAGGGAATAACGAATATGCGGTCTGCGCGCGCAGGCGTGCAGACGACTCGTGGGTGTGGACGATAACGGTTTTTCGGACGTCTGTAAACCATCCCAGACGTCTGGTAAGACGTCTGGATGTGATCCCAGACGTCTGGTCAGACGTCTGGGCCACCTCCCAGACGTCATAAAATACGTCCGGGGCACGCGTTCGTAACACCGGGGCTCCAGTGAAGGCTGGAAGTAAGGTCTAGAGATCAAATCTCCACTAAACTAGTCAAGAATTGGTTTAGAAGACTCTTGAGACCATAGTAGTCTCAAGAGCACAATAAACACTTCAATTAAGCATTGATGTAAAGATAAGCTTGGAATTCATCAAAAATTATCTTCTGAGTTCGATCGAACTTAGAAGAGCACCTCACTCAATTGAGTGAGGTGAAATGCTTCTTATATGATTGCGATGATGTAGGGGTGTTCAATAAGATGAAATCATCCCTTTGAGTTTGCCATTGACAGCGAGCTCAGGGGTTGAGGTCGAATTGGGGATTTTGTATATTGTTAAGACTCGTACTGTTTGAGCATTTTAAGACATTTGGACTATGGGTCAGACGACTAGTCAAACGTCTGGACACCTTATCAGATGTCTGAAAATCTAAAAATTTGAGTATGAGCTCGTGTCTGCGCGTAGACTGTACTCTTGTTTTTCCTCCCCTTCTCTCTCTCCCCGCCTCCAACAAAACCCTAACCCACCGATCTATAAAACCCCCTCCTCTCTCGTTTCTCCTCACTTCTCAGCCACCAACTCCTTCCCCTCTTCTTCTCCACTCCAGCGAGAGAGGCAACGTGAGCAAGAGAGTGTGCGGGTGGCGTCGAGGAGGAGTGGCGTGAAGGGAGGAGGAGGAGAGTAAGTTCGCAAGCTCGTGTGGGAGCTCACCGGTGAGCACACGGCCAGAGCAGCGCGTGCGCGAGGCGGAGGAGTGCGTCAGGGAGGTCCTCCTTGACACTGCTACAGCCAGAGCTGTAGGTGAGGGGGCGCGGCGCAGCTACGCGCGGCGTGAGAGCAGCGGAAGCAGGTTCTGGTTCTGGGTTTTTCCCAGAATCAGACATCTGGAGTGACCTCCAGATGACAATGCGGACGTCTGGAGGTGGTTCCACACGTCTGAGGTGAGGGCTTCGCAAAGGTACATCCTCTTTGCGAATACGGCCATGCAGGCCACTCCGCCGATACCCTGTTGCATGTCCTTTTGAGAAGATTACGTGGTTTCATGCAGGATTCACTTCGGGAAGGCACGGGACACGTCCTCCCACTCATTTCAGATGTCTGGGTGACGTACCAGATGACGGGAAGCGCTTTCAGACGTCCGGAGTGGTGGTCGAACGTCTAGAGCTGGGTCCAGATGATCCAGAAGAGTTCTTGGACATCTGAAGATTGGTGCAGAGACTTAGGTATGCTACTGGGCACTTTTAAGACGTCTGGAAGTTTTTCCAGATGTCTGATTTGAGACATAATCCCTATTTTTGACTCGTTTAGGGTCCGTTTGAGTTCTGTTTTACGCAAATAAGATACCGATGTGTTCCTTGTGAGTTCCTCTACTTGTTAGAAGGTTTTCCATACTATTCTGATAGTTCCCTTGTGATTGTTCCTTGTGATAGGACTTCGTTCCATTACGGGTTCGGGGCTTGCTGAGGCACATGAGCCTGCCGTTCAAGCCCCCAATACTCCTTGGTTTACTGGTAGAGTGGCTTCCCCCTAATTTAATTATAACTTAAATGCATGTGTGGAATGAATGATTAGAACCTAGGATATGGCATGAATCCTAGGACGAGAAACACTTGAAATGTCTGTAATGGATGATTGAATTGCAGTCTTGAATGAGTAGATAGAATGATAAAAATTTCCTGTAAATAACAGTTGCCTGTGAAATATGAAGTACTTATGCTAGCTAAATGTTGCATGTAAATTTCCTGTTGTATACGTTAATTAACATAATACGAGCAGCATGTATATAAATTGAGAATGGAAATGTGAATAATGGAATTGCGAGCTGCCTGTGTATAACCTGTATATGGAAATGTGAATGATAGCAATACGAGCTGCATATGTATAACCTGAGAATGGAAATAGAAATGATGAAACCTGGTATGGCTTGGCATGAGGAATATGAGCATGAACCCTACGGGGAATTAGGAGTAGAGCTCCTGGAAATAAGTGGAATGGATCTGGAAATGTGAGTGGGGAAGTGAGCTGGCCCTTGAGTACAGAGTGCCAAGGAGAGCGACTGTCCCTCTATTTAGTGCAGAGTGGAGCTAGCCGCCCTTGGGTTGGGACCCAGGGTTAGGATTGGCCACTCTGTACCGACTTCTTGGCTCTCGCGTACACGGTACTGGGGAGAGCTGTTAGTGTAGGGAGAGAGCTAGCCACCCCACGGGGCCCGGGATTCAAATAGCCACCCTACACCGACTTGTTAGGCCCACTGGGCAAACTAGGGTAGTCAGGCGAGGGTGCGCGGACTGTGGAGGGGCAAGACCCCCATTTGGTTCTTAGGGGCTAGACCCCTGTTACTGAGAGGGCTAGGCCCTATACTAGTTCCGTGCCGTGCTTTGGGCGTACCCGCTAACGGAAACGACTGACTGCGTGCCAGTGCGGGGTAGCTACCCGTGTGCTTATCGCGCGTGCCGTAGTCACCGTTACATCTGTCCATGACCTTGGGGTGGTTGACTGGGTGTAAGATCACCACGGGAGACTCTCTCGGCCAGGACAGCACCACATGTGCCTTCTACTCCTCGGAAAAGACTGCAATCAAGATTGTTCCCACGAGGAACATTCGAGATCAAGAAAGAGACTTGATAAATAAACCAAGTGGTGAAAAAGAATAATTAGTTAAAGAAAGTGATTGAAAAACAATAACTACCTGTCCACTTTTACTGCTTTAGTTAGTTGGTTGCCACTCTACTCAGTGTTCACTGACTTTATATACTCATAACCCTTTTTAGGTCTAGGTGTTGAGCAGCCAAAGGCCACGGCTGCAGAGGGTGCTAAGCTCAGTAGAGTCCAGTAGTTGTAGCTTCTTGTTGTACTTCTTTCTGTTGTAGTGAGTAAACTCTTATACCTTTATATTCTGTTCTTTATGTTCCATACTTGTTACTTTCTACTGTTGTGGTGGTAATATGTACTATAGCAGTTTTTACTTCTTTACTGCTATACCTTTCTACTGTTAGTTGCTTAGTATGGTGAATGTGGTTTACTTTCCTATTTTTTGGTTACTTTCTCATTGGACGACTGTTGGTGCTAGAGCACCACGATCGTTTGTTTAGATGATAACAAAACACGTGTCATTTAACATTTGTACTTGGAGTCTTAGATTTCAGGTCAATTACAAATGGAGACGTGATTAGACGGAGTTTGAGCTCGCATCCAGGATGGATTGGAGGAGCTTGATGGAGAACAGAGGAGATTCGCGAGGAGCGATAGATTGAAGATGGAAGGATAAGAAGAATATGATATAATTCTGTTTATTTCTTTCATGTACTTTTGTCTTTATTTCCTTGCTCTTTTTATTCCTTAGAACGTCATGTTAAAGAGCCTCAAAGTACCCTAATAGTAGTCCTAGGAACACCTGCACAACCTTAGGACACTTAGGTTTTCTGTGGAGAACTTAGAAAACCAATATAGGGTTCAAACAGCTTTTTCAGACGTCTAACTCCAAAATCAGATGCCTGATAATATATTTTAAGACGTCTGACTGTTGATTCAGACGTCTGATAACATTTAAGTTGGACTTAGTTAGCTCTGTCTGATGAAATCAGACATCCAAAGCTTAGACCAGACGTCTTAGAAGACGTCTGATGATTTTGCCAGATGTCCAATTAGTGGACCATTGGCTGACTTAACAAACACTGAAGAATAAGACCGTTAGAGCCTTATCAGACGTCCTTAAGCCTTTCCAGACGTCTGATAAATGACCGTTTTGCCTCGGCTGACTCGAAAATCTCTTCTCAGAGATTTTCTAGCCATTGCACTCTCTTGGAAATCCATTCCCACAGAAAAGTAGGTTTCCAGATGTCCAGACATAGTGCCAGACGTCCTATATGTCGTCTGATGGACTTGCACTAGAATCCTATTTAGATCTGATTCAAGTCAGGAAGAAACCCGCCTAAAATCAGACGTCTGACTTTGTTCCCAGACGTCTGATGCCAGGATCAGACGTCTCATAACCCTGTCAGTGCAATCATTGTTCCTGATTTCGGCCTGATTCTCTTGTGCTTTGCTCCCAACGGCTATGGAAGCTTTCCAAAGCCTTCCAAAGCCTTCCCAAGGCCTCTATAAATAGAGGGGAGCCTTTGCCACTCAACATACACCAAGACACACCCAAGCAACATGCTTTCTACTCTTTTGTCCTAGAAAAGCTCTTGTCTCCAAGCTCAAGTTCTTCATCTTGAAAGCATCAAGCCTTTGCGCACTCGCTCTCCCGCTGTAGTTCACGAGAGCGACATTGCGCCGTCGTGTAGCTCACACACCTGCGTCATCGATTCGACGCACTCCTTGCAAAGGGAAGCATCTTAATTCCTATAGAAGCTTAGGTTAAAAATTACTTTGTTGGCTCTATAGGATTGTTGTTATTTATCTTTGTTCTTTGGTTGGATATTCGCTTTGCGAATTCCCGTCTCCTTCGTGAGACAAAATTCTTCTCGTGAAGAGAAGGGGTTTGAGGTATGCTACCCTCGTATAAAGTAGCGTGGTTGTAAATTGAGGTTGAACCACCCTCGTTTAAGTGATTCGTTTAGTGGATTTGATCAACTTGGTTGATTGGAAAATCCTAACTCGAGAGGGTTAGGTGGTGGTTTTCACCCGATTTGGGTTTCCACTTAAAAATAATTGTGTACCTTGTGTGATTGTTTATTTTGTGAGATTGGTATCTTTTCAATTTTGCATTTTTTACGTCACGGTGATCTCCCCCCTCCAAGTAGGGATCTACAATTGGTATCAGAGCAGGTTCTTGCTAATCGGAGTAACACCCGGCAAGAAGATCATGGAGGGGAGCAGTTCTGCAATTCGAATCTTCGAGGGGCAGTCCACATCCCGTCCGCCATTCTTCGACTGGAGCAACTACCCCTACTGGAAGCTGTGGATGAAGACTTGGCTTCAAGCTAATGATTTCACGATTTGGGTCAGGTGCAAGACGCCATTTGAGATCCCAGAGAAACCTGTAGGAGGCTACTCGCAACAACAAATTCGTGAGCTCTCTTTGAATGCGAAGACCATGAACGCTCTTTACTGCGCGCTTAGCCCGGAGGAGTTCAACAGAATCTCGCAATGCGCCACCGCATACGAGATTTGGCACACACCTGAGGTAACTCACGAAGGTACCTCTACGGTAAAAACTTCTAAAATAAATTTACTTTCTCAAGAATTTGAATCTTTTTCTATGAAGCCTAACGAATCTTTAAGTGAGATGAACACTAGGTTCACTCTCATTGTAAATAATTTGAAAGCTTTAGGGAAGACCTTCATCAAGGGGGAGCTTCAAGGGAAGCTTCTTCGTTCCCTTGGACCGGAGTGGGAACAGAAAGTCACCGCCATCGAGGAGGCAAACGAAGTGGAGGAGCTCAACATGGAAGATCTCCTAAGCAATCTAATGGCCTACGAGACAAAGTTGAAGCAGAAGAAGAAGGATACACCGGAGCCAAAATCGAAGAAGACTCTTGCCTTCAAAGCCGCGTCGGATAGCGAGGTAAGTTCTGACGATGAAGACTTTAAAATTTTACTTCAGAAATTTTCCAAGTTTTGTAGGGAATCAAAGAAGGAGAAGAAGGAGAGCCCGAGACGTTGCTACCACTGCAACGAGAAAGGGCATCTACGACCAGAATGCCCTCTTCTCAAAAAGGAGAAGAAGAAGGAAAAGGAGAAGAAATTTAAGAAGAAGGCGTTCCAAGCCACTTGGGACGATTCGAGCTCGAAGGAAGAGGAAGAAGAAAAGTCTATAGAAGAAGAAACCGCTTGCTTTGGTTTCATGGCCAGAGGAAGTGATAGCGACAGCGAAAGCGGAAGTGATTCAGACAACGAGGTAAATTTCGATTTACAAGAAGCTTTTAATGAACTATTTGATGTTAGTAAATCATTAAGAATAGAAAATAAAAGCATTAAAAAGAACCTTAGCTTTCTTAAATCTGAAAATGATAGGTTAGAAATAAAACTTAAGGATCTAGAAAGTAGCTCTAGTCCTAAGGATAATAACCTGTTATTAGAAAATAAAAATTTAATCAATGAAAATACTAAATTGATTGAAGAAAATGATAGTTTAAAGTTAGAAATTTCTAATTTAAAGACTAAGATGCATATTATAGAGAAAAAAATTGCATGTCTTAGGGAAAACTCCAACAAATTAATCAACAAAGTAGATAATTTTTATAGCCCTAAGGTTGAGAAAGGATCTCCATCAAGGAGACCCGCTAACAGATCCGGATCCAAGCTCACTTGGATATCGAAGAAAGAATTGGATTCTTGTTTTGTAGGTTTCAGGGATAACTACAACACGAAGGACTGGACCTACAAGCTCAAGGCTGGCCAACTCGAGTTGGGAGAACCAATGAGTAGACCAAGGAGGAGAACAAGAAGACTGATGAGACGGTGAGCAAACGATGGACCCGCCGCACGTCGACCGCCAAACTGGAGACCGACGCCGATGCCCGGGCCTCCAAGCTACGGATGGGAGCCCCATCCGATGTGGCATCCACCACCACCATTTGGGCCATTTTATTGTCCATGGTAGGTGAGGTAAAAATTCTTTACCTTCTTTTTTTATCATAAGCATTTAGATAAGGGGAGTTAAAAAAAAAATATTATGAGCTAATTGTCAATTTTTTAGGGGGAGATGTAAGTTAGCTAAATTTCTGTTAGTAAGGGGGAGAAGAAAAACAACTATCTTGTGGTTACAAAAAGGGGGAAGACATTACTTTTGTTAAAAGAAATTCAACCCATTCATAGAAGAGCATGTTTTAAGGGGGAGTTATAGGAAATTTAAAATCAATCAAACCTTTTTGATAATGTCAAAAAGGGGGAGGATTTTTTGCATTACTATTTATTGTTTTGTCATCATCAAAAAGGGAGAGATGATTGGTGCTAGAGCACCGCGATCATTTGTTTTGATGATAACAAAACACGTCTCATTTAACATTTGCACTTGGAGTCTTAGATTTCAGGTCAATTGCAAATGGAGACGTGATTAGACGAAGTTCGAGCTTGCATCCAGGACGGATTGGAGGAGCTTGATGGAGAACAGAGGAGATTCGCGAGGAGCGATAGATTGAAGATGGAAGGACAAGAAGAATATGATATAATTCTGTTTATTTCTTTCATATACTTTTGTCTTTACTTTCTACTCTTTTTGTTCCTTAGAACATCATGTTTAAGAGTCTTAAAGTACCCTAATAGTAATCCTAGGAACACCTGCACAACCCTAGGACACTTAGGTTTTCTGTGGAGAACTTAGAAAACCAATATAGGGTTCAAACAACTTTTTCAGACGTCTAATTCTAAAATCAGACGTCTGATAATATGTTTTAAGATGTCTGACTGTTGATTCAGACGTCTGATAACATTTAGGCTAGACTTAGTTAGCTCTGTCTGATGAAATCAAACGTCAAGACCTTAGACCAGATGTCTTAGAAGACATCTGATGTTTTTGCTAGACATCCAATTAGTGGATCGTTGGTTGGCTTAACAAACACTAAAGAATAAGACCGTTAGAGCCTTATCAGACGTCCTTAAGCCTTTCCAGACATCTGATAAATGACCGTTTTTCCTCGGCTAACCCGAAATCTCTTCTCAGAGATTTTCTAGCCGTTGCACTCTCTTGGAAATCTATTCCCACAGAAAAGTAGGTTTCCAGACGTCGAGACATAGTGCCAGACGTCCTGTATGTCATCTGATGGACTTGCACTAGAACCCTGCTTAGATCTGATTCAAGTTAGAAAGAAACCCGCCTAAAATCAGATGTCTGACTTTGTTCTCATATGTCTTAAACTGATCTTCCAGACGTTTGATGCTAGGATCAGACGTCTAATAACCCTGTCAGTGCAATCATTATTCCTGATTTTAGCCTGATTCTCTTGGGCTTTGCTCCCAACGGCTATGGAAGCTTTCCAAAGCCTTCCAAAGCCTTCCCAAGGCCTCTATAAATAGAGGGGAGCCTTTGCCACTCAACATACACCAAGACACACCCAAGCAACATGCTTTCTACTCTTTTGTCCTAGAAAAGCTCTTGCTCTCCAAGCTCAAGTTCTTCATCTTGAGAGCATCAAGCCTTTGCGCACCCGCTCTCCCACTGTAGTTCACGAGAGCGACGTTGCGCCGTCGTGTAGCTCACGCACCCGCATCATCGATTTGACGCACTTCTTGCAAAGGGAAGCATCTTAATTCCTATAGAAGCTTAGATTAAAAATTACTTTGTTGGCTCTGTAGGATTGTTGTTATTTATCTTTGTTCTTTGGTTGGGTATTCACTTTGCGTATTCCCATCTCCTTCGTGAGACAAAATTCTTCTCGTGAAGAGAAGGGGTTTGAGGTACGCTACCCTCGTATAAAGTAGCGTGATTGTAAATTGAGGTTGAATCACCCTCGTTTAAGTGATTCGTTTAGTGGATTTGATCAACTTGGTTGATCGGAAAATCCTAACTCGAGAGGGTTAGGTGGTGGTTTTCACTCGGTTTGGGTTTCCACCTAAAAATAATTGTGTACCTTGTGTGATTGTTTATTTTGTGAGATTGGTATCTTTTCAATTCCGCATTTTTTACGTCACGGTGATCTCCCCCCTCCAAGTAGGGATTCCACACTAAGTACATCCTCGCAATGCAAAATACAACCGTCTTAAATTTATAAATCGAACTTGTAAAAGATTTAAGTGAGACGTGAGAGTCCAAGTTGTCTCATAGGGAGGCACAGGTTCTAATCACTTCCTACTTTGACCTAACTAATACATATTTGGTATTTTTACTTTTTCATTTCTTTTGGTTCTTTAAATAGGGAAGAAGATAAAGCGACATCAAAATAGGGACCAAATCATAGACTTAGAACCTAAATGTAATATGTGAATAAGTAATTTTATGAATGTCTAAAAATCCTAATCAATTTTCTAAGGATATTTTGATGCCTAGATAATGTTCCTACCAAAGTTCACGCAAATCTAATAACCATACTACACAAAATAAATTCAGAAAGAAACAACAGGGTCTAATTTGTGACAATGACAATACCCGAATGTAAATGAATTTTTGCTTTTTATATAGATCAAATTTTGGGATGAAATTTGGCCAAGGATTAATTCTAACATATAGGAACAAAATATATATATTTTTATATCTTTTAGATGCACCAAAAAAAATGCAAAAAATTCAGGAATTAAGATTAAGATTTAGAATCTAACTACTATGCTAACATGCCATAGAAACTAAAGAAAGAAATATAAAATAGGGAGAGGAATTACACCAAAATGAAACTACTTTATTAATAACAAAATGTGCAATACAAACATAGTCGAAAAGTACAACTTAAACTACAAATGACATAAAGAAGAAAGAGCCTAAAGAGAAGAAGCAAAGTAGAAGTATAGAGAGTGGAGAACGAAGAGAGGGGGAGTCATGGTGGAGGTGGGGAGTGCCGCCAATGACCATCGAGAGGAAGCTTGCTTGGAGGAGAGGAGGAAGAAGCCAGAGATGCCGAAGAAGATGGAGAAGCCCTGATGGAGGTGGAGTAGAAGGGAGAGATGATGGTAGAGAGGGGAACCTAGGGTTTCTAAGGGAGAGAAGGGATAACCATGGAGAGGGTGGTGGGGAGGGAGAGGATGGTGGAGATGGCGTGGGATCTAATGGAGGAAGGTGGAGGAGAAGATGATGATTTAATTGGAATGGAGGGGGGCTTTTTTTATTGAAGAGATGGCATGAAGGGTAGTGATATGGAGAGACTTGAGTGGTAGGGTGTGATTGGCTTGATGATGTGAAGAGGATGAGGTGGCACAATATAATTTGAGTGGAGGAGTTGGTATGAGATGATTAGTTAAGAGGGAAGGCCAAGGATTGAAATAGACATGAATGGTGGAGATGAGGGGAGGGGTGGATGGCCATGATGGGATAAGGAGAGGTGGCATGGATTTTTGTGGCTAAGGTTAGTGTTAGTGCCACCTATGGATAGGGTTTAGGTTGTTAGAGGATTTTTGGTGGCGTGGCTAGGCTTAGGTGGCGAAGTATAGTGGAGGAGAAGAGGTGGACATGGATTGATGAGGTGGAAGGAGAGGTGGTGTGGGATGTAGGTGGTGAGGTGGCATATGGTGATTGGATGGGAGGTAGTGTCATGGATTAATGAGGTGGATGACCAAAACCTAGGGCTAAGATGGGATCCTAATTGGAATGGGTTAATAGCATTGAGGCTAGGGTATATTGTGTGGGTAAGGTGGCGTGGGAAGAAGAGGGGTGAGGTGGCATGATGGGAGGACTCCATGTGTTAGCTCCTCAATTATTCGTGCAAAGGATTTCAACGCAAATTAATATATAATGTGTCAAAAGATGCATGATTAAACCTAAATTGCATTGCTAACACTAAGATGCACTGTCTAAAGTGCTCTAACTCTAATGTAATTATGCAGCTATAGCTACTAACTAACATAAATTAACCATGAGTTAGCTAACAATATATGAATTCATCACTACCTACATGGATCTACCCCTCCCCCTGAGAGGATTGCTCAACAAGCTTGGCCACGATTTCCTCCACCAAGAGAGGCTCAGACAAATCGAAACCCACCCCCTCCCGATAAGAAGATACGAGGACATTGCTTACAGAATCGGCTACCACCTAGCCTGACGCGTAACCTTCACCCGCAACAAACCAAGGACGAGAATGGAATGTACCCTGTTTCTTGGGCAGACATTCCTCCCCACCCACAGAAAAGCCTGCACCCCTCTTTTTCTTCTTCAACCCCTCGAGGTGTGTAGTCTTGAAAGAGAGGAAGGATGCAAAGAAAAGAAGTTAGATTAGTGCAACAAAATTGAGATAGAAGGCTCGTGACCACTCACTCTCATCCAGGTAGTTGTTCTCAATCCAGGAAAGAAGCTTTCAGACATCCTCCCATCTAAGTTCTTGGTGAACCAAAATGCCAAAACCTTCCACAGCTTCCACATTATCCACCATATGAGGACTTACGCCTAGATGGATGTTACGCTCAAGTAGGCCTCTCCAGTAGCTTAGAACTTGAAGAAGCTCCCCATTGCTCACAATAAAGAATTACTGGTCGTAACCCTTTAAGGTATTTGCCAGCTATCACTTCTCATCCCCTTATCCCTTACAGGTACGGATGTAAACATGTTTACACTACATAAGATGTCTATTTATGCATGTTCTTAAGCATAGAATTGCATTGCATACTATAAATATTGCATAGCATGCATCATTTTGCATTTAGATTAGTTTGAATAAAATTGAGGTTAATTATCTCCTTTTATGTTCAGGGATGAGGCAAATTTTTATCGGGGCCTCGAATCGAAGATCCAACCGTATAGATTTGATCAGGACGACAATTGGAGTTCAACGATTCCAAGATCGCCCTAATCAAACATCTGTAGCATCAGATAGAGATCAGAGAACCCTAGAAGATCAAGGGCCAAGATGGTGTGAATCTGCACTTCAAACAACAAATCCGACCGCACGGATAGATTCGGATCGACGATCGTAGCTGTAATTTCCCTACTTGGAGGGGTGAGATCAGCGTGACAAAAAAATGCGGAATTGAAATATATAAAGCAATATCACAAAAATAAGCAATCACAAAATGTACACAGGTATTTTTAGGTGGAAACCCAAACCGGGTAAAAACCACCACCTAACCCTCTCGAGTTAGGATTTTCCGATCAACCTAGTTGATCAAATCCACTAAACCGAATCACTTAAAACGAGGGTGATTCAACCTCAATACAACCACGCTACAAGTACGAGGGTAGCGTTCCTCAACCCCTTCTCTCCACGAGAAGGATTTTGTCCCACGAAGGAGACGGGAATTCGCAAAGCGAATACCCAACCAAAAGACAAAGATAAAATAAACAATAGACCTATAGAGCCAACAAAAATAATTAAACCTAGCTTCTATAGGAAATAGGAAACTCCCCTTTGCAAGGAGTGCGTCGACGATGACGCGGGTGCGTGAGCCACGCAACGGCGCAATGTCGCTCTCGTAGACAACGGCGGGAGAGCGGGTGCGCGAAGGGAATGATGCTCTCAAGATGATGGAGCTTGAGCTTAGAGAGCAAGAGCTTCTTGGACACAAGAGAGTGGAAGTATGTTGCTTAAGTGTGTCTTTTGTATTTCTAAGTGTATATCTTGTGTGTCTAAGTGTATCCAAGTGTATTTTTGTGTTGCAAAGGCTCCCCTCTATTTATAGAGGCCTTAGGAAGGCTTTGGAAGTCTTAGAAAGGGTTCTATAGCCGTTGGGAACAAAGCCCAAGAGAATCAGGCCGAAATCAGGACAATGATTGCATTTGACAGGGTTATCAGACGTCTAACTCTGGCATCAGACGTCTGGAAGGCCACTTTAAGACGTCTGATTCCAAGGTCAGACGTCTGATTCTATGCGGGTTTCTCCCTGACTTGAATCAGATCTAAACAGGGTTTTTGTGCAAGTCCATCAGACGACATACATGACGTCTGGCACTAAGTCTGGACGTCTGGAAACCTACTTTTACTGTGGGAATTGATTTCCAAACGTTGCAACGGCTAGAAAATCTCTGAGAAGAGATTTTGGGTCAGCCGAGGCAAAACGGTCATTTATCAGACGTCTGGAAAGGCCTAAGGACATCTGATAAGGCTCTAACGGTCATATTCTTGACTGTTTGCTAAGCCAGCCAACGGTCCACTAATTGGACGTCTGGCAAAATCATCAGACGTCTTCTAAGACGTCTGGTCTAAGGTCTGGACGTCTGATTTCATCAGACAGAACTAGATATGTCCAGCCTAACAGTTATCAGACGTCTGAAACAACAGTCAGACGTCTTAAAATGCTTTATCAGACGTCTAATTTGGGAATTAGACGTCTGGAAGTGCTGTTTGAACCCTATATTGGTTTTCTAAGTATTTTACAGAAAACCTAAGTATCCTAGGGTTGTGCCGGTGTTCCTAGGACTACTGTTAGGGTTCTTTGAGGCTCTTTAACATAATTTCTAAAGAGCAAGAAAAATAAAGATGAAAGTACATGAAAGGATTAAAAAGAATCTATCCTATTCTTCTTGTCTTCTATCTTCAATCTGTCGCTCCACGCGAACCTCCTCTGTTTTCCGTCAAGCTCCTCCAATCTGTCCTGGATGCGAGCTCGAACTCCGTCTAAACACGTCCACATTTGCAATTGACCTGAAATCTAGGACTCAAATTGCAAATGTTAAATAACACGTGTTTTGTTATCATCAAAACAAATGATCGTGGTGCTCTAGCACCAACAATCTCCCCCTTTTTGATGATGAAAAAATCGTAAATAATAATGCATAAAAATCCTCCCCCTTTTTGACATTATCAAAAAGGTTTAATTGATTTTATATTTCCTATAACTCCCCCTTAAAACATGCTCTTCTATGAGTTTATTTTAACAAAGGTGATATTCTCCCCCTTTTTGTAACAATAAGATAGCTATTATTTTTCTCCCCCTTACTAAAGGAAATTTAGCTAACTTGCATCTCCCCCTTAAAAATTGACAATTAGCTCATCATTTTTTAACTCCCCCTATCTAAATGCTTATAAAAAGATAGGGTTAAGAATTTTACCTCACCTACCATGGCCAATAAAATGGCCCGAATGGTGGTGGTGGATGCCACATCGGATGGGGCTCCCATCCGTAGCTTGGAGGCCCGGGCATCGGCGCCGGTCTCCAATCTGGTGGTCGACGTGTGGCGGGTCCGTCGTTTGTTCGCCGTCTCGTCGGTCTTCTTGTTCTCCTCCTTGGTCTACTCCTTGGTTCCCCTAACTTGAGTTGACCAGTTTTGAGTTTGTAGGTCCAGTCCTTTGTGTTGTAATTATCCCTGAACCCTACAAAACAAGATTCTAATTCCTTTTTCGGTATCCAAGTGAGCTTGGATCTGGATCTGTTAGTGGGTCTCCTTGATGGAGATCCTTTCTCAACCTTAGGGCTATAAAAATTAACTTTGTTGATTAATTTGTTAGAATTTTCCCTAAGACATGCAATTTCTTTTTCTATAGTATTCAACTTAGTCTTTAAATCAGAAATTTCTATTTTTAGACTAACATTTTCCTCAATCAATTTATTATTTTCATTGATGAGGTCTTGATTTTCTAATAATAGGTTATCAATTCTAGGACTAGCTTCTATGTCCTTAAGTTATTTTTCTAACCTATCATTTTCATTTTTAAGAAAACTAAGGTTCTTTTTAATGCTTTTATTTTCTATCTTAAGTGATTTACTAATCTCAAATAGTTCATTAAAAGCTTCTTGTAAATCAAAATTTACCTCGTTGTCGGAGTCGCTTCCACTTTCGCTGTCGCTGTTACTTTCTCCAATTGCCATGAAACCAAGGCACGCGGTTTCCTTCTCCCCGAGATCTTCTTCCGAGCTCGTCTCCTCATGAGTGCCTTCCAACCTCCTCCATATCTCGTGGGCGGTGGTGCACTCTTGGATTCGTTCGTATTCCTTCGGACTCAATGCGCAATACAAGGCATTCATTGCCTTTGCGTTGAGGTTGAGATTTCGAACCTGATCTTCTGAGTAACCTTTTGCAGGTTTCTTGGGAATCAAAAATGCGGATTCGCATTTTTCCCACACCCGGAAGTCGTAGGCCTGCAACCACATAGTCATACGATTTTTCCAATAAATGAAATCTATACCTGCAAAGTATGGTGGCCGCGAGGTATCGTGTCCTTCAGTGCACACGAATGCTTTTCCCTCCATATCTAGATCCTCGCCGGTTTGTAACGCCGATAACGCGAGACCTGCTCTGATACCAATTGAAATTTCCCTACTTGGAGGGGTGAGATCAGCGTGACAAAAAAATGCGGAATTGAAAATATAAACAATCTCACAAAAATAAGCAATCACAAAATGTACACAGGTATTTTTAGGTGGAAACCCAAACCGGGTGAAAACCACCACCTAACCCTCTCGAGTTAGGATTTTCCGATCAACCTAGTTGATCAAAATCCACTAAATGAATCACTTTAAACGAGGGTGATTCAACCTCAGTACAACCACGCTACAAGTACGAGGGTAGCGTTCCTCAACCCCTTCTCTCCACGAGAAGGATTTTGTCCCACGAAGGAGACGGGAATTCGCAAAGCGAATACCCAACCAAAAGACAAAGGTAAAATAAACAACAAACCTATAGAGCCAACAAAGTAATAAGCCTAAGCTTCTATAGGATTTAGGAAACTCCCCTTTGCAAGGAGTGCGTCGACGATGACGCGGTGCGTGAGCCACGCGACGGCGCAACTTCGCTCTCGTGAACTACGGCGGGAGAGCGGGTGCGCAACAGATTGATGCTCTCAAGAGAATGGTGCTTGAGCTTGGAGAGCAAGAGCTAGCTAGGACACAAGAGAGTGGAAAGTGTAATACAAATTGTTTCTTGTGTATCTTGGTCTCTCTAGGTGTGTGTATTGTGTGTAAAGGCTCCCCTCTATTTATAGAGGCCTTAGGAAGGCTTTGGAAGGCTTGGAAAAGCTTCCATAGCCGTTGGGTGCAAAGCCCAAGTGAATCAGCCCGAAATCAGGAACAATCATTGTTCTGACAGGCTTATCAGACGTCTAATTCTAGCATCAGACGTCTGTAAGTTCACTATAAGACGTCTGATTAAAATATCAGACGTCTGATTTTGGGCGGGTCTTTCCCTGACTTGGATCAGATCTAAACAGGGTTTTTACGCAAGTCCATCAGACGTCATACAGGACGTCTGGCACTATGTCTGGACGTCTGGAAACCTACTTTTACTGTGGGAATTGATTTCCAAACGTTGCAACGGCTAGAAAATCTCTGAGAAGAGATTTTGGGTCAGCCGAGGCAAAACGGTCATTTATCAGACGTCTGGTAAGTCCTATGGACGTCTGATAAGGCTCTAACGGTCATAATCTTGAGTGTTTTCTAAGCCAGCCAACGGTCCACTAATTGGACGTCTGGAAAAGTCATCAGACGTCTCATAAGACGTCTGGTCTAAGGTATGGACGTCTGATTTCATCAGACAGAAGACTAAGTCCAGCCTAAAAGGTTATCAGACGTCTGAAACAACAGTCAGACGTCTTAAAATACTTTATCAGACGTCTGATTTGGGAATTAGACGTCTGGAAGTGCTGTTTGAACCCTATATTGGTTTTCTAAGTATTCTACAGAAAACCTAAGTATCCTAGGGTTGTGCCGGTGTTCCTAGGACTACTGTTAGGGTTCTTTGAGGCTCTTTAACATGAAATATCTAAGGAAATAAAGAGCAACAAAAGAAATGAAAAATACAACAAGTACAAAAGAAAGAATCTATCCTATTCTTCTTTTCCTTCCATCTTCAATCTTTCGCTCCACGTGAACCTCCTCTGTTTTCCGTCAAGCTCCTCCAATCCGTCCTGGATGCGAGCTCAAGTTCCGTCTAAACACGTCTTCATTTGCAATTGACCTGAAATCTAGGACTCAAATTGCAAATGTTAAATAACACGTGTTTTGTTATCATCAAAACAAATGATCGTGGTGCTCTAGCACCAACAGTAGCCTAACGGCTTGAAAATCGACTCAATCCGACAACCGTGGCACCATCTACATCAACCAGAAGATGGACGGCCAAGATGGCGCCACGTGGTGCCATCTTGGCCGCCCAACCAACCGCACGCATTCGCTGAAGGCCCCTGCAACAACGTTTCCCCGCTGTTGGATCAAGATCCAACAGTTGGGATGCACCCGCGCTTAAGTTGAGCGCCCGCCCATCCATGCGTGTAGCGCAGTTGGGTGAGAGCGCTTACGCGAAGCGCAAGCGCGTGTTCGAGTCGCAGGAGGCAGGTGCGGGCGAGCATGCGAACGGGCGTAGTGACCATTTGATCACGATCGAGTGGTCGTGAGCGCCCAATAGCTCCCACGCACTATCACACGCTCATGCGTGACGCGCCATCAGACACGGGCGTTGCGACTTGAAGAGGCGCGGCAAGGGTGCATCTCAACCGTTCGATCTCATGATTGAACGGCCAAGAATTGATGGACGTGGGCGGCGCAGAAGATGAGCGGGCGACACACGTCGCCCACGATTGGGGCTTTAGTGACGGTTTTATCCATCACTAAAGACCCCTTATTTAATGTTTTGCAATTATAAAGACCAAATTGCCCTCACTCCTTGCAACTATAAAAGAAGACCCTTTCCATGCGAAATTTGCATCCCTTCCTTCTCTTCTCTCCCTCTCCAAAGCTCAAGAGAAGCTTGTCCTACACCTGGGATGCTCCTCAAGAGATAAAGTCAAAATTTCGCCCTCATTTCGGAAGCGGATCCCACGACGACGTCGACGTGCTGCCCCATTCTCGTTCCTCCTGCCTCGACCTCCTTCTTCCTGCTCTATCCTCCTTCTTCCAGGTGGTGTCTCCTCCGACTCGTCCTCCAAGCAACCGTCGAGGAGGATAACTTCTCTCTCCCTTTCTTCTTTACAGCTTTCTAGAGTAGAGAATTTTCCTACTTTCTAGTGTAGTTGATTTCCCGCTTTCTAGTGTAATTCTTCTCTGGTTTTATTGTATAAACATTTTTAAATATTGAGTGCCTGTTCTCTCTCTCTCTCTCATTTATTCTGATTGTTAATATTGCTTCATTGTAATTACGTCGCTCTGCTTTTCAACAAAAACTCTAAAAAATATAATTATGAATATAGATTGACGTAGCCTCCCTGAGTTCGACCCGGATTTCTATTCTAGTACAAATTTTATTTGTTGAATACGGGTTCTTCACTTTCAAACTACGACGACAGGTTTTTCAAAATCAAATACGTTAGCATAGTAACTCGTAGCTTCAACATTTTGGCGCTGCTGCCGGGGAGGCAACGATTTCCGATCTTCTTTTCGCATTTCACGCACTTTATTATCTTCTAACTTGCTTTCTCTTATGTCTATTGTTGCAGAGACCTCCATCAGGGAATCATCAAGTGGTAGACCAAAGTAAAGTGCAGTTGAAGATAACTGTAAGTGCTCCCCAGTCTTCCCCCTGATGTGAGACTCATCATGATCTCTAATTACCCCTAATTAACTAGTCTTCCTAGTTAATTAGCTAAGGTTATGAATATATAAGGGTTAATTATAGAATAAGGGATATTTGGTAAAGGACCTTAAAATAAGTTAAAAATGATATTTTGTCATTCAATTAACATTATTAACAATTTAATTAATAATTAGACTCGAAATCTTATTAATCATTTCCTTAATTAATAAGTTAAGTAACTTAAACATAATATATACATAAGTATATAATAACTTAAGTAATTTTACTTAATCTAATAAATTAACCTAAAAAGGTCAAAAATGTAAATTCAAGGTGTAAACATAATAGTTATCTTATTTACAAACATATATAAAAAGTTGAAAAAGATCTAAGTTAAAATAAACCCTTAAAGCCTAAGTTTACATTTTGGTCCTTAAAAATTCATTGCAATCAGGTCCTTAATTTTCATAAAGGTTCTTTAGTTTCATTGCATTTAGGTCCCTTTCGTCTTCTTCTTCAGCCGATTGGACGGTTGACGACGGAGAGTGATTCCACCGCGCGATCACCGCCCTTCCGACATCATCCTTCCTTTTCCAAGCTCTTGGAGCTTGCGCTCACCACTCCATCTTCATCCATCGGTCTGGATCACTCGGAAATCCTAATTTCTGGTGGGAGTTAACCTTACCGTCATCGGAGACGATGCCGGAGGTTAAGCTCCCCAAGCTTCTTCTTCGTCCAGACTTCGCCGTCCTCTGCGTCGCAATCACTATAAATACCCCCTCACCCCTTCGATTTCTCTCAAGTTGGCTCCCTTCCCTCTTCTAACTCTGAGTCGACCCAATAGGCTATTCGTCTGCAACTCTGGCGACCTTCCATCTCATCTTCCGACTTCCTCTGTCCATCCTGATTAGCCGAGGAGCTTTGTCGAGGTCAGCTGCGTCTCTGGACACAGGCGCTGACCGAGGAGATCCTTCGCTTCACCTCACATCCGCCCACTGGAGATTCTTCTTAATCCCTCTGATTTTGTCGTCCGCCATGAGCCTTCGGCGAAATTCTATTGACCCCCTCGTCCAGGTAATGGTAGATTAGGAGTAGGGTAGTTTAGGTAGGTAGTTAGTTAGGTAGTTTAGTTGTAATTTTAGAATTTAATGTTCATCTTCTTCGACTCCGGCGAGTTCCTTGAGCTTGCCAGAGCCCTAATTTTGTCTTTTGAACTCATTGATCACCTTCCACTATCACTCACGATCACTTCTAACCCATTTAAACATTAATTTTATCACTTAATCGCCTAAATCACTTCCACCTTCAACAGTTACTATTGCTGTCCATGGCGGCAGTAACTGGCTTAGATTCACATTCAATGGATCCTTCATCACTTACTCATCACTAAAGGATCCTAAATATCATCTTAATTTGATTAATTATTGTATATAACTTAAAAGCCTAATTTTATCTAAGTTCCTGAGCTCGCTATCAATGGCGGCTCAGGAACAGTTTAAATTATAAATTATGTATTTATTTATCTTCGCAATACTGTTTTGACTTGGCTCATCCACTCATCTAAGTGGGAGATTAAGTTCTGTGCCTTAACCCACTCAAAATCTATTTAAACTGATTTTAATGATTAATCATTCATCTAACGAATTACTGAGGAATTAAATACGATCCTGAGGTTCCTTGCAACCTCAGGAACCTTTTTAATTCAAAAATGGCATAAATACACCATTCTGAGCACGATTTGCATTTTTTTGGACTCAAAGCTCCGGTGAGTCATTTTCTGATCTTCAGCCTACAGAAGTTGATGAAGAGCTCCAGAATGATGAAATGATGATCATTGAACAATTTGAGGAAGTTTATTTAGAATTTTGATAACTGGAGCTTGAGTTAGGTCTTCATCTTCTCCAACTCTGGTAGAGTTGGAGAAGTCTGACAGAAAGATGTAAGTTACGATTAATAGGTTTAAAAACTTCAATGCAGTGCACTGAAGTCATTTTTGTGTTTAAATTAGTATAACAACTTTCCAAATTTTTTGACGAACAAAATGTTTTAGGAGCTCAGGCGGTGAGCCTGAAACCTTAGATTCTTAGGTTCAATCATCTATTTAAAAGGTTGGATGAATTCCTAAAGTTGAAGAGAATGTATTTTAGGCTTTAATTTCATCTAAAAAGGTTAAACTTAGAAAGTCAAAATTCGAAGCCTTCACAGTCAAACTGAGTATGAGATCTTGACTCTGAGCACAATCAGATGATTTGAGAAGCTTAAGTTGATTATGAGATTTTGTTGAATAGTATTAGAGTGATTAAATTGAGCTCAAACATGTATTTTGATTGGAATTTCAACCCTGCCAGTTTGGGTTGTTTTCGAACTCAAACTGATGGCAGTGGTATTTTGATGAGATTTGATCTCAAATCCTGCCCAGATCAATTTGTAACAACCCTTAGAACTTGTTGAAATCAATTAGAAATGTTCTTAAGTGCTTGTTCACTTAATCAGAGTTGAAATTTTTGTTCTCTGAAGCTTTCAAAGAAGCTTCAAGCTTCTCTACTGTTCCTGAAGCTTTAAGAGCTTTAAAACCCATTCTAGCTGCTCCGGAATCTTCTGCAGAACCTATTTAGACCTTACTGAGTGAGGAAAGTCCAGTCTATGGACTCTGTAAGCATAACCTCTATTTCCAGGTAGTGTTAAACCCGTAGGAACCCCCTAGATTCACTTTTCAAATAGAAGAGGAAAACATCCTCTTAACTTAAAATTGACACTTCAATTCTGTAGAGAAACTCAAGAGCTTTCCAATAAGCTTTTATTCGCTTGGAACGGAGCTCTGAGCTAGGAGAAATTGTCGCTTGAAGTTCACTCTGGAGGGGGAGAAGTTAGTCCCACATCAGAAATTTACAAGCGCCCGCCTTAGTACAAAAGGAATTTGTGTTATAGGCAATTCAATCATCAAGCGCTTGGCGTGATCTGAACATCTGACCATTTCGAGCATGTGTGTGTGTGGGCATGTGTGTGCCTACGAGTGTGCGCCCGAGTGGGCGTGTGTGAATGTTGGCCCTGGGAGGGCGAGGCCTGGGAGGCGTTGAGCCGGTTTGGCTCGAAACTCTAAACAAGAAATAAACTGAACCATAATTGAACCAGGCGAGGACTTAGTAGGGTATGGTCCCACCTTGCAAAGGGTGCTGCGTATCTCCGAAAAGTCTGAGCTGCAAATCAAAATTAATTTTTGGTTGAAGAACAAATTAACCCGGCCGGTTCAGAGATAAGGAGAGGCTCAGAAGACTAAGTGTTGAAGAAGGAAATGCTAAGGCATGAATACTAAGGAGGAGGCTTAAGGACATACTAAGGGAGAAGAAGAAGGCAAGAGCAGAAGAGAGAAAGAAAAAAAGAAAGGAAGCTTGAGAGAATAAGAGAGCAATAAAAGAAAAAGAGAAAAGATAAAGGATAAATAAAGGGAAAAGAGATAAAGAAAGAAAGAAAGAGAGAGGCTGAAGAATAAAAAGAAAATAATTTATTTTTCTTGCTATATGTTAAATTTCTTTTTGCTTTCAATTGTTGTAATAAGGCATGTTGTAATTAGAAAAACTATTATTTGCCTTACTTCTTTTGAAATAAAATAGAAAACTAACATGTTTACTTGCTAATAAAGTAGATCATTTGAGTAAATATGTTTTCATATGGGATTTTGCATATTCCTTAAGTTTAAATCACTTGTCAAAATTTATGTTATTAAAATTAACTTAATTAAACCTCCTATGAATTATTTTGAATTGATTGGTGAATTTAGAATGAATTATACCTCCCAGCGAACGACCTTGACTCAACCAGTAAAAATTTTCTAAAATGTTAGGTTAATTCGACCCTATACTACACAACCGACACAACTTCAAGTTAACCTAAGTGACTTTTCTCTACTCTTAATTAAGTAAAATTAACTTAATTAACTGAGTTGCGTAAGAAATGCATCATTTTAATGATGCCGTTGCCGGGGAGGTAATATTTTGCTTCATTTCATTCATCAAAACATTCACTGGCATTGCTTCGTCTAAGAAAATATCATTTTAATGACGTCGTTGCCGGGCAGGCAATCCTTTAATTCACTAGAATTTAATGGTTTAATTGTCTAAATAGGAAGCATTTGTAATTATATTTATGTTTTTGTTCTAATTAGATGTATTTTGTTTTGTTTTCTATCTTCTTTTCAGGTTCACCTTCGCGGGTAATCTCAGGAGGAGGCGGAATTCTATTTCTATTTTGCTATTTTTGTTGTACGTATTTCTAGTCTTAGTCTTTAGAGTAGTTTTGATTTGTTGCATTAAAAAAAAAATAAAAATACATCTTTTTCTGACTAAAAGCAGCATATCATAGGCATATACTCTTAGGAGTGCATTCTACTTGCTAGTAGTTTTTGCGATCTGACTTGGGAAATTTTTACTATTTTTCTCGCATCAGCGAGAAAACACAAGAAAACCCGCGTAATCCCTGTCCTTGGAGATTTAAAAAGACCATATTTTTGTTTGAAAAAGTTTAAAAATCAGCCATTGAATTTTACTTGAAATATTTTTGTAAAAGGTTAACTAAAAAGAGGAAGTTAAAAATTGTGACTAAATCTGATTGCAGATTGCATGCGGGTTTTATCGCTATCGTTTGTTGCATGCTATCGCGCACATAGCGCGATCACTAAAGTCACACAAGTCTATTTTTCTATCTCTCTTCTTTGCACCTCTTAGAGCTTTGGTCAAAGATCAACAAGTCTGTCTCACTACTAGAGCCCCAAGGAGCTAGTAGTGAGCGGTCTCGATCCTAGACCTTAGGCCTTTGAGCTTTAAGGTTACGCACCTGGTAGACACAGATTAGGATACGTATTTTGATACTGTTACTCTATTTGCTTGCGCCAAATTACTTTTGTGTATCCTAGGAATCTCTTCTTTCCTTTGAAAGAAGAGCAAAACCAGCATCTTTGCGCTGTTTTGCGGGTTTTTGTGCCGCTGTTTTTATCGATGGTGTGCGTGTGCCTTTGCACATTATTTTCCATTTTATGGACAGGAGCGATCCTTGCATCCGCCTCTTCCACCATCATTAACAAGTGATCTCAGGCCGGTTGCAGATAAGCATCCAATGGTTTTTCCGTCTGATCCATCTACTTCTATGGATCAAATGTAGAATCTAAATCTCGAGATCCCTTCCTCTTCTGGTCAGGGGGAGATGCCGCCTTTTGATGTTCATGAGGCACTCCTGAACCAGAATCTTAGGATGCTTAAGCAGACTAGACAAGTTAATCTTTTAACGGTAGCCTTAAATAATTTGAAGACTCTTTAAACCCATCCTCCACCTCAACCTGAGGCGAGTTTTGAAATCCTTAATTTACCGATCCCTCGTCCAAGGCCTCTACTTAAAGATTATTATAACCCATCTAATGGACAAGTAGAGCCTAATGTTAAGATACCTATTGGGGAGAATGATCCTGAATTAAAGCCGAATATTATAGGTCTAATCCCTCACTTTCACGGATTTGCATCCGATGATCCATTTCAACATATCGAAGATCTAAAGAATTTATCTCAAACTCTCGGACCTCAGAATCAGAATAGGAAAATCCTACTTATGAAAATGTTCTCTTTTAGCCTTCAAGACAAAGCTGCTTATTGGTATAGAACTATTGCAAGACCAGTCTCAACTTGGGTTGAACTTGAATTTGCTTTTCTAAAGAAATTTTTTCCAATTGGTCGAACTAATGCTTTAAGGCGAGTTATTACTACTTTCAAGCAAAACCAAGGAGAACCAATTCATGAAGCGTGGGAACGTTTTCATGAATTGCAAAGGAAATGCCCACATCATGACATCCCTAATTGGCAACTCATGCACATCTTCTATTATGGTTTACAAGAGGGCATTTGCAATCTAGTCGATGCCTCTTGTGGAGGGAATTTCCTAAATCGCAACGCAGAATCTGCCTTAGAATTATTTGAAGGGATGGCGGAAAACTCGATCAACAATGCATCAATGTCACAATTTACGCGGGGAGCAAATACGAATCATTAGAATCCGCACAAGGGCATTCACGAGATCGGTAACCCGTCAAGTTCAAAGGATTTAGAGATAATTGCAGAAAAACTGGACAAAGTCGATATCATAGAAAAGCATCTCGACGAGGTTAGAAATACAATGAAGACTCTTACGCCTCTACTTGCTACGAATCCCGCGCATTTACCTGTTTCGCAAATTCCCATAGGGAGGGAATTTGTGAATAATCTGGATTCTAGAGATCCATCTTCCTTGGGTTTTCTATCTACTCCACCAACCCAAGGAGGGGCCTTTGTCCCACAATCTTACCCACCATTTTCCCCACCCTTTCCTGTTGCAGAAAACATGCCATATCTTTTAGGATTACACGCCATACAGGAAAACACTCCAAGACCAAATCCTTATTCAAATTCCTATAATCCTGGATGGAGAAGCCACCCAAATTTCTCTTGGGCTGATCAAAATCAAAATCAAAGACCAAATTATCCGAATCAGACCCATTTAAATCCACCTCCATTGCCTCCTCAGCAATCAAATTTAAGGCCTAATCCTATGAGTATGCAAAATTATTTTAGGCCTATTAGAGATACATAGCTAGACCAGATTTTAAGAGCTGTGTCAGAGAGTCAGCGACAAAATGCTGAAGCTCTCGCTGAGATCCATAGGCAATGTAAGGTAGAGTTGGTTGATTTACGAAATCAGATCAAGCTTTTGGTTGAATCTTGTCAGCCAGGTACCCTTCCATCTCAGCCAATTTCGAATCCTAGGAATCTGCCAAATCCTAGGAAAAATCAAGGCCAAGTCCATTTCCTTAATTAGGCCTTTGATTATAATCATAACCCGTCCTCCGTACTTCCTGAAAATAATCCACCAAACCCATATCAGCGGCCTATTTTGTATCAAAATGACCCATCTATTATTGAGAATCAAAACTGACTCTGCTGATCTTCTGAACTTGGTTGGAATCATTTCTTAAATTGCCTTAATCTTTAACATTCTACATCTCAACCTAAATCAGATCTACTCTTCACAAGATTCACTCTAATCTTTTTAAGATTTTTCACAAGAATCTGATTTTGGGTTCTGCGAGATCTATTCTAGGCAATTTCTGGACGAGTTGTAACTGGGTGGTTTTCATCTGTTTTTCTATTTTTGAATCAATTCTTTCATAACTCCTTTGTTTTTACCATATACTTATTCTTTTTAGGAGTTCTTTAGTAGGGTTTACACCTAGCTGAAGGTGTAAAACTTAGCACTTGTAAATAGTTGTTTCCTATTTTTACCTTTTTAATTTTCTTTTACACTTACTGTGAACTTTCACTTCATATTTCACTGATTACCTTCATTTAGTCCGACTGACCACTCTAACCTTTGGTCAAAATTGAAATCGTTCGCACAGAGATTTTTAATCTTCTCTATTCGACTCCTATCACTCTATACTAAATGAAGTGTAATATCTTTTCATCCTTCTTATAATGAGGACATTGTAAAATCTTGACTTGGGGGTGTTGAAGTGAAATTTTCACTTTGAGTGTGGGTTAAAAAATTAAAAAAAACACATAAAAATTAAATATCCACGAAATTTAAAAAAATAGAAATTTCAAAGATGATAAAAATTTTAAAAAATAAAAAATTTCATAAAAATTTGAAAAATTTTTGAAAAATTCATAAAAATTGGAAAATCTTATATACATAAAAAAATAAAAATATACAAATACAAAAATTTGAAAATGAAAATTCATAAAAATAATAAGAGGGGTACATTGATTTTTAATAAAGAAGAAAAAGAAGAAAATATATATTTACTATAATTAAGAGTTTAATTTTCTTTTAGGTCAGAAATTAAAATGTATATAGAATATATATAGAATATTTAAGAGCATTCAATTCTTAATTAGATTTTTACTTAAACATTTTGTAAAACACACTTTTGTTTTTAAAATTTTAAAATAAGATTTTATTTGAATTAGGAATCTTTAAATCTTTTAAAGACTTATTTTTCTATTCTTACCTTAAATTAAGAAACTACGTGTATTAAGATTTAAACTTAAGTTTTGGAATTAAATTATAACTTTCTAATCAATTAGATTAAGTAATCCTTTTGCTTTTTGAAAATTTGATTTTATCATAAAGTTAAGTAAAAAGATCAGATATTCAGAGTTAATTAAATAGAGAGTTAGTAGAATTTTAGTTTACAAGACTTACAAGCTAAAGATAAATAACTAGACTTGGTAAATTTTGTCTTGACGGGTCCTATAGGAGGAAACTAAGAATTTGAAAAACCTGAGAGTGAAGGGCTTTGTTGTCCAAGCTCTAGTTTGAGAGCTAAGTAGCCTAAACATCTAAATTCACACACATAAAATTGTCTTGTTGGCATCTGAGATCGTGAAAACACAGAGGTTAAGAGATCAGTTCTAAATCCTCTTTATTCCAAGGATTTTCATGGGGTGGTTCTTGAAAGGGTGAAGGATGTGCTACTCACCTAGAAAAAGGATTTGGAGAATAATGATAGTAAGAAAAATGAGAAGGGGGAAAAGAAAAATAATAATAAATAAAACACCCTGCAGTTAAGTGCCTCGTTACAAATGGGTGCTTATGTAGTTTTTCCATAATAAATAAAAGCATCTCGTTATAAATGGATGCTACCCTTCCTTACATCAAATAAAAAGAACACCTCGCTACAAATGGGTGTTCTAACCTATAGAAAAAGTGAAAAAAAAAATATGGAGATAAAAATATTAGGAATAAGAGACCCAATGGTCCATCGGGGAGATATACACAAAAAGTGATGACCTCAGGATAGAAAAATGGTGAGGAGAAAGCAACCAAACCTAAGTAAGGCCAAGCCAAAGGCTTGAATTGGAATAATTGGGATTGGAAATTGTTGTCTTAAGATGGGGATTTTGCAACTTTGGATGCCTTTGGGACAATTCTCATCACTAAGCACAGATGTTTTAAAATCATAACTACTGAACCTTGGTATTGGACAGCGAAGCCTAAGAAATCGGGTTTTGAAGATTTTAAGTTGAAACCTAAAGGAGAAGAATTGACAGAATCCTAGGTCTAGAAGTTGTTCTTAGTACTGTAGGCTAGTAAATTAGAGTTTTACTACTCTAAGTTTGATTAATAATGGGTATCTGGTTAATTTGCTTAAACTGATATTGATAAAAGTCAAATGTCATAAACAAAGGATTAACTTAATTCTATTGAGCTTTTGATTTAAAATTTAATTCTCAATTCATAAGTTTTGTTTCCTTAGAACACTTTGTATTCTGAGTTAAGAATAGTTACAAGGATTAAGAGATTTTTGAAGAATTCTAATTCTGAATAAAATTCTTGTTAACCAATTGTTTTAAGTGTGTTTTGAAAATGTTATAAGTATAAATCTAAGTAAGAAAATTTTCACATGTGCTTTATATATTAATCATTTATATTAAAATTAAAAATTTTTTCTAACCTAAGCTTTCCTCTGCATAGTTTCTATTTATAATAATTTAAGCCCCCCTCCATAGATTTCATTTGTCACATTAAATCCAAATTTCAATTAACCTAGGTGTTTGCATAAATCTTAGGAATAATTTGGTTGTTTGGATTCTCATTCACATTCATTCCACCTTCGTTTATTTAAAAAAGAAAAACAATAAAAAGATAATCTTGTGGGGTAATTTTCAATAGACACACAACGTACACCCCACATTCAACGCACTTAACCTAATTGATTTGTTTCTACTCAACTGGGTTCTGATCTGTGGAATCGGTACACACAAAGCAACACACAAAAGAGCAGAAATCATTTAAGGTTAACCATCTTTGTGTGCCTAACATAGTGGCGCATTTGTAGCCAATTGTTTGAGTTGTTTGGTATGCACCACTCTACTTAAAATCAACTCATCAAGTAGCTCCTCTTTAGGGTTTTCAATCTAGGTCTGTTCTAGGCACTCCACTTTATTTCTTGTTTTAAAGGAAAGCAATCTTTACTCGTGTTTGACAACTTGGTTTGCCTCGAAACTTGATTGCAATCAACCTAATTTTAAACCCTAAAAGCTACTTAAGCAAGATTTGAACATTAAAATTCACACATCACAAATAATCTTGCTTGAAAACCCTAGTTGTGCACACACTTACATAATTCTCAATCAATCATTAAGGGCACAACCTAGTTTAAGGGCCCATCACATTCCATAAGCACCACAATCCCAGGCCTTAATAAAATTGAGTAGATGTTGGCCTTAAAGACTGATTCGTTCTTCAGGGCCTAGTTTGAGATTGTCTTTGATTAACCTACTTGTATTGATTAATCTGATGTCTAGCTAGGGGAGTAGCGTCAAATGACCACGTTTGGGGGGTACACTAGGAACTGGAGGCGAAAGTCGAAGGAAGAACCTTCTCCCCAGTCCCTCCTTTTAACTGGTTGGATTGAGCAGACGCAAGTAGAGTAAATCATTTACAATCTTAAGGCGGGTTTTGGGAGTTAGTAGATCCTTAGGCTACCCCACTTAAGGACAACCTTATTTTGTTGTGCTACAGGGTCTCCATCCCCAGTCCTTCCGACCTTCTCGTAGTTTATGTTGGGAAGACGGTCATTGAATCCTCGATTGGAAGGACCACTAGAGTATTCTAGGAGGTGCAAATTGGATTTTAGTCAAATTGATCCCATGGCCGACCAACAGCCTCCTCTGCCTGGAGATCCACAGGAAGAATTTCGAAGGTAGCTGGAATAAATGCAAAGAATGCAGGAATGGTTCTAGAGAATATAGGGTGCTCATCCCTTGAAGGATTTTTATGATCCTTCAAATTACGGGGAACGTCCCGGCGTCCAGATTCTAGCTGGCGACGTAGAAATCAAGCCCCATGTGTTAAGCCTGATCAAACATTATCATGGGCTTGGCTCCGAAGATTCGTTTCAGCACCTGGAGGACTTGACCACTTTGGTCCAGACCACCAAGGCACGAAACGTAAACGAGGAGCAAATGATCATGAGTCTATTCCCCCACTCTCTTAGGGTTAAGGCCGCACATTGGTACAGGACAATAGGAAGACCAATATCAACTTGGAATGAGTTGAAATCAGCCTTTATGAAGAAATTCTTCCCAGTCGGACGTACCAATGCCTTGAGACGGGCAATCACTACCTTTACCAAGCGGCTGAGGGAGCAGTTTCATGTGGCTTGGGAGCGATTCCAGGACCTATTACGGAGGTGTCCACACCACGAGGTGCCAAAATGGCAACTCGTGCAGATCTTCTATCATGGGTTGATTGAGCAACTCAGAAATCATGTGGATGCTTCTTGCGGAGGCAATTTCCTCAATAAAGATGCAGATAGTGCACACGATTTATTTAAGGAAATAAGCAAGAATTTAATCAATCATGCCTCCATGGATACATTTAATCAGTCCCAGCAGCCCAGATCAAATGTCAATGAAGTTTATGACTCTCATTCATTTGATATGGAATTGATTTGTAACAAACTTGACAAGTTGGACTTGGTTGCTAAGAGAATGGAAGAGTGGATGCCTGAAATTTCTATGAACAACTCTCGATCCACTCAATCTCAAAATTTGAGATTCCATTCTTCACGAGCTCCTTTTAGACGGGAGTTCGTGAATCAACTTGATGCGGCTAAACCTGTGAGTCAACATTTTTCGAAACCCCACGGGTTCCAAACTAGGGCCTTTGATCCCAGTTTTTCTGATCCTTCCCTTTCTTTCTCTCCATCCTCACCCTATTAGGATGTTTGTGTTGTACAAGAGAATGTTAGATCCAACCCCTACTCTAATGCTTATAATCCAGGTTGGAGAAACCACCCTAACTTCTCTTGGAAAAACTCGGGGCAACAGACCCAATTCCGATCCGGCAACTATGCTCCGCAACGACCAATGGGTCAAGGTCATGTATATAGTCAGTTGCCTCTAAATCAGGTCAATCAGCCAACTTGGAATACCCGTCTACCCGTAGGGCAAGCTGATTTGAACCGACAAATGGTAGAGATGCAAGGATCCATGCTCTAACTCATGCAGCAAATGAAAACCACACTGGAAAACTTGTAGTCCGGGCTCATTGCTAACTCTCGTCAACCCAGATCTCTACCATCCCAACTCGTACCCAACCCGCGAAATATTCTGAATCCGGGCAACCAAGCCCATGGGTACGGAAATCAGAGGGACCCACACGCACATGCTCAGGTGGTTGAGCTGGGTTCCTCCTCTTCTTCTTCTGCAAATCAACAATTCCTAGCTAATCAAGCCCCTCCAATCTTTCCTAACCCTCCCCAAGACCCAAACTCTTATGCATCTACAAATTCTGTCACCTTGAGGAGTGGTAAGCAGACTCAGGATCCACAACCACATTGTTATGATCTACTGAATCCTGAAGAACCTGAGGAGAGAGAGGAGAATTCTAGAGAAGAAATCAAGGCTCAAGAACTTGATTCCAAAGATCTGACTCATGTTCCTTTTCCTGAAGCCTTGATCAAATCAAAGAAGAAGAAGTCTGTTGATAGCAATGAGGAGCTTCTGAATATATTTAAGAATGTTGAGATCAATATTCCGCTCCTCGATGCTATCAAGCATATACTAGCTTACGCAAGATTTTTAAAAGATTTATGTACACAAAATCGTAAGTCGAGAGAATCTGTTCCGAGGAAGGTGGTACACCTTGAGCAGGCTAGTTTTGTTATCCTGCACCACCTCCCTCAGAAAAAGAGAGATCCAGGTGCTCCGTTGATTTCTTGTGTCATCAGAGATTACACATTTGATATAGCACTTTTGGATCTTGGTGCATCCATCAATGTTCATGGTCGTTTCGTGCGGATTTAAAGGCGTATTACGTTGCAGTAGAACCGACAAAACGTTTAAACAAATAATTTTATTACTCGAACAACTAGAGTATCCGAGGTCGAACACAGGGAGCAAACTCAGTACTTTGTAAAACCCAAGAATACAACTGTTAAATGCAAATATAATTGATTCAAAGAGTTTTTAAGAAAGATGTAAAAAAAAAATAGAATTAGACGTCTGATTTATGTATCAGACGTCTTAAATGTGATCTTTCTTTCTCTTTTTCTTCTTCTGCTTTGCCTTTCGGATCTCTTTGCAATCTTCCCTTGTCCTTCTTCTTCTTCTCCTGCGAAGACTTCTAACCTTTCTGTTTTCCTCCTTCTCCTGCGAATACTTCTTTCTTTCTTCTTCTTCTGTCTTGCTTCTCCTTTCTTCGTTGCCTTCTTCTTCTTCTTTGTCTTGCTTCTCCTTTCTTCTGCAGCGGCCACGTCCTTCTCCTGCAATCAGCCTGCCTGCACAGGGGAACAAAACCTAACCCTTCTCCCTCTACCCGCGCGTGTCTCTCTCTCAAGCAATTCACTCTAACCGCTCTACCAGAGCCAGTCTCAATCGGGTCGGATCGTACCCGGGACCAGGCGCACCTGCAGGTGTGTGATGCGCGAGGAGTGCGTAGGTCTAGGTCGGGTCGGATCCGCCAGGTCCGCGTGGTCAGGCCGCGGACGAGGCGGGTGGGGTCAGTGAGGGACCTCACCCCTGTGCTTTCGAGGCAGTAAACGTATATCACAAAAAATCTTTATACCATACCTGTGCCTTGAGATTCCACGATGTGGGACTAAACGTTCCGCCCTTCCTTTGCGTGCGCCCGCAGACTCTCGTGTGCAATTGCCCACGCTGAAGGCCCTGCTGGTGCTCCTTGCTGAACTCAGTCACCTCGCAACACTTGCGAGAGTCTGCTGCACCTGCCGCCTGGGAAGCCTGACGCCTGCTGCTGCTCCAAGCTTCCTGCTGCTTCGACTGTTAATGGCGGCCGGGGCGTTCACCTGAGCTTCCACAGAACGGCCTATTGGCCCAATTAGAATAGTTGGAAACCTTCGCCGTAGCACGGCGAAGGCGGTGGGTGATGCTGCAGGTTGCCGGTCGGCCTAGGCGTGCCCGCCTAGGTTAACCTGTGGCTGGAGATGGTGGGTTGTTCGGGGGGGTGGTTATGGAGGTCTGGAGTGGCAGTTGTGGGGTGGAGCGAGTTCCTGGTGGTGAGGCGGAGCTCACGAGGTGGTTGGCGAGCCGTGTGGAGTGGCGGAGTGGTGTGGGCGGCTCGCCGGAGTTCGGTCGGTGATGTGGAAGATGAGGGTGGTCAGCGTCGGTCGAGGGGTAATCAGATGAGATAACAGGGGGAAAAGAGAGAGGATAGGATGGAGAGGAGTTCTAACCTAATTGTAAGGACGAAAGGGGACAGAAGGCGGACAGCAGTACTTGCTGTCGCCGGAGAAGATGACGCCCAGTGGGGGAGAACGGCGGCGACGACGGGGCTGAGGCGGCGTGCGCTGGTACTGCGCGACGCGGAGGGAGGTCAGGAAGCTAACTCTGCCACTGGTTTTGTGGCAGAGCGAAGAGGGAGGGGAGGGGGGCTCGCCGGAGCTAGCTGGGGTATTTGACCGAGCAGGAGGAGAGGAATTGAAGGGGGAAACTCGGCCAAATCAAGCTCAAGGTGAGTGGCCGGGTCCGAGGGGTGTTTTATAGGTGCTGGCCGCTCCTATCAGAGCGTGAAAGACGCGCAATTAGGTCAGCCGGTTCGCCGGAGTTGGAAGGAAGAAAGATACCCACATCTCTCGTGCGTTCGCACGAGAGATTGGGTTCACACCAGCGAATTTGATTGGCTTTAGAAGGAAGGGAATTCCTCAGAGAATCTCCCTTCCATTTCTGGGAGAGAATCTCTGAGGAATTAGAGAGCCATCTCTCTCGAAACTTCGTCGGAGCTCGGTTCTGCCCTAGCAATGGCGGCAGGACCGGTTTGCAAAGAAGGCGAGGAACCTAGGGGGCTCTCTGCAAGGCTATTCAAAAGATAGGGACCTCTTTGTGATTTGGGTGTACTAACTTGCAAAGTAGGTCAAGATGACCTCCCCTTAGGTCCAAATTTTGGTACAAACCTAATTTGGCCCTAAAGAATCCAATGGTGAAGTTGGATTTTAGGTTTGACCTCTTTTGACTGGACATTTTGCGTAAAAACCCAAATTAGGTTAATTGAAGAGCTAAGACCCTAATCTAGGTCAAACTAGGTTCCAAAGGCCAAATTAAGTGTTCTAAACCCCAGAGGATGTTTTTCTATGATTTTTAGAGGGTTTGCTTGATTTTTATTCTGACTGGAACCTTGTTAATTTAAGCGGGTCTGTTTTAGGGTTACCAAGTGTCATTTAATTCTTAGATTGCACATAAACCCATTTCTGATTAATTCAACCCACTTTGGACTATTTGACCTATGTTTTGCTTCTGAGAAATCCCGTTTATGTACTGCAATGGTAAAATTGCAGTTTTAACCTTTATTTCATGTTTTCTTCTCAGAGCACTTGTTCCTTTAGTTAAGCCTTCTTCTAGGTTATGTAGGAGCTTTTATCTTCTTTATTAGGTCAAAATGAGCTAGTTATGGCTCATGATGAGGCTCTCATCATACCCCCATGCCTAGCTTTTGCTAGTCCCTTAGCAAAATTTCAAAGTTTTAACTTCCATTCTAGACCCAAAGTGTCCTTAGTTATGATAAGTGCTTCTTTTGTGATTAGGTAGGAATGCCGACAATAGGCCTAGAGGTACTCAAGTACCAACCAAAATCTGGACCTGTTCTGCTTTAGCCTCAGTCCTTCGCAAAGGTTTCTACGGCCCACAAAAACTATCCTAGGGTTTGTTGGACTCTGCGGTTAAAGCACCCGTGCTTGAGACATTTTTAGCCTACGCTCAGTTTGCAGTGCGTTTTTTTTTTTTTTTTTTGTAAGAGAGAGATAGAGGATTTATTTGTTTGGAGAGCTTTTCTCTCTCTTTTCTTTTTATTTCTAGCTTCGGATTAGCTTCTCAACACGGTCTGTATCGGATTCCTCGTCCCCATCATCAATCCTCAAGGGTCCCTGGCTTTCGAGATTTCGAGATAATCTCGCCCATGGCAACCCCCGGAACCCTGGTGTTGAACGAGAATCTACGCTAACGTGTTTGGTTTTTGGAAAAACCCGTCGTTGTAGTTCGAAAGCGAAGGATTCGTGTTCAACAAATAAAATTTATACCGAAATAAGAATTCCGGGTCGAACTCAGGGAGGCTATGTTGATCTATATTCGCAATTATGTTTTTTTTTAGGATTTTTGATAAACAAGGCGAAATAATTACAATGGAGCTATCAAATTGAGAGAGAGAGAGAGAAAGAGAGAGAGAAAGAGAACATGCATTCAATATTTCAATTGTTTATACAAGCAAACGAAATTAAAGTTACACTAGAAAGCGGGAAATCAATTACACTATAAAGCAGGAAAATTCTACACTAGAAAAGCTGTAAATAAGAATGGGAGAGAGAAGTTATCCTCCTCGACGGTCGCTTGGAGGACGAGCCGGACGGGACGACGCCTGGACGAAGGAGAACGAGGCGGGACGAAGGAGGACGAAGCAGAAGAACGGGAACGAAGCAGCACGCCGTCGTCGTCGCGGGATCCACTTCCGAAGGAGGACGAAAATTTGGACTTTATCTCGCGAGAAGCATCCCGGGTGTGGGACAAGCTTCTCTTGAGCTTTGGAGAGGTAGAGAGGAGAAGGAAGGGATGAAAATTTCGTATGGAGGGGGTCTCCTTTTATAGTTGCAAGGAGTGGGGGCAAAATGGACATTACATCTTCAAAATAATAAATAAGGGGTCTTTAGTGACGGATAAAACCGTCGCTAAAGCCCCGCCGTCGCCGTCGCCGCCGCGCCACGCGCGCCCGCTCGGCTGGCCTGCGCGCGTAACGCAGACGCACGTCCGCGTCGTCTCAGCCGTCCGATCGCGAGATCGGACGGCTTAGATCGCGTCCGCGCCCGCTGCGTAGCGCGCCGCCCGCGTGCGATCGCGCGCCCACCAGAGCGTCCAATTGCGCGTCGGCGTTATCGGGCGCGCGCGGCCGTTGGATCTTCATCCGACGCTCGTGCGCGCCCGCTCGCCCGCGCCTTCGACCCCCTCTCCGCGGCTCGAACCCGCGACCTCCGCTTCGCCCGCAGCTGCGTCGCCGCTGCGCTACGCGGGCGAAATGGTCGCGCGGACGTTTTTAAACGCGCGCGACCGCAGCCGTTGGATCGAGATCCAACGGCGGAGAGGAGACGTTGCGCGGACTTCACAGGACTCCTGCGGCCGATTGGGCGGCTGGGATGGCGCCACGTGGCGCCATCTTGGCCGTCCATCTTCTGGAAGTTGTAGATGGTGCCACGGATGTCGGATTGACTCGATTTTTGTGTCGTTCGACTGCGATCGTCGATCCGAATTCATCCGTGTGGTCGGATTTTCCATCTGAAGTGCGGATTTACACCATCCTGGCCCTTGATCTTCTAGGGTTCCCCGGTCTCTATCTGATGCTACGGATGCCTGATTAGGGCGATCTTGGAGTCGTTGAACTCCAATCGTCGCCCTGATCATATCCATACGGTTGGATCTTTGATCCGAGGCCCCGATAAAATATTTGCCCTGTCCAAGCACATAAAAGGAGACAATTAACCTCCATTTTATTCAAACTACTCTAAATGCAAGATGATGCATGTAATGCAATATTTATATCATGAAATGCAATCCTATGCTTAAGAACATGCATAAATAGACATTTTAAGTAGTGTAAATGTGTTTACATCATACCCCCATGCCTATCTTTTGCTAGTCCCTAGCAAAAACTATATGCTATTTATAAAAGAATTAGGTTAGATTATTTGGACCTGAGTTATTTTCAATCATTAAGAAATTGTCTACTTAAGAACTGGACTTTCAAAGACACAACAGTGCCCGGGTATCAGCCAAAATGCAGATCGCCTCAAGCCTCGCCTTATTAAAGAAAAATTTCTTTTTCTGTTTTTACTCTCTTTTTTTTTTTTAGATTTTCAAATTTTAGGGTTTAAGAGTGGCTTTCTACGGCCATTCAACTCACCCAAGATTTGATGAGAACCCTAAGTTTTAAGCATCTTATTGTGATTGTGATAGACTCGTTGACCGGCAATTAAAACGGACTTCGGATTTCTACGCCTCTAGGTGACCTCAAAAAGAATTCTGCCTAAAGGTGTATCTTTACAACCGGTAGCTTTCTCCCTACTTTTATTTTTTAAACGGGGTCAACACAAGGGTGAATCCAGTGTATATCTCCCCGGTTTATTCTACTTCTCCGCTTCTTCCTAAGTGTTTTGGGAATTTTTAGTGCATTTTCTGAGCTGGGTTCTGGACAACCGGTCGATGAGCTGTTACCACCGACAACTTGCCAGCCATACTCGTGCGGCGAAGTGTGGCTTATTTCTTTTTGTTCTTTTCTCCTTTTTGATTTTTTTTTTTTTTTTTTTTTAAGTAGGTGGCTTCCCTGGTCTAAGATTTACCTAAAGGCAGCAAAAAGAGAAAGGTCCAGTGACTGGGCTCTGGACAACCTACCTATGGGCTGTTACCCATGATAACTTGCCAGCCATATCACCCTAGAAGGTTCATTAGCTACCCAATTTCCGTTAAAATCGCCAAACAACGAGTCAGTGCAAAGAAAGTGTGTAGATGCTTAAGACTCAAAATTCCCTTAAATCAGAGGGTGGGTTGACAAGTCGTGTACTTATCACCCAACCTTATTTATTCCAATTATAATAGAATTAAGATGGCGAGAACTCAAAGACAAATCCACATTTTAGTAGATACACAGGCTAATTAAGTCCAAAGACCTGAGGGGTCTTTGTGTTCAGATCCTAATGTAAAATTTCTTAGGATTGAAAAGTCCTAATGTCCAACTAATCCTTCCTTTTTTTTTCTTTTTTTTTTTTTTTTTTTTTTTTTGAGAGAGAGCAATTTATATGGATTTCACAAAGCTGACCAACTAATTCAAAAATGAATCCACCCCCCCATGCCTAGCTGATGCAATGTCCTCATTGAAAAAGAGACATGAAAGAAAGGGTAGAATATGAAAGATGTCACCTGGATATGAAGCTCGTATCAGCCTTGTGTTATATGTACAACTGCTGAGTTTAATGCCGTCAGCTAGGCGAAGTCCAGCCAAAGAAGTCACAGAATGGCTAGAGCAACAGAGTCTGAAACGGGTTCTGGAAGATTATGGTCAACAACAGGCTTCAGACGTTGACCGTTGACTTTAAAGGTGTTACCCGTCTTTGGGTCAGAAATCTGAACGACACCATTTAGAAAAATCTGATCAATTATGAATGGGCCACTCCATTTAGATCTAAGTTTACCAGGAAAGAGCTTAAGTTTAGAATCGAATAACCAGACCTTCTGGTTTGGCTCAAAGCTCTTGCGGGAAATCATTTGATCATGTAGAGCTTTGGTCCGAGCCTTGTAGATCTTGGCATTCTCATAAGCATCATTTCTAAGCTCCTCCAACTCAGATAGTTGGAGTTTCCTGGTCTTCCCAGCTAGATTTAGATCTAGATTGCATTGTTTGATTACCCAGAATGCCCTATGTTCAATCTCTACGGGTAGATGACACGCCTTTCCATACACCAGACGGAATGGAGACATGCCGATAGGTGTTTTATACGCCGTACGGTAGGCCCAAAGAGCGTCCTCAAGCTTTTGAGTCCAATCCTTGCGATCGGGCCTAACCGTTTTTTGCAGAATGTTCTTGATCTCTCGATTAGAGATCTCGGCTTGTCCATTCGTTTGGGGATGGTAAGGTGTGGAAATTCGATGATTAACCCCGTATTTGGCCAATAAACTCCGGAATTGGGCATTAGTAAAATGAGTGCCACCATCACTGATGATAGCCCTCGGAATCCCGAATCTACTGAAGATATTTTTCTTGACAAAGTTGATGACCACCTTGTGGTCATTGGTTCGGGTGGGAATTGCCTCAATCCATTTAGACACATAATCAACAGCAACAAGAATGTACTGATGTCCAAATGAAGGGATAAAGGGTCCCATGAAATCAATGCCCCAAACATCGAAAATTTCGACAGGAAGAATAGGGTTTAAGGGCATCATGTCTCTCTTAGTTATGCTCCCGAGTGCCTGGCATCGAGGGCATGACTGTGAGAACTCCTGGGCATCCTTGAATAAAGACGGCCAATAGAAGCCAGATTGCAAAATTTTTGCAGCCGTCTTTTTCCCGGAGAAATGTCCACCACACCCAGATGCATGGCAGAACTCAAGTATACTGTTGAATTCATTCTCCGGTATGCATCGGCGAATAATCTGATCAGAGCCGATGCGATACAGTTCAGGGTCCTCCCAAAAGTAGTATTTGGCCTCAGATTTGAGTCTATCCCGTTGTTGCTTGGTCCAATCCTGGGGGATTTGACCAACGGCCAAATAGTTAACAATGTCAGCAAACCATGGGGTGTGGACACCTAAAACTGTAAGAATGGTTTCGTCCGGAAAAGTGTCAGCAATCGGAATGTCCGGACAAGAAGAATCACCTAGGAGTCTCGACAAATGATCCGCCACCACATTTTGTACCCCGGTTTTATCCTTGATTTCAAGATCAAATTCTTGAAGAAGAAGAATCCAACGAATAAGCCGGGGTTTAGCATCCTTTTTAGCCAAGAGATGTCTCAAGGCCGAGTGGTCGGTATAAACAATAACATGAGACCCTAAGAGATAAGCCCTGAATTTTTCCAACGCAAATACTACAGCGAGTAATTCCTTTTCAGTAACAGTGTAATTCCTCTGGGCTTCATCCAAAGTTTTACTAGCGTAGTAAATGACAAAGGGCTTTCGATCAATTTTCTGACCCAGGACAGCCCCAACCGCGTAATCAGAAGCATCGGTCATGATCTCAAATGGGGTTGTCCAAATAGGTGGTTGCAAAATTGGCGCACAGGTGACTGCCGTTTTTAAGAAATCAAATGCCTTTTGGCATGATTCGTCAAAAACGAACGGTGTTTCTTTGGCAAGAAGATTGCTCAAAGGGCGGGCAACCTTCGAGAAGTCCTTGATGAATCTTCGATAAAATCCCACATGGCCAAGAAATGATCTGATTTGTTTAACTGATGTGGGAGGAGGAAGTTTAGCGATAGCATCAACCTTAGCTTTGTCCACTTCAATTCCCCGTTCAGAGATTACATGACCCAAAACGATGCCCTCTTGGGTCATGAAATGACTCTTTTCCCAGCTAAGGACCAATCGTGTCTTGATACATCGCTTAAGAATCATTTCCAAATTAACCAAACAAGAGTCAAATGATTCTCCGAAAACGGAGAAATCATCCATGAAGACTTCCATAAACTCTCCCACCATGTCGGAAAATATGGCTAGCATACACCTTTGAAAAGTCGCAGGTGCATTGCATAACCCGAAAGGCATCCTACGAAAAGCAAAGGTTCCGTAGGGACAGGTGAAAGTAGTTTTTTCCTGATCCTCGGGATGGATAGGAACTTGGTTGTATCCCGAGTAACCATCAAGAAAACAGAAGTACTTCTGCCCGGCTAATTTTTCCAGGATTTGATCAATGAAGGGCAGGGGAAAATGATCCTTTTTAGTGGCAGTGTTCAGCTTCCTGTAATCAATACAAACTCTCCAAGATGAAGCTGAACGAGTTGTGACAGATTCTCCTTTCTCATTAGTCACAACAGTAATCCCGGCTTTCTTTGGAACAATCTGAACGGGACTTACCCAGGGACTGTCAGAGATTGGATAAATAATTCCTGCATCGAGCCACTTGATGATTTCCTTTTTGACCACTTCTCACATATTTGGATTCAATCTCCTCTGCATCTGGCGAGAAGGGCGGGATCCATCTTCCAAAAATATTCTATGATTGCAGTAAGATGGCTCGATCCCCCTAAGGTCATGAATGGTCCAACCAATTGCCTCCTTATGTTCCTTTAGAACCTTAATCAATTTAATCTCTTGCTCCTTTGTCAATTTAGCACTGATAATCACAGGGAGCGTATTCTGAGGTCCTAAAAATTGATATTTCAAATTCTCGGGCAATGGTTTCAATTCGAGCTGGGGTGGGGTGATGATTGATGGTCGGGTAGATGCTGAAGATTCAACAAGAGGGAGAGGTTGTGAGTGGACAAAATCAGTAACCTCTTCCGAAGATGTTAAGTCAGAGGGTTGCGGGTCAAATTCATCAACCAAAGAGGAACTTTCAATTGAAGAAACTGTCAAACAAGTTTCAATATTAATATTATCCTCATCAAGTTCCTCAATAACTCCACAATCCTCAAATTTATTGATCACCTTAGAAATATCTAATTTCATACGTTGGTCCCCAAAGGCGATTTCCATGCTACCGCTTTCACAATTAATGTTGGCCTTTGCGGTAGCCAGGAACGGACGCCCCAGAATGATGGGCGTGTTCCTCAGATTATCTGGTACATCCATGTCAAGGACAAGGAAATCTACAGGAAAATAAAAATCCTTGACCTTAACTATAACATCTTCAATAACGCCTCGCGGGTTTGTGACCGAACGATCCGCTAACTGTAGCGTTACTGAAGTTGGCCGAAGTTCGCCTAACCCAAACTTCTCGTAAAGAGAAGTCGGAATTAGGTTGATGGATGCACCGAGATCCAAAAGTGCTCTATCAAATGTGTAATCTCCGATAACGCAAGAAATCAAAGGAGCACCAGGATCTCTCCTTTTCTGAGGGAGGTAGTGCAGGATAACAGAACTAGCCTGCTCGGAGAGTACCACCTTCCTCGGAACAGATTCTCTCGACTTACGCTTTTGTGTACATAATTCCTTTAAAAATCTTGCGTAAGTCGGTATGTGCTTGATAGCATCAAGGAGCGGGATATTGATCTCAACATTCTTAAATAAATTCAGAAGCTCCTCATTGCTATCAACAGACTTCTTCTTCTTTGCTTTGGTTAAGGCTTCAGGAAAAGGAACACGAGTCAGATCTTTGGAATCGGATTCCTGAGCCTTGATTTCTCCTTTAGAATTCTCTTCTCTCTCCTCAGATTCTTCAGGATTCAAAAGATTAGAATAATGTGGTTGTGGATCCTGAGTCTTCTTACCACTTCTCAAAGTGACAGAATTTGCAGAAGCGTAAGAATTTGGGTCTTGAGGAGGGTTAGGAAAGATTGGAGGGGCTTGATTGACCATGAATTGTTGATTTACAGAAGAAGAAGATGAGGAACCCTGCTCAACCACCTGAGCATGCGCGTGTGGGTCCCTCTGATTTCCGTACCCTTGGGCTTGATTGCCCGAATTTGTAATGTTTCGTGGGTTGGGTACGGGTTGGGATGGTAGAGATCCGGGTTGGCGAGAGTTAGCAATGAGCCCGGATTGCAAGTTGTCCAGTGAGTTTTTCATTTGCTGCATGAGCTGGAGCATAGATCCTTGCATCTCTACTATTTGATGGTTCAAATCAGCCTGCCCTGCGGGTTGACGGGCATTCCAAGCTGGCTGATTGACCTGATTCGGAGGCAACTGAGTATATACTTGACCCTGACCCATTGGTCGTTGCGGAGCATAATTGCTGGGTCGGAATTGGGTCTGTTGCCCCGGATTTTTCCAAGAGAAGTTAGGGTGGTTTCTCCAACCTTGATTATAGGCATTCGAGTAGGGGTTGGATCTAGCATTCTCTTGTACAGCACAGACATCCTCATAAAGTGAGGATGGAGAGAAAGAAAAGGAAGGATTAGAAAAACTGGGATCAAAGGCCCCAGTTGGGAACCCATGGGGTTCCGAAAAATGCTGACTCATATGTTGAGTCGCATCAAGTTGATTCACGAACTCCCGTCCAGAAAGAGCTCGTGAAGAATGGAATCCCGAATTTTGGGATTGAGTGGATTGAGAGTTGTTCATAGAATTGCCAGCCATCCACTCTTCCATTCTTTTAGCAACCAAGTCCACTTTGTCAAGTTTATTACAAATCAATTCCATATCAAATGAATGAGAGTCATGGACTTCATTGACATTTGATCTGGGTTGTTGGGACCGGTTAAAAGTATCCATGGAGGCATGATTTATTGAATTCTCACTCATTTCCTCAAATAAATCATGTGCACTATCTGCATCTTTATTAAGGAAATTGCCTCCGCAAGAAGCATCCACATGGTTTCTGAGTTGCTCAGTCAACCCATGATAAAAAATCTGCACGAGTTGCCATTTCGGCACCTCGTGGTGTGGACACCTCCGCAATAAGTCCTGGAATCGCTCCCAGGCCACATGAAACTGCTCCCCCGGCCGCTGGGTAAAAGTAGTGATTGCCCATCTTAAAGCATTGGTACGACCGACTGGGAAAAATTTCTTCAGAAAGGCCGATTTCAACTCATTCCAAGTTGTAATTGGTCTTCCTATTGTCCTATACCAATGCGCGGCCTTATCCCTAAGAGAGTGAGGGAAGAGCCTCATGATCATTTGCTCCTCGTTTACGTTTCGAGACTTGGTGGTCTGGACCAAAGTGGTCAAGTCCTCCAAGTGTTGAAACGGATCCTCGGAGCCAAGCCCATGATAATGTTTAATCAGGCTTAACACCTGGGGCTTGATTTCTACGTCACCGGCTGGAATCTGGACGCCAGGACGTTCCCCGTAATTTGAAGGATCATAAAAATCCTTCAAGGGCTGAACGCCCTGCATTCTCTGGAACCATTCTTGCATTCTCTGCATTTGTTCCAGCTGCCTTCGAAATTCTTCCTGTGGATTTCCAGGCAGAAGAGGCTGTTGTTCGGCCATGGGATCAAATTGACCAAAATCTAACTTGCGCCTCCTAGAATGTTCTAATGGTCCTTCTAATCGGGGATTCAATGACCGTCTTCCCAGCATAAACTAGGAGTAGGTCGGAAGGACCGGGGAGAGGGACCCTGCAGTACAACAAAACAAGGCTGTCCTTAAGTGAGGTAGCCTAAGGATCTACTAACTCCCAACACCAGCCTTAAGACTGTAACTGATTTACTCTACTTGCGTCTGTATAATCCAACCAGTTAGAAGGAGGGACTGGGGAGAAGGTTCTTCCTTTGGCTTTCGCCTCCGGTTCCTAGTGTACCCCCCAGCCGCGGTCGTTTGACGCTACTCCCCTAGCTAGACATCAGATTAATCAGTACAAGTAGGTTAATCAAAAACAATCTCAGACTAGGCCTTGAAGAGCGAATCAAACCTTAGGGCCAACGTCTACTCAATTTTATTACGGCCTGGGATTGTGGTGCTTATGGAATGTGATGGGCCCTTATAATGGGTTGTGCCCTTAATGATTGATTGAAATTTGTGTAAGTGCGTGCACAACCAGGGTTTTCAAGCAAGATTATTTATAATGTGTGAATTTTAATGTTCAAATCCTGCTTAAGTAGCTTTTAGTGTTTCAAATTAGGTGAACTGCAATCAAATTTCTAGGCAAACCAAGTTGTAAAACACGGGTGAAGATAGTTTTCCTTTAAAATCAGAAAGAAAGTGGAGTGCCTAGAATATACCTAGATTGAAAACCCTAAGGAGGAGCTACTTGATGAGTTGGTTTTAAATAAAGTGGTGCGGCCCAAACAACTCAAACAATTGGCCACAATTGCACCACTAAGTTAGGCACTCAAAGATGGTTAACCTAGAATGATTTCTACTCTGTTATGTGTTGCTCTGTGTGTACCGGTTCCACAGATCAGAACCCGGTTGAGTAGAAAACAAATCAAGTTAATCAAGTGCCTTGAATGTGGGTGTGTGTTGTGTGTTTGTTGAAAGTTACCCCACAAAATTATCTTTTTGTTATTATTTTTTTTATGAATGAGGGTGAAATGAGTGTGAGTAGAAATCCAAACAACCAAACTATTCCTAGGATTTATGCAAACACCTAGGTTAATTGGAATTTGGATTTAATGTGGCGAATGAAAGCTATGGAGGGGGAAGAATGGGGGAGCACTTACAGTTGTCTTCAACTGCACTTTACTCCAGTCTACCGCTTGTTGATTCCTTGATGGAGGTCTCTGCAAAACAATAGACACAAGAGAAAGCTAGTTAGAAAACAAATAAAGTGCAAGAAATGCGAAGAAAAGATCGGAAATCGTTGCCTCCCCGGCAACGGCGCCAAAATGTTGAACGAGAATCTACGCTAACGTGTTTGGTTTTTGGAAAAACCCGTCGTTGTAGTTCGAAAGCGAAGGATTCGTGTTCAACAAATAAAATTTATACCGAAATAAGAATTCCGGGTCGAACTCAGGGAGGCTACGTTGATCTATATTCGCAATTATGTTTTTTTTTAGGATTTTTGATAAACAAGGCGAAATAATTACAATGGAGCTATCAAATTGAGAGAGAGAGAGAGAAAGAGAGAGAGAAAGAGAACATGCATTCAATATTTCAATTGTTTATACAAGCAAACGAAATTAAAGTTACACTAGAAAGCGGGAAATCAATTACACTATAAAGCAGGAAAATTCTACACTAGAAAAGCTGTAAATAAGAATGGGAGAGAGAAGTTATCCTCCTCGACGGTCGCTTGGAGGACGAGTCGGACGGGACGACGCCTGGACGAAGGAGAATGAGGCGGGACGAAGGAGGACGAAGCAGAAGAACGGGAACGAAGCAGCACGCCGTCGTCGTCGCGGGATCCACTTCCGAAGGGGGACGAAAATTTGGACTTTATCTCGCGAGAAGCATCCCGGGTGTGGGACAAGCTTCTCTTGAGCTTTGGAGAGGTAGAGAGGAGAAGGAAGGGATGAAAATTTCGTATGGAGGGGGTCTCCTTTTATAGTTGCAAGGAGTGGGGGCAAAATGGACATTACATCTTCAAAATAATAAATAAGGGGTCTTTAGTGACGGATAAAACCGTCGCTAAAGCCCCGCCGTCGCCGTCGCCGCCGCGCCACGCACGCCCGCTCGGCTGGCCTGCGCACGTAACGCAGACGCACGTCCGCGTCGTCTCAGCCGTCCGATCACGAGATCGGACGGCTTAGATCGCGTCCGCGCCCGCTGCGTAGCGCGCCGCCCGCGTGCGATCGCGCGCCCACCAGAGCGTCTAATTGCGCGTCGGCGCTATCGGGCGCGCGCGGCCGTTGGATCTTCATCCGACGCTCGTGCGCGCCCGCTCGCCCGCGCCTTCGACCCCCTCTCCGCGGCTCGAACCCGCGACCTCCGCTTCGCCCGCAGCTGCGTCGCCGCTGCGCTACGCGGGCGAAATGGTCGCGCGGACGTTTTTAAACGCGCGCGACCGCAGCCGTTGGATCGAGATCCAACGGCGGAGAGGAGACGTTGCGCGGACTTCACAGGACTCCTGCGGCCGATTGGGCGGCTGGGATGGCGCCACGTGGCGCCATCTTGGCCGTCCATCTTCTGGAAGTTGTAGATGGTGCCACGGATGTCGGATTGACTCGATTTTTGTGTCGTTCGACTGCGATCGTCGATCCGAATTCATCCGTGTGGTCGGATTTTCCATCTGAAGTGTGGATTTACACCATCCTGGCCCTTGATCTTCTAGGGTTCCCCGGTCTCTATCTGATGCTACGGATGCCTGATTAGGGCGATCTTGGAGTCGTTGAACTCCAATCGTCGCCCTGATCATATCCATACGGTTGGATCTTTGATCCGAGGCCCCGATAAAATATTTGCCCTGTCCAAGCACATAAAAGGAGACAATTAACCTCCATTTTATTCAAACTACTCTAAATGCAAGATGATGCATGTAATGCAATATTTATATCATGAAATGCAATCCTATGCTTAAGAACATGCATAAATAGACATTTTAAGTAGTGTAAATGTGTTTACATCACCTGGCTTTCGAGATTTCGAGATAATCCCGCCCATGGCGTTCCGTGGCCGAATTCAGACCCTGGCGATCGACATTTCGTGATAATGCCACCCATGGTATCTGAACCAGCAGAGTGCTTACATGCCCCCAGTAGGATATTTAAATATCCTAAGAGACAAGCACCGAGGAGACGATATGTTGTTACGCATCTTCGAGGGGAATTTCCCGCCTCTCCGCGCTGGGAACTTGTCCAAATCAACTTGTGTTGATTGGCCGCTCCTAATCTAGGTGACTTTTTCAGAATATTAAACGCTCTTGCGTGTTTTGAATATTTATGCGCACTGAACCAGACTGTGTGTGAATTTGGGTGCTTAGGTTACCGAATCCCGCAAACCGGAGGTCAGTTAACGAGGCCGAATACTTCCTAAGCCTTAGACCTAATACTTAAGCTTCGCATTTTCCTCAACCTCTTGAGGATTGTCCAGATTTTAACGGATACGTGAATTTTTAAGCTAAAAATCTAGCCCAAGAGGCCTAAGACCAGCGTTCCCGCTAATCTCTTGTTATATCTCTGTAGCATTTTTCTTTTCTTTTTCTTGACTCGGTCTAGAACTTCAGTTAACCCCTTAATCTTTTACTAATGACTTTTTCTTTTTCTTTTCCTTTTGTGCTCCTTTCTTTATTTTTGCTCTTTTTGTCATTTTTCTTTCTTTTCCTCCTCTCATTTGTATGACCCTGAATTGTTCCTCCCCTCTATCAAGTCCCTTTTTTTTTTTTTTTTTATGAATGAAACCCTTTCTTGATATGAATTTTCTGACATTTTGCACTTTCATACCCCCCCATGCCTAAGATTTGCAATGTCCCCATTGTAAATTAGGTGGGTTCGAATTCAGCTTAGTTCATGTGTTAGGACAGGTGTGTGGTGAGTGAATGGGTCGAAGCGACTTGTTGCGAACGATTTCTAATCTCGGGTAGGTATACCTGAGGTGAAGTCGGCTGTTCTAATGGATGAACCCTAAAGTGCAATATGAGTTCCGCATAGCGATGTCAGAAACGGTTTCAGGTTTTTCAAAGAATGACGGGTTGCCTCCCGTTAAGCGCTGAGTTTTACGCCATCGGCTGGGCGTAATGAGCTCAAGAGGAAAGGAGGGTAAAGGATGACTCAGTCAAATCTATATCGGTCATGTCAATGAACGGCTTGAGTCTCTGCCCATTCACGACAAATGGTTCAGAATCGTGGCTGAGTGGGCTGATTTCAATAGCTCCATTTCCGAAGATTTGGCGGACTAGGTAGGGTCCGACCCACTTGGATCTTAGCTTTCCTGGGAATAGTTTGAGTCGAGCATCAAAGAGTAAAACTTTTTGACCAGGATGAAAGACCTTTCTAGAAATGTGTTTGTCGTGAAAAGCTTTAACCCGTTCTTTGTAAATTCGCGAGTTCTCATATGCGTCGTGGCGTAATTCATCGATCTCGCTCATTTGAAATCTTCTGTGGGTTCCAGCCTTAGAAAGGTCGAGATTACAGGTCCGTACTGCCCAATAGGCTTTATGCTCCAATTCGACGGGGAGGTGACATGCCTTCCCGTACACTAGTCTGAAGGGAGACATTCCTAATTGGGTCTTGTGGGCGGTCCTATAGGCCCACAATGCTTCCGGAAGCCGAGAAGACCAATCTTTTCTATCAGGTCGAACAGTAACCTGAAGGATCTTCTTGATCTCTCGGTTAGATAGCTCAGCTAGACCATTAGTTTGGGGGTGGTAAGGAGTAGAGATTCGGTGTGACACCCCGTATTTGATCATCAGTGACCTGAACTGAACGTTTGTAAAATGGGTCCCTCCGTCGGAAATTATAGCACGCGGAATCCCGAACCTTGAGAAAATGTTTTGATGAAGGAATTTTATAACGACTTTATGATTGTTGGTTCGAGTCGGAATGGCTTCTATCCATTTGGAAACATAATCAACTGCGAGTAAAATGTATTCGAAGCCATCCGAGGTAGGAAAGGGTCCCATGAAATCAATCCCCCAAATATCAAAAATTTCGCATACCAAGATCGGCTGTAGAGGCATCATGTCTCTATGGCTCATGTTGCCTAGAGTCTGGCAACGGGAACATGCCTTACAGTGATTGTATGCATCTTTGAAAATTGTGGGCCAGTAGAAACCACACTGGAGGACTTTCGATGCGGTTTTATGTCCCGAAAAATGTCCACCGCATGCCTGGTCATGGCAAAATGAGAGTATGTCTTTGATTTCCACTTCCGTGACGCATCGTCGGATTATCTGATCAGCACCAATGCGGAAGAGATACGGGTCTTCCCATAGGTAATACTTGGCATCAGAACGCAATTTGTCCTTTTTGGCCTTCGACCAATCGGGCGGAATCTGATGTGATGCCAGGTAATTAACAATATCGGCGAACCATGGAAGACTTGTACTGATAGTCAGGAGGTGCTCATCAGGAAAATGTTCTGTAATAGGTCCGGACGGATCAATAATTTCAGGAGGAAGGCGGGATAAATGATCAGCTACCACATTGTGCTTTCCCGCCTTGTCGCGAATCTCGATGTCAAATTCTTGCAACAGCAAGATCCAGCGGATTAATCGAGGTTTCGCGTCCTTCTTGGCTAGGAGATGCCTCACAGCTGTGTGATCCGAGTATATGATAACACGGGAACCCAGAAGGTATGATCTGAATTTTTCTAGGGCAAATACTACGGCCAGCAGCTCTTTCTCAGTAACCGTATAGTTACGCTGAGCCTCATCCAGTGTTTTGCTGGCGTAGTAAATGACCACAGGTTTCCCATCAATTTTCTGCCCCAAAACCGCTCCTACAGCGAAGTCAGATGCATCGCACATGATCTCAAAGGGTTGAGACCAATCAGGGGACTGTAGGATTGGGGCTTGGGTGACTCGGTCACGTAAGATCTCAAATGCTTGAGTGCATTCCTTGGAAATTTCGAAAGGCACATCCTTGGAAAGCAGATTGGTCAGGGGGCGCGCGATTTTGGAGAAATCAGGGATGAATCGACGGTAGAAACCGACGTGCCCCAAAAAAGATCGGATGTCCTTAATCGAGCTAGGCATAGGGAGCTTGGAAATCAGGTTAACCGTAGCTCGATCCACTTGGATGCCTTTCTCTGAGATTAAATGTCCCAGGACAATTCCCTCAGGCACCATGAAATGGCTCTTTTCCCAGGAAAGAACCAAATTCACCTCGATGCACCGCCTGAGTATATGGACCAAGTGTTGGAGGCAATCGTCAAATGATTGTCCAAAAACTGAAAAGTCATCCATGAAGACTTCCAGATAGTCACCTACCATATCTGAGAATATGGCAAGCATGCACCGCTGAAAAGTTGCAGGTGCATTGCAGAGACCGAACGGCATCCTTCGAAACGCGTATGTCCCGAAGGGGCAGGTGAATGTGGTCTTTTCTTGGTCCTCTGGATGGATTGCCACCTGATTGTAACCGGAGTACCCGTCAAGAAAGCAGAAGAATCTATTTCCCGCTAGTTTCTCGAGGATCTGATCAATAAACGGTAGTGGGAAATGATCCTTCTTCGTGGAGGAATTTAGTCTTCTGTAATCAATGCAGACTCTCCACGAATTAGCTATTCGGGTAGGAATGACTTCCCCGGTTTCTGTCGTGATGATGGTAAGTCCTGCCTTCTTAGGTACCACTTGTGTTGGACTCACCCAACGACTGTCGGAGATCGGGTAGATGATCCCTGCATCTAACCACTTAATGATCTCCTTTTTCACGACCTCCTGTAGGTTAGGGTTTAGTCGCCTTTGCATTTCTCTTGAAGGTCGTGAGCCTTCTTCTGTATAGATTCGATGCGTGCAGTATGAAGGGCTTATACCAGTCAAATCATCTAGAGTCCATCCAATGGCTCTACGATGTTGCTGGAGAACAGAAATCAAACGGAGTTCCTGGTCAGGTGTGAGTCGAGAATTGATAATCACAGGAAACGTTTGATTTGAATTCAAAAAGACATATTTTAGATGTTCAGGAAGGGGCTTGAGTTCCATGACAGGATTGTCAGCAGCAGCGGGTGGTTCAGGGTTTGTATCGGGAGCAATGGTAGGAGTCATAGGTGTGTCTAGATTGTGTTCGCACTCCTCTGTTAGCGGTTTTTGATTTTCTAGTGGTTGATCAGGAATAATCAGGTTGTCCTCTATGTGCAGTTCATCAACCACGGCTTTGACATCACAAATTTCCTCTATAACCCCGCAATTAATCCCTTGTTGGGCTTTGAAAATGTCGATCTTCGGATTTTGATTCCCAAATTTTAATTCTATCTGACCCTCTTCGCAGTTTATATTGGCCCTAGCAGTGGCCAGAAAGGGTCTCCCTAATATGATTGGTGTGTCCCTTGGGTTCTTAGGTGCATCCATGTCCAGTACTATGAAGTCCACTGGGAAATAAAAATCTCGTACCCTAACAATGACATCCTCGAGTATACCTTTGGGTGACTTGATGGATCGATCAGCTAACTGCAATGTCACCTCAGTGGGTTTAAGTTCAGATTCTTCAAGGTGGTCAAGGAGGGATGTAGGTATTAAATTTATGGAGGCACCTAGGTCTAGTAGGGCTCTATCAAGTTGGGTTTCACCAATTTTACAAGAAATCAAGGGGGTTCCTGGGTCTTTAGCCTTGGGTGGGAGTTTGCTCAGGATGACAGAGCTGGCTTGCTCTGACAGTACAATCGGATTCCCATCCTTGGTTCGCGGCTTACGTTTAGGTGTACATATGTCTTTCAAGAATCTTGCGTAAGCCGGTATGTGGCGGATTGCATCCATCAACGGGATGTTTATCTGGACCTGTTCAAAGAGCTTGACCAGATCCTCCTCAGGAGCCACAGGTTTGGTTGTCCTTTTTCCTTTGGTCAAGGCCTCAGGAAATGGGATCCTAGCTGGTTCCTCTAGGATAGGTCCAGGTTCTTGATCTGGGACAGTAGTATCTTGGATGACTACCCTAGGGTCTTGGCGATTATCAGGCTTGGAGTGGTTCAGATAATGTGGGTCTTGTGTTGTTTTACCACTACGTGTTGTTACAGAGTTTAATCCAGCCTGACTTTGGTTTGGGTTAGGTAGGAGAGGCGGCTGCTGCTGAAATTCTGCATAAGATGTAGAAGCCTCCATCCTGTCTGGTGATGGAGTAGCAGGGGCCTGATAAATCAAATGTGCGTGGCCTGGATTTGGATTCATAATGCGCCTCTGGGTCGGCACATTATTTGGGTTGGGCAGAGGTTGCGAAGGAAGGGTGCCAGGTTGGCGAGAATTTGCCATCTGGGCCAGTTGGTTGCGAACCTCTGTGATCTCGTCCTTGTGCTGTTTTTGCATTGCCGCATTCGTTTTTTGAATGTCAGCCAGCGTTTGAAGGATAAGAGTCAGTTGATCCTGATTTTGCCCAGATTGGTAGGTGGGATTGGGCCGAGGCTGAGGCGGCTGATATGGACGAGGAACTTGTGGGCGGGGTTGATATAGTGGTTTTTGAGAGTTTCCCGCCCACTGAAAGTTAGGATGATTTCGCCATCCAGGGTTGTAGGTATTGGAGTATGGGTCGTTCTGGATGGCGTTGAGGTCCTCGCAGTTCTGAGAAACCTCAGGAAAGTCAGAATACGAGGGTTCAGAGTTCCCCCAACTCGAGTAGACGGGATCGGAGGTCACTCCGGTCTGGGAGGTAGACGGGGGTGGATAGGGGCCCATCCCCTTGGCAGGTTGGTGATAGATGTTTTGCACTGTTTCCCTTGCCAGAGGAGGTCGTGCAAAAGGGTTTTGTGCAGAGGTGGCTTGCTGCAAATGTCGAGTTAGCTCGTCCACCTTCTTTTCTATGATAGAGACCTTGTCCAACCGACTGGCCATCAATTCCAGGTCAACAGAAGTGGACAGGTCCTGCGTCTCATGTGTCCCTCTTAGATTCGTCGATGCGCGGGCATTCGTCCTGTCGAATAAGCCCAAGGAGTCATTGTTTATGGAGTTCTCGCACATGTTTTCGAGAATCTCCCACACCGTGTCCTCGTGTTGGCCCATGATGTTTCCTCCACATGTTGCATTGACGATTAGACGAATATCCTCACGGAGTCCCTGGTAAAAAGACTGGACTTGTTCCCACTTAGGAACTCCGTGATGGGGACATTTTCGCATGAGATCTAGGAATCGATCCCAAGCTTCGTGAAGAGGTTCTCCCTGTTGTTGAGTGAAATGAGTGATCTGGTGGCGCAAGGCATTCGTCCGGCCAACAGGGAAGAATTTTTTCAAAAATTCGGACTGTAATTCCTCCCAAGTGTTGATCGGGCGGGTCTGAGTCTGATACCAGTGCGCGGCCTTGTCCAAGAGGGAGAACGAAAACATTTTCATGAGTAGGATATCCCGGTTTTGTACATCTGACCCGAAAGTCTGGGCCAGATGCTTGAGTTGTTTAATGTGTTGGAATGGATCCTCAGAGTTAAGCCCATGGAACTTTGGTATGGCATGAATCATATTGGGCTTTAGATCAGAATCGGGTCCTCCAATTGGGATTCGTACTCGGGGTTCAATTGCCACCGCAGCGGGATTATAGTGATCTCGCATCATAGGTCGCTGTGGTGGGTTTACAAAGTTCTGAAAGAGATCGTTCAAGCGTTGAAGTTGGTGTTCAAGGTTATTCTCATCTTCAATGGGTTGTGCCATGATGGGAGAAGAAGGAGAATCAGGGTCTGAATCAGATGAAAGATTTATGTGGTGGGGTTGCTGCACAAACAAGGGCGTCGAGGATTGGCCTCGGCGAGAATGAATTTCTAGAGGAGGTCTTAAAGGTGGTCTTAAGGACCTCCTACCAAACATGCACCGGAAGATGTGATGAGATTAGAAGGTGCTGGACCCAATCAAGACACCCAAGAATTGTTGGGTGACTATAGAGGTTCGGGGCAGATGGACCCCTGGATCAGAAGATCGTCCACTTGAGAAATACCTGGGCAGCCAGAGAGGGAGAGTCCCGCAAAGACCCCTACACGGTAGAGCGTCCCTACGGGTTACAGGGTTTCCCCCACCCGACCTCTCTTGTCACTGCGGTTCCAGGTAGACCAGAATGGGGATCTTGACCTCTTAAGTCTACCTTTTTTATTTTAAGATCAAGGTGCTTAATGTTCCACTTGAACTTTTAAGTATTTTGAGTGCAAAAAGTGACCTAATATTAAGGTTGGTTGACCCGAGGGATCAACTTCACCTTTGAGAGCTTTTAGGTCCTTCCTTTTATGATTCAAATGAATTATCAGCCTGATTTGCTTAGGGTTCCTCTTGTATAAATATTTTCAAACACGGTTTAGGCACACTTCTTTTTGGAAAGTTTGTTTCTTTGTTTTAGAGAAGATGTGTCTCTAAAAACCCTAGCTTTGCAATCCTAACTTGGCTCTAATGGATCCAATTTAGTTGCCTTAGAATTTAGCACCTAGGGCTCAATCAAGAAAGTTTTAGCCCTAGTTGCCTTAGTTGGATGACAGACAAAAATATGTTGAAATGAAAATCAGGCAACTTGATGAGTTACTAAATATAAGACAGGTAGCCCTAAGTTGACTTCTCCCTTTTTTTTTTTTTTTGTCTTTTAGATTGTGAGAGGGTTAAGGGGGAGGGCTTATGGAGATTACCTGCTCCAGTCTGTTGTGCAGTTGCTATTCTTTCCTTTTTGTTTTGCTTTCCCTGTTTGAACACAACAAAAGAGAAGTTAAGTCAGATATTAAATAGAAAAGTTGTACTCAAAAGCTTTACAAGTGCCCGTTGCTCCCCGGCAACGGCGCCAAAATGTTCATGGTCGTTTCGTGCGGATTTAAAGGCGTATTACGTTGCAGTAGAACCGACAAAACGTTTAAACAAATAATTTTATTACTCGAACAACTAGAGTATCTGAGGTCGAACACAGGGAGCAAACTCAGTACTTTGTAAAACCCAAGAATACAACTGTTAAATGCAAATATAATTGATTCAAAGAGTTTTTAAGAAAGATGTAAAAAAAAAATAGAATTAGACGTCTGATTTATGTATCAGACGTCTTAAATGTGATCTTTCTTTCTCTTTTTCTTCTTCTGCTTTGCCTTTCGGATCTCTTTGCAATCTTCCCTTGTCCTTCTTCTTCTTCTCCTGCGAAGACTTCTAACCTTTCTGTTTTCCTCCTTCTCCTGCGAATACTTCTTTCTTTCTTCTTCTTCTGTCTTGCTTCTCCTTTCTTCGTTGCCTTCTTCTTCTTCTTTGTCTTGCTTCTCCTTTCTTCTGCAGCGGCCACGTCCTTCTCCTGCAATCAGCCTGCCTGCACAGGGGAACAAAACCTAACCCTTCTCCCTCTACCCGCGCGTGTCTCTCTCTCAAGCAATTCACTCTAACCGCTCTACCAGAGCCAGTCTCAATCGGGTCGGATCGTACCCGGGACCAGGCGCACCTGCAGGTGTGTGATGCGCGAGGAGTGCGTAGGTCTAGGTCGGGTCGGATCCGCCAGGTCCGCGTGGTCAGGCCGCGGACGAGGCGGGTGGGGTCAGTGAGGGACCTCACCCCTGTGCTTTCGAGGCAGTAAACGTATATCACAAAAAATCTTTATACCATACCTGTGCCTTGAGATTCCACGATGTGGGACTAAACGTTCCGCCCTTCCTTTGCGTGCGCCCGCAGACTCTCGTGTGCAATTGCCCACGCTGAAGGCCCTGCTGGTGCTCCTTGCTGAACTCAGTCACCTCGCAACACTTGCGAGAGTCTGCTGCACCTGCCGCCTGGGAAGCCTGACGCCTGCTGCTGCTCCAAGCTTCCTGCTGCTTCGACTGTTAATGGCGGCCGGGGCGTTCACCTGAGCTTCCACAGAACGGCCTATTGGCCCAATTAGAATAGTTGGAAACCTTCGCCGTAGCACGGCGAAGGCGGTGGGTGATGCTGCAGGTTGCCGGTCGGCCTAGGCGTGCCCGCCTAGGTTAACCTGTGGCTGGAGATGGTGGGTTGTTCGGGGGGTGGTTATGGAGGTCTGGAGTGGCAGTTGTGGGGTGGAGCGAGTTCCTGGTGGTGAGGCGGAGCTCATGAGGTGGTTGGCGAGCCGTGTGGAGTGGCGGAGTGGTGTGGGCGGCTCGCCGGAGTTCGGTCGGTGATGTGGAAGATGAGGGTGGTCAGCGTCGGTCGAGGGGTAATCAGATGAGATAACAGGGGGAAAAGAGAGAGGATAGGATGGAGAGGAGTTCTAACCTAATTGTAAGGACGAAAGGGGACAGAAGGCGGACAGCAGTACTTGCTGTCGCCGGAGAAGATGACGCCCAGTGGGGGAGAACGGCGGCGACGACGGGGCTGAGGCGGCGTGCGCTGGTACTGCGCGACGTGGAGGGAGGTCAGGAAGCTAACTCTGCCACTGGTTTTGTGGCAGAGCGAAGAGGGAGGGGAGGGGGGCTCGCCGGAGCTAGCTGGGGTATTTGACCGAGCAGGAGGAGAGGAATTGAAGGGGGAAACTCGGCCAAATCAAGCTCAAGGTGAGTGGCCGGGTCCGAGGGGTGTTTTATAGGTGCTGGCCGCTCCTATCAGAGCGTGAAAGACGCGCAATTAGGTCAGCCGGTTCGCCGGAGTTGGAAGGAAGAAAGATACCCACATCTCTCGTGCGTTCGCACGAGAGATTGGGTTCACACCAGCGAATTTGATTGGCTTTAGAAGGAAGGGAATTCCTCAGAGAATCTCCCTTCCATTTCTGGGAGAGAATCTCTGAGGAATTAGAGAGCCATCTCTCTCGAAACTTCGTCGGAGCTCGGTTCTGCCCTAGCAATGGCGGCAGGACCGGTTTGCAAAGAAGGCGAGGAACCTAGGGGGCTCTCTGCAAGGCTATTCAAAAGATAGGGACCTCTTTGTGATTTGGGTGTACTAACTTGCAAAGTAGGTCAAGATGACCTCCCCTTAGGTCCAAATTTTGGTACAAACCTAATTTGGCCCTAAAGAATCCAATGGTGAAGTTGGATTTTAGGTTTGACCTCTTTTGACTGGACATTTTGCGTAAAAACCCAAATTAGGTTAATTGAAGAGCTAAGACCCTAATCTAGGTCAAACTAGGTTCCAAAGGCCAAATTAAGTGTTCTAAACCCCAGAGGATGTTTTTCTATGATTTTTAGAGGGTTTGCTTGATTTTTATTCTGACTGGAACCTTGTTAATTTAAGCGGGTCTGTTTTAGGGTTACCAAGTGTCATTTAATTCTTAGATTGCACATAAACCCATTTCTGATTAATTCAACCCACTTTGGACTATTTGACCTATGTTTTGCTTCTGAGAAATCCCGTTTATGTACTGCAATGGTAAAATTGCAGTTTTAACCTTTATTTCATGTTTTCTTCTCAGAGCACTTGTTCCTTTAGTTAAGCCTTCTTCTAGGTTATGTAGGAGCTTTTATCTTCTTTATTAGGTCAAAATGAGCTAGTTATGGCTCATGATGAGGCTCTCATCAATCAACCTAATTCCGACTTCTCTTTATGAGAAGTTTGGATTAGGTGAACATTGGCCAACTTTAGTAATGCTACAGTTAGCGAACCGCTTAGTCACAAATCCGTGAGGCATTATTGATCTTATAGTTAAGGTCAAGGATTTCTATTTTTCTGTAGATTTCCTTATCCTTGACATGGATGTATTTTAAAATCTAAGGAACACGCCCATCATTCTGGGGCATCCGTTCCTAGCTACCGCTAAGGCCAACATTAATTGTGAAAGCAGTAGCATGGAAATCACCTTTGAGGATTAACGAATGAAATTGGATATTTTTAAGGCGATTAATAAATTTTAGGATTGTGGATTTATTGAGGAACTTGAGGAGGATAATGAAAATATTGAAACTTGTTTAATGGTTTCTTCAATTAAAATTTCCTCCTTTGATGACGAATTGGACCTGCAACCCTCTGTGGTAGACCTGCCATCTTATGAAGAGGTTATTGATTTTGTTCACTCACAACCTCTTCCTCTTGTTGAGTCTTCAGCGTCTTCCTTACCATCAATCATCAACCCACCCCAGCTTGAACTGAAACCATTGCCTGAGAATTTGAATATCAATTTTTAGGACCTCAGAAGATGCTCCCCGTGATTATCAGTGCTATATTAACAAAGGAGCAAGAGATTAAATTGATCAAGGTCCTGAAGGAGCACAAGGAGGCAATTGGTTGGACCATTCATGACCTTAGGGGGATCGAGCCATCTTACTGTAATCATAGAATATTCTTGGAAGATGGATCCCGCCCTTCTCGCCAGATGCAAAGGAGATTAAATCCAAATATGCGAGAAGTGGTCAAAAAGGAAATCATCAAGTGGCTCGATGCAGGAATTATTTATCCAATCTCTGATAGTCCTTGGGTAAGTCGAGTGTAGATTGTTCCGAAGAAAGCTGGGATTACCGTTGTGACTAACTAGAGAGGAGAATCTGTCACAACTCATTCAGCTTGCTGACGTGTCTTTGTGCGGGTGTGTTAAGAGGTGTCGTTATAGTCGCACTTGATACGTCGATTTTAAAAGAAGTAAACGGAGGTGAGTCCGAGTGTCGGTCTCAGGGAGGCATGGAAATCAGATTTTTGTTTATCACTTGTTGTCACGGAAAAGGCGGAGTTTTGCTTGCGAAAGATGCGGTTTTGAAAAGCGAGGGAGAGATAGAGAGAGAGAGAGAATTTAGAGTTAGAAAGCTCTTGGTTTTGATCATGCAACTTGAACAGAAATTAAAATGGCAATTGAATGGAAAATAACTTCGTTAATCATGCATTCATAGTTCATAACTTACAACATTAAATACATGCTTCAACAAAAGTAATGGAAAGCTTAGGAGAGAGAGAGAGAGAGAGTGGAGAGCGACGAGGCAGCCACGGCCGTGGAGGAGGCTCCGTCGGCGGCTCGTCGTCTCCGGTGATTACAAGAGTGCCTTAAGCTAGCTAAGAGAGGAGTGGAGTAGTTGCAAGGGGGAGTGAATGCCTTGAATGATGGTTGGAGGGGGTTTAAATAGCGTTAGGGGCTTCCTAAAAGAAGAAAGGGCTTTAGCAACATCCAGAGCGTCGCTAAAACCGCTTCCAAAAGCGTCGGTGTAGCCCTCTCACCGCCGGTCAGCCGCCCGCCCCGTTCCTCCTCCTCGCACGATCCATGGCCACTGAACGAGAGCCGTCCGATCGAAGATCGGACAGCTGAGAGTCTTCCTTACCCGCGCTGAGATCGCGCCTCGGGCGCGCGTGTGCGCGCGCGGCTCCGCCTGGCGTGCGCGCGCGCGTGGGCGCTCTTGCGCTGTGGTCGCGCCGCGTGGCAAGATCCTGGCCGCCCGCTGCTGATCGGGTGGCCCAATTTCTCCGCGCCCTTCGCCCGCCTTTGAATCCCCCCCCGCGCGGCTCGAACGCGCGTCGCGTGGATGCGGGCGTGCGCGCTAACCGTTGCTCCATTCCCGCGCTTTTGTCGCGGCAACCGCAGGCGGGCGCGCGGATCTCGGCCGTTCGATCGAAGATCGACGGTCGAGATTTATCCTTGGTTGGCTGAAGGCGTACGTGCGGTGGGGGCGGGCTGACGTGGCACAATCTGGGCCGTTGATCTCCAGATCAACGGTCAGAACTTCTTGGGCCCATTGTAGGAGCTCCGAATGTCGGATTTGGCCGATCTTGAGTCCGTTGGACTCCGTTCATCGTTCTGAATCCATCCATGCGGTCCGATTGCTCATCTGAGACCTGCTTTGACAAATGCTTACACAAATGGCCATTAATACAGTTTATAAGTAATCTTGGTACATGATGCATGCAATGCTTCTATTCTACTTATGTTGTGCCTTTTATTCTAAAGATGGGCTATATTCAACATAATTATTACCCCCTTGTGTGGTGTTATCATTCCCCCATGCTTACTCTTTGCTAGTCCCTAGCAAGGTTTATTCTGGTCTTTATTCCCTTGCAGAATTCAAGAAGTAATTGCTTAGGCACTTCGTTACTTGTCAATAAGAGGAAATATACGCAGATCTTAATCTACAAAGACTAAGCAGCGCCCGGGTGTCTGCCAAAATACGAATCGCCTGAATCCTTGCTTTAATATATATAACTATACATACGTATATATATATATATATATATATATATATATTTAAGAATTTTTTCGGAATTCAGTGTGGGTTGGTAACTTTTTATGGCTACCCAACCCACCCAAAACTCGGTTAAAACCCTAAGTGCTAAGCATCTTGGTGTGAATGTTGTGATAGACTCACTTAACGGTAATTGAGACAGACTTCGAGTTTCTATGCCTCTAGGTGACCGGAAAAGGAAACAAATTTGCCTGAAGGTGTATTTGTTCGATTGGTAGCTTTCTCCCTACATTTGTTTTAATTTGGGTCAACACAAGAATTTTTCCAGTGTATATCTCCCCGGCTTGTACTACTTTGCCACTTCTTCCTTAGGTGTTTTGGTCTTTTTTTGTGCAATTATTGAGCTGGGCTCTGGACAACCGACCAATGGGCTGTTACCCACGATCACTTGCTAGCCATACTTGTGCGGTGAAGTGTGGTTTATTTTCTTTTCTTCTTGTCCTTTTTTTTTTTTTTTGTAGGTGGCTTCCCTGATCTCAAATGTACCTAAAGGCAACGAAAAAGAAATGGCCTATGGCTTGGTTCTGGACAACCTGCCAATGGGCTATTACCCACGACAACTTGCCAGCCATACCACCCTAGAGAGTTCATTAGCTACCCAATTTCTGTCAAAATTTCCGAGAAGTGAGTCTGTGCAAAAATGTGTGTAGATGCTTAGACTCAAAGTTTTTCTGAGTTAGAGGGTGAGTTAATAAGTCGTATACTTATTACCTTATTTAGTAGGTGGATTAGAATAGCTTAAGGTTGCAAGGATTCGCCGCTAAATCCATATTTTAACGGACACCAGGGCTGATTAAGCCTGAAGGCCTGAAAAGTCTAAGTGTTTAAGTCCTTTCTGTATTATTTCCCACTATTGACAAGTTTCTAATGCCTAAGTTTTCTTCCTAAATTTTTTTTTTAATTAATTAATTTATTCATTCAGACTAATTAATTGGGCTTAGGATTATGCAATTTACCACCCCCCCATGCTTAAGTTGGACAATGTCCTCATTGGTAGATACATGATGCAAAAGGGTTCAAAAAGATAGTACCTGAGTGACGTGAACTACCAGATCAGTCTGAATCCTTTGGGTTGCCTCCCAGGAAGCGCTGAGTTTAACGCCTCCAGCTGGGCGGTGCTCGGTGTCAGCCCTCAACGAGGGTGACACTTTCCTTGGGGGGTACCTGGGCCAGGAAATGCTTCAATCTTTGACCATTAACTGTAAAAGTGTGTCCAGTGTTAAGATCAGCGATTTCAACCGCCCCATTAGAATAGGGCTTAACCACCCGAAATGGTCCTGTCCATTTGGACCTGAGTTTCCCTGGGAAGAGTTTTAGGCGTGCATCAAACAGCCAAACTTGCTGGTTAGGCTCAAAGGTTTTTCTATGAATGAGTCGGTCGTGAACGGCTTTCATTTTCTCCTTATGCAGTCGACTATTGTCAAAGGCATCCCGACGGATTTCTTCGTGCTCAGATAATTGCAGGGTTCTCTACGCACCTACTAACTGGGGATCCATGTTACACTGCTTGACAGCCCAGTAAGCCCGGTGTTCCAATTCGACAGAAAGATGGCAGGCCTTGCCGAAGACCAGGCGATAAGGCGACATGCCTATCGGGGTCTTGAAAGCGGTCCTGTATGCCCACAGGGCATCATCAAGTCGTGTGGACCAGTCTTTCCTGTCAGGTCTCACAGTCTTTTGTAAAATGTTCTTGATTTGTCTATTGGAGACCTCAGTCTGCCCATTTGTTTGTGGATGATACGGGGTGGCAATGCGGTAGTTTACCCCGTATTTTCTAAGTAGGGCACGGAATTGGGAATGGATAAAATGGCTTCCACCATCACTGATCATGGCCTTGGGTATTCCAAACTGGGAAAAGATGTTCTTCTTCACAAAGTCCATGACAGTCTTGTGATCGCATCGTCGGGTGGCGACGTCTTCAATCCATTTGGAAACATAGTCTACTGAGACCAGGATGTACTCAAGGCCGTTGGATGGTGGAAAGGGGCCCATAAATCGATACCCCAAACTTCGAAGATTTCAACAATCAAAATGGACTGAAGGGGCATCATATCTTTCTTGGTCATGGTCCCCAGTGTTTGGCAGCGTGAGCAAGTTTTGGCAAAGATGTGTGCATCCTTAAATAGGGACGGCCAGTAAAATCCAGACTGTAGCACTTTTGCAGATGTTTTCTTTCCAGAGAAGTGGCCGCCACATGCTTGGTCATGACAAAAGGAAAGCACACAGAGGTGAAACAGCATGGGATCATCCTAGAAATAGTGCTTGGCCTCAGCCAAGAACCTGTCTCGTTGCTGTCTAGACCAGCTGTGCGAGGTTTGTCCTATAACCAGGTAATTAACGTAGTCGGCATACCATGGCATTTTCTTGTCTTGCACGGCTAGGATGTGTTCATCAGGGAAGGTATCAGATAGAGGTAGGGAGTGTCCAATGTGGTCTGGCTGAAGTCTCGACAAGTGGTCAGCCACCACATTTTTCAATCCGGCCTTGTCTCGGATTTCCAGGTCAAATTCCTGCAAAATCAGGATCCATCTGATGAGCCTGGGCTTTGCGTCCGAATGGCTGAATGGTTAGTGTAAATAGTCACGTGGGATCCCAGCAAGTATGAGCGGAATTTTTCAAGTCCAAATACTACAGCGAGCAATTCTTTCTCTGTGACGGTATAATTACGTTGGGCCTCGTCCAACATTTTGCTCGCGTAGTAGATCACCACGGGCTTCTTGTCTTGCCTTTGTCCCAGGACAGCGCCTATGGCAAAATCTGAAGCATCACACATAATCTCAAAGTCCTGGGACCAGTCTGGGGGTTGAAGTACAGGTGCGGTAGTGACTAAGTCCCGGAGGGTGTGATAAGCTTGGATGCAATCAGGAGACATGTGGAATATGGCGTCGTTGGCTAGAAGGTCGGTCAAGGGTTTTGAAAGCTTGGAAAAGTCTTTGATGAACCTTCGGTAGAAGCCAACATGTCCTAGGAAGGAGCGAATATGCCGGACCGAACTAGGTGGAGGAAGTTTGGAAATTAAATCAACCTTAGCTCGATCTACCTCGATACCCCTATGCGAGACGATGTGACCGAGGACAATTCCTTCTTGAACCATAAAATGGCTCTTTTCCCAACTTAAACACCAAGTTAACCTCGATACATCATTTCAGGATTTTCTCCAAGTTGCTTAGACAATGGTCGAATGAATTCCCGAATACAGAGAAATCATCCATAAAGACCTCCAAGTATTCACCCACCATTTCTGAAAAAATGGCTAGCATGCAACGCTGGAAGGTCGCAGGTGCGTTGCATAACCCGAACGGCATTCGACGAAATGCAAACGTGCCATACAGGCAAGTGAACGTGGTCTTTTCCTGATCTTCTGGAGCAATTGCGACTTGGTTATATCTTGAATATCCATCCAGGAAGTAAAAATACTTCTGCCCTGCCAATCTTTCAAGGATTTGGTCAATGAATGGCAAGGGGAAGTGGTCCTTCTTAGTGTCTTCATTAAGCTTCCTATAATCAATACACGCCCGCCATGCGGTAGTGGTGCGGGTGGGGATGGATTCGCCATGATCATTGGTGACAACGGTGAGCCCAGCTTTCTTTGGACCCACTTGAGTGGGGCTCACCCAGGGGCTATCGGAGATAGGGTAGATGATGTCGGCGTCAAGCCACTTGATGATTTCTTTTTTAACGACCTCTCGCATGTTAGGGTTTAAACGTCTCTGCATCTGGCAGGAAGGTCGGGCCCCGTCTTCCAGGTAAATCTTGTGGGTGCAATAGGTGGGGCTAATTCCTCTTAAATCTGAAATGGTCCAACCAATGGCGGCCCGATGTTCTGAAAGGGTCGCAGTCAACCTGAGTTCCTGATCCTTTTTTAGATGAGAATTAATAATCACTGGGAAGGTCTGGTCAGGTCCCAAGAAGACGTACTTGAGATTCTCGGGCAATGGTTTAAGTTCGGGTGCGAGTGGGACCACAGTCGATGGAAGGGAAAGGGCGGTAGTTGATCAACATCGATCTCTTCAAATGGTGTCATGTGATGATACTCAGCCTTACAGAGGTTCACGGGTAATGACGGTGACTGGTAAGAACTACGGGTTTGGTGGTCTGAGACAGAACTGAGGGTGAGGCATTCCTCGATTAAAGTTTCCATGGGATCATGTTCCTCAATGTAATCGCAATCAAAAGACTTTGTCGCCCGGAAGATATCCAATTGCATTTTCCTGTCCCCAAAGGCGATTTCCATACATCCCGTGTCGCAATCAATGTTTGCTTTAGCCGTAGCTAAGAAAGGTCTGCCTAAAATTATGGGTGCATTCTGTAATTTTTCAGGGACTTCCATGTCGAGCACCAAAAAGTCGACCGGGAAATAGAAGTCCTTGACCCATACAATTACATCCTCGACAACCCCCTTCAGGGTTTTCACAGATCTATCAGCTAGCTGGATGGTGACAGGGGTTGGTGTCAGCTCCCCAAAACCAAATTGGTGGTACAGGGTTGCTGGAATCAGATTGATAGAAGCACCAAGGTCCAGGAGCGCTCTATCAAATGTTATGTCTCCGATATTGCAGGAAATCAGGGGCACTCCTGGGTCAGTTCGCTTGAGCTTGATATCACGGAACTTGCTTGCTCAGAAAGTACAACCTTCCTAGGTGCTTGCGGTCTTGACTTACGCTTGGGTGTACAGGCATCCTTTAAGAACTTGGCGTAAGCAGGGATGTGTTTAACGGCTTCTAGGAGCAGAATATTAATCTGTACTTGCTTAAAAATTTCCAACAGCTCCTCAGTTTCCACAGTATTCTTCTTTTTCTTGATTGTCTCCAAGGCGTCAGGGTAGGGTGTCTGAATGTGGATTGGTTCCATGTCTGGGTCCTTGGTTGGTGCCTCTTCTGAGTCGGGTATTTCAACAGGTAAAGTCTCGGGGGGAGTCGGCCATTTGGGATCCTGGGTTTTGGTGCCGCTTCTCAAGGTCACCGCATTCGTAGAGGCATTGGGGCCATCGGGTGATCCTTGAGGAGATGAGGACGAAGAAGCGCCAAACCCAGGAGGTGTTTGCGGAGCTGGCTGGACCATGTGAGCCTGCCCGGCGTTGCTTTGGAACCCTTGCGAATTGGGGCCTCTGTTAATTATATTTCGCGGGTTCGGTTGTGGTTGGGAAGGTAGGGATCCTTGTTGTTTACAGTCCAAGAGTTGGCTTAACTGTCCCTTTACCAAGGCCATTTCCTCCTGATGTTTCTGGTTCATGTCAGCCATCATCTTTATTAAGGTATCCATTTGGTTTTGTGGGGGAGGGGCCACCCTATTCTGGTTATATTGGGGTCTAACTGGTGGTCCTTGCTGATAGGGGGGTAAGTGTGGCTGCTGGTTTGGCCTGGGCTGGTTTTGGAATTGCGGTGGTTTTTGGTTTGTCCAACCAAAGTTGGGGTGCTTACGCCAGCCGGTGTTGTAAGTGTTGGAGAAAGGGTCAGGTTTCGCATAACCTTGGACGGCTTGCACATCTTCTAGGATAGCCGATGTTGATGAAGAGGGAAGGGAGCAATCAAGGGTCGAGGGAGCAAAGGTCCCTCCCTGGAACGTGGTCAGAGGTTGTTCCAGGTTCAGTTGGGTGAAGGGCTGGGCCAGGTCAACATTATGTGCTCCCTTTGCTAGGGAGAAAGTCTGCAAGGGGTTCCTGGTCTGATTCAGTATCTCATCAATCTTTTTGTCTACCAATTCCACTCGATCCAACTTTTTGGCAATGATGTCCATGTCAACCATTTCAGAATTTGCTTGCACCTCATAAATCTCGCCACGGGGTTGACTGGACCTGTTAAACTGGTTCATGGAGGCATTGTTGAGCGAATTCTCGCTTATAGACTCAAAGAGCTCAAACGCGCTCTCCTCATCTTTGTTTAGGAAGTTTCCCCCGCATGAGGCATCAACGAAGTTCCGTAGGTTGCTGTCCAGACCGTGGTAGAAGATCTGGGCCAATTGCCACCTTGGAACTTCGTGTTGTGGGCATTTCCTCAAAAGTTCATTAAATCTTTCCCACGCCACATGAAATTGTTCCCTACCCTGGATTGTGAAGGTAGTGATAGCTCTTCTGAGGGCATTGGTCTCTCCTATGGGGAAGAATTTCTTTAAAAATGCATGCCTCAATTCTTCCCAGGTGGTGCTGGGTCTACCTAGGGTTCTAAGCCAATGAGAAGCCTTGTCTCTTAATGAGAAAGGGAACATCTTGATTAGAACAATGTCAAGGCTAATGTTCCTAGGTTTCACCGTTCGTGCTATGCGGTCGAGATCCTCTAGGTGCTGAAAGGGGTCCTCATTTGAGCTTCCATGAAAGTGGCTCTGGATCAGACTTAAGACATTCGGTTTTAGCTCAAAATCATCTCCCCCCTCGGGGATCCTAAGGTGGGGCTTGACTCTAATAGTAGAAGGGTTATAAAAATCACGGAGAGGTCTTGGCTGGTCCTGAAATGGCGGTAAATCAAGTGGTGGTGGTTGTTCTTGTGGGTTCTGTAACCGTTTTATGGCTTGCATGAAGGTGTGGATTTGTTGTTGAAGTCGATGGTTAGCATTGATTTGAGCTTGGATGATGGCCATAGCATCTGGTGGGGGATGATTCTCAACCTCATCTACCCTAGGTTCAGCCATGTTTTCAATAGAATTACGTCGCCTAGATTCCTGCCCCAAAACATTCAACTCGGGATGCAGTGAGCGCCTCCCGTGCATACACTAGAGAAGAACAGGAGGGGATGCGGAGGGTGACAGATGCGAGAAATGTGTTTCAATCAAGCACCCAAGCCTAGTCCTTATGGTGTATTCCTCAGGAGACCTAGAAATCTCACAAAGGGTGATTAAGTACGTAAGCACTGGACTCCCCTTCCCAAGGCTAATCTGGCCAGGTTGATTACGAGGGGATTGCAGGGAAGGTTCTTCCTTTGGCTTGCGCCTCCGGTTCCATAGACCCCACAATCGCGGTCGTTTGACACTGCCCCGCAGCCTAGTCACTAGATTCTACTAAGGGAATGAAAGCCAAGTGCCTAGCAAACAAAACCTTGCCTTTTGAGACTTAACTCAGTCCTGCCTAGGGCACGTCTACTCAGTTTTAAAGGGTTAGGATAGTGCTTGTGCTTAGGGTGATGTGATGAGGCGTTGATTGGGGTGGTGCCTCTTAATTTTCCACTTTCAAAGTGTGTGCTTCTAGCAAAACATGATTTTCAAGCAAGGATTTGTTAAGATGTGGTGTTTTTTAGTGTTTCATCCTTACTTTAGTACATTTTTAGGGTTGACGTGTCTTAATATTTTCAAACAAGTTTCAGTGGGCACGTCAAGTTCTGCACACAACTTCGTGAAAGTAGATTTCCTTTTCTTTTGTAGAGGCTCTAAAACCCTAGTGTACTCATCCTGATGATCATGCAGCTTCTATTAGATGAGTCAGTTGTAGGGTTGAATGGTGCGGCCCAGGTCAATTCACGGTGGCTTCGCAAATACCACTCAAGAAAAAGAAAAGAACACTCCAAGAATTTATTCAGAATGTTAGAGTGTACATTTTTTTGTGGGGTGATGTGTTAAGGATGTAGGTCAAGTAATCATACACCACGCCAATTTTTTTCAGTTTTTACAATTTTTTTAGCTTTTTCACGCAAGCAAACAATGAGAGACAGGTTACTCACTATCGGTCCTCGAGGCGCCTACTCCCTTGCTACCGTCGTGGAATGCGTCGCTTCGCCGTCCATGCGCCGAATTCCTGCAACCGTCAAGTAAAAAGGAAAATAGGGCATTAGACGATGTGAGAATGAGTGTGGAATGGAGGTGATAAAACAAATCCGTTGCCTCCCACGCAACGGCGCCAAAAACTGACGTGTCTTGGTGCGTGTGTGTTAAGAGGTGTCGTTATAGTCGCACTTGATACGTCGGTTTTAAAAGAAGTAAACGAAGGTGAGTCTGAGTGTTGGTCTCAGGGAGGCGTGGAAATCGGATTTTTGTTTATCACTTGTTGTCACGGAAAAGGCGAAGTTTTGCTTGCGAAAGATGCGATTTTGAAAAGCGAGGGAGAGATAGAGAGAGAGAGTTTAGAGTTAGAAAGCTCTTGGTTTTGATCATGCAACTTGAACAGAAATTAAAATGGCAATTGAATGGAAAATAACTTCGTTAAACATGCATTCGTAGTTCATAACTTACAACATTAAATACATGCTTCAACAAAAGTAATGGAAAGCTTAGGAGAGAGAGAGAGAGAGAGAGAGAGAGAGTGGAGAGCGACGAGGCAGCCACGGCAGTGGAGGAGGCTCCGTCAGTGGCTTGTCGTCTCCGGCGATTACAAGAGTGCCTAAAGCTAGCTAAGAGAGGAGTGCAGTAGTTGCAAGGGGGAGTGAATGCCTTGAATGGTGGTTGGAGGGGGTTTAAATAGCGTTAGGGGCTTCCTAAAAGAAGAAGGGGCTTTAGCGACATATAGAGCATCGCTAAAATCGCTTCCAAAAGCGTCGGTGTAGCCCTCTCGCCGTCGGTCAGCCGCCCGCCCCGTTCCTCCTCCTCGCACGATCCGTGGCCACTGAACGAGAGTCGTCCGATCGAAGATCGGACGGCTGAGAGTCTTCCTTGCCCGCGCTGAGATCGCGCCTCGGGCGTGCGTGTGCGCGCGCGGCTTCGCCTGGCGTGCGCGCACGCGTGGGCGCTCGTGCGCTGCGGTCGCGCCGCGTAGCGAGATCCTCGTCGTCCGCTGCTGATCGGGTGGCCCAATTTCTCCGCGCCCTTCATCTGCCTTCAAATCCCCATCCCCCCCACGCGGCTCGAACGCGCGTCACGTGGATGAGGGCATGCGCGCTAACCGTTGCGCCACGCCCGCGCTTTTGTCGCGGCAACCGCGGGCAGGCGCGTGGATCTCAACCGTTCGATCGAAGATCGACGGCCGAGATTTGTCCTTGGTTGGCTGAAGGCGTGCGTGCGGTGGGGGCGGGCTGACGTGGCACAATCTGGGCAGTTGATCTCCAGATCAACGGTCAGAACTTCTTGGGCCCATTGTAGGAGCTCCGGATGTCGGATTTGGCCGATCTTGAGTCCGTTGGACTCCGTTCGTCGTTCTGAATCCATCCGTGCGGTCCTATTGCTCATCTGAGGCCTACTTTGACAAATGCTTACACAAATGCCATTAATACAGTTTATAAGCAATCTTGGTACATGATGCATGCAATGCTCCTATTCTACTTATGTTGTTCCTTTTATTCTAAAGATGGGCTATATTTAACATAATTATTACCCCCTTGTGTGGTGTTATCACTTGCTCTTGGAGGGTTTGTATTGATTAGAGGAAGCTGAACACAACCACTAAAAAGGATCATTTTTCTCTGCTTTTCATTGATCAAATCTTGGAAAGACTAGTTGGGCAGAAGTACTTCTGTTTTCTTTATGGCTACTCAGGATACAACCAAGTTCCTATCCATCCCGAGGATCAGGAAAAAACTACTTTCACCTGTCCCTACAGAACATTTGCTTTCTGTAGGATGCCTTTCGGTTTATGCAATGCACCTGCGACTTTTCAAAGGTGTATGTTAGCCATATTCTCTGACATGGTGGGAGAGTTTATGGAAGTCTTCATGGACGATTTCTCTATTTTCGGAGAATCGTTTGACTCTTGTTTGGCTAATCTGGAAATGATTCTTAAGCGATGTATCAAAACACGATTGGTCCTTAGATGGGAAAAGAGTCATTTCATGACCCAAGAAGGCATCGTCTTGGGTCATGTAATCTCTGAACGGGGAATCGAAGTGGATAAAGCTAAGGTTGATGCTATCGCTAAACTTCCTCCTCCCATATCTGTTAAACAAATCCGATCATTTCTTGGTCATGTGAGATTCTATTGAAGATTCATCAAGGATTTCTCGAAGGTTGCTCGTACCCTGAGCAATCTTCTTGCCAAAGAAATGCCATTTGTTTTCGACGAATCATGCCAAAAGGCATTTGATTTCCTGAAAACGGCAGTCACCTGTGCTCCAGTGTTGCAACCACCAATTTGGACAGCCCCTTTTGAGATCATGACCGACGCTTCTGATTACGCGGTCGGGGCTGTCTTAGGTCAAAAAATTGATAGAAAGCTCTCTGTCATCTACTACTCTAGTAAAACTCTGGATGAGTCCTAGAGGAATTACACTATTACTAAAAAGAAATTACTAGCTATAGTGTTCGCTTTGGAAAAATTCAGGGCTTATCTCTTAGGGTCTCATGTTATCATCTATACCGACCACTCGGCCTTGAGACATCTCTTGACCAAAAAGGATACCAAACCCCGACTTATTCGTTGGATTCTTCTGCTTCAAGAATTTGATCTTGAAATCAAGGATAAAATCGGGGTACAAAATGTGGTGGCGGATCATTTGTCGAGACTCCTAGGTGATTCTTCTCGTCCGAACATCCCGATTGCTGACACTTTTTTGGACGAAGCTATCCTTATAGTTTTAGGTGTCCAAATCCCGTGGTTTGCTGACATTGTTAACTATTTGGCCGTTGGTTAAATTCCCCAGGATTGGACCAAGCAACAACAGGATAGACTTAAATCTAAGGCCAAATACTACTTCTGGGAGGACCCTGAACTGTACCGCATCGGCTCTGATCAGATTATTCACCAATGTGTACTGGAGAATGAATTCAATAGTATACTCGAGTTCTGCCATGCATCTGCATGTGGTGGACATTTCTCCGGGAAAAAGATAGCTGCAAAAATCTTGCAATCTAGCTTCTATTGGCCGTCTTTATTTAAGGATGCCCACGATTTCTCAAGGTCATGTTCTCGATGTCAAACACTCGGGAGCATAACTAAGAGAGATATGATGCCCCTAAACCCAATTCTTCCTATCGAAATTTTCGATGTTTGGGGTATTGATTTCATGGGACCCTTTCTCCCTTCATTTGGACATCAGTATATTCTTGTTGCTGTTGATTATGTGTCCAAATGGATTGAGGCGATTCCCACCCAAACCAATGAATACAAGGTGGTCATTGATTTTGTCAAGAAAAATATCTTCAGTAGGTTCGGGATTCCGAGGGCCATCATCAGTGATGGTGGCACTCATTTTACTAATGCCCAATTTCGGAATTTGTTTGCCAAATACGGGGTTAATCATCGAATTTCCACACCTTACCATCCCCAGACAAATGGACAAGCCGAGATCTCCAATCGGGAGATCAAGAACATTCTGCAGAAAACGATTAGGCCTGATCACAAGGACTGGACTCAAAAGCTTGAGGACGCTTATTGGGCCTACCGCACGGCGTATAAAATGCCCATCGGCATGTCTCCATTTCGTTTGGTGTATGGAAAGGCGTGCCATCTGCCCGTAGAGATTAAACACAGGGCATTCTGGGCGATCAAACAATGCAATTTAGATCTGAATTTAGTTGGGAAGACCAGAAAACTCCAACTATCTGAGTTGGAATTGCTTAGAAATGATGCATACGAGAATGCCAAGATCTACAAGGCTCGGACCAAAGCTGTACATGCTCAATTGAATTCTCGCAAGAGCTTTGAGCTGAACCAGAAGGTCTGGTTATTCGATTCTAGACTTAAGCACTTTCCTGGCAAATTTAGATCTAAATGGAATGGCCCATTCATAATTGACCATATTTTTCCAAATGGAGCCGTTCAGATTTCTGACCCAAAGATGGGTAACACATTTAAAGTCAACGGTTAACGTCTGAAGCCTGTTATTGACCGTACTCTTCCAAAACCCATCTCAGACACGGTTGCTCTAGCCATTTTTTGACTTCTTTAGCTGGACTTCGCCTAGCTGAAGGCATTAAACTCAACAGTTGTACATATGACACAAAGCTGACATGAGCTTCATATTCAGGTGACATCTTTCATACCCTACCCTTTCTTTCATGTCTTTCTCAATGTGGACATTGCTTCAGCTAGGCATGGAGGGGTGGATTCATTTTGTGAAATTCATGTAAATTATTTTTCTCTTCTTATTTATATATATATATAATTGAATTAGGAAGGAATAGTTGGACATTAGGACTTTTCAATCTTAGGAAAAATTACATTAGGATCTGAACACAAAGACCCTTCAGGTCTTTGGACTTAATCAGCTCGTGTATCTACTAAAATGTGTATTTATTTTTCGAGTCCTCGCCATCTTAATTCTATTGTAATTAGAGTAAATAAGTTTGGGTGATAAGTACATGACTTATCAATTCACCCTCTAATTTGAGGGAAATTTGAGTTTTAAGCATCTACACACTTTCTTTGCACTGTCTCATTGTTCGACGATTTTAACAGAAATTGGGTAGCTAATGAACCTTCTAGGGTGATATGGTTGGCAAGTTATCGTAAGTAACAGCCCATAGGTAGGTTGTCCAGAGCCCAGTCACTGGACCATTCTCTTCTTGCTGCCTTTAGGTAAATCTTAGACCAGGGAAGTCACCTACTTAAAAAAAAAAAGAGAGAAAAAGAAAGTCAAAAAGAAAAAGAGAGAAAAAAAAGAAAACAAAAGAAATAAGCCACACTTCGCTGCACGAGTATGGCTGGAAAGTTGTTGGTGGTAACAACTCATTGACCGGTTGTCCAGAACCCAATTCAATAAATGCACTGAAAATTCCCAAAACACTTAGGACGAAGCGGAGAAGTAGAATAAATCGGGGAGATATAGACTGGATTCACCCTTGTGTTGACCCCATAAAAATAAAAGTAGGGAGAAAGCTATTGGTTGTAAAGATACACCTTTAGGCAGAATTCTCTTTTTAAGGTCACCTAGAGGTGTAGAAATTCGAAATCCATTTTAACTGCCGATCAATGAGTCTATCACATTCACAATAAAGATGCTTATAACCTAGGATTCTCATCAAATCTTATGTGAGTTGAATGGCTGTAGAAAGCCACTCTTAAACCCTAAAACTCAAAAATCCAAAAAAATTAGAAAAGAAGAAAAAGAGAAAAAGAAAATTTTCTTTGAATAAGGTGAGGGCTTGAGGCGATCTGTATTTTGGCAAATACTCGGGCACTGTTGTGTCTTTGAAAGTTCAGATCCTATGTAAACATTTTCTTAATGATTGAAAATAACTCATGCCCAAATAATCCAACCTAATTCTTTTATAAATAGCATATAGTTTTTGCTAGGGACTAACAAAAGATAGGCATGGGGGTGTGATGTAAACAGGTTTACACTACATAAGATGTCTATTTATGCATGTTCTTAAGCATAGAATTGCATTGCATACTATAAATATTGCATAGCATGCATCATCTTGCATTTAGATTAGTTTGAATAAAATGGAGGTTAATTGTCTCCTTTTACGTTCAGGGACAAGGCAAATTTTTATCGGAACCTCGGATCGAAGATCCAACCGTACAGATTTGATCAGGGCGACGATTGGAGTTCAACGACTCCAATATCGCCTTAATCTGACATCTGTAGCATCTGATAGAGATAGGGGAACCTTAGAAGATCAAGGGCCAAGATGGTTAGAATCCACACTTCAAACGACAAATCCAATCACACGGATGGATTTGAATCGACGATTGCAACCTAACGGCGCGAAAATCGACTCAATTCGACAACCGTGGCACCATCTACATCAACTAGAAGATGGACAGCCAAGATGGTGCCACGTGGTGCCATCTCGACTGCCCAACCAACAAGACACATCCGCTGAAGGCCCCCGCATCAACGTTTCCCTGCTTGGATCAAGATCCAACGGCTGGGACGCACCCGCGCTTAAGTTGAGCGCCCACCCATCCATACGCGTAGCGCAGTTGGGTGAGAGCGCTTACACGAAGCGCAAGCGCGTGTTCGAGTCGCAAGAAGCAGGCATGGGCGAGCAGATGTAGCGACTGTCTGATCGTGATCGAGCGGTCGCAAGCGCCCAATAGCGCCCACGCGCTATCTCACTCTCATGCGTGACGCGCCATCAGATGTGGGCGTTGCGGCTTGAAGAGGCGCGGCGAGGGTGCATCTTAGCCGTTCGATCTCATGATCGAACGACCGAGAATTGATGGACGTGGGCGGCATAGAAGATGAGCGGGCGGCACACGTCACCTACGACTTGGGCTTTAGCAACGGTTTTATCCGTCACTAAAGACCAAATTGCCCTCACTCCTTACAACTATAAAAGGAGGCCCCCTCCATACGAAATTTGCATCCCTTCTCTTCTCTCCCTCTCCAAAGCTCAAGAGAGCTTGTCCCACACTCGGGATGCTCCTCAAGAGATAAAGTCAAATTTTCGCCCTCATTTCGGAAGTGGATCCCGCGACGACGACGACGTGCTGCCCCATTCTCGTTCCTCTTACCTCGACCTCCTTCTTCCCGCTCTGTCCTCCTTCTTCCAGGCGACGTCTTGTCCGACTCGTCCTCCAAGAGATCGTCGAGGAGGATAACTTTTCTCTCCCTTTCTTCTTTACAGCTTTCTAGAGTAGAGAATTTTCCTGCTTTCTAGTGTAGTTGATTTTCCGCTTTCTAGTATAATTCTTCTCTGGTTTTATTGTATAAACATTTTGAAATATTGAGTGCATGTTTTCTCTCTCTCTCTCTCGCGTTTATTCTGATTGTTAATATTGCTTCATTGTAATTACGTTGCTCTGCTTTTCAACAAAAACTCTAAAAAAATATAATTGCGAATATAGATCGACGAGCCTCTCTGAGTTCGACCCGTGATTTCTATTCCGGTACGAATTTTATTTGTTGAATACGAGTTCTTCACTTTCAAACTATGACGATAGGTTTTTCAAAACCAAATACGTTAACGTAGTAACTCGTACCTTCAATAGGTAGATTAACGGAGGTGGGTCATAGTAATGCCTAATCTAACAATGCTAGATGAAGAAGTCTGATGAGGAGTCATAATTATTCTTTTTTCTCCTATCATTCTTCTTCAAAATTCTCTATCTCGTATCATCCTCCAATCTCTTTCTCCTAAATATCTTTTCCTCAATATCCCTTAGGAATTTCAAATACCTGTGAATCCTTCACATTGGAGGAGAATACAGCCTCAAGGTATAATCGCATTAACCTACTATCATCCCTATCAATGGTCGAAAATGCACAGAATATCTTTGTATTATTAGGATGAGAATGAAGACCAACTATTTTCCAAAGGGTTGCCTATTCGGAGTGTAGATCACGTAAAAGATAATTGCATTGTAGTATAGTGCGGAATACGTTTCAACAAATAAATTAACGGAACTGGTGAGTCCCGGTCGATCACAGGGAGGCAGAAAATGCTTTTGATTTCATGCTCATGTTATAAATCTAATTACTAAATAGCATAGACAATGAATCGCAATATATATATATCAAGCAGAGAGTATCAACATGAATTGCAACTATAACTAGACAATTTCTAAGCATGAACATAAACTATCTATGTAGCAGAACAAGGGCACCACGGGTGGTTCGTGGTGTCCTTCTGGAGAGGTTGAGGAGAGCAGCAATGATCCATCAAGGTGGCTCAACGGATGCTTCGGACGGAGATGCAGAGACAGAGGCAGAGAAGACGGGAAGGAGAAGAAGGTAGAAGAGTTGTAGAAGGAGGAAGAAGAAGAAAAGCATGGAATGAATTCAAAGGAGACCCTTAGGCCTCTTTTTATAGCTTTTGTGAAGGATATTTAGGGTATTGAAGACCTTAATTCTATGCAAAAGCTTTAGATTAGTCAGATCCATTAATCGGGAGATCAACGGTCTTGCATGTGCACCCTTGGATCTGCATATGACGGTCTCTACTTACCTGCCGCTCGCCACTACCTCCGCACGCCCGCCTCACAGCCTTAATCCACGCCTCAACTCCTAAGCCTTCTCAGCCGTCTGATCTTTCGATTGGATGGCTTAGAGAGCGTGCACTGCGCCCCCTTGATTCCTAAGGCCCACGTCATCATGCACGTCTTCATCTAACGACCCCGCGCCCGCTATGCATCCGCGCCTCCACTACCCGATGAAGATCCTACGGTTGAATTTCATCTACGCATGGTTGACTCCCACATCGCGCGTTGTTTGTTAAGTACGCTCTCCGCTGTGCTACGCGTGCAGTTTGTTGTGGTTTCCATCTCAGGTGCAGCTGCCCTCGGCCGTTGGATGGAAATCCAACAGTCAAGATCTCATCCTCGCTCGATGAAGCGGTTGGAGGTGGGCAACGTGTGCATTCGTGGGTGTTGGATGGAGATTCAACGGCCCACAATGCGTAAAGGGAGATCTTCAGAGGCTGGGGCGCGGTAAGGGGTGGTTGCGATGGTGCCATCGTGGCCATCCATCTTCTCCTTATATCTGATGATGTAGGCCTCTGATTGAGTTGATTTTTGCATTGTTGGACTGCGAATGTCAATCAGGATCCATCCGTGCAGTTGGATTTGACATCTGAGGTCCCGATATTCTCCAATTTGCCCCTTGGCTCTTGCTTCTTCCGTGAACTCCCTAAGGTTCTACGGAGGTTTGATTGATGTGATCTTGGAAGCGTTGGACTCCCGTTGTCGTTCTAAACAGATTCATAAGGTTGTATCGGTTATTCACAGCCCTGAATTACCTGCAATTATTAGTACCTCTCAAATAGCATATTATTATGCATAAAACATATAAATCATCTAGGATGCAAACTACGATGTGCATGCATGCAAAATGCCCATGTTAAGCTAGGTTCTACCTTAATTTAGATGAATTAGGGCCTATGATTACTGTGCAATCATACCCCCATGCCTAAATCATGCTAGTCCCTAGCAAATGCGTGACTAAATGCATTTTATCAAGAGTTTAACAAAAGGTTTATTTCTTTTTGTTTCATCAAAAATTCAGAATCCAGATAACCATGAATATGTAATGTTGTAGCTTCTGCAACGAATCCAAGCGAAGAGTCGATATACATTTAAAGCTTGTACTTGACCCCTAGTAAAATTCTATTGGGATAGGCAAACGTCTTCTTTTGGGGATATAAACTATTCTCTGATTTTAGCCCTGGCTTTTGGCTTAGGTAGAAGACGTCTGAGTTAACTGAATTTGTATTTGGCGGCTCACTCTGTTCTTGTGCTACATAGAGACTAGTATTTCAGAATCTAGATTTCTAGATTATCAAATAAATTAACTTAGGGAGAGGCTGAAAACTATGCTCTCTTTAATCTTTTGTACGTTTTCTTTTCTCTTTCTCTCTCTCTCTCTCTCTCTTTTTTCTTTTCCTTTTCTTTTTCTTCCTGAGCTCACATCTCACTAGACTTGCAACTATATTTGGTGGTCTTTCATGGCATCACATTTTAATTAGGTTCTAATAACCCTATGACTAAGTCAGACCCCTCAGCACGTATTTAGGCGGTCAGAATTACAGAAAAAGTAGGTTAAGGCTATATTTGGTGGTTCGTGGGGATGGTAGGTGTTTTTACCTCAAAACACTTTGACTTATATAACTCAAACTTCTTAACATAACACTTTTTTTTTCTTCAAACAAATACCTCTTTTGTATGCTTTATATATATATATATATCTACTGGCACAATGCCGTTACCAACATAACATAATGCAACAATGCAACACGACATACGTACTTTTTTTCATGAGGCATTATTTGGGGATGACCAAAAAGATCTTGGGTGGCTTATTTGGTGGAAGTGCCTACTCTCTGCATCGGGTAGGGAACAGATCGGATGGTGTATTTCTAACCTTAACATCAGTACCCTCCTTCAGCTGAGGATTCCGCAGAGGACGATCGTGACCATCCACCTCAGTCCTAGTTTTATCAAAACCCGCTCTCTGTGTTTTTACCTTATTTGGTGGCTCTCGTATGGAATTTCTCACAGAATTAGTATGCAAGAACAGAGAGCGAAAACTATGCCCAACTCTAAGTATTATTCAATTACTCAAAATTAAAGATTTCTTACACCAGCCTTAGAGCACCAGTAGATTCTCTACTCTCATCTCACATATGTTTTGGTGGATCTACTAGAAGATGGTTCACTTGATTCCCTGATCACTGTCCAAGGGTTTAGGAAAAGAAGAAATGCTTCTTCTCGACAAACTAGAGATGTCTATCGATTTTCACAGTGGATCCATTGCAAATTCTACATGTAGGTGTGAGGTTATACTAGATTCTAAGCTTAGGAATCTACTAAAGAATAAATCTTTAATAAAACCTCTTGATAAAAATATCTAATCCCCCACTTGTTGGCAGAAAATTTTCAGTTTTTATGGACTACCCTCCCATGCCTAAGTGTTTGCATGTCCTCATGCATGAATAAAAGAAATTGGAATAAGGCATGGGGGTATGTGGATAGAATCACCTGGAACTACTTCTGAGTTGTCATTCAGCTCATGCCATTATTGCAATGCCATACACATTATGCAAAACAATATGCGAAAATGAAATATGCTATGTATATATGGTATGTATATATGTATACGTGCTAAGTTTAATGCCTCTAGTTGGGCAACTCGTCAGTCACACGTCCTCGAGAAGATGTATCGTTTCGTCAGTAGGAGGAGGTTCCTGGGCAAAAAATGGTTTGAGGCACTGACCATTAACTGTAAAAACATGCCCAGATTTTGGGTCTCTAATTTGGACTGCCCCGTTAGGATACGGGTGGACTACCAGAAACGACCTAGTCTACTTGGACTTGAGCTTTCCTGCAAAGAATTTGAGTTGAGAGTAAAACAACCAGACCTACTGGTTAGGTGCGAACTCCTTCCTCCGGATGTGTCGATCATGGAAAGCCTTTGTCTTGTCTTTGTATATTTTTGCGTTCTCGTAAGCTTCTCTCCTAATCTCCTCTAACTCACTGAGCTGGAGCTTCCTTTCATAACCCCCGGCCTTGAGGTTAAAATTACACTTTTGCACTGCCCAAAAGGCACAGTGCTCTAGCTCCACAGGAAGGTGACAGACCTTTCCATACACCATGCGGTATAGCGACATTCTGAGCAGGGCCTTGTACGCGGTCCGATATGCCCATAGTGCATCAATCAACCGATCGGACCAATCCTTCCTATCAGGTCTAATCATCTTTTGAAGGATAAGCTTGATTTGGCGGTTTGATATTTCAGCCTACACATTGGTCTGTGGGTGATACAGAGTAGCAATGTGGTGCTGCACCCCGTATTTCTTCAATAATGACCTGGAATGGGCATGGATGAAGTGACTACCCTTGTTGCTTATCTGGGCGCGGGGAACTCCGAATCTTGCAAAAATGAATTCCCAGATGAAGCATATAACAATCTTATGATCAGCTCGTCTTGCCGGGATAGCTTCTACCCACTTTGAGACATAGTCTACTGCGAGGAGTGTGTACTCAAAGCCATGTGAGTTCGGGAAGGGGACCATAAAGTCGATGCCCCAGACGTCGAACACTTCTACGACGAGAATGGATTGGAGAGGCATCATGTCTCTCCAGGTCAGAGAACCGACCAACTGGCATCGAATACAGCACTTGGCAAACTCGTGTGTATCTCTGAAAATGGTTGACCAGAAAAATCCCGACTGCAAAATCTTTGCAGTGGTCTTTTGGCCTGAGAAATGACCCCCACAAGCATCACTGTGGCAAAAAGATAGCACACTAGAGATTTCCAAATCAAGGACGCATCTTCGGATGATCTGATCAGCCCCAATGCGAAAGAGTAGTGGGTTGTCCCAAAAATAGAATTTAGCCTCTGAAATAACTTTGAGTTTTTGATCCTTGGATAATCCTGCAGGTAACCTGCCTGCGATGAGAAAGTTCGCTATATTAACATACCAAGGAAACTCAACAGAGTTAATAGACAGCAGAGACTCATCCGAAAATCGATCTGATATCGGTAGGGAGTACGGAATATAGTCTGGGTCTAGTCGAGACAAGTGATCCGCCACAACATTATGTACTTTGACTTTGTCACGGATCTCGACATAAAATTCCTGCAAAAGAAGGCTCCATCTGATAAGGCGGGGTTTGGCGTCCTTGATGAGAACCTCATCATGAGCCATAACTAGCTCATTTTGACCTAATACAAAGGATAAAAGCTCCTACATAACTCAAGGAAAGGCTTAACTCAGAGAATTCTGAGTTTAAGGAGAAAACGAGTCATAAGGGGTAAAAATGCAATTTTACCAGTATAATCTGCATACAGGGTAATTCAGGGTCCAAACATAGGTCAAAGCAACCTAATAAGAATAAAAGTGGGATGAGATGATCTGACAAGGGCTACAGCAATTCCAAGGAACTAAATGATAATCTGTAACCTTAAAACAAACCCACTTCAATTCACGAGGTTCGAGGCAAAGTAAAAATAGAATAAACCCTCTAAAATTCATAGAAAAATAATCTCTAGGGTTTAGAACCTTCAATTTGGCCTTCAGAACCCATTTTGACCTACATTGAGAACCATGCCCAATTAATAACTTAATTCGAGTTCTTGCGTAAATTGACCGGTCAAACAAGGTTTAATCTAGAAATAAAATTCACCATCAAATTCCTTAGGTCCTAATTAGTCATGTATAAAAACTTGAGCCTAAGAAGAAACCTTCTTGACCAACTTTGCACTTTGGTCCTCATATATTTACTTTTTGGCCCTCAACTTTTGAACCCTCACATTTCTACCCCTAACTCTCCTTCGTTCTTTGCATTCAGGTCCCTCCTGCCAAAACCTGACCAGCACCATGCTCCGACGACCTTGCGCGGAGCATGGCGCCGCGCAGGGTAAGGGGGAGGGTCTGGCAAGTAAACCGGGGGTGCCCTGCGTCGTCAGCCGTCGCAGGGACACCCCCCTGGTCGCTGCAACCCACCATACCGGCCGTGCGAACGCACGGACGGTATGTGTCTCCATCTCCGGCGTCCTCCGACGAGGGAGACACGTTGTCTCCCTCCGCCCTCCTCTCTGATTCTACCCTATAAGTACCCCTCGTCGCTCCACCGTTCGGAGGAGCTCGGTCCTGACGGAGAAAGACCCCCACTTCCTCTCTTCCCACTCTGACAGGAAGCCCTCCAGCTCCGGCGGCCTCCCCTCTTCCTCCTCGTCGCTCTGCCGCACTACCAGCTGCAAGGTTGCTCTCCCTCGCTCTTCCCGCGCCACGCCGCACCCAGCTGGCGCCTCTCCGGCCCTCTCCTCGCCGCCGCCCCTTCCCCCGGGCATCTTCTTCTCCGGCGACAGTCGATACGACTGTCGCCCGCTCCGGCCCCTCCTCGTCCTGCTAAGTAGGTAGAACTCCTCCTCTTTCTCCCCTCTTCCTTTTCCTCATTTTACATCTTTACTGTTACCCCGATCCGACCAATCGCCCTCACCTTCTCCACCTCCGGCCCCTGCTCCGGCGACCCGCTCCCATCACTCCAGCAACCCACACGGCTCGCCGACCACCGCAGAACCTCCGCCTCCTCACCCTGATCAACCTCCACCCTTTCACTTCCCCCAAATCACCCTCTGCAACTCCACCGAACAAACCCATCTCCCGACCCACAGTCCGACCTAGGGCAGCCCTTAGGCTCCGCCCCGCCGCCTGCACACCCCCCGACCACCTTCGCCGTGCCACAGCGAAGGTCCTCCGCGTTTCTGATTGGGCCGAGAGGCCGTTTCTCTGTGGGCAGGTACCTGCGCTCGCCGCCGCCATTGTTGAAGCGAAGCAGCTTCTTCACCTGCTGCCCCAGGTGCGCCACGCCCAGGTCACGCTCCCAGACAGTGCGAGGCGTCTTCGCGAAGTACCAGGCTGCAGTCGAGTCGAAGCTCTCGCGCGAAGCCCCCGCGCTTCGCCTCGACTGCCGCTGCTTCCTCCGCGCAGGCACCCAAATTGGGGTGGGACATTTAGTCCCACCTCGTAACCTTTCAGAGGAGCGCGCCCGCATAAAGGCAAAAAGTGCCTTATGCTCGTTGCCTCCTGAGCACGGGGTGAGGTCCCTCTCACTCACTCGCTCGACCCGGCCTCGTCCGCGACCATGCCCCGCGGACCTGGCCCGACCCGACTTAGACTGACCTGCACTCCTCGCCCACCACGCACGCCGGTGGGCCTGGACCCGGGCGCGACCCGTACCCGGCAACCTGGCAGCTCTGGGAGAGCTTTCCTAAGAGCGACTTCTGTCAGAGAGAGACGCGGGGGAGGGTAGAGTTAGGTTTTTCCCCTCTGATCAAGCTGTGTAAGTGTGCAGGCACAGGTGAAGAAGAACCGTGGAGGAAGACGAAGGCTGAAGGAAGGAGGAGCACCAAGCAGCACTGTAGCAGCGGCGGTTTAAGTCATCTGATTGGAAAATCAGACGACGTCTTGAAGGCAAAGAAGGAGAAGGAAGGCGAGGCAGAGGAGAACACAGAGAGGCCAAGGGAAGAACTGAAAGAAGGAGAAGAGCATGAGAAGAAGAAGATCTGAAGAAAGGAAAAGAAGAAAGAAAGAAGAAGAAGAAGAACATCACCACTGCAGATAAAGAAGAAGAACAAAGGAAGAGAGCAGAAGATCTGAGAAGGAAGAAGAGGAGAAGCAAAGAGAAAAGAAGAAAAGCCAACAAATTCTCTCTCTCTCTTTATTTTTGTAATAAGAATTTGTATCTCTAGAATACAGTTTGCTCCCTGAGTTCGACCTCGGGAACTCTTTATTTCCGAGTAACAAATTGTATTAAACTGGTAATCACATCTCTATACTATACTACGACGAAGTAATAAAACTATAGAGGAAGGTCGCCACCAGTCCTTCTTTGCCAACAAATGCCGGAGGGCGGAATGGTTAGTGTAGATAATAACTTTGGACCCGAGTAAGTATGACCTGAATTTCTTCAACCCGAATATCGCAGCTAGCAATTCTTTCTCAATGACTGTATAGTTACGCTGAGCCTCGTTCAGCGTTTTGCTAGCGTAGTATATTACGAATGGGTGGTGTTCCCGACGCCAAGAACGACTCCAACAGTAAAGTCGGAGGCATCACACATCATCTCGAGGTCGAGAGACCAGTCGAGAGGTTGGAGAATAGGTGCACTTGAAACAGTGCTTCTTAAGGTCTCGAAAGCACTGATACATGAGGAGTCAAAATCAAAGGGAATGTCGGTTACTAGAAGATTCGTTAATGGACGAGCAATTTTTGAGAAATCACGAATGAATCTTCGATAAAATCCGACATGCCCTAAGAATGATCTGATTTTCCTGATCGAGCCAGGCGAAGGTAATTGCGAAGTGATTTCGGACTTAGCTTGGTTGACCTCGAGTCCATTAGAGGAGATCTTGTGACCTAGTACGATGCCATCCCTCACCATAAAATGGCTTTTTTCCCATGAAAGTACTAGGTTAACTTCTATACATCTCCTCAGGATCTTTATGAGGTTATCAAGACAAGATGAAAAATCATCTCCAAACACAGAGAAGTCGTCCATGAACAGTTCTACACAATCCCCGATCATGTCTGAAAAGATGGCCATCATGCATCGCTGAAAAGTAGCTAGTGCGTTGCAGAGGCCGAAAAGCATCCACTTAAAAGCAAATGTTCCGAAGGGACACGTAAAAGTCATCTTGTCTTGATCTTCTGGGTTGATCGCTACTTGATTGTACTCAGAGTATCCATCTAGAAAGTAGAAGAAACTACGCTCGACTAGCCGTTCTAAAATCTGATCAATAAAGGGTAAAGGAAAATGATCCTTTTTGGTAGCTGAGTTTAGCTTCCTGTAATCAATGTAGACCCACCAAGAAGTCGTGGTGCGGGTTGGGATGGATTCGCCCAATTTATTTTTTATCACGGTGAGTCCCACCTTTTTGGGCACAATCTAAATGGGACTTACCCACTAGCTATCAGAAATTGGATAGATAATGCCCATGTCCAGCCATTTAATGATCTCCTTCATGACAACCTCCAACATATTTGGATATAGGCGTCTCTGAGGTTGTCTCGATAGTCTCACCCCTTCATCAGTGTAGATATGGTGAATGCAATATGAGGGCAAATCCCGCAAAGATCAGCAATGCCCCACCCGATAGTAGCCCTATGTGCATGCAAAACAGAAATCAATTGGTGTTCCTGGTCTGGAGTCAATTGAGCATTGATAATCATGGGATACGTCTCACTTTCTCCCAGAAACACGTACTTGAGTGAATCAGGTAAGGGCTGTAACTCTAGTAGCGAACGGTGGGGAGAGGGTTTATGCAGGGGCGGAGAGGAAACTACAGCAGAAATCTGATGATCCTGACTAATGGAGAATCCGTCCACAGTGGTCATGTTATCTGTCTTAAGATATCAGTGTTAGATAAGACAGGATAGTCAGGATTAGGGGTGTTGGAAGCAGATGAACACCCATGACACCAGATCCATGGGATGAAATGTGTATGTCATTAGCCTCAGTCCCATGTGGACTGTGATCTAAGTCCCCTGATAGTGAAGGTGAATGTGCCATTGGGTCGCTGCAGAGGAACCCAACATTCCCACAAAAAGTTTCATCTTCACCATCCTCCTCGATTAGATCGCAATCGAAGTTCTTTGATGCCCTATAAATTTCTACTCTAAGCTTTTCGTTCCCTAGGGCAATCTTCATGCACCCTAATCCACAGTCAATGTTTATGCGGGCAGTTGCCAAGAACGGGCGACCTAGAGTAATCGATACATCACAGAGATTAGGAGGAACCTCCATATCAAGAACAAAAAAGTTTGCAAGAAAGCAGAATCCTTGGACTTTCACGATCACATTTTCAACCACCCCCCTAAGCGTTTTCACCGATCGGTCAGCCAACTGTATGGTAACCGAGGTAGGCTTTAACTCCCCGAATCGAAATCGATCAAATACTGCGATGGCAGTTAGGTTGATGGATGACCCCAAGTCAAGAAGGGCCCTATCAAAAGGGGAATCCTGCAAAAAGTAGGAAATCAGTGGTGTGCCCAGGTCCTTCTGAAGCGATCGACCACGGTTCGTATAAAAAATCGTCATTGTTGTAGTACATGTCATAAATACAAACCGTTATCGCATCAATTTTATTTATTTACATAATTTTTACTGGTTTATTCCAGGTCGTTCACTGGGAGGCAGTTATTGATACACATTACTCCCTAAGTCCAACATTATTCTTTAATCCCCAAAAAGATCAATTTTATGTACAAATTTTGAATGAATGAATGATCAATGAATGACATAATAACTCAATTATGTACAACAAAATGAACTAAAATGCTTGCAAACAGGTATATACAAACAAGCATCAAACACTATGATTAAGTATTATATACTATCTATTTTTAACTTATAATACTAATACATACATATATATACAATAATAAGTAAAAATATATACTATACTATCCTAGCTTAACATACTAACATATACAGTAACATATATAATATCTATAGCGACAGATATAAATGTCGCTACACCCCAGAAGAACTATGTAGAGAATCTAAGATAGAAACCGGGATCTGTAGCGACACTTATTCTATCTATAGTAATAGTTTATTCTATCAGTAAAGCTATATGGTTATTTATGTACATATATAGCTCAAATACATCTATACTACGTATACATATTATACTTATACTAAGTATTTACAATATACACTTATATCCGTGTTATACTTATACTATATACATACACACATATATACTTAACTCATTCTTCTTCTTCTCTGTTCTCTCTTCCTAATCTTTTAGGTTAACTTAGTTATTTCTTCTTCCTATCTGTTCCTCTCTTAATTTCTCTTCCTTAACCCTTCATTAGTTCAAAAATTAGGTTTTAAGGTTGGTGGGTGGCCTTTTCAAGGGATACATACCACCCTTGACGAGTGGGACCAGACCTCTACTAGGGCCACCCTAGTGCGTTATTAAGCCTTTTTAATCTCGGTTTAAGCTTAGTATTGGGCTTAATCAAGCCCTTCACACAGTGCATGGCTCCCAGCCACACACCGCACACCAGTACCATCACACATCACATAACCATGCCATAGCCATACATATGCTCGTAAGGGGGAGAGGGTTGTTTCGGGCACCTGGCGCCCATGACGACTGAATAACATAAAGAAGAAAAATAACTTATAGCACTATAAGCGCTCTATGCCACATGATGTGGCACTAAGTTAAGCACGACTTAGTTCTGGAATTCCAGCGCTTGTGCTGATTTGAAGTTTTTGGCCCTCGATTTGAGGGCCACAATTTATTATAAATTAAAAACAAATTATGGGAAATTAAAGCATTTACATAGTAATTTATAATTGTACAATTAATTTAGAAATTTAATTACATTTACTATATAAATAAATTAGGTAAAATTTTCAGTTTATACATATTGAATTCTAGGTTTTATTTCTTAATTATGTATAAATTAGTTAATGTATGGTCTAATTGACCTTATACAGTACTGATATACATATTAGAATATTTAATAAAGATATTTATTGTATTTTACAGATTTTATTTCTATTTTGTTTACAATTAAATAGCTTCTTTTTGAACTATTTTATATATAAATTAGATACAACTAATACAATACATTATAAATTCAATTAAATTAGCTTAATTTACTTAAAATACATTAGTACAAATATACAATATAAGTTAGTTTAGTTTTGACTTAAATTACTAATTTATTTTAATTTAATCTATTAACTTAGCTAGTAACTTAATAAATTAATTATTTATTCTGTATACAAAATTAAATTATGGTACAGGATTCCTAACGTAAATAGTATACATATAAATACGTATGTACAATTTCAGTACTAAATGTGTTTATTTACAAGGTTTATTAATTTATATAGCTTACTAATACATATAAATTAGTATAATTGATAAATAATTATATAAATAAGCTATGTACAGTTTAAGCTAACTTAAATACTTAAGTTACATTATATAATACATACATAAGTTCTTTATACTTCATATATATATATATATATTTTACAATATTTACACATATAGCTTACTATATATCTTATATGTACAAGTATTTACATAGTGCACAATGGTTTTTTTTTTTTTGGTATTTTTAGGGTTTTTTTGATTTTTATGGGTTTTATATATATTATGGAGGTAGGAGGTGAGAAAGAAAGAAATAGATGAGAAGAGTAGATTGTTTTTTTGGTATTTTTATAGTTAATTTCTTTTATTAAGTTCCATGGTATAATGAACCGTCAACTGGTATGTTCTACTAATCCGGGGGTTCAGAATACCATGAAACTTGGTAAAGACTTAAAAATATACCTAATCTTCACCAAGACAGGTTTATTTTATTTTTTTTGAATTTTTTATAAAGATTTTATTTATGTGCAAAGTTAACACATTCTAGGCCTAAAGAGGATATTCTAAATGAACCTAAGGCCTAAAAATGAACTAAACATGCTGAACAAAAGGTCTATATGGTTAAAAACATTCGGCAAACAATATAGAAAGTGCGCAAGTGATTAAATCTGATTTTCAACTTAATTTCATTCAATTTCTACATATGGCCAGTTATATACATAAATAGCTGACAATGGAAGTTGATTAATGAATTACAAGCTATTCAAATGAAGTTTAAGGTCATCTACAATACATGAAAGCTTGTACAGGGAATTATACAACATAATAAAATAAGCTAGCTATTTAAAAGGCTCAAAACTCCATCTACTGCCTTAACCATCCAGATTATCTAACAAACAGCTGCAGCAACAGTCACCATCTGTAGCAAACAGTAGCAGACAACAACTGCAGCAGTAGCTACCGCACATTTCCAGACGTTCTAGGCAAAGCCCAGAGTCTTAAAAACAATCCAAGAGCTACTGCAGAATTCAGAATTTCAAAGAAATCAACTGTAGTAGATCTGGAACTTCAAATTCAGCTAATCAGACCTTAATTCAGTATGAATTATCCCAGATCAGACTTAAGAAAGTCTGGTCAAGGATACTTCTTACTGAATTTAGGTTATGATTAGCATAAAACATCAACTTGTATCAAATTTGGAATTGAAACATTTATAGAAATGTAGCTGCAAAGCAACACTTTGATGTGATTTTTTGGGATTCAAAACACACAGAAACCTCTTAAAATTCTGACAAGGACTAAAACAAACATGAAAAATCATTCTCGGATGTTAAACTCTAAATCAAAGTCCCTTGTCAACATTTTTCTTTCAAATCACAGATAAATCTATTGATCTAACACCTTCCTAATGCTATAGACAACATGTAGGAGGTGTTGAAATCAGTCCATTAAATCCAAACTGAATCCCAAAGTATTGAAAACCTTAAGGAATAGTAACAATTCCTTAGGTGAACATTCAGAATCGACAGAATTAAACCTTCACAAAAGTACAGAGAAGAGAGCCTCAAATCAACAAGGTTGATTTTCCTTGGCTTTCTACACATTAAAAATCAAAATATCCCAATTAAAATTAGATTCGGGTACACACTCATCCATAAATCAAAGCCATACTCAAGGACATTAGAATCCTTGTATATACCCGATCAAAGCCATTTAAATCCTCAAACAATTCAATTAAATCCGATAAAGCTCAAAATTGAATTCAAATCTTAGATTTGATCATTAAAACCATTTGCAAGAAAAATCAAGTCATCTGAGTTTTTGAACAAGATAAGTGGGTCTTGTGAACTTGTGAGATGAATGAGAGACACCCCAAGGTGGATTATGACGCTAATTTCAGATCTGAGGTTAAAAACCTTCAAATATGAAATTAGGTCACATGAAGGGGTGATCTATGAATTTAATTACGAGGAAATACAGAAACGAAAATGGAAACGTGTAGGAGGAGAAAATAATGATCAATGTATGGGTGAACTCATCCCCTCTAGTCTGAAATGATCAGAGGAGGTGAAATTGTGGGATCTCTATGCAACAACTACTCCTATGCTATACAACAAGCACGCACAGCAGATCAGATCTAAATCTATACCTAAATTCTACTGCTAAGCTATCTAACTACACTACAGCTAATCTAAAAAAAAAAATAGTAAACCTAATCTAACAGGAAGAATGAGACCTTTAGATCTTCACCCGGTGGATGGAGAGGAAGAAATGAGGGAGGAGATGCTCCAGCGAAGTGAAAACCCTCTAGTGGAGCTCAGGGTCACCCTCAGGTGCTACAGAGTCCTTAGCGGTGAGGAGTGTTTGAGAGAAGGTGTATTTCATAGCCAGTGGCCATGAAAATGGGGAGATGTGGGGAGAAGAAACTGGAGAGGACGAAAGATCGCTTAGAGATGTAGGAGGGAGCGATCCCCCGTGTGCGCAGCTGTGGAGCTGCTTAAGTAGATGGAAGAGTGAATCCAAGCACCGCGTCGGTGAGGTTAGGCGAAAATGGCATAGGTGGCGAGGATGAGAGGAGAGAGCACGCATGCTGCCAAGTCAAAAAGCGACCGTTGGATGGGATCTGGGTGAAAAGGTGACCACACGCGTCGAATCGTGCGAAGGTTTGATTCAAATTGAGCCACAAATCAAGCGATCAAGGAAATGGATGGCTACGATGGCCTTAGTTGTAATGACCCGGTTCCCGAGTCCCTACGAGACACGAGAATCGGACCGACTCAACTAATCCCAAGACCTAGTCGTCCAACGAGGAAGTAACCAAAAGAGCAGTAAAATAAACCACATTCAGCATGAATATAACTAACAGTAAGAAAGTACAGCAGTAAGGAAAGAAACTACCATAGTATGTACCACCACAACAGTAGAACAACATTCATAATATAATTTGAACTGCAGGTAAAGAAAGTACAGCGGTGAAACGTCGGTTCTGTTATAACGTTGTAGTAAAGCCGGTTATTACCAACATTTCAAATATAAATTTTTTTACTCGGAAAAATAAAAGAGTTCCCGAGGTCGAACTCAGGGAGCAAGTTGTATTCTAGAGATATACATGTTTCTTTTACAAAAATAAAGAGAGAGAGAGAGAGAGAGAGAGAATTTGTTGTTCTCTTTGTTCTGCAGAGGGGGGTGCTCTTCTTTCTCTCTTTCTTTAGATCTCCTTCTTTCTCTCTGTTCAGGTGATATTCTTCTCTTGCAATGGTGGTGCTCTTCTTCTTCTTCCTGCTGTTCTTCCGTTAGTGATGTTCTTCTTTCTTCAGAGCTCCTTGTTCTTCTTCTTCTTTGGTTTTCTGCCTTGACCTTTCTTCTTCTTCTTTCGCGTTGGCCGTTGCTCTTCCTTCTTCTTCAGCGGGTCTGCTTCTTCTTCTTTGGCTGCTGACCTTCCGTCGTCTGCCCCGGTGCTGAGACGACTTAACGATGCCTTTGCTACAGTGCAGCAGCTCCTTCTTCTTCAGCGGGTCTGCTTCTTCTTCTTTGGCCTGCACACTTCAGAATTTTTTCGTCAAGAGGCAAAACCTACTCTACCCCCCCCTCCCCCGCGTATCTCTCTCTCTCTGAAATCACTCTTCGGAAGCTCTCCCAGAGCGCTACCGGGTAATCGGGTTCGGGTCAGGCCCGGGTCCAGGCCCACCGGCGTGCGTGGTGGGCGAGGAGTGCAGGTCAGTCTAATCGGGTCGGGCCAGGTCCGCGGAGCGTGGTCACGGATGAGGCCGGGTCGGGTCGGGTGAGAGGGACCTCACCCCGTGGTAACTGAGGCAAACAGATGGTGGCACTTTTGCAACTTATGTGGGTGTGTGGCTTCAGAAATTCCCGAGGTGGGACTATCCGCGCACCCCTTTTCTCTCACGCCTGCAGTAGGGATGGTGCTTCCAATTGCAACAGCTGTTGAGGCTCGCAACTCCAATTGAGGGCCAGGGTGTGTGCGCAAGACTCTTTCGCGCAGCCTAGGTCTTCAACCTGGGATATCTAGGCTTGGAGCAACCTCAATCAAGCTTCGAGCTTCCTCGCCAATGGCGATCAAGGCCTGGAACCTGAAATCAATAGAACGGCCTCTCGGCCAAATCAGACAGGCGGGGGACCTTCGCCGTGGCACGGCGAAGGTGGTCAGGGGGTCTGCAGGGGGCGAGATGGAGCTAACAGGTCGTCCTAGGTCAAACTGTGAGCGAAGAAGTGGGTGTGTTCGGTGGATCTGCAGAGGGTGTTTGGTGGGAAGTGGAGGGGCGGAAGAGGATCAGGGTGAGGAGGCGGAGGTTCTGCGGTGGTCGGCGAGCCGTGTGGGTCGCTGAGGTGATGGGCGCGGCTCGCCGGAGGGTGGTCGGAGGCGGAGAGGATGAGGGTGAACAGGAGCGGTCGAGGGTTTAATTGACTAAATTGAAAGCGGGGAAAGAAAGAGGAGAAGAAGGGGAGTAGGTCTAACTTACTTGCAGGGACGAAGGGGGAGGAACAGGGCGACAGTCGTATCGACTGTCGCCGGAGAAGACGATGCTCAGGGAGAGGGGCGGCGGCGAGCAGAGGGCTGGAGAGGCGCCAGCTGGGTGCGGCGTGGCGCGGGAAGAGCAGGGGAGGAAGTCTCTGCTGCTGGTAGTGCGGCAGAGCGAAGAGGTGGAGGGGGAGGAAGCCGCCGGAGCTGGTGAGCGTCTGCCGGAGAAAGAAGAGAAGAAAGCTGGGGGTTTTCTCCGTCAGATCCAGGCTGCCTTCGTCGGTGGAGCGGCGGGGGGTATTTATAGGGATGAAGCAGGGAGGAAGGCGGAGGGAGACGACGTGTCTCCCTCGCCGGAGAATGGTCGGAACATGAACCCATACCGTCCGTGCGTTCGCACGGCCGGTATGGTGGCCTACAATGTCCAGGGGGGTGCTCCTGCGACGGCTGACGACGCAGGGCACCCCCGGTACACTTGCCAGGTCCCCCACCTCACCCTGCCCGGCGCCATGCTCCGCGCAAGGTCGCCGGAGCATGGTGCTGGCAGGGTTTTGCAGGAGGGACCTGATTGCAAAGAACGAAGGAGAGTTAGGGGCCAAAATGCGAGGGTTCAAAAGTTGAGGGCCAAAGAGTAAATATATGAGGACCAAAGTGTGAAGTCGGTCAAGGAGGTTTCTTCTTAGGCTCAAGTTTTTATACATGACTAATTAGGACCTAAGGAATCTGATGGTGAATTTTATTTTCATATTAAACCTTGTTTGACCGGTCAATTTGCGCAAAAACCCAAATTAAGTTATTAATTGGGCATGGTTCTCAATGTAGGTCAAAATGGGTTCTAAAGGCCAAATTGAAGGTTCTAAACCCTAGAGATTATTTTTCTATGAATTTTAGAGGGTTTATTCTATTTTTACTTTGCCTCGAACCTTGTGAATTGAAGTGGGTTGTTTTAGGGTTACAGATTATCATTTGGTTCCTTGGAAGTGCTGTAGCCCTTGCTAGATCATCTCATCCCACTTTTATTCTTATTAAGCTGTTTTGACCTATGTTTGGGCCCTGAATTACCCTGTATGCAGATTATACTGGTAAAATTGCACTTTTACCCCTTATGACTTGTTTTCTTCTCAAACTCAGAATTCTCTGAGTTAAGCTTTTCCTTGAGATATGTAGGAGCTTTTATCCTTTGTATTGGGTCAAAATGAGCTAGTTATGGCTCATGATGAGGTTCTCATCATACCCCCATGCCTAGCTTTTGCTAGTCCCTTAGCAAAAACTTAAGGTTTCAACCCTTGTTCTAGACCATGAAGTTTTCAATAGTTTTAGATAAGTGCCTTCATAGATTAGGTTAGAATGCTGATCATAGGCCTAAAAGGTACTCCAGTACCAGTCAAGATCCAAATCTGTCTAGCCTTAGCCTCAGTCTTTTAGCAAAGGTTTTTAAGGCCCACAAGAACTAACCTAAGGTTTATTGGACTTCGTGGTTAAAGCACCCGTGCTTGAAATGATTTTAGCCCTGGCTCAGTTCGCAGTGCGTTTTGTAAGAGAGAGATAGAAAGTTTTTCTGTTTGGAGAGTTTTCTCTCTCTTTTTCTTTTTAGTTCTAGCCTAGGATTGGCTTTTCAACACGGTCTGTATCAGATTCCTTGCTCCCATCATCAATCCTCAAGGGTTCCTGGCGATCGATGCTTCGAGATAGCACCGCCCATGGCAACCCCCGGAACCCTGGCTATTGAGATTTCGAGATAATCCCATCCATGGTATTCCGTGGCCGAATCCAGACCCTGGCAATTGACATTTCGAGATAATGCCATCCATGGAATCTGAACCAGCAGAGTGCTTATATGCCCCCCGTAGGATATGTAAATATCCTAAGAGACAAGCACCGAGGAGATGATATTTTGTTACGCATCTTCGAGGGGATTTCCCGCCTCTCCGCGCTGGGAACTCGTCCAAATCAACTTGTGTTGATCGGCCGCTCCTATTCTAGATGTTCTTTTCAGATTTTTGTGACGCTTCTGCGTGATTCTGATTTTACGCTTACTGAACCAGGCTGTGTGTGAGATTAGGGTGCTTAGGTTACTGAGTCCCGTAAACCAAAAATTAGTTAACGAGGCCGAATACTCCCTAAGCCTTAGACCTAATACTTCAGCTTTTCATTTTCCTCAACCTCTTGAGGAGTGTCCAGATCTTAATGGGTACTAAGAGTCTATTCAAGAATGCCTAAGGTTTGCATTCTTACTAATCTCATTGTGCACTTTTCAGTTATTTTCTCGAATGAGGTCTAGAACTTAGGTTAATTCCTTAGTTCCTTACTAATGACTATCACTTTTTCTCATAATTTTGTGCTCCTTTTTCATTTTGTTTCTTTTCTCCTTCACAAAATTTTCCTTCTCCTCTTTTCCTCTTATTCTTTTTCGAAAAAAATTTTTTAATTTTTATGGTATTTTTGGCATATGTGAATTTTTTTGTTTGAAACATTTTCTTACAAGTTTTTGCACTTTCCTACCCCCCCATGCCTAAGATTTGCAATGTCCTCATTGTAACCTAGGGGGTCTTAGTTCATTCCTTAAGACAGAAATTTGGGTGAGTGGATGGGTCGGGTTGAATTTTTGCGGACGATTTCAAATTTCAGATGCGAACATCTGAGTTGGGGTCGGCTGTCTATAAGGGTGAACTTCGAGTGCTGAAAGGTGTCAGAACAAGTTTCAGGTTTTCAAAGAGAATGACGGGCTGCCTCCCGTTAAGCGCTGAGTTTTACGCCATCGGCTGGGCGCAATAAGCTCAAGGGGAACGGAGGATATAAGATGCCTCAGCCAAATCAGTAGAAGTTACATCAATGAACGGCTTGAGTCTTTGACCATTCACGATGAAAGGTTCAGAATCGTGGCTGAGTGGACTGATTTCGATTGCTCCATTTCCAAAAACCTGTCGGACCAAATATGGTCCGACCCACTTAGATCTCAGTTTTCCTGGGAAGAGTTTGAGTCGGGCATCAAAGAGTAGGACCTTTTGACCAGGATGAAAGATCTTTCTCGAGATGTGTTTGTCGTGGAAGGCTTTAACCCGCTCCTTGTAGATTTGCGAGTTCTCGTACGCGTCTGTGCGTAATTCATCGATCTCGCTGATTTGGAGTTTTCTGTGGGTCCCAGCCTTGGAAAGATCTAGATTACAGTTCCGTACTGCCCAATAGGCTTTATGCTCCAGTTCGACGGGAAGGTGGCATGCCTTTCCGTACACCAATCTAAAGGGAGACATGCCCAATTGGGTCTTGTGGGCGGTCCTATAGGCCCACAATGCTTCCGGAAGTCGGGACGACCAGTCCTTCCTGTCAGGTGGAACAGTGACCTGCAGGATTTTCTTGATCTCCCGATTCGACAGCTCAGCTAGACCATTAGTTTGGGGGTGGTAAGGAGTAGAGATTCGGTGAGACACCCCGTATTTGGTCATCAGTGACCTAAACTGAGCATTTGTGAAATGGGTCCCCCCATCAGAGATTATTGCACGAGGAATCCCGAACCTTGAGAAAATGTGTTGATGAATGAATTTGAGAACGATTTTGTGATCACAGGTTCGGGTCGGTATGGCTTCGATCCATTTGGACACGTAGTCCACAGCCAACAGAATGTATTCGAAACCATCCGAAATAGGAAAGGGGCCCATAAAATCAATCCCCCAAACATCAAAGATTTCGCATACTAGAATCGGTTGCATAGGCATCATGTCACGACGACTCATGTTGCCCAAAGTCTGGCAACGACTGCATGCCTTGCAATGACTGTGTGCGTCTTTGAACAGTGTGGGCCAGTAAAAGCCGCACTGGAGGACTTTTGATGCGGTTTTATGCCCGGCAAAATGGCCACCGCATGCCTGGTCATGGCAGAAAGAGAGGATATTGTTGACTTCCCCTTCCGGGACACATCTCCGGATGATCTGATCGGCACCTATGCGGAAGAGGTACGGGTCTTCCCAAATGTAATACTTGGCATCGGAGCGTAATTTGTCTTTCTTGGCCTTCGGCCAATCGGACGGGGTCTGATGAGATGCCAAGTAATTTACAATATTAGCAAACCATGGAAGGCTAGTACCAATAGTCAGCAGGTGCTCATCGGGAAAATGCTCAGTGATGGGTCCGGAAGGGTCTATCATTTCAGAAGGAAGACGGGACAAGTGATCAGCTACCACGTTTTGTTTTCCCGCTTTATCGCGAATCTCGAGGTCAAATTCTTGCAACAGCAAGATCCATCGGATCAATCGAGGTTTCGCGTCCTTCTTTGCAAGGAGATGCCTAACAGCCGTGTGATCCGAGTATATGATGACATGGGAACCCAGAAGGTATGATCTGAACTTCTCAAGGGCAAATACTACAGCTAGCAGCTCTTTCTCAGTAACTGTATAGTTACGCTGAGCCTCATCGAGTGTTTTGCTGGCGTAGTAAATGACCACAGGTTTCTTGTCATTTTTCTGCCCCAAAACCGCTCCTACAGCGAAGTCGGATGCATCACACATGATCTCAAATGGTTGAGACCAATCAGGGGATTGTAGGATCGGGGCTTGGGTGACTCGGTCACGCAGGATTTCAAATGCTTGAGTGCATTCCTTGAAGATTTCGAAGGGAACATCCTTGGAGAGAAGAGTGGTCAGGGGGCGTGCGATTTTTGAAAAATCAGGGATAAATCGTCGATAAAAACCGACATGCCCTAAAAAGGATCGGATGTCCCTGATCGAGCTAGGCATAGGAAGGTGAGAAATCAGATTAACCTTAGCTCGATCCACTTGGATACCTTTCTCCGAAATTGAGTGTCCCAGGACAATTCCCTCAGGCACCATGAAATGGCTCTTTTCCCAGGAAAGAACCAAATTCACGTCGATGCACCGCCTGAGTATCTGGACCAAGTGTTGGAGGCAATCGTCGAATGATGCTCCGAAAACTGAAAAGTCATCCATGAAGACTTCCAGATAATCACCTACCATATCTGAGAATATGGCAAGCATGCATCGCTGAAAAGTAGCGGGTGCATTGCAAAGACCGAAAGGCATCCTTCGGAAAGCGTACGTTCCGAAGGGGCAGGTGAACGTGGTCTTTTCTTGGTCCTCAGGATGGATTGCCACCTGGTTATAACCGGAGTACCCGTCAAGGAAGCAGAAGAACCTATTTCCCGCTAATTTTTCGAGAATTTGATCAATGAAGGGTAGTGGGAAATGATCCTTCTTCGTGGAGGAATTGAGTCGACGGTAATCTATACAGACTCTCCACGAGTTGGCTAATCGGGTAGGAATGATTTCTCCGGTCTCAGTCGTTATAGTGGTGAGTCCTGCCTTCTTAGGCACGACCTGAATTGGGCTCACCCAACGACTATCGGAGATCGGGTAGATGATCCCGGCATCTAACCACTTGATGATCTCCTTTTTCACGACCTCCTGCAGATTGGGGTTTAAGCGTCTCTGCATTTCACGAGAAGGTCGTGTGCCCTCTTCTGAATAGATATGATGAGTACAATAAGAGGGACTTATTCCAGTCAAATCATCGAGGGTCCATCCGATGGCTCTGCGATGTTGCTGGAGGACAACAATCAGACGGGATTCCTGTTCAGGACTAAGGTTGGAATTGATGATCACAGGAAGGGTCTGATTAGAACCCAAAAAGATGTATTTCAAATGAGCAGGAAGGGGTTTCAGTTCGAGGATGGGGTTTTCAGCAGCAGCGGGTGGTTCAGTATAGATGTGAGGTTCAAGGGTGGGAGTTACTGGGTTGTTCACATCTGGATTTGACTCCTCTATTTGCGGGTCAAGATCCTTCTGTGGTTGATGAGGAATACTCAAGTCATTCTGGAGGTGTGATTCATCAACCAAAGTCTTGATGTCACAAATTTGCTCGATGACGCCGCAATTAATTCCTTGTTGGGCCTTAAATATATCAATTTTCAGTGTTTGATCTCCAAACTTAAGCTCTATTTGGCCCTCCTCACAGCTGATGTTGGCTCTAGCAGTAGCCAAGAAAGGTCTCCCTAGAATGATTGGTGTATCCCTAGGGTTCTCAGGTGCATCCATGTCTAAGACTATAAAGTCCACTGGAAAATAGAAATCCCGCACTCTCACGATAACATCCTCGAGAATCCCTTTTGGTGATTTTATAGATCGATCTGCTAATTGTAATGTCACCTCGGTTGGTTTCAGCTCAGATTCTTCCAGATGGTCAAGTAAGGATGTGGGTATCAGATTTATAGATGCACCGAAGTCTAACAATGCTCTATCAAGTTGGGTACCACCTATCTTACAGGAGATCAGGGGAGTTCCAGGATCTTTTGCCTTGGGTGGGAGTCTACTAAGGATTACAGAGCTGGCTTGCTCTGACAGAACAATTGGGCTCCCCCCCTTGGTTCGCGGCTTACGCTGGGGTGTACATATATTCTTTAGAAATCGTGCGTAAGCTGGTACGTGGCGGATTGCATCCATCAAGGGGATGTTTATGTGGACCTGCTCAAAGAGCTTGACCAGGTCCTCCTCAGGGGCCACGGGTTTGGTGGTCTTCTTTCCCTTGGTCAGGGCCTCGGGAAACGGGATCTTGGTTGGTTCCTCTAGGATAGGTCCAGGTTGTGGGTCTGGAACAGCGGTACCTTGGATAACTATCCTAGGGTCATGGTTATCAGGCTGGGATTGGTTTGGATAATGCGGGTCCTGAGTTGTCTTACCACTACGTGTTGTTACAGAATTTAATCCAGCCTGATTTTGGTTTGGATTTGGTAGGAGGGGTGGCTGCTGCTGAAATCCCGTACGAGAAGTAGAGGCTTCCATCTCGTCTGGAGATGGAGCAGTGGGGGCCTGATAAATCCATTGAGCGTGGCCTAAATTTGGATTCAGAACGCGCTTCTGGGTTGGCACGTTATTTGGGTTAGGAAGAGGTTGGGAAGGGAGTGTGCCTGGCTGGCGAGAATTTGCCAACTGGGCCAGCTGAGTTTTAACTTCAGTAAGCTCGTCCTTGTGCTGTTTTTGAATGGCCGCATTCGATTTTTGAATGTCAGCCAGAGTCTGAAGGATTAAGGACATTTGATCTTGATTTGGCCCTGATGGATAAGTAGGGTTGGGCCGAGGCTGAGGCGGCTGGTAGTGATGAGAGGGCTGTGGGCGGGACTGAAAAGGTGGTCTTTGGGTTTGGGAATTTCCCGCCCACTGAAAATTGGGATGGTTTCGCCATCCAGGGTTGTAAGTGTTGGAGAATGGGTCGTTCTGGATGGCGTTGAGGTCCTCGCAGGTCTGAGGAACCTCCTGAGAATCAGGGAAAGGAGGAATGGAGTTCCCCCGGCTGGTGAAGAAAGGATCGGATGATCTTCCAGTCCAAGAATCAGATGGGGATGGATATGGATCCATCCCAAGGGAGGATCGGTGGAGGATATTTTGCACAGTCTCCTGTGTGGAAGGAGGTTGTGCAAAGGAGTTACGCGCAGAGGTGGCTCGCTGCAAGTGCTGAGTCAGCTCATCCACCTTCTTTTCAATGATTGAGACCTTGTCCAATCGACTGGCCATTAATTCCAGGTCGACTGATGTGGACAGGCCCTGCGTCTCATGTGCTCCCTTAAGATTCGTCGCTGCGCGGGTATTCGTCCTGTCGAATAATCCCATGGAGTCATTGTTGATGGAGTTCTCGCACATGTTTTCGAGAATCTCCCATACGGTGTCTTCATGTTGACCCATGATGTTTCCTCCGCAAGTTGCATTGACGAAAAGGCGGATGTCCTCACGGAGTCCCTGGTAAAAAGATTGGACTTGTTCCCATTTAGGAACTCCGTGATGGGGGCACTTCCTCATGAGATCCTGAAAACGATCCCATGCCTCATGGAGAGGTTCTCCTGATTATTGAGTGAAGTGTGTAATCTGATGGCGCAAGGCGTTGGTTCGACCAACGGGAAAGAACTTTTTCAAAAACTCGGATTGAAGTTCTCCCCAAGTGTTGATCGGCCGGGTCTGAGTTTGATACCAATGGGCGGCCTTGTCCATAAGAGAAAAGGAGAACATCTTCATGAGAAGAATATCCCGATTTTGCGCATCTGATCCAAAAGTGTGGGCCAGATGCTTAAGCTGTTTGATGTGCTGGAAGGGATCTTCAGAATTAAGCCCATGGAATTTAGGTATAGCATGAATCATGTTGGGCTTTAGTTCGGAATCAGGTCCTCCAATCGGGATTCTAACTCGAGGCTCAATGGCCACCGCAGCAGGATTGTAGTGGTCCCGCATCATAGGACGCTGTGGTGGGTGCACGAAGTTTTGGAAGAGGTCATTGAGTCGCTGGAGCTGGTGTTCCAGATTATTTTCTTCCTCAACTGGCTGAGCCATGATGGGGGAAGAAGAAGAACTTGGTTCTGAATCAGAAGAGAGAATAATGTGAGGGTGTTGCTGCACAAACACGGGCGTCGAGGCTTGGCCTTGACGAGAGTGAATTTCTAATGGAGGTCTTAAGGGTGGTCTTAGAGACCTCCTTCCGTACATGCACAGTTGGGAGAGGTAAGTTTAGAAGGTGCTGGACCCAATCAAAACACCCAAAAATGTGTTGGGTGACTATAGAGGTGCGGGGCAGATGGACCCCTTGATCAGAAAGATCGTCCACCTGAGAATTACCTGGGCAGCCAGAGAGGGAGAGTCCCGCGAAGACCCCTACACGGTAGAGCGTCCCCACGGGTTACAGGGTTTCCCCCACCCGACCTCTCTTGTCACTGCGGTTCCAGGTAGACCAGAATGGGGATCTTGACCTCTTAAGTCTACCAATTTTAAGATCAGGGTGCTTAAGGTTTCACTTGAACTTTAGTCTTTTTAAGTGCAAAGAGTGACCTAATTTAAGGTTGGTTAACCCAAGGGGTCAACTTTACCTATTGTTTTCTTTAAGAGCTTTTAGGTCCTGTCTTTTAGGGTTCAAGTGTTTAGAGAGAGCCAATTGTTTAGGATTTTTCTTGTTAATTATTTTCAATCAATGGCTTGGGCACACCTCTTTAGGATTTCCTCAATTCTTGATTAAGGGGTGTGTCTCTACTGAAATCCTAATGTTTGACCTTATGTTGGCTCTACTTGGTCCATTTAACTCTTTGTTGGGCAATTAGGGCTCAAGCAAGAATGTGTTAGCCCTTAAATACCCTTAATAGTGTGCAGGAGTGATGAGTTGAAAACATGCAACTTTTTTTTTTTTTTTTTTTATGGTTACTAAGTATGGAAGACAGGTTAGCCCTATATTGCTTGTTCTTTTCTTTTCTTCCTCTTTAGAGTGTAGGGGTTAATAGTGAGAGAAAAGATTTACCTGTCTTCGGAGTGGTTGTGTGGTTGCTTGTCTTCTTGAGTTCCTGTAGCTGCACAAAAGAGAGGAGATTATCAGAACTTAAAAGAAACAGGAATGTTTACCTCTAGAATAGCCGTTGCTCCCCGGCAGCGGCGCCAAAATGAAACGTCGGTTCTGTTATAACGTTGTAGTAAAGCCGGTTATTACCAACATTTCAAATATAAATTTTTTTACTCGGAAAAATAAAAGAGTTCCCGAGGTCGAACTCAGGGAGCAAGTTGTATTCTAGAGATATACATGTTTCTTTTACAAAAATAAAGAGAGAGAGAGAGAGAGAGAATTTGTTGTTCTCTTTGTTCTGCAGAGGGGGGTGCTCTTCTTTCTCTCTTTCTTTAGATCTCCTTCTTTCTCTCTGTTCAGGTGATATTCTTCTCTTGCAATGGTGGTGCTCTTCTTCTTCTTCCTGCTGTTCTTCCGTTAGTGATGTTCTTCTTTCTTCAGAGCTCCTTGTTCTTCTTCTTCTTTGGTTTTCTGCCTTGACCTTTCTTCTTCTTCTTTCGCGTTGGCCGTTGCTCTTCCTTCTTCTTCAGCGGGTCTGCTTCTTCTTCTTTGGCTGCTGACCTTCCGTCGTCTGCCCCGGTGCTGAGACGACTTAACGATGCCTTTGCTACAGTGCAGCAGCTCCTTCTTCTTCAGCGGGTCTGCTTCTTCTTCTTTGGCCTGCACACTTCAGAATTTTTTCGTCAAGAGGCAAAACCTACTCTACCCCCCCCCTCCCCCGCGTATCTCTCTCTCTCTGAAATCACTCTTCGGAAGCTCTCCCAGAGCGCTACCGGGTAATCGGGTTCGGGTCAGGCCCGGGTCCAGGCCCACCGGCGTGCGTGGTGGGCGAGGAGTGCAGGTCAGTCTAATCGGGTCGGGCCAGGTCCGCGGAGCGTGGTCACGGACGAGGCCGGGTCGGGTCGGGTGAGAGGGACCTCACCCCGTGGTAACTGAGGCAAACAGATGGTGGCACTTTTGCAACTTATGTGGGTGTGTGGCTTCAGAAATTCCCGAGGTGGGACTATCCGCGCACCCCTTTTCTCTCACGCCTGCAGTAGGGATGGTGCTTCCAATTGCAACAGCTGTTGAGGCTCGCAACTCCAATTGAGGGCCAGGGTGTGTGCGCAAGACTCTTTCGCGCAGCCTAGGTCTTCAACCTGGGATATCTAGGCTTGGAGCAACCTCAATCAAGCTTCGAGCTTCCTCGCCAATGGCGGTCAAGGCCTGGAACCTGAAATCAATAGAACGGCCTCTCGGCCAAATCAGACAGGCGGGGGACCTTCGCCGTGGCACGGCGAAGGTGGTCAGGGGGTCTGCAGGGGGCGAGATGGAGCTAACAGGTCGTCCTAGGTCAAACTGTGAGCGAAGAAGTGGGTGTGTTCGGTGGATCTGCAGAGGGTGTTTGGTGGGAAGTGGAGGGGCGGAAGAGGATCAGGGTGAGGAGGCGGAGGTTCTGCGGTGGTCGGCGAGCCGTGTGGGTTGCTGAGGTGATGGGCGCGGCTCGCCGGAGGGTGGTCGGAGGCGGAGAGGATGAGGGTGAACAGGAGCGGTCGAGGGTTTAATTGACTAAATTGAAAGCGGGGAAAGAAAGAGGAGAAGAAGGGGAGTAGGTCTAACTTACTTGCAGGGACGAAGGGGGAGGAACAGGGCGACAGTCGTATCGACTGTCGCCGGAGAAGACGATGCTCAGGGAGAGGGGCGGCGGCGAGCAGAGGGCTGGAGAGGCGCCAGCTGGGTGCGGCGTGGCGCGGGAAGAGCAGGGGAGGAAGTCTCTGCTGCTGGTAGTGCGGCAGAGCGAAGAGGTGGAGGGGGAGGAAGCCGCCGGAGCTGGTGAGCGTCTGCCGGAGAAAGAAGAGAAGAAAGCTGGGGGTTTTCTCCGTCAGATCCAGGCTGCCTTCGTCGGTGGAGCGGCGGGGGGTATTTATAGGGATGAAGCAGGGAGGAAGGCGGAGGGAGACGACGTGTCTCCCTCGCCGGAGAATGGTCGGAACATGAACCCATACCGTCCGTGCGTTCGCACGGCCGGTATGGTGGCCTACAATGTCCAGGGGGGTGCTCCTGCGACGGCTGACGACGCAGGGCACCCCCGGTACACTTGCCAGGTCCCCCACCTCACCCTGCCCGGCGCCATGCTCCGCGCAAGGTCGCCGGAGCATGGTGCTGGCAGGGTTTTGCAGGAGGGACCTGATTGCAAAGAACGAAGGAGAGTTAGGGGCCAAAATGCGAGGGTTCAAAAGTTGAGGGCCAAAGAGTAAATATATGAGGACCAAAGTGTGAAGTCGGTCAAGGAGGTTTCTTCTTAGGCTCAAGTTTTTATACATGACTAATTAGGACCTAAGGAATCTGATGGTGAATTTTATTTTCATATTAAACCTTGTTTGACCGGTCAATTTGCGCAAAAACCCAAATTAAGTTATTAATTGGGCATGGTTCTCAATGTAGGTCAAAATGGGTTCTAAAGGCCAAATTGAAGGTTCTAAACCCTAGAGATTATTTTTCTATGAATTTTAGAGGGTTTATTCTATTTTTACTTTGCCTCGAACCTTGTGAATTGAAGTGGGTTGTTTTAGGGTTACAGATTATCATTTGGTTCCTTGGAAGTGCTGTAGCCCTTGCTAGATCATCTCATCCCACTTTTATTCTTATTAAGCTGTTTTGACCTATGTTTGGGCCCTGAATTACCCTGTATGCAGATTATACTGGTAAAATTGCACTTTTACCCCTTATGACTTGTTTTCTTCTCAAACTCAGAATTCTCTGAGTTAAGCTTTTCCTTGAGATATGTAGGAGCTTTTATCCTTTGTATTGGGTCAAAATGAGCTAGTTATGGCTCATGATGAGGTTCTCATCAAGCGGAAACAAGAACTACTCACTACAATGTAACAAAAAGAGGTACAAGAGACAGTGGTAACTCTACTGGACCCTACTCGGCCTAGCGTCCTCTGCAGCCGCTGACCCTGGTTGCTCAACACCTGGTCCTGAAAAAGGTAACGAGTGTAACACGTCAGCAAAACACTGAGTAGAGTGGCAACTAAACTAAAGACAACAGTAGAGTGTACAGTAGCTGTTATGTTCGATTACTTTCTTTATTCACATCTTTCAATTGTCTCACTATTTCATTTATTACTCAGGTCTTTTTCTTGATCTCGAATGTTCCTCGTGGGAACGATCTTGATTGCAGTCTTTTCCAAAAAGTAGAAGTAGCACGTGGTGCTCTCCTGGCCGGAAGAGTCCCCCGTGGTGATCCTACCCTCAGTCAACCACCCCAAGGTCACTGACAGACGTAACGGTGACTACGGCACGCGCAATAAACGCACAAGTAGCTAACCCGTACTGGCACGCGGTCAGTCGTTTCCGTTAACGGGTGCGCCCAAAGCACAGCATGGAACCAGTCCAGCGTAGAGCCCTCTCAGTAACAGGGGTCCAACCCCTCCACAGTCCGCGCACCCTCGCCTGACTACCCTGGTTTGCCCCAGTGGGCCTAAACAAGTCGGTGTAGGAGGCTAGCAGAACCTCGGGGCCCGTGGAATAGCTAGTGCCCTCCTAACACTAGTAGCTCTCCTCGGTATTACGTACACGAGGGCCAGCAAGTCGGTACAGAGCGGCCGATCCTAACCCCAGGTCCCTGGGGTGGCTGGCCCCACTCTGCACTAAACAGGTACAGGTACTTCCCTTGGTACTACGTACCCAAGAGACAGTACACAACTACATCTCAGTTCCATTCCTTTCTCTTTCCAGGAGTTCCACTCCTAATTCCCCCGTAGGGTTCCATCCTTTTTACTCAAACATCCAGGTTTCACTTTCCAGTTTCACATTCTTACAATCCATGTTCTCAACCACGTTATTTATTCACAATAGACAGCTGTTAATTCAAATTACAGGCAGCTTTATATCTCTTTCCATTTTCCAAGACTGCAGTATTATACATTCCACTAGTTTTCCCATCCTAGGATTCATGTCATATCCTAGGATCTATCATACAATCTAGTTTTCCAACCCTAGGATTCATGCAACACCTAGGAGCTATCATTCCATCTATTTCTCATTCCTAGGATTCATGCAATGTCCTAGGTTCTATTTATGGTTCCATAATTTAACATATTTTATTAATAACTTAAAGCCACTCTACCAGGTACAACGGGAGTAATGGGGGCGTGGTCGGGAATCCCGCGTGCCTCCGCGACCCCCAAGACTGCAACGGAACGAGGTCCTATCACAAGGATCAAACACAAGGAGTATCTCAAAACATTCCACTAGTTTTCCCATCCTAGGATTCATGTCATATCCTAGGATCTATCATACAATCTAGTTTTCCAGCCCTAGGATTCATGCAACACCTAGGAGCTATCATTCCATCTATTTCTCACTCCTAGGATTCATGCAATGTCCTAGGTTCTATTTATGGTTCCATAATTTAACAGATTTTATTAATAACTTAAAGCCACTCTACCAGGTACAACGGGAGTAATGGGGGCGTGGTCGGGAATCCCACGTGCCTCCGCGACCCCTAAGACTGCAACGGAACGAGGTCCTATCACAAGGATCAAACACAAGGAGTGTCTCAAAACAGTGTATAGCTACTGTAAACGGGTAGAGGATTTAATTCCGGAAAGAACGCAACTCGAAATGCGGAAAACGGAACCCGAACGGGCCTCAATGGGTCGAAAACGACAACACTGTGCAAAATCAGACGTCTGGAACTTCTTCCAGACGTCTTAAAAAGTGGATCAGAGAATTACCTTGTTCTGCGTGGTTTCTCAGACGTCCAGAAGCCTGCAGGGACGTCTGGCCTAGTTCCCAGTCGTCCGATGGTCACCACGGACGTCTGGAGGTCACTCCCGCCGTCTGGTACTATAGCCAGACGTTTGATCGCATTGAATGGCGAATCACCGAGCCTGCGCACACCCATCTCCCTCCCTCAGTACGGTCAGTCGACAAGAAGGAAGAAGAAGACGGAAAACTCACCTTTCAGACGTCGACCTCGCCGTCTGGCTATCAGCACAGACGTCTGATTCTGGAAATTTTTCCAGAACCAGGGCGCGACTCGCCCTCCGCTGGAGACACCGCCCGCGTTGCACCTCGTGCGCCTGCTGCTCAAGCCGCAGCAGGCCTCCCGCGTCGTTCCGCGCCCGCTGCGCTCCCCGCCGGTCGGCCCTAGTAGCCCCGGCGAGCTCGCCCTCACGGCTGAGCGCCGCTCTCGCACGCAGCACCCCCTCCGTGCTCACTGCGGCTGTCGCCGCCGCAGCAACCTCACGCCCGCTCTCGCGCTCGCTCTTGCGCACTGGAAGGAGAAGAGGAAAGGGGTGGAGGCGACGGGAGAGAGCGCGTGGCCTTTTAAGGCCACGCGAGGAGGAGAGAGAGAGACTGCAACGGCGAGAATCTGCAGCCGCAGGAGCGAATATGCGGTCTGCGCGCTCAGGCACGTAGACGACCCGCGCATATCGAAAATAACCGATTTCCAGACGTCTGGAAACGATCCTAGACATCTGGTCAGACGTCTAGATGTGATCCCAGACGTCTGTTCCGACGTCTGGGCCACCTCCCAGACGTCTTAAAAGAGGTCTGGGGCACGCGTTTGTAACATTAGTTCATCGCGTGAACAGTACACGCAAGTTGCACGCTTGTGTTGGTGAAATTGTAGAACATACCCCTCAGCGAAGGGGTAGAACAATTGCAGATAGACCCATTAGTGGTAAGGAAAGCCATCAGAGTAGTCCTTAAGGGCTTGTACAAAGGTCCCTGCAGGTTACAAATAGGTCCTAGGAGGTTTTCTAATGAATGAAATGTAATGCACTAAGGACCTAAATGTAAATTTTTTATTTCATGGCCTTAATGATGTCCAAATGCATCCAAATTTTTATCTAAGCTTAATTGAACATTTAAGAAGTTAATTATGCTTTTGATTTGAACTTTTGAGCTCATTTATGTGTTCAATTTGCAATTAGATCACCATTTCACATTTATTACTAGAATATCCCATTTAATGACCTAATTATGCATTTTTAACACAGAATTGATGTTTTAAGTTTTTTTCTTTAATTCCTACACTTAACCCTTTTTATGTGTTAATTTGATATTATTTAACCTAGTTTCTAGCTTAACTTAGGCTATTTAGCTATGATGAGTCGCAACTCATCACCTTCTTTTTAGGCAGTAGGTCAGCTAAGATAACATCGCTGGCTTCCTCAGATAATACTGCCTGTCGTCCGATTCTCTGCTGTCTCTTTGGAGTACAATAGTCCTTGAAGAACCTAGCAACAGCAAGGATGTGATCTATTACTTCGAGGAGAGGGACCTGAATGTGAACTTCCTTGAACATGGATTTCAGGTCCTCGAAATTTCGCATATCCTTTTTCCATGCTGAATCTCGCATTAGAACTGCGGGAAAAGGGACGGGAATCTCAGGGTCTAGAGGCTTCTTTCCTTTATCTAATGAAGATGGCTTGTGAGAGGAAGAGGGGTGTAAGCCATCTTGCCGTAGAACGCAGGAAAAATCATTACCTGCTTGCTTAGGTAGCGGGTCCTATGCAGTCTTTTCGCTTCTTAAGGTGACATCTTTTGCATCGGCATGCTGTCCATGAAGGGGCAGAGGAGTGGGTTGGCCTGAATACACAGGGTTTGGCAATAGAGGTGGTTGATCAAGCCCATGACCAGGTGGTGTGGGAGGTGCTTGCAGAATAGCTTGTGCCTACCCCTATGGTGCTTGGAATCTAGGCGGGGCACCCTGATTCTGTACATATCTCGAGTTTGGGACAGGTTGGGAGGGCAAAGCTCCCTGTGATCTATGCTCCTGCATCATCTAGTTTTGCGTGTCTTGTATGCTTTGAATTTGATCAGCCACTGCCTTCATTATTTGCAGGTTGTCATGAGTAGATTTCCGAATTGAAGCTTGCAATTCCTCCTTCAGAGACTTCAAAGGGTTGGCCTGCTTTGGAGGATAGTTGGAAGCTTGGTGTAGCGGCTGATAGATAGAGCGTGTTTGTTGCTGCTGAGATGGGAATGGTTGCTTCCTAGAATACGTGTTTTGCGCATTCCCGTATTGCCTGGTCTGGTAGTGTGGAGCTTGACTAGTCTCTGTGGATTACTAGGCTAGGAGAAATTGGGGTGCTAGTGCCAACCAGGGTTATACGTTTCAGAATACAGGTTGTTATGCCTGTAACCCTGAATAGCATTGACATCTTCGTAGGCTGAAGACGTCTTAGATGTAAATTCATCAAAATAATACACACTCGCATCGTCATGTGGTGCGTAACCCTGATTGTACGGTGCTAGATCCACATTGTTCATGGGTTCCTAGTATGTATGATCCCATGGAGATGGAGAGAAAACATCTCGAGTGAACGGATATGTACGAACAGAGGGGGCTCAGGATGCTTAAGAGGAGTAAGATGAAGTAGTGCTGCCAGAAGATCTAGATCTTGCTCGCATTAATTCATCGAGCAGATCCACCTTATCCAGCTTTTTGGTGATAATGTCCATGTCAGCTTGGGCAGACTCGACTTGAGCTTCATGGACACTGATTTGTTGCTGTCTAGGTCGCTGGAACTGGTTCATTGAGGCGGCATTCATCGAGTTCTCTGCTAAGGACTCGAACAGTTCAAATGCGCTGTTCTCGTCCTTCACGAGGAAATTCCCACCGCTAGATGCATCGGCCAGGTACCGATGTGTGTCATCTAGCCCATGGTAAAAAACTTGAGTGAGGTGCCATTTGGATACACCATGGTGTGGGCACTTCCTGAGAAGATCGTGGAATCTATCCCAGGCGTCATGCAACTTTTCTCTAGGGCCTTGGGTAAAGGTCGTGATCGCGCGCCTCATAGTATTTGTTTGATCAATCGGGAAGAACTTTTGGAGGAATTCGTGACGTAATTCCTCCCAGGCTCCAATTGGCCTCTTGATAGTCTTGAATCAATAAGCAGTTTTATCCTTGAGAGAAAAAGGAAAAAGCTTCATAAGAACAATTCCGATATCTACATTCCTGGGTCGAACCGACTCTGCAATTTGACTCAGATCTTCGATGTGCTAGAAGGGGTCCTCATTCGAGTTTCCATGGAAATGAGTATGAATCATACTTATGATATTCGGCTTCAACTCGAATGCATCTTCGCTTGCGGGAATCCGGACCTGAGGTGCTATAATTGTTACTGCCGGATCATAAAAGTCCTGCAGTTGTTCTTCGCATGGTGGATGCTGCATCTTGTCAAGTGTTATGAGAATCCTGTCAATGCCCTACTCATATTTCTGTTCAGTTTCCTCGACCCTAGCTTCCAGACGAGCCATTGGATCCTGATTCTGAGGGTCCTGACCAACTCGAGGACTAGGATTAGCCATCTCAGCTAATCGAGTGGAAGAAGGTTGAGAAGAGAGGTCGAGCGAGAATCGCCTTTGCTACCTTGGGTTCAGCTCCCAAGGTCCCACAAGTTTAGGTCCTAACGACCTTCTTCCTTGCATACACCAACTCAAAGGGTTGGTGTAGTAAAGTAGAACAAGGCTAAGGCCTTGTTAATCAGAGTGGTCCTTTAGATCAGATGACCAGATTTTTCATTTAAGTTTGTGTTATTGAAAAAAATTCGGCAAGAGACCGATTGCAATGAATTCCCACCTCTCAGGCTAACCCGGCCAGGTTGGTTATGAGGGGACTACAAGGAAGGTTCTTCCTTCGGCTTTCGCCTCCAATTCCGTTACCCCGCAGCACAATCGTTTGACGCTACCCCGCAGGCTTAGACACTAGGTTTTGCAAGGGAGGTTGGAACTACCTAGCAGTTTCAAGCAAAATACAGGTTATTTGATATATTTTTGTAAATTTTAACCTGTTTCTTCAATTTAGTAAATGATGGACTGTCCACAAGGTGACTCGCCTCACTGACTCACTCTTGGGCTCGTTGGAGTCTAAGTTAGTCTATGTGGTCCTATTGGTTCGTGCACTTCTAAGTTTTTTTCAAAGTGGAGACCACAATTCAACTGTATACTCTCAAGTAAGATGGAATCCAAATATTTTAAACTTGGCAAGAAAATTCCTTTTTCAATAAGCTTTTCAGAGAGTATTTTCCCAAAATTTTTACTATTTCCAACAATTAGTTATGAATTTTTAACAAACCAGGGGTCAAATATAGGATCTAGACCTCGTGTTGGTTATTCTATTGGAAACAATGTCAAATATGCTCCAAAAATTTTGCAAAAATATGATAATAAAAGATAATTTGATTATCTTTCAAACCCCACAAATCGTGAGTAAATCCGATTTATATGTTGGTCAGAATTGATTTCTAAAGTTCACAAAAGTTCTATTTTCAAACAATCTGACCTGTATGTACTCCACGATTTTTAAAAATTCCACAAATGGAATTTATTTTTGGGAAAGGTGGCATTGGAAAGATAATTTGAAAATCTAGTTCCAGTCCAAATTTCATAATTTTCGGAGCAACAGAAACACGACTATTGAATTTTAAAGATGATACTTATTTTCTGGCCAAGTTTTTAACAAGAATGTGTTCACAGCGTTCGCTTTGCCTCGTTCGCTACTTCATGTGGTTTAACCTACACACAAAAATACCATGTAAGAGATGAAATCAAAAGTCACCGTGCCTCCCCGGCAACGGCACCAATTTGTTCGAGGCGTAGATTGCGTAAAAGATAACTACGTTGTAGTATAGTGCGAAATATGTCTCAACAAATAAATTAACGGAACTGATGAGCCTCAGTCGATCATAGGGAGATAGAAAATGCTTTTGATTTCATGCTCATGTTCTAAATCTAATTGGTAAATAGCATAGACAATGAATCGCAATATATATATATATCAAGCAGAGAGTTTGAACATGGATTGCAACTATAACTAGTCAATTTCTAAGCATGAAAATAAACTATCTATGTAGTAGAACAAGGTCACCACGAGTGGTCCATGGTGACCTTCTGGAGAGGTTGAGGAGAGAAGCAATGATCCGTCAAGGTGGCTCGACAGATGCTTCGGACAGAGATGCAGAGACAGAGGTAGAGAAGATGGGAAGGAGAAGAAGGTAGAAGAGTTGTAGAAGGAGGAAGAAGAAGAAGAAAAACATTGAATGAATTCAAAGGGGACCCTTAGGCCTCTTTTTATAGCTTTTGTGAAGGGTATTTAGGGCATTGGAGCCCTTAATTCCGTGAACAAGCTTTAGATTAATCAGATTAGTTGATCGGGAGATCAACGGTCCTGATTAAGCCTTTCAAATACTTCTCCATTCACGGTTTAATCTAGTGCTGACACATGGAACAAGTGTGCCCTTGGATCTGCATCTGACAGTCTCTGCTCGCCGTTGCCTTCGCACGCCTGCCACACGGCCTTAATCCGCCCCTCAACTCCTAAGCCTTCTCAGTCGTCCGATCTTTCGATCGAACAGCTTAGAGAGCATGCACCATGCCCTCTCGATTCCTAAGGCGCATGTCATCACGCGTGTCTTCATCTGATGCCCCCGTGCCAGCCACGCATCTGCGACTCCATCTCCTGATGAAGATCCTGCGGTTGAATTTCATCTGTGCATGGCCGACTCCCACATCGTGACTCAAACCTGCGTCACGCGTTGTTTGTTAAGCATGCTCTCCGCTATGCTACACGCATGGTTTGTTGCAGTTTCCATCTCATGTGCAGCTACCCTCGACCGTTGGATTTCCATCCAACGGTCGAGATCTCATCCTCGCTCGATGAAGCAGCTGGCGAGGGCGACGTGGCGCATTCATGGGCATTGGATGGAGATCCAACGGCCCACAATGCACGAAGGGAGATCTTCAGAGGCTGGGGCGTGGTGAGGGGTAGCTGCGATGGTGCCACATGGTGCCATTGTGGCCGTCTATTTCTTCTCCTTGTATCTGATGATGTAGGCCTCCGATTGAGTTGATTTATGCGCTGTTGAACTGTGAACGTCGATTCGAATCCATCCATGCGGTTGGATTTGACATATGAAGTACTGATATTCTTCAATTTTCCCCTTGGCTCTTGCTTCTTCCGTAGACTCCCTAGCGTGCTACGGAGGTCTGATTGATGCGATCTTGGAATCGTTGGACTCCCGTCGTCGTTCTAAATCGATCCATAAGGTTTGAACGGTCATCCGCAGCCCTAAATTACCTGCAATTATTAATACCTCTCAAATAGCACATTATTATGCATAAAACATATAAATCATCTAGGATGCAAAGTACGATGTGTATGCATCCAGAATGCCTATTGATAAGTCCACTTTAGTGGATCATTATTTGGCCTATGTACTCTTCAATTATCTATTCATAGTTTCTAATTGGTTAGGAGTTATACGGTAATTTATCTTAGTCTGCATAAAATCTTGTGCGTCAATTTTACATTTAATAACGCATGATATGTTCACATATTCTATATGGTTAGATGCAGGTTAGGTATAAGAATCAAATGTCATTCTGCATATATAAGACATTTGGAGCTAAGGATGGACATCTGGGAATTGCCAGGACAGGTTCCTTGACTTTACAATTTTTAAGATGTCTGATAAAGATCGGCCAATGCTTATCCGCCGTTATAACCACTCGCAATCTTTGTGAGTGGTTAGAGAAGTTGCATCGGAAGGAAACAATGAGATTTTTTTAAAAGGATCTCCAAAGGCTCCATCTTTCGACTGGCTGGCTCTTCATCATCTCCAACCTCTCCAATGTGGCCCTCTCGCCTGCACCATGAAACCAAAGCGCGCACCATGGCTTGAGCGATCTTCGTCAATGCCGCCTACCCCCGGGTGGTGCTCTGTGACAAAGAGCATCACCACCTCCATCAGCGCCTACCCCTGCCTAAACCACCTAACGCGTCCTCGCCTCCGCATGTGGCACACCAGCAACAACAGAAACTCGCTCACAACAGGCACTCGTGCACCTAGCCTGCGTGCTCCAACCCATGCGCACGCTCTCTTCTCCATCTTCTTCGTTTCCTTCTTCTTCAATCTGCACCGAAAATCCTCCCACCACTAAAATCCAAGCACTGTTCACCTTTGAAACGTCGGTTTTGTTTTGTTATAACGTTGTAGTAAAGCCGGTTATGACCAACACTTCAAATATAAATTTTTTACTCGGAAAATAAAAGAGTTCCCGAGGTCGAACTCAGGGAGCAAGTTGTATTCTAGAGATATACATGTTTCTTTTACAAAATAAAGACAGAGAGAGGGAAAGAATTTGTTGTTTTCTCTTTGTTCTGCAGAGGGGATGCTCTTCTTTCTCTCTTTCTTTAGATCTCTTTCTTTCTTTTTGTTCTGCAGAGGTGCTTCTTCCTGCTGTTCCTGCTTTGGTGGTTATCTTCTTTCTTCAGAGCTCCTTGTTCTTCTTCTTCGTTCTGCAGAGGTGATGCTCCTCTTCAGATCTCTTTCTTCTTCTTCCTTGGTTTCTGTCTTGACCTCTCTTCTTCTTTTTCTGCAATTGTGGTGACCCTTTCTCTGTTCCCTTTTCCTCTTTATGGCTGCAGAGCTTCTGCCTTCAGCTACTAAGTCTTCCTTTCTTCTTCTTCTGCTTTGGCCGTTGCTCTTCCTTCTTCTTCAGCCTGCCTTCTTTCCTGCTCTGGCTGCTGACCTTCCGTCGTCTGACCCGGTACTTAGACGACTTAACTACGCATTTGCTACAGTGCAGCTCCTTCTTCTTCCGCGGGTCTTCTTCTTCGCCTGTGCCTGCACACTTCAGAGTTTTTTTTTTTTCGTCAGAGGCAAAACCTACTCTACCCCCCTCCCCCGCGTCTCTCTTTCTCTCTGAAACCACTCTTAGGAAAGCTCTCCCAGAGCTACCGGGTAATCGGGTTCGGGTCACGCCCGGGTCCAGGCCCACCGGCGTGCGTGGTGGGCGAGGAGTGCAGGTCAGTCTAAGTCGGGTCGGGTCAGGTCCGCGGGGCGTGAGCGCGGACGAGACCGGGTAACCGGGCGGGTGTAAGGGGACCTCACCCCGTGTACTGAGGCAATAAGGCCAGTGCACGAAATCAATTTAAACAGTGGAACGGGTGTGAGGCTTACCGATGTGGGACTAAACGCAGACCGTTCCTCGCGTGCGCCTGCTGGGAGACCGCGGCCTGGCTTCTGCAGCTGCGGCTTCTATTTGCATAGGTTGCTGGCTGGCTGCCTTCGCAATACTCCCTGTACTCCGCAGCAGCTGGAGACCTGGAGTCCTCAAGCCTGGAGCGCGGGAGAAGCTGCTTCAATGTGCGTTAATGGCGGTCGAACCTCTAAACCTGTCGGACACGAATATGGCCTCGCGGCCTGATCAAACCACTGGGGAACCTTCGCCGTGGCACGGCGAAGGTGAGGAGCTGCGCGGCAGGCCGCAAGGAGGTGTCTGGCGGCAGCCCTGGGTCGGACTGCAACCGGAGGAATGGGTTTGTTCGGGGGAATGTTACGGAGGTGTGGAGTGGCAGTGGAGGGGTGGGGGGTGCTCAGTGTGATGAGGCGGAGGTTCGGTGAGGGTCGGCGAGCCGTGTGGGTTGCTGAGGTGATGGGAGCGGCTCGCCGGAGGGTGGTCGGAGGCGAAGGGGGTGAAGGTGGTCAGGGTCGGTAGAGGGCTTAATTGAATAAATTGAAAGCGGGGAAAGAAAGAGGAGGAGAAGGGGAGTAGCTCTAGCTTACTTGCAGGGACGAAGGGGGAGGAACAGGGCGACAGTCGTATCGACTGTCGCCGGAGAAGACGATGCTCAGGGAAAGGGGCGGCGGCGAGCAGAGAGCCGGAGAGGCGCCAGCTGGGTGCGGCGTGGCGCGGGAAGAGCAGGGGAGGAAATCTCTGCTGCTGGTATTGCGGCAGAGCGAAGAGGTGGAGGGGGAGGAAACCGCCGGAGCTGGTGAGCGTCTGCCGGAGAAAGAAGAGAAGGAAGTTGGGGATTTTCTCCGTCAGATCCAGGCTGCTCTGGTCGGTGGAGCAGCGGGGGGTATTTATAGGGATGAAACAGGGAGGAAGGCGGAGGGAGACGACGTGTCTCCCTCGCCGGAGAATGGTCGGAAACACGAACCCATACCGTCCGTGCGTTCGCACGGCCGGTATGGTGGGCTACAATGACCAGGGGGGTGCCCCTGCGACGGCTGACGACGCAGGGCACCCCCGGTTTACTTGCTAGGTCTCCCACCTCACCCTGCGCGGCGCCATGCTCCGCGCAAGGTCGCCGGAGCATGGTGCTGGCAGGTTTTTGCAGGAGGGACCTGATTGCAAAGAACGAAGGAGAGTTAGGGGCCAAAATGCGAGGGTTCAAAAGTTGAGGGCCAAAGAGTAAATATATGAGGACCAAAGTGTAAAGTCGGTCAAGGAGGTTTTTTCTTAGGCTCAAGTTTTTATACATGACTAATTAGGACCTAAGGAATCTGATGGTGAATTTCATTTTCATATTAAACCTTGTTTGACTGGTCAATTTGCGCAAAAACCCAAATTAAGTTATTAATTGGGCATGGTTCTCAATGTAGGTCAAAATGGGTTCTAAAGGCCAAATTGAAGGTTCTAAACCCTAGAGATTATTTTTATATGAATTTTAGAGGGTTTATTCTATTTTTACTTTGCCTCGAACCTTGTGAATTGAAGTGGGTTGTTCTAGGGTTACAGATTTATCATTTAGTTTCTTGGAATTGCTGTAGCCCTTGCTAGATCATTCCATCCCACTTTTATTCTTATTAAGCTGCTTTGACCTATGTTTGGGCCCTGAATTACCCTGTATGCAGATTATACTGGTGAAATTGCATTTTTACCCCTTATGACTTGTTTTCTCCTTAAACTCAGAATTCTCTGAGTTAAGCCTTTCCTTGAGTTATGTAGGAGCTTTTATCCTTTGTATTGGGTCAAAATGAGCTAGTTATGGCTCATGATGAGGTTCTCATCAACCTTCTTCCCTAAAAGGAACCTAAAGCTATCATCTTAACCCCACAAAAGCCATACCACATCCGCAACATCCCTACGCTATCCACTCCCTCTTTGTTTTCCTCTTCTTCTCCTCCCCATGCCTCTCCTGTTTTCCAACAAAGAACCCAAACCCCTCCCACCGGCATCTCCTCACAACCACCACCACCGACCACCATCTTTGACGCGAACACCACCGGCGTACCCCTCGAGCTTTGCAACACCCACGACCATGACCATGCCATCAACCGATTGACCTCCAGCCTCGCCAACACAGCCATCAAGCCGCTGGAAGTCCATGCCATCCAGCCACTTCAAAGTCGGTCAGCCACCTCCGATTGTGTCGGCCCTCACCTCCACCACTAACGTGCTCCTCTCCTCCTGTGGAACTCCTCCACCAAAGCAAACGGCCGGCGACGCCTCCTCCATGCGAGCAAGGAAGAGAGAGATTTGATCCTCTGTTTTGAAGAGCATTAATATTTACATCTTGCTACCATTGAAAAGAGTTTGATTTTCCATGTAATAGTTGTTTTATCGTGTGAACTGCAACCGGGCTCCTTTAATCTGTGTTGATTATTTTGGCTTATTGAATTGCACATTTAGCTTTTCCATCTATTAGCCTCTCATACATTGCATGTTATCCTATACTTGTGGGCAAATGTCTAACATCATGTTGGACTAATACAATGATAACTTTACGAGTTTTATTAGGCTTAAACCTCCCTGTGGTTACGACTTGATCCTCGTGGTAAGAAATATTTTATGTGTTGATCGAGAGATTTTCCTCCACCTTTTGAGGTACAACAACTAATTATCTTAATATTAATTGTTGAAAGTGAAAATCACTCTATCACCCATGTTAAGCTAGGTTCTACCTTAATTTAGGCAAATTAGGGCCTATGATTGCTACGCAATCATTGCCTTCTTATCTTTTGTACATAAGTATGATTAGGACTCTACAACCATATGTGAAATTCATTTATCTAAATACACTTAGAGTAAGCTCATTTCTCCATTCTACACCTATGTAACAGACCTATGTAATTCCTTTCTTGTTCTCTTAGATATACACCAACGTTTTAGTATAAACACTGATATAAATGCATAATCATTATTTCACCAAATGTATAAGCTCGAGAGTATAGATACATGATATCTGTCTCAAGTCTAAGCATATGCATTCTCCATGATAACCACTGGAGATGGTCTTCCGCTTATCATTGGAGATAGTCTTAGCATATATAGTCTAATGCATTCATATGCATCTTGTTTATTACTTTTGATGTATCAAGAATGATGAGTGAGCATGAGTTTTTGCCAACATTGCTCTTCTTTTCGAGGTGATCCTTAATCTCCTAATGTTTAAACCCAACGCCACAAGAGGATCAACATATGAACTAGAAGCTATAATAGGATTAACATCCACTGAAATCGAAACCTAAATCTTTTAGTTTGTGTCTAAACCCCTAAGTCCTTTGAGCTTTGGTTCCTATAAGGATCCAAAATTTCCAAGGGGCCGTAACCTTTATCAACACTAAAATAGAAATGAACATAGGAGTATGTTACCGTAAAACAACATATAAAGGCTTATATTTTTTCTTGTATCATGTATTTAAGTAACTTCAACACTAGTGTTTCTGTCACACCCCAAAAACCCAAGCCCCCAAAAGAGGTTTGGAGTCCTGAGGAATGGCAACGAAAGAGGTGCTAGTCTATTTAATTTAGGTTGTACCTAACTAAGTCGAGCTATCAAAGAGTTCCATTTATCAAGAAAATGGAAGAAAATATCAGGAGAATGGCACAATTGACATTGTAAAGCAGTAACCAAATAGAAATCTACCTTAAACCAAAGCATGCATCCAACAGGCATATAACAAACAGAAAATCCACAGTAAACTCAACATAAAAGTTACCTATCAACAGCCTCAGCAAAACTTGCGCAGCGATGAATCCCAAGCGTCAACGACCCCCGACGGCAACGACCTGAAAGTAGGTCATAAGGTAGGGATGAGCCAACCGGCTCAGTAGGGAACAAACAACTACTGTATCGCAACAAAGATATAGGGTAGTGTACAGTTTCACTGATTAGCTAGATCCCTAGCCTACACTCGACACCCTAAGTTTCGACTCCCAAACCTGGTTGTATCTAATGAGGTATGGCTCATTATAGCTAAAATGCCCAATTTAGGTTAGAAACTAGGTTAAACACTATCAAATTAACATAAGAAAAAGGTTAAGGGTGGAAATTAAGGAAAATGACCTAAAATATCAATTCTGTGTTAAAAATACAAAATTAGGTTAATTTTGAGAGATTCTATACTTAAATATATAAATGGATGATTTAAATGTCAATTGAACACAATTTGAATGAACAAATCTAAGGGTGAAATATTTTCTAATATGTTCAACTAACATGCCATAAAAAGTTCATTATATTTTGAGTTCATTAGGACCTTGTATTAAGTGATTTGCATATAGGCCCTTTGTATTTAAATCATCCTTCACATGTCTTTAATCCAAAATGATCCAGGGACTTATGTGAAAGTTGTAAGGGACCTATCTACATTAATCTCTACCACCTATGAGTCTTTCAATAAATTCTCTATCGTTTCGCTATTTGGGCCTGGGTGCAATTACACCAATAGACCTGCAGTTACAGGTTGATGACACTCTTCATCTACGAAGAACACAGGCTACCTTAATCGTCCATTCTCTTCCTCAAGATCTGACGGTCTATTCTTGACCAACCGGCTGCAGCTGATGTGCACAGCCTCGCTCCATCCTTTAGATCTCGTCTAACGGCTAGACTTTGTTCTAAAAATTTCTCGCGCTTCTGCATCACTCCTCCACCGTTGATCCCTAATAGCCCACACCCTCAATTCCCAGTCACCAGAGCTCACCATTCCCTATATAAGTACCACCACACTTGCCTGCGCGAGGCATGTACTCCTCTCCGAATTCCTTGGGTTGATCGTTCATCTCCCTCCAACTTTCTCCTTCCTTTTTCATCTTCGCTGGTGACAGAGTTGGAATTGTCCTTCCTCAATTCAGACCTTGTCGCTAAGGCTCACGCAATGCCTGAGGACAACATGGAGCTCCATGTTGGGGTGCGTAGATCGCGTATTTGATAGGAAAAGTGTCATAGTAAAGCGTGAAATATGACTCAACAAAACATTAACTAGACGGTGAGTCCCAGTGTATCTCAGGGAGGCATTTAGAAAGGCGAAATTGATTTTGATCTTTTTACTACTTACTTTAAAATTGGAGTCCGGTGTTTAAAATACGAATATAGGATTCTCTAGTTGCATTATTAACTTGTAAGATGTGCAGGTGAGTCAGAAATAATATGAACGTGAAGGTATGGTTGTTTGTGCGCACTATCTTAACTACACGATGGCGACCCATAGAATATTCGCTAATCGTCAAATCTTCTATATCTTCCGGGATAGACATTTTTTATTGCAATGTAATAGGAAGTTAAAATACAAAATCATGATCATAAAAGAGATAGATAAAATGATGATTTCATTCATTCACAAATATTGTCATTACAATCATCTTTCCAAGAAAGCTTGTGCAGGAATGATTAAAGCGAAGATTCCAGCTAGCAGAAAATGGGTGCATGCATGTATCTACGGGAGATTGCGTGTGCATCATTCAGGTAGAGGATGGCTACACTACTAAGTAGGAATTTAATGCGAAAATTAAACTACGAAGAATAACTTATCTACAATAATTTAGGGCATTGGAGGTGGTCGGAGGGAGAAAGAGGGGCAGCTAATGGTGGGTAGGCCGGCCTCTTGAGAGGTGGAGCAGAGTCGCTCTTGGACGTCCACTAGTGCTTGGAGGTGGAAGGAGCTTGTGGAGATGAAGATGGAGGAAGAAGCCACCAATGGAGAGTCTAAGATTGATTCTAGATGGGTTGCATGGCCGTCCAATGGTGGCCTTAAATAGAATGAGGGAGAGACCCTCTAGAGAAGTGTGGAATTCTCTAGAGAGTCTCTTATGGTTGTCCAAGCCATTTGAAATGGGTCTTCATAGATCCACATTTCATGGGTTGGTTGGTGGACTCCTTGAAAGACTAAAAATAGTCTTTCAAGGTAGCGCTACTTGAAGAGAGTTCTAGAGAACTCTAGAGGTGGTGTCCAAGTGTGTGTGTGGCTAGGTGGTTTAGGTCAAGTCCTATAGATCTAGGTGGTTAAGTTTAGGTAGGCTCCTAGAATTAGGATTATAAACCCTAATACTAATGTGAATGTGCATTTAAACTCATCACAATTTTAATTGAGTGAATGTATGTCTAATTCGGAGAGAAGATGCCCAATTAGGTCAGGCTTGAGTCAATTGGACTCTCACTGAGTCCAATTAGACTTGTATTGGTTGAGATCTGAACTCAGTTGGCTTTATGAGTCCAATTGACTATGTGAAGTGTGGTTGACTTGATCCAAGTCAATTGGGCTTAGTGAGAACCTAATTACGTTCTTAGGAAGGTCTTAGGGTGGTGTACTAGGCTTAGGGCACGTTAATTTAGGTTCCCTAGGGTGTAGAATTGGGTTAGGGACTTAGGAAATCAAGATCCAAGCTTGATTTCAAAAACAGGGATTGGAGAAGGGTTCCGGACTTCTAATTTTACAATCAGATGACTTATACTTCAAAATCAGAAGTCCAGAACTCTAGTTTGGACGTCCAATGTTGAGTCAGGGAAGAGTTTAGGTTCTGTCTTGGAATTATGCAAAAAGTAGACGTCTAACACTTTGTCTAGACGTCCAATTTTCTAGCAGAATTGGGTTCTACGTCTGCGGTTTGTGTCTAAGGGCCCTGGACGTCTAGATATGGGTTGGAATGATGATTTTGAGGTATCCTAGGCTAAGGTGACCTAATCTAAGAATGGCTAGGGTTTAGGAGGGTCTCTAGGGCTATCCTAAGGCTAGGAAAAGTCCAATGTTCTTCATAAGTTATCTCTACATTAAAATTCTACTTAGTAAAGTAGCATACCTCTCCCTACATTATTTCTTCTTCTTTATTCCAAGGCTTCTACTGCAGCTCTGCTGCAGCTCTAGCTTCTTCCCTGCTTCAGATCCAGCTTCAGGCCATCTCCTGAGCATCTTATTGCCTACAATCCAAATAATGCACTAATCAGTACATTATAACATTATTTTATGCATATCTAAATAAAATAGGAAAGATGCAATGTGATGAGAGCCTCATCATGAGCCCTAACTAGCTCATTTTGACCTAAGAAAGAGAATAAGAGCTCCTATATAACCTAGAGAATGGCTTAATTGAAGAAATAAGTGTTCTAAGGAGAAAACATGAAATAAGGGTTAAAACAGTAATTTTACCATTATAGTACATAAATGGGATTTCTCAGAGGCAAAACACAGGTCAAATGGTATGAATAAGAAAAAAAGTGGGTTGGTTCAATCAGAAATGGGTTTATGTGCAAAACAGGAATTAAATGACATCTTGTAACCCTAAAACAGACCCGCTTAATTCAACAAGGTTCTGCTCAGGTTAAAAATCAAGTAAACCATTTAAAATTCATGGAAAAATATCCTCTAGGGTTTAGAACCTTCAGATTGGCCTTTGGAACCTATTTTGACCTAGATTAGGGTCCTAGCTCATCAATTGACATAATTTGGGTTTTTACATAAAATGTTCAGTCAAACGTGGTCAAACCTAAAATCCAACTTCACCATTGGATTCCTTAGGTTCAAATTAGGTTTGTACCAAAATTTGGACCTAAGGGGAGGTCATCTTGACCTACTTTGCAAATTAGTACACCTAATTACATTTTGGCCCCTATCTTTTGAAAACCATTACAAAAACCCCCCTAACTTTCTCACCACTCTTACAAACAGATCCCTCTACCATTAATGGAGAGAAATCCTACTCCAACGAGGAATGGAGGGAGAATACTCCCTGATTCCTCAGAGATCTCCTCCCAGATTTGGAAGGGAGATTCTCTGAGGAATTCCCTTCCATCTGAGCATGATCCTACTCTTTAATTTGCACCCATTCTCTCGTGCAAACACACGAGAGACTTGGGTCTCTTAACATACTTCCATCTCCAACGTGGATTCCCGCGCTTGGAAGCTTGTCTTCCAAGCACAGGAGTCCCTGCCAGTGCCTATAAATTGACCCCCAACTCCGGTCGCACCTCCTTAGCTTGTTTTGGCCGCAGAATCCGCAAGATTTCATCTCCCCTCTCTCCGGCCAAGTAGCCCGCAAGATCTGGTGATTCTTCCTCCTCCCTCTCGTCGCTCTGCTACCATACCAGCAGCAGGGTCCACTCCGCCTCGTCCTCCCGCGTCGCGCTGCACCAGCGCACGCATTCCTGTCCTCCTCCTCATCGCCGTTATCTCCCTCAGGGCCGTCTTCTCCGATGACGGCACCAATGCGCCGTCTGTCTCCTCTGCCCCCCCTCGCTCCAAATAATCCAGATAAGCTCCCCATCTTCCACTCTTTCATTTCCCTCATTCTACTTCACACAACACCCCTCGACCGCCACTGTTTGCCCGCATCTTCCCCATCTTCGGCCACCCTCCAGCGAGACGCCTCCGTCACTCCGCACCCCCACACTTCTCGCCACCTACCTCACAACCACCACCACACTCCACTGAACACCTTCCACCCATCCACAGGTCGCCTACACCACCACAAACGCCCCCCGACCTAACCCATAACTCCGGCCACAGAGCGACCTAGGCATGCACACCTAGGCTACCTCGCGGCCTGCCACCGATGGCCTCACCTTCGCCGTGACACGGCGAAGGTCCTCCTGTGGTCTGATAGAGCTGCAAGCTTCCTTTTGTGTCATGCAGGGTCAAGCTTCCAGCCACCATTAGCGATGACTCGAGCTCGACTGTTCTCCAGCTCCAGGCCACAATCATCCGCTTCTAGGCTTCCAGATTGTGCAGGTTGCGAGTGTGCCCAAGCCCAGCCTGATAAAGGGTGCTGCAGGACCTGCAGCTACGCCAATCGTGAAGACGTTCTCCTACAGTTGCCAGCAGCAGCGGGTGGGACTTTTAGTGCCACCTCGGTAAGCCGTAAGCTGTTTGAGTGCTTTAAGTTGATTTTGTGCTATCGTCTGGTCGCCTCCAAATCACTGGGGTGAGGTCCCTCCTCACCTATACACGCCTCATCCGTGAATTAGCTCGCGGACCTGGTAACTCGACCCGACTATCCTCCTGAGCACTCCTTGCGCACCACACCCACGCCGGTGCGCTTGGACCCGGGCGCGCGACCTGACCCGATTACCCGGCTCTGGGAGAGCATACTAAAGAGTGATATACAGAGAGAGAGAGACGTGGGTGTGGGTAGAGGGGTAGGTTTTGCTCTCTTCGGTTTGTGCAAGGAAGAAGAAGAAAGAAAGAAAAGGAAAGACAAGTAGAAGTAGTAGAAGAAGAAAAGCTGAAGCCAAGGGAAGCAGAGCCAAGGTCAGAAGAAGAAGACCCGCAGGGAAAAAGAAGGAGAAAGACACTGAAGAAGAGAGGCAAGGCAGAAGACAGAGGAAAATCAGAAGAAAGAAGAAAGGCAAGAGAACTGTAGAGAAGAAACAAGGAAGAAGAAGCACACGGCCAAAGAAGAACAGAAGAAAAAGAAAGAAAATCAGAGAAAGAAAGTCAGAAGAAGAAGAAGAGAAAGCAGATGAGAAGAAAGAAGACATCTTTTTAAGACGTCTGATCCCATGATCAGATGTCCAATTTCTCTATTTTTGCCACAATTAACTTTTAAACTCATGAATATATATTCTAAATTAAGTTTTGAGTAATTAAGTGTTCAATTACGTTATAGAGATTAGTGAATAAATTTCAATTGCTCCCTGTGTTCGACCTCGGATACTTATGTTTTCGAGTAATAAATTCTTATTTGTTGACAACGCTTGGTCACCTATACTACGACGTAGCTGACTGTTAAAACACGATCAAGCCACGTGTACACAATGCATGCTCTTTATGCATGTATTACACTACAGTTATGGTAAGTTCTAACTTAATTCGGGTCATTTAAGTCCTATGATTGCTGCGCAATTATACCTACATGCCTAAATCTTGCTAGTCCCTAGCAAATGCAAAACTAAGTTTTCTACAGCTGAGTCCCTAAAGGACTAATTATTTTTATCAAGCTTAAGACTAGAGATTCTTTTCCTTTTCATTTTCATCCTAAAATCTAGAAATCCAAACAATTGTGAAAGTGCAACTATGTAGCTTATGCAACGGATTTGAGTGAAAGATCGATTTACCTCTAAAGCCTGTACTTGACCCCTAGTAAAATTCTAGCAGGATAGGCAAACTTCTTCCCTCGAGGTGTCTAAGATATTCTATGATTTCCACCCTAGCTTTTAGCATAGGTAGAGAATGTCTGAGGTGTGCATTTGGTGGCTCACTCTCATTTGGTGCTACATAGAGATTTGTACTATAGAATTTAGATTCCCAAATTATTAAGTGAATCGACCTAGAAAAAAGTGAGAAAAACTATGCTCTCTTTGGTTCCTTTGTATTCACTCTCTTTTTCTCTTTTCTTTTCTTTTTTCTTTTTTTTTTTCTTTTTTCTTTTTGAGCTTACAATCTCACCGAATTTACACATATATTCCATATTTGGTAGTCTCATATGACATTAACACTTTAATAGAATTCCAATAACCCTAACACTAAGTCGGAATTCCTCAGCTAGTATTCAGACGATCAGGAATACAAAAAGGTAGGTTATGGCCATATTTGGTGGATTGCAAATGTGGTGGGTAATGATGCCTCAATGTAATTAAATATACACTAAACCACTCATAAACTCATCACTTTTTTTTCCTTTTTTTCTTCTCTCTTTTTTTCTATATATATTTTGATTTCTTTCTTTCTTCTTTTCACTTTTTTTCTAATTTTTTCTAATAAAATTTTTTTCTATATATTTTTTCACACAACTCAATACAGTACATGACATATGTGAATTTTATTCAGGAAGCATTATTAGGGACTGGTGGTGTTCAAGAGATGTCGGGTGGCTTATTTGGTGGAAGTGCCTACTCTCGACACTGGGAAGAGACGGATAGGGTGGTGTGTTCCTGACCTTGACATCAATACCCTCTTTCAGTCGAGGATTCCGTAAAGAATGATCGTAACCATCCACCTTAGCCCTAGTTTTATTAGAACTTGATCTCCGTGTATTTGCCTTGGTTAGTGGTTCTAAAAAATTCACACAATCAGTTATACGCGGGAACCGATAGCAAAAACTATGCCTAACTTCGAGTATCATCACCTAATTATCCAGAATTCCAGATTCCTTGCACTAATCTTAGAGCACCAGTAACACTCTACTCTCATCTCATACTATTTGGTGGATTTTTAGAAGAAGATTCGCCTGACTCCCTAACACTGTCCAGGGGTTCAGGAAAAGAAGCACTGCTTCTTCTCGATAGTCTAAAGACATTTATCAATCTTCACAATGAATCCATTGCAAAATCTACGTGTGAGTGTGAAAATTATACTGGATTCCAGATTACAGGAATCAACTAAAGAATAAAATCCATAATGCATCTTCTTGATAAAAAACTTATTCATGAATGCAATATGTATATATGCTATATACAAATAACCTCTTTTAATTTGTACTTTAATGTTGTTCCCTAATCGGGTTACATTCAACTTGGTCCTTAATTCAGAACAAAAAGATGAGCGAATGAGTCGGAAGTGGTTGTTGCAAACGATTTCTGGCTTCAATGCAAACATTGGAGGTGGACTCAGTTGTTCTTAAATAAGGACCTTAAAGTACATTTAACATGCTGCTCTGAGTTTTTCCTAAATGTTGGCATAAAAATTTTCAGTTTTAATGTATCTACCCCCCCCCCCCCCCCCCCATGCCTATGTTTTTGCATGTCCTCATGCATGAATATAAAATAAAATAAATTATGATAGGGAGAAAGTGGGTAGAAATCACCTGGAATTGCTCCTGAATTGTCATTCAGCAACGGTCAACCTAATGGTATGCAATATGCAAAAAAATATGCTAAAAGAAAATAGGCTATGTATAGAAAGTATGTATTTATAGATGTTGAGTTTAATGCCTCCAGTTAGGCGAGAACTCAATCACATGTCCTTCATAAAATGAATGATTTCGTCAGTAGGAGGAGGTTCCTGGGCCATAAATGGCATGAGGGGCTAGCCATTTATCGTAGAAACATGCCCAAATTTTGGGTCCATGATTTGGGCCACCCCATTAGAATATGGGTGAATCACGATAAATAGGTCAGTCCACTTGGACTTGAGTTTCCCTGCAAAGAATTTTAGGCATGCATCGAATAACCAGATTCGTTGGTTGGGCGTGAAGTCCTTTCTCCAGATGTGGCAGTCATGAAAGGCCTTAGTCTAGTCTTTATAGATTCATGTGTTCTCATAGGCCTCCCACCAGATTTCTTTTAATTCACTAAGCTGGAGCTTCCTTTCCTTACCTCCCGCATGGAGGCTAAGATTGCATTTTTGCACCACCCAAAAGGTGCGATGTTCTAGCTCAATAGGACCTGAGATCGGCTCGCTTCGATTAATCCCAAGACCCAGTCGTCCAACAAGAAATAACCAAATAACATTCAACAAACCACAATCACACGAGTATAGTAGCTAAGCAGAAAGAAATTGACAACAACAGGGGGAAAGGAACAGTAATATTATATGTCATAATACAGCCATCACAACAAAATGAGTACATATAACATAAGACAAGGCTACAGAAACTCACTACAAACAGTAGAACTAAAGCTAGGCTCAACTAGGCCCAATGTCCTCAGCAGCCGGTAGCTCAGGCTGCTCGAATCCCCGACCTGTACAAAATTTATTTAACTGGAGTTAGCTAATGCTGAGTAGAGTGGTGGCTAAGAAGTAACATGCATTTAACAATAGTTAACATAAAATTTTCCTTTTCCAATTATATTATACATGTGGGTGCGTAGAGATCTCTAATAAGGATTTATTACATTAATTAATCTTCTTGTTCCCTACAGGAACGATTTTGCTTGCAGCTTTCAATGATATAGGATGCCCACGTGGCATTCTCCTGGCCGAGGGAGTCCCTTCGTGGTAGTCCTACACTCGGTCTACCACCCCGAGGTCATGGTCATGACATAGCGGTGACTACGGCACACATGATAAGCACGCGGGTAGCTATCCCGCACTGGCACGCGGTCAGTCGTTTCAACTAGCGGGTATGCCTCAACGTACAATGCGGAACAGTATAGGGCCTCGCCCTCTCAGAACAGAATAGGGGTCTCGCCCCTCCTAAGTATGCGTACCCTCGTCTGACTATCCCGATTTGCCCAATGGGCTAACAAGAGTCGGTGTAGGGTATCCATACCTAGCCCCGAGCCCCCAGAGGCGGCTAGCTTCCCCCTACATTAAGTAGCTCTCCTCGGTACCACGTACACGAGGGCCAGTAAGAGTCGATGTAAAGTGGCCAAACCCACCTCGGGTCTCAACCCAAGGGCGATAGCTCCCCTCTACAATACGAGGGATAGTTGCTCTATTCGGTACCATGTACATGAAGGTCAGCTTACTTCCCTTAACAGCTGCCCATGGACAGCAATTTCCAAAACCATCCAGTTCTCCGTATTACGGTGTTCTTGTCTACATTCCCCGTGGGGCTCGTACATGAGTTTCTTTCTCACATTCGGGTTGGAACAAGCAGTTCAATTTCTAGGAGGGGTTCATTTTAGATAAAACTGGCAGCTTTTGATTTCTCAATCATTCACGTGTAATTTCCTTTGGCTCTAGTGTTCATGCCATAACCTAGGGTTCAAGAAATTACTCTAGAGTATGTGTTTATTCCTTCCTAGGGTTCATCTCATGTCCTAGGATTACTTACTTGCTTGTATTAATTTAGAGATTTGAGGTCATAACCACTCTACCTGGGTAACCAGGTGTAATGGGGCCTCGTACAGTAGCTCCCAATGTCTCCGTAGGTCCCACACACCTGACGGATTAGAGACCTAAAACATGGATTGATAGGCCAAAAGGTTCAGACTGATACAAACAAGGTATCATTATATAGAGAAACTCTTATGGAAAGCAGAGACGTTTTGTTTGCAAAAATCGATAACATTATGGATTTGCACGGGCCCCAAAAACACATAGTCAGACATAAATCAGACGTCTGGGAAAGGTCCCAGATGTCTTAAAACAGTTCTCAGGGATACCTCCCTTGGTGTTCCTCTATCAAACGTCTGGAACTCAGTGCCATCGTCCAAGGGTTCCGTCAGACGTCTGGGGGTGCTCCCAAACTTCTGAAACTGCCTCGGTCCACCCTCCACCTTCTGACACATATACGTACACTGTCAGGACTCTGTCAAAGAGAAAATACGGAAAATAGATCTCTACCAGACATCTTAGTATACCTTCGGATGTCCGGTAAGATGTCTGGGTGTCTCTATGGTCGTCTGATTCCACGGAAAAATGACTTCCGCGGAACCGCTCTGGCTTCCCTTGCCTGCAGGCGCTACAGTAGAACAACGCAGCACCCTCCACTCTTGCGCTCAGACTCTCTCTGGCTCCTCACTCTCACTCGCTCTCACCCTCGCTCTGCTCTCTTGTCCTGCTACGGGGTAGGCAACGAAGAGGAGGAGAGGTTTATAAAGGGAGAGGAGGTGAGGGGGACGGGATGGCAAAGTGTGGCGCGGAGTGGCGTCGCAGGAGAAGGGGTGGTGAGGCGTGGGTGAGGGGGAGAAGCATGGCGTACGTACGGTCCACGCCGAAGAGAAAAAGTATTTTCAAACGTCTGTTGATCTTTCCAGATGTCTGAACAAATGTCTGGTGAACATCCCAGACATCTTAAATGACCAAAGGGTGACGGGTCATTTCAATATAACAAACTTAAAGGAAGTTTCATCCCCGAAATTTGAACTAAGTAGGGTGTGAAAAGATAGCGTAGCAGCATTTAACAAACTTAAAGAGGACTGAAGTAGGTTCGAAGAGACATACCTTCGAAAAGTTTCGGGTACTGCTCTCACATTGCTGACTCAGGCTCCCAAGTCGCCTCCTCGTACCGCTGGCTTCTCCATAGGACTTTCACCAGGGGTACCTCCTTCCATCTCAACCTCCGAATGGCTCGGTCTTGTATCTGTACCGGTCTCTCGGGATAGGTCAGGTCATCTCCTACCCCGATGCTCTCGTGGCTAAGGACATGGCTGGGGTCGGCGATGTATCTTCTGAGGTTGGACATGTGAAATACGTTGTGCACTCTAGAGAGTTGGGGAGGAAGGGCAAGCCGGTAAGCGACGGGTACTACCCGTTCTAAGACCTCAAAGGGTCCCACATATCTCGGTGCAAGCTTCCCTCTCACCCAAAACCACTACAAGCCTTTCATCGGCGAAACACGGAGAAAAGCATGATCTCCAACCTCAAATTGTACCTCCCTACGCTTCAGATCGGCGTAGCTCTTTTTCCTGCTCCGGACAGTATGCAGTCGTCGGTGGATCTGCCCGATCACTTCCTGACTCTAGCGTATCAAACGGGGACCAACCTCCCACTTGGTCCTGGTGGCGACCTTCTTCTATAGTTTTATTATTTCGTCGTAGTATAGTATAGAGAGGTGATTACCAGTTTAATACAATTTGTTACTCGGAAATAAAGAGTTCCCGAGGTCGAACTCAGGGAGCAAGTTGTATTCTAGGGGTACAAAGTTTCTTTTACAAAAATAAAGAGAGAGAGAGAGAATTTGTTGGCTTTTCTTCTTTTCTCTTTGCTTCTCCTCTTCTTCCTTCTCAGATCTTCTGCTTTCTTCCTTTGTTCTTCTTCTTTATCTGCAGTGGTGATGTTCTTCTTCTTCTTTCAGCTGTTTCTGCTCGTCTCTTCCTTTTTCTTCTGCAGAGCGATCCTGTTCTTCTTCTTCTTCTTTCTTTCTTCTTTTCCTTTCTTCAGATCTTCTTCTTCTCGTGCTCTTCTTCTTCTTTCAGTTCTTCCCTTGGCCTCTCTGTGTTCTCCTCTGCCTCGCCTTCCTTCTCCTTCTTTGCCTTCAGGACGTCGTCTGATTTTCCAATCAGACGACTTAAACCGCCGCTGCTACAGTGCTCCTCCTTCCTTCAGCTTTCGTCGTCCTTCTTCTCTGCCTCGCTCGTCTTCTTCTTCTTCGCCTGTGCCTGCACACTTCAAAGCTCTCGTCAGCGGGCAAAAACTAACTCTACCCTCCCCCGCGTCTCTCTCTCACAGAAGCCGCTCTTAGGAAAGCTCTCCCAGAGCTGCCGGGTTGCCGGGTACGGGTCGCGCCCGGGTCCAGGCCCACCGGCGTGCGTGGTGGGCGAGGAGTGCAGGTCAGTCTAAGTCGGGTCGGGCCAGGTCCGCGGGGCGTGAGCGCGGACGAGACTGGGTAACCGGGCGGGTGAAGGGGACCTCACCCCGTGTGCCGCTTCGGAGTCTTTCGAGGTGGGACTAAATGTCCCACCCCAATTTGGCGCCTGCGCGGAGGAAGCAGCTGGTAATCGCAGCTTTACGCGAGGCCTTCGCGTGAGGGATTCGCCTCAACTGCAGCCTAACGCTTTGCCGAAATTCCCCCGCACAGCCTGGGAGCGTGACCTGGGCGCGGCGCACCTGGAACAGCAGGTCGAAGCAGCTCCTTCTGCACGGCAATGGCGGCGGAGGACGGGTGACCTGTTCACAGCAAAACGGCCTCTCGGCCTAATCAGAAGGTGCCGGGAGCTTCGCCAGAGTGCGGCGAAGCTCGTGCGGGTGGTGGCGAGGCGTGGGGCGCCGTGCAAGGGCTGCCCTAGGTCGGACTGTGGGTCGGAAAGTGGGTGTGTTCGGTGGATTTGCAGAGGTCGGGTGGCAGGAATTGGAAGGGCGGAAATGGATCAGGGTGAGGAGGCAGAGATTATGTGCAGGTCGGCGAGCCGTGTGGGATGCTGGAGTGATGGGAGCGGCTCGCCGGAGGATGGCCGGAGGCGGAGAAGGTGAGGGTGATTAGGCGCGGTCGAGGGGTAATTAGATAAAAATAGCAGGGGGAAAAGAGAGAGAGAATAGAGGGAAGTAGTTCTAACCTAACTAAAGTGACGAAGGGGGCGAGGAGGCGGATGGCTGTACCTGCTGTCGCCGGAGAAGAAGGTGCCCAGTGGGGGAGGACGGTGGTGACGACGGGGCAGAGGCAGCGCGCGCCGGTATTGCGCGACGCGGGAAGAGCAGGGGAAGAAGTCTCTGCTGCTGGTATTGCGGCAGAGCGAAGAGGAGGAGGAGGAAGAACCGCTGGAGCTGGTGGGCGTCTGCCGGAGTGAGAAGAGAGGAAAGTTGGGGGTTTTCTCCGACAGATCCGAGCTGCTCAGAACGGCGGAGCGACGGGGGTATTTATAGAGGCGGAATCAGAGAGGAGGGCGGAGGGAGACGACGTGTCTCCCTCGCCGGAGGACGCCGGAGATGGAAACCCATACCGTCCGTGCGTTCGCACGGCCGGTATGGTGGGTTGCAGCGACCAGGGGGGTGTCCCTGCGACGGCTGACGACGCAGGGCACCCCCGGTTGACTTACCAGCCCCTCCCCCTCACCCTGCGCGGCGCCATGCTCCGCGCAAGGTCGCCAGAGCATGGTGCTGGCAGGTTTTGCAGGGAGGACCTGAACGCAAAGAATGAAGGAAAGTTAGGGGCCAAAATGCAAGGGTTCAAAAGTTGAGGGCCAAAAAGTAAATATATGAGGACCAAAGTGTAAAGTTGGTCAAGAAGGTTTCTTCTTAGGCTCAAGTTTTTATACATGACTAATTAGGACCTAAGGGATCTGATGGTGAATTTTATTTCTAGATTAAACCTTGTTTGACCGGTCAATTTATGCAAAAACCCAAATTAAGTTATTAATTTGGGCATGGTTCTCAATGTAGTTCAAAATGGGTTCTGAAGGCCAAATTGAAGGTTCTAAACCTTAGAGATTATTTTTCTATGAATTTTAGAGGGTTTATTCTATTTTTACTTTGCCTCGAACCTCGTGAATTGAAGTGGGTTTGTTTTAAGGTTACAGATTATCATTTAGTTCCTTGGAATTGCTGTAGCCCTTGTCAGATCATCCCACTTTCCTTCTTATTCGGTTTGTTTGACCTATGTTTGGATCCTGAATTACCCTGTATGCAGATTATACTGGTAAAATTGCATTTTTACCCCTTATGACTTATTTTCTCCTTAAACTCAGAATTCTCTGAGTTAAGCCTTTCCTTGAGTTATGTAGGAGCTTTTATCCTTTGTATTAGGTCAAAATGAGCTAGTTATGGCTTATGATGAGGTTCTCATCAGGTCCCCACCTCAACCCAACTCAAGGGAGTCGTACACTTTCTCCTGTACAGAGCTTCATATGGTGCCATGCCGATGCTCGAGTGGTAACTGTTGTTGTATGCGAATTCTACCAGAGGCAAATGCTCCTCCCAGGAGCCTCTCCAGTCTAGTACGCAAGTGCGCAGAAGGTCCTCAAGGGTCTGAATGGTGCACTCCGACTGTCCGTTTGTTTGGGGTTGATAGGCTGTACTGAACTTCAGATGAGTCCCCAATGCTTGCTGAAATTCTGCCCAAAACTGGGAAGTGAAACGAGTGTCCCTGTCTGAAATAATCTCGTGGGGGACCCCGTGAAGGCGTACCACGTCACTGATGTATCTCTCTACCAACTGTGCTGGTCCAAAAGTGACCCGGATTGGCAGAAACCATGTCGTCTTTGTTAATCTATTTACAACCACCCAGACGGCATCGTGCCCTCTTTGTGTCACAGGTAACCCCACTACCAGATCCATAGTGACACTTTCCCACTTTCATTATGGAATGGGAAGTGACTGCAATGGCCCTGCAGGCCTCTGATGCTCGACCTTCACCTGCTGGCATATTAGACACTGCTGAACAAAAAGGCCAACATCTCCACCAAAAATCGCGTCGTAGGTCATGATACATTTTCGTGTTCCCGGGATGTATGGTAAATCTAGATCCCTGAGCCTCAGTCAGGAGCTCCCTCAACAGCTCTTCATCTCTAGGAAAGCACAAGCGTCCCTTCATACGCAGGACTCCGTCAGTGAATGAGAACCCTCTTGGGTTCCCCTCCAATACTCGGCCTCGCTGCGCCCACAGATATAGGTCCATCATCTGTCTAACCATGATGTGATCCATCAACTCTGGTCGTGTCTGCCTCGCCACTGTTACTGACCCGTAGTACCCTTGTGACTCCTGGGGTCGCCAGCTGCTCAACTCTTCCATGAGCCTCCAACTCTGTGCTCGTAAGCAAGCCAAGTGGGCGGACGCCTTTCTGTTCAAGACATCAACCACCACATTGGCCTTTCCTAGGTGGTAGGAGATGCTGCAATCGTGGTCCTTTAGGAGCTCCAACCAACATCACTGTCTCATGTTGAGCTTCTTCTGGTCAAACAGATATCTGAGGCTCTTATGGTCAGTGAAAATCTCAAACGTCTCTCTGTACAAGTAGTGCCTCCAGGTCTTCAATGCGAGGACGACTGCTGCCAGCTCTAAGTCGTGGGTGGGGTAGTTATGCTCGTGGGTCTTCAGTTGCCGCGAAGCGTATGCGACAACGTGACCCCGCTGCATAAGCACACCCCCCAATCCCTGCAACGAGGCGTCTGTGTAGACGACGAATCCGCCACCACTGTTAGGGATGGTGAGTACAGGAGCTGAGGTCAACCTTTCCTTTAGCACCTGAAAGCAAGACTCACATTCATCTATCCAGGCGAAGGGAACGTCCTTCTGAGTTAACTGAGTCATAGGATGTGCAATCTGCGAGAAACCTTGGATAAATCGTCTGTGATAACCAGCCAACCCCAGGAAACTGCGAATCTCTGTCACCGAACGCGGCCTCTCCCACTTGAGTACTACCTCTACCTTGGCCGGATCCATAGCTAAACCATCCTCTGAGATCACATGGCCCAGGAAGGTGACCTGTCTCAACCAGAATTCACACTTGCTGTGTTTGGCATACAACCTGTGTCGTCTCAAGGTATCCAAGACCATGTAAAGGTGCTGCTTATGTTGCGTCTGGTCTCGAGAGTAAATGAGTACATCATCAATGAAAACAACCACGAACTGATCCAAATACGGCCGAAAGGCGTGGTTCATCAAGTCCATGAAAGCGGCAGGGGCGTTGGTCAACCCAAACGGCATGACTAAGAACTCGTAGTGGCCGTACTGCGTACGAAAGGCTGTCTTGGAGACATCGGTCTCCCTAATCCACAGCTGATGGTATCCTGACCTCAGATCTATCTTGGAGAATACCATGGCATCCCTCAGCTGGTCGAAGAGGTCATCTATGCGTGGTAATGGGTACTTGTTCTTGACGGTGACCTGGTTCAGCTGTCTGTAGCCAATGCACAGCCGAAGAGTATCGTCCTTCTTTTTCACGAACAGGACGGGGGCTCCCCACGGGGAGGCACTGGGCTTTACGAAGCCCTTCTCTAACAGGTCCCGTAGCTGAGACTTGAGTTCTCACAACTCAAGCGGAGCCATCCAGTACAGTGCTGAAGAAATGGGGCCTGTCCCCGGTATCAGTGAGATCTCGATCTCACGCTCAGGTGGCAGTCCTGGCAGCTCCTCTGGAAAGATGTCGGGGTACTCACAGACCACTGGAATACTCTATATACTGTCCACGGGGTCGGGCTCTGCTAGAACGCAAGCAAGGAAGCCCTCACACCCTTGACTCAGTAGCTTTGCTGCCCGAAGTGTGGAGATGCACCTGAATCCTCCGTCTTCAGGCTGGCCGTGGAACTCGAAGGGAGGAAGTCGTGGTATGGAGAAAACAATCTTCCTCCCAAAACAGTCTACAAGGGCGTGGTATGTGGCCAACCAGTCCATCCCCAAGATTACACCAAAGTCATCCATCGGGATCATGATCAGGTCTATCGGAAGACTGTGTCCCCTTATCATGACCTCACAGTCAGTGAGAACCTCCTCGGCAACAAACACCTGTCCACCTGGTCCTCTAATCAGGAAGGGCTCTTCTAGAAGTACACTGCTCAACCCCATGCAGATAGCAAAACTCAAAAACAAACGAATGCGTGGCTCCGGAATCGAAAAGAGTGTAGACAAGTCTGCCGGAAATAGGAACCATACCTGCCACTATGGAGCTCGAAGCTCTAGCATCTCCGTGAGTTAGGGTGTTAACACGCCCTTCAGCCCTCGGTACAGAAGAAACAGCCGTGCTCTGGGTTGGGCAGGAGGCAGCGGGCCGGTACCCTCCTCGTGACTGCTATCCTCCTCCTCGGGCCTGGTATCTGCGGCCGCCAGATCGGCCTCTAATGCTCTGTGCTGGGATCGTCGGCTACGCTCCGGTCCTAGATGGACAATTCCTCAGTATGTGGCCCGGTTGGCCACACTGATAGCAGAGGGGTACACGACTTCCCTTTGCCTGTTGTCCCTGCTAATGACTGGGCAGGGGTCAGCTGCAGTCAACTGATCCCTGTCGGGGACCCCCAAAGTTCCCTGGTGGACCCACAGAATGGGACGGTTCCCCCGCTGGTGCCTGGTGCCTCCTCTCCCAACAGCGCTGTGAGTGCTCCTACAGGTAGGGCCTCTTCCATCCTCCTCCATCAATATCTTGCGCGGACGATTGGTCTCCTCGTAGGTCATGGCAGCCTCGACTACGCAGGAGAAGGTAGGCAGCTTCAAGGGCTTTACATATCCCCGGATGGCAGGTCGGAGACCCTCAGTGAATCTCCACAGGCGCTCCTCCTTGATGGACGCGGCTATCGGGGTGAAGCGTGACAGCTCCAGAAAATGTGTATGGTACCTGCTAACTGTCATTGCCCCTTGGCGGAGAGTGTGGAACTCCCACCTCCTTTGATCCTACCAAGTCTGTAAGAAGTACTGATCACAGAAAAGCACCACAAACCAGTCCCACGTCAGCTCTCCCTCCTCCTGTCCTCTGACCGCCCTCCACCACCTGTGAGCAGCACTCTCCAGCTGATACGTGGTGAAGGCCACGTGGCATTCTACAGAAGGACAAAGGGTGTTAAAGATCTTCTCCATTTGCTCTAGCCAATCTTCTACCTCAGATGGGCTTTCCTCCACCTTGAAAGAGGGGGGCTTCAACTTCCTGAATTGGCTGAAGACCTCATGGTGTAGTCGCAACAAAGGAAGGGGTGCACCTCCAGGCAAGGAGGACTCGTGCCCTAAAGTGTCTGAAGGAGGTGGGGGCAGTAGAGGATCACCCGCTCCCCCTCCAGCTTGTTTAGCGCCATGGTGACTCGCCTGCCCCATGGAGGATTCCCCCTCCACATCCCCAGGAAGGGAAGGCTAAGGAGGAGGCTGATGGAGCTCCTCCCGTATAAGATTCCAGATCAGCTGGGCGAGGTCTGGGGCCTGAATGCGCCGAAGGAGAGGTGGAGTAGCTCCATCCTCAGCCATCGCTCGTCCTCCCCTACGACCACGCCCTTGGCCACGACCACATCCGCGGCTTTCCTCAATAGCTCCCTGGCGAGGCATACCCTACACAGAGATCGAGGAGGAACGAAATTATCGGTGACTATTTGACTAAAGAGAAGACGTGAGACTCAGAAACAATAATCAAGAGAAAACATTGTGATGGCTATCTCAGTTACATGTACAAGTGTGGTGTTTTCTGAACTACTTGGTTCATTTCTTGGGATGACCTTGCTCCGATACCATCTTGTCACGACCTAATCCCAGATCCCTACAGGACCTGAGACTGGCTCACTTCGATTAATCCCAAGACCCAGTCGTCCAATAAGAAATAACCAAATAACGTTCAACAAACTACAATCACACGAGTACAATAGTTAAGCAGAAAGAAATTGACAACAACAGGGGGAAAGGAACAGTAATATTATATGTCATAATACAACCACCACAACAAAACAAGTACATATAACAGAAGACAAGGCTACAGAAACTCACTACCAAACAGTAGAACTAAAGCTAGGCTCGACTAGGCCCAACGTCCTCAGCAACTAGTAGCTCGGGCTGCTCGAATCCCTGACCTGTACAAAATTTATTTAACTGGAGTCAGCGAACGCTGGGTAGAGTGGTGGCTAAGAAGTAACATGCATTTAACAAGTAGTTAACATAAAATTTTCCATTTCCAATTATATTATACATGTGGGTGCGTAGAGATCTCTAATAAGGATTTATTACATTAATTAATCTTCTTGTTCCCTACAAGAATGATTTTGCTTGCAGCTTTCCGTGATATAGGATGCCCACATGGCACTCTCCTGGTCGGGGGAGTCCCTCTGTGGTAGTCCTACACTCAGTCTACCACCCTAAGGTCACGGTCGTGACATAGCGGTGACTATGGTACATGTGATAAGTGCGTGGGTAGCTACCTCGCACTGGCATGTGGTCAATCGTTTCAGCTAGCAAGTACACCTCAACGTACAGTGCAAAACAGTATAGGGCCTCACCTTCTCGGAACAGAATAGGGGTCTCGCCCCTCGTACCCTCATCCGACTATCCCGATTTGCCCAACGGGTTAACAAGAGTCAATGTAGGGTGGCCATACCTAGTGATGAGAACCTCATCATGAGCCATAACTAGCTCAGTTTGACCTAATACAAAGGATAAAAGCTCCTACATAACTCAAGGAAAGGCTTAACTCAGAGAATTCTGAGTTTAAGGAGAAAACAAGTCATAAGGGGTAAAAATGCAATTTTACCAGTATAATCTGCATACAGGGTAATTCAGGGCCCAAACATAGGTCAAAGCAACTTAATAAGAATAAAAGTGGGATGAGATGATCTAGCAAGGGCTACAGCAATTCCAAAGAACTAAATGATAATCTGTAACCCTAAAACATCCCACTTCAATTCACGAGGTTCGAGGCAAAGTAAAAATAGAATAAACCCTCTAAAATTCATAGAAAAATAATCTCTAGGGTTTAGAATCTCCAATTTGGCCTTCAGAACCCATTTTGACCTACATTGAGAACCATGCCCAATTAATAACTTAATTTGGGTTTTCGCATAAATTGACCGGTCAAACAAGGTTTAATATAGAAATGAAATTCACCATCAGATTCCTTAGGTCCTAATTAATCATGTATAAAAACTTGAGCCTAAGAAGAAACCTCCTTGACCGACTTTACACTTTGGTCCTCATATATTTACTTTTTGGCCCTCAACTTTTGAACCCTCGCATTTTGGCCCCTAACTCTCCTTCGTTCTTTGCGTTCAGGTCCCCCCTGCAAAACCTGCCAGCACCATGCTCCGGCGACCTTGCGCGGAGCATGGCGCCGCGCGCAGGGTGAGGGGGAGAGCCTGGCAAGTAAACCAGGGGTGCCCTGCGTCGTCAGCCATCGCAGGGACACCCCCCTGGTCGCTGTAACCCACCATACCGGCCGTGCGAACGCACGGACGGTATGGGTTTCCATCTCCGGCGTCCTCCGGCGAGGGAGACACGTCGTCTCCCTCCGCCTTCCTCCCTGATTCGGTCCCTATAAATACCCCCGTCGCTCCACCGTTCTTCGGAGCTCGGATCTGACGGAGAAAACCCCCAACTTTCCTCTCTTCTCACTCCGGCAGACGCCCACCAGCTTCGGCGGTTCTTCCTCCTCCTCCTCTTCGCTCTGCCGCAATACCAGCAGCAGAGACTTCCTCCCCTGCTCTTCCCGCGCCACGCCGTACCCAGCTGGCGCCTCTCCAGCCCTCTCCTCACCGCCGCCCCGTCCCCTGGGCATCTTCTTCTCCGGCGACAGTCGATACGACTGTCGCCCTGCTGCTCCCCCTTCGTCCCTGCAAGTAAGTTAGAACTACTTCCCTTCCTCTCCTCTTTCTTTCCCCGGTTTCAATTTGTTCAATTAAGCCCTCGACCGACCCTGACCATCGTCACCCCCTTCGTCTTCGGCCACCCTCTGGCGAGATGCTCCCATCGCTCCACAGCCTCACACGCCTCGCCGACCCTCACCGAACCTCCGCCTCATCACACTGAGCACCCCCCACCCCTCCACTGCCACTCCACACCTCCGTAACGCTCCCCCAAACAAACCCATTTCTCCGGTTGCAGCCCAACCTAGGGCTGCCGCCAGACACCACCTTGCGGCTTGCCGCACAGCTCCACACCTTCGCCGTGCCACGGCGAAGGTTCCCCAGTAGTTTGATCAAGCCGAGAGGCCATATTCGTGTCCGACAGGTTCTGAGGCTCGACCGCCATTAACGCCACATTGAAGCAGCTTCTCCCGCGCTCCAGGCTTGAGGACTCCAGGTCTCCAGCTACTGCAGATTACGGAGACTCCTGCGCAGGCAGCCAGCCAGCAACCGACGCAAATCGAAGCTGCAGCTGCAGAAGCAAGGCCGCGGTCTTCCAGCAGGCGCGCGCGAGGAGAGGCCTCCGTTTAGTCCCACATCGGTAAGCCTCACAACTCGTTCACCGTTTAAATTATTTTTGTGAATAAGCCTTACTGCCTCAGCACACGGGGTGAGGTCCCCTTCACCCGCCCGGTTACCCGGTCTCGTCCGCGCTCACGCCCCGCGGACCTGACCCGACCCGACTTAGACTGACCTGCACTCCTCGCCCACCACGCACGCCGGTGGGCCTGGACCTGGGCGCGACCCGTACCCGACTACCCGGTAGCTCTGGGAGAGCTATCCTATGAGCGGTTTCTGAGAGAGAGAGAGACGCGGGGGGGGGAGGGTAGAGTAGGTTTTGTCCTCTGACGTAAACTCTGAAGTGTGCAGGCAAGAAGAAGGAAGCTGAGGGAGACACTGTAGCAACAAGCAGTTTAAGTCGTCTGATTGGAAAATCAGACGACGTCCTGACAGGAAAAAGAAAAGAAGAAAGAAGGAGATCTGAAGAACAACAGAAGAAGGCGAGGCAGAAGAGAACACAAAAGAACAAGGGAAGAACTGAAAGAAGAAGAGCACGAGAAGAAGATCTGAAGAAAGGAAAAGAAGAAAGAAAGGAAAAAGAAGAAGAACAGGACCGCTCTGCAGAAGAAAAAGGAAGAGCAGGAACAGCTGAAAGAAGAAGAAGAACATCACCACTGCAGATAAAGAAGAAGAAGATAACAGAAGATCTGAGACGAGGAGAAGCAAAGAGAAAAGAAGAAAAGACAACAAATTCTTTCTCTCTCTTTCTTTATTTTTGTAAAAGAAACTTGTACCCCTAGAATACAACTTGCTCCCTGAGTTCGACCTCGGGAACTCTTTTATTTTCCGAGTAAAAAATTTATATATTTGAAATGTTGGTAATAACTGGCTATACTACAACGCTATAACAATAAAACCCGGTTATCTCTGCAGCCCCAACGTTTCACCTAGCCCTGGACCCCCTGGGGCAGCTTGCTCCCCCCTACACTAAGTAGCTCACCTCAGTACCACTTACACGAGGGCCAGTAAGAGTCGATGTAGAGTGGCCAAACCCACCCCAGGTCTCAACCCAAGGGCAGCAAGCTCCCCTCTACACTATGAGGGATAGTTGCTCTCTTCGGTACCATGTACACGAAGGTCAGGTTACTTCCCTTAACAGTTTCCCATGGGCAGCAATTTCCAGAATCATTCGGTTCTCCGTATTACGGTGTTCTTGTCTACATTTCCCATGGGGTTTGTATATGAGTTTCTCTTTCACATCTGAGTTGAAACAAGCAGTTCAATTTCCAGTAGGGGTCCATTTTAGATAAAATAGGCAGCTTTTGATTTCTCAATCATTCACATGTAATTTCCTTTGGCCCTAGTGTTCATGCCATAACCTAGGGTTCAAGAAATTACTCTAGAGTATGCATTTATTCCTTCCTAGGGTTCATCTCAAGTCCTAGGATTACTTACTTGCATGTATTAATTTAGAGATTTGAGGTCATAACCACTCTACCTGGGTAACCGGGTGTAATGGGGCTCGTACAGTAGCTCCCGACATTTCCACAGGTCCCACACACCCAACGGACTAGAAACCTAAAACATGGATTGATAGGTCAAAAGGTTCAGAACAATACAAACAAGGTATCATTATATAGAGAAACTCGTATGGAAAATAGAGATGCTTTGTTTGCAGAAAATCGATAACATTAGGGCCTTGCACGGGCCCCAAAAACACACGGTCAGATAGAAATCAGACGTCTGGGAAAGGTCTCAGACGTCTTAAAATAGTTCTCAAGGATACCTCCCTCGGTGTTCCTCTATCAGACGTCTAGTACTCAGTGACATCATCCAAGGGTTCCGTCAGACGTCTGGGGGTGCTCCCGGACATCTAAAACTGCCTCGGTCCATCCTCCATCTTCTAACACATATACGTACACTGTCAGGACTCTGTCAGAGAGAAAATATGGAAAGTAGATCTCTACCAGATGTCTTACTATACCTTCGGACGTCCGGTAAGACATCTGGGTGTCTCTATGGTTGTCTAATTCTGCGGAAAAATGACTTCCGTAGAACCGCTCTAGCATCCCTTGCCTGTAGGCACTGCAGCAGAACGGTGCAGCACCCTTTGCTCTCACGCTCAGACTCGCTCTGGCTCCCTACTCTCACTCGCTCTCGCCTTCACTTTGCTCTCTCGTCCTGCTACGAGGTGGGAAACAAAGAGGAGGAGGAGAGGTTTATAAAGGGAGAGGAGGTGAGGGGGACGAAATGGCGAAGTGTGGCACGGAGTGGAATCGCAGGAGAAGGGGTGGTGAGGCACGGGTGAGGGGGGGAAGCATGGCGTACGTATGGTCCATGCCGAAGAGAAAAAGTATTTTCTAATGTTCGTTGATCATTCCAGATGTCTGAACAGACATTTGGTGAACATCCCAGATGTCTTAAATGACCAAAGGGTGACGGGTCGTTTCATCAGCCCATCTCGTCGGGATGTCTTCGACCCACTTTGAGACATAATCAATAGTAAGGAGTATGTACTCGAAGCCATGCGAATTCGGGAAAGGGCCCATAAAATCGATGCCCCATACATCAAACACTTCTACGACCTGGATGGGTTGGAGAGGCATCATGTCGCTCTTGGTCATAGAATCGGCCAACTGGCATCGCTTGCAGCATATGGCGTAATCATGTGCATCTCTAAAGATGGTTGGCCAGAAAAATCCTGATTGCAAAATCTTTGCAACAGTTTTTTCGGCGTAAGAAATGACCTCCATAGGCTTTACTGTGGCAAAAAGATAACACACTAGAGATCTCAAAATTTGGGACACATCGCCTGATGATTTGGTTTTTTCTAATGCGGAATAACAAAGGGTCATCCCAGAAATAGAATTTGGCCTCGAATATTAATTTGAGTTTCGGGTCCTTGGATAAATTCCAGAGGATCTTGCCTGTGACAAGATAATTCGCGATATTCGCGTACCAGGGAAACTCGATAGAATGGATTTAGATAGCCTAGATTAGTTAGATTAGAGCAGCATTCACTATTTGATTGCATTGATTTAGTTTAGATTAGTGTTAACTGTTAGTGTTCCCTCGATTAGGCATTTCTGATCAATTCAAATCAAAGATGTTAATTCTCATCCTCAAAGCGGCTCACTAATCTCCCTCCTCATTTCACGATCACCTTTAGTCGATTTCTTGATGTTTCAATCGCAACTCACTTCCTTTGACAACACCACCTTGGGATCTGAAGCCCTATATAGTTTCTAGATCTAAGAGTTCTCTTAATTCACTTGGGGGGCCTCCTATTCACATCATTTGATCACAAAGGCCCCCCTCTGGTTTAAATGGTGCTTAATTTGACCAATTGAGAGTGATTTGGTTTTAAACATTGATCGATGAATCTCATATTCAATTGGGTTTCAATTCAATCTAGTTATGTGAATTGAGTTTGTAGAACTTTAATTGGTCTTATTACAATTGATTTGAACCCATTGGATTAGATTTTTATCAACAAGATTCTTCATGCCTAATTTCCATGATTGGTACTGTTTTCGTCTTCGCCTAGGTAGTGAGCACCCACAAAAATCCATGTACAGATTTGAGGTCCCCACAATGACCTAATTGATTCTAGAAGATTGTTTAGGACACTTGAACACTAATCAATAGTGTGTAGGTGTCCAATGTGAGCACATCACTTCAGCGATCTCAGATCTAATGCCCTCTTGGGCGATATCTTAATCAAATTTTAAAGTGTTTTTAATCAATTGCTTGAGGATTGAATTACTTCAAGGAAGACTAGAATTAGTTTACAAAGGGTTTGAACACTTGATTTGATATATCTCCTTCACACTCTCTATAGTGCAGGAGAGAGATAAACTGGGTTTCTAGATCATTGATAATTTTGATTCTAGTTTTGTTGAGTTTTAAACAAATCATAAAGCATTTGCGACAACCAAGATCGGTCTTTAGTGGAGAAAATTGGAGTCTGGAAATCTAGGCTCCATTGCTTAGATTCTAGATTGATCCTAATATCTGGAGCCACGATTTGAGTTTCAATGATATGACTAAGGTATGAATATGATTTTATTTGATTCTGATGTATGAATAAATATTCTGAAATGAGAATTTAGAGTTTAAATCATGACTGATGGTTTTGAAAATAATTGCAGTCACTTTGAATGAATTCACCACAATCTCTATCATGGAATTACAATGGATTTTGATTGATTTAGGTTTTGTAATGAAATCTTATAGATCTAAAATGGTTAGGCTTCTCTATACTGAAAACATGTGTTGATACATGTGTATTGAGCTTTAAATCAGTATGCAGGTGTATTGGACAGGAGTAGCGATATGGACTGGGTAAAAAGTAAAATTGCATTGTTGAGCAAGATTTAGTTTAATCAAGTTTTCCTGATGATTTTATGTTGAAACAAACATTTAGCTATGTATAGAAATTGAGTTTGATCTTAAAAAAATTCAGATTAGATTTGAATTGAAACTTTTTGTCAGTAAATGCAATCACAGATTTCTGTATAAACTGAGAATTCTTGTTTTATTCAATGAAAAGTCAAGTTTTTGAGTTTTAATCTAGTCTGCATGAATGTTGGAATGTTTATAAAACAATATGTTTTATTTTCAGCATCTATTTGGAATTTTTAAGGGTTGATTACATGTTCTAACTATATTTTAGCCTATTTCTAATTGTCTGTTACGACTCCATTCCCGAATCCCTATGAGACACGAGAATCGGATCGACTCGACTGATCCTAAGACCCAGTCGTCCAACGAGAAAGTAACAAAAAAGCAGTAAAATAAACCATATTCACCATGCAAGCAACTAAAAGTAACAAAAGTATAGTAGTAAAGAAATAAACTACTACAGTATGCGCCACCACAAAAGTATAGAATTAAAAACAGGTACAGAAATATGAAGTTTACAATAAAAGCGTACAAAGGTGTAACAAAATACTCATTACTACAGAAAACGGGTACAACAAAAGTACAACTACTGGGCTCTACTAGGCCCAGCACCCTCCGCAGCCGTAGGCTCTGGCTGCTCAACACTTGGACCTGAAAAAAATGGTAAGTACGACACATCAGCGAAACGCTGAGTAGAGTGACAACCAGCTAACTAAGAGAAACAGTAAAGGTGGACAGGTAGCTGTTGTTTTCAATTTCTTTCTTTATTTAACTAATTATTCTTTCTTTCATCATTTGGTTTATTTATCAGGTCTTTTTCTTGATCTCGACTGTTCCTCGTGGGAACGATCTTGACTGCAGTCTTTTTCGAAGAGTAGAAGTAGCATGTGGTGCTCTCCTGGCCGAGAGAGTCCCCCGTGGTGGTCCTACCCTCAATCAACCACCCCAAGGTTGTTGACAGACGTAACGGTGACTACGGAATGCGTGATAAACGCACAGGTAGCTACCCCGCACTGGCACGCGGTTAGTCATTTCCGTTAACGGGTGCGCCCAAAGCATAGTATGGAACCAGTATAGGGCAGCGCCCTCTCAGTAACAGGGGTCTAGCCCCTCCATAGTAACCAAACAGGGGTCTCGCCCCTCCACAGTCCGCGCACCCTCTCCTGACTACCCTGGTTTGTCTAGTGGGCCTAACAAGTCGATATAGGACGGCTAGCTGAACCCCGGGTCCCGTGGGGTGGCTAGCTCTCCCCCTACACTAGCAGTTCTCCCCGGTACTGTGTACGTGAGGCCAAAAAGTCGGTGCACAGTGGCCAAACTCACCCTGGTCTTGACCTGAGGACGATAAGCTCCCCTCTACACTAAGAGGTAACATGTGCTTCCCTTGGTACCACGTACCCAAGAGACAACACACTTTCCCATTCACTTTTCCAGTTCCATTTTATTTATTTCCAAGAGCTCTACTCCTAATTCCCCATAGGGTTTATGCTCATGTTTCTCAGGCCAAGCCATACTAGGTTTCATCATTTCAGGTTTATTCACATATAGTACGTGTTTCCAACATTCAGGCTTTCTTTTCCAATTTATATACATGCAGCTCATATTTAATTTCAAACAACAGGAATTACATGTAGCAGTTACTAACAACAGTACTCTACATTTCACAGACAGCTGTTATCCAATTACAGGCAATTATTATTCCATCTACTCATTTCAAGACTGCCTTTCAGGCATTTTATACAATCATTCCAGTGTTTCTAGTCCTAGGATTCATGCCATACCCTAGGATCTATCATTCAATCTAGTTTTCTGGTCCTAGGATTCATGCCATACCCTAGGATCTATCATTTATTCCAAATATGCATTTATGTTTGTAATTAATTAAGGGAACCCACTCTACCCGGAAAATCGAGAGTAATGGGGACATGATCGGCAGGTCCACATGCCTGCGCAACCCCCAAATCCGCAACAAGATGAGGTCCTAACACAAGGATCAACCACAAGAAATCACTCAGAATAGGATAAAAGTATTTCAAACAAGTAGAGGAACTTATTCTGAGAAGAACGGAATCTTAAACGCGGAAATTGGACCTCGAACGGACCCTAAACGGGTCAAAAACAACAACTCTGACTCAAATCAGACGTCTGGAACATCTTCAAAACGTCTTAAAAAGGGCTCCAGATCATACCTCACTCTACGCTGCTCCTCAGACATCCAGAGATCTTGCTGAACCGTTTTGACCTAGTTCCAAAAGTCCGACTATCCCTCCGGACGTCTGGAGACACTCTCCGCCATCTAGTGCCTCGCCCAGACGTCTGAATCCGCGTGGGAGGGTGTGTCCCACACCTTCCCGAAGCGAATCCTGCACGTGCATGCAAAATCTCTCAACACGGCATGAGACAAAACTTCGGCGGAACAGCCTGCGTGGCCGTATCCGCAAAAGGAAGCGAAGGAGGAAAATACGTACTCTCAGTCGTCTGGAGCTCCCTTCAGACGTCATCCGCGTTGTCTGGATGTAGGTCCAGACATTTGATTCTAGGAAAAATCCCAGAATCAGAAGCTCCTTCGTCTTCTTCTCACTGCGCGCAACCGCGCTGTGCTCGTCCGCCTGCTGCTCTAGCTGTAGCAACGTCGGGGAGAACTTCCCCGGCACAACACTCCGCCTCGCGCATGCCGGGCGACCTCGAGCTGCTCCGACGAGCTCTCTCTCTCTCACGGCTCGCGTACTCTCTTCTCTTCCCTCTCGCTGCTCTTCTCTTCTCTGCCGCTGCACTCGACTGCAGCTGCTGCTCGCTCTCACTCTCGCTCTCGCACTGGAGGAAGGAGAAGACGGGTGGGGGGGTGAACGAGGGAGAGGGGAGAGGATTATTTGTAGGCACGGGGGGGGGGGGGGGGGGGGCAGTTCTACAATTCGGTGAGGGGAGAGAAAGAGGAGAAGGCTGCTGGGCTTCAGTTTGCACGTGACATGCACGCAGACTCACGATCGTACGCACGTAAAAATTAATTTCCAGACATCTGGGAAGGTGTCCAGACGTCTGGACCAACTCCCAGACATCTTAAAGTGTTTTGATGTCACGGGTCTTAACAACATAACAAACTCAAAGGAAGTTTCATCCCTGAAACTTGCACTAACTAGGGTGAGGAAAAAGAACAATATACGCATAACAAACTCAAAGAGGATCGAAACCGATCCGAAAAGACGTACCCTCAAAGTGCTCCGGGTACCGCTCCCGCATCGCCGCCTCAGGCTCCCAAGTAGCCTCCTCGTACCGCTGGCTCCTCCACAAGACTTTTACCAGGGGTACCTACTTCCGTCTCAGACTCCGGATAACTCTATCGAGTATCTGCACCAGCTGCTCTAGGTAGGTTAGGTCATCACCCACCTTGACGCTCTCGTGGCTCAGAACGTGACTAGGATCAGCGACGTACTTCCTGAGGTTGGACACATGGAACACATCGTGCACACCAGAAAACTGGGGAGGAAAGGTAAGCCTGTAAGCAACCGGTCCAACCTGCTCCAGGACCTCAAAGGGTCCCACAAATCTCGACGCGAGCTTCCCTCTCACCCCAAACTGCTGCAGGCCCTTCATGGGCGAAACGCGAAGGAAGACGTGATCCCCAACCTCAAACTGCACCTCTCTACATTTCCGATCTGCATAGCTCTTCTGTCTGCTCCTGACAGTGTGGAGTCGCCTGTGAATCTGCTCAATCACCTCCTGACTCTACCGGATCAGCCTAGGGCCAACCTCCCACTTGGTCCCCACCTCAACCCAACTCAAGGGAGCCGTACACATCCGTCCATACAAAGCCTCGTAGGGTGCCATGCCAATGCTCGAGTGATAGCTGTTATTATATGCAAACTCTACCAGGGGCAATTGCTCCTCCCAAGAGCCCCTCCAGTCCAGTACATAAGAACTCAAAAGGTCCTCAAGTGTCTATACCGTGCACTCAAACTGTCCGTTCGTCTGGGGGTGGTATGCTGTACTGAACCTCAACCGTGTCCCCAAGGCCTGCTGAAACTCAGCCCAAAACTAGGACGTAAAACGGGTATCCCAATCGGAAACAATCTCCCACGGAACTCCGTGTAGCCGTACCACGTTGCGGATATACCTCTCTACCAACTGTGCTAGTCCCAAGGTGACTCGGATCGGCAAGAAATGTGCCGTCTTCGTCAATCTATCCACGATCACCCAGACTGCGTCGTGTCCTCGCTAGGTAGCAGGCAAGCCCACCACCAAGTCCATGGTGATTCTCTCCCACTTCCACTCTAGCACTGGAAGTGTCTGCAACGACCTTGCAGGCCTCTGATGCTCGGCCTTCACCTGCTGGCACACTAAACACTACTCTACGAATTCACCTACATCCCGCTTCATTCCCCTCCACCAAAAGTCGCGTCTCAAATCATGGTACATCTTTGTGTTTCCGGGATGTATGTTGAACCTGGAATCGTGTGCCTCAGTCAGGAGCTCTCTCAACAGCTCCTCGTCCCTAGGAACGCACAAACGTCCCCTCATGCACAGTACCCGGTCTGTAAAAGAGAATTCCCCAGGGTCTCCTGACAGCACTATGTCACGCAACGACTGCAAGTACGGGTCGACCATCTGTCCTGCGATGATGCGATCTATCAGTTCTGGCCTCATCTGTCATGTCACGGTCACTGCCCCACAGTGCCCCAGTAACTCTACGGGTCGCCAACTGCCCATCTCCTCCATGAGGCTCCAACTCTACGCATGTAAACTGTCCAAGTGTGCAGGCGTCTTCTGGCTCAAGGCGTCAGCCACCACGTTGGCCTTCTCCGGGTGGTAGGAAATGCTGCAGTCATAGTCCTTCAGGAGCTCCAACCAATGTCTCTGTCTCATGTTGAGCTCCTTCTGATCAAATAAGTATCTGAGGCTCTTATGATCTGTGAAAATCTCAAAGGTCTCACCGTACAAGTACTGCCTCCAAGTCTTCAGCGTGACGACGACAGCTGCCAGCTCCAGGTCGTGGGTAGGGTAGCTATGCTCATGGGACTTCAGTTGCCACGAAGTGTAAGTGACAATGTGACCCCTCTGCATGAGCACACCCCCTAACCCCTGCAAAGAGGCATCCGTGTACACAACGAACCCGCCACTACTGTTAGGAATGGTGAGCACGGGAGCCGAAGTCAGCCTCTCCTTCAGCTCCTGAAAACACGCCTCACAAGTGTCTGTCCAAGAAAAGGGCACGTCCTTTCGGGTCAGCTGTGTCATAGGACTACAATCTGCGAGAAGTCCCTAATAAACCACCTGTAGTAGCCTGCCAATCCCAAGAAACTGCGGATCTCTGTAACTGTACGTGGTCTCTCCCACCTGAGCACTGCCTCAACCTTGGTTGGGTCCACAACCAAGCCAACCCCAAAGATCACATGGCCCAAGAAGGTCACCTCCCTCAACCAGAACTCGCACTTGCTATATTTGGTGTACAACCTACGTCGTCTCAATGTGTCCAAAACCATCCGCAAGTGCTGTCTGTGCTGCGTCTGATCTCGAGAATAAATGAGCACATCATTAATAAATACCACCACGAACTGGTCCAAGTATGGTCTGAACACCTGGTTCATCAAATCCATGAAGGCAGTGGGGGCATTGGTCAGCCCAAACAGCATGACCAAAAACTCGTAGTGTCCGTACCAGGTGCGGAAAGCCCTCTTTGGGACGTCTGCCTCCCTGATCCTCAACTGGTGGTACCCAGACCTCAAGTTTATCTTGGAGAATACCGTGGCACCTCGCAACTGGTCAAACAAGTCATCAATCCTCGGCAGCGGATACCTGTTCTTGATGGTAACCCTATTCAGTTGTCTGTAGTCCACACAAAGACGTAGGGTACCATCCTTCTTCTTTACAAACAATACCGGGGCTCCCCACAGAGACGCACTGGGCCTCACAAAGCCCTTCTCCAGAAGGTCCTGCAACTGAGACTTGAGCTCTTGCAGCTCAAGTGGTGCCATTCTGTACGGTGCTATGAAATAGGGCTGGTCCCCAGTACCAGTGAGATCTCAAACTCGATCTGGGAGTACGTCGGGGTACTCTTTGACCACTGGAATACTCTGAAAGTCTACCATAGGGCTGGGCTCTGCCACCACATATGCTAGGAAGCCCTCACACCCCTGGCCCAAAAGTCTCGCCGCCCGAAGTACAGAAATGCACCTGAAGCCTCCGTCCACTGGCTGCCCGTGAAACTCGAAAGAAGGCAACTTTGGTATGGAGAAGACGATCTTCCTCTCAAAATAGTCCACCAAGGCGTGGTAAGCAGACAGCCAGTCCATCCCCAGAATCACGCTAAAATCCTCCATCTGTATCATAATCAGGTCAGCGGGAAGGCTGTGTCCCCCAATATTGACCTCATAACCTGTGTACACCTCCTCAGCTAAAAACAGCTGACCACCCGGTCCTCTGATCACGAACGGATCCTCCAACAACACACAGTCCTGCCCTAAACTAACAGCAAAACTAGCAGCGACAAACAAGTGCGTAGCGTCAGAATCGAAAAGCGTGTAAACTAGTCTGCTGGAAACTGAAACCATACCTGCCACCACTGATCCGGAAGCTCTGGCATCCTTGTGTGTAGGGGCGTTGATACGCCCCTCAGCCCTAGGTGCGGACGAAGCAGCCACACTCTGAGTCGGACGGGTAGCCGCTGGCCGGTACCCTCCCCGCGACTGTTGTCCTCCTCCTCGCACCTGGGAACCATGGCCTCCAGCTCGACCTCCAATGCTTGGATCGGGGAGCATCTGCTGGCCTCCTGCCCTAAACGAGTAGTCCCTCCTGATGTGGCCCAACTGGCCACACTGGTAGCAAAGGGGGACTCGACTCCTGCCCTCAGTGGGTCCCTGCTGACGGCTAGGCGGGGGTCCGATGCTAGCAGCTGGCCCCTGTCGGGGGCCCCCAAAGGCCACTGACGGCCCCGCAAAGCGTGAAGTTTCTCTTGCAGGCACCACGTGCGTCCTCTCTCGTCGACCCTGTGAGAAGTCTGGCTGATAGGGCCGCTTCCGCCCACTGTCAGTGTCACGTGCGGACGGGTTGGTCTCTTCATACGTCATAGCTGCCTCCACCACCCTCAAGAACGTAGGCAGCTTCAGGGGTTTGACATACCCCCGAATAACAGGCTGGAGCCCCTCGGTGAACCTCCAAATGCTCTCCTCCTCTGTAGCCACAGCTGTTGCTGCGAAACGAGACAGCTCCAGGAAACGCGTGCGGTATGTGCTCACAGTCATCATCCCCTAGCGGAGAGTGTGGAACTCCCGCCTCCTCTGGTCCTACCATGTCTGAGGGAAATACTGCTCGCAGAAGAGGGTGATGAACTGGTCCTAGGTCAGCTCGTCCCTCTTCTGACCCCTGACCGCCCTCCACCACCTATGTGCCACGCTCTCTAGTTGGTACGTGGCAACGGTCACGCGGCACTCCACAGGGGGCGAAGGGTGTCAAACACCTTCTTGATCTACTCGAGCTAGTCCTCCGCCTCGGTCGGGTCCTCATCCCCCTTGAAGGAGGGGGGCTTCAGCTTCCAGAACTATCCGAAAAGCTCATAATGGCGCTGAAGAGGAGACACTGGTACGCCTCCAGGTAAAGAGGCCTCGTGCTCGGAAGTGCCAGAGGAAGGTGGGGGCGGTGGAGGGACACCCCCTCCCCCACATCCAGCGCCGTGCCCGTCTCGCTATCCCACAGAGGACTCCCCCTCCGCAGCCCCAGGGAGAGGTGCTCATGGCGGCGGGTGAAGCTCCTCTCGCACGATCTCCCGTATCAGCTGGGTGAGGTCTTGGGCCTGAATGCCTGGGAGTAGTAGCTAGTCCACTGAGGCGTCGAGCTCAGTGTGCCCACCCATCCGACCTCGTCCTCGACCGCGTCCGCAACCCACCTCACTAGTCCCGCGTCGAGGCATCTCCTGCAAGGAGACACGAACACAGAACAGAAATACGTCAATTCTAATCGACAATCAATGAAAGAACCCCAGAACAGATGTCAAGAGATACGTTGTGGTGGCTACTCCAGTTACAAGCACGTGAATTGGTTATTTTCCAACTAGTTGGTTCACTATTCGGGACGACCTTGCTCTAATACCATCTTGTTACGACCTAATTCCCGAATCCCTACCAGACACGAGAATCGGACCGACTCGACTGATCCCAAGACCCAGTCGTCCAACGAGAAAGTAACAAAAAAGCAGTAAAATAAACCACATTCACCATGCAAGCAACTAAAAGTAACAAAAGTACAGCAGTAAAGAAATAAACTACTACAGTACGCACTACCACAACAGTATAGAATTAAAAACAGGTACAGAAATATGAAGTTTACAATAAAAGAGTACAAAGGTGTAACAAAATACTCACTACTACAGAAAATGGGTACAACAAAAGTACAACTACTGGGCTCTACTAGGCCCAGCACCCTCCGCAGCCGTAGGCTCTGGCTGCTCAACACTTGGACCTGAAAAAAATGGTAAGTACGACACATCAGCGAAACACTGAGTAGAGTGGCAACTAGCTAACTAAGAGAAACAGTAAAGGTGAACAGGTAGCTGTTGTTTTCAATTTCTTTCTTTATTTAACTAATTATTCTTTCTTTCATCATTTGGTTTATTTATCAGGTCTTTTTCTTGATTTCGACTGTTCCTCGTGGGAACGATCTTGATTGCAGTCTTTTCCGAAGAGTAGAAGTAGCACGTGGTGCTCTCCTGGCCGAGAGAGTCCCCCGTGGTGGTCCTACCCTCAGTCAACCACCCCAAGGTCGCTGACAGACGTAATGGTGACTATGGAATGCGCGATAAACGCACTGATAGCTATCTCGCACTGGCACGCGGTCAGTCGTTTCCATTAACGGGTGCGACCAAAGCACAGCACGGAACCAGTATAGGGCAGAGCCCTCTCAGTAACAGGGGTCTAGCCCCTCTACAGTAACCAAAAAGGGGTCTCGCCTCTCCACAGTCCGCGCACCCTCGCCTGACTACCCTGGTTTGCCTAATGGGTCTAACAAGTCGGTGTAGGATGGCTAACTGAACCCCGGGCCCCATGGGGTGGCTAGCTCTCCCCCTACACTAGCAGCTCTCCCCGGTACTGTGTACGTGAGGGCCAAAAAGTTGGTGCACAGTGGCCAAACTCACCCCGGTCTCGACCTAAGGGCGGCAAGCTCCCCTCTACATTAAGAGGTAACATGTGCTTCCCTTGGTACCACGTACCCAAGAGACAACACACTTTCCCATTCACTTTTACAGTTCCATTCTATTTATTTCCAGAAGCTCTACTCCTAATTCCTCGTAGGGTTCATGCTCATGTTTCTCAGGCCAAGCCATACTAGGTTTCATCATTTCAGGTTTACTCGCATATAGTACGTGTTTCCAACATTCAGGCTTTCTGTTCCAATTTATATACATGCAGCTCGTATTTAATTTCAAACAACAGGAATTACATGTAGCAGTTACTAACAACAGTACTCTACATTTCATAGGCAACTGTTATCCAATTACAGGCAATTATTATTCCATCTACTCATTTCAAGACTGCCTTTCAGGCATTTTATACAATCGTTCCAGTGTTTCTAGTCCTAGGATTCATGCCATACCCTAGGATCTATCATTCAATCTTGTTTTCTGGTCCTAGGATTCATGCTATACCCTAGGATCTATCATTTATTCCAAATATGCATTTATGTTTGTAATTAACTAAGGGAAGCCACTCTACCCGCAAAATCGGGAGTAATGGGGGCATGATCGGCAGGTTCACATGCCTCCACAACCCCCAAATCTGCAACAAGATGATGTCCTAACACATGGATCAACCACAGGAAACCACTCAGAATAGGATAAAAGTATTTCAAACAGGTAGAGGAACTTATTTTGAGAAGAACGGAATCTTAAACGCGGAAATCAGACCTCGAATGGACCCTAAACAGGTCAAAAACGATAACTCTGACTCAAATCAGATGTCCGGAACATCTTCCAGATGTCTTAAAAAGGAATCCAAATCATATCTCACTCTGCACTGCTCCTCAGATGTCCAGAGATCTTGCTGAACCGTTTGGACCTAGTTCCAGACGTCCGACTATCCCTCCGGACGTCTAGAGATGCTCTCCGTCGTCTGGTGCCTCGCCTAAACGTTTGAATCCGTGTGGGGGGGCGTGTCCCGTGCCTTCCCGAAGCGAATCATGCACGCGCATGCAAAATCTCTCAACACGGCATGAGACAGAACTTTGGCGAAATGGCCTGCATGGCCGTATCTGCAAAAGGAAGCTAAGGAGGAAAATACGTACCTCTCAGTCGTCTGGAGCTCCCTCCAGACGTCGCCCGCGTCGTCTGGATGTAGGTCCAGACGTCTGATTCTGGGAAAAATCCCAGAATCAGAAGCTCCTTCATCATCTTCCCGATGCACGCGACTGCGCCACGCTCGTCCACCCGTTGCTCTAGCTGCAGCAGCGTTGAGGAGGACTTCCTCAACACAACACTCTACCTCGCGCACGTCGGTCGACCTCGAGCTGCTCCGGTGAGCTCTCTCTCTCTCACAGCTTGCGCGCACTCTTCTCTTCTCTTTTGCTTCTCTTCTCCTCTCCACTGCTGCACTCGGCTGTAGCTGCTGCTCGCTCTCGCACTAGAGAAAGGAGAAGACGGGTCGGGGGGTGAATGAGGGAGAGGGGAGAGGAGTATTTGTTGGCACGGGGGGTGGGGGGGCAGTTCTGCAAGTCGGCGAGGGGAGAGAAAGAGAAGGCTGCTGGGCTTCAGTCTGCACGCGGCACGCACGCAGACTCACGATCGTACTCACGTAAAAATTAATTTCCAGACATCTAGGAAGGTGTCCAGACGTCTAGACCAACTCCCAGACGTCTTAAAGTGTTTTGATGTCACGGGTCTTAACATTGTCCATTGAAAATACTTAAAAAAAAATACAAAAATACTATAAATAAATAAAATAAATGTGCCTTGAGTTAGACTAGGATTAGTCGTAGGTGTTGAGTCATTAGATTTAGAATTTGAGTGTGTTTGTATATAGAACATATCTGTAGAAGTTCTAGAATTGTGTAGGTTTAGAAATAAATTCTTAAACAAAAACAAACAAAAAGAGTCTTCTTATTCTCTCCTCATCTTTCCCTCATCTTTCTCTTTTTCTATAAAACACAAAAACAAAATAAAAAGTTGAAAAACTCAAAAATCCTACAAAAATACATGGTGTATATAGTGTATATTTTTGTATATAATCATAAATTAATTGTATATAGTAAATTAATGTATGTATAATATGTATATAACTTATACATTTATCTTATTTATTTAGATAGGTATTTATGTTAAGTTACATGTACAATAATATATTCATGTATATATTGTATATTTATTTATACGATATGTATATAATCTATATGTAAATATAAATAACTACATATATACTTACTAAATGTATATAACTGTACATATAACTTATAGTAATTATTATGTACAATAATGTATATATATGTTTATTTATTTATATAATGTACATATTTATATTTATATAAGTTCATTAGGTATATTATTAAGTTAATGTAATGTAGATTAGTAAATTAATAAGATCATGAAGTAAATTATACTATATTCTTGTATATTATAATTTAAACTATTTTAATTATATTTATGACCTTAATTATACTGTGGAATACCAGGCATATTGTATAAATATATGTAATATATATAAATCATGTATTTAAATGTGTAAATATATAATTAAATCATTAAAAATCTTTATTAATTATGTAATAATGTAAATTAACTAAATTAATATTCAATTATACCACTAATTCATTAATTTATACTTTAATTAAGAAATAAACACTAAATTAAACATGTATTTCTCATTATCTTTAACTAGTATTTTAATATATTTATATATTTAATTAAGGTAAAATAACTATACCAATAAGAAGCCCTATGTATTGACTACATGTGTATATAATTTAATTATAAAATAAATAATTAATTAGTACCTAATTAATAGCATGACGTGCATAATTTTGCACTCTCAAATAACGCCACACCATTAACTCTCGAGCACATATAGTTGTATATTATGAATCACATGCCCAACCTTACTAGCTAGTACGGGGTTCAGCTCCCCAGCACCATTTGACCATTCGAGAGAGAGAGAGAGGAAGGCTTGCGAGCCTGTTCTTGTTGGACCTGTGCATGTAGGCCTGTGTGTGTGCGTTGTGTGGGCCAATCTCTTAGGCCTAGAATAAATTAGCTATGCCACCCTTGTAGAGTAGACCTAGAGGACTTGCTCCGGTCAACTTAGGCCGTCGAAGTGTCCGAAAAGTCCACTAACTTTTTATGCCAAGTAAGTTTAAGTGTTAACTTAGAATAAAAGTTAAGTTGGTGTTGTGTTGTGTTAGCGTAAGTGTTAAGTGTTTAGTGTGTGTGTGTTAAGTAATATATATAAGTAACAATATATTATGTAAGTATTAAATACTTAGTATATTAGTTTGTTAAGTGTGTGTGTATATAAATATATGTTTATTATTTTTAGCTTATTTTTGTAAATATGTGTTTAAGGTTTTGAATATATATATGTATATAATTAGGTATGTATAAATGCTAGTAGTATGTAGATACATAGCATGTTTATATAGTAGTATTATATATGTACTTATGTATGTATGTTATATGTATGTGTATATATACATATGTATAGCTTAGTTAGTATATATATTATATAAATTGTAGGTGTATATTATTGGTATGAATTAGATATAGTTAGTATATACTCTTTTATGCCTATATTGTATATAGTTTAAGGCATTAGTCCATTGTGTATATAATTAGTTGTTAATATTTAGATATTCATGTACATAATTAACAAAGTTAGCTTAGTATAGTTTTTGATACTTTTAATCTTGTATATATTCTTAAGGCACTGTCATTAATATTAATTCATTCATTTTTTTACATAATTGACTTAGATTCTTTCATTCTTTCATTTATAATTCATTCTGTTGTAAATAAACTTAACATTTTTGGAATTAAAGATGATTTTTTTTTTAAACAGAATTAAAGATGATTTTTGAATAATAGAGAGTGATGTATATCAATAGCTGCCTCCTAGTAAATGACCTGAAATAAGACCAATAAAAAATATAAATAGATAATGACATCCGTCTTGATTGCGATATTATACTACGATATGATAATTAACCCTAATTAACTAGTTATCTAGATGGTACATTAATATCTGACCAACCATCACAGTCCAAGCCAATTAATCAAGTTGCCTCTTTTTTCCCGTTATTTAGTAATATAAAATCTATTCTCTCACTCGCCTCAGTTATCAGATTCTGGGAATCATCCCTCTCTACCAGAGGAGATTGAGATGCATCATTTCCTTAGATTTCCAGCCTAATTGTCTCACCTGGCTCAGGGAGAGGCTAGAAAGTCTGTTGATCCTTAAAAAGGTGTGCCCATTCTCGACGTATTAAGAGCATTGCTGACCTCAGCCAAAAGAGTCGGGCCTCTTGGGAGTTATCCAGGCCTATACCTTGCGACCATGAAGAGCAAGCTTAGTTCATGTCCAACAAGAACTAGTCACAAATCAAATCAGATAATCATTGCAAAATTGGCTAGAATTGTCGAGTCACACCAATGCTCTCACCTAGAGTAGCTTCCCGTAAGAGCATAGTCTTTGAGTGTGCCCTCTCAATCAGCCGTCAGATGAGATCTCAACCAATCCATTATGATACCCAGGCAAATCTTGTACTTACGGGCACCAAGTGAGCCTTTAGCTATGAGTTCCAAGTACCCCGATGTTTCCCACTGCACATGTGGGCGACTACGAGCCTAGAACCATGAGTACCTTTGCATCAAGTTGGATTCAGGTACATTCAAGTACCAAACACCGATGAAAGCCCAGGGCGTGTCATCAAACCTGGAAACTCTCCAAGTTCCGTAGCAGGTTCCTTGGTAGCCTCTAGCTACTGCAACACCTCAGGTACCCTACCCAAGTAGTGAACCCATGGTTCACCAAGTCCAAGGGTGCAGCCTTACGAGCTCACCTAGCAAACCTACTATCATTTAATTTCATCGAGTTTCGTGTCTAGAACGAAGCCTTAGAGACCTAATGGATCACCTGGGGTCTTACCTAAGACCTTAGGATCGAAGCATTTCCTCTTATTAGACTCTGGTCGAGTCATAGATATCATCATGTGAAGTTCAAGTCATTACTTAGCCAATTCATATTGCTTTTAATGCACTTAGGGAGCTTCAAGCTCAAATTAAAGGCATACGCACACACACCTTACCCATCTAAGGTTTACAGCAATTTCACCATTAACCCCGCCCATTTAGGGCATCCACTAAACCCACAATTAGGTTCCATCATTCCTTGGGATTCCAAGTGTTAGAAATCCACATTTCATGCCAATTAACAACTCCAACAGATTACCTAATGTTAGGGACCTGTTACCTAACGTTAAGAAACCCTTCAGCAACCACCTATCATTAGGTAAACGTGACCTAACATTAGGTCAAGCTGCAAGCCAAATTCGAAACTACAAAACCTACCTTTCATGCTCGAAACCCAAGTTTTGCATCACCAAGCCACCTGAAAACTTGACCACCAATACACAGGCATACCAGGTACATCTTGAACTCAAGAGTCCCTTAGTCCCAATATTTTGGATTCAATCCTTAGCCAAATTCAATCAAATTTTAATCTTCTTTTTAGAGCTCAGGAGTTTCTTGCCTCTTGACTCAAAAAGGGTGGAACAAGTGCACCTACATCAATACAAAGCTTCTTGTTTATTTTATCTACAGTTTGTTTACACAGAAAATCGCCATATCTTTATGGCTGAACACGACTCATTGAGGCTCCATTTCGGATCCTCAAACTCTAATTCCAGACTTCGAATAGGGTTTACTACCTTCATTCCTTGGTATAAGACATGGATTAGCTAATTAAATCTAGTTTCTAGTCCTCATAAGGAATTCCTATATGAAATGGGATCACACGTGTCTTATTGGACATTTAGCACTAGGGTTAGACATCTAATAAGGCAACTTAAGTCATGTGACAAAATCCTTACAAGTCCATAGGCTACCCTCCAGGAATACCAACCCCTATCAATAGAATTGGAAGTCTAAACTGTAGTTCAGAACCCCATCTGGGTTCGGAAATGCAATGCTCTCAAACCAACATACGCCCATACACATCTAACCCAAACAAACCATCTTTTAGGATACGAATCCAATCCATAACCACCTAAAACCACCTAGGTTTCATAGGTTTCATCAAAAATCAAATCCCAACAGACATCCCCAAATGTAACTCTCTCATTGATTTAGCCCAAATTTGGAGGGTAACTCACATACCCTTACATTAAAGCACAACGTGGGCAAGTTCATACTCCCACGCTCAACCACCACAGTCCAACATAATTAGAATGCGAACCTACACATTATGGAGTATCAAAAGAACACATATAACAAGATACAATCAAGGAAACCTTATCCATTCATTGAAACCCCAATAGTCAAGATAAACTTGACATTAACACATAAGGAGACCTGGCTTCTAAGCAACCCAAAACCACACGCACACAAATCGATTCCCAGCCCCAAAATCATGCCTCAATTGGTCCCAATCATAAGAAATCAAAGGTAGACAAGGGGGAAGAACCCTACCTCAACCAAGCTAGCCAATACCGGCATTAGCTCTTAGCACCGGTATTGGGCAACCCCAGTACAATTTCCACAATACCAGCCAATGTTGATATTGAACATTGGTTTTGATACTGGGCACCGTCAGTACCATTTCACAACACCAGCTAGTACCAATACTAAATGCCAGTATCGATACTATGCACCATTCACACCTCACCATGTAACCTAGCCAGTACCGATACTGAGCAACAGTATCGATACTGGACACCCACAGTACCAATTTACAATACTAGCTAGTACTGGTACTGAGCACCAGTACCGGTATTGGGCAACCCCAGTACAACACCCTAATAGTAGCCAATACTTGCTCACTACCGGTATTGAGCACCATCAGCCCTTTCCAAATAACCCAACCCGTACCGGTGCTGGGCACCAGTGCCGATACTAGGCACCCACAGTCATGTTGATTGAACAAATAAGTATCGGTAGTGGGTGCCTTCAGTACCAATTTTATGCCTCTTATTAGCTGGTGCTAAGTCAACTAGTACTGGTATCGGTTACCAATATCAATATTAGGTGCTTGCAGCACCCAGTTCAAAAGCCAAACATCTATTCTATTTTCATACAAACCAACACAATTTGCATGTTTAAAATCTTTCCTTTAGCATCCTTAATCATAGGAAATAAGAGATAAAACAAGAAGGGGAGGCCCCTACCTTTGAGGAAGAGCTTGTTCTCTTTCTTCTTCACGTTGGCAGCAGCAACGACAATAGCAACAGCTTGAGTAGTGACAGCAACAGTAGGTGCAGCAGTAGCAACTGCAGCTCTTCTTCTAATGTTAACAGCAGCAACTCATCTTCTTCTCTTTTCTCTTGCAGCAACTTCAATGGCAGTGGCAGCAACTAGTGGTCAGTGGTAGGGAGAAGAGGAGGTGAGTTGCTTCACCGATGGCAAGGGGAGGGATTGGCTTGAGAGGGAAAGCAATGGAGAGGGTGGTTTACTTCTCTTTTATTTTTAATTTTTTTTTCTTGGCTTTTATAAGGGTTAGATATTTTGTTCCCAAAGCCCTTCCACTCTTTACTTGCCTTCCAAGAAAGTCCTCTAAACACTATTCTCTCACAAATGACCCCTTAACTTTTTATTTCTTTTACAATTATTAAATTTAATTAGTAATCTTTAAGGGGCTCCTCATGCCCAAAACCTTAATCCATTATTAGGCAACCAATTAAGGTTTTAATTAGCCCATTAAGCGCATTAAAAATCCAAGCCCTTACAATCACTATGTCACGCTAACCACTATAACACCAATTTTTGGTTTTAGTCTACTAGTACAATAATCTCCATAATTCACCATCACCTTCTATCAACATAAAGTTTATCTCATCACTTTTCTTTGGTTTTTCCAAACAAGTGATACCTCTCATAGCCAAAATTTCAACCAAAAATTAAGATAACAACCAATTTATGGAAACTATATATTTATGAAAAGGTTAACTACATATATGCCCCTATAATCATTATACCCTTGTGTATTGCGTATTTACATATATACCCCAGAAAACATCCATTTTACTTGTTCATATACCTTTATAAAGTATGTGGAGTAAATAATAATAATTTTTTTACAATAAAGTCTCTTTTTCTCTCTCTCTCATAGCCAACAACCCCTCCTTCCTTCCATCCACCTCTCCCCCTACTCCCCCTTCCTTCATTGCTTCATCATCTGACCTAACAAGCTCAATAGTCTCAAGCTCCTCTTCCCTATCAACATCATGTAAGAGCAGGTCCACTTTCTCCACTCCCTTAGCCTAACCGTTGAAAACATCAACTCCTACCCTCTCCTCTTTGGTTGTAACCTCAAGAAGACAATAACAAGGGATGCATGGTGGCGATTGCTAGAGGAAGTGTAGAACTCCTATTAGGGTCTCGTAGTCATTGAAGGTAGGGAGCTCAGTGGTGTGGCAGAGCATGATGCCCTTGATGTTTAGGTTGATGTCATGGAGGAAGGAGACAATGGAGTTCCTCCGCTAGTGGAAGCTGTCAAAGGGGGGATGAAGGAAGGGGAGGTCACAAGTGAAGAGCTTAATGGAGGCAACAGGGTCACCATGCTTGCACTTGCAAAGCTCATGTCACTTGTGGAGGAGTACATCATGGTTGGGACCTAGAGTGAGAGGGAGACAAAGAGGATGTCAAGCAGGGCATGCTTAAGTTGCCACTTGTCGTGGGTTTGATGAATGGGTCAAACAGGAAGACGGTGATGACGACTCTCAAACTAGGAGAGAGAGTGAATCCCTCTCCAAGTTCCACTCTCAAGGTCGACGTTACCTCCTTGTAAGGAGAGGCTTGTGCTCCTCGTGGCCTACACCTCCCTCCCCTCCTCTTCATGGACCCTTTTTCCCATCCGCTCCTAGTACTACTGCTCCCAACCTAGCACCACCATCGCCCTTTGGGCCTCTATCACCTACAGTTGTACCTTTAAGGTCCTCTCTATGGCCATAGCCTCCACCCTCATTGTCCCTATCATGCTAGTGACTTGGATCACTGCGGTCGTCCTCCTCGCCTTGTGTGGTCGCCCTTGCAAGCACCTCATTAAGACAACCACTACACCATCACCAACATCATCAAGGCAAGCGTCAACATCATCCTACGACAGGGCAACATCTTTCATAAGGGTATATGTCCTATAGAAGGGCTTGTCAAGCCAAATGCCCAAGCCACAAAGGTAGGAGGGGGTAGGGGGAGTAGAGGTGGATGGAAGGGAGGAGAGGGTTGTTGGTGAGAGAAAGAGAAGAAAAAAAAAGGCTTCATTACTAAAAAAAAATCATAATCATCTAGTCCTTACACTTCATAGGGGTATATGAACAAGCAAAATGGATGTTTTAAGGGTATATTACACATCTTTGACAATAATTTTAAGGACATATATGTAATTAACCCTCATGAAAATTAGGTACAATTACGGAAGGAGTGGACAACATTTAAGATTATATTCTATAGACCTCCTCATACCATTAAGATAATTTCCTATAATCTCAAAATTTTCATAAGAGATGAAAAAACAGAATCGATGAAGTTACATAGACTTAATCACCACCCAACAACAATAGCTACTAGCACTTAAATACAAATGATAACAGTTGAATTAAATATAAGATGTGTTTGCCATTAATTCAAGATAAGTCATCTAAATGCATCATACTCTGTTCCGTACATCATATACATCTTCAAATAATTAGGTTGTAAGATATTTCCATCTACGTATTATTGGATGACCGGTGGAGGGAGGGTATGCAAGAACAATAGCACACACATACCCGTCGGGTTATTTTATTTTCATCTATTTTGAAATCAAGAGAACGTTGGCGACGACGGACAACCGCAACCCAACCCACAGCATATTTGAATTCAAACGAAGCGGGCGAGAGAGAGAGAGAGAGAGACACACGCACACACCCCTCACACCTCTCCGCTGTATCTGCTCCTCCTGTCCGGAAGCAACCACCACCAGGGAAACAAGAAGTCCGAATCGAAATCGAATGGCGACGACGATCGGTATGATGGATTCGGCGTACTTCGTGGGGAGGAACGAGATATTGGCGTGGATAAACTCAACGCTGCAGCTGAATCTGTCGAAGGTGGAGGAGGGGGCTTCGGGAGCGGTGCAGTGCCAACTGATGGACGCGGTGCACCCCGGCATCGTCCCCATGCACAAGGTGAACTTCGACGCCAAGACCGAGTACGACATGATCCACAACTACAAGCTTCTCCAAGACGTCTTCAACAGGCTCAAGATCACCAAGGTATCCTCCTCTACTAACCCTAATCCTCTCTCTCTCTCTCTCTCTCCCCCCATTCTTCTTCTTCTTCTTGTTGAGGAAATTAAGACGCCTTCTTCCTGATGGTTTTGGTTTCGTTTTGAATCATCCAACAAGATTTATGAAATGGATGGGCCTTGGACTGGGCTTGTTTGTTGTTGGTGGCGTCTCATCCCCTCTCTTTCTTTCTTTTTTTTCTCTCTTTCTTGTAAAAAATTAAGATTTTTTTTTAGGCTTTTGTTTAAAAGTTGGAACATTTTGAGAATCTTAAAAAGAGTGGAACTGTCTAGTTTTGCCTGGATATGAGTTGTCCGAACAAGTCCCCTGCCTCCATCAAATTCATTCCAGATGATAGGCTAACGGATCGAAATCTTGGCAAAGTGGCGGATTGAGATCGGATCCTCCTTCTTCTTCAGGGTTACTATGGTACTTCATTCCAGTTATCGACTTTGTATCCAGAGTTTGGATTGTGCGTTTGCTATTAAGGAGTTCCAGGTCATTTGTTGAAGGTCAAAGTAGCAACTTTTGGAGGTGGCTCACCATACTTTGCTTTCGTATTTGCCGGCCTTGATAACCCTCATCTTAAGCGGGTAGAAGTGAGGTGCCTCCCACTAAGATGGTATTGGTGTCTTACCAGCTGAGCTACCCCAGGTGGGCGGCGGCCTTGGTTGATGCTGATACAAAATTGGTTGTCTTCATTAAAAAAAAAAAAAAAAATCCTGTTACCAGTGGTGTTCATGGCTTTCTGATGTAAATTGGATCTCCGATCTCCATTTCGTTCTTCAATCATTGACTGACAACTTTGTGGTTCTACTAAATTAATGCATGCGCAACCTGATGAATGTGCGTGAATCATGGAGGTTTAAAAATCACTGCCGTCCCAATAGCATGGCATGCTTCTATATACAATTAGTTGATTCATAATAACTCGGATGGTCTTCGGTTGTCAAAATGTTCACTTTTTGTAGCTGTTAGAACATATTGCCTGTGGTAAATGGGGGAAATCTCACGAAACGGGATTTGTTTATTAATAAGGGCCTTTTACATTTTGAAAGAAAATCAGGTGGAAGTTCTATGCTAGACATATTGTGAATGTCAAGACAAAGATGCAAAGCCATCTAACACGGGCCTTGTCTTTAGGCGGCTGTAATTTTCATAAATTTCCCATTTCCCATGAACATGGGAGGCTTACATTGTCTAATTTTATCCTTATCATCTGATTCAGTTTTTTGCATCCAGTTGAAGGAGATAAGAACATATTGCTAACATGTCATTAACGTGATGTTTGGCATTTCCATAGATGCATGAGATTCATCCTTGCCTTCTGTAACGAGGCCATTTTGTTGGACGAATTTTCCATTCAGTAGGATTTGACCCTTTCGTTTTCCTGCATTCTGATTCCGTCCATCTTCCCCTCTATTTCAGCACATTGAAGTGAACAAACTTGTCAAAGGAAGGCCACTTGACAATCTGGAGTTCATGCAGTGGATGAAGAGATACTGTGATTCTGTTAATGGCGGCATGTTGAACAAGTAAGAATCTTTTTTGTATCATATAACACAGAAGAAAATCTATCCACGAAGCGTCAGTTTTACTAGATAATTTGTTTTTTTTTTTGAAAATTCTAGTTATTGAGTAAACTATATCTTCCTATGCATTTATGTTCTCAAGTCGTACATAGTTGCCAGGCAAGAAAAAGGAAAATGGTGTACAACTGCATTTTTTTAAACAAACTTATATTCCTCTCACCACTTTCTTACCATAAAATATGAGGAATTTATATCAAAGAAACCCTTTTCATTTATTTCCAATTGATATACTGTATAATTTAACTGCACTCTCCTTCTTAGTTACAATCCTGTAGAAAGAAGGGATTCGTGCAAAGGAGGCAGAGAAGCTGGCAGGAAAACTGCAGCATCACATGTTGCACCCAAAGCTACTTCAGTGGCATCTAAATCTCATTCAGCACAAACCACACGAAGAAATGAAAACAATACTGTTTATCCATCTCAAAAGACCAGCAAATCTACAATGAATTCTACTAGCCAACAAGCTTTTGAAGAACAGGTTATCTATTTTTGTTCACACATCAACTTGTTGGTACTTGTTAATTACTTAATTCACATTGTATTCCTTATGGCCTATCGGTTAATTTAATTCAGATCACTGAGCTGAAGCTTCTGGTTGACAGTCTTGAGAAAGAACGTGATTTCTATTTTGCAAAGTTGAGAGACATTGAGATTGTGTGCCAAACTCCTGAACTGGAGCGACTGCCAGTAAGAGGCCTTGTCTTGATTCTCCTCCTGATTTCATACTTTCAACCCTTTGTCTTTCATCTTAAGATTTGTTTTCTGAACACAGCCCACACGGATTATGTTTTTGACCCTTGCTTTTAGTTTGGTATCAGTTATATGGCAGCTTGTTTCAGCTTTTGAGTTTAAAATCAATTCCAGAGTATGAAGGCAAAAACCAACCAACCAACCCTTTTCTCATATTATGTAGAGCCAAAAACATGGATTTTTCACCTTCACTCAGATCTATTTTGAGTTACTGTAGACCTTGAATTCAGAATGACCAAATTCGTGCTTGATAGTTACCTTTCAATCAGGCTCAACATCCAATTTTTCACATTTTCGGAGTGGCACATCAATAGGCAACTCTCTAGATGCCCGAACCACCTCAAATGAGAAGTTCATGAATAAAACTCACCTCAAAGTTCTCCGGTTAAAGAACCACAACAGACTATTAAGTTTTCTATTTTTGTTTTCATAATTTGAATATAGCTCCAGAGGAATGTGCTTTCCACTTTGAAAAATGTAAGATTTGGATAGCATCTATGCCAACAGGGATTTCTTCATATGTCCCACAAACTACTGATATTACACATGTGTTCCTGAGTCTTTTATGTACATATAGGCCTAAACATTTTGGATAACCTTACATAAATATGCCTTGAGTTAAGTCAAGAAGAAACTTACTATTCATGAGAGAGAGAGAGAGAGAGAGAGAGAGAGAGAGAGAGAGAGAGATTTGTTGTTCTTGATAGAAAAACATTAGAATCATTTGTTACCGGATTTGGGGGTTTATTTCATGCTTGGTAGGCTAAATTTTGAAGCTGGCCAATTCAATTCTAGGTGGAATTGGTTTCTTCCTCTCAACAACTCCCTTGTTCCTCACTTAATTCCTTGAAGTGACATTTGATGACCCAAACACCAAAACACTCTAATTCCTCTATTAGTTCCACTTTGTAACAATTCCTCTTTTTATTCCACTGAATTGATTCCACTAACCGAACACCACCTTAGGAAATAGATACATTTCCCTCTCTCTCATATCCTAATACTCAAATTGTTTTCATTCTTTTCCTTCCATCACCTTCACCATGAATCTACCATGATTTTCAAGTTTCTGCAACTTTTATGATTAAGTGATGTGATTGTCAATATTTATTATTTTTTAGTAAAGTTTTTGTTAAGAGGATAGTCACTTGAGATTTTTTTTTTTTTGTATAGTTTGTTTGGATGTCAACATTTACATGAACATTATGATCTTAATTAATCCTAACCTTCATATAAATTTGTTACTACGTGCTCAATTTCTATGCTCATATTGATGGAAAGGCATAAGTATGAAATCAAGCATCTAACAAGGGCATTTGTCCAAAATATGTTTAGTGCTAGGGCATGTGTATACATGTATTTAGAGTAGTGTCTATGTAATCCCGCGCTACAATTATTCACTTGAACTTGTTTTGTTCTTTCTTGATAATCATATTCCTCACTCTTTGATTTTTTCATCAAAATTTTGCTGTGGAATGGAGCTCAATAGATTCCAAAAAATCCAGAACCCTAGTGGTCAGGTCCAGGTTTTCAGTTTAAAATAAGTTCCGTATTAAGAATCAACCCAGATTTCTGAGTTAAAGAACTGAAATGAATTTTCTTGGTCTAGTTTCTTTATTTCCTAGTTGGTTTATGAATAAAATATTTTCAAATTGACTGATATTTGCGTCATTCAAGCTAGGATCCTTAGCTTGGGTTGATTCCTTGCCAATTATGGGATCCATCTTGTTCAATTTCTTGATATCATACTTTGACTTTCATCTCAAAACTTTGTTTTGTGATGGTGCTAAACAGAGGCCAAATTTTAGATCCAGAACCATCCTTCTGGTTCATTAGCAGTTGAAATTTTAAGTTTAAAATCAGTTCCTGATTGAAAATAAATCAAAATTTTATTTGCTTATTGGTTTAATTATTTTTCTGCTTCCAAATTTTCAACGAGTTCAAAGTAGTATGATTCTCCTTTTCAAGCCAACAGATATCAACATAATCTATGTCATCATCTGTGGCCTAAGTTGATCACTTGCTTATTAGGGGGGCACTCATTTTCATCTATTATTGAAATCATCCTTCTCTTTTATCCACTTTCAGTCAATTGATTTAAATGGATAAAGATTTCAATCAAAATTGGCCTGCCAACATTTTTTTTTTTTGTTTATCGTTCTTCAATCAAGATCACCTGAATTATGGATTGAAAAACACTACATTGAAGTATGCATTTTTTCCAGATTGTAAATGCGATCCAGAGTATCCTGTATGCTACAGATGACAGCCCATCTGTGGTGGCTGAAGCACAAGCCATTATTTCCCAGCAGCCACATGAACAAACCAGTTCTCTCAGTCCAATCGCTGAGACATCGGATGAGAAGCCGAAGGTAGAAACACAGAAGAGGAAGAACATATCAACTCTCGAGGTTGACATGGCCGCACGCTCAACCTTGTCGCCAAGGCAGAGGATTTCAGATGTCTCAGATGTTCATTACTGTGGATCACCTCTAACTAACTGCTGAATGGGAATCCCTCCTGCCTTTACCTCATTTGTTTGTCTGTACCCTGTGCTTTTGAATACCCTGATATTGTTGGTTGCCAAGTTCTGCAGAAGCTCACCTGCAGGATCATTAAAACTCTGTAGCGTCTTACAAAATGTACCCATAATAGAAACTGTTGCCTATGGGATTCATAATGGAAGATTCTTCAGTTAATGTCAGATTATACTGATTGCGATTGCACTCTTTCTGGGTGACTGCCTGTCAACCTCCTTGATTTTGCATTGACATTTCTTTAAATTCATCTACTTGTAGCAACTCTAGCATGAATGAAAGCAATTCAGACAAATTTTGTTGGTTCTAGGTTATATTTTTAAGCCAAGCGACACCGAGGAGAAAGAATTGGTATTATGTAATCTATGTCTTTGCTTGGAAGGAAAATGATTTTTGGTGAACATGCTCGTTCATGGGGTAAATGCTGCATTTGACGTGAATTTCATGTGGTTGTGATCAGGATTCACAGAGGTGACAGGATTACTATGAGTGAATATAATTTTTTCAAGACTTAGAATCATTTGAAGAATGCTTTCCGAATAGCATTTTATTGATGGAGTTATTTTAATATGATTGTGCACTTGCACTGTCATATGTATTATACTTTATTCCCAATCTTTAAGGTTTTTTGTAATTGCCTGAACATTTAAGAACACTTGAAGTTTCTGTGGTCACCATCATCAAAGCCCCACTTGCTTTTCTACTTCACCAATGTAGTTTATGTTGTTCTCTCCATCAGAATTTTTTTTGAAGGTTAAAAAGGAGATCCATTCATTAACCTCAAAGAGTACATGGAAGGTGCGGCCCATTCCAAACACCAATGATGTTTGAGTCAGTATGATGCTTAGCAAGGGCGTGAGCACGGTCAACTTAGGAACAGAGGCTAACAAATTCTGAATTTTCAATAGAGCATGAGAGGACCGCCAACTAGATTGCATTTGTTTATGAATCCGGCTCACCAGAACAACTGCATCGCTGTGAATCCCATTGGATTTCATGGCCAAAGATGAGGCAAATCCGATGCCTTAAAGAATTGCAATCATTTCTTCTTCTGAACTACCACCAGAGAGAACTCGGACTACTCTGGGTGCAACAATCTGATCATCATTCATAGAACAGCTGCAGCACAAGCACAGTCATTACAAATTGCTGCATCAACTTGCCTAACCACCCGACTCACCCTGTGATCGATAACCACCAAAGCAGGCCAGCTCACTTCCTATAAGATCAGAATTGTAGGATAACTCCATTCTGACAGCATGCAGCCAAACCTCTCCAGGATGAAATGCCACCTTTCCAAACACTAACTCCTTTCTGTCCAACGAGGTAGCATGAGGGAGATAGAGAAACATATGAGAGTGGGAATCCTGTGATGCTAAATGGGAAATAAGCTTCATCAAGATATCAAACCAATGCTCTTCCATCTAAGAAATTCTCACCCTAGCTCTAAACCAAATGGCCCTAGCTGTTGAACATTTCAACAAAAGTTGCCCAATATCTGTGAAGACTTCTATTTATCTCTAGTTATTTTATTACTTTTGGTGTATTTTGTTATTTTTTATTTTGATCTAGACATGCACTGTTATTTACCCAAACCTCTCTCTCTATAAAGATGTATTGGGTCCTTTTCTAAGAAATAAGATTGCTCCTTGTTTCCCACTTGATATCAGAGCGTGGTCCTAAGTCGAGTTCTGGTATCTTACCGAGAAAATCCCTCCTAAACCCTAACACCAAAAGCCTTGTTCTTCCCTCCACCACCGCTAGCCTCCTGCTTCTCTCCCCACCGGCACAAGGGCTTCTCACCGACTCTCTCCACCAATAGGGGCGGTCAAGCGGGGGCCCATAGGGTCCCAGGCGAAGCTAGACCCCTAGGTGATCTACCATAGGGGTCATAGGAGGGGATTCCCACGCTACTACATCACCTCAGGGGCTTTAGGTGAAGGAGCAAGTCCTCTGGGCGACGCACCTTGTTCCTGTGAGAGATTTGCATGCTACTGCAGTTCCTGAGGTACTTCGAGTGATAACACTGGGGCCTCAAGTAGTCTAGCAAGCCTCTCCGGTGAAATATCTAGTGGAGTGAGAGGTGCTACTAGTGGTGACACTCCTTTAGACCATAGAACAGAGGGTTTTTCTTCTCGTTGCGAGTGTGCAGGGCTCTCCCCAAGCCATGCGTACCCTGTATCATCACAAGGGGACCTCTTCATGTTTTGAGTGTGATCTGAAATGATTTTTTCATATCAGTTAGTGGCATTTTTCCTCTGCTTATTTAGCTCAAGATGGCAAGTCTTATCCCTTGGTGACCCACTTCATCCCTGCTAGGCACAATGCCAATCTCAGGAGGAGCATAGATGGCATTGGATACCTTTATTGTGACAGCGATGGTAGAGTATGCAAGCTTGATGCTACAGGAGCATGACAGGAGTCTCCATGATGCAAGAGGGTTACTTGATTTCAGTGCTTCACAGCATCTTTGTGGAGATCAAAGTTATTTCCAGTCACTCAATTCTATTGCATTTGGGAGAACGGTACAGGTTGCTGATGGCAGGCACGCTCCTGTTGTTGGCTAAGGGGAAGTGTTTGTTGGCTAAGAGCACTACACGTACCAGAGTTTCCCATGAGCTTGTTATCCATGAGTAGGATCACGAAGGATATTCGTTGCAGGGTTTTTTTTTATGAGGTTGGATGTATTGTCCAGGATAAGTTCACTGGGAAGGCCATCACCAAAGGTACAGAGGAAAATGGTCTTTATCACCTTGGCCAGGAGCCATTTGCAGGAGCCAGTAGGTATGATGGTGGGAGTGCCTTACAGTGGCACATTCGTCTAAGTAACCTACCTCTGGATAGCCTCAGGAAGGTGATTCCACATATTTCACCTGGTACTACTATTATGTGTGATGCTTGTGTTAATTCAAACTCTTCTAAATAATATTTTGATGATTTTACAAAATAAAGTAAAAGAAATAAATATTGGATATACCGTATTCTTTCCCTGTCATAACTCAATTGCAGGTTTCACCATCAAGGAATCAGAAAATGAAGATATGTATATAGTCTAGGCCTTAGGATTTATTGTATATTTCAAGAGTTGTAGAGAGCCTCCAAATAAAATATATATCTCTAAACTTAGGAAAAATTAGAAACAAAAATCAAATTCAGAAACACATATCAGACATCCAATCATATTCATAAATGTCTGATTTTTTAGTTTAAGTCATCTTACATCTCTATCAGATGACTAAATACCCGTAACCTTGCCTTAAGATTTTAAACACTTAGGCTCCAGTTGATGAAACCTAACTCCAAACGTCCATAGGTCTAGTTAGACGTTCGATAAGATGTCTAGACATGTCTCCAGACGTTTAATAATGGAACGTTACACCTAATCTTTGTGTGAAGATTTGTCAGAATAAATCTTTTTAGTTTCACAAGAAATCCGAACTCCAAGATAATTATGATCTTCAAATTAACGTCCAAAATATATGTCAAACGACCAATCTGACGTCTGACCCTTAAATACTAGAACCATGTTTAATTCTGGTCCAAAACAGGAATAAATCCACGCAAAATTAGATGTCCAAAATTTTACCCAAACGTCTTATCATAGTACCCCAGACATCTGACCTAGAACTTTATTTCTATCCAACAAAAATAGGAACTCTAACCCTTTGTATCAGACGTCCAAATATATTGTCAAACGTCTGACCCAAAAATCAGACATCTGATTCTGCTATTAGAATCATTATAAGCCTGATTTGAGTTGGATTTCATCTCAATCTCTTGAGACTTGCCTGCAACGGTTATGAGCCCTCTCCCAAGCCTTCTTGAATGTTCTAAACTTGTCTATAAATACCCCATAACCTCGCTTAGGCAAGACACACCTTGGAGAGATAATTTACAAAGAAAATCACTTGTTCTACTTGCTCCATTGCTCCCATTGCCCTACTACTGTACAACTCCTCTCTTAGGCAAATTGATTGTGCTACAACCTTCATCATCACAGAATTCAATCACACTTAGTAGTTAATTTAATCATATTTTGGGGTGCTCTATAGGGTGCTTTATTTTCTATTTACATATATCTATTGTAGTTGGGTATCCAGCATGTTAGATTCGCATCTCTTCCTAGTGAAGGGAGAAACCTCAATTTAGGGATCGAACGTGGGAATTGTAATTGAAGTACACTACCCTCGTTTCAAATAGTGTGGATAGTTGATTGATCACAATTATGATCGTAAATCCTAAGTCAGGGATTGACTTAGGTAGTGGTTTTCACTCGGTTTGGGTTTCCACCTAAAAATCTTGTGCCTCCATTGTGTGATTGATTTTTTATTTAGCTATTGTCTTTCAATTTCATTATTCATCCCCCCCCCTTCTAGTGCAATTTCAGCTTGCCAATTAGGTAAGTATCATCGGTCTTCTTTTCCTGGCAGTACTTCTAGATCAACAACTGCTTTTGAGTTACTCCAAATGAATGTCTGGGGACCAAGTAGAGTCCCAGACAGGATGGGACATCGTTATTATCTTGTTGTCATTGATGATTTCACCAGAGTAACCTGAGTGTTTCTTCTGAAGAACAAAGGAGATGTTGGAGGTGTTAGAGACTTCTCTTAGATATCAGGATTCAGTATTCTGCCACAATGAAGATTGTACGGACATATCATGCCCTCGAGTTCTGTGCTACTAGACTTAAGAAGTTCTACAGGACTCATTGGATTATCCACTAGACCACTTGTCCTCATACCTCATAGCAGAATAGGGTTGCAAAGCGGAAACACAGACACCTGTTAGAGGTTGCTCACACTCTTCTTATCTGCCATAGTGTTCCACAGAAATATTAGGGGGATGCTATTTTGACAGCATGCTACCTCATTAACAGGATAACTAGTTCAGTCTATCACGAGTAGATATCAATTCTTTTGTTACATCCAGATGGTGAGCTTTTCCAGGTGTCTCTTAGGACTTTTAGGTGTCTTGCTTTTGTTCATGTGCCATCACTAGGACTTAACAAGCTTGCTACTTGCGTTGTTAAGTGCATCTTCTTAGGGTACTCCATGAGTCAGAACGGGTACTGATGTTATGATCCCATCACCACAGTCATTATGTTAGCATTGATGTGACTTTTCATGAGACGACACCATATTTTTCAATTGATGGACAAACGAGTGTTCACGATCATGCAGCTCCCATGCCTATTCCTTCTGCTCCACTTGAGGTGATTTTGATCTCCAGACCTCAGTCGACTTCTTCGGGCTCTATTATCTTCTTGGATGACTTCAAAAGATTGCATGATCCATTGCACACATATAGTAGACCTCATGCAACACTACAGAGGCCACCACCCGCACCAGTGACTAATACTCCGTAGGCAGTTGAGATGTGTTTTGATGACAATGACAGTCTAGTTTGACCTGATCCTCCGAACAGTGCAGATCACAATAGTAGTAAGGTTCCTTCTTCAGAGATTCAATTAGAGGTACTAGATGATTCTGACCTTCCTATTGTCATTAGGAAGGCACCTCACACGTGTGAGTCCAGATATCGTGCTATAGGCAGTTTAGCTATCGATGGTCTTGGTTCTCAGTTTGGCAGCTTTTGCCAAGCACTTACAGCCTCACACATTTCGTCTACTTATCAGCAAGCCATGCTTAATCCAAAGTGGTGTCAAGCCATAGAGGATGAGATGGCAGCACTTTAAAGTAGATAGACTTGGGAGCTCACATCGCTTCCTACAAGCGTGCAACTAGTTGGCTCCAGACGAGTCTTTACCTTGAAGTATAACCTGGATGGATCTATTTAATGTATAAGACTAGGTTGGTGGCAAAAGGGTTCACCTAGACTTATGGCGTAAACTTCTTTGATACTTTCTCCCCCATTGTGTGGCTTGCCACTATTCAGATACTTATCTTTGTTGCGGCTCCCAAAGATTGGTGGTCACACCAGCTTTATGTGAAGAACACTTTTCTCTATGATGATCTTCAGGAGGAGGTTACATGTAGCAGCCCCCAAGTTTTGAGGTTTAGAGGGAGTGTGTGTGCAGACTTAGGAAGGCCATCTATGGCTTGAAGCAAAGGTTGAGATCTTAGTTTCAAAAGCTCTCAAATGTGTTGCAGAGGATAGGGATGCAGAGGTCTTCTTCATATCACTTTCTATTTGTCAGGAAAACGAAGAGTGGCATGGTAGCACTATTGGTGTAAGTAGATGACCTGATTATCATTGGCAATGATGAGGCTAAGGTAAGACAGGTAAAGGAATATCTTGCACGGTAGTTTGTTATGAAGGATATGGGTCAGTTTAGATATTTCTTGGGAATTAAGGTCACTAGGAGCAGAGATGGGATTGTTCCTTCTCAAAGCAAGTATGCGTTGGATGTTCTTCAGGAGATAGATATGCTGGGGTCCAAGCCAGCGAATATTCTTATGGACCCCAAGGCACATCTTCATAAGGAAACAGAGGCAGCTGATAACATAGCATATAGACAGCTTATGGGTAAGTTGTTATACCTTAATATTACCAAACCTAATATTTCCTTGGCAATAGTCAAACTTAGACAGTTTATGGAGAGGCCAATTGCACTGGCAGGTAGCTATGCAGGTGCTGAGATACTTCAAGAAAGAATCAAGTCATGATATTCTCTTTCAGAGAGACTCTCCTATGACACTGGTAAGATATTCCGACGTTGATTATGCAAGATGTGTGCTCGATAGGAAATCTACAACTGGTTTCTGTACTTTTGTGGCTGGTAATCTGGTTACCTGGAGGAGCAAGAAATAGGGGGTAGTTTCTCGCTCCAGTGCAAAGTCATAATATAGGGCGATGGCCCAAACTGCTGCAGAAGGGATCCAGATATTATCTCTACTACATGATCTGCATGTCCAGATTGAGGAACCTGTGGATATGAGATGCAACAATCGAGTGACTACATACATAGCCAATAGCCCAATGTTCCATGAGCGCACCAAATACGTTGAGGTTGACTACCACTACACCAGAGATCTCATATAGCGTGGTTTGTTGCGTACCACTTATGTTGCATCTAAGGATCAAGCTACCAATGTGTTCACGAAGCCTCTACCTTGATCGGCATTTGACTATTGTTGTTCCAAGCTGAGAATGATTGATATCTATACTCCAACTTGAGAGGGAGTGTTGAGACTTCTATTTATCTCTAGTTGTTTTACCACTTTTGGTGTATTTTGTTATTTTTTATTTTGACCTAGACTTGCACTATTATTTACCCAAACCTCTCTCTCTCTATAAAGATGTATGGGATCCTTTTCTAAGAAACAAGATTGCTCATCATTTCCCACTATATCTTCTTCATAAGCTTTACACAAATAACTAGGGGTGTGTACGGATCGGGTTCAACCCAAACCCCACCCAATTGGGTTAGGTGGGGTTAAGAGTTATAGTGGGTTGGATTGGGTTGGGTTGGGTTTAATCAACTCAACCCAACCTGCAACCTAATTTATACATACATATATATTATATGTATATAATATATACGGAGCACCAAGTTACAAATAGAAATTTGAAACCTCATCTCAAGTCTCAACGTCTCCTCACTCGTATATCCTAAATTCCTAATTCTCAGCCTTCACTAATCCCTCATCTCTTCCATAGTTACCTCCACTGTTTCTAGGTGACACCTACCCTCAGCTCACCTCCAACTTCTACTCTAAGCAATGCCTCTTCTCGGCTCCAAGCTATAGGTGGTGCCCTCTCCTCTCCTCAATGGTAGCAACACCCTGTACTTTTTAGGTAACCCTCAACCTTCTCTCATCAGCCCCCCACCTTCTCTTATAACCTATATATTGATAACTCTACCTAACCACAATTTTTTTGAGGATTCTAACTCTGAATCAGTGGTCAGCGAAATCAAAGACTTGGAGCCTTGTCTTCACTCACAATCTCTTCCTGATTACCTACCAGAACCACCCATACTAACTTCACCCACCCTCCATCCCACCAACTTCTCTCCTACTCCCTTTCCCTTGGACCTACCACCCAACCCACCCGAGTTTGGATTTCATCATGAATTAAAACCATGGTCAGACTCGGGTCATTTTTCCATCTCATTTGATCCCTATAGTTTTACCAATCATCTTATAGGGGATCTAGAGGAAGACCTTTTTCATGAGGGCATTCATATGTCCAATTTTTTACATGACCGTCTGTCTTCCATGCATCACTTCACGCTTGGCTGAATGGCGTAAAAGATAGCAATGGATGAGAGGTAACCTATCATTTTTTTTTTACTACTTTCCTTTTATCTTTCTTTTTCCAGGTTTTGACCATCCTGAACCGGACTGCTTTTCACTAAGGTGATCTCTTTTCCCTCCTAATGCACGAGGACATTGCATATCATAAGCATGGGGGGGTGTTTTTAAATTTTGACGATCGATTCAAGATTTTTTCAAAACCTAAAAATATGTAATTTTTCTTTTGCATGCATCTTCATAATAGAAAAATCATAAAACTCTTTGAGGAAAATTTTTGAAAATCAAGACTAAGGTTGAAGAATGATTTCAAGGTACAGTGGGATTTAATCTTTAACAAATTAGGGACTAGAATGTGGATCCAATTTTTAGAACTTTTGGGTCTATTCTTAGACTAAATCAAGTGTCTTTCTTTAAATTTCATGTGAACTCGTGATGATTCGGGTGACTTGATATCTTTTTTGTAATATGGAAATTACTTAGCTTAGTTCTCGACCCAAAAACTTATCTCTTGCAAAAATTCTTATGTCAAATTTTACACATAGCCAACACTTAAAAATAATTTAGAAAATTAGAAAAGCCCTTTGTTTAGTCTTAGTGAAATCCGAGGCAGATGATTTGTTTGAGTTCCCACCACCGAAGAAAATGCCTCCTTTGAGGATGCGATAACAATATGTTACCACCTCAGTGCTGCTCTATATCTATATTTCATATCTTTAGATGGAGCACTAAGGCGTAATTTTGCAGCTCAGGTATCTTGGACGGTGCTCTATTGAAATGATCTGTGGTCCTTTTGGGTTGTTTAAGACATCTGGATGAACCATCAGACGTCTATCCAGACGTTTGGATGGAGGGTCAGACATCTGAAAGTAGAAGAACCGAACCTGTTGTTCTTTTTCTGCACGCGCACTACACGCACACTCACCCCCCCTCTCCTCACCCCAAACCCTAACCCTCTATCTATTTAAACCCCCCTCCCCCACGCCACTCCATCCATCTTCACCAGCCACCACCTTCGTCCTTCCTTCCTCCCTTCCTTCTAGCGCGGTGAGAGGAGAGGAAGCTGAGATAGATTGACGAGACGTGGAGGAGAGGAGAGCTCGAGAGGAGGATCTTGCAAGGGAGCCACGAGAGCTTGGGAGGAGCTCGGAGGAGGAGCTTACGGCCTCCTGAAGCTGCCGAGAGGAGGAGAGGAGAGCTCGAGAGGAGGATCTTGCAAGGGAGCCGCGAGAGCTTGGGAGGAGCTCGGAGGAGGAGCTCGCGGCCTCTTGAAGCTGCCGGCCTCACAGCTACGGGCGACGTGGAGGACTTCCACGCGAAGAAGAAGGCTCGCGGAGTTTCTGCGTACTGGATATTTTCTAGTATCAGACGTTGGGAGCACATCCCAGACACCTGGAATAGCCGAAGGACGTCCGGAGCTAGAGCTGGACGTCTGAAAGCACGCTTTGTGCTAAGGTACGTGCTTTTGTGCGGTTACAGCCATGCAGGCCTCACCGCAGGGATCTTGTCTTGCCTTTTCTGATGGTTTGCACGTACATACGCAGGGAGCAGGCTGTTGGAAAGGCGTGGGGTGCGCCCTTCGAGGTGCTTTTGGATGTCTAGACACGTCGTCAGACGTTTGACCGTACCTCCAAACGACCGGAAGGAGAGTCCGATGTCTGGAACTCACCTCAGATGATCGCGGAAGGGTCCGGACATCCGAGGTAGCTGTAGGGAACCCAGGGTAAGTATTGGCATCTTTTAAGACGTTTGGGATTTGACCCAGACGTCTGATTTTGGACAGTGTGAGTGTTTTTGGCTCGTTTAGGGCCCAAACGGGATCGGATTCTCCCAAATGAAGTACCGTTGTTTTTCGCTTGAGTTCCTCTACGAGTTAGTATTACTTGTATATGATTTTGGACTCGTTTGATGTGGATGGTCAGTTGTATAGGTCTCAAGCCAGTCGAGTACGCAGGAGCCACGGAGGCAACGGGATCTACGATCCGAGTCCCCATTCCTCCCGTATTTGCTGGTAGAGTGGTTTATATTAATATTATGATTTAAATAAATGAACTGCATGCTTAGAATAACTTGAGTGAACCCTAGGATGAGAATGAACCCTTGGACAGAAACAGATGAGTATGGTTTGAACTATATTGTATACTTGAGAACATGTAGAACCCTAGGATGAGCATGAAACCTAGGGCAGGAACAAATGAGTATGATTGAGCTACACCGTGTACTTGAGATGCCTATAAAACTTTAAATGCCAGCAAATATACTGGTTACTTAGTATGATGTCTTGTCAGTAGAAAATCACGAGCTGATCTGAAAGTTTGGAATACGAAATGAAAGGAATACCCGCATGAACCCTACAGGGAATTAGTAGGAACTCCTGTAGATGGGAAGTGGGCTGGCCCTTATGTACGCAGTACCAAGGAGAGCCACTGCCCCTTTAGTGTAGAGGGGTACTAGCCGTCCGTTGGGTTGAGCCTCGGGGTCAGGCCTAGACACTCTACACCGACTCTGTTTGGCTCTCGTGTATGTGGTATCGAGGTGAGCTACTTAGTGTAAGGAGGGAGCTACCCACCCTAAGGGGCCCAGGGTTAGGACTAGTCGCCCTACACCGACTCTTGTTAGGTCCACTGGGCAAACCGAGATAGTCGGACGAGGGTACGCGGACTATTGAGGGGCGAGACCCCTGTTCTATTCTGTTCTGAGAGGGCAAGGTCCTGTACTGTTCCGTGCTATACCTTAAAGCATACCCACTAGCGGAAACGACTGACCATGTGCCAGTGCAGGATAGCTACCTGCGTGCTTATCATGTGTGCCGTAGTCACTGCTATGTCGCGACCGTGACCTCGAGGTGGTTGATTGAGTGTAGGATTACCACGGGGGACTCCCGGCTAGGAGAGTACCACGTGTGCCTCCTACATCATGGAAAAGACTGCAATCAAGATCGTTCCTGTGAGGAACAGGCCGGAGCAAGAAATGACCTAGGTGAATAAAGGAACAACAATTTAAAAGTACTTGGTTGAACTAAATGAAAATGGATATTTGTTTAATTGCATTAATTAATTTGTTATCTTAATTACATGGAAATGGCTAAATTACTACTCAGCGTTCACTGACTCCGAAAATTCTTATAACCTTGTTCAGGTCAGGGAGTTGAGCAGCCAGTACTACCGGCTGTAGAGGGAGCTGGGTCCAATCGAGCCCAACCTTAGCTGCGTTTCTTACTGTTTTCCCTAGCTTCTGTTGCAGCAGTGAGTATTTTATTCTATATAATACTGTTTCAGTTACTTTTCTGCTGTACTTTTCTCTGTCATAGCTGTGATGGCTTATAATATGGATAGACTTTTCGTTATGTTCTTATACTGTCACTTGTTTTCTTTCTGCTTAGTTACTTTGCATGTATGGAAGTAAATTATTTCCTGCTTTTGGTTATTTCTCGTTGGACGACTAAGTCTTGGGATTAGTCGAGGCGGGCCGATCTCGGATCTTGTAGGGATCTGGGATTAGGTCGTAACAAGATGGTATTAGAGTAAGGTCGTCCAGAGAAATGAACCAATTGGTTTGAGAACTGGTCACCCACATGCATGTAACTAGGATATCTATCACAACGTATCGCTTTGATCTTCGCTTCGAGTCTTATCTCTTGATGTAATCTATTATCATTGACAGTTCCTGCTCTTTTTCCGGTGTCTCTTTGTAGGAGATGTCTCGTCGAGGAGTTTCTGAGGTCGGCCACGGATGTGGCCGTGCACAGTGTCAAAGGGGCAGACGTGCCGGACTTGAGGCACCAGCCGACCCACCTCTCCTTCCGGGCATTCAGATCTAGGATCTCGCCCAAATGGTTCGAGATATCGTACGGGAGGAGCTCCAGCAGCCTCCTCGGCCACCCCTTCTCGAGGACGTGGAGGGAGAGTCCTCTGTGGGGCAGGGGAACCGCCACAGCGCTGTACGAGCTGGAGGGGGAGGGGGTGATCCACCACCGCCCCCACCACCCTCAGACACTTCTGAGCATGAGCCCTCCTTGCCTGGAGGTGTACCTGTTCCCCCGTTGCAGCTCCACCACGAGCTTTTCGACCAGTTCCGGAAGCTGAAGCCCCCCTCCTTCAAGGGGGATAAGAGCCCGTCTGAGGCAAAGGACTGGCTGGAGTAGATAGAGAAGGTGCTCGACACCCTCCACCCTCCTGCAGAGTACCGCATGGCCTTTGCCACATACCGGCTAGAGAGTGCAGCCCACAAGTGGTGGAGGGCAGTCAGAGGCCAGGAGGGAAGAGCCGACGTGGGACCTGTTCGTGGCTCTTTTTTGCGAGCAGTACTTCCCGCAGACCTGGCAGGACCAGAGGAGGCGAGAGTTCCACACTCAGGAGGGACTGCTCATCAATGTGGCCAACCGGGCCACATCAGAAAGGACTGCCCATCTAGGGCCGAAGCACAACAGATGCTCCTTGCATCGAGTGCTGGAGGCCGAGCTGGCGGCCGCGATCACCAGGCATGTGGAGGAGGACAGCAATCACGAGGAGGGTACCGGCCAGCTCTTGCCCACCTGACCCAGAGCGTGGCTGCTTCGTCTGCACCTAAAACTGAGGGGCGCATCAATGCCCTAACACACAGAGACGTCAGGGCTTCAGGTTCTGTGGTGACAGGTATGGTTACTGTTTCTAGCAGATTAGTCTACGTACTTTTTGATTCTGGTGCCACATTCCTCTGTCTCCTCGAGTTTTGACATCAGTTTAGGACCAGGCAGTGTACTGTTAGAGGTTTCGTTTCTGAGTAGAGGGCCAGGTGGACAGTTGTTCGTAGCAGAGGAGGTCTTTACAGACTGTGAGGTCGCTATAGGGGGACACAGTCTTCCCGCCGACCTGATTGTGATCCCGATGGAGGACTTTGGCGTGATTCTGGGGATGAACTGGCTGTCTACCTATCACCCTTTTGTAGACTGTTTTGGGAGGAATATCGTCTTCTCTATACAAGAGTTGCCTCCCTTTAAGTTTCACGACCAACCAGTAGACGGAGGCTTGAGGTTCATCTCCGCGTTTCGGACAGCGAAGCTTTTGGGCTAGGGGTGTGAGGGCTTCTTGGCTTGTGTCATAGTAGAGCCTAGCCCAGTGGCCGACTTTCAGAGTATTTCGATGGTCTGCGAGTACCCCGACGTTTTCCCAATGGAGTTGCCAAGACTATCACCTGAGCGTGAGATCGAGTTTGAGATCTCGTTAGTACCGGGGACCAACCCCATTTCTACTACACCTTACAAGATGGTGCAGCTTGAGCTACGAGAGCTCAAGTCACAGTTACAGGACTTGTTGGAGAAGGGCTTTGTGAGGCCCAATGCGTCCTCTTGGGGAGCCCCTGTGTTGTTTGTGAAGAAGGACGGTACCCTGCGACTTTGTATCGACTACCAACAGCTGAATTAGGTCACCGTCAAGAACAAGTATCCGCTGCCTCGTATCGATGACCTGTTTGACCAGTTGAGAGATGTCACAGTGTTCTCTAAGATAGATCTGAGGTCAGGTTACCATCAGTTAAGGATCAAGGAGACCGACGTCTCGAAGACAACTTTCCGTACACGGTACAGGCACTACGAGTTCTTGGTCATGTCGTTTAGGCTGACCAATGCCCCCGCTACTTTCATGGACATGATGAACTATGTTTTCAGACCATATTTAGACAAGTTTGTGGTAGTGTTCATCGACGACGTCCTAGTCTACTCACGGGATCAGGCACGGCATGGACAACATTTACGTATGGTCGTGGATACCTTGAGATGACGCAGGCTGTATGCTAAGTACAGCAAGTGCGAGTTTTGGCTAAGACAAGTGACTTTCTTGGGCCACGTGATATCGGGAGACGAATTGGCTGTGGATCCATCCAAGGTTGAGGCCGTGCTCAAGTGGGAGAGACCACGCACAGTGACAGAGGTATGCAGTTTTCTGGGACTGGCAGGCTACTATCGGTGATTTATCAGAGGGTTCTCTTAGATCGCACGTCCTATGACTCAGCTAACCCGGAAGGACATGCCCTTTTCCTGGACCAACGAGTGCAAGGCGTGTTTTAAGGAGTTGAAGGAGAGACTGACTTCAGCTCCTGTACTTACCATTCCAGACAGTAGTGGTAGGTTCGTGGTTTACACCGACGCATGCAGAGGGGTCACGTTGTTACTTACGCTTCGGGGAAACCAAAGCCCCATGAGCATAATTGTCCCACCCATGACTTAGAGCTGGCAGCAGTTGTTTTCGTGCTGAAGACATGGAGGCACTACCTGTATGGTGAGACATTCGAGATCTTCATTGATCACAAGAGCCTCAGGTACCTATCTGACCAGAAGGAGCTCAACCTGAGACAGAGGTGTTGGTTAGAGCTCCTAAAGGACTACGACTGCAGCATCTCCTATCACCTAGGGAAGGCCAATGTGGTGATCGACGCCTTAAGTCGAAAGGCACCCACCCACTTGGCTACCTTACAGGCACAGAGTTGGAGACTCATGGAGGAGGTGAGCAGTTGGCGACCTCGGGAGTCACAGGGGTACTGCAGGGCAATGACAGTGACACGACAGGCACGACCAGAGCTGATAGACCGCATCATTGCAAGGCAGATGACCGATCCGTACTTACAAATCCTGCAAGATAGGGTGTTGACAGGGGACTCAGGAGACTTTTCCTTCTCAAACAAGGTACTACGCATAAGGGGATGCCTATGTGTTCCTAGAGACGAGGAGTTGTTGAGAGAGCTCCTGACCAAGGCGCATGGGTCCTAGTTCACCATACATCCCGAAAATACAAAGATGTACCATGATTTGCGACGCTACTTCTGGTGGAGAGGGATGAAGCGAGATGTTGGTGAGTTTGTCCAGCAGTATTTGATATGCCAGCAGGTGAAGGCCGAGCACCAAAGGCCTGCAGGGCCATTACAGCCACTTCTTATGTCAGAGTGGAAGTGGGAGAGCATCACCATGGACTTAGTGGTGGCTCTACCAGTTACCCAGCAGGGACACGATGCAGTTTAGGTAATAGTAGACCGGTTGACGAAGACGGCACGGTTCCTACTGATCCGAATCACCTTTGGGCCAGAACAGCTAGCAGAGAGATACGTCAGAGATGTGGTGCATCTGCACGGAGTCCCTCGGGAGATTGTATCCGACAGGGATACTCGTTTCACTTCCCAGTTTTGGGCAGAGTTTCAGCAAGCATAAGGGACCCGTTTGAGGTTCAGCACCGCATACCACCCCCAGGCCGATGGACAGTCAGAGCGCACCATACAGACACTCGAGGACCTCCTATGCGCTTGTGTACTAGACTAGAGAGGCTCCTGGGAGGAGCATTTGCCCCTGGCAGAGTTTGCGTACAATAACAGCTACCATTCGAGCATTGGCATGGCACCTTACGAGGCTCTGTACGGACGAAGGTGTATTGTACCCTTGAGTTGGGTCGAGATGGGGACCAAGTGAGAAGTTGGCCCCAAGTTGACTCGCCAGAGTCAAGAAGTGATAAAGCAGATTCACAGACGACTCCGCACAGTCAGGAGCAGACAGAAGAGCTATGCTGACAGGAAGCGCAGAGAGGTGCAGTTCGAGGTTGGGGATCATGTCTTTCTCCGTGTTTCATCCATGAAGGGCCTGCAGTGTTTCAGGGTGAAAGGGAAGCTTGCGCCGAGGTTTGTGGGACCCTTTGAGGTTTTGGGACAGGTTGGACCCGTTGCTTACAGGCTTGCCCTTCCTCCCCAGCTCTCTGGAGTACACGATGTGTTCCACGTGTCCAACCTCAGGAAGTACGTCGCTGATCCCAGCGACATTCTGAGCCACGAGAGCGTCGAGGTGGGAGACGACCTGACCTATCTCGAAAGACCAGTACAGATATTAGACAGAGCCGTCCGGAGTCTGAGGCGAAGCAGGTATCACTAGTGAAAGTCCTATGGAGAAGCCAGCGATACGACGAGGCCACTTGGGAGCCTGAGGCAGCAGTGCGAGAATAGTACACGGAGCATTTTGAGGGTACACCTTTTCAGATTTACTTTGATCCTCTTTAACTTTGTTATGTGCTTTTATGCTACTTTTCCACACCCTACTTGGCTCAAGTTTCAGGGATGAAACTTCATTTAAGTTTGTTATGTTGAAATGACCTATGGCCCTTTTGGGTTGTTTAAGACGTCTGGATGAGCCGTCAGACGTCTGGATGGAGGGTCAGACGTCTGAAAGTAGAAGAACTGGACCTGCTGTTCTTTTTCCGCGCGCGCACTGCATGCGCACTCACCCCCCCTCTCCTCACCCCAAACCCTAACCCTCTATCTATTTAAACCCCCCTCTCCCACGCCACTCCATCCATCTTCACTAACCACCACCTCCATCCTTCCTTCCTCCCTTCCAGCGTGGAGAGAGGGGAAGCTGAGAGAGAGAAAGACGGGACATGGAGGAGGAGAGGAGAGCTCAAGAGGAGGAGCTTGCAAGGGAGCCACAAGAGCATGGGAGGAGCTCGAAGGAGCTCGTACTCGAGGAGGAGGAGCTCGCGGAGGTGGGCTCGCGGCCTCCTGAAGCTGCCGACGTCGCAGCTGCGAGCGGCATGGAGGACTTCCGTGCGGAGAAGAAGGTTCGCGGAGGTTCTGCGTACTGGATATTTTCCAGCATCAGACGTCTGGAATAGCCGAAGGACGTTCGAAGCTGGAGTCGGACGTCTGAAAGTACACTCTGTGCTAAGGTACGTGCTTTTGTGTGGTTACGGCCATGCAGGCCTCACCGCAGGGATCTTGTCTGGCCTTTCCTGATGGTCTACACGTACGTATGCAAGGAGTAGGCTATTGGAATGGTGCGGGGTGCACCTTTCGAGGTGCTTTCGGACATCTAGACACGTCGTCAGACGTTTGACCGTACCTCCAGACGACCGGAAGGAGAGTCCGACGTCTGGAACTCACCTCAAACGATCGCAGAAGGGTCTGGACATCTGAGGTAGCTGCAGGGAACCCAAGGTAAGTGTTGATGTCTTTTAAGACATCTGGGATTTGACCCAGACGTCTGATTTTGGACAATGTGAGTGTTTTGGCCCGTTTAGGGCCCAAACAGGATCGGATTCTCACAAACGAAGTACCGTTGTTTTTCGCTTGAGTTCCTATACGAGTTAGTGTCACTTGTATACGGTTTTGGACTCGTTTGATGTGAATGGTCAATTGTATAAGTCTCCAGCCAGTCGAGTACGCGAAGTCGCGGAGGCGACGAGATCTACGATCCAAGCCCCCATTCCTCCCGTATTTGCCAATAGAGTGGTTTACATTAATATTATGATTTAAATAAATAAACTGCATGCTTAGAATAAATTGAATGAACTCTAGGATGAGAATGAACCCTAGGACAGAAACAGATGAGTATGGTTTAAGCTATATTGTATACTTGAGAACATGTAGAACCCTAAGATGAGCATGAAACCTAGGGCAGGAACAAATGAGTATGATTAAACTACACCGTGTACTTGAGATGCCTGTAAAACTTTAAATGCTAGCAAATGTACTAGTTACTTAGTATGATATCTTGTCAGTAGAAAATCATGAGATGCCTGTTTTAAGAATGGAAATAGAAATGTAAATAGAGAAATATGAAAGTTTGGAATACCCGCATGAACCCTACGGGGAATTAGTAGGAAAACTCATATAGGGGGGAAGTGGGCTGGCCCTTATGTACGCAGTACCAGGGAGAGCCACTGCCCCTTTAGTGTAGAGGGGTACTAGCCGCCCATTGGGTTGAACCTCGGGGTCAAGCCTAGACACTCTACACCGACTCGGTTTGGCCCTCGTGCATGTGGTACCGAGGTGAGCTACTTAGTGTAGGGAGGGAGCTACCCGCCCCAGGGGGCTCGGGGTTAAAACTAGCCGCCCTACACCGACTCTTGTTAGGCCTACTGGGCAAACCGGGATAATCGGACGAGGGTACGTAGACTGTGGAGGGGCGAGACCCCTGTTCTGTTCTGAGAGGGTAAGGCCCTATACTATTCCGTGTTGTACCTTTAGGCGTACCCGCTAGCAGAAACGACTGACCGCATGCCAGTGCAGGATAGCTACCCACAAGCTTATCATGCATATCGTAGTCACCGCTACGTTGCGACCGTGACCTCGGGATGGTTGACTGGGTGTAGGATTACCACAGGAGACTCTCCCAGCCAAGAGAGTACCACGTGTACCTCCTACATCATGGAAAAGACTGCAATCAAGATCGTTCCCGTGAGGAACAAGCCGAATCAAGAAATGACCTAAGTGAATAAAGGAACAATAATTTAGAAGTACTTGGTTGAACTAAATGAAAATGGATAGTTTTTTAATTGCATTAATTAATTGCTTGTCTTAATTACATGTACATGGCTAAATTACCACTCTACTCAGCATTTGCTGACTCCGGAAATTCTTATAACCTTGTTCAGGTCAGGGAGTTGAGCAGCCACACCACCAGTTGCAGAGGGAGTTGGACCCAGTCGAGCCCAACCTTAGTTGTGTTTCTTACTGTTTTCCCTAGCTTCTGTTGCAGTAATGAGTATTTTATTCTATATAATACTGTTTCAGTTACTTTTCTGCTGTACTTTTCTCTGTCGTAGTTGTGATGGCCTGTAATATGGATAGACTTTTCGTTCTGTTCTTATACTGTAACTTGTTTTCTTTCTGCTTAGTTACATTGCATGTGTGAAGATGAATTATTTCCTACTTTTGGTTATTTCTCGTTGGACGACTAGGTCTTGGGATTAGTCAAGGCGAGCCGGTCTCAGGTCCTGTAGGGATCTGGGATCGGGTTGTAACATCTACCCATAGCATCGAAGCAAGAGCCTAAGTTCGCTTTGAGCAGCCCTTTACACCACATTATGTTTTGCGGTTGTGAGCTCCTGGGTGGGGTCTTGGACAGTACTATCTCGAAATACTGGCGCTAGAGCCCCCTTGAGGATTGGTAATGGGAATAATAATCTCGACACATCTGTTGTAGGATTAAGCTAGGAGTAAGCATGGGGGAGACAAAAAAAAAGTTTCAAAAACATGACCTTATAAATGTTGGCATTCACAAGGCACTGACACAAGGTTTTAAAATTTATGTAATTTGCAAGTCAGATACAAGAGCCAAGGAAATCCTAACTATAAAATAATTTCGAGTCATTGGAATTAACAAGGAGTGAACTTGTAAATTGTTTAGAGATACATTAATCTCGATTCATCTAACTTTTAGATTCAAAGACGATCCCGATGCTTTATCTTTAACAAATCACGTGCCTTTCATGTTTCTAATCAACCAAAATCCCGTAATCTCCTTCTACTCACAAGTAAAAAAAAAGATTAGTTTTTCCCAAAAATTCATTTTATGAAAATAGTTTTGCTAAGAGACTAGCAAAAGATAAGCAAGGGGGTGTGATAAATGTCAATTTATCATCATTCTTATGCCCTAAAATAGATCTAGCTCTTAAGATTTTAACTCCACAAATGAATTTTCGGGTCGCATTTAGGCATTGACTTAGGTTAGGCATGCATTGCATTTTATTGTATTTTTAATGCATCTACTTGAGTGTAGCCAGATCCTGCAAACCTTGACACTCAGGAAGGTTAAAGATGAAGGAGAAACTCATATCAGCTAGATCCTAGCTAGATCCAGATCATCCCATCTGGATCCTAGTTCCTTCTAGTTGGATCAACTCATCCTTAACTCCATTCAGCTCATCTAAGTTGAATGATAGCTCTAGCTAGTTCACCTCAACTCCATTCAGCTCACTTCAGCTAGATGGCAGCTCAAACTAGCTCAAGACAGCTAATCACAGTTCCTTTCCAACTCCTCCAACTTAGAACAATTCATTGGAAGCTCAACCTAACTAGGGTTAGCTACTGCTATCAACTAGCTAAGCCTAGTCAGCTGAAGATGACCTCAACCAACTTAGGCTAGCTCAAGTCCAGCTCCCAAAGGCTCAACTCAGCTCAACTTAGTTGAGCTGAGCTACTTAACCTAAGCTAGCTACTCCAGCTAGCTAGGTAATCTCCGAGAAGACCAGACCCAGCTCACTTCAACTCATATCAGTAGAAGCCAGCTCATCTTAACTTGAGCTTAGCAACTAGCAAAGAACTAGCAAGCTAAGCCAGCTAAGGTAGCTCCTTGCAGTTCTCTTTAACAGCCATCAGCTCTAGTGCAGCTCAAGGTAGCTCCTTCCAGCTCCTCACCTCCAAAACCCTAGCTCTCTTTACCTCCTATTCCACTCATCTAAAGCTAAGCTAGCTTAGCTTAGCTAGTCCACCTCTATGGCATCCCACCCTTAGCTACACATATACAAGCATTCTTCCACCCACACTCCACCACAGCCCACGACCAAGGAGAAGAGGGGAAGAAGCAGATCAAGGGGGTGCTCTTGCCCTCTTGGTGCCTTCGACTTCCTCCCTTCTTCTACCTTGTGCCCACACCAAGACAAGGAGTCAAGCCAAGTAGGAGGACAGCCAAAGAGGAGGTGAATCAAGGGTGGTCCACGTCCACCCTAGGAGGAATCAGGAGCAAGCCATCTAGGCTTGCTAGGAGCCAGGCACTCCCCACCTAGGGCTTGCCAAGAGGAGGAGATCCAGGAGAAAACTTCCTTTAATTCTAGGGCAACCAGAATTGGAGTGAGAGTTCTGCAGCAACATCACTTTCTTCATCATAAGCTTTCTTCTATCTTTTGTATTTTTTTTTTCCATTGTAGTATAGTGTTCGCTTTTTGTGTTGGAGATTACAAGTGAGAATCCTTCTCGCTTGTGAGTTCTCTAACCCCGTTTGTAAAATAATCTTTATTTAAAGAAGCATTCCACTACTGTTTCTTTTTAGTTAGCTTGTGTTGTTCTCTTGTTGTGTGTTGTTCCTCCCTTACTCCAAGCCACCTGTACTTGGAGTGAGTTGGAGAAACAAGGCACTTGTTGCTTTATTTTTAGCAATTCTAATTCCCATTTTCTCCGCATCCATTTTTTGCCTGAACAAAAACCCTAAAAATTCATATTCAAAAAGACGAAAAAAAAATCGATCTCCATTTGCCAAGCAAGAGATTTCGTAGTTGCATTTCCGCCTCCCTTGGGACAACCCAAATACTCTTCAAGTACTCGGTAATTACAAATTTAAAAGAGATTAGATTTGCATGTTGCAGCGACTCAAGAACTTGATTTTAACAAATCATGCTTTTTTGCTATCAAGGTGTCCCCCAAAAGTTGAATTAAGAAGGAAAAGTGGAGGATAAGAACACATAGATGAGAAATGATGAGATTTGACCAATGGCAATAACTTTAATTGGGTGGGAAGAGGACTCCATCTAAGGAAGGGGAACCGCTATTCTCTCCATCAAAATTGAGTGAGTGGTCCCTTATTGTTGTATAACAATCAATTCCCTAGCCTCAATTTTCAAGATATCATAGTAAAGGGTGCATTTGGATGTTGGGTAGAATTTAGGATAGGATAACTTTTAGTAGTGTTGGTGTAAATGATGAAATAGTTAGAATAGATGTGACGGGTAAGGTGATGTATTATAAATGGTAAGTTGAAATGATTTAAATATATAAGAGAGAATTATAGTTTATTTATTTATATTTGATATTAGGTTAGTTTTTTATTATCATTTTGGTTGAAAATGAAGTGGAGTGTAAGTTGGATGTGATAGGTAAGAGAGAATTATAGTTTATTTATTTTATATTTGATATTAAGTTAGTTTTTTATTATCATTTTGGTTGAAAATGAATTTGAGTGAAAGTTAGATGTGATAAAAAAATTAATATATTATGTATGAAGATGTGAGGTGACATTTTAATAACATTCATGACACTATTTATGACATTGTTCATGCTATTCTTGTCACTTGTTATCCCTGGTCTAAGCAAAGTCTACGGGAGTAAAAGCAATTTATTATTTTTTCAATTTTTTTGCATCCATACCCTTAAAAGTTATTTGAAATAATATGATTTCCTTATAAACTTCATAATTACATGCATGCCCTTACAAAGTCATGCTGCTAATCGTTAGTTCCCTTCGGTTAATAATCCACCAACGTTCCAGTTTAGGAGAAAAATCACAAAAATACCAACTTTATCCTAATTTCTGGTCTAACAAAACATGCAACTCGTTCATCCTTTCTTTCCCTCTGCATTGCTTTGCTTCCTATACAATGGTGATTTAGAGACCAGCAGGGCTTTCTTGAAAGTACCCAGAGGAGGTTGGAGTAAGTGACAAGGTGTTGCCATCCCTCCTTCGACCGATGCTGACATGGCATTCTCCTAAACCCTTCATTTTACATCACTTCCACCCTAGGATCTTTACGCTCCCTCCAGGATCCACCCTGACCTCAAAAAATATCCATGATCACACACACCTAGAGGGTTCTCAATTGCAAGGAACCTGTAGAATTGGTCTAAATTTGGTTGAGTGCTCCTGATCTCATCAACATGAACTCCAAAATCATTCAAAGGTCTAAATAGGGGGTACATGAAACAACAAAATTTCCAATCTAGTATTTTGCTTGTATGGCCTCAATAAAGGTGTCTGCAAAAGGAAGGACGGAAAAGGCAATAATAAAGACTCATTGATTGCAGAATGAGGAGATAATGTTAGGTCAAAGGAGATCGAGGTGGAAGGGGAGCAGTAGTCGGATGGAGGAGGTGTGAACAGGGTAGTAGCAGAGTGCAAGATGACAGTCATTTGGAGGAGATGCAACTAACTTAAGTTAGATCAATCACATTCCATAAAATATCTTCAAGATTCCATCCAACTTCAGAAGAATGATGATTAACTCAGCTTTTATGTCAATTCTAATGGAAGGGTATACATGCAAAACGAAGTATTGAAGAGCATACATATAAGTTTGAAGTTTGTGGGACCCGTCGTGTCATGGTAAAAGATTCCATAGGCACGTATCAATCCTTTTCTTTTTAAGAACAGGTTAATATACCCTCCACGACACTCGTCAGTGGTGGAAGAAACAATCATCCCCTTGGCCTTTTCCATGAGAAGTGGCTTTTCGATTTCTTTGCAAATATCACAGTGAGAAGCTGAAAACGTACGTTCTTGAGTTTTATGTGCAAAGCCCTTCCCCATACAAAGAAAGGACATGGCCTCAAAAATCTGCAAGGAGCAAAAGGGGATCTGCTCTCCAGCGGTCGATAACTCTTCTGGATGAGGGTGCATACGCAATTTGCGTGCATTTTCCCGTTGTCCTATTACATATTTTGGTGATGTTTCCTCCCCTAACTTTAAGATTCATACAAATAACCACATCTTTGACTTCACCTTCAAGATTCGATGAAAGAGTAGGCTTGGATCCAACCGTAGGTGTTGAATGGCGCGCCCCTCTGTTAGCACCATCGGAGGCTATACCGCTGCAGTCAAGTGCTTAGAACAATTATTCCAAAAAAAAAAAAAAAAGGTGCTTAGAACAATGTAAGCTTTAATTCCAGCTGCAAAAGTTAATCAGGCTGTATCATATTTTTCGTTTGCTTGGATGGAAGTACTACACCCAATCACATTTACTTGCAAGGGCTTTTTGAAGGAAATTTACAGGAGTAGAACACAGACGAGGAAGACATCTTCCTGGCAAAAATGCACTTCTCAGCCAAATAAATAAATAAATCATGCAGGATAACAAATTGAGATCTCTAGAAGATTGAATGAGGCTGTAATCACATTTTCCGAATGCTATGGTGGAGTACCTCCACCTGATCACATTTACTTACAAGGACTTTTTAAAGGAAAGGTACGGGAGTAAAATGTACACGAGTTGAGACATCTTGGTGACAAAAATGCACTTCTCAGCCAAAAAAATAAACAAATAATGAAGGATAACAACTTAAGAGCTCTCGAAGATTTAACGAGGGTGTAATCATATTTTCCGAATGCTTTGATGGAACAACTCCACCTGATCACATTTACTTGCGACGGCTTTGACAGTAAAACTCATGGCAGCGCAATGTCTCACAAGCCTAATCTTTTGGTCGAATTGGTTATAACATGCTTACTAATTTCAGCCCATTTCTGACCAACATATGCATCTGCAACTCAAGTAAAATTGTTCAATTATGGATTTCTCTGCAATGTGATGATCAAGAAGCCACCCCCCATAGTGATCAAAATCTAAGGGGTTCACTCAGAATCCACAAATATCTGCAAGAAAAGATGCACCTCACTAGCTATCAAACATTCTTAAGAACTTTGAACGTGTTAAGAAAAACTTTTGTTGGAAGGCTTATTCAAGAATGCACCTCAACATCTGGCAGAATATCATAGACTCTGCCTTCTTGGGCGTGAGAGACTGTAACTCCTGAGATTTTTTGAATTCCAAGTGTGGTGGCTATCATATTCTGCGTTATGTCAAGGGAAAAAAATCTAAGAAAGCAAGTTGCAAGGTGCTGTAGTATTTGGGTCCCTGTTTAAGATCGTGATGATGCAATTCAATTCAATGAAATTCTGAGATTCAATGTGTTGTTGGTACTAACAGTCATACAAACAATCCATCTTTGTAAATCAGCACTCACTTTACAGTGAGAAATTTACCAAGCTAGCTTTACTCACACACCAGCAGCTCAAACAAAAAAGCGGATCAGTTCACACTTCACACTAAGTGTGAAAAAAATCTAGGTCTAGCAAGTAGGGGCTACGGGTTGGGGACCATAATGGAGTGTGAATACCTAGGGCGACTGCTCAACGCAGTGTAACACTTAGTGCTATTGTATGGCTCACTCTCCTGTGACTGGACTACAAGGCCAATTGCTTATGGTCGGATGGGGCCCTTGATTTCTTTGCCTCAAGATCTGAACCAAAAACAACGGAAGATGATCAACTGATACTAACCAATCACAATGAGGTCTAGAGGGGCAGTTCGATGAATTGAAAAGAAATGGAGAAATTCTATTGAAGGAAAAACCTATGTGCAAACTCAGTCACTCATGACCCTACACTCTAGCAGCTTAGGAGACCAATGAAAATAAACTTAAGCTAGTAATCAAGAAAAAGAAAGGATCGTTGCTGCATACTAAAGTTGTGATGCAGCCGAAGGAAAAATGGGGGATTAAAAAAGTGATGGAGGGTAAGAAGAATGGAAACAATGCCAAGTTGCATGGGATTTTGGAAGAGAAGGCACGAAGATGCACTTGAAGACAGGGAAAAGAAAGAAATATGCACCACAAGAGTTTCAATTTTTATTTCATTCCACCATATCCTTCTATCTCACATGTTTGTCCTTTTTATAAAGCAAAAATGAGGAAAAAGTCCAAATCACATGAAAAACACAATGCATGCACATAACAAACCTCACATGGTCCCATGCATGCCTTATTCATGTTCTCCAACTTTACTTCTCTTCTTCCTCATTTTCTCTCACTCTCTTCATCCCTCCCCCACTCACTTCAAATCAGCTTTGCACGCTCTCTTTTCACTTCCACCCTCTCCTCTATTACGCCACTATCAACAATCCTTATTTTCGATCTTATCACACTCGATATAATCATATTTGATCAGTTGCATCTGCTCTTAAGTTGTTGCTCATCATCTTATATTACATCGGAGTCGTTCTGATCTTTTAAATTTGTGATTGATTACGATTAACTTTATTTCATATTTTTGATTGGTTATTTACTTTGTGTTTTATAGGTTTTTGTTATGGATTTGAACGTTGTCTGTGTTTTGGACTCACCTGCTGCTAGTCATGAAGCTATAGTTAATGGTTCTTTTTCCTTTGGTGTCGAGAATCAGGACCTTTCAAATGTTGTTGATTAAGGTATACTTCGATCTTTTCTGTTCTGATTTTCTTTTATGCAGGCCATATATCACCTGTGATATTCAGTTCAATTATTTGAATATCACTAATAATTTGCTTTGTATTTTATAATCCTATTTGAATATCACCCGTGCATTTCTTATTTTTGCACCAATGATGTTTTGATTCCAGCATTAGCTTTTCTTCTATTATCGAATATCACCGGTGCCTTTTTATTTAACACCAGTGATATTTAATTCAATCGGTATCGTTTCTTCTCTGTTTTCAAATCTCATTATGACAGCATGAACGGTCAGGATTTTCAATGCCGAAGGAAGAACCATCAACCATAGCTTCATGACCAACTTCATAAGCAGTAGCAACAGGAGAACCCGAAATGCAATCGACATTCAAATCCACAACAAAAACCTATAAAAATACAAAGTAAACAATAAATTTAAATAAAATCATAATCAATCACAAGACTGAAGATCAAAACAAGTCCAATCTAATACAAGAGGACAAGCAGCAACTTGAGAATAAATGCAATATGATCAAATATGATCAAATTGAATGTGATTAGATCGACAAGGATTGTTCATAGTGGCCTGAGAGAAAGGAGCATGAAGTGAAGAGAGCATGCAAAGCGGATTCAAAAAGAGCGGGAGACGAGAGACGAAGAGTGAAAGAAAAATATATGAGGAAGAAGAGAAGGAAAGTGGGAGAAGAACATAAATGAGGTGCACATGGGACCCACCATGTGAGGTTTGTTAGCATGCATTGCATTCCGTGTGTGATTTGGAGTTTACCTACATTTTTGTTTTTTACATCTGCCAAAACTAATTGGAATGGGCAGAATAGCCACGAGTAGTTTAGCGAATGTTGAAAAAGAATCAATCATGCAATTACAAAATAAATACAATGCATTGGAAAAGGATTATTTAGAAGTAAAAAGTGAAGAATTTGATAGATTTAATAACTGAGTTGTACAATCAAGTTAGAATGTTTGAAGGTGGAATAGAGGCTTGTTGCAGAGTGTAAAAATCCCATAATTGAGTTGCCAATCCATCCGAGACCTCCCTCATCTGGTGCAAATAGTAATGGCTCCCGTTGGTGGAGTCTGGACTAGGATTAGAAGGTTGACTCTGACTGAATATTTAATGTTAGCTTTTGATATGCACGTGAGGGTTCATGGAAGCATGACGGCCTTGGCATGTGGAAAATCCCACGCGTGGAACGTGATGGGCGAGAGAGAGAGAGGGAGGGAGTAGTGGTAAAACTTGATTTATTGTAACTCAATTCAAAACAATAATATTGATCTTCTTTATATAAAAAGATTTATTCCTATTTCCTAAAATAGCCCAAATCAAATCAAATAAAATGAAGCCTAACAACTCAATCAATCACCCCTCCTAAAATATCTCTTCATATATTTAGAATCCTATTACCTAAAACAAACTTGCCACATTTGACATAACTTGGCTTGAAAGCCGCCCAACTTAAACCCAAGGGCCATAGCCCACCGGCAAATAGACCGGTTGCCACATGGCAATCCACGTGGCTACCTTTATTCTCCAGAAGTCGAGGCTAGGAGGACGATGACTTGGCTAACTTAGCTCATTGATGGTGCGGCCAAATGCTCCACCATCTTCATTTGATGCGACTATGAATCCTCTCACTACCATCTAGTCATTGCTTCTTTACCAACCTCTTAAGTCATGGCTATTGGAGTAGTCGTCTTATCTTTATATAACTTGATAGATTTTCTTTTTCAACTTCTTCTTCATGTCCTTCGACTCAAGCTGCTCCTCCAGTAGGACATGCAATTTATTCTGGCCACCTACAAAGATCTTGAAAGCTCGCACCCATAGGATATAGTTTGAGGCACCCTAAAGTTTGACTGTGGTGCCTTGAACTATAACATTTCCTTCTCCAGTGTTGATCTAATTCTCGTTTTCAACCATCCTCGTCCTCGAAAAACAAGCCTTCCTCTACTTGTACACTTTACATAAGGTGCTGGATGCATGAGAAAAGCAACCCGCTAAAGTCTCCTCGTCTTCTTGGGCCTTACATAAGGTGCCAAGGTCCTTCAAGGAGTTCAACTCTCAAGTCGACAGAGATGCCTCGAAAATCGAGGCTCCGATGCACATGGAGACTCACACATGAGACTGGGCTTTCTTGTGCATGATCTCTCCACGCAACTCCTTGGTCCACGTATGGAAGAACGGAGAGGCCTAGATTGGTAGCTCTGATACCATGTGAGGATTCGTAGAAGGGTGATGGCCTTGGCATGTGGAAGATCCTACGTGTGGAACATGGTGGGTGATGGAGAGAGAGAGAGAGAGAGAGAGAGAGAGAGAGGCCGGCGATGACAAGAAAGAGAGGGAGAGGGAGTCGTGGTAAAACTTGATTTATTGCAACTCAACTCAAAACAATAATGTTGATCTCTTCTTTATAAAGAGATATTCCTATTTCCTAAAATAGCCCAAACCAAATCAAATAAAATCAAGCCAAACAACTCAATCAATCACCATTCCTGAAATATCTCTTTCAAAATTTAGAATCCTATTACCTAAAACAAACTTACGAAATATGACAACTTGGCTTGCAAGCCACCCAACTAAGCCCAAGGGCCATATGGCCCACCGGCGGACAGACTAGCTGCCACGTGGCAATCCACATGGCTACTTTTATTCTCCATAATCCCAACTAAAGTTGAATGAAGAATTGATTCAACAAAGACTTTTCCTTCAAAAGGGAGACGACAAGGAAGGAGGGGGTAGCAGTGTACCAATGGTTTCTTGAGGCTATCTGTTGGCTTGTCATAAATGAGAATAGAGTGTTGTACCTACACTAGGAATAATTCTATTCTTACAAAGTGGGTGATCAAGATTATCCATAGCACCAAAGATTTGTGGAATGAGGCCTTTGTTGTTTTCTATGGATAAGGCCTATATTGGGAGATTAAAAGCCTGAAATTAATAACTAAACCAAGAGTCTAAACAAGGTACTGAAATTAACTAAACCCTAAACCCTAAAATTGAAAAATCCAAATCACTGACCAAATAGCAACTGAAATTAACTAAACCTTGAGTGCTAAAATTAAAAAATCCAACTCATGGACCAAATAACAACTCAAATTAACTAGACCCTAAAATTAAACAAAAGACAAACAGAAGCAAGCAGCATATAAACAAAAAAAATTAAAAAGACAAACAAAACATGTGAACAAAAAATTAAGACAGTCAAATCCAAATTACTGAACAAAAGACAAGCAAAGGCAAAACAAAACAATGAAACATAAAAACTTCATGCAAACAGCATTGGTTACCACTCTCGATGAAGGGAGGGCTGAGGCAACAAAGAGAGCAGCAGCAGTCAAATCAGTGATGTGAGTGGCAGTGGCGGCCCAGGGAAGCGAGAGATCTTGGGTTTCAGTCATTAGGGTTCAATTTAGGGAGATTTCGGTTTTCGGTTATTCAGGTTTAAGTTGGAGTTGGGGGGCGATGGGGTGTGGGTTGGTTTTGTAAAGAATAATCGAGTCAAGTTGGGACTCAATTGAAAAATGTTGCATGCAAAACTTGGCCTTATAGTCGACCAACTAGACAAACTACTCAACTGAGTAGTTGGGCTAGCCGACTATAGATCCAAGTATGGATACTCAGGTCGGTCAGACTCGGGATTATCTAGGACTACTCGACCAACTAGTCGACCTAGTCGACCAATTTTTACAACATTGCCCCCATGTTTTAATTAATATCATCAGGTGATCACTAACCTCAAGTAATCACCCTTTCTTTTTCCGGAAAAAAAAAAAAACAACCAATATATCACAAGCATTCCAGCTAAATGTTCATTTCTATGATCTAATGGTCAAATACTTCCAAACAACAAAGATACCATCATACCACTGATAATTACTGAGAATAACAAATACAGAAAAAAATCCATTGTGTTAAATAGTGTTTATACTAAGAAATACAAAGCGGTCTTCTCAAGAGAAAGGAATCCTAAATTCAATTAGTTGCAATCCAACCACACAAAATAATGACCCAAGGATTTACATGGAAAGCCTTCTTTGCAAAAGGAAAACACCACATGAGCTCAAGACCCTAGGCATCTAGGGTTTCACTTCATTAGGAACCAAAAAGAGGTTGTGAGTGCATTGCATATAGCCGCAATGTTTATACGGATCCACCCACAAGATCCGTATTCACAATTAAATGTTTTGATATTCCCCCCTCGATTTGGGCATAGCTGTCCAGTGAGCCAATTTGCGAGTATTTGTTTCAAATGAGAATAGGAGAGACCCTTGGTGAAGAGATCAGCAGCCCAATCTCCAGCCGCGATACAAGTAAAAGATACCCAAAAGTGTCTATCAAGCAGAACATGATTGGTAATCATGAAGAATAGGATTATTCGCAAAATGTGTAGCCACCTTGTTGCAACAACAGAGTATTATTGTCGCCTTAGATTGATGACAAAGGTCAAATAAAAAAAATTGCAGCCATAGCACTTGAATGACTCCCAATGTCATTACTTGTGTTCAACTTCATCACTTGATCTTGCATGGGCAATTCACCTTTTGCTCCTCCAAATAATTAGATCACCTCCAAGGTAAAGACAATTCTCAGAAGTAGACTTTCTACTATCCACAAAGCCAGCCAACCTACATCAAGTACCCTTCTAATATGAACTCCTCTTCTTTGGTAAATGACAGTCCTCTTCCTAAAGTTTTCATTAGGTAGCATCATGGCAATAGATCTCTTGATATATCAGCGATATATCCATATCCCTGACACGACTTATATCGATATTACAGAAATATCTTTTTTCCAATATTGGCAATACCAATTTCAATGTTCTCAACCAATATCCCTAGATATTGGGGGATATCATTGCAAATATTCCATGAAACAAGTGATATGGGATGATAAATCCTCAATATCATTGTCCATTGCATTGCTATCAGGTCAAAAAGTTTCTTGACTTTGATTTGCAATCCTTAAGTCTCTTCTTAGGTATTTAGCCCTTTCCCTTCTCTAATCTCTTCTGATTTTCCACTTTATTTATGATTTGAGGTTCTATTCTCCTTACCTCGACCTTTTTTCTTTTTATGTGAAATTTTTTTGGCTCACTATCTCTAATCAACCCTTACCATACATGTGAACTATGTTAGTTCATGTTTATGCTTATGTTGACCATTCTAATGAGTTATATGTGTAATCAACCCATGCTTACATTTTTTTTTTATTTACCATCACTTACCAACCCATACCATACATGTAAATCATGGTAATGGCTCTTGTATGCTATTTTCCTATTTTTTCCAATTCCTCATGGATCATCTCATAAATGCTACACTATAAATCCTACTTAGCTAATGATCTATTTTTTTCTTTCTTACTAGTAGAATATTAATTCTGTTAACATTTTATATCATTAAAGCGAAGGTTGTCGACTTTTGGCTATCTTCATTTTATAGTGAATTTTCACGCTATTTAGGAACTTATTATCATGTCTTTTATTTTTCCTTTGAATGTTATGAACTTGTTTATAGTGTATTTCTACCATGTGAAGTTCAAAATGTATAAGTCTGGTCTTTATAGAAATTTCATGTGCTTAGTAATAATTAAATCATAATTTATACACTACCAATAAAATTATAATTTTGTAAAATTTGTGACATTTTCAACCATTTTAAACTAATTCTAGGATACCGACAATATATCCCCAATATGCCCCCTTTTTAACTTATCCATGTGGTATCAACATCAAAATATGAAACCTTGGGTAGCATAAGCTTCTATACAGTACACCAAGACAAATATCAATAGGTGGGTGAATTGGAAAACCCTTCTTTATGGAAGGGAAAAACCAAACAAAACAATTACATAGATTCAAGTCCAAGATCCATATACCCAGCTGCATATTTCAACACAATTAGACGAGATTAAAAACCCAACTACTCAAAATGACTGATTAAACACATCAGTTTGAAATTCATAGCTTCAACTAAGAATGTGCAGTTTAACAAATGTACTACTTAGAATCTGAGCTTCTTTTCTTCGGAAAAGTAAAGAATCCGAGCTTGAAAATACTATATAGAACAGCTAAATTGAAATTCTCACCAAGCAGTGGTTTGTAGAAGTGAAAGCCTCGAGGTGTGGTACAACCTGGATATGAACCAAGACCATTAATGAAACAGAATATTGGCGGACTGTGGAGGAATAAAAAGCCAACAATTGAAAAGATGCAAAGCGAAGCAAAAGGAAAAGACATGTACCATAGAAAATTTAAATGTAACCCCAAATAGGAAAATTTATTCATCTATGATACCAAGAAGGAAAGCTTCAGAATTATTACAACATGCAGAAAAATGCTATTTCCAACATATAGAGCACAAAATCTGTAAGTAGACTAGGTTAACTCAGAATTAATTATGTACACCACAAAGAACAAATATTTTGTATTCTAAGGAGCTCTTTTAGGGATAACTATGGTGGAATCTCTATATACAACCCCTTTGAGTGTATGGCAGCAAAAGTACAGAATTCTGGATTAGTAAGACTGTGAATACTTCATGTAATGAAATAAAGATTGTCGAGAAATTAGTCCAAAATGTCAGAAGTGAGAAGTGGCTAACAATAAATGACCAGGCCTCTCCACTTGAGCCCATTGATTTTGAGTTGGATTCTCTAATGCATTATCAGAATCTCACCATTGAGGAAAAGCTTTAAGTTTCATGCTACCAATTGATCTGTCCACATGTTGAACCCAGAAAAGGCTACAAAAAACAGGAATGTATTGAGAAACTATGCCCACATCTAAAGATGTGGACCTCTTCCCTCGAGTTAGTTCATTTTGTGTTGGATGATTTCACAAAGATGTAACAAGACTAGCCAATATAAAGGCCATAAGCCTAGTCTGATGCTAAGGCTGAAGAATGAATTGCACTGTCATGTATTGATTTCAACGATCAAGGGTGTCAGTGCTCCTTCACTTGTAGATTGGATGTAAGGGCATGAAATTTTATTAAGCCTAATTAAATTAATTAAACACCAAATGAAAGACTATAGGGGCGCTTGATGCCTAGTAGGCTTGATTATGGCTTAACTAGATTAAATGTGGACTTCATAATCATTAACATTTGCTGGATGAGGGTGCAACTGCTATAAAAAGGAGTTAGTAGGCCCCTTCCTAACCCAAGTTCTTAGGTGGAAGGACTACTAATATATTTTTCCAACCCTTATTTAAAGGCCACTTATGAGCATGGAAGCTCATTTTGAGCTTAATGTAGCGAAGCTTTCCAGCCTCCCCTTTGCTTTCTAACCATCAACCCCTCTACTCTTCTCCAATTATTGCAGCCTTGGTAATGATCTGGGCTGCATTTGGGAGCTTCATTACAAGGTAATCCCATCTTCAAGCCCTAAAACCTAATCCCCTTCCTAATCTCTCCTGTTGGGTTTTTTAGGGTGAATCAAGGACAAGGAAGGGATATTGAGGGGCTATTGTTGCAATTGGAGGTTGCTAGGTGAAGGAGCACAACTAGGTGGCTCCTAGGAGAAAGAAGTCTAAGAGGAGGAGGACCAAGGGGAAGGTCATCTCAGTCAAGAACATCAAAAGAAGAGCCATTCTTAGTGATACAAGGTCCAAACAAGGTAGGGACACCATCCCCTCTTAAGAAAAAATTTTCTTTTGATACCTAGGGCTTAAGAATGTCTATAATTGTGCAAATGAACCTCCATTTCTATTGCATGTTGAATTTAGAGTTGCATGTAGGGTTTTCAACATGAACATGGGGGTTTTGGTGGACAATCCGAAAATGGATATGTTTTTTTGAAAAAGAAAAGAAAGGTTAATGAGGGATGTTAACCCTCCGCTGCATCAATAAGGAAAGCTAATTACACCAAAAATTACAAAAAGCATTAAAATGATAAAGAACTCCCCAAGTTGAGACTCTCTCTCTGGAAAATCACTCCATTGGATCCAAGCCAAATGCACAATAATAAAGCGAATGCTTTCCTCAAGGTAGAAGCGTCCACTAGCAGCCTATGAATGTTGGCCCAAAAGCTCATCTCTGAGTCGTGCTCAAGCAATATGAGCAAAGCAAAGCAACCCCCAAGCAAGCCTCAACAAAAGGGCACGTAAAGAAAAGATGATTGGTTTCTTCCACCACATGACCACAAAGGACACAAGTGGTATCATCATTGGAAGCCCAGCACCTCCTATGCTCCCTAGTATCAACTCTTTCCCTTCCCAAAAGCCAAAGCAAGAACCAAACTTTCAAAGGTAGATTGGACTTCCAAATCTTCCTGCAATCCCTAGCGATATCTTGCTCTAAGTTTCCATGCTCCCCTAAAAAAGGGAGAAAGGCCTTCTTTACCAAGAAAGTGCCATGGTGCCAAACCCATCCATCCAAACCTTAGCAAGGCATAATCTCCCCAATCGTCTAATGAAGTAAAAGCTCCTCAACCCTAGCATGAAAAAGAAATTGTGGCAAAGGAGATTCCCACTACCCATCTTGGAAGCACTCCACCACAGACATTCTCTAGCTGGGACAAAGACCAAGCAACCTAGGATACACCTCGACGAGAACACCAGTAGGAGACCAAGCATGCAACAAGAATTGGAAATGGAAGCCCCCTCCCAAATGCACCTTGCAATGCAATTAGCTTCTGGAGCAACGATCCCCGTATAGGAGACCACCTCTCATCCCAATTAACAGTTGTACCATCAGAATCTCAAAGGATCCTTTTCCAAAAGGGTTTGTTTGGTCCCATGAGCTTTAGGACCCACTTGCTAAGCAAAGCGTCATTCATTGTTTGTAAATCAAGAATGCCAAGGCCTCTAACCTCCTTGGACTTGCAAGCCTCTGCATAGGAGACAAGTAGCAAGAACCCATCCCCCGAACCAAAGGACCATAGGAATCTTCTACTGAGAGCATCAATCATCTTCTGAACCTTAACTAGGATCCTCATCGTGTACAAATAAGTAAATGGGGATAGCTAAAAACACAGATGAAAGTAAGACCAACCTGCCACCCCTAGAAAGCAATGCCCAACCCTAAAGCCTCCACTCAATCTTCTCAACAACAACCACTTAGTCTCTGGTTAGGCACCCAATGGATAAAGGGAAGCCAAGATACTTCAAAGCATTTTGCAAGGGTTGTACACCCAAGAACTTGCCACATCAACCCACTACATCATTGGGCATGTCAAAGGCCAGGAACCCAAACTTTTGAGGGTTCATTTTCAAACCAACAGCCTCTCCAAAAACCTCCATAAGAGCACAGTTAGAGTGTACCCTCACCAAGTGCTGAAGCCCCTAGGATCCTTGATTGCAAGACAAATAGCATCGGTGCCAAAGGGCACCCCTACCTAACCCCTCTCCTGGGGAGGATCCACCCGCCTTCAAGCTTCCCATTGACTTTTAATTATACTTGGTCTAATCAAGTGGTCTAAGAGGTGGCATTCAATGTCCCTTCTCCACTTTTAAAGGTGTTTCTATAAAAATTAAATGGGATTTTGTCATGGATTCAAAGTTTCCATGTGGTTGTTCATCCAGATTTTCTTGTTACAAGTCTGAAATTAACCGATTAATAGGTTTACTTTAACTCCAAAAATTCTAACAAATTTACTGATTTACATAACGTTCTAACATCATAACACATTTCATTGAAAAATTCCATGTACATAAAAAAGATAACATTCCTGCAAGTAGTGTTAATTTGTAATTTCCAATTGCTGACAGTAGCATCATGGCAAAAGGTTTTCAACCATTTAAACTCAAAAAAATTTCCTAATTTTGGTGAGTGTTATTCATTGGTTAATAAAATTCTGTACCAACTTTCAGGCATAAACTGTTTGAGAGTAAAAAGATTAAATTTTTGAAAGTCACTGACATCAATAATCGCATTCAGTCTAAATAGTTTACTTGCTTGAATTACTGCACAGATGGTGCATCAAAATGCTTCAATTTTTTATGATAAGCTATTCGGAATAGCTATATTGCATTATTAAATTTTTGGTAATTTTTGAAAGTTGTTTGGTATTTATACCCAAATTATTTCTTCAAGGTATGCCATCACAAATGACTAATTGTGCCTGTTACTATTTTTTTTTTAATGAAAAAGTGGAAGATTACCCGGTAATCATCCGTAAATTGTATTAGAAAAAGAGAAAAGGAACAGACTTACAAGTTATGCAACCAAAATTTAGAAATAACTCTCGCGTCTCTAATCACATTGTCCACCCAACACCTCTCATTACAAAACACAATATTGTTCCTTTGAAGTCATATACACCAAATAATGGCAATACCCAGACACCAACCCACTATGTCAAGAAAAACATGATCTCTGAAGCTTATCCAGATAATCTTTGAGCCTATTAGTATTTGTTGGAGATTCTACGAGATCTCCACATTGAGTGGAGAAACAGAAAATCCACTTACCAAAATTATGTCTTTTCTATTTTTCCATTTTCTACTTTTGGCATTATCACTTTAAGTTGTTTGTGATATTATGAGATTTGTTTTCTTTATTTAGTAAATTATGTTAGGATTTGAAATAAGATTGGTCTCTCTATATAAAAAAAACTAATTTCCTTTATTTCTCAGAGTTTTTCCAATAAAACAAAGTTTTAGTTGTACTAAAAACTCTACATGATATTAGGGCAAGATTGATCTTGAGATCCACGCCTCCTCTCCTTGTTGTGGAGATCGAATTCGATCTCTTGATCAGAGTCGACAAGACCATCACCGTCGATAGTCACCATAGGAAGCCAAGGCGAGGCCTTGGCCCATTTCCTCATCATCGCCAACTGTGTGGGAGGCTCTCTAAGACTCCATTGTGTGTGTGACTTCCAACCAACAAAGATCATTGTATGTGGTTGGGAGATCCCACGTGTCATCAAGATCAAATTTTTTTTCCAGGCAAATCGATTTTTCTCCAAACCGATCCTCATCTTCGTGCTTCGTTTGTATAAAGAGTTGAGAGAATTAAGTGGTTGTTCAGTGCCACATTGGAAAATGTGGGCTTTGTGTGTGAGTGGTGACCTATAAATAGGCATGTACTCCCTCAATTATTCTTTGAGAAATATAGAAAAAATACACCCATAGGGTACTCCCGTGGTTTTCCCTCCGCTCCTCGTGAGTGGGGTTTCCACATAAACCTAAGTATTCCATGATTGTCTTTATGCTTTGATATTTATGCTTTCGCTTTATTTTAGATTTTAACTTGGTATCAGAGCAAGTTCTATTCTTGGGTTATCATTTTCATGGTTATCATGTTTATCATTATTTTTTGAAAGTTCCAAATTCTTAATCCGAAAGAGAATCGAGGAGTATGTGGCAAGGCGATTTGCCCCAGGTTAGGTTTTCCAATTCGGCCCACTCCAGGAGGATCTCCTCCGTGGCGATCAACAGTAGCAGCAAGGATTCTTCTCGGCCCTGAAGGAGGAGGCCATGCGTGGCCTCTCTCTAGGTCGATCCCGAGTGACAAGCCCTGGCCACAGCATCTCTCCCATGGTCAATCTCCTCCACCGCTACAGCAGGAAGCACCACCAACAGCAACTTCAACATTTTTCTCGTCTCAACCACATTCCTGATGCTCCCATCCGAAGATCGAGCAGCCTTAGGCCCATAGCAGAATGGCAGCTCTCGCTCCCTTGATGGAGGGCCCCCCCACCTACATCGGATCACCAGCCTTCTCCATCCGCACCATCGCGACGGACGAGAGGCGACACAACAAGGGCGATGGTGTCAATAGCGACGACAGTGGCACAAGCAATGGAGCCACAGCTACAGAGGAAGAGGGACAAGGTGGTGTCATTCGCAGTGCCCGTGCAGGCCATGCAGGTTGTTCCTGACAACGAGGAAGTGGTGCTAACGATCTTCGACGAAGATCTCGCACAAGATCGCAAGCCAAGAGGCAAAGCTCGCGGCAAGGTGACATAAATATCGATAGAGATCTCGCAAGGACGATGCACCGCTGAGACTGGTGGTGCATTTGCAGGATGCTTGGCTTGAGGTACCCTCCAAGTTTCTTTTATATATCATTTTGTATGTGAGAGAGAGGCGGAGTAAAATAAGGGGAAGGAGAGGAGGAAAAAAAAGTGAAAAAAAAAAGAGAGAAAAGAAGAAGATAGGAGGAAAATATGGAAAAAAAAGAAAGAGGGGAGAGAAGAAAATCAAAAAAATGAAACAAAAACAAGGAAAAAAAAGGAGAAAGAAAAGAAAAAAAAAAAGAAGAAAGAGAAGAGATAAAAAAAATAAAAAAATTAATAAAAAAAGAAAAAGAAAAAGATGAAAAAAAAGGAAGAAAATTTCAAAAAAAGGGTGATGAGGTTTATGTTTAAGAGAAGAGGTGGAGAAGTATTCTCTAGTTTTTCAAATTTTTCTTGTTATTATTGTCTTCTCCTATACGAGTATGGAAGAAAAGGAGAGTGTAGCAGCCTTTTGTAGTCATCCCCCATTTAAGAGTCCCTTTTATTCATAGACTCCACATGAGAAACCTAACTCTTGAAGGTCTAGAGTTTCGAGGTCCTCAGAGGAATGACTCATTTCAGGTTTCTATGTGGGAGATCCAATTTCATAGACTTCAGCAAGGGAGATCCACCTTCGAGGTCTTCAGAGGAAGACCCAATTTTAAGGATACTGAACGGGGAGCCATCAACACCAGATCTTCAGAGACAGCCACAGATCTTTCAGCAGCTCCAGCCTTTGTTCCCGCTTGTGTAGAGTGGATTTCTTTGTGTTACAAGTTGAGCATTCCATGCTCCAGCTTGAGGGGGAGTATTGAGAGAGTTGAGTGGTTGTTTAGTGCCACATTGAAAAGTGTAAGCTGTGTGAGTGGTGACCTATAAATAGGTGTGTACTCAGTTATTCTTTGATAAGAAATATAGAGAAAATACGCCCATAGGGTGCTTCTCCCGTGGTTTTCTCCCCGCTCCTCGTGAGTAGGGTTTCCACGTAAACCCAAGTGTTCCGTGATTGTCTTTATGCTTTGATATTTATGTTTCCGCTTTATTTTATATTTTAACTTAAAGCAACTCCATGTGTGGTGATATGGTAAAGGGGACCACACCACGGTGACTTCAAGGCCAAAATTTCGATCTTCGTATTAGTTCAAGGAACTACCATTAAGTTGGTTAGTTTCTCAAACTACATTCTATGATCCCGTGCCTTCCAAATATTCGTAGAAGGGCAAGACAAGCTACACATTTTGATAGATAAAGCCCTCGACTCCCATGAAGGATCAAAACACAAGTGGGAGAAGGAAAATTTCCTGGTGATGAACTGGTTGATGCATAGTATTGACCAATCCATTGCTGCCAACATGACATACAAAGGTACATACAGCAAAGGAGATCCAAGTACACACTTGAGAAGAGATGTTCCTAGATAACAAGCAGCACGAGGCTTACAGATATCTACTAGTGAATTTAGAATACCAATCAAGGAGACATGTCCCTTGCTAGGTATTTCACAATTCTCTAAGGATTGTGTGAGGAGTTGGGCATGTATCAACCTGCTTGATGCGACCAATCATAGAACATGTGCAGTGATACGCTTACAAGCTCCTAGGAGGACTTAGCCTTAGGTACCACTCTGCACATGACCAGATAATGGCCTCTAACATGGTGCCTGATCTAGAGATCATCTTCAGTCATCTCCAAAAGAGTGAAGTCGAAGACTCTCCATCACCTGTGCTAACTCCCTCACAAGAGACTGCGTTGGTAGCATCTGGAGGAGCAACAACATATAGTATTTTGCAGGACGTGACCGTGGTGGAGGAAGATGGCATGGAAGAATCTTCAGTCCTTGTGTCTATTGTAATCGGACTAACCATCCATCTAATAAATGGTAGGACAAATATGGACCACCTTCCTAGGCAAATAAGTTAGTGGCAGTGGCTGCAACAAAGCCACAACCATTCATGTAGGCTCAGATTTAGTGCCTATGCAACTTGTTGAAGGGAGAAGAGACTTCACCATCAACTATTGTCGTGGCGACCATCACAGAAGTCGCCAAAATCATGTCTATACAACCAGTGCCTGGGCTGAAAGACAACTCTGAAGTCTCAGGTCATGTCATCGACTCAAAAGAAGCCAATGAGTGATAAGAAAATTGAGCCATAGGCTCAACCCCATCTGTGAATGCCTAGCCCCAATTTCACTCTTCTCTTAGCATAAAGAGATTTTTTCTTTATGCTTTTTTTTTTTGAAAAGGGGAAGGGTGGTTATCCACATGATAACCACCCATGATCATTTCATTTCAAACACCAAACATCAAAACAATTACATCAAGGTCAAAATCTGAACCTCTAAAACTCCACCTGGGGCATAACGGAATGATAAACATTATCAACATAGTGCCTCTCTCCCCTAAATAGCACTCCATTCCTGCCTAACCATACACCCCACAGTACTGCCCAAACTTTCGCCCGATTATTCTTGGATCTAAAAGCAGTGTGACCCACATGAGCACTCCCCCTACAAAAGCTAACCTCATCCTGAGGAACAACCCAGTCAATCCCCATCTTTTGCCACACCTGTTCCACAAACGAACACCTGAAGAAGAGGTGTTGAACGTCCTCCTCCACACCACCACAAAGAAGACAACTCATGTCATCCATCTGGGTCCCTCGCTCTCCATTTCTTTGTCATAATCCTCCCCCGTCTCACCAGCCACGCAAAAATCTTTATCTTCAACGAACATTCTACCTCCCAGATAAGTCTACATCTCTCCAAAGATCAATGTTTGTGCCAGCCCCGCCGTCATTCAATCTGCAAAAGACCTTTGCCACTGAGAACTCGCCTTCATCCCAACTGTATGTGTCACCCCCCGCCTCTGGCTCCCAACCTTTCAGCTCTTGTAACAACATCTGAAGGTCCATGCATCTCTAGTCAAACAGTCCCCTCCAAAAGATAGGACACCAGGCCCCAGACCAATAGTCTCTTACCAGGGCCGTCGGGTTCGCCGCACATCCAAAGAGACAAGGAAACTTGTCTTTGAAGGGCCTACCAACTCCTTGCCAATCATCCAGCCAAAATCTGAACACATCACCCTTGCCCAACATAGGAGTGCAGGAGCGCATGTTGCTCATCACAGCCGCTAGTCCCCTGGGAGAGAAAGAAGCTCCTGGAGGTGGTGAGTCCAAAAGCTCCCAGGACTCAAAAGAACCGTAACAATTTCTCATAACATCACCAAACATGCCATGCTCCCAACCTGTGAGTCTAGCAATCCACTTCGTGAGAAGGCTAGTATTCATCTTCCCCACATCTCTGACGCCCAGGCCCCCCTCCTGCACCGACCTACAAACCTCCTCCCAGGCCACCAACCTTGCCCCCTCCCCAACGCTCCCACATTGGACCAGAAAAAATCACGCATCAGTCCAGAGATCTCTATCTGCTTCAACATCCTAAACATAGACAGGAAATATGAAGGAATGAATGCTAGAACCGCCTTCACCAGGACAAGCCTCCCCTCCTGGATAACAATTTTACTGACCATCCTGCCAATCTCCTCTCCATCCTCTCCAACAGAGGGAACCACTCACCAAACCTAAGCCTCTTGTTCGACAAAGGAAGGCCCAAATAGACCAGCGATTGGTATCCCATCTCCGTCGCAAGTGCCCCACCCACCATCTCCACCTCCTCGTCCACCACGTTCATCAAGGCAAACATCGACTTCTGGTAATTGATCTACAAACCAGACGCTACACCAAAAAGCTCCAGTATGATCCTCATCCTCCTAGCCTCCAACTTCCCTCCAACCAAAAAGAGGGTATCATCAGCATATTGCAAAATTGCAATCTGGTCCCTCCCTCCAACCTGGAAACCGGTTATCAGACCTCTCTCGCAAGCTCTATGGGTCACCCTTCACAAAGCATCTGCTGCCAGCACAAATAACATAGGGGCTAAGGGACATCCCTGTCTGACACCTCTCCTAGGCTGCACCCAGCCTCCTGCCGGGTTCCCATTGACCAGGACCGAGAATGTTGTCGTGGTTACAAATCTCTTCATCCATTCAATCCACCTTGTGGGGAAGCTTCTTCTCAAAAGAGATACCCAAAGGAAATCCCACTGCACTGAGTCATAAGCCTTGCTGAAATCTACTTTCCAAAGAAACGCCTGTTTCTTCTCCCTCTTCCAGGCAGCCAACACCTCCATAGCACAGATAAAACCGTCCAGAATACCCCTACCTGGTATAAACACCGTCAGCACAAGTGATACCAAGTCTCCAAGGATAGCTCTGAGCATGTTTGCCAACACCTTGGCCACAATAAGGTAGACGGCGTTTGAGAGCGCAATCGAGCGAAAGTCTTGAATCTCCACTGCTCCATCTTTCTTAGGCAGCAAGAACATGTTCAGCCTGTTAAAACCCTTATTCCCTTCCACTAATTCCTCCAACATCTCTATCACATATGCCTCTACCAACGTCCAGAATTCCCTAAAAAAGAATACCAGGAAACCATCTGGCCCAAGACACCCATCCACATTCAGTCCCCACATCGCCCGCCTCACCTCATCTTTCGAAAGGCTGGCCATAAGACCCTCTGCTTGAGTCTCAGAGACCTGACGAATATCCTCCCCTCTCCAGCTCCAATCACATCTACTGCGTCTACATGTGAAGTCTCTAAAGAAATCTGCCATAGCCCTCCCCACCTCCTCCCTACCCGCAAACTCCTCTCCATGTATCACTAGTCCCTCTATCCAGTTTCTCCTCCTCTTGGCAGATGCCAGTTGGTGGAAGAACCTGGTGTTTGAGTCACCTTCCCTGAACCACTTCTGGCATGATCTCATCTTCCACTCTATCTCAACTATTTTGTCCTGCACCACACGTGACATATTCATCCTTGTTTCTCTAGCCTCGGCTGAAATAGGGGTCTGATCTTCCTGTCCGTCAATCATGGTGATTACTTGTAAAGCATCTACCTTTCTGTCTCTCCTGGCTATTCTGATCTCCTTTCTATATCCCCTGAGGTGATCCCATGATAAGGACAACTTCTTCGCTATACGAGATGTAGCTGACCCTTCTACCACGAAAGACCTCCATCTCTCCTCCCCCATCCCCCGAAACCCCTCCTCAAGCAGCCAAGATCTGTCAAATTTGAAATATGTACCAAAATGAACTCCCTCATTCGGCTACCACACCAAGGGGGTATGGTCAAAGAAGGGCCACTCTATAGGGTACACCTCTGCCACCAGGAATGCTTCCACTAGCTCCACATTGGCCAGGAATCTATCAATCCTAGACATCTGACCACAGTTGTTCCTCCATGTGTAAGCACAAGAGGACGGGCATAGATCAACAAGGCCATGGGTGGCCACAAAATCAACAAACTCATCTAATCCAGGGGTCCTGTCTCCCTCACCCCCCGAGCCTGTCTTCTAGCTACAAAGTCATGTTGAAATCTCCCCCAACCAACCAAGGACACCCATGGCAATCCACTGCTATCGACATGAGCTCCTCCTACATCACCCCTCTGGCCTGAGAATCTGCCGGTCCGTAGACCCCTGTGATCACCATCCTGGCCCCACCCACCCTCCGTAGCAGCTTCACCGAGATAATATGCTCGCCCTCGAAACAGTCCTCCAAAGAAAAAATGTCTTCCCCTCATCCCAATATCTGTCCCCCAAAGCAGCCAGTTGCTCCAACACAGAAGAAACCCTCCATCCACAAACTGCCAATTTCCCTCCATGTTCTAGTATCACATTCCACCAGCTTCGACCCTTGCAACAGCACAACATCCATCTTCCACTGTCGGATGTAATGCCCCAACGTCCTCAATGGGCCATTAAGACCTTGCACATTCCATGTGAGCACTCCGTTCATGAGGGAATGGTAAATGGCTCCCCCATTTGCAAACAAAAGCCGCAAGCTTCTGCAGTGTGGATGACCTCATCACCCTTAAAGTCCAGAGGTGCAACCGCCGAGGCTTGTGGCTGGGTGTTACGGCCATCCACCACCACCCTCTGCCCCCGATTGGACCCTCGATAGATCCACTTCCGCTTGTATCTAAGAGCTCTGTCTCGGGTCGCCCTCCACCATTCGCAGCTTCCACCCTGTCAGAGGCACACCGACCGAGTGTCATCATGGCGAAACCTCTGCACGACCTACTTCAAGCACCGCCAGCTCCTCTCCCAGGCTCGCAACCTCCTCCTCCACCTGACGAGAAGCTCCCACATCGCTCCAATGCCTCTCCATCGCCCCTTCGTCGCCCCCCCTCAGGCATCGCTCCTCTCCTCCGGCAGCAGCACCAAATAACATTGCGATAGGAGGCTCCATCAGCTCCTTGACCGACCGCGACCGTGTCTCTGGGGAGGGACTAGCTACAGAAGCATCCCCAACTCCCTGCATCGGACCCGAACCCCTGCTGCCCGAACCAATGGCTCTAAACAGATCCAGCCCACGCACCCGCCAGCCTATAAGAAGAGCTCGCAGTCGATTCTGCTTCCAGAAATCTCGATGCGAGATCTTCCCCCCCACCGCATGCCGAAGGAAAATCGGCCATTGATTGCTGGAGATCTGCTTGCTTCTTCGATCGCGACGTTTCCAGCACCTCGTCCGCTTCCAGATGAGCCACAATCAATGGTCTGTGCACCACATTCAACGAGTCCACGTCCACATCATCGTCTCGACTCTTGGGATCCTGGGCATTGACCAAAACCCTAGCCTTAGGGAGCGGCGCCTTCGCCGCCTCGCCACCTGTCCTCGCCTCTCCTCCAGCCACCTCTGTAAAGGAGGGGCCCTCAAGGACCTCTTGCAAGTGCAAGAGACCACCCACAGGTGACCTCCATGGCGGAGGATCACCTTCTCCCTCAAGGTCTCCCCTACCTTCAACTCCACCTTCGTCTCCAGCGGTCCAGACGGAAGGCCGACCCCCCTACACCGTCGAAGATGCACGAAAGGGGACACCAGCGCTCGGACGACCCCCACCGTCCTGAGCCACAACGGGACCCCCTCCACCTTCAGCACCACCGGCACCCTCGAAGCCCTCTCCTCTGCTCCATCATGCATGGATGTCTTCCGCCAGGACACCGACCCCGACCCCAGCCGTGATGTCGCGAAGCACAGCTGCCCTACCATCGCCGAGGGGAGCCATACCACCAGGACCCTCCCATCGCCTACCAAGATGACCCTCACCGCAGTCTCTTCCGAGGTCACACCCAGTGCCTCCACCTCAGAGAGCCGCAAAAGGCCCGTGGTCAGCATGCCAACCAGACCACCCTCCACCAGACTCCAAAGCATGGTCGCATCTGCCAACCAAGGAGCCTCCACCTCCGTCAAGGGAACCTCCACCGATGGCGGCGGCGAAGGGCACCCAACCTCCGGGGTCATCCTCCCGCTTCGACCTGCGAACCTCCGACACCACTCCCAACGATGACCAAAGCCCCTACAACCCCAGCACCTTACAAGTTCTCGGCACATCCTCTCCCGTCTCCAAGCACTTGAAGCACCGGTCTATGTCGATCCTCCGTCAGTCCGCCACTCCACGCGCCTCCACCGCTGTCCCGACTCTCCCCCCGACCATCCCGACATGAATCTTCACCTATTCCTCTGAACGACCACCTTCCAGCCACCGGGTCCATCACCCTTGTCCTCTCGCTGCCAAAGAGGTTCGTCACTCCTCTCTCCCTCACGGAATCTTGCTCTCGCCCTTCCTCTTTCTCGCTCTTTCTCCATCTCTTCAACGACTATTTATGCTTAGGAACATGTCCCAATTGAGGTTGCCAATTGGTTGAAGTCCACTTGAAGTATTCAAGTTGGTGTTCAGTTCAATTCAAGTAGTTTTCAGTCTCAAGTTCTAGTTCAAGTTCATGCCTGAGATCAATTCTTGTTGAAGAAAAAGTCAGTGTGTGAAGAGGCCCACACACGTGCTCCAACCTCAATTACATCAAAAAGGGGCGCATATGCAAAGCTCTATTTCTTCAAGTTGGATCAAGTACGTCCAACTCGAGGGAGAGTGTTGGAGATTCTATAAAATCTCCACGTTGGAGATCTCACATGATCTCCATGTTGAGTGGAGAAGAAAATCCACTTACCAAAAATGTCTTTCTTATTTTTCTATTTTCTATTTTTGGCATTATCCCTTTAGGAAGTTCTTTAGGATATTTATTTAGAGATAAGGTGAGTTGTAGTGGTACATTTAATACCACATAGTAGAATGAAGAAGTGTGATGTGTGGGAACCTATAAATAAACTATTGTACCTCCATTTATTTCTTGAAAAGAATAGAATAATCTCATCCAATGCCTTCTCCCGTGATTTTCTCGGTCTTGAGAGTGGGTTTTCCACGTAAACCCAAGCGTTTCTTATCGTTTATGTTTTGATATCATGTTATGCTTCCGCTTATTCATATTATTTAACATGATATCAAAGCAAGTCGATCTTGGGTTCTTTGTTTAAATATTATTGTTATATCTTTGTTCTGTTATTGAGTTCTGTGTAAGAGGTGCCAACAAGGGCATCTCGCAGAGTAGCAGCAACAAAAGGCGTGTTGGAGTCAATGGAGGCGTTGCTACAACGTCGTGGGAAGCCCAGGCAGGGCATGGCGACGCTGTTGGGTTCAGGCAACGATTAGCAGAGCTGCTAGAGCTCAACAACAACGCTGGCGCTTTTCCATGGTTTCCATGCTAAGCGGAGATCAGGCAAGCACCAGCATCAACGAAGGAGCCCTTAAACTGCATTGTTCATGGTGGAGTGTGGAGGAAGAGAGAGAAAGAAGCAACGCTGCAGAATAAGGCACAACACCGAGATCAGGGGTGAAGATGGCAACTTGCAATGGCGGTGGCAGAGATCACACGAGATCTGGCTCAGCAAAGAGGCTCAACGATGATTGCGGTGAGAGTCTCAACGCAAGGAAGGTGGAGACCTTTGAAGTCGCACTAGTGTGAGGCAGCGATGTGAGGATCGCATGGGTTCTTTGAACCCTAATAAAGAAGATGCATTTTTGGGTTATTTGCATCTTTATGCCTTCAGGATTATCTTATTCGTTAACTCTACAAAAAATGGAAAAAGATAATAAAAAAAAGGAAAGTAGGAAGTTGATTAAAAAAAGGTGAAAAAAAAGGAAAAAAAAGAGGGAAAAAAAGGAAGAATGAAAGGAGAAAAAAGAAAAGAGAAAAAAATGATGATGAAATTAAAGGGAGAGGGGGAGAAGTTCTCTCTATTCTATTTTTCTCTATGTCTATTTTCTTCTCCCATACAAGTATAAGAGAAAGGAGTTGAGAGCTTATTTTTCTACCAGCACCAGATCAATTGTGTACGACTCATCTCTGAACTCCTACCTACAACCATCTATAAGCAAAGTGAAGATGCAAAGACGCTGAAGACACAAGGCAGTCGTAACTCGGCAGCACCAATTGAGGATGCAAAGAAGCCGATGACACAAAAGACATGAAACCGTGACCCAACAGGATCATTTTATTTATGTTGTATTTTTTGCTTTGTAGATTCAAAATATCTCTTGCACAGGCTGAGCATTCCATGCTCTATGCCAATTCCTTTCATTTCTCTTTCAGTGTTTCAATAAAACAAAGTTCTAGTTCTACTAAAAAAATCCACAATATTCATAAAAGGACCTTAGATCTTCTAAGGTAAAATGGGATACCTTGGGACTTGGGAGCCCAAGTAGGTGGTAATTAGGTATTAAACTCAATGCTAAACTAAACATAAAGGGATATCAATTAGTGAGCTATAAATCATACTTAGGTGATTTTGTAGGAGTAATCACCATGGCCTTGTGAACTTGGTAGTTCACTGTGTCGGGTTGAAAACCCGAGGCATGATAGTAGCTAGTGTTGGTGCAACGGCACCACGATCATTGATTTTAATAATAACAAAACACTTGTTATTTGACATTTGCATTTTTAGTAATTAAGTTTCAAGATTAGTGCAAATGGAGGCAAACCTGAGGAGCTTGCTCGTGGATAAAAGCATCAAGGAGCACAGAGGAGCATGGAGGAGATGGAGCTTTACGTGGAGCGAAAGCTTAAAGAAGGAGATGAAGAATAGGATAGAAGTCTTTTAGTTCATATATTTGTACTCTTCATTTTTGCTCTTTATTTTTTCCTTAGAAATGTTGTAAAGAGCCCAAAGTATATCATCATATTCCTAAACACACCTTTCCATCTCTAGAACACTTAAATAAACTCAAAAAATCAAAATAGGCCTCAGACAGCCTAATCAGACAACCAATATGGACATCAGACATCTGATCTGTGACTTTAAGTCGTCTGACCTTTTGGCCAAACATCCTAACACTTAGGTTGGCAATTAATAGTCTACGCCTTTCCATCTAGATGTCCTAACCATAATCCAGACGTCTTACAAGACGTCTAATGACCTTACCAGACGTCCAATTAGGTGGCCGTTAGCCTGTCAGCCTTTTCCCTTTGAAAGCTAAATGAGGTCTATCACCAGGCGTCCTTAGAAGTGTCCAGACATCTGATAAAAAGGCATTGGACCAAAATCCAAGGATGTCAAACCCGTATCTAACCGTTAACTCCTTGGAATCAATATTCGCAGCTTTTAGACATCCAGATCATATGTCAGACGTCTGACCTATCATCTAACATTTATACAGTAGAACCCTGTTTAAATCTGGTCCATTTCGAGGAACCAAACCCGCTCTAATTAGACATCCGATAACTTAACTAGATGTCTTATAAATCCTAGTTAGATGTTTGACTAGATCCCTGATTAGATCCGATCTTTTCCAGAGAAACATTCCCTCAGAATCAAACGTCCAAAACTCAAATCAGACGTAATACCAGACGTCTGATAATATAATTAGACGTCTAATAATTGTGTCAGACTCATTATGACCCTGATTTGATTCTGATTTCGACCCAAATCTCCTTATAATCTTTCCCAATGGCTATCTGAGCCTTCTAAAGATTTCCTAGGGCCTCTGTAAATAAAGGACCCTTCCTTGGCTTAAACACACCTAAGAAACTCACGATACAATACTTCCACATTTCTTATATGAAAAAGAGATCTAAGACGAACAGGCTTTGCCATTTACTCTCAGTATTCTACATTCCACATCCAAGAGCACCATTTTGCTGCAAGATCACACCTACACATTTTCGATCAAGGGAAGATTTCTTGCCTATAGTAGCATAGTTAGATCCTTTATTATTTGGGCTCTATAGGTTTTGTTTTTCTTTTTTTTTATGGTTGGGTATTTGCTGGCGAATTCCCATCTCTTTCATTAGGCAATATTCTTTGTGAAGAAGAGTGGTTTTGAGATACACTATCCTCGGGTGAAAATAGCGTGGTTGTACTTGAAGTTGTGTCACCCTCGTTCAAGTGACACGTAGTGAATTTGGTAGACTCAATCGACCGGAAAATCCTAAGTTGAGAGGCTTAGGTGGTAGTTTTTACCCTTAGGGTTTCCACCTAAAAATTATGTCTCTTATGGTGAATAAGTTTGTGTGATTCATTTTATTTCCACATTTTTTATACTGTACTATTCACCACCCTCTAGTGCAACTTCATTTGGTATCAGAGTAGGTTTTCTCATTTTCAGCGTCACATCGACGAGGATCCAAGCATCGGGGAAGCATTTTCGCTACGAGACCATCCGAGGAGTAGTTCACTACTCATCCGTCATTCTTCAACGGGAGCAACTACGCATATTGGAAACTTCGAATGAAGATGTGGCTTCAGGTGAATGACTACACGATATGGCAGAGATGCAATACTCCATTCGACGTTCCAAAGAAACCCGCAGGGGGATACTCGCAACAAGTCCGCAAGTTATCTCTCAATGCAAAGACGATGAATGTGTTGTATTGCACATTAAGTCCCAAGGAGTTCAAATGGGTTTCGCAATGCGCTACCGCCTACGAAATCTGGCATACACTCGAGGTAGCCCATGAAAGTACCTCTAAGATAAAGTCCTTTAAAATTAATTTGCTTAATCAAGAATTTAAATCTTTTTCTATGAAAGAAAACGAAAATCTAAGTGAGATGTATATTAGGTTCACATTAATTATGAACAATCTCAAAGTATTAGGGAAGACCTTTATCCAAGGTCCAAGCTCCTACGCTTCCTTGGACCAGAGTGAGAGCAAAAAGTCACAACCATCGAAAAGGCACACCAAGTTGAGGAGCTCGACATGGATGATCTCCTAAGTAACCTGGTGGCCTACGAGACAAAAATGAAGCAGAAGAAGACCCTGGAGCCAAAACTGAAGAAAAACCTCCCCTTAAAGCCGCGTCAGAAAGCGAGGTGAGTTTCGATAACAAGGACCTTAGGATTTTAATTAAAAAATTTTCTAAGTTTTGCAAGGCCTCAAAGAAGGACAAGAAAGAGGAAGAATGTTCAACTCATTGCTACCACTGCAACAAGAAAGGACATATCCATCCGGAATGCCCTCTCCTAAAGAAGGAGAAGAACAAGAAGGCGTTTCAAGCTACTTGGGATGACTCAACTTCAAGGGAAGAGGAAATGGAGGATCCTGGGAAGAACGATGAGACCGCGTGCCTCAGATTCATGGTAATCGCGGATAGCGACAACGACGAAAACTCCGACCATGAGGTAAGTTCGTTTACAAATTCAAAATTACAAGAAACATTAGAAGAACTATATATTCTTAGTAAATCATTTAAAATAGAAAATAAGAACTTGAAAAAGGAGTCTATTGCCTTGAAATTCGAAATAGAAAATCTTGTTACTAAAGATTTAAATTTAAATGTTTCTTTTGATTCTATCATATGTGAAAAGAATACTCTTGTGGTAGAAATATCATGTCCAGAGAACACTAAATTAATTGAAGAAAATACCTTACTTAAATCTGAAATATCTATTTTGAAAAGCAAGATGAGTTTCATTGAAAATGACCTTCCTTGTCTTAAAGAGAAATCTGAAAAACTATTAAGCTAGATAAAGACACTAAAGAAAAGATTAAGGCTAATGCTAGAAATAAACACACCAAGAGATTTTATGCATAAAAGTCAAATGGTTGGAATCCAAGTGTTCCTCAACCTAGGACGAGAAGAGGGTTTAGTGGACCCAAGAAAATCTAGGTACCAAAACACTTGTTAGACTCTTGTTTTGCATGTTACCATAACACTCCATTTGATCCAAGATATTATCTTTACAGGAGGTATGAAAATTCTAGGTGAACCAAACGTGTACGGTGGTTGGAATCCATACCAATGGGGGTAAAACACCCACTCTCCTTAATCTTTTTAAATTAGCATCTAGACAAGGGAAAATCAAGTTTATTATTTACTATATGACAATTAGAAGGGGGGGATTAATGGACTGTTTTTGACGAACACAACCTTTGCATTATTATGCTAAATAGGGGGAGATAGATAAACATTTTTATGTTATCATTCTAATAGAAAGGGGGAGAAAATCACCTTTAACATTAGCTCTTTCAAATCTACGTAGAAATGTATATATTTAGGAGGAGATTTTAAAATCTAAATTTAGCTATATTTCCATTAGAAATGAGTTAATGGTATAGTTATCTTGTTATGTCAAAAAAGAGGATAATGTAATTCTTGTTTTATTATGTTAAAACGGGGGAGTTAACCCAGATTAAAAGAGCATGTTTTAAGGGGGAGCATAGGATAAAATGATTAAAATTGATTAAATCTTTTTGATAATGTTAAAAAGGAGGAGAAATATTTTGATTATTGTTTATGATTTTGTCATCATTAAAAAGGGAGAGATTGTTAGTGCAAGGACATCACAATTGTAGATTTTGATGATAACAAAATACTTGTTATTTGACATTTGCATTTTTAGTGATTAAATTTCAGGATTAGTGCAAATGGAGGTAAGCCTGAGGAACTTGCTCATGGATAAAAGCATCAAGGAGCATAGAGGAGCATGGAAGAGATGGAGCTTCGCGTGGAGCAAAAGCTTGAAGAAGAAAGAGAAAAAATAGGATAGAAGTCTTTTAGTTCATATATTTGTACTCTTTGTTTTTGCTCTTTATTTTTTCCTTAGAAATGTTGTAAAGAGCCTAAAGTATATCTTAATCCTAGAAACACCTTTTCCTCTCTAGGACACTTAGATAAATTCAAAAAACCAAAGTAGGCTTCAGATAGCCTGATGTCCAATATGGACATCAAACGTCTAATCTGTGACTTTAAGTCGTATAACCTTTTGGCCAGACGTCCAAACACTTAGGTTGGAAATTAATAGTCTGTGTCTTTCCATCTAAACATCCTGCCCATAGTCCAGATGTTTTACAAGATGTTTGATGACCGTACCAAACATCCAATTAGGTGACCGTTAGCCTGTCAACATATTCCCTTTGAGAGCTAAACGAGGTATATCACCAAACATCCTTAGAAGTGTCCAGACATCTGATAAAGAGACGTTGGACCAAAATCCAAGGATGTCGAATTCGTATCCAACCGTTAGCTCCTTGGAATCAATTCCCACAGCTTTAGATGTCCAGATCATATGTCAGACATCCAACCTGTCGTCTGACATGTATACATTAGAATCCTGTTTAGATCTGATCCATTTCCAGGAACCAAACTCACTCTGATTAGACATCCGATAACTTAACCAGACGTCTTACAAATCCTAGTTAGACGTCTGACTAGATCCCTGATTAGATCCAATCTTTTCCAGAGAAACATCCCCTCAGAATCAGACATCCAAAACTTAGATCAAATGTAATAGTCTAATTACTGTGTCAGACTCATTATGACCCTGCTTTGATTCTAATTTCGACCCAAATCTCCTTGGAATCTTTCCCAACGGCTATCTAAGCCTTCTTAGGCCTTCTAAAGGCTTCCTAAGGCCTCTATAAATAGAGGACCCTTCCTTGGCTTAGACACACTTGAGACACCCATGATACAATACTTCCACCTTTCTTGAGTGAAAAAGAGATCTACGAAGAAGAGGCTTTGCCATTTACTCTCAGTATTCCACATTCCACATCCGAGAGCACCATTTTACTGCACGATCACACCTATGTACTTCCAGTTAAGAGAAGATTTCTTGCCTATAGTAGCATAGTTAGATCCTTTACTATTTAGGCTCTGTAGGTTTTGTTTTTCATTTTATTTTGTGGTTGGATATTCGCGTGGTAAATTTTCGTCTCCTTCGTAAGACAAAATACTCTTTGTGAAGAATAGTTTTGAGGTATGCTATCATCGGGTTAAAATAGCGTGGTTATACTTAAAGGTTGTGTCACCCTCGTTCAAGTGACACAGTGAATTTAGTCAACTCGATCGACCGGGAAATCTTAAGTCGAGAGACTTAGGTACTGATTTTTACCCTTAAGGTTTCCACCTAAAAATTTGATCTCTTGTGGTGAATAAGTTTGTGTGATTAATTTTATTTCCACATTTTTTTATATCACACTATTCACCCCCCCCCTCTAGTGCAATTTCAGCTAGCAACTACCTGTACTCAACTAGAACTAAGAAGGTTCCTAGTTACAATGATAGGTCGTGAGCTGGTCGCTAAAAATGATGTTGAGATACCTAAACTCGAGGCTAACGGTACCCTTAGCGAAAGCTCTGTATCACCCATATATGCAAATGACGCTGATGTTCCAAGGGGTGATCGGATGAGATCTCGTCCGAGGCTGGACTGAGCAACCACACCCGAAGTATCTTGCTCCTATCAAGAGAATTGGTGTGGCCAACCCAACTGCCCAACCCCTACCACCAAAGATCCAAATGATCGTTGACCTAACCTCGATTAATCTGAGTCGAGTTATCTCCTCAAGATCTCGAGACATTGGCTTAAGTAACTCTCAAGAGGCTCAACTCTTCTGATTGATGTCAGTAACGTTCTCGCATATCGAGTGTGGATACACCTAACTCAAGGATCACTAGTACTGCTTCTCTCACCCCTAATCAAGGAGACTCAGCACTGTAAGTTCAGAAGGAAGATACATCCCCATCACCTCTCTTGGAGAGAGATGATTATGAGTGGCATGACTTGTGAGGCAAGCGAAAGGACAATAAATAATAACCAACAAGGTATCTATTGGGTTTGGAACAGGTTAATTGGTTAACCAGTAGAGTAGATACCTCTACACTATCCTCTCTTTCTTGTTACACTTGTAGTATTGTCCCTACTGGGCCACTTGGTTCATTCCTTGTGACCTATTTTCATGACCTGATGTTGTAGGGCAACACTTTAAGGATTAGCAGGGCAAAGCAAGTCTACCTTGAGTAGTAAGGCACTGCTTCTATTGAGCCTTATGATATTTGGTGAGAGACGGGGGAGTAACCACTTGAAGAGCAACAGTTGAACCCTTCCACTAAGCGAATTTGGGAGGCTTTATCTGAATTCATCAATGTCTCATGTTTGCTACATCAGGCTATCTGCCACGTAGGTTACACTCCTAGAGTTTGAAGTCTAGTGTAGTGGACAATACATTGTACAACCCATTTTGTTTTATGACTATAAATATTATGATCGGGCCCCACTTATGCTGTAAAATGTGTTTTGGACAACTTGGCTCTTGTAAATATTAGACATTGGACAAGTTACATAAAGCAAATATATGTGTATGGCTCATGGTTTATTTATGACTTATGTTCGTGCCATTCCCATGTTTCCATGCTATATATGCTAAATCTTGATATGAAATCTTATAAATTAATTGTCAATTTCTGATAATAATTGAAAGACTACTCACAAGTCACGACCCTAACCACCATAATGACTAGGACCTAAGTGCATCACACCCATTAACCTAGTTTCCAATTTATGGGAAGGTTGCAAGACATGACATTGGATGCATAACATGGCATGCTACTCAAATAATACTATAAGAGTTTATGCACTTGTTATTTATTTTCTATTTTGGACATACTTGTACCTTTCCCCTATCTCTGTACATAATAGAGATTAAGGTTTCTTTTCAAGATGGCAAAAAAAATCTTTCCGTCCACTATGGTATCAGAGTGAAGACGATCCTATGGAATTCCTTACACCCCACCCTCTCCATGTGCCTCCTCTCCTCATGGGTATAGCACTATAGCACGCACCACTACTACAATACCCACAAGTTAAAAAGGATCACGCTCTGTCCAAATCTGATGCACACTGTTACTATTGGTGTTCCTGTTGTTTATCTCACAGTTGCCTTGTCGTAAGAGTCTCAACGATGGAAGTGATTAGTGTCTCAATTTATCTCATGCTTGGGATCATCTCCCCATATTTATCAGTCTTTCTTCTAGCCATCGTTGTATCAATTTGTGGATGGTCTACCTACATGAGGCTACATACTATTGACAAATAAATAACGTAAAATAATGAGCGAATGATAATATCAAAGAATAGAAATGAGAATATTTGGATTTACGTGGAAACCCCACTCACAAAAGCAGGGAGAAAACCAAAGAAGTGTCCCTATGGGTGTGTTTCTCTATATTCTTCTCAAAGAGTAAATAGGGGTACAACAACCTATTTATAGGCACCACTCAAACACCCAAACCCACAATACACGATGTGGGCCTAAATATGGCCATTACAACTCTTTACCTCTCAACACCCCCCCTCAAGTTGGAGGATGAAATGCTCAACTTATACAAAAGAAATCATCCACTCTACAAAACAAAACACAACACTCAACTCAATTGATGTTGTCGGGTCACTGCTTCCTCGCATCCTATGTCACCAACTTCCTTGCATCCACATTTTTGTTTGTAGGCAGGTGTAGGTCGAAGTCCGGAGATGAATTACTGAAGTTGGCTCTGGTACATGTGCCTTCCATTTTGAGAACTTTGAAAGGGTCTCTCCCACGGAGACCAAGAAAAAAGGCCTCTTCTACATGGAAGCTCAAAATGGGTCTCGCCCTCAAAGCCCTCAAGACTGGCCTCTCCAATATGAAAATCTCTCTATAAATCTCTCATATAGGGACCAAGAAAAATGTTCCTCTCATAGAGGAACAAAGAAAATGAGCTTCTCTCAGGTGGGGACCTTAAAGAATGAGTCTCACATGGGATCACAATAGGCTCTTACAGTCTCCCTTTCTCCCATACTCATATAAGAGAAGTAACATAAAGAAGAAAAGACAAAATAGACAAGAGCTTCTCCCCCTCCTCTTCATAATTTTCTCTTTTTTTCGATTTTTTCTCTTCTTTTTCGTGATATTTTCTTCTTTTATTTTTTTCATTTCACATCATTTTTTCTATATTTCCCTTCGACTTTTCTTCTCTCCTTTTTTTTTTACTCTTTTCTTCTTTCAACTATATCCCTCTCTTCTATTTTTTTTGTAAAGCTAAGACAGCATGAAGGAAATGAGGAGGGCTACACACACAAAAAGCCCAATATCTTCCAATAGGGTTTGAAGAACCCAAATCCACACCGTGTAGTCCACGTGATCCATGCACCTCACAATCTCCCACGAGATCGTCGCATCCTCTCGCAAAGATCTCGCCAAGATTTGGTAGCACAAGATCTTCGCCCAGATCTCTTTCACGCAAGATCATCAATGTGACTCCAGCGTAGATCGTCACCAGACGAGATCCTGATCTCGCCTTTTCTTCTTCACCTTCATCGCTGCTCATGCAACTCTTTGCTACTGCCACAATCGCCGCAGCATCAACCTCATACGCTGCCTCAATCAATGTGCCATCACCCTTCTACTGCCTTCCTCTTTGTAGCCATCTTTGCTGCAACTAGGGTAGAGCATTGGATTGGGCTGGCCCGATCCCAACCCGAAAAAGCCCAACTCGACCCAAGCCCAAAGATTATATGGGTCGGGTTTAGGCCTTAATTTTTTAAAAATTTGCCAAAAAAACCTAAATAGGCCCTTTATATATATATATATATATATATATATATATATATATATATATATATATATAAAACTTTGTGGTGTTATTTAGTGACGTGTAATTTTATACATGTAAGTTTCAAAGCATGATTCTTAAACAAGAATTGCAAATAGTTGAGATGAGGTGACTATTTAGATAAGGTATAATTTTAATTTAAAATTTGATATGTTTATTTTTTTTCTAATTTTTGTTGAGTTTGTTTAATGCGAAATAATTATTGTAGGTTAAAAAAAGAAAGTTGCTCCATAGGACAAATTTTCTCTTCCAAAGTTCCATTTGTTAAATAAATATAACCTAAAGTTGTAGGATAACGTGCTTAGTTGAGTTATATTTCGTTCGCAGTAGTATATTTTATTCGTAGTAGTATCTATGAAGTTATAAGATTATCACAGAATTATTACTATATTTCTAAATTATTATGATTATACCCATCCAATTTCAACTTTAAATTAGGCTTTAACGGGCTTGACTAGGCCTCACTTAGATAACAATAAAAAATGAGCTTTAGTAGACTTAAGTAGGCCTTATTTAAAAATTAATGAAAATAGATCATAATAGATTTTTTGGTCTTTAACGGACTTTTCTGGGCCTGACCCGAAAATCCGACCCAAACAACGAAATCGAGTCGAGCCCGACCCGGCCTTGGGCCCATAAACTTGGACCTTGGGCCGAGCCCAGGCCTTAATTTAGTAAAAGTTTTGGGCCTTAGGCCTGGACCCAAGGCCCGAAAAATAAAATGGGCTTTCTCGAGTTTGGACCGGACCAGACCGAGCCCAACCCAATGCTCCACCCTAGCTGCAACCAACCTCGCGTGAGACACCCTCTACAGTTGATCTCGTCACCTTCAACGATGCTGCAGCACCCTTTCATCACCATCGCCCCTTGGCAGAGCAACAGTGACGAGGAAATCGCCACAAGGAAGCTGCAGGCTTCTTTATCAACTTCTTTGCATGATATCTATCCTCTTCATCAACCGCAACATCAACCTCACTGTTGCAGTGATCTCATGCGATTCACAATGCCTCTCAATGCTTGAGAGAGAGCACTTCACTGCTTCTTCATCCTTTACTACTACCGCAGCTGCATGGAGGTTGTGAAGATCTCGCGAACTAATCATCTTGCGATCTCACGCTGACAGAGATCATCGACCATGAAAACCTCAAGGATAAAAAAGAATAATTTATGGAACATAATGATAAAACCCAAGAACAACCTATTTTGATACCATGTTGACAAATAAACAGCAAGAAATAATCAAGAGTGAACAATAATATCAAAGCATAGATATGAGAATACTTGGGTTTATGTGAAAACCCTACTCAAAGAGTAGAGAGAACCACAGGAGAAGAGCCTCTATGAACGTGTTTCTCTGTATTCTTCTCAAAGAGTAAATGGGGGTACAATAGCCTATTTATAGACACCACTCACACACATAAGCCCACAATACACGATGTGGAACTAAATATGGCCCACTAAAACTCTTCACCTCTCAACAGCTACATACGAAATTGTCAAGTAGTGATATAGCCTTTGCTGTTAATAAGTCTAAAGCACTAGGTCAAGTAATGACAATTGGTCATCGACAATGGGTGATAGACTCGAGAGTGTCTATCCATATTATAGGCGATACTAGTGCATTACAAACAACACAATAAACCAGACATGTAATGTTAGTGAAGGTGACAAATGATTTTAGCTCTCTAGTTACCACTGTTGGTGGTAGACTTTTTTATCTCGGTTATAGTTATTAGAGGTACATGGTGCTCCTAAATTCCCCATGAGTCTTTATCTACCAATAGACTTTGCAAAGATCTCAAGTGCCAATTTATTTTGATGAGTACTATTATTTCCAAGACAAAAGGACAAATGATATTATTGGTGGAGGAATTGAGAAAAATGATTTATATTATCCCAATGTCCCATCACAATTTGCAGGTGCAATCTCTATCTCTACTGATCCACTTCTTTGGCATTGTCATCTAGGCCATCCGCCCTTTGGAAAGATGACAAAAATGTTTTCGAACTTATCTGTCATACCAATTGTGATTGCGAGGCATGTTAATCGGGAAAACATCATCGTACTAATTTTCCCCGTCACACTGAGGGGATAAGTTCTTCCCTCATTTGTCTTATATATTGTAATGCTCAATGGTACTAGAGGGTATAGATAGTTATCTTTGTTGATGACTATAGTTGGACTACTTAGGTTTTTCTTATGAAGAATTGATCAGAGATTCTTCATATTGTAAGCGCTTCCTTGTTGAGGTACAAACAATCTATTCATCCTCCATCTACATATTCCAAAGTGACAACGCCTTGGACTTTATGCAAGACAAAGCTACAATCCTTCTTTACAGAGATGGGTACTATACATCAGACCTCATGTGCATACACTTCTCAATAGAATGAAGTAGCGAAGGGGAAGCTCAGGTATATATTAGACATTGCTCGAACCCATCTTGTCCTTTTGAAGGTAACAAAGCAATTTTAGGGAGATACAGTGCTGATGTCTGCATATCTCATAAATCGAGTACCTTCTTTTGTGTTACTTGGCAAGATTCTCTACCAACTTTTGCACCCAGAGTTAGATCAACCCTTTACCCTACCATTACAGGTATTTAGGTGTACCTATTAAATTCTCCCCACATATAGTGAAGTACATATTTCTGGGATATTCTCGTATTCAAAAAAGATACAGAAGATACGATCCAGTGCATGGGAGATGCATGGTTACAACTAATGCCACATTCTTTGAGAAAGTCCTGTATTTCTCTGACAAAGGATCAACCATTGATCTAGCACCTAGAGAGAGATTTATCATTGACAAAAGACTCCATTACCTATGGCCCCAGTTTCTTCTTCTAAGGATCGCCCTGCAAGAATCACCCTAAATATGTCAGGAGAGATTATAGACCTACTGCTCTCCAGAAGTTAAGTCGCTCATGTACCTTGCATCCAATGTCTCACTACACTTCTACTTCCCATCTAAACCATGAGCTACAGTGATTTGCCAGTGCCCTTGCTAGTATTTTTGCACCACGTGATTATATTAAGGAATCTCAAGATCCCCACCGGAAAGCTACCAGGGGTGAAGAAATAAGTGCCTTGCTCTCATGAGGCACATGAGAGTCAGCGATGTATCCTCCCAATGCAACCCTAGTAGCCCGCAAGTGGGTGTACCGTGTATGCAGTAAAATATCAAGCAGATGGTATAGTGGACAAATTCAAAGCACGTTTTCTAGCAAAGGGCTTTACTTAAACACATGGTGTTGATTATTTTAAGACCTCACCAGTGGCAAGAGTCTCCTCTATACGAGTTATCTTGTTTGTTGCAACAAATAATCGGTAGCCATTATATTAGTTAGATATTAAGAATGATTTCCTATATGGGGAACTCACCATGAAAGTTTATATACGCCAAACCCACAAATATAAGACTAAAAGGGAGTCTGTTTGCAGAGTGAAAGGCTATCTATGACCTTAAGCGTAGTCCCAAGGCCTAGTTTGAGAGGTTGAGTTCAGAAGTAGTAAAGATTGGGTTCAGCTATTCTTCTTCATATCATTCTATCTTTATGAGAAAATATAAAGAGGGAATTATTATCTTAATTGTTTATGTTGATGATATGATCTTGACAAAGGATGATGCTGATGGCATCAAACGAACTAAGAAATTCCTGCACAAGGCCTTTGTTACAAAGGATGTTGGACACTTAAGGTATTTTCTAGGAATAGAAGCAAAGTAGCAACACAATGACTTATCCTTATCTCAACAAAAGCAACTCCTAGGGTCACCGGAGGTGTTGTGCTCGATGCGAGGCATGGGAGAGAACTGGGAGACGGTGCCGCGCGTGCAGGGGGAGGAGGTTTGGCCCCTGCTGGGGGAGGCCGGACCGGCGGGGACGAGGGGAGCTGACCCTCCATTGGTGGCGGCAAACAAGGCGACTACCCAGTGCGGGGACTCATTGGAACAACGGGAGGCGTCCCCGGGGCAATAGCAGATGTCTGGGAACCCCTTGAGGGGAGGTGACCCGATGGTGATCCCTTTAGTAGGATGGGCACCGCTCTTGGCGAGCGGGGGGCAAGGTGGTGGCCTGCACTACCAGAGGAGGTGGTCCTATCGTGGCAGGCAAAAACCACGGATGGTGGTGGACGATCGTGGGGGAGCTCCACAAAGCCTGAGGGCAAGGGAGGCGCTGAATGGGGAGGACAAGGAGGTGCGCAGAGTGGCGGAGGCCGGTAGCTTCAGGCAGGCCACGAAGGAGATCACCATGTCACTTAGATTAATGGGGTGCTCACCTGGAACGTGCGGGGTCTCAATGACCCGACGAGGAGGGCCATCTTGGGGAGGTACATCAGACAGTGGAGGGCGGATATTGTTTTGCTACAGGAGACCAAGCTGGCTAATTGTAGTGATCGAGTTTGGAGGGAGGTCGAAGGCTCCTGGATGGAGGGATTTCGGTCTCTTGCCGCGAATGGTCGGTCAGGAGGACAGATCCTTGGGTGGAGGGAGGATGTCTTCACTTTGGTGGATGTCAGATGTGGGGAGCATACCATTTCGGTGACCTTGATTAGGAAGATAGGAGGTGCCAGTTTGAAGGTTACAAGGGTGTACGGTCCTACAGACGCCCAGGCGAGGAGGGCCTTGTGGGAAGAGCTCACGACGGTGGCAGCAGAGTCCATTGGGAGCCCTTGGTTGCTGGGAGGGGACTTCAATGTGACTCTGAAGGTGGAGGATAGACCAGGTAGACGGGGGAGGCAAGACCCAGGGTCAGACCTTTTTGTGGACTTTGTTGAGACCCATGGGCTTGTGGACTGGTCCCTGGCATCCTGTGCTTACACATGGAGGAATAACAATGGCCAAAAGTCCCGGATTGACAAGTTTCTGTCCAATGTGGAGCTGGTGGAGGTGTTTCCTATGGCGGATGTCCGTGCCCTAGAGAGGCCGTTCTCGAATCACACCCCTCTGTTGTGGCGACCGAGGGGGTGCAGTTTGGCAAATATTTTAAATTTAACAGGTCGTGGTTGATGGTGGAGGGGTTCAAGGCTTCAGTGGAGGAGAGATGGAATTCGATGGAGGTGGAGGGTTCGGCGACCCTTTGTCTGGTGAAGAAGCTCACCTTGCTGCGCAACTATCTGAAGCATGCTAGACGGGAGATCAGGGCATCTAACAGGGGCAGGAAGGAGGAGGCGTTGGCAGAAATTAGCAGAATTGACAGACAGGATGACCAGGCTCCCGTTTCCCCTAAGGACATGGAGATCAAGGCAAGGATGGCGAAGGTGATCAAAGAGGACAACGGACAGAGTTGGAATGGAAGGTGAAGTCCAAGCAGAGATGGTTGAAAGAAGTGGACTCCAATACCAGGTTCTTCCACCATATGGCTTCTGCCAGGAGAAGGAGAAACTGGATAGACAAGTTGGTGATTGATGGGAATGCTTTCTCGGGAAGGGAGGAGGTGGGGCAGGTGGCGGCGAATTATTTCAGAGAGTTCATTTGGAGATGACCCAGGGGATGCTGGAGATTGAGGAGGGAGGATACACAGCATATATCAAAGGCTCAGGCGAAGAGTCTTATGACTGCTTTTTCAGAGGAGGTGAGGCAGGCGGTATGGGGCCTCAATGCGGAGGGATGCCCTGCCCAGACGGGTTCCCAGTTTTCTTCTTCCAAGAGTTCTAGCATTTGGTAAGTCCAGACGTGATGCAGGTGGTGGACAAGTTCGCTTCCGGAAACAGAGGTTTTGACAAGTTGAACAAATATTACCTGTTTCTGCTGCCTAAGAAGGAAGGGGCTGAGGCCATTCAGAACTTTAGACCGATTACCCTGTCTAATGCAATCTACCTCATTGTGGCAAAGGTCCTGACTAACAGGCTGAGGGACGTCTTGGGGGACTTGGTGTCCCCTGTTCAGACAGCTTTTGTGGCTGGAAGAGGAATTTTGGATGGCTTCGTGATTGCGATGGAAGCCTTAGCAGCATGGAGAAGGGAGAAAAAGCAGGCCTTTTTATGGAAGGTGGACTTCAGCAAGGCGTACAACTCAGTGTAGTGGAACTTCCTATGGGCGTCTCTACGGAGGAGGGGCTTCCCGACGACCTGAATTGACTGGATGAAGAGATGTGTGACGACAACATCCTTTTCAGTCCTTATCAATGGAAACCCGGCGGAAGGCTAGGTCCAACCTAGAAGAGGGGTATGGCAGGGGTGTCCCCTTGCACTCATGCTTTTTGTCCTAGCGGCAGATGCACTTGCATAGGCAGCACATAGAGCTTACAGTAGGGGGTTGTTCAGAGGCTTCGCAGTGGGAGGAGGCAAAGAGGTGGTGGTCTTGCAGTACGCGGATGACACGCTCCTCCTAGTTGGAGGATCCGTATTAGAAGCAAGGAGGGTAAGGATCCTGCTGGAGCTCTTTGGTGAGGCGTCAGGGCTACGGATCAACTATCAGAAATTGAGCTTTGTCCCAATCAAGGTTTTAAAAAACGCGAGGCGGTACTGAGGCAGTTTGCCTTCATCGAGGCGAGGCGTAAGCCTCGAGGCAGTCGAGGCGTAAGCCTCAGGATTTGCATAAAAATATAGAAAATGAAATGATATATACTTATCAAGTGCTAATAAGGAAATAATAACATAAATGACACAGTTTCATAACATTTTTTCTCTATCACAATATTGAAAAAAAGAAACTAAATGAGAGATGCCGTTTAAATAAAAAAAGAAACATTCATATAATATAGAAGATTAGAAACCATAACAAAAGCACAAACTAAACCAACTTCCCAAACCATTGGGAGACTTAAGAGTTAAAGCATAGATTAAAATGAAGGTATATGAAACATCCACATCAAAAACTCTAAAGAACTACAAGACATTGTAGACTCTAGTCTCCTCCTCCTTGAACACCGTCAAGCTCATCAATGCTGTCGCTAGGGCTAGTCGCATCATCCCAAGAGTCATCCATAAACGTCATCCTAGCCTCATTATCATCATCTTCCTCAGTATCTCTATCACTCTCTTGGAACTCTTCCTCCTTAACGTCAATAACAGCTTTGCCTAAAAGATAAGTCATTTTAAATAATTTCTTAGAAGTTAGAATCTTAATTTGTAACTTTAAACATTATAGTTCAGCAAAATAAAAAATTACATATTACCTTTACTCTTGTCCTTTCTCTTTTGCCTCTTTCTTCTACTTCCTCCTACTTGTATTCCTCCCCCTGCTCCTACTAACTACTCAAGATCAATAGGATCCTCTTCTAGAGCTACAATTGCATCAAGCTCCTCATAAGCATCAATCTCTGTTTCACAAAGTTATAGCTCAACAATCCACTCATCATCTGAGTCCACTTCCTCTAAGCATGAGGATCATCCATTGTCTTTTTCTTCACCTCCTTGTGTTTCAATTTCAAATTGAACATACAATAAAACAAGTCATTGAATTTATCTTGTCTCAGCCTGTTCCTTCTCTTAGTATGGACCTACTCAATGAAAAGTTCACCATTAAATTGTATAGCCTAATTATTATATATTACTCTAAATTTAAAACGTAAATTTAGACTTTTTACCTGATTAAAAGCACTCTAATTTCGCTCACATGCAGATGCACTACAAGTTAAACTTAAAATGCGCATAACAAACTTCTTCAACTCAAGTGTTTCATCACCAAATACTCTCCACCAATCCACTGTAATGGAAATTTTGTTTATAGTATATAGGAAAAAATTAACAAAATTTATTAATTTAAATGATAGAATCATTGAAAGGACTTTACCTGGACTCCTCTTAAAACGAGTCTCAATGGATTGGACCATCCAAATAATCCTCTTCCATTAACAAATGCATCTGTTTGGAGATCCACATTCAACCTCTCATCCTTGTCAGGAATCAACCTCTAGAAGCATGAGTACAAGCCCATCTTTACTTTTAAATCAACTTTAAAAGTTGGTTCATACTGCAATTGGGGATTCAGAAAATAGGCAACAGCATGCAAGTGTGTGTGCAATTGCCTGTCCTATCTTGTGTCAATGATGTCCCAGATTATCTTGTACTTCTTTTCATCATTACCCAAATTTTTAGCAATAGCTTCCTTAGCCCTATCCATAGCCTCATAAATAAATCCCATAGGTGGATATTGTTCAGCATCCATTTTTAAAACCAACACCAACGGTTTGATTGTCCTTATCACATAGGCTACACCAGGCCAAAATATTCTACTTTTGAGAACAATATTTGTATAGCTTGCCCTTGAACCTTCAATGCATAACTGCTACATTTCCATCTTTTTGAGGTGAAAAAAGACTCAAGAGCACCTTTTGCTGTTAGTAATTTCTGCAAGGTAAGGAAAGCAGTAGCAAACCGAGTGACGACAGGTCTCACCAAGTCTCCTCCTACATGCTTCCTTATCATGGCCACCACTAAGCATGTGCATATATGTAATTAATTATTTGTTTGGCCTTCTTGAAAACAGAGTCATGAAAAGGTAGCTTCATGATATCCTCCAACATAAGGTCAATGCAATGAGCAACGCACGGAGTCCAATACAAATGTTCCCTTTTTTCCATCAATTTCTCTCCAGCTATTTTATAAGATGATGCATTATCTGTTATCACTTGGATAACATTGCTTTCACCCACTTCTTCAACAACATCATCCATCAATTTGAAGAGATAGTCAACATTCTTGATCTCATCAGAGGCATCAACAGATTTCAGAAACCACGTACCTTTTGGGTTGTTAACCAAGAAATTGATCAAGGTGCGTCCTTTTGTATCTGTCCAACCATCAGATATTATGCTACATCCAATCTCTTTCCAAGACGCTTTCGCTTGGTCCATCATAGTAGCTATTGTCTTCACTTCTTTCAAAATCCAAGTTCGTAACTCATGCATTATAGGACATCTGAATCCCCTTCCATAGTTACTTACATCTTGAAACATTTGCCAGTAAGATGGACTGGTGGCCAAATTGAATGACAATCCATTCTCAATGAAGAATCTACCAATACTAATACATGTTCTAATTCTTTGTTCTTTCTTCCAAGAAGAATTCAAAGTAATCTACTTTGGAAGACATTGAGGAGCATTATCAGGTCCATCACTTTCAGGCCATACTTTCTGTTTAACTCCTGCAACAAATAAATCCATAGGACCCTTCACCACTTGTGCACCACTTGATCCTGTAGGTGTATTTTCATCATGCCCGGATGGACCTACTGTATATGCACCTATGCGACGGATTTCTTCCATTTCTTCAAGTGCTCTTCTTCTACCAACTTCCTTCTTTGCTAAGAAGGCCTTAATTTCAGTTTCAACTTCAGGTGGCACCTTTGCATATGCTTCCACATTTTTGTGTCTTCACTAAGTGCTTCAATCTTGCAATGCCCCCTGTGATAGTTTTCCCACAGAAGTTACACTTCACATACTTATATCATTTCTCCCTTTGAGATCCTTGAAGGTCAATTTCTGTGCAATACTTCCATCCAGGATCAGACCTGCCAGTGCCAGTGGATCTTTCTTTTCCTCCTCTTCTTGCCTTTAGCGCCATGTCTAAAAGCATAAAAGAGATTGGTAATCAAATCAACCTGAATGACCTAAACTTGAAAAATAAACCTAAATGAAATGACCTAAACTTATAATCAACATACTAAGCTCAACCTCAACATACTCACCTCAATTGCCGCTGGAGCTGGAGCTGGAGCTGGACCACTGCCGCTGGAGCTGCGCTCGAAGTCTCGGACCTGCACAGGAGCTGGACAACTGCTCGGGCCTGCGCTGCTGCCTACTGGAGCTGCACTGCGCTGCTGGAGCCTGCCGCTGCGTTGCGTGGACCTGCGCTGCACTGCACTGCGCTGGAGCACTGCCTGCGCTGAAGCCTACCGCTGCGCTGCGCTGGAGCCTACGCTACGTAGAGCGTTGCCGCTACGTGCTCACGCTGCTGGCGCTGGAGCACTGCGATGCGCTGCGAGGAGCGCTACCGCTGCGTGCAGCACTGCACTGCGCTACGTGGAGCTGCTCACCGGTGGAGGCTGCGTTGCGGTGGAGCAGGGCTATAGGAGCTGCAATGTGGAGGCTACGCGCCGGTCTGCTGGAGGCTGCAAGTGTTTTTGAGGTTTGGTTTAGGGCTAGAGCCAAAGATCAGTAAAAAAAATGGTCATGTGACTAGCACATGACCATTTTACAAAGTAGCATACCCGAGGCGGCGCCTCTCCAACGCCTCAGTGCCTCAGCCACGCCTCGACGAAGCGAGGCGCACGCCTCGCAAAATCAAGCTAAGGCTTAAGCCTCGAGGCTAATTTGCCACGCCTCGAGGCGCATTTTTTTAAACAATGGTCCCAATCAATTTGTCTGCCACGGAAGCAGAGAGGGTGGGTGATGCGTTGGAGATTGAGGGGCTCCTTGCCTTTGGTATATCTGGGCCTACCCCTATCGGATCGTCGGCTCAGGTTGCAGGACTGGCTCCCGTTGCTAGAAAGGACGGAGGGACGGCTGGTAGGGTGGTCCTCCAGGCTGTTGTCTAGGGGCAGGCGATTGACCATGGTAAAGGCAGTCCTGACATCCATGCTGTCTTACTTCTTATTGGTGTTCCGGTTGCCACGGCAGATTGAGAGGAAGGTCTCCAGACTAATGAGAGATTTCTTCTGGTCTACTACAGGGGTGGCAGGCAGGGGGCGAGGCTGGTTGCTTGGGAAGAGGTGTGCAAGCCTGCACAGGAGGGGGGACTCGAGGTCAAGGACGTAGGCAGAATGGACATCAGCCTCCTCGCAAAATGGATTGCAAGGTTGATGGGACACGAGCATGGACTCCTTAGAGATGTTGCGGCGATGTTACGGTGACTTCCTGGCATGGGGTCCCCTCTGGAGCATCCTTCCTCAGAGGCCTAGCGGCGGTGGTTGGGAGAGTGCGTGGCTTCTTTGACCCGGTGCTTGATGCGAGGGACTCCTTCCCTTTCTGGCAGGATGACTGGCAGGGAGTGGTTCTACCCTTGGGAAGAGGTTCCCTCGGTTACTGTGTAGTGTGGTGGACGCGTCGGTATAGGTTTGAGATTGCTGGGACGGAACCTGGTGCCCCATCTTCCAGGGGGCCTCTCAGAGCAGAGTTGTGAGGACTTCCAGCAGTTGCTGCAGGAGTTAGTGGGCCGGGCCTCGGGCGAAGACCCCAACGGTTTTTACTGGGAGGGTGAATTTTTGGTTGCAGAGGTGTGTACCGCAAGCTGGGGTCCAGTGGAACCCCCTCGGACGTGGACTTCATATGGAACTGTAGGCTAATTTGGATGGCGAAGTACCCCCTGAAGGTGAAGATTTTTGCCTGACTATTTAGAAGACAACAGATCATGACGAAGCAGTGGAGAGCTAGATGGGTCCAGACAAGTGACCTAGCATGCCTCCTTTGTGGCAGGGGTGTTGAGGATGTCCAACATCTTCTGTTTCAGTGTCCGTTCGTAACGTAGGTTTGACAGGAGATGGGGATTGCCTGGATCTCCCACCAGGACACCGCTAGCTTCTGGTCCTCCTTTCGTAGGGGAAGTATAGGCGGCGGAGTTTTCACCTTCTGCTCTAAGTATGATCGAGCAAAGGCCCTGGCGATTTTGTGGGGGGTGTGGCTGGGGAGGAACAGGGTGGTGTTTAGGGGGGAGAGGCCTTATGTTGAGAACTTTGTCTCATCTATCTCCTCCCAGATTGATTTTTGGAGGAACATTTTGTAAACTCCTGATGTAATTTTATTTTGATGTGGAATGAATTTGGGTGGTTATCTACGGGATAACCACCCTTTGCCTTTTCAAAAAAAAATCTCAACAAAAGCATATCCTCCAAATTCTTGAGGCAAGATTATTAGGCACGAAACCATCTGGTGTGCCGAAGAGCAAAAGAAGATTGTCACTTGAAGATGATCCTTTGTTTGAAGATGTTCATCGATACAAGAGCATTGTGGGGAAGCAACTATATCTGACAATTACTCGACCAAACATAAGCTTCGTAGTGAGTAGCCCTTTAGAAGTACATGGAAAAACCATCTTATAGCCAGTGGTGTGATGTATGCCTGATATTGAAGTACTTGAAAGGGACTCCTAACAAGGGCCTCTATTATACCAATAATGGCTCTATAGATTATCATTTTAAATGCCATCGGCATACCCTCGACATGCCGTTGACAATGCCATTTTCGAGCAGAGGTCGTGCCGACATGGATAAAGTGTCTATTTATAAGGATATCGTCGGCATGCCTTTGGCATGTTCAGCATGCCAGTGAAATAGGTGCCCATGCCGAGGTTGCTGCTGGGTTTTTTTACTACTTCTGTTATTTTTGTTGGTATGCATCGGCATGCTCTCAGCATGCCCATAGCGTGTCTTCGGCATACTCATCAGCATGCCCATCAAAAAACGAGCATTTCCACAACATGCCCTCGGCATGCCTACGAAATGCACACTTAGAATTTCATCGGCACGACATCGAAATCGGCATTTCAAACCTTGCTACAGATATTGTCTCATATTCAAATGCTGATTATGCAAGAGTGATTGAGGATAGGAAATCCACTACAGGTTATGCTATCTTTCTAGGTGAAAATCTTATTTCATGACAAAGTAAGAAACAAACAGCGATGACACATTCCAACAGCGAGACTGAATACAGAGCCATAATGCATACTGCATGTGAGGTCATGTGAATTATCTCTTTTCTAAGGGATCTTGGCATTAATGTGCATACTCATATTCCCATGTACTATGATAATAAATCAGCCATATACATTGCCTCCAATCCAGTGTTTCATGAGAGAATAAAGTACATTGAAGTGGATTGTCAATTCATCAGAAATGCAGTTCTGGATGGAAAGATAACTACTATGCACATCACCTCTGAGTTACAAATTGCAAACATAGTCACAAAGACCTTGACTAAGAAGCATATATTCTTATGTGACTAGTTAGGTCTTGATATCTATGTCCCAACTTAAGGAGTGTAAGAGTTTATGTACTTGTTATTTATTTTCTATTTCCTTTTGGACGTATTTGTAGCTTTGCCATATCTCTTTACATAAGAGAGATTAGGGTTTCTTTTCAAGATAGTAAAAAAATTCTTTTCATCTAACAAACGCTTATCAAGTTGTAACCCATTTTCGCATTATACACCATAAGATATCAATCTCCTTGCATCTTCACTAAATTTTGAAAAAAGATTATTCCCATAAAAATATCAACTCTTCTCATCGTTGGTAATTTTTGCAGTAAAATTACTACCACGTTATCACACTGCAATAAACAGATGCCAACTAGATGCACCACCAAATCTGCAGTATCATGTGAGATCAATTTCAAAAGCAATAACTGGGATTCTTTTCTGGATAGCAAACAGAGAACTGGAGATTAACTTGACGAGAATAAGGTGTCAAATATTCAGCTAATTGACCCTTAAACTACAGTAAAAGGTCTCGGCAAACTGTCTCACCAATTTCTGGAGTCCATTAATCATAATGCCATTTTCTTGTGAGCTATCATCTTGAGCTATAGAAATTTCAAAGGGACCTATCCTTTTATCTGTGAGATTCTCAAGCTTCAATTGCACCTGGAAAATACAATATGAATTAGATTCAATTTACAACAGCACTTCAAGGTAATAGATCTAATGCATCTAGACCAGAATTACAGAAACAAGTAAGCTACCAAGTTCCATCTTCATGACAAATTTCAGAACGGCTAGACCAACGGATGTTAATTTTGCCAAAAACTAAAATCAGATGGGAGGATTGTGTGTGCATACACATGCACACCTGTATGGACACCCATGCACGTGCATGCATGTGTGTGTGCGCACGTGCATACACAGCTTACGAAACAATGTTTAGAAAAGATGCCTCGCATACATCTAGTTACATGATTTAGGAATTTTTTCCAAATGTGGTTTCCATTAAAACCTCTTATAATCTTTCGCAGAAGTCACCTCCCGTGGGACCACCCTTATATGTGTGAGAGACAACTTGTCAACTTCAATAGGAGATTCTGAGAGGTTTCAAATGGAAACTTCTTTGAGAGATTCCTAAAAATAGTTGATGAGCTTTATAGATGGATAACCAGAATCTGGTCTGAGGTAAACATTGCTAATGTTTGAAAAAAGGGTTTGTTGTATATTATAAAGTGCATCAAAGCTCTTTCTATAAAGATCATTCTTCTAGCATGCCCACTTCAGTTCAGTTCATGCAGAAAATAGGTTCCAGAAATACTTTCTTGAGAACAAAACTTTAATATACTTAAAAGGAGCAAACACAAAGGAGATGCAGGTAAGTACCAAAAATGGTCTCTCCAGAATGATGACAGATGGAATTTCAACAACCTGTACTTCTACATCCTTTCTCAAGATAGGCTGTAACCAACAAAATGCAAGTTCAAACTTCCATTGAGCAATATATAAAACTCATACATGGAAAAAAAAGAAAATGCTAGTGGACCTTTATATGATATATCCTCTACCTAAACGTTTGAAACACTGACAGTTTCAGATCTTTCCACCTTAGAGACCAAAAGTGTGTCCCAGCAAGATGAATGACATGGTATTGATATTATAACCCTAAAACAACCACAAATATGATTGAAATAACCAATTTCCCTCTGATATCAGTTTCAGACTTTACCAAATAACATCAGATCCCATAGATGCACCAAAAGAGTCAAGGAGATTAAGTTCAGCTAGCAACATATGATTCATAAGGTTTAATTTTTGCTTGATTGTCAAAATTTACTATGTTGCCTAAGAGATAGAATGGCGTATCATTTCTCACTAAAATACAAACATGATTTCTGCCTGCACATGTTAGCACGGCATAAAAATCCTGAATTTAAATGAAAAATTTAGCTACCACTAAGTAGAAAGAAAGATATAGAAGGCTCACAGTGCCAAGAATATTCTGCGTTTGAAGGCGCCCAGGCTCACCCAAGTTTGTGAGCCAGGTTATTTGAAGCTTGCCCAGAATATTGCTACCCTCAACTCTTTGTTGCCTGGCCTGGTGTGGGGCCTGAGTTAGCTGATAGAGGTAATTGCGTATACCTCCACCAGATTTGATCAGATAAGGCATCTTGAACATATCTCTAACCATATTAAAGACAGCAACATATGAGATTTGAAATTCTGAAAAGTCCGTAAAGAATGAATACAAAGCTATTGACTCTTACCTATAACCTACTTAATTATGAGCAACCAAACCAAGGATAAAGAATTAGTGTGATGGATAATACATCAATTTTTTTTGAAAGTATGATACATCAATATTTTATCAAACCACCTTGCAGGAGATTTGGTTTCTGAAGGATAGTCATCCACTTTCAAAGCAGTGGCACTCCAATGTGGTGCAGGCTCAAAATCAACTTGATTCATGAAGAGATTTGACTTTGTGTGATTCTCAATACAGGCTTCCAAATATGTTTTTTCCTGAAAAAGGTTTCTCATATACTGTTAAAATAATTTTAAACTAAATAGCACTGAACATGTCATAACAAGCACTGAAAGAGAAAGCATAAATAAAGTAAAATTAGCAAAAGCAATAGCAATTATGATAGCTATTCCCTTTCAAAAAAAAATCTTGATAGGTATTCAAAGAAGTTAAAGAAATAGAATGGATGAACATAGTGTTTTCATAATGATTAATACCCTGAAATCTGCCCTGCAGGGAAGTTTGGGGAGAATGATAATCAGAAGGAAGCATCAATCATCATCTTGCCTTTTCTTTTGAAAATGTTCAAAGCATGAATCAGGAGAATGAAGCTAATGATCTACATAGGCAACCGCATTTGGTATAACTCGATTTTGTTATTTTTGGTGGTGATGCACTGCAATTTGCATTAAGGCCTAGTTTCACACTTCAACATGCCACATCTCCAGCAAACCGGCAAGTAACATTTTTGGGAGAGAGGAAGGTCATATTTTGCTTCTGGGCTTCTCCAATGGAAACTAGATATCCAGAGCTTTTCCTTCTTCATGTCATCAATTGCTAGGGTACTAAGATAAAAGTCACATTCCCTCTAGAAAGGAAAATCCGCTTTAGTCCATGAGACTGTTGCTAGGTGAAAGAAGATTTAAAATGTCAAAAGCTCCTGTGCAAGAGAAACTTTCTGTACGGGGCTTGAATCTGTAGACGTAAAAGCAGTCCTAAAATTTATGGATGAAGGCAGAGTTAGAGGGATTTATCTATTGTGAGTCTGTGACATCATATTTTGCAAGAAGTGTATGAATTAATTGTTCTTTAACAGAATTTTATTGAGCTTCATTCTTTGGTTGCAAAGCAAGATCAAAATCAACACCTATTGGTATTCATCAAGTAAAATCTGTATAGAGATTAGGTTATCATTCACCTCGGAAAGACCATTCTCTGTGCATCGAGCATCACATCTCCAGCAACATCAATCTCATTGTTTGTCTTTTACAAAGATATTTTAGCATAATCCTAAAATCACCATCTTCTGCCATTATAGACAATTTGCTGCCCTTTGTTTACTCTATAGACCATGTATGTTCTTATGCCCACTCAAAAGAATAAATGTTCTCATGTAATTAGTAGCTTTTCCTCTCTGACCACCACCTTGACAAGAAAGAGGGTAACCGCAATGTCTCCATGATGTGCTTAATGGAGATAGGTTCAAGTGTTGCTATTAAAAGATCCATTCCAAACTAACTACTCTAACTGATTGGGATAATGAGCTAGGTTCATGTTACTTTGAGAGTAAAGAGGATGGCTGGTGGTGAGTAACAATAAAAAAAAGTGGAGAAAAAAAGGAGTTCACAAGGAATGTTAACCTTTGCTTTCATTAAAAAGGAGTTAATTACACCTGTAAAAACAAATAGTAGTGAAGTGAAAGACAACTCCCTCTACAGAAGATCTCTCTCCACGAAAGATGATGCCATTGCACTCCAACCAGATACACCAAAGCATAGTAAAGGCCTTTCTCAATGCCAAGGCATCCACCAAGGGATCGTACAAGCTAGCCTAGAAGCCCAATTCAAAACTATAATCAATTGGCCGATTCACAGCAACCCTCCAACATGCCTAGGCAAAAGGGCAAGCAAACAAGAGGTGATTAGTATCTTCAGCTGCATCCCCACAAAAGACACAGGTAGCATCACCTTGAGGTGACCATCTTCTAATGTACTCATGGGTGATCACCTTTTTCCTCCTCAATAGCCGGAGGAAGAACTTTATCCTCAGGGGAGAATAATCAAAATATTTTAATGCAATAAAGTTCGAGAAGTGGATGTTGAAAGGATGCTTTGTTTGCCTGTAAGTGATCACGACAATTTATGGTCCATGTAAGGATGCAACAAGACTGGGGTTATAGGATGACCTAAGAAAAGTGGTTGCTTTGTGGGTGGAAGACGATGGTTGGTTGGTAACGATTTCAATGCAATGTTATTTTCAGATGATAGACTTAATGGAAGGAGGGTTAGAACAACTGAATATTTTACCATCTTGGTTGCCAAATTGGAGTCATATGATGTCCTCGTATTTGAGGCAAGGTACATGTGGATGAATTTGGCTAGGTCAAGGTCAAAAATTGACAAGTTTCTATGCTCACTTGACTTCACAAAGAGATTTCTATTGGACGACATTACTATAAGGCCAAGGCCATTTTCCAACCATATGCCCTTGGTGTGGAACTCCAACCATGAGGTTCCTTTATCATCATGGCTACTGGAACCTAGCTTCAAAGAACTCGTACAACAAAAGTAGGGTGAAGTGCAATCGTCTTTATCAGCCACCCATGCCTTAGCATACCTTGCACTTAAGCTACAACATTTGATGTTAGCTTTCATCAACTATTAAAAAGAGGTCAAAGAATGCAGAGAAAGGGGGGTGGAGACCTTACAGGGGGTGTTGGAGCATGAGAAGGCTGAGGATAGTAAACATCTTTTTGTGGTGGAAAAGGAGGAGCAAGACAATTGTGGTTCAACAAGAGGAATTGAAGAAGATGGAATGGAGGCAACAATCATGGCAGCCACAACTTATAGCTACCACTTAAGGAGATGCCAATACCTATTTCTTCCATTTAAAAGATAGTGGAAGGAGAAGTAACTAGATCAGTTCCCTAAGGGTTGGTGATGAGGTAGCATTTGGAAGAGAGCAAATAGCTAAAGGCTTAAGAAAGCATTTTAATGATTCCGTAGATGTCACCATCCAAATAGGTGGGAGCCAAGTAGGTGGGAGTTGTTTGCTATTGGCCTCCCGATGATTAAGGACGAGTGCAGAATGACTTGGTTAGAGAAATCTCTGAAAAAGAGGTGTAAACAACCATTCGTAGCCCAAAGGATGAAGATCACCTAGACCAAATGGGTTTTAGTTTCTTTTCTATAAAGAGTTTCCAGATGTGGTCAAATTAATTTTATGGCAATAAGGCATGAATTTATGATGGATAACAATGGGCTTGAGAAAATAAACAAGTTTTATTTTTTCCACTTGCCTAAGAAGTCACCTATCACCACCAAGGGGTTGGCATAGTGGTAGAGCCTCCCATTGGCATCGAAGAGATCATGGGATCAAATCCCATGCCCACCATATTTACCTTTTTCAAAAAAAAAGTCACCTATCGCCCAATCGCTTTGTCTGTGTACTTGATTGTGGTTAAAGTTCTTGCAAATAGACTGTGTTTGTTTCTCCCACACCTAATTGGTCTAGTATGGTCGACTTTCATTCAGGGCAAGTCATTGCAGAAGTCCATTATGGTAGACAAAAGGTAGTAGCTTGGGAACAATCTAGAAGAAAAGCTTTCTCGTGGAAAGTCGATTTCTCAAAGACATATAATTCCATCAAGTAGTCTTACTTGTAGCAGATTTGAGACAAAGACGCTTCCTTGAAGAGTGGACCACTTGGAAGAAGTAATGCATCACCACAACCTCCTCAATTCTGGTGAATGGTGGGCCTAACAAGTGTTGGACACAACTACAGAGTGGGGTTAGCCAAGGATGCCTTTTGGCCCCTCTTCTTTTCGTCACTGCAACAAATACTTTAGCCAGCACAACCTTTAAGGCTTGTGGAGGTGGTCTTATTGTAAGGTTCTTGCTTTAAGGCAATGGCTTTCTATTGATGCACATCTTAAAGCATGCAGATGGCACTATGTTCTTTATTGAAGGGGGTACCTGGGAGGCAAAAAACCTGGCAGCTTTGGTCAAGATTTTTGGAGAGATACACAGGTTGTTGGTGAAACACTCCAAGTTTATCTTTGTGCCATTTGGCATAGGGAGTGATGAGGTTGCCCTTTGCTCTTAGTTGATCAATATGGCTCCTGGGAGCCTGTCATTCATTTATTTGAGCCTAACTTTAAAAGGTGGATAGCTTAAGAGGGGAGATTGGTTAGCTTTGGATGAGAGATTGCAAAAAGGACTTACAGGCTGCAGAGGAAGGCTACTATCAAAGTGGATAGTGAAGTTACTTCAATGTGATGATAGCGTGCAGCATAGGCTTCTGTTAGACTTGTATAGTTCCTCATTGAACTTGGTGCAAAGGGTGGTGGTCCCTAAGGGGCATATGCTTTTTAAAGGAGCTTGCCCCAATGGTGCATACAATCTCATTCTTCCTCCATCATGTTTTAGGGGGATGGCTGGACACTCAGATTTTGGGAGTGATTGGATGAAAAGTGGTTTTTTTGCGGAGCTGATGCCAAAGCTCATGTGTTTGCCAGGGACAAGCTCAAACCTATGGCCAAGTTTTGGGATGATCACTCTACTTCCTAGAAACCTATGATTGGGACTGACCTCTCTAATGAAAGGGTGCAGGGCTTACAAATTCTGCTTGCTTTAGTGCAAAATTTCACTCCCAGGACAGCTACACTGGAATATTTTCCTTGGGCTACTGGAGCCTTCTCAGTTAAGAACGCATATTTCTTGTTACAAAGGAAGACAGAAAACAACACTTCTTATGTGCTGAAAGACTGATGCGCTTCATGGAAAATGAGAGTCCCTGTTAAAAGTAAGAATTTTTATGGCTTCTTCAAAGGAATAAGTTGGTTACCAAGATGTGTAAGACCTGGTATACAGCCTTTGCAGTCAAGGACAAAAGGATAGCACACACCTTTTTCTATCTTGTGGCTTTGCCTCAATGTGGGAGTGTATGGAGTTCCAAGTCTTCTAGACTGCATCATTGGAGTTGTGAGTATCTTCTAGGAGCAACATCCAGATGGACACTGTTCTTGGGTCCAAGTGTGTGCAGCCTTGTTGTCACTACTACTGTAGCGTTATAGAACGGTTTTCCATGATGAAAGGGCTTGGGTGGAAAGCATGTGTTTTGTATGTGTAGAGAATCAGTGTAGTTCAGAGCGTAGAGACTCCGTGGGCATAGGAAAACAATCCCCAATGAGGGATTGTCCACGTGTGCGGATAGGGAGAGCAGTGGCTGCTGCTGTAAGAGGGCAAATGGCCTCCTTGTGGCCGGTCAGAGGTGACCGGCAGGAGGAGGAAGCTGGCTGCAAGGTGGCAGGGAGAGGGTCGGCCACCCTTGGTGGGTGGCCGGCTGCTATGTGGAAGAAGAGAGAGGGAGTGGAATTTTAAGGAATAGGAAATATTATTGCTTTGACTCAAAGATTACAAAAGAGGGAAGGCTCTTTTTTATACAAAATACATATCACTATTCTTGGAAATAAATTATATCTTTAATAAGAAAAGATCTTATCTGTTAAGAAAAGATCTTATCTCTAATGAAGAAAACAAATCTACAATCATTTTCCGAAAACATGTTTTACTAAAAATAGCCAACTTGGCATCTAAGAAAATCCAAAATTGGTCCATAGGACCTTCTAGACCGCCAGCCCTGCTGGGCTTTTATTGGCTGCCACGTGGACTGCCTCATGACCTACTGACTGCCACATGGCCTGCTAACTGCCACGTGACCTGCTGCCTCCCATGTGACTGTCCACGTGGCCTTCCTCCTACCGTCCTAACAGTATGATTTCTAGTCACCTGTAATTTGTTTATTTAGTGAAGGAATAAGTGGATGGTTGCCCGCTATTTATCTCCAGTAACCATCCTTTACTTTTCAGAAGGAAAAAAAAAAGATTTGGTGATCCACAGCATGGTATTATGCAATACTTGGGGTGAATTTATAGGTTTTACTTGATATGTAATGCATGCAATGCTTCTTGCTCAATTGAAGTGCCTAATGCTTTTCTTTCTTTGAATCATGTAGGAGTCACTTGTGCCATCGTTGAAGCAGATTCTAGAAATGGGTTTAGTTAAGGGCCATTGTGATGGATGACTTGCAACCACATGATCAGAGATTTTTGTGGGGGCTAACCCGTGAGATTCCTAACTCAAAATAGGTGGAATCCAATCAGGTCGGAGCCATCCCACCTGCCCAAGATTTCCCACAAAAATACAATAGATATATTCCTCAACATAGAATTTTATTCTTGAAAATAAGCTCTTCATGTTTTTAGCTTTTCATTATGGAGTCGTGCAACCAAAGGAAAAGGGGTTTTGTACTTGAGAAAAGAACTAGAATCAAGAATACCATGGTTCCAACTTACAGAACAACTCACTGGGACTTAATAGGAACCTACCTTGACAGAGCGAACCTGCATAAGACATGAGCGCGTGATGATTACTTCAACATAAAGAGAAGGCCGAAAAATGCATTTTCTTTTCAAAATCATAGGTAGTTTAGCAAAAACATAAAACCAAAGTTTCACAATGAACATATTGTGTCATCATTCAAGGATTTCATGGAGACAGTTACCTTGGTTCTAACCGAAAGGGGATTTGCAACAACAAACTTGAAGAATTGAGGAAGATATTTACGTTCATTGTCACCATCACTATACAAAGCTGAACAAACCAGCCTAAAATTGACAAGCACAAGGAATTAGCATTTCTGACTTCCTTTTGAAGCATTTTTTAAACTTGAAGCAGGATACTGATTGGTCACATAAAATTACACCAAAAAACGATAATAACATACGTGTGAGCGCCCAACTCCTTCACATCATGTTCCACAATGAAATCATATCGTCCACCTGACCTTATTGATTCGACGGGCGATTTTGAAGTATCTAATAGCAGTATCCGTTGCCTTTCTGTTTGCATTTCTGCCTGTCCACATGATTGAACTTTCATATACAAATGTTTATTTTGAAACAAAAACACGTACCTTATAAAAAGATAATGTCACCACAAAGGAGACTCATCAGTAACACTGTAAAACTATGATGACTCCAAAAGGGGCATTCAGAGCAAATTTTACTTCAAAGATGGGCCAAAAATTTGAGGCAATCTTCAAGAAATGAAGCCACGAACTAAACTTATCCCGTAATACCGCACACTTATATTCAAGCGAGTAAATTTTACCCCGCATAGATAGGATAACTTGTGGGATAAGGGAGATTTATCCCACACACACAGATCCCTATGCAGTTTGATTTAACCGCTCGTGTTCACAATTTTACTACACCTACCTCCATGCAACCATCACTTGTACCATTCTTGTATACACCGTAACTTACCAGAAGCACGATCTCAATACTATTCATTGTACTATTCATCTTCTCCATGACACGTCAACTATCCCACCTACTTACCCCACATCCAAACGAAGCCTTATTATACAAATTCTTCTCCAAGCTAACTGACTGATTGCGGCGGAACGCAACATTTTAACTCTGAATGTGTTTGTAGCAATCGCAAAACAAGATGAGAACCAATAACAGAATCAAAGACTAGATAGAATCTACTCCGAGGCGGCTGAGTCGAATCCGAAGTCATTGGGTGTGGGGGGGGGTGCGTGTATTGGAGGCACGGACCTTGATGACGACGTCCCTCGCCTCGAAATCGGAACTGTTGTTGATGCTTATGTAGCTGCAGAACTTCTCCCCCAGGTAGATCGCCCTGCATGGAAGAACGCAAACACTCTCGTGAGATGAGATGGGATGGGAAGAAGAAGAAGAAGGAAATGATGGTAGGGTAGTGAGAAAGAAAGGGACCCGAAGGACTGGGGGAGCATGAGGAGGCCGGGGAAGGCCATGGCGTCGGTGGGGCGTTGGAGGAGGAAGCGGTGGCGGTAAGTGAAGTCGGAGGTGAGGGGATCGCCGCGGGGCGGGAGGGCGTCGAGGAGGAGGGAAGGGGAGACGGAAGGGTCGTCGTCGAAGAGGGCCTCCGGAGCGAAGAGGTCTAGGGGGTCGAGCCGTGGGACGGCGTCCGAGATCTGGAAGGACGGGCGGCACAGCCGCATCACGCGGAAGGCCAGAGAGTGCCGAGAGGACGGAGAGTGCTGGTGGCTCGCCATGCTGACCCACCGTCTGCCACGACGCCCCCACCTCCACCAGCACCACCACCCTCACCCGACGAAGAGAAGAGGAAGGGAGAGTGACGACCTGCTGTTCGGACCTGGCCAGGAGGACGCAAGAGATCGAGAAATACGAATATTTCTGTGAAGTGTTAGTTTGCTGAGAGGAATTATTTTTTAGGGGTAAATTTTGTGGGATTGTGTGATAAGTAGGGGATAAATTTTATTTATTAGTCATCGGATCAAATTAAGGAATCAGAGAGTGTGGTGGTGCTTGTGTATCTTTATTTTTTAATAAATTGAAATTTAGAATTGAGATAATTTTTTTTTCTTTGGAATGATTGCGGGCCTAATATTAGGATGACCTAATTTTAAGATTAAAAGATCCAAATGAGGGATGGAAGGGGATAATCTTTGGCTTTTGTTACTTTTGATTAGATCTTTTGGTTTTGAGAAATGATTTTCTTAAGTTTTTTTTTTAGATAACTTTCTCAAATAATTTTCCAAGTCAAACTTCACACTTTTCCATACCAAAAATAGGATTCGTCCTCCTTAGTAGGCTCTGCATATCCTTTTTATCTACTTTTTCAAATTAAATAGCTAAAATTTACTACTTTGATTTTAACTTAGGTAATGATTTAGGTAAACTATTACTCTTTAATCTTTCTTAGTTTTCTTTTTTCCCTCCTATTCTTTTTTTTTTTTGTAATCTTGTTTCTGTTGTTTACGATTAATTTACGTGCCTAAGAAAAAAGAACAACTGTGATACTTTCATTTTAGTCTTTGAATGTTACATGTAACATTTTGTTAATCTCAATAGCAAATATGATTACATTTTTTTTTCAATTATTATACTTTCTTTTACTCCTAAATCATATCCCTAAAATAACTCTTGCTCTATGCATTTCTCACTTGTAATTACTCTCCTTCTAAGGATTGTGTCTCTCTCCTCTCATTCATTTTTCCTCTGCTACTCAACCATAAACTAAATCCCACCTTTAATATATTCAATCTATCATTTTTTACATGTATTATAGCCTTCCTTTCCTCCATCCTATCATCCATATACATTTATAATAGCTAGACAAAAGCAAACGATAACAAAATATAATTTATGTGGAAAACAAATTAAGAGGTGGTGGAATTAAAAAATTCAAGTAACACCTAGTTGGTGACGACAAAAATGTTGCAAAATGTGAAGATTGTTCAAATGATGTGCATGAATTAATTAACGAGAAAATGATGTCAAGGTGAGAGGAGGTAATAAAATAGAGATCGAATAAAGTAGTCTGTAAAGCCTTATTTAGTAGCCATGATTACTATGATGTAGCCTTTAATTCTGATGAAGAATATGAATATCCGAGTAATGTGAAGATTAATCTAAAGAAGAGGAGACAGTATAAACAAGTAATAAGAGACACACTTAGAAATAAGCATGAATGGTAAGTTCTTGCAGGTGATTGAAGAGCATAGAGATGAGATTTTGCAGATGTTGACATAAGTGGTGCAGAACAGCAAGCCAAAAAATAAAAAATTAGTTTTGGTGGTTTCTTCTGATTTAGCATTAAGGGGAAAGCGAATCCAAAGTAGAAAACGATTAAGGGCATTTTTGAAAATGCAAGGAAGAACCTTATTAAAGCAGACATGAGTTTCATTTTGGTTGAGGGACCATGGCTACAAAACATTATTAATGCTAGCACTCAAGTTGGGACAAGAGTTAAGGCTCCTACATCACATGAAATAATGAAGAAATACTTACCTATGGAGAAGGCAAATTTAGATAAATATATTTTTGAGTTGAAGACTCTCTAGTCACATTATGGAGTTACAATCATGGCTAATGGTTGGACTAGTTATACAAGGCAAACCATTAAGTTCCGTCCATTTTGTAATAGTAGGCGTTACGATCCGGTTCCTGAATCCCTACAGGACACGAGAATCAAACCGACTCGACCGATCCCAAGACCCAGTCGTCCAACAAGAAAGTAACCAAAAAGCAGTAAAATAAACCACATTCACCATGCAAGTAACTAGCAGTAACAAAAGTACAACCGTAAAGAAAAGAACTACTACAGTACACACCACCACAACAGTAGAGAAATAAAAACAGGTACAGAAATATGAAGTTACAATAAAAAAGTACAAAGGTGTAACAGAAATACTCACTACTACAGAAAAACGGGTATAACAAAAGTACAACTACTGGGCTCTACTACGCCCAGCACCCTCCGCACCCGTAGGCTCTGGCTGCTCAATACCTGGTCCTGAAAAAGGTGACAAATATGACACGTCAGCGAAACGCTGAGTAGAGTGACAACCAGCTAGCTAAGAAAACAGTAAAGGTGGACCAGTAGCTGTTGTTTTAATTTCTTTCTTTATTTCTCTATTTACTCTTTCTTGATTTATTTCTCAGGTCTTTCTCTTGATCTCGAATGTTCCTCGTGGGAACGATCTTGATTGCAGTCTTTTCCGAAAAGTAGAAGTAGCATATGGTGCTCTCCTGGCTGGGAGAGTCCCCCGTAGTGGTCCTACTCTCAGTCAACCACCCTAAGGTCGCTGACAAACGTAACGGTGACTACGACACGCGCGATAAATGCACGGGTAGCTACCCCGCACTGGCATGCGGTCAGTCGTTTCCGTTAACGGGTGCGCCCAAAGCACAGCACGGAACCAGTATAGGGTAGAGCCCTCTCAGTAACAGGGGTTTATCCCCTCCACAGTAACCAAACAGGGATCAAGCCCTTCCACAGTCCGCGCACCCTCGCCTGACTACCCTAGTTTGCCCAATGGGCCTAACAAGTCGGTGTAGGACGGCTAGCTAAACACCGAGCCCCGTGGGGTGGTTAGCTCCCTTCTACACTAGTAGCTCTCCCCGGTACTGTGTACGCGAGGGCCAAAAGTCGGTACAAAGTGGCCAGACCTAACCCTGGGTCCCTAGGGCAGCTAGCTCCGCTCTGCACTAAATAGGGGGACAGTCGCTCTCCTTGGTACTTCGTACTCAAGGGCCAACTCACTTCCCCATCCACTTTCCCAGTTCCATTCTATTTATTTTCTAGGAGCTCTACTCCTAATTCCCTGTAGAGTTCATGCTCATATTTCTCAGGCCAAGCCATACTAGGTTTCATCATTTCAGTTTTATTCCCATATAGCACGTGTTTCCAACATTTAACCTTTCTTTTTCAATTTATATACAAGCAGCTCAAATTTAGTTTCCAAACAACAGGAATTACATGTAGTAGTTACTAGCAACAGTACTATACATTTCACAAGCAGCTGCTATCCAATTACAGGCAATTATCATTATTCTATCTACTTATCCAAGACTGCAATTCAGGTATTCAAGATATTCTTTTCAGTGTTTCTGTTCCTAGGATTCATGCCACACCCTAGGATCTATCATTTAATGTAGTTTTCAGGTCCTAGGATTCATGCCATACCCTAGGATCTATCATTTATTTCAGAGATGTATTAATGTTTGTAATTAACTAAGGGGAGCCACTCTACCAGCAAAATCGGGAGTAATGGGGGCGTGATCGGCAAGTCCACGTGCCTCCGCAACCCTTAAAGCCGCAACAGAACGAGGTCCTAACACAAGAATCAATCACAAGGAACCACTCAGAACAGGATAAAAGTATTTCAAACAAGTAGAGGAACTAATTCTGAAAAGAACAGAATCTTAAACGTGCAAATCAGACCTCGAACGGACCCTAAACGGATCAAAAACAACAAATATGACTCAAATCAGACGTCTAGAACACCTTCCAGACGTCTTAAAAAGTGGTCCAGGTCATACCTCACTCTGCACTGCACCTCAGACGTCCAGGGATCCTGCTGAATCGTATAGACCCAATTCCAGACGTCCAACCACCTCTTCGGACATCTGGGACGCTCTCCGCCGTCTGGTGCCATGCCCAGACGTCTGAACTGCGTAGGAGGGCATGTCCCCGCACCTTCCCGAAACGAAAGCTGCACGCACGACGAAAACCTCCTCAACACAACACGTCTCAGAACCTCGGCGGAACGGCCTGCATGGCCTTATCCGCAAAAGGAGGTACAGGAGAAATTCCGTACCTCTCAGCGCGTCATCTGGATGTAGGTCCAGACGTCTGATTCTGGGAAAAATTCCCAGAATTAGAACCTCCTCGTCTTCTTCCCGCTGCACGCGGCCGCACCGCGCTCGTCCGCCTGCTGCCTGAGCTACAGCAACACCGGGGGAACCTCCCCAGCACCACGCTCCTCCACATGCCCGCCGGCCGGCCTTAATCTGCTTCGGCGAGCTCTCTCTCTCTTTCTCACGTGCTCTCTCTCCTCTTTCCCTCTCGCTGCACCTCTCCCCTCTGCCACTCCACCCGGCAGCAGCGACGGCTCACTCTCACTCCCGCTCTCGCGCTCGCACTGGAGGAAGGAGAAGACGGTGGGGTGGTGAATGAGGGAGAGGGGTATTTGAAGGCGGGGGGGGGGGGGGGAGAAAAGGCGTCTGCAGGTCGACGGGTTTCAGTCTGCACGCAGACTCGCGATCGTACGCACGCAAAAATTTATTTTCAGACATCTGGACCAACTCCCAGATGTCTTAAAGTGTTTTTGATGCCTCGGGTCTTAACAACATAACAAACTCAAAGGAAGTTTCGTCCTCGAAACTTGCATTAACTAGGGTGCGGAAAAAGAATAATATACGCATAACAAACTCAAAGAGGACCGAAGCCGGTCCGAAAAGACGTACCCTCAAAGAGCTCCGGGTACTGCTCCCACATCGCCACCTCATGCTCCCAGGTAGCCTCCTCACGAGGGAGAGGGGTTTTTGAAGGTGGGGGGGGGGGGGGGGGGGGGGGGGGAAGAAAAGGCTTCTGCAGGTCGGTGGGTTTCAGTCTGTGTGCGGCACGCGCGCAGACTCGTGATCGTACGCACGTAAAAATTTATTTCCAGACATTTGGGAAGGCGTCCAGATGTCTGGACCAACTCCCAGATGTCTTAAAGTGTTTTTGATGCCTCGGGTCTTAACAACATAAGTGGGAGAGCATCACCATGGACTTGGTGGTGGCCTTGCCCATTACCCAGTGAGGACACGACACAGTCTGGGTGGTCATTGATAGATTGACGAAGATGGCACGTTTCTTGCCGATCCGAGTCACCTTGGGACCAGCACAGTTGGCAGAGAGGTATATCCATGACATGGTACGTCTACACGGAGTTCCGCGAGAGATCGTATCCGACCGGGATACCCGTTTTACGTCCTAATTTTGGGCTGAGTTTCAGCAGGCCCTAGGGACGCGGTTGTGGTTCAGTACAGCATACCACCCCTAGACGGACGAATAGTCTGAGCGCATGATACAGACACTTGAGGACCTTTTACGTGCTTGTGTACTGGACTGGAGGGGCTCTTGGGAGGAGCACTTGCCCCTGGCAGAGTTTGCATATAATAACAGTCATCACTCGAGCATCAGCATGGCACCCTATGAGGCTCTGTACGGACGGAGGTGTACGGCACCATTGAGTTGGGTCGAGGTGGCGACCAAGTGGGAGGTTGGCCCCAGGCTGATCCGGCAGAGTCAGGAGGTGATTGAACAGATTCACAGGCGACTCCACACTGTCAGGAGCAGACAGAAGAGCTATGCAGATCGGAAACGCAGAGAGGTGCAGTTTGAGGTTGGGGACCACGTCTTCCTTCGCGTTTCGCCCATGAAGGGCCTGCAGTGGTTTGGGCTGAGAGGAAAGCTCGCGCCAAGGTTCGTGGGACCCTTTGAGGTCCTGGAGCGGGTTGGACCCGTTGCTTACAGGCTTGCCCATCCTCCGTAGCTTTCTGGTGTGCACGACGTGTTCCACATGTCCAACCTCAGGAGGTACGTCGCCGATCCCAATCACGCCCTAAGCCACGAGAGCGTCGAGGTGGGTGACGACCTGACCTACCCCGAGCGGCCAGTGTAGATTCTTGACAGAGCCGCCCGGAGTCTGAGACGGAAGTAAGTACCCTTGGTGAAGGTCTTGTGGAGGAGCCAGCGGTATGAGGAGGCTACCTGGGAGCATGAGGCGGCGATGCGGGAGTGGTACCCGGAGCTCTTTGAGGGTACGTCTTTTAGGACCGGCTTCGGTCCTCTTTGAGTTTGTTATGCGTATATTATTCTTTTTCCGCACCCTAGTTAGTGCAAGTTTCAGGGACGAAACTTCCTTTGAGTTTGTTATGTTGTTAAGACCTGAGGCATCAAAAACACTTTAAGACATCTGGGAGTTGGTCCAGACGTCTGGTCAGACATCTAGACGCCTTCCCAGATGTCTGGAAATAAATTTTTGCGTGCGTACGATCGCGAGTTTGCGTGCGTGCCGCGTGCAGACTGAAACCCGCCGACCTGCAGACGCCTTTTCTTCCCCCCCCCATGCCTTCAAATACCCCTCCCTCGTTCACCACCCCACCGTCTTCTCCTTCCTCCAGTGCGAGCGCGAGAGTGGGAGTGAGAGCGAGCCGTCGCTGCTGCCGGGTGGAGTGGTAGAGGGGAGAGGTGCAGCGAGAGGGAAAGAGGAGAGAGAGCACGCGAGAAAGAGAGAGAGAGCTCACCGGAGCAGATTGAGGCCGGCCGGAGGGCACTTGGAGGAGCATGGTGCTGGGGAGGTTCCCCCGGTGCTGCTGCAGCTCAGGCAGTAGGCGAACGAGCACGGTGCGGCCGCGCGCAGCGGGAAGAAGATGAGGAGGTTCTGATTCTGGGAATTTTTCCCAGAATCAGACGTCTGGACCTACATCCAGACAACGCGGGCGACGTCTGGAGCGAGCTCCAGACGACTGAGAGGTACGGAATTTCTCCTGTACCTCCTTTTGTGGATACGGCCATGCAGGCTGTTCCGCCGAGGTTCTGAGACATGTTGTGTTTAGGAGGTTTTCGTTGCACGTGCAGGTTTCGTTTCAGGAAGGCGCGGGGACAGGCCCTCCCACGCAGTTCAGACATCTAGGCATGGCACCAAACGGCGAAGAGCGTCTCTAGACGTCCGGAGAGGTGGTCGGACGTCTGGAATTGGGTCCAGACGATTCACAGGATCCCTGGACGTCTAAGGTGCAGCGCAGAGTGAGGTATGACCTGGACCACTTTTTAAGACGTCTGGAAGGTATTCCAGACGTCTGATTTGAGTCAGAGTTGTCATTTTTAACCTGTTTAGGGTCCGTTCGAGGTCTGATTTTCGCGTTTAAGATTTTGTTCTTCTCAGAATTAGTTCCTCTACTTGTTTGAAATACTTTTATCCTATTCTGAGTGGTTCCTTGTGATTGATCCTTGTGTTAGGACCTCGTTCTGTTTCTGGGAGTAGGTCCAGAAATTTCGTACCTCTCAGTCGTCTGGAGCTCCCTCCAGACGTCGCCCGCGTCGTCTGGATGTAGGTCCAGACGTCTGATTCTAGGAAAAATTCCCAGAATCAGAACCTCCTCATCTTCTTCTCGCTACGCACGGCCGCGCCGTGCTCGTCCGCCTGCTACCTAAGATGCAGCAGCACCGGAGGAACCTCCCCAGCACCACATTCTTCCACGCGCCCGACTGCCGACCTTAATCTGCTCCGGCGAGCTCTCTCTCTCTTTCTTGCACGCTCTCTCTCCTCTTTCCCTCTCGCTGCACCTCTCCCCTCCGCCACTCCACCCGGCAGCAGCGGCGGCTCGCTCTCACTCCTGCTCTCGTGCTTGCACTGGAGGAAGGAGAAGACGGTGGGGTGGTGAACGAGGGGAGGGGAGAGGGGTATTTGAAGGCGTAGGGGGGGAAGAAAAGGCATCTGCAGGTCGGTGGGTTTCAGTTTGCGTGCGGCACGCGCGTAGACTCACGATCGTACGCACGCAAAAATTTATTTCCATACATCTGGGAAGGCGTCCAGACGTCTGGACCAACTCCCAGACGTCTTAAAGTGTTTTTGATGCCTCGGGTATTAACAACATAAGTGGGAGAGCATCACCATGGACTTGGTGGTGGGCTTGCCCGTTACCCAGCGAGGACACGACATAGTCTGGGTGATCATTGATAGATTGACGAAGATGGCACGTTTCTTGTCGATCCGAGTCACCTTGGGACCAGCACAGTTGGCAGAGAGGTATATCCGTGACGTGGTACGTCTACACGGAGTTCAATGAGAGATCGTATCCGACCGGGATACCCATTTTACGTCCCAGTTTTGGGCTGAGTTTTAACAAGCCTTGGGGACGCGGTTGAGGTTCAGTATAGCATACCACCCCCAGACGGACGAACAGTCTGAGCGCACGATACAGACACTTGAGGACCTTTTACGTGCTTGTGTACTGGACTGGAGGGGCTCTTGGGAGGAGCACTTGCCCCTGGCGGAGTTTGCATATAATAACAGTAATCACTCGAGCATCGTCATGGCACCCTACGAGGCTCTATACGGACAGAGGTGTACAGCACCCTTGAGTTGGGTTGAGGTGGGGACCAAGTGGGAGGTTGGCCCCAGGCTGATCCGGCAGAGTCAGGAGGTGATCGAGCAGATTCATAGGCGACTCCACACTATTAGGAGCAGACAGAAGAGCTATGCAGATCGGAAACGCAGAGAGGTCCAGTTTGAGGTTGGGGACCACGTCTTCCTTTGTGTTTTTCCCATGAAGGGCCTACAGCAGTTTGGGGTGAGCGGGAAGCTCGCGCTGAGGTTCGTGGGACCCTTTGAGGCCCTGGAGCGGGTTGGACCCGTTTTTTACGGGCTTGCCCTTCCTTCCCAGCTTTCTGGTGTGCACAACGTGTTCCACATGTCCAACCTCAGGAGGTACGTCGCTGATCCCAGTCACGTCCTAAGCCACGAGAGCGTCGAGGTGGGTGACGACCTGACCTACCCCGAGAGGCCAGTGCAGATTCTTGACAGAGCCGTCCGAAGTCTGAGACGGAAGCAAGTACCCCTGGTGAAGGTCTTGTGGAGGAGCCAGCGGTATGAGGAGGCTACCTGGGAGCATGAGGCGACGATGCGGGAGCGGTACCCGGAGCTCTTTGAGGGTACGTCTTTTCGGACCAGCTTCGGTCCTCTTTGAGTTTGTTATGGGTATATTATTTTTTTTCCGCACCCTAGTTAACACAAGTTTCAGGGATGAAACTTCCTTTGAGTTTGTAATGTTGTTAAGACCCGAGGCATCAAAAACACTTTAAGACATCTGGGAGTTGGTCCAGACGTCTGGTTAGACGTCTGGACGCCTTCCCAGACGTCTGGAAATAAATTTTTGCGTGAGTACGATCGCGAGTCTGCGTGCAGACTGAAACCCGCTGACCTGCAGATGCCTTTTCTTCCCCCCCCCCCCCCCCCCATGCCTTCAAATACCCCTCTCCCTCGTTCACCACCCCATCGTCTTCTCCTTCCTCCAGTGCGAGCGCTAGAGCGGGAGTGAGAGTGAGTCGTTGCTGCTGCCGGGTGGAGTGGCAGAGGGGAGAGGTGAAGCGAGAGGGAAAGAGGAGAGAGAGCACGTGAGAAAGAGAGAGAGAGCTCGCCAGAGCAGATTGAGGCCGGCCGGCGGGCATGCGGAAGAGCGTGGTGCTGGGGAGGTTCCCCCGGTGCTGCTGCAGCTCAGGCACCAAGCGAACGAGCATGGCGCGGCCGCGAGAAGTGGGAAGAAGACGAGGAGGTTCTGATTCTGGGAATTTTTCCCAGAATCAGACGTCTAGACCTACATCCAGATGATGCGGGCGACGTCTGGAGGGAGCTCTAGACGACTGAGAGGTACGAAATTTCTCCTATACCTCCTTTTGTGGATATGGCCATGCAGGCCGTTCGGCCGAGGTTCTGAGACGTGTTGTGTTGAGGAGGTTTTCGTTGCACATGCAGGTTTTGTTTTGGGAAGGCACGGGGACACGCCCTCCCACACAGTTCAGAGGTCTGGGCATGGCACCAGACGGCGGAGAGCGTCTCCAGATGTCCGGAGAGGTGGTCGGACGTTTGGAATTGGGTCCAGACGATTCAGCAGGATCCCTGAACGACTGAGGTGCAGCGCAGAGTGACGTATGACCTGGACCACTTTTTAAGACGTCTGGAAGGTGTTCCAGATGTCTGATTTGAGTCAGAGTTGTCGTTTTTGACCCCTTTAGGGTCCATTCGAGGTCCGATTTTCGCGTTTAAGATTCTGTTCTTCTCAGAATTAGTTCCTCTACTTGTTTGAAATACTTTTATCCTGTTCTGAGTGGTTCCTTGTGATTGATCCTTGTGTTAGGACCTCGTTCTGTTGCAGCTTTTGGGGTTGCAGAGGCACGTGGACCTGCCGATCACGCCCGCATTACTCCTGGTTTTGCTGGTAGAGTGGCTCCCCTTAGTTAATTACAAACATTAATGCATCTCTAAAATAAATGATAGATCCTAGGGTATGGTATGAATCCTAGGACCTGAAAACTAGATTGAATGATAGATCCTAGGCTGTGGCATGAATCCTAGGAACAGAAACACTGAAACGAATGTCTTGAATACCTGAATTGCAATCTTGGATAAGTAGATAGAATAATGATAATTGCCTGTGATTGGATAACAGCTGCCTGTGAAATGTAGAGTACTGTTGCTAGTAACTGCTACATGTAATCTTGTTGTTTGGAAACTAAATTTGAGCTGCTTGTATATAAATTGAAAAAGAAAGGTTAAATGTTGGAAACACATGCTATATGGGAATAAAATCGAAATAATGAAACCTAGTATGGCTTGGCCTAAGAAATATGAGCATGAACTCTACGGGGAATTAGGAGTAGAGCTCCTGGAAAATAAATAGAATGGAACTGGGAAAGTGGATGGGGAAGTGAGCTGGCCCTTGAGTACGAAGTACCAAGGAGAGCGATTGTCCCCTTGTTTAGTGCAGAGCGGAGCTAGCCGCCCCAGGGACCCAGGGTTAGGTCTGGCCACTTTGTACCGACTTTTGGCCCTCGCGTACACAGTACCAGGGAGAGCTACTAGTGTAGAAGGGAGCTAGCCACCCCACGGGGCCCGGGGTTCAGCTAGCCGTCCTATACTGACTTGTTAGGCCCACTGGGCAAACCAGGGTAGTCAAGCAAGGGTGCGCGGACTGTGGAGGGGCAAGACCCCTGTTTGGTTACTATGGAGGGGCTAAACCCCTGTTACTGAGAGGGCTCTACCCTATACTGGTTCCGTGCTGTGCTTTGAGCGCACCTGTTAACGGAAACGACTGACCGCATCCCAGTGCAGGGTAGCTACCCGTGCGTTTATCGCGCGTGCCGTAGTCACCGTTACATTTGTCAGCGACCTTGGGGTGGTTGACTGAGAGTAGGACCACCACGGGGGACTCTCCCGGCCAGGAGAGCACCACATGCTACTTCTACTTTTCGGAAAAGACTCAATCAAGATCGTTCCCACGAGGAACATTCGAGATCAAGAGAAAGACCTGAGAAATAAATCAAGAAAGAGTAAATAGAGAAATAAAGAAAGAAATTAAAACAACAGCTACTGGTCCACCTTTACTGTTTTCTTAGCTAGCTGGTTGTCACTCTACTCAGCGTTTCGTTGACGTGTCATATTTGTCACCTTTTTCAGGACCAGGTGTTGAGCAACCAGAGCCTACGGGTGCGGAGGGTGCTGGGCGTAGTAGAGCCCAGTAGTTATACTTTTGTTGTACCCATTTTTCTGTAGTAGTGAGTATTTCTGTTACACCTTTGTACTTTTTTATTGTAACTTCATATTTCTGTACCTGTTTTTATTTCTCTACTGTTGTGGTGGTGTGTAGTGTAGTAGTTCTTTTCTTTACGGTTGTACTTTTGTTACTGCTAGTTTCTTGCATGGTGAATGTAGTTTATTTTACTGCTTTTTGGTTACTTTCTCGTTGGATGACTGGGTCTTGGGATCAGTCGAGTCGGTCCGATTCTCGTGTCCTGTAGGGATTCTGGAATCAGGTCGTAACAGTAGGTCCATTTTTGTGAAATATGTGGATGCATCAGGTAAAGTTAAAGATTTCAAATATTTTTATTCATTATTGAGAGATGTAAATAATGAGGTTGAAAAGGAACATGTTATTCAAATTATTACGAACAACTTCAAGAAGGTGAGGGAAAAAATAATGAAATCAAGTAAATATTTAGTCTTTTGGACGCTGAGTGTTGCATGTTGGATAGATTTGATTTCGAAAGACTTTGAAAAAAGAAAGTTAATTTTATTTGTTGTGGACAAAGTGCGAACTATTACATCATGTATTTATAATCATGGGCATGATATCACTGATGAGAGAGCATTTCAATGACAAATTAGTTTGTCTTGGGATTGCACAATTCATTACAAACTTTATTGTCTTGCAAAGTATTTTACACAATAAAGTTAAATTGAAGTCGATGGTAAATTCTAATAAGTGGCTCGACAATGATGAATGTAAGACATAAGGTGGGAAGGAGGTAGAGGACTTAATAAATAGTACGTGATTTTTTTATGATTATAGTCGCATTGCTTGTATTATAGAGTCCGTTGTGTTACTTTTGAGGATAGTGGATGGAAATACGAAGCCAATAATAGGATATATATATAAGGCAAGAGAAATTATACATGTAAATGTGGCAAAACCAATGGTAAGGTTTAAAAAGACTTTTCTAAAGATAATAAGAGAGAAAGAAAAACATATTATCGCACTTGCTCCAGTTTGCTAGTAAGTATATTTCCCACTAGTCATAAATTTGTCAAATTCAAGTAATTTTGTAGTCCTTTAATGGCCTATTTATATCCTATTATGGGCTATTGCTTTAATTCAATACATAATTATAAGCATGATCTTGACATGCGCGAGACTATCATTAAGCCATGCAAAAGGTTGTTGGGAAGCTCTCTTCTATCACTACTACGTAGATGCCTGCATGAATGAGGTCTGCAATTTTAGCTTGAAATGTATGTTCGTTAATAAATAAGATATTTGGCATATGTTCATGTTCTAGGTTAAATTTTTTAGGGAGAGGATGACAACTTTCGAGAGTCATATGGTACAACAGACTATTTATAAGAACATTTATCTTAGTAATAACTGACATCTCTTTAGTTTCTAGGACTTTGATTTTGTGCATACATGCTTATGTCTAGTTTATGATTTCAATTTTTTTTTCCACAACTAAATGGTGGAATTTGTATACAACGAAAACACCAAATTTATGATATGTGGTTGTTAATGTGTTATCACAAATAACATTTACTGGTTGATGCAAAAGAAACTAAAACACATTCAATCTCATCCATTCGAAAAAAACAAATAAGCTCGGAATTGAAAGCAGTACAAGAAAGAAGCTCTTTGACACCGGTCAAAAACTGACACCAACGGCGTTAAAACCGATGCTATAATGCGACAGCATTACTAACGACGTCATTTCGTTTCACCATCGATTCTAAACAAAATGCGACGACAATTCATTCGCGTCTTAGCAGACAGATTGGAGCGTTTACCGTCGTTTTATAATTGACGATTGTTGTATTTGTCGTCATTTACAAAATAAGCGACGATGATTGTCCGTTACATTGTCCTGCGTTAGCCCACCACATAAGGGTATTTGTCGTCGGTTAAAAGTCTACGTCATCACTTTTAAAAGCGACGACGTATATATTTTTGCTGTCGTTTATTATAAAAACAATGGCAAAGAGTCCTTTTTTAAAAAAATTAATAAATTAAATGCCATCGGTTATAGGTCAGTGTCATCGCTTTTATAAGTGACGATGTATATATTTTTGTTGTCGCTTATCATAAAAGCAACGGCAAAGAGGCCTTTTAAAAGAAATATAACTGTAAAGTCATCGACTAGTTACTGCTAATGTTACTTTATTAACTGACGACAAATGTAATTTTTTTTTTAATTTGAAAATTATGGGAGAGACTTGCTATTCCAAAAGTAAAGTATTTAAAAACTAAATGGTTTCATAATGCAATTATACTTGAGGAAACACCGACTTTTATACGTAATGTCAAAACTAAAAATAAGTTTGATATTCCACCAAAATAAAATTCACCGTGTGCCCAAATGTTCCTTAGTGATAGTGATGTTAACGAGCAAATTTAAAACCCCGATTCGCCGTCGCTTTAAAAAAAAAACGACGACAAATATATATTTACCGTCACTTTTAGAATTGATGATAAATATTAAAACTACCTTTAGGTGACCATCGCTGCTTTTTGTTAGCAAATGCAGTGGGAAAATTTAAATCCCCATTTGTCGTCACTTTCTTAAAAAATCAACGGCGCATATGTATTTTGTTAGTGCAAGGGCACTACAATCGTTGATTTTGATGATAATAAAACACTTGTTATTTGACATTTGCATTTAAGTTTAAGATTTCAAGATTATTGCAAATGGAAGCAAGTGTGAGGACTTCAAGCTCAAGATCATAAAGGAATGAAGGAGCTTGATGGTTGGACAAAAGCATCAAGAAGCATGAAGATGATAGAGCTTTGCATTGAGCGAAAGCTTGAAGATATGAAGAATAAGATAGATGGTTTCTTTCATGTATTTATATTTATATTTCTACTCTTTATTTTTCTTTAGAAATGTTGTAAAGAGCCCAAAAGTACATTACCTCAGTCCTAGGAATACCTTCCCCTCACTAAGACACTTAGGTAAACTTATAAGACTAAAGTAGGCATTAGACAGCCTGATTAGACGTCCAATATGGACATCAGACGTCTGATCTTAGACTTTAAGTCGTCTAACCCTTATGGCTAAACGTCTAAACATTTAGGCTGGAAATAATGTCTATGACCATTGCCCTTAGACGTCCTACTCATAATCCAGACGACTTAGAAGACGTCTGAGGTTCTGCCAAACGTTCAAAAATAGGACTGTTGGACTGTCAGAGCAAAATCTTCGAGGATCATCTTACTATTATTTTAATATTACTTTCAAACATTCATAGCTCCATCCAGATGTCTGATAAAGAGAAGTTAGACCAAATCTGGCCCAAATCATGTTTTGTTAGACCCATTTGGCCGTTAGCTTCTTGGAAAATCAATTCTAGCAAAGCACCCTTACCATTAGACGTCCAGACCATCTGTCGAACGTCCAGTCCATCGTCTAACCCTTAAGATCTAGAATTTTGTTTAGATTTGATTCAAAATAGAAACAAACCCGCACAAATTTAGACGTCCAATTTCTTGCCCAGATGTCCTATAATAACATCCAAGATGTCTAGCCATTAAACACAAGAACCTTGTTTCCATCTGATTCATCCTAGGAACACTAACCCTTCAGATCAGATGACGAAGAATATTATGAGCTTGATCTGATTCTATTTTCGGTCCAATCTTCTTTGTAATTAACCCCAACAACTATAAGGACCTTCTAAAGTCTTCCTAAGAGTTCTTAAGCCCTCTATATATATGAGAGGACCTTCAATTGACTCAACACACACAAGAGAGAATACTGACCACAATTCTAGTGATCAAAAAGAGAGATCAAAGAAGAAGGTGCCACTACAACTCCTTGCTATCAAGAGCACCGACCTGCTATGCAAAATCACACCTACACACTTCCATTTCAGGGAAGATTTCTTGCCTATAGCAACATAGTTAGATCCTTTACTATTTGGGCTCTATAGGTTTTGTATTTTTCATTCCTTTTGTGGTTGGGTATTCGCGTGACGAATTCCTGTCTCCTTCTTGAGACAAAATACTCCTCGTTTAGAAGAGGGTTTTGAGGTATGTTACCCTTAGGTTAAAGTAGCGTGGTTGTAATTGAGGTTATTGATTAGCCCATATTTGTGGGCTATTTAAGTATGCAAATGCTTAGATATTAAGATATCTTTAACATTTAGTTAACATGCATTAGAATTTAAATAAATTAATTTATATTTTTAGCTTGATTGCATAATTCATGCATTGCATTCATATCTCAATGCATTTAGAATTGACTTAGTTAACCAATTAGGTGCATTACATGCATTATTTTGGGTTTACCATAGAAGTTAAGGGTTTGTGCGTAAATAACCATAATATCTTATGTTATTTTATTATTATTCTTCTTCATAGGGAATGGCTCCGCTTCCTCTGCAGCCATTTACTCCATCCATGAAATCTCCTTAATGGTCATGGCCATGAGAAGTGGGTCTGCTCCTACCTCCCATTTCAAATCCAAGCAATGCAGCTACAAAGGGAGATGGGGGTCTGCCATGCTCAGGAGGCCACCACAGCCCCATTCACCACTGTGTAGAGCTCAAGAGCTCATCCATCTCACCACCATCGGCCTCGACTGCGACAACAAGTTTTCACCACCGTGGGTGTGCGGCCTGATAGGCCACACCATCATTTGGAGCTCGCTTGCATCACCATGCTTTTTCACTGCGCAACACCACCAACACCCCCACCGCATCTTCTTCTTCTTCCACTGCAACCACAAGAACCCATCACACCCATCATCGCCACCTTCAATAGCTGCCATTACCACCACCGCTCACTTCCTACAAGTGGCCAACGGCCGCTCCTCCATCAGTCGCTGCCCACTCCATCATCACACAACTCCACTCCCATCACCACTAACTCCAATAAATGCACCCTCCTTTCTTCTTTTTCTTCTTCCTCTATTTTCATAACACAACCCATCACCTCCAATGTCGATAGCTACCAGTCGCTGCCTTCTCCTTCACACGCTCAGCCACCATCCACGCCACCATGTACGCCCGCACCTTCCCCTCCCACGTGCGGCCAGCAGTGCACCCGCACACACCTCCAGCAGCGCGGGCCTCCCCTCATCGAGCCTCCGCTCGCACATAGCAGTGCGCCCGCGCGCACCTCTAGCAACCTGCATGTGTGACTGCACGCACCTCTAGCAGTCCCTCTTCTTCGTGCGCTTGTGCGCTCCCCCTCGCGCCATTTACAGCCAACATATAGAGCAGTCCCGCCGGCCACCCACCACCTTCATCTTCACTGTTCAACGAGCTTCGGCCACCATTTGCCGCACCGTCACCACCATTGGAAGCGGCCCAGCTCACTTCTACGAGAAGCTCGCCTCCGACCTCCCTCTCTTCCATGTGTGAGACCCTCACAATGAAATCCCCTTTTTCCCACTCTATTTGTTTTTACATTTAGATGCCATTGTGGGATTTTAAGATTTAAGATACTAACATTATATGATGGCCATTTTGTGAAGAGAACCTCCCTCCTTTCCTTAATTGCTTTATCAGCATATGTGAGCCCTATTAGCCAAATCTAAAAGGGGTTTCAGCTTTGTTTTTGTGCAAAAATTTTGATGAATATTTATTTTCAACGTGTGTGAATTTTAATAGGTCATTGCCTCTCTATGAATACGACCTACTCTTCTCGAGTGGTTATTTTTAATTATTTTGATTATCAGTTTTCCACCACTTACATACAACTTCAACGCGTCATTTTATGTGCAAAACTACTTCAAAAGCAAAAATCGTCTCATCAGTTATATTACCCTCGTTCAAGTAGTACGTAGTGGATTTGGTCGACTCAGTCGACCGAGAAATCCTAAGTCAAGAGGCTTAGGTGGTGGTTTTTACAAGGGTTGGGTTTCTACCTAAAAATACTTGTCTCATTTGTGGTGAATGATATTTGTGTGATTGGATTGATTTTTCTTTCCGTATATTTTTTATCCCACACTATTCACCCAGCTTTAGTCCGAAATTTCATATTTAACGTCCCTTAGATAAACGACGGTAAATAACTAATGGTATATCTCATTTTTCTAGTAGTGAAGGCTTAATGACCTTATGTACATCAACTACAATACAAGGTTGCATATGAGGCACACCCAGGAAGGTTATGATAAAAAGGAAGTGACTGATCCAATTGAACTGGCATACTTCTTTCAAAGGAGAGATAATATGTTAGAAAATTGGGTAGATTATAGTAAAGGAGATCCTATGAGGGATGTTAGGGGAAGGCTAAATCCAGAGCTAGAAAAGAAAATTGGTGCCAATGTTGAAGGATATATAACAAGATCTGGTCATCATTTATTTCCTATCAAAGTACTAGATGAAGAACAATAGCTATCATAGTCTACTTTAAAGGATGGCTTAGATGATGGAGATGATGATGCGGATGCAACCCTGATGGTAAGAGGATTTGAATTAGAATGACCATTTGACGGAGAAAGACGTGGTGGTCAAGTGTAGAGTGCTAGAGATAATGGTGGATGACACACCATTGTTCATGGCAAATGTATTCCAAGTCCAACACTTATGGATTATAAGGGATATGGATGTTATGATGCCTACATGGATGATTTGAGCTCCTTAATTAGTTCCATGAGCATTGATGATTATATTTTAGTTTAGCACATGCATATGACACAACATATGACACAAGATATGGGACAGTATATTTGTATAGTTGGCCTTTGTACTCATAGTCCTTTGCACCACCACCACCTCTATATCCATCGTATCCATTATATAGTGGGTTAAAAATTGTTGATGCTTGTGGGAGTGAATCATAGTCATGTGGTTCTTCTAGTGGTATGGTATCTTCCTTGATTATTTTGCTCCTTAACCCCAACCTCAAGCTCCCTAATTACCAAGATCACCATCATCATCACAAGGTGCTTTGAAAACAATAAAATCCTCCTAAACATGTGCAACTCGTACTCATGATAAGCAACCATACACAGATAGCAAATATCCCTGTCTTGGGATTTTGGTCAATGTGAATGAACATATGTACAAATAGCACATCATAGATTATTAGACAATGTATTCATATATGTCATGGGAGGATTACTATAAATACATTCAAGCTATTTGTACATATGTTGGCATCCTTTGCATATATCTTGGCAATTAGTTAGGTATACGAATTTAAGCTTTTAAATTTTTACTTTGGTTTACTACAAATTATTATATTTGAATCTTTTATCTTTGTATACCTTAATTCAATTTGGATGGTAATTATTTAATATTTGATTCTTGAACTTGAACATGGTAGACTACATGTTGCATATGAATATTAGAATATAACATTCTTATTCTTACATAAATTTGTTTAAACTTATGATTTTCTTAAAATTCTAATCATTTTAACTACTTTTTCCATTTGTGACAACATGCATCGGCATGCCTCCAATGTGCTCTCAGCATGCTTTTGAAATACGTACTTAGAAATTTACTGACATGACGTCGAAATCGACATTTAAAACCTTAGTTATGCCAATTGTATCTAAGACTGCGTCAGCTGTAGCCTTCTACAAAGGAATACTTAAACACTTAAACATCTATAGGCGTTGCATGTATTTCAAAGTCCATACTATGTTGAAATTAGAGGCATTGCCCTCAGAGAAGCACTTCGAGTTGCACGGCATGTACTCGATCACTTTACCAACGTGGCAAAGAACAAGCAGCTCGCCAAGTCTAAATCATAATACGATCATGTCCCAGTTAAGCAAAAAATGTTGTTGCTTCGAAAATAACAAAATGATGCTCAAGAAGGTGAAGAATATCTTTCAACCAAAGAACTACAAAGTATACTACATTCACCATCTAGGAAAGGATCATTGAACTGCCTATTAGATTTTGATGTAAGGATGTTATTATCTCTCCTATTAATGATGCATTGGAGAGGCTATTGAAATAGATTGCCCGAAAAGGTGTTACATGAGAGGGAGGTAAGGGTTAGAATGAAAATGAATATTGACCAACAATTGGCCTCTACTCTTGTTTATGTTCTAGATAATGGAAAAGAATGGATCTTTCCAATTCATTATGAAAAATTGTCACAACACTGTATTTTTTGTGGTCAAATTGGACATCTATTTGTGAATTGCAGTAAAATGTGTTCTCTTATGATTGATATTCAATCATTTTCTCTAGTGGGACTTGAGATTACTTGTTAAACGAGATAAAACTGGTTTCTAGTTCTAGGCTTAAATTTGCAAGAAGAGTAGATGAGAAATATGGTCATCTCAAGAGGCATCCTCCTATTAAAATGTTTTTGTCACCTGATAAAAGGTTCTTAAGTGGGAACTCCTTTAAAGTAGCCTCTCCTATCATAATGATCTCCAACCCATCCCTTTTTTATTGGAGATCCTAATGGTCGATGTTCAACAAGCAGTTGGAACAATATGATGGCATGGATTGTGTTATTCGAACTAGTCGTTGTTTGTAGAGCACTTCAAAATCATCCTTTCTAGTTCATTACAAAAAATTATCATGTTTAATGAGGAAGGTTTTGACCTCACAATAGAGTCATGAGCCAAGCACGTAACATTAGGCCCAAGAGGCTAAAAAGCCCTTCAAATCAACTAAGAGGTCCTAAGACTCGCTTAAGCACTAGCAGAGCTATTAGGAATAATTGCCAAGCAAAGCTATTGCTTGAGAAAGTCAACCTGAGTTCCCTAGCACATAACTATCAAGGGTCAGTCGAACTTTCCTGGGGAAATCCAACTAAGCTGATTGAATAAGCAAGACAACCTAACTCATGTTACTTGCCAAAGCTCTTCCAACAACGAAAGCATAACTAAAGTTACTTCGACTAAAGGTGCACCTGCTAAGCACATGGCAAGCCCGGTTAGTAAGAAAAGCTCTATCGGAAATTACTATTAACTCGAGTGGGGATTCTCAAGAGGCAACCACATCAACCACAAATCAGTTGCAATCCTTGTAATATATCTAGTCATGATATGTGCAACAAACTTTTAAGGAAAGGATCAATGATGATGTGTAAAGATGGAAACTCTTTAGGATGTGTAATCATTGAGGAATCTTGATTGGAGATCTCCTCCAAATCTTGGTGTGTCTTTCGTAATTTGGGGTTGGAAATCCTAACGGAATCGAGATTTATGAAGCCTATAAAAGGAGGCGAGGAAATGGAGAGAGGGATCATTTAATCCTACATTTTACTTTCTAAGCAATTGTTCCAAAAGAATGGAGAGCAAATTGTGTACCCAATGTTTCTATCATTTAGTGGAAGTTGAGAGTTAGATCCCCTCCTCGAACATACAACTTTATTGATGGAACCAGGTTAACAATGTTTTTGTGTTTTCTTTGCTTTTTTGGTATGATCTATTGTGTTTTACGTGATCAAGCCCCTCCTCCATTCAAACTCAGGAGAATTCAAGGGTCATGTTTGATCATTTGGCATTGACTATCGGAAAAAGCTTCTAGAAAATGCCCAAGTGCCTCTAACTCGACCTACTTCCCAAGTCCAACTGGACTCAAAGGTCCAACCTTTTGCACTTATGCCTCCGCACCAAGGAGGTGGGCAAGTTCCAAATCTGGTTTGCTAAACACTTTATGTAATATGGGGACTACAAAAGTGTCCTTACATTAACACCTTTCCTTTTACTGAGGAAGTGATGAATGTGTTACTCCCTCCATGCTATACAATCCCCATCACATCCTAGTATTATTGGATGACGGACCCCGCAATCTTCGTAAGGAATTACCATTAGCACATCTAGTTCATGGGTGCTTGGATGACTTACCATTGAAGAATATGGTGGAGCGATGGGCTTGTGCCAATCACTTTATTGAGTAGGATGACTCTTTCCTCTCAATCAATGAAAATGACAACAACTATTGCCAAAACTTTGGTAGCCTTGGAAACTCGGGCGGCTAGGATAACGGAGGCTGGTTCAACAATAACAATAAATGGAAGAACCAACAAACAACCTCTCATGACAACTATCGTGGGAACAATTGCAAAGGGGGTTTTAAGGAACCCCCAAGGGAGTCATACCAAGAGTTCTTGAAGCGGTAATCGTCGTAGTTTAGGAAAACGCGTTGTAGTATAGCAACGAAAATTGAATCGACACTTAAAATTTATAATCTTGAGAAATGTGAATTCCAAGGGTATTCGTAGGGGGCAAATATAATTGTCATTCAATCATTAATCCAATATTTAAACAAAACTCAACATATATGAAAGATATATTCAATGAATAGTAAAGTGTATGCTTAAAGTTAATGAACAAAAATGATAGAGAAGGAGCAAAAATAATGGTGGTTGAAACCACCAATATAACCCTTAAGCTTATTCTTCTCAACTTAAAGTAGGGTTTTGTGTTCTGATGCGGTTCTCGAAACACATGAAATCCTATTTCTGTCTGTGTGAACCCACTCTTTGGACTTTAATGCTCATTTGACCTTCAATTAACCCTTGGGTGATCCCGTGATTACTCTGCATTTGTGGTGTGCCGTTAAAACTGCATAATTAACCCTGATTTGTTGTTCTCTCCTCAAAATGGATCTGAGTGGAATTATGACTCTTCGATGATCATCTAGGAGCATTTATCTTTGGATTTCCACTAATTCAAGTTAGTTATGGCTAATGATGGTGTTACCATCATACCCCCATGCCTAACTTTTGCTAGTCCCTAGCAAAATCCTATGGAAAGAACTAGATCTCTAGACCATGCTTTGATGTTCAGATGCCTGATTTATGCCACTCTCTAGAAATTAGATCAGAATGCCAATAATAGGCTTAGAGGTACTTAAGTACTAGCCAAGATCCAGACCTGACCAGCTTCACCCTAGGTCTGCTGCAAAGGTTTCTAAGGCCCGCAAAAACTACCTAGAGGTTCATTGACCCCAGCGGTTAAAGCATCCTTGCGAAAATGTATCATGTGCAGGTTCAATTTGCCAGTGCATTTTTGATAAAAGAGAGATGAAGAATATTTCATTTGGAGAGTTTTCTCTCTTTTTCTTTTTATATTTCCGTAGATCCAGCCTTGAATTGGCCCTAAACATGGTCTGTATCGGATTCTTTATCCCTGCCATCAATCCTCGAGGGGTCTCTGGCTTTTGATGCTTTGGGATAGCACTACCCATGGCAACCCTCAGAACTCTTGGCTTTCAACACTTTGAGATAGTACTACCCATGGTGTTCTATAGCTAAGTTCAAGCCTTGGCAATCGACATTTCAAGATAATCCTTCCCATGGCACCTGAACCAGCACAAGGTGCTTACATACCCTCGATAGGATATTTAGATATCCTAAGACACAAGCACCGAGGTGATGATACGTTATTACGCATCTTCGAGGGAAATTTTCCACCTCTCCATGTCAGGAACTCATCCAATCAACTTGCATGTTCGATCCACTCCTAAGCTAGATCTTCAAGACAATTTTTCATAATAGAACACTTTTAGCATTATTTCTTTATTAAGCACACTAAACCAAACTAATGTGTGGATTTTTGGGTGCTCAGGTTACCAAGTCCCACAAACCAAAAGGTAGGCAATAGGGCCGAATAATCCCTAAATCTTAGACCTACTACATCAGCCTTGCACTTTCCTCAACCTCTTGAGGACTAATCTAGATCTTAATGAATACATGAGTGTTTAAGCCCTATAATAAGCCCAAGAGGCCTAAGATTAGCACTCTTACTAATCTCCTTGTCTTTAGCACTTCAGGACTTAATCATTGTTTTGATTTGGTCTAGAACTTAAGTAAATCCCATAATCAATTGCTATGATTATCAATTTGTTTCTATTTTTGCTCCTTTTTGACATTCTGCATTTCCTCTTTTCCTCCTTAAGAAAGATTTTCAATCATTTCAAAATTTTCCTTCCTTTTCTCCATTTTTTTTCTTTTTTTTTCAAATATGCACTTTTTTTGTGAGAACCCCTTAGAGAATTGAATTTCCATTTGTTTTGCACTTTAACACTCCCCATGACTAAGTTTTGCAAGGTCCTCATTGTAAACTAGGTGGGTATGAATTCTGCTTGGTTCAAGGTTTAGAACAGGATCAAAGGGTGGGTGAACGGGTTGGGATGATTGTTGCGGATGATCTCAAGCTTTGATACAAGTACCAAAGGTGGAGTTGGTTGTTCTAAAGTTGAACCCTCAAGTGCAATAGGAGTGTAGCTTAAAAGGATGATCAGAAGGGTCTCGAGTTCTTTGGAATGGCAGGTTGCCTCTCGTTAAGTGCTAAATTCAATACCTTCAGCCAAGCAGAAGGCAGTCAAAGAGAAGGGGTGGCCAAATCAAAGGAATTTTGTAGAATAAGCACCTTAATGAGTAGCTTGGTTGGTCCAACCAGGTGCTTGTTTAGATCAACAGGTTGATGATGCAGACCAAACCCAATAAGTCTGGTGGGTTAATGGATATGAATCCATAAGTGTGGAGCCCACTAGATGCTATGTGGCTCAAAAAGATGTGGAAGTGAGAATCTAGGATTTGGTTGAATTGATTCAGCCTGATCAGAGTAGGGGTCCTCAAAAGTCAATGGATCAATGGAGAATGTAGGAACCCTACTGGTGGGATCAGAGAAGGATAAGATGTGATTAACGGTCTGATCAATGCTTGATTCCCGATCAAAAGATGGAGGTGAATCATATGTAATCGGATCAGAGAGGTGAGTCAGAGTAGAAATTGATTTCGGTGGCGGGTAGGGGTTGGGATATGATTTTGCAAGACTCTGGTTCTGGATTGGAAGGTGTGGCTTCTTTAAGATCTAAATCATCAGCCTCAGGATCATAATCAAAGAACGGATCATGGACACTGAGGTCATAAACTAGCTCGTAATCGTCAGGAAATAATGGATCTCCGAAGTCAAAGTAGGATTTGAAATCATTGAAGAATTTGCGAAAATCAGTTTCTGAACTTGATTCCAAATCAAAATTTGTACCACAAAATAAATCATGATGCATAGAATCAACAACATGACTTGGATCTAACCTAATCTCAAATTCCAAGCTTAAAGAGGTGTCTTTATTAAGCAAAGGCTCATGTTCTTGACACCTAGGATAGACCCAACCAAATCCCAACTCTTCCAACTTCTTTATTTCTGTATCGTAAATCAGTGCGACTTGCAAAAAATCAATTCGTTCTTCTAAGGAGTTTGGAGAGGCATAACCATCAAATACGTGCCCAAAATCACAATTCAAATCTAAAATCTGATTCTCATCATATTGGGTCTCCTAATTATCCCAAATAGGCTCAGATCTAGATTCTAGGTTAAAGTTAGGAATTTGGTCACTAGAATCTAGACATGGTTCTATTGGGATGTCAGAATCACTCTTGAGGATTACCTTAACAGGATAAGGTGCGGGAATTACATCCTTGACAGGTTCTAACTCTACTTTGTCACAGGTTTTGGAGAATCAAGGCATGATGGACCAGCTTCATGGCTCTCTAAGGTTGATTCATAATTGGGAACACTTGCAACTGGATCCATTCAACCCATATTTTGATCAGGTATGTCATTCGGCACAAAGTTCGAATCGGATTCCATTTGGGTTGGGGTTCCACAACAACCTCAATTTTCTAACCTGGGCTCTGGGAAATCATATTGATCCTCAATATTGTTTCAAGATTCATCATTAGTTTCTGAGTGGATATATGGGTATTTGATGTAAACACATTTACACTACTTATGATGTCTATTTATGCATGTTCTTAAGCATAGGATTGCATTTCATGATATAAATATTGCATTACATGCATCATCTTGCATTTAGAATAGTTTGAATAAAATGGAGGTTAATTGTCTCCTTTTATTTGCTTGGACAGGGAAAATATTTTATCAGGGCCTCGGATCAAAGATCCAACCGTATGGATGTGATCAGGGAGACGATTGGAGTTCAACGACTCCAAGATCACCCTAATCAGGCATCCGTAGCATCAGATAGTGACCCGGGAACCCTAGAAGATCAAGGGCCAGGATGGTGTAAATCCGCACTTTAGATGATAAATCCGACCGCACGGATGAATTCAGATCGACGATCGCAGCCCAACGACACAAAAATCGAGTCAATCCGACATCCGTGGCACCATCTACAACTTCCAGAAGATGGACAGCCAAGATAGCGCCATGTGGCGCCATCCCAGCTGCCCAAACGGCCGCTTAATCTTGTGAAGGCTCCGCGCCCGATCTCTCTTCGCCATTGGATCTTAATCCAATGGCTGTGGGCACTCGCATTTTAAAACGTGCGCTCGACCATCCGCGCCCCATAGCGCAGCGGTCGAGCACGCTATCGCGAGCGCGGGGCGCGGGTTCGATCCGCGGCGAAGCGCTGGAGGGCTCGATCGATTGAGGCGCGTGGAGCGTCAGATGAAGATTGGACGGCTGCGCACGCCCGATAGCATCGACGCGCGATTGGATGCGCAATCGAACGCGTAATCAGACGCGCGGGGGGCACGCTACGCAGCGGGCACGGACGTGATTTAAGCCGTCCGATCTCGCGATCGGACGGCTGAAAAGCGGTGAACGTGCGTGGCCGTTGAGCGCGCGAGTAGGCGAGGAGGCGTGCGCGAGTCGGCCACTACGCCCACAATGGGGCTTTAGTGACGGATTTATCCGTCACTAAAGATCCCTTATTTATTGTTTCGAAGTTGTAATGTCCATTTTGCCCCCACTCCTTGCAACTATAAAAGGAGACCCCCTCCATACGAAATTCTCATCCCTTCTTTCTCCTCTCTACCCCTCCAAAGCTCAAGAGAAGCTTGTCCCACACCTGGGATGCTTCTCACGAGATAAAGTCCAATTTTCGTTCCCCTTCAGAAGTGGATCCCGCGACGACGACGGCGTGCTGCTTCGTTCTCCTTCGTCCAGGCGTCGTCCCGTCCGGCTCGTCCTCCAAGCAACCGTCGAGGAGGATTTCTCTCTCCCTATTCTTTTTACCGCTTTCTAGTATAGTTTTACTGCTTTCTAAATTAATCTACTCGTCCTCTAAGCGACCGTCGAGGAGGACATTTCTCCCTCCATTCTTTTAATGCTTTCTAGAGTAAATTTATAGCTTTCTAGAGTAATTGTTTTATGCTTTCTAGTTGTAATGAACAATCTCTTCAATGCAAAAATTCCTTGTTTATTCTACATCACATTTTGATTTCTCTGTGTAATGTTCTCTTTCTATCTTACTCTCTCTCTTCTATTTATTGTAAATAATTAGATAGTTCTAAATTGAATTATTCTGTAACAAATAAAAAGAAACGCGTAGTTTTTAAATCAAACGTCCGCCTCCCTGTGTTCGACCCGGAATTTTAATTTCGGTATAAATTTTATTTGTTGAACACGAATTCTTCGCTTTCGAACTACAACGACAGGTTTTCCAAAACCGAACACGTTAGCGTAGCGATTCACGAAAAAAAAAACACGTTCAACATTTTGGCGCCGCTGCCGAGGAGGCAACGATCTTTGATTTCTCTTCGCGTTTTGTAACTTACAAATCATTTACCTCACTTTTCTCCTTTCTTATTGTAATTGCAGGTACTCTTTTGAGATGAGCAAAAGCAGTAGATTGGAGTAAAGTGCTGTGGAAGGTTTTGTAAGTTATCCCCCATTCTTTCCCCCTCCATAGATTTCATTCGCCACATTGAATCCAAATTCCAATTCACCTAGGTGTTTGTATAAATCCTAGGAATAGTTTGGTTGTTTGGATTCTCACTCACATTCATTCCACCTTCATTTATATAAAAAAAAATAAAAAGATAATTTTGTGGGGCAATTTTCAACAAATACACAATGTACACCCACATTTAAAGGCACTTAACCGAATTGATTTGTTTCTACTCAACCGGGTTCTGATCTGTGGAACCGGTACACACAAGCAACATATAACAGAGTAGAAATTATTCTAGGTTAACCATTTTTGAGTGCCTAACTAAGTGGTGCATCAGGCCAATTGTTTGAGTTGTTTGGGCCGCGCCACTTCAAATAAAATAAACTCATCAAGTAGCTACCTATTAGGTTCAACTCTTAGAGATTTACAGGCACTCCACATTCTTTTTAAACTTTAAAGGAAAACATCTTCACCTATGCTTGCAAAACTTGGTGTGCCAACGAAACATGTTTGAAAATACCTAAAGTTGAATCCTAAAAGCTACTAAGCAAGATTTAAACCTTAAAATTCACCACATCAAAAAAATAATCTTGCTTGAAAAACCACTGGTTGTGCACTCACACATGAATCAATCAATCATTAAGGGCACAACCCATTTAAAGGGCCCATCACATTCCAAAGCACATTCAAACCTAGCCCTAAATAAAATAGAGTAGACGTTGGCCTTAAGGATTGGACTCGCTCTTCAGAACTCAGAACGAGATTATTTCCGATTAGTCTGTTTCTACTGTTCAATCTGATGTCTAGCTAGGGGAGCAGAGTCAAACGATCGCGGCTGGGGGGTACACTAGGAACCGGAGGCGCAAGCCGAAGGAAGAACCTTCTCCCCAGTCCCTCCTTCTAACTGGTTGGATTGAACAGACAGAAGTAGATTAAATCGTTCCTTTATCTCAAGACGGGTTTTGAGAGTCTGTAGGTCTGTAGGCTAACCCATTTAAGGACAGGTTTAATTGTTTGTATTGCAGGGCGCCTTTCTTCCTCCCGAGTCTCATGAATCCTTCCACATATTTCACACATTCCCACTCTTTCCCTCCTGCTGTGAATTATCCTCAACATGACGATTATCCCAACTAGTATTGTAATCAACCATCAGTTAGTTGGGATAATTCGGATTGGGGATACAATTCCGGACCCCCGTGTTTAGGGTCTAACCCTGAACACTTTGATTCTGATTTCTATCCTTCTCAGAGCTACATCGATTATAGATCATCTTCCTTTCATGCACAACCTAATACGATCTACAATCAAGAAGGATACACAGATCCTTACCCATCCTCTGATTTCACTGCCTTTAGGTCATCACCATCTTTTCAACAATCTGAAATGACCTATCATCAGGAAGGGTATAACGAATCTCAATTCGTTAATTCCTCTGCATTGATTCAAACCCGCCCAACCCTGAACCAACTCATTTGGTTCAGGTTAATCAGGTTCAAGATAAGGTTCTGGCTAACTTGAGGAATATCATTCAATCTTTAGAAGTTCAGCCAATACCTTGCCTTGAGAGATTGGAGCCCCTGATTGAAATGATTGATGATTTAAACAAATCTTTGTTGGATTGGCTCCAGGATGTTAAGGATAAGAACCCGGGTGAGTTTCTACTTGGGAAATTAGCGAAATTGAGGATGAGATTTGTGGTTGCTTTGATTCAATCTTGGAATAATTCCCAGGATGAACTCTCTTCAGGAAAGCCAATGACAGAATCCGCTCTGGCACCTGTTGGGGGGACACGTGTTACGAGGCTGACCAGATTGAATTAAAATAACTAATTAAGGATGATCTGATTTCTTCGCCTGAGATCCTCAAGCCAGGTTAAGAGGAAACGTATGTCTCCTTGGAACACAAAGTGACAAATGATTTTGGGACATACATTGATACGGATCCTGATGGTGAAGATTCAAGTTGAGAAGTCTCACGCGAGTTTTCTGAACATGATTTCTGTGAGACGATTGGGCTTGAGGAATCTGATAGATCAATTGATAGCCCAATAACTGAGAACACTGATCTTATTAGGGCACACATTACGGATCCAGAATCGCATTTTCTGGAGGAATCAATTCAATGCCCTGATTATCAGTTACACCCTGTTGAGCTTATTGATGATTCTAATTCTGAGATAATTAAACCCAAGTCAATTTTGATTCTGCCACATCATTTAGACTTGGAGATTTCAGACGGGGTGATGAATATACAAGAGGTCCTGGAATTTGATATGCTAAATGAGGAGGATAGGAGCTGGGAAGTTTTGATTTGGGAAGTTAATTCTGGAGGAAATGGAAGATTGAGTCGAAGGGTTCCTTTAAGTTGAAACCATCAAATCAGAACCCTTACGACATTTGTTTCGAGGATGTTCAACCCAAGCACACTTTCAACGATTATCCTTTTGAGCTTCAATTCTCTGTAACCTGACTTTTTGGTCTTGGGTTGCATCCTTAGAAATCGCAGGCCCGATCTCGCTTACATTCTGATTTTAGGTTTTGGATAATTTTTATCCAGAACCTAAGATATTCTCGATTATGGGGTGTGGGTCTGCACCACAATCTGGTCCACATCTGTGGACCTCTGCTGATAGGTCAGAGGATTCTTCTGTTCATTCTAATTCTGACCTGCACATGTGAATTCTTCATTTCTTTTCTTTGTATAGTATGCCTAGCTGAAGGCACTAAACTCAGCACTTATACTGTTCTTTTTAATTTTTCATCTCGGAGCGGACCTGACATTCACGCAATTCAGGTGCTTTCTTCGCTTTTCCACTCTGTTTTATGTCTTTTTAATACAATGAGGACATTGCATTAGATAGGCATGGGGATATTTATCTCTGAATTCATTCGTCAGCTCCGTAGATTTGTTTTATTTTGATTAAAAAAAAAATCAAAGTTAGGAAAGAGAATTTGGGTTTAAGAAAATTTTCAATCTTAGGAAAAACTACATTAAGATCTGAACACAAAGACCCTTCAGGTCGTTGAACTTAATCAGCCCGGGTATCCACTAAAATGTGGATTTGTTTTTTGAGTTCTCGCCAACTCGAATTTTATTTTAATTGGAATAAATAAGTTTGGGTGATAAGTACACGACTTATCAACCAGCCTTCTAATTTGAGGGAATTTTGAGTTTTAAGCATCTACACACTTTCTTTGCACTGACTCATTGTTCGACGATTCTAACGGAAGTTGGGTAGCTAATGAACCTTCTAGGGTGATATGGCTGGCAAGTTATCATGGGTAACAGCCCATAGGTAGGTTGTCCAGAGCCCAGTCACTGGATCTTTCTTAGTTTGCTGCCTTTAGGTAAATCTTAGACTAGGGAAGCCACCTACTTAAAAAAAAAAAAAGGAAAAGGAGAAAAGAACAAAAAGAAATAAGCCACACTTCGCCGCACGAGTATGGCTGGCAAGTTGTCGGTGGTAACAGCTCATCGACTGGTTGTCCAGAACCCAGCTCAGAAAATGCACTAAAAATTTCCCAAAACACTTAGGAAGAAGCGGAGAAGTAGAATAAACCGGGGAGATATACACTGGATTCACCCTTGTGTTGACCCCGTAAAAAAATAATAAAAGTAGGGAGAAAGCTACCGGTTGTAAAGATATACTTTTAGGTAGAATTCTGGTTAGGTCACCTAGAGGCGTAGAAATCCGAAATCCGTTCTAATTGCCGGTCAATGAGTCTATCACAATCACAATAAGATGCTTAAAGCTTAGGGTTCTTATCAAATTTTGGGTGAGTTGAATGGCCGTAGAAAGCCACTCTTAAACCCAAAAATTTGAAAATAAAAAAAATTAGAAAAGAGAAAAAGAGAAAAAGAAATTTTTCTTTTAATAAGGCGAGGGCTTGAAGCGGTCTGCATTTTGGTTGATACCTGGACACTGTTGTGTCTTTGAAGGTTCAGTTCCTAAGTAGACAATTTCTTAATGATTGAAAATTAACTCAAGTCCAAATAATCTAACCTAATTCTTTTATAAATAGCATATAGTTTTTGCTAGGGACTAGCAAAAGATAGGCATGGGGGTATGATGTAAACACATTTACACTACTTAAGATGTCTATTTATGCATGTTCTTAAGCATAGGATTGCATTTCATGATATAAATATTGCATTACATGCATCATCTTGCATTTAGAATAGTTTGAATAAAATGGAGGTTAATTGTCTCCTTTTATGTACTTGGACAGGGCAAATATTTTATCGGGGCTTCGGATCAAAGATCCAACCGTATGGATGTGATCAGGGCGATGATTGGAGTTCAACGACTCCAAGATCGCCCTAATCAGGCATCCGTAGCATCAAATAGTGACCTGGGAACCCCAGAAGATCAAGGGCCAGGATGATGTAAATTCGCACTTCAGATGATAAATCCGACCGCACGGATGAATTCGGATCGACGATCGCAGCCCAACGACACAAAAATCGAGTCAATCCGACATCCGTGGCACCATCTACAACTTCCAGAAGATGGACGGCCAAGATAGCGCCACGTGGCGCCATCCCAGCCGCCCAAACGGTCGCTTCATCTTGTGAGGGCTCCACGCCCGATCTCTCTCCGCCGTTGGATCTTAATCCAACGGCTGTGGGTGCTCGCATTTTAAAATGTGCGCTCGACCATCCGCGCCCCATAGCGCAGCGGTCGAGCGCGCTATCGCGAGCGCGGGGCGCGGGTTCGATCCGCGGCGAAGCGCTGGAGGGCGTGATCGATTGAGGCGCGTGGAGCGTCAGATGAAGATCGGACAGCCGCGCGCGCCCGATAGCGTCGACGCGCGATTGGACGCGCAATCGAATGCGCAATCAGACGCGCGGGGGGCGTGCTATGCAGCGGGCGCGGACGCGATTTAAGCCGTCCGATCTCGCGATCGGACGGTTGAAAAGCGGTGAATGTGCGTGGCCGTTGAGCGCGCGAGCAGGCGAGGAGGCGCACGCGAGCCGGCCACTACGCCCACGTTGGGGCTTTAGTGACGGATTTATCCGTCACTAAAGACCCCTTATTTATTGTTTTGAAGTTGTAATGTCCATTTTGCCCCCACTCCTTGCAACTATAAAAGGAGACCCCCTCCATATGAAATTCTCATCCCTTCTTTCTCCTCTCTACCCCTCCAAAGCTCAAGAGAAGCTTGTCCCACACCCGGGATGCTTCTCGCGAGATAAAGTCCAATTTTCGTTCCCCTTCGGAAGTGGATCCCGCGACGACGACGGCGTGCTGCTTCGTTCCCGTTCTTCTGCTTCGTCCTCCTTCATCCCGCTTCGTTCTCCTTCGTCCAGGTGTCGTCCCGTCCGGCTCGTCCTCCAAGCAACCGTCGAGGAGGATTTCTCTCTCTCTATTCTTTTTACCACTTTCTAGTATAGATTTACTGCTTTCTAGATTAATCTACTCGTCCTCCAAGTGACCGTCGAGGATGACATTTCTCCCTCCATTCTTTTAATGCTTTCTAGAGTAAATTTATCGCTTTCTAGAGTAATTGTTTTTTGCTTTTTAGTTGTAATGAACAATCTCTTCAATGCAAAAATTCCTTGTTTATTCTACATCTCATTTTGATTTCTCTGTGTAATATTCTCTTTCTATCTTACTCTCTCTCTCTTCTATTTATTGTAAATAATTAGATAGTTCTAAATTGAATTATTCTGTAACAAATAAAAAGAAACGCGTAGTTTTTAAATCAAACGTCCACCTCCCTGTGTTCGACCTGGAATTTTAATTTCGGTATAAATTTTATTTGTTGAACACGAATTCTTCGCTTTCAAACTACAACGACAGGTTTTCCAAAACCGAACACGTTAGCGTAGCGATTCGCGAAAAAAAAACACGTTCAACAGTATTTTTTATTGATGATCTGTTTCAACAGCTTTATCATATTCTCCCGTTTCTCAATGTCATCTTGGTGCATTTCCCAAAGTAGTGGATTTGTCAGACGTTGGATATACTCAGCCTTATGCAATCTCTCTAATTCAATGTATCCTGTCATTAGAATATCTCGGGTTGAACCTTTTATTATTTGTGTCTACATCAGCTGGGCATGGTTCACAATGAAGGTTGTTGTTTTTGACACATTAACTTGAATGCTTCTAAATAGATCTGAGGTTTTGTAATATTCATCATGATGTCTAAGAGCAACCTCGATCATTTTCTCTTTCATGCTCATTTGGGATTCAAGTTTCCTAAACAGTATTCTTATGTTATTGGTTGCATTTTCAAATCAGATGGTGGGTCGACTGGTACCTCAGGCCTGGCACGTCCTCCCCTCTAACCTCGTCCACGGCCGCGACCACAGCCCACCTCGAGAACCCCTCGACGAGGCATCTCCTACAAGGAGATGCGAAAGATAGAACAAGAGGGTCAACGATACCAAATTTCTTCGAGAAAGGACTTGGAACGAATATCATAGCGATATGTTGTGGTGGCTATCCTAGTTATATGCACGTGAATGGTTATTCTCAGGCCAAATGGTTCATTTCTTGGAACGACCTTGCTCTGATAACATCTTGTTACGACCTGATTTTCGGATCCCTACAGGACCCGAGACCGGCTCACCTTGACTAATCCCAAGACCCAGTCGTCCAACAAGAAATAACCAAAAAGTAGGAAAGTAAACCACATTCACATATGCAATATAACTAGGAGAAGAAACGTACAAAGTAGTAAAAGAAAGTAAATCTGTTGTTTCATTACATGCCACCACAACAACAAAAACAACGGAAAGCGGAAGTAAACAGTAGAGTCAAACAGTAACTAATAGTCCAACACTTACTACAACAGTAAAGGAACGAAAAGGAAGCGCTAGAAACTACGGCTGGGCTCGACTGGGCCCAGCACCCTCCGTAGCCGGATGCTCGGGCTGCTCAACTCCTGGTCCTGAACAGTATTATGAAAAGACAGAGTCAGTGAACGCTGAGTAGAGTGGTATCTATACTATCTAAAATAGTAAAAGCAACAGGTTTAATTCTCTTTTCTATTTATCAGTTTTATGTGTATTTCCTTTTCAACCATTTTTCTCAAACATCCAGATATTCTTGATCTTGCATGTTTCTCATGGGAACGATCTTGATTGCTGTCTTTTTAGTAGAGTAGAAGGTACACGTGGTGCTCTCCTAGCCGGGAGAGTCCCCCGTGGTAGTCCTACACCTAGTCAACCACCCCAAGGTCACTGTCAAGACGTAGCGGTGACTACGGCACATGTGATAAGCGCATGGGTAGCTACCCCACACTGACACGCGATCAGTCATTTTTGCTAGTGGGTACGCCTAAAGTACAGCACGAAACAGTATAGGGCCTTACCCTCTCAAAACAGGGGTCTTGTCCCTCAGAACCAAACAGGGGTCTCGCCCCTCCATAGTCCACGCACCCTCGTCTGACTACCCCGATTTGTCCAGAGGGCCTAACAGTCGGTGTAGGGTGGCTTGTTGAACCTCGGGCTCCGTGGGGTGGCTAGCTCTCTCCCTACACTAGTAGCTCGCCTCGATACCGCGTACACGAGGGCCAATAGGAGTTGATGTAGAGTAGGCAATCCTAACCCTGGGTCTCAACCCAAGGGAAGCTAGCTCTGCTCTACACGAAAAGGGGATAGTTGCTTTCCTTGGTACCACGTACTCAAGGGCCAACACACTTCCCGTCTACATTCCAGGTTTCCATCTATCCACAGGAGTTCTACTCCTAATTCCTCGTAGGGTTCATGCTCATGTTCACCTCATTTATTCTAATCCAGATTTTACCATTCACAATTCATCTCTCATGCATATACAGGCAGCTCGTGTTTTCCATAATTTGATACATGCAACTGGTGATTTCACAGGTAATTGTTCATAAATTACAGGTAATTCATTATAATACAGGAAATTCCTAACAGTTTGTCTCAATCATGCATGCAAGTACATTATACAGCACAAACGGTTCATTTATTTCTCTATCCTAGGGTTCATGCCACATCCTAGGGTTCCATTTGGCTATTTCCACAAGCACATTCTTATTTAAATATTATTAACAGAATTAACCACTCTACCAGGCAACACATGAGTAATGAGGGCTGGAACTGCAGAGCTAGGAGTCTCTGCGAGCCCAAACCATGCAGTAGGCTGAAATCCTATACCAGGGAATACATCACAAAAGGAGAGTTCAGAACAGTGTACAAAGGACTCTAGTACGTAGAGGAACTCGCGAGGAAAATATAGGTATTTTGTTTGCGTAAAACGGACCCCGATCGGATCCCAAACAGGTCAAAAACATGCCTACTATTCAAAATCAGACGTCTGGGGATACTCCCAGACGTCTAGATCCTTACCTTAAGTCCCTGCGGTGTTCTCAGACGTCCAGGCCTTCTTTGGTATCGTCTGAAGGTAGTTCCAGACGTTGGACAATGCCTTCGGTCGTCTGAACGCTCCTTCGGATGTCTGGTGATCTGATTAGACGTCTAAAAGCGTGGCATCCACGCTCCTTCCCAAGGCTACACCTGCGTATGACAATGCAGGTGCAGTTAGCCGATAAAATATCCCTACGCTGTGATATGCATGGCGTAGGGAGATACGTATCTTCATGATAAATGAGCTTTCAAACGTTTGGCCTTAGCTCCAGACATCCAGGTACTCTGTCAGCCATCTAGACTCCACTCTAGACGTTTGATACTGGAAAACTTCCAGTATCAAGAACTCCTTCTAGCTCTCTCCGCTAGCTCCGCTTCGCACAGCCACAGCTCCAGCCGCTGCAGAGGGTCGAGAGGCTGCCTCCCTGAGCTCTCTCCTCCTCTCACACGCGCCCGTGGTGGCCGTACGAGCTCCGCCAAGCTTCCACCGAAGCTCCCGGACCTCGGCCTCCTCCTCCTCCCGTGCTCTCCTCTGCTCGCCCCCTCTCGCTCTCCCTCGTACAGCACTGAAGGTGGTGGTGGTGGCTGTTGTGTGGAGTGGAGAGGAGATGGGAGGGGGTGGCTTATATAGAATGTGTGGGGGGTGATAGAGAGAGTTTTACTTAATTAAAATAGTAATAGAATGATATGTCATTGTAATTAATGTGATGGAAATCTCTCAATCAAAGATTAAAATAGATATCAATTTAAACCATGAAAAGGATGTCGTATCCATAGGGAGGAACAGATTAATAAGTTCACAAAATATTTTTCCTTTGTATTTGTTCAATCAAGTGCATAATCCGTGTTCAAATCTGATGCAAAACAAGGCGAAAAGAAGGAACACGTAATAATTTAGAAATGTAGGGGTATGAATATAATTTTCTTTTCATGAAGTAACTTGCAATGGCATGTAACATAATTGTATTTTAAGACATGGGGCTTTCTCTTTTAGGTCATGTGAGTGTCTTGATGAGATTTTAAGCATTTATCAAACTCAACATATAAGAGTTGAGTGCATGAAAGAAATAATACAACACTTAAGGGCATGCATGCAATTTCACTCAAATATATTAATCAATCAAATATTGAAATAGTGTTTTTGGCAATGGCACATTTTGTAATTTTTAAAGTCACCAAAAACAGAGGAAACTTCCTTTCTCCTCTTTGTGCGTGTGGAGGCTTGGCTCCCGGTGACGGTGCATGGGAGAGAGGTGGTCGCGACGGCGGTGGAGGCACGGCCGGAGGTGGCCTGTGGCGGTTAGCCAGAGAGCTTGACGCTGGCGGAGCTGGCTACAGGAGAAAACGCGGGCTGCTGCTGTTGCATGCACGCTTGGCTAGGCGTCGTGGCCGACCGACAGCTAGTTGCGCGAGGAGGAGCATCGCGCATAGAAAAGATGGGCAGGCTGGAGGCACGCGCTGCTGCTGTTGGTTGCCTGCTGGCCATGCATGGAGGGGAAATGGAGGCGCGCGCTACTGTTGTTGGTTGTGTGGTGTGCGTGCGCCCATTTTGCAGAGAAGCAGAGGAAGAAGAAGACGGAGAGGCAGAAGGGCACTGTTGCATGCGGTGTGCACACCTGTGTGGCGGGTGAGGGTTGCGCTCACATGGGCGCGATTGCACGCACAAAGGCTACTGCGTGCTGGCGTGGGTTGCGCACGGGCGTGGGTTGCGCTCGGTGCTCTACTGCAGCACTTGAGAGGTGCGCTTGGAGTGGCTGGCGCTGTTGGCTGAAAGGGCCATTGTGCAGGTTCTCCCCACGGGGCGTGCAGGGTCCACAGTTGTGCGTTCCAAAGATTCCCCCCTCGCTAAGAGCACCCCCATGCGACTTTTATCTCCTCCCCGTTCGTTCTTCCCCGGCGCAAGTCAAGGGATTTTAAATCCCTTACTAAAATTGGCTGCCTGTTGAGAGTTGAATTTGTTGAGGCTGGCCGACTGTTGAGAGGTCCCGGTGGGGGGGGGGGGGCAAATCTTTTCAAAAGACCTTGGTTTCTTTGCAAAATTATTCCTCCTCCTCTCTCACTTTCCTAGTTACTTGTTAACTCTTAAATTGCCCTGATGGAGTGGATCAAGTGGAGGAGATGGATAGGGTGCGCTGTGTGCGAGACCTGCATGAGAGAGTGACACGTTGAAATAAAACATAAGTTATTCCTACAATAATGAAATATAAAATAATTATTTTTATACATAATAAGTTATAGAATGCAATAGAATAGATGTAAACTTAAGTAATGATGCATGTAATCATTCTATGACCTAATGTAGTTTTTAACAAACATAAAATGTAAGAATAAAGTTAACTTAGGTGTAACAATAGTCCATTAAAATGGACTCATCAAATACCCCCATGCCTAAGATTTGCTAGTCCCTAGCAAAAATGAAAAATAATAGAAATAATCAGAAGATTTCTTCTTTCCTTATTTCAAACATTTAGAGATCCATATAACTGTGAAGTGATAATAGCCTAGACAACAGATCCAAGTGAAAAGCCAATTCGCATTGGGAGTTCGTACTTCACCCTTGGTAAATATTTCTATCGGGATAGGCAAGTACTTCCCTTGGGGATAAAGCAGAAGATAATCTGTAATTTGACCCCGGCTTTTGGCTTAGGTAGGAGATATTGAGTTGAATGGATTTGTATTTGGTGGCACACACTCATCTGGTGCTACATGTAATCTAGTACTACAGACTCTAGATCTCTAGACTATTAAACAAGTCAACTCGAAGAGAGGCTAAACAACTGTGCTCTCTTGATGTTCCTTGGCGCTCACTCTTTTCTTTCTGAGATCACAAATCTCGCCAGATTTAGTAAGTGTACTCACTGTTTGGTGCCCTCACATGGCATTCACACTTCAACTAAAGTTCTAATAACTCTACAACTAAGTTAGAGTCCTCAGCCAGTATTCGGGCGATCAAAAATACTAAAAGGTAGGTATGGGTCATATTTGGTGGATCGCAATAGGTGTTTTTGTTTCCTCAGAAACAATGTCACGGAGAAGACATTATAAACTTGGACTCCTTTCTTTTTCTTTTCTCTCTCTCTTTCTTTTCTTTTTTTTCTCTTTTTTTATATTTTTAATATAATTGTTTCTTTTTTTTTCTTTCTTTATAAATCAACATAACATGACACAAACTTTTATTTATGAGGCATTATTAGGGATGATGATGGTCAAGAGGATATTGTGTGGCTTATTTGGTGGAAGTGCCTATTCTCGACACCGGGAAGGAATGGATAGGACAGGAGTATTTCTGACCTTTGACACTATTACCCTCCTTCAGCCGAGGACTCTATGAAGGACAGTTATAACCATCCACCATAGTCATAGTTTTATTAAGACTCAATCTCTATTTATCTGCCTTATTTGGTGACTCTCAGGAATTCACACAATGTATGCACACAGGAACAGAGAGCGAAAACTATGCCTAACTCTGAAGTATCATCATCTAATTGTCCAAAACTTAAGAGTCCTTGCACTGGACTTAGAACACCAGTAATCTCTCTACTTTCTTTTTACAAATATGAGGTGGATCTACTAGAAGATAGCATGCCTGACACCCTATTAACTGTTCAAGGGTTCAGTAGACTAAAAATGCTTATTGGTTCTCTTCAAAGATCCATTACCCAGTCTACGTGCAAGGAAAGTAAATGTACTGGATTCTAAACTTAAGAAATAATTTAAGAAGAAAAATCTTTAATGACACCTCCATGACAAAGATGTTTTGCTAGGGACTAACCAATTCAGCTCAAGAAAGTAAGTATTTTTTTTTTATATGTCCTAAATGTATGCAAATATTTATAAATGCTATAAACATTCTCAGGTTATACCCCCCCATGCCTAAGACTGACAATGCCCTCATTGGAAAAATGCAGACATAGAAGAATATCACCTGAGGAGGAGAGTGGGAGGAGCTAAGGCTCCTCAAGACGAAGTGCGTCCAAAACCTGACCATCTGAAAGAGTAATATAAGGTTTAAGTCACTTGCCATTTACCTTAAAGCTCGCACCAGAAGTAGGGTTTCGAATTTCTACAGCTCTATGAGGGAAAGTATTGATAACAACGTATGGTCCATCCCAGCGGGACTTGAGCTTTCCTGGAAATAATTTAAGTCTGGAATTGAAAAGCCAGACCCACTGGTTGGGCTCAAAAGTTTTTCTAATGATGTGTTTATCATAGAAGACCTTTGTACGTTGCTTGTAAGCTTGAGAAGTTTCATAGGCTTCATTACGAAGCTCCTCAAGCTCACTTAACTCTAACATATGTGCCTTTCCCGCTTTATCCAGATTCAAGGTAACGTTTTTAATAGCCCAATAGGCTTTATGTTGGATTTCAGCGGGAAGATGGCACGCCTTTCCGTAGACAAGACGGAAAGGAGACATGCCCAAGGGAGTCTTATACATGGTTCTGTAGGCCCAAAGAGTATCATTTAGTTTTTTAGACCAATCCTTACGATCGGGCCTGACAATTTTTTTTCTAAAATTCGCTTAATCTCCCTATTAGACTCTTCAACTTGTCTACTCGTTTGGGGATGGTAAGGTGTGGCTATCATGTGGTTGACTCCCAAATTTTGGAGTAGTCTTGTGAAGTGTACATTCTTGAAGTGAGGTCCTCCATCACTTATGATCATCCTTGGGCACCTGTACCGAGAAATGATATTAGCCTTAACAAAATCCAAGACCACAGAATGGTCATTGGTTCGCGTGGGTATGGCTTCTATCCATTTCGATACATAGTCCATAGCCAAAAGGATGTACTCATATCTGAAGGACACAGGAAAGGGACCCATGAAGTCGATGCCCCAAATATCAAAGATCTCAACAGGGAGGATAGGTTGCTAGGGCATCTCATCCCTTTTTCCAATGGTTCCCATCTGTTGGCAACGTAGACATGCACCCACATACGTATGTGCATCTCAGAATAATGTGGGCCACCAAAAGCCAGACTGAAGAACCTTATGGGCAGTCTTTTTCCCACTAAAATGTCCCCCACAATGGAGGTCATGGCAGAAACTCAGAACACTTCTTTGTTCTTCATCAGGGACACAACGATGAAAAAGCTGGTCGGGGCCTACTCTAAAAAGCTCGGTTCCTCCCAGTGATAAAATTTAGCATTATCAGGAAACCTATCTCGCTTCTGCTTGTCCTAAGTACTAGGGGTAATGCCCGTGACCAGATAGTTCACTGTGTCAGTGAACCAAGGAGTTTTAGCCTCTACGGCCATCAGAGACTCATCAGGGAAAGTCTCTTGAATACCACCAGCAGGGTTTGATGCCTTAATAGGGATCCTAGATAGATGATCTACTACCACATTCTCAACTCCTTTCTTGTCTTTAATTTCCAGGTCAAACTCCTGGAGTAGCAGAATCCAACGAATTAGGCGAGGTTTGGTGTCCTTTTTAGCAAGAAGACGCTTTAAGGTAGAATGATTAGTGAACACCACAACCTTCGATCCCAAAATGAAACTTTTCCAAAGCAAATACTACAGCAAGAAGTTCCTTTTCAGTGACCGTGTAGTTTTGCTGAGGATCCATAAGGGTCTTGTTGGCATAATGCAGCACATGAGGTTTGCCATCAACCCTTTGACCTAAGACCGCTCCCACTGCAAAATCAGAAGCATCGCACATTAGCTCAAATGGGAGAGTCCAATCTGGTGCTTGGAGAATTGGTGTGGTAATAAGGGCTTTCTTTAAGACTGGGAAAGCCTCACCACATCTATCATCAAAATCAAAGGAGACATCCTTCGCTAATAGGTCGCAGAGTAGCTTAGAGATTTTACTGAAATCTTTAATGAAGCGCCTATAAAATCCAGCATGGCCAAGGAAAGATCTAACTTTACGAACATTGGCTGGCAATGGAAGCTTAGAGATGGAATCAATTTTTGCGGTGTCCACCTCTAATCCTCTCTCGAAAACTATATGCCCTAACATAATGCCTTGCTGGACCATAAAGTGGCTTTTCTCCCAGCTAAGCATCAGCTTTGCCTCTTCGCAATGGGTTAAGACGAGCCATAAATGGAGAAGTCATCCATGAAAATTTCAACGAACTCGTCGATCATATCAGAAAAAATAGCCATCATACAATGTTGGAAAGTGGCAGGACCATTACATAACCCGAATGGCATTTGGCAGAACGTAAATGTGCCATACAGACTCGTGAAGGTGGTACGCTCCTGATCGTCAGGAGAAACGGCTATATGATTATACCCAGAGTACCCGTCAAGAAAACAGAAGTACTTGTTCCTCGCCAGTTGTTCCAAAATTTGATCGATAAACGGTAAGGGGAAATGGTCTTTCTAGGTAGCCATGTTCAAACGGCGATAATCAATGCAGACCCTCCAACCAGTTGAGGGTCTAGTGGTCACCAGATCTCCTTGGTCATTCTCTTCCATAGTGATTCCTGCCTTTTTGGGTACTACATGAATAGGACCGACCCATTTACTATCTGAAATGGGATAGATAATCCCTACATCCAGCCATTTTAGAATCTCCTTTTTAACAACCTTCCACATATTTGGGTTAAGCCTTCTTTGCATGTCTCGGAAAGGTTTCACTGGCTCGTCCGTGTATATATGATGCATGCAAAGGGAGGGATCGACACCCTTAATATCAGCAATTGACCAGGCAATTGCTTCCTTGTGCCTTTTTAAACACTCAGGCAGAGCTCTCTCCTGCGATTCAGATAATGTAGACAAGATAATAACGGGGAGCGTGTCATTAGGGCCAAGGAAAGCATATTTCAATGTGCTCGGGAGGGGTTTCAACTCCAACTCAAGAGCCTTTTGGATTGAGGGTTTAAGTTGAGATGTCCCTGCCTCAGGTAGCGGATCTACCTTCACGGTCCAGGGTGGGGACAAAGACTCTGTGTGTATCCCCAACAACTCTTTTAATTCGGGCATTTCCCTTTCAGTTTCTTTAATAATCGGAGGATGGTCCTTAGATATGACCTTTTGAAGGGGATCTCTACATAGGAGTGCTGGAGTAGTCTCTTCAATTATTTCATCAACGACCTCAATCTGGGAACAATCTTCAAATCCGGATTGCTTGTAAGTATCAAAAACATTCAACCGGATCTTCTTGTTCCCAAAGCCCATTTTAAGTGCCCCTGATCTACAATTGATAGAGGCATTGGCTGTGGCCAAGAAGGGGCATCCCGGAATAATGGACAGCTTTGTGGCCTTTTTAGATGGGTCAGTATCTAGCACCAGAAATTCAATAGGGAAGAAGTCCTCCACTCTCACAAGGACATCTTCCAGCAATCCCGTTGGTGTCTTAAGTGATCTGTTTGTGACTTGGAGGATGACTGGACTAGGCTTTGACTTGCCTCCTCCCAAAAGGTCGTAGACAGAGCTCGGTAAAATGTTCACCCCGCACCTAGATCGAGCAGAGACTCGTCAATGTGTTGGTTACCTATAACCACTGAAATATATGGGGCCCCTAGGTCTTTCATTTTGGGGGGTGTTCCATGTTGGAGAATCGAGCTAACATGGTCAGGCAGGATGACCTTGGTTTGGACCTGTTTCCTAGATCGGCGCTTCTAGGTGCACAGGTCCTTCAGAAACTTGGCATAGGACGGGATTTGTTTGATAGCTTCCAACAGAGGCAAGTTGATCTGGACTTGCCTAAAAGTGTCCACAATCTCCTTTGTCCTATCCTTGGCTCCAGGCGAGCCAACAGAAGATTCCCCAGGAGCAGATAAGCGCTCTGGATAGGGCACCCTCGACTCTGGGTAGAGGGGTCGTCATGGCGGGAGAGGGGTGGTGGAAGGACGACATCCTCATTGTAGGTGATTTCAAGCGAGGGAGAGCAATGTGGCTCTTCCTCGGTGGAGATGGAAGTCGAGTCGGGTGTAGAAGGGGAATTCTGAGACGTAACCGTAGGAGTGTTATTAGGCTTTTCAATCTTCTTTCCACTCCTCAACACAGTCACAGTTTGGGCGTGCTCCTTGAATATGACCCCCTTGCCCTTATGGTTCTCCTCAGAAGAGCTAGGCAGCTTCCCCGGATCATGTTGCCTAACTGCCTCTGTAAGATGACCAATTTGGGATTGCATATCAGTAATCATCTTATTCTTAGATTGGATGACCTTATTCTGATGCTCTTGCATCGCTTTCATCATGGCTTTAAGTTCATCCATTGCAGAGGGCTTATTCTAAGGAGGGTTTTCATAAGATGGTTGGTATATGGGTTGGGGAGGTAAGGGTCTTGTATTCCCTGAGTTAGAAGCATCACCTTGCTTCCAAGAGAAGTTTGGATGGTTCCGCCACCCCAGATTATAGGTATTGGAATAAGGGTTATTGCGAGGAGGTGGGCAGAAACCTTGGGCCGTGTTCAAGTTGGCCTGAATCAACTCAGGAAATTGATTTGCTTGGTGGCACTCCGCAGTGGCGTGCGCTGTGCTTTGGCAAATGGAGCATTCTCTTGAAGCCTAAAAGATAAAGGCTGCTTGCGGGTTCATGCTGGAGTTTGCTAAAAGCCTATCAAAGTTTTTATTCAACAATTGAATCTGATAAGCCAAATCCTGAGAAGCCCCAGCTTCATGGGCTTCTATCTTCCTCTGCAAGATTGATGGTTTTCTTTCTTGATAGGCAGAAGACAACTGTATGGAGTTGTTGCTTAATGTTTCAAATAATGCCCAGGCTTCATCCTTAGTTCTGGTCATGAAGGTTCCTACATAGGTTGCATCGATGGTTTGCCTATGCCTTTCAGATAATCCGTTATAGAACCTTTCGACCAACTGCCATCTTGGCACCTGATGGTGGGGGCATAACCTAAGAAGGTCATTAAAGAGCTCCAAAGTCTCATGAAATTGCTCCCCTTCCTATTGAGTAAAACCCATAATCTCTCTTCTGTAATGGTTGGTCTTACTCATAGGAAAATATTTTTTCAAAAATTCTCCCTTAAGGGAAGCCCAATCATTTACCCTTGCATCAAGGGTATGATACCAGTGCTTGGCCTTATCCTTTAGGGAGAATGGAAATAGAGTCCTCATCAGGGCTTCATTAGTAAAGCCCTAGAGCTTCACCGTGGAACAGATCTCGGTGAATTCCTCCAAATGCCGGTAGGGGTCCTCCTTAGTAGTACCATAAAAGGAGGGCAACAAAGATATGGTACTGCTCTTGATCTCATATGGATTATCCCCTATCGGTCGTCTCAGTGCTTGTGTAGGTTGGTTGGTTGGAATAAAATAGTCCCTCAGGGTCCGTTGTTGATTTGCTCCTTCATCAGCCATGCCTTCTCTTTTCTCTCCTAGGTGAGCTCTCCTAAGAATTCTCTCGAGCTCAGGATCAAACACTAGATTGCCCTCAAGAGAGCGTCTACCAAACATACAATATCAATCACAATTCAAGTTCTTATTGATTGAGTAAGTGAAACCTCCACTCCAAAGATAGGTCAAAAGGTCAAGGCTTATCCCTCCGTTCCCTTGTAAGTGGTATAAGAGGGGTGATGACTTGAAATCTTAACCTTCTTTGTTGCAGAGGTAGAATTGGTTGATATGGATGGCCAAACAAGTTATTCACTGTAATTACGTGACCTAGTTCAACCTTCGAGTGCCTTAGGACCTATACTTTGCTTAGATGCTACTCCCAGGTGATCAAGTGAGAAGTTACTTCAAGGACGAACAAAGGGATGCAAGTAGGGCGAACCGTTCCTTTGAGGCGATGCGTATGTGGTGCCCCTTAACTATCCTTTTGTTCCTTTAAGGGGTGTCCCCCTCCGTGAAGTATCAAAACACTTGGTCAAAAGATAGTACCACCACCATAAAGCATGATAGGAGGGTCTGCACCGATAAAGAGATCGATGCCTATAGCCTTAAGGGATCTAGCCTTAGTGCGGTGCCTAATGTGCGTGCTCAATGTCAGAAGTGTGCATCACATCGCAAATCTTTTTTTATTTTTTATTTTTTTTGAAAACGCAGACAAGTCCCTTAGAATCAGATCAAATGTGAATTGATTTTAAGATCGAATCTAATTATCAGTCCCACCTTTAGTTAGGCGACCACTGAATTAGTAAATTCAATCAACTTGGTGGTCTTGAATTTTAATCTGAATGCAAATGCGTGAACAGGAGCTGGATGCAAAAGTTAGAAAGGTGTACCTGTCTCCAGCAATCTTCATGCCAATATGCTTGCAATGCAACAACGAGATCTAATGTGCTACTCAATCACCCCTAAATGTGAGCACCTAAGGGCATGCAACTCCTAAACAGGTAGCTCGATATTTTCTTTTGTTTGTTTGAAAGGCAAGCAAGTAGAAAATGGAATCACACACGTAGAAAAATGTAAACCCTAGTAGCTAAAGAATGTCGGGATAGACCCCCAAAAATTCAACCCCGATTACTACAAGGGAGAGAAGACAAAAATAAAATTTGTGACGAAGGAGAATCCCTTGTGAAAGTGAGATCCAGGTCTCCTGCGTCTTCTCCTCATGTGGGCTTAGCTCGAGGTTGATGTCTCTGCTTTGTTGCACCTGTCACCCCGTCAGATTCCTTGCACAAAAAGATAAAGAATATCAGATAATTGCACAACTCAGAATACTAAGAAATAATAAAGTGAATCTATTACATCTGTTGCCTCCCCGACAACGACGCCATTTGATAGAGAGAGTTTCACTTAATTAAAATAGTAATAGAATGATATGTCGTTGTAATTAATTTGGTGGAAATCTCTCAATCAGAGATTAAAATTGATATCAATTTGATCCACGAAAAGGATGTCGTATCCACAGAAAGGAACAGATTAATAAGTTCACAAAATATTTTTCCTTTGTATTTGGTCAATCAAGTGCGCAATCCATGTTCAAATCTGATGCGAAACAAGGCGAAAAGAAGGAACATGTAATAATTTAGAAATTTTGGGGTATGAATATAATTTTCCTTTCATGAAATAACTTGTAATGGCATGTAACATAATTGTATTTTAAGACATGGGGCTTTCTCTTTTAGGTCATGTGAGTGTCTTGATGAGATTTTATGCATTTATCAAACTCAACATATAAGAGTTAAGTGCATGAAAGAAATAATATAACACTTAAGGGCATGCATACAATTTCACTCAAATATATTAATCAATCAAATATTGAAATAGTGTTTTTGGAAATGACACGTTTGGTAATTTTTAATGTCACCAAAAACAGAGGAAACTTCCTCTCTCCTCTTTGCGCATGTGGAGGCGTGGCGGCCGGCCGACTGAAGCACGGCGATGGTGCGTGGGAGAGAGGTGGTCGTGACGGTGGTGGAGGCACGGCCGGAGGTGGCTGGTGGCGGTCAGTCGGAGAGCTTGACGCCGGCAGAGCTGGTTGCAGGAGAGGACGCGAGCTGCTACTGTTGGATGCGTGCGCAGCTAGGCGTTGTGGCCGATCAACCACTGGTCACGCGAGGTGGTGCACCGCGCATAGATAAGATGTACAGGCTAGAGGTGCACGCTGCTGTTGTTGGTTGCTTGCTGGCCGTGCGTGGAGGGGAGATGGAGGCGCATGCTGCTGCTGTTGGTTGTGTGGTGTGTGCGCGCCGCTACTGCAGAGAAGCAGAGGAAGAAGAAGACGGAGAAGCATAGGGGCGCTGCTGCGTGCGGTGTGCACACTTGTGTGGCGGGTGAGGGTTGCGTGCACAAGCGTTGTTGTGTGTGGGCGAGGGTTGCACACAGGCGTGGGTTGCGCTTGGGCACTCTATTGTAGCACTTGAGAGGTGCGCTTGGCGTGGCTGGTGCTGTTGGCTGAAAGGGCCACTGTGTAGGTTCTCCCTACGGTGCGCGCAGGGTTCACAGTGGTGCATTCCAGAGATCCCCCTTGCCAAGAGCACCCCCATGAGACTTTTATCTCCTCCCCGTCCGTTCTTCTTCCCTGACGCAAGTCAAGGGATTTTAAATCCTTTACTAAAATTGGCCGCCTGTTGAGAGGTGAATTTGTTGAGGCTGACCGACTATTGAGAGGTCCCCATGGGGGGGGGGGGGGAATTCTTTTCAAAAGACCTTGGTTTCTTTGCAAAATTATTCCTCCTCCTCTCTCACTTTCCCGGTTACTTGTTAACTCTTAAATTGGCCTGATGGAGTGGATCAAGTGGAGGAGATGGATAGGGTGCGCTGTGTGCGAGATCTACATGAGGGAGTGGCACGTTGATATATAACATAAGTTATTCCTACAATAAAGAAAAATAAAATAATTATTTATATACATAATAAGTTATAGAATGCAATAGAATAGATGTAAACTTAAGTAATGATGCATGCAATCATTCTATGACCTAATGTAGTTATTAACAAACATAAAATGTAAGAATAAAGTTAACTTAGGCGTAACAATAATCCATTAAAGTAGACTCATCAGGGGGTTAGGGTTTTGGGAAGAAAAGGAAGGGAGAGAGGAGAAGAGGGTCCTGCGCGCCGCCCGCACGCAGGGCGCAGTGTGCGTACAAAAATTTCATTTTTAGACGTCTAGGAAAGGGTCTAGACATTTGACTGAGACTCCAGACGTCTTAACTGGCTAAAAGTGTGACGGGTCATTACACAGGGTTTCCCCCACTCGACCTTTCTTGTCACTGCGATTCCAAGTAGACCAGAATGTAGGAATTGAGACCTAAGTCCACCAATTTTAGTCCTAATTTGTGCCTTGAATTTCACTTGATTAGAAATTGATTCAATTTGTAACTTAATTTGGAGGTTGGTTGACCCACAAAGTGGACAAACTTCACCTGACTTGCCCTAAAGATCAAGGATGAAATTTTCGGTCAAGACCTAAAATCACCCTGAATTAACCCTTAGGTTATTAGTTCCAAAATTTTAGGGTTCAAGTGAATTTAAAGCCTGATTTTAGGATTTTCTTGAATAGATCTTTTCAACCAAGGGCTTAGGTAGCACGCAAATGCGGGAAAATTAGTTTCCTTTAATGCAGGAAAATGTGTATTAATGCTTCAAAACCCTAATGTGGAAATCCTAATTGGCTCTATTTCAAGTCCAATTTGATCTCAAATATGACACCTTGGATTCAAATAAGAAAGTGAGTAGTCTAAAATGTTTAGAATTCAAGCGTAAATCCCTAATAGGTACAGGAAATCAGGATGAGGATCTCTAATCAAATCATCTCACTTTAATCAGATATCAAATCAATTTCGTAAATCAGGAAACTTTGCCTTTAAATGATAATTACTAGAAAAATAAGGCAAGTGGATCCTAATTTATTTTGTTTCCTTTTTTTCTTTCCTAAGATTAGGAAGTTGATTAGGGAAGAAGAAAAATTTTACCTGCCCTAGAGTAGTTGATTACACGGAAGATCTTCTCGTGATGTACCTCGTAAAATCACAGAAAAACAGATAGAGCAAGTTAGTAATATGCTCAATCAAATATGACTAGTGGTGAATTACGTGTTGCTCCCCGGCAATGGTGCTAAAATGTTGATAGGCATTTTAGTCAATGTTATGAGGAAAGAGATGCTTGAGCTATAGTATAGTCGACAAAATCGCTTTTACAACATTTAAATTTATAAGAATGCTCAGAGACAAGACTTGAGTCCGAGGTCGTTCGTAGAGAGCAAATATGGAGTTTACACAATAATCACAATATGAATCAATAAGCACAATAATAAAGATATGCAATTAGAATTAATAATAAAAAATATATTCAATATCAGTCTAAATTATATCTCAAGAATTATTGGGATAAAAAGAATAGAATCTCCAAGCTCAAAACAATGGTGATTTAGATCACCAATTAGATCCTCTAATTAAGCACATCCCAAAGCATATCAACTAATCAAAATTTCCAACGGTGGTTAGAATCACTTAATCACAAATTCCACATCAGTCAAATGTATCCATAGTACCTTCAATCAGTCGTTAGACCCTATGGTCAGGCAACTTAACCGTTCAAGGCACAAGGCCTTAACAACTTAGAAGTAAGCCTTAGCATAAGGCTTCACAACACTACCCTCAGAAATGGCAAGTATAGAGCATATGGGCATGTTCCTTGAGGTGGAACAATGCAAAACCCTCCCCCATCCTCCTTAGCTTTTCTCTTCTTTCCCCTTCTCTTAGAATCGAGTATAGAATAGTTGGGTATATGGGTAATCGGGTCATGAATAGGGGACTAGACTCGCTGGCATGGTGTAGCAGCTGAGGTGTGAGGGGCATGTGCATGGGGGACCCAACCCCCTGTGTGCTGGGCAAGCAGCCTAAGGCACGTTTTCCTTTTATGCGTGAATCTGACTTTTACCCACATGATGTAGGACTATTGTGAGAACTTCTCGCTTGTTGTCGTTGTGTGAGGTCGTTTGTCCAATTCATGCTGCAAGTGAGGTTTGTGGCTTGATTGAAGGTCTGGAGGGTAGCAGCGATCAAGTTCGCTTTGATTGAGCATAGTTGCGTGCTTTGTAGTAGCCAGAGGGAGGCGGATGGAGTGAGGCTGATGACAGCGATGGTGGAGCTCCGACGAAGGCCTACGAGGAGAAATACGATCTAAATTCCCCAGTTCGAATGCTCACCACGATCGTTGGAGCACAGAGAATATGGTGGTGGTCGTAGATCTATGCGAGAGTGCGAGTGGGTGAGTAGTGAAGTCAGAGAAGGTGAGATTATGGTGGGTTGTTTGGTGGCGGCTTCTAGGGATTGAGAACTCCAATAAGGTTGGGACTTTTGATTCTTAAGGCAAGAGGGAGGTTACGGTGGTGTTGGTTGGCCATATGGTGGCGTGAAGTGGTCTCACGGCCTCACTGGAGGTGTGGCCGGCGTTGGAGAAGATGGAGGGGGAGATAGTGAATGCGTGGTTGATTTGGGGTGTAAAGGGTTTAAACTGATGGGAACACTATCATAGGCGATAAGTAGCCACTTTTAGTTAGGTTTGATTGATAAAAGCTCCTACATGATCATTTGAGGGTTGTAATTCCATAATATTCTGATTTGAGAAGAGAATGAGAAATCAGTGTTAATTCTGTAATTTTAACAGCATATCTTGAACACAGATTAACCACGAGGTCACTTAGGGGCTAAATAAAGGTCAAATGAGCTTAAAAGTCGAAAGAGTGGGTCCACACTAATAGAAACAAGGTTTCACGCTTTTCGAGAACCACAATAATACACCAAAATCCTAATTTTAGATCCGCTTAAATTAAAGAGGTTTTAGTCAGAATAAAATTCATCTAAACCTCCTAAAATTCATAGAAAAATATTTTAAGAGGTTTGGTACCCTTGGTTTGACTATCTGAACTCATTTTGACCTTGAACAGAGTTGCAGACAAAATTTTGCCTTGATTTGGGCTTCTACACAAATTGCCCAATCAAACGTGGCCAAAACACAAATCTGACTTCACCATCAGATTCTTTGGGTCCAAATTAGGTTTGTACCAAAATTTGGGTCGAAGACTTCCTTTCACTCCCTTGACTCTGTCTGTCCCCTTAGATCTTAGGTTCACATTCAACATTACCCTCTCGCCCACCGTCTTCTCCATGGCTGGCACGAGCTTCGGGGATCTCGCTCCGGTTCCATAGACCACCACCTCCACGAGCTCCCCCTCATCTCCACCTTCAAAAGCCCTCAACCAATTTCGCGAAGCCACCATCTAATCTCCCCATTGAACACACACGCCCTCCGTTACCTTCTCCGACTCTGACCTACCACCCTACACCCCCAACCACCACACCACTGCCTCCACTGCACTTGCCATCTGATATTTCTCAGTAGAGGGGATGATGGCGAGTGCAGTGTCGGAGAACCCGTGCTTGTGTTGGTTCTGATATTTGAGATATTTGATTGATATTGTTAAAATATTTAAGTGGTTATAGATCTTGAACATTGGGGTTAATTTGGTGATTCAAATCACCATTTTAACCCCATCTTTTTACACTCTCATTCTTAGTTTTTATTAAAATATTATTTTGATTGATTGTATTTGCATATCTTCATTGATAATTATGATTAGTGATTGAAATTTGCCATTTTGCTTCCTTCGAACGACCTTGGACTCACATTGTTTTTGAGTTTTATAAATTTAAGTGTTTGTGCGATTTTCGTCCTATACTACAATGTACTTCTCTAAAAGATGACTTTCGCGCTTAAACATAAACCTAGGCTAGAGATGGAGAGGAGGATAAACCTAGCTAACGATTGAAAGATTGAGAAATCTGCACGGGTGTGATGGCCGGATGTGGAGAAGATGAACTTCTCCGGTGGAAGAGACGGCAAGGAAGAAGGGGTTGAAGCAGCTCCTACCGTGGCTGGCGAGGAGTGGAGGAAGCTGAGGAAGACTTTCCCTCTGCTTATTGTATGTGGTAGAGGGCGACGAAGGAGGTTTGGAGGGCTCATCAGAGTTGCAGCGAAGACGGCCGGAGAGAGAAGGAAGAAGACTTTTTTTGTGGCCTAACCAGACTAAGGAGAACGACTGGTGCATCAGGGCTCATTAGGGCTTTACTGGTGCAGGACTAAGGACCCAGCAATGGTGCCATTTGAAGGAGCGATCTTCATTTTTGATAAAAACTTTAGCATGAAATGACGTGTCGTTGTATTTAATTGCGTGGTAGAAAATCGCTTTTCAAAACATTTTAATTCTCAGAATCTAACAACGAAAATAGTTAAGTCGTCTCCACAGGGAGGAATTACCCTATTTAAACTAGTGAATCATGTCTTATTTATTCGGGAATCTCAATGTGTATGCATACTAACTGGTGCATGTGTTTTCAACATAATTTCTTGATTTAAAGAATTAATCAATAATGTAAGGGTGTACATGCAAAATCACCACCAATGAAATACCTGAATTACGATCTTAATACTGATAAGCATCATCAAATTTAATTAAATCAGAATTTGTTTCCTATAACAAATATACATGCTTGCTTATTCATGAGATGAATTTGACTGTATGCAATTCAATTAGAATTGAGGGACATGCATGCAAATCTACCGTAATATAATAATAATATAAATAAGTGAATAGTGTTGTCCACAATGGTAGGATTCGTAATTTTTAATTATACCCAAAACAGAGGATTTCTCCTCTCTCTTCCTTGCGCGTGAAGAAGGAAGGTCGGTTGGCCGGCCGCTGACGAGCGAGGGAGGTTGACGAAGATGAGGCCGATCCAATGGAGGTCGTGGTGTCAACGGAGATGGCCGGAGGTGGCCGACCGGCGGAGGAGAAGTTCGCCGGCAGCGGGTTTCCAACGCGCGTGCATGGGCTGCGGGAGGTGCTGCCGTAGGCGTGGGCGAGCATGTGGTGGTGAGGCGAATCCAATGGGGTCAACGGCGTGGGGAATGAAGGTCGTCGAGGACTGCTGTGTGGAGGTCCTCTCGCCATTTGTTGGGTTCCTTTAGTGTGTAAAGGAAGATGAAGAAGACGAAGAAGGAGAAGAGGAAGAGGTCGGGCGGTGGCACGCGGGCGTGCACAAGTGCGCGCAGTGTGTGCATGGCTGGTTGTGTGCGTGCAAGAGCCCGTGGTGGCCGCGCATGTGCGGGCTGGAGTTGGCGTAGGCGAGGGACTGCAGGGCGGTGCGTGGTGTGGCTGTGCGCGGTGAGGGGGTAGCGCGCGGCTGGCTGCGGTAGGTGAGGTTCCTCGGCTGAAGGGGGTTTTGGCAGTGATGTGTGTGTTTGTGGTAAGGAGGAGATGTTAGGTTCTTCTGGGGGAAGAAGAGCGTGAATAGGAGTGGAAGGTGTTGGGGAAATGACATCAAGGCTGGTGATGGTGGTGCTGTTTAAAGGTGGAGAAGTGGTGCGCACGCACTGTCACTGCATGCACGGGCTAAGGGGCAATGTTGAAGCTCTCTTTTGATGGCCACAGTGGGCGCATGTTGCATGGTGTAAGCTTTTTTCCATGGTGAAGAAGATGGAGAGGGAGTCCCCGCTAGGGGGAAGATGATTCCTCTCTGAGGAAGATGCCAGCTTTCATTTTAAACATCCTTGGTTTGTTTTTCTTTGGCCATCGATTTCTCCAACCACTCAGCGAAGATCATGAGTCGTTGGGGTGGTTGAAGAGATGAAGCACAATTGGCGAAGGAAAGGCGGCTGCAGTTTGAACATCATCAGACGTCCAGAATAAGTTTTGGACGTCTTAAAAGTTGACAAGACTACGATCCCTGCTCATCAGACGTCCAAACTCAATTCAGGATGTCTTATAGAAGCAACAATGGATGTCTGACTCTCGTACCTAGCCTGCATTCATCAAATAGATCATATCATATGCTATTAAATGTAAAATTAGCACGTAAATTTAAATGCAGGCCAAGGTGAATTGCTATATAACTCCTAATTAATTAACAACTGAGAATAAATAATTAAATAGTACTTAGGCTAAATAATAGTCCACAAAAGTAGACTTATCAAATGCCCCCATGCCTAAGTTTTACTAGTTCCTAGCAAAAAGTGAAAAACAATAGAAGTAACTAGAAGGTTTCTTCTTTTCTTATTTCAAAAATTTAGAGATCCAGACAAATGTGAAGTGATAATAGCCTAGGTAACGGATCCAAGTGAGAATAACCAACTTATATTTGCAGTTCGTACTTATCCCTTGGTAAATATTTCTATCAGGATAGGCAACTACTTTCCCCAAGGATAAAGCAGAAAATAATATGTAAATTTGACCCCGGCTTTTTGGCTTAGGTAGGAGATATTGAGTTGAATGGATTTGTATTTGGTGGCACACACTCATCTGGTGCTACATGTAGTCTAGTACTACAGACTCTAGATATCTAGACTATCAAATGAGTCAACCCAGAGAGAGGTTGAACACTGTGCTCTCTTGATGTTCCTTTGTGCTCACTTATTTCCTTCTTTTCTTTCTGAGATTCACAAATCTCACCAGATATTGTAAATTTACTCATTGTTTGGTGGCCTCACATGGCTTTCATACTTCAAGTAAAGTCCTAATAACTCTACAACTAAGTTAGAGTCCTCAGCCAGTATTCGGGCGATTAGAAATATTGAAAGGTAGGTATGGGTCATATTTGGTGGATCGCGATGGGTGTTTTTGTTGCCTCAGAAATATCGTCACGAAGATAAAACTATAAACTTGGACTCTTTTCTTTTTCTTTTCTCTCTTTTCTTCTTTTTTTTTATTTTGTTTTGTTTTTTTTAAAATATAATTGTTTCTTTTTCCTTCTTTTTCTTTCTTTATAAATCAACATAACACGACACAAACTTTTATTATGAGGCATTATTGGGGATGATGATGGTCAAGAGGATATTATTGTGTGGCTTATTTGGTGGAAGTGCCTACTCTCGGCACCGGGAAGGAATGGATAGGGCAAGCGTATTTCTGACCTTTGACACTATTACCCTCCTTCAGCCGAGGACTCTATGAAGGATGGTCGTAACCATCCACCATAGTCATAGCTTTATTAAGACTCAATCTCTGTGTATCTGCCTTATTTGGTGACTCTCAGGAATTCACACAATGTATGCACACAGGAATAGAGAGCGAAAACTATGCCTAACTCTGAAGTATCATCATCTAATTGTCTAAAACTTAAGAGTCCTTGCACTGGACTTAGCTCACCAGTAATCTCTCTTCTCTCTTCTCACAAATATGAGGTGGATCTACTAGAAGATAGTATGCCTGACTCCCTATTAACTGTCCAAGGGTTAGTAGACCAAAAATGTTTATTGGTTCTCTTCAAAGATCCATTACCCAGTCTACGTGTAAGTGAAGTAAATGTATTGGATTCTAAACTTAAGAAACAATTTAAGAAGAAAAATCTTTAATGACACCTCAATGACAAAGATGTTTTGCTAGGGACTAACCAATTCAGCTCAAGAAGAAATATACATACATACATACATACATATATACATACATATATATATATATATATATATATATATATATATATATATATATATATATATATATATATATATATATATATATATATGCTATCCTAAATGCATGAATATTTCTTAAAATGCAAAATGCACCCCCATGCCTAAATCCTACAATATCCTCATTGTAAAATTAAAACAAGGGGAGAAAGGAAGGAAATCACCTGATGATGGTGTTATTCTGGATGCTGGGTTGCCTCCCAACAAGCGCTGCATTTTCTGTCAGTAGCCAAACTTATAGAGAGCCTGTAAGTCTGGTTCCAGACAGAAAAAGCTATGCCCTAAAAATATGCGTAACAGCGCAAGCCTAGAAAACAGGTAGCCATGGATGTTGATGAGCTGATGATACAGCGTGATTCCAAATGCTCGCCAGAAGATATGAAAATAGAACACCTCGTAGGCTACCTGGGGAGGTCTAGGGATAACAAAAGGAATATGAAAAGGGACCTCCCGAAACGGAATAAGTGGAGGATAACTAGGGTCCTCCAAAGTTGGAAGGGTTTTAAAAGATATAAACATTATTATTTCAAACCCTTGAATGGAGAGACTAAAAGTATAAGCATCAATCCACACTCGCCATTCTACCTGAGGATGTACTGGCCTGATAATCTCCCCAGAAAGAATGTAAGTGAGCAGAGACTTGAGCCAAGGATCAGTTAGGGATTGTATGGATTGTTTGTGGTGTTGGAAGGTAATGATTAAGTCCAATGAGGGCTTAGTCGGTGTCAGGTCCAATTCCAACAACGATTCAGATTCAGTATTCTCCATAACAATTGTAGAAAAATTCACGTCACCCTGCTTAGCATTAATGATCGGAGTCATATTTTCACCTTCCAGTGTATGTGAATCAATGGTGGACTCCAAATTAAATTCCTTTGATGGCATGGTCAAAGTAACATAATCATTATCATTAATCTCATCCCCGAATTCTTTTGGTTCACTCAAATTTTTGTCGGGGTGTATATGTGATTCGTTAGTAAAGAAAGGAGTTGCTTCAGTATCATTAATTATTTTTGACGGAGGATCCATCTTAATGTTTTAGAGTAAGCCTATATCACGCAATTCTTTGTTCTTCTCGGGGCATAAATCCTCAATTGTCGTGTTTTATCCCCGAGAGTCTCCCCTAAGCTTCTCACTATTGTGTTTGTCCTCCTCTAATATCAACTCCTGGTTTGATGGAGGATTACTCTCAAAAGAAGGGAGGAATCTGGATTTCACCAGATTATTTATATCCTCTGAGGGTAAGTCCTCAAATAACAAATAATCCCCCTATGATTCACTCCATATTTTTAGTCTGGGTTCCTCCATTGGGTCATCCTTGTCCTCTAAAATAGACTCTTTATATCCCTAAGACCAAAATTGATCCAATTCATCCTCCATTCCCTTAGGGTCACTTTCATTGGGTGCATTTAAATTCTTAGAATGCTGAATGGTAGGCGTTGATTCCCTAAGTGGAGGGTCAGGATTAGGCTCACTAAGGGTTGAATGGGATGCCACCAGATAATTAATAGGGGAAGTGATATGAACAATACGACCTTGACCCAGGTTATCAAGGGTAAGGAAAATACTGTCATTGGGGTCAAGGTCCTCGAGAGGTACCATCTTCCCTTTCTTTTGACTCCAATATTGCTAGGGTGGATAATTACTTGGATCATTCTCCTCTAGTGGCTGTGTCTCATTGGGAGAGTCTAAGTGATAGCTACGTAAAACAGGATCCCTATTGTCATTGGTTTCCTCAGAATTGTTTTCATGATCATGGTGTATGGGTAGGGATCAGAATTACTAGGAAGAGCGTAGCTAAGCTGTCTAATTTCTTTGTTCAATTGTTGACTATTCCTCAACATCTCTCCCATAGATTCCATCATTTCCTTTTGTTGTTTTTGCATTTCTATCATAAAAGAGGAGAGGTTACTACTATTAGATTGGGGAGGATAGTCAATTTCAGGCTCTGGTTGCCTAGGGTTATCGGTCCAACCTCAATACGGAAAATCATGAAGGGTGTGAGGGTTGGGTGTTTGCATAGTAGTAGGGATTCCAGGGTTGGAAAATCCCGCTCCTAGGCTCTGCTCAAAAGTGGGAGTTCTGAGGCCAGTACTCCCAGGATAGGAATATGAATGATCCCATGAATTGTCAATGTACCCATCAAAGGATGGATACGCTCGGGGCATGGGATCCTGGTTAAAATGATAGGAGTAAGGATAGTCCATTTCTTTCAATTAAACAGGTTAAACTCTCTTAGGATTTAAAAGAAATCAGAAACTTCCTAGAGAGTCCTACCACTGTCAAAACAAATGCAAATACAGTGGGATCTGTTTTTAGTAGATTCTAGGTCTTAGCTGTTCAGTTGGTGGCCAAACAAGTTTTGCAAGAATTACGCTTCCTAGGCCGACCTCCGTTGGTGCCTACAACCTACTGGCAAGGGATGGAAGTCTCGAATCGAGCCCACGCACGAGGAACCGAAGTAACTTGGTGGATATGCTTGTTGATTTCCGACTGACTTCCCTTGTGGTGCAAAGAGGAGAGGTAGAAATTTATCTAGTTACCTTATGTGTGAGGTGCACAGTGTCTCAGGTGTGCAATCATACGTTTGTGTTTTGAGTTTTGAAATCTTGCAACCAAGATCCTTTTGCACACAATTTTAAGTCACAGATTTTAAGGTCCAACCTCTTAGCAGTCCCAATTTTTAAAGTGACCACTGAATTAATTCGATTCAAGCACTTTAGTGGTCTTAGCTTTAGGTTCAATGCAGATGCATGATAGGTAATTGATGCTAAAAAAAAACACGTACCTTACTCCAGCTTTCTTCAATGCAGGGATGTCTGCAATGCAATTAAGATAAACTAGATGCTGCTCATTCAGTCCTAGATGATCACCTTATTGATATGTAGCTTCTAGCAAGCAGTTAGATATATATGTATATTTTATAAATATTTAGCAATCAAACCTAATATAACTAACTAACTAACTAACTAACTTATATGCAGTTCAAATAATTCAAATAATCCTATTGTAACGACTCGATTCCCGAATCCCTACGAGATAGAAGAATCGGACCGACTCGACTGATCGCAAGACCCAGTTTTCCAACGAGAAAGTAACCAAAAGAGCAGTAAATAAATCACATTCACAATGTATATAACTAGCAGTAACAAAATACAGCAGTAAAGAAAAGAAATACTACAGTATACACCACTACAACAGTAGAGAATTAAGTAGGTACATAAACATGAAGTTTACAACGAAAAGAGTACAGGGGTAACAGAAACTACTCACAACAACAACAAGAAAAGTACAGTAGGTACTACAAGTAACACTACTAGGCTCTACTAGGCCCAGCTCCCTCTGCAGCCACTGACTCTGGCTGCTCAACATCTGGTCCTGAAAAGGTAACAAGGGTGACACGTCAGCGAAATGCTGAGTAGAGTAGCAACTAAAAGCTAAAGGAAGCAGTAGAGTGGACAATAACTGTTATATTTTTACTTTCTTTCTTTATATTTTTCCATTTATTCACTATTGATTATTTCTCAGATCCTTCTGTTGATCTTGAATGTTCCTCGTGGGAGCGATCTTGATTGCAGTCTTTTCCGAAAAGTAGAAGTAACACGTGGTGCTCTCCTGGCCGGGAGAGTCCCCCGTGGTGGTCCTACCCTTAGTCAACCACCCCAGGGTCTCTGACAGACATAACGGTGACTACGGCACGCGTGATAAACGCACGGGTCGCTACCCTACACTGGCACGCGGTCAGTCATTTCCGTTAACGGGTGCACCCAAAGCACAGCATGGAACTAGTATAGGGCAGAGCCCTCTCAGTAACAGGGGTCCAGCCACTCCACAGTAACCAAACAGGGGTCTTGCCCCTCCACAGTCCGCACACCCTCGCCTGACTACCCTGTTTACCTAGTGGGCCTAACAAGTCAATGTAGGAGGGCTAACAGAACCCCGAGGCCTGTGGGGTAGCTAGTGCTCTCCCTACACTAGTAGCTCTCCTCAGTACTGTGTACACGAGGGCCAAAAGTCGGTACAAAGTGGCCAGACCTAACCTCGGGTCCCTGGGGCGACTAGCTCAACTCTGCACTAAACAGGGGGACAGTTGCTCTCCTTGGTACTCCGTACTCAAGGGCCAGCTCACTTCCCCAATTCTATTCCATTCACTTTCCAGGAGTTCTACTCCTAACTCCCCGTAGGGTTCATGCTCTTTTAACTCAGCCAATTTAGGTTTCACCGTTCCAACTTTATATCCATATAACCCATGTTCTCAACAGTAATTATTCATTCATAAACAGGCAGCTGTTAACCAATTTACAGACAGTTATCGTTTCCTTTCTACTTTTCCAAGACTGCAATATATATCTTCAACTAGTTTTCCAGTCCTAGGATTCATGCCATACCCTAGGATCTATCATTCAATCTAGTTTTCCAGTCCTAGGATTCATGCAATACCCTAGGATCTATCATTCAATCTAATTTTTCAGCCCTAGGGTTCATGCAATGCCCTAGACTTTATTAATTATTTCACAATTGCATAATTTTTGATAAAAAAAATTGAAAGGGCCACTCTACCTGCAAGATCAGGAGTATTGGGGGCGTGATCGGCAATCCTGCGCGCCTTCGTAACCCCCAGAGCCGCAACGGAACAGGGTCATAACACAAGGACCAACACAAGGGGTTACTCAGAATAGCATACAATTACTGTAAACAGGTAGAGGAAATAAATTTGGAAAGAACGAAACTTGAAACGCAGAAAACGGACTCCGAACGGACCCTAAATGGGTCAAAAACGACGAGTCTGCCCAAAATCAGACGTCTGGAACTTCTTCCAGACGTGTTAAAAGGTTGATCATGTCATACCTTGGTCTGCGCTGTCCTTCAGACGTCCAGAATCCCGCTGGATCGTTTGGACTTAGTTTCCAGACGTCCGATTGTCACCCCGAACGTCTGGAGGTCCTCTCCGTCGTCTGGTACTATGCCCAGACGTCTGATCGATTTGGGATGGCGAGCCCTACCGCCCTCCCGAACGATTCCTGCACACACACGCCCGCTCTCATCACGAAAAGGTGCAGAAGAACGCGGCGGACGGCTGCATGGCCGTACATGCGTAAAAAGGAGAAGGTAAGAAAATATTGTACCTGTCAGACGTCTGGACCTTCCTCCAGACGTCTTTTGTGTCATCTGGACGTAAGTCCAGACGTTTGATTCTGAAAAATTTTCCCAGAATCAGGACCCTTTTCGCTCTCCGCCCGCGACGCACGATCGTGTCACGTCGCGTCTGCCTGCTGCCCGACCTGCAGCAGCTCCTCCGCGACGCCCCACGCTCGCTGCTCTCCCGCCGGCTGGCTCTAGTTGCCTCGGCAAGCTCGTACCCTCGCGGTCGAGCTTCTACTTCCTCTCGCAACAACCCCTCCTTCCCGCACGCTCGCAGCAGCCATTGCTGCTGCTCTCGCTCGCTCGCGCTCTCGCTGGCAGGGAGAAGGAGAAGAAGAAGGTGGTGGAGTGAGGGTGAGGGAGGTGCTATTTGAAGGCAGCACGGGGAGAGAGAGAAGAAGGTTGCGTCGTCTACAGGGAGGGAGAGAAAGAGAAGAACGAAGGCGGTGGGTTCAGTTTGCGCGTGCACGCGCAGACGCGAACCCGTACGCCAAAAAAATTTAATACCAGACGTCTGGGAAGGCTTCCAGGCGTCTGGCCAGACGTCTCGGCCACTTCCCAAACGTCTTAAATGACGCCTGATGCCTGTTCGTAACAATATAAGAAACTCGAAGGAAGTTTCGTCCCCGAAACTTGCGCTAACTAGGGTGTTGGAAAGAACAATATATGCATAACAAACTCAAAGAGGACCGAAGCCGGTCCGAAAAGACGTACCCGTGAAAAGCTCCGGGTACCGCTCCCGCATCGCTGCCTCAGGCTCCCAGGTAGCCTCCTCGTACCGCTGGCTCCTCCACAAAACCTTCACCAGGGGTACTTTCGTCTCAGACTACGGACGGCTCTGTCAAGAATTTGCACTAGCCTCTCGGGGTAGGTCAGGTCGTCGCCCACCTCGACACTCTCGTGACTCAGGACGTGACTGGGATCGGCGACGTACTTCCTGAGGTTGGACACGTGGAACACATCGTGCACACCAGAAAGCTGAGGAGGGAGGGCAAGTATGTAAGCAACGGGTCCAACCTGCTCCAGGACCTCAAAGGGCCCCACGAACCTCAGCGCGAGCTTCCCTCTCACCCCAAACTGCTGCAGGCCCTTCATGGGCGAAACACGAAGGAAGACGTGGTCCCCAACCTCAAACTACACCTCTTTGCGTTTCCGATTTGCGTAGCTCTTCTGCCTGCTCCTGACAGTGCGGAGTCACCTGTGAATCTGCTTGACTACCTCCTGACTCTGCCGGATCAGCCTGGGGCCAACCTCCCACTTGGTCCCCACCTCAACCCAACTCAAGGGTGCCGTACATCTCCGTTCGTACAGAGCCTCGTAGGGTGCCATGCTCTAGTGATAACTGTTGTTGTATGCAAGCTCCGCCAGGGGCAAGTGCTCCTCCCAAGAGCCCTCCAGTCCAGTACACAGGCACGCAAAAGGTCCTCAAGTGTCTGTATCGTGCGCTCAGACTGTCCGTCCGTCTGGGGGTGGTAAGCTGTACTGAACCTTAACCGCGTCCCCAGGGCCTGCTGAAACTCAGCCCAAAACTGGGATGTAAAGAGGGTATCCCGGTCGGATACGATCTCCCACGAAACTCCATGTAGACGTACCACGTCGCGGATATACCTCTCTGCCAACTGTGCTGGTCCCAAGGTGACTCGGATCGGCAAGAAATGCACCGTCTTCGTCAATCTATCAACGATTACCCAGACTGCATCGTGTCCTTGCTGGGTAACAGGTAAGCTCACCACCAAGTCCATGGTGATGCTCTCCCACTTCCACTCTGGCATTGGAAGTGGCTGTAGCGGCCCTGCAGGCCTCTGATGCTCAGGTTTCACCTGCTGGCACACTAAACACTGCTGCACGAATTCACCCACATCCCGCTTCATCCCCCTCCACCAAAACTCGCGTCTCAAGTCATGGTACATCTTCGTGTTTTCGGGATGTATGGTGAATCTGGAACTGTGTGCCTCAGTCAGGAGCTCTCTCAATAGCTCCTCATCTCTGGGGACGCACAAACGTCCCCTCAGGCGTAGCACCTGGTCTGTGAAAGAGAAGTCCCCCGGGTCTCCTGACAGTACTCTGTCGTGCAAGGACTGCAAGTACGGATCAGCCATCTGTCCTGTGATGATGCAATCTATCAGCTCTGGCCTCTTCTGTCATGTCACAGTCACTGCCCCACAGTGCCCTCGTAACTCTAGGGGTCGCCAACTGCCCATCTCCTCCAAAAGGCTCCAACTCTGCACCTGTAAACTGGCCAAGTGTGCGGGCGCCTTCCGGCTCAAGGCGTCAGCCACCACGTTGGCCTTTCCCAGGTGGTAGGAAATGCTACAGTCATCGTCCTTCAGGAGCTCCAACCAACGTCTCTATCTCATGTTGAGCTCCTTCTGATCAAAAAGGTATCTGAGGTTCTTGTGATCTGTGAAAATCTCGAAGGTCTCACCGTACAAGTAGTGCCTCCAGTCTTCAGTGCGAAGACAAAAGCTGCCAGCTCTAGGTTGTGGGTAGGGTAACTATGCTCATGGGGCTTCAGCTGCCGCGAAGCGTAAGCGACAACGTGACCCCTTTGTATAAGCACACCCCCTAACCCATGCAAGGAGGCGTCCATGTACATAATGAACCAGCCACTACTATCAGGGATGGTGAGCATGGGAGCCGAAGTCAGCCTCTCCTTCAGCTCTTGAAAACACGCCTCACATGCGTCTGTCCAAGTGAAGGGCACGTCCTTCCGGGTCAACTGTGTCATACGACGTGCAACCTGTGATAAGCCCCTGATAAACCGCCTGTAGTAGCCTGCCAGTCCCAAGAAGCTGCGAATCTCAGTAATCGTACGCGGTCTCTCCCACCTGAGCACTGCCTCGACCTTGGCTAGGTCCACTGCCAAGCCATCTCCAGAGATCACATGACCTAAGAAGGTCACCTCCCTCAACCAAAACTCGCACTTGCTGTATTTGGAGTACAGCCGACGTCGTCTCAGTGTGTCCAGAACCATCTGCAAGTGCTGTCCGTGCTGCGTCTGATCTTGAGAATAGATGAGCACATCATCAATGAATACCACCACAAACTGGTCCAAGTACAGTCTAAACACCCGGTTCATTAAGTCTATGAAGGCAGCGGGGGCATTGGTCAGCCCAAACGGCATGACCAGAAACTCGTAGTGTCCGTACCGGGTGAGGAAAGCTGTCTTGGAGACGTCTGCCTCCTTGATCCTCAACTGGTGGTATTCAGACCTCAAGTCGATCTTGGAGAATACCGTGGCACCTCGCAGCTGGTCAAACAAGTCATCGATCCTCGGCAGCGGATATCTGTTCTTGATGGTGACCCTATTTAGCCGTCGGTAGTCCACACAAAGGTGTAGGGTACTGTTGAACCGTTACGAATCGCTACGCTTACGTGTTTGGTTTTGGAAAACCTGTCATTGTAGTTCGAAAGCGAAGAATTCGTGTTCAACAAATAAAATTTATACCGAAAAGAATTCCGAGTCGAACACAGGGAGGCTACGTTGATCTATATTCTCAATTATATTTTTTTAGGATTTTTGATAAGCAAGGCGATATAATTACAATGGAGCTATCAGACTAAAAGAGAGAGAGAGAGAGAGAGAGAGAGAAAGAGAGAGAGAGAGAAAGATAACATGCATTCAATATTTCAATTGTTTATATAATCAAACTAAATAAAAGTTACACTAGAAAGCGGAAAATCAATTACACTATAAAGCAGGAAAATTCTACACTAGAAAAAGCTGTAAATAAGAATGGGAGAGAGAAGTTATCCTCCTCGACGATTGCTTGGAGGACGAGCCGGACGGGACGACGCCTGGACGAAGGAGAACGAAGTAGGACGAAGGAGGACGAAGCAGAAGAACGGGAACGGAGCAGCACGCCGTCGTCGTTGCGGGATCCACTTCCGAAGGGGAACGAAAATTGGACTTTATCTCGCAAGAAGCATCCCGGGTGTGGGACAAGCTTCTCTTGAGCTTTGGAGGGGTAGAGAGGAGAAAGAAGGGATGAGAATTTCATATGGAGGGGCTCTCCTTTTATAGTTGCAAGGAGTGGGGGCAAAATGGACATTACAACTTCAAAATAATAAAAGAGGGGTCTTTAGTGACGGATAAATCCGTCACTAAAGCCCTCAACGAGGGCGTCGTGGGCGGCTCACGCACTCAACGGCTTGTGCACGTTTGTCGCTTTTCAGCCTTCCGATCGTGAGATGGGACGGCTTAAGATGCGTCTCCGCCCGCTGCGTTGCGTGCCCACCCGCGTGCGATCGCGCGTCCGCCCGCGCGTTCAATTGCGTGTGGACGCTATCGGGTGTGCGCGGCCGTCCGATCTCCATCTGACGCTCCACCCGCGCCCAATCGCCCGTGCCTACCGCTCCTCGCCACGGCTCGATCCCGCGCCTACCGCTCGCGAAAGCACACTCGACCACTGTGCTATGGGGCGCGGATGGTCGAGCGGACGCTTTTAAGCGCGAGCGACCACAGTCGTTGGATTAAGATCCAACGGCGGAGAGCGATCGGGCGCGGGGCCTTCACAAGATGAAGCGGCCGTTTGGGCGGCTAAGATGGTGCCATGTGGCGCTATCTTGGCCGTCCATCTTCTGGAAGTTGTAGATGGTGCCACGGATGTCGGATTGACTCGATTTTTGTGTCGTTGGGCTGCGATCGTCGATCCAAATTCATCCGTGCGGTCGGATTTGTCATCTGAAGTGTGGATTTACACCATCCTGGCCCTTGATCTTCTAGGGTTCCCGGGTCACTATCTGATGCTACGAATGTCAGATTAGGGCGATCTTGGAGTCGTTGAACTCCAATCGTCCCCCTGATCACATCCATACGGTTGGATCTTTGATCCGAGGTCCCGACAAAATGTTTGCCCTGTCCAAGCACATAAAAGGAGACAATTAACCTCCATTTTATTCAAACTACTCTAAATGCAAGATGATGCATGTTATGCAATATTTATATCATGAAATGCAATCCTATGCTTAAGAACGTGCATAAATAGACATTTTAAGTAGTGTAAATGTGTTTGCATCAGGTACCGTCCTTCTTCTTTACAAACAGTACCGGGGCTCCCTAGGGAGACGCGCTGGGCCTCACAAAGCCCTTCTCCAAAAGATCCTGCAACTGGGACTTGAGCTCTCGTAGCTCAAGTGGTGCCATCCTGTATGGTGCGGTGGAGATGGGGCTGGTCCCTGGTACTAGTGAGATCTTAAACTCTATCTCACACTCAGGCGGTAGTCCTGGCAACTTGTCTGGGAATACGTCGGGGTACTCTCTGACCACTGGGATACTCTGGAAGTCTGCCATAGGGCTGGGCTCTGCCACCACACAAGCTAGGAAGCCCTCACACCCTTGGCTCAAAAGTCTTGCCGCCTGAAGTGCAGAAATGCACCTGAAGCCTCCATCCACTGGCTGATCGTGGAACTCGAAAGAAGGCAACTCCGGTATGGAGAAGACGATCTTCCTCTCAAAACAGTCCACCAAAGCGTGGTAAGCGGACAGCCAGTCCATCCCCAGAATTACGCCAAATTCCTCCATCTGTATCATAATCAGGTCAGCGGGAAGGCTATGTCCCCCAATACTGACCTCGCAACCCGTGTATACCTTCTCAGCTACAAACAGCTGACCACTCGGACCTCTGATCACGAACGGATCCTCTAACAGCATATAATCCTGGCCCAAACTAACTGCGAAACTGGCTGCGACAAATTAGTGCGTAGCGCCGGAATCGAAAAGTGTGTAAACGAGTCTGCCGGAAACTGAAACCATACCTGCCACCACTGATCCCGAAGCTCTGGCATCCCTGTGTGTCAGGGCGTTGATACGCCCCTCAGCCCTAGGTGTTGACGAAGCAGCCACACTCTACGTCGGATGGGTAGCTGCTGGCCGGTACCCTCCTCGTGACTGTTGTCCTCCTCCTCGCGCCTGGAAACTGTGGCCTCCAGCTCGCCCTCCAGTGCTCGGTGCGGTAAGCATCTGCTGACCTCCTGCCCTAGACGGGCAGTCCCTCCTGATGTGGCCTGGCTGGCCACACTGGTAGTAGAGGGGAACCCGACTCTCGCCTTCAGTGGGTCCCTGCTGTCGGCTGGCGGGGGTCCGGTGCTAGCAACTAGCCCCTGTCGAGGGCCCCCAAAGGCCACTAATGGCCCTGCGACACGTGACGGCTCTCCTGCGGACGCCACGTGTCTCCTCTCTCGCCGGCCCTGTGAAAAGTCTGGCTGGTAGGGCCGCTTCCGCTCGCTGTCAGTATCTCGCGCGGACGGGTTGGTCTCCTTGTAGGTCATTGCTGCCTCCACCACCCTCGAGAATGTAGGTAGCTTCAGGATTTTGACATACCCCCGAATCGCAGGCCGGAGCCCCTCGGTGAACCTCCAAAGGCGCTCCTCCTCAGTGGCTACTGCTGTCGCTGCGAAGCGGGACAGCTCCAGAAAACGCGTGCGGTACACGCTCATGGTCATCGTCCCCTGGTGGAGAGTGTGGAACTCTCGCCTCCTTTGGTCCTACCACGTCTGGGGAAAGTATTGCTCGCAGAAGAGGGTGACGAATCGGTCCCAGGTCGGCTCGTCCCTCTCCTGTCCCCTGATTGCCCTCCACCACCGGTGTGCCGCACTCTCCAGCTGGTACGCTGCAAAGGCCACACGGCACTCCATCGGGGGGCGAAGGGTGTCAAAAACCTTCTCGATCTGCTCAAGCCAGTCCTCCGCCTCGGTCGGGTCCTCATCCCCCTTGAAGGAGGGGGGCTTTAGCTTCTGGAACTACCCGAAAAGCTCGAAGTGGCACTGCAGTGGGGATGCTGGTGCACCTCCAGGTAAAGAAGCCTCGTACACAGAAGTGTCGGAGGAAGGTGGGGGCGGTGGTGGCCCATCCCCTCCCCCGCGTCCAGCGTCATGTCCGTCGCGTGGTCCCACTGAGGACTCCCCCTCCGCAACCCCAGGGAGAGGTGCTCGGGGCGGCGGGTGGAGCTCCTCTCGCACTATGTCCCGTATCAGCTAGGCGAGGTCCTGGGCCTGAATGCCCTGGAGTAGTGGCTGGTCCACTGAGACGTCGACCGCAACACGCCTACCTCGCTGACGTCGTCCTTGGCCGCGCCCGCGGCTCGCCTCGCTAGTCCCTTGTCGAGGCATCTCCTGCAAGGAGACGCGAAACAGAACGGAAACGCGTCAATATAACGATATCTAACGAAGAAGTCTAAGAGCTTATGTCAATAGAAACGTTGTGGTGGCTACTCTAGCTATAGACACGTGAATTGGCTATTTTCCAATCAGTTGGTTCACTTCTCGGGACGACCTTGCTCTGATACCATCTTGTAACGACCCGATTCCCGAATCCCTACGAGACACGAGAATCGGACCGACTCGACTAATCCAAAGACCCAGTCGTCCAACTAGAAAGTAACCAAAAGAGCAGTAAATAAATCACATTCACAATGTATATAACTAGCAGTAACAAAATACAGCAGTAAAGAAAAGAAATACTACAGTATACACCATCACAACAGTAGAGAATTAAGCAGGTACATAAACATGAAGCTTACAACGAAAAGAGTACAGGGGTAACAGAAACTACTCACAACAACAGCAAGAAAAGTACAGTAGGTACTACAAGTAACACTACTGAGCTCTACTAGGCCCAGCACCCTCTGCAGCCGCCGACTCTGGCTGCTCAACACCTGGTCCTGAAAAGGTAACAAGGGTGACACATCAGCGAAACGCTGATTAGAGTGGCAACTAAAAGCTAAAGGAAGCAGTAGAGTGGACAATAGCTGTTATATTTTTACTTTCTTTCTTTATATTTTTCCATTTATTCACTATTGATTATTTCTCAGATCCTTCTCTCGATCTTGAATGTTCCTCGTGGGAGCGATCTTGATTGCAGTCTTTTCCGAAAAGTAGAAGTAACACGTGGTGCTCTCCTGGTCGGGAGAGTCCCCCGTGGTGGTCCTACCCTTAGTCAACTGATAACACTACACAAGGGGGTGATAATTATGTTGAATATGGCCCATCTTTAGAATAAAAGGCACAACATAAGTAGAGTAGGAGCATTGCATGCATCATGTACCAAGATTGCTTATAAACTGCATTAATGGCCATTTGTATAAGCATTTGTCAAAGCAGGCCTCAGATGAGCAATCGGACCGTACGGATGGATTCAGAATGACGAACGGAGTCCAACGGACTCAAGATCGAACAAATCCGACATCCGAAGCTCCTACAATGGGCCTAAGAAGTTCTGACCGTTGATCTGGAGATCAATGACCCAGATTGCGCCACGTCAGCCCCGCCCCTGCGCTCGCCGCGCCTTCAGCCAGCCGAGATCAAATCTCAGCTGTCGATCTTCGATCGAATGGCCGAGATTCACGCGCTGATGAGAGCCTCATCATGAGCCATAACTAGCTCATTTTGACCCAATAAAGAAGATAAAAGCTCCTACATAACCTAGAAGAAGGCCTAACTGAAGGAACAAGTGCTCTGAGAAGAAAATATGAAATAAAGGTTAAAACTGCAATTTTACCATTGCAGTACGTAAACGGGATTTCTCAGATGCAAAACATAGGTCAAATGGTATAAATGAGATAAAAAGAGGGTTGAGTCAATCAGAAATGGGTTCATGTGCAATCTAAGAACTAAATGACACTTGGTAACCCTAAAACAGACCCGCTTAAATTAACAAGGTTCCGGTCAGAACAAAAAGCAAGTAAACCCTCTAAAAATCATGGAAAAACATCCTCTAGGGTTTAGAACACTTAATTTGGCCTTTGGAACCTAGTTTGACCTAGATTAGGGTTTTAGCTCTTCAATTAACCTAATTTGGGTTTTTACGCAAAATATCCAATCAAACGAGGTCAAACTTGAAATCCAACTTCGCCATTGGATTCATTAGGTCCAAATTAGGTTTATAGCAAAATTTGGACCTAAGGAGAGGTCATCTTGACCTACTTTGCAATTTAGTACACCCAAATCACAAATTGGTGCCTATCTTTTGAATACCTTTACGGAGAGCCCCCTAGGTTCTTCGCCTCCTTTGCAAACCGGTCCTGCCGCCATTGCTAGGGCAGAACCGAGCTCTGGCGAGGTTCGGAGAGGGATTGCTCTCTAATCCCTCAGAGATTCCCTCCCAGAAATGGAAGGAGGATTCTCTGAGGAATTCCCTTCCTTATAAAGTCAATTACAATCGCTGGTGTGAACCCAATCTCTCGTGCGAACGCACGAGAGATTTGGGTATCCACCTTCCTTCCATCTCCGGCGAGCCGGCAGCGTTGATTGCGCAGTCTCCACGCGCTGGTAGGTGCGGCCAGCACCTATAAAAGACACCCCAGACCCTGCCGCAGAAGGCGAGCTTGATTTGGCCGAGTGTCCACCCCCAATTCGTCTCCTCCTGCCCGGCCGAAAGTCCCAGCAAGCTCCGGCGAGCCCCCCTCCCCTCCCTCTTCACTCTGCCACAAAACCAGTGGCAGAGTTAGCTTCCTGACTTCCCTCCGCGTCGCGTAGTACCCGCGCACGCCGCCTCAGCCTCGTCGTCGCCGCCGTTCTCCCCCACTGGGCGTCATCTTCTCCGGCGACAGCAGGTACTGCTGTCCGCCTTCCGTCCCCTTTCATCCTTACAATTAGGTTAGAACTCCTCTCCATCCTCTCCTCTCTCTTTTCCCCCTGTTATCTCATCTGATTACCCCTCGACCGACGCTGACCACCCTCATCTTCTACATCACCGACCGACCTACGGCGAGCCGCTTCCACCATTCCAGCCCCCCACACGGCTCGCCAACCACCTCGAGAGCTCCGCCTCACCACCAGGAACTCGCTCCACCCTACAACTGCCACTCCAGACCTCCATAATCACCCCCCGAACAACCCACCATCTCCGGCCACAGGTTGACCTAGGCATGCACGCCTAGGCCGACCGGCAACCTGCAGCATCGTCCACCGCCTTCGCCGTGCCACGGCGAAGGTCTCTAGCTGATCTGATTGGGCCGAGAGGCTCATTTTGTGTATGATAGTGTTTGAGCCGCTGCCGCCCTGGACGACCTCCGATGAAGCTCCAACGAAGCTCCAGGCATCAGGCTTCCCCGGCTGCAGATGCAGGAGACTCACGCGAGTGTCGCGAGGTGAGTGAGCCCAGCACGGAGCGCCAGCAGAGCCATCCACTTGGGCAATTGCATACGAGAGTCTGCGGGCGCGCGTGAAATCAGGGCGGAACGTTTAGTCCCACATCGTGGGATTGCAGCACTCAGGTATGCTATAAATTGTATTTGTGCATTAGGCTGGTTGCCTCCGTAAGCACAGGGTGAGGTCCCTCACTGACCCCACACCCGCCTCGTCCGCGGCTTGGCCACGCGGATCTGGCGAATCCGATCCGATCTATACCTATGCACTCCTCGCGCATCGTCACCTGCAGGTGCGCCTGGTCCCGGGTACGATCCGACCCGATTATGGTTGTGGCTCTGGGAGAGCGTCCCTGAGTGAATCTCTTGAGAGAGAGAGAGAGACGCGTGGGTAGAGGGAGAAGGGGTAGGTTTTTCTCCTGTGCAGGCAGGCTGAACACAGGAGAAGAAGGACTTGGCCGCTACAGAAGAAGAAGAAGGAAAGGCAAGCCAAAGAAGAAAAGAAAGGAGCAAGACAGAGAAGAAGAAGAAGGAAAGAAGCCTTCGCAGGAGAAGAAGGAAAGCAGAAGAAGAAAGAGCAAGACACAGAGAAGAAGAGAGGCAAAGAAAGATTAGAAGATCAAAAGAAGAAGAAGAAGGCTTCGCAAGACAAGAAAGCAGAGAAAGAAGAAAAGGAGAAATACTTTTAAGACGTCTGATCTTGTGATCAGACGTCCAATTTCATATTTTTGTCCTAATTATTTTTAATTGCATACATTCACATTTGAATTGATATTTTGAGTAAATTAGAGTGTTCAATTACATTTTGACTGGTAGTAAATTCCATTTGCTCCCTGTGATCGACCTCGGATACTCCGGTCTTCGAGTAATAAAATTCTTTATATTTGTTTAGACGTTTTGTCGGTTATACTACAACGTGACATCCTTTAAACCCGCACAAAACCGTCGACAACACGCGCCCACCCGCGGTTGCCGCGACAAAGCGCGGGTGTGGCGCAACGGTGAGCGCGCATGCCCGCACCCACGCGACGTGCGTTCGAGCTGCGCGGAGTGGGATTTGAAGACGGGCGACGGGTGCGGAGAAATTGGGCTGCCCGATCAGCAACGGGCGGCCGGGATCTTGCCACGTGGCGCAACCGCAGCTCACGAGCGTCCATGCGCGCGCGCACCCTAGGCGGAGACGCATGCGCACACGCACGCCCGAGGCACGATCCCAGCGCAGGCAAGGAAGACTCTCAGCCGTCCGATCTTTGATTTGACAGCTCTCGTTCAGCGACCGCGGATCGCGCGAGGAGAAGGCACGAGGCGGGCGGTTGACCAACGGCGAGAGGGCTTCACTGACGCTTTTGGAAGCAATTTTAGCGATGCTTTGGATGTCGCTAAAGCCCCTTCTTCTTTTAGGAAGTCCTTAACTCTATTTAAACCCCCTCCAACCACCATTCAAGGCATTCACTCCCCCTTGCAACTACTCCACCCCTCTCTTAGCTAGCTCTAGGCACTCTTGTAATCGCCGGAGACGACGAGCCGTCGATGGAGCCTCCTCCACCACCATGGCTGCCCCGTCGCTCTCCACACACTTTCTCTCTCTCTCTCTCTCTCTTTTAAGCTTTCTATTACTTTTATTGAAGCTTCTATTTAATGTTGTAAGTTATGAACTACAAGTGCATGTTTAAGAAAATTATTTTTCGTTCAGTTGCCATTTTAATTTCTGTTCAAGTTGCATGATCAAAACAAAGAGCTTTCTAACCCTAAACCTTCTCTCTCTCTCTCTCTCTCTCGCTTTTCAAAATCGCACCTTTCGCAAGCAAAAACTCCGCACTTTCCGTGACAACAAGTGGTAAGTAAAAATCCAATTTTCACACCTCCCTGAGACCGACACTCAGACTCACTTCCATTTAATTATTTTAAAATCAACGTTGCAAGTGCGACTATAACGACACTCCTTAACACACACGCACAACAGCACGTCAGTTTTTGGCGCCGTTGCCGGGGAGGCAACGGATTTGTTTTATCACCTTCATTCCTCATTCATTCTCACATTGTCTAATGCCGTATTTTCCTTTTTACTTGACGGTTGCAGAAATTCGACGCATGGATGGCGAAGCGATGCATCCCACGACGGTAGCAAGGGAGTAGGCACCTCGAGGACTGATAGTGAGTAACCTCTCTCTCATTGTTGTCTTGCGTGAAAAAGCTAAAAAAAAAAAAATTTGTAAAAAAAACTGAAAAAAAATTGGCGTGGTGTATGATTGCTTGACCCACACCCTTAACACATCACCTCATAAAAAAATGTGCACTCTAACATTCTGAATAAATTCTTGGAGTGTTCTTTTCTTTTTCTTGAGTGGTGTTTGCGAAGCCACCATGAGTTGACCTGGGCCGCACCACTCAACCCTAAAACTGACTCATCTAATAGAAGCTGCATGATCATTAGGATGAGTATATTAGGGTTTTAGAGCCTTTACAGAATAAAAAGGAAATCTACTTTCATCGAATTGTGTGCAGAACTTGACGTGCCCACTGAAACTTGGTTGAAAACATTAAGACATGTCAACCCTAAAAAGTACTAAAGTAAGGATGAAACACTAAAAACACCGCATCTTAACAAATCCTTGCTTGAAAACCATGTTTTGCTAGAAGCACACACTTTGAAAATGGAAAATTAAGAGGCACCACCCCAATCAACACCTCATCACATCACCCTAAGCACAAGCACTATCCTAGCCCTTTAAAACTGAGTAGACGTGCCATAGGCAGGACTGAGTTAAGTCTCAAAAGGTGAGGTTTTGTTCGCTAGGCACTTGGCTTTCATTCCCTTGGTAGAATCTGGTGACTAGGCTGCGGGGCAGTGTCAAACGACCGCGATTGTGGGGTCTATGGAACCGGAGGCGTAAGCCAAAGGAAGAACCTTCCTTGCAATCCCCTCGTAATCAACCTGGCCAGGTTAGCCTTGGGAAGGGGAGTCCAATGCTTACGGACTTAATCACCCTTTGTGAGATTTCTAGGTCTCTTAAGGAATAAACCATAAGGACTAGGCTTGTGTGCTTGATTGAAACACATTTCTCGCATCTGTCGCCCTCCGCATCCCCTCCTGTTCTTCTCTAGTGTATGCACGGGAGACGCTCACTGCATCCCGAGTTGTGTGTTTTGGGGCAGGAATCTAGGTGACGTAATTCTGTTGAAAACATGGCTGAACCTAGGGTAGATGAGGCTGAAGATCAACCCCTACTAGATGCTATGGCCATCATCCAAGCTCAAATTAATGCTAACCATCGGCTTCAGCAACAACAAATCCACACCATCATGCAAGCCATACAACGGTTACAGAACCCACAAGAAAAACCACCACCACCTTTCCACGACATACCAGGGCAACCACCACTTGATTTACCGCCATTTCAGGACCAGCCAAGACCCTCCATGATTTCTATAACCCTTCTGCTATTAAAGTTGAGCCACACCTTAGGATCCCCGAGGGGGGAGATGATTTCGAGCTAAAATCGAATGTCTTAAGTCTGATCCAGGGCCACTTTCATGGAAGCTCAAATGAGGACCCCTTTCAGCACCTAAAGGATCTCGACCGCATAGCACGAACGGTGAAACCTAGGAACATTAGCCTTGACATTGTTCTAATCAAGATGTTTCCATTCTCCTTAAGAGACAAGGCTTCTCATTGGCTTATAACCCTAGGTAGACCCATCACCACCTGGGAAGAACTGAGGCATGCATTTTTAGAGAAATTCTTCTCATAGGAAAGACCAATGCCCTCAGAAGAGCTATCACTACCTTCACACTCCAGGGTGGGGAACAATTTCATGAGGCGTGGGAAAGATTTAATGAACTTTTGAGGAAATGCCCACACCACGAAGTTCCAAGGTGGCAATTGGCCCAGATCTTTTACCACGGTCTGGACAGCAACCTACAGAACTTCGTCGATGCCTCATGCGGGGGAAACTTCCTAAACAAAGATGAGGAGAGAGCGTTTGAGCTCTTTGAGTCTATGAGCGAGAATTCGCTCAACAATGCCTCCATGAACCAGTTTAACAGGTCCAGTCAACCCCATGGCGGGATTTATGAGGTACAAGCAAATTCTAGAATGGTTGACATGGACATCATCGCCAAAAAGTTGGATCGAGTGGAATTGGTGGACAAAAAGATTGATGACCTACTGAATCAGACCAGGAACCCCTTGCAGACTTTCTCCCTAGCAAAGGGAGCACATAATGTTGACCTGGTCCAGCCCTTCACCCAACTGAACCTGGAACAACCCCTGACCACGTTCCAGGGAGGGACCTTTGCTCCCTCAACCCTTGATTACTCCCTTCCCTCTTCATCAACATCGGCTATCTTAGAAGATGTGCAAGCTGTCCAAGGTTATGTGAAACCTGACCCTTTCTCCAACACTTACAACACTGGCTGGCGTAACCACCCCAACTTTGGTTGGACAAACCAGAAACCACCGCAATTCCAAAACCAGCCTAGGCCAAACCAGCAGCCACACTTGCCCCCCTATTAGCAATGACCACTAGTTAGACCCCAATATAATCAGAATAGGGTGGCCCCTCCCCCACAAAACCAAATGGATACCCTAATAAAGATGATGGCTGACATGAACTAGAAACATCAGGAGGAAATGGCCTTGGTAAAGGGACAGTTAAGCCAACTCTTGGACTGTAAACAACAAGGATCCCTACCTTCCCAACCACAACCGAACCCGCGAAACATAATTAACAGAGGCCCCAATTCGCAAGGGTTCCAAAGCAACCCCGGGCAGGCTCACATGGTCCAGCCAGCCCCGCAAACACCTCCTGGGTTTGGCACTTCTTCATCCTCGTCTTCTCAAGAATCACCCCATGGCCCCAATGCCTCTGCGAATGCGGTGACCTTGAGAAGCGGCACCAAAACCCAGGACCCCAAATGGCCGACTCTCCCCGAGACTTTACCTGTTGAAATACCTGACTCAGAAGAGGCACCAACCAAGGACCCAGACATGGAACCAATCCACATTCAGACACCCTACCCTGAGGCCTTGGAAACAATCAAGAAAAAGAAGAATACTATGGAAACAGAGGAGCTGTTGGAAATTTTTAAGTAAGTACAGATTAATATTCCGCTCCTAGAAGCTGTCAAACACATCCCTGCTTACGCCAAGTTTTTAAAGGATGCCTGTACACCCAAGCGTAAGCTGAGACCTCAAGCACCTAGGAAGTGTACTCTCTGAGCAAGCAAGTTCCGTGATATCAAGCAACCTTCCACTCAAGCGAACTGACCCAGGAGTGCCCCTGATTTCCTGCAATATCAGGGACATGACATTTGATAGAGCGCTCCTAGACCTAGGTGCTTCTATCAATCTGATTCCAACCACCCTATACCACCAATTCGGTTTTGGGGAGCTGACACCAACCCCTGTCACCATCCAGCTGGCTGATAGATCAGTGAAAACCCTGAAGGGTGTTGTCGAGGACGTAATTGTATGGGTCAAGGACTTCTATTTCCCGGTCGACTTTTTGGTGCTCGACATGGAAGTCCCTGAAAAATTACAGAACGCACCCATAATCTTAGGCAGACCTTTCTTAGCTACGGCTAAAGCAAACATTGATTGCGACACGGGATGTATGGAAATCGCCTTCGGGGACAGAAAATGCAATTGGATATCTTCCGGGCGACAAAGTCTTTTGATTGCGATTACATTGAGGAACATGATCCTGTGAAAACTTTAATCGAGGAATGCCTCACCCTCAGTTCTGTCTCAGACCACCAAAACCGTAGTGACTGTGCTGACCTGTCACCATCATTACCCATGGACCTCTGTAAGGCTGAGTACCATCACATGACACCATTTGAAGAGATCGATGTTGATCAACTACACCCTTTCCCTTCCCATCGACTGTGGTCCCACCCGCACCTGAACTTAAACCATTGCCCGAGAATCTCAAGTACATCTTCTTGGGACCTGACCAGACCTTCCCAGTGATTATTAATTCTCATCTAACCAAGGATCAGGAACTCAGGTTGACTGCGACCCTTTCAGAACATCGGGTCGCCATTGGTTGGACCATTTCGGATTTAAGAGGAATTAGCCCCACCTATTGCACCCACAAGATTTACCTGGAAGATGGGGCCCGACCTTCTCGCCAGATGCAGAGACGTTTAAACCCAAACATGCAGGAGGTCGTTAAAAAAGAAATTATCAAGTGGCTTGACGCCGACATCATCTACCCTATCTCCGATAGCCCCTGGGTGAGCCCCACTCAAGTGGTTCCAAAGAAGGATGGGCTCACCGTTGTCACCAATGATCATGGCGAATCCATCCCCACCCGCACCACCACCGCATGGCGGGTGTGTATTGATTATAGGAAGCTTAATGAAGCCACTAAGAAGGACCACTTCCCCTTGCCATTCATTGACCAAATCCTTGAAAGATTGGCAGGGCAGAAGCATTTTTGCTTCCTGGATGGATATTCAGGATATAACCAAGTCGCATTTGCTCCGGAAGATCAGGAAAAGACCACATTCACTTGCCCGTATGGCACGTTTGCATTTCGTCGAATGTCGTTCGAGTTATGTAACACACCTGCGACCTTTCAGCGTTGCATGCTAGCTATTTTTTCAGAAATGGTGGGTGAATACTTAGAGGTCTTTATGGATGATTTCTCTGTATTCGGGAATTCATTCGACCATTGTTTAAGCAACTTGGAGAAAATCCTGAAACGATGTATCGAGGTTAACTTGGTGTTAAGTTGGGAAAAGAGCCATTTTATGGTTCAAGAAGGAATTGTCCTCGGTCACATCGTTTCGCATAGGGGCATTGAGGTAGATCGAGCTAAGGTTGATTTAATTTCCAAACTTCCTCCACCTAGTTCGGTCCTGCAGATTCGCTCCTTCCTAGGACATGTTGGCTTCTACCGAAGGTTCATCAAAGACTTTTCCAAGCTTTCCAAACCCTTGACCGACCTTCTAGCCAATGACGCCATAATCCACATGTCTCCTGATTGCATCCAGGCTTATCACACCCTCCGGGACTTAGTCTCCACCGCAACTGTACTTCAACCCCCAGACTGGTCCCAGGACTTTGAGATTATGTGTGATGCATCATATTTTTCCATAGGCACTGTCCTGGGACAAAGGCAAGACAAGAAGCCCGTGGTGATCTACTACGCGAGCAAAACGTTGGACGAGGCCCAACGTAATTATACCGTCACAGAGAAAGAGTTGCTCGTTGTAGTATTTGGACTTGAAAAATTCCTCTCATACTTGCTGGGATCTCACGTGACTATTTACACTGACCATTCAGCCATCCGGCACTTGTTGGCCAAAAAGGACGCAAAGCCCAGGCTCATCAGATGGATCCTGCTTTTGCAGGAATTTGACCTGGAAATCCGAGACAAGGTCGGATTGAAAAATGTGGTGGCTGACCACTTGTCGAGACTTCATCCAGACCACATTGGACCCTCCCTACCCCTATCTGATACCTTCCCTGATGAACACATCCTAGCCGTGCAAGACAAGAAAATGCCATGGTATGCTGACTACGTCAATTACCTGGTTATAGGACAAACCCCGCACAGCTGGTCTAGACAGCAACGGGACAGGTTCTTGGCTGAGGCCAAGCACTATTTCTGGGATGATCCCATGCTGTTTCTCCTCTGTGCTGATCAGATCATCAGAAGGTGTATCCATGAAGACGAAGTTCAGAGTGTGCTTTCCTTTTGTCATGACCAAGCGTGTGGCGGCCACTTTTCTGGAAAGAAAACAGTTGCAAAAGTTTTGTAGTCTGGATTTTACTGGTCGTCCCTATTTAAGGATGCACACATCTTTGCCAAGACTTGCTCACGCTACCAAACACTGGGGACCATGACCAAGAAAGATATGATGTCCCTTCAGCCCATTTTGATTGTCGAAATCTTCGACGTTTGGGGTATCGATTTTATGGGCCCCTTTCCGCCATCCAACGGCTTCGAGTACATCCTGGTCTCAATAGACTATGTTTCCAAATGGTTTGAAGCCGTCGCCACTCGATGATGCGATCACAAGACTGTCATGGACTTTGTGAAGAAGAACATCTTTTCCCGGTTTGGAATACCCAAGGCCATGATCAGTGATGGTGGAAGCCATTTTATCCATTCCCAATTTCGTGCCCTACTTAGAAAATATGGGGTAAACCACCGCATTGCCACCCCGTATCATCCACAAACAAATGGGCAGACTGAGGTCTCAAATAGACAAATCAAGAACATTTTACAGAAGACCGTGAGACCAGACAGGAAAGACTGGTCCACATGACTTGATGATGCCCTGTGGGCATACAGGACCGCTTTCAAGACCCCGATAGGCATGTCACCTTATCGCCTGGTCTTCGGCAAGGCCTGCCATCTTCCTGTCGAATTGGAACACCGGGCTTACTGGGCTGTCAAGCAATGTAACATGGATCCCCAGTTAGCCGGTGCGCAGAGGACGCTGCAATTATCTGAGCTCGAAGAAATCCGTCGGGACACCTTTGACAATAGTCGACTGTATAAGGAGAAAATGAAAGCCGTCCACGATCGACTCATTCATAGAAAAACCTTTGAGCTTAACCAGCAAGTTTGGCTGTTTGATGCACGCTTGAAACTCTTCCCAGGGAAACTCAGGTCCAAATGGACAGGACCATTTCAAGTGGTTAAGACTTATTCTAATGGGGCAGTTGAAATTGCTGATCTTAACACTGGGCACACTTTTACAGTTAATGGTCAAAGATTGGAGCATTTCCTAGCCCAGGTACCCCCCAAGGAAAGTGTCACCCTCATTGAGGGCTGACACCGGGCACCACCCAGTTGGAGGCGTTAAACTCAGCACTTCCTGGGAGGCAACCCAGAGGATTCAGACTGATCTGGTAGTTTACGTCACTCAGGTACTATCTTTTTGAACCCTTTTGCATCCATGAATCTGCCAATGAGGACATTGTCCAACTTAAGCATGGGGGGGTGGTAAATTGCATAATCCTGAGCTCAATTAATCAGTCTGAATGAATAAATTAATTAATTTAAAAAAAAAATTGAATTTAGGAAGAAAACTTAGGCATTAGAAACTTGTCAATAGTGGGAAATAATACAGAAAGAACTTAAACACTTAGACTTTTCAGGCCTTCAGGCTTAATCAGCCCTGGTGTCCGTTAAAATATGGATTTAGCAGCGAATCCTTGCAACCTTAAGCTATTCTAATCCACCTACTAAATAAGGTAATAAGTATACGACTTATCAACTCACCCTCTAGCTCAGGAAAACTTTGAGTCTAAGCATCTGCACACATTTTTGCACAGACTCACTTCTCGGAGATTTTGACAGAAATTGGGTAGCTAATGAACTCTCTAGGGTGGTATGGCTGGCAAGTTGTCATGGGTAACAGCCCATTGACAGGTTATCCAGAACCCAGCCATAGGCCATTTCTTTTTCGTTGCCTCTAGGTACATTTGAGATCAGGGAAGCCACCTACACAAAAAAAAAGGAAGAAGAAGAAAAGAAAATAAACCACACTTCACCGCACAAGTATGGCTGGCAAGTGATCGTAGGTAACAGCCCATTGGTTGGTTGTCCAGAGCCTAGCTCAATAATTGCACAAAAAAGATCAAAACACCTAAGGAAGAAGCAGGGAAGTAGTACAAGCCGGGGAGATATACACTGGAAAAATCCTTGTGTTGACCCCAATTAAAACAAATGTAGGGAGAAAGCTACCAATCGAACAAATACACCTTCAGGCAAATTTGTTTCCTTTTCCGGTCACCTAGAGGCGTAGAAACTCGAAGTCTGTCTCAATTACCGTTAAGTGAGTCTATCACAGCATTCACACCAAGATGCTTAGCACTTAGGGTTTTGACCGAGTTTTGGGTGGGTTGGGTAGCCCTAAAAAGTTACCAACCCACACTGAATTCCGAAAAAAATTCTTCTAAAAAATATATATATACGTATACATATGTATAGTTATATATACACTAAAGCAAGGATTCGGGCGATTCGTATTTTGGCAGACACCCGGTCGCTGCTTAGTCTTTGTAGATTAAGATCTGCATATATTTCCTCTTATTGACAAGTAACGAAGTGCCTAAGCAATTACTTCTTGAATTCTGCAAGGAAATAAAGACTAGAATAAACCTTGCTAGGGACTAGCAAGGAGTAAGCATGGGGGTATGATAACACTACACAAGGGGGTGATAATTATGTTGAATATGGCCCATCTTTAGAATAAAAGGCACAACATAAGTAGAATAGGAGCATTGCATGCATCATGTACCAAGATTGCTTATAAACTGCATTAATGGCAATTTGTGTAAGCATTTGTCAAAGCAGACCTCAGATGAGCAATCGGACCACACGGATGGATTTAGAATGACGAATGGAGTCCAACGGACTTAAGATCGGCCAAATCCGACATCCGAAGCTCCTACAATGGGACCAAGAAGTTCTGACCGTTGATCTGGAGATCAACGACCCAGATTGCGCCACGTCAGCCCCGCCCCTGCGCTTGCCGCGCCTTCAGCCAGCCGAGAGCAAATCTCGGCCGTCGATCTTCAATCGAACGGCTGAGATTCGCGCGCCCGCCCGCGGTCGCCGTGACAAAGTGCAGGCGTGGCGCAACGGTGAGCGCGCACGCCCGCACCCACGTGACGCGCGTTCGAGCTGTGCGCAGTGGGATTTGAAGACGGGCGACGGGCGTGGAGAAATTGGGCCGCCCGATTAGCAGCGGGCGGCCAGGATCTTTCCACGTGGCGCGACTACAGCTCACGAGCGTCCACGCGCGCGTGCATGCCGGGCGAAGACGCGTGCGCACACGCATACCCGAGGTGCGATCCCAGTGCAGGCGAGGAAGACTCTCAGCCGTCCGATCTTTGATTGGACGACTCTCGTTCAGCGGCCGCAGATCGCGCGAGGAGAAGGCACGAGGCGGGCGGCTGACCAGCGATGAGAGGGCTTCACCGACGCTTTTGGAAGCGGCTTTAGCGACGCTCTGGATGTCGCTAAAGCTCCTTCTTCTTTTAGGAAGCCCTTAACTGTATTTAACCCCCCTCCAACCACCATTCAAGGTATTCACTCCCCCTTGCAACTATTCCACCCCTCTCTTAGCTAGCTCTAGGCACTCTTGTAATCGCCGGAGATGATGAGCCACCGACGGAGCCTCCTCCACCGTCGTGGCTGCCTTGTCGCTCTCCACACACTTTCTCTCTCTCTCTTTTAAGCTTTCTATTACTTTTGTTGAAGCATGTATTTAATGTTGTAAGTTATGAACTACAAGTGCATGTTTAATGAAGTTATTTTCCGTTCAGTTGCCATTTTAATTTCTGTTCAAGTTGCATGATCAAAACAAAGAGCTTTCTAACCTTAAAACTTTTCTCGCTCTCTCTATCTCTCTCTCTCACTTTTCAAAATCGCACCTTTCGCAAGTAAAAACTCTGCACTTTCCATGACAACAAGTGGTAAGTAAAAATCCAATTGTCACGCCTCCCTGAGACCGACACTCGGACTCACCTCCGTTTAATTATTTTGAAATCGACGTTGCAAGTGGGACTATAACGACACTCCTTAACACACACGCACAACAGCACGTCATCAACCACCCCAAGGTCGCTGACAGACGTAACGGTGACTACGGCACGCGTGATAAATGCATGGGTAGCTACCCCGCACTGGCACGCGGTCAGTCGTTTCCGTTAACGGGTGCGCCCAAAGCACAGCACGGAACCAGTATAGGGCAGAGCCCTCTCAGTAACAGGGGTCCAACCCCTCCATAGTAGCCAAACAGGGGTCTTGCCTTTCCACAGTCTGCGCACCCTCTCCTGACTACCCTGGTTTGCCCTGTGAGCTTAACAAGTCGGTGTAGGAGGGCTAGCGGAACCCCGGGGCCCGTGGGGTAGCTAGTGCTCTCCCTACACTAGTAGCTCTCCTCGGTACTATGTACACGAGGGCCAAAAGTCGGTACAAAGTGGCCAGACCTAACCCTGGGTCCCTGGGGCGGTTAGCTCATCTCTGCACTAAACTGGGGGACAGTTGCTCTCCTTGGTACTCCGTACTCAAGGGCCAGCTCGCTTCCCCAATTCTACTCCATTCACTTTCCAGGAGTTCTACTCCTAACTCCCCGTAGGGTTCATGCTCTTTTAACTCAGCCAATTTAGGTTTCACCGTTCCAGCTTTATATCCATATAACCCATGTTCTCAACAGTAATTATTCATTCATAAACAGGCAGCTGTTAACCAATTTACAGACAGTTATCATTTCCTTTCTACTTTTCCAAGACTGCAATATATATGTGCAACTAGTTTTCCAGTCCTAGGATTCATGCCATACCCTAGGATCTATCATTCAATCTAGTTTTCCAATCCTAGGATTCATGCAATACCCTAGGATCTATCATTCAATCTAATTTTTCAACCCTAGGGTTCATGCAATGCCCTAGACTTTATTAATTATTTCACAATTGCATAATTTTTGATAAAAAAATTGAAAGGGCCACTCTACTCGCAAGATCGGGAGTATTGGGGGCGTGATCGGCAATCCCGCGCGCCTCCGCAACCCCCAGAGCCGCAACGGAATGGGATCCTAACACAAGGACCAACACAAGGGGTTACTCAGAACAGCATACAATTACTGTAAACAAGTAGAGGAAATAAATCTGGAAAGAACGAAACTTGAAACGCGGAAAACGGACTCCGAACGGACCCTAAACGGGTAAAAAACGACGAGTATGCCCAAAATCAGATGTCTGGAACTTCTTCCAGACGTCTTAAAAGGTCGATCATGTCATACCTTGGTCTGCGCGGTCCTTCAGATGTCCAGAAGCCCGCTGGATCGTCTGAACTTAGTTTCCAGACGTCCGATTGTCACCTCGGACGTCTGGAGGTCCTCTCCGTCGTCTGGTACTATCCCCAGACGTCTGATTGGTGTGGGATGGTGAGCCCTACCGCCCTCCCGAATGATTCCTGCACACACACGCCCGCTCTCATCACGAAAAGGTGCAGAAGAACGTAGCAGACGTCTGCATGTCCGTACATGCGTAAAAAGGAGAAGGTAAGAAAATATTGTACCTGTCAGACGTCTGGACCTTCCTCCAGACGTCTTCTGCGTCGTCTGGACGTAAGTCTAGACGTCTAATTCTAGGAAATTTTCCCAGAATCAGGACCCTTTTCGCTCTCTGCCCGCGACACACGGCCGTGTCGTGCCGCGCCCGCCTGTTGCCCGAGCTGCAGCAGCTCCTCCGCGACACCCCACGCTCGCTGCTCTCCCGCCGGTCGGCTCTAGCTGCCCCGGCAAGCTCGTACCCTCGTGGTCGAGCTTCTACTTCCTCTCGCAACAACCCCTCCTTCCCGCACGCTTGCAGCAGCCGCTGCTGCTTCTCTCACTCACTCACGCTCTTGCTGGCAGGGAGAAGGAGAAGGAGAAGAAGAAGGCGGTGGAGTGAGGGTGAGGGAGAGGGAGGTGCTATTTGAAGGCGGCACAGGGAGAGAGAGAGGAAGGCTTCGTCGTCTGCACGGAGGGAGAGAAAGAGAAGAACGAAGGCGGCGGGTTCAGTCTGTGCGCGCATGCGCGCAGACGCGGACCCGTACGCTGAAAAAAATTAATACCAGACGTCTGGGATGGCTTCTAGATGTCTGGCCAGACGTCTTAAACGACGCCTGATGCCTATTCGTTACACCTATACTCTAAATAAAATGGGAACACGCTCTTGAAAATACGCTCCTGCATGCAAGAGCGATAAGAAATAAAGAAACACTGGGAACATGATCCCAAAAATGCCCAACAAGGGTCGACAAGATAGAAATTAAGTTCTAATGTCTATCTAAACTAAATCTAAACTACGATCTAATGACTAAATTAAGAAAAGGTTCCTCTGTATGCCTACATGCATGGGATCAAGGCTCACAGGCATCTGTTGTTGGCCTCCAGGTGGCGTCAAGGTCCACCAAAAATATCACCTCCGTCATTCACGTCCGCCGCGTTGTTGCGTGTTTTTGCACAGAAGAAGATCCATGGTTTGTGATTCAAAAAAGCTTTCAAAATAGCATAAAAATAACATAAAATTCTTGAAAAAATTAACAGGCGTGTTTCCTCCCCGGCAACGGCATGATTTGAAAGAGCGATCTTCGTTTTCGATAAAACTTTATTATGAAATGACGTGTCATTGTATTTAATTGCGTGGTAGAAAATCACTTTTCAAAACATTTTATTTCTCAGAATCTAACCACGAAAATAGTTAGGTCGTCTCCACAGGGAGGAATTACCCTATTTAAACTAGTGAATCATTCTTGTTTATTCGGGAATCTCAATGTATATGCATACTAACTGGTGCATGTGTTTTCAACATAATTTCTTGATTTAAAGAATTAATCAATAATGTAAGGGTGTACATGCAAAATCACCACCAATGAAATACCTGAATTACGATCTTAATACCGACAAGCATCATCAAATTTAATTAAATCAGAATTTGTTCCCTATAACAAATATACATGCTTGCTTATTCATGAGATGAATTTGACTGTATGGAATTCAATTAGAATTGAGGGACATGCATGCAAATCTACCATAATATAATAATAAGATAAATAAGTGAATAGTGTTGTCCACAATGGTAGGATTTCGTAATTTTTAATTGTACCCAAAACAGAGGATTTCTCCTCTTTCTTCCTTACCCGTGAAGAAGGAAGGCCGGTCGGCCGTTGACGAGCGAGGGAGGTTGACGAAGACGAGGCCGATCCAATGGAGGTCGTGGCGTCAATGGAGATGGTCAGAGGTCGCTGGCTGGCAGAGGAGAAGTTCGCTGGTAGCGGGTTTCCAACGTGTGTGCATGGGCTGCGGGAGGCGCTGCCTTGGGCCTGGGCGAGCACGTGGTGGTGAGGCGAATCCAATGGAGTCAACGGCGTGGGGAACGAAGGTCATCGGGGACTGCTGTGTGGAGGTCCTCTTGCCGTTTGTTGGGTTCCTTCAGTGTGCAAAGGAAGATGAAGAAGACGAAGAAGGAGAAGAAGAGGAAGTGGTCGGGCGGTGGCACGCGGGCGTGCACAGGTGCGCGCAGTGTGTGCATGGCTAGTTGTGTGCGCGCAAGAGCCCGTGGTGGACGTGCGCGCGTGCGAGTTGGAGTCGGCGTGGGCGAGGGATTGCAGGGCGGTGCATGGTGTGGCTGCACGCAGTGAGGGGGTAGTGCGCGGCTGGCTGCGGTAGGTGAGGTTCCTCGACTGAAGGGGGTTTTGGCAGTGATGTGTGTGTCTGCGGTAAGGAGATGTTGGGTTCTTCTGGGGGAAGAAGAGCGTGAATAGGAGTGGAAGGTGTTGGGGGAATGGCGTCAAGGCTGGTGATGGTGGTGCTATTTAAAGGTGAAGTGGCACGCACGCATTGTCATTGCGTGCACGGGCTAAGGGGCAATGTTGAAGCTCTCTTTTGATGGCCACAGTGCGCGCATGTTGCATGGTGTAAGCTTTTTTCCATGGTGAAGAAGATGGAGAGGGAGTCCCCGCCAGGGGGAAGATGATTCCTCTCTGAGGAAGATGCCAACTTTCATTTTAAACATCCTTGGTTTGTTCTTCTTTGGCCGTCGATTTCTCCAACCACTCAGCGAAGATCGTGAGTGGTTGGGGTGGTTGAAGAGATGAGGCACAGTTGGCAGAGGAAAGGCCGCTGCAGTTTGAACATCATCAGACGTCTAGAATAAGTTCTGGATATCTTAAAAGTTGACAGTACTACGATCCCTGCTCATCAGACGTCCAAACTTAATTCAGGATGTCTTATAGAAGCAACAATGGATGTCTGACTCTCGTACCTAGCCTACATTCATCAAATAGATCATATCATATGCTATTAAATGTAAAATTAGAGCATAAATTTAAATGCAGGCCAAGGTGAATTACCATATAACTCCTAATTAATTAACAACTAAGAACAAATAATTAAATAGTACTTAGGCTAAATAATAGTCCACAAAAGTGGACTTATCATATGTGGTAGAGGGAAACGAAGGAGGTTTGGAGGGCTCATCAGAGTCGCGGCGGAGACGGCCAGAGAGAGGAAGAAGACTTTTTTGTGGCCTAACCGGACTGAGGAGAATAGCTGGTGCATTAGGGCTTTATATAGAGCTCAAATCCGAGCTCTAAATCAAGAAACTCTCTTGATTGAACCATGGTTGTAGGGAAAAAGGCTCCCAAAATCCTCGAGCTCGCATGAGTTCCAAGATCTGATTTGGGATTCTAGAGATAGCTCAAATGACTGAGTATCTTTCAATCAGCAATCTCTCCAAATTTGAAGGGATTTGATTGACAAATCAAGGAGAAATCCTTGATTGAAGTTAGTGCTTCAAGGGCTTGGAGATTCTACTCACACGCATGGAAATAGGGGTATAAATGCAAGAATGATGAGAAAGTTAGGGACCTAAATGCAAGGAATTTTGAAAGTTAGGGGTTTAAGTGGGAGAAATAGAGGTTTTAAGGACTGAAGTGCAAACTAAGTCAAGATGAACTCTGATTAAGCCCAAATTTTGGCCATAGCCTAATTTGAACCCAAGGAATTTAATGGTGAATTTGGATTTGAGTTCTGACCACGTTTGATTAGGAAATTTGCATAGAAGCCCAAATTAGGGCAAAATCCCATTTGAAACTCTATCTAAGGTCAAAATGGATTCAGATGGTCAAACCTATTAGAATAATTTTCTATGAATGTTAGGAGGTTTATATGAATTTTATCCTGAATAGAAACCTCTTAAATTAAGCAGGTCTGAAATTTGGGTTTTGTGTTCTGATGCGGTTCTCGAAACACGTGAAACCCTATTTCTGTCTGTATGGACCCACTCTTTGGACTTTAATGCTTATTTGACCTTTAATTTACCCCTGGGTGACCCCGTGGTTACTCTGCATTTGTGGTCTGTTTTTAAAACTGTAGAATTAACCTTGATTTGTTGTTCTCTCCTCAAAATGGATCTAAGTGGAATTACGACTCTCCGATGATCATCCAAGAGCATTTATCTTTGGATTTCCACTAATTCAAGTTAGTTTTGGCTAATGATTGTGTTACCATCACCAAGACTCCTTAGGAGTTATATCCGAATTTTCTTAAGTCCTCAGGCTCATATCCCAAGAGCAAAACCCCTACCTCCCTCTCAGAATAAATCACACACTCTCTCTCCCCCTTAAGTTCAAACTAGACCAGACCAAATCAGATCTGGTTTGAACCAACCCAGGCCCTTGTGTGTGGGGTCACAGGAGAGGCGTGCATATGGACCCCGTGGTTACTCTGCATTTGTGGTCTGTTTTTAAAACTGTAGAATTAACCTTGATTTGTTGTTCTCTCCTCAAAATGGATCTAAGTGGAATTACGACTCTCCGATGATCATCCAAGAGCATTTATCTTTGGATTTCCACTAATTCAAGTTAGTTTTGGCTAATGATTGTGTTACCATCACCAAGACTCCTTAGGAGTTATATCCGAATTTTCTTAAGTCCTCAGGCTCATATCCCAAGAGCAAAACCCCTACCTCCCTCTCAGAATAAATCACACACTCTCTCTCCCCCTTAAGTTCAAACTAGACCAGACCAAATCAGATCTGGTTTGAACCAACCCAGGCCCTTGTGTGTGGGGTCACAGGAGAGGCGTGCATATGGCATGGGAGAAGTGGGGACCTGACCCCCTATTTTCGAGCAAAGCTTATGGGGGAAGGATTCAATAAATATCAATGTTCGTTTTCTCTCCCACTGATGTACGACTATCTTTAGCCTACTTCCTTGCACGAGCTGTTGAGGAAGGCTCTCAGTCAATTGCAACTACTATTGTTGCTGTGTTGCTCAATTGAAGATGCAGGTGGCTTCGCAGATGTGTTCTGCGGTTCCTGGATGTGGAGTCGATGAAGAAGATGACCAATCAACGACGAACGGAGGCAGAGAAAGGCAGATATCTAGCAATGACCTGTGGAACGAAATACGGGCTAAAATCCCTAGTCAGATAGCTTAAAAGCCTCACCGTAAAGTAAGAAAGGTGGTGGTGATGTTTATTGGGTGATTCGTGTGGTGTAGGTGGTGGACGTAGTCGGAGATGATTGTAATGCTTGGGCTTGTCTAGCGAAGAGGGTGAGTGGTTGAAACTCCCAATAAGGATAGGTCCTTTAATCGTAGGAGCCTAAGGGATGTTTTGGTGGTGGCGGTTTGGTGTTTGGTGGACGGGGGCACTGGTGCAAGCTCGTTGGAGCTCGTGCAGGAGACAAAGATGATGATGGCGGAACAGGTGATGCAGTGGCTTTAGTGAAGTCTAAGGAGCTAAGAGGACTTTAAGAGGGAAGAGGAAGAATGGGAACTTATCGAGGAGAGAGGAGGTTGGGAGCACATCGACTTGACTAGTCGTATGTGAGGGAGATGAAGACCTCCGGTGGGAGAGAGCGGCGACAATGATGAAGGAAAGAACTCCTGATGTGGCCGATGAGTAGAAGAGAGAGAGAGAGAGAGAGGAAGATAGGAGCCTCCCAATTTGGTCGTTGGGAGGTCGGAGGAAAGGGATCAAAGTGAGTCGAAGGATCTAAGGTCGGAGGCGACCGGAGGAGGGAAAGAAGAGGAGTTTTGGCTTGGAACCTGGTTGGGATTAATCGTGGGACATTGAGGAGTTTACATAGATGAAGATTAGGCCTTTAAATGCTAAGAATTTATGATTTTTCTTCGCGAATTTGGAAGGTTCAAATATGGAAATTCTCGAGCTCGCTTGAGCTCTCTTGTTGGCATTAGGATTCGAGATCTTGCTCATTGGATCCCTCATGGTCTGAACACCAATCCATCCAATTTTGGAGGGATTTGGTGAAGATCTGATGAAGATCTCCTTTGAAGTCGGTATACTTTGGGTTTTACAAACCCTGTTGTGTGTGATTAGGAAATCCTGATGTCAATGGCAACAGGGACCTATGTACGAAAGTGACGAGAAGTTGGGTCTTTTGGTAAGGAAAGTGTAGAAATTAGGGGTCTAGGTGTAGAGAATAGTGTTTTGGGGACATAAATGAAAATTAGGTCAAGATGGACTCTGATTGAGCTCAACTTTTGGTGTTAACCTAATTTGGACCCAAGAAATCTAATGGTGAACTTGGATTTGAGTTTTGACCACTTTGGACTAGTTAAATTGCACGGAAGCCCAAATCAAAGCAAATTCCCGTCTGAATCTTTATTTTTGGTCAAAATGAGTTCAGATGGTTAAAGTGAAGGTGCCAAATCTCTTAGAATATTTTTATATGAATTTTAGGAGGTTTAGATTGAATTTATATCTACTAGAACCCTTTAAATTTAAGTGAGGCTGATAATTAAGGTTTTTAGTAATATTTTCAATCCTCAAAATGCGTAAAATCCAGATTCAGTTATTCTGAGCCTACTTCTTGGTTATTTAAGTTCATTTGATCTTTTATTAACCCCTACTTAACCCCTTGGTTAATCTGCTTTAATGGTGAGATGTTAAAATAGTATAATTAATCCTGTTTTCCTATCTTCTTAAATCAGATCAGCACAGAATTATGATTCTCAGACGATCATTTAAGAGCATTTAACATGTGATTCTAACTAATTCAAGTTAGTTATGATGAATGATGGTATTACCATCAAGAGTACACTCTCCTTACTTGCAATTAAGCAGACATCCTAGCAAATGTGCTGGAAATAAGACAAACTATCCTGTTGCCTCCACCACTACTGAAGAGGCCAATGGTAGAGGGTTCCTACTACCACTACCATAAAATGAAGGACCATGCCACTAAGAACTATGATGATATGTGGGATAAAATCAAGTAGCGGATCCACAATAGTAACTTAGCTCATATGTTAAGAAAAATAAGGATGATCCAAAAGAGAAAGGCCTTGAGATGACCCTCAAGAATTCCACTGCGACAAACTACAATAGCTACTTAGAGCTAATATGGTCACGGGAAGAGAGCCTATGAAATATATGAGGATCTTACTGGAGTCCTCTAGGAAAAAGGCCTTTGCTAGAATTTGAGTAGACGAATACTACTCCAAGACCTTGCACCTACTAGCCTAATGACGACAATAGGAACTTGAAGGCCACTACTAGATGCCAATGGAGGAGAACTAGGAACTGCTCCCTATTGATACAGATTTTACGTGATTTGTTAAAGCGGGTTTTTAAATAGTTGTAACGCATAAGACTGATCGACTTTTAAAATTTATAAACCTTGATATGGTATCTAGGGTTGTCCAAAGAGGCCCATTTGTTAGTCAAATAGTTATTCTCTCTCTTGCCTACTCAAATCGACACTTGTACATTTGTTTGTATTTTTGATTTTGCGAATTTTTAGGGTTTTGAAATAATCGAGGCATGCAAAGATGAAGTGACTACGCATAAGTGATCAAGATAGAATCTACCTTTCTAAGCTCACCCTAGGCAAGTGCGCCTAGGGTAATTAAAAAGGGGAAGTGAGTGCACTAAGCTACTAGAAAAGCTAGAAATTAAAGCACATAAAAAGATGGAGACAAGATATGGAAAGGCACTTTGGATTTAAAATGAAGTAGTAGAGTTTACAAGGTACTTGGGGAGCTCAATTATGTGAATGGCACCACATAATTAATCCTTAAGTAGAGGAATGATTTTAACTACTATAAACAAAATAACTGAAAGAAAATGAAGTAAGAAGCTTCTCCCAAAATGTAGAAAGTATCCTTAGTCCAAGCTCAGCAGCTCCTGGGCCTGAAGAGGATCCTCCTTGCTCCTTGAATGCTTCTTCCTATGCTCCTGCCAAGGTGGACGTCCTCCACCTTAGCTCCTTCCTGCTTGGCATTCCTCCCTAGGTGGTGTGCTCCTTGGCGTGGAGCTAAGGAAGAGGATGGAAGAAGGTGAACACCAAAGAGACAAGCTAGGTGTTTCCTTTGATCACCTTCTCTTCTCCTCCTCCTTGAACATGTACTTTAGGTAGAATTATGGGAAGTATTTGCACTAGCCAAGGATGAAGAAAATGGTAGGGATGGGGGGGTCTTTTTAAAGGCTAGTATGGATGGTGGTTGGAGGGTGAATGGGTCTTTTTGGTGGCCAATTGAGGGGTAGGGAGACACCTATGGATGGCGCCAAAATGGTCCTTCTAGAAGGTGGTGGGTTGGCACCCAATTGGAGGGTTAGGATGGCATGTTGGATGGAGTGTAGCATTGAGATGGCATGGGGTTTTTGGTGCCAAGGAAGGTGGGAAGTTAAAGGGTGCAAGGCACCCTTTGGTGGACGTCCACCATGAAAGGATGCCTTGCATTTTGGCACCAAGTGTGACTGCTATGGACACCGGCCATGAAGGGGTGTGTTGGAGGTATTTTAGGTGCCAACTTGAAGGTGGTTGTGGTGTTGTTTGATGACTTAAGTGTGGTGGTTAAAGGGTATGGTGGACGACTTAACTGTAGGGTGGTTAAGTGATGGATTGGCACCAAGGAAAGGAGCTTCTAGAAGGCCTTTATGGATGGCAATGAAGGGGTTCCAAAGGAGTCTCCTTGGTGCTAAGTGAAGTGGTGCCAAGGAGGTTGGTTGTGGTGGTGTTTGGCCATCCATTAATATGGTGGTTAAAGGGTGGTGTGGATGACCAAAGAAGATGGTGATTAAGGGTCCTCTTGGAACCAAGGAAGGGATGCAAGGGATGGCCATAATGACACCAAGTGAAAGGGTGTGTAGGAGGACAAATTGGTGCCAAATGAAGAGGTACCAAGAAGGGTATTTTAGGCTCCAATAGGTGGTGGATTAAATGTAGGTGGACGGTCATTAGGTGGAGAGGAAGTAGGGTAGGAGCTGGAGTAGTGGAGGAGCTAGCTAAGCTAGCTAGTGGCTTGGCTAAGTAGAGGAGGAGTTGGAAGGAGCTTTTCTGAGCTGACTTGAGCTGCCATGGAGCTTGGATGAGCTAGAATTGAGCTAGATCCAGCTGAGATGAGCTAGGTTCTAGCTACTAGAGCTTCTATCTTTTCACTTGTGCTTGTGCTTTCCACATTGCCAAGGTTCATGTGATCTCCAAAGTATTCATCCTTGACAATCAAATGGTAACTACATAAGATAATGTAAAAGAAATGCTAATGCATGCTCTAAACCCTAAATGCAAATGCATGCTAAATTGAATGAGATAATGTAATGCAATTAACAAAACCTTAAGAACTAGATGTGAATGGATATTAAGGATGATGATAAACTGGCATTTACCACCTATCAAGCTAATTTTTGGAGTGAATGCCACCGCATGAGAAGTGGGCAAGACTTCCACTCAAGTTAATATAGTGAGCGCCACCTTGACGTTCTCACTATGGGGGGTTGACACTCGTTGTCAGGGGTTTGAGCGGCTAGTCATAGCCTTATTTTAGAAAATTGTTGAGCTAGGAAAGTACTTCGACCCTCTCCTAATTACTTTGCTTGTGGTTGGACAAGATCAACTTGACATCTGGTGCATGAGGGTAGCACGGTGGGCACCCTCTTCCTAAAGACTTTGAATCACCTAGGCTTCAGGGAAAAGGACTTGACCCCCTCAACTTACCCTATGGTTGACTTTGGCAATCACAAGATCATGCTGAAAAGGGAAGATTGAGCTCCACTCACCATTTGGGATGGGAACAAGCATCTTGAATTGCATGATCACCTTTATGGTCGCGAACATGGGCAACATTCAATAAGATAGTGGGTAGGCCAACCGCCTACAACTTTACCATGTTAGCTTTGCCCTACTTCTTGATAGTGATATTCAAATCTCTAATAAACATTAGCATCGTCCATGGGGATCCATTGGTGGGATGAGAATTGCTCCAACTGAAGTTTGAGATGATGCTCTAATGGATGCCCCTAAAGCCTCAAAAGTAGGAAAAATAAGGATGCTTGGGTAGGGGCATCCATTGGAGCATCCATTGGGCTGGGATGCTCCAATGGATGCCCCTAAAGCCTCAAAAGTGGGAAATAAGGGGCATCCATTTGAGCATCTGATGTGCATGCATCTGATTAACCTAAAATGCCTATTAGTGCATGTTCTTAGTGTCATATTGGCATCATACATTGTAAATATTGCATAACATGCATAATCATGCATTTAGGTCAAGTTGTATAAATTGTATAATGATTATTTTTTTTTGGCCAGGGACTGGGCAATGATAAACACGTATAAATTCATCGTAAAATGCTTATTTGTGATAGTTCCTAGGCTTAGCACTGCATATCATGATATAAATATTGCATAGCATGCATCATTCTGCATTTAGAGTAGTTATTTATATTTTAGGTTAATTAGGTCCTTTTTATGGTTAGGAGAAAAGAGGATTTATTTCAGGGCCTCGGATGGACGATCAGACCATACGAATCTGATCGGGACGACGATCAGAGACTAACATCTCTGAAATCATCTAGATCGGAGTCCCTTAGCATCACATTAAGCCAGAGGAAGATCAACGGCCAGGGGGAAATGCGACATCCATACGGGTTTCGGATGGAAAATCTGACCATGCGGATGGATCCGGAGCGACGATCGCAGTTCGGCATCGCGGGAATCATCTTGATCTGAGCAGTGTAGCACCCTCTACAAGAAGAAGAAGATGGACGGCCCAGATGGTGCCACGTGGTGCCATTCGGATCTCCCAACACCGGCCAGCAGCACCGCCCAACTCCTTCATCCGCACCCTTCAATCCTAGCCATTGGATCAAGATTCAACGATTGGGAAGCGGACGCACCAAGCCGCTCCACACGGCACAAGGGAAGGGTTGCCGTAATGGTGGGAGCACTGCTTTGCAAAGGAGGGGCGCGGGTTCGAATCCACGCAGCCCCCCCAATTTCCAATTTGGCCGGCCGCTCAGCAGCAGTCGCGCAACGTGCAGCAGCAGCAGCGCAGCATACGCACACGCGCATGCCAGCGTACGCGAGACACGGGTGTGCGAAGCACGCAGCGCACGCCAGCAGGGAGGCGCGCAGATCTTCAGCAACATTTATGAGGGCCTATAGCGACACTTGCTGCCGTCACTAAAGGCCCACGCGTGCCAGCAAGAGGAATTGAAGGGCGGATCTTCAACGATAGCTGCAGCGACGTTTGTGGACGTCTGTAAAGACCCAGATACGATTTTTGCCTCTCCTATAAATTCATCGTAAAATGCTTATTTGTGATAGTTCCTAGGCTTAGCACTGCATATCATGATATAAATATTGCATAGCATTCATCATTCTGCATTTAGAGTAGTTGTTTATATTTTAGGTTAATTAGGTCCTTTTTATGGTCAGGAGAAAAGAGGATTTATTTCAGGGCCTCATATGGACGATCAGACCATACGGATCTGATTGGGTCGATGATCGAAGACTAATGCCTTTGAAATCGTCCAGATTGGAGTCCCGTAGCATCACATTAAGCCCGAGGAAGATCAATGGCCAAGGGGGCAATGCGACATCCATACGGGTTTTGGATGGAAAATCCGACCGTACCGATGGATCTGGAGCGACAATCGCAGTTCGGCATCGTGGGAATCATCTTGATCTGAGCACCGTAGCACCCCCTACAAGAAGAAGAAGATGGACGGCCCAGATGGCGCCACATGGCGCAATCCGGATCGCCCAACACTGGCTAGCAGCATCGCCCAACTCCTTCATCTGCGCCCTTCAATCCTAGCAGTTGGATTAAGATCCAACGGCTGGGAAGCGGACGCACCAAGCCGCTCCACACGACACAAGGGAAGGGTTGCCGCAATGGTGGGAGCACTGGTTTGCAAAGGAGGGGCGTGGGTTCGAATCCCCGTAGCCCACCCAATTTCCAATTTGGCTGGCCACTCAGCAGCAGCCACGTAGCGCGCAGCAGCAGCAACGCAGCGTACGCGCATGCGCATGCCAGCGCACGCCAGCACGCACGTGACACGGGTGTTCGAAGCATGCAGCACCAGCGGAGCGCACGCCAGCAGGGAGGAGCGTAGGTCTTCAGCAACATTTATGAGGGCCTGTAGCGACACTTGCAGCTGTCACTAAAGGCCCGTGCGTGCCAGCAAGAGGAATTGAAAGGCGGATCTTTAGCGACAGCTGCAGCGACGTTTGTGGACATCACTAAAGGCCCATGCATGCCAACAAGAACAATTGAAGGGCGGATCGTCAGCGACAGCTGCAGCGACCTTTGTGGACGTCAGTAAAGACCCAGATACGATTTTTGCCTCTCCTCCTCCACTATAAAAGGACCTACACCCCCTCCCTTCCAAGCCATCTCTACCTACTCTACTCCCACCTACTCCCAAGCTCTAGTAAGCCTACCAACGATCCATTAGAGCTTGTTCTCAAGCTCCCAAGGTGCCTATTAGTGTAGTGAACCTCTACCCCACCAAATACTCCTCCAACTTCCCATCTCCCTTCGTAGGTCACCTTGGAGCCGTCCTCTCACCTCCATTCCGGTAGCAGATCAACTTCGTCTTCTCACCTCCATTCCGGAGCTACGCCGAAGCTTTCCTCAACCTGACGTCCTCCAGCATCTCACCTCCGTCGTCCCGCTCCTCACCTCCTTCGTCCGAGCTTCCACCAGGCGCCGTCGTCTCGCCGAACAGTCGATTCGGGAGATTTCCTCTCACCTCCCTTTCTTTTTTTATTTTTATAGTTCATTGTAATCGACATTGAATTGATATATATATCATATTTGTTCCACATCTCTATCTTGTGAATCATTTGCTTGTCTTTTATTTCAAAAACACAAAAAAATAACAAAACCCCAAAATACCAAAAAGAAACGAATCGAAGTGCGGTTTTCAATAAAGTAAACGTCGCCTCCCTATGTTCGACCCGGGACTCCCTTGGAGTTTCGGTATAAATTTTATCTAATCGACGTGTTTTGCAACTACGATGACGGGTTACTTGTAACCTCGATTTCTAACACGCGAAACACACCTGATCATTTTGGCGCCGTTGCTGGGGAGGCAACGGAATTTACTTTATTGTTTACTGTGCTTCTTTGCATTTACATAGCACTAACCCTACTTGTCTTTGATCTACTGTCTTGCAGGTACCCTAGCATGGAGATCCAAGTGCGGTAGATTGGAGTAAAGTGAGGGTAGAGTACTCTGTAAGTGTCCCCCACTTCCCCCCCACTAGTTCATTTCACCACAATCATAGCCAAGACCTAATCTACTTAGGTGTTTACATAAACCGTAGGATAGAATTGTTTGTCATGTTTGCCACCTTTATCCACCTCACCCCCACATTTAAAAAAAAAAACAAAAAAGAAAAAGAGATACTTGCTGTGGGACGAATCAATATATACACTCTATACACCCACATTTGAGGCACATAATCGGACTTGATTTTTATCTACTCAACTGGGATTCCGACCTGTGGACCCAGTACACGAATTCAACACATAAAAGAGTAGAAATCATATTAGGTTAATCACCTTTTTGTGTGCCTTAATCGGTGGTGCATTTGAGCCGATTGATTGAATTGTTTGGGCTGCACCACCTAATCTAAAAGAGGTTCATTGTGTAGTTACCCCATAGGATTCAATACTTAGGTGAAGCCAGGCACTCCATATTTTCTTGATTTACAAAGGAAAAATACTTGAACTCGTGCTTTCAAAACTTGGATTACCTCACAAACTTTGTTTGAAAACACCTAATATTTGAATCCTAAAAGCTATTAAGCAAGATTTGAATCCTAAAACTAACCTCATCATTAATAATCTTGCTTGAAAACCTCTTGGTTGTGCACAATGACACATTATCAAATGAATCATTAAGGGCACAATCCATTAAGGGCCCATCACATTCCAAAAGCACCAATATCCCAAGCCTAACTAAAATTGAGTAGACGTTGGCCATAAGGACTGGTTCACTCTACGGGATCCAGATTGAGATTATTCATGATTAACTTACTTATACTGGTCAATCTGATGTCTAGCTAGGGGAGTAGCGTCAAATGACCGCGGCTGGGGGGTACACTAGGAACCGGAGGCACAAGCCAAAGGAAGAACCTTCTCCCCAGTCCCTCCTTCTAACTGGTTGGATTGCCTGTACATAAGTAGAGTAAATCGTCCATAATCTTAGGTTGGATTCTGAGAGTCTGTAGCCTTTAGGCTACCTAACCTAAGGACAGGCTTGTATTTTTTATGCTGCAGGGTCCCTTCTCTTCCTCGTCCTTCCGACTTCCTTCTAGTGTATGCTTGGAAGGAGGTCATTGAACCCTCGTTTGGAAAGACCTTTAGACCATTCTCGGAGGCGAAGGTTGAGCTTTAGCCAAGTAGATCCCATGGCTGATCAACAACCACCTCCCCCGCCTCCGAACCAGTAGGAGTTGATTCAGAGGCAGTTGGAAGAATTGCAGCAAATGCAGCAATGGTTCCAACAAATGAATGGTCAGGGCACTCGGCCCTTGAAGGATTTTTATGATCCTTCAAATTATGAGGATCGTCCCGACATTGTGATCCCCACCGGAGATGTTGAGATCAAGCCCCAGGTTTTAAGTCTAATTAAACACTTTCACAGGCTTGGCTCAGATGACCCATTCCAACATTTGGAAGACATGATCACTCTGGTTCAGACTACCAAATCGCGGAATGTGGATGAAGAATAGATGCTCATGAGGCTTTTCCCCCATTCACTTAGGGATAAGGCCGCACATTGGTATCGTACCATTGGAAGACCGATTACTACTTGGACAGCTTTGAAATCGACCTTCCTAAAGAAATTCTTCCCAATTGGGCAAACCAATGCATTGCGACAGGCAATTACCACTTTTGCCCAGCGGTAGGGGGAACCATTTCATGAGGTCTTGGAGAGATTCTAGGATCTGTTGTGGAAGTGTCCACACCATGAGGTGCCTAAATGATAGCTTGTGCAGATTTTTTATCACGGGTTGAATGATCAACTCCGTAATCATGTGGATGCTTCTTGCGGAGGCAATTTCCTCAACAAGGATGCAGATAGCACGTATGATTTGTTTGAGGAAATGAGTGAAAATTCTTTAAACCACGCCTCCATGGAAACCTTCAACCGATCCCAACAAATTAGATCAAATGCCAATGAGGTCCAAGATTCTCGTACATTTGATATGGAATTGATCTGCAATAGATTAGATAAGATGGATCTGGTTACTAAACGAATGGAAGAGTGGATGTCCGAAAACTCTAATTTTTCTAGATCCGCTCAATCCCAGGGATCGGGATTCCATTCTTACTAAACGAATGGAAGAGTGGATGTCCGAAAACTCTAATTTTTCTAGATCCACTCAATCCCAGGGATTGGGATTCCATTCTTCGCAAACTCCTACGGGACGGGAGTTTATGAACCAACTAGAGACGACTCGACCTTCGAGCCAACTTTTCTCGGAACCTTATGGGTTCCAGACTGGGGCCTTTGATCCCAGTCTTTCTGATCCTTCTTCATCCTCATCTTATGAGGATGTTCATGCTGTGCAAGAGAATGTTAGGTCCAACCCTTATTCGAATTCCTACAATTCTGGTTGGAAAAATCATCCTAACTTCTCTTGGAAAGATCAAGGGCAGCAGACCCAATATCGACCCAACAACTATATACCGCAAAAACCAATGGGTCAAGGTCTTGTATATACTCAGTTGCCCCTGAATCAGGTTAATCAGCCCATGTGGAATTCTCAACAACCCACCGAGCAGGCTGACTTGAACCTGAAAATGATAGAAATGTAAGGGTCAATGCTCTAGCTCATGCAGCAGATGAAAAATTCGCTGGACACCTTGCAATCCGGACTTAGTACAAACAACCGACAGCTCGGATCTCTAGCATCACATTCTATACCAAACCCAAGGAATGTTCAGAACCGAGGCGCTGGGCCTTAAGGGTTTGGTAATGATGGGGAGTCGCATGCTCAAGCTCATGCTATCTATCAGGCTACCCCAGCCCCTTCCGGAGCTAACCAAGTTCCTACCATAATCAACCGGGAGCCTCCTGTTTTGCCCAACCCTCCCCAAGGCACTAACCAACAGCATTTTGCCACGGCAAACACCGTCACCTTGAGGAGTGGTAGTAAACACAAGGGACCTACCCAACCCCATGTCAACCCCATTAGGCCCCGTAGCAAGAATTCCAAACTCGCAACTAAGAATGTGATCAAAAAAACATCAGGGTCTGATTCGGGAGTATGTTGTTGTATGGGCAAACAGAAAAAGTCGGAGGAGAAATTGGAGGAAAGGATGTCCTTACTTTAGGCTTTCAAATTAACAATCATTTTACTCCTCGCGGCTATCGGATCAATCCCTGCCTACACCGTAGGTTTACTGAATGCATATAAAGAAAGGCGTAGAGCAAAATCTGAAATCAATAGGAGAGTAGTTTTATCTGATAACAAGAGCACATTGATCATAGACAAGCTACCTCCTAAGAAGCATGACTCGAGAGCCCCATTGATTTCTTGCACAATAGGAAACGTTATTTCTGACCGGGCCTTCCTCGACTTAGGTGCTTCCATTAATGTGATCCCTACCTCACTGCACATGGAATTGGGTCTAGGATACCTAAAACACACTGACATACCTTGCAGTTAGCCGATAGATCCATTACAAAACCAAGGGGTATTTTGGAGGATGTTTTAGTCAAGGTTAATGATTTACATTACCTTGCTGATTTCATGGTCCTGGACATGGAAGCCCCAAAACAGCTCAACCACACCCTGATTATTTTGGGAAGACCTTTCCTGACTACTGCCAAGGCGAGGATTGATTGTGAATCGGGAAATATAGAAATGGCCTCAGGGGATAAGTCAAATCGATTCAATATTTTCAAGGTCTCAAAGAAGAATAAAACTAAGTGTGGTTCGATGGAGGTGCTTGGTAGAATAGAGGAAGTAATGGCTATACATACCTTAGACAACCTTTTAATGGCCAACTTAACCCAAACTCGGGAAGAAGATCACACAGTTGCTGGAATAATTGAGGACAAAGCAAAAATGCGACCAATTGTAGCAACATGGGATGAAGAAGATATACATGAAATCAAAAAATTGTTGGATGATTCACGTGATCAAGATAAAATCCAACAATATCCTTATCCTGAATGCTTAGAGTTTGAGGTCCAACTTGTGGGTGGGAATTCTGAGGATCAGGATGGTTGGTTTAAGAACCTAGAGTGTGAGGATGAAATTGAACATTGGGGAAGAACTCTTCAAGCATTAGGTATTCTAGAGTACCCACAAATCCCCAGCACTTCACAAAACCCTCATCGTCCTTTTTCACCCAACCACTGCATAAATTCTATACCCAACTACACTTCCTCTGTAATAAATCAACAAAACTCCTATTGGAGACCATTTGGGCTCTCCCTGCACCACCAGCTTACCACTTTCATTGTTCATCTCTTTGGTAAGCCCATTTTCACTCTCCGGGACCCATACCTGGGGGCCCAGAAACTGTGTTGTTGTGGCCTCAATGTTTAGTTCTTGTTGATTGAGAACCTCGTCTAGCTAAAGGCACTAAACATAGCACATGTAAAGACTGTTCCAAGCTGACCAGTGTCTCACGGAAACCAGGTGCTATTCTTCCACTTCTACTCTCTTGCATGCTTTCATTTTTTTTCATAATGAGGACATTACAAAAGCTAAGCATGGGGGGGTAGACATATTTTACAACCTTTTTGTCAGCTGTAACAGTAATTTCCTGTTATTTGATTCTTGTTAAAAAAAAAATTAGAATTAGGAGATGAGAACTTAGGCATTAGGAGTTGTAAACTTTAGGAATTGATTCTTTGAGACCTGAATACTTAGACTCTTCAGGTCTTTGGGCTTAATTAGCCTGGGTGTCCACTCGAATGTGGATTTAGTCTCGAGTCCTCGCCAATTAAAATTTATTTTAATTTGGTAAATAATTTGGGATGATAAGTATGCGACTTATCAACCCACCCTCTGATTTGGGGGGACTTTAAGCCTAAGCATCTACACACATTATTTTACACTGACTCACTTTCTGACGATTTTTACGGAAATTGGGTAGCTAATGGACCGACTTGGGTGGTATGGCTGGCAAGTTGTCGGTGGTAACAGCTCATCGGCTGGTTGTCCAGAGCCCAGCCACAAGACCATTTTCATTGTACTGCCTTTAGGTAAATCTTAGATCAAGGAAGCCACCTACTTAAAGAAAAAAATAGAAACACTCAAAAAAAAAAAGAAAAAGAGAAAATAAAAAAAAACAAATAAAACCACACTTCACTGCACGAGTATGGCTGGCAAGTTGTTGGTGGTAACAGCTCATCGGCCTGTTGTCCAGAACCCAGCTCACAAAAAATGCAAAATAATTCCCAAAACACTTAGGGAAGAAGCGGGGAAGTAGACAATAATTCCCAAAATACTTAGGGAAGAAGCGGGGAAGTAGAATAAATCGGGGAGATATACACTGGATTCACCCTTGTGTTGACCCCATAAATAAAAGAAGTAGGGAGAAAGCTACCGATCGTAAAGATAAACCTTTAGGCAAGGTCACCTAGGGTTGTAGAAACCCGAAGTCCGTCTTAACGGCCGTTTTATGAGTCTATCACTTTTTCACAAAGATGCTTAGCACTTAGAGTCCTTTTCGAGTCTTGGGTGAGTCGGGTAGCCGTAAAAAGTTATCCCGTAACTCTCAAACTCCAAAAGTACAAAAAAATTAGAAAAGAAAAAAAAATTATCTTCTCAAATAAGGCGAAGGCTCGGACGGTCTGCATTCTGGCAGGTACCTGGGCACTGTTGAGTTTTTGTAATTAGGTCTTGGGGATGAGATTTTCTAAAGCAATCAATGAATTTTGCCTAAATACTAGAACCCTGATTCTACTGTTATACATAGCATCTAGTTTAATTTTGCTAGGGACTAGCAAAAAGTAAGCATGGGGGTATGATAAACACGTATAAATTCATCGTAAAATGCTTATTTGTGATAGTTCCTAGGCTTAGCACTGCATATCATGATATAAATATTGCATGGCATGCATCATTCTGCATTTAGAGTAGTTATTTATATTTTAGGTTAATTAGGTCCTTTTTATGGTCAGGAGAAAAGAGGATTTATTTCAGGGCCTCGTATGGACGATCAGACCATATTGATTTGATCGGGACGACGATAAGAGACTAACGCCTCTGAAATCGTCTAGATCGGAGTCCCGTAGCATCACATTAAGCTTGAGGAAGATCAATGGCCAGGGGGAAATGTGACATCCATATGGGTTTCGGATGGAAAATCCAACCGTACGGATGGATCTGGAGCGACGATCGTAGTTCGGCATCGCGGGAATCATCTTGATTTGAGCAGCGTAGCACCCTCTACAAGAAGAAGAAGATGGATGGCCCAGATGACATCATGTGGCGCCATCCAGATCGCCCAACACCGGCCAGCAGCATCGCCCAACTCCTTCTTCATCTGCGCCCTTCAATCCTAGCCATTGGATCATGATCCAACGGCTGGGAAGCAGACGCACCAAGCTGCTCCACACGGCACAAGGGAAGGGTTGCCGCAATGGTGGGAGCGAGGATAACTTCTCTCTCCCTTCTTTTTCCGCTTTCTAGAGTAGAATTTTCTCGCTTTCTAGTTGTAACAGTTTCTCACATTCTAGTGTAATCATTTCCTGCTTTCTTAGTTGTAAAACATTATTCAAATATTAAGTGATTGTTCTCTCTCTCTTATTGTTTATATCGATTTCATTGTGATTATTTCGCTTTTTAAACAAAAATACAAAAAAATATAATTGTGGATTTTGAGATCGACGTAGCCTCCCTGTGTTCGACTCGGAACTTCTTTGCTGATTTTTCGGTATAAATTTTACTGTTGAATGGATTTCTTCGCAACTCGAATACAATGACGGGTTTTCGAATCCAACTCCGAACACGTAGTTTTTCGCCTTCAACATTTTGGTGCCGTTGCTGGGGAGGCAACGATTTTTCGATCTTCTTTTCGCATTTTGCGCACTTTACTATTTTCTAACTTGCTTTATCTCTTGTCTATTGTTTTGCAGATACCTCGATCAGGGAATCATCAAGCGATAGATCGGAGTAAAGTGTAGTTGAAGACGACTGTAAGTGTTCTCCATTCTTCCCCCTCCATAGATTCCATTTCATCACATTAATTCAAACTCCAATTAACCTAGGTGTTTGTATAAATCCTAGGATTAGTTTGGTTGCTTGGATTTCCACCCACATTCATTTCACCCTCGCATAAAAAAAAATCAACAAAAAGATACTTTTTGTGGGATAAATCAAACACACACAACATACACCCACATTCAAAGCACTTAACCTAATTGATTTTCTTCTACTCAACCAAATTCTGATATGTGGAATTGGTACACAAAAATCAACATATAAAAGGGTAGAAATCAGTTTAGGTTAATCATGTTGTGTGCCTAACTCAGTGGTGGCCAATTGTTTGAGTTATTTGGGCCGCACCACTCAACCTAAAATCAACTCACCAAGTAGCTTCCTCTTAGGGTTTTCAATTTAGGTTTATACCAGGCACTTCACTTTACTTTTGATTTCAAAAGGAAAGTGATCTTCATCTGTGCTTGAAAACCTGGTTTGCCTTAAACTTGATTGAATTAAACCTAATTCTAAACCCTAAAAGCTACTTAAGCAAGATTTGAACCTTAAAATCTACTCATCCCAAATAATCTTGCTTGAAAACCCTGGTTGTGCACACACTCACACATACTCAATTGATCATTAAGGGCACAACCCATTTTAAGGGCCCACCACATTCCATAAGCACTATAATCCCAGGCCTAAATAAAATCAAGTAGACGTTAGCTTTAAGGACTGATTTGCTCTTTGGGTTCTAGTCTGAGATTGTTTATGATTAACCTACTTATACTGATCAATCTGATGTCTAACTTGGGGAGTAGCGTCAAATGACCGTAGCTGGGGGGTACACTAGGAACCGGAGGCGCAAGCCGAAGGAGGAACCTTCTTCCCAGTCCCTCCTTCTAACTGGCTGGATTGAGCAGATGCAAGTAGAGTGAATCGTCTATAATCCTAAGGCGGGTTCTGAGAGTCTGTAGATCCTTAGGCCACCCCACTTAAGGACAGACTTGTTTTGTTGTGCTGCAGGGTTCTTATCCCCAGTCCTTCCGACCTTTTCCTAGTTTATGCTTGGAAGGAGGTCATTGAATCCCCAATTGGAAGGACCACTAGAGTATTCTAGGAGGCGTAGATTGGATTTTGGCCAAATTGATCCCATGGCCGATCAACAGCCTCCTTTGCCTCAGGATCCATAGGAGGTATTTCAAAGGTAGCTGGAACAAATGTAGAGAATGCAAGAATGGTTCTAGAGAATGCAGGGCGCTCAGTCCTTAAAGGATTTTTACGATCTTTCAAATTATGGGGAATGTCTCGATGTCCAGATTCCTGCCGGAGACGTAGAAATCAAGCCCCAGGTGTTAAGCCTGATTAAACATTTCCATGGGCTTGGCTCTGAAGACCCGTTTCAACACTTGGAGGACTTGACCACTTTGGTCCAGACCACCAAGGCATGAAACGTGAATGGGGAGTAGATGATCATGAGGCTCTTCCCCCACTCTCTTAGGGATAAAGCCGCTCATTGGTACATGACTATAGGAAGGCCAATTGCAACTTGGAATGATCTGAAATCAACCTTCCTGAAGAAATTCTTCCCTGTCAAATGTACCAATGCTTTGAGACGGGCAATTACTACCTTCACCCAGCGACCGGGGGAGCAGTTTCATGTTGCCTGGGAGCAATTCTAGGACTTATTGCGGAGGTGTCCACACCACGAGGTGCCGAAATGGCAACTCATGTAGATCTTCTATCGCTGTTTGACTGAGCAACTCAGAAATCACATGGACGCTTCTTGCGGAGGGAATTTCCTCAACAAAGATGCAGATAGCGCACATGATTTGTTTGAGGAGATGAACGAGAATTCGATCAATCATGCCTCCATGGATACTTTTAACTGGTCTCAGCAGCCCAGATCGAATGTTAATGAAGTCCACGACTCTCATTCATTTGATATGGAAATGATTTGTAATAAACTTGATAAGGTGGACTTGGTTACTAAGAGAATGGAGGAGTGGATGGCTGGAAACTTAATGAACAACTTTCGATCCACTCAATCCTAGAATTCGGGATTCCATTCATCGCGAGCTCATTCTGGACGGGAGTTCGTGAATCAACTTGATGCGGCTCAACCTGAGTCAGCATTATCGGGAACCTCATGGGTTCCAAACTGGGGCCTTTGATCCCAGTTTCTTTGATCCCTCCCTTTCTTTCTCTCCATCCTCACCCTATGAGGATGTCTATGCTGTACAGGAGAATGTTAGGTCCAACCCTTACTCCAATGCTTATAATCCGGGTTGGAGGAACCACCTTAACTTCTCTTGGAGAAACCTGGGGCAGCAGATCCAATTCCGACCCAGCAACTATGCTCTGCAACGACCAATGGGTCAAGGTCATGTTACACTCAGCTGCCCTTGAATCAAGTCAATCAGCCAGCTTTGAATGCCCGTCAACCCGTAGGGTAAGCTGATTTGAACAGACAAATAGTAGAGATGCAAGGATCTATGCTCCAACTCATGCAACAGATGAAAACCTCGCCGGACAACTTGCAAAATAGGGTCATTGCTAATTCTTGTCAACCCGGATCTCTACCATCTCAACCCGTACCCAACCTGCGTAATATCCAGAATCCGGGCAATTAAGCCCATGGGTACGGGAATCAGAGGGACCCGCACGCACATGCTCAGGTGGTTGAGTGGGGTCCTTCCTCTTCTTCTTCTTCCTCAAATCAAAGGTTCTTGGCTAATGAAGCCCCTCCAATCTTTCCTAACCCTCCTTAAGACCCAAACCCGTATGCATCTGCTAATTCTGTTACCTTGAGGAGTGGTAAACAAACTCAGGATCCACAACCACACTGTTCTGATTTATTGAATCCTGAAGAGCCTGAGGAGAGAAAGGAGAACTCTGGAGAAGAAATCAAGGCTCAGGAACCTGATTCCAAGGATCTGACTCATGTTTCTTTTCCTGAGGCCTTAATTAGATAAAGGAAGAAGAAGTTTGTTGATAGTAATGAGGAGCTTTTGAATATTTTCAAGAATGTTGAGATCAATATTTCGCTCCTCGACACTATCAAACATATACAGGCTTACTCAAAATTTTTAAAGGATTTATGTACACAAAAGCGTAAGTCGAGAGAATCTGTTCTGAGGAAGGTGTTACTCTCTGAGCAGGCTAGTTCTGTTATCCTACACCACCTCCCTCAGAAAAAGAGAGATCCAGGTGCTCCTTTGATTTCTTGTCATTGGAGATTACACTTTTGATAGAGCACTACTGGATCTGGGTGCATCCATCAACCTAATTCCGACTTCTCTTTATGAGAAGTTCGGATTAGGTGAACTTCGGCCGACTTTAGTAACGCTGCAGTTAGCGGACCGTTCGGTCACAAATCCTCGAGGCGTTATTGAAGATGTTATTGTTAAGGTTAAGGATTTCTATTTTCCTATAGATTTCCTTATCCTTGACATGGATGTACCTAAAAGGCTGAGGAACACGTCCATCATTCTGAGGCGTCCGTTCCTGGCTACCACCAAGGCCAACATTAATTGTGAGAGTGTGACGAACCCATTTTCGTGTGTTTTGAAATTGTCGGAAATCGTAGTATAGTTGCGCTAAAAATGCTTGTCAAAAATAATTTTTAAGGATAACGAGACTTGAGTCCCGGTCATTCGTCTCTGGGAGATGTTTATGCAAATTTGAAATCGATCTTTTTCGCTCTACTTGCTTAAAATCACACATCGGTTTCTAATCGTCGAATCAAGGTTTGGCCACTTTCATTATGAACCCTAATTACGTGCGCATGTGTTAGATAGATGACAAATGTGAAAGTGTGAGTTTTAGTATGCACGATTCTAGTTATGTGGTAGTTGTTTATGGAAAATGCGCTAATATTTAGATTCTTAATATTTTCAGGTACCGACATGTTGGTTGCAATAGATAATAATTAAAAGCAAGCAACTTTAATCACACAAAATATATTGCAATAAGCTCATGGTGATTCTCAACATAGAGATATATATATATAGAAAAAAAATCTTTTATTGATTTAGCAGGGTGTTTGCAACATGGAACTAGTGGAAAGCTTATAGAGGAAAGCTTGAAAACATAAATCTAGCTAACAGAAAATGGTCGCATACATGAATATATGGGGGGATTTTGCATGCATCATTGGGAGAGAATAAAGAGCTACACTACTAAGCAGTAATAAAAGCATGTAAACTATGAAGAACTAAGCTACTATTCTAGCAGAAATAAGGGCATTCGGAGGTAGGCTCCAATGGCCTTTGAGTTGGTTGAGAGGAGGGGCGGCCAATGGTGCTTAGGCCGGCCCTTGGAGATAGGCTGAGGAGGTGATCCAACAACATCTTGGAGTGGTGATGGTGGTGGCCATGGTAATGCTACTCGTGGAGATGGAGTGGAGGTGGATGTAGCTAAACTAAATGGAAGCCAAGAGTGAATGGGTGCAAATGGCCACCCCTTAGGTCTTTTTATAGACCTAAGCGAAGCTCTCTAGAGAATTATGGAATTCTCTAGAGAGGCCTATGGTGGGAGCTCGTGAGAGAGTGAGAGAGAGAGGATGGATGGTGGTTTTTAGATCCACCAAATGTGGATCTAAAAATTGAATGGCTCTTGGTTGCTAATTTTAGCAACCAAGGCAACAACACATGGTAGAGAGTTCTAGAGAACTCTAGGCTAGGTATTTTTGTGTGGATGGTGTGTGTGGGTGTGTGTGGGTCTAAACTTAGGTGGCTAGGTTGATTAGGTTAGGTTCTAGTGGGTTTAGGTCAAGGTAGGTCTCAAATTGGGGTTGTAAACCCTAATTCACTAAGGTAAAGTGCAATTAAACTTAATACAAGTTTAATTGGGTGTGTGAAAATCTAATTGAGAGTAAAATAACTCAATTAGGATAGGTATAGGTCAATTGGACTCTCACTGAGTCCAATTGGATAGTGTGTGCTGAGATCAGGGCTCAATTGGACTCAGTGAGTCCAATTGAATAGGCTGATGGAATTGAGTAAGATCCAAGTTAATTAGGTTTAGTGAAGACCTAATTAGGTCCTTAGGAGGTCTACAGGTGATGTACTAGGGTTAGGGCACCTTAATTTAGGTTCCTATGGGGTTGGAATTGGGTTTAGGGACCTAGAGATCCAAGATCAAGGCTTGAATCTCAAAACAGGGTCTGGAGGGTAGTTCTAGACGTCCAATAATAGTGTCAGACGTCTTATAGTGAAAAATGAGAAGTCTAGACTTGTTGTCTGGAAGTCTAATCAGAGTCAGAAGGGTTTTTAGGTTCTGTCTTGGGTATTCTACAGAAATTGGACATCTGACCAAGTGTCTGGATGTCCAATAACACTGCAGAAGTGGGTTTAAGGTGTGCGAGAGTTGGCTAAGGGTTATGGACGTCTTATAACTCATCTGGACGTCTAGATAGAGGCTATAATTAGGGTTTTAAGGTTTCCTAGGGTGCGATGACCTAATCTAAGGGTGGCTACGGCTTACGGAGGCTTCTAGGCTGTCTTAGGACTGGGATGGACCTAAGTTCTTCATAATTTATTGCTTTATTCCTACTTAATGGAATAGCATACCTTAACTCTCTTACATTATTATCTACTACATCTAATCTAGGTCTTCCGCTCCAGCTTTGCTGCAACACTAGTTATTCTTTATTCTTCAGATCTAGCTTTAGATCCAACTTCAGATCTAGCTTCTGATTAGCTTATTACCTGCAATTGACATAATGCACCTAATTAGTACATTATAGCATTATTTTATGTATAGCTAAAAGAAAGCAGTAAAGGTGCTAGTAATGCTTATGCATGCATGAATTACCCTAACTTACGCTAAGTACTAGACTAATTTAGGTCAATTAAGACCTATGATTGTTGCGCTATCAGAGCAGTAGCATGGAAATCACCTTTGGGGATCAAAGAATGAAATTGGATATTTTTAAGGCGATTAACAAATTTGAGGATTGTGGATTTATTGAGGAACTTGATGATGATAATGTGAATATTGAAACTTGTATGGCGGTTTCTGCATTTGAAAGTTCCTCCTCCTCTGATGATTTGGATCCACAACTCTTTATGGTAGACCCGCCATCTTCTGAAGAGGTTATTGATTTTGTTCACTCTCAACCTCTTCCTCTTGATGAGTCTTCATCAGCATCTTCCTTACCTTCAATCATCAACCCACCCCAGCTTGAACTGAAACCATTGCCTAAGAATATGAAATATCAGTTTTTAGGACCACATAAGATGCTCCCTGTGATTATCAGTGCTAAATTAATAAAGGAGTAGGAGATTAAACTGATTAAGGTCCTAAAGGAACACAAGGAGGCAATTGGTTGGACCATTCATAACCTTAGGGGGATCGAGCCATCTTACTGCAATCACAAAATATTTTTGGAAGATGGATCTCACTCTTCTCGCCAGATGCAGAGGAGATTAAATCCAAATATGCGAGAAGTGGTTAGGAAGGAGATTATCAAGTGGCTCGATGCAGGAATCATTTATTCGATCTCTGATAGTCCTTGGGTAAGTCCCATGCAAATTGTTCCCAAGAAAGCTTAGATTACCGTTGTGACTAACGAGAAAGGAGAATCTGTCACAACTCGTTCAGCTTCCTCTTGGAGAGTTTGTATTGATTATAGGAAGCTGAACACAGCCACGAAAAAGGATCATTTCCCTTTGCCTTTTATTGATCAAATCCTTGAAAGACTAGCCAGACAGAAGTACTTCCGTTTCCTTGATGGCTACTCGAGATACAACCAAGTCCCTATCCATCCCGAGGATCAGGAAAAAATGACTTTCACCTATCCCTACGGAACCTTTGCTTTCCGTAGGATGCCATTCAGCTTATGCAATGTACCTGCGACTTTTCAAAGGTGTATGCTGGCCATATTCTCTGACATGGTGGGAGAGTTTATGGAAGTCTTCATGGACGATTTCTCTATTTTTGGAGAATCGTTTGACTCCTGTCTAGCTAATCTTGAAATGATTCTTAAACGATGCATCAAAACAAGACTGGTCCTTAGTTGGGAAAAGAGTCATTTCATGACACAATAAGGCATCGTCTTAGGTCATGTAATCTCTGAATGGGGAATCAAAGTGGACAAAGTTAAGGTTGATGCTATCGCTAAACTTCCTCCTCCCACATTTGTCAAACAAATTCGATCATTTCTTGGTCATGTGAGATTCTACAGGAGATTCATCAAGGACTTTTCAAAGGTTGCTTGTCCTTTGAGTGATCTTTTAGGCAAAGAAACACCATTTGATTTCGACAAATCATGTCGTAAGGCATTTGATTTTCTTAAAATGATAGTCACTTGTGCTCTGGTGTTGCAACCACTAGTTTGGACAGCCCCATTTGAGATCATGACCGATGCTTTTGATTATGCGGTCGGAGCTGTTTTGGGTCAGAAGATTGACAGGAAGCCCTCTATCATCTACTATGCTAATAAAACTCTAGATGAGGCCCAGAGAAATTACACGGTTACTGAGAAGTAATTACTAGCTGTAGTGTTCACTTTGGAGAAATTTAGGGCTTATCTCTTAGGGTCTCACATTATCATTTATACCGACCACTCGGCCTTGAGACATCTCTTGGCCAAAAAGGATGCCAAACCCCAGCTTATTCGATGGATTTTTCTGCTTCAAGAATTTGATATTGAAATCAAGGATAAATCTGGGGTACAGAATGTGGTGGCGGACCATCTGTCGAGACTTCTGAGTGATTCTTCTCGTCCAAACATTCTGATTGCTAATACTTTTCTGGACGAGACCATCCTTATAGTTTTAGGTGTCCAAACCTCGTGATTTGCTGACATCGTTAATTATTTGGCCGTTGGTCAAATCCTCCAGGATTGGACTAAGCAACAACGAGATCGACTCAAATCTGAGGCCAAAAATTACTTCTGGGAGGTCCCTAAACTATACCACATTGGCTCTGATCATATTATTCACCGATGCGTTCCAGAGAACAAATTCAAGAGTATATTTGAGTTCTGCCATTCATCTGCGTGTGGTGGACACTTCCCCGGGAAAAAGATGGCTGCAAAAATTTTTCAATCTGGATTCTATTGGCCGTCTTTATTCAAGGATGCTCAGGATTTCTCAAGGTCATGTTCCCGATTGATGTAAACACATTTATTGAAGGTAAAATGCCTATTCATGCATGTTCCTAGGCTTAGTTTGCATTTAATGTTATAAATATTGCATAGCATGCTTCATTTTGCATTTAGAGTAATATATAATTTAGGTTAATTGCATCCTTTTTGTGGTTAGGAGAGAAGGATATTTATTTTGGAGCCTTGGATTGACGATCCAACCGTACAGATCTGATCAAGACGACGATCGGAGTCCAACACCTTTGAAATCGCTTCGATCGGAAACCCTTAGCACCATATGCAGTCCGAGGAAGATCAACGGCCAAGGGACTAGGAGACATAATTTGAAGCTTCAAATGATAAATCCGACTGCGCGGATGGATTCGGGTCGACGATCCCAGCCTAATGGCGCAAAAATTGACTCAATCCGACCTTTGTAGCAGCCCCTACAACAAGAAGAAGATGGACGGCATAGGCTGTGCCACGTGGTGCAGCCCAGGCCGCCAAGGCACGCACGCAGCACCGCACGCGTGCCTGCGCACAGCACAGTGCCAGTGCGTGGGCGAGCACGCACGCGTGGCAAGGCGGGGGAGCAGCTCTAGCTATGCGTGAGCTAGACCTACAGCGACACATGAGTTGGAGTTACAGCGACATTTACAATCGTCGCTAATTCTTCGCGTGCCAGTAAAGCCAACTTTGGGCGTAAGTGGGCATGAGCGGGCATGAGCTGCCTATAGCGACGCTTCCAGTGATGGCCTGGATGTCATTAATGGTCCCATACCTATTTTTGCCTCTTCTCCTCCACTATAAAAGGGCCTACACTCCCTCCCTTCCAAGCCATCTCTACCTACTATACTCCCACCTACTCCCAAGCTCTAGCAAGCCTACCAACGCTCCATTAGAGCTTGTTCTCAAGCTCCCAAGGCTCCTATTAGTGTAGTAAACCTCTGCCCCACCAAATATTTGTCCATCTTTCCATCCCCATTCATAGGTCGCCTTGGAGTCGTCCTCCTACCTCCATTCCGGTAGTAGATCATCTCTGTCTTCTCACCTCCATTCCAGAGCCACGCCGAAGCTTTCCTCAACATGACATCTTCCTGCATCTCACCTCCGTCATCCCGCTCCTCACCTCCTTCGTCCGAGTTTCTGCCAGGTGCCATCGTCTCGCCGAACAGCCGATTCAGGAGATTTCCTCTCACCTCCCTCTCTTTTTATGCTTTCATAGTTCATTATAATCGACATTGAATTGATATATATATATCATATCTGTTCCATTTCTATCTTGTGATTCATTCTGCTTGTCTTTTATTTCAAAAACACAAAAAAATATCAAAACCCTAAAATACCAAAAAGAAACGAATCGAAGCGCGATTTTCACGTAAGGTAAACGTCGCCTCCCTGTGTTTGACCTGGGACTCCCTTGGAGTTTCGGTATAAATTTTATTTGATCGACGTGTTTTGCAACTACAACGATGGGTTACTCGTAACCCTGATTTCTAACATGCGAAACATGCCGGACCATTTTGGCGCCGTTGCTGGGGAGGCAACGAAATTTACTTTATTGTTTATTGCGTTTCTTTGCATTTACATAGCTCTAACCTTACTTGTCTTTGATCTACTGTCTTGCAGGTACCCTAGCATGGAGATCCAAGTGCGGTAGATCGGAGTAAAGTGCGGGTAGAGTGTTTTGTAAGTGTCCCACACACCACCCCCACCATAGTTTTCATTCCATAACCTAATAACTCAGACCCAAATCAACTTAGGTGCTTTTTATAAACCCTAGGATAGATTTGGTTGTTTGTTTGCCACCTCCACTCACCTCAACATTCACATAAATAAAATAAAAAAATAAAAAAAGTGTTATCTGATTGTGGGATTTTCTGAAAGAGACACCTTAACACCCACAACTCTCGACTTAAGGCGCACCACTCCACTTTGATTCTACCACTTAACCGGGATCTAACCTGTGGACCCGATACACTTCAACTCAAAACAAATAAGTGAGTAGAAATCTGATTAAGCTAAGACATTGTGTGCCTTAATCTGTGGTGCGAATAATCTAATTGATTGATTTGTTTGGGCCGCACCACTTAAGATAAAAGCGATTCATCAAGTAGCTTGCTACTTAGGGTTGATTTTTAGGATTGAACCGAGCACTCCACATTTTATTTCTGATTTTTAAAGGAATATATCTACATCAGTGCTTTCAAAACTTGGAGTGTTCTACTGAACCTTGATTGAATATACCTAAAGATTAAACCCTAAAAGCTACTAAACAAGGTTGAACCCTAAAAGACACATCATCAAATAACCTTGTTTGAAAACCCTGGTTGTGCACGCACACACATTTTAACTGATCATTAAGGGCACAACCCATCTAAAGGGCCCATCACATTCCCGAAGCACCATTGTCCCAAGCCTAACTAAAATTAATTAGACGTTGGCCCGAAGGACTGGTTCATTCGTCGGGATCCTGATTGATATTGTTCATGATTAACCTGCTTATACTAGTTAATCTGATGTCTAGCTAGGGGAGTAGCGTCAAACGACTGCGGCTGGGGGGTACACTAGGAACCAGAGGTGCAAGCCAAAGGAAGAACCTTCTCCCCAGTCCCTCCTTCTAACTAATTGGATTGCCTGGACATAAGTAGAGTAAATCGTCCATAATCTTACGATGGATTCTGAGAGTCTGTAGACCTTTAGTCTACCCAACCTAAGGTCAGGCTTGTATTTTTGTATTGCAGGGCTCCTTCTTTCTCTTCTGATTTCCCTCCTTACTTCACCATGTACCCTTCCACATCCTACACACATTTCACATCCTATCCTCCTACCACCACTTATCTCCAAGATGATGACCATCCCGACTTGACCTGTAATTATCCATCCACTAGCCGGGATGACTTTGATTGGGGATATGAATCCGGACCTCAGTGTCTAGGGCCTAACCCTGGACAACAAGACTATGATTATTATCCTTCCCAGAGCTATAATGATTATGGATCTCCATTCTTTGATGACCAAACCAACCCGATCTACAATCAGGAAGGATATTATGATTATAACACCTACCCTCCCTAGTATTCCACTGAATATAGGTCACCCTCATCCTTTGAACAACCTAGAACGACCTACTTTTAGGGAGGGACCCGAGAACCTCGACATCTTGACTCCCCTAGATTCAACCCAAACCCACCCAAAACTAAATCGAACCAGTCGGTTCAGGTGAACCAGATCCAAGATAGTGTTGGCTAATTTGAGGAACACCATACAATCTTTAGAAGCCCAGCCAACACCATGCACTGAAGCACTAGAGCCTATGATCAAAATGATTGATGAACTTAATAGTTCTCTATTGGATTTTCTCCAAAGTGTTAGGGATAGGGACCTGGGTGAGTTTCTTCTTGGGAAATTGTTGAGGTTGAGGATGAAATCTATGGTTGCACTAGTCAAATCTTCGGATGATTCTCAAGATGAACCCTCTTCAGGAGAGCCAATGTCTGAACCCGCTCAGGTGCCTGTCGGGGGGGATACATATTCGGAGATTGGAGATGACCAGATTGGTCTAGAGCAACCCTTTGAGGATGAATCGATTGATTCACCCGAGATCCCCAAGTCAGGAAACGAAGAAAATTATGTCTCCTTGGATGATGAAATGACTTGTGATGTTGAGACATATACAAATGAGGGTCATGAATTCTTTGATTTTGAGGGTGAGGAACTCTTAGTGAAGTCTCACTTAAGCTTGAGGAGAATGATTTTAGTGAGACATACGGGATCGAGGAGTATGACGACCAATTTGGTAGCCCGACTACTGAATATTCTGATTCGGTTGGGGCTAACTTGGAGGATTCGATACCTGACGACTCAATTAGTAGCCCCATTCCTCAACTACACCTCGAAGAGCTGAATGAACATACTTTTGAGATCATTGTGCCCAAGTCAATCCTGATTCAGCCGCAATTGTTGAACTTGGGCACTTTAGATGGGGTATACAATGATTTGGAGGTCCTGGAGCTTGAGCACTTGATTTTAGAGGATAAGAATTTGGAAATAAAAATCTGGGAGGCTAAGTTTGAGGGAACTACGATTTTGGATATAAGGGTACCTATTGACCTGATGTTGGTAGCGCTTGATTGTGTTTTAAGTCAGTTGCGTCGTAGTATAGGTGATCAAGCGTTGACAACAAATAAAAATTTATTATTCGAAAACCTAAGTATCCGAGGTCGAACATAGGGAGCAAATGGAATTTATTCACTAATCTCAATAATGTAATTGAACACTTAGAATTACTCAAAACTTAATTCAGAATATAAATGCAAGAGTTTAAAAGTCAATTGTGGAAAAAATAGAGAAATTGGACGTTTGTTCATAGAATCAGACGTCTTAAAAAGATATCTCTCTTCTCTCCTATTTCCTGTCTGCTTTCTCTTCTTCTTCTTCTGACTTTCTTTCTCTGATTTTCCTCTTTCCATAGCTCTTTTTCTTCTGTTATTTTGTGGCCGTCTGCTTCTTCTTCCTTGTATCTTCTTTGTCCTGTGCTTTTACGTTTCTCCTTCTTTTTCTGTCTTTGCTTGTCTTGTTCTTCAGCCATCCTTCTTAGCTTTGGCTTTCTTCCTTCTCTTTAGCACAGTGTCGCTTTCTCCTTCCTCTGCGAGTCTTCTTCTTTCTTCTTCCTTATTCAGCCTTGGCTCTGCTTGTCTTTCCTTCTTATTTTGAATTCTCTTATCTGCGGCTAAGTGTTAGCTTCACTTCAGCTATGCCTATCTTCCCTTGGCTGCTTCCCTGCTACGCCTTTCTTCTTTCTTTCTTAGCTTCTTCCTTCTTCAGCCTTAGCTCTCCTCTGGCATTTTCTCTTCCTTCCTTCTTCTTCTCTTACTGTGGCTAAGTCCTTCCTTTTCTTCTCTTGCTGCGCCTCTTCCTCCCTTAGCTTCCTCTGATGTTCTCTTCTCTTTGGCTTCTTTCCTTCTTTCCTGCACACACAACATTGAAGAGAAAAACCTACCCCTCTACCCACCCCCACGTCTCTCTCTGTGTATCTCTCTTCGGTACGCTCTCCCAGAGTTGGGTAATCGGGTCGGGTCACGTGCCTGGGTCCAGGCGCACTGGCGTGGGTGTGGTGCGCGAGGAGTGCTCGATAGGTTAGTCGGGTCGGGTGCAAGGTCCGCAGGGGAGAGTGTCGTGGACGAGGCGTGATAGGTGAGGGACCTCACCCCATGTGTGTCTCGAGGCGAACAGAGTAAAACACAAATTCAATATAAGCGATGCGCCTCACTCTTGATCTTCCGAGGTGGGACTAATGTCCCACCCGCTTCTGCACGGCAGGAGCTCCTTCTTCCAAGTGCTGCAGCTGGAGGCCTCGCCAAACCAATTTCCCTGCTGTCTGAGTTCGCGCACGCGTCTGCTTCCTCTGGGACCTTGACACCTGGAGCGTGCAGCCTAGGATGAAGCTTGCGACCTCCTCGCTGTGTGCGTCAATGGCGGCAGGTGGTGAAATCTGTCACACACAATCACGGCCTTGCGGCCCCATTAAAATACATGGGAAGCTTCGCCGTGCGAAGGCGAAGGTGGGACGGTAGGTGGTAGGCCGCTGGGCAGCCTAGGGGTGCGTGCCTAGGTCACTCTGTGGCTGGGTTTATGGGTTAGGTCGCGGGGCGTTTAGGGAGGTGTAGGTGGTCTGTGAGTGGGTGGATGATGTTCAGTGGACTGTGGCGGAGGTGAAGAGGTTGGTGGCAAGACGTGTGGAGGTGTGGAGTGACGGATGCGTCTCGCCGGAGGTTGGCAGGAGATGGGGAAGATGGCGGTGGACAGTGGTAGTCAAGGAATAATTCGTGAGATAGATTGAGGGGAATTGAAGAGGGGATAGAGACAAGTGATTCTAACCTAACTAAGTGGACGAAGGGGGAGAGATGGCAACTGGCAGTACCTGCTGTCGTCGGAGAAGAAGGTATCCAGTGGAGGGAGACGGCGACGACGACAGGGCTAGGGATGCTCACTGGGGTGTTGCATGATGCGGAGGAAGATGGTGAGGATAGCTCTGCCACTGGTATTGTGGCAGAGTGATGAGAAAGAGGAGGGCGGCTTGCCAGAGCTCGCTGGACTACTTGGCCGGAGGAGAAGAAGAAGAAATTGAGGTGGATCTCTGGCCAAGTCGAGCTGAGGAGGTGCGGCCAAGGTTGAGGATCCTTTTATAGATGCTGGCAGGGGTTCCTGTGCTTGGAAGACAAGCTTCCAAGCGCGCGAATCCTCGCTGGAGATGGAATCAGTTAGAGACCCAAATCTCTCGTGCGTTCGCATGAGAGATTGGGTGCAAATCAGAGATTAGGATCGAGCTCAGATGGAAGGGAATTCCTCAGAGAATCTCCCTTCCAAATCTGGGAGGAGATCTCTGAGGAATCAGGGAGTACTCCCCCTCCATTCCTTGTTGGAGTAGGATTTCTCCCCATTAATGGTGGAGGGACCTATTTGTAAGAGTGAGGAAGTTGGGGGGGTTTGTGTAATGGTTTTCAAAAGGTAGGGGCCAAAATGTAGTTGGGTGTACTATTTTGCAAAGTAGGTCAAGATGACCTCCCCTTAGGTCCAAATTTTGGTACAAACCTAATTTGGACCTAAGAAATCCAATGATGAAGTTGGATTTTAGATTTGACTACGTTTGAATAGACATTTTTCACAAAAACCCAAATCAAGTCAATTAATGAGCTAGGACCCCAATCTAGGTCAAAATAGGTTCCAAAGGTCAAATTAAAGGTTCTAAACCCTAGGGGATATTTTTCCATGAATTTTAGAGGATTTAGTTGATTTTTATCCTGACCAGAACCTTGTTGAATTAAGCGGGTCTGTTTTACAGTTACAGAATGTCATTTAATTCCTAGACTGCACAATAACCCATTTCTAACTGAACCAACCCACTTTTTATCTTATTCAGACCATTTGACCTATGTTTTGCCTCTGAGAAATCCCGTTTATGTACTGCAATGGTAAAATTACATTTTTAACCTTTATTTCATGTTTTCTTCTCAGAACACTTATTCCTTGAATTAGGTCCTCCAGGTTATGTAGGAGCTCTTATTCTCTTTCTTAGGTCAAAATGAGCTAGTTAGGGCTCATGATGAGGCTCTCATCACTTGAAACCACCTATCTTCTTTACGAACCCTTATGATATCTTTCACGTGCGACCTAAGCCTCGAATAACTGATTATTTTTCTGAGCTGAATGTTAAGTGGACATCTGAAACTAGTGAACCAGATCTACCTATTGTCTGCCATTTTGGTCTTGGGTTGCACACCCTAAAACCGCAGGCTCGGCCCCGCAAACACAACAACCTTCAGTTCTGGGTGATTTTCATCCAAAACTTGAGAACCACTCGACCTGGGGCATGGGTCTGCACCATAATCTGGTCCATGTTTGTGGACATATTCTGTTGGCGGGTTTCAGGATCAATATTTTTATTTTGATTCTGACCTGCACTTGTGAATTCTCAATTTCTTCTTTGTATGTATGTTATGCCTAGCTGAAGGCATACACTCTTCTCTCTGCGGAGCTGACTGGATTTTCACGACACTCAGGTGATATTCTGTTTACTCCGCCCTTTTCATGTCTTTATTTTTACAATGAGGACATTGCATCATTTAGGCATGGGGGGTGGATAATCAATTCCTGAAATCATTATGTTAACTCTGTAGAATTTCTTTTAGTTTCTTATAAAATAAAAAAAAAATTGAAAATTTGAAAAAAGATAAAAAAAGAAAGAAATTAGGAAAAGAGAACTTAGGCATTTGGAAGTTATTAACTTTAGGAAATGATACGAGATGACCTAAACACTTAGACTCTTCAGGTTTTCAGGCTTAATTAGCCCAAGTGTCCACTCGAACGTGGACTTAGTCTTGAGTCCTCGTCAATTCAAATTTATTTTTAATTTAGATAATAAATTGGGATGATAAGTATGCGACTTATCAACCCGCCCTCTGATTTGGGGGGATTTTGAGGCTAAGCATGTACACACAATTCGCACTGACTCATTTTTCGGTGGTTTTTATGGAAATTGGGTAGCTAATGGACCAACTTGGGTGGTATGGCTGGCAAGTTGTCGGTGGTAACAGTTCATCGGCCGGTTGTCCAGAGCCCAGTCACAAGGTCATTTTCGTTGTACTGCTTTTAGGTAAATCTTAGATCAGGGAAGCCACCTACTTAGAAAAAAAAAAAGAAACACTCAAAAAGAAAAGAAAAAAAAAGAAAAAGGAGAAAGTAAAAAGAAAAAAGAAAATAATAAAACCACACTTCACTGCACGAGTATGGTTGGCAAGTTGTCGGTGGTAACAGCTCATCGGCAGGTTGTCCAGAACCCAGCTCACAAAAAAATGCACAATAATTCCCAAAACACTTAGGGAAGAAGCGGGGAAGTAGAATAAACCGGGGAGATATACACTGGGTTCGCTCTTGTGATGACCCCATAAATAAAAGTAGGGAGAAAGCTACCGATCGTAAAGATAAACCTTTAGGCAAGGCCACCTAGGGTCGTAGAAACCCAAAGTCTGTCTTAACGGCCGTTTTGTGAGTCTATCACTTTTTCATAAAGATGCTTAGTACTTAGAGTCTTTTTCGAGTCTTGGGCGGGTCGGGTAGCCATAAAAGGTTATCCCAGAACTCTCAAACTCCAAAAGTACAAAAAAATTAGAAAAGAAGAAAAATAAAAAAAATGTATCTTCCCTTCTCAAATAAGGTGAGAACTTGGGCGATCTGCATTCTGGCAGATACCTGGGTACTGTTGAGTCTTCGTAGTTTAGGTCCTTAGTTGAAATTTTCTATTGTTAATAAACGACTTAGGCTTAAGCGATCTAATCCTAATTCTGCTTTTATACATAGCATATAGTTTAATTTTGCTAAGGACTAGCAAAAGATAGGCATGGGGGTATGATGTAAACACATTTATTAAGGGTAAAATGCCTATTCATGCATGTTCCTAGGCTTAGATTTGCATTTAATGTTATAAATATTGCATAGCATGCATTATTCTGCATTTAGAGTAGTTGTATATAATTTAGGTTAATTGCATCCTTTTTGTGGTTAGGAGAGAAGGATATTTATTTCGAAGCCTTGGATTGACAATCCAACCATACAGATCTGATCAAGACGACGATCGGAGTCCAACGCCTTTGAAATCGCCTCGATCGGAGTGTCGTAGCACCATATGCAGTTTGAGGAAGATCAACGGCCAAGTGAAAGGAGACATAATTTGGAGCTTCAAATGATAAATCCAACCATGCGATGGATTTGAGTCGACAATTGTAGCCTAACGATGCGAAAATCGACTCTATTCGACCTCTGTAGCTGCCCCTACAACAAGAAGATAGACGGCCCAAATTGCACCACGTGGCGCAGCCCAGGTCGCCAACGCACGCATGCAGCATGCATGCGTGCATGCGCACAACGTAGCATAGCACAACGCCAGCTATGCGTGAGCTGGACTTACCGCGACGCATGAGCTGGACTTACAGCGACGTTTGCAGCCGTTGCTAATTCTTCAGGTGCCAGCAAAGCCAACTTTGGGCGTAAGCAAGCGTGAGTGGGCATGAGTTGCTTACAGCGACGCTTCCAGCAACGGCTTGGATGTCACTAATGGTCCCATACCTATTTTTGCCTCTTCTCCTCCACTATAAAAGGACCTACACCCCCTCCCTTCCAAGCCATCTCTACCTACTCTATTCCCACCTACTCCCAAGCTTTAGCAAGCCTACCAACTCAAGTTCCCAAGGCTCCTATTAGTGTAGCAAACCTTTGCCCCACCAAATATTCGTCCATCTTCCTATCCCCATTCATAGGTCGCCTTAGAGCCGTCCTCCCACCTCCATTCCGGTAGAAGATCATCTTCGTCTTCTCACCTCCATTTCGGAGCCACGCTGAAGCTTTCCTCAACACGACGTCCTCTTGCATCTCACCTCCGTTGTCCCGCTCCTCACCTCCTTCATTCGAGCTTCCACTAGGCATCGTCATCTCGTCGAACAGCCGATTTGGGAGATTTCCTCTCACCTCCCTCTCATTTTATGCTTTCATAGTTTATTGTAATCGACATTGAATTGATATATATATCATATTTGTTCCATTTCTATCTTGTGATTCATTCTGCTTGTCTTTTATTTCAAAAACACAAAAAAATATCAAAACCCTAAAATACCAAAAAGAAATGAATCGAAGCGCGGTTTTCACGTAAAGTAAACGTTGCCTCCCTGTGTTCAACCCAAGACTCCCTTGGAGTTTCGATATAAATTTTATCTGATCGACGTGTTTTGCAACTACGATGACGGGTTACTCGTAACCCCGATTTCTAACACGTGAAACACGCCCGACCACCGATGCCAGGCACTTGGGAGCATAACTAAGAGAGATATGATGCCTCTTAACTCGATTCTTCCCGTCAAAATTTTCGACATTTGGGGCATCGATTTCATGGGACCATTCCTCCCTTCATTTGGACACCAGTACATTCTCGTTGCTGTTGATTACGTGTCCAAGTGGATCGAGGCTATTCCCACCTAAACCAATGACCACAAGGTGGTCATCGATTTTGTCAAGAAGAACATCTTCAGCAGGTTTGGGATTCCGAGGGCCATCATCAGTGATGGTGGCACTCATTTCACTAATGCTCAATTTTGTAATTTACTGGCAAAATACAGGGTTAATCACCGAATCTCCACACCTTGCCATCCCTAGAAGAATGGACAAGCTAAGATCTCCAATTGAGAGATCAAGAATATTCTGCAGAAAATGGTTAGGCTTGATCGTAAAGACTGGACTCAAAAGCTTGAGGACTCTCTTTGGGCCTACCGTACGGCGTATAAAATGGCCATCGGCATGTCTTTGTTTCATCTGGTGTATGGAAAGGTGTGCCATTTACCCATAGAAATTGAACATAGGGCATTTTGGCCAATCAAATAATGTAATCTAGATCTGAGTTTAGCCAGGAAGACCAGGAAACTCCAACTATTTGAGTTGGAGGAGCTTAGAAATGACGCGTATGAGAATGACAAGATTTATAAGGATTGGACCAAAGCTCTTCATGACTAATTGATTTCTCGCAAGAGCTTTGAGTCGAACCAGAAAATCTGGCTCTTTGATTTTTGACTTAAGCTCTTTCCTAGCAAACTTAGGTCAAAATGGAATGACCCATTCATTATTGATCAGATATTTCCAAATGGGGCTGTTCAGATCTCTGACCCAAAGATGGGTAATTCATTCAAAGTCAACAGTCAACGTTTGAAGCCTGTTATTGACCGTACTATTCCAGAACATGTCTTAGACACGATTGCTCTAGCTATGTTGTGACTTCTTTGGCTGGATTACGCCCAGCTGACGACATTAAACTCAACAGTTGTATAGTCTGACTCAGAGCTGACCTGAGCTTCATATTCAGGTGATATCTTCTGCATTCTACCCTTCCTTTCATGTCTCTTATTCTTAATGCAGACATTGCATCAGCTAGGCATGGGGGGGTGGATTCATTTCTGAATCATTTTGTCAGCTTTGTGGAATTCTTGTAAATTCTACTTATTTTCTTATATATACATAAAAAAAATTGAATTAGGAAGGAATACTTGGACATTAGGAACTTTCAATTTTAGGAAATATTACAGTAGGATCTGAACACTAAGACCTTTCAAGTCTTTGGGCTTAATCAGCCTGGGTATCCACTAAAATGTGGATTTGTTTATCGAGTCCTCACCATCCTGAATTCTATTTTAATTTGATTAAATAAGTTTGGGTGATAAGTACATGACTTATCAACCCACCCTATGATTTGAGGGAACTTTAAGTCTAAGCATTTGAACACTATTCATTATTGACTCGTTGTTTGGCAATTTTGATGGAAATTGGGTAGCTAATGAACCTTCTAGGGTGATATGGCTGGCAAGTTATCGTGGGTAACAACCCATAGGTAGGTTATCCAGAGCCCAGTCACAGGACCACTCTCTTCTTGCTACCTTTAGGTAAATCTTAGATCGGGGAGGCCACTTACTTAAAAAAAAGAAAGTTCAAAAAGAAAAGAAAAAGAAAAAATAAAGAAAAGGAGAAAAGAAAGAAAAAGGAACAAAAAAAGTAAGCCACACTTCACTGCACGAGTATGGCTGGCAAGTTGTCGATGGTAATAGCTCATCGATCGGTTGTCCAGAACCCAACTCAAGAAATGAACTAAAAATTCCAAAATGCTTAGAAAGAAGCGGAGAAGTAGAATAAGCCGGGGAGATATACATTGGATTCACCCTTGTGTTGACCCCATAAAAAAATAAAAGTAGGGAGAAAGTTACCGGTTTCATAGATACACCTTCAAGTAGATTTCTTTCTAAGGTCACCTAAGGGCGTAGAAACCCGAAGTCTGTTTTGATTGTCAATCAATGAGTCTATCACATTCACAAAAAGATGCTTAGAACTTAGGGTTCTCATCACATCTTGGGTGGGTTGAGTGGCCGTAGAAAGCCACTATGTAACCCTAAACTCAAAAATCCAAAAAAAAATTAGAAGAGAAGAAAAAGAAAAAAAAAGAGATCTTTCTTTGAATAAGGTGAGGGCTTGAGGTGGTCTGCATTTTGGCAGATACCCAGGTGCTGTTGTGTCTTTGAAAGTTCAAGTCCTAAGTAAAAATTTCTTAATGTTGAAAATGAATTGTGCCCGAGTAATCCAACCTAATTCTTCTATAAATAGCATGTAGTTTTTGTTAGGGATTAGCAAAAGATAGGCATGGGGGTGTGATGTGCATACATCTGATTAACTTAAAATGTATATTAATGCATGTTCTTAGTGTCATATTAGCATCATACATTGTAAATATTGCATAACATGCATAATCATGCATTTAGGTCAAGTTGTATAAATTGTATAGTAATTGTCTTTTTTTTTTGCCAGGGATAGGGCAACTTGTTAATCAGGGTCTTAGATTGAATATCCAACCGTGCAGATCTGATCAAGGTGATGATTGGAGTTTAACGACTCCAAGATCACCCTGATCGGACATCCGTAGCACCAGATAGAGATCGAGAAACCCTAAAGATCAAGGGCCAATATGGTGCCAATCTACACTTCAGATGACAAATCCGACCGCACGGATGGGTTCAAATCGATGATTGCAGCCTAACGACGTGAAAATTGATCCAATCTGACACCCGTGCCACCGTCTACAACACATAAAAGATGGACGGCCAAGATGGCGCCACGTGGCGCCATCTCAGCCGCCCAACTAGCCCCAAGGACTTGCCTTCACTTTTCTTCTTCACCCGCTCGACGAATCTCCACCGTTGGATGCCCATCCAATGGCCACAGATTTGCGCGCACAAATCCTCCGCGCAACACAAATGAAGGCGTAGCGCAACGGTTGAGCACCCCTTCGCACGTGAAGGGTGTGCGTTCGAGCCACGCTGAGCGCCTTAAACCAAATAGGCGCAGGCGCGATTCGACCGTCAAATGAAGATCAGGCGGTTGAGTGGAGGAGGCGTGGTGCGTGGAGGAGCCTTCAATCGCGTACGTGCGCGATGATGCGCGTTTGCACACCTCATCTCACGCAGGTGCGTGGCAGAGGCGTTTTGAAGGGCGCTGTGAGGATGACTTTAAGTCGTCCAATCTTGGGATCGGACGCCTGAGATCCATCCAAACATGCGCGAGAGTTAGGGTGCGGAAGAGGAGCGGGCACGCGCAGCGCGCACACACGTTGCCCACGATGGACCTTTAATGACGATTAAGTTCGTCACTAAAGGTCCCATATTAATGTTTTTGAAATTAAAATGTCCAAAATGCCTCCACTCCTTGCAACTATAAAAGGAGACCCCTACCCTACGAATTTCTCATCCCTTCCTTCTTCTCTCTCCCTCTCCAAAGCTTAAGAGAAGCTTATCCCACACCCAGGATGCTCCTCAAAAGCTAAAACCAAGTTTTTGCCCCATTTCAGAAGTGGATCCTGCGATGATGATGACGTGCTGCCTCGTTCCCATTCTTCTGGCTTCATCCTCCTTCTTCCCGCGTCGTCCTCCGTCTTCCAAGCATTCGTCGAGGAGGATAACTTCTCTCTCCCTTCTTTTTTCACTTTCTAGAGTAGAATTTTCCCGCTTTCTAGTGTAATCATTTCCTGCTTTCTTAGTTGTAAAACATTATTCAAATATCAAGTGATTGTTCTCTCTCTCTTATTGTTTATATCAATTCCATTGTGATTATTTCACTTTTTAAACAAAAATAAAAAAATATAATTATGGATTTTGAGATTGACGTAGCCTCCCTGTGTTCGACTTGGAACTTTTTTACGGATTTTTCAGTATAAATTTTATCTGTTGAACAGATTTCTTTGCGACTCGAACTACAACGACAGGTTTTTGAATCTAACTCCGAACGTGTAGTTTTCCACCTTCAACAGCATCCTATCCAAGCATCCCTTATTTCCTTCCTTTAGACCTTCCTTCTTCTTCTAATGGCTAAGTGTTAGCCTTTCAGCATAGGAGACTAAGCTTTAGAGAGCAAACCCCCCTGCTCTCTCACAATTCTTCTTCTTCTCCCTCAAACCCCAAGTAAGTGCATACTCAAATCCATATTTGGGTAAACGGGTCTCGAACAGTGTCCAGGGCCACCGGCGTGTGTGGTGACCAAGGAGTGAGGATAGGTCGGGTAATCATATGTAAAGGGGTGTGAGGGACCTGACCCCTCAAGTGATTGGGCGAAGAGGCTGGTGCACAAAATTAATATAAGCATGGTCGTGCGCCTCTCATCCACCTATGTGGGACTATCCCACTACAGCTTTCCCTTGCGTGCGACTGTTGCGGGTCCTTCTCCAATTGGTGCAGTAGCTAAGGCGAAGGCTTCCAATTGAAACCTTGAGCGTGGACTTGGAAGGCCTTCGTGTGACTTGGAGGTGGAATCAAGGGCTTTCATGGTCAGAGCGTGATGAACGGCGGTGGAGATGGTGTCGGCGATGGTGAAGCACCAACGAGTACCTGAAACAACAAGAACGGCCTCTCGGCTACGTTAAAATACTTTTGGAGCTTTTCCAAGTGTTGGCGAATGTGATGGTAGTGTCCTCATGGTGTGGGAGTGCGTATGGAGGCTTGGCGAAGTCGGAGGAGGTCGTGTGAAGGTGGGTTGATCGATGGAGAGTTTGGGTGGTCAAAAGGGTGAAATAGGAGAGGGCTTTTGGTTGGAGGCATACTGCGAAGCTTTCGAAGTTGAGGGTGAGGCGTTTGGTGGATTGTGGAGGTGTAGAGGCCTCATCGGAGATGTGGCCAGAGAGGAGGAAGATGATGGCGTGCAGTGGCGGCGTGGGTTGATTTGAGGGTTTGAAGGGAGGAAAAGAGAGTAGAGAGAGAAAGGAACCTATCTAACCTAAGCTAATTGGATGAAAAGGGAGGATTCCCACACCGGTGTGATGGCCGGACGTGGGGAAGACAAATTCTCTGGTGGGGGAGATGCGGCGAGGAAGATAAGGAAGATGGTGCCTATTGGTATTGCGAGACGCAGAGGAAGGTGAGGAAGAAGAACCGACTGCCTATTGTGTGTGGCAGGCAGCGAAGAATGTGGATGGAAGAGCTCACTGGAGCTTGCAATGGAGTTGGCCGGGGAGAGGAGAAGAAGGGGGTATTCCAGTCTAAACCAAGCTAAGGATGTAAGGTTGTGCACGAGGGTCTTTTAAAGGCCTAGAGTCAAGCTTCTAAGCTTGGAAACCAAGCTTGAAAGCTCGGAAATCATGGAGTAGGACTTGGAAACTTCCAAGAGTTCGCATGAACCCTATCGAGAATAAGAGGGCAAGACTGGGTTCAAATTGAAGGGCATCTCTTCATGAATCTCCCTTCCAATTTTGGAAGGGTTTGGCCGCGAAATCAGGGAGCAATCCCTGATTGAAGGTAGGTTGCTGATGGGTTTAGGAGTTATACAAACATGAAGGTGGCGGGGACCGATTAGTGAAAAAGATGATGAGGTTAGGGGGGTAATTGTAATCTTTTTGAAAGTTGATGGGTTGATTGAAAGGGAAAGAATTAGACTGGACCAAAATGCAAACTTGGTCAAGATGATCTCTGATTAGGCCTAAATTTTGGTACAAACCTAATTTGGACCCAAGGAATTTGATGGTGAAGTTAGATTTTTGTTTTAACCAAGTTTGATAAGGTAATTTACATAGAAACTCAAATTAAGGCAACTTCCTATCTGAGACTCTATTTTATGTCAAAATAGGTTCCAATGGTCAAATCAAGGATACCAAACCTTATGGAATATTTTTCTATGATTTTTAGAAGGTTTAAGTGAATTTTATCTTGACTAGAAACTCTATTAATTAAGCAGGTTTGAAATTAGGATTTTGGATGTCCATTAATTCTTAAAATGTATGAAAACCTTTTTCTGTCTGCATGAATCCTCTTGTTAGTCATTAATGCTCATTAGACCTTCATTAACCCTTGAAAAACCCCATGATTACTCTACATTTGGGATATTTGGTTAAAACTATAGATTTACCCCTACTTTAATGCATGTCTCTCAGAAAGGATATGCAATGAATTACGTCTCTCTGGCGGTTATGTAGTAGTTGTCAATTGATTCTGCTTAATTAAAGCTTGTTATGGTTGATGACGACGTTATCACCATACCCCCATGCTTAACTTTTGCGAGTCCCTTAGCAAAATTTTATGAAAAGAACTAGAGTTTTAGACCATGCATTGATGTTCAGAGTCCTGATTCTTATTACTCTTTAAGAAATTAGGTCAGAATGCTAATAATAGGCCTAGAGGTACTCAAGTATCAATCAAGATCTAGACTTGACCAACTTCAGCCTCATTCTGCTGCGAAGGTTTCTAAGGCCCACAAAAACTACCTAGAGGTTCGTTGAACCTAGTGGTTAAAGCACCCGTGCATAAACGTAATCTGTCCAGGTTCAGTTTTCCAATGCATTTTTGTAAGAAAGAGTTGGAAGGATTTTCATTTGGAGAGTTTTTCCCTCTTTTCTTTTTAGGTTTCCCTAGATCCAACCTCGAATTGGCCCTAAACACGGTTTGTATCGAATTCCTCGTCCCCACCATCAATCCTTACAGGGTCCCTGTCTTTTGATGCTTCGAGATAACATCACCCATGGCAACCCCCAGAACCCTGGCTTTCGACACTTCGGGATAGTGCCTCCCATGGCGTTCTGTAGCTAAATTCAAGCCTTGGCAATCGACATTTTGGGATAATCTTTCCCATGGCACCTGAACTAGCACAAGGTGCTTACATGCCCCCGATAGGATATTTAGATATCTTAGGAGACAAGCATCGAGGAGACGATATGTTATTACGCATCTTCAAGGGGAATTTCCCACCTCTCCGCGCTGGGAACTCGCCTAATCAACTTGTGTTGTTGAGTCGCTCCTAAGCTAGATCTTTGAGATGATTTTTCAGAATAGAACACTTTTGGCAGATTTGTTTTTTGTAAGCGCACTGAACCAGATTAAGTGTGTGATTTTGGGTGCTTAGGTTACCAAGTCTCGCAAACCAAAGGGCAAGCAATGGGGCCGAATAATCCCTAAGCTTTAGACTTAATACATCAACCTTGCATTTTTCTCAACCTCTTGAGGACTAATCCAGATCTTAACAGATACATGAATGTTTAAGCCATAAAACAAGCCCAAGAGGCCTAAGATCAGCACTCATACTGATCGCTTTGTCTCTTTGTCATTTTAGGATTTAATTTTTCTTTTGATTAGGTCTAGAACTTAGTAACTTTCATAATCAAGTGCTAATGACTATCAATTTTGTTCTCGAATGTTGCTCCTTTTTGACATTTTGAATCACTTTCTCATTTCCTCCTCAAGATTGATGTGCAATCAAAATTCTCAAAATTTCCCTCCCCTTTCCATTTTTTTGTTCTTTTTCAATTTTTTTATTCTTTTGGTTTTTTGGATATGTATTTTTTGTGTGAGAACCCCTCAGAAACTTGAATTTTTATATGTTTGCACTTTAACACCCTCCATGCCTAAGTTTTGCAATGTCCTCATTGTAAATCGGAGGGTATGAAATCAGCTTGGTTCAAGGATTAGAATAGGATTAAATGGTGGGTGAATGGGTCGAGATGACTATTGCGGACGATTTCAAGCTTTGATACAAATACCAAAGGTGGAGTCAGCTGTTCTAACTCTGAACTCTAAGTGCAGTAGGAGTGTTGCTCAAAAGGATGATCAGAAGGGTCTTGATCTTTTTTGGAATGACGGGTTGCCTCCTGTCAAGCGCTAAATTCAGTGCCTTCAGCTAAGCAAAAGGTGATCAAGGAGAATGGGTGGTCAAATTAGAAGAGTGCTGTAAAACAAGCACCTTGATCAATAGTCTGGTTGGTCCAACCAGGTGCTTGTTCATATCAACAGGCTAATGATGCAGCCCAAACCCAATCAGTCTGGTAGGTTGATAGATGTGAATCAAAAGATGTGGAGCCCACCAGATATTTTGAGGCTCAAATAGATATGAAAATGAGAATCTGGGGTTTGGCTGAGTTGATTCAGCTTGGTCAGAGTAGGGATTCTCAAAAGAAAATGGAGCTATAGAGGATGTTGGAACCCTACTGGAGTGATTAGAAAAGGATGGAACGTGATTAGTTGTCTGATCGATGTCCGAAACCTGATTGAAATATGGAGAATAATCATATGCGATCGGATCAGAGAGAGGTAAATCAGAGTAGAAGTTGATTCTAGTGGCTGGTCAGGGTTGGGATCAGATTTGAGAAGGCTCTGAATGTGTTGCAGAAGAGGTGGCTTCAATAAGATCTGTGTGTGTTGAGAGCTCCTCTAGAAAGGATTCAAAGGTAGGTTCATCGAGAGAGTCTTCATGAAGCACATCAAAATCAAAGGTAAATGCCTGGGGAGGTGTTGAACGTACGAATGGCTACGCTAACGTGTTTGGTTTTGGAAAACCTGTCGTTGTAGCTTGAAAGCGAAGAATTCGTGTTCAACAAATAAAATTTATATCGAAATTGAAATTCCGGGTCGAACATAGGGAGGCGGATGTTTGATTTAAAAACTACGCGTTTCTTTTTATTTGTCACGGAATAATTCAATTTAAAACTATCTAATTATTTACAATAAATAGAGGAGAGAGAGAGAGTAAGAGAGAAAGAGAATATTACACAGAAATCAAAATGAGATGTGGAATAAACAAGGAATTTATCATTGAGGAGATTGTTCATTACAACTAGAAAGCATAAAACAATTACACTAGAAAGCAATAAATTTACTCTAGAAAGCATTAAAAGAATGGAGGGAGAAATATCCTCCTCGACGATTGCTTGGAGGACGAGCAAAACTACACTAGAAAGCAGCAAATCTATACTAGAAAGCAGTAAAAAGAATAGGGAGAGAGAAATCCTCCTCGACGGTTGCTTGGAGGACGAGCCGGACGGGACGACGCCTGGATGAAGGGAAACGAAGCAGGACGAAGGAGGACGAAGTAGAAGAACGGGAACGAAGCAGCACGCCGTCGTCGTCGCAGGATCCACTTCCGAAGGGGAATGAAAATTTGGACTTTATCTCGCGAGAAGCATCCCGGGTGTGGGACAAGCTTCTCTTAAGCTTTGGAGGGGTAGAGAGGAGAAGGAAGGGATGAGAATTTCGTATGGAGGGGGTCTCCTTTTATAGTTGCAAGGAGTGGGGGCAAAATGGACATTACAACTTCAAAATAATAAATGCGGGGTCTTTAATGATGGATAAATCTGTCACTAAAGCCCCAATGTGGGCGTAGCTTCCGCGCCCATGCACGCCCGTTCAGCTTCTCGCGCGCGCAACAGCTTCCCACGTCCTTTGAATCTCAGCCGTCCGATCTTAAGTCACGCCATCACCCGCTGTGCTGCACGCCCATCCGCGTGCGATCGCGCGTCCATGCCACGCGTCTAATAGCCCGTCGGTGCTATCGGGCACACGCAGCCGTTGGATCTCCATCTGACGCTCCACGCGCCTGCTCGCTTGCCCTAATTTGAGGGTCGCGGGACTTGATCCCGCGACCTCTGCTTCGCCCGCAGCTGCGTCTCCGCTGCGTTATGCCGTCGAGAAGGTTGTGCGGACGAATTAGCCAGCCGCATCCACAGCCGTTGGATCTTGATCCAATGGTGGAGACTCGACGCGCTAATTGAAGAAGAAAAGGTGCGGCGGTGCTGGAGGCCGTTTAGGCGGCTGAGATGGTGCCACGTGGCGCCATCTTGACCGTCCATCTTCTGGAAGTTGTGGATGGTGCCACGGATGTCGGATTGACTTGATTTTTGTGTCGTTGGGCTACGATCGTCGATCCGAATTCATCCGTGTGGTCGGATTTGTCATCTGAAGTGCGAATTTTCACCATCTTAGCCCTTGATCTTCTAGGGTTCCCCAGTCACTATCTGATGCTACGGATGCCTGATTAGGGCGATCTTGGAGTCGTTGAACTCCAATCGCCGCCCTGATCACATCCATATGGTTGGATCTTTGATCCGAGGCCCCGATAAAATGTTTGCCCTGTCCAAGCACATAAAAGGAGACAATTAACCTCCATTTTATTCAAACTACTCTAAATGCAAGATGATGCATGTTATGCAATATTTATATCATGAAATGCAATCCTATGCTTAAGAACATGAAAAAATAGACATTTTAAGTAGTGTAAATGTGTTTACATCATACCCCCATGCCTATCTTTTGCTAGTCCCTAGCAAAAACTATATGCTATTTATAAAAGAATTAGGTTGGATTATTTGGACCTGAGTTATTTTCAATCATTAAGAAGTTGTCTACTTAGGAACTGAACTTTCAAAGACACAACAGCACCCGGGTATCAGCCAAAATGCAGACCGCCTCAAGCCCTCGCCTTATTCAAAGAAAAATTTCTTTTTCTCTTTTTACTCTTTTCTAATTTTTTTGGATTTTCAAATTTTAGGGTTTAAGAGTGGCTTTCTACGACCATTCAACTCACCCAAGATTTGATGAGAACCCTAAGTTTTAAGCATCTTATTGTGATTGTGATAGACTCGTTGACTGGCAATTAAAACGGATTTCGGATTTCTACGCTTCTAGGTGACCTCAAAAAAAGACTTCTGCCTAAAGGTGTATCTTTACAACCGGTAGCTTTCTCCCTACTTTTATTTTTTACGGGGTCAACACAAGGGTGAATCCAGTGTACATCTCCTCGGTTTATTCTACTTCTCCGCTTCTTCCTAAGTGTTTGGGGAAATTTTAGTGCATTTACTGAGCTGGAATCTGGACAACCAGTCGATGAGCTGTTACCACCGACAACTTGCTAGCCATACTCGTGAGGCGAAGTGTGACTTATTTCTTTTTGTTCTTTTCTCCTTTTCTTTTTGATTTTTTTTTTAAAGTAGGTGGCTTCCCTGGTCTAAGATTTACCTAAGGGCAGGAAAAAGAGAAAGGTCCAGTGACTAGGCTCTGGACAACCTACCTATGGGCTGTTACCCACGATAACTTGCCAGCCATATCACCCTAGAAGGTTCATTAGCTACCCAATTTCCGTTAAAATCGCCGAACAACGAGTCAGTGCAAAGAAAGTGTGTAGATGCTTAAGACTCAAAATTCCCTCAAATCAGAGGGCGGGTTGATAAGTCGTGTACTTATCACCCAAACTTATTTACTCCAATTATGAAAGAATTAAGATGGCGAGGACTCGAAAGACAAATCCACATTTTAGTGGATACACAGGCTGATTAAGTCCAAAGACCTGAAGGGTCTTTGTGTTCAAATCATAATGTTGTATTTCCTAAGATTAAAAATTTTCTTAAACCCAAATTCTCTTTCCTAATTCTGATTTTTTTTTTATATAAAAGAAAATAAAACCAATCTACAGAGCTGATGAATGAATTCAGAGATGAATATCCACCCCCCCATGTCTATCTAATGCAATGTCCTCATTGTATTAGAAATACATAAAACAGAGTGGAAAAGCGAAGAAAGCACCTAAATTGCGTGAATGTCAAGTCCGCTCCGAGATGAAAACTAAGAAAAACTGTATATATGCTGAATTTAGTGCCTTCAGCTAGGCACACTATACAAAGAAAAGAAATGAAGAAATCACAAGTGCAGGTCAGAATCAGAATGAACAGAAGAATCCTCTGACCTGTCAGCAAAGGTCCACAGATGTGGACCAGATTGTGGTGCAGACCCACACCCCATAATCGAGAATATCTTAGGTTCTGGATAAAAATTACCCAAAACCTAAAATCAGAATGCAAGCAAGGTCGGGCCTGCGATTTATGAGGATGCAACCTAAGACCAAAAAGTCGGGTTACAGAGAATTGAAGCTCAAAAGGATAATCGTTGAATGTGTGCTTGAGTTGAACATCCTCGAAACAAATGTCGTAAGGGTTCTGATTTGATGGTTTCAGCTTAAAAGGAACCCTTCGACTCAATCTTCTATTTCCTCCAAAATTAACTTCCCAAATCAGAACTTCCCAGCTCCTATCCTCCTTATTCAGCATATCAAATTCCAGGACCTCTTGTATATTCATCACCCCGTCTGAAATCTCCAAGTCTAAATGATGTGGCAGAATCAAATTTGACTTGGGTCTAATTATCTCAGAATTAGAATCATCAATAAGCTCAACAGGGTGTAACTGATAATCAGGGCATTGAATTGATTCCTCTAGAAAACGCGATTCTGGATCCGTAATGTGTGCCCTAATAAGATCAGTTTCCTCAGTTATTGGGCTATCAAATGATCTATCAGATTCCTCAGGCCCAATCGTCTCATAGAAATTGTGTTCAGAAAACTCGCGTGAGACTTCGTAACTTGAATCTTCACCATCAGGATCCGTATCAATGTAGGTCCCAAAATCAGTTGTCACTTTGTGTTCCCCAGAGACATACGTTTCCTCGTAACCCAGCTCGGGGATCTCAGGTGAAGAAATCAGATCATCCATAATTGATTGCTTTAATTCAATCTGGTCAGCCTCGTAACACGTGTCCCCCCCAACAGGTGCCTGAGCGGGTTCTGTCATTAGCTTTCCTGAAGAGGGTTCATCCTGGGAATTATTCCAAGATTGAATCAAAGCAACCACGAATCTCATCCTCAATTTCGCTAATTTCCCAAGTAGAAACTCACCCGGGTTCTTATCCTTAACATCCTGGAGCCAATCCAACAAAGACTTATTCAAATCATCAATCATTTCAATCAAGGGCTCCAATCTCTCAATGCAAGGTATTGGCTGAACTTCTAAAGATTGAATGATATTCCTCAAGTTAGCTAGAACCTTATCTTGAACCTGGTTAACCTGAACCAAATGAGTTGGTTCAGGGTTGGGCGGGTTTGGGCTCAATACAGGGGAATTAACGAATTGAGATTCGTTATACCCTTCCTGATAATAGGTCATTTCAGATTATTGAAAAGATGGTGATGACCTAAAGGCAGTGAAATTAGAGGATGGGTAAGGATCGGGGTATCCTTCTTGATTGTAGATCGTATTAGGTTGTTCAGGAAAGGAAGACGATCTATAATCGATGTAGCTCTGAGAAGGATAGAAATCAGAATCAAAGTGTTCAGGGTTAGACCCTAAACACGAGGGTCCGGAATTGTATCCCCAATCCGAATTATCCCAACTGACTGATGGTTGATTACAATATGAGTTGGGATAATCGTCATGTTGAGGATAATTCACAACAGGAGGGAAAGAGCGGGAATGCGTGAAATATGTGGAAGGATTCATGAGACACGGGAGGAAGAAAGGTGCCCTGCAATACAAACAATCAAACCTGTCCTTAAATGGGTTAGCCTACAGACCTACAGACTCCCAAAACCCGTCTTGAGATAAAGGAACGATTTGATCTACTTCCGTCTGTTCAATCCAACCAGTTAGAAGGAGGGACTGGGGAGAAGGTTCTTCCTTCGGCTTGCGCCTCCGGTTCCTAGTGTACCCCCCCAGCCGCGATCGTTTGACTCTGCTCCCCTAGCTAGACGTCAGATTGAATAGTAGAAACAGACTAATCGAAAATATCTCGTTCTGGGTTCTGAAGAGCGAGTCCAATCCTTAAGGCCAACGTCTACTCTGTTTTATTTAGGGCTAGGTTTGAATGTGCTTTGGAATGTGATGGGCCCTTTAAATGGGTTGTTCCCTTAATGATCGATTGATTTGTGTGTGCATGCACTACCAGTGATTTTCAAGAAAGATTGTTTTTGATGTGGTGAATTTTAAGGTTCAAATCTTGCTTAGTAGCTTTTAGGATTCAACTTTAGGTATTTTCAAACAAGTTTCATTGGCACACCAAGTTTTACAAGCACGAGTGAAAATGTTTTCCTTTGAAGCCTAAAAAGAATGTGGAGTGCCTGGTAAATCCCTAAGAGTTGAACCTAATTGGCAGCTACTTGATGAGTTGATTTTAATTGAAGTGGTGCGGCCTAAACAACTCAAACAACTGGCCACATATGCACCACTAAGTTAGGCACACAAAGATGGTTAACCTAGAATGATTTCTACTCTTTTATGTGTTGCTTTATGTGTACCGGTTCCACAGATCAGAACCCGGTTGAGTAGAAACAAATCAATTAGGTTAAGTGCCTTTGAATGTGGGTGTATGTTGTGTGTTTGTTGAAAATTACCCCATAAAATTATCTTTTTGTTTTTTTGTTTTTTTTTTTAAATGAAGGTGGAATGAATGTGAGTGAGAATCCAAACAACCAAACTATTCCTAGGATTTATGCAAGCACCTAGGTTAATTGGAATTTGGATTTAATGTGGCGAATGAAATCTATGGAGGGTGAAAGAATGGGGGATAACTTACAAAACCTTCCACAGCACTTTACTCCAATCTACCGCTTTTGCTCGTCTCAAAAGAGTACCTACAATTACAATAAGAAAGGAGAAAAGTGAGGTAAATGATTTGTAAGTTACAAAACGCGAAGAGAAATCAAAGAGCGTCGCCTCCCCGGCAACGGCGCCAAAATGTTGAACGTACGAATGGCTATGCTAACGTGTTTGGTTTTGGAAAACCTATCGTTGTAACTTGAAAGCGAAGAATTCGTGTTCAACAAATAAAATTTATACCGAAATTGAAATTCCAGGTCGAACACAGGGAGGCAGACGTTTGATTTAAAAACTACACATTTCTTTTTATTTGTCACGGAATAATTTAATTTAAAACTATCTAATTATTTACAATAAATAGAAGAGAGAGAGAGTAAGAGAGAAAGAGAATATTACACATAGAAATCAAAATGAGATGTGGAATAAACAAGGAATTTATCATTGAGGAGATTGTTCATTACAACTAGAAAGCATAAAACAATTACACTAAAAAGCAATAAATTTACTCTAGAAAGCATTAAAAGAATGGAGCGAGAAATATCCTCCTCGACGATTGCTTGGAGGACGAGCAAAACTACACTAGAAAGCAGTAAATCTATACTAGAAAGCAGTAAAAAGAATAGGGAGAGAGAAATCCTCCTCGACGGTTGCTTGGAGGATGAGCCGGACGGGACGACGCTTGGATGAAGGGAAACGAAGCAGGACGAAGGAGGACGAAGTAGAAGAACGGGAACGAAGCAGCACGCCGTCGTCGTCGCGGGATCCACTTCCGAAGGGGAACGAAAATTTGGACTTTATCTCGCGAGAAGCATCCCGGGTGTGGGACAAGCTTCTCTTAAGCTTTGGAGGGGTAGAGAGGAGAAGGGATGAGAATTTCGTATGGAGGGGGTCTCCTTTTATAGTTGCAAGGAGTGGGGGCAAAATGGACATTACAACTTCAAAATAATAAATACGGGGTCTTTAGTGACGGATAAATCTGTCACTAAAGCCCCAACGTGGGCGTAGCTTCCGCACCCACGCGCGCCCGCTCAGCTTCTCGCGCGCGCAACAGCTTTCCACGTCCTTTGAATCTCAGCCGTCCGATTGCAAGATTGGACGGCTTCAGTCACGCCATCACCTGCTGCACTGCGCGCCCATCTGTGTGCGATCGCGCGTCCATGGCACGTGTGTAATAGCGCGTCGGCGCTATCGGGCACGTGCAGCCGTTGGATCTCCATCTGACGCTCCACGCGCCTGCTCGCTTGCGCCTAATTTGAGGCTCGCGGGACTCGATCTCGAGACCTCTGCTTTGCCCGCAGCTGCGTCTCCGCTGCACTACGCCGTCGAGAAGGTCGCGCGGACGAATTAGCCAGCCGCATCCACAGCCGTTGGATCTTGATCCAACGGCGGAGAATCGACGAGATAATTGAAGAAGAAAAGGTGCGGCGGTGCTGGAGGCCATTTGGGTGGCTGAGATGGCGCCACATGGCGCCATCTTGGCCGTCCATCTTCTGGAAGTTGTGGATGGTGCCACGGATGTCGGATTGACTCGATTTTTGTGTTGTTGGGCTGCGATCGTCGATCCGAATTCATCCATGTGGTCAGATTTGTCATCTGAAGTGCGGATTTTCACCATCCTGGCCCTTGATCTTCTAGGGTTCCCCAGTCACTATCTGATGCTACGGATGCCTGATTAGGGCGATCTTGGAGTCCTTGAACTCAAATCGCCACCCTGATGACATCCATACGGTTGGATCTTTGATCCGAGGCCCCGATAAAATGTTTTCCCTGTCCAAGCATATAAAAGGAGACAATTAACCTCCATTTTATTCAAACTACTCTAAATGCAAGATGATGCATGTTATGCAATATTTATATCATAAAATGCAATCCTATGCTTAAGAACATGCAAAAATAGATATTTTAAGTAGTGTAAATGTGTTTACATCAGGAGGGCTTATAGGATCATGGAAATCTGAGTCAAGAAAAGATTCGAATTGTGGATTGTAGATACTCTCGGCACTTGCTGTTTCTGATTCTTGAAGATCAAAAAGGAATGATTCCACCTCAATGGAACTTGATTTTCAATCAATGATCTTGGGATCAAGGACCTTAGAGTTAGAGTCGAAGAACGGATCGTGGATATTGTGGTCGTAAATTGGTTCATAGTCGTTAGGAAACAAAGGTTCTCCAAAATCAGAGTAAGATTTGAAATCATCGAAGAATTTATGAAGATCGTGTTCTAAACTTGAATCCAGATCAGAAGTTCCACCATAGAATGAATCAAGATGTGTAGAATCAGCAACCTGACTTGGATCTAGCCTAATTTCAATTTCTGAGCTCAAAAAGGTGTCCTTATTAGGCATAGGCTTGGGTTCTTGGCTCTTAGGGTAGACCCAATCGAGTCCCAACTCTTCCAACCTCTCGATTTCTGTATCCTAGATCGGCGTGACTTTTGAGAAATCAATTTGTATTTCTGAGGAGGTTAGAGAGGTGTAATCATCAAATATAGGCCCAGAATCGTTGTCCGGATTCAAAATCTGATTGTCATTATATTGGACCTCATGATTGTCCTAAATAGGCTCGAATCTAGATTCTAGGTTAAGAGTAAGGATTGGATCACTAGAATCTAGGCTGGTCTCTATTGGGATGTTAGAATTATTCTCAAGAATCACCTTATCAAAATAAGGAGCGAAATTTACATTCTCGAGAGGTTCTGACTCAATCTCATCATCACAGGTGTCGGGGAAATCTAGGCTTGATGAACCAGCTTCAAGGCTTTCTAAGGCTAGTTCAAAATTGTGAACACCTACAATCAGATCCTCCCAACCAATCTCATGATTAGGTGTGTCATTCTATATATAATTTGTGTTTAATTCCATTTGGGTTGGGGGTCCATAACAATTCTGAGTGTCTAACCCATGCTCTGGAGAAGCTTTAGATCTACTCCAAGATGTCTCACAAATGGCTTCTCGCAATAGATTTAGAATATCTGCACGTTGCTCAATGATATCTTGGTGTATCTCCTAGAGTGATGGATTTGCAAAGCAATGTAAACCCTCCGTTCTATGCAATTTGCAAACTTCATTGAATTCTGGTATGAGGGTCTCCTGGGTTGAACCATTTCTTAGTTGAGTAAGCAGTAGACTAACATAGTTCAAAATGAATTTTGTTGTTTCTGGGACATTAACCTGAATCATGTTGGCTGGATAATCTTCAAAATATTTAAGGGCAACCTCAATCACTTTATCTTTTATTTAGGGTTCAGGTTTCCTAATTGGTCTTCCTAAATTGCCAGGTTGCATTTTCAAATCAGGTGGTGGATCAAGATGTAGAATCAAATTTAGGTTCAGATTGAAGTAATCAGATCAGATCAGAAATCCCTGTAGAAGATCTAATGAGGCCTCTTAGGTTAAAAACCTTATGACCTTCCTTTATATGTGCTCTATAGAAGGGATGAGGGACTAGATATGAATTGGACCCAATCAAGGCACCCAAAGATTTTTGGATGACTAAGGCTTGTTTCAAGGTGGATGATGCCTTTGAATCAAAAATCCACACACCTGAGAATTACCTAGGCAGCAAGGAAAGGAGAGCCTCGCAAAGACCCCTACACGATAGAGCATCCCCACGGGTTACAAGGTTTTCCCCACCTGACCTTCCTTGTCACTACGGTTCCAAGTAGACTGGAATGTACGAATTGAGACCGTAAGTCTACCAATTTTAGCCTAATTAGATTTCACTTGATTTAGAAATTAATTTGATTTGTGACCAAATTTGGATGTTGATTGGCCCATAAAGTAGACCAACTTCACCTGACCTGTCCTAAAAGATGAAGAATGAAATCTAGGTCATGACCTAGAAATCACCCTGAATTGACTCTCAGTTTATTAGGTCCACAATTTTAGGGTTCAAGTGAGATTAGAGCCTGATTTTAGGGTTTAAGTGATTAGTTCTTTTTGAGCAAGGATTTGGGTAGCACACAAATGCGGGAGGGTCAATTTTCTTTATTTTAGGCAAGTGTGAACTAGCACTCCAAAAATCCTAGAGTAGAAACCCTAGTTGGCTCTATTTCAAGTCCAATTTGATCTTAAAAATGTTCACCTTGGACTTCAAACAAGAATTGTGCGGTCTAAGGCGATTATAAATTGAGCGTAATCCCTAATAGGTACAAGAAATAGGGTAGGGATCTATAATCAAAATCGTCTTGACTTCAATCAGATATGAATTTTTTCGCAATCAAGAAACTTGCCTTTTGAAGGAAAATTACTATGAAAATAAGGCAGGTGATTCCTAATTGATTTATTTCCTTTTTCTCTCTTTCAAGGGTTAAGGGAATGATTATGGAAGAAGAGAGATTACCTACACTGGGAGTGGCTGATTTGCACGGAAGATTTCCTTGTGATGTACCTCACAAAATTACAAGAAAACAAAAAGGACAAGTTAGTGCTCAAATATAATCAAGTAAAACAAAAATAGCGGTGAATTGTGCGTTGCTCCCCGGCAACGGCGCCAAAATGTTGTCAAGCTTTTCGTTGAGTTTAGGAAATGTGTTGTAGTACAGTCGACAAATTGCTCTCAAACAGATATAATTTATTACCCAAAATCAAGAAATGAAGTCCGAGGTCGAACACAGGGAGCAAATATGGAATTCACGCACTAATCTTTGATTGCATATAAATGAGCACCATAATCGAAGCACAAAAGAGATATTCAATGAATAATATCTATTCACATTGATATTCATTATAAGCATGAGTATTTCAATATATCTCAATGATAAAAAGAAATCTGAGACAAAATAATGGTGATTTAGATCACCAATTAATAGTCTTAATTAAGCATGCATATTAGACATCTCAATTAAACCAAATAACCCAACAGTGGATTGAACACCACAGTAATCAGACGTCGGTTTCTCAAATCAGACGGCTTAAGTGTTCATTAGACACAAGGCTTCCTAAAGCCTTCTTTGTTTCTTCACTTCTTCTGCTTTCCTTCTTTTCTTCTCTTCTCCTTCACTTTAGCTTCCTTCCTTCAGACCTTCCTTCTTCTTCTCATGGCTAAGTGTTAGCCTTTCAGCACATGAGACTAAGCTTTAGAGAGCAAACCCCCTGCTCTCTCATAATTCTTCTTCTTCTCCCTCAGACCCCAAGCAAGCATATACTCGGATCCATATTTGGGTAAACGGGTCTCGAATAGCGTCCAGGGCCACCGGCATGTGTGGTGACCGAGGAGTGAGGATAGGTTGGGTAATCGAATGTGAAGGGATGTGAGGGACCCAGCCCCTCAAGTGATTGGGTGAAGAGGTCGGTGCACAAAATCAATATAAGCATGGTCATGCGCCTTTCATCCACCGATGTGGGACTATCCCACTATAGCTTTCCCTTGCATGCGACTGCAGCGGGCCCTCCAATTGGTGCAGCAGCTGAGGCGAAAGGCTTCCAATTGAAATCCTGAGTGTGGACTTGGAAGGTCTTCACGTGACCTGGAGGTGGAATCAAGGGCTTTCATGGTCGGAGAGTGATGAACAGGGGTGGAGATGGTGTTGGCGATGGTGAAGCACTGGCAAGTACCTGAAACAACAAGAATGACCTCTCGGCCACGTTAAAATACTTCAAGAGCTTTGCCGAGTGTTGGCGAATGTGATGGTGGTGTCCTCATGGTGTGGGAGTGTGTATGGAGGCTTGGCGAAGTCGGAGGAGGTTGTGTGAAGGTGGGTTGATCGACGGGGAGTTTGGGTGGTCAAAAGGGAAAAATAGGAGAGGGATTTTGGCCGGAGGCATACGACGGAGCTTTTGGAGTTGACGGCGAGGCGTTTGGTGGATTGTGGAGGCCTCACCAAAGATGTGGCCGGAGAGGAGGAAGATGATGGCGTGCGGTGGCAGCGTGGGTTGATTCGATGGTTTGAAGGGAGGAAAAGAGAGTAGAGAGTGAAAGGAACCTATCTAACCTAAGCTAATTGGATGAAAAGGGAGGATTTCCACACCGGTGTGATGGCCAGATGTGGCCAAGATGAATTCTCCGGTGGGGGAGATGCGGCGAGGAAGATGAAGAAGATGACGCCTATTGGTATTGCGAGACGCGGAGGAAGGTGAGGAAGAGGAATCGACCGCCTATTATACGTGGCAGTCGACGAAGAATGTGGACGGAAGAACTCACTGGAGCTTGCAGAAGAGTTAGCTAGAGAGAGGAGAAGAAGGGGGTATTCCAGTCCAAACCAAGCTAAGGAAGTAAGGTTGTGCACGAGGGTCTTTTATAGGACTAGAGTTGAGCTTCTAAGCTTGGAAACTAATCTTGAAAGCTCGGAAATCATGGAGTAGGACTTGGAAACTTCTAAGAGTTCGTATGAACCCCAAGGCGAGAATTAGAGGGCAAGACTGGGTTCAGATTGAAGAGCATCTTTTCATGAATCTCCCTTCCAATCTTGGAATGGTTTGGCCGTGAAATCAGGGAGCAATCCTTGATTGAAGGTTGGTTGCTGATAGGTTTAGGAGTTCTACAAGCATGAAGGTGACAAGAATCGATTGGTGAAGAAGATGATGAAGTTAGGGATGTAATTGTAATCTTTTGGAAAGTTGAGGGGCTGATTTAAAGAGAAAGAATAAGACTGGACCAAAATGCAAACTAGGTCAAGATGATCTCTGATTGGATTCAAATTTTGATGCAAACCTAATTTGAACCCAAAGAATTTGATGTTGAAGTTAAATTTTGGTTTTGACCAAGTTTGACTAGATAATGTACATAGAAAACTAAATTAGGGCAACTTCCTATCTGAGACTTTATTTTAGGTCAAAATAGGTTACAATGGTCAAATCAAGGATACCAAACCTTATAGAATATTTTTCTATAATTTTTAGAAGGTTTAGGTGAATTTTATCATGAACAGAACCTCTGTTAATTAAGCAGGTTTGAAATTAGGGTTTCGGATGTTCATTAATTCTTGAAATGTGCGAAAATCCATTTCTATCTGCATGAATCCTCTTGTTAGTCATTAATGCTCATTAGACCTTCTTTTGAACCCTGGGAAATCCCATGCTTACTCTGCATTTAGGATATGATGTTAAAACTGCAGATTTACCCCTACTTTAATGCATGTCTCTCAAAAAGGATATGCAATAAATTATGACTCTCTGGTGGTTATGTAAGAGTGGTTGTCAATTGATTTTGCCTAATTAAAGCTAATTATGGTTGATGATGATGTTATCATCAATGCATTATTCTCAGAAGAGGCATGAAATGTGAGACTAGGTATTACAAATGATGGATTTAACCCATTCAAGAGCATGTATCCATCATATTCCGTATGGCTGGTGGTCATGGTAACTTACAACTTACCCCCATCGCTATGCGCATTCATGATGTTGACACTCCTTATCCCAGGACCCAAGCAACTAGGAAATGCAATAGATGTTTATCTCTAGCCATTGATTGATGAACTAAAAGTCTTGTGGTACCGTGGTGTTCAAACATATGATACACAAAAGAAACAATTCTTCCAGTTGCACGCAGCAATACTGTGGACAATCAATGACTTTCCAGCATATGCGAATTTGTCAGGATGGAGTACGAAGGGGAAGTTCGCCTGTCCAATCTATATGGATGATACTCATCACCTGAAATTGCCTGAAAGCAAAAAGTTCTATTACTTAGGGCACAACAGGTTTTTGTCCATTGAACACAAACAACGAACGTGACAATTCAAGGACAGATTTGATTGTAAAGTATGTCGGTATTTGTCAAGGAATCCGAAGAATAAACTTAGTACATGTTCTATTAGGCTGTCGGGGATGAAAATCATGGAGACATTGCAACAGCTTGGAGAAATACGTTTGGGTCATCTTTTCAAGAATGACTTGGCTTCCTTGCGACATTCAGGGTTTAGGAAGAAAAGCACATTTTTTATGGAACTTCCATATTGGAAGGATTTGACAGTGTGACACAATTTAGATGTTATACATATTGAGAAGAATGTAATGGACAACATTCTTGATGTATTAAACTTAACAGACAGCCTCAAGGATACAGTTAAAACAAGGAATGATATGAAAATTTTGGGTATTCGTCCTGAGTTACACATTGAAGAAGGAGGGTCTCACTTTCCAGAAGCTATATATAGTCTTACCGGAGAGTAGAGGCGAAGGATTTTGTCGTTCCTTAAAGACATTCGGGTTCTAGATGGGCATTCATCACAGCTTTCATGTTACGTAAATGAAGTGCAAAAGTAGATTACTGGGTTAAAAAGTCATGATTCTCATGTGTACATGCAAATCTTATTCCCACTAGCAATAAGTGGAGTGATCGATGCCTAATCCGATAGTCGATTCTTTCACGGAGATGAGCAGATACTTTAAAGTTATTTGTTCAAAGACATTAGATCCTGAATTGCTAGACTATTGGGATAAACAAATTGTGATCACACTTTGTAAAATGGAGCAGATTTTCCTGCCTGCATTCTTCGATGTGATGGTTCATGTCACACTTCATCTTTCGAATGAAGCGAGAATTGCTAGACCCATGCAGTACAGATGGATGTATCCAATTGAACGATATTTGAAGAAACTGAAAGATTATGTCTTGAATAAGGATAAGCTAGAAGGGTCAATTATTGAAGGTTATCTTGTAGAAGAATGTATTAACTTCTGTGCCATGTACATGAATGAAACAGACAATCGATTTAATCATCTTGAACGAAACTATGAAGATTGTCTGTCCATATTTAACATCGGAGGAAGGTCGATCCTTCGGATGGAGGTTAAGGCCATCTCGGAAATGGACTGACGATTGGCACACTTATATATTCTGAAGCAAATTCTAGAAGTGGATGAATTTTACAATGAATTCAAAGCATCCTCTGTGTCATCTACACATGACTTGCAGTTCCATGATTGGTTCAAGGATTGTGTAAATAAACTGAAGGAAGATGGGGACCAACGGTGGATACTGGATTTTGATGTAATTGCTAATACACTTTTGACATACGGACGTTACCATTTCGGATGCATAATTAACGATTTTAGATTCAAAGTATGATCCATTGATGATGCGAAGGCCACACAACAGGCGGGAGTTGTCATTAGTTGTGACCTAAGCACTGGTTGTGATGGGTATTACGGTCAAATTGAAGAGATTGTGGAATTGAGTTTCAGATTTGACCGTAAGGTGGTTCTATTCAAGTGTGATTGGTTTGATGTTTTTAAAGAAGGCAATGGATTCAAAGTCGATAAGAAACATGGTTTCTTGAGCTTAAGTAAGAACCATCTCATCCTCCAATCATCAAAACCATTCACACTAGCTTGTCAGGTAGCATTAGTATTCTACGTGCTTGATAATAGCAAAAATGGGCAGATTATACCAATTAGATCTCAACCGTGTGAATAATACGATGCAGGAAAAGATTTACACCCAGATGTTGAATCTAAAGCATATTAACAAAACCCACAAAGTGAAGAACTTGCCCCTAGTGAAACTGACATTGACATATAAGGTAATTTGTCAAAAATATTAATCCATAACCATAAATATAAATAATCTAAGAAATTCTTAGTTGTCTGTTTTCTTTAAATTTCCTTTAAATTGTTTTATCTTTTATCAAAGCTTATGGTCATGTATATTTCAAAACTGAAATTTATTTTATCGTCTTCTCATATAGGTTCTTCACATTCTCCTATTGTTTGTGCACAGTTTGTGGACCATTTTGTCACTATGGTGAGTTTCTTACTATTTTTTTATTTAAAATGCTCTTATCATGTTAAGGCTAGAACAACGTCTTCCTCCTCCCCCATTGCCGGCTCCGATCTAAGCTTCAACAGCCCTCTCGACCTCCTTCATCCGCACCTCCATCAATCAAATTGGAATCTCAACAATCTTCCTCATCATCCTCCGTGCCTAGTGGGCCAAAACTAGGGCTGCCTCCCCTTATCTCGTCGCCGTCTTCCTCAACGGAGTAGCTTCGTCCACGGCGTCAGCAATCACGCCGGTGCTTGTAACTCTCACCCATTCATCTTGTAAGTAGGTGTAACCTCTTCCTCTTCTCCTCCTTAACTTCATTAGCACCTTATCCTCTTATTTCAATCGCCATCCAGCTCTCTCCCTCTCTGTCTTCCCTATGTCCAATGACACTCCGGTGATGCCTCCCCGACACTACGCCGCACCGCTCGCCTCGCCACACTCCCAAAAGCATTGCCATCCTCCCTACTTCAAAACCCCTCATCTAATTCCACTGAACACCCACTCAAACACCCCACTGAACACGACCTCATCCTCACCACCTTCTTGTCTCCGTCTGGTCACCACACACCCTAACACGCCATGCATATGCCACCATCATATTCACCATCACCTAGTGGTTCTCCTGAGCTATTCTAATGTATCCATGAGGCCTTATTTTGCATTTCAGGTATATGCTGTTGATGTAGACACATCATTTAGGTTAAAATGCCTATTCAGGCATGTTCTTAGGCTTAGATTTGCATTTCATGTTATAAATATTGCATAGCATGCATCATCCTGCATTTAGAGTAGTGTATATTTTAGGTTAATTACATCCTTTTTATGGCTAGGAGAGAAGGAGATTTATTTTAGGGCCTCGGATGGATGATTTGACTATATGGATCGGATCAAGACGACGATAGGAGTCTAACGCCTCCAAAAACGTCTAAATCTAAATCCCGTAGCATCATATGAAGTTCGAGGAAGATCAGCGGCCAGGGGGCAATGCAACAACCATATAGGTTTCGAATGGAAAATCCAACCATACGGATGGATTCGGAGCGACAATCGCAGTTCGACAATGCAGGAATCATCTTGATCTAAGCACCGTGGCATCCTCTGCAATAGACAAAAGATGGACGGTCCAGATGCACCACGTGGCGCCATCCAGGCTGCCCAACACCGGCTAGTAGCAACTAGAAGGTGCCCCTCATCATCTTCATCATCAATTCTCAGCCCTTGGATCTTGATCCAACGGCTAAGAGCTCTCCCCCACCATGTGCCTCAAGACATCCGCGCAACCATCTGGACGACTTGGTGTAATGGAGTCGTGGACTTGCAACGGAGGGGCGCAGGTTCAAATCCCTGCAGCCCCCCCAATTGAGCGCCTTAAGCCACCTCAGCGTACATGAGGCAGGCACGTAGCAGGTCGCAACGTATGCATGCATGCACACTAGCACCCGCACCGCAATGCTAGCGAAGTGCCAGCGCGCGAGTGTGCACAAGCGACAAGGAGTGCATGATGTGCGCGCCAGCAGAATCAATGGAGATCTTCAACGACAGTTGCGCGGGCCTTTAGTGATGCTTGTAGTTATCTCTAATGGCCTGTGCATTGTGCGCGCCAGCAGAGGAATTGAAGGGCGCGGATCTTTAGTGACAGTTGGGCGAATCTTCAGCGACGATTACAACTGTCACTAATTGCCCATGGACAATTTTTGTCTCTCCACTATAAAAGAACCTACCCACCTCCATTCCAAACCATCTCTTCCTTTCTTCCTCTCACCACCTCCAAGGCTTTAGAGAGAGCTTGTCCCAAGCCCGGGATGCCCCTTTAGAGTAGAAACCAAATATTTTTCCCTCCCCTCATCCTCATTTGTGGAGCATCTCGTGGCCTTCCTCTCAGCTACTTCTGGATGAAGATCCTCGCCACGACGTTGTCCTGCCCTGCCCTCCATCCTCTGGCTTCGTCCTCGTTTCTCCCACTCCTCACCACTGTCCTCTAGGCAATGTCAGAGCGAGTCATCCTCCAAGTGACCGTCGAGGGGGATTTCTCTCACCTTTCTATCTTTACTGCTTTCGTAATATAGTTTTCCCATTTTCCTAGTTGTAATAACCATTTGATTATAAAAATACATGATTGTTTCTCTCTCTCTCTTATATTTTGCAAGTAGAGTAGTTAGATAAGAATTCATCTACCTAATCTCTTTCTTGCTAAAAATACCAAAAAAATTAGAAAAGATAAAAATGACAAAAACAAATAAAAGGTGAAACACGTATTTTCAAAACCAAACGTTCGCCTCCTCGTGTTCAACCCGAGACTCACTTTTCGAGTTTCGATTATAAATTTTATTTGATTGATGAATTTTCTCGCGAATTGAACCACGACGACAGGTTTTCCAAACTTGAACCCTTTCTACGATGAGATCTAATGAGATCAGCCATCCTCCGTTGTCGCTGCCATCATCGCCCGACCACATTCGTAGTGCTTCGACGAGCTTAGGACTTAATACAACACCTGGGCGATGTGGCTTAGCTTCAGGACCTCGTCCAGATCCTCAATCGCAGCAGCTAGCCTCCGTAGCTGTTCTAATTGAAGCAGCCACTACTGCAGCTTTGCACGAAGAAGGAATGTAGCACATTGGTGCCACATCGTAAAGAGAGGACCGCCTACGCACACATAAGATGAATTCGTGCTAAGGCTTCTTCGCCCAAGCACTGGGGGTTGGGTCCCCATACACCATATCACCGCTTACCTGACCTATGAGCGCTTGGTCACCACCCACGCCCAGTGACGCTGGTCCATGGTCTTGACCCGAGTACTCGTATTTGGATCTGACTACGCTGGGTCTGTGAGAGAGGAAAGGAGGAGGCATTTGTGAGGGAGCGAGAGAGGGTTTTGCTCTATGAATACTTGGCTTTGTGTGATGCTTAGCCGCTTAAGGGATTTGGTTCCCTTGTGCTGTGAAGGAGAAGAAAGGGAAGGTTTGTGAAGAAGGAAAGAAGAAGAAGAAGAAAATATAAGACATTGTGAACAAGAAGGAAGGAAGCTGAAGAAGAAAAGAAAAGAAGAAGAAAGGCTCTTTAAGAGCCTCTACATGTGACACTTAAGACATCTGATCTAATTGATGATGGCACGTTGCATTATTTAAGTACTATGGTTAAGATTGAATTATGATTTGACTGAATTGAAATATTGAATGCATGATTAATTAAGAGAATAAGTGGTGATTCAAATTACCATTATTTTGATTCTCTTTTCTTTTTTGATCTATGATCTTGTGAGCTTCATTGAATAACAATTTGATCATACTTATTCATTGTATATTTGTCATTGTTGTGCTCATTGATTCTGAATGAGACTAATGTTATGAATTCCATATTTGCTCCTTGTGTTCGATCGCGGACGCCTTTAGAATCTGAGTTATAAATTTATTTATTTTCGAGCAATTGAGGCTTTGTTACAACGAAATGACTTAAAACTCCTTGATAGTTTGCTTTAACAGTGCCCACACATACCCATACCATAAAATACCGTTATACATGAGTATATTATGAGCATTTGAACAATGGTGGGCCGGGGGCCACACATTGTAGCTAGGCCTATACTGGGTGTGTCATGGGCCTCTAATTAGGTATAAATATACAAATAATGAATTAGGGCTGGCTCATTAGTAGTGGTCTGGTCTCACCTTTCGAGGTGTTGTGTATCCCACGAAAATGGATTGGCTCACCCATTAAAAACCTAATTTTTGGGTTGAAGAACAGTGAACCGATTTGTGTGTGAGAGAGAAGCCCTACCTGAATTCGACTAAGTGAGAAGAGAAGAAGAGTTAGAAAAATGTTGAGTGTTGGATGTTGTGTGTGTTGTGTAAGCGTGTATATGTACATATGTATAAGTGTATTTGTATATATATATATGTGTATATAAATAAAGTAAATAAGATATATATATAAACGTATACATATATAAGTAGTATATATGTTTGTGTTATGTAAAGTAGTATAGATATGTTCAAGCCTCTTTTGTATATAAACAACCTCAGGCTTTAGAGATAGATATAATCGTCACTATACATATGTATATATGTTAGTGTGAGTATTTCTTTGTGCCTTATGTTATGTAAATATTTTACTAAGGCTACAACGACGAATGATATGCCATTGCATTTGTAAAATATGTTACTACAGACATTAGTATGTTAATACAACTTAGTAAAGTAGATATTAGTAGCTATTTTTGTACCTATACCTAGGTATTATTTAAATTAGTTGTATATAATTAACATAGTGTAATATTAGTTAGTTTTTAATGCCTATTAATTGTATATTTGTTTTAGGCATTGTAGGTAGAAATAATTGATTCTTTCGCATATAATTGATCAATTCCTTGATTGTTTGATTCATTCATTCTTATTGTAAATAAAATTAACATTTTTGGAATAAAAGAACATTTTTAGACTTAGAGAGTCATGTACATCAATAACTGCTTCCAAGTGAATGACCTGGAAACTAACCAATAAAAATTGTAATTAAATAAAATGCTGCAACATCTGTTTGCATTTGTGACAAATATATATTACAACAACACCCTAAATAACATTTTTATTGCAAAGCAGTTGTCGCATGCCAGATGGATTTGAATGTTTCTTGTCTAAGAGACATGATGGTCTTGCTAGAAGTCAATGGCCTAAAGGCCCTTTGCCTAAAACCCTCCCAACACACATAATTAGATGGTGTCCTATACAAGAGAGGGACTTTTAACCCTTGTTAAGATGCCTAACACCTGATGAGGCCAAGGAAGCCTTAGAGGATGTACATGTTAGGATATGCAACCATCGTGAAGGACCATAGGGCCTTGGAAACAAACTTCTTATAATAAATGACCTGTTAGGATGAGACGTTTGTAAAAAAAGGTGACAAATATCAATGGGAGGATGATATACCCCAACTCTTAGTTGAGCAGATGATTCATATCACCTTTCATATTTCATTTGCTAAGTGGGGGGTGGATTTTATGAACCCTTTTTCAATGACTCTTGCTCAAAAGAAGTTTATCATGGTTGTAGTAGACCATCTCTCTAAATAGGTAGAGGTAGAAGTTGTTGCAAGCCCAAATGCTTAATGGGCGGTTAGCTTCATCTGCAAAGAGATCATTTATCGATATGGATTCCCCAAGGTCATCATGGCGAACAACAACACTCAATTTGCTTGTAAGCTCTTCGAGTATCGAAAGAGCTTTGAATAGATTTGATGAATCTATAAGAAAATCTTTCCCTAAAAATGAGTTGAAGTTAGGCAACCCGCAACAGAAGTAAGAGTTGTTCTTATTTCATGACGTTAGGATTACATTTGAAATAGAAGGAAGAAGAGAGAGAAGTGTTCACAACAAATACAACAATAAAAGAAAGAAAGTGGCAAATTTTCAGATGTCAATTTCAGAGGACCTCATCCTATAGACTTTAGTGGGAATCTGCTACCTCCTAGAGTAGTGTCTGGTCACCTTCTGTTATGCCATACAATTACACAACCTAATCTTTAATTTCCTCGAGACTTTTTAGCTTATATCTTTATTCTTCCGAAGTCTTTCATTTTGAATATTTAATTTTACCTAGGAGATCTTAGGTGCATGTCCTGGAGGTTACTCACCTTTTGCACCTTTTTCCTACAAAATCTCAACTTCATCAATCATCAATACAATTTAATCACTTTATTGTGTAATAAAATCTAATACTTTATCAGGTATCATAAAATCATCTTTATCAATTTGTTGAAGGATTCTTAATACCATCAACGGGCATCCTGGGTGTCAAAAGACTGGCATTTAGGATGACTAACATTATTCAGCAGAGTTTACTCATGCACTTAAATGGCAAGAGTGCATCGTTGTTTTTTACTGAGTAAATATCTAAGAAACCCCTAGACCTAGAAGTAACTCAGATGCTTATTTTGTTCTTCATAATTTTCTTAGATTCAATTGGGAGTCTCTGCATCTCGATTATTCCAAGATCTCATCACTAAGTATTTTTGTTAGGTAACATTTATCCTCAAGTGTAATATTTGTCAATTTCCTGCATTCTTCTTTTCCTTTTCCTTGGGGGAGACTATAGCCAAGTCCTTGGAAGATTTTACTTCTTATTCTTGGGTGAGATCGTGGTCAACTCCTCGAGAATTTATATTTCAAAGGATCCAACGAAACATTTTTTTTGAAACTTTGTATGCTTTAAGGAATATTTGAGAAATGCAGTTTCCTAAATATTATTTTTCAAGAATCTGCAAAATGTTATACTTACTCGATAAATTTTCTTGGATCATTCATGCATTCGTTCTAAATGATTAAGTAAATAATCATAATAAGAAATTGAGGTAATTTCATGCCTCATCATGAACTTTTGCACAAATTCACATCCATTACCCATCCCTAAGCAAACGGCCAGGTGGAAGTAACCAATCAAACCATTAGATTAACCCTTAGAGAAAATTAGATGCAACTAAGCAAAATAAGTAGAAGAGCTCCCTTATGTGCTGTAGGGTTACCAGATTGATCAGAAGATTGCTAAAGAGTAATACCCCATTTAACTTAGTTTATGGTGTAGAGCAAGAATCCTACTAGAGGTTGAAATCACATCCTATTGGGTCAATTCTATGACCTTGCTAAGAATGAAACAAATGAAAGCCACCCTTGACTTGCTAGAAATCACTGGGGATGAAGATGTCGTGTGTCATTGTTGTGCTCAATTTAAGTAAACTTAACTCAACCTAGTAGTAGGGAAAGCAAGGGTCAATCCCATGAGGAGGTGGATTTTGTTAAAAACTCATTTTTATGACTTAATCTACCAACTAGAATAAAGTTTTATTGATCTCGACACTCATGTAACTAAGTTACAAAATCTATCTTAAAACTAACAACACTTATAGATTGCATTGTCATACAAAATGTGCCTAGAAACCTAGTCAAATCCTCGTATAAAAATTTAATAATTTCTTTCAAAAGCTTGGGCAATCAAGGAACCAAACAAAATAAATTTCATGTAAATCCATAAAACATACAAGTCACAGTAATTCATGAAAATTATCTTATCAAATCTGTATATGAATTTAGATACAGGTCATTTCCATAAATTTTATCCCTTTCATATAAAGATTTGTGTGAAATAAATGGCATTAAAATGAAAACATGATCTAGTTTTACAAGAATAATTATCAAAAATGTATGTGAAGTTTTCATGCACAAAACTGTAGGTACAAAATTGATAGAATTTCTTGATTTAATACAAATTTGAGAACCAAAATTTTAAAGCATGATATGATGACTATAAACTAATCTAACTTTCAACTAAAATCCTAAATAGCCTAGATTATAACGAAACTTATCTCTAACTTGTAGTTTAATGAATGACATCACTAATTCAGGCTTGAATTCTCATAGTGTACTTGTTTCCCCTAGGGTTGTACTATCACTAGTGCATGGACACCATTTATGACAATGTACAACTCATATTTCAACTAGCCAGTGGTGAACTTGAATTCAACCAAGTAGAACTCATAAAGACAAAACCAAATTACATCCTACTCAAGATCGACTAGGCAAACGGCAAACAACAAGAAATCCAACCATGCATTAAAAGATAAAACATGAAATACGATACATATCTTCTAATCTAAAATAATAAAATGTCAAATGCAATGAGAACATGGAGTACAAAAGAGAAAGAACTAGAGAGAAAACTCCTATATAGTAAGGCTCCTTAGCAATGGTACCTAATCTCACATGTGTGTTTGGGAGGGGGGAGCTTGAGAGCCAAAATCTCTAATAAATTGAATATCCCCCTTAAAATGGGATTAGGAATGTCAAAATCCTGAAAAATCGCAAAAAAAAGGGTCAAAATAGGCATGTATGCACAAGATGGCACACAAAACACGCTTGGCATGCATTGGGTGCATGTAGATTCTGCACAACCCACATGCATCTGGTTGCTTGTGCTTACGTCGAACCAATCATGCTGTCTTTCTTGTTATAGTGCATGTACTGTGTATGGTTGCTCCATGCATTGCTGCATTGAGTGTAGGTGCCATACGCACACGAGCATGCACGTGCTGGCTCCTGCCCTCCTGCATAGGGACTTATTTGCAAGGAATATCCTTGCATTTAGATCCCTAATTTGATGTTTTATTGGTCTAATGCCCCTATGCAACATTTTCCTCAATTCTTGATATCCCCTTGCATAATTGGAATGAAAATTATATTGGTGGAATAAAATTATATAAAGTTAAAATAATGACAATTTAAATGAAATAAATGCATAATTTGTGATAGAGTTGGTCCAGGAAAAATATGAAAAATTACAAAAATCACACCCTATGCCTATCTTTTACTAGTCTCGAGCAAAACAAAATACTCAAAACCTAACTTATTTTCATAGGAATTGAGGTTGCATTTACCATATGTAATAAGGCTTTAAACCCCTAGGTTTGAAATTCCATTAGATGGGGGTGAATATTGCGATATTTAACAATGATCCGAATAAAAATCAATCACACAAAGCAAGCACTACAAGACAAGTATTTTTAGGTAGAAACCCAACCTGGGTAAAAGCCAACACCTAAGCCTCTCAACTTAGGATTTCTCGATCGACCAAGTTGATCAAATGAACTAATCGTACCACTTAAATTGAAGGTGGTATAACCTCAATTATAACCATACTACTTTAATCAAGGGTAGTGTACCTCAAAATCACTCTTTTTCATGAAGAGAATTTTTGTCTCATGAAGGAGATGGGAATTCACCACGTGAATACCCAACCAAGAAAATGAAAATATAAGAAAACCTATAGGTCAAATTATGCTACTATAGGCGAAAGGACTTCCCTTATGCGGAAGAGAGTAGGCAAGATCGCGCAACATATTCGCAGCTCTTGGATGTCAAGTGTAGAATTCAGAGAGCAAGGACACAAGATTTCTTCTCTTGATTTCTCACAAATAAGGGATAGTAGTGGGAAGTATTATCTCCAATGTGTTTATGGCCAAAGGGAGGTCCTCTACTATTTATATAGGCCTTAGGAATCTTCAAGAAGGCCTTGGAGAGGCCTCATAGCCGTTGAGATAAAATCCAAGAAGAATCAGGTCAAAATCAGAGTCATAATGATTCTGACAGCAAAATTAGATGTCTGAAAATTAGGTTAGACGTCTGGTCAGACGATTAATGTGAAGTCTAGACGTCTAATACTTAGGGTGTGTTTCTTGGAATTGATTAGATCTAGGCCAGGATCTTGTCGACAAAGATTAGACGTTTAATTGTTGATGTTAAGACGTTTGATACAAATATTGGACGTTTAATCATGTGGTGTTTGTTCTTGGAATCAACTAGATCCAAACAGGGTTCCAGTGTAAAGAGATCAGATGTCTTACTGGACATTTGGAAACACAGTTGGGCGTTTGATGATAAAGGTCTCTGTAGGAATTGATTCCCAAGAATCCAACAGTTAGATTTGGTTTGACATCTTAGGATTTTGGTCTAATGTCTCTTTATTAGATGTCTAAGGGTCTCTCTAGACATTTGGGAACAATAATAAAATATATCTAAATGGGTTGCAAAGATATTGTTCTAAGGACATCTGTTAAGGTTATCAGACGTCTGAAAAGGACGTCTAAAACAAGATCAGGTCGTCTGAAAACAAACATCAGAGACCAAAGATTTCCAACCTAGGTTATTGGACGTCTAGCTAAATATTAGACGACTTATAAGTCAGGATCAGATGTCTGAGTGGAGATATGGGTATTTTTGATCAATGGCTTGTTGCAACAGATTTAACATATTTCCACATTTCTCAATGTCATCTTGGTGTATCTCATAGAGTGGTTGATTTATAATACATCGTATGCCCTCTGTGCTATGCAATTGCCACAATTTACTAAATTTTGTTATGAGGGCTGTAATTCCCTATGGGAGGGGGTGAGATTTGCGTGATACAAAAAATAAAGCGGAAATTATAATATCAATCGCACAAAATTGCAATCACACAAGTACGTAAGGATTTTTAGGTGGAAATTCAAACCCAGGTAAAAACCACTACCTAAGCCTCTCGACTTACGATTTCTTGATCGACCGAGTCAATCAAATCCACTAACGAGTCACTTAAATGAGGGTGACTCAATCTCTTACAACCACACTACTTACACGAGGGTAGCGTACCTCAAACCCCTCCTCTTCACGAGGAGTATTTTTTCTCGTGAGAGAGATGAGAATTCGCAATGCGAATACCCAACCAAAGACAATAAAAAAAATATCCTATAGAGCCACAAAGTAAATAAATGAAACTAGATACTATAGGCAAAGAAGATTTCCCTTTGATGGAAGTGCGACGGCTATAGATGAGGAGCGCATGATCAATGCGATGGAACGATGGTGCTTCGTAGCAACGGCGGGAGAGCGGGTGCACAACTAGGATGATGCTCTCAAGATGTGTGAGATGATCTTTGGAGAGCAACAATACTTCTAGGTGATTCCTTTCATCTTTTGAACACAATATGAGTGGAAGTAGTATTCTTGGGTGTTTCTAAGTGTTTCTTGAGTGTGTCTAACAAAAGGGGGCTCCTCCTCTATTTATAGATGGCTAAGGAAGGCTTTAGAAGGCCTTGGAAGGCTTAGGTAGCTATTGGGGATGAACACAAGGCAAAACAGGCTGGAATCAGAGTCATTAATGATTCTGATAGGGTTATCAGATGTCTGGGAAATGTATTAGATGTCCGAAAACTACTTTTAGGATATCTGGAAACTAAATCATACGTCTAATCCTAGACGGGTTTTCTTATTAACTTGGTTCATACCTAAACAGGGTTCTTGTGTAAGTTGGTCAGATGACTTGTCAGACGTTTGGCACTAGGTCTGGGCATCTGGAAACCTAGATAACTGCGGGAATAGATTTCCTGAGGCATAAACGGCTATATCTCTGATGAGAAGTGATTTTGGATTAATTGAGGGCCAACGTCTATTTATCAGATGTCTGAGGTCCTCTACGGACGTCTGATAAAAGATTAAAGGTCAATCCTCAACGATTATATTTCTAAGCCAACATTCCACTAAGTGGACGTCTGGTAAAGTTATCAGATGTGTGCTAAGACATTTGGACTAATGGTTGGTCATTTGTAATCAACATACATAAGGCACTAAGTCCAACCTAGATGTTTTTGGACATCTAATCAAACAGTCAGACTTCTTAAAAGTCAAGATCAGTCGTCTGAAGTCCAGATTGGACATCTGATCAGGTTGTTTGATGCCTACTTTGCTTTTTTTAGTTAACTATGAAGAGTCTAAGTGTCCTAGGGTAGAGTAGGTGTTCCTAGAATTATAGTTTTGTTACTTTGAGGCTTTTTAACAAATACTCTAAGAAAATAAAAGAGCAAATAACAAAAGATATAAAGTACATGAATAGAATAAACATCTATCCTATTCTTCATGTCTTCTAGCTTTCGCTCAAAGTGAAGCTCCTTCTCCTCTAATGAGTTCCTCCAATCCACCATGGATGCGAGCTCTGAGGTCCTTCACACTTGTATCCATTTGCAAATAACTTGAAATCTTAGACTTCAAATGCAAATGTTAAATACAAGTGTTTTGTTATCATCAAAATGACCGATCGTGGTGCCCTTTCACCAACAATCTCCCCCTTTTTGATGATGACAAAACTATAATTAATAATCCAAAAAGTTCTCCCCCTTTTTGACATTATCAAAAAGGTTTCATCAATTTTAAATTCTCTTATACTCCCCCTTACAACATGCTCTTCTAAATTTTGGGTTAATTTCCTCTTTTTAACATGAGTAACACTCCCCCTTTTTATAATATCAAGATAGCTATGTAATTAACTCCCCCTATCTAAAGGATATATAATTAACTTATAAGTCCTCCCCCTTAATGATGGACAATTAGCTTTTCAGTTTTTAACTCCCCCTATCTAAGTGCTATTGATTAAAAGGATAGGGTTGAGAGTGTACCTCACTTACCAAGGCCAATAGCATGGCCCAAATGGAGTTTGCCAAAAAGGATGGGGCTCCCATCCGAAGCTTGGAGGTCCAGGCATAGGTGCCGATCTCCAATCGAGTGGTCGACGTGTGGCGGTTTGATCTCCCGCCAGTTTTCTTGTCGATCTTCTCGTCATTTTCTTTGGTCTACTCCTTGGTCCTCCTAATTCGAGTTGACCACCCTTGAGCTTGTAGGTCCAATCCTTCAAATTGTAATCTCCCTTGAAACCTACAAAACAAGAGTCTAATTGATCTTTTGGTATCCAAGTTAGCTTGGATCTGGATTTGTTAGTTGATCTCCTTGATGGAGATCCTTTCTTAACCTTATGGCTAGTACTAATTCTTTCAATAGAGAATATTTCTAGTCTATTCATTAAATTCTTGGAATTTTCCTTAAGACAGACATGCAAGTTTTTCTTCTACAACATGCATCTTGGTCTTTAAACAATAAAGTTCAGTTTTCAAGATAACATTTTCCTTAATCAATTTGTTGTTTTCTTTGATCAGGTCATGATTTTCTATCAATAAATTATCATTTTCAGAAATGTTAGGACTAGAACTAGTTTTTAGATCCTTAAGTTGAATCTCTAACCTTTCATTTTCAGATTTAAGAAAGCTAAGATTCTTTTTAATATTTTTATTTTATACCTTTAATGACTTATTGATTTCATAAAGCTCATCAAAGGAATCTTGTAAATTGAAATTTACCTCATCGTTGCTGTCATCACTTTCGCTACCGCTATCAGCGATTGCCATGAGACCAAGGCACGTAGTCTCCTTATCGGATTCTTCTTCTTCCTCCGAGCTCGTCTCTTCATGAGCTACTTCAAGGGCATGCCAAATCTCGAATGCCATCGTGTATCACGAAATCCGATTGAACTCTTCCAGACTTAACGCACAATACAAGGCGTTCATTGCTTTGGCATTTTGTGACAAAAGTCGTGTTTGTTCCTTCGAGTAACCTCCTACGGGTTTCTTGGGAATCAGAAATGTGGACTCACATTTTTCCCAAACTTGGAAGTCGTAGGCCTGCAACCACATAGACATATGGGTTTTCCAATATGTAAAATTAGTACCTTCAAAATACGGTGGTCGCGAGGTGTCGTGTCCTTCGATGTATACGAATGTCTTTCCCTCCATCGGATCCTCGCTGGTGTGTAATGCTGATGATGCGAGACCTGCTTTGATACCAAATGTAATTCCCTAAGGGAGGAGGTGAGATTTGTGTGATATGAAAAATAAAGCGAAAATTATAATATCAATCACAAAAAATTGCAATCACATAAGTACTTAAGGATTTTTAGGTGGAAACCCAAACCTGGGTAAAAACCACCACTTAAACCTCTCAACTTAGGATTTCCCGATCAATCATGTCAATCAAATCCACTCACAAGTCATTTAAGTGATGGTGACTCAACCTCTTACAACCATGCTACTTACACGAAGGTAGCGTACCTCAAACCCCTCCTCTTCACGAGGAGTATTTTGTCTCACGATAGAGACGGGAATTCGCAATGCGAATACCCAACCAAAGACAATAAAACAAATATCCTATAGAGCCACAAAGTAAGTAAATGAAACTAGCTACTATAGGCAAAGAAGATCTTCTCGTGATGTACCTCGCAAAATCAAAGCCAAGCAAATAGGGCAAGTTAGAAATCAATTCAATCAATCAAAAAGATAAGACTAGAGGTGAATTGCATGTTGCTCCCCGGTAACGATGCCAAAATGTTGCAAGCACTTGAGTTGAATGTTAAGAGATGCGCGTTGTAATATAGTCAACAAAAACGCTACAACATTTAAAATTTGTAAAGTGCTCAAAATAAAAATTGAGTCCGAGGTGCTTGCAGGGAGCAAATATGGAATTCACACACTAATCACAAATTAAATCAAGGATCACAATCAATTAAACACAAGAAGATATTCAATGAATAATTCACTTCAACTATATATTCAACGATAAACCAATTTGTATCTCAGAGAATATTGGGATAAAAAGAATATAAAAACCCAAAAATGCTGATTTAAATTACCAAGGATATCCCCAAATTAAGCACATGTTCAAGAAATTAACTCAAATTTCTCAACAATGGCTTCAACCACTTAATCCACGTCAGAGAAGAGTCCTAAATAACTTCACAGTACCAAATTAGATGTTGGCCACAAGGACTAGATGGCTTAAGTTTTCAAGTTTCAACACAAGGCCTTCAGTAAGGCACGACACAACCTTAGAAATAACTAAGTGTTAGGCGTAGGGCATGCATCCCAAGGCATGCACACAGTGAAAAACCTACCCCTACCCTCCTTAGAAATTCCTCTTTATTTCTCTAATCGGGTGGGCAATCGGGTAATTGGATCCACGTAAGGGGTCAAGGGTTACCGGGCGTGTGAGGTGAGCGAGGAGTGTAAGGCAGAGTGAGTGAGGGACCTCACCCCATGTCTGAGGCACTAAGCAAAGGACACAAAGTCCTTTTATGCACTGCACATGTTTTGACGCAGACGATGTGGGACTATGAAGTCCCTTCCCCTTAGCAAGCAGCTGCAGCAGAGAGCTCCTTCGATTAGTTATGTTGCTGGTGTTCATTGTCCAATTGAAGCCTTAGATGGCTTTGTAGTTTGATTCAGCAGCTGATGGGGGTCGAAGCAGAGTCAAAGATGATCAGAGTGCAACGGTTGGAGGCAGAGAAGATGGCGGTAGTAGGTGGAGCTCTGGTGATTCCTTGAAACATGGAATACAGGCTAAAAGCCCTAATTAAAGGGTTCAAAAGACTCACTGTGTGCGAGGAATGTGTTGGTGGTGGCGATTTGGTGTGTGAAGTTGTGAGGTAGCTAGATGGTGGCGTGGACGGTGACCAGAGCGTGGGTTGTTTGGGGGAGCAAAAGATCAATTGAAGCTTCTAATTAGTGGAGGGATTTTGGTCGGTGAGCAATGAGGAAGCTTTTGGTGGCGGTGGCTGTGCGTTTGGTGGACGGTACTGGTGTGGCAGCCTGACCGGAGGTGTTGTTGTCGCAAAAGAAGATAAAGGGGAAGGCAGTGATATAGCAGTCAATTTGAAAAGCTAAGGAGTAGATTTAACCTAAAGAAGATGAAGAAGAGGGGCCTAGCTACAAACAACGGGGATGAGGAATCGGTGCCAGCTGTGATTGGCTGGTGCCAGAGAAGGTGAAGTCTCCGGAGGGAGAGACAGCGAGGAGGAAGGGGTTTGGGTGCTTCTGCTATAATAGTGAGAAGCAAACGAGGTCAGGGGAGAAGTTCCCTCTGCCTATTGTACGTGGAAAAGGGTGACGATGGAGATTTGAGGGGCTCGCCGGAGCTTGGTTGGAGTAGGATGGGGACGGAGGAGAAGAGGAGTTTTGGCCTAAAACCTAGCTAAATCAAAGGTTGGGACCTTTAAGAGCTTTTATAGAGCTCAAAACCAAGCTCTATTTGAGGAAAGAGGCTCAATTGGGCTTTGATTTAGAATCAAGAAACCCACGGATTTTGTGAGCATCGCTGGGGCTTCCTATAGCGAATCAAGGTCCAAATGCTTATCAAATGATTCTTTACAATGTGAACACCAATCTAACCAAATTTGGTGGGATTTGGAGTTGATTTGATAAGATTTTGATCAAGTCAAAGATCATTTATAGGTTGGTTTACCTAACAATGGTGGCAGGGACTAAAATCTGAAGAAGATGAGAAACTAGGAGCCTTTCTGCAAGGAATTTCGAAAGCTAGGGGTCAGATTGAGAGAAATAGAGATTTAAGGGATTGAAATGCAAAATAGGTCGAGATGTGTTCTGATTAAGCCTAAATTTTGGCATTAACCTAATATGGACCCAAGGAATCTAATGGTGAACTTGGATTTGAGTTTTGAACATGCTTGGTTGGGAAATTTTCACAAAAGCCCAAATTAAGGTAAAATCTCGTCTGAAACTCTATTATATGTCAAAATGGATTCAGATAGTCAAAACAAGGGTACCAAATATCATGGAATATTTTTTTATGCATTTTAGGAGGTTTAGATGAATTTTATCTTAATTTAAACCTCTTCAATTTAAGAGGGTCTGAAATTAAGGTTTTGTGTATTGTTTAGTTCTTGAAACCCGTGAAGCCTTATTTTTGTCTGTGTTGACCCACTTGTTGGACTTTAATGTTCATTTGACCTTTAATTAACCCTTGGGTGACCTCGTGGTTACTCTGCAATTAGGTTGTGATGTTAAAACTGTAAAATTATCCCTTTTTATTATTTTCTTCTTAAAATGGATTTGTGTGGAATTATGATCCTCAGGCAATTATTCCGGAACATTTATCTCTTGATTCTGACTAATTCAAGCTAGTTATGGCTAATGATGGTTTTACCATCAATTGTGCAGGCACACTAATCTTTCATTCAACAACATCATTTTGAGGTGAAGCACTAGGAAAGCTATATCCTTGCTTGATCCCAAATTTAGTCGAATAATCAGTAAAGAATTGGTTTTCAAATTCTTCTCTATGATCACTTTAGATTCTAGATATCACTCATCCTTTCTTAGTTGGAATCCTCTTCGCAAGTTTGTTAAATTCCTCAAAGGTCAAATCTTTAGATCGAAGAAAAAGTACCCAAGTAAATCGAGAAAAGTCGTTAATAATGAAAAAGTGGTAGTGACACACACTTAGGCTCTCAAACTTGGTTGGTCCAAATAGATCTAATTGGAGTAGCTTTAGAGGTCTTGAAGTGTTGACTACATTTTTAGCTTTAAAGGAAGCTTTATGCAGTTTTCCCAATTCACAAGAATCATAAATATTCATATTTTTAAAGGTTATATTAGGTAGTCCCTTGACTAAGTCATGTTTCATAAGCTTATTAATATTCTTCATGTGAACATGTCTCAGTCTTTTATGCCATAGTGTTGACTGATCATTCAATGCAACCAAGCAATCAAAGGTGTTGCATTTGTCAAAGTCAACAATATATATATCTTTGAATATAAGTCCATTTAATAGGATTTCTTTTGTGGTCTTGTGCTTGATTTTAAAATCGTCGGAAGTGAATTTAACTTTAAACCCTTTATCACAAATTTGACTAACACTTAATAGCTTATGCTTAAGTCCATTACTAGATGAATATTATCAAAACATGTTTGAGAATTACCAATATGGTTAGTATCAATAATACGACTCTTGTGGTTGTTGCCAAAGGTGACTATGACACCTTCCTTGGGGCTAAGTTTGAGAAAGAGTCCTTTTTCTATTGTCATGTGCTTGGAGGATCCACTGTCCTTGACCTAGTGCCTTTCGTCGTGTGCTTTTCAAGCATAGTTTTTTAGTAGATTGAGGCATTCAAGGTTGTGCACTTGGCACCCATCTACTATGACTAGATAGAATCCTAACAACCTCAAGGTGGCCATTACAGACTCGATACACCAATGTTTATATTATATTTTGTCCTCCTGAATATACACTACAAAATAATATTTCAAGGTTTCCTTTGGTACCCACTTTTTCTTCTTGGGTCCAATTTTATTAGTATGTTGTGCCTAATAACGTGTGTCATCAGGCTTATACACTTCTACCTTTTGGCTAGTAAATCTTTGTGTTACTTTGTGACTTAGAACTAGTTGCTTCATGATCATTCTGGGGAAGGTACCCTAACCTGAATTTAGTGGTACTCTAGGTGTGAGTGCCTAGTAGTTTCTCTAGGTTTGCTTTTCCTTTAGAGAACTTGGATAAGTGATTTACAAGAGAGACATATTTTCCTATGTCAATTTGATGAGAATTAATGTGAGATTTTAGTGAGGTGATCTCTCCAAGCAAGATCTGATTCTCTTTTTCTATTTTATTCATTGTGAGTGGTTATAACTTCTAAATCCTTTATTAGCTTATTTTTCATTTTTTAGTTCTTCTAAAATTTCATCAAAGGAAAAAGAAGATACCTCATCCACAAGATCCATGAGCCCTAGGAGAGCTTCTTCACTTGAGGTGTTTGATTGTAATTTCTCAACATAGTTAATTAAGGTTAAAAGTCTTAATTAATCGCATAAGAAATGACTTAGGTTACTCAAATCATTGTCATTTAGGTAGTATAGGGTCAATTTAACCTAACCTTTAGATTTAAGTTCTTTCTAACTGGTTGAGTCCAAGTCGTTCATTGGAAGGCATATTTATAATTTTACTTCACCATTTTTATTAGTTAAATTAATGGCTACCTAATTACTACAATAATTATAATATATGTTAAGCACATGAATATTTGGACAAAAGAATAGATAATTAAAGTATGCAATTATTCCATTAAAGAAATGTACATGAAAAATTTACAATGAAAACCAAAGTTAAGGAATGTTTATTACAATTTTCACAAAATTACCAAGCATAAGAAAGTATTTACATGGATAGCATAAGAAATGCCTTTGAAAAATTGAGTACTAAAACATTCTTCTCTTAGCCTTTAGTTGTTCTCCTTCACCATCAGACGACTGTTTAAAAAGGTTAGATGACTTAAAAATAGCAGTTAGACCTTATTCTCTCTTTTCATTTTAACCCTTCTCTTTATTCTCTTTAAGCTTTCTCTCTTTAACTTCGGCTCCTTCTCTCTTCACGACACTGCACACTCTTATTCCGTTTCACTGTGCACGAACCCACACTTAGCCATTTTAACATTTCACACTTAGCCAATTTCCCTTAACCCATTTTATCCAAAAATTTGTTAGTGGGAGGCCCAGGCCTTTCGAGGATACATAGCGCCCACAAGGGGGTAGGACCAGACCCTACTCAGCCTGGGCCTAGTTTTTAGTATGTGGATTTTTATCAATTTAGCCATGCATAGTCTTAGGCCCATTCAGGCCCACATCACGCTCGCTCGCCCACCCGAGCACACACACAGGCACATGCCTGCACACATACACATGCACGTGCATGCACACGCTCAGATCATTCAATGCTCAGAGGAATAGGTAAGGTTTTTTTGTGCGCCCGAGGTGGGACTAAGCTCCAGCGTTCTCCTTCGCGCAATGCTGCGTCCATATAGATCTTCAAGTGAAGATTTTGATCTATTGGTTGGACCAAATCAAGCAATTAATGGCTTGATCGAAAGTTCTAAGGATCCTTTACACAATTTAATCACCAATTTGGTGATTAAATCATGATTGAACTACAGATTTGGAGGAGACACATGGCTATTTCGCCATGTCAGAATGTGCATTCAGAAGGTGAAGTCTCAGGTCTTTTGACATTTAGAAATGAAATACCTCTCAAATGAGGTACTAAGGTGCTTTAGGGGATTATTTCGCATAGATTGAAATAGGCTTGAGCTTAAGTAGAGCTGCAGAAAGCTCCAGAAGCTAAGAAGCTTTTGATTCAGGTGTTCAGAGTGTAAATTTAAGCTCAACTTAGTCCAACAGAGAGATTAAAGGATATGGATTCCATCTGAAGAGATTCAAGAGATCTAATGCTACAGTTCCGAACACAATTTGAACTTGAATCTCGACAGCAACACTCAAGAACCATGTTGGGTTCCAAATGAACCTAAACAAATCAGAAACTCAAATTTTTAGAAATCCTTGATAAAATCCAATCAAATCAAGTTTAAACATTTCTAAATTAATGCAGAAACCTAATTAACCCTTTAAATCAAAGAATTAAGTATGAATCTCTCACATTCATCCTAGGGTTGACCTAACTCAGGTCAATAGTTGACTTTCAATTCTGAGGTTCACAAAACAAATTATGGACCTAAATAGGTCTACTTCATCCTTAGGAAGATGCTCCATATCTCAAAACCAAGTTTTGAGAACTCTAAGGGTGGTTCCTAGCTTGCCGCCTAGAGTTAAATGAAGGTTTGTTCGGCAGAAGAGATGAGTGGTTTTCAAGCTCAGCTAAAGTCTCAAATAAGTTCTCGATAACTAGCTCTTGCTTTATAATAAAAAATTGATCTCTAAGCCTCATCAGATTTGTTTAGCCAACTCTGTTAGCGTTGGAGAAGACAAAGATGATTCTAGAGATGTAAACACCAATGCACAAATAAAATGTGTGATTCTTGATCCTGAGATCACAAGGAAGTGATATGGAGCTTCTTAGATCTTTCCAGAGACTGAGGCTAAATTTGGATTCACCGGAGCTCATCGGAGCTCCGGTGAACACCATTAAGGTTCGCTAAAGATAGATTCTCAATGAATTTAATAAAAAATAATCTTGAATGATTCTTGAGGTTACAAAAAACCTCAGAAGCATCTCAATTAATATAATTAATAAATAGATTCATGAATTAATGAAAATCTCAGTAAAAACAAATCTTGAGTTCGTATGAACTCAAGAACTTATCTCCCTCCTAATTAAGGGGAACTACTAATTAGGGTTAGGCAATGGTGTGTGACTATGTAATTATGTGGAAAAACTCCTCCTGAGTCGCCATTGACAGCGAGCTGAAGAGGTTGAGGTGGAATTAGGCGTTAGGTGCGTAATGAGTTATCTGTCAACTTAAGCACTGAATTGAGGCCCTGATGAAGTGGAGAAGTGATGAAGGACCTCTTGTGAGTGTGAAACAGCTCTGGGACCCCTACCATGGATGGTGGAGGTCCTCAGTTGAAGGTGAAGTGGTTTAGGCATATAAGTGGTATATTCTAGAGGGAAGAAAGTGAACGATGATCATGATGAGGTGAAGAAGGTGCTTAGGTGATTAAAAAACATGAGTCGAAGCCCAACGAGGTCGGACTTGACCTCACTGGAGTCAGGGAAGAAGAAGCTTACATCTAAAATTAAGCTAATCTAACTATCTAATTCTACTCTAGACTAAGAACTACACTACTCTAAGATTACTTGGACAAAGGGGGTAGAAGATCTTCGTCGAAAGGTATGTAACGAAGGATGAAATCTGAGGTCGTCGGATCAAGCTCCGATGAGAAAGGAAATGGCGCACTCCCAAGCTTTGTCATAGTTGCGGGAGAGGAAGAGGAGGTGAGGGAGACGAACGCCTCTGCCGGAAGTGCTTCGAAAGAGGGGTGAGAGGTCGCTGGAAGGGAGTGAATAGCCTATCGTCAGTCACTTTTTGGGGAAGAGGGATAGGGGGCTGACTATTGAAATCGGAGGTTTAGGTGGGTATTTATAGGTGGCGGAGAGGGGTAGGGGGTTTGCATCTAGACGCAATCGCGTCCAGGTATAGTGGCATGGGGACCTTCATCTCCGGCAACGGTGAAGTCACTGTGTTGGAGTTTGTTAGGCTAAGGAGGATCGGCACTGTTGGATGAAATGGCAGCGGTGAGCAGAAGGATGGCGGCAAGGATGGAGGTGTTTAGTCGTGAGATGGGAGGTGATCAAACGATGTGAGCACCGGACCTCCTCGGTCATCCAAGCTTGAGGAGGAAGAAGAAGACGAAGGTGGCTTGTACACAGGGACCTATACATAATGAAAACTAAGGACCTAAACATAAACAGTTGGTTTTTACGCTTATGTTAATTTATTTCTTTTTCAACTTTTTATATATAATTATAAATTAAGTAAATATTATATTTATACCTTGAATTTATGTTATTGACCTTTTTAGCTATATTTAATTAAGTGACTAATTTACTTAAGTTAATTAAGTACTTAGGTCATAAAATTTACTAAGTTTAAATATTAAGTGAGTAGGCAAGTGTTTAATATTTGAGTCCAAATTATTAATTAAATTATTATTAATATTAATTAATATTTAATTTAACATTTTAAACTTATTTTAGAGGTCCTTATTTAATTACCTATAGTATAATTAACCTTATATTAAGTATATTCTTAGCTAATTAACTAAGGAAACTAGTTAATTAGGAGTAATTAAGAGCCATGATGAGTCTCTCATCATACTCTAATTCTTCTTAGGAGCTTGAATTCGAATTGTCCCATGTTACTTGTAGGGCCTTTTTCCTCCCTTCTCTTCTGGGTGGTTTCTTGGACTTTCTCTTTTCTACTTCCTTTTGAAGGAAGGGTCAATCATTAATTCTTGATATGTCCCTTCTTCTTGCAGTTGTAGCAGATGATTAGTTCTTCCCTAGTTTCTTCTTATTCTGAAGGACTTTTCTGTATTTTCGTGAAAGTAAAGCTGTATCATCATTGCCTTCATCGTCGAATTCCTCTGAGTCGATGTTTTCCTTGAGAGCGATATCCTTCTTCTTTCCTTGATTCTCATGTTCCTTCATGTGTTCAAGTTAAACCTCGTATGCCATTAAGCTTCCAATCAGATTGTTGAGTTTAAGTTTTGTGAGGTCCTTTGATTCCTAAATCATCATTGTCTTGGTTTTCCAATCACTGGTTAGTGATTAGAGTATCTTCCAAACCAATGCTTCATTCTTCATCTCTTGATCAAGGTTCTTTAACGAGTTTACAATGCCTGTAAATCTCGTGCATGGCTCTTTTATGGTTTCTACCTTCATCTTGAAAAGCATGTGCTTCTGAGTCAGTAAATTAATATGTGTTTCTTTTACCTTTGAAGTCCTTCATGAGTAACTTCGAGGGTGTTTCAAATCTTGTAAGTGCTCTTGCAGGTGGAGTCTCTATTGAACTCCTCCTTTAAGAGTCCACAGAAGATGACATTCATGCATTTGTTGTTGTAGGTGTCTGATGAGGTGTAACTCATCATAGCTAAAATGCCCAAATTAAGCTAGAAACTAGGTTAAACACTATCTGATAAACATAAATGGGTTAAGTGTGGGATTTAAGGAAAATGACCTAAAACGTAAAATTTGGGTTAAAAATGCATAAGTAGGTTAATTTATGAGATATTCTATTCACAAATGTAAATTGATGATCCAATTGCCAATTGAACACATTTCTGAGCTCAAAAGTATAAATCAAGGGTTGAATTAACTTCTAATATGTTCAATTAAGTTCCAATAAAAATCTCATTGCATTTGGACATAAATAGGACCTTGGAATTAGTTACTTATACTTAGGTCCATCATGCATTAACATTTTCTTAAGCTGAAAACATGTAAGGGCCTTTTTGCAAAATTTCAAGAACTAGGATGTATGGATTCTTTCCACTTATGGGTTTCTTGTGCCAAAGTCTCATCATTTCACTTAAAGCCTTTCTGTGTAAATTACCCAACACGCCTAATGCCTCACACGTGCACTGTAGCTCGTGATGAACACGAGCTACAGGTACTGTTGATCCTTTAATCCTCTCATTCTATGGTGGATCTGCCACCATTCTCCCTACGCCTTTGCACGAAGCTCCATCAATCTCCTTAGATTTGATCCTACGGTGAAGATTTAGTTTGAATCTTCCTACACTCCTCTAGAGCTCATCCCATCGTTGAAGCCCTAATTGACTAAACTCACCTCACGGTACTCTAATTCACTCCCTCACCTATATAGGTAGCTCCTCCTGAACGTGCCGTCAACTCCCCCTCTTACTTTCTCAGAGTTGATCCCTTCATCCCTCTGGTTCCTCTCCTCAACAACCCCCTGATTCCATCGCAGCTGCGGTGGAATTCCACTTTCCATCAACTCCCTCCCCCTTCAGCCGATCCCTTCATCTACATCTCCAGCTCCTCTTCCTCCTTCATTGATCACCGATGACAGGGGTGGTGTCTCCCCCTCTGATTTGTCATTGTAGTGACTAGCTGCAGCCCAGGGACCTTATTCCTTAGCTGGAGACCCTTGCATCTCCCTTTGTCGCCATAGCAACCCACTGTGGATCCAGGAATCCCATTCATCTGAGTAGCTAGATTTCCCACTTTCATAGATAGAATTACTACTTTCTAGGTAGTTTAAATGCTTTTTAGAATAGTTAGTAGTGATTTTAGCTAGTTTAGATCAGAATCCAACTCATGATTAGTTAAGATTAGGAGTAGAATTGATTTTGCCTTCTCCGATCAATTCAAATCGAAGAGGTGCTTTCACACAAACATCTCGATTCATATAGCTTCCTCATCACCTCACGATTCATATTCTATTGATTTCCTCATGTTTTAATCCATAATCCACCCTATTCACCCGAGCACGTCTAGATATAAGGTTCTCGGATCTTGCAATCTTGATAGCACTCACAATCACCTAGGAGTCCTCTCATTCTCTCTATATGTTCACAAGGACCCCCGATCTTAGTTTGATTGCATTGATTTGTTTGATTCTTTTAGTTTTGTGTTTCAACCCTAATCTTGCGATTTGGAGTTAATTCAGGTTTAAACGGGTTTAATCAAGTTTGGATTTGCTTAATTGGGTGTAATGTGAGGATTCATATGTGTTTTAATTCGGATTTGACTTGTAGATAAGCAAATGCCCAATTTGAGCCTTGTTTTGAGTAGTTTGACCAAGGATAATCAGTGATACTGATTTAAGGTTAAACAAAGACCCAAGTGATTCTGAGATGATCACTAGATCACCTTAAACACCAATCAATGGTGTTCAAGAAGATCAGATGATCTGATAAGTAATTAATCTAAAGTGAAAGCCCAAAACAAGGCAGTATGGTTCTTGAACTTAAGAATAATTTCCATCTGATTTCTAGAGTTTAAAGGGGTTTTTAAGGACTGATATGGAGGTTTTGATTCATGACACAATTGAAATTGATATATAGTTTGATACATTCCCTTCACATTGTCCATAATGTAAGGTCATGGTCAAACTAGAATTTTGAAGGTCTTTGGATTTCAGATTTTCATGAATGGTTTTTAATGGATTTTGGATGAGTTTATTTACTTTGGATTAGGCCTTCTCAGGACTGATCTTAACTTATTTCAGTGAAAACAAGCAGCCATTAGCTATTGGATTTGAGTAGCAGCAAGCACATGAGCTGCCACTGATCTTTAAGTTGTCTAATCTGGAAAGAAACAGCAACAACAACTCTTAACTACTAAATTCATGGGAGCAACAATAGCTCTTAGCTGTTGAAATAGCAGTAGCATTTGAAAGAACAATAGTAGCATTGGTTACTGAAATCTCAAGCACGCTGTAAAAGTAGCCACTATTTTGACTGATTCAAAGAGGATTTGAGCAAGTTTTTGGATTTTAAAGAGCTGACAAGTATATTGTGCTTAGATTCATGTTAACAAGCATTCATATACAAGGTTTTGATTTTAATCTTATCTAAATTGTATGAAAACCTTGTTTAATTCATTGTTAACCATATGTGATTGTATGATCTGTCCTAAGTGATAATTTAATGAAAATCAAGAGGAAAATCATGTTTAATTGCTCCAGTATCTTCCATGTGCTGTTCTGAATGTGTGTAAATGTTTAATCAGTTGTTCCAACTACTAAAACTAAATTTGAGGCCTTGGGTTGCATGGCTTCATATCCACTCAAGGCCTCTTTTGGTGACATTGGAAATACATAGAAAAATATCAAAAAATCATAAAAAATAAAAAACCTGTCTTGAGTAAGATCAAGTAGTTGTTTAAGTCTATGCAAAGTTTCAAAGTATTCTAAAACCTTGGGCTGGTAGAACATAACAGCTGACTGTTTGGTCTACTCTGAAATTTAGTAAAAGAACTCAATCCAAAAATCACAAAAAGAAATGATTCTTCCATCATCTCACCTTTTCTCTCTCTTCTCCTACCTCTATTAAATGTATAAATACCATAAAAATCTAAAAATACACAAAAATATCATGTATATATTATTATACTTGTAAATATAACTTGACACTAAGTTAATTGTAAATATTGTAATAGATGTAAATAATGTGTATAAATAACTTATAAATGTAATATTCATATATTTAAATAAATATTTAGACCAAGTTATTGTATATATAACTTAAATATATAATTATGTATTAATTTATACTAAATTATATGTATATAAAACCATATAATTATAAATAAAGAAGTAAACATGCACAATCATATCTATTACTGTACATACGTATTTAAGTAACTGTTATATACTGTATGATACATGTATATTTATTTATTTAAGTATTATTGTATTTGTTTATGCTATTAAGTTATATAGCTAAGTTATTAAGTTAAAATAAAATAAATTAGTAAATTAAGTTATTACTGAAGTAATTTATATTGTGTACTTATATATTATTATTTTAAATATTTTCAATATGTTTATGATGTATTTATACTGTACATTAATAATTATACTGTATATTAGTATAGATATATGTAAAACATGTATATAATTGTACATAAATTAAAATAAATGACTAAAAATAAATTAAAAATGTATAATAAATACTTTATTATGTATATTAACTAATTTATAGGTCAATTGAATAATTTATCTATTAATTTATACATTAATTAAGGATTTAATCTCTAATTAACATGTATAATTCACTAAGTTTAAGTAATTTCTAAATATAATTAAATAACTATATATTCTAAATTAATTACATAATTATGTAGCCCTATGTATAGGCTTTCTAATCCTATAATTTAATTTGAGAACAAACAACATTTAGGCATGAAAATCGAGGCTCGAAATTAATCCTTTCGCACGCTTTTTGTCGTGAATGGTACACCAATTGCCCTTAGGGATAGTCCCACATTGGGCACCTTCAAGTCTCTGCAATAGGGTGAAAGCCTTAGCGTTGATGACCTGTTCAGTCATCAATGCTAGGCGTAAAATAAATGAGCATGCTATTTGGTTCCTCGGGGTGCGTACGTACACCTACAGGCATGTGTGGGCTCGTAGGCACGTGTGTGGGCCTGTATGGGCTTAGTGGGTCTGATTGAAATGAAAATAAATGAACCTAACAAAAACTAGAACCAAGTCTAGTAGTGGTCTGATCCTACCCCTATGGGTGTTGTGTATTCTGTTTTAAGTAAAGAGTGAAAAATTACTAAGTGTTGTATGTGTGTAGTGTATGCATGTGTTGTGTTGTGTTGTGTGAGTGTTAGTGTTGTGCGTGTAATGTGTGTGTATATGTATATATATACGTATATACATATGTATAGAGTATATATGTATGTAATATAAGTATAAAATATGTATATATATATATTATAAGTACAGAAAATATAGTAGTATATATATATGCCTTATTTGTATATATATTTTTGTTAAGGCTTTAGTGACAATTTTATCCGTCACTGTAGGTAACCCTTATGTTAGTATAAGTATATACTTTTTGCCTTATATTTTGCACATTTGTTTTTTAAGGCTATAGCGGCACTTATATATGTCATTGGATATATATTATATGTTACTAAAGTTGTTAGTATATGTTAGTATACTTAGTATAGTACATATTAGTAGCTATTTTCGTACCTACACTTAGGTACTGTTCAAGATAGTTATATATAACTAACATAGAGTAGTTTAGGTAGTTTTTCATGCCTGTTTAATTGTAAACATGTTTAAGGCATTCCAATTAGCATTGATTGATTCATTTTATATATAATTAACTCAATTAATTCATTATTTGATTCATTTGTAAATATAATTGACATTTTTGGAATAAAAGAGTATTTTTGGAACATAGAGAGTATGTATATCAATAACTACCTTCCAGTGAATGACCTAGAATAAACTAGTAAAAATTATGTAAATAAATAAAAATGACATAACTTTTGTTTACATTGTGACGCTATACTATAACCAACAACGACATAATTAAATCATTATTTTTATGCAACATAGATAAGTCGTTGATCAATTTTTGGTGTCGTTGCTGGAGACAAAAATTTGACAATAGCATTCTTATTATGATTGATTGATGTTCACGATCAGTGTCCTTTTCCTCCATTGTAACTTCAACTCTAGCTTTCTTCTCCCTATCTCATGTACTTTTAGATGATGATGTTCCACACTTCATAATCCATGGACTCCAGGAAAATTTATATGCGAGTTTTCCAATAATAGTAATTTATTCCATCAAATAGAGGTGGTCTTATCGTGTTTGACCCTTAGTGTAGACTTTGGCCATTACAATGAATGAAGGAGACTTCATCCTTTGCGTAACCATGTTTTGATACCAAGTGAAAGTTGCTATAGGATCTAAATGCATACATTAGAGGAGGGTGAATAGCGTTGATAAAAAAATTGATAATATCAAGGTACAATCAAACCATAATAAAAAGGCAAGTGCACCTCGATTTATAGTGCAAACTATTTTGGGTAAAAACCACTACTTAATTATCTCAGCTTAGGATTTTTTCGACTAAGCTAAGGCTAGTATATCCACTATTCAAACTACTTGAACAAGGGTGGCACAACTTCTTACAATCCACTTCTCTTGTACCTACCAAGAGTAGTCAAAATAACTCGAGAATCCCACAAAGTCCTAGAATAATACAAAATATAATCATATGGAACCTCAAGAAATATAAATAACAAATCAGGCTTTTCTTAAGGCATAGAGTGGTGCGGTTTGGAGGAGGAACATTAAAAAGGGCGTAAAAGCATGAGAGCCTTTTTGAAATAAAAGCGAGAAAGAGCATTGAAGCACTTTTTCTTATGAAGTGGCTTTTTGGGTTGTGTTTTGAAATGGGTGTTGTTGAGTATATTTATAGGTAAAACTGAGTCAATTTTGGAAGCTCAGAAAACATCTTTTGGGCCAAATTGATCAATCAATTGATCAATTTGGACTTTGATTGATTAATTATTTATGTTGATCGATCATTAGTTGATCGATTAATTTTATGTTTGGTTGGTCTATTTGCGGAGAATAATAGATTTGAATTTGAGTCCATTTGGTCGATCAATTTTCCTATATTGATCAATTAATTTAGTTGATTGATCAATTCTATTATTTTAGTTGATCAATTGAGTTTTATACTTATATGTGAAAAAATGCGAATCGATTAATTTACAACTTATAAAATCATGAAAACATTTCTAAGGTTCCTTCCATAAATTCTAGACTCAAGAAACTTAAAATAAAAGATACATTGCCTTTTTATGACAACTTTCACTTTGATCCCTTGTGGAAGATGCATTGCTTTGATTTGAGCAAATGTGATCCTAAAAGATTAGTCCATAATAAAGCTTATTTTTGTTTCATCAAAACAAGGTCTCGACGTGAATTAGAAGTACAGTTGATCTAAATGACAGATGGTGTTTCGAGTCGTTGGATCTAGGGTGCCAAACTAGTTCCTTTCCAAAGAAGGACTACTGTCTTCTTCTCTTTCATGTATGGGTCTAATTTAGACCCAAACAACCGTGCATGGAATTTCATATATCCTAACGTACACAATGTGAGGGTGTGTCATCCAATCCACTACGTACACTTACAATCATAGATATGTGTCATCCCTTCAAGAGAACATGTGTCTCTTGCATTCTTATATATACACCAGCCTTCCAATCTTAACATCATGGTGGGTGTATTGACTATTGGTCCACCAAATGTGTATATTCAAGCACAGAGACACATATCTATCTTAGTTCAAAGAATATGCCGTCTTTGTGACAATGATAAGAGATGACTTCATGCATCTTCGTCTCGTTGAGTCAACCCTTGACTTAACCTACATAATAGCCTTGAATCACTATTCTTATATGGAGGGTGTGCATCAAGGGCATCCATCACGTAATAGTCTCTCGAGAAGATTGTCATCTCTTCTTTAAATGGAGACAATTGTTGGATTTCATGATGGTTCCTGATGACTTATCGAAATCCTCGATCCAAACCATTTTAACCTTCGATATTTGTCATCGGCTATATCCAACATGGCTACAGTACATTCTCCCACTTGTATTGTTCATGTGATCTAACATTCAGATCTAAATCATTGATCAAGTGATTTTCACTCGGGTTGGCTTGCTAAGGGCACATAATTCCAATAGACTCCTACTTGCTCTAAGAATTAATCTTGGACTACCTCTTCAACCAATGATGCTAACTTGACACTCATGAGCTTTACCATAAAGCGTTTATTAACTAAAGTGTCGAGCCACAAGATGAAGTATTGCATCTAATAATCACTTTATAATGAATGGCATCCAACTTACGATGTAAACTTTTCTCTCTGTAGAGATGCACTTTATTCTAAGAAACCATTTCTTAACAAGAGTGAAGTTCTTGTTGTCACCAAAACAATAGGAGTTTTAAAAGGGGAAACGACATCAAGTCCCTCTAAGGGCCTTACGCATCCATATCATTCATGTAGCAACTTCATAAGCTACAACATTTTTCACTTCAACTTTCATATCATGATGTTTTGGCTTTTGAAGTAGATACTTCACAAGTCAAAATATATGTGGCTATTATGTTGACAATCTGCATTAGACTATCTCTCTTGCATCTCAACCTATTTAGATTGATTGAATCATTACCTCTCAACTCATTGAGCTCACTTTTTCATGATTTAATTCCTTTTACAAGGAATCTTAGGATAACTTGACATCTTATCCAGAGTCTCTTTGACTTGTGGATTGATAGCATTATCTTCCCACTGTATTAGACATCTTTACTTGGAGCTGTACTTGGTTTGTGTGCATTACACATCTACATCTTATTTTTTTTTCTCTCAATACTTTAAGCTGGCATCTTCTTCTCAAGGACACGATAAAAAAGCGTGTATCAACTTTCTTCATATGAAAATTTACCAAGCATTTCATGTTCCAGAAATCTTTAAGTTGATCATTGAAAACATTTTTCAATCAAACCATCAAATTTCAATTTCTAGATATTGTTGTGTCATCTTATGAGCACAACGATTAAGCATCATTGAGATTTGAATGCATCTATAACACATTGTGGATCATTCAAGTCTAGATGCCTATTCGAATCATTATTAGACTCAAGATTATAGCTTTCACCTAATCCCTCATGTTATAATCCTCAAGTCTTCATCATTTGAAGGTGGATCATTCTCAAACCCATTTGAGACATGAGATCCAAATTTTTCACGTGTGGACTTTACTATCTTGAAACCTTTTCAAGTAGTTGAGCATATTCGTTAAAGTTTATTCTCTTCAAATTTGGTCTTAGATCTTGATTAGGTTCCAACAACCTTTCAAAATTCCTTATTTCTTTTGGTTTGATTCTCATTTGAAGTATTTATCCTCATGGAATCCAATATTCCATAGGTCGAATATTTCCTGAGAATTTGCATATAAGAAAAGGAACATTTCCATATCCCAGATGATCATTGAAAACCAATCATTGCCATTTATTCAACTAGCTCAGATTATTATAGGCCTGAACATTGATTTGCATGGCTTGTTTAGGATGAGTTTCACAACTCTCTTATCATGAAGCATTCTTGGATTGAATCCTGGTTGTGTATTCATTATTATGGAATTTGGCATTCCATAAATCAAAAATACCCTTTTTGAAATTCTTATCACATTGACTATAACTAGCGCCACATGTGTGAAGTTCTAGAATATTACAATTTGTCCCTAAGTCCAACTCACTTTGATAGGACATAAGCCAAGTAACATTCAATCTTGTTGACCTAGTCTTAGACGAATTCAAGTAACTCTTTAAGAGTCATTGTTCCTTGGATAAGATTATCAATTAAGCATTTATCCTTTTGGGAATTTAGTATTTCACAAATAAAATTGCTCAGCTAATCCATATCACAACAATGAGAACCAATGTCATGCTCGTAATATCCAAAGAACTATTCTAGAGTCTAACTCATTTGAATTGGACACAGGCAAGCAACAACAAATCTGTACATCTAGATCCTTGTCTACATCTCATACGTAATCAAGGAAACTAGACTCGATTTGAACCCATAGAGGACAACCTTCACATTCTCCAATGTGAATCCTCATTGTATTCAAGGAATTTGATTTTCATCATCATTTGAACTTCTCTAAGTTTAGTCGCATCTCAAAAAGACAAGATTAAGCTGAGTCATGCTAAGAGGATCGAGATAGAAATAATTTCTTACTTCTTATAATACTCCTTTTACATTCATCTGACTAGGATCCACTATCTAAGTCAAATTGAATATTTTATGAAAAGTTCATGTGACATAGTTCTTGGAATTCACTAATTTTATAACACGTGGAAGTCATTGAACTTTCTAAAAGATCTTTGACTCTTTCTGCTAGTGCAACACACTAAGTTGACTAAATTTTGATGTTAACAATATAAGGTATTCTAGTCTAACATTTCATTTTAGAGTTAAGTTAAGATGAAGATGCTTGAAGATGTGAGTTGGATATTTTAATGAAGCTCAAGAAAGAAAGAAGGAGCATTATATATAATTAGTTCAACAAAGTCTCAAGGATCAAGCAACACTTTTCAAAGACTTCATCAAGTAAAAGAGAGCATCATGTACTCTTTTTTTGTTTTCTAGAAGCTTTGTACAAGAGCCAATGCACCAAACTTAAACACATGGCATTCTTCTAGAAAAACACTTAGAAATTTGAAATAAATTCAAAAATAATCAAAATTAATTTATTAAGGATGTTTGAGGGTCATCTAGAAGGTGAGTTACAGGTTTGAAATAACACCTTTTCGAAAAGACACTTCTTTCAAACTGTCCAACGTTCAAAATAAAAAATTAATTGATTAAGAAAAATGATTAATTGATTAGAAACCCATTAGGATGCACCAATCACATGCCACCATTCCTTCTATAAAAACCCTAGTTACCTCCCTTTCATATTACCTTTTAGACTTCTAAAAACTCTTTAGACTCTAGCCTCTCTTCTCAAAAGGTACACCCCCTTGGTGCTTCTTCGGGTGCGCCTTCGCATTTGCTTCTTCACCGTCGCGTCATTGAGGCTTCGTCTTCAAGGCCACCAACCAGTTCTAGATTTAGTTTTCTTATTCTAGTTGTTTTCTAGTAGATTTCTAGTTCTAGTTACTTCTAGTTGTAACCTTAGTTATTCTAGTTCTAGTTTTAATCTTTCTTATACTTGTAAGTTGACTTTGTATTTTAATAAAAGTTCTAGTTGCATTATATCTTGTCTCTACTTGCTTTCAAGTACTTACTTTATTTCTAGTTACATATTCATTTTCATTTCTACTCTCACAACTTCGCTCCATGTTAGTTAGTCTATTTGCTTATTCCTTATCAAAAATACAAAAAAATGCATAGTAATTCGGCTGCCTCCCTGTGAAACGATTCGGACACCGATTTATAAACTTCGATTTTCGAATTTGAGAGTTTGATACGAACAAATTTGTAAAAGTATCTACATGATTTTTACTACAATGAATGTGTTGTTGCGCACTTAGATTCATGTTAGATCAATACTCTCTCTTGCTCAAGATTTCAATCATTGTAGAGAATTGCAAACCAATTTCAAAGTGGTCCATTGCTATTCTCCAAGAATGAAATATTTTCTACTCCGCTTCCTATGTGCTACTCGCTTCAATTTCAAAAAAGGGAAGTTTAAAGGAGTCATTTTTTAGTTCTATTTTGAGTACACTTTCATTTACACATAAACTTGGCTTTATAGGACTTGTTGTAGTTTCATATTTAGATTTTCATTTTGTTGAGTGCCTAAGTTGTAGGCTCCCTGCTCTTCTCTATTAAAGAGGAACAAAAGGCTTCTTGTGGTTGTCCAAGGAGAGGTTTTGTACAAGAGGTACATCACTCTCAAATTTGTGCTGTAGTTTACTGTTTCTTGCATTTGCAAGGACAAATCCTAGTTAGGAATAACTAAGTTAGTGGTTTTTTCCTGATTTGGGTTTCCTCTCTAAATCGTTGTGTCCATTTATAGTTTAATTTTTGTGGTGTGATTTCATTTGTTTAAATGTTTATTTTTAGCCCAAATCAACCCCCCTCTTGTGTAGATTTCACTTTCCACATTAGACAAGCATTGTCATAATGGGAATGATCATCAGTAAATGTCACCGTCCACCAAAGATCCTTTCCACTATTCACACATCATTATGTGTTATTTTGAGACATCTATATGTCCTTTGCATAAAAGGATTGGTCATAAACTGCCTTAGAGTTCTTCATTCTTGGGTCAGAAGAGATTGTTCCTTTGACTGACTAAGATGTTTGTTCTAAACTGTCCTCTTAATCTCACTTCTATACATTCAAGCTTTGACATGAGACATCTCATAGAGGTGGAGTATCATCATTGCACTTATTCAGAGTTCTCATCAATGATATATCATTATAGATATCTGCCTATCTGAAGATAGATTCCAAATCATTCAAGCATCCACCGGCTAAAACTTACAATAAGTCATTCATCATATGAATAATCCAATTCCAAAATATTTGGAAATTGAAATAATTTCTGTTTATAGATGTAAGATTACAAAGACAATCTTTATGATATGAAATTTTAATTCCTGACAGTGAGCTTTGTACTTCTTCTTGTCTTTTGCTGCAACACCTGCCTTGGATTCTATATATAAAGCCTCTTCATCCTCAATTGAAACATGTCAAGTGCATCAAAATCTTTTATTCATCTTATGAATAAATAGATGATGAAGATTAGTAGTACCCTGAGGAACCTTTTCTCTGACCTTCTAGAGGGTCTACAGGTATTTATGGATAGATTTGCATCCCATGCGAGGTTCTTTGGTCCATGTGTCAGTTGTCCTTCCTTAAGTTGTCAAGGTTGAGGAATCCTTTCTTTTCTTTGAGATGCCCCACACTCCATCAAGATGGTGCAATATGTTTGGTAGACATTCTACTAGCTTATTGACTATCTCTTTAAAGTTTTCGTTGTCAGGAGCCTAAGCATAAAATTGGTGAGAGATGTTGCGATCATATTGATCTTCTCATTGTCAAGTAAGATCCCTCCATACACTTCATATGCCAGTAATAACCTTTGTATTAAGAATATGTGCTCTTCCAAAGAGCATTCTAAACTAATTTTGAATCTCAAAGTGTAAAGAAAACTACATTTCACATAGCTAAGGCTTCAAGCTTAAATATAATGTTGCCTACATAGTTTCTTCCACTCATATGGTCAGCCAATTTTATTGGTAGAAATTTGATGATGCAGTGTTTCGCAAATATATTATCATCGTGTTAGGATCCATTATATTTCTCCATGGCTTGATCTCTCTGGTTCTTGAATGGTCTGGGAAACAAGATATAGGTGAAGTTATCTGCTCTCAATCTATTCACAACCATTGCAAATTGATTAGCCCATAGTTGTGGGCTATTTAAGTATTTAAGTGTCTAGACATTAGGTTAATTCTAACATTTATTTAGCATAAATTAGGATGTAAATAGATTAATTCATATTTTTAATTTAATTACATAATCCATGCATTGCATTCATATTTTAAGTGCATTTAGAATTAGCTTAGAATGACATTCATCTAATTAGTTAACCAATTAGGTACATTATTTTCATTAACATAAAAGTTGAGGGTCTGTATATAAATGACCATAATATTTTAACATTATTTTCTTTATTCTTCTTCTTGCAGGAACGGCTGGCTGCCACTCCAACGCCACCAGCTGCCGCAGTGAAGAACCCATTCAAGGAGGAGCGGATATGTTGGATCTAGTCGGGCAGCTGATTTCAAATTGGTGCAGGCCACTACAAAAGGAGGAGGGAGGCAACCGAGCTAGGTAGGCATCCACCACCGACCACCACTGTGCAGAGAGATCTCCTCTCTTCCATTCCATACCGCCGGCCTCAATCGTGGCGGCGAGTCTCCACCACCGTGGGCGTGTGGTGTGACAGACCACACCGCCATCCGGAGCTCGTCCGCATGAGCACCTTAGCGTGCATCTCCCTCACCGTCATCACCAACAACCACCGCCGCAGCTACTGTGCAATCACCCTTTCAGTCAGTTACCAATTTCCCGGACATCTGAAGTCCACCCCCCCACTCCAGCAGCAATCTCCGTCCTCTCACTTCACTTCCACCACCCACGCCGCAGCAGCCACCCACTCATCTCCAGCCGCACGCAAGGCGTGCATAGCCTCTAGCCATCATACCCGCTCACTCCACCTTCCCCGCGCCTGTAGCCTTAGCCATCTCCACGCGCAACCGCCTGCGCACCCGTCTGAAGTCCACTCGCTCACCTTCAGCCTACACCTCACCGCTCACCCGCGCGCACCAGCCTGCGCACACGTCTGAAGCCACACCCACCATTCCAGCAATGCCCAACAGTCCGCGCACGCCCTCCTCCCACGCCTGCAGAACCTCATGCACGTGCTCCTGCACCCGCAACACCTTCCCCGCACCGACTGCAGTGCGCGCCCATGCTAGCTGCAGCCTCACCTGCAGAACCACCCGCCTACGCCCTCCCGCCAGCAGTCCTGTGCACGCCTCACCGCGCACGCCCTCCTCCGGCGGCTGCAGCACCTGCTCTCACTGCCAACAGAGCGCGCAGCAGTCCGCCCACGCCCAACAACAGCAGCTGCAGCATCGGCTGCAGCCACCTCCGCCGGAGATCGTCCCGCTGCCTCCGGCCGCAGCGCGACACGCTGCCACCATCGTTTCGAAGCCCTCGGTCCAAGGGACTTCCTCCGAGCTTCCCGCGTCCGGCCGTCCACTCCTCGTCACGCATGCCAAAGGGGAAAAAATCCCCTATTTTGCTATAGTAAAAGGGCCATTAATATTTACATTTTCTGCCATTGCCAACTTTTATTGATATTTTATTGAATCTACATTGCAAAAAATATCCTCTAGTTGTTAAAAATTGCCATTTCAGCATGTTTTCTTGATATTACCTTAATCTGAAGGCAGATTTGGCTGGATTCTCGTCTAAACTAACTCCGAACATACATTTTTAATTAGGTGAACTTAAATACATCATTGCCTCCCTATGGATACGACCCGCTCTTCTACGAGTGGTTATTTTAATTGTTGATTAGTCGATTTTTCCTCCACATCAAACTACAAACGACTTTTAAAGCGAACAATCGACTCGTCAAATGGTGCCGTTGCCGGGGAAGCAACAGATGCAATAATTTCGCCTGATTTTATTTTGATTATTTGTCAGTTGCACACTGATTTGACCATTTATTATTTTCTTTCCTGTGTGAGAAAATTTGTGCAAGAATCAGCCAGTGTGAGAGGCGACCCTTGACATCGCCGGAGGAGAAGGACGAGGATGCGATGGACATCAGTGTATATTTAGTCACTACTTTGATAGAATTAAGACTTTAGATTTAATTTTTTATTGCATTTTGTTTGAAACCCTTGTTTTAGGGTATATTTTGAGGGGTTTGTTCCCCGATTTTATTTTGGGCCAGTGTTGGGTAATTTTTGGGAGCCTGTTCCCTTTTCGTTAGATTTAGGTTTTTAGTTTATTGATTACTTTTATTTGCTTGCGCATAAGTAGTTTAAAAATAATAAAAAAAATGAGCTGCCTGCCGTAAGACGAACCATTTAGGTTTGTATGAGCAGCCTCTAGATTTATTTCTCTGCATTGCGTGCATTCTTGCATCGTTGATTGCTGGAAGCAAGGTATGCATTCTCTTACTTTGCATCCTATTCTTGATCACGCATTGCATTTGGAATTAATTCAAAGACCATAAAGTTTGTCTTGAAGCTATTTAACAAGTGGTCACATATTTTCTAAGAAAAGGACTAATTAAAGGAGGGACATTTTAAAAATCAAGGACTTGATTGTAAAACGTGGTGTGTGATTCAAAATTCAAAATCCTTTTGCGGTGAATGCACACTTATATCTGTTGCACCACAGCACTCATTTAGACACTCCTAAGTCTTGAAACGACTAGGACAAGAGCCCTCCTACTGTTGGATTCTGAAGTATTCGGAACTTGAGATCAAAGGTTTTGTAAATCCAAAGAGGGAGATACCCTGTCACGGATTTTTGGGGGTAGTTGAGAAGCACCGCGAAAGCACAGCTTCAAAGGAAGGCTTAGGCCTACTTGCATCCCTCGATCTTCCGTCTTTGGATTTACTTGACCATTTGAGATTTAGGGAAGAATACCTAAGCTCCAACTAGGTCTTTTTAGGCATTTCGAAGGTTGACAATAGGCGCGTAATTGATTGGGCAACTTGTTTTGTCACCTACAATTTGAACTAAAGTCAAAAGCCTAAATCTGTAAAGACCAAACAAGTCCTTTTGAATTGTGTTTGTAGTGCATGCTTGGTAGGCGTTCTCTTAGGAGACAACTTGTATTTGATCCTGAACCTGAAAGAATCCTAAGAAGAGACCTTCCAAGGGTAGAAATGGCCAGTCAAAGGAGCATTAAGGAATATTTCATCCCAACCAATCAAGCTGGCCCAGCACTACGTAGGCCTGGAGGGGACAATCCGTATGAGATCAAAAGTAGTACCATATCCTTGCTACCCTCCTTTTATGGTGCTACTAGGGAGGACCCTTACAGGCATATTGAGGAATTCACTGAGGTCAGTTCCACGGTGAAGCTGCAGGGTGTTACTGATGACACTCAAATGCGGACCCTCTTTCCCTTCTCCCTAAAGGACAAAGCCAAGTATTGGTATCACACCCTTGATAATATAAATACTTGGGATGCCCTGAAGAAGGAGGTTTTGAAGAAGTACTTCCCCATGAGTAAAACGAATCACTTTAGGAGGGAAATTATGAGTTTTGTTCAAAAGGATGGGTAAGCATTCCATGATGCGTGGGAGCGCTTTAACGATTTGCTGAGACTTTGCCCACATCATCAGGTGCCTAAATGGCAACTGGTTGAAAGGTTCTACATTGGACTTAATGATTCACATAGGCAAACTGTGGAAGGTGCTTGTGCAGGAACCTTTCTATCTAAAACTGAGGATGAAGCTTGGAACTTATTTGATACTTTGAGTGAGAATTCTATTCACTTGAATTCTGCCTACATGGATAGAAAGCCCACTCTCATGCAAAGAAAGTTGGAGGCGAATGAAGCAAGGGAGACCCAGAATTTAGCCTATCAGATCCAATTATTGAATCAAAACATGGAAAGGCTTATGTTGAACCTGAATTCATTCTTACTTAACACCTCCACATCCCAAGCTTTCGAATGAGTAATTTGTCAAGGCAATACACACGCTATTGTGGATTGCCACTTGACCTCCCAATTCCCTGAGCTTGTACAAGTGGATTTGAATGCCGCTCAAGGGTTCCGTCCAAGACCTCGTAATGACCCTTTCTCTAACACTTATAATGAGGGATGGAGGAACCACCCAAACTTTTCATGGAGACAAGGAAATGTCTCAAATTCAAGGAATTACAAACCACAATCCTTTCAAAACCATCAAATGAACCAACCTCAGACCTTTGCCCAACCTAAAACCTCTGAGATGGATGAATTGAAGGCGATGTTGAAAACTATGCAAGAAAGTCAAAGTGCCATCATCCAATCTCATGACAAGGCTATACATGAGATGAAATCACAAATTAGACACCTTGTTGAGGCCGTTAGACAGAGGGAGACTGGGAAGCTCCCCAGTGCTGCTGAGGAAAATCCTAAAGGAAAAGGGATTGTCTTTAGGGAGCATGCTCAGGCGGTGACTATTTTGGGGAGTGGGAAAGAAATTTCCAAACCCGATACTCCTATAGTCTCACCCCCTAAAAAACCATCCACCCCGACTTTCACCCCCACCGGAGAAGACTTGCCCAAATCTTCTCCGCTTGAAATCACCTCACCGGAAGAAGTTGCCCCCGTTCCACCCCTTACTCGACATGACAACCCTTCCACCCAAAGATCGAGAGTGCCTTGTCCAGAGTGCTTATCCACCTCTGGGCAGACTTCTGCTGGCTCATCTGGAGCCAAAGATAAGACGGATGAGATTATGGAAACTTTCAAGCAAGTGCAGATTAACCTGCCTTTGCTTGAAGCTATCAGGCAGATTCCGTCTTATGCACGCTTCTTAAAGGACCTGTGCACGAAAAAGCGACAATCTAGAAAACAGGTCCAATCAAAAGTTGTCCTACCCGATTCTGTTAGCTCAATTGTTCAACATGGCACACCCCCGAAACTTAAGGACCCAGGAGCCCCATACATCTCTGTAGTTATTGGTGACTTCCAAATTGATGAGGCTCTACTTGATCTGGGTGCGGGGGTGACCATCCTTCCGAGCTACGTGTATGAACAACTTAGGGGAGGCAATCTGAAGCCTAGCCCTGTAATCCTTCAAGTTGCTGATCGATCACTTAAGACACCACGGGAAATTTTGGAAGATGTCCTCATAAGAGTGGAGGATTTCTTCTTTCCCATTGACTTCTTAGTTTTTGGACAATGACCCTACCAACAAGCCATCCAAACCCTCCATCATTTTGGGCCGCCCCTTCCTTGCAACTTCTCATGCTTCAATTAATTGCAATACTGGGGCATTGAAAATGGGCTTTGGGAACAGGAAAATCCGGCTTAATGTGTTTGATGCTTACAAACAAGCCGGACTTGAGGATTGTTCTCAAGTTGAGGTGATAGATGACCTGATTGAAGAGGCAACTCCTGCAATGTTATGTGATGACCCCCTTCAGCATGTCATGCTAAATGAGCATTCCCATCTCTTGGAGGAATGTGAAGGGGATATACTAGAACTAGAGGAATTGCTAGGAGTTTCTGCTGAGTCTCTTCCCCCATCATTTCCTCCGAAGGTAGATTTGCTACTTGAGATGGGGACATCTATTATAAAACCCTCAACCATACAAGCCCTCGACCTTGAGTTGAAACCCCTCCCTGACACTCTCAAGTGTGTTTTCCTAGGTGCCAATGATACGCTCCCCGTTATCATTTCTGTTGTGCTATCTGAGGCATAGGAGGGAGCCTTGATTGAATGCTTGTCTAGGCACAAGGAAGCTATTGCTTGGAGCATTGCTGACATTAAGGGTATAGACTCTACACTCTGCATGCACCACATTTATACTGATGATTCCATCAAGCCTTTTAGGGACATGCAGAGATGTTTGAACCGAAATATGAGGGAGGTTGTAAAAAAGGAAATCCTGAAGTGGTTGGATGCCGGGATCATATATCCCATTGCCGACAGTAAATGGGTCAGTCCCATTCATGTGGTGCCAAAGAAGGCAGGCTTTACTGTGGAACTCAATGACCAAGGTGAACAAGTTGTCACTAGACCCTCAACTAGATGGAGGGTCTGTATTGATTACCGCAAGCTGAACACCGCTACTCAGAAGGATCACTTTCCTTTGCCTTTTATTGATCAAATTCTCGAAAAATTGGCAGGGAATAAGTACTATTTCTTTCTCGATGGATATTCTGGGTACAATCAGGTGGTAGTCTTTCCTGATGACCAGGAAAAGATGACATTCACGAGTCCTTACGGTACTTTTGCATTCAGGAGTATGCCGTTTGGATTATGTAATGCCGCTTCAACTTTCCAGCGGTGTATGGTGTCTATCTTTTCAGACATGATTGACGAGTGTGTCGAAGTATTTATGGATGACTTCTCCATTTATGGCTCGTCTTTCGATCAGTGTCTCCTGCACCTGGAGAATGTGTTGAAACGATGTAAGGAAACTGGTTTAGTCCTCAGCTGGAAGAAGAGTCATTTCATGGTACATAAAGGAATTGTACTTGGGCATATTGTATCTGAGCAAGGTTTGGAAGTAGATAAAGCCAAGATTGATTCTATTTCCGAACTTCCATTGCCTACGAATGTCAAACAGATTAGATCCTTTCTGGGCCATGCTGGCTTTTATAGGCGCTTTATTAAAAATTTTAGTAAGATTTCTAGGCCACTTTGTGACTTGTTGGCGAAGGAATCTTCCTTCAGTTTTGATTCAAAGTGTGCCGAGGCCTTTCAAACTCTAAAGGAGGCCTTGATCTCTGCACCTATTCTCCAAGCTCCTGATTGGACACTCACATTTGAGCTTATGTGTGATGCTTCAGATTATGCAGTGGGAGCAGTCCTTGGACAAAGGGTTGAGGGAAGACCTCATGTGCTGCATTATGCAAGAAAGACTTTAACTGAACCTCAGCAAAACTACACCGTCACTGAAAAAGAATTACTTGCTGTAGGTTTTGCTCTGGAGAAGTTTAGGTCTTATCTACTTGGGTCTAAGGTGGTTATTTTTACTGATCATGCAGCAGTGAAACATCTCATTACTAGGAAAGATTCTAAGCCACGTCTGATTAGGTGGATCTTACTCCTTCAAGAATTTGACTTGGAAATACGTGAAAAGAAAGGAGTAGAAAATGTTGTGGCTGACCACCTGTCTCGCCTTCCTCTTAATGACTCTCTTTTTGGAGACATTTGCGAGACATTTCCTGATGAAACTCTGATGGCGGTAACACCAACTTTACCTTGGTATGCAGACACTGTAAATTACTTGGTCACTGGACAAACTCTTGGCTCTTGGGATGAGCAGAAAAGAAAGAGATTCATTTCTCAAGCAAGATATTTTCATTGGGAAGAGCCAGAATTATTTAGAATTGGACAAGACCAAGTATTGAGATGTTGTGTGCCTGAAGAGGAACAACAAAGTGTGCTGAGTTCTGCCATGAACTTCATTGTGGAGGACACTTTGGTGCTAAGAAAACTGCTTTTAAGGTTCTCTGGTCCGATTTTCGGTGGCCTTCCTTATTTAAGGATTCTCATAATTTTGTTAAGGCCTGTATTAGATGTCAACGGACTGGAACGATTGGGAAGAAGAATGAAATGCCTCAACATCCTATTCAATCTGTTGAAATTTTTGATGTGTGGGGAATTGACTTTATGGGACCCTTCCCGTCGTCCCATGGTTTTGAATATATCTTGGTGGCAGTTGATTATGTCTCTAAATGGATAGAGGCCATTCCTACGTGCATAAATGACCACTTTGTGGTTTTGAAATTTGTGAAGGCCAATATCATATCCTGTTTCGGCTGCCCCAAGACTATTATAAGTGATGGGGGACCTCATTTCCGAAACCACCACTTCAATCGGTTAATCAAGAGTTTGGGAGTGACTCACAAGGTTGCTACCCCTTACCACCCTCAAACAAGTGGCCAGGTTGAAGTATCAAATAGGGAGATAAAAAATATTTTGGAAAAGACCGTTAGACCTGATAGGAAAGACTGGTCCCAAAAGCTCGATGATGCTTTGTGGGCTTATCGAACGGCCTATAAGACCCCTTTGGGTACTTCTCCCTTTTGGATGGTGTATGGAAAAGCATGCCATTTACCTGTTGAGTTGGAACATAAAGCACTTTGGGCTATTCGAAGTGTTAACATGGATTTAGAAAAGGCAGGTAAGGCACGACTTCTAGAATTAAGTGAGCTTGAGGAGCTGAGGAATGATGCTTATAACACCTCTCAAGCTTATAAAGAAAGAACTAAGGTCTTGCATGATAAGTTTATTCTTTGAAAGACCTTTGAGCCCAACCAACAAGTCTGGCTTTTCAATTCCAGACTTAAGCTTTTTCCTGGGAAGTTAAAATCACGTTGGGATGGGCCTTACATAATCACCAAAGTATTTCCGCATGGAGCTGTGGAGATAAAAAATCCTTCCTCTTCAGCAACTCCCTTTATCGTCAACAGTCAACGATTAAAACCGTACAAAACTTTAGATGGCCATCTGGTTGACGAAGTCACTCTTGAGGAGCCTTAGCTCCTACCATTCTCCGCCTCAGGTAATATCTTCCTTTAGCTATTTTTGTTTTCAATGAGGACATTGTTTGAACCAGGCATGGGGGAGAGGACCTGAGGCATTTTGTTTATAGCATGCATATATATATATATATATATAAAAGAGAAAATGAAAAAAAAAAGTTTTGAGCTTAACTGGCTAAGTTCTGCAGTCTTAAGCAAATCAGAACTCTAGGGTAGACTAAGTTAATTCTAGGGTCAAACTTTAGAAGCTAAATGAGCTGCTAGCTTTAGACCTTTAGGGTCCTTTTGTGGACTTAAAAACTTAAGTAGGAGTTAAGTTGCGGACCATTCCTCAAGAGGTTGAGGAAGGGAAGCTAGGGTTTGAGTTAAAAGGTGGGGTAGTACCTGGAATCTTATTCTACCTTTTGGTTTACGGGTCCTTGTAACCCAAGCATTCAAATTTCACACACTTGGTCTGGTAATTAACTTAATTTCTATCTTTCTGAAAAGAGATTTGGTTCTCTTAGTTTTGACTTAGGAGAGGCTTGAAAACACATTTTGATTGGAAGAGTTCCCGCCGCAGGAGAGGGGAGTATATACTCACCTTGAGGATGCGATGATAACATATTACCTCCTCGGCACTTGTCTCTTAGGATATCCATCCTACTGGGGGCATGTAAGCGCATTGTGCGGTTCAGGTACCATGGGAGGCCCTATCTCGAAGTGCCGATTGCCATAGGCCTGAATTCGCTTAAGAAATCCATGGGCGATACTATTTTGAAGTGTCTATTGCCAGGAGTTCTTGGGGTCGTTATGGGCAATGCTATCTCGAAGCATCGAAAGCCAGGCACCCTTCGAGGTATGGTAATGGGGACAATGAATCCGACATAGACCGTGTTGATAGCTAATCTGAGGTTAGACTTAGAAGAATCAAACCAAAAAAAAAAAATATATATATATGTATGTATAAAAAAATATATATATATAACAAAAAAAAAATTCTTTAACTCAAATAACTCAGACCAATACACAGGCACGGATGCTTTACTCTCAGGGATCAATAAACTTTAGGGTAGAGTCAGAAATCAGGGAAACTTGTGCCTGCAACTCGTCTTTAGCCAACCTAGTCTGTAACATAGCAACTACTTAGGAACCTTGGGTCTAGAGTTTGAACTTAATATTCTTCTGAAAGAAGACTAAGTGAGTTGACTGGTCTACTTGGAGTGCTAGGTTTCGCTTAATTTCGCTAGGGACTAGCAAAGACTAGGCATGGGGGTATTTGATTAGCCCATAGTTGTGGGCTATTTAAGTATTTAAGTGCCTAGACATTAGGTTAATTCTAACATTTATTTAGCATAAATTAGGATGTAAATAGATTAATTCATATTTTTAATTTAATTACATAATCCATGCATTGCATTCATATTTTAAGTGCATTTAGAATTAGCTTAGAATGACATTCATCTAATTAGTTAACCAATTAGGTACATTATTTTCATTAACATAAAAGTTGAGGGTCTGTATATAAATGACCATAATATTTTAACATTATTTTCTTTATTCTTCTTCTTGCAGGAACGGCTGGCTGCCGCTCCAACTCCACCAGCTACCGCAGTGAAGAACCCATTCAAGGAGGAGCGGATATGTTGTATCTGGTCGGGCAGCTGATTTCAAATTGGTGCAGGCCACTACAAAAGGAGGAGGGAGGCAGCCGAGCTAGGTAGGCATCCACCACCGACCACCACTGTGTAGAGAGATCTCCTCTCTTACATTCCATACCGCCGGCCTCAACCGTGGCGGCGAGTCTCCACCATCGTGGGCGTGTGGTGTGACAGACCACATCGCCATCCGGAGCTCGTCCGCATTACCGTGAGCTCCTTAGCGTGCATCTCCCTCGCTGTCGTCACCAACAACCACCGCCGCAGCTACTATGCAATCACCCTTTTAGTCAGTTAAGACCGAGAAATTTCCCAGACGTCTGAAGTCCACCCCCTACTCCAGCAGCAATCTCTGTCCTCTCACTTCACTTCCACCACCCACGCCGCAGCAGCCACCCGCTCATCTCCAGCCGCACGCAAGGCGTGCACAACCTCCAGCCCTCACGCCCGCTCACTCCACCTTCCCCGCTCCTGCAGCCTTCGCCATCTCCACGTGCAACCGCCGGCACACCCGTCTGAAGTCCACTCGGTCTCCTTCAGCCTGCACCTCACCGCTCACCCGCGCGCACCAGCCTGCGCACACGTCTGAAGCCACCCCACCATTCCAGCAATGCCCAACAGTCAGCGCACGCCCTCCTCCAACACCTGCAGAACCTCACGCGCGCGCTCCCACGCCCGCAGCACCTTCCCCGCACCGACTGCAGTGCACGCCCACGCCAGCTGCAGCCGCACCTGCAGAACCACCCGCCTGCGCCCTCCCGCTAGCAGTCCCGCGCGCGCCTCACCGCGTACGCCCTCCTCCCGCGCCTGCAGCACCTGCTCTCACCACCAACAGAGCGCGCAGCAGTCCGCCCATGCCTCCAGCAGCGCTCGCCACGCCCAACAACAGCAGCAGCAGGACCGGCTGCAGCCACCTCCACTGGAGGTCGTCCCACCGCCTCCGGCTGCTGCGCGACATGCCGCCACCACCGTTTCGAAGCCCTTAGTCCAAGGGAGTTCCTCCGAGCTTCCTGTGGCCGGCCGTCCACTCCTCGTCGCGCACGCCTGTTTGCGCAGCAATCATAGGTCTTAATTGACCTAAATTAAGCTAAGACTTAGCATAAGTTAGGGTTATTCATGCATGCATACGCATTATCTGCATCTTTACTGCTTTCCTTTAGCTATGCATAAAATAATGTTATAATGTGCTGATTAAGTGTATTATGTCGATTGCAGGCAATAAGCAGATCTGGAGCTGGATCTGGAGCTGGATCTGAAGCTGGATCTGAAATAACGGGAGTTGTGGCAGAGCTGGAGCAGAAGGCCTAGTTTAGATGTAGGAATAATAATGTAAGGGGGTTAAAGGTTTTCTATTCTATTAAGTAGAAATAAAGCAGTAAAATGTGAAGAGCTTAGGTCCATCCTAGCCCTAGGATAGCCTAGAGACTTCCCCAAGCCTTAGCCACCCTTAGATTAGGTCACAACACCCTAGGAAGCCCTAAAACCCTAGTTCCAACCCTTCTCTGGACGTCCAGATAAGTTTTAAGATGTCCAGGACCCTTTGCCAACTCCCGCACACTTCAAACCCACTTCTGCAGTGTTATTGGACGTCCAGACACTTTGTCAGACGTCCAATTTCTGTAGAATACCCAAAACAGAACCCGAAATCCTTCCTGACTCTGATTGGACGTCCAGACAACAAGTCTAGACTTCTGATTTTTGAGTATCAGACGTCTGATTATATAATTAGACGTCTGATACTGCTCTCCAATTCCTGTTTTGAGATTTAAGCCTTGATCTTGGATCTCTAGGTCCCTAAACCCAATTCCAACCCCATAGGAACCTAAATTAAGGTGCCCTAACCCTAGTACACCACCTCTAGACCTCCCAAAGGACTTAATTAGGTCCTCACTAAACCTAATTGACTTGGATCTTAGTCAATTCCATCAGCCTATTCAATTGGACTCATTGAGTCCAATTGAGCCCTGATCTCAGCACACACTGTCCAATTGGACTCAGTGAGAGTCCAATTGGCCTAGACCTGACTTAATTGAGTTGTTTTACTCTCAATTAAGTTTCCACACACCTAATTAAACTTGTATTAAGTTTAATTGCACTTTACCTTAGTGAATTAGGGTTTATAACCCTAATTTGAGACCTACCTTGACCTAAACCCACTAGAACCCAACCTAATCAACCTAGCCACCTAAGTTTCGACCCACACACACCCACACACACCATCTACACGAAAATATCTAGCCTAGAGTACTCTAGAACTCTCTACCATGTGTGGTTGCCTTGGTTGCCAAAAATAGCAACCAAGAGCCATTCAATTTTTAGATCCACATTTGGTGGATCTAAAAACCACCATCCACCCTCTCTCTTTCTCTCTCCCACGAGCTCCCACCATAGGACTCTCTAGAGAATTCCATAATTCTCTAGAGAGCTTCCATTGGGTCTATAAAAAGACCCCATGGGTGGCCATTGGCACCCATTCACTTCCTTGCAATTGCACTCCATTGGTGCCATTCACGCCACCTCCACTTAGATAGTCACTCCACCTCCATGAGCTCACTACCACCACCATGGAGGACACCATGCCGGGATGCTGGATCAACCCTACCTCTCTCCAAGGGCCAGCCTAAGTTCCAATGGCCGCCCCTCCTTCTCTCGACCACTCTAAGGCCATTGGGGACCACCCCTGAATGCCCTCTATTCTTCTAGCTTTAAATCATGCTCTTCATAATTTTTATTGCTTTCATTTACTGCTTAGTAGAGTAGTCTTACCTCTCCCCCAACGATGCATGCGAAATCCCCCCGTTGATTCTTGTATGCAATCGTTTTCTGGTAGTTAGATTTAATTTTAAGCATTCATGTATAAGCTTTCCTCTAGATTTCCTTGTACAACAGCTCTCCCATGATGAATGAAATTTCATTTTATATATATATATATCTCTTATGTGTTTGAAATCAACTTGAGCTGAATGATTATCATATTTGAGTGATTTAAGTGCTTGCTCTTTAACCGCCTATATATTACGCATAAGCATGTCATTTAAATAAATTAGAGTGGCTTTAAGATCGATTTCAAAAACAAAAATACCTCCCAGAGACGAACGACCGGGACTCAAGTCTCGTTATTTTCAAAACAATATCTTTGTTGAATCGTATTTCGCAACTATACTACGACACTTTTTATCAAAAATGCGATCTATGACCTCCCAACAACGCCAAAGGGGAAAAAATCCCCTGTTTTGCTACAGTAAAAGGGCCATTAATATTTACATTTTCTACCATTGCTAACTTTTATTGATATTTTATTGAATCTGCATTGCAAAAAATATCCTCTAGTTGTTAAAAGTTGCCATTTCAGCATGTTTTCTTGATATTACCTTAATCTGAAGGCAGATTTGGCTCGATTCTCGTCTAAACTAACTCCGAACATACGTTTTTAATTGGACGAACTTAAATACGTCATTGCCTCCCTGTGGGTACGACCCGCTCTTCTACGAGTGGTTATTTTAATTGTTGATTAGTCGATTTTTCCACCACATCAAACTACAAACGACTTTTAAAGTGAACAATCGACTCGTCACAAATCATTCATTATAAATGGATTTCATCCAGTTATTCGAGTTGAAGAGAATTTTGAAAAATGTCACCTGAAAATGACACTAATGTTATTAGATTTTGGAAAAAATTCTTTCTTTCGGGAATTTTAAAAATAAAGGTTTCTCACTGTGTCTAATTTGAGTGTTTGTTCCCTCTTCAAGTCTTAAATTAAGAGACATGTCGATCCTAGTGCCTCAAGTGAGAAAAGATTCTCCTCTTTATTGAGATGGTGTAGCTCCTTTGGCCTCCATACAAAATCTCAATAAGAAAAGTAGGAACTCCTTCCACCTCGCAAGTTCAACTTGCGTTTCCACAATGTTTGGCCTTTTGGTGTCACTACTAGAAAAAGGACTATTGTCGACGATTAGAAACCATCTCCAACAGTGAAATACCTGTTGCCCTTTCCTATCACAAAAAGATGCGAAGGGAAAGGTGTTGGTGCAAGGGCACCATGATCGCTTATTTTGATGATAACAAAACACTTGCTATTTAACATTTGCTTTTGAGTCTAAGATTTCAGGACAATTGCAAATGGATACAAGTGTAAAGACGAAGTTCAAGCTCGCATCCGTGGCTGATTAGAGGAGCTTGATGGAGGAGAAGGAGCTTCGCGAGGAGCGATAGCTTGAAGAAGGCATAAAGACAAGAATATGATAGATTTCATTTTATCTTGTTCTATGTATCTTTCTTTTGTTGCTCTTTATTCTTTCTTTCTTAGATTCATATTAAAGAGCCTCAAAGTACCTTCATAGGAGCCCTAGGAACACTTTCACAACCTTAGGATACTTAGGTTTTTCGTAGAAGACTTAGAAAAACCTGAATAGGCTTCGGACAGCCTTATCAGATGTCTAATCTGATAATTAGGCATCTGATAGTGAACTTTATGATGTCTGAATGTTGAATCAGGTGTCCAAACTTGTAGCTAGTTTTAGAACCTTCTGTCTGTTGATTTCAAACAACAGACCCTTAGTCCAGACGTCTTAGCAGACGTCTAATGACTTTGCCAAATGTCTAATTAGTAGAACGTCGGCTTAGGAAATGATTGTTGAGGTTTTTACCATTGATCTTCTATCAGACGTCCTTAGAGGACTCCAAATGTCTGATAAGTATCCATTTTGCTTCGATGTACCCTAAATCGCCTTCCTAAATGAATATAGCCATTTGGACCTTGGGAAATCCATTCCCGTAGTAAATTAGGTTTCCAGACCTCTAGACTTAGTGCCGGATGTCTGATATGTTGTCTGATTGATTTACACTAGAACCCTGTTTAGGTTTGATGAAAGTCAGTAAGGGAACTCATCTAGTATTAGACGTCTGATCTAGTTTCCAGATGTCTTAACCATGACTTCCAGACCTCTGATCTTTTTCCTAGATTCTTAATGACCCTGTTAGAATCATTAATGATTTTGATTGTGGCTTGTTTTGCATTAGGGTGATCCCCAATGGCTACCTAAGGCTTCCAAAGCCTTCCTAGGCCTTCCTAAGCCATCTATAAATAGGAGAGGGCCCTTGCCTTGCAAACACACACCAAGAAATACCAAGTAACACACTTCCACATCATTTGTGTCAATTTGATCTTGAGTAGAAGCTCTAGCTTTCCAAGCTTAGGTCCACATCAAGAGAGCTTTATCGTTGTTGTGCACCCATTCTCTCTTCGCGATTACGAGAGCGACGAAGTGCCGTCACGTGGTTCACGCATCCGTGTCGTCAAGTCGACGCACTTCCGCCAAAGGGAAGTTTCCTAACTCCTATAGTAGCTAGGTTTTAGTCTTTGCAACTCTATAGGTTGTATTTTACTGTCTTTGGTTGGGTATTCGCTTTGCAAATTTTCGTCTCCATCAAGAAAGAAAAACCTTCTCGTGAAGAGGAGGGGTTTGAGGCACACTACCCTTGTTTAAAGTAGTGTTGTTGTATTGAGAGGGTTAGGTGGTGGTTTAATCACCCTCATTTAAGTGACTGGGTTAGTGGATTTTGACCGACTTAGTTGATCGGAAAATCCTAACTCTAGAGGGTTAGGTGGTGGTTTCCACCCAGTTTAGGTTTTCACCTAAAAATAGCTGTGTATCTTGTCCGATTGCATTTTGTGAGATTGAATTTTATTTATTTCCGCATCGATTTCATATTTTGCAAATCTCATGCCCCTCCCAAAGGGAATCTTCAAAAGGTCATTTGTGACAGTTACAAAGCCAACCCATTGCAAATACTACGATCCTATTGTTTAGGGTTTAAGAGTTAGGAGATTTTGGGATTTGGTGTAAAGTTAGGGTTTAGGTTTTGGGATTTGGTTTAGAGTTTAGGATACAAGGTTAGGCTTTGGGTTTCGATTTTATGGCATTGGGTTATGGTTTAGGGTTTAAGATTTAGGATTTAGGATTTAGTGTTTAGGGCTTAGGATTTAGGGTTAGGTTTTGGGTTACAGCTTTTGGAGGAAGAGGAATATAAAGAATAGGATTGGTGGAGAGAAAGTTAATATTTAAAAAATTAATTTAAAACTTAAATATTTTGTTATCATATTTTAGCATTATATCATATAGATACACACAATTGTACAAATTTAGATGCTTCTGATGACAAACAATAGTAGTTTTAGCCCTTAGAGTACAAGTTGTGGGAGGGATATAATTGTACCAAAAAATTTGCCCCTTCGAGTCTTAGGATTATGTTATATGGACAATGCCTTAGTGCATATCTACCTTACATACATGCATGATGCGTTGTCTTTATAATATGCCACAAGTTTTGACTATCTTTAGTTCGGTGAATGATGAGAGACTCATCATGGTTCCTAATTATCATTAATTAGCTATTTTCCCTAGCTAATTACTTAAGAATACACTAAATACAGGGTTAATTATTTTTTTTGAAATTGAGAGGAAAGCTATCATGTTACAATAGCAATCTTGGAGGGCATATTATTGATCAGTAAAAAGGAGAAAAAAGGGAAGTTACAAATCAGATCCCCATCTATGTATGAGGGACCAGTACTCATTTACAATTTGCTCACAGCATACTGGTCTCTCCTAAAATAACCTCTCATTTCTCGCCATCCACACGCACCAAAGTGCTGCAACCATGCGCAAGTGCGGCCTCCCAGAAGTTAAAAAACTATGCAACAAGGAATCCCATGGGGGAAGCGGCTCCTGGCAAGTTCTCCTCGATATCACATCAGTAATCAAACAAGAAGAAAAAATGTGGCTGAGACTGTCGGTGTGCATTCCACATAAATGACATTCATGAAGAGCTGCACCCGTCCTCTTGTGCCTTAGGTCACCTGTAATCAAGCCCTCCCTTCTGCATAGCCAAAGGAACATTTGTACCTTGAGGGGGATCTTCAAGAGTCAAAGTTTCCTATCAATGTGATCACTTCCCACACCTCTGTTGTCATCCATAATTCTTCCATAAGCACACTGAGCCGTATAGATTCCATCCCATTCATAACTGTCTTCCACGCCAGGTCTGGGTTTGAATTGTTCTAGGTTTGAAATCAAATTCAGTCTCTCCTCCCACAGCTGGGTTCCCTCTCTGATGGAGTCGGCCATGTTCAATTGCCAGCACTCATTTGCTTCCAACCAGTAGCAGCTCACAGTGCCATCCTTGTCCATCGCTGCTGAAAACACCCTCGGGTAGGACTCCTTTAAAGGGCCAAACGATGACCACTTTTCACTCCAGAAGTTGATTGTCCTACCATCTCCTATCATGGGCTACAGTAGATGCCAGTTGCTCTTAAGAGCCTGGATGATAGAGTGCTAGAACGGTGAGGAATGGGAAGGGCATAATCTCCTCAAAGCACTGTTGGAATGACCATAGCTATCTTTAATTAATTTTGTCCATGGTTTCTCTTCCCCATTAAGAATTATTATAGCCCATTTGATCAATAAGGTCTCATTAAACTCTTTCAATGCTTTGATTCCCAGCCCACCTCTTTCCTTGGGATGACAGAGTTGCTCCCACTTCAGTGGTTGCATAAATCTACCTTCGTGTTTGGCACCCTTCCAAAAGAACCTCTTTCGCATTAGATCCATGCGCTTCTAGATAGACTTCGCGGCTTTGAAGAGGGAGAAGAAAAAGACAGGGATAGAGGTAATAACAGAGTTCAATAAGATGACTCTACCACCCTTAGACAAGAACCTGCTATCCCACCCTTCGAATTTTATTGAAATTTTATCAAAGAGAATGTTCTAGTCACATTTCTTCATTTTTAAACATCTTAGGGGTAGCCCTAAGTACCTAATCGGCAAGCTGGTACGTGGAGTCCCCAAGATATCAGAAATAGCTTCTTGCTTTTGGTCATTCAGACCAAAGCATACTAGATTGGACTTCTCCCTATTTAATTTTAGACTTGAAATGTTGCCAAAAATATTAACCATATGGCCTAGTGTGCGGGCTTCACCCACTGTCCCCTCAACAAAAAAGACCATATCATTTGCATACTGAAGTATAGGGGCCAAAGCTCTCCTGTTGGATAAAGAGTATCCTCTAATAATACTCGCCTCAAAGAGCTTGCAAGCATATCTCACCAGACCATCAACAGCAAGGTTAAAGACCAATGGAGCTAACGGGCATCCTTGCCTAACACCACACTGCAGCTGAATCCAAGCCCCACATGGCTTCCCATTGATTAAGGAAGTGAAAGTAGTTGTAATGCACCGCTTCATCCATTGGATCCAGAGGGGGGGAACCCTCTTCTCTTGAAAACCTCCCACAATTAGGGCCACGAAATAGAATCATAGGCCTTTAAGAAATCAACTTTCCACATAAAGGCTTTACATTTCCTCTTGTGCCAACCACACACCATCTCCTGGGCCATGATAAATGATTCTTGCAGAGATCTATTGTGGAGGAAGGCTAATTGGACAGGATGAATCAAGTCTTGCAAGACAGACCTCAGCCTATTTGCCAAAATCTTGCTCACCACCAAATAGATGGAGTTCGAGAGATCTATAGGTCTGAAATCAGAGAATTTCTCTGCACCTTATGTCTTTGGCAACAGGAAAAGAAAGGATATGTTGATCTTATCAAAGCCAGAGTTGCCCCCCTCAAATTCCTTGATAACATCCAGCACCTCTTTACCAACCACACCCCACATCTCCTTATAGAAAAAGACTTGGATACCATTAGGACCAGGAGAGCCTTCATTGTTCAAGTCTTTAATGGTATCCACAGTTTCTTTCTCAGTGATGGTTGCCGTCAATCTAGATGCTTGTTCATCAAAGACTCTAGGTGAATCATTCGCTGCCATTCTCCGTAGGCCTCTACCTACTGCCCGTGAAGAGTCTCTAAAGTATTTGATGGCCTTAGCTCTAATATCTGGCATAGAGGAAATTCTTTGACCATCCTTCATTATGGAGGAAATTAAATTGATCTTTCAACGAGAATTGGCAGCCAAGAGGAAGAATTTGGTGTTGGTGTCCCCCTCTTTAAGCCAAAGTTGCCTTGATTATTCCTGAAGGGCGTAGAATGCAGTTGTTTAATTATTCCATTGTAGTATGCGTTCGCGATATCGGTTTTAATTTAATAAGTGGAGTTGGTGAGTCCAAGTGTTGAACACAATGAGGCGTAAAATGGGATTATTTTATCACTTTAATTGTCATAGGAATCGTTGATTTGCTTGCTTGCGAGAAAATGTGTGTGAGAGAGAGAGTAGGGTTAGAGATCATGTTTAAAGCATGACAATCATTTAAAAGGATGTGAGCTATAATATACGAAATATCATCAACATATAACATGTGGTGAAAGTTTGTTTACAACTACAACAATGGATGAAAGCTTAAACAAGTGCAACCTAGACTAAAGTAAAGAGAGAGAGTGCGAGGAAGAGTCAAGGCGGCCACGGTGGTGGAGGGAGGCTCCGTCGGTGGCTTGACAACTTCAGGGTGGTTATGGAGTATTTGGTGGAGCTAGGAGAAGGCTAGAGTAGCTTGGAAGGTGTGTATGTATTGAATGCCCTTGAATGGGGTGGTTGGGAGGGTTTACATAGAGAAGAGGGGTTTCCAAACTAAGTAAGGGTTTTAGCGATGTTTGGGGCATTGCTAAGCCCATTCCAGAAATGTCGGTGAAGCCCCTCGCCCGTCAGTCCAAGCGCGTGCATGTTCTTCCTTCGCCCGCACGATCCATGTGTGCGCCATGTGGATCATCCGATCGAAGAGCAGACGACTGAGATTGCACCCTGAGTGCTGGTCAAATCACGCTTGTGTGCGGGGAGCGCACGCCTTGCGCGTTATCGCATGCGTGCCCATTGGTCACTTGAGGGTGCACCACGTGTCATCCATCTGCACCGCTCGGCGTTGATCAGACGGTCTGAATTGCTCGTGGTGCGCGATTGGATGCGATTTGAGGAGCAGTGGGAGTCAAACGCTCGCCTCTCGCTTGTGAGGGTGAGGCGCTACCACTGCACTGCCTTCGCACTTAGTCGCGGAGATGAGATTAGGTGCGGGCGTTAGCGACTGTTGGATGGAGATCCAATGGTCTGATCTTCACGCTAAAGGAGTTGGGCGCGGTGGATGCGGTGTTGAGCGTGTAAGATCTCAACCATCCGATCCTTGGATCGGACAACTTAAAATGCTTCTTTGCGATGAGCGCAAGGGTGCTGCGCAGGTGAGGGTGTGGTGGAGAGAGCCACATGGCCGCTTGTGGGCTGTTGATCATCAAATCAACGGCCAGAACTTCTTGGGCTTGTCGAGGGAGCTCTGGATGTCGGATTTAAGTGATTTTGAGTCCGTTGGACTCCATTCGTTGATCTGAATCCATCCATGTGGTCCGATTGCTCATATGAGTCTTGTTTCAATATGCACTTGTACATATGGTGATTAAACATTGATTTACAAGCAATCTTAATTTGCAATGCATGCAGTGCTCCCATGCCCATCATGGTATGTTATTAGTGTGAATATATCCCCAAAACTAACCCCAATTGATGGAATTATCATCATTGAATGTAGAGTTATCAAACCCCCATGCTCATCCCTTGCTAGTCCCTAGAAAGGTTTATCCTGGCTGTTATTTCCAATCAGAGTTAGGAATTGATTACTTAGACATATGTTGCTTGTCAACAGGAGGAAATATACTAAGATCCTAATTCACAGAGACTAAACAGCGCCCGAGTGTCTGCCAAAATGCAAACCGTCCAAGTCCTCGCTTTAAAGCATATATACAGATATATATATATTTTCTTTTTCATCTTTTCTAATTTTTTTTGGATTTTTGGAGTTGAGAGTGTGTAGGTAACTTTTTACGGTTAGCCAACCCACCCATAACTCGAAAAAGACTCTAAGTGCTAAGCATCTTGGTGTGGAGATAGTGATAGACTCACTCAATGGTAATTAAACAAACTTCGGGTTTCTACGCCCTTAGGTGACTGGCAGATAGCGGTTCTCGTGCATGTTTTGAAAACAGAGATTTCATCGTAGTATAGTGTGTGAAAACGCTTGTCAAAAATAATTGATAAAATAACGAGACTTAAGTCTTGGTCATTTGTCTTTAGGAGGCATTTAGAAATGTAGATTTGAATTCGATCTAGCTCGCCCTACTTATTCAGAAATGCATGCCAGTTTACAATAATTCATATTGATGCACGACATGCTTAGTTGCAAAAGAATACAATTTCCGTGCATGCAACTTTAATCGCAAGGAAACATGGCAATCAGCTCATGGTGATTTTCACACATAGACATAGAGATATATAAAAGATGATTTCATTGATTGCATCATGGTGGCTACAGAGTAAAGATCATGGAAAGCTTGTACAGGAAAGCTTGAAAGCAATAAACTAGCTAACAGAAAACGACTGCATACATGAATCTATGGGGGTATTATGCATGCATCATTGGGGGAGAATATGGAGCTACACTACTAAGCAGTAATAAAGAATTAATCTACGAAGAACTACGTTACTTATCTAGCTAGCATAATGAAGGGCATTCGGAGGTAGCTCCGATGGCCTTTGACTTGGTTGAGAGGAGGAGGGGCAGACAATGGTGCTTAGGCCAGCCCTTGGAGAGAGGTTGGAGGTGATCTAGGCTTGGCGTGGAGGTGATGGAGATGCCATGGTGTGCTCATGGAGATGGAGGTGGAGTAATGGAGGTGGAATGAAGCTAAAACTTGATGGAAGGCTAGATGGGTGCAAATGGCCACCCAAAGGTCCTTTAAGTAGACCCAAGGGAGCCTCTCTAGAGACGTGTGGAACTCTCTAGAGAGGCCTATGGTGAGAGATCATGGGAGAGTGAGAGAGAGGATGGATGGGTGGTTTTTAGATCCACATTTGGTGGATCTAAAAATTGATGCATCTTGGTTGCTATTTTTAGCAACCAAGACAACAACACATGGTAGAGAGTTATAGAGAACTATAGGCTAGGTATTTTCATGTAGATGGTGTGTGTGGGTGTGTGTAGGTCCAAACCTATGTGGCTAGGTTGATTAGGTTAAGTTCTAGTGGGTTTAGGTCAAGGTAGGTCTCAAATTTAAGGTAAAATGCAATTAAACTTGATACAAGTTTAATTGGATGTGTGAAACCCTAATTTAGAGTAAAACAACTCAATTAAGTTAGGTCTAGGTCAATTGGACTCTCATTGAGTCCAATTGGACTGTGTATGCTGAGATCAGGGCTCAATTGGACTCAATGAGTCCAATTGAATAGGCTGATGGAATTGACCAAGATCCAAGTCAATTAGGTTTAGTGAGGACCTAATTAGCTTCTTAGGGAGGTTTAGAGGTGACGTACTAGGGTTAGGGCACCTTAATTTAGGTTCCTATGGGGTTGATATTGGGTTTAGGGACCTAGGAATTCAAGATCCAAGCTTGAATTCAAAAATAGGAACTAGAGAGTAGTTCCAGACATCTGACAATAGTGTCAGACGTCTTAAAATGAAATGTCAGACGTCCAAACTTGTTGTCTGGATGTCCAAACAGAGGCAGGGAAGAGTTAAGGTTCTGTCTGCAGAAATTGGATGTCCAGACCAAGTGTCTGGATGTCTTAAAATGTTGTAGAAGTGGGTTTTGGGTGCACGGGTTGTGGCTAAGGGTTTTGGACGTCCTGTAACTCATCTGGACGTCCAGATATAGGCTGGAAATAGGGTTTTAGGGCTTCCTAGGGTACGGTGACCTAATCTAAGGGTGGCTAAAGCTTGGGGAAGCTTCTAGGGTGTCATAAGGCTAGGATGGACCTAAGTTATTCATAATTTACTACTTTATTTCTGCTTAACAGAATAGCATACCTCAACCCCTTACATTATTGTCTACTACATCTTATTCTAGGTCTTCTGCTCAAGCTTTGCTGCAACTCTGGCTTCAGATCCAACTCCTGAGCTTCTTATTTCCTACAATTTATATAATGCACCTAATTAGTATTTTATAGCATTATTCTATGCATAGCTATAGGAAGAACAGTAAAGATGCAAATAATGCTTATGCATGCATAAACTACCCTAACTTATGCTAAGTCCTTACCTAATTCTGGATAATTAAGACCTATGATTGCTGCGCAGTCATATCCCCATGCCTAAATCTTGCTAGTCCCTAGTAAATGCAAAACTAAATTATTCACATAAGGGTCCCTAAGGGATTGATTATTTTATCAAGTGTATGCGTAGAGATTTTTCTCCTTTTTGTTCTCATCCTATGTTCTAGAAATCCAGACAAATGTGAAAGGGCAGCTACGTAGCTTTTGCAACGGATTCAAGTGAAAGACCTGATTCACCTTTAAAGCCTGTACTTGACCCCTAGTAAAATTCTAGCATGATAGATGGACTTCTTCCCTCAGGGTATTCAAGGTATTCTATGAATTCCACCCCAGCTTTAAGCTTGGGTAGAGAATGTCTGAGGGATACGGGCGTTTATTTGGCGGCTCACTCTTACTTGGTGCTACATAGAAATTAGTACTTCAGAATCTAGATTCCTAGATTATCAAGTAACTCAACTCAGAGAAAGATGAGAAAACTATGCTCTCTTCTGGTTCCTTTATATTCATTCTCTCTTTCTCTCTCTATTTTTTTAGAGCTCACAATTTCACCAGATTCTCACGTATGATCCATATTTGGTGGTCTCACTTGGCATTAACACTTTAATTGAGTTCTTATAACCTTAGCACTAAGTCAGAATTCTTCAGCCAGTATTCGGGCGGTCCGAAACATAGAAACATAGGTTAAGTCCATATTTGGTGGATCTCAAATTTATTTAGTGGTATTGCCTCAATGCAACTGAAATAAACACTAAATATTCACACATTCTTTTTTTCTTGCTTTTTCTTCTTTTTCTAAAATTTTCTTTTTCTCTTTTTTTTCTTTTTTTTATGTATAATTTTTTTTTGACACAACACAAGCTAGCATGCATTCATGAACTTTATTAAGGAGGCATTATTAGAGATTGGTGGGACTCAAGAGACATTGGGTGGCATATTTGGTGGAAGTGCCTACTTACAGTACCAGGAGAGACGGATAGGACGGTGTATTTTTGACCTTGACAACAATACCCTCCTTTAGCCGAGGATTCCGTGAAGAATGGTCGTAACCATCCATCTTAGCCCTAGTTTTATGAAAACTCAGTCTTTGCGTATTTGCCCTATTTTGTGGCTATCAATATTTCGCACAAAATTGTATATGCAGGAAACTATGCCGAATCTCTAAGTATCATCACCTAATTATCTAGGATTCTGGATTCCTTGCATTAATCTTAGAGCACCAGTACACTCTACTCTCATCTGACACTATTTGATGGATTTTTGGAGGAAAATCTGCTTAGCTCTCAAAACACTGTCCAAGGGTTCAGGAAAAGAAGCATTGCTTCTTCTCGATAGACTAATGACATTTATCAGCCTTTACCATGAATCCATTGCAAATTCTACATGTGTGTGAAAAATTGTACTGGATTCCAAATTATAGGAATCAACTAGAGGATAAAATCCTTAATGCATTCTCTTAATAAAATAATCTTATTCATGGATGTACTATGTATATATGCTATAAACAAGTAACCTCTTATATTTGTACTTCATGAAATTTTCCTTTTGGGTTACGTTAACGTGTTTGGTTTTGAAAAACCTATCGTTATAGTTTGAAAGTGAAGAACTTGTGTTCAACAAATAAAATTTATATCGAAATTGAAAATCCAGGTTGAACATAGGGAGGCGGACGTTTGATTTAAAAAATTCGCATTTGTTTTATTTGTCACAAAGTAATTCAATTGATTAAAACTATCTAACTGTTTACAATAATTAGAAGAGAGAGAGAAAGAGTAAGAGAGAGAGAATATTACAAATAGAAATCAAAACAAGATGTAGAATGAACAGGAAATTCATCATTAAAGAGATTGTTTGTTTCACTAAACAATACAACTAGAAAGCAGAAAACAATTACACTAGAATGCAGTAAATCTACTCTAGAAAGCATTAAAAGAATGGAGAGAGAAATATCCTCCTCGACAGTCGCTTGGAGGATGAGCCGAACTACTCTAGAAAGTAGTAAATCTATTCTAGAAAGCAGTAAAAAGAATGGGGAGAGAGATATCCTCCTCGACGGTCGCTTGGAGGACGAGCCAGACAGGACGGTGCCTAGACGAAGGAGGACGAAGTAGGATGAAGGAGGACGAAGCAGAAGAACGGGAACGGGGCAGCACGTCGTCATCGTTGCGGGATCCACTTCCGAAGGGGGAGGAAAATTTGACTATCTCGCGAGAAGCATCCCGGGTGTGGGAAAAGCTTCTCTTTAGCTTTGGAGAGGGAGAGAAGAGAAGGAAGGGATGAGAATTTCGTGTGGAGGGGGTCTCCTTTTATAGTTGCAAGGAGTGGGGACAATTTGGTCATTATATCTTTAAAAACATTAATTCAAGACCTTTAGTGACGGATAAAATCGTTGCTAAAGGTCTGAATTTGGGCGTAGTGGGTGGCGCACGTGCGTTCGCTCACTTGCCCGTGTGCGTAATGCACACGCACGTCTAGACGATCTCAGCCGTCCGATCTCATAAATCGCGCCTTCTCTCGCCTTGCTGCGCGCCTGCTCGCGTATGATCCCACGTCTTCGCCGTGAGTGCAATAGTACGTGGGCGCTATCGGGCGCGGACGATCGTTCGATCGCGATCCGACGGTCTATTGACGTCGCTCCCCCGCTCCAGATTTCACGTGGTGAGGTTCGAACGAGTGCTCTCGCTTCGCGTTAGAGCGCTCGACCAACGCGTTGGGGGCGCATTTGTGTCGAGCACCTGACTTCAGCGAGGGTGCGTCGTAGCCGTTGGATCTTGATCCAACGGCGGAGAAGGGCGGATGCGTGGGCTTCAGCGGGTGCGTGCAGGCGATTAGGCGGCCGAGATGGTGCCACGTGGCACCATCTTGGTCGTCCATCTTCTGGATGATGTAGATGGTGCCACGGATGTTGGATTGACTCGATTTTTGTTTTGTTAGGCTACGATCATCGATCCGTATCCATCCATGTGGTCGAATTTGTCATTTAAAGTGTGGATTTACACCATCTTGGCCCTTGATCTTCTAGGGTTCCCCGATCACTATCTGATGCTACAGATGCCTGATTAGGGCGATCTTGGAGTCGTTGAACTCCAATCGTCGCCCTGATCACATCTGTACGGTTGGATCTTTGATTCGAGGCCCTGATAAAAAGTTTGCCCTGCCCAAGCACATACAAGGAGACAATTAACCTCCATTTTATTCAAACTACTCTAAATGCAAGATGATGCATGTTATGCAATATTTATAGCATGCAATGCAATCCTATGCTTAAGAACATGCATAAATAGACATCTTAAGTAGTGTAAACATATTTACATCAGGTTACATTCAGCTTGACCCTAGATTCAGAACAAAAGGTGAGCGGGTGAGTTGGAAGTGGTTATTGCGGATGATTTTTTGCTCCAATACGAACATTGGAGGTGGAGTCAGTTGTTCCTTTATTTAAGGTCCTAAAGTACGTTTGACATGTAGCTTCAGGATGTTCCTAAATGTTGGTATAAAAATTTTCAGTTTTGTCGTGTCTACCCCCTGCCTAAGTTCTTGCATGTCCTCATGCATGAATATAAAAGAAAATAAATACAACAGGGAGTAAATGAGTAGAAATCACCTAGAATTGCTCCTAAAATTTAATGTTCAGCACTGGCCAACCTGACAGTATGCAATATGCGAAAAGGAAATATGCTAAAAGAAAAATATTCTATGTATAAAAATGGTATGTATAGGTGATGGTAGAATGTGGGCTAGATGCTGAGTTTAACGCCTCTAGCTGGGCGAAACTCAATCAGATGTATCAATTCTAGCATAGGAGTCGGTCAAGATTAGGAAAAAGATGTGCTCGTATGCTCCTAGAATCAGTGGTTCGGAGATGCGAACCAACTGATTATGCTGCCCTACTCCAAAAAGTCTAGCTATAAGAAAGTGTGGAGTGGTGGTGGAAAATAGAGGATAATCAGAGGGGGGTCATGATGTTGATTCAACTGATTTATCATGTCCCACAATTTAGCAGGAAGTTGCTGGGGGAGTAGATCAAAATGTATCTTAAAACCAGAATTTGAGTCATAAGGATCCTCATAATGATAATTAACATCAAAGATCATGCCCTCTTCAAGCTCTGGATCATATGGGGGTATCTATGAAAGTAGAAGATCTATGGGGAGGTCACTGAAATCCTCATCAGAAATTACTTCATCCTCATCAGTACTCATCTCTGCTTCATCGGAGGCTGACTCTTCAGGCTCAGAGTTGAGCCATCCATTAGATTGACTAGGATGGTAGGTGCGTCCCTAGCTCATTCTGCTTAAAGCTTCACCCTCATATGTGTTGGGCTCCTCAGTAATTCCTACCTCAGGTAGCATATTTATTTCTTCGGTCAAGTCATCCATAGCTACTTCTGGTCTTCGGATGTCAAGATTAAGAATAGAAAGTGTCATCTCAGAATCTCTAGCATCCGCATTAGGGATGTAGGTGAAAGAAGAAGAGCGCAGATCATAAGATGTTGGCCCTAGCACAGGTTCACCTACAATGGGAAGTGGCCTAGATTGTGTAATGTTTGCCTCAAGTTCCATATCCTCAAATAGATCTACTTCCCTTATCACGGTTGGGTTATCTAACCCAAGAGGTATCTCCCAAGATTCAGGATAATCCGATTGTGGCTCAGTCCTGGAGATATTAGTCCTTTCCTCAGTTTCCTAAATGGAGTTCTCAGACAAACCCATTCTGAATATTTCTTACTCCTATCTCATATACAAGCTGGATTCTTCTTCCCCTGAATTATCTTCCGGCATCTGCTCCCGAGAATCTCTTGTGTGTCCATCCAGCGTAGTCGTTTCAGATTCTTCAAGGTTTGCAAGGCTATTTTCCACTTGATATCTCAAAAGCAGTAGTTCTTGAGTTTCTTGATTTTGTCCAATTAGCCTTGTTATCCCTGCTGTTCCCTGAAGGAGCTCCATCACAGCTTGTTGATACAGAATCCAACTTTGTCTTTGGTTCGGCTCAGTGATAGCTTGGATTTCGTGTAGATAGGATGGGACCTTTTCCTTAGCACTAGCTATAGCTCTTTGTATTCTGTAATGCGGTCGCATATGCACCGATAGCTCTTCAGGGGTTCCAGGGGGTGAATCATGTCTACCCATATTCCATGGGTGAGATGTAGGAGTGTGAAATCCATATCCTGGGTTATAAGATGTGGTCCTTTAAGGAGCCGAATGGTATGGGTCATAATATCCAGGGTCAGGATATGGGTTAACCATTTTGGTAACCCAAGGAGAAGGATTAGGCGAAGCAAAAAGTCATCTTTTCCACCTTGGGTTCTGATCCCAAGGTTAAGCTGATTCAGTGACCCGGGTTCTCAGATAAGCTCGTGGGTCTAGCTCTTCTGGATCTTGATTAGGTCCAGATCCAGGGTTAGCCATTGCGGCTAAGTGAGTGGAAGAAAAAGGTGGGGAAGAAGATGGTCCGGACGAAGTGACGAATCGCCTCCACCTCCTTGGGATCGACTCCCAAGATCCAACCAGTCGAGGTCTGAGTGACCTCCTTCCTTGCATACACCAACCAACCCTTAGGTTGGTGTAGCCAGCCAAACAAGGCTAAGGCCCTGTCTATCAGATGGTCCTTATAGATGACCAGATTTTTCATTTAAAACTCTAATTCCTGAAGTGAAAATTCATCGTTCAACTAACTAAAAGTAATTCCCACCTCTCAAGCTAACCCAGGTAGTTTGGTTACGAGGGGATTAAGGGGAAGGTTCTTCCTTCGGCTTACGCCTTCGGTTTCATTGACCCCCGAGCCATGGTCGTTTGACACTACCCACAGACTTAGTCACCAAGTTTGGCAAGAGCGGTTGAAACCACCTAGTAGTACGATAACGAATTCGGGTTTATTCTATGTTTTACAATTTATTTTAAAACTTTTTTTTCATTGGGGTTTGGTGAGTGGCCCACAAGGTGACCAAGCTCACTGGCCAAACACTAGACTAAGTCTAGGTTAGCCCAAATGTGTGGTCTCTAGAGTGTAACCCTAAAGGTGTAACCTAGGGTTCATTAAATTCAAGGGTTTTTTTTCTTTTTTTTTTCAACAGATGACGAAAATAAGAACAATTCTCTGATAAAAATTGGAATCAGAATAAGTTGAAATTTGACAAGTAGATTCCTTTTTTAATTATCTTTTCAGAGAATTTTTTTTCTAGTTTTTACTATTTTAGCCGAATTTATAGAGATTTTTAAACGTCAGGGGGTCAGATTTGGAATTTTGACCCCTGGTCAATTTTTTGCTTCGAAACGGTATCAAATAATCTTAAAAAATTAGGAAAAAATATGTAAATTTAAGCCAATGAGATCAACTTTCAAACCCCCCCATTTTTACTCAAAACATATTCGTGGATTACTCGAAATTGATTTTTGAATTTTGAAACATTTCAAATTTGGGTCAATTTGACCCTCTTGCACTTTGCGAATTTTTAAAAATTTTCTACTTTGAATTTCTTCAAATAAATGATTTCGTTCGAAAGATGGTTTGAAAATAAAAGTATAGCCCGAATTTTAGAATTTTTCACTCATTAAGTTTTCGGTAATTGAATTTTTAAGTCGGAATTCGAAATCTGGCCGAAAATCATAAAATGGTGGGAAAGCTTTTAAAAGGTGTTTGAATTCAAAATTCAAACTTTCCACCAAAATAATTTTTTTTTTCAAAAACTTTTGAATTTTTTTTTGAAGGGAAAAGCTTTTTTCCAAAATTTTTTCCTTTTTTCTTTTCAAGCAAACTAACCTAAGATTCAAACGGAGACCTAATCTAACTACCTAGACTTTGGGGTTTTTTGAGTTTTTTTTTCACGAAAATAAATAGGCTTTTTTTTCAAATGAAATTGCTAGAAGGAAATATAACGTAGGGTTCGAAAAAGGGAAATCCTAATCTAAGAGGAGATGTGCACCTGATGATTTTTTTGCGCCTGATGTGTGCACAGATCTCGTTTTTCCTACTTTCTTGCACATCCAACAAACAAGAAGAAGAATATTTGTTACTAAAAGCACAAAAGATCGAAATCAATTCCGTTGCCTCCTTGGCAACGACACCATTTGACAGATAGCGGTTCTCGCACATGTTTTGAAAATAGAGATCTCGTCGTAGTATAGTATGCAAAAATACTCGTCAAAAATAATTTATAAAGTAATGAAACTTGAGTCCTGGTCATTCGTCTCTGGGAGGCATTTAGAAAATGTAGATTTGAATTCGATCTAGCTCACTCTACTTACTTAGAAATGCATGCCAGTTTACAATAATTCGTATTGATGCACGACATGCTTAGTTGCAAACGAATACAAATTTCGCGCATGCAACTTTAATCACAAGGAAATATGGCAATCAACTCATGGTGATTTTCACACATAGACATAGAGATATATAAAAGATGATTTCATTGATTGCATTATGGTGGCTACAGAGTGAATCTGACGAAAAGCTTGTATAGGAAAGCTTGATAGCAATAAACTAGCTAATAGAAAATGACTGCATACATGAATCTATGGGGAGATTATGCATGCATCCTTAGGGGAGAATATGGAGCTACACTACTAAGCAGTAATAAAGCATTAATCTACGAAGAACTACGCTACTTATCTAACTAACATAGTGAAGGGCATTCGGAGGTAGCTTCGATGGCCTATGACTTGGTTGAGAGGAGGAGGGGTGGCCAACGGTGCTTAGGCCGGTCCTTGGAGAGAGGTTGGAGGTGATCTAGGCCTGGCGGGGAGGTGATGGAGATGCCATGGTGTGCTCATGGAGATGGAGGTGGAGTAATGGAGGTGGAATGAAGCTAAAACTTGATGGAAGGCTAGATGGGTGCAAATGGCCACCCAAAGGTCCTTTAAGTAGACCCAAGGGAGCCTCTCTAGAGACGTGTGGAACTCTATAGAGAGGCCTATGGTGAGAGATCATGGGAGAGTGAGAGAGAGGATGGATGGGTGGTTTTTAGATCCACATTTGGTGGATCTAAAAATTGATGCATCTTGGTTGCTATTTTTAGCAACCAAGACAACAACACATGGTAGAGAGTTATAGAGAACTCTAGGCTAGGTATTTTCATGTAGATGGTGTGTGTGGGTGTGTGTAGGTCCAAACCTATGTGGCTAGGTTGATTAGGTTAGGTTTTAGTGGGTTTAGGTCAAGGTAGGTCTCAAATTAGAGTTGTAAACCCTAATTCGTTAAGGTAAAATGCAATTAAACTTGATACAAGTTTAATTGGATGTGTGAAACCCTAATTGAGAGTGAAACAACTCAATTAAGTTAAGTCTAGGTCAATTGGACTCTCACTGAGTCCAATTAGACTGTGTATGCTGAGATCAGGGCTCAATTGGACTCAATGACTCCAATTGAATAGGCTGATGGAATTGACAAAGATTCAAGTCAATTAGGTTTAGTGATGACCTAATTAGCTCCTTAGAGAGGTCTAGAGGTGATGTACTAGGGTTATGGCCCCTTAATTTAGGTTCCTATGGGGTTGATATTGGGTTTAGGGACCTAGTAATTAAAGATCCAAGCTTGAATTCAAAAATAGGAACTAGAGAACAGTTCCAGACATCTGACAATAGTGTCAGACATCTTAAAATGAAATGTCAGATGTCCAAACTTGTTGTCTGGATGTCCAAACAGAGGCAGGGAAGAGTTAAGGTTTTGTCTACAGAAACTGGACGTGCAGACCAAGTGTCTGGATGTCTTAAAATGCTGCAGAAGTGGGTTTTAGGTGCACAGGTTCTGGCTAAGGGTTCTAAACATCTTGTAACTCATCTGGGTGTCTAGATATAGGCTGGAAATAGGGTTTTAGGGTTTCCTAGGGTACAGTTACTTAATTTAAGGGTGGCTAAGGCTTGGGGAATCTTCTAGGCTGTCCTAGGGCTAGGATGGACGTAAGTTCTTCGTAATTTACTACTTTATTTCTGCTTAACAGAATTACATACCTCAACCCTTACATTATTGTCTACTACATCGTATTCTAGGTCTTCTGCTCCAGCTTTGCTGCAACTTTGGCTTCAGATCCAACTCCTGAGCTTCTTATTTCCTGCAATTTATATCATGCACCTAATTAATATATTATAGCATTATTCTATGTGTAGCTATAGGAAGAAAAATAAAGATGCAAATAATGATTATGCATGCATGAACTACCCTAACTTATGCTAAATCCTAGCTTAATTCTGGACAATTGAGACCTATGATTGCTGCGCAATCAGTGTTCGAAAAAGAGAATGCTTGCCTAAAGGTGCATCTATTCAATCGGTAGTTTTCTCCCTACTTTCATTTTGAGTGGGGTCAACACAAGGGTGTTTCCAGTGTATATCTCCCTGGATTGCTCTACTTCCCTGCTTCTTCCTTAAGTGTTTTGGGCTTTTTCATGCATTTAGTGAGCTGGGTTCTGGACAACCGGCCAGTGGGCTGTTACCCATGACCACTTGCCAGCCATACTCGTCTGGTGAAGTGTGGCTTATTTATTTTTTCCTTTTTCTTCTTTTTCTATATATTTTTTCTATATATTTTTTCTTGCGTTTTCTTTGGTTGTTTCAGTAGGTGGCTTCCTTGATCTATGATTTACCTAGAGGCAATAAAAGAGAATAGCCCTGTGGCTGGGCTCTGGAAAATCGGCCAATGGGCTGTTACCCACAACAACTTGCCAGCCATACCACCCTAGAAGGTTCATTAGCTACCCAATTTATGTTAGAATCTTCGAGGAGTGAGTCAGTGCAAAAATGTGTGTAGATGCTTAGACTAAAAGTCCCTCCAAGTCAGAGGGTAGATTGGTAAGTCATATACTTATCACCTTTCTTTATTGATCAGATTAATGTAAATTAAGGTTGTGAGGATTTAGGGCTAAATCTACATTTTTGTGGATACCAGGGCTGATTAAGCCTAAAGGCCTAAAAAGTCTAGGTGTTTCAGGTTCTTCTAGTATTATTTCCCACAGTTGACAAGCTCCTAATGCCTAAGTTTTCCTTCCTATTTTTTTCTATTATATATATAATTCAGGTTGATAATATAAACTCAGAGAATGTGAAATACCACCTTAAGTTGGATAATGTCCTCATTGGCAAATAAATGTATGTACGAGGGTACAGAAAGAAATCACCTGAGTATCGCAGTTTACCTGATCAGTCTGAATCTTCTGGGTTGCCTCCCAGGAAGCACTGAGTTTATTGCCTCCAGCTGGGTGAAGCTTCGTGTCAACCCTCAATGAGGGTGACTACTTCCTTTGGGGGAACCTAGGCAAGATAATGTTTTAATCTTTGGTCGTACTATGAATGTTTGCTTAGTGTTAGGATCTGTAGTTTCAACTGCCTCATTGGGATAAGGTTTGATCACCTGATATGGTCCTGTCCATTTTGATCTCAGTTTCACAGGAAAAAGTTTAAGTCTTGCATCAAAAAGCCAGACATGCTGATTGGGCTCGAAGGTATTCCTATGAATGTGTCTGTCATGGATGGCTTTCATCTTTTCTTTGTAAAGTTGATTGTTCTCATAGGCGTCCCACCGGATTTCCTCAAGCTCGGAGAGTTGGAGCATCCTTTGAGCTCCAGCCAACTGGGAATCCATATCGCACTGCTTAACAGCCCAGTATGCCCGGTGTTCCAACTTGACTAGAAGGTGGCAAGCTTTGCCAAAGACCAAACGATAAGGTGACATGCCTATTGGGGTCTTAAAAGTGATCCTGTATGCCCAAAGGGCCTCATCCAATCGTGTGGACCAATCTTTCCGGTCAGGTCTCACGGTCTTTTGCAAAATGTTCTTGATTTCTCTATTAGAGACCTTGGTTTGCCCATTTGTTTGCAGGTGATACGGGGTGGCAATGCGGTGAATAACCTCGTATTTTCTAAGTAGGGCACAAAATTTGGCATGAATAAAGTGGCTCTCACCATCACTGATCATGGCTTTCGGTATCCCAAACCGAGAGATGTTCTGCTTAACAAAGTCCATGATAGCCTTATGGTCACATCTTCGGGTGGCTACGGCTTTGATCCACTTTGAGACATAGTCCACTGAGACTAATATGTACTCGTAGCCATTGGATGGTGGGAAGGGACCCATAAAATCGATGCCCCAAACATCGAAAATTTCGACAATCAGAATGGGCTAGAGGGGCATCATATCCTTTCTAGTCATAGTCTCTAATGTCTGGCATTGAGAGCAAGTCTTGGAAACTGTGTGCATCCTTGAATAAGGATGGCCAATAAAATCTAGATTGCAAAACCTTTGCAGCCATTTTCGTCCCAAAGAAGTGGCTGCCATAGGCTTGGCCGTGACAAAAGGATAGCACACTTTGGACTTCCTCTTCAGGAATACACCTCCTAATGATTTGGTCGACACAGAGTCTAAACAGCATAGGATCATCCCAGAAATAGTCTTGGCCTTAGCCAAGAACTTATCCCGTTGCTGTCTGGACCAGCCGTGTGGAGTCTGTCCTACCACTAGATAATTGACTAAGTCTGCATACCAAGGTAGATTTCTTCCTTGCACGGCCAGAAGTTGTTCATCAGGGAAGGTGTCAGTCAGAGGTAATGAGGGTTCGATGTGGTCCGGATGAAGTTTGGACAGGTGATCGTCTATGACGTTTTTGGACCCGGCTTTGTTGCGTATGTCCAGGTCAAATTCCTGCAAGAGTAGGATCCATCGGACGAGCCTGGGTTTAGCGTCCTTTTTGGCCAACAAATGCCGAATAGCTGAGTGGTCAGTGTAAACAGTCACGTGGGATCCCAGAAGGTATGATCGGAAATTTTTTAATCCAAAGAATGCGGTGAGTAGTTCTTTTTCTGTGACGGTGTAATTTTGTTGAGACTCATCCAATGTTTTGCTCGCATAGTAGATCATCACAGGTTTCTTCTTTCTTCTTTGTCCTAGGACTACGCTGATAGCAAAATCTGATGCATCGCACATTATCTCAAAGTCCTGGGACCAGTCTGAGGGTTGTAAAACAGGTGAAGTGGAGACTGTTTCCCAAAGGGTGTTGTAAGCCTTGATGCAATCAGGTGTCATGTGGAAAAGGGCATCGTTGGCTAGAAGGTTGGTCAAGGGCTTAGAAAGTTTGGAAAAATCCTTAATGAACCTTCTATAGAAGCCAACATGTCCTAAGAAAGATCGGATTTGCTTGACCTAGCTAGGGGGTGGAAGTTTGGAAATTAAATCAACCTTACCTCTATCCACTTCGATGCCCCTATGTGAGATGATGTGACCGAGGACAATACCTTCCTGAACCATGAAATGGCTCTTTTCCTAGCTTAAAACCAGGTTGACCTCGATACATCACTTTAGGATCTTCTCTAAGCTGCTAAGATAATGGTCGAATGAGTTCCCGAACATGGAGAAATCATCCATAAAGACCTCCAGGTATTCACCCATCATTTCTGACAAAATGGCTAGCATGCAACGCTGAAATGTAGCGGGTGCATTGCATAACTCGAATGGCATACAACAGAATGAGAATATGCCATATGGGCAAGTGAATGTGGTTTTCTCTTGATCCTCTTGTGCAATAGCAACTTGGTTGTATCCTGAATATCCATCCTGGAAGCAAAAATATTTCTGCCCTGCCAATCGCTTGAAAATTTGGTCAATGAAAGGTAGAGGGCAATGATCTTTCTTGGTGGCCTCATTAAGCTTCCTATAGTTGATGCACACCTGCCATGCAGTAGTGGTGCAGGTGGGGATGGATTTGCCCTGGTCATTGGTGACCACTGTGAGCTCGGCTTTCTTAGGTACCACTTGAGTGGGGCTCACCCAAGGGCTATCGGAAATCGGGTAAATGATATCTACGTCAAGCCACTTGATTATCTCTTTTTTAATGACTTCTTGCATATTCGGGTTCAATCACCTTTGCATATGGCGAGAAGGTCGAGCCCCATCTTCCAAATAGATCTTGTGAGTGCAATAAGTAGGGCTAATTCCCTTTAGGTCAGAAATTGTCCATCCAATGGTTGCCCGATGTTCAGAGAGGGTTTCAACCAACCTAAGTTCTTGATCCTTAGTTAAGTGGGCATTGATAATCATAAAGAAGGTCTGGTCAGGTCCTAGGAAGACATACTTGAGATTATCGGGTGAAGGTTTTAGTTCGGGTGTAGGTGGGACAACATTTGATGGGTAGGGGAAAGGGGGGAGTTGATCAACATCAATCTCCTCGAATGGGGGTTGCTAAAGGTAATCAGTTCTACACAGGTCAACCTCCACAGGTTGGGGTGGTTCAGGGTAGTCATCAACTGGTTGAGTCAGATGGTCTGTTGAAGAGCTAAGAGTGAGGCATTCTTCAACCAAAGGTTCCACAGGATCGTTCTCCTCAACCCAACCACAATCAAAAGACTTAGCCACTCTAAAGATATCCAATTGCATCTTATTGTCCCCAAAGGTGATTTCCATGCATTCTGTGTCGCAATCAATGTTCGCCTTAGTCGTAGCTAAGAAAGGTCTGCCCAGGATGATAGGTGTGTTTTGCAGCTGTTCGGGGACTTCCATGTCGAGGACCAAAAAGTCGACCGGGAAGTAGAAGTCATTGACTTGAACAATTACATCCTCGACTACCCCCTTTGGGGTTTTCACAGATCTATCAGCCAATTGGATAGTCACAGGTGTGGGTTTCAATTCTCCAAATCGAAACTGGTGATACAAGGTTGTCGGGATGAGGTTGATTGAAGCACCTAAGTCCAAGAGCGCTCTATCGAATGTCATGTCCCTGATATTACAAGAAATTAGGGGCGCTCCTGGGTTAGTTCGTTTGCGAGGCAAGCTGCTCAATATCACTAAACTAGCTTGTTCTGAGAGCACTACCTTCCTTGGTGCTTGGGTTTTCGGCTTACGCTTCAGCATACAGACATCCTTCAAGAACTTAGCGTAAGTCAGGATATGCTTAATTGCTTCGAGGAGCAGAATATTAATCTGGACTTGTTTGAAAATTTTCTACAGCTCCTCATTCTCAACTATAGCTTTCTTTTTCTTCCTTTTGTCCAAGGCCTTAGGGTATGGTGTTTGCGTTTGAATCTGGTCAGTCTCCATGTCCTTGGGTTCCTCCCGCTCATCCTCAGACTTGGGTATCTTAGGAAGTGAGGTCATGGGAGGGGTTGGCCATTTAGGGTCTTGGGTTTTAGTGTCACTTCTCAAGGTTACCACATTGGCAGAGGCGTTGGGACCATGGGTAGATCCTTGAGAAGAAGAGGAAGAAGGAGCACAAAACCCAGGGGGTGTTTGTGAGGCTTGCTGGACCATGTGGGTATGTCTAGGATTGGCTTGGAACCCTTGAGAATTGGGGCCTCTGTTGATCACATTTCTCAGGTTCGGTTGTGGCTAAGAAGGAAGGGATCCCTATTGTTTGCAATCCAACAGCTGGCTCAACTGTCCCTTCACTAATGCCATTTCCTCTTAATGTTTCTAATTCATATCAGCCATCATTTTTATTAGTGTGTCCATTTGGTTTTGTGGGGGAGGGGTTGTCCTATTCTGATTATAGGGTGGTCTAACTGGTGGGCCTTACTTATAGGAGGGGGGGTTTTTCCTGGGTTGGTTCTGGAATTGGTTCGATTTTTGGTTCGTTCAGGCAAAATTCGGTTGATTATGCCATTCGGCGTTGTAGGTGTTGGAGAAGGGGTCAGGTTTGGAGTAACCTTGGATGGCTTGGACATCTTCAAAGATAGAAGGTGTTGAGGGGGAGGGAAGAGAGTAATTAGGGTTTGAGGGAGCAAAGGTCCCTCCTTGGAACATGGTTAGGGGTTGTTCCAAGTGTATTTGGTTCATTGGCTGCACCAAATCTACATTGTGAGCTTCCTTTGCTAGGGAGAGGGTCTGTAGCGAGTTTCTGGTTTGGTTCAATAGCTCATCAATCTTTTTGTCCACCAACTCAACTCGATCCAATTTTTTGGCTATAATGCCCATCTCAATCATTCTAGAATTGGCTTGCACATTGTTGAGCGAATTCTCACTCATGGACTCAAAGAGTTCGAACATGCTCTCCTCATCTTTATTCAAAAAGTTGCCTCCACATGAGGCATCAACAAAGTTCCTAAGGTTGCTGTCCAGAGGATGGTAGAAGATCTGGGCCAATTGCCACCTTAGAACCTCATGGTGTGGGCATTTCCTCAATAATTCATTAAATCTTTCCCACACCTCATGGAATTATTCCCCACCTTGTAGTGTAAATGTGGTAATGACTCTTTTGAGGGCATCGGTCTTACCTACGGGGAAAAATTTATTCAAGAATGCATGCATCAGTTCCTCCCAGGTGGAGATGGGTCTCCCTAAGGTTCTAAGCTAGTGAGATGCGTTGTCTTTTAGGGAGAAAGGGAACATCTTAACCAAAACAATGTCCAAGCTGATGTTCCTGGGTTTCACAGTTCAGGAGATCCGGTCTAGGTCCTCAAGGTGTTGGAAGGGGTCTTCATTCGAGCTCCCATGAAAGTGGCTCTGAATTAAGATTAGGACATTAGGTTTCAGCTCAAAATCATCTCCCCCTTTGGAAACCCTAAGAAGTGGCTTGATCCGGATAGCAGACGGATCGTAAAAATCATGGAGAGGCCTAGGTTGGCCCTCAAGAGGTTGTGGTGGGTTAGGTGGGTTCAGTGGGGGTTGCCCTTGAGGGTTTTGCAATTTGTGTATGGCTTGCATGATGGTTTGGATTTGTTGTTGTTGTAGTTGGTGGTTGGCAGAGATCTTGGCCTAAATGATGGCCATAGCATTTGGTGGGGGTTGGTCCTCAACCTCATCAATTCTTGGTTCAGCCATTTCTCATGTAAAAACAAGTCTCCTCCTGATTTCTTTATCTAAAACAAACAGCTCAGGATGTAGTGATCGTCTCCCATGCATACACTAGGGAAGAACGGAGAGGGATGCGGAGAGAGACAAGTGCCAGAAGTGTGTGCACAAACAAGCAAGCAAGTCTAGTCCTTAGAGTGCATACCTTAGGTGACCTAGAAGCCTCAGAGGAATTATCAGATCTGTAGGCACTTAACCACCCTTCCTGATGTTAATTTGGCTAGGTTGATTACGAGGGGGTTGAAGGGAAGGTTCTTCCTTTGGCTTTCGCTGCCGGTTCCGTAGATGCCACAACCACGGTTGTTTGACACTTCCTCGCAGCCTAGACACCATATTCTACAAATGGAATGAAGGTTAAGTGCCTAGCAAACCTAATCACACCTTCAAGACTTAGACTAGTCCTGCTTAGGGCACATCTACTCCATTTTAATGAGGTCTAGGTTCGTACTTGTGCTCAGGATATGTGATGAGGTGTTGTTTGGGGTTGTGCCTCTTAGTTAACTGATTCGAGCATGCGTGTGCACTTGACAAAACATGATTTTCAAGCAAGGATTTTAAGATGTGGTGCCTTTTAATGATTTGTTCTTGCTTTAATGCTTTTTAGGGTTGAACTTCCTTATCATTTTCAAACAAAGTTCAAGTGGGCACACAAGGTTTTGCACACAACGAGCGAAAGTTGATTTCCTTTAGAATGTTGTGGCCCTCGAGAAACAACCCTAGTATATTCACCCTAGTGTTCATGCAATTCTACCAGGTGAGTTGATTTTAGTTATGGTGAGTGGTGCGGCCTAGGTCAAGTCATGGTGGCTTTACAAACACCACTCAAAAGAAAGGACACTCCAAAAAGATTATCTCTTCAAGAATGTTAGAGTGTGTTTTTTTTTGGTTGGGTGATGAGTTTGGAATGTGGGTAAGGTAGCCATTCACCACGCCAATTTTAGATTTTTGTATTTTTTGTATATTCTTTTTTTAAGCAATCAAACAATCAATAGGTGAAGTATTACTCACAACTGTCTTCACCGCACTTGATTTTGGGTCCACTATCTTGAATCACATTCCTGCATCACCCAAGAGTTAAGTTCCTGCAACCAATCAAGTAGAGAGAGTAAAATGAGTTAGAAGATGTGAATACAAGTGCGGGATAAAGGTGACAAAAGCAATCCGTTGCCTCCTCGGCAACAGCACCAAAAACTGAAGGGTGCAAAACGCGGTTGTTTAATTATGCTATTGTAGTATGGGTTCGTGATGTAGATTTAATTTAAGAAGTGGAGTTGGTGAGTCCAAGTGCCGAACACAAGGAGGCATAAAATCGGATTATTTTATCACTTTAGTTGTCACGGGAATGGTTGATTTGCTTTCTTGCGAGAAAATACGAGAGAGAGAGAGAGAGAGAGTAGGGTTAGAGATCGTGTTTAAAGCATGAAAATCATTTAAAAGGATGTGAGCTATAATATATGAAATATCATCAACATATAACATGCGGTGAAAGCTTGTTTACAACTACAACAATTGATGAAAGCTTAAACAAGTGCAACATAGACTAAAGTAAAGAGAGAGAGTGCGAGGAAGAGTCAAGGCTGCCACAGTTGTGGAGGGAGGCTCCGTTGGTGGCTTGACAACTCCAGGGCAGTTATGGATTATTTGGTGGAGCAAGGAGAAGGCTAGAGTAGCTTGGAAGGTGTGCGTGTGTATTGAATGCCCTTGAATGGTGTGGTTGGGAGGGTTTATATAGAGAAGAGGGGTTTCCAAACTAAGTAAGGGTTTTAGCGACATCTGGGTCATCGCTAAACCCATTCCAGAAATGTCGGTGAAGCCCCTCGCCTGTCGGTCTAAGCGCGTGCGTGTTCTTCCTTCGCCTGCACGATCCATGTGCGCGCCATGTGGACCATCCGATCAAAGAACAGATGGCTGAGATTGCATCCTGAGTGATGGTCAGATCGTGCTTGTGTGAGGGGAGCGTGTGCCTCATTCGTTTTTGCACGCGTGCCCATCGGGTGCTTGAGGGTGCATCGCGTAGCCTCCATCCACACTGCTCGGTGTTGATTGGACAGTCTGAATCGCTCGCGGTGCGCGTTTGGATGCGATTTAAGGAGCAGCGGGAGTATAATGCTCACCTCTCACTTGCGAGGGCAAGGTGCTGCCGCTGCGCTGCCTTCGAGCTTAGTCGCGGAGATGAGATTAGGTGCGGGCATTAGTGATCGTTGGATGGAGATCCAACAGTTAGATCTTCATTCTGAAGGAGTAGGGCGCGGTGGATGCGGTGTTGAGCACGAGGGATCTCAACCATCCAATCCTTGGATCAAATGGCTTAAAATGCTTCTTTATGGTGAGCGCGAGGGTATTGTGTGGGTGAGGGTGCGGTGGAGAGCGCCACGTGGCTGCTTGTGTTCCGTTGATCATCAGATCAATGGCTAGAACTTCTTGGGCTAGTCAAGGAAGCTCCGGATGTTGGATTTAAGTGATTTCGAGTCTGTTGGACTCCATTTGTCGATCTCAATCCATCCGTGTGGTCCGGTTGCTCATATGAGGCCTGTTTCAATATGCACTTGTACATATGGCCATTAAACATTGATTTATAAGCAATCTTAATTTGCAATGCATGTAGTGCTCCCATGCCCATCATGTTATGTTATTAGTGTGCATATATCCCTAAAACTAACCCCAGTTGATGGGATTATCATCATTGAATGTAGAGTTATCAGTTCCCTCCAATCCATCTCCTGTTTTAAATCCTCCTTTGCCACCACTCCCTGCCACATTCTTCTAGCATCGAGCTCCTGATCGGTTAGGGGACCATTTGCTTCTTATGCATCAAGGCCTTGAATTTCCATCAGTGCCTCAAGGCGCCTCTGATGTCTTACAATGAACACTGCATCCCCGTACTCCTTTAGCATTGTGCGCATAGTAGCCAGCTTGGATGCAAGTTTGATAGTGGCTGATCCATTCACATGCTTGGCCCTCCACCATACCTCAAGCATCTCACAGAATCCAGGTTCTCTCAACCATGATCTTCTAAACTTGAAATATGAGCCAATGTGCACTTGCTCCCCACTATCCCAAACTAGGGGTGTGTGGTCAGAAAAAGGGTGTTCCAACCCAAACACAGAGGACAAATGAAACATGTCCAGCAGCCCAGCATTACTAAAGAATCTGTCCATTTTTGACATGAGGCCATTACCATTTCTCCAAGTGAATTTAGTTCTAGAGGAGGGATATTCACTCAAGCCAAGAGTCTGAACTGTCAGTTGGAACCCAATGGATGCACTATCAACCATGCCATTCGGTCTGTCCCTCCTCGTCAAAACACAATTAAAGTCTCCACCCACATTCCATGCAGCCCCATTTACATAATTTGCAGCTACGCTCCAAACCTCCCACACCCCTCAGATATCCCCTGTCTTCCTCACTCTCTATGTGTGTCTCTTGAATGATAGCACAGTCTATCCCCCACTCCCTCAGATATCTCGAGAGATAAGCCCTCTGGCTTTTGTTGCGCAACCTACTCATGTTCCAAGAAAGGATCCTCATTGTGCTTCTTGGGTGCCCCCCTTTTTGGTGTTCGGGGCTTTATGAACCCTCATAATAGCCACAATGGCATTTTCATCAAGTTTTGTCATGGTGTTTTGTTGCCTCTACCTGAGCATATACGAAGATCTGCCCACACCAATCTTGGATGCTGACCCTGCACCAAATTTCAGTCCCTTCATTACTAGCAATCTGGGCTGCAGTCTCATGGAATTGGTGGAGATCTCTTGCAGTACTCGCTGATCAGATGTATCTACCATTGGTGTAGCAACCGTCATTTCCTCTACCGCAGCTTCTTCTATCAGCGCCACTTCTATCCCTTCCTCCTCCCCCAGGAGGTGATGATCCTTACGTTTTTTAGGATCAGGCACCTCATTAGGGGTCGCACGGCCCAGCTGTTGCGAGGCTGCCTTAGCATTCACAACCTCTACATAGGATGCTTTGTTCTGATTGAATCTCCCATTAGTAACATCCATTGTGAAACACAAATTCAACAGCCATGAACTCCCCCCACAGCGGAGGAAAGGCTTCTCTGGCACAGAGCCTGCCTTGAACACATCAACCAAGACATTCAAAACCCGGCCATCACCCTCCAGCAGTCCAATCTCAGCATCTTCGACCAATGTAGCAAACCCTACTATCATGGCTGCCACCACCTCTTTTGATCTCAGATGTAATGGTAGGCCCTTAATTCCTAGTTTCCCCAATCTAGAGCCTGCTCTCTGGGGCGGCTGCTCAGGCAAGGAACCATCGAAGGGGGAAACCAGCCACCAAATCACCATTAGTCCATCAAAAGCACTCGAGCAAAATCACAAGCGTTCTACATCTATCATCCCCAAACCAAAAAGCACAAAACGTGTAGGGGAGAGAGACACAATCTTCCAACCACCAGTCGACAAGGATAGAGAGCTTACCATCTAATGGATCTTTTCCATGGAAGGATTGCCCATCATCACCTCTTCAACTAAAGCCCCTCGTAGCACAAGCTCAATCGTCCTGATGTCTTCACTCATAGGGATTTCCACGTCCATCGTATGCCCCCCATAGGTAGGTGGAGGCGACGACACCCCAAACTTTGTTGCCTTATTGTGCATACCAGCCCTTCCCCTCGGTTGCCCATGGTTTGCTGTGCAAGAGTCTCGTTTATGGCCATGCCCCCCATATGCCAGGCAAACAAGGGGGTAGCGGCACACCGTCGCCATATGCCCTCGACATCGACATTGGAAACACACAATTTCCTTGTTACCCCACGGCCTGCCTTCGTAAGCTCGACTTCTGCCTATCACCCATCTTCCAACTGCCACAAGACCTCTTCTTTCCCATCGCCTCCAAGCCCTAGATCTCCAGGTTGTCCATCCTTCATCACCAAGGTTCCTCTCTCCTGTTTCCCTAGGGTCGGTCTCCATCCTCTCTTCGAGCCTATCTCTTTCTCTGGAGCCTACAGGGTAAATTATACTATAGGGGTTAAATAGCAAGAACCTGTAAAATAAGTTAAAAATAAAAAATTAAAGATCAATTAATCTAAATAATAATTTAATTAATAATTAGGGCTCAATTCATAATCATTTAGCTAGATATTAAGTATTTAAATTAACTTAATTAATTTTAAGACCTAAGTATGTAATTAACTTAATTAATCATATCATTTAAATAAATATAGCTAAAAAAGGAAAAAAAATGTAATTTCAAGGAATAAATATGTTATTTACATAATTTATGATAATATATAAAATGTTGAAAAAGAAATAAATTAAAATAAGCCTTAAAATTCATTGTTTACATTTTAGTCCCTAACTTTCATTGCAATTGAGTCCTTTTTATTACAAAAATGCCCCTATGAACACATCGACTTCATCTTCTTCAGCCATGGATGGTCCACGATGTTCAGTGTTCATACTCCTCGATCAATGCCCATCCAGCATCATCAAGCCATTGCCATTGCCATCCAGCCTCATCTCACCACCACCAATCAATCCGACGAACTAGATTTGCCCATAATCATATTTAGACTAGGTGACTAAGCTCACTGGTGTTGGAGATAATGCTGGTGGTTAGGATGAACCTAGACACTATTCCATCCCAATACAACCCCTTCACCTCCATCTCCGCCTATAAATAGCTTGTCCCACCGCCGATCTACATGAGTAACTCCCTAGCTCTCTTCCCCATACCAAGTTGCCCTGGGCAATCCGTCCACTTCCTCTGGTGACCTCTACCCCATTTCTCCATCACTCTTCGCCGAGTTCAATTACCTCCTCTTCTTCGTCGTTCGCCGTCGTGTCTTTGGATGAGGCTACGTCGCCATCTTCTTCCTCCATACGTCTTTCTTCATCTCCGCTGGAGTTCTCATCTTTCCCCCTCTGATTTCGTCCTCCATTAAGCACTTTCGGCAGAGTTCCTTTCATCCTCTTCATCTAGGAAATCGTAGTTAGCCATAGTTTTTAGCGTAAAGTAGTTTAGCATAACTAGATAGCTAATATAGTGTAGTTGTAATGCTGATTTCACGATTGTCTTCTCCGACTTCGGCAAGCTCCTCAAGCTTGCCTGGAGCTCTGTTTAGTCTTTTGAACACATCTATCACCTTCTATATCTCTTCATGATCATTTCTATGTCATCAAACACTTGATTCTATCACTTAATTGCCTAATCTCATTTCACCTTCACTGGACACCTCCGCTGTCTATAGCAGAGGTCTCTGATCTATTGCACATGCAATTAGGGTCCTCCATCATTAATTCATCACACAAGGGCCCCATTTTACCTATTAATTAGACAAATGATCATCTATAAAGGAAACACCTACTTTTGTGTCAAGCACCTAAGCTCGCTATCAATGGTGGCTCAAGAGGAGTTTATACACCTAATTACACACACCTACACAGTCGCCACACCTTCCTAAGCCTTTTCCCTCACTCAATTGAGTGAAATCTATTTCCTTGAGTTCATTCGAACTCAGGTTTGATTCTTTGAGCATTTCTTGAATAAATCATGTTCTTTATCATTAATTGACTTAATTGATATGCTCTTGAGAATCCTTGCAATCTCAGGAATTTCTAGAGATTCCATTCTTGGTCTGTTCATGGAGATTTGATCTCTAATGACAATTTCAACCTTCACCGGAGCTTTGATGAGGTCCCATGACCTTAATTAGAACCATAGCCTATTAGATCTTTTGAGAAGCTCCAGATCGAGTCATTGTGATCTTAGAATCGGTTTCCATTAATTGGATCAGTGTTTAAATATTGATTTGTCCTTGTCGATCTTCATCTTCTCCAGCTCCGGTGGAGTTGGAGAGTCATGTCTATTGAGGTTTAGATTCTTAAATATGGTTCATAATCATATGTAGACTCCTGAGAACCTATCTAAGTTTTTATTTTGGGGTGAGAAGCTTTGGACGGATCTGCTGAACAACTCACTTTCTAAGCTCAGGCGACAGTGCTTGAAAGCACTTGTTGAGTGATCAAAACTCTAATTTGATGTGCTGAATAGATTCCTAGGGTTGATTTGAATATGTTTAGACCTTTAATTTGATATGAAACTCTTTAGTTTAGAAAGTCAGCATTTGAGCTTCATCAATCAAAGTTGAGTTGATTTTAGTGTTTCAGATTCTGAATTCTAAATTTATGAAGTGGATTGAGTTTTTGGTATGATTGAAAATCTTCTAAAACTGATTTGAATAATTTTATCAAAATTTGAGGAGGATTCCATTATTTGATCTGTATGGGTGATGAGTTCATTTTAATGGACTATTATTACGCCTAAGTTAACTTTATTCTTACATTTTATGTTTGTTAATACCTACATTAGGTCATAAAATGATTGCATCTATTATATTGTATTCTATAACTTATTATGTAATTATTTTATGTTTCATTATTGTAGTAATAATTTGTGCAAAGAAAAGGGTGGTGAAGAGGAATTTCCCCCCCATGGATCTCTCAACCTCCGGTCGGCCTCAACAACTCCATCAATAGCCGCCAGCCAAGTTTAGTAAGGGATTTGAAAATCCCTTGACTTGCGCATGGTAGGAGATAAAAGAGAGGATCTGAGGGGTTTGGAAGGGCACAACTGGGAAAAAGATCCTGCATGCACCGTGAAGAAGGTGTGCACTATGGACCCTTCCATCTTCCCCCAGCGTGCGCCTCCACCCCAACCTCCACACAGCAATGCACGTTCCATCTTCTCCCTTGTGTTGCAGCCATAGCCCTTGTGCACAGCCACAGCCCTCCAAGCACGTGCTCCACCCTCTCCACGCAGCCGCAGCCCTCCAAGTGTGCGCTCCGACCTCTCCACGCAGCCGCGCCCTCCAAGCACGCGCTCCACCCACTCCACGCAGCCGCAGCCCTTGTGCGCAGCCGCAGCCCTCCAAGCGTGCACTTCACCCTCTCCACACAGCTGCGGCCCTTCCATCCTCTTCCACTGCACGCCTGCAGCCAAGGCCATGTAAGCGCCACCGCCTCCAAGCACGTGCCCTCACGCAACATCAAATCGCGCAGCACCCTCACGCACTGCAGACAGCACACATCTCCTCTTCGTCATATTCTTCCTCTCTAGCAACCCTGCAAGAACCCAAAACAGCCACCGCAGCCACAGCAGTGCAGCGCCCCCACCGCGTGCAGCACCGCAGGCATAGCGCGTGCAGCCACGCGGGGCCCGTGCACGCATCCACAGCAGCTGCAAGTGCCACCTGCCAACGTCAGGCTGGCATTCTCCTTCACCATCTGGCCACGTCCGACCACCTCCGGCCGCCGCGTCACCACCATCTCGTAGCCCTCGTCGAGACGTGCCTTCCTGCAGCGTAACTCCTTCCACGAAGCCTACCCGCGCGTGCAAAGAAGAGAGAGGAAGTTTCCTCTGTTTTTTCTTCAATTAAAAATTACATTGCATGCCATTGTCACTTTAATATTATTATTTTATTCATACCACATTGCATGGATGCACTTATAATTTCATGAATTTATTTAACTTGTGTTTTGTGCATCATTCAACATTAAAATTCAATTCAGATTTGCATGCAATTCAAACTTACATGATATGCCACTACACATGCATCATATACATACTTTTGGGAGCTTGATTCCTGACGTGAAAATTGCATAAATAGCCTTGAACTTTTAATAAAATTGCAAGCTCCACTAGAGTAGCATATTCATTAATTGAAGTCACGAAGATGTCTGCAAACATTATAATCCTTTACTTGTGAATTTATTGGTTCTATTCCTCCCTATGGATACGACATCCTTTACGTGGTTTAAATTGATATTTATTTAATATTTGATTGAGAGATTTCCACCACATAAATTACAATGGCACATCATTCTATTGCTATTTTAATTAAGCGAAACTCAACCAAATGACGCCATTGCTGGGGAGGCAACAGATGCAATCGATTCACTTTATTATTTTTGAGTATTCTGAGTTGCGCAATTATCTGATCATTCTTTATCTTATTGTGCAAGGAATATGATGGGGCGACAGGCGCAACGGAGCGGTGACATCAACCTCGAGTTAAGCCACACGAGGAAAGACGTAGGAGACCTGGATCCCACTTTCACAGGGGATTCTCCGTCATCACAAAATTTATTTCTGTCTTCTCGCCCTTGTAGTAATCGGGGCTGAATTTTTGGGGGTCTATCCCCACATTCTTTAGCCACTAGGGTTTACATTTTTCTACGTGCATGATTCCATTTTCTGCTTGCTTGCCTTTAAAACCAACAAAAGAAAATATCAAGTTGCCTGTTTAGGAGTTGCATGCCCTTAGGTGCGTGCATTTAGGGGTGATTGAGTAGCACATTAGATCTTATTATTGCATTGCAAACATATTAACACGAAGATTGCTGGAGACAGGGACACCTTTCTAACTTTTGCATCCAGCTCCTGTTCACGCATTTGCATTCAAATTAAAATTCAAGACCACTAAGTTGTTGGAATTTACTAATTTAGTGGTCGCCTAATTAAAAGTGGGATTGATAATCAAATTCGACCTTAAAATCAATTCACATTTGATCTTATTCTAAGGGACTTGTCTGCGTTTTCAAAAAATAAAAAAATAAAAAATAAAAAGATTTGCGGTGCGATGAACACTTCTGACACTGAGCATGCACATTAGGCACCACACTAAGGCTCGATCCCATAAGGCTCTAGGCACCGATCTCTTTATCGATGCAAACCCTCTTATTGTGCTTTGTGGTGGTGGTGGTATTATCTTTTGACCAAGTGTTTTGATACTTCATGGAGGGGGACACCCCTTAAAGGAACAAAAGGGTAGTTAAGGGGCATTGCATACGCATCGCCTCAAAGGAAGGGTTCGCCCTACTTGCATCCCTTTGTTCGTCCTTGGAGTAACTTCTCACTTGATCACCTGGGAGTATCATCCAAGAAAAGTATAGGTCCTAGTGTACTCGAAGGTTGAATTAAGTCACGTAATTGCAGTGAATAACTTGTTTGGCCATCTATATCAACCAATTCTACCTCCGCAACAAAGAAGGTTAAGATTTCAAGCCATCACCCCTCTTATGCCACTTACGTGGGAACGGAGGGATAAGCCTTGACCTTTTGACTTATCTTTGGAGTGGAGGTTTCACTTACTCAATCAATAAGAACCTGAATTGTGATTGATATTGTATGCTTGGTAGACGCTCTCTTGAGGGTAGTCTAGTGTTTGATCCTGAGCCTGAGAGAATTCTTAGGAGAGCTCACCTAGGAGAGAAAAGAGAAGGCATGGTTGATCAAGGAGCAAATCAACAAAGGACCCTGAGGGACTATTTTATTCCAACTAACCAACCTACACAAGCACTGAGACGACCGACAGGGGATAATCCATATGAGATCAAGAGCAGTACCATATCTTTGTTGCCGTCCTTTTATGGTACTACTAGGGAGGACCCTTACCGACTTTTGGAGGAATTCACTGAGGTCTGTTGCATGGTGAAGCTCCAGGGCTTTACTGATGAAGCCCTGATGAGGACTCTATTTCCATTCTCCCTAAAGGATAAGGTCAAGCACTGGTATCATACCCTCGATGCAAGGGTAAATGATTGGGCCACCCTTAAGGGAGAATTTTTGAAAAAGTATTTTCCTATGAGTAAGACCAACCATTACAGAAGAGAGATTATGGGTTTTACTCAATAGGAAGGGGAACAATTTCATGAGACTTGGGAGTGCTTTAATGTCCTTCTTAGGTTATGCCCCCACCATCAGGTGCCAAGATGACAGTTGGTCGAAAGGTTCTATAACGGATTATCTGAAGGCATAGGCAAACCATCGATGTAGCCTGTGCAGGAACCTTCATGACCAGAACTGAGGATGAAGCCTGGGCATTATTTGAAACATTAAGTGACAACTCCATACATTTGTCCTTTGCCTATCAAGAAAGAAAACCATCAATCTTGCAGAGGAAGATAGAGGCCCATGAAGCTGGGGCTTCTCAGGATTTGGCTTATCAGATTCAATTATTGAATAAAAACTTTGATAGGCATTTAGCAAACCTTGGCATGAACCTGCAAGCAGCTGGTCGGACCCGGATAGGTTGTGTTAATATGGTGATTTTATCATTATAATGAGTATAGTGGTTAACCTAAATTGAGCCTAACCATCTCTTTACAAAATTTTTAACCTGGCTTACTTGATTTTATCTTGGTCACTTTTAGGCCCAGGGTCAAACTCAGGGAAGTGGGATTAGAAGTGAAGTTTCTACGCCTTTCCTACAACGAATCTCTTCCATTCGTTTATTGTGTTTTTGGTGTTTTTCTATTTAAGATTTTTTTCTGATAATTTTTGTCCTTGAGGCACACCCTCAAAATTAGGTTCTTGGCTTTGAGCCAAATCAGGGTTCCAAAACGGGTCTTGCTATTCGCAAGACTGAGTACTTGCAAGTCAAGGATTATCTTTTCTCTTTTATATATTTTTTTTATCTTTTTATTGGCAGGAAAGAGAAGCAGAAATAAAGTAAATATAGTATATATATATATGTATATATTATATATGTATAAGGGGGTGGGGGTGGAGGCGGAGATGGCGTGTAGCACGGTGTCGAGTCGGTCGTTGTCTAGAAAGACACAACCAGCAGGACGAAGTGCCGCATGGAGTGTAAGGTGGATTGGTGGAAGATGAGTGCGAACATGCTTTTTGCACGCATGTATCGGGGAATATCAACAACTGGTGCAGATATTCCCGCGATACCATGTATGGTAAGTAATGTGAAAATATATATATATATGTATATATGTAAATATATCTATATGTATATATATATGGTTATAAATATATAGGTACATATGTAGTTATATGTATATATATATATATATGTATATATATATATATGTATATATATATAGCTATGTAAATATATGTATAGATAGATATATGTATATATATATATGTATATGTATGTGTATATAACTATATAGATGGATATATATATATATGTATATATATATATATATATATATAGTGATATATGTAGACAGATATATATATATATATATATATATGTATATCTATACTTATGCTTAGTTATGTAGGTATATATATAGATGTATATATATATATGTATATATGTATAATAATACTTAGTTATATAGGTACTACTATATGTATAGATATAAGTATATATATATCTATATATGTAGACAAATATATATATATATATAAATATATATATGTACGTATATATATATATAAGTATATATTAGCGTATAGGTGTGTGTACGAGAGTGTGAGAGTGTGTGTGTGTGTGTGCAGAGAGAGAGTGAGAGAGTTTTGTGTTAGAGAGAGAGAGAGAGCGAGAGAGAGACTGCTGGAGTGAAGGCTGGGAGAGTTAAGGCATCTGCAGCAGTGGCATGTTGTCTGAGGCTTCACGCACACGTGCAGGCACGTATGCATGCAAAGAGGCACGCGCTGGAGGATGTGGGCGTGGAGAGAGGACCGTAGCGCACCGCGCTGCGTGAAGATCAGGCACTGAAGTGGACGGGTGCGGGAGAAGGGAGACATGGACGCAGACGCTGAAGTAGGCAGATACGCGGGCAGGTGCGGGCGCTGGTAGACGCGCGAGCGGGCGCTAGAGCGGGAAGCAGGGCGGGACGCGCGCGTGGGCTAGTAGCGGTTGCGGCATGCCGGGTGACCGGTTAAGTGAGAAACTTACCGGTCACCGCACTGTAGCCACAGTGTTCCGCTGACTGGCATGAATAGTGGCTACAGTGCCTGGGCGAGCCGCACGACCGGGTGCGCTCGGTGCTGTGAGTGCGAGTGGCGTGGACGGTTGGCGCGCGCGAGCTGGGGCACGCATGGAAGGGTGAGCCGGCTGGTTGCGGGCGGAAAGAGCGCGATAGGGCGCACGGAGAGGGAGGCAAGGGTGCCTGCAGGCGTGCGTTGGAGACGAGGGCGGCCTGCAGGTGTGCGCTGGAGGGCCTTGCGCTGCTGCTGCTGCGTGCAGAGATTTGAGCTTCAAAGCTTGAAGCTCTGTGGCAATGGCGGAAGTGCTTCAAACGAAGAAACAGGGAAAGAACCACCACTCCCACCGACTCTTTGATGAGCTGGCGGTGGTGGACTCACGGTGGTGGTTGTGCACCACTGTGAGGTACTCCTATCCGCAGAGTGGCTCCTCAGAGAGGAGAGGCTGCATATGGAGGGAGAGGGGAGGAGGCGGCCTGGAAGGAGAAGCTGCTATTTGTGTGGGTTTTTTTGTGTGGACCAGGCTCAGCTTTGCAAGAAGAAGCTGAGCTCTTTTTATAGAGGAAGAAGGCATGCACAGCCATGCCCTGGCTGTGCATGCGGCTGTGCATGGCTTGGCAGGGCATGCTAAGCAGGGAATGGTGCGAGGAGGAAGCTGCCATGCTTTGCAGCCGCGGGGAAGAATTCAAAATCAAATAGAAATAAAAATAAAGATGGAAATTTTGCGAAGCAGCACTTGAAGAAAATGTGAATTGCGACGCCATTTTATTCACTCTTCTCCCCTCTCAATTAAATGCATGCATGCATGTATTTTCACAAATGCGACTATGGAAACCTGATATGCACTGGTAATGCTAGGGAATAGCACAAGACGACACAATTGCAGGTGTATTTTTGCGGTGCAATCATACCCCCATGCCTTTCTTTTGCTAGTCCCTAGCAAAAGATTTTTTTGTATTGTATTTAGAAATGATCTTTAGCTGAAGATTTTCTCCTGAGGCAACATAGGTGTGTTTATTGTTGGATATTGTGAGAACCAATTGCAGAGAAGACTACCAGTACTTTAAGTCTCACATGACATAGATCATCTCTCGACTAACCAAGACTCTTGACATTTAAACCTTAAGTACGATTTCCAGGACCCAAGAGGATTTTGCAGTACTCGAGAGCTCAAGAGGTTATGGCTTGTGCATAGTGAAGGATCAAGACTGACCAGATGATCATTAAGACTCAAGCATAGGGTTTCATGAATTTTTAAGTAAAGGTTGGTCCCAGTTTCAGCTCGTGTCTTCGGATTGACTCTTAAAAAGATGACGGGAAATTCAACTCCCATTTTCTGACATTTGTGGCTCAAAGAAAATAGGGTTTTTGCCCTAAAGAACTTTTTTGTAGGAAGATTTTACAGACATTTGTGAGATATACTGACTTATTTGTATCTTCTTCTCTTTTTTTTTTTTTTTTTGAAACATGTGTCAGTATATCTCTTACAACATTATTTGGAGGAGCACACTTTTCTTTTTGGTGGGAGAGTTTCTTTTTGGTGGAAAGAGTCTCTCCTAAACACAAGACTAAAGCCTCAGATAAAAAGTCTACCTGCGCACACAGGTAAGGACTCCACCTTCCCTAATGAACACTAGGGTTGCATCCTATGTTCACCTGGTCTTTCTTGATATGTGTAGTGCGAACCAAGATTACTTAGGCTCTCGAGTAGAAGCAAACCAATGGATCCTGTACTGGTGTCTCAGGTACAAGAATACGTCCTTAGTTAGGAGAGATTCCGATCTATCTTGTCAATGCTCAAGTGAATTAAGCCAAGCCTGAGCGAATCAAGCTTCTATGGCCTGGAAAGTCTTCAAAATAGAGGTTGAATATCCATAAACACTTATTGTATTTTTGTTTCAGCATTTAGATCATTACTAAACACCATTTTTTTTTTATATAGGTGGAAACTGCATGATACCATAAAATACCCAGATCCTATGGATGCCTATCCACCCCCCCATGCCAAACGATGCTATGTCCTCATATGCATGTAGGGAAAGGTAGAGAAAGGACGAAAGGTCGGGTAATAAGAGCTGAGGTGCAGGGTATACAGCAGGGTGGTAGGGTGGGTGGATGGTGGGAGGTGAAGTCAAAAGTGAAGTGATCGTGATAGTGATGTGAAAAGTGATGGTGGATAGTGAGTGTTGTTGGGGTGCCTCCCAATGAGCACTGAATTTAACATCCCCAGCTGGACTCAGAATGAGGCACAAATTAGTTACCCTCCAACAGGGCAACGGTTTCTCCAACGAGGGCAGGTTCATGAGTCAGATAGGGTTTCAAACGCTGCCTGTTGACCATAAATTTATGCCTAGATTTGGGATCTTCAATTTCAACGGCCCCGTTGGGAAATGGTCTCGAGACCAGAAAAGGACCAATCCATTTGGACTTTAGTTTACCAGGAAAGAATTTGAGCCGGGCATTATAGAGCCAAACTTGCTGAGATGGCTTAAATTCTTTCCGCCGAATACAGCTATCGTGAAAAACCTTAGTGCGTTGTTTGAAAGTTAAAGCAGAATCATAGGCTTCATGACGGAGCTCTTCCAGCTCCTGGAGTTGGAGTTTCCTTTCTCGACCACGCAGGTCTGTGTCGAGGTAACATTGCCGAACCGCCCAATAAGCGCGGTGCTCCAACTCCATGGGCAAATGACAAGGCTTCCCGTAAACGATTCTATAAGGAGACATACCAAGGGGAGCCTTGAAGGCAGTCCGATACACCCAAAGTGCGTCAATCAGCATGTCGGACCAATACTTACGGTCAGGTCAAATCGTTTTCTGGAGAATCTGCTTGATTTGTCAGTTCGACACCTCTGCCTGGTCGTTCGTTTGAGGATTATATGGGGATGCGATACGATGGTGGACTTTGTATTTCCTCAGAAGTGCCTGAAAAGAAGCATGGGCAAAGTGGCTTCCTCCATCCGAGATAATGGCTCGAGGGATCCCAAAGCGCGCAAAGATGTGGTCTTTGACAAATCTAGTGGATATAACATGGTCAGCACGGCGCACGGGAATAGCCATGATCCATTTCGAAACATAATCAACAGCCATGAGGATAAATTCGAAGCTGTTGGAAGGAGGAAAGGGACCCATGAAATCAATTCCCCAGATGTCGAAGATTTCTGCAGCTAGGATGGGTTGCAAGGGCATCATGTCACGACGTGACATTGACCCTAACAACTGGAACCTAGTGCAATGCTTGGCATAATTGTGTGCATCTTGGTGAAGGGAGGGCCAAAAGAAACTGCACTGCAACACCTTGGCTGCAGTTTTTCTCCCAGAGAAATGGCCTCCGCAGGCCTGATCATGGTAGAAGGATAGCACACTGGGGAACTCGCTGTTAGGAATACAGTGACAGATGATTTGATCAGCACCTATCCGAAAAAGAAGTGGATTATCCCAGAAATAATACTTTGCTTCTGCCATGAGATGCTCGCACAGGTTTTTAGGCCAACCACGTGGAAGGGATCCAGAAGCAAGGTAATTGGCAATGTCGGCATACCAAGGTTCACTTGCCACATTTATTGCCAATAGGTGCTCATCAGGAAAAATTTCATTAATCGACAGAGTAAGTCCAATATGGTCAGGGTCTAGTCTGGAAAGGTGATCAGCCACAACATTTTAGGCTCTAGCCTTATCGTGAATTTCAATGTTAAATTCTTGGAGCAGAAGGATCCAATGAATTAGTCTAGGCTTGGCATCCTTCTTGTGCATGAGATGGCGAATGACCGCGTGATTAGTGAAAACAATAACGTGTGAGCGCAGAAGATAAGAGCGAAATTTATCTAGCCCAAAGACGACCGCCAATAGTTCTTTCTCAGTGGTAGTATAATTACACTGGGCCTCGTCCAACGTCTTACTGGCGTAGTACACCACGAAGGGGTGTCTATCGCGTCTTTGTCCTACGATGGCTCTGACTGCAAGATCGGAAGCGTCACACATGAGTTCAAAGTTGAGGGACCAATCGTGGGAAGGTCGAGCCTCCTCCTCTGTATATATACAGTGAATGTAGTAGGAGGGGCTAATGCCAGATAAGTATGATAAAAACCATCCAATGGCTGCCTTGTGTTCTATGAGGACCTCAGTAAGTTTGCACTCTTGATCCCTGGTCAATTTTGAACTAATGATTACGAGGAGCATTTCATTTGGTCCCAGGAAAACATATTTAAGTGTACTAGGCAGCTCTTTCAGCTCGAGAGTGGATGGTGAAAGGTCTGGCATTTCTTGGGACAAAAGTGTCCTAGGCAAATCAGTGAACAGGTTAGGAGGAAGAAATTGGCCCTCAGATTGGCCAAGAAGAGGGGCTTCTTGGATGGATGGATCCAAAAAGGAATAGCCCCAGTGAGAAGTATATGGGCTCAAGGTCCCAGTGTGGATTTGCAACTCCGCCTGATTTGGTAGGAAAGAAAGGGCAATCCGGTCTTCAAGAGTGGGAACCGGCGGTGAGTAGCCCGGATATGACTCAGACCATGAGGTATGGGAAGCGGAGAAAACCTTGTCAGAAGTCTGGTCAAGAGAAGGTACGGGACAAGGGAGGGATGGTGGAACGTCACAATATGTGTCGATCAGGCAATCGTCAGTGTTTATAGGTAATCCGTAGCAGTCTGAATAGGTCCCAATTAGTCCGATACATGTGCTGACGGCCATGTCCTCGTCAGACGTGTCATCCTAGATGCAATCGCAATCAAAGTTCTTGGCTGCCTTGAAGATGTTAAGCTTGAGCATTTCAGATCCAACAGCAACCTCAATACAGCCCGACTCGCAGTCAATATGGGCACGGGCTATGGCCAGGAAAGGTCGACCAAGGATGATCGGACAATCAGAAAGTGAGCTAGGAACTTCCATATCTAAAACAAGAAAGTCAATAGGAAAATAGAGACTGTTGACCCTAACCACCACATCTTCCACCACACCCTTCGAAATTTTGACAGAACGATCTGCCAACTGTAACGTGACAGGGGTGGGTTTAAGATTTCCCAAGGAAAGATTTTCGGGCATGATGGTTGGTATGAGATTGATGGAAGATCCTAGATCAAGCAGGGCACGGTTAAAATTGTAGCCTTGGATGCTACAGGAAATCAGTGGTGTGCCCGGATCTTTCTACTTCGGTGGTAGGTTTGACAGTATAGCACAACTCGCATGAGCCGAGAGAACCACCGGCTTCTTAGTTTTCTTTGACTATCGCCTGGGTGTTGTGTAGTCTTCGAAAAATCAGGCGACAGTAAGTATGTGGTCGATAGCCTCGAGCAGGGGTACCTTGATTTCTACATCCCTGAACAAATTACGCAGGTTATCAAAGGCCTGCATATCTTTCTTTTTGCCTTTTGGCTCCCTTAATAGAGCCTCAGGGAATGGGATTGATTCTGGCACCAATTTGGGTGTATCATCCTCTCGCGAATGCGGTGCACATCTTGAATGAGAGGGCGATGAAGAAGACGGGCCAGGATCAGGTCGAGGCGGATCGACGGTATACTTACCGCTCCTCGTAGTGATAGCATTGGACGATGCGGGTCCAGTGGGATCATAAGGCGAAGGAGGGTTTGCAATAGGGACATAAGAGTGCGGTGCTGCAGCAGTATTAGCCTGAAATCCCGGTGGAATGCTCAGAGCCTGTAGAATTTGATGAACCTGCCCCTGAGAAGGTCGTACCTGTGGTTGAGGACCACGGGGTATGAAATTTCACGGGTTGGGAACAGGTTGGGTGGGAAGAGTGCCTTGAGATCGAGTCGCCTTGCGTAGTTGACTGATCTCAGCATTCTGCTGCGCCAATTGATGCTGAAGAGAGGTCATGTTCTCTTCATGGCGCTTTGACATTTTCGTCGTCATTCGCATCAATTTATCAAGAGGACTTGATGCGTGTTCTGTTTGCGGTACGTAATGACTCGATGGCGGATTCGCCATAGGATTAGACTGGGCCCTTTGGATGACGGGTTCGGACGGTCTCATTGGTCCACCTGCGTGGTTTTGGCCCGGCGGGTTATTGGACCATGCGAAGTTCGGATGATTTCGCCACCCTGGGTTATAAGTGGCAGAGAACAGGTTGTTCCCCAGGGCGCAAGCGTCCTCTATGCCAAAAGACGTGTCTGCATGTAAATATGCATCCGAGCACACGGAGGCTTGGTCCTCCGTGTCGAAATACTGGCTCGCAGAAGTCAGATCCACATGACTTACCAAGTCACTCAGCGTAACACTCGGTAAGGAAGGTCTTATAGGGTTTCTCGGGATAAGCCTGGTGTTCGAAGAATTAGAATTGTGACAAAGTGGTGAGGTGGGGGTGTTTGCCATAGAACGGGCGGGGTTGGCCAGAAGCTTGTCCAGCTTCTTGTGCACGACGGAGACTTCATCCAATTTTTGTGTGATAAGGCTGAGATCAGTGGATGAATGGGAGGGTCCCGTGTCAACTTCGTGGACATTTCGGGGCAGGCTAGTACGATTAAAGGCGATAATGGAAGCATTGTTCATTGAGTTTTTGCTCATATTTTCAAATAATTCGAATGCTCCAGTCTCGTCTTTATTCATAAAATTCCCTCCGCAGGAAGCATCTGCAATCTGCTTCAAAGTCTTATTTAGCCCATAGTAGAAAATCTGGGCTATATGCCACTTAGGCAGACCGTGGTGAGGACACTTCCTGAGGAGGTCATTATATCTCTCCCATGCCTTATGAAATTGTTCGCCGTTTTGTTGCGTAAAGGAGGTGATAGCACGGCAAAGCGCATTGGTTCGCTCGATTGGGAAGAACTTCTTGAGAAACGCTGTTCGCATCTCTTCTTAAGAGTGGATGGTTCTCCCAAGGGTGCGTAACCACTGCGACGCTTTATCTTGCAATGAAAACAGGAACATTTTCATGAGGATTATAGGTAATATGATATTTCTAGGTTTAACAGTTTCAGCCAATCGGGTTAGGTCTTCCAAGTGGAGAAAAGGATCTTCACTTGCACAACCATGGAAGTGAAAATTTATTAGGCCAATTATGTTAGGCTTCAGTTCAAAGTCGTCCCCGCCCATGGGGACCCAAATTTGTCCTATGGTCTCTGTAGTAGCGGGATTCTGATAGGAGCTAAGAGACCTAGGCTCCTCCCGTTCGGGAGGGTTCTGCATTTCCTCCAAAGTTTCCTTAATGGCCTTAATTTGTTCATTATAGATTTCCATTTGAGCTTGGTGGTGGGTTACGGGATCTAAGGCTCCACCACCTAGTGGGTTTTGAGGGCGGTTTCCTCCCTCGGGATTTGGGGGTGGGCGTGCATCCATGTTTATGGAGGAGGAGGACAATTCGGCTCCTTTTCTAAATTTATCAAGCAATTCACACAGTTCAGGATTTTGTGACCTCCTCCCAAACATGCACTACCGCAGCAAGAATTGGGGGGATAAGAAGGGAAAAGAGATGAGAGAAATGACGCCGCAAAGGTACACTTGATGACAAATCAATTCAATCAAATTCCTAACCTCTATAGTGTGCCCTTAGACCTAAAGATCAAAGTTACCTACTATCACGGACTACGGAACCGAATGCGAGCACCGCGGAACCACCGAGCCAGATTGAAAGGCCGTTTGCCCCAGTCATAGACACCCGATAGCACGCGGGAACCCTCACCAGCACGTAGGTGCTACACACAGGTAGTTAGACCTCCAATCCTTAGTAAGGGTCAAGTTGCTACCAATTTTAGTTAGAGGATTAGGATCAAGTGCTTCTGGAATGTGAAGGGCGTTGTTTATGGGTAATGCCCAAGTGATTGATTTTTGAAAGTGTGTAAACCAAGCATGCAACGGGGAAATCTCCTGGAATTGAAGTCTTAATTGGTGAATGGTTTTTAGAATTCAGCCTTAAGTAGTATGGATTTTAGGATTTCACTGAAATACCAATTCTACCAATCTCCGGGTTTTGGGAGAATACAAGTTTTCTTCTAAACCCAACAAACCCTTCTTCAATGTCAATTGGTTAATGCATGCTAAAATGCAATGGGCTTCCCTAAATGGAGATTTCTATGTGTGGATGCACGAATTAGTTTTAGATTAGTGTGAAAGGGAGCCAAAGCACTTCAATTCAAGTGCTCCCAATCACCAGAATGATTCCCACACACAAGGCTCAACCAAAAGATAAAGAAAATCAAATTGTTGGGGTTGAAGTATTCGGGATCGAATCTTAGGCACGTGAAAAGTCGTGTGGGGTTGGAATCAACTCAATTCCAAGTCTCCCCACCAAAAAGGTGATCCTGAATTGCAGGTAAATGTGGCAAAGAGGGGTGGCAATCAATCTTTTCATTTGCCTCAAAGAATACTTCACAAGGTGAAAAATTCAAGAATCAAGATTCTTGGATCTTCGCTATGCGAAGTTTGGCGGGAAATCCCGGGGCAGAGGGAGTAAAGGCAAACAATCAAACAAGTGAATTTTAATCCACTTGCCCCAAGAGATCCCAAGAAGTTTTTCTAGTTTTTAGTTTTTCTTTTTTATTAAGGTGAAAAGTTAACCTAGGTTGTTAAGAAAGAAAGACCTACTTGTTCGGCAACGTGTGCGAAGCTCCAGTGTGGTGTCGGCGTCTTCACGCTCTCGTTCCCGCCTTGGATCTGCTCACGTCTTCGACTTCGTCTGCCTGCCTTCTCCTTGCAACAGGTTCACTTGCACAGCAATAAACAAAGACACCCGTGAAGAGAAGGGTGTGAGAAGAGAAAAATTACAGGAATGGAGTAAAAACTTACTTGAAGGCGCACTTTCCTGGCAACGGCGCTTGAAATGAGATTGTGGTCGGACCCGGATAGGTTGTGTTAATATGGTGATTTTATCGTTATAATGAGTATAGTGGTTAACCTAAATCGAGCCTAGCCATCTTTTTACAAAATTTTTAACCTAGCCTATTTGATTTTATCTTGGTCACTTTTAGGCCCAGGGTCGAACTCAGGGAAGTGGGATTAGAAGTGAAGTTTCTACGCCTTTCCTACAACGAATCTCTTCCGTTTGTTTATTGTGTTTTTAGTGTTTTTCTATTTAAGATTTTTTTCTGATAATTTTTGTCCTTGAGGCACACCCTCAAAATCAGGTTCTTGGCTTTGAGCCAAATCAGGGTTCCAAAATGGGTCTTGCTATTCGCAAGACTGAGTACCTGCAAGTCAAGGATTATCTTTTTTCTTTTATATATATTTTTTATCTTTTTATTGGTAGGAAAGAGAAGCAGAAATAAAGTAAATATAGTATATATATATGCATATATTATATATGTATAAAGGGGTGGGGGTGGAGGCGAAGATGGTTTGTAGCACGGTGTCAAGTCAATCATCGTCTAGAAAGATGCAACCAATAGGATGAAGTGCCACGTGGAGTGTAAGGTGGATTGGTGGAAGATGAGTGCGAACACTCTTTCTGTACACGTGTATCGGGGAATATCAGCAACTAGTGCAGATATTCCCGTGATACCACATATGGTAAGTAATGTGAATATATATATGCATATATGTAAATATATATATATATATATGGTTATAAATATATAGGTACATATGTTATATGTATATATATATGTATATATATATATGTAAATATATGATATATATATATATATATATAGATAGATATATATCTATACTTCTGCTTAGTTATATAGGTATATATATAGATGTATATATATATATATATATATTTATACGTATATAAGTATATGTATATATAAATATATATGTATATATATATAAGTATATATATATATATATATATATGTATGTATATATGTATAATGATACTTAGTTATATAGGTACTACTATATGTATAGATATAAGTATATATATATCTATATATGTATACAAATATATATATATATAAATATATATATGTACGTATATATATATTTGTATATACATATATATATTTGTATATATAAGTATATATTAGTGTATAGGTGTGTGTACGAGAGTGTGAGTGTGTGTGTGCAGAGAGAGAGTGAGAGAGTTCTGTGAGAGAGAGAGAGAGAGCGAGAGAGAGACTACTGGAGTGAAGGCTGGGAGAGTTAAGGCGTCTGCAGTAGTGGGGCGTCGTTTGAGGCTTCACGCACGCGCGTAGGCACGTATGTGTGAAGAGAGGCGCACGCTGCAGGATGTGGGCACAGAGAGAGGACTGTAGTGCACCGCGCTGCGTGAAGATTGGGTGCTGAAGCGAGCGGGTGCAGGCGAAGGGAGACGTGGACGCAGACGTTGAAGCGGGTGGATAAGTGGGTGGGTGCGGGTGCTGGCAGACGCGCGGGCGGGCGCTGGAGCATGACGCGGGGCGGGACACGCGCGTGGGCTAGCAGTAGTTGCGGCATGCCGGGTGACCGGTTAAGTGAGAAACTTACCGGTCATCGCACTGTAGCCATAGTGTTCTGCTGACTGGCGTGAACAGTGGCTACAGTGCTGGGCGAGCCACGCGACCAGGTGTGCTCGGTGCTGTGAGTGCGAGTGGGATGGACGGCTGGCGCGAGCGAGCTGGGGCCCGTGTGGAAGGGGTGCGCCGGCTGGTTGCGGGCAGAAAGAGCGCGACAGGGCACGCGGAGAGGGAGGCAAGGGTGCTTGCAGGCGTGCGCTGGAGGCGAGGGCGGCCTGCAAGCATTCGCTGGAGGGCCTTGCGGCTGCTGCTGCTGCGTGCGGAGCTTTGAGCTTCAAAGCTTGAAGCTCTGTGGCAATGGAGGAAGTGCTTCAAACGAAGAAACAGGGAAAGAACCACCACTCCCACCGACTCTTTGATGAGCTGGGCGGTGGTGGACTCACGGTGGTGGTTGTGCACCACCGTGAGGTACTCCTATCCACAGAGTGGCTCCTCAGAGAGGAGAGGCTGCATATGGAGGGAGAGGGGAGGAGGCGGCCTGGAAGGAGAAGCTGCTATTTGTGTGGGTTTTTTTGTGTGGACCAGGCTCAGCTTTGCAAGAAGAAGCCGAGCTCTTTTTATAGAGGAAGAAGGCATGCACAGCCATGCCCTGGCTGTGCATGCGACTGTGCATGGCTTGGCAGGGCATGCTAAGCAGGGAATGGTGCGAGGAGGAAGCTGCCATGCTTTGCAGCCGCGGGGAAGAATTCAAAATCAAATAGAAATAAAAATAAAGATGGAAATTTTGAGAAGCAGCACTTGAAGAAAATGTGAATTGCGAGGTCATTTTATTCACTCTCCTCCACTCTCAATTAAATGCATGCATGTATTTTCACAAATGCGACTATGGAAACCTAATATGCTCTGGTAATGCTAGGGAATAGCACAAGACGACACAATTGCAGTTGTATTTTTGCGGTGCAATCATACCTCTATCTTTTAGGCTTCAAGAGAATGCTCCATTTGCCAAAGCACAATGCACGCCACTGCGGAGTGCCATCAGGCAAATCAATTCCCTAAGTTGATTTAGGCCAACTTGAACGCAGCCCAAGGTTTCCACCCTCCTCGCAATAACCCTTATTCCAATACCTATAATTCGAGGTGGCGGACCATCCAAACTTCTCTTGGAAGCAAGTTGATGCTTCGAACTCAGGGAATACAAGACCCTTACCTCCCCAACCGATATACCAACCATCTTATGAAAACCCTTCTCAGAATAAGCCCTCTAAGATCGATGAACTTAAAGCCATGATGAAAGCGATGCAAGAGCATCAGAATATGATCATCCAATCTCAGAATAAGATGATTACTGATATGCAATCCCAAATTGGTCATCTTACTGAGGCAGTTAGGCAACGTGATCTGGGGAAGCTGCCTAGCTCTTCTGAGGAGAACCCTAAGGGCAAGGGGGTCGTATTCACGGAGCACGCCCAAGTGGTGACCATGCTGAGGAGTAGAAAGAAGATTGACAAGCCTGATAACACTCCTACGGTTATGTCTCAGAATTCCCCTTCAACACCTGACCCGACTTCCATCTCTACCGAGGAAGAGCCACATTGCTCTCCCTCACACAAAATCACCCACAATGAGGATGTCGTCCTCCCACCACCCCTTTCCCACCATGACGACCCCTCTACCCAGAAGCCGAGGGTGCCCTATCCAGAGTGCCTATCTGCTCTTGGGGAATCTTCTGTTGGCTCGTCTGGAGCCAAGGATAGGATGGAGGAGATTATGGACACTTTTAGGCAAGTCCAGATTAACTTGCCTCTGTTGGAAGCTATTAAACAGATCCCGTCCTATGCCAAGTTTCTGAAGGACCTGTGCACCCAAAAGCGCCAATCTAGGAAACAAGTCCAAACCAAGGTGAAAGGGATGGTGGTCAGACCCGGTTAGGTTGTGTTAATATGGCAATTTTATTGTTGAAATGTGTATAGTGGTTAACCTAAATCGAGTCTAACCATCTCTTTACAAACTTTTTTTTACCTGGCCTACTTGATTTTATCTTGGTCACTTTTAGGCCCAGGGTCAAACTCAGGGAAGTGGGGTTAGAAGTCAAGTTTCTACGCCTTTCCTACAACGAATCTCTTCCATCTGTTTATTGTGTTTTTGGTGTTTTTCTATTTAGATTTTTTTCTGATAATTCTTGTCCTTGAGGCACACCCTCAAAATTAGGTTCTTGGCTTTGAGCCAAATTAGGGTTCCAAAACGGGTCTTGCTATTCGTAAGACGGAGTACCTGCAAGTCAAGGAATATCTTTTCCCTTATATATATATTTTTTATCTTTTTATTGGCAGGAAAGAGAAGTAGAAATAAAGTAAATATAGTATATATATATGTATATACATATGTATAAAGGGGTGGGGGTGGAGGTGGAGATGGAGTGTAGCACAGTGTCGAGTCAGTCGTCGTCTAGAAAGATGCAACCAACAGGACAAAGTGCCGCATGGAGTGTAAGGTGGATGGGTGGAAGATGAGAGTGAACACGCTTTCTGTACGTGTGTATCGGGGAATATCAGCAACTGGTGCAGATATTCCCACGATACAATGTATGGTAAGTAATGTGAAAATATATATATATATGTATATATGTAAATATATCTATATGTATATATGGTTATAAATATATAGGTATATATGTAGTTATATGTGTATATATATGTATATATGTATAGATGTATACATATATATATATATGTGTGTATATATATGCATATATAACTATATAGATGTATATATATATATGTATAGATATATATAGTAATATATGTAAATATATATATGTAGATATATATATATATATGTATGTATGTATATGTATATATAGTTATAGATATGTATGTATAAATATATGTATATATATGTATATGTGTATATTTATTTATATGTATGTAAATATATGTATATATGTATGTATATATGTGTATGTGTATATATATATAACTATATAAATATATATGTATATATATATATATATGTATGTATACTAATACGTAGTATATAGGTACTACTATATGTATAGATATAAGTATATATATATATGTATATAAATATAAATATATATATATATGTACGTATATATATATGTATAAAGTAGAGTATAGGTGTGTGTGTGTATGAGAGTGTGAGTGTGTGTGTGTATGTGTCGGCAGAGAGAGTGAGAGAGTGCTGTGTGAGTGAGAGAGAGAGAGGGAGAGAGAGAGAGTGCCGCTGGAGTGAAGGCTGGGAGAGTTAAGCCGTCTGCGCGCGAAGAGGCATCGTCTGATGGCCACAGCGCACCGCACTGTGCGTAGGCACGCAAGAACGTGCACGCTGGGAGGGAGTGAGCACGGGGGGAGGAGAAGCCGTAGCGCACCAAGCTGCGTGAATATCGGGCACTGAAGCGGGCGGGTGCGGGCGAAGGGAGACGCGGACACAGATGCTGAAGCGAGCGGATACACGGGTGGGAGCGGGCGCTGGCAGAGGCGGGCGCACGCAGACGTGTGGGCGGGTGCTGGAGTAGGCGCTGGCAGAGGCGGGCGCACGCAAACACACGGGTGGGCGCTGGAGCGGGTGCAGGGCTGGATGCGGGTGCGGGCAAACAGCGGTTGCGGTGCGCCGGGTGATTGGTTAAGCTTCAAAGCTTGAAGCTTTGTGGTAATGGCGGAAGTGGCTTAACAGAGAATACCACCATGCCCATTGGCTCTGAGATGAGCTGGGCGGTGGTGGACTCACAGTGGTGGTTGTGCTCCACTATATGGTGCTCCTGCCCACAGAGTGTCTCCTCAGAGGAGGAGGGCCTGTGTATGGAGGGAGAGGAGAGGGGACAACCTAGAGAAGAAGGTGGTGCTGTGTTGGGTTTTCTCTTAGGTGGCCCCCCGGCTCCCTTGCAAAGAAGAAGCCGCCCTATTTTATAGAGGAAGAAGGCATGCACAGCGATGCTCTGGCTGTGCATGCAGCTGTGCATGGCTTGGCAGGGCATGGCAGGGCATGAGGCTGCAGGGCATGCTGTTGCAGAGCATGGCACGAGGAGGAAGGTCCAGCTAAGCATGCAGCCGCAGGAAGAATTCAAAGTCAAGTAAAATAAAAAATAAAAAGATGGTGAATTTTGCAAAGATGCACTTGAGGAAAAATGTTAATTGCAAGGCCATTTATTTCACTCTCCTCCCCTCTCAATTAAATGCATGCATGCGTGTATTTTTACAATGCAATTATGTCTACCTAATATGCACTGGTAATGCTAGGAAATAGCACAAGACGACACAATTGGAGGTGTATTTTTGCGGTGCAATCATACCCCCATGCCTATCTTTTGCTAGTCCCTAGCAAAACATTTTTTTTGTGTTGTATTTAGTAATGATCTTTAAGCTGAAGATTTTCTTCTGAGGCAGCATAGGTGTGTTTATTGCTAGATATTGTGAGAACCAATTGTAGAGAAGACTACCAGTACTTTAAGTCTCACATGACATAGATCATCTCCCGACTAACCAGGACTCTTGATATTTAAACCTTAAGTATGATTTCCAGGACCCAAGAGGTTTTTGCCGTACTCGAGAGCTCAAGAGGTTATGGCTTGTGGTTAGTGAAGGATCAAGACTGACCAGATGAACATTAAGACTGAAGCCCAGGGTTTCACGAATTTTTAAGTACAGGTTGGTCCCAGTTTCAGCTCGTGTCTTCAGATTGACCCTTAAAAGGATGATGGAAAACTCAACTCCCATTTTCTGACATTTGTGGCTCAAAGAAAACAGGGTATTTTCCCTGAAGAACTTTTTTTTTTTTTGTAGGAAGAAGACTTTACAGATATATGCGAGATATACTAACTTATTTGCATCTTTTTTTTTGTTTTTGAAACATGTGTCAGTATATCTCTTACAACATTATTTGGAGGAGCACACTTTTCTTTTTGGTGGGAGAGTTCCTTTTTGGTGGAAAGAGTCTTTCATAAACACAAGACTAAAGCCTAGGATAAAGAGTCTACCTGCGCACACAGGTAAGGATTCCACCTTCCCTAATGAACACTAGGGTTGCATCTTATGTTCACCTGGTCTTTCTTGATGTGTGTAGTGTGAACCAAGATTACTTAGGCTCTCAAGTAGGAGTAAACCAATGAATCCTGTACTGGTGTCTTAGGTACAAGAATACATCCTTAGTTAGGAGAGATTCCGATCTATCTTGTCAATGCTCAAGTGAATTAAGCCTAGCCTGAGCGAATCAAGCTTCTGTGGCCTGGAAAGTCTTCAAAGTAGTGGTTGAATATCCATAAATACTTATTGTATTTTTGTTTCAGCCTTTAGATCATTACTAAACACCTTTATATATATATATATATATAAACTGCATGATACCCTAAATTACCCAGATCCTATGGATGCCTATCCACCCCCCCATGCCAAACAATGCTATGTCCTCATATGCATGCAGGGTAGGGTAGAGAAAGGATGAAAGATCGGGTAACGAGAGCTGAGGTGCCGAGTATACAGCAGGGTGGTAGGGTGGGTGGATGGTGGGTGGTGAAGTGAAAAGTGAAGTGATCGTGATAGTGACGTGAAAAGTGATGGTGGACGGTGAGTGTTATTGGGGTGCCTCCCAACGAGCGCTGAATTTAACATCCCCAGCTGGACTCAGAATGAGGCAAAAAATTAGTTACCCTCCAGCAGGGCAACGGTTTCTCCAACAGGGGCAGGTTCATGAGTAAGATATGGTTTCAAACGCTGCCCATTGACCGTAAATTTATGCCCAGATTTAGGATCTTCAATCTCGATGGCCTCGTTGGGAAATGGTCTTGAGACCAAGAAAGGACCAGTCCATTTGGACTTCAGTTTCCCAGGAAAGAATTTGAGTCGGGCATTATAGAGCCAAACTTGCTGAGATGGCTGAAATTCTTTACACCGAATACAGTTGTCGTGAAAAGCCTGAGTGCATTGTTTGAAAGTTAAGGTAGAATCATAGGCTTCACGACGGAGCTCTTCCAGCTCCTGGAGTTGGAGTTTCCTTTCTCGACCACACAAGTCTGGGTGGAGGTTACATTGGCGAACAACCCAATAAGTGCGATGCTCCAACTCCACGGACAAATGACAAGGCTTCCCGTAAATGATTCTATATGGAGACATACCAAGGGGAGCCTTGAAGGCGGTCCGATATGCCCAAAGTGCATCAATCAGCTTGTCGAACCAATCCTTACGGTCAGGTCGAACCGTTTCCTGGAGAATCTGCTTGATTTGCCGGTTCAACACCTTTGCCTGACCGTTCGTCTGAGGATGATATAGGGATGCTATGCGATGGTGACTCCGTATTTCCTCAGAAGTGCCCGAAGAGAAGCATGGGTAAAGTGGCTTCCTCCATCCGAGATAATGGCTCGAGGGATCCCAAAGCATGCAAAGATGTGGTCTTTGACAAATCGGGTGGATATAACATGGTCATCACGGCGCGTGGGAATAGCCTAGATCCATTTTGAAACATAGTCAACGGCCACGAGAATAAATTCGAAGTCGTTGGAAGGAGGAAAGGGACCCATGAAATCAATTCCCCAAATGTCGAAGATTTCTGCAGCTAGGAGGGGTTGTAAGGGCATCATGTCACAACGTGACATTGACCGTAACGACTGGCACCTAGTGCAATGCTTGGCATAATTGTGTGCATCCTGGTGAAGGGAGGGCCAAAAGAAACCGCACTGCAACACCTTGGCTGCAATTTTCCTCCCAGAGAAATGGCCTCCGTAGGCCTAATCGTGGCAGAAGGATATCACACTGGGGAATTTGCTGTCAGGAATACAGCGACGGATGATTTGATCAGCACCTATCCGAAAAAGAAGTGGATTATCCCAGAACTAATACTTTGCTTCTGCCATGAGACGCTCGCACTGGTTTTTAGGCCAACCACGTGGAAGGGATCTAGAAGCAAGGTAATTGGCAATGTCGGTATACCACGGTCCACTTGCCACATTAATTGCCAATAGGTGCTCATCAGGAAAAATCTCATTGATAGGCAGAGTAAGTCCAATATGGTCAGGGTCCAGTTTGGAAAGATGATCAGCCACAACATTCTGGGCTCCGACCTTATCGCGAATCTCAATGTCAAATTCTTGGAGCAGAAGGATCCAACGAATCAGTCTAGCCTTGGCATCCTTCTTCTGCATGAGATGGCGAATGGTTGTGTGATCAATGAAAACAATAACGTGTGAGCCCTGAAGGTAAGAGCGGAATTTCTCCAGCCCAAAGTCGACCGCCAGTAGTTCTTTCTCAGTGGTAGTGTAATTACGCTGGGCCTCATCCAACATCTTACTGGCGTAGTACACCACGAAGGGGTGTCTATCGCGTCTTTGTCCCAGGATGGCTTCGACTGCAAGGTCGGAAGCGTCACACATGAGTTCAAAGTTGAGGGACCAATCAGGTGGTTAGAGAACAGGGGCCCTGGTGACAGCATTATGCAGCTGCGTGAATGCTCGTATGCAATCGGGGCCCATATTGAAGGGTATGTCGGTTGATAGGAGATGAGTTAAAGGTCGAGAAATCTTAGATATGCTGTGATGAATCTCCTATAGATACCGACATGTCCCAGGAAGGAGCGAATTTGTTTGATAGAGCCAGGCACAGGTAAATCAGCAATGACATCAAGCTTAGCTCTATCAACCTCGATACCCCTATCGATGATGATGTGCCCGAGAACAATTCCCTCGTGCACCATAAAATGACTTTTTTCCCAAGAAAGCATGAGGTTTACATCAATACATCTCCTAAGGATACGAGTCAGGTTGGCAAGACAGTCGTCGAAAGATGGTCCAAAGACAGAAAAGTCATCCATGAAGACCTCGAGAAAGTCACCTACCATGTCATGGAATATCGCCAGCATACATCTCTGGAAAGTTGCTGGCACGTTGCAAAGTCCGAACGGCATCCTTCTAAATGCAAAGGTGCCGAAGGGGCAGGTAAAGGTGGTTTTCTCTTGGTCCCCGAGGGTCAATTTCCACCTGGTTATATCCTGAGAATCCATCCAGGAAATAAAAAAATTTATTTCTCGCAAATCGCTCCAGGATTTGGTTAATGGAAGGTAGCGGAAAGTGATCTTTCTTAGTTGCAGCATTGAGTTTCCTATAATCTACACACACTCTCCAAGATGTAGGAGTGCGTGTAGGGATGGATTCGCCCCTGTCATTGACATGGATGGTGAGTCCCGCCTTCTTGGGTACAACGTGAATCGGACTCACCCAGGGGCTATTGTTGATCAGGTAGATTATACCCGCATCCAGCCATTTAATGATTTCTTTTTTAACGACCTCCCGCATGTTAGGGTTGAGATGTCGCTGCATCTCATGGGAAGGTCGAGCCTCCTCCTTCATATATATATGGTGAGTGCAGTAGGAGGGGCTAATGCCAGATAAGTCTGATAAAGACCATCCAATGGCTGCCTTGTGTTCTATGAGGACCTTCGTTAGTTTGCACTCTTGCTCCCTGGTCAATTTTGAGCTGATGATTACAGGGAGCATTTCATTTGGCCCCAAGAAAACATATTTAAGTGTACTAGGCATCTCTTTCAGCTCAGGAGTGGATGGTGAAAGGTCTGGCATTTCTTGGGACGAGAGTGTCCCAGGCGGATCGGAGAACAAGTCAGGAGGAAGAAGTTGGCCCTCAGATAGGCCAAGAAGAGGGGCTTATTGGATAGATGGATCCAAAAGGGAATAGCCCCAGTGAGTAGGTTATGGGCTCAAGGTCCCAGTGTGGAGTTGCAAATCCGCCTGATTTGGTGGGAAAGAAAGGGCAATCCGGTCTTCAAGAGTGTGGACCGGCGGTGAGTAGCCCGGATATGACTCAGACCACGAGGTATGGGAAGCGGAGAAAACCTCATCAAAAGTCTGGTCAGGAGAAGGTACGAGACAAGGGAGGGATGGGGGAACAACACCGTATGTGTTGATCAGGCAGTCATCAGTGTTTACAGGTAATCCGCAGCAATCTGAATATGTCCCAATTAGTCTGATACACGCACTGACGACCATGTCCTCGTCAGACGTGTCATCCTCAATGCAATCGCAATCAAAGTTCTTGGCTACCTTGAAGATGTTAAGCTTGAGCTTTTCAGATCCAACGACAATCTCAATACAGCCCGACTCGCAGTCGATATGGGTGCGGGCTGTGGCCAAGAAAGGTCGACCAAGGATGATCAGACAATCAGAAAGTGAGCTAGGAACTTCCATATCTAAAATAAGAAAGTCAACAGGAAAACAAAGACTGTTGACCCTAACCCCCACGTCTTCCACCACACCCTTTGGGATTTTGACAGAACGATCTACCAACTGTAACGTGACAGGGGTGGGTTTCAGATTTCCGAAGGAAAATTTTTCGAGCATGATGGTCAGTATAAGATTGATGGAAGATCCTAGATCAAGTAGGGCACGGTTAAAACTGCAGCCTTGGATGCTACAGGAAATAAGCGGTGTACCTGGATCTTTCTGCTTCGGTGGTAGGTTTGACAGTATAGCACAACTCGCATGAGGCGAGAGAACCACCAGATTCTTGGTTTTCTTCGACTGTCGCCTGGGTGTTGTGTAGTCTTTGAAAAATTGGGCGACAGTAGGTATGTGGTCGATAGCCTCGACTAGGGGTACCTTGATTTCTACATCCCTGAACAAATTACGCAGGTTATCAAAGGCCTACGTATCTTTCTTCTTCCCTTTTGGCTCCCTCAGTAGAGCCTCAGGGAATGGAACTGATTCTGGCATCAATTTGGGTGTATCGTCCTCTCGTGAATGCGGTGCGCATCGCAAATGAGAGGGCGATGAAGAAGACGGGCCAGGATCAGGTAGAGGCGGATCGACAGTCTGCTTGCCGCTCCTCGTAGTGATAGCATTGGACGATGCGGGTCCAGTGGGATCATACGGCGGAGGAGGGTTCGCAATAGGGACATAAGAGTGCGGTGCTGTAGCGAGATTAGCCTTAAATCCTAGTGGAATGCTCGGAGCCTGCAGAATCTGATGAACCTGCCCCCGAGATGGTTGTACCTGTGGTTGAGGACCACGGGGTATGAAATTTCGCGGGTTGGGAACAGGTTGGGCGGGAAGAGTGCCCTGAGATCGAGTCACCATGCGTAGTTGACTGATCTCAGCATTCTGCTACTCCAATTGGTGCTGAAGAGAGGTCATGTTCTCTTCATGGTGCTTTGACATTTCCGTCATCATTCGCATCAATTTATCAAGAGGACTTGATGCATGTTCTGTTTGTGGTATGCAAGGACCCGATGGCGGATTTGCCATAGGATTAGACTGGGCCCTTGGGATGACGGGTGCGGATGGTCGCATGGGTCAACCTGCGGGGTTTTGGTGCTGCGGGTTGTTGAACCATGTGAAGTTCGGATGATTTCGCTACCCTGGGTTATAAGTGGCAGAGAGCGGGTTGTTCCCCAGGGTGCAAGCATCTTTTATCCCAGAAGACGCGTTCGCATGTAAATATGCATCCAAGCACACGGAGGCTTGGTCCTCCATGTCGAAATACTGGCTCGCAGAAGCCAGATCCACATGACTTACCGAGTCGCTCGGCACGACACTCGGTAAGGAAGGTCTTAAGGGTTTCTTGGAATAAGCCTAGTGTTGGAAGAATTGGGATTGTGACGAAGTGGTGAGGTGGGGGTGTTTGCCATAGAATGGGCGGGGTTGGCCAGAAGGTCGTCTAGCTTCTTGTGCACGACGGAGACTTCATCCAATTTCTGTGCAATAAGGCTGAGATTTGTGGATGAATGGGAAGGTCCCGTGTCAACTTCGTGGACATTTCAGGGCAGGCTGGTACGATTAAAGGCGACAATGGAGGCATTGTCCATTGAGTTTTCGCTCATATTTTCAAATAATTCGAATGCTCCATTTTCGTCTTTATTCATGAAATTCCCTCTGCAGGAAGCATCTGCAATCTGCTTCAAAGTCTCATTTAGCCCATAGTAGAAAATTTGGGTTATATGCCACTTAGGTAGACCATGGTGCTGACACTTCCTGAGAAGGTCATTATACCTCTCCCATGTCTCATGAAATTGTTCGTCGTTTTGTTGCGTAAATGAAGTGATAGCATGGCGAAGCGCATTGGTTCGCCCGATTGGGAAGAACTTCTTGAGAAACGCTGTTCGCATCTCTTCCCAAGAGTGGATGGTTCTTCCAAGGGTGCGTAACCACTGCGACGCTTTATCCTACAATGAAAACGGGAACATTTTCATGAGGACTATAGGTAACCCGATATTTCTAGGTTTAACAGTTTCATCCAATCGGGTTAGGTCTTCCAAGTGGAGAAAAGGATCTTCACTTGCAAGACCATGAAAGTGAAAATTTATCAGGCCAATTATGTTTGGTTTCAGTTGAAAGTCGTCCCCACCCAAGGGGACCCAAATTTGTCCTATGGTCTCTGTAGCAGCGGGATTCTGATAGGAGCTAAGAGACCTAGGGTCCTCCCATTCAGGAGGGTTTTGCATTTCCTCTAATGTTTCCCTAATGGCTTCAATTTGTTCATTATACATTTCCATTTGGGCTTGGAGGCAGGTTATGGGATCTAAGGCTCCACCACCTGGTGGGTTTTGAGGGCGATTTCCTCCCTCAGGATTTGGGGGTGGGCGTGCAGCCATGTTTGTAGAGGAGGAGGACGATTCGGCTTCTTTTCTAAATTTATCAGGCAATTCACACAGTTTAGGATTTTGTGACCTCCCCCCAAACATGCACTACCGCAGCAAGAATTGGGGGGATAAGAAGGGAAAAGGAGATGAAAGAAATGACGCTGCAAAGATACACTTGATGACAAATCAATTCAATCAAATTCCTAACCTCTACAGTGTGCCCTTAGACCTAAAGATCTAAGTTACCTACTATCACGGACTACGGAACCGAATGCGAGCACCGCGAAACCACGGAGCCAGATTGAAAGGCCGTTTGCCCCAGTTTTAGACACCTGATAGCACGCGGGAACCCTCACCAGCACGTAGGTGCTATACGCAGGTAGTTAGACCTCCAATCCTTAATAAGGGTCAAGTTGCTACCAATTTTAGTTAGAGGATTAGGATCAAGTGCTTTTGAAATGTGAAGGGCGTTGTTTATGGGTAATGCCCAAGTGATTGATTTTTGAAAGTGTGTAAACCAAGCATGCAACAGGGAAATCTCCTCGAATTGAAGTTTTAATTGGTGAATGGCTTTTAGAATTCATCCTTAAGTAGTATGGATTTTAGGATTTCGCTGAATTACCAATTCAACCAATCTCCGGGTTTTGAGAGAATACAAGTTTTCTTCTAAGCCCAACAAACCCTTCTTCAATGTCAATTGGTTAATGCATGCTAAAATGCAATGGGCTTCCCTAAATGGAGATTTCTATGTGTGGATGCACGAATCTATTTTAGATTAGTGTGAAAGGGAGCCAAAGCACTTCAATTTAAGTGCTCCCAATCACCAAAAATGATTTCCACACACAAGGCTCAACCAAAAGATGAAGAAAATCAAATTGTTGGGGTTGAAATATTCAGGATCGAATCTTAGGCATGTGAAAGGTCGTGGTGGGGTTGGAATCAACTCAATTCCAAGTCTCCCCACCAAAAAGGTGATCCCGAATTGCAGGTAAATGAGGCAAAGAGGGGTGACAATCAATCTTTTTATGTTTGCCTCAAAGAATACTTCACACGGAGAAAAATTCAAGAATCAAGATTCTTGGATTTTTGCTATGCGAAGTAAGGCGGGAAATCCCAGGGCGGTGGGAGTGATGACAAATAAGCAAACAAGTGATTTTAATCCACTTGCCCCAAGAGATCCCAAGAAGTTTTTCTAGTTTTTTTTTTTTAGTTTTTTTTTTTTTACTTTGGTGACAAGTTAACCTAAGTTGCTTAAGAAAGGAAGACCTACTTGTTCCGCAACGTGTGCGAAGCTTCAGTGCAGTGTCGGTGTCTTCGCGCTCTCGTTCCCGCCTTGGACCTGCCCACGTTTCCGACTTCATCTGCCTGCCTTCTCCTTGCAACAGGTTCACCTGCACAGCAATAAACAAAAACACCCGTGAAGAGAGAAGAGAAAAAAAATGAAAGGAATGGAATAGAAACTTACTTGCATACGCACTTCCCCGGCAACGGCGCCATGAAAGGGATGGTGGTTGGACCCGGTTAGGTTGTGTTAATATGGTGATTTTATCGTTGAAATGTGTATAGTGGTTAACCTAAATCGAGCCCAACCATCTCTTTACAAAATTTTTTTTACCTGGCCTACTTGATTTTATCTTGGTCACTTTTAGGCCCAGGGTTGAACTCAGGGAAGTGGGGTTAGAAGTCAAGTTTCTACGCCTTTCCTACAACGAATCTCTTCCATTCGTTTATTGTGTTTTTGGCGTTTTTCTATTTATATTTTTTTCTGATGATTCTTGTCCTTGAGGCACACCCTTAAAATTAGGTTCTTGGCTTTGAGCCAAATCAGGGTTCCAAAACGGGTCTTGCTATTCGCAAGATGGAGTACCTGCAAGTCAAGGATTATCTTTTCTCCTTTATATATTTTTTTTATCTTTTTATTGGCAGGAAAGAGAAGCAGAAATAAAGTAAATATAGTATATATATATATGTATATATATAAGTATAAAGGGGTGGGGGTGGAAGCGGAGATGGAGTGTAGCATGGTGTCGAGTTGGTTGTCATCTAGAAAGACGCAACCAACAGGATGAAGTGCCACGTGGAGTGTAAGGTGGATGGGTGGAAGATGAGTGTGAACACGCTTTCTGTACGCGTGTATCGGGGAATATCATCAACTGCTGCAGATATTCCCGTGATACAACGTATGGTAAGTAATGTGAAAATATATATATATGCATATATGTAAATATATCTATATGTATATATGGTTATAAATATATAGGTATATATGTAGTTATATGTGTATATATATGTATATATGTATATATGTATATGTATATATATATAGGTATGTAACTATATGTATAGATAGATATATGTATAGATGTATACATATATATATATATGTATATATATGTATATATAACTATATAGATGTATATATATATATATATATATATATATATATGTATAGATATATATAGTAATATATGTAAATAGATATATGTAGATATATATATATATGTATATGTATATATAGTTATAGATATATACGTATAAATATATGTATTTATATGTATATATATGTATATATATATATATATGTGTGTGTGTGTGTGTGTGTGTGTGTGTGTATCTATACTTATACTTAGTTATATAGGTAATAATATATATATAAATATATATGTATATATATATATGTATGTATACTAATACTTAGTATATAGGTACTACTATATGTATAGATATAAGTATATATATATATATATATGTATAAAGTAGAGTATAGGTGTGTGTGTGTGTATGAGAGTGTGAGTGTGTAAGTGTCGGCAGAGAGAGTGAGAGAGTGCTGTTTGTGAGAGAGAGAGGGAGAGAGGGAGAGAGAGAGATAGCGCTGCTGGAGTGAAGGCTGGGAGAGTTAAGCCGTTTGCACGCAAAGAAGCGTCGTCTGATGGCCACAGTGCACCGCGCTGTGCGTAGGTGCGCGAGGATGTGCATGCTAGGAGGGAGTGAGCGCGGGGGGAGGAGAGGCCACAGTGCACCACGCTACGTGAAGATCGGGCGCTGAAGCGGGCGGGTGCGGGCGAAGGGAGATGCGGACATAGATCCTGAAGCGAGCGGATATGCGGGCGAGAGCGGGAGCTGGCAGAGGCGGGCGCACGCAGAAGTGCGGGTGGGCACTGGAGCGGGCGCGGGGCTGGACGTGGGTGCGGGCAAACAGTGGTTGCGGCGTGCTGGGTGACCTGTTAAGCTTCAAAGCTTGAAGCTTTGTGGTAATGGCAGAAGTGGCTTAACAGAGAATACCACCACGGCCATCGGCTCTCAGATGAGCTGGGCGGTGGTGGACTCATAGTGGTGGTTGTGCATCACTGCGAGGTGCTCCTGCCCGCAAAGTGTCTCCTCAGAGGAGGAGGGCCTGCGTATGGAGGGAGAAGGGAGGGGACGGCCTGGAGAAGAAGGTGGTGCTGTGTTGGGTTTTCTCTTAGGTGGTCCCCTGGCTCCCTTGCAAAGAAGAAGCCGCCTTGTTTTATAGAGGAAGAAGGCATGCACAGCCATGCCCTAGCTGTGCATGTGGCTATGCATGGCTTGGTAGGGCATGGCAGGGCATGCGGTTGCAGGGCATGTTGTTGCAGAGCATGGCGCGAGGAGGAAGGTCCAGCCATGCCATGCAGCAGTGGGAAGAATTCAAAGTCAAGTAAAATAAAAAATAAAGAGATGGTGAATTTTGCAAAGATGCACTTGAGGAAAAATGTTAATTGCAAGGCCATTTATTTCACTCTCCTCCCCTCTCAATTGAATGCATGCATGCGTGTATTTTTACAATGCGACTATGTCTACCTAATATGCACTGGTAATGCTAGGAAATAACACAAGACGGCATAATTGCAGGTGTATTTTTGCGGTGCAATCACAAGGTCATCCTGCCTGACCATGTTTGCTTGGCTCTCCAACATGGAACACCCCCCAAAATGAAAGACCCAGGGGCCCTGTATATTTTAGTGGTTATAGGTAACCAACACATTGATGAGGCTCTGCTCGATCTGGGTAATCCTCCAGGTCGTAGACAGATCACTTAAGACACCACGGGGATTGCTAGAAGATGTCCTTGTGAGAGTGGAGGACTTCTTCCCTATTGACTTTCTGGTGCTTGATACTGACCCATCTAATAAGCCCACAAAGCCGTCCATTATTCTGGGATGCTCGTTCTTGGCCACAGCCAATGCCTCTATCAATTGTAGATCTAGGGCACTTAAAATGGGCTTCGGGAACAAGAAGACCCGGTTGAATGTTTTTGATACTTACAAGCAATCCAGATTTGAAGGTTGTTCTCAGATTGAGGTCGTTGATGAAATAATTGAAGAGAGTACTCCAGCACTCCTATGTAGAGATCCCCTTCAAAAGGTCATATCTAAGGACCATCCTCCGATTATTAAAGAAACTGAAAGGGAAATGCCTGAATTAGAAGAGTTGCTGGGGATACACACTGAGTCTCTATCCCCACCGTGGACCATGAAGGTAGTTCCGCTACCTAAGGCAGGGACATCTCAACTTAAACCCTTAATCCAAAAGGCTCCTGAGTTGGAGTTGAAACCCCTCCCGAGCACATTGAAATATGCTTTCCTTGGACCTAATAACACGCTCCCCGTTATTATCTCATCTGCATTATCTGAATTGCAAGAGGGTGCTTTGCTTGAGTGTTTACAAAGGCACAAAGAAGCAGTTGCCTGGTCAATTGCTGATATTAAGGGTGTTGATTCCTCTCTTTGCATGCATCATATATACACGAATGAGTCCGTGAAACCTTTCCGAGACATGTAGAGAAGGCTCAACCCAAATATGCGAGAGGTTGTCAAAAAGGAGACTCTGAAATGGCTGGATGAAGGGATTATCTATCCCATTTCAGATAGTAAATGGGTCAGTCCTATTCATGTAGTACCCAAAAAGGTAGGAATCACTGTGGAGGAGAATGACCAAGGAGAGTTGGTGACCACTAGACCCTCAATTGGTTGGAGAGTCTGCATTGATTACCATCTTTTGAACACGGCTACCCAGAAAGATCATTTCCCCTTACCGTTTATCGATCAAATTTTGGAACAATTGGTGGGGAACAAGTACTTCTGTTTTCTTGACAGGTACTCTAGGTATAATCAGATAGTCATTTTTCCTAATGATCAAGAGCGTACCACCTTCACGAGTCCGTATGGCACATTTGCATTCCGCCGAATGTCATTTGGGTTATGTAATGCTCCTGCCACTTTCCAACGTTGTATGATGGCTATCTTTTCTGATATGATCGACGAGTTTGTTGAAATTTTCATGGATGACTTCTCCATTTATGGCTCGTCGTTTGACCTATGCCTTTCGCACCTTGATAAAGTCTTAACCCGTTGCGAAGAGGCAAAGCTGGTGCTTAGCTGGGAGAAAAGCCACTTTATCATCCAGCAGGGCATTGTGTTAGGGCATATAGTTTCTGAGAGAGGATTAGAGGTGGGCACCGCAAAAATTGATTCCATCTCTAAGCTTCCTTTGCCCGCCAATGTTCGTCAAGTTAGATCTTTCCTTGGCCATGCTGGATTTTATAAGCACTTCATTAGAGATTTCAGTAAAATCTCTAAGCCACTCTGCGACCTGCTAGCGAAGGATGTCTCCTTCGATTTTGATGATAGATGTGGCGAGGCTTTCCAAGTCTTGAAGAAAGACCTTATTACCGCGTCGATTCTCCAAGCACCAGATTGGACCCTCCCGTTTGAGCTAATGTGCGATGCTTCTGATTTTGCAGTGGGAGCGGTCTTAGGTCAAAGGGTTGATGGCAAACCTCATGTGCTGCATTATGCCAGCAAGACCCTTGTGGATCCTCAGTAAAACTACATGGTCACTGAAAAGGAACTTCTTGCTGTAGTATTTGCTTTGGAAAAGTTGCGATCTTATCTTTTGGGATCCAAGGTTGTGGTGTTCATTGATCATTCTGCCTTAAAGCATCTTCTTGCTAAAAGGGACACCAAACCTCGCCTAATTCGTTAGATTCTACTACTCCAGGAATTTGACCTCAAAATTAAAGATAAGAAAGGAGTTGAGAATGTGGTAGCAGATCATCTGTCTAGGATCCCTATTGAGGCATCAAACCTTGCTGGTGGTATTCAAGAGACTTTCCCTGATGAGTCTCTGATGGCCGTGGAGGCTAAAACTCCTTGGTTCACTAACATAGTGAACTATCTGGTCACGGGCATTATCCCCAGTACTTGGGACAAGTAGAAGTGAGACAAGTTTCTTGCTAATGCTAAATTTTATCATTGGGAGGAACCCGAACTTTTTAGAGTAGGCCCTGACAAGCTTTTTCACCGTTGCGTCCCTGATGAAGAACAAAGAAGTGTTTTGAGTTTCTATCATGACCTCCATTATGGGGGACATTTTAGTGGGAAGAAGACTGCCCATAAGGTTCTTCAGTCTGTCTTTTGGTGGCCCACATTATTCCGAGATGCACATACGTATGTGGGTGCATGTCTACGTTGCTAGTAGACAGGAACCATTGGAAAAAGGGATGAGATGCCCCAGCAATGTATCCTCCCTGTTGAGATCTTTGATATTTGGGGCATTGACTTCATGGGTCCCTTTCCTATGTCCTTCGGATATGAGTACATCCTTGTGGCTGTAGACTATGTATCGAAATGGATAGAAGCCATACCCATGAGAACCAATGACCATTCCGTGGTCTTGGGCTTTGTTAAGGCTAATATCATTTCTCAGTACAGGTGCCCAAGGACGATCATAAGTGATGGAGGACCTCACTTCAAGAACGTATACTTCACAAGACTACTCCAAAATTTGGGAGTCAACCACATGATAGCCACACCTTACCATCCCCAAATGAGTGGACAAGTTGAAGTGTCTAATAGGGAGATTAAGCAAATTTTAGAAAAAATTGTCAGGCCCGATCTAAAGGATTGGTCTAAAAAACTAAATGATGCTCTTTGGGCCTGCAGAATCACGTATAAGACTCTCTTGGGCTTGTCTACTTTCTGTCTTGTCTACGGAAAAGCATGCCACCTTCCCGTTGAAATCCAACATAAAGCCTATTGGGCTATTAAAAACGTTAACTTGAATTTGGATAAAGTGGGAAAGGCACGCATGTTAGAGTTAAGTGAGCTTGAGGAGCTTCGTAATGAAGCCTATGAAACTTCTCAAGCTTACAAGCAACGTACAAAAGTCTTCCATGATAAGCACATCATTAGAAAGACTTTTAAGCCCAACCAGTGGGTCTGGCTTTTCAATTCCAGACTTAAATTATTTCCTGGAAAGCTCAAGTCCCGTTGGGATGGGTCATACGTTGTTATCAATACTTTCCCTCATGGAGCTATAGAAATTCGGAACCCTACTTCAGGAGCAAGCTTTAAGGTAAATGGCCAGTGACTTAAACCTTATATTACTCTTTCAGATGGCCAGGTTTTGGACGCACTTCGGCTTGAGGAGCCTTAGCTCCTCCCACTCTTCTCCTCAGGTGATATTCTTCTATGTCTGCATTTTTCGAATGAGGACATTATTAGTCTTAGGCATGGGGGGTATAACCTAAGAATGTTTATAGCATTTATAAATATTTGCATACATTTAGGACATTTAAAAAAAGAACTCTTATTTTCTTGAGCTGAATTGGTTGGTCCCTAGCAAAACATCTTTGTTATGAAGGTGTCATTAAAGAATTTTCTTCTTAAATTGTTTCTTAAGTTTAGAATACAATACATTTACTTCACTTGCTTGTAGACTGGGTAATGGATCCTTGAAGAAAACCAATAAGAATTTTTAGTTTACTGAACCCTTGGACAGTTAATAGGGAGTCAGGAATGCTATCTTCTAGTAGATCCACCCCATATTTGTGAGAAGAAAGTAGAGAGATTACTGGTGCACTAAGTCTAGTGCAAGGGCTCTTAAGTTTTGGACAATTAGATGATGATACTTCAGAGTTAGGCATAGTTTTTGCTCTTTGTTCCTGTGTGCGTACTTTGTGTGAATTCCTGAGAGTTACCCAATAAGGCAGATACACAGAGATTGAGTCTTAATAAAGCTGACTATGGTGGATGGTTACGATCGTCCTTCATAGAGTCCTCGGCTGAAGGAGGGTAATAGTGTCAAAGGTCAGAAATACACCTGTCCTATCCATTCCTTCCCGGTGCCGCGAATAGGCACTTCCACCAAATAAGCCACACAATATCCTCTTGACCATTATCATCGCTAATAATACCTCATAAATGAAAGTCTGTGTCGTGTTATGTTGATTTATAAAGGAAGAAAAAGAAAAAAAAAGAGAAGAAATAATTATATTAAAAAAAAAAAAGAGAAGAAGAGAAAGAGAGAAAAGAAAAAGAAAAGAGCCCAAGTTTATAATTTTATCTTTGTAACATTGTTTCTGAGGCAACAAAAACACCTATCGCGATCCACCAAATATGACCCATACCTAGCTTTCAGTATTTCTGATCGCCCGAATACTGGCTGAGGACTCTAACTTAATTGTAGAGTTATTAGTACTTTAATTGAAGTGTGAATGCCATGTGAGGCCACCAAACAGTGAGTACACTTACTAAATCTGGCAAGATTTGTGATCTCAGAAAGAAAAAAAAACAAAAGAGTGAGCTCCAAGGAACATCAAGAGAGCATAGTTGTTTAGCCTCTCTTTGAATTGACTTGTCTAATAGTCTAGAGATCTAGAGTCTGTAGTACTAGACTACATGTAGCACCAGATGAGTATGTGCCACCAAATACAAATCTATTCAACTCGATATCTCCTACCTAAGCCTAAAGCTGGGGTCAATTTACAGATTATTTTCTGCTTTATCCCCGAGGGAAGTAGTTGCCTATCCTGATAGAAATATTTACTAAGGGATAAGTACAAACTGCAAATGTAAGTTGGTTATTTTCACTTGGATCCGTTACCTAGGCTAGTATCACTTCACATTTGTCTGGATCTCTAAAGTTTTGAAATAAAAAAAGAAGAAATCTTCTGATTACTTCTATTATTTTTCATTTTTGCTAGGGACTAGCAAATCTTAGGCATGGGGGTATTTGATGAGTCCATTTTAATGGACTATTATTACGCCTAAGTTAACTTTATTCTTACATTTATGTTTGTTAATACCTACATTAGGTCATAAAATGATTGCATCTATTGGAGGCAGGATGTTAGGCGGGCTCAGGGCGACAACAGGCGATGCCAGGGCGGCGACCGGTGGAATCAGGGAAGGCAAAGGATGGACTACTTGGAGGTCGAGGGCTTGGAGGCGGAAGGAGAGGAGAGACTCTGATATGCATGGTAAAAGGGTGATGGAGGTGAGGTGGACTGATAGAAGGGGTGCAAAGGAGAATGGCAAGATCTTGTGTTTCCGTTGCCGGCAGCGGGAACATATGGCGGCTACTTGCCGATCTCCCATGGTGTGTTTAGAGTGTAGGGGATTTGGTCACAAGAGGAATTTGTGCAGGGGTCTTGGGGGGCAGATGAAAGAATGTCATTTCCCGCACTCTGGAATTTTGAATTCTAAGGCTTTGTAGGTGCCTCCACCGCCCCCATCTTTGCGCAGCTCTGGGGGGCATACGGTTGATGTGGAGGTACCTATGACAGAGAACATCAAAGCGACAGAGATGGCATTGCGTGGAGCGCTGGTTGGAGAGGTTATGTCTAGAAGACCGACGATGGAGAATGTGCACAACCTAGTAAGCTCTCTTTCCCTTTCGACCAACTCCTGGTAGTCTGCCTTTTTGTCACCTACACGATTTGTCCTCTTTGGGTTGGGGATGATGGATGTTGAGAGGCTGAGATTTCAAATGTCTTGCAAAGATGGCCTCATGGTGATCTGGAGACTGGTTTCTCCCTTTGATGGAGCCCTGCCGGAGAGGCCACCCCAGAGAGTGGGTTCCAGATTGGGAAAACTTGAGATCAAGGGATTACCTTTGCATCTGAGGTCGAAGGAGGTCGTGACATCCATGATATCAGGATTTGCCTCAATGGCAGAAGATGCGATTGTTGGACTGCTGGAGGGCGATGGGTGCTCGTTGAATGTGATGGTCGATGTGTTTAAAGTTGGCTCAGTCCCTGATAGATTGATTCTGAGGTGTGGTGGGAGTTTATGGTTGCTGCGGTTGAGGTTCATGGTGGGTGACACTGTAGCGAAGCAAGATAAGTCGTCTGGATCTGAAGCTGGTGAAGAGGTGGCTGCGCAGGACATGTGCATGGCTCCATCTGAAGAACCCCCATCTATCAAAAAACGTAAGGACCATCATGTGGGGGAAAGGGGGGAGGTATCGACTGAAGAGAAGGAGGAATAGGGTTGGGTGGAAGCATCAAGACCAACGCCTGTGGTGGCAAGGGATGAGTTGCCAATCGGTGAGGAGGCTGAGGGGCGGGGGTTCAAGAGACTCAGCTTGATTCCCTGAAGGATAAACAGGATCTGCACGAGATTGAGGATCTTAAATTTGATGGTGGTTCTTTCACTAAAATTGATAAGGGTAGATCACCTTATAGCCTCAGACAGAGGAAGTCAAAGGCTGACATACTGATGGATGAAGACAAGATTGCAGAGGTTATGCAGGTATGCAAGTGCCAAAGCCTCAGGGGGGAGGGATCTCGTGAGGATAGATGAGAATCCTCACTTGGAATGTACGTGGGTTGCGCGACAAAAGCCGGAGGGCTTCTCTGATGAGATATTTGAGACAATGGGGGATTGAATGTGCGATCATTCAAGAGACGCACATTGAGAATAACTCTGATAAGCCATGGTATGACCTGTTGGCTATGGGGATGAATGAATGTGTGAAGATTGATGCACAGGGGAGATCGGGGGGTATTGCTATCTGGTGGAGAAAGGTGTGGGCACAATGTCTGGAAGTTCAGAAAGCCAGGCACATGTTGACTTGCAAATTCCAAATTCACCTGGGGCATGAATGTATCTGGGTTACTGGGGTATATGGCCCTTGTGTTGCGTCTGCTAGGCAGGAGTTGTGGGAGGAATGGGCTGCTGCTGCTAAACTGGTGCAGGGGGGAGCATGGTTGACAGGTGGTGACTTCAACGTGTGCTAACAGGGGCAAACAGGCCTACTGGTGGCACAGACAGCTCAGCTATTGGCTTCCAGATGGTGGTTCAATCTCTTGAATTGAGTGAGTATCCGTCTTCTGGTGTGGAATTTACATGGCGCAATGGAAATGGGCTAGCATCCAAATTAGACAGATTTTTTGGGAATGTGAACATTCTTGAAAGATTTCAGCTATCAACTGTTAGTGGCTTGGACCGACCTTTCTCTGATCACACCCCTTTGGTGTGGGACAGTGGGGAAGAAACCCAAGTTGGCTCATACTTCAAGCTTAGAAGATCATGGCTGAATGAACTGGGTTTTTATTAGATCGTCATTTCATGGTGGCAAGCTAAAAAGGTGGAGGGCTCTACTACTATCAGATTGGCATCCAAGCTAACTGCTTTGCGCATTGTCTTAAAAGAGTATGGCATTACTATAAACATGATAAGGCAGCAAAGGAGGATGGAGGCTTTGAGTAACATTCAGGAGCTGGATTCTAAGGAAGCAGCTGACCCTTTATCAGAGGAAGAACTTGCAGATAGGAAGGTGTGGCAGGGTGTGATATTGGATGAAGATCTTAAACAAGAAATTGATTGGAGGGAGAGATCAAGGCAATTATGGCTTAAGGAGGGAGATGCCAACACGAAATTCTTCCATCTTGTGGCTAGCTCTTGGAGGTGTGCAAATTTTATATCTTCTATTCTCAGAGATGGACACAGGATCTCATCCATTCAAGAGATAAGATCAGAAGCCATCAAATATTATAGAGATGCTTCTCGGGCAGTTAAGAGGGGGGAATGGAGAATGGCAGGAAGTGATGCTCCTAGTGTGACAAGTGAACAAGCCTCTCAGCTGACAGCAACCATCACTGAACATGAGACCCTGCAGGCAATTAAAGAGCTCAATATGGAAGGTTCCCCAGGCCCTGATGGGATACAAGTCTTCTTCTATAGAGAGATGTGGAATGTGGTGGGCAAGGAAGTGATGGATGTCATTAGAGAGTTTGAGAAGGGAAATGATGGTTTTGAAAAGATCAACAAGTCATATCTCTTTTTACTACCTAAGTCAGTGGGAGCGGAGAAGTTCTCAGACTTTAGGCCCATCTCACTTTCAAATTCCATCTACCTTGTTGTCAGCAAGATTTTAGCTAACCGGCTGAGAACTGTTCTGCAGAGCCTAATCCATCCAGTGCAATCTACATTTCTGCCCAGTAGATCACTCCAAGAATCTTTCATTTTGGCTCAGGAAATGGTGAGTGGATGGCATAGAAGGAAGTGCAAGGCATTCATGTGGAGAGTTGATTTTCAGAAGGCATATGATTTGATCTCTTGGCCGTATCTCTGGGAGGTATTTAAAAGGAGAGGATTTCCTCCTTTATGGATCCAATGGATGAAACGTCGTATCACAACTGCCTCCTTTTCTCCATTGATCAATGGGAAGCCATGCGGTGTTTGGATTCAACCTCAGCGTGGGGTTAGACAAGGATGTCCTTTAGCCCCCTGGTCTTTAACCTTGCGGTGGATGGGCTTGCAAGGTATGCATGCAGATTGGCAGAGGTGGGTTTAATAAGAGGGTATTCACTTTCCAACAGGAGAAATCTAACCCCTATTTTGCAATATGCAGATGACACAGTCTTCTTTGTGGAAGGGACCAAGCCTGCTGCACATTCTCTGGGGCTATTGGTAAACATCTTTGGGGATATTTCAGGCCTGAAATTGAACAAGGAAAAGTCTACCTTGATATGTTTTGGCATGAATGAGCAGGAGTAGATGGATTTGGAGAATACATTGGGATCACCTCAAGTTAAACTACCAATGAGGTACCTAGGACTGCCATTGAGGGCTGCAAAGTTGAAGAAAACTGATTGGAATATCGTGTTTGATAAGGTCTCTGGCAAGTTGAAAGGATGGAGTAGTAAATTTTTGTCTAAGGGTGGGAGATTAATCCTTCTTAACTCAATCATAACATCCATCTCGGTCTTTTACTTTAGCATTTTCAAGACCCCGAAGTCTATTTGGAAATGATTGGATGTTATGAGAAAAAGATTCTTTTGGAAAGGAGCTGGCCATGAGGGTGGTTTTATGCAACCCATCAAATGGAATAAGATCTACAGGCCAAAGGAGATAGGTGGTATGGGGATTAAGGAGCTCAAGGAGTTCAATGAGGCCTTACTGATTAAGTGGGCCATCAAGATTCTGGATTGCAAGGAGGATTTGGTGGCAGATTTGATTAGGGACAGTTATGGTGGATCTAATAGTGCTCTGTAGAGGCTACAACCGGTGAAACTTTTCCCTTTTTGGCGATCAGTTATTAGTGCAATCAGCAACAATTGGCACTTGCTACAGCCTAGGCTCGGAGATGGCAGGGACTTTAGTATGTGGAACGAGCAGTGGTCAGGTCTGGGGATTCTGAAAGAGGCGTATCCGAGGGCTTATGCTGCTGTTGCAGATAAGGAGGCTAAAGTCAGCAGTCTGTGGTCTGCTGCAGAGGGATGTTGGCGGCTGGAAGGGCAAGAACATTACAGATCTGGCACTCGATTATGGGAGGATAGGCAGAACTTGATGGCTGCACTACAGCAAGTGCGTCCTAGGGTGAATGTGGCTGATACTTATGGCTAGAAAGGTGTATTTTCAGTGCAGCAAGCATATGAGAAGATCATCAGGTCTAACATTGAGATGGAGAGTGACCCAATTGACTGGAAAATATGGTTATTGAAAATCCTCTTGAAGGTTCAAATCTTCTTGTGGCTTTGCAGACGGGAAGGCCTGATCACTAGTGATCTTAGACATAGAAGAATGGGGACTACTTTGAATGCTTGCCACCTCTGTGGGTTACATACTGATAGTACGTCACATATTTTTTCCTCTTGCATGGTCACAGACAAGATTTGGAGGATGATTTTCTTAGAACCTCTTCCCACCTGGGATTCCCTTTGGCAGAGGTTCATTGCTCCTGGACGGCCATATGGGGGTATGGCTACCATTTTGTGGTGTGTGTGGAGGGTGCGTAATGATAAAGTTTTTCAGGAGAGACCGGTTAGATGTGAGAACATTGTAAATGAATGCTGGTCCCTCATATACAGCTGGGGATCTTTTTGGTAATGCTTTGTTTGATATGAAATATACTGCCCTCCAGATTGCTATCGTCTCACGATAGCATTCCTCACTTTTTCAAAAATGATTGCATTTATTATATTGCATTCTATAACTTATTATATAATTATTTTATGTTTCATTATTGTAGAAAAAATTTGTGCAAAGAAAAGGGTGGTGAAGAGAAATTTCCCCCTCACGGATCTCCCAACCTTCGGCCAACCTCAACAACTCCATCAACAGCCGCCGGCCAAGTTTACTAAGGGATTTGAAAATCCCTTGACTTGCGTCGGGGAGGAGATAAAAGAGATGATCTGAGGGGTTTGGAAGGGCACAACTGGGAAAAAGATCCTGCGTGCACCGTGAAGAAGGTGTGCATTGTGGACCCTTCCATCCTCCCCCAGTGCGCGCCTCCACCCCAACCTCCACACAGTAGTGTGCGCTCCATCTTCTCCCTTGTGCTGCAGCCATAGCCCTTGTGTGCAGCTGCAACCCTCCAAGCACGTGCTCCACCCTCTCCACGCAGCTGTGGCCCTTCCATCCTCTTCCACTGCACGCCTGTAGCCAAGCCCGTGCAAGCATCACCGCCTCCAAGTGCGCGCCCTCACACAACATCAAACCGCACAGCGCCCTCGCGAGCACGCAACGCCCTCACCGCACGCACCCTCACGCACTACAGACAGTGCGCATCTCCTCCTCTTCGTCATCTTCTTCCTCTCTGGCAGCCCTACAAGAACCCAAAGCAGCCACCGCAGCCACAACAGTGCAGCGCCCCCACCGCACGCAGCACCGCAGCCACAGCACGTGCGCTAGCGCCCTTAGCACGCAGCCATGCGTGGCTTGTGCACGCAACCACAGTAGCCGTGAGTGCCACCTGCCAATGTCAAGTCGGCATTCTCCTTCACTGTCCGGCCACATCCAAACACCTCCGGGCGCCGCGTCACCACCATCTCGTAGCCCTCATCGAGACGTGCCTTCTCGCAGCGTAACTCCTCCCACGAAGCCTCCTCGAGCATGCAAAGAAGAGAGAGGAAGTTTCCTCTGTTTTTGCTTCAATTAAAAATTACATTGCATGCCATTGTCACTTTAATATTATTATTTTATTCAGGCCACATTGCATGGATGCACTTATAATTTCGTGAATTTATTTAACTTGTGTTATGTGCATCATTCAACATTGAAATTCAATTCAGATTTGCATGCAATTCAAACTTACATGATATGCATCTACACATGCATCATATACATACTTTTGGGAGCTTGATTCCTGATTTGAAAATTGCATAAATAGCCTTGAACATTTAATAAAATTGCAAGCTCCATCTAGAGTAGCATATTCATCAAATTGAAGTCGCGAAGATGTCTGCAAACATTATAATTCTTTACTCGTGAATTTATTGGTTCTATTCCTCCCTGTGGATACGACATCCTTTACGTGGTTTAAATTGATATTTATTTTAATCTTTGATTGAGAGATTTCCACCACATAAATTACAATGGCACATCATTCTATTGCCATTTTAATTAAGAAAAACTCTCTCAACTAATGGGTTGTTTCTAGAACCCAAAAATGTTCTATGTGTTTTTGTTGTGATTTAACTCTAATCTTTACCCAGATCTACAACTTTTAATGCATAGAATCAATTTAAATCACTTCTTGAAGCTTTTACCTAATTTTTGGGCTAATTCACACTTGAATCAGAGTTCTATGCATTAAGATCAGAGTTCTGAAGCTTCTGGAGCTTCTAAAGCATTCTTATACCTCAATCTCTCTCCCAATAGTTGCAGAATGACTACTTGAACTCTTCTGGACTCTTAATTGACGGTACATTCAAATTTGTAGGTCATTTGACCTGACTACACTCTCTGAAGCACAAAAAGGGCACGTGAATAGTGCCATGTTCAGTCTTTGATTCCGTGGATCAATCATGATCCAAGCACCAAATTGATGCTAAAATTGGAAAGCTGATATCTTAAGCTCTCGATTGAGCTTTGAATCACCCTCAACGGAGCTCTGTGTCGCCCATAATCCTTGTTCAAAGTTGACAACCGACAACGCAGCAGCGAAGTAGCTACATTAGGAACCACAATACTGTGCAAAATTAAATGGTTAAAATCCACAATTAATAAAATTAGGAACTGGTTTGAGTAGGATACCGATCTAGTCTAGAAATGGACTGTTGATCCTTGAAAGAACTAGGTCTACCCACTAAATCATTTTTGGTTTAAGTGTGAAGTGAATGGGGTTTGGGTCTTAAAATATGGCTAAGTGTGGAACGAGTGCACATTGAGGATTAAAGAGAAGAGTAAGGGTTGAAAAGAGAAGAAAAAAGATTAAGTGTGAAGAGAGAGAGAATACGTGAGAAATAGAAAGAGAAGGTTGAGACTTGAGAGAAAAAAATAATGGTTGAATAAAAGAGAGAGAACATATGTCTGATAAAGTAATTGAAAGTCAAATTTTGAGAATTAAGTCATCTGATCAAGAGAAAAGATGTTTGATAAGAGAGAGATGTGAATATAAGGTTGAGAACTGGATTAGAATAAAAGAAAAGTGTTGAAGCTTTATAACGTATACAAGGCATTGCTTTTGTATTGTAATTTCTTTTATGCCTTTAGTATTTGTAATACTTATAAACACTTTCTTTTTCTATTCATTAAAAATAATTCATGTACTTTTATTTTATAATGGAATAATTGCCACGTTTTCAAGTTCAAAAATATTATGCAATTGTTCATGTGCTTAATATATTTTGTAATTAGTATAGTAATTAGTTATTTCTTAATTTAAAATAAAAATGATGAAATGATTAAGTTTATGCCTCCCAGAGAATGACTTGGACTCAACTAGTTAAAAGAATTACATCTAAAATGTAGGTTAGCTCGACTTTATACTACAATCAACGACAACAATTTAACAAATTCAAGTTAACCTAAGTCTATTCTTTGTGCAATTAATTAATACTAATAACCTTAATTAACTGTGTTGAGAATTAAACGATCATTTTAACGGTGTTGTTATCGAGGAGGTAACTTGGTAATTATATTCATCATTGTCATTTTAATTATTTGCTTTGTACATAGTTTATTTCTAACTAGCTGTTTTTGTTTGGTTTTTGTCTTCTTTTAGGGATATCTTCATAGGTATTCTCAGGAGGAAGGTAGGTCTTCTATTTCACATTTTTTTCCACGTATACGTTGTATATATCGCTGTAAGATTTCTTTTCCCTAGTCTTTAGTTAGGTTTGTTTGTTGCATTTAGGTTAGAAATATAAAAAAGTACAAAAATACATACTTTCTGACTAGTAGCAGCATACCATTAGGCATACACTCCTAGGAGTACATATACCTGCTAGTAGTTATTGTTCTAACTCGAGATTTTTGATCTTACATCAGCAGAAAAAACATGCGAAAAACTTGTGTAGATCCCTGTCTTTGGACCTAAAAGCAAGACCATATATTTGATTGAAAAGACATAAAAAGAGGTCATCATGCACAAAGATTAACCCATGTTACTTCTTTCCATCATTTGCAAAAGATTAACTAAAAAGAGGACTTTACAAAACTTGTGACATTCTCTATTCGTAGAATATTATGAGGGTTTTCATCGCTATCGTCTGTTGCATGCCATCAAGCACAAAGTGCGATCACTAGAGTTACACGAGTCTTTTACTTCTATCTCTCCTCTTTGCACCTCTTAGGGCTTTGGTTGAAGATCAACAAGTCTGTCCCACTACTAGAGCCTCGAGGAGCCAGTAGTGAGCGGTCTTGATCCTAGACCTTAGACCTTCAAGCTTGTAGGATACACACATTCGTAGACATGTGTAGGATGTGTATTTGTATTGATATACTACTTGTCTGCGTCTCCACATATTTTACACCTACTCTAGGTCTTCTTTTCCTTTGAAAAAAAGAAAACCCACTTTTTCGCGTTGTATTCGGGTTTTGCTTGCATCTATTTATAGTGGTGTGAGTGTGCCTTTGCACAATTTTTTTCTTTTTATGAACAGGAGGCGATCGCTGAAATCGCCTCTCATCTCTCCTTTGACAGGTTTACCTAGGTCGGTTGCACTTAAGCAACCAATTTTCCCATCTCCTTTCTCTGCATTTTGCATTTGATTCTATGGATCAATAGTAGAACCATAATCCCAAGATTCCTACTTCTTCTGGCTAGGGGGAGATGCCATCTTTTGATATCCATGAGGCACTCCTGAGCCAGAATCTGTAGATGCTCAAGCAGAACTATCAAATCAATCTATTGATGGATGCTCTTCAGAACCTTCAAGCTCGTTGACCTGAGGTCGGTCCTAATCCTCCTCCTCGTCATCCTCTACCTAGGCCTCTACTTCATGATTACTATAATCCATCTAATGCCCAGGTAGAGCCTAATGTTAGGATTCCCGTTGGGGAAAATGACCAAGAATTAAAGGCAAACATCATTAGTCTAATCCCACACTTCCAAGGTTACGGATCTGAGAATCCATTCCAACATATCGAAGATCTTAAAAATCTATCCCAAACTCTTGGACCTCAAAATCAAAATCGGGAAATCCTATTGATGAAAATGTTCTCCTTTAGCTTAAAAGACAAAGCCGCTTATTGGTATTGCACGATCGCATGACCTATCAACTCTTGGATCGAACTCGAATCTGCATTCCTTAAAAAGTTCGTTCCTATAGGTCGCACCAATGCCCTTAGGCGAGACATCACTACCTTTACCTAGAATCAAGGAGAACCAATTCATTAATCATGGGAGCACTTCCATGAATTGCAAAGAAAATGCCCACATCACGACATCCCTTATTGGCAACTTATGCACATCTTTTACTATGGATTGTAAGAGAGCATTCACAATCTGGTTGATGACTCTTGTGGAGGGAATTTTTTGAATCGCGATGAGGAATCTGCCTCAGAACTGCTTGAAGGGATGGCGGAGAACTCGATCAATAGCGCATCAATGTCTCAATTCATGCGAGGAAACATACCAAAATTCACATCAAAACTTGCATCATAAGGGCATTCACGAGATCGAGAATCTATTCAGTTCAAGGGATTTAGAGATTATAGCTGAGAAACTGGACAAAGTCGACATCGTAGTAAAGCATCTCGATGAGGTCCACAACACGATGAAGAATCTTACATCTCTACTCGCTACATAGAATCCTGCACGTTTCCCTATTTCATAAATTCCTGTGGGGAGGGAATTTGTGAATAATCTGGATTCGAGAGATCCTTCTTCCATAGGTTTTCTCCCTACTCATTCACCATCCCAAGGAAGGACCATTATCCCATTATGCCCACCTCTTTCCCCACTTCCTTCTTTTGCAGAAAACACACCTTATCCTTATGATTTACATGCCATTCAGGGATACAACACAAGATCAAACCCATATTCTAACACCTATAATCCTGGATGGTGAAGCCACCCTAATTTCTCTTGGTCTGATCATTCCTAAAGACCACAATATCCTAATCAGACCCGTCAAAACCCTCCTACGTTGCCGTTTTAGCAACAACACGAGAGGTCCATTCACATGATTACACAAAACTACTCAAGGCCGAATAGAAATACACGGCTCGATCAAATTTTCTGACCTGTGACTGAGAGCCAACGACAAAATCCTGGGGCTCTCACTAAAGTCCAATGGTAATGTTTAGCAGAGTTGGCTAATCTTAGGGGCCAAATCACGTAGTTAGCTGAATCTCATTAGCTATGGGCCCTTCCATCCCAGCCAGTTCCAAACCCTAAGAACATCCAAAACCTTAGGTTTAACCCATGAGGTCAACATCTGACTCAAGGACAAGCACATTTTATGAATCAAATTCCTCTGAATCAAAATCAAAACCCGCCCTCTACATCTCCCGATTACAAGTATCCGAATCAACAACAATCATTTCTAAATCAAATGAATCAATCTTTATTGCTGATCCATCTTTCTAGAATCAAGCTTCCACATCTTCTCTTACTTCTTCGCATGCAAGTATTAACTCTATTACAACCCACTGTAGGACTTCCACTAGAGACCCCGTAGATCCATGTTTACAATGCCAAGACCCTAGTAGATCTAAAACAACTCCTGGTTTTACACCTTTGAGAGGTGGTTCACCTGATCTTACTATTCCCGCTGATTCCTATGATCAGGCTAACCTCTCAGTAGAACAAGATATCTAATTCCCATTCCTAGAAGCATTAAAGAAATCTAGGAAACAAAAGAAACCTATTACAATTGATGAGAATCTAATTAAGGTTTTTGAGTAGGTTCAAATAACATCCCACTCCTAGATGTTGTCAAGCACATTCCGACTTACGCGAGATTTCTCAAGGAATTATGTACTCCTAAGCGTAAACCGAAGAAAGGAAGCACTATGGTACTCTTTGAGCATGTGAGCTCAATTATCTCGTGTACACTTCCTTTAAAAAAGAAAGATCCAAGATCCCCAGTTATTTCTTGTATAATTAGGGACCAATGCTTTGATAGAGCCCTCCTTGATTTAGGAGCCTCTATTGACCTTATTCCATCCTCCTTGGTAGAACATTTTTAAATAGAAAATCTTAAGCCTACCAATGTGACTTTACAATTAGCAGATAGATCCATTAAGTCACCAAAGGGAATTTTGGAGGATATCATAGTTAGAGTTTGGGACTTCTACTTTCCAGTGATTTTATTGTACTTGATATGGAAATACCTGAACGCATTAGAGATACCCCAATTATTTTAGGGTGACCCTTTTTGGCCACTGCAAAGGCCAATATGATTGTGAACTAGGAAAGATGGAATCAAAGTTTGGGGAGAAGACATTTAAACTGAATATATTTAGAGCTTCTCAAGGATTGAATTACAAGTGGATCAAGGAGATGAAATCTATTTCAGTTCTTGAGGATAGGCCTAGTTCCTTAGAACTAGAAGACCCTTCTTTTGATTTTATATACCCTCAGAACGAAAACCCACTATCAGAATCTCTACTCAATCTAGAGGTTGAATCACTTGGCTCATCTTTATCCCTCCTTACAGTGGAAAATCTCATCCCAGACTCTACTATTGATCCTACTCCAAAGGTTGAACACAAACCATTGCCTGATACACTTAAATATGTCTATCTCAAATCCGATCAAACCTTTCCTGTGATTATTAATTCACATGTATCTGAATCTCAAGAATCAAAATTGATCACAGTTTTGCAAGATCATAAGATGGCAATTGGTTGAACTCTACACGATCTTAGTTGGATTAGCCCCAATTATTGTACTCATTGCATCTATATTGAAGATGGGGCATGACCTTCCCATTAAGCACAACGGCAACTAAATCTGAATCTTAAGGAGGTTGTAAAGAAAGAAATAATTAAGTGGCTAGACGCTGACGTTATATATCCTATATCTAATAGCCCTTGGGTGAGTCCAATTCAAGTGGTGCCTAAAAAGGTCGGAGTCACCATAATCAAGATCGACTCTAGAGAAACAATTCCTACAAGAATTGCAAATTCATGGCGGGTTTGCATCAACTATCGCAAACTCAACACAGTTACAAAGAAGGGCCACTTTCCTTTGCCATTCATTGATCAGATCCTTGAAAAACTCACTGGTAATAAGTTCTTTTGCTTTCTCGATGGTTACTCCAGATATAATCAGGTTGCAATTCACTTGGAAGATCAAAAGAAAATGACATTCACCTACCCCTTCGGAACCTTTGCTTTCTGTAGGATGCCATTTGGGCTTTACAACGCACCCGCGACTTTTCAGAGGTGCATGCGAGCCATCTTTTCCGAGATGGTAGGTGAATATATGGAGGTATTCATGGATGATTTTTCCATCTTCGAGGAGACATTTGATATTTGTCTTGATAATTTGTCAAAGATCTTGAAACGGTGTATTGAAGTGAATCTTGTCCTCAGTTGGGAGAAGAGCCATTTTATGATTTTAGAGGGCATTGTACTTGGCCATCTCGTATCTGAGCGAGGTATCCAAGTAGATCGAGCCAAGATTAATCAAATCTCAAATCTACCAATTCTCAACTCGGTCAAGGGCATCGGATCATTTCTCGAGCATGTTGGATTTTACAGAAGATTTATTCTCGACTTTTCGAAGATTGCCTGACCTCTCACGAACCTCCTCACGAAAGACATGATTTTTGAGATGAATGAGGAATGTATTATTGCATTTGAGACTTTGAGAGACAGAGTTACACAGGCTCCTATTTTGTAATGTTTTGATTGCAATCTACCATTTGAAATCATGTGTGACACATTTGATTACGCAGCACGAGCTGTATTAGGACAGAAAATCGAGAAGAATTCCGTAGTGATTTACAATGCTAACAAGACACTTAATGATGCACAAAGGAATTATATAGTTACTGAGAAGGACTTGCTAGCGATAGTATTTGGATTGGAAAAGTTTAGATCTTACATCCTCGGATCTCGAATCATTGTGTACTCTGATCTAACGAAGGACACAAAACCTAAGTTGATCGGATGGATCTTGCTTTGGCAAGAATTTGTCCTAGAAATTCGTGACAAGGCTGGACGACAGAATGTCATTGCCGATAACCTTTCCTGCCTTCCTTCTGAGAGTATCGAGACCTCTCCTCCAATCAATGAAGACATTCTTGATGAGCATCTTTTAGCTGTCTCTACTGATCTTCCTTGGTACATCGACATCATTAACTATTTGGTTACACATAAATTCTCGTCTGACTGGGACTAGAATTGCAAATTGCGACTCAAATCATAAGGCAAATACTATTTCTAGGAAGATCCGTATCTGTTTTGACTTTGCAATGATCAGATCATCAGGCGCTGTGTATCATCTTCTGAGATTGACTCTATCCTCTCCTTTTGTCATGACTAGGCTTGTGGCGGTCATTTTTCAGGTTGTAAAACCACTACAAAAGTTTTGTAAAGAGGGTTTTATTGGCCTACTCTTTTTGCAGATTCGTAGGCATATTGTAAGGCATGTAGTCGCTGCTAAACCCTTGGTAGCATGTCACGTAGAGACATGATGCCTCTAAACCTAATTATTGTCTGTGAAATCTTTGACATTTGGGGCATAGATTTTATGGGTCCATTTCTATCTTCTTCTGGCTTCGAGTACATTTTACTTGTTGATTATGTTTCTCATTGGATCAAGCCGTTCCTACATGCACAAATGATCATAGAGTTGTCATTTCTTTCGTTCAGAGTCATATCATCTCTCGCTTTGGGGTACCACGTGTTATTAGTTCTGATGGCGGATCCCATTTTAATAATGCCCAATTAGGAATCTACTTAGAAAATACAGGGTCACACATCGCCTTGCTATACCTTATCATCCCCAAACTAATGGGAAAACCAAGGTCTCTAACCAGGAGATCAAGAAGATCCTTCAAATAACAATCTGACTAGATATGAAGGATTGGTCTTCCCAATTAAAAGAGGCTTTGTGGGCTTATAGGACTGCCCACAAAACACCAATAGGCATGTCATCATACATGTTTATGGGAAACCCTGCCATCTTCTCGTAGAAATTGAACACAAGGCCTATTGGGCAATTAAAACATGTAATCTTGACCTTGCGAAGGCTAGTGATCATCGTAGGTTACAACTTAGTGAACTCGAGGAACTCTAAAATGATTCCTATGAGAGTTCTAAGTTGTATAAGGAAAAATTGAAAGCCTTCCATGATAAACACATTTCCTGCAAGTCTTTCACACCTAGTCAAAAGGTGTTGCTCTTTGATGCCCATTTAAAACTCTTCCCTGGCAAACTTAGATCTAAATGGACAGGTCCATTTGAAGTCACTAGAGTCTTCAACAACGAAGCTATCGAAATCATTGAACCCAAGAAGAATTAACCCTTCAAAGTCAATGGTCAACATCTCAAATACTATCTTGAAGCACATGTTTTGGGTCTTGTTGGAGACTGTTATACGCTCCATTAATGTTCTTTAGGGTTTACGCCTAGCTGAAGGCATAAAACTTAGCATCTTGTACATAGTTGTTGTTTGGTTGAGGCCAGATAGGAGTTTTTAAGTCATTTCATTGTAGCAAAGCCTCCTAAATATCTCAATCAATAGATAAAATTTATTACTCGAAATCTAAATTGAAGTCCGAGGTTGTGCACAGGGAGCAAATATGGAATTCACATGCTAATCTTTAATTACAGATAAATGAGCACTATAATCAAAACACGAAAGAGATATTCAATGAATAATAACCGGTCACATTATTTATTCAGTGAAATTCAATGTATCTAGAGATTGCATGGAACAAAAAGAAAAGAGAATAAAAAACAATGGTGATTTAGATCACCACTAATCCTCTTAATTACGAATGCATGTAATATTTCAATTAAACTTTAACCATATTACTTAAATAATGCAACAGTATCTCAAATAAACTCAAATCAGATGTCGGGCATTTATCATCTGATGACTTAAATGATCAGGCTTCTCAAAGCTAAGCCTCTCTTCTTCTGCTTCAGCTTTCCTTCTTCACTTTTCCTTCTTTTCTTCTTCATACTTTCCTTTCTTCAGAGGCACAACCCTTCTTCTCTTCTTCAAAGTCTTTTCCTTCACAGCACAAGGGGCCTTCGGCGACTAAGTGCAAACTACATACATAGAGGAGCAAAACCCTCCCCCGCTCTCTCACAAACTCCTTATCTTCCTTCTCTCTCATAGACCCAGTAAGCGTATTCGGATCCAGATACTCGGGTATACGGGTCGTATACAGTGTCCACGGCCATCGGTGTGTGTGATGATCGAGGAGTGAGTAGGCGGGTATTCAGATGTGAAGGGTAAGAGGGACCCAACCCCTCAAGTGACTGGGCGATAAGGCCAGTTCACAAAATCACTTTATGCATAGCTACGCCTTCTTCCTTCACCGATGTGGGACTATTCCCACTGCTATTTTCCTTGCGCGAGGTTGCCGCATCTTGCTGAGGGAGATGCCTCCAATTGGCGTAGCTGCTGCAGTTGGGATCCTCAATTGAGGACCTGGATGACTTCCTGGAGCGTATCGGCACGGCCTGGAGGTGGAACCTAGAGCTCTCGTGGCTGGAGCTTGAAGAACTAGGCAAAAATGATGGCGGCGATGATGGAGCTTCGGTGGGATACCTGAAACAAGCAATACGGCCTCATGGCCACATTAGAACACTTCAGGAGGATCGCTAGGTGATGGCGAAGGTGATGGCGATGTCCTCATGGCGTGGGAGTGAGTGAGGTGGTCTACAGAAGTTGGCGGAGATCGTGCGAAGGTGGGTTGGTCGGGGGTGCATTTGGGTGAGTGGAAGTCGAAATTTGTTGAGGGCTTTTAAAGGTGGAGGTGTGGCGATGCTAATGGAGTTGGTGACGAGGCAAATGATGGATTATGGAGGTGTGAGGCCTCGCAGGAAATGTGGTTGATGTGGGAACGAAGGTGGCATATGGTGGAGTCGAGGGGTCGAAGCAAGGTTGGAAAGAGAGGGAAGGAGAGTAGAGAGATAGAGAAACATAACTAACCTAAACTAGTGGTCAAAAGGGGTAGGATGGCGTTGGTTGTGGTATGGCCAGCGTCAGAGAAGGTGAAAACTCCAGTGGGCGAAGCGACGACGATGAGGGGAGGTAGACGGTGCTCGCTGGTATTGTGACGCACGGAAGAGTTTGAGGAAGATGGTACCGTTGCCTATTTTACATGGCGGACGGTGAAGAGGTCAGATCAGGAGGGTCACTGCAGCTCGTGGAGAATCTAGCTGGAGAGAAGGGAAGAAGGGGGGAATCCAGCCAAAACCAATCTAAGGAGCACAACGTTGCATTATGGGTTCTTTTATAGGGTTCAGGGGGTCGTTCCAAGCTTGGAAACCAAGCTTGGAAGCTTGTAGCTTTCAAGAAATAGGAAACCCTTAATTTCAAAGGGTTTGCATTAGGTTTTGGGCAAGAATTAGAGCTCAAGATGCGGCTCAGATTAAAGAAGATCCTCTTAGGAGTTCTCCTTCCAATTTTGGAAGATATTAGGCAAGAAATCAGGGAGAACTCCTTAATTGAAGGTCGGCTACAGGTGTGTTCACATGACAATGGTGGTAGGGACCTAAACACGAAGAAGAAGACAAAGCTAGGGGCTTTTCGGAAGGTTTCAAAAGCTGAGGGGCTATTTGATAGAAAAAGAGTCAGACTGGACCAAAATGCAAACTAGGTCAAATAATCTTTGATTAGGCCCAAATTTTGGTACAAACCTAATTTGGACCCAAGGAATCTGATGGTGAAGTTGGATTTTGATTTTGACTAAGTTTGATTGGGTAATTTATGCAGAAATCTAAATTAGGGCAACTTCCTATCTGAGACTATTTTACGTCAAAATGGGTTTAGATGGTCAAATTAAGGATACCAAATCTTATAACATATTTTTCTATGATTTTTATAAGGTTTAGGTGAATTTTGTCCTAACAAAAACTTAAGTTAATTGAGTCTGAAATTAGGATTTCGGATGTCCATTAATTCTTGAAATGCGCGAAAACCCGTTTCTGCCTACATGGACCCTCTTATTAGACATTAATAACCATTTGACCTTTAATTAACCCCTGGAATTTCCCGTGGTTACTTTGTACTTATGAAATGTAGTTAAAATTATAGAAATAACCCTATGTTCTTCTCTTTTTCTTAAAATAGAATAGTATGCACATAGGACCCTCTGAAGGTTATGTATGAGCTTTTGTCAATTGATTCTGACTAATTAAAGCTAGTTATGGCTAATGATGATGTTATCATAAACGATTTCCTACTTTACACACTTTTATCTACCTTTACACTTAAGTTTGTACTCTATTTATCACTTTCTTATTTCCTACTCTTCACTTAATCCGACTGGCCACTCTAACTTAGGTCAGACTTGAAACTGTCTGCACAGAGATCTTTGATCTCCTCTTTACAACTCCATCTATCACCCTATACTAAATGAATTGTAGAGTCTTTTTCACCCTTTCCTTACAATGAGGACATTATAAAATTTTGGCTTGGGGGGGTGTGAAGCGAATCTTTAACTTTAAGTGTAATGGTAGACAAAAGATGAGAAAAATGTAAAAATACCTAAAATTTTAAAAAAATTTTGAAAAATACATAAGAATTTGAAATTTTAATATAAAAATTTAAAAATTTGATTAAATAAATAAATAAATAAATAATAAATAATATAGGGGGATTACATTAATTTCTTAAGAAAGTTTGAAGAAGAAATCATAAATATCTTATTAATAAATTTAAGAACTTAAATTTTCTTAATGTCAGAAATATATATATATATATTGTAAATATTGTATACTGATAAGAGCATCGAATCTCTACTTTAGACTTTCTCTTGAATATGTTTTCAAAACATGTATTTGTTTGCGAATTTTGAATGGGATTTTTCTTGAGTTTAAAGTCTGAAACCCTAATATGATCTGTTTTTCTTGCTCTTTATTCTGAAGCAAAGTAACTAAAATGTTATTAAACTTTATACAAGACTTAAATTTTGGAACTAAATTTTAACTTTCTTGGTTAATAATGCTAGGTTAGATCCTTCTGATTTTTTTGAATATCTGTTTTTACCACCAAGTTGAGTAAAGAGACTAGATACTTAGAGTTGATTAAGTGAAGAGTTAGTAGAATCCTTAGCCATAAGGTCTAATAGGCCATAGTTAGCTTAATCAATCGAGGATGTTTGCTAAACTTGGCGAGCTGTGTCTTGACAGATCCTGCGTGTTGATACTAATGGTTTAAGGGACCTGAGAGTGAAAGGCTTTGCTGTCCACACTTTGGTTTGTGAGCTAAGTAATCTAAGCATCTAAAATTCACGCACATTAGAATTGTCTCGTTGGCATTTGAGACCGTGAAAACACAATGGTTAAGAGATCAATTCTAAATCCTCTTTAGTCTAAGGATTTCCGCAAGGTGGCCCTTGAAAGGGTGAAGGATGTGCCACTCACCAAGAAAAAAGACTTAGAGTATTGATGCGTTACTTTACTCAACTCAGTAATTAAGTTAATTTCACTTAATTTAGAGTAGAGAAAAGTCACTTAGGTTAACTCGAAGTTATGTCGGTTGTGTAGTATAGGATCGAATTAACCTAACATTTTAGAATTTTTTTTACTGGTTGAGTCCAAGTCGTTTGCTGGGAGGTATAATTCATTCTAAATTCATCAATTATCTTTTATTTTCTTTATAAGTTTAGGAGGTATATTCAAGTTAATTTTAAGAACATGAATTTTGCCAAAATATTAATTAAAATGAAGTAATATGCAAAATCCCATAAGATAACATATTTACTCAAAATGATCTACTTTATCAACAAGTAAACATGTTAGTTTTCCAATTTTATTTCAAAGAAACTAAGGCAATAAGAGTTCTTTTATTAAAACATGCCTTATTACAATTAAGACAAATTCAAAGAAATTAAAGAAATAAAACTTTATTTCTTTAGCCTCTCTCTTCTTCTTTCCTTCTTCCTTTCTCTCTCTTCATTTTATTCTCGACTCTTTTCTCTCTTTCTCCTTTTCTGTTCCTGCCTTCTTCTTCTCTTCCCTTAGTCTTCTCCTTCTTTTGTTCCTTAGTAGTGCCTGCTCTCCTTTCTTTCCTTAGATCTGTTAGCTCTTCACTTAACCTTAGCTTTTCCTTTGATCCTTAAGCTGAACCGGGTTTTTTTTACTTTTTAACCAAAAATTATTTTATTTGAAGCGAGGTCCTTTCGAGGATACACAGCACCCTGAGATCAAGGTGGGACCAGATCCTACTCGATCCTCGCCTGATTTCGTTAAGTTCAATTTCATTTTATTTCATTTGAGCCAAATCGGCTCAACTGCCTCCCGGGCCTTACCCTCCCAGGGCACACTCGTTCACGCTCACTCGAGTGCACACCCACAGGCACACATGCCTGCACACACTCAATAGGTCAGATGCTCAGATGCTCAGTTTGCGCCCAACGCTTGACGACTGGGGAGCCTACAACACAAATTACTTTTGTTCCAAGGTGCGCGCTAAAAAATTACCGATGTGGGACTATGTTTCCCCCTCCAGACCCGACTTCAATCGATGATATCTTCCTACTCAGAGCTTCATTCCAAGTGATTCAAGGTTTGCTGGAAAGCTCTAAGGTAGATCTATACAATTGCAGGGTCAATTTTAAGTTTAGAGGATGTTTTCCTCTTCGATTTGAAGAGTAAAATCAAGGGGTTCCTACAGGTTAAAATGCCTGGAAATGGAGTTTATACTTCACAGAGTCTATAGGATGGCTTTTCACTCTTAGTAAAGGCTCTGAATAGGTTCTATATATTATTCCACAGCTGCAGGTGTAGATTCTGAGCTCTGAAGACCTTGAGAGAACAGCAGAGAAGCTTGAAGCTTCTCTGAAAGCTTCAGAGATCGCAATTACAACGTAAAAATAGATGACAGACAGCTAAGAACAATTCTGATCTATTTTAATAAGTTCTAAAGGTTGTAATAGATTAATGTAGGTAGGATTAAAGATCAAAACTCATCAAAATGCCACTACTGTTAGTTTGGGTTCGAAGACAACCCGAACTGATAAGGTTTGAATTCTTACCAAAATACAGGTCTGAGCTCACTCATTTCACTCTAATATCATTCATCATAATCCCAGAAATAATTTTATCTCATCAATTCCTCAGCTCGAGCTCAGAAGCAAAGTTTCCTCCCCAGGTTTGACTGATAGGCTTAAAAATTTGACTTTCTGATTAATGACTTCTCCCAAGAAATCAAAGCCCCAAATAGGATCTTCTCAACCTCAGGAATTCATTCGGCCTCTCCGATAGGTGTTCTAACTAATATTTCTAGGGTTTCAGGCTCGCCGCTTGAGCTTCAAAATGTGTTTGTTTGTCAGAGGATTTTAAAGATTGTTACAGTGATTTGAAGACATGAATAGCTTTAGTGCACTACACTGAAGCTTCTAGGTTCCTTAAATGCTTCTCAAATCTCTCTGTCAGTCTTCTCCAACTCCGACGGAGTTGGAGAAGACAAAGATCTATTTACAGCTCCAGTGGTTAAATCCTCAAATAAACATCCTCAAATTAATCAGTGATCCATATTATATCATTCTAGAGCTTCTCACTAAGTTTCACAGGATGAAGGACAAAAATGACTCGCCGGAGCTTACCAGAGCTGCGGTGAGTCCAAAAAATGTACAAACTGTGTACAGATTGTAAATTTGTGCCACTTTTAATCTAGAAATGTTCTTGAGGTTGCAAGGAACCTTAACAACTCAATTAATTCTTCATTTGTCCATTAGAATTAAGATTTAACAGTGAATTCATTTCTTAAAGGATCTAATTTGGATTAGGCTCAGGAATTGTTTTACCACTTAATTGAGTGGTCAAAACAAGTCAACAAGTATTTATAGTCATAAATATAAATATAATTAAAGATTTGAACTGCTCCTGAGTCGCCATTGATAGCGAGCTCAGGAGCTTAATTAAAATTGGGCGTTTAATTTATATGTGGTAATTCTACATATTACAATGTCGATTAGGGCCCTTAGGTGATGAATAGATGATGATGGACCCAGTGAAGGTGAAATTAAGCTCGACTACTGTTGCCATGGACAGTGACAGTAGTCGGTGGAGGTGAAATTGATTTAGGTGATTAGGTGATCAATTAAGTGTTTTAACTGTGAAAGAAATGGTCGTGAGGGTTAAAGGAAGGTGGACAGCAAGTTAAAAAGACAAGATTAAGGCTCTGGCAAGCTCAAGGAGCTTGTCGGAGTCGGAGAAGATGAAGTTTAAAATCTGACATTACAACTAAACAACCTAACTATCCTACTCCTACTCCTACTCCTAATCTACTGTTACCTGGATGAAGGGGTCAATAGGGTTCCGCCGAAGGCTCATGGAGGACGACGAAATCAGAGGGTGAAAACAAGAATCTCCGGCGGGTGGATGTGAGTGGAAGTAGAGGACTCCTTAGTCCTCGCCTGTGTCAGAGACGCGGCTGACCACGGCGGATCTCCTCGGCTGATCAGAATGAATGGAGGAAGTCAGAGAGTGAGATGGAAGGTTGCCGGAGTTGCAGACGAATAGCCTATTGGGATGGCTTAGTGTTAGAAGGGAGAAGGGAGCCAACTTAAGTTAAATCAGAGGGGTGAGGGGGTATTTATAGTGGTTGGCGGCGAAGAAAGTGGTGGGGCAGGGTCTGGCCAAAGAAGGAGCTTGAGGAGCTCAACCATTAGTGTCGTCTCCGACGACGGTGAGGTTATCTCCCATTGGAAATTAGGATTTCCAGTTAATCCAGATCGGTGGATGAAGATGGGGTGGTGAGCGCAAGCTGCAAGAGCTTGGACAAAGAAGGTTGATGTCAATAGGGCAGTGATCGTGCGGTGGCGTGACTCTTCGTCGCCAGCCATCCATTCGGCTGAAGAAGAAGAAGACGAAAGGGACTTAAATGTAATGAAACTTAAGAACCTGTGTGAGAATTAAGGACCCGATTGCAATGAATAGTAAGGACCAAAATGTAAACCCAGGTTTTGAAGGTTTATTTTAACTTAGATCTTTTTCAACTTTTTATATATGTTAGTAAATAAGGTAATTATTATATTTCCACCTTGAATTTACATTTTTGACCTTTTTAGGTTAATTTATTAAATTAAGTAAAATTACTTAAGTTATTATATACTTAGGTATACATTATGTTTAAGTTACTTAACTTATTAATTAAGGGAATGGTTAATAAAATTTCGAGTCCAATTATTATCTAGATTATTAATAATGTTAATTGAATGATAAAATGTCATTTTAAACTTATTTTAAGGTCCTTTACTAAATATCCCTTATTCTAAAGTTAACCCTTATATATTCATAACCTTAGCCAATTAACTAGGAAGAATAGTTAATTAGGGGTAATTAGAGATCATGATGAGTCTCTCATCAAGTATTTACTTTAGTAAGAAAAATGTGGAGGGAAAAGAATAAATTTATTGAATAATAAAAATATATAAATAAATAAATTATATACATCATGTACTTAAGCATCTCACTACAAATGGATGCCTATGCAATTTTTATCCACCAAATAAAGCATCTTGCTACATATGGATGCTACCCCTACCTCCATCAATTAAAACACCTCGCTACATTTGGGTGTTTTAACCTATAGAAAATGGATTGGAAAAATATGGAGATAAAATATAAGAATAAGAGACCTAGTGGTCCACCAGGGAAATATATGCCTAGAGAGTTGACTTTGGGATAAAAATAGGTGAGGAGAAAGCAACCAACTCTAAGTAAGGCCAGGCCAAAGGCTTGAATTTGAATAACCTAGATTGGAAATTGATGTCTTAAAATATGGACTTTTGCAACTTCGAATGCCTGTAGGACAAGTCTACTTCATGAGCACGGATGCTTTAAACTCATAGCTACTGAACCTTGCAGTTGGTAGTGAAGCCTAAGAAGTCAGGTTTTAGAGACTAGCGGTTGAGACAGATTGACAAGACCCTAGGTCTAGAAGTTCGTCCTTGATGCTGTGGACTGGTTGGTTTAGGGATTTTACTCTTCTCTCAATTTTATTAATAAAGGGTGTTTAGTTGATTTGCAAAAGCTTAGGTTGGTAAATATCGGATTTCATAAGCTTAAGGGTTAACCTATGTCTATTGAATTTTTGAGTTAGAATTTAATTTCTAGTCTTTGAGTCTTGTTACCTTATTCATCTTGACTTCTTTGATCTTTAGGGTTTAGAGTGGATTTAGAGAATACACGAGTTTTCGATGTTCTGATTCGAAAGAAATTTCCATTGAGATTCTGTTTTTATGAATACGTATTTTAGAAAGGTGTTTAGGGCTTTGAGTCCATGTAAGAGGATTCTCGCTAATGCTCTATTTATTTATGGATATTTATTTAAAACACAAAAAATATAAAAATATAAATATTAAAAAATCCTGACCTAAGCATACCTCTACTAAAGAGTTATTTATAATTATTTAATCACTCTAGTACTTAAATCATCGTATTTCTTAGTTAATTTTTCTAGGGACTAGCAAAACCTTGGCTTTGAGGTATGATGAGAGACTCATCATGATTCCTAATTATCATTAATTATCTATTTTCCCTAGTTAATTACCTAAGAATACACTAAATATAGGGTTAATTATACTAGGGGTCACATAGCAAGGGCATGCAAAATAAGTTAAAAATAAAAATTAAAGATCAATTAATCTAAATAATAATTTAATTAATAATTAGGACTCAATTCATAATCATTTAGATAGATATTAAGTATTTAAATTAACTTAATTAATTTTAAGACCTAAGTATGTAATTAACTTAATTAATCATATCACTTAAATAAATATAGCTAGAAAAGACAAAAAAATGTAATTTCAAGGCATAAATATGTTCTCTACATAATTTATGATAATATATAAAAAGTTGAAAAAGAAATAAATTAAAATAAGCCTTAAAAGTCACTATTTACATTTCAATCCCTAACTTTCATTTCAATTGAGTCCTTTTTACTACAAAAATGCCCTGTGAACACATCGTCTTGTTCATCTTCTTCAATCGTGGGCGATCCATGACATCTGGTGTCTGTACTCCCCAATCACCACCCATCCAACATTGTCAAGCCATTGCCATTGCCGTCTAGCCTCATCTCACCACCACCAATCAATCCAATGGACTAGATGTGCCCCTAATCCTATTTAGACTAGGTGACTAAGCTCACTAGCATCAGAGACGACATCGGTGGTTAGGATGAACCTAGACACGATTCCATCCAAATATAACCCCCTTCACCTCCATCTCCACCTATAAATAGCCCATCCCACCATCGATCTACGTGAGCAACTCCCTAGCCCTCTTCCCCATACTAAGTTGCCTTAGGCTATTCGTCCACTTTTTTCAGCGACCTCTACCCCATTTCTCTATCACTGTCCGCCGAGTTCGACTACCACCTCTTCTTCCTCGTTCGCCGCTGCATCTTTGGACGAGGCTACACCGCCATCTTCTTCCTCCACACATCTTTCTTCATCTCCACCGAAGTTCTCATCTTTCCCCCTTTGATTTTGTCCTTCGTTAAGCACCTTCGACAAAGTTCCTCTCATCCTCTTTGTCCAGGTAATTGTAGTTAGCCATAGTTTTTAGCATAGAGTAGTTTAGCATAATTAGATAGCTCATATAGTGTAGTTGTAATGTTTATTTCACTATTGCCTTCTCTAGCTCTGGCAAACTCCTTGAGCTTACTCGAAGCTCTATTTGGTCTTTTGAACACATCTATCACCTTCTATATCTCTTCATGATCATTTCTATGTCATTAAACACTTGATTCTATCACCTAATCACCTAATCCCATTTCACCTTCATCGGACACCTCCACTATCTATAGCAGAGGTCTCCGATCTATTTCACATGCAATTGGGGTCCTCCATCATTAACTCATCACATAAGGGCCCCATTCTACCTATTAATTAGACAAATGATCATCTATAAAGGAAACATCGAATTTCATGTCAACCTCTTGAGCTCGTCATCAATAGAGGCTTAAGAGGATTTTATACACCTTATTACACACACCTACACAATCGCCACACCTTCCTAAGCCTTTGCACTCGCTCAATTGAGTGAAATCTATTTCCTTGAGTTCATGCAAACTCAGGTTTGATTCTTTAAGCATTTCTTGAATAAATCATGTTCTTTATCATTAATTGACTTAATTGATATGTTCTTGAGAATCCTTGCAATCTCAAGAACTCCTAGAAATTCCATTCTTGGTCTATTCATGGAGACTTGATCTCCAATGACAATTTTCAGCCTTCCTCGGAGCTCTGGTGACCTCAGTTAGAACCATATCCTACCAAATCTTCTGAGAAGCTCTAAATCTAGTTGTGATCTTAGAATCGATTTCCACTAATTGGATCAATGTTTTAATGTTAATTTCTCTCTATCGATCTTCATCTTCTCCAACTCCGACGGAGTGGGAGAGTCGTGACTGTTGAGGTTTAGATTCTAAAATATTGTTCATAAGCAAATATAGACTCCTGAGAACCTATGTAGGTTTTTATTTAGGGATGAGAAGCTTTGGACTGATCTGCTAGACAACTCACTTTCTAAGCTCAGGCGACAATGCTTGAAAACACTTGTTGGTGATCAAAACTTTAATTTGATGTGCTGAATAAATTCCTAGGGTTGATTTGAATCAATTTAGACCTTAATTTGATCTGAAACTCATAAGTTTAGAAAGTGAACATTTGAGCTTCATCAATCAAACTTGAGTTGATTTTAGTGTTTCAGATTCTGAATTCTAAATTTATGGACTAGATTGAGTTTCTGGTACAATTGAATATCTTTCGAAACTGATTTGAATAACTTTTATCAAAATTTGAGGAGGATTCCATTATCTGATTTGTATGGGTTATTTCTGGAACCCAAAACTATTCTATGTGTTTTTGCTGAGATTTGGCTTTAACCTTTGCCTAGGTTTGTTACTTTTGATGCATAGAATTGATTTAAATCACTTCTTGAGGCTTTTAGCTGTTTGCTAGACTGATTCACACTTGAATCAGAGTTTTTTACATTGAGATTAGAGTTCTGAAGCTTCTGGAGCTTCTGAAGCATTCTTATACCTCAATTTCTCTCCCAATAGTTGTAGAATGACCACTTGAACTCTTTTGGAGTCTTAATTGAGAGTATATTCAAATTTGCAGGTCATTTGATTCCATGTTTAGTCTTTGATTCCATGGATTAATCATGATCCAAGCACTAAATTGACGCTAAAATTGGAAAGTTGAGCTCTGTGTCACTTGGAATCCATGTTCGAAGTTGACGGCTGACGACGCAGTAGTGAAGGATAAGCGACTACATTATTCCCACATCAGAAACCCTCAAGCGCCCGCCTTGGTATAAAAGCAAAAACACACAGAGGTCAGCTTGTCGTCAGTGCAGGGCACATTAGTGAGCATTTAAATTGATTGGCGCATGCCCATGCACGTGCATGTGTGTGTGTGTGCTTGTGTGCATGTGGGTCCGGGTGGGTGCGAGCATCAGATGTGGGCTTGATATGGCCCAATACTATGTAAAATTAAATGGTTAAAATCCACAATTAATAAAATTAGGAATCGGTTCGAGTAGGGTACCGATCTGGCCTAGAAATGGACTGTTGATCCTCAAAAGAACTAGGTCCGCCCACTAAATCATTTTTGGTTTAAGTGTGAAGAGAGTAGGATTTGGTTCTTAAAAAATGGCTAAGTGTGGAACAAGTGCACAGTGAGGATTAAAGAGAAGAGTAAGGGTTAAAAAGAGAAGAGAAAAGATTAAGTGTGAAGAGAGAGAGAGAATATGCGAGACATACAAAGAAAAGGTTGAAACTTGAGAGAACAAAAATAATGGTTGAATAAAAGAGAGAGAACAGACGTCTGATAGCCCAATATTGAGAATTAAGTCGCTTGATCAAGAGAAAAGATGTTTGATAAGAGAGAGATGTGAATAGAAGGCTGAGAGCTAGATTAGAATAAAAGAAAAGTGTTGAAGCTTTATAATGTATACAAAGGCATTGTTTTTGTATTGTAATTCCGTTTATGCCTTTACCATTTGTAATACTTGTAAACACTTTCTTTTGCTATTCATTAAAAATCATTCATGTACTTTTATTTTATAATGGAATAATTGCCATGTTTTCAAGTTCAAAAATATTATGCAATTATTCATGTGCTTAACATAGTTTGTAATTAGTATAGTAATTAGTTATTTGTTAATTTAAAATAAAAATGGTGGAATGATTAAGTTTATACTTCCTAGAGAATGACCTAGACTCAACTAGTTAAAAGAATTAAATTTAAAATGTTGGTTAGCTTCACCCTATACTATAATCAACGACAACAATTTAACAAATTCAAGTTAGCCAAGTCTATTCTTTATGCAATTAATTAAGACTAATAACCTTAAATAAGTGTGTTGAGAATTGAATGATCAGTGAAGCCTTGAATTAAGGAGGCTCCTTGATGATCACAACTTAGGTGTTACTTGTTACATATAACCATTGTTCGGTGAAATTTTTGTGGCATCTTGCTATTGTTCTCCAGTATAGCAATTGATCATTCGACGTTCCACATATCGAGACTAGGGATGATGATGAGGATTGTGGTGGATCAAGGGCTGGTGGCATAGGTGACCTAGTGTAGTGTATATTTATGAACATTTTATATCTTTTATAATATTCAAACTTATTTTCTATATAAATGTTTTGAATATATAATGTGTTGCAATTTATTTATATACGTTTCTTATGTGTTGTGAAATTTAGTCATTAATTTTAGTTAAAATCAATTTCTTATATATATATATATATATGGCCACGATTTTATCAATACATGTCGCCAAAAACATAATAACGATGGTATTTAAACTACCAGTGAATATAGAATATTGGCTCCTTCCATGAACCTCCAACCAATTTCTTCTCTATGGCAATGGTATTTATAAATGTTGCAAATCACAAACTGTTTGCAAAAACACTTAGCAATGGTTTCAACATCATCGCAAAAAATAGGAATTTCGCATGCTTCATATTATCCCTCCAAACATTTACTGACAGTTTTTAATAATCATTGCCAAAAACAAATATAGATGAGTAAAAACTGTTGTGAAATCTCTCTAGCCTTGGTGCTTGCGTCTGAAGATATGGTGTTGGCACTCACATTTAACCATCGCAGAAAGGGAATTGCGACACAACATTTGATAGCAATTTGTGGCGACAGATATTTCACATTTGGTGACAGTTTTGAACAGTCGTCAAAATCCTTGTTTACTATAGTGATGGCAGCCATTTGGTTTGTCAATAATTTATTAATTGGCCTCTAAATCAATGTTGATTTAGAGAGTGCAACAGTTTCATTGTTAGGTGACCGCAAAGGGATTATTGATCTACCTAACTTGAGAATTCTCAGCATTTTAATCAACCTCTTAGAAAGAAGAGATTTCAACCACATTAGGACCTAAAATAGGAGGCACAATGCTTAGGTGCTACATTGTGCTCCTAAAAGTAAAACCTCTCTACTCTACTGGCTATTGAAATGGGAAGAAACTAACCCTTTCTTTGTGATTCCAATCTAGGTTGTTTCCTGCTAGTTTAGTTTCTAGTTATCTAATCAAATTGAGTTGAGGTTCCTAATAGAGTTCATAATCACAACAATCAGAAAATAAAAAATGAACACATTGTTAAAGAGGACACTGCAGAGAGAAAACTTTACAAAATAATGAGCATAATAAAGATTGCTCTGAGAAGAAAGGAGATACTATTTGATTAGTAAAGATTGTCCCAACAGAAACAATACTTTAGTGGGTACATCATAGAGGAGATTGAATTCATAAGAGCTGGACAAGATTCTCTAGCAAGGGAACCACCTAAAGCATCACTCTCCCAAAGCTCACAATTTTATGAGGGATAAACAATTGGGTTAGAGCACTTAAGCACTATAATAATATCCTATAATTTTTGGTGAAGCAAAATTGTTGGAATCACAATTCCAATGTTTGATTCTAGTGTTACTAAAACTCTTATAATTGTTTTATGTTACACTGACATGGTTGAGTATAAATTGAAAGAGCATTGGGTCTATACTTGAAATCTTGAAGTCTATGCTTGAAATCTAAACTTGGATGAGGATTGATAAAGATTGAAGGCTATCTTTTGAAATTTTTGTAATCTTTCCTTTTCTAAATCTTTTGTAATGCCTCCAAAATCCTTAACAAACTTGTAAAATTAATTTAGAGACAATTAGGATAAGAGTCACTCTAATAATCACAAAAATAGGGCTTAGCAAATGAATTTACTCAGTTTTGAGAATTGTAAATACTGGTCAACAAGTTGTCTACTTGTATATCTAGAGATATACTGATCAACAGTGTTGACAACCAATACTAGTAGCTTTTAGGGCATTCTCAATCTCATGAAGTTTCAAAAAATATGAACGTTAAAATTACCTTTCAAGGAAGATTTTGTAGCCATTGTATAATTGGCACAAATACCAGTCAATAAGGTTGTATACCAATAGATTTTGAGTTCTACTAGTGCACAAGGTATAACCGGTACTTGTAGCCATTATTGACCTTTTTGGAAAGTGTAATGTTGTTGATGCACTACCCATTTAGGCTCTAATGGCTAGTGCTAGACCATGGGGCCTTGAGAGCCTATAGAGCTCACAAAGCCTTAAAGAACTTCTCTACTCTCAAAAACTCTCTTCTACGCTATTTTTCACAAGCTTTTGCTTTTGAAGCTCTAGCGCACCAGATGCTCTAGGTATTCTAGTTGTTCTAGAACTTCTAGCTATGTTGGATCTTTCTATTACTCTAGCTACACACTAGTTCTAGTTTGAGGAAGCTTCACGAAGTTGTTTTTACATCATCCTAGCATCTAGTAAAATCTTTCTAGAGGCTATAGGATAGAAGTCGATGCTTAGGTGCTTTCATTTCTCCCCCTTCACTCTAGAGTGCTCCCCTTCTCTTAGCTTTCCCCTCCTTACTCCTCTCCCTTTCTTCTTTTCTCCTTTCTTTGGGTTCTTTCCTCCTCCTTGATCTGGTAAGCCCTTTCCTTCTCCCCTCCTTAAAGGGGGGCCAAGAGGTCCCTCACCTATGGCGGTTCCTCTGTGTTAAGGTCCTACGGGGGTAGGTTTTGATTTCTTGCTTTTCTTTTTCCCTTTTTCTGGTTGGTGGCTGTTTTTTGTTTCTCGCTTTCATTGTTTTCCAATCTTGTGGTTTCTCTAGGTTATGTGTGCCTCTTTTTCTTTGGAGCCTTTTTGATTTGCTACCTTTTGTGTCTGGGGTGGTGTTGGCATAGCTCCTTTGGGTACCAGACCTATTTCCTTCCCTTTCATCCTTTTTGGGCGAGGTTGGTAGTGGATCTTTGGGCTTTTGCTGTTTCCTTTTTGTTATGTGTGGTTTTGGTTTGTTTCTCCTTTTTTTTGAGCCTTTTTTTGCTTTAGGGCCTTCCAGTTCCTGGTGGTGCTGATGGGGTAGTCCCCATGTCGGCAACTCTGTGTGTTAAGGCTCCTTATTTTGCCTTGTCGGAGTTTTTGCTTTGTCTCCTCCATTGAAGCCTTCTTTCACTTCAGTGGTGGCTGGATCCAACCCATTTGAGCCTGCTTCTTTTGTGTTCTCTCTCTAGGTGCATAGGTCAATTGAGGTGGATGGAGTTTTGGGTACTTCTTTCTCCTCTAAGGAAGCTTTTGAGCTTGATCGTTGTCTCTCTTCTACTATCGTAGTTCATGCTTGGGACCTAAGTCATCCTCTCAAGTGCTTAGGAACTTCCTCCTCAAGAAGGTTCTACTTTCCTCTGATATCTCACTTTAGTCCTTGGATTTGAGGCATTGGTTGGTTCTCTGTGGCTCCTATGTGGATTTCTGTAAGATTTATGCTTAGAATTTGTGGTTTTGGAGTGCATTAGGGTTCAGTTTATTAGATGGTCCATGAACTTCGGTATTGATGCCTCAGTCTCTACGGCTCCAATTTGGGTGGGTTTTCCCGATCGTAATCTCCATCTTCTACACCCAAACACTTTACTTTCAGACCAAGAAATTTTTGCTTTAATTAGATGATATCAAAAAAACTTGTCGTCGCAATAAATAATGCAGTGGAAAATTCCCAAATCAGAAATATATATCGGTGAAAACTAATCACGAAGAGTTAGGATGTCGTATCCACAGGGAGGCACAGAACTAATAAGATCACAGATATGTAACATTCATGTTTGCAGAGATGAAAGATGATTACATAGAAATATTCGTCAAATCCTTTGCATCAATCAATGGATGTGATAAGCTTAATGTAAACCCATCATTTAGGTAGAAATCAAAAGCTATTTATGCAAATTTCACCCAATACATCAAATCACTAAATCTGTGAACAACGCATGTATAGTGGCATATCATGCACTTTTCAATTGCATGCATACTAGAGTCCATATCTGAATCCCAATTTAGTGCAATATGAGATGAATAACAAGAGCCGAACAATTATGAGGAAGAAGTATACTGCCGCAAATTCACCTCAATTTTAATAATAAAAAAAATCACAAAAATAACTTTGTCAACGTCATATTTCATAAATTTTAATGGAACCCGAAATAGGGGATTCCTTCCCCTTACATGTGTGTGAGTGTGAGGCCACGGCGAGGGACGAGAAGCTCACCGAAGGTAGAGTGGAGCGAAGATGATCCAATGGAGGTTGTGGCGAGGTGCGAGATGGTTGGCATTGGCTAGACGACGAAGGTAAAGTCACAGATGGTGGGTACGTCTGTGCGTGTGTGTGGACTATTGGAGGTGCTACTGAAGGCACGACTGAGCTCGTGATGTCAGGGCGAGTCTAATGGAGCTGATGGCGCATCGAATGACAGACTGTGGTGGTGGCTGCATGAAGGTGATTACGGTGGTTGGTGGGTTCTTTTTCATTGTCCAGAGGTTGAAGAGGAAGATGAAGACAACGAAAAGGGGTGATGCAGCAGGTGGCTGCTGTGTGGACGTGTAAGGCTGGCGTTGACCTCGCAAAGATGTACGCGCATGGGAGAAGGGAGGAGTGCCTGTGGGCACTGGCAGAGGTTCTGTAGCGCCGGTAAGCGTGGTGGAGGTGGGGTGGTGGGTGGGTGACACCTGGTGGTGAGAAGAGGAAGCTGGCACGATCGCCGAAGTTGCTGTTGGAGCCACACTTGGACTGGTTGTGCACGCGTGCAAGGGAGCGCATGGCAAATGGGGGCGACGTCAGTGGGTTGTCGACGGCAAGGAGAGGTGGCACACTGATGCGCAACACATCAACAATCATAAGAACACACTATTGTTGAGTTTTTATCCCCGGCAATGGCGGCAAAAATATAATGAGTCGACTACCGGTTCGTACTAAAAAGTGTTTTAAATCGTCGTTGTTGTAGTATGCATCACAAATACAAACCGTTGTTGCATCAATTTTATTTATTTAGTTAGTTTTTGCTGGTTTATTCTAGGTCGTTCACTGGGAGGTAGTTATTGATATATATCACTCTCTAAGTCCAATAATATTCTTTAATTCTATACACAAAAGAATGAATTACAATGCTTGCAAAAATTTATCTACAACCAAGCATCAAAAACTATAATTAAATACTCTATATTATTTATTTACAACTTATAATAATAACACTTAGCTATATATACAATAATAAGTAATAATATATACTATACTAACTTAAATTAACATACTAACATTTACAGTAACGAATATATGTGTCGCTATAACCTTAGCAAAATTATATAAATAAGCTAATGTAAAAATAAGTTCTTTACTAACGTTTATTCTATCTACAATGATGGATACATATGTCACTAAAGCTTTGATGTTATTTATAGACAAGAGAGAGCTCAAACAATACTACATACACATATATATTTATATTTACATATATACTACATATATTATTAGTATACATATATACTATCTAATACAAATATACACACACACACACAACTCACAGAGGCACAAGGCCTCTTTAGACACTTAGCCGATTTCAGATGCCCTTTTTTCTTTGTTAATCACCTTAATTAATCCTCCTTAATAGCAAAATTATGTAATTAATTGGTGGATGGCTTTTTCGAGGGGTACACAGCACCCTCTTGGGTGGGACCAGACCTCTATTAAGAGGCGCCCTAATTTTTTAATTAGGTGCTTTAATCTCATTTTAAGCTCATTAATAGGCCTAATTAGGCCCACACATAGTGCACGACCCCCGGCCTGCACCGCACACATTCATATCCAATGCCATATCAATTTCATGCTCAAAAGATAGAGGAGAGAGGGTATGTGATAGGTGGCACCTGGCGCTTGATGACTGAGGGGAGTGAAACACAACAACAATTTAAGTGGCGTCGAGTGCTTCATGGCATACGGTGTGGCGCTATATAGCGCTCCTTTCGGCATTGGAATCTTAGCGTAGGCGCATGCTGATTTAGGTGATTTGGCCTTTGATTTGAGGGCCCAAATTAATTCCAATTTTCAATTAAATTATATGGTTATGAAGCCCTTATAGAGGACTATATAATTATGTAATTTAATTGCAAAATTAATTAGTTTAACTATATAAATAAATTAGCTAAAGTTTATGATTTATACATCATGATTTAATGGTTTATTTTTTAATTAATGTTTAAATTAGTTAATTAATGGTCTAATTGTCCCTATAAAAAGTTGGTATACATATTAAAGTATTTATTACATATTTTTATTATATTTTAGAGGTTTTATTTTAATTTATATACATTTAAATATCTATTTTTTGGCTATTATACATATAAATTATGTATAAATAGTATAATATAGTATAAATATAGTTAAATTAGTTTAAATTACATAAAATACTATAATACAAATGTACAATGTAAATTAGTTTAGTTATAACTTAATTTACTAATTTATTTAATTTAATTTAGTAACTTAGCTAATAACTTATTAAATTAATTATTTATTGTACACATATAATTAAATTAATTTACAGGTATATTAATGTACATTATATATATATATATATAAATACATATGTACAGTATCCTTAGTAAATAAGGTTATTTATAGGGCTTTATTAATTTATATGGATTATAGTACATATAAGTTAATTAAATTAATAGTTAAATATATAAAGAAGTTATATACGATTTAAGTTATCTTAAATACTTAATTTATGTTATAACATACATACATAAGTTATATATACATATTATATACATATTATACATTATGTACATAGATAGCTTAGTATATAGCTTATATATACATATATATACATAGTATACATAGTATACATAGTGGTTTTAGGTATTTTTGAGTTTTTTTGCTTTTCATGGATTTTATAAGTTTAATAGAGGTAGGAGGTGAGAGAGAAAGAAAAAGATGAGAGAAATGGAAATAGTTTTGGTATTTTTGTAGTTGAGCTCTTTTATTAAATTCCAAGGGATACTGAACCGTTAACTGATATGTTCTTCCAAGTCGAGGGTTCAGATGACTTTGAAACTTGGCACACTTTATTTTATTTTTTTATATTTTTATAGTGCTTTTATTTATTTACAAAGGAAGTACATTCTAGGCCTTAAAGAGTATTTTAAGAGTGGAACCTAAGGCACTAGAATTTGATTTAAGGGCTGGATATGCTATGCAAACACTCAAATATGCTCTAAAGAGCTATGAAAGATGTTCCAGCCAATAAACATGATTTTTATCTCTTAATTCATCAAATTCTCAATGTTTGGCAGTTAAGCACACATGCTAGCTGACAAAGGGATTAAAAAATAGATTAGAAGCTAATAAATGAGATCAAAAGACATTTAATTATACATGAAAGCTTGTACATATTGTATACCACAAGTACAACACATCAGCTAATTTAGAGACTTAAATCCTGACCACCTACTGCCCTACTGATCAATTCATCAAGCAGCAAAACTAACTGCAGCAGTAGTGGTTGCAGCTTGGACAGTATCTCACATCAGTCTCTTAGCAATCCAAGGAACTTCCCAAATGTCTTAAAATCATTCAAAATGGCTGCTGCAGTGTTTCGACTCATTTCCAGTAGCTCTGAAATGGAGAATTCAGAAGCTACTCAGATGGCCAAATCTAATCCATAATCTCTGTCATAGACAACAAGGATCATGGGATTACATTGGAAATCAATCCAACAAAAAATGTCGCTACTATGCAGCATTTTGATATCTAAAATTGGGATTCAACACTCACCCCAGTAAACACTTCAAAATCTGATAAAACATTGAATTCGCTTAAAAATCAATTGGAAGAATTGAATCTTCACCAAAAACCTTTAAACCTTGATCCCTATTTCAAATCAGAGAGAGAAAACACTGATTCAATTTCTTCTTTATGCTATGGACAACATGAAAGAGGAGTTAAATTATCCCATTAAAACCAATTAACTTGAATCCCAATTGTCTAAAAAACTTTAAGGAATATTGAAAACTCCTTAAGTAGGAAATCAGAACCCCACGAACACCAATCCAGCAATACTAGGTGGAGCCTTAAATCAACCCAATTGATTTTCCTTGGCTCTACCTTACATTGAAAAGCAATCAAATTCCCCATTCAAACCCAACTCAGACCTAGCTCATTTGAGGAAGAGTTTATCATTAGAACATCTCAAACTCATAGCCAAAATCTGAATTAAACAAAAATGTATCAATCCACTTGATCAAAATCTCACAATCTTGCATTGAAAGCCAAATTGAAATCATATCAAGTGAATCAATTCTTTTCAAATTAGATCAGGGGTCTTTGTGAACAATATGACATGAGTGAAGAGACCCTTAGATGATTTTTTAGTGCAAATCCTCATTTCAAAGCTCGAAAGCAATGGGATGAGGATTTGACTCTAATGAGTGGGTGGATTATGATTTAAAAACACGAGGGAAATCAGAGAATACAAGTAATGAAATGATGAGGGAGATTAATGGATCGAAATGGTCGTGGAAAAGCATCTCTCTGATCTGAATTGATTAGAGAGGGTGGGATCGGATCTACACTAATCTACTCTTAAATTACTCTAAATAACACTACAATTAATTTAAAAAGTAGTAAATCTATGCTAAATCTACTCCTAGAAAGCATTTAAAATCTAATATAATTGGGACGAAGATGTCTATGGTCACCCGCTAGTCAGCTGGTGACGACAAATGGGGAGAGGAGACCAGCAGATGATGAAGATGTCTGAGGTCCAGCACTTGGTCAGTTGGTGGCGATTTAAAGGAGGGAGGAAGACCTTACTTTGTTAAAACCAGCCTGAAGAAATGGAGATGAGGAGGAGTTACTGGTGTGGATGAAGGGACCGCTCAAGTGGAGGGAGCGATAGCGCACACATGAGCAAAGGGTGTGCTTAAGTAGAGCAATCAGTGGTTCCCTCACCGCATTGGTGAGAATAAATGATTAGGGCACCTGATGAGGATGGGAGGAGAGGCACGTGCGGGGAGTTAAATCAAAGGTGGGCCGTTGGATGAGATCTGGAGAAGGGGGTTTAGCCACGCGACAAGTCACACAAAACTTCGATTGCAGAGGAGCCGCAGATCAATGAGATGGAGGAATGAACGACCCTGATGGGCTGTGTTCTTCGATGAACAGTGCACCAAGAGGTGCACCATTCCCAGGCTTTTAATGGTGCTTTTGCAATAAAGACCCTTAAGTGAAACGATGGAACAACAACAGAGGGACCCTCAAGTGGTTAGGAATTCTATCAGAGCTGTCCCTAGAATGTTGCAAATAGGTCCTTATGGGTATCAAATAGGTCCCTGCAGAGATTTCTAAGGATGAAATGTTATGAATGGAAGACCTAAATGTGAATTTCTAAATGCAAGGTCCTAATGATGTCCAAATGCAATCAAGTTTTATGGAAGCTTAATTGAACATTTAGGAAGTTAATTACGCTTTTGATTTGAAGTTTTGAACTCATTTGTGTGTTCAATTTGCAATTGGATCACCATTTTACATTATTTAGTAGAATATCTGAATAAATGACCTAATTATGCATTTTTAGCACATATTTGACGTTTTAGGCCTTTTTCTCTATTTCCCACACTTAACCCTTTTCATGTGTTAATTTGATAGTGTTTAACCTAGTTTCTAGCTTAACTTGGGCATTTTAGCTATGATGAACCATAACTCTTCACGCACCCTCTGTTGGGTGAGTCCTGCGGTTGTAAGGGAAGGAGTAGACTGATGGCGATTCTATTGGAGTCTTGTGAAGAAGAAACAGAGGAAGAGGAAGAACGTAAAAGAAGTTGTGGAGGCCTGTCGTTAGTGTTGTGCAGTCGTGGTTGAAGAAGGCGATGGAGCACAATGATGGTGGTCGTCATGAAGGATCGTAGTGGCGAGGAGGACGGTATGAAGGGCGAGATGCGGTGGCGAGCAGTCATGGTGGTGAACGCAATTCATAGCAAGAATGAGACATGGTGGTGGCATCGGCACTGTCACCGCCAACCATGGTGGCGGTGCACAGTGGTGGAAGTTATCTCAGACATGGGCAAGATGGGGTGGTGGTCGATGATGTGGTTGAGGAGGTCCTGTAGTCTTGTGGATCCTGAAGGTCATCCTCCCTCTTGAGGGAGGAAGAAGATGCCCCTCCTTCCATCCTTGCTCTGTTGTGTAGAGAAAGAGAGAATAAGAAATTAGAGGTTCATGGAGAGAGATCTCAGAGGAGGCTTCTTTCCTTTTTTTGCCCTTTTGTGCATGGCTTTCAAAAACTCAATATGGGATGGGGAAGGCTCTACTTTGGAGAGAGCCATCTCCTTCCAAAAGGGCCCAAATCTTTACGATCTTGAGTTGACAGAATTGGAGGCCAAGGAATTAAAGAGGCTCTTTCCTTTCTTCCATGTGATAAATTAAATCTCTGAAGATGGCATTCTGAATTGAGGTATGATTGCATCCAAATTGCCCCTTCCATAATGACCCAAAAATAATTAATTAAGATGTAAAAATTAATGCAATGCATGGAATGATGATTCTGTAGCTTTATTAATTTTATCCATGCAATGCATAATTTAAATTACATTTTCATTCCAACAATGAGGTACTTAGGCTTTAATTTAGTCCACTAACATGTACTTATCACTTTCCATTGCATTTCATCTCGGTATTTCGGTTTACGTCGATCCTCGTACAGTTCAAGGATTTATATGCTGGGTTTTCAAAGGGTTTGTGTTGAGATTGATATGATTTCTTCTCATCTAGACTTTGTTTGGATTTTTAATGGAGTTGAGAAGATAAAGCAGAGGGTGATTTATGATAAGGTTCTCATATTTTGTATGAAATGTACAAAGTTTGGCTATTCGCTTGCGTCTTGTTCATCTTTTGTAGGGCTCGATGTTCCAGGGATGTGGTCCTCTCACCTTCATGCTGAGGGTTCCAAGGATCGCTCTCTAGTGCGGGGTATCATCCTCAGTCTTCATCTTTTACTTCTCCTCCTCATATGGAAGTTGAAGGAAGTCTTCCCCATTGAGGATCGATGGAACACTCTCCTTCCTTGAGGAGTTCTAATACTTCCCCTCCTCTAGAGGATAAGGGTGTAGGCAATTCATTCTATATCCTAGATTGAAATAATTCTTGTCCTTCTTTGGGTGGTTTTGCTCCTATTCTCCCTTCTTGTGGTCCTTTGGAGGGGAAATGGAAGAGAAGGTTCCGTGTTTGATGTCAACATTGATGTAGTCCTCACAAACCTCAATTGTCCTTGGGTAAGGGGAAAGAAGTCATGATAGATTCTACACCAGGTCCCTCTTGTCCCGCTAAGGTGAATCCTTCTACTCATGTGGTGGTTGACTTCCTTATTGAGGATCAATTGGTTCGTGATATTTTGCCGTGTAATTCCTTCAACTTTCGTTCATTTTTGACTGGTATCTCTAATTCGATGAATCAAAATTCCTAATTTGATCCTTCTGAATTTTTTTTTGAATCCAATCATGGGATTTCCTCTTGTCGATTTCAAAACATAGGTAAGGTTCATTCTTTGACACATGAAGATGTTTTTGCACAAATGTCTCCTATCATGGAAGTGATTTCCTTCGATAGCCTATGGATTTCAAACCCCTCTCAATTTACGAGTCTTGACAGGGATAGGGCTAATGGTCTCGACAAAAAAACATTAAGTGTGCCAAGCTTGATAGTGCTGCCTAAGAGTTATAAGGGTGTTGACTTGAATTGGGGCATTTATCTTCCTCTTACTACTTTGCCTCTTGATCTGGATCCTCCTCTTATTGTGGAAATTTGAGATGTAGGAGAGCCTACACATTTGAGCAATGATGTGGTTGTTGCTTGTATCAAGTCGGATGATGAGACTCTGGGTTCGTCAATGTTCTATGACCTGGAAACCAAACCCCTTCAGGACTCAGCACATGTGGCACACTTACCCTTAAGGGCTAGAGAAGTCTGTAGGGGGCTTTCCTTGGGGGGTTTGGGTAGGTGATGAGGTGTGGCTCATCATAGCTAAAGTGCCAAAGTTAAGGTAGAAACTAAACACTATCAATTAACACAATAAAAGGGTTAAGTGTTGGAATATTGGAAAATGACCTAAAATACCAATTTTATGCTAAAAATGCATAACTAGGTCACTTTTGAGAGATTATCAACTTAAGTTGTAAATGACTTTGTTAAATGTCAATTGAACACCAAAATAAGCTCAAATTCACAATTCAATTATTGGAATATGTTCTAATATGTTCAAATCACATGCTCTAAAAATTACATTGCATTCTAATATTAAGGATTTACATTTAGGTCCTTCATACACATTTGAACGTTCACAATTTCTTCACACAAAAACTATCAGGAACTTAGTTGTAAGCTTTCAGGGACCTCTTAGTTAGGATACCTATCAGTTATGGGTATGTGCCTAACTTTTCTATCGGAGGGTCGATGTTGTAAATGTTCCAAAAGACTTGCTGGTCTCTCTTGAAGAACAAGATGACACAAGCTACAGGAGCCATCCATCACTTTCCCCACCTGTTCAACGGTGGATCCTCAAGTAACCTACTAGCGCCGGTGCCATCTCCTTCGCACCCATTCCTAAGATCTGATCCTATGTTCTGATTTCATCCAAAATAATCTCACACCCTCCAAGATCCCAATAGCCTCCTACACCTATATAAACACCACCTCTGAGCTCTTGCGACTCTTTACTAGCTCCCTCCTACTCTCTTGAGCTCGATCACCTTCCTCCCACTCTAGTTCCCTTCCCCCATTCCTCTGCTACCTGTGGTAGGGGTGGCACTCCTTCCCTGAAGTCCTCCTTGCCCCTAAGGGTCACACAACACTTAAGGGCAATCATGAGCTTCACTAGTGACTCTTCTTCGCTGGAGTCTTCCTTTCCTTTCGTCATCTTCAGCTGCCGACTGTTAACCCCAGAGGTCCCCTTCATCTGATTAGTTTAGGATTTAATTGCTTTCATAGATTAGATTTACAACTTCTCTAGTGTAGTTTAGATAGTTTAGAGTAGATTGTGATTGGCAATTTGGTTTTGATTAGTTTAGAATATATTAGATGTAGTCTCTTACCAATCCACCCTTTCTAATCAATCCAGATTAGAGAGGATGAATTCACGCCCACACATTGATCCATAATCCTTTCTCGTCATCTCATGATTGCCTTCTTATTTCCTCACAATTTCTACCCTTAGATCACTTCATTCACCATTACCATCAGAAGGTCTAAACCTATCTAGCTCTTAGACTTACTAATGAACTTGATCACCTAGAGGTCTTTCCATTGAGCTCATTGATTGCGTAGTGATAAACACACATGAATTCATGATAAAATGCTTATTTATGATAGCCCTAGGCTTAGCATTGCATACCATGTTATAAATACTATATAACATCCATTGCATGGCATTTAGGATAGTTGTGCATTATGTACATTAATTCCTCCATTTTATATGGCCAGGAGGTAGTGCGACATCTTTGTGGGCTTCGAATGAAGAATCCAACCATACGGATGAATCCGAAGCGATGATTGCAATCCATCAACACGAAAATCACCCCTGTCAGAGCTCTGTAGCACCCTCTACACGAAGAAGATGGATGATCTAGATGGCACCACGTGGCACCATCCAGACCACCCAACATGAACCATGGCCGCCCTAGCCTCACGCATGGAGAGATATCAGTCGTTGGATCCCAATCCAATGGTTGAGGGGCGCTCTACATCACCTCATCTTCACAAGAGAAGAGCTAAAGATTATATCATGACCGTTGGATGAGAATCCAATGGCTATGATTGCATGATCAGCGGACGCCACCGCACTCTCCACTCGACCATCCACCACTTTGGCACAACGGTGAGATGCCCGCTTCTCAAAGGAGGGGTGCAAGTTCGAAACCTACCAAGCCCCCCAATTGATCAATTGAGTCAACGTAAGCACACCGGCCAACGCACGCACGTCAACACGCATGCACCAGCCCATGCGCCCACACCGCAGCGTAGCAGCGTGCTGCACGCGACACGGTGCATGATGGGCATGCAAGTACAGTAGCAATGAGCGTAGGTTGGAGTTGACTTTCAGCGACAGCCTGGGCAGATCTTTAATGACGCTTACAGCCGTCACTAATTGCTTGTAGGTGCAAGGCCAGCTGCGAGCCTGAGTGGTGGGGGTACGATGTTCAATGACAGCTACATGGGGTCTTTAGTGACGCTTGTAGCTATCACTACAACCCTCTACACAAATTTCTTCTTCCCTCCACTATATAAACACCCGTACACCCCCCATTCCTCTTCATCTCTACCTACTCTACTTCCACTTACTCCTAAGCTCTAGTAGCTTACTAAAGCTCCATTAGAGCTTACTCTCAAGCTCCAAAGGCCTCCTATTAGTGTAGCATTCCTTTATCCCACCAAATATTCATCCGTCATCCCATCACCTTCATAGGTCACCTTGGAGCCATCCTCCCACCTCCATTCTGGTAGCAGATCACCTTCTCCTCCTCACTTCCATTCCAGAGCCTCAGTGAAGCATTCCTCTACCCGACGTCCTCTTGCATCTCACCTCCGTCGTCCCACTCCTCAACTCCTTCGTCCAAGCTTCTGCCAAGCACCATCCTCTCGCCGAACAGCCAATTCGGGAGATTCCTTCTCACCTCCCTCTCTTTTATGCTTTCATAGATTATTGTAATAGACATTTATGCAATATATCATATTTGATTCCATCCATATTGTGATCCATCTTGTTTACGTCCTTTATAAAAACCACAAAAATATATATATAACAAAATACCAAAAAGAAACAAAACAAAGTGTGGTTTCAAGCAAAGTAAATGTCGCCTCCCTATGTTCGACTCGAGACTCCCTTGGAGCTTTGGTAAAATTGTATTTGATAACGAGTTTTGCAATTACGACAATGGGTTCCTCCAAACCTCGATTTCTACCACGAGAAATGCATTGATCATTTTGGCGCCGTTGCCGGGGAGGCAACGGAATTTACTTTCTTGTTTTCTGTGCTTCTTTTCATTTACATATTACTAAGCCCACTTATCTCTGATCTATTGTCTTGCAGGTACCCTAGCATGGAGATCCAAGTGCAGTAGACTAGAGTAAAGTGTGGGTAGAGTACTTTGTAAGTGTCCCCCACTTTCCCCCTGACTTGTTTCATTTCGCCACACTCATAACCAAGACTAAATCTACTTAGGTGCTTGCACAAACCCTAGGATAGAATTGTTTGTCTTGTTTGCCACCTCCACTCCTCTCACCCCCACATTTTATAAAAAAAAACAAAAAGATACTCTCTATGGGACAAATCAATATACACACTTTATACACCCACATTTGAGGCACATAACCTAACTTGATTTTCTTCTACTCAACTGGGATTCTAACCTATGGAACTGGTACACTAATTCAGCATAAAGGAGTAGAAATCAGATTAGGTTAATTACTTTTCTGTGTGCCTTAATTGGTGGTGCATTTGGGCTGATTGATTGAATTGTTTTGGCCGCACCACCTAATTTAAAAGAAATTCATTTTGTAGTTGCTCCATAGGATTCAATATTTAGGTCAAGCTAGGCACTCCATATTTTCTTGATTTATAAAGGAAAAACATTAGAACTCATTCTTTCAGAACTTGGTTTGCCTCACAAAATTTTGTTGAATATACCTAATATTTGAATCTTAAAAGCTACTAAGTAAGATTTGAACCCTAAAACTCACCTCATCATTAATAATCTTGTTTGAAAACTTCTTGGTTGTGCACATTCACACATTCTCAAACAAATCATTAAGGCACAACCCATTAAGAGCTCATCACATTCCAGAAGCACCAATATCCCAAGCCCAACTAAAATCGATTAGACGTTGGCCCTAAGGACTGATTCGCTCGTCGGGATCCAGATTAAGATTCTTCACGATTAACCTGCTTATACTAGTCAATCTAATGTCTAGCTAGGGGAGTAGTGTCAAACGACTGCAACTGGGGGTTACACTAGGAACCGGAGGCGCAAGCCAAAGGAAGAACCTTCTCCCCAATCCCTCCTTCTAACTGGTTGCATTGCCTGGATATAAGTAGAGTAAATCGTTCATAATCTTAGGGCAAATTCTGAGAGTCTATAGACCTTTAGGCTACCCAACCTAAGGACAAGCTTGTATTTTTTATGCTGTAGGATCCCTTCTCTTCCCCATCCTTCTGACTTCCTTCCAGTGTATGCTTGGAAGGAGGTCATTGAACCCTCGTTTGGAAGGACCTATTGACCATTCCTGGAGGTGGAGGTTGAGTTTTAGCCAAGTAGATCCCATGGCTAATCAAAAACCACCTCCCCCGCCCTTGAACCAGCAGGAGCTGATTCAGAGGTAGTTGGAAGAATTGCAGCAAATGCAACAATGGTTCCCATGATTGAATGGTCAGGGTGCTCGGCCCTTGAAGGACTTTTATGATCCTTCATATTATGAGGATTGTCCCGGCGTTGCGATCCCCGCCAGTGATGTTGAGATCAAGCCCCAGGTCTTAAGTCTAATTAAACACTTTCACGGGCTTGGCTCAGAGGACCCATTCCAATATTTGGAGGACCTGGTCACTCTAGTTTAGACCACCAAATCGTGGAATGTGGATGAAGAACAGATGCTCATGAGGCTTTTCCCCCATTCACTCAAGGATAAGGCTGCACATTGGTATCATACCATTGGATGACTGCTTGCTACCTGGACAGCTTTGAAATCGCCCTTCCTAAAGAAATACTTACTAATTGGGTGAACCAATGCATTGCGATGGGTAATTACCACTTTTGCCTAGTGGCAGGGGGAACCGTTTCATAGGGCCTGGGAGAGATTCCAGGATCTGTTGCAGAAGTGTCCACACCACAAGGTGCCTAAATGGCAACTTGTGTAGATTTTTTATCACTGGTTGAATGATCAACTCCGTAATCATGTGGATGCTTCTTGAGGAGGCAATTTCCTCAACAAAGACGCAGATAGCACGTATGATTTGTTTGAGGAAATGAGTGAATATTCTTTAAACCACACCTCCATGGAAACCTTCAATCGATCCCAACAAACTGGATCAAATGCCAATGAGGTCCAAAATTCTCATACATCTGATTTGGAATTGATCTAGAATAGATTATATAAGATGGATCTTGTTGCTAAACGAATGGAAGAGTGGATGTCTGGAAACTCTAATTTTTCTAGATCCACTCAATCACAAGGATTGGGATTCCATTCTTTGCAAGCTCCTACAGAATGAGAGTTTGTGAACTAGCTGGAGTTGGCCCAACCTTCAGGCTAGCTCTTCTCGGAACCTTATGGGTTCCAAACTGGGACCTTTCATCCCAGTTTTTTTTATCCTTCTTCATCCTCATCTTATGAGGATGTTCATGCTATGCAAGAGAATTTTAGGTCCAACCCTTACTCAAATTCCTACAATTTTGGTTGGAAAAATCACCCTAACTTCTCTTGGAAAGATCAAGGGCAGTGTTCAATTGAGGATGACTATGCTATCGGAATTGCATTTGAAAACCTGTCGTTGTAGTTCGAGTCATGAAGAAATCCGTTCAACAAATAAAATTTATACTGAAAAATCTGTAAAGAAATTCCGGGTCAAACACAGGGAGGCTTACGTTGATCAAAATTCGTAATTTTTTTTTTTGTAATTTTGTTTAAAGGGAAAAATAATCACAATGGAAGCAATATAGACAATAAGAGAGAGAGAGAAAGAACAATCACTTGATATTGAATAATGTTTTTACAACTAAGAAAGCGAGAAGTTATTACAACTAGAAAGTAGGAAAATTCTACTCTAGAATGCAGTAAAAAGAATGGGAGAGAGAAGTTATCCGCCTCGATGATCACTTGGAGGACGAGCCGGATGGGACAATGCCTGGAAGACGAGGAATGGAGCGGGAAGAAGGAGGATGAAGCCGAAGGAATGGGAATGAAGCAGCACGTCGTCGTCGCGGGATCCGCTTTCAGAACGGGGGCAAAAACTTGGTTTTAGCTCTTGAGGATCATCCTAGGTGTGGAACAAGCTTCTCCTAAGCTTTGGAGAGGGAGAGAAGAGAAGGAAAGGATGAGAAATTCATATGGTAGGGGTCTCCTTTTATAGTTGCTAGGAGTGGGGGCATTTTGGTCATTAAAACATTAAAAACATTAATTTAGGACTTTAGTGACGGATAAATCCGTCACTAAAGGCTTGAACATGGCTGACGTGCGTGCATCGCGTGCGTACCCCCTCGCCTTCGCTACCTCAACGCTTATGCACGACCATGTGCGCTCAACCATCTGATCAAGAGATCGGACGACTTAAACTAGCCTCGCCAGCACCACGCGCCTACGTACGATCGGGTGTTTACGCTGTGCACCAGATCGCGCGTGGGTGCTATCGGTTGATCCGCGTTGTTGGATACCCATCGCACGGCTGTGATAGCGTGTCCACACACGAGGAGGGATGCTGTGCTTGCAACTCGAACCCGCGCCTCTTGCCTTCGCATGGAGGAATTTGTACATGGGTGCGTGTGACCATTAGATGAGCATCCAACAGTGTAGATGCATCGAGCAGTTGCAAAAGAGAAGAGCTGCGGCCGGTTGGGCTGCTGAGATGGCGCCATGTGACACCATCTTGGTCGTTCATCTTCTGAGTGTTGCAGATGGTGCTACGGATGTCAGATTAGACCGATTTTCGCACCGTTAGGATGCGATCGTCGATCCGAACCCATTCGTGCGGTTGAATTTGTCGTTTAAGATGCGGATTAACACCATCTTGGCCCTTGATTTTTAGGGTTCCTTGGTCTCTATCTAGTGCTACGGATGTCTAATCAGGGCAATCTTGGAGTCATTGAATTCCAATCTTCTCCCTAATCAGAATGTTCTGTTGGATCTTCCATCCAAGGCCTCGATTAACAAGTTGCCCTATCCCTAGCCATAAAAGGGAGACAATTATTATACAATTTATACAACTTGTCCTAAATGCATGATTATGCATGTTATGCAATATTTACAATGTAAAATGCTAATGTGGCACTAAGAACATGCATTAATAGACATTTTAGGTTAATCAGATGTATGCACATCAGGCAACAGACCCAATATCGACCCAACAACTATATACCGCAAAAACCAATGGGTCAAGGTCATGTATATACTCAGTTGGCCTTGAATCAGGTTAATCAGTCCATGTGGAATGCTCAACAACCCGCTGAGCAGGCTGATTTAAACCTGAAGATGGTAGAAATGCAAGGGTCAATGCTTCATCTCATGCAACAAATGAAAACTTTGATGGATTCCTTGCTATCCGGACTTGGTACAAACAACTGACAACCTAGATCTCTACCATCACAACATCTACCAAACCCAAGGAATGTACAAAATCGAGGCGCTAGGCCTCAAGGTTTTGGTAATAATAGGGAGTTGTATGCTTAAGCTCATGCTATCTATCAGGCTACCCCAGCCTCTCCTGGAGCGAACCAAGTTCCTACCATAATCAACTGGGAGCCTCCTGTTTTTCCCAACCCTCCCCAAGGCAATAGCATTTTGCCACTGCAAACACCATCACCTTGAGGAGTGGTAGTAGACACAAGGGACCTACCCAACCCCATGTCAACACCATTAGGCCCCGTAGTAAGAATTCCAGACTCCCAACTAAGAATGTGATCAATAAAACAACAGAGTCTGATTTGGGAGTATGTTGTTGTTGCATGGGCAAATAGAAAAAGTCAGAGGAGGAATTGGAGGAAAGGATGTCCTTACTTCATGCTTTCAAATTGACAATCATTTTACTCCTTGAGACTCTCGGATCAATCTTTGCCTATGCCATAGGTTTACTGAATTCACATAAAGCAAAGCGTAGAGCGGAATCTGAAAACATTAGGAGAGTAGTCTTGTCTGATAACACAAGCACATTGATCTTAAACAAGCTACCTCCTAAGAAGCAGGACCCGGGAGCCCCACTGATTTCCTACATAATAGGAAACTTTGCTTCTGATTGGGCCCTTCTCGACTTGGGTGCTTCCATTAATGTGATCCCCACCTCACTGCACATGGAATTGGGTCTAGGCTATCTGAAACACACTAACATAACTTTGCAGTTAGCCGATAGATCCATTACAAAACCAAGGGGTATTTTGGAGGATGTTTTAGTCAAGGTTAATGATTTGCATTACCTTGCTGATTTTATGGTCCTGGACATGGAAGCACCAAAATAGCTCAACCACACCCTAATTATTTTGGGAAGACCTTTCTTGGCTACTGCCAAGGCAAGGATTGATTGTGAATCGGGAAATATAGAAATGGCCTCTTGGAACAAAACGAATCCATTTAATATTTTTGAGGTCTCAAAGAAGGATAAAATTAAGTGTGGTTTGATGGAGGAGCTTGGCAGAATAGAGGAGGTAATGGTCATACATACCTTAGACAACCTTTTAAGGACCAACTCAACTCAAACTTAGGAAGAAAATCACACGATTGCAGGGATAATTGAGGACAATAAAGACATACAACAAACTGTGGCAGCCTGGGATGAGGAAGATATTTATGAATTTGGAAATTTGTTGGATGATTCACATGATCAAGTTAAAACCCAATAATGTCCTCATCCTGAATTTTTAGAGTTTGAGGTTCAACTTTTGGGTGGGAATCATTAAGATCAGGATGGTTGGATTAAGCACCCAAATTATGAGGATGAAATTGAACTTTAGGGAGAAACTCTTGAAATGTTAGATATTCTAGAGTACCCATAAACCCCCAATTCATCACCAAACCCTCATCATCCTTTTTCACCCAACCATTGCACAAATTTTATATCCACCCACACCTCCTCTACATTAAATCAACAAAACTCCTATTGGAGACCATTTGGGCTCTCCTTGCACCACTAGCTTGCCACTTTCATTAATCATCTCTTTGGCAAGCCCATTTTTACTCTCTAGGACCCATATCTAGGGTCTCAGAAACTGTGTTATTGTAGCCTAAATGTTAGTTATTTTTGATTGAGGACCTCGCCTAGTTGAAGGCACTAAACTCAACACGTGTAAAGACTGTTCCGAGCTGACCAAAATCACACAGAAACCAGGTACTATTCTTCCACTTCTACTCTCCTGCATGCTTTCATTTTTAACAATGAGGACATTGCATTAGCTAAGCATGGGGGGTGGATTTTTCTTATTAATCTTTTTGTTAGCATAACAGTAATTTCCTATTTTTCATCTTAAAAAAAAAGAAAATAGGAGACGAGAATTTAGGCATTAGGAGTTGCAAACTTTACGAATTGATACTTTGGGACCTGAATACTTAGACTCTTCAGGTCTTCGGGCTTAATTAACCCAGGTGTCCACTCAAATGTGGACTTAGTCACGAGTCCTCACCAATTCAAATTCATCTTTAATCTAGTGAATAAATTGGGGTGATAAGTATATGACTTATCAACCGGCCCTCTGATTTGAGGGGACTTTAAGCCTAAGCATCTACACACTTTTTGGCACTAACTCACTTTTCGACGGTTTCTTCGGAAATTGGGTAGCTAATGAACTATCTAGGATGGTATGGCTGGCAAGTTGTCGGTGGTAACAGCTCATCGGTCGGTTGTCTAGAGCTCGGCCACAAGACCATTTTCTTCGTACTGCCTTTAGGTAAATCTTAGATCAGGGAAGCCACCTACTAAAAAAAAATACAAAAAGGAGAAAAAAATAAATAAAACCATACTTCACCACATGAGTATGGCTGGCAAGTTGTCGTGGGTAACAGCCCATTGGCCGGTTGTCTAGAGCCCACCTCACAAAAATGCACAATAATTCCCAAAACACTTAGGGAAGAAGCGGGGGTTACCTCTGAATTGCACAAAACTGAGGAAAGCAGATTGGTCCTTCCTATATGAAAAGGTGGCTACGAAATTAGAGGGCTGGAGTAGTCATTACTTATCAAAAGGTGCGAGGTATATTTTACTGAACTCGATCATTACATCCATTCCAGTCTTTTTCTTTTCTGTTCTTAGAGCCCCAAAATCAATTTGGAAAAAACTTGATGTGATGCGCAAGAGGTTCTTCTGGAAAGTGGCTTCTCATCATGGGGCTTTCCTCCAACCTGTAAAGTGGGAATCAATTTGTTTGCCAAAGACGTTCGGTGGCATGGGAATTAGATCCCTTAAAGAATTTAATGATGCCCTGCTTCTGAAGTGGGTTGTTTGGCTGCTTCAAGGGGAAAAAAAAATGTGGACAAAGATCATCGAGGATAGTTATGGGGTGGCCAATGACGAGAAAAACCACCTAAATCCACATAAACCATCTCCTTTTTGGTCATCAATGGTGTGTGCCTTGGCGGATAATTGGAGCTTGTTCAAGTCTGTATTAGGTGATGGGAAAAGCTTCAAGTTCTGGTTGGAAAATTGGCTGCCTGGTGGGGTGATAAAAGACAGGTACCCTCTTGCATTTTCAGCTGCTTCTGATAAAAATGCTGTGGTACGTGATTACTGGGACATGGCCTCTAAAAATTGTTCTCTGAACAATGTGATGTGGAATGGCCATGAAACAAGAACACAAGTAGAAAATGAGCATCTGATGTAGGAACTTGCTACTTTCAAACCCACACATGAGGAGTATGACACATACAAATGGGAGGGTACATTCTCCTCAGCAGCTACTTATGACAAGCTTGTCAACTCATCCAGAATGGTAGAAGTGGATGAGGTTGGGAAAAAGCTATGGAAATTGAAGGTAACACTAAAGATATAATTTTTTGTGTGGTTATGCAGAAGAGATGGCCTGATAACTGCAGATTTGAGGCATTAGAGAATGGGAACCCCCACCCACTTCTGCCACCTGTGTGGGATGCATAATGATTCTAGTATTCATATATTTTCTACTTGTTTGATTACAGATTATGTCTGGAGGAAGGTGTGTGGGGAATCTATTCCCACGTGGGAGAACCTCTGGAGTTCCTTCTTGAGGGAAAATAAGCCATACTTGCCCATGGTGGTAGTTTTATGGTCAGTATGGAGAGCTAGAAATGAGAACTTGTTTCAGGAGAGTCTAGTGAATGTAGATAATATTGTCAATAGTTGCTGGAATCTCATACACCAATGGGGTTCAATCATGTAACCTTTTTATTATCTTTTTATCAATTAAAGCTCTCCTGGATTGCTATCGATGATTCGATAGCATTCCTTTTCATTTAAAAAAAAAAGCGGGGAAGTAGAATAAATCGGGGAGATATACACTGGGTTCTCCCTTGTGTTGGCCCTATAAATAAAAGAGGTAGGGAGAAAGCTATCATTCGAAAAGATAAACCTCTAGGCAAGGTCAACTAGGGTTGTAGAAACCCGAAATTCGTTTTAACGACTGCCTAGTGAGTCTTTCACTCTTTTCACTAGATGCTTAGCACTTAGAGTCTTTTTTGAGTCTTGGGTGGTTCGAGTAGCCGTAAAAGGTTATCTTGAAACTCTCAAACTCCAAAAGTATAAAAAAAATTAGAAAGAAGAAAAATTAAAAAAAAATTGTGTATCTCCTCTTTTCAAATAAGGTAAGGGCTTGGGTGATTTGCATTTTGGTAGACACCAGGGCACCGTTGAGATTTTGTAATTAAGTCTTGGGGTTGAGATTTTCTAAAGCAATTGACAAATTTTGCCTAAGTAATCAAATCCTGATTCTACTATTATACATAGCATTTAGGTTTGCTAGGGACTAGCAAAAAGTAAGCATGGGGGTGTGACAAACACACATGAATTCATCATAAAATGCTTAATTATAATAATCCCTAGGCTTAGCATTGCATACCATGTTATAAATAATGCATAACATCCATGGCATGGCATTTAGGATAATGGTGTATTATGTACATTAATTCTTCCATTTTATATGGCCAGGAGGTAGTGCGACATCTTTACGAGCTTCGGATGAAGCATCCGACCATACGGATGAATCCGGAGTAACGATCGCCATCCGTTAACGCAAAAATCACCCCGATCAGAGCTCCGTAGCACCCTCTACAAGAAAAAGATGGACGGTCCAGATGGCACCACGTGGCGCCATCCAGACTGCCCAACATGAACCACGGCCGCCCTAGCCTCATGCATGGAGAGATATCAGCCGTTGGATCTCAATCCAATGGCCCAGGGGCGCTCTACATTGCCTCACCTTCACAAGAGAAGAGCTCAAGATTATATCGTGACCGTTGGATGAGAATCCAATGGCTTGATTACATGATCAGCGGACGCCACCGTACTCTCCACTCGACCATCCACCGCTTTGGCGCAATGGTGAGGCACCCGCTTCTCAAAGGAGGGGTGCGGGTTTGAAACCCTCCAAGCCCCCCAATTGCTTAATTGAGGCAGCGCCAGTGCACCGGCCAGTGTACGCACGCGGACGTACGCACACCAGCCCGCGTGCTCGCACCAAAGCGCTAGCACAATAGTGCAACACCAGCGCAGACGCGCATGACATAGCGCATGATAGGCGCACAAGCACAGCAACAGCGGGTGTGGGTTGGCGTGGACTTTCAGCAACAGCCTGGCCAGATCTTTAGTGATGCCTACAGTCATCACTAATTGCTTGTAGGTGCAAGGTCAACTGAGGGCATGAGCGGTGGGGGCACGATCTTCGGCGACAGCTGCAGGGAGTCTTTAGTGATGCTTACAACTATCACTACAACCCTCTACATGAATTTCTTCTTCTTCCCTCCACTATATAAACACCCCTACACCCTCCATTCCTCTTCATCTCTACCTACTCTACTCCCACCTACTCCTAAGCTCTAGTAGCCTACCAAAGCTCCATTAGAGCCTACTCTCAAGCTCCAAAGGCCTCCTATTAGTGTAGCATTGCTTTATCCCACCAAATATTCATCCCTCATCCCATCACCTTCGTAGGTCGCCTTGGAGCCATCCTCACACCTCCATTCCGGTAGTAGATCACCTCCGCCTCCTCACCTCCATTCTAGAGCCTTGATGATGCATTCCTCTACCCGGTGCCCTTCTGCATATCACCTTCGTCATTCCACTCCTCAACTCTCTCGTCCAAGCTTCCGCCAGGTGCTGTCGTCTTGCCAAACAATCTATTTGGGAGATTCCTTCTCACCTCCCTCTCTTTTATGCTTTTGTAGATTATTGTAATAGACATTTGTGCAATATATCATATTTGATTCCATCCATATTGTGATCCATCTTGTTTGCATCCTTTATAAAAACCACAAAAATATATATATAACAAAATACCAAAAAGAAACAAAATGATGCATGGTTTTTAAGCAAAGTAAACATCGCCTCCCTATGTTCGACCCGGGACTCCCTTGGAGTTTCAGTAAAATTGTATTTGATAACGAGTTTTGCGACTACGACGACGGGTTCCTCCAAACCCCGATTTCTACCACGGGAGACGCATTGATCACGTAGCAATTCATGCCATTAAATAAGCCCTCTTATGCTATTTCCTAGCTTTACGCATTTAGCAGTAGATAGATATTCATGCATTTTATAAATAAGTGCATGCATGCATTTTAGGAGAGGAAGATAGAGAGAGAGATTGAGCCCTCATTCCCTTCACCTTATACCACCTAACACTACTCTACATCACCTACATTAATTCCCTAGTAACCTAAGTGTCTAGCTGCAAAAATCCTAAAAATATATCACATCCCAATGGTCTCCTTTCTCGTTACCTCACCCCTCCCCACGCCCATGCGTAGTAGTCGACACCCACCTCACAACCATTACCATAACCCATAAACACTTGCACACCTCACGTCCACTCCTACATAGCTGGCCACCTTCTCCCTGCTCTCCTTTCTCCCTCTCTTCCTCTCCCATATGCAGCCCCCTCTCACTAGTTGAGAGGGCACGCTATGTGCAGGGAGTAGGCTCACCATGGTTGCAAACACCATGATAGGTTCCATCACTGTCCAGCTCCCATGTGAGCAGGTGGATGTGGTGGGTTATTTTTACTTTATTTTTGCTTTGATAGCTTTATCGCTGTGTATTCTGATCATTGTAAGCATAGATTTTAGCTCTGAAGCTCCTCCTCTGTTTGTAGTGTAGACAGTCCATTGCGACTCATTTTTCGTGCTTGCTCACCAGATAGCTTCTTAGTTATCCGGTGAGGAACCCACGCATGCACCCTTCCACTCACTCAGCTGATCACCACTCCAACCGCCATGCCCTTTCTCTCCCTAAACCACTGACTAGGTGAGAAACCCAGCTGATGGTTCATCACGCCATCCAGTTGAAGCGTGACACTTTTTGCCCTCCCTTGCATGTAAGACGCAACTGGTAACTTCTCACTTTGTTGGTGTTCATCGCTTTTCACGTAAAAAGATTTTTATATCGTTGTAGTTGCGAATCATGCTGAAACAAATAGCATTTATAAATTTTTTGGTAAGTATCGAGTCGTTCTCAAGGAGGCAAAATGTAATTTTTATTCGAAAGCCTTCCAGAAAGACGTTCTAAGAAACTATTTATATATGTATATATGTATATATAGACAAGCATTCATGAGATCGAATAAACATTTTATTGATAAAGAGAATGTCTCACAAATCTAATGTAACTGAATGCTTGAAAATAACATGAAACAGAAGAATAAACTATGGAGAAGGAAAATAAGAATAGAATGTGGTGGAGATGATGGAGCCGCTTGTGGGATGCTTGTGCGAAGTGCGCCCCACTTCAGAACCAGAGTGCCAGGAAGAAGACCAGAGAGAGAGATGCTGCAGAGAGAGGGAGGGTATGCACCATGTGGTGGCTATTTTTTTCTATCTCTAGGTATCTAAGTTATGTTCCAAAGGGTAGAGGCTAGGTCCTTTTATAGAAAAGTAGGTGGCTTCCTATTGATTGATCTAGAGTGCCTAGGATCACTAATTTGGATGGTTTAGATTTAATCAAAAGTGATGCCTAGAATTGGTTAAATAGGTGATGGTAACACCATCATGAGCTATAATTAGCTTTATTTAGTGAAAATCAAGAGATAAATGCTCCTACATAGTCGCTTAAGAGTCATAATTCCACTCAGATCCATTTTGTGAGAACAACATTAAAATAAGGTTAATTCTGCAGTTTGAACATCACATCATGAAAGTAAAGTAACCACGGGGTTTGCCAAGAGTTAATCTAAGGTCAAATGAGCATCAAAATCTAATGAGTGGATCCATATAGATAGAAACGGGGTTTCAAGCATTTCGAGAACCACAACAGCACACAAAACCCTAATTCCAGATCCACTTGAATTAAAGAGGTTTTGGTCAACCTAAAATTTATTTAAACCTCCTAAAATATATAAAATATTCTAAGAGTTTTGGTACCCTTTATTTGACCATCTGAACCTATTTTGACCTTGAATAGAGTCTTAGACGGCTTTCTACCCTAATTTAGGTCTCTGTGCAAATTGCCTAACCAAACTTCGTTAAAACTCAAATTTGACCTCACCACTAGATTTCTTGGGTCTAAATTAGGTTTGTACCAAAATTTGGGCCCAATCAGAGTCCATCTTGACCTAGTTTGCATTTCAATCCATTTAAATTCTATTTCTCTCAATCAAGCCCTTACCTTTCGAAAGCTTTGCAGAAAGGTCCCTAACTTCATCATCTTTGCAGAATGGTCCCTACTACCATTGGAGGTCAACCAACCACTAGTCCGACTTTGACCACATCAAAACCTGGTCAAATCACCACCAAATCTCACCAAAATTGGTGAGATTGGTGTTCACACTATAAAAAATCGTTTGAGACAAATCTTGGATCCTAAATTGTGTGGATTTGCCCTAGCGAATCCACAAAAATCGTGGGTTCCTTATGCCCTGATTCGCAAGCCATTAGAGCTTCTTTCCTCATCTAGAGCTTGGCTAAGGGTTTTATAAAAGCTCCTGAACTTCATGCCGATCTCCTTAGCTCGGTTTTGGTTGCAATCTTCACATGTTCCTCTCTCCGGCCACCTCCACCGCAGCTTCAGTAACACCTCCTTCTCCAGCTTCCTTGCCCACTACCACACACCATAGGTAGTGGGGATCTCCTCCGCTCATTCTCCCACTCCATACAATACCAATGAGAGCTCCTCAGACCCTCTTCTTCCTCGCCATTCCCTTACTGGAGGATTCATTATTTCCGAGGCCAACCAATCACAGCTGGTGCCTCTTCCTCCCTTTCGACTATTAGCTAGGATCCTAAACTCTCCCTCTCCCTCTTTAGATTAGGTTCAACTCCTCTATTACTCAATGTAACCCACAACCACCTCTTTTCCCTGCCGTCATCTTTCACTTCAGCCGCACTCTGATGAGGTCACCCCAACACCACAAACCACCAAGCACCCCCGTGTCACCTCCAAAAGCACCACAGCCTCACCCTCACCAAAACCCCTCAAGAAATTGAGGGTTCAATGCTCCTCCACCAAACTCCACCTCCTTTGCACACCAACTCTACCTCCGATAGTCCACTGCTGGGCATCTCACTCCCTAATTCCACCACCAGTACTCTCACCACCTCATGGCAAAGCTTCTAAGCATTCTAACCAGGGCTATAAGCTCAAGTTTATGCTTTTTAGGTGCTTGTCGTCTCTGCCTGCCGCGGTCGTATCTCCACCTCTATTATTCATGTGAGATCGATGTTTTTAAATCGTTATATTGCAGTATAGTCGAAATCTCACGAAAAATAGATAAAATTTATACTTGAAAAAGTCTAAGGCCGTTCGCTGGGAGCAAGTAGGAATTCAATTCTCAAGATTGCAATTTTAAATAATAAAGATAAGAAATTATAATCGGGAATTGACTCAAAATAATGTGGCAATAATGTCAAGTGCTAGACTGCAAAAAGAATGGAGTAAAATGGTGATTTGAATCACCAATTACTCCATACAATAAAATCAAATGGAACTCAATAACTATGTATGAAATAAACTCAAATCAGTTGTCTGATTGAATGATCAGACGTCTTAAATGTCTGGATGAACAGTGCTCTGCTTCTTCTTCTTTCTCTGATTTCTTCTTCATTTCTTCTCTTGCATTCCTTCTTCTTCTTCATAGCCTCTTCTACTGCTGCGGCTCTTCTTCTCTTCCTCTTCTTCTTTTCTTCTTTCTCTACACTTTTCCTTCTCTTCTTCTTTACACAGAGGGGTAAAGGGTCTCAAATTTGGCTAAGTGTCAGCCAATTCTCCAGAGAGCAAAACCCTCCCTTGCCCTACTCAAGCTCAACTCTCTTTCTCTCCTTGGGTCATGCTTTCCCAGAGCCTTCAAAAGTATCGGGTATTCGGGTAATCGGACCTAGAGGGCACTTGAGTCTAGGGCTGCAGGTGTGGGTCGCAGCTGAGGAGTGTACAGGGCTTAGGGGGGTAATCGGGTTTGCACTAGGTCTGCGGGGAATAGGTCACAGACGAGAGCATGAGGGGTGTGAGGGACCTCACCCCTTGTGTATGAGGCGATAAGCCCGTATCATAAATACAATTTATGCGGCTTTAATCACTCCAAAACCCACGATGTGGGACTATCTTAGTTTCCTTCTTCGCGTGCACTGCCTGCTGATGCCTTCGTCCAATTTGCATGCAAGGAGCAGTCAACGGCTCCAATTGACCGGGCGAGCATGTTCCTGGAAGTCTTCTGCTACGTCTGGAGTCGAAGACCTTGAGTGCAGGCTGGGAAGCAAGCTCTGAGCTTGCTAGAAGCTTGGCTATAATGGCGGAGGGGGCTGGTACCTAAAATCAACAATAAGGCCTTTCGACCACGTCAGAAAGCTTAGGAAGTATCGTCGGATCACGACGAGTGCAACAGTGGTGGTTGCGTGGCATGTGCGTGTGTGATGAGTTTTGTCGACCTCGCGGAGGGTGGCCGGATGTGGGTTTGTTTGGCAGGGCGTTAGAAGGGGCAATCATCCTAGAAAAGTTAGGGCTTTTGCTCCTGAGGTCGAGGCAGAGGTATGGAGTGTGGAAGCGGCGGCATAGGTGATCTGTGGTGGCCGCTAGCACTCGTTGGAGGTATGCTGGTGAGATGGAAGATGAAGTCATGGAGGGCATTGGCGGGGTCGAAATGAAGTGTTGAAGTTGCTGTTGTGATGAGGAGAAGCTAAGGAGTCATTTGAGAGAGGTAGTGGACGACGGGCAGAGGGGATGACGCCGGTTGTGGTATGGCTGACGCTGGAGAAGGAAGAAGCTTTGGTGGGTAGGAAACGACGATGAGGACAGTGGAGAGGCTCCAACTGATACGGCTAGGAGTGGAGCAATGAGAGGAATGAGGCTCCGTCACCGATATTGTGAATGGAGGAAGAGAGGGAAATGAGGTATGATGTATGAGAGGTAGTGCAAGTAGGATTATTAAGATCTGAAAGGCGGAGGAACTACCTATTTCAGTCACGGGGGATTTCAAGGTTTATTAAACAGTAGTTCTTCGCAGGAGGAAGTGTTTCAATTTATTATTCTAGTTCATCAGCGAAGCTTAGGTAGTTCCAAGAGAATATCATCATATTTATGTTTACTCAATCCCCAATTACCAGCGGAAGCATCCCAATCCCCGATCTTTTTCTATAATCAATATAAATACACTTTCACCTATTTTTGACAATCAATCCTAGTCTAATTCATGATCGAATGGATTCATTCATTTGCCATTCTTCATGAGAGTCGCCGGACATCAAGGAGCACTTCGGCCGAGAAAGAGGAGAGAAATTGGAGGTGTTTCTGGCTGAATTCAAGTGTGGGAAGTTCAGCCTGATCAGGAGGTCTTTTTATAGGCCTTTAGAGGTAGTTTTGAGCTTGGAAAGCAAGCTTCCCAAGCTTGGAAAGCTTCGCCGGAGATAGGATTTTTAGGATACCCTAATCTCTCATGCATTCGCATGAGAGATTGGGAAGGTTTTAGGGTGTGGGAATTGGCTCAAAAGGAAGGGAATTCCTTGACGAACTTCCCTTTCGAATCTGAGAGAGATTCGTCAAGGAATCAAGGAGAACTTGCCAATTTTAGGTCACCGGAGTTTGTAGGAATAGGATTAATGGTGGAAGGGACCTATTTGTGAAAATGACGACAAAGTTAGGAGCCTTTTTGTAAGGATTTTGAAAGTTAAGGGCATATGTGTGATAGAAAAGAATCAGATAGGACCAAATTGCAAACTAGGTCAAGACAATCTCAGATTGGGCCAAAATTTGGTACAAACCTAATTTTGACCTAAGAAATCTAATGGTAAAGTTGGATTTTGGTTTTGATCTTGTTTGATTGGTTAATTTATGCAAAAATCCAAATTAGGGCGAATGTCTATCTGAGACTCTGTTTTTGGTCAAGACAAGTTTTCATGGTCAAATTGAAGGTACCAAACCCTAGAGAATATTTTTATATGAATTTTATAGGGTTTAGGTGAATTTTATTCTGAACAAAACCTTAGTTATTTAAGCGAGCCTATTTTTAGGGTTTCCGAAGTCATTTAATTCTTAAAACATGCGAAAATCCTTTTCTGTCTGTTTTATCCCACTTGTTAGCCTTTTAGGACCATTTGACCCTTAATTAAGCCCTGAGGAAGCCCGTGGTTATTCTGCATTCAAGATATGATTGTAAATTTATAGTTTTAACCCTGATTTCTTGTCTTTCTCTCAAAATGATTATGCAATGACTTAGGGTTCTCTAACGGTTATGTAGGAGCATTTAATGACTTAATCAGATCAAATTGAGCTAGTTATGGCTCATGATGGTGTTCCCATCAAGCTCTGTCTGCCCTACTCCAGCCACCCTCGGTTGCCATTCTACTTCCAAGTGTTGTGAAATCCCTCAGCGACACGATTCAGGCTCTCAATTGAAGGAAGCAACCCAGCAAGCATGCGAATTGGAGAAGAGCTTGATGTAGTTGAAGGTGAAGCTAGGATTTCAGTCCCACATCATTCACCGTGAAGCAGCCGCAGTGGTATATCACATTTTCCTGTTCTTTACTATCCGCCCAAGAACACGATGGGTCGGGCCCCTCACTCGCACGAACCTGCGCACCCTTGCTCACCTGCACATCTGGTGATCTTGGACCCGATATTGTTCATGACCCGATTACTCGCCTAATGCTCTAATTACCCAGTTATAAGATAAAGAAGGAATTTGTGAGGAGGGGGGAGGGTTTTAATGTGGCTTGATCTGCCTTGCAGCGTGTGTTGAAGAGAGGCTAACACTTAGTCTCTAAGGTGTTTGTGTGAGTCTTGTGTTGTGCTTGAGAAGAAGCTCTTATGCTTGAGAGGCGCCCTTGTGTGCCTTGATGGTTAAGTTGTCTAGTCATCTGACCTAACGTCTAATTTGATTCAAAGATACTGTGGCATTATTCATCTGATATTGTGAACTTAGTTGACGTGGATTAGTGGTTGAAACTAATGTTGGATTATTTGAATGATTAGATACTTGGGATATATGCTTAATTAAGAGAATAATTGGTGATTTAAAGCACCATTGTTTTTTTTTTTTTTTTTGAAACTGAAAGGAAAGCTATCGTGTTATGATAGCAATCCGGAGGGCTTTTTATTCAAACTTATGAAGTAAGAAACAAGGAGAACTACAAATTAGATCCCCATCTATGTATGAGGGACCAACACTCATTTACAATTTGCTCACAGCATACTGGTCCCTCCAAACACACCAAAGGGACACGACCATGCGCAGATGTGGTTTCCCAGGCATCGCAAAATTCTGCCATAATGATTCCCATGATGGGAGCGGCTCCTGGCAGATTTTTCTCCAAATTGTATATGTGACCAAGCATGAAGAGAAAATGTGAGTTAGACTATCAGTGTGCAGTCCACAAAGGTGACATTCGTGCAATGCTGTCCCCATTCACTTGTGTCTAAGGTCCCCTGTAATCAGACCTTCTTTTCTACACAACTAGAGAAAGATTTGCACCTTGAGAGGTACCTTCAATAACCAAAGCTTCTTTTAAATATGAGCTCTCACCAAATCCCTGCCAGAAATTAGGAATTTATTATATGCACGTTGGGCTGTGTATATGCCATCCCAAGCATATGTGTCCTCCACGCCATGCCTTGGTCTGAAACTCTATAGGTTTGAAATCAAGTGTTGTCTTTCCTCCCACAGTCGAGTGCCCTCCCTGCTAGTTTTAGGTTCAACCAATTTCTAGCTGCTACACATCTCAGACCAGAAGTTGCTAACTGAACTGTCTTTATCAGCTGCAGTCGTATATACCCTTGGATAGGACTCCTTCAGGATGCCCAACGGTGGCTATTATTCCCTCCAGAAATTAAAATTCCTGCCATCTCCAAGCACCGGTTGCACCAAGTGCCAGTTATTCTTGACGGCCTAAGTAACTGATCTCCAAAATGGAGAAGGTCTGACAGGGAATAATCTCTTTAGTGCACTGTTAGAGTCTCCATAGCCATCGTTAACAAGATCAGTCCATAACTTATCCTCACCACTAAGAATTTTAATTGCCCATTTAATCAAAAGGGCCTCATTAAATTCTTTAAGCGCTTTAATCCCCAAACCACCTTCTTCCTTGGGGCGACACAGATGCTCCCATTTTAAAGGTTGCATGAATCTCCCCTCATGTTGCACCCCCTTCCAAAAGAATTTCTTTCGCAGTAGATCCACACGTTTCCAAATAGACTTCGAAGCTCTGAAGGGGGAAAAAAAGAAGACTAGGATAGAGGTAATAATTGAGTTTAACAAGATCAGTCTTCCTCCCTTAGATAAGAATTTACTGCTCCATCCTTCCAACTTAATGGACATCTTGTCAAAGAGTAGATTCCAATCACTCTTCCTCACTTTTGAGCTTCTCAATGGCAGCCCCAGGTGCCTAATTGGTAGATTAGATCGAGGGGTTCCCATTGTCGTAGAGAGTGCTTCTTGCTCCTGCTCATTAAGGCCAAAACATATCAAGGTGGACTTCTCCCTGTTTAATTTCGCACCAGACATATCTCCAAATATCTTGACCATGTGTCCTAGTGCTTGAGCTTCAATGGTTGTCCCTTCCACAAAAAAAAACTATCATCTACATATTATAATATAGGTGCCATAGCAGTCCTGTTGGATAATGAATATCCTCGTAAAACACCATCTTCAGAAAGCTTGTAGGCATATCTAGCAAGACCATCGACTGCAAGATTAAATACCAATAGGGCTAACGGGCAGCCTTGCCTAACACCGCACTGTGGCTGAATCCAAGCCCCACAGGGTTTCCCATTGATCAATGGAGAGAAGGAGGTGGTTTTAATGCACCGCTTCATCCAATGGATCCAAAGAGGAGGGAAACCTCTTCTTTTAAACACCTCCCAAAGATAGGGCCAAGAGACAGAGTCATGAGCCTTTTGGAAATCAACTTTCCACATAAAGGCTTTACACTTCCTTCTATGCCAACCACACACCATCTCTTGAGCCATAATAAATGATTCCTGAAGAGATCTACTAGGTAAAAATGCTGATTGAACAGGGTGGATCAGGTTCTGCAATACAAGCCTCAGTCTATTTGCCAAAATCTTGCTCACCACCAAGTAGATGGAGTTCGAGAGAGTGATCGGTCTGAAATCAGAGAATTTTTCTGCACCTTGTACCTTTGGCAGCAGGAAGAGAAAAGATCTATTGATCTTATCAAAGCCAGAGTTACCTCTTTCAAACTCTTTGATAACATCCATCACCTCACTGCCAAGCACACTCCACATTTCCTTATAAAAGAAAACTTGAAAGCCATCAGGTCCAGGAGAGCCTTCATTGTTTAAGTCTTTAATGGCATCCATAGTTTCTTTCTCAGAGATGGGAGCCGTCAGATTAAAGGCCTGTTCAACAGAGACTTTAGGAGCATCACACGCTCCCATCCTCCATATACCTCTCTCAGCTGCCCTTGAAGAGTCCCTGTAATATTTGATAGCCTCCAATCTAATCTCTTGCATAGAAGATAATCTTTGACCATCCTTGAGTATGGAAGAAATTACGTTTACCCGTCTGCGAGAGCTAGCTGCGAGATGGAAAAATTGTGTTGGCATCCCCCTCCTTTAGCCAAAGTTGTCTTGATCGTTCCCTCCAGTCCATCTCCTGTTTCAAGTCCTCTGCCACCATGTCTTGCCACATTTTTCTAGCATCAACCTCAGCATCAGATAAGGGACCTGCTACCTCCTTAGCATCCAATACTTGGATTTCATTCAGAGCCTCAAGATGCCTTTGCTGCCTTAGAGCAGACACCACAACACCATACTCCTTTAGCATTATGAGTAGAGCGGTCAGCTTAGAGGCAAGCTTGACAGTGGTTGAACCCTCCACCTATTTGGCCCTCCACCACATCTCAATCATCTCATGGAACCCAGGTTCTCTCAGCCATGACCGTCTAATTTGAAGTAAGATCCTGCACGTATCTATTCCCCATTGTCCCAGACCAAGGGGGTATGATCTGAGAAGGGGCGGTCCAGCTCAGAGATAGTAGACAACTGGAACGTGTCTAGAAGAGTGGCATTCCCAAAAAATCTATCAATCTTTGACATAAGGGCGCTGCCATTTCTCCAAGTAAACTCAACTCCTGAAGATGGATATTCATTTAAACCAAGAGCTTGAACCACCAGCTGGAATCCAAGTGAAGCATTGTCCACTGCACTATTTGGCGTGTCACTCCCTGTCAGTACACAGTTAAAATCCCCACCCACTAGCCAGGCATCCCCTTGTATAAGCTCTGCAGTTGCAGCCCAGTATTCCCATAGTTCATGCCTCACTGAAGCGACACACAGTCCATAAACACCAGTAATATAAAAAACTCCCATTCCCTGACTTCTTTGGAATTTACAAGTCACCCGGTGCCGAGCTCTATGCACCTCTAGTAGCTGTAACCATGCCTTTTTCCACCACATAACAATGCCAACAGATCTATCATGTGCGTTGAGCATCACACATTCAGCCACCCCCGCATTCTTCATTTCATTCCAGACCCAATCATCCTAATTTTCAATGTGTGTTTCTTGTATAATCACACAATCAATCTCCCACTCTCTTAGGTATCTCAAGAGAGAAGCCCTCCCACTCTTGTCGCGCAGCCCACACACATTCCAAGTAAGGACTCTCATCGTCCTCTCTGTGTATCCCCCTCTTTGAATTATGTACCTTGCCAACCTACATAATGGCAGCCACGACATTGTCATCAAGTTTCAAATCTATGGTCAGCTGCCTCTGCCTAAGCCTATAAGGCGATCTACCCAACCCAGCCTTGGTAGTTGATCCAGCTCCAAATTTCGGACCTTTCATATCCTATAAATTGGAGTGAACTCGCAAAGAATTATTCGAGATCTCTTTCAAGACTCATTCTTCAATTATGTCAGTCAATGGCTGAGCTGCTGCCACTACCTCACCCATGGTTGTCTCTTCCTCAACCATGTTTATCTCCACTGCAGCCGTATCCACCAATTCCTCCTCCCAAAGGTGGTGGTCCTTACGTTTCTTGGTCGTCGGTGCCTCTTCAGGAGTCAGCCTGCCCGTCAGATGTACATCATTTTCCTCATTAGTAGCCTACACATAAGACGTCTTATCCTGACCCTTCTCCCCAACTGTAACATCCACGGTAAAGCTTAAGATCAGCAGCCATGAGCTTCCCCTACACCGGAGAATTAGCCTCTTTGGGATAGACCCTGCCTTGAAAACAACTACCAAAACATCTAGAACTTGTCCATCTCCCTCAATTAGACCTACCTTGGCATCCTCAGCCAACCTAGCAAATCCTGATATCATGGCCGCCACCACCTCTCTTGATCTTAGATGAAGCAGTAGACCTCTGATCGCCAATCTCCTCGATCTAGAGCCTGCCCTCTGGGGTGGTCTCTCAAGTAGAGACCCATCAAAAGGCACACAAGGGCTTGAGAAGAAGCTCTTATGCTTGAGAGGCTCCCTTGTGTGCCTTGAGATACATTGGATTATATTTGAATATTATTTTTAAGTCATTTATTCATTGAATATCTTTTATTGTGCTTAATTGATTGTGCTCGTTATTTCTAAATTGTGATTAGTGTGTGAATTCCGTATTTGCTCCCTTCAAATGACCTCGGACTCCAATTTGATTCTGAGCTTTGTAAATTTAAGTGTTTATTGTGCAATTTAAGGAGTGTACTACAATGACCATTTCATAAATCTCCTCATTCGCCTACAACATTTTGGTGCTGTTACCGGGGAGCAACGTGCAATTCACCACTAGTCTTATCAGATTTCATTGAGCTTATTACTAACTTTCCCTATCTGTTTTGCTTGTGATCTTGTGAGGTACATCACGAGAAGATCTTCCATGCAATCAACCACTCCAGGGGCAGGTAAAATTTCTCTTCTTCCCAAATCAACCTCTTAATCTTGGGAAGAGAAAAGGAAAACAAATGAATTCGAATTTACTTGCCTTATTTTCCTAGTAATTATCATTCAAAGGTGAAAATTTTCCTAATTTGCGAAATTGCTTGATATCTGATTGAAGATTGAGACAATTTGATTAGAGATTCCCCATCCTAAATTCCTATACCTATTAAGGATTTGTGCTTAAAATCACAAACAACTTAGACTACTCACTTTCTTGTTTGATTCCAAGGTGTTACATTTGAGATCAAACTGGACTTGAAATAGAACCAATTAGGTTTTTGAAGTGTTAGTACAAATTTTCCTAAATTAAAGAAAATTGATCTTCCTGTATTCATGTGCTACCCAAGCCTTTGGTTGAAAAAATCTATTCAAGGAAAACCCTAAAAATTAGGCTCTAAATTCACTTGAATCCTAAAACTTTGGACCTAATACCCTGAGAGTCAATTCAGGGTGATTTTGGGTCATGACCCAAATTTCATCCTCCATCTTTAGAGTAGGTCAGGTGAAGTTGGCCTACTTTGTGGGTCAATCAACCTCCAAATTAGGTCACAAATTGAATCAACTTCTAAATCAAGTGAAATACAAGGCACAAATTAGGACTAAAATTAGTAGACTTAAGGTCTCAATTTGTACATTTCGATCTACTTGGAACCGCAATGACAAGGAAGGATGGGTGGGGGAAACCCTGTAACCCGTGGGGATGCTCTACTGTGTAGGAATCTTTGTGGGGCTCTCCCTTCCTGGCTACCCAAGTAATTCTCAGATGTGTGGATTTTTGATTCAGAGGTATCATCCGCCTCGAAACAACCTTAGTCATCCAAAATCTTTGGGTGCCTGATTGGGTCCAATTCATTTCCAATCCCTCTTCTATTCTTTAGAGCACATACACAGGAAAGGTCCCTAGGTTTGACCTAGAGGCCTCATTAGAGTTGATCTTCTTGTGGATTTCTAATTTGATCTGATCGATTCAATCTAAACATGAATTTGATTCTACATCTTGATCCACCACCTGATTTGAAAATGCAACCTAACAATTTAGGAAGAATATTTAAGAAACCTGAATCCCAAATGAGCATGAAAGGAAAGATGATCGAGGCTACTCTTAGACATCTTGATAACTGTTACAAAACCTCAGATCTATCTAGGCACATTCAGGTTAATATACCAGAAACAACAACCCACATTATGAACCGTGCTGGAATGATATTTACACAAATGATACATGGTTCAACCCGGGATGAGCTTTTATCATAATACAGTGAATTGTGGAGACTACACAATACTAAGTATATACAATGTTTGTCAAATCCACAACTTTGGGAGATACACCAGGATCTCATTGAGAAATGTAGGTATATGCTAAATACAGTACAACAAGACATTGATCAAAATAACCCACACCAACACTCAGAAGTTGATAAGACATCTTGGAACAACATTGAGGATCAATATGATTTCCCAAAACTTGGGTTAGAAAATCAAGGTTGTTGTGGACCCCCAACCCAAATGGAATCAGATTCAAACTTTCTGTAGATTGACATGCCTGATCTTGATATGGGTTGGGAGGATCCAATTGCAAGTGTTCCCAATTCTGAATTAGCTTTAGAAAGCCTTGAAGCTGGCCCATCATGCCTTGATTTTCCAAACACCTGTGATGAATTAGACTTAGAACCTCTCGAGGATGTATTTCCTGAACTTTATCTTGTTAAGGTAATCCTCAAGAGTGATTCTGACATCTTAATAGAACCAAGTCCAGATTATAGTGACTCAATTCCTACCTTTAACCTAGAATCTAGATCTGAACCTATTTGGGATAATCAAGAGGCCCAATTTAATGAGAATCAAATTTTAGATCTAGACTATGATTTTGGGCTGATATTTGATGAATACACCTCTCCAAACTCCTTAGAAATACAAATTGATTTTTCTAAAGTTACACCCATTTATGATATGGAAACAGAGGAGTTGGAAGAGTTGGGATTTGATTGGGTCTATCTTAAGAGCCAAGAACCCAAGCTTATGCCTAATAAGGATACCTCTTTGGGCTCGAAATTTGAGTTGAAGTTAGATCCAAGTTAAGTTGTTGATTCTATGCATCATGATTCATTCTGTGGTGGAATCCCAATCTGGAATCAGGTTCAAAAACTAATTTTTGCAAATTCTCTGATGATTTCGAATCCTACTCTGATTTTAGAGAACCTTTGTTTACTAATGATTACGAGCCAGTTTACGACCTTAGCATCCATGGTCCATTCTTTGATTCTGATGATGAGGCCAATGATTTGGACCTCAAAGAAGCCACACCACAGCTAGAGCTTTTCGAAATTCGATCCCAACCCAACCTGCCACTGGAATCAACTTCTACTCTAATTCACCTCTCTCTGATTCGGTTGCATATGATTCACCTCTATCTTTTTATCGGGAATCAGACATTGATATGGTCGTTAATCACTTCTTATCCTTCTCTAATCTCATCCATAGGGTTCCTATATTCTCTCTAGATCCACTTTCTTTTGAGGACCCCTACTCTGATCAGGCTGAGTAGATTCAGCCAAACCCTGGATTTTCATTTCCACATCATTTTGAGCCACAAAATATCTGGTGGGCTCCATACCTATTGATTCACATCCATCAACCCACCAAACTGATTGGGTTTGGTTTGCATCATCAGCCTGTTGATCTGAACATGCACTTGGTTGGATCAACCAAGCTACTTATCAAGGTGCTTATTCTACTAAATTCCTCTGATTTGACCACCCCTTCTCCTTGACCACCTTCTGCTCTGTTTAAGGCATTGAATTTAGTGCTTAATGGGAGGCAACCCATCATTTCAAAAACCCAAGACCCTTCTGATCATCCTTTTGAGCTACACTCCTACTACACTATTGGGTTCAACTTTAGAATAGTTGACTCCACCTTTGGTACTTGTATCAGAGCTAGAAATCACCTGCAACAGTCATCTCAACCCGTTCACCCACCCTTTGACCCTGTTTTAAACTTTGAACCAAGCTAAATTTGTACACTCTTAGTTTACAGTGAGGACATTACAAATCTTAGGCATGGGGGGTGTTAAAGTGCAAACATACGGAAATTCAATTCTCTAAGGGGCTCTCACAAAAAAGTACATATTCAAAAATAATAAAAAATTAAAAAGGAAAAAATTAAAAAGGAAAAAAATGGAGAAAGGGGGGAAAATTTTATGAATTGATAACAAATCTTTCTTAGGGATGAAAAGGGGAGGAAATTCAAATGTCAAAAAGGAGCAAAAATCAAGAAAAAAATGATAGTCATAGCAATTGATCATGGGATTTACTTAAGTTCTGGACCTAATCAAAAGAAAAGATTAACTCCTGAAATGCTAGAGATAAGGAGATTAGTATGAGTGCTGACCTTAGGCCTCTTGGGCTTGTTTTAGGGGTTTAACACTCATGTATTCGTTAAGATCTAGATTAGTCCTCAAGAGGTTGAGGAAAGTAAGAGGCTGATGTAGTAGGTCTAAGGCTTAAGGATTATTCAACCCTGTTGCTTGCCCTTTGGTTTGCTGGACTTGGTAACCTAAGTATCCAAAATCACACACTAAGTCTGGTTCAGTGTGCTTAATAAAGAAAATCATGCCAAAAGTATTCTATTCTGAAAAGCCATCTCGAAGGTCTAGCTTAAGAGCAGCTCGACAACACAAGTTGATTGGACGAGTTCCCAGTGTGGAGAGGTGGGAAATTCCCCTCGAAGATGCATAATAACATAGCATTTCCTCAGTACTTGTCTCCTAGGATATCTAAATATCCTACCAGGGGCAAGTAAGCACATTGTAGTAGTTCAGGTGCCATGGGAGGGATTATCCCGAAATGTCAATTGCCAGGGCCTGAATTTAGCTACAAAACGTTATGGGCGGCACTATCTCGAGGTGTTGAAAGCTAGGGTTCTAGGGGTTTCCATGGGCGATGCTATCCTGAAGCATTGAAAGTCAGGGACCCTTCGAGGATTGATGGTAGGGACAAGGAATCCGATATAGACCGTGTTTAGGGCCAATCCAAGGGTGGATCTAGGAAAATATAAAAGGAAAAGAGAGAAAACTCTCCAAATGAAAAATCTTTCTATCTCTCTCACAAAAAATGCATTGGCAAACTGAACCTGGACTCAATACATCTCATGCACAGGTGCTTTAGTCGCTGGGTTCAACAAACCTCTGGGTAGTTTTTGCGGGCCTTAGAAACCTTCGCAACAAATTCAGGCTGAAGTTGGTCAAGTCTGGATCTTGGCTCTAAGTACCTCTAGGCCTATTGTTGGCATTTTGGTCTAATTTCTAGAGAGTGGCACAAATCAGGCATCTGAACATCGAAAGTAAGGTCTAGAGATCTAGTTCTTTCCATAAGAATTTGCTAGGGACTAGCAAAGGTTAATAATGGGGGTATGATGGTAACACCATCATGAGCCATAACTAGCTTTATTTACTGAAAATTAAATGACAAATGCTCATACATAGTCGCCTGAGAGTCATAATTCCACTCAGATCCATTTTGAGAGAATATTAAAACATGGTTAATTCTTCAGTTTTAACATCACATCATGAAAGCAGATTAACCACAGGGTTTGCCAAGGGTTAATCTAAGGTCAAATGAGCATCAAAGTCTAATGAGTGGATCCATACAGATAGAAATAGGGTTTCACGCATTTCAAGAACCACAATAGTACACAAAACCCTAATTTCAGACCTTCTTGAATTGAAGAGGTTCTGGTCAAGATAAATTCATCTAAGCCTCTTACAATTCATATGAAAATATTCTAAGAGGTTTGGTACATTTTGTTTGACCATTTGAATTTATTTTGACCTTGAATAGAGCTATAGATGGATGTCTACCTTGATTTGGGTCTCTATGCAAATTACCCAACTAAACTTGGTCAAAACTCAAATATGACTTCACCACTAGATTCCTTGGGTCAAAATTAGATTTTTACCAAAATTTGGGCCCAATCAAAGTCTATCTTGACCTATTTTGCATTTTAGTCCATTTAAACTCTCTTCCTCTCAACCAAGCCCTTAACTTTCAAAATCCTTGCATAAAGGTCCCTAACTTCATCATCTTCTTTGCATAATGGTCCCTACTGCCATTGGAGGTCAACCAACCTCCAGGATAACTTTGACCACACCAAAACCTAATCAAATCACCACTAAATCTCACCAAAGTTTGTGAGACTGGTGTTCACACTGTAGAAAATCGTTTGAGACAGATCTTGGCTCCTAAATCATGTGGATTTGCCCTAGGGAATCCACGAAAATTGTGGGTTCCTTGTGCCATGATTCCCAAGCCATTAGAGCTTCCTTCCTCATCTAGAGCTCAGCTAGGAGCTCTGTAGAAGCTCCTGAACTTCATGCCGATCTCCTTAGCTCGATTTTGGCCGCAATTCTTCACATTTTCCTCTCTCCAGCCACCTTCACCGCAGCTCTGGCAACATCTCCTTCTCCAACTTCCTTGCCCACTGCCACACACCATAGGTAGCTGGGATCTCCTCCGCTTATTCTCTCGCTCCTTGCAATACCAACAAGAGCTCCCCAGACCCTCTTCTTCCTCGCCGTTCCCTCATCGGAGGATTCATCATTTTCGACGTCATCTAATCACAGCCGGTGCCTCTCCCTCCCTTTTGACCATTAGCTAGGATCCCAAACTCTTCCTCTCCCTCTTTAGATTAGGTTCAACTCCTTTATTCCCCAATGCAACCCACAATCGCCTCTTTTCCCCGTCATCTTCTTCCGCTCCGGCCATACTTCGGTGAGGTCGCCCCAATGCCACAGACCACCAAACACCCCTGCATCACCTCCAAAACCACTGTCGCCTCACCCTCACCAAAACCTCTGAAGAAATTGAGGGTCTAGCACTCCCAAAACCTCCACCGATCTCCGCCTCCTTCACACACTAATTCCGCCTCCGACAACCCACTGCTAGGCATCTCACACCCTAATTCCACCACCAGTATACTCGCCACCTTTTAGCGAAGCTTCTAAGCATTCTAACTGGGGTGATAATCCCATTTTTATGCTTTTCAGGTGCTCACCATCTCCGCCAGTCACAACCGTCATCTCCACCTCCATTCGCCTTGCTTTGGCCACCCTCAACTGCCATTCTACTTCCAGGTGCTGGGAAATCCCTCCGTGACACAATGCAGGCTCTCAATTTGAAAAAGAAACCCAACAAGCATGCGAATTGGAGGAGCTCGACGCAGTTGAAGGAGAAGCTGGGATTTTTGTCCCACATCGTTCACTGTGGAGCAGCCGCATCGGTATATCACGTTTTCCTACTCTTTACTATCCACCCAAGAACATAAGGGGTCGGGTCCCTCACTCACATGAACCCGTGCACGCTCTCTCACCTGCACACCCGGTGAGCCTAGACCCGGTACTGTTCATGACTCGATTACCCACCTAATGCTTCGATTGCCTGATATGAGAGAAAGAAGGAATTTGTGAGGAGGGGGGAGGGTTTTAATGTGGCTTGATCTGCCTTGGGGTTTGTGTTGAAGAGAGGCTAACACTTAGTCTCTGAGGTGTTTGTGCGAGCCTTGTGTTGTGCTTGAGAAGAAGCTCTTGTGCTTGAGAGGCACCCTTGTGTGCCTTGATGGTTAAGTTGTCTGGTCATCAGACTTGATGTCTAATTTGATTCAAAGATACTATCGCATTATTCATCTAATATTGTGAACTTAGCTGACGCTGATTAATGGTTGAAACTACTGTTGAATTATTTGAATGATTATATACTTGAGATATATGCTTAATTAAGAGAATAATTGGTGATCTAAATTACCATTGTTTTTATTCTCTCTTTCTTTTTCTCCCATGAATTCTTGAGATACATTGGATTATATTTGAATATTATTTCTGAGTCGATTTCTCATTGAATATCTTTTATTGTGCTTAATTGATTGTGCTTGTTATTTCTGGATTGAGATTAGTGCGTGAATTCCATATTTGCTCCCAGCAACAACCTCGGATTCTAATTTGATTATGAGCTTTATAACTTTAAGTATTTGTTATGTGATTTGAGGAGTGTACTACGACAATCATTTCATAAATCTCCTCACTCGCCTACAACAATAGGAACCTTAGGATCTAAGTTGTTTTGCCAGGATAGGATGAGTTTTCTAAAAATAGGCAACCTAGGTGGGTGGCTACCAAGGGATAAAATCTTGCTAAGAGATAAGATCTTATCTCTTGGCCAACCACTAAGGGATAAAATCTTCTTAAGTTGACACCAACTAAAGAGGATTAGGCTAGGAATTTTGAGGGTCTTATGTGGGTAGGGTAAGGGCTAGGTTTGGTAGACATAGGTTGTGAGAACAGGTTCCTAATTAGGCTAGGTTGACCCTAAGTATAGTGGGTTGGGTCTAAATAGGTTCCATAAATCCAGTTGACTTATACCAAGTCAATTAAGTGAGCTCATGGATCTAAATAGGTTTTGGGATTAGGGATTGGTTCTAAGATAGGTTGGATAGGTTCCTGGATAGTAGGACAACTCTGTGGATAAAGGGTTAAGATCATGGGTAGTGTTATCCATGATTTTGGCTTTTGAGCTCACTTATTCAATTTGAGTTGACTTAAGGGTAGGAGATGGGATAAGGCTATCCTAGGGTTCTAAGGGTAGGGTTAGGTTATCCTAGTCCCTCTCTCTCTCTTCTTCTTTAATTGGATCTTCATTTATTCCTTAATCAAGTCTTGGTCTTCAACTAGCTCCTAGCTTTGTAGATTCATCTTCTATCCTGCTTTTATTCTGCATGGCTCCAAGTCATTCTATGTCCTCTACACTTACATTATTCACAAAAGACTAGAATTAGATAGTTAGGTCTAAAACAGAAACAATGCATATGATATGCATGCATGCTCTAAATGCAATATTCACATTCTAAATGCATGATTTTACTAGGGAGCTAACCCTAGATTAAGCCAATTAGGGTAATAAATTAAGCTGTTATCACACCCCCATGTCTATCTTTTGGTAGTCCCTTAGCAAATGTAAAAATGAAAAATGAATACAAAATATATGATCCATGTAATTACAACTCGGCCCCTAAAGGACTTCTTATTTCCTTTTATCAAGGGTTTGACAAAAGATTTCTTCTTATCTTCTTCCAAATATTTAGAGATCCAGACATATGTTTAAATGATGTAATAGTAGCCTAAGCAACAGATCCAAGTGAAAATCTAACCTACATTTCAAGCTTGTACTTGACCTTCGGTAAAAATTCTATCAGGATAGGCAAACTTCTTCCCTCAGGGATAACATAGCAAGTAATCTATGATTTAACCTCGGCTTTTTTGCTAAGGTAGAAGATGTCTGAGTGAAATGGTTTCATTTTTGGTGACTTACACTCATCTGGTGCTACACGTAGCCTAGTACTACGGACTCTGGATCTCTAGATCATCAAACAAGTCAACCCAAAGAGAGGCTCAAAACTGTGCTCCCATAGAGTTCCTCTGCGCCCACTCTCTCTCTTTTTCTTTTTTCCTTTTCTTCTCTTTTGGAGCTTTCCTTTAGAGAGCTCACGATCTCACCAGGTTTGTAGAAGCACTCAATATTTGGTGGGCTCACATTGCATTAACACTCCAATTATAGTTCTGAGAACCCTACAACTAAGTTAGAATCCTTTAGCCAGTATTCGGGCAATCAGAAATATTGAAAAAGTAGGTATGGATTATATTTGGTGGATCGCAATGGATTTTTGATAAACACACATGAATTCATGATAAAATACTTATTTATAATAGTTCTTAGGCTTAGCATTGTATATCATGTTATAAATACTGCATAACATCCACTGCTTGGCATTTAGGATAGCTGTATATTATGTACACTAATTCTTCCATTTTACATGGACAGGAGGTACTGCGACATCTTTATGGGCTTTAGAGGAAGAATCTGACCATACGGATGAATCCGAAGCGATGATCGCAGTCCATCAACGTAAAAATCACCCCAATCAGAGCTCCGTAGCACCCTCTACAAGAAGAAGAAGATGAAAGATCTAGATGGCGCCACGTGGTGCCATCCAGACCACCTAACATGAGCCACTGCTGCCCCAGCCTCACGCATGGAGAGATCTCAGCCGTTGGATCTCAATCCAATGGCTGAGGGGCTCTCTACACCGCGCAACTGCACCACCCTACACTTGACAAACCGTGGCTTTGGCGCAACGATGAAGACAAGCACTCGCAAACTACGAGCGTGAGTTCAAGCTACGGTGGGGGGAGGCGATCCCGTGAGCACGGGCTCAATCAAATTGCGCCCGTTGGATGGCCATCAAGCGGCAAAGAGGGAGGTGACGTGGCGCAATTAGACCCGTGCAATCTACACGCATTCGATTACGCATCGATCGATGACCAATCTGACGTGCCAACGAGCGTGCGATCTGAACACGTGATCTCCGCACCATCTCAACCATTTGCCTTTGATCCAATTGTTGCCAATGGTTCACACCTGATCCAAGCATGAGCATGCGTAAGCGTAAGCTGGAGACAACATCGATAGCTTGGGTGGACCTTTAGTGATGCTTACAGCCGTCACTAATTGCTCATAGGCGAAAGGTAGCTGCGGGGGTGAAAGGTGGGGGCGCGATCTTCAGCGACAGCTACAGAGGTCTTTAGTGATGCTTGCAGCTGTCACTACAACCTTCTACACGAATTTCTTCTTCCCTCCACTATATAAACACCCCTACACCCTCCATTCCTCTTCATCTCTGCCTACTCTACTCCCACCTACTCCTAAGCTCTAGTAGCCTACCAAAGCTCCATTAAAGCTTACTCTCAAGCTCCAAAGGCCTCCTATTAGTGTAGCATTCCTTTATCCCACCAAATATTCATCCCTCATCCCATCACCTTCATAGGTCACCTTGGAGCCATCTTCCCACCTCCATTCCAGTAGTAGATCACCTACGCCTCCTCACCTCCATTCCAGAGCCTCGTGAAGCATTCCTCTACCCGGCATCCTCCTGCATCTCACCTCCATCGTTCCGCTCCTCAACTCCTTCGTCCAAGCTTCCACCAGGCACCGTTGTCTCACTGAATAGTAGATTCGGGAGATTCCTTCTCATCTCCCTCTCTTTTATGTTTTCATAGATTATTGTAATAGACATTTGTGCAATATATCATATTTGATTCCATCTCTCTCGTGAATTTATTCTACTTGTCATTTTATTTCAAAAACACAAAAAAAATAACAAAACCTCAAAATACCAAAAAGAAGCATAACAAAGCGTTGTTTTCAAGCAAAGTAAACGTCGCCTCCCTGTGTTCAACTCAGAACTCCCTTGGAGTTTCGGTAAAATTGTATTTGATAATGAGTTTTTCAACTACGATGACAGGTTCCTCCAAACCCTGATTTCTACCACGTGAAACACGTTCATCATTTTGCCACCGTTGCTGGGGAGGCAACGGAATTTACTTTCTTGTTTTCTGTGCTTCTTTGCATTTACATATTACTAACCCCACTTATCTCTTATCTATTGTCTTGCAGGTACCCTAGCATGGAGATCCAAGTGAAGTAGTTTGGAGTAAAGTGTGGGTAGAGTAATCTGTAAGTGCCCCCCACATTCCCCCCCACTAGTTTCATTTCGGCACATTCATAACCAAGACCTAATCTACTTAGGTGTTTGAATAAACCCTGGGATAGAATTTTTTATCTTGTTTGCAACCTCCACTCATCTCACCCTCGCATCTTAAAAAGAAAAAAAAAATAAAAAGATACTTTCTGTGGGACGAATCAATATACACACTTTATACACCCACATTTGAGGCATGTAACCTAACTTGATTTTCATCTACTCAACCGAGATTTTGACCTATGGCACTGGTACACCAATTCAACACATAAAGGAGTAGAAATCATATTAGGTTAATCACCCTTCCATGTGCCTTAATCGATGGTGCATTTGGGCCAATTAATTGAATTGTTTGGGCTGTACCACCTAATTTAAAACAAATTCATTTTGTAGTTGCCTCATAGGATTCAATAATTAGGTCAAGCCAGACACTCCATATTTTCTTGATTTATAAAGGAAAAACACTTGAACTCGTGCTTTCAAAACTTGGTTTGCCTCACAAAACTTTGTTGAATACACCTAATATTTGAATCCTAAAAGCTAATAAGCAAGATTCGAACCCTAAAACTCACCTCATCATTAATAATCTTGCTTGAAAACTTCTAGGTTGTGCACATTCACACATTCTCAAACAAATCATTAAGGGTACAACCCATTAAGGGCCCATCACATTCCTGAAGGACCGATGTCCCAAGCCTAACTAAAATTGATTAGACGTCGGCCCTAAGGATCGATTCGCTTATCGAGATCCAGATTGAGATTGTTCACGATTAACGTACTTATACTAGTCAATTGGATGTCTAGATAAGGGAGTAGCGTTAAATGACCGCGGCTGGGGGGTACACTAGGAACCGGAGGTGCAAGCCAATGGAAGAACTTTGTCCCCAGTCCCTCCTTCTGATTGGTTGGATTGCCTGGATATAAGTAGAGTAAATTGTTCATAATCTTAGGACAGATTTTGAGAGTCTGTAGACCTTTAGGCTTCCCAACCTAAGGACAGGCTTGTATTTTTGTGCTGCAGGGTTCTTTCTCTTCCCTGTCCTTTCGACTTCCTTCTAGTGTATACTTGGAAGGAGGTCATTGAACCCTAGACTGGAAGGACCCTTAGACCATTCCTGGAGGCGGAGGTTAAGCTATAGCCAAACAGATCCCATGGCTGATCAACAACCACCTCCCTCACCCCCGAACCAGCAGGAGCTGATTTAGAGGCAGTTGGAAGAATTGCAACAGATGTGGCAATGGTTCCAATGAATGAATGGTCAGGGCGCTCGACCCTTAAAGGATTTCTATGATCCTTCAAACTATAGGGAATGTCCTGGCATCATGATTCCTGCTGGAGACATAGAAATCAAACCCCAAGTCTTAAGTTTGATTAAGCATTCCATGGGATTGGCTCGAAGGACCCATTCCAGCACTTGGAGGATCTGATCACTTTGGTTCAGACCACCAAAGCAAGGAATTTGAATGAAGAGCAAATAATCATGAGGCTCTTTCCCCACTCTCTCAGGGATATGGCCACACATTGGTACCGGACCATTAGAAGGCCGATAGAAACATAGGCTACTCTTAAGTCGGCCTTCTTGAAGAAATTCTTCCCAATCGAACGGACCAATGCCTTGTAACGGGCGATTACCACTTTCACCTAGTGGCCGGGGGAACCGTTTCATGGTGCCTAGGAGAGATTCTAGGAAATTTTGAGGAAGTGTCCACACCACGAGGTGCTGAAATGGCAACTCGTGCAGATTTTCTATCACGGGTTGGTTGAACAACTCCGTAATCACGTGGATGCCTCCTACGAAGGTAATTTCCTCAACAAGAATGCAGATAGCACATACGACCTGTTTTAGGAAATGAGTGAGAACTCCATTAATCATGCCTCCATGGATGCATTTAATAGGTCCCAACAACCCAGGTTAAATGCTAATGAGATGCAAGATTCTCATTCATTTGACATGGAATTGATTTGTAATAAGCTTGATAAAATGGACTTGGTTGCTAAAAGAATGGAAGAATGGATGTTTGGGAATTTGGGAAACACTTCTACACCTACTCAATCCCAGAATTCGGGATTCCATTCCTTACGAGCTCCCACAGGGTGGGAGTTCATGAACCAACTTGAATCGGCTCAACCTATGAGCCAGGATTTCTCATAACCTTATGGGTTCCAAACTGGGGCCTTTGATCCCAGTTTTTCTGACCCTTCTCTCCATCCTCGTCCTATGAGGATGTGTATGCAATGCAGGAGAATGTTAGGTCCAACTTGTATTCCAACACTTATAACTCAGGTTGGAGGAACCATCCTAACTTCTCCTAGAAAAGTCAGGGGCAACAGACCCAAACTCAACCCAGCAACTATGCATCTCAAAGACTTATGGGTCAGCATCAAGTATATACCCAGTTGCCCCCGAGATCGGTTACTCAACCATCTTGGAATGCCCAACAATCTGCAAGGCTGGCTGATTTAAATAGGCAAATTATGGAAATGCAAGTGTCCATGCTTTAGCTTATGCAGCAAATGAAGACATCATTGGATAACTTGCAATCTGGGTTAATTGCTAACACCTGACAACCTAGACCTCTACCATCCCAACCCGTATCCAACTCGCCCAATGTGCAAAATCAGGGTAATAGAGCCCAAGGGTATGGGAATCAAAGGGACCCACACACACATGTTCAGGTGGCTGAGTAGGGTACCTCCTCTTCTTCTTCTTCTTCCAGTTACATGACCAATCAAGGCCCTTCAATCTTCACTAACCCACCTCAAGACCCAAACCCATATGCTTCTACAAACTCCGTCACCTTGAGAAGTGGAAAGCAGACCCAGAACCCTAAATTACCTTCTAGACCATATGATGGGAACACCATCATGAGCCATAACTAGCTCATTTTGACCCAACTAAGTCAGTAAATGCTCCTACATAACTGCCAGAGAGTCATAAGTCACTACATAATCATTCTGAGGGAAAAATAAGAAACTAGGGTTAAAATTATAATTTTACCATCATATCATGAATGTAGTACAACCATAGGTTTTCCTAAGGGTTAATTAAGGTCAAATGATCCTAAAATGCTAACAAGTGGGTTAGAATAATCAGAAAAAGGTTTGCACATGTTTTGAGAATTAAATAACTTTTTGAAACCCTAAAAATAGACCCACTTAATTAAGTGAGGTTATGATCAAGATAAAATTCACCTAAACCCTCTAAAATTCATAGAAAAATATTCTCTAGGGTTTGGAACCTTCAATTTGACTATTAGAACCCATTTTAACCTAGAATAGTGTCTCAGATAGACATTTTCCCTAATTTGGGTTTTTGCATAAATTACCTAGTCAAACGTGGTCAAAACCAAAATCCAACTTCACCATTGGATTTCTTATGTCCAAATTAGGTTTATACCAAAATTTGGACCCAAGATAAGCTTGTCTTGACCTAGTTTGCAACTTGGTCCTGTCTGATTACATTTCTGCACTTAACTTTCAAAATCTTTTCAAATAGACCCCTAACTTCATCATCATCTTCACAATTAGGTCCTTGCACCCATTAAACCTATTCCTACTTGCACCAAGGACCTAAAATGGCAAGAACTCCTTGATTCCTTAACGAATCCCTTTCAAATTTGAAAGGGAAGTTCGTCAAGGAATTCCCTTCCTTTTGAGCCAAATCCCATGCCCCATAACCTTCCCAATCTCTCATGCAAACATAAGAGAGATTTGGGTTTCCTACTCTTGCGAGAATTCCAAGCTTGGAAGCTTGGATTCCAAGCTTAGGATTCCCTCTTAAACCCTATAAAAGAGAGCCCAGGTCAGGCCGAACCCCCTAAGCTCAATTTTGACCGGGATCTCCCCCGAATTCCTCTCTCTTGACCTGGCCGAAAAGCTCCTTGAGCTCCGGCGACCCTCCTTGTCTCTCCTCGTCATCTAACTGCAAAACCAGCGGTAGCCCTCCTTCCTTGCCTTCTTCCGCGTCGCGCCATACTAGCGAACGCTTCTATCTCCTTCATCATCGCCGACCTTCCCTCACTGGAGCACCTTCGTCTCCGGTGCCGACCACACCATAACCGGCGCCGCCTCTGGCCTACTTCATCTGCTAGCTACCCCTATTGACACCTCATCTTCCACTCTTTGTTCCTAGACATTCGCAACTCCTTTTCGACTATCTACTCGGCCTACCGCCCTCCGTCTTTCACCTCGCCAGCGTACCTCCGGTGAGTTCGCACGACCACTACTCTCCACCAACTTGGCCGCCGTTCATCCTTACACCTCCGCCATGTCCGAAAGAGTAGAAGTCCTTTGGTAATTGAGGCTATTCACCTCTCCTCAGTGCCACCAACTCTGCCACGCATGCATGGACCTCTCCACGCCTCACTTCCACCACCATTGCAATCGCCGTGGTCTGGCGATCCTTCATGAACCTTCTGACATGGTTGAAAGGCTGTATTGTTGATTTCAGGTACTCGCCCCCTCCGCCATTGATGTAGTACACCTTGAGCTTACTTGAAGCTCTATCCAGACCTGCAACTCCAAATCCTCGACTCTAAACAGCGCAAAGTTGGTCCAGGAACATACTCGCGCGGTCAATTGGAGACATAGACCTCTCCTTAAGCACTAATTGAGTGAAGAAAGCAGTAGCAACGTACTCAAGCAAAGTGGGAGCAGATAGTCCCACATCGAAAGCCACTGAAAAGGAGCTTACACATAAATTGAATTTGTCAATAGGGCTTTTTGCCTCCAAACACAAGGTGAGGTCCCTCTCACCCACGCACACCTGCCCCTCGTCCGTGATCTCTGCTCGCAGACCTGGCCTGACCCATTAACCTTCCTAACCCTCACTCCTTGCTCATCACCCACTACCGGTGAGACTGGACTCGGGTATGCTAGGTCTAATAACCCGATTACCCTATGGCTCTGGGAGAGCGGATCCTAAAGAGAGAAAGAGAGAAGGGTAGAAGATGAAGAGTTGCAAAGAAGGAAAGAAGAGAAGAACAAGGGCAGAGGAATAAAGAAAGAGAAGAGAAAGAGAAAAGAAGAAGAAGAAGAAGAGAGAGGCTTAAGCAGTTTAAGCCTTCTAATTTACTAATCAAATGATTGGTTTAGTTGCATTTCATTTCATATATACATTAAGTTCATTAGATATCATTATAAGGAGTATTTCATGATCTAAATCACCATTTTACTCCATTATTTTTACACTCTAACACTTGATCCTAGTACTATTTTATTCTGAAACAGTTTTTACTTATAATTTCGTAGCTTTCTTGTCTTAAATTGTAATTCATGAGAACTAAATTCCATATTGCTCCCTGTATTCGACATCGAAACCTTTTTCGAATAATAAAATTATTTGTTTGAGAGCTATTTTGGCTATACTACAACGCGACAACTTTAAAACACCGATTTAGTGACCCGAACATCTGTCACCTTGAGAAGTGGAAAGCAGACCCAGAACCCTAAATTACCTTCTAGAAACCGAAACCTTGGGGAGTGTTGTCAGCGTTTCTGTGCGGATTTAAAGGCGTATTACGTTGCAGTAGAACCGACAAAACGTTTAAACAAATATAAATAATTTTATTACTCGAACAACTAGAGTATCCGAGGTCGAACACAGGGAGCAAACTCAGTACTTTGTAAAACCCAAGAATACAACTGTTAAATGCAAATATAATTGATTCAAAGAGTTTTTAAGAAAATGTAAAAAAAAATAGAATTAGACGTCTGATTTATGTATCAAACGTCTTAAATGTGATCTTTCTTTCTCTTTTTCTTCTTCTGCTTTGCCTTTCGGATCTCTTTGCAATCTTTCCTTGTCCTTCTTCTTCTTCTCCTGCGAAGACTTCTAACCTTTTTGCTTTCCTTCTTCTCCTGCGAAGACTTCTTTCTTTCTTCTTCTTCTGTCTTGCTTCTCCTTTCTTCGTTGCCTTCTTCTTCTTCTTTGTCTTGCTTCTCCTTCTTCTGCAGCGGCCAAGTCCTTCTCCTGCAATCAGCCTGCCTGCACAGGGAACAAAACCTAACCCTTCTCCCTCTACCCGCGCGTCTCTCTCTCAAGCAATTCACTCTAACCGCTCTACCAGAGCCACAGTCTCAATCGGGTCGGATCGTACCCGGGACCAGGCGCACCTGCAGGTGTGTGATGCGCGAGGAGTGCGTAGGTCTAGGTCGGGTCGGATCCGCCAGGTCCGCGTGGTCAGGCCGCGGACGAGGCGGGTGGGGTCAGTGAGGGACCTCACCCCTGTGCTTACTGAGGCGATAAGAGTAAAGCGTAAAAACAACTTATACGGTACCTGACGGTTGCAATCCCACGATGTGGGACTATCTGGTCTCGCCTTCACGCGCGCCTGCAGAAACCTCGTCGTGCGATTGCCCCGTAGCTGCTGGCTCTGCTAGCGCTCCTCGGCTGGATTCGTTCACCTCGCGACACTTGCGTTAGTATGCAGCACCTGTAGTCTGGAAGACCGGGTGCCTGGAGCTTCGCGGGAGCTTCATCAGAGGTCGTCCATGGCGGCAGCGGCTCGAATCCTGTCGTACACAAAACGCGCCTCTCGGCCAAATCAGAATGGATAGAGACCTTCGCCGTGGCACGGCGAAGGAGGTGGGCAGTGCAGCAGGCCGCAGGTCGGCCTAGGCGTGCGTGCCTAGGTCAACCTGTGGCCGGAGATGGTGGGTTGGTCGGGGGGTGGTTGTGGAGGGCTGGAGTGGCAGTGGTAGGGTGGAGTGTGTTCCTGGAGGTGAGGCGGAGCTTTCGAGGTGGTTGGCGAGCCGTGTGGAGGGCTGGAGTGGTGTGGGCGGCTCGCCGGAGTGCGGTCGGAGGCGAAGACGATGGAGGTGGTTAGCGTCTGTCGAGGGTCGATCAAGGGAGATAACAGGGGGAAAAAAGAGAGAAGAGGATGGAGAACGTATCTGGGGTTGTCTGGAGTGAAGGGAGGCAGCGGAGAGGACGGCTCGTGACTGCCGTCGTCGGGGAAGAAAGACCCTGGGGGAGGAAGCGGCGACGAAGATGAGGTCAGGAGCTTGCGCGCAGGGTACAGTGCGCCGCGGGAGGAAGAGGCGGAGAGGACTCTGCTGCTGGTATGGCAGCAGAGTGACGAGAAGGAGGGAAGGCGGTCGCCGGAGCTTGTGGGTCGTTTGGCCGGAGATGGGAGAGAAGAAATTTGGAGGGGATCTCCGTCAAAATCAAGCTTAAGATGAGTGGCCGGGTCCGAGGGGTGTTTTATAGGTGCTGGCCGCTCCTATCAGTGCGTGAAAGACGCGCAATTAGGTCAGCCGGTTCGCCGGAGTTGGAAGGAAGAAAGATACCCACATCTCTCGTGCGTTCGCACGAGAGATTGGGTTCACGCCAGCGAATTTGATTGGCTTTAGAAGGAAGGGAATTCCTCAGAGAATCTCCCTTCCATTTCTGGGAGAGAATCTCTGAGGAATTAGAGAGCCATCTCTCTCGAAACTTCGTCGGAGCTCGGTTCTGCCCTAGCAATGGCGGCAGGACCGGTTTGCAAAGAAGGCGAGGAACCTAGGGGGCTCTCTGCAAGGATATTCAAAAGATAGGGACCTCTTTGTGATTTGGGTGTACTAACTTGCAAAGTAGGTCAAGATGACCTCCCCTTAGGTCCAAATTTTGGTACAAACCTAATTTGGCCCTAAAGAATCCAATGGTGAAGTTGGATTTTAGGTTTGACCTCGTTTGACTGGATATTTTGCGTAAAAACCCAAATTAGGTTAATTGAAGAGCTAGGACCCTAATCTAGGTCAAACTAGGTTCCAACGGCCAAATTAAGTGTTCTAAACCCCAGAGGATGTTTTTCTATGATTTTTAGAGGGTTTGCTTGATTTTTATTCTGACCGAAACCTTGTTAATTTAAGCGGGTCTGTTTTAGGGTTACCAAGTGTCATTTAATTCTTAGATTGCACATAAACCCATTTCTGATTAATTCAACCCACTTTGGACCATTTGACCTATGTTTTGCTTCTGAGAAATCCCGTTTATGTACTGCAATGGTAAAATTGCAGTTTTAACCTTTATTTCATGTTTTCTTCTCAGAGCACTTGTTCCTTCAGTTAAGCCTTCTTCTAGGTTATGTAGGAGCTTTTATCTTCTTTATTAGGTCAAGATGAGCTAGTTATGGCTCATGATGAGGCTCTCATCATACCCCCATGCCTAGCTTTTGCTAGTCCCTTAGCAAAATTTCAAAGTTTTAACTTCCATTCTAGACCCAAAGTGTCCTTAGTTATGATAAGTGCTTCTTTTGTGATTAGGTAGGAATGCCGACAATAGGCCTAGAGGTACTCCAGTACCAACCAAAATCTGGACCTGTTCTGCTTTAGCCTCAGTCCTTCGCAAAGGTTTCTACGGCCCACAAAAACTATCCTAGGGTTTGTTGGACTCTGCGGTTAAAGCACCCGTGCTTGAGACATTTTTAGCCTACGCTCAGTTTGCAGTGCATTTTTTTTGTAAGAGAGAGATAGAGGATTTATTTGTTTGGAGAGCTTTTCTCTCTCTTTTCTTTTTATTTCTAGCTTCGGATTAGCTTCTCAACACGGTCTGTATCGGATTCCTCGTCCCCATCATCAATCCTCAAGGGTCCCTGGCTTTCGAGATTTCGAGATAATCCCACCCATGGCAACCCCCGGAACCCTGGCTTTCGAGATTTCGAGATAATCCCGCCCATGGCGTTCCGTGGCCGAATTCAGACCCTGGCGATCGACATTTCGTGATAATGCCACCCATGGTATCTGAACCAGCAGAGTGCTTACATGCCCCCAGTAGGATATTTAAATATCCTAAGAGACAAGCACCGAGGAGACGATATGTTGTTACGCATCTTCGAGGGGAATTTCCCGCCTCTCCGCGCTGGGAACTTGTCCAAATCAACTTGTGTTGATTGGCCGCTCCTAATCTAGGTGACTTTTTCAGAATATTAAACGCTCTTGCGTGTTTTGAATATTTATGCGCACTGAACCAGACTGTGTGTGAATTTGGGTGCTTAGGTTACCGAATCCCGCAAACCGTAGGTCAGTTAACGAGGTCGAATACTTCCTAAGCCTTAGACCTAATACTTAAGCTTCGCATTTTCCTCAACCTCTTGAGGATTATCCAGATTTTAACGGATACGTGAATTTTTAAGCTAAAAATCTAGCCCAAGAGGCCTAAGACCAGCGTTCCCGCTAATCTCTTGTTATATCTCCGTAGCACTTTTCTTTTCTTTTTCTTGACTCGGTCTAGAACTTCAGTTAACCCCTTAATCTTTTACTAATGACTTTTTCTTTTTCTTTTCCTTTTGTGCTCCTTTCTTCATTTTTGCTCTTTTTCTCCTCCTTAACATTTCCTCCCTCCCCACTTTTTTTTTGTTCTTTTTGTCATTTTTCTTTCTTTTCCTCCTCTCATTTGTATGACCCTGAATTGTTCCTCCCCTCTATCAAGTCTTCTTCTTTTTTTTTTTTTTTTGTACGTGAAACCCTTTCTTGATATGAATTTTCTGACATTTTGCACTTTCATACCCCCCCATGCCTAAGATTTGCAATGTCCCCATTGTAAATTAGGTGGGTTCGAATTCAGCTTAGTTCATGTGTTAGGACAGGTGTGTGGTGAGTGAATGGGTCGAAGCGACTTGTTGCGAACGATTTCTAATCTCGGGTAGGTATACCTGAGGTGAAGTCGGTTGTTCTAATGGATGAACCCTAAAGTGCAATATGAGTTCCGCATAGCGATGTCAGAAACGGTTTCAGGTTTTTCAAAGAATGACGGGTTGCCTCCCGTTAAGCGCTGAGTTTTACGCCATCGGCTGGGCGCAATGAGCTCAAGAGGAAAGGAGGGTAAAGGATGACTCAGTCAAATCTATATCGGTCATGTCAATGAACGGCTTTAGTCTCTGTCCGTTCACGACAAAGGGTTCAGAATCGTGGCTGAGTGGGCTGATTTCAATAGCTCCATTTCCGAAGATTTGGCGGACTAAGTAGGGTCCGACCCACTTGGATCTTAACTTTCCTGGGAATAGTTTGAGTCGAGCATCAAAGAGTAACACTTTTTGACCAGGATGAAAGACCTTTCTAGAAATGTGTTTGTCGTGAAAAGCTTTAACCCGTTCTTTGTAAATTCGCGAGTTCTCATATGCATCGTGGCGTAATTCATCGATCTCGCTCATTTGAAATCTTCTGTGGGTTCCAGCCTTAGAAAGGTCGAGATTACAGGTCCGTACTGCCCAATAGGCTTTATGCTCCAATTCGATGGGGAGGTGACATGCCTTCCCGTACACTAGTCTGAAGGGAGACATTCCTAATTGGGTCTTGTGGGCGGTCCTATAGGCCCACAATGCTTCCGGAAGCCGAGAAGACCAATCTTTTCTATCAGGTCGAACAGTAACCTGAAGGATCTTCTTGATCTCTCGGTTAGATAGCTCAGCTAGACAATTAGTTTGGGGGTGGTAAGGAGTAGAGATTCGGTGTGACACCCCGTATTTGATCATCAGTGACCTGAACTGAGCGTTTGTAAAATGGGTCCCTCCGTCGGAAATTATAGCACGCGGAATCCCGAACCTTGAGAAAATGTTTTGATGAAGGAATTTTATAACGACTTTATGATTGTTGGTTCGGGTCGGAATGGCTTCTATCCACTTGGAAACATAATCAACTGCGAGTAAAATGTATTCGAAGCCATCCGAGGTAGGAAAGGGTCCCATGAAATCAATCCCCCAAATATCAAAAATTTCACATACCAAGATCGGCTGTAGAGGCATCATGTCTCTATGGCTCATGTTGCCTAGAGTCTGGCAACGGGAACATGCCTTACAGTGATTGTATGCATCTTTGAAAATTGTGGGCCAGTAGAAACTACACTGGAGGACTTTCGATGCGGTTTTATGTCCCGAAAAATGTCCACCGCATGCCTGGTCATGGCAGAATGAGAGTATGTCTTTGATTTCCGCTTCCGTGATGCATCGTCGGATTATCTGATCAGCACCAATGCGGAAGAGATACGGGTCTTCCCATAGGTAATACTTGGCATCGGAATGCAATTTGTCCTTTTTGGCCTTCGACCAATCGGGCGGAATCTGATGTGATGCCAGGTAATTAACAATATCGGCGAACCATGGAAGACTTGTACTGATAGTCAGGAGGTGCTCATCAGGGAAATGTTCTGTAATAGGTCCGGAAGGATCAATAATTTCAGAAGGAAGGCGGGATAAATGATCAGCTACCACATTGTGCTTTCCCGCCTTGTCGCGAATCTCGATGTCAAATTCTTGCAACAGCAAGATCCAGCGGATTAATCGAGGTTTCACGTCCTTCTTGGCCAGGAGATGCCTCACAGCTGTGTGATCCGAGTATATGATAACACGGGAACCCAGAAGGTATGATCTGAATTTTTCCAGGGCAAATACTACGGCCAGCAGCTCTTTCTCAGTAACCGTATAGTTACGCTGAGCCTCATCTAGTGTTTTGCTGGCGTAGTAAATGACCACAGGCTTCCCGTCAATTTTCTGCCCCAAAACCGCTCCTACAGCGAAGTCAGATGCATCGCACATGATCTCAAAGGGTTGAGACCAATCAGGGGACTGTAGGATTGGGGCTTGGGTGACTCGGTCACGTAGGATCTCAAATGCTTGAGTGCATTCCTTGGAAATTCCGAAAGGCACATCCTTGGAAAGCAGATTGGTCAGGGGGCGCACGATTTTGGAGAAATCAGGGATGAATCGACGGTAGAAACCGACGTGCCCCAAAAAAGATCGGATGTCCTTAATCGAGCAAGGCATAGGGAGCTTGGAAATCAGGTTAACCTTAGCTCGATCCACTTGGATGCCTTTCTCTGAGATTAAATGTCCCAGGACAATTCCCTCAGGCACCATGAAATGGCTCTTTTCCTAGGAAAGAACCAAATTCACCTCGATGCACCGCCTGAGTATATGGACCAAGTGTTGGAGGCAATCGTCAAATGATTGTCCAAAAACTGAAAAGTCATCCATGAAGACTTCCAGATAATCACCTACCATATCTGAGAATATGGCAAGCATGCACCGCTGAAAAGTTGCAGGTGCATTGCAGAGACCGAACGGCATCCTTCGAAACGCGTACGTCCCGAAGGGGCAGGTGAATGTGGTCTTTTCTTGGTCCTATGGATGGATTGCCACCTGATTGTAACCGGAGTACCCGTCAAGAAAGCAGAAGAATCTATTTCCCGCTAGTTTCTCGAGGATCTGATCAATAAACGGTAGTGGGAAATGATCCTTCTTCGTGGAGGAATTTAGTCTTCTGTAATCAATGCAGACTCTCCACGAATTAGCTATTCGGGTAGGAATGACTTCCCCGGTTTCAGTCGTGATGATGGTAAGTCCTGCCTTCTTAGGTACCACTTGTGTTGGACTCACCCAACGACTGTCGGAGATCGGGTAGATGATCCCTGCATCTAACCACTTAATGATCTCCTTTTTCACGACCTCCTGTAGGTTAGGGTTTAGTCGCCTTTGCATTTCTCTTGAAGGTCGTGAGCCTTCTTCTGTGTAGATTCGATGCGTGCAGTATGAAGGGCTTATACCAGTCAAATCATCTAGAGTCCATCCAATGGCTCTACGATGTTGCTGGAGAACAGAAATCAAACGGAGTTCCTGGTCAGGTGTGAGTCGAGAATTGATAATCACAGGAAACGTTTGATTTGAACCCAAAAAGACATATTTTAGATGTTCGGGAAGGGGCTTGAGTTCCATGACAGGATTGTCAGCAGCAGCGGGTGGTTCAGGGTTTGTATCGGGAGCAAGGGTAGGAGTCATAGGTGTGTCTAGATTGTGTTCGCACTCCTCTGTTAGCGGTTTTTGATTTTCTAGTGGTTGATCAGGAATAATCAGGTTGTCCTCTATATGCAGTTCATCAACCACGGCTTTGACATCACAAATTTCCTCTATAACCCCGCAATTAATCCCTTGTTGGGCTTTGAAAATGTCAATCTTCAGATTTTGATTCCCAAATTTTAATTCTATCTGGCCCTCTTCGCAGTTTATATTGGCCCTAGCAGTGGCCAGAAAGGGTCTCCCTAATATGATTGGTGTGTCCCTTGGGTTCTTAGGTGCATCCATGTCCAGTACTATGAAGTCCACTGGGAAATAAAAATCTCGTACCCTAACAATGACATCCTCGAGTATTCCTTTGGGTGACTTGATGGATCGATCAGCTAACTGCAATGTCACCTCAGTGGGTTTAAGTTCAGATTCTTCAAGGTGGTCAAGGAGGGATGTAGGTATTAAATTTATGGAGGCACCTAGGTCTAGTAGGGCTCTATCAAGTTGGGTTTCACCAATTTTACAAGAAATCAAGGGGGTTCCTGGGTCTTTAGCCTTGGGTGGGAGTTTGCTCAGGATGACAGAGCTGGCTTGCTCTGACAGTACGATCGGATTCCCATCCTTGGTTCGCGGCTTACGTTTAGGTGTACATATGTCTTTCAAGAATCTTGCGTAAGCCGGTATGTGGCGGATTGCATCCATCAACGGGATGTTTATCTGGACCTGTTCAAAGAGCTTGACCAGATCCTCCTCAGGAGCCACAGGTTTGGTTGTCCTTTTTCCTTTGGTCAAGGCCTCAGGAAATGGGATCCTAGCTGGTTCCTCTAGGATAGGTCCAGGTTCTTGATCTGGGACAGTAGTATCTTGGATGACTACCCTAGGGTCTTGGCGATTATCAGGCTTGGAGTGGTTCAGATAATGTGGGTCTTGTGTTGTTTTACCACTACGTGTTGTTACAGAGTTTAATCCAGCCTGACTTTGGTTTGGGTTAGGTAGGAGAGGTGGCTGCTGCTGAAATTCTGCATAAGATGTAGAAGCCTCCATCCTGTCTGGTGATGGAGTAGCAGGGGCCTGATAAATCAAATGTGCGTGGCCTGGATTTGGATTCATAATGCGCCTCTGGGTCGGCAAATTATTTGGGTTTGGGCAGAGGTTGCGAAGGAAGGGTGCCAGGTTGGCGAGAATTTGCCATCTGGGCCAGTTGGTTGCGAACCTCTGTGATCTCGTCCTTGTGCTGTTTTTGCATTGCCGCATTCGTCTTTTTGAATGTCAGCCAGCGTTTGAAGGATAAGAGTCAGTTGATCCTGATTTTGCCCAGATTGGTAGGTGGGATTGGGCCGAGGCTGAGGCGGCTGATATGGACGAGGAGCTTGTGGGCGGGGTTGATATGGTGGTTTTTGAGAGTTTCCCGCCCACTGAAAGTTAGGATGATTTCGCCATCCAGGGTTGTAGGTATTGGAGTATGGGTCGTTCTGGATGGCGTTGAGGTCCTCGCAGTTCTGAGAAACCTCAGGAAAGTCAGAATACGAGGGTTCAGAGTTCCCCCAACTCGAGTAGACGGGATCGGAGGTCACTCCGGTCTGGGAGGTAGACGGGGGTGGATAGGGGCCCATCCCCTTGGCAGGTTGGTGATAGATGTTTTGCACTGTTTCCCTTGCCAGAGGAGGTCGTGCAAAAGAGTTTTGTGCAGAGGTGGCTTGCTGCAAATGTCGAGTTAGCTCGTCTACCTTCTTTTCTATGATAGAGACCTTGTCCAACCGACTGGCCATCAATTCCAGGTCAACAGAAGTGGACAGGTCCTGCGTCTCATGTGTCCCTCTTAGATTCGTCGATGCGCGGGCATTCGTCCTGTCGAATAAGCCCAAGGAGTCATTGTTTATGGAGTTCTCGCACATGTTTTCGAGAATCTCCCACACCGTGTCCTCGTGTTGGCCCATGATGTTTCCTCCACATGTTGCATTGACGATTAGACGAATATCCTCACGGAGTCCCTGGTAAAAAGACTGGACTTGTTCCCACTTAGGAACTCCGTGATGGGGACACTTTCGCATGAGATCTAGGAATCGATCCCAAGCTTCGTGAAGAGGTTCTCCCTGTTGTTGAGTGAAATGAGTAATCTGGTGGCGCAAGGCATTCGTCCGGCCAACAGGGAAGAATTTTTTCAAAAATTCAGACTGTAATTCCTCCCAAGTGTTGATCGGGCGGGTCTAAGTCTGATACCAGTGCGCGGACTTGTCCAAGAGGGAGAACGAAAACATTTTCATGAGTAGGATATCCCGGTTTTGTACATCTGACCCGAAAGTCTGGGCCAGATGCTTGAGTTGTTTAATGTGTTGGAATGGATCCTCAGAGTTAAGCCCATGGAACTTTGGTATGGCATGAATCATATTGGGCTTTAGATCAGAATCGGGTCCTCCAATTGGGATTCGTACTCGGGGTTCGATTGCCACCGCAGCGGGATTATAGTGATCTCGCATCATAGGTCGCTGTTGTGGGTTTACAAAGTTCTGAAAGAGATCGTTCAAGCGTTGAAGTTGGTGTTCAAGGTTATTCTCCTCTTCAATGGGTTGTGCCATAATGGGAGAAGAGGGAGAATCAGGGTCTGAATCAGATGAAAGATTTATGTGGTGGGGTTGCTGCACAAACAAGGGCGTCGAGGCTTGGCCTCGGCGAGAATGAATTTCTAGAGGAGGTCTTAAAGGTGGTCTTAAGGACCTCCTACCAAACATGCACCGGAAGATGTGATGAGATTAGAAGGTGCTGGACCCAATCAAGACACCCAAGAATTGTTGGGTGACTATAGAGGTTCGGGGCAGATGGACCCCTGGATCAGAAGATCGTCCACCTGAGAAATACCTGGGCAGCCAGAGAGGGAGAGTCCCACAAAGACCCCTACACGGTAGAGCGTCCCCACGGGTTACAGGGTTTCCCCCACCCGACCTCTCTTGTCACTGCGGTTCCAGGTAGACCAGAATGGGGATCTTGACCTCTTAAGTCTACCTTTTTTTTTTATTTTAAGATCAAGGTGCTTAATGTTCCACTTGAACTTTTAAGTATTTTGAGTGCAAAAAGTGACCTAATATTAAGGTTGGTTGACTCGAGGGATCAACTTCACCTCTTGTTCCTTTGAGAGCTTTTAGGTCCTTCCTTTTATGATTCAAATGGATTATCAGCCTGATTTGCTTAGGGTTCCTCTTGTATAAATATTTTCAAACACGGTTTAGGCACACTTCTTTTTGGAAAGTTTGTTTCTTTGTTTTAGAGAAGATGTGTCTCTAAAAACCCTAGCTTTGCAATCCTAACTTGGCTCTAATGGGTCCAATTTAGTTGCCTTAGAATTTAGCACCTAGGGCTCAATCAAGAAAGTTTTAGCCCTAGTTGCCTTAGTTGGATGACAGACAAAAATATGTTGAAATGAAAATCAGGCAACTTGATGAGTTACTAAATATAAGACAGGTAGCCCTAAGTTGATTTCTCTCCTTTTTTTTTCTTTTTTTTTTTTTTAGATTGTGCGAGGGTTAAGGGAGAGGGCTTATGGAAATTACCTGTTCCAGTCTGTTGTGCAGTTGCTATTCTTTCCTTTTTGTTTTGCTTTCCCTGATTGAACACAACAAAAGAGAAGTTAAGTCAGATATTAAATAGAAAAGTTGTACTCAAAAGCTTTAAAAGTGCCCGTTGCTCCCCGGCAGCGGCGCCAAAATGTTGTCAGCGTTTCTGTGCGGATTTAAAGGCGTATTACGTTGCAGTAGAACCGACAAAACGTTTAAACAAATATAAATAATTTTATTACTCGAACAACTAGAGTATCCGAGGTCGAACACAGGGAGCAAACTCAGTACTTTGTAAAACCCAAGAATACAACTGTTAAATGCAAATATAATTGATTCAAAGAGTTTTTAAGAAAGATGTAAAAAAAATAGAATTAGACGTCTGATTTATGTATCGGACGTCTTAAATGTGATCTTTCTTTCTCTTTTTCTTCTTCTGCTTTGCCTTTCGGATCTCTTTGCAATCTTTCCTTGTCCTTCTTCTTCTTCTCCTGCGAAGACTTCTAACCTTTCTGCTTTCCTTCTTCTCCTGCGAAGACTTCTTTCTTTCTTCTTCTTCTGTCTTGCTTCTCCTTTCTTCGTTGCCTTCTTCTTCTTCTTTGTCTTGCTTCTCCTTCTTCTGCAGCGGCCAAGTCCTTCTCCTGCAATCAGCCTGCCTGCACAGGGAACAAAACCTAACCCTTCTCCCTCTACCCGCGCGTCTCTCTCTCAAGCAATTCACTCTAACCGCTCTACCAGAGCCACAGTCTCAATCGAGTCGGATCGTACCCGGGACCAGGCGCACCTGCAGGTGTGTGATGCGCGAGGAGTGCGTAGGTCTAGGTCAGGTCGGATCCGCCAGGTCCGCGTGGTCAGGCCGCGGACGAGGCGGGTGGGGTCAGTGAGGGACCTGACCCCTGTGCTTACTGAGGCGATAAGAGTAAAGCGTAAAAACAACTTATACGGTACCTGACGGTTGCAATCCCACGATGTGGGACTATCTGGTCTCGCCTTCACGCGCGCCTGCAGAAACCTCGTCGTGCGATTGCCCCGCAGCTGCTGGCTCTGCTAGCGCTCCTCGGCTGGATTCGTTCACCTCGCGACACTTGCGTTAGTATGCAGCACCTGTAGTCTGGAAGACCGGGTGCCTGGAGCTTCGCGGGAGCTTCATCAGAGGTCGTCCATGGCGGCAGCGGCTCGAATCCTGTCGTACACAAAACGCGCCTCTCGGCCAAATCAGAATGGATAGAGACCTTCGCCGTGGCACGGCGAAGGCGGTGGGCAGTGCAGCAGGCCGCAGGTCGGCCTAGGCGTGCGTGCCTAGGTCAACCTGTGGCCGGAGATGGTGGGTTGGTCGGGGGGTGGTTGTGGAGGGCTGGAGTGGCAGTGGTAGGGTGGAGTGTGTTCCTGGAGGTGAGGCGGAGCTTTCGAGGTGGTTGGCGAGCCGTGTGGAGGGCTGGAGTGGTGTGGGCGGCTCGCCGGAGTGCGGTCGGAGGCGAAGACGATGGAGGTGGTTAGCGTCTGTCGAGGGTCGATCAAGGGAGATAACAGGGGGAAAAAAGAGAGAAGAGGATGGAGAACGTATCTGGGGTTGTCTGGAGTGAAGGGAGGCAGCGGAGAGGACGGCTCGTGACTGCCGTCGTCGGGGAAGAAAGACCCTGGGGGAGGAAGCGGCGACGAAGATGAGGTCAGGAGCTTGCGCGCAGGGTACAGTGCGCCGCGGGAGGAAGAGGCGGAGAGGACTCTGCTGCTGGTATGGCAGCAGAGTGACGAGAAGGAGGGAAGGCGGTCGCCGGAGCTTGTGGGTCGTTTGGCCGGAGATGGGAGAGAAGAAATTTGGAGGGGATCTCCGTCAAAATCAAGCTTAAGATGAGTGGCCGGGTCCGAGGGGTGTTTTATAGGTGCTGGCCGCTCCTATCAGTGCGTGAAAGACGCGCAATTAGGTCAGCCGGTTCGCCGGAGTTGGAAGGAAGAAAGATACCCACATCTCTCGTGCGTTCGCACGAGAGATTGGGTTCACGCCAGCGAATTTGATTGGCTTTAGAAGGAAGGGAATTCCTCAGAGAATCTCCCTTCCATTTCTGGGAGAGAATCTCTGAGGAATTAGAGAGCCATCTCTCTCGAAACTTCGTCGGAGCTCGGTTCTGCCCTAGCAATGGCGGTAGGACCGGTTTGCAAAGAAGGCGAGGAACCTAGGGGGCTCTCTGCAAGGATATTCAAAAGATAGGGACCTCTTTGTGATTTGGGTGTACTAACTTGCAAAGTAGGTCAAGATGACCTCCCCTTAGGTCCAAATTTTGGTACAAACCTAATTTGGCCCTAAAGAATCCAATGGTGAAGTTGGATTTTAGGTTTGACCTCGTTTGACTGGACATTTTGCGTAAAAACCCAAATTAGGTTAATTGAAGAGCTAAGACCCTAATCTAGGCCAAATTAAGTGTTCTAAACCCCAGAGGATGTTTTTCTATGATTTTTAGAGGGTTTGCTTGATTTTTATTCTGACCGGAACCATGTTAATTTAAGCGGGTCTGTTTTAGGGTTACCAAGTGTCATTTAATTCTTAGATTGCACATAAACCCATTTCTGATTAATTCAACCCACTTTGGACCATTTGACCTATGTTTTGCTTCTGAGAAATCCCGTTTATGTACTGCAATGGTAAAATTGCAGTTTTAACCTTTATTTCATGTTTTCTTCTCAGAGCACTTGTTCCTTCAGTTAAGCCTTCTTCTAGGTTATGTAGGAGCTTTTATCTTCTTTATTAGGTCAAGATGAGCTAGTTATGGCTCATGATGAGGCTCTCATCAGGGAGCTTGAGAGAGAAAAGGAGGAGATTGAAGAAGACAATAAGGCCTAGGGATCGGAAATTGAAAATACCACCCATATCGATTTCCTTGAAGCCCTATTGAAACTAAGAAGAAGAAAACCTTAGATAGCAATGAGGAGCTCCTAAATTTATTCAAGAGTGTAGAAATCAATATTCCGCTCCTTGATGCTATTAAACACATCCCGGCTTACGCTAAATTTCTGAAAGAACTATGTACCCAAAAGTGTAAGCCAAAAGAACCCACTCCGAGGAAGGTGATTCTGTCTGAGCAGGCAAGTTCTGTCATCCTGTATCACCTTCCTCAAAAGAGAAAGATCCTGGTGCCCCCTTAATTTCATGCATTATTGGGGAATACACTTTTGATAGGGCACTGTTGGATCTAGGTGCATCCATTAACCTAATCCCGACTTCTCTTTATGAGAGGTTTAGATTAGGCGAACTTAAGCCAACCTTAGTAATGCTATAATTAGTGGATCGTTCGGTCACCACACCGAAGGGCATTATTGAGGATGTAATCGTCAAGGTTAAGGATTTCTATTTTCCTGTAGATTTCTTAGTCCTTGACATGGATGTACCTAACGATTTGAGGAACATGCCATCATTCTGGGGTGCCCATTCCTAGCTACCGCCAAGGCCAACATAAACTATGAGAGTGGTAGTATGGAGATCGCCTTTGGGGATAGGAAGCTAACTCTTGATATTTTTAAGGCGATAAGAGGATTTGAGGATTGTGGATTCATTGAGGAGCTCGAGGATCATGATTTTGAGACTTGTATGATGATCAGTGCACTCGAGGACTCCACCAGCTTTAGCGAACCCAACCCACAACCATCCATGGCAGACCTGCCACATTTGGAAGAGACTGTTTATTTTGTTCATTCCCAACCTCTTCCACTGGATCATCCTGATGAATCTTCATCAGCATCCTCCCTACCTTCTATACTAAACCCACCTCAGCTTGAATTGAAACCATTGCCTAAAAATTTGAAATACGAGTTCTTAGGACTTGAGAACATGCTCCCAGTGATTATTAGTGCTGATTTAACTAAGGAGCAAGAATTGAGGTTGATTAAGGTCCTTAAGAACAATAAGGAGGCAATTGGTTGGACCATCCATGACCTTAGGGGGATCGAGCCATCTTATTGTAGTCATTGTATTTTTATGGAAGATGGATCCCACCCTTCTCGTGAAATGCAAAGGAGACTAAACCCGAATATGCGAGAAGTGGTCAAGAAGGAGATAATCAAGTGGCTCGATGCTAGAATTATATACCCAATCTTGGATAGTCTGTGGGTTAGCCCCATTCAGATTGTACCCAAGAAGGAAGGAATAACCATTACAACTAACGAGAAAGGGGAAACCTTCACCACTCGTTTAGCTTCTGCTTGGAGAGTTTGTATTGACTATGGAAAGCTGAACACAGCCACCAAAAAGGATCACTTTCCCTTGCCATTCATCGATTAAATCCTAGAAAGGTTAGCTGGGCAAAAATACTTTTGTTTCCTAGATGGTTATTCAGGATATAACCAAGTCCCTATCCATCCCGAAGACCTGGAAAAGACAAATTTCACATGTCCCTACAGAACCTTTGCATTCTGTAGAATGTCATTCGGGCTTTGCAATGCACCCGTGACCTCTCAAAGGTGCATGTTGGCCATCTTTTCTGACATGGTGGGAGATGGTCTTGAGGTGTTCATGGATGATTTCTCCATTTTTGGAGATTCTTTTGAGTCCTGCCTAGCTAACTTGGAATTGATCCTCTAGAGATGCATCAAGACACAGCTGGTCCTTAGCTGGGAAAAGAGCCATTTTATGACTCGAGAAGGCATTATCCTAGGTCATGTGGTTTCTAATCGGGGTATTCAGGTTGATAAGGCTAAGGTGGATGCTATCTCTAGACTTCCTCCACCCACATCTGTAAAACAAGTCCGCTCTTTCCTTGGGCATGTGGGTTTTTATAGAAGATTCATCAAAGACTTCTCGAAGGTTGCTCGACCCTTGAGTAAACTTCTAGCCAAAGACACGTCATTTGAATTTGATGAATCATGCTGTAAGGCATTTGATTTGTTAGAAACGACGGTCACCTGTGCCCCAGTGTTGCAACCACCGGTCTAGACAGCCCCATTTGAGATTATGGTGGACGCATCTGATTATGCTGTCAGGGTTGTCTTGGGTCAGAAGATTAAGAAAAAGCCCTCTTTGATTTACTACGCTGACGTGCCTTCGTGCGTGTGTGTTAAGAGGTGTCGTTATAGTTGCACTTGATACGTCGGTTTTAAAAGAAGTAAACGGAGGTGAGTCCGAGTGTCGATCTCAGGGAGGCGTGGAAATCGGATTTTGTTTACCACTTGTTGTCACGAAAAAGGCGGAGTTTTGCTTGCGAAAGAAACGATTTTGAAAAGCGAGAGATAGAGAGAGTTTAGGGTTAGAAAGCTCTTGGTTTTGATCATGCACTTTAAACAGGAATTAAAAAGGCAACTAAATGAAAAATAATTTCATTAAACATGCATTCATAGTTCATGGTTTACAATATTAAATACATGCTTCAACAAAAGTAAATGAAAGCTTAAAAGAGAGAGAGAGAGGTAGAGAGAGAGTGGAGAGCGACGAGGCAGCCACGGCGGTGGAGGAGGCTCCGTCGGCGGCTCGTCGTCTCCGGTGATTACAAGAGTGCCTAAGACTAGCTAGGAGAGGAGTGGAGTAGTTGCAAGTGGGAGAGGATGCCTTGAATGGTGGTAGAAGGGGGTTTAAATAGAGTTAAGGGCTTCCTAAAAGAAGAATGTGCTTTAGCGACATCCAGAACGTCGCTAAAACTGCTTCCAGAAACGTCGGTGAAGGCCTTCTGCCGCCGGTCAGCCGCCCGCCCCTCTCTCTCTTCAGGCGCGATCCGTGGATGTCGAACGAGAGCCGTCCGATTGATGATCGGACGGCTGAGATCCTCCCGCGCCTGCGCTAGGATCGCGCTTCGGGCGCGCGTGCGCGCGCGCGTGGGAGGTGGGGCGCTGTCGTCGCGTCGCGTGGCGCAATCCTAGCCGCTCGCTTCTGATCGCGCGGCTCAATTTTGCCGCGCCCTTATCTCGCAATTGATTTCCGCTCCGCGCGATTCGAACGCGCGTCGCCGCGACGCGGGCGTGCGCGCTAACCGTTGCGCCACGCCCGCGCTTTGTCGCGGCGACCGCGGGCGAGCGCGCGGATCTCGGCCGTTCGATCGAAGATCAACGGCCGAGATGCGTCCTTGGCTAGCTTGGGGGCGTGCGAGCGGCGGGGGCGGGGCGACGTGGTGCGTTCTAGGCCGTTGATCTCCAGATCAACGGTCAGGATTTCTTGGGCCCATTGTGGGAGCTCCGGATGTCGGATTTGGCCGATCTTGAGTCCGTTAGACTCCGTTCGTCGTCCTGAATCCATCCGTGCGGTCCGATTGCTCATCTGAGGCCTGCTTTGACAAATGCTTTACACAAATGGCCATTAATACAGTTTATAAGCAATCTTGGTACTTGATGCATGCAATGCTCCTATTCTACTTTATGTTGTGCCTTTTATTCTAAAGATGAGCCATATTCAACCTATTTACTACCCCCTTGCGTGGTGTTATCATACCCCCATGCTTACTCCTTGATAGTCCCTAGCAAGGTTTATTCTAGCCTTTATTTCTTTGGGGAATTCAAGAAGTAATTGCTTCGGCACTTCGTTACTCGTCAATAAGAGGAAATATACGAAGATCTTAATCTACAAAGACTAACCAGCGCTCGGGTGTCTTCCAAAATACAAATCGCCCGAATCCTTGCTTTGTATATATAACTATACATATGTATACGTATATGTCTATATATGTCTTTTTAGAATTTTTGGAATTCAGTGTGGGTTGGTAACTTTTTACGGCTACCCAACCCACCCAAAACTCGATCAAAACCCTAAGTGCTAAGCATCTTGGTGTGAATGTTGTGATAGACTCACTTAACGGTAATTGAGACAGATTTCGAGTTTCTACGCCTCTAGGTGTCCGGAAAAGAAAATAAATTTTTGCCTGAAGGTGTATTTGTTCGACTGGTAGCTTTCTCCCTACGTTCATTTTACTTGGGGTCAACACAAGGATTTTCCAGTGTATATCTCCCCGGCTTGTACTACTTCCCCGCTTCGTCCTTAGGTGTTTTGGTCTTTTTTGTGCAATTATTGAGCTGGGCTCTGGACAACCGACCAATGGGCTGTTGCCCACGATCACTTGCCAGCCATACTTGTGCGGTGAAGTGTGGTTTATTTTCTTTTCTTCTCTTTTTTTTTTTTTTTTTCGTAGGTGGCTTCCCTAATCTCAAATGTACCCAGAGGCAACGAAAAAGAAATGGCCTGTGGCTGGGTTCTGGACAACCTGCCAATGGGCTGTTACCCACGACAACTTGCCAGCCATACCACCCTAGAGAGTTCATTAGCTACCCAATTTCTGTCAAAATCTCCGAGAAGTGAGTCTGTGCAAAAATGTGTGTAGATGCTTAGACTCAAAGTTTTCCTGAGTTAGAGGGTGAGTTGATAAGTCGTATACTTATTACCTTATTTATTAGGTGGATTAGAATAGCTTAAAGTTGCAAGGATTCGCCGCTAAATCCATATTTTAATGGACACCAGGGCTAATTAAGCCTGAAGGCCTGAAAAGTCTAAGTGTTTAAGTTCTTTTTGTATTATTTCCCACTATTGACAAGTTTCTAATGCCTAAGTTTTTCTTCCTAAATTCATTTTTTTTTTTTTTTAATCAATTAATTTATTCATTCAGACTGATTAATTAAGCTCAGGATTATGCAGTTTACCATCCCCCCCATGCTTAAGTTGGACAATGTCCTCATTGGCAGATGCATGGATGCAAAAGGGTTCAAAAAGATAGTACCTGAGTGACGTAAACTACCAGATCAGTCTGAATCCGCTGGGTTGCCTCCCAGGAAGCGCTGAGTTTAACGCCTCCAGCTGGGCGGTGCACAAACAGGAATGGCTTGGGTCAAGAAGATATGTTCAAAATTTACCAGACCCAAAATCAGAAGTCCACAGATGCGAATAAGGTTGTGGTGGAGTCCCGTTCCAAAGGGGCGGGAATTCTGTAACAGATATATCATGCATGCCTGTGTCAGATCCTCTCTTAGTTTGTGGTCATGCAAACAAGTTGCTGTGGACGAACGCACCCCAAATATGACATGCCAGACACTAAAGATGTAGGTCTGATATTCAGCTTGTGTCCCCATAAAATTGTAATCCATCGAAAGTGTATCAATTCCAGTGGGGATCTTTATTCTGGTAGGGCAAGTAATAAGGTCCAGAGTTTCAGAATGAGCCTTACAATCAAGCATGAAGCTTCTCTCCAAAGACGAACCCATCTCTTCCGCAACTATGGTTTCATCGCTCATTCCTTCCAAGCCCTTGATCTCAAGAATATTTTCTGCCACCTTCTTTGTATCAGATTCATTGTTTGAGGTTATATTAGAGGTAGGGTCAATTTCATCCTCTAGATCATCTTCTTTCTCTCGGCCTTCCTCCAACTTTGTGATGGGGATTCCAACTGATTCATAATCAATTTCTTTAAAATTGTAACTCCATTCTCCATCTATGATGGTGGCTGTTGCTCCCACCGGATTGCTTCTCTTGGGCCGATTAGATTCAGATTCCAAGGCCTCTCCCCTTACATTCTCAGTTTCCTCCTGATGTTCATTCTTAATGCCCCTCAAATTGTGTTCCAAGGAATCCTTACTGTCCTTATTCACTGAGCTGTCCAACTCCTGAGGGGTATCAATGGTGGACTGAACCAAATCAGGATGACTAGGTGTAGTCCAATTGATCATGGTAGGTCCTTGCTTTATGAATTCCATGAATGGCGTTGTATGCAACAGCTTTCTTTGGCCTTCTTCCCCCAATTGTTGGAACAACTTCAACATGGCATGTTGCCCTTTAACCAATTCTTGATTCTGTCTGTGTAGTTCTAACTGGAGGTTATCAAGAATTGACATGGTGTCATTTGGTGTCCTTTGGATTTCCTCCTTGAAATCCAGGTTAAGAGAGTATGGTTGAGGTTGTGGATCAGAATCCATATTGGTGTTTAGGTTCTTGGGTGGGTCCTCTATTCTATCATGTTCAGGGTCCAGTTCTTCAAGAGGAACCATTCTCTGTTTGGTCCTACTCCAGAATAGTTGAGGTTCTAAGTCCTCCTCCCAGTCAGATTCTTCATCAGGGGACCAAATCAGAGGTTGATGATCCTGGGCTTGCCTAGATTTCTGATCATTTTCTGATTTCCATTTGTCTAGAACTCCTTCTAATCCAAAGGTCAAGTAGGCAAGGTTGTTGAATTTAGATGACCTTTCTTGGTTATTATCCTGAGATGGGTAGGGTTCTTGGTGTTCTCCTAAAGTGTAGGTCCTATCACAGTAGAGCGGGTCAAACCTAAATGAGGAGGCATCGTGAGGACAATCGAGATATGGGGCCCCATGATTTGAATTGTACCCTTGGGTGGCTATGTTGGTTGTATTCCAATAAGAAGTTGGTGCGGTTTGGTCATAGTTGGGCCAAGAGGGATATTCAAGGTTGTACCCCCAACTTGGTGGTTGGTTAGCCCAAGTAGGCTGTGGGTATGGTCCACTTGGGTTAGCATACAAATCCTGTTGGGGGTAGTTTGGGTAAGATGGATAGGTATTGAAATCCATGGTTTGGAAGAAATGGAGGGATGTGGGCAGAACAGATGCGAGAGAGTTGTGTCCTCAACCAAGCAAACAAGCCTAGTCCTTATGGTGTATTCCTTAGAAGACCTAGAAATCTCACAAAGGTTGATTAAGTCCGTAAGCACTGGACTTCCCTTCTCAAGGCTAATCTGGCCAGGTTGATTACGAGGGGATTGCAGGGAAGGTTCTTCCTTTGGCTTACGCCTCCGGTTCCATAGACCCCACAACCACGATCGTTTGATACTGCCCCGCAGCCTAGTCACCAGATTCTACCAAGGGAATGAAAGCCAAGTGCCTAGCAGACAAAACCTCACCTTTTGAGACTTAACTCAGTCCTGCCTAGGGCACGTCTACTCAGTTTTAAAGGGTTAGGACAGTGCTTGTGCTTAGGGTGATGTGATGAGGCGTTGATTGGGGTGGTGCCTCTTAATGTTCCACTTTCAGAGTGTGTGCTTCTAGCAAAACATGATTTTCAAGCAAGGATTTGTTAAGATATAGTGTCTTTTAGTGTTTCATCCTTACTTAAGTACTTTTTAGGGTTGACGTGTCTTAATATTTTCAAACAAGTTTCAGTGGGCACGTCAAGTTCTGCACACAACTTAGTGAAAGTAGATTTCCTTTTATTTTGTAGAGGCTCTAAAACCCTAGTGTACTCATCCTGATAATCATGCAGCTTCTATTAGATGAGTCAGTTTTAGGGTTGAGTGGTGCGGCCCAGGTCAACTCACGGTGGCTTCGCAAACACCACTCAAGAGAAAGAGAAAAGAGCACTCCAAGAATTTATCCAGCATATTAGAGTGTACATTTTTTGTAGGGTGATGTGTTAAGAATGTGGGTCAAGCAATCATTCACCACGCCAATTTTTTTAGTTTTTATGATTTTTTTTAGATTTTTCACGCAAGCAAACAATGAGAGAGAGAGTACTTACTATTGGTCCTCGAGGCGCCTACTTCCTTGCTACCATAGTGGAATGCGTCGCTTCGCCGTCCATGCGCCGAATTCCTGCAACCGTCAAGTAAAAAGGAAAATAGGGCATTAGAAGATATGAGAATGAAGGTGGAATGGAGGTGATAAAACAAATCCGTTGCCTCCCCGGCAACGGCGCCAAAAACTGACGTGCCTTCGTGCGTGTGTGTTAAGAGGTGTCGTTATAGTTGCACTTGATACGTCGGTTTTAAAAGAAGTAAACGGAGGTGAGTCCGAGTGTCGATCTCAGGGAGGCGTGGAAATCGGATTTTGTTTACCACTTGTTGTCACGAAAAAGGCGGAGTTTTGCTTGCGAAAGAAACGGTTTTGAAAAGCGAGAGATAGAGAGAGTTTAGGGTTAGAAAGCTCTTGGTTTTGATCATGCACTTTAAACAGGAATTAAAAAGGAAACTAAATGAAAAATAATTTCATTAAACATGCATTCATAGTTCATGGTTTACAATATTAAATACATGCTTCAACAAAAGTAAATGAAAGCTTAAAAGAGAGAGAGAGAGGTAGAGAGAGAGTGGAGAGCGACGAGGCAGCCACGGCGGTGGAGGAGGCTCCGTCGGCGGCTCGTCGTCTCTGGCGATTACAAGAGTGCCTAAGACTAGCTAGGAGAGGAGTGGAGTAGTTGCAAGTGGGAGAGGATGCCTTGAATGGTGGTAGAAGGGGGTTTAAATAGAGTTAAGGGCTTCCTAAAAGAAGAATGTGCTTTAGCGACATCCAGAACGTCGCTAAAACCGCTTCCAGAAACGTCGGTGAAGGCCTTCTGCCGCCGGTCAGCCGCCCGCCCCTCTCTCTCTTCAGGCGCGATCCGTGGATGTCGAACGAGAGCCGTCCGATTGATGATCGGACGGCTGAGATCCTCCCGCGCCTGCGCTAGGATCGCGCTTCGGGCGCGCGTGCGTGCGCGCGTTTCCGCCCAGCGTGCGCGTGCGCGTGGGAGGTGGGGCGCTGTCGTCGCGCCGCGTGGCGCAATCCTAGCCGCTCGCTTCTGATCGCGCGGCTCAATTTTGCCGCGCCCTTCGCTCGCAATTTGTTTCCGCTCCGCGCGATTCGAACGCGCGTCGCCGCGACGCGGGCGTGCGCGCTAACCGTTGCGCCACGCCCGCGCTTTGTCGCGGCGACCGCGGGCGAGCGCACGGATCTCGGCCGTTCGATCGAAGATCAACGGCCGAGATGCGTCCTTGGCTAGCTTGGGGGCGTGCGAGCTGCGGGGGCAGGGCGACGTGGGGCGTTCTAGGCCGTTGATCTCCAGATCAACGGTCAGGATTTCTTGGGCCCATTGTGGGAGCTCCGGATGTCGGATTTGGCCGATCTTGAGTCCATTAGACTCCGTTCGTCGTCTTGAATCCATCCGTGCGGTCCGATTGCTCATCTGAGGCCTGCTTTGACAAATGCTTTACACAAATGGCCATTAATACAGTTTATAAGCAATCTTGGTACTTGATGCATGCAATGCTCCTATTCTACTTTATGTTGTGCCTTTTATTCTAAAGATGGGCCATATTCAACCTATTTACTACCCCCTTGCGTGGTGTTATCATACGCTAGCGAGACTCTAGACGAGGCCTAGAGGAACTACACCGTTACTAAAAAAGAATTGCTAGTTGTAGTTTTCGCTTTGGAAAAATTCAGGGCTTATCTTTTAGGTTCTCATGTAATCATTTATATCAACCACTCGGCCTTGAAACATCCCTTGGCCAAAAAGGATGCCAAGCCCCAACTTATTCGCTGGATTCTATTACTTTAAGAATTTGATATTGAAATTAGGGATAAAGCCAGGGCACAAAATGTAGTGGCGGATCACCTCTCGAGAGTCCTAATTGATTCTCCTCATTCGGATATCCCTATTTCAGACACTTTTCTAGATGAGACTATCCTTATAGTCTTGGGTATCCAAACCCCGTGGATTGCGGATATCGTCAATTATTTGGCCATTGGTCAAATCCCCCAGGATTGGACCAAACAACAATAGGGCAGACTTGTGTTTGAGGCTAAATATTATTTTTGGGATGATCCTGAGCTATATCACATCGGCTTCGTCGATGCATCCCGGCAATTGAGTTCCATAGTATACTTGAGTTCTACTATACATCTGTGTGTGGTAGACACTTTTCCGAGAAAAAGATAGCAGCAAAAATCTTACAATCTAGATTCTATTGGCCGTCATTATTTAAGGATTCCTAGAAATTCTCAAAGTCGTGCACCCGATGGCAGACACTTGGGAACATGGCTAAGAGATATATATACCCCTTAACCTAATACTTTCTGTCAAAATTTTTGACATTTGGAGCATCGACTTCATGGGACCTTTTCCTCCTTCATTTGGACACCAGTATATTCTGGTCGTTGATTACGTGCCAAATGGATTGAGGCAATCCCCACTCAAACCAATGACCACAAGGTGGTCATTGATTTTGTGAAGAAGAATATCTTCAGTCGGTTCAGGATTCCTTCGGCGATTATTAGTGATGGTGGCATGCATTTCACTCATGCCTAGTTTCGAAATTTGTTGGGGAAATATGGGGTGAATCATCAGATTTCCACACCCAACCACCCTCAGACGAACAGACAGGCCAAGGTCTCTAATTAGGAGATCAAAAACATTTTGCAGAAAATCGTAAGGCCTGATAAGAAGGATTGGACCCAAAAGCTAGATGATGTTCTTTGGGCCTACCATACGGCATAGAAAATGCCTATCGGTATGTCTCCGTTCTGTCTGGTGTTTGGTAAGGCATGTCACTTACCCGTAGAGCTAGAACATCGGCCATTTTGGGCCATCAGAAAATGTAATTTTGACCTTGAGTTGGCCGGGAAGACTAGGAAACTCCAACTATCTGAGTTGGAGGAGCTTAGAAATGATTCTTATGGAAATGTTGGAATCTATAAGGCAAGAACCAAAGCACTCCATGACCAGATGATTTCACGTAAGAGCTTTGAGCCGAACCAGAAGGTCTGGCTTTTCGATTCTCAACTAAAGCTCTTCCCCGGTAAGCTTAGGTCTAAGTGGGATGGCCCATTCATTATTGAGCGGATTTTCCCTAAAGGGGCCGTCGAAATCTCTAACCCAAAGATGGGTAATTTCTTCAAGGTCAATGGAAAGCACCTCAAACCCTTTATTGACCATGTGCTCCCTGAACACGTCTCGAACAAGGTTGCTCTTACCTTGCCCTAACCACTGCGGGCCGATCATAGCCTAGCTGAAGGGACTAAACTCAGCACATGTAAAGACTGTTCCGAGCTGACCAGAATCTCACGAAACCATGTGCTATACTTCCACTTCTACTTTCCTGCATGCTTTCATTTTTAACAATGAGGACATTGCATTAGCTAAGCATGGGGGGGTAGATATTTCTTATGAATCTTTTTGTCAGCCGTAATAGTAATTTCCTACTTTTCATCTTAAAAAAAAAAAGAATTAGGAGACGAGAACTTAGGCATTAGGAGTTACAAACTTTACGAATTGATACTTTGGGACCTGAATACTTAGACTCTTCAGGCCTTCGGGCTTAATTAGCCCAGGTGTCCACTCGAATGTGGACTTAGTCTCGAGTCCTCGCCAAGTAATTCTATTTTAACTGGTCAATAAATTGGGGTGATAAGTATACGACTTATCAACCCGCCCTCTGATTTAAGGGGACTTTAAGCCTAAGCATCTACACACTTTTTTGCATTGACTCACTTTTCGATAGTTTCTTCGAAAATTGGGTAGCTAATGAACCATCTAGGGTGGTATGGCTGGCAAGTTATCAGTGGTAATAGCTCATCAGCTGGTTGTCTAGAGCCCAACCACAAGACCATTTTCGTTATACTGCCTTTAGGTAAATCTTAGATCAGGGAAGCCACCTACTTAAAAAAAAGAAAAAAAAGAATAGAAAAAGGAGAAAATAAAAAAATAAAAAGATAAACAAATAAAATCACACTTCACCGCACGAGTATAGCTGGCAAGTTGCCATGGGTAACAACCTATTGGCCGGTTGTCCAAAGCCCAGCTCACAAAAATGCACAATAATTCCCTAAACACTTAGGGAAGAAGCAGGGAAGTAGAATAAACCAGGGAGATATACACTGGATTTGTCCTTGTGTTGACCCTATAAATAAAAGTAGGGAAAAAGCTATTGTTCAAAAAGATAAACCTCTAGGCAAAGTCACCTATGGTCATAGAAACCCAAAGTCCATTTTAACGGCCACCTAGTGAGTCTTTCACTCTTTTCACTAAATGCTTAGCACTCAGAGTCCTTTTCGAGTCTTGGACGGGTCGGGTAGCCGTAAAAAGTTATCCTGGAACTCTCAAACTCCAAAAGTACAAAATAATTAGAAAAGAAGAAAAACAAGAAAAAAAAATTGTGTATCTTCTCTTTTCAAATAAGGAGAGGGCTTGGATGGTCTGCATTCTGGTAGGCACCTGGGCACTGTTGAGTTTTTGTAATTAAGTCTGGGGGTTGAGATTTTCTAAAGCAATCGACGAATTTTGCCTAAATAATCTAATCATGATTCTACTTTTATACATAGCATTTAGGTTAATTTTGTTAGGGACTAGCAAAAAGTAAGCATGGGGGTATGATAAATACACATGAATTCATGATAAAATGCATATTTATGATAATTCCTAGGCTTAGCATTGCATATCATGTTATAAATACTGCATAACATCCATTGCATGGCATTTCAGATAGTTGTAAATTATGTACATTAATTCTTCCATTTTACATGGCCAGGAGGTAATGCGACATCTTTACGGGCTTCGGATGAAGAATCCAACCGTACGGATGAATCCGGAGTGATGATCGCAGTCCGTCAACGTGAAAATCACTCTGATCAGAGCACCGTAGCATCGTCTACAAGAAGAAGATGGACGGTCCAGATGCCACCACGTGGCACCATCCAGACTGCCCAACATGAACCATGACCGCCCCAGCCTCACGCATGGAGAGATCTCAGCTGTTGGATCCCAATCCAACGGCTGAGGGGTGCTCTACACCGCGCGACTGCACCACCCTCCACTCGACAAACCACGACTTTGGAGCAACGGTGAAGACAAGCGCTCGTAAATCACGAGTGCAAGTTTGACCCGCGGTGGGGGAGGCGATCTCGCGAGCACGAGCGCAATCGAATTATGCCTGTTGGATGGCCATCAAGCTGCAGTGAGGGAGGCTACGTGGCATAATCAAACTCGCGTGATCTGCACGCATTTGATCACGTGCCGACGATGCCCAATCTGACTCGCGATCTTCACACCATCCCAACCGTCTGCCTCTGATCCAACGGTTGCTAATGGTTCACGCCTGATCCAAGCATGATCGTGTGTAAGCGTGAGTTGGAGACAACAGCGATAGCTTGGGCAGACCTTTAGTGGTGCTTACGGCCGTCACTAATTGCTCGAAGGTGCAAGGCCAACTGCGGATGTGAGCGATGGCGGCACGTTCTTCAGCGACAGCTACAGGGGTCTTTAGTGACGATTGCAGCTGTCACTATAGTCATCTACACAAATTTGTTCTTCCCTCCAATATATAAATACCCCTACACCCTCCATTCCTCTTCATCTCTAGTTACTTTACTCCCACCTACTCCTAAGCTTTAGTAGCCTACTAAGGCTCCATTACAGCTTATTCTCAAGCTCTAAAGGCCTCCTATTAGTGTAGCATTCCTTTATCCCACCAAATATTCGTACCTCATCCCATCACCTTCATAGGTCACCTTGGAGACATCCTCCCACCTCCATTCCAGCAGCAAATCACCTCTACCTCCTCACATCCATTCCAAAGCCTCGATGAAGCATTCCTCTACTCGGCATCCTCCTGCATCTCACCTCCATCATCCTGCTCCTCAACTCCTTCGTCCAAGCTTATGCCAGGTGTCGTCGTCTCGCCGAACAACTGATTCGGGATATTCCTTCTCACCTCCCTCTCTTTTATGTTTTCGCAGATTATTGTAATAGACATTTGTGCAATATATGATATGTGGTTCCATCTCTCTTGTGAATTTATTCTTCTTGTCTTTTTATTTCTAAAACATAAAAAAGATAACAAAACCTCAAAATACCAAAAAAAAAACATAATGAAGCGTGGTTTTCAAGCAAAGCAAATGTCACTTCCCTGTGTTTGATCCGGAACTCCCTTGGAGTTTCGGTAAAATTGTATTTGATAACGAGTTTTGCGACTACAATGACGGGTTCCTCCAAACCCTGATTTCTACCATGCGAAACACGTTAATTAGTTTTCTTTTTTGCCTCAATGAAATCGACACATAATGAAATCAACACATGAACATAAATATGAACTTGAACACTTTTTTTTCTCTTTTCAGAATTTTCTTTTCTTTTTTTTTTCTTTTTTTTCATATCTATCAACACAACATAATACAACACCAACTGTATTTATGAGGCATTTTTGGGGAATGATGATTTCAAGAGGATATTATATGGCTTATTTGGTGGAAGTGCCTACTCTCGACACCAGAAAGAGATGGATAGGACAAGTGTATTCCTGACCTTTGGCACTAGTACCCTCCTTCAATTAAGGATTCTATGAAGGATGGTCGTAACCATCTACCATAGTAATAGTTTTATTGGAACTCAATCATTGCGTATCTGCCTTATTTGCTGGTTTTCAGGAATTCACACACAATTTCTACACACATGAACTGAGAGCAAAAATTATGCCTAACTCTAAGGTATCGTCATCCAATTATCTAGACTTAAGAGTCCTCGCACTAGACTTAGAGCACTAATAGACATTCTACTCTCACCTCACAAATGTTTTGTGAATCTAATGAAAGATAGTTTGCCTAACTCCCTAACTAACTGTCTAAGGGTTTAGGAAAAGAAGTAATGCTTCTCCTCAACAAACTAAAAATGTCTATTGGTTTTCATAAAGGATCCATTGTAAAGTCTACATGCACGTGAAACAATTGTATTGGATTCTAAACTAAGAAACAATTCAAGAAGACAATCCTCAATAAAACCTCCTTGATAAAAATACTTTATGCATGAATGCAATATGTATAAATGATTTTTTTTTTAATGTTATTTATAAGTTTTGAGAAGATTAGCTAACACAAAAATAAGACATGTAATGTCCACCCTGCCATGCTTATTTATTACAATGTCCTTATTGAAATGTATGGAGGACAATCAAAATGTAATAAGCAAGAGGAGGGGATATCACCTAACTAAGCTTGTTAATCCAGGTCAGCTTGGACATATAAAATGAAAAATACCTGTACAGAATACTAGGTTGCCTCCCAACCAGTGCTAAGTTTAACGTCATTTGTTGGACCTAAGCCCAAAAGAAACATGTACTTTAATATTGTGGGTCAAGAGAAAGAGTACTAATTGTTGCTGAGAGATTTAGGATTAATATTAAGATATGATCGTGCGGTCAAAGAATCAGTGATCCACAAATGCGAACAAGCTGATGGTGTAGCCCAACTCCAAAGAGCTTTTTTGATCTACAATGTAGAATATAGTTAGAAAGATGAGGACAATGGAGACGAGGTTTATGATGCAGTGCCTATTCATTAATCCAATGCCATAATTCAAGGAGAGTTGGTGGAGGATCTGGATTGAAATCATGATTAAAATTTAAATCTGGTTCATAATTAGAATCATATGGATCATCATAATGGTGATTGATGTCAAAAATTATGAATTCTCTAGGCTCTGGGTCATACTAGGATAAAGGTAGAGTTGTGTTGAATTTCTCAAAATCCTCATATGAAATTACCTCTTCCTCATAATCAAGCCATCCATTTGAACTAGAGGATTATAATTTCTTCCCTAATCTATCATGATTTGAGCTCCATTTTCTGAAGTTGTATTTTCCTTTTCCTCATATATTGAATCATGGTTTGTGTCATTTGGCTGTCTACTTTCTTCGATCGCATCAAAATCCAACATTTCTTTTTTTTTGAAAGAGTGAGGAGTGCCATTATTAACAATGGTAGACCGGGAGCATTTTCCCACACCCCACTATAATATTTACAAGGAGACTCTCCACACTCCCATTAACTCCCAACATTCATTGACAATGCTCCTCACATTTATTGATGTCCCACAAAATAACTTCTTGTTATGAGCACACCAAATGCACCATAAGGCACTAGCCATCAATGAATGTGGCTTGGAAGAATTTCTAAAACATGTCCATAAGTCTTCCCAAGAGGGTAAGGCTTCATCAAAGATGGTCCTCCATATTTGATCTGTTGCCAGGCAAGTAGAAAAAATGTGTAAGGCACTGTCGGTGGGGAAGTTGCAAAGAGGGCAATTTTGGGATGGTACACCCAATCTAGTATGCCTTAGATCACCTGTGATGAGTCCATTTCTTCTACTCAACAAAAGAAAAATTTTTATTTTCAGAGGTATTTTAAGATGCCACACCATTACGCAATCCTTGTCTATCAGTGACGGGTTGGAAGATTCTCTACCAATAAAACAATTGTAGGCCTTAGAAGGAGTGAACGGTCCATGAATCCATGCAAATTTGTCATAGCCTCCCATTGGTTCAAAGGATTCCAGCTTTCTCCTAAGCTACTCCAGTTCTTCTTCCAGTCTACCCTACTATCTTGCTGCATGATTCAGCAAGTCCATCTGTTGTGCAGCAAGTCCCAGTCCTTCACCACTTCTGATTTATCTGCTGCAGCATTGTAAACACTAGGAAATCTGGAATTCAGGGGTCCCAGGTTAGACCACTTGTCGTGCCAGAAGAAGTGTTGGCCATCATCAAGTATCGGGGTAAAGTGTTGCCAATTCTCACGCATGGCAGCCCATACTGATTTCCTGAATGGGGACGGTTTGCAGGGGTAGCGATGCAACTAGTTACATGAGAATGGCCATGGACATCTTTAATGATCATAGACCAAGACCTGTCAACGTCTTCAAGGAGCTTGATAGCCCACTTCAGCAGCAGGGAGTCATTGAACTCCCTCAGTGAACGAATGCCAAGACCACCACTTTTTTTTCCGAACACACAACTGCTGCCATTTCAGGGGGTGGAGAAATCCACCCCTAGATTTTGCCCCTTTCCAAAAGAATCGCTTGCACAGCTTGTCAAGTCTGTTGAAAATGGATTTCGAAGCTTTGAAAACTGAGAAGAAGATCGGAATAGAAGTGATGGCCGAGTTCAAAAGGATAAGCCATCCTCCTTTGGACAAGTATCGACTACTCAACTTTCAAGCTTGGTAGCTACTTTCTTAAACAAGGGATTCCAATCAGACTTAAGTTTAGTGTCACACAGGGGCAGACCTAGATACCTGATAGGCAGATTCATGATGGGCATGTGCAGACTGATAGCAAGTGACTCCCTCTCTTGATTGTTTAGCCCAAAGCAGATGAGTGATGATTTTTGCAGTTTAGCTTCAGAACAGAAATGTCATCAAACATGGAAACCATTGTGTATAGGACCTTTGCTTCATTTCTTCCACCTTCCACAAAGAATACAGTGCCATCTGCATATTGTAAGATGGGCACCAGATTTCTAGAGTTAGATAGGGAATAACCTTTCACCAAACTTGCCGCTGAGAGTTTGCAAGCAAAGCAAGCAGAGTATTTGCTGCGAGATTGAAAATAAGTGGGGCCAAGGGGTAGCCCTGCCTAAATCCGCACTACGGTCGGATCCATGCTCCACATGGTCTACCATTAATAAGAGGAGAGAAGGATGAGGTAGCTATGCACCTTTTCATCCATTGAATCCATTTTGGAGGGAAGCCCCTTCTTTCCATGATCTCCCATAAATATGGCCAGGATACCGAATCAAAAGCCCTTGAAAAGTCAACCTTCCACATGAAAGCTTTGCATTTTCGCCTACGCCATCCACAAACCATCTCTTGCGCTACTATAAAAGACTCTTGCAGTGAGCGGTTGGGAAGGAAAGCTAACTGAATGAGATTTATAAGATGTGCCAGGACACCTCTTAGTCTAATTGCCAAGACTTTGCTAATTATCAGATAAATAGAGTTTGTCAATGCTATCGGTCTAAACTCTTGTAAACATTCCGGTCCTTGTTTCTTTGGAAGTAGAAACAAGTAGGATTTGTTTAATCATTTGAAGCCTGAGTTACCTTCTTGAAACTCTTTTATGACTTCCATCACATCTGATTTCACCACCAACCAAAACTCCTTGCAGAAGAAGACTTGGAATCCATCAAGGCCTGGGGAGACTTCAGAATTTAGGCTAGCAATAGCAGTCTCTACCTCCTGGATCGTGATGGGCATAATCAAATGCTCAGCTGCAGCTTCCTCAACCTGAGAGAAATCAGAGTTTCTGAGTCTCCAGATCCTCTTCCAATGGCTCTAGAGACTTCTTGAAAGTACCTAACAGCTTCTCTTTTGATGTCCCCTGGTGAAGCTAGAACTTGACCTCCTAATCTTAGAGAGGAGATATAATTAACTCTTCTTCTAGAACTTGCAGCCATGTATAAAAATTTTGTATTTGTGTCTTCTTTCAGCCATAGTTGCCTGGACTTTTCTCTCCAACCAATTTCCCTTTTTAGATCATCTTCTAGACTACTTCCTGCCAAATCTTGCGCTGCTTGCATTCTTCAGCCGATAATTGCTCCCTATTCTCTTTTGCATCAAGAAGTTGTACATTCTTTAGTGCCTCTATTCTCTTTTGGTCCCTCATGATCTCATTGACTTTGCTGAATTCTTTCATGACAAGTTTCAGTTCTTTGAGCTTAGTCGTAAGTCTGAAAGTAGCTGAGCCCATCACCTCCTTGGATGAGAACAAATTAGCAATCATTTCCTTGCATCCCTCTTCTCTGAGCCAGGATTTTCTAAACTTAAAGTAAGAGCCAATTGGAGAGTCTTCCCCACTCTACCATAATAAGGGAGTATGGTCTGAGAATGGCCAGTCTAGCCCCTTTATTGATGATAACTGAAATCCCTCTAATAGCTCCACATTGCCTAAGAAGTGATCTAGCTTTGATTTCTGCCCACTCCCATTTCTCCAGGTGTATTCAGCCCCCGCAAAGGGGTAAACTGATAGATTAAGAGCCGAGATAGCCATATGAAATCCTAAGGAACCACCATACATTCTACCACTTCCTCTATCATCTTCATTCAAAGTACAATTAAAATCTTCCCAGTTATCCAGGGTCTCCCTTCCATAAGTTCTGCAATTGATGTAAACACATTTATTAAGGGTAAAATGCCTATTCATGCTTGTTCCTAGGCTTAGATTTGCATTTCATGCTATAAATATTGCATAGCATCATCATTCTGCATTTAGAGTAGTGATTGCACAGCAATCATAGGTCTTAATTGACCTAAATTAGGCTAGGAATTAGCATAAGTTAGGGTAATTCATGCATGCACACGCATTATCTGCATCTTTACCGCTTTACCTTAGCTATGCATAAAATAATGTTATAATGTGCTGAATAAGTACATTATGTCGATTGCAGGCAATAAGCTGATCAGGAGTTGGATCTAGAGCAGGATCTGAAGCTTGATCAAGAATAACGGGAGTTGTAGCAGAGCTAGAGCAGAAGGCTTAGAGTAGATGTAGGAATAATGATGTAAGGGAGTTAAGGTTTGCTATTTTATTAAGTAGAAATAAAGCAGTAAAATGTGAAGAGTTAGGTCCGTCCTAGCCCTAGGATAGCCTAGAGACCTCCCCCAAACCTTAGCCACCCTTAGATTAGGTCACAACACCCTAAGAAGCCCTAAAACCCTAGTTCCAACCCTTATGTGGATGCCCAGATAAGTTATTGGACGTCCAGGACCCTTAGCCATCTCCCGCACACCTCAAACCCACTTCTGCAGTGTTATTGGACGTCCAGACACTTTGTCAGACGTCCAATTTCTGCAGAATACCCAAAACAGAACCTAAATTTTCCCTGACCCAAATTGGACATCCAGAACTGAAGTTTGGACTTCTGACTTTCAAGTATAAGTCGTCTGATCATATATTTAGACATCTGGAACTGGTCCCTAGTTCTTGTTTTGAGATCCAAGCCTTGATCTTGGATCTCTAGCTCCCTAGACCTAATCCCAACCCCATAGTAACCTAAATTAAGGTGTCCTAACTCTAGGACATCACCTCTAGACCTACTTAAGGAGCTAATTAGGTCCTCACCCAACCCAATTGACTTAGATCAAAGTCAATTACCTTCACCTAAGTCAATTGGACTCATTGAGTCCAATTGAGCTTAGATCTCAACCCACACAAGTTCAATTGGACTTAGTGAGAGTCCAATTGACCTAAACCCAACCTAATTGAGTTATTTCACTCTCAATTAGGTTCACACTCATTCAATTAAACTTTGGTTAAGTTTAATTGCAAACCCCTTAGCAATTAGGGTTTGTAATCCTAATTCAAGGCATGCACCTACCTCAGCCCCTTAGGACCTAACCTAAACCACATAGCCACATAGGGCACGACCACACACACACACACACACACACCCATTCACGCACTCCCACACATCTAGAGTTCTCAAGAACTCTCTCCACATGGCACCACTCTTGGTTACCAAATTTAACAACCAAGAGGCATTCAAATTGAGATCCACATTTTTTGGATCTCAAAACCACACTCTCTCTCCAATGGCTAGCTACTCTTGGGCTCTCTCTAGAGAGTTCCACACCTCTCTAGAGAGAATCCCTTAGGTCTATAAAAAGACCTAAGGGGTGGCCATTTCCACCCATTCACTTCCTTGGCTCCATTCACATCCACCTCCACTTAGGCTAGCCACTTCCACTCTATCTCCACGAGTTGACCACCACCATGAAGGACACCATGCCAGGATGCTGGATCACTCCTCCCTCTCTCCAAGGGCTGGCCTAAGCTCCATTGGCTGCCCCTCATTCTCCTCCCGACCACTCCAAGGCCATCGGAGACCACCTCTGAATGCCCTTCTGTTCTGCTAGATCAAGATTAGTAGTTTATGCTCTTCATAATTTTACTATTTTTAATTACTGCTTAGTAGCGTAGTCCTTATTCTCCCCAAATGATGCATGCAAAATCCCCCCATAGATTCTTGTATGCAATCATTTTCTGATAGCTAGATCTACATTTTTAAGCATTCATGTACAAGCTTTCCTCTACAAGTTCATGTTGCAAACACTCTCCAATTGAATTAAAAGTATATTTTCTATATATATATGTCTAATGTTTTGAAATCACCATGAGCTTATTGATTGCCATCATTTTTGCGTGATTCAAGTTGCCTGTTTTCACTTGTTTACCTATTCCGCAACAAGCATGTCATTTCCTGAAAATATAGAAAATCTAACTATAGACGTATTTTCTGTGAACAGTGACCACCTCACTAGAATCGTGCACACAGAAGCTCACACTTTCACCTTTGTGATTTATTTAATACATGAGCACGTAATCAGGGTTCATAATAGAAGTGGTGAAATTTTAATCAGAAGACTAGAAATCGATGTGCGATTTTGAATAAAGTAGGGCGATAAAAGATCGATCTTAGATTTGAACAAACGCCTCCCAGAGGTGAACGATCGGGACTCAAGTCTTGTTATCTTTCTTATAAATATTTTTGTTTAATTGTATTGCACACTATACTACGACGTTTTCCTATCAAAAATGCGCTCTACGCATCACAACAAATGGCGCCGTTGCCAGGGAGGCAACGTCATTTTCTTTGATTTCAATCTTAGAAACCATCACTAACAAATTTGCCTCTACTTTGTTTCTGGATGTGCAAGAAAAATGGAAAAAGAACGGGAACTGCGTACACAACGAGTGCGGAAAACAAATCCAGGTGCACATCATCTCCTTTTTAGATTAGGTTTTCCTTTGAATATTAGGACTAGATCCACTTCCTGAAATTTCTTTTGCAAAAAAATAAAAGATTTTACTCATTTTCTTGAAAAGGAAGAAAAAAAATAAAAAAATTGAAAAAAGAATCTAGATTAGGTTTCTTTTTGAATCTTAGGTTAGTTTGAAAAGTAAAAAAAAAGAGATATTTTCTTTGAATCCTTTGAGAGATTCTCTTTGAAAAAAAAAGTGCAAAAGTTTTTGAAAAAAAAATAAAAAAAACATTTTTTTGGTGAAAAGGTTGGATTTCAAACCCAAACCCTTTTAAAAGCTTTTCCATTATCTTCTGATTTTTGGCCAGATCTCAAGTCTGATTTAAAAATTCAATTGCCAAAAAATTAGTAAGCACAAAATTCTGAAATTTGGGCCAAACCTTCATTTTTAAACCATCTTTCAAACCCTACCATTATTTTAAAAAATTTCAAGTATAAAATTTTTAAAAATTCATGAAGTGCACAGGGGTCAGACTGACCTAGATTCGAGATTTTTCAAATTTCAAAAAGCAATTTCGAGCAATCCACGGATCTGTTTTGACTAAAAATGTTGGGGCTTGAAAGCTGATCTCTTTGGCTTTATTTTCCTATTTTTTTCGAATTTTTAAAGGTCAATTGATACTATTTCAAAGTGAAAAATTGACCATGGGTGAAAATTCCAGATCTGACCCCCTAACATTCAGAAATCCTTAAAAATTTGGTCAAAATAGTAAAAATGCCAAAAAAATATTCTCTGGAAAGCTAATTGAAGAAGGAATCTTCTCAAAAAATTTCAAGTTAATTGAATTCCAATTGTTGTCATAGAATGAACCTTACTTTTGTAGTCTGCTGAAACAGAACAAAACCCTAGAATTGCATGAACCTTAGGGTAAATCTTTAGGGTAACAACTTAGAGACCACACTTGGGCTAACCTAGACTTAATTAAGTCTAAAACTTAGTCGGTGAGCCTGGTCACCTTGTGGGCCACTCAACAAGAGAAAACCCCACTGAAGAAAACGAGCTAAAACAAATTTTAAAACATGAAATAAAACCCGAATTCGTTGTCGTAGTACTGGGTGGTCTCAACCTCTTGGCTGGGTTAGCGAAGAGACGGGAATCACTTTCAGTTGGTTGTACGATGAATTTCTTCAGGAATTAAAACCTAAAACGAAAAAATCCGGCCATCCGACTCATAAGGACCACTTGATTGACAGGGCCTTAGCCTTGCCTTGCTTGGCTACACCAACCCAAGGGTTGGGTGGTGTACGCGAGGAAGGAGGTCAATTAGACCTCACTTGGTTGGGCCTTGGGAGCCACTCCCAAGAGGTGAGTTACCTCGCCAGGACCATCTTCTCCCCCCACTTCTTCTACTCCCAGAGCCACCATGGCTAATCCTAGACCTGGACCTAGACCGGGTCAGGATATCGAGAATTTGGACCCGATGGCTCATCTGGAAGCCCGGGTAGTCGAATCCGAGGAGTGGCACCGGCAGAGCATGGATTGCATCTTAACGGCGCTTGACAGGATGTAGTACCCGCCGCGAGGAGAACAACTGCGAGATTTCTACGACCTAGCCGCACAAATCGTCGCACCACTAGTCAGAATTCCTGCAGGCGGAGATGCGTTTGAGCTCAAGCCCAATGTGATTGGGTTGATCAGCACTCACTTCTATAGGAACTCAAGCGAAGATCCATTCCAGCACCTTGAGGACCTGAGTCGACTCATTGAAATGATTCGACCTAGGAATATCAATCTCGGGATTGTTCTAATGAAGCTTTTCCTGTTCTCTCTGAGGGACAAAGCTTCATACTAGTTCAAGACTATTGGGAAGCCGATTGGAACCTAGCTGGAATTATGATGTGAATTCCTGCAAAAGTTCTTCCCAATTGGTCGAACAAATGCAATGTGGCATGCAATCACGACTTTCTCCCAGGGAGCTGGGGAGAAGTTACACGAAGCATGGGATAGATTTCACGACCTTCTCCGGAAGTGCCTGCACCATGGTATACCCAGATGGCACCTAGCTCAGATCTTTTACCATGGGCTGGATGACACACATCAGTATCTGGCAGATGCATCTAGTGGTAGGAATTTCCTCTCAAAAGATGAGAACAACACATTGGAGCTGTTTGGATCATTAGTGGAGACTCGATGAATGCTGCATCCATGAACCAGTTCCAACGGCCTGGTCAGCAGCGGGTTGGTGTCCACGAGGCTCACACCGAGTCTATTCGAGCCGACATGGATATCATCGTCAAGCAGTTGGATAGAATAAATCTAATCGAGAAAAAGATTGACCAGATCAGTCAGGGTCAATTTGATTTGAACTCTGTCGCCTCAAGACACTCCTATGCATCCCGAGCCCCTCCTGCTCAAGTTAATCTACTCACTCGGGATGCATCTTCTCCGTATTTACGAGATCCCGCATATCAGGATCACGTAAAATAATCCAGACCTGGCACCTTATGACCAGGGTTACGCACCACCCACAGATTATAATGCGTATCCCCTTGACGGATACACGTCTCAGACATCTTCGGCCTACGAGGACGTCAGTGCTATCCAAGGATACGGGCGTAATAACCCATATTCAGAGACGTATAACCCTGGTTGGCACCAGCATCCGAACTTCTCTTGGTTTGGTAATTCACAGAGACCACATCAAGATCCACACTACTAGACCAGGAAATACGGGAATGTGCAAAACACGTACCCTAGGCAGTAGTCATTCCCGTCTCAGCAGCAGTAACCCTGTTCTCTATACCAGCCGTTGCACCAAGCAACCAATCACCCTCCAAAGCAAACTAACCCTTTGGAGGCACTGAAAGAGGAGCTGCAAGAATCAATGAGGAAATCCACACAAGATAGTTTGTAGATTATGAAGGCAATGGCTGACCAGATACAGACTATACAGAACACATAGAACCAGCTGTTGCAGGAGCATAGGACTCAGGGAGCCTTGCCCTCCCAACCCATCTCGAATCCTCGCTATGTGCAGAACCAAGGTGCCTCGCCTAGGTTTCAGGCACCACAGGGATAGGCACATGCCATACTACAGGTGCCTCCTGCACCACCTGGTTATGCACAAGGCCAGCCGCCTTTGCTGAACCCTGCATATTCCACCCCTTCCGCTCCCCCACCACCTCATGGACAGCAAGTCGATGCCCATGCTGTCTCTTTGAGGAGCGGAAGGAAGACATTCGACCCACCACATAGGCAATCAGGTCCTGATTTTTTCCACCCTTCGTCGCAAGCGGCTTCGACTCCTTCTTCATCTCAGGAGCCACCTACGGTAGATAAGGGTAAGAGGCCACTTGACCCTAAGATTCCTGTCCCTTTTCCTAAGGCTCTGACACGAAATGCAGTACGGAAAAAGGACACGTAGAATTTTGAGGACCTGAAGTCGATGTTCAAGGAAGTACATATCAGGTCCCCCTCCTCGAGGCAATCAATCACATTCCCACTGTTCCTAGGTTCTTCAAGGACTATTGTACCCCGAAGCGAAAATCGAGAATTGGACGACAATCGATACTGTCGAAAGAGGCTAGCGCCGTGATTCTAGCCGACTTGCCACTGAAGAAGAAAGACCTTGGTACCCCACTCATATCCTGCTTCTTGCAGGATTCTCCATTTGATCAGGCCCTTTTAGATCTGGGTTCATCCATCAACCTCACTCCCACTGCCGTATTTGATCGATTCCGATTTGGGAAGTTAAAGCCCACCTCGGTCATGATTCAGCTGGCTGACAGATCAGTCAAAACACTGAGGGGGGTGGTTGAGAACGTGATCGTGAAAGTCCACGGGTTTTGCTTTCCCGCAGACTTTTTCGTTCTCGATATGGAAGTTCCTCCTAATCTCCGAGATGCACCAATTATTTTGGGTCGCCCATTTCTCGCAACAGCCCGAGCGAACATTGATTGTGCATCCGGGTGTATGGAGATAGCCCTAGGTAATGAGCGACTTCGACTGGGCATATTCAGGGCAGCGAAGAACTTCGACTGTGATCAAATAGAGGAGGATGGTGAAGACGAAGATGCGATATACTGTGGTAACATTGGGCTCCTTTGTGACGACCCAATGTCTCATTCGTCTACACTATCTGGGTTCTTGGACCTTGATCCACATGAGACTGAGACCACTGCGCTACACATATCTCCCCAAGGATCTAACTATTTAGGGTGTGCTTCTGACCACAACACCATTGAATCAAGCTATCCTCAAACCCACTTCTACAGTGTTATTGGACGTCCAGACACTTTGTCAGATATCCAATTTCTGCAGAATACCCAAAATAGAACCTAAATTTTCCCTGACCCAAATTGGACATCCAGAACTAAAGTTTGGACTTCTGACTTTCGAGTATAAGTCGTCTGATCATATATTTGGACGTTTGGAACTGGTCTCCAGTTCTTGTTTTGAGATCCAAGCCTTGATCTTGGATTTCTAGCTCCCTAGACCTAATCCCAACCCCATAGTAACCTAAATTAAGGTGTCCTAACTCTAGGACATCACCTCTAGACCTACCTAAGGAGCTAATTAGGTCCTCACCCAACCCAATTGACTTAGATCAAAGTCAATTACCTTAACCTAAGTCAATTGGACTCATTGAGTCCAATTAAGCTTAGATCTCAACCCACACAAGTTCAATTGGACTTTGTGAGAGTCCAATTGACCTAAACCCAACCTAATTGAGTTATTTCACTCTCAATTAGGTTCACACTGATTCAATTAAACTTTGGTTAAGTTTAATTGAAAATTCCCCTTAGAAATTAGGGTTTGTAATCCTAATTCAAGGCATGCACCTACCTAAGCCCCTTAGGACCTAACCTAAACCACCTAGCCACAGAGGGCACGACCACACACACGCACACACACACACCCATTCACACACTCCCACACATCTAGAGTTCTCAAGAACTCTCTCCAAGTGGCACCACTCTTGGTTACCAAATTTAACAACCAAGAGGCATTCAAATTGAGATCCACATTTTTTGGATCTCAAAACCACACTCTCTCTCCAATGGCTAGCTACTCTTGGGCTCTCTCTAGAGAGTTCCACACCTCTCTAGAGAGAATCCCTTAGGTCTATAAAAATACCTAAGGGGTGGCCATTTCCACCCATTCACTTCCTTGGCTCCATTCACATCCACCTCCACTTAGGCTAGCCACTTCCACTCTATCTCCACGAGTTGACCACCACCATGAAGGACACCATGCCAGGATGCTGGATCACTCCTCCCTCTCTCCAAGGGCTGGCCTAAGCTCCATTGGCTGCCCCTCATTCTCCTCCCGACCACTCCAAGGCCATCGGAGACCACCTCTGAATGCCCTTCTGTTCTGCTAGATCAAGATTAGTAGTTTATGCTCTTCATAATTTTACTATTTTTAATTACTGCTTAGTAGCGTAGTCCTTATTCTCCCCAAATGATGCATGCAAAATCCCCCCATAGATTCTTGTATGCAATCGTTTTCTGATAGCTAGATCTACATTTTTAAGCATTCATGTACAAGCTTTCCTCTACAAGTTCATGTTGCAAACACTCTCCAATTGAATTAAAAGTATATTTTCTATATATATATGTCTAATGTTTTGAAATCACCATGAGCTTATTGATTGCCATCATTTTTGCGTGATTCAAGTTGCCTGTTTTCACTTATTTATCTATTCTACAACAAGCATGTTGTTTCCTGAAAATATAGAAAATCTAACTATAGACGCATTTTCTATGAACAGTCACCACCTCACTAGAATCGTGCACACAGAAACTCACACTTTCACCTTTGTGATTTATTTAACACATGTGCACGTAATCAGGGTTCATAATAGAAGTGGTGAAATTTTAATCAGAAGACTGGAAACCGGTGTGCGATTTTGAATAAAGTAGGGTGATAAAAGATCGATCTTAGATTTGAACAAATGCCTCCCAGAGACGAATGACCGGGACTCAAGTCTCGTTATCTTTCTTATAAATATTTTTGTTTGATCATATTACGCATTATACTACAATGTTTTCCTATCAAAAATGCACTCTACGCATCACAACAAGTAGTTGTATTTATTTTAGGTTAATTAGGTCCTTTTTATGGTCAAGAGAGAAGAAGACTTATTTCAGGGCCTCGGATGGATGATCTGACCGTATGGATCTGATCAGGACGATGATCGCCTCTGAAATCATCTAGATCAGAGAACCGTAGCATCATATGAAGTCTGAGGAAGACCAACGGCCAGGGGGTAATGCGACGTCCATATGGGTTTCAGATGGAAAATCTAACCATATGGATGGATCCGGAGCGACGATCGCAGTCCAACGGCATGGGTATCATCCCGATCTGAGCACCGTGGCACCCTCTACAAAAGAAAGGAGAATGGACGGCCCAGACGATGCCATGTGGCTCCATCTAGGCCACCCAACGTTGGCCAGCAGCAGTGCGCAACGCACCGCGCACAGCGTAGCCACAGCCACGCGTAGCAGCAGTGCAGCGCATGCTAGTGCATGCACATGCACGGCGCAAGGAGCACGAGTGCGTGAAGCGCACAGCGTGTGGAGCAAGTGCCAGTGGGGCAAGTGCGGATCTTTAGTGACGCAGGCCTTTAGTGATACTTGCAGCTATCACTAATGGTCTACATGTGCCAGAAAGAGGAATTGAAGAGTGAATCTTCAGCGACAGCTGCAGCGATGTTTATGGACGTCAGTAATGACCCAAAGGTGAATTTGTTCTTCCTCCTCGACTATAAAAGGACCTACCCACCACAATTCCAAACCATCTCTTCCTTTCTTCCTTTCACCACCCCCAAGGCTCTAAAGAGAGCTTGTCCCAAGCCTGGGATGATCCTCTAGAGTAGAAAACCAAATAGTTTTCCCTCCCCTCATCCCCATTCGTGGAGCATCCCGTGGTCATCCTCTCACCACCCTTCGGGAAGAAGATCCTCGCTGCGACGCCATCCTACCCCATCCTCCATCCTCCGGCTTTGTCCTCCTTTGTCCCTCTCCTCACCACCTGCCTCTAGGTGACGTCAGAGTGAGTCGTCCTCCGAGCAACCGTCGAGGGAGATTTCTCTCACCTCTTTCTATCTTTTTACGCTTTCGTAGTGTAGTTTTCCTGCTTTCGTAATTGTAACAAACAATTGTTCATGAATAGATGACTGTTTCTCTCTCTTTCTCCCTCTTTATCTTACATTTTTGCAAGCAGATAAAGTTTTCATCAATCTAATCTCTTGCCCTATTAAAAATAGCAAAAAAACTAGAAAAGACAAAAATGAAATAAACAAATAAAAAGAGAAATGCGGATTTTCAAAACCAAATGTTCGCCTCCCCTTGTTCGACCCGGGACTCCCTTGGAGTTTCGGTATAAATTTTATTTGATAGATGCATTTTGCGAGCTACAACGATGGGCCTTCCAAACCCTAATTTTAATTCGCAAAGCGCACCCCCACCAGCAGCCCGTGAAAGCTCTTGCCAAAGGGTTCTTCTTGCACTATCAGCAGATGGGCCATAAACGTAGGATACAAAAATTTTTCAGTCTGTTGTCAATAACTTGAATTTACATGTGATGGTGTACTGCTCCCTCCTTACATCCATCAAATGTAATTTCGTGCACCTCCACCAAATTGCAATCCCCCCAATCTCCCCTGTGCAACAACATCTCTGATATCAGCCAGGCCACTTTGCATAAGGAACTGCCATAAGTATTTGCAATCCTTTTCAATGTGCATCTCTTGTAGCAATGCACAGTCAACTTCCCATTCACGGAGATATCGAGCAAGAGAAGCTCTTCTAACTCCATCGTGTAGCCCATGCACATTCCATGTGACAACTTTCATAAATGTGTTTGAGCATCACCCCTTTGCCCCGTCTGCTTTTTCTCCAGATTGAGCACATCAGCTATGGATTTTTTGTTAATTCCTTGACCTCCACCTACTGTTCTTCCTCTAAGCTTATAGGGAGAGCGACCCAGTTTGGCTACTGAGGATGAGCCAACCCCATATTTCAATCCCTCTGGAGCTTCAAAAGTAAAGTTGACCCCCTTGCCTTGATCTGCCATCACTTCATCTAGCTGCCCATGTGCATTCCCTCCTATAGGCATAATTTCCCTCCCTTCAAGGTATTCAAAATTCTCCTTGTCTCCCTATTGGTTTTCGGTAGGCATGTTCAAAATCCAACATTTCTTGAATTTCAAGGTGGGTATACTGAAGATTCTTTATATCATTAGCTAATTCATGATAAGATACTCCCAATAGTTCCTCAATCTCACAAATGTCTTTTTCATAGGAGGATATCTCAATTTGATTATCTATGGGAGGTGGCAAATTAGAATCATCCTCAAGTAATTTGTTTTCCTCATTACATCCTTGCCTTAGACTATCCATTGTGTGAATTGCCAAAAACTTCCTCAATTGTTCCCAGAACCTTAATAGAATCACAATTCAATTTATTCTTTTGGAAAACCTTGAAGATATTAAATTGGCATGTTTTCCTTCCAGAAGTGATTTGCATATTTCCTGTCTCACAGTTGATCAGAGCCTTGGTTGTGGCCAAGAAAGGTCTTCTAAGATTATTGAGGTGTGGTTCAAGTTGTCTGATGACTCCATATCTAGGAATAAAAAGTCTACAGGGTACTCAAAATCACATACTTTTATAATCACATTATGTAAAAGTCCCTTTGGGATCTTGGTTGACCTATCAACAAACTGAAGAGTAATATCAGTGTGTTGCAAGGGACCTAAATCCACTTCTTCGTATAAATCCATGGGGATTAAATTGATAGAGGCACTGTTCTCAACGATTTTGTGCGGATTTAAAGCGTATTACGTTGTAGTATAACCGACAAAACGTTTAAACAAATATAAAGAATTTTATTACTCGAACAACTATAATATCCGAGGTCGAACACGGGGAGCAATCTCAGTACTTTGTAAAACCAAAGAATACAACTGTTAAATGCAAATATAATTGCTTCAAAGAGAGAATTTTAAAAAGGATTTATGAAAAAAAAGTAGAATTGGATGTCTGATTTCTGTATCAGACATCTTAAATGTGATCTCTCTTTCTCTCTTCTTCTCCTTTCTGCTTCTGTATCTTCCTTCTTCTCCTGCCTTGCCTTTCTTCTTTCTTCTTCTTTTTCTTCTGATCTCTTTGTAGTCTTCACTTGGCCTCTTCTTTGTTCTTCTCTCTCTTCTGCCTTGTCTTCCTTCTTCTTCTTCTTCTTCTCGGCGAAGACTTCTCCTTTCACTGCTACACAGCCTCTTCTTTCTTCTCTTCCTGTTCTTTAGCTGCTAAGTGTTCGCTGCCTCGGTCACTTCTTTCTTCCTGCACACCACACAGTAGCAAAAACCTACCCCCGTCCCTCTACCCAAGCGTCTCTCTTTTTCTCAAGCAGTTCACTCAAGCACGCTCTCCTAGAGCCACACGGGTAGTTGGGTCGGATTCGCACCCGGGACCAGGCGCACCGGCAAGTGGTGATGCGCGAGGAGTGCGTAGGTTTAGGTCGGGTCGGATCTGCCAGATCTGCGACGTCAAGCCGCGGACGAGGCGTGTGGGGGCAGTGAGGGACCTCACCCCTGTGCTTACGGAGGCAGTAAGAAGAAAACACAAAAAATAATTTATATGATACCTGAGTTTTGCAATCCCACGATGTGGGACTATCTGGTCGGTCTTGCCTTCACGCGCGCCCGCAGAGCTTTCGTCACTCGATTGCCCAAGTTGATGGCTCCTCTGTGCGACTAGCTGGCCTCGTTCACTTCGCGACCTTCGCGAGAGTCTGCTGCACCTGCAGCCTAGGAAGCCTGATGCCCGAAGCTGCTCCAAGCTCCCTGCTGCTTCGACTGTTAATGGCGGCCGGAGCGTACACCTGACATCCAACAGAACGGCCTATTGGCCCAATCAGAATAGCTGGAAACCTTCGCCATAGCACGGCGAAGGCGGTGGACGATGCTACAAGTTGCAGGTCGGCCTAGGCGTGCGTGCCTAGGTCAACCTGTGGCCGGAGATGGTGGGTTGGTTGGGGGGTGCTTGTGGAGGTCTGGAGTGGCAGTGATGGGGTGGAATGGGTTCCTGGTGGTGAGGCGAAGCTCACGAGGGGGTTGGCGAGCCGTGTGGAGGGGCGGAGTGGTGTGGGCAGCTCGCCGGAGGGCGGTCAGAGGCGAGAACGATGGAGGTGGTTAGGTACTGTTGAGGGGTAATCAAGTAAAATAGTAGGGGGAAAAGAGAGAGGAGAGGATGGAGAATGTATCTGGGGTTGTCTGGAAGGAAGGGAGGCGGTGGAGAGGACAGCTTGTAACTGCCGTCGTCGGGGAAGAAAGACCCTGAGGGAGGAAGCGGCGACGAAGATGAGGTCAGGAGCACGCGCGCGGGGTATAGCGCGACGCGGGAGGAAGAGGCGGAGAGGACTCTGCTGCTGGTATGGTAGCAAAGCGACGAGAACGAGGGGAGGAGGTCGCCGGAGCTTGCGGGTCGTTTGGCCGGAGATGGGAGAGAGTGAATTTGGAGGGGATCTCCGTCAAAATCAAGCTTGGGTCCTGCGACAGGGTCTGGGGGGTGTTTTATAGGTGCTGGCCGCTCCTATCAGCGCGTGGAGAGCGCGCAATTAGGTCTGCCGGTTCGCCGGAGTTGGAAGGAAGGTGGATACCCAAATCGCTCGTGCGTTCGCACGAGAGATTGGGTTCACACCAGCGATTGTAATTGGCTTTAGAAGGAAGGGAATTCCTTAGAGAATCCCCCTTCCATTTCTGGGAGGGAATCTCTGAGGGATTAGAGAGAAATCCCTCTCTGAACCTCGCCGGAGCTCGATTCTGCCCTAACAATGGCGGCAGGACCGAATTGCAAAGGGGGCGAAGAACTTGGGGGTTTTTTTGCAAGGATATTCAAAAGATAGGGACCTATTTGTGATTTGGGTGTACTAAATTGCAAAGTAGGTCAAGTTGACCTCTCCTTAGGTCCAAATTTTGGTATAAACCTAATTTTGACCTAAGGAATCCAATGGAGAAGTTGGATTTCAGGTTTGACCTCGTTTGATTGGACATTTTGCGTAAAAACCCAAATTTGGTTAATTGAGGAGCTAGGACCCTAATCTAGGTCAGACTAGGTTCCAAAGGCCAAATTAAGTATTCTAAACCCTAGAGGATGTTTTTCCATGATTTTTAGAGGGTTTACTCGATTTTTATCCTGATCGCAACCTTGTTAATTTAAGCGGGTCTATTTTAGGGTTACCAAGTGTCATTTAATTCTTAGATTGCACATAAACCCATTTCTGATTGACTCAACCCTCTTTTTATCTTATTTTGACCATTTGACCTATGTTTTGCTTCTGAGAAATCCCTCTTATGTACTGCAATGGTAAAATTGCAGTTTTAACCTTTATTTCATGTTTTCTTCTCAGAGCACTTGTTCCTTCAGTTAAGCCTTCTTCTAGGTTATGTAGGATTTTTTATCTTCTTTATTGGGTCAAAATGAGCTAGTTATGGCTCATGATGAGGCTCTCATCAGGCACCAAAGTCCAATAAAGCTCACTCCAAGATAAAACCATCTATCTCACATGAAATTAAGGGGTTTCCCGATTCTTTCCTTTTAGGAGGGAGCTTATTTAAGATGATGGCACTAGCTTACTCAGAAATTGTGACCCTTTTTCTGTGTGCACATGATTTAGCCTGGTGTTTTGGTGTACACATTTCCTTAAGAAATTTCACATAGCCGGGATGTTCTCAATAGCTTCAAGGAGTGGTATATTCACTTGAACTTGCTTAAAAATATCAAGCCACTCCTTAGATTGGATATTTTCCTTTTTCCTAGATTTATTCAAGGCTTCAGGAAAGGGTGCTTGAGAAAAATCATGAGAGTTTAGGTCCTGAGCCTTGATTTCTAGATTAGCTTGGTCTCCCAGGTCAAATTTGGGCTCCTCAAGATCTTGGTAAGATTTAGATGTAGAAGAATAAGGATTTTAGATTTGTTTCCCACTTCTCAAGGTGACAACACAAGCATAGGCATTAGGGTTAGAAGGATGAGGTGGGTTTTGCAAAATGGGTTAAGCCTAGGTTGGGTTAGGGTTAGCAAAACCAGGTGGATGCTGGGGAGTAGGTTGAACTATATGTGCCTGTTGTGCTCATGTGTGATTCTAGTTAACCCTATTGAAGTTCCTTTGGTTGGGCACATGTTGGGATGGCAACATCTCGTGTTGTCTAGCATAAACTAATTGGTTCAATCATCCCATCAAATCAATCTTCAATTGATTCATTTGTTCTTTATGTCTTAATTGCATTTCACGCATTTCCTTGAGGACTAAACTCATATTAGATGGGTGGGCTTCCTGGGTAGGCTGAGGCTGGTAAGTTTGTGGTTGTGTGTACCTACTAGGTTTCTCATAATTTTTTTTCCTAGTCAAGTTAGGACCTTAGGCGGATTTTTGACTTGACCAGGTAAAATTAGGATGGTTACACCATCCAGGGTTGTAAGTGTTTGAATATGGATCATTTCTACTGTATCCCTGGAATGTGTTAACATCCTCAGGATAATTAGGCATCAGGATGCCTAATTCAGAATTTGAAGGCATTAATTAAGGTCCCTCCTTGGTACCTAGAAAGAGATGGGTACAAGTAAAGTTGGTCTATGGGTGGAATCACGGTTAGGTTAGTAACATTATGCACTAATTCTTATCCTAGAGAATTGGGGAGTTGGGTGCAGGTTAACATGGAAATTCCTTGGGTAGGCATAGGGTTTACTTTGGAATGTGTACCTAAGGAATTCCTACCCTTCAAAAGGTTATCCAATTTCTTATCCAAATTTTTAATATTGTTTCCAGCAAGTTCCACCTTATCCAATCGTTGTGCAATCAATTCTAAATCAACATAATTCGAATTATCCTTAATCTCATGGACTCCATTCATTGGTTGTTTTGATCTGTTGAAGGCAGACATCGAGGTATTGTTGAGAGAATTTTTAGTCATATTCTCAAATAATTCAAAGGCTCCCTCAACATCTTTGCTTAGGACATTGCGCCCACATGCTGCATTAACAAAATTCTTCAAGTTGTCACTTAACCCATAATAGCAAAATATGGGCCAAGTGCCATTTGGGAATCCCATGATGAGGGCATTTCCTAGCTAAGTCATTAAATCTCTCCTAAGCCTCAAGCAATTGTTTCCCCAAGTTTTGCTTAAATGTTGTAATGGCACATCTAAGAGTGATTGCACAACAATCATAGGACTTAATTGACTTGAATTAGGCTAGAACTTAGCTTTAGTTAGTGTAATTCATGCATGCATAAGCATTATTTGAATCTTTACTACTTTCCCTTAGCTATGCATGAAATAATGATAAAATGTACTAAATAGGTGCATTACATAAATTACAGGTCACAAGAAGCTCAAGAGTTGGATCTGAAGCTGGACCTGAAGCTAGTGCTGCATCAGAGTTGGAGCAGAAGATTAGAATAAAATGTAGTATAGAAATAATGTAAAGGGTTGAGGTATGATATTCTATTAAGTCGAAGTAAAGCAATTAAATTATGAAGAACTTAGGTTTAATCCTAGCCTTAGGACAACCCTAGAAGCCTTCCCAAGCCTTAGCAACCCTTAGATTAGGTCACCATAGCCTAAGAAGCCTTAAAACCCTAGTTCCAGCCCTTATTTGGACGTCTAGATAGGTTATTGGATGTTCAAGACCCTTAGCCACAACCCGCACACCTCAAACCCAAGTCTACAATGTTATTGGACATCCAAACACTTGGTCAGATGTCCAATTTCTGTAGAATACCCAAGACAGAACCCTAAATCCCTCCTGACTTTGATTGGACATCCAGACAACAAGTCTAGACTTTTGATTTTTGAGCATAAGTCATCTGATACCTTTATTGGATGTCTGGAACTATTCTCCAATTCCTGTTTTGGCATCCAAGCCTTGATCTTGAGTTCCTAGGACCCTAAACCCAATTTCAACCTCCTAGGAACTTAAATTAAGGTACCCTAACCCTAGTACATCACCTCTGGACCCTCCTAAGAACCTAATTAGGTTCTCACTATGCCCAATTGACTTGGATCATAGTCAATTACCATTGCCTAGTCAATTGGACTCATAGAGTCCAATCGATTCAGATCTCAACCCACACAAGTCCAATTGGACTCAGTGAGAGTCCAATTGACCTAAGCCCAACCTAATTGAGTTATTTCACTCTCAATTAGTTTCACACTCATTTAATTAAACTTGTGTTAAGTTTAATTGCATTTTCTCCTTAGCAAATTAGGGTTTGCAACCCTAATTTGAGACTTACCCTAACCTAAACCTATTAGGACCTAACCTAGCTCACTTAGCCACCTAGGGAATGACCACACACACACACACACCCATTCATGCACACACACCCACCTAGAGTTCTCTAGAACTCTCTTCAAGGTGGCGCCACTCTTGGTTGCTAAAATTAGCAACCAAGAGCCATTCAATTTTTAGATCCACAAATGGTGGATCTAAAAACAACCTTGGACGGCCACACTTGGAGCTCTCTTTAGAGAGTTCCATACTTCTCTAGAGAGGCTCCCTTGGGTCTACTTAAAGGACCCTTGGGTGGCCATTTGCATCAATCTATCCTTCCATCTAGTTTTAGCATATCTCCACCCTCATTCCACCTCCACTCCACGAGCTCCCACCATGGTTCCACCACTTCCACACCAAGGCTAGAGTACTCTTCCTCCACCTCTCCAAGGGTCGGTTTAACCTCCATTGGCCACCCCTCTTTCTCTTCTCATCCACTCAAAGGCCATCGGAGCTGTTAGTCGCTCTGAATCAGATTTTAAAATCGATGCGTTGCAGTATAGATTGAATAAGTGCGAAAAACAAATAATATTTATACTTGAATGGAATCCGAGGTCGAACACAGGAAGCAAATAGGAATTCATGCGCTAATCTCAATATATGATGTAATTGAGCATAAGATTCAAGCCAAATAGAACCAAGAAATGAATAATAATTACTCAGAAATGATATCAATGTAAAACATGAGTTGAACAATAATTGTGCATGGCAAAAAGAATATCAAAGCAAAAATAATGGTGATTTAGATCACCAATTATTCAATTTAAGCATATATGCATTGAGTTCAAATAATGCAACAGTACCATCAACCATTCAAACTTAGGTACTCAAATATATCAACAGTATCAACCAGGGCACTGTGCTTCTTCTTCAGCCTTCTCTTCTTTCTCTATTCTTCTTCTCTTTTTCTTCTATGTGTTCTTCTGCTGCTGCTCTCCTCTTTTCTCTCTTCTTCCTCTTCTTCTTTCTTTCCCTTCTGTTAAGGCCTTCTTCCTTCTCCTCTTCTTTCTTCTTCTCGCATAGAGGGAGGCAATCCCTCTAGTGGCTAAGTGTTACAGAGAGCAAAACCCCTTGCCCCCACTCTCTCTTTCTTTCTCTCTCTGGGATCCTCCTCCTCACCTTCCTAAGGCCACAGTCCAAGTAATCAGATATTTGGGTAGAGCGCACTCAGGAACAGGCTCACTGGCAGTGAGTGGTGTGCGAGGAGTGCACGGGTTAGGTGGGTCAGATCAGCGCCAGGCCCACGGGGGACGGGTCATGAGCGAGGTGTAGGTGAAGGGGTGTAGCGGTGTATACGCCTCGCCTGAGGTTTGGTCGACGACGGAGAAGACGGAGGTGAACAGCGACGTTGAGGGGAGAGTTTTAGAATTTTTGTGTATAAAACTAACCTAAGAGAATTAAGGATCTAATCTAACCCTAATTTAGTAGATGAAAAGGGGTGAATGGCACTAGTGTTGGTAGGCCAGAGTTGGGGAAGAAGACTCTCCGGTGAGGATAGGATGGCGAGGATGGAGATAGAAGCGCCTGCCGATATGGCGCAATGCTAAGGAAAGTAGGGAAGGAGGATCTGCCGTCGGTATTGCGATCAAACGAAAAAAAGAGTCAGAGGAGCTCGCCTGACATCGAGGAGCTTCGATCGGATGAGAAGAGATGAAATCAAAGGGGAATCTGGTCGAATTCGAGCATGAAGAGAATGACAAGGTCTGGGGAGTCTTATATAGAGCTCTAGAGGTCGACTTGAGCTTGGGAAGCAAGCTTCCCAAGCAAGGAAAGCTCGCGGGAGTGTGGAAACTCTATGATACCCGAATCTCTCATGAGTTCACATGAGGTATTGGGAAGGTTTTGGGGCTTATGGACAAGTTCATTGGAAAGAGGACTCCTCAAGGAATCTCCCTTCCAATTTTGGAAGGGATTGATTAATAAAAGAAGGAATTCTCTTCAATCAAAGGTCGCTGGAGTTGTAAGATTAGGATTCTAGGGTGGTAGGGACCTATTTGTGAAGAAGGCAATAAAGTTGGGGAGCTATTTGTAATAAATTCAAAAGTTATGGGCATGAGTGTGAGATAAAAGAATAAGACAGGACCAAATTGCAAACTAGGTCAAGACAATCTCAGATTAGGCCCAAATTTTGGTACAAACCTAATTTAGACCTAAGAAATTCAATGGTGAATTTGGATTTTGGTTTTGACCTAGTTTGACTGGGTAATTTAAGCAAAAACTCAAATTAAGGCAAATGTCTGTCTAAGACTCTATTTTGGGTCAAGATGGGTTCTGATGGTCAAATCAAGCATACCAAACCCTAGAGAATATTTTTCTATGAATTTTAGAGAGTTTAGGTGAATTTTATTCTGACCAGAACCTCAATTGATTAAGCGGGTCTGGTTTTAGGATTTCAGATGTCATTTAATTCTTAAAATACACCAAAACCCTTTTCTATCTGTACTAACCCACTTGTTAGACTCTTAAGATCATTTAACCCTTAATTAACTTCTAAGAAAACCCGTGATTGTACTACAATTGAGATATACTATTAAAACTACAGTTTTACCCATGTTTTACTTTCTCTCAAAATGGATTTGTAGTGAATTATGTTTCTCTGGCGGTTATGTAAGAGTATTTAATGACTTAATCAGATCAAATTAAGCTAGTTATGGCTCATGATGGTATTCCCATCAGGAGCCCACCTCCGAATGCCCTTATTTCTGCTAGCTAAGTAGATAGTAGTTCTTCATAAATTTACTACTTTATTACTGCTTAGTAGTGTAGCTCCATATTTCTCCCCCAATGATACATGCATAATTCCTCATAGATTCATGTATGCAGTTGTTTTCTGCTAGCGAGTTGCTTATGTTTCAAGCATTTATGTACAAGCATTCCTCTAGCTGTGCTATAACCACCATCATGCAATCAATGAAATCATCTTTCTATATATATACATATCTATGTGTGAAAATCACCATGTGCTTGACTGCCATATCTTTTGCGTGATAATCAGTTGCCTACGCTAATTTTATATTTCTATTGCAACAGCATGTCATGCATGAATATGTACTTATTATAAATTGACATGCGATATTAAGCAAGTAGAGCGAGCGAGATAGAAATTACTTTGCATTTCCATAACGCCTCCCAGAGATGAATGATCGAGACTCAAAGTCTTGTTATTTTAGAAAATATTTTTGACAAGTGGATTTCATGACTATACTACAAAGAACAACAATCGTATTCTCAAACCTGCGATCTCAACATCTATCAAAGAACATTTCTTTTTCCTATGGGAAAGAATTTCTTCAGAAAACTGCTTCTCAAATCTTTCCAAGTTAGGATTGGTCTACCAATTGTTCTCAACCACTAAGCAGCTTTATCTTTTAAGGAAAATTGGAACATTTTCATCATTAGGGTATCCTCTTTCATGTTCCTAGGGCCAAAGGTTCTTCCTATGTGTAAAAGTTCTTCAAAGTGGTAGAAGGGGTCATCAGAATTATGACCATAGAAGTGAGGAATCAGATTGATGATTTGTGGTTTGAGCTAAAAATCATTCCCATCCGAAGGTACCTTAATAAAAGGTTCAGGTTGGGCATCAAGAGGATTGTAAAAGTCTTTGAGAAGGCAGTCTGCTCTCCCAGTTTGGAGTCGGGCAATGGCCCACACCATAGTTTGCATTAGTCTGTCATGATGCTGGCCTTTCCTATTAATTGGCCTTTGTAAAAGAACCATTGGATACAGATTTAGTTCTTCCCCTTCAAGATCATCTCCCTCATGGTGACTAGCCATTGAAGAAGATTCGGATTCAGATTTTGGAAAATCAAGTCTTCTCCTAGGATTTCTCTCTAAAGGTAATAGCAAATCAGGTTTTAGAGACCATCTCCTTTGCATAAACCAAAAGAAATTCTATAGATGAGAGAGAGAAGACAATCGAGAGAAATCCCAAACAAGCAAACAAACTAAGCCTTAAAGCATAAACTCTAATTAGACCAAATCTTGGATTCCCAAAATAGGACTAGGTTAGACCAACCCTTGAATTACTTAGCTGGCCAGAAGGGTGGGACCCCTTAGGACACCCCACACAGTGGGACACCTGATAAATGCCAGTTTATCATCATTCTTATGCCCTAAAACAAACCTAGCTCTTAGGATTTTAACTTTGCAAATGGGCTTTTGGGCTGCATTTACACATCAATTAGGCTAGGCATGCATTGCATATTTTATTGCATTTTTAATACATTTATTTGAGTGTTAGAGACAAATAGATAGACAGATCCCTAAAACCCTAGCATTCATAAAGGCAACTGGTGAAGAGGAAGCTCATTCCAATTGGGACTCAGCCAATCCAGCTCATCATAGCTAAACACTAGCTCACTTGCATTAGGGTTAGCTCCATTTAGATCAATTCAGCTCATCTTAGCTGAATGGCAGCTCAAGACAGCTCAACCTAGCTCAAGTCAGCTCAGATCTAGCTCAACTTAGTTGAGTCTAGCTCATCTCAGCTCTAATCAGTTCACTGGGAGTTCTAGCTAGCTCAACCAAGTTGACAAAAGTTCACCTTAGCTCAAGTCAAGCTCTCCCCAGCTCCACTCAGCTCATGGTAGCTGAACTCCCTTCAACTTGGCTACTACTTATCAACTAGTAGCTAAGCTAGCTCAAGAGTTCCCATCAGAGGCAGTTCCAACCTAACCTAGCTTCAGTTAGGTTGAAACCAGTTCAATTTTGCTCAACTACCCAAGCTTAGCTGCTAGCATAAGAGCTAGCTAGCTAAGTTGAGTAGTTGACTCTTCATGAAGGCCTCTTCTGTAAGCACCTCTGTTTTGATGCACCAAAATTATGTTTATTGATAAGACTAACATTTTAGGACTATCTTGGATTGAAGCCTTGTTCAAGACACAAGTTCAGATAGTTGCTGATGTGCATCTTTTTCATTTATTTGAGTCTAGGACTTTATTGTAAGGAACCTCAAATAAAACTCAATAATGATTTTTTCGTGTATCTTTTCAAAACCAAAATTTAGGGTTATTGATCGACCAAACTTATTAATTATCGACCAAAACACTTTGATCGACCAACCTACTTAATTGACCAATCAAATCAGTCCATTTTAGGAAGTTGAGAAAAATCCTCTTAATCGACCAAACAAGCTAATTGATCGACCAACAAGTGATCGACCAAAGTACTTTTTGATCGACCAATTAACCTTAATTTATTGACCAATTTTGTTTCCTATTCAAGCAAAACCTTTTGTATAAATAGAGGTCACACGCAGCCCATTCCTTTACAACTTTTAAATAGAAACACCATTAAAAAATAGAGCTTCTCATGCTTATTGCAAAAGGCTTTCACGTCCCGTTCTTCACATTCTTCAAAAGCACGACGCCTCGAACCTCTGTGAAAAATCGGTTTGATCATTTATTGAGGTTCCATAGAATTCATTTTCTTGTTATATTATTTTGTTGTTTTGATTTATGAATCCTAAGCCTGTTTGGAAGATCCATGGTTGTTTTTGCTTCCCTTCAGGATAAAAGAGAAGGGTTTGTAAGAGGTTGTGCCACCCTCGTTCAAGTGGTGCGAATAGTGGATTGACTAGCTTGTACTAGTTGGAGAAATCCTAAGCTGAAAGGCTTAGGTAGTAATTTTTACCCAGATTGGATTTCCACTATAAATCAGGTGTACTTTGTGCATGAATCTCTGTTGGTTTATTTTTTAATCTGACTCATATTTTTTAAAGCAATACTATTCATCCCTCCCCTCTAGGATTTAGTTGCGATCCACAGGACATTCTCCAACCCTCATTTGGTATCAAAGCCAAGTTGTCCAGTATGTTGTCAAAGTCTTCTGTCGACACATATGCTGAGGGGCAATCTACTGTTCGTCCTCCACTTTTCAATGGGACAAACTATGGCTATTGGAAGACTTGGATGCAGATTTTCCTTGAATCCATGGACTTTGAGGTATGGGATATCATTGCATCCAAATACACTCATCCTAAAATCGAGGAAGGAGTGGTGGTGACACCAGACCAGAAGAAGATGGCCACCTACAATGCCAAAGCAATGAACGCAATCTTTTGTGGACTTTTAAAAGTCAAATTCAACCACGTCTTTGCATGCAAAAGAACATACGAGATCTAGAGCATACTAGAAGTTACACACAAAGGAACAACTAAGGTAAAGGAAATTAGAGTTAATTTGTTAACCCAAAATTATGAACTTTTCAGGATGAAGAAGGGAGAATCCATCAAGGAGATGTTCATGAGGTTTATGGACATCATAAACTCTCTGAGAAACCTAGATCAGGAGATCAAGAATGAAGCGTTGGTAAGAAAGATACTTCGATCACTCACTAACGACTGGGAAACCAAGACCATAGCCATACAAGAATCGAAAGATCTGTCTACCCTCAAATTAAACGATCTTATTAGAAGCTTGATGGCCTATGAAGTTCAACTTCAACACATGAAGGAGAAAGAAGATGAAGGAACTAGAAAGAAGATCATAGCCCTTGAAGCCACTCAAGAATCTAAAGAAACCTCAAGTGGAGAAGAGAAGGAAGACATAGCACTCCTATCCAAAAAATTCAGAAAGTTTCTTAAGGACAAGAAGAACTAGAGGAAGAAGAAAGAAGGAAGAAACAACAACGCAATCGTCTGTTACAACTGCAAGAGAAAGGGACACATCAAGAAGGATTGTCCAATTCTCAGGAAGGAATCTAAAAAGAAGAAGAAGCACTTCAGTAAAGATGGAAAGAAGAATGCCTTTACTACAACTTGGGATGAGTCAGACTCAAGTTTATAAGAAGAAGAAACATCAGGAGAAGAAGCTCTTCTTGGTTTGATGGTGCTAGAATATGAGGAAAGAGAAGAAAGAAGATGGATTATGAACAATGGTTGTTCTAAGCACATGACCAGCAAGGAAGATTGATTCCTACAACTCAACCTTCAGGAAGGTGGTACGATCACGTTCGAGAATAACCACAAGGGCGTATTATTAGTATTGGCCAATTGGTAATTCTTCTACCTCTATTGAAAACGTGCACTTAGTTAAAGGTTTAAAACACAATCTATTAAGTGTAAGCCAAATATGTGATAAGGGGAACATAATTACGTTTACATCAAAAGGTTTTAAAATTCATAATGAAGAAACAAATCAAGTTATTCTTAAAGGAAATAGACACAAATATATTTACACCATAAGCTTCGACAAATACAATAGTCTTGAATGTTTAGTCATATCTAATGAAGAAGCAACTCTTTGGCATAAAAGACTAGGTCATGCTCACATGGGAAACATTAGTAAACCTATGAAACATGAACTCGTCAAAGGTTTGCCAAGGATCGACTTCAGGAAAAGCAAAGTCTGTGATTCTTGTCGAGTTGGTAAATAAACCAAAAAACCTTTTAAACCAAAAAGGATGGTTAACACTTCTCAACCCCTAGAGCTACTTCATTTAGACTTATTCGGACCAACCAAATCCGAAAGCCTAAGCAGGTGCAGATATTATTTAGGCATAATTGACGACTTCTCTAGATTTACTTGGGTATCGTTCTTAAAGAGCAAGGAATTAACCTTAGCTGCCTTTAGCAAACTAGTTAGAAGATTACAAAATGAAAAAAGATAAGAAGTAATTAGAATCAGAAGTGATCATGGTGGGGAATTTAAAAATGAATCTTTCTCAAATTTTTGTGATCAATATGGAATTAAACATGAGTTTGCCTTCCCTAGAGCTTCAACACAAAATGGTGTAGTTGAGAGGAAAAATAGGACCTTACAAGAGTGTGCCCACACAATGCTGTGCGAGTCAAAGCTACCTCGATATTTTTGGGTTGAGGCTATAAACACTGATTGTTATATCCAAAATAGAACCCTGATCGAACCAATTCTAAAGGAAGACACCCTTTGAACTCTAAAGGAAGAACACCTAGAATTTCGTACTTCAAGATTTTTGGATGTCGATGTATTATACTTAACACTAAAGACAATCTTGATAAGTTTGATGCAAAAAGCTCAGAAGGGATTTTCCTAGGTTATTCAACCAGAAGTAAAGCCTATAGGATCTTTAATAAGAAGAATTCTGTTGTTGAAGAAACCATGCATGTATCATTTGATAAAACATTAGTTCAACCTAAATCTTCCACGATTTATGATGATGATGATACAATAGATGATCCTTCAAACATTCTAGAAGATATTATTTCTAATGAACTACCCAAAGATATCTTGTTTGTAAAAGATCATCCTAAAGAACTAGTAATAGGAGAATTATCAAAAGGAGTTTAGACCAGATCTTCCCTTAACACATTAGCATTTACAACTTTTGTATCTCAATTAGAACCTAAAAATATTAAGGAAGCATCCTTAGATAATTATTGGATTATTGCTATGGAAGATGAGCTAAATCAATTCAGGAAAAATCAGGTATGGGAAATAGAGCTACACTTGTGGCTCAAGGATATAATCAAGAGGAAGGAATAAATTTTGATGAAACATATGCACCTGTTGCTCGACTTGAATCTATTAGAATGTTGCTAGCTTTTGCAGCCCATATGGAATTCAAGCTTTCCAAATGGATGTCAAAAGTGCCTTTTTAAATGGATTCATTAAGGAGGAAGTCTTTGTTAAACAACCTCCAGGATTTGAAGATCCAAATCATCTAGAACACATATACAAATTAAACAAAGCATTATATGGATTAAAACAAGCTCCACAAGCCTAGTATGAAAGATTAAAAACATACTTAATTGACAATGAGTTTAAAATTGGTCAAATCGATCCAAATTTATTTACAAAAGAAAACAAAATGACCTCCTAATAATTCAAATATATGTAGATGATATTATTTTCGGTGCTACTAATGATCTACTTTGCCGAGAATTTGCAAAGGTTATGCAGGATCAATTTGAGATGAGTATAATGGGAGAACTTAAGTTCTTCCTAGGTCTTCAGATTGATCAACTATCCTCTGGAATCTTCATATCTGAAAAAAAATACACAGCAGAGATATTGAAGAAATTCTCAATGGACAAAGTCAAAGGTAAAGAAATACTGATGGTAGCTTCTACCCAATTAAAAACTGATGACACAGGTAAGTCAGTAGATCAAAAACTTTACAGGAGCATGATAGGATGTCTATTATACTTAACTGCAAGTAGACCTAACATTCTATTTTGCACTTGTTTATGTGCTCATTTTCAAGTAAACACTAAGGAATCACATCTAAATGCTGTTAAAAGAATCCTTAGATATCTAAATGATGGGGGCGCGCTTCGCGAATTAAAATCAGGGTTCGGAGAACCCTTCGTTATAGCTTGCAAAACGTTTTTATTAGATAAAATTTATAACCGAAACCCGAAGGGTCAGTCCTGGGTCGAACACGGGGAGGTGAATGTTTGGTTTTATAAAAATCTGCACTTCGCTTTTATTTGTTTTTGGTCATTTTTGTCTTTTCTAATTTTTTTTTATTTTTAATAGGGTAAGAGATCAGGTCAATGAAATCTAGTTAATCTACTTGCAAAATAAAAAGAAAAGAGAGAGAGGGGAACAATCACATATATTTTTGAATCCAATGTTTTCTACAACTAAGAAAGTAGGAAAGATAGATGGAGATGAGAAAATCCCCCTCGATGGTTGCTTGGAGGACGACTCACTCTGACATCGCCTGGAAGAAGGTGGTGAGGAGTGGGACAAATGGGAACGAAGTTGGAGGACGGAGGATGGGGTAGGACAGTGTCACGGCGAGGATATTCTTCCCGAAGGGTGGTGAGAGGATAGCCACGGGATGCTCCACGAATGGGGATGAGGGGAGGGAAAACTATTTGATTTTCTACTCTAGAGGAGCATCCTAGGCTTGGGACAAGCTCTCTCTAGAGCCTTGGAGGTGGTGAGAGGAAGAAAGGAAGAGATGAAGAAAAATAGAAGGGGTAGGGGTCCTTTTATAGTGGAGGAAAGAATCAAATTCATATACAGGACATTTAGTGATGGTCATAAACGTCGTTGAAGATCCGCTGCAAACGTCACTGAAGACAGCCCATGAGCCCTGCTAGCACGTGCTCCGCACGCTACACGCCTGCACGCACTGCCACTACGCGCGCATGCATGCCCGCACTACTGTGTGCGTGCAGTGGCCCATGCGTGCGCATGGGCGGCCTAGGTTACGCCATGTGGCGCGATCTAGGCCGTCCATCTTCTTTTTGTTGTAGGGGCTGCTACAGAGGTCAGATTGAATCGATTTTGTCATCGACCCGAATCCATCCGCGTGGTCAGATTTGTCATTTGAAGCATTGAATTATGTCATCTAGTCCCTTGGCCGTTGATCTTCCTCAAACTGCATATGGTGCTATGGGACTCCGATCAAGGCGATTTCGGAGGCGTTGGACTCCAATCGTCATCTTGATCAAGATCTGTATGGTCAGATCGTTAACCCAAGGCTTCGAATTAAATATCCTTCTCTCCTGACCAAAAAAAGGATGCAATTAATCTAAATTATATACAATTACTCTAAATGCAGAATGATGCATGCTATGCAATATTTATAACATGAAATGCAAATATAAGCCTAGGAATATGCATGTATAGGCATTTTGCCCTCAATAATTATGTCTACATCATACCCCCATGCCTATCTTTTGCTAGTCCCTAGCAAAATTAAACTACATGCTATGTATAAAAACAGAATTAGGATTTGATCGCTTAGGCCTAAGTCGTTTATTAACAATAGAAAATTTCAACTAAGGTCCTAAACAATGAAAACTCAACAATACCCAGGTACCTGCTAGAATGCAGACCGTCCAAGTCCTCGCCTTATTTGAAAAGGGAAGATACATTTTTTTTTATTTTTCTTCTTTTCTAATTTTTTTGTACTTTTGGAGTTTGCGAGTTCCGGGATAACTTTTTACAGCTACCTGACCCGCCCAAGACTCGAAAAGGACTCTAAGTTCTAAGCATCTAGTGAAAAGAGTGAAAGACTCACTAGGCAGCCGTTGGAATGGACTTCGGGTTTCTACGACCCTAGGTGACCTTGCCTAAAGGTTTATCTTTTCGAACAGTAGCTTTTTCCCTACTTTTATTTATGGGGTCGACACAAGGGTGAACCCACTGTATATCTCCTCGGCTTATTCTACTTCCCTGCTTCTTCCCTAAGTGTTTTGGGAATTATTGTGCATTTTTGTGAGCTAGGCTCTGGACAACTGGCCAATGGGCTATTACCCACGACAACTTGCCAGCCATACTCATGCGGTGAAGTGTGGTTTTATTTGTTTTATTTTCTCTTTTTTCTATTTTTTTCTTTTTATTTTTCTTTTTTTCTTTTCTTTTTTTTTTAAGTAGGTGTCTTCCCTGCTCTAATATTTACCTAAAGGCAGTACAATGAAAATGGTCTTGTGACTGGGCTCTGGACAATCGGCCGATAAGCTATTTCCACCAACAACTTGCCAGCCATACCACCCTAGATAGTTCATTAGCTACCCAATTTCCGAAGAAATCGCCGAACAGTGAGTCAGTGCAAAAAGTGTGTAGATGCTTAGGCTTAAAGTCCCCCCAAATCAGAGGGCGGGTTTATAAGTCGTATACTTATCACCCCAATTTATTGACCAAATTAAAAATGAATTTGAATTGGTGAGGACTTGAGACTAAGTCCACATTCAAGTGGACACCTGGGCTAATTAAGCCCAATGACCTGAAGAGTCTATGTGTTCAGGTCCTATCGTATCGTTTCCTAAAGTTAATAACTTCCAAAAGCCTAAGTCATCTTCTCTTAATTATTTTCTTTTTTCAATTTTTTTTAAAGAAAATAAAAGAAATTCTACAAATCTAACGAAATAATTTTAGGATTAAGTATCCACCCCCCCATGTTTAAATGATGTAATGTCCACATTGTAAAAATAAAGACATGAAAAGGGCGGAGTAAATAGAATATCACCTGAATATCATTAGAAATCCGGTCAGCTCTGTAGATAACATGAAATATAAACACATGCTAAATTTAATGCCTTCAGTTAGGCATAACATAAATACAAGGAAGAAATTGAGAATTCACAAGTGCGGGTCAGAATAAAAATCAAAAGGTTGATCCTGTAACCTGTCAGCAGAAGATGTCCACAGATGTGAACCGAGTTATGATGTAGACCCATGCCCCAAGGTTGAGTGGTTCTAAGGTTCTGGATAAAAATCACCCAGAACCGAAGATTGTTGTATTTACGGGGCCGAGCCTATGGTTTGGTGGTGTGCAACCCAAGACTAAAGTGTCGGACAAAAGGTAGATTTGATTTACAAGGTTCAAATGTCCACTTAACGTTCAACTCAGAAAAATAATCAGCTATTTCAAGCTTGGGTTTCACGTGAACGGGTCCTGGTAGAAAGTAGGTGATTTTAGGTCAACAGGAACCCTTAGATCAAAAATCAAAGTTCCCTCAAAATTAGCTTCCCAGATTTTTAATTCCAACTTTCTATCCTCTGAAATCAATGTTTCTGGGACCTCCAAATCATTGTACACCCCATCTAAAGTACCCAAGTCCAAAAATTGTGGCTGAATCAAGATTGACTTGGGCATAATGATCTTAGAAGTGAGCTCTTTGCGGTGCAGATGAGGAATGGGGCTATTGATTGAATCTTCCAGTAAATGAGGATTCAAATCTTCCAAGTTATCCCCAACTGAATCTAAATCTTTAATGAACAGGCTATTAAATGGTTCATCAGATTCCTCAAGCCCGTTTGTCTCACTAAAATCATCTTCCTTATGCTCAAGTGAGACTTCACTAAGAGATTCTTCACCCTTAGAGTCAAAGAATTCATGATCCTCATTTATATATGTCTCAAAATTGATTGTCATTTCCTGGTTCAAAGAGACATTTTTCCTCGCTCCCTGGCTCGGGGATCTTGGGTGAGAAACTCGGTTCATCTCAAAGGATTGCTCTAGACCAACCTGGTCATCTCCAATCTCAGAATATGTATCCCCCCCGACAGGTGCCTGACCGGGTTCAGACATTGGCTCTCCTGAAGAGGGTTTATCTTGAGAATCATCCCAAGATTTGACTAGGGCAACCACAAATTTCATCCTCAACCTCAACAATTTCCTAAGAAGAAACTCACTCAGGTCCCTACCCCTAACACTTTGGAGCAAATCCAATAAAGAGCTATTCATCTCATCGATCATTTTTATCATAGGCTCCAATGCTTAGTGCATGGTGTTGGCTGGGCTTGTAAAGATTGTATGGTGTTCCTCAAGTTAGCCAACACCCTGTCTTGGATCTAGTTCACATGAACCAACTGGTTCGGTTCAGGGTTGGGTGGGTTTGGGTTCATTTTAGGGGAGTCAAGATATTGAGGTTCTCGGGTTCCTCCCTGATAGTAGGTCATCTCAGGTTGTTCAAAGAATGGTGGTGACCTATATGCAGCATAATTCTGGGGAGGGTAAGTGTTATAATCGGCATATCCTTCATGGTTGTAGATCTGGTTAGGTTGATCATCAAAGGGTGGAGATCTATAATCATTGTAGCTCTGGGAAGGATAGTAATCATAGTCTTGTTATCCAGGGTTAGACCCTGGACACTGAGGTCCGGATTCATATCCCCAATCAACGTTATCCCGGCTAGTGGATGGGTATTTACAAGTCAAGTTGGGATAGTAATCATCTTGGGGATAAGTGTTGGTAGGAGGATAGGATTGGAAATGTGTAAAAGATGTGGAAGGATACATTGTGGAGTAGGAGGGAAAATAGAAGAGAGAAAGGTTCTTTGCAGTACAATCAACCAAACCTGTCCTTATGTGGGTAGCCTAAAGACCTACAGACTCCCAGGACCCATCTTGAGATTATAAATGATTTAGTCTAATTTTATCTGATCAATCCAACCAGCTAGAAGGAGGGATTGGGGAGAAGGTTCTTCCTTTGGCTTGCACCTCCGGTTCCTAGTGTACCCCCAGCCGTGGTCGTTTGATGCTACTCCCCTAACTAGACATTAAATGGACCAGCAGAAGTAGATTAATCGAAAAGAATCTCAGTCTAAGCCCCAAAGAGTGAATCAATCCTTAAGGCCAACTGATGGGAACACCATCATGAGCCCTAACTAGCTCATTTTGACCCATAGAAGAGAACAAAAACTCCTACATAATCAATTGGAGGTCCTAACTCAATGAGTAACCATTCTGAGAGAAAAGTAAAAAATAAGGGGTAAAACTACAAATTTACCTTTGCAGTACAACAACGGGTTTGCTCATGGGCTAACCACAGGTCAAATGGTCATAACAAGATAAAAAGTGGGTTGGTTCAAATAGAAAAGGGTTTATGCAAATTTTAGGAAGTAAATGACTTCTTGTAACCCTAAAATAGACCCACTTGATTTAACAAGATTCTGGCCAGGATAAAATTCACCTAAACCCTCTAAAAATCATGGAAAAGTATTCTCTATGGTTTAGAACCTTCAGTTTGGCCCTTAGAACCTATGTTGACCTAAATTGGGGTCTCACTCAAATATCTGCCCTAAATTGGGTTTTTATGTAAATTTCCAAGTCAAACATGGTCAAACCTAAAATCCAACTTGACCATTGGATTCCTTAGGTCCAAATTAGGTTTTTACCAAAATTTGGACCTAAGGGGAATTCATCTTGACCTACTTTGCAAACAGGTTCAACCTAATTACTTTTCTACCCCTATCTTTTGAAAACCTTTGCAGAAGCCCCCTATCTTTGTCTTCGTTCTTTACAATTAGGTCCCTCTACCATTATAGCAGAGGGAATCCTACTCTGGCGAGGTTTCGAGGGAAAGATCTCTATGATTTCTCAGAGAATCCCCTTCAAAATTGAAAGGGAGATTCTCTGAGAAATCTCTAGTTTGAACACAACCAGAGGCCCTATTTGGCACCCAATCTCTCATGCGAGTGCATGAGAGATTCGGGTCTCCTGCAACCTTCCATCTCCGGTGAGCATCCAAGCACCAATCCTCCTTCCAGGGCCTACAAAAGCATACCCAAACCCCTCACCCCCTGCATCTCCTAAGCTTGAAATTGGCCTGAGAATCCCTCTATTTCGTCTTTTCCCCCTCCAACCAGTGACTCAGCAAACTCCAGCGACATCCCTCTCTTTCTCTCGTCGCTCTACCACAATACTAGTGGTAGGGTTCTCTTCCTCCTGTTCATCCGTGTCGTGCCACACTCGCCGACGCCTCTGCAACCCCTTCGACGTCACCGTCCTCCCCTATTGAGTGTTTTGTCTCCAGCGACGACAATACGAGCCGGCAGCCATCTCTGCCTCCTCATTCATCTATCTATGCATAGCTAAGTCCTCTCTTCTTTCTAATCATTTTTCTCTCTTTATTTTTTAAAAACACGCATCGACTCACATAACCACCATCACCTTCTTCATCTCCGGCCAGACCTCCGGTGAGGCATCCCCGCCACTCCACACCTCCATCCACCTCACCAACTGATGCATGGGTTCACTCAACTCAGTAATTAAGTTAATTTCACTTAATTAAGAGTATAAGAAATCACTTAGGTTAACTCGAAGTTGTGTCGGTTATGTAGTATAAGGTTGAATTAACCTAACATTTTAGAAATTTTTACTGGTTGAGTCCAGGTCGTTCATTGGGAGGCATAATAATTTTCTCCAAATTCACCAATTTTCTTTTGTCTCTTTAAGTTTAAGAGGTATAACTAATTTGATTTTCATAACATGAATTTTGTCAAAATATTTAACTATAAAGAACATACAAAATTCCATATGCAAACATATTTACTCAAAATATTGTACTTTATTAACAAGTAAACATGCTAGTTTTTCAATTTTATTTCATTCTAAGAAATTAAGGCAATTAAAAAGTTGTACAATTAAAAAATGCATTTTACAATTAAGAACAAAAAGTAATTATGCAAGAGAAAATTCATTTATTTTCATCAACAAAGTATTGATGCCTTTTTATTTTCTCAGCCTCTAATCTTCTTCTTTCTTTCCTTTATTTTCTTCTCTGTCGAGCTCGCTTTCTTCTTTCCTTCTTGTGTTATTTCTACCTTCACCTGCCTTCTCTTCTTCCCTTAGTTTTTCTCCTTTGTTCCTTAGTCTTTTTTTTTCTCAACACTTAGTCTGCGCCTGCGCTCCTTTCTTCCTTAGCCTTTGCATCCTTCAGCACTTAGCTTCCTGTAGCAGTTTCTCTTTCCTTAAGCTTTCAGCTGAATCAGGTTTTTTACTTTTTAAACCAAAAGATTTTTTTATTTGCAGCGAGGTCCTTTTGAGGATACACAGCACCTTGAGACCAGGGTGGGACCAGACCCTACTCGGTCCTCGCCTAATCTCGGTTAGGTTCGTTTTGATTTATTTCTTAGTCGGTTCACAGTCTCCAGCCGCATCAGCTCAACCCGACCTCCCAGGCCACACTCGCCCTCCCAGGGCACATTCACATCCGCACGCCCCCAAGGGAGCACACACTCGCAGGCTAATGCCCACACACCTAGAACAATGCTCAGATCATATCAGAATCGGAACCAGTTCACCGAGCGCTAACGACTGCATAGCCAAGGAAACAAAACAGTTTTATACCCAGGCGCGCACTCGTGGATATCCGAGGTGGGACAAACATTCCCCTTCCATACCCGAATTCAATCGATCATAACTTTCTACCTAGAGCTCCAAATTGGATGATTTAGAGTTCGTTGGAAAGCTCTAAGGGTAATCTACACAATTTTAGGGTCAATTTAATGTTTTAATGATGTCTTGCCCTTCAATTTAAGATATGAAATCAGGGGTTTCTACAGGTTTTATAAAGAGCTTGGAAAGTGTTTTAACTCAGGAGAGTCCTCAGATGGACTTCTCTCATCTATTAGAAGGTCTGTATATGTTATATAAATAATTCCACTTCTGTTAGGATGGATTTTAAACTCTTGAGACCTACAGAACCTGCAGAGAAGCTTTTCTCTTCTCTGAAAACTTCAGAGGTTGATTTACAGATTTCAACAAGTGCAACAAACACTTTAAAGTGTTCCTAATCAATTTAGATTAATTCTAAGGGTTTTAACTAATCAATCTGGGCAGGATTTAGGTTTGAATTTCATTAAAACAGTGCTTCTATTGGTTTGGATTCGAGAGTAACCCAAATTGGCAGGAACAAAATCTTTACTAAATACATCATCTGAGCTTACTTTATTTGATTTCAGATCATCAAATAAGATTCCAGAAACAACTTGCACATCTTAATTCCTCAATTCAAGCTTAGAACACCACAATCAAACTCAAGTTTGACTGTGGAAGCTCGAAAATTGACTTTCTGTTTAGAGCTTCTTCCTAAGAAATTAATGTCTCAATCAGAGTCTCCTCATCATCTGGAACTCAATCAGATCTTTAGATTTGTGTTTCAACCTTAATTCCTAGGGATTCAGGCTCGCCGCCTGAACTAAAATAGGTGTTTGTTCGACAGAGTTGTTCAGTGGTAATTACAATGTTTTGAGAGTTAAAATAGCTTCAGTGCATCGCACGGAAGCTTTTGAGCTCCTTAAGTGCTTCTCAAATCCCTTATAACAGACTTCTCCAACTCGCCAGAGTTGGGGAAGATGAAGCTACATCTTTAGCTCCAGTGATTGAAACATCAAACAAATATCTTTAACATGATTAGTAATCCTTATTTTATTATTCTGGAGCCACTTAACAAGTTTAAGAGGTTGCAACACAAGAATGGCTCGCCGGAGCTCACCGGAGCTCCGGTTAGTCCAGAAAATATAAAATGTTTGTACAGATTAACAAAATTAACTATTTTTGATCCAAAATTGATCCTGAGGTTACAAGGAACCTCTGTATCACATAAAATTCTTCATTTGTTCATTGAAATATAAGATTTGATAGTAAGTTCGTTTCTTAAAAATTTGAATGGTTTAAGCTCAGGACTTGATTTAACTACTCGATTGAGAAGTTAAATCAAGTCAACAGATGTTATTAATCATAAATATATATTTAATTTATAGTTTGAAATGTTCCTGAGCTACTACGGACAGCGAGCTCAGGAGCTAAATTAAATTTAGGCGTTTAATTATAGATGATAATAATAGGTAATATAATGTCGATTAGGGTTCATTAGTGATGATAGGTGATGAAAGAACCCAATGAAGGTGGAATTAGGCCGATTACTATCACCATGGACAGTGAGGATATTTGAATTAGGCATTTAGGTGATTTAATTAAACGATTAAGTGGATTAGAAGTGAATCATGGAAGATGTAGGAAGGTGAACAATGTATTAAAAGACAAAATTGAAGTCTTTGGCGAGCTCAAGGAACTCGCCGGAGTTGGAGGAGATGAAGCTAAATTCTAAAATTACTCTAACCTAACTAACTAAACTAGCCTACTCCTACTCCTAGTCTACTATTACCTGGACGAAGGGGTCAATAGGGTTCCGTCGAAGTCTCATGGCGGACGACGAAATCAGAGGGTTGAAGAAAGATCTCCGGCAGGCGAATTTGAGGTGGAGCGGAGGAATCCTAGGGTCGGTGCCTTTGTCAGAGGTGCGGAAGACCACGGTGAATCTCCTCGGCTACTTAAGATGGACGGAGGAAGTCGGAAGATGGAATGGGGGATCACCGGAGGTTTGGAAGAATAGCCTATCGAAGTCAACTACAGTGTTAGAAGAGGAAAGGGAGCCAACTTGATTAAAATCGGAGGTGAGAGGGGGTATTTATAGTAGTTTGCGGCGAAGAGTGGGGTGGGGCCTGGCCGAAGAAGAAGCTCAAGGAGCTTAACCTCTATCGTCGTCTCTGACGACGGTGAGGTTATCTCCCACTGAAAAATAGGATTTTCGATTGATCCAGACCGATGGATCAAGTGGAGGTGGTGAGTGCAAGCTACAGGAGCTTGGGCAAAGAGAAATGATGTCGGCAGGGCGGTGATCGCGCGGTAGGGTGACTCTCTGCTGCCAGCCGTTCTTTTTGTTGGAGAAGAAGAAGAAGACGAAGAGGGACTTAGAAGTAATAAAACTTAAGGACCTATGTCAGAAATAAGGACCCGATTATAATGAATATTAAGGACTAAAATGTAAACCCAGGTTTTGAAGGTTTATTTTAATTTAGATCTTTTTCAACTTTTTATATATGTTAGTAAATAAGGTAAATATTATGTTTACACCTTGAATTTACATTTTTGACCTTTTTAGATTAATTTATTAGATTAAATAATATTACTTAGGTTATTACATATTTAGGTATACATTATATTTAAGTTACTTATCTTATTAATTAAGAAAATGATTAGTAGGATTTTGAGTCCAATTATTATCTGAATTATTAATAATGTTAATTGAATGATAAAATTCCATTTTTAACTTATTTTAAGGTCCTTAACTAAATATCCCTTATTCTATAATTAACCCTTATATATTCATAACACTAGCTAATTAACTAGGAAGACTAGTTAATTAGGGGTAATTAGAGATCATGATGAGTGTCTCATCACCAACCACCCCATAAGCACTGCAACACCTCACTAATCCTAAACCCTCACATCACTCACCACGCCACGCCCCCAAAACACCCCCCGAACACACCCACTTTCACGCACACAGGGTGCCCTAGGCACTCACACTCCGGCCACCCCACGCCACGCTATCCCCCGCACTACGTTCACTTTGTCTCGGCGAAGCTATCTGAGCTTTCTGACGAGGCCATAAGGCCATCTTCGTGTTGACAGGTGTAGGCATCTCCACCGCCATTAACGACCGCAAGGAGCTTTCTTGCAAGCCTCTTCTAGGTCTCCCCAGTCCAGGTGCACAGCCCCAGGTTGTGCGGATTCCCCTCGCACACAGAACAAGGCGAGCAATTGGCTTCGAAGACACCAATAGCAGCTACAATCAAGGGAAGCCTCTTACTGTGGATGCACACGAAGGAAGGTGGGACGTTTAGTCCCACCTTGGAAGTTGTTGAGCAGGCATAGCAGAATAAAGTGAAAAAGTGAATAAGGTTCTTTGCCTTCTAACTACGGGGTGAGGTTCCACTCACCCTCTCGCTGCCTCGTTTGTGATCCGATCCCCGTAGACCTGGCTTGACCCGTATACCCGACCTGCACTCCTCTCCCACCACCGCATGCCGGTGGGCCTGGTCCCGAGCACGTACCCGACCCGATTACCCAAGAAGCGGCTCTAGGAGAGTGAGCATAAGAGAGAAAGAGGAAGAGAGATCACGGGGGTGGGTAGGGGTATGTTTTTCTCTCTCGCAGGTAAGGAGATGAAGAAGAAGCCAAGGAAGAAGAGGGTGGAAGCCAACAAAGTTAAGGGAGGAGAAGGCACGGACTGAAGAGGAAGAAGCTGAAGACTGAAGAGCTGAAGAAAGAGAAAGAGAAGGAGAAGGAACCGAAGGCAGAAGAAAGAGGCACTGCTAGAAGAAGAAGAAGAAGCCAAAGGCAAAGGCCAGAGAAACTAAAGGCAGAAGGAAAAGGCACAGGCATGAGAGCAGAAGGAAAGAAAGAAAGAAGAAGGAAGTAGCTAGAGAAGATTAGAGACAGATCAGAGAAGAGAGAAAAAGAAGAAATAAAGCATTGTAGCATCTATAAGTTTAAGACATCTGATTCACAAATCAGACGTCCATTTTTTTCTTGTTGTCATACATTGACTTCTTTATTCTCTAGTGCTTACATTTTTTACAACTCTAGTTTTCATTACAAATTATATTCAATTTTCCAAAGGTGTGCCCTTGATTTTTAAACCCTAATTTGGTCCCTGTGTTCGACCTCAGACTTAAAACTTTGAGTAATAAAATTTATTTGTTTTTGAGCGATTTCAACTATACTACGACGCATTGATTTTAAAACCTTGATCTTATCCGTTAAACATTTTGGTGCCATTGCCGGGGAGCAACGGGCAATTTAGAAATCTTGATCACAATTTCTGATTTTGTACTTACTTGATATATCTCTTTTGTTGTGATTATTTCAGGGGAGAAGATTCCAAGTAAGATGGCCGCACAACAAGCACACCTGGCGTAGGTAATCTCTGATTAGCCCTTTCTCTTAATCCCGTCGTTCTGAAAAGGAGAAACAAGATAAAAATAAATTATGGCTACCTGCTTTCCATCTTTAGTTAAGTCACCAAAGTTGCCTGATTTTGATTTCAACAACAAATATTGATTTGTGCATCCATTTAAGGTAACTAGGGCTACCACCTTCTTGATTGAGCCCTAGATATCATATTTGTGGCAACTAAATTGGACCAAAATTAGAGCCAAATTAAGGATTCCAATTTAAGGTTTTAGTGACACATCTTTTTAAGCAAGAATCAACTATCCAAAAAGAGGTGTGCCTAAGCCTTGGTTGAAAAGACTTATTCAAGAGAAACCCTAAAATTCAAGCTCTTAATTTCACTTGAATCTTAAAAGAAAGGACCTAAAGCTTCTCAAAGGACAAATAGGTGAAGTTGACCACTTGTTGGGTCAACCAACCTTGAAATTAGGCCACTTTTGCACTCAATGCATCTAAAGTTCAAGTGGAATCCTAAGCACCTTTTCTCTTAAATAAATGTGGTAGGCTTAAGAGGTCAAAGTTCCCATTCTGGTCTACCTGGAATCTCAGTGACAAGAGAGGTCGGGTGGGGGAAACCCTGTAACTCGTGGGGATGCTCTACTGTGTAGGGGTCTTTGTGGAACTCTCCCTCTCTGGCTGCCCAGGTATTTCTCAAGTGGATGACTTTCTGACTAAGGGGTATCATTCGCCCCAAACCTCTATAGTCATCCAAATTTTTGGGTGTCTTGATTGGGTCCAGCACATTCTAATCTCGTCCAAACCATTGGTGCATGTTCGGTAGGAGGTCCTTAAGACCATCCTTAAGACCTCCTTTAACAATTCACTCTCACCGAGGCCAAGCCTCGACGTCCGTGTTTGTGCAGCAACCCCACCACATAGACATCTCCTCTGATTCATCAGAACCAAATTCTCCTTCCATCATCATGGCACAACCAGTAAAAGAAGAGAATAATCTTGAGAACGAACTCCACCACCTGAATGATCTATTTCAAAACTTTGTAAACCCGCCGCAACGTCCTATGATGCGAAATCACTATAATCCCACTGCGATGGTGATTGCACCTCGAGTTCAAATCCTGACTGGAGGTCCTAATTCTGAACTCAAGCCCAACATGATTCATTCTATTCCAAAGTTTCATAGGCTTAATTCTGAGGATCCCTTCTAGCACATCAAACAACTCAAACATCTGGCCCAGACCTTCAGGTTAGATGTTCAAAACTAGGATATCCTTCTTATGAAGATGTTTTCCTTCTCTCTCATGGACAAGGCAGCTCATTGGTATCAGACTCAAACACGTCCAATCAACACATGGGTTGAACTGCAATCTGAATTCTTGAAAAAGTTCTTCCCAGTTGGTCGGACGAATGCCTTACACTGCCAGATCACACACTTTACCCAGCAATCTGGAGAACCTTTTCATGAAGAATGGGACCATTTCTTGGATCTCATGCGAAAGTGCCCCCATCACGGAGTTCCTAGATAGGATCAAGTCCAGTCTTTTTACCAAGGACTTCGTGAAGATATCAACTTATTCGTCAATAGAACCTGCAGAGGAAATATCATGGGTCAACATGAAGACACTGTGTGGGAGATTCTCGAGAATATGTGCGAGAACTCCATCAATAATGACTCCATGGGCTTATTCGACCGGACGAATGCCCACGCATTGACGAATCCAAGGGAAGCACATGAGACACAAGGCCTGTTCGCATCTGTCGACTTGGAACTAATGACCAGTCGGTTGGACAAGGTCTCTATCATAGAGAAGAAGGTGGATGAGCTGACTCAACATTTGCAGCGAGCCACCTCTGCGCAAAGCTCGTTTGCACAGCCTCCTCTTGGGAGGGAAGCTGTGCATAATATCAATCATCGATCTTCTCACAGGATGTACCCGTATCCACCCCCGCCTGACTCTAGGACCAGAGGAAACTCTGATCCTACCTACTCTAGTTGGGGGAACTCTGAACCCTCGTACTCTGACTTTCCTGAGGCTCCTCAGACCTGCGATGACCTCAACGCCATACAGAATGACCCATTGTCTAACATCTATAACCCTGGATGGCAGAATCATCCCAACTTCCTGTGGGCGGGAAATACTCAGAATCAAAGACCACCATATCAACCCCGTCCACAAGCTTCTCATCTATATCAGCCGCCTCAGCCTCGACCCAACCCCACCTATCAATCTGGGCCAACCCAAACAGATCAAATTGTAGGTTTTCCCTACTAGGAGGGGGTGACGTAATAAATGCGGAAATAAAATATAAAGCAATCTCACCAAAGAAAACCAATCACACAAAAAGACAATCACACAAAGAACACAAGAATTTTTAGGTGAAAACCCAAATCGGGTGAAAACCACCACCTAACCCTCTCGAGTTAGGATTTTCCGATCAACCAAGTTGATCAAAATCCACTAAACCGAATCACTTAAAACGAGGGTGATTCAACCTCAATACAACCACGCTACAAGTACGAGGGTAGCGTTCCTCAACCCCTTCTCTCCACGAGAAGGATTTTGTCCCACGAAGGAGACGGGAATTCGCAAAGCGAATACCCAACCAAAAGACAAAGATAAAATAAAACAAGTAATCCTATAGAGCCAACAAAGTAATTTAAACCTAGCTTCTATAGGAAATAGGAAACTCCCCTTTGCAAGGAGTGCGTCGAGTTGATGACGCGGTGCGTGTGCCACGCGATGGCGCAATGTCGCTCTCGTGAACAACGGCGGGAGAGCGAGTGCGCAAAGGTAATTTAGCTCTCTAGGTGTAGGAACTTAAGCTTGGAGAGCAAGAGAGACACAAACTGGTTTGAAAGTATATTGCAAGGTGTGTCTTGGTGTGTCTTAGTGTTTTTTTGTGTTGTAAAGGTTCCCCTCTATTTATAGAGGCCTTAGGAAGGCTTTGGAAGGCTTAGGAAAGGTTCTATAGCCGTTGGGAACAAAGCCCAAGAGAATCAGGCCGAAATCAGGACAATGATTATACTTGACAGGGTGATCAGACATCTAATTCTTGCATCAGACGTCTGGAAGGCCACTTTATGATGTCTGATTTAAAGGTCAGACATCTGATTCTATGCGGGTTTCCTCCTGACTTGAATCAGATCTAAACAGGTTTTTGTTCAAGTTGATCAGACGACATACAGGACGTCTGGCACTATGCCCGGACGTCTGGAAACCAACTTTTACTGCGGAATGGATTTACAACGGCTAGAAAATCTCTAAGAAGAGATTTTCGGGTCAGTCGAGGCAAAACGGTAAATTATCAGACGTCTGGAAAGGCCTAAGGATGTCTGATAAGGCTCTAACGGTCATAATCTTGAGTGCCTGCTAAGCTAGCCAACGGTCCACTATCTGGACGTCTGGAAAGTCCATCAGACATCTCCTAAGACGTCTGGTATAAGATCTAGACGTCTGATTTCATCAGACAGAACTAGCTATGTCCAGCCTAACAGATATCAGACGTCTGAAACAACAGTCAGACGTCTTAAAATACTTTATCAGACGTCTGATTTGGGAATTAGACGTCTGGAAGTGCTGTTTGAACCCTATATTGGTTTTCTAAGTATTCTACAGAAAACCTAAGTATCCTAGGGTTGTGCCGGTGTTCCTAGGACTACTGTTAGGGTACTTTGAGGCTCTTTAACATAATATTCTAAGAAAAATAAAAAGAGCAAGAAAATAAAGACAAGAGATACAAGAAAGGATTAAAAAGAATCTATCCTATTCTTCTTGTCTTCTATCTTCAATCTGTCGCTCCACGCGAACCTCCTCTGTTTTCCGTTAAGCTCCTCCAATCCGTCCTGGATGCAAGCTCGAACTCCGTTTAAGCATGTCTACATTTGCAATTGACCTGAAATCTAGGACTCAAATTGCAAATGTTAAATAACACGTGTTTTGTTATCATCAAAACAAATGATCGTGGTGCTCTAGCACCAACAATCTCCCCCTTTTTGATGATGACAAAACCATAAATAATAATACAAAAAATCCTCCCCCTTTTGGACATTATCAAAAAGGTTTGATTGATTTTAAATTTCCTATAACTCCCCCTTAAAACATGCTCTTCTATGAGTTTCTTTTGACAAAGGTAATGTCCTCCCCTTTTTTTTATAACAACAAGTTAGCTATTATTTTACTCCCCCTTACTAAAGGAAATTTAGCTACCTTATATCTCCCCCTTAAAAATTGACAATTAGCTCATAAATTTTAACTCCCCCTATCTAAATGCTTATGATAAAAAGATAGGGTAAAAGGTTTTACCTCACCTACCATGGCCAATAAAATGGGCCGAATGGTGGTGGTGGATGCCACATTGGATGGGGCTCCCATCCGTAGATTGGAGGCCCGGGCATTGGCGCCGGTCTCCAATCTGGTGGTCGACGTGCGGCGGGTCCGTCGTTTGTTCGCCGTCTCGTCGCTCTTCTTGTTCTCCTCCTTGGTCTACTCCTTGGTTCTCCCAACTTGAGTTGACCAGCTTTGAGTTTGTAGGTCCAGTCCTTTGTGTTGTAATTATCCCTGAACCCTACAAAATAAGATTCTAATTCTTTCTTCGGTATCCATTTGGGCTCGGATCCGGATCTGTTAGCGGGTCTCCTTGATGGAGATCCTCTCTCAATCTTAGGGCTATATAAATCATCTACTTTGTTGATTAGTTTGTTAGAGTTTTCCCTAAGACAAGCAATTTCTTTTTCTATAGTGTGCATCTTAGTCTGTAAGTCAGAAATTTCTAATTTTAAACTATCATTTTCTTCAATCAATTTATTATTTTCATTGATGAGGTTATGATTTTCTAATAATAGGTTATTATCCTTAGGACTAGTTTCTATGTCCTTGAGTTGTTTTTCTAACCTATCATTCTCATTTCTAAGAAAACTAAGATTCTTTTTAATGATATTATTTTCTCTTTTTAGTGATTTACTAACTTCAAAAAGTTCATTAAAAGCTTCTTGTAGATCGAGATTTACCTCGTCGTCGGAGTCGCTTCCGCTTTCACTGTCGCTATTGGTTCCTCTGGCCATGAAACCAAAGCAAGCGATTTCTTCTTCTTTTTCTTCTTCTTCTTCCTCCGAGCTCATCTCTTCATGAGTGTCTTCTAACTTCCTCCATATCTCGTGGGCAGTAGTGCACTCTTGGATTTTCTCGAACTCTTTTGGACTCAACGTGCAATACAGGGCATTCATTGCCTTTGTGTTGAGTGAAAGCTCTCGAATATGCAGCTGTGAGTAGCCGCCCGCGGGTTTTTCTGGGATCTCAAATGGCGTCTCACATCTGGCCCAGATCGTGAAGTCGGTGGCTTGAAGCCAGGTCTTCATCCGCAACTTCCAGTAGGGGTAGTTGCTCCCGTCGAAGAACGGCGGACGGGTTGTGGACTACCCCTCGGAAATCCTGCTTGTGGAACAGCTTCCGTCCATGATCTTCTTGTCGGGTGTTACTCCAATTTTGCAAGAACTTGCTCTGATACCAAATGTAGGTTTTCCCTACTAGGAGGGGGTGACGTAATAAATGCGGAAATAAAATATAAAGCAATCTCACCAAAGAAAACCAATCACACAAAAAGACAGTCACAAAAAGAACACAAGAATTTTTAGGTGGAAACCCAAACCGGGTGAAAACCACCACCTAACCCTCTCGAGTTAGGATTTTCCGATCAACCAAGTTGATCAAAATCCACTAAATCGAATCACTTAAAACGAGGGTGATTCAACCTCAATACAACCACGCTACAAGTACGAGGGTAGCGTTCCTCAACCCCTTCTCTCCACGAGAAGGATTTTGTCCCACGAAGGAGACGGGAATTCGCAAAGCGAATACCCAACCAAAAGACAAAGATAAAATAAAACAAGTAATCCTATAGAGCCAACAAAGTAATTTAAACCTAGCTTCTATAGGAAATAGGAAACTCCCCTTTGCAAGGAGTGCGTCGAGTTGATGACGCGGTGCGTGTGCCACGCGATGGCGCAATGTCGCTCTCGTGAACAACGGCGGGAGAGCGAGTGCGCAAAGGTAATTTAGCTCTCTAGGTGTAGGAACTTAAGCTTGGAGAGCAAGAGAGACACAAAATGGTTTGAAAGTATATTGCAAGGTGTGTCTTGGTGTGTCTTAGTGTTTTTTTGTGTTGCAAAGGTTCCCCTCTATTTATAGAGGCCTTAGGAAGGCTTTGGAAGGCTTAGGAAAGGTTCTATAGCCATTGGGAACAAAGCCCAAGAGAATCAGGCCGAAATCAGGACAATGATTATACTTGACAGGGTGATTAGACATCTAATTCTTGCATCAGACGTCTGGAAGGCCACTTTATGACGTTTGATTTAAAGGTCAGACATCTAATTCTATGCGGGTTTCCTCCTGACTTGAATCAGATCTAAACAGGTTTTTGTTCAAGTTGATCAGACGACATACAGGACGTCTGGCACTATGCCCGGACGTCTGGAAACCAACTTTTACTGCAGAATGGATTTGCAACGGCTAGAAAATCTCTGAGAAGAGATTTTCGGGTCAGTCGAGGCAAAACGGTCAATTATCGACGTCTGGAAAGGCCTAAGGACGTCTGATAAGGCTCTAACGGTCATAATCTTGAGTGCCTGCTAAGCTAGCCAACGGTCCACTATCTGGACGTCTGGCAAGTCCATCAGACATCTCCTAAGACGTCTGGTATAAGGTCTGGACGTCTGATTTCATCAGACAGAACTAGCTATGTCCAGCCTAACAGATATCAGACGTCTGAAACAACAGTCAGACGTCTTAAAATACTTTATCAGACGCCTGATTTGGGAATTAGACGTCTGGAAGTGCTGTTTGAACCCTATATTGGTTTTCTAAGTATTCTACAGAAAACATAAGTATCCTAGGATTGTACCGGTGTTCCTAGGACTACTGTTAGGGTACTTTGAGGCTCTTTAACATAATATTCTAAGAAAAATAAAAAGAGCAAGAAAATAAAGACAAGAGATACAAGAAAGGATTAAAAAGAATCTATCCTATTCTTCTTGTCTTCTATCTTCAATCTGTCGCTCCACGCGAACCTCCTCTGTTTTCCGTCAAGCTCCTCCAATCCGTCCTAGATGCGAGCTCGAACTCCGTTTAAGCACGTCTACATTTGCAATTGACCTGAAATCTAGGACTCAAATTGCAAATGTTAAATAACACGTGTTTTGTTATCATCAAAACAAATGATCGTGGTGCTCTAGCACCAACAATCTCCCCCTTTTTGATGATGACAAAACCATAAATAATAATACAAAAAATCCTCCCCCTTTTTGACATTATCAAAAAGGTTTGATTGATTTTAAATTTCCTATAACTCCCCCTTAAAACATGCTCTTCTATGAGTTTCTTTTGACAAAGGTAATGTCCTCCCCTTTTTTTTATAACAACAAGTTAGCTATTATTTTACTCCCCCTTACCAAAGAAAATTTAGCTACCTTATATCTCCCCCTTAAAAATTGACAATTAGCTCATAAATTTTAACTCCCCCTATCTAAATGCTTATGATAAAAAGATAGGGTAAAAGGTTTTACCTCACCTACCATGGCCAATAAAATGGGCCGAATGGTGGTGGTGGATGCCACATTGGATGGGGCTCCCATCCGTAGGTTGGAGGCCCGGGCATTGGCGCCGGTCTCCAATCTGGTGGTCAACGTGCGGTGGGTCCGTCGTTTGTTCGCCGTCTCGTCGGTCTTCTTGTTCTCCTCCTTGGTCTACTCCTTGGTTCTCCCAACTTGAGTTGACCAGCTTTGAGTTTGTAGGTCCAGTCCTTTGTGTTGTAATTATCCCTGAACCCTACAAAATAAGATTCTAATTCTTTCTTCGGTATCCAAGTGGGCTTGGATCCGGATCTGTTAGCGGGTCTCCTTGATGGAGATCCTTTCTCAATCTTAGGGCTATATAAATCCTCTACTTTTTTGATTAGTTTGTTAGAGTTTTCCCTAAGACATGCAATTTCTTTTTCTATAGTATGCATCTTAGTCTGTAAGTCAGAAATTTCTAATTTTAAACTATCATTTTCTTTAATCAATTTATTATTTTCATTTTTCTCTTTTTAGTGATTTACTAACTTCAAAAAGTTCATTAAAAGCTTCTTGAAGATCGAGATTTACCTCCTCGTCGGAGTCGTTCCGCTTTCACTGTCGCTATTGGTTCCTCTGGCCATGAAACCAAAGCAAGCGGTTTCTTCTTCTTCCTCCGAGCTCATCTCTTCATGAGTGTCTTCTAACTTCCTCCATATCTCGTGGGCGGTAGTGCACTCTTGGATTTTCTCGTACTCTTTTGGACTCAACGTGCAATACAGGGCATCCATTGCCTTTGTGTTGAGTGAAAGCTCTCGAATATGCAGCTGTGAGTAGCCGCCCACGGGTTTTTCTGGGATCTCAAATGGCGTCTCACATCTGGCCCAGATCGTGAAGTCGGTGGCTTGAAGCCAGGTCTTCATCCGCAACTTCCAGTAGGGGTAGTTGCTCCCGTCGAAGAACGGCGGACGGGTTGTGGACTGCCCCTCGGAAATCCTGCTTGTGGAACAGCTTCCCTCCATGATCTTCTTGCCGGGTGTTACTCCAATTTTGCAAGAACCTGCTCTGATACCAAATGTAGGTTTTCCCTACTAGGAGGGGGTGACGTAATAAATGCGGAAATAAAATATAAGGCAATCTCACCAAAGAAAACCAATCACACAAAAAGACAATCACACAAAGAACACAAGAATTTTTAGGTGGAAACCCAAACCGGGTGAAAACCACCACCTAACCCTCTCGAGTTAGGATTTTCCGATCAACCAAGTTGATCAAAATCCACTAAACCGAATCACTTAAAACGAGGGTGATTCAACCTCAATACAACCACGCTACAAGTACGAGGGTAGCGTTCCTCAACCCCTTCTCTCCACGAGAAGGATTTTGTCCCACGAAGGAGACGGGAATTCGCAAAGCGAATACCCAACCAAAAGACAAAGATAAAATAAAACAAGTAATCCTATAGAGCCAACAAAGTAATTTAAACCTAGCTTCTATAGGAAATAGGAAACTCCCCTTTGCAAGGAGTGCGTCGAGTTGATGACGCGGTGCGTGTGCCACGCGATGGCGCAATGTCGCTCTCGTGAACAACGGCGGGAGAGCGAGTGCACAAAGGTAATTTAGCTCTCTAGATGTAGGAACTTAAGCTTGGAGAGCAAGAGAGACACAAAATGGTTTGAAAGTATATTGCAAGGTGTGTCTTGGTGTGTCTTGGTGTGTCTTAGTGTTTTCTTGTGTTGCAAAGGTTCCCCTCTATTTATAGAGGCCTTAGGAAGGCTTTGGAAGGCTTAGGAAAGGTTCTATAGCCGTTGGGAACAAAGCCCAAGAGAATCAGGCCGAAATCAGGACAATGATTACACTTGACAGGGTGATCAGACATCTAATTCTTGCATCAGACGTCTGGAAGGCCACTTTATGACGTCTGATTTAAAGGTTAGACATCTGATTCTATGCGGGTTTCCTCCTGACTTGAATCAGATCTAAACAGGATTTTTTTTCAAGTTGATCAGACGACATACAGGACGTCTGGCACTATGCCCGGACGTCTGGAAACCAACTTTTACTGCGGAATGGATTTGCAACGGCTAGAAAATCTCTGAGAAGAGATTTTCGGGTCAGTCGAGGCAAAATGGTAAATTATTAGACGTCTGGAAAGGCCTAAGGATGTCTGATAAGGCTCTAACGGTCATAATCTTGAGTGCCTGCTAAGCTAGCCAACGGTCCACTATCTGGACGTCTGGCAAGTCCATCAGACATCTCCTAAGACGTCTGGTATAAGATCTGGACGTCTGATTTCATCAGACAGAACTAGCTATGTCCAGCCTAACAGATATCAGACGTCTGAAACAACAGTCAGACGTCTTAAAATACTTTATCAGACGTCTGATTTGGGAATTAGACGTCTGGAAGTGCTGTTTGAACCCTATATTGGTTTTCTAAGTATTCTACAGAAAACCTAAGTATCCTAGGGTTGTGCCGGTGTTCCTAGGACTACTGTTAGGGTACTTTGAGGCTATTTAACATAATATTCTAAGAAAAATAAAAAGAGCAAGAAAATAAAGACAAGAGATACAAGAAAGGATTAAAAAGAATCTATCCTATTCTTCTTGTCTTCTATCTTCAATCTGTCGCTCCACGCGAACCTCCTCTGTTTTCCATCAAGCTCCTCCAATCCATCCTGGATGCGAGCTCGAACTCCGTTTAAGCACGTCTGCATTTGCAATTGACCTGAAATCTAGGACTCAAATTGCAAATGTTAAATAACACGTGTTTTGTTATCATCAAAACAAATGATCGTGGTGCTCTAGCACCAACACAAATGACTCTTATCCTTCAAACTCTGGCTGACATTCAGAAGATGAATGCGACTATGAAAAAATAGCACAAAGACGAGATCACAGAGGTTCGCAATCAACTAGCCCAGATGGCGAATTCCCGCCAACCTAGTACACTCCCTTTGCAACCTCTACCGATCCAAATAACGTGCTGAACCAAAGGCACGTTATGAACCCAAATCTGGGCTAAGCCCACATGATTTATCAGGCCCCTTATGTTCCATCAACCGATTGGATGGAAGCTTCGACATCATATGTGGGATTTCAGCAACAGCCACCTATTTTACCAACTCCTAATCAAAACCAGGCAGGACTAAATTCTATAACAACTCGTAGTGGCAAAGCTACACAAGACCCACCTTATACAAGCCACTCTCAACCTGGTAGTAACCCAAGCCCTAGGATAGTTATCCAGGACACCCCTGTCCCAGATTAAGAACCTAGACCTATTCTAGAGGAACCAACCAAGGTTCCATTTCCCGTGGCCTTGACCAAGGAAAAGAGGACAAACAAACCCATGGCCCTTGAGGAGGATCTAGTCAAACTCTTTGAACAAGTCCATATAAACATCCCCTTGATGGATGCAATCCGCCACTTACCAGCTTACGCACGATTTCTGAAGGACGTGTGTACACACAAGCGTAAGCTGCGAACCAAAAGTGGGAATCTGATCGTACTGTCAGAGCAAGCCAGCTTTGTAATTTTGAGCAAACTCCCACCTAAGGCTAAAGACCCAGGTACTCCCCTGATTTCATGTACCATTGGTGATACCCAATTTGACAGAGCTTTATTAGATTTAGGTGCCTCCATAAACCTAATACCTACATCCCTCCTTGACCACCTTGAAGAATCTGAGCTTAAACTAACAGAGGTGACATTGCAGTTGGTTGACCGATCTATTAAGTCACCTAAAGGAGTACTTGAGGATGTCATTGTGAGGGTACAAGATTTCTATTTCTTGGTGGATTTTGTAGTCATAGATATGGATGCTCCAGAAAACCCAAGGGATACACTAATTATACTAGGGAGACCCTTTCTGGCCACTGCTGGGGCCAATATAAATTGTGAGGAAGGCCAAATTGAACTGAAATGTGAGAACCAAACATTGAAGATTGACATCTTTAAGGCCCAACAAGAGATTAATTATGGTGTTATAGAACAAATATGTGACATCAAGGCTATGGTTGATGAGCCGTATATTGAGGACAACCTGACTACTTCCGATCAACCACAAGAAGATCAAAACCCACAATTAGAGGAGTCCAAATCTGACTTAGTTACACCCATAACTCCTTCCCTTGCTCCTGACACACACCCTGAACCACCCGCTGCTGCTGATAACCCCATTCTGGAACTCAAGCCTCTTCCCAACCATCTGAAGTATGTCTTTTTGGGTTCCAAGCAGACGTTTCCTATGATTATCAACTCCAGACTCACACCTGACTTGGAATCCCATTTGATTACTATTCTTCAGCAACATCGTAGAGGCATTGGATGGACTCTCGATGATTTGACTGGTATCAGCCCCTCTTATTGCACACACCGTATCTACACTGAGGAGGGCACACGACCTTCTCGTGAAATGCAGAGACGTTTGAATCCTAATCTACAGGAGATCGTGAAAATGGAGATCATCAAGTGGTTAGATGCTGGGATCAACTACCCGATCTCCGACAATCGGTGGGTGAGTACAATCCAGGTTGTACCTAAAAAGACAAGACTCACCGTGATCATGACTGAAATCGGAGAAATCATACTGACTCATGTGGTGAACTTGTGGAGAGTCTGCATTGATTACAGAAGACTCAATTCCTCTACGAAGAATGATCATTTCCCACTACCATTTATTGATCAGATCCTCGAGAAACTAGCAGGAAATAGGTTCTTCTGCTTTTTGGATGGGTACTCCGGCTATAACCAGGTGGCAATCCATCCTAAGGACCAAGAAAAGACCACTTTCACCTACCCTTTCGGGACGTACGCGTTCCGAAGGATGCCATTCGATCTCTGCAATGCACCTGCTAGTTTTCAGCGGTGCATGCTTGCCATATTCTTAGATATGGTAGGTGATTATCTGGAAGTCTTCATGGATGACTTTTCAGTATTCGGAGAATCATTTGACAATTGCCTCCTGCACTTGGTCCAAATTCTCAGGCGGTGCATTGACGTGAATCTGGTTCTTTCCTGGGAAAAGTGCCATTTCATGGTGCCTTAAGGAATTATCCTGGGACATCTCATTTCAGAAAAGGGCATCCAAGTCGATCGAACCAAGGTGAACTTGATTTCCAAACTCCCTATGCCTAGCTCGATCAAGGACATTCGATCTTTTCTGGGGCACATCGATTTTTACCGTCAATTCATTCTTGATTTCTCGATGATCGCATGCCCCCTGACCACTCTACTTTCTAAGGATGTACCTTTTGAAATCTCCAAGGAATGCACTCAAGCATTTGAAATCCTCTGTGAAAGAGTTACCCAAGCCTCAATCCTACAATCCCATGATTGGTCTCAACCCTTTGAGATCATGTGCGATGCATCTGATTTCGCTATAGGAGTGGTACTCGGGCAGAAAATTGATGGGAAACTCGTGGTCATCTACTATGCTAGCAAGACACTTAACGAGACTCAGCGTAACTACACAGTTACTGAGAAAGAGTTGCTAGCCATAGTATTTGCCCTGGAAAAATTCAGATCTTATCTCCTGGGTTCCCGCGTTATCATTTACTCGGATCACACAGCTGTGAGGCATCTCCTTGCGAAGAAGGACGCGAAACCTCGATTAATCCATTGGATCTTGCTGTTGCAAGAGTTTCACGTTGAGATTCGTGATAAAGTAGGAAAACAGAACGTGGTAGCTGATCACTTGTCCCACCTTCCTTCTGAGATCATCGACCCTTCCGGACCCATCACGGAACATTTTCCTGATGAGCACCTCCTAACTATCAATATAGGGCTTCCATGGTTTGCTGATATAGTAAACTACCTGGCATCACATCAGATCCTATCCGATTGGCCGAAGGCCAAGAAGGACAAATTGCTTTCCGATGCCAAGTGTTACTTCTGGGAAGATCGGTATCTTTTCCGCATCGATGCTGATCAGATCATTCGACGATGTGTCGCGGAAGCGGAAATTCAAGACATATCGTCTTTCTTCCATGACTAGGCATGCGGTGGACATTTTTCAGGTCATAAAACCACAGCGAAAGTCCTCTAATGCGGCTTCTATTGGCCCACGATTTTCAAAGATGCATATAATCACTGTATGGCATGCACTCGTTGCCAGACCTTAGGCAACATGAGCCTTCGTGATATGATGCCCTTGCAGCCGATTCTTGTATGGGAAATCTTCGACGTGTGGGGGATTGATTTTATGGGACCCTTCCCTGTTTCGGACAGCTTCGAGTACATTTTACTCGCTGTTGACTACGTGTCCAAATGGATCAAAGCCATTCTGACTCGAACCAATGATCATAAAGTGGTTATCAAATTCACTCATCAGAACATCTTTTCACGGTTCGGGATTCCACGTGCTATAATTTCTGACGGAGGGACTTATTTCACAAATGCTCAGTTCAGGTCACTGATGACCAAATATGGGGTGTCGCACCGAATCTCTACTCCTTACCACCCCCAAACTAATGTCTAGCTGAGCTATTCAATTGGGAGATTAAGAAAATCCTCCAGGTTACTGTTCGACCTTACAGGAAGGACTGGTCATCCCAACTTCTGGAAGCTTTGTGGGCTTATAGGATTGCCCACAAAACCCAATTAGGTATGTCTCCCTTCAGATTGGTGTACAGGAAGGCATGTCACCTCCCCGTAGAATTGGAGCACAAAACCTATTGGGCATTACGGAACTGCAACCTAGATCTTTCTAAGGTAGGAACCCACAGAAAGCTTCAAATGAGCGAGATCGATGAATTACGCCACGACGTGTATGAGAACTTACGAATTTACAAAGAGCGGGTTAAGGCCTTTCATGACAAGCACATATCCAGAAAGATCTTTCATCCTGGTAAAAAAGTCTTACTCTTTGATGCCAAGCTTAAACTGTTCCCAAGAAAACAACGATCAAAATGGATTGGACCCTACCTCATCCGACGAATCTTTGGAAATGGAGCCATTGAGATCAGCCCACTCAGCCATGATTCAGAACCTTTCATTGTGAACAGTCAGAGACTTAAACCATTCATTGAATTGACCAATACAAATTTGGTTGAGATATCCTTTACCCTTCATTCTCCTTGAGCTCATTGAGCCCAGCCGATGGCGTAAAACTCAGTGCTTAATGGGAGGCAACCCGTCATTCTTGAAAAACTTGAAACCTTTCTTGATATTCATACACTAAATTCATGTTGCACTTTAGGGTTCATCCATTAGAACAGCTGACCCCACCTCAGGTACCCATACCCGAGTTTAGAAATCGTTCGCAATAGTCACCTCGACCCGTTTGCCCACCCAAAACCTGTTCTAATGAATGATCTAAGCTGAACTCAAACCCACCTAATTTACAATGAGGACAATGCAAATCGTAGGCATGGGGGGGTATGAAAGTGCAAAACACCATTAAACTCATCTCACAAGAAAAGGTTTCAACAAAAAAATCACATATCACAAAAACACCAAAAAAATGAAAAAATCTTGAAAAAGAACAAAAAATTCTGAGGGGAGAGAAAATTTTGATACCATACAAAACTTAAGGAGGAAAAGTGAAAAATGTCAAAAGGAGCACAAAATGAAAAGAAAAAAGAGATAGTCATTAGTAAGAAATTAAGGGATTAACTAAGTTCTAGACCATATCAAGAAAAAGAAAATGAAAGGAAAAAGTGCTAATGAGACACAAAAGAGATTAGTAGGAACGTTGATCTTAAGCGTCTTGGGCTAGACTCTTAGGCTTAAAAATTCAAGTATCCGCTAAGATCTGGATAGTCCTCAAAAGGTTGGGGAAAATGCGAAGCTTAAGTATTAGGTCTAAGGCTTAGGGAGTATTCGGCCACATTAACTGACCTCTGGTTTGCGGGACTTGGTAACCTAAGCACCCTAACCCACACACAGTTTGGTTCAGTGAGCATAATTATGAAAATCATGCAAAAGCATTTAAGTGTTTTGAAAAGGTCGCCTAGATTAGGAGCGGCCGATCAACATAAGTTGATTTAGATGAGTTCCTGACATGGAGAGGCAGGAAATTCCCCTCGAAGATGCGCAATAACATATCGTCTCCTTGATGCTTGTCTCCTAGGATATCTACATATCCTACCGGGGGCATGTAAGCACCCTGTGCTGGTTCAGATGCCATGGGCGGCATTATCATGAAATGTCGATTGCTAGGGTTTGGATTTAGCTATAGAACGCCATGGGGGGGATTATCTCGAAATCTCGAAAGCCAGGGTTCTATGGGTTGCCATGGGTGGTTCTATCACGAAGCATCAATTGCCAGGGACCCTTCGAGGATTGATGATGGGGATGAGGAATCCGATACAGACCGTGTTGAGAAGCTAATCCGAAGCTAGAAATAAAAAGAAAAGAGAGAGAAAACTCTCCAAACAAAGAAATCCTCTGTCTTTCTCTTACAAGAAAACACACTGCAAACTGAACCGAGGCTAAAATACGTTACAAGCACGGGTGCTTTAACCGTGGAGTCCAATGAACCTTAGGATAGTTCCTATGGGCCTTAAAAACCTTCACAGAGGATTAAGGCTAGAGCTGGTCAGGTCCGGATCTTGGTTGGTGCTTGAGTACCTCTAGGCCTACTATCAGCATTCTAGCCTAATCAAAAAGAAAAAAAAAACACTCATCATAATTTGCGAACATCAAGGAACTCATGGTCTAGAACAGAAGTTAAAAACTTAAAATTTTGCTAAGGGACTAGCAAAAGCTAGACATGGGGTTATGATGGGAACATCATCATGAGCCCTAACTAGCTCATTTTGACCCATAAAAGAGAACAAAAGCTCCTACATAATCAACTGGAAGTCCTAACTCAATGAGTAACCATTCTGAGAGAAAAGCAAGAAACAAGGGGTAAAATTGTAATTTTACCATTGCAGTACAACAATGGGTTTTCTCATGAGCTAAACATAGGTTAAATGGTCTTAACAAGATAAAAAGTGAGTTGGGTCAAACAGAAAAGGGTTCATGCAAATTCTAGGAATTAAATGACTTCTTGTAACCCTAAAATTGACCCACTTGATTTAACAAGGTTCTAGCCAGGATAAAATTCACCTAAACCCTCTAAAAATCATGGAAAAATATTCCCTAGGGTTTAAAACCTTCAGTTTGGACCTTAGAACCTATTTTGACCTAAATTGGGGTCTCAGTCAAATATCTGTTGGTGCTAGAGCACCGCAATCGTTTATTTTGATGATAACAAAACACTTGTCTTTTAACATTTGCTTTTGAGTCCTAGCTTTCAGGTCAAATTACAAATGGAGACAGGTGTTTAGACGAAGTTCTAGCTCGCATCCATGGTGGATTGGAGGAGCCGGACAGAGGTGGAGGAGCTTCACGAGGAGCAAAAGCTTGAAGACGGAAGGAAAAGAAGAATATGATAGATTTCTATTTATCTTTTTCTATGTACTTTTGTCTTTATATTCTTGCTCTTTTTATTTTTTCGAATATCTATTAAAGAGCCTCAAAGGATCCTTAAAGTAGTCCTAGGAACACCTGCACTACCCTAGGATACTTAGGTTTTCTATAGAGAACTTAGAAAACCAAAATAGGGATCAGATAGCCTTTTCAAACATCTAATCTAAATTTTAGACGTCTGATAAAAACTTTTAAGATGTCTAACTGTTGACTCAGACGTCCGATTATTTAGGCTAAACTTAGTTAGTTCTATCTGATGAAATCAGATGTCCAGACCTTAGTCCAGACGTCTTAGGAGACGCCTGATGCCTTTGCCAGACGTCTAATTAGTCGATCATTGGCTTCCTTAGCAAACATTGAGGAAATGACCGTTAGCCTCGTATCAGACGTCCGTAGAGGACCCCAGACGTCTGATACATGACTGTTTTGCCTCGACTGACCCAAAATCTTCCTTCAGAGATTTTATAGCTGTTAGAATCGTTGGGAATCCATTTCCAGAAAACAAATAGGTTTCCAGACGTCCAGACCTTGTGCCAGACATCCTATGTGTCATCTGATGAACATACATTAGAACCCTATTTCGGTTTGATTCAAGTCAGAAGGAAACCCGCCTAAAATAAGATGTCTGACTTAGTTCCCAAGCGTCTTAAACGGGTTCTCCAGATGTCTGATGCTAGGACCAAACGTCTGATGACCCTGTCAGAATCATGATTATTTCTGACTATGGCCTGATTCTCTTTGGCTTTGTACCCAACAGTTATGGAAGCCTTCCAAGGCCTTCTAAACCTTCCTAGGGGCTCTATAAATAGAGGAGGACCCCTTGGCTTGTTCATACACCCAAGACACACCCTTGCTAGAATATTTCCACTATCTTGTGGCAAAAAGAAGTAGAAGATCAAATAGAAGAAGCTCTAGCTCTACAAGCACTCACTTCACCTAAGAGCTTTGTCCTGTTGTGCACTCGCTCTCCCAACGACATTACGAGAGCGTTGTTGTGCCAAAGCGTGGTCATGCATCTGCGTCGTCACATCGATGCACTTCCACCAAAGGAAAGTTTCTTAACTCCTATAGAGGCTAGGATTAAATATTTGAGGCTCTATAGGATTGTTGTACTTTATATTATCTTTGGTTGGGTATTCGCTTTGAGAATTCCCATCTCCTACACGAGACAAATTCCTTCTTGCGAAGAGAAGGGGTTTTGAAGAACACTACCCTCGATCTAGGTAGTGTGGTTGTATTTTGAGGTTCAGTTGCCCTCATTCAAGTGACTAGGTTTAGTGGATTTGATCGACTAGGTCGATCGGGAAATCCTAACTCGAGAGGGTTAGGTGGTGGTTTTCACCCAGTTTGGGTTTCCACCTTAAAATACTTGTGTCCTTTGTGTGATTGTTCATTTTGTGAGATTGTCTATTTTAATTCCACGATATTTTTTACGTCACGCACATCTCACCCCCTCCATCCAGGGAATTACAATTGGTATTAGAGCAGGTTCTTACAAGATTGGAATAACACCCAGCAAGAAGATCATGGAGGGAAGCAGCTCCACGAGCAGGATTTCCGAGGGGTAGTCTATGACCCGACCGTCATTCTTTGACGGGAGCAATTACCCATACTAGAAGCTGTGGATGAAGACATGGCTTCAAGCCAATGACTTCACAATATGGGACCGTTGCAAAACCCCCTTCGACATCCCAGAAAGACCCGCCGCAGGATACTCACAGCAGCAGATTCGAGAACTCTTGCTCAACGCAAAAATGATGAACACATTGTACTGCACGCTCAGCCTAGAGGAGTTCAACAGAATCTCACAATGCGCCACCGCATACGAGATCTGGCACACACTCGAGGTAACTCACAAAGGTACCTCAAAGGTAAAGACTTCTAAAATAAATTTACTTTCTCAAGAATTTGAGTCATTTTCAATGAAGTCTAACAAATCTCTAAGTGAGATGAACACTAGGTTCACTCTCATTGTAAATAATTTAAAAGCTTTAGGTAAGACCTTCATCAATGGGGAGCTTCAAGGAAAGCTACTCCGTTCCCTCGGATCGGAATGGGAGCAGAAGGTCATCGCCATCGAGGAGGCGAACGGGGTGGAGGAGCTCAACATGGAAGATCTCCTAGGAAATCTAATGGCCTACAAGACAAAACTAAAGTAGATGAAGAAGGACACACTAGAACCAAAGCTTAAGAAGACTCTTGCCTTCAAAGCTGCATGGGATAGCGAGGTAAGTTCCGACGACAAAGACTTTAAAGTTTTACTTAAGAAATTTTCAAAGTTTTGTAGGGAATCAAAGAAAGAAAAGAAGGAGAAGGAAAGCCCGAGATGCTGCTACCACTGCAACGAGAAAGGGCATCTACGACCAGAGTGCCCTCTTCTCAAGAAGGAGAAGAAGAAGGAAAAGGAGAAGTCTAAGAAGAAGGCATTCCAAGCAACTTGGGATGACACGAGCTCAGAGGAGGAAGAAGAGCAGAACCCCGAGGAAGAAATCGCCTACATGGGCTTCATGGCCATAGGAAGTGATAGTGACAGCGACAACAGTCACAATGAGGTAAATCTCGATTTACAAGATGCTTTCGATGAAATATTTGAGCTTAGTAAATCACTTAAGGTAGAAAATAAAAATATTAAAAGGAATCTTAGTTTTCTTAAAAGTGAAAATGTAAGATTAGAAATAACACTCAAGGATCTAGAAGCTAGTTCTAAGGATAATAACTTGTTATTAGATAATAAAGATTTAATCAATGAAAATACTAAATTGATTGAGGAAAATGCTAGTCTAAAATTAGAAATTTCTGATTTAAAGACTAAGATGCATATTATAGAAAAAGAAATCGCATATCTTGGGGAAAATTTCAACAAATTAATCAACAAAATAGAAAATCTGCATAGCCCTAAGATTGAGAAAGGATCTCCATCAAGGAGACCCGCTAATAGATCTGGATCCAAGCTCACTTGGATACTGAATAAAGAATTGGAATCTTGTTTTGTAGGTTTCAAAGAAGATATCAACATAAAGGATTAGACCTACAAGCTCAAGGCTGGTCAACTCGAGTTGGGAAGACCAAGGAGGAGAACGAGAAGACTGATGAGACGACGAACAACAGAACAACCCGCCGCAAGTCATCCGCTAGATTGGAGACCGGTGCTGATGCTCGAGCCTCCAAACTACAGATGGGAGCCCCATTCGATGTGGCATCCACCACCTCCATTTGGGCCATTCTATTCGTCATGGTAGGTGAGGTAACCCTTAACCCTATCCTTTTATCATTAACATATAGATAGGGGGAGTTAAAATTATGGGCTATGTGTCAATCATTAAGGGGGAGATCTTGTTTAGTTAGCTATATTTCTTTTAGAAAGGGGGAGAAAAATAATAGCTATCTTGTTGTTACAAAAAAAGGGGGAGGACGTTATTTTTGTTAAAAGAAATTCAACCCAATTATAGAAGAGCATGTCTTAAGGGGGAACTATAGGAAATTTAAAATTGATAAAAACCTTTTTGATAATGTCAAAAAGGGGGAGGATTTTATGCAATATTATTTTTTGTTTTGTCATCATCAAAAAGGGGGAGATTGTTGATGCTAGAGCACCACGATCGTTTATTTTGATGACAACAAAACACGTGTCTTTTAATATTTGCCTTTGAGTCCTAATTTTTAGGTTAAATTGCAAATGGAGATAGGTGTTTAAATAGACTTATAGCTCACATCCATGGAGGATTGGAGGAGCTGGACAGAGGCCTTATAGGGATCAGATAGCCTTTTCAGGCGTCTAATCTGAATTTCAGACATCTGATAAAAAATTTTATTACATCAGACTATTGACTCAGATGTCCAATTGTTTAGGCTGGACTTAGTTAGTTCTGTCTGATGAAATCTAACGTCCAGACCTTAGTCCAAACATCTTAGGAGACGTCTAATGCCTTTGCCAGACGTCCAATTAGTGGATCGTTGGCTTCCTTAGCAAACGTTGAGGAAATAACCGTTAGCCTTGTATCAAACGTCCATAGAGGACCCCAGACGTCTGATACATGATCGTTTTGCCTCGACAGACTCAAAATCTTCCTTCAGGGATTTTATAGTCGTTAGACTCGTTGGGAATCCATTTCCAGATAACAAATAGGTTTCCAGATGTCCAAATCTTGTGCTAGACATCCTGTGTGTCATTTGATGAACATACATTAGAACCCTGTTTCGGTCTGATTCAAGTCAGGAAGGAAACCTACCTAAAATCAGACGTCTGACTTAGTTCCCAGACGTCTTAAACGGGTTTTCCAAATGTCTAATGCTAGGACCAAACGTCTGATGACACCGTCAGAATCATGATTATTTCTGACTACAGCTTGATTCTCTTTGGCTTTGTACCCAATGGCTATGAAAGCCTTCCAAGGCCTTCCAAAGCCTTCCTAGGGGATCTATAAATAGAGGAGGACCCCTTGGCTTGTTCATACACCCAAGACACACCCTTGCTAGAATATTTCCACTCTCTTGTGTCAAAAAGAAGTAGAAGATCAAATAGAAGAAGCTCTAGCTCTACAAGCACTCACTTCACCTAAGAGCTTTGTCCTACTGTGCACTAGCTTTCCCACCGACATTACGAGAGCGCTGTTATGCCAAAGCATGGCTCACGCATCCGCATCGTCACATCAATGCACTTCCACCAAAGGAAAGTTTCCTAACTCCTATAGAAGCTAGGATTAAATATTTGAGACTCTATAGGATTGTTGTATTTTATATTGTCTTTGGTTGGGTATTCACTTTGTGAATTCTCGTCTCCTTCACGAGATAAATTCCTTCTTGTGAAGAGAAGGGGTTTTGAGGAACACTAACCTCGGTCTAAGTAGTGTGGTTGTATTTTGAGGTTCAATCACCCTCATTCAAGTGACTGGGTTTAGTGGATTTGATCGACTAGGTCGATCGGGAAATCCTAACTCGAGATGGTTAGGTCGTGGTTTTCACCCGGTTTGGGTTTCCACCATAAAATGCTTGTGCCCTTTGTGTGATCGTTCATTTTGTGAGATTGTCTATTTTAATTCCGCAATTTCTTTTACGTCACGCACATCTCACCCCCTCCATCCAGGGAATTACAATATCTACCCTAAATTTGGTTTTTGTGTAAATTACCAAGTCAAACATGGTCAAACCTAAAATCCAACTTCACCATTGGATTCCTTAGGTCCAAATTAGGTTTGTGCCAAAATTTGGACCTAAGGGGAATTCATCTTGACCTACTTTGCAAACTGCTTGTTGAACGTATTACGAACGCTACGCTAACGTGTTCGGTTTTGGAAAACCTGTCGTTGTAGTTCGAAAGCGAAGAATTCGTGTTCAACAAATAAAATTTATACCGAAATTAAAATTCCAGGTCGAACACAGGGAGGCAGATGTTTGATTTAAAAACTATGCGTTTCTTTTTATTTGTCACAGAATAGTTCAATTTAAAATTATCTAATTATTTACGATAAATAGAAGAGAGAGAGTAAGAGAGAAAGAGAATATTACACAGAGAAATCAAAATGAGATGTAGAATAAACAAGGAATTTTTTATTGAGGAGATTGTTCATTACAACTAGAAAGCATAAAACAATTACTCTAGAAAGCGATAAATTTACTTTAGAAAGCATTAAAAGAATGGAGGGAGAAATGTCCTCCTCAACGATTGCTTGGAGGACGAACAAAACTACACTAGAAAGCAGTAAATTTATACTAGAAAGCAGTAAAAAGAATAGGGAGAGAGAAATCCTCCTCGACGGTTGCTTGGAGGACGAGCCGGATGGGACGACGCCTGGACGAAGGAGAACGAAGCAGAAGAATAGGAACAAAGCAGCACGCCGTCGTCGTTGCGGGATCCACTTCCGAAGGGGAACGAAAATTGGACTTTATCTCGTGAGAAGCATCCCGGGTGTGGGACAAGCTTTTCTTGAGCTTTGGAGGGGTAGAGAGGAGAAGGAAGGGATGAAAATTTCGTATGGAGGGGGTCTCCTTTTATAGATGCAAGGAGTGGGGGCAAAATGGACATTACAACTTCAAAACAATAAATGAGGGGTCTTTAGTGATGGATAAATCCGTCACTAAAGCCCCAACGTGGGCATAGCTTCCGCGCCCACGCGCGCCGCTTCAGCTGCCTGCGCGGCCAACGTACACGCACGTCCAGCGATCCTCAGCCGTTTGATCGCGAGATCGGACGGCTTAAGTCGCGCCTTCTCTTGCTGCATTACGCGCCCGCCCGCGCGTCCGATTGCGTGTCCGTGCCGTTTGTCCAATCACGCATCGGCGCTATTGGGCGTGCGCAGCCGTTGGATTGCAATCTGACGCTCGCTTGCGCCTGATTTGAGGCTCGCGAGTCTCGATCCCGCGACCTCTGCTTCGCCCGCCGCTTCATCTCCGCTGCGCTACGCTGTCGAGAAGGTCGCGAGGATGATTTTAAAGCGCCGAGTCCACAGCCGTTGGATCAAGATCCAACGGCGGAGAGGGGGCGGGTGTGCGGTCTTCATGGAATGTAGGCGGCCGTTTGGGCGGCCGAGATGGCACCACGTGGCGCCATCTTGGCCGTCCATCTTCTGGAAGTTGTAGATGGTGCCACGGATGTCGGATTGACTCGATTTTTGTGTCGTTGAGCTGCAATTGTCGATCCGAATTCATCCGTGCGGTTGGATTTGTCATCTGAAGTGCGGATTTTCACCATCCTGGCCCTTGATCTTCTAGGGTTCCCCGATCACTATCTGATGCTATGGATGCCTGATTAGGGCGATCTTGGATTCGTTGAACTCCAATCGTCGCCCTAATCACATCCATACGGTTGGATCTTTGATCCGAGGCCCCGATAAAATGTTTGCCCTGTCCAAGCACATAAAAGGAGACAATTAACCTCCATTTTATTCAAACTACTCTAAATGCAAGATGATGCATGTTATGCAATATTTATATCATGAAATGCAATCCTATGCTTAAGAACATGCATAAATAGACATTTTAAGTAGTGTAAATGTGTTTACATCACTGCTCCAGCCCAATTACTTTTCTACCCCTATCTTTTGAAAACCTCTGCAGAAACCCCCTATCTTTGTCTTCGCTCTTTGCAATTAGGTCTCTTCGCCATTATAGCGGAGGGAATCCTACTCCAGCGAGGTTTGAGGGAAAGATCTCTCTGATTTCCCATAGAATCCCCTTCAAAATTGAAAGGGAGATTCTCTGAGAAATCTCCTCCAGTTTGAACATAATCAGAGGCCCTATTTGGCACCCAATCTCTCATGCGAATGCATGAGAGATTCGGGCCTCCTGCAACCTTCCATCTTCTGCGAGCTTGCCGTGCTTGGAATCTTGGCTTCCAAGCATAAATCCTCCCTCCAGAGCCTATAAAAGCATACCCAACCCCCCCCCCCCCCCATCTCCTAAGGTTGAAATTGGCCTGAGAATCCTCTATTTCTTCTCTTCCCCCTCCGGCCAGTGACTCAGCAAGCTCTGGCGACATCCCTCTCTTTCCCTCGTCGCTCTGCCACAATACCAGTGGTAGGGTTCTCTTCCTCCTGTTCATCTGCATCGTGCCACACCCGCCGATGCCTCTGCAACCCCTTCGTCATCGCCATCCTCCCCCTACTGAGTGTTTCATCTCCGACGATGGCAATACGAGCCGGCAGCCATCTTTGCCTCCCCATTCATCTATCTACGCACAGCTAAGTCTCTCTTCTTTCTAATCATTTTTCTCTCTTCATTTCTTAAAAACACGCATCGACGCATGCAACCACCATCACCTTCTTCATCTTCGGCCAGACCTCCGGCGAGGCGTCCCCACCGCTCCACACCTCCATCTACCTTACCAACCACCCCATAAGCACCATAACACCTCACAAATCCTAAACCCTTACTCCACTCACCGCACCACACCCCCAAAACACCCCCCAAACACACCCACTTCCACGCACACAGGGTGCCTTAGGCATGCACACTCTGGCCACCCACGCCACGCCAACCCCCGCACTACATTCGCCATGTTTCGACGAAGCTGTCTAAGCTTTCTAATGAGGCCACGAGGCCATTTTCGTGTTGACAGGTGTAAGCATCTCCACCGCCATTAATGACCGTGAGGAGCTTGCTTGCAAGACTCCTTCAGGTCTCCCCGCTCCTGGTGCACAGCCCCAGGTTGCGTGGATTCCCCTAGCGCGTATAACTAGGTGAGCAATTGGCTTCGAAGACACCAGTAGTAGCTACAATCAAGGGAAGCCTCCTGCTGCAGACGCACGCGAAGGAAGGTGGGATGTTTAGTCCTACCTCAGAAGCTATTGAGCGGGCGCAGTGGAATAAAGTGAAAAAGTGAATAAGGCTCTTCGCCTCCTAACCACAGGGTGAGGTCCCACTCACCCTCTCACTACCTCGTCCGTGACCCGATCCCCGTAGACCTGGCTTGTCCAGTATACCTAACCTGCACTCCTCGCCCACCACCGCATGTTGGTGGGCCTAGTCCTGGGTGCGTACTCGACCCGATTACCCAAGAAGCAGCTCTAGGAGAGCGAGCCTAAGAGAGAAAGAGGAAGAGAGATTGCAAGGGTGGGTAGGAGTAGGTTTTGCTCTCTCACAAGCAAGGAGAAGAAGAAGAAGCCAAGGAAGAAGAGGGCGGAAGCCATCAAAGCTAAGGGAGGAGAAGGCACGAACTAAAGAGGAAGAACCTGAAGATTGAAGGGTTGAAGAAAGAGAAAGAAAAGGAGAAGGAACTGAAGGTAGAAGAAAGAGGTGCTGCCAGAAGAAGAAGAAGAAGCCAAAGGCAAAGGTCAAAGAAACTAAAGGCAGAAGGAAAAGGCACAGGCATGAGAGCAGAAGGAAAGAAAGAAAGAAGAAGGAAGGAAGCAGCCAGAGAAGATCAGAGACAGATTAGAGAAGAGAGAAAAAGAAGAAATAAAGCATTGTAGCATCTATAAGTTTAAGACGTATGATTCACAAATCAGACCATTTTTTGCTTGTCTTCATACATTGACTTCTTTATTCTCCTATGCTTACATTTTTTACAACTCTAGTTTTCATTACAAATTATATTCAATTTTCCAAAGTTGTGCTCTTGATTTTTAAACCCCAATTTGCTCCTTGTGTTCGACCTCGGACTTAAAACTTCGAGCAATAAAATTTATTTGTTTTTGAGCAATTTTAACTATACTACGATGCATCAATTTTAAAACCTTGATCTCACCTGTTAAACACCAACATCTACTCAGTTTTAGTTAGGCTTGGGATGATCGTGCTCTTGGAATGTGATGGACCCTTAAGATGGGTTGTGCCCTTAATGATTAGATAAAATGTGTCTGTGTGCACAACCATGGCTTGCAAACAAGGTTATTTGTTGATGTGTCTTTTAGGGTTTAACCTTGTTTAGTCGTTGTTAGGGTTTAATTCTTAGGTTGGTTCAATCAAAGTTTAGTAGAACACTCCAAGTTTTGAAAACACGGGTGATGATATGTTCCTTTAAAAATAAAAAATAATGTGGAGTGCCTGGTTTAGCCCTAAGAATCAACCCTAAGTGGCAAGCTACTTGATGGATCGCTTTTATCTTAAGTGGTATGGCCCAAATAGCTCAATCAATTGACCTATTGCACCACTTAGTTAAGGCACGTAAAAATGTTTGACTTATTTAGATTTCTACTCACTTATTTGTATGTTGAGTTAAGTGTACTGGGTCCACAAGTTAGAATCCAGTTAAGTGGTAGAATCAAAGGGGAGTGGTGCGCCTTAAGTCGAGAGTTGTGGGTGTTAAGGTGTGTCTCTTTCAGAAAATCCCACAATCAGATACCTTTTTTTTTATTTTTTTATTTATGTGGATGGCAAGGTGAGTGGAGGTGGCAAACAAACAACCAAATCTATCCTAGGGTTTATAAAAAGCACCTAAGTTGATTTGGGTTTAAGTTATTAGGTTATGAAATTGAAACTAAGGTGGGGGTGGTGTGGGGGACACTTACAAAACACTCTACCTGCACTTTACTCCGGTCTACCGCTTTGGCTCACCTCGGAAGAGTACCTGCAATCATAGTAAGATTAGAGAAAAAGTGAGATAAAAGTTAGGTAAGGCGGAAAAAATGCAAGAAAAACCAAAGAGCATTGCCTCCCCAGCAACGGTGCCAAAATGATGGGGGTGTGCTTCGCGAATTAAAATCGAGATTCGGAGAACCCATCATCATAGCTGGCAAAACGAGTCTATCAGATAAAATTTATAACCAAAACTCGAAAAGTGAGTCCCGGATTGAACACGGGGAGGAGAACGTTTGGTTTTATAAAAATCCACACTTTGCTTTTATTTGTTTTTGGTTGTTTTTCCCTTTTCTAATTTTTTTGGTATTTTTAATAGGGCAAGAGATCAGGTCGATGAAATCTAGTTAATCTACTTGCAAAATAAAAAGAAAAGAGAGAGAGAGGAACAATCACATATATTTCTTAATCCAATGTTTTCTACAACTAAGAAAGTGAAAAAAACTACACTAGAAAGCAGTAAAGATAGATGGAGATGAGAAAATCCCCCTCAATGGTTGCTTGGAGGATGACTCGCTCTAACGTCGCCTGGAAGAAGGTGGTGAGGAGTGGGACGAATGGGGACAAAGCCGGAGGATGGAGGATGGGGCAGGATGACGTCGCGGCGAGGATCTTCTTCCCAAAGGGTGGTGAGAGGATGGCCATGGGATGCTCCACGAATGGGGATGAGGGGAGGGAAAACTATTTGATTTTCTAATCTAGAGGAACATCCTGGGCTTGGGACAAGCTCTCTCTAAAGCCTTGGAGCTGGTGAGAGGAAGAAAGGAAGAGATGAAGAAAATGGGAGGGGTAGGGGTCCTTTTATAGTGGAGGAAAGAATCAAATTCGTATACAGGACATTTAGTGACAGTCATAAACGTCCCTGGAGATCGGCCTAAAACGTCGCTGAAGATAGCCCATGCACCCCCGCTGCCGCTGTGCTAGCCCGTGCTCCACGCGCCGTGTCGCGCGCCTCTACGTGCTACGCACCTGCATGCACTACCGCTGCGTGCTCGCATTGCTATGCACGTACGGTGGCACATGCGTTCGCATGGGCAGCCTGGGTTGCACCACGTGGCGCGATTTGGGCTGTTCATATTCTTTTTGTTATAGGGGCTGCTACAGAGGTTGGATTGAGTCAATTTTCACACCGTTGGGTTGCAATCGTCGACACGAATCCATCTACGTGTTCGGATTTGTCATTTGAAGTACCGAATTATGTCACCTAGTCCCTTGGTTGTTGATCTTCCTCAGACTGCATATGGTGCTGTGGGACTCCAATCAAGGTGATTTCGGAGGCATTGGACTCCGATCGTCGTCTTGATCAAGATCTGTATGGTCAGATTGTTAACCTAAGGCTTCAAATTAAATATCCTTCTCTCCTGACCACAAAAAGGACGCAATTAATCTAAATTATATACAACTACTCTAAATGCAGAATGATGCATGCTATGCAATATTTATAACATAAAATGCAAATATAAGCCTAGGAACATGCATGTATAGGCATTTTACCCTCAATAATTGTGTCTACATCGTACCCCCATGCCTATCTTTTGCTAGTCCCTAGCAAAATTAAACTACATGCTACGTATAAAAACAGACTTAGGATTCGATTGCTTAGGCCTAAGTCGTTTATTAACAATAGAAAATTTCAACTAAGGTCTTAAATAATGAAAACTCAATAGTACCTAGGTGCCTACCAAAATGCAGACCGCCCAAGTCCTCCCCTTATTTGAAAAGGGAAGATACATTTTTTTATTTTTCTTCTTTTCTAATTTTTTTGTACTTTTGGAGTTTACGAGTTTCGGGATAACTTTTTATGGCTACCCGACCCGCTCAAGACTCGAAAAGGACTCTAAGTGCTAAGCATCTAGTGAAAAGAGTGAAAGACTCACTAGGCGGCCGTTGAAATGGACTTTGGGTTTCTACGACCCTAGGTGACCTTGCCTAAAGGTTTATCTTTTCGAACAGTAGCTTTCTCCCTACTTTTATTTATAGGGTCAACACAAGGGCGAATCCAGTGTATATCTCCCTAGTTTATTCTACTTCCCCACTTCTTCCCTAAGTGTTTCTACGAACCTAGTGCTACGGGACTCTGATCGAGGCAATTTTGGAGGCGTTGGACTCCGATCGTTGTCTTGATCAAGATCTGTATGGTCAGATCGTCAACCCGAGGCTTCAAATTAAATATCCTTCTCTCCTAACCACAAAAAGGATGCAATTAATCTAAATTATATACAACTACTCTAAATGTAGAATGAGGCATGCTATGCAATATTTATAACATGAAATGCAAATATAAGCCTAGGAACATGCATGTATAGGCATTTTACCCTCAATAATTGTGTCTACATCACTAAACAACACACAAGACTTAGGACTCTTCTATCCAAAGTCAGACACATTGGAATTATATTCCTTTTGTGATGCTGACTATGCAGGCAGCTTCACAGACCGAAAGAGTACTAGTGGAACTTGCCAACTTCTTGAAAATTCCCTAGTCTCTTGGTTCTCTAGAAAACAAAACACTTTATCTCTATCCACAACTGAAACAGAATATGTAGTAGCATCCTTAGCATGTTCACAAATATTGTGGATGAAACAGACTTTAAAAGACTTTGGATTAACTTTTAAAAATAACAAAATCTTGTGTGACAACACTAGTGCAATCAACTTATACAAGAATCCAGTACAACACTCTAGGGCCAAACATATTGATATTAGACATCACTTTCTTAGAGATTGTCTTAAAAGGGAATATCAACTTAGAATTTATTAACATAGAAAAACAGCTAGCCAATATATTCACAAAACCTTTATCAAAAGATAGGTTTAATCAAATTTGCCATTCACTATGTTTATTTAGATTAAAAGAGCTTAACTAAGTAGCCTAAGAAAAGACTTATTTTTCTTATTTTGATCGATCAATTTTAAATTTGATCGACCAACCTTTGATTGATCAAAACTATTATTTGATTGACCAAAACTTGAATTTGCTTGGAGGGAATTTTCCCTCCAAACTTCAAACTCTGATCGACCAAATACTTATTTTGATCGATCATTTCTTATTTTGATTGACTAAAATCAAATTTTGATTGACCAAAACTAGGCGGATTCACCTTTGCGATTGCGATCTCGTTTCCTCATTTTCCGTTCACAATCTTCATTTACCATTTCTAACCTCTGTGATTAGTTTCCTTAAGTGCATTTACCTATTTTGCTAATCATGTTCTCTTTAAAAAATCCTCGTTTTTACCCCTAAACCTATTTTTTTAACCATCATAGATGGTCCCCACTTCTTTCAAACACTACCCCACAACTTCTATTCTCCTCTGATCAACCAACGCCGCCGGCTCGGACCTCCTCGCACACGCCCTCCTCCATGAGTGGGTCCCTTGTGCACCGGACCTTGCAAGTGCATGCCTGATTGTCGCATCCTCACACCTTCGTGCTCGCATGACTTCGACCACCTCGCACGCCCTCCATTCGGCCTCTATTTTGATCGACCAACTTTGGTTTGTTCTCGGTACATTCTAAACCTTGAATACATCCATCCCTTTGGATTTTTCTTGTGTTTAAAATGTTCTTTGACTTACTCTCACTTGTTTGATCTTATTTTCATATTTTTCTTGCAAAATCATGTTGCATACATGAGTTTATCATCTGGTCAAACACCCTTTTTTTTTCCGGTCTGAGGTCTTTTGGTCGATCAAACCCTTTGGTTGATCAACCAATCATCCAGTTCATTTTTGGTCGACCAATCGACATTTTTGATCGACCAACCATGTTTTTTTCAGCACCTCATGATGGCACCCAAATGTACTCAAGGCTCTTCTAGTCATCATGATGATACTTTCGATCGCTTTTTTTATTACCGAGGCTGCTTGTGATCAATTTTCTTTGTTTGCAAAGTTCTCTCTGCACGTCGAACGACCCATTTACTTCACCTATTTCGAGTCTATCTTCGCTGGGATCCACAAAAAATCTGCATACCATCAGATTTTGCATCTATTTGAGCAGAACTTTTATGCAGGTTCCAAGCATAGCCGCATTCCCGGTGTTGATCCCATGGCCTGTCACCTATTTTATCCAATCTCAAAGATATGGGTGAAGGCTCCAACATCGAGTTGACCTCGAACGTCTATGGGATAGAGGTTTTGGTCAATGCGAACGTTTTGACAGAGATTCTTGGCTATCCTTCTATTGGACCCACTTTTCTTGACTTGCATTAGCAGACTTAGTCCGATACTATCAGGGAGACCCTACTCACTCCCACTCATTTTGACTTGGGCCATCTTGCCAAGTCACCCTTTTTCCATCATTTGCCTTACTTTCTGAATCGTGTCTTTTTGTGGAACTTTATGTCCAAGTCCATATCTTTGGAAAACTGCCCTGGTATAACATTGATCACCCTCTATGCCTTTATGAAGAACAAACGATTCAATTGGAACCATTTGATTCTTTATTTTATGAGTAAACCACCCAGTAGCTCCTTCCAGTTTGGGACACTTTTATCCCATATTTTTCTTCATTTCAGTGTACCCATGGACATCAATCATAAACAATTTATCACTTGTGCCTCCATTTTTGATAAACTCACTTATGCGAAGATGGAGCAAGCACAGGGAGCTCGCAATGAGGGTGCACCACAGGAGCAGCAACAGTAGCAGGAGCATACCACAGTACCTTCTCCATTCCCGCCTTATGAGCACTTCACTGCGACATGTCCACCTCTAGTGAGACCTTCACCCTCTTTCTACGATCAGGACTGGAGCTTCTCGGATAGTTAGATTTCAAGCAAGGACTTTGTCACTATTCAGGATGTGACCACTGGTATTTCTTTGATGATGCATAGGCAAAGAGAGACAGGCATGGTTATGATGAGGCACAGGCATCAGGTATCAAATTACCTGAATGCTCAGAGTTAGTTTTTGGACAAACTTGGAGAGTCTATTCATAGCATTCAGCAACAACTTCACCAACCTCCTCGACCTTGTTGTTCAACTACCATGCCTTCTGCAGCACCTCCTCCTCCTCCTACTTCATCAGCTTCACCAACAGCACCACCAGCTGACTAGCAGATTACTCCTTGCAGGACATTTAGGCATTCGACACCACGTTTGTTAGCTCAGTGACACCTTTGCTTTGGTCATCCTGCATCTTCTGAGAGATCAGATTCATTGGATCTAGAGCTAGATACTAATCTTCAAAGCACCATGGATGCCTTTATGGCAACTTTAGTGAGGGATGGAGAATATCCTATGGATCGCAACTAAATACTAAAGGGGAGGGGTGAATAGTATTGCTTTAAAAAAATTAAGAGTCAGATTAAAAAATAAGACAATAGAGATACATGCATAGAGTACAATTAATTTATAGTGGAAACCCAATCCGAGTAAAAACCATTACCTAAGCCTCCCAGCTTAGGACTTTTTCGACTAGTACAAGCTAATCAATCCACTATTCACACCACTTGACTGAGGGTGGCACAACCTCTTACAAACCCTTCTCTTTTATCTTGAAGAGAAGCAAAAACAAAAATCACGGATCTTCCAAACAGGCTTGGGATCCATAAATCAAAAGCAACAAAATAGAATAACAATAAAATGAATTCTATGGAAACTCAATAAATGATCAAACTGATTTTTCGCAGAGGTTCGAGGTGTCGTGCTTTCGAAGAGCGTGAAGAACGCGACATGAAAGCCTTTTGCAATAAGCATGAGAACATCTGATTTTGAATGATGTTTCTATTAAACGTTGTGTATGAATGGGCTGCGTACGACCTCTATTTATACAAAAGGTTTTGCTTGAAAAGGAAAAAAATTGGTCGATCAATTAAGGCTAATTGGTCGATCAAAAAGTAATTTGGTCGATCAATTAAGAATGTTGGTTGATCACTTGTTGGTCGATAAATTAGCTTGGTCGGTCGATCAAGAGGATTTTTCTCAACTTCCTAAAATGGACTGATTTGATCGGTTAAGTAAGTAGGTTGGTCGATCAAAGTGTTTTGGTAGATCAATTAATAAGCCTAGTTGATCAATAACCCTAAAATTTGGATTTGAAAAGATATGCGAAAAAATCATTTTTGAGTTTTATTTGAGGTTCCTTATAATAAAGTCCTAAACTCAAATAAATGATAAAGATGCACATCAGCAACTATCTTAACTTGTGTCTTGAATAGAGGCTTCAATCCAAGATAGTCCTGAAATGTCAGTTTTAGCAATAAACATAATTTGGTGTATCAAAATAGAGGTTCTTACATTCTCCCCCTTTTGACGACAACAAAATTAAAATTATGAATAACTTTGCATAATATCTCCCCCCTTTTTGTTTTAGTAAAAGTAAACATGTTGTTGGTTATTTCACAATTAACTCCCCCTTAAATAAGTAATATAAGCATCAATATAAGATCATGCATTGTTATTCGCTCTGAAATAGGTTTTAAAATTGTCGCATTGCAGTATAGATTGAATCAATGTGAAAACATATAAATTTATTACTTGAATGAAATCTGAGGTCGAACACAAGGAGCAAATAGAAATTCACGCACTAATCTCAATAGATAATATAAATGAGCACAATTAATTACTCAAAAACTAATATGCGATATATAACATGAGTATATGAAGAGATAAAAAGAATTCTAGATAAAATAATGATGATTTGGATCACCAATTATTAGCCTAACACATATAGTAAATACTCAAATATAATCAAATGAAGGAATAGATAATCAGACGACTTAAAGTGCATTGCAATAGTGCTCCTTCTTTCTTTTTCTTCTGCTTCTGCCTTTGATTTTCTTCTTTTCTTCCTCTACGTACATAGGTTCTTCTTCCTTCTCCCTTTCTTCCCTTCTCTTCTTCACAACTCTTTCAGTGGCTAAGTGTTTAGCCCAAGTTCTTGTACACAGAGCAAAACTCCCTGCCCCTACACACTCTCTCTCCTTCTCTTTCTCTGGGTTTCCACCTTTCTTCCACCTTCACAAGGCCATGCACAGTATCGGGTAATCGAATTCGGACCTAAGCGCACCTGGGACCAGGGCTACGGGCATGAGTCGCAGTTAAGGAGTGCTTGGCTAGGCAGGTAATCAGATGCACCAGGTCCACAGGGCAAGTCTTGTGGATGAGGCACGTGAGGGTGCGGGGGGCCTCACCCCCCAAGTGTTGAGGCGATAAGCCCTTAACACTTTTTCCTCTTCTGGGGCTACAAACGTTCTGTTGCGTCCGATATGGCACTAAAGATAGTGCCTCTTCTTCACGTAGCTAGCAGCAGCCGTTCCTTCGTCAAATTCACAGTCAAGCCATGGTCAACAGCTCCAATAGATGACCCAAGAGTGATCCTGGGATGATTATGCAATAGTTGGAGTCAAGACATGGAGGATGCGAGACTTGAAGCAAGCTTGAAGCTTCCATCAATGGTGAGCTTGACCTGAAGACCTGAAATCCAAGATATGGCCTTTTGGCCTTGTTAAAACACTTCAGGGGAGTAGCCGTGAGTCGTGGAATGTGGTGGCGGTGGTCTTGTGGTGGATGGATGTGTGTTGTGGCCGGACGGAGGTGGATATGGCCGGAGGGAGTGGGTCTGTCCGGGGGTGAGTTTGGGTGGATGGGAAGGCAAATAGATAGAGGGGTTTTGTTGGTGGAGTCGTGGCAAAGATTGTGAGGTGGTTGGTGAGGCGGATGGAGGGTTGTAGCGACAAAAGTGCCTCGCCGGAGTTTCGCTTGGAGACGGAGACGATGAGGGTGAGCGTGTTGAGTTGAGGGTATTTTTGGGTTTTGAGGGTATAAAACTAACCTAAGTAGACTAAGGGAACTAATTACCTATTCTAAGTGGACGAATGGAGTAAGAGGACGCCGGCTTTGATTGGCCAAAGTCGGGGAAGATGAATTCTCTGGTGGGTGGTAACGGCGATGACGACGGAGATTAGGAGGCGCCCACTGTTATGGTGCGACGCAGAAGAAGCTAAGGGGGAGGAATCCACCATTGGTATTGAGGTTGGACAATGAGAAAGATTAGGAGGAGTCGCTAGACATCATGGAGCCTTTCAGCTAGAGAGGAGGGAGGAAGGAGGGGGATTACCGGCCAAAAGTGAGCGTGATAGTTCAGCCGAGCCCTAGGGATCCTTATATAGGGCTCAAGGAGGCCTTCCAAGCTTGGAAACCAAGCTTGGAATCTTTGAGCTTACACACAAGTAGGAGACCCAATCCTTCAAGCGATTCGCATGAGGATTTGGGCAAGAATTTGAGCCCAAGATGCGGCTCAAATTGTAGGAGAATCTCTCAGGAGTTTCCCTTCCAAAATTGGAAGGGATTTGCCAATCAATTAGGCAGAAATCCCTAGTTGAAGATCGTCGGAGTAGGAGTTCCTCCACGATAATGGTGGAGGGACCTGATTGCAAGAAGATGATAAAGATAGGGGGCCCTTTGCAAAGAATTCAAAAGTTAAGGTCTAAATGAGATAGAAAGAGTCTGACTGGACCAAAATGCAAACTTGGTCAAGATGATCTCAGATTGGGCCCAAATTTTGGTAAAAATCTAATTTATTCCCAAGGAATCTAATAGTGAAGTTAGATTTAGGTTCTGATCAAGTTTGATTGAGTAATTTATGCAAAAAAACCCAAATTAAGGAAAATGTCAGTCAGAAACTCTTTTCGATCAAGATGGGTTCTAATGGTAAAATTGAAGGTACTAAACCTTATAGAATATTTTTCTATGAATTTTAGAGGGTTTAGGTGAATTTTATCCTGACCAGAACCTCAGTTAATTAAGCGAGTCTATTTTTAGGATTTCAGAAGTCATTTACTTCTCAAAATACGTGAAAACCCTTTTCTATCTGTACTAACCCACTTATTGGACATTTAAGGCCATTTGATCCGTAATTACCACTTGGGAAGACCCATGGTTGCTCTACTTTCAAGATATGATGATAAAATTACAGTTTTAACCTTGTTTTCTTATCTTTCCCTCAAAATGGATTTACAGTGACTTAAGGCTCTTTGGCATTTATGTGGGAGCATTTATTCCTTGATAATAACTAAATTAAGCTAGTTATGGCTCATGATGGCATTCCCATCATAGCCCCATGCCTAGCTTTTGCTAGTCCCTTAGCAAAATCTCATGAAATTAACTCAAATTCTAAACCATATGCCTTTTTATGCTCAGATTTCTGCTATGTGCCTTCTTTTGTAGATTAGATCAGAATGCCGATTATAGGCCTAGAGGCATTCAAGTACCAACCAGGATCTAGACCTGACCAGCTCTAGCCTCAATTCACCGTGAAGGTTTCTAAGGCCCATCGGAACTAACCTACGGTTCATTGAACTCCACAGTTAAAGCACTTGTGCTTAAGACATGATCTAGCCCAGGTTCAGTTTGCAGTGCATTTTTGTAAGAGAGAGACAGAGGATTTATTTTTTTTGGAGAGTTTTCTCTCTCTTTTCTTCCTTTATTTCAGGCACGCTCTTGCGAGGTTCGTTGCATGAAGGACCCACGCATGGAGGAGGGCGTAAGCTATTAGGTCGAAGCTGATGCAAACATGTTTATATTGCATAAGATGTCTATTTATGCATGTTCTTAAGCATAAGATTGCATTGCATAATATAAATATTGCATAACATGCATCATCTTGCATTTAGATTATTTTGAATAAAATGGAGGTTAATTGTCTCCTTTTATGTTTAAGGACAGGGAAAAATTTTTATCGGGGCCTCGGATCGAAGATCTAACTGTACAAATGTGATCAGGGTGACGATTGGAGTTCAACGACTCCAAGATCGCCCTAATCTGACATCTGTAGCATCAGATAGAGACCAGGAAACTCTAGAAGATCAAGGACCAAGATGGTGTGAATCCGCACTTCAAATGACAAATTCGATCACACGGATGGATTCGGATCGACGATCGTAGCCTAACGGCGCAAAAATTGACTCAATCCAACAACTGTGGCACCATCTACATCATCCAGAAGATGGATGACATGGCGCCACGAGGTGCCATCTCGGCCGCCCAAATCGGCCTAGTTGACTTCAGAGCCGACCGCACCCTTCTACCGCATGTTTAATCGTGGTCGTTGGATCTCCATCCAACGGCCATGGACAAATGCTCCTCAACTCAACCGCGCGACCATTTCTCCTCCACAGCGCAGTGGGCGAGAGCGCTTACGTGAGCGAGCGGCACGCGATCGAATCGCGAGGAGCCGGTGCAAACGAGCGGGCACAGGCGAGCGTTGGATCACGATCAAACGATCGTGAGCGCTCAATAGCGCCCACACGCTATCGCACACCCGCGCATGACGAGCCATCAGACACGGCCGTTGTGTGCAGAGGAGGTGCTGCGAGGCGTGAGATAAGCCGTCCGATCGTGAGGATCAGCTGAACGTGGAGTGCAAGTTACACACGAGGAGGCGAGCGGCTGCGTGGGCAGCGCCGCACTACGCCCACGATGGGGCTTTAGCGACGGTTTTATCCATCACTAAAGACCCCTGATTTAATGTTTTTCAAATAAAAATGACCAAATTGCCCTTACTCCTTGCAACTATAAAAGGAGACCCCCTCCACATGAAATTCTCATCCCTTCCTTTTCTTTTCTCTCTCTCCAAAGCTCAAGAGAAGCTTGTCCCACACCCTGGATGCTTCTTGCAAGATAAAGCCAATTTTTCATCCCCCTTTCGGAAGCGGATCTCGCGACGACGATGACGTGCTACCCTATTCCCATTCTTCCCGCTTCATCCTCCTTCGTCCTGCTCCATTCCCCATCTTCCAGGAGTCGTCCCGTTCAGCTCGTCCTCCAAGCGACCGTCGAGGAGGATAATTCTCTCGCCATTCTTTTTACTGCTTTCTAGAGTAGATTTACTACTTTCTAGAATAGATTTACTGCTTTCTATTGTAATCTTTTTCCCGATTTCTAGTCATAATGTTTAGTGTAACGAATAATCCTTCTGATAATGAATTCCATGTTCATTCTACTTCTCTTTTTGGTTTTTGCTTGTAATATTCTCTCTCTCTTCTATTTATTGTAAATAGATAAATAGTTTCTAATCAATTATTCTACCTCATGACAAATAAAACAAACGCATGTTTTTAAATCAAACGTCCTCCTCCCTGAGTTCGACCTGGGATTTCTATTCCGGTATAAATTTTATTTGTTGAACACGAGTTCTTCGCTTTCATACTACGACGATAGGTTTTTCAAAACCAAACACGTTAGTGTAGCAACTCGTAGCGTTCAACATTTTGGCGCCGTTTCTAGGGAGGCAATGCTCTTTGATTTTTTTTTTCCACATTCCAACTTACGAATCATTTACCTCACTTCTCTCCTTTCTTATTGTGATTGTAGCTACTCTTTTGAGACATGCAAAAGCAGTAGATTGGAGTAAAGTGCTGTTGAAGGTTTTGTAAGTTATCCCCCACCTCCCACCCATTAGTTTTCATTTCACCACATAATAACACAAACATCAATCAACCTAGGTGTTCTTATAAACTCTAAGGTTAGATTGTTTGTTGTTTGACACCTACATTCGCCCCAACCTCCACATTTAAAAAGAAAAATTAAAAAAAAATTCTCACAGAGGTATACAACCTCATCTGATTTTCAAACTCAACTTGTAAACCGATCTTTGGAGCTGGTACACACATCCAAACACATAATTGAGTAGAAATCAGATTAGGTAATCACTTGTGTGCCTAATTAAGTGGTGCAACAGGCCAATTGTTTGAGTTGATTAGGCCGCACCACTTCAATTAAAATCAACTCATCAAGTAGTTGCCGATTAGGTTCAACTCTTAGGGATTTACCAGGCACTCCACATTCTTTTTAAGTTTTAAAGGTAAACATCTTCACCTGTGCTTTCAAAACCTGGTGTGCCAACAAAACTTATTTGAAAACACCTAAAGTTGAATCTTAAAAGCTACTAAGCAAGATTTGAACCCTAAAATTCACCGCATCAAAAATAATCTTGCTTGAAAACCATTGGTTGTGCACGCACACACACACCAATCAATCATTAAGGGCACAACCCAAATAAAGGGCCCATCACATTCCAAAGCACATTCAAACCTAGCCCTAAATAAAACAGGGATTCGACTCGCTCTTCAGAGCCCAGAACGAGATTATTTTCGATTAGTCTGTTTCTACTGTTCAATCTGATGTCTAGCTAGGGGAGTAGAATCAAATGATCACAGCTGAGGGGTACACTAGGAACTGGAGGTGCAAGCTGAAGGAAGAGCCTTCTCCCCAGTCCCTCCTTCTAACTGGTTGGATTGAATAGACAGAAGTAGATCAAATTGTTCCTTTATCTCAAGACAGGTTGTGGGAGTCAGTAGGTCTTTAGGCTAGCCCACTTAAGGACATGTTTGATTGCTTGTATTGCAGGGTGCCTTTCTTCCTCCCATTTATCATGAATCTTTCACATATTATACGCATTCCCGCTCTTTCCCTCCTATATTGAATTATCCTCAACATGACGATTATCCTGACTCATATTGCAATCAACCATCAGTTAGTTGGGATAACTCGGATTGGGGATACAGTTCCAGACCTTCGTATTTAGGGTCTAACACTGAACACTATGATTGTGATTTCTATCCTTCTCAAAGCCACATCGATTATAGATCGTCAACCTTTCATGGACAACCTAATATGATCTACAATCAAGAAGGATACACCGATCCTTACCCATCCTCTGATTACACTGCCTTTAGGTCATCACCACCTTTTGAACAATTCTAGATGACCTATTATCAGGAAGGGTATAACGAATCTCAATTCGTTAACTCCTCTGCATCGATCCTAAACCCACCCAACCCTGAACCAACTCATTTGGTTCAGGGTAACTAGGTTCAAGATAAGGTTCTGGCTAACTTGAGGAATATCATACAAACTTTAGAAGTTCAGCCAACACCTTCCATCGAAAGATTAGAGCCCCTGATTGAAGTGATTGATGATTTGAACAAGTATTTGTTGGATTGGCTCCAGGATGTTAAGGATAAGAACCCGAGTGAGTTTCTACTTGGGAAGTTAGCAAAATTGAGGATGAGTTTTGTGGTTACTTTAGTTCAATCCTGGGATGATTCCTAGGATGAACCCCCTTTAAGAGAGCTAATGTCATAACTCGCTCAGGCACCTATTAGGGGGACACACATTACGAGGCTGACCAGATTGAATTAGAGTAACCAATTAAGGATGATTTGATTTCTTCACCTGAGATCCCTGAGCCAGGGTACGAGGAAACGTATGTCTTTATGGATCAGAAAGTGATAGATGATTTTGGGACATACATTAATATGGATCTTGATTTCTTTGATTCTGATGGTAAAGATTCGATTTGCGAAGTCTCACGCGAGTTTACAGAATATGATTTCTGTAAGACGATTGGGCCTGAGAAATTTAATAGATCATTTGATAACCCAATAACTGAGGAAACTGATCTTATTAGAGCTCACATTACAGATCCAGAATTACATTTTCTAGAGGATTCAACCAAATGCCCTGATTGTCAGTTACACCCCATTGAGCTTATCAATGATTCTGTTTTTGAGATAACTAGACCCAAGTCAATTTTGATTCAACCACATCTTTTAGACTTGAAAATTTTAGATGAGGTGATTAATATGCAAGAGGTCCCGGAATTTAACATTCTGATTGAGGAGGATAGGAATTGGGAAGTTCTGATTTGGGAAGTTAACTTCGGAGGAAGTAGAAGACTGCGTCTAAGGGTTCCATTTCATCTAAAACCATCAAACCAGGACCCTTACAACATCTGTTCTGAGGATGTCCAACCCAAGCACACATTCATTGATTATCCTTTGGAGCTTGAATTTTCTGTAACTCGACTTTTTGGTCTTGGGCTGCATCCTCATAAATTACAGGCTCGACCTCACTTGCATACTGATTTTAGGTTTTGGGTAATTTTTATCCAGAACCTAAGATATTCTTGATTATGGGGTATGGGTCTGCACCACAATCTGGTCCACATCTGTGGACCTCTGCTGGCAGGTCATAGGATTCTTCTCTTTATTCTGATTCTGACCTGCACCTGTGAATTCTTTATTTCTCTTCTTTGTATAGTGTGCCTAGTTGAAGGCACTAAATTCAGCACGTATACAATTCTTTTTAGTTTTTATCTCAGAGCGGACCCGATATTCATGCAATTCAGGTGCTTTCTATGCTATTCCACTCTGTTTTATGTCTTTTTAATACAATAAGGACATTGCATTGGATAGGCATGGGGGTGGATATTCATCTCTGAATTTATTCATCAACTTCGTAGATTTATTTTATTTTCTTTTATTAAAAAAACTTGTGGAATTAGGAAAGAGAACTTGGGTTTAAGAAAATTTTCAATCTGAGGAAATACTACATTATGATCTGAACACAAAGACCCTTCAGATCTTTGGACTTAATCAGCCTGTGTATCCACTAAAATGTGGATTTATTTTTCGAGTCCTCACCAACCTGAATTATATTTTAATTGGAGTAAATAAGTTTGGGTGATAAATACATGACTTATCAACCTGCCCTCTAATTTGAGGCAATTTTGAGTTTTAAGCATCTACACACTCTCTTGTCACTGACTCGTTATTTGACGATTCTAACGGAAATTGGGTAGCTAATGAACCTTCTAGGGTGATATGGCTGGCAAGTTATCGTGGGTAACAGCCCATAGGTAGGTTGTCCAGAGCCTAGTCACTGGACCTTTCTCTTTTTGCTGCCTTTAGGTAAATCTTAGACCAAGGAAGCCACCTACTTAAAAAAAGAGAAAAGAAAGTCAAAAAAAAATAAGCCACACTTCGCCGCACGAGTATGGCTGGCAAGTTGTCGGTGGTAATAGCTCATCGACCGGTTGTTCAGAACCCAACTCAATAAATGCACTGAAAATTCCCAAAACATTTAGGAAGAAGCGGAGAAGTAGAATAAATCGGGGAGATATACACTGGATTCACCCTTGTGTTGACCCCATAAAAATAAAAGTAGGGAGAAAGCTACCGGCTGTAAAGATACACCTTTAGGCAGAATTCTCTTTCTAAGGTCACCTAGAGGCGTAGAAATCCAAAGTCCATTTTTATTGCCGGTCAACGAGTCTATCACATTCACAATAAGATGCATAGAACTTAGGGTTCTCATCAAATCTTGGGTGAGTTGAATGGCCATAGAAAGCCACTCTTAAACCCTAAAACTTGAAAATCCAAAAAAATTAGAAAAGAGGAAAAAGAGAAAAAGAAAATTTTCTTTGAATAAGGTGAGGGCTTGAGGCGGTCTGCATTTGGGCAGATACTCTGGCACTATTGTGTCTTTGAAAGTTCAGGTCCTAAGTAAACATTTTCTTAATGATTGAAAATAACTCAAGCCCAAATAATCCAACTTGATTTTTTATAAATAGCATATAGTTTTTGCTAGGGACTAGCAAAAGATAGGCATGGGGGTGTGATGTAAACATGTTTATATTGCATAAGATGTCTATTTATGCATGTTCTTAAGCATAGGATTGCATTGCATACTATAAATATTGCATAACATGCATCATCTTGCATTTAGATTAGTTTGAATAAAATGGAGGTTAATTGTCTCCTTTTATGTTCAGGGACAGAGCAAAATTTTTATCAGGGCCTCGGATCGAAGATCTAGCCGTACAGATGTGATCAGGGTGACAATTGGAGTTCAACGACTCTAAGATTGCCCTAATAAGACATCTGTAGCATCAGATTGAGATCGGGGAACCCTAGAAGATCAAGGGACAATATGGTGTGAATCTGCACTTCAAATGAAAAATTCGACCACACGAATGGATTCGGATCGACGATCGCAACTTAACGGCACAAAAATTGACTCAATCCGACAACCGTGGCACCATCTACATCATCCAGAAGATGGATGGCCAAGATGGTGCCATGTGGCGCCATCTCAGCTGCCCAAACCGGTCCAGCTGAGTTCAGAGCTGATCGCACCCTTCTACTGCATGTTGAATCGTGGTCGTTGGATCACCATCCAACGACCATGGACAGCCACTCCTCAACTCAACCGCGCGACCATTTCTCCTCCACAGCGCAGTGGGCGAGAGCGCTTACGCGAGCGAGCGGCGCACGATCGAATTGCAAGGAGCGAGCGAGCGGGTGTAGGTGAGCGGGTGTAGGCGAGAATTGGATCGCAATCGAGCGGTTGTGAGTGCTCAATAGCGCCCATGCGCTATCGCACGCCCGCGTGTGGCGTGCCATCAGACGCGGGCGTTGCACGCAGAGGAGGCACTACGAGGCACGAGATAAGCCCTCCGATCTCACGATCGGACGGCTAGGATCAGCTGAACTTGGAGCATGTGTTACGCGTGAGGAGGCGAGCGGCTGCGCGGGCGGCGCCCTACTACGGCCACGATGCAGTTTTAGCGACAGTTTTATTCGTCACTAAAGACCCCTGATTTATTATTTTTCAAATTAAAATGACCAAATTGCCCTCACTCCTTGTAGCTATAAAAGGAGACCCCCTTCACATGAAATTCTCATCCCTTCCTTCTCATCTCTCCCTCTCCAAAGCTCAAGAGAAGCTTGTCCCACACTTGGGATGCTTCTCGCGAGATAAAGTCAATTTTTCGTCCCCCTTTCGGAAGTGGATCCCGCGACGACAACGACGTGCTGCTCCGTTCCCGTTCTTCTCGCTTCATCCTCCTTCGTCCTGCTTCGTTCCCTGTCTTCCAGGCGTCGTCCTGTTCGGCTTGTCCTCCAAGCGACCGTCGAGGAGGATAATTCTCTCCCCATTCTTTTTACTGCTTTCTAGAGTAGATTTACTACTTTCTAGAATAGATTTACTGCTTTCTAGTGTAATCATTTTCCCGATTTCTAGTCGTAATGTTTAGTGTAACGAATTCTAGAATAGATTTACTGCTTTCTAGTGTAATCATTTTCTCGATTTCTAGTCGTAATGTTTAGTGTAACGAACAATCCTTCTAAAAATGAATCCATGTCCATTCTACATCTCTTTTTGTTTTTTGTTTGTAATATTATCTCTCTCATTCTCTCTCTCTCTTCTATTTATTATAAATAGATAGATAGTTTCTAATCAATTATTCTACTTTGTGACAAATAAAACAAATGTGTGTTTTTAAATCAAACGTCCGCCTCCCTGAGTTTGACCCGGGACTTCTATTTTGGTATAAATTTTATTTGTTGAACACGAGTTCTTCGCTTTCATACTACGACGACAGGTTTTTCAAAACCAAACACGTTAGTGTAGCAACTCATAGCGTTCAACAGAAGCCGACGGTGCTGGTCGATCAGAGAAGAGTTGAGGTTGTGGGGTAGAGTTTGAGAGAAGTGGGGACCATTTATGATGGTTAAAAAATGGACTTAGGGGTAAAAATGAGGTGTTTTTAAAGTGAATGTGATTAGCAAAATAGGTAAATGCATTTAAGGTAACTAATCACATAAGTTAGAAATGGTAAACGAAGATTGAGACCGGAAAATGAGGAAACGAGATCGCAATCGCAAGGGTGAATCCACCCAGTTTTGGTCGATCAAAATAAGAATGATCGATCAAATATGTATTTGGTCGATCAGAGTTTGAAAGGCTGGAGGAAAAATTCCTGCCAAAACAGTTTGGTCGATCAAAAATTTTTGTTGATCGATTAAAAAGAGAGAACTGTGGAGGGAAAATTCTTGCCAGGCAAAAATTCAAGTTTTGGTCAATCAAAATAATAGTTTTGATTGATCAAAGGTTGGTCGATCAATTTTTGAAAATTGACTGATCAAAATAGTGAAAGTGTCAATTTTTAGGCCACTTAGTTATGCTTTTTTAATCTAGATAAGCCTAGTGAATGGCAAATTTGATTAAACCTATCTTTTGATAAAGGTTTTGTGAATATATCGTCTAGCTGTTTGTCTGTGTTAATAAATTCTAAGTTGATGTCCCCTTTTAAGACATAAACTCTAAGAAAGTGATGTCTAATATCAATATGTTTGGTCATAAAGTGTTGTACTGGATTCTTGGATAAGTTGATTGCACTAGTGTTGTCACACAAGATTTTGTTGTTTTTAATAGTTAATCCAAAATCTTTTAAAGTCTATTTCATCCACAATAGTTGTGAACATGCTAAGGATGCTGCTACATATTCTGCTTTAGTAGTGGATAGAGATACAGTGTTTTGTTTTCTAGAGAACCAAGAGATTAGGAAATTTTCGAGAAATTGACAAGTTCCACTAGTACTCTTTCTGTCTGTGGAGCTACCTGCATAGTCAGCATCACAAAAGGAATATAATTCCAAAGTGTCTAACTTCGGATAGAAGAGTCCTAAGGCTTTTGTGTTGTTTAGATATCTAAGGATTCTTTTAACAGCATCTGATGTGATTCCTTAGGGCTTACTTGAAAACAAGCACATAAACAAGTACAAAATAGAATGTCAGGTCTACTTACTGTTAAGTATAATAGAGAACCTATCATGCTCCTATAAAGTTTTTGATCTACTAACTTACCTATGTCGTCAGTTTTTAATTGGGTAGAAGCTACCATCTGTGTTTCTTTGCCTTTGACTTTGTCCATTGAGAATTTCTTCAATATCTCTGCTATGTATTTTGTTTGAGATATAAGGATTTCGGAGGATAGTTGATCAATCTGAAGACCTAGGAAGAACTTAAGTTCTCCCATCATACTCATCTCAAATTGATCCTGCATAACCTTTGCAAATTCTCGGCAAAGTAGATCATTAGTAGCACCGAAAATAATATCATCTACATATATTTGAATTATTAGGAGGTCATTTTGTTTCTTTTTGTAAATAAAGTTGGATCGATTTGACCAATTTTAAACTCATTGTCAATTAAGTATGTTTTTAATCTTTCATACCAAGCTCGTGGAGCTTGTTTTAATCCATACAATGCTTTGTTTAATTTGTATTCGTGTTCTGGATGATTTGGATCTTCAAATCCTGGAGGTTGTTTAACAAAGACTTCCTCCTTAATGAATCCATTTAAAATGGCACTTTTGACATCCATTTGGAAAAGCTTAAATTCCATATGGGTTGCAAAAGCTAGCCATATTCTAATAAATTCAAGTCAGGCAACAGGTGCATACGTTTTGTCAAAATCTATTGCTCCCTCTTGATTATATCCTTGAGCCACAAGTCTAGCTTTATTTCTAACTACATGTCATGATTCATCAAGTTTGTTCCTAAAAATCCACTTGGTTCCAATAATAGTTTGTTGCTCAGGTTTTGGAACAAGTTCCCATACTTGATTTTTCCTGAATTGGTTTAGCTTATCTAAAAAGGCTTCCTTAATATTTTTAGGTTCTAAATGAGATACACAAGCTGTAAAAGCTAATGTGTTAAGGGAAGATCTAGTCTGAACTCCTTTTGATAAGTCTCCTATTACTAGTTCTCTAGGATGATCTTTTACAAAAGAGATATCTTTGGATAGTTCATCAGAAATAACATCTTCTAGAATATTTGAAGGATCAACTATTGTATCATCATCATCAATCGTGGAAGATTTAGGTTGAACTAATGTTTCATCAAATGATACATGCATGGTTTCCTCAACAACAGAATTCTTCTTATTAAAGACCTTATAGGCTTTATTTCTAGTTGAATAACCTAGGAAAATCCCTTCTGAGCTTTTTGCATCAAACTTATTAAGATTATCTTTAGTGTTAAGTATAAACATCGACATCTGAAAATCTGGAAGTAGGAAATTCTAAGTGTTCTTCCATAATAGAGTTCAAAAGGTGTCTTCTTTAGAATTAGTTTGATCAGGGTTCTATTTTGGATATAACAAGTAGTGTTTATAGCCTTAGCCCAAAAATATCGAGGCAGCTTTGACTCGCACAACATTGTGCAGCCACACTCTTGTAAGGTCCTATTTTTCCTCTCAACTACACCATTCTGCGGTGCAACTCTAGGGAAGGCAAACTCATGTTTAATTCCATATTGATCACAAAAATTTGAGAAAAATTTTCAAATTCTCCACCATGATCACTTCTGATTCTAATTACTTCTTATCCTTTTTCATTCTATAATCTTCTAACTAGTTTGCTAAAGGCATCTAAGGTTAAGTCCTTCTCTTTAAGAATGATATCCAAGTAAATTTAGAGAAGTCGTCAATTATGACTAAACAATATCCGTACCCGCTTAGGCTTTCAGATTTGGTTGGTTTGAATAAGTTTAAGTGAAGTAGCTCCATGGGTTGAGAAGTGCTAACCATCCTTTTTGGTTTAAAAGGATTTTTGGTTTGCTTACCGACTTGACAAGAATCACAGACTTTGCTTTTCTTGAAGTCGATCCTTGGTAGACCTTTGACAAGTCCATGTTTCACAAGTTTACTAATGTTTCCCTTGTGAACATGACCTAGTCATTTATGACAATGAGTTTCTTCTTCATCTGATATGACTAGACATTCAAGATTGTCGTATTTGTCGAAGCTTATGGTGTAAATATCATTGTGTCTATTTCCTTTAAGAATAACTTGATTTGTTTCTTCATCACGAATTTTAAAACCTTTTGATGTAAACGTAATTTTGTTCCCTTTATCACATATTTGTTGTACACTTAATAGATTATGTTTTAAACCTTTAACTAAGTGCACATTATCAATAGAGGTAGAAGAATTACCAATTTGGCTAGTACCAATAATACGGCCCTTGTGGTTGTTCCCGAACGTGACCGTACCACCTTCCTGAAGGTTGAGTTGTAGGAATAGGTCTTCCTCACCAATCATGTACTTGGAACAGCCGCTGACCATAATCCATCTTCTTTCTTCTCTTTCCTGTCATTGATTTGCGATTGTGAGGCTTTGTTTGGTATAGTGGCTTCAATGTTCCATTAATTTGTTGGAAAGTCTACTTCTTATAATCTATTGAGCCTACAAAACAAGATTGCAAAATGCTCTTTGGTACCCATTTTTTCTTGGGTCCACGGTGGTTAGTTTTCATTGCTTGTTTTGGAAAGCTACCTTTATCTTTGTTTTGACTGGAACTAGATGCTTCATGGCTATTCTTTGTTATATAGCCTAACCCAAAATTTATGGTGTTTTGGGTTTTTGTTCCTAATAATTTACATAGATTTCTACTTCCGTTTGTGAATTTTGTCAGGTCATTTAGTAGAACAGCAGAGTTTTCTTTTAATTTATCTATGTCTATTTCTAAATAGTTTATTTGTGATTTTAGTGTTGTAATTTCAACAGATAGCTCTTTGTTTTGATTGTCAAGTGCATCTTTTTGTGCTTTTTCTTTGTCTAGTATCTTTACTAGGTTTTTATTTTCTAATTTTAATGATGTAGCTATATCATGCAATTCAAAGAATGCTTCTAATAGTTCTTGAGTAAAGGAGGTTACCTCATCTTCTAGCACCATCAAACTAAGAAGTGCTTCTTCTCCTGATGTTTCTTCTTCTTCTGAACTTGAGTCTGACTCATACCAAGTTGCAGTGAAGGCTTTCTTCTTTCCATCTTTACTGAAGTGCTTCTTCTTCTTTTCAGATTCCTTCCTGAGAAGTGGACAATCCTTCTTGATGTGTCCCTTTCTCTTGTAGTTATAACAAATGACTGCATCGTTGTTTCTTCCTTCTTTCTTCTTCGTCCAGTTCTTCTTGTCCTTAAGAAACTTTCTAAATTTTCTGGATAAGTGTGTTATGTCTTCCTCTTCTTCTCCACTTGAAGTTTCTTCAGATTCTTGAGTAGCTTCAAGGGCTATGGCCTTCTTCTTTACTCCTTCGCCTTCATGCTCCTTCATGTGTTGAAGTTGAACTTCATAGGCCATCAAGCTTTCGATAAGATCATCTAATTTGAGGGTAGATAGATCATTCGACTCCTGTATTGCTGTGGTCTTGGTTTCCCAATCACTGGTGAGAGATAGGAGTATCTTTCTTACCAGTGCTTCATTCTTGATTTCCTGATCTAGGTTCCTTAGAGAGTTTATGATGTCCATAAACCTCATGAACATTTCCTTGATCGACTCGCCTTTCATCATCCTGAAAAGCTCGTAATTTTGCATTAGTAAATTCACTCTAGTTTCCTTTACCTTTGTCGTGCCTTCATGGGTCACTTCAAGGATGTTCCAAATTTCGTAGGCTGTCTTGCAAGCAAAAATGTGGTTGAATTCTGCTCTCGAAAGCCTGCAGAAGAGTGCATTCATGTCTTTTGCATTGTGAGTTGCCATCTTTTTTTGATCCGGTGTCATGGCCACTCCTTCCTTGATCTCAGGATGAGTATATTTGTAGGCTATGACGTCCCACACTTTGAAATCCATGGACTCCAACAAGATTTGTATCCTTGTTTTCCAATATCCGTAGTTCATCCCATCAAAGAGAGGAGGATGAACAACAGATTGTCCCTCAACGTATGTGTCAACAGACACTTTTGACATCTTCCAGACAACTTGGCTCTGATACCAAATGAGGGATGGATAATATCCTATGGATTGCAACTAAATATTAGAGGGGAGGGGTGAATAGTATTGCTTTAAAAAAAATTAAAAGTCAGATTAAAAAATAAGACAACAGAGATACATGCATAGAGTACACCTGATTTATAGTGGAAACCCAATCTGGGTAAAAACCACTACCTAAGCCTCCAAGCTTAGGATTTTTTCGACTAGTACAAGATAGTCAATCCACTATTCGCACCACTTGAACGACGGTGGCACAACCTCTTACAAACCCTTCTCTTTTATCTTGAAGAGAAATAAAAATAACAACCACGGATCTTCCAAACAAGCTTGGGATCTATAAATCAAAAGCAACAAAATAGAGTAACAATAAAATGAATTCTATGGAACCTCAATAAATGATCAAATCGATTTTTCACAGAGGTTCGAGGCATCGTGCTTTCGAAGAGCATGAAGAACGAGATGTGAAAGGCTTTTGCAATAAGCACAAGAAGATCTAATTTTGAATTGTGTTTCTGTTAAACGTTGTGTATGAATGGGCTACGTACGATCTCTATTTATACAAAAAGTTTTCCTTGAAAAGGAAACAAAATTGGTTGATCAATTAAGGCTAATTGGTCGATCAATTAAGAATGTTGGTTGATCACTTGTTGGTCGATCAATTAGCTTGGTTGGTCAATCAAGAGGATTTTTCTCAACTTCCTAAAATGAACTTATTTGATTGGTCAAGTAAGTAGGTTGGTTGATCAAAGTGTTTTGGTCGATCAATTAATAAGTCTGGTTGATCAATAACCCTAAAATTTGGATTTGAAAGGATACGTGAAAATTTTATTTTTGAGTTTTATTTGAGGTTCCTTACAATAAAGTCCTAGACTCAAATAAATCAAAAAGACGCACATCAGCAACTATCTGAACTTGTGTCTTAAATAGAGGCTTCAAACCAAGATAGTCTTGAAATGTCAGTTTTAGCAATACATATAATTTTGGTGCATCAAAACAGGGATGCTTACATTTAGATGATTAGTTGTTATATTTGTTTTCATTTTGGCATGTGTCAATTTATTCTAGACTCTTTTATATGTTATCTTTTCTAGACATTTTGTTATGATGTTGCATGAATATTATCTTCAGTTTTATATTAATAGCTCTCTCAATGCATGATCTTATATTGATGCTTATATTACTTGTTTAAGGGGGAGTGACTTATGAAATAACCAGCAGCACGTTTACTTTTTGCTGAAACAAAAAGGGGGAGATATTATGCAAAGTTATTTTCAAATTCATAATTATAATTTTGTTGTCATCAAAAAGGGGCAGAATGTAAGCTCCTCTGTTTTAATGCATCAAAATTATATTTATTGCTAAGACTGATATTTCAGGACTATCTTGGATTGAAGCCTTTGTTCAAGACACAAGTTCAGATAGTTGCTGATGTGCATTTTTTTCATTTATTTGAGTCTAGGACTTTATTGTAAGGAACCTCAAATAATACTCAAAAATGATCTTTTCACGTATCTTTTCAAAACCAAATTTTAGGGTTATTGATCGACCAAAACACTTTGATCAACCAGCCTACTTAATTGACCAATCATATTAGTCCATTTTAGGAAGTTGGGAAAAATCCTCTTGATCGGCCAACAAGTGATCGACCAACATTCTTAATTGATTGTCCAAAGTACTTTTTGATCGACCAATTTTGTTTCATATTCAAGCAAAACTTTTTGTATAAATAGAGGTCACACAGCCCATTCCTTTACAACTTTTAAATAGAAACACCATTAAAAAATAGAGCTTCTCATGCTTATTACAAAAGGCTTTCATGTCCCATTCTTCATGCTCTTTGAAAGAACGACGCCTTAAACCTCTGTGAAAAATCGGTTTGATCATTTATTGAGGTTCCATAAATTTCATTTTCTTGTTATACTATTTTGTTGTTTTGATTTATGGATCCTAAGCTTGTTTGGAAGATCCGTGGTTTTTGCTTCTCTTCAGCATAAAAGAGAAAGGTTTGTAAGAGGTTGGTCCACCCTCGTTCAAGTGGTGCAAATAGTGGATTGACTAACTTGTACTAGTCAGAAAAATCCTAACCTAAGAGGCTTAGGTAGTGGTTTTTACCTGGATTGGGTTTCCACTATAAATCAGGTGTACTCTGTGCATGAATCTCTGTTGGTTTACTTTTTAATCTGACTCATATTTTTTAAAGTAATACTATTCGCTCCTCCCCTCTAGTATTTAGTTGCGATCTACAGGATATTCTCCAACCCTTATCTTCAGCATTCCAGCTCCAAATATGCTTCATTCCAGCTCTAGATAATTTTTCCTCAGCTCCTCTTCCCTAAACCCTAGCTCCATCCCACCTCCTCTTTTACTCAACTACTAGCTAAGCTAGCTTAGCATAGCTACACCTTAGCTCCTAATGTCCACCCACCACGTACTCTTACCTATGTTGGCGCCAACCAACATGCATCCCTTGGCCCCTCAACCACCACCAAAAGCCACCTTGTTTCAGTGCCAATTCACCCTTCTAGAACCCCCCTCTTGTGGTGCCAAAGCACACCCACATCCTAGCCCTACACATCTCCCTTAAACCTATCCTAACCCTACACCTAACCCCTTCTAGAAACCCATACTTGGTGCCACCTAACTTCACCTTAACCACCTCCTAACCACCATATAAATGGTGCCAAAACACCACCCACACCCCTTCACCTTGGCGCCATTCATACCTACCCTTAATCCCACAACCACCGTCACATGGAACCATCCTAGCCCTCCACAATGACCACACCACTTAACCCACCTAAACCCTCCTAAAGTTGGTGCCAAAACTCTTAACCAAACCTCCACACATCCCTTAAGTTGGTGCCAACTTACCCTAGCCATCCATCTCCTAACCACCACCCTATAACCTAATCCTAGCCATACAACACATCAACCTACCCCTTAACTCTAACCCACATAGAGTTGGCGTCAACTCTACTCCACCCACCATAATTACCATCTCATGTAACCTTCTACCTCCACACCAACCCTAATCCACCATCCATCCAAAAACTCCCATATCCTAGCCATCCATAACACCACTCTTCCCTTAACTATAGTCAAGACTAACCTCAACCCCCTCTACTCTATAAAAGACCCATAACCACTACCATTTATACCATCCTTTGGCTTGATATTCTCCACCTTCATCCCACCATACTCACGGCCAAGAGAAGAAGGAGAAGAAGATTAGGGGGACACTCTGTCCCCTTGGTGCCTTCCCCTCTCCCCTTCTCTCTTGTGCCACCACCAGCCAGAGGAGAAGCTAGGCAAGGAAGACTTAAGGAGGAGGGGTGGTGCATGCCACCCTAGGAGGAGTTTTGTGTGTGGAAATCATCCACCCTTGGAGGATCAAAGGTAGGCCCCCCTAGGGCTTGCCAAGGAAGACACCATTTTGGAGGAGCTTTTCGAGAGAGAAGAAGGACTTCTTTTCAAGCCCAAGAGTAGCTGAGCCTGGAGCCGGAAGCCTCTCTTCTTCACCATCATCATAGGAGGATTAGTGTTTTTCATCTTTTGTATTTTTACTTCTAGTAGTAGAAGCATTCCTCTACTACTGTTTCTTTTGTAAAACAAATCTTCCTTTTTATAAAAGGTCACCTTTCTAAAATTCTTGTTGCATCTCTAGTTAATTGTTCTAGCACTTTTCACTCTCTCTAATTACCCTAGGTCTCCACGTACCTAGGGTGAGCTTAGAGAGAAGATTATCTTGTCACTTTAGTGTTAGGATTAGCAAATTAGGTGTAATCGTTTTCCTCTTTCAATTGCATATTTGTCCACTTCTTCAAAATACAAAAAAATCTTATATTCAAAATTCTTAAAAAGAAAGTTGATTTCCTTTTTGTCAAGCGAGAGTTTTTAAAGTGCATTCTTGCATCCTTGGATGACTCTAGATACCACCACTATCTAGGTTTATAAATTATAAAAATGATTGCGAATAAGCGTGTTGTAGCGATTTAAGAACCCTAATTACAAATCACGCTTTTCTTCGCATCAACACCACTAAGGGTTCACGCAGTTATTACACCGACCTTTCTTGTCACCAGTTGGCCCAATAAATACGGTCTTAATCTTAGCCCAATCTAACTTCAAGTTACCAAGAAAATTAGTCCTACTTAGGACACGTCTACTCAATTTTAGGCTTTGGCTTGAAGTGCTTTTGGAATGTGATGGGTGTTAAGGGGGGTGTTTCCCTTAAAGTTGATTTCAAAAGTGTATAGGCAAGGGGTTCACAAGCAATTTTTTTGATGAAGTGAATTTTTAAGGTTCAATTGCTTGTATAATTTTGTTTTAGGGTTTCGTAGTTAGATAAATTCAAGCGAAGTTTTGATGAGCACACAAGAGTTTCTTTGCAAGTCCCAATCTATGAGATAAATTTCCTTTAGAAGTATGCAATGCAAAGGGTGCTCCACCTTAAGGTTTGAAACCCTAAAAATGAGTAGCTGCTAAGATGATTCTTTTAAGACCAAAATCAAGAATGTGGTGCAACCCAAACAATGCAATCATTTGGTCATGTTGCACCGCTAAGTAGGCATGGAAAAAATATTCTTTCAGGAATTTAAAGCACATTTTTCAAAATTTTCAAGATTTAAAGTGCACTAGGGGTTCTATGGTATATTTTGACCCCTAGTCAGTGATTGGATATTTCGTGTAATCAAACATGTAGAAAATATTTTTTTCAGACTTTTTTGAGATGCTATATTATCACAGAAATCCAACACAATGAATTTCAGCTAAATCAAAGTTAGATAAAAATTCTAGTGATTTTTTAAAGTCTGAAAAATCAAGAAAAATAACAAATTTTAAAGTCTGAAAAGTCTGAAAGATTCAGAGAGAGATATGCTGCAGAGAGAGGGAGGGCATGGACTATGTGGTGGCTATTTTTTTCTATCTCTAGGTATCTAAGTTATGTTTCAAAAGGTAAAGGTTAGGTCCTTTTATAGAAAAGTAGGTGGCTTCCTATTGGTTGATCTAGAGTGACTAGGATCACTAATTTGGATGGTTTAGATTTAATCAAAAGTGATACCTAAAATTGGTTGAATAGGGACCTTAGAATCTAAATTGTAGGGCTAAGATAGCATGAGGGTTTTCTAAAAATAGGCAACCTAGGTGGGTGGCTACCAAGGGATAAAATCTTGCCAAGAGATAAGATCTTATCTCTTGGCCAACCACTAAGGGATAAAATCTTCTTAAGTTGACACCAACTTAAGAGGATTAGGCTAGGAATTTCGAGGGTCTTATGTGGGTAGGGTTAGGGATAGGTTTTGTAGACATAGGTTGTGAGAATATGTTCCTAATTAGGCTAGGTTAACCCTAAGTATAGTGGGTTGGGTCCAAATAGGTTCCATGAACCCAATTGACTTATACCAAGTCAATTAAGTGAGCTCATGGATCTAAATACGTTTTAGGATTAGGGATTGCTTCTAAGATAGGTTGGATAGGTTCCTGGATGGTAGGACAACTCTATGGATAAAGGGTTAAGATCATGGGTAGTGTTATCCATGATTTTGGCTTTTGAGCTCACTTATTCAGTTTGAGTTGACCTAAGGGTAGGAGTTGGGATAAGGGTATCCTAGGGTTCTAAGGGTAGGGTTAGGTTATCCTAGTCCCTTTCTCTCTTCTTCTTTAATTAGATCTTCATTTCTTCCCTAATCAAGTCTTGGTCTTCAACTAGCTCCTAGCTTTGTAGCTCATCTTCTATCCCGCTTTTATTCTGCATGGCTCCAAGTCATTCTAAGTCCTTTACCTACATTATTCACAAAAGACTAGAATTAAATAATTAGGCCTAAAATAAACACAATGCATATGATATACATGAATGCTCTAAATGCAATATTCACATTCTAAATGCATGATTTTACTAAGGAGCTAATCATAGATTAAGCCAATTAGGGTAATAAATTAAGCTGTTATCAGCCCCCTCTCTCCACCCTCATACCAGCTCCAGCCAGTTGCTTAACCCCCCTCACGCGCACCTCTCTTCGCTAGCGCACCCTCACTCCCTCACCCACTCAACCACCCTACGCACTACACACGCACCTATACATACGTATACACACACACACCTATTTACATATACTTACATATGCACATATATATACACACACACAGATATATATATACATACATATATATACATACATACATATATATATATATACACACACATAAATACATATACATATATATAGATATCCATACACACATTCTCTTTTTCGCACATACACCTATACTTCCATTCACCATACCGTACACTCATCCATTTCCCGAGCACTTTATCACACGTGTGTACGCACTATTTGTGGTTATCTGTGCACATCAAGCATCTCCATACACACTCCCACACGTCTGCTCCACACACGCACGCGGTGCATTATTAGTGTTTATCCCGTCTTTTTAGATGTTGGTCACACTAATCTACACTACATTCCATTGAATCTCTGATTCAATCCACCCTACTATATATTATATAGTTATACATAACTATAAATAAGCTAAGTGCTTTCTTTCCTTTCCATTCTACATTTCCTTTCCGCATTTCTTTTACTTATTCTCTTTATTTGTTGATTAAGAAAAGACAAAAAAAATCATAAAATAGAAAAGATAATTGTTTGCTTTGCAAATACCCAATCTCGCGTGTAGCGAGATCATTTTGGACTTCATTTTGGTGTGTAACCAAGGATAATTTTGAGGGTGTACCTCAAGGATAAGAGTATCACAAAAAAATCTAAAACAAAGAAAAACCAAAAATATAATAAGCAAAAGGAATCGATCCATCGTTAGGAATCGTGTAGAAATCGACTAATCCAAATCCGCCTCCTTGAGTTCGACCCTGGGCCTAAAATTGACTATCTTAAAATCTGATTTAGTCTAGGTAAAATAAAATTGATAAACCTGTGTAGAATCACTTGTAGGTTACTGCTTTCACTATACACATTTTGATGCTAATTTCACCTAATTAAATAACCCTACTCGCGTTTGATCACAAGTTTTCTAGTCCCGTTGTCTGGGAGGCGCTCTTTGGATTCATTTCTACTCTTTTCCTTTGGTTTATCTCTTCTCCCACCTATCTCTTCATGGGTGTTCTTGTTTGTTTTTGTGCAGGTGAACCTATTGCAAGGAGGAGACACGCAGAGGAGGTCGGAGACGTGGATAAGTCCAAGGCGGGAGCGGGAATGTGAAGTCACAAGTGTCCCCTGGAGCTTCGCATGCATTACAACTTAGGTTCTCTTGTCACCTTCAAGATAAAAATATTTTAAAAAATCAAAAATAAAAAAACCCTAAAAAAATAGTTTCTTCTTGGGATTTCTCTGAGCAAGTGGATTAAAATTGACTGTTTGATTCTTTTCATCACATCCGCCACCCTTGACTTCCCACGTATTCACGTGCAAAAAATTTGAGAATCTCATTTCTTTGATTTTTCACGACACATGATTTTATTTGAGGTAAATTAAAATTGAATGGTTGTTACATTTATTCACCTCATTTATCATATTTGAGATCCACTACTTTGGTTGGGGAGTCTTGGAATCAATTTGACTCCAATTCCACCACGACTTTACAATTGCCTTTGATTTGATCTCGAATCTCAACCCCAACATTTTCATTTTCATTTTCATATCTTGGTGGTTGAGCCTTTGTGTCAATTTTCTATTGTAGTGATTGGGAGAACTTAGATTGAATTGATTGGCTCCCATTCACATTGAATTAAAAGAGATTCGTGCATCCACACTTAGAAACATCCATTTAGGGGCATTGCATTATAGCATGCATTAACCAAATCAAGTTGAAGGAGGGTTGTTTAGGCATAAAGAACTTGTTTTCCTGAAACCCAGAGATTGGTTGAATTGATACTTCATTTGAATAATAAAATTCATACTTCTTGAGATCAGAATCCTAAAAGACATTCACCAATCTAAACTTCAACTTAGGGAGATTTCCTCGTTGCATGCTTGTTTTACACACTTACAAATCAACGCACTTAGGCATTACCCATAAACAATGCCTTTCACATTCCCAAGAACATGTATCCTAAGCCTCTTAACTAAAATTGGTAGTAACTTGACCCCATTAAGGTTTGGAGGTCTAACTACCTATGCGTAGTGCCTACGTGCTGGTATGGGTTCCTACGTGCTATTGGGCATCTAAGACTGGGGCAAACAGCCTTTCAATCTGGCCCGGTGGTTCTGTGATTTTCGTATTCTATTTTGTAGGTCACGATGGTAGGTAAATTAGATCTTTAGGTCTTAGGTCACATTTAGAGGTTAGGCCTTGATTGGTTGATTTGTTATCAAGTGCACCTATTTGGCATCTTCTCTCTCATCCCCTTCTCTCTTCTCATCACCGTAATTCTTCTTTTGGTAGTGCATGTTTGGGAGGAGGTCACAAAACCCTAAACTTGTTGAGTTGTCTGAAAATTCTAGAAGGGTAGAAGCTGGTGAATCATCCTCCTCCTCTATAAACATGGCTGCTCGCTTACCCCCAAATCCCAAGGGGGGGAATCATCCCCCTCCCCCTCCACCAGGTGATAGAGGAGTCTACCCATTAACCTACCTCCAAGCTCAAATGGAATAGTACAATGAACATATTCAAACCACTAGGAAAACCTTGGAGGAAATGCAAAACCCTCCTGAACAAGAGGAACCTAGGGTCTCTGAGCTCTTATCAGAATCCCACTGCAATAGAGACCCAAGGGTAGGTTCACATCCCCGTGGGCAAGGAAGATTTTAAGTTGAAATCGAACGTAATTGGCCTAATTAATTTCCATTATCATGGACTTGCCAGTGAAGACCCTTTTCTTCACTTGGAGGAGTTAACCCGGTTAGCTAAAACTATTAAACCAAGAAACATTGGGTTACACATTATCCTCATGAAAATGTTCCTAGTTTTGTTGCGGGACAAAGCTGTGCAATGGTTGCATACGATTGGAAGACCCATTCATTCTTGGGAAGAGATTCTTCCCAATCGAGTGCACCAATGCACTTCACCGTGCTATAACTTCTTTCACGCAACAAAACAACGAACAATTTCATGAGGCATGGGAGAGGTATAATGACCTTCTTAGGAAATGTCCACACCACGATCTGCCTAAGTGGCATATAGCCCAGATTTTCTACTATGAGCTAAATGAAACTGAGGCAGATTGCAAATGCTTCCTGCGAAGGTAATTTCATGAATAAAGACAACGATGGAGCATTTGAACTGTTTGAGAATATGAGTGAAAATTCTATGAATAATGCTTCCATCATTGCCTTTAATCGAACCAGTGCACCTTGTAGTGGAGCACACGAGGTTGACATGGGATCCTCCCATTCATCTATTGACATGAACTTAATTACACAAAAATTGGATGAAGTCTCTCTCATTCACAAGAAGGTGGAAGAACTCTTGGCCAACCCCACCCGTTCAGTGGCTCACACTCTGACTCCATGTCACAAACCCAATCCCAAGTCAGGCTTATTTCCGAGAATCCCGCATGACCTACACCATCTTTACTGAGTATCCATCAAGCGACTTGGTAAGTAATGTGGACTTGGCTTCTGTTAGCCAGTATTTTGACATGGAGGAACAAGCCTCCATATACTCAAATGAATTATCTAATGCGGACTCATCTTCAGAATTCGAAGATGTGTATGCCCTGAGGAATAATCCGTATTCTGCTACTTATAACCCAGGGCAACGTAACCATCCAAACTTTGCATGGTCGACTCTCGTCATCCCAAGGGCCCAATATTGTCCACCAGCAAATTCGTCATCAGGTCCTTGTGCACCTCAAATGGATCACGCATCAAACCCCCTTAATAAGTTGATGTGAAAGATGATGAAGATGTCTAAGCGCCATGAAGAGAACATGATCTCTCTTCAGCACCAATTGGGGCAGTAGAATGCTAAGATCAATCAATTATGCATGACAACTCATTCTCAGGGCACTCTTCCTGCCCAACCTGTCCCAAACCTACGAAATTTCGTACCCTATAGTCTGCAACCATAGGTGTGACCTTCTCAGGGGTAGGTTCACCAAATTCTACATGCTCCAAGTACTCCACTAGGATTTTAGGCTAATCCTGCAACAGCACATCAACCCTACATCCCTATTGTGAACCCTTCGCCTTATGATCCAACTGGACTTTCGACGTCTAATGCGATTACTACGAGGAGTGGTAAACAAATCGTCAATCCACCTAGACCTGATACTGGCCCATCTTCTTCGTCATCCTCTCATTTGGATTACACTCTACATTCTTTTGAGGACAACACACCCAAACTGGTACTAGAATTGGTTCCATTCCCTGAGGCTCTACTAAGGGAGCCAAAAGGCAAGAAGAGGAACACACAAACCTTTGATAATTTGTGTGATTTATTCAACAACATTGAAATCAAGGTTCCCTTGCTAGAGGAGATCGACCACATCTCAATTGTCGCCCGTTTCTTTAAGGACTACACTACACCAAGGCGACAACAAAAGAAAACCAAGAACCCGGTGGTTCTCACACCTCATGCGAGTTGTGCTATACTGTCAAAATATACCACTGAAACAAAAAGACCCAGGCACCCCTCTCATTTCATGTAGCATCAAAGGCTACAGTTTTGATCGTGCCTTGTTAGATTTAGGATCTTCCATAAACCTCGTACCAACCATCATGTTTCAAAAATTTGCATTGGGAATTTGAAACCCACCCCCATTACATTATAGCTCGCAGATCACACTGTCAAAATCCCAAAGGGTGTGGTGGAAGATGTGGTAGTTAGCGTCAACAGTCTTTGTTTTCCTGTTGACTTTCTTGTATTAGATATGGAAGTTCTTGATTCACTTTATGATTACCCAATCATCCTCGATAGACCATTCTTGGCCAAAGCCCACACCTATATTGATTGTGAATTAGGCTGCATTAAGATTGTCGTGGGCTCTAAAAAGGTCAAACTTAACATTTTTAAGGCCACCAAGAATTTTGACTTCGATCTTATCAAGGATGACACATCTGATGATGACATGGCTGTCAGTGCATGTATCGAGTTGGTAGGGGCTTACTCGAATTACTGCGGCGTACCCTTGGAAAATCACTAACACTTGGCTGACTTATACTGTGACGTTTCTGTTGGTGCAAGGGCACCACGATCGTTTATTTTGATGATAACAAAATAATTATTATTTAACATTTGCTTTTGAGTCCAAGATTTCAGGTCAATTGCAAATGTTGCAGGTGTAAAGGAGTTTGAGCTCGCATCCATGGTGGATTGGAGGAGCATGACGGAGGAGGAGCTTCGCGAGGAGTGAAAAATTGAAGAATGAAGGAGATGAAGAATATGATAGATTTCCTTCCTTGTTCATTGTACTTTATTTTTGTTTCTTTTGTTGCCCTTTATTTCTGTCTTAGAATATTTGTTAAAGAGCCTCAAAGTTACCTAATAGAAGTCTTAGGAACACTTGCACGACGTAGGATACTTAGGTTTTCCGTAAAAGACTTAGAAAACCTAAAATAGGCTTCAGAAAGCCTTTTTAGATGTCTAACACTAAAAACAGACATTTGATAGTGAACTTTAAGTCGTCTGAATGTTGAATCACACATCCAATCACTTAGGCCGAACTTAGTAGGTTCTAGCTGTTGAAATCAGACGACCAGCTCGTAGTCTAGATGTCTTATAAGACATGTGATGACTTTTCCAGATGTCCAATTAGTGGAACATTGGCTAAACAATATGATCGTTGAGAAATGACCTTTAGGCTTCTATCAGACGTCCGTATAGGACCTTAGACATCTGATAAAATGACCATTTGCCTCGATTGAGCCAAAATCACTTCTATTGAGACTTATAGCCATTTGTGCCCTGGGAAATCCATTCTCGCAGTTAATTAGGTTTCTAGATGTCCAAACCTTGTGCCAGACGTCTGATATGTGATCTAACAGAATTACACTAGAACCCTGTTTAGGTCTGACTAAAGTCAGTAAGGAAACCCATCTAGGATTAGGCATCTGATTTAATTTCTAGACGTCTTAAGAGTATCTTCCAGACACCTAATAATTTGCCCAAACGTTTGATGACCCTATTAGAATCATTAATGATTTTGATTGCAACTTGTTTTGCCTTAGGATGACCCCCAACAACTACCTAAGGCTTCCATAGCCTTCCTAAGCCTTCCTAGGCCCTCTATAAATAGAGTACCCTTGCCTTGCAAACATACACCAAACACACCAAGACACACCAAGTAATACTATTTCCACATACATTGTGTCACTTTGATCTTCAGAAGAAGCTCTAGCTCTCTAAGCTTTAGTTCCACACCTGAGAGCTTCATCCAGCTGTGCATCCGCTCTCACTCCACGATTACGAGAGCGACATAGTGCCTGCATGTGGTTCACGCATCTGGGTCAAGCCAACGCACTTCCAGTAAAGGGAAGTATTCTTTACCTATATCAGCTTGGTTTATTTTGTGGCTCTATAGGTTGTTGTAATTTTACTTTGTTAATTGGTTGGGTATTCGCTTTGTAAATTCCCATCTCCTTCATGAGAAAAAAATCTTCTCATGAAGAAAAGGGGTTTGAGGTTACGCTACCCTCATATTTGTAGCATGGTTGTAAGAGGTTCAATCACCCTTGTTTAAAGTGGCTTGGTTAGTGGATTTGATGACCTGGTTGATCGAAAAATCCTAACTCGAGAGGATTAGGTAGTAGTTTTCACTCGGCTTGGGTTTCCACCTAAAAATCTTTTGTGCAATTGTGTGATTGTATCTTTTGTGAGATTGTTTATTTGCTTCCCACTTTATTTTATATTCCACAAATCTCACCCGCTCCCGTAGGAATCAACAATTTCCCTAGCCCTCCCCTCATCTCTATCCCTTCTTAACCAGACCCCTAATGAGACCCACTCTGCTTCTTACGCCTCGTGGTCTGAGTCATTTCCAGGCTGCTCACATCCAATCTATCCCCTTGAAGACTGGAGTGCCTATTCTTTCTTGCTAAATCAGGCGAAAGTGACATTCCACACTAGAACCTTGTTCCCAAATACTAATCCCTGGGGCTCTCTTATCTTGGATCCATCAATCCAAGATGCCCCTATTCTTGGCCAACCTGAGAGCCAATTTCCTTCACCCCCTAATTTTCCTTCTGATCCTTTTGGGACACTCTCATCCCAAGATTTGCCAGATCTTTCCCCATCCACTCCCAAGCTTAAGGCGCTACCTGACATGCTAAAATATGCTTTCTTAGGATCAAATGACTCTTCCTGTGATTATTAGTTCAAAATTGTCCAGGGAACAAGAGTGCAAACTAATGAATGTCCTAACTAAACATAAGGTAGCCATTAGATGGTCACCTTTTGATCTGGCTAGCATTAGCCCCTCCTATTACACTCACCGTATATATACGGAGGAGGAGGCTCGACCTTCCCGCAAGATGCAGTGATGTTTCAATCCTAACATGTGGGAGGTCATTAAAGCAGAAATTATTGCGTGGCTTGATGCAGGCATCATTTACTCGATCAGCAATAGCCCCTAGGTGAGCTCAATTCATGTTGTGCCCAAAAATGTTTCAATCCTAACATGTGGGAGGCCATTAAAGTAGAAATTATTACGTGGCTTGATGCAGGCATCATTTACTCGATCAGCAATAGCCCTAGGTGAGCTCAATTCATGTTGTGCCCAAAAAACCTGATCTCACCATCTGTATTAATGATAGGGGCGAATCCATCCCTACACACACTCCTACATCTTGGAGAGTGTGTGTGGATTATAGGAAACTCAATACTGCTACTAAGAAAGACCATTTCCTGCTGCCTTTTATCAACAAAATCCTAGAGCGATTAGCGGGAAATCAGTTCTTATTTCCTGAATTGATTTTTAGGCTATAATCAGGTGGCTATTGACCCTTGTGACCAAGAGAAATCCACCTTCACCTGCCCCATTGGCACCTTCACTTTCCAAAGGATGCCATTCAGACCTTGTAACATGCCAGCTGCCTTCCAACGATGCATGTTAGCAATATTCCATGATATGGTGGGTGATTTTCTTGAGGTCATTATGGACAACTTTTTGATCTTGGACCAGCCTTTGATGAATGTCTAGCCAACTTGACCTACATCCTTCGGAGATGTATTGATGTAAACCTCATGCTTTCCTAGGATAAAAGTCACTTTATTATGCACGAAGGTATTGCTCTGGGACATATCATCTTCAAAAGGGGAATTGAGGTGGATAGAGCTAAGCTTGATGTGATAACTGATTTACCCATTCCTAGCTCTATCCAGCAAATCTACTCCTTTCTGTGTCATGTCGATTTCTATAGGAGATTTATCAAGGATTTCTCCAAGATTTCTAGACCTTTAACACATCTCCTATCAATCGATGTGCAATTCGACATGGGCCCTAACTGTATTCGAGCATTTATGCAGCTACGTGAGGCTATCACTAAGGCCCTTATTCTCTAACCGCCTGATTGGTCCCTCGACTTTCAATTGATGTGTGATACTTCTGACCTAGCTGTCGGAGCCATCTTGGGACAAAGACTTGATAAACACTGGATGAGGCCTAGCGTAATTACACAATTTGGGCTGGAGAAATTCTGATCATATCTTCTGGGCTCTCATGTTACTATCTTTACGAACCATATGGCCATTTGTCATCTCATGCATAAGAAAGATGCCAAACCTTGATTGATTGGTTGGATCCTCCTGTAAGAGTTTGATCTTGAGATACAAGATAAGGTTAGAGTCTAGAATGTGGTCGCAGACCACCTCTCGAGATTCGACCCAGACCATATTGGATTTTCCTTGCTGATGAATGAATCTTTTCCTGATGAGCACTTTCTAGCAATATATGTGGCAACTGTAGGTTCTATAGGAGGGAGTGAGATTTGCATGATAAATAATAAAATGCGAAAATATAATAAACAATCTCACAAATAGGAATCACACAGGTACACAATGATTTTTAGGTGGAAACCCTAACCCATGTAAAAACCACAACCTAAACCTCTCGATTTAGGATTTCCCGATTGACCTAATCGATCAAATCTACTAACATACTACTTGAACGAGGGTAGTACAACCTCTTACAACCACGCTACTTTGAACGAGGGTAGCGTACCTCAAACCCTCCTCTTCATGAGGAGTATTTTGTCCCACAAAGGAGACGGGAAATCGCAAAGTGAATACCCAACCAAGAATAAAGAAAATAAATAAGAACCTATAGAGCCACAAAGTAAATATAATATTATGCTACTATAGGTAAGAATCTCCCCTTAGTAGGAAGTATATAGGCGTGATCTCGGTAAAGTATCAATGCTCTCAGATTTGTTGAATGGGGCTTGGAGAGTAAGATCACTTCCCTTCTTGATAATTGCTTCCCTATGACACAAAGAGTGTGGAAGTAGTGTTACTTGGTGTCTCTAACAAAGGAAGGGTCCTCCTCTATTTATAGGTGTCTTAGGAACCCTTAGGAAGGTTATGGAAGCCTTTGGTAGCCATTGGAAGCAAATCCAAGGCTAATTAGGTTGGAATCAAGGCTATTAATAATTCTAACAGTGTTATTAGACATCTAGACTTAAGGTTAGACATCTGGGTCTTTGTTTGATTCTATGATCGATCGTCTGATCTAAAAGGGTTGATCAACTGGATGGTGTTTAATCAGAACAGATGTCTAAAGATTACTTTTAAGACATCTGGGATACTAGTCAGACGTCTAATTCTAGATGGGTTTCCTTCCTATTTTTGTCCAAATCTAATTAGGGTTCTAGGTCTTGTTGATCAGACAACAAGTCGGTCGTTTGGCACAAAGTCTGGACATCTGGAAATGCAATCTTCTGTGAGAATGGATTTCCCGAGGTTAAACAACTATAATCATTTGACAAAAGGTGATTTACGCCTAACGTCTATTTATCATATGTCTAGGGATATCTACAGACGTTGAAAGTGAAACTAAGTCAGATTAAAGAATAACCCTTAACGATTAAGTCTGAGAAAGCCAATGGTCCTCTAGCTGGACGTCTGGCAAGGTCATCAGACGTCTTCTAAGACATCTAGACTAAGGGATAGATGTTTGAAACTGGTAAACAGAGTGCGGGTTTCCAGCCTAAGTGTTTTGGACGTCTGATCAAGCAGTCAGACGTCATAAAGTCAAAGATCAGATGTCTGATATCCAGATTTGATGTCTGATTAGGTTGTCTGATGCCTATTTTGGCTTTCTAAGTTCTCTACGAAAAGCCTAAGTATCCTAGGGTTTAGTAAGTGTTCCTAAGACTACTGTTTAGTTACTTTGGGCTCTTTAACAAATGATCTAAACAAAAATAAAGAGCAAGGAACAAAGATACAAAAACAAAGTACATGAACAGAATAAACTTCTATCTTATTCTTCATCTCCTTTCTTCAAACTCTCGCTCCACGCGAAGCTCCTTCTCCTCCATCAAGCTCCTCTAATCCACCATGGATGTGAGCTTGAGCTCCTCCTTCATACTTGTAACCATTTGCATTTTCCTGAAACTTTAAACTTAACGCAAATGTTAAAAGACAAGTGTTTTGTTATCATCAAAATTAACGATCGTGGTGCCCTTGCACCAATAGTAAGTGGATTGCAGTATGCTGATATCGCTAATTGCCTTGCTTTTGGCTCTCTTTCCCAAGGCTAGCCTAAAAACCAGCACAAGCGTCTTATTGTAGAAGCAAAGTATTATTTTTAGGATAATCCACTTCTTTTTAGAGTAGGTGCTAATCAAATTATCCATCACTGTGTTCCTGACAGCAAGTTCCCTAGTGTGTTATCCTTTTGCCATGATCTAGCCTATGGAGGCCATTTTTCTCGAAGGAAGACTGCAGCCAAGGTACTACAGTGAGGATTCTTTTGGCCCTCTCTTCATCAAGATCCACATAATTGCACTAAGTGTTACACTAGGTGCCAGTCACTAGGGTCAATGTCACGTCGCGACATGATGACCTTACAACCCATCCTAGCTGCAAAAATTTTTGATATTTGGGGAATTGATTTTATAGGTCCCTTTCCTTCATCCAACGATTTCGAGTACATTCTCATTGTCGTTGATTATGTCTCGAAATGGATTGAGGTTATTCCCGCGCGTCTTGCTGACCATGTCATCACCACTAAATTCATCAAGGACTATATCTTTATGTGCTTTGGGATCCCTCGAGCCTTCATTTCAAATGAAGGAAGCCATTTCACTCACTCATTGTTCTAGGAACTTTTGAGGAAGTACAGAGTTCACCACTGATGGAACACCATCATAGGCCCTAACTTGCCACTTTTAGTTAGATTTGAAAGATAAATGCTCTTACGAAATCATCTGAGGGTTATAACTCCACTTCATTCTGTTTTAAGAAGAGAATAGGAAACTTGGGTTAATTTTGCAATTTTAACAGCATATCATGAACATAGAATAGCCAAGAGGTTTGTTAGGGGTAAAATGAAAGTCAAATGAGCATTAAAGACTAATAAGTGGGTTCGTGCAGATAGAAACGGGGTTTCACACATTTCGAGAACCAATACAGCACCTGAAATCCTAATTTCAAACCCTCTTAAAATACAGAGGTTCTAAATAGAATAAAATTCATCTAAATCTCCTAAAATTCATTAAAAAAAAATTCCTTGAGGTTTGGTATTCTTGATTTGACCATTCAAACCTATTTTGACATTAAACAGAGTCACAGACATAATTCTGCCCTAATTTATGTTTCTATGCAAATTGTCTAGTCAAACTTAGTCAAAACTGAAATCCAACTTCACCATCAGATTCCTTGGGTCCAAATTAGGTTTGTACCAAAATTTGGGCCCAATCAGAGTTCATCTTGACCTACTTTACATTTTAGTCCATTTAAACTCTATTCCTCTCAATTAAAGCACTAACTTTATCATTATTTCTACAAAAGGGTCCCTTCCACCATTGGTGTGAACAAAGCTTCTCTGCCAAGATTTGAGAGAGGCTTCCTCACTCGATTCTCAATTAAATCCTCCCAAAATTAGAAGGAAGATTCTTTGAGAGATCCTCTATCATTTGACCCCCATATTGGACCTTAAATTGCATCAAAAAGCCCATGCGAATGCTCGTAATCTCAAGGATCTTCTTCCCTGAGTTCTCAAGCTCACCAGGCCTCCTACCATGATTAGAACATCTTGTGAGGCCTTTAAATAAAACCCTCTTGAGAAACCAAGCTCCTTAGCGAAGTTTTGAGCCGGAAAAACCCTCTCTTCCTCAACTCCGGTCGTCTGCACCTACATCTCCGGCGAGCCTCTCCGTCCTCTTCATTGAGTCGGCCAATGGCCAAATTGACCAGCTCAACGTCTTCCCTCGTCCTCACAACCGTCACCAGCCAAAGCACGAGTGCCATCTCCCTCTCCTTCCTCACTGTCGTATCGCCGTCAGCTCCTCCTTCTCCGACACCGGCCTATCATAGCCGGTAACATCCGCTCACTTTCTCTCCCTCTAACTTTCTCTTTCTCTTCCTCTCTCCTTCCAGAATCTTCCTAAACCCTTCCTTTCCTTTCTTGACCACCGACACAACCACACCCACTTCATCTTCCTCTGCTCCGGCAAGGGCTCTGGTGAGCTCGTGCTAACACCACAGACCACCAACTCTCTTGCCACAGGTCCCAAAACATTCACCATCCCATGCCCACCAAAACCCCTCAAGAAATTAAGGGGATTGGCCACTCAACACCTCCACCAAACTCAAAGTCCTCCGCACCACCTCCTCGACCTCGCCAGCACACCACACGCACCCTCACTCCATGCAACCACCACCAACGCACTCGCCATCCTCCGGCGATCCTTCTGAGCATACTGATTAGGGTGTTTAGCCCGTGTTCTCTATTTTAGGTACCTCACCGGATAATTACCGTTACCATCATCATCTTCGACTCCAGCAGTAGCTCTCCGACCGTGTTCATCCCCAATTCCTTCTTCAGGTCGTGCAGCTCGGTTACAAGAAGCTCCTAGGCATCCAATTGTAGCTACCAGCTTTTGCTTCGTCTTCAATTGAAGCTTCACCTCCTGAAGTTGCTGTGCGAAGAAGATGTGGGAATGTAGTCCCACATCGTGGGCTAAAGTGCCTCCAGCAACGCATATAAGCAAGAAGTCACATTGCCTTATCACCTTAGAACACTGGGGTCAGGTCCCTACCTGCACACGCCCCTACACACTATGTGCTCCTCATGTGCTTGTCCACACCCTCGCCCATGCTTATGCCTCGTGGGTCTGGGTGTTGGATCCGATTACCTGCTACCTAGGTCGGATTTGTTTTGAGCTTGAAAAGGGAAGAAAGAGAATCTGAGAGAGAAGGGGGTGGGTTTTGCTACCTCAGGATTTGAGCCTTCCCCTCTCTCGACACTTAGAGAGATTTCTAAAGAGGCCCTTGAGCCTCTATTGGTGCTGCTGCTGTGCTCTTCTAAGATTTGAAGGAGAGAAGCCTTGTACTTCTTCTGTGGTGTTGAGCCTCTTTTGTTAAGGCATCTGAAGCCTTTGGTCTATCGTTTGAGGCCTTCTACTGTTTACTATTGGAATATCTACATACTTGATTGACGTAGATTATTAATTGTGGCTTACTGTTGAAACATTTAAGTGGTTGTGAGCTTAAACTAAAAGGGTTAATTTGATGATTTAAATTACCATTTTAACCCAATCTTTTTGCACTATTCCTCTGGTTTTTATTGAAATATCATTTTGAGAATTATTGATTTCAATTTCATATATATTTCTTATGATTAGTTAATTAAATTGCATACTTGCTCCCTGCGAACGATCTCGAACTCTTTTATGAATCTGACTTTTATAAATTTAAATGTTTTAAGCAATTTTGTCCTATACTACACCCCATTTCCTAAACAACAACGATTTTGCCCAAACATTTTGGCATCGTTGCCAAGGAGTAACACGTAGTTTGATTTCACTGATTACAATTTCTAATTTGATTCTAACTTGTTCTATCTGATTTGTTGTGGTTGTGCGAGGTACACGAGAGAAGATCAGCTGCACAACAGCCACTCTAGGGGCAGGTAATCTTGTTTCCTTCTTCTTAAGCCCCTATTTCTGAAAAGAATTAAAAAGAACCAATTAGGATCAACTCTCATTCTTTCTTAGATTTAATCACTTGAGTTGCCTGATTTGATTTACTTAAACATCCCCATCCAACTTTCTGTACCTACTAGGGATTTAAGGTGCTCAGGGCTATTCACCTTCTTGATTGAGCCCTAGGTGCCCAATTTGGAAAGAATTGGACCTGGAAAAGAGCCAAATTAGAGTTTCTACTTTAGGGTTTGAGGAAATACACTTGCCTGAATTAAAAGAAAATTAATTTCCCACATTGTGTGTCACCTAAGCCCTGTTTGAATTGACCTAATCAAGAAGACCTTAAAAGAAGGTTCTGACATTCACTTGAATCCTTAAAACTTGTGACTTAATACTGTACTTGCAAACCACTCAGGGTGATTTTTAGATTCATTACCCAACTTATCCTAAATTTTAGGGCAGGTTAGGTGAAGTTTGACCCACTTTGTGGGTTAAACAACCTTCAAATTAGGTCACAAATCACAAATCAATTCTAAAGTTCAAGTGAAATTCAAAGCACCATAATTTAGGATTAAAACTGGTAGACTGAAGCGGTCAAGTTGCTAATTCCGATCTACTTTGATTCTCAGTGACAAGGAAGGTCAGGTGGGGAAACCCTATAACCCGTGGGGATGCCCTACCGTGTAGGGGTCATTGCGGGGCTCTCCCTTTCTAGCTGTCCAAGTATTTCTCAGGTGAGTGATTTTGTGATTAAGAGCTGTCATCTGCCTCAAACCTCCATAGCCATCCAAAGATTTTTGGTTATCTCGATTAGGTCCATTACACATTCTATTCCTCATTTGGCTCACTAGTGCATGTTCGTGGGGAGGTCCTTAAGACCACCCTTGAGACCTCCATTAGCAGTTCATTCTCATCGAGGCCAAGCCTCAAATCACTTGTTTGTGCTACCTTCCGACCATATTTATATCTCTTCCAACTCTTATGCTTCTAAGCCCAGATCTCCATCTACATCCATGGAGAATCAAGAAGAAGAACCCAATGTCCAGAATCAGCCATAGTGCCTCAATGATCTACTCCATGCACACATCAATCCACCACCGCATCCTTAGATGCATGATCGCTACAATCCCACTGCAGTGGAGATCAAGCCCAGGGTACAAATCCCAGCTGGAGGGCCTAATGTTGAACTCAAGACAAATATGATTCATGCTATTCCTAAATTCCATGGCTCGAACTCTGAAGATCCCTTCCAGCACATCAAGCAGCTAAAACATCTGGCCCAAACCTTCGAGACTACCATACATAATCGAGACATCCTTCTCATGAAAATGTTCTCCTTCTCGCTCATGGGTAAAGTTGCCTACTGGTTTCAGACTCTGACTCATCCAATCAACACATGGGGGAACTCCAAAATGAATTCTTACAGAAATTCTTCTTGTTGGTCAGACAAATGCTTTAAGGCACCAAATCACGCACTTCTCGCAAAATGTGGGAGAACTACTTCATGAGACATGGGACCATTTTTTGGATCTCATGTGGAGATGCCCCCATCACAAAGTTCCTAAGTGGGAATAAGCCCAGTCTTTTTACCATGGGCTCCATGACGACATCAAGCTCTTTGTTAATACAACTTGTGGTGGAAGCATCATGGGTCAACATGAATATGTTGTTTAGGAGATTCTCGAGAATATGTGTGAGAACTCCATAAATAATGAATCTATGGGTATGTTCGACCGCCTGACTACCCGTGCATTGACAAACACGTGAGGGGCACACGAGACTCGGCTTGTCCGCATCCGTCAATCTGGAATTGATGGACAGTTACCTGGACAAGGTCTCTATTATTGACTTGACATATACAGAGAGCCACCTCAGCATAGCAGAGCACATATGCGCAACCACCCTCCAGTAGGGAGGCTGTGCATAACATTTATCACCACTCTCACCAGGGGATGGACTCGTATCCACCCCGGTTTGATCTTGGTTTTGGAGGAAACTCTAGAACTACTTGGTCTAGTTGGGGGAACTCTAAACCCTCATACTCTGACTTCTCTGGAGTTCCTCAGACCTGCGTGGATCTCCTCGCCATCCAGAATGATCCATTCTCAAATACCTATAACCCTAGATGGCGTAATCATCCCAACTTCACATGGTTAGGGAATAATCAAAATCCAAGATGCCAATTCCAGCCTCGACCACAGGCTCCACACCTACATTAGCATGATCAGCCTAGGCCCAATCTAAATTACCAATATGGGCCTAGCAAGGAAGAGCAAATGAACATGATTCTACAAGCCCTGGTAGACATCCAAAAGACTAACTCGGCTATGCAAAAGCAACACAAAGATAAGAACACAGAGGTTCAAAATCAGCTCACACAAATGGCGTGTAATTGCCATCCTACTGCACTTCCCTCTCAACCTCTGCCAAATCCAAACAACATGTCGACTCAAAAACACGTAGTGAATCAAATCCAAGGGCAAGCAAGTTACACTCAGCCAAGCCCATCCACTTATACCTGCGTGTTTACCTCATCCACCTCAACTGATCCGAATCACACCATGACCTATCCTACTATTTAGCAACAAGGTCCAATTCTCTCTCCTCCACCTCCGCATCATGATTGTGCTATGATCAATGTTGTGGGCATGAGAAAAGATCGCAAACCCAAGCCCCGAGGCCCATCTCCCAAATCTCACCCAACCTATGATCAACATAACAAGGTCGAGGACAAAACCAAGAGGTGGAAACAGAAACCCATCCCCCAAGATAGCCAATCTATTCCCCTATCCCAGATCTTATCCCACCTCCACTCTAGAGTACTATCAGAATCTGACGTAACAAGACCATTGAGGAATGCAAAAGTCACTATCCCGTTACTTGATATCCGCACTCTCAATCCCACCTCACCTGAATTATCCAAAAAAGAGGTGGAAGAACCATCACAAGGGAATGTAGTACTGTTTGAAAGTGTGAGTACAATAATCCAAAATAGTCTACCTCCTATGAAATCCAATCCAGGCACCCCACTAATCCCTTGCAAGATCAGTGGTACAAATTTCAAGCTGGCTATACTGGATCTTGGTGCTTCGGTCAACCTAATCCCAACCTCCCTATTTGAAAAACTATGGATTGGATAGCTAAAACCCACTGATGTTACTATGCAATTGGCTGAACAAACCATAATCACCCGTATTAGGCTGGTAGAGAATGTGGTAGTTAGAGTCAAAGATTTTAGCTACTTAGCTGATTTCCTAGTTCTTGACATGGATACACCATAACAAATACAAGATATGCCTTTGATTTTGGGAAGACCTTTCTTGGCTATTGCAGGAGCCATAATTAATTGTGAATCAAGGCACATGGTAATTGCTTCTGGAGAGAAATGAACTGAGATCAATATTTTCTAGGCATCATCTAAAGGAAAAGGAAAATGCTCGGTAGAACAATTAGGTTTGATTTAGGATCTCATGACAGTTTCGATAATAGAAAACCTAGAGCTAGAACTAGAAGTTTTCCACATGATGGAGGATCTCGATTTAGCCAAGCATGATTCCAGCAAATTGAGAGTATTTGAGCTTTCACCTTTGATCTTGAGATAACACAAATGGATTTCGGGGAACAGGATAACAATTGATGGGATTCCAAATTTTATTCCATGGATCTGGAGACATTTCATTATTATTTTGAGGATCTCCAGGAATTGGGCATGGTAGATACCAAGAGTGAACACAATTGATAGTATATATCCTTTACAGATTTGGAATTTAATGATAAAAAAGGTACTCTCCAAACATTCACTTTTGATTGGGATGAAAACTATAGAGAAGAATCATTAGACAACCCAATCTTCGAGTCATCTTTTGAGGAATTGCTCTTACACCCATTAGAGAAAAATCAAGATGACTCATTAGAAAAGGATCCATTAGGTCACATTCCACAAGAGGAACCACACATCTGGGATATGCTAACTAGATTCACCTCTACTGGGTTCTGGCCCACAACGATCTTACTTTAGAACCCCATGATCACTACATCTTTCAAGTGATTCTGATGCGTCGGTTTTGTATTTGTTATAACGTTGTAGTAAAGCCGGTTATTACCAACACTTCAAATATAAATTTTTTACTCGGAAAATAAAAGAGTTCCCGAGGTCGAACTCAGGGAGCAAGTTGTATTCTAGAGATATACATGTTTCTTTTACAAAATAAAGACAGAGAGAGGGAAAGAATTTGTTGTTTTCTCTTTGTTCTGCAGAGGGGATGCTCTTCTTTCTCTCTTTCTTTAGATCTCTTTCTTTCTTTTTGTTCTGCAGAGGTGCTTCTTCCTGCTGTTCCTGCTTTGGTGGTTTTCTTCTTTCTTCAGAGCTCCTTGTTCTTCTTCTTCGTTCTGCAGAGGTGATGCTCCTCTTCAGATCTCTTTCTTCTTCTTCCTTGGTTTCTGTCTTGACCTCTCTTCTTCTTTTTCTGCAATTGTGGTGACCCTTTCTCTGTTCCCTTTTCCTCTTTATGGCTGCAGAGCTTCTGCCTTCAGCTACTAAGTCTTCCTTTCTTCTTCTTCTGCTTTGGCCGTTGCTCTTCTTTTCTTTCTTTCTTCAGCCTGCCTTCTTTCCTACTCTGGCAGCTGACCTTCCGTCGTCTGACCCGGTGCTTCGACGACTTAACTATGCATTTGCTACAGTGCAGCTCCTTCTTCTTCCGCGGGTCTTCTTCTTCTTCGCCTGTGCCTGTACACTTTAGAGTTTTTTTTCGTCAGAGGCAAAACCTACTCTACCCCCCTCCCCCGCGTCTCTCTTTCTCTCTGAAACCACTCTTAGGAAAGCTCTCCCAGAGCTACCGGGTAATCGGGTTCGGGTCACGCCCGGGTCCAGGCCCACCGGCGTGCGTGGTGGGCGAGGAGTGCAGGTCAGTCTAAGTCGGGTCGGGTCAGGTCCGCGTGGCGTGAGCGCGGACGAGACCGGGTAACCGGGCGGGTGTAAGGGGACCTCACCCCGTGTACTGAGGCAATAAGGCCAGTGCACGAAATCAATTTAAACAGTGGAACGGGTGTGAGGCTTACCGATGTGGGACTAAACGCAGACCGTTCCTCGCGTGCGCCTGCTGGGAGACCGCGGCCTGGCTTCTGCAGCTGCGGCTTCTATTTGCATAGGTTGCTGGCTGGCTGCCTTCGCAATACTCCCTGTACTCCGCAGCAGCTGGAGACCTGGAGTCCTCAAGCCTGGAGCGCGGGAGAAGCTGCTTCAATGTGCGTTAATGGCGGTCGAACCTCTAAACCTGTCGGACACGAATATGGCCTCGCGGCCTGATCAAACCACTGGGGAACCTTCGCCGTGGCACGGCGAAGGTGAGGAGCTGCGCGACAGGCCGCAAGGAGGTGTCTGGCGGCAGCCCTGGGTCGGACTGCAACCGGAGGAATGGGTTTGTTCGGGGGAATGTTACGGAGGTGTGGAGTGGCAGTGGAGGGGTGGGGGGTGCTCAGTGTGATGAGGTGGAGGTTCGGTGAGGGTCGGCGAGCCGTGTGGGTTGCTGAGGTGATGGGAGCGGCTCGCCGGAGGGTGGTCGGAGGCGAAGGGGGTGAAGGTGGTCAGGGTCGGTAGAGGGCCTAATTGAATAAATTGAAAGCGGGGAAAGAAAGAGGAGGAGAAGGGGAGTAGCTCTAGCTTACTTGCAGGGACGAAGGGGGAGGAACAGGGCGACAGTCGTATCAACTGTCGCCGGAGAAGACGATGCTCAGGGAAAGGGGCGGCGGCGAGCAGAGAGCCGGAGAGGCGCCAGCTGGGTGCGGCGTGGCGCAGGAAGAGCAGGGGAGGAAATCTCTGCTGCTGGTATTGCGGCAGAGCGAAGAGGTGGAGGGGGAGGAAACCGCCGGAGCTGGTGAGCGTCTGCCGGAGAAAGAAGAGAAGAAAGTTGGGGATTTTCTCCGTCAGATCCAGGCTGCTCTGGTCGGTGGAGCAGCGGGGGGTATTTATAGGGATGAAACAGGGAGGAAGGCGGAGGGAGACGACGTGTCTCCCTCGCCGGAGAATGGCCGGAAACACGAACCCATACCGTCCGTGCGTTCGCACGGCCGGTATGGTGGGCTACAATGACCAGGGGGGTGCCCCTGCGACGGCTGACGACGTAGGGCACCCCCGGTTTACTTGCTAGGTCTCCCACCACACCCTGCGCGGCGCCATGCTCCGCGCAAGGTCGCCGGAGCATGGTGCTGGCAGGTTTTTGCAGGAGGGACCTGATTGCAAAGAACGAAGGAGAGTTAGGGGCCAAAATGCGAGGGTTCAAAAGTTGAGGGCCAAAGAGTAAATATATGAGGACTAAAGTGTAAAGTCGGTCAAGGAGGTTTCTTCTTAGGCTCAAGTTTTTATACATGACTAATTAGGACCTAAGGAATCTGATGGTGAATTTCATTTTCATATTAAACCTTGTTTGACCGGTCAATTTGCGCAAAAACCCAAATTAAGTTATTAATTGGGCATGGTTCTCAATGTAGGTCAAAATGGGTTCTAAAGGCCAAATTGAAGGTTCTAAACCCTAGAGATTATTTTTCTATGAATTTTAGAGGGTTTATTCTATTTTTACTTTGCCTCGAACCTTGTGAATTGAAGTGGGTTGTTCTAGGGTTACAGATTTATCATTTAGTTTCTTGGAATTGCTGTAGCCCTTGCTAGATCATTTCATCCCACTTTTATTCTTATTAAGCTGCTTTGACCTATGTTTGGGCCCTGAATTACCCTGTATGCAGATTATACTGGTGAAATTGCATTTTTACCCCTTATGACTTGTTTTCTCCTTAAACTCAGAATTCTCTGAGTTAAGCCTTTCCTTGAGTTATGTAGGAGCTTTTATCCTTTGTATTGGGTCAAAATGAGCTAGTTATGGCTCATGATGAGGTTCTCATCATACCCCCATGCCTAGCTTTTGCTAGTCCCTTAGCAAAAACTTAAGGTTTCAACCCTTGTTCTAGACCATGAAGTTTTTAATAGTTTTAGATAAGTGCCTTTTTTATTTGAGCATAGATTAGGTTAGAATGCTGACCATAGGCCTAAAAGGTACTCTAGTACTAATCAAGATCCAAATCTGTCTAGCCTTAGCCTCAGTCTTTTAGCAAAGGTTTTTAAGGCCCACGAGAACTAACCTAAGGTTTATTGGACTTCGTGGTTAAAGCACCCGTGCTTGAAATGATTTTAGCCCTGGCTCAGTTCGCAGTGCGTTTTGTAAGAGAGAGATAGAAAATTTTTCTGTTTGGAGAGTTTTCTCTCTCTTTTTCTTTTTAGTTCTAGCCTAGGATTGGCTTTTCAACACGGTCTGTATCAGATTCCTTGCTCCCATCATCAATCCTCAAGGGTTCCTGGCGATCGATGCTTCGAGATAGCACCGCCCATGGCAACCCCCGGAATCCTGGCTATTGAGATTTCGGGATAATCCCATCCATGGTATTCCGTGGCCGAATCCAGACCCTGGCAATTGACACTTCGAGATAATGCCATCCATGGAATCTGAACTAGCAGAGTGCTTACATGCCCCCAGTAGGATATGTAAATATCCTAAGAGACAAGCACCGAGGAGATGATATTTTGTTACGCATCTTCGAGGGGATTTCCCGCCTCTCTGCGCTGGGAACTCGTCCAAATCAACTTGTGTTGATCGGCCGCTCCTATTCTAGGTGTTCTTTTCAGATTTTTGCAACGCTTCTGCGTGATTCTGATTTTTACGCTTACTGAACCAGGCTGTGTGTGAGATTAGGGTGCTTAGGTTACTGAGTCCCGTAAACCAAAAATTAGTTAACGAGGCCGAATACTCCCTAAGCTTTAGACCTAATACTTCAGCTTTTCATTTTCCTCAACCTCTTGAGGAGTGTCCAGATCTTAATGGGTACTAAGAGTCTATTCAAGAATGCCTAAGGTTTGCATTCTTTACTAATCTTATTGTGCACTTTTCTTGAATGAGGTCTAGAGCTTAGGTTAATTCCTTAGTTCCTTACTAATGACTATCACTTTTTCTCATAATTTTGTGCTCCTTTTTCATTTCGTTTCTTTTCTCCTTCACAAAATTTTCTTCTCCTCTTTTCCTCTTATTCTTTTTCGAAATTTTTTTTTTTTTTTTTTTTAATTTTTATGGTGTTTTTGGCATATGTGAATTTTTTTGTTTGAAACCTTTTCTTACAAGTTTTTGTACTTTCATACCCCCCCATGCCTAAGATTTGCAATGTCCTCATTGTAACCTAGGGGGTCCTAGTTCATTCCTTAAGACAGAAATTTGGTCCTAGTTTTTTTTTTTTTTTTTTTTTTTTTTTTTTTGCGGACGATTTCAAATCTCAGATGCGAACATCTGAGTTGGGGTCGGCTGTCTGTAAGGGTGAACTTCGAGTGCTGAAAGGTGTCAGAACAAGTTTCAGGTTTTCAAAGAGAATGACGGGCTGCCTCCCGTTAAGCGCTGAGTTTTACGCCATCGGCTGGGCGCAATAAGCTCAAGGGGAAAGGAGGATATAAGATGCCTCAGCCAAATCAGTAGAAGTTACATCAATGAACGGCTTGAGTCTCTGACCGTTCACGATGAAAGGTTCAGAATCGTGGCTGAGTGGACTGATTTCGATTGCTCCATTTCCAAAAACCTGTCGGACCAAATATGGTCCGACCCACTTAGATCTCAGTTTTCCTGGGAAGAGTTTGAGTCGGGCATCGAAGAGTAGGACCTTTTGACCAGGATGAAAGATCTTTCTCGAGATGTGTTTGTCGTGGAAGGCTTTAACCCGCTCCTTGTAGATTTGCGAGTTCTCGTACGCGTCTATGCGTAATTCATCGATCTCGCTGATTTGGAGTTTTCTGTGGGTCCCAGCCTTGGAAAGATCTAGATTACAGTTCCGTACTGCCCAATAGGCTTTATGCTCCAGTTCGACGGGAAGGTGGCATGCCTTTCCGTACACCAATCTAAAGGGAGACATGCCCAACTGGGTCTTGTGGGCGGTCCTATAGGCCCACAATGCTTCCGGAAGTCGGGACGACCAGTCCTTCCTGTCAGGTCGAACAGTGACTTGCAGGATTTTCTTGATCTCCCGATTAGACAGCTCAGCTAGACCATTAGTTTGGGGGTGGTAAGGAGTAGAGATTCGGTGAGACACCCCGTATTTGGTCATCAGTGACCTAAACTGAGCATTTGTGAAATGGGTCCCCCCATCAGAGATTATTGCACGAGGAATCCCGAACCTTGAGAAAATGTGTTGATGAATGAATTTGAGAACGATTTTGTGATCACAGGTTCGGGTCGGTATGGCTTCGATCCATTTGGACACGTAGTCCACAGCCAACAGAATGTATTCGAAACCATCCGAAACAGGAAAGGGGCCCATAAAATCAATCCCCCAAACATCAAAGATTTCGCATACTAGAATCGGTTGCATAGGCATCATGTCGCGACGGCTCATGTTGCCCAAAGTCTGGCAACGACTGCATGCCTTGCAATGACTGTGTGCGTCTTTGAACAGTGTGGGCCAGTAAAAGCCGCACTGGAGGACTTTTGATGCGGTTTTATGCCCGGCAAAATGGCCACCGCATGCCTGGTCATGGCAGAAAGAGAGGATATTGTTGACTTCCCCTTCCGGGACACATCTCCGGATGATCTGATCGGCACCTATGCGGAAGAGGTACGGGTCTTCCCAAATGTAATACTTGGCATCGGAGCGTAATTTGTCTTTCTTGGCCTTCGGCCAATCGAACGGGGTCTGATGAGATGCCAAGTAATTTACAATATTAGCAAACCATGGAAGGCTAGTACCAATAGTCAGCAGGTGCTCATCGGGAAAATGCTCAGTGATGGGTCCGGAAGGGTCAATTATTTCAGAAGGAAGACGGGACAAGTGATCAGCTACCACGTTTTGTTTTCCCGTTTTATCGCGAATCTCGAGGTCAAATTCTTGCAACAGCAAGATCCATCGGATCAATCGAGGTTTCGCGTCCTTCTTTGCAAGGAGATGCCTCACAGCCGTGTGATCCGAGTATATGATGACATGGGAACCCAGAAGGTATGATCTGAACTTCTCTAGGGCAAATACTACAGCTAGCAGCTCTTTCTCAGTAACCGTATAGTTACGCTGAGCCTCATCGAGTGTTTTGCTGGCGTAGTAAATGACCACAGGTTTCTTGTCATTTTTCTGCCCCAAAACCGCTCCTACAGCGAAGTCGGATGCATCACACATGATCTCAAAGGGTTGAGACCAATCAGGGGACTGTAGGATCGGGGCTTGGGTGACTCGGTCACGCAGGATTTCAAATGCTCGAGTGCATTCCTTGGAGATTTCGAAGGGAACATCCTTGGAGAGAAGAGTGGTCAGGGGGCGTGCGATTTTTGAAAAATCAGGGATAAATCGTCGATAAAAACCGACATGCCCTAAAAAGGATCGGATGTCCCTGATCGAGCTAGGCATAGGAAGGTGAGAAATCAGATTAACCTTAGCTCGATCCACTTGGATACCTTTCTCCGAAATTGAGTGTCCCAGGACAATTCCCTCAGGCACCATGAAATGGCTCTTTTCCCAGGAAAGAACCAAATTCACGTCGATGCACCGCCTGAGTATCTGGACCAAGTGTTGGAGGCAATCGTCGAATGATGCTCCGAAAACTGAAAAGTCATCCATGAAGACTTCCAGATAATCACCTACCATATCTGAGAATATGGCAAGCATGCATCGCTGAAAAGTAGCGGGTGCATTGCAAAGACCGAAAGGCATCCTTCGGAAAGCGTATGTTCCGAAGGGGCAGGTGAACGTGGTCTTTTCTTGGTCCTCAGGATGGATTGCCACCTGGTTATAACCGGAGTACCCGTCAAGAAAGCAGAAGAACCTATTTCCCGCTAGTTTTTCGAGAATTTGATCAATGAAGGGTAGTGGGAAATGATCCTTCTTCGTGGAGGAATTGAGTCGACGGTAATCTATACAGACTCTCCACGAGTTGGCTAATCGGGTAGGAATGATTTCTCCGGTCTCAGTCGTTATAGTGGTGAGTCCTGCCTTCTTAGGCACGACCTGAATTGGGCTCACCCAACGACTATCGGAGATCGGGTAGATGATCCCGGCATCTAACCACTTGATGATCTCCTTTTTCACGACCTCCTGCAGATTGGGGTTTAAGCGTCTCTGCATTTCACGAGAAGGTCGTGTGCCCTCTTCTGAATAGATATGATGAGTACAATAAGAGGGACTTATTCCAGTCAAATCATCGAGAGTCCATCCAATGGCTCTTCGATGTTGCTGGAGGACAACAATCAGACTGGTTTCCTGTTCAGGACTGAGGTTGGAATTGATGATCACAGGAAGGGTCTGATTAGAACCCAAAAAGATGTATTTTAAGTGAGCAGGAAGGGGTTTCAGTTCGAGGATGGGGTTTTCAGCAGCAGCGGGTGGTTCAGTATAGATGTGAGGTTTAAGGGTAGGAGTTACTGGGTTGTTCATATCTGGATTCAACTCCTCTGTTTGCGGGTCAAGATCCTTCTGTGGTTGATGAGGCACAATCGAGTCACTCTGGAGGTGTGATTCATCAACCAAAGTCTTGATGTCACAAACTTGCTCGATGACGCCGCAATTAATTCCTTGTTGGGCCTTAAATATATCAATTTTCAGTGTTTGATCTCCAAACTTAAGCTCTATTTGGCCCTCCTCACAGCTGATGTTGGCTCTAGCAGTAGCCAAGAAAGGTCTCCCTAGAATGATTGGTGTATCCCTAGGGTTCTCAGGTGCATCCATGTCTAAGACTATAAAGTCCACTGGAAAATAGAAATCCCGCACTCTCACGATAACATCCTCGAGAATCCCTTTTGGTGACTTTATAGATCGATCTGCTAATTGTAATGTCACCTCGGTTGGTTTCAGCTCAGATTCTTCTAGATGGTCCAGTAAGGATGTGGGTATCAGATTTATAGATGCACCCAAGTCTAACAATGCTCTATCAAATTGGGTACCACCTATCTTACAGGAGATCAGGGGAGTTCCAGGATCTTTTGCCTTGGGCGGGAGTCTACTAAGGATTACAGAGCTGGCTTGCTCTGACAGAACAATTGGGCTCCCTCCCTTGGTTCGCGGCTTACGTTGGGGTGTACATAAATTTTTTAGAAATCGTGCGTAAGCTGGTACGTGGCGGATTGCATCCATCAAGGGGATGTTTATGTGGACCTGCTCAAAGAGCTTGACCAGGTCCTCCTCAGGGGCCACGGGTTTGGTGGTCTTCTTTCCCTTGGTCAGGGCCTCGGGAAACGGGATCTTGGTTGGTTCCTCTAGGATAGGTCCAGGTTGTGGATCTGGAACAGCGGTTCCTTGGATAACTATCCTAGGGTCATGGTTATCAGGCTGGGAGTGGTTTGGATAATGCGGGTCTTGAGTTGTCTTACCACTACGTGTTGTTACAGAATTTAATCCGGCCTGATTTTGGTTTGGGTTTGGTAGGAGGGGTGGCTGCTGCTGAAATCCCGCACGAGAAGTTGAGGCATCCATCTCGTCTGGAGATGGAGCAGTGGGGGCCTGATAAATCCATTGAGCGTGGCCTAAATTTGGATTCATAACGCGCTTCTGGGTTGGCACGTTCTTTGGGTTAGGAAGGGGTTGGGAAGGGAGTGTGCCTGGCTGGCGAGAATTTGCCAACTGGGCCAGTTGAGTTTTAACTTCAGTAAGCTCGTCCTTGTGCTGTTTTTGAATGGCCGCATTCGATTTTTGAATGTCAGCCAGAGTCTGAAGGATTAAGGACATTTGATCTTGATTTGGCCCTGATGGATAAGTAGGGTTGGGCCGAGGCTGAGGCGGCTGGTAGTGATGAGAGGGCTGTGGGCGGGACTGAAAAGGTGGTCTTTGGGTTTGGGAATTTCCCGCCCACTGAAAATTGGGATGGTTTCGCCATCCAGGGTTGTAAGTGTTGGAGAATGGGTCGTTCTGGATGGTGTTGAGGTCCTCGCAGGTCTGAGGAACCTCCTGAGAATCAGGGAAAGGAGGAATGGAGTTCCCCCGGCTGGTGAAGAAAGGATCGGACGATCTTCCAGTCCAAGAATCAGATGGGGATGGATATGGATCCATCCCAGGGGAGGATCGGTGGAGGATGTTTTGCACAGTCTCCTGTGTGGAAGGAGGTTGTGCAAAGGAGTTACGCGCAGTGGTGGCTCGCTGCAAGTGCTGAGTCAGCTCATCCACCTTCTTTTCAATGATTGAGACCTTGTCCAATCGGCTGGCCATTAATTCCAGGTCGACTGATGCGGACAGGCCCTGCGTCTCATGTGCTCCCTTAAGATTCGTCGCTGCGCGGGTATTCGTCCTGTCGAATAGTCCCATGGAGTCATTGTTGATGGAGTTCTCGCACATGTTTTCGAGAATCTCCCATACGGTGTCTTCATGTTGACCCATGATGTTTCCTCCGCAAGTTGCATTGACGAAAAGGCGGATGTCCTCACGGAGTCCCTGGTAAAAAGATTGGACTTGTTCCCATTTAGGAACTCCGTGATGGGGGCACTTTCTCATGAGATCCTGAAAACGATCCCATGCCTCATGGAGAGGTTCTCCTGATTGTTGAGTGAAGTGTGTAATCTGATGGCGCAAGGCGTTGGTCCGACCAATGGGAAAGAACTTTTTCAAAAACTCGGATTGAAGTTCTTCCCAAGTGTTGATCGGCCGGGTCTGAGTTTGATACCAATGGGCGGCCTTGTCCATAAGAGAAAAGGAGAACATCTTCATGAGAAGAATATCCCGATTTTGCGCATCTGATCCAAAAGTGTGGGCCAGATGCTTTAGCTGTTTGATGTGCTGGAAGGGATCTTCAGAATTAAGCCCATGGAATTTAGGTATAGCATGAATCATGTTGGGCTTTAGTTCGGAATCAGGTCCTCCAATCGGGATTCTGACTCGAGGCTCAATGGCCACCGCAGCAGGATTGTAGTGGTCCCGCATCATAGGACGCTGTGGTGGGTGCACGAAGTTTTGGAAGAGGTCATTGAGTCGCTGGAGCTGGTGTTCCAGATTATTTTCTTCCTCAACTGGCTGAGCCATGATGGGGGAAGAAGAAGAACTTGGTTCTGAATCAGAAGAGAGAATAATGTGAGGGTGTTGCTGCACAAATACGGGCGTCGAGGCTTGGCCTTGACGAGAGCGAATTTCTAATGGAGGTCTTAAGGGTGGTCTTAGAGACCTCCTTCCGTACATGCACAGTTGGGAGAGGTAAGTTTAGAAGGTGCTGGACCCAATCAAGACACCCAAAAATGTGTTGGGTGACTATAGAGGTGCGGGGCAGATGGACCCCTTGATCAGAAAGATCGTCCACCTGAGAATTACCTGGGCAGCCAGAGAGGGAGAGTCCCGCGAAGACCCCTACACGGTAGAGCGTCCCCACGGGTTACAGGGTTTCCCCCACCCGACCTCTCTTGTCACTGCGGTTCCAGGTAGACCAGAATGGGGATCTTGACCTCTTAAGTCTACCAATTTTAAGATCAGGGTGCTTAAGGTTTCACTTGAACTTTAGTCTTTTTAAGTGCAAAGAGTGACCTATTTTAAGGTTGGTTGACCCAAGGGGTCAACTTTACCTATTGTTTTCTTTAAGAGCTTTTAGGTCCTGTCTTTTAGGGTTCAAGTGTTTAGAGAGAGCCAATTGTTTTAGGATTTTTCTTGTTAATTATTTTCAATCAATGGCTTGGGCACACCTCTTTTGGATTTCCTCAATTCTTGATTAAGGGGTGTGTCTCTACTGAAATCCTAATGTTTGACCTTATGTTGGCTCTACTTGGTCCATTTAACTCTTTGTTGGGCAATTAGGGCTCAAGCAAGAATGTGTTAGCCCTTAAATACCCTTAATAGTGTGCAGGAGTGATGAGTTGAAAACATGCAACTCTTTATGGTTACTAAGTATGGAAGGCAGGTTAGCCCTATATTGCTTGTTCTGTTCTTTTCTTCCTCTTTAGAGTTTAGGGGTTAATAGTGAGAGGAAAATTTTACCTGTCTTCGGAGTGGTTGTCGTGTGGTTGCTTGTCTTCTTGAGTTCCTGTAGCTGCACAAAAGAGAGGAGATTATCAGAAATTAAAAGAAACAGGAATGTTTACCTCTAGAATAGCCGTTGCTCCCCGGCAGCGGCGCCAAAAATGATGCGTCGGTTTTGTATTTGTTATAACGTTGTAGTAAAGCCGGTTATTACCAACACTTCAAATATAAATTTTTTACTCGGAAAATAAAAGAGTTCCCGAGGTCGAACTCAGGGAGCAAGTTGTATTCTAGAGATATACATGTTTCTTTTACAAAATAAAGACAGAGAGAGGGAAAGAATTTGTTGTTTTCTCTTTGTTCTGCAGAGGGGATGCTCTTCTTTCTCTCTTTCTTTAGATCTCTTTCTTTCTTTTTGTTCTGCAGAGGTGCTTCTTCCTGCTGTTCCTGCTTTGGTGGTTTTCTTCTTTCTTCAGAGCTCCTTGTTCTTCTTCTTCGTTCTGCAGAGGTGATGCTCCTCTTCAGATCTCTTTCTTCTTCTTCCTTGGTTTCTGTCTTGACCTCTCTTCTTCTTTTTCTGCAATTGTGGTGACCCTTTCTCTGTTCCCTTTTCCTCTTTATGGCTGCAGAGCTTCTGCCTTCAGCTACTAAGTCTTCCTTTCTTCTTCTTCTGCTTTGGCCGTTGCTCTTCTTTTCTTTCTTTCTTCAGCCTGCCTTCTTTCCTACTCTGGCAGCTGACCTTCCGTCGTCTGACCCGGTGCTTCGACGACTTAACTATGCATTTGCTACAGTGCAGCTCCTTCTTCTTCCGCGGGTCTTCTTCTTCTTCGCCTGTGCCTGCACACTTCAGAGTTTTTTTTCGTCAGAGGCAAAACCTACTCTACCCCCCTCCCCCGCGTCTCTCTTTCTCTCTGAAACCACTCTTAGGAAAGCTCTCCCAGAGCTACCGGGTAATCGGGTTCGGGTCACGCCCGGGTCCAGGCCCACCGGCGTGCGTGGTGGGCGAGGAGTGCAGGTCAGTCTAAGTCGGGTCGGGTCAGGTCCGCGTGGCGTGAGCGCGGACGAGACCGGGTAACCGGGCGGGTGTAAGGGGACCTCACCCCGTGTACTGAGGCAATAAGGCCAGTGCACGAAATCAATTTAAACAGTGGAACGGGTGTGAGGCTTACCGATGTGGGACTAAACGCAGACCGTTCCTCGCGTGCGCCTGCTGGGAGACCGCGGCCTGGCTTCTGCAGCTGCGGCTTCTATTTGCATAGGTTGCTGGCTGGCTGCCTTCGCAATACTCCCTGTACTCCGCAGCAGCTGGAGACCTGGAGTCCTCAAGCCTGGAGCGCGGGAGAAGCTGCTTCAATGTGCGTTAATGGCGGTCGAACCTCTAAACCTGTCGGACACGAATATGGCCTCGCGGCCTGATCAAACCACTGGGGAACCTTCGCCGTGGCACGGCGAAGGTGAGGAGCTGCGCGGCAGGCCGCAAGGAGGTGTCTGGCGGCAGCCCTGGGTCGGACTGCAACCGGAGGAATGGGTTTGTTCGGGGGAATGTTACGGAGGTGTGGAGTGGCAGTGGAGGGGTGGGGGGTGCTCAGTGTGATGAGGTGGAGGTTCGGTGAGGGTCGGCGAGCCGTGTGGGTTGCTGAGGTGATGGGAGCGGCTCGCCGGAGGGTGGTCGGAGGCGAAGGGGGTGAAGGTGGTCAGGGTCGGTAGAGGGCCTAATTGAATAAATTGAAAGCGGGGAAAGAAAGAGGAGGAGAAGGGGAGTAGCTCTAGCTTACTTGCAGGGACGAAGGGGGAGGAACAGGGCGACAGTCGTATCGACTGTCGCCGGAGAAGACGATGCTCAGGGAAAGGGGCGGCGGCGAGCAGAGAGCCGGAGAGGCGCCAGCTGGGTGCGGCGTGGCGCAGGAAGAGCAGGGGAGGAAATCTCTGCTGCTGGTATTGCGGCAGAGCGAAGAGGTGGAGGGGGAGGAAACCGCCGGAGCTGGTGAGCGTCTGCCGGAGAAAGAAGAGAAGAAAGTTGGGGATTTTCTCCGTCAGATCCAGGCTGCTCTGGTCGGTGGAGCAGCGGGGGGTATTTATAGGGATGAAACAGGGAGGAAGGCGGAGGGAGACGACGTGTCTCCCTCGCCGGAGAATGGCCGGAAACACGAACCCATACCGTCCGTGCGTTCGCACGGCCGGTATGGTGGGCTACAATGACCAGGGGGGTGCCCCTGCGACGGCTGACGACGCAGGGCACCCCCGGTTTACTTGCTAGGTCTCCCACCTCACCCTGCGCGGCGCCATGCTCCGCGCAAGGTCGCCGGAGCATGGTGCTGGCAGGTTTTTGCAGGAGGGACCTGATTGCAAAGAACGAAGGAGAGTTAGGGGCCAAAATGCGAGGGTTCAAAAGTTGAGGGCCAAAGAGTAAATATATGAGGACCAAAGTGTAAAGTCGGTCAAGGAGGTTTCTTCTTAGGCTCAAGTTTTTATACATGACTAATTAGGACCTAAGGAATCTGATGGTGAATTTCATTTTCATATTAAACCTTGTTTGACCGGTCAATTTGCGCAAAAACCCAAATTAAGTTATTAATTAGGCATGGTTCTCAATGTAGGTCAAAATGGGTTCTAAAGGCCAAATTGAAGGTTCTAAACCCTAGAGATTATTTTTCTATGAATTTTAGAGGGTTTATTCTATTTTTACTTTGCCTCGAACCTTGTGAATTGAAGTGGGTTGTTCTAGGGTTACAGATTTATCATTTAGTTTCTTGGAATTGCTGTAGCCCTTGCTAGATCATTTCATCCCACTTTTATTCTTATTAAGCTGCTTTGACCTATGTTTGGGCCCTGAATTACCCTGTATGCAGATTATACTGGTGAAATTGCATTTTTACCCCTTATGACTTGTTTTCTCCTTAAACTCAGAATTCTCTGAGTTAAGCCTTTCCTTGAGTTATGTAGGAGCTTTTATCCTTTGTATTGGGTCAAAATGAGCTAGTTATGGCTCATGATGAGGTTCTCATCAGATTCCTCTATAGAAACTCCATAAGAGCCACCCAGAAATGAATCAACTTGACCCACATCATAGACCTTCTAGAATGACTCTTCATCATAATTTGATACGCATTTGCGGCCATCTAATTCTCATCCACCACGATCACATATTTTCCCCTATCACTCATCATAATTCGGCAATTAACATATCCTTTTGACCTCCTTGTGCCCAGCCGATGGCGTTAAACTTAGCGCTTAACGGGAGGTAACTCGTCATCCTTGAAAAACCCAAAACCCTTCTAAAGTATCTCTTTGCTGAAATCATATTGCACTTTAGGGTTCGTTCATTAGAACAACCGACTCTGCCTTTGATACTTGTATCAGAGCTAGAAATCATCTACAAATAGTCACCCTAAGCCGTTCACCACCCACCTATTCTAATGTATGATTGAAATCGAATCCACCTAATTTACAAAGAGAACATTGCAAATCTTAGGCATCAGGGGGGTATTAAAATGTAAAACGCTGTGAAAATCAATTCATGGAAGGGTTTCAATTGCAAAATAAATAAATAAAATAAAATAAAAGAGAAAAAAGGAAAGGAGAGGTCACTTTGAACTGAATGAAAAGAAGAGAAGAGAAAAAGAAAAGAAAAGAAAAGAAAAGAAAGAAAAAGGAGCAAACAAAAAGAGAAGAAAATGAGTCAGTCCCTTAAAATTTGAGTATGGAACTTACCTATCATTTGGGTTGGATTGGATAATGAATTAAAACTTGGAAGGCTAAAACTTAGAAGATTAGTGATGAGTACCAACCTTAGGCCTCTTGGACTTGTTTCAGGGTTTAAACACTTACGTATTTGTTAAGATCCATATTATTCCTCAAGAGGTTAAGGAAAGTGCAAGGCTGATGTAAGAGGTCTAAAGCTTAAGGATTATTAAGCCTCGTTGCCTACCCTTTGGTTTGCAGGACTTGGTAACCTAAGCACCCAAAAAAATCACACACTAAGTTTGGTTTAGTGCACTTAATAAAGAAAATCATGCCAAAAGCATGCTGTTCTGAAAAGCCATCTCGAAGATCCAGCTTAGGAGCGGCTCGACAACACAAGTTGATTAGATGAGTTCCCGGAATGAAGAAGTGGGAAATTTCCCTCGAAGATGCGTAATAACATATCATCTCCTTGGTGCTTGTCTCCTAGGATATCTAAATATCTTACTAGGGGCATGTAAGCACCTTATGCTGGTTCAAGTTCCATGGGCGAGATTATCCCAAAATGTTGCTTGCCAGGGCCTGAATTTAGCTACAGAACGCCATGGGTGGCACTATCTCGAAGTGTCGAAAGCCAGGGTTCTAGGGGTTTCCATGGCCGGTGCTATCCCAAAGTATCGAAAGCCAGGGACCCTTCGAGGATTTAGGGCAAATTCAAGGCTGAATTTAGGGAAAAATAAAAAAGAAAAAGGAGAAAACTCTCCAAATGAAAAATCCTTCTCTATCTCTCTCTTACAAAAATGCACTGGCAAACTGAACCTGGGCATGCTACGTTAATGCACAGGTGCTTTAATAGCTGGGGTCAACAAACCTCTTGGTAGTTTTTGCGGGCCATAAAAACATTAACGGTAGACTCGGAATGAAGCTGGTCAAGTATGGATCTTGGTTGGTACTTTAGTACCTCTAGGCCTTTTGTTGCTATTTTGATCTAATTTCCAGAGATGCAGCTTAGTAAGGCATCCTGATGGTTACATCCAACCTAAAGACCTGGTTTGACCCATAGGATGTTTTGATAAGGGTCTAGTTAAAGATAGGCATGGGGGTATGATGGGAACACCATCATAGGCCCTAACTGGCCACTTTTAGGTAGATTTGAAAGATAAATTCTTTTACATAATCATCTGAGGGTTATAACTCCACTTCATTCTGTTTTAAGAAGAGAACAGGAAACTAGGTTAATTCTCTAATTTTAATAGCATATCATAAACACAGAATAAGCAAGGGATTTGTCAGGGTAAAATGAAGGTCAAATGAGCATTAAGGACTAACAAGTAGGTTCTTGCAGATAGAAACGAGGTTTCATGCATTTTGAGAATGAATACAGCACCCGAAACCCTAATTTAAGACCTGCTTAAAATACAGAGGTTCTAGTCAGGAATAAATTCATAGAAAAATATTCCTTGAGGTTTGATATCCTTGATTTGACCATTCGAACCTATTTTGACATTAAACAAAGTTACAGATAGAATTCTACACTAATTTGGGTTTCTACATAAATTGTCTAGTCAAACTTGGTCAAAACTGAAATCCAATTTCACCATCAGATTCCTTGGGTTTAAATTAGATTTTTACCAAAATTTGGACCTAATCAGAGTCCATCTTGACCTACATTGCATTTTAGTCCATTTAAACTCTATTCCTCTCAATTAAGCCCCTAACTTTCAAAATATTTACGATCAAGTACCTAACTTTATCATCATTTTTGCAAAATGGTCCCTGCCACCAAAGGTGTTAATGGAGCTCCTCCGCCGAGATTCAAGCAAGGTTTTCTTGCTCGATTCTTAATTAAATCCTTCAAAAATTGGAAGGAAGATTCTCTGAGAGATCCTTTATCATCTGAACCCCAGATTGGACCTTGAATCACATCAAAAAGCCCATGCAAATGCTCACAATCTCAGGGATCTTCTTCTCTAAGTTCTCAAGCTTGCTAGGCCTCTTACCATGATTATAACATCTTCTGATGCCTTTAAATAGAACCCTCTTGAGAAACCAAGCTCCTTGGCGAAGTTTTGAGCCAGAAAACCCCTCTCTTCCCCAACTCTGGCTGTTCGAACCTTCGTCTTCAGCTAGCCTCTCTGTCCTCTTCATCGAGCTAGCCAATAGTCAAATTGACCAGCTCAACATCTTCCCCTCACCCTCGCGACTATCTCCAGCCAAAGCACGGCCACCATCTCCCTCTCCTTCCTCACCGCCGTATCATTGTTGACTCCTTCTCCAATGCTGGCCTATCATAGCCGGTTGCATCTGCTCACTCTCTCTCCCTCTAACATTCTCCTTCTCTTTCTTTCTCCTTCTTGAATCTTCCTAACCCCTTCCTTTCCTTTTTCGATCATTGATACAACCACACCTACTTCATCTTCCTCTACTCCAGTAAGGGCTCCGATAAGCCTGTGCTAACGCCACAAACCACAAACTCACCTGCCACTGTTCCCAAAACGTTCACCATCCCACGTTGACCAAAACCCCTCAAAAAATTGAGGGGATTGGCCTCTGATTGCACAACAATCATAAACCCTAATTCGCCTGAATTAAGGTAGAACCTAGCTTAACATGGGCATTCTGCATGCATACACATCGTACTTTGCATCTTAGATGATTTATATGTTTTATACATAAAAATGTGCTATTTGAGAGGTATTATTAATTGCAGGTAATCTAAGGCTGTGGATGATCGATCCAACCTTATGGATCTGTTCGGAATAACGACGGGAGTCCAACGATTCCAAGAGTGCATCAATCAGACTCCCGTAGCACCCTAGGGAGTCCACAAAAGAAGTAGGATCCAAGGGGAATTGAAGAATATCCGAACCTCAGATGATAAATCCAACCACACGGATGGATTCGGATTGATGTTCATAGTCCAACGGCGTAGAAATTAACTTAATTGGAGGCCTATGTCATCAGATACAAGGAGAAGAAGATGGACGGCCACAATGGCACCACATGGCTCCATCGTAGCCACCCCTCACCGCGCCCCAATTTGGAAGGAGAATCGCGGGCCGTTGGATCGTCATCCAATGGCCATGATGCAGCCACGCCACCCGCCCTCAGCTACATCATCAGATGAGGATGTGATCTCTACCGTTGGATTCCCATCCAACGGTAGGGAACGCGTGCCAACAAAACCCAAATGCAACAAAAGCATGGGAGTAGCGCGTTGGTTAGCACTCTCTTCGCGAGACATTGGGTGCACATTTGAGCGGCGCTTTGCATAAAATCAGGAGGGGCACGCTTGCAGATGAAATTCAATCATCGAATCAGCATCGGGCGAAGGAGGCACGGACGCATGGCGAGCGTGGACGTGCTAGATCAAGAACGCACACGACGACGTGTGCAGAGACGCGAGTACGCATGCTTTAGGATTTAAAGGCATGATGGTTGCACACATTTACGATCGGACGGCTGATGTTAAGGTGCTAAAACAAGGCTTGCTGTGTGTGCAAGGAGAAGTAACATGCATGAGGAGCATGCGCAACCTTTCGATCTTCATCCGAGGGTGCACAGGCTGCCACGTGGCAGCACCAGATTCAACCAAGGATAAGAGAAGGATTTGGAAGGCTTAATCAAAGTCATTGATCTCCCGATCAACGAATCTGATTAATCTAAAGCATTTGCATGGATTTAAGCAGCCAAATACCTTAATTGCCCTTCATTAAAGCTATAAAAAGAGGCCTAAGGGCCCCCTTTGAAAGGCAATTCTCATATTTCTTCTTCCTCCTCCTTCAACCTCTCTCTCTTCTTCTTCTTCTTGTCTTCTTTGCATCCGTATCTGCACCTCCGTCTGAAGCATCCATTGGGCCACCCCGATGAATTGTTGTTCTTCCCAACCTCTCCAAAAGGCCACCATGAACCACCCATGGTGCCCTTATTCTATTACAGTAGTAGTTGTTTACATTCGTGGTTTTTAGTCTATTGCATGTATATCAAATTCAATCTCTTTGTAATGTGAATATTGTGGTTGATTGTTTCTATTATTTAGTAATCATATTGAGAACAAATGTATGAAATCAAAAGTGCTTTCTGCCTCCCTTGATGACCAGGACTAAGTTCTGTTAATTTATTTGCTCGAGACGTATTTCGCGCTATACTACAACGTGCTAATTCTCTACGTGATCTATGCCGTAAACAAATTGGAGCTGTTGCCAGGGAGGCAAGGCTACTTTTGATTTTATCTCTAATACAATATTTTTGTCTGTAGGAACAACAACATGAAGCACCGAAGGAGGAAAAACGAGCACTGCGAAAATTAGGTGCACACATTCTTATTAGAAATTCAACCAAAAAGTAAGTGCAATATTTAAAATTCAATAGTCATGTTTATAATGCTCAAAAATTTTTGATATTTCGACTGGAACAAGATCTTAAAATTATTTTTCCAATGCCACCTTTCCCAAAAAGAAATTCCTTCTGTGAAATTTTTAAAACTTAATGGAGTACATACTAGTTAGATTGCTTGAAAATAGAACTTTTATGAAATTTAGAAATCAATTCTCACTAACATACAAATCAGATTTATTAAAAATTTGTGGGGTGTGAAAGATAATCAAATTAGCTTTCAATATCATATTTTTACAAAATTTTTGGAGCATATTTGATATAGTTTCCAATAGAGAAACCAACATGGGGTCTAAATCCCAAATTTGACCCTTGGTTAGTTAAAAATTCATAACTAATTGTTGGAAATAGAAAAAAGTTTTGGAAAAATACTCTCTGAAAATCTTATTAAAAAAGAAATCTTCTTACTAAGTTTCAAATTATTTCGATTCCATCTTGCTTTAGAATATACGTTTGAATTGTGGTCTTCAATTTAAAAAGGAACTTAGAGTGCATAAGCCAATAAGACCACATAGACTAACTTGGACTCCGACGAGCCCAAAAGTTAGTCGGTGAGGCGAGTCACCTTGTGGACCGCTCATCATCTACTAAATTGAAGAAATAGTTTAAAAATTCATGAAAATACATCAAATAACCTACATTTGACTTGAAACTACTGGGTAGTTCCATCCTCTTTTGCAAAACCTGGTGACTAAGCCTGCGGGGTAGCGTCAAATGACCACGGCTGCGAGGTAATGGAATCAGAGGTGGAAGCCAAAGGAAGAACCTTCCTTGTAGTCCCCTCATAACTAGACTGGCTAGGTTAGCCTGAGAGGCGGGAATTCCTTACAATCAGTCTCTCGTCAAATTTTATAATAACACAAACTTAAATGAAAAATCCAGTCATCTGATCTAAAGGACCACTCTAATTAACAAGGCCTTAGCCTTGTTTTTCTTGACTACACCAACCCTTTGACTTGGTGTATGCAAGGAAGAAGGTGATTAAGACCTGAACTTGCAGGACCTTGGAAGCCAAACCTAAGGCGGCAAAGGCGATTTTCGCCTGACTTCTCTTCTCAACCTTCTTCCATCCGATTAGCTGAGATGGCTAATCCCGATCCTCGAGTTCATCAGGACCCTGAGAATCAGGACCCAATGGCTCATCTATAAACTAGGGTCAAGGAAACGGAACAAAACTATGAGCAGAGCATCGACCAGATTTTCACAACACTCAACCGGATGCAGCATCCACCACGTGGAGAACAATTGCAGGACTTCTACGATCCGGCAGCAATAATCATAGCACCTCAGGTCTGGATTCCCACAAACGGAGATGCATTCGAGTTAAAGCTGAATATCATAAGTCTGATTCATACTCATTTCCATGGAAACTCGAATGACGATCCCTTCCAGCACCTCGAAGACCTGAGTCAGATTGCAGAGTCAATACGACCTAGGAATATAGATATTGGAATTGTTCTCACGAAGCTTTTTCCTTTTTCTCTCAAGGATAAAGCTGCTTATTGGTTTAAGACCATCGGGAGGCCAATTGGAACCTGGGAGGAATTACATTGCGAATTCCTCCAAAAGTTCTTCTCGATCGGTCGAACAAATGCCATGAGGCGTGCGATCATGACCTTCGCCCAAGGCCCTGGTGAGAAGCTGCATGATGCCTGGGACAGATTCCACGATCTTCTCAAGAAGTGCCTACACCATGGTGTACCCAAATGGCACCTCGCTCAAGTATTTTACCATGAGCTGGATGACACACATCGGTACCTAGCGAATGCATCTAGCGGTGGGAATTTCCTCGCGAAGGATGAGAACAGCGCATTTGAACTGTTCGAGTCCTTAGCAGAGAAGTCGATGAATGCTGCCTCAATGAACTAGTTCCAACGACCTGGACAGCAACGAGTTAATGTCCACAAAGCTCAAGCTGAGTCTGCTCGAGCTGACATGGACATTATCAATAAAATGCAGGATAAGGTGGATCTGCTCGATAAGAAGCTCGATGAATTAATGAGAGCGAGATCTGGATCTTCTGGCAGCACTACTCCATCTTATTCCTCTCAAGCATCCCGAACCTCTTCTACTCATACATATCCATTTACTTGGGATGTTTTCTCTCCATCTTCGTGGGATCCTGCATACCAGGAACTCGTGAACAATTTGGATCTAGTGTCGTACAATCAAGGTTACGCACCACATGACGATGCAAGTGCATATTCTTTTGATGAATTTGCATATGAGACATCTTCGGCTTACGAAGATGTCAATGCCATTCAGGGATATGGGCGTAACAACCTGTATTCTGAAACTTATAACCCTAGTTGGAGCCAGCATTCCAATTTCTCCTAGTCTGGTAACCCACAGAGATCGAGTCAAGCTCCACACTGCCAGACCAGACAATACGAGAATGCGTAGAACACGTATCCTAGGCGGCAGCCATTCCCGTCTCAGCAGCAACAGACACGCTCTATCTATCAGCTGCTGCACCAAGCTGCCAACTACCCTCCAAAGTGGCTGACCCTTTGGAGTCACTGAAGGAGGAATTGCAGGAATCAATTCGAAAATCTACTCATGACAACCTGTAAATAATGAAGGCAATGGCTGACCAAATACAGAGCATACAAAACATGCAAAACCAGATGATGCAGGAGCATAGATCATAGGGAGATTTGCCCTCCCAACCTATCCCAAACCTGAGATATGTGCAGAATCATGGCGGCCCGCCTATATTCCAAGCACCACAAGGGCAGGCACACGTTGTTATGCAAGCACCTCCTGCACCACCCTGTTATGGGCTTGGTCAGCCACCTCTGTTGCCAAACCCTATGTATCCAAACCAACACGCTCCTCTGCCCCTGCATGGACATCACGTCGATGCAAAAGCTGTCACCTTATGGAGCGGAAAGACTACATAGGACCCGCTACCTAGGCAAGCGGGTAATGATTTTTCTTGCGCTCTACCATGAGATGGCTCACAACCCTCTTCCTCTCACAAGCCATCTTCATTAGATAAAGGAAAGAAGCCCTTAGACCCTGAAATTCCCGTCCCTTTTCCCACGGCCCTAACATGAGATTCAGCATGGAAAAAGGACATGCAGAATTTCAAGGACCTATAATCTATGTTCAAGGAAGCTCACATTCAGGTCCCTCTCCTCGAAGCAATAGATCACATCCCTACTATTGCTAGGTTCTTTAAGGACTCCTGTACTTCGAAGCGATAGCAGAGGATTGAACGACAAGCGGTATTATCTGGGGAAGCCAGCGCAGTTATTTTAGCTAACTTACCACCCAAAAAGAAAGACTCGGGCACACCACTGATTTCCTGCCTTTTGCAGAATTCCCCTTTTGATAAGGCCCTTCTTGATTTGGGGTCGTCCATCAACCTAACTCCCACCGCAATATTTGATTGATTTCGATTTGGGGAGTTAAAGCCCACCTCAGTTACCATACAGTTGGCTGACCGATCGGTAAAAACACCGAGGGGGTTGGTTGAAAATGTGATCGTAAAAGTCCAAGGATTCTGCTTTCCAGTGGACTTTTTTGTTCTTGATATGGAAGTTCCTCCTAATCTCCGTAATGCACCGATTATTCTAAGTCGCCCATTTTTGGCAACCGCCAGCGCAAACATCGACTGTGCATCAGGGTGCATGGAGATTGCCCTGGGGAACGAAAAGCTTAGGCTGGACCTTTTCAGGGCATCAAAGAACTTTGATTGTGATTTTATTGAGGAGGATAGTGAAGATGAAGATTCAGCTTTCTATGGGAACATTGGGCTCCTCTACAGTGACCCAACGGCACATGCATCTTCACTATCAAGGGTCTTAAATCGAGATCCACACGGGACTGAGACTAATGACATACACATTTCGCCCCATGGATCTGGTTGTCATGGGTGTTCATCTGCTCCTAACACCCTTGATCCTGATTATCCTGTCCTATCCAGCACTGATATCTTAATGCAGGATTACATGACCACTGCAGGAGGATTCTCCAGTAGTCAGGATCAGCATATTTCCGCTATTGCTTCCTCTCCTCCCCTGCATAAACCCCCTCCCCACCCTCTGCTACTAGAGTTACATCCCTTACCAAATTTGGTTAAGTACGTTTTCTGGGAGAAAGTGAGACATATCCCGTGATTATCAATGCTCACTTGACTCCAGATCAAGAACACCAATTGATCTCCATTTTGCAAGCACATAAGGCTGCTATCTGGTGGGGCATTGCTGATCTCCACGGGATTAGCCCCTCATATTGCACTCACCATATCTACACTAATGAAGGGGTGAGACCATTGAGACAACCTCAAAGACGCCTAAATGCAAATATGTTGGAGGTTGTCAAGAAGGAGATCATTAAATGGCTGGATGAGGATATTATCTATCCAATTTTTGACAGCCAGTGGGTGAGTCCCATTTAGATGTGCCCAAAAAGGTGGGACTCACCATAATAAAAAATGAATTGGGCTAATCCATCTCGACCGACACCACGACTTCTTGGCAGGTCTACATTGACTATAGGAAGCTAAACTCAACTACCAAAAAGGATCATTTTCCTTTACCCTTTATTGATTAGATTCTAGAATGGCTAACCGACTGTAGTTTCTTCTAATTTCTGGATGGATACTCCAGGTACAATCAAGTTGCAATCAACCCGGAAGATCAAGACAAGATGACTTTTACATGTCCCTTTGGAGCATTCGCTTTTAAGCAAATGCCTTTTGGCCTCTACAACTTACTAGCTACTTTTCAGCAATGCATAATGGCCATCTTTTCAGACATGATTGGGGACTACATAGAAGTGTTCATGGATGACTTCTCTGCATTTGGAGATGATTTCTCATCTTGTCTTGATAACCTCACAAAGATTCTGAGGAGATGTATAGAGGTTAACCTAGTACTTTCAAGGGAAAAAAGCCATTTTATGGTGAAGGATGGCATAGTACTAGGACACAGAATCTCCTCTAATGGACTCGAGGTCAACCGAGCTAAGTCTGAAATCATTTCGCGATTACCTCCACCTAGCTTAGTTAGGAAAATCAGATCATTCTTCGGGCATGTCGGATTTTATCGAAGATTCATTCGAGATTTCTCAAAAATTAATGAATCTTCTGGTAACCGACACTCTCTTTGATTTCGACTCCTCGTGTCTCAGCACTTTCGATACCTTGCGAAGTGTTGTATTCAGTGCACCTATTCTCCAACCCCCCAACTGGTTGCTTGATTTCGAGATGATGTGTGACACCTCCGACTTCGCTGTCAAAGCTGTTCTTGGCTAGCGATGGGAGTGCCATCCATTTGTAATGTACTACTCTAGCAAAACGCTGAATGAGGCTCAGCATAACTATACAGTCACTGAGAAAGAATTGCTACCCATGGTATTCAGGTTGTACTTACTCGAGTCTAAAGTTATCATCTACACTAGTCATTCTGCCCTCCGGCATTTGTTGGCAAAGAAGGATGCCAAACCCTACCTTATCAGATGGATCCTTCTTTTGTAAGAGTTCAATGTCGAAATTCATGACAAAGCTGAAGCACAAATTGTTGTGGCGGATCACTTGTCTCGACTAGACCCAGACTACATTCCGTACTCCCCGCCGATATCAGATCGATTTTCGGATGAGTCTCTGTTATCTATCAACTCTATTGAGTTTCCTTGGTATGCTGATATAGCAAACTATCTTGTCACAGGTAGGTTACCAGCGGGATTATCCAAGGATCAAAAGCTCAAATTCATAGCAGAGGCTAAATTCTATTTTTAGGATGACCCATTGCTCTTTCGCATTGGGACTGATCAGATCATCAGTAGATGTGTCCCTAATTTGAAAATCTCTAGTGTGCTATCCTTCTGCCATAGTGATGCTTGTGGGGGTCATTTCTCTGGTCGAAAGACCACTGCAATGATTTTGTAGTTGGGATTTTTCTGGTCAACCATTTTCAGAGATACACACAAGTTTGCCAAGTGCTGTAAGCAATGACAAGTAGTCAGTTCTATGACCCAGAGAGACATGATGCCTCTCCAATCCATTCTAGTGGTAGAAGTGTTCGACGTCTGGGTCATCGACTTTATGGGCCCCTTCCCAAACTCGCATGGCTTTGAGTACATACTCCTTACAGTAGACTATGTCTCAAAGTGGCTAGAAGCTATCCGAACAAGATGAGTTGATCATAAGACTGTTATATCCTTCGTCCAGGAATTCATTTTTTCGAGATTCGGAGTTCCTCACGCCCTGATAAGCGATGGGGGAAGCCACTTCATCCATGCCCATTTCAGGTCATTATTGAAGAAATATGGGGTGCAGCACTGCATTGCTACCTCGTATCACCCACAGACCAATGGACAGGCTGAAGTATCAAACAATCAAATCAATCTTATCCTTTAAAAGACGGTTAGACCTGATAGGAAGGATTGGTCCGATTGGTTGATTGATGCACCATGGGCATATCGAACTGCATACAAGACCCCACTCAGAATGTCGCCACATCGCATGGTGTATGGAAAGGGCTGTCATCTTCCTGTGGAGCTGGAGCACCATGCCTTTTGGGTGGTGCAAAAGGGTAATTTTAACCTCGAGGCCATAGGTTATGAAGGGTAGCTCCAGCACAGCGAGTTAGAAGAGATTAGATGGGAAGCTTACAAGAATGCAAAAATATACAAGGACAAGACAAAAGCTTTCCATGATCGACACATCTGGAGGAAGGAGTCTGCACCTAACCAACAGATCTGGTTGTTTGACTCCTGACTCAAATTCTTTGCGGGAAAGCTTAAGTCCAAGTGGACTGGGCTGTTTCTGATGGTCCACCCATATCCTAACGAGGTGGTCCAAATTAGAGACTTGAAATCTGCACATGTTTTTATGATTAATGGCCAGCATCTCAAACCATTCTTTGCAGGGAACCTCCTCCTGCTGAAAAAATGATACATCTTCTTGAGGACATGTGACTAATGAGTTGCCCAGCTGAAGGCATTAAACTTAACACATATACTAACAGAATCTATTTTCTTGCATTTTGAAAGTTGTCAGAAATCGTAGTATAGTCGCGCAAAAACGTTCGTAAAAAATTAAGTTTGTAAAAATAATGAGACTTTGAGTCCCGGTCGTTCGTCTCTGGGAGGCATTTGTTTACTTTTGAAATTGATCTTCTATTGCTCTACTTTGTTTAGAATCGCATGCCTGTTCGTGATTATTACATAGTTAAGTATGACATACTTAGTTGCGAGAATATTAGGAGTTAGAAACAGGCAACTTGAATCACGCAAATATAATATTAATCAATAAGCTCATGGTGATTTCAAACACATAAGGATATATATATATAAATGCATTTTCATTCATTCATTGGGGAGTTGTTTGCACAAGGAATCTAGAGGAAAGCTTGTACATAAATGCTAGAAAATTAAACCTAGCTACCAAAAAATGATCGCATACAAGAATCGATGGGGGGATTTCGCTTGCATCATTGGGGGAGAAGTAAGAATACACTACTAAGCAGTAAATAAAAGAAATCAAATTATGAAGAGCATGAATTAAATCTAGAAGAATAAAAGGTCATTCAGGGGTGGTCCCCGATGGCCTTGGCGTGGTCGAAAGGAGAATGAAGGGCGGCTAATGTAGCTTAGGCCGACCCTTGGAGAGTGGGAGGAGTGATCCAGCATCCTGGCATGATGTCCTCCATGGTGGTGGTAGTGAGCTCGTGGAGGTGGAGTGGCTAGCTAAGTGGAAGTGGGCGTGAATGGCACCAATGGAGTGAATTTGCCAAGGAAGTGAAGGGATGTGAATGGGTGCAAATGGCCACCCCTTAGGTCTTTTTATAGACCTAAGGGAATCTCTCTAGAGAATTATGGAATTCTCTAGAGAGGCCTATGGTGGGAGCTCGTGGGAGAGTGAGAGAGAGAGGATGGATGGTGGTTTTTAGATCCACCAAATGTGGATCTAAAAATTGAATGGCTCTTGGTTGTTAATTTTGGCAACCAAGGCAACCACACATGGTAGAGAGTTCTAGAGAACTCTAGGCTAGTCATTTTCATGTGGATGGTGTGTGTGGGTGTGTGGGTCGAAACTTAGGTGGTGGTGTCAGACCCGAATAGGTTGTTAATATGGTGATTTTATCGTTGAAGTGTGTATAGTGGTTAACCTAAATCAGACCTAACCATCTCTTTACAAAATTTTTTTTAACCTGGCCTACTTGATTTTATCTTGGTCACTTTTAGGCCCAGGGTTGAACTTAAGGAAGTGGGGTTACAAGTCAAGTTTCTACGCCTTTCCTACAACAGGTCTCTTCCATTTGTTTATTGTGTTTTTGGTATTTTTTTCTATTTAGATTTTTTTCTAGTAATCTTTGTCCTTGAGGCACACCCTCAAAATTAAGTTCTTGGCTTTGAGCCAAAACAAGGTTCTAAAATGGGTCTTGCTATTCGCAAGATGGATTACCTGCAAGTCAAGGATTATCTTTTCTCTTTTATATATTTTTTTTATCTTTTTATGGCCATGCAAGAGAAATAGAAGTAAAGTAACTATAGTATATATATATATGTATACTATATATGTATAAAGGGGTGGGGGTGGAGGCGGAGATGGAGTGTAGCACGGTGTCAAGTCGATTGTCATCTAGAAAGACGTAACCAACAGGACGAAGTGCCGCATGTAAGGTGTAGGATGGATGGCAGAAGATGTGTGTAACCACGCTTTTTGTACGCGTGTATCGGGGAATATCTGCAACGGGTGCAGATATTCCCGCGATACCACGTATGGTAAATAATGTGAAACTATCTATATATGTATATATGTAAATATATCTATATCTATATATATATATGGTTATAAATATATAGGTATATATATGTAGTTATATATGTATGTATAAATATATATATATATAAGTATATGTGTATATATGTATGTAGCTATATGTATAGATAGATATATGTATATATATATATATATACATATGTATGTATGTATATAATACTATAGGATGTATATATATATGTATATATATATATATAGTAATATATGTATATAGATATATGTAGATAGATATGTATATATATATGTATATATAGCTATAGATATATATATGTGTGTGTATGTATATAGACTAATACAAATTTATATAAGTACTAATATATGTATAGATATATGTATAAATATATATATATATATATAAGTATATAAGTATATAGATATATGTATATATATATGTATACTAATACTTAGTTATATAAATTCTACTATATATATAGATATAAGTATATATATATATATATGTATATGTATATAAGTATATGTATATATGTATATATATAAGTATATAGATATATATATATGTATATATATATCAATATATATATGTATACGTATATATATATGTATATAATAGTGTATAGGTGTGTGTGTGTGTATGGAAGCGTGAGTGTATGTGTGTGTGAGCATCAGTAAAGAGAGAGTGAGAGAGTGTTGTGAGAGAGAGTGAGAGAGAGAGAGAGCGAGAGAGAGAGGGCTGCCGCACGCTTCCTGCTGAGTGAAGAGGTGCTTTTTAAGTCGTCTGCAGCAGCGGGGCGCCGTCTAGTGCTTCAAGCTCGCACGCAGGTGCGTATACACGCAAGCACGTGCGCGCTGGAGGGCAATGGGCGCAGAGAAGAAATCGCAGTGCACAGCACTGCATGAAGAGGATGGAATGGGCACTCACATGTGCACGCGGGAGAAGGGAGCGAGCGACGCGAGCGGGTGCAGGCGACGCAGACGCGCGGCGAGCGTTGGCAGAACGCGGGGCGAGATGCGTGCACGAGCGAACGGCGGTAGCGGCACGCCGGGTGACCGGTAAAGTGAGAAACTCACCGGTCACCCCACTATAGCCACAGTGTTCTGTAGAAACGCATGAACAGTGGCTACAGTGGCCGGGCGAGCTGCGCGACAGGGAGCTGCAGGTGTTGTGAGTGCGGGCGGCTCGCGGCTGGCGCGCGAGGAAGAAGGTCTACGCTGGCTGGTGGCTTGTGGGCAGAAGGTCGCGACAGAGAGTGCGGTGAGGGCTGGGTTGCGAGCGAAGGGGCATGACAGGGTGCGCGGTGGCCTGCGGGTGTTGGCTGGGGTGCGCGGGAAGCTTGGCTGGCCGCTGCGGAGGCGCGCAGTGGCCGGTTTGCGGGCGGAAGCGAGAGTGCGACAGGGCAAAGAAGCGGGAGGCGATGGTGCCTGCAGGTGTGCACTGGAGGGGAGGGCTCCTGCAAGCGCACGCAGAAGGGGCTAGGGCTGCTGTTGCAGTTGCTGTTGCTGCTGCGTGCAGAGCTTTGAGCTTCAAAGCTTGAAGCTACTACTCCAATGGCTGGAATGGCTGGAAACAAGGAAATCAGGGAAGAGCCACCACGCCCACTGGCTCTTTGGTGAGCTGGGCAGTGGTGGACTCACGGTGGTGGTTGTGCACCACCGTGAGGTGCTCCTGTCCACCGGGTGTCTCCTCTAAGGAGGAGGGCCGACGTGTGGAGGGAGAGGGAGGAGAGGATGGCCTGGAAGGAGAAGGTGGTGCTGCTATGTTGGGTCTTTTTGTGTGGAAGGACCAGGCTGCTGCAAGAAGAAGCCGTGCCCTCTTTTTAAAGAAGAGGAGAGCATGCACAGCCATGCCCTGGCTGTGCGTGGTTCATGCACGGCTCAGCAGGGAGAGGCAGCCGTAGGGAAGGGCTTGAGCAGGGAGAGGTGATGGAGAGCAGGGAATGGCTCGAAGGAGAAGAAGTTGCCATGCAGCTGTGGGAAGAGTGATTACAAAATCAAATGAAATAAAAAATAAAAAGATGGTGAATTTGCAAAGATGCACTTGAGGAAAAATGTTAATTGCAAGGCCACTTATTTTATTCTCCTCCCCTCTCAATTAAATGCATGCATGCGTGTATTTTTACAATGCGACTATGGAGACCTAATATGCATTGGTAATGCTAGGAAATAGCACAAGACGACACAATTGCAGGTGTATTTTTGCGGTGCAATCAGGTGGCTAGGTTGATTAGGTTAGGCTCTAGTGGGTTTAGGTCAAAGTATGTCTCAAATTAGGGTTATAAACCCTAATTCACTAAGGTAAAGTGCAATTAAACTTAATACAAGTTTAATTGGGTGTGTGGAAACTTAATTGCGAGTAAAAAACTCAATTAATTTAGGTTTAGGTCAATTGGACTCTCACTGAGTCCAATTGGATAGTGTGTGCTGAGATTAGGGCTCAATTGGACTCAATGAGTCTAATTGAATAGGCTGATGGAATTGACTAAGATCCAAGTCAATTAGTTTTATTAAGGACCTAATTAGGTCCTTAGGGAGGTCTAGAGGTGATATAGTAGGGTTATGGCACCTTAATTTAGGTTCCTATGGGGTTGGAATTGGGTTTAGGGACCTAAAGATCCAAGATCAAGGCTTAAATCCCAAAACAGAAATTGAAGAGTAGTATCAGACATCTAATAATAGTGTCAGACGTCTTATACTCAAAAATCAAAAGTCCAGACTTGTTGTCTGGATGTCCAATCCTTTGAGTATTCTGTAGAAATTGGTCATCTGACAAAGTGTCTGGACGTCCAATAACACTGCATAAGTGGGTTTGAAGTGTGCGGGAGATGGCTAAGGGTCCTGGATGTCCTATAACTTATCTGGACATCCAGATAAGGGTTGGAACTAGGGTTTTCGGGCTTCCTAGGGTGTTGTGACCTAATCTAAGGGTGGCTAAGGCTTGGGGAAGTCTCTAGGCTATCCTAGGGCTAGGATGGACCTATGCTCTTCACATTTCACTACTTTATTTCTACTTAATAGAATAGAAAAGCTTTAACCCCCAGACATTATTGTTCCTATATCTAAACTAAGCCTTCTACTCCAGCTCTGCTACAACTCCCGTTATTCCAGATCCAGCTTCAGATCCAGCTCCAGATCTACTTATTGCCTGCAATTGACATAATGTACTTAATTAGCACATTATAACATCATTTTATGCATAGCTAAAGTAAAGCAGTAAAGATGCAGATAATGCTTATGCATGCATGAATTTCCCTAACTTATGCTAAGTTCTAGCTTAATTTAGGTCAATTAAGACCTATGATTGCTGTGCAATCATACCCCCATGCCTAAATCTTGCTAGTCCCTAGCAAATGCAAGACTAAATTATTTACAGCAAGGGTCCCTAAGGGACTGATTATTTTATCAAGTGTATGCATAGAGATTTTTCTCCTTTTTGTTTTCATCCTATGCTCTAGAAATCCAGACAATCGTGAAAGTGCAGCTATGCAGCTTTTGCAACGAATTCAAGTGAAAACTAATACACCTCTAAAGCCTGTACTTGACCCATAGTAAAAATTCTAGCAGGATAGGCAGACTTCTTCCCTCGGGGTATTCAAGATATTCTATGAATTCCACCCTGGCTTTAGGCTTAGGTACAGAATCTCTGAGGGAAAGGATTATATATTTGGTGGCTCATTCTTACTTAGTGCTACATAGAGACTAGTACTACACAATCTAGATTCTCATTTTACTAAGTAACTCAACACAGGGAAAGACGAGAAGAACTATGCTCTCTTTGATTCCTTTGTATTCATCCTCTCTTTTTCTTTTTCTTAGAGCTCACTATCTCACCAAATTCACACATATGATTTGTATTTGGTGGTCTCACTAGGCATTAACACTGTAATTGAGTTCTCATAACCCTAACACTAAGTCGGAATTCCTCAGCCAGTATTTGGGCGATCAGAAACACAAGAAAAATAAGTTAAGGCCATATTTGGTAGATCTCAATTTTATTTGGTGGTATTGCCTCAATGAAATAAACACTAAATATTAATTCTTTTCTTTGCTTTTTCTTCTTTTCCTAATTTTTTCAATTTTTCTTTCTTTTCATCTTTTTTTTTTTTAACATAACACAACTAACATACATCCATGAACTTTATTGAGGAGGCATTATTAGGGATTTATGGTACTCAAGAGACATTGGGTGGCTTATTTGGTGGAAGTACCTACTCACGGCACCAGGAAAGACGGATAGGACAGTGTATTTCTGACCTTGACATCAATACCCTCCTTCAGCTGAGGATTCCGTAAAGAATGGTTGTAACCATCCACCTTAGCCCTAGTTTTATGAAAATTCTCTCTCCGCATATTTGCCTTATTCGATGGCTCTCACAATTTCGCACAAAAATGTATATGTGGGAACCGAGAGCGAAAACTATGTCTACTCTCAGAGTATCATCACCTAATTATCTAGGATTCTAGATTCCTTGCACTAATCTTAGAGCACCAGTACACTCTACTCTCATCTCACACTATTTGGTGGATTGTAAGAAAATCTGCCTGACTCCTAAAACACTGTCCAGGGGTTCAGGAAAAGAAGCATTGCTTCTTCTCGACAGACTGAAGACATTTATCAGCCTTCACCATGAATCCATTGCAAATTCTACGTGTGTGTGAAAAGTTGTACTGGATTCCAGATTACAAGAATCAACTAGAGGATAAAATCCCTAATGCATTCTCTTAATAAAATAATCTTATTCATGAATGCAATATGTATGTGCTATGAACAAGTAACCTCATATAATTTGTACTTCGTGAATTTCCCGTATCGGGTTACAATCAGCTTGACCCTAAATTTTGAACAAAAGGTGAGCAAGTAAGTCGGAAGTGGCTGTTGCGAACGATTTCTAGCTCCAATGTGAGCATTGGAGGTGGAGTCGGTTGTTCTTTTATTTAAGGTCCTAAAGTACATTTTACATGCAGCTCTGAGGTTTTCCTAAATGTTGGCATAAAAATTTTCAATTTTTCTGTATCTACCCCCCCATGCCTAAGTTCTTGCATGTCCTCATGCATGAATATAAAAGAAAATGAATAGACAGAGGGAGAATGGGTAGAAATCACTTGTAGTTGCTCTTGAAAATATACATTCAGCACCGGCCAACCTGTTAGTATGCAATATACAAAGGGGAAATATGCTAAAAGAAAAATATGGTATGTATAAAAATGGTTATGTATAGATGATGGTGAAATGTGGAGTGAATGGTATTTATACGTGCTGAGTTTAATGCCTCCAGCTGGGCGAGCACTCAATCACACGTCCTCACTAAGATGAACAGTCTCGTCAGGTGGAGGAGGTTTCTGGGCCAAAAATGGCTTGAGGCGCTGGCCATTTACCATGAATATATGCCCAGATTTTAGGTCCTTGATCTAGACTGCCCCATTAGGATATGGCTGCATCACAACATATGGGCCAATCCACTTGGACTTAAGCTTCCCCGCAAATAGTTTCAGTCGTGAATCAAATAACCAGACTCACTGGTTGGGCATGAATACTTTCCTCCGGATGTGGCGGTCATGAAAGGCCTTGGTCTTGTCCTTGTATATTAATGCATTCTCATAGGCCTCCCGCCGAATTTCTTCTAATTTGCTGAGCTGGAGTTTCCATTCTCGACCTCTTGCATCGAGGTCAAGGTTGCATTTCCGCACCACCCAAAAGGCGCGATGTTCCAGCTCTACAAGATGGTGACAGGCCTTGCCATATACCATGCGATATGGTGACATTCTGAGTGGGGCCTTGTATGCAGTCCGATATGCCCAGAGTGCATTGATTAATTTGTCAGACCAATCCTTCCTGTCTGATCTAACCATCTTCTGGAGAATCAGTTTGATTTGACGGTTAGACACTTCAGCCTGCCCATTGGTCTGCATGTGATACGGGGTGGCTATGCGGTGATGTACCCCGTATGTCTTTAATAACAACCTGAAATGGGCGTGGATGAAGTGGCTTCCCCTGTCACTAATCAGAGCGTGGGGTATTCCGAATCTCGCGAAAATATTTTGCCGTACAAAAGAAATGACGATCTTATGGTCAGCCTGTCTCGCCGGGATGGCCTTGACCCACTTCAAGACATAATCAACAGCTAGCAATATGTACTCGAAGCCATGCGAGTTTGGAAAAGGGCCCATAAAATCGATGCCCCAGACGTCGAACACTTCTACGATCGTGATGGGTTGGAGTGGCATCATGTCTCTCCTGGTCATAGAACCGACCGACTGACATCGTTTGTAGTGTTGGGCGTAATCGTGTGTATCTCTGAAGATGGTTGGCCAGAAAAATCCCTACTGCAAAATTTTTGCAATGGTTTTCTGTCCTAAGAAATGGTCACCACACGCATCATTGTGGCAGAAAGATAACACACTGGGGATCTCAGAGTCTGGGATGCATCTGCAAATAATATGATCCGCTCCAATGCGGAAGAGCAGTGGGTCATCCCCGAGGTAGTATTTGGCCTATGCAATGAATTTGAGTTTCTGGTCCTTGGATAGGTTCGCGGGAATTTTGCCTGCGGCGAGGTAGTTCGCGAAATCTGCATACCAGGGGAACTCGACAGAATGAATGGCCAAAAGAGATTCATCTGAAAATTGTTCATGGATAGGCAGGGAATAAGGAATGTGGTCTGGGTCTAATCTGGATAGGTGATCCGCCACAACATTTTGTTTTCCGGCTTTATCATGGACTTCGATATCGAATTCCTGCAATAGAAGGATCCATCTAATGAGTCGTGGTTTGGCATCCTTCTTTGCCAACAAATGCCGGAGGGTGGAGTGGTCAGTGAAGATGATGACCTTGGACCCTAATAAATATGATCTGAATTTCTCCAACTCGAATTCTACTACTAGCAATTCTTTTTCGGGTGATAGTGTAATTACGCTGAGCCTCATTCAGCGTCTTGCTAGCATAGTATATGGCGAAGGGTTGTTTCTCCCGACGTTGGCCTAAAACATCACCGACGACAAAATCAGAAGCGTCACACATCATTTCGAAATCAAGTGACCAGTCGGGTGGTTGGAGAATCGGGGAGTCGGAAATAGTGCTTCGTAAAATCTCGAAGGCGCTAAGACACGAGGTATCAAATTCAAATGGGACATCGGTAACCAGGAGATTCGTCAAAAGCCGTGCAATTTTTGAGAAATCATGTATAAATCTCCGATAGAAGCCGACGTGACCCAAGAATGATCTAATCTGCTTGGCCGAGCTAGGTGGCGGTAAGTGGGAGATAATCTCTGATTTAGCCCGGTCGACCTCGAGTCCATTTTTAGAGATCCTGTGCCCTAGACTATGCCATCCCTCACCATGAAATGGCTTTTCTCCCAGGATAGTACTAGGTTTACCTCAATACACCATTTCAGGATCTTGGTGAGGTTATCAAGACAAGACGTGAAATCATCTCCGAAAACAGAGAAGTCATCCATGAATACCTCCACATAATCCCCAATCATGTCGGAGAAGATAGCCATCATACAACGCTGAAATGTTGCTGGTGCATTGCAGAGGCCAGAGGGCATCCGCTTGAAGGCAAATGTTCCGAAGGGGCATGTGAATGTGGTCTTGTCCTGATCTTCCAGGCTAATCACTACCTGATTATACCCAGAGTATCCATCCAGAAAGCGGAAGAAACTGCGTCTGGCTAACCGTTCCAAGATCTGGTCAATGAACGGGAAAGGAAAGTGATCCTTCTGGGTAGCCGTGTTGAGTTTCCTGTAGTCAATGCAGACCCGCCAAGATGTCATAGTGCGGGTCGGGATGGATTCACCCTTGTCATTTTTCATGATGGATTCACCCTTGTCATTTATCTGCTTGTAGAATTTGCAATGGATCCACTGTGAAAATCATAGAAATCTTTAGTTTGTCGAGAAGAAGCATTGCTTCTTCCCCTGAACCCTTGGACAACAATCAGGGAGTCAGGTGAACCATCTTCTAGTAGATCCACTGAAACATATGTGAGATGAGAATAGAGAGTCTACTGGTGCTCTAAGGCTAGTGTAAGGAATATTTAATCTTTAATAATTGAATAATGACACTCGGAGATGGGCATAGTTTTCGCTCTCAACTCTTACGTACTAAATCTGTGGGAAATTCCATATGAGAGCCACCAAATAAGGCAAAAACACAGAGAGCGGGTTCTAATAAAACGTGGACTAAGGTAGATGGTCATGACAGTTCTCTACGAAATCCTCAGCTGAAGGAGGGTATTCATGTCAAGGTCAGAAATATGTCATCCTATCCATTCCCTACCCGGTGCCGAGAGTAGGCACTTGCACCAAATAAGCCACTCGAGATCCTCTTGGTCATCCCAAAAAAAAAAAATCTCAAATAATGCCTCATGAATAAAAGTATGTATGTTGTGTTGAATTGTTGCGTTATGTTATGTTGGTAACGGAATTGTGCCAGTAGTTATATATATTGATAAAAAAGAAAAATAAGAAGAAGAAAAAGCATACAAAAGAGATATTTGCTTGTGAAAAAAAAAAAGTGTTATGTTAGGAAATTTGAGTTATGTAGGTTAAAATGTTTTCAGGCAAAAACACCTACCATCCCCAACAAACCACCAAATATAGCCTTAACCTATTTTTCTATATTTTTGATTGTCTGAATATGGGCTAAGGAGTCTGACTTAGTCGTAGGGTTATTAGAACCTAATTAAAGTGTAATGCCATGTAAGATCACCAAATACAGTTGCAAATCTCGTAAGATGTGAGCTCAGGAAGAAAAAGAAAGAGAGAGAGAGAAGAAAAAGTACAAAAGATTAAAGAGAGCATAATTTTTCAGCCCTTCTCTAAGTTAAGATATTCAATAATCTAATAATCTAGATTTTGAAATACTAGTCTCCATGTAGCACCAGAAGAGAGTGAGCCACCAAATACAAATCCAGTTAACTCAGACATCTACTACCTAAGCCAAAAGCCGAGGCTAAAATCAAAGAATAGTTTATATCCCCGAGGTGCCGATCCCAATAGAATTTTACTAGGAATCAAGTATAAATTTTAAATGTGTATCGACTCTTCACATGGATCTGTTGCAGAAGCTACAACATTATATATTCATGGTTATCTAGATTCTAAATTCTTGGATGAAACAAAAAGAAATAACCCTTTAGTAAATTCTTAATACAATGCACTTAGTCTTACACTTGCTAGGGACTAGCAAGATTTAGGCTTGGGGGTATGATTGCGCAGCAATCATAAACCCTAATTTGCCTGAATTAAGGTAGAACATACCTTAACATGGGCATTCTACATGCATACACATTGTACTTTGCATCTTAGATGATTTATATGTTTTATACATAATAATGTGCTATTTGTGAGGTATTATTAATTGCAGGTAATCCAAGGCTGCGAATGATCGATCCAACCTTATGGATCTGTTCATAATAACAACGGGAGTCCAACACTTCTAAGAACACATCAATCAGGCTCCTGTAGCACCCCAGAGAGTCCAAAAAGAAGTAGGAGCCAAGGAGAAATTGAAGGATATTCAAACCTCAGATGAAAATCCAACCGCATGGATGGATCTGGATCAATGTTCACAGTCCAACCATGCAAAAATTAACTTAATCGGAGGTCTATGTCATCAGATACAAGGAGAAGATGGACAGATACGATGACGCCACGTGGCTCCATCACAGCCGCCCCTCACCATGCCCCAATTTGGAAAAGAGAACCGCGGGTCGTTGGATATTCATCCAACAGTTGCGATGCAGCCACGCCACCTGCCCTCAGCCGCATCATCAGATGAGGCCGTGATCTCAACCGTTCAATTCCCATCCAACGACCAGGAATGCGCGCCAACAAAACCCAAATGCAACAAACGCATGGGAGTAGCACGTTGGTTAGTGCTCTCTCGGTGAGACAATGGGCGCACGTTCGAGCGGTGCCTTGCGTGAAATCAGGGGGGCACACTTGCAAATGAAATTCAATCATCGGATCAGCATCGGGTGGAGGAGGCGTAGACGCATGGCAATCACGGAGGCGTTGGATCAAGAATGCACGCGACGATGCATGCGGAGAATCGTGTACACACGCTTTAGGATTTAAAGGTGCGATGGTTGCGTGCGTTTAAGCCATCCGATCGTAAGATTGGATGGCTGATGTTAAGGCACTAAAACAAGGCTTGCGGTGCGTGCAAGGAGAAGCAACGCACACGTGGAGCATGCACAATCACACGATCTTCATCCGAGGGCACACAGGCTACCACGTGGTAGCACCAGATTCAACCGAGGATAAGAGAAGGATTTGGAAGGCTTAATTAGAGCCGTTGATCTCCTGATCAACGGATCTGATTAATCTAAAGCATTTGCATGGATTTAATTGGCCAAATACCTTAATTTCCCTTCATTAAATCTATAAAAAGAGGCCTAAGGGCCCCCTTTGAAAGGTAATTCTCATATTTCTTCTTCTTCCTCCTTCAACCTCTCTCTCTTCTTCTTCCTGTCTTCTCTGCATCCATCTCTTCACCTCCATCTGAAGCATCTGTTGGGCCACCCCGACGGATTGTTGCTACTCTTCCTAACCTCTCCAAAAGGCCACCACGGACCACCCGTGGTGCCCTTATTCTGTTACAGTAGTAGTTGTTTACATTCATGTTTTTTAGTCTATTGCATGTATATCAAATTCAATCTCTTTGTAATGTGAATATTGTGATTGAATGTTTCTATTATTTAGTAATCATATTGAGAACAAACGTATGAAATCAAAAGTGCTTTCTGCCTCCCTGTGATCAACCGGGACTCATCAAGTTCCGTTAATTTATTTGCTCGAGATGTATTTCTTTCTATACTACAACGTGCTAATTCTCTACGTGATCTATGCCGCAAACAACCTCTCAACACCTCCACCAAACTTGAAGTCCTTGTCACCACCTTCTCTACCTCGCCAGCACACCACACACACCTTCACTCAACACAACCACCACCAACGCATTCGCAGTCCTCTACTGATTCTTCTAAGCATACTAATTAGGGCATTTAGCCTGTGTTCTCTATTTTAGGTACCTCGCTGGACAACTGATGATAACATCATCATGAGCCATAACTAGTTTTAATTAATTAGAATCAAGTGACAAAAGCTCCTACAGAATTGCCGAAGAGTCGTAATTCCTTGCATATCCATTCTGAGAAGAGTGCATTAAATCAGGGTTAATTCTGCAGTTTTAATGACATATCATAAATGTAGAGTAACCATGAGGTTTTCCAGGGGTTAACTGAAAGTCTAATGAGCATTAAAGTCTAATAAGAGGGTTCACAGATAGAAATAGGGTTTTGCACATTTCGAGAACTGATACAGCTCTCAAAACCCTAATTTTAGACCCAGTTGAATTATAGAAGTTCTGGTCAGGATAAAATTCTCCTAAACCTTCTAAAATTTATAGAAAAATATTCCATGAGGTTTGGTATCTTTGATTTGATCTTTGGAACCTATTTTGACCTTAAATAGAGTCTCAGACACAATTCTACCCTAATTTGGGTTTTTGCATAAACTTCCCAGTCAAGCATAACTAAAATCCAACTTCACCACTAGATTTCTTGGGTCCAAATTATGTTTGCAAAAAAATTTGGGCCCAATCAGAGTTCATCTTGACCTAGTTTGCATTTTAGTCCATTTAAAGTCTATTTCTCACACTTAAGCCCCTAGCTTTCAAAATTTTTGCATTTGGCCCCATACTTTACTGTCTTCTTCACAAAAGGATCCTTGCCGCCATGGCAGGTGTAAACCCATAAGATCTGAGCTTCAATCAGGGATACTACCCTGATTTCTAGACCAATTCCTTCCAAAATTGGAAGGGATGATCTTGAGGAAGTCCTCAATCACCTAAAACACATTTTCGACTCGAATTTGAACCGAAGAGATCATGCGAACTCTTGGATTTCACAGATCCTCTTCCCTATTTTTGTGAGCTCCTCAAGCTTGTTTCCAAGCTTGGAAGCATGCCCGAAGCTCTATAAAAGCTCCCTCATTACAAAGCCTAACTCTTTAGCTAGGTACAAGGCCAAAAATCCTCTTCTTTCCCTAACTCCGACCTCCTCCGACCTAGACTCTGTTGGCATTCCCTTCCCATCATCCTATGAACGGCCAACGGCCAAATTGGCCCATCCTTCTTCTTCCTCATCATCTTCCGCGTCTCGCCAACCACAGCGAGGGTTGCCTCGCCCTTTCCTCATTGCCGTCTCCCTCAACGAAGCAAGCTTCTTCCACGGCATCGGCAATCACATCGACACTCATAATCCTCCCCGTTGTTCCTTTAAAATAGGTGCAAGCTTCTCCTCTCCCTCTCCAGATCTTTTCTACCTCCTTTCTTTTCTATTTCGATCGACTGACTACCCTTCACCCTTCCATCTTCCCCACGACTAGCCAAGCTCTAGCGATGCCACCTGCACTCCACACTCCATCGACACAAAATCCCTTACTTAATTCCACCACACACTCACTAAATCACTCCACTGAACACACCCACATCCGAACACCTTTCCTGACCTCGCCCGACCACTCCACACCACCGCACGTCACACAAACACCACCACCACCACCTTCGCCATCACTTGGTGACCCTCCTGAACGCTTCTGACACGGCCGTGAGGCCTTATTTCTTCTTTCAGGTATCCACCATCCACCACCGTCACCGCCATCTTTTTAGACCAAGTTTGCAGTCCTCCAACGAGCTCATGGACTGATTTCACTTCCAGGAGACACGAACTACATTTGTGTATCCAACTGCAGCTCCAATTGAAGCCACCAGCCATCAACACTGCCCCAATTGACAAAGCAACTCCTGTTGCTGCTATGCGAGGAAGAGTCCAGCAGATAGTCCTACATCGTGTGGGACAAACCCTTTGTAGCACTATATAAGATTTTTGTGTTCTAGGCTCATTGCCGCAGAACACGGGGTGAGGTCCCCTTCACCTTACCTTGCACTCCTCGGTCACCATACACGATCGGTGACCCTGGTCAGATTCGATTACCCGAATCCGAGTACTCGTACATGGATCCGATTATATGTTGGGTTTGACACAGAGAGAGAGAGGAGAAATTGTGAGGAGGGGGGAGGGTTTTGCTATTGAGGGCTTGGCCCTATGCTAAAAAGAAAGAGATCTCTCTCGACACATAGCCTTTGAAGTATGATCTGTGCTTGAAGGCCTGTGAAGAAGGAAGGAAGGCATTCAAGAAGAATAAAAGAAGAGAAAGGCTCCTGAAGATCCTTGTGATTGTGCTGACTTAAGTCATCTCAACTAAGTTGATGATAGCACTGCTGAATGATTTAAGAACCTAAGTTTACATTGATTATCTGATTAGAGATACCATTTGATTATTTCAATATACGATGCATGCTTAAATTAAGAGGATATACATGATGATTTAAATCACCATTATTTTTTATTCTCTTAGCCCAGCAACATTTTGGCATTGTTGTCGGGGAACAATGCGTAATTCACGATTTAATCTTATCTTTCTAGATTTTTATTTGAGCACTACTGATGGGATCACCATCATGAGCCCTAACTAGCTCATTTTGACCAAGAAAATAGAACAAAAGCTCCTACATAACCTAGAGAAGGGCCTAATTCAGGGAATAACTATTCTGAGAGGAAACATGAAATAAAGGGTAAAACTGCAATTTTACCATTGCAGTACATCAATGGGATTTTTCTAGGGCAAAACATAGGTTAATTGATCTTAACAAGATAAAAAGTGAGTTGGTTTAATCAGAAATAGGTTCATGTGCAATCTAAGAATTAAATGACTTCTCGTAACCTTAAAATAGACTCACTTAATTCACTAAGGTTCTGGTTAGAATAAAATTCACCTAAACCCTATAAAATTCATGGAAAAATATCCCCTAGGATTTAGAACCTTCAATTTGGCCTTTGGAACCTATTTTGACCTAAATAGGGGTCCTAGCTAATTATTTGCCCTAGATTGGGTTTTTGTGCAAAATTTCCAGTCAAACGTGGTCAAACCTAAAATCCAACTTCACCATTGAATTCCTTAGGTCCAAATTATGTTTGTAGCAAAAATTGGACCTAAGGGAAGGTCACCTTGACCTACTTTGCAAAACAGTCCACTCAATTACATTTTGACCCCTAGCTTTCAAAAATCATTGTGAAGACCCCCCTATCTTCCACGCCACTCTTTTCAATCAGGTCCCTCCGCCATTACAGCGGAGGAGTCCTACTTCAAAGAGGATTCGTTGATTCCTCAGAGACTCCCTCTCAGATTTGAAAGGGACATTCTCTAAGGAATTCCTGATCTGATGAGCGTAATTCCAAGCCCTAATTGTCACCCAATCTCTCGTGCGAATGCTCGAGAGATTTGGGTCTCTCGCACATTCCTACTCTAGTGAGGATACTTGCACTTGGAAGCTTGCCTTCAAAGCACAAGATCCTTAGCTTGTGCCTATAAAATAAACCCCTGATCCGACCGCTCAATTCCAACTTGGTTTGGCCAGAGAACAACCTCCAATTTCTTCTCTTCTCCTTCGGCCAAGCGTCCAGCGAGCTTTGGCAACATCTCCTCCCTATTCTTGTCGCTCTGCCACAATACCAATGGCAGAGTCTTCTCTGCCTCCATCGTCCGTGTCACGCCATACCCGCACGGGCACCTGCAGCCTCTTCGTCGTCGCCGTTCCCTCTCCACTGGAACCTTCATCTCCGGCGGCGACAGGTACGCATCAGCCTCTCTCCTAATCCTTTCTTCCATTAAATTAGGTTAAAATATCTTCCCTTCTCTCCTCTCTTCATTTCCCCCTTCTTTATTTCTATTTCCAACCCATCGACACCGCAGACCACCACCACCTTCTCCACCTCTAGCAGACCACCGGCGACGTGTCTCCATCACCTCCACACACCCATCCACCTCACCAAACCCCTCAGAACCTCCACTACCTTCCATTGATCACTTTCCCCATCTCCATTGACCGCCATACCCTCCACAAGCTGCCCCCAACCACATCCATCACCACGGCCACAGACCGGCCGCCCTGCGGCCAGCCACCTACCGCAACACCTTTGCTGTGCCACAGCGAAGCTTCCTATGCGGTTTAATGAGGCCACAAGGCCGTATTGTTTGAACGCAGGATCGAGCCTCCATCGCCATTAGCGTCGGCTTGAAGGACCTTACATCCTTCGCTTCAGGCTGCCTCACTCTAGGCATATAGGTCCAGGAGGCGTGGAGTTGTCTTGCGCACACATCCAGCCAATGAGTGGCTTTGCAAGGCGTCACAGCTACAGCAATTAGGCAGAGCACCTCCTGCGGGTGCAAGCGAAGCAGGTGGGACTTTTAGTCCCACCTCGAAAAGTTTAGAGCGCATTAAGTGATATAAGTTGAATTTGTGCTATCGGCTGATTAACTCCGATCACGGGGTGAGGTCCCCTCGCCCATATGCCCGCCTCATCCGCGACCCATGCTACACGGACCTAGCTTGCCTGACCCATTTATCGTGCACTCCTCGTGCACCACCCATGCCGGTGCGCCTGGACTCGGGTGCGCTTGACCCGACCCGAATACCCGATTGGCTCTAGGAGAGCAAACCTAAGAGAGAAAAGAGAGAGAGCGTATGCGGGAGAGGGTAGGGGTAGGTTTTGCACTTGTGTGCAGGGAAAGGAAGAAGGAAGAGGAAGCTGCAGCTGCAGAGAAGAAGGAAGAAGAAGAAAGGAATAATCAAAGAAGAAGAAAGAAGGCATAGCTGTAGAAGAAAGTAGAAAGAGCTGAAGTTAGAGGAAGAGAAAGTCAAAGAAGAAAAGAAAGAAGAGAGAAGCTAAAGGCCAAAGTCAGAGAAGGAAATCAAAGAAGAAGAAGAAAGAAAGAAGGCAAAGAAGAAGACATATCGGCTCAAGAGAAAGAAGAGAAACCAAGAAGGAGAAGGTAGAGAAGGAAAGAAGAACCAAAGAAGAAAAGAAGAGGAAGCTGAAGAACAAGTCAAAGAGAAGAAGAATCAAACACTTTTTATCCAATTCTTCTAAATTTCTCTTTTATTGCTACATTTTAGTATTCATAAACTCCTGCATTATATTTTGAATTAGAATTTGAGTAACTTTAAGTGTTCAAATTACATCTATTGAGATTAGTGAATAAATTTCATTTGCTCCCTGTGTTCTACCTCGGACTTAACATTCGAGTAAAAAAAATTCTTATTTGTTTTCAACGCTTTTTCGACTATACTGCAACGCCACCTTTTTAAAACCCAATCAAGCGCTAAAAACAAATCTTTGCCACCTCTTGGCGGCGTTGCCGGGGAGCAACGCGCAATTCTTCACTAATCTCTGCATTCTTTTTTATTATATTTGAACACTAACTTGCCCTATTTGTTTTGCCATGATTTTGCAAGGTATTTCATGAGGAAATCCCCCACGCGAAGCAACCACTCTAGGGCAAGTAAACTCTCTCTTCTTCCCTAAACCCATCTCCTAATCCTGGGAAGACAAAAGGAAGCAATTGAATTAGGAATCAACTGCCTTCTTTCAATAGTAATTACCATCTTTAAGGCAAAAGTTTCCTGATTTTGCGAAATTTTTCAAATCTTACTGAAGTTGAAGCAATTTTTAGAGAGCCTACCCCACAAATTCCTGTGCCTAGTTGAAATCACGCTTAATTTCTGAATCTCCACGGACTACACACCTCTTGCTTTAAGTCCAAAGAGAACTTTTGTGAAAAGAAAAAAGGATTGGAAATAGAACCAAATTAGGGTTTCTACAGTAAGGTTTTGGAGTGCTAGTTCACACACACTTGCATGAAAGAAAACAAACCCACCCGCATTAGTGTACTACCCAAGCCCTTGATTGAAAAGATCTAAGCAAGACAAACCCTAAAATTGAGCTCTAAAATCACTTGAATCTTAAAAACCTTAGACCTAATAACCTGGAAGTCAAAACAGGGTGATTTTTAGGTCTTGACCTAGAATCATTCTACCACCTTTAGGGCAGGTCAGGTGAAGTTGACTCCTTGGGTCAACAAACCTCCAAATTAGGTCACAACACCAAAACATCTAAAGTTCAAGTGAAAACCCTAAGCACCTTTGATCTTAAAAGTGGTAGATTTAAGAGGTCAAGGTCTCCATTCTGGTCTACCTAGAATCTCAGTGACAAGAGAGGTCAGGTGGGAGAAACCCTGCAACCCGTGGGGATGCTCTACCGTTGAAGGGTTTTTGTGGGACTCTCCCTCTCTGGCTGCCCAGGTAATTCTCAAGTGGATGACCTTCCAACAGCCCTGAACCTCCATAGTCATCCAAACCTCATTGGGTGCCTTGATTGGGTCAAAAACACATCAATCCCTCATCCCTTCTCTTTAGAGCACACACATAAGATTTCAGTGGGACTCTCTATTCAGATCTATTCACTTCACAACTTGATTCTACATCTTGATCAAAATTCTGATTCTACATCTTGATTCCACCACCTGATCCAAATATGCAGCCAAACTACTTAGGACTACCTTTCAAAAAACCTGAATCATAGAGATCCATGAGAGATAGGATGATTGAGGATGCCCTTAAATTCTATGAAATTGAATATAAAACCTCAACACCAATAGAAGACATTCAAGTTAATGTACTAACAACCACAACCTTCACCATAAACTGCGCCCAAGCTTTACTGACAGAAGCCACAAAAGGATCAACCCGAGACATTCTCATAACAGGATACATTGAGATAGAAATACTATACAACTTTGAATACCTTCAATGCATGACAAATCCTGTACTTTGGGAACAACACCAAGATGATTTTGAAAAATAGGAAGAGATAATGAGATTATTGAAAAAAATTATCAATAAGAAATACCTGTGCACACCCCAAATAGATGATGAACCATCTTGGAACATATCGAGGATCAATCCGATTTTCCAAATCTCGGGTTTGATGCATAGAGTTGTTATGGATTCCCAACTTAGATGGAGTGTAATGTGCCTGATAATGAAGTAGGTTGGGAAGTTCAAATTGCAAGAAAACACAATGTAGAGCCAACCCTAGAAACTAGATCACCAAGCATAGAATTCCGAAACTCCTGCAATGATGAGATTAGCACTGAACCTCTTGAGGGTGTAAATCCCGCCCCTTATTCTCATAAAGTGACCTTCGAAGGTAATTCAGACCTAGATTCTAGTGATTCAACCCACATCCTAAGCCTAGAATCTAGATCTGAAACATATTGGGAAGATTATAAGGCTCCGCATAATACAAATCGAAGTTTCAATGAAGAATATGATTTTTGGCCTCTATTTGATGAATATCCCTCTCCAACATCCTCAGAAAATCAGATCGATTTTTCGGAAGTCATGCCAATTTACGACATAGAAATCGAGGAGTTGGACGAGTGGGGTGTTGATTGGGTCTTTCCTACAAGCCTAGAACTTGAGCCAAGACCAAATAAGAACATCTTTTTGAGCTCAAAATTTACATATAGGCTAGACCCCAGTCGGGCTGCTAAATCTACATCATGTGCTTTATTCTATGGTGGAACTCATGATCTCGAATCTCATTCAGAACTTGATTTTCGCAATATCTCCGACAATTTTGAATCTAACCATGATTTCAGAGAAACTCTACTTCTTGAATACAATGAGCCAATCTACAACTTCAGCTCACATGATTCATTCTCTGACTCTGACTCTGAGGTCCTGGTTCCTGAGATCACTGATTTAAGTTTAAGTTTCAGTAACATGGAATCATTTCTTTTCAATCCTTAGGAATCAAAACCAGAAAATTCCGAGAGTGATTGCAACCCATAATTCGAATCTTTTCTCGACTCAAATTTCCATCATCCTATAGACACTCTTCATGCATTCACTTTTGACTTTGAAAGCTACTATGAGGACTCTCTCAATGAAACCACCTGTCACTCCTTTCTAGAAGAGCCCTCATACACAATCCTCATTGAAGCCACTTCTTCCACACATACAGAACCTATCAAAACCCGTTTTCAACCCCGACCCACAACCGGACTTAATTTCTATTCTGATTCCCCTCTCACTGAGCCGATTGCAGATAATTCAACTCCACACATATCGGGTATCAAACATTGATTAGACTGAAAAACATGCTCCATCATTCTCTAATCACCCTTGTAGGGCTTCCACACCATTCACTAATTATTTTACGGATCCCTACTCTGACCAGGCTGATTCGACTCAGCCAAAACCCGAATTTACACTTCCACATCCATCCAAGCTTCATAGCATATGGTAGGCTCCACATCTCCTGATCTACATTTATCAACCCACCAAATTAATAGGGTTTGGGCTGCATCATCAGCCTATTGATCTCAACAAGTACCTAGTTGGACCAACCAAGCTCGTAATCAAGGTGCTTGTTTTACAAAACTCTGTTGATTTAACCACTCCCTCTCCATCCCATTTCCCACTCGGTTGAAGGCATTGAGTTTAGCACTTAACGGGAGGCAACTCGTCATTTAAAAAAAATAGAGATCCATCTGATTATCCATCTGTACTTCATGTCTACTGCACCCTAAGTTCAGCCTTAGACCAGTCGATCCCACCTCTGGTACATGTATTAGAACTCAATATCGTCCGCATCAGTCTTTTCCCGAACCATTCACCCACTCGATATATCCTATTCTAAGTCCCTGGACCCAACACTATTTCACACCCTTCATTTATAATGAGGACATTGCAAAACTTAGGCAAGGGGGGTGGTAAAGTGTAAACATATAGAAATCAAGAAAAGTCAGAAGGATTCTCACAAAAAATTACATATGTCAAAAATACCAAAAAAATAAAAAATTTTGAAAAAGAACAAAAAATTGGAGGAAGGGAGAGAAAATTTTGAAGTCACATAAACATGAGGAAAAGAGCAAAATGGCAAAAAGGAGCCCAAAACGAAAAAGAAAAAGAGATAGTCATTCGTAAGAAATTAAGGAATTAAATGAAGTTCTAGACCGCATCAAGGAAAAGAGAAAAATAGAAAAAAGTGCTAATGAGACACAAAAAGAGACTAGTAGGAACGTTGATCTTAGGCCTTTTGGGCTAGACTCTTAGGCTTAAAAATTCAAGTATCCACTAAGATCTGGATAATCCTCAAGAGGTTGGGGAAAATGCAAAGCTTAAGTATTAGGTTTAAGGCTTAGGGAGTATACGGCCTCATTAACTGACCTTTGGTTTGCGGGACTCAGTAATCGAACCACCCCAATCCACACACAATCTGGTTTAGTGCGCATACCTATCAAAATCACGCAAAAGCATTTAAATGTTACCTAGATTAGGAGCAGCCGATCAACACAAGTTGATTTGGACAAGTTCCCTGCGCGGAGAGGCAGGAAATTCCCCTCGAAGATGTGTAACAACACATCATCTCCTCGGTGCTTGTCTCCTAGGATATTTACATATCCTACTGGGGGCACATAAGCACCCTGCTGGTTCAGATGCCATGGGCGGCATTATCACGAAATGTCGATTACCAGGATCTGGATTTGGCTACAGAACGCTATGGGCGGGATTATCTCGAAGTCTCGAAAACCAGAGTTCTGGGGGTTTCCATGGGCGTTGCTATCACAAAGCATTGATTGTCAGGGACCTTTGAGGATTGATTACGAGGATGAGGAATCCGACACAGACCGCATTGAAAAGCCAATCCGAAGCTAGAAATAAAAAGGAAAGAAAGAGAAAACTCTCCAAACAAATAAATCCTCTCTCTCTCTTACAAAAATGCATTGCAAACTAAACCAAGGCTAAAATATGTCTCAAGCATGGGTGCTTTAACCATAGAGTTCAACGAACCTTTGGATAGTTCCTACAGGCCTTAAAAACCTTCGCGGAGGACCAAAGCTAGAGCTGGTTAGGTTCGGATCTTGGTTGGTACTTGAGTACCTCTAGGCCTACTGTTGGCATTCTAACCCAGTCATAAAGAAAAAAAGAAAAAGCACTTATCATAAATTGTGAAAGAAACTCATGGTCTAGAACAGATGCAAAATCATGAAATTTTGCTAAGGGACTAGCAAAAGCTAGGCATGGGGGTATGATGGGAACGCCATCATGAGCCCTAACTAGCTCATTTTGACCTAGAAAAGAGAACAAAAGCTCCTACATAACCTAGAGAAGGGCCTAATTCAGGGAATAACTATTCTGAGAGGAAAACATGAAATAAAGGGTAAAACTGCAATTTTACCATTGCAACACATCAACGGGATCTCTTAGGGACAAAACATAGGTCAATTTATCTTAACAAGATAAAAAGTGAGTTGGTTTAATCAGAAATGGGTTCATGTGCAATCTAAGAATTAAATGACTTCCCGTAACCCTAAAACAGACTCACTTAATTCAATAAGGTTATGGTCAGAATAAAATTCACCTAAAACCTCTAAAATTCATGGAAAAATATCCCTTAGGGTTTAGAACCTTCAATTAGGCCTTTGGAACCTATTTTGACCTAAATAGGGGTCCTAGCTAATTATTTGCCCTAAATTGGGTTTTTATGAAAAATGTCCAGTCAAACATGGCCAAACCTAAAATCCAACTTCGCCATTGAATTCCTTAGGTATAAATTATGTTTATAGCAAAATTTGGACCCAAGGGAAGGTCACCTTGACCTACTTTGCAAAATAGTCCACCCAATTACATTTTGACCCCTAGCTTTTGAAAATCATTGTGAAGATCCCCTTATCTTCCTTGCCACTCTTTGCAATCAGGTCCCTCCGCCATTACAGCGGAGGAGTCCTACTCCGGCAAGGATTCAAGGAGGATTTCTCTCTGATTCCTCAAAGACTCCCTCTCAGATTTGAAAGGGAGATTCTTTAAGGAATTCCCGATCTAATGAGCGTAATTCCAAGCCCTAATTGTCACCCAATCTCTCGTGCGAACACTCGAGAGTTTTGGGTCTCTCGCACATTCCTACTCCAATGAGGATACTTGCGCTTGGGAGCTTGCCTTCCAAGCACAAGATCCTCTGCCTGTGCCTATAAAAGAAACCCCTAATCCGGCCGCTCAATTCCAGCTTGGTTTGGCTGGAGAACAACCTCCAATTTCTTCTCTTCTCCTCCGGCCAAGCATCCAGCGAGCTTCGGCGACATCTCCTCCCTCTTCTCATCGCTCTACCACAATACCAGTGGCAGAGTCTTCTCCACCTCTGTCGTCCGCATCGTGCCACACCCACACGCGCACCTGCAGCCTCTTCGTCGTCGTCGTTCCCTCTCCACTGGAACCTTCGTCTCCGGCGGCGGCAGGTATGCACCAGCCGCTCTCCTTATCCTTTCATCCATTAAATTAGGTTAAAATCTCTTCCCCTCTCTCCTCTCTTCATTTCCCCCTTCTTTATTCTATTTCCAACCCCTCGACACCGCAGACCACCACCATCTTCTCCACCTCCGACAGACCACCGGAGAGGTGTCTTCGGCACCTCCACACACCCATCCACCTTGCCAGACCCGTCAGAGCCTCCTCCATCATCCACTGATCACTTTCCCCATCTCCATTGACCGCCATACCCTCCACAAGCTCCCCTGACCACACCCATCACCACGGCCACAGATTGAACTAGGCACACATGCCTAGATCGCCACGCGGCCGGCCACCTACCGCAGCACCTTCTCCGTGCCATGGCAAAGCTTCTTGTGTGGTTTAATGAGGATGCAAGGCCGTATTGCTTGAACGCAAGATCGGGCCTCCATCGCCATTAGGGCCAGCTTAAAGGAGCTTACATCCTTCTCTCCTAGCTACCTCACTCCAGGCATACAAGTCCAGGAGGCGCAGAGTTGTCTCACGCACACATCCATCCAGTGAGTGGCTTTGCGAGGTGTTACAGCTACAGTAATGAGGTAGAGCACCTCCTGCGGGCGCGAGCAAAGCGGGTGGGACTTTTAGTCCCACCTCGGAAAGTTTAGAGCGCATTAAGTGATATAAGTTGAATTTGTGCTATTGGTTGATTACCTCTGATCATGGGGTGAGGTCCCCTCACCCATATGCCTGCCTCATCTGCGACCCACGCTACACGGACCTGGCTTGCCTAACCTGTTTACCATGCACTCCTCATGCACCACCCATGTCGGTGCACCTGGACCCGGGTGCGCTTGACCCAACTCGAATACCCGATTGGCTCTGGGAGAGCGAACCTAAGAGAGAAAAGAGAGAGAGCGCACGTGGGGGAGGGTAGGGGTAGGTTTTGCACTTGTGTGCAGGGAAAGGAAGAAGGAAGAGGAAGCTGCAGCCACAAAGAAGAAGGAAGAGGAAGGAAGGAGAAATCAAAGAAGAAAGAAGGCATGGCTGCAGAAGAAAGTAGAAAGAGCTGAAGTTAAAGGAAGAGAAAGTCAAAGAAGAAAAGAAAGAAGAGAGAAGCTAAAGGCCAAAGTCAGAGAAGGAAATCAAAGAAGAAGAAGAAGACATCTCGGCTCAAGAGAAAGAAGAGAAACCAAGAAGGAGAAGGCAGAGAAGGAAAGAAGAACCAAAGAAGAAAAGAAGAGGAAGCTGAAGAACAAGTCAAAGAGAAGAAGAATCAAACACTTTTTATCCAATTCTTCTCAATTTCTCTTTTATTGCTACATTTTAGTATTCATAAACTCCTGCATTATATTTTGAATTAGATTTTGAGTAACTTTAAGTGTTCAAATTACATCTATTGAGATTAGTGAATAAATTCCATTTGCTCCCTGTGTTCAACCTCGGACTTAACATTCGAGTAACAAAAATTCTTATTTGTTTTCAACGCTTTTTGGACTATACTGCAATGCCACCTTTTTAAAACCCGATCAAGCATGTGTAACAACTAACTTGCCCTATTTTCTCTGATTATGATTTTGTGAGGTACATCATGAAGAAATCTTCCGCGCAAATCAACCATCCCAGAGGTAGGTAAAACTTTCTCTTCTTCCCTAATCAATCTCTTAATCTTTTGGAAGAGAGAAAAAGGAAACAAAATTAATTAGGATTCATCTACCTTACTTTTCTAGTAATTATCATTTAAAAGGAAAGTTTCTTGATTTGAGAATTCAAATAAATATCTGATTGAAGATTGAGACGATTCTGTTTAGAGATCCCTACCCTGATTTCTTGTACCTACTAGGGATTTACGCTTAATTTCTGATCATCTTGGACTACGCACTTCTTGTTCGAGTCTAAGGTGTACATTTTGGGATCAAATTGGACTTGAAATAGAGTCAATTAGGGTTTCTACTCTAGGATTTTGAAGGGTTAGTTCACACTTGCCCGAATTAAAGGAAATTAACCATCTCGCATTTGTATGCTACCCAAGCCCTTGCTTGAAAAGATCTTATAACAAGAACCCTAAAATCAAGCTCTAAATTCACTTGAATCCTAAAATTGTGGACCTAATAACCTGAGAGTCAATTCAAGGTGATCTTTGGGTCTTGACCCAGATTTCATTCTTTATCTTTTAGGGCAGGTCAGGTGAAGTTGGTCTACTTTGTGGGCCAACCAACCTCCAACTTAGGTTACAAATTAAATTATCTTTTGATCAAGTGAAATCCAAGGCACAAATTAGGACTAAAATTGGTAGACTTAAGGTCTCAATTCACACATTTTGGTCTACTTGGAACTGCATTGACAAGGAAGGTCGAGTGAGGGAAACCCTGTAACCCTTGGGGATGCTCTATCATGTAGGGATCTTTGCAGGGTTCTCCCTTTCTGGTTGCCCAAGTACTTCTTGGGTGTGTGGATTTCTAATTCAGAGGTATCATCCTCCTCAAAATAGCCTTTGTCATCCAAAAATCTTTGGGTGCGTTGATTGGGTCCAATTCTCATCCAGTCTCTCATCTATTCTCTAGAGCACATACACAGGAAAGGTCTCTGGGTTTTTGACCTAGAGGCCTCATTCGATTTGATCTTCTATGGATTTCTGATCTAATCCAATCACTTCAATCTGAATGTAAATTTGATTATACATCTTCATCCACCACTTGATTTGAAAATGTAACCTAACAAATTAGGAAGAGTTTGTAAGAAATTTGAATCCCAAATGACCATAAAAGAAAAAATGATCGAGGCTGCTCTTAGACATCATGATGAATATTACAAAACCTCTGATCCATCAAGGCATACTAAGGATAATGTGACAGAAACAACAACCCTCATTATGAAGATTGTTGGAATGATATTTAAACAAATAATACATGGTTCAACCGGGAATGAGCTCTTGTCAAAATATAATGAATTGTGGAGACTACACAATATTGGATATATACAATGTTTGTCACATCCACAACTTTGGGAAAAACACCAGGGTCTCATGGACAAACGTGGGTGTATGCTAAATACGTTACACCAAGAAATTGATCAAAATTACCCATATCAACATTTAGAGATTGATGAGACACCATGGAATAACATTGAGGATTAAAATGATCTCCCAAAACCTGGGTTTGAGAATAGAGGTTGTTGTGAACCCCCAGCCCAAATTGAATCATATTAAAACTTCATAATGATTGACATGCCTAAGGGTTGGGAGGATCCAATTGCAGGTGTTCCCTATTCTGAACCAGCCTTAGAGAGCCTTGAAGCTGGTCCATCAAGCCTAGATTCCCTAGACACCTTTGATGATAAGCCTGAATCAGAACTTCTTGAGAATGTAATTCATAAGCCTTATCTTATTAAGGTAATTCTCAAGAAGGATTATGGCATCCCAATTGAGCCTAGCCCAGATTCTAGTGATTCAATTCCTACCTTTAACCAAGAATCTAGATCAGAGCCTATTTAGGATGATCAAGAGGCCCAATTTGATAAGAACCAAATTTTGGATCTAGACCATGATTATGGGCCTGTGTTTGATGATTACACCTCTCTAACCTCCTCAGAAATACAAATTGATTTCTCGGAAGTTGAATCAATCTATGATACAGAAATCGAGGAGTTGGAAGAGCTGAGATTTGATTGGGTTTATCCTAGGAGCCAAGAACCTGAGACTATGCCTAATAAGGACACCTCTTTGAGCTCAGAATTTGAGATTAGGTTAGATCCAAGTCAGGTTGTTGATTTTATGCATCATGATTCATTCTATGGTGGAAATCCTAATCTGGAATCAGGTTCAGAAACTGATCTTCTTAAATTCTCTGATGATTTCGAGCATTACTCTGATTTCAAAGAACCTTTGTTTCCTGATGATTATAAGACAATCTACACCTCAGCATCTATGACCCATTCTTTGATTCTGACTCTGAGGTCCCTGTTCCTGAGATCATTAATTCAAAATCTTGTTCAATTGAATTGGAATCATTCTGTTATGATCTTCAGGAATTAGAAACAATAACTGTCGAGAGTGTCCACACTCTAGAGTTTGAATCTTTTACTGACTCAAAATTCCATGATCCTATAAGCACTCTCTAGACATTTACATTTGATTTGAATGAGCATCAAGAAGACTCTTTAGATGAACCTATCTTTGAATCATTTCTAGAAGATCCTTCTCCACACCTAGATTTTAAAGAAGCCACAACTTCTAATCCACATACTGAGCCTTCCAAAATTCGATCCCAACCCTGTCCCTCCATCGAAATCAATTTCTACTCTGATTCACCTCTCTCTAATCTGGTTGCATATGATTCTCCTCCATCCTTTAATTGGGTATCAGACATTGATCAAACTGATAATCACTTCTTATCTTTTTCTGATCCTACCAGTAAGGTTCCTACATCCTCTACAGCTCCATTTTCTTTTGAGGATCCCTACTTTGACTAGATTAAGCCGACTCAGCCAAACCCTAGATTTACATTTCCATATCTCTTTAAGCCTTAAAGCATCTGGTGGGCTCTATATCTACTGATTCACATCCATCAACCCACCAGACTGATTAGGTTTGGGTTGCATCATCAGCCTATTGATCTGAACAAGCACCTAGTTGGAACCAACCAGGCTTTTGATCAAGGTGCTTGTTCTACAAAATTCCTTTGATTTGACCACCCCTTCTCCTTGATCACCTTCTACTCGGCTGAAGGAATTGAATTTATCGCTTAACAGGAGGCAACCCATCATCCCAAAAACCTGAGACCCTTCGATCATCTTTTGAGCTACACTCCTACACTATTGAGTTCAACTTTAGAACAACCGACTCCACCTTTGGTACTTGTATCCAAGCTTGAAATCGTTCACAACAGTCATCCCAACCCATTCCCCACCCTTTGATCATGTTCTAAGCCTTGAACCAAATTGATTTTGTACCCTCCTAGTTTACAATGAGGACATTGCAAAACTTAGGCATGGGGGGTTTTAAAGTGCAAACATATGGAAAATCAATTTGCTTAGGGGTTCTCACAAAAAAATATATCTTCAAAAATTGATAAAAAAAATAAAAAAAATATTGAAAAAAATGGAAGAAGGGGAAGAATTTTGATAAATGACTGAAAATATTTCTTGAGGAGGAAAAGAGGAGAAAATTAAAATGTCAAAAAAGAAGCAAAAATCAAGAAAAAATGATAGTCATTAGCAATTGATTATGGAATCTACTTAAGTTCTAGAACTAATCAAAAGAAAAATAAAGTCCTGAAATGAAAGAAACAAGGAGATTAGTATGAGTGTTGATCTTAGGCCTCGTGGGCTTGTTTTAGGGCTTAAACATTCATGTATCTGTTAAGATCTAGATTAGTCCTCAAGAGGTTGAGGAAAGTGCGAAGCTGCTGTAGTAGGTCTAAGGCTTAAGGATTATTTGACCCCGTTGCCTACCCTTTGGTTTGCGAAACTTGGTAACCTAAGCACCCAAAATCACACACTAAGTTTGGTTCAACGTGCTTAATAAAGAAAAATCATGCCAAAAAGTGTTCTACTATGAAAAGCCATCTCAAAGATCTAGAGTAGGAGTGGCTCGACAACACAAGTTGATTGCATGAGTTTCCGATGAGGAGAGGTGGGAAATTTCCCTTGAAGATGCATAACAACATATCGTCTCCTCAATGCTTGTCTCCGAGGATATCTAAATATCTTATCGGGGGCATGTAAGCACCTTGTGCTGGTTCAGGTGCCACTAGAGGGATTATCCTGAAATGTCGATTGCCAGGGCTTGAATTTAGCTGCAGAACGCCATGGGCGACACTATCTCGAAGTGTCGAAAGCTAGGGTTATGGGGGTTGCCATGGGTGGTGCTATCCTGAAGCATCGAAGTCAAGGACCCTTAGAGGATTAATGATGGGGACAAGGAATCCGATACATACCATGTTTAGGGCCAATTTGAGATTGGATCTACGGAAATCTAAAAGGAAAAGAGAGAAAACTCTCCAAATGAAAATCCTTCTTTATCTCTCTCTTATCAAAATGCACTGGCAAACTAAACCTAGACATGCTACATCTACGCATAGGTGCTTTAACCGCTAGGTTCAACTAACCTCTGGGTAGTTTTGCAGGCCTTAGAAACCTTTACGGTAGACTCAGGCTGAAGCTGGTCAAGTCTGGATCCTGATTGGTACTTGAGTACCTCTAGGGCTATTGTTGGCATTCTGACCTAATTTCTAGAAGTGTTGAACAAGACAGGAATCTGAACTTCAATGCATGGTCTAGAACACTAGTTCTTTCCATGAGATTTTGCTAAGGGGCTAGTAAAAGTTAAGTAAGGGGACATGATTATAACATCATCATGAGCCATAACTAGCTTTAATTAATCAGAATCAAGTGACAAAAGCTCCAACATAATCACCGGAGAGTCGTAATTTCTTGCATATCCATTCTGAGAAGAGTGCATTAAATCAGGGTTAAGTCTGCAATTTTAACAGCATATCATACATGCAGATTAACCATGAGGTTTTCTAGGATTTAACTGAAGGTCTAATGAGCATTAAAGTCTAATAAGAGGGTCCACATAGATAGAAATAGGTTTCACACATTTCGAGAACTGATACAGCTCCTAAACCCTAATTTCAGACCCACTTGAATTATAGAGGTTTTGGTCAGCATAAAATTCACTTAAACTTTCTAAAATTCATATAAAAATACTCCATGAGGTTTAGCATCTTTGATTTGATCTTTGGAACATATTTTGACCTTAAATAGAGTCATAGGCATAATTTTGCTCTAATTTGGGTTTTTACGTAAATTTCCCAGTCAAACTTGGACAAAACTAAAATCCAACTTCACCACTATATTCCTTGGGTCCAAATTAGATTTTTACCAAAATTTAGGCCCAATCAGAGTTCATATTAACCTAGTTTGCATTTTAGTCCATTTAAACTCTATTTCTCACACTTAAGCCCCTATCTTTCAAAATTTTTGCATTTAAAACCATACTTTACTGTCTTCTTCAAAAAATGGTCCCTACCACCATGACAGGTGTAAACTTATAAGATCCAAGCTTCAATCAGGGATACCTCCCTAATTTCTGGACCAATCCCTTCCAAAATTGGAAGGGATGATCTTGAGGAAGTCCTCAATCACTTAAAACACATTTTGGACTCGGATTTGAACAGAAGAGCTCATGCGAACTCTTGGATTTCACATATCCACTTCTCTATTTTTGCAAGCTCCTCAAGCTTGTTTCCAAGCTTGGAAGCATGCCTGAAGCTCTATAAAAGGTCCCTCATAAGCTAGGTACACGGCCAAAAATCCTCTTCTTTCCCTATCTCCAGCCTCCTTTGACCAAGACTCCAGTGGCCCTCCCTCCCCATCGTCCTACGGACATCCAAAGGCCAAATTGGCCCATCCTTCTTCTTCCTCATCGTCTTACGCGTCTCGCCAACCACAGCGAGGGCTACCCCCCTTCCCTCACCATTGTCTCCCTCAAAGGAGCAAGCTTCTTCCACAGCATCGGCAATCACACTGATGCTCGCAATCCTCCTCGTTCATCCTTTAGAATAGGTTCAAACTTCTCCTCTCCCTCTCCAGATCTTTTCTACCTCCTCTCTTTTCTATTTCGACTGACTAACTACCCTTCACCCCTCCATCTTCCCCACAACCGGTCGAGCTCCAGCGACACCTCCTGCACTCTACACTGTATAAAACACCTTCTCAACACCTCAAAAAGCTCTACCTCATCCATCCACACAAAACCCCTAACTTAATTCCGCTACACATTCACTAAATCACTCCTCTAAACACACCCACATCAGAACACCTTCCCTGACCTCGCCCGACCACTCCACACCACCATACGTCACGCAAACACCACCACCACCACCTTTGCCATCACTTGGCGACCCTCCTGAACACTTCTGATGCAACCGTGAGGCCTTATTTCTTCCTTCAGGTATCCGCCATCCACTGCCGTCGCCACCATCATTTCCGACCATGTCTGTAGTCCTCCGATGAGCCTCATGGACTAATTTCACTTCCACGAGATGCAGACTACATCCACATATCCAACTGCAGTTCCAATTGAAGCCATCAGCACTGCCCCAATTGACGAAGCAACTCCAGCTGCTGCTACGTGAGGAAGAGTCCAGCAGATAGTCCCACATCGTGTGGGACAAACCCTTTGTAGCACTAAATAAGGATTTTGTGTTCTGGGCTCTTTGCCTCAGAACACGGGGTGAGGTCCCCTTCATCTTACCTTGCACTCCTCGGTCACCATACACACCCGGTGACCTTGGTCAGATCCGATTACCCGAATCTGAGTACTCATACATGGATTCGATTATATGCTGGATTTGAGAGAGAGAGAGAGGAGAAATTGTGAGGAGGGGGAAGGGTTTTGCTCTTGAGGGCTTGGCCCTACGCTGAAAAGAAAGAGATCTCTCTCGACACTTAGCCTCTAAAGTATGATCTATTCTTGTAGGCTTGTGAAGAAGGAAGGAAGGCATTCAAGAAGAAGAAAAGAAGAGAAAGGCTCCTGAAGAGCCTTGTGCTTGTGCTCACTTAAGTCGTCTGAACTAAGTTGATGATAGCTCTGTTGAATGATTTAAGAACCTAAGTTTACATTGATTATCTGATTAGAGATATTGTTTGACTATTTGAATATGAGATGTATGCTTAACTTAAGAGGATATACATGGTGAGTTAAATCACCATTATTTTTTATTCTCTTATTCTTTTTGCTCCATCATTGTTGTGTCGAAAAGTTCATCGCACAGAGATTTGAGTTTTGAAAACCCATCGTCATAGTGTAATTTGTGAGAAAATCCGAACAATCAAATAATTTTTACTGAAACTCAGAATGAGTCCCGGGTCGAACATAGAGAGGCGTACGTTTGATCAAAAATTGCTTTTATATTTGTTATCATGAAGTAGATTAGTTGGTTGAATTAAATCTACACTAGCTATCTACTTAGAGAATAATTAAGAGAAGAGAGAGAGAGAACCATACAAATAAAGACAAAATAGAGAGAATGAACAAATATTTCATACCCACATAATCATGTTTATTATAGCTATTCGCTACACTAGAAAGCGGGAAATCTAATCTAGAAAGCGATAAAAGAGAAGCTGGAGGGAGGTTATCCTCCTCAACAGCTACTTGGAGGACGAGCTGCGTTGACGGAGCGGCTAGATGAGGGTGGTGAGACAACGGACGAGGGAGAACAAAGACGGAAGATGGAGAACGAGGCAGGGCGACGTCGTAGCGAGATCTGCTTCCTGAACTACGGTGAGACGATAATCGCAGGCGCTCCACGAATGGGGATGAAAAGGTGGAAAAATTCTATTTTAAACTTTAATGGAGCATCTCAGGTTTGGGATAAGCTCTTAGAGCTTTGGAGGGGGTGAGAGAAGAGAAAAAGAGAAGATGAAAATAAGAGGTATGAGGTCCCTTTTATAGTTGAGGAAGAAGGGCATAAAAGTGAATTTAAATGCCTTTAAAATGAATATACAGCTGATTGCATAGCAATCATAGGTCTTAATTGACCTAAATTAGGCTAGAACTTATCATAAGCTTCTGTAATTCATGCATTCATAAGCATTATTTGCATCTTTACTGCTTTCCTTTAGCTATGCATGAAATAATGACATAATGTACCAATTAAGTGCATTATATAAATTGTAGGTAATAAGAAGCTCAGGAACTGGATCTAAAGCTGGACCTGGAGCTGGACCTAAAGCTAACGTTGCATCAGAGCCGAAGCGGAAGCCCTTAGAAAAATGTACTAGAGAAATAATGTAAGGGTTGAGGTATGTTACTTTACTAAGTAAGAATAAGGCAGAGTAAATTATGAAGAACTTAGGTTCATTCCAAGCCCTAGGACAGCCCTAGAAGCCTTCCTAAGCCTAAGCCACCCTTAGATTAGGTCACCATAGCCCAAGAAGCCTCAAAACCCTAGTTCTAGCCATTATTAGAACATCTAGATAGGTTATTAGACGTCCACGACCCTTAGCCACAACCTGCAACCTTAAACCCATGTCTGCAGTGTTATTGAACGTCCAGACACTTTGTCAAAGGTCCAATTTCTATAGAATACCCAAGATAGAACCCTGATTCCCTCCTGACTCAAATTGGACGTCCAGACAAGAGGTCTGGACTTCTGATTTTTGAGTATATAAGTCGTTTGATACTATTATCAAATGTCTAGAACTGCTCTCCAGATCCTATTTTGGAATTCAAGCTTGGATCTTGAGTTCCTAGGTCCCTAAACCCAATTCCAACCACTTAGGAACCTAAATTAAGGTTCCACAATCCTAGTACACCACCTCTAGACCTTCCTAAGATCCTAATTAGGTTCCCATTAAGCCCAATTGACTTGAATCATAGTCAATTACCATTGCCTAGTCAAATGGACTCATAGAGTCCAATTCAACTTAGATCTCAACCACACAAGTCCAATTGGACTCAGTGAGACTCCAATTGATCTAATTCCAACTTAATTGAGTTATTTCACTCTCATCTAAGTTCACATCCACTCAATTAAACTTATGTCAAGTTTAATTACACTTTCTACTTAGCAAATTAGGGTTTGCAACCCTAATTTGAGACCTACACTAACCCAAACCCCTTAGGACCTAACATAGACCACTTAGCCACCTAGGTCACACACACACACACACACCCATTCATGCACACACACCCATCTAGAGTTTTCTAGAACTCTCTTCAAGGTGGTGCAACTCTTGGTTGCTAAAATTAGCAACCAAGAGCCATTCAATATTTAGATCCACTTTTGGTGGATCTAAAAACTACCTCCAAGGCCCTTGGACAGCCACACTTGGAGCTCTCTCTAGAGAGTTCCACACCTCTCTAGTGAGTCTCCCTTAGGTCTATAAAAAGACCTAAGGGGTGGCCATTTGCACCCATTCAAGCTTGGCTCCATTATTCCACCTTCCATTAGGATAGCTCCACCTTCACACCTCCATCTACGTGAGCTCCCACCATGGCCATCAGCACCTCCACACCAAGAGCTTGGATCACCTCCTCCTTACCTCTCCATGGGCCAGCCTGACCCTCCTTGGCTGCCCCTCTTTCTCTCCCTACCTCCACTCAAAGGTCATTGAAGGCAACCTCTGAATGCCCTTCTTTCTGCTAGATAAGTAGAGTGTTGTTCTTCATAGTTTTACTTGCTTTATAAAATGCTTAGTAGTGTAGCTCCATATTTCTCCCTCAATGATGCATGCGTAATCTCCCCATAGATTCATGTATGTAGTCGTTTTCTGCTAGCTAGTAGTTTCTTTTCAAGCATTCCTATATAAGCTTTCCTCCAACCTTGCTCTGTAATCACCCTGATGCAATCAATGAAAAATCACTTATATATATATATATATATATATATATCTATGTATTGAAGAATCACCATGTGCTTGCTTGTCATATTTTATTATGATTGAAGTTGCTTATGCTTATTTCATATGTTTTCGCAACTAGCATGTCGGTGCTTTAAAACATTGAGGATCTAACCATTAATGCATTCTCTGTCAATGGTAATCATTTCTGAAACCCATACATTTACATTCGTTATTTACTTAACGCATGCGCACATGATAAGAGTTAATCATGCAAATGGCAAAATAGTGATCCGTAGGTTAGAAACCAACTTGCGATTTTAAGTGAGTAGAGCGAACGAGATCGAAATCATTTCCATAACGCCTCCCAGAGACGAACAATCGGGACTCAAAGTCTCGATAAATTACAAATATTTTTGTCAAGGGGATTTCGCGACTATACTGCGATGACGATTCCATAAACGTGCGATCTATCGTTCCCAACAAATGGCACCACTGCTAGGGAGGCAATGCAATTGATTTTCGATCTTAAGACTTTCTAGTGACAAATCCACCTCTACTTGTTTTTGGATGTGCAGGAAATCAGGAAAAATAAGATCTGCACACACATCGAATGTGGAAAAAAAAATTGCAGGTGCACATCTTCTCTCTTAGCTTCGGATTTTTCTTCAAACTCTAGGTTAGATTATTTTTCTTAGCTAGAATTTTCTTTCTAAAAAAAAAATCTGCATATTTCAAAAAAAAGAAAATTCTTTAGGTTGTTAGACTAGGTCTCTTTTTGAATCCTAGGTTAGTTTAGTTTTTGCTTGAAAAAAAATAAAAAAAATTGAAAAAATTTTTCCATCCAAATAAAAAATTCAAAAAACTTTTGAGAAAAAAATCATTTTTGGTGGAAGATTAAATTTGAATTTCAAACACCTTTTTAAAAACTTTCCCACCATTATCTAAAATTCTGCCAGACTTCATTTTTCGAATTAAAAATTTAATTGTCGAATAATTAGTGAGCGAAAAATTCTAAAATTTGGGCAAGTACTTCATTTTGAAACCACCTTTCAAACAGAACCATTTATTTGAAGAAATTAAAAGTACAAAATTTTTAAAAATTTGCGAAGTAAACAGGGGTCAAACTAACCCAGATTTGAAAATTTTCAAAATTAAAAAATAAATTTCGAGCAATTCGTGAATTTTTTTTGACTAACAATGGTGGGTTTTGTAATTTGATCTCATTAGATATAATTTTCATGTTTTTCCTAAATTTTTGAAAATCATTTGGTATATTGCAAAGCAAAAAATCAACCAGGGGTCAAAATTCTAGATCTGACATCCTGACATTTAAAAATCTATATAAATTTTGGTAAAATAGTAAAAATTATAAAAAAATATTCTCTGAAAAGATAATTGAAAAGTAAATCTACTTGCCAAATTTCATTTTATTTGAATTCGATTTGTGTTCGGAGAATTATTTTTATTTAATTGGTCTGCTGAACACTTAGAAGTGCATGAACCCTAGGCTTAACATTTAGGGTCAAATTTCTAGAGACCACACAATTGGGCTAACCTAGACTTAATCAAGTCTAGTGGCTAGCTGGTGAGCTTGGTCACCTTGTGGGCCACTCACCCCAAACCTCAGCTGAAGAAAAAAAAATTAAGAAAAATTGTTAAAATACGAATCCATTGTCATACTATTGGGTGATTTCAACCTCTCTGGCCAAACTTGGTGACTAAGTCTATGGGGTAGTGTCAAACGACTGCGGCCCAAGGATACAAAGGAACCAGAGGTGAAAACCAAAGGAAAAACCTTCCCTTTAGCCCCCTTGTACATAGATTGGTCGAGTTAGCTTGAGAGGCGGGAATTACTTTCAGTCGGTTCTCAATGAATTTTTTTCTTTCTTCAGGAATTCAAACTTAAAATGAAAAATCTTGTCATCTGATCATAAGGACCATCTGATTGACAGGGCCTCAGCCTTGTCTGGCTAGCTGCACCAACCCAGGGGTTGGTTGGTGTATGCGAGGAAGGAGGTCACTTAGACCTTGATTGGTTGGACCTTGGGAGCCACTCCCAAGGAGGCAAGTCACCTCTCCTGAGCCATCTTCTCCCTCACCCTCTTCTATCCTCTTATCCAAGATGGCTAACCTTGGACCCAGACCTGGTTAGGATCCAGCAAATCTAGACCCAATGGCTCGTCTGGAAGCCCGGGTCGCTGAATTTGAGGAACGACATAAACAGAATATAGACTGTATCCTGAATACTTTGGATACAATGCAGCATCCACCACGAGGAGAACAGCTTCAGGATTTCTATGATCCGACAATGTCGATTGTCATACCCCTAGTCCGGATTCCCACAGGCAGAGATGCGTTCAAGCTCAAGCCCAATCTAATTGGGTTGATCCAGAATTACTTTTATGGAAACTCAAACGAGGATCCATTCCAGCATCTAGAGGACCTGAGTCAAATCGCGGAAATGGCTCGACCCAGGGACGTAGATCTTGGGATTGTTCTGATGAAGCCTTTTCTGTTCTCTCTCAAGGATAAAGCTTCATACTGGTTCAAGACCATCGGAGAGCCGATTGGAACATGGTCGAAATTACGGCATGAATTCCTGCAGAAGTTCTTCCTGATCGGTCATACGAATGCGATGAGGCGAGCAATTACAACTTTCTCCAAGGGACCTGAGGAGAAGTTGCATGACGCTTGGGACTGATTTCATGATCTCCTAAGAAAATGCCTGCACCATGGTGTGCCCAGATGGCACTTAGCTCAGATCTTTTACCATGGGCTAGACGACACACATAAGCACCTAGCCGATGCATCCAGTGGCGGGAATTTCCTCGCAAAAGATGAAAACAACACATTTGAGTTGTTCTAGTCTCTAGTAGAGAATTCAATGAATGCTGCATCAATGAACTAGTTCCAGTGGCCTAGACAGCAACGAATTAGTGTCCATGAGGCTCAAGTAGAGTCTGTTTGAGCTGATATGGAAATCATCACCAAGCAGCTAGGAAAGGTGGATTTGCTGGGAAAGAAGCACGATGACATAGCTCAAGGTCAATAGGATCTGGTCAAAAATTCTTCTGCCATGAGACCCTCTTATGCACCCCAAGCCCCTCCTGCTCGAGTTAATCTGCTCACTCGGGATGCACCTCCTCCATATTCACAGGACCCCACGTACTGGGATCTCGCGAACAATCCCGATCTAGCACCATATGATCAGGGTTATGCACAACACGATGATTATAATGCGTATTCCCTTGATGAATATACGCCTCAGACGTCATCAACCTACTAAAACGTCAATGCTATTCAGGGATACAGGCGTAATAACTCGTACACAGAGACGTATAACCCTGGTTGGCACCAGCATCCGAACTTCTCCTAGTCAAGTAACTCACAGAGACCACATCAAGATCAACACTACCAGACCAGGCAGTATGAGAATGCACAGAACATGTACCCTAGGTGTAGGATCTGTAGGGCGGGATGAATAGTGTGGTATATAAAAAATTACAAGAATAACCAAAGCACAAAAAGCACACGAGATGTATAGTGGTTCCCCTCACTTGGGTACTCCCCTACCTAAGTCTCTCGACTTAGGATTTTTTAACCCGATTCCCTCAACCCAGAGGGAATCAATTTACTAATAACCTGAGGTAATTAAAGGGTTACCTCAACCCAATTACAAGATGACAAAAAGAATAAAGATTACAGGTGTAAGCAAGATACAAACAAAAGCTTACAACTAATTCCTAAGTCTCCAACAAGTGTACTTCTTAATAGATGGTATATAAATTCTAACTAGAATGAGAAAGCAAAAATAGACAATTTACTAAGAACGCAATCACCTTGGGAACTTGTTGCAACCAGAGAATAGCCTTGTGAAGAGAGCAACAAGACAAGCTCCTTTGTAACTAGAAAATTAGAAAAAGAAGGTATAGGAAAAGAGAATATTTTTAGCTTATTGGTTATGTGCAAATGATACTCAAGGAGTGTATATAGAGGCCACTAAACATCTCCCCTATGAATACTAGTCATTATGGGCAAAAAGGGAAGTGTAGGATTAAGATTAATTATAAAATAGCCGTTCAGATTAGGCACAACGGTTAGTTGGTACCGGTACTAAACTTTTGGTACTAGTAGTAATTGCCTACAGTCAGTTCAACAGTGCTTGGGGTACCGGTACTTATCATTGGTACCAGTACTCAATACATTCTATTGAGTACCAACAAAGCCACCTTGTACCGGTACTGATCATAAGTACTAGTACTTGTGACTCACAGGCTATGGGGCTTTGACCTACATGTACCGGTACTTGTAAGGTCCAGGCAAAACCAAGTGCACAAAATATGACCACTTGGTACCGATACTCACGATGAGTACCGATACTTGTTCACAGTTTGGGAAGTACCGGTACATGCTACAAGTACCGAATATTATAAGTGTAAGTCACTTTTTAGAGTAAACCCATCTAATCTATACGACTTTATTTTGTAAGAATTAATTTTGAGTTGAAAAGATAAACAATTGAGCGTTAATATGAACCCTAATTATCTCTACTTTGATTTTAACTCCTAGATTATTTTTTACTTATTAGGAGACACAAATATTCTAAAATACAATAAATGAAACAAAATCTATAATCTTTTGCCTTCATATCTTCAACGCTAGCTTGTTGCTTGCTAGCATCCACAAATTTTATTTCCTATATAGTCCTGTAACACTTCATAACCGCATTAGACTTTAAAACGATTTTGTTAGCACCAAAACACAAAAGAGAATTGAAACTAGGTTCCAACAATCTCCCCCTTTTTGGTGTTGAAAAAACAAACAAGATACCGATATTTAAAAGTAAACAGAAACTTAATAAGAGAAGAGTAAAAAAACTCCTCAAGGAGTGAACAACCTCCCCTCAAACTAAGCCTATCTTCTAGGTTAAATATGAAGTATCCATACCATTTTATCTCCCCCTTTTTGTCAAGCAAGCAAAAAAAATGGATAAATAAGACATTTTTAAGAAGCATGAGCAAACTAGTTCATTTAAATGAGAAAAGTCATACAAATAAGATCAAAACATGCATGCTCAGCAAAACACAAATGTAAACAAACTAGCAATATGTCATACAAGTTTAGAAAAGCATAGATGTTATACAAATTGAACTAGCAACATGATTAAAAATTAAACTAGTTCCTAAGACATTTTCTGATGAGCTTTTGAGCACATCCACCATCATCACTATCATCTTCTTCATCGTCTTCATCATCATCCTCTTCATATGAAACTTCTACATCTTCAATGTCTTCTTCATCGTCATCATGAAGTATTGGTTCTTCTTCCACAATTGGAGAAGGGAGAGAAGATGGGTCTTGGAAGTGCTTTTGCCTTCTTTCACTATATTCTTGAGGCGCTTTTGGTTGAGTCCTCTTCCTTTGTTTAGGTTGTTGAGTGGAATAAACAACATGGGAAGACTCAATAGAAAGAGAAAGATCATGAAACTTAAGTTCCATGTGACGGAAGGCAAAATTGAAGTTAGATAGGTTTTGACCAATATAATTGAAAGTATTAATCATATTGGGATCGGTGTTAGACCCATGAGATAGGTTTACCCAAGGTGTTTCGGCTTCTAGATATGGATAGGTCATTGGAACAAAAGTCGAGGATGAGTCTGAAGGTTGATAAGAAGAAGATTAAGCATTTGGATCAACATACTCTTCTTCATTATCACTTGAGGATTCATCTCTAGTAGGTTTCACTCCCATTTTTTGGAGAGTGGACCATTTGAAATAGACCACTTTTCTAAGAGGAGTAAAATTAGAGAGATCAATTTTTTTTTTGTGAAGAATGTGAGATACCAAGATGTCCAATGGTAAAGTAGAAGCACGGTAATGGGGTCTAAGAAAATGAAGGAAAGCTGTGTTCCAATTTATCGAAAAAGTTGTGATGATAGCATAAATTAAGGGTAAAATGTCGACGGGAATTTTGCGGAATCCCGCATTTTTAGCCCTTAAGTTCCATGCTAATATTCGAAAAATAACACGAGTAAACAGGGTCATGTTCGGGGAAACCAATGCTTTCCCTTGATAGTTAGGGAGTAAGAGAGTTTTATGGACTTTATAAGTACGAAATTACTCCTTGAGAGTGTTAAAAGCATAACCTTTATTTGGACATTCAGTGATAATTGATAAGAATTTTGGTGTGATGATGATTTTTTGACCGAATACATTTGATGTTAGGACAAGATGACCTCAGTTTTCTTGTTCTTGTAGATTGATAAAAAATAAGCAGTTGACATCAGGATATACTCCAGGAACATTGGCAAAATATGACTCATCAAAGAAATGCATGAGTTTTTGTTCAGAAAGATGGGTGGTGAAATTAAAGAGTTGTAGAGAAAAATCTTTCCACTCAACTAGCCTACAATGGTGAAGTTTTAAGCCTTTATACTAATCAAACTTTGATTTGGCATCCTCATTGATGCAAAATTTGTGAAATGCATCTTGAGGTGCCTTTCCCTTACTCTTAGATTTAGGTGCCATCTGAAAAATATGCAACAAGAGTAGGAGAAAATAATGAGTAAAATAGAATATTTCCTTTGATGTGTGCATTTAAAAACACACTTAAGCCCGCATGTACCGGTACTAATGATTAGTACCGATACGGGTACTGTTGGAAAAAATTTCAATCAACTTAGGTGTTGAAGAATAATGTAGTCAACAACCTAAGTTAAGCAACCATATTGCAAGCAATACCCTGATATTTTTAGACATTAAAATATTACAGTTTACCCTTTTTAAGAAAAATGGGTAAATTGCAGTAAGGCCCTCAGGGATTTTTATAAATATAAACAAATTACATTTCAATCAATTTGTTAGTTTTGAATCTCTTTTATTGTAAAAACTCCTAATTTTCTTCTTATAAAGTAGAATCTCTCTGTTGCAAGAGATTTTATAAAGATATCTGCCAATTGGTTTTGTGTGTCTACAAATTCTAATTGAATGGAACCTTGAAGCACATTATTTCTAAGGAAATGATGTCGAATATGTATGTGTTTAGTACGCGAATGATGTACCAGATTTTTGGATAAATTTATTACTCTTTTATTATCACATAATATTTTGGATTGCACAAAAATCAATCCAAAGTCGAACAAAGTCTGTCTCATCCAAATGACTTGAGAGCAAGTGAAGCAGCAATATACTCTGCTTTAGTCGTAGAAAGTGAAACACAAGTCTGTTTCTTAGAGAACCATGAGACCAAAGATTCTCCAATAAAATGACATGTGCCACTAGTGCTCTTTCAGTCTGTCCGACTCCCTACATAGTCTGCATCACTATAAAATAATAGATCTAAGGTTTGTGCTTTAGGATAAAAAAGACCAAGATCTTTTGTGTTGTTTAGGTATCTAAATATTCTTTTTACTACATTAAAATGAGATTCCTTGGGTTCAGATTGGAATCTCTCACATACACATGTAGCAAAAAGAATATCAGGTCTAGAAGCTGTAAGATATAGTAGTGAACCTATCATAACCTGGTATTTCTTTTCATCTACCCTCTTGCCAAATAAGTCTTCACCAAGAGAAGTAGATAGAGCAAATGGAGTCTCTTTACCATTTATATTTTCAAAGTTAAACTTCTTGAGAATTTCAAGAACATATTTTGCTCGACTAATATAAATTCCTGTGTCTAATTGTTGAATTTGGAGTCCTAAAATGAATCTGAGTTCACCCATCATACTCATTTTGAACTTAGTCTTCATAGTCTCACAAAAATGCTGACACAGGGACTTCTTGGTTGATCCAAATATAATATCGTCGACATATATTTGAACCAGTAGGATGTCATTTCCTTCTTCTTTTACAAAAAGAGTTGAGTCAACAACTCCAATTCTATACCCATGCTGGAGAAGGAAGGTCCTAAGCTTATTATACCAGGCCCTGGGAGCTTGTTTAAGTCCATATAATGCCTTGTTGAGCTTGTATACATGCTCTAGGTGTGCTGGGTCCTCGAACCCAGGAGGCTAATGAACATAAACTTCTTCCTTAATATATCCATTAAGAAAAGCACTCTTGACATCCATTTGATATAGCTTGAAATTCTTTGCACTTGCAAAGGCAAGTAGCATTCGTATGGACTCCAAGTGAGCAACATGAGCATATGTCTCATCAAAGTCAATACCCTCCTGTTGGTTATAGCCTTGAGCTACAAGTCTGGCTTTATTCCTAATTACTGAACCAAAATCATCCAATTTATTTCGGAACACCCACTTGGTTCCATTGATGAATTACCCTCAAGAGTGGGTACCAAGTCCCATACATGGTTCCTTATAAATTGGAGTAGTTAATCCTGCACAGCTACAACTTATGATTCATCCTTTAATGCCTCATCAACTTTCTTGGGTTCAAGTTGAGAAATAAAGCATTAAGGACAAAATCAGCTCTAAAATGAGATCAGGTTTTTACACCTTGTTCAATATCACCTATAATCTATTCTTGAGGGTGATCCTTATGGTGTAACCATTCTTTTGGAAGATCATGTATATTTCGTGTATCTTCCATTTTAGATACATCGATGAAGGGGGTATCTTCATCATCAAAATCTAAATGATTTGGTTCAGGTTCTCCTAAGTTTGTTTCGTGAAATAAAACATGCAGAGATTCTTCTATAACAAAAGTCCTTTTATTAATGACTCGATAAGCTTTGCTTTTTATTGAATAGCTAATAAAGATCCTTCATCACCTTTAGCATCAAACTTATCAAATTGATCACGGGTGTTTAATAAATAACACCGACTTCCAAACACCCTAAAATATGAAATCCTACGAGACTTCTCATAATAAAGCTCATATGGAGTTTTCTTAATAATAGACCTTAAGAGAGTTCTATTAGAACATAACATGCTGTATTAATGGCTTCATCCCAAAAATATTTTTGAAGCCCAGACTCCAAGAGCAAAGTTCGGGCACATTCTTGTAGAGTGCAATTCTTGCGCTCTACAACACCATTTTGAGATGGTACCCGAGGAAATGAAAATTCAAGGGTTATGCCAGAATTGACACAAAAACTTGAAAATTTTTCATTTTCAAATTCACCAACATGATCAGTCCTAAGTCTAAGAATTGAGGATGATTTTTCATTTTGAAGTCTTCAAGCAAGACTTAGGAAGGAATCAAATAAGTCATCCTTATGCTTCAAGAAGATGACCCAAGTGAACCTAGAGAATTCATCAACAATAACTAGGCAAAATTTTGATCCATTTAGGCTCTCAAATCGTGTTGGCCCAAATAGATCAAGGTGTAACAACTCTAAAGGTCGTGTGGTTGAAACTAATTCTTTAGGTTTGAAAGAAGCCTTGTGCATTTTTCTGAGTTCACAAGATTTGCACAAAGCAACCTTTTTATAAGTTAGTTTGGGTAGGCCCCTTATTAACTCATTTTTGGCTAACCTATTAAGATGTTTGTGATTAATATGACCAAGCCTATGGTGCCATAGATCTACTTCAACATGTTGACAAAAGCCATTTTTGCGTATTTTAAAGTCATAGGAAACATAGTATGGTCACGCTGATTGCTCATCAAAAATAATTTCTAAAGATAATGAGACTTCAGTCCCGGTCGTTCATCTCTGGGAGGCGTTTATGCAAATTTGAAATCAATCTCTTTCGCTCTACTTGCCTAAAATCGCACGTCGATTTCTAATCGTCAGATCAATGTTTGGCCACTTTCATTGTGAACCCTAATTACGTGTGCATGTGTTAGATAGATGACAAATGTGAAAGTGTAAGTTTCAGTATGTACAATTCTAGTTATGTGGTGGCTACTTATGTAAAATGCATTAATAGTTAGATCCTCAATATTTTCAGGTACTGACATGCTGGTTGCAATAGATAATAATTAAAAGCAAGCAACTTTAATCACACAAAATATATTGCAATAAGCTCATGGTGATTCTCAACACAGAGATATATATATATAGAAAAAAAATCTTTTATTGATTGATCAGGGTGTTAGCAACATGGAACTGGTGGAAAGCTTATAGAGGAAAGCTTGAAAACATAAATCTAGCTAACAGAAAATGATCGCATACATGAATCTAAAGGAGGATTATGCATGTATCATTGGGGGAGAAGCAAGGAACTACACTACTAAGCAGTAAATAAAGCATGTAAACTATGAAGAACTAAGCTACTAATCTAGCAAAAATAAAGGCATTTGAGGGTGGGCTCCGATGGCCTTTGAGTTGGTTGAGAGGAGAATGAGGGGTGGCCAATGGTGCTTAGGCCGGCACTTAAAGAGAGGCTGAGGAGGTGATCCAACATCTTGGCGTGGAGATGGTGGTGGCCATGGTGATGCTACTTGTGGAGATGGAGTGGAGGTGGATGTAGCTAAACTAAATGGAAGCCAAGAGTGAATGGGTGCAAATGGCCACCCCTTAGGTCTTTTTATAAACCTAAGGGAAGCTCTCTAGAGAATTATGGAATTCTCAAGAGAGGCCTATGGTGGGAGCTCGAGGGAGAGTGAGAGAGAGAGGATGGATGGTGGTTTTTAGATCCACCAAATGTGGATCTAAATATTGAATGGCTCTTGGTTGCTAATTTTAGCAACCAAGGCAACAACACATGGTAGAGAGTTCTAGAGAACTCTAGGCTAGGTATTTTTTGTGTGGATGGTGTGTGTGGGTGTGTGTGGGCCAAAACTTAGGTGGCTAGGTTGATTAGGTTAGGTTCTAGTGGGTTTAGGTCAAGGTAGGTCTCAAATTAGGGTTGTAAATCCTAATTCACTAAGGTAAAGTGCAATTAAACTTAATACAAGTTTAATTGGGTGTGTGAAAACTTAATTGAGAGTAAAATAACTCAATTAAGTCAGGTCTAGGTCAATTGGACTCTCACTGAGTCCAATTGGATAGTGTGCTGAGATCAAGGCTCAATTGGACTCAATGAGTCCAATTGAATAGGCTGATGGAATTGACTAAGATCCAAGTCAATTAGGTTTAGAGAGGACCTAATTAGGTCCTTAGGGAGGTCTAGAGGTGATGTACTAGGGTTAAGGCACCTTAATTTAGGTTCCTACGAGGTTAGAATTGGGTTCAGGAGGCTGAAGATCCAAGATCAAGGCTTGAATTCCAAAACAGGAACTGGAGGACAGTATCAGACGTCTAATAATAGTGTCAGATGTCTTATAATGAAAAATTAGAAATCTAGACTTATTGTCTGGATGTCCAATCAGAGTCAGGAGGGATTCTAGGTTTTGTCTTGGGTATTCTACAGAAATTGAATGTCTAACCAAGTGTCTGGACGTCCAATAACACTGCAAAAGTGGGTTTAATGTGTGCGGGAGTTGGTTAAGGGTTCTGGATGTCCTATAACTTATTTGGACATCCAGATAGAGGTTGGAATTAGGGTTTTAAGTTTTCCTAGGGTGTAGTGACCTAATCTAAGGGTGGCTACAACTTGGGGAAGCTTCTAGGCTGTCCTAGGGCTAGGATGGTCCTAAGTTCTTCATATTTTACTACTTTATTCCTACTTAATAGAATAACATATCTTAACTCCCTTACATTATTATCTATTACATTTAATCTAGGTCTTCCGCTCCAGCTCTGCTGCAACACCAGTTATTCCAGCTTCCGATCTACCTTCTGGTTAGCTTATTACCTATAATTGTCATAATGCACATAATCAGTACATTATAACATTATTTTTTGCACAGCTACAAGAAAGCAATAAAGATGCAAATAATGCTTATGCATGCATAAATTATCCTAAATTATGCTAAGTCCTAGCCTAATTTAGGTCAATTAAGACCTATGATTGCTGCGCAATCATACCCCCATGCCTAAATCTTACTAGTCCCTAGTAAATGCGAGACTAAATTATTCGCAGAATGGTCCCTAAGGGATTGATTATTTTATCAAGTGTATGCATAGAGATTTTTCTCCTTTTTGATTTCATCTTATGCTCTAGAAATCCGGACAATCGTGAAAGTATAGCTATGTAGCTTTTGCAACGGATTCGAGTGAAAAACTAATTCACCTCTAAAGCCTCTACTTGACCCCTAGTAAAATTCTAGCGGGAAAGGGGGACTTCTTCCCTCGAGGTATTCAACATATTCTATGAATTCCACCCCGACTTTAGGCTTAAGTAGAGGATGTCTGAGGGATACGGGTGTTTATTTCGTGGCTCACTCCCACTTGGTGCTACATAGAGATTAGTATTTCAAAATCTAGATTCCCGGACTATCAAGTAACTCAGCTCATCGAAAGACAAGAAAAACTATGCTCTCTTCTGGTTCCTTTGTATTCATTCTCTCTTTCTCTTTTTCTTTTTCTTTTCTTTTCTTTCTTTTTCTTAAAGCTCACAATCTCACCAGATTCACACATATGACCTGTATTTGGTGGTCTCACTTGGCATTAACACTTTAACTGAGTTCCCATAACTCTAACACTAAGTTAGAATTCCTCAGCCAGTATTCGAGCGGTTAGAAACATAGAAAAATAGGTTAAGGCCATATTTACTGGATCTCAAATTTATTTGGTGGTATTGCCTCAATGCAACTGAAATAAACACTAAATATTCACTCTTTTTTTCTTTGCTTTTTCTTCTTTTTTTAATTTTTCTCTTTTTCAGTTCTTTTTTTTTCATCATTTTTTTCTTCAACATATACACAACTAGCACACATCCATGAACTTTATTGAGGAGGCATTATTAGGGATTGGTGGTACTCAAGAGACATTGGGTGGCTTATTTGGTGGAAATGCCTACTCACGGCACCGGGAGAGATGGATAGGACAGTGTATTTCTGACCTTGACATTAATACCCTCCTTCTGCCGAGGATTTCGTAAAGAATGGTCATAACCATCCACCTTAGCCCTAGTTTTATGAAAGCTCGCTCTCCATGTATTTGCCTTATTTGGTGGCTCTCAAAATTTCACACAAAATGTATACACAGGAACCGAGAGCAAAAACTATATCTAATCTCAGAGTATCATCACCTAATTATCTAGGACTCTGGATTCCTTGCACTAATCTTAGAGCACCAATACACTCTATTCTCATCTTACACTATTTGGTGGATTTTTAGAGGAAAATTTGCCTGACTCCCAAAACCCTGTCCAAGGGTTCAAGAGAAGAGGCATTGCTTCTTCTCGACAAACTAAAGACGTTTATCAACCTTCATCGTAAATCCATTGCAAATTCTATGTGTGTGTGAAAAATTTACTGGATTCCAGATTACAGGAATCAACTAGAGGATAAAATCCCTAATGCATTCTTTTAATAAGATAATCTTATTCATGGATGCACTATGTATATATTCTATAAACAAGTAACCACTTATATTCGTACTTCATGAAATTTTTCCTTTCGGGTTACATTCAGCTTGACCCTAAATTTAGAAAAAAAGGTGAGCGGGTAAGTCGAAAATGGATGTTGCGGACGATTTTTAGCTCCAATGCGAGCATTGGAGATGGAGTCGGTTGTTCTTTTATTTAAGGTCCTAAAGTATGTTTGACATGCAGCTCCAGGGTTTTCCTAAATGTTGGCATAAAAATTTTTAGTTTTGTCATATCTACCCCCCCATGCCTAAGTTCTTGCATGTCCTCATGCATGAATATAAACAAAAATAAGTACAGAGGGAGTAAATGGGTAGAATTCACCTGGAATTGCTCTTGAAATTTTAACGTTCAGCACTGGCCAACCTGACAGTATGCAATATGCAAGAGAAATATGCTTCAAAGAAAAATATGATATGTATAAAAATGGTTATGTATAGGGTGATGGTAGAATGTGAGGTAGATGCTGAGTTTAATGCCTTCAGCTTGGCAAAAACTAAATCAGATGTATCAATTCTTACATAGGAGCCAGTCAAGATTAAGAGAAAGATGTGCTCATATGCTCCTAGAATCAGTGATCCGGAGATGCGAACCAGCTGATTGTGCACCCCTACTCCAAAAAGTCTAGCTATAAGAAAGTGTGGAGTGGTGGTGGAAAATAGAGGATAATCAGAGGGGGGATCATGATGCTGATTCAGCTGATTTATCACGTCCCACAATTCAGCAGGAAGATGCTGAGGGAGTAGATCAAAATGTATCTCAGAACTAGAATCTGAGTCATAGGGATCCTCATAACGATAATTGACATCAAAGATCATGCCCTCTCCAGGCTCTGGATCATATGGGGGTATCCGTGAAAGTAGAAGATCAGTGGGGAGGTCACTGAAATCCTCGTCAAAAATTACTTCATCCTCATCAGTACTCATATCTGATTCATCAAAAGCTGACTCTTCAGGCTCTGAGTAGAGCCATCCATTAGATTGACTAAGATAGATGCATCCCCAGCTCATTCTGCTCAAAGCTTCACCCTCATATGCATTGGGTTCCTCAGTAATTCCTACCTCAGGTAGCATATTTATTTCTTCGGTCAAATCATCCATAGCTATTTCTGGTCTTCGGATGCCAGGATCAGGGATAGAAAGTGTCATCTCAAAATCTCTAACATCCGAATTATGGATGTAGGTGAAAGAAGAGTGCAGATCAGAAGATGTTGGCTCTAGCACAGGTTCACCTACAATGGGAAGTGGCCTAGATTGATCAGTAGTGTTGTACGTAATGTTTGCCTCAAGATCCATATCCTCAACTGGATATACTTCCCTTATCTCAGCTTGGTTTTCTAACCCATGAGGTATCTCCCAGGATTTAGGATAATCCGATTGTGGCTCAATCCTGGAGATATCAGTCCTTTCCTCGTCAATTTCATGAATAGAGTTCTCAGACAAACCTATTTGGCATACTTCCTGCTCCTGTCTCATAACCAAGCTAGATTCTTCTTCCCCTAAATGATCTTCCAGCATCTGCTCCTGAGAATCTTCTGTGTGTCCTTCTGGCGTAGTCGTTTCAGATTCTTCGAGGTCTTCAAGGCTATTTTCCACTTGATATCTCAAAAGCAGTAGTTCTTGAGTTTCTCGATTTTGTCCAATTAACCTTGTTATCCCAGTTATTTCTTGAAGGAGCTCCATCACAGCTTTTCGATATGGAATCCAGCTTTGTCTTTGGTTCGACTCAGTGATAGCTTGGATTTCATGTTAGTAGAATGTAGCCTTCTCCTTAGCGCTAGCTATAGATCTCTGTATTCTGTAATGAGGTCACATATGCACCGGTAGCTCTTCAGGGGTTCCAGGGGGTGAATCAGGTCTATCCATATTCCATGTGTGAGAAGCAGGAGTATGAAATCCATATCCTGGGTTATAAGGTGCGGTCCTTTGAGGGACTGACTGGTATGGGTCATAATATCCAGGGCTAGGATATGGGTTAACCATTTCGGTAACCAGAGGGAAAGGATCAAGAGAAGCGAAAAGTCATCTTCGCCACCTTGGGTTCTGATCCCAAGGTTGAGCTGATTCAGTGACCCAGGCTCTTAGATAAGCTCGTGGGTCCAGCTCTTTTGGATCCTGATTAGGTCCAGATCCAAGGTTAGCCATTGGGGCTAAGCAAATAGGAGAAGGGGGTGGGAGAGAAGATGGTTCAAGCGAGGTGACTCGCCTCCTTGGGAGCGGCTCCCAAGGTCCAACCAGTCTAGGTCTGAGTGACCACCTTCCTTGCATACACCACCCAACCCTTGGGTTGGTGTAGCCAAGCCAGACAAGGCTAAGGCCCTATCAATCAGATGGTCCTTATAATCGGGTGACCAGATTTTTTGTTTAAGTTCAAATTCTAGAAGAAAAATTCATCGTGCAACCGACTGAAAGTGATTTTTGCCTCTCAAGCTAACCCAGCCAGTCTAATTACGAGGGGACTAAGGGGAAGGTTCTTCCTTTGGTTTACGATTTCGATTCCATTACCCCTTAGCCGCGGTCGTTTGACACTGCCCCGCAAACTTAGTCACCAGGTTCGGCAAGAGAGGTTGAAGGCACCTAGTAGTATGACAACGAATTCAGGTTGATTTCGTATTTTAAAATTAATTTTAGCCCTTTTTTCTTCAATTGGGGTTTATAGTGAGTGGCTCACAAGTTGACCAAGCTCACCGGCTAAACCTTAGACTTGATCAAGTCTAGGTTAGCCCAAATGTATGGTCTCTAGAGTGTAACCCTAAAGATGTAACCTAGGGTTCATTCAATTCTAGGGTTTTTTATTTTTTTCTTCTTCAGCAAACCACGAAATTAAGACCAATTCTTTGATAAAAATTGGAATCAGAATAAGTTGAAATTTGGTAAGTAGATTCCTTTTTCAATTATCTTTTCAGAAAATATTTTTTTATAATTTCCACTATTTTAACTGAATTTATAGAGATTTCTAAATGTCAGGGGGTCAGATTTGGTATTTTGACTCCTGATTGATTTTTCAAATTGAAACAGTATCAAATGACTTTCAAAAATTCAAAAAAAAAATGAAAGTTAAAGCAAATGAGATCAGCTTTCAAACCTTACCATTTTTAGTCAAAACAAATTCACGGATTGCTCGAAATTACTTTTGGAATTTTGAAAATTTTCAAATCTGGGTTAGTTTGAACCCCTTGCACTTCATGAATTTTTAAAAATTTTGTACTTGAAATTTTTTTAAATGAATGGTGTCGTTTAAAAGATGGTTTGAAAATGAAGACCTAGCCCAAATTTTAGAATTTTTCGTTCACTAATTTTTCAGCAATTGAATTTTTAATTTGAAACTTGAAATCTGGCCGAAAATCAGAGGGTGGTGAAGAAGCTTTTGAAAGGGTGTTTGAATTTGAAATTCAAACTTTCCACCAAAATATTTTTTTTTTTTTCAAAAACTTTTGAAATTTCTTTTTTCAAGAAGGATTTCTTTTTTCAAAGGGTTTTCAAAAGTTTTTTTTTTACTTTTTTTCAAAACTAACCTAGGATTCAGAAAGAAACCTAATCTAACTACCCAGATTTTTTTTTCTTTGGATTTTTTTTCATGAAAATAAATAGGCTTTTTTTTCTTTTTCTTTTCAAATGAAATTTCAAGAAGGAAATCTAACCTAGGGTTCAAAGAAAACCTAGACTAAGGAAGATATGATGTGCACCTGGAATTTTTTTCTGCATTCGTCATGCGTGCAGATCCTATTTTTTTCCTGTTTTCCTACACATCAAAAGACAAGCAGAGGAAGATTTATCGGTGATAATTCAAGAGATCAAAATAAAAAATGATGTTACCTCCCCGGCAACGGTGCTATTTGACAGAAGTCATTTTTGTGCATTTTAAAGTCGTCGAAAATCGCAGTATGGTCACGCTAAATGCTCGTCAAAAATAATTTCTAAAGATAATGAGACTTGAGTCTCGGTCGTTTGTCTCTGGGAGGCATTTATACAAATTTGAAATCGATCTCTTTCGCTCTACTTGCTAAAAATCTCACGTCGGTTTCTAATCATCGGATCAATGTTTGGCCACTTTCATTGTGAACCCTAATTACGTGCGCATGTGTTAGATAGATGACAAATGTGAAAGTGTGAGTTTCAGTACGCATGATTCTAGTTATGTGGTGGCTACTTACGGAAAATGCGTTAATAGTTAGATCCTCAATATTTTCAGGTACTGACATGCTGGTTGCAATAGATAATAATTAAAAGCAGGCAACTTTAATCACACAAAATATATTGCAATAAGCTCATGGTGATTCTCAACACAGAGATATATATATATATAGAAAATAAATCTTTTATTGATTGATCAGGGTGTTTGCAACATGGAACTGGTGGAAAGCTTATAGAGGAAAGCTTGAAAACATAAATCTAACTAACAGAAAACGATCGCATACATGAATCTAAAGGAGGATTATGCATGCATCATTGGGGGAGAAGCAAGGAACTACACTACTAAGCAGTAAATAAAGCATGTAAACTATGAAGAACTAAGCTACTAATCTAGCAAAAATAGAGGCATTCGGAGGTGGGCTCCGATGGCCTTTGAGTTGGTTGAGAGGAGAAGGAGGGGCGGCCAATGGTGCTTAGGCCGGCACTTAAAGAGAGGTTGAGGAGGTGATCCAACATCTTGGCGTGGAGATGGTGGTGGCCATGGTGATGCTACTTATGGAGATGGAGTGGAGGTGGATGTAGCTAAACTAAATGGAAGCCAAGAGTGAATGGGTGTAAATGGCCACCCCTTAGGTCTTTTTATAGACCTAAGGGAAGCTCTCTAGAGAATTATGGAATTCTCTAGAGAGGCCTATGATGGGAGCTCGTGGGAAAGTGAGAGAGAGAGGATGGATGGTGGTTTTTAGATCCACCAAATGTGGATCTAAAAATTGAATGGCTCTTGGTTGCTAATTTTAGCAATCAAGGCAACAACACATGGTAGAGAGTTCTAGAGAACTCTAGGCTAGGTATTTTTCATGTGGATGGTGTGTGTGGGTGTGTGTGGGCAGAAACTTAGGTGGTTAGGTTGATTAGGTTAGGTTCTAGTGGGTTTAGGTCAAGGTAGGTCTCAAATTAGGGTTGTAAATCCTAATTCACTAAGGTAAAGTGCAATTAAACTTAATACAAGTTTAATTGGGTGTGTGAAAACTTAATTGAGAGTAAAATAACTCAATTAAGTCAGGTCTAGGTCAATTGGACTCTCACTGAGTCCAATTAGATAGTGTGTGTTGAGATCAGGGCTCAATTGGACTCAATGAGTCCAATTGAATAGGCTGATGGAATTGACTAAGATCCAAGTCAATTAGGTTTAGTGAGGACCTAAGTAGATCCTTAGGGAGGTCAAGAGGTGATGTACTATGGTTATGGCACCTTAATTTAGGTTCCTATGGGGTTAGAATTGGGTTTAGGGGGCTGGAGATCCAAGATCAAGGCTTGAATTCCAAAATAGGAACTGGAGGACAGTATCATATGTCTAATAATAGTGTCAGACGTCTTATAATGAAAAATCAGAAGTCCAAACTTATTGTCTGGACGTCCAATCAGAGTCAGGAGGGATTCTAGGTTCTGTCTTGGGTATTCTACAGAAATTGGATGTCTGACCAAGTATCTGGATGTCCAATAACACTGTAGAAGTGGGTTTAAGGTGTGCGGGAGTTGGTTAAGGGTTCTAGACATCCTATAACTTATCTCGACGTCCAGATAGAGGTTGGAATTAGAGTTTTAAGGTTTCCTAGGGTGCGGTGACCTAATCTAAGGGTGGCTACGACTTGGGGAAGCTTCTAGGCTGTCCTCGAGCTAGGATGGTCCTATGTTCTTCATATTTTACTGCTTTATTCCTACTTAATAGAATAGCATACCTTAACTCCCTTACATTATTATCTAGTACATCTAATCTAGGTCTTCCGCTCCAACTCTATTGCAACACCAGTTATTCCAACTTTAGATCCAGCTTCCGATCTACCTTCTGGTCAGCTTATTACTTGTAATTTTCATAATGCACCTAATCAGTACATTATAGCATTATTTTATGCATAGCTACAAGAAAGCAGTAAATATGCAAATAATGCTTATGCATGCATGAATTACCCTAACTTATGCTAAGTCCTAGCCTAATTTAGGTCAATTAAGACCTATGATTGCTGTGCAATCACATGGGAAGCAAGCAGACATTTTACAAATTTCTCTTATGAAAGATGAAGAGGATAGATATTTTTATATCTAAACCCTTTGATTAAAATCGTATTTGTTCCCTCTTTTAATATTTTAAAACCAGCTTTAGTAAATAATACATCACATCCATTATCACATATTTGACTAACACTAAGTAGGTTATATTTTAAGATTTCTACTAAAAGAACATTACGTACCTGCTTAGAGGAATTTCCTATTGTACCTTTACCCATAATGCGACAGCGTTTGTTGTCGCCCAACTTGACATGTCCTCCATCTTGTATTCTCGTCCATTTGATAAAGAGGTCGGAGTGTCCTGTCATATGCTTGAAACACCTACTATCTAGGATCCATTTGTCCTTCTTGACCTACAAAATAGTTTATCAAATCTATTTTTGGTACCCATTTTCTTTTGGGTTCTTGACAGTTAGTACCCTTCAAATCCTTAGTTTATAGATCACCTTTGTGTTAGATCTATAATTCTTAGGATTTTTGACCTTTTGATAAATCCATGCATGTCTAGGTTCATGTGAGTTATTTTATGTGTTCTTTTTATTATTGAACTTGGCTTTTAAATTATTACAAAATTCTATATTCAACCTAGTTGTTGTTTTTAGATTATTCAAAGTTCCCTCAAAGTGTTCATAAATATCTTCTAATTCCACTACTTTTGCATGCAATTGATTGTTAGTTTCTTTTGACATTTCTAATTCTATTTCTAAACAAAAATGTTCTATTTCTAGTGTCTTATAACTATCATGCAAGACCTTATTTTTATTTTTAATCATCGTAGCTTTATGATATAAATTTTCATAAGATTGTAATAATTCTTCAAAAGTAATTTCAGAATCTACCTCATTTTCAAATCCGTCGTTGTTCGCCATTAAGCAAAGATGTGCAACTTCTATTTTTTCAGATTCTTCGAAAGATGATTCTGTGCCAAAATCACTGTCATCCCAAGTTGCTTTGTATGCTTTTCTTGAGATCTTCTTCTTCTTCCGATTGAGTTCTTTGTCCTTCTTTTCTCCTTTCTTCTTCTTGATCATAGGGCAATCTTTTCGTACATGTCCCTTCTTCTTGCACTCAAAACAAACAATGTAATTTGAAAATTTATTGACTCTCTTACCTTGTTTTCATATGAATCTTCAGAATTTTCTCGTTAGAAGAGCAAGCTCCTCTTCTTCGTCGGAGTCAAAATCGTTGAAGTCCAAATCCTCTTTCATGGCTTTAAAAGCAAGCTCCTTCTTCTTGCTCACAGATCTCTCCTCGTTCTTCTTCATGTTTTCTAATTGGACCTCATATGCCATGAGGCTTCCAATCAGATCATCCAAGGAGAGAGTTGATAAATCCTCCACCTCTTGGATCGCCGTGGACTTTGGAGATCAATCACTTGTAAAGGATCTCAAGATCTTCCTTACAAGTTGTTCTTCCATAAACTTCACTTCCAAATTCTTCATGGGGTTGATAATGTCTCCAAATCTTATGTACATTGCCTTGATTGTTTCACCTTTCTCCACCCTGAAACACTCATAGCTTTTTATTAAAATAGATATGTGTGTTTCTTTAACTTTACTAGTACCTTCGTAGGTGAATTGAAGTGTGTTCCATATCTCGTATGTGGACTCGCACGTAGAGATACAGTTGAACTCCTCCCTTGATAATGCACAATAGAGCGTGTTTCTTGCCTTTGCATTCCTAGCGATCTTCTTTTGATCTGTTGTCCAAACAACTCCTCCCTGTGGCGCTGGATCCATGTACTTCTCTTGAATGAGAGTCCACGAGTCTTCATCCATGGCCTTGAGGAAGAATTGCATCCTCCTCTTCCAGTATCCATAGTCCATCCCATCAAAATAGGGAGGACGTGTGAATGACTGACCTTCAGTGCGCTTGGCTGATGATGCCATTACGAGAGAGAATAATTACTTCTTCTTTTCGCAACCTACTCTGATACCACTTGTAGGATCTGTAGGGTACAAGCACACTAGAAGGGGGGATGAATAGTGTAGTATATAAAAAATTGCAAGAATAATCAAACCATAAAAAGCACACGAGATGTATAGTGGTTCCCCTCACTCGGGTACTCCACTACCTAAGTCTCTTGGCTTAGGATTTTTTAACTCGATTCCCTCAACCCGAAGGGAATCAATTCACTAATAACCTGAGATAATTAAAGGGTTACATCAACCCAATTACAAGATGACGAAAAGAAATAAAGATTACAGGTGTAAGCAAGATACAAACAAAAGCTTACAACTAATTCCTAAGTCTCCAACAAGTGTATTTATTAATAGATGATATACAAATTCTAACTAGAATGAGAAAACAAAAATAGACAATTTGCTAAGAATGCAATCACTTTGGGAACTTATTGCAACCAGAAAATAGCCTTGTGAAGAGAGCAACAAGACAAGCTCCTTTGCAGCTGGAAAATTGGAAAAAGAAGGTATAGGCAAAGAGAATATTTTTAGCTTATTGGTTATGTGCAAATGATACTCAAGGAGTGTATATATAAGCCACTAAACACTTCCCCTATGAATACTAGCTGTTAAGGGCAAAAAGGGAAGTGTAGTATTAAGAATAATTGTAAAATAGCCGTTCAGATTAGGCACAAGGTTAGTTGGTACCGATACTAAACTTTTGGTACTGGTAGTGACTGCCTACAGTCAGTTCAACAGTGCTTGGGGTACTGGTACTGATCACTGGTACTGGTACTCAGTGCATTCTGTTGAGTACCAACAAAGCCACCCGGTACCGATACTGATCATAAGTACTGGTACTTGTGACTCATAGGCTATGGGGCTGTGACCTACATGTATCGGTACTTGTAAGGTCCAGGCAAAACCAAGTGCACAAACTATGACCACTTGGTACTAGTACTCATGATGAGTACCTGTACTTGTTGTTCATAGTTTGGGACTTAGGCCCAAACCTGTACCTAGCATGTACCGGTACTTATGACTAGTACCGGTACTTGCTACAAGTACCTAATATTATAAGTGTAAGTCAATTTTTAGAGTAAACCCATCTAATCTATACGACTTTATTTTGTAAGAATTAATTTTGAGTTGAAAAGATAAACAATTGATCGTTAATATGAACCCTAATTATCTCTACTTTGATTTTAACTCCTAGATTATTTTTTACTTATTAGGAGACATACAAAGATTCTAAAGTACAACAAATGAAACAAAATCTATAATCTTCTACCTTCATATCTTCAATGCTATCTTGTTGCTTGCTAGCATCCATAAATTGTATTTCCTATATAGTCCTGTAACACTTCATAACCGCATTAGACTTTAAAACAGTTTTGTTAACACCAGAACACAAAAGAGAAGTGGAACTAGGTTCCAACACTAGGCAGCAGCCATTCCAGTCTAAGTAGTAGCAATCACGCTCAATTCATTAGCCGCTGCAATCAAGCTACTAGTCACCCTCTAAAGCGGGCCGACCCTTTGGAGGCACTGAAAGAGGAGCTGCAAGAATCGATGTGAAAGTCTACGTAGGATAGCTTGTAGATCATGAAGGCAATGGCCAACCAGATACAGACTATACAAAACATGCAGAACCAACTGTTCTAGGAGCATAGGACCCAGGGAGCCTTGCCCTCCCAACCTGTCTCGAACTTGCGATATGGGCAGAACCAGGGCACCCCACCCAGGTTTCAGGCACCATAGGGACAAGCCCACACCATATTACAGGCACCTCCTACACCACCTGGTTATGCTTAAGGCCAGCTACCTTTAATGCAGAACCTCGCATACTCAGCCCCTTCCACTCCACCACCTCATGGATAGCAAGCTAATGCGAAAGTTGTTTCATTGAAGAGCGGAAAGAAGACATACGACCCACCAATTAGGTAGGTGGGCCCTGATTTTTCACAGCCTCCATCACAGGATGGTTCGACTTCTTCTTCACCTCAGGAACCATCTATGGCTAACAAGGGCAAGAGACCACTTGACCTTAAGATTCCCGTTCCTTTTCCCGAGGCTCTGACACGAAATGTAGTATGGAAAAAGGATACGTGGAATTTTGAGGACCTGAAGTCAATGTTCAATGAAGTGCATATTCAGGTCCCTCTCCTCGAGGCCATTGATCACATCCCCGCTGTCTCTAGGTTCTTTAAGGACTACTGTACCCCGAAGAGACAGACGAGAATAGGACGACAGGAGGTATTGTCAAAGGAGGCTAGCATCGTGATTCTAGCCGACTTACCACCGAAAAGGAAAGACCCTGGTACCCCACTCATTTCCTGCTTCTTACAGGATTCTCCATTTGATCGAACCCTTCTAGATTTGGGTTCGTCCATCAACCTGACTCCCACCGTCGTATATGATTAATTTCAATTCGAGGAGTTGAAACCCACCTCGGTCACAATTCAACTGGCTGATAGATCAGTGAAAACACCAAGGGGGGTGGTTGAGAACGTGATCGTGAATGTTCACGGATTCTGCTTTCCCACAGACTTTTTCATTCTGGATATGGAAGTCCCTCCTAATCTTCGTGATGCACCAATTATTTTGGGTCTCCCATTTTTGGTGACACCCGAAAAACATTGATTGTGCATCCAGGTGTATGGAGATAGCCCTAGGTACTGAGCGACTTAGGCTTGACATATTCAGAGCATCAAGGAACTTCGACTATGATCGTATTGAGGAGGATGGTGAAGACGAAGAACCGGCACACTGTGGTAACATTAGGCTCCTTTGTGACGACCCAATGTCTCATTCGTTTGCATTGTCAAGGTTCTTGGACCTCAATCCACATGGGACTGATACTACTGCACTGCACATATCTCCCCGAGGATCCGATTATCTGAGGTGTATATCTGACCACATCATCCTTGACTCTGGCTATCTTGATCCACACAGTACTGAATCACCCCTATTGACGCAAGAAGACGTGAACAAGTTTCTCGTCAACACAGTCACGGCTGATCACTATACAGGTGGTGAATTAGTAGGAATTCACGCTTATTCGGATCATCAGACTTCCACCTCTGATTCTGCTCCTCCCATTCCAACTCCCACCCTCACTTCAGATTCTGATCCACCCCTGATTGAATTGAAGCCCTTACTCGACTCACTCAAATATGTGTTCCTGGGTGAAAGTGAGACATGCCTGGTCACTATTAGTGCTCACTTAACCTAGGAATAGGAGCATCAACTGATTCTGTGTTACAAGACCATAGGGCAGCCATAGGGTGGAGTATTGCTGATCTCCGTGGTACTCGAGGCTTGTATTGCACTCAACACATTTACACAAATGAGGGGGTGAAACCTTCGAGACAACCTCAAAGACAGGTGAACCCGAACATGCTAGAGGTTGTTAAGAAGGAGATCATCAAATGACTGGATGCAGGTATTATATACCCAATCTCTAATAGCCAATGGGTGAGTTCGATCTAGATAGTGCCCAAGAAAGCAGGACTCACCGTAGTAAAAAATGATAAGGGCGAATCCATCCCAACCAGCACCGCAACATCATGGCGGGTTTGCATAGATTACAGAAAACTTAACACAGATACCTAGAAGGATCACTTTCCTTTACCGTTCATTGATCAGATCTTGAAATGATTAGCCGAACGTAGTTTCTTCTGCTTCTTGGATGGATACTCCGGGTACAATCCAGTACCGATTAGCCCAAAAGATCAAGACAAGACCACTTTCACATGTCCCTTCAGAACATTTGCCTTCAAGCGGATGCCCTTCAGCCTTTGCAACGCACCAGTGACATTTCAACGTTGTATGATGGCCATCTTCTCTGACATGATTGGGGACTACGTGGAAGTATTCATGGATAACTTCTCTGTCTTTGGAGATGACTTCGTGTCTTGTCTTGATAACCTCACCAAGATCCTAAAGCAATGCATTGAGGTAAACCTAGTACTCTCATGGGAGAAGAGCCATTTCATGGTGAGAGATGGCATTGTACTAAGGCACAGGATCTCTGCCAATGGACTCAAGGTCGATCGAGCTAAATCTAAAGTCATATCACGATTACCCCCACCTAGCTCGGTCAAGCAGATCATATCATTCTTGTGTCACGTTGGATTTTATCGAAGATTTATGTGTGATTTCTTAAAAACCACGCGACCATTGACGAATCTCCTGGTAGCCGATACCCCATTCAAATTTAACATCTCGTGTCTCAGTGCCTTCGAGACTTTATGAAGCGCTGTCTTTGATTCCCCGATTCTCCAACCACCTGACTGGTCTCTTGATTTTGAGATGATGTGCAACACGTCTGATTTCGCCGTCGGAGCTATTTTAGGCTAGCATCGGGAAAAACAACCCTTCGTCATATACCATGCTAGCAAGATGTTGAATGAGGCTCAGCATAATTATACTGTCACTAAAAGAAACTGCTAGCAATAGCGTTCGGGTTGAAGAAGTTTCGATCATACCTATTAGGGCCGAGAGTAATAATCTTCACAGACCACTCCACCCTCTGGCATTTATTGGCAAAGAAGGATGCCAAACCCCATCCTATCAGATGGATTCTTCTATTGCAGGAGTTTGATATTGAAATACATGACAAAGCTGGAAAATAAAATGTTGTGGCGGATCACTTACCTAGACTGGACCCAACCCACATCCCATACTCCATTCCTATTTCAAATCAATTTCCGGATGAATCCCTTTTAGCAATTCACTCTATTGAGTTTCCCAGGTACGTAGATATCGTAAACTATCTTGTCATAAGCAAGATTCCTGTGACTTTATCTAAGGACTAGAAACTCAAATTCACAGCGGAGGGCAAATTCTACCTTTAGGATGATCCATTTCTCTTCGGCATTGGAGCTGATCAACTTATTAGAAGATGCATCCCAAATTCTGAGATCCCTAGTGTGTTATCTTTTTTCAATAGTGATGCTTGTGGTGGTCATTTCTCGGGACGGAAAATCGCTGCAAAAATTTTGCAGTTGGGATTTTTCTGGCCATCTATCTTTAGAGATACACACGAGTATGCCCAGTGCTATAAATGATGCCAGTCAATCAGTTCTATGACCAGGAGAGACATGATGCCTCTCCAATCCATCTTGGTTGTAGAAGTGTTCGATGTTTAAGGCATCGATTCTATGGGCCCTTTTTCGAATTTGCATGGCTTCGAGCACATATTGCTAGCTATTGACTATGTCTCGAAGTGGGTCGAAGCCATCCCGATGAGGCGGGCTGATCATAAAACCATCATTGCTTTCGCACAGGAATACATCTTTGCAAGATTTGGAACACCCCACATTTGATTAGCGATGGGGGAAGCCACTTCATCCATGCCCACTTTAGGTCTTACTAAAGAAATACAGGGTACATCACCGTATAGCCACCCCATATCATCTGCAGACCAATGGGCAGGCCGAAGTGTCTAACCGTCAAATCAAGTTGATTCTCCAGAAGATGGTTAGACTAGATAGGAAGGACTAGTTCGATAAATTAGTTGATGCACTTTGGGTATATTGGACCGCCTACAAGGCCCCACTCAGAATGTCGCCATATTGCATGGTATATGGTAAGGACTGTCACCTTCATATCGAGCTGGAACACCACACCTTTTGGGCAGTGTGAAAATGTAACCTTGACCTCGATGTGGAAGGTAATGAAAGGAAGCTCTAGCTCGGTGAACTAGAAGAAATCTGGTGGGAGGCCTATGAGAACACATCAATATACAAGAATAAGACCAAGGCCTTTCACCACTGCCACATCCGGAGGAAAGCATTCATGCCCAACCAGCAGGTCTAGTTGTTTGATTCACGACTGAAACTCTTTGCAGGGAAACTCAAGTCCAAGTGGATTGGCCCATTCATTGTGATTCACCCCAATCCTAATGGGGTGGTCCAAATCATGGACCCAAAATCTGGGCATGTTTCTATGGTCAATGGCCAGTGCCTCAAGCCATTAATGGCCCAGGAACCTCCTCCAGCTGATGAAGTCATTCATCTTATTGAGGACGTGTGATTGAGTTTTCACCCAGCTGGGGGTGTTAAACTCAGCATCTACCCGCATTCTTCATCACCCTATACATACTCGCTTTATACATAGCATATTTTGTTTTAGCATAATGCATACTGTCAGGGTGGCCGATGCTGAACATTAAAATTCAGGAGCAATTCCAGGTGATCTCTACCCACTTACTCCCTATCGTATTTATTTTCTTTTATATTCATGCATGAGGACATGCAAGAACTTAGGCATGGGGGGGTAGATATACAACAAAACTGAAAATTTTTTTATGCCAACACTTAGAAAACCTCGGAGCAGCATGTCAAACATACTTTAGGATCCTAAATATAAGAACAACCGACTCCACCTCCAATGCTGGCATTGGGGCTAGAAATCATCTGCAACAGCCATTTTCGAATCACCCACTCAACTTTCTGTTCTAAATTTAGGACCAAGCTGAATGCGACCTGAAAAGGAAATTGTATGTGGTACAAATGAAAGAGGTTACGTGTTTATAACATATATACATAATGCATTCATGAATAAGATTATTTTTATCAAGAGAATGCCTTAGGGATTTTATCCTCTAGTTGATTCCTGTAATCTGGAATCTAGTTCAATTTTCACACTCACACGTAGATTTTGCAATAGATTCACAGTGAAGACTAATAAACGTCTTTAGTCTGTCGAGAAGAAGCAGTGCTTATTTTCTTGAACCCCTAGACAGTGTTTTGGGAGTCGGGCATATTTTTTTCTAAAAATCCACCAAATAGTGTGAGATGAGAATAGAGTGTACTGGTGCTCTAAGATTAGTGTAAGGAATTTGGAATTCTAGATAATTAGGTAATGATACTCAGAGAATAGGCATAGTTTTCGCTCTCAGTTCCTACGTATACAATTCGTGTGAAATATTGAGAGCCACCAATCAAGGGAAATACTCGAAGAGCGAGTTCTCATAAAACTAGGGCTAAGGTGGATGGTTACGACCATTCTTTACTGAATCCTCAGCTGAAGGAGGGTACTGATATCAAGGTCAGAAATACACCATCCTATCCATCTCTTTCCGGTGCCGAGAGTAGGCACTTCCACCAAATAAGCCACCTAATGTCTCTTGAGTACCACCAATCCCAAATAATGCCTCCTCAATAAAATTCATGAATGTGTTGCTGATTGTGTTGTGTTAGAAAAGATTATATATGAAAAAAAAATGAATGAGAAAATGACAAGAGAGAGAAATATATATATATAGAAAAAGAAAAAGTAGAAAAAGGGTCATGAGTGTCTAGTATTTATTTCATTTGCATTGAGGCGATGCCACCAAATGAAATTGAGATTCACCAAATATGGCCTTAACCCACTTTTTCTATGTTTCTAACTACCCAAACACTAGTTGAGGAATTCCGACTTAGTGTTAAGGTTATTGGAACTATATTAAAGTGTTAATTCCATGTGAGACCAACAAATATGGAATATATGTGTGAATCTGGTGAGATTGTGAGCTCAAGAAAAGGAAAAGAAAAGAAAAAAGAAAGAGAGAATGAATACAAAGGAACCAGAAAAGAGCATAGTTTTTCTAGTCTTTCTCTGAGTTGAGTTACTTAATAATTTAGGAATCTAGATTCTGTAGTACTAATCTCTATGTAGCACCAAATGAGAGTAAGCCACCAAATAAACAACCGTTTCCCTCTGACATTCTCTACCTAAGCTTTAAACTATGGCGGAATTCATAAAATATCTTGCATATCCCGAGGGAAGAAGTTTGCCTATCCTACTAGAATTTTTACTAGGGGTCAAGTACAGGCTTTAAAGGTAGATTAGGCTTTTCACTTGAATCCATTGCAAAAGCTACATAGCTTCACTTTCACGATTGTCTAAATTCTAGATTTTAGGATGAACACTAAAAGGAAAAGAATCTCTAGTCATACACTTGATAAAAATAATCAATCCCTTAGGGACTCTTCTATAAATAACTTAGTCTTGCATTTGCCAGGGACTAGCAAGATTTAGGCATGGAAGTATGATTCCACAGCAATCATAGCTCTTAATTGCCCTAAATTAGGCTAGAACTTAGCATAAGCTAGTGTAATTCATGCATGCATAAGCATTATTTGAATCTTTATTGCTTTCTTTTATCTATGGATGAAATAATGATATAATGTACTAATGAAGTGCATTATATAAATTGTACGTAATAAGAAGCTCAAGAGTTGGATCTGAAGCTGGATCTAGAGCTGGACCTGAAGCTAGTGCTGATCAGAGCCAAAGCGGAAGACCTTAAAATAAATGTAGTAGAGAAATAATATAAGGGTTGAGGTATGTTACTTTACTACGTATGAATAAGGCAGAGTAAATTATGAAGAACTTAGGTTCATTCCAAGCCCTAAGACAACCTTAGAAGCCTTCGTAAGCCTTAGCCACCCTTAGATTAGGTCACCATAGCCTAGGAAGCCTCAAAACCCTAGTTCCAGCCATTATCTAGACATCCAGAAAGGTTATTGGACATCCAGGACCCTTAGCCACAACCCACACACCTTAAACCCATGTCCGCAGTGTTATTGGATGTCCAGACACTTGGTCAGATGTACAATTTCTGCAGAATACCCAAGACAAAACCCTAATTCCCTCTTGAATCAAATTAGGCATCCAAACAAGAGGTCTAGACTTCTGATTTTTGAGTATAAGTCACCTGATACTATTATCAGACATTTGGAACTACTCTCCAGTTCCTGTTTTGGAATTCAAGCTTGGATCTTGAGTTCCTAGGTCCCTAAACCTAATTCCAACCCCTTGGGAACCTAAATTAAGGTACCCCAACCCTAGTACACAACCTCTAGACCTTCTTAAGAACCTAATTAGTTTCTCATTAAACCTAATTGACTTGGATCATAGTCAATTACCATTGCCTAGTCAATTGGACTCATAGAGTCCAATCGAGCTCAGATCTCAACCTAAACAAGTACAATTGGACTCAGTAAGAGTTCAATTGATCTAAGTCCAACTTAATTGAGTTATTTCACTCTCAATTAAGTTCACACCCACTCAATTAAACTTATGTCAAGTTTAATTGCACTCTCCTTAGCAAATTAGGGTTTGCAACCCTAATTTGAGACCTACACTAACCCAAACCCCTTAGGACCTAACCTAGACCACTTAGCCACCTAGGTCATGCCCACACACACACACACACACACACATTCATGCACACACACCCACCTAGAGTTCTCTAGAACTCTCTTCAAGGTGGTGCCACTCTTGGTTGCTAAAATTAGCAACCAAGTGCCATTCAATTTTTAGACCCACTTTTAGTAGATCTAAAAACTACCTCCAAGGCCCTTGGATGGCCACACTTGGAGCTCTCTCTAGAGAGTTCCACACCTCTCTAGAGAGTCTCCCTTAGGTCTATAAAAGGACTTAAGGGGTGGCCATTTGCAACCATTCAAGCTTGGCTCCATTATTCCACCTTCCATTAGCATAGCTCCACCTTCACACCTCCACCTCCACGAGCTCCCACCATGGCCATCAGCACCTCCTCGCCAAGAGCTTGGATCACCTCCTCCTCACCTCTCCAAGGGCCAGCCTAACCCCCATTGGCCACCCCTCTTTCTCTCCCTACCTCCACTCAAAGGTCATCGAAGACAACCTCTGAATGCCCTTCTTTCACTAGATAAGTAGAGTGTAGTTCTTCATAGTTTTACTTGCTTTATTTTATGCTTAGTAGTGTAGCTCCATAGTTCTCCCTCAATGATGCATGCGTAATCCCCCCATAGATTCATGTATGCAGTCATTTTCTGCTAGCTAGTAGTTTCTTTTCAAGTATTCCTGTATAAGCTTTCCTTTAGCCTTGCTCTGTAATCACCCTGATGCAATAAATGAAAAATCATTTATATATATATATATCTATGTGTTGAAGAATCACCATGTGCTTGCTTGTCATATTTTAGTGTGATTGAAGTTGCCTACGCTTATTTCATATGTTTTTGCAACTAGCATGTCGGTGCCTGAAAACATCAAGGATCTAACCATTAATGCATTCTCTATCAATGGCCATCATTTAACTAGAATCGTGCCTACTGAAACCCATACATTTGCATTTTTTATTTACTTATCGCATGCGCACGTGATAAGAGTTAATCATGCAAATGGCAAAACATTGATCTGTAGGTTAGAAACCAGTGTGCGATTTTAAGCGAATAGAGCGAACAAGTTCGAAATCATTTCCATAATGCCTCCCAGAGATGAACGACCAGGACTCAAAGTCTTGTTATTTTAGAAATATTTTTGTTAACCATATTTCTCAACTATACTACGAACAGCGATGATGATTTCATAAACACACGATCTATCGCTTCCAATAGTAGCCATTAGTGACACATGTAAGCATCACTAAATGCGCACATTGTTGTTGGTGCGTATGCAAGGAGGACCATTAAATCTTGAATGGATGGCTCAGATCGAGACACGTCATGCACCTGATCGCCTTCAACCGTTGAGGGCAAACCACAGTCAAGAGCTATCATCCGCCTGATCGCACGATTGGACAACTTATACCGTTATCTACCACTTCCTCTTCTGTTGTTACCATGCACATGTACGATGGCACGTCTAATGGTGCATCATCGCACGCGTGTGGTGCGATCACTCATCCAACGCATGAGAAGGTGCTACGTCTTGCCTCCATAGCTGGTAGGTGCGCATCGCATGGTCCAATTGCACACATGCGCTGGTGCTGCTTGATTTGAAGTGGATGGGGGCTCGAACCCTCGACGTTCTCTTCGGAAAAGTGCACTCTACCATTGCACTACAAGGTCGACTAAGGTGAGTTCTTGGTTTAAGGCTCGATCGCGCTTGACAGTTGGATTCTACTCCAACAGTCAAGATCTTCTCTTAATCTTTGCCTCTATAATCTGAATGGGTGTGACTAGAACACATCTTAGCCATTGGATTGAGATCTAAAGGTTGTGATTGATCGTATGAGTAAAGAAGAGGTGCTGTGGGTGATATTGGGCAGCTATGATGGCACCACGTGGTGCCATCATGGCTGTCCATCTTCTTTGCTTTGTAAATGGTGCCATGTTAACAAGATTGAACTGATTTTCACATTGTTGGGCAGCGATCGTTGATCCGAACCCATTCGTGTGGTTGGATTTATCATCTGAGGTACAAATTTAACACCACCTTGGCCCTTGACCTCAGATCTTTCTCGGATTGCATCTGATGCTATGGAAATCCAATCAGGGCAATCTTGCTGGCATTAGACTCCGATCGTTGCCTTGATCAAATCCGTATGGTTGGATCTTCAATCCGAGGCCCTGTCCCCTGACCATAAAAAGAGAAAATTAACCTATAATTTATACAATCTAACATAAATGCATGATGATGCATGCTATGCAATATTTATAATGATGAATGCTTCTATGACAATAGAAACATGCATAAATAGGCAATTTAGGTCAATTGGATGTGTGCACATCATACACCCATTCCTATCTTTTGCTAGTCCCTAGCAAAATTACATGGTATTTGTAAAAAAAATTAGGATCAGATTTCTTGGACAAAAGTTATTTTTCAACACTAGGAAATTTCTACTAAGACCTGAACTATAGAGACACAACAGCACTCGGGAGTCTGCCAAAGTGCAGACCGCCCAATCCCTCACCTTATTCAAAAGCAAAAGGATCTTTTTATTTTTCTTCTTTTTCAATTTTTTTTTTTGGATTTTAATGTTTAGGGTTTCAAGGAAGCTTTCTACGGCTACCCAGCCCACCCAAGACTCGAAGAGAACTCTAAGTACTAAGCAGCTTTTTATGTATATGTGATAGACTCACTAATTGGCAATCAAAACGGACTTTGGGTTTCTATTCCATTAGGTGACCTTGAAAGGAATTCTACCTAAAGGTGTATCTATTTGACAGGTAACTTTCTCCCTACTTTTATTTTTATGGGGTCAACACACGAGCGATCCTAACATATATCTCCCCAACTTACTCTACTTCTCCACTTTTGAGGTTCGTCTGACACGCTTGCGTAAAATCGTTCGTTGTAGTGCACCTACGACATCAATTTTAAATAAAGAATCGGAGGTGAGTCCGAGTGTCGAACACAGGGAGGCAATAATTAGATCAAATACTTGCTTTCGTGTCACATAGATATGTTGTTTGTTCGCTTGAAAATTGATTAAAGAATGAGAAAGAGATAGAGGGAGAGAGAGATAAAGGGAGAGAGAGAGAGAGGGGGGTTAGAAAATCATGCTCAAGATATCATAAGATTAATATATCAGCAATCTTTTGTCACTTGTGTAAACAACACAATGTAGATGAATGCTTTAACAAAATTAATACATGAACTACACTATAAAATAACACTAAGACAAGGAAAAAGAACGCATTGAGACAGCCACAGTAGTGGAGGGGCTTCCGTCGGTAGCTCGACAGCTTTAAGACCTTGCTTAGAACTCTAGAAGGTGGTGGTGTTGCTTAGGTAGATGATTCCTGTAAATGGGAGGGGAAGGGCCCTTTTTATAGTTGAGGAAAGGGCTCAAATTCATCATTGGGTCAATAGCGACATTTAAAATGTTGCTAAAGACCCGCCACATCCGTCGCCCTTGCCCTCACCCTCGCTCCTCAAATCTCCATCTGCCTCCGCACGTGCATAGTGCATGAGTCATTTAAGCCCTCCGATCAAAGATCGGATGGTTGGATTCAAACCTCTCCCATGCCTCAAATTGCGCCTCACATGCATTGGATGTGGCATGCTTGAGCGCGTGATCGCGTGCGTGAGTAGTGAGCGGCTAGATGGTGCTCATCGCACCCGATCGAACGGTCCAATTTCAATTGGCACGTGATGGAGGCGAAGCGAGATTCGATCCCTCACCAGGTGCATGCAGGATGAAGGTGCAACCAACGAGCCATCTGCGCAAAATGTCGCGAAGATGTCGAAGCACTGGAGTGGTGGCAATCGTTGAATGCTGATCCAAAGGTTGATCTTGAACGAAGAAGGATATGCAGTTGCCTCGAGCAAGTGATGGAGGAGGCTTCTCAATTGTTGGATTAAGATCCAACGACTGAGAATAGAGGGTGCGGATGATGCGATGATGAAGGGCTAGTGTTGGGTGGCCTAGATGGTGCCACGTGGTGCCATCTGGGTCATCCATCTTCTTTCTGTTGTAGGAGATGCCATGGTGTTCATATCGCGATGATTCTCGCATTGTCGGATTGCAATCATCTTTCTGGATCCATCCATGCAGTCAGATTTTTCATCCGAGGCTCATAAGGATGTCTCATTGCCCTCTGGCTGTTGATCTTTCTTGAGCTTGTTATGGGATCTACGGAGGCTGGATCAAAGTGATTTCGAGTCCGTTGGACTCCTTTCATCTATACGGATCCATCTGTACGATCCAATAGCTCATCTGAGACCTGTTTCACAATAGACTTTTGCACATGGTCATTAAACATTCATTCTGAGTGATTAAAATGTAAAGATCATGCAATATGCATGCAATGCTCACAAGCCCATTATAATATGTCATTATCGCACAAGTATCCCCAAAATTGACTCTGATTGATAAAATTAACATTGAACATTGTAGAGTCATCATACTCTCATGCCCACCCCTTGTTAGTCCCTTGCAGGGTTTGACCTTAATGCTATTTACAACTAAAATTAGGAGTTGATCACTTAGGTAGAAGTTTCTTGTCAACAAGAGGAAATTTCTACTAAGAACCTAACACACTAAAACTCAACAGTGCTCGGGTTGCCTTCCAAAATGCCAACCACCCGAGTCCTCTCCTTATTCTATATAGAAGCAAATACATATTTTTTTTCTTTTTCATCTTTTCTATTTTTTTTGGATTTTTGGTGTTATGAATTTCAGGGTAACTTTTTACGACTACCCAATCCACCCAAGACTCGAAAAGGATTCTTAGTACTAAGCATATTATTATGATAGTGATAGACTTACTCAATGACAATTAAAATGGACTTTGGGTTTCTACACCTCTAGGTGACCCAAAAGAAGAAAAAAAAAGCTGCTTAAAGGTGTATCTATCTGACCAGTAGCTTTCTCCTCACTTTTTTATTTTTGTGGGGTCAACACAAGGGCAAAGCAAGGACGAACGGGGCTTGAGGACAAGCCCCTATCTTCGCGCCGAGGACGGCGCTCAGTCTTAGTTTGCTGCATTACCTCGGATTGTACTACTTCCTCGCTTCTTCCTTAAGTGTTTTGGAATTCTTGTACATTTTATCATCTAGGATCTGGACAACCGGCCAATGGGCTGTAACCCATGACAACTTGCCAGCCATACTCGTGCAGTGAAGTGTGGCTTATTTTTTATTTCTTTTCTCCTTTTCTATTTTTTTTTTTTTTTAAGTAGGTGGCTTTCTTGATCTAAGATTTACCTAAAGGCAATAGGGAAAGAGAGTGGTCCTGTGGCTGGGCTCTGGACAACCTGCCAATGAGCTGTTACCAACGACAACTTGCTAGCCATACTTCCGTTAGCTACCCAATTTCCGTTAGAACCGCCAATGAGTGAGTCAGTGCGAAACGTGTGTTGATGCTTAGACTAAAAATCCTCCCAAATCAGAGGGTGGGTTGATAAGTTATATACTTATCACCCTACTTTATTGACCAAATTAATATACATTAAGGTGGCGAGGACTTGAGACCAAGTCCACATTTTAATGGACACCCAGACTGATTAAGTCCGAAGACTTGAAGGGTCTTAGCGACTAGGTCCCTAACGTATCATTTCCTAAAGTTGACAAGCTTCTAATAACTAAGTTTTCTTTTCCTAATTTTAAGTTCTTTTCTTCTTCTTCTTCTTTTGTTTTTTTTGTTTTTTTTTTTAAAAGAAATAAAATTAGTTCAAGCTGACAATTTTGTACTCAGATCCTATGAATTACCATCCCCCCATGCCTAAGTTGGACAATGTCCTCATTGGAAAAATACATGTATGCAAAGGAGTAGGGAAAGAAATCACCTGAGTTGTAATCGTGAATCTAGTCAGCTTGACACCTCTAGGTTGCCTCCCAGGAAGCACTGAGTTTTGTGCCTCCAGATGGGCATGATGCACAACCAAGATTGGTCTGGGTCAAGGAGGTTAAAACAAAATCAGCCAGACCCAGAGTCCGAAGTTTGCAGATGCGAACTAGGTTGTGGTGGAGTTCCATCTCTAAGGGACCGGAACTCTACAACTGGTGTGACATGCATGCCCATGTCTGCTCCTCTCAGTTTGCGGGCATGAAGAGCAAAAGTTTGTGTAAACAGATGTAACCATAATGCATAAAGTCAGACATTTAGATTGTTAAAAGAAGTAGTTCTTGTCTTGAGAAAATTAGGTTCGATGTGATGATGAATCATAGGGTTTTTATTCCTCCCTAGATCTAAGTCATGAAGGTCATAGGGGTCCTAATAAAAGGTCGGTGGTTTGATCAACTCAGGACCCCTGTAGTCAATATTTCCTTCTTCGCTTTTGTTGTCCTTAGGGGGAGTCATTTCAGTGTCCATCCACAAACTTGATTTCAACGAAATGTTCTCTTCTTCTTCTAAAAGTTTGGACTCTAAATGTTTAGCCAACTCCACATTGGTTACATTAATACTTTTGAGACTTGGATAGCTACAAAAGAATGTGTCTGATCAATCATGATTGATTCAGGTTGATTAAAGTGAAAATCCTCCCCATCCTCAGTCATGATTTCTTTGTCTAATTCCTCATCGCCATTGGAGCATGAGATCCTATTCATCTCTTCTAAATCATATTCAATCATCAAGGAAGGACTTGTGATGGTGCTGATTTCATCATTCATTTCATACCACAGTTCTTCCCATTGCCTTTCCTTTAAATCCATGATGGGGTGTTTAAGTATTTCATAATCAAGGTGTTCAAAGTCAGATTCCCCATCCCCAAATCTTGATGTCCCAATTACTAAATTATTATCATTAAATTCTAGGACATCAACGTCGGTCTTATCATTCAAATTTTTAGATTCATCCTTATTTTCTACCTGTTTGTGTTCCAAAGGGTCATCAATGCTTTCCAACATTGGGGGAGTGTTGATAGTGGACTGCACCAATTTTGGGCAACTAGGTGTGGTCCAATCAATCATCACAGGGCCATGTTCAATTGTCTCTAAGAAAGAAGTTTCTTTCAGCACTTTCTGTTGACCCTCTTCATCCAATTGTTGGAACATTTCCATCATGGCTTGTTTCCCCTCAATCAATTCTTGATTTTGTTTATATAACTCCAACTGAAGGCTATCAAGAATTGACTGAGTGTCATAATGTTTCCCTTGGATTTCCTCCTTAGCATTCACATCAAGGTTAGGAGGGTATGGTTGAGGATGTGCATTAGAGTCCGTATTGGGGTTTAAGTTCTTGGGTGGATCCTTTATTCTATCTTTTTCGGAGTCCAATTCTTTAAGAGGCACCATTTTCTATTTAGTCCTACTCCAGAATAATTGAGGTTCTAGGTCCTCCTCCCAGTTGGATTCTTCATCAAGGGTCCAAAGCAAGGTTTGATCATTCTTGATTTGCCTAGGTTTATGATCATCCTTTGATTTCCATTTTTCTAAAATCCCTTCCAATCCATAGGTCAAGTAGGAGAGATCCTTGAATTCAGATGACCTATCTTGGTTATGGTCCTAGGAAGGGTGGGAACCTTGGTGTTCACCTAGATTGTAGATCCCATTAGATTGGTTAGTGGGTGGGTGGGGCCTAAAAGAAAAGTCATCACAAGGAGAATCAAGATATGGATACCCAAGGTTTGGATCGTACCCCTGGGTGGGTGGGTTGTATGTATCCCAATGGGAAGTTGGTTCGGGTTGAGTGAAATTGGGATAGTTGGGATAAGAAGGGTCTTCATGATAATCAGATCTTGGATTGTACCCCCAACTAGGTGGCTGGCTATCCCAAGTAAACTGTTGATACGATCTACTTGGTTAAGAATGCAAATCATGTTGGGGATAGTTTGGAAATGAAGGATAGGCATTGAAATCCATGGTTTGGAAGAAGTAGAGGGATGATCAAATTAAGTATGCACAATTGGGTGCAAGGACCCAATGCCAAAACAAGTATTCTTTAGCAAGCAAGATTGAGATGTATGATTTTTAGGATTTGAATCTTGCTTTAGTGGCTTTTAAAATTTCACTTATTTATGCATTCAAACAAGGCACAAATGTATAGTCACATGGTTGGTGAAGACTAATTTTCATTAAGGCCTTTTGTGTGGCTATAAAGTTAAAAACTCCCTAGTGTGGAAGATCCTAGGGTGTGCAGCTTCTACTCAATGAATCCTCTTTTTTTTTGAGATTTTGTCAAGAAGGGTCCAATCAAAATAACCAATAACCCTATCCTAATCGAAATCAAATGATCTTTTCAACAAAATTAATTTCATAATTTTTTTGAGGATGATAGACCACCCAAATTCATGTTTTTTCAAGAGGGGTCAATCTGTCCAAAACTTCTAGATTAATGCGCAAGTTTAAGATTTTGATCAGAACAAGCACTAATCAATTTCAAATTCAAAAATGATCTCCAAAAGAGGTGTAGAGAATTTCGAGATCTTTCTAAAAATATAAATTTCTTACAAATCCAAGCTGTGTGGAGTTCGCAGTAGTAAGAATAATCTTCAGATCTCAATAACTTAGGAAAACCTTGTGCACTTCCAGTAGCGAATTTCTCACGGCCAAACCACAAGGAGTTTGGCTTTGAAATTTGAAGGGGAGTTCACCTACTGGAAGGATTACCTCTGACATTCTCAAAATTTTTAGAGGTGTGTAGGGTCCTTTAATCGTGTCCTCAACCCAAGTCCAGAAAATGATTTTTTTCGAAGTTAACGGGTTGAAGACTTAGTGGTGGTGTTTTTCTTTGACAAACAAAAGAGAGTTTTTTTTTTATAACACCACCATTTCATGGTCCAAGGATGAAAAGTTACCTTTGGATCGTGGGAAGGCAAGATCAAGCCTTTGGGTCGATGGCGGTCTTCTTCTTGCGCTTCATTTTGATCCAACCTGACTCGTTCCCCTCCCGTTGCCGATGCACAAGGTTCCTACAACCACAAGAAGAGAGAGAAGAACAAGTTAGATAACACAATTATAAATAATGGCCTAGAAAAAGAAAGCCAATAAGAGATCTGTTGCCTCCCCAGCAACGGCACCAAAAGCTGACACTCATCAGACGTGTTTGCATAAAATCGTTCGTTGTAGTGTCCTTATGACGACAATTTTAAATAAAGAAACAAAGGTAAGTCTAAGTGTCGAACACAGGGAGGTAATAATTAGATCAAATACTTCCTTTCGTGTCACATAGATATGTCATTTGTTCACTTGAAAATCGATTAGAGAATGAGAAAGAGATAGAGGGAGAGATAGATAAAGGGAGAGAGAGAGAGAGAGAAAGAGAGAGAGAGGGTTAGAAAACCATGCTCAAGATATCATAAGAATAATATATTAGTAATCCCTTATCAAATGTGTAATCAACATAATGTAGATGAATGCTTTAACAAAATTAAGACATGAACTACACTATAAAATAATAGCAACACAAGGAAGAAGAACGCGTCGAGATAGCCACGATGGTGGAGGGGCTTCCATCGACGGCTCGGTGGCTTCTGGACCTTACTTGAAACTCTAGAAGGTGGTGGTGTTGCTTAGGTAGATGATTCATGCAAATGGGAGGGGAAGGGCCCTTTTTATAGTTGAGGAAAGGGCTCAAATTCGTCATTGGGTCAATAGCGACATTCAAATGTTGCTAAAGACCCACCGCATCCGTTGCCCTTGCCCCCACCCTTGTGCCTCAAATCTCCAGCTGCCTCCGTGAGCGCATAGTGCACGAGTCATTTAAGCCATCCGATCAAAGATCGAACGGCTAGATTCAAACCTCGCCCATGCCTCAAATTGCGCCTCACACGCATTGGATGTGGCGTGATTGAGCACGTGATCGGCTACATGGCGCTCATCGCACTCGATCGAACGGTCCAATTTCAATTGGCGCACGATGGTGGCAAAGCGGGATTCGATCCCTCACCGGGTGCATGCAGGCTGGAGGCACAACCAACGAGCCATCTACGCAAATGATCACGAAGATGTCGAAGCACTGGAGCAGTGGCAACCATTGGATGTTGATCCAACTGTTAATCTTGCATGAACAAGGATCTATAGTTGCCTCGAGGGAGTGATGGAGGCGGCTTCTCAGCCATTGAATCAAGATCCAACGGCTAAGAATAGAGGGTGCGGATGATGTGGTGATGAAGGGCCAGTGTTGGGTGGCCCATATGGCACCACGTGGCGCCATCTTGGCCATCCATCTTCTTTCTATTATAGGAGATGCCACGGTGCTCAGATCACGATGATTCCCAGGTTGTCGGACTACGATGGTCACTCCGGATCCATCCATGCGGTTGGATTTTTCATCCAACGCCTGTATGGATGTCTCATTGCCCCCTGGCCATTGATCTTTCTCGAGCTTGTTGTGGGAGCTACGGAGGCCGGATCGAAGTGATTTCAAGTCCATTGGACTGCATTCGTCGATCCAGATCCATCTGTACGATCCGATCTCTCATCTGAGACATGTTTCATAATAGACTTTTGCACATGGTCATTAAACATTCATTCTAACGATTAAAATATAAAGATCATGTAGTATGCATGCAATGGTCCCAAGCCCATTATAATGTCATTGTTGCACAAGTATCCCTAAAATTGACTCTAATTGATAATATTAACACTGAACATTGTAGAGTCATTAGCTTCTTCCTAAGTGTTTGGAATTAAACATGCATTTTTGTGAGTTGGGTCCTGGACAGCCGGTCAATGAGCTGTTACCACCGACAACTTGCCAGCCATACTAGTACAGTGAAGTGTGGTTTATTTGTTTTTCTTCTTTTCTATTTTTCTTTTCTTTTTGAATATTTTTCTATTTTTTCTTTTTTTATAAGTAGGTGGCTTCCCTGATCTAAGATTTACCTAAAGGTAGCAGGAAAAGAATGGTCGTGTGGCTAGGCTCTGGACAACCGACCAATGGGTTGTTACCCATGATAACTTGATAGTCATACCACCCTAGAAGGTTCATTGGCTACCGAATTTCCGTTAAAATCGCCAAAAAGTGAGTCAATGCAAAGAGTGTAGATGCTTAGACTTAAAGTCCCCTTAAATCAGAGGGCGGGTTGATAAGTCGTGTACTTATCACCCCAACTTATTAACCAATTGAAATTTGAATTCAAACTTGATAAACAAATTCACATTTTTGTGGACACCCGAGCTGATTATGCCTTAAGACCTGATAGGTCTAAGTTTTCAGGTCCTACTGTATTATTTCCTAAAGTTGAAATTTTCTAAATCCCAAGCTCTCTTTCCCTAATTCAATTTTTTTTTCAAAAATAAAGAGAAAATAAAAAGAATCAATAGAGCTAACAAGATGATTCAAATAATGATATCCACCCCCCCATGCCTATATAATGGAATGTCCTCATTGAATTAGAAAGACATGAAACAGAGTGGAGTAGAGTAGAAAGCACCTAAATTTCATGATTACCCGGTTAGCTATGAAAAGAAAACAAACTATATACATGCTGAATTTAGTGCCTTCAACTAAGCACACTATACAAATAAAGAAGAAATCAAGAATTCATAGGTGCAGGTCAGAATCAGAATACAAAGATTCACCTCAGGACCTGCCAACAGATGTCCATAAATGTGTACAAGGTTGTGATGTAGACCCATGCCCCATGGTCGAGTGTATCTAAGGTTCTGGATAAAAATTACCCAGAACCTGAGATCTGTATGCAAGCAGGGTTAGGCCTGCTATTTGTAAGGATGCAACCCAAGTCCAAAAAGTCAGATAAGAGGAAAATCAAGATCAAAAAGATATTCAATGAATTTGTGCTTGGGTTGAACATCCTCAGAATTGAAAATGTCATAAGGGTCCTAGTGGAAGGTTGGTGGTTTCAGGTATATAGGAACCCTTAGACTAAAATTTCTACTTCCCAAATCTTCATTTATCTTCCACATTTAGAATTTCAAATTATGGGATCTCCTACATATTGATCACCCTATATAAGATTTTTGGCTGAATCAGAATTGACTTGGGTCTAATGATCTCAAAATCAAAATCGTCAATCTACTCGACGGGGTGTGATTGTGGAATGGGGTTACGAATTGAATCCTTCATGAAATCAAGATCTGAATCCATCATGCTATCCCTAAAAGGAACAAATTCCTCAATTTTAGGGCCATCAAATGATTCATCAAATTCCTCAGGCCCAGTTGTCTCACTGAAATCATTTCCTTCAAACTTGAGTGAAACTTCACATAATTAGTCTTCACTTTCAGAATCAAAGAATTTTGGATCCGCATTTATATATGTCTCAAATTCATTGATCATTTCCTAGTCTATGGAGACATATGTTTACTCATACCCTAGCTTAAGGATCTCAGGTAAAGTAATAAATTTATCCACAATTGATTGCTCTAAAACAACTTAGTCATCCCCGATTTTGTAAAACATGTCCCCCCTATAGGTGCCTGAGCAGATTCGCTGGCTCTCCTGAAGGGGGTTCATTCTGGGAATCATCCCAAGATTGAACTAAAGAAACCACAAATTTCATCCTCAATTTTGATAACTTCCCAAGTAAAAACTCACCCTGGTCCTTATCCTTAACGTCTTGGAGTCAATCCAAAAAATACTTGTTAAGATCATCAATCATTTGAATCAACGACTCCAATTCTTCAATGCAAGGTATTGGCTGATCTTCTAAAGATTGTATGGTATTCCTTAAGTTAGCAAACACCTTATCTTGAACCTGGCTAACCTGAACCAAATGGTTTGGTTCAGGGTTGGGCAGGTTTGGGTTCAGTTCACGGGAGTCAATAAATTGAGGTTCGTGATACCCTCCCTAATAATAGGTCATTTTAGGTTGTTCATAACGAGATGATGACCCATATGCAATATAATCTGGGGATCCTTCTTGATTGTAGATCGTATTAGGTTGTTCATTTAAGGGCAGTGATCTATAATTGATGTAGCTCGGAGAAGGATAAGAATCAAGATCATGGTGTCCAAGGTTAGACCTTGAACATGGAGGTCCGGAACTGTATCCCAAATTAGGATTATTCCAACTAGAAAATGGATGAGAATAAGTCTGGTTGGAATAATAATCATCTTGGGAATAAGTAGTGGTAGGAGGGTAGGAGTGGAAATGCGAATAGGATGTCAAAGGATCCATAACAAAATAGGAGGAAGAAAGGTGCCCTGTAGTGCAAATAATCAAACATATCCTTAAGTGGGCTAGCCTAAAGACCTACAGACTCTTAGAACCTATTTTGAGATGAAGAAACAATTTGATCTACTTCTTTCCAATCAATCCAACCAGTTAGAGGGAGGGGCTGGGGAGAAGGTTCTTCCCTTGGCTTTCGCCTTAGGTTCCTTTGATACCCCCAACCACGATCGTTTGATTCTGCTCTCCTAGCTAGACATCAGATTGAACAGTAGAATCAGATTAATTGCAAATAATCTCGATCTAGTCTCTGAAGAGCAAGTCCAATCCTTAAGGCCAATGTCTACTCTGTTTTAATTAGGGTTAGGTTTGAATGTGCTTTGGAATGTGATGGGCCTTTTATCTGGGTTGTGCCCTTAATGATTACTTTCGATGTGTGTGTGTGCACAACCAATAGTTTTCAAGCAAGATTAGTTTTGAATGAACTGAATTTTAGGGTTTAAATCTTGCTTAGTAGCTTTTAGGATTCAACTTTAGGTGTATTCAATCAAGTTTAGTTGGCACACTAGGATTTGAAATCACAGGTGAAGATGTCTTCCTTTAAAACTTAAAAGAATGTGGAGTGCCTAGTTAATCCTAAAAGTTAAACCCTAAGCGGCAGCTACTCAATGAGTTGTCTTTAGATGAAGTGGTGCAGCCTAAACAACTCAAACAATTGGCCTGATGCACCACTAAATTAGGCACATAGGTGATTATCTAATCTGATTTCTACTAATTATGTGTTGACAGGTGTACCAGTTCCAAAGATCAGGATACCGGTTGAGTAAGAAGAATCAGAAGAGGTTGTGTACCTCTAAGGAATTTTTTAGATTTTTGTTTTTATAAGCAAAGGGTGGGGTGGGTGGAGGTGTCAAACTAATAATCAGAACTAACCTTAGGGTTTATGCAAACTCCTAGGCTAATTAGGGTTTGTGTTATTAGGTGATGAAATGAAAACTATGGGGTGGGAGGTGGGGCATACTTACAAACCCTTCAACAGCACTTTATTCCAATCTACAGCTTTTGCTCGCCTCGAGAGAGTACTTGCAATCACAATAGGAATGGAGACAAGAGAGGTAAAAGATAAGTAAGGTGAGAAATGTGAGAAATCAAAGAGCATCACCTCCCTGGCAACGACGCCAAAATGCTGTGTCGAAAAGTTTGTCGCGAAAAGATTTGAGTTTTAAAAACCCGTCGTCATAGTGTAATTTGCGTGAAAATCCAAATAATCAAATAATTTTTACCAAAACTCAGAATGAGTCCTGGGTCGAACACGGGGAGGCGTACATTTGATCAAAAATCACATTTATATTTGTTGTTACGAAGTAGATTAGCTGGTTGAATTAAATCTACGCTAGTGATCTACTTAAAGAATAATTAATAGAAGACAGAGAGAGAATAATACAAATAAAGACAAAATAGAGAGAATGAACAAATATTTCATACCTACATAATCATGTTCATTATAGCTATTCACTACACTAGAAAGCATGAAATCTAATCTAGAAAGCGGGAATCTAATCTAGAAAGCGATAAAAGAGAAGGAGAGAGGTTATCGTCCTCGACGGCTGCTTGGAGGACGAGCAGCATTGACGAAGCACCCGGACGAGGGAGAACGAAGATGAAAGATGAAGAATGGGGCAGGGTGATGTCGTAGCAGGATCTTCTTACTGAACAGTGGTGAGAAGACAACTGTGGGTACTCAACGAACGAGGATGAGAAGGTGGAAAATTTCTATTTTAAACGCTAATGGAGCATCCCGAGTTTGGGACAAGCTCTTAGAGCTTTGGAGGGGGCAAGAGAAGAGAAGATATGATGAAAATGAGAGGTACGAGGTCCCTTTTATAGTTGAGGAAGAAAGGCATAAAAGTCAATTTAAATGCCTTTAAAATGAATATGCAGCCTTTAGTGATGCGTGTAAGCGTCACTAAAGGCACGCATTGCTGTTGGCATGCATGCAAGGAGGACCATTAGATCTTGAACGGACTACTCAGATCAAGACACGCCACACACCTGATCACCTTCAACCGTTGCAGGCAAACCGCGCTCAAGCGCTATCAGTTGTCCGATCGCACGATTGGACAGCTCATATCACGCGAAGCCTCTTCCCCTCTACTATTACCGCGAGTGCGTATGATGGCGCATTTGATGGCGCATCATCGCATGCATGTGGTGCGATCACTCATCTGACGCACAAGAAGGCACCACGTCTTGCCCTCATAGCCGCTAGATGCGCATCGCACAATCCAATTGAGCGCGTGCGTCGGTGCTGCTTGATTTGAGGCGGATGGGGGCTTGAACCCTCATCGCTCTCTTCATGAAAGCACACTCTACCGCTGCGCTACGAGGTCGATGAGGTGAGTTCTTGGTTTAAAGCTCGATTGCTCTAGACCATTGGATTCTAATCCAACGGCTGAGATCTTCTCTTAATCTTCACCTCTATAGTCTAAATGGGCATGGCTGGAACGCATCTCAGCCATTGGATTGAGATCCAACAGATGTGATTGATCGTACGAGTGAAGGAGAGGTGCTGCGGGCGATATTGGATGGCTGTGATGGTGCCATGTGGAGCCATCATGGTTGTCCATCTTCTTTGCTTTGTAAATGGTGCCACGGTTATCGGATTGAATCGATTTTCACACTGTTGGGCTGCGATCATCGATCTGAACCCATCCATGTGGTTGGATTTATCATCTGAGGTACGGATTTAACACCACCTTAGCCCTTGACCTTAGATCTTTCTCAGACTGCATCTGATGCTACAGAAATCTGATCAAGGCGATCTTGGAGGTGTTAGACTACGATTGTTGCCTTGATTAGATCCATACGATTGGATCTTTAATCTGAGGCCCTGATAAATATTGCCCTATCCCCTGACCACAAAAAGATAAAATTAACCTGTAATTTATACAATCCAACCTAAATGCATGATGATGCATGCTATGCAATATTTATAATGATGAATGCTTCTATGACACTAGAAACATGCATAAATAGGCAATTTAGGTCAATTAGATGTGTGCACATCAATCATACATTGGTTCTCATTAAACATATTTCTGCATATATTATTCATTGAATATCTCTATTGTGCTCAGTTTATTATGCTCATTAATTCAATTAAAGATTAGTGTTGTGAATTCCATATTTGCTCCCTGCAAACGACCTCGGACTCCTTTAGATTCTGAGTTATAGGTTTAATTATTTTCAAGCGATTGAAGCTTTGCTACGATGATTACTCCTTAAAACCCCTCGATAGCCCATCAACAAAAACCGCCGCTGCCGCCATCATTTTAGGCTCCAGTAGCAACTCTCCGACTGTGTTCATCCTCAATTCCTTTTCTATGTCATGTGGCCTAGTTCCAGGAAGCCTCCCAAGCATCCAATTGTAGCTGCCAGCTTCTCTTTTGCCTTCGATTGAAGCTTTACCTCCTGAAGCAGCTTCACAAAGAAGATGTGGGAACTTAGTCCCACATCGTTAGTTGAACTGCCTCCAGTTACGCATATAAGCCAGAAGTCACATTGCCTTATCGCCTTCAAACACTGGGGTCAAGTTCTTACCCGCACACGCCCCCACACACTATGCACTCCACACACGCTTATCCACACCCTCGCCCCCGCTCACTCCTCGTGGGTCTGGGTGGTGGATCTGATTACCTGCTACTCGGGTTTGATCCATTCTGAGCTTGAAAAGGGAAGAAACAGAATCTGAGAGAGAGGGGGTGGGTTTTGTTGCCTCGAGATTTGAGTCTTCCCCTCTCTCGACACTTAGAGAGATTTTTGAAGAGGCCCTTGAGCCTCTGTTGGTGCTGCTGTTGTGCTCTTCTGAGATTTGTAGGAGAGAAGCCTTGTGCTTCTTCTGTGGTGTTGAGCCTCTTCTGTTAAGGCATCTGAAGCCTTTGGTCTGTCGTCTGAGGCCTTCTACTGGTTACTATTGGAATATCTACATACTTGACTGGTGTGGATTATTAATTGTGGTTTACTATTGAAACATTTAAGTTATTGTGAGCTTAAAGTAAAAAGGTTAATTGGGTTATTTAAATCACCATTTTAACCCAATCTTTTTGTACTATTCTTCTGGTTTTTATTGAAATATCATTCTGAGTATTATTGATTTCAATTTCATATATATTTCTTGTGATTGGTGAATTAAATTACATACTTGCACCCTGCGAACAATCTCAGGTTATTTTCTGAATCTGAGTTTTATAAATTTAAATGTTTTGTGCTATTTTGTCCTATACTACAACGCATTTCCTAAACAACGACGATTTTTCCCAAACAACCATCGTATCGCTTCTCCATATCAACCCCAAACGAATGATCAGGCAAAGGTGTGAACCAGCAGATCAAGCAAATCCTCCACAAAAATGGTTCGACCTGACCGTAAGGATTGGTCCAACAAGTTGATTGATACCTTATGAGCATATTAAATTGCCTTCAAGGCTCCCCTTGGTATGTCATCGTATAGGATTGTTTTTGGGAAGCATTGTCACTTGCCCACGGAGTTGGAGCACCGTGCCTATTGAGTGGTTCGCCAATGTAATCTTGACCCAGATCTGTGTGGTCAAGAAAGGAAACTCCAACTCTAAGAATTAGAAGAGTTGTGTTGTGAGGCCTATGACTCTACTTTTACCTTTAAACAACAAACTTAGGCCTTTCATGACAGTCGCATTCGGTGGAAGGAGTTTGAGCCATCACAGCAAGTTTGACTTTATAATGCCCAGCTCAAATTCATTCCTATAAAACTAAAGTCCAAATGGACTGGTCCTTTTTTGGTCTAGAGACCCTTTCCCAAAGGTGCCATCGAAATTGAAGATCCTAAATCTAGGCATAAATTTATAGTAAATGGGTAGTGGTTAAAACTGTATCTCACTAATGAGCCTACCCCCATTGGTGAAACAGTTGCCCTACTAGAGGGTAACTAACTTCAGCCTCACTCTGAGTCTAGGTGGGGATGTTAAATTCAGCGCTCGCTGGGAGGCACCCCAACGCCCTTTCACCTACACTCCACATTCCATTTTCATTTCAATACACTTCACCGTCCACCATCCACCCACCCATCCACCCTACTGTATATTGATGAGGTGTGGCTCATCATAGCTAAAATGCCCAAATTAAGCTAGAAACTAGGTTAAACACTACCAAATTAACACAAAGAAAGGGTTAAGCGTGAGAATTAACAAAAAAGACCTAAAACACCAAATCTATGCTAAAAATGCATAATTAGATCATTTATTGAGATATTCTATTATTAAATACAAAATGATGATCCAATTTCAAATTGAACACACAAATGAGCTCAAAACTTCAAATCAAAAGTGAAATTAACTTCTAATATATTCAATTAAGCTTTAATAAAAACTTGGTAGCATTTGAACATCATTAGAACCTTGCATTAAGAGTTTCACATTTAGGTCCTTCATATATAACCTTTCATTCACAAGAAAACTTGCCAGGGACTCGTTTGTAGGTAGTAAGGACCTATTTGTAACACTTTAGGGACTGCTCTGATAGCATTCCTATCCACTTAAGGGTCCCCCTACATTGCTTACATCGTTTCACCTAAGGGCCTTTATTGTAATTACAAGATTAGAACTTGAGAGAATGATGTACCCCTTGGTGCACTATTCATCGCAAGAACATGAGCTATCCAAGTTGTTCACTCCTTGATTCCCTCTAATTTGCGGCTCAAACTCAATCGTAGCTTTGAGCGAATTTGCGCATAGCTTCATCTCTACCCATAGATTCCATCTACCGACCGTGATTTGACTTGAAAATTTTGCACGCCCTCTCCTTTCATCCTCACCGTCCCTGACCTACTTGTTTAATCCCACCGTGCAGTGAGAGAATCACTCTCAGAGTCTACCCAAGCACTCCTTCAACTCGCGCTCACACTTGGATTGCCCCCTCCCCTTGAGTGGTCCCATTCTTCCACACCCTCAGCTCCCTACACCTCAATTTCATAGGTTTGCGATGGCAACGTAGGCTTTCCCCCCCCTTTCAATCGCCTCCAACTGTCAGTCGTTGGCTCTTGGACATCACCTTCGTCAACTAATGGGTCTCCTTCCCTTTCATCATCATTAGCCAATGGCGGGTGACCTTGGACACCTCCTGCTTCCCATTAGATAGATTTACATGCTTTCTAGGAGTAGAATTAGTATAGTTTTATTGCTTTCTAGTCAATTGATTGTTAGATTAGAATAAGAGTAGGGTAAATTAGCTACGATATGCTTTTCTCTGATCAATTCAGATCAGAGAGACCTCCATGCACATCATCATCACCATAATCTCCCCTTACATTCATTTGATCGCTTTCTTCTTTCCTCAATTTGAATTTCATTGATCACCCATGCATTAAGGTCTAATTTCAGTCCTAAGAACCTTATTTCTCATGTTTGAAATTAGCGCCAAAATTCACTTTGGGGGGTCTCCCATCCATTTCGCAATTTCACAAAGACCCCCCAATCTTGTTCTCTCAACTCAAACTACTCAATCTTGTTCAAAATGGTGTTTACTATTTAGATCAGTGATTTGGAATTCATTTGAGGTTTTATCAGATTTAATTGAGCATTTTTAGATTGAAATGGTTTGATTTTAGGTGTATACAAGGATTCCAATGTGTTTGAGGTTTGTTTTAAATTATGGATGAGCATATACCCAATTTCAACCCTATGTTGGAGAGTTCTATCAAGGAGAATCAGTCACCCTGATTTGAGATGGAACAAGGACCCAACGGGTCTTGATCAACATGTGTACTGGACTGGAGGGGCTCTTGGGTGGAACACCTGCCCCTGGCGGAGTTGCATACAACAACAGTTATCACTCGAGCATCGGCATGACTCCCTACGAGGCTCTGTACGGACGGAGGTGTACGGCACCCTTGAGTTGGGTTGAGGTGGGGACCAAGTGGGAGGTTGGCCCCAGGTTGATCCGGCAGAGTCAGGAGTAGTCGAGCAGGTCCATGATAAACGCCAGTTTATCATCATTCTTATGCATTAAAACTAACCTAGCTCTTAGGATTTTACTCCGCAAACGGGTTTTTGGGCTGCATTTAGGCATAAATTAGGTTAGGCATACATTGCATTTTTTATTTGTCTTTTAATATGTTTTTGTGAGTGTTAGGGATGTACAGATATACAGATCCTTAAAACCCTAGCACTCAAGAAGGCAAATGGTGAAGGAGAAGCCCAGATTAGTTGGAACTCAGCTCGATCCAGCTCACCACAGTCGGAACCTAGCTCACTTGAACTAGGGTTAGCTCGTCCCAGCTCCATTCAGCTAATCCCAGCTGGATGGCAGCTCAAGAGAGTTCACCTTAGCTCACCCTAGCTCAAGTCAGCTCAGATCCAGCTCAACTTAGCTGAGTCTAGCTCATCTCAGCTCCCACTAGTCCACAGGGAGCTCTATCTAGCTCAGCTGACTTGACAGGAGTTCACCCCAGCTCAGATCCAACTACATCCAGCTCCACTCAACTCCAGCCAACTGAAGAAGAATTCATCTCAGCTCAGGAAGCTCAAGTCCAGCTCCTGGGGATTCAGCTTAGCTCATCTCAGTTGAGCTAAGCTACCTTAGCTGCCTCAACCAGCTTGATTCTCCCCGGGAGCACCAGACCTAGCTCACCTCAGCTCATTTTGGTAGAAGCTAGCTCACTTTAGCTTGTCTTAGCAACTAGCAAAGAACTAGCAAGCTAAGCCAGCTAGAGTAGCCCATGCCAGCCTCTTCAGCAGCAGCCAGCTCCAGCTCCAGCTCCAGACTTCTTCTCCTCAGCTCCTTCCTCCAAACCCTAGCTCCAACACCTTCTCCTCTACTCCTCCATTAGCTAAGCTAGCTTAGCTTAGCTTAGCTTAGCTTAGCTTAGCTATGCTCCAACTTCCTTGGCTTGTACCACCCCAAAAAACCACCTACCAACTCCACCCAACTAGCTCCACATAAGCTAACCTACTTGGCACCAACCTAACCTACCCACCACCTCCAAATGACACCTAAAAGTGGCGCCAAAAACTACCCATAACCACCCCTTAATGGCGCCACTTTTCCCTCCAAAATCTCCCCTCATCTCCACCACACAATCCCCCTTGAACCCATCTCCACCATCCACCTAACCCCCCTTCTAGAAGACCCCATGTTGGCGCCAACATGGTGGTGTCTCTCCACCACCAAAAGACACCAACACCACCATAACTACCCCCTTTAACACCTCTTGGGTTGGCGCCAACTCTCCTTAGCCATAGGATCACCAACCACCTCCATTCTTCCATCCTAGCCCTCCATTTCAAGGGGCACCTTAACCCCCCATCCTACCCTATAAAAAGACCACTACCCACCACCATTCAAGCCATCCTTGGCTAGCAATTTCACTCTCATATTCCACCAAGAAGCCCACGTCCAAGAGAGAAGAAGAAGAAGATTAAGGGGATATTCTGTCCCCTTGGTGCCTTCCCCTCTTCCCTTCTCTCTTGGGTCACGCCAGCCAAAGAAGAAGCCAGACAAGGAAGATCTTGGAGGAGATCTTGAAGGTGGTCACACCACCTTGGAGGAGTTTTTGAGGGTGGTGCACGCCCACCCCTTGGAGAGAGCATTAAAGGTGGTAGCTTCCACCTTGGAGGAGCTCTCAAGGAAGGAGAAGAAGGAGGCCCTCTTTTCAAGCCAAGGAGCAGCTAGGCTTGGAGCAAGAAGATGCCCTTCTTCACCATTGTTGCAAGAGGATTTGTGTTTCTTTTCTTGCTTTTAGATTTGTTTAAGTTCTAGTAGAAGCATTCCTCTACTTGTCCTTGAAAAGAACACTCATTCTACTCAATCAAATTGCCTTCTTTTAGCTTTTTATTGTAGTTGTTACTTTTGGTTCTAGCACTTGTTTCACCTCTTCTTCCTAATTACTCTAGGCCTCCACTTGCCTAGAGTGAGCTTAGGAAGAAGATATTTCTATCTTTTAAATTTTAGTTAAGCATTTGTAGGTGTTAGTACTTTTCGATACAATTCGCATTTTGCCCTCGTCTTTTCAAAATACAAAAAAAAATTACATATTGAAAAATATCAAAAAGAAAGTTGAGATCTATCTGTAAGCAAGAGGATTAATTTTGCAATTTTTGCCTCCTTGGACGACCCTAGATACTCCCCTATCTGGGATATAAATTTAAGAGTTGATTGATTTTGCACGTTACAACGATGTATTTAACAAACCGCGTGAAATCGCTACCAGTCCATAGGCGACTCCGCACTGTCAGGAGCAGACAGAAGAGCTACGCGGATCGGAGACACAGAGAGGTGCAGTTCGAGGTTGGGGATCACGTCTTTCTTCATGTTTCGCCCATGAAGGGCCTGTAGCGGTTTGGGGTGAGAGGGAAGCTCGCGCCGAGGTTTGTGGGGCCCTTTGAGGTCTTGGAGCGGGTTGGACCCGTTGCTTACAGGCTTGCCCTTCCCCCGTAGCTTTCTGGTGTGCACGACATGTTCCACGTGTCCAACCTCAGGAAGTACGTAGCCGATCCCAATCACGTACTAAGTCACGAGAGCGTCGAGGTGGGCGACGACCTGACCTACCCCGAGCAGCCAGTAAAGATTCTAGACCGAGCCGTCCGCAGTTTGAGACGAAAGCAAGTACCCCTGGTAAAGGTTTTGCAGAGGAGCCAGCGGTACGAGGAGGCTACCTGGGAGCCTGAGGCGGCAATGCGGGAGTGGTACCCAGAACTCTTCGCGGGTACGTCTTTTCGGACCGGCTTCGGTCCTCTTTGAGTTTGTTATGTTTATTTTGACGTCTTTCCCGCACCCTACTTAGCGCAAGTTTCCGGGATGAAACTTCCTTTGAGTTTGTTATATTGTTACGAACGCGCGGCTTCAGACGTTTTTAAGACGTCTGGGAGGTGTCCCAGACGTCTGGAACCCCTTCCAGACATCTGGGATTCGATTATTTTCGGCACGCGTGTTTCGTCTGCGCGCCTAAGCGTGCAGACCTGCGAGCGTATCTCTCTCTCTTTTTCCCTCTCCCTCCCGCGCCCTCTGTCCCGCTCTCTCTCTCCTCCTCGCGTGGCCTTAAAAGGCCACGCCCTATCCCTTACTCCCATCACCTCCGCCCCCTTTCCTTTTCTCCTTCCAGCCGGTGCGCGAGAGCGAGCGCGAGTGAGCGGCGACAGCGACAGCCGCGGTGAGCGTGGGAGGAGGTGCTGCGCATGGGAAGAGGCGCTCGGCCGTGAGGGCGAGCTCGCCGGGGCTGCTAGGGCCGGCCGGCGGGGGAAGCAGCGGCTCGCCCTCACGGCCCAGTGGGGGGTGACGCGGGAGGCCTGCTGCGGCTCGAGCAGCAGGCGGACGAGTCGCAACGCGGCCGAGCATCGTTAGCGGAGGGTGAGTCGCGCCCTGATTCTGGAATTTTCTCCAGAATCAGACGTCTAGGCTTTCAACCAGACGGCGGGGAGGACGTCTGGAGGACTATCCAGACGTCTGAAAGGTGAGTCATTCTGTCTTTCTTCCTCTTCTTCGACTGAACGTATTGAGAGAGAGAGGAAATGGGTACATGCAGGTTCTGAGATTCGCATCCAACGTGAATCAGACGTCTGGCTGCAGTGCCAGACGACTGGAAGCCGGGGTGACCATCGGACGTCTGGGAACTAGGCTAGACGCCCCCGCAGGCTTCTGGACGTCTGAGAGACCACGCAGAGCAAAGGTAACCTCTGATCCACTTTTTAAGACATCTGGAAGAGGTTCCAGACATCTGATTTTGCACTGTTTCGTCGTTTTTGACCCGTTCGGAGTCCGTTTTTCACGTTTTGAGTTGCGTGCTTTTCGGAATTACATCCTCTACCCGTCTACAGTAGTTGTATACTATTTTGAGAAACTCCTTGTGTTTGATCCTTGTGATAGGACCCCGTTCCGTTGCAGTCTCGGGGGTTGCAGAGGCACGTGGGATTCCCGACCACGCCCCCAATACTCCTGTTGTAACCGGTAGAGTGACTTTTAAGTTTATTAGTATAATCTGTTAATTATGGAACCATAAATAGAACCTAGGACATTGCATGAATCCTAGGAATGAGAAACTAGAATGAATGGTAGATCCTAGGGTGTTGCATGAATCCTAGGGCTGGAAAACTAGATTGTATGATAGATCCTAGGGTATGGCATGAATCCTAGGATGGGAAGAACTAGTGGAATATATGAAAAGTGGTGGTTTCGGAAATGAGGTCCCCCATCACTTATAATGGTCTTGGGGCAACCGAAATGAGATATGATTTTGGCCTTCACAAATTTCAAAACCACAGAGTGATCATTTGTGTGCGTAGGAATGGCCTCTATCCATTTAGAGACATAATCAACTGCCACCAAGATATATTCATAATCATGGGACGACGGGAAGGGACCCACAAAGTCAATTCCCCACACATTAAAAATTTCAACAGATTGAATAAGGTGTTGAGGCATTTCATTCATCTTCCCAATCGTTCCAGTCCGTTGACATCAAATACATTCAATAGATTTATTGTTTAATTTATTGTGTGTTATTGAATTTACAGATTGTTGGTGAAGGTCACGCTCGATCACGCTCAGAGGTTGTAGTACATTGGAGGTATAATTTTATTTCTTTAAATTTATTTTTATGATATTTTAGGACTATATTAGATGTGGAGTGTCCCCACATAATGTCATTTGTGTGAATGTATGGTGGGGAGTGCCCACATAATGTTGTTTGTTTGAATGTATGGTGGGGTGTGCCCAGTTTTTTGCACTTTATGTTTTTGTGTGATGCACTGTTATTGTAGGGTGTGCCCACTTTTATTATGTCTATTATTTTGATATGCAGGTTTATGAAAAAGCTTAAAATTTAAGGGGAAACTCTGTCAAAATTTTTAAAATTATTTAATGTTAAATGTATTAGTTGGTAGGGGATTTAGGGTTAGGTTGGGCCTTCGTTAGGTTATGTTAGGATTTAGTTAGGTTATGTGCACAGCCTCCAATTTCCACTATGCCATGCACCCCTCGCATCACCATCCTTGTTATCATGAAGGGGATCTCTTCCGCTATTGCCATCTCGCGAGTTGTTGTTGAGGTGGACAGTGGGGTAGAAGGCATCGAGGCGAACGTCGTCGTCGTGTGGGGAGGGGAAGGGAAAGAGGGAATGGGAGGGAGAGGAATTGGAGCTCGGTGGAGATGTCAAAGGAGAAGGAGGGCGAGTTAGAGAGGGAGAGATGTCAACGAGGGAGTGAATGACAATGAGGGAGAGACGTGAACATGTTAGAACTATGATGTCAAGGATCTAATGTTGAGGAGAGATGCCCATGAGAGCCTCCTCTCCAGTTGCTTCCCTTCTCTGTTGCAAGTCATTATACTTTATCAGCTACACTCCCAAGTAACGCAATCTACCAACCAAAGCCATCTTATAGGGAAAATTCTACGCAAAAAGATTTGAGTTTTGAAAACCCGTCGTAGTACGATTTGTGAGAAAAACCATCAACAGATAAATTTTACCGAAACTAAAAAGGAATTCCGGGTCGAACACAGGGAGGCAGACGTTTGATTAAAAATCACGTTTGTTTTATTTATCACGAAGCAGATTAGCTAGTTGAATTAAATCTAAACTAGCTAACTACTTAAAGAATAATTAAAAGAAGAGAGAGAATAAAACAAATAAAGACATAATAGAGAAAGAATGAACAAGAATTTCATAACCACAATATCATGTCTATTACAACTAACCACTACAATGGAAAGTAGGAAATCTACACTAGAAAGCGGTAAATCTATTCTAGAAAGCAGTAAAGAGAAGGTGGAGAGAAGTTATCTTCCTCGATGGCTGCTTGGAGGACAAGCCGCATTGACGAAGCGCCCGGACAAAGGTGGTGAGATGTGGGACGAAGGAGAACGATGATGGACGACGGAGAATGGGGCAGGGCGATGTCGCAGCAGGATCTACTTCCCGAATGGCGATGAGAGGACCACCGTGGAATGCTCCACGAACAGGATGAGAAGGTGAAAAAAATATATTTTTAACTCTAGAGGAGCATCCCAGGTTTGGGACAAGCTCTTAGAGCTTTGGAGGGGGTGAGAGAAGAGAGGAAGGGATGAAGAAAGTGCGGGGGTCGTAGGGCTTTTTATAGGTGAAGATTGGAGGGGGCAACAAGGTCATTTCATCTTAAAACATTAAATGAGGGGGACTTTAGTGACGGATTTAAGCGACACTAAAGCCCCCACATAGCTGAAGAACACACGTGCCCATCGCCTCTTCTCTTCACTACTCAGAATGCACACCCACGATCAAATTATCTTGCGATCGGATGGCCCAAAGATGCACGCATCTGCTTCCACTTCTATGCCTCAACGCATGCGCATACGATCGCACATGCATCTCGACATGTGATTGCGTGTGCATCTGCTCACACATCAGAAAGTGCCACGTAGCGCCCTTCGGAGCAGCTCGATTTCACCTGCGCCTGCTCTTACTCTGATTTGAGGCTTGCAGGGGCTTGAACCCACGCCTCCCTCTTTACGTGAAGGCGCGTGACCACTATGCCAAGTCACCCTTTGAGGCATGCTTTTGGTTTTTAGCACAGGCACCCTCGGCCGTTAGATCAAGATCCAACGGTTGAGGTTGATCAAGCTGATGATGAAGGAGAGGGGGCAGCGGGTGTGCATGGCTGGTGTGGGCGACTAAGATAACGCCACGTGGTGCTATCTTGACCGTCCATCTTTTGTGCCTTGTAGATGGTGCCATAGATGTCGGATTGGACTTATTTTCGAGCTGTTGGGCTACGATTGTCGATCCGAACCAATACATGCAGTTGGATTTGCCGTCTAATGTATGGAGTTACACCATCATGGCCCCTTGACCTCTAATCTTTATCGGACTACATCTGTTGCTACGGAAGTCCGATCGGGGCGATCTTGGAGTCGTTGAACTCCAATCATAACCCTGATCAGATTCGTACGGTTAGATCTTCAATCTGAGACCCCAATTAAATGTTGCTCTATCACTTGACCATAAAAAGAGATAATTAACCTAAATTTTATACAATCTAACCTAAATGCAAGATGATGCATGTTATGCAATATTTATAATGTATGATGAAATTATACATCTAAGAACACAAAAAAATAGACATTTTGTATGATATAAACATGTTTACATCAGGGGGGTATATTGGAGAAATGCAGGGAGATGCTGCCAAAATTTTACCGCACTAAGGTTACATGTAACGAGCAAACCTAAGTTGTGATCAAATCTTTGAGGATGGGCTATAAAGTGAAAATCTTAATCAAGATACACATTATTAGATCATTTCCCTTCCTAAAAAGTGATTTGTTGACATTAAATTTTAGGTTACAATGGATAAATCTTGGATTGGATTACTGGGTTCAGATTACACCAGATATAAGGATGGAGTAATTTCATTCCTAGATTGGGCCTTTGATGACGATAGGAAGATATTTAGATGAGGAGGTCAATTTGAGAATATCTTCTGCTCATGCAGAAGATGTTTAAATGGTTCCTTACATGATCGTAATATTGTGCTCGAGCACTTGATTTGTAATGGGTGGTGGCAGCAATACACTACTTGGGTAGCTCATGGAGAGTTGACTGAGAAAGTCATAAACAATAAGAACATTGATGACGAAGAGATCGACGAGGAAATTGGTGATAGCAGAGGTGAAGAAATACAGGACATGTTGAACAAGATGAGGAAGATCCCTTTAGTTGTGATTCATTCTATGATGTTGTTAAGGAGACTGAGGATCCTATTGCTCCCGGTGTTACGAAAATGTCAAAGTTGTCATTTTTGTTGAAGATGTTTCAACTGAGGGTTATGAATAGAGCTAGTGCTAAATTCATGTCAGAAATACTTCAGTTTATTGCTGAGCTGTTGAATAATCCTAATGGTTTTTCGGCTTCATGGTATGAGGCAAGGAAACAGATTCGTAAACTTGGTTTGGACTATCAAAAGATCGATGCATGTCTGAATGACGGCATTCTTTTCAGAAATGAATTCACAAACTTGAGCAACTATCCTGAATGTGAACTTGAGAGATATAAGGAAGGTCAAAATGAAAGTAAGAGGAAACAACCTCAGAAGGTTCTTCGTTACTTCCCACTGACCCTAGGCTTCAACGCCTTTTATATCAAGTAAAAGTGCATGGTTGATGACATGCACCAGGATTGCAAATCTCAAGATGGAAGAATACGTCATCCTACCAATTCAAAGTAGTGGAAGAGATTTGACGAAAGAAACAATTCACTTGCTTTAGAAGTAAGGAACGTGCGATTAGGTCTTGCAAGCGATGAATTCAATCCATTTAAGAGTATGTACCCATCATACTCTAAATGGCCAGTGGTAATGGTCACTTATAACTTACCTCCCTGGTTGTGTATGAGATCGTCATTCATGATGTTGACCCTATTAATCCCCATTCCAAAACAACCAGGAAATGCAATAGATGTTTACCTCCAGCCATTAATCGAAGAACTAAAACAATTGTGGTTCACCGGCATGAAGACGTATGATGCAAAAAAGAAAGAATTTTACAATATGCATGCAGCATTGTTGTGGACCATAAACAACTTCCAGACGTACGCAAATTTGTCAGGTTGGAGCACTAAAGGAAATCTTGCTTGCCCAGTTTATATGGAAGAAACTCATCACCCACGACTGTCGGAAAGTAAGAAATTATGTTACTTAGGACATCACAGATTTCTACCTATTGAACATAGATGGCGAACGTCACAGTTCAGGAGTAAATTTGATGGCAAGATGTGTTTGTATTCAAAGAAAAATCCAAAAAATAAACTTAGTATAGATTCTATCAGGTTGCTGGGTCAGGTTATAATGGAGAGATTACAAGAAATGGGTGAGATATAGTTGGGTTGACCATTCAAACAAGACCAAACGGCCTTGAGAAATTCTGGATTTCGAAAGAAAAACATTTTCTTTATGTAGCTACCATACTGGAAAGATCTTACAATATATCATAATTTAGATATTATGCACATCAAAAAGAATGTGATAGATAACATCTTAGACGTATTAATCTGACTGATTATCCAAAGGACATTTTGAAAATAAGAAAGGACATGAAGAGTTTGGGGATACATCTGGAGTTGCATATTTATGAGGATGATGGCTACTTCCCACCTACTATTTATAGCTTGAATTAGGACCAGAAGAGTAGATTACTCTCCTTCTTAAAGGAAATTCGGGTGCCAGATGGATTTTCCTTGCAGCTTTCTCATTGTGTGAATGAAGTGCAGAATTAGATATCTGGCTTGAAAAGTCATGACTCATACGTTTATATGCAAGTATTGTTTCCACTGGCAATATGGAGATACTGCCAGAGCCAGTTGTTGATTCAATCATAGAGACGAGCATGTTTTTCAAAGTTGTTTGTTCGAAGATGCTACAAAATGATACATTGGATTTCTGGGATAAACAAATAGTCATTACTCTCTGTAAGATGGAACAGATTCTTCCCCCAGCCTTCTTCGATGCAATGGTTCATCTCACATTGCATCTTGCAAATGAAGCGAGAATCGATGGACATATACAATTCAGATGGATGTATCCTGTGAAGCGATTTTTGAAGAAGCTTAAGGATTATGTTTTGAATAAGGAAAAATCGGAAGGATCAATTGTAGAAGGCTATCTCATGGAGGAGTATATTAATTTTACGTCCATGTACATGAATGAAACTAACAACCACTTTAATAAACTTCAAAGGAATTATGAGGGAGAATACAATGACAGTGATGAAGAATGTTTGTCAAATTTTTGATATCAGAGGAAGGTCGATCCTTCATACAGAGTACAAGGCTATTTCAGAAAATGACAAACATTGCACGCATCTATATATTTTAAAACAAATTCCTGAAATTGATGCATTTTATGAGGAATTCGAACGATTACCTCTTTCTAGGACAAACGAATTTGGCTTCTTAGATTGGTTTCGAGACCAAGTTCATCAATTGAAAGAGGATAAGGACCCACGATGGGTACCAGATTTTGATGTAATTGCCAATTCACCATTACATTATGCACATTACCACTCTAGGTATATAATAAATGGGTTCAGATTCAGAATAAAAGAAATTGATGATAGGAAGGTTACACAGCAGGCTGGAGTTGTTGTTGATTTAGATCTTTCCACTGGTCCAGATGGATACTATGGTAAAATCAAAGAAATTGTGGAGATTAGCTTCAGATATAATCATAGAGCTATCCTATTTAAATGTCATTGATTTGATGTTTTTAAAGAGGGCACCGGTTACAAAATTGATAAGAAACACAATTTCTTGAGTTTAAATCCTAATCATCAAATTCTTCAGTCTGATGAATGATAAGTCCACTTTTGTGGACCATTATTTGTCTTAAGTACTCTTTAATTAGTTATCCTTAATTGTTAATTGAGTAGGAGTTAAATGGCAATTTACCTTATTCTGCATTTAATTTTATGCGCTAATTTTACATTTAATAACATATGATATGATAATATAATTTATTTCATGAATGCAGGCTAGGTGAAAGAGTTTAAACATGCATTTCTACATTTATAAGATGTCTGGAGATCAGTATGAACATCTAGGAAATTGCCATCACAAGCTCCTATTTCTACATGTTTTAAGACGTCTGGAGTTAACGTCTGACATTTGATGGGAACCGCCAGCACTTATCTATTTGTTCCAACCACTCGCGAAGATTGTGAGTGGTTGGAGAAGCTTTCGATGGAGGAAACAAACAGGCAGACCTTTATTTTTAAAAGAGAGGATCATCTTCTCCAGGGCTTCATCATCTTCTCCCTCAGAGGGGACCTCCTCCATCTCCATACTGTGCAACAGGCATACACCGTGGAACTCCAACATGCACTGTGGCCTAAGCAAACTCCCTCATTGCCTTTCATCAACTCTGGGCGTGCATGGTGACAGCATGCAGCCCTCATCACCACCTGCAATCCCAAAAGAACCCAACGCACCCAATGCCATCCTACCCTTCTCCCATCTTCATCACAAACACCCGCCACCCCCATAGCCATCCCCAACACATCGTGCCCCTAATTGTGCAGCAATCATAGGTCTTAATTAACTTAGATTAAGCTAGGACTTAGCATAAGTTAGGGTTATTCATGCATGCATAAGCATTATCTACATCTTTACTGCTTTCCTTTGGCTATGCATAAAATAATGTTATAATGTGCCGATTAAGTGCATTATGTCGATTGCAGGCAATAAACTAATCAGGAGCTGGATCTGGAGCAGGATCTGAAGCTGGATCAGGAATAATGGGTGTTGCAGCAGAGCTGGAGCAAAAGACTTAGATTAGATGTAGGAATAATGATGTAAGGGAGTTAAGGTTTGCTATTCTATTAAGTAGGAGTAAATAAGTAAAATGTGAAGAGCTTAAGTCTACCCAAGCCCTAGGATATCCTAGAGACTTCCCCCAAGCCTTAGCCACCCTTAGATTAGGTCACAGCACCCAAGGAAGGCCCAAAACCCTAGTTCCAACCCTTATATGGACGTCCAGATAAGTTATAGGACGTCCAGGACCCCTAGCCACCTCCCGCACACCTGAAACCCACTTCTGCAGTGTTATTAGATGCCCAAACACCTTGTCAGACATCCAATTTCTACAGAATACCCAAAATAGAACCTAGATTTCCCCTGACTCAGATTGGATGTCCAGAACTGAGGTCTGGACTTCTGATTTTTGAGTATAAGTCATCTGATCATATTTTTGGACGTCTAGAACTGGTCTCCAGTTCCTGTTTTGAGATTCAAGCCTTGATCTTGCATCTCTAGCTCCCTAGACCTAATCCCAACCCCATAGGTGATGCGAAAAATCTCGTGATTTATAAAAGCGGGTTTTTAATGTTGTTGTAACATGCGAATTCGCATACACTTTTAAATTTATATTCCTAGATAGAGGAGTATCTATGGTCGTCCAAGAAGGCAAATTTGCAATTCAATTCTCTTACTTATAAAATAGATCTCAACTTTCTTTTTGGTATTTTAAATATGTAATTTTTTTTTTAGTTTCGAAATGATAATGGCAAAGTGCGAATTATGACAGAAAAGTGCTAACACCTAAAATGGCTAACCTAAAACTTAAGACATGAAAATGTCCACTACCTAAGCTCACTCTAGGCAAGTACAGGCCTAGAGTAGTTAGGGAGTAGAAGTAGAACAAGTGCTAGAGCAAGAGTAACAATTGCAACAAGAAATTAAAAAAAGGTAATTTAATTAAACAGAATTTGTGTTCTTTTCAAAGACAACTAGAGGAATGCTTCTACAATAAATGAAGAATATAAAAGAAATAGAAGAAACACAGATCCTCTTGCAGAATATGGTGAAGAAGGTAGTCTTCTTACTCCAAGCCTAGCTACTTCTTAGCTTGGAAAGAGGGTCTCCTTCTTCTCCTTCCTTGAAAGCTCCTCCAAGGTGGATGCTACCACCTTCAATGCTCTCCTCCACAAGTGGGCATGTACCACCCTCAAGCTTTCCTCCAAGGTGGCATGGACCACTTTCAAGACCTCCTCCAAAGGTCTTCCTTTCCTGGCTCCTCCTTTGGCTGGCGTGGGCTCAAGAGAGAAGGGAAGAGGGGAAGGCACCGAAGGGACAAAATATCCCCCTAATCTTCTTCTTCTTCTCTCTTGGGTGTGGTCTCTAGGTAGAGTATGAGAGTGAATTTGCTATCCTAGGATGCTTTGAATGGTGGTGGGTAGTGGTCTTTTTATAGGGTAGGATGAGGGGTTAAGGTGACTCTTGAAATGAAGGGCTAAGATGGGAGGATGGAGGTGGTTAGGTGATCCTAGGGTTAAGGATGGTTGGCGCCACCTAAGGGGTGTAAGGGGGGTAGTTATGGGTGGCCAAGGGACATCTAAAAGTGGCACCAACCATGGAGAGGTGCCATGGGTTGGTTCCAACTTTGAGGCTTCTAGAAGGGGGTTGAGGTGGATGGTGGAGATGGCTTGGAGGGGTTATGTCTAGGGTGGATATGGGGGTTGAGGTTGGCGCCAAAAGGGAGGTAGTTAGGGTTGGTTTTGGCACCAACTTTAGGTGTCTTTTGGCGGTTAGTTGAGGGGTGAAAGGTGGTGAAAAGGTGGCGCCAACTTTGAGTAGAGGTGGAGCTAGCTTAAGTAGGCTTAGGTGGACTTGGAGTGGTAGGTTATGTAGGTGGAGTTAGGGTTAGGTTTTTGGTGCCATGGAAGTGGATTCTAGCTAAGCTAAGCTAAGCTAAGCTAAGCTAGCTTAGCTAATGGTGGAGTACAGGAGGAGGTGTTGGAGCTAGGGTTTGGAGGGAAGAGCTGAATCTGAAGAATCTGGAGCTGAAGTGGAGCTGGCAGCTGTTGAAGAGGTCAACATGGGGCTACTCTAGCTGGCTTAGCTTGCTAGTTCTTTGCTAGCTACTAAGCCAAGCTAAAGTGAGCTGGCTTCTGTTGAATGGAGCTGAGGTGAGCTGGGTCTAGTGCTCCCGGGGTGGATCAAGCTGGTTGAGGCAGCTAAGGTAGCTTAGCTTAATTAGCTTGAGCTAAGCTAGGTCCTCGGGAGCTGGACTTGAGCCTCCTGAGCTGGGATGAATTCTTCTTCAGCTGGCTGGAGTTAGGTGGAGCTGGATGTAGCTGAATCTGAGCTCGGGTGAACTTCAGTCAACTCAACTGAGTTAGCTAGAGCTCCCTGTGGACTTGTGGGAGCTGAGATGAGCTAGACTCAACTAGGTTGAGCTGGATCTGAGCTAACTTGAGCTTGGGTGAGCTAAGTTAAACTCTCTTGAGTTTCCATTCAGCTGAGATTAGCTAAATGGAGCTAGGATGAGCTAACCCTAGTCCAAGTGTGCTAGGTTCCAACTATGGTGAGCTAGATCAAGCTGAGTTCCAAATAGTCTAAGCTCCTCCTTCACCATTTGCCTTCTTGAGTGCTAGAGTTTTAGGGATCTATATATTTGTTCATCTCTAACACTCACAAAAACACATTAAAACAACAAAAGAAAGCACAATGCATGCCTAACCTAGTTATTGCCTAAATGTAGCCCAAAAAACCATTTGCATAGTAAAATCCTAAGAGCTAGGTTTATTTTAATGCATAAGAATGATGATAAACTGGTGTTTATCACACCTCCATGCTTATCTTTTGCTAGTCACTTAACAATACTTCAATTTTTTTGGAAAATGGAATTTTTGGGAAATCTAATTTTTTTGACTTTTGAGGAGAAAAAGATTAAGGGACGTTGGTTGATCTAAACACAAGAGGCACGAGATTTGTTAAGGATAAACATCAGGATTTGTTTTTGGATCCAACCATTAGACAAAATGGGATTAATATATCCTCCAGAAAATTCGCAAATTAACCCCTTGTTAATTCAGATGACTTGAAATTTTTATTTTTAGGATTTTTCTGGCTCATGAATCTGATTCGCAACTTGCAAAGTCATTTAAAACCTTGTGTCCATGCTTGTGAAAAGCCAACATTTATAAGGGCGTGTTAATTTATTTATTTATTATTATTATTACTTATTTTATTTTTTTATTATTATTTTTTTTTCTCCCCCATGCCTATATTTAGCTTAGTCTTAACAATAGATGTGTCGGGATCATCATTCCCGTTACCAATCCTCGAGGGGGCTCTGGCACCAGTACTTCGGGATAGCACTATCCATGACACCACCCAAGAGCTCACAACCCCAAAACACAATGCAGTGTAAAGGGGCGCTCCAAGCAAACTCAAGCTCTTGCTCCGACACTATAGGTAGAGCACCATCCAAGACACTTGAGCTGCTAAAATGTGCTTTAATGCTCCATCTAAAGATATGAATTATAGATATGAAGCAGCGCCGAGGTAGTAACTTGTTGACTTTGCATCCTCAAAGGAGGCATTTTCCTCCTTCTCAGCGGTGGAAACTCAAACCAATGATCTGCTTTAGACTTCTACTAAGTCCAAACAAGGGAGTTTTTCAAATTTTTAGTTGTTTTTAAGCATTGGCTTGTGTGTGAAAATTGACACAAGAAGTTCCTCAAGACATGCAAGTTTTTGAATAAGAAACTAAACCAAATACTTTCCACATTACAAAATAGGATCAAGTCACCTAAACTATCATGAATTCAGGTGGAATTTTTAGAGAAGGATATCTGATCTAGTCTAAAATAGACCTTGAAATTTTAATAATAAGATCCACATCCTCATCCATAGTTTGTTAAAGATTAAATCCCATTGTACCAAAAGTGAGTTTTTCGACCTTAGTCCTGAGTTCAAAATTTTTCCTCAAAAAGTTTTCAATATATTTTTTTTGGGTATGCAAGTAGAAAATAAACTAAAGAAAAATGCATTTTTTTTTAGGTTTTGAAAATCCTAAATCGATTGTCAAATTTTAAAAACACCCCCCCATGCTTAAGAAATGCAATGTCATGCATTAGGAGGGAAAATGGATCACCTTAATGAAGAACGGTCAATTTTAGGATGGTCAAAACCTAAAAGAAGAAAAAAAGGAAAGCAGGAAAAGAAATGATGGGTTACCTCTCATTCAGTGCTATCTTTTACACCATTCAGCCAGGCGTAGTGTGCATTAGTGATCACAGGTGGCTGGCTCAGTAAAATTAAAAGATTCAGACGGAAGATTAGGCGTATGATCAAAATAGGGCTTTAAAAGTTGGCCGTTGACTTGAAATGTCGAATTAGTTTTTAGATCAAAAAGATCAAAAGCACCGTATGGATATGTTTTATGGACAATAAAGGGGCCGATCCATTTAGATTTTAATTTGCTAGGAAAAAGATGTAATCTCGCATCAAAAAGCTAAACGCGTTGATTAAAGTCGAAGTGTTTCCGAACAATATGTTTATCGTGAAATTTCTTTCTTCGGTCTTTATAAATCCTCCTGTGTTCATAGGAAAAATTACGTAATTCTTCCAATTCAATTAATTGTAATTTTCTATGGATATCGGCGTCAGATAAATACATGTTGAGTTGTTTTGCTGCCCAAAAAGCCCCTTGTTCTAGTTCTACCGAGAGATAGCATGCCTTCCCAAAAATTAGACAAAAGGGAGACATGCTGAGCGGAGTTTTAAATGCAGTACGGTAGGCCCATAAAGCGTTGTCCAATTTGGTGGACCAATCTTTTCGGTCGGACCGAACCGTCTTTTGTAAAATATTTTTAATTTCCCGATTAGAGACTTCAGCCTGGCCATTTGTTTGGGGGTAATAAGGTGTGGAAATTTTATGAGTAACCCCGTATTTAGAAAGAAGGTGACGAAATTGTGAGTGGGTGAAATGTGAGCCTCCGTCACTGATAATGGCTTTTGGAATGCTGAATCTTGAGAAAATATTTTTCTTCAAAAATTAGACAACCACACGGTGATCACTAATGCGGGTGGGTATTGCTTCTATCTATTTTGAAACATAGTCGACTACGACAAATATATATAAATACCCACCAGAGTTGATGAACGGTCCCATGAAGTTGATGCCCCAAACATCAAAAATTTCAACCTCTAAAATAGGATTAAGGGGCATCATATCCTTCTGAGTCATGTTGCCGATGCTCTGGTAACGCACACAGGATCGAACAAAGTTATGAGCATCTTTGTGCAAGCTGGGCCAATAGAATCCCGCATTAAGGATTTTAGCTGCAGTTTTCTTGCCCGAAAAATGTCTACCACAGGCCATTGAGTGACAATGTGTCAAAATATCATGGATTTTAGAATCAGGTACACATTGTCGAATGACCTGATCGGCACAAATGTGGAAAAGATCGGGCTCCTCCCAAAAATAGTATTTAATATCAGCAAAGAACTTATCCCATTTTGTTTTTGGCCAATCAACGGGGATTCGTTCTGTTGCTAAATAGTTTGCAATGGGCACAAACCAAGGGAGGTTGTAGTAGCTAAAATGCTTTCATCGGGGAACTAATCAGGTGGGGTCATTATGTCATTCGTCATAAGATGAGAGAGATGGTTGGCCACTACATTATGTGATCCTGCCTTATCCTTGATTTCCAAGTCAAATTCCTAGAGCAGCAGAATCCAACGGATAAGGCGGGGTTTCGCATCTTTCTTTGTCAGCAAATATTTAATTGCTGAGTGGTCGATATATACAGTGACATGTGACCCCAAAAGATAAGATCTAAATTTTTCTAAGGCAAATATAATGACAAGAATTTCTTTTTCAGTAACCGTGTAATTTCATTGTGCATCATCAAGAGTTTTGCTAGCATAATAGATCACAATGGGCTTCTTGCCAATTCTTTTCCCTGGAACGACCCCTACAGCAAAACCTGAGGCATTTGTCATTAATTCAAAGGGACTATTCCAATCAGGTCACTACCAAATTGGTGCCTCAGTAACCTCTTTCTTCAATCTCAAAAAACTCTCCAGGCACTTATCATTAAAATCAAATGGCTGTTCTTTAGTGAGAAGCTAACTTAAGGGCTTGGAGATTTGGGGAAAATTTTGTATAAATCGACGATAGAAACCCACATGACCCAAAAAGGATCTGATCTGTTTGACAGTAGTGGGCGGTGGGAGCTTAGATATAGCATCTATTTTTGCTTTATCTACCTCGATTCCTTGTTTTGAAAAAACATGGCCCAAGACAATACCTTCCTGGACCATGAAATGACTTTTTTCCCAACTGAGGACCAGATTGACTTCTATGCATTTTTGGAGAGTTCTTTCAAGGTTTTTGAGACAATGGTCAAAAGAATCTCCAAAAATAAAGAAGTCATCCATAAAGACTTCTAAACATTCACCTACTAGGTCTGAAAATATTGCAAGCATACACCTTTCAAAAGTCGCAGGTGCATTGCAAAGACTGAAGGGCATCCTTCAGAAAGCAAAGGTTCTAAAGGGGCAGGTGAAAGTTGTTTTGTCCTGGTCCTCAGGATGAACCGCTACCTGATTATAGCTGGAATAACCATCCAAAAAATAGTAAAAATCTCGTCCGGCTAACTACTCCAAGGTTTGATCAATAAAGGGGAGCGGGAAATGGTCCTTCTTGATGGCGTTGTTTAATTTTCTACAATCAATACACACACGCCAAGAAGAGGCAATTCCAGTGGCTACATTCTCCCCATTATCATTAGTGACAACTGTTAGTCCAGCCTTTTTAGGCACAAATTGTGTTGGACTAACCCAGGAGCTGTCAGAAATGGGGTAGATGATATCAGCATCCAGCCACTTAATAATATCCTTTTTTACCACCTCCTGCATAATAGGGTTCAAGCACCTTTGTGGTTGGCGGGAGGGGCGAGAATCATACTCTAAATATATACGATGTGTACAATAGGACAGATGAATACCCTTAAGATCAGAAGGGTCCAACCAATAGCTTTTTGATATTTACTCAAAACCTGGAGCTTTTGTGCCCCAGTAAGCTCAGAATTTATAATCAGGGGCAGGGTCTGTTTAGGACCTAGGAAGACATATTTAAGGGAGTTGGGCAAATGTTTTAATTCCAATTGTGTGCCCGGCACCGAAAGAATTTCTGCTTTGTGGGCTAGTGGTGAGGTGAGAGTGAAAGGGTCAGCTGGAGGGTTAGCTGGACGTGTGGTTAGGGTGGAAGGGTGAGAAGAGGTGGAATCTTCAGGAACCGTATTGATAGCAAAACAGGAACCTAAATGGGAAATCTGCAAAGTTTCCTCCACAATGTTTTCTATTTCTGAATCTGAATCATCAAAGAAATCTGGTTCTTGGAACCGCCTAGAAGCTTGAAAAATGTCTAGGGTTATAGATTCACCGCCACACATGATCTTCAGCTTTCCAGAATCACAATCAATATTCACGTGGGCGGTGGCTAAGAATGGTCTTCCAAGAATAATGGGGGCAAACTTTAGTGCTTCTGGTACCTCTATGTTCAGGACTAAAAGGTCTACTGTAAATAGACAATTTTTGACCCGGACAAGAACATCCTCAACAATTCCCCTTGGTTTAATTGTAGATCGGTCGGCTAATTGGAGAGTAACCTCAACAGGCTTTAATTCACCGATCTTAAATTCCTCAAGAATAATTGTGGGGATAAGATTAATTGAGGCACCAAGATCCAACAAAGCACAATCAAATGAGGTATCATTAATGATAACTTGAATTAGTGGGCGCCGGGATCTTTGCTCTTAAGAGGCAGTCGACTCTACACAACTGAGCTAATTGTCTCCGGAAGGATCACCTTTCCTAAATTTTGGGGCTTCCTTTCCGGGGTACACAAATCTTTTAGGAAATTTGCATAGGTAGGGATGTATTTAATGGCATCTAGGAGAGGGATATTAATTTCTACTTGTCCAAATAAATCCATTAATTCCTTCTCAGTGGGCTCGGATTTCTTCTTTTTCTTATTTGAAGAGTGGAGGGCTTGTGGAAATGGAGTAGGGTTTCCCTGTTTTGCATTAATTGGTTCCTGAACAATATGAGAGGGAGATGGGGAAGAGTTAATCTGTGTTTCATTAAAGCGGGTTTCTTTAATAGGCAAGGGATTACGAGTGGTTTTCCCATTCCTCAAAGTAACTGCATTTGCAGTCTGCTTGTTTCTAGGATGAGGATGGGAAGCTTGATTGTTATTGAAACCTGGTGGATGTTGAGATGCTGGTTGAATGGGTTGACTGGGATATCCACCATGGAATTGATTCCTTTGATTATTTGGGTTGGGCATGGGTTGGGAAGGTAAATTCCCAATAGGTCAATGATCAGGAGTAACCTTAACTTGGTGTTGCAAGTTGGTAATCATGCGGGTTACTTCTGTCATTTGAGTTTGCATTCCTTGCAGAGTTTTCATGACCTGATTGTTAATATCGTCCTGGGATGGTCCAGGTTTATACATAGGTTGCCCATAATTCCCAAAATAGTTTTGTTTGGGAAAAGGAATCAGGTTCGGGTTTTTCCAGGAGTGATTCGGGTTAGTCCTCCAGTTTTGATTGAAAGTGTTGGAGGGGTTTCTAAATTGATCCTGGAGAGCATAAATATTTTCTGAGGTGGGATCAAAAATATTTTGATCAAAATTCCCTGTCAAATCTTGCGGGAAATCAGCCGAAAATTGCTGACCAGCAGATGTGGCATCAATGTTGTGCAGATTTTCTCCTCGGAGAAGTTGTGGAGGGTTAGTGTATGGAGAGTTAACGTGTGGAACTTGTTTATTTGTGAGCTTTTCTTCCATTTTCTTTCGATGAATCTGCATCTGGTCCAGTCATTGAGCTAACATATATAGATCATCTTGAGTGACTGGAACAGAGGTGGATTTAGAGTCAATTTCATGGACTCCATGTCTGGGGTTTTGTGTTCTACCAAAAGTGTCCATTGAAGTCATGTTAAATGAGTTTTCACTCACTTCTTCAAAGAGAAGATAGGCACTTTTGGCATCTTTGTTAAAAAAATTACCCCCACATGAGGCATCCACAAATCGTTTCAATTGATCTTCTAATCCATGATAGAAGATCTGCACTAACTGCCGTTGTGGAATTTCATGGGGGGGACAACTTCTTAGAAGTTCCTAAAATCTTTCCCAGGCTTCGTGGAGGGGTTCACCAATTTTTTATTGAAAGGTCGTTATGGATCTTCTTAATGCATTCGTTCGACCGATCGGAAAAATTTTTTTTAGAAAAGTGCTTTTTAATTGGGGCCAGGTGGTAATAGGGCGCCCAACCATTTTAAACCAATGAGATGCTTTATCTTTAAGAGAGAGAGGAAAAAGTCTCATTAACCACATGTCTTCTTGCACATTGCGGGAATGAGTGGCTTGAGCGAGGACGGTTAATTCCTCGAGATGACAAAAAGGGTCCTCTCCTGGAAGACCATGAAAATGTCTGATATGGTTTAGAATGGCTAGATTGATCTCGAAATCCCCTTGTGGTATGACCACCCCTGGTCTTTCCTCGTAATTGGAAGGATCATAGAAATCCTTAAGAGGAACGACAGGTTGTTGGCAAGGTGATGGATTTTGTCCTTGGTTAGCTAGGTTCGTGACAGTCCTAGCTAAATCTTCTTGATTTTGTTGTAGTCGAACCAAATGGTCGACCATTAAGGTAAAGGGATTTGGATTTTGAGTTATAATTGGAGGGCCATTTGGCCATGCTGGAATTTCTGGTTGCTGGGCTAACAGGTTAGAAGTGGAAGCAGAATTTTTTTGTCGGCTTCCTGGGTTTTCCATTTTTTTAGAAGAGGAGGGAGAAGAAAACAACGATTTTCTGCTGCACGAGGCAAAATCAGATGGTCCCTCAAGGTGTGGTTTTTGGGACCGTCGCCCGTGCTTCCACTGTTTTGGAAGAATTGGAGGGGAGGAGAAGAGAAAGCAATGAGAGAAAGTGTGCAATTCAAACAATCAAAACTAGACCTAACTTAAGTGTGACTCCCTAACAATAAACCTAAGACTTAGTCTATGTAGGAAGTAAGTAATCAATTGTGAATACCCGTTCTGTCAACAAATCTAGCCAAGTTGCTTAAGGGGAGGTTTGGGCCCAAACATTTCCTAGAGAAAAACCCAGGTGCTTGTATAAACCCGCACCTGGTCGTTTGACATGGCCCCTCAGCCTGAATACCAGATATAGATGACAGAATTGGTATTAATTAAAGAAAACTTAAGATCATATAGCAAGCCTAAGTTGACAAAGCCTTAGGGGTCAAGTTGCTATGGATTTTAGTTAGGTATAGGATACTATAGTGCACACGGAATGTGGAGGGCGTTAATTAGGTTGTTACCCTATTATTTCAAATTTTTGTGTGTGTCCAAGAAATAAAAAGTTGTTCCAATGCAAATTAAGTTGTCACACAATTTTTTTTTGTATTTATATCTTTTAGGATTCAATTTAATTGAATGCGTTTTAGGGTTATTCTTTTTAAATGTTCAAACAAGTTTGAAACTCCACAATCAAAGGAAAAACAAATTGTATTGGTGATGATGTATTTCCTTTATGTTGTGGGACTAAAAAGCAAGAAAGAAACCCTAATTGAATTTGAACCCTAATACAAAAAATTACTACCAATGAATTCTTTTCAGGCTTTCTAAATAGGTAGTGGTCCAAAAAATGCAAACAACACCACTACCTTATGTAAAATCAAACAAGGATTCTAGAAAATATTTTTGTAAGATTTTAGGAATTTGTTTGATAATTGTTTCGAATTTTTATTTGTACTAGTGTCAAAGTCCACAAATGATACCTGTGGATATTTTGGACTTTTCAGTATTACCACTGACCTCAGAAAATTTTGATGATTTTATATGATATGTAAAATTTTACAAGGATTCCAGAAACCTAAATTTCACAAAAATTGGATGAGTATAAAAATTTCAAACATTCATAGACAGTAGCAAAATAGGAAGATTGGAGGGTGCGACCCCTCTTCAGTCCATGAATTTTTAAAAATTAAATACAAAGCTAATTAATCTAAAATTTGGAACAGATGTTCCTAACTTAATTTGGAATCATTGTATGAATTTTAGGAGGTCTGTGGTGTTGGGAATTGATTTTTTAAGTCTGGATAGAAATCTGGACCCGAAAAATAGAACACCAATACTTGAAATGAAGTGGTGTTAATAAATCATTCAAGCAAACAATGAATTTTATTGGACACCACTCCACTTAATTAAGATGTTTGGGATCTTGAAAGCCAAGTTTAATATTTTTTGTAGTTTTAATTAATTATGTGACCAGAAAAGGGAACCAACCTGAAAATCTGCGAGAAGAAAAGGAACTTTGAGCTTTTGCTTCCAAATTCTTGCTTTCCCACTGTAGTTCCTGCACACACTAGAGAAAAGAAAGGGAAGGGGATGAGATCTACTTCAAGCAAGAGAGAAATGACCAATGCAAAGCCGTGCCACCCCGGCAACGACACCAAAAAGTGATGCGAAAAATCACGTGATTTATAAAAGCAGGTTTTTAATGTCGTAACACACAAATTTGCATACGCTTTTAAATTTATATTCCTAGATAGGGGAGTATCTAGGGTCGTCCAAGGAGGAAAATTTGCAATTCAATTCTCTTGCTTTCAAAATAGATCTCAACTTTCTTTTTGGTATTTTAAATATGTAATTTTTTTTTTAGTTTTGGAATAATAAGGGCAGAGTGCGAATTGTGACGGAAAAGTGCTAACACCTAAAATGGCTAAGCTAAAACTTAAGAGATGAAAATGTCAACTACCTAAGCTCACTCTAGGCAAGTAGAGGCCTAAAGTAATTAGAGAGTGGAAGTAGAACAAGTGGTAGAACAAGAGTAACAATTGCAACAAGAAATTAAAAAGAAGGTAATTTAATTAAATAGAATTTGTGTTCTTTTCAAAGACAAGTAGAGGAATGCTTCTACAATAATTGAAGAATATAAAAGAAATAGAAGAAACAGAAATTCTCTTGTAGAATATGGTGAAGAAGGGAGTCTTCTTGCTCCAAGCCTAGCTGCTCCTTGGCTTGGAAAGAGGGTCTCCTTCTTCTCCTTCCTTGAAAGCTCCTCCAAGGTGGATGCTACCACCTTCAATGCTCTCCTCCACAAGTGGGCATGTACCACCCTCAAGCTTTCCTCCAAGGTGGCATGGACCACTTTCAAGACCTCCTCCAAAGGTCTTCCTTTCCTGGCTCCTCCTTTGGCTGGCGTGGGCTCAAGAGAGAAGGGAAGAGGGGAAGGCACCGAAGGGACAAAATATCCCCCTAATCTTCTTCTTCTTCTCTCTTGGGTGTGGTCTCTAGGTAGAGTATGAGAGTGAATTTGCTATCCTAGGATGCTTTGAATGGTGGTGGGTAGTGGTCTTTTTATAGGGTAGGATGAGGGGTTAAGGTGACTCTTGAAATGGAGGGCTAAGATGGGAGGATGGAGGTGGTTAGGTGATCCTAGGGTTAAGGATGGTTGGCACCACCTAAGGGGTGTAAGGGGGGTAGTTATGGGTGGCCAAGGGACATCTAAAAGTGGCACCAACCATGGAGAGGTGCCATGGGTTGGTTCCAACTTTGAGGCTTCTACAAGGGGGTTGAGGTGGATGGTGGAGATGGCTTGGAGGGGTTATGTGTAGGGTGGATATGGGGGTTGAGGTTGGTGCCAAAAGGGAGGTAGTTAGGGTTGGTTTTGGTGCCATCTTTATGTGTCTTTTGGTGGTTAGTTGAGGGGTGAAAGGTGGTGAAGAGGTGGCGCCAACTTTGAGTAGAGGTGGAGCTAGCTTAAGTAGGCTTAGGTGGACTTAGAGTGGTAGGTTATGTAGGTGGAGTTAGGGTTAGGTTTTTGGTGCCATGGAAGTGGATGCTAGCTAAGCTAAGCTAAGCTATCTTAGCTAATGGTGGAGTACAGGAGGAGGTGTTGGAGCTAGGGTTTGGAGGGAAGAGCTGAATCTGAAGAATCTGGAGCTGAAGTGGAGCTGGCAGCTGTTGAAGAGGTCAACATGGGGCTACTCTAGCTGGCTTAGCTTGCTAGTTCTTTGTTAGCTACTAAGCCAAGCTAAAGTGAGCTGGATTCTATTGAATGGAGCTGAGGTGAGCTGGGTTTGGTGCTCCCGGGGTGGATCAAGCTGGTTGAGACAGCTAAGGTAGCTTAGCTCAATTGCTTGAGCTAAGCTAGGTCCCCGAGAGCTGGACTTGAGCTTCCTGAGCTGGGATGAATTCTTCTTCAGCTGGATGGAGTTAGGGTGAACTCCATTCAACTCAACTGAGCTAGCTAGAGCTCCCTATGGACTTGTGGGAGCTGAGATGAGCTAGACTCAACTAGGTTGAACTGGATCTGAGCTAACTTGAGCTAGGGTGAGCTAAGATGAACTCTCTTGTGCTGCCATTCAGTTGAGACTAGCTGAATAGAGCTAGGATGAGCTAACCCTAGTCCAAGTGAGCTAGGTTCCAACTGTGGTGAGCTGGATCAAGTTGAGTTCCAGTTAGTCTGATCTCCTCTTTCACCATTTGCCTTCTTGAGTGCTAGGGTTTTAGAGATCTGTATATCTGTTCATCCCTAACACTCACAAAAACACATTAAAACAACAAAAGAAAATGCAATGCATTCCTAACCTAGTTAATTCCTAAATGCAGCCCAAAACCCATTTGCGTTGTAAAATCCTAAGAGCTAAGTTTGTTTTAATGCATAAGAATGATGATAAACTGGCGTTTATCAATAGGAACCTAAATTAAGGTGTCCTAACCCTAGTACATCACCTCTAGACCTACCTAAGGACCTAATTAGATCCTCACCAAACCCAATTGGCTTAGATCAAAGTCAATTACCTTCACCTAAGTCAATTGGACTCATTGAGTCCAATTGAGCTTAGATCTCAACCCACACAAGTTCAATTGGACTTAGTGAGAGTCCAATTGACCTAAACCCAACCTAATTGAGTTATTTCACTCTCAATTAGGCTCACACTCATTCAATTAAACTCAGGTTAAGTTTAATTGCAATTTCCCCTTAGCAATTAGGGTTTGTAACCCTAATTCAAGGCATACACCTACCTAAACCCCTTAGGACCTAACCTAAACCACCTAGCCACATAGGGCATGACCACATACACACACACCCATTCATGCACTCCCACACATCTAGAGTTCTCTAGAACTCTCTCCAAGTGGCGCCACTCTTGGTTGCCAAATTTAGCAACCAAGAGTCATTCAAATTGAGATCCACATTTTTTGGATCTCAAAAACACTTGGCCGGCCACTCTTGGACTCTCTCTGGAGAATTCCACACTTCTCTAGAGAGAATCCCTTAGGTCTATAAAAAGACCTAAGGGGTGGCCATTTGCACCCATCCACATTCATTGGCTTCAATCAACTTTTTGGCCATACTTGCTTGGCTCCATCCACCTCCACTTAGGCTAGCCGCCACCCTCTCCATTCCATCTCCATGAGCTGAGCACTATCATGAAGGACACCATGCCAGAATGCTGGATCACTCCTCCAACCTCTCTCCAAGGGCCGACCTAAGCTCCATTGGCCACCCCTCATTCTCCTGTCTACCACTCCAAGGCCATCGGAGACCACCTCTGAATGCCCTCACTTCTAATAGATTAGTAGCTAGTTCTTTACATTTACTGCTTTTATTTACTGCTTAGTAGTGTAGTCCTTATTCTTCCCCAATGATGAATGCAAAATCCCCTCGTAGATTCTTGTATGCGATCGTTTTCTGATAGCTAGACCTACATTTTTAAGCATTCATGTACAAGCTTTTCTCTACAAGTTCATGTTGCAAACACTCTCCAAATGAATGAATGAAAAATATATATTCTATATATATATGTCAATGTGTTGAGAATCATCATGAGCTCATTGCAATATCTTTTGTGTGATTAATGTTGCCTATTTTTAATTTCTGATATTTTGCAACAAGCATGTCATTTCCGAAAAATATAGAAAATCTGACTATAGACGCATTTTCTGTAAATAGTCACCACCTCACTAGAATCGTGCGCACAGAAACTCACACTTTTACCTTTGTGATCTATTTAACACATGCGCACATGATTAGGGTTCATAATAGAAGTGGTGAAATCTTAATCAAAAGACTGAAAACCGACGTGCGATTTTAAACAAAATGGAGCGATAAAAGATCGAATTCAAAAGTAAAACAAACGCCTCCCAGAGACGAACGACCAGGACTCAAGTCTCGTTATCTTTTATTAAATATTTTTGTTTGATTGTATTACGCACTATACTACGACATTTTCCTAGCAAAAATGCACAATACGATTCCCAAACAGCCCCTGCCTCTCACCGCAGCACACGCCACCAACACCATAGCCGTAGCCTACCCTCTCCTCTTCTCTGTTTTCATTTTCTTCATCTTCTTCCTCACTACCATCCCCTGTCCCACCAAAGAACCCAAAGCTCCACCGCACGCAGTGACTCCCCCAAGCCTTCTCCAACCGCCAAACTCGACACCAAGCACCGTCCACGTACCCTCACCGAGCTCAGAGATCATGCACAGCCACGCGTGGCTCACATGCGCTACCCCACAGACCACAGCAACCTACCACCACCGCTTGCTGCTGGCCTCTTTTCCTCTGATCGGCGACCTCTAACAGCCACTCACCGGTGCATCTCCACCATCACGAAGCCTCCCCTCCAGTGGACCTTCTCCAATGAAGCCACCAGCTGACGACCTCTCCTCCGCGTGTGCGAGCAAGGGATTTGTTTCCCCTATTTCACTACAGTAACATCCCAATTAAAATTTACCAATAATGCCATTAAAGATGCATTGTTCATTTATTTATCTAATTATTATATTCAGATGAATTGCATGAATTTCCCTCATGTTTATTTGAATTATGAATAGTTGCATTTATCTCTTAAATAATAGAGTATGGGATATTGGCTATAGGGAACAGGTTCGGTTCTGATTTATATTGACGATATTTGTAAGTACTAAGATTACAATTCACGTATTCCATAGTGGTGATTTTGCATGTAACCTCCCTATATTCTTGGGTAACTACATAAATGCTAACTTATGTTGAAAATGAATTGCAATAACTAGTATGCACACCCGTTGAGATTCCCGAATAAATAAAGCACTACTTACTACTCCAATAGGCTATTGATGGGAACACCATTATGAGCCATAACTAGCTCAATTTTACCTGATTAAGCCATTAAATGCTCCTACATAATCGCCAGAGAACCCTAAGTCACTGCATAATCATTCTGAGGGAAAGACAAGCAACGAGGGTTAAAACTATAATTTTACCATCATATCATGAATGCAAAATAACCATAGGTTTTCTCAGGGGTTAATTAAGTGTCATATGGCCTTAAAAGGCTAACAAGTGGGTTAGAATAGACAAAAAAGGGTTTTTGCGTGTTTTGAGAATTAAATGACTTCTAAAACCTTAAAAATAGACCTGCTTAATTAACTGAGGTTTTGGTTAGGATAAAATTCACCAAAACCCTTTAAAAATCATATAAAAATATTCTCTACGGTTTGGTATTTTCAATTTGACCATTAGAACTCATCTTGACCCAAAATAGAGTCTCAGACAAATAACTACCCTAATTTGGATTTCTGCATAATTTTTCTAATCAAACGTGATCAACACCAAAATCTAACTTCACCATTGGATTCCTTAGGTCAAAATTATATTTGTATCAAAATTTGGGCCCAATATGAGATTGTTTCGACCTATTTTGCACTTTGATCTAAGTCTGACTTTCTTTATCTCCAATAGCCCCTTAGCTTTTGAACTTCTTACAAAAAGCCCCCCAACTTCTTCATCATCTTCGAAAAAAGGTCCCTGGTGCCATTAAAGGCAACCCTGAGCTTCACCATTGAGATCGAGCGAGAATTTCTCGCTCGATTCTCAATCAATCAATCCCAAAATAGACACTCAAATTCTTGACGAAGTTGCCTTCCATTTAAGCCACATATTGGGCTCCAAGTCTTGCCCAAAGTGCCATGCAAATCAATTGAAATTTAGGTTTCTATCTCTAGCAAAGCTTTCCAAGCTTGAGAGCTTGATTCCCAAGCTCCGTTCGCCATCTGATGACCTATAAAAGAACCCCCGGGGCACAACAAACTTTCCATGCTCGAATTCGACTGGAATAACCCCCAATTCTTCTCTCCACCTCCAATCAAAGTGCTCCTCGACGTCCAACGACCTCCTCCATCTCCATTCCTTGTCCGTTCGCAATACCAACGATGGATTTATCCTTCCCTCTCTCCTCCGCATCACGCAGTACTAACCAGCACCACTATCTTCATCCTCGTCGTCCAACCCCAACCGGAGCCAGCTTCGTCTCCGGTGCTGACCATACCGCAATCGGTGCCATCTCTGCTACCCCTCTCAATCAAGTCCTCAGCTTCTCCTCATCACGTCAACATCTCCAACATATCGTTCCGACCCTGCCAACGCCCTCCGTGACTCTGTCTTCCATCTCACCGGCATACCCCCGGCGAGCGCTAGCAGCCATCACAGACCACCTACACTGCCGCTTCCACGCTCCACACCTCTGCCTCAACTTCAGGAGCGAAAGCCCTAACTTTGTTAGGATGATTGCCTCTCCAAACTCCCCACTGAACAAACCAACATCCGGCCACCCTCCACGAGGTCGACAAGCCCCTTCACACATGCTCACGCCATGCCACCGCCACCGTTGAACTCACCGTGATCCAGCAATCGTTCCTGAGCTTTCTGACACGGTCGAAAGGCCTTATTGTTGTTTTTAGGTTCCAAGCATCTCTGCCATTAATGCAGCTTCTCCGTGAAGATCTAGCCGTGTTCTTGAGGTCTCCGCTCCAAGCTGTAGCTCCATGTCGACGCAGAAGTCATCCAGGATTACACCCAGGTCTCCAATTGGGTGAAACACCATCGACAATTGTTGCAATCAAATAAGGAACCACTTGCAGACTCTCGCGCTAAACTCTCAGTGGGATAGTCCCACATCGGAAAGCGTCGACCTTTTAGAGCGGCAAAAATTGAATTTGTGCCTACGCCTTGTTGCCTCAGACACAAGGGGTGAGGTCCCTCACACCCCTCACTCTGCCTTGCCCGTGACACTGCTCACACGGGCCTAGTCCGATTACTCGCTTAAGCTATACACTCCTCGCTCACCACCCACTGCCAGTAAGTCTGGACCTGGGTGCACGCTTGATCTGTATACCCGAATACCCGATCTTGTGGAAGGCTCTAGGAGAGTGTGACCCAGAGAGAGAAAGAGAGAGAGCGCATGGGGGTTACAGGGGTTTTGCTCTCTGGAGAAGTGGTCGACACTTAGCCAAATCTGAAGACCCTTTCCCCCTCTGTGTGGAGAAGAGAAGCAGAAGGGTCTGTGAAGAAGAAGAAGGAAGCAGTTGAAGAAGAAAGCAGAGTTTGTGTAGAAGAAGAAGAACAAAGACAAGCACAGAGAAAGAGAAGAAGAAGCAAATCAGAAGAGAGATCACTGTTCATCCAAATGTTTAAGATGTCTGATCATTAAATCAACGTCTGATTTGAGTTAATTTCTACATAGCTATTGAGTTCCATTTGATATTATTGTAGGGAGTAATTGATGATTCAAATCACTATTTTACTCTATTCCTTTTGCAGTTTGACACCTGATATTATTGCCACATTATTCTAAATCAATTCTTGATCATAATTTCTTATCTCTGTTGTTTAAAATTGCAATATTGAGAATCGAATTCCTACTTGCTCCCACCGAACGACCTCGGACTTCAAATTCAAGTAATAAATTGTATTTGTTTTTCACACCGATTCGACCTATACTGCAACACGACGATTTTAAAACCCATTTCAGAGCGACTAACATTTTGGCACTGTTGCCATGGAGCAACGTGCAATTTAGATCTCTTGATTGCAATATCAGATTTGCTACTAACTTGCTCTATCTCTTTTGATTGTGATTTATTTCAGGGACTCATTGAAAGAAGATCAGCCGCACATCAACCACTCCATGGGCAGGTAAACTCCATCTACCCTCTTCTAAGGCCCTAATTCTGAAAAACTAAAAAAAAAGAAGAAAAAATCAATTAAGGCTACTTGCATTATATTCTTAGATTAATCATCAAGTTGCCTAATTTGATACATTCTATTTAAACAACATTCAGATCCTGATTTGTGCAACTACTTGAAGCTTAAGGTATCTAGGGCTATCACATTCTTGCTTGAAGCCATAGGTACCACATTTGGAAAAATTAAATTGGACCAATCAAAGCCAATTAAGGATTCCAGTTTAGGGTTTTAGAGACACACTTGCTTAATCAAGAATTAATCTTTCCAAACAATGTGTGCCTAAGCCTTGATTGAATTGATCTATTCATGCAAACCCTAAAATCAGGCTCTTAATTTCATTTGAACACTAAAAGAGGGACCTAAATATTTCAAAGGACAAAACAAGTGAAGTTAACCTACCTTGTTGGGTTAACCAATCTTCAAATTAGGTCACTTTGCAGAAAAACATCTTAAAAGTTCAAGTGAAATCATAAGCACTCTTGCTCTTAATTAAAAACTGGTATACTTAAGAGGTCAAGTCCCCATTCTGGTCTACCTGGATCATCAGTGATAAGAGAGGTCGGGTGAGGGAAACTCTGTAACTCGTGGGGGCACTCTGCCATGTAGAGGTCATTGCGGGACTCTCCCTCTCTAGCTGCCCAGGTAATTCTCAAGTGGACGACTTTCTAGCTAAGGGGCATCATTAGCCCCGAACCTCTATAGTCATCCAAAATTTTTGAGTGTCTTGATTGAGTCCATCACATTCTATTTCTCATCTATTCCATCGGTGCATGTTTGGGAGGAGGTCCTTAAGACCATCCCTAAGGCCTCCATTAGACATTCACTCTCATTGAGGTCGAGCCTTGACTTCCGTGTTTGTGCAACAACCTGATCACATTGACATATCCTCTGATTCAGAACCTACGTCCCCTTCATCAACTATGGATCACCAAGAAGAGCAACCTAATCTTGAGCAACAATTCCATGATTTCCAAAATTGAATCAATGCCATTATCAACCCACCACGGCATCCTCAAATGCGAGATCACTATAATCTTGCAGCAATGGAGATCAAACCCTGAATCAACATTCCCGTGGGAGGACCCGAGGTAGATCTCAAGCCTAGCATGCTTCATATGACCCCAAAATTTCATGGCTTGAACTCCGAGGATCCTTTCCAGCACATCAAAAACCTAAAACATCTGGCCCACACCTTTGGGGCAGATATACAGAATCAGGACAGATTACTCTTAAAGCTCTTCTCATTCTCCCTGGCTGACAAAGCCGCTCACTAGTTTCAGACTCAACCACACACGATCAACACATGGGGAGAACTTCAAACTGCCTTCCTACAAAAATTCTACCCCATTGGTCGTACCAACACGATGTGGCACCAAATCATGCACTTCTCCCAAGGAACAGGAGAATCTCTACACGAAGCATGGGATCTCTTTATGGATCTCATGCGTAAGTGCCCCCATCACGGAGTTCCAAAGTGGGAACAAGTCCAATCCTTTTACCATGGACAACATGAAGATATCAAGCTCTTTGTCAATGCAACCTGTGGTGGTAGCATCATGGGTCAACATGAAGACACGATCTGGAAAATTCTCAAAAACATGTGCGAGAACTCCCCGAGCAATGTGTCATTGGGTGCGTACGACCGGACATCCACCTGCACATTGGCAAATAATCAGGGGGTACACAAATCCTGAGGCCTTTCCTCATCCGTTGATCTGGAGTTGGTAGCCAATCAATTGGACAAGGTCTCCATTATCGAGAAAAAGGTGGACATCATCACTCGTCATCTACACAAATCCACCTCTGCACCTCAAAGCACATATGCGCACCCTCCCACAGGAAGGGAGGTTGCGCACAACATCTACCACTCCCCGGGGATGGATGCATATCCACCTCCATCTGATTATGGCTTCGGAGGCAACTCCGGGTCAGCCCACCTTTGTTGGGGGAACTCTGAACCCCCGTACCCTGATTATCTTGAACCTCCTCTGACCTGCGAGGATCTTCATGCCATCCAAAATAATCCTTTCTCCAACACTTACAACTCTGGATGGCGTAATCATCCTAACTTTTCATGGTCGAGAAATAACCTGAATCTAAGACCTTAATTCCAACCCTGACCACAGGCACCGTGACCTTATCAGCCCACCCAACCAAGGCCCACTCAAAACTTCCAATCTGGACCACCTAAAGAAGATCATACATCTCTAATTCTCCTGACCTTGGTTGACATGCAAAAACAACACAAAGTGGAGATCTCTGAGTTACAAAATCAACTGGCCCAGCTAGCAAGTGCTTGCCAGCCTGGTGCACTTCCTTCTCAGCCTCCTCCAAACAAGAATAATGTGCCGAACCAGAGGCACATTATGAACCCAAATCAAGGCCAAGCTCACTTTGTTTATCAGGTCCCTTCTGCTCCATCACCTGACGAAATGGATGCTTCAACTTCGTGCTCAGGATTTCAACAGCAAACACCTATTTTGCCCAACCCAAACCAAAATCAGGTAGGATTAAATTCCATCACCACCCATAGTGGCAAAGCAACACAAGACCCACCCTTTCCTAGCCACAACATGCCTGAGACCATAAACCCTAACCCTAGATTGGTCATCTAGGACACACCCGTCCCTAATAAAGAGCTTGAGCCAATTCTAGAGGAACAATCTAAGGTTCCATTTCCCAAGGCCTTGACCAAGGGAAAAAGGATAGCCAAACTCGTGACACCTGAGGAGGACCTGGTTAAGCTCTTTGAGCAAGTCCATATAAACATCCCTTTGATGGATGCGATACGCCACGTACCAACTTATGCACGATTCCTAAAAGACGTGTGTACACCTAAGCATAAGCAGCGAACCAAAGGCGGGAACCCGATCGTACTATCGGAGCAAGCGAACTCTGTCATTTTGAGCAAACTCCTGCCAAAGGCAAAAGACCCAGGCACCCCTCTGATCTCCTATGCAATCGGTGATATACAATTTGTCTGAGCTTTATTGGACCTAGGAGCCTCCATAAATTGGATACCCACATCCCTACTAGACTACTTCGAGGAATCTGAGCTTAAACCGACAGAAATGACTTTGCAGCTAGCCGACCAATCTATTAAGTCATCAAAAGGAATTCTCGAGGATGTCATAGTTAGGGTACATGATTTCTTTTTTCTCGTGGATTTTATTGTCTTAGACATGGATTCTCCTAAGAATGTGAAGAATACACCGATCATACTAAGGAGACCCTTTCTGTCCACTGCGAGGGCCAATATTAATTGTGAAGAGGGCCAAATTGAACTAAAATTTGGGAGCAAGACGTTGAAGATTGACATCTTTAAGGCCCAACAAGGAATCAATTGTGGAGTTATAGAACAAATTTGTGATATCGAGGTTGTGGTTGACGACCTATGTATCGAGGAAAACCTGACTATTTCTGATCAACCATAAGAAGATCAAAACCCGCAATTAGAGGACTCTGAACCTAAGATAGATACTCCCATAACTCCTTCCTTTGCACTCGACACCCACCCTGAACAACCTACTGCTGCTGACAACCCAGTTATGGAATTAAAGCCTCTTCCCGATCATCTGAAATATGTCCTTTTGGGTTCCAATTAGACGTTTCCGGTGATTATCAACTCCCAACTCACACCTGATCAGGAAACACGCCTGATTTTTGTTCTCCAGCAGCATCGGAGAGCCATTAAATGGACTCTCGATGATCTGACTCGTATCAACCCTTCATACTGCACACATCACATCTATACCAAAGAGGGCTGATGTAAACACATTATTGAGGATAAAATGACTATTCATGCAAGTTTCTAGGCTTAGATTTGCATTTTATGTTATAAACATTGCATAGCATGCATCATTCTGCATTTAGAGTAGTTGTGTATAATTTAGGTTAATTACGTCCTTTTTATGGTCAAGAGAGAAGGATATTTATTTCGAAGGCTCAGATTGACGATCTGACCATACGAATCTGATCAAGACGACGATCAGAGTCCAACGCCTCCAAAATCACCTCGATTAGAGTCTTGTAGCACCATATGCAATCCGAGGAAGATCAATGGCCAAGGGACTAGGTGACATAATTCAGAGCTTCAAGTGACAAATCCGACAGCACGGATGGATTTGGCTCGACGATCGTAGAACAACAGCGTAAAAATTGCCTCAATCCAACCTCTGTAGCAGCCCCTACAATGAAAAGAAATTGGATGGCCCAGATTGTGCCACGTGGTGCAGCCCAGGCCACCCATGCACGCTGCAGTGTGAGTGCGCACGTGTGCGCGAAGGCACCCATGCACATAGCACAGCGCCAGCGCGTGAGCATGCAAGCAGAGCGCGTGCCAGCGCAGTGGCAGCGTGAGTGCGTGCTCGGTTGGTGCCAGCCTACGGCGACACATGAGCTAGACCTACAGCGACTCTTACAGCCGTCGCTAATTCTTCGTGTGCTAGCAAAGCCAGCTATGGACGTAAGCAGGCGTGAGCGGGCATGAGCTACCTACAGCGACGCTTCAAGCAACAACCTAGAGGTCACTAATGGTCCCATACCTATTTTTGCCTCTTCTCCACTATAAAAGGACCTACACCCCCTCCCTTCCAAGCCATCTCTACCTACTCTACTCCCACCTACTCCCAAGCTCTAACAAGCCTACCAACGCTCTGTTAGAGCTTGCTCTCAAGCTCCCAAGGCTCCTATTAGTGTAGCGAACCTCTGCCACACCAAATATTCATCCCTCTTCCCATCCCCATTCATAAGTTGCCTTGGAGACGTCCTCCCACCTCCATTCCGGTAGCAGATCATCTCCGCCTTCTCACCTCCATTCTGGAGCCACGCTGAAGCTTTCCTCTACCCGACGTCCTCCTGCATCTCACCTCCGTCGTCCTACTCCTCACCTCCTTCGTCCGAGCTTCCGCTAAGTGCCGTCGTCTCATCGAACAGCTGATTCAGGAGATTCCTTCTCACTTCTCTCTCTTTTTATGCTTTCATAGTTGATTGTAATTGACATTGAAGTGATATCTATATCATATTTGTTCCATATCTCTAGTGATTCATTCTACTTGTCTTCTTCTTACAAAAATACAAAAAAATAACAAAACCCTAAAATACCAAAAAGAAATAAATCAAAGCACGATTTTCAATTAAAGTAAACATCGCCTCCCTATGTTTGACCCAGGACTCCCTTGGAGTTTCAGTATAAATTTTATTTGACCACGAGTTTTGCAACTACGACGACGGGTTACTTGTAACCCGGATTTCAAACTTGCGAAACCTATGCAATCATTTTGGCGCCGTTGCCGGGGAGGCAATGGAATTTACTTTATTGTTTTCTACACTTCTTTACATTTACAAAGCACTATCCCAGCTTGTCTTTGATCTACTATCTTGCAGGTACCCCAGCATGGAGATCCAAGCGCGGTAGATCAGAGTAAAGTGCGGGTAGGGTGTTTTGTAAGTGTTCCCCATATTTACCCCCCACTAGTTCATTTCTCCACACTCATAACCAAAACCTAATCTACTGTGGTGTTTGCATAAACCCTAGGTTAGCTTTGTTTGTCTTGTTTTCCACCTTCATCCACCTCACCCCCACATTTTTAAAAATAAAGCAAAGAGATACTTTCTGCGGGATGAATCAATTTACACACTTTATACACCCACATCAGAGTCACATAACCTGACTTGATTTTCATCTACTCAACCGGGATTCCGACCTGTGGACCCAGCACACGAATTCAACATATAAAAGAGTAGAAATCATATTAGGTTAATCACCTTTTTGTGTGCCTTAATCAGTGGTGCATTTGAGCCGATTGATTGAATTGTTTGGGCCGCATCACTTAATCTAAAAGAGATTCATTTTGTAGCTGTCCCATAGGATTCAATACTTAGGTCAAGCTAGGCACTCCATATTTTCTTGATTTACAAAGGAAAAATACTTGAACTCATGCTTTCAAAACTTAGATTGCCTCACAAAACTTGATTGAATATACCTAGTATTTGAATCCTAAAAGCTACTAAGCAAGATTCAAACCCTAAAACTCACCTCATCATTAATAATCTTGCTTGAAAACCTCTTGGTTGTGCACATTCACACATTCTCAAACAAATCATTAATGGCACAACCCATTAAGGGCCCATCACATTCCAGAAGCACCATTGTCTCAAGCCTAACTAAAATTGAGTAGACGTTGGCCTTAAGGACCGGTTCGCTCTACATGATCCAAACTGAGATTATTCACGATTAACCTACTTCTACTAGTCAATCTGATGTCTAGCTAGGGGAGTAGCGTCAAACGACTGCGACTAGGGGGTACACTAGGAATCGGAGGCACAAGCTAAAGGAAGAACCTTCTCCCCAATCCCTCCTAACTAGTTGGATTGCTTGGACATAAGTAGAGTAAATTGTCCATAGTCTTAGGATGGATTCTAAGAGTCTGTAGACCTTTAGGCTACCCAACCTAACGATAGGCTTGTATTTTTGTGCTGCAGGGTCCCTTCTCCTCCTCATCCTTCCAACTTCCTTCTAGTGTATGCTTGGAAGGAGGTCATTAAACCCTAGATTGGAAGGACCTTTAGACCATTCCCAGAGGTGGAGGTTGAGCTTTAGCCAAGTAGATCCCATGGCTGATCAACAACCACCTCCCCCGCCCCCAAACCAGTAGGAGCTAATTCAAAGGCAGTTGGAAGAATTGTAGCAGATGCAGTAATGATTCCAACGAATGAATGGTTAGGGCACTCGACCCTTGAAGGATTTTATGATCCTTCAAATTATGAGGATCGTCCCAGTGTTGTGATTCCGCCGGAGATGTTGAGATCAAGCCCCAGGTTTTGAGTCTAATTAAACATTTTCATAGGCCTGGCTTAGAGGACCCATTCCAACATTTGGAGGACCTGATCACTCTGGTTCAAACCACCAAATCATGGAATGTGGATGAAGAATAGATGCTCATGAGGCTTTTCCCCCATTCACTCAGGGATAGGGCCGCACATTGGTATTGTACCATTGGAAGACCGATTCTACTTGGACAGCTTTGAAATTGGCCTTCTTGAAGAAATTCTTCCCAATTGGGCGAACCAATGCGTTGCAACGGGCAATTACCACTTTTGCCCAGTGGCAGGGGGAACCATTTCATGAGGCCTGGGAGATATTCCAGGATATGTTGCGGAAATGTCCATACCACGAGGTGCCTAAATGGAAACTTGTGCAGATTTTTTATCACGGGTTGAATGATCAACTCCGTAATCATGTGGATGCTTCTTATGGAGGCAATTTCCTCAACAAAGATGCAGATAGCGTGTATGATTTGTTTGAGGAAATGAGTGAAAATTTTTTAAACCACGCCTCCATGGAAACCTTCAACCAATCCCAACAAACTAGATCAAATGCCAATGAGGTCCAAGATTCTCATACTTCTGATATGGAATTGATCTGCAATAAATTAGATAAGATGGATCTGATTGCTAAACGAATGGAAGAGTGGATGTCCGAAAACTCTATTTTTTCTAGATCCACTCAATCCCAAGGATCGAGATTCCATTCTTCGCAAGCTCCTATGAGATGGGAGTTTGTGAACCAACTAGAGCCGGCTCGACCTTCGAACCAACTCTTCTCGGAACCTTATGGGTTCCAAACTGGGGCCTTTGATCCTAGTATTTTTGATCCTTCTTCATCCTCATCTTATGTGGATGTTCATGTTGTGCAAGGGAATGTTAGGTCCAACCCTTATTCAAATTCGTACAATTCTAGTTGGAAAAATCATCCTAACTTCTCTTGGAAAGATCAGGGGCAGCAGATCCAATATCGACCCAACAACTATGTATCGCAAAAACCAATGGGTAAGGGTCATGTATATACTCAGTTGCCCCTGAATCAGGTTAATCAGCCCATGTGGAATGCTCAACAACCTGCCGAGCAGGCTGACTTGAACCTGAAAATGGTAGAAATGCAAGGGTCAATGCTCCAGCTCATGCAACAGATGAAAACTTTGCTAGAAACCTTGCAATCCGGACTTAGTACAAATAACAGATAGCCCAGATCTCTACCATCACAATCTGTACCAAACCCAAGGAATGTACAGAATCAAGGTGCTGGGCCTCAAGGGTTTGGTAGTGATGGGGAGTAGCATGCTCAAGCTCATGCTATCTATCAGGCTACCCCAGCCCCTCCCGGAGCGAACCAAGTTCCTACCATAATCAACCGGGAGCCTCCTATTTTGCCCAACCCTCCTCAAGGCACTAACCAACAGCATTTTGCCATGGCAAACACCATCACCTTGAGGAGTGGTACTAGACACAAGGGACCTACCCAACCACATGTCAACCCCATTAGGCCCCGTAGCAAGAATTCCAAACTCCCAACTAAGAATGTGATCAACAAAACATTAGAGTCTGATTCGAGAGTATGTTGTTGTTGTATGGGCAAACAGAAAAAGTCGAGGGAGAAATTGGGGAAAGGATGTCCTTACTTCAGGCTTTCAAATTGACAGTCATTTTACTCCTCGTGGCTATCGAATCAATCCCCACCTACGCCATAGGTTTATTGAATGCATATAAAGAAAGGCATAGAGCGAAATCTGAAAATAATAGGAGAGTAGTTTTGTCCGATAACACAAGCACACTGATCCTAAACAAGCACCTCCTAAGAAGCAGGACCCAGGAGCCACGCTGATTTCCTGCACAATAAGAAACATTACTTCTGACCGGGCCCTCCTCGACTTGGGTGCCTCCATTAATGTGATCCCCACCTCATTGCACCTGGAATTGGGTCTAGGCTACCTAAAACACACTGACATAACCTTGCAGTTAGCCGATAGATCCATAATAAAACCAAGGGGTATTTTGGAGGATGTTTTAATTAAGGTTAATGATTTGCATTATCTTGCTGATTTCATGGTCCTGGACATGGAAACCCCAAAACAGCTCAACCACGCCCTGATTATTTTGGGATGATCTTTCTTGGCTACTGTCAAGGCAAGGATTGATTGTGAATTGGGAAATATAGAAATGACCTCAAGGGATAAGACAAATTGATTCGATATTTTCAAGGTCTCAAAGAAGAATAAAATTAAGTGTGGTTCGATGGAGGAGCTTGGTAGAATAGAGGAAGTAATGGCCATATCTACCTTAGACAACCTTTTAATGGCCAACTCAACCCAAACTCAGGAAGAAGATCACACAGTTGCGAAAATAATTGAGGACAAAACAAAAATGAGACCAATTGTAGCAACATGGGATGAGGAAGATATACATGAAATTAAAAATTTTTTGGATGATTCACGTGATCAAGATAAAACCCAACAACATCCTTATCCTAAATGCTTAGAGTTTGAGGTCTAACTTGTAGGTGGGAATTCTGAGTATCAGGATGGTTGGTTTAAGAACCCAAAGTGTGGGGATGAAATTGAACATTAGGGAAGAACTCTTCAAACATTAGGTATTCTAGAATACCCACAAATCCCCAGCACATCACAAAACCCTTTTCATCCTTTTTCACCTAACCATTGCACAAATTCTATACCCAACCACACTTCCTCTGTAATAAATCAACAAAACTCCTATTGGAGACCATTTGGACTCTCCCTAGACCACCAGCTTGCCACTTTCATTATTCATCTCTTTGGCAAGCCCATTTTCACTCTCCGGGACCCATACTTAGGGGCCCAGAAACTGTGCTATTGTGGCCTCAATGTTTAGTTATTTTTTATTGAGGACCTCGCCTAGCTAAAGCCACTAAACTCAGCACATGTAAAGACTGTTCCAAGCTTACCTGAGTCTCATGAAAATCAGGTGCTATTCTTCCACTTCTACTCTCCTGCATGCTGTCATTTTTCACAATGAGGACATTGCAATAGCTAAGCATGGGGGGGTGGACATATTTTATAACCTTTTTGTTAGCTATAACAGTAATTGCATGTTATTTGATTCTTTAAAAAAAATGAAAATTCAAAAAGATAAAAAAAGGAAGAATTAAGAGAAGAGAACTTAGGCATTTGGAAGTTATTAACTTTAGGAAATGATATGAGAGGACTTAAACACTTAGACTCTTCAGGTCTTCGGGCTTAATTAGCCTAGGTGTCCACTCGAATGTGGACTTAGTCTCGACTCCTTGTCAATTAAAATTCATTTTAAGTTTTTAAATAAATTAGGATGATAAGTATGAGACTTATCAACCTACCCTCTAATTTGGGAGGACTTTAAACCTAAGCATCTACACACTTTTTTTGCATTGACTCACTTTTCGACGGTTTCTTCAGAAATTAGGTAGCTAATGAAGTATCTAGGGTGGTATGGCTGGCAAGTTATTGGTGGTAACAGTTCATAGGCAGGTTGTTCAGAGCTCGGTCACAAGACCATTTTTGTTGTACTGCCTTTAAGTAAATCTTAGATTAGGGAAGCTACCTACTTAAAAAAAAGAAAGAAAGAAAAAGAAATATATATATAGAAAAAGGAGAAAAAATAAAAAAACAAAACCATACTTCACCGCACGAGTATGGCTGTCAAGTTGCCATGAGTAACAGCCCATTGGCCGATTGTCCAGAACCCAACTCACAAAAAAATGCACAATAATTCCCAAAACACTTAGAGAATAAGCGGAGAAGTAGAATAAATCGAGGAGATATACACTGGGTTTGTCCTTGTATTGACCCCATAAATAAAAGAAGTAGGGAGAAAGCTACCAATCGAAAAGATAAACCTTTAGGCAATGTCACCTAGGGTCGTAGAAACCTAAAGTCCATTTCAACGGCCGCCTAGTGAGTCTTTCACTATTTTCACAAGATGCTTAGCACTTAGAGTCCTTTTCGAGTCTTAGGCAGGTCAGGTAGCTGTAAAAAGTTATCCTGGAACTCTCAAACTCCAAAAGTACAAAAAAATTAGAAAATAAGAAAAATAAAAAAAATGTATCTTCCCTTCTCAAATAAGGCGAAGACTTGGGTGGTCTGCATTCTGGCAGACACATGGGTATTATTCAGTCTTCGTAGTTTAGGACCTTAATTGAAATTTTCTATTGTTAATAAACAACTTAGGCCTAAGTGATCTAATCCTAATTCTACTTTTATACATAACATATAGTTTAATTTTGCCAGGGACTGGCAAAAGATAAGCATGGGAGTATGATCTAAACACATTTATTGAGGGTAAAATGCTTATTCATGCATGTTCCTAGGCTTAGATTTGCATTTCATGTTATAAATATTGCATAGCATGCATCATTTTGCATTTAGAGTAGTTGTATATAATTTAGGTTAATTGCATCCCTTTTGTGGTCAGGAGAGAAGGATATTTATTTCGGAGCCTCGGATTGACGATCCGACTGTACGGATCTCATCAAGACGACGATTGAAGTCCAACACCTCCAAAATCGCCTCGATCGGAATCTTGTAGCACCATATGCAGTCCAAGGAAGATCAATAGCCAAGGGACTAGGTGACATAATTCGGAGCTTCAAATGACAAATCCGACCGCGTTGATGGATTCGAGTCGATGATCGCAGCCCAATGGCATGAAAATTGATTCAATTTGACCTCTGTAGCAACCCCTACAATGAAAAGAAGATGGAAGGCAAAAATTGCACCAGGTAGCGTAGCCCATGCGCGCGCACGCACCACTGCACGCTCGCAGCAGTGCAGGTGCACGTGTGCACGTAAAGGCACACATGTGCACAACGCAGCGCCATTACATAAGCACGCACGCGATACGGCATGCAGAGCATGCACCGGTGCAACGACAGCGTGAGCGCGTGCTCGATTGGCACCAACCTACAGTGACGCATGAGTTGGACCTATAGCGACGCTTACAGCCGTCGCTAATTCTTCGCGCACCAGCAAAGCCAGCTATGGGTGTGAGCCGGCATGAGCTGCCTATAGCGACGCTTCCAGCGATGGTATAGAGGTGATTCAAACACATTTATTGAGGGTAAAATGCCTATTCATGCATGTTCCTAGGCTTAGATTTGCATTTCATGTTATAAATATTGCATAGCATGCATCATTCTGCATTTAGATTAGTTGTATATAATTTAGGTTAATTACGTCCTTTTGTGCTTAGGAGAGAAGGATATTTATTTTGGAGCCTCAGATTGATGATCCGACCATACGAATCTGATCAAGACGACGATCGGAGTCCAACGCCTCTAAAATCGCCTCAATCGGAGTCCCATAGCACCATATGCAATCCAAGGAAGATCAACAGCCAAGGGACTAGGAGACATAATTCAGAGCTTCAAATGATAAATCCAACCATGCGGATGGATTCAGGTCAACGATCGTAGCCTAACAGCGCAAAAATCGACTCAATCCGACCTCTGTAGCAGCCCCTACAACAAGAAGATGGACGGCCCAGACTGCACCACGTGGCGCAGCCTGATTGCAACGCAAAAATACACCTGAAATTGTGTCGTCTTGTGCTATTTCCTAGCATTACCAGTGCATATTAGGGTTCCATAGTCGCATTTGTAAAAATACATGCATGCATGCATTTAATTGAGAGGGGAGGAGAGTAAATAAATGGCCTTGCATTTAACATTTTTTCCTCAAATGCATCTTTGCAAAATTCACCATCTTTTTATTTTTTATTTCACTTGATTTTGAAATCTTCCCCGCGACTGCATGGAGCATCCTCTTCTTCTTTGCGCCATGTCCTGCTCCCCCTCTCCCTGCCGTGAGCCATGCATGAGCCATGCACAGCCAGGGCATGGCTGTGCATGCTCTCCTCTTCTTTAAAAAGAGGGTGGCTTCTTCCTTTGAAAGGAGCCTGGTCCCTAGCCAAAAACACAGCAGCTCCACTTCTCCTTCCAGGCCACCATCCTCTCCCTCCATACGCAGGACCTCCTCCTCAGAGGAGACACCCGGCGGACAGGAGCAACTAACGGTGGTGCACAACCACCACCGTGAGTCCACCACCGCCCAGCTCACTAAAGAGCCGGTGGGCGTGGTGGCACTTTCGTTTGAAGCCCTTCAGCCATTGGAGCAAAGCTTTAGCTGTGAAGCTCAACCGGCCACCGCACGCCCGGTAGCAGCTAGCCGAGCCCCATAGCAGCAGCAGCAAGATGACAGCAGTGCATGCAGGTCTTCCACGCGCGCCTGTAGGTGCCCTCACCTCCAGCTTCTTTGCGCAAGTGCCCTGTCGCGCTCTCTCTTCCGCAACTGACCACCGCACGCCACTGCAGCAGCTGGCCAAGCTTCACCGCACTCCAGCAGCACCTGCAAGCCTCCACGCAAGCAGCAGGTCACCCTCGCCCTCCACTGCACACGCCAGCAGCCCTCTCCGCGTACTCTATCGCGACATCCCACCCGCAAGCCACCAGCTGGAGCCACTCTTCCGCACGCGCTGAGCCATCCACACTCACAGCACCGTCCGCTCTCGATTGCCGGGCTCGCCCAGCCATTGTAGCCACTGCTCACGCGTTTCTGCGGAACACTGTGGCTACAGTGGGGTGACCGGTGAGTTTCTTACTTAACCGGTCACCCGGCGCGCCGCAACCGGCCTTCGCCCACGCACGCGTTCAGCCCCATGCTCGCCCACGCGTCTACGTGCGCCCGCATCACTCGCACCTGCCCGCTCCCTTCGCTCACGTACTCCTCTCCGCACAGCACTGGGTGCTGCGGTCCTCTCTGCACCCATCTCCCCCCAGCGCGCACGTCCTCGCATGCATACGCGCCTGCGCACGCGCGTGGAGCCTCCAGACGGTGGGCCTGAAGCTACAGACGCCTTAAACATTTTTTTCTTCTTCACAGCAAGCCCTCTCTCTCTCGTGCTCTCTCTCTCTCTCTCTCTCCCTCTCTCACAGCACACTCTCCCTCTCTCTCTACAAATACACATACGCACACACACTCACACTTTCATACACGCACACACACACCTATACACTATTATATACTTATATATATATACATATATATATATTTATATCTATATATATTTATATACATATATATCTATATACACTTATATCTATACATATAGTAGTATCTATATACTTAAAGTATTAGTATACATACATACATACATACATATATATATATATATATATACTTATATATACATATATATTTACATTTATACATATACTTATATACATATCTATATATATATATACATATATCTATACATATATTAGTACTTATATAACTATGTATTAGTCTATATACATACATACATACATACATACTTACATATATATATATATACTTATCTACATATATCTATATATACATATATTACTATATACATACACATATATATATATACATCTATATAGTATCATATACATACATATACATATAAATATATACATATATATATATAGATCTATACATATATCTATCTATACATATACTTATATATATATATTTACATACCTATATATATATACATATACATATATACATATATAACTACATATATATACCTATATATTTATAACCATATATATATAGATATATTTACATATATACATATATATATATATATTTTCACATTATTTACCATACGTGGTATCGCGGGAATATCTGCACCAGTTGCGGATATTCCCCGATACACGCATACAAAAAGCGTGGTCGCACACATCTTCCGCCATCCACCTTACACTCCACGCAGCACCTCGTCCTGTCGGTTGCATCTTTCTAGATGACGACCGACTCGACACCGTGTTACACTCCATCGCTACCTCCACCCTCACCCCTTTATACATATATAATATATACCTATACATATATATAGACTATATGTACTTGATTTCTATTTCGCTTTCCTATTAGTAAAAAGATAAAAAAATATATATAAAAGAGAAAGATAATCTTTGACTTGCAGGTACTCCATCTTGCGAATAGCAAGACCCATTTTGGAACCCTGATTTGGCTCAAAGCCAAGAACTAAATTTTGAGGGTGTGCCTCAAGGACCAAGATTATCAGAAAAAGAAAATCTAAATAGAAAAACACCAAAAACATAATAAACGAGCGGAAGAGACTCGTTGTAGGAAAGACGTAGAAACTTGACTTGTAACCCCACTTCCCTGAGTTGGACCCTGGGCCTAAAAGTGACCAAGATAAAATCAAGTAGGCCAGGTTGAAAAATTTTGTAAAGAGATGGTTAGGTCCGCTTTAGGTTAACCACTATACACACTTCAACGATAAAATCACCATATTAACAACCTATCCAGGCCCGACACCACAGCCCAGGCCGCCAGCACATGCACGCAACACCGCACGTGTGCAGCAGCGTGGGTGCACACGTGGGCGAGCAGGCGCGCAGCGCCAGCGCGTGGGTGTGCGCGCGCGCGGCAAGGCAGGAGCAGCGCCAGCACAGCATGAGGTGGACTACAGCGACGCATGAGCTAGACTTATAGCGACGCTTACAGCCGTTGATAATTCATCGCATGCCAGTAAAGCCAGCTGTGGGTGCCAGTGGGCATGAGTTGCCTACAGCGACATTTCCAGTGACGGCCTGGATGTCATTAATGGTCCCATACCAATTTTTGCCTCTTCTCCACCACTATAAAAGGACCTACACCCCCACCCTTCCAAGCCATCTCTACCTACTCTACTCCCACCTACTCCCAAGCTCTAGCAAGCCTACCAACGCTCCATTAGAGCTTATTTTCAAGCTCCCAAGGTGCCTATTAGTGTAGCAAACCTCTGCCCCACCAAATATTCCTCCAACTTCCCATCTCCCTTCATAGGTCACCTTGGAGCCATCCTCCCACCTCCATTCCGGTAGTAAATCAACTCCGTCTTCTCACCTCCATTTCGGAGCTACGTCGAAGCTTTCCTCAACCCGACGTCCTCCAGCATCTCACCTCCGTCATCCCGCTCCTCACCTCCTTCGTCCGAGCTTCCGCAAGGCACCATCGTCTCGCCGAACAGTTGATTCGGGAGATTTCTTCTCACCTCCCTCTCTCTATATGCTTTCATAGTTTCTTGTAATTGACATTGGAAGTAATATATATCATATTTGTTCCACATCTCTATCTTGTGATACATTTGCTTGTTTTCTTTTATTTCAAAAATACAAAAAAAAAACCCAAAATACCAAAAAGAAACAAAACAAAGCGTGGTTTTCAAGTAAAGTAAACGTTGCCTCCCAGTGTTCGACCCGAGACTCCCTTGGAGTTTCGGTATAAATTTTATCTGATCGAAGTGTTTTGCAACTACGACGATGGGTTACTTGTAACCCCGATTTCTAAACACGCGAAACACGCATGACCAAGAGGTCACTAATGGTCCCATACCTATTTTTGCCTCTTCTCCTCCACTATAAAAGGACCTACACTCCCTCCCTTCCAAGCCATCACTACCTACTCTACTCCCACCTACTCCGAAGCTCTAACAAGCCTACCAACTCTTTGTTAGAGCTTGCTCTCAAGCTCCCAAGGCTTCTATTAGTGTAGTGAACCTCTGCCTCACCAAATATTCATCCCTCTTCCCATCCCCATTCATAGGTCGCCTTGGAGCCATCCTCCCACCTCCATTCCGGTAGCAAATCATCTCCGCCTTCTCACCTCCATTCTGGAGCCACATCTAAGCTTTCCTCTACCCAACATCCTCCTGCATCTCACCTCCATCGTCCCGCTCCTCACATCATTCGAGCTTCTGCCAAGTGCTGTCGTCTCACCGAATAGTCGATTCGGGAGATTCCTTCTCACCTCCCTCTCTTTTTATCCTTTCATAGTTGATTATAATTGACATTGAAGTGATATCTATATCATATTTGTTCCATATCTCTAGTGATTCATTCTTCTTGTCTTCTTACAAAAATACAAAAAAAATTAACAAAACCCTAAATACCAAAGAGAAAGAAATCGAAGCGCGATTTTCAATTAAAGTAAATGTCATCTCCCTGTGTTTGACCCGAGACTCCCTTGGAGTTTCGGTATAAATTTTATTTGACCACAAGTTTTGCAACTACGACAACGGGTTACTTGTAACCCAAATTTCAAACTCGCGAAACCTGTGTAATCAAGAGCTCACGATCATCCCGTGAAATGCAAAGACGCCTAAATCCAAATCTGCAAGATGTCATGAAAAAGGAGATCATCAAGTGGTTAGATGCAGGGATCATCTACCCGATCTCCAATAGTCGTTGGGTGAGTCTAATCCAAGTTGTGCCTAAGAAGGCAAGGCTCACCGTCATCATGACTGAAATCGAAGAAACCATACCGACCCGTATAGCAAACTCGTGGGGAATTTGCATTGAGTACAGAAGACTCAATTCCTCCACAAAGAAGGATCATTTCCCATTACCGTTCATTGATCAGATTCTCGAGAAGCTAGCGGGAAATCGATTCTTCTGCATTTTGGATGGGTACTTTGGTTATAACCAGGTCGCAATCCATTTCGAGAACCAAGAGAAGACCACCTTCACCTACCCCTTCAGGACATATGCATTCCGAAGAATGCCGTTCGGTCTCTGCAATGCACACGCTACTTTTCAGCGGTGCATGCTTGCCATATTCTCAGATATGGTAGGTAAATACCTTGATGTCTTCATGGATGACTTCTCAGTATTTGGAGAATCATTTGATTATTGCCTCCTACAGTTGGTCCAAATCCTAAGGCAGTGCATCGATGTGAACTTGGTTCCTTCCTAGGAAAAAAGCCACTTCATGGTACCTAAGGGAATTGTCCTAGGACAGCTCATCTCTGAAAAAGGCATCCAGGTTGATCAAGCCAAGGTGAATCCGATTTCCAAACTCCCTATGCCTAGCTTCATCAAAGACATCCGATCCTTTCTGGGGCATGTCAATTTTTGCAGTCGACTCATTCCCGATTTCTATAAAATCATTCACCCCCTGACTAATCTTCTATCTAAGGATGTCCCCTTTGAAATTTTCAAGGAATTCACTCAGGCATTTGAGATTATGCGTGATCGAGTTACCCAAGCACTTATCCTACAATCCCCTGATTGGTCTCAACCCTTTAAGATCATCTGCGATGCATCTGATTATGTTGCAGGTGCAATACTGGGGTAGAAAATAGAAGGGAAACCTGTGGTCTTCTACTATGCTAGCAAGACACTTGATGAGGCTCAGCATAACACACAGTTACTGAGAAAGAGCTGCTAGTCGTAGTATTTGCCCTGGAGAAATTCAGATCATATCTTTTGGGTTCCCATGTTATCATATACTTAGATCACACTGCAGTGAGACATCTCCTTGAGAAGAAGGATGCAAAACCTCGACTAATTCGCTGGATCTTACTGTTACAAGAATTTAATCTCGAGATTCGCGATAAAGTAGGAAAGTAGAATGTGATGGCTGACCACTTATCCCACCTTCCTTCTGACAGTATCGACCCTTCCAGACCCATCACAGAACACTTTCCTGATGAGTACCTCCTAACTATTAGTACGAGACTTCCTTGGTTTGCTGATTTAGTGAACTACTTGGCATCACATTAGATTCCATCCGATTGGTCGAAGGCTAAGAAAGACAAATTGCTTTCCGATGCCAAGTACTACATCTGGGAAGACCTATACCTCTTCCGCATTGGTGCTGATCAGATCATCAAATGGTGCATCCCAGAAGTAGAAATTCAGGACATTTTGTCCTTCTGCCATGACCAGGCCTGCAGTGAACACTTTTCCAAACATAAAACCGCAGCAAAAGTCCTCTAGTGCAGCTTTTATTGGCCCACGATTTTCAAAGACGCATACGAGCACTGTAAGGCATGCACTCATTGCCAAACCTTGGGCAATATGAGCCACCACAATATGATACCTTTATAGCCGATTCTCATATGCGAAATCTTCGACATCTGGGGGATTGATTTCATGGGACCCTTCCCTATATCGGACGGCTTTGAATACATTCTTCTCGTTGTTGGCTACATGTCCAAATGGATCGAAGCCATTCCGACCTGAACCAATGATCATAAGGTGGTAATAAAATTCATTTAGCAGAATATCTTTTCTCGGTTTGGGATTCCACATGCCATTATCTTTGATGGAGGGGCCCACTTCACGAATGCTTAGTTCAGATCACTGATGACCAAATACGGGGTGTCACACTGAATCTCTACTCCTTATCACCCCCAAACCAACGGTCTAGCTAAGCTATCGAATCGGGAGATCAAGAGAGTCCTTCAGGTCACTATTTGACCTGACAGGAAAGATTGGTCATCCTGACTTCCGAAAACCTTGTGAGCCTATAGGACCGCCCACAAGACCCAATTGGGAATGTCTCCTTTTAGATTGGTGTAGGGGAAGGCATGTCACCTCCCTGTCGAATTGGAGCACAAAGCCTATTATGCTGTATGGAAGTGTAATCTAGATCTTTTTAAGGTAGGAACCCATAGAAAGCTTCAAATGAGCGAGATCGATGAATTACGCAATGATGCGTATTAGAACTTGCGAATTTACAAAGAGCGGGTTAAGGACTTTCACGACAAGTACATATCCAGAAAGATCTTTCACCCTGGTCAGAAAGTCCTAATCTTTGATGCTAAACTCAAACTATTCCCAGAAAAACTCAGATCGAAATAGATTGGACCATATCTTATTAGATGAATTTTGGGAAATGGAGTCATCAAAATCAGCCAACCCAGCCTTGATTCTGAACCCTTTATCGTGAATGGCCAACGACTTAAGTCGTTCATTGAACTCACCGATACAGACTAGGCTGAGACATCTTCTGATCTCCATTCTCCCTGAGCTCATTGCATCCGGCCGATGGCGTTAAACTCAGCGCTCGACGGGAGGCAACTCGTCATCTTTTTGAAAAACCTGAAACCCTTCTTGACACATCTTATGTTGAACTCATATTGCACTTTAGGGTTCATCCATTAGAACAACCAACTCCACCTCTGGTACCCGTACCCGAGCTTGAAATCGTCTGCAATAATCACCTTGACCTATCCACCCACCCAAAACCTGTTTTAATGTATGATAAAGCTAAACTTGAACCCACCTAATTTACAATGAGGACATTGCAAATCATAGGCATGAGGGGGTATTAAAGTGCAAAACACTGTGAGAATCACTTCATAAGAAAGGGCTTCATCAAAAAAATTACATATTCCAAAAACCAAAAAAATAAAAAATTGAAAAAGAACAAAAAATGGAGAAAGGAGGAAATTTTGAGTGAATTAATTACATATCATTTTTTAGGAGGAAAAAGGGGAGGTGATATAAATGTCAAAAATGAGCCTAATTTGAAAACAAAAAAAAGATAGTCATTAGTAAAAGATTAAGGAATCGACTTAGCTCTAGAACAAATCAAAAAGAAGGAAAATGAAGGAAAAAAAGTGCAAAGAGACAAAAAGAGATTAGTATGAACGCTGATCTTAAGCCTCTTGGGCTTTGATTTTAGGCTTAAAAATTCAAGTATTCGTTAAGATCTGGATAGTCCTCAAGAGGTTGGGGAAAATGCGAAGCTTAAGTATTAGGTCTAAGGCTTAGGGATTATTCGACCTCGTTAACTGACCTCTGGTTTGCAAGACTCAGTAACCTAAGCACCCTAATCCACACACAATCTGGTTCAATGAGCTTAATTATCAAAATCACGCAAATGCGTTAAATCTGTTCTGAGAAAAAGCTACCTAGATTAGGAGCGGCTAATCAACACAAGTTGATTTGGAAGAGTTTCCGGCGCGGAGAGATGGGAAATTCCCCTCAAAGATGCGCAATAACATACCGTCTCCTCAGTACTTGTCTCCTAGGATATCTAGATATCCTACTAGGGGCATGTAAGCACCTTATGCTGGTCCAGATGCCATGGGCGGCATTATCATGAAATGTCGATTGCCAGGGTCTAGATTTAGCTACAGAATGCCATGGGCGGGATTATCTCAAAATCTAGAAAGCCAGGGTTCTGGGGGTTGTCATGGGTGGTACTATCTCGAAGCATCAATTGCCAAGGACCCTATGAGGATTGATGGTGGGAACTAGGAATCCAATACAGACCGTGTTGTAAAGCCAATTCGAAGCTAGAAATAAAAAGAAAAGAGAGAAAACTCTCCAAAAACAAAGCAAAAATTCTTCTGTCTCTCTCTTACAAAATGCACTACAAAATGAACCTGAGCTAAAACATGTTACAAGCATGGGTGCTTTAACTGCGGAGTTCAACAAACCTTAGGTTAGTTCCTGTGGGCCTTAGAAACCTTCGGGGCGGACTGAGACTAGAGCTACTCAGGTCCGGATCTTGGTTGGTACTTGAGTACCTCTAAGCCTACTATCGGCATTCTTACCTAATCTACAAAAGAAAGCACACATCTGAGCATAAAAAGGCATGTGGTCTAGAATTTGAGTTAAATTCCTTAAGATTTTGCTAAGGGACTAGCAAAAGCTAGGCAAGGAGGGTATGATGGGAACACCATTGATGAGAGCCTCATCATGAGCCATAACTAGCTCATTTTGACTCAATAAAGAGAATAAAAGCTCCTACATAACCTAGAAGAGGGCATAAATGAAGGAATAAGTGTTCTGGGAAGAAAACATGAAATAAAGGTTAAACTGTAATTTTACCATTGCAGTACATAAATGGGATTTCTCAGAGGCAAAACATAGGTCAAATGGTCTAAATAAGATAAAAAGTGGGTTGAGTCAATCAGAAATGAGTTTATGTGCAATCCAGGAATTAAATGACATTTGATAACCCTAAAACAGACCCGCTTAAATCAACAAGGTTTCGGTCAGGATAAAAATCAAGTAAACCCTCTAAAAATCATGGAAAAATATCCCCTAGGGCTTAGAACACTTAATTTGGCCTTTGGAACCCAGTTTGACCAAGATTAGGGTCCTAGCTCATCAATTAACCTAATTTGAGTTTTTACGCAAAATATCCAGGCAAACGTAGTCAAAACTAAAATAAAACTTCACCATTGGATTCCTTAGGTCCAAATTAGGTTTATACCAAAATTTGGACCTAAGGGGAGGTCATCTTGACCTACTTTACAATTTAGTACACCCAAATCATAATTTGGTCCCTATCTTTTGAAAATCATCGCAGAGAGCCCCCTAACTTCCTCGCCAACTTTGCAATCAGGTCCTTCCACCATTATTGGGGAAGATTCTTCTCCGGCGAGGTTGACAAGGGGGATACGCTCACGTTCCTCAGAGATCTCCTCCCAGAATTGGAAGGGAGATTCTCTAAGGAATTCCCTTCCATCTAAGCCCGATCGTGATCCTTGATTTCTTTCCAAACTCTCGTGCGATCGCATGAGAATTTTGGGTCTCGACCACCTTCCTTCTCCAGCGAGACAGCAGTAGCCAAAAGCCACCCTCTACGCACTAGAAAGTTCGGCCAGCACCTATAAAAGAATCCCCAAACCTGGCCACTCAAATTCAGACTTGTCTTGGTGGAGATTCTCCCAAATTTTCTTCTCTTCTCCCTCCGGCCAAGGAACCCGCAAGCTCCGATGACCTCCTCCCCTCCTTCTCGTCACTCTGCTGCCACACCAGCAGCAGAGTCTACTTCGCCTCATCCTCCCGCGTCGCACCGTACCAAGCGCACGTTTCCCCGACCTCTTCCTCGTCGCCGCTCTCTCCCTCAGGGTGCTTCTTCTCTGATGATGGCTGCTACGAGCCGTCCACTCCGCTGCCTCCTTCTCTCCCAGAACAGTCCAGATACGTTCCCTATCTTCCCCTCTCTCTTTTCCCCACTGCATTTCATTTGACTACCCCTCGACCACGCCTGACCACCGCCATCTTCCATCCCTCCGGCCAACCTCCGGCGAGTCGCTCCCGTCGCTCCACACTTTCGCATGACTCGCCGACCGACTCAGAGGCTCCGCCTCATCACGCTGAACACCCTCCACCCACCCACTGCCGCTCTACACCCACTCAACGCTCCCCCGAACACACGCACACCTCCGGTCACTGGACGACCTAGGCACGCACGCCTAAGCCGCCCCACGACCTACTGCACCTTGCACCACCTTCGCCGTGACAAGGCGAAGGTCCCCTGGTGATCTGATTAGGCCGATAGGCCGTATTCGTGTTTGACAGTTCTCAAGCTCCTACCGCCATTGACGGTGACTCGAAGAAGGTCCAAGCTCGCTCCAGGCTTCAGGATGTCCAGGCTGCAGGTGCAGCTCACTCGGGGAGGCAGTGCGAAGACATCTGGTCCAACGAGGAAAGCAACGAAGTCCGCAGATTTGGCCATTGAAGAAAAGAGTTCTGCGGGCGCACGCGAAAGAAGGCCGGGACTAATAGTCCGACATCGGTAACCTACGAGGCGCAGGTGCAGTTTAAATTGATTTTGTCATATTCTCTCTTTGCCTCCTAAAGCACTTGGGGTGAGGTCCCTCGCCCTTCACCCGCCCCGTCCGTGGTTTCACCTCACGGACCCGGCGGACCAGACCCGACACCACCCACGCACACCTCGCGTACCATACACACCGGTACGCCTGGTCCCGGGTACGCAACTCGACCCGTTAACTCGCAGCTCCGGAGAGCTTCCTGTGAGCGGTTTGGAGAGAGAGAGATACGTGCGAGTAGAGGGAAGGGGGGTAGGTTTTGCTGTCTTGTGTGCAGGCAGGCCGAGCACTGAAGAGAAGAAGCTCAGCCACAGGAAGGAGAAGAGAAGAAGAAGAGAAGGAGCAGAAGAAGAAGACACTCTGAAGAAGAGGCTGAGAAAGGCAGAAAGAAGAAAGAAGAAAAAAAGGGCAAGGCAGAAGACCAAGGAAGAAAAAGCCTCCGCAGAAGAAAAGAGAAGGAAGAAGAGAATCCAAAGAAGCAAGGCAGAAGAAGAAAAAGAAGATCAGAGGCACACGTAAGAAGAAGAAGAAGAACAGCAAGAAGCCTTACATTTAAGACGTCTGAAACAGAAATCAGATGTCCAATCCTGTTCTTTCTTAGCAATTCTTTTTTTTAAATCTCTCTGTGAATCAATTGTCTTTCATTTAAAAGTTGTATTCTCTAGTTTTTAAAAGTACTGAGATTGCTCCCTGTGTTCGACCTCGGATACTCCGATTTTCGAGTAAAAAATTCTTTATTTGTTTTGAACACTTTTTCGGCTATATTACGTGTTATTCTTTAAAACCCGATAAAGCGCGATTAACAACCATCATGAGCCATAACTAGCTCATTTTGATCTGATTAAGTTATTAAATGATCCTACATAACCACCAGAGAATCCTAAGTCACTCCGTAATCATTCTGAGGGAAAGACAAGAAACCAGGGCTAAAACTATAATTTTACCATCATATCATGAATACAAAATAACCACAGGTTTTCTCAAGGGTTAATTAAGGGTTAAATGATTTTAAAAGGCCAACAAGTGGGTTAGAACAGACAGAAAAGGATTTTTGCATGTTTTGAGAATTAAATCACTTCTAAAACCTTAAAAATAAACCTGCTTAATTAACTGAGGTTTTGGTTAGGATACAATTCACCTAAACCCTTTAAAAATCATATAAAAATATTCTCTAGGGTTTGGTATTTTCAATTTGACCATTAGAACTCATCTTCACCCAAAATAGAGTCTTGGACAAATAGTTGCCCTAATTTGGGTTTCTACATAATTTTTCCATTCAAACGTGGTAAAAACCAAAATCAAACTTCACCATTGGATTCCTTAGATCTAAATTAGATTTGTATCAAAATTTGGGCCCAATCTGAGATTGTTTTGACCTATTTTGCACTTTGGTCCAAGTCTGACTTTCTTTATCTCCAATAGCCCCTCACCTTTTGAGCTTCTTACAAAAAGCCACGCTAACTCGTTCAACGTCTTCGCAAAAAGGTTCCTGAAACCATTAAAGGCAACCGTGAGCTTCATCATTGAGATCGAGCGAGAATTTCTCGCTCGATTCTCAATCAATCAATCCCAAAATAGATACTTAGATTCCTAACGAAGTTGCCTTCCATTTGAGCCACATATTGGGCACCAAGTCTTGCCCAAAGTGCCATGCGAATCAATTGAAATTTGGGTTTCTATCTCCGATGAAGCTTGTCAAGCTTGAGAGCTTGATTCTCAAGCTTCGTTCACCTTCTAATGACAAATAAAAGAACCCCCGAGGCACAACGGACTTCCCATGCTCGAATTCGACCAGAATAACTCCCAATTCTTCTCTCCTTGTCCGGTCGAAGTGCTCCTCGACGTTCGACGACCTCCTCCGTCTCCATTCCTTATCCATTTGCAATACTGATGACGGATTTATCCTTCCCTCTCTCCTCCGCATCAAGCAGTATCAGCCAGCAACTTTATCTTCTTCATCCTCACCATCCAACCCCTACTAGAGCAAGCTTCATCTTTGGCATCAGCCATACCGCAACCTGTTCCATCTCCACTCCCCATCATCCGTTATCCCTCTCAATCAACTCCTCAGCTTCTCCTCATCACGTTAGCATCTCCAACATATCGTTCCGACCCTGCCGACGCCCTCCGCGACTCCATCTTCCATCTCGCCAGTGTACCTTCGGCAAGCGCTAGCGGCCATCACAGACCACCTACGCCGCCGCTTCCACGCTCCACACCTCCGCCTTAACTTCAAGAGCGAAAGCCCTAACTTTGTTAGGACGATTGCCTCTCCAAACTCCTCGCCGAACAAATTCACATCCGGCCACCCTCTGAGAGGTCGACAGGCCTCTTCACACACGCTCACACCACGCCACCTCCACTATTGAACTCACCATGATCCGGTGATCGTTCTTGAGCCTTTTGATGCGGCCAAAAGGCCTTATAGTTGTTTTCAAGTATCAAGCATCTCCGCCATTAACGCAGCTTCTCCGGGAAGCTCCCAACTGTGTTCTTGAGGTCTTCGCTCCAAGCTGCAGCTCCAGGTCAATGCAGAAGTCATCCAGGATTACACCCAGGTCTCCAATTAGGTGAAACACCATCGACAACTATTGCAATCAAACGAGGAACCACTTGCAGATGCTCATGCTAAACTCTCGGTGGGATAGTCCCACATCGAAAAGTGTCGACCTTCTCGAGCAGCATAAATTGAATTTATGTGTGGGCCTTATTGCCTCAGACACAAGGGGTGAGGTCCCTCACACCCCTCACTCTGCCTCGCCAATGGCACTACTCACATGGGCCTGGTCCGATTACCTGCCTAAGCTATACACTCCTCGCTCACCACCCACTACTGGTGAGTCTGGAACCGGGTGTGCACTTGATCCAAATACCCGGTACTGTGGAAGGCTCTAGGAGACCGTGACCCAGAGAGAGAAAGAGAGAGAGCGTGCGAGAGTTAAGGGGTTTTGCTCTCTGGAGAAGTGGCTGACACTTAGCCAAATCTAAAGACCCTTTCCCCCTCTACGTGAAGAAGAGAAGCAAAAGGGTCTGTGAAGAAGAAGAAATAAGCAGTTGAAGAAGAAAGCAGAGTCTGTGTAGAATAATAAGAAGAGAGACAAGCATATAGAAAGAGAAGAATAAGCAAATTAGAAGAAAGATCACTGTTCATCTAGATGTTTAAGACATCTGATCATTAAATCAGATGTCTGATTTGAGTTGATTTCTACATAGCTATTGAGTTCCATTTAATATTATTGTGGGGAGCAATTAATGATTCAAATCACCATTTTACTCCATTCTTTTTGTAGTTTGACACTTGATATTATTGCCACATTATTCTGAATCAATTCCTAATCATAATTTCTTATCTCCGTTGTTTAAAATTGCAATCTTGATAATCGAATTCCTACTTGCTCCCAACAAACGACCTCGAACTTCAAATTCGAGTAATAAATTGTATTTATTTTTCACACTGATTTGACCTATACTGCAACATGATGATTTTAAAACCCATTTTAGAGTGACTAACAGTTATTTCTTCCCTGTGGAAATGACCTAAATCTTCGTTGTTAGATGTTAGAATTAAAAGGTTTTGAAAAGCAATTTTCTACCACGCGATTAAATACAATGACATATTATTTTATGTTAAAGTTTTTATCGAAAACGAAGATCGCTCTTTCAAATGGCACTATTTCCGAGGAGGAAATACCCTATTAATTTTTTCAAGAAATTTATATTATTTTTATACTATTTCTGAAGCTTTTCTGAATTGTTGACTTTGTTTCTGTTTGCGTGCAAAATTAAACGAACGTGATGGGAGCTCACGACAGAGGGGATATTTGTGGTGGACCTTGACACCACCTAGAGGGTAGCAACAGGAGCACATGGGCCTTGATCCCAGACGTGTGGAAGGAGGATCAACAACCAGAGACATTTGTTTGCTTCTTTTAGATTTAGATCAGACTAGAAAAATATTAGCATTTAATTTCTGTCTTGTGGACCCTTGTTAGGTATTCTTGGGAACGTGTTCCTAGTACTTTTTATTTCCTATCACTCTTGTATGCGAGTGAGTCTTTTCAGGAGCGTGTTCCCATTTTATTTAGATGATATGATTATTTGAATTGTTTGAACTGCACGTTAGTTAGTTAGCTAAATTAGATTAGGTTTGTTTGTTTATCAAAAAAAAAAAAAATCAACTGCCTGCTAGAAGCTGCATATCTATAGGGCGACCATCTAGGATTGAATGAGTAACATCTCATTTATCTTTATTGTATCGCATACATCCCTTCATTGAAGAAAGCTGGAGTAAGGTACATCTTCTCTTAAGCATCAATTACCCATCATGCATCTGCATTGGACTTAAATCTAAGACCACTAAAGTCTTTGAATCTAATTAATTCAATGGTCACTTTAAAAATTAGGACTGCTAAGAAGTTGGACCTTAAAATCAGTGACTTTAAATTACGTGCAAAAGGATTTGATTGTGAAATCTTAAAATACAAAATGCGAACGTGTGTTACATACCTGAGACACTGTGCACATCACACATAAGGTCACTAGATAAATTTCTACCTCTCCTCTTTTGTGCCACAAGGGAAGTTAGTCAGAAATCAACAAGCCTATCCACCAAGTTACTTTGGTTCCTCGTGCGTGGGCTCAATTCGAGACTTCCATCCCTTGCAAGTAGGTTGTAGGCACCAACGAAGGTCGGCCTAGGAAGCGCAATTCTTGCAAAACTTGTTTGGCCACCAACTGAACACTTAATTCTAAGACCTAGAATCTACTAAAATTAGATCCCACTGAATTTGCGTTTGTTTTGATAGTGTTAGAACTCTCTAGAAAGTTTCTACTTTTGTTCTAAGTCCTAAGAGAGTTTAATTTGTTTGACTTAAAGAAATGGACTATCCTTACTCCTATCATTTTAACCAGGATCCCATGCCCCAAGCGCATCCATCCTTTGATGGGTACATTGCCAATTCATAGGACCAATCATATTCCTATCCTGGGAGTACTGGCCCGATAACTCCCACTTTTGAGCAGAGCCTAGGAGTGGGATTTTCCGCCCCTGGAATCCCCATTACTATGCAAACACCCAACCCTCCCACCCTTCATAATTTTCCTTATCAAGGTTGGACTGATACCCCTAAGCAACCAGAGCCTGAGATTGACTATCCTCCCCAATCTGATAGCAGTAGCCTCTCCTCTTTTATGATAGAAGTGCAAAACCAACAAAAAGAAATGATGGAGTCTATGGGAGAGATGTTGAGAAATAGTCAACAATTGAATAAGCAAATTTGTCACTTAACTATTCTCTTACTAATGATTTTGATCCCTACTCGTACAACCGTGATCCTCAAAAAGATTCTGAGGAAACAACGGACAATAGAGATCCCATTTTGAGTAGCTATCACTTAGACCCTTCCCATGAGATACAGCTACTAGAGAAGAATGATCCTAGTGATTATCCACCTGAGGTATATTGGAGTCAAAAGAATGGGAAGATGGTACCTCTTGATGACCTTGACCCCACTGACAGTATTTTTCTTACCACTGACAACCCAGGTCAAGGTCTTATTGTTCATATCACTTCTCCTATTAATCATCTGGTGGAACCCCATTCTACCCTTAGTGAGCCTAATCCTGACCCTCCACTTAGGGAATCAACACCTACCATTCAGCATTTTGTAGATTTAAATGCACCTAATGAAGGTGACCCTAAGGGAATGGAGGATGAATTGGATCAATTTTGGTCTCAAGGGTACAAAGACTCTATTTTAGAGGAGGATGATAACCCAATAGAGAGACCCGGACTTAGAGTTTGGAGTGAATCTCGAGGGGATTATGTGTTATTTGAGGATTTACCCCCCAAAGATATTAATGATTTGGTGAAATCTGGATTCCTTCCTACTTTTGATTTTGAAAATCATCCTCTGCAAAATTAGGAAGATATAGAGTTGAGATTGGAGGAGGATGAACACAATAGTGAGAAGCCTAGAAGAGACTCTCGAGGACATTACATATAAGTTGAGGATTTATGCCTCGAGGAGAACAAAGAATTGAACGATATAGGCTTTGTCCATTCGTATAACACTGAGAATGATATCCTCCTAAAGATATTAAAAATAATGAAGTAGCACAAAAAGTCCCCGAAAAGTATGTAATTGACAAAAAAGAACCTGGGGATGGATTTGATGATAATTCTGATCTCGCTACTTCCCAAGAAACCCAACTGTCATCAAAGCATGTTGATCATGAGTCTACTAATGAGATATTGAATTCTATTCATGACTCATCTATTGTAGAGGAGCAGTTGGAGGTTCATAGAACAATGAAGTTATGTAAGGATGTGGAAGATGAATTCTTATTGGGAATGGAACCTAAATAGACTAAGCCCTCTTTGGACTTAATAATTACCACCCAATCACTTAAGCAACCTATAGATTCCTTACCTAATCCTCGGCTCAGGTCTCTGCTCATATACATTCTTTCTGGGGAGAATATTGGTCGGGTGTTTTTCGCTTGCAGAAATAATGTGTATTAGAAAAATATGTCGTCACAGTGAAATCACGTGGTGGAAAAATCCCAAACAAAAATATTTTAATAAAACTAACCAGGGCGAGTTAGGTCACATCCACAGGGAGGAACAAATCAATAAAATCATGAATAATTTTGCCTTGTATTCGTCCAATCGAATGCGAGATCCATGCTCAAATTTGATGCAAAACGAGATGAAAAGAAGAAAACATACAATAAATTAAAAATGCAGAGGGCATGTGTGTAATTTTCCTTCCTTGAAATAACTTACAATGGCATGTAGCATAATTATACTTCAAGACATTGGGCTTTCTCCTTTAGGTCAAGTGAGTGCTTTTGATAAGATTTTATGCAAGTATCAATTTCAACATATAAGAGTTCAATGCATGAGAGAAATAATGTAAACATTTAAGGGCATGCATGCAATTTCACTCAAATAATTTAAGTCATCAAATAAAGCACTAGCATTCTACAATAGCATATTTGGTAAATTTAATTAAACCCAAAATAAGGGATTACTTCCCCTTGTCCCGACACGAAGAGGAGGTGATGGCGAGCCGTGGGAAGCTTGGAGGAGGATGTCCGTGATGAGGACGTTCCGATGGCAGTGGTGGTGCTCCGAACGGCAGCCAAAATTCATGCCAGCGACAAGGAGGAGCGGCAGCGGTGCCAACCGCTCACCGACGGGCATGGCTGCAGCTAGCGTGTCTGAGGGCATGGCTGAGCTCGTGAGGTCGAGGAGAGCTTAATGAAGGTGACGATGTGGAGAACGGTGGAGTGTAGAGGTGGCTACGTGGAGGGGGATCGGCGTTGATGTTGGGTTCCCTTCGGTCTATTGGAGAAGATGAAGAAGAAGAAGACGGAGGCCGCCTGCACGTAAGGAGGAGGGCCCGTTGTTACTGGCCGTGCGCTCGAAGTGGGATGCGCGTGTGAGGTAGGTGAATGCAAGGGCAGTGGGTGAGCAAGGTTGGCAAGCAAGAGGGCCGGCTCTGTGCGTGACTGGTGCGCACAAGGGCACTGCTATGCGAGGAGTGCACTACTGCAGCTGGTTGAGCATGGGTGAGAGTGGAGGAGAGTGGTCGAGGAAGATGATGCCCTGTAGTTCAAGTGATCAAGGGCAGCGGTTGACGCTGCTATGCACGGAAGTCTATATGGTGGTGGGTTCCTCCTCTCCTCTGTCGGTGGAGAAGAATAGGAAGGAGAAAAGGTTGTTGGCATGTGGGAAAGCCTGCTGCTGGTGATGGTGCTCACGGTTATGGGCAAATGCTGGGGACACGAGCGAGGAGGAAGGTTGTCGCGGTGATCAAAGAGGGCTTAACCTCTGAGGTGAGGACATGGAGAGGAGTTGAGGAGGTGACTCTCTACTAGGAGAAAAGGAGGATAGAGGGGCTGGAGGGGCGGGTCTCAGACGTCTAGGAACCTTCCCAGACATCTTAACTGAAGAGGCTAGTGCACGGTGAAGGTGTTGGTGGTGGCTCACAGTGGCAATCGGGGGCACAATTAAGGATGAGAGAGGAAGGATATGGAGCATGGTGATGAAGTTGGAGAGCAGTGGCAGACGTGGTTGTGGGTGTCGATGCTGTCACCATCGACCTTAGTGGTGGTCATCGGAGGTGAGACACGGTGGTGGAAGGTCACAGTCGTGGATGTGGCCGATGATGGAGGCTCGCGGTGGTGGAGTTGGGCACACGGTGTAGGTTGAGAGAGGATGTGGAGATGGGTGGCTTCCTCCCCATGGTGGGGGATATGTCTTCCTTGTCCTGTCGTCCCTGTTATATAAGGATAGAAACAAAGAATCAAAGAGAGAGTCAAAGAAGGAAAAACAAAACCGTAATTTTATGTTGCCATTTGAGGGAGAGAGAGATAAGGAATCAATAATATTTTTATGTGATCAAAAGAGGCAAGTGGTTTTAGGGAAAATAAGAAAGGGATTAAGAGATGCAAAAGAATGATTCTCTTGCCAAATTTTGCCAAGATAAAATTCCCACAATGTGACATCTCAAATTTAGAGTTGATGTGAAGTCCTTGCCTTTAAAGTGAATAATTAGTTCTTTCACATAAATATTCAAGTAATTAATGCATGAAAAGATACATTCAAGGCTTACACATTTTGTCATTATCAAACATGCTTTAAATTAAATTCTCATCCAAATAATACTGTACTTAAACACTAAATACACTAAATTAGTCCACTCAAGTGGACCCATCAAATACCCCCATGCCTAAGTTTTGCTAGTCCTGAGCAAAATCATATGAAACAGACCAAGTCTCCAGGCAAGATTTTACCGTTAGGATGCCTTATCGTGCCACACTCTAGAAATTAGATTGAAATGCCAACTATAGGCCTAAAGGTACTCAAGTACCAGCCAAGATACAGACTTGACCAGCCTCAGCCTTGGGTCCGCCGTGAAGGTTTCTAAGGCTCGCAAAAACTGCCTAGAGGTTCATTGACCCCATTGGTTAAAGCACACGTGCATATGTGAAGCAAGGCTAGGTTCAGTTTGCTAGTGCATTTTTAGAGAGAGGGAGGGAGAAATATTATTTCGAGAGTTTTCTCTCTTTCTTTTTAAATTCCCCTAGACTTAACATTGGATTAGCCCAAAACACGGTCTATAACAGATTCCTTGTCCCCACCATCAATCCTCGTAGGGTCCCTGGCAATCAATGCTTCGGGATACCACCACCCATGGCAACCCTCAGAACCTTGGCTTTCGACACTTTGGGATAGTGCCGCCCATGGTGTTCTGTAGTTGAATTCATACCCTAGCAATCGACATTTCAAGATAATGTCACCCACGACATCTGAATCAGCACAAGATGCTTTTGTGCCCCCTGTAGGATATTTAGATATCCTAGGAGACAAGAACCAAGGAGACAATATGTTATAACGCATCTTCGAGGGGATTATTTTACATTCCTCCTCTCCGCACCAGGAACTCATCCAATCAACTTGTGTCTTCAAGCCGCTCCTAAGTCAACTTTTCGGGAAAACACTTTCAAAACAGACACTTTTTGGCATTATTCTTCTTTATACGCACTGAACCAGACCAGTGTGTGATGTTTGGGTGCCTAGGTTACCAAGTCCCATAAACCAAAGGGTAGGCAATGGGGCCAAATACTCCCTAAGCATTAGAATTAATACATCAGCCACGCAACTCCCTTAACCTCTTGAGGAATAGTCCAGATCTTAACAAATACGTGAGTATGTAAGCCCTAGAACAGAACCAGGAGGCCTAAAGTCGGTATCCCTCACTTATCTCCTTTTCTCTAGCACTTCAGGACTTTTTTTATTCATTCATTCTAGCCTAGAACTTAGGTAACTCTTCCATAATCAACTGTTAGGACCAGCATAATTTTTACACATTTTCTCTCTGTGTCTCTCCTTAATATATTTGAAATTCAGCTCAAAAGATTTCATCTCTTTCTTTCTCTCTCTTCTTTTTTTCTTTCCTTTTTTTTGTTTTGTTTTTTTTATTTTTATTTTTTTTATGCAAGATGGATGCCTAATTGCATGCAGAATATGTATAAATACTATGAACAACCTTAGGTTATACCCCCCCATGCTTAAATACGACAATGTCGTCATTCAAAAGCAAAAGCAAAGAAACATATTACCTAAGGTGGAGTTGGGATAGCTCATAAATCGGGTTCTGGAAGGGAAACAGAAGGAGACCCAAAGATGATACGTAACAAACTTGGCCTGGCGAGTAAGTAACCTAAGATGTTGGCAAGCTAGTGATGGATAGTGAGGCCAAATACTCACCAGAAGCAAGTGAAAAGAGGGTACTCCTGAGCTATTTGTGGAGGTTTTACATAATACACTTGAGTAGCAACCTCCGGAAGTGTGCAATGAGAAGGCAAAGGCTCCTTAAGCAAGCATGTGTGGGCAACAGAGGGTGTGAAGAACGAAACCCTAAGACTACTGGGCTGACATGGAAGAGCATTGATCCAAACTCGCCACTCTACCATAGGGTGTATTGGTATGGATATTCCCCTGTTAATCAAACGTGTGAGCAGAGATTTTAGGAAGCTGGTACTATGTGAGCTGAAGTCTCTCAGGTGCAGGGTAGGGAAGACGGTTAAAGAGGGTGTGAGCAGTTTGACATTCATCCTCGATATCCATTCCAGTTCTTGAATGTTATCAGAAGCAACCTTAATTACTGATTGCATATCATTGGCATAAGTGTCCTGGAATGGGCCCAAATGTTCATCATCCAAATTGAACCGCTTAAGGGTGTCGCTCATTTCACTATCATGTAGAAGTGGTTTGGAAGCAATAGGACTGTGAGTGTCCTCAATAATGACATCCCCAGGTTCTTGTTCAATGCTAAGATTCTACCCCTGGGGTGTATAGATTCTTTCCTAAAGAGTAGTAATTGCTTCCATTTCTTTCAACTGTTTGAGAGAATGATCTTGATAGTCAAAGGTAAGTAAGAATCCGGATTTCTTCTTTTAATTGGAATAGTCAAGGTAGCTATACATGGAGGAGCTATGATCAACCTCAAGGGAGTAAATCAAGTGACCAATTTCTTCTTTTAATTGTTGACTTGTCCTCAAAGACTCTCCTAAAGATTCCATCATTTCCATTTGTTGTTTTTGCATTTCTTTTTTGAAAGAGGAGAGGCTATCATTTGTTTCAGGAGGAAAGTCAAGCTCAGGGCTATAATACCTAGGAGCTTCTGTCCAACTAGGAACATAAGAATCATCACGGGTGGGTGGGTTAGGCATAGTCATGGATGGGTTAGGGATGGTGTATCCTTCTCTTAGATTCTACTCATGATCACAGGATTAGGGAATAATCAGACCAATGTTCCTATAGTAAGAGTAGAAGGATCCCATTGTTCATCAGATGAGGGATAACTACAGGTCATGGGATTGGGATTAGGTATTCTGGGGTGAGAAGAAGTGAAGTACTTATTGTAATCCATTTGAAACACGAATTGAAAAGCACACCCCAATCAAACACAAGGAAATGGGACTCTCTTTTCTTTCGGGAAAAGTTGAGCTAACCACCAACCTACTCTTTAAAGTTGTCAAATGGGGTCAAGTTTGCACCCGTCCATTCCCACTTTAGTGGTATAAGAGGGAGCTGTGACTTGAGATCCCTGACAAGCTCTTTGGAGAAGAACAGAGGTCGTTTACGTTCTTTCATGGTGGCCACAGAATTTTCACAATCAATTGTCGGCCCGAAGTTGACCTTTGTGTGCCCTAGAACTTACACCTTGCTTAGATAATACTCTCAGGTGATCAAGTGAGAAGTTACTCCAAGGACGAACAAAGGGATGCAAGTAGGGCGAACCCTTCCTTTGAGGCGATGCGTAAGCGGTGCCTCTTAACTACCCTTTTGTTCCTTTAAGGGGTGTCCCCCTTCGTGAAGTATCAAAACATTTGGTCAAAAGATAGTACCACCACCACAAAGCAAGATAGGAGGGTTTGCACCGATAAAGAGATCGGTGCCTATAACCTTAAGGGATCGAGCCTTAGTGCGGTGCCTAATGTGCGTGCTCGTGCCAAAAGTGCGCATCACACCGCAAATCATTTTTTATTTTTGAAAATGCAGACAAGACCCTTTAAATCAGATCAAGTGTGATTTGGTTTTAAGGTCGAATCTGATTATCGGTCCCAATTGCAGTTACGTGACCACTAAATTAGGTCAATTCAATCAGTTTGGTGGTCTTGAATTTTAATCCAAATGCAAATGCGTAAACAGGAGCTGGATGCAAAGATAGAAAGGTATATCTGTCTCCAGCAATCTTTGTGCAAATGTGTACATAATGCAGAGAAGAGATCTAGTATGCTGCTTAATCACCCCTAAATGAGCGCATCTAAGGGCATGCAACTCCTAAACAGGCAGTTCGATAATTTCTTTTGTTTGTTTTAGGTGTAAACAAGTAAAAATATAATTCTCACACGTAGAAAAAATATAGGCCCTAGCCTTTAAAGAATGTGGGGACAGACCCCTGAAAATAAGCCCCAATTACTATAAGGGCGAGAAGACAGAAATAAAATTGCTACGAAGGAGAATCCCCTGTAAGAGCAGGATCTAGGTCTCCTATGTCTTCTCCGCGTGTGGACGTCGCTCAAGGTCGATGTCGGTGCCCTGTTTCACCTATCGTTTCGTCAGATTCCTCACACAGAAAGATAAAGAATGATCAGCTAAATGTGCAACTCAGAATAATCAGAAATAAAAATCAGGTGAATCTATTGTGTCTGTTGCCTCCCAGGCAACGGCGCCATTTGGTCGATCATTTTTCGCTTGCAGAAATAATGTGTACCAGAAAAATATGTCATCGTAGTGAAATTACATGATGGAAAAATCCCGAACAAAAATATTTTAATAACACTAACCAAGATGAGTTAGGTCACATCCACAGGGAGGAACAGATCAATAAAATCATGAATAATTTTTCCTTGCATTCGTCTAATTGAATGCGAGATCCATGCTCAAATCTGATGCGAAACGAGACGAAAAGAAGGAAACATATAATAAATTAAGAATGCGAAGGGTATGTATGTAATTTTCCTTCTTTGAAATAACTTACAATGGCATGTAGCGTAATTATACTTCAAGACATTGGGCTTTCTCCTTTAGGTCAAGTGAGTGCTTTTGATAAGATTTTATGCAAGTATCAATTTCAACATATAAGAGTTCAATGCATGAGAGAAATAATTTAAACATTTAAGGGCATGCATGTAATTTCACTCAAATAATTTAAGTCATCAAATAAAGCAATAGTATTCCACAATAACATATTTGGTAAATTTAAATTAAACCCAAAACAAGAGATTACTTCCCCTTGTCCCGACGCGAAGAGGAGACGATGGCGAGCCGTGGGAAGCTCGGAGGAGGGTGTCCATGATGAGGACGTTCCGATGGTGGTGGTGGCGCTCCGAATGATGGTTGGAACTAACGCTGGCAACGAGAAGGAGCGACGGCGGTGCTGACGGCTCGCCGACAGGCATGGCTGCAGTTGGCGTGTTTGAGGGCGTGGCTGCAGTTGGCGTGTTTAAGGGGTGTCCACATATATCTATAACTATATATATACATATATATATTTATTTATTTATTTATCTACATATATCTATATACATAGATACCTATACTAATATATCTATATACATATACACATATATATATAACTATATACTATTACTATATATATATATATATATCTATACATATATTTATATCTCTATATATATATATACATATATATATATATATCTATACATATATTTATATCTCTATATATATATACATATATATATATATACATATATAACTACATATACACCTATATAATTATAACCATATATATATATATACATACATACATACATATATATATATTTTCATATCACCTACCATACGTTGTATCGCGGGAATATCCACACCAGTTGCTGGTATTCCCTGAAACACGCGTACAGAAAGCATTTTTCGCACACATCTTTCACCCATCCATCCTACACTCCATGTGACACTTCGCCCTGTTGGTTGCATCTTCCTAGACGACGACCGACTCGACACCATGCTACACGCCATCTCCACCTCCACCCCCACCCATATATACATATATAATATATACATATATAGATATATACTATATTTACTTTATTTCTGTTTCTCTTTCCTGCTAGTAAAAAGATAAAAAAAATATATACAAAAGAGAAAAGATAATCCTTGACTTGCAGGTACTCAGTCTTGCGAATAGCAAGACCAGTTTTGGGACCCTAATTTGGCTCAAAGCCAAAAACCTAATTTTGAGGGTGTACCTCAAGGACAAAAATTATCAGAAAAAATTTTAAATTGAAGAACACCAAAAGCATAATAAACGAATGGAAGAGATTAGTTGTAGGAAAGGCGTAGAAACTTCTTCACTTCTAATCCCACTTCCCTGAGTTCGACCCTAGGCCTAAAAGTGACCAAGATAAAATCAAGTAGGCCAAGTAAAAAAAAAAAATTTGTAAAAGAGATGGTTAGGCTCGATTTAGGTTAACCACTATACTCATTTCAACGATAAAATCACCATATTAACACAACCTATCCGGGTCCGACCATACATCTTTTCTGGCGCCGTTGCCGAAGAAGTGCGCATTCAAGTAAGTTTCTACTCCATTCCTTTAATTTTTCTCTTCTCACACCGTTCTCTTCACGGGTGTTTTTGTTTGTTGTTGTGCAAGTGAACATGTTGCAAGGAGAAGGCAGGTAGACGAAGTCGGAGACGTGGGCAAATCCAAGGCGGGAATGAGAGCGTGAAGTCGTCGGCACCACCCTGGAGCTTCGCACACGTTGCTGAACAAGTAGGTCTTCTTTTCTTAGCAACTTAGGTCAACTTGTCACCTTAATAAAAAAATAAAAAATAAAACAAAATAAAAAAAACTAGAAAAACTTCTTGGGATCTCTTGGGGCAGGTGGATTAAAATTCACTTGTTTGATTGTTTGCCTTTACTCCCACCGCCCCGGGATTTCCCGCCAAACTTCGCATAGCAAAGATCCAAGAATCTTGATTCTTGAATCTTTCGCCATGTGAAGTTTCTTCGAGGCAAAAATAAAAGGATTGATTGCCATCCCTCTTTGCCTCATTTATCTGCAAATTCGGGATCACATTTTTTGGTGGGGAGACTTGGAATTGAGTTGATTCCAACCCCACCACGACCTTTCACGTGCCTAAGATTCGATCCCAAATACTTCAACCCCAACAATTTGATTTTCTTTATCTTTTGGTTGAGCCTTGTGTGTGGAAATCATTTTGGTGATTGGGAGCACTTGAATTGAAGTGCTTTGGCTCCCTTTCACACTAATCTAAAATTGACTCGTGCATCCACACATAGAAATCTCCATCTAGGGAAGCCCATTGCATTTTAGCATGCATTAACCAACTGACATTGAAGAAGGGTTTGTTGGACTTAGAAGAAAACTTGTATTCTCTCAAAACCCGGAGATTGGTTGAATTGGTAATTCAGCGAAATCCTAAAATCCATACTACTTAAGGCTGAATTCTAAAAACCATTCACCAATTAAAACTTCAATTCGGGGAGATTTCCCTGTTGCATGCTTAGTTTACACACTTTGTAAAATCAATCACTTGGGCATTACCCGTAAATAACGCCCTTCACATTCCAGAAGCACTTGATCCTAAGCCTCTAACTAAAACTGGTAACAACTTGACCCTTATTAAGGATTGGAGGTCTAACTACCTGCGTGTAGTGCCTACGTGCTGGTGAGGGTTCCTGCTTGCTATCGGATGTCTAAGACTGGGGCAAACGACCTTTCAATATGGCCCGGTGGTTCCACGGTGCCCGCATTCGGTTCCGTAGTTCGTGATAGTAGGTAACTTAGATCTTTAGGTCTAATGGCACACTATAGAGGTTAGGAATTTGATTGTATTGATTTGTCATCAAGTGTACCTTTGCAGCATCATTTCTCTCATCTCTTTTCCCTTCGTATCCCCCCAATTCTTCCTGCGGTAGTGCATGTTTGGGAGGAGGTCACAAAACCCTGAACTGTGTGAATTGTCTGATAAATTTAGAAAAAGAGCCGAATCGTCCTCCTCCTCCTCAAACATGGCTGCACACCCACCCCCAAATCCCGAGGGAGGAAACCGCCCTAAAAACCCACCAGGTGGTGGAGCCTTGGACCCATAACCCACCTCCAAGCCCAAATGGAAATGTATAATGAACAAATTGAAGCCATAAGGGAAACATCGGAGGAAATGCAGAACCCTCCCGAATAGGAGGAGCCTAGGTCTCTTAGCTCCTATCAGAATCCCGCTGCTACAAAGACCATAGGACAAATTCGGGTCCCATGGGTGGGGATGACTTTGAATTAAAACCTAACATAATTGGCCTGATAAATTTTCACTTCCATGGTCTTGCAAGTGAAGATCCTTTTCTCCACTTGGAAGACCTAACCCAATTGGCTGAAAGTGTTAAACCAAGAAATATCGAGTTACCTATAGTCATGAAAATGTTCCCATTTTCATTGTGGGATAAAGTGTCACAGTGGTTACGCACCCTTGGGAGAACCATCAACTCTTGGGAAGAGATGCGAACAGCATTTCTCAAGAAGTTCTTCCCAATCGGGCGAACCAATGCGCTTCGCCGTGCTATCACTTCATTTACGCAACAAAACGGTGAACAATTTCATGAGGCATGGGAGAGATATAATGACCTCCTCAGGAAGTGTCCGCACCACAGTCTGCCTAAGTGGCATATAGCCCAGAATTTCTACTATGGGCTAAATGAGACTTTGAAGTAGATTGCAAATGCTTCCTGCGGAGGGAATTTCATGAATGAAGATAAGAATGGAGCATTCAAATTATTTGAAAATATGAGTGAAAACTCAATGAACAATGCCTCCATTGTCGCCTTTAATTGTACCATCCTGCCCTGAAATGTCCACGAAGTTGACATGGGACTCTCACATTCATCCACTGATCTTAGCCTTATCACACAAAAATTGGATGAAGTCTCCGTCGTGCACAAGAAGCTGGACGAGCTTCTGGCCAACCCTGCCCATTCTATGGCAAACACCCACACCTCACCACTTCGTCACAATTCCAATTCTTCCAACACCAGGCTTATCCCGAGAAACCCTGTAAGACCTTCCTTACCGAGTGTCACGCCGAGCGATTCGGTAAGTCATGTGGATCTAGCCTCTGTGAGCCAGTATTTTGACACGGAGGACCAAGCCTCCATGTGCTCGGACGCATATTTACATGCGAACACGTCTTCTGGAATAGAAGAAGCTTGCGCCCTGGGGAACAACCCATTCTCGGCCACTTATAACCCAAGGTGGCGAAATCATCCGAACTTTGCATGGTCCAACAACCCGCAGCGCCAAAACCCCGCAGTTGGACCAATGCGACCGTCCGCACCCGTCATCCCAAGGGCCCAGTCTAATCCTATGGCGAATCTGCCATTAGGCCCTTGCGTACCGCAAACCGAACACGCATCAAGTCCTCTTGACAAATTGATGTGAATGATGACGGAAATGTCAAAGCGCCATGAAGAGAACATGACCTCTCTTCAGCACCAATTGGCGCAGTAGAATGCTGAGATCAGTCAACTATGCATGGAGACTCGATCTCAGGGCACTCTCCCAGCCCAACCTATTCCCAACCCGCGAAATTTCATACCCCGTGGTCCTCAACCACTGGTACAACCTTCTCAGGGGCAGGTTCATCAAATTCTGCGGGCTCCGAGCATTCCACTGGGATTTCAGGCTAATCCCGCTGCAGCACCTCACTCTTATGTCCCTATTGCGAACCCTCGTCCAATGCGATCACTACAAGGAGCGGTAAGCAGACCGTCGATCCGCCTCGACCAGACCCTGGCTGTCTTCTTCATTGCCCTCTCATTCGGGATGCGCACCGCATTCGCGAGAGGACAATACACCCAAATTGGTGCCAGAATCAGTCCCATTCCCTAAGGCTCTACTGAGGGAGCCAAAAGGCAAGAAGAAGGATACACAGGCTTTTGATAACCTACGTAATTTGTTCAAGGATGTTGAAATCAAGGTACCCTTGCTAGAGGCTATCAACCACAAACCTACTGTTGCCCAATTTTTCAAAGACTACACAACACCCAAGAGACAGTCAAAGAAAACTAAGAATCTGGTGGTTCTCTCGCCTCATGCGAGTTGTGCTATACTGTCAAATCTACCACCGAAGCAGAAAGATCTGGGCACACCGCTTATTTCCTGTAACATCCAAGGCTACAATTTTAACCGTGCCCTGCTTGATCTAGGATCTTCCATCAATCTTATACCAACCATCATTCTCGAAAAATTTTCCTTGGGAAATCTGAAACCCACCCCTATCACTTTACAGTTGGCAGATCGTTCTGTCAAAATCCCGAAGGGTGTGGTGGAAGACGTGGTGGTTAGGGTCAACAGTCTCTGTTTTCCTGTTGACTTTCTTATTTTAGATATGGAAGTTCCTAGCTCACTTTCTAATTGTCCGATCATCCTTGGTCGACCTTTCTTGGCCACAGCCCGTGCCTATATCAACCGCGAGTCGGGCTGTATTGAGATTGCCGTTGGATCTAAAAAGCTCAAGCTTAACATATTCAAGGCAGCCAAGAACTTTGATTGCGATTGCATCGAGGATGACACGTATGATGAGGACATGGCCGTCAGCGCGTGTATCGGACTAACTGGGACCTATTCTGACTGCTGCAGACTGCCTTTAAAAACTGACGATTGGCTGACAAACACATTGTGATGTTCCCCCATCCCTCCCTATTCCCATACCTTCTCCTAACCAGACTTCTGACGAGGTTTTCTCCGCTTCCCATACCTCGTGGTCTGAGTCATATCCGAGCTACTCACAGCCGGTCCACACTCTTGAAGACCGGATTGCCCTTTCTTTCCCGCCAAATCAGGCGAATTTGCAACTCCACACTGGGACCTTGAGCCCATATACTACTCACTGGGGCTATTCCTTTTTGGATCCATCTTTCCAAGAAGCCCCTCTTCTTGGCCAATCTAAAGGCCAATTTCTTCCTCCTGACTTGATCTCCGATCCGCCTGGGACACTCTCGTCCCAAGAAATGCCAGACCTTTCACCATCCACTCCCGAGCTAAAAGAGCTTCCTAGTACACTAAAGTATGTTTTCCTAGGACCAAATGAAATGCTCCTCGTAATCATTAGTTCAAAATTGACTAGGGAGCAAGAGTGTAAACTAACTGAGGTCCTTATGGAACATAAGGCAGCCATTGGATGGTCTTCATGGATGACTTTTCGATCTTTGGACCATCTTTCGATGACTGTCTTGCCAACCTAACCCGTATCCTTAGGAGATGTATTGATGTAAACCTCTTGCTTTCTTGGGAAAAAAGTCATTTTATGGTGCACGAGGGAATTGTTCTCAGACATATCATCTCCGATAGGGGTATCGAGGTTGACAGAGCTAAGCTTGATGTAATTGCTGATTTACCTGTGCCTAACTCTGTCAAACAAATCCGCTCCTTCCTGGGACACGTCGGTTTCTATAGGAGATTTATCAAAGATTTCTCCAAGATTTCTCGAGCTTTAACTCATCTCCTATCGACCAACGTACCCTTTGATTTGGGCCCCGATTGCATACGAGCATTCACGCAGCTGCATAATGCTGTTACCAAAGCCCTTGTTCTCCAGCCACCTGATTGGTCCCTCGACTTTGAACTCATGTGTGACGCTTCCGACCTGGCAGTCGGAGCCATCCTATGACAAAGACGCGATAGACACCCCTTCATGGTGTACTACGCCAGTAAGACGTTGGACGAGGCCCAGCGTAATTATACTACCACTGAAAAAGAACTACTGGCGATCGTCTTTGGGCTGGAGAAATTCCGCTCTTACCTTCTGGGCTCACACATTATTGTTTTCACTGATCACGCGGCCATTCGCCATCTCATGCACAAGAAGGATGCCAAGCCTAGACTGATTCGTTGGATCCTTCTGCTCCAAGAATTTGACATTTAGATTCACGATAAGGCTGGAGCCCAGAATGTTGTGGCTGATCATCTTTCCAGACTGGACCCTGACCATATTGGACTTACTCTGCCGATCAATGAGATTTTTCCTGATGAGCACCTATTGGCAATTAATGTGGCAGGTGGACCTTGGTATGCCGACATTGCCAATTACCTTGCTTCTGGATCCCTTGCACGTGGCTGGCCTAAAAACCAGCGTGAGCATCTCATGGTAGAAGCAAAGTATTATTTCTGGGATAATCCACTTCTTTTTCGGATAGGTGCTGATCAAATCATCCGTCGCTGTATTCCTGACAGCGAATTCCCCAGTGTGCTATCCTTCTACCACGATTAGGCCTGCGGAGGCCATTTCTCTGAGAGGAATACTGCAGCCAAGGTGTTGCAGTGAGATTTCTTTTGGCCCTCCCTTCACCAGGATGCACACAAGTATGCCAAACATTGCACTAGGTGCTAGTCGTTAGGGTCAATGTCACGTCGTGACATGATGCCCTTACAACCCATCCTAGCTGCGGAAATCTTTGACATTTGGGGAATTGATTTCATGGGTCCCTTTCCCCCTTCCAACAGCTTCGAATTTATCCTCGTGGCTGTTGATTATGTTTCGAAATGGATCGAGGCTATTCCCATGTGCCGTGCTGACCATGTTATATCCACTGGATTTGTCAAAGACCACATCTTTGCGTGCTTTGGGATCCCTTGAGCCATTATTTCAGATGGAGGAAGCCACTTTACCCATGCCTCTTTTCAGGAACTTCTGAGGAAATACGAAGTCCACCATCGTATAGCATCTCCGTATCATCCTCAGACGAACGGCCAGGCAGAAGTGTCGAACCGGCAAATCAAGCAAATTCTCCAAAAAATGGTTCGGCCTGACCAAAAGGATTGGTCCGACAAGCTGATTGACGCACTTTGGGTGTATCGGACCGCCTTCAAGGCTCCCCTTGGTATGTCTCCTTATAGAATCGTTTACGGGAAGCCTTGTCATTTGCCCGTGGAGTTGGAGCACCACGCTTATTGGGCTATTCGCCAATGTAACCTCGACCCAAACCTGTGTGGTCAAGAAAGGAAACTCCAACTCCAGGAGCTAGAGGAGCTCCATCGTGAAGCCTATGATTCTGCCTTAACTTTCAAACAACCCACTAAGGCTTTTCACGACAGCCGTATTCGGTGGAAGGAATTTGAGCCATCTCAGCAAGTTTCGCTCTACAATGCCCGGCTCAAATTCTTTCCTGGGAAATTGAAGTCCAAATGGACTGGTCCTTTCCTGGTCTCGAGACCATTTCCCAACAGGGCCGTTGAAATTGAAGATCCCAAATCTGGGCATAAATTTACGGTCAATGGGCAGCGTTTGAAACCCTATCTTACTCATGAACCTACCCCCGTTGGAGAAACTGTTGCCCTGCTGGAGGGTAACTAATTTTGTGCCTCATTCTGAGTCCAGCTGGGGACGTTAAATTCAGCGCTCGTTGGGAGGCACCCCAACAACACTCACCATCCACCATCACTTTTCACGCCACTATCACGATCACTTCACTTTTCACTTCACCACCCACCATCCACCCACCCTACCACCCTGCTGTATACCCTGCACCTCAACTCTCGTTACCCGATCTTTCGTCCTTCCTCTACCCTACCCTACATGCATATGAGGACATAGCATTGTTTGGCATGGGGGGGTGGATAGGCATCCATAGGATCTGGGTATTTTATGGTATCATGCAGTTTTCATCTATCTATATTTAAAAAGAAAAATGGTGTTTAGTAATGATCTGAAGGCTGAAACAAAAATACAATAAGTGTTTATGGATATTCAACCACTGTTTGAGGACTTTCCAGGCCACAGAAGCTTGATTCGCTCAGGCTCGGCTTAATTCACTTGAGCATTGACAAGATAGATCGAAATCTCTCCTAACTAAGGACGTATTCTTGTACCTGAGACTCCAGTACAGGATCCGTTGGTTTGCTTCTACTCGAGAGCCTAAGTAATCTTGGTTCACACTACACATATCAAGAAAGACCAAGTGAACATAAGATCCAACCCTAGTGTTCATTAGGGAAGGTGGAGTCCTTACCTGTGCACGCAGGTAGACTTTTTATCCCAAGCTTTAGTCTTGTGTTTAGGAGAGACTCTTTCCACCAAAAAGGAACCCTCCCACCAAAAAGAAAAGTGCACTCCTCCAAATAAAGTTGTAAGAGATATACTGACACGTGTTTCAAAAAAAAAATGCAAATAAGTCAGTATATCTCGCAAATGTCTATAAAGTCTCTACCCTAAAAAAGTTCTTCAGGGCAAGCCGCCAATACCCTATTTTCTTTGAGCCACAAATGTCAGAAAATGGGAGTTGAGTTTTCCGTCATCTTTTTATGGGTCAATCTGAAGACACAAGCTGAAACTGGGACCAACCTGTACTTAAAAATTCGTGAAACTCTGGGCTTGAGTCTTAATGTTCATCTGGTTAGTCTTGATCCTTCACTAAGCACAAGCCATAATCTCTTGAGCTCTCGAGTACGGCAAAAACCTCCTGGGTCCTGGAAATCGTACTTAAGGTTTAAATATCAAGAGTCCAGGCTAGTTGAGAGATGATCTATGTCATGTGAGACTTAAAGTACTGATAGTCTTCTCTACAATTGGTTCTCACAATATCCAAAAATAAACACACCTATGCCGCCTCGGAAGAAAATCCTCAGCTTAAGATCATTTCTAAATACAGTACAAAAAAAATGTTTTGCTAGGGACTAGCAAAAGATAGGCATGGGGGTATGATTGCACAGCAAAAATACACCAGCAATTGTGCCATATTGTGCTATTTCCTATCATTGCCAGTGCATATTAGGTAGCCATAGTCGCATTTGTAAAAATACACGCATGCATGCTTTTATTTGAGAGGGGAGGAGAGTGAAATAAATGGCCTTGTAATTAACAAATTCTTCAAGTGCTTCCTCGCAAATTCACCATCTTTATTTTTATTTTTATTTTTTTATTTGACTTTCTTCTCTGCGGCTGCATGGCATGGTTGATCATCTTCACGCCATTCTCTGCTGTAGGCTTGCCCTGCACAGCCATGCCAACCATGCACAACCATGCACAGCCAGGGCATGGCTGTGCATGCCTTTCTTCTCTTTAAAAAGGGAACAGCTTTCTTCTTTGAGCTAAGCCTGGTCCATGCCAAAACACAGTACCTTCCTTCCCTTCCAGGCCGTCTCCTCCCCTCTCCCCTCCATACGCAGCCTCTCCACCTTCTGAGGAGCTACTCTGGGGGCAGGAGCACCTCACAATGGTGCACAACCACCACTGTGAGTCCCACCACCACCCAGCTCATCAAAGAGCCAGTGGGCGTGGTGGTTCTCTACCCTGTTTCATCGTTTCAAAGCATTTCCACCATTGCCACAAGAGCTTCAAGCTTTGAAGCTCAAGCTCCACAGCAGCAGCAGCAAGGCATCAGCAACAGCGCAGGCCTCCAACGCGCGCCAGCAGGCCGCCCTCGCCTCCAGCACGCGCCTGCAGGCCGCCCTCGCCTCCCTCTGCGCGTGCCTGCAAGTTGCCTGCCCCTCTCTCCGCGCAAGCCAGCAGCCGACGCAGCCTCGTCAGCGCACGTGCCAGCCGCTCCACACCGCCCGCACACACGGGACCAAGCGCAGGCGGTCGTGCAAGCCGAGTGCGCACTGTAGCCACTGTTCATGCTAGTCAGCGGAACACTGTGGCTACAGTGTGGTGACCGGTAAGTTTCTCACTTATCCGGTCACCTGGCACGTCGCGACTGTCTGCTGCCCATCCACGCACGCCTGCGCCCGCATCTTCGCCTGCTTCTTCGCGCCCGCTCCAGCGCCCGCTCTCGCGTACTCCCGCCCATCTCCAAGCACCCTCGTCTTCGCCCGCTTCTTCGCACCCGCACCCTCCTCACTACGTAGTGCAGTGCACTGCGGTTCCTCCCACACCCGCTCCCTCCTGCGTGCGTGCGCCTCTTCGCGCACCTACGAGCCTACGCGTGCGCGTGGCCATCAGACAACGCTTGGAGGCTTCAGACGGCTTAACACGGTGCTCCTTCACTCCAGCAGTCTCAGACGCTCTCTCTCTCTCTCTCTCTCTCTCTCTCTCTCTCCCTCTCTCACAGACACTCACCTCACACATACACACACACACACACTCTCGTTCACACACCCACTCACTTATACACTACTATACACTTATATATATATATATACACATATATCTATACATATATTAGTACTTATATAGCTAAGTATTAGTATACATACATACATATATATATATACATCTATATACTTATATATATATACACATATATATTTACATATATACATATATTTATATACGTATAAATATATATATATATTATTACCTATACAACTAAGTATAAGTATATTTAAATATATACATATATATACAAATATACATACATATATCCATATATATCTATAACTATATATATACATATATATATATATATATATTTATCTACATATATCTATATACATAGATACTTATACTAATATATCTATATACATATACACATATATATATAACTATATACATATATTACTATATATATATATATATATATATAGATATATATATCTATACCTATATATAGTTATATATACATACACATACATATATATATATATCTATACATATATCTATCTATACATATATTTATATCTCTATATATATATACATATATATATATACATATATAACTACATATACACCTATATAATTATAACCATATATATATATATATATATATATATATATATATATATATAGATATATATATACATACATATATATATATTTTTTCATATCATCTACCATACGTTGTATCGCGGGAATATCCACACTAGTTGCTGATATTCCCCGATACATGCATACAGAAAGCGTTTTTCGCACACATCATTCACCCATCCATCCTACACTCCACGCAGCACTTCGTCCTGTTGGTTGCGTCTTCCTAGACGACGACCGACTCGACACCGTGCTACACGCCATCACCTCCTCCACCCCCACCAATATATACATATATAGATATATAGTATATTTACTTTATTTCTGTTTCTCTTTCCTACCAGTAAAAAGATAAAAAAAATATATACAAAAGAGAAAAGATAATCCTTGACTTGCTAGTACTCAATCTTGAGAATAGCAAGACCAGTTTTGGGACCCTAATTTGGCTCAAAGCCAAAAACTTGATTTTGACGGTGTACCTCAAGTACAAAAATTATTAGAAAAAATCTTAAATACAAAAACACCAAAAACATAACAAACGAATGGAAGAGATTCGTTGTAGGAAAGGCGTAGAAACTTCTTCACTTCTAATCCCACTTCCATGAGTTCGACCCTGGGCCTAAAAGTGACCAAGATAAAATCAAGTAGGCCAGGTAAAAAAAAAAATTTGTAAAAGAGATGGTTAGGCTTGATTTATGTTAACCACTATACTCATTTCAACGAGAAAATCACCATATTAACACAACCTATCCGAGTCTACACCGCCTCACCACCATTACCATACCCCACAGACACTTGCACACCTCACATCCACTCTTGCACAACCGACCACCTTATCCCTACTCTCCTCTCCCCCTCTCTTCCTCTCCCATACACAACCCCCTCTTACTAGTTGACAGGACATGCTGTGTGCAGGGAGTAAGCTCTCTGTGGTTGCAAACACCACGGTGAGTTCCACCACTGTCTAGCTCCCTTGTAAGTAGCTAGATGTGGTGGGTTCTTTTTACTTTATTTTTCCTTTGATAGCTTTATTGCTATGTATTATAATTGCCATTAGCGTAGATTTGAGCTCTAAAGCTCCTCCTCTGTTCACGCTGTAGATAGTCCATTGTGACTCATTTTTCATGCTTGCTTACCGAATAGCTTCTCAGTTATTCAGTGAGGAACCCATGAACATGTCCTTCCACTCGGTCAGCCAGTCACCGCTCTAACCCTTGTGCCCTTTCTCTTCCCAAACCACCGACTAGGTGAGAAACCCTGTTACGACCCAATTCCCAGATCCCTACAAGACCTGAGATCGGTTCGCCTTGACTAATCCCAAGACCTAGTCGTCCAACGAGAAATAACCAAAAGTACGAAAATAATACCACATCCACACATGCTTTATAACTAGGCAGAAGGAAAAATGAAACAGTAAAGGAAAGTAGAGCAACTGTCTCTAAATAGTACATGCCACCACAACAACAACAGCGGAAAGAAAATAGAAAGTAATAAGAATAGAAATTTAAAAGTCAATACTCACAACTACAGGAAAAACGAAAGGGCTAGAAAGAAACTACTACGGCTGGGCTCAGCTGGGCCTAGCACCCTCTACAGCCAGAAACTCGGGCTGCTCAACTCTTAGTCCTGAACAAGGTTACGAAAAGACAGAGTCAGCGAACGCTGAGTAGAGTGGTGTTTACATTATTTATGTGCAAGTAAAGTACAAGCAACCAGGTTTTATTCTCATTTCTATTTATTTCATCTATGTATTTCTAGTTCATTTATTTCACAAGGGATCCAAGTATTTCTTGATCTTGCTTGTTCCTCGTGGGAACGATCTTGATTGCAGTCTTTTCCATGGAGTAGAGGGTACACGTGGTGCTCTCCTAGCCCAAAGAGTCCCCCGCGGTAGTCCTACACCCAGTCAACCACCTCGAGGTCACTGTCGTGACGTAGCGGTAACTACGGCACATGTGATAAGCGCATGGGTAGCTACCCGGCACTGGCACGCGATTAGTCGTTTCCGCTAGCAAGTATGCTTAAGGTACAGCATGGAACAGTATAGGGCATTGCCCTCTCAGAACAAGCATTTCACCCCTCAGAACCAAACAGGGGTCTCGCCCCTTCATAGTCCGTGTACCCTCGTCCGACTACCCTGATTTGCCCAGCAGACCTAACAAAGTCAATGCAAGGTGGCTAGCTTAACCCTAGGCCCCATGGGGTGGTTAGCTCCCTCCCTACAATAGTAGCACACCTTGATACCATGTACACGAGGGCCAACAGGAGTTGGTGTAGAGTGGCCAATCCTAACCCTGGGTCTCAACCCAAGGGCGGCTATCTCCGCTCTACGCTAAAAGGGACAGTTGCTCTCCTTGGTACCATGTACACAAGGGCCAGCTCACTTCCCGTCTACACTCCAAATTCCTTTCATACACAAGAGTTCTACTCCTAATTCCCTGTAGGGTTCATGCTCACATTCATCTCATTTATTCATATTTAGATCTCATGTTTCATAACTCGTTCCTCATCCTTATACAGCCAGCTGGTGTTTTCACAATTTAATTCTCAATCATATACATGCAACTTGTGGTTTCACAATTCAATTTCTCATTCACATACAGGCAGCTCATATTTTATCATACATTTCAAGTAAACAGAGTAGCTCAGCATCAGGATCATACATTTCTATTCTAGGGTTCATTCCACATTCTAGAATTTAAATCAATCTAATCTAAGCAAGTATATTCTTTATTCACATTTTAATAAAAGAATTAAACCACTCTACCAGGTATCATGGGAGGAATGGGGGCCTCCACTGCAGATCTCGTCATCTCCGCGAGCCCCGAACACGCCACCAGCTAGTAACCTATACCAAAGACTAATTTACATCAGACGAGCTCAAAATAATAGGTACTGAAAGAGCGATCTTCATTTTCGTTGAAAACTTTAACATAAAATGATGTGTCGTTGTATTAATCGTGTGGTAGAAAATCGCTTTTCAAAACATTTTAATTTTTAGAATATAACCATAAATAGTTAGGTCATCTCCACAGGGAGGAATTAGCCTATTTAAACTAGTAAATAGTGTCTCGTTTGTTTGGGAAACTCATTGGGTGTGCATGTCAATTCGTGCGATTCTTTTTCTCACATAACTGCTCGTTTTAACCATTTAATCAAGAATGTAGGTGTTTAGATGCAAAATCACCACCATATAATATTTTGTTAACAAGGGATCTTGATACCGGTAAATACTGTAAATACTGATTTCTAGAATACAACTTATTTACCATAATATCTATGCATTGAATCATTCATGTGATATAGGCATATGCAAATAATTTAGATGAAGTAGAAGGAGGACTATGAAATTTCACCACAATAATGTAATGCCTAAAATAAATGAATAGGAACTTCTGCAATGGCATTTAAGGTAAATATTAATTGACGTATCACTGTAGCAAAATAGGGGATTTTGTTTCCCTCATGCGCACGAGGAGGAGAAGGCGCGGCTGGCTGCAAGAGTCGTCGGAGAAGCTGGGTCGGAGGAGAGGAACACTCCCGTGGTGGTGCGGCAGCCTACGGTGGTCAGAGATGCCACCGGCGACGAGGAAGAGGTGCGGCAGCAGTGGGTCCTAAGGAGGCCGTGCGCAGGCGTCGATTGGTGGCGTGAAGCAGAGGGGAGCAACAGTGGAGCGAGGGCATCTCAACAGTGGTGTCAGCGACAAGAACGGAGACCAGAGGGGGGCCGCACGGCGTGGGGTAGGCCGGTGGCTGATGGGTTCTTTAGGTGGAGTTGCAGGCGGCCTGTTGGGAGGAAGAAGACAAAGCGAACTGCTGGCGTTGCGCACATGCCTATGCATGGGAAGAGCACGAGCACGCTGGCTGGAGTGCGGGCGAGCAGCGTAGTGCGCGCAGGCGTGCGCACCGTGCGCGCACTACGCTGCTCGCCCGCACTCCAGCCAGCGTGCTCGTGCTGTGCGCTGCTGTGGCTGCCTTAGGTCCTTCTATTGATGGAGAAGAAGGTACGCAAGCAGGCTGGGCGGTGGTGCACAGGCTTGCACACAGTGCGCGCGGGGCCAGTTGTGCATGCCTGAGGCTACGTACACACGCGGCTGAAGAGCGGGATCTACTGTGTGCACACACAGGTTGGAGATGGTGTAGCACGCGGTGAGGGCGGTGAGAGACTGGCAGTGCGCAGAGACCACGGTGCACACTTCCTTCGTGGTGGTGGAGATAGAGGATAGTTCCTCGCCAGGGGGAAGGCGAATCAGACCCTCTCCTCGGTGGACACGGCTTCTTTTTGAACCAAACTCTCCTCCTTTTCCTTCGGCCGCAAGTATCTCCAACTACTCGCAATGATCGCAAGTGGTTGGTGATGAGACACTCATCATGATCTCTAATTACCCCTAATTAACTAGTCTTCCTAGTTAATTAGCTAAGGTAATGAACATATAAGGGTTAATTATAGAATAAGGGATATTTAGTCAAGGAACTTAAAATAAGTTTAAAATGACATTTTATCATTCAACTAACATTATTAATAATTTAGATAATAATTGGACTCAAAATCCCATTAATCATTTCCTTAATTAATAAGATAAGTAACTTAAATATAATGTATACCTAAGTATGTAATGACTTAAGTGATTTTACTTAATCTAATAAATTAACTTAAAAAGGTCAAAAATGTAAATTCAAGGTGTAAACATAATATTTACCTTATTTACTAACATATATAAAAAGTTGAAAAAGATTTAAGTTAAAATAAACCTTCAAAACCTAGGTTTACATTCTAGTCCTTAATATTCATTACAGTCGGGTCCTTATTTCTCACATAGGTCCTTAAGTTTTATTATTTTTATGTCCCTCTTCGTCTTCTTCTTCTTCTTTAGCTGAACGAACGGCTGGCGGCAGAGAGTCACCCCACCGCACAATCACCGCCCTGTCGACATCATTCCTCTTTGTCCAAGCTCTTGCAGCTTGCGCTCACCACCTCCACTTGATCCACCGGTCTGGATTAACCGAGAATCCTATTTTTCAGTGGGAGATAACCTCACCATCGTCGGAGACGACAACGGAGCTTAAGCTCCTCGAGCTCCTTCTTCGGCCAAACCCAGCCACTCTCTTCGTCGCAAACTGCTATAAATACCCCCTCACACCTCTAATTTTATTCAAGTTGGCTCCCTTCCCTCTTCTAACACTATAGCTGACTTCAATAGGCTATTCGTCCAAAACTCCGACAACTTCCCATTCCATTTTCCGACTTCCTCCATCCATCTTAAGCAGCCGAGGAGATCCACCGTGGTCTTCCGCACATCTGACACAGGCGCTGACCCAAGGATTCCTCTGCTCCACCTCAAATCCGCCCGCCGGAGATCTTTCTTCAACCCTCTGATTTCGTCGTCCACCATGAGACTTCGGTGGAACCCTATTGACCCCTTCGTCCAGGTAACAATAGATTAGGAGTAGGAGTAGGAGTAGGCAAGCTTAGTTAGTTAGTTTAGTTAGTTAGATTAGAGTAATGTCAGAATTTAGTTTCATCTCCTCTGACTCCGGCAAGTTCCTTGAGCTCGCCAGAGCTTCAATCTTGTCTTTTAATTCACTGTCCACCTTCTTGTATCTTCCATGTTCACTTCTAAATCACTTAATCGCTAATTGAATCACCTAATAACTTAATTCATATCTCACCTTCACCGATTACTAACACTATCTATGGTGACAGTATTCGATCTAATTTCACCTCCATTGGGTTCTTTCATCACCTATCACCACTAATGAACCCTAATTGACACTAAAATACCTATTAATATCACATATAACTTAAACGCCTAAATTTAATTAAGCTCCTAAGCTCGCTGTCCATGGTGGCTCAGGAACAGTTCAAACTATAAATTAAATATATAATTATGAATATTAACATCTATTGACTTGATTTAACCTCTCAATCGAGTGGTTAAACAAGTCCTGAGCTTTAACCACTCAGATCTTTTAAGAACATAATTTCACTGTCAAATCTTACATTTTAATGAACAAATAAGGAATTAAATGTGATACTGAGGTACCTTGTAACCTCAGGATCCTTTTTGAATCAAAAATGGTTAGTTTTGTCAATCTGTATACAATTTTTGCCATTTTCTGGACTCACCAGAGCTCCGGCAAGCTCCGGTGAGCCATTCTTGAGTTTCAGCCTCTAGAACTTGCTGAGTAGCTCCAGAATAGTTTAATAAGGATCACTAATTGTTTTGAAGATATTTGTTTGAGGATTTAACCACTGGAGCTATAGATTTGACTTCATCTTTCCCAACTCCGGCGAAGTTGGAGAAGTCTATTAGGAAAGATCTAAAGAGCATTTAATGAGCTCAGAAGCTTCAGTGCGACGCACTGAAGCTATTTAAATCTTTAAAGCATTGTAACAATCTTCCCATGACTCTATCGAACACACATTTTTTTAGTTCAGGCGGCGAGCCTGTAACCCTAGGAATCAAGGTTAAAACAACTTTCTGAAGATCTAAATGAGTTTCTGAGGTTGAAGAGACTCTATTTGAGGCATTGATTTCTTGGGAGAAGCTTTGAACAGATAGTCAATTTTCGAGCTTCCATAGTCAAACATGAGTCTGTTAATGGAGATCTGAGCTTGAATTGAGGAATTTAGATGTGAAAATTATTTCTGGGAACTTATTTGACGATCTGAAAGTGATTAAAGAGAGCACAGTTGAGTTTTTGTTTGAGAATTTAGTTTCTGCCAATTTGGGTTACTTTCGAACCCAAACCAACAGGAGAAGCATTCTGATGAAATTTGAATTTAAAACCTGTCCAGATTGACCTATTATAACCCTTAGAATTAATCTAAATTGATTAGAAACACTTTTAAGTGTCTATCGCACATATTGATGTCTGAAAAATTGAACTCTGAAGCTTTCAAAGTAGTGAAGAGCTTCTCTGGTGGTTCTGAAGGTCTTAAGAGCATAAAACCTATTCTAACAGAAGCGAAATTACTTATATAACATGTACAGACCCTTAAATAAAAGAGAAAAGTCCATCTGAGGACTCTCCTGACTTAATTTCACTTCAGGCTAGTAAAAACCTCGTAGGAACCCTTATTTCATCTTTCAAATTGAAAAGGAAAACATCATTAAAACATTAAATTGACCCTGAAATTGTGTAGATTACCCTTAGAGCTTTCCAACAAACTTGAAATCATTCAATTTGGAGCTCTGGGTAGAAAGTTATGAACATTTGAATTCGGGTCTGGAAGGGGTAGGATAGTCCCACCTTGGTTGTTCACGAGCGCACGCCTGGGGATAAAAGTAATTCGTTGGATGGCCTCTTCAGTCATCAGCACTTGGCACATCGGTTACCGATTCCATCTGATCTGAGCATTGCATGTGTGTGTGTGTGCGGGCTTATGCCTGCGGGTGTGCACGCCCTTGGGGGCGTGTGAATGAGATTGTGCCCTGGGAGGCGAGAGTGGCCTGGGATGCTGGGTTGAGCCGAAATGGCTCGAGACTGTGAATCGATAAACAAATGAACCAAAAAAGAACCTAATTGAGATTAGGCAAGGATCGACTAGGGTCTGGTCCCACCCTGGTCTCAGGGTGCTGTGTATCCTCGAAAGGACCTCGCCGCAAATAAAATAACTTTTGGTTAAAAAAGTAAAAAAAAAAACCCGATTCAGCTGAAAGTTTAAGGAAAAGAGAAGCCGCTGAAGGATGCTAAGTGTTGAAGCTGAAAGCTAAAGAAGGGGCACAGGTGCTAAGGAGTGTTAAGGAAAAGAGACTAAGGAACAAAAGAGAAAACTAAGGGAAGAAGAGAAGAGAAGAAGGTAGGAACAACAGAAGAAAGAGAGTTTGAGAGAAAGAAGAAAATAAGAAAGAAGAAGATAAGAGGCTGAAGAAAATAAAAAGGCATCAATACTTTGAAAAATAAATGAATTTTTCTTGCATCATTATCTTTTTATTCTTAATTGTAAAAAGGCATGTATTAATAGGATAACTTTTAATTACCTTAATTTCTTAGAATGAAATAAAATTGAAAAACTAGCATGTTTACTTGTTAATAAAGTAGATCATTTTGAGTAAATATGTTCTCTTATGGGATTTTGCATATTACTCCATTTTAATTAATATTTTGGCAAAATTCATGTTTTAAAAATCAAACTAGTTATACCTCCTAAACTTATAGAGATAAAAGAAAATTGGTGAATTTGGAGAAAATTATTATACCTCCCAGTGAACAACTTGGACTCAACCAGTAAAAATTTCTAAAATGTTAGGTTAATTCGACCCTATACTACACAACCGACACAACCTCGAGTTAACCTAAGTGATTTCTTCTACTCTTAATTAAGTGAAATTAACTTAATTATTGAGTTGAGTGGAACCACGCATCAGTTGGAACGGTAGATAAGCACGGGCAGTTCCTTCTTCAGACGTCTAACTGGAGCATCAAACGTCTTAAAAAAAATATAATGCCATGAATTTTTGACAGTAATTCTAGACATCCAATCCAAGTCTCAGACGTCTTATATAAGTAAAAATTAGCTCCTGATTCTTGCACCTAACCTGCATTTATCAAATAAATTATATTATCATAACATATGCTATTAAATGTAAAATTGAAGCATAAATTAAATGCAAGCCAAGGTGAATTGCCATATAACTCCTAATTAATTAACAACTAAGAATAAATAATTAAATAGTACTTAAGCTAAATAATAGTCCACAAAAGTGGACTTATTAGGTACTCAACACGAACATGTAGAGAAACTCGATTGGAAAACAACGGTATTTCATTTGCGGAAATATGATTCCGTTTGGGCCCTGAATGGGCCAAAAACAAGGTTATTGTCCAAAATTAGACGTCTGGGACTAGTCCCAGGCGTCTTAAAAGACGTCAGATCTTACCTTTCACTTCCTATGGCAATCTCAGATGTCCAGACTCCTTTGCAGCCATCTAAGGAGAGTTCCAGACATCTCACCTTCCTTCCAGTCGTTTGGAAGGGCCATCGAACGTCTGGCGATGCGGTCAGACGTCCAAAACTGCCTGGAAAGGCACACCGTGCGCCTTTCCAACGCCCGGCACCTGCGTAAGAAAATGCAGACCCATCTCAGCCTAACATTTCCTGTGTTATGATTTGCATGGTGGAAAGTAGCACAGGAACCACGTACCTCGCGTGATATTATGCTTTCAGACGTTCGACTTCAGCTCCAAACGTCCTGATGCCTCTCTAGACGTCTGGTCGATGCTCCAGACATCTGATACTGGAACTTTTCCAATACCATAATCTCCTCCGTGACGCTGCTCTCCTCGCAGCACCGTCCGTAACGCACCACAGCAGCTTCAGCAGCTATAGAGGGCCTGGAGGCTGCCTCCCCGAGCCCCTCCTCCTCGTGCACGTGCCCGCCCCCAGCCGCGCGAGCTCCTTCGAGCTCCCTGAAGGTCCATCAATCTTGGTCCTCCTCTCTCAAGCTCTTCCTTCCTCTCTCCCTCTCTCCCTCTCGTTCTCCTTCGCTCACCCTCTCTCTCGTCCTCCTTCGCTCACCCTCTCTCTCGTCGCTCTTATTCTCCCTCGTCATGGCTGCACAGGGAGGACGACTAGAGGTGGCGGTGGCTGGTAGTGAGGGGGTGAGGGTGGTGAGAAGGGGGGTTTAAATAGAAGGGGGGTTAGGGTTTAAGGGTGAAGGGTGTGGAGGAGAGAGAAGAGCTGTGCATCGCCCACACGAAAGTGAAAAGGAACATACAAAAATTCCCACTTTAAAACATCTGAGCCTGTGTCCAGACGTCTGGACAGGCGTCTAACTGAAACTCCAGACATCTTATCCAACTAAAAAGGCAATGAGTCATTTCATTGTAACAAACTTAAAGGAAATTTCATCCCCAAAACTTGAGCTAGCTAGGGTGCAGAAAAAGGAACGTAAAAATGCATAACAAACTTAAAGAGGCTCGAAGTAGGTCCAAAAAGACGTACCCCCAAAAAGCTCTAGGTACCGCTCTCGCATTACCGCCTCAGGCTCCCAAGTCGCCTCTTCATACCGCTAGATTCTCCATAGAACTTTCACCAGTGGTACCTGCTTCCGTCTCAAACTCGAGATGCCTCTGTCTAGTATCTGTACCGGCCTCTCAGGATAGGTCAGGTCATCCCCCACCTCGATGCTCTCGTGGCTCAGAATGTGGCTGGGATCGGTGACATACTTCCCAAGGTTGGACACGTAAAACATGCCATGCACTCCAAAAAGCTAGGGAGGAAGGGCAAGCCAGTAAGCAACGGGTCCTACTCGATCCAGAACCTCAAAGGGCCCCACAAACCTCAGTGCAAGCTTCCCCTTCACCTCAAAACGCTGTAAACCCTTCATTGGCGAAACACGGAGAAAGACATGATCCCCAACCTCGAACTACACCTCTCTGCGCTTCCATTCAGCGTAGCCCTTCTGCCTACTCCTGACAGTGTGGAGTCATTTGTGGATTTGCTCTACCACCTCCTGACTCTGCCGGATCAACCTGAGACCAACCTCCCACTTGGTCCCCACCTCGACCCAACTCAAGGGTGCAGTACACCTTCACCTCGTACAAGGCCTCATAAGGTGCCATGCCGATACTCGAATGATAGCTGTTATTGTATGCAAACTCTACCAAGGGTAAATGCTCCTCCCAGGATCCTCTCCAATCTAGCACACAGGTGCGCAGAAGGTCCTCAAGTGTCTATATGGTGCGCTCTGACTGCCCATCCGTCTGGGGGTGGTAGGCAATATTGAACCTCAAACGTGTCCCCAAGGCTTGCTGAAACTCAACCTAGAACTGGGAAGTAAAAGGAGTATCCCTGTCAAATACGATCTCACGTGGGACTCCGTGCAGGTGCACCGCATCTCTGATGTATCGCTCTGCTAGCTATGCTGGCCCAAAAGTGACTCGGATTGACAGAGACCGTGTCATCTTCGTCAACCGGTCTACGATCACCCAAACTACGTCGTGTCCCCACTGAGTAACTGGTAGACCCACCACTAAGTCCATGGTGATGCTCTCCCACTTCCACTCTGGCATAAGAAGTGGCTGCAATGGCCCTGCAGGCCTCTAGTGCTTGGCCTTCACCTGCTAGCATACCAAACACCACTGAACAAACTCACCAACATCCCGCTTCATCCCTCTCCACCAGAAGTTGCATCATAGATCATGGTACATCTTTGTGTTCCAGGGATGTATGGTAAACCTGGACCTGTGCGCCTCTGTCAAAAGCTCTCTCAACAACTCCTCATCCTTAGGAACGCACAGACGTCCCCTTATACGCAGGATCTCATCTAAGAAGGAAAAGACTCCTAGGTCCCCAGTCAACACCCTGTCTCGCAGCATCTATATGTACGGATCGGCCATCTACCCTACGATGATGTGGTCTTTCAGCTCTAGTCATGTCTGCCACATCACTATCACTGCCCCACAGTACCCTCGTGACTCTCGGGGTCGCCAACTACCCAACTCCTCCATGAGTCTCCAACTCTGTGCCTGTAAGTTGGCCAAGTGGGTGGGCGCCTTCCAGCTCAAGGCGTCGGCCACCACATTGGCTTTCCCTGGGTTGTAGGAGATGCTGCAGTCGTAGTCCTTCAGGAGCTCTAACCAACGTCTCTATCTCATGTTGAGCTCCTTCTAGTCAAACAAGTACCTGAGGCTCTTTTGATCTATGAAGATCTCGAAAGTCTCACCGTAAAGGTAGTGCCTCCATGTCTTCAGCGCAAAGACAACTGCTGCCCGCTCTAAGTCATGGGTAGGGTAGCTATGCATGCGGCTTTAGTTGCCACGAAGCATAAGTGACAACGTGACCCCGCTGCATGAGCACACCCCCTAACCCCTGCAACAAAGCGTCGATGTAAACCATGAAACCGTCACTGCTGTCTAGGATGGTAAGTACAAGAGCTGCAGTCGGTCTCTCCTTCAACTCTTGGAAACACGCATCACACTCATTGGTCCAGGTGAAGGGCGTGTCCTTCCGAGTCAACTGGGTCATAGGATGCGCAATCTGATAGAATCCTCTGATAAACCGCCGGTAATAACCTGCCAGTCCCAAAAAGCTGCGTATCTCTATCACTGTGCGTGGCCTCTCCCACCTGAGTACGGCCTCTACCTTGGCTGGATCCATAGCCAATCCATCTCCCGAAATCACGTGGCCCAAGAAAGTCACCTGTCTCAACCAAAACTCGCACTTGTTGTACTTAGCATATAGCCTGCGTTGCCTCAAAGTAGATGTACTTAGCATATATCTAGGATCATGCGTAAATGTTGTCCATGCTGTGCTTGATCCCACGAGTAAATGAGTACATCGTCAATGAACACCACCACAAACTGGTCTAAGTATGACCTAAAAACACGATTCATCCAATCCATAAAGGCAACGGGGGCATTGGTCAACTCAAACGGCATGACCAAGAATTTGTAGTGCCCGTACCGAGTACGGAAAGCTATCTTGGAGACGTCGGTCTCCCTGATCCTCAACTGGTGGTAACCTGACCTCAGATCTATCTTGGAGAACACTGTGGTGTCTCGTAACTGGTCGAAGAGGTCGTCAATCCTTGACAACGGATACTTGTTCTTGACAGTGACCCTATTCAGCTATCGGTAGTAGACACAAAGTCACAAGGTACCATCCTTCTTCTTCACAAACAGCACAGGGGCTCCCCACGATGATGCATTGGGCCTCACAAAACCCTTCTCCAATAGGTCATGTAGCTGTGACTTGAGCTCTCGCAGCTCAAGTGGTGCCATCCGGTATGGTGCAATAGAAATGGGGCTGGTCCCCGGTACCAATGAGATCTCAAACTCGATCTCACGCTTAGGCAGTAGTCCTAGCAGCTCCTCTGGGAAATCGTCGGGGTACTCGCAAACCATCGGGATACTTTGAAAGTTAGCCATGGGGCTAGGCTCTGCCACTACACAGGCCAAGAAGCCCTCACACCCCTGGCTCAAAAGCCTCGCTTCTTGAAATGTAGAGATGCATCCGAAACCTCCGTCCACCGGCTGACCTTGAAACTCAAAGGGAGGCAACTCCGGTATGGAGAAGACGATCTTCCTTATGAAACAGTCCACCAGGGCATGATAGGTGGACAGCTAGTCCATCCCTAAGATCACGCCAAAGTCCTCCATCTGGATCACAATCAAGTCAGCGGCGAGGCTATGTTCCCTATACTTACCTTGCAGTCTGTGTAGACCTCCTCAGCTACAAACAACTAGCCACCTAGGCCTCTGATCATAAACAGATCCTCTAATAGTACACTGCCCTGCCTCAAACTAACGGCAAAACTCATAGCGACGAAAGAGTGGGTGGTGCCAGAATCAAAAAGTACGTACACTAATATGCCAGAAACAGTAACCATACCTGCCACTACCGAACCCTAAGCCCTAGCGTCTTTGTGTGTTAGGGCGTTGATACATCCCTCAACTCTCAGTGCAGACGAAGCAGCTACACTCTGGGTCGGACGAGCAGCAGCTGGCCAGTATCCTCCTCATGACTACTGTCCTCCCCCACGTGCCTGGTGACCACGATCGCCAGCTAGGCCTCCAGTGCTCGGTGCCGGGAGCATCTGCTGTGCTCCTACCCTAGATGGGCAATCCCTCCTGATGTGGCCCAGTTGACCACACTGGTAGCAGAGGGGTACACGACCTCCTCCCTCAGTAGGTGCCTGCTAGCGGCTGGGCGGGGGTCTGATGCTGGCAACTAGCCCCTGTCTGGGGCCCCCAAAGGCCACTGGTGGCCCCGCAAAATGAGATGGCTCTCCTGCGGGTGTCGTGTGCCTTCTCTCCCGACAGCCTTGAGAGTATTCTAGCTGGTAGGGCCTCTTCTGTCCGCAGTCAGTGTCTCGCACGACCGGGTTGGTCTCCTCATAAGTCATGGCCGCCTCGACCACACGAGAGAAAGTAGGTAGCTTCAGGGGTTTGACATACCCCGAATCGTAGGTTGGAGCCCCTCTGTAAACCTCCACAGGTGCTCCTCCTCAGTAGACACAACTATCAAGGTAAAACGTGACAGCTCCAGGAAACGCGTGCGGTACGCGCTAACCGTCATCGTCCACTAGCAAAGAGTGTGAAACTCCTACCTCCTCTAGTCCTGCCAGGTCTGCGGAAAGTACTGCTCGTAGAAGAGAAACACACACTGGTCCCACGTCAGCTCTCTCCCTTCCTGGCCTCTGACTTCCCTCCACCACCTGTGTGCTACGCTCTCTAGCTAGTACGTGGCAAAGGCCACGCGGTACTCTGCAAGAGGGCAAAGGGTGTCAAACACCTTCTCTATCTGCTCCAGCCAATCCTCTACCTCAGACGGGCTCTCATCCCCCTTGAAGGAGGAGGGCTTTAGCTTCCGAAACTGTCCGAAGAGCTCGTAGTGTAGCTGTAGTGGGAGAACGGGCACGCCTCCAGCCAAGGAGGGCTCATGCTCAGAAGTGTCAGAGTATGGTGGGGGTGGTGGAGGTTCACCCCCTCCCTCTCCTGCTCGTCCGGCGCTGCGACTATCTCTTTGTCCCACCGAGGACTCCCCCTCCACATCCTCAAGAAGAGGTGCCCAAGGCGGCTGCTGGAGCTCCTCTCGCACGATGTCTCTGATCAGCTGAGCGAAACCCTGGGCCTGAATGCCAGGGAGGAGACGTGGGTCAACTAGTGCCTCAGGTCTGGCACGTCTGCCCCTCCGAGCTCGTCCATGGCCACGACCACAGCCTACCTCGGGAACTCCTCATCGAGGCATCTCCTACAAGGAGATGCAAGAGATAGAATAAGAGTTGTTAACAATACCAGATTACATCGAGAAAAAGACTCGGGAATGAATATCAAAGCGATACATTGTGATGGCTATCCTAGTTATATGCACGTGAGTGGTTATTATCGGACCAATTGGTTCATTTCTCAGGATGACCTTGCTCTGATACCATCTTGTTATGACCCAATTTCCAGATCCCTACAGGACCTGAGACCGGTTAGCCTCGACTAATCCCAAGACCTAGTCATCCAACAAGAAATAACCAAAAGCATGAAAATAATACCACATCCACACATGCTTTATAACTAGGCAAAAGGAAAAATGAAACAGTAAAGGAAAGTAGAGCAACTATCTCAAAATAGTACATGCCACCACAACAACAACAGTGGAAAGAAAATAGAAAGTAATAGGAACAGAAATTTAAAAGTCCAATACTCACAACTACAGGAAAAACAAAAGGGCTAGAAAGAAACTACTACGGCTGGGCTCAGCTGAGCCTAGCACCCTCTACAGCCAGAAACTCAGGTTGCTCAACTCCTGTTCCTGAATAGGTTTACGAAAAGACAGAGTCAGCGAACGCTGAGTAGAGTGGTGTTTACATTATTTATGTGCAAGTAAAGTACAACAAGCAACCAGGTTTTATTCTCATTTCTATTTATTTTATCTATGTATTTCTAGTTCATTTATTTCACAAGGGATCCAAGTATTTCTTGATCTTGCTTGTTCCTTGTGGGAACGATCTTGATTGCAGTCTTTTCCGTGGAGTAGAACGTACACGTGGTGCTCTCCTAGCCCAGAGAGTCCCCCGCGGTAGTCCTACACCCAGTCAACCACCCCGAGGTCACTGTCACGACGTAGCGGTAACTACGGCATGCACGATAAGCATATGGGTAGCTACCCCACACTGGCACGTGGTCATTCGTTTTCGCAAACAGGTACGCCTAAGGTACAGCACGGAATAGTATAGGACCTTTCCCTCTCAGAACAGGGGTTTCACCCCTTAGAACAAAACAAGGGTCTTGCCCCTCCACAGGCCACGTACCCTCGTCTGACTACCCCGGTTTGCCCAACGGGCCTAACAAAGTCGATGTAAGGTGGCTAGCTTAACCCTGGGCCCCATGGGGTGGCTAGCTCACTCCCTACACTAGTAGCACACCTCGGTACCACATACGCGAGGGCCAACAGGAGTTGGTGTAGAGTGGCCAATCCTAAGCCCGGGTCTCAACCCAAGGGCAGCTAGCTCCGCTCTACACTAAAAGGGATAGTTGCTCTCCTTGGTACCATGTACACAAGGGACAGCTCAGTTCCCATCTACATTCCAGATTCCTTTCATGCACAAGAGTTCTACTCCTAATTCCCCATAGGGTTTATGCTCACATTCATCTCATTTATCCATATTCAGATCTCATGTTTCATAACTCGTTCCTCATCCTTATATAGGCAGCTCGTGTCTTCACAATTTAATTCTCAATCATATACATGCAACTTGTGGTTTCGCAGTTCAATTTCTCATTCACATACAGGCAGCTCGTATTTTATCATACATTTCAAGTAAACAGAGTAGCTTAGCATCAGGCTCATACATTTCTACCCTAGGGTTCATTCCACATCCTAGAGTTTCAATCAATCTAATCTAAGAAAGCATATTCTTTATTCACATCTTAACAAATGAATTAAACCACTCTACCAAGTATAATGGGAGGAATGGGGGCCTGCACCGTAGATCTCGTCGTCTCCGTGGGCTCCGAACATGCCACCGACCAGTAACCTATACCAGCAACTAATTTACATCAGACAAGCTCAAAATAGTAAGTACTCAACATGAACACGTAGAGAAACTCGAGTGGAAAACAACGGTACTTCGTTTGCGGAAATCCGATTCCATTTTGGCCCTAAACGGGACAAAAACACGGTTACTGTCCAAAATCAAACGTCTGGGACTAGTCCTAGACATCTTAAAAGATGTTAGATCTTACCTTTCACTTCCTGCGACTGTCTTTTACATCCAAACTCCATTCCAACCATCTAAGAAGAGTTCCAGACATCTCACCTTCCTTCCAGTCGTCTGGAAGGGTCGTCAGACGTTTGGCGATGCAGTCAGATGTCTAAAAGTGCCAGGACAGGCGAACCGCATGCCTTTCCAACGCCCCACACCTATGTACAAAAATGCAGACCCATTCTTAGCCTAATGTTTCCTATGCTACGATCTGCATGGCGGAAAGTAGTGCAGGAACCACGTACCTCATGCAGTATTATGCTTTCAGACGTCCAGCTTCAGCTCCAAACGTCCTGGTGCCTCTCCAAATGTCTGATACTGGAACTTTTCCTGTAGCAGAATCTCCTCCACGACATTGCTCTCCTCGCAGTACCGTCCGCAACGCACCGCAGCAGCTTCATCTACTGCAGAGGGCCGGGAGGCCGCCACCCTGAGCCCCTCCTCCTCATGCGCGCACCTGCCGTCGGCCACACAAGCTCCGTCGAGCTCCCCAAAGGTCCACCAACCTTGGTCCTACTCTCTCACGCTCTTCCTTCCTCTCTCCCTCTCATTCTCCCTCGCCACGACTGAACAGGGAGGATGGCTGGAGGTGGCAGTGACTGGTGGTGAAGGGGTGAGGGTGGTGAGAAGGGGGCATTAAATAGAAAGGGGTTAATGTTTAAGGGTGAGGGGTGTGGAGGAGAGATAAGTGCTATGTGTCGCCCGCGCGTAGAGCGCAAAGGAACATATGAAAATTCCCACTTTCAGACGTCCATGCCTGTGTCCAAACATCTGGACAGATGTCTGACTGAAACTCCAGACGTCTTATCCGACTAAAAAGGCAACAAGTCATTTCAAACCTAGCCGGTGGTTCATCATGCCATCCAGTTGAAGCGTGGCACTTTTGCCCTACCCCACGTGCAAGACGCAACCGGCAGCTTCTTAATTTGCTTGTTTCCTGCTCCTCTCTCTCCACACTCACACCCACTCCAGCCGATTGGTCAAGCCCCCTCACGCATGCCTCTCTTCACCAGCACTCCCTCACGCACTCAACCAATCTGCGCACTACACACACATGCACACACATCTATACATAGGTATACACACACACCCACACACCTATTTACATATACTTACTCACATACGCACATATACACACACAAATATATATATATACATATTTCACACACACCCACACATATTTACATAAATATATATATAGATATATATATACATACATATATATATAGATATCCATACACACATTCTCTTTTTCGCATATACACCTATACTTCCATTCACCATACCGTACACTTATCCATTTCCCGCACACTTTATCACGCGTGTGTATGATAACACTGCATCTCGGGGTGATAACTCTATTAAATGGGGTTTATCTTAAGAACAAAATGCATAAATAACACATCCTAAATAGGAACGGGAGCATTGCATGCATCACACATTAAGATTGCTTATAGAACAGCAGTAATGGTCATTTGTATGAGCACTTGTCAAAGCAGGCCTCAGATGAGCAATCGAACTGCACGGGTGGATTCAAAGCGACAAACAGAGTCCAACAGACTCGAAATTGGTCAAATCCGACATCTGGAGCTTCCACAATGGGCTCAAGAAGTTCTGACTGTTGATCTGATGATCAACAGCCCACGATGCGCCACGTGGCGCCCGCTCTTTGCGCCTGCACTCCTCACCCAGCCACCTCCATCAATCGTAGAACGATCTGAGCCATCCGATCGAAGAACACTGCACCAACCGCCTGCACCATCACTGCATTCCTCACCCGAGCAGATCACGACCGTCGAATCTCCATCCAACGGTCGGTAGCAGCCGAGCACCGACGCGCAACCGCGACCATCCATGCAGGGCAGCGCAACGGCCGGTGCCTAAACCGTGCAACCAAGGGGCACAGGTTCGAAACGCCCCGTGCACCAAATCGAAGGCAAAGGTGCGTGCGGGAGAAATTGGACCGCTCAATCAACAGCAGATGAGCGCGATCGCGAAACGTGGCACCCGCAGATGCGCCCTGACTAGACGCGTGTGATGACGTGGGTGCGAGGGCGTGATCCAGGCGTGCGCCCCACGCGGGATCCCGAAGATCGGACGGCTTACGACGTGCGCACATGGATCAAGTGCGAGGAAGCACAGCCGCGGGCGAGCGACCGGCGAGCGAGGGCCTTCACCGACATTTTGGGAAGGGTTTTAAAGATGCCCCAGATGTCACTAAAACCCCTTCTTCATTTGGAAAGCCCTTCTCCCTATTTAAACCCCTTCCAACCACCCATTCAAGGCATTCACTCCACTTGCAAATGCCCTACCCCCTCCTAGCTACCTTTAAGCCCTTTTGTAATCGCCGAAGGTGACGAGCTGCCGACGGAGCCTTCTCCACAACCGTGGCTGCCTCGTCTCCCCCCTCTCTCTCTCTTTTTCCTTCTTTTAAGCTTTACTTATGTTCAAGCATTTATATAGTGTTGTAATTGTGAACTAAAGTTGAATGTTAAATGAAGATTGTTTTCTATTCAATATCTTGCTCGATTTTCTATCCAAGTTGCATGTTGCAAATGAAACAATTCTAACCCTAAACTCTCTCCCTCTCTCCCTCTCCCTCTCTCGCTTTTCACCCGTGCCTTTTCGCAAGCAAAACCCCACGATTTTTCATGACAATAAGTGACAAGAATAATCTGATTTTTACGCCTCCCTGAGACCGACACTCAGACTCACATCCATTTCTTTACTTTAAAACCGACATCGCAAGTGCAAACTATAATGACACTTCTAAACACACACGCACGCGCATGTCAGTTTTTGGTGCCATTGTCGGGGAGGCAATGGATTTGTTTTATCACTTCCATTTTACATCCTTGCTCACATCGTCTAACGCCTTGTCTCCTTTTACCTGATGGTTGCAGGAATTCAACTCTTGGACGGTGAAGCAGCGCAACTCATGACGGTAACAAGGGAGTAGGCACAACAAGGACCGGTCATGAGTAGTTCTTCACTCATGGTTGTTTGCTTGCTTGAAAATCTAAAAAAAAAATTGTAAAATTGAAAAAAAAAATTGGCGTGGTGTATGATTACCTGACCCACATCCTTAACACATCACCCAACAAAAAAAATATACACTCTAACATTCTGAACAAATTCTTGGGGTGTTCTTTTCTCTTTTTGAGTGGTGTTTGCGAAGCCACCTTGGATTGATTTGGACCGCACCACTCAACCCTAAAAATGATTCATCTAATAAAAGCTGCATGATCATTAGGATGAGTACATTAGGGTTTTAAAGCCTCTACGCAACAAAAGGAAATCTACTTTCACCAAATTGTGTGCAAAACTTGACGTGCCCACTGAAACTTGTCTGAAAACATTAAGACACGTCAATACTAAAAGACACTAAAGTAAGGATGAAACATTAAAAGACACCACATCTTAAAAAATCCTTGCTTGAAAACCATGTTTTGATAGAACCACACACACTGAAAGTGGAAAACTAAGAGGCACTACCCCAATCAACGCCTCATCACATAACCCTAGCACAAGCACTATCCTAGCCCTTTTAAAACTGAGTAGACGTGCCCTAGGCAGGACTGAGTTAAGTCTCAAGAGGCGAGGTTTTGTTCGCTGGGCACTTGGCTTTCATTCCCTTGGTAGAATCTGGTGACTAGGCTATGGGGCAGTGTCAAACGACCGCGGTTGTGGGGTCTATGAAACCGGTGGCGCAAGCCAAAGGAAGAACCTTCCCTGCAATCCCCTCGTAATCAACCTGGCCAAATTAGCTTTGGGAAGGGGAGTCCAGTGCTTACAGACTTAATCACCCTTTTTGAGATTTCTAGGTCTCCTAAGGAATACACCATAAGGACTAGGCTTGTTTGCTTGATTGAACACACACTTCTCGCATCTATCGCTCTCCGCATCCCCTCCTGTTCTTCTCTAGTGTATGCACAGGAGATGCTCACTGCATCCCGAGTTGTTTGTTTTGGGATGGGAATCCAGGTGACTTGATTCTGTTAGAAACATGGCTGAACCTAGGGTAAATGAGGTTGAGGACCAACCCCCACCGGACACAATGGCCATCATCCAAGCCTAGATTAACGCAAACCACCAGCTTCAGCAACAACAGATCCACACTATCATGCAAGCCATACACTGATTACAGAACCCACAAGGGCAACTACCACCACCTTTCCAAGGCCCACAAGGGCAACCGCCAGTCGATCTACCACCATTCCATGATCAACCGAGGCCCCTCCTCAATTTCTACAATCCTTCCGCTATTAGAGTCGAGCCACACCTTAGGATCCCCAAAGGGGGAGATGATTTTGAGCTAAAACCAAATGTCTTAAGTCTGATCCAGAGCCACTTCCATGGAAGCTCAAATGAGGACCCCTTCCAACACCTAGAGGATCTTGACCGGATAGCCCGAACTGTGAAACCTAGGAACATTAGCCTTGCCATTGTTTTGATTAAGATGTTTCCCTTCTCGTTGAGAGACAAAGCTTCTCACTGGCTTAGAACCCTAGGTAGACCTATCACCACCTAGGAAGAACTGAGGCATGCATTATTGAAGAAATTCTTCCCCATAGGAAAAACCAATGCCCTCAGAAGAGCCATTACTACCTTTACACTCCAAGGTGGGGAACAGTTCCATGAGGCGTGGGAGAGATTTAATGAACTCTTGAGAAAATGCCCATACCACGAAGTACCAAGGTGGCAATTGGCCCAAATTTTCTACCACGGTCTGGACAGCAACCTAAGGAACTTCGTCGATGCCTCATGCGGGGGGAACTTCCTGAACAAGGACAAGGAGAGAGTGTTTGAGCTCTTTTAGTCTATGAGCGAAAATTCGCTCAACAATGCCTCCATGACCCAGTTTAACCAATCCAGTCAACCCCGTGGCAGGATTTATGTGGTACAAGCAAATTCTGGAATGGTTGACATGGACATCATTGCCAATAAACTAAATCGAGTGGAATTGGTGGACAAAAAGATTGATGAACTACTGAACCAGACCAAGAATCCATTACAGACCTTCTCCCTAGAAAAGGGAGCACATAATGTTGACCTGGTCCAGCCCTTAAGCCAACTGAACCTGGAACAACCCCTGACCACGTTCCAGGGAGGGACCTTTGCTCCCTCAACCCTTGATTACTCTCTTCCATCCCCATCAACATCTGCTATCCTTGAAGATGTACAAGCTATCCAAGGTTATGCTAAACCTGACCCTTTCTCCAACACTTACAACACTGGCTTGCATAATCACCCCAACTTTGGTTGGACAAACCAGAAACCACCTCAATTCCAAAAACCAGCCTAGGTCAAACCAGCAGCCAAACTTGCCCCCTATCAGCAAGGACCATCAGTTAGACCCCCACATAATCCAAATAGGGTGGCCCCTCCCCCGCAAAACCAAATGGACACCCTGATAAAGATGATGGCTGAAATGAACCAGAAACATCAAGAAGAAATGGCCTTGGTAAAGGGACAGTTAAGCCAATTTTTAGACTGTAAACAACAAGGATCCCTACCTTCCCAGCCACAACCGAACCTGCGAAACATAATTAACAGGGGCCCCAATTCGCAAGGGTTCCAAGGCAATCCCAGGCAGGCTCACATGGTTCAGCCAGCCCCACAAACACCCCCTGGGTTTGGTGCTTCTTTGTCCTCGTCTTCTCAAGGATCAACCCATGGTCCAATGCCTCTGCAAATGCAGTAACCTTGAGAAGCGACACCAAAACCCAAGATCCCAAATGGCCGACTCTCCCTAAGACTTCACCAGTTGAAATACTTGGCTCAGAAGAGGCACTGGAAAAACCCAAGGACTCAGAAATAGATCCTATCCATGTTCAGACACCCTACCTTGAGGCCTTGGAGACAATCAAGAAGAAGAAAAATGTTGTGGAAACTAAGGAGCTTTTGGAGATCTTTAAGCAAGTTTAGATTAATATTCTACTCCTTGAAGCCGTTAAGCACATCCCGGCTTACGCCAAGTTTTTAAAGGATGCCTGTACACCCAAACGTAAGCCAAGACCTCAAGCACCTAGGAAGGTTGTGCTCTCCGAGCAAGCAAGTTCCGTAATATCAAGCAACCTTCCACTCAAGCGAACTGACCTAGGAGCACCCCTGATATCCTACAATATCGGGGATATGACATTTGATAGAGCGCTTTTGGACTTAAGTGCTTCTATCAATCTGATTCCAACATCCCTGTACCACCAATTTGGTTTCGGAGAGTTGACACCCACACCTGTCACCATCCAGTTGGCTGATAGATCTGTGAAGACCCCGAAGGGGGTTGTCGAGGATGTGATTGTACGGGTCAAGGACTTCTATTTCCCAGTCAACTTCTTGGTGCTCAACATGGAAGTCCCTGAAAAATTACAGAACGCACCCATAATCTTAGGCAGACCTTTCTTAGCTATGGCTAAGGCAAACATTGATTGTGACACGGGATGCATGGAAATCACCTTCGGAGATAAGAAAATGCAGTTGGATATCTTCCAGGCGACAAAGTCTTTTGATTGAGATTGTGTCGAGGAACATGATCCCGTGGAAACTTTGGTCGAGGAATGCCTCACCCTTAGTTCTGTCCCAGACCACCAATCCTGTAACAACTGTTCTGACCCATCACCATTGCTACCCATGGACCTCTGTAAAGCTGATTACCATCAAACAACACCATTCGAAGAGATCGATGTTGATCAACTCTCGCCTTTCCCTTTCCCGTCGACTGTTGTTCCACCCGCACCCGAACTTAAGCCACTACCTGAGAACCTCAAGTATGTCTTCCTGGGACCTGACCAGACCTTCCCTGTGATTATTAACTCTCATCTAACCCAGGATCAGGAACTCAGGTTGACTGCGACCCTTTCGGAACATCGGGACGCCATTGGATGGACCATTTCGGATTTGAGAGGAATTAGCCCCGCCTATTGCACTCATAAGATTTACCTGGAAGATGGGGCACGACCCTCCCGCCAGATGCAGAGACGGTTAAACCCAAACATGCGAGAGGTCATTAAGAAAGAAATTATCAAGTGGCTTGACGTCGACATCATCTATCCCATCTCTGATAGCCCCTAGGTGAGCCCTACTCAAGTGGTTCCAAAGAAAGCCGGGCTCACCGTTGTTACCAATGAGCATGGCGAATCCATCCCCACCTGCACCGCCACCTCATGGCAGGTGTGTATTGATTACAGGAAGCTCAATGAAGCAACCAAGAAGGATCATTTCCCCTTGCCATTCATTGACCAGATCCTTGAAAGATTGGCAGGGAAAAAGTATTTTTGCTTACTGGATGGATATTCAGGATATAACCAAGTCGCAATTGCTTCGGAGGATCAAGAAAAGACCACATTCACTTGCCCGTACGACACGTTTGCATTCCGTCGAATGCCGTTCGGGTTATGCAACGCACCTGCTACCTTTCAACGTTGCATGCTAGCCATTTTTTCAGAAATGGTGGGCAAATACCTGGAGGTCTTTATAGATGATTTCTCTGTATTTGGGAATTCATTCGACCACTGTTTGAGAAACTTGGAGAAAATCCTGAGACGATGTATCGAGGTTAATCTGGTGTTAAGTTGGGAAAAGAGACATTTTATGGTTCAAGAAGGAATCATCCTCGGTCACATCAGTTCACATAGGGGCATTGAGGTGGATCGGGCTAAGGTTGATTTGATTTCCAAACTTCCTCCGCCTAGCTCAGTTCGGCAAATCTGCTCATTCTTAGGACATGTTGGCTTCTACCGAAGGTTCATCAAAGACTTCTCCAAGCTTTCCAAACCCTTAACCGACCTTTTTGCCAATGACGCCATGTTCCACATGACCTCTGATTGCATCAGGCTTATCACACCCTCCGGGACTTAGTTTCCACAGCACCTGTACTTCAGCCCCCGGATTGGTCCCAGAACTTTGAAATTATGTGTGATGCATCAGATTTTTCCATAGGCGCTATCCTAGGACAAATACAAGACAAGAAACCCGTGGTGATCTACTATGCGAGCAAAACGTTGGATGAGGCCCAACGAAATTATATGGTCACAGAGAAAGAATTGCTCGCTGTAGTCTTCGGACTTGAGAAGTTCCGACCTTACCTACTGGGATCCCACGTGACCATCTATATTGACCATTCAGCCATTCCGCTCCTGTTGGCTAAAAAGGACACGAAACCCAGGCTAATCAGATGGATCCTACTCTTGCAGGAATTTGACCTAGAAATCCGTGACAAGGCCGGATCAAAGAATGTGGTGGCTAACCATTTGTCTAGACTTCACCCAGACCACGTTGGACCCTCCCTACCTTTATCTGACACCTTCCCCGATGAACACATTCTGGCTACGCAAGACAAGAAACTACCTTGGTATGCTGACTATGTCAACTACCTAGTTGTAGAACAGACCCCGCACAACTGGTCCAGACAGCAACGGGACAAGTTCTTGGTCGAGGCCAAGCACTATTTATGGGATGATCCCATGCTATTTTGCCTCTGTGCCGACCAGATCATCAGGAGGTGTATCCTCGAGAACGAAGTTCAGAGTGTGCTATTTTGTCATGACCAAGCTTGTGGTGGCCACTTCTCTAGAAAGAAAACGGCTACGAAGGTTCTGCAGTCTGAATTTTACTGGCCTTCCCTATTTAAGGATGCACACAACTTTTCCAAGACTTGCTCGCGCTACCAAACACTGGGAACCATGACTAGAAAAGATATGATGCCCCTCCAGGCCATTTTGATTATCGAAATCTTCGACGATTGGGGTATCGATTTTATGGGCCCCTTTCCACCATCCAACGACTTTGAGTACATCATAGTCTTGGTAGACTATGTTTCTAAATGGATTGAAGCCATCGCCACCCGCTGATGCGATCATAAGACTGTCATGGACTTTGTTAAGCAGAACATCTTTTCCCGGTTTGGAATACCAAAGGCCATGATCAGTGATGATGGAAGTCATTTTATTCACTCCCAATTCTGTGCCCTACTTAGAAAATACAGGATTAACCACCGCATTGCTACCCCGTATCATCCGCAAACAAATGGGCAGACCGAGGTCTCAAATAGACAAATCAAGAAAATTTTACAGAAGACTGTGAAACTTGACAGGAAAGACTGGTCCACACGACTGGATGATGCCCTGTGGGCATACAGGACCGCTTTCAAGACCCCGATAGGCATGTCGCCTTATTGCCTGGTCTTTGGCAAAGCCTGCCACCTTCCTGTCGAATTGGAACACCATGATTACTGGGCTGTCAAGCAGTGTAACATGGATTCCCAGTTAGCCGATGCGCAGAGGACACTCCAACTCTCTAAGCTATAAGAAATTCGTCAGGACGCCTTTGAGAATAGTCGACTGTATAAGGAGAAAATGAAAGCCGTCCACGACCGACTCATCCATAGAAAGACCTTTGAGCCTAACCAGCAAGTCTGGCTTTTCGATGCCCGCCTAAAACTCTTTCCGGGGAAACTCAGGTCCAAGTGGATAGGACCATTTAGGGTGGTCAAGCCTCACTCCAATGGGGCAGTTGAAATCTCTAATCCGAACACTGGGCACACTTTTACAATTAATGGCCAAAGATTGAAACACTTCCTAGCCCAAGTTCCCCCAAAGGAGAGTGTCACCCTCATTGAAGGATGACACGAAGCATCGCCCAGCTGGAGGTGTTAAACTCAGCTCTTCCTGAGAGGCAACCCAGAGGATTCAAACTGATCCGGTATTCTACATCACTTAGGTAATATCTTTTTGAACCTCTGTTGCATCCATGTATTTGCCAATGAGGACATTGCCCAACTTAAGAATAGGGGAGGGTGGTAAATTGCATGATCCTGAGCTCATTTAATCAGTTTGAATAGAATACAATTTAAAAAAAAAAATTGAATTTAGGAAGAAACTTAGGCATTAGAAATTTGTCAATAGTGGGAAATAATACAAAAAGAACTTGAACACTTAATCTTTTTAGGCCTTCAGGCTTAATCAACCCTGGTGTCCGTTAAAATATAGATTTAGATTCAAATCCTTGCAACCTTAAGCTACTCTAATCCACCAACTAAATAAGGTGATAAGTATACGACTTATCAACTCACCCTCTAACTCAGAAAGACTTTGAGTCTAAGCATCTGCACACATTTTTGCACAGACTCACTCCTCGGAGATTCTGACAGAAATTGGGTAGCTAATGAACTCTCTAGGGTGGTATGGCTGGCAAGTTGTCATGGGTAACAGCCCATTGGCAGGTTGTCTAGAGCCCAGCACGGGACCACTTCTTCTTCATTGCCTCTAGGTAAATTTGAGATTAGGGAAGCCACCTACCGAAAAAAAAAGGGAGAAAAAAAAGAAAACAAAATAAACCACACTTCACCGCACGAGTATGGCTAGCAAGTGATCCTGGGTAACAGCCCATTGGTCGGTGGTTCAGAGCCCAGCTCAGTAATTGCACAAAAAGAACCAAAACACTCAAGGAAGAAGCGGGGAAGTAGTACAAGCAAGGGAGATATACACTGGAAAAATCCTTGTGTTAACCCCAATTAAAACAAATGTAGGGAGAAAGCTACCGATCGAACAAATACACCTTTAGGTAAAACACTTCATCTTCCGGTCACCTAGGGGAGTAGAAACCCGAAGTCTATCTAAATTACCGTTGGGTGAGTCTATCACGATCTTCACACCAAGATGCTTAGCACTTAGAGTTTTGTCCCAGTATTGGGTGGGTTGGGTAACCAAAGAAAGTTACCAACCCACTCTTAATTCAAAAAAATCTAAAAATAAGAAAAATATATATATATTTACAAACATTAAAGCAAGGATTCAGGAGATTTGTATTTTGGCAGACACCCGGAAGCTGCTTAGTCTTTGTAGATTAAGATCTTAGTATATTTCCTCCTATTGACAAGTGATGAAATGTCTAAGTAGATTACTTCTTAAATTCTAACTGGAAATAAAGGCTAAAATAAACCTTGCTAGGGACTAGAAAGGAATAAACATGGGGGTATGATAACACTGCATCTCGAGGTGATAACTCTGTTAAATGGGGTTTATCTTAAGAACAAAATGCATAAATAACACATCCTAAATAGGAATGGGAGCATTGCATGCATCACACATTAAGATTGCTTATAGAATAGTAGTAATGACCATTTATATGAGCACTTGTCAAAACAAGCCTTAGATGAGCAATCGGACCGCACGGATGGATTCGGAGCGACAAACGGAGTCCAACAGACTCAAAATCGGCCAAATCTGACATCCAGAGCTTCCGCAATGGGCCCAAGAAGTTCTGACCATTGATCTGATGATCAATGGCCCACGATGCACCACGTGGAGCTCACTCGTTGTGCCTGCACGCCTCGCCCAGCCCCCTCCATCAGTTGTAGAACGATCTGAACCGTCCGATCGAAGAACACAGCACCAACCGCCTGCACCATCACTGCATTCCTTACCCGAGCAGATCACGACCGTCGGATCTCCATCCAACGGTCGGTAGCAGCCGAGCACCGACGCGCAATCGCGACCATCCATGCAGGGCGACGCAGCCAGGGGGTGCGGGTTTGAAATGCCCCGCACACCAAATCGAAGGCGAAGGCACACGCAGGCGAAATTGGACAGCCCGATCAGTAGCGGATGGGTGCAATCGCGAGACGTGGCGCCTGCAGATGCGCCCTGACCAAACGAGTGTGATGATGCAGGTGCGATCCAAGCGTGCGCCCCGCACGGGATCCCAGCCGTCCGATCTTCGATCAGATGGCATATGATGCATGCACACGGATCAGGCGCGAGGAAGCACAGCCGCGGGCAAGCGACCGACAGGCGGGGGCCTTCACCGACATTTTGGGAAGGGTTTTAGCGATGTCCGAACATCGCTAAAACCCCTTCTTCATTTGGAAAGCCCTTCTCCCTATTTAAACCCCTTCCAACCACCAATTCAAGGAATTCACTCCACTTGCAAATGCTCTACCCCCCTCCTAGCTACCTTTAAGCCCTTTTGTAATTGTCGAAGACGATGAGCCGCCGACGAAGCCTTCTCCACCACTGTGGCTGCCTCGCCGCCCCCCTCTCTCTCTCTCTTTCCTCCTTTTAAGATTTAATTTACTTATGTTCAAGCATTTATCTAGTGTTGTAATTGTGAACTAAAGTTGCATGTTAAATGAAGATTGTTTTCTATTCAATTTCTTGCTCGATTTTCTATCCAAGTTGCATGTTGCGAATGAACCAATTCTAACCCTAATCTCTCTCCCTCTCTCCTTCTCTCTCTCTCGCTTTTCACCCGCACCTTTTCGCAAGTAAAACCCCACGATTTTTCATGACAATAAGTGACAAGAAAAATCTGATTTTTACGCCTCCCTGAGACCGACACTCGGACTCACATCCGTTTCTTTATTTTAAAATCGATGTCGCAAGTGCAAACTATAACGACACTTCCAAACACATGCGCACGCACACGTCAGTGTACGCACTAACTGTGTGCATATTCATGGTTATCCGCACACATCAGGCATCTCCATACACACTCCCACACGTCTGCTCGACACCCACACGCGATGCATTATTAGGGTTGATCCCATCTTTTTAAACATTGGTCACACTAATCCGCGCTACATTCTATTGAATCTTTGATTCAATCTACCCCACTGTATATTATATAGTTATACATACATACATACACACACACATATCTATAAATAAGCTAAGTACTTTCTTTCCTTTCCATTCTGCATTTCCTTTTTGCATTTCTTTTTCTTATTCTCTTTTTTTGTTGATTAAGAAATGACTAAAAAAATCATAAAATAGAAAAGATAACTCTTGTCTTTGTAGGTACCCGATCTTAGTCTTCATTTTGGCATGTAGCCAAGGACAATTTTAAGGGTGTACCTCAAGGACAAGTGTATCACAAAAAAGTCTAAAACTAAGAAAAAGCAAAAATATAAGCGAAAGGAATCGATCCATCATTAGGAATCGCATAGAAATCGACTAATCTAAACTCGCCTCCCTGAGTTCGACCGTGGGCCTAAAATTGACTATCTTAAAATCTGATTTAATCCAGGTAAAATAAAATTGATAAACCTATGTAGAATCACTTGTAGGTAACCGCTTTCACTATACACATTTTGACGCTTGATGACTCTACAATTATTAGTGTTAATTATATCAATTAGAGTCAATTTTGAGGGCACATGTGCATTAATGTCATATTATAGTAGGCTTAGGAAAAATGCATGCACATTGTGTAATATCTACATTTAGATTGCTTTAAATCAATGTTTAATGATCATTTTGTACAAGTGCTTGTTGAAATAGGTCTCAGATGAATAATCTAACCATACAGATGGATCAAGATTAACGAATGGAGTCCAACAGACTCAAAATCACGTCTATCCAATCTCTGTAGCTCCCACAACAAGTTCAGGAAGTTATGATCGTTGATCTACTGATCAACGACCCAAAATGTGACACATGATAGCAGCTCAAGCCTCCATCATGCCCAACACCAATCGCGGTCATTGGATGTCCATACAATGGCTAGGAAGTGGCCATGTCGCCCCCTCACTGCGTGCCTCAAGAACTGAAGAGAGGCCCACGTAAGATCTTGACCGTTGGATCTCAATCCAATAGTAGAAGCCACGGGAACCCAAAACTATCCACGCAACAATCCACGTGGATGGCACAGTGGTTGACGCGGCTTATCAAAAGCACTAGGTGCGTGTTCGAAGCCCCACATGCAGAATTAATCCGCTCTCGCGGGTGTGGGTGAAATTCAACCGTTGATGCGGAAGTGGATGGCAAGGATAAGGGCTACGTGGCACCTCTAGAAGTGCACGATTCATCCACTCTCTCTCTGATGCCCGATCATATGTGCACCCAAGGTGCGATCCGAAGAGCGATTTCGCGCACAATCTCAGCCCTCCACATGCAATTTGACGGTCGTGATCTCTTCTTGCATTATGGATGCGATGGATAAGTCATCTGGATGCATCCTCGGTCGTTCGATGGCAATTCGTGGTGTTGATTCAATGGCCTACGGTTCTCCTCGCGAGCACCAGCTATGCATGCATAGTGCCAGCAAGCATGTGAGCTACTTGCAGCAACACTTGCAGTGACATCCTGACTGTCAGTAATGGTGCACTACTTATTTTGGCCATCCCTCCTCCATTATAAATAGCCCTATGGACCTCCATTGCAAGGCATCTCTTCCTAGCTTCTACTTAGCACAACCCCCACCTCCATATAGCTTCAAGCAAGGTCCTGAAGCTATCGAGCCACCGACGGAAGCCCCTCCACCGCCGTGGCTGCCTCGCCTCTCCATTTTGTTACATTTGTTCTTCATTAGCTTAATGTTTATAATTGTTTAAGCATTCCTCTAGCTTTATTGTTAGAATTTGCAAGACACTTATGCTTATTCAATATAATAAAATTCGTTATCACAATTGTTGTCTTGATGTTCCAATCAAGGTTCCAATATTCCATGTTTTAATTAATGATATTATTTTGCCTTCTTTTCATGCATAGCTAGTCAGCAATCATATTCTCCCATGGATTTCTAAACCTATTCTCTCTCTCTCTTCTGTTTTTGCAAGCAAACGAAATAAAGTAACTTGTGACATTAAGTGACTAACAGATCTAATTTCATGCCTCCTCGTGTTCGACAATCGTACTCATGTTTGATTCTTCTTTTAAAATTGATGTCGTAAAAGCATGCTACAACGAATGAATTAATCTAACGTGTTTTCTGATGTCAACTCTAATTTCACCTAATTAAATAACCCTACTTGCGTTCAATCACTTATCAATTCACAAAAGCCCCCCCACTGATTTGAATTGAGCAGATTTACTCAATTCATTTGGAATTGACTTTCACATCTGATTGGAGTGTTAGAGATTCAATTTGGCTTTAATTGGTTTTAATCAAGTGGATTGAGTTGATGATCTTTTAATCAAATTAATTGCAAAGGGTTTAAGCTCATTTAATTTGATTTTCATTTCTTATTGATCTTACGCCTAATTTGAGCATTGAGTTCTGTTCTTCTGCGTTATATGGGTATCATGGCCAAGGAGAATTCGATATATGGATTTGAGATCACTGCAATTATCCAACCAAGTTTGAAGGACCACCTGTAAATCCTCAACACTAATTCATACTGTGTTAGGATACCTAGATGATCATATCATCTTGGCGAATCCATATGAATAGCTCACCTGGACGACATATTAATATGATCCTAAAGTCTTTAAATCCACTTATCGAAGCTTGACTGAGGTTTGAAATGATTTAACATAGGTTGGCGACTTTAGTCCAACTAATTTCATAGCCTGATTTGATTCCCTTCTTCACACTATCTATAGTGTAAGAACGAGGATCAAATTAGGATTTCTAAGGTTCTTAGACAGTTGATCTAATATTTGTTGAGTTTTACAGTCTTCAGAGATGATTTGCGATGATTTAAATTGGTATTTTACTACTTGGAATCAGATCTGGGATGCATGTCCATCACCCAGGTCTGATGGTTAAATCTAAAACATAACCATTAAATTATGGTTATTATACTTTGAGTGAGGTTTTGAAGAAGATTTCAATGTTTATGTGATGAATTTGAGTAATCACTTTAGTGTTTTAAGTGTAAGTTTTGATCTGAGAGACTGTTAATAACAATAGCAGCTACTGACAAATGATTTGCATGAAGTTTCAAGTACAATTTAAAGAAAATCTCAATGCAAATAGAGTTAAGATAATTCTCTGAAGTAGATCTTTGTAAAGCAAGCTCTCCTGTATAAATTTATACCTAATTTGACTATAGACAATTTTTAATTCAATATCAAAAGTCTGTGAATTTCTTTGTCAGCAACCATTGAGGATGATATCTATCCAAAATGACTACTTTGAAGTAATCTAATGTGCAAATCATGTTTTTGCAATTGATTCTGATATCTATTATTTGCTAGAAGTTTATCATGTTAAATCCTTCCTTTCCAGCACTTGTGCATAATTTTTTAGGCCTGTTTTAATTTTATAATCAATTTTAAAGCCTATTTCCATCATTTCCTTGTAAATACCATGAAAAATACAAAAATAGTGTAAATAAATAAATAAATGGTGTCTTGAGTTAGATTTGTGTATATTTTAGATGGGTGTGTAGTTAGATTTAGGTTTCCAAGTATTTAAATAGTAGAACATACCTACATAAGTTTTATACTTCTTAGGTTTTGTAAATAAAGAAAATCAAAACAAAATCACAAAAAGGCTTCTTCTTCTATTTCTAACATCCTCTCCTTTTTCTCTCTTCTTTTAAAACACAAAAACAAAATAAAAATTTGAAAATCCCTAAAAGCTCATAAAAAATACCTTATGTATATAGTGTAAATACATGTATATATATAAGTTAATAATATAAAGTAAGTTATATCTAAATAAAGTATGTATATAATATATATATTATTTATATGTAAATATAATGAGTATTTATATTAAGTTATATTGTTTAGTATTATTTATATGTATATATTGTATAACTATTTAAAACATATGTATATAACTTATATGTGTATATGTATAACTATACATGTTCATTAGCATATTTATGTATATAACTTAATATATTGATTATAGTATTAATTATGTAAAAAAACATATTTATGTTATATATACTTAATTATGTATTATATATGTATATTACTTTAAGTTAGTGAAGTATATTATTAAATTAAGTTAATTTAAGTTGGTAATTTAATTAAGTACGATACTAAGTTATACTATATTCTTGTAATTTATATTTTAACTTATTTTAAATATTTTTACTATAGTTATGTATATATTGTATAATTAAGTTATATGTATATAGTGTACACGTATATATAAAATGTGTAAATACCTAAATAATTCTAAAAAAATTATTTAAAAATATTAATTAATCATGTAATTATATAAATTAACTAAATTAAGTCTCAATTGAGTAATTTATTCCTTAATTTCTACTGCATATATGAATTAATAGCTAATTTCAACATGTAATTATACCTAACTTTAACTAATTTAAAAATATATTTATATATTTATTTAAACTAAATTAATTATATCAATAGATAGCCCTATATATTTTCTACACAACCATATAATTTATTTATAATTGAGGTCATTAATTAAAGCCCTAAATAAAGAAATAAATCTTTCAAAGCATAGTATTATCAAGCGTTGCTTTGATGCCACATTGTAAGTGGCAGGAATTGAGGGCATGGGTTCCCTCAATGTGCATACACTACACATGCTCTTGAACATGTGACCCATAGTTTACTATCTAAAGTCCTAGAGCCCTAGGTTAAGGCATCGTGAAACTGTGGCCCACTAGGGGTGGCCTAATGGGCATGACTTGCGGGCAATTTTGAGTATATTGTGGCCTTGGTCCTCCCCTATAAGGGCTATCCTAGTAGTAGGTACTGATCAGGTTGTTGGGCTATTCATCCTGTGAACGGATGGCCAAATCTTTTTGGGCTAAGTGTGAGCTGAGAGTTAAGAGTTTAAAAAATGACTAAGTGTTAGTGCTCTAGAGACTTAGGTACGTTAGGTTGTGTGTGTGTGTTAAATATGTTAGGTGCATAGAGTGTTAGTTATATATAGTTTAACTAAGTATTATATGTATAATGTTAAGTATGATATATATATAACTTAACTAGTATCAACACACATACTTATATATATATATATATATATATGTATGTATGTATGTATGTATGTATGTATGCATGTATGTATGTATAATGCTAAATAAAATCTTAATTTTTGACTTATAATGTAGATATGTTTTTAAGGTTCTTATATACACCCTCTTTATTCTTTTTACATATAATTGTATTCAGTTAGCCTAATGTACACAAGTACTAATATTATATATAGTTATAAGTAGTAATTAATCTAATTAAATTCAATTCTTTTTACCTTGTCTTTATACATGATTTTTTAGGCAAGTTTTATTGATTGTATACTATTCTTTCATAGACTTGTACATAATTAAGTAGTTATAATTAAAATAGACACTTAGGTTGTAAATAGAATCATTTTTTTTGCCTTTACTTTGTATAAATTGTTTAAGGCATTATTTCACTAACTTCAATTATTTTCTTGTAACATGTAAATAATTAACCTAGATTAGTTGATTCTTTGACTCTAATTCATTCTTTTGTAAATAAACTAATATTTTTGGAGTAAAAGATAGATTTTAGATAATAGAGAGTGATGTATATCAATAACTGCCTCCCAATGAACTACTTCGAATAAAACCAGCAAAAAATTGTATATAAATAAAATGCCATCCGTCTGAATTGCATACTGTACTATTACAGCAATTGATAAAACCCTAAAATTAACTGCAGTCTAAATGGAACATTAGTAGGGTTACCAGAAGTCGATCTAGGTCCCTTTCCTTTCCCTAGAACCTATGAAGTGCCTTTTTTGGAATTGTAGGGGTATTCTTAATATCCTTACCCCAAATCACCTTCGATCATTTAATACGGATTTCCATCTTCATGTCATTTTCCTTTTGGAACCTTTTGTAGATGCCTCTATGTTAAGACCGTGACATCAAACAACTTTAAGACGTCTGGGAGTTGGCCCAAATGTCTGGATGCCTTCCCAGACGTCTAGAAATTAATTTTTGCGTGCGTACGATCACGAGTCTGCGCGTGTGCCGCGCGTAGACTGAAACCCAGCTGCCCCCTTCTCTTTCTTCTTCCCCCACCGACCTGCAGCACCTTTTCTTCCCCCCCATGCCTACATATATCCTCCTCTCCCTCACGCCACCCCACCCCATCCGTCTCCTCCTTCCTCTAGAGCGAGAGCGAGAGTGAGAGCGAGCGTAGTAGCTGCTGCCGAGTGCAGTGACGAAGAGGAGAGGTGTAGCGAGAGGGAAGAGAAGAGAGCTCGCCGGAGCATCTCGAGGCCGGCCGACGTGCGCGAGGCGGAGTGTGTGTCGGGGAGGTTTCCCCCGGTGCAGCTGCAACTCGAGCAGTGGGCGGACGAGCGCGACGCGGTTGCGCGCAGCGAGAAGAAGACGAAGGAACTTCTGATTCTGGGATTTTTCCCAGAATCAGACGTCTGGACCTACATCCTGACGACGCGAACGACATCTGGAGGGAGCTCCAGACGACTGAGAGGTGCGTATTTTCCTCCTTTGCTTCCTTCTACGAATAAGGCCATGCAGGTCGTTCCGCCGAAGTTCTACCTCATGCCGTGTTGAGAGATGTCGTGTGCGTGTTAAGATTCGCTTCGAGAAGGCACGAGACACGCCCTCCCACACGATTCAGACTTCTGGGCGAGTCACCAGACGGCGAAGAGCGTCTCCAGACGCCCAGAGAGGTGGTCGGACGTCTTAACTAGGTCCAGACGGTTCAGCAGCACCCCTGGACATCTGAGGAGCAGCGCAGAGTGAGGTATGATCTGGACCCCTTTTTAAGACATCTGGAAGATATTGCAGACGTCTGATTTGAGTCAGAGTTGTCATTTTTTACCCATTTAGGGTCCGTTCGAGGTCCGATTTCCGCGTTTAAGATTCTGTTCTTCTCAGAATAAGTTCCTCTACTTGTTTGAAATACTTTTATCCTATTTTGAGTGGTTTCTTGTGGTTGATCCTTGTGTTAGGACCTCGTTCTGTTGCAAACTTGGGGGTTGCGGAGGCACGTGGACCTGCCAACCGAGCCCCCATTACTCCCGATTTTGCGGGTAGAGTGGCTTCCCTTAGTTAATTACAAAACATAAATGCATGTCTAGAATAAATGATAGATCCTAGGGTATGGCGTGAATCCTAGGACCAGAAACATTAGATTGAATGATAGATCCTAGGGTATGGCATGAATCCCAGGACCAGAAACACTAGATTGAATGATAGATCCTAGGGTATGCAATGAATCCTAGGACTAAAAACACTGGAACGATTGTATTGAATGCCTGAAATGCAGTCTTGGAATGAGTAGATGGAATAATATTTGCCTGTAATTGGATAACAGCTGCCTGGGAAATGTAGAGTACTGATGTTAGTAACTGCTACATGTAATTTCTGTTGTTTGAAATTAAATACGAGCTACTTGTATATAAATTGGAAAAGAAAGATTGAATGTTGGAACACATGCTATATGCGAAAAAACCTGAATGATGAAACCTAGTATGGCTTGGCCTGAGAAACATGAGCATGAACCCTACGGGAAATTAGGAGTAGAGCTCCTGGAAATAAATAGAATGGAACTGGAAATGTGAATGGGGAAGTGAGCTAGCCCTTAAGTATGGAGTGCCAAGGAGAGCAACTATCCCCCTGTTTAGTGTAGAGCAGAGCCAGTCGCCCTAGGGTTGGGACCCGGGGTTAGGACTGGCCACTTTGTACCGACTCTGTGACCCCTGAGTACACAGTACCGGGGAGAGCTACTAGTGTAGGGAGAGAGCTAGCCACCCCACGGGGCCCGGGGTTCAGCTAGCCATCCTACACCGACTTGTTAGGCCCACTGGGCAAACCAGGGTAGTCAGGCGAGGGTGAGCAGACAATGGAGGGGCGAGACCCCTGTTTGGTTGCTGTGGAGGGGCTAGACCCTTGTTACTGAGAGGGCTCTGCCCTATACTGGTTCCGTGCTATACTTTAGGCACACCCGTTAACGGAAATGACTGACCGCGTGCCAATGCGGGGTAGCTACCTGTGCGTTTATCGCGCGTGCTGTAGTCACCGTTACGTCTGTCAGCGACCTTGGGGTGGTTGACTGAGGATAGGACCACCACGGGGGACTCTCCCGACCAGGAGAGCACCACGTGCTACTTCTACTTTTCGGAAAAGACTGCAATCAAGATCGTTCCCACGAGGAACATTCAAGATCAAGAAAAAGACCTGATAAATGTACCAAGTAATGAAAGAAAGGATAGTTAGTTGAATAAAGAAGAAATTAAAAACAACAGCTACCTGTCCACTTTTACTATTTTTCTTAGCTAGCTGGTTGCCACTCTACTCAGTGTTTCGCTGACGTGTCGTACTTACCACCTTTTTCAGGACCAGGTGTTGAGCAGCCAGAGCCCACGGCTGCAGAGGGTGCTGGGCCTAGTAGAGCCCAGTAGTTGCACTTATGTTGTACCCGTTGCTGTAGTAGTGAGTATTTTGTTACACTTTTATACTCTTTTATTGTAAACTTCATATTCTATACCTATTTTAATTTCTCTACTATTATGGTGGTGTGTATTATAGTAGTTCCTTTCTTTACTACTGTACTTTTGTTACTGTTAGTTGCTTGCATGGTGAATGTGGTTTATTTTACTACTTTTTGGTTACTTTCTCGTTGGACGACTGGGTCTTGGGATCAGTCGAGTCGGTCCGATTCTCGTGTCCTATAGGGATTCGGGAACTAGGTCGTAACAAGATAGTATCAGAGCAAGGTCATCCCGAGAAGTGAACCAACTGGCTGGAAAATAACCAATTCATGTGCTTGTAACTAGAGTAACCACCACAACGTACCTCTTGACATCCGTTCTAGGGTTCCTTCATTCAAAGCCGATTAGTATTGACGTCTTTTCTGTTCTGTATTCGCGTCTCCTTGCAGGAGATGCCTCGATGAGGAGGTAGCAAGGCGAGCCGTGAACGCGACCGAGGACGAGGTTGGAGGGGTGGACGTGCTGAGCCCAACGCCTTAGTGGACCAGTCACTACTCCCGGGCATTCAAGCCCAGGACCTCGCCCAGCTGATATGGGAGATCGTGCGAGAGGAGCTTCACCCGCCGCCACGAGCACCTCTCCCTGAGGCTGCGAAGGGGGAGTCCTCTGTGGGACAGCGAGATGGACTCGACGCTAAACGTGGGGGAGGGGGTGGGCCTCCACCACCCCCACCTTCGTCCGGCACTTCTGAGCACGAGGCCTCTTTACTGGGAGGTGTACCAGTGTCTCCCCTTCAGCACCACTACGAGCTTTTCGGACAGTTCCAGAAGCTGAAGCCCCCTCTTTCAAGAGGGATGAGGACCTGACCGAGGCAGAGGACTGGCTCGAGTAGATTGAGAAGGTATTTGACACCCTTCGCCCCCTATGGAGTGCCGCTTGGCCTTTGCCACATACCAGCTGGAAAGCGCGGCACACAGGTGGTGGAGGGCGGTCAAAGGTCAGGAGAGGGATGAGCCAACTTGGGACCAGTTCGTCACCCTCTTTGAGAGCAGTACTTCCCCCATACGTGGCAGGACCAGAGGAGGCAGGAGTTCCACACTCTCCACCAGGGGACGATGACCGAGAGTACGTACCGCACGCATTTCCTGGAGCTGTCTCGTTTCGCAGCAACAGCCGTGGCTACCGAAGGGGTGTGCCTTTGGAGGTTCACTGAGGGGCTCCATCCTACTATTTGGGGGTATGTCAAACCCCTGATGCTGCCTATGTTCTCGAGGGTGGTGGAGGAAGCTATGACGTATGAAGAGACCAACCCGTCCGCACGTGACACTGACAGCGGGTGGAAGAGGCCCTACCAGCCAAACTACTCACAGGGCCGACGAGAGAGGAGGCACATGGCGCCCACAGAAGAGCCGTCACGCTTTGCGGGGCCGTCAATGGCCTTTGGGGGCCCCTGACAGGGGCCAGCTACTAGCACCAGACCCCCACCCAACCGTCAGCAGGGACCCACTGAGGGAGGGAGTCGACTTCCCCTTTTCTACCAGTGTGGCCAGGCGGGCCACATCCGGAGGGACTGCCCGTCTAGGGCAGGAGGCCAGCAGATGCTCCCTGCGTCGAGCACTGGAGGGCGAGCAGGAGGCCGCGGTTTCCAGGCGTGAGGAGGAGGACAACAGTCGCGGGGAGGGTACTGGCCAGCGGCTACCCGTCTGACTCAGAGTGTGGCTGCTTCGTCCGCACCTAGGGCTGAGGGGCATATCAATGCCCTGACACACAGGGATGCCAGAGCTTCAGGATCAGTAATGGCAGGTATGGTTTCAATTTTTGGCAGACTTGTTTACACGCTTTTCGATTCCGACGCTACGCACTCGTTTGTCGCTACCAGTTTTGCTGTTAGTTTGGGGCAAGATGTGTGTTGTTAGAGGATCCGTTTGTAATCAGAGGTCCGGGTGGTCAGCTGTTCATAGCTGAGGAGGTTTACACGGATTGTGAGGTCAGTGTTGGGGGACACAGCCTTCCCGCTGACCTGATTATGATACAGATGGAGGACTTTGGCGTGATTCTGGGGATGGACTGGTTGTCCGCTTGCCACGCCTTGGTGGACTGTTTTGAGAGGAAGATCATCTTCTCCATACCGGAGTTGCCTTCTTTCGAGTTCCACGGGCAGCCAGTGGACAGAGGCTTCAGGTGCATTTCTGCACTTCGGGCTGCAAAACTTTTGGGCTAGGGTTGTGAGGGCCTTCTAGCTTGTGTGGTGGTGGAGCCCAACCCTATGGCAGACTTTCAGAGTATCCTGGTGGTCAGAGAGTACCCCGACGTGTTCCTAGATGAGTTGCCAGGACTACCGCCCGAGCGTGAGATCGAGTTTGAGATCTCACTGGTACCGGGGACCAGCCCCATCTCTATAGCACTGTACAGGATGGCACCACTTGAGCTGTGAGAGCTCAAGTCTCAGTTGCAGGACCTTCTGGGGAAGGGCTCTGTGAGGCCCAGTGCATCTCCGTGGGGAGTCCCAGTACTGTTCGTTCAAAAGAAGGATGGTACCCTACGCCTTTATGTGGACTACAGACAACTGAATAGGGTTACCATCAAGAACAAGTATCCGCTGCAAAGGATTAACGACTTGTTTGACCAGCTGCGAGGTGCCATGGTATTCTCCAAGATAGACTTGAGGTCTGGATACCACCAGTTGAGGATCAGGGAGGCAGACGTCTCCAAGATGGCTTTCCGCACCCGGTATGGACACTACGAGTTTTTGGTCATGCCGTTTGGGCTGACCAACGGCCCCGCTGCCTTCATGGATTTGATGAACCGGGTGTTCAGACCACACTTGGACCAATTCGTGGTGGTATTTATTGATGATGTGCTCATCTACTCTCGAGATCAGGTGCAACACGGACAGCACTTGCGGATGGTTTTGGACACACTGAGACGACGTAGGCTGTACGCCAAATACAACAAGTGTGAGTTCTGGTTAAGGGAGGTGACCTTCTTGGGTCATGTGATCTCCGGGGATGGCTTGGCTGTGGACCTAGCCAAGGTTGAGGCAGTGCTCAGGTGGGAGAGACCACGTACAGTTACTGAGATCCGCAGTTTCTTGGGACTAGCAGGCTACTACAGGCGGTTTATCAGGGGCTTCTCGCAGATTACACGTCCTATGACACAGCTGACCCGGAAGGACGTGCCCTTTTCTTGGACAGACGCTTGTGAGGCGTGTTTTCAGGAGCTAAAGGAGAGGGTGACTTCGACTCCCGTGCTCACCATCCCAGATAGTAGTGGCAGGTTCGTTGTGTACACGAACGCCTCTTTGCAGGGGTTAGGGGGTGTGCTCATGCAGAGGGGTCACGTTGTCGCTTACGCTTCGTGGCAACTGAAGCCCCATGAGCATAGCTACCCTACCCACGACCTAGAGCTGGCAGCTGTCGTCTTCGCGCTGAAGACTTGGAAGCAATACTTGTACGGTGAGACATTTGAGATTTTCACAGTTCATAAGAGCCTCAGTTACTTGTTTGATCAGAAGGAGCTCAACATGACATAGAGACATTGGTTGGAGCTCCTGAAGGATTATGACTGTAGCATTTCCTACCATCCGGGGAAGGCCAACGTGGTGGCTGACGCCTTGAGCCGGAAGGCGCCCGCCCACTTGGCCAATTTACAGGCACAGAGTTGGAGCCTCATGGAAGAGATGGGCAGCTGGCGACCCCTAGAGTTACTGGGACACTGTGGGGTAGTGACTGTGACACGACAGACAAGGACAGAGCTGATAGACTGCATAATCACAGAACAGATGGTCGACCCGTACTTGTAGTCGTTGCGTGACAGAGTGTTGTCAAGAGACCCTAGGGACTTCTCCTTTACAGACGAGGTGCTACGCATGAGGGGACGGTTGTGCGTTCCCAGGGATGAGGAGCTGTTGAGAGAGCTCCTGACTGAGGCACACGGTTCTAGGTTCACCATACATACCGGAAACATAAAGATGTACCATGATTTGAGACGCGACTTTTGGTGGAGGGGAATGAAGCGGGACGTAGGTGAGTTCGTACAGCAGTGTTTAGTGTGCCAGCAGGTGATGGCCGAGCATCAGAGGCCTGTAGGGCCGTTGCAGCCACTTCCAGTGCCAGAGTGGAAGTGGAAGAGCATCACCATGGACTTGGTGGTGGGCTTGCCCATTACCCAGTGAGGACACGACGCAATCTGGGTGATCGCTGACAGATTGACAAAGACGTCACGTTTCTTGCCGATCCGAGTCACCTTGGGACCAGCACAGTTGGTAGAGAGGTATATCCGCGACGTGGTACGTCTACACGGAGTTCTGCGGGAGATCATATCCGATCAAGATACCCGTTTTACATCCTAGTTTTAGGCTGAGTTTCAACAGGCCTTGGGGACACGATTGAGGTTCAGTACGGCATACCAGCCCCAGACGGACGGACAGTCTGAGTGCACGATACAGACACTTGAGGACCTTTTGCTTGCCTGTGTACTGGACTAAAGGGGCTCTTGGGAGGAGCACTTGCCCCTGGCGGAGTTTGCTTATAATAATAGTTATCACTCGAGCATCGGCATGGCACCCTACGAGGCTCTATACGGACGGAGGTGTATGGCACCCTTGAGTTGGGTTGAAGTGGGGACCAAGTGGGAGGTTGGCCCCAGGCTGATCCGGCAGAGTCAGGAGGTGATCGAGTAGATTCACAGGCGACTCCGCACTATCAGGAGCAGACAGAAGAGCTATGCAGATCGGAAGCGTAGAGAGGTACAGTTTGAGGTTAGGGACCACGTCTTCCTTCGTGTTTCACCCATGAAGGGCCTGCAGTGGTTTGGGGTGAGAGGGAAGCTCGTGCCAAGGTTCGTGGGACCCTTTGAGGTCCTTGAGCAGGTTGGACCCGTTGCTTACAGGCTTGCTTTTCCTCCCCAGCTTTCTGGTGTGCACAACGTGTTCCACGTGTCCAACCTCGAGAAGTACATCGCCGATCCCAATCACGTTCTGAGCCATGAGAGCATCGAGGTGGGTGACAACCTGACCTACCCCAAGCGGCCAGTGCAGATTCTCAACAGAGCCGTCCAGAGAATGACACGGAAGCAAGTACCCCTGGTGAAGGTCTTGTGGAGGAGCCAGCGGTACGAGGAGGCTACCTGGGAGCGGTACCCGTAGCTCTTTGAGGGTACGTCTTTACGGATCGGCTTCGGTCCTCTTTGAGTTTGTTATGCGTATATTGTTCTTTTTCCGCACCCTAGTTAGCGTAAGTTTCGGGGATGAAACTTCCTTTGAGTTTGTTATGTTGTTAAGACCGTGACATCAAAACACTGTAAGACGTCTGGGAGTTGGTCCAAACGTCTGGTCAGACGTCTGGATGCCTTCCCAGACGTCTGGAAATTAATTTTTGCGTGCGTACGACGCCGGGTGCACTGGCGGAGAGGAGAGGTGCAGCGAGAGGGAAGAGAAGAGAGCTCGCCAAAGTAGCTCGAGGCCAACCGACGTGCGCAAGGCAGAGTGTGTGTTGAGGAGGTTTCCCCCGGTGCTGCTGCAGGTCAAGCAGCGGGCGGACGAGCGTGATGCGGCCGCGCACAGCGGGAAGATGCGAAGGAGCTTTTGATTCTGGGATTTTTCCCAGAATCAGACATCTGGACCTACATCGAGACGATGCGGACGACGTCTGGAGGGAGCTCCAGACAACTAAGAGGTGCGTATTTTCCTCCTTTGCTTCTTTCTGCGAATACGGCCATGCAGGTCGTTCCGCCGAAGTTCTGCCTCATGCCGTGTTGAGAGATGTCGCGTGCGTGTTCAAGATTCACTTTGGGAATGCGCGGGACACGCCCTCCCACTCTGTTCAGACATTTGGGCGAGTCACCAGACGGCGGATAGCGTCTCCAGACATCCGGAGAGGTGGTCGGACGTCTAGAACTAGGTCCAGACGGTTCAGCAGCACCCCTAGACGTCTGAGGAGTAGCGCAGAGTGAGGTATGATCTGGACCCCTTTTTAAGACATCTAGAAGATATTCCAGACGTCTGATTTGAGTCAGAGTTGTCATTTTTAACCCGTTTAGGGTCCGTTCGAGGTCTGATTTCCGCGTTTAAGATTCCGTTCTTCTCAGAATAAGTTCCTCTACTTGTTTGAAATACTTTTATCCTGTTTTGAGTGGTTTCTTGTGGTTGATCCTTGTGTTAGGACCTCGTTCTGTTGCAGACTTGGGGGTTGCGAAGGCACGTGGACCTGCCAACCGAGCCCCCATTACTCCCGATTTTGCGGGTAGAGTGACTTCCCTTAGTTAATTACAAAACATAAATGCATGTCTAGAATAAATGATAGATCCTAGGGTATGGCATGAATCCTAGGACTAGAAACACTAGATTGAATGATAGATCCTAGGGTATGGTATGAATCCTAGGACCAGAAACACTAGATTGAATGATAGATCCTAGGGTATGGCATGAATCCTAGGACTAGAAACACTGGAACGATTGTATTGAATGCCTGAAATGCAGTCTTGGAATGAGTAGATGGAATAATAATTGTCTTTAATTGGATAACAGCTGCCTGGGAAATGTAGAGTACTGATGTTAGTAACGGCTACATGTAATTTCTATTGTTTGAAATTAAATACGAGCTTCTTGTATATAAATTGGAAAAGAAAGATTGAATGTTGGAACACATGCTATATGCGAAAAAACCTGAATGATGAAACCTAGTATGGCTTGGCCTAAGAAACATGGGCATGAACCCTACGGGAAATTAGGAGTAGAGCTCCTGGAAATAAATAGAATGGAACTAGAAATGTGAATGGGGAAGTGAGCTAGCCCTTGAGTACGGAGTACCAAGGAGAGCGACTGTCCCCCTATTTAGTGTAGAGTGGAGCTAGCCGCCCTAGGGTTGGGACCCGGGGTTAGGACTGGCCACTTTGTACTGACTCTGTGGCCCCCGCGTACACAGTACCGGGGAGAGCTACTAGTGTAGGGAGAGAGCTAGCCACCCCACGGGGACCAGGATTCAACTAACCATCCTACACCGACTTGTTAGGCCCACTGGGCAAACCAGGGTAGTCAGGCGAGTGTGAGCGGACTGTGGAGGGGCGAGACCCTTATTTGGTTGTTGTGGAGGGGCTAGACCCCTGTTACTGAGAGGGCTCTGCCCTATATTGGTTCCGTGCTGTACTTTGGGCTCACCCTTTAACGGAAACAACTGACCGCATGCTAGTGAGGGGTAGCTACCCGTGCATTTATCGCGCATGCCGTAGTCACCGTTACGTCTGCCAGCGACCTTAGGGTGGTTGACTGAGGGTAGGACCACCACAGGGGACTCTCCTAGCCAGGAGAGCACCACGTGCTACTTCTACTTTTCGGAAAAGACTGCAATCAAGATCGTTCCCACGAGGAACATTCAAGATCAAGAAAAAGACCTGATAAATGAACCAAGTAATGAAAGAAAGGATAATTAGTTGAATCAAGAAGAAATTAAAAAAAACAGCTACCTGTCCACTTTTACTGTTTTTCTTAGCTAGATGGTTCCCACTCTACTCGGCATTTCGCTGACGTGTCATACTTACCACCTTTTTTAGGACCAGGTATTAAGCAGCCAGAGCCCACAGCTACAGAGGGTGCTGGGCCTAGTAGAGCCCAGTAGTTGCACTTGTGTTCTACCCGTTGCTGTAGTAGTGAGTATTTTGTTACACTTTTGTACTCTTTTATTGTAAACTTCATATTCTGTACCTGTTTTAATTTCTCTACTGTTGTGGTGGTGTGTACTGTAGTAGTTCCTTTCTTTACTGCTGTACTTTTGTTACTGTTAGTTGCTTGCATGGTGAATGTGGTTTATTTTACTACTTTTTGGTTACTTTCTCATTGGACGACTGGGTCTTGGGATCAGTAGAGGCGGTCCGATTCTCGAGTCCTGTAGGGATTCGGGAACCGCGTCGTAACACTCTACAACAAATCAGATTGCGAATGCTATCTCTTTCAATCATTCTCTTTAGTGGATCCTTCTTCACCTAATATTTGGTGTCTAATGATATCGTCATCATCAGCCATATCTAGCTTTAATTAGTCATAATCAAGGAATAAATGCTCCTACATAACAGCCAAAGGACCATAATTGACTGCAAATCTATTCTGAGAGAATAACAAGAAAATAGGGGTAAAACTGTATTTTTAACAGCATATCTCAATTGCAAAACAATCATGAAATTTCTCAGGGGTTAATTAAAGGTCAAATGGTCTTAAATATCTAATAAGTGGGTACGTGCAGACAGAAATGGGTTTTCACGCGTTTCGAGAATTAAATGACATCTAAAACCCTAAAAACAAACCCGCTTAATCAACTAAGGTTCTGGTCTGGATAAAAACCAAATAAACCCTGTAAAAATCATAAAAAATTATTCTCTAGGGTTTGGTATGCTTGATTTGACCATTGGAACCCAATTTGACCTAAAACAGTCTCTGATAGACAGTTGCCCTAATTTGGGTAACTACGCAATTTTCCTATTCAAAATCTGACTTGACCATCAGATTCCTTGGGTCCAAATTAGGTTTGTACCAAAATTTGGGCCTAATCTGAGATCATTTTGATCATGTTTGCATCTTAGTCCAGTCAGACACTTTCTATCTCATCCAGACCCTTAGCTTTTTGAATTCCTTGCAAAGAGTCCCCTAACTTCATCATCTACTTTGTACGTAGGTCCTCGTGCCATGTTTGTGAAATGACCCACCACCCCTTGGCCATTTAAGACGTCTGGGATGTTCACCAGACGTCTGTCCAGACGTTTAGGATGTTCATCAGACGTCAGTCAGGACGTCAGGGATGTCCACCAGACATCTGGAACTACTTTTAGCATGTAGCTTACGAGCGCCATGCTTCCTCCCTCACCGTGCCTCACCGCGCCTCACCGCACCTCACCGCAACGCCACTCCTCGCCCATGCTCGCCTCTCCGCTCCCCTCACCTCCTCTCCCTTTATATACCTCTTCCCCCTCCCCTTCGTTGCCATTCCGCAACTGAGAGCAAGTGAGAGCAGAGTGAAGAGCGGAGGTCCGAGCGAGAGGAAGCGCGAGGCTGAAGGCTGCAGTGGCATTCTGTTGCAGCACCTGCAGGCAAGGGGAGCCAGAGCGATTCCGCGGAAGTCATTGTTCCGCGAAATCAGATGGCCAGAGAGACACCCAGACGTCTCACCAGACATCCGAAGGAATGGCAAGAAGTCTGGTAGAGATCTACTTTCCGTACTTTTCCTCTCTGACAAGTCCTGACAGCGTACGTATGTGTCAGAGGGCGGGAGCATAGCCAAGGCAATTTCAGACGTCCGGAAGCACTCCCATACGTCTGACAAAGTCCTTGGACATCGGATTTGAGTTTCAGACATCTGATAGCGGAACACCAAGAGAGGTATCCCTGAGAACTGCCTTAAGACGTCTGGGACCTTTCCCAGACGTCTGATTTCCATCTGATAGCATGTTTTGAAGCCGTGTAAGGCCTTATTATTATTGCTTTTACACAAACGAACCGTCTCTGTTTTCCTGCAAGTTTCTCTGTATAATGATACCTTGTTTACATCCTTCTGAACCTTTTGGCCCATCAATTCGTGTTTAGGTCTCTAGTCCGTCGGGTGTACGGGACCTGTGGAGACGTCGGGAGCCACTGTACGAACCCCCATTCCACCCGATTACCCAGGTAGAGTGGTTACAACCTTAAATCTCAAATTTAATACATGCGAGTAATCTTAGGACTTGAGAGGAACCCTAGGAAGGAATAAACATATATTTGAGAATAGATTCTTGAACTCTAGCTCTTGGCATGAACACTAGGGTTAGGAGAAACTGCATGTGAATGATTGTGTGATCAAGAGCTGCCTATTTTAAGCTAAAATGGACCCCTATTATAATAAAATGGAAATTTAGCTATTGTTTCGAACATTCCAACCCGGATGTGATAAAGAAATTCCTGTACGAACCCCAAGGGGAATGTAAACATGAACACCATACCTCGAAGAACTAGATGGTTCTGGGAATTTGCTTCCTATGGACAACTATTAAGGGAGGTAAGCTGACCTTTGTGTACGTAGTACAGAAGAGAGCAACTATCCCTTGTAGTGTAGAGGGGAGCTTGCCGCCCTTGGGTTAGGACCCGGGGTGGGTTTGGCCAATCTACGACAACTCTTACTGGCCCTTGTGTACGTGGTACCGAGGTGAGGTACTTAGTGTAGGGGGGAGCTATCTGCCCCAGGGGGCTCGGGGCTAGGTATGGCCACCCTACACCAACTCTCGTCAGCCGTTGGGCAAACCGAGGTAGTCGGATGAGGGTACACGGACTGAGGAGGGGCAAGACCCCTGAGGGGCAAGGCCCCTGTTCTGTTCTGAGAGGTCAAGGCCCTACACTATTCCGCACTGTATGTTGAGGCGTACCCGCTAGTGGAAATGACTGACCGCATGCCAGTGCGGAGTAGCTACTTGCACGTTTATCACGTGTGCCGTAGTCACCGCTACGTCACGACCGTGACCTCGGGGTAGTAGACCGAGTATAGGACTACCATGGTGGGACTCCCCTGGCCAGGAGAGTGCCACATGGGCATCCTATATCACGGGAACCTGCAAACAAAATCGTTCCTATAGGGAACTAGATGATTTAATTAACAAATCCTAATTAGAGATCTCTACTCACCCACATGTTTAATATAATTAGAAAATGGAAAACTTTGTGTATGTTAATTCTTAGCCACAACTCTACTCAGCTTTAGCTGACTCCAGTCAAATATATTCTGTACAGGTCAAGGATTTGAGTAGCCCGAGCCACCGGCTGCTAAGGACGCTGGGTCTGGTCGAGCCTAGTTTTAGTTCCACTGCCTGCTAGTGAGTTTTATAGTTTGTATTCTATTACATGTACTATTTGATGTGATGGCTGTAATATCATTGTTCTCTTTCCACCTGTTGAAAATTTCTTTTTGCTTAGTTACTGTACTTGTGTGATTGTGGTTTGTTGAATGTTACTTGGTTATTTCTTGTTGGACGACTAGATCTTGGGATAAACCAAAGCGAGCCAGTCTCAGATCCTGTCGAGATTTGGGATGGGGTCGTGACAAGATGGTATCAGAGCAAGGAAATCCCGAGAAATGAACCAAGTAGTCTGGAAAACACCACATCTGAACATGTAACTAAGATAGCCATCACAACTTTTCTCTTGGTTATTGTGTTCGAGTATCATGTCTCCTCTTTGGTCAAACAGGCACCAATAATCTTGTTCCTCCTCGATCTTTGAGTAGGAAATGCCTCGCCAGGGAGCTATTGAGTCAGGCCATGGACGTGGTCGTAGCCGAGGACGTGGTAGCAGGGGAGGACGAGTGATGGCCGAAGATAGAGCCACTCCACCTCTCCTCCCTGGCATCCAGGACCCAGACCTCGCCCAACTGATCCGAAGTCTTATCCAGGAAGAACTCCATCAGCCTCCTCCTCAGCCTTCCCTGGGGATGAGGAGGGGGAATCTTTCGTGGGGCAGGCAAGCCGCCACGGCGCTAGACGAGCTGTAGGGGGAGGGGGTGATCCTCTACCACCCCCTTCAGACACTTCGGGGCACGAGTCTTCCTTACCTAGAGGTGCATCCCTTCCTCCGCTGTGGCTACACCATGAGGTCTTCAGCCAATTCAAGAAGCTGAAGCCCCCCTCTTTCAAGGGGGTGGAAAGCCCATCTGAGGTAGAAGATTGGCTGGAACAAATGGAGAAGATCATCGACACCCTCTGTCCTCCTGCAGAATGCCGCATGGCCTTTGCCACGTATCAACTGGAGAGTGCAGCCCACAGGTGGTGGAAGGCGGTCAAAGGACAGGAGGAGGGAGAACTGACGTGGGACCGGTTTGTGGCGCTCTTTAGTGGGCAGTACTTCCCACAAACATGGCAAGATCAGAGGAGGCGGGAGTTCCACACTCTCCGCCAAGGGGCAATGACAGTTAGCACGTACCGCATGCGTTTCCTGGAGCTGTCACGCTTCACCCAGATAGCCGTATCTACTGAGGAGGAGTGCCTGTGGAGATTCACCGAGGGTCTCCGACCTGCCATCCGGGGGTACGTAAAGCCCCTAAAGCTGCTTACCTTCTCCCGCGTGGTCGAGGCTGCCATGACCTATGAGGAAACCAACCCGTCCGCACGAGATATTGATGGAGGAGGACGGAAGAGGCCCTACCCGCAGAAGCACTCACAAGGTCGCCGGGAGAGGAGGCACCAGACACCAGCAGGGGAACCGTCCCGTCCTGTGGGTCCACCAAGGACCTATGGGAGTCCCCGACAGGGATCAGCCGACTGCAGCAGACCCCCACCCAGTCACCAGCACGGACAACAGACAGAGGGAAGTCGCGTACCCCTCTGCTATCAGTGTGGTCAACCGGGTCACATACGGAGGAATTTTCCATCTAGGATTGGAGCACAGCTGACGCTCCCAGCACCGAGCACTGGAGGCCGATCTGGCGGCCACGAATTCCAACCCCACGGAGGAGGACAGCAGTCGCAAGGAGGACACCAGTCCGCTGCCTCCCGCCCGACATAGAGCACGGCTGTCTCTTCTGCACCAAGAACTGAAGGGCGTGTTAACGCCCTAACTCACGGAGATGCCAGAGCTTCAGGCTCTGTAGTGGCAGGTATGGTTATTATTTCCGGCAAACTTGTCTACACTCTTTTCGATTCCGGAGCCATGCACTCGTTTGTTTCTACAAGTTTCGTTGTCTGCACGGGAGTGAGCAGTGTGCTTTTAGAGGAGCCCTTCCTAATTAGAGGACCAAGTGGGCAGATATTTGTTGCCGATAGACCTGATCATAATCACGATGGATGACTTCGATGTAATCTTAGGGATGAACTGGTTGGCCGCATATCACACCCTTGTAGACTGTTTTGGGAGAAAGATCATTTTCTCCATACCACGACTGCCTCCCTTCGAATTCCACAGCCAACCTGTAGACGGAGGATTCAGATTCATCTCCGCACTTCGAGCAACGAAGCTATTGAGTCAAGGATGCGGGGGCTTCCTTGCTTGCATTCTAGTAGAGTCCGGCCTCGTGAAAAGTATACAGAGTATTCCGGTGGTCTGTGAGTACCCCGACGTCTTCCTAGAGAAGCTTCCAGGACTACCACCTGAGCGCAAGATTGAGTTCGAGATCTCACTGATACCAGGGATAGGCCCCATTTCTTCAGCATCGTACCGAATGGCCCCGCTTGAGCTGCGAGAGCTCAAGACATAGCTATAGGATCTACTAGAGAAAGGCTTCATAAGGCCCAGTGCCTCTCCATGGGGAGCCCCCGTCCTGTTCGTAAGAAAGAAGGATGGTACTATTCGGCTGTGCATTGACTACAAACAGCTGAACCGGGTCACCATCAAGAACAAATACCCGTTACCACGCATAGATGACCTCTTCGACCAACTGAGGGATGCCACGGTATTTTCAAAGATAGATCTGAGGTCAGGATACCATCAACTGAGGATTAGGGAGACCGACATCTCCAAGATAGCCTTTCGTACATGGTACAGCCACTATGAGTTCTTGGTCATGCCGTTTGGATTGACCAACGCCCCTACCGCCTTCATGGACTTGATGAACCGTGTTTTTCGGTCGTATCTGGATTAGTCCGTGGTTGTTTTCATCGATGACGTGCTCATTTATTCATGGGACCAGATGCAGCATAAGCAGCACCTTCACATGGTCTTGGACACCTTGAGGCGGCATAGACTGTATGCCAAATACAGCAAATGCGAATTATGGTTAAGACAAGTCACCTTCCTGAGCCATGTGATCTCAGTGGACAGTTTAGTTGTGGATCTAGCCAAAGTAGAAGCAGTACTCAGGTGGGGGAGACCGCGTTCAGTGACTGAGATACGCAGTTTCCTAGGGCTGGCTGGTTATTACCGATGATTTATCCAAGGGTTCTCGCAGATTGCTCATCCTCTAACTCAGTTAACTCGGAAGGACGTACCCTTTGCCTAGACCGACGAGTGTGAGTCTTGGTTTCAAAAGCTGAAAGAAAGGTTGACTTCAGCTCCTGTACTCACCATCCCTGACAGCAGCGGCGGATTCGTCGTCTACACAGATGCCTCGTTGCAGGGATTGGGGGGTGCACTTATGCAGTGGGGTCATATTGTCGCATATGCTTCGTGGCAACTGAAGCCCCACGAGCATAACTATCCCACCCACGACCTGGAGCTAGAAGCAGTCGTCCTAGCATTGAAGACCTGGAGGCACTATTTGTATGGAGAAACGTTCGAGATTTTCACTGACCACAAGAGCCTCAGGTATCTGTTTGACCAGAAGGAGCTCAACATAAGGCAGAGACGCTGGTTGGAACCATTGATTTAAATGCCGATGGCATGCCATCGACAAGGCCATTTCCGAGCAACGGTCGTGCTGACATGAAGAAAACATCAATTTACAAGGATTTCATCGGCATTCCGTCGGCATTGTCGGCATGCCGTCGGCATGGTCGGCATGCTGGCGAAATTGGTGCCCATGTCGAGGTTTCTATTGGTTTTTTTAATTACTTTTGCTTTTTTTTTTGGTATGCATCGGCATGCCATCGGCATGCCCACAGCATGCCCTGGGCATGCTCATCAGCATGCCCATCGAAAAATGGGCATTTCCACGGCATGCCCTTGGCATGCCCACGAAATGCACACTTGGAATTCATCGGCATGGCATCGAAATCGGCATTTCGAACCTTGGTTGGAACTCCTGAAAGACTACTATTGCAGCAACTCTTACCACCTGGGAAAAGCCAATGTGGTGGCTGATGCCCTGAGCCGAAAGGCGCCTGCCCACTTGGCTTGCTTACAAGCACGAAGTTGGAAGCTCTTGGAGGAGTTGAGTAGCTGGAGACTCCAGGAGACACAGGGGTATTGCGGGACAGTGACAGTTGCGAGGCAGACACGACCAGAGCTGGTGGATCGCATCATGGTTAAACAAATGACGGACTCATACCTACGGGCACAGCGGGACCGAGTATGGGCAGGAAACCCAGGAGATTTCTCTTTCACTGACAGAGTTCAGCATATGAGGGGGCGCTTGTGCGTTCCTAGAGATGAGGAGCTGTTGAGGGAGCTCCTGACTGAGGCTCATGGATCCAGATTTACCATACATCCTGGAAACACGAAAATGTATCACGAACTACTACGTGATTTTTGGTGGAGATGCATGAAGCGGGATGTTGGCCTTTTCGTTCAGTAGTGTCTGACATGCCAGTAGGTGAAGGACTAACATCAGAGGCCCGCAGGGCCATTGCAGTCACTTCCCATTCCAGAATGGAAGTGGGAAAGTGTCACTATGGATCTGGTATTGGGGCTACCTATGACACAGAGAGGGCACGATGCAGTCTGGGTGGTTGTGGATAGATTAACGAAGACAACACAGTTTTTGCTAATCCGAGTCACTTATGGACCAGCACAGTTGGCAGAGAGATATATCAGAGACATAGTACACTTTCACGGGGTTCCCCACGAAATCATTTCAGATAGGGACACTCATTTCACTTCCCAATTCTGGATAGAATTTCAGCGAGCCTTGGGGACTTGTCTGAAATTCAGTACAGCCTATCACCCCCAGACGAACGACAGTCAGAGCGCACCATTCAAACCCTTAAGGACCTTCTGCACGCTTGCGCATTGGACTAGAGAGGCTCTTGGGAGGAGCATTTGCCGCTGGCAGAATTCGCATACAACAACAGTTACCACTCGAGCATCAACATGGCACCATATGAAGCTCTGTACGGGAGAAAGTGTACGACCCCCTTGAGTTGGGTAGAGGTGGGAACCAAATGGGAGGTCGGCCCCCGTCTGATATGCCACAGTCAGGAGGTGATCGAGTAGATCCATCGACGACTGTGTACTGTCCGGAGCAAACAAAAGAGTTACGCCAATCTGAAGCGTAGGAAGGTACAATTTGAGGTTGGAGATCACGCTTTTCTCCGTGTTTCACCGATGAGAGGTTTGCAGCGGTTTGGGATGAGAGGGAAACTTGCATCGAGATATGTGGGACCCTTTGAGGTCTTAGAGTGGGTAGGACCCGTTGCCTACCGGCTTGCCCTTCCTCCCCAGCTTTCTGGAGTGCACAACGTTTTTCACGTGTCCAAACCTCAGGAAATACATCGCCGACCCCAACCATGTCCTTAGCTACCAGAGCATCAAAGTGAGAAATGACCTAACCTACCCCAAGAGACCGATACAGATACTAGACCGAGCCATTCGGAGGTTGAGGCGGAAGGAAGTACCCCTAGTGAAAGTTCTATGGAAAAGCCAGCAGTACGAGGAGGCAACTTGGGAACCTGAGTCGACAATGCGAGCACAGTACCCGAAACTCTTCGAAGGTATGACTCTTCTGACCTACTTCAGTCCTCTTTAAGTTTGTTATACCTACTATGTTATATTTTTCGCACCCTAGTCAGTTCAAGTTTTGGGGACAAAACTTCCTTTATGTTTGTTATATTGAAACGACCCACCACCCCTTGGCCATTTAAGACGTCTAGGAAGTTCACCAGATGTCTGTCTGGACGTCTGGGATGTTCATCAGACGTCTGTTAGGGCATCTGGGATGTCCACCAGACGTCTGGAAATACTTTTAACACGCAGCGTACGAGCGCCATGCTTCCTCCCTCACCGTGCCTCACCGCACCTCACTGCAACGCCACTCCTCGCCCATGCTCGCCTCTCCACTCCCCTCACCTCCTCTCCCTTTATATACCTCTTCCCCCTCCCCTTCGTTGCCATTCTACAGCCGAGAGCGAGTGAGAGCAGAGTGAAGAGCGGAGGGCCGAGCGAGAGGAAGCGCAAGGGTGAAGGCTGCAGCGGCGTTCTGCTGTAGCACCTGCAGGCAAGGGGAGCCAGAGCGATTTCGCGGAAGTCATTTTTCTGCAGAATCAGATGGCCAGAGAGACACCCAGATGTCTCACCAAACGTCCGAAGGTATGGGAAGACGTCTGGTAGAGATCTACTTTCTGTACTTTTCCTCTCTGACAAGTCCTGACAGCGTACGTATGTGTCAGAGGGCGGGAGTGTAGCCAAGGCAATTTCAGACGTCCGGAAGCACTCCCAGACGTCTAACAAAGTCCTTGGACGTCGGATTTGAGTTTCAGACGTCTGATAGCGGAACACCAAGAGAGGTATCCCTGAGAACTATTTTAAGACGTCTGGGATCTTTCCTAAACGTCTGATTTCCGTCTGATAGCGTGTTTTGGGGCTGTGTAAGGCCCTATTATTATTGCTTTTACGCAAACGAACCGTCTCTATTTTCCATACAAGTTTCTCTGTATAATGATACCTTGGTTACATCCTTCTGAACCTTTTGGCCCATCAATTCATGTTTAGGTCTCTAGTCCGTCGGGTGTACAAGACCTGTGGAGACATTGGGAGCCACAGTACGAGCCCCCATTCCACCCCGTTACCCAAGTAGAGTGGTTACAACCTTAAATCTCAAATTTAATACATGTGAGTAATCCTAGGACTTGAGAGGAACCTTAGGAAGGAATAAACATATATTTGAGAATAGATTCTTGAACTCTAGCTCTTGGCATGAACACTAGGGTTAGGAGAAAATGCATGTGAATGATTGTGTAATCAAGAGTTGCCTATTTTTAGCTAAAATGGACCCCTATTATAATAAAATGAAAATTAAGCTGTTGTCCTGAACATTCCAACCCGGATGTGATAAAGAAATTCCTGTACGAACCCCACGGGAAATGTAAACATGAACACCGTACCTCGAAGAACCAGATGGTTCTGGGAATTTGCTACCTATGGACAGCTATTAAGGGAGGTAAGCTGACCTTTGTGTACGTAGTACCGAAGAGAGCAACTATCCCTTGTAGTGTAGAAGGGAGCTTGCCGCCCTTGGGTTGGGACCCGGGGTGGGTTTGGCCGCTCTACGACAACTCTTACTGGCCCTCGTGTATGTGGTACCGAGGTGAGCTACTTAGTGTAAGGGGGAGCTATCCGACCCAGGGGGCCCGGGGATAGGTATGGCCACCCTACACAGACTCTCGTCAGCCGTTGGGCAAACCGGGGTAGTCGGACGAGGGTACGCGGACTGAGAAGGGGCAAGACCCCTGTTCTATTCTTAGAGGGCAAGGCCCTACACTATTCCGCACTATACATTGAGGCGTACCCGCTAGCAGAAACGACTGACCGCGTGCCAGTGCGGAGTAGCTACCTGCACGTTTATCACATGTGCCGTAGTCACCGCTACGTCATGATCGTGACCTCGGGGTAGTAGACCGAGTATAGGACTACCACGGTGGGACTCCCCTGGCCAGGAGAGTGCCATGTGGGCATCCTATATCACTGGAAGCTGCAAACAAAATCGTTCCTATAGGGAACCAGATGATTTAATTAACAAATCCTAATTAGAGATCTCTACGCACCCACATGTTTAATATAATTAGAAAAAGGAAAACTTTATGCATGTTAATTCTTAGCCACTGTTGAACGCACGAATTGCTACGCTAACGTGTTCGATTTTGGAAAATCTGTCGTTGTAGTTTGAAAGCGAAGAACTCGTGTTCAAATAAAATTTATACCGAAATTGAAATTCCGGGTCGAACACAGGGAGGCATACGTTTGATTTAAAAACTACGCATTTGTTTTTATTTGTCATGAAGTAATTCAATTAATTAAAACTAGCTAACTATTTACAATAAATAGAAGAGAGAGAGAGTAAAAGAGAGAGAATATTACAAACAGAAATCAAAACGAGATGTAGAATAAATAGGGAATTCATCATTAAGGAGATTGTTTGTTCCACTATTCCAACTTGAAAGCAGAAAACAATTACACTAGAAAGCAATAAATTTACTCTAGAAAGCATTAAAAGAATGGAGGGAGAAATGTCCTCCTCGACGATCGCTTGGAAGACGAGCTAGATGGGACGATGCCTGGATGAAGGAGGACGAAGCAGAAGAACAGGAACGAGGCAGCACATCGTCGTCGTCGCGGGATCCACTTCCGAAGGGTGACGAAAATTTGGACTTTATCTCGCGAGAAGCATCCCGGGTGTGGGACAAGATTCTCTTGAGCTTTGGAGAGGTAGAGAAGAGAAGGAAGGGATGAGAATTTCATGTGGAGGGGGTCCCCTTTTATAGTTGCAAGTAGTGGGGGCAAATTGGTCATTACATCTTTAAAACATTAAATAAGGGGTCTTTAGTGATGGATAAAACCGTCGCTAAAGCCCCTACGTGGGCATAGTGGCCGCTGCCCACGTGTGCCCGCTCGTCTGCTTGCGCTCAACGCATGCCGCACATTCAGCCGTCCACAGCCGTCCGATCGCAAGATTGGACGACCCAGATCGCGCCTTCGCCCACTCGCTGCGCGCCTGCCCCAACGCGTGCGATGCCACGTTACGCCACGCGTGCAATAGCACGTGAACACTATCAGGAGCACGCGGCCGTTGGATTGCGATCTGACGGTCGATAACGACGTGCCCGCTCGCTTCAGATTTTGCATGGCGAGGCTCGAACGCGCGCCAGCGCCTTGAGATAAGGCGCTGGACCGCTGCGCTGCCTCACCCAAAAGGTCGCGCAGACGATTTCAACGCGCCGCATCCACAGCTATTGGATCTTGATCCAACGGCGGAGAAGAGCGGATGCAGGTGCTTCAACGAGTGCGTGCGGGCATTTGGGCGACCGAGATGGCACCACGTGGAGCCATCTTGGCCGTCCATCTTCTGGATGATGTAGATGGTGCCACGGGTGTCGGATTGACTCAATTTTTGCGTCGTTAGGCTGCAATCGTCGATCCGAATCCATCTGTGTGGTTGGATTTGTCATTTGAAGTGCAAATTTACACCATCATGGCCCTTGATCTTCTAGGGTTCCCCTGTCACTATATGATGCTACAGATGCCTGATTAGGGCAATCTTGGAGTCGTTGAACTCCAATCGTCTCCCTGATCACATTTGTATGGCTGGATCTTCGATCCAAGGCCTCGATAAAAAGTTTGCCCTGTCCAAACACATAAAAGGAGACAATTAACCTCCATTTTATTCAAACTACTCTAAATGCAAGATGATGCATGTTATGCAATATTTATAGCATGCAATGCAATCCTATGCTTAAGAACATGCTTAAATAGACATCTTAAGTAGTGTAAATGTGTTTACATCATACCCCCATGCCTATCTTTTGCTAGTCCCTAGCAAAAAATATATGCTATTTATAAAAGAATTAGGTTGGATTATTTGGGCATGAGTTATTTTCAATCATAAAGAAATTGTCTACTTAGGATCTGAACATTCAAAGACACAACAGTGCATGATTATCTGCCAAAATGCAGACCGCCTCAAGCCCTCGCCTTCTTCAAAGAAAAAATTCTTTTTCTCTTTTTCCTATTTTCTAATTTTTTGGATTTTCAAATTTTAGGGTTTAAGAGTGGCTTTCTACAGCCATTCAACTCACCCAATATTTGATGAGAACTCTAAGTTCTAAGCATCTTATTGTGAATGTGATAGACTCATTAACCGGCAGTTAAAACGGACTTCAGATTTCTACGCCTCTAGGTGACCTAAAAAAGAGAATTCTGCCTAAAGGTGTATCTTTACAACTGGTAGCCTTCTCCCTACTTTTATTTTTTTATGGGGTCAACACATGGGTGAATCCAATGTATATCTCCCTGGTTTATTCTACTTCTCCGCTTCTTCCTAAGTGTTTTGGGAATTTTCAGTGCATTTATTGAGCTGGGTTCTGGACAACCGGTCGATAAGCTATTACCACCGACAACTTGCCAGCCATACTCGTGCGGCGAAGTGTGGCTTATTTCTTTTCTTTTTTTGTCTTTTCTCCTTTTCTTTTTGATTTTTTTTTTAAGTAGGTGACTTCCCTGGTCTAAGATTTACCTAAAGGCAGCAAAAAGAGAAAGGTCCAGTGACTGGGCTCTGGACAACCTACCTATGGGTTTTTACCCACGATAACTTGCCAGCCATATCACCCTAGAAGGTTCATTAGCTACCCAATTTCCATTAGAATCGTCGAACAACGAGTCAGTGCAAAGAAAGTGTGTAGATGTTTAAAACTCAGAAATTCCCTCAAATTAGAGGGTGGGTTGATAAGTCGTGTACTTATCACCCAAACTTATTTATTCCAATTAAAATAAAATTCAGGTTGGTGAGAACTCGAAAAACAAATCCACATTTTAGTGGATAAAGGGTTGATTAAGTCCAAAGACCTGAAGGGTCTTTGTGTTCAAATCATAATGTAGTATTTCCTAAGATTGAAAATTTTCTTAAACCCAAGTTCTCTTTCCTAATTCAAATTTGTTTTCTTTTTTAATAAAAGAAAATAAAACAAATCTACGGAGCTGATGAATAATTCAGAAATGAATATCCACCCCCCCATGCCTATCTAATGCAATGTCCTCATTGTATTAAAAAGACATAAAACAGAGTGGAAAAGCGTAGAAAGCACCTGAATTGCGTAAATGTCAGGTCCGCTCTGAGATGAAAACTAAAAAGAACTGTATATGTGCTGAGTTTAGTGCCTTCAGCTAGGCACACTATACAAAGAAGAGAAATGAAGAATTCACAAGTGCAGGTCAGAATCAGAATAAACAGAAGAATCCGTTGACCTGTCAGTATATGTCCACAGATGTGGACCAAATTGTGGTGCAGACCCATCCCCCATAATCGAGAATGTCTTAGGTTCTGGATAAAAATTACCTAAAACCTAAAATCAGAATGCAAGTGGGGTCAGGCTTGCGATTTGTGAGGATGCAACCTAAGACCAAAAAGTCGGGTTACAGAGAAATTAAGCTCAAAAGGATAACCGTTGAATGTGTGCTTGGGTTGAACATCCTCAGAATAGATGTCGTAAGGGTTCTGGTTTGATGGTTTCAGCTTAATAGGAACCCTTCGACACAGTCTTCTACTTCCTCCAGAGTTAGCTTCCCAAATCAGAACTTCCCAACTCCTATCTTCTCCAATCAAAATGTTAAATTCTGAGACCTCTTGCATGTTAATCACCCCGTCTGAAATCTCCAAGTCTAAATGATGCGGCAGAATCAGAATTGACTTGGGTCTAATTATCTCAAAAACAGAATTATCGATAAGCTCAACGGGGTGTGACTGACAATCAGGGCATTGAATTGAATCCTCCAGAAAATGCGATTCTGGATCCGTAATGTGTGCCCTAATAAGATCAATTTCCTCAGTTATTGGGCTATCAAATGATCTATCAGATTCCTCAAGCCCAATCGTCTCACAGAAATCGTGTTCAGAAAATTCGTATGAGACTTCGCAACTTGAATCTTCACCATCAAAGAAATCAGGATCCGTATCAATGTATGTCCCAAAATCATTTGTCACTTTTTGTTCCAAGGAGACATACATTTCCTCGTACCCCAGCTCAGGGATCTTAGGTGAAGAAATCAAATCATCCTTAATTGGTTGCTTTAATTCAATCTGGCCAGCCTCGTAACACGTGTCCCCCCCAACAGGTGCCAAGCGGGTTCTGTCATTGGCTTTCCTGAAGAGGGTTCATCCTGGGAATCATCCCATGATTGAATCAAAGCAATCACGAATCTCATCCTCAATTTCGCTAATTTCCCAAGTAGAAACTCACTCGGGTTCTTATCCTTAACATCCTAGAGCCAATCCAACGACTTGTTCAAATCATCAATCATTCCAATCAAGGGCTCCAATCTCTCAATGAAAGGTATTGGCTGAACTTCTAAAGATTGAATGATATTCTTCAAGTTAGCCAGAACCTTATCTTGAACCTGGTTAACCTGAACCAAATGAGTTGGTTCGGGGTTAGGCAGGTTTGGGGTCAATGCAGGGGAATTAACGAATTGAGATGTGTTATACCCTTCCTGATAATAGGTCATTTCAAATTGTTCAAAAGGTGGTGATGACCTATAGGCAATGTAATCAGAGGATGGGTAAGGATAAGTGTATCCTTCTTGATTGCAGATCGTACTAGGTTGTGCATAATAGGTTGACGATCTACAATCGATGTGCCTCTGAGAAGGATAAAAATCACAATCAAACTGTTCAAGGTTAGACCCTAAACACGGAGGTCCAGAACTGTATCCCCAATCCAAGTTATCCCAACTAACTGATGGTTAATTACAGTACGAGTCAGGATAATCGTCATGTTGAGGATAATTCAAAATGGGAGGGAAAGAGCGGGAATGCGTGTAATATGTGGAAGGATTCATGAGACACGAGAGGAAGAAAGGTGCCCTGCAATACAAACAATCAAACCTGTCCTTAAGTGGGTTAGCCTATAGACCTACAGACTCCCAAAACCCGTCTTGAGATAGAGAAACGATTTGATCTACTTCTATCTCTTCAATCCAACCAGTTAGAAGGAGGGACTAGGGAGAAGGTTCTTCCTTCGACTTACGCCTCTGGTTCCTAGTGTACCCCCCAACCGCGATTGTTTGATTCTGCTCCCCTAGCTAGACATCAGATTGAACAGTAGAAACAGACTAATCGAAAATAATCTCGTTCTGGGCTCTGAAGAGCAAGTTCAATCCTTAAGGCCAACGTCTACTCTGTTTTATTTAGGGCTAGGTTTGAATGTGCTTTGGAATGTGATGGGCCTTTTAAATGGGTTGTGCCCTTAATGATTGATTGATTTGTGTGTACGTGCACAACCAATGGTTTTCAAGCAAGATTATTTTTGATGTGGTGAATTTTAAGGTTCAAATCTTGCTTAGTAACTTTTAGGATTCAACTTTAGGCATTTTCAAACAAGTTTTGTTGGCACACCAGGTTTTGAAAGCACAGGTGAAGATATTTTCCTTTGAAATTTAAAAGAATGTGGAGTGCCTGGTAAATCCCTAAGAGTTGAACCTAAGTGGCAGCTACTTGATGAGTTGATTTTAATTAAAGTGGTGCGACCCAATCAACTCAAACAATTGGCCTGTTGCACCACTTAATTAGACACACAAATGATTATCTAATCTGATTTCTACTCAATTATGTATTTGGATGTGTGTACCGGCTCCAAAGATCGGTTTACCGGTTGAGTTTGAAAATCAGATGAGGTTGTGTACCTCTATGAGATTTTTTCATTTATTTTTTTAATGTGGGGGTTGGGATGGGTGTGGGCGTCAAACAACAAACAATCTAACCTTAGAGTTTATAAGAACACCTAGGTTGATTGATGTTTGTATTATTATATGGTGAAATGAAATCTAATGGGTGGGAGGTGGGGGATAACTTACAAAACCTTTCACAGCACTTTACTCCAATCTACCGCTTTTTCCTATCTCGAAAGAGTACCTGCAATCACAATAAGAAAGGAAAGAAGTGAGGTGAATGATTTGTAAGTTAGAAAACATGAAGAGAAATCAAAGATCGTCGCCTCCCCGGCAACAGCACCAAAATGTTGAACGCACGAATTGCTACGGTAACGTGTTCAGTTTTGGAAAATCTGTCATTGTAGTTTGAAAGCGAAGAACTCATGTTCAACAAATAAAATTTATACCGAAATTGAAATTTCGGGTCGAACACAGGGAGGCAGACGTTTGATTTAAAAACTACACGTTTGTTTTTATTTGTCACGAAATAATTCAATTAATTAAAACTAGCTAACTATTTACAATAAATAGAAGAGAGAGAGTAAGAGAGAGAGAGAATATTACAAACAGAAATCAAAATGAGATGTAGAATAAATAGGGAATTCATCATTAAGGAGATTATTTGTTTCACTATTACAACTAGAAAGCAAAAAATAATTACACTAGAAAGCAATAAATTTACTCTAGAAAGCATTAAAAGAATGGAGGGAGAAATGCCCTCCTCGACGATCGCTTGGAGGATGAGTAGAACTACTCTAAAAAGTAGTAAATCTATACTACAAAGCAGTAAAAAGAATAAGGAGAGAGATATCCTCCTCGACGGTCTCTTGGAGGACGAGCCGGACGGGACGACGCCTGGACGAAGGAGGACGAAGTAGGACGAAGGAGGACGAAGCAGAAGAATGGGAACGGGGCAGCATGTCGTCGTCGTCGCGGGATCCACATCCGAAGGGGGACGAAAATTTAGACTTTATCTCGTGAGAAGCATCCCGTGTGTAGGACAAGCTTCTCTTGAGCTTTGGAGAGGTAGAGAAGAGAAGGAAGGGATGAGAATTTCATGAGGAGGGGGTCTCCTTTTATAGTTGCAAGGAGTGGGGGCAAATTGGTCAGTACATCTTTAAAAATTAAATAAGGGGTCTTTAGTGACGGATAAAACCGTCACTAAAGCCCCAACATGGGCGTAGTGGCCGCTGCCCATGCACGCCCGCTCGTTTGCTTGCGCTCAACGCATGCTGCACGTTCATCCATCTGATCGCGAGATCGGACGACCCAGATCGCGCCTTCGCCCGCTCATTGCGCGCCCGCCCCAACGCGTGCAATGCTACGTTACGCCACACATGCAATAGCGCGTAAACGCTATCGGGAGCGCGCGGCCATTGGATTGCGATCTGACGGTCGATAACAGCGTGCCCTCTCGCTTCAAATTTTGCGTGGCGAGGCTTGAACGCGCGCCAGCGCCTCGCGATAAGGCGCTGGACCGCTGCGCTGCCTCACCCAAAAGGTCGCGCGGACAATTTCAACGTGCTGCATCCATAGCAGTTGGATCTTGATCCAATGGCGGAGAAGAGCGGATGCAGGATGTTCAGCGGGTGCGTGCGGGCATTTGGGCGACCGAGATGGTGCCACGTGGCACCATCTTGGCCGTCCATCTTCTGGATGATGTAGATGGTGCCACGGGTGTCAGATTGACTCGATTTTTGCGTTGTTAGGCTGCGATCGTTGATCCAAATCCATCCATGTAGTCGGATTTTTCATTTGAAGTGTGGATTTACACCATCCTAGCCCTTGATCTTCTAGGGTTCCCCTGTCACTATCTGATGCTACAGTTGCCTTATTAGGGCAATATAGGAGTCGTTGAACTCCAATCGTCGCCCTGATCACATCTGTATGGTTGGATCTTCGATCCGAGACCCCGATAAAAAGTTTGCCCTGTCCAAGCACATAAAAGGAGACAATTAACCTCCATTTTATTCAAACTACTCTAAATGCAAGATGATGCATGTTATGCAATATTTATAGCATACAATGCAATCCTATGCTTAAGAACATGCATAAATAGACATCTTAAGTAGTGTAAATGTGTTTACATCAGCCACCACTCTACTCAACTTTAGCTAACTCCAGTCAAATATATTCTATACAGGTCAAGGATTTAAGTAGCCCGAGCCACCGGCTGCTGAGGACACTGGGTCTGGTCGAGCCTAGTTTTAGTTCCACTGCCTGCTAGTGAGTTTTATAGTTTGTATTCTGTTACATGTACTCTTTGATGTGATGGATGTAATATCACTATTCTCTTTCCACCTGTTGAAAATTTCTTTTTGTTTAGTTACTGTATTTGTGTGATTGTGGTTTGTTGAATGTTACTTGGTTATTTCTTGTTAGACGACTAGATCTTGGGATAAACCAAAGCGAGCCAGTCTCAGATCCTGTCGGGATTTGGGATCGGGTCGTGACAGTTTGGAAGGTTGAACCTTCACTGTCGAGTTTTATGCGAAGATTTCTCTCTCGATTCTCAATCAATCTCTCCCAAAATTGATACGGGTATTCCTTGTGAAATTGCCTTCCTTTTGAGCCGCACCTTGGGCTCTACGTCTTTCCCAAAAGATCATGTGAACCTTTTAAAGGTTCGAGTATCCAATTTCATAAAAACCTTCCGAGCTTGGACGCTTCTTTCCAAGCTTGGAAGGGCTTCCTATGCCCTATAAAAGAACCCCTGTTGCATTCCGCATTTTCTTAGCTAAATTTTGGCCAAAATACCCTCTTCAAACTCTTTCCCCAGCCATCTCCGACTTAGCTCTAGTGAGCTCCTCCCTTCGTCTCTCTCCGTCCTCCCAATAGCCAAATTGGGAGTGCCATCATCTTCGTCTCCTTCGTCCGTGCTGGGTGTGCCAAAGCCAGGGCCATCCTCCCCTCTCTTCCTCGTTATCCACCTCAACAGAGAAGTTCTCTTCCACGACGTCGGCCAATCAAATCCGACGTTCTCTTGTCCCTTTGTCCGTAATTCTACGATTAGTTAGGTCCTCTCCCTCTCTACTTCATTTCTAGCTCCTTTCCTATCCCTTTTGACTACCGACTACGCCGTTCACCCTCATCTCCTCCATCTCCGGCGACCACTTTGGCGAGGTGTTTCCACCGCTACGCACCTCTATCCACCTCGCCAACAAGCCCGTGACCTCCGACACATCCACTCGCACAAAAACCCTAACATCTCCCCTTCTATTACTTATCCTAACACCTCGACGACCGACCCACTGTTCTCCAACCTAATTTGCCTTTGCCAAGCTCACCCATGACCTCTCATGGCATGCCACCGCCACCCACACATTCGTCATGGTTTGGCAAAGGTCCTGAAGTATTTTAACTTGGCCGCAAGGCCGTATTCTTATTTTTAGGTGTCCTCACCAGAGCTCCACCACTTCTACCATCACCGCCTTCGTTCTTCAAGCTCTAGGCATTAAAAGCCCCAGGTGCACCCTCTAGGATCTACAGACACGTTCCAGGAAAACGCCCAATTGGTCAATTGGGTACCACACCACCCAGCTGCTGCTCCAATTGAGGAGACCACCTGCTGCAGCACGCGAAGGATGTGGCACATTTAGTCCCACATCGTTAACACAGGAGCGCTTGGAGTGCTATAAATTGATTTTGTCTCAGTGCCTTACTGCCTCCTAACACGGGGTGAGGTCCCATATCCTCACTCACCCAACCCGCCTAAACCGAGCACACCTCGGTTGTGACACTCACGCACACAGCCCTGGTCCCAAGTACGCGGATCCTTAACACCCGATTACTCGAGCATATGACCTGACATTGAGAAAGTGAAGGGGAAGAGAGAGAGAGCATGTGGGGGAAGGAGGGTTTCGTTCTTCTGTGCATTAGTAAACACTTAGCTAAAATTTGAGCCCTTTCCCCTGTGCTTGGAGAAGATAAGAAGAAGGCCTGATGAAGGAAGAAGAAAGGCAGAAGAAGAGGAGGACTGTAGAAGAAGAAGAGAAAGAGATGGGCAAGACAGAAGAAGACTCATTGAACACTGTAGCTTCTGAGAACTTAAGCTGTCTGGTTGAAAGTTTTGTCATCTGATAGTGCACTGTGCACTAAGGCTTGCGTGGATTTAAAGTGGTTGTTATTGTTCATTTATTTAGATCATTAAGTAATTATTATATGTGTATCTAAGCTAATAATTGGTGATTCAAATCACCATTATTTTTCCTTAGATGTCCTTTTGCCTCATTAGATCCTTAATATACTCATGTGCTACATTGAATATTAGTTTCGAGTAATTAATTGTGCTCATTTCTATTATTAATTGAGATTAGTGAGTGAATTCCATATTTACTTCTTGTGTTTGACCTCGAACTTAAATTCAAGTAATAAATTGTATTTGTTGATTGAGCAATTTAGAGGATACTACAATGAATGGATATTTAAATCCCCTCATTCGTCGCTTCAACAATGTCTATGGAACAATTCAATGTCTATAACCCTTAGAAACTCTATGCCTCAAACCTTAATGGTGGGTTATTCGTTTCAGGGGATGACCTTTGACATTTCTATTATTTATGCTTCTTATGAGGCTGATGTTAGGTTGAGCTTGTGGAGACATTTGACGAATGTAATTGTTTCTTATTTGTATTCGTAGGTGATTGGTGGGGATTTCAATTATATTCTTCGTGCTTTTGAGAATATTGGGGTTCTCACTTTTTGGGGTCCTAATCTTTGACTTTTATCTCCTTTGTTAACAACTTGGCCCTCATTGATCTTCCAATGGGTGGCAACCAACTGTCTTGGTGTAATTGTCAACATGGTAGCTCTCGACTTTACAAAAACTTGATCACATTCTTCTCAATTCAGAGGTCATGACTTTCTACCCTATGTGTAGGTACTCATCCCAGTGTAGCTCTGATCATGCTCCCATGTTATTTTCTTTTGCTTTTGGAAGTACGCCCCTCCCCCGTCTGTTTTGCATTCAGAACATGTGGTTGAGGGATAAGGGTTTTAAGGATTTTTTCGAGTCTATTTGGGTCCATTCTCCAGTTGATAATGCTTCTGATCCAATCTCTAGATTCGATTCCAAGCTTTATACTTTGAAAAAGGCACTTAATCTTGGAATAGATTGACTTTTGGGGATATTTAATTGATGGTTAAGAACCTGGAGGCTCATTACGATGAACTTGATTCCAAGCTTGCTTCCAGTTGGGATGAAAGCCTCTCCACTGAGCTCAATGATATACATATCCAATTAGTTACCCTGGTGAAATTCAACAACATCTTAATGTAGAAACCCAAGATTAATTAGATTAACAATGGTGAAGGTTGTAATAAGTTCTTTTTCACTATGGTTAAAAGGAGGTTTGCTAAAAAGGTTTGTTCCTCATTAACTGTTAATGTTGGGGGGGGTGGGGGGTTCTTGGGTGGATGCGGCCTCTAAGGCTGTTAAGTATTATGAATCTCGCTTCTCTTCCTCTGATCCATCCCTTAATGATAGTCTATTTGTTGTCATCCCTCCTTGGATTTCTTCTGAGGAATGTCAACTTCTCTTGAATCCCCCTCTTGAAGCTGAGGTATTTGAGATTCTCTCTCAAATGCCTTCTCTCAAATACCTTCCAACAAAATCCTTGGTCCCAATGGATTTAATGCTGAATTTCTTCTTCACCTTTAGGATGTTATCAAACAAGATTTGACTTCAGCCATTATGCATTTCTTTATTGCTAAGGGAGCTCCCAAATCTTTTAATAATACTTTCATCTCCTTGGTTCCAAAAAAATTTGAGGACCAGGATCTCTCTAATTACAGGTCGATTAGCCTTTGCAACATTGCCTATAAAATAGCCTCAAGTATTCTATCAAAAAGAATGGTTGAGTTTATACCAAAGCTAATCTCTCTTGAACAAGTAGGTTTCATTAAAGATAGATCTATCTTTGACCATATTACTACAACTTTTGAACTTATGCAACAATTGGATCATAAGTTTTTGGCTCCAATGTCATTCTCCACCTTGATCCAGAAAAGGCTTATGACAGGGTTGAATGGAAGATTCTCTATAGAATCCTTAATCTATTTGGCTTCTCTATTCAATGTATTAACTTAATTAAAGCCTTTGTTCAACATGAGGGATCTTCAATTCTTGTCAATGGGAGCTCCTCTTCGTTTTTGTTGGTCTCCTGTGATCTTCGCCAAGGTGACCCTCTCTCTCCATTCCTATTCAACATTTTTATGGAGCCCTTTATTCATGGCCTCACAGAATTAACTTTTATGGGAAAAATCCTTCAATTCTCAATCAAGCATAATGTTAGTTCTCCCATTGCCCTCTTATATGTTGATGATATCATTCTTTATACTAATGGCAATTTTGACTCGATTCATAATCTTTCAGCTTTCATTAAATCCTTTGAAATTGCCTTTGGTCAAATGGTTAGTCTCTCCAAAAGTTGTTGCTTTGTCGGCAAAAATTTTTCGTTAGGGAGACTTCCTTCTTTACTTTCAATTACAAGCTATCAGATTGGGTCTTTTCCTTTCACTTATTTAGGTTGACTAATCTTTATGAGTCATTCCAAAGTATCATATTTTTTTTCTATTATTGACCAAATTCAGTCCAAGTTAGTGGGTTGGAAGGCTAATTGATCTCCTCTCTTCTACCACTAGGTTGCTCTTGATAAAGCATGTTCTAACTTCTATTCCAATCCATATTCTTGTTGTGTTGGAGGTCCCTAAATCAATCATTCAAAGATTGGAATCCATCTTTGCTAACTTCTTCTGGGGTTTTTCTGATTTTGGCTGTCACCATCATTGGATAGGGTGGCATAGGATTGCTATGCCTCAGGATTTGGGTGGTCTGGGGATTCAAAACTTAATGCCCTTTGTAAAAGCTTTGAGGATGAAAAGGGCTTAGAATGTGTTATTTGGGGATTATGTCTTTGTCAAAGTAATCAAAGACCTAGAAAGGGATCCACCTTCTACCCACTCATCCCTACCATCTAGATTCCAATTTCTTTACAAAGCCAACATTGATATGGAGCCCTTTATTCAATGGGAGATTCATCAGGGTAATATGGATTTCTGGTTTGATATTTGGCTGGACAACTCTCCTTTGAAGGACTTTCTTCCTAAGGGAACCCAGCTCAATCCCATCCCCATCAAGGAGGTGCTCCAGAACCTCCCTAATTTCCCGATGTTGGCTTCTCTCCCTCCCTCCGTATGTGAAGAAATAGAAACTACAAATCTTGATGGTTCTAGGGATGTTCCTTTATTGTCCCTGGAACCTTATGGGGCTTTCTCAGTGTCTTTAACTTATTCTCTAGACTTTACTAACTCCAAGGAGAATTCAACATTTAAAAGTTTATGGTGTCTTAAGCTCCCTCTCTAGATAACTATTTGTGTTTAGCATATTATGCAGCGCAAACTTCCTACTAATGAGAACATTGCCAGGTTAGGGATTCATGTAGTGTCTAAATGTTCTTGTTGTGAATCTTCCCCTAGGGTAAAAACCACTTCACGCTTTTTTACTCAAAACCAGTTAGTTTATTCTATCTCCTTGTGGGTCTTTGCAACAAATGTCATCCATCCAATCGATCCAAGGTCCTTTCTCCCTATCATGTTCACTCAGTCTCTATCTTTGAGGGGGAAGCGTATTAAGGGCCTAATTTGCTTTATATGGTATAATGTTTGATGGATTAGAAATAAAATTAAGCATGACTTCTTTGAAATGAATCGTTTAGCCTATTTTCTTAATAGCAACTGGCGTAATTTTGAAATGGCTTCCTAGTTTCGTAATCAATGCCCCACTCAAATAGCACTTAGTTGGGTTTGTCCTGCCTCTGGGCTTAAAATTAATATCTCATCCACCTATGATAATGCTTTTTCCTTTTTAGGTTGGGTGATTCGTGATGAGGATGGAAACTTCCGCTGTGCAACCTCACCTAAGTTGTTTAAGATTCCTTTCGAGGTGTCACTAATCAAATTTGTACATCATGCCTTTTCTACCTTTGTGATAAATGATGCTTTGTAGGTTGAGATGGACTCTAGCTTACTCTTTTATTGGTGGAACGAGAAGATTCAACTTGCTTTGCAGGCTAGGAAAGACTTCACCTTGATTCAATCCGGTCGTCACTAGATACAGGCATTTTCATATGTGCACCCATCGGTTAATTTTTCGGCAACTAGAATTGCAGACCGTAGTGAAGGCAACTGGTGCATATTCCGTTCTAGTTCTGACTTTCCTCATAGAATTCAAGGCCTCCTCCAGTTTGATACAATCCAGCTACCGTATATTATTTTTTGACCTATCTCTGAATGTTAGATTCCTCTACTTCTGGTGTGCTCTTCCTTTTTATGTTCCTTCTTGCCTTTTGGTATATACCAAACCATGAGTTGTGGTTCCTCTTTTTTTTTGTACTGATAGGTATTGGCCTAGTCCCACTATCTTCTTGCAAGCCTCCAGGGAGTGGGAAATGAATAAGATTGACTCCTGCTTTTTTTTTTTTTTTTAAAAAAGGTGGCTATAGGATCAAGTGTATTTTTTTGTGCTAGCATTCAATTTACACCTTGAGCTTCAGTTTTCTAGCTCTTATATTATTGTATTGGATTGAAACAACTCGTTAATTATCTCACTTTTTGTTAAGTGGAATTTTGGATCTCTTGTGAGAGAGATCTATGTTGAAAATCCTTTACGAGAAAGTTTAGGTAGTGATTTTTATCTATAAAAATTCTCCACTAGATCCTTGTGATATTATTATGGTTAGATCTTGTGTTTTATCTTTAAGTTTAATTTTTTTTGTCTCACACTATTCGCCTCCCTCTAATATGTGTAGTTACTTGATTCTACAATGATTAGGCCTGAGTTAAAGTTAATTGAGAGAAAATAGCCATACTACCTAGCTATTAAATACGGGCACAACACTTCCAAATCAACCACTCATAATACTTGATTCTATCAGGTAGTAATTATCAACAAGGTCCAATCACTTTATACCCGATAGTAGTTGAGATGTTACCATGTGATGCACTTTTAAGCCTCCCGTACAACAACTCTTTTCTTCTACAAGATGGAGGTTTGCTCTAATATTGTTCATTATTATTTGTACCTATATGCAAGGTCTAACTCAGAAAAACTAACCTTAATAACCTATTATTGGATAACAACCCAACAAATCCAAACCAATAACCAGATATGCTTAATCTAAGTTATCAAAGAATAATCCTCAATCTTTTATAGTCCATTGCCTAATTTCAATGTAACATTGTTTTTGTGTAAATTATCCGCATAGCCCTAATATTATGAAATGCTTAACGCTTCAATCACAATTACTTAGCACTAGCGTGAAAAAGTACAAACAGTGCACTAGTACCAATGTTGACATCAACGTGCCTACCATGAAAGGATTTACATGTACCAAGGGGGGCAAGGATGAATTAATTTCTTTTGAATCTTTCGAATTTTATATCACGTTACACGATGTTCCCCACAGTGAAAATTAGAAAAAGCATTAGCAATAAATTTACTAACATTTCTCATCTTGATGTAAAATATTTTTAAGAAATACTGGAACATCTTGATTTTTAAGCCAAAAAGGATGTGAGCAAGGAAAGATGCATTATAATGTACTTTGTAATGCTTATTTTCGTTTAAAAAATATATTTTTTTGTTTAAAAAATATATATCGATATATTTTGATTTTTAACATGTATATTTTTATTTTTGACTAACTGAAAATTAAAATACATCAGTTGAAAATAAAAACACACTATATATTTTGATTTTCAACTAGTTTTCACTTATATAAGTAATTCTTCATATATGAAAATTGATTTTTTACTTGAAAAATGATTTTTAACCTTTAGATTTAGGATTTAGCCTTTATTATTTATAATTTAGGTTTCCTAAATTCTAAATCCAAAGATGAAAAGTAATTTTCTCAGTGAAAAATCACTTTACATAGATAAAATTATTTTTTATAAATTTAAATCTTAAATCCTAAATCATAAATTATAAATCTAAATTTTAAATCGAAAATTCATAAGTGAAAAATATTTTTCACATTTTAAGTGAAAATTTATTTTCTACCGGATAAAAATGAAACACATAGAAAAATCCAAATATATCGATTAAAAATTAAAATATAATAATATATTTGATTAAAAATATATATATACATGATAAACCACGTCACGATACATATTTTTTTACTGTTTGTACACCCAAAAAAAAAATTGACAGTACATTAATGTAACACTAACTATGTAGTTGGATGTATTACATGATGGTCCGTGCTAAAAAAGAGAAAAGGAAAAGGGTAATCCCTCTCGACGTTCTTGGGACGAACCTCGCCTGTGATGGAAATCAAGCAGGTAGAATCTGAATCTGCTCTCCATAGGATCTCACGATGTAGCTGATTACTCCAATGAATTAATTAGAAGCAATCAAGATCTGCTGACGATGGTAGGAGGAGACAAGACTTCAAAAATTATCTTCCATCAAAATGACTCGGAGGAAACTCCGACCCTGACGTGCAGCAGCAATTCCTTTTATTAGCCGATGTTTTCTTGAGAGAGACAGCCGCTTGTTTTTGCATTTCCACTTTATTTTGAGCATGACAAGCCCTCTCCCTAATTAACAATTGTAGTCTGCCTCTCCCTCAAACAACGAAGGATATGCCAATGGAAGAGAAAACTTCGAAATTCTTCTCATCGGTGCCGAAGCATCATAGCAACACAAAATCTTCTTCATCCTCCTCTGGTCGTGGTGGTAATTATTGCACTGCGTCTTACGTGGCAAAGTTTAGCAAGACGATAAGTGCCTTGTTGCTTCTCTTCATTGGCGGAATTCTCGTCTATAGCTTTTGGGACGACACGGTTCACTTCTATCCTTTGCATGGCTTCTTCTTCTTTTTGGTCTTTTCATTTGGATCTCTTCATGTCCTCCAGTCGAAATTAGTTGCGGATAGAATGAATGGTAATACTTGACACCTGAAATTAATATATATATTTGACGTGTCGTGGGAAATTAGATGTAACGCATTGCAACGATGTGTTAGCTTATCTACCACGGATTCAATATTACCGAGAACTATAGGAGGAGTTGATGATGGAATTTCTATTAAACTCTACCTAACAGGTTAACTGAATTTCCCTCATGAGATGATACAGATCGACTCCTGCAACTCCTTTTGTTAATTGTGATGGTAGTTTCCGAAAATTCTTGACAATATCTCCGGCATTAGAGAGTGCATTGTTCGATGTAGTCATTTAAGACTGGAAATTAGTTTTGGACGTCACATTGAGTCAAATTAATCAACCCATTTAACTATCAGTTTTAAAGGTCAAGCCCGATCAGAACCATTACAAACGGATCAGGTTTTGCCCAGTTGGAATTGGGCAAGATTCTAACCCGGAAGCCCGAGCTCTCTCATTTCGTCCTACGGGATTATCGACCAACCTACTTACAATTTCCGACGAATCGATATAAGAAAGCAATCTGTCAATCAAATACAAGCCCCACGACACAAATCGATCTAATCCTTGAAAAGTCGGATTGATGCCGCAACATTGCTATATTCGAGTCCATGTGCCAAATTAACCACCCAACTATATATGCTTTAATTTCACCCCATGTAAATTCATCTGGAAGTTTGCCTATTCTTATTGTTAGAGAAAATTTAGGAGTAGAATTATGCATTGTATTTTTTTATTTTTAATTTAGAGCATTATAAGAGATATATTTTGATAAGATTGTTAGAGATTTGATAAGATTTGATAAGATATATTTTGTTTTCTTCTGTGAAAGAATTAGGATTGATTTTCTTTTATATAAAGAGACTAAATCCTATGTTTTGTTTCTTGAAAATCAATAATAAAGTTTTATGTTCTATAAATCTTCACATGGTATCAAAGCATGTCCTTATTGAGACCCCTATCAAACTCCACCATGTCTTATAGGTACTGTTGACACCTCCTTTGCCTCGAGATTAATGCACCACCCCTTGGCCAGCATTAGCACCGCAAAGTGCCACCCAAAGGTTGCCAAGCTATGTAGCTTGGCCTATCTCCTCTCCATTGCTAGTTAGAGCGAGACGAAGTTGGCCCCTATTCATCATGTAGGCCCCTTTTATTTAGCAGCAACCACACTGCAAGGTTGGACGATGCCACATAGCAATTTGCTAAACCAGTTTCCAGCCTGGTTCATGATCCGATCATTGGTTCTTGCTTTGTCAATGTGAAGAGAGTATGTAGTTCGCACCATGCTTGAAGGAGACTCTTTGGTGGTAACTTTTGAGGCTAAGATCTCATCCTTTGTACTAGTTCAAGGAGATCCTAGTTGGACCTCGACATTATTTGCCCAACTTGTAACTAGCTCGAAAGAAAGCTATGCAATCTTGGGTTGTTTCATTGACATAAAAGACGTTAATGAGTGGTAAGGAAGTTGAGTCATAAGCTCAACCCTTCTGTAAATAAGCGAAGCCACTTCCCTTCTCCTTGTGTAAAGAGTTTATTTTTCTAATGACAGGTGACTCAGTTCTTAGGAACGTACCCCATAAAAGTTAAAGTATTTAGATTAGTTTAGTTTGAGTTTTGTTGACCAATCTACTAGTTCATTTGAAGTAATCAATGTTCGTGCTTGAGATCAACTCTTAGTTCGTGGCCATAGTACATATGTGTATGATCTACATGTGTACTCCAGCTTCAACTACACCAGATGGGGGAGGTCGACCAATACACTATTCTTTCAAGTTGGGCATGCATGATTTAACTTGAAGGAGAGTGTTAGAGAAAATCTGACATTAGGAGTAGGATTATCCATTTCCTACTTTCTGCTTTCCTATTTCATTTTAAAGAATTATTAGAGATGTTTTAAGATTATCAGAGATTTGATAAGATTTGAAGAGATATGTTTTGTTTTCCTTTATGATAGAATTAGGATTGCTTCCCTCTCTATATAAAGGGGCTAAACTTTATACTTTGTTTCTTAAGATTCAATAATAAAATTTCATATTCTACTAATCTCCATATGTAGAGTTTTGAGAAATAGAAACTTTTATTTATGAAACTCAAGAATAAAACATAATATTTGACCGTTTTATGTAGAGATGGTACTAATCCTAATTCTATCACAAAAGAAAATAAACTAAATCTCTCCAAATCTCATAAAATCTCTAATAATCCTAACATATCTCTAACAACTTTACAAAACTAAAAGTAGAAAACACAAAATACGAAGTGGATATTTCCACTCCTAACATGGGATTTTTTGGACATGCACGCTCCAACATGTAGTACTTGTCAAATGCTCTCCCCATCTACGGTAGTTAAGGCTTGAGCACAAGTGTAGGCTTCTTCATGCACATACTTTGTCTTCAACGGGGGTCAATTCAAGCACAAACTTGAACTAAACTGAAACTTGAACACGAAAATACGTCAATTAAATTTGAATTGAACTGGATACTTTATCCTGGAGCACATTCCCAAGCAATGGTAGTCATCCACCTCCAAAGAAGAAACTCTTCATGTTAGGAGAAGAGGAGAACTAGGTCCGAGCATTTACCGATGGGGTTGAACCTATGGCTCAGTTTCCACACCACTTATCAATGTCTTTTGAGTTGATGACACAACCCTAGGCTTCAAAGTATTCTGTTGGGCTCAGCACCGATTACGTAAACAATGCTTTTGCGGCATCTGTATTAGTCACAACTGCAATAGAAGACAAAGACCACAACAAAAGTAGCAACCATATATAGGAAACATTCCCAAGCAGTAGTAGAAGAGATCTTGCTCCTCAGTAGAAATTTTTTTCTTCAATATTCAAATTGATTGCAACATGGAATTCTAGATCAGGTCGCTTGGATCCTAAATATAGTTTGTGGAACCCAATAGTTTAATCATGGTTCCTTGAACAGGTACAAAGGCCAAGATTTTGGCCTTAGATGTCACCGTTAAGGATTCTCCATCAACCATTGCGCCAACCATGGTCTCACTACACATGCACGAGGTGAAATTGGTCAAATAGAAGATGATCAAACTAAGAAATTGAGTTGAGACTAGTTTAGAAATTTGGTTTGGTGACTTACGTGGCATCGCCCAACCTTGCAACGTGTTTGCTGCTTGTTGAAAGAGGTCTACGCAATGAAATAAGGACCAACTTGGTCCACCTTTGACTGATGATGGCCAGAAGATAGGCCAAGTCCACAGCTTGGCATTCCTTCAATGATACTCGACAACTCACAGTGTCACAAAACACATGCCAAGGGGTTGCACACATACCCCAAGGCACAAAGCAGGTCGTTAGCAACCCCTAAGGTTTGATAGAGGTCATAGTCTTCGCAAGAATGACCTACTCTGATACCATGTGGAGTTTTGAAGAATAGAAACTTTTACTTATGACACTCGAAAATAAAACATAATGTTTGATCCCTTTATATAGAGAGGGTACCAATCATAATTCTATCACAAATGGAAACAAATTAAATCTCTCCAAATCTCATCAAATCTCTAATAATCCTAACATATCTTTAACAACTTTCTAAAACTAAAAATGGACAATACAATATAGAAGTGGATAATTTCCACTCCTAACATGGTATTTTTCTCTAAAACTTATAGGCCAAATTTGATCCACTTACTATCATGTCGAAGTCCTTATGTTTTGATCCAATTCTAGCTCAATTCAGTCGGCTATCCACAAATACACATGATACTCAACCTGATGCCTAGACTTTTTTTTTGGAAAAGTAAGACTCTATCTTATACATCCCTCACTCCCTAGAGGCAATCAAAAAGTGACAAGGGGACTAGACCAAAACCTGTCAAGTACACTGGAAAGGAAAAAAGGATCATGACTCGTGACCTAGTACATAAACAAAATGAAAGCAAACCTTCAAAACAACCCAAAATCAACCAACCACTTGCCAAAACTCAAGGGATAATATATGACAGTTGGATTTTGTCCATCTGAATGATGCCTTGAATTCAATGGGGCAACTCCAAAGGTGAGTGAAAAGTTTGCCATTCACCATCCCCAAGACTAGAAATTCAGATCTCTAGAAAGTTGACCGAAGGATGCACAATTGATAGGAAGTGAACCTAAGCCTACATGTTCGAGGTGCAAAAAAGTCTCCTCTAGCCATCCATGCAACCTAAACTTTCCCATTCCACTAGTAATATAGCAAAGTAGAGTCCACTTCAACCCGCATAAAAGAAGAAATAGTAGAGGTGGAAAGAGCATGATAAAGGGACTTGAGTAGAGCAATCTCACAAGGCAACCATGACATCTTAATAGAGGCCCCACACAAGAATTCACCAAGATGGTCACAGATTAACCACCCTATGTAACTATAAGAATTATCATGCAATTGATCTTCAGAGTGGAGATGGGATGTGATGAGTCAATTTTAATGAACTAATATTAAGCCTAAGTATCTTTAATCGTACCTCGTAGGTGTGTTAATAATTTCAATTAAGTTGTAGAAGATTTGTACGCATCATGATTTAAGTTTACAACATTCTATAACTTAATATGTAATGATTTTGTTGTTTTTATATGCAGGTATTATATTTAGAAAGAGCAAGGGTTGGGGAGCAAATTTCCCCAACAACCGGCGGGACTTTTCCCTTTCCACCGGCCAGTCGTAACTCTCCCCTCCAATGCCTGCCGGCCAAAAATAGAAAAGGGATTTGAAAATCCCTTGATTGGCACACGCGGGGAGAGAGAGGAGTTAAAAGAGAGGAGGCGGCGTGCACCGGAAAGCCATCTTCCCCCTGGCAGGGAAAAACTCCACCGCATGCACTGTGCCCCCGCACCGCTCCTTCACCACCACCTCCAAGCCTGCACCGCGCCTCTCTCCCTAGAACCACCTGGTGCCCGCATCTGTAGACTGCACAGCACCCACGCCCATCCCCCTGCAAGCGCCTACAACCACGCCCCTGCGCCCGCAAGCGCGCACCGCCCACACCACCAGACGACCGTGCCATCTGCAGGCACGCGCGCAAGCCACCTCAAGCTCCAGCCAAGCCTCTTTCCCGATCCTGCACCGCTCCCACACCTTCCAGCACCCACAGGCGCTACCTCCCTTCAGCCTGCACCGTGCCCTAGCGCAGCACTGCCCACCCGCGCCATCTGCAGGCGCGCCCACCTCCCTTCTCCAGTGCCTCCCCGCAGCCGCTCCAACCTTCAGCAGTGCCTCTGCCCGCAAGCGAGCGCATGCCCATCGGCAGGCTTCGCACCGCCACATGCGCCCGCAGGCGCGTCCTGCAACCACCAGCACCTTCACAGCAGGCGCACGGCTACAGCAGCAGCCTTCTCCGGTCCTCATCTCCTCCGCCGGCTGGCCGCCTCCGGCCGTCTCCGTCGACGCCATCGCCTCCATCGAATAGCCATCATCCTCACCAACATCCCTTACTCGCAACAGCCCCGCCGGTGCTCTCTCTCTCCCGCGAGGAAGAGAGAGAGCAAATGCTCTGTTTTGGTTGGGATTAAAAATTACAACAAATGCCATTGTGAGGTTTACTATTCATTTATTTTAGGCATTACATTATTGTGGTGAAATTGCATAGTCCTCCTTCTACTTCATCTGAATTATTTACATATATATATCACATGAATGATTGAATGCATGGATTATAGAGAACAAGTTATGTTTTAGAAATTAGTATTTACGGTGCTTACCAGTATAGAGATCACTATTTTACATGATATTATATTATGGTGAATTTGCATCATAACACCTACATTCTTGTTTAATTGGTTAAAACGAGCATTTATGTGAGAAAAAGAAAAGCACGAAGTAGCATGCATATCCATTGAGTCTCCCGAATCAACGAGACACTATTTATTAATTTAAATAGGTTAATTACTCCCTGTGGAGATGACCTAACTATTCGTTGTTAGATTCTGACAATTAAAATATTTTGAAAAGTAATTTTCTACCACGCGATTAAATACAACGACACATCATTTTATGTTAAAGTTTTCAACGAAAACAAAGATTGCTCTTTCAATGGTGCCGTTGCCGAGGAGGAAAAATGCCTATTAATTTTTCAGGAATTTATGTTATTTTTATGCTATTTTGAAAGATTTTCTGAATTACTAACTGTGGATTTTCTTCTATGCAAAAACATGCGACGAATGCGACGGGTGCGTATGGCGGAGATGATCTTTTTGGTGGACCTTGAAGCCACCTGGAGGACGGCAATAGGAACATGTGGGCCTTGATCCCACGCACATAGGCTTACGGAGAAGCCTATTTCTGATTTAGTCAGTAGGTTTTAGTTAGATTTAGTTAGATAGACATTAGAATTTAAATTCTGTCTTTTAGACCCTTGTTGGGTATTTTTGGGAATGTGTCCCCAGTGCCACTTTATTTCTTATCACTCTTGTATGCAGGAGCATATTTTCGGGAGCGTGTTCCCATTTATTTAGATTATAGGATTATTTGAACTGTTTTGAACTGCATTTCGGTTAGTTAGTTAGTTAGTTAAATTAGGTCTGTTTGCTATTATTATTAAAAAAAATAAAATGAAATAATCGAACTTCCTGCTAGAAGCTGCATATCTATAGGACGACCATCTAGGACTGAATGAGCAGCATCTAGTTTATTTTTATTGCATTGCATTCATTACTGCACGAAGAAAGCTAGAGTAAGGTACGTCTTCTCTTGAGCATTAATTACTTGTCATGCATATGCATTGAACCTAAATCTAAGACCACTAAAGTACTTGAATCAAATTAATTTAGTGGTCACTTTAAAAAATTGGGACTGTTAAGAGGTTGGACTTTAAAATCTGTGACTGAAAATTGTATGCAAAAGGATCCTATTTGCGAAATTTCAAAAAATCAAAACACAATCGTATGCTTGCACACTTGAGACACTGTGCACCTCACATAAGGTCATTAGATAAATTTCTACCTCTCCTCTTTTGCACCACAAGGGAAGTTAGTCGGAAATCAATAAGCCTATCCACCAAGTTACTTCGGTTCCTCGTGTGTGGGCTCAATTCGAGACTTCCATCCCTTGCGAGTAAGTTATAGGCACCAACAAAGGTTGGCCTAGGAAGTGTAATTTTTGCAAAACTTGTTTGGCCACCAACTAAACATATAACTCTAAGACCTACAATCTACTAAAAACAGATCCCGTTGAATTTGCGTTTACTTTGACAATAGAACTCTCTAGGAAGTTTTCTGCTTATATTCTGAATTTTTGCTAAATCCTAAGAGAGTTAAAATTATTTTCTTAAAGAAACAGATTACTCTTACTCCTATCATTCAGATTATCAGAGTCAATACTTCCCATCTTTTAATCAGGATCCCATGCTCCAAGTGTATCCATCCTTTGATGGGAACATTGACAATTCATGGGATCATTGACAATTCATGGGATCATTCTCATTCTTGCCCTGGGAGTACTGGCTTGATAACTCCCACTTTTGAGCAGATCCTAGGAGAGGGATTTTCCAATCCTGAAATCCATACTTCCATGCAAACACCCAACCCTCCCACCCTTGATGATTTTTCGTATCGAGGTTGGACCGATACCCCTAGGCAACCAGAGCTTGAAATTGATTATCCTCCCCAACCTAATATTAATAGCCTCTCCTCTTTTATGATAGAAATGCAAAAACAGCAAAAGGAAATAATGGAATCAATGGGAGAGATGTTGAGGAATAGTCAACAGTTAAATGAAGAAATAAGACAACTTAGCTACATGTTTCCCAATAATCCTAATCCCTACCCAATAAACCATGATCATGAAAATAATTCTGAGGAACCTAATGACAATAAGGATCCAATTTTAGGTAGCTATCACTTAGACTCTCCCAATGAGACACGACCACTAGAGGATAACGATCATAGTGATTATTCACCTGAATTATATTGCAGTCAAAAGAAGGGAAGATGCTACCTCTTGAGGACCTTGACCCCAATGGCAATATTCTCCTTACCCCTACCAACCCGGGTCAAGGTTGTATTATTCCTATCACTTCCCCTATTAATTATTTGGTGGAATCCCATTCTACCCTTAGTGAGCCTACTCCTGACCCTCTACTTAGGGAATCAACACCTACCATTCAGCATCCTGAGGATTTAAATGCACCCAATGAAGGTGACCTTAAAGGAATAGAGGATGATCAATTATGGTCTCAGGGATATGAAGAGTCTAATTCAAAAAATGAGGATGCCCCAATAGAGGAACCTGGACTGAAAATCTGGAATGAACCACAGGGGAATTATTTTGAGGATTTACCTCTAGAAGATAGAAATAATATGATTAAATCTAGATTCCTTCCTTCTTTTGAGAGTCATCCTCCATCAAAACAGGAGTTGATATTAGAGCAGGACAAACAAAATAATGAGAAGTCTATGGGAGACTCTCGGGAACAAAACACGTCAATTGAGGATTTATACCTCGAGAAGAATGACGAATTCAATGATATAGGCTTCCTCCAAAATATTAAGACTGATCCTCCTTTAGAAATAATCGAGGATACTGATCCAACTCCTAATGAATCACATATACACCCCGACAAATATTTGAGTGAACCAAACAAATCTGGGGATGAGCTGAATGATAATGATTCTTACATTTTGACCCTGCCATCAAAAAGTTGTAATTTGGAGTCTACCTTTGATTCAAATATGACTTCGATCATTAATGCTAGGTAGGATAACTTGAAGTTGTCTACAACTGTTAGGGAGTGTACACAATCTGAATCATTGTTGGAATTGGACCTAACACCAACTAAGCCCTCATTGGACTTAACCATTACCTTCCAACACTACAAACAACCCTTATACTCCCTAACCGATCCTTGGCTCAGATCTCTGCTCATGTACATTCTTTCTAGAGAATATATCAGGCCACTACATCCTAGAGTAGAATGGCGAGTGTGGATTGATGCTTGTACTTTTACTCTCACCATTCAAGGGTTTGAACTAATTATGTGTATATCTTTTAAAACCCGTCCTTCTCTAGAGGATCCTTGTTATCCTCCACTTATTCCGTTTTGGGAGGTCCCTTTTCATATTCTGTTTGTTATTCCTAGACCTCCCAAGGTAGCCAACGAGATTTTCTGTTTTCAGTTCTTCTGGCGAGCATTTGGAATTACATTGCATCATCAGCTCGCTAACATCCGTGGTTACCTATTTTCTAGGCCTGCATTGTTACACATATTTTTAGGGCCTAACTTTGTTTGTTTGGAACCAGACTTATAAGTTTCTTCTTAGTCTGGCTACTGACAGAAAATGCAACGCTTGTTGGGAGGCAACCCAGCAAACCGTGTTAGGTGATATTTTTCCTTTCTCCTCCTATTTTAATTTTACAATGGGGACATTGTAGGATTTAGGCATGGGTGAGTGCATTTGCATTTTAGGAAGTATTCATACATTTAGGTTAGCATAAAAAAAAAAAATCTCTTTTCTTAAGCTAAATGGGTTAGTCCCTAGCAAAATACCTTTGTTTTTGGAGGTTTTTCTTCCGGAATTATTTCTTAAGTTTAGAATCCAATACATTTATTTTACGTGCACGTAGACTAGGTAATGGATCCTTGAGGAAAACCAATAAGCATTTGTAGTCCACTGAACCCTTTGACAGTTCATAGGGAGTCAGGCATACTATCTTCTAGTAGATCCACCTCATATTTGTGAGAAGAAGTAGAGAGATTACTAGTGCGCTAAGTCTAGTGCAAGGACTCTTAAGTTCTAGATAATTAAATGATGATACTTCAGAGTTACGCGTAGTTTTCACTCTCTGTTCCTGTGTGCATACTTTGAGTGAATTCCTGAGAGTCACCAAATAAGGCAAATACACAAAGATTGAGTCTTAATAAAGCTATGACTATGGTGGATGGTTATGACCGTCCTTCATAGAGTCCTCGGTTGAAGGAGGGTAATAATGTCAAAGGTCAGAAATACGCCTGTCCTATCCATTCCTTCCTGGTGCCGAGAATAGGCACTTCCACCAAATAAGCCACACAACTTCCTCTTAACCATCATCATCCCTAATAATGCCTTGTAAATAAAAGTCCATACCGTGTTGTGTTGATTGAAAAAGAAACAAAAAAAAAGAAATAAAAAAAAAGGAAGAGAGAAAAGAAGAAGAAAAAGAAGAAATAGAAAGAAGAAAAAGAAGAAATAGTTATATTACAAAAAAAAAGTCCAAGTTTCTAATGTAATATTGTTTCTGAGGCAACAGAACACCTTGCGCGTTCCACCAAATATGACCAATACCTACCTTTTAGTATTTCTGATTGCCCGAATACTGGTTGAGGACTCTAACTTAGTTGTAGAGTTATTAGGACTTTAATTGAAGTGTGGATGCCATGTGAGGCCACCAAATAGTGAGTACAATTTCTAAATCTGGCGAGATTCATGATCTCAGAAAGAAAGAAAAGAGAGAATGCCCAGGAACATCAAGAGAGCACAATTGTGTAGCCTCTCTCAGAGTTGACTTGTCTAATAGTCTAGAGATCTAGAGTCTGCAGTACTAGACTATATGTAGCACCAGATGAGTGTGTGCCACCAAATACAAATCCATTCGATATCTCCTACCTAAGCCAAACGCTGGGGTCAAATTACAGATTATCGTCTACTTTATCCTCGAGGGAAGTAGTTGCCTATCTCGACAGAAATATTTGCCAAGGGTGATGTACGAACTCCCAATGCGAATTGGCTCTTTCACTTGGATCTGTTACCTAGGCTATCAGCACTTCACATTTGTCTGGATTTCTAAAGTTTTGAAATAAGAAAAGAAGAAATCTTCTAAGTACTTCTATTATTTTTCATTTTTGCTAGGGACTAGCAAATCTTAGGCATGGAGGTATTTGATGAGTTCATTTTAATGGACTAATATTAAGCCTAAGTATCTTTAATCGTACCTTGTAGGTATGTTAATAATTGCAATTAAGTTGTAGAAGATTTGTATGCATCATGATTTAAGTTTATAACATTCTATAACTTAATATGTAATGATTTTGTTATTTTTATGTGCAGGTATTATATTTAGAAAGAGCAAGGGTTGCGGAGCAACATTCCCCAACAACCGGCAGGACTTTTCCCTTTCCTTCGGCCAGTCGTAACTCTCCCCTCCAACGCCCGTCGGCCAAAAATAGAAAAGGGATTTGAAAATCCCTTGATTGGCACACGCGAGGAGAGAGAGGAGTTAAAAGAGAGGAGGCGGCGTGCACTAGAAAGCCATCTTCCCCCTGGCGGGGAAAATCTCCACTGCATGCACTGTGCCCCCGCATCGCTCCTTCACCACAGCCTCCAAGCCTGCACCGCGTGCCTCTCTCCCTAGCACCACCTGGCGCCCGCATCTGTAGATCGCACAGCACCCGCGCCCATCCCCTGCAAGCACCTGCAACCACGCCCCTGCGCCTGCAGCACGCATCGCCCACACCACCAGATGGCCGCACCATCTGTAGGTGCTCACGCAAGCCACCTCAAGATCCAGCCAAGCCTCTTTCCCAATCCTGCACCGCTCCCGCACCTTCCAGCACCCACAGGCGCTACCTCCCTACAGCCTGCACCGTGGCCAGCGCAGCACCGCTCACCCGCACCATCTGCAAACGAGCCCACCACCCTTCTCTAGCGCCTCCCCGCAGCCGCTCCAACCTTCAGCAGTGCCTCTGCCTGCAAGCACATGCACACCCATCGGCAGGCTCCGCACCGCCACCCGCGCCCGCAGGCACGCACCGCAACCACCAGCACCTTCAGAGCAGGCGCGCGGCTATAGCAGCAACCTTCTCCAATCCTCATCTCCTCCGCCAGCCGGCCGTCTCCGTCGACGCCGCCACCTCCATCAGATAGCCATCATCCTCACCAACATCCCTTGCTTGCGACAGCCCCGCCAGTGCTCTCTCTCTCGCGAGGAAGAGAGAGAGCAAATGCTCTGTTTTGGTTGGGATTAAAAATTACAAAAAATGCCATTGTGAGGTTTACTATTCATTTATTTTAGGCATTACATTATTGTGGTGAAATTGCATAGTCCTCCTTCTACTTCATCTGAATTATTTGCATATATATATATATATATCACATGAATGATTGAATGCATGGATTATGGAGAATAAGTTATGTTTTAGAAATTAGTATTTACGTTGCTTACAAATATAGAGATCACTATTTTACATGATATTATATTATGGTGAATTTGCATCATAACACCTACATTCTTGATTAATTGGTTAAAACGAGCATTTATGTGAGAAAAAGAAAAGCACGAAGTAGAATACATATCCATTGAGTTTCCTGAATAAACGAGGCACTATTTATTAATTTAAATAGGCTAATTCCTCCCTGTGGAGACGACCTAACTATTCGTGGTTAGATTCTGACAATTAAAATATTTTGAAAAATGATTTTCTACCACGCGATTAAATACAACGACACATCATTTTATGTTAAAGTTTTCAACGAAAACGAAGATCGCTCTTTCAGGATGAACCTAGCTAAGTAACTATAAGAATTATCATGACATTGATCTTCAGATCAAAGATGGGATGAACTTAGCTAAGTGCAAATTTTGCAAGACGATCACAAAACCACTTGGTTATTTTGAAATTATGCCAATTGTATGAAAGAAGATAAGAAACTCTACTAAGTTCAAAATATTTGTTCTTAATTTTATTTCTAATCCTCTAAACATTATACCAAATACAACAAATAAGGCCTTAAATAGCATTCCCTCTCCTCGTCTAACTAAGGCTATGCATAATGGTGAAAAAGGAGCTCGGATTGATGGGATCTAAAAAGTTTTTAAAGAAAACTCACTTCAAGACAGAAAAAGTGAGCTGACTTTGAGAAATAAGTGAAAAGCGGACTCAGAATAAGGAGAGGTGAGGAAACACTAGCACTTAGAAACTAAACAAATACCTAGCTTAGTGATATTGTCATTAGTAGGAAGCTTGTGATGTAGAATGTGCCAAGTACGTAGTGACATATGCATAAGAAGCTTGAGACACCAAATACCTTTTGCAATTACATCTTCATGATTATTCATCCCAAAATTAAGAGAGTAAGCAAAGGACACAAAAAAGTTGCCTGAGGGAGAAGGGGTTCAAAGTTGAACATCTCTACGATCATCAAGATTAGTGTTCTCTATAGAGCTTCAGATGGGAAGAGGAATGACAGACATAAGTGATTTATTAGGAGGATTAAGGAAGGAGTCTTTAATAGAAATAGGGTTGGGATGGAAACTATTAGGAAGGAAATCATTCAAAGGAGAGCTACCCACACAAAAATCTAACAAAAAATCCATGTTACCTTCATGAACCTCCCACCAAATAAAGGCTCACATCTCAATAATAGGCTTCATAAAGCATCTAGAATCTAGCAGGAAGAGAAGACAAAAGGAAGGAGCCACCACCCTAAAGATCTCTAACAAGCTTACCAAAAAGAGTTAAAACTTAACAAAAAGAGATTCTTCAAATAAAACATTCGAAGGCCTTTTCATCCTTAATGCTGTGATAAAGGATGACAAATCATGAACATCCAAACCACCGAATTCCAAAGGCATAGAAATCTTCTTCCAATAAATCCAATGCTGGTGGTGAGCAAAGTCAGAGGAACCTCAAAAGAAGTTGGCAAAAGTGGACCCAAGCTTACGGATAATAGATTTAGGGACCTCTAAAATGGAGAGAATATGGATCGAAATAGAGGATAAAACATGTTTAATCAAGAGGAGTCTAGCAGATGAGGAGAGTAAATTTGCCTTCCAGCACGAAAGCTTGGATTAGATTTGATCAATAATGGCAGAGAAGTAAGATACTTTGGAGTGTCTAGGAAAGATAGGCCATCCTAAGTAGTTAAAGGGAAGGTATCCCATCTGATAATTGGTAATTGAGAGTAAGCGCGGGAGTCTTCCAACCAAGAAGTTCCTGCTAGCATAACAGAAACATTTGAGAAGACTCACCTTCTGTTCAAAGGCTACCTCGAATGAGAAAATGAACTGAGATAGGTTATGAATAGAATTAAGATTGCCATTGAGGAAGATAGTGATATCATCAGCATAAAGAAGTGCAATTGGGGAAGAGACATTACGTTTAACCGAGAAGGGCTGGATTTTCCCCAAAAATGCCAACTCTTTGAGACCACAAATAAAGGACTCCATGACAATGTCATATAGGAATGGTGAAAGAGGGTCACTCTATCAGAGACCACAAGAGACCTTAAAAAAGGAGAAGAAATCACATCTATAAGAATAAAGGACCCCTCATGTTGGAGAAAGCCTTTGATAAGATCAATGAACTATCTGGAAAAACCAAACCAATCAAGAATTTTGTAGAGGGCATCCTATTCAACCCAATCATAAGCTTTCTCAAGATCAAGCTGAAGAATGACATTAAACCTGAAGACCTTACGATTAAGCTATTGGGTGGGCTCAAAAGTAGTGGTAATGTGGTCAAAGATTGATCTACCCTTGACAAACCTAGCTTGTTCAGGAGAAATGATTTTGGGAAGCATCGTAGCGAGACGGTTAGCCAAAATGCCAAATGCAATTTTATAGGAAACATTACAAAGACTAATCGGCCTATAATCAGAGAGCTCAGGGACTTTTGATTTTTTAGGAACAAGATTGATGAAAGTATTATTGAAGGCTCTAGGAGCTCTCTGATGTGTAAAGAAGTATTAGATGGCCGACGTGAAATCCCACTTTATGATGTCTGAAACTTGATAAAAAAACCCAGCATTGAATCCATCGGGATCAGGTATTTTGTTTGAGGGCATTTGAGAGAGCATGTCAAAAACCTCAAATTTGAAAGGGGGTTTGGTACGAAGTAGGGAATCTTTAGGGGTAATTAAAGGAAGAATCACCTCAAGGAATCCCTCCACATGAGTGAGACCAACAGAGGTAAGAAGTGATTCAAAGTATCTATAAGCTTTGGAAGCCTCATCTGGCCAAGATCTAAGACCAATGGTGGAGGTTATCAAGGAGTGGGCACATTTTGCAAAACGTCTCTTAAAAGTAATAAAAAAGAACTTGTTACACCCTTCCCTATTTTTAATCCAATTAATCTTTGCTTTTTGCATTTAGAAATCATTAATCTTAGCCAGGACATTATCTAGTTGAATATGAATGTCATTGAGCTTAGTAGAAAGATTTTCATCCCATCAGGATGACAATTTCATATCAAGGTTGTCATGGAGGATCTCTAGGTTCTTGACCAATGAATGGATATCTCCAAAAGTCAATATATTCTAAGATTTCATAGCCTTTTTGAGAGTAGAAAGTTTAGAGTAAAGCTTGGAGATAAGATGAGAAGCTTGATCAATGAGAGAATTATCCCAAATCAAAGTCACAAAATCTTTGAAATTTTTGTCCCCGCATCCACATATTTAGGAAGAGATAGATAGATGCCCCAACTAATCTCACCTACATTTTTATGCACAACTGACTACTTTTTAGGAACTATAATATCATTCTTAGCTTTATCAAAGTATCAAGTTTCAGCGAAATCTCTAATGATGAATTGAGAAATATTTAGAATCCGAAGATTGTCTGAGGAAATTGAATCCACAACACATAAAATTTGCACAAAAATGGTTTCTGCGACGAGGAAAGCATAGCTCCAAACAATCAAGGTTGCAATGAATATCGAAATGCTTTATATGAGGATTTCAGTCACGAGATTTGGTTTTTCGCAAGAAACTTTAACCGAAGATGAAAAGAACACAAATGAACTATGTGACACAATATCACGAACAACATCATTACAAGGGACCTAGACTTATCAGTATTGTCCAAGGATCTTCCTTTAAAGCCATTAACTCATTTCCAAATCCTTGAGTTATATAATTGTTAAACATGTGTTGCAATTTTTTAAGCAAACCCTTCCACACCCGTTTTTATTTCCAATATTTATTTGATATTATATAACTTCTTTTTAAAAATATATAGTCCTTCAGTTTACTTTGATAATATAAAGTATGTTTACTTTTATTTGAAAAAGTACATAATTTATTATGTATGTGTGTTAGTTTTAATGGTATTATTATGTGTTATAGTTCTAACCACACCAGTGATTTTCTCTTTTAAATGTTCCCTTAAACGTATGCATACACATCTTAATCCTTCAATCTCTCTTTAGTGCATTGGGTTAATTTGTTTAATTTTGATGATAACAAAACATATATAGATTTTATATTGTTCCTGGAGAATTAACACCTAAGGGATAAGAATTGAAATAGTAGCAAGAATCAAAGTAAGAAATAGGACTAAACCTCAAAGAGGCTTAAGTTGAAGGCCAAGAAGAAAGAAGTTAGAAGCTTAAAGATCTTTAGTTTTTGTATCTATATTTCAATTGATGTAATTTTCTTTTCCTTATTTTAGACATGATGTAAAACAGCCCAAGTGTGATAATCTAGTCCTAAGTAACTGATGAGGTGTGGCTCATCATAGTTAAAATACCTAAATTAAGGTAGAAACTAAGCTAAACACTATACAATTAACACAAGAAATGAGTTAAGTGTGAGAACTAACAGAAATGACCTAAAACAACAAATTTGTGTTGAAAATGTAAAATTAGGTCACAAATTGAGATATTCTATTCAAAGTGTAACATGGTGATTGATGAGAGCCTCATCATGATCCATAACTAGCTCATTTTGACCTAAGAAAGAGAATAAAAGCTTCTACATAACCTAGAGAAGAGCTTAATTGAAGGAATAAGTGTTCTAAGAAGAAAACATGAAATAAAGGTTAAAACTACAATTTTACCATTGCAGTACATAAACAGGATTTCTCATAGGCAAAACATAGGTCAAATGGTCTGAATAAGATGAAAAGTGGGTTGATCCAATCAGAAATGTGTGCATGTGCAATCTAGGAATTAAATGACATTCTATAACCCTAAAACAGATCCGCTTAATTCAACAAGATTCTGGTCAGGATAAAAATCAACTAAACCCTCTAAAATTCATGGAAAAATATCCCCTAGGGCTTAGAACCTTCAGATTGGCCTTTGGAACCTATTTTGACCTAGATTAGGGTCCTAGTTCATTAATTGACCTAATTTGGATTTTTTTGCAAAACATCCAGTCAAACGTGGTCAAACCTAAAATCCAACTTCACCATTGGATTCCTTAGGTCCAAATTAGGTTTGTACCAAAATTTGGACCTAAGGAGACGTCATCTCGACCTACTTTGCAAATTAATACACCCAATTACATCTTAACCCCTATCTTTTGAAAACCATTACTAAACCCCCCTAACTTCCTCGCCACTCTTACAAGCAGGTCCCTCCATCATTAATGGGGAGAAATCCTACTCTGGCGAGGAATGGAGGGGGAATACTCCCTGATTCCTCAGAGATCTCCTCCCAGATTTGGAAGGGAGATTCTTTGAGGAATTCCCTTTCGTCTGAGCTAGATCCTAATCCCTGATTTGCACCCAATCTCTCATGCGAACGCACGAGAGATTTGGGTCTCTTAACTGGTTCCATCTCCAGCGAGGATTCCCGCACTTGGAAGCTTGTCTTCCAAGCACAGGAACCCCTACCAGTGCCTATAAATTGACCCTCAACTCCAGCCGCACCTCTGCAGCTCGACTTGGCCGGACTTCAATCTCAAATTCTTCTTCTTCTCCTCCGGCCAAGTGCTCCAGCGAGCTCTGACGAGCATCCCTAACCCCATCGTCGCCGCCGTCTTCCTCCATTGGATGCCTTCTTCTCCGGCGACAACAGGTACTGCCAGCCGCCCTCTCTCCCCCTTCGTCCACTTAATTAGGTTAGAACCACTCGTCTCTTTCCCCTCTTCAATTCCCCTCAACCTATTTCAATAACGCCCATCGACAGCCACTGTCCACCGCCATCTTCCCCATCTCCGGCTAACCTCCGGCGAGATGCACCCATCATTCCACAACTCCACACATCTCGCCACCAGCCCCACAACCTCCGCCAGACTCCACTAAACATCCTCCACCCATCCACAGGTCGCCTACACCACCACAACCTCCCCCTGACCTAACCCATCAATCCGGCCACAGAGCGACCTAGGCACGCATGCCTAGGCCACTCCGCGGCCTGCCACCTACCGCCTCACCTTCGCCGTGACACGGCGAAGGTCCTCCTGTGGTCTGATAGAGCCGCAAGGCCCCTTTTGTATCGTGCAGGGTCTGACCACCAGCCGCATTAGCGACGGCTCGAGGAGGTCAAAAGCTTACTCCAGGCTGAAGCGCTTCAAGGTCCCAGGTCCAGCAGGTTTGGGGTAGTCTTGTGCAGTCAGTTGTCCAAGCAATTGGCGCTGCAAGACCTGTAGCTGCAACAATTGGAAGGAAGAGTTGCTGTAGGCATGCGAGCAACAGCGTGAACCTATGAGTGAGGTTCATGCAATAAATTGATTTTGTGTTCTCAGCTCTTCGCCTTGAGACACACATGGGGTGTGGTCCCTCACCTATACACGCCTCGTTTGTGAATTAGCCCGCGGACCTGGCAACCCAACCCAACTATCCTACCGAGCACTCCTCGCGCACCATACCCACGCCGATGCACCTAGACCCGGGCACGAGACCTGACCCGATTACTCGGCTCTGGGAGAGCATACTAAAGAGTGATATACAAAGAGAGAGACGCAGGTGTGGGTAGAGGGGTAGGTTTTGCTCTCTTCGATTTGTGCAAGGAAGGAGAAGGAGAAGTGAAGCTGGCACGTAGTCGTAGCAGAAAAAGAGAAGGAAAGACAAGGCAAAAGGAAGAGGCGAAGACAAAGAGAAGAGGAAGTCAGAGAGCTAAGGCTGAAGAAGGAAGAAGAAAGGCAAGAGCTGAGAAAGGAGCTGCAGAGAAGAAACAAGGAAGAAGAAGTACACGGCCAAAGAAGAACAGAAGAAAAAGAGGAAAAATCAGAGAAAGTCAGAACAAAGAAGAAGAGAAGACATAAGAGAGAGTTAAAAGAGAACATTCCAATTTTCTATTTTTGCCATAATTAACTTTCAAACTCATGCATATATATTCTGAATTAAGTTTTGAGTAATTAAGTGTTCAATTACATTATTGAGATTAGTGAATAAATTCCATTTGCTCCCTGTGTTCGACCTCGGATACTTATGTTTTCGAGTAATAAATTTTTATTTGTTGACAACGCTTGGTCACCTATACTACGACGCAACTAACTGTTAAAAACATGATCAAGCCGCGTAAACATTTTGGCGCCGTTGCCGGGGAGCAACGTGCAATTTATCACTAGTCTCTGCATTCTTTTTGATCATATTGAACACTAACTTGCCCTACTTTGCTTTGTTGTGACCTTGCAGGTATTTCACGAGAAGATCCCTCCCGCAAGTCAACTACTCCAGGACAGGTAATCTCTTTTCTTCCTTAAACCATCCCCTAATCCTTGAAAGACAAAAGGAAGAAATTAATTTAGGAATCTATTGCCTTCTTTCTATAGTAATCACCATCTTTAAGGCAAACGTTTCCTGATTTTGCAAAAATTTTTCAAATCTTCTTGAAGTTGGAGCGATTTTTTTTAGATTCTTTCCCACAAAATTCATGTGCCTAATAGAAATCACGCTTAATCTCTGCAGACAACACACTTCTTGCTTTTGAGTCCAAAGAGAACTTTTTGTGAAAAAGAGGATTGGAAATAGAACCAAATTAGGGTTTCTACAGTAGGGCCTTGAAGTGCTAGTTCACACACGCCTGTATAAAAGGAAATGAACCCTCCCGCATTAGTGTGCTACCCAAGCCCTTGATTGTAGAGATCTAAACAAGACAAACCCTAAGAAAAATTGAGCTCTAAAATCACTTGAATCTTAAAATCTTGGACCTAATAAATTGGGAGTCAAATCAGGGTGATCTCTAAGTCCCAAGCCTAGAATCATTCTACCATCTATAGGACAGGTCAGGTGAAGTTGACCCCTTGGGTCAACCAACCTCCAAATTAGGTCACAACATCAAAACATCTAAAGTTCAAGTGAGAACCCTAAAGCACCTTTGAAATAAAAGTGGTAGACTTAAGAGGCCAAGGTCCCCATTCTGGTCTACCTGGAATCTCAGTGACAAGAGAGGTCGGGTGGGGGAAACCCTGTAACCCGTGGGGATGCTCTACCATGTAGGGGTCTTTGCGGGACTCTCCCTCTCTTGCTGCCCAAGTTATTCTCAGGTGGACGACCTTCTGATCCAGGGGTATCATCCACCCCGAACCTCCATAGTCATCCAAACGTCTTTGGGTGTCTTGATTGGGTCAAAAACATCTCCAGCCCCTCAACTTTTCTCCTTACAGCACACACATACATTTTCAGTGGGACTCGTTATTCAGATCTAATTGCTTCATAACTTGATTCTACACCTTAATTCAAACTCTGATTCTACATCTTGATTCCACCACCTAATCCAAATATTCAGCCAAACCACTTAGGACTACCATTCAAGAGACCTGAATATCGGAGATCCATAAGAGATAGGATGATTGAGGATGCCCTGAAATTCTATGAAAAAGAAGAAACCTCAACACCGATCGAAAACATTCTGGTTGATGTCCCAACAACCACAACCTTTATCATAACTTGTGCCCAAGTACTATTGGCAGAAGCCACAAAAGGATCAACCCGAAACTTGCTCATCACAGGATACATTGAGATAGAGAAATTGCACAATCTTGAATACCTTCAATGCATGACAAATCCTCGACTTTGGAAGCAACACCAAGATGATCTTGAAAAATGGGAAGAGATAACGAGATTATTAAAACAAATTATCGACCAAAAATACCCGTATATACCACAAACAGAGGATGAACCATCTTGGGACAACATCGAGGATCAATCTGATCTTGGGTTTGAGGCACAAAATGGTTGTGGATTCCCAACCCAAATGGAGTACAATGTGCCTGATATTGAAGAAGGTTGGGAAGCTCCAAATGCAGGAAAACATAATGTTGAGCCCACTCTAGACCATGAATCACCAGGCTTAGAATCATAAAACTCCTGCAATAATGAGAGTAGAACTGAATCTCTCGAGGCTGTAAATTTCGCCCCTTATTCTAATAAGGTGACACTCGAAGGTTATTCAGACCTAGATTCTAGTGATTCAACCCACATCCTAAGCCCGGAATCCAGATTTGAGACTTATTAGGAAGATTTCGAGGCCCCATATGAGGATGATCAATTTTTCAATGAATAATATGATTTTGAGCCTCTATTTGATGAATATCCCTCACCAACATCCTCAGAAGAATCAATCGATTTTTCGAAAGTCATGCCAATTTACGATATAGAAACTGAGGAGTTGGACGAGTAGGGTTTCAATTGGGTCTATCCTACCAGCTTAGAACTTGAGCCTCTACTAGATAAGGACACCTTTTTAAGCTCAAAATTGACATCTAGGCTAGACCCCAGTCAAGCTGCTGAATCTACAGCATATGATTTATTCTATGGTGGAACTCATGATCTTGAATCTCATTCAGATTTTGATTTTCGCAAAATCTCTGACGATTTCGAATCTGACCATAACATCGGAGAAAATCTGCTTCCTGATTATAACATACCAATTGAAGCCACCTCCTCCACATATATAGAACTAATCAAAACCCATTCTCTACCCCGACCCCCAACTGGACTCAATTTTTATTCTGATTCACCTCTCACTGAGCCGTTTGCAGATGATTCAACTCCACATCTATACCGGGTATCGGATATCAATCAGACTGAAAGACATGAGCCATCATTCTCTGATCACCCTTATAGGGCTTCCACACCATACACTGATTATTTTTCGGAACCCTACTCTGACAAGGCTGATTCGGCTCAACCTAAACCCGAGTTTTCACTTCCATATCCATCCGAGTCACATTGCATATGGTGGGTTCCGCATATGTTGATCTACATCTATCAACCCACTAGACTGATTAGGTTTGGGCTGCATCATCAACCTGTTGATCTTAACAAGCACCTAATTGGACCAACCAGGCTCTTAATCAAGGTGCTTATTTTACAAAATTTCACTGATTTGACCACTCCCTCTCCACCCCATTTTCCGCTCGGCTGAAGGGGTTGAATTTAGCGCTTAACAGGAGGCAACCCGTCATTCCAAAAATAGAGACCCGTCTGAGTATCCGTCCGTACTCCACGTCCATTGCACCTTGAGTTCAACCTTAGATAGTGATCCCACCTCTGGTACACGTACCAGAGCTTGAAATCATTCGCATCAGTCATTTTCGACCCATTCACCCACCCGATGTATCCTATTCTAAGTCCCTGACCTCAACACTATTTCACACCCTCCATTTACAATGAGGACATTGCAAAACTTAGGCATGGGGGGGTGATAAAGTGCATACATACAAAACCAAGAAAAAGTCAGAAGGATTCTCACAAAAAAAATTCACATATGTCAAAGACACAAAAAATTAAAAAATTATGGAAAAGAACAAAAAAATGGGGGAGGGAGGAAATTTTGTGAGCCACATAATTATAAGGAGGAGAAAAAGAGCAAAAATGACAAAAAGGAGCACAAAATGAAAAAGAAAAAGAGATACTCATTAGTAAAAGATTAAGGAATTAATCGAAGTTCTAGACCACATCAAGGAAAAAGAAAAATGAAAAGAAAGTGCTAAGGAGACATAAAAAGAGATTAGCAGAAACGCTGATCTTAGGCCTCTTGGGCTAGATTCTTTGGCTTAAAAATGCATGTATCCACTAAGATCTGGATAATCCTCAAGAGGTTGAGGAAAATGCGAAGCTTAAGTATTAAATCTAAGGCTTAGGAAGTATTCGACCTCATTAACTGGCCTTCGATTTGTGGGATTTGGTAACCTAAGCACCCCAATTCACACACAGTCCGGTTTAATACGCATAAATATCAAAATCATGCAAAAAGCGTTTCAATGTTTTGAAAAAGTCACCTAGATTATGAGCGGTCGATCAACACAAGTTGATTTGGACGAGTTCCCGAAGCGGAGAGGTAGGAAATTCCCCTTGAAGATGCGTAACAACATATCATCTCCTCGATGCTTGTCTCTTAGGATATTTTAATATCCTACTGGGGGCATGTAAGCACTCTGCTGGTTTAGATATCATGGGCGGCATTATCATGAAATGTCGATCGCCAGGGTCTGAATTCGGCCATGGAACGCCATGGGTGGGATTATCTCGAAAGCCAGGGTTTTGGGGGTTGCCATGGGCGGTGCTATCTCGAAGCATCAATTGCCAGGGACCCTTGAGGATTGATGATGGGGACGAGGAATCCGATACAGACCATGCTGAGAAGCCAATCCGAATCTAGAAATAAAATGAAAAGAGAGAGAAAGCTCTACAAACAAATAAATCTTTTGTCCCTCTCTTACAAAAGTACACTGCAAACTAAACCTAGGCTAAAAATGTCTCAAGCACGGGTGTTTTAACCGTGGAGTCCAACAAACACTAGAATAGTTTCTGCGGGCCTTAAAAACCTTTGCGGAAGACTGAGGCTAAAGCAGGTCAGGTCCAGATTTTGGTTGATACTTGAGTACCTCTAGGCCTACTGTCGGCATTCTGACCTAATCACAAAAGAAAAGCACTTATCATAACTGATGACAGACACTCAGGGTCTAGAACAGAAGTTAAAACCTTGAAATTTTGCTAAGGACTAGAAAAAGCTAGGCATGGGGGTATGATGATAGCCTCATCATGATCCATAACTAGCTCATTTTGACCTAAGAAAGAGAATAAAAGCTCCTACATAACCTAGAGAAGGGCTTAATTGAAGTAATAAGTGTTCTAAGAAGAAAACATGAAATAAAGGTTAAAACTGTAATTTTACCATTGCAATATATAAACGGGATTTCTCAGAGGAAAAACATAGGTCAAATGGTCTGAATAAGATGAAAAGTGGGTTGATTCAATCAGAAATGGGTTCATGTGCAATCTAGGAATTAAATGACATTCTATAACCCTAAAACAGACCTGCTTAATTCAACAAGGTTCTGGTCAGGATAAAAATCAAATAAACCCTCTACAATTCATGGAAAAATATCCCCTAGGGTTTAGAACCTTCAGATAGGCCTTTGGAAGCTATTTTGACCAAGATTAGGGTCCTAGCTCATTAATTGACCTAATTTGGGTTTTTATGCAAAATGTCCATACAAACGTGGTCAAACCTAAAATCCAACTTCACCATTGGATTCCTTAGGTCCAAATTAGGTTTGTACCAAAATTTAGACATAAGGGGAGGTCATCTTAACCTACTTTGCAAATTAATACTTCCAATTACATCTTGGCCCATATCTTTTGAAAACCATTACATAATCCCCCCTAACTTCATCGCCACTCTTACAAGCAGGTCCCTCCACCATTAATGTGGAGAAATCCTACTTCGGCAAGGAATGGATGGGGAATACTCCCTGATTCCTCAGAGATCTCCTAGATTTGGAAGGGAGATTCTCTGAGGAATTCCCTTCCATCTGAGCTCGATCCTAATCCCTAATTTACACCCAATCTCTCGTGCGAACACATGAGAGATTTGGGTCTCTTAACTACTTCCATATCTGGTGAGGATTCCCGTGCTTGGAAGCTTGTCTTCCAAGCACAAGAACCCTTGCCAGTGCCTATAAATTGACCCTCAACTCCGGCCGCACCTCTGCAGCTCGACTTGGCCGAAATTCCATCTCAAATTCTTCTTCTTCTCCTCCGGCCAAGTACTCCAGCGAGCTCCGACGAGCATCCCTAACCCCATCGTCGCCGCCGTCTTCCTCCATTGGATGCTTTCTTCTCCGGCGACAACAGGTACTGCCAGCCACCCTCTCTCCCCCTTCATCCACTTAATTAGGTTAGAACCACTCATCTCTTTCCCCTCTTCAATTCCCCTCAACCTTTTTCACAAAACGCCCCTCAACAACCACTGTCCACTGCCATCTTCCCCATCTCCGGCCAACCTCCAACGAGATGCACCCATCATTCCACAACTCCACACGTCTCGCCACCAACCCCACAACCTCCGCCACACTCCACTGAACATCCTCCACCCATCCATAGGTCGCCTACACCACCACAACTGCCCCTGACCTAACCCATCAATCCGGCCACAGAGCGACCTAGTCACGCACACCTAGGCCGCTCCGCGGCCTGCCACCTACCGCCTCACCTTCGCCGTGACACGGCAAAGGTCCTTTTATCGTCTGATAGAGCTGCAAGGCCCCTTTTGTGTCATGCAGGGTCTGAGCACCAGCCGCCATTAGCGACGGCTTGAGGAGGTCAAAAGCTTGCTCCAGGATGAAGTGCTTCAGGGTCCCAGGTCCAGCAGGTTTAGGGTAGGCTCGCGCAGTCAGTTGTCTAAGCAATTGGCACTGCGAGACCTGTAGCTGCAGCAATTGGAAGGAAGAGTTGCTACGGGCGTGCAAGCAACAGTGGGTGGGACATTAGTCCCACCTCGTGAACCTGTGAGTGAGGTGCGCGCAATAAATTGATTTTGTGTTCTCAGCTCTTTGCCTCGAGACACACATGGGGTGAGGTCCCTCACCTATACATGCCTCGTTCGTGAATTAGCCCACGGACCTGGCAACCTGACCCGACTATCCTCCCGAGCACTCCTCGCGCACCATACCCACGCCGGTGCACCTGGACCCGGGCACGCGACCCGACCCGATTACCCAGCTCTAGGAGAGCATACTCAAGACTGATATACAGAGAGAGAGAGAGACGCGGGTGTGGGTAGAGGGGTAGGTTTTGCTCTCTTCGGTTTGTGCAGGGAAGGAGAAGGAGAGGTGAAGCTGACACTTAGTCGCAACGGAAAAAGAGAAGGAAAGACAAGGCAAAAGGAAGAGGCGAAGTGAAACGGTTGGCTTCGGGATAACCGGGTTTTAGTTTGTTATAACGTTGTAGTATAGCCAGTTATTACCAACATTTCAAATATATAAATTTTTTTACTCGGAAAATAAAAGAGTTCCGAGGTCGAACTCAGGGAGCAAGTTGTATTCTAGAGATATACATGTTTCTTCTACAAAATAAAGAAAGAGAGAGGGAAAGAATTTGTTGTTCTCTTTGTTTTCTCCTCGTGATGTTCTTCTTTCTTTCTTTCTTCAGATCTCCTTCTTCTTTGTTCTGCAGAGGTGATGCTCCTCTTTCTTTCTTCAGATCTCCTTCTTCTTCTTCCTTGGTTTCTGTCTTGGCCTCTCTTCTTCTTTTTCTGCAGTCTCTTCTGTGAAGGTTTCTTCTTGTTTCTCCTCCTTGCGGCTAAGTGTCAGCTTCTTCTTTTCTTTTTCAGCCAGGGACGTCACCCCTCCTTTCTTCTTTTCCCTTCAGGCCGTCGTCTGATTTCCAAATCAGACGACTTAACTACCTGTTGCTACAGTCAGCTTCCTTCTTCTTCCGCGGGTCTTCTTTTTCGCCTGTGCCTGCACACTTCAGAGTTTTTCGTCAGAGGCAAAACCTACTCTACCCCCCCCCCCCCCCCGCGTCTCTCTCTCTCTCTGAAACCACTCTTGGGAAAGCTCTCCCAGAGCTACCGGGTAACCGGGTTCGGGTCAGGCCCGGGTCCAGGCCCACCGGCGTGCGTGGTGGGCGAGGAGTACAGGTCAGTCTTAAGTCGGGTCGGCTCGGGTCAGGTCCGCGGGGCGTGAGCGCGGACGAGACCGGGTAACCGGGCGGGTGAAGGGGACCTCACCCCGTGTGCTGAGGCAGTAAGCCTTCAGCACTTTTGCATCTTATGTCGCTGCGACTCTTCAGGCGTTTCCGAGGTGGGACTAAATGGCCCACCTCAATTGCGCGCCCGCAGCGGGGAAATCAGCAGGAGATGGCGGCGTCACGCGAAGCTTTCTTCCTTAGCTGCAAACCTGGTGTTTTGCCAAAACTCCTCGCAAGGCCTGAGAGTTGAATCTGGGCTTGGCGCTGAGCATGGCGCGCCTGTAGCTGCAGGCGGAAGCAGTTCCTCCTGCGCGTCAATGGCGGCGGAGGTCGGATGGCCTGTTCACAAGAAAACGGCCTCTCGGCCTAATCAGAAAGTGCCAGGAGCTTCGCCAGGGTGCGGCGAAGCTCGTGTGGGTGGTGGCGAGGCGCGGGGCGGCGTGCGAGGGCTGCCCTAGGTCGGACTGTGGGTCGGAGGATGGGTCTGTTCGGTGGGGTTGCAGAGGGTGATGTGGGGGGAGTGGCAGGGCGGAGGTTGATCAGGGTGAGGAGGCGGAGGTCCTGCGGTGGTCGGCGAGCCGTGTGGGTCGCTGAGGTGATGGGAGCGGCTCGCCGGAGGGTGGTCGGAGGCGAAGGGGGTGAAGGTGGTCAGGGTCGGTAGAGGGCTTAATTGAATAAATTGAAAGCGGGGAAAGAAAGAGGAGAAGAAGGGGAGTAGCTCTAGCTTACTTGCAGGGACGAAGGGGGAGGAACAGGGCGACAGTCGTATCGACTGTCGCCGGAGAAGACGATGCTCAGGGAAAGGGGCGGCGGCGAGCAGAGAGCCGGAGAGGCGCCAGCTGGGTGCGGCGTGGCGCGGGAAGAGCAGGGGAGGAAGTCTCTGCTGCTGGTATTGCGGCAGAGCGAAGAGGTGGAGGGGGAGGAAACCGCCGGAGCTGGTGAGCGTCTGCCGGAGGAAGAAGAGAAGAAAGTTGGGGATTTTCTCCGTCAGATCCAGGCTGCCCCGGTCGGTGGAGCAACGGGGGGTATTTATAGGGATCAAACAGGGAGGAAGGCGGAGGGAGACGACGTGTCTCCCTCGCCGGAGGATGGTCGGAAACAAGAACCCATACCGTCCGTGCGTTCGCACGGCCGGTATGGTGGGTAACAACGACCAGGGGGGTGTCCCTGCGACGGCTGACGACGCAGGGCACCCCCGGTTTACTTGCCAGGTCCCCCACCTCACCCTGCGCGGCGCCATGCTCCGCGCAAGGTCGCCGGAGCATGGTGCTGGCAGGTTTTGCAGGAGGGACCTGATTGCAAAGAACGAAGGAGAGTTAGGGGCCAAAATGCGAGGGTTCAAAAGTTGAGGGCCAAAGAGTAAATATATGAGGACCAAAGTGTAAAGTCGGTCAAGGAGGTTTCTTCTTAGGCTCAAGTTTTTATACATGACTAATTAGGACCTAAGGAATCTGATGGTGAATTTCATTTCCATATTAAACCTTGTTTGACCGGTCAATTTGCGCAAAAACCCAAATTAAGTTATTAATTGGGCATGGTTCTCAATGTAGGTCAAAAAGGGTTCTGAAGGCCAAATTGAAGGTTCTAAACCCTGGAGATTATTTTTCTATGAATTTTAGAGGGTTTATTCTATTTTTACTTTGCCTCGAACCTTGTGAATTGAAGTGGGTTGTTTTAGGGTTACAGATTATCATTTAGTTTCTTGGAATTGCTGTAGCCCTTGCTAGATCATTTCATCCCACTCTTATTCTTATTAAGCTGCTTTGACCTATGTTTGGGCCCTGAATTACCCTGTATGCAGATTATACTGGTAAAATTGCATTTTTACCCCTTATGACTTATTTTCTTCTCAAACTCAGGATTCTCTGAGTTAAGCCTTTCCTTGAGATATGTAGGAGCTTTTATCCTTTGTATTAGGTCAAAATGAGCTAGTTATGGCTCATGATGAGGTTCTCATCATACCCCCATGCCTAGCTTTTGCTAGTCCCTTAGCAAAAACTTAAGGTTTCAACCCTTGTTCTAGACCATGAAGTTTTTAATAGTTTTAGATAAGTGCCTTTTTTATTTGAGCATAGATTAGGTTAGAATGCTGACCATAGGCCTAAAAGGTACTCTAGTACTAATCAAGATCCAAATCTGTCTAGCCTTAGCCTCAGTCTTTTAGCAAAGGTTTTTAAGGCCCACAAGAACTAACCTAAGGTTTATTGGATTTCGTGGTTAAAGCACCCGTGCTTGAAATGATTTTAGCCCTGGCTCAGTTCGCAGTGCGTTTTGTAAGAGAGAGATAGAAAGTTTTTCTGTTTGGAGAGTTTTCTCTCTCTTTTTCTTTTTAGTTCTAGCCTAGGATTGGCTTTTCAACACGGTCTGTATCAGATTCCTTGCTCCCATCATCAATCCTCAAGGGTTCCTGGCGATCGATGCTTCGAGATAGCACCGCCCATGGCAACCCCCGGAACCCTGGCTATTGAGATTTTGAGATAATCCCATCCATGGTATTCCGTGGCCGAATCCAGACCCTGGCAATTGACACTTCGAGATAATGCCATCCATAGAATCTGAACCAGCAGAGTGCTTACATGCCCCCAGTAGGATATGTAAATATCCTAAGAGACAAGCACCGAGGAGATGATATTTGTTACGCATCTTCGAGGGGATTTCCCGCCTCTCCGCGCTGGGAACTCGTCCAAATCAATCTTGTGTTGATCGGCCGCTCCTATTCTAAGTGATCTTTTCAGATTTTTGCGACGCTTCTGCGTGATTCTGATTTTTACGCTTACTGAACCAGGCTGTGTGTGAGGTTAGGGTGCTTAGGTTACTGAGTCCCGTAAACCAAAAATTAGTTAACGAGGCCGAATACTCCCTAAGCCTTAGACCTAATACTTCAGCTTTTCATTTTCCTCAACCTCTTGAGGAGTGTCCAGATCTTAATGAGTACTAAGAGTCTATTCAAGAATGCCTAAGGTTTGCGTTCTTACTAATCTCATTGTGCACTTTTCAGTTATTTTCTTGAATGAGGTCTAGAACTTAGGTTAATTCCTTAGTTCCTTACTAATGACTATCACCTTTTCTTATAATTTTGTGCTCCTTTTTCATTTTGTTTTTCTTCTCCTTCACAAAATTTCCTTCTCCTCTTTTCCTCTTATTCTAAAATTTTTTTAATTTTTATGGTGTTTTTGGCATATGTGAATTTTTTTTGTTTGAAACCTTTTCTTACAAGTTTTTGTACTTTCCTACCCCCCCATGCCTAAGATTTGCAATGTCCTCATTGTAACCTAGGGGTTTTTATTCAACTAAGTTCGTACATTAGGATAGCTGTTTTGATGAGTCTCAGATGCAAGCACCTGAGGTGGAGTTGGCTGCCCTAAAGTGTGAACTTCAAGTGCAAAAAAAAAAAAAAAAAAAAAACTGTCAGAACAGGTTTCAGGTTTTCAAAGAGAATGACGGGCTGCCTCCCGTTAAGCGCTGAGTTTTACGCCATCGGCTGGGCGCAATAAGCTCAAGGGGAAAGGAGGGTATAAGATGCCTCAGCCAAATTAGTAGAAGTTACATCAATGAACGGCTTGAGTCTCTGACCGTTCACGATGAAAGGTTCAGAATCGTGGCTGAGTGGACTGATTTCGATTGCTCCATTTCCAAAAACCTGTCGGACCAAATATGGTCCGACCCACTTAGATCTCAGCTTTCCTGGGAAGAGTTTGAGTCGGGCATCAAAGAGTAGGACCTTTTGACCAGGATGAAAGATCTTTCTCGAGATGTGTTTGTCGTGGAAGGCTTTAACCCGCTCCTTGTAGATTTGCGAGTTCTCGTACGCGTCTATGCGTAATTCATCGATCTCGCTGATTTGGAGTTTTCTGTGGGTCCCAGCCTTGGAAAGATCTAGATTACAGTTCCGTACTGCCCAATAGGCTTTATGCTCCAGTTCGACGGGAAGGTGGCATGCCTTTCCGTACACCAGTCTAAAGGGAGACATGCCTAATTGGGTCTTGTGGGCGGTCCTATAGGCCCACAATGCTTCCGGAAGTTGGGACGACCAGTCCTTCCTGTCAGGTCGAACAGTGACTTGCAGGATTTTCTTGATCTCCCGATTAGACAGCTCAGCTAGACCATTAGTTTGGGGGTGGTAAGGAGTAGAGATTCGGTGAGACACCCCGTATTTGGTCATCAGTGACCTAAACTGAGCATTTGTGAAATGGGTCCCCCCATCAGAGATTATTGCACGAGGAATCCCGAACCTTGAGAAAATGTGTTGATGAATGAATTTGAGAACGATTTTGTGATCACAGGTTCGGGTCGGTATGGCTTCGATCCATTTGGACACGCAGTCCACAGCCAACAGAATGTATTCGAAACCATCCGAAACAGGAAAGGGGCCCATAAAATCAATCCCCCAAACATCAAAGATTTCGCATACTAGAATCGGTTGCATAGGCATCATGTCGCGATGGCTCATGTTGCCCAAAGTCTGGCAACGACTGCATGCCTTGCAATGACTGTATGCGTCTTTGAACAGTGTGGGCCAGTAAAAGCCGCACTGGAGGACTTTTGATGCGGTTTTATGCCCGGCAAAATGGCCACCGCATGCCTGGTCATGGCAGAAAGAGAGGATATTGTTGACTTCCCCTTCCGGGACACATCTCCGGATGATCTGATCGGCACCTATGCGGAAGAGGTACGGGTCTTCCCAAATGTAATACTTGGCATCGGAGCGTAATTTGTCTTTCTTGGCCTTCGACCAATCGGACGGGGTCTGATGAGATGCCAAATAATTTACAATATTAGCAAACCATGGAAGGCTAGTACCAATAGTCAGCAGGTGCTCATCGGGAAAATGCTCAGTGATGGGTCCGGAAGGGTCAATTATTTCAGAAGGAAGACGGGACAAGTGATCAGCTACCACGTTTTGTTTTCCCGCTTTGTCGCGAATCTCGAGGTCAAATTCTTGCAACAGCAAGATCCATCGGATCAATCGAGGTTTCGCGTCCTTCTTTGCAAGGAGATGCCTCACAGCTGTGTGATCCGAGTATATGATGACATGGGAACCCAGAAGGTATGATCTGAACTTCTCTAGGGCAAATACTACAGCTAGCAGCTCTTTCTCAGTAACCGTATAGTTACGCTGAGCCTCATCGAGTGTTTTGCTGGCGTAGTAAATGACCACAGGTTTCTTGTCATTTTTCTGCCCCAAAACCGCTCCTACAGCGAAGTCGGATGCATCACACATGATCTCAAAGGGTTGAGACCAATCAGGGGACTGTAGGATCGGGGCTTGGGTGACTCGGTCACGCAGGATTTCAAATGCTTGAGTGCATTCCTTGGAGATTTCGAAGGGAACATCCTTGGAGAGAAGAGTGGTCAGGGGGCGTGCGATTTTTGAAAAATCAGGGATAAATCATCGATAAAAACCGACATGCCCTAAAAAGGATCGGATGTCCCTGATCGAGCTAGGCATAGGAAGGTGAGAAATCAGATTAACCTTAGCTCGATCCACTTGGATACCTTTCTCCGAAATTGAGTGTCCCAGGACAATTCCCTCAGGCACCATGAAATGGCTCTTTTCCCAGGAAAGAACCAAATTCACGTCGATGCACCGCCTGAGTATCTGGACCAAGTGTTGGAGGCAATCGTCGAATGATGCTCCGAAAACTGAAAAGTCATCCATGAAGACTTCCAGATAATCACCTACCATATCTGAGAATATGGCAAGCATGCATCGCTGAAAAGTAGCGGGTGCATTGCAAAGACCGAAAGGCATCCTTCGGAAAGCGTATGTCCCGAAGGGGCAGGTGAACGTGGTCTTTTCTTGGTCCTCAGGATGGATTGCCACCTGGTTATAACCGGAGTACCCGTCAAGAAAGCAGAAGAACCTATTTCCCGCTAGTTTTTCGAGAATTTGATCAATGAAGGGTAGTGGGAAATGATCCTTCTTCGTGGAGGAATTGAGTCGACGGTAATCTATACAGACTCTCCACGAGTTGGCTAATCGGGTAGGAATGATTTCTCCGGTCTCAGTCGTTATAGTGGTGAGTCCTGCCTTCTTGGGCACGACCTGAATTGGGCTCACCCAACGACTATCGGAGATCGGGTAGATGATCCCGGCATCTAACCACTTGATGATCTCCTTTTTCACGACCTCCTGCAGATTGGGGTTTAAGCGTCTCTGCATTTCACGAGAAGGTCGTGTGCCCTCTTCTGAATAGATATGATGAGTACAATAAGAGGGACTTATTCCAGTCAAATCATCGAGAGTCCATCCGATGGCTCTGCGATGTTGCTGGAGGACAACAATCAGACGGGATTCCTGTTCAGGACTGAGGTTGGAATTGATGATCACAGGAAGGGTCTGATTAGAACCCAAAAAGATGTATTTTAAGTGAGCAGGAAGGGGTTTCAGTTCGAGGATGGGGTTTTCAGCAGCAGCGGGTGGTTCAGTATAGATGTGAGGTTCAAGGGTGGGAGTTACTGGATTGTTCACATCTGGATTTGACTCCTCTGTTTGCGGGTCAAGATCCTTCTGTGGTTGATGAGGCATACTCAAGTCATTCTGGAGGTGTGATTCATCAACCAGAGTCTTGATGTCACAAATTTGCTCGATGACGCCGCAATTAATTCCTTGTTGGGCCTTAAATATATCAATTTTCAGTGTTTGATCTCCAAACTTAAGCTCTATTTGGCCCTCCTCACAGCTGATGTTGGCTCTAGCAGTAGCCAAGAAAGGTCTCCCTAGAATGATTGGTGTATCCCTAGGGTTCTCAGGTGCATCCATGTCTAAGACTATAAAGTCCACTGGAAAATAGAAATCCCTCACTCTCACGATAACATCCTCGAGAATCCCTTTTGGTGACTTTATAGATCGATCTGCTAATTGTAATGTCACCTCGGTTGGTTTCAGCTCAGATTCTTCTAGATGGTCAAGTAAGGATGTGGGTATCAGATTTATAGATGCACCTAAGTCTAACAATGCTCTATCAAATTGGGTACCACCTATCTTACAGGAGATCAGGGGAGTTCCAGGATCTTTTGCCTTGGGTGGGAGTCTACTAAGGATTACAGAGCTGGCTTGCTCTGACAGAACAATTGGGCTCCCTCCCTTGGTTCGCGGCTTACGCTGGGGTGTACATATATTCTTTAGAAATCGTGCGTAAGCTGGTACGTGGCGGATTGCATCCATCAAGGGGATGTTTATGTGGACCTGCTCAAAGAGCTTGACCAGGTCCTCCTCAGGGGCCACGGGTTTGGTGGTCTTCTTTCCCTTGGTCAGGGCCTCGGGAAATGGGATCTTGGTTGGTTCCTCTAGGATAGGTCCAGGTTGTGGATCTGGAACAGCGGTACCTTGGATAACTATCCTAGGGTCATGGTTATCAGGCTGGGAGTGGTTTGGATAATGCGGGTCTTGAGTTGTCTTACCACTACGTGTTGTTACAGAATTTAATCCGGCCTGATTTTGGTTTGGGTTTGGTAGGAGGGGTGGCTGCTGCTGAAATCCCGCACGAGAAGTTGAGGCTTCCATCTCGTCTGGAGATGGAGCAGTAGGGGCCTGATAAATCCATTGAGCGTGGCCTAAATTTGGATTCATAACGCGCTTCTGGGTTGGCACGTTATTTGGGTTAGGAAGGGGTTGGGAAGGGAGTGTGCCTGGCTGGCGAGAATTTGCCAACTGGGCCAGTTGAGTTTTAACTTCAGTAAGCTCGTCCTTGTGCTGTTTTTGAATAGCCGCATTCGTTTTTTGAATGTCAGCCAGGGTCTGAAGGATTAAGGACATTTGATCTTGATTTGGCCCTGATGGATAAGTAGGGTTGGGCCGAGGCTGAGGCGGCTGGTAGTGATGAGAGGGCTGTGGGCGGGACTGAAAAGGTGGTCTTTGGGTTTGGGAATTTCCCGCCCACTGAAAATTGGGATGGTTTCGCCATCCAGGGTTGTAAGTGTTGGAGAATGGGTCGTTCTGGATGGCGTTGAGGTCCTCGCAGGTCTGAGGAACCTCCTGAGAATCAGGGAAAGGAGGAATGGAGTTCCCCCGGCTGGTGTAGAAAGGATCGGATGATCTTCCAGTCCAAGAATCAGATGGGGATGGATATGGATCCATCCCAGGGGAGGATCGGTGGAGGATGTTTTGCACAGTCTCCTGTGTGGAAGGAGGTTGTGCAAAGGAGTTACGCGCAGAGGTGGCTCGCTGCAAGTGCTGAGTCAGCTCATCCACCTTCTTTTCAATGATTGAGACCTTGTCCAATCGACTGGCCATTAATTCCAGGTCGACTGATGCGGACAGGCCCTGCGTCTCATGTGCTCCCTTAAGATTCGTCGCTGCGCGGGTATTCGTCCTGTCGAATAATCCCATGGAGTCATTGTTGATGGAGTTCTCGCACATGTTTTCGAGAATCTCCCATACGGTGTCTTCATGTTGACCCATGATGTTTCCTCCGCAAGTTGCATTGACGAAAAGGCGGATGTCCTCACGGAGTCCCTGGTAAAAAGATTGGACTTGTTCCCATTTAGGAACTCCGTGATGGGGGCACTTTCTCATGAGATCCTGAAAACGATCCCATGCCTCATGGAGAGGTTCTCCTGATTGTTGAGTGAAGTGTGTAATCTGATGGCGCAAGGCGTTGGTTCGACCAACGGGAAAAAACTTTTTCAAAAACTCGGATTGAAGTTCTTCCCAAGTGTTGATCGGCCGGGTCTGAGTTTGATACCAATGGGCGGCCTTGTCCATAAGAGAAAAGGAGAACATCTTCATGAGAAGAATATCCCGATTTTGCGCATCTGATCCAAAAGTGTGGGCTAGATGCTTTAGCTGTTTGATGTGCTGGAAGGGATCTTCAGAATTAAGCCCATGGAATTTAGGTATAGCATGAATCATGTTGGGCTTTAGTTCGGAATCAGGTCCTCCAGTCGGGATTCTGACTCGAGGCTCAATGGCCACCGCAGCAGGATTGTAGTGGTCCCGCATCATAGGACGCTGTGGTGGGTGCACGAAGTTTTGGAAGAGGTCATTGAGTCGCTGGAGTTGGTGTTCCAGATTATTTTCTTCCTCAACTGGCTGAGCCATGATGGGGGAAGAAGAAGAACTTGGTTCTAAATCAGAAGAGAGAATAATGTGAGGGTGTTGCTGCACAAACACGGGCGTCGAGGCTTGGCCTTGACGAGAGTGAATTTCTAATGGAGGTCTTAAGGGTGGTCTTAGGGACCTCCTTCCGTACATGCACTGTTTGGAAGAGGTAAGTTTAGAAGGTGCTGGACCCAATCAAGACACCCAAAAATGTGTTGGGTGACTATAGAGGTGCGGGGCAGATGGACCCCTCTATCAGAAAGATCGTCCACCTGAGAATTACCTGGGCAGCCAGAGAGGGAGAGTCCCGCGAAGACCCCTACACGGTAGAGCGTCCCCACGGGTTACAGGGTTTCCCCCACCCGACCTCTCTTGTCACTGCGGTTCCAGGTAGACCAGAATGGGGATCTTGACCTCTTAAGTCTACCAATTTTTAAGATCAGGGTGCTTAAGGTTTTCACTTGAACTTTAGTCTTTTAAGTGCAAAGAGTGACCTAATTTAAGGTTGGTTGACCCAAGGGGTCAACTTTACCTCTTGTTTTCTTTAAGAGCTTTTAGGTCCTGTCTTTTAGGGTTCAAGTGTTTAGAGAGAGCCAATTGTTTAGGATTTTTCCTGTTAATTATTTTCAATCAATGGCTTGGGCACACCTCTTTTGGATTTCCTCAATTCTTGATTAAGGGGTGTGTCTCTACTGAAATCCTAATGTTTGACCTTATGTTGGCTCTACTTGGTCCATTTAACTCTTTGTTGGGCAATTAGGGCTCAAGCAAGAATGTGTTAGCCCTTAAATACCCTTAATAGTGTGCAGGAGTGATGAGTTGAAAACATGCAACTCTTTATGGTTACTAAGTATGGAAGACAGGTTAGCCCTATATTGCTTGTTCTTTTCTTTTCTTCCTCTTTAGAGTTTAGGTTAATAGTGAGAGGAAAAATTTACCTGTCTTCGGAGTGGTTGTCGTGTGGTTGCTTGTCTTCTTGAGTTCCTGTAGCTGCACAAAAGAGAGGAGATTATCAGAAATTAAAAGAAACAGGAATGTTTACCTCTAGAATAGCCGTTGCTCCCCGGCAACGGCGCCAAAATGAAACGGTTGGCTTCGGGATAACCGGGTTTTAGTTTGTTATAACGTTGTAGTATAGCCAGTTATTACCAACATTTCAAATATATAAATTTTTTTACTCGGAAAATAAAAGAGTTCCGAGGTCGAACTCAGGGAGCAAGTTGTATTCTAGAGATATACATGTTTCTTCTACAAAATAAAGAAAGAGAGAGGGAAAGAATTTGTTGTTCTCTTTGTTTTCTCCTCGTGATGTTCTTCTTTCTTTCTTTCTTCAGATCTCCTTCTTCTTCTTTGTTCTGCAGAGGTGATGCTCCTCTTTCTTTCTTCAGATCTCCTTCTTCTTCTTCCTTGGTTTCTGTCTTGGCCTCTCTTCTTCTTTTTCTGCAGTCTCTTCTGTGAAGGTTTCTTCTTGTTTCTCCTCCTTGCGGCTAAGTGTCAGCTTCTTCTTTTCTTTTTCAGCCAGGGACGTCACCCCTCCTTTCTTCTTTTCCCTTCAGGCCGTCGTCTGATTTCCAAATCAGACGACTTATCTACCTGTTGCTACAGTCAGCTTCCTTCTTCTTCCGCGGGTCTTCTTTTTCGCCTGTGCCTGCACACTTCAGAGTTTTTCGTCAGAGGCAAAACCTACTCTACCCCCCCCCCCCCCCCCCCGCATCTCTCTCTCTCTCTGAAACCACTCTTGGGAAAGCTCTCCCAGAGCTACCGGGTAACCGGGTTCGGGTCAGGCCCGGGTCCAGGCCCACCGGCGTGCGTGGTGGGCGAGGAGTGCAGGTCAGTCTTAAGTCGGGTCGGGTCGGCTCGGGTCAGGTCCGCGGGGCGTGAGCGCGGACGAGACCGGGTAACCGGGCGGGTGAAGGGGACCTCACCCCGTGTGCTGAGGCAGTAAGCCTTCAGCACTTTTGCATCTTATGTCGCTGCGACTCTTCAGGCGTTTCCGAGGTGGGACTAAATGGCCCACCTCAATTGCGCGCCCGCAGCGGGGAAATCAGCAGGAGATGGCGGCATCACGCGAAGCTTTCTTCCTTAGCTGCGAACCTGGTGTTTTGCCAAAACTCCTCGCAAGGCCTGGGAGTTGAATCTGGGCTTGGCGCTGAGCATGGCGCGCCTGTAGCTGCAGGCGGAAGCAGTTCCTCCTGCGCGTCAATGGCGGCGGAGGTCGGATGGCCTGTTCACAAGAAAACGGCCTCTCGGCCTAATCAGAAAGTGCCAGGAGCTTCGCCAGGGTGCGGCGAAGCTCGTGTGGGTGGTGGCGAGGCGCGGGGCGGCGTGCGAGGGCTGCCCTAGGTCGGACTGTGGGTCGGAGGATGGGTCTGTTCGGTGGGGTTGCAGAGGGTGATGTGGGGGGAGTGGCAGGGCGGAGGTTGATCAGGGTGAGGAGGCGGAGGTCCTGCGGTGGTCGGCGAGCCGTGTGGGTCGCTGAGGTGATGGGAGCGGCTCGCCGGAGGGTGGTCGGAGGCGAAGGGGGTGAAGGTGGTCAGGGTCGGTAGAGGGCTTAATTGAATAAATTGAAAGCGGGGAAAGAAAGAGGAGAAGAAGGGGAGTAGCTCTAGCTTACTTGCAGGGACGAAGGGGGAGGAACAGGGCGACATTCGTATCGACTGTCGCCGGAGAAGACGATGCTCAGGGAAAGGGGCGGCGGCGAGCAGAGAGCCGGAGAGGCGCCAGCTGGGTGCGGCGTGGCGCGGGAAGAGCAGGGGAGGAAGTCTCTGCTGCTGGTATTGCGGCAGAGCGAAGAGGTGGAGGGGGAGGAAACCGCCGGAGCTGGTGAGCGTCTGCCGGAGGAAGAAGAGAAGAAAGTTGGGGATTTTCTCCGTCAGATCCAGGCTGCCCCGGTCGGTGGAGCAACGGGGGGTATTTATAGGGATCAAACAGGGAGGAAGGCAGAGGGAGACGACGTGTCTCCCTCGCCGGAGGATGGTCGGAAACAAGAACCCATACCGTCCGTGCGTTCGCACGGCCGGTATGGTGGGTAACAACGACCAGGGGGGTGTCCCTGCGACGGCTGACGACGCAGGGCACCCCCGGTTTACTTGCCAGGTCCCCCACCTTACCCTGCGCGGCGCCATGCTCCGCGCAAGGTCGCCGGAGCATGGTGCTGGCAGGTTTTGCAGGAGGGACCTGATTGCAAAGAACGAAGGAGAGTTAGGGGCCAAAATGCGAGGGTTCAAAAGTTGAGGGCCAAAGAGTAAATATATGAGGACCAAAGTGTAAAGTCGGTCAAGGAGGTTTCTTCTTAGGCTCAAGTTTTTATACATGACTAATTAGGACCTAAGGAATCTGATGGTGAATTTCATTTCCATATTAAACCTTGTTTGACCGGTCAATTTGCGCAAAAACCCAAATTAAGTTATTAATTGGGCATGGTTCTCAATGTAGGTCAAAAAGGGTTCTGAAGGCCAAATTGAAGGTTCTAAACCCTGGAGATTATTTTTCTATGAATTTTAGAGGGTTTATTCTATTTTTACTTTGCCTCGAACCTTGTGAATTGAAGTGGGTTGTTTTAGGGTTACAGATTATCATTTAGTTTCTTGGAATTGCTGTAGCCCTTGCTAGATCATTTCATCCCACTCTTATTCTTATTAAGCTGCTTTGACCTATGTTTGGGCCCTGAATTGCCCTGTATGCAGATTATACTGGTAAAATTGCATTTTTACCCCTTATGACTTGTTTTCTTCTCAAACTCAGGATTCTCTGAGTTAAGCCTTTCCTTGAGATATGTAGGAGCTTTTATCCTTTGTATTAGGTCAAAATGAGCTAGTTATGGCTCATGATGAGGTTCTCATCACGAAGCCAAAGAGAAGAGGAAGTCAGAGAGCTAAGGCTGAAGAAGGAAGAAGGAAGGCAAGAGCAGAGAAAGGAGCTGCAGAGAAGAAACAAGGAAGAAGAAGTACACGGCCAAAGAAGAACAAAAGAAAAAGAGGAAAAATCAGAGAAAGTCAGAACAAAGAAGAAGAGAAGACATAAGAGAGAGTTAAAAGAGAATATCTTTTTAAGACGTCTGATGGGATCAGACGTCCAATTTTCTATTTTTGCCACAATTAAATTTCAAACTCATGCATATATATTCTGAATTAAGTTTTGAGTAATTAAGTGTTCAATTACATTATTGAGATTAGTGAATAAATTCCATTTGCTCCCTGTGTTCGACCTTGGATACTTATGTTTTCAAGTAATAAATTTTTATTTGTTGACAACGCTTGGTCACCTATACTACGACGCAACTAACTGTTAAAAACACGATCAAGCCACGTAAACAATGATCCAAATTGCAATTGAACACATATTTGGGCTCAAAATATCAAATTGAAAGTGAAATCAATGTCTTAGATGTTTAATTGTGCTTCAATAAAAACTTGAGTGCATTTAGACATCATTAGGACCTTGAAACCATCACATTACATTTAGGTCCTCAATCATATACATTTTGTTCACATTTAAGCCTACAAGGACTCTTTTGCAAGTCGTTGGGGACCTATTTCTAAATCTCAAGGACCACGCTACTGATAAATGCCAGTTTATCATCATTCTTATGCATTAAAACAAACCTAGCTCATAGGGTTTTACTCCGCAAATGGGTTTTTGGGCTGCATTTAGGCATAAACTAGGTTAGGCATGCATTGCATTTTTTATTGTCTTTTTGATATGTTTTTGTGAGTGTTAGGGATGAACAGATATACAGATCCCTAAAACCCTAGCACTCAAGAAGGCAAATGGTGAAGGAGAAGCTTAGACTAGCTGGAACTCAGCTTGATCCAGCTCACCACAACTGGAACCTAGCTCACTTGAACTAGGGTTAGCTCATCCCAGCTCCATTCAGCTAATCTCAACTGAATGGTAGCTCAAGAGAGTTCATCTTAGCTCACCCTAGCTCAAGTCAACTCAGATCCAGCTCAACTTAGCTGAGTCTAGCTCATCTCAGCTCCCACTAGTACACAGGGAGCTCTAGTTAGCTCAGCTGAGTTGACGGGAGTTCACCCTAGCTCAGACCCATCTACATCCAGCTCCACTCAACTCCAGCCAGCTGAAGAAGAACTCATCTCAGCTCAGGAAGCTCAAGTCCAACTCTTGGGGATTCAGCTTAGCTCAACTCAGTTGAGCTAAGCTACCTTAATTGCCTCAACCAGCTTGATCCTCCCCGGGAGCACTAGACCCAGCTCACCTCAGCTCATTATGGTAGAAGCCAGTTCACTTTAGCTTGGCTTAGCAGCTAGCAAAGAACTAGCAAGCTAACTAGCAAGCTAAGCCAGCTAGAGTAGCTCCATGCCAGCCTCTTCAGCAGCTGCCAGCTCCAGTTCCAACTCCAGACTTCTCCTCCTCAGCTCCTCTCTTCAAACCTTAGCTCCAATACCTCCTCCTCTACTCCATAGCTAGCTAAGCTAGCTTAGCTTAGCTTAGCTTAGCTAGCAACCAGCTCCTTGGCCATCCACCACCTTCAATTCAACCCTAACTAGCTCCACCAACTTAAGCCCTACCTAAGCTAGCTATCCTACTCATTTTGGCAGCACCTCTTCACCACCTTTCACCCCTCAACCAACCACCAAAAGACACCAAAAGTTGGCGCCAAAACTAACCCTAACCACCTCCCTTTTGGGGCCAACTTTCAGCCCCTTCATCCACCCTACATCTACCCACATAACCCATCCTAGCCATCCACACCCCCCTTCTAGAACCCTAAGGTGGCGCCACCTAATGGCCTTCTAGAAGGCCCATTTTGGCGCCAATTCTAAAGGGCACCAAAGCCTTAACTACCCCCTTAGGTGTCCCTTAGGTTGGCGCCAATTGACCTTAGCCATAGGATCCCCAACCACCTCCATCTCTTCATCTTAGCCCTCCATTCCAAGAGTCACCTTAGCCCCCTTCCTATTCTATAAAAACCCACCGCCTACCACCATTTGGGGGCATCCTCCATTAGTGTATTTTGCTAGCTATACCACCTACACCTATTGCCAAGAAGAAGGAGTAGAGAAGGAGATTAAAGGGGCACATCACCAACCCTTTTGGTGCCTTCTTCTCCCCACTCTCTTCAACTTGGGCCACGCCAAGGAGGAGGACTTTTCTACTTCAAGGAGGATGGCCAAGCAAAGGAGAAGGGCCTAGGGTGGACGTCCACCCTTGGAGAGAAGCCTAGGGCACGCCCCCTTAGGGCTTGCCTTAGAGGACATCACCTTGGCGGAGCATAGTAAGGAAGGAGTTGGAGGACTCTTTTCAAGCTTGGGAGCTACCAAGCTTGGAGCAAGAAGCCCTCTTCTTCACCATCTATCTAAAGGATTTGTGTTTTCTTTTCTTATTTGCAATTTTCTAGTAGTAGAAGCATTCCTCTACTAGGCCTTTTTGTAAAACACTTTTTCATTAATCTAGTTGCCTTCTTTGCAATTTCTTATTTGCATTTCAAATTGCTTGTTTCTAGCATTCTTCACTCCCTCTCCCTAATTATTCTAGGCCTCCACTTGCCTAAAGTGAGCTCAGGGAGAGGCTCTACTTGCCACTTTAGAAGTAGTATTTTGAATTTGAAGTGTAAGTCACTTTCCCGCCACAATTTCGCATGTTGCCTTAATTAAAAAACAAAAAAAAATGATATATTGAAAAATACCAAAAAGAAAGTTGAGATTTGTATTCCAAGCAAGAGAATCAATTTTGCAAACATTTGGCCTCTTTAGACGACCCTAGATACTCCCCTATCTAGGAATATAAATTTAAGAGTTGATCGATTTTGCACGTTACAACGACGTATTTTACAAACCGCGTAAAATCTGTATCAGCTACACTCATTCCTCACCACTTACGGGTTTCTTCATAATTCTTCCACTGTTTTGCCTTAAGGGCTCAAGTGCAAAATCTCCAACACACCTGATGGTGTGGGTACACTGTTCACCCATAGAACTCTAGCCATCACAGCCATTGATTCTCTAAACCTCAAATCCTAGGGTCGATCCAAATCAAACATTCGTGCACTCTTGCACGTAGAATCACCATCCTCCCTAGATTCAATCTTGCGGCTGTGATTTAACATAGAGCTTCCCGCCCTCTATTCAGCTCGTATCCACCGTCCAAGCCTTAGATCACTAATCTCACCATCACGGTGATTGTAATCACTGAAGAGCCTACTTAAGGGCCTCCTTGGCGTTGCGCGCAAGCCATCGACCTCCCCTCCTACTTTCTTGAGGTGATCCCTTCATCCTCTCCAGCTCCCTCTCCCTATATACCCCTATCCTCCGCCCATGGCAGTGGAATTTAGTCTCCTACGATCTCTTCTCATCGCTAAGGACCACGTAGCACCTGAGGGTGATTCTGAGCTCCACTAGAGAGCTTTCCACCACTGGAGACATCCTCTTCCTTTTCTTAGGTCCCGTTCTTCCCTTTAGAGTAGGATTTCCAACTTTCTAGAGTAGCTTAGATTAGTAATTAGAGTACAGTAGCTTAGTTAGGAGTAGATCAAACAACAAATTCAATGATTTGATTATTAGTGTTAGGAGTAGATTAGTTTAGGTAGTATTTCACTCACCCATCTCCTCTAATCAATTCAGATTAAAGGAGACAAATTCGCCCACTCATTATGTTCATTCAATCTCCTTCATCTCACCATCACATTCTTTGATCTCCCTTGATGTTTTAATCACGAATCACCTCATTCACTAGAGTAGTGCTAGATCTGAAGCTTCTTAGCTCTCAAATCTAGAATACACTTGAATTTCACAAGGGAGGACCTCCCATTCACTTCATCTAAACACAAAGGTCCTCCATGTGTGCTGAATTATGCTGGTTTTGTTGTTTAACTCTGATTTGGTGTATGAACATGAGTGAAGAAGTTTTTAGCGGTCTGATTCCAATCAGTGTTTAATCAACTTAATTCAGTATGTTTTTGCATAAATCAGGTTTTACATGATGGTTTTGAACTACATGATATGTGTTTTCAATAATCGAATCAGTTCTGACCAATTTGATGGAGATTCTTGCTTTCCTCCCACTACAAAGTGAGAATAGGTCAATGAAATCATTGTTACTAATTAGAGACCTATTCAATGATTTGAGCTAATCTAGAATCAGTGTGAGGAAGATCTGATAACAAGGATTGAGTAAATTTTGAATGTAGTTTTTATGTGATCTAAATTCAAAATGATTTTCAACACCTTTAAGTTTAATTGCAAGAATATAGATGTATATTTTCATGATTTGATCAGCATTCAAAGGTGTTTTGTTTTCAAGCTCAGAATTTCATATCATACTTTGTTTTGGTTTCTTAAATTAGGCTTTGAGGAAAAATAAATCAAAAGGATTGATCTGAATGTGTCAGTCCAACATTGAGCTAAATTGGAGCTTTAAATCAGATCTAGTTGGTCTGATCATACTGCAGTAGCAGCTTCCAGCTGCTAACTTCATGTCTAAGTAGCTGTTGAAATAGCAGCAATTGATACACCATTGTTTTAAGTCATCTGATCTGTTGTAACATCATTTGAGCTTTGTCTATAGCAGCTATTAGCTACTGAATCTGATCTAAAATGAATTGGAGCAGCAACAACAGTTGCTGATTTTTGCTGCATAGGCAGTAGTGGCAGCACTTGAAGGTTTCAGTTGCGTTTAAGCTAAATTTTAGATGCTATTTGAGTTGATCTTGTTATATATTGTTAGAACATAATGTACAAGCATTCATGTACATGTATTTGATTTAAATTTGATTTGGATGACTTGCAATTCATATTTCAAATCAATGTCAGTAAAGCATTTTAGTTTTAACTGTCATAAATGAGAATTTAAGTGAAATTGAGTTGGAAATCATGTTTAAATATTCAATCATTTTCCATGTTGTGTGTCAAGTATTTGTGAATGCTTTAGTTGAATATCCGACACTTAGAACCATTTCTTAGCCATTAGGTTTCACTTTCCAACATTCATTAAGGCTTAGATTTAGGTGGGTTTGTAAATAAATAAAATACTTTAAAAATTCATAAATAAAATAAAATAAACCTATCTTGAAGTAAGATCAGGTATTTCTTTAAATGTGTGCCAAGTCTCAAGGTATTCTAAACCCCCAGTTTGGTAGAACATACCAGTCAACGGTTCAATATACCTTAGAATTTAATAAAGAACCTAAGATGAAAAACACCAAAAAGAAATTTCTATCTCTCACCTCACCCTTTCTCTCTCATCCCCTACCTTTCTTATATATATAAAATCTATAAAAATCAGAAAAAGCTCAAAAATACTCAAATATACCTCCTATATTATGTGTATACTTGTATAATATAAATTAAACTTAAGCTATGTGTATATATTATACAATATGTACAAAATGTATATAAATAACTTATATATGTATTCTATATATTAAATTAAGTATTTAGAATGATTTATTGTATATATAACCTTATTGTATAATTATCTATTAATTTATATTAACTAAATGTATAATAACATAAGTAATTATATAAAACTATCTAAATGTACATAATTGTACCTAATACTATACATACATATTTAACTATGTATTATGTATTGTATAATACCTGTAATTTAATTTAATTAAGTATTTATAATAGGTAATTAAGTTAATAAGTTAATTAAGTAAATTAGTAACTTAAAATAAAATAAATTAGTAATTTAAGTTAATACTGAAATAATTTATTATGAACACTTGTATAATGTTATATTAAATATTTTCAATGTATTTATGTTGTATTTATAGTGTATTATAGTATTTATAAGTTATTTATGTGTATAACTATCTAGAACGTGTATTTAAATATCTATAAATTGAAATAAAGTCTCAAAAATATAATAAAAATGTGTAATAAATAATTTATTATTTTAATTAACTTTTTATAAAGCCATATTGGTAATTAAGTCACTAATTTATATGTTAATTAATAAATTAAACTCTAATTTAATGTATACAATCAGCCAACTTTAACCAATTTTATTATATATTTAAATAACTTATTTCTCTAAATTAATTGTACAATTAGGTAGCCTTATATAAGGGCTTTATAATTATATAATTTATTTTTATTTTATACAAATTAATGGCCCTCGAATCAAGGGCCAAAAATCTCAAATCTGGACGTAGCTCATCGATTAGCCAAGATATTTGTATGTAAATATAATTTAGTATATTAGATATTAGTAGCTATTTTTGTACCTACACTTAGGTATTACTTACATTAGTTGTATATAATTAACATAGTATAGTATTAACTAGTTTTTTATGCCTATTTATTGTACATATGTGATGGCAACACCATCATAAGTCATAACTAGCTTTAGTTAGTCATAATCAAGTGACAAATGCTCCTACATAGTTGCTTGAGAGCTATAATTCCAAACATATCCATTCTAAGAAGAAAATATTAAAACTGGGTTAATTCTGCAGTTTTAACAGCACATTATGAAAGCATAGTAACCACGGGATTTGCTATGGGTTAATCTAAGGTCAAATAAACATTAAAGTCTAATAAGTGGATCCATACAGACAGAAACAGGGTTTCACACATTTCGAGAACCAATACAACACCCAAAATCCTAATTTCATACCCGCTTAAATTACAAAGGTTTAGATTAGGATAAAATTCATCTAAATCTTGTAAAATTTATAGAAAAATATTCCTAAAGGTTTAATATCCTTGTATTGACCATCTGAACCTATTTTGACCTTGAATAGAGTCTTAAACGGATTTCTACCCTAATTTGGATTTCTACACAAATTGCTCAGTCAAACTTGGTCAAAACTCAAATTCAATTTTACCATCAGATTTCTTGGGTCTAAATTAGGTTTGTACCAAAATTTGGGCTCAATTAGAGTCCATCTTGACCTAGTTTGCATTTCAGTCCATTTAAACTCTATTTCTTTCAAACAAAAGCATAACTTTTGAAAATCCTTGCAAATGGGTCCTTTCCACCACTGGAGGTCAACCGACCTCCAGGCAGCTTTTGACCACGCTAAGAGGCATCAGATCACCACCAAATCTCACCAAACTTGGTGAGATTGGTGTTCACAAGATGAGGAATAGTTTGGACTTATTTTAGGAATCAGAACTTACGCGAAAAGCTCGAGTGAATCCATGAAAATCCATGGGTTTCTTTGACCTAATCCCCAAGCAAATCATGGCTATTTCCTTTTCTAGAGCTTGCCCCGAGCTCTATAAAAGCTTCCACTTTGCAATGCTGTCGAAAACTATCTCGGTTTGGCTACACTTCCTTACAAAATCGCTCTCTCCGACCACCTCTGCCGCAGCTCCGGCGATGTCTTCTTCCCTGACTTCCTCGCCTATTGCTACATACCATAGGTAGCGGGATTGTCTTCATCTCCTTCTTTCACTCCTTGACAAACAAATCAAGAGCTCCCAGGTCCCCTTCCTCCTCACTGCTCTATCACCAAAGGAATTCCCTTCTCTAGCGTCGGCCAATCAAAGCCAACGCCATCTCTTCCCTTTCCTCCATTATTTTAGGTCCCTTAGCTTCCTTCCTCTTTCTACTTCATCCCTCTCTTTAGGTAATAGATTCGACCACCAGTTCACTCTCTCCCCCTCCGTCTTCCTCTGCTCCAACAACGCTCCGACGTGGCCTTCCACACTCCACAGACCACCAAACACCTCTCCAACACCTCCGCTTGCTTCGTCTTGCCTCCTCCATCAAAACCCCTCTTGCTATTTCACCTTTCACACCTCCAAAACTCCCACCGAACTCTGTCTCCTCCGCACCACCTCCTCGAGTCTGCCAAACCTCCACATGCACCCACACGCCACAAGGACACCGCCAGCACCTTTGCCGTCCTCCGACGATGCTTATGGACCATCTGATTAGGGCCTAGCACCCATATTTGTGAGTTGTAGGTTTTGTCGGAGTGCCACCGTTGCCACTATCTTCTCCGATTCCAACTGCAGCTCTCCGGCCGTATTCATCTTCAATACCACCTCTAGGTGCTGCAGCAGACTTACCTCAAGACCCTATCTAGAGCACCAATTGAATGAGGTGTGACGATAGTAGCTCCAATTGCTTGGAAATCCCAACCACTACGCACGCAAGGAAGGGAGCTCAACTTAATCCCACATTGGTTGTGGATGAGCAGTTGCAGCGACATAAATTGAATTAGTGCCTACTGCTGTTTGCCTAAGACACCAGGGGGTCGAGTCCTGATGAGAACCTCATCATGAGCCCTAACTAGCTCATTTTGACCTAAGAAAGTGAACAAAAGTTCCTACATAACCTAAAGGAAGGCCTAATTCAAGAGATCATTGTTCTAGGAGGAAAACATGAACTAAAGGGTTAAACTGCAATTTTACCATTGCAGTACATCAACGGGATTTCTCAGGATCTAAACATAGGTCAATTGGACTTAATAAGAGAAAAAAGTGGGATGGTTCAGTCAGAAAAAGGTTATTGTGAAATTTAAGAATTAAATGACATTCTGTAACCCTAGAATAAACCCACTTAATTTCACAAGGTTCTAGTCAGGGTAAAACTCAACTAAACCCTCCAAAATTCATGGAAAAATATCCCCTAGGGTTTAGAACCTTCAATTTGTCCTTTGGAATCTATTTTGACCTAGATTGGGGTCCTAATTCAATATCTAACCTAATTTGGGTTTTTGTGCAAAATATCTAGTCAAACATGGTCAAACCTAAAATCCAACTTCACCATTGGATTCCTTAGGTCAAAATTAGGTTTGTACCAAAATTTGGACCTAAGGGAAGGTCATCTTGACCTACTTTGCAAAATAGTCCACCTAATTACATTCTGGCCCATAACTTTGAAAACCCTTACGCAAACCCCCTCAACTTCCTCGTCACTTTTTGTATTTCGGTCCCTCTTCCATTTCAGCAGAGGAACCATACCTCCGGTGAGGTTTTGAGGAGGATTTCTCCTCGCTTCCCCAAGGAGCTGCTCTCAAATTTGGTAAGGGGATCCTCTGAGGAATCCCCCACCATCTGAGTAGTTTCCCAAGATCTGGTTCGCACCATACCTCGCGTGCGAACGCTCAAGAGGCATGGGTATGATGTCCAACCCATACCTCCGGTGAAAGTCTTGCACTTGGAAGATCTCCTTCCAAGCACAAGGCCCTCTGTCTGTGCCTTTAAAAGAAGACTCAGGTCCAACCACATCTTCCAAGCCTGTTTTGGCCGCAGATACCCCCTGAAATTCGTCCCTCCTTCGTCTCCAGCCATCTACCTGCAGGCTCCGACAACCTCTCCTCCCTCCTCTCGTCACTCTGCCACCATACCAATGGATGATGTCCTCCATGGTGGTGGTAGTGAGCTCATGGAGGTGGAGTGGCTAGCTAAGTGGAGGTAGCGTGAATGGCACCAATGGAGTGAATTTGCCAAGGAAGTGAATGGGTGTGAATGGCCACCCCTTAGGTCTTTTTATAGACCTAAGGGAAGCTCTCGAGAGAATTATGGAATTCTCTAGAGAGGCCTATGGTGGGAGCTCGTGGGAGAGTGAGAGAGAGAGGATGGATGGTGGTTTTTAGATCCACCAAATGTGGATATAAAAATTGAATGGCTCTTAGTTGCTAATTTTGGCAACCAAGGCAACCACACATGGTAGAGAGTTCTAGAGAACTCTAGGCTAGGTATTTTCATGTGGATGGTGTGTGTGGGTGTGTGTGGGTGGAAACTTAGGTGGCTAGGTTGATTAGGTTAGGTTTTAGTGGGTTTAGGTCAAGGTATGTCTCAAATTAGGGTTATAAACCCTAATTCACTTAGGTAAAGTGCAATTAAACTTAATAAAAGTTTAATTGGGTGTGTGGAAACTTAATTGAGAGTAAAACAACTTAATTAATTTAGGTCTAAGTCAATTGGTCTCTCACTGGGTCCAATTGGATAGTGTGTGCTGAGATCAGGGCTCAATTGGACTCAATGAGTCCAATTGAATAGGCTGATGGAATTGACTAAGATCCAAGTCAATTAGGTTTAGTGAGGACCTAATTAGGTCCTTATGGAGGTCTAGAGGTGATGTACTAGGGTTATGGCACCTTAATTTAGGTTCCTATGGGGTTGGAATTGGGTTTAGGGACCTAAAGATCCAAGATCAAGGCTTAAATCTCAAAACAGGAATTGGAGAGCAGTATCAAACGTCTAATAATAGTGTCAGGCGTCTATACTCAAAAATCAGAAGTCCAGACTTGTTATCTGGACGTCCAATCAAAGTCAGGAGGGATTTTGGGTTCTGTTTTCAGTATTCTGCAGAAATTGGACGTCTGATAAAGTGTTTACACGTCCAATAACACTGCAGAAGTGGGTTTGAGGTATGCGGGAGATGGCTAAGGATCCTGGACGTCCTATAACTTATCTGGACGTCTAGATAAGGGTTGGAACTAAGGTTTTAGGGCTTCCTAGGGTGTTGTGACCTAATCTAAGGGTGACTAAGGCTTGGGGAAGTCTCTAGGCTATCCTAGGGCTAGAATGGACCTATGCTCTTCACAATTTACTACTTTATTCCTACTTAATAGCATAGAAAATCTTTAACTCCCTTACATTATTATTCCTACATCTAATCTAAGCCTTCTACTCCAGCTCTACTGCAACTCCCGTTATTTCAGATCCAGCTTCAGATCCTGCTCCAGATCTACTTATTGCCTGCAATCGACATAATGCACTTAATCAGCACATTATAACATTATTTTATGCATAGCTAAAGTAAAGCAGTAAAGATGCAGATAATGCTTATGCGTGCATGAATTTCCCTAACTTATGCTAAGTTCTAGCCTAATCTAGGTCAATTAAGACCTATGATTGCTGCACAATCATACCCCCATGCCTAAATCTTGCTAGTCCCTAGCAAATGCAAGACTAATTTATTTACAGAAAGGGTCCCTAAGGGACTGATTATTTTATCAAGTGTATGCATAGAGATTTTTCTCCTTTTTGTTTTCATCCTATGCTCTAGAAATTCAGACAATCGTGAAAGTGCAGCTATGTAGCTTTTACAACGGATTCGAGTGAAAAATTGATTCACCTCTAAAGCCTGTACTTGATCCCTAATAAAAATTCTAGCAGGATAGGCAGACTTCTTCCCTCGGGGTATTCAAGATATTCTATGAATTCCACCCCGGCTTTAGGCTTAGGTAGAGAATCTTTGAGAGAAAGGATTATATATTTGGTGGCTCACTCTCACTTGGTGCTACATAGAGACTAGTACTATAGAATCTAGATCCCCGGATTATTAAGTAACTCAACTCAGAGAAAGATGAGAAAAACTATGCTCTCTTTTGATTCCTTTGTATTCATTCTCTCTTTTTCTCACTTTGTTTTTTTTAGAGCTCACTATCTTACCAGATTCACACATATGATCTGTATTTGGTGGTCTCACTAGGCATTAACACTTTAATAAGTTCTCATAACCCTAACACTAAGTTGGAATTCCTCAGCCAGTATTCGGGCGGTTAGAAACATGAGAAAATAGGTTAAGGCCATATTTGGTGGATCTCAATTTTATTTGGTGGTATTGCCTCAATGAAATAAACACTAAATATTCATTCTTTTGTTTGCTTTTTCTTCTTTATCTTTTTTTTTTCAATTTTTCTCTCTTTTTTTTCATCATTTTTTTTTTCAACATAACACAACTAGCACACATTCATGAACTTTACTGAGGAGGCATTATTAGGGATTGGTGGTACTTAATAGACATTGGGTAGCATATTTGGTGGAAGTGCCTAGTCACGGCACCGGGAGAGACGAATAGGATGGTGTATTTCTAACCTTGGCATCAATGCCCTCCTTCAGCTGAGGATTTCGTAGAGAATGATCATAACCATCCACCTTAGCCCTAGTTTTATGAAAACTCGCTCTCCGTGTATTTGCCTCATTTGGTGGCTTTCAAAATTCACGCAAAATGTATACGCAGGAACCGAGAGCGGAAACTATGCCTAATCTCTGAGTATCATCACCTAATTATCTAGGATTCCAAATTCCTTACACTAATCTTAGAGCACCAGTACACTCTACTCTCACCTCACACTATTTGGTAGATTTTTGGAAGAAAATCTACCTGACTCCCAAAACTCTATCTAGGGGTTCAAGAAAAGAAGCACTGCTTCTTCTCGGCAGACTAAAGACGTTTATCAGCCTTTACCGTGAATCCATTGCAGATTCTACATGTGTGTGAAAAGCTGTACTGGATTCCATATTACAGGAATCAACTAGAGGATAAAGTCCCTAATGCATTCTCTTAATAAAATAATTTTATTCATGAATGCATTATGCATATATGCTATAAACAAGCAACCTCGTATAATCTATACTTCATGAAATTCCCGTATTGGGTTACAATCATATTAACCCTAAATTTAGAACAAGAGGTGAGTGGGTGAGTCAGAAATGGCTGTTGCGGATGATTTCTAGCTCTAATGCGAGCATTGGAGGTGGAGTCGGTTGTTCTTTTATTTAGGGTCCTAAAGTACGTTTTACATGCATCTCTGAGGTTTTCCTAAGTGTTGGCAAAAAAATTTTTTTCAGCTTTTCTGTATCTATCCCCCCCATGCCTAAGTTCTTGCATGTCCTCATGCATGAATGTAAAAGAAAATAAGTACTGCAGGGAGAGAATGGGTAGAAATCACCTGTAGTTGCTCCTGAAATTATACATTCAGCACCGACCAACCTGTTAACATATAATATACAAAAGGGAAATATGCTAAAACAAAATATGCTATGTATAAAAATGGTTATGTATAGATGATGGTGAAATGTGGGATATATGCTATCTATATGTGCTGAGTTTAATGCCTGCAGCTGGGCGAAAACTCAATCAGATGTGTCATTTCTAGCATAGGAGCCGACTAAGATTAAGAGAAAGATATGCTCGTATGCTCCCAGAATCAGTGGTCCGGAGATGCGAACCAGCTGATTGTGCACCCCTACTCCAAAAAGTCTAGCTATAAGAAAGTGTGGAGTGGTGGTGGAAAATAGAGGATAATCAGAGGGGGAATCATGATGTTGATTTAGCTTATTTATCATGTCCCACAATTCAGCAGGAAGTTGCTAAGGGAGTAGATCAAAATGTATCTCAAAACCAGAATCTGAGTCATAGGGTTCCTCATAATGACAATTGACATCAAAGATCATGCCCTCTCCAGGTCTGGGTCATATGGGGGTATCCGTGAAAGTAGAAGATCTGTGGGGAGGTCACTGAAATCCTCGTCAGAAATTACTTCGTCCTCATCAGTACCCATCTCTGATTCATTAGAGGCTGTCTCCTCAGGCTCAAAGTCGAGCCATCTACTAGGATGCTAGGTGCGTCCCCAGCTCCTTCTGCTCAAAGCTTCACCCTCATATGCATTGGGTTCCTCAGTAATTCCTGCCTCAGGTAGCATATTTATTTCTTCAGTTAAGTCGTCCATTGCTATTTATGGTCTTCGAATGCCAGGATCAGGGATAGAAAGTGTCATCTCAGAATCTTTAACATCCAAATTAGGGATGTAGGTGAAAGAAGAAGAGTGCAGATCATAAGATGTTGGCTCTAGCACAGGTTCACCTACAATGGGAAGTGGCTTAGGCTGATCAGTAGTGTCGCATGTAATGCTTGACTCAAGATCCATATCCTCAATTGGATCTACTTCCCTTGTCTCGATTGGGTTATCTAACCCGAGAGGTGTCTCCCAGGATTTAGGATAATCTAATTGCGGCTCAGTCCTGGAAATATCAGTCCTTTCCTCCTCAATTTCAGATGAACCCATTCAGCATACTTCCTGCTCCTGTCTCATATCCACGCTAGATTCTTTTTCCCCTGAGTGATCTTCCAATATTTGCTCCTGAGAATCTTCTGTGTCCTTCCGGCGTAATCGTTTCAGATTCCTCGTGGTCTTCAAGGCTATTTTCCACTTGATATCTCACAAGTAGTAGTTCTTGAGTTTCTAGATTTTGTCTCATTAGCCTTGTTATTTCTGCTGTTTCCCGAAGAAGCTCCATCACAGCTTGTTGATGCGGAATCCAGCTTTGTCTTTGGTTCGGTTCAATGATAGCCTGGATTTCGTGTAGATAGGATGCGGCCTTTTCCTTAGCGCTCGCTATAGCTCTCTGTATTCCATAATGCGGCCGCATATGCACCGGTAGCTCTTCAGGGGTTCCAGGGGGTGAATCAGGTCTACCCATGTTCCATGGGTGAGAAGCAGGGGTATGAAATCCATATCCTAGGTTATAAGATGCGGTCCTTTGAGGGACCAACTGGTATGGGTCATAATATCCAGGGTTAGGATATGGGTCAACCATTTCGGTAACCCAAGGAGAAGGATCAGGCGAAGCGAAAAGTCATCTTCACGACCTTGGCTTCCGATCCCAAGGTTGAGCTGATTTAGTGACCCGGGCTCTCAGATAAGCTCGTGGGTCCAGCTCTCCTAGATCCTGATTAGGTCCAGATCGAGGGTTAGCCATTGCGGTTAAGCAGATAGAAGTGACTCGCCTCCTTGGGAGCGACTCCCAAGGTCCAACTAAGTGAGGTCGAAGTGACCTCCTTCCGTGCAAACACTGCCCAACCCTTGGGTTGGTGTAGCCACGCAGGACAAGACTAAGGCCCTGTCAATCAAATGGTCCTTATAGATCAGGTGACCAGATTTTCCGTTAGAAGTTTGAATTCTTGAAGATAAGTTCATCATTCAACCGACTGAAGGTGATTCCCACCTCTCAAGCTAACCCAACCAGTCTGGTTACAGGGGGACTAAGGGGAAGGTTCTTCCTTTGGCTTACGCCTCCGGTTCCGTTGACCCCCAAGCCGCGGTCGTTTGACACTACCCCGCAGACTTAGTCACCAGGTTTGGCAAAAGAGATTAAAAACACCCAGTAGTACGACAATGAACTCGGGTTGATTTCGTGTTTTAAAATAAGTTTTAACCCATTTTCTTCAGTGGGACTTGTGGGAGTGGCCCACAAGGTGACCAAGCTCACTGGCTAATTAGACTTGATTAAATCTAGGTTAGCCCAAAGTGTGGTCTCTAGTTGTAACCCTAAAGATTCAACCTAGTTGCATGCACTTCTAGGGTTTTTCTTTTTCTGTTTCAGCAGACCACAAAAGTAAAGTTGGTTCTCTAATGTTAATTGGAATCCAATTAATTTGAAATTTTGTGAGTAAATTCCTTTTTCAATTAGTTTTCAGAGACTATTTTTTTCGAATTTTTAATGTTACAACCGAATTTTTAGGGAATTTTGAATATCATGGCGTCAGATCTGGAATTTTGACCCCTGGATGGCTTTTCGCTTTGAAACAGTATCAAATGACCTTAAAAAATTCAGGAAAAATATGAAAAATAAAGCAAATTAGGACAGCTTTCAAACCCCACCATTTTTAGTCAAAACAAATTCATGGATTGCTCGAAATCACTTTTTGAAGTTTGAAAATTTTTGAATCTGGGTCAGTCTGACCCCTGTGCACTTTGCGAGTTTTTAAAAATTGTATACTTGGAATTTTGTCAAAATAATGGTAGTGTTTGAAAGATGGTTTGAAAATAAAGGTTTAGCCCGAATTTCAGAATTTTTTGCTTACTAGTTTTTCGGCAATCGAATTTTTAAATCGAGCTTGAAATCTGCCTGAAAATTAGGAGATGGTGGAAAAGCTTTTTAAAGAGGTTTGAATTTGAAATTTAAGTCTTTCACCAAAAAGATTTTTTTTTTCAAAGCTTTTGCACGTTTTTTTTTCGCAAAGAATTTTTCAAAAGATTCAAAGAAAATATCTTTTTTTTTCAAACTAGCCTAGATTCGAAAGGAAACCTAATCTAGATTTTTTTTTCAAAATTTTTCTAATTTTGATTTTTTTTTCACGAAAATAAGAAAATTCTCTTTTTTCTTTTGTCATTTGAGAAACCAATTCGTCAAATAGTCTCTGAAAAACTAATTGAAAAAGGAATCTACTCACAAAATTTCAAATTAATTGGATTCCAATTAATTTGAAATTTTGTGAGTAGATTCCTTTTTCAATTCCAATTATCATCAGAGAACCAACTTTACTTTTGTGGTCTGCTGAAACAAAAAAAAAAAACCGTAGAAGTGCATGCAACTTAGGTTGAATCTTTAGGGTTACAACTAGAGACCACACCTTGGGCTAACCTAGACTTAATCAAGTCTAGTTAGCCAATGAGCTTGGTCACCTTGTGGGCCACTCACCACAAACCCCACTGAAGAAAACGGGTTAAAATTAATTTTAAAACATGAAATCAACCCGAGTTCGTTGTCGTACTACTGGGTGTTTTTAACCTCTCTTGCCAAACCTGGTGACTAAGTCTGCGGGGTAGTGTCAAACAACCGTGGCTCAGGGGTCAACGGAACTGGAGGCGTAAGCCAAAGGAAGAACCTTCCCCTTAGTCCCCTCGTAATCAGACTGGCTGGGTCAGCTTGAGAGGCGGGATTCACTTTCGGTCGGCTGTACGACGAACTTATCTTCAGTAATTCAAATCCCTAACGAAAAATCTGGTCACCTGATCTATAAGGACTATTTGATTGACAGGGCCTTAGCCTTGTCCTGCGTAGCTACACCAACCCAGGGGTTGGGTGGTGTATGCACTGAAGGAGGTCACTTCAACCTCACTTGGTTGGACCTTGGGAGCCACTCCCAATGAGGCGAGTCACCTTGTCCGGACCATCTTCTCCCCCCATTTCTTCTACTCCAAGAGCCACCATGGCAAATCCTGGACCTGGACCTAGACCGGGTCAGGACATCGAGAATATGGACCCGATGGCTCGTCTGGAAGCCCAGGTCGCTGAATCTGAGGAGTGGCATCAGCAGAGCATGGATCGCATTCTTACGGTACTTGACAGGATGCAGCACCCGCCGCGAGGAGAATAACTTGGGGATTTCTATGACCCAGCCGCATAAATCGCCGCACCTCTTGTCAGAATTCCCGTAGGCGGAGACGCGTTTGAGCTCAAGCCCAATGTAATTGGGTTGATCAGCACTCATTTCTACGGGAACTCAAGCGAAGATCCGTTCCAGCACCTTGAGGACCTAAGTTGAATCGCTGAAATGATCCAACCCAGGAATGTTGATCTCGGGATTATTCTGATGAAGCTTTTCCCGTTCTCTCTGAGGGACAAATCTTCATACTGGTTCAAGACTATTAGGAAGCCAATTGGAACCTGGCCGAAATTACGACGTGAATTCCTGCAAAAGTTCTTCCCAATCGGTCGAACAAACGCAATGCGGCGCGCAATCACGACTTTCTCCCAGGGAGCTGGGGAGAAATTACACGAAGCATGGGACAGATTTCACGACCTTCTCCGAAAATGCCTGCATCATGGTATACCCAGATGGAACTTAGCTCAGACTTTTTACCATGGTCTAAATGACACACATCAATATCTGGCCGATGCATCTAGCGGTAGGAATTTTCTCGCAAAAGACAAGAACAGTGCATTTGAGCTGTTCGAATCATTAGCATAGAACTCGATGAATGCCGCATCTATGAACCAGTTCCAGCGGCCTGGTCAGCAGTGAGTTGGTGTCCACGAGGCTCACACCGAGTCTATTCGAGCCGACATGGATATCATTGTCAAGCAGCTGGATAGAATAAACTTAATCGAGAAGAAGATTGACCAGATCAGTCAAGGTCAATTCGATTCGAGCTCTACCGCCGCAAGATCCTCCTATGCACCCCGAGCCCCACCTGCTCGAGTTAATTTACTAACTCAGGATGCATCTTCTCCGTATTTACGAGATCCCGCATATCAGGATCCCATGAATAATCCGGATCTGGCACCTTTCGACTAGGGTTACGCACCACCCGCAGATTATAATGCATATCCCCTTGACAGATATACGTCTCAGACATCTTCGGCCTACGAGGGCGTCAGCGCTATCCAAGGATATGGGCATAATAACCTATACTCAGAGACGTATAACACTGGTTGGCGCCAGCATCCGAACTTCTCCTGGTCTGGTAATTCACAGAGACCACATCAAGATCCACACTACCAGACCAAGCAATATGGGAATGCGCAAAACATGTACCCTAGGCAGCAACCATTCCCGCCTCAGCAGCAACAACCCCGCTCGTTATACCAGCCGCTGCACCAAGCTACCAACCACCCTCCAAGGCAGGCTGACCCTTTGGAGGCACTGAAAGAGGAGCTGCAAGAATCGATGAGGAAGTCTACACAAGATAGCTTGCAGATTATGAAGGCGATGGCTGATCAGATTCAGACCATACAGAACACGCAAAACCAGCTATTGCAGGAGCATAGGACTCAAGGAGCCTTGCCCTCCCAACCTGTCCTGAATCCTCGATATGTACAGAACCAGGGTGCCCCGCCCAGGTTTCAGGCACCGTAGGGACAGGCACACGCCATACTACAGGCGCCTCCTGCACCACCCGGTTGCACGCAAGGCCAGCCTCCTTTGCAGAATCCCGCGTATTCTGCCCCTTCCACTCCCCCACCACCTCATGGACAACAAGCCGATGCACATGCTGTTTCTTTGTGAAGCGAAAGGAAGACATTCGACCCACCACCTAGGCAGGCGGGTCCTGATTTTTCCCACCCTCCGCCACAGGCGAGTTCAACTCCATCTTCATCATCTTAGGAGCCACCTGCAGTAGATAAGGGTAAGAGGCCATTTAACCCTAAGATTCCCGTCCCTTTTCCTAAGGCTCTGACACGAAATATAGCATGGAAAAAGGACATGCAGAATTTCGAGGACCTGAAATAGATGTTTAAGGAAGTACATATTCAGGTCCCTTTCCTCAAGGCTATCGATCACATTCCCGCTGTCGCTAGGTTCTTCGAGGACTACTGTACCCCAAAGCAACGGTCAAGAATTAGACGACAGGTGGTACTGTCGATAGAAGCTAGAGCCATGATTCTAGCCGACTTGCCGCCAAAAAAGAAAGACCCTAGTACCCCACTCATATCCTGCTTCTTGCAGGATTCTCCATTTGATCGGGCCCTTCTAGATTTGGGTTCATCCATCAACTTAACTCCCACCGCCGTATTTGATCGATTTCGATTTGGGGAGTTGAAATCCACCTCGGTTACAATTCAGCTGGCTGACAGATCAATCAAAACACCGAGGGGGGTGGTTGAGAAAATGATCGTGAAAGTCCACGAGTTCTGCTTTCCCGCAGATTTTTTTGTTCTTGATATGGAAGTTCCTCCCAATCTCTGAGATGCACCAATTATTTTGGGTCGCCCATTTCTGGCGACAGCCCGAGCGAACATCGATTATGCATCCAGGTGTATGGAGATTGCCCTAGGCAATGAGCGACTTCGACTAAACATATTCAAGGCAGCAAAGAACTTCAACTATGATCGAATAGAGGATGATGGTGAAGACGAAGATTCGGCTTACTGTGGTAACATTGGGCTCCTTTGCGACGACCCAATGTCTCATTCGTCTACACTATCAGGGTTCTCGGACCTCGATCCACACGGGAATGAAACCACTGCATTACACATATCTCCCCAAGGATCTGACTGTTTAGGGTGTGCTTCTGACCACAGCACCCCTGAATCCAGCTATCCTGGTCCATATATTACTAAATCGCCCCTGTTATTGAAAGACATGACTACAGCTAACGAGTTTCCCGTTAACGCAGTCGCAACCGATTTTACAGGTAGCGAATCAATGAGAATTCACGTGCACATGGATCAGCAAATTCCCACCTTCGATTCTACTCCTCCCACTCTCATATCTGATTCCAACCCACCCATGATTGAATTGAAGCCCTTACCTGACTCACTCAAGTACGTGTTCTTGGGCGAAAGTGAGACATATCCAGTCATTATCAATGCCCACTTAACAGAGGAACAGGAGCATCAATTGATTTCTACACTTCAAGATCATAGGGCTGCTATCGGGTGGAGTATTGCTGATCTCTGCGATATTCGCCCCTCGTATTGCACTCATCACATTTACACGGATGAGGGGGTGAAACCTTCGAGACAACCTCAAAGACGGCTTAACCCGAATATGCTAGAGGTTGTTAAGAAGGAGATCATCAAATGGCTGGATGCAGGCATTTTATATCCAATCTCAGACAGCCAGTGGGTGAGTCCGATTCAGATAGTGCCCAAGAAAGCAGGACTCACCGCCATGAAAAATGATAAGGGCGAATCCATCCCGACCCGCACTGCGACATCTTGGCGGGTCTGCATTGACTACAGGAAATTGAACACGGCTACCCAGAAGGATCACTTTCCTTTGCCATTCATTGACCAGATCTTGGAACAGTTAGCTGGACGCAGTTTCTTCTACTTTTTGGATGGATACTCCAGGTATAATCAGGTAGCGATTAGCCCAGAAGATCAGGACAAGACCACATTTACATGCCCCTTCGGAACATTCACCTTCAAGCAGATGCCCTTTGGCCTCTGCAACGCACCAGCGACATTTCAGCATTATATGGTGGCTACCTTCTCCGACATGATTAGGGATTATGTGGAGGTATTCATGGGTGACTTCTCTATTTTCGAAGATGATTTCGCGTCTTGTCTTGATAACCTCACCAAGATCCTGAAATGGTGTATTGAGGTAAACCTAGTACTATCCTAGGAGAAAAGCCATTTCATGGTGAGGGATGGCATAGTACTAGGGCACAGGATATCTAAAAATGGACTCGAGGTCGATCGGGCTAAATCAGAGATTATCTCCCACTTACCGTCACCTAGCTTGGTCAAGCAGATTAGATCATTCTTGGGTCACGTCGGCTTCTATCAGAGATTTATACGCGATTTCCCAAAAATTGAGCGGCCTTTGACAAATCTCCTGGTTACCGATGTCCCAATTGAATTCGATACCTCGTGTCTCAGCGCCTTCGAGACTTTGCGAAGTGCTGTTTCCGACTCCCCGATTCTCCAACCACCCGACTGGTCGCTTGATTTCAAAATGATGTGCGACGCTTTTGATTTTGTCGTCGGTGCTGTTTTAGGCCAGCATCAAGAGAAAGAACCCGTTGTCATATACTATGCTAGCAAGACCCTGAATGAGGCTCAGCGCAATTACACTGTCACCGAAAATGAACTGCTAGCAGTAGTATTCGGGTTGGAGAAATTCAGATCATATTTATTAGGGTCCAAGGTCATCATCTTCACTGACCACTCCGCCCTCCGGCATTTGTTGGCAAAGAAGGATGCCAAACCATGGCTCATTAGATGGATCCTTCTATTGCAGGAATTTGATATCGAAATCCGCGACAAAGTCGGAAAACAAAATGTGGTGGCGGATCACCTATCCAGATTGGACCCAGACCACATTCCTTATTCCTTGCCTATCCATGAACAATTTCCGGATGAATCTCTTTTGGCAATTCATTTTGTCGAGTTCCCCTGGTATGCGGATTTCGCGAACTACCTTGCCGCTGGCAAAATTCCCGGGAACCTATCCAAGGACCAGAAACTCAAATTCATTGCAGAGGCTAATTACTACCTCTGGGATGACCCATTGCTTTTTCGCATTGGAGCGGATCAGATTATTTGCAGATGCATCCCTGACTCTGAGATCCCCAGTGTGTTATCTTTCTGCCACAATGATGCGTGTGGTGGCCATTTCTCGAGACGGAAAACCACTGCAAAAATTTTGCAGTCGGGATTTTTCTAGCCAGCCATCTTCAGAGAAACACATGATTACGCCCAACACTGCAAACGATGTTAGTCGGTCGGTTCTATGACCAGAAGAGGCATGATGCCACTCCAACCCATCATGGTCGTAGAAGTGTTCGACGCTTGGGCATCAATTTTATGGGCCCTTTTCCAAACTCGCATGGCTTCGAGTACATATTGCTAGCCGTTGATTATGTCTCGAAGTGGGTCGAGGCCATCCCAGCGAGACGGGCTAACCACAAGATCGTCATTTCTTTCGTACGGCAAAATATTTTCGCGAGATTCGGAATACCTCGCGCTCTGATTAGCGACGGGGGAAGCCACTTCATCCACGCCCATTTCAGGTCGTTATTAAAGAAATACGAGGTACATCACCGCATAGCCACCCCGTATCACTCGCAGACCAATGGGCAGGCTAAAGTGTCTAACCATCAAATCAAGTTGATTCTCCAGAAGACGGTTAGACCAGACAGGAAGGATTGGTTCGACAAATTAATCAATGCACTCTGGGCATATCGAACCGCATACAAGGCCCCACTTGGAATGTCACCATATCGCATGGTATATGGCAAGGCCTGTCACCTTCCTGTAGAGCTGGAACACCACACCTTTTGGGCGGTGCGAAAATGCAACCTTGACCTCGATGTAGGAGGTCGAGAACGGAAACTTCAACTCAACGAATTAGAAGAAATCCGGCGGGAGGCCTATGAGAATGCATTAATATACAAGGACAAGACCAAGGCCTTTCATGACCACCACATCCGGAGGAAAGTATTCATGCCCAACCAGCGAGTCTGGTTATTTGATTCACGGCTGAAACTATTTGCGGGGAAGCTTAAGTCCAAGTGGACTGGCCCATATGTTGTGATGCAGCCATATCCTAACGGGGCAGTCCAGATCAAGGACCTAAAATCTGGGCATATATTCACGATAAATGGCCAGTGCCTCAATCCATTTTTGGCCCAGGAACCTCCTCCACTTGACGAGACTGTTCATCTTAGTGAGGACGTGTGATTGAGTGGTCGCCCAGCTAGAGGCATTAAACTCAACACGTATAGATACCACTCACTCCACATTCCACCATCATTTATATATAACCATTTTTATACATAGCATATTTTGTTTTAGCATATGTCCCTTTTGTATAGTGCATGTTAACAGGTTGGCCGGTGCTGAATATAATTTTAGGAGCAATTACAGGTGACTTCTACCCAATCATCCTCTGTCAGATTTATTTTCTTTTATATTCAAGCATGAGGACATGCAAGAACTTAGGCATGGGGGGGTAGATACAGCAAAAACTGAAAAATTTTTCATGCCAACACTTAGGAAAACCTCAGAGCTGCATGTAAAACATACTTTAGGACCCTAAATAAAAGAACAACCGACTCCACCTTTAATGCTCACATTGGAGCTAGAAATCGTTCGCAACAGCCACTTCCGAATCACCCACTCACCTTTTGTTTTAAATTTAGGGTTAAGCTGATTGTAACCCGATATGGGAAATTCACGAAGTACAAATTATGCAAGGTTACATGTCTATAGCATATATACATATTGCATTCATGAATAAGATTATTTTATTAAGAGAATGCATTAGGGATTTTATCCCTTAGTTGATTCCTATAATCTGGAATCCAGTACAACTTTTCACACACATGTAGAATTTGCAATGGATTCATGGTGAAGGCTGATAAACATCTTCAGTCTATCGAGAAGAAGCAGTGCTTCTTTTCCTGAACCCGTGGACAATGTTTTGGGAGTTAGGCAGATTTTCCTCTAAAAATCCACCAAATAATGTGAGAGAGTAGAGTGTATTGGTGCTCTAAGATTAGTGCAAGGAATCTGGAATCCTAGATAATTAGGTAATGATACTCTAAGATTAGACATAGTTTTCGCTCTCGGTTCCCACATATACATTTTTGTGCAAAATTTTGAGAGCCACTAAATAAGGCAAATACGCGGAGAGCGAGTTTTCATAAAACTAGGGCTAAGGTGGATGGTTACGACCATTCTTTACAGAATCCTCAGCTGAAGGAGGGTATTGATGTCAAGGTCAAAAATACACCGTCCTATCCGTCTCTCCCGGTGCCGTGAGTAGGCACTTCCACCAAATAAGCCACCCAATGTCTCTTGAGTACCACCAATCCCTAATAATGCCTCCTCAATAAAGTTCATAGAAGTACGCCAGTTGTGTTATGCTGAAAAAAAAATTAAAAAAAAATAGAGAAAAAGAAAAAGAAAAAGAACGACGAAAAGAGAGAAAAACTGAAAAAAAAAATTAGAAAAAGAAGAAAAAGCAAAGCAAAGAATGAATATTTAGTGTTTATTTCATCGAGGCAATACCACCAAATAAAATTGAGATCCACCAAATATGGCCCTAACCTATTTTTCTTGTGTTTCTAACCGCCCAAATACTGGCTGAGGAATCCCGACTTAATGTTAGGGTTATGAGAACTAAATTAAAGTGTTAATGCCTAGTGAGACCACCAAATACAAGTCATATATGTGAATTTGGTGAAGTTGTGAGCTCTAAGGAAGAAAAGAAAGAGAAAAAAGAATAAGAGAGGAGAATGAATACAAAGGAATCAAAAGAGAGCATAGTTCTTCTTGTCTTTCTCTGAGTTGAGTTACTTAGTAATCCGGGAATCTAGCTTCTGTAGTACTAGTCTCTATGTAGCACCAAGTGAGAGTGAGCCACCAAATATATAATCCTTTCCCTCAGAGATTCTCTACCTAAGCCTAAAGCCGACGTTGAATTCATAGAATATTTTGAATACCCCGAGGGAAAAAGTTTGTCTATCCTGCTAGAATTTTTACTAGGGGTCAAGTATAGGCTTTAGAGGTGAATTAGTTTTTCACTTGAATCTGTTGCAAAAGCTACATAGCTGCACTTTCACGATTGTCTGGATTTTTGGAGCATAGGATGAAAACAAAAAGGAGAAAAATCTCTATGCATACACTTGATAAAATAATCAGTCCCTTAAGGACCTTTGCTATAAATAATTTAGTCTTACATTTGCTAGGGACTAGCAAGATTTAGGCATGGAAGTATGATTGCGCAGCAATCATAGGTCTTAATTGACCTAAATTAAGCTAGGACTTAGCATAAGTTAGGGCTATTCATGCATACATACGAATTATCTGCATCTTTACTGCCCTTCCTTAGCTATGCATGAAATAATGTTATAATGTGTTGATTAAGTATATTATGTCAATTGCAGGGAATAAGCTAATCAGGAGCTAGATCTGAAGCTAGATCAGGAATAACGAGAGTTGCAGTAGAGCTGGAGTAGAAGGCTTAGATTAGATGTAGGAATAATAATGTAAGGGAGTTAAAGGTTTGCTATGCTATTAAGTAGGAATAAAGCAGTAAAATGTGAAGAGCTTAGATCCATCCTAACCCTAGGATAGCCTAGAGACTTCCCCAAGCCTTAGCCACCCATAGATTAGGTCACAACACCCTAGGAAGCCCTAAAACCCTAGTTCCAACCCTTATCTGGACGTCCAGATAAGTTATAGGACGTCCAGGACCCTTAGCCATCTCCCGCACACTTCAAACCCACTTCTGCAGTGTTATTGGACGTCCAAACACATTGTTAGACGTCTAATTTCTGCAGAATACCCAAAACAAAACCCAAGATCCCTCGTGACTCTGATTAGACGTCCAGACAACAAGTCTGGACTTCTGATTTTTGAGTATAAGACATCTGACACAATTATTAGACGTCTAATACTGCTCTCCAATTCCTGTTTTGTGATTTAAGCCTTGATCTTGGATCTCTAGGCCCCTAAACCCAATTCCAACCCCATAGGAACCTAAATTAAGGTGCCCTAACCCTAGTACATCACCTCTAGACCTCCCTAAGGACCTAATTAGGTCCTCACTAAACCTAATTGACTTGGATCTTAGTCAATTCCATCAGCCTATTCAATTGGACTCATTGAGTCCAGTTGAGCCCTGATCTCAGCACACACTGTCCAATTGGACTCAGTGAGAGTCCAATTGACCTAGACCTAAATTAATTGAGTTGTTTTACTCTCAATTAAGTTTCCACACACCCAATTAAACTTGTATTAAGTTTAATTGCACTTTACCTTAGTGAATTAGGGTTTATAACCCTAATTTGAGACATACCTTGACCTAAACCCACTAGAACCTAACCTAATCAAACTAGCCACCTAAGTTTCAACCCACACACACCATCCACACGAAAATACCTAGCCTAGAGTTCTCTAGAACTCTCTACCATGTGTGGTTGCCTTGGTTGCCAAAATTAGCAACCAAGAGCCATTCAATTTTTAGATCCACATTTGGTGGATCTAAAAACCACCATCCATCCTCTCTCTCTCACTCTCCCACAAGCTCCCACCATAGGCCTCTCTAGAGAATTCCATAATTCTCTAGAGAGCTTCCCTTAGGTCTATAAAAAGACCTAAGGGGTGGCCATTTGCACCCATTCACATCCTTGGCTTCCATTGGCACCACTCACCTCATTAGCTCCATACATGCCCACCTTCACTTAAGCTAGCCACTCCACCTCCACGAGCTCACTACCACCATCATGGAGGACACCATGCCAGGATGTTGGATCAACCCTACCTCTCTCCAAGGGTCGGCCTAAGCTACATTGGCCGCCCCTCATTCTCCTCCCGACCACTCCAATGACATCGAGGACCACCCCTGAATGCCCTCTATTCTTCTAGATTTAATTCATGTTCTTCATAATTTTATTGCTTTTATTACTACTTAATAGCGTAGTCTTACTTCTCCCCCAATGATGCATGCAAAATCCCCCCATAGATTCTTATATGCAATCATTTTCTGGTAGCTATATTTACATTTTTAAGCATTCATGTACAAGCTTTCTTCTACCTTCTATGTTGCAAATAGTCTCTTGAATGAATAAAAGATATATTTTTATATATATGTCTATGTGTTGAGAATCACCATGAGCTTATTGCAATATCTTTTGAGTGATTAATGTTGCCTATTTTTAATTCCTGATATACTTGCAACTAAGCATTTCGTACTTTAATACGTAATAATCATAAACCGGCGTGTGATTTTAAACGAAGTAGAGCGGCAAAAGATTGATTTCAAAAGTAAATCAAATGCCTCCCAGAGACGAACAACCGAGACTCAAGTCTCGTAATCTTTACAAACTTAATTTTTGACGAACGTTTTTGCGTGACTACACTATGATTTCCGACAATTTTCAAATGCGCGAGAATGGTTCCGTCACATTCCCAGATGTCTGAAAATCAAAAAATTTAGTCTGAGCTCGCGTCTACGCACGTGCTGTGCGCAGATAGTACTCTCGTTTTCCTCTTCTTCTCTCTCTTTCGTCCCCAGCAAAACCCTAAACCCATCTTATAAAACTCCTCCTCCTCCTTCGTTCTCCTCACTTCTCAACCACCAGCCACCTCCCTCTCTTCCTTTCCACAGTGAGCAAGAGCGTGAGAGCGACGTGAGAAGGAGAGGAGGAGGTGAGCTTGCGAGCTCGCGTGGGAGCTCACCGGTGAGCGCACAGTTGGAGCGACGCGTGCACGAGGCGGAGGAGTGCATCGGGGAGGTCCTCCTCGACACTGCTGCAGCCGAAGCTGTAAGCGAGAGGGTGTGGTGCGGCCACGCGCGGCACAGAAGCAGCGAAAGCAGGTTCTGGTTCTGGGTTTCTCCCAGAATCAGACATCTGGAGTGACCTCTAGACGACGGTGCAGACGTCTGGAGGTGGTTCTAGACGTCTAAGGAGAAGGCTTTGCGAAGGTACGTTCTCTCTGCAGATACGACCATGCAAACCGCTCCGCCAATCCCTTTTTGCATGCCCACTTTGAGAAGATCGGATGTTTGCGTGCAGGATTCGCTTTGGGAAGGTGCGGGACATGCCCTCCCACGCTTTTCAGACGTCTAGGGAGCTTACTAGACGTCCGAAGAGGTGGTCGGATGTCTGGAGCTAGGTCTAGAAGGTCCAGAAGAGTTCCTGGATGTCTGAGGATTGGCGCAAGTCTTGAGGTATGACACTGGACACTTTTAAGACGTTTGGAAGTTGTTTCAGACGTCTAATTTGAGTCAGAAACGTTATTTTTGACCCGTTTAGGGTCCGTTTCAAGTCTGTTTTCCACAAATAAGATATCGATGTTTCCCATATGAATTCCTCTACTTGTTAGAAGACTTTCTATATGGTTCTGAATATCCTGTTGTGATTGATCCTTGTGATAGGACTTCGTTCCATTGCGAGTTCAAGGCTAGCTGAGGCACATGAACCTGCCATTCAAGTCCCCACTACTCCTGGGTTTACTGGTAGAGTGGCTTCCCCTTAATTTAATTTAATTAAAACCTAAATGCATGTGTGGAATGAATGATTAGAACCTAGGATATGGCATGAATCCTAGGACAAGAAACACTTGAAATGTCTATAATGGATGATTGAATTGCAATCTTGAATGAGTAGATAGAATGATAACAAATGCCTGTAAATAAATAACAGCTATCTGTGAAATGTAAAGTACTTGTGCTAGCAAACTGTTGCATGTAAATTCCTATTGTATACGTTAAATGACATAATACGAGCTGCATGTATATAAATTGAGAATGGTAACGTGAATGATGGAAATACGAGCTACCTGTGTATAACCTGTGTAGGGAAATGTGAATGATGGAAATACAAGTTGCATATGTATAACATGAGAATGGAAATAGAAATGATGAAACCTGGTATGGCATGGCATGAGGAATATGAGTATGAACCCTACGGGGAATTAGGAGTTGAGCTCCTGGAAATAAATGGAATGGATCTGGAAATGTGTTGGGAAGTGTGCTGGCCCTTGAGTATGTGGTACCAAGGGGAGAGCATGTTACCTCTTAGTGTATAGGGGTGCTTGCCGCCTTCGGGTTGAGACTTGGGGTGGGTTTAGCCACTTTGCACCGACTCTGTAGCCCTCGTGTACACTATACCGAGGAGAGCTACTAGTGTAAGGAGAGAGCTAGCCACCCCACGGGGCTCAGGGTTTAGGTAGCTGCCCTACACCGACTTGTTAGGCCCACTGGGCAAACTAGGGTAGTCAGGCGAGGGTGCGCGGACTGTGGAGGGGCGAGACCCATGTTTGGTTACTGAGAGGGGCTAGACCCCTGTTACTGAGAGGGTTAGGCCCTATACTGGTTATGTGTTGTACTTTGGGCACACGCACTAACGGAACAGACTGACAGTGTGCCAGTGCGGGGTAGCTACCCATGCACTTATTGCGCATGCCATAGTCACCGTTACGTCTGTCCGTGACCTTGGGGTGATTGACTAGGTGTAGGATCACCACAGGGGACTCTCCCAGCCAGGAGAGCACCACGTGTGCCTTCTACTCTTCGGAAAAGACTGCAATCAAGATCGTTCCCACGAGGAACATTCGAGATCAAGAAAGAGACCTGATAAATAAACCAAGTGGTGAAAAGGAATAATTAGTTAAAGAAAGTAATTGAAAAACAACATCTACCTGTCCACTTTTACTGCTTTAGTTAGTTGGTCGCCACTCTACTCAGCGTTCGCTGACTTTGTGTACTCATAAGCCTTTTCAGGTCCAGGTGTTGAGCAGCCAGAGCCTACGGCTGCAGAGGGTGCTGGGCCCAGTAGAGCCTAGTAATTGTATCTTCCTTGTTGTACTCCTTTCTGTTGTAGTGAGTAGACTCTTGCACCTTTACATTTGTACTCTTACATTCTGTACTTTATATTCTTGTACCTGGTTACTTTTCTACTGTCATGGTGGTGTGTACTGTAGTAGTTTTACTTCTTTACTGCTGTACTTTTGTTACTGTTAGTTGCTTAGCATAGTGAATGTGGATTACTTTCCTGCTTTTTGGTTACTTTCTCGTTGGACGACTGGGTCTTGGGATCAGTCGAGTCGGTCCGGTCTCGTGTCTTGTAGGGATTCGGGAATCGGGTCGTAACAAGATGGTATCAGAGCAAGGTCGTCCCAAGAAGTAAATCAACTAGCTTGAGAATAACCAATTCACATCTTGTAACTAGAGTAACCACCACAATGTACCTTTTGACATCTATTCTGGGGTTCTTTTGCTGAATGTCCATTGAAATTGGCGTCTTCTTGTTCTGTTGTTTACGTCTCCCTGCAGGAGATGCCTCGACGTGGAGTCATTGAGGCGGGCCGCGGACGTGGCCGTGGACGAGGTCGGAGGGGCAGACGTGCTGAGCCCGACGTTTCAGTGGACCAGCCACTTCTCTCGAGCATTCAGGCCCAGGACCTCGCCCAGCTAATACGGGAGATTGTATGAGAGGTGCTCCACCTGCCTCCACGGGTGCCTTTCCCTGGGGACGTGGAGGGGGAGTCCTCTGTGGTACCGCGAGACAGACATAGCGTTGGACGTGGGGGAGGGGGTGGTCCTCCACCGCCCCCACCGCACTCTGACACTTCCGAGCATGAGCCCTCCCTACCTGGAGGCGTGCCCGTTTCCCTACTTCAGCGACATTACGAGCTTTTCGGACAGTTCCGGAAGCTGAAGCCCCCCTCCTTCAAGGGAGATGAGGATCCGACTAAGGTGGAGGACTGACTCGAACAGATCGAGAAGGTGTTTAACACCCTTCGCCCCCTGCAAAGTGCCGCATGGCATTTGCCACGTACCAACTGGAGAGCGCGACACACAGGTGGTGGAGGGCAGTCAGAGGTCAGGAGAGGGCAGAGTCGACGTGGGACCAGCTTGTGGTCCTCTTTTGCGAGCAGTACTTCCCGCAGACATGGCAGGATCACAGGAGGCGGGAGTTCCACACTCTCCTCCAGGGGACGATGACTATGAGCGCGTATTGTACGCGTTTTCTGGAGCTGTCTCATTTCGCTGCGACAGTTGTGACTACTGAGGAGGAGCGCCTGTGGAGGTTCACCGAGGGGCTCCAGCCGACTATTCGGGGGTATGTCAAACCCCTGAAGCTGTCCACGTTCTCGAGAGTGGTGGAGGCAGCTATGACATATGAGGAGACCAACCCGACCGCACGTGACATTGACAGTGGACGGAAGAGGCCCTACCAGCCAGACTACTCACAGGGCCGGCGAGAGGAGGCATGTGGCACCCGCAGGAGAGCCGTCACGCTTTGCGAGGCCATTAGTGGCCTTTGGGGGCCCCCGATAGGGGCCAGCTGCCAGCACTGGACCCCCGCCCAGCCATCAGCAGGGACCTTCCGAGGGCGGGAGTTGAGTTCCCCATTGCTACCAATGTGGCTAGCCGAGCCACATCAGGAGGGACTACTCGTCTAGTGCTGGAGGCCAGCAGATGCACCCTGCACTGAGCGTTGGAGGATGAGCAGGAGGCTGTAGTTCCCTGGCACGTAGGGGAGGACAGTAGTCGAGGGGAGGGTACCGGCCAGCGGTTACCCGTCCGATGCAGAGTGTGGCTGCTTCTTCCGCACCGAGAGCTGAGGGACGTATCAACGCTCTGACACACAAAGATGCCAGAGCTTCAAGTTCAGTGGTGGCAGGTATGGTTATAGTTTCCGGCAGATTAGTTTACACACTTTTTTGATTCCGACGCCATGCACTCGTTTGTTGCTGCTAGTTTTGCTGTCAGTTTGGGATAGGACTGTGTGTTGTTAGAGGATCCTTTTGTGATCAGAGGTCTAAGAGGTCAGCTGTTTGTAGCTGAGGAGGTTTACACAGACTGTGAGTTCAGTGTTGGGGGACACAGCCTCCCCACTGATCTGATTATGATACCGATGGACTTTGGCGTGATTCTAGGGATGGATTGGTTGTCCGCTTACCACGCTTTGGTGGACTGTTTTGAGAGGAAGATCATCTTCTCCATATCGGAGATACCTTCCTTTGAGTTTCACGAACAGCCGGTGGACAGAGGCTTCAAGTGCATTTCTGCACTTCGGGCAGCAAGACTTTTGGGCCAAGGGTGTGAGGGCTTTCTGGCTTGTGTAGTGGCAGAGCCCAGCCCCGTGGCAGACTTTCAGAGTATCCCAGTGGTCAGAGAGTACCCCGACATGTTTCCAGAGGAGCTGCCATGACTACCGCCCGACCATGAGATCGAGTTCGAGATCTCACTGGTACCGGAGACCAGCACCATTTCTACAGCACCTTACAGGATGGCACCACTTGAGCTGCGAGAGCTCAAGTCCCAGCTGCAGGATCTTCTAGAGAAGGGCTTTGTGAGGCCCAGTGCATCTCCGTGGGGAGCCCCGGTATTATTTATGAAGAAGAAGGATGGTACCCTACTCCTTTGTGTGGATTACATACAGCTGAATAGGGACACCATCAAGAACAAGTATCCGCTGCCAAGGATTGATGATTTGTTTGACCAATTGCGAGGTCCCACGATTTTCTCCAAGATAGACTTGAGGTCTGGTTACCACCAGTTGAGGATCAGGGAGACCGATGTCTCCAAGACAACTTTCCTCATCCGGTACGGACACTACGAGTCTTTGGTAATGTTGTTTGGGCTGACCAACGCCCTCGCTGCTTTCATGGATTTGATGAACCGGGTGTTTAGACTATATCTGAATCAATTTGTGGTAGTATTTATTGATGATGTGCTCATCTACTCACAGGATCAGGCGCAGCACGGACAACACTTGCGGATGGTTTTGGACATGTTGAGACGACATAGGCTGTATGCCAAATACAGTAAGTGCGAGTTCTGGTTGAGGCAAGTGACCTTCTTAGGTCATGTGATTTCAGGGGATGGCTTGGCTGTGGACCCAGCCAAGGTGGTGGCAGTACTTAGATGGGAGAGGCCACATACAGTGACAAAGATCCGCAGTTTCCTGGGACTGGCAGGTTACTACCGGCAGTTTATCAGGGGTTTCTCGTAGATTGCATGTCCTATGACAAAGTTGACCTGGAAGGACGTGCTCCTTTCTTGGACAGATACTTGTGAGGCATGTTTTCAGGAGTTGGAGAGGCTGACTTTGGCTCCTGTGCTCACCATCCCGGACAGCAGTGGTGGTTTCTTCGTGCACACGAACGCTTCTTTGCAGGGGTCAAGGGGTGTGCTCATGCAGTGGGGTCACATTGTCGCTTACGCTTCGCGGCAACTAAAGCCCCATGAGCATAGCTATCCTACCCATGACCTAGAGCTGGCAACTGTCGTCTTCGCACTGAAGACGTGGAGGCACTACCTGTACGGTGAGACTTTTGAGATATTCACGGATCATAAGAGCCTCACGTACTTGTTTGATTAGAAGGAGCTTAACATGAGACAGAGACGTTGGTTAGAGCTCCTGAAGGACTATGACTGCAACATCTCCTACCATCCGGGGAAGGCCAACATGGCGGCTGACGCCTTGAGCCGAAAGGCGCCGGCCCACTTGGCTAGTTTACAGGCACAAAGTTGGAGACTCATGGAGGAGTTGGGCATTTGGCGACCCTTAAAGTTACTGGGGCACTATGGGGCAGTAACTGTGACACGGCAGACGAGACCAGAGCTGATAGACCGCATCATTTCAGGACAGATGACAGACCCATATCTGCAGTCGTTACGTGACAGAGTACTGTCAGGGGATCCAAGAGACTTCTCCTTTACAGATGAGGTGCTACGTAAGAGGGGACGTTTGTGTGTTCCCAGGGACGAGGAGTTGTTGAGAGAGCTCTTGACTTAGGCACACGGTTCCAAGTTCACCATACATCCCAGGAACACAAAGATGTAACATGATCTGAGACGTGATTTCTGGTGGAGAGGGATGAAGCGGGATGTAGGTGAGTTCGCGACATGGTACGTCTACACGGAGTTCTGCGTGAGATTGTATCCGACTGGGATACCCATTTTACGTCCCAGTTTTGGGCTGAGTTTCAACAGGCCCTGGGGACACGGTTGAGGTTTAGCACAGCGTACCACCCCCGGACGAACGGACAGTCAGAGCATACAATACTGACACTTGAGGACCTTTTGCGTGCCTGTGTACTGGATGGAGGGGCTCTTGGGAGGAGCACTTGCCCTAGCAGAGTTTGCATATAATAACAGTTATCACTCGAGCATCGACATGACACCCTACGAGGCTCTGTACGAATGGAGGTGTACTGCACCCTTGAGTTGGGTTGAGGTGGGGACCAAGTGGGAGGTTGGCCCCAAACTGATCCGGCAGAGTCAGGAGGTGGTTGAGCAGATTCACAGATGACTTCGCACTGTTAGGAGTAGACAGAAGAGTTCTGCCAGTCGGAAGCGCAGAGAGGTGCAGTTTGAGGTTGGGGATCACGTCTTCCTTCGTGTTTTGCCCATGAAGGGCCTGCAACATTTTGGGGTGAAAGGGAAGCTCGCGCCGAGGTTTGTGGGGCCCTTTGAGGTCCTGGAGTGAGTAGGACCCGTTGCTTACAGACTTGCCCTTCCTCCCTAACTTTCTAGTGTGAACGACGTGTTCCACGTGTCCAACCTCAGGAAGTACGTCGTCGATCCCATTCACATTCTCAGCCATAAGAGTGTCGAGGTGGGTGACGACCTGACCTACCCCAAGCGACCAGTGCAAATACTAGACAGAGCCATCCGGAGTTTAAGACGGAAGCAGGTACCCCTGGTGAAGGTCTTGTGGAGGAGCCAGAGGTACGAGGAGGCTACCTGGGAGCCTGAGGCGGCAATGCGAGAGCAATACCCGGAGCTTTTTGAGGGTACGTCTTTTCGGACCGGCTTCGGTCCTCTTTAAGTTTGTTATGCATATGTTGTTCTTTTTCCACACCCTAGCTAGCTCAAGTTTCAGGGACGAAACTTCTTTTAAATTTGTTAGGATGTGAAGACCCGTGTTGTTTGAGCCTTTTAAGACGTATGGACTTTAGGTCAGACGTTTGGTAAGACATCTGGACTGTGGGTCAGATGTCTGGTCAGACGTCTGGATGCATTCCTAGACGTCTAAAAATCAAAAAATTTGAGTATGAGCTCGCGTCTGCGCGAGTGCTGCGCGCAGACAGTACTCTCGTTTTCCTCCCCTTCTTCTTCTCTCTCGTCCAGCCCCAGCAAAACCCTAAACCCCACCTTATAAAGCCCTTCCTCCTCCTTCGTTCTCCTCACTTCTCAGCCACCAGCCACCTTCCTCTCTTCCTTTCCACAGTGAGAGAGAGGGAGAGAACGACATGAGAAGGAGAGGAGGAGCGACGTGAGAAGGAGAGGAGGAGGTGAGCTTGCGAGCTCGCGTGGGAGCTCACCGGTGAGCGCACGGCCAGAGCAACGTGTGCACGAGGTGGAGTGCATCGGGGAGGTCCTCCCTGACACTGTTATAGCCAGAGCTTCTGGTGAGAGGGCGCGGGGCGGCCACGCACGGCGCAGGAGCAATGGAAACAGGTTCTGGTTCTATGTTTTTCCCAAAATCAGACGTCTGGAGTGACCTCCAAACGATGGTGCGGACGTCTGGAGGTGGTTCCAAACATCTGAGGAGAAGGCTTCGTGAAGGTACATTCTCTCTATGGATATGGTCATGCAGGCCGCTCCACTGATCCCTTTTTGCATGCCCGTTTTGAGAAGATCGGATGTCTACATGCAGGATTCGCTTTGGGAAGGTGCGGGACACGCCCTCCCACGCTTTTCAGACGTCTGGGGAGCTTACCAAATGACTGTAGTCACTTCCAGACGTCCGAAGAGGTGGTCGGACTTTTGGAGCTGGGTCCAGATGGTCCAGAAGAGTTCCTGGACATTTGAGGAGTGGCGCAGGGCTTGAGGTATGACACTAGACACTTTTAAAACGTTTGGAAGTTGTTCCAGACATCTGATTTGAGTCAGAAACGCTATTTTTGACCCATTTAGGGTCCGTTTTAGGTCTGTTTTCTACAAATAAGATACCGACGCTTCCCGTATGAACTCCTCTACTTGTTAGAAGACTTTCTATACGGTTCTGAATATCCTCTTGTGATTGATCCTTGTGATAGGACTTCATTCCATTGCGAGTTCGGGGCTAGATGAGGCATGTGAGCCTGCCGTTCAAGCCCCCACTACTCCTGGGTTTACTGGTAGAGTGGCTTTGATGAGATCCTCACCATGAACCCTAACTAGCACAATTTGATCTAAATAAGTGTGAAAAAGCTCCTACAAAATCTAAAGAAAAGACTAACTCAGAGAATTCTAAATTGAAGAATAAAACAAGTCATAAGGGGTAAAACTATAATTTTACCATTGCAGTGCACAATCAGGGTGTCTAAGGATCTGAATACATGTCAAATGGGCTTAAGAAGAAAGAAAGTGGGATAGCCTGAGCCGAAAAGGGTTATAGCAACTTCTACGAATTAAATGACATTCTATAACCCTAAAAACAAACCTGCTTTAATTCACGAGATTCTAAGCAGGATAAAAATCAACTAAACCCTCTAAAATTCATGGAAAAATATTCCCTAGGGTTTAGAACCTTCAATTTGGCCTTTGCAACCTATCTTAACCTAAATTGAGAACCATGACCAAATTTTGACCTAACTTGGATTTTTGTGCAAATTGACCAGTCAAACGTGGCCAAACCTAAAATCAAATTACACCATTGAATTTCCTAGGTCCAAATTAGGTTATTACAAAAATTTGGGCCTAGGAGAAGACCATTTTAACCGACTTTACAAATTGGTCCTCTTGAATTACTTTTTGACCCTTATCTTTTTGAACCCTTGCATTTAGCCCCCTATCTTCTCTTTCGTTCTTTGCAGAATGGTCCCTCTGCTACCCCACGCAGGCACCCATACCTCCGGCGACCTTGCGTGGAGGATGGTGCCGCGCAGGGTATGGGGGTCGCTCTCAGGAACGAAAGGGGGGTTCCCTGCATCGTCCTCTTTCACAGGAACCCCCTACCATGGCCTGCGAGTGCCCATGCCTCTCGTGCGAACGCACGAGAGGAATGGGTCTCCATCTCCGGCCAACTCCGGCATGCTCTCCACAATCGATCCTCGAGAATCTCCTCCCACCAACTGCTATAAAAGGAGCGACAAGGTCCTCCGGTCAGGATAAGCTCATTTTGGCTGAAGAACACCCCCATACTTCGTCTCCTCTCACTCCGATCAGATAGCCCAACGCTTCCAGCAATCATTCCTCCTCCTCTTTGTCTCTCTGCTGCCACACCCACAACAAAGTCTACTCGTCCTCGTCTTCCCACTCCAGGCCGCACCAGCTGGCACCTCCAGATCCCCTCCTTGTCGCCATTACCCCCTTCTGGGCACCTTTGTCCCCAGCGCCGGCAGGCACGCGCCGGGCGCCTCCTCTTTCCCTCTTCGTCAATTAAGTAGGTAAAAACCTTCCCCTTTCTCTCTAGGTTATTTCCTTCTTCTCAATTTGCTATTTCCATCCACCAACCACCACTATCCATCACCACCTTCTCCATCTCCGGCCACCCTCCATTCAGCACCCCGCACCTCCAGACCACCTCTCGAACAAACCCACCCGCACCTCTGCAGTATGCCCTAGGCACACAGCCACAAGCACTTTCCCGTCACGCTGACCCCCGCACCGCCTTCGCCGTACTTTGGCGAAGCTTCCAGAGCTTTCTGGCTTGGCCATGAGGCCGTTTTAGTGTTTTCAGGTCTTGCCCCCCTCGTCGCCATTAACAAACAGTAAGAGCTGCTTAGCGAGCAGCTCCAGGCCTCTTCAGCTCCAGGCGCAAGCCCCAGGCAACGCGGAACACTTTTACGAGTGTGCCCAGGTCTTCAATTGGGGTCGCACGCCTTCGCTGCTGCCCCAATTGCTCGCAGCTTCCTTCCTGCAGGCGCAAGGAGCGGAGGTGGGACTTTAGTCCCACCTTGGAAGTGTGTGAGCGCATGCCCACACATAAATTGAAAAAGTCGCAGAGGCATTTCGCCTCGAATCACTGGGGTGAGGTCCCTCCTCACCTATCACCCGGGTCTCATCTGCAGCTCTTCCCACGCGGACCTAACCCGACCCGACTACCCCCACTCCTATGCACTCCTCACGCACCACCCACATCGGTGTGCCTGGACTCGGGCACGCGACCCGACCCGATTACCCAGCTCTGGGAGAGTGTACCAAAGAGAGATTCAGAGAGAGAGATGTGGGAAAGGGGTAGGGTAGGTGTTTTGCGCTGAGCTTGTGTGTGTGTGTGCAGGGAACAGGTGAGGAAGGAAGAAGCAAGGAGCTGCTGAAGAGAAGAAGGAAGAAAGAAAGAAGAAGAGGAAGAGCAATGGCTGGGACTGAGCCGCAGAGAAGAAGAAAGGAGAAGGAAGGAAGGAGAGGAGCAGCAGAAGAAAGAAAAGAAGAAGGAGCGGCTGATTAGATAAGTCATCTGATTTCTAAATCAGACGTCAGAAAGAAAGGAAAGAGCCAAGTAGAAGAGAAGAGAGGAGGATAGGCTAGAGAAAAAGAAAGAGAAAAGAGGAGGGAGCCTCTGCAGCAAAGAAGAAGAAGATGCAGAAGAAAGAAGAAAGGAGAAGAGAAGGAAAAGAAAAAAATGAAAAGAAAAGAAGCAATTTTTGCTCTCTCTCTCCTTTGTCTTAATTTTTGTAAAACAATATATATTGTGAATTCATATACTTCTGGAATTATAGTTTGCTCCCTGAGTTCGACCTCGAGAAACTTTTAATTCATAGTAATAAATTGTAAACTAGTGATAGCTTTTCATGATATACTACAACGCCTAGGATTTTAAAATAACACGACGAAACCATAGCGCAACCAGTTTTTGGCACCGTTGCCGGGGAGCAACGGCCATTCTAGAAGCTATTGATTCACAATTTTTGATTTCCCATTGACTAATCTCTTCTCTTTTGTTGTGCAAGCACAGAAGAAATCAAGAGGAAAACAAGTAGCCGCACAACAACCACACCAAGGACAGGTAAGTTTCTATCCTCTCATTTAAACCCCTAAATTCTAAAGAGGAAGAAAAAGAAAAAAAGCAATTTGGGAATAACCTGTCTTTCATACGTAGTAAAACACCAAAGTTGTCTGTTTTCAAATTTCAACATACTTTATCTGTACATCCATTAAAGGTAGTTAGGGCTAAAACCTTCTTTCTTAATGATTAGCCCATAGTTGTGGGCTATTTAAGTATTTAAGTGCCTATACATTAGATTAATTCTAACATTTATTTAGTATAAATTAGGATGTAAATAGATTAATTCATAGTTTTAATCTAATTACATAATCCATACATTGCATTCATATCTTAAGTGCATTTAGAATTAGCTTAGAATAGCATTCATCTAATTAGATAATCAATTAGGTACATTGTTTTTATTAACATAGAAGTTGAGGGTCTGTACATAAATAACCCTAATATTTTAACAATATTTTCTTTATTCTTCTTCTTTCAGAACGGCTGTCTGCCGCTCCAACGCCCGGCTGATGCAGTGAAGAAGTCATTCAAGGGGGAGCGAATGTGGTGGATCTGGTCGGGCTGCTGATTTCAAACTTGTGCAGGCCACTACAAAAGGAGGAGGGAGGCAGCCGAGCTCGGGAGGCCTCCGCCACCGACCCACCACTGTGCAGAGAGAACCTCTCTCTTCCACTCCACACTGCCGGCCTCTACCGTGGCGGCGAGTCTCCACCACCGTGGGCGTGTGGTGTGACAGGCCACACCGCCATCCGGAGCTCGCCTGCATTACCGTGAGCACCTTAGCGTGCAACTCCCTCGCCGTCGTCACCAACCACCACCGCCACAACCACCGTCACTGCAATCACCTTCTCAGTAACTTAAGACGTCCAGGAAATTTCCCGGACGTCTGAAGCTACCCGCTCACCTGCGATCACCCGCCTGAGTACCCGTCTGAAGGTACCCGCTCACCTGCGATCACCCGCCCATCTCACCGTTCACGCCCGCACCACCACCCCCGCGCCTGCGCCTTCATCCGTGCGCACCCACGCCTGCAGCGCCACCCACCAGCCTCCAGCGCAACCGCGCCCACCATCAGCCTTCGCCATCTCCACGCGCCTGCAGCTCACGCCATCTCCACACACTCACCGGCTGCAGCGCCCTCCTCCAACCGCGCCTGCAGACCCGACCTCCCGCGCCTGCCGCTTGCAAGCGCCATTCACTCGCGCCTGCAGAGCCCATCGCCCACGCGCCTGCACCCTCCAACAGCGCCTGCAGTCCACGCCGTTCACCACTGCGCCCGCAAAACCGCCAGCAGCGCCCTCCGCCCACGCTTGCTGCAGCCTACGCACCCCCGCCAGCTGCAGCCGCACCCGCTCAACCGCATGCAGACCCGACCTCCCGCGCCTGTAGAGCCATCAGCAGCAACATGCGAGCAGATCTCACGCCAACAGCCGCGCGAGCTCACCGGCTGCAGCACCTCCGCCGGAGCTCGTCTGGCCACCTCCGGCCGCCGCGCGACTCGCCGCCACCACCGATTCGAAGCTCTTGGTCCAAGGGACCTCCTCCGAGCTTCCCGCGCCCGGCCATCGGCTCCTCGTCGCGCAAGACAACGGGGAAAAATTCCCCTGTTTTGCTACAGTAAAACGTTAATTAAAATTTACATTTTCTGCCATTGCCACATTTTAATCATATTCTATTGACTCTGCATTGCAGAAAATATCCTGTAGTTTCTCATAATTGCCATTTCAGCATTGTTTCTTGCTTAAACCTTAATCTAAAGGCAATCTTGGCTTGGTTCTTGTCCAAATTGACTACGAACAAACATTTTTAAGTGGCGCGAATTTTAATACGTTATTGCCTCCCTGTGGATACGACCCGCTCCTCTGCGAGTGGTTATTTCTTGTTAAAAATTGATTAGTCGATTTTTCCACCACATTAAACTACAAACGACTTAAAAGCGAAAGATCGACCAGTAACTTAAGCCCTAATTACCCAATATAGAGGCAACTAACTGGACCAATTAGAGCCTATATAAGATTCAAAGCTAGGGTTTTAGAGACACACTTTCTAAACAAGAATTGAGAATCCCCAAAAGAAGTGTGCCTAAGCCATTGCTTGAAAACATCTATCAAGAGAAACCCTAAGAAATTTGGCTCTTAAAAACACTTGAACCCTAAAAGACAAGACCTAATAAGCTCTCAAAGGAACTAATAGGTGAAGTTGATCCCTTGGATCAACCAACCTTTAAATTCAGTCACTCTTTGCACTCAAAAGGTTAAAGTTCAAGTGAAAACCCTAAGCACCTTGATCCTAATTAAAAGTGGTAGACTTAAGAGGTTAAGGTCCCCATTCTAGTCTACCTAGAATCTCAGTGACAAGAGAGGTCGGGTGGGGGAAACCCTGTAACCCGTGGGGGCGCTCTACCGTGTAGGGGTCTTCGTAGGACTCACCCTCTCTGGCTGCCCAGGTAATTCTCAGGTGGACGACCTTCTGATCAAGGGGTCCATCCGCCCTAAACCTCTATAGTCACCCAACATTTTGGGTGTCTTGATTGGGTCCAGCACTTGCTAAACTCATCTAATCCATCAGTGCATGTTTGGTAGGAGGTCCTTGAAACCTCCTCTAGAAATCCACTCTCCCCGAGGTTGAGCCTCGGTATCCTTATTTGTGCAACCAACTCTTCACATAGACCTCTCCTCTGATTCCGAACCCAACTCACCTTCTTCTTCCACAATGGCTCAGCCAGCTGAGGAAGAGAACAATCTAGAGCACCAGCTCCAGTGACTCAATGACCTCTTCCAGAACTTCATGAACCCACCGCAGCATCCCATGATGAGAGATCACTATAATCCCGCTGCGGTGGCTATTGAGCCTCGAGTCAGAATCCCGACTGGAGGACCTGATTCTGAACTGAAGCCCAACATGATTCATGCCATACCTAAATTCCATGGGCTTAATTCTGAAGACCCCTTCCAGCTCCTTATGAAGATGTTCTCTTTCTCCCTTATGGACAAGGTAGCCCATTGGTATCAGACCCAGACCCGTCCAATCAACACTTGGGAGGAACTTCAGTCCGAGTTCCTGAAGAAGTTCTTCCCTGTTGGTCGGACCAATGCCTTGCGCCATCAGATTACTCACTTCACGCAACAGACGAGAGAACCTCTTCATGAGGCATGGGATCATTTTCAGGATCTCATGAGAAACTGCCCCCATCATGGAGTTCCTAAATGGGAACAAGTCCAGTCTTTTTACTAGGGACTCCATGAGGATATTAGACTATTTGTCAATGCAACTTACGGAGGGAATATCATGGGTCAACATGAGGACACCGTGTGGGAGATTCTCGAGAATATGTGCAAGAACTCCATCAACAATGACTCCATGGGACTATTCGACAAGACGAATACCTGCGCAGCGACGAACATTAGGGGAGCACACGAGACGCTAGACCTGTCCGCATCAGTCGACTTGGAATTGATGGCCAGTCAATTGGACAAGGTCACTATTATTGAGAAGAAGGTGGATGAGCTGACTCAGCACTTGCAACGAGCCACCTCTGCGCAGAATTCCTTTGCACAGCCTCCTTCCGCTCGGGAGACCGTGTAGAACATTTTCCACCGACCTTCTCCTGGGGTGGACTCGTATCCACCCCGATCTGACTCTCGGATCGGAGGAACTTTCGACCCTTTCTATACTACCCGGGGGAATTCCACTCCCCCATTCTTTGACTTTTCTGAGGCTCCTCAGACCTGCGAGAACCTCAACACCATCCAGAATGACCCATTTTCCAGTACCTACAATCCTGGATGGCGAAACCATCCCAACTTCCAGTGGGCGGGGAATTCCCAGAATCCAAGACCACCCTTTCAGCCCCGTCCACAAGCACCTCGTCCTTATCAGCCGCCTCAGCCTTGGCCCAACCCCACTTATTCATCCAAGCCAAACCAAGATCAAATGTCCCTCATCCTTCAGACTTTGGCTGACATTCAGAAAATGAATGCGGCTATTCAAAAACAACACAAGGACGAAATCACAGAGGTCCGAAATCAACTTGCCCAGTTGGCAAATTCTCGCCAACCAGGCACACTTCCTTCTCAGCCTCTTCCTAACCCTAATAGCGTGCCGACCCAGCAACGCGTTATGAACCTAAACCCGGGCCAAGCACATATGGTTTATCAAGCCCCCTCTATTCCTTCACCTAACGGGATGGAGGCTTCAACTTCCTATGCGGGTTACCAGCAGCAGCAACCCATCCTACCAACCCCTAACCAAAACCAGGCAGGGCTGAATTTTGTAACCACCCAGAGTGGTAAGGAGACCCAAGATCCACCTTATCCAGACCACTCCAAGCCTGGTAGTGACCCAAACCCTAGGATAGTAATCCAGGATGTTCCTATCCCTGTCCCAGATCAAAGACCTAGACCTATCCTAGAGGAACCAACCAAGGTTCCATTTCCTGAGGCCTTAACCAAGGGAAAGAGGACAACAAAACCTGTGGCTCCTGAGGAGGACCTGATCAAGCTCTTTGAGCAGGTCCAAATAAACATCCCCTTGATGGATGTAATCCACCACATACCGGCTTACGCATGATTCCTGAAGAATGTGTGTACACCTCAGCGTAAGCCGCAAACCAAGAGTGGGAGTCCAATTGTACTATCAGAGCAAGCCAACTCTGTAATCCTGAGTAGACTTCCACCCAAGGCAAAAGACCCAAGCACTCCCCTGATTTCATGTAAGATCAATGAAACCCAGTTTGATAGAGCATTATTGTACTTGGGCGCCTCCATCAACTTGATACCCACATCCCTACTCAATCATCTAGAAGAATCCGAGCTAAAACCAACTGAGGTGACATTGCAGTTAGCAGACCGATCTATCAAGTCACCCAAAGGAATTCTTGAGGATGTTATTGTTAGGGTGAGGGATTTCTATTTCCCTGTAGACTTCAAAGTCTTAGACATGGACGCACCTAAAAACCCAAGGGATACACCGATCATACTAGGGAGACCTTTTCTGGCCACCGCAAGGGCCAACATTAGTTGTGAAGAGGGTCAAATAGAACTAAAATTTGGAAATCAGACCCTAAAAATTGATATCTTTAAGGCCCAACAAGGGATTAATTGCGGTGTCATTGAACAAATCTGTGATGTCAGAGCTTTGGTTGATGAAACACAATTTGAGAATAACCTGATTATACCTCATCAACCATAAGAAGATCTTGAACCGCAATTAGAGGAGTCAGACCCTAATTCAGACAAACCTATAACTCCTACCCTTGTACTTCACAATCACTCTGAACCACCCACTACTGCTGATAACCCCATCCTTGAACTCAAACCCCTTCCCGATCATTTAAAGTACATCTTTTTGGGTTCTAATCAGACATTTCCTGTGATTATAAATTCCAAGCTCACTCCTGATAAGGAATCCCGTCTGATTGTTGTTCTCCAGCAACATCGCAGAGCCATTGGTTGGACTCTCGATGACTTGACTGGAATAAGTCCCTCTTATTGCACCCACCGTATCTATTCTGAAGAGGGTGCACGACCTTCCCGTGAGATGCAGAGACGTTTGAATCCCAATCTGCAGGAGGTCATGAAAAAGGAGATCATTAAGTGGTTAGATGCAGGGATCATCTACTTGATCTTCGACAATCATTAGGTGAGCCCAATCCAGGTTGTGCTTAAAAAGGTAGGGCTCACCACCATTACGACTAAAATCGGAGAGGTCATACCTACCCGAATAGCCAACTCATGGAGAGTCTGCATGGATTACCGAAGACTCAATTCCTCCACAAAGAAGGATCATTTCCCACTCCCATTCATTGATCAAATTCTCGAGAAGTTAGTGGGAAATAGATTCTTCTGCTTTCTTGATGGGTACTCCGGTTATAACCAAGTGGTGATTCATCCTAAGGACCAAGAGAAGACCACGTTCACCTGCCCCTTCGGGACGTACGCGTTCCGAAGGATGCCTTTCAGTCTCTGCAATGCACCCGTGACTTTTCAGCGATGCATGCTTGCCATATTCTCTGATATGGTAGGTGATTTTTTGGAAGTCTTCATGGATGACTTCTCAGTTTTCGAGGCATCATTTGATGATTGCCTCCAGCACTTGGTTCATATACTCAGGCGTTGCATCGATGTAAATTTGGTTCTTTCTTGGGAAAAGAGCCACTTTATGGTGCCTAAGGGGATCGTCCTAGGATATCTAATTTCTGAGAAAGGCATCCAAGTGGATCGAGCCAAGGTTAATCTGATCTCTAGACTACCTATGCCTAGCTCGATCAGGGACATCCATTTTTTTCTGGGGCATGTTGGTTTTCACCATCATTTCATCCCTGATTTCTCGAAAATTGTGCACCCCCTGACTACTCTTCTCTCCAAGGATGTACCCTTTGAGATTTCCAAGGAATGCACTCAAACTTTTGAGAACCTTCGTGACCGAGTCACCCAGGCCCCAATCCTACAGTCCCCTGATTGGTCTCAATCCTTTGAGATCATGTGCGATGCATCTAATTTCGCTGTAGGAGCGGTTCTAGGGCAGAAAGTTGACGGGAAACTTGTGGTCATCTACTACGCTAGCAAAACACTTGACGAGGCTCAGCGAAACTATACAGTTACAGAGAAAGAGCTGCTAGCCATGGTATTTGCCCCCGAAAAATTTTGATCCTATCTCCTGGGTTCCCACATCATAATCTACTCGGATCACACAGCTGTGAGGCATCTCCTTGACAAGAAGGATGCGAAGCCTCGATTAATCCGATGGATCTTGTTGTTGCAAGAATTTGACCTCGAGATTCGCGACAAGGCAGGAAGACAGAACATGGTAGCTGACCACTTGTCTCGCCTTCCTTCTAAGATCATTAACCCTTCTGGACCCATCACAGAGTATTTTCCTGATGAGCACCTACTGACTATTGGTACTAGGATTCTATGGTTTGCTGATATAGTAAACTACTTAGAATCTCATCAGATTCCATCTGATTGGCTGAAGTCCAAGAAAGACAACTTGCGCTCTGATGCCAAGTAGTACATCTGGGAAGACCCGTACCTTTTCCATATAGGTGCTGACCAAATTATCCGAAGATGTGTCCCGAAGGACGAAATCAATGATATTCTCTCCTTCTGCCATGACCAGGCATGCGGTGGCCACTTCTCTGGGCACAAAATCGCATCAAAAATCCTCCAATGTGGCTTTTATTGGCCCACATTATTTAAGGACGCATACAGTCACTGCAAGGCATGCAGTCGTTACCAAACTTTGGGCAACATGAGCCATCGCAACATGATGCCTTTGCAGCCAATTCTCGTATGTGAAATCTTCGATATTTGCGGGATTGATTTTATGGGCCCCTTCCCTGTTTCGGACGGCTTCGAGTACATTCTGCTTGCTGTGGACTACGTGTCCAAATGGATCGAAGCCATTCCGACCCGAATCTGTGATCATAAAATTGTTATCAAATTAATTCATCAGAATATCTTCTCACGGTTCGAGATTCCTCGTGCAATCATCTCTGACGGAGGGACCCATTTCACCAATGCTCAATTCAGGTCACTGATGACCAAATACTCGGTGTATCACCGAATCTATACTCCTTACCACCCCCAAACTAATGGTCTAGCTGAGCTATCAAATCGAAAGATCAAGAAAATCCTGCAGGTCACTGTTCGACCTGATAGGAAGGACTGGTCGTCCCGACTTCCAGAAGCTTTGTGGGCTTATAGGACCACCCACAAGACCCAATTAGGCATGTCTCCTTTTAGACTGGTGTACAGGAAGGCGTGTCACCTTCCTATTGAACTGGAGCACAAAGCCTATTGGGTAGTACGGAGCTGTAATTTAGATCTTTCTAAGGCTAGAACCCACAGAAAGCTTCAGATAAGCGAGATAGATGAATTACGCCTTGATGCGTATGAGAACTCACGAATCTACAAAGAGCGGGTTAAAGCCTTCCATGACAAGCACATATCTAGAAAGATCTTTCATCCTGGTCAAAAGGTCCTACTCTTCGATGCCCGACTCAAACTCTTCCCAGGGAAACTGCGATCCAAGTGGGTCAGACCATATCTTGTCCGATAGGTTTTTGGAAATGGAGCCGTTGAAATCAGTCCGCTCAGCCACAATTCCTAACCTTTCATCATGAATGGTCAGAGACTCAAACCGTTCATCAATGTAACCTCTACAAATTTGGTTGAGTCATCATTTATCCTCCATTCTCCCTGAGCATATTGCGCCCAGCCGATGGCGTAAAACTCAGGGCTCAACGAGAGGCAGCCCGTCATTCTTTTTGAAAAAATCCGAAACCTTTTCTGACACCGCTTCGCACTTAAAGTTCATCCTTTAGGATAGCCGATTCCGCCTCAGGTACTTGCATCTGAGATTAGAAATCGTCCGCAACAGTCACCCCGACCCATCCACTCACCAAAATACCTGTCCTAATGTATGAACTAAGCTAAATACAAACCCTTCTAAGTTACAATGAGGACATTGCAAATCTTAGGCATGGGGGGTATGAAAGTGCAAAACTCGTAAGAAAAGGTTTTAAACAAAAAAATTCACATATGCCAAAAACACCATAAAAATTAAAAAAAATTTTGAAAAAGAATAATAAAATGAGAGGAGGAAAGAAATTTTTGTGGACTTAACAAAGGAGGAGGAGAAAAAGAACAAAATGAAAAAAAAGGAGTACAAAATGAAACAAAGTGATAGTCATTAGCAAGAAATTAAGGAATTAACCTAAGTTCTGGACCACATTAAGAAAAGAAAAAGGAAAGTGAACAACAAGATTAGTAAGAACGCAAACCTTAGTCATTCTTGGATAGACTCTTAGTACCCATTAAGATCTAGATATTCCTCAAGAGGTTGAGGAGAATGAAAAGCTTAAGTATTAGGTCCAAGGCTTAGGGAGTATTTGGCCTCGGTAACTAACTTTGGTTTACGAGACTCAGTAACTTAAGCACCCAATTTCACACACAACCTGGTTCAGTAAGCATAAGTATCAAAATCACGCAGAAGCATTTCAAAAATTCTGAAAATGTTACCTAGAGTAGGAGCGGCCGATCAACACAAGTTGATTTGGACGAGTTCCCAGCACGGAGAGGTAGGAAATTCCCCTCGAAGATGCGTAACAAAATATCATCTCCTCGGTGCTTGTCTCTTAGGATATTTACATATCCTACTGGGGGCATGTAAGCACTCTGCTAGTTCAGATTCCATGGATGGCATTATCACGAAGTGTCAATTGCCAAGGTCTGAATTCGGCCACAGAACACCATGGACGGGATTATCTCAAAATCTCGAAAGCTAAGGTTCTGGGGGTTACCATGGGCGGTGCTATCTCGAAGCATCGACTGCCAGGGACCCTTGAGGATTGATGATGGGGATAAGGAATCCGATACAGATCGTGTTGAGAAGCCAATCTTAAGCTAGAATTAAAAAGAAAAAGAGAGAAAACTCTTCAAACAAATAAATCTTCTACCTCTCTCTCTTACAAAACGCACTACGAGCTGAACCAAGGCTAAAAATATCTAAAGCACGGGTGCTTTAACCACGAAGTCCAATAAACCTTAGGTTAGTTCCTGTAGGCCTTAAAAACCTGTGCTAAAGACTGAGGCTAAAGCTAGACAGATCTGAATCTTAGTTGGTACTAGAGTACCTTTTAGGCTTATGATTGGCATTCTGACCTAATCAAGGATACAAGAGAAAAAGCACTTATCTAAACTTGATAAGAGATTCACGGTTTAGAACAAAGGTTAAAACCTTAAAATTTTGCTAAGGGATTAGAAAAATCTAGGCATGGGGGTATGATGAGAGCCTCACCATGAACCCTAACTAGCACAATTTGATCTAAATAAGTGTGAAAAAGCTCCTACAAAATCTAAAGAAAAGACTAACTCAGAGAATTCTAAATTGTAGAATAAAACAAGTCATAAGGGGTAAAACTATAATTTTACCATTGCAGTGCACAATCAGGGTGTCTAAGGATCTGAATACATGTCAAATGGGCCTAAGAAGAAAGAAAGTGGGATAGCCTGAGCCGAAAAGGGTTATAGCAACTTCTACGAATTAAATGACATTCTATAACCCTAAAAACAAACCTGCTTTAATTCATGAGATTCTAAGCAGGATAAAAATCAACTAAACCCTCTAAAATTCATGGAAAAATATTCCCTAGGGTTTAGAACCTTCAATTTGGCCTTTGCAACCTATCTTAACCTAAATTGAGAACCATGACCAAATTTTGACCTAACTTGGGTTTTTGTGAAAATTGACCAGTCAAACGTGGCCAAACCTAAAATCAAATTACACCATTAAATTTCTTAGGTCCAAATTAGGTTAGTACAAAAATTTGGGCCTAAGAGAAGACCATTTTGACCGACTTTACAAATTGGTCCTCTTGAATTACTTTTTGACCCTTATCTTTTTGAACCCTTGCATTTAGCCCCCTATCTTCTCTTTCGTTCTTTGCAGAATGACCCCTCTGCTACCCCACGTAGGCGCCCATACCTCCGGCGACCTTGCGTGGAGGATGGTGCCGCGCAGGGTATGGGGGTCGCTCTCAGGAACGAAAGGGGGGTTCCCTGCATCGTCCTCTTTCACAGGAACCCCCTGCCATGGCCTGCGAGTGCCCACGCCTCTCGTGCGAACGCACGAGAGGAATGGGTCTCCATCTCCGGCCAACTCTGGCATGCTCTCCACAATCGATCCTCAAGAATCTCCTCCCACCAACTACTATAAAAGGAGCTACAAGGTCCTCCGGTCAGGATAAGCTCATTTTGGCTGAAGAACACCCCCATACTTCCTCTCCTCTCACTCCGGTCAGACAGCCCAACACTTCCAGCGATCTTTCCTCCTCCTCTTTGTCGCTCTGCTGCCACACCCGCAACAAAGTCTACTCGTCCTCGTCTTCCCACGCCAGGCCGCACCAGCTGGCACCTCCAGATCCCCTCCTTGTCGCCATTACCCCCTTCTGGGCACCTTCATCCCCAGCGCCGGCAGGCACGTGCCGGGCACCTCCTCTTTCCCTCTTCGTCAATTAAGTAGGTAAAAACCTTCCCCTTTCTCTCTCGGTTATTTCCTTCTTCTCAATTTGCTATTTCCACCCACCAACCACCACTGTCCATCACCACCTTCTCCATCTCCGGTCGCCCTCCGGCAAGGCGTTTCCGCCGCCCCACACCTCCATCCACCTCGCCAATCACCCCTAAAGCACAACGACACCTCGCTAACACCAAATCCGCCCTCCATTTAGCACCCCACACCTCCAGACCACCCCTCGAACACACCCACCTGCACCTCTGCAGTATGCCCTAGGCACATAGCCACAGGCACTTTCCCGTCACGCCGACCCCCGCACCGCCTTCGCCGTACTTTGGCGAAGCTTCCGAAGCTTTCTGGCTTGGCCATGAGGCCGTTTTAGTGTTTTCAGGTCTCGCCCCCCTCGTCGCCATTAACAAACAGCAGGAGCTGCTTAGCGAGCAGCTCCAGGTGCAAGCCCCAGGCAACGCGGAACACTTTTGCGAGTGTGCCCAGGTCTTCAATTGTGGTCGCACGACTTCGCTGCTGCCCCAATTGCTCGCAGCTTCCTTCCTGTAGGCGCAAGGAGAGGAGGTGGGACTTTAGTCCCACCTCAGAAGTGTGTGAGCGCATGCCCACACATAAATTGAAAAAGTCGCAGAGGCATTTCACCTTGAATCACTGGGGTGAGGTCCCTACTCACCTACCACCCGGGTCTCGTCCGTGGCTCTTCCCACACGGACCTGACCCAACCCGACTACCCCCACTCCTCGCACACCACCCACGCCGATGCACCTGGACCCGAGCACGCGACCCAACCTGATTACCCGGCTCTGGGAGAGCATACCAAAGAGAGATTCAGAGAGAAAGAGACGCGGGAAAGGGATATGGTAGGTGTTTTGCGCTGAGCTTGTGTGTGTGTGTGCAGGGAACAGGTGAGGAAGGAAGAAGCAAGGAGCTGCTGAAGAGAAGAAGGAAGAAAGAAAGAAGAAGAGGAAGAGCAGCGGCTGGGACTTAGCCGCAGAGAAGAAGAAAGGAGAAGGAAGGAAGGAGAGGAGTAGCAGAAGAAAGAAAAGAAGAAGGAGAGGCTGATCAGATAAGGCGTCTGATTTCTGAATCAGACGTCAGAAAGAAAGGAAGGAGTGAAGTAGAAGAGAAGAGAGGAGGACAGGCCAGAGAAAAAGAAAGAGAAAAGAGAAGGAGGTAGCCTCTGCAGCAAAGAAGAAGAAGACGCAAAAGAAAGAAGAAAGGAGAAGAGAAGGAAAAGAAAAAAAAAAAAAAGAAGCAATTTTTGCTCTCTCTCTCCTTTGTCTTAATTTTTGTATTGTGAATTCATATACTTCTGGAATCATAGTTTGCTCCCTGAGTTCGACCTCGGGAAACTTTTAATTCCGAGTAATAAATTGTAAACTGGTGATAGCTTTTCGTGATATACTACAATGCCTAGGACTTTAAAATAACACGACGAAACCATAGTGCAACTAGGCTTCCCCTTAATTTAATTTAATTAAAACCTAAATGCATATGTGGAATGAATGATTAGAACCTAGGATATGGCATGAATCCTAGGATGAGAAACACTTGAAATGTCTATAATGGATGATTGAATTGCAGTCTTGAATGAGTAAATAGAATGATAACAATTTCCTGTAAATAAATAACAGCTGCCTGTGAAATGTAAAGTACTTGTGCTAGCAAATTGTTGCATGTAAATTCCTGTTGTATACGTTAAATGACATAATACGAGTTGCATATATATAAATTGAGAATGGTAACGTGAATGATGGAAATACGAGCTACCTGTGTATAACCTATGTACGGAAATGTGAACGATGGAAATACAAGTTGCATATGTATAACATGAGAATGAAAATAGAAATGATGAAACCTAGTATGGCATGGCCTGAGGAATATGAGCATGAACCCTACGGGGAATTAGGAGTTGAGCTCCTGGAAATAAATGGAATGGATCTGGAAATGTGTTGGGAAGTGTGCTGGCCCTTGAGTACGTGGTACCAAGGGGAGCGTGATTGCGCAGAAATCATAGGTCTTAATTGACCTAGATTAAGCTAGGACTTAGCATAAGTTAGGGTTATTCATGCATGCATACGCATTATCTGCATCTTTACTGCTTTCCTTTAGCTATGCATAAATAATGTTACAATGTGCTGATTAAGTGCATTATATCGATTGCAAGGAATAAGCTGATCAGGAGCTGGATCTGAAGCTGGATCAGAAATAACAGGAGTTGCAGCAGAGCTGGAGTAGAAGGCTTAGATTAGATGTAGGAATAATAATGTAAGGGAGTTAAAGGTTTACTATGCTATTAAGTAGGAATAAAATAGTAAAATGTGAAGAGCTTAGGTCCATCCTAGACCTAGGATAGCCTAGAGACTTCCCCAAGCCTTAGCCACCCTTAGATTAGGTCACAACACCCTAGGAAGCCCTATAACCCTAGTTCCAACCCTTATCTGGACGTCTAGATAAGTTATAGGACGTTCAGGACCCTTAGCCATCTCCTGCACACCTCAAACCCACTTCTGCAGTGTTATTGGACGTCCAAACACTTTGTCAGACGTCCAATTTCTGCAGAATATCCAAAATAGAACCCAAAATCCCTCTTGACTCTGATTGGACGTCCAGACAACAAGTTTGGACTTCTGATTTTTGAGTATAAGATGCCTAATACTGCTCTCCAATTCCTGTTTTGATATTTAAGCCTTGATCTTGGATCTCTAGGTCCCTAAACCCAATTCCAACCCCATAGGAACCTAAATTATTATTAGACATCTGTTTGTAACCTTGGGGTGGTTGACTGAGTGTAGGATCACCTCGGGGGACTCTCCCGGCTAGGAGAGCACCACGTGTGCCTTCTACTCTTCGGAAAAGATTGCAATCAAGATCGTTCCCACGAGGAACATTCAAGATCAAGAAAGAGACCTGATAAATAAACCAAGTCGTGAAAAGGAATAATTAGTTAAAGAAAGTAATTGAAAAACAACAACTACTTGTCCACTTTTACTGCTTTTGTTAGTTGGTCGCCACTCTACTCAGCGTTCGCTGACTTTGTGTACTCATAACCCTTTTCAGGTCCAGGTGTTGAGCAGCCAAAGCCTACGGCTACAGAGGGTGCTGGGCCCAGTAGAGCCCAGTAGTTGTAGCTTCCTTATTGTACTTCTTTCTGTTGTAGTGAATAGACTCTTGCACCTTTACGTTTGTACTCTTACATTCTGTACTTTATATTCATGTACCTGGTTACTTTTCTACTGTTGTGGTGATGTGTACTGTAGTACTTTTACTTCTTTACTGCTGTACTTTTGTTACTGTTAGTTGCTTAGCATAGTGAATGTAGTTTACTTTCCTGCTTTTTGGTTACTTTCTCGTTGGACGACTGGGTCTTAGGATCAGTCGAGTCGGTTCGGTCTCGTATCCTGTAGGGATTCGGGAACTGGGTCGTAACAAGGATTGTTTCTCCTATAAGAAACTTTCGGTTTCCCATGTAGCATTTAACTATCCACTTTAGCACCTTGATATCTATATTAACCTTTATTACACCTATCAGCTTATGAAAGGCTATTTTGTCTAGTAATTCCATCCTTTGTTACACCTATTAGCTTGTGAAAGGCTATTTTGTCTAGTAATTCCATTTGCTTCTTACTCATAGGATGCTTATCCATGAATTCTTTGAAGTGTTGTATATAACATCTATGGGTAAGTTTTCCATCATCTACAAGTTTGAAATTAAATGCACAATCAGTAAACCTCATCTGAAGGAATGTAAATGTAAATTTACAAGATTATGAAAATGGAATTTTTAAAAGTAATTGCCATATATATGGAATTGTGAACCTTTTGCCTTTGACGTAGCAGCATTTATGCTTGATTTTGCAATATATTTTTCTTCTGCTGCTCATTTTGATGCTGTTTTTTCCACTACTCTTGCATCATGCACATGACTCTGTTCTTCCTTGACATCTTGTGATGTTTTTGTTGGTGCTAGAGCACCACGATCATTTGTTTTGATGATAACAAAACACGTGTTATTTAACATTTGCAATTTGAGTCCTAGATTTCAGGTCAATTGCAAATGTGGACGTGTTTAGAACGGAGTTCGAGCTCGCATCCAGGACGGATTGGAGGAGCTTGACGGAAAACAGAGGAGGTTCGCGTGGAGCGAAAGATTGAAGATGGAAGGAAATGAAGAATAGGATAGATTTCCTTCTTTTGTACTTGCTGTATTTTTCGTTTCTTTTGTTGCTCTTTATTTCCTTAGATATTTCATGTTAAAGAGCCTCAAAGAACCCTAACAGTAGTCCTAGGAACACCGGCACAACCCTAGGATACTTAGGTTTTCTGTAGAATACTTAGAAAACCAATATAGGGTTCAAACAGACTTTCCAGACGTCTAATTCCCAAATCAGACGTCTGATAATGTATTTTAAGACGTCTGACTGTTGTTTCAGACGTCTGATAACTGTTAGGCTGGACATAGGTAGTTCTGTCTAATGAAATCAGACGTCCAGACCTTATACCAGACGTCTTAGAAGACGTCTGATGGACTTGCCAGACGTCCAATTAGTGGACCGTTGGCTGGCTTAGCAGACACTCAAAGATATGACCGTTAGATCCTTATCAGACGTCCATAGGAATTTCCAGACGTCTGATAAATGACCGTTTTGCCTCGGCTGACCCAAAATCTCTTCTCAGAGATTTTCTAGCCGTTGCAACGTTTGGAAATCAATTCCCACAGTAAAAGTAGGTTTCCAGACGTCCAGACATAGTGCCAGACGTCCTGTATGTCGTCTGATGGACGTGCGTAAAAACCCTGTTTAGATCTGATTCAAGTCAGGGAGAAACCCGCATAGAATCAGACGTCTGACCTTTAAATCAGACGTCTTAAAGTGGCCCTCCAGACGTCTGATAACCCTGTCAAGTGTAATCATTGCCCTGATTTCGGCCTGATTCTCTTGGGCTTTGTTCCCAACGGCTATAGAACCTTTCTTAAGCCTTCCAAAGCCTTCCTAAGGCCTCTATAAATAGAGGGGAGCCTTTACACACCTACATACACCAAAAGAAACACACAAGACATACACCTAGAGAGACCAAGATACACTAAGATCAAGTATTTCCACTCTCTTGTGTCCAAGAAGCTCTTGCTCTCTAAGCTCAAGCTCCATCATCTTGAGAGCATCATTCCCTTCGCGCACCCGCTCTCCCGCCGTTGTTCACGAGAGCGACATTGCGCCGTTGCGTGGCTCACGCACCCGCGTCATCCTCGACGCACTCCTTGCAAAGGGGAGTTTCCTAAATCCTATAGAAGCTTAGGTTTATTACTTTGTTGGCTCTATAGGTTGTTGTTTATTTTACCTTTGTCTTTTGGTTGGGTATTCGCTTTGCGAATTCCCGTCTCCTTCGTGGGACAAAATCCTTCTCGTGGAGAGAAGGGGTTGAGGAACGCTACCCTCGTACTTGTAGCGTGGTTGTACTGAGGTTGAATCACCCTCGTTTTAAAGTGATTCGTTTAGTGGATTTGATCAACTAGGTTGATCGGAAAATCCTAACTCGAGAGGGTTAGGTGGTGGTTTTCACCCGGTTTGGGTTTCCACCTAAAAATTCCTGTGTATATTTTGTGATTGCTTATTTTTGTGAGATTGTTTATATTTTCAATTCCGCATTTTTTTGTCACGCTGATCTCACCCCTCCAAGTAGGGAAATTACAATTTTATCATCAGTCCTTGTCTTGCTCATTCTTTTGGAGTAGCTTTTATCCTTGCCATCCATTCATATGACCTACAAATCAAATTTTCTGATTTGAGAATAGGTTGAGTTAGTATATATGAAGCAGTGTGTATTCTCTTTTCTTTCGTTTGTTTGTATGTACATATATACTGAATATTCTCTACAATTCTTAATCCTCATTACATCAGACAAATATGCATATCTAATCATATTCCCCCTTTTTATACATCCATATGTAATCCTCATTCCACAATATCGATAAAGAAGACAGACTTCAGTACATGAGGTGGAATATGCATTGTATTACAATATATAATGGAAGCAAAAATTAGTTGTGTGTTCGTACTTTATAGTTTTCAACCTTAATCGAAATCCTAGTTAGAACAACTTGAAATGCTTTGTTTTTAATCGCATAAAAAGCAATTTTTTGTAATTGAAGTTCATTAATCGTCTATAAGTTAAGGTTTGAAGTATGTATTAGTATTCAAACTTACTTGATGTCAATGCATGATTCCTCACTGAGAATGTGTAGGCTGTTGTGCTCTTCACCGCTGCTTCGCTCCTTTCTGCTCTGCCTTTTGATCAGTGTGGTTTGATGCAGCAAACGATCGAGAGTTTCCTTTATTGTTCCTTCTTTTGAATACGTCTTTTCGTATCATGTCAACCGCTCCTACAATTGATACAATGCTCTGTCAGATAGTACGTATTGCAATGCAACTTTCTTTAAACACACACTGCAACACATCTTTCTAATTGTATTACAATTCTCAAAACTTTTGTTGTGTACGATTTTTTATTTGGACATTTGCATTACAACCATTACGCTTTATATTATTTGTAAGACTTGTTAAATTCATGATACGTTGGTTAACCCCCTTATTAATTACATTAATTGTATTACAAAATCATGTTACATTGACAACGTTACAACTCGTACATGTATTCATTACAACTTATGTCTATTTTATTACATCGTTTAAGTTATTTGATTACAAACAAAATAAACTTATATTACAACGGTTCATCGAAGCTATTACAATGTTTTGTTGATGTTTTATGCATACGTAATGCCATTTGTATATATTAAATCATTTCATTTGATTAGAACCCTCTTTGGTGTACATATTTTATTTAGGCTTAGTTGTATTACAACTTTGTATATGTTGGCGTTACAACTTCATAATGCACTTGTTACAATAATCGTCTCTTCTATTACAATTACAACGCTTATTTGTTACAATCATATACGGTTCTTATTACAAATCTTATATCATGTCGTTATAATATTTTTTATTTTTATTTTACTTGTTACACATGTTTTTTTATTATTCATACAGCTATATTTCAGAACTATTTTTAGCAATTTATCTATATTAATTGATTTTATCAACTACAATAACTTAGGAATGGATTTTTAAAAATTACGAATGTCATTTTTATTTTGGTAACTTCCGCCTTATCCACTTCATTACAATGCCACGTTTGGTAAAGATGATGGTATTTATTTCATTCATAAGATTAAGATCCAATAACTTAGATCAAGTGCTTATTATCGAATTTTTAAGTACAATACTCTGTGGATAAACCTCCTATATATATATATATATATATATATATCTATATAGATATATACATATATATACATATATACATATATATATATGTGTGTGTCTATATATTTATATATATATACGTACATACATATATATCTATATATACACATATATAGATATATATATATGTATATATATATACATATATATGTATATATATATATATAAACATATATATGTATATATATATATAAATATATATAGACACACACATATATATATATATAATCCACACCCACACGCACACTCACCCGCCTCCCTCACCCCGCTACTACACACACCAACACTCACACATAAATAATCACATATATTTATATATGCCTGTCAAACACGTACATCCACATCCGCACACACACACCCGCCTACACACACATATATATACACACACACATGCATACTCGTAGATAGACATTTATACGTGTGTATGTGTATATACACACATACTTACTTATAGATAGACATTTATATGTGTATATACACACATACACATATAAATGTCTATCTATAAGTATGTATACATACACATATAAATGTCTATCTATAAGTATGTATGTGTGTGTAGGCAGGTGTGTGTGGAAGTGGACGTATGTGTTTGACAGGTATATATAAATATATGTGATTATTTATGTGTGAGTGTATGTGTGCAGTAAATGTCTATCTATATATATATATTCACACACATTCTCTCATACATACATACACATATGTATAGTTCCATCCATAATACTATTCACATTTCCATTTCCACGCATTTTATCCCAAGTGGGTATGCACAAGTTACATAAGTACTTAGGATTTACGTGCACATCAATCATTTCACACACACCCACATGTCCACTCTACACATGCACGCGACGCATTGTTATTATCGATCCCGTCTCCTTAGACGGTGGTCACACTAACCTGCATTATATTCCATTGGATCTTTGATTCAATTTTCCCCCTACCTTTATTATATATAGTGTGTGTATATATATATATACATACATACACATATATCTATACATAAATATACATACATAGAAATAAGATAAGTATTTCCGTTCCTTTCCTTTCCGCATTTCTTTTTCTTATTTCTTTTTTTTTGTTGATTAAGAAAAGATAAAAAAAATCTAAAACTGAAAAGATAACTCTTATCTTTGCAGGTACATGATCTCACGTGTAGCAAGATTATTTTTTAACTTGATTTTGGTGAATCTCCAAGGACTAATTTTTTGGCGTATAGCCAAGTACCAATTTTGATGGTATACCTCAAGGACAAGATTATCCAAAAAAAAATCTAAAACTAAGGAAAATCCAAAAAAACAATAAGTGAACTGAAATCACCCGTCATTAAAAATCGTGTAGAAATCGATTAACTCCAAAAATTGCCTCCCTATGTTTGACTATGAGCCTAAAACTAACAAGTTTAAAATTTCATTTAGTCCATGTAATAAATTTCGATAAACTAGTGTAGATTCACCTGTAAGTAATTACTCCCACTATAGACATTTTCACAGTAATTCCACCTAATTAAATAACACTACTCGTGTTTCGTCACAAGGTTTTCTGGCACCGTTGCTGAGGAAGCACCTTCTGGAGTCGGTTTCTACTTTTTTCCTTTGATTTTCTATTCTCCCACCCATCTCTTCACGGGTGTTTTTGTTTGTCTTTGTGCAGGTGAACTAGTTGCAAGGAGGAGACATGCAGAGGAGGCTGGAGACGTGGGTGAGACCAAGGTGGAAGCGAGAGCGTGAAGTAATCGGTGCCGCCTGGACCTTCGCACGCATTGCTGAGGAGGTAGGTGTCCTTGCCTCTTAGCAATTTAGGCTCTCTTGTCACATTAAAGATAAAAAAATTCAAAAAATCAAAAACCCTAAAAAATCTTCTTGGGATTTCTCAGGGTGAGCGGATTAAAATCCACTAGTTGCTTGTTTTCTATCACATCCATCGCCCTCAATTTCCCACACATCCGCATGTGAAAAATTTGAGAATTATGATTCTTTGATTTTTCGCAACACACAATTCTACTTGAGGTGAATTAAAATTTGATTGTTTGTTACACCTCTTCGCCTCATTTATTCTCATTTGGGATCCACATTGTAGTTGGGGAGTCTTGGAATTAGTTTGACTCCAAACCCACCACTACCTTAAACTTGCCTTTGATTTGATCCTGAATTTCAACCTCGGTATATTCATTTTCATTTTACATTATCTTGGTACTTGAGCCTTTGTGTGGATTTCCATTTTGGTGATTGGGAGCACTTGGAGTGCATTGTTTGTCTCCCATTCAGTTTGAATTAAAAGCGATTTGAGCATCCACACGTAGAAACTTCCATTTAGGGGGCCCATTGCATTGTAGCATGCATTCACTCGATTAAGTTGAAGGAGGGTTCCTTGGGAACAAAGAACTTGTATTTCTTGAAATCCGGAGATTGGTTGAATTGGTAATTCACTTGAACTCTAAAATCTATACTACTTGGGATCGGAATTCTAAAAGCTATTCACCATCTAAAACTTCAACTTGTGGAGATTCCCCCATTGCATGCTTGTTTTACACACTCATAAATCAACGCACTTAGGCATTACCCGTATACAATGCCCTTTACATTCCAAAGCACTTGTTTCCTAAGCCTCTTAATCTAAAATTGGTAGTAACTTGACCCCATTAAGGTTTGGACGTCTAACTACCTGCACGTAGCTCCTACGTGCTAGTGCAGGTTCCAGCGTGCTATCAAGTGTCTAAAACTGGGGCAAAATACCTTTTAATCTGGCCCGGTGGTTTCGTCGTCTCGTATTCAATTCCATAGGTTCCAATAGTAGGTAACTTAGATCTTTAGGTCTTAGGTCACATTTAGAGGTTAGGAGCTTGATTGATAGATTTGTTATCAAGTGCACCTATTCAGCATCATCTCTCTCATCCCCTTCTCTCTTCTCATTACCCCAATTCTTCTTTCAGCAATGCATGTTTGGGAGGAGGTTACAAAGCCCTGAACTATTTGAATCGTCTAATAAGCATAGGAGGGTAGAATCCGGTGAATCGTCCTTCTCCGTAAACATGGCTGCTCGCCCACCCCTAAATCCTAGGGGGGGGGAATCGTCCCCCTCCCAATCCACCAGGTGGTGGTGGAGCCGTCGACCCATTAATCCACCTCCAAGACCAAATGGCATTGTATACCTAGTAGATTAAAGCCATTAGGGAAACCTCGGAGGAAATGCAAAATCCTCCAGAATGGGAGGAGCCCAGGTCTCTTAGCTCATATCAGAATCCCGCTGCTACAGAGACCCTTGGGCAAATTCGCATCCCCATGGGCGGGGAAGATTTTGAATTGAAACCGAACGTAATTGGCCTAATCAACTTCCATTATCATGGACTTGCCAGTGAAGACCCTTTTCTTCACTTGGAGGACTTAACTCGTTTAGCTGAAATGATTAAACTAAGAAATATCGGGTTACACATTATCTTTATGAAAATGTTCCCATTTTCGTTGCGGGATAAAGCTGCGCAATGGTTGCGCACTATTGGGAAACCCATCCGTTCTTGGGAAGAGATGTACATAGCGTTTCTCAAGAAATTCTTTCCAATCGGGCGCACCAATGTGCTTCGCCGTGCTATAACTTCTTTCACGCAACAAAACAGCGAACAATTTCCTGAGGCCTGGGAGAGGTATAATGACCTCCTCAGGAAATGTCCACATCACGGTTTGCCTAAGTGACATGTAGCCCAGATATTCTATTATGGGTTAAATGAAACTTTGAGGCAGATTGCGGACGCTTCATGCGGACGTAATTTTATGAATAAAGACGAGGATGGAGCATTTGAACTATTTGAAAACATGAGTGAAAATTCCATAAACAACACTTCCATTGTCGCCTTTAATCGGACCAGCGTGCCTTGGAGGTTGACACAGGACCCTCCCATTCATCCACTGACTTAAACTTGATTACACAAAAATTGGATGAAGTCTCCGTTGTGCACAAGAAGCTGGACAAACTCTAGGCCAACCCTGCCCATTCTATGGCTCACACCTCAACTCCTCCATCACATCACAAATCCAATCCTTCCCAAGTCAAGCTGATTTCCAAGAATCCTACATGACCTACACCATCCTTACCGAGTATCATGCCAAGCAACTCGGTAAGTAATGTGGACCTGGCTTCTGCAAGCTAGTATTATGACATGGAGGAGCAAGCCTCCATGTACTCGGATGCATTATCACATGCAGACTCGTCTTCTAAATTTGAAGACATGTGCACCCTAGGGAGCAACCCATATTCTGCTACTTATAACCCAGGGTGGCACAACCATCCAAACTTCGCATGGTCCAACAACCCTCAACACCAAAACCCTGTTGGTGGACCAATGCGATCGTCCGTTCCCGTCATCCCAAGGGCCCAATATTGTCCACCGACAAATCCTCCACTGAGCCCTTGCGCACCTCAAACAGATCACGCATCAAACCCTCTTGATAAGTTGATGCGAATGATGACGAAATGTCCAAGCGCCATGAAGAAAATATGACTTCTCTTCAACACCAAATGGCGCAGCAGAATGTTGAGATCAATCAACTGTGCATGATGACTCGATCTCAAAGCACTCTTCCTGCCCAACCTATCCCAAACTCGTGAAATTTTGTACCCCGTGGTCCGTAGCCACAAGTACAACCTTCTCAGGGACAGGTTACCAAGTTCTTCATGCTCCAAGTACTCCACCGGGACTTCAGGCTAATCCCGCAGCAGCACATCAATCCTATGTCCCTGTTGTGAACCCTCCTCCACCTTATGATCCTACTAGACCTATGACGTCCAATGAGCTTACTACGAGGAGTGGTAAAAAGAGCATCAATCTGCCTCGACCTAATTCTGGCCCATCTTCTTCATCATCCTCTCACTCAGATTGCGCACCGCATTCTGGTGAGGATGACACACCCAAACTGGTGTAAAAATCAGTCCCATTCCATGAGGCTCTACTAAGGGAGGCAAAATGCAAGAAAAAGAACACGCAAACCTTTGATAACCTGCGTGATTTATTCAAGGACGTTGAGATCAAGGTTCTCTTGCGAGAGGCGATCGACCACATCCTGATTGTCACCCATTTCTTTAAGGACTATACTACACCTAGGCAACAGCAAAAGAAAACCAAGAACTCGATGGTTCTCTTGACTCATGAGAGTTGTGCTATACTATCAAAATTACCACCGAACCAGAAAGACCCAGGCACCCCTCTCATTTCATGTAGCATCAAAGGCTGCAATTTTGATTGTGCCTTGCTAGATTTAGGATCTTCCATTAACCTCGTAGCAGCCAACATGTTTCAGGAATTTGTATTGGGAAATCTAAAACCCACCCCTATTACATTACAGTTGGCAGATCATTTTGTCATAATCCCACGAGGTATGATGGAAGACATGGTGGTTAGGGTCAACAGTCTCTATTTTCCTATCGAGTTTCTTCTAGTAGACATCGAAGTTCCTGATTCACTTTCGGATTACCCGATAATCCTTGGTAGACCTATCTTGGCCACACCCGCGCCCATATCGATTGTGAATCGGGCTGCATTGAGATAGCCGTGGGCTCTGAAAAGCTCAAACTTAACATTTTTAAGGTCACCAAGAACTTTCATTGAGATCTTATCAAGGATGACACATCTGATGATGACATGACCATTAGTGCATGTATCGGGTTGGTAGGGACCTATTCGAACTTATGCGGCATACCCCTGGAGAATCACCTGACTAACCTTTACTGTGACATTTCCAACCCTCCCCTTACCCTTATCTCTTCCTAACCCGACCCCTGACGAGGCCCACTCAGCTTCTTACACCTCATGGCCTGAGTCATTTCCAGACTGCTCACCTCTAGTCTACCCCCTTGAAGACTGGAGTGCCCATTCTTTCCTGCCAAATCAAGCGGAGGTGACATTCCACACAGAGACCTTGTCCCCAAGCATTGATCACTGGGGCACTCCTTTCTTGGATCCATCAATCCAAGATGTCCCTACTCTTGGCCAACCTGAGGGCCAATTTCCTTCACCCCTCATTCTTTCCTCTAATCCTTTTGGGACACTCTCGTCCCAAGATTTGCCAGATCTTTCATCATCCACTCCTGAGCTTAAAGTGCTGCCTGACACTCTAAAATATGCTTTCTTAGGATCAAATGAAATTCTTCCTGTAATCATTAGTTCAAAATTATCCAGGGATCAAGAGTGCAAGCTAATGAAGGTCCTAATTGAACATAAGGCAGCCATTGCATGGTCTCTTTCTGAATTTACTGGCATTAGCCCCTCCAACTGCACTCACCGTATATATACAAAGGAGGAGGCTCGGCCTTCCTGCGAGATGCAGCGACGTCTCAATCCTAATATGCGGGAGGTCATCAAGACTGAAATTATTAAGTAGGTTGATGTGGGCACCATTTACCCGATCAGCGACAACTCCTAGGTGAGACCAATTCATGTTGTGCCCAAAAAGGTGGGTCTCACCATCCGTGTCAATGAAAAGGGAGAATCCATCCCTACATGTACTCCTATGTCTTGGAGAGTGTGTGTAGATTATAGGAAACCCAATACTACTACCAAGAAAGGCCATTTTCTGCTACCTTTTATCGACCAAATCCTAGTGCAATTAGCAAGAAATCAGTTCTTTTGTTTCTTGGATGGATTCTCAAGCTATAACTAGGTGGCTATTGACCCCCGAGACCAAGAGAAAACCACCTTCACCTACCCTGTCACCTTCGCTTTCAGAAGGATGTCATTTCGACTTTGTAACGTGACAGCTACCTTTCAAAGATGCATGCTGGCGATATTCCACGATATGGTGAGTGATTTTCTCAAGGTCTTTATGGATGACTTTTCGATCTTTGGACCTACCTTTGATGACTGTCTAGCCAACCTGAATCTCATCCTTCAGAGATGTATTGATGTAAAACTCGTGCTTTCCTGGGAGAAAAGTCATTTTATGGTGCACAAAGGTATTGTTCTGGGACATATCACTCTGAAAGGGGCATCAAGGTGGACAGAGCTAAGCTTGATGTGATAGCCGATCTACCAATACCTAGCTCTGTCCAGCAAATCCCTCTCCTTTTTGGGTCATGTCAGTTTCTATAGGAGATTTATCAAAGATTTCTCCAAAATTTCTAGACCTTTGATGCACTCCTACCGATAGATGTGCCCTTCGACATGGGCCCTGACTATATTCGAGCATTTACGCAGCTACATGATGCTGTCACTAAGGCCCCTATTCTCCAAATGCCTGAATGGTCCCCTGAATTTGAGCTGATGTGTGATGCTTTTGACCTAGCTGTTGGAGCCATCTTGAGACAAAGACGCGATAAACACCCCTTCGTGGTGTATTACGCCAATAAAATGCTAGATGAGGCCCAGCGTAATTACATGACCACTGAAAAGGGGCTACTGGCGATCATCTTTAGGCTGGAGAAATTCCAATCGTATCTTCTGGGTTCTCATGTTACTAACTTTACTAACCATGCGGCTATTTGTCATCTCATGCATAAGAAGGATGCAAAGCCTTGATTAATTCGTTGGATCCTTCTGCTTCAAGAATTTGATCTTGAGATATTAGATAAGGTTGGAGCCCAAAACGTAGTCGCTGACCATCCCTCGAGACTTGATCTGGACCATATTGGACTTACCTTTCCATTAAATGAATCTTTTCCTGATGAGCACCTTCTAGCGATAGGTGTGGCAAGTGTACCATGGTATGCCGATATTGCTAATTACCTTGCTTTTGGATCTCTTCCATGAGGCTAGCCTAAAAACCAGCACGAGCGTCTCATTGCAGAAGCAAAGTATTATTTCTGGGATAATCCATTTCTTTTTAGAGTAGGTGCTAATCAGATTATCCGTCGCTGTGTTCCTGAAAGCAAGTTCCCTAATGTGCTATCCTTTCGCCATGATCAGTCCTGTGAAGGCCACCTTTTTAGGAGGAAAATTGCAGCCAAGGTATCGCAATGCAGATTCTTTTGACCTCCTTTCATCTAGATGCACACAATTACGCTAAGCGTTGCACTAGGTGCCAGTCACTAGGGTCAATGTCACATCGCGACCCATCCTAGCTGTAGAAATTTTTGATATTAGGGAATTGATTTTATGGGCCATTTTCCTCCTTCCAACGGTATAGAGTACATCCTTGCTGCCGTTGATTATGTCTCGAAATAGATTAAGGCTATTCCTGTGCACTATGCTGACCATGTTATTACCACCAAATTTGTTAAGGACTTTATCTTTGCATGCTTTAGGATCCCTCGAGCCATCATTTCGAATGAAGGAAGCCATTTCACTCACTCGTCATTCCGAGCACTTTTGAGGAAATATGGAGTCCACCACCGTATCGCTTCTTCATATCATCCTCAAACGAACGACCAGGCAGAGGTGTTGAACCGACAGATCAAGCAAATCCTCCAAAAAATGGTTTAGCCTGACTGTAAGGATTAGTCTAACAAGCTGATTGGTGCCTTATGGGCCTATCAACTCGTCTTTAAGACTCCCCTGGGTATATCTCCATACAAGATTATTTTTGGGAAGCCTTGCCACTTCCCAAGTTCCGTAAATGGAGTGGTTACCCAGTTCCACTGCAAGGGGTGTACGTTTGGGGGGAGGATGGAGCTCCCAACTATGCACTAGAAATTTGGTAAGATTACAAAGCACACAATCTTTCGATTCCTCTCGGATTGCTTGGGGGAGGCCTAAAGAGCCTTCTCATCTATTTATAGTGCTGGGATCAGACTTCCAACGAGATCTTCTAAGCAGATCGGGCTCGAGCTCCCAACAAGATCTCCTAAGTGGATCAAGCTCCCAGCAAGATCTTCTAAGCAGATATGCCACCTAACAATTGTACACATGCTACTAGGTCATTAACAACAGCTACCATTGTCAGCATTTAATGGGGGCGCAAGCCTGCTGTACTTTCGCCGTGCCCTCTGGCGGACAGGGTCCTTTGAGTCCAGCTATGCCCGACCTTCTTGTGCGCGGGCGAGTTGGGTTGCTGGCCCTATCTGACTTCCCTAGGATGTAGACGGGTTAGACCTTCGAGCCCTCCTGTATCCAAGCTTCTTCGGGCTGGATCCTTCTTTCTAGGCCTATCATAGAGTTTCGGGTTCGAGGGCATTTTTTGCCCCTCATTAGTATAAAAGACTCAATGAATACTTTTTAGGATCAAACTTTTCTATAAGAGAAGCTGATTCGACTTTATTTATTAGGAGACAAGGAAAGCAAATTCTATTAGTTCAGATATATATAGATGACATATTATTTGGTGCTACCAATGAATCTCTTTGTCAAGAATTTTCGAAGTTAATGTCGGAAGAATTTGAGATGAGTTTGATGGGTGAACTGAAGTTTTTCTTAGGTTTACAAATCACTCAACTCTAATACGATACATTTGTGAACCAATCAAATATACAAAGGAAATGCTCAAGAAATTTGGAATGGACAAGTGTAAAGGTAAAAACACTCCCATGAATGTTTGTACTTCATTAGATATAGACGAATCAGGTACGCCTATTGATCAAAAACATTATCGTGGCATGATAGGTTCATTATTGCACTTGACAACTAGTACACCTAATATATTATTTAGTACTTGCTTATGTGCTAGGTTTCAATCAAGTTCAAAACAATCACACCTAAATGCTATTAAGAGAATATTTAGGTATCTAGTAGACACATCAGATTATGGCCTAATCTACCCTAGGTGTAGTAATTTCAACTTAGTAACATATAGCGATGCTAACTACGCAGATAGTCTCACCGATAGAAAGAGCACTAGTGGAATGTGCCAATTTTTGGGTGATCACTAGTCTCTTGGTTCTCAAAAAAGATCCAATGGAGCCTTATCAATTACAAAGGTTGAATATATAGTCGCCACACTAGCATGTTCCCAGGTTTTGTGGATGAAAAATACTTTAAGAGATTTTGACTAGACATTTAGTAAAATAAAAATATTATGTGATAATACTAATGCTATCAACCTCTTGAAAAACCCTATATGATGAGTCCATTTTAATGGACTATTATTACACCTAAGTACTTCAAGTCTAACATAGTATGTTTGTTAATAATCAAATTAAGTCATTAAATAAGTGCATGCATCATTACTTGAGTTTTTATCTATTTTATTGCATTTTATAGTATGTAATTATTTTATGTTTTGTTGCAGGAATGATATTGAAAGAACAAGGAGGGGATGGGGGTAAAATTCCCCCAACAAACGCCAACTACAACACATTCCGGCCGGCCTCAAAAACCTCCCTCAACAAAATGCAAACGGGTTGACCATTTATAGAAAAGGGATTTTGAAAATCCCTTGGGAGGCGGAAGAGAAGAAATATAGAGGAGAGGCGGAGGGGATTGGAAGGAAGGGAGGAACCGTGCAACCGTGCTTGCACTGTGCACCGTGTGCCCTCCACCGCAAACACTCTACCAGCCTGCACTCCTCCTGCCCTCACCGCACACCCGCGCCCTCTGCAGGCACAGACCTTCCTACACCCGCGCTCTCTCCAGCAGCGCACCCTCGGCGTCAACGCCTCTTCAACACCACTGCAGACACACGTGACCTCCCGCGCACAGCCGCCAACGTCTCTGTGTTACTCGCGTTGCCTGTAGCGGCTCTCGACAGTGCCAACCCACCACTGCCGCACCTCTTCCTCGTCGCCGGTGGCATCTCTGACCACCGTAGGCTGACGCACCACCACCGGAGTGATCCCCTCCGTCAGCCCTACTCCTCCGACGAGCCACGCCAACAGTCGCGGCTCCCTCCGTGCACACGCCAAGGGGAATCAACCTCCCTTGTTTTGCTACAGGAGGAGGTCAATTACATTAAATGACCACAGTTGAAGAGGAGTTATTTTAGATATAATGTTTTATATTAGGGGTAATTGCTTATCAGACCCTCTAATTCTCCATATTTTATGTTACTGCTGATTCAATTTATTCTCATGTTGGTTTGATGCTACAACTAATTGTCAAATTAATTTTTGCATTAAAAAAAATAATATATATTTTGTGAACTTATTAGTCTATTCCTCCCTGTGGATATGACATCCTTTATTGTGGTTTAAATTCATATCTATGTTAATTTTTTATTGAGAGATTTCCACCACATTAATTACAATGACATATCCTCTATTGATATCATAAGAAAGCGAAAATCTCTCTATCACTGTACACCACTCCCGTACAAAGCATATTGATGTTAGACATCATTTTTTGAGGGACTACTAAAAGGTCAAATCAAGGTTTAATTTAATTGTACTCATTTGTAGCTTGCTAATATTTTAACTAAACCTTTAAACTATGATTGTTTAACTTTATCCATAGAAAATTGGGCATTTATAAGCTCACCGATATTTGAAGGATTTAGTGAGTTAGGTGTTAATTTTTCTTTTCAATAGACATTGGAGGGATGCTGACTTTATCAAGTTAGGACTCCTTGTAATCAGTTCAGAAATTAAAATGCATAGTATGTGCAAAATCAAACATCTAAGTAGACATGTAAATGTCTTAAGTTTCAAAATCAGACATCTAATACTCTATGTAGACGTCTAATTGTCAAATTTGTGTTATATACATTTTTTGTTATCCGTCGTCCAATGGTCTATCCAAACGACTTGGTTTTAAATTTAAAATCAATAAAGTATTGATTTTCAAATGTTCGGAACCATGTCTAGATGTCTAATCCAATTGGTCAGATGATGACCTAGGCTAGAGGTCTGATCTCAGTACTCCCTAGATTAAGAGATCAGACATTCGACCCCTTATGTCAGATCTCTGTAAGCCGATGGTTGGATGTCTGATTGAAAAATCAAACGACAACCTGTAGCTAGGATCCAAACTTAGTAATTACTGAAATTAGACATCGGATGTCTAATACCCTATGTCAAACATCTGAAGACCCAAGATCAGTCATCTAATATGAAAATCAGACAACAATATGTAGCGAGTCAAAATCCCTGACTTTCAATCCCAAACACCTAATGACCTCTCTAGGCGTCTGATTTCTGCAGAACCTGACGACTGCATTCTTCATTTAGGCTGATTTTTGACATAAATAACCCCAACTTTGGGGGGAATCTCACCTGACCCCAAGGAGTATTTAACGTCCTCTCCTTTCCTCTCAAATCCCTAACCCAAATAAACCCTAAATCCTCCCTAGAAGCCCTCAGTCATTGACCTCCAGCCTCTGCCCTAGCTCCGTCAGACAACCGTCAGCGCCTCCTGTCAATTGACTACCACTACCAAGCCCCCTTCTTGCATCAAGGGGAGCCCCTAAACCTAGGTATAACCCTCATTCCCTCTTATCTCTTAAAGTTTTTCTTGGATTCGAGCCGTTGCTTGAGTAAGATTTTCTAGCAAACCCTTGATGGGTTCTTGTGTTTTCTTGAAAAGCTCTCTTTCTTAAAACTCATCTCTTGATAAGTTTTCTTTATCACGATTTTCAATACCCTGATTTCATGAACCATTTCATCTAGGGTTCATGACCTAGGATAAGTCTTGAACCTCATTGAACAAGAGTTTTTGATTGGTGTCTCTCTAAATACAAGGAGCACTTTTGTGATTGCATCTCTAATTTTTTTCTTGATTAAGGCAAGGATATTGCCCTTTCTCAACATTGGATTTTTTACTGACTAATGTAATGTATGGATGTGTGATTGGTGGTAGGAGTGCTACTACATGTGTTTCAACTTGGTGATTTTGTAAAGATTACTAAATGGCAGGAGTACTGCCCAATGTAACTTTCTTAGATCTGATTTTCATGTATGGTTGTTGAGTGGTTGATTGGCAAGTGTACTGCCCATTTAGAATAGATCAATTTCTGCACATTTATTGAATTCTATGGTACTTTTATTTTGCAAGTGACCTATTTACCCCCTAAACCATCTTCCTAAAATCCCAACCACCCACCCATCCCCAAAATGCCTCCTCGTAGAAAGACTACTATGGGCTCCTCTTCCTCCCAATCTCAATCTGCCTACCTAGTCACTCAATTTAGAAGTGAAAATGCTAGGGATCGATTTCGTCAGTTTGCCAATACAAGGGTGAAATCCCCTCACTACATAGTTTGGGCCAACTTCGCTCACTTAAACCTCCATGAGCATTTTGAGATCCTTCACCTCTTTAAATATTTTGATTGAACCTTCCATCCCGGAGTTAGATGTCTTGGCATTTTTCTCGACCTTATTAGGCTCTTTTATGCCAATATCATCAAGGACTATAGCATCCACCATCTCCAACTCCACTCCATCATACTAGGCACCAAAATTACTATCACTTTTGATTATATCTCTGAGCTCCTGGGCATTGGCAATGAAGGGGAATGACTTTGATGACATCCTTTGAGAATATGACATGGAAGTAATTAACCAAGAGCTCATCCTCCCCGACAAATATGAACCCCACCTTAGAACTTTACCTTGCCAAAATCTCAATCCTCTTCCCGGTCTCTTATCTCGTATTTTTGTTGGGACCTCCTCAACAAATCTGGAGGTTCCGACTACATCTCCCACCAACATAAGGCATTTCTTTTTGCAGTAGTCTAACATATTCCTTTTAAATATTGCCACCTCATCATTCAGGTTATGAATGAGGACCACTCTACCTCACTCCCCTTTGGTTCTCTTCTTGCCTGCATCTTCGGCAATTTAAGATCCGCACATCCAACCAAGCCACCAAGAAAAAGGTGGAGCCCTACAACCTGGCTACCACCACAACAATGTAGATTCTTCTTGAAGATGTCCCCCAAGAAGCCAAAGAAGACCCTCCTCAACCCGACATTTACGCCTAGCAACCACTTATGATTGAGGCTCCCTGAATGAGTTTGATGAGAGTTGGGACCGTAATGAAGACACCCTCGCCGATGGTATCTCTCTTCTACGTTGCATCGATGACATCGATCAATACCTAGGCCACATGTGCTCGATATGAATGAGATGCTGGAAGACATCCAGGCTCTTCAGATGGGCTAGGGGCCACATCGTCGCTACCGCCACGATCACCAAGACCCACAATAGTTCTATAGGATGTCAATGCCTACCAGCTTCTCTCTTCGATTTTGTTTTTCCTTTTTTTTCTAGATGGTTTGCAGAGTGTTTTTCTTTCTTCTTGATGGCTTGTACTAAGGGCTCCAATCCAATATTATATATTTAGTCAGGAACATTACTAGAGTCTTTAGGGCACATACAAGTTGATCTACGTAGTCATCTTTTCATCCATGATTATCTATACATATGATGATGTTTTCATTTATGCAAGCACTTTCCAATCATATTATGATGCTTCTTATATTTATCTTGGCTAAGCTCCATTGCAAATCCTGATCCATATTATTTAGTAAATGTGCTCGCCTCATATCTTGAATATTGCCTGGTTCAACCATAATCATCCATTTTGATGATATTCAAAAAAGGGGAGACAAACTTAGGATGATTAAACAAATGTTTCCTGATAAAATAGTTGTTTTCACAAAACACACTTTTCAAAAAATCTGATTTCTCGCTACATTTAATTTCATCTAAACTCTAGAAATAGTGCTTCAAGTACAGTAATAAGGGGGAGGGTGTCACTCCCCGATAATCCTCTCGATGGATCGGGAGTGGATCATCGGGTGTGCAAGCCAAGGTCCTAGCTACTAGGTGGCTCGGGTTAGGGTTCGTAGTCCAAGCAATTAGGTACATCTTAGGAAAAATCAAATTTTTAAACCTGCCGAAAATATGGTAGAGTTTCCCTTGTTTATCGAATATTTTCCCAAAATCAGTACCTGCAACATGTACCTATGCATATCACAAATCATATGGGTGGGTACACCCCACCACCAAAGCACGAAGAAGTATAAGCAATAAAACTCAAGCAGGTATGCCCCGCAACCAAAAGTAGTAGAAACATGGAAAAATCGACAAGAAAATGGAGGCAAATATCATTGCACAGCACCACAAACTCTTCCATGATACAAAAATACCACATTGTCATACAAAATTTGGGCTGACTTCAAATGCAAGTTTGTTTGCAAAAGTCCACTGACTAACAATATAAGATATACAAAGTCCCAAGGTTTTAAACTTACAAAACATAATACAACGGAATCTAACTTTCTATTATTCTAACAAAAAGACCTTACCATGTAAAATACAATTCTTATCGAACCTTTCCCAAAGAGAAATAGAGCAAACACTCTACTATCTATCTTAATCCACCTAGGCCTAAATTTGGCATGACGTATCACCGACACCACGGCAATGATACCTAGAAATGGGTCACAAATGTAGGGATGAGCCAAGCAGCTCAGTACGGACAAAAATCACATGTAACAATGAAGCAGAAAGGGGTAGTGTACGGGTTTCTGCGCCAAGACAAACAACCCCACCATTTTCCCCCACTCACTCAGGTCTTAACCATGCGACAGGCCATCCACAAGCCTTTTTCCTCTCTTACCAGGATACATTCACACGAGCATTAAATTTTGTTATCATATGTTTTATTCCCTCCTCGCTTCAAAAGTCAAATGTTGGAAATCATCCCTCTCTATCAGAGGAGATTGAGATGTATCCTTCCCTCAGATTCCAGCCTGGTAGTCTCCCCTTTCCAGGGGAGAATCTAGCAAGGTCGATAACCCTCAAAAAACCCATACCCATTCCCAAGACATTAAGAACGTTGCTAACCTCTGTCAGAAAAGTTAAACCTTTTAGGATCTACCCAGGCCAAATCCTTGGGGTTAAAAAGAGCAACCTAGCTCATATCCACCGAGGTATAGTCATGATTATTTGTATTTGATTGTGGTGGGGTAAATTGGATGTTTAACAGGCCACACCAGTGCCTCCCTCTAGGAGCACATACTCCAAGTGTGCCATTTCAACCAGCCATCTAACTAAGGCTACAACTCTTACCCATCTCAAGCAGGGTTGGCCAGATGTTTAACGGTCCACTCCATTGTTCCCTCATGGAACATAATATCCAAGGTGCACACTCTTAGTACGTCGTCAAAACTAAGAACATGTGTTGAGTGCGTTCGAGTCGATGTTATGAAGGAAGAAAGAGATGCTTGTGTCGTAGTATAGTCAACAAAAATGCTTTTACAACATTTAAATTTATAGGAGTGCTCAAAAACAAAGAATTAAGTCTGAGGTCATTCGCAAGGAGCAAATGTGGAATTTATGCACTAATCTCAATTAGAAATAATAAGCACAATAACAAAGATATGCAATGAATATCAATAATAAAAAATGTATGCAATAATAACCCAAATTATATCTCAAGAATTATTGGGATAAAAATAATAGAAAGGACTATAAAAAATGGTGATTTGAATCACCACTTAAATCCCACAATTAAGCACATCCCAAGGCATTCATAATCAAACCAAATTTTCCAACAATGGTCCTTAAACCACAAATCTCTCAATTCCATGTCAGCTCAAATAATGCCATGGTACCACATCAGACGTCGAAAACAAGGCATAGATGCCTTATTTGCTCAGAGCACAACCAGAGCACAAGGCCTTCAGTAAGGCACAACTCAACCTCAGAAATGCCCAAAGAGTTAGTCATGAAGGCACAAGATTCAAGGTATGAACAGTGTAAAACCCACCCCCCTACCCTTAGATTTTCTCCTCTTCCCTTCTCAAAATCAAGTTTAGGTTTATGCAGGTAATCAGGTATACAGGTAACTAGGTCGTGGGTCCAGGCTCACCGGGTGTAGTGATGAGCGAGGAGTGAAAGGGCTGAGAGAGTGAGGGACCTCACCCTCCATGTCGAGGCAATGAGCCCTTAGCACACTTTCAATTTACACTTGTTGAGCCCCTCCTTGCTTTACGATGTGGCACTATCAGTGCCTGCTACTTCGTGTGAGCTAGTCACAAGAGCATTTTCGCGCATTTTCAAAAAAGCAACGTCAAAAATCGTAGTATAGTCGCACTAAACCCTTGACCAAAATATTTAATTGTTTACGAAACTCGCTTAGATTTTGTTCTTTTTAGAACGTGAGTCCCGGTTGTTCATCTCTAGGAGGCATGAAAATAAGTGGAGATTTGAATCGGCTTTTCTAACCTAAATCTAAACTAACATAATATTTTTATCTTTTTTTTGCGATTTTTTATTTTTATTTTGAAACACAAAACGAAACCTAGATCTAGACATGCTAGCGAAAACCTAAGTGACTATGCGCATCTAAGTGGTCCATGGTGGCTGTGCATGGTGTGAACGAGCCTAAGTAGCATGAAGACAAGCAATCATAGAAGCAATAATCACGCAATATTATTTATGCATAGAAACAAATGTCAATTAACATCTATACTAGAAAGCATATAAATAGAGGAAATCCCTCACGTCAGGAAGGTACCACTAGGGCCATCGGCTATGTGTGAGGGTGTAGGCTAGACCATGGGTATACAAACCCGTCTACATGCCTACCAACAAGAGATGGACGGCCACAAGAGGCTATGGGTGAGCCTTCATGGTCGTCCAAGAAGAAGAAGAAAGAGAGGGGGCGAGTGCACCCAAATGGAGAGAGGAGGTAGCATGCCCAAGAGAAGAAGAGAGGGTGGAGAATCCCTTCTTCCTAGCCGTCCCTGAGAAGTTGTGGAGAAGCTTTCCTATGGTCGTCCATGGAGCCTTGGAGAAGGAGGAGCACCCTTTGGAGGAGAGAGTGGTGGACGGCCTTGGGACTTGGAGGGTGGAAGGGAGGGTGTCTCAAGTGAGAGGTGGAGAGAATGGATGGAATTTCGTGGCTCTCTCTTTGCCCTTATGAAAGGCTCCATTTGGTTGCCACTTTTGGTGGCTCCAAAAATAGCCAATGCCACATTTTTAGGATCTAGGTTTTACACAAGTTTTAGGGTTTCCAAGAGAGTGTGCGTGGGTTTGGTAGGGGTAAAATATGAAGATGTGTGTGTGTGTGGGTGTGGGTGTGTGTTTTTCGTATGGCTAGGTTGTGGGTTTTGGTAGGATTAGGTGCTAAATAGGTTGGGTTAATCTAGATTAGGTGGGTATGGACCTAATTAGGCTTAGGAAAGTCTAATTCGATAGGAGTGAACCTAATAAGGTCTAGGTCGAGTCTAATTGGATGTGTGCATGTGATTAGGCTAGGGTAACCCTAATAGGTATGAGTCAATTAGATCCTGGGTGGATCTAATTGAGCTCAGGTGCACCCAATCAACTGTAGATGCACCCAATTAGGTATGGGATGGTTCAATTGGGTTAGGGATAGGATAAGTATGGCTATGGATAGTGGACTAGGCTTAGGAGGTCTCTAATTAGGTTTCCTAGGGTGTCTGGTGGGGTTCCTAGGTCAAAATAGGCAAGCTAAGGCTTCCAACACCAAAATCAGGAACCAGAGAGCAGTATCAGACGTCCAAAATAGTGGTTAGATGTCTTATACTACAAAATTGGACATCTGAACATTAAATTGAACGTCCAATTCTGTGTTAGTATGAGTTTTGGCTTCCTGGATTGATATTCTGCAGAAATCAGACGTCCAGCCAAATGTCTAGATGTCCTAAAAGGTGCTGGAGAGTGGGTTTTAGGTTTTGTAAGGTGGGTTTTGGCTCCTAAGTATTTGGGAGAGGGATAGGGTGGATAAGAACATGGATAGTGCTATCCATGTTTGGGTTTTAAGGCTAAGGTGTCCTAATGGAGGTTGTTTTGGGTTTGGGAAGGTTGTCCTAAGGTCTCTAAGGGTAGGGATAAGGCTATCCTCCTCACTCCTCTTATCTGGATCAGTCTTCTTCTTCATTTATTGATTTATTCCACTATCTCCTACTTCCTGGATCACTTTATTATCTGCAAATAGCAATAAAAATCATTAACTAACAGGTTATCTCATCTTATTCTAAATAGACTGATGCAATGCATGATATGCAAGATATGAGTGCAATATCCACAATTTAAGCTAGGTTCAGACATTATTTAGGTTGATTAGGACCCATGATTGCTGTGCAATCATACCCCCACGCCTAAACTTTGCTACTCCCTAACAAATGCAAGACTAAGTGCGTGGCTAGGTTATTTACAAATTTGATCCCTAAAGGACCGCTTATTCTTTTTATCAAAGAGATTGACTAAAGATTTCTCTCCTTTTGTTTCATCCAGAAATCTTGAAATCCAGATACGTGAAAGTGCAACTATGTAGCTTTCACAACAGATTTGAGTGAAAGGCCTGATTCATCTCTAAAGTTTGTGCTTGACCCCTAATAAAATTCTAGCGGGATAGGCGGACTTCTTCTCTTGGGGTATCCAAGATATTTTTTTTGAGTTCCGCCCCGGCTTTAAGCTCAAGTAGAGAATGTTAGAGGGAAATGGATGTGTTTATTTGGTGGCTCACTCTCACTTGGTGCTACATAGAAATTAGTACTATAGAATCTAGATTCCCAAATTATTAAGTAACTCAACTCAGAGAAAGACGAGAAAAACTATGCTCTCTTTTCGTTCCTTTGTATTCATTCTCTCTTTTTCTTTTTTTTCTTTTTTTTTCATTTCTTTCTTTTTCTTAGAGCTCACAATCTCACCAGATTCACACATATGACCCATATTTGGTGGTCTCACTTGGCATTAATACCTTAATTGAGTTCCCATAACCATAACACTAAATCAGAATTCGTCAACCAGTATTCGGGCGATCAGAAACACAGAAAAGGTGGGTTAAGGCCTTATTTGGTGGATCGCAATTTTATTTGGTGGTATTGCCTCAATGCAATTGAAAACACTACATACTCATAAACTCTTTTTCTGTTTTTCTTTTTTTTTCTAATTTTTTTTTCTTTTTCAAATTTTCTATTTTTCTTTTTTTTCATTTTTTTCTTTTTCTCATTTTTTTCTATGTATAATTTTTTTTCAACACAACACAAGCTAACATACATTCATGAACTTTATTGAGGAAGCATTATTAGGGATTGGTGGTACTCAAGAGACATTAGGTGACTTATTTGGTGACAGTGCTGATGAGAACCTTGTCATAAACCCTAAACTAGCACCATCTAACCTAGATTTGCAAGAAAAAGCTCCTACATAACTTATAGAAAGGCTTGACTCAGAGAATTCTGAGTTTGTGAAGAAAACAGGAACTAAGGGGTAAAAATGCAATTTCATCAACATAATCTGTAAACAGAGTAACTTAGGGTCCAAACATAGGTCAAACTAACCTAATAAGAAGGAAAGTGGGATGAGTTGATCCAACTAGGGCTACAGCAACTCCAAGGAATTAAATGACATCTTCTAATCCTAAAACAAACCCACTTTAATTCACGAGGTTCGAGGAAAATAAAAATCGACTAAACCCCCTAAAATTCATAGAAAAATAATCTCTATGGCTTAGAACCTTCAATTTAGCCTTGGGAACCCATTTTTACCTACATTGAGAACCATGCCCAATTAATGATTTAATTTAGATTTTTACGTAAATTGACCGATCAAACAAGGTCTGATCTAGAAATAAAATTCACCATTAGAATCCTTATGTCCTATTTAGTCATGTATAAAAACTTGAGCCTAAGAAGAGACCTTCTTGACCGACTTTGCATTTTGGTCCTCATCTATTACTTTTTGACCCTCAACTTTTGAAACCCTCGCATTTTGACCCCTAAGTCTTCATCGTTCTTTGCATTTAGGTCCTCCCTGCAAAACCCTGAGCAGCTCCATGCTCCGGCGACTTTGCGCGGAGCATGGCACCGCCAGGGTGAGGGAGGCCCTCTGCCCTTTCAACGGGGTGTTCCCTGCGACGTCTGCTGTCGCAGGGACACCTCCACGATCTCTGCAACAGCCCACACCTTCCGTGCGAATGCGCGGAAGGTATGGGTCCCTACTCCGGCCGTCCTCCGGCGAGGGAGGCACGTCACCTCCCTCCGCCCACCTCTCCGCTTTCACCTCTATAAAAGCCGCCTTTGCCTGCAGAAGAAGGTAGCTCGGTCCTGACGGAGAAACACCCCATCTTTCCTCTCTTCCCACTCTGGCAGAAGCCCTCCAGCTCCGGCGGTTCTTCCTCCCCCTCCTCGTCGCTCTGCTGCAATACCAGCAGAAGAGCCACCCTCGCCCTCTCTTCCCGCGTCGCGCCGTACCCAACGCGCGCCCTCCCGCTCTCTCCTCGCTGCTGCCCTCTCCCTCTGGGCGTCTTCTTCTCCAGCAACAGTCGATACGACTACCGCCCCGCTCCGACCCCCTTTGTCCCTACAACTAGGTCAGAACTTCTCCCCACCTCCCCCTCTTTCTTTTCCTCACTATTTTACATTCAATTAAGCCCTCGACCACTCCTATCCACCGTCACCCCCTTCGTCTCCGGCTACCCTCCGGCGAGACACCCCCATCGCTCCTCAGCCCCACACGCCTCGCCGACCCTCTCAGAAGCTTCCCCTCACTCCACTCAACAGCTTCCCCCTTTTCATTCCCTGCCACACGCCACCTAACGACCCCCCGAACAAACCCATTCCTTCGACCACAGTCCAACCTAGGGCTGCCACCATATGCTGCCTCACACCTCGCCACCACCCGCACGAGCTTCGCCGCACTCCGGCAAAGCTCCCTGCACCTTCTGACTAGGCCAAGAGGCCGTATGCTTGATTTCAGGTCACGCCCTCTTCGCCGCCATTGCTAAGCAGGTGAAGCTCTTTCACCTACAGCTGCAGGTTCGCCCTCGCCCAGGCTTGCACTCCAGGACACGCGACTTGCCCCCGTGAAGCTTCCCAGGCCTGCAGCTAGGGGGAAAGCCTTACACACGGCCGCAATTGCTTGCAGCTTCCTTAGCTGCAGGTGCCAATTTGGGTGGGACATTTAGTCCCACCTCGAGAGTTCTGGAAGCCCTGCAGCCAAATAAATTGGAAAAGTGCCATAGCCTCTTCACCTCCTGACCACGGGGTGAGGTCCCTCTCACCCGCTTCACCCGGCCTCGTCCGCGACCACCCCCCCCGGACCTGGCCCGACCCGTATACCCGACCTGCACTCCTCGCCCACCACCACACGCCGATGGGCCTGGTCCCGGACGCGAATCCGTACCCGAATACCTGGCTCTGGGAGAGCGATCCTTTGAGCGAAATCTGGGAAAGAGAGAGATGTGGGGGAGGGTAGGGTTAGGTTTTGCTCTGACCAAGCTATGTGAGTGTGCAGGCAGAGAAGAAGAAGAGGAGAAAGAAGACCGCAGAAGAGGAAGGAGAAGAAAAAGAAGGAAGAAGCAGCCAGGGCTGCTCGAAGCAAAGTAGGAGAAGGACTGCAAGAAGAAGAGGAAGGAGAAGAAGAAGAAAGAAGCAGAAGAAGGAGCACCGAGGAAGCACTGTAGCAGGTGCTACTTAAGTCGTCTGATTGAGAAATCAGACGACGCTCTGAAGAAAAAGAAAAGAAGAAGGAAAGAAGAACAGGCGCCGCAGCTGAAAGCAAAAAAGAAGAAGAAAGAAAAGAAGAACAGAAGATAAAGAGATGAAGAAGATCAAAGAGAGAAGAAGGAAAGAAAAAAGGTAAAGAAGAAGAACTAAGGAAGATCAAGCAAAGAGAAGAGAAGAGAAAGAAGAAGACAAAGATGAGAGAAAGAAGAGAAGAAGAAAAAGCCAAGAGACCAATCTACCTCTCTCTCTCTCTTATTTTTGTAATAGAAACATTGTACTTCTAGAATTATAGTTTGCTCCCTGAGTTCGACCTCGGGAAAACCTTTTATTTCCGAGTAAAATTGTAATAGTGGCAATGACTATCTGTACTACAACGCCAAAACAAACAACAAAACCTAGTCATACCCCCACTAAGTGCCTACTCACGACATCGGGAAAGACAGATAGGACGGTGTATTTCTGACCTTGACATCAATACCCTCCTTCAGCCGAGGATTCTGTAAAGAATGGTCGTAACCATTCACCTAAGTCTCAGTTTTATGAAAACTCGCTCTCTACGTATTTGCCTTATTTGGTGGCTCTCAAAATTTCCCGCAAAAATGTATACGTAGGATCCGAGGGCAAAAACTATGCCTACTCTTTGAGTATCGTTACCTAATTATCTAGGATTCCAGATTCCTTGCACTAATCTTAGAGCACCAGTACACTCTACTCTCATCTCACACTATTTGGTGGATTTTCGAAAAGCACCAGTACACTCTACTCTCATCTCACACTATTTGGTGGATTTTCGAAAGAAAATCTACCTGACTCCCAAAACACTATCCAGGGGTTCAAGAAAAGAAGCACTGCTTCTTCTCGACAAACTAAAGATGTTCATCAGTCTTCACTGTGAATCCATTGCAAAATCTACATGTGAGTGAAAATTGTACTGGATTCCAAATTACAGGAATCAACTAGAGGATGAAATCCTTAATACATTCTCTTAATAAAAATCTTATTCATGAATGCAATATATATAAATACTATTTGTAACCTTTCAAAGTTGCACTTCGAAAATTTCCCTAATTCGGGTTATATACAGCTTGACCCTAAATTTAGAACAAAAAGGTGAATGGATGAGTCGAAAGTGGCTGTTGCGAACGATTTTTAGCTCCAATGCGAAAATTAGAGGTGGAGTCGGTTGTTCTTAATTTAAGGACCCTAAAGTGCAATTAGCATGATGTACGAAAGGTTTTTCCTAGGTGTTGGCAGAAAAATTTTCAATTTACAATTACTACCCCCCCATGCCTACTTTCTTGCATGTCCTCATGCATGAATATAATGAAAAATTACTTAAGACAAGGGTAAATGGGTAGAAATTACCTGGAATAGCTTATGAATTTTGACATTCCGCTTATTCCAACACCTAAAATTGAACATGCAGGGGAAATATGACAAATAAAATATGTTATATATAAGTGCTGAGATTAACGCCTCCAGCTGGGCGTACACTAAAAAAAGATATATCAATACAGTATTAAGAATGGCGAGTAAAATGATAAGAACTTTAATCTCATTCGCCAACAGCGAGCCGCAAATGCGGACCAGCTATCCATGAATTCCAAACCCAAATAATCGAAAAAATATGTAGATGGGGCATGGGATTATCTGCAGCCAGATGCTACAGAAGAAAGACAGATAAATACGGGTGCCTGAAAGAAATGAAGGTGAAGGCATCCCAAAGAGGTGATGGATAATGTGGGTGGTAGGGGTATGGGTAGAGTCATGTGGGGTAAAGTCATATGGGTCCCGATAATGGTGATGAATGGAACGCATGACCCAAGTAGTGTGGTCAGATCTAGAAATCAATGTCTAGTGATCAGTCTCTATCTCTACCAAAGATGTCTGGGTATCATCTTCTTCTTTTATCTCTTCAAAAATTTTCAATTCTAATTCCCAATTATCACATGATTCCATAAAATTTTTAGCTTCCTCTGATAACTCATCATATGAAATCCCCAATAATCTTTCAATCTCTTGAATATCCTTTTCATAAGGGGATATTTCCTTCTTCTCACTTAGATGAAATTGGTCATTAGATTCAGTAGTGAGTCCCTCCGTGAAAGTGGAATGGGATGAATCATTGATTAAGGAGTTGTTACAGTCTTTTTTATTTTGTTGCTCCGTGTATGTGATCATTTGAATTAATTCATCAATGTCTCCATGGGTATTCTCAAATACAACAAAATCGTATTCAGGCCCCTTAATACTTGGTTCCTCAAAATGAAATGATTGGTACTCAAGCCCTAAATCAAGATCAAGATTCTCGAATAAATCTCCATTCTCAACTTCAATAGGGTTATCAATACCATCCACCTCGGGTGTTTGATGAACAAAATCCAGCATGACCACCACCGAATCACAAATTGGTTGTGACACACCTGACCCAAATTCAAATGTTTTTGATTTTTGTTGCTCGTCCTGGATTCTATGAAGCTCTTTTCGTATATCATCATATTCTCTTGCACTAGCTTCTTTTATTTCATGAATCATTTTGATCAATTGAGAAATCTAGGATTCATTGCAAGGGGCAGGGGTTTGAATTGGGCTAGGTCGGTCAAGATAGTTAACCATACTATCAAAGATTTGATCTTGTATTAAGGGTGACTCTTGTGATTTAGTAGCTTCTTAATTCGAGTTGTGTGGTCCTACCCAAGCGTCAATTGCCATGGTTTCTTCCGAATTGCCCTCTGAATCACTTTCCGTGTCATCCAGAAAATACCCTGACTTCGTTTTCTTAGCAGTTGCATAAATATCAAAGTGAATCTTCTCATTGCTGCTACTCATCTCCATACGTCCTGAGCAATAGTCAATCCGTGCATTGGTCGTAGCCAAGAAAGGTCGACCCAGAATGATGGGTGAATTACTTCGCTTCTTCGGTATATTCATGACCAAGATAGTAAAATCAACCGGAAAGCTAAGACCTTGCACTTTAATAATCACATCCTGAACTACCCCTGTAGGTGTTTTGATGGAGCCATCTGCCATTCTAATGGTGACAGGAGTTTGGTGCAGATCTCCAAGTCTGGTGCGGTCAAAAAGAGCAGTAGGAATCAAGCTAATGGAAGACCCTAAATCCACAAGGGCTCTATTGAAGGTAAATCCCTTGATGGCACAAGATATGAAAGGTTTTCCAGGGTCAGTCTTTTTGCGTGGTAGAGTGCTAGAAACAAATGCACTTATGTTAGCTGATACAACCACCTCTTTAGGTGTGCAAGTCTTTTTCTTCTTTTGTGACTCTTTAAGGCCTCAAGAAAGGGTAAATAGGTCAAATCAACTTCAGAAGCCTTTTTCTTCTTTTTGTCCCTAGAGTCTGAGTCAGAGCTGGATGTGGGTTTAGTCTTATGATTTTTGGTTGAGCCCAAATTAGATCATTTGGGTGGGCTCTTAGCTTTCCTCTTCCTTTAAGAGGCCAAAGAGGTGGCCCCTGCACAATGGCATGTATGATAGATTGGAGGAGGGGTCGGAAGAATAGGTGGAGAATAGGAGTGAAGAGGAGTGTGCATACGGGGATAAAGTGATTCTTGAAATCTCTTGATTTGATCCCCTTGAGATTTCACTTGATTTTCTAGCTTAGTCAGCCTTTCTTCATTTTTCTTGTCAAAGTCCAACAAAATGTTCATGATATCCTCAAGGGTGGTTGCGGGTTGGGCTGGACTAGATGGTTGCCCAAAGTGGTTTGAGTGGAATATTGGGCTGGCCTAGATTGATGTTCAGTCTGAGTCAGTCTTTGTGGTGGCCATGATAGATCAGGATTGTTTCTCCACTTAGGGTTGTGAGAATCTAGATATGAATCAATAGGCGTATCGCCCTGAGTGGGGCTGACTATAGAGGGAGTTGATTGAGAACCTATTTTGTGGTCCTGTACTTGCAATCCATTATTCCAATTCCTTAGTGATATATCAACAAGTACAAGTGTATCAGAAACAGTGCATTCCTCAATTAATCTATCCAAATCACGGATTAGGTCCAAAGGTGCCTTTTGGGTTGGTTGAGTCCAGAATGCCTCCCCATGGTAGCAAGAATCAGTAGAGTAGCTAGTGGATCCAAAATATAGGTCACTAGACCCACTAAGCTGGTTGTTTCAAGTCTCTTGTTCCTGGGAGGAGTGATAAGATTGAGATTGTGCCTGAGATCGTCTAATTTGCTCCAAGAGCTTGGCACATTGATCTGTATAGTCCTTGTTATATTCCCGAAATTCAGCAACTATGGCTTTCAATTGGTTCTGATCTAGATAAGGGTCAGATCCATGAGGTTCAAGCTCTAAATAAGCTGAGGGATAAGGATGATCATATCCTAGCTGGTTAGGATGGGTCTCCCAACTAGGAGGAGTCGAAATCATGATTGGGTTGGGAGATGGAGGACCCTAAGGGTCAAAAGAATGATATGGGTTCATGGATATTTGAGAAAAGACATAAATAGAGATAAGAGATAGTCTTCCTTAGGAAGACACAACTAGCTACAAGGGGCTGGTGGAATTAAGGCAAAGGCCTAAGAAGAAAGATGAGAGAGCCCCAAATCAAGCAAACAAGCTAGCCTTAAATTGTATACCCTAATTGAATCTAAACCTGGTATCCTGAAATGGAACTGGGTTAAACCAACCCTTGAATTACTTGACTGGCCAGAATGGTGGGACCCCCTAGGACACCCCGCACGGCAGAACACCACTAGAGGTTAATGCGGTTACCACACCGACCTTTCTTGTCACCAGTTGGTCCAAATAGACAAGGCCTTGATTTTTACCCAATTAAATTTCAGTTACCAACTAATTTAGTCCTGCCTAGGGCACGTCTACTTAGTTTTAGCTTTGGGCTTAGAGTGCTCTTGGAATGTGAAGTGCACTTAAAATTAGATTTGTGAGTGTGAAGTGCACAAACAAAGGATTTTCAATACAAGCTTTAATTGATGTGGTAGATTTTATGGTTCAAGTGCTTGTATTAATTTTTTCTTTTAGGGTTTCCTTGTTTAAGTCAATTCAAACAAGGTTGTAGTGGAGCACACGACAAGTTTTGCAAGTCCCAATTTGTTATATGAATTTCCTTTAAGTATGGAATGCAAATGTGCTCTACCCTAGTGTGGAAACCCTAATATCAGATAAGTCTATATGATGCCTTTAAGTCCAATAAGATAGAAGTGGTGCGACCCAATCAGAGAAAACAATGGTCCTAATGCACCACTACCAAATGAAATAGACCTAATTGGTTGCCTAAGTTGAAATGTATATCAATTTCAATTCGAGTGGGAGAGGGGAAGACAACAAATCAAATCAGATCCCCTCTCATGCAATCACACACAAATGAAGCTCATACGGGTTTATTTTAGGTCTCTAAATTTAAACCCTAATGTGAAACACCTAGGGTTTATGCTTCTTCTAACAATCTACAGTCAGACCTTAGTTTGACTTGAAATCACTCCTCAAATCAGTGACTAAATCAAAATAAGATGAAATTTGGTAGAGATTTTCCTTTTTTAATGAGTTTTTTGGGGAATATTTCTTTAAGAATTTTACTGTTTCATACAATTTTTCATGAATTTTTTAGTGTCAGAAGGTCAAACAGGCCAGATAGACCCCCTGCGAGTAATTCAATTTGAAATAGTATCAAAAGAAAACTAAAAATTCCTGAAAATTTATATAAACAACTAAATTTTAGTGGCTTTCCAAACCCACAAATTTTAAAGAGTTCTGATTTATGTAGAGGGCAAAACTAACGTTTAAATTTATATAAAATCAGAGTGCAGACTGTTCTAACCCCCTTCTATTGTACAAATTTTTAAAATTCATATAGTGAGAATTTTTCCAAAAAAAAGGTGGAGCTGGAAAGCTGGTTTGAAAAGCTAATATCAGACCAAATCCCAAGATTTTTTGATGCCTAATTTGACAATAATAAATTTTTTAAAATCATCAACAATTTCTGGCCGGATTTCCAAATCTGACTTTGGTATGTTTAAATAGTTTCCAAGTTAAAACACACACCATAGAAAGAAAAAAAATTTTTTGTAAATTCAAATATGAAATTTTGAATTTGAATTTATATATTTTTTTTTCTATTTTTGATTTTTTTTTTAACCTAAGAAAGCAACAAAGAGAGGATGAAGAAAATACCTATGGTCTACACCACGGGTCAATGCGCGTGTGGATCCTCGTCTTGACCTATAATCAAAACAAACAGAAGTTAAGCAAATCCAAATCTAAAATCGTGCGTTGCCTCCCCAGCAACAGCGCCATTTGACAAGAGCATTTTCGTGCATTTTCGAGAAAACAACATTGGAAATCGTAGTATAGTCGTGCTAAACCTTTGATCAAAATATTTAATTATTTACGAAACTCGTTTAGATTTTATTCTTTTTAGAACTTGAGTCCCAGTCGTTCATCTCTAGGAGGCATGAAAATAAATGGAGATTTGAATCGGCTTTTCTAACCTAAATCTAACCTAACCTAATATTTTTGTCTTTTTTTTGTGTTTTTTTATTTTTATTTTGAAACACAAAACGAAACCTAGATCTAGACGTGCTAGCTAAAACCTAAGTGACTACGTGCATCTAAGTGGGCCATGGTGGCTATGCATAGTGTGAACGAGCCTAAGTAGCATGAAGACAAGCAATCACAGAAGCAATAATCACGCAATATTATTTATGCATAGAAACAAATGTCAATTAACATCTATACTAGAAAGCATATAAATAGAGGAAATCCCTCAAGCTGGGAAGGTGCCACTAGGACCATCGGCTATGTGTGAGGGTGTAGGCTAGACCATGGGTATACAAACCCGTCTACATGCCCACCAACAAGAGATGGTCGGCCACAAGAGGCTATGGGAGAGCCTTCATGGCCATCCAAGAAGAAGAAGAAAGAGAGGGGGCGAGTGCACCCAAATGGAGAGAGGAGGTAGCACGCCCAAGAGAAGAAGAGAGGGTGGAGATCCCTTCTTCTTCTTAGCCGTCCCTGAGAAGTTGTGGAGAAGCTTCCCTATGGACATCCATAGAGCCTTGGAGAAGGAGGAGCACCCTTTGAAGGAGAGAGTGGTGGATGGCCTTGGGATTTGGAGGGTGGAAGGGAGGGTGTCTCAAGTGAGAGGTGGAGAGAATGGATGGAATTTCGTGGCTCTCTCTTTTCCCTGATGAAAGGCTCCATTTGGTTGCCACTTTTGGTGGCTCCAAAAATAGCCAATGCCACATTTTTAGGATCTAGGTTTTACACAAGTTTTAGGGTTTCCAAGAGAGTGTGCATAGGTTTGGTAGGGGTAAAATATGAAGATGTGTGTGTGTGTGTGTGGGTGTGTGCTTTTCGTATGGCTAGGTTGTGGGTTTTGGTAGGATTAAGTGCTAAATAGGTTGGGTCAATCTAGATTAGGTGGGTATGGACCTAATTAGGCTTAGGAAAGTCTAATTGGATAGGAGTGAACCTAATTAGGTCTAGGTCGAGTCTAATTGGATGTGTGCATGTGATTAGGCTAGGGTAACCCTAATAGGTATGAGTCAATTAGATCCTAGGTGGATCTAATTGAGCTCAGGTGAACCTAATCAATTGTAGATGCACCCAATTAGGTATGGGATGGTTCAATTGGGTTAGGGATAGGATAAGTAGGGCTATGGATAGTGGACTAGGCTTAGGAGGTCTCTAATTAGGCTTCCTAGGGTGTCTGGTGGGGTTCCTAGGTCAAAATAGGCAAGCTAAGGCTTCCAACACCAAAATCAGGAACCAGAGAGCAGTATCAGACGTCCAGAATAGTGGTTAGATGTCTTATACTACAAAATTGGACGGCTGTCTTATACTACAAAATTGGACGTCTGAACATTAAATTGGACATCCAATTCTGTGTCAATATGAGTTTTGGCTTCCTGGATTGATATTCTGCAGAAATCAGACATCCATCCAAATGTCTAGATGTCCTAAAAGGTGCTGGAGAGTGGGTTTTAGGTTTTGTAAGGTGGGTTTTGGTTCCTAAGTGTTTAGGAGAGGGATAGGGTGGATAAGAACATGGATAGTGCTATCCATGTTTGGGTTTTGAGGCTAAGGTGTCCTAATGGAGGTTGTTTTGGGTTTGGGAAGGTTGTCCTAAGGTTTCTAAGGGTAGGGATAAGGCTATCCTCCTCACTCTTCTTATCTGGATTAGTCTTCTTCCTTTATTGATTTATTCCACTATCTCTTGCTTCCTGGATCACTTTATTATCTGCAAATAGCAATAAAAATCATTAACTAACAGGTTATCTCATCTTATTCTAAATAGACTGATGCAATGCATGATATGCAAGATATGAGTGCAATATCCACAATTTAAGCTAGGTTCAGACATTATTTAGGTTGATTAGGACCCATGATTGCTGTGCAATCAGCTAGCTGCTGGAATCTCTCTATGATCAAGCTTCTTTGCATGCGTTCTTCATCCAATTGAGAATGCAAGCTTTGTTGAGACGTCAAGCTGCGTCGATTGCCGGTGGATGCGAGACAGTTGGTGACGGCGACGAGGAAGATGACCTATGACAGTGAGATTGACCTGCAAGAGAAGCACGGCCTAGGGCCCAATTAGATAGCTAGTGACCTTCACCGTGGTGTGGCGAAGGTAATGGTGGGTGCAATTTGGTGCGAGGTACAGTGGAGTGGCCGAACAATGGTTGTTAAGACAGCGGATGGTGGGTTTGTCCGGTAGGGTGAAGGAGCAAGTGAATGGTGAAATTGGTTATGGGGTTTTGATGAGGGAGGTGAGGCGATGCTTTTGGAAGTGATGAGGGGTTGTTTGGTGGTGTGGTGAGGCGTGGCAAGCTCATCGGAGCTATGCTAGAGACGAGGAAGATGGAGGAGAAAGAGGTGATATGTCGGTTGAATTGGAGTGGGAAAAGGTTGGAAAGGATTAGGAGAAGGAAGGGAAGAAGATTACCTAGCCAAAGGATGAAGGGGATAGGAGTTGGCGCGCCGGTGTGATTGCCGGACGCGGAGAAGATGAAGTCACCAATGGGAGAAACAGCGAGGAGGAAGAGGTCTGAGAGCCCCTGCCTGGTATGGCAAGAGGTGGAAGAAGGAGAGGAAGAAGATCCCTCTGCCTATCGTACATGGCAGAGGGTGACGACGGAGGATTGAGGAGCTCGCCAGAGTCGCGGCGGAGGCGGTCGGAGGGAGAGAAATTTGAAGAATTTAGGCCTAGATCGAACTAAGGAGTACGGTGGAAGATGTGTGATCTTATATAGAGCTCAAGCCTGAGCTCTAAATGAGGAAAGGGGCTTAATTAGCCATGGTTTCAGAGGGAAGAATCCCTCAAATTCCTGAAGCTCACCTGAGCTCTTGGATTTGATTCAGGGCTTTTGAGATGGCTCAAATGATCAGGTATCTCCTCAAGATCATTCCCTCCAATTTTGGAGGGATATGGATATGATTTGAGAGAGATTCCTTCTCTCGAATCTCAGCCAAAGGCACTTTCACACCTTCAATCGCAACAGGAGCATTCTTGCAAGAATGACGATAAAATAGGGACCTGATTGCAAGAAAATCAGAAGTTAGGGGTTTGATGGTGAGAAATAGAGATTTCAAGGACTGAAATGCAAACTAGGCCAAGATAGACTCTGATTGGGTCCAAATTTTGGTACTAACCTAATTTAGACCCAAAGAATCTGATGGTGAACTTGGATTTCAGTTTTGACCATGTTTGACTAGGCAATTTGTACAAAAGCTCAAATTAGGGTAAAATCCCGTTTGAGACTCTGTTCAAGGTTAAAATAGATTCAAATGGTCAAACCAAGGGTATGAAGCGACCGACAACCGGTTTGTATAAAAAGGGGTCGTTATTGTAGTATATGTCACAAATACAAACCGTTGTCACATCAATTTTATTTATTTACTTAATTTTTACTAGTTTATTCTAAGTCGTTCACTAAGAGGTAATTAGTGATATACATCACTCTCTAAGTCCAATATTATTCTTTAATTCCAAAAAGATTGATTTTATGTATAATAGTGAATGAATGAATGAAATAATCAAAGAATGAATCAATTGTCTATACAAGAATGAATTACAAATTAATACAATGCTTGAAAACAACTATGTACAAACAAGCATCAAAAATTATAATTACATACTATATACTATCTATTCATAACTTATAGTACTAATACTTACATATCTATACAATAATATGTTATAAAATATATCATACTAACTTAACTTAATATATTAGCATCTATAGTAACATATATAATATGCACAGCGACATATATAAACATCGCTAAATCTTGGGAAAACTATATACATAAGCTAAAGTAAAAACTAAGGTCTATACTGACATTTATTCTATATACAGTGACGTATAAGTCTGTCAGTAAAGCTCACATGTTATTTATATACAAATATGAGCTCAAACACTCTATACTACGTATACATATTATTATATTATTTATTTACAGTATACATATATATATATATTATATTTATACTATATACTTGTATACATACATACAGCACAGCAAGCACAGGCCTCTTTTGTTCTTCTCTCTTCTACTTAGCCGTTCTCAGAGGGCTCTCTTCGACACTTAGCACCCACAGCCTTCTCTTTCACCCTTAGTGATTAAAGCTTGATTACTGTTCTTATTGACAAAATTAGGTTTATTATTGGCTGACGACCTTTTTGAGGAATACACAACACCCTGAACGAGTAGGACCAGACCTCTACTAAGGTCACCCTAATAATCAATTAGCCCATTTAATCCAATTTATGCACATTAATGGATCCAATTAGGCCCACACACAGTTTCGGGCTCCTAGCCCGCACCGTACACCAATCTCATGCCAATATCGTTTCATGCTCATGTGCTCAGAGGGTATAAGTAGGATAGGTTTTCGAGCACCCAGCACCTGTGATGATTGGGAAGGAGAAGGAGCAAATTCAACTTAAGTGGCACTGGTCGCTTCTCTTCTACCGATATGGCACTATATTAGCGCCCCTTCAATGCCGCTACTCTAGCGCACATGTTCTGATTGCTTGATTTTGGCCCTCAAATAGAGGGCCATAAATTAATCTAATTGAAAATTAAATTATATGGTATTAAAGTATTTACATAGGTCTACTTAATTACATAATTTATTTACAGAATTAATTATGTTTACTATATAAATAAATTACCTAAACTTTACACTTTATACATACTGATTATTGGATTTATTTCTTAATTAACATATAAATTAGTTAATTAATGGTATAATTGACTTAATATAGAGTTAATATATATATATATATATTAAAGTATTTTTTATTATATTTTACATGATTTATTTTGATTTATTTACATTTAAATAAGTGAATTCAGGGTATTATACATATAAATTAAGTACAAATAGTAATACATTATAAATATAATTAAATTAGTCTAATTTACTTAAAATACTACAATACAACTATACAGTATAAATTATCTTAGTTATAACTTAATTTACTAATTTATTTTAATTTAACTTAATAACTTAGCTAATAACTTAATAAATTAATTATTTATTATATATACATAATTAAATTATGATACAGGGTTTATAATATACATAATACATATATAAATATGTATATAGAGTATCATTAGTAAATATAGTTATTTACAGGGTTTTATACATTTACTTAAGTTATAGTACTTATAAGTTAGTAGAAATAATATATAGTTATATGATTAAGTTATATACAGTTTAAATAATCTTAAATATTTAATTTACATTATACAATATATATATAAGTTAGTTATACCTATTATACACCTATTTTACAATATATACATGTATAACTTATTATATAGCTTATATTTACAAGTATATACATAATATACGTTGTATTTTTGTGTATTTTTAGTTTTTCTTCTTTTTATGGGTTTTAGGTGTTTTATGGAGGTAGGGGATGAGAAAGAAAGAAATGGATAAGAGTGTGTCTTTTTGTATTTTTGTAGGTTAAGTTCTCTTATTAAGTCTAAAGGTATATTGAACCGTTGGCTGGTATATTCTACCAAGCCAAGGGTTCAAATGACCTTGAAAGTCAATGTACACCTAGAAGTATACCTGATCTTCACCAAGACAGGTTTATTTTATTTTTTTATATTTTTTAAAGCATTTTTATTTATATACAAGTTAACTCCAAAAGAGGCCTAAATGGGTATTTGAATATGAAACCTAAGGCCTAAGAATTCAATTAAAGAGCTGGAAAAGGTGTTTAAACATCTAAGAACATCCAGCAAGCATGTTTCAGCATTTATGAACATAAAAACATGATTTTCTCTTTCAATTCCACTGAAATCTCATTTTGGACAGATTTAAGTATGAAAAAGCTGACAATGAATCCAATGAGCTTAAACTAGCATTTCAAACTCAATTAAAATTCATTCTCAAGTAGAGGAATGCTTGTTCATGAATTATTGCACACATTACAAACATGTCAGCTATTCAAAATATCCTAATTCTAGCTCACTACCCTATTGATTCATCCCAACAGCAGCTACCAGCAACAGCTGCCGCTGCTAAAATCAAGCAGCCACAGCAGCAACAGCAACTTCAGACAGTAACAATAGTACTACTTCTTGAATTCAACAGTAGCTCAAAAGTTCTGATGCTACTGAAACACATTTCAACACTATCTGAAATCTCATGTAGTAAATTTAGATGTCTTAAAACAGTTAGGGAAGCTGTTGTTCAACCTTTCAAAATTCTAGTAGATCTGATGCATTCTTCAGGATACAAACACCCAAAATCAAACTTGGTGAAGTCTGATCTGAGGCGTTTAATATACTGAATCATGCTTCAAATCTCATCTTAAAATCACTTAAAATTTCTTGTCAACTAGATAAGAAGATCAAAAATTTAGTGTCTATGCAAATAAGATCTCAAACTTCTTTTTAAACCATGTCAAATCTTCTTCATTCTCGATTCAAAATCCTCTCAAATTTCAATTAAGACCTCCCATAAAGGATCATGCAAATGGAAATATGGAGGATAAAATATCGCCTTGATTGGGCTTTTACTTTGGGTCATATAATGATTTCCCCATTTAATCTCATTGAACACCATTAATGGGTGTTCAAGGTAATTATGTGGATAGATCAAGACCCATTGGGCCCTTGTTCTATCTCAAATCAAGGAAGCTGATTTTCCTTGAAAGAACTCTCCAACATAGGGCTTGATTAAGATATATGCTCATCCACATGTCAAAAACCAAATCCAAAGCATTGGAATCCTTGCATACACCTAATCAAACCCATTAAACCTCAAAAAGCTCAATCAAATCAATGAAGTTCAAAATACATTCCAAATCACCGAATTGGACATTAAAAACCAATTTAAACATGATCGAGTGATTTAAGTTTATAAAACAAGATCGAGGGGTCTTTATGGCTTTGCGAAATGAGTGGGAGAGCCCCCAAGGTGGTTTATGGCGCTAATTTTAGATCTGAGACATAAAGTCCTCAAATCTGAAATTAGACCTGATGAAGGGGTGATCAGCGAAATTAAAATCGAGGGAAAATCAAAATGCGAAGAGGAAGAAATCAATGATCAATGGACTAAAATGAGTTCATCTCCTCCGATCTGAATTGATCAGAGGAGGTGGGTGTGTGGATTCTACACTACACTACTCCTAAGCTATCTACAATCACACAATCAGATCAAAGCAAGTCTACATCTAATTTCTACTCCTAAATTACTCTAATTATTACTACAACTACTCTAGAAAATAGTAAATCCTAATCTAATCAGAGCAATGGGACCTTTGGATCCAGAGTCGATGGCTAAGGAGAAGGAATGGAGGGGAATCTCCAGCCAGTGAAAAGCCCACGAGAGGAGCTTCAGGGTCGTCCTCAGGCGTACATCATCCCTAGCGGCGAGGAATAATTGGAGGTGAAAAACCACACCACTATCACTAATGTGGTGGGTGAGATGGTTAGAAGATTTGGAGAGGACGAAGGGATTGACCTCAAGGAAGTAGGAGAGGAGGTCGATCCTTTACGCGCAAGGTAGTGGAGGTGCTTAAGTAGAACAATTATTGAATCAAGGCACCGTAGTGGTGCAATTATCTACCTAGGGCACCTATGGTTCGATGGAGAGGAGAGACCACGAGCGAGGTTTAAATCAAATTCTAGCTACTAGATGGGATCTGGGGGTAGAGGTAAGGCTATGCGCCGAATCACACGAAGCTTCGATTGAATGCGAGCCACAAATCAAGTGGGTAAAAGATTGAACAGCCAAGATTGCCCTTGTTCTTCGCGTGAACAGTGTGTGCGAAGACCTACAGGTGACGTTGGGTTCTATGGGTATAATTGAACTAAAGGCCCCTCAGCGAAGGGATAGAAAAACTACAAGGAGGTTCATAACTCTTCATTTTGTAGCGATAATTCTATCAATCAGGGTTTACCTTAAGGGTAACATGCGCAAATAACACATCATAAATGGGCATGGGAGCATTACATGCATTACACATTGAGGTTGCTTATAAATCAATATTAATGGCCATTTATACAAGTTCATGTCAAAATAGGCCTCAGATGAGCAATTGGATTGCACAGATGGACTCAGATCAACGAATCGGGTCCAACAAACTCAAAATCACTCAAATCCGACATCTGGGGCTCCCTCAACTGGCCCAAGAATTTCTGGTCGTTGATCTAATGATCAACGGCGCACGGGCGGCCACGTGGTAGCATCTGATGCACCTGCACCCGCGGCGCACCTCGTCATCGTGCTCAACAATTTTAAGCCGTCGAACCCTTCGATCAGATGGCTAAGAATGCGCAACCCTCGCCTGCTCGCATTCCTCACCGGGCACCTTCGTAGCCTCAACGTCAGATCCTGACCGTTGGATTTTCATCCAACAGTCGACACACCCCGCACCCAACCGCATCTCCTAACCAACCGCGGGTTCAACGCAACTATCCACGCCTCGCCCTCACACTAAGAGGCGAGGGTTCGAACTGCGTCGCTCCTCACTTTACGACCAGCGCGCACCGCAGTTAAATCAAGCCGCCCGATCAGCAGCGAACAGCGTGGATGGAGGCCACGCGGCGTAGTGGATGCGCACGGATGCTCATGCATGCGATAATGCGCGAGGCTCTCACTGCACATGTGCGATCCTCAATGCGAGCTCACGTGAAGTCTCAACCATCCGATCTTCAATCGAACAGTGCATAGCAAACGCACACGGATCACGCGGGAGGAAGAAGAGGCACGCGCAGAAGACCGGCAAGCAGGGAACTTCACTAACATTTCTAGGTCAGTTTTAGCGACGTCCTAGACGTCGCTAAAGCCCCTACTTAATTTAGAAACCCCTTCTTCCTGTGTAAACCCCCTCCAACTACCCATGTAAAGGCACTGAATACACTTGCAACTCTTCTACCCCACTCCTAGCTTCCCTTAGCACACTTTGTACTTGCCGGAGTTGACGAGCTATCAACGAAGCACTCCTCCACTACCGTGCCTGCCTCGCATTCTCCCCCCCTCTCTCTCTCTCCCTTTACTCTAGCTTTACTTTACTTTTGTTTATGCATTTAGCTATTGTTGTATCTATAAAACTCAAGTTGCATGTTAAATGATGTCATTTCTTATATAGCTTTTATCTCTCTCTTTTTATCGGATTTTTCTTATCTTGATTTGCATGAATGCTGTGATCAAAAGACTAACCCTACTCTCTCTTTCTCTCTCTCTTTCTCTCTTACTCTCTTTTCTCTCCCACATTTTCTCGTGCACAAGCAAAATCTGCCATTTCCATGACAACTAAGTGATAGAAAAAGCCGATTTCATGCCTCCCTGTGTTCAACACTAAGACTCACATCCGTTTCTATATTTAAAACCGACATTGCAAATGCAAGCTACAATGACCTATTTAGACAAACGCATCTGGCTCACGTCAAAGGCCTAAAAGTGGTCAAGAATGGTTGTAGAGTAATCTTTATGGGCTTTCAAAAAGGTCCTTGCGGCCTGCAAGTAGGCCCTTAGAGGTTTTCTAGTGAATAAAATGCGATGTGTGAAGGACCTAAATCCAAATCCTTAAATGCAAGGCCCTAATGATGTCCAAATGCAACCAGGTTTTTAATGAAGCTTAATTGAACATATTAGACGTTAATTTTACTTTTGATTTGGAATTGTGAGCTCATTTATGTGTTCAATTTGCACTTGGATCACCATTTAACTTCTTCAATAGAATATCTCATTTAATGACCTAATTATGCGTTTTTAGCATAAAATTGATGTTTTAGGTCTTTTTCTTTATTTCCTACATTTAACCCATTTTATGTGTTAATTCGATAGTATTTAACCTAGTTTCTAACTTAACTTGGACATTTTAGCTATGATGAGTCACAACTCATTAGGGTACTAAACCTCTCATAATATTTTTATATAAATTTTAATAGGTTTAAATGAATTTTATCTAACCTCTTCAATTTAAATAGGTTTGAAATTAAGGTTTTGGTGTGTTGTTTTAGTTCTCGGAATGCGTGAAACCCTATTTTTGTCTGTATGGACCCACTCTTTAGACCTTAATGCTCAATTGACCTTTAATTAACCCTTGGATGACCCCATGGTTATTCTAAATTTGTGATGTGATGTTAAAACTATAAATTTAACCATGTTTTAATGTTTTCTTCTCAGAATGGATTTGAGTGAAATTACTGTTCTCAGGCGATCATTCAGGAGCATTTGCCACTTTATTTCAACTAATTCAAGTCAGTTATGGCTAATGATGATGTTACCATCACCATGGTCAGATCCTGCCTCCCATACATGTCATAAGACATCAATTAGATTCGGGTACTCACTGGTACCAAAACTAGACGACAGGCTTCTCGCATGTCATCGTGACTGAGAATCCTCCAAATCCCAAGGTCAATCGTAAGTTGCCACTAGCTACATCAGCTCTTTAGGTCTCCAACCCACAATAGTGAACCCTCAATTCATGAATCAATGGTGCAGCCCTACGAACTCACTTGATAGACTTACTAATCTTTTAGTCCATTTTGGTTCCTATGCCAGGAACAAAATCGTAGGGACCTACTGGATCACCTGGGGTCTAACTTCAGACCTTAGGAACCAACCTTCCAATTTTAGACTCATAGCAAAGTTGTTAGGTTTCAATACTCCAAATTTTGCTTTAAGCTTAGATGATTACACTTCAGCTTTTAATTCATACCTTTAGGGGGGTTTCAATTCACATAAATCACGTAGCCATCCTTGATACAAGTGGCATTTAAGGCTCCATGTTTCTAGTACCCCAATTAGATTAAGTTTTTCCCCTATAGGCTAAGGCCAGGTTTAGGTTTCCATCAGGACGTTCCAAGATGCCAATATCGATACCAACACTTAGTACCAGACCTAGGCACCCCTAAATACTTAGCCTAACTTCCAACGTGACCTAAGTTGGTCGTCAATACTGGTATATACAGTTAGTAGTAATACTAGGCATCCCCAAATCTCAGCTTACATAGCATGCAACACCATAAGGATGACTTATTCCTTTATTCTCTACCTCAGGGAGTTAACTTCCATAATGTCCCTAGACCTAAGGACATCCTTAAATCACCAAAGCTTCCTTAACCCCATTTTATTAAACAACTTTAGTTACCTTGATCCCTTGTACCATAGAAAGGGAGACGAAGGAGGTTCTTAAAATAATTTTTTATGACCCAATTTTCAACCCACAATATTAGAATGTTTCTACCCAAGTAATCTTTACAAGAAGGACCATTTGGTTAGTACACCAAGGACCACCAAGATCCCATTAAAACCAAGCATATAGTAATTACAGCACAACCCCTAGCAAGGTGACGTGATGCCACTGTATATTTGGTAGTGGGCTAGCCTATTTAACCAAATCTTAGTCCCATCTCTCTTCTTGCCGAAACCCAACATCAAGCATGCTCTGGCCATTAATGAATCGCTACCAAGCCCTTGTTGGAGCTCTATTTTATTCCTCCCAACTATGCATCAAACTGTAAGTAAGTGTCACGCTCTTTCCATCAACATGCCTACATGGAAATATAAATCCTTTTCCTCGCACAATTCCTTACATACAACGGCTACATTAGGATGGACCTCGCCTAATCAGAAGTTTCACTTTTGCCCCCAATAACTTGGATCCATTCTTGCACATTAATTTACACTGAAAGGGCGATTCTCAATCCCAAAATTGATGATAAGAACCTCATCCCTCAACCCAATTCTAGGGCTCAAGGGTAGCCTGTCATACTCTCATTTAACTAGCATGCATGGAACTCTCATGGGAACCCAGTTCTCATGATGAAACCCCATGGTTCTACACACCCAAAATCTCTCTCTCATCTCTCCTATTACCTAGAAATTTAAGAGAATAATATACAAAAGGAGAGGGACCCCTACCTTGCCTCGAGCGTTCCATTTTTCCACGTAGCAGTTGCCTCCTCCAGGTTCCTTGGATCAAAAACTATCAACCACATAACACATCAGATTTTATTTGCCTCAAATCCCCTTAACCCACATCATTAATCCCAAATTCCTAAAATTAGAAATGCTTGGGCTAGGGATTTTATTAGAGGAGAAGAAGAGGATACATAAAGGGCCATCGTGGCCTTGACGAGGTAGCTCCCTACTTTTGGCCGCCAAGGAACGTGCCATAGTCGCGGCAATGGCCGTAGCTACACCTACTATCATCACACCCCTATCACGGCCAAGTAATTCCAGCCACACCTGTTGTTTGTGTGAGCAAACTAGTAACCCCAGCAGCAGTTCGTGCATGCGGCCGGCGGCATGCATGTGTAGGTAGTCACAGCTGGAGAGAGAGAGAGAGAAGGCCATCGACGGCAAGGGGAGGAGGGTAGATCTTCTTTCATCTCTCCTCATCCCCTGCCTTTTGATCACCTCCGATATGGATCGCTTGTTAATTATGTATTGTTATTATAGTAAAGTCACAATCTAGATGGTTATTTAATCATTATTTATTTACCTAATTTTTACTGATTTTTTCCAGATCGTTCACTGGGAGACAGTTATTGATATACATTACTTCTATCTAAAAATGCTCTTTTATTCCAAAAATGTAAAATATATTTACAATTGAATCAATGAATCAAAGAATGAATGAATTGAGTTAATTATGTATAAAAAGAATTAATTAACATTAATTGAAATGCCTCAAACATATTTACAACTAAACAAACATAAAAAACTATTCAAAACTACTCTACGTTAGTTATTATAACTATATTAATCAATACCTAAGTGTAGGTACAAAAATAACTACAAATATATACTAAACTAAGTTGTTATAACATATACAAAATATCTATACTAACAAATATAATATGTACAATGACGTATATATATGTCACTAAAGACCTTAGTAAAAATATATACAAGTTAAGGTAAAAGTATATACTAGACTCTTATTTATACACAAATACTTATACTCTGTACTTATATACTACATTTATACATATATTACACATACATATACATATATACACACACGTACGGATACATATACATAAGTAACACACACTCTCACTCACTAACACTCATACACACACAAAACATACTTAAGCGCTCAACACTTAGTCATTTTCAACTCTTAACTTAAGCTTTCCCTCACTTAGCAAAATTTTATTAATAGGTGAGCCCAAGCTTTTCGAAGGATCTACAGCCCTCACGAGTCTGATCAAACCACTACTAGGCCTAGGCCCTAGTTTACATATTAGGTATATTTTAATCCAATTATAGGCCTGATAGGCCCACACCCATGAGCCTACACACTCCCACACACATGCACACACGCACCCATAGGCACGTACACATGCACACACCTTTAGGCGTGCACGCAAATTAAGGAACCAAATGTATGCTCATTTCTTTGCGCTAAGCACTAACAATCGAACGGATCATCAGCATTGGTGCTTATATGCACGTGCGACACCTTGTGAAGCCACTATGTGGCACTAACCTTGCCAACACTACGCATTGGATTTCATGGCCAAAACCGACTGAATTGGCTGACTTCGAGCCTCAGAATGCAGGCCTAATTAACGTCCGTTCTCAACATAAATTATATCATTGGAAAGCCCTCACATAGGGTTACTCAATTATGTAATTAATTAATAATATTAACTTATTCAATTATATTTAAAAATTACTTAAAGTTAATGATTTATTCACACTAAATTAAAGCTTAAATCCTTAATTAATGTATAACTTAAAAACTTAATTTCTCAGTTGACCTATAAATTAGTTAATTTACATAATAAGGTATTTAATATACATTTTTAAATTATTTTTAGTTTTTATTTTAATTTATATACAATTAAATACACTATTTTATTAGGTATATACCACTACAAGAAAACTATACTTTTGAGACAGTTACAATAGTAAATTTTTCCATCACAAAAGCATCTATTTTTAGTGACAATAATAAATCTCTTTTTCAAAATTCATCGTGAGAGTCTTGGGTGCTGTTTGGTTGGAGGAATAATTAGGAGGGATAAAAAGGGGATGTAAAAGAGTAGGAGGAATTAGGGGTTTTCACTCCGCTAAGTGTTTGGTTGTGCTTATTGTCACATTAAAGAATTAGAGGTATTTATTCCGCCTAAGGTGTTTGGTAGGAGGAATAAATGAATTTTATGTGGAGTTGAGAGAAGGAGATGAGAGAGGCGAAATAAACCACGAAATAAACAAATTTTTGAAGCCCAGACTCCAAAAGCAAAGTTCGGGCACATTCTTATAGAGTGCGATTCTTGCGCTCTACAACACCATTTTGAGATGGTACCCGTGGAAATGAAAATTCATGGGTTATGCTAGAATTGACACAAAAACTTGAAAATTTTTCATTTTCAAATTCACCCTCATGATCAGCCTAAGTCTAAGGATTAAGGATGATTTTTCCTTTTGAAGTCTTCGAGCAAGACTTAGGAAGGAATCAAATGAGTCATCCTTATATTTCAAGAAGATGACCCAAGTGAACCTAGAGAAGTCATCAACAACAACTAGGCAAAATTTTGATCCATTTAGACTCTAGAATCGTGTTGGTCCAAATAGATCAAGGTGTAACAACTCTAAAGGTCGTGTTGTTGAAACTAAGTCTTTAGGTTTAAAAGAAGCCTTGTGCATTTTTTCGAGTTCACAAGATATGCATAAAGCATCCTTTTTATAAGTTAGTTTGGGTAGGTCCCTTACTAACTCATTTTTGGCTAACCTATTAACATGTTTGTGATTAATGTGACCTAGCCTATGGTGCCAAAGATTTACTTCAACATGGGAAGCAAGCAAACATTTTACAAATTTCTCTTGTGAAAAATGAAGAGCATAGATATTTTCATATCTAAAGCCTTCAATTAAAATCGTATTTGTTCATTCTCTTAATATTTTAAATCCAACTAGTAAACAAAACATCACATCCATTACCACATATTTGATTAACACAAAGCAGATTATGTTTTAAGTCTTCTACTAAAAGAACATTACGTACCTGCTTAGAAGAATTACCTATTATACTTTCACCAATAATGCGACAACGTTTGTTGTCACCCAACTTAACATATCCTCCATCTTCGATTCTGGTCCACTTGATAAAGAGGTTGGAGTGTCCCGTCATGTGCTTGGAACACCCATTGTCTAAGATCCATTTGTCCTTTTTGACCTGCAAAATAATTTATTAAATCTATTTTAGGTACCCTTTTTTTTTTGGGTCCTTGATGGTTAGTACCCTTCAAACCCTTAGGTTTATAGATCACCTTAGTGTTAGATCTATACTTCTTAGGATTCTTGACCGTTTGATAAATCCATGCATGTCTAAGTGCATGTGATTTATTTTGTGTGTTCTTTTTACTATTGAACTTGGCTTTTAAATTAATACAAAATTCTGTATTCAGCCTAGTTGTTTTTAGATTATTCAAAGTGCCCTCAAAGTGTTCATAAATATCTTCTAATTCTACTATTTTTGCATGCAATTGATTGTTAGTTTCTTTTGACATTACTAATTCTATATCTAAACAATATTTTTCTATTTCTAGAGTTTTATAATTATCATGTAAGACCTTATTTTTTATTAAAATCAACCTAGATTTGTGATACAAATCTTCATATACTTGTAGTAACTCATTAAAAGTAACTTAAGAATCTACCTCATTTTCTGAGCTATCGTTATTCGCCATTAAGCAAAGATGTGCAACTTCCATTTCTTCAGATTCTTCGGAAGATGATTCCGTGCCGAAATCACTATCATCCCAAGTCGCCTTGTATGCCTTTCTTGAAATCTTCTTCCGATCAAGTTCTTTGTCCTTCTTTTCTTCCTTCTTCTTCTTGATCATTGGACAATCTTTTCGTAAGTGCCCCTTCTTCTTGCACTCAAAACAAATAATGTCATTAGTAAATATATTGACTCTCTTACCTTATTTTCTTCTGAATCTTCTCGTTAGAAGAGCATGCTCCTCTTCTTCGTCAGAGTTGGAATCGTCGAAGTCCAACTCCTCCTTTATAGCTTTAAAAGCAAGATCCTTCTTCTTGCTTACAGATTTTTCTTCATTCTTCTTCATATTCTCCAATTGGACTTCATATGCCATGAGGCTTCCAATCAAGTCATCCAAGGAGAGAGTAGAGAGGTCCTTCGCCTCTTGGATGGCTGTAGACTTTGGAGACCAATCGCTTGTAAGGGATCTTGTTGAAGCTCTGAGTTACTACGCTATCGTATTTGGTTTTGAAAACCTGTTGTTGTAGTTTGAAAGCGAAGAACTCGTGTTCAACAAATAAAATTTATACCAAAATAGAAATCCCGGGTCGAACTCAGGGTGGCTACGTCGATCTAAATTCGCAATTATATTCTTTTTAGGGCTTTTGTTGAAAAGCAGAGTAATTACAATGAAGCAATATAAACAATCAGAATAAGAGAGAGAGAGAGAAAACATTCACTTAATATTTCAAAATGTTTATACAATTAAACCAATGAGAAATTACATTAGAAAGCAGGAAAATTCTACTATAGAAAGCTGGAAAGAGGAATGGGAGAGAGAAGTTATCCTCCTCGACGATCGCTTGGAGGATGAGCCAGACGGGACGACGCCTGGAAGATGAAGGATGGAGCGGGAAGGAGGTCGAGGTAGGAGGAACGAGAATAGGGCAACACGTCGTCGTCGTCGCGGGATCCGCTTCCGAAATGAGGGCAAAATTTTGACTTTATCTCTCGATGAGCATCTCGGGTGTGGGACAAGCTTCTTTTGAGCTTTCGAGAGGGAGAGAAGAGAACGAAGGGATGAGAATTTCGTATGGAGGGGGTCTCCTTTTATAGTTGCAAGGAGTGGGGGCAATTTGGTCATTTTATGTTGAAAATCATTAATTCTGGACCTTTAGTGATATATAAATACATCACTAAAGGCCTGAACGTAGCCGTAGTGTGCAGCGCACGCGTGCCCGCTCACCTCCCCGCGTTCAACGTTTATCCACAATCTCTCAATCTCACGATCGAACGGCTGAGAACGCATCCCCGGCCACTTCAACCGCGCACCTCATCGCGTGCGAAGAGGCATTTCCTTACCGCGTCAGATGGAGCGTAGATCTGATTAGACGCGCACGGCCGCCCGATCTCCATCCTGCAGTCGATAGCGCCTGCTCATTCACGCCCAATCGAAGCGCCTCCCGTATTCGATCCCGCGTCTTGAGGCGGCCGAGCGCCTTATCCACTGCGTTGCGCGTGTGGATGGGCAAGCAATGTGTTTTCATGGCACGTGATCTGGACCGTTAGATTGAGATCCAACGGTCAAGGTTGCATCCTCCTTTGGCTTAAGAAGATGAAGGCGCCAGTCTGAGATCCACTTTCAACCATTGGATCTTGATCCAACAGCAAAGAGACGTTGGCGCTAGAGGCTTCAACGGTTGTGTGCGTCCGGTTGGGCAGCCAAGATGGTGCCACGTGGCACCATCTTGGCCGTCCATCTTCTGGGTGATGTAGATGGTGCCACAGGTATCGGATTGAGTCGATTTCTACACCGTTAGGCTGCGATCGTCGATCTAAATCCATCCGTGCAGTTGGATTTGTCGTCTAAAGTGCGCATTAACACCATCTTGGCCCTTGATCTTCTAGGGTTCCTCAGTCTCTATCTGATGCTACGAATATCCGATTAGGGCGATCTTGGAGTCGTTGAACTCCAATCGTCGACCTGATCAGATCCGTACGATTTGATCTTCGATCCGAGGCCCCGATCAAAAAGTTACCCTGTCCCTGACCATAAAAAGGAGACAATTAACTTCCATTTTATTCAGACTAATCTAAATGCAAGATGATGCATGCTATACAATATTTATAGTATGTAATGCAATTCTATGCTTAAGAACATGCATAAATAGACATTTTATGTAATATAAACATGTTTACATCACACCCCCATTCCTATCTTTTTCTGAGGGAGGTGGTGCAGGATAACAGAACTAGCCTACTCGGAGAGTACCACCTTCCTCGGAATAGATTCTCTCGACTTACGCTTTTTTGTACATAAACCTTTTAAAAATCTTGCGTAAGCTGGTATATGCTTGATAGCATCGAGGAGTGGGATATTGATTTCAACATTCTTAAAAATATTTAGAAGCTCCAGATTTCTATCAACAGACTTCTTGTTCTTTGATTTGATCAAAGCTTCAGGAAAAGGAACATGAGTCAGATCTTTAGAATCAAGTTCCTGAGCCTTGATTTCTGCTCCAGAATTCTCCTCTCTCTCCTCAGGTTATTCAAGATTCGGTAAATCAGAATAGTGTGGTTGTGGATCCTAAGTTTGCTTACCACTCCTCAAGGTAACAGAATTTGCCGATGCATAAGAGTTTGGGTCTTTGGGAGGGTTACGAAAGATTGGAGGGGCTTGATTAGCTAAGAATTGTTAATGTGCAAAAGAAGAAGAAGAGGAAGGACCCTACTCAACCACCTGAGCATGTGCGTGTGGGTCCCTCTGATTTCCGTACCCATGGGCTTGGTTGCCAGAATTCAGAATATTTCGTGGGTTGGGTGAGGGTTGGGATGGTAGAGATCCGGGTTAACGAGAGTTAGCAATGAGCCTAGTCTGCAAGTTGTCCAGCAAGGTTTGCATTTGCTGCATAAGCTGGAGCATGGATCCTTGCATCTCTACCATTTACCGGTTCAAATCAGCCTGCCCTACGGGTTGACAAGCATTCCAAGCTAGCTGATTGACTTGATTTGGAGGCAACTAAGTATACACATGACCCTGACCCATTGGTCGTTGTGGAGCATAGTTGCTGGGTCAGAATTGCATCTGTTGGCCTGGGTTTTTCCAGGAGAAGTTAGGGTGGTTTCTCCAACCTAGATTATAAGCATTAGAGTAGGGGTTAAATCTAGCGTTCTCCTGTACAGCACAGACATCCTCATAGGGTGAGGATGGAGAGAAAGAAAGGGAAGGATCAGAAAAACTGGGATCAAAGGCCCCAGTTTGGAACCCGTGGGGTTCCGAATAATGCTGACTCACAGGTTGAGCCGCATCGAGTTGATTCACGAACTCCCGTCCAGAAGGAGCTTGCGAAGAATCGCATCCCGAATTTTGAAATTGAGTGGATCGAGAGTTGTTCATAGAATTTTCAGCCATCCACTCTTCCATTCTCTTAGCAACCAAGTCCACCTTATCGAGTTTGTTACAAATCAATTCCATATCAAATGAATGAGAGTCATGGACTTCATTAACATTTGATCTGGGTTGCTGGGACCAGTTAAAAGTATCCATGAAGGCAAGATTGATTGAATTTTCGCTCATTTCCTTAAACAATTCGTGTGCACTATCTACGTCTTTGTTGAGGAAATTGCCTACGCAAGAAGCGTCCACGTGATTTCTGAGTTGCTCAGTCAACCTGTGGTAGAAGATCTACATGAGTTGCCATTTCGGCACCTCGTGGTGTGCACACCTCCGCAATAGGTCTTGGAATCGCTCCCAAGCCACATGAAACTGCTCCCCTGGCCGCTGGGTAAAGGAAGTGATTGCCCGTCTCAAGGCATTGGTACATCCTACATGGAAGAATTTCTTTAGAAGGGCCGATTTCAACTCATTCCAAGTTGCAATTGGTCTTCCTATAGTCCTATACCAATGAACGGCTTTATCCCAAAGAGAGTGGGAGAAGAGCCTCATGATCATTTGCTCCTCATTCACATTTCATACCTTGGTGGTCTGGACCAAAGTGGTCAAGTCCTCCAAGTGCTAAAATGGGTCTTCGAAGCCAAGCCCATGGTAATGTTTGATCAGGTTTAACACCTGGGGCTTGATTTCTACGTCTCTGGCCGGAATCTGGATGCCAGGACGTTCCCCGTAATTTGAAGGATCATAAAAATCTTTCAAGGGCTGAGCACCCTGCATTCTCTGGAACCATTCCTTCATTCTCTGCATTTGTTCCAGTTGCCTTCGGAATTCCTCCTATGGATCCCGAGGCAAAGGAGGTTGTTGGTTGGCCATGGGATCAATTTGACCAAAATCCAATTTGCACCTCCTAGAATACTCTAGTGGTCCTTCCAATCGGGGATTCAATGATCGTCTTCCTAGCATAAACTAGGAGAAGGTCAGAAGGACTGGGGATAAAGACCCTGTAGCACAACAAAACAAGCCTATCCTTAAGTGGGGTAGCCTAAGGATCTACAGACTCTCAAAACCTGCCTTAAAATTATAAATGATTTACTCCACTTGTGTCTGCTCAATCCAACAGTTATAAGGAGGGATTGGGGAGAAGGTTCTTCCTTCGACTTGCGCCTCCAATTCCTAGTGTACCCCCCAGCCGCGGTCGTTTGACGCTACTTCCCTAGATAGACATCAGATTGATCAGTACAAGTAGGTTAATCAAAAACAATCTCAAACTAGGCTCTGAAGAGCAAATCAGTCCTTAAGGACAACGTCTACTCAATTTTATTAAGGCCTGGGATTGTAGTGCTTATGAAATGTGATGGGCCCTTAAAATGGGTTGTACCCTTAATGATTGATTGAGTATTGTGTAAGTATGTGCACAACCTGGGTTTTCAAGCAAGATTATTTGTGATGTGTAGATTTTAATGTTCAAATCTTGCTTAAGTAGCTTTTAGGGTTTAAAATTAGGTTGATTTCAATCAAGTTTGAGGCAAACCAGGTTTTCAAGCATGGGTGAAGATTGCTTTCCTTTAAAACCAGAAATAAAGTGGAGTGCCTGGAATAAACCTAGATTGAAAACCCTAAGAAGAAGCTACTTGATAAGTTGATTTTAGGTTGAGTGGTGCGGCCCAAACAACTCAAACAACTGGCCACAATTGCACCACTAGGTTAGGAACACAGAAATGGTTAACCTAGAATGATTTCTACTCTTTTATGTGTTGCTTTGTGTGTACCAGTTCCACAGATCAGAACCCGGTTGAGTAGAAGCAAATCAAGTAGGTTAAGTGCCTTGAATGTGGGTGTATGTTGTGTGTCTATTGAAAATTACCCCACAAAATTATCTTTTTATTTTTTTTTTATAAGCGAGGGTGGAATGAGTGTGAGTGAAAATCCAAACAACCAAACTAATCCTAGGATTTATGCAAACACCTAGGTTAATTGGAATTTGAATTTAATGTGACAAATGAAATCTATGGAGGGGGGAAGAATCAGGAGCACTTACAACTGTCTTCAACTGCACTTTACTCCAGTCTACTGCTTGACGATTCCCTGATGGAGGTCTCTGCAAAACAATTGACACAAAAGAAAGCAAGTTAGAAGACAATAAAGTGCATGAAATGCAAAAAGAAGATCTGAAATCATTGCCTCCCCGGCAACGGCGCCAAAATGTTAAAGCTCTGGGTTACTACGCTATCGTATTTTGTTTTGAAAACCTGTTGTTGTAGTTTGAAAGTGAAGAACTCAAGTTCAACAAATAAAATTTATACCGGAAAAGAAATCTCGAGTCAAACTCAGGGAGGCTACGTCGATCTAAATTTGCAATTATATTTTTTTTAGGATTTTTATTGAAAAGCGAAGTAATTATAATGAAGCAATATAAACAATCAGAATAAGAGAGAGAGACAGAAGATTCACTTAATATTTCAAAATGTTTATACAATTAAACCAATGAGAAATTATACTAGAAAGTAAGAAAACTATTACACTAGAAAGCAGGAAAATTCTACTCTAGAAAGCTGGAAAGAGGAATGGGAGATAAAAGTTATCCTCCTCGATGATCACTTGGAGGACGAGCCAGACAGGACGACGCCTAAAAGACGAAGGATGGAGCGGGAAGGCGGTCGAGGCAGGAGAACAACAATGGGGCAGCACGTCGTCGTCATCGCAGGATCCGCTTCCAAAATGGGGACAAAATTTTGACTTTATCTCTCAAGGAGCATTCCGGGTGCGGGACAAGCTTCTCTTGAGCTTTGGAGAGGGAGAGAAGGAAGGGATGAGAATTTCGTATGGAGAGGGTCTCCTTTTATAGTTGCAAGGAGTGAGGGCAATTTGGTCATTTTATGTTGAAAATCATTAATTCAGGACCTTTAGTGACGAATAAATCTGTCACTAAAGGCCTGAACGTGGCCGTAGTGGGCGACGCACGCACACCCGCTCACCTCCCCGCATTCAATGCTTATCCACTATCTCTCAATCTCGGTCGTTCGATCGTAAGATTGAACAACTGAGAATGCATCCTCTCCCGCTTCAACCGCATGCCTCATCGCATGCGATGAGGCATTTCCTTGTCGTGTCAGATGGAGCGTAGATCTGATTGGGCACACACGGCCGCCTGATCTCCATCGTGCGGTCAATAGCACCCGCTCATCCTCTCCCAATCGAAGCGCCTCGTGGATTCGATCCCACGTCTTGAGGCGGCAGAGCGCCTTATCCACTGCGCTTCACGCATGGATGGACGAGCGATGTGTTTTCGTGGCACGTGATCTAGACCATTGGATTGAGATCCAACGGTCGAGGCTGCATCCTCCTTTGGCTTTAAAAGATGAAGGCGCCAGTCTGAGATCCATTCTCAGCCGTTGGATCTTGATCCAACGACAGAGAGGCGTTGGCACTAGAGGCTTCAGCGGTTGTGTGCGGTCGGTTGGGCAGCTGAGATGGCACCACGTGGCACCATCTTGGTCGTCCATCTTCTGGGTGATGTAGATGGTGCCACAGGTATCGAATTGAGTCGATTTCCACGTTGTTAGGTTGCGATCGTCGATCCGAATCCATCCGTGCGGTTGGATTTGTCGTCTGAAGTGCGGATTAACACCATCTTGGCCCTTGATCTTCTAGGGTTCCTCAGTCTCTATCTGATGCTACGGATATCCGATTAGGGCGATCTTGGAGTCGTTGAACTCCAATCGTCGACCTGATCAGATCCGTACGATTTGATCTTCGATCTAAGGCCCCGATCAAAAAGTCACCCTATCCCTGAACATAAAAAGGAGACAATTAACTTCCATTTTATTCAGACTAATCTAAATGCAAGATGATGCATGCTATGCAATATTTATAGTATGTAATGCAATTCTATGCTTAAGAACATGCATAAATAGACATTTTATGTAATATAAACATGTTTACATCAGATCTCAAGATCTTTCTTACAAGCTGCTCCTCCGTCAGCTTAACTCCAAGGTTCTTCATTGGATTCACGATATCTCCAAATTTGTGTACTTCTCTTTGATTATTTCACCTTCCTGCATCCTAAAACACTCATAGCTTTTTGTTAGAATAGAAATATGTGTTTCTCTTACCTTACTTATACCTTCATAAGTGACTTGCAGCGTGTTCCATATCTCGTATGCGGACTCGCATGCGAAGATACAGTTAAATTCTTTCCTTGATAACGCACAATAGAGTGTGTTCATCGCTTTTGCATTTCTTGCGATCTTTTTCTTTTGGTCCATGGCCAAACAACACCTTCCTGTGGCTCCGGATCCGTGTACTTCTCTTGAATGATAGTTCACGAGTCCTCATCCATGGCCTTGAGGAAGATTTGCATCCTCCTCTTCCAATATCCATAGTCCGTCCCATCAAAGTAGGGAGGACATGTGGATGACTGACCTTTAATGTGCTTGGCTGATGATGCCATTGCGAGAGAGAAAGATTACTTCTTCTATTCGCGACCCGCTTTGATACCACCTATAGGATCTCTAATGCATAAGCACACTAGAAGGGGGGATGAATAGTATGGTAGATAAAAATTTTCAAGAATAACAAACCACAAAAACACACAAGATATATAGTAGTTCCCCTCACTTGGGTACTCCACTACCTAAGTCTCCCGACTTAGGACTTTTAACCTGATTCCCCCAACCCAGAGGGAATCAATTTACTAATGACCTGAGGTAATTAACGGGTTACCTCAACCCAATTACAAGATATCAAAAAGAAATAAAGATACAGGTGTAAGCAAGATGCAAATAAAAGCTTATAACAAATTCCTAAGTCTCTAACAAGTATATTGTTTAATAAAAGTATATAAATTAATATAACGAGAATACTAAGGCGTAAATGAACAATTGAACAATGAAGAACATGATTGCCTTTGATGACTTGTTGCAAATGGAGAGAGGCCTTAAGAAGAATGTAACAAATCAAGCTCCTTTGCAGCTAGAAAAACTGAGAATTGGAGGTGTAGGCAAGGATAATATTTTTGGCTTCTTAGTTGTGTGCAAAAGACACTCAAAGAGAGCTTATATATATGCCACTAAATACCTCTCCTACGAATACTAGCCGTTAGGGGCAAAATAGCCGTTCAGACTAGTCACAACGGTTAGTTGATACCAGTATTGACTGCCTACAGTCAGCCCAACTAAGTCACTAGGTACCGGTGCTAATGATAAGTACCGGTACTTGTGACTCACAGATTTGGGTCCTGTGACCTACATGTACTGCTACTCATGATGAGTACCAGTAATTGTAAGGTTCAGGAACTACATCAGTTTACAAGCTGTGAGCACCCTGTACCGGTACTCATCATGAGTACCGGTACTCGTTCATAGTTTGGGACTAAAAACCCAAACCTGTGCCAAGTACCAAGAATGAATTTAAGTCAATTTTTAGAGTTATCCCATCTACTCTATACGACTTTATTTTGAAAGAATGGAATTTGAGTTTTGAAATGAATGAATGAACAATATTTTGAACCCTAATTATCTCTACTTTGATTTTAACTCCTAGATTATGTTTCATTTGTTAGGAGACATACAAAGACTCTACAATACAATGAATACAACAAAAACTATAATCTTCTTCATCCATATTCTATCTTGTCCCTTCAATGCTATCTTGTTACTTGTATCCATAGATTCTTTTGTTCTGTAATACTTCATAAACACATTAGATTTTAAAACTGTTTTGTTAACATCAAAACACAGAAGAGAGATGAAACTAGATTCTAATACTTTCCCATTCCCTCCCCAAATGCAAGATGCCCCAACCCTGAATGCCCCCTTTCTCCTACAGATGGTGCCTGAAGGAGGGTTCCTCCTAAACCCCTCACCCCTCCTCCTCTGCCACCCATCGTTCCCCTCACCCTCCTTACCCCCAACCCTAACGATACCAGCAAGTCCAATCGACCCAATCCCCCTATCAGTAGCTACAAGGCCAATCTCACCATTAGCAAGTCCTCAATCCCCCCAATCCTTTATTTGTGTTAAAAAATGGAGGTGAAGGAGCTGAAGGAGTAGGCCCTACAGCCCCCCAAAACCCTAGATACCGCTGTCGCCGCCCCAGAGAGTTCCACTCAACCCTCTACCAAGCCGTCCTCCAAGAAAGCTACCCTGGTCAATGCCAAGGCAATGAGGCCACTCCTGCCATCTATGCGATTGCCGACGGCAATTGCGACGATGACTATAGTGGAGGCATTAGATGCCACCATTAACCTCCAGAAGAAGATCCGATGCTGCCGCCGCTCCAGAGAGGTCCATGCAACCCTCTACCAAGATGTCCTCCAAGAAAGCTACCTCAATCGATGCCAAGGCAGCGAGTCCGCTCCTACCATCTATGCGATTGCTAACGGTGATTGTGACGACGACTGTAGCAGAGGTATTAGACACCACCATTGACCTCCAGAAGAAGATCTGTCGAGCCAAGTGGTTTGGTATGCCGATTTAGCTCTCCAAAGAGGTGAAGTACAACTCCAGTTCGAGAGGTTTGGCAGCACTCTTATATCACATGGCAAATCTGAAGAGGAGAAGAGAAAGGCCAGACTAGAGAGGTTTGGGATAGCAGAGTCCACTATTGATGAGGAGGGTAAGAAGAAAGCTTGACTTGCCAGGTCTGTCGATGATGCATGTTTCTTGATTTTTTGGCATCTAAGTCAACATGCAAATGCAATTCATCTTATCAATAATATTTGCAGCTAACTTTTTCTTCATTGTTCAAGAACTGCTCTTTGTTTATTCTATTTTTTTGTTTCATGCAGGAGGCTTTTGAGAAGTTTGTTGGGCAACCAGTTGCCATCTTTTGCTTGTGTCATACTAAAACTTACCAAATCATATACTTTTTGTTAGTGAGTATTGCAATTTAGTATTTAGGTTCTGTTATTTAGTTGATCACTTGTAGCCATCATGTTGCTTTCAGTTATTGTTGTTTCAAAATGCAGAACTTCATGCCTTATCTAATGTTTGCCATGTAGAAGTGATGTGCACTAGCAAAAGGAAGCCTGGTGAAGTGAAATTAATGCATCCTTATCATTGGAAAGCATGTTTACCTAGCTAGCTTCCTTTGACAGCAGTCAAGATAGTATTGACAAGGAAGAATTTTTTTTTTTGATTGATAATTATGTTTTGCTATCGTATTATTGGTGAGCCTATGTTCTTTACTGAGATGTTAAATGATGGCATTTTTCGTCTTGTTTCCAGAAATGTTCCTTACAAGTGGATCAATAACTAAAAGTCCAACCAAAATTGGTTGAGAAAAGAAGGCAAAAGATTTTTCTTCCCTAACGGAGGTACCATGTTCCCTAAAGGAGTCGGTGCTTATGTAGATTTGATGCAAGATCTGATTCCTGGAATGAAAGATGGGACTGTGAGTACCACTATTGACACTAGGTGTAGGGTAAGTAATGTAATCTATGGGTGTTCACAATGATTTCATTATAAAGCTGAGTTGAAAAATAGAACTTGTGAACTAAATTATGGGATAATTTGTTAAAAATGGGTGACTCTCACTTTTGTTAAGAACTCAACTTATATGCTTATAAAAGATATAAAGAGCACATTTCTTGAGTGTCTTTGGAGTTGCCAAATATCATTCTTAATGGTGTTCCTATTTCAAGGTTGCAAGTTGGGGAGGTGATCTGTTAGACCGTGGAATCTTAACTCTTTCACTTGCACCAAGAGATAATCATGAGGCCCAGGTCCAATTTGCCCTTGAATCTGTCTTATCCCTTGGACAAAATTTGGTACTCATTTCATATGCACTTGTGGGCTTGCTCAATTTTCTTTACATTCTTAGTAGCAGTTAATTTTCAAAAAAAAAAGTAGTTCAAGGTTATTTGATTTCAAAGAAGACAATTACGATTACTTGTTGAAAACGGAATATATGGTGTTGGCTTATAATTGATAGGTTCTTGTCCTTAAAACCATGGCTGCATTTTCTTTATTTTCTTTGGAAAAGAGAGCTCCTCATAGTATTTTTGTTAAATTAGTTTTTTAATTGTTATGCCAATTTGATCATTTGATAGTTGAAAATTTTATTATTGATTCAAGATAAATGCTATGAGCTGACTTCTTTTTCAAAAAAAAAACTATGATCTGACTTGTGGAGCATTATTGGCAAATCATGTTGAATGTTCATTTTCCTGCTTTTGGCGAAAAAGAACTAGTTGTTTGTTCTTTTGGGTGTGAACTAAATATGGTGTTTTTGGTGGAAAGCCAATCACTCGATCATTGATTTATTTACATGATTTACTCCCTTGATGAGAGGACGATGAAAGTTTGATAGGTTCATGAACAATTCATGGCACTATCAAAATCTATCTGACATCAGCTAATTTTCATTAGTACCTTCTTTGACATGTGCTGCTTGTTAACAAACACAAATTTCTGTAATATTCATTCAAGTATCTATTCTATTGATAGAAGGGTATATTGCCATCATTATGTGCTTGCAGCCTGTGAAGTGTTATCAACACTTAAAAAGCTACCTACATTCATGCATGTTTCTTTAGTTATGTTTATTTTTTGTTCCTTAAACTATATTTGTTGTCTGGCTTTTCTACCTTTTTTATTAACATATAATTTATTAGACTTTGGTATGAACCTACTATTGGTTGTAATTTTTAATTTCACCTTCTTAATTATTAGAAGTTCCAAAAGAATGTGCCAGGTGGAATATACCTTATGGAAATACATTGGATACTTCATCCTAGTGGATTCGGGGTTCTTTCTGGTCCTCTGATTAACTATGAGAATAGGTGGAATGGTTGGAACACCACCATAGAGGAACAGAAAGCTAACTTCAACAGGCTTAAGAAGTTGTTGACCAGCATGTGCTTCAAATTGTACAATAAAAAAGATGATATTGCAACGTGGTAGAAGACTTCTAATAACAGCTGTTATGATCAACTTAGTGCTCCTAACTATTACTCAACACAATGTGATGTAGCACAGACCTGGATTCTGCTTGGTACGTGCCTTTGCATCCTTGTGTTTCTGTTCCTAGCTAGAAGTTTAAGAAGCTGGATCTTAAATCTACCCCAAAATGGTACGCACTAGCAAAAGGAAACCTGGTGAAGTGGAATTAGCAAAAGCTTAAATTATGAACAATATGATAGCTTTCTCATAAGGAAAGGGTACGATATCCTTTTAGTGCCTCATGATCTTGCTTCACTTAAATGAGGCAACCTATCAAATCATACAATCCAATTAAACTACAATTTTACATTAGAACCCACGGGTTTATCAATGTTGGAATTAGAGCTGAATTCCTATTTCCATGTATTTAAGAATGACATAATGTTCATGATGTCTTTATACTTTTATTTATGGCATAAGAATGAAGGTGATGTCATGGTCATTAATGTTTGGTGTGTCATTGCAATTTCCATGCTAAGTTCAAGGCCCAAGAGCGCACATAGGCACATGACTGATTGAAGGCTTTGAAGTCCATGCATAAAAAGGTTTTTGGGCAATTCTAGTAATCCATGTAACATGTTTTTGCTCTCCTTATTGAGCAATACCAATAGTAGAGTGTAATGTCCCTCTTCTAATAAGTCTTTCAGCCTCTAACTTTGTAATTAACCTCATATCATTTTTTAACTATAGATGACCACTGCTTTTGCATTCTCTATGGCATGCTCTATTGAATGATTGCTCAACCATTTTAGTTTGGTGAAAATCCTAATTTGTCCTTGACACTTTTGATTTCAACTTGTTACATTTTCTTTGGACCAGAGCCTTTATGTTTGATAGAGAAAGAGCCTGGAATGTTCTTAAGGAACTAGACATCAATGCCACGTTGGTATACCTTTTGATTTTTTTTCTTGCTTCTTTAAAGGGTGATTGATGTTTGTTAATGACTTGATTTTTTCAAGGATGATTAATGTTTGTTATTGACTCACTATTAGTGGTATTCTTCTATTTATACTTGTTGGTAGTAGCTATGTACTGTAAATATCTTATACTCTAGACCTTTTCTTTTTTGAGTATCTCTTCTATTCTCGATTTTTTGTTGACAAACAGATTTCTCAAGTTTAATTCTTTATGCAAATGTGACTTCCTAGTTTTTTTTGGTAAGTAGGATGTTCTTATTCCTATTTCATGTTTAACTTCCTTTTGCAAAAAAAATTAACTTATATGTATGGGGTCAGAAACCAAAGAAGCTATTGCTGGTAGTCAAAGAAGATTGGACCAAAGTTTTTTTGGATGGTTGTTATGCTGCTAACAATATCTCTGCTTTGTGATAAATAAACTATTTAAAGGTAGCTAGAACACTTTCTAGAATATTCATTCAGTGGAAGTTTATGACATTATATGATGGACAAGGAATATTCATTATAAATATCCAGTCAAAACCAAGATAAACTCCATGTTTATGAAGTAACACCCTCTCCTTTAGAGGAATATTTGTTCATGAAACAGAGTGACACACCTTAAAGTTGCAATGGCATTCAAGATGAATTGAGAGAATGCAATCGGACATCAAGTGAACACTACAATCAAAGAAAACAACACCATTGCTATTTAATAATAGCAAGAGCCCATTCCTTCATATACCATTAGGTCTGCAACTTATTTTTCATTAACTTTTTCTACTTTAATGTCAATCACTTCTATTCAGAAAGAAAGGTAACTTCTCCTTGGTTGTCAAGATTGGAGTTATAGTGGTTTTGGTATCCATCCTTCTTCCTCCTGCCATAGGACTTGCAGAATTTTTTGCTGCTCTATAATTATGCTCGTATCATATTTGAAGTGATTTATCACTCCTATTTACATGATATTTCTTTTTTCCACTTTAACCTCATGTAGTTTAATGTTTTCAAAGGCCTAGGTAAATGAAAACATCTATGATTTTATTATTCAGAAAAGCACTTTGTTAACAATGTACAAAACTCTTATTGGTTTGTAAAGTGGAAACTTTACATTCTTGATTGGTGCTGGAAGTTCCAAATATTGCTTCTCTTCAATAATGATATTCGAAATGCTTTTGAAAAACCTGGAAAATCAGCAAACGTATTTCTCAATTATTTTGAATTAAAGCAGAGGCAACCACAAAATTTAATTATATGCACCCAGTAAATGCACTATAAATAGATTTCTCCATTGCAAAAAAAAAGAAATTCTGACATTAATTGTTGTAGGTTGTTCACTGCGCTATCCAATCATTTTCCTTCTATATCTTTGTTGTAAAGGATACTTCATCTATTGAGTGACATTCAGTCTTCTTATTTCCTTAGGTATGTGATGTGGTTATTGCGAAAGATGAAGTAATCCCTTAAAATTGATGCATGGGAAATTCAATATGATGTTTGATACATATGATGTGGGTGATCATAGATAATGTTTGCTTTCATCTCTATAGTTCTTAAGAATCAAGTAGTTCAATTTCAATTTAATGGAGAAAGTATAGTGCAGATCGCTTTCCAATAAGTGGGGGAGGAATATGAGCAATGTGGGGAGGTTGGTTCTTTCTAAAGAAACTAACAAGTTTCAACTTTCAATGGATTTCCTTTGATGTGATGTCATTTTTCTCTTTTGGCTTTGTAAATAGGTTTCTGTTGAATTAGTCGGTCAGTTTAGTGAGCTAGTGGCTGATCTTGAGATTAATGAAAATTTTACATTATACTTAAAATCCTGAAACTTGTGTAAGTGACCATCAACTAGTCTCGTTAAGTATTTTGAGTCTCTTAGCATATGGATCAATTTGAAGAAAGCATTTAGGACAAGTGTTGTTAGGCAAAAGAGGAGATTTAAAATGTGTGTTCATTGTAATACACTCCTAAATCGCACAACAAAACATGTAAATTTATAAACTCAGATTCTAATTGTAGTCATGGGAACCTTCGAGACCTGGAGCCATGTTGATTATGCGCTTCAATTGGTCATCTAGCAAGCAGAGATGAGCAAACGTGGTCGGAGATGATGGCGGCGACGGCGAACTCCAGTTGATACTTGAAAACATGAAGACAGCCTCTCGGCCCAATTAGAATTGCTCAAGGGGGTCGTCATGAGTTAAGGAGAACGACGGTGGTGTTTGTGAAGTGTGGGGAGGTGTGTGGTGGCCATGCGAAGTCGAAGAAGGTGTTTGGAGGTGGGTGTGTTTGATGGGTAATTCTGATGGTCAATCCCCTCAATTTCTTGAGGGGTTTTGACCGATGTGGGATGGCGGAGCTTTAGTGAGCGTTGCGAGGATGTTTGGTGCGATGTGGCGTCGGGGAGACCTCACCGAAGCTCGGCCGGAGTGAAGGAAGATGGAGGGGGAGATCGACGAACAGTAGTTGAAATAGAAGAAGAAGAGGTTGGGGAGATGCATAAGAGGGAGAGTGTAATGATCCGTTACACTTTTAGCCATTTAAGACGTCTGGAGTTTTAGTCAGACGTCTGACCAGGCGTATGGACCCGTTCCTGGATGTCTGAAAGTGAAATTTCTGTACTGCACACTACGCTCTGTGCACGGGCGACGCACAGAGACCGTTTATTCCTCTCTCTCTTCCTCATCTCCCTCGAACTCTAAACCCCACACCCTCCTATATAAACCCCTCACTTCCCCTCTCCTCCTCACACCCCAGCCAGCACCACCTTCAAATCTCCAGTAAGGCAAGTGGAGGGCAAGCGAGGGAGAGCGAGAGGGAGGAAGGAGGAGAGCGTGGGAGAAGGAGGAGGCCTACGGTCGATGGACCTTTGGTGGAGCTTCGATGGAAGCTCGGAGGAGCTCCAGTGGAGGCTCAGTGAGACTCGGAGGGATTCAAGGAGGCGGCTTCCGACCCTCTGCAGCCGCGAGAGGGACGGCGGAAGCTCCTGCAGGCGAGCTCTCGAAGGAGACAGCTCGCAGGAGAGGTTCTGATATTAGGATTTTTCCAGTATCAAACGTCTGGAGAGTCAACCAGACGACCGTGGCGGCAGCTGGAAGTCCAGGTCTGAGACCAAACGTCTGAAAGCACTTATATCGCAAGGTACGTTCTTTTTCGCGGTTACGACCAGGCAGGCCTCATCGCAAAAGCTTGGTCTGACCTAATTTGGACCTGCGATTTTCGTATGCAGGTAAAGGCCCTTGGGAAGGCACGCGGAATGCTTTTCCATGCATTTTTAGACGTCTTATCACATCACTAGACGTCCAAAGGTGCATCCAAATGACCAGAGACATTGTCTGATGTCTGGAACTATCTTCAGACGGTCGCAGAGAAGGTCTGGATGTCTGAGGATACCGCAAGAACACAAGGTAAGATCTGACGCCTTTTAAGAATTCTGGGATTATTCCCAGACGTTTGATTTTGAACAGTAGGCATGTTTTTTACCTGTTTAGGGTTCGATCAGGGTTTGTTTTACGCAAACAAAATACCTGTACTTTCCTCTCGAGTTCCTCTACGTACTAGAGTCTGTTTTACACTATTATGAACTCTCCTTTTGTGATGTATTTCCCTGGTATAGGGTTTCAGCCTGCTGCGCATCTGGGACTCGCAGAGACGTCTGGGTCTGTGGCTCAAGCCCCCATTACTCTCGTGTTTCCTGGTAGAGTGGTTTAATTCTGTTAATAATATTTAAATAAGAATGTGCTTGTGAAAATAGCCGAATGGAACCCTAGGATGTGGCATGAGCCCTAGGGTAGAGAAATAATTGAGCCTGTTTATACTATATGGTTTACTTGCATGCGTGATTAAGATAAATTGATAGCAAATACCTGTATTATAATTACGAGTTTCCTATTGAAATGATCTCTGCCAACTCCACTTCTGAGGGGGGGGATGGAGGTGGAAGGCAATCATGGGGCAATAGGGGGGAGAAACCGAAATGATGAGGGATGGACTACATGGAGATCTAGGGCATGGATGAGGAAGGAAAGGAGAGGATCTATCTCTACTTGTAGATGGGAGGCGGGTATGAGGGAGACAGATAGAGGGAGTTCATGGGGCAACAGGAAGATCGTCTGCTTCCGATGTCGGCGTCATGATCATATGGCAGCTGTATGTCGCTTCCCCATTGTGTGCCTTGCATGTGGTGGTCATAGCCATAAGCAGGACTCGTGTAAGGCAAACGATGGGCAAATGAAAGGTCAGTCGAACTTGTGCTCTGGAGGTTTGAATTTTAGGGCACAGTCGCCGCCACCGCTGCCCCCTCATACATATGGGGGTCACACGGTCGACGTTGAGGTTCCTATGACAGAGAACATAAGAGCGGCAGAACTGGTACTAAGAGGGGCTCTAATCGATGAGGTAATGACCAGTAATCCTTCTTCAGAAAACCTTCAAAAATTGGTAAGCGACCAACTGCTGGCAAATTGCTTTTTTGTCTCCCACATGATTTGTGCTTTTTGGCTTGGGGATGATGGATGTCGAATGCATGCGCTTTTAGTCAAGCTCCTTTGAAGGTTTAATGGTGATATGGAGATTAGTCTCTCCCTTTGATGGAGCTCTACGGGAGAGATCGCCACAGAGATTAGGCTCTAGATTGGGGAGACTTGAGATTAAAGGTCTGCCGCTACACTTGAGATCAAGAGAGGTGGCGACCATGATTTCTGGGTTTGCTATAATGGCAAAAGATGCAGAGGTTGGTTTGACGGAGGGTGATGGACAGGTCCTGAGTGTTATGGTGGATGTCTTCAAATCAGGTTCGGTCCCTGATAGATTGATTCTGAGATGTGGGGGTAGCTCCTGGTTGCTGCTCTTGAGATTCATTGTGGGTGACAATGCTATGAAGAAGCGGCAGGATAAGTCGCCTGGTATGCAGGTTGCTGAAGAGATGAACGCACATGTATTGTGCAGGCCTTCTCCTGATGAGGCACCCGCAACAAAAAAATGCAAGGACCATCACCTTGGGGAAATGGGGGAGATGATGGTTGAGGAGCAGGTGGAATCAGTCAAGAAGAAGACAATGATGCCCATGATTGAAGCTGCCAGGGATCCACATTCAGTGGCAGATAACACTGAGATACAAGTGTCGAAAGAAATCTCAACTAACTCCTTGAAGACCCAACAAAAGTTAAAAGAGGTGGAGGGCCTAAAATTTGGTACTGGATCTACTACCAAGACTGGTGTGGGCAGATCACCCTATAGGCTTAGACAGAGGAGGCCAAAATATGATCTGCTCCTGGATGAAAACATGGTAGCTGTGATTATATAGGTTAGTAAGGGCCAAAACCAAAAGAGGGAGGGGTCTCAAGAGGGAAGATGAGAATCCTTACGTGGAATGTGCGTGGGTTGCGCGACAAGAGCCGGAGGGCTTCTTTGATGAGATACTTGAGAGAGTGGGAGATCGATTGTGCAATCATACAAGAGACCCATATTGAGAATGAATCTGATAGAGTATGGAATGATATGAAGGCTGCAGGGGCGAATGAATGTGTGATACTTAATGCACATGGCAGGTCTGGGGGTATTTGGTGGAGAAGGGCTTGGTTACACTTGCTGGATGTACACAAGGCTTGACACTTGGTGACCTGCAAGTTCCAAAGACATCAGGGGCAAGATGTCATCAGGATTACTGGTGTGTATGGCCCATGTGTTGCTTCTATGAGACAGGAACTTTGGGAGTATTGGGCTACAGCTGCAAAACTTGTGCAAGGGGAAGCTTGGTTAATAGGAGGAGACTTCAACTGTGTGTTGACAGGGATTGATAGGCCAAATGGTGTCATAGATAGCTCCTCTGTTGGGTTTCAGCTGGTAGTTCAGTCCCTTGGTTTGAATGAATATCCATCATCAGGAGCTGAGTTCACTTGGCGTAATGGCAATGGCCTGTTGTCGAAGATTGACAGATTCTTTGGGAATGCTACTACCCTTGATAGATTCCAACTATCTAATGTTGCTAGATTGAATTGCCCTTTCTTAGACCATACTCCTTTGGTCTGGGACAGTGGTGAAGAGGTCCAAACAGACTCATATTTCAAGCTCAGAAGATCATGGCTGAGAGAGCCTGGGTTTCGTGAGATGGTTGGCTCATGGTGGAAGACCAAACAGATGGAGGGCTCAGCTACTATCAAGCTTGCCTCCAAGCTGGCAGCTCTACGCACTGTTCTGAAAGAGTATAGAGCTACGATGATTACACTAAGGCAGCAGAGGCGTGTAGAGGCTTTGAATAAAATTCAAATACTGGATTATAAGGAAGCAGCAAGACCATTATCTGATGAGGAACTTGCAGCCAAAAGAATGTGGCAGGGTGTGGTAGTGGAGGAGGATCTCAAACAGGAGATGGACTGGAGGGAGAGGTCTAGACAGTTGTGGCTCAAGGAGGGAGACACCAACACAAAATTTTTTCACCTTGCAGCCAACTCTCGTAGATGAGTAAACTTTATCTCCTCCATTCTCAAAGATCGGCACAAACTGTCTTCTATGCAAGAAATAAGAGTTGAGGCTATCAGGTACTACAGGGATTCATCACGGGCAGCAAAGAGAGGTGGCTAGAGGATGGCTGCGAGTGATGCGCCTAGGATTACAGATGATCAGGCTTCTAAACTGACGACTACTATCACTGAAAATGAAGCTATAGCTGCCATTAAAGATCTAAACATTGAGGGCTCCCCCGAACCAGATGGTATCTAAGTTTTCTTTTATAAAGAAATGTGGAGTGTGATTGGCAAGGAGGTGATGGATGTCATAAGAGAGTTTGAGAGGGGCAATGTAGGTTTCGACAAGATCAACAAATCTTTTCTCTTTTGTTGCCAAAGATAGAGGGGGCCGAGAAATTTTCAGATTTTAGACCGATTTCTTTATCGAATTCCATTTACTTAGTGGTAAGTAAGATACTCGCTAACAGATTGAGAATAGTTCTACAAAGCTTGATCCATCCTGTACAATCTGCCTTTCTACCCAACAGATCCCTCCAAGAATCGTTCATTATGGCCCAAGAAATGGTGTGTGGATGGCATAAAAGGAAATGCAAAGCATTTATGTGGAAAGTGGATTTCCAAAAGGCCTATGATTCAGTCTCATGGCCGTACATTTGGGAAGTTTTGAAAAGAAGAGGTTTCCCTCCCATTTGGATCCAATGGATGAAGCGATGTATCACAACTGCTTCCTTCTCCCCGCTGATCAATGGGAAACCATGTGGTGCCTGGATTCAACTTCAATGTGGGGTTAGACAAGGATGTCCATTAGTCCCCTTGATTTTTAATCTTGCAGTTGACAGGCTTGCAAGATATGCATGTAAATTGATCGAGGCTGGTGTTATAAGAGGCTATTCACTCTCCAATAGGAGTATGGCCCCTATTTTACAATATGCAGACGACACGATTTTCTTTGTGGAGGGGTCAACTCTTGCTGCCCATGCTTTAAGACACATGGTGAAGATTTTCGGAGACATTTCAAGTCTGAAATTAAATAGGGAAAAATCTACCTTGATCTACTTTGGCCCAAATGATCAGGAACAGGACACACTATCAGCTACGCTGGGAATGCCTCTCTCTAAGCTGCCACTTAAATACCTGGGGCTACCACTGCGATCCTCGAAACTGAAGAAGAATGATTGGAATGCTCTTTTTGACAAGATCTCTGTCAAGTTAGAAGGATAGAGCAGTAAATTTTTGTCAAAAGGTAGGAGACTGATCCTCCTAAATTCAGTGATTACCTCTATCCCGGTATTCTACTTCAGTATCTTCAAAGCCCCGAAATCTATTTGGAAATGTGTAGATGTAATGCGCAAGAAATTCTTTTGGAAAGGGGCTAGACAAGAGGGGAGGTTTGTGCAACCTATGAAGTGGGACCAAATCAGCTGACCAAAGGAAGTGGGTGGGCTGGGGATCAAGGCTCTTAAAGAATTTAAAAAGGCTCTTCTGATTAAATGGGCAATCAAGATTTTTGAGGGAAAGGAAGAACTATGGACAAAACTTATCAAAGACTGTTATGGTGGCTCAAACAGTGCTTTGAAGAGGTTATATCCAACCAAGCCATCCCCTTTTTGGAGATCGGCCATCCTAGCAATTAAAAGTAACTGGCAGTTGATGCAGCCCAAGCTTGGAGATGGCCATGATTTCAGTCTATGGAATGAACATTGGTCACCGTTGGGTATTCTAAAAGAGTCCTACCCAAGAGCATATGCAGCTGCCGCAGATAAAGACGCCCCTGTTAGCAGCTTATGGTCAGATTCCGGTGGCTGTTGGAGGTTTGAAGGGCCTAAAATTAGCAGAATGGGTACCTAGCAGTGGGAGGAAAGGCAAAGTCTGATATCTAAATTGCAGTAGCTATGTCCAAGACAAGGCGTGGACGATACATATGGCTGGAACGGCAGATACATAGCCTAGCAGGCATATGAAAAAATCATTAGATCAAACAGAAATATGGAAGGTAACCTGGTTGATAAGAAAATATGGCCATTGAAGATCCCATTGAAAGTGCAAATTTTCTTATGGTTGTGCAGGAGGGAAGGCTTGATCACGGGAGATTTTAGACACAAAAGAATGGGGACAACATTAAATGGCTACTATCTATGTAGTTCCACACTGATAGTTTGTCCCACATTTTTTCCTCATGTCTGGTCACCGACATGATATGGAGAAACATATGCTAGGAACCTCTACCTACATGGGAGTCTCTATGGCAAAGGTTTCCGACACCCGGAAGACCATATATGTGTATGGCTGTAACCTTGTGGTGTGTTTGGAGGGTGAGAAATGAGAAGTTATTTCAGGAGAGACTAGTCTGTTGCGAGCAAATTGTAAATGAGTGCTGGTCCCTCAAATATAGATGGGGATCTAATGTGTAGTTCTTTTTTTTTTTGTTAGTATGAAATAAAATGCCCTCTGGATTGCTATCGTACCACGATAGCTTTCCTCACAGTTTCAAAAAAAAAAGAAATAGGAGCTGCCTGTATTTAATGAAACTACTTGTGAAAATACCAGTTGCATGTTATTAAGAATTAAACTATGAAAACACGAGCTGCCTGTATATGGATGAGGAATGAATTATGAAACCTGAGATCTGGATCTGGATAATGAGGTAAACACGAGCATGAACCCTACGGGGAATTAGGAGTAGAACTCTTGTGGATAGACGAAAATCTGGAATGTAAACGGGAAGTGTGTTGGCCCTTGAGTACGTGGTACCAAGGAAAGCAACTGTCCCCTTTTGTGTAGAGCAGAGATAGCCTCCCTTGGGTTGAGACCTGGGGTTAGGATTGACCACTCTACATCACTCCTATTGGCCCTCGCGTACGTGGTACCGAGATGAGCTACTAGTGTAGGGAGGGAGCTAGCCACCCCACGGGGCCCGGGGTTCAGCTAACCACCCTACACTGACTTGTTAGGCCCTCTGGGTAAACTGGGGTAGTCAGATGAGGGCACGTGGACTATAGAGGGGTGAGACCCCTATTTGATTCTGAGGGGCGAGACCCCTATTTTGAAAGGGCAAGGCCCTATACCGTTCCTACTGTACTTTGGGCATACCCACTAGCGGAAACGACTGACCGCATGTCAGTGCGGGGTAGCTACCTGTGCGCTTATCACAAGTGCCGTAGTCACCGCTACATCTTGACAGTGACCTCGAGGTGATTGACTGGGTGTAGGACTACCATGGGGGACTCTCTCGGCCATGAGAGCACCACGTGTACCTTTTACTCTACGGAAAAGACTGCAATCAAGATCGTTTCCACGAGGAACATGCAAGATAAAGAAACATCTGGACGCTTGAGAGAAATGGGTGAAACGAAAATATATAAAATAGATAAATAAGAATGAGAATTAAACCTATTGCTTTTACTGTTTTGTACTTAGATAATATAGATACCACTCTACTCAACGTTCTCTGACTCTATCTTTTCATAACTGTTCAGGGCCAGGAGTTGAGCAGCCTGAGTTTTCGACTACGGAGGGTGCTGGGCCCAGTCAAGTCCAATCGTAGTTTTCTTCAGCACTTCCTTTCTTTTTTCCTACTGTTGTAGTAAGTAATGGACTTTTAGTTACTGTTTTGCTACTACTGTTTACTTTCCGCTTTTCGTTGTGGTGATGTATGTACTGAGACAGCTATTCTATTTCCTTTACTGCTTTGTATGTTTCTTCTGCTTAATTATTAATGAGAGCCTTACCATGAGACCTAACTAGCTCATTTTGACCTGAGAAAGTAAACAAAAGCTCCTGCATAACCTCAAGGAAGACTTAAGTCATGGGTTTACTGTTTTAAGAAGGAAACATGAACTAAAGGATAAAAACTGTAATTTCATCATTGCAGTACATAAATGGAATTTCTCAAAGGCAAAACATAGGTCAAATGGTCTGAATAAGATAAAGAGTGGGTTGGTTCAGTCAGAAATGGGTTATTATGCAATCCAAGAATTAAATGACATTCTGTAACCCTAAAACAGATCCACTTAATTTAACAAGGTTCTGGTTAGGATAAAAATCAACTAAACCCTCTAAAATGAATAGAAAAATATCCCTTATGGTTTAGAATCTTCAATTTGATCTTTGGAACCTATTTTGACCTAGATTGGGGTCATAGCTCAGTATTTAAACTAATTTGGGTTTTTTATGCAAAATGTCCAGCCAAACGTGGTCAAACCTAAAATTTAACTTCACCATTGGATTCCTTTGGTCCAAATTAGGTTTATACCAAAATTTAAACTTAAGGGAAGGCCATCTTGACCTACTTTGTGAAATGATCCACCTAATTACATTCTGGTCCCTAACTTTTGAAAAAAACCTTACACAGAGCACCCTAGCTTCCTCGCCACCTTTGCATCCAGGTCCCTCCGCCATTACAGCGGAGGAATCCCACTCCAGTGAGGATTCAAGGCTGATATCTCCTCGAATCCTCAGAGATCTCCCAGATTTGGAAGGGAGATTCTCTGAGGATTTCTCCATCATTTGAACGCGATCTCCAGATCAATTTTGTGCCCAATCTCTCGTGTGAATGCTCGAGAGATTTGGGTATCCTAACTACCTTCCTTCTCCGGCGAGGAGTTTGCAATAGAAGGCTTGCCCTCCAAGCACCAGAAGCCCGGGCATCGACTATAAAAGCATCCCCGGTCCTCTACGAATCCCTCAAGCTTGATTTGGCCGAAGAATCCCCCAGAATTCCTCTTTCCCCTCTCCGGCCAAGTAGCCCACAAGCTCCGACGACTCGTCCTCCCCCCTCTCGTCGCTCTGCTGCCATACCAACGGTAGAGTTCGCTTCGCCTTGTTCTTCCACATTGCGCCACACCAGTGCACGCCTCCCTGACCTCTTCCTCGTCACCATTATCTCCCCCTCAAGGCTGTCTTCTCCGACAACGGCACAAACGTGCCGTTCATCTCCTCTGCCTCCCCTTCGCTCCAAGTACCCCAGATAAGTTCCTCTTCTCCTAATCTCTATTTTCCCTCATTCTATTTCACAAACCACCCATCGACTGCCACTGTCCACCCTCATTTTCCCCATCTCCGGCCAACCTCTGGCGAGACACATCCATCACTCCGCACCTCCACACGTCTCGCCACCAACCTCTTCACCGCTGCCATCGACCACTGATCACTTTCCACCCACTCACTACCCTCCACACATGCTCCACGCTTCCACCGAACAACCCCACACACACGGACTCAGACCAACCTAGGCACGCACGCCTAGGCCATTCTGAGCCACGTCGACCCCCTCCTCACCTTCACCATGATACGGCGAAGGTTCTCCTATTGTCTGATAAAGCCACAAGGCTATTCTTGTGTCGTGCAGGGTAGAGCCCCCATCCGCCATTAACAAGCATACAAGCTTGCTTGCTTCCGAGCTTCAGGCCACACGCTCCAGATTTCAGGACCCCAGGCTGCGCGGGTTGAGTACGCGAGCAAATCTAGTCTAATAGCAATCGTTGCGGGACCTGCAGCTGCATCAATTGCGTGAAGACATCCTCCTGCAGGTGCCAGCAAAAGCGGGTGGGACTTTTAGTCCCACCTCGGAAACGTAGGAGTGAGGTACGTAGTTTAAATTGATTTTGTGATCTATGCTGTTTGCCTCAAGCCACACAGGGGTAAGGTCCATCGCCTTCACTCGCCACGCCTCGTCCGCAACCTACCCCCGCGGACCTAGCACCTAACCCGATTACCTAACCTAGTACTCCTCGCACATCACACCCACGTCAGTGCGCCTGGACCCGGGCGCGTACCCGACTTGATTACCCGGCTCTAGGAGAGCATACCGAAGAGAGAAATAAAGAGAGAGACGCAGGGAGGGTAGGGGGTAGGTTTTGCTGCATGCTGTTGTGCAGGAAGAAGAAGCTAAGGAAGAGGCACAGCAAGAGAAGAAAAGGAAGAAGAAGAAGAAAAGAGACGCACTGTAGCAAAGGAGCGGCAGATCAAGAGAAGAAAGGAGGAAGGTAGCTGAAGAAGAAAAAAAGAGAGGCAGAGAAAGAAGAGGACTTAGCTATAGGAAGAGAAAGAAGAGAGAAAGCAAGGGCAGAACAAGAAGAGAAGCAGGAGCGGCTAGGGAAGAAAAGAAGAAGCCAAAAGAAGCATAGCTGCAGAGCAAAGCAAAAGAAGAAAGAGAGAGAAGACACAGAAGGACAACAATTCAAAGTACTATAGTCAAAAATTTTAAGACATCTAATATTGTATCAGACATCCAATTCTTTTTGAGCACTTTCTCCATAACATTACTCTTCAATTTTGGTTGAATTAGTTATTGCTTTTTATTGAAAGTTGTGTTCTTAAGTTTTCAGATATCCAATTGCTCCCTGTATTCGACCTCAGATACTTTGATTTTCGAGTTATAAATTCTTATTTGTTTTCACGAAAAGTTCATCTATATTACAACGAGATATCTACTAAAACACGATCTAGCCGCGTAAATAGTTATATTGCATATGTGAATATGGTTTACTTTCCTGCTTTTGGATATTTCTTGTTGAACGACTAGGTCTTTAGGATTAGTCGAGGCGAGCAAATCTTGGGTCCTGTAGAGATCCGAGAACTGGGTCGTAATAAGATGGTATCAAAGCAAGGTCGTCCCAAGAAATGAACCAATTAGCTTGAGAATAACCATTCACGTGCATATAACTAGGATAGCGACCACAACGTATCATTTGATATTCGTTCCGAGTCTTTTCTCAAGTAATTAGGTATCGTTGACCCTCTTGTTCTATCTTTCGTGTCTCCTTGCAGGAGATGTCTCATCGGGGAGTTCTCAAGGTTGGCCATGGACGCGACCGTGGACGAGGTCGGAGGGGCGGACATGCCGGGCCTGAGGTACCAGTTGACCCACCTCTTCTCCTGGGCATTCAGGCCTAGGATCTCGCCCAGCTGATCAGAGATATCATGTGAAAGGAGCTCCACCAGCCTCCACGGGCACTTCTCCCTGAGGACATGGAGGGGGAGTCCTCGGTGGGACAGAGAGACCGTCGCAGCACTGGACGAGCAGGAGGGGGAGGGAGTGGTCCTCCATCGCCCCCACCGTACTCTGACACTTTCGAGCACGAGCCCTCCTTGCCTGGAGGCATGCTCGTTCCTCCATTGTAGCTACACTACGAGCTTTTCGGACAGTTCCGGAAGCTGAAGCCCCCTCCTTCAAGGGGGATGAGGACCCGTCTAAGGTAGAGGGCTGGCTTGACCAGATAGAGAAGGTGTTCGGCACTCTTCGCCCTCCCGCGGAGTACCGCATGGCCTTTGCCACATACCAGCTGGAGAGCGCGGCACATAGTTGGTGGAGGCTAGTCGTAGGCCAGGAGGAGAGAGAGTCGACGTGGGACCAGTTCATGACTCTCTTCTACGAGTAGTACTTCCCGCAGACCTGGCAGGACGAGAGGAGGCAAGAGTTCCACACTCTCCACCAAGGGACGATGACTATTAGCGCGTACCGCACGTGTTTTTGGAGCTGTCACGTTTTACTCGACAACCGTGTCTTCTAAGGAGGAGCGCCTATGGAGGTTTACTAAAGGGCTCCGACCTGCTATTCAAAGGTATGTCAAACCCCTGAAGCTGCCCACCTTCTCACGAGTGGTTGAGGCAGCCATGACCTACGAGGAGACCAACCTGGCCACGCGAGACACTGACAGCGGACGGAAGAGATCCTACCAGCCAGAGTACTCTCAGGGTCGTCGGGAGAGGAGACACACGGTACCCATAGGAGAGCCGTCTCATTTTGCGGGGCCATCAGTGGCCTTTGGGGGCCCCAAACAGGGGCTAGTTGCCAGCACCAGACCCCCGCCCAGCTGCCAGCAGGGACCTACTGAGGGAGGTCGTGTCCCCCTATGCTACTAGCCTGGCCAACCAAGCCACATCAGGAGGGACTACCCATCTAGGGTCGGAGCATAACAGATGCTCCCCACACCGAGTGCTAGAGGTCAAGCTGGTGGTCGTGGTCACCAGGCACGTGGGGGAGGGCAGCAGTCACGAGGAGGATACCGGCCAGCGGCTACTCACCTGACCCAGAGTGTAGCTGCTTCGTCTGCACCAAGGACTGAGGGGAGTATCAACACCCTGACACACAGAGACTCCAGGGCTTTAGGTTCAGTGGTGGCAGGTATGGTTACTGTTTCTGGCAGATTAATGTACTTACTTTTTGATTCCGGTGCCACACTCTTTTGTCGCTACGAGTTGTGCCGTCAGTTTGGGGCAGGGCAGCGTACTATTAGAGGATCCGTTTGTGATCAGAGGTCCAAGTGGTCAGTTGTTTTAGCTGAGGAAGTCTACATGGACTGTGAGGTCAGTATAGGGGGACACAGCCTCCCTGCTGACCTGATTGTGATACAGATAGAGGATTTTGGCGTGATCCTAGGGATGGACTAGCTGTCTGCCTATCACGTCCTGGTGGACTGTTTTGGGAGGAAGATCATCTCCTCCTTACCGGAGTTGCCTCCCTTTGAGTTTCACGGATAGCTGGTGGACGGAGGTTTCAAATGCATCTCCACGATTCGGGCAGCGAGGCTTTTGAGCTAGGAGTGTGAGGGCTTTTTGGCCTGTGTAGTGGCAGAGCTTAGCCCCGTGGCTGACTTTCAGAGTATTCCAGTGGTTTGCGAGTACCCCGACGTTTTTCCAAAGGAATTGCCAAGACTACTGCCTGAGGGTGAGATCGAGTTTGAGATCTCACTAATACCAGGGACCAGCCCCATTTCTACTGCACCATACCGGATGGCACCGCTTGAGCTGCGAGAGCTCAAGTCACAACTACAGGACTTATTGGAGAAGGGCTTTGTGAAACCCAATGCATCCTCGTGGGGAGCCCCTATGCTGTTTGTGAAGGACGATACCCTGCGACTTTGTGTCGACTACCGACAGCTGAATAAGGTCACCATCAAGATCAAGTATCCGCTGCCGAGGATTGACGACCTCTTCGACCAGTTGCGAGATGCCACAGTGTTCTCCAAGATAGATCTGAGGTCAGGCTACCATCAGTTGAGGATCAAGGAGACCGACGTCTCCAAGACAGCTTTCCGTACCTAGTACGGGCACTACAAGTTCTTAGTCATGCCATTTGGATTGACCAATGCCCCCGCTGCTTTTATGGATTTGATGAACCGGGTTTTCAGGCCGTACTTGGACTAGTTTGTGGTGGTGTTCATCGACGACATGCTCGTTTATTCGTAGGATCAGGCACAGCATGGATAACATTTACGCATGATCCTGGATACTTTGAGGCAGCGCAGGCTATACGCCAAGTATAGCAAGTGCGAGTTTTGGTTGAGGCAGGTGACTTTCTTAGGCCACGTGATTTCAGGGGATGGTTTAGCTATGGATCTAAGCAAGGTTGAGGCCGTACTCAGGTGGGAGAGGCCACGTACAATGACAGAGATACGCAGCTTTCTGGGACTGGTAGGTTACTATTGGCAGTTTATCAAAGGATTCTCTCAGATTGCACGTCCTATGATCCAGCTGGCTCAGAAGGATGTGCACTTTGCCTGGACAGATGAGTGCGAGGCATGTTTTCAGGAGTTGAAGGAGAGACTGACTTCAGCTCCTATGCTTACCATCCCGGACAGCAGTGGCGATTTTGTGGTTTACACAAACGCTTCGTTGCAAGGGTTAGGGGGTGTGCTCATGCAGCGGGGTCACATTGTCGCTTAAGCTTCGCGGTAACTGAAGCCCCATGAGCATAGCTACCATACCCATGACTTAGAGATGGCAGTTGTTGTCTTCGCGTTGAAGACATGGAGGCACTACCTTTACTGTAAGACTTTCGAGATTTTCAAGGATCATAAGAGCCTCAGGTACTTGTTTTACCAGAAGGAGCTCAACATGAGACAGAGACGTTGGTTAGAGCTCTTGAAGGACTACGACTGCAACATCTCCTACCATCCAGGGAAGGCCAATGTGGTGATTGACGCCTTGAGCCGGAAGGCGCCCACCCACTTGGCCAGTTTATAGGCACAGAGTTGGAGACTTATGGAGGAGTTGGGTAGTTGGCGACCCCAGGAGTCACAGGGGTATTGTGGGATAGTGACAGTGACGCAGCAGACGCGACTAGAGCTGATAGACCGCATCATCGCAGGGCAGATGACAAATCCGTACCTACAGATGCTGTGAGACAGGGTGTTGACAAGGGACCCAAGAGACTTTTCCTTTACAGATGAGATACTACGTATGAGGAGATGCTTATGCGTTCCTAGGGATGAGGAGTTATTGAAAGAACTCCTGGCTGAGGCGCACGGGTCCAGGTTCACCATACATCCCGGAAACACAAAGATGTATCATGATCTGAGACGTGACTTTTGGTGGAGAGGGATGAAGCGGGATATTGGTGAGTTTGTGCAGCAGTGTTTGGTGTGCCAACAAGTGAAGGCCAAGCATCAGAGGCCTGCAGGACTGTTGCAGCCACTTCCTATGCCAGAGTGGAAGTTGGAGGGCATCACCATGGACTTAGTGGTGGGTCTACCAGTTACCCAAAAAGGACACGACGCAGTCTGGGTGATAGTAGACAGGTTGACGAAGACGGTGCGTTTCGTGCCGATCCCAGTCACCTTGGGACCAACATAGTTGGCAGAGAGGTACATTCGAGATGTGGTACGCTTGCACGGAGTTTCGCGTGAGATTGTATTCGACAGGGATACCATTTTATTTCCCAGTTCTGGGCTGAGTTTCAGCAGACTTTGGAGACATGTTTGAAGTTCAGTACCGCTTATCACCCCCAGAAGGACGAATAGTCAAAACGCACCATACAGACACTTCAGGACCTTTTACACGCCTGTGTACTTGACTGAAGAGGCTCCTGGGAGGAGCATTTACCCCTAGCAGAGTTTGCATATAATAATAGTTACCACTTAAGAATCGGCATGGCACCTTACGAGGCTCTGTACGAACGGAGGTGTATTGCACCCTTAAGTTGGGTCAAGGTGGGGACCAAGTGGGAGGTTGGCCCCAGGCTGATCCGGCAGAGTCAGGAGGTGATAGAGCAGATTTACAAATGATTCCGCACTGTCAGGAGCAAGCAGAAGAGTTATGTTGACCGGAAACGCAGACAGGTGCAGTACGAGGTTAGGGATCACGTCTTTCTCCGTGTTTCGCCCATGAAGGGTGTACAGCGTTTTAGGGTGAAAGGGAAGCTTACGTCAAGGTTTGCGGGACCCTTTGAGGTTCTGGAGCGGGTAGGACCCGTTGCTTACCAGCTTACCCTTCCTCCCCAGTTTTCTGGAGTGCACGACATGTTCCACGTGTCCAACCCGCTCTGGACCTGTTTAGGGTCCGTTTTACACAAACAAAATACCTGTACTTTCCTCTCGAGTTCCTCTACGTACTAGAGTCTGTTTTACACTATTCTGAACTCTCCTTTTGTGATGTATTTCCCTGGTATAGGGTTTCAGCCTACTACGCGTTTGGGGCTCACAAAGACGTCTGGGTCTGTGGTTCAAGCCCCCATTACTCCCGTGTTTCCTGGTAGAGTGGTTTAATTCCGTTAATAATATTTAAATAAGAATGTGCTTGTAGAAATAGCCAAATGGAACCCTAGGATGTGGCATGAACCCTAGGGTAGAGAAATGATTGAGCCTATTTGTTCTGTATGGTTTACTTGCATGCGTGATTAAGATAAATTACTAGTAAATACCCGTATTATAATTACGAGTTTCCTGTTGAAATAGGAGCTGCCTGTATTTAATAAAACTACCTGCGAAAACACCTGTTGCATGTTATTAAGAATTAAGCTATGAAAACACGAGCTGCCTGTATATGTATGAGGAATAAGTTATGAAACCTGAGATCTGGATCTGGATAATGAGGTAAACACGAGCATGAACCTTATAGGGAATTAAAAGTAGAACTCCTGTGGATAGACGAAAATCTGGAATGTAAACAAGAAGTATGCTGGCCTTTGAGTACGTGGTACCAAGGAGAGCAACTCTCCTTTTGTGTAAAGCGAAGCTAGCCTCCCTTGGGTTGAGACCCGGGGTTAGGATTGACCACTCTACACTGACTCCTGTTAGCCCTCGCGTACGTGGTACCGAGGTGAGCTACTAGTATAGGGAGGGAGCTAGCCACCCCAAAGGACTCGGGGTTCAGCTAGCCACCCCAAAGGCCCTCTGGGCAAACCAGGGTAGTCAGTCGAGGGTGCGCTGACTGTGGAGGGGCGAGACCCTTGTTCTAAGAGGGCAAGGCCCTATACTGTTATGTGTTGTTCTTTGGGCGTACTCACTAGCAGAAATGACTGACCGCGTGTCATTGCGGGGTAGCTACCTGTGCGCTTATCACGCGTGCCGTAGTCACCGCTACGTCTTGACAGTGACCTCGAGGTGGTTGACTGGGTGTAGGACTACCATGGGGGACTCTCTCAGCCATGAGAGCACCACGTGTACCTTCTACTCTACGGAAAAGACTGCAATCAAGATCGTTTCCACGAGGAACATGCAAGATCAAGAAACATCTGGATGCTTGAGAGAAATGGGTGAAACAGAAATATATAAAATAGATAAATAGGAATGAGAATTAAACCTGTTGCTTTTACTGTTTTGTACTTAGATAATATAGATACCACTCTACTTAGCGTTCGCTGACTCTGTCTTTTCATAACATTGTTCAGATCAGGAGTTGAGCAGCCCGAGTTTCCTGCTGCGGAGGGTGCTGGGCCCAATCGAGTCCAGCCGTAGTTTTCTTCAGCACTTTCTTTTTCTCTACTATTGTAGTAAGTAATGGACTCTTAGTTACTATTATGCTACTACTGTTTACTTTCCACTTTATGTTGTTATTGTTGTTGTGGTGGTATGTACTGAGACAGCTGTTATATTTTCTTTACTTCTTTGTACGTTTCTTCTGCTTAGTTATATTGCATGTATGAATATGGTTTACTTTCCTACTTTTAGTTATTTCTTGTTAGACAACTAGGTCTTGGGATTAGTCGAGGCGAGCCGGTCTCGGGTCCTCTAGGGATCCGGGAACTGGGTCGTAACAGAGAGAAAGAAAGAGAGCTAACTAATGGATGAAGGGAAAGGTGATCTACGCTGGCTTTGATTGGCCGGCATCGAAGGTGAAGAACTCTCCAATGGAAGAAGCAGCGATGATGGAGTCTGGGATGCTCTCGCTGGTATTGCGAAGAGCCGAGGAAGGAGAGGAGGAAGGAGGAGCCTTCAATTTGACCGTTGGAGGCTCTGATGAGAGGGATTGAGGAGGTCACCGGAGTCGATGGAGCTCGAGGCCGAAGTGAAGGGAAGAAGAAGATTTCCAACCTAGAAACGACTAAGGAGCATGGTTTGAGATTCTAGAGCTTTTATAGGGCTCCTAACAAAGCTCTAAATCAAGAAACAAGACCTCATTGGCTTGTTCTTGACGCATGAAACACCCACGAATTTTGTGGGTTCACTAGGGCAATCAGGTGTGATTTAGGATCTCAAATTGCCTTCAGATGATTCCTTGTAATGTGAACATCAATCCCACCAAGTTTGTAGGATTTGGTGTTGATTTTAGTTGGATTAGGAGTAATCAAAGGCTCCTTGGAGGTTGGTTGACCTCCAATGGCAGTAGGGGCTGTTATGCAAAGAAGAAGATAAAATTAAGGACTGATATGCAAGGATTTTCAAAAGTTAGGAGTTTGGATGTGAAGAATAGAGTTTTAAAGGACTAGAATGCAAACTAGGTCAAGATGAACTCTAATTGGGTCCAAATTTTGGTACAAACCTAATTTGGCTTCAAGGAATCTAGTGGTGAAGTTGGATTTAAGTTTTAACCAAGTTTGACTAAAAATTTACGTAGAAACCCAAATTAGGGTAGAACTTTGTCTGTGACTCTTTTTAAGGTCAAAATAGGTTCCAAAGGTCAAATCAAGGATACCAAACCTCATAAAATATTTTTATATGAATTTTAGAAGGTTTAGATATATTTTATCCTGAACAAAACCTCAATAATTCAAGTAGGTCTGAAATTTGGGTTTTGGGTGCTGAATTGATTCTCGAAATGCGTGAATCCCTATTTCTATCTACATGGACCCTCTTATTAGATTTTAATGCTCATTAGACCTTAGTTTAACCCTTGTCAAATCCCGTGATTACTCTACATTCATAATATGTTGTTAAAACTGCAGAATTAACCCTATTTTGATGTATTACTCTCAAAATGGACATGTAAAGAATTACGACTCTCAGGCAATTATGTAGGAGTATTTGTCACTTGATTCTGATTAATTAAAACTATTTATGGGTCATGATGATGTTATCATCAACATGTGTACATTTATTTGTGACAATGACTTATTGAGCTTATTTTGGATTACTTTACACAGGTAAGTGATCGAATAAACTGTGTGGTCTACATATCAACTCTTGATATTTTTGCTACAATTGAGGATGTATTTAAGCAAAGAAAGGAAGGAGGTTAGTAAGTCCATTATGGGTAGAAAAATTCACATCAATTAGCATATATCCTTCCATCTACGTATTTTTTAATTTTTATACAAATTTTGAAACAAATGATTTATTTGGTCAATTTCTTTTTCAAGGTGCCATGGGTTTATTTTAATGATATAATTGACGACTGCAAGAAGTAAAGCTGGGTACGTTGATGTTCACGAGAATGAGCTTGAGGATGAGGATGAAGCCTAAGATTGCTTTTTGGATTGGTAATAATATATTACGAATGATTTTTTTTTTTTTTTGTAAGAGCTTGAATGTATATCTTTTTCTTGAAGAACTTGAATATTTTGATTTATAAAATGAATGAAGTACATTTTTTGACTTAAGTGTATTAATGGTGTCATGATGAATGCTATTAATATTACAATATATCATTGGTGATGAGCATTTAGAATAATTATTATGATTGTTGTAATAGTATATTTCTATCATTAAAGATCTTCAAGAAGGTATTGGAATACTTGAGATGGTTTATTATCATCACTAATTGTATTTAGCAATGTCTATTACTGTAGCAAAAGCCTTTTCTGAAGATAAAGAAAGATCTTTTTTGATATATAGTAAAGGGATATTTCTTGTGATGGTATATATATTTTGCAACAGTTTTTATCACAAATTCTGGTGCCAAAGTAGTTGTATGTAAGGGAACCAAAAAATTTGAGATGGTAAATTATTGTCGTAAGTTTGCAATTGTTATTAATCGTCACATAAGATCTTTCATGACGATTATTAACCGTCACTAATGTTTTAGCATTTATGATAGTAAAACTTTTTAGGACGTAACTTTTTGTGACAATTAATGTTACTGTCCCAAAAAAGTTTTTGTGATGGTAGTGAATATTTTTGTGATAGTATTTTTCTGTCGCAATTAACCTATTTTCTTGTAGTGTACATAATTTAGGTATAAATACTATTAGATAGTATAGATATATTATAAATAGGTTGAAATTATTTAAAATTATTATATACAAATGTACAAGATAAGTTACTTAGTAATAACTTAAATTACTAATTTATTTTATTTTAACTTAATAATTTATCTATTTAACTTAAAACTTAAATACATACAATAAACACTTAAATAAATAAATATACAGGTTTAATGAAGTATATAATGATTACTTAAATATGTATATATAGTTGTAGATACATTTATACATGTTTACATATTTATTTATAATTATATTAGTTTAAATACATATAATCTATTATAAATTAATATATAATTATATAATTAAGTTATATATACAATAACTCAACCTAAATATTTATTTAAATATATATAATACATACATAAGTTATTTTTTTTAGCAAGCATATATAAGTTATTTATGTACATTATTTACATATATTACATTATTTACATTTAGCTTATTAATTAATTGATATTAAAGTATAAATACTATATACAAAGTATTTTTAGGTATTTTTGGGTATTTTCAAGTTTTTATGGTATTTTTATGTTTTATAGAGGTAAGAGAAGAGAAAGAGAGTGAGGTGAGAGAGAGACTCTGTAACATCATCATTAGTCCTAATCAGCTAAAATTAGTCAGATTCAAACGATAAATGCTCCTAAATGATCGTCTGAGGATCATCATTCCATACTGAACTGATCTGAGAAGACAAAAAAATGAGGTTAATTCTATTGTTTTACCACCCCATCATTAATGTAGATTAATCAAGGAGTTAATTTAAGGTCAAATTAACTTAAAAGACCAAGAATTGGGCTCACATTGACTGAATTAGGGTTTCACGCATTTCGTGGTTTAAAATATCACTAAAAACCTTAATTATCAGTCACACTCAGATTGAAAGGGTTATGACCGAGTTAAATAAATATAAACCTCCTAAAAATCATTTAAAAATATTTTAAGAAGTTTGGTATCTTCACTTTGACCATATGAACCCATTTTTACCAAAAATAGAGATTCAAATGGGAATTTGCCCTAATTTGGGTTCCTGTGCAATTTACTCAGTCAAACGTAGTCAAAAATCAAATCCAAGTTCACCATTAGATTTCTTGAGTTCAAATTAGGTTAACACCAAAATTTAGGCCCAATCAGAGTCCATCTTGACCTAGTTTGCATTTATACCCTTAAAATCTCTTTTCTTCACATTTAAACCCTTAAGTTTCACATTTTCTTACATATATGGCCCTAACTTCTCATCGTATTCACAAAAATACCCCTGCCACCATCTTCCTCATCTCTGCCTCCTTCTTGGTCTGAACAGAGAAGTCAAACCCAAAGCCATTCATTTAATCATGATCTTCGACGGAAAGAACTTCAATAAAAAATCACCAAAATTAGAAGAGATCTTCCTCAGATCATGGCCGATTGACCAGGCTTGATTTCGAGCTCAATCATGGCTGGTAAAGTCTCCAGCGAGCCCAAGTTCTCAAACCCAAAAAAACCAAGCTTTAAGGTCTGTTAGAATGGATGCCAAACAGGGATCTATGAGTTGATTTGAACACGAAAGCACATCTATATAAAGGGGTCCTTGTCTAGAAGTCAAGGGTGTGCTCAATTTGGCCAATTTCGCCCTCTTTCTTCCTCCACGCAGGCTGAACTCTGACGCACCACCGAAGCTTTCTTCCCCACATCTTCACCCTCTGCCACGTACGATAGGTAGAGGGGTTCTCTTCCCCGAGCTTCCATGAAGCTTCCCACGAAGCTTCAACCTCCAATTCATCGTCTTCCACTTTGATCGCCCCGTCACCTTCTTCGTCACCAACGTACCTCCAATGGCTTCTCTCCCTCTCTCTTTCCCCAAATTAGTTTTGGGTTTCCACTCCGCATCCCTTCAATTAGCTCTAGGTCACTTCACAGCACTGTTCCCTCTCTCCTTCACTTGCTTCGACTCCGGCAAACCAACACTCCGACCACCTTCACCGCCAACGACCTCCGCTTCTTGATCACCCAAATTGAGTTAGGAGAAAGTTTCCCCTCACTGCCACATAACTTTCACCCAACTCAATTTAACCGTTCGCTGCCCCCGAAACCATCTGTGATCATGGCCATCGAAACCACCTTCACCTCCACCATTCGGCCAGCACACCGCACAAAACACCAAATCAACACCATCATCACCTTCGTCGTACCTCAGCGATGCTTCTGAGCACTCTGATTGGGTTCTAGGCCGTATTTTGTTTGCAGGTCACCGTCGCCACTCATCTTCCTCACCACTGACCACCATTGTCCGGTAACCACCGGCCTCACTACCACTTCCAATCAGTGCAAAATAACATCAGGGTCTCTTCTAGACCCACAATTTGGCAAGACATCAGAAGCTACAGCCCTAAGTAGACCAACCTCCTCCACGGCTGCAACAACAAAGGCAAAGAAGAGGAAGGGGACTACCTAGTCCCACATCGTGCGAAGTGGATTCAGATTTGGCTTCATAACATTCTTCTTGTGTTGCTTTACCACTCGGAAACACAAGGGTCGGGTCCCCACACACACCTCACCGACGCTCACACCTCGTGGGTCTGGTCCCCAGTCCAGATCCGATTACCTGATTACAAAGAGAAAGGAGGGGTTTTCTAAGGGAGAAAGGGGGGTTTTTCCCTAGGGAATCATGCCTAGGGACTTAGGCGAATTTTTGAGTGATTTGAGTTGAGATAGTTAAGCCGTTTGTGGTTGATCACAGACATCTGATTTGTGAAAAATTGAGGAAAATTTAGCTAACTATTGGAATATCTAAGAGTTGATCTAACAACTAATTAGTGGTTCCAACCACCATGTTTTTTGGGCTATATATCTCTCTCTTTACATTCTTCTTGATCATTGCTTCTGACATACATTTTGATATACATTGAATATATTTTATTGAGTTTTGATTGAATATTGTGCTCATTGCTATATCATTGGATTAGTTGATTGATTTGCAATATTTGCTCCCTATGAACGACTTCGAAAGCTTATGGCTTTTCGAGCACTATAAATTTAAGTGTTGTTACACTTTTATCGCCTATACTATGCGCATCTCTTTTTTAAAACATGGTAGAAGCTTTCAACATACTCTTTTTGGCATTTTTGAATTTGATTTCTTTTATTAAATTTCAAAGTAGATTGAACTGTCGATCGGTATGTTCTATTAACTAGAAGGTTCAAAATACTTTGAAACTCTACAAACACCTAAACAAATACCCAATCCTACTCAAGACACATTTATTTTATTTTATTATGATTTTTTTAGAATTTTTATATATTTACAAGTTCACCAAAATGAGACCTAAGTGGATATGAAGCTATGCAACCCAAGGCCTCAAATTCAGTTCCAAGGGTTGGAAATGCAGATGAGAAGTTCATACATGTTCAATACAACACATGGAAGGTGATTGAGCCAATAAAAATGATTTTAACACTTAATTTCACTCAACTGACTATTGGACAGTTAAATACATTTCATACATCCTGACAATGATATTAAAAATCAATAATAAGCATTTCAAATCAAATTTAAATTCCAATTCCGATACATGAATGTTTGTTCATGAACTCCAATCAGTATACAATATGAATGAGTCATTTAATCCTCCAAAACCACTCAACCACCTTCCAGACAGCCCAAACCAACTGCTGCAGCCTCTGATATGTTACTGTTGTGTAGCAACCAATCTGCTACTGCTACTTGTATTAAATCAGCAGCTGAAGCTGCTACTGTTCCTATTGTTGCATTCCAGCAACAGAAAGTTGCTGCTGAAACAATCAACATCAGACCCTTGAGGTATGCATTCAAGCTCCCCAAAATCCACTCTAAGATCGAAAAAATCAGATCTGTGAACTAAAAACTCTATCAAACCATTTCCATCCTCAGATCCATTTAGAATCACTTAAAATCAGTATAAATCATTTGCTTTAAGTCTGAAAACCTTTTCAATCAATTTCTGATTCACAAAGTTCTAGAGAACTTAATTCAATCCATTCTCCTTATCATAGACAACATAAGAGAAATGGATTGAATTAGACAATAAATCCACTTCACAATTAACTCAAAATCTCCATTAAGATCTTCAAACACCTTAGTTAAACTCTAAATATTAGATTGGAGATCTTTTGGATGAAAAACCAATGTCACCTTATTTTGGGGCTTGTAATTTAGGATCCACATAGGTGATCTAATCACCATGAACTTCTAAACACTAGAGATTAGTGTTATAACCTTGGGTGATCCTATACAAACCATTGGGTCCTGGTTTAAGGCCTCAAATTAGTGTTTGATTCTCCTTGGCTTAAAATACCCAAAACAAGGCTTAAATTGGGCATTTGCTCATCTACAAATAAAAGCCAAATCAAATCACATTAGAATCCTTGCAATACACCCAGTTAAGCAAAACAACACTTGAATCACTCAATTAAATCCGTTTAAACCCGAATTGACTCCATATCGCGAGATTGGGTGTGAAACATAAATATGAAATAATCGAGCAAATTGGTGCAATTAAATCCAAATCGGGGGTCCTTGTACATATGGAGTGAATGAGAAGACCCCCAAGTTATTGTGAGTACTATCTAGATCACGAAGTCCAAGAACTTTGGATCTAGATATGCTCGAATGGATGGGGTGAATTGCGAATCAAAAAGTGAGGAAAACAGTAGAATGCGGATAATGAGGTGTAGACGAAGATCATTGAATCGATATGAATGCATGAAAACACCTCTTTGATCTGAATTGATCAGAGAGGGTGAATCAGATCTAATCTAATCTACTTCTAATCTAAACTAAATTGGATCAAAACAACTAATAATTGCTACTCTAACTAATCTAAACTAAGCTAGAAAGCATTAGATCTAATCGAGAAAGCATTTAAAACCTAATCTAATTGGAAGAAAGGGACCTTTGGATCTCCACCCGGTGGATGGGGAGGAAGAATGGAGGAAGAGGACTCCAGCAGAGTGAAATCCCTCTAGAGGAGCTCAGGGTTTCCCTGAGGTGCTATGGAATCTGTAGAGGCGAGGAAGATTGGAGAAGGTGAAGCTCCATCGCAGTGGCAATGGTGCTAAAGTTTGTGGGAAGAAGAGAGCCGGAGAGAATGAATGATCAGCTCAAGGAGTGTAGTAGGGGGCTGATGATCCTTGTGCGAGCTCAGGGAAGGTGATTATATAGGTAAGGAAGAGATCTGGTGACCGTAGTGGTGAGATTAGTCATAAGGGCTAGGAATGGTGGGATGAGTTGGGAAGGGGCACGAGAAATTTTAGAACAAAACCCCCCAGTAGGATGAGATCTAGAAGGTGCTACGATGCTCTGCATGAATGCACATGAAGGATGGAGGAAGATCTACCGTAGGATCAATGGTTCAAAGATTGGACAGCTCAGAGTAGCCGTGTTCATTGGCTAGGAACACCTGAAGCATCAGGTGTATTGGTGCTTTTGCACCGAGGCCCAAGGGGACAAAGGGATATGAAATTTATGCAAGAGCCCATAAGTGAAAAGAATCCAAACAAACCAGTCCCTGAAGGCTTTCAAATGAGTCCATGGCAACTTAAATGCTTAAGAAATGTTATAGAATGGGGACCTAAATGTAATCTAATGAATGCAAGGTCCTATTGATATTCAAATGTCATGAGATTTTTATTGGAGCTTAAGTGAACATATTAGAACATAATTGTACCTTTGATTTGAACTTTTGAGCTCAAAAATGTGTCCAATTTACATTTAGATCGTCAATTTGTATTGATAAATATAATATCTCATAAATTGACCTAATTATGCATTTTTAACCCTAATTTGATGTTTTAGGTCATTTCTGTTAAATCTCGCAGTTAACCCATTTATTATGCCAATTAGATAGTGTTTAACCTAGTTTCTAGCATAACTTGGACATTTTAGCTATGATGAGCCACACCTCATCACCTTCATGCCAACATCAACAACAGCGACTTCAACCACGGCAACCACCACAAGGTCGTCGCGAGAGGGAGGAGGAGGAGGATCGACAAGCTTCAGTGAAGAGGGAGGAGTAACCGGCATTGGAAGTGGGGTTGGTTGCCCTCAACCAAATGAGGATACCCCCTTGGCTTCCCTCACAAGCCATTGCCTAATTTTTTTTTTTTTAAGGCGAGGGGAAATTGGTAAGTGTGCCCTCCACCAAAAGCATATGATTAGCAAATAGCCCCTACACTTCTTGACCATTGCGAGATAACGAGGGAATGTTAACCATTTCATGTAACCAAATCAAGGGGACCCATATTTCCATGACTATAGAGCCAGTAAGGGTTTAGATCAGTTTAAGGAGGCTATTAAATCCAAACCCTCACAGAGGGAATGCATCCTAAGAAAGGATTTTGAAAATCATCAAAAAGGGGGAGATTGTTAGTTCAATATCTCTCAATAAATGTTTTGATGATTTTATAAAATAACAAAAAGGAAATAAATTTGACAAAATCACTATTTCTCGTCTTTATCATATCTAAGTTGCAGGTCTCATATCATTTCATCTCAAAAAGGAAGTCTCAAAGATGAAGACGTTTCTGTCTAGGTCTTAGGAATATTTGTATCTATTTTAATCGAGTTGTAATTTTTCTCTTTATTGAATCCAGAAAAGCTATAAAGAGCCCCCAACTAGATATAAGAAGCCTTGATTTAGTCACTCAACACTTAGGAAATAGCTTAAAACAAAATCCAATTTCAAACCTAACACATACCTTAGTATCAGATGTATGACATTATCTCCAAATGTCTGATATGAAAAGTTAAGTCGTCTAATTCTCAAATTAGATATCTAATATCTATATATATTGCCTTAACAATTAAACACTTAGGGATCAAACAACCATACCTTCATTTAGATGTCCATAGTCCATTCTAGATGTCTGGTAATACATCTAGATGTCCAATAATTGATAGTTAGAACTTAATCGAGCCTAAATCTCTTTTGGTTAGAACAAAATCTTCTTGAGCCTACTTAGAAATATCTTAATCTTATTTCCAGATGTCTAGACACTGTCCCAAACATCCAATATTGGAATGTTAGGACTAGGACTGTCAAAAAAATTTTAGATTCGATATTCGTTTAGGTTCGATTCGTCAAAAATATGATTTTGATTTGGCTCATAAATAAATGAATCAAACCTGAACCTAATTTTAGCCTCGTTTAGATAAAAAAATCGAACCTAAACAAGGTAGGTTCAATTCGTTAAAAGTTTGTTAAAATAAATAATATATATGTACCATTTCTTATTTATACGCTGCCTAAAATTTGACATTTAGATAACCCTATATATATGGTTTCCGATTTGGCATATATATGATATGAAAAATGCATGATTTGTTAAAATGGGTTTTAATGTCGTTGTAACATGCAAAATCCAATCAACTTTTAAATTTGTAAACCTAGATAAGCCAAGTATCTAAGGTCATCCAAGGAGGCCAATTTGGCAAATCTCCTTTTTGTACTTTTGGTTGTGATTTTTTAGGGCTTTTAACAGTAATTGGGCAACATAAATGCAAATTTAAAACTACTCCTAAGTGAACAAAATGTAATCCTCCCTTCTAATCTCACCCTAGGCAAGTGCACCTAGGGTAATTAGAAAGGTAGAGTGAAGTGCACAAAGCAACTAACAAATACTTGAAATAGAAACACAAAAATTGAAATGCAGCTTGCTTCTCGTATTACCACTTCGAATTAAGGTCACAAGTAGAGGAATGCTTGTTACACAAAATATAAAATAAAGCTAATACAAAAAGAGAAATAGAAGAAGATAGAAATCCTCCAAATGAAGCTTGGAATGATCTTCGCTCCAAACACGACTGCTCTCGTATTTGAAGAAGATTCTCCCTTGCTCCTCTCCTTTGGTGTAGATGAAGTGCTCCAAGATCTCTAAGGGTAGACGTCCACCACCCTTAGCTTCTCTCCTGCCTAGTCGTCCTCCAAAAGCTTTTCTCCTTGGCTTTGGGCACAAGGAAGAGGGAAGAAGAAGATGCACACCAAGGGAGCAAGGTAGCCTCCTTGCTCACCTTCAACCTTCGTCCTCCTTGGCCAACTATGTAGGTAGCTTATTGGTAGAATTAATGCTATCCAAGGATGGTTTTAATGGTGGAGTATGGGGGCGTATTTATAGGATTAGGAAGGGGATGGTTGGCGGCAACCATGGTTGATGTAGGTTAGGTGGATGTAGTGTTTGGTGGTGGTTAAGGGTTGGATGGTAGGGATATGTTGGTGCCAATTTTAGGGTTGTGTAGGTGGTGGTTAATGGTTGGGTTAGGCAAGGTTGGCGCCAACTCTAGGTTCTAGCAGTCGGCATCAACTCTAGGTTCTAGAGGTTGGTGCCAATTTGGAGGGTGGAGATGGGCTCTTGAAGTGGATGAAGGGTGGATATGGTGTTGGCTTTTTGGAGGGAATTTTTGGAGCCAAATGAATGGTGGTTAAGGGTTCTTATGATGGTGAAGGGTTGCTATAGGTGGTGCCACCCTTTAAGGGATGCCAAGGGTGGTGGTGGTTATAGGTTTTTGGCACCAAAATAGAAAGGAAGAGGTGGTGCTTTTTAGTGGAGTTGAGTAGCTAGGTGGTTGGCCATTGTAATGACCCAAACCCTACCATCGAATCACATCGGTGGAATATAGGTCGCCGAGTACAAGAATCATCAAAATAGGATCACAGTCACCTAGCACATAATCATAAAATATAAACATAACCAAACAGACTAATCATATTTCATTGCGATAATGAAATAAAGCATGAAAATTTGTCCTCGATAATTATATCCATAGAGCTGAAAGCGGAAAAGAAAAAGGTATCGAAAAGTTGTCTAATACAAAATCGAGATAGCAGAAACAGAACTCAACAACTAGGTCCCACACCAGCCGCTTCATACGCAGCAGTTCGTAACTGCTCAACGATACCTGAGTACGGAGCCCCAAAGTAGTCGTCAGCAAACATTGAATAGAGTGCTGCAAGTAAAGGAAAGTGACAGAACAAAATAAATATGCCGAAAAGGGATACTAATTTGTTACATTCCTTATGTCTTATCCATTTACTTCTCAATTATTCATTATTTAATTTAATAGTGTGTAGCCTCAGATATTACAATCATAATTATTCCATATCAATTCCTCAGGAGGCATGAGATCTTGCTGCAATTTCCTGAGAGGTATGACAAGTGCGTAGTGCTCTCCTAACCGAGAGAGAATTTCACACTTGCCCTACATCTTGTTCCATCACCTCGGGGTCCTAACATAGGTAGTGTGGTGACTACATACTACGAGCTATATGCGTAGATGCGACCTACGCTGGCTCATAGATAACCCTCTCCACGACCTGAGTACGTATCCAACCAATTATCATATATGTATATACCCACATACCCCTACCTCACTACAAGGTTGGCCATGAGCTTATCACAAAATCACAAGGAGGCTAGCTCACTCCCTGATCGACCAACCAACTTAGCCAAATCATCACATCTAGTTATCTATATTCAAATATCAATTCCATCATATCCAAGCATTCATATTATAGGTATCTGTTAATTAATGATTCTCATATATAGCTATTCATGATATATTTAATTCATAGTTTATTCTCTAAAAAAATAGAGAGAATTATCATGTTAGCTCCTTTTAATTCAATAATCATACGAAAATATAATATCTCTTTAATTTACAAATTTGGCTCATGAATTATAATCATAAATTATCAATTTAATATATTATCCAATCTTCCCCGTCAATAACAATTTTTATAAACAAAGCATGAATTATCAACTAATTAACTCGTCTCTATTGTATATTTCATTATTTTATTTCAACATGTCATTTTATTATTTGTAGTACCCCTAGAGGGAAAATTAGACATCATATATTCATAAACTCTAAGATTATGCAAGAGGGAAAAAAGCACGTAGGCTTAATGTCTATGGTAAAGAGAAGGTATAATAACAATTTTATGAAAATAACGATAAAACTATTTTACCTAATATCACCAGAGATTCATGGTAACTCCGTAATACATATCCATTATTTCCCCTTATCTATCCTAAGAACCCACGTATTTTGTATGTGCTCCGAGGTTAATAAATAAATTTAAAATATTAAAGACTTTATTTAAATTTTCATGTAATAAAAGACTTTCAAAATTTAATTTAAAATTTACTAATATAATTCGTAAAGAGACATGAAAACGATCGTTTGACCTTGAAATGGATCAAAATAACAACAGACACGAAAACGGAAATCCGGCGCGCTCGGCGGCCGCGTGCGCCTCGAAAGCTGCGTCGGCTAACGTCGCCGCTGACGCATGCGCGCGTCTTACGTCAATGCTGCGCTTCTGTCTCTCCCGCGATCGCGTCTCCTCTCCCCTCTCCGCGCACCTTCTCTCTTCCTGCATTTCCCGCTCCCGCGATCTCCCTCCCTCTCTCTCTCCCTTTTTTTTTCCCCGCTAACTCCCTTCCTGCAGTCCTTTTTTTCCCTTTTTTTTTCCCACTAACTCCCTCCTGCAGTCTCTCTCTCTCTCCCTGCACGGCATCTCTCCCTCTACTTTCCCCACTCTTTCCCATCCCTAAGGGCTAGTTTGGTTCAACGAATGCGTTTTAGAGGAATTATATATTTAGTCTTTTGAGAAAAAAGTGAAGGAATCGATAATTTTTGGTGTTTAAGTTTGATGTTGGAGTTGAAGAGTAATAAGTTATAATTTTTCTTTGTTGGGAGGGATTGAAGTGTTTGATTCGAAAAATAAAAATGAGGAATATGTGGAAAGGTGATGTATTGTTTGGGAAATTTTATAGTAATAATTATTTCATTAGATAAAATTATCCTTTAATTGAGTTGTGCTTTGTGTGAACTCATAAAAAAGAGTCATTATAGGGACATCGGAATAAATGCGGGAAATAACTCTTATTTCACCCCTAAAGTGGAATAAAGAAGAGCCAACATAATTTTCCAAAAGTCAAGGTTTTTTTCCACTAATCTTCCAAGGCCTAAACAGAAATTTAGGTTAACAATTCTCCAAACCAAACATAGCCTAACTCTAGAATGTGGCAATAGAAAAAAACCCAAAAAAAAATACAAGTGACGGCCTCCCCCTCCGCTATATTTATACGTTCTCTCCTTATTTGTTGTTGGATAAAAACAAACCAATATCTTATTATTATTATTATTATTATTATTATTATTATTATTATTATTAGTACTTTACTATTTAAATCTTTAAGTAGCTTAGAATTTTATATATAACTTTTACCATGAAATTTGGATTTTCACGAAGTAGATGTCGTTAGAAAGTTTGTGACAAGGAGAATTTAATGATAATAATTGTGACATATTTTAGAGAGGTTTTCTAAAGATTGACTCAATTTGACCAAAAATACATTTTTTCCAGTTTTCAAAGTATATAAACCTGATTCACGCTCGACAAACGCTAATGGATTCGTCTTAACATGCTTAGTCTAAAAATGACCTTGGAGAGTGGGTTTGGAACTTTACAGCCATGTGAAGTAGAGAGGAGCTAAGCTGGGAGCTAGGTTAGCTAGCTAAGTAAAGAATTAACTTATCTAGCTACAAAGGACAAGAGATGAAAATTGCTAGGAAGAGGAAGCTTGAGCAAGAGCATGTCTACATGGAGCTAAAAGTAGCTAAAGCAGAGATGCCAATGAACTCAATAGCTAGCTTAGCTGGCTAGTTCTTTGCTAGCAGCTAGGCTAAGCTAAATTGAGCTTGCTTCAACATGTCTGGTGCTGAGGTAAGTTGGAGCTAATCTTCTTGAAGACTCCCTAGTTAGCTAGCTTAGGTCCAATAGCTAAGCTCAATTAAGTTGAGTTGAGTTAAGTCTTCATGAGCTGGAGATGAGCTGACTTGAGCTGGTTGGTGTCTCTTCAACTGACTTAGCTTAGCTAGTTGAGGACTAGTAGCTAAGCTAAGTAGAGTTGAGCTGCCATGAGCTGAGTGGAGCTAAGAATGAGCTGGATTCAACTAAGATGAGATGGACTGAGTTAGAATCTAGCTGAGGTGAGCTGGGTTGAGCTAGGATCCGATTGGAATGAGGTTCTATCTTCTTTTGATGTGTGTGTGCCCACCCCCAACACGATCTCCTTCTCCTCTGTTCTCTCCACCAACACCCCCAGTGCCCCACCCCTGCGGCTGCAACCTTCAACTTCTCTAATCATTCTTTGCCACTCTCTGGTGCAAGCTGTGTAGCGCCCAACAACGCTTCATCTCTCTACCTCCAGTCACCGGGCCACTCACCCTCCAGGCTCCATCTTCATCTAAACAAGACTTCTTTTTTTCCCGGAAGGTAAATATATATTTCATGGGTTCAACGAGTTTATGTCTCTTCTATCATAACAAAATATATCTTCCATGAGTTCCTTTTTCACCCACATGCACGCCCATATCACATTGAAAACAAAGGGAACTTCAATGGGTTCTTTTTCCTTTTTTTTGCCTTTTTGCACAACTAAGCATCGAAATGATGCCACTTTTTCCTAAGAAATTGGGATGTAACACCATCCACACCAACAAAGATCAAATTTTTAGCAATAACCCATTAATAAAATTCAACAAAGATCAAAGATCCCAACCTTTTTCCCAAGAAATAGGAACTGTAAAATCACTCACCCCTGCTTGTATTTTAATTTTCTTCATGATCTTTTTCTATATTCCTGTTCACCCCTACTCGTATTTTTATTTTCTTCATGATTTTTTTGTATTTTCTCGTTCACCCCCTTCATATTTTCGTTTTCTTCATGATTTTTTTTATATTCTTTGTAATTATTTGTGTTATGGCATTTCTCTAATTTAATTAAAATGTCAAACAGCATGCCTTATATATAATTGGTTAATTTCATGCTCATTTTTTTTTACTTTAGTTAGCTATTATATCTAATTAGAATAATATATTTATTTGGATAGATATGTTTTCACAAGAATCTCTATCTTATATCAATAAAGGCCTTGTACTTGTAGAGGAACATGAGCAGAATGTTGATGCAATGAATTATGAATCTAATGGGCATGAAGTTGAAGATGATAACATGGAAGTAAATAATGATGAAAATGTTATAAAGTGATCTAAGATAACAAGTAAAAGATCAAGAAAAAAACATCTTTTGTGTGGTCTTATTTTGAAGATGTCGAGATTAAAGTCTGGATAAAAGGCAAGGGAAGAGACAGTAGTGAGGGAAATAATAAAGATGGCTGCAAGATAGTCATAAAAAATAAATGCAAGTGCTGCGGAGAAATATTATCAAAGCCCTCTAGTGGAACAACTACACACATGAAAAGACACTTGTTAGAAACTTGCCCTTATTATAACAGAAATCAATCAAAGAAATAATCCACACTTTTGTTTGCTTCTAGTTCAAAAGATGAGAATGAAGAGATACTTGGCTTTTCTATGAGTGGTGGCTATGATAAAAAAAGTTAAAGGAGCCCTTGCAAAAATGATCATTATGCATAAATATTCCTTTAAGATGGTTGAACATATTGATTTTAACATCTACTCCAAAATGCTCAATCCCAAATATGAGAAAGTGCTAAGAAATACCATTAAAAATGAATGCATGAAGGTGTGTGAATTTGAGAAGAAGTTGAAGAAAACTTTCAAGTTTGTGGATCGCATCTCCCTTTCTTCTGATTGTTGGACATTGTAACGACCCGATTCCCGAATTCCTACGAGACACGAGAATCGGACCTACTCGACTAATCCCAAGACCCAGTCGTCCAACGAGAAAGTAACCAAAAGAGCAGCAAAATAAACCACATTCACCATGTATATAACTAGCAGTAACAAAATACAACAGTAAAGAAAGGAAATACTACAGCATACACCACCACAACAGTAGAGAAATGAACATGTACATAACATGAAGCTTACATTAAAGAGAGTACAAGGAGCAATAGAAAATTACTCACTACAGCGGAAGAAAAGTGCAATAAGTACTACAAGTAACCCTACTGGACCCTACTAGACCCAGCGCCCTCTACAGCCGCTGACTCTAGCTGCTCAACACCTAGTCCTGAAAAGGCAATGATAAGAACCTCATCATGAATCCTAACTAGCACAATCTAACCTAGATATGCGAGAAAAAGTTCCTACATAACTCAAAGAAAGGCTTGACTCAGAGAATTCTGAGTTTAAGAAGAAAACAAGTCATAAGGGGAAAAAATGCAATTTCACCAACACAATCTGCAAACAGGGTAACTCATGGTCCAAACATAGGTCAAACTAACCTAATAAGAAGGAAAGTGGGATGATCTGATTCAACAAGGGCTACAGCAACTCCAAGGAATTAAATGACATTCTGTAACCCTAAAACAAACCTACTTCAATTCACGAGGTTCGAGGTAGGGTAAAAATCGAATAAACCCTCTAAAATTCATAGAAAAATAATCTCTAGGGTTTAGAACCTTCAATTTGGCCTTAGAAACCCATTTTGACCTACATTGAGAACCATGCCCAATTAATGATTCAATTTGGGTTTTTACATAAATTGGCTGGTCAAACAAGGTATGACCTAGAAACAAACTCACCATTAAAATCCTTAGGTTAAATTTAGTCATGCATAAAAACTTGAGCCTAAGAAGAGACCTTCTTGATCGACTTTGCAATTTGGTCCTCATCTATTACTTTTTGACCCTCAACTTTCAAAATCCTTGCATTTTGGCCCCTATTTTCCTCGTCGTTCTTTACATTTAGGTCCCTCCTGCAAGTCTCTGCGCAGCGCCATGCTCCGGCGACTTTGCGCGGAGCATGGTGCTGCACAAGGTGAGGGGGATGTCCTGCAAATTGAACCTGGTGTTCCCTGCGACGTCTGCTGTCGCAGGGACACCGCCTTGCCGCCTGACGATGCCCACACCTTCCGTGCGAACGCACGGAAGGTATGGGTCGCACCTCCGGCCATTCTCCGACGAGGGAGGCACGTCGCCCCCTGCATCCACCCCTCCGCCACCACCTTTATAAAGACCAGCGTCGCCAGCCGGTTGGAGGCAGCTTGGTCTTGACGGAGAAAACCCTAACCCTTCCTCTCTCCCCACTCCGACAGGAACCCACCAGCTCCGGCGGCACCTCCTCCTCCGTCTCGTCGCTCTGCTGCAATACCAGCAACAGAGCCACCTTCGCCTGACCTCCCCGCGTCGCGCCGTACCAAGCGCGCGCCTCCCTGCCCTCTTCCTCGCCGTCGCTCTCTCCCTCTGGGTGTTTCTTCTTCGACGACAGTCGATACGACTGCCGCCCTGCTCTGACCCCCTTCGTCCCTGTATGTAGGTTACTGTTATTTCCCTTCGTCCCCTCTTTCTTTTCCCCACTTCATTTCAGTTGATTACCCCTCGACTGCGCCCGACCACCATCATCTTCCATCCTTCCGGCAACCCTCCGGCGAGTTGCCCCCGTCGATCCGCCACTCCACACAACTCGCCAGCTGTGCCAAAAACTCCTCCTCACTCCACCCAACACCCCCCACCCCTCCACTGCCACTCCACACCTCCATAACACTCCCTCGATCAAACCCATTTTTCCTGTTGCAGTCCGACCTAGGGCTGCCGCCAGACATAGCCCCGCGACCTGCTGCACCCCGCACTACCTTCGCCGTGCCACAGCGAAGGTTTCCCTGTGGTTTGATTAGGCCGAGAGGCCCTGTTTGTGTTAGGCAGATTTTAAGCCCCGGCCGCCATTGGCGACAAAGCAAGGAGCTTCCAAGAGAGCTCCAGGCCTCGAAGCAGCAGGACTCCAGCCGAGGCGAATTGGAGAGACCCAGGTGAAGGCAGGCAGCTGGTTTGCGAGGAAAAACGAGGATGCAGCTGCTGAGGCAAGGTTGCGTCCTTCCTGCAGGCGCGCGCGCGAAGAAACAAAGTTTAGTCCCACATCGTAAGATTTCGAAGCGCCGCACCCATTTAAATTGATTTTGTGTTTTTCTCTTAGCGCCTCAGAACACGGGGTGAGGTCCCCTCGCCCACTCGCCCGCCTCGTCTGCGACCCACGCCACGCGGACCTGGCGGATCCGACCCGACACTACCCTGCACTCCTCGCGCACCACCCACGCCGGTGCGCCTGGTCCCGATTACGCAGCCCGACCCGTTAACCCAGCTCTGGGAGAGCTTCCTATGAGCGGTTTACAGAGAGAGAGAGAGACGTGCGGGTAGAGGGAAGGGCTAGGTTTTGCTGTGCCTTGTGCAGGAACAGGGCGCGAAGGAAGAAGGTTCACACTTGGCCGCAGGAAGAAGAAGAGGAGCGGAAGAAGAAACTCTTAGAAGGCTCTACAGCTGAGAGATGATGGCTCCTCGTTTGAGTTGACAACCGGGTTTTATTGTTATAGCGTCGTAGTATAGCCAGTTGTTGCCATCATTTCAAATATATAAATTTTTTTACTCGGAAAAGAGTTCCCGAGGTCGAACTCAAGGAGCAAGTTGTATTCTAGAGATATACATGTTTCTTTTACAAAAATAAAGAAAGAGAGAGAGAATTTGTTGTCTTCTTTTCTCTTTGTTTCTCCTCGTCTCAGATCTTCTTCTTTGTCTGCAGAGGTGATGTTCTTCTTCTGCAGTGGTGATGCTCTTCTTCTTCTTCCAGCTGTTCCTGCTCTTCCTTTTTCTTCTGTCTTTCTTCAGATCTTCTTCTTTCTTCTTTGTTCTTCTTCTTTCAGTTCTTCCCTTGTTCTTTTGTGTTCTCCTCTGCCTCGCCTTCTTCTGTTGTTCTTCAGATCTCCTTCTTTCTTCTTTTCTTTTTCCAGTCAGGACGTCGCCCCTCCTTCTTTCTTCTTTTCCCTTCAGGACGTCGTCTGATTTCCAAATCAGACAACTTAAACTGCCTGTTGCTACAGTGTCTCCCTCAGCTTCCTTCTTCTTCCGCGGTTCTTCTTCTTCACCTGTGCCTGCACACTTCAGAGTTTTTCGTCAGAGGCAAAACCTACTCTACCCTCCCCCCCCGCGTCTCTCTCTCTCTCAGAAACCGCTCTTAGGATAGCTCTCCCAGAGCTGCCGGGTAGTCGGGTACGGGTCGCGCCCGGGTCCAGGCCCACCGGCGTGCGTGGTGGGCGAGGAGTGCAGGTCAGTCTAAGTCGAGTCGGGTCAGGTCCGCGGGGCGTGAGCGCGGACGAGACCGGGTAACCGGGCGGGTGAAGGGGACCTCACCCCGTGTGCTGAGGCAGTAAGGCTAATGCACAAAATCAATTTAAACGGTGAAAAGGTTGTGAGGCTTACCGATGTGGGACTAAACGGAGGCCTCTCCTCGCGTGCGCCTGCTGGGAGACCGCGGCCTAGCTTCTGCAGCTGCGGCTTCGATTTGCGTCGGTTGCTGGCTGGCTGCCTTCGCAAGACTTCCCATAATCCGCAGCAGCTGGAGACCTGGAGTCCTCAAGCCTGGAGCGCGGGAGAAGCTGCTTCAATGTGCGTTAATGGCGGTCGAACCTCAAAACCTGTCGGACACGAATATGGCCTCTCGGCCTGATCAAACCACTGGGGAACCTTCGCCGTGGCACGGCGAAGGTGTGGAGCTGCGCGGCAAGCCGCAAGGTGGTGTCTGGCGGCAGCCCTAGGTTGGACTGCAACCGGAGGAATGGGTTTGTTCGGGGGAGCGTTACGGAGGTGTGGAGTGGCAGTGGAGGGGTGGGGGGTGCTCAGTGTGATGAGGCGGAGGTTCGGTGAGGGTCGGCGAGGTGTGTGAGGCTGTGGAGCGATGGGAGCATCTCGCCGGAGGGTGGCCGGAGACGAAGGGGGTGACGATGGTCAGGGTCGGTCGAGGGCTTAATCAAATAAAAGACAGTGGGGAAAAGAAAGAGGGGGAGATGGGAGGAGTTCTAACCTAGCTATGGAGACGAAAGGGGCCGGGGCAGGGCGACAGTCGTATCGACTGTCGCCGGAGAAGAAGATGCCCAGGGAAGGGGCGGCGGCGAGCAGAGAGCCGGAGATGCGCCAGCTGGGTACGGCGTGGCGCGGGAAGAGCAGGGGAGGAGGTCTCTGCTGCTGGTATTGCGGCAGAGCGAAGAGGAGGAGGAGGAGGAACCGCCGGAGCTGGTGGGCGTCTGCCGGAGGGAGAGGAGAGGAAAGTTGGGGGTTTTCTCCGTCAGATCCCAGCTGCCCAGGTCGGTGGAGCGACGGGGGTATTTATAAGGATCAAAACAGGGAGGAAGGCGGAGGGAGAAGACGTGTCTCCCTCGCCGGAGGACGCCGGAGATGGAGACCCATACCGTCCGTGCGTTCGCACGGCCGGTATGGTGGGTTACAACGACCAGGGGGGTGTCCCTGCGACGGCTGACGACGCAGGGCACCCCCGGTTTACTTGCCAGGTTCTCCCCCTCACCCTGCGCGGCGCCATGCTCCGCGCAAGGTCGCCGGAGCATGGTGCTGGCAGGTTTTGCAAGGGGGACCTGATCGCAAAGGACGAAGGAGAGTTAGGGGCCAAAATGCGAGGGTTCAAAAGTTGAGGGCCAAAAAGTAAATATATGAGGACCAAAGTGTAAAGTTGGTCAAGGAGGTCTCTTCTTAGGCTCAAGTTTTTATACATGACTGATTAGGACCTAAGGAATCTGATGGTGAATTTCATTTCTATATTAAACCTTGTTTGACCGGTCAATTTATGCGAAAACCCAAATTAAGTTATTAATTGGGCATGGTTCTCAATGTAGGTCAAAATGGGTTCTGAAGGCCAAATTGAAGGTTCTAAACCCTAGAGATTATTTTTCTTATGAATTTTAGAGGGTTTATTCTATTTTTACTTTGCCTCGAACCTCGTGAATTGAAGTGGGTTGTTTTAGGGTTACAGATTATCATTTAGTTTCTTGGAATTGCTGTAGCCCTTGCTAGATCATTTCATCCCACTTTTATTCTTATTAAGTTGCTTTGACCTGTGTTTGGGCCCTGAATTACCCTGTATGCAGATTATACTGGTAAAATTGCATTTTTACCCCTTATGACTTGTTTTCTCCTTAAACTCAGAATTCTCTGAGTTAAGCCTTTCCTTGAGTTATGTAGGAGCTTTTATCCTTTGTATTGGGTCAAAATGAGCTAGTTATGGCTCATGATGAGGTTCTCATCACTGAGCAAGGCAAAAGACCAAGGAAGAAGAAGCGGGAAGAAGAAGAGAAGAAGAAGAAGTAGCAAAGGAAGAAAAGAGGGGAAGCACTATAGCAGACCGCTGTTTAAGTCATCTGACTGTGATATCAGACGACGGATGAAGCTTCAGAGGAGATAAAGCAGAGAAGAAGAAAAATAAAAGAAAAGGCTCCACAGCTGAAGAGAAAGAAAAGAGAAGAAGGAAGAAAGAAGATAACGACAAGAAAAAGAAGAAGAACTGAAGAAGAAAAGAACTAGAAGACAAGCAGAAGAAGAAGAGGAACTGAAGGCAATCAGAGCCAAGGAAGAAGACCCGCAAAGATAAAGAAAAGAGAAAGAAGAGAAGAAGAAGACAAGCAAAGAGAGAAAGAAGAGAAGAAGAAAAAGCCAAAAGACAGAAATCTATTTCTCCCTCTCTCTCTCTTATTTTTGTAATAAAGAAACATTGTACTTCTAGAATTCCAGTAGCTCCCTGAGTTCGACCTCGGGAAACTATTTCCGAGTAAAATTGTAATGGTAACGACAACCGTAGCTGTCTTATTTTATACCACAACGACATTACTGTAATAAGCATTAAAACAAACAAAGACTAGCCGCGGTTGGGAAACGTCACCAGGCAACAAGGGTGACACGTCAGCGAAATGCTAAGTAGAGTGGCAACTAAAAGCTAAAAGACGCAGTAGAGTGTACAGTAGCTGTTATATTTTTACTTTCTTTATTTATATCTTTCCATTTATTTACTGTTGATTTATTTCTCAGATCCTTCTCTTAATCTTGAATGTTCCTCGTGGGAACGATCTTGATTGCAGTATTTCCCAAAAGGTAGAAGTAACACGTGGTGCTCTCCTGGCCGAGAGAGTCCTCCATGGTGGTCCTACCCTCAGTCAACCACCCCAAGGTCGCTGACAGACGTAACGGTGACTATGGCACGCGTGATAAATGCACGGGTAGCTACCCCGCACTGGCACGCGGTCAGTCGTTTCCGTTAACGGGTGCACCCAAAGCACAGCACGGAACCAGTATAGGGCAGAGCCCTTTCAGTAACAAGGGCCCAGCCCCTCCACAGTAACCAAACAGGGGTCTTGCCCCTCCACAGTCCGCACACCCTCGCCTGACTACCCTAGTTTGCCCAGTGGGCCTAACAAGTCGGTGTAGGTGAGCTAGCAGAACCCCGGGGCCCGTGGGGTAGCTAGTACTCTCCCTACACTAGTAGCTCTCCTCGGTACTGTGTACGCGAGGGCCAAAAGTCGGTACAAAGTGGTCAGACCTAACCCCGGGTCCCTGGGGCGGCTAGCTCCGCTTTGCACAAAACAGGGGGACAGTTGCTCTCCTTGGTACTCCGTACTCAAGGGCCAGCTCACTTCCCCAATTCTGTTCCATTCACTTTCCAGGAGTTCTACTCCTAATTCCCCATAGGGTTCAAGCTCTTTTAACTAAGCCAATTTAGGTTTTACCGTTCCAACTTTATATCCATACAATTTATATTCTCAACTGTAATTATCCATTTATAACAGGCAGCTGTTAACCAATTTACAGGCAGTTATCATTTCCTTTCTACTTTTCCAAGACTGCAATGTTTATATAATCACTAGTTTTCCAGTCCTAGGATTCATGCCGTACCCTAGGATCTAGCATTCAATCTAGTTTTCCAGTCCTAAGATTCATGCAATACCCTAGGATCTATCATTCAATCTAATTTCTCAGTCCTAGGGTTCATGCAATGCCCTAGACTCTATTAGTTGTTTCATAATTGTACAATTTTTGTTAAATAAATTAAAAGGGCCACTCTACCAGCGAAACCGGGAGTACTGGGGGCGTGGTCGGCAATCCCGCGTGCCTCCGCAACCCCCAAGACTGCAACGGAACGGGATCCTAACACAAGGATCAATCACAAGGAGTTTCTCAGAACAATATACAATTACTGTAAACGGATAGAGGAATTAATTCTGGAAAGAACACAACTCGAAAGGTGGAAAACGGACTCCGAATGGGCCCTAAACAGGTCAAAAACGACGAATCTATCCAAAATCAGACGTCTGAAACCTCTTCCAGACATCTTAAAGGGTGGATCAGGTCGTACCTCAGTCTGCGCAGTCCTTCAGACGTCCAGAAGCCCGCTGGAACGTCTGGCCTTGGTTACTACACGTCCGATTGTCACCCCGGACGTCTGGAGGTTCTCTCTGTCGTCTGACACTGTGGCCAGACATCTAATTCACATGGGATGGAGAGCCCTCCCGAGCAGAACCTACGCACACGCACACACCTGCTCTCAGCACAACGAAGCGCAGAAGAACGCGGCAGACGGTTGCATGGCCGTACACGCATAAAAAGGAGAAGATAAGAAATATCGTACCTGTCAGACGTCTAGATCATCCTCCAGACGTCTTCGGTGTCGTCTGGATGTACGTCCAGACATCTGATTCTGGGAAATTTTCCCAGAATCAGGACCAGGTTCGCTCTCCGCTTGTGACGCACGGCTGCGCCGCGCCCCGTCCGCCTGCTTCCCGAGATGCAGCAGCAACTCCGTGACACCCCACGCCCGCCGCTCCCCCGCCGGCCTGCTCTAGCTGCCCCGGCAAGCTCGCACCCTTGCGGTCGAGCTTCTTCCTTCCTCTCGCAACCCTCCCTCCCACACGCTTGCCGTGGCCGCTGCTGCCGCCGCCGCTCACTCGCTCGCTCGTGCTCTCGCTAGCAAGGAGAAGGAGAAGAGAAAGGCAGAGGAGATGAGGGTGAGGGAGAGGGCGAGGGTTTATATATAAGGCAGCACAGGGAGAGAGAGAGAAGAGAAGTGGCGCGTCTGCAGGAAGAGAGAGGAAAAAGAAGACAAAGGCAGCGGGCGCAGTCTGCGCATGCATGTGCGCAGACGCAACCCGATATGCCAAAAAAATTTATTACCAGACATCTGGGAAAGGTTCCACACGTCTGGACAGACGTCTGGGATACTTCCCAGACGTCTTAAAATTCGTCTGATGCCACGTTCGTAACAATATAACAAACTCAAAGGAAGTTTTGTCCCCGAAACTTGCACTAACTAGGGTGAGGGAAAGAACAACATATATACATAACAAACTCAAAGAGGACCGAAGCCGGTCCGAAGAGACGTACCCACGAAAAACTCCGGGTACCGCTCCCGCATCGCCGCCTCAGGCTCCCAGGTAGCCTCCTCATACCGCTAGCTCCTCCACAAAACCTTCACCAGGGGTACTTGCATTCGTCTCAAATTGCGGACGGCTCTGTCAAGAATCTGTACTGGCCGCTCGGGGTAGGTCAGGTCATCGCTCACCTCGACGCTCTCGTGACTCAAGACGTGACTGGGATCGGCGACGTACTTCCTGAGGTTGGACACATGGAACACGTCGTGCACCAGAAAGTTAAGGTGGGAGGGCAAGCCTATAAGCAACGGGTCCAACCCGCTCCAGGACCTCAAAGGGCCCCACGAACCTCGACGCGAGCTTCCCTCTCACCCCAAACCGCTGCAGGCCCTTCATGGGCGAAACACGAAGGAAGACGTGGTCCCCAACCTCAAACTGCACCTCTCTGCGTCTCCAATCCGCGTAGCTCTTCTGCCTACTCCTGATAGTGCGGAGTCGCCTGTGGATCTGCTTGACTACCTCCTGACTCTGCCGGATCAACCTGGGGCCAACCTCCCACTTGGTCCCCACCTCAACCCAACTCAAGGGTGCCGTACACCTCCGTCCATACAGAGCCTCGTAGGGAGCCATGCCGATGCTCGAGTGATAACTGTTGTTGTATGCAAACTCTACCAGGGGCAAGTGCTCCTCCCAAGAGCCCCTCCAATCCAGTACACAGGCACACAAAAGGTCCTCAAGTGTCTATATCGTGCGCTCAGACTGTCCGTCCGTCTAGGGGTGGTAAGCTGTACTAAATCTCAACCGCCTCCCCAGGGCCTGCTGAAACTCAGCCCAGAACTGGGATGTAAAGCGGGTATCCCGGTCGGATACGATCTCCCGCGGAACTCCGTGTAGACGTACCACGTCGCGGATATACCTCTCTGCTAACTGTGCTGGTCCCAAAGTGACTCGGATCGGCAAGAATCGTGCTGTCTTTGTCAGTCTATCAACCATTACCCAGACTGCGTCATGTCCTCTTTGGGTAACAGGAAAGCCCACCACCAAGTCCATGGTGATGCTCTCCCACTTCCACTCTGGCACTGGAAGTGGCTGTAGCAGTCCTACAGGTCTCTGATGCTCGGCTTTCACCTGCTGGCACACTAAACACTGCTGCACAAATTCACCCACATCCCTCTTCATCCCCCTCCACCAAAACTTGCATCTCAAGTCATGGTACATCTTCGTGTTTCCAGGATGTATGGTGAATCTGGAACCGTGTGCCTCGGTCAGGAGCTCTCTCAACAGCTCCTCGTCTCTGGGAACACACAGGCGTCCCCTCAGGGGCAGCACCTAGTCTGTGAAAGAGAAGTCCCTCGGGTCTCCTGACAGTACTCTGTCGCGCAAAGACTGCAAGTACGGGTCTGCCATCTGTCCTGTGATGATGCGATCTATCAGCTCTGGCCTCGTCTGTCGTGTCACAGTTACTGCCCCACAGTGCCCCCGTAACTCTAGGGGTCGCCAACTGCCCATCTCCTCCAAAAGGCTCCAACTCTGCACCTGTAAACTGGCCAAGTGTGCGAGCGCCTTCTGGCTCAAGGCGTCAGCCACCACGTTGGCCTTTCCCGGGTGGTAGGAAATGCTGCAGTCGTAGTCCTTCAGGAGCTCCAACCAACATCTTTGTCTCATGTTGAGCTCCTTCTGATCAAAAAGGTATCTGAGGCTCTTGTGATCTGTGAAAATCTCGAAGGTCTCACCGTACAAGTAGTGCCTCCAGGTCTTCAGCGCGAAGACAACAGCTGCCAGCTCCAAGTCGTGGGTAGGGTAGCTATGCTCATGTGGCTTCAGTTGCCGCGAAGCATAAGCGACAACGTGACCCCTCTACATGAGCACACCCCCCAACCCCTGCAAGGAGGCGTCCGTGTACACAACGAACCCGCCACTACTGTCAGGGATGGTGAGCACAGGAGCCGAAGTCAGCCTCTCCTTCAGGTCCTGAAAACACGCTTCACAGGCGTCTGTCCAAGTGAAGGGCACGTCCTTCCGAGTCAACTGTGTCATAGGACGCGCAATCTGTGAAAAACCTTTGATGAACCGTCTGTAGTAGCCTGCCAGTCCCAGGAAACTACGAATCTCAGTAACTGTATGCGGTCTCTCCCACCTGAGCACTGCCTCGACCTTGGCTGGGTCTACCGCCAAGCCATCTCCAGAGATCACATGACCTAAGAAGGTCACCTCCCTCAACCAGAACTCGCACTTGCTGTATTTGGCGTACAGCCTACGTCATCTCAGTGTGTCTAGAACCATCCGCAAGTGTTGTCTGTGCTGCGTCTGATCTCGAGAATAGATGAGCACATCATCAATGAATACCACCATGAATTGGTCCAAGTACAGTCTAAACACTCGGTTCATCAGGTCCATGAAGGCAGCGGGGACATTGGTCAGCCCAAACGACATGACCAAAAACTCATAGTGTCCGTACCGAGTGCGAAAAGCTGTCTTGGAGACGTCTGCCTCCCTGATCCTCAACTGGTGGTATCCAGACCTCAAGTCGATCTTGGAGAATACCGTGGCACCTAGCAACTGGTCAAACAAGTCGTCAATCCTCGGCAGCGGATATCTGTTCTTGATGGTGACCCTATTCAGCTGTCGGTAGTCCACACAAAGGCGTAGGATACCATCCTTCTTCTTTACAAACAGTACCGAGGCTCCCCATGGAGACGCAGTGGGCCTCACAAAGCCTTCTCCAAAAGATCCTGCAACTGAGACTTGAGCTCTCGCAGCTCAAGCGATGCCATCCTGTACGGTGCGGTGGAGATGGGGCTGGTCCCTAGTACGAGTGAGATCTCAAACTCGATCTCCCGCTTGGGCGGTAGTCCTGGCAACTCGTCTGGGAACACGTCAGGGTACTCTCTGACCACCGGGATACTCTGGAAGTCAGCCACAGGGTTGAGCTCTGCCACCACACAAGCTAGGAAGCCCTCACACCCCTAGCTCAAAAGTCTCGCCGCCCGAAGTGCAGAAATGCACCTGAATCCTTCGTCTACTGGATGACCGTGGAACTCGAAAGATGGCAACTCCAGTATGGATAAAACGATCTTCCTCTCAAAACAGTCCAACAAAGCGTGGTAAGTGGACAGCCAGTCCATCCCCAAAATCACTCCAAAGTACTCCATCTGTATCATAATCAGGTCAGCGAGAAGGCTATGTCCCCCAATACTGACCTCGCAACCCGTGTACACCTCCTCAGCTACAAACAGCTGACCACTCGAACCTCTGATCACGAACGGATCCTCTAATAGCATGTAATCCTGACCTAAACTAACTGCGAAACCGGCTGCGATAAACGAGTGCGTAGCGTCGGAATCGAAAAGAGTGTAAACGAGTCTGCCAGAAACTGAAACCATACCTGCCACCACTGATCCCGAAGCTCTGGCATCCCTATGTGTTAGGGCGTTGATACGCCCCTCAGCCCTAGGTGCGGACGAAGCAGCCACACTCTGCATCGGACGGGTAGCTGCTGGCCGGTACCCTCCTCGTGACTGCTGTCCTCCTCGCGCCTAGAACCCGCGGCCTCCTGCTCGCCCTCCAGTGCTCGGCACGGGAAGTATCTACTGACCTCCTGCCCTAGACAGGCAGTCCCTCCTGATGTGGCCTGGCTGACCACACTGGTAGTAGAGGGGAACCCAACTCTCACCCTCAGTGGGTCCCTGCTGTCGGCTGGGCGGGGGTCCGGTGCTGGCAACTGGCCCCTGTCGAGGTCCCTCAAAGGCCATTGATGGCCCTGCGAAACGTGACGGCTCTCTAGCAGAAGCCACGTGTCTCCTCTCTCGCCATCCCTGTGAAAAGTCTGGCTGGTAGGGCCTCTTCCGCCCGCTGTCAGTATCTCGCGCGGACAGGTTTGTCTCCTCGTAGGTCATAGCTGCCTCCACCATCCTCGAGAATGTAGGCAGCTTCAGGGGTTTGACATACCCCCAAATCGCAGGCCAGAGCCCCTCGGTGAACCTCCAAAGGCACTCCTCCTCAGTGGCTACCACTGTCGCTGCGAAGCGGGACAGCTCCAGAAAACGCGTGCGGTACGCGCTCACGGTCATCGTCCCCTGGCGAAGAGTGTGGAACTCCCGCTTCCTCTGGTCCTGCCACGTCTAGGGAAAGTACTGCTTGCAGAAGAGGATGACGAACTGGTCCTAGGTTGGCTCATCCCTCTCTTGTCCCCTAACCGCCCTCCACCACCTGTGTGCCACACTCTCCAGCTGGTACGTGGCAAAGGCCACGCAGCACTCCACCGGGGGGCGAAGGGTGTCGAAAACCTTCTCGATCTGCTCAAGTCAGTCCTCCACCTCGGTCGGGTCCTCATCCCCCTTGAAGGAGGGGGGCTTCAGCTTCCGGAATTTCCCGAAAGCTCGAAGTGGCACTGCAGTGGAGATGCTGGTGCACCTCCAGGTAAAGGTGCCTCGTGCCCTGAAGTGTCGGAGGAAGGTGGGGGCAGTGGCGGCCCATCCCCTCCCCCGCATCCAGCACCCGTCGCGCGGTCCCATAGAGGACTCCCCCTTCGCAGCCCCAGGGGGAGGCGCTCGGGGCGGTGCGTGGAGCTCTTCTCGCACTATATCCCGTATCAGCTGGGCAAGGTCCTGGGCCTAAATGGCCGGGAGCAGTGGCTGGTCCACTGAGACGTCGACCGCAACACGCCCACCTCGCCGACCTCGTCCTCGGCCGCACCCACGGCTCACCTCGCTAGTCCCTCGTCGAGGCATCTCCTGCAATGAGACGCGACACAGAACGGAAACACATCAATAAGGAACGACATCTATCGAAGGAGTCTAAGAGCTAATGCCAAAAGAAACGTTGTGGTGGCTACTCTAGTTACAAACACGTGAATTGGTTATTTTCCAGTCAATTGATTCACTTCTCGGGATGACCTTGCTCTGATACCATCTTGTAACAACCCGATTCCCGAATCCCTACGAGGCACGAGAATCGGACCGACTCGACTAATCCCAAGACCCAGTCGTCCAACGAGAAAGTAACCAAAAGAGCAGCAAAATAAACCACATTCACCATGTATATAACCAGCAGTAACAAAATACAGCAGTAAAGAAAGGAAATACTACAGTATACACCACCACAGCAGTAGAGAAATGAACATGTACATAACATGAAGCTTACATTAAAGAGAGTACAAGAAGCAACAGAAAACTACTCACTACAGCGGAAGAAAAGTGCAGTAAGTACTACAAGTAACCCTACTGGACCCTACTAGGCGCAGCGCCCTTTGCAGCCGCTGACTCTGGCTGCTCAACACCTGGTCCTGAAAAGGCAACAAGGGTGACACATCAGCGAAACGCTGAGTAGAGTGGCAACTAAAAGCTAAAAGAAGCAGTAGAGTGTATAGTAGCTGTTATATTTTTACTTTCTTTATTTATATCTTTCCATTTATTTACTGTTGATTTATTTCTCAGATCCTTCTCTTGATCTTGAATGTTCCTCGTGGGAACGACCTTGATTGCAGTATTTCCCGAAAGGTAGAAGTAACACGTGGTGATCTCCTGGCCGGGAGAGTCCTCCGTGGTGGTCCTACCCTCAGTCAACCACCCCAAGGTCGCTGACAGACATAACGGTGACTACGGCACGCGCGATAAACGCACGGGTAGCTACCCCGCACTGGCACGCGGTCAGTCGTTTCCGTTAACGGGTGCACCCAAAGCACAGCACGGAACCAGTATAGGGCAGAGCCCTTTCAGTAACAAGGGCCCAGCCCCTCCACAGTAACCAAACAGGGGTCTTGCCCCTCCACAGTCCGCACACCCTCGCCTGACTACCCTAGTTTGCCCAGTGGGCCTAACAAGTCGGTGTAGGTGAGCTAGCAGAAACCTGGGGCCCGTGGGGTAGCTAGTACTCTCCCTACACTAGTAGCTCTCCTCGGTACTGTGTACGCGAGGGCCAAAAGTCAGTACAAAGTGGCCAGACCTAACCCCGGGTCCCTGGGGCGGCTAGCTCCGCTTTGCACTAAACAGGGGGACAGTTGCTCTCCTTGGTACTCTGTACTCAAGGGCCAGCTCACTTCCCCAATTCTATTCCATTCACTTTCCAGGAGTTCTACTCCTAATTCCCCATAGGGTTCAAGTTCTTTTAACTCAGCCAATTTAGGTTTCACCGTTCCAGCTTTATATCCATACAATTTATATTCTCAACCGTAATTATCCATTTATAACAGGCCGCTGTTAACCAATTTACAGGCAGTTATCATTTCTTTTCTACTTTTCCAAAACTGCAATGTTCATATATAATCACTAGTTTTCAAGTCCTAGGATTCATGCTGTACAATAGGATCTAGCATTCAATCTAATTTTCCAGTCCTAGGATTCATGCAATACCCTAGGATCTATCATTCAATCTAATTTCTCAGTCCTAGGGTTCATGCAATGCCCTAGACTCTATTAGTTGTTTCATAATTGTACAATTTTTGTTAAATAAATTAAAAGGGCCACTCTACCAGTGAAACCGGGAGTACTGGGGGCGTCGTCGGCAATCCCGCGCGCCTCCGCAACCCCCAAGACTGCAACGGAATGGGGTCCTAACACAAGGATCAATCACAAGGAGTTTCTCATAACAGTATACAATTACTGTAAACGGATAGAAGAATTAATTCTGGAAAGAACGCAACTCGAAACGTGAAAAACGGACTCCGAACGGGCCCTAAACGAGTCAAAAACGACGAATCTGTCCAAAATCAGACGTCTGGAACCTCTTCCAGACATCTTAAAAGGTGGATCAGGTCGTACCTCAGTCTGCGCAGTCCTTCAGACGTCCAGAAGCCCGCTGGAACGTCTGGCCTTGGTTTCCAGACATCCGATTGTCCGATTGTCACCCCGGACGTCTGGAGGTTCTCTCCGTCGTCTGGCACTATGGCCAGACGTCTAATTCATGTGGGATGGCGAACCCTCCCACCCTCCCGAGCAGAACCTGCGCACACACACACACACCTGCTCTCAGCACGACGAAGCGCAGAAGAACGCGGCAGACGGCTGCATGGCCGTACACGTGTAAAAAGGAGAAGATAAGAAATATCGTACCTGTCAGACGTCTGGACCGTCCTGCAGACGTCTTCGGCGTCGTCTGGACGTACGTCCAGACGTCTGATTCTGGGAAATTTTCCCAGAATCAGGACCTGGTTCGATCTCCGCCCACGACGCACAGCCACACCGCGCCCCGTCCGCCTGTTGCCCGAGCTGCAGCAGCCCCTCCACGACACCCCACGCCCGCCGCTCCCCTGCCGGCCAGCTCTAGCTGCCCTGGCAAGCTCGCACCCTCTCGGTCGAGCTTCTTCCTTCCTCTCGCAACCCTCCTTCCCGCACGCTTGCCGCGGCCGCTGCTGCCGCCGTCGCTCACTCGCTCGCTCGCGCTCTCGCTGGCAGGGAGAAGGAGAAGAGAAAGGCGGAGAAGATGAGGGTGAGGGAGAGGGCGAGGGTTTATATATAAGGCAATGCAGGGAGAGAGAGAAGAGAAGCGACGCGTCTGCAAGAAGAGAGAGGAAAAAGAAGACAAAGGCGACGGGCGCAGTCTGTGTGCGCACGTGCGCAGACGCAATCCGGTACGCCGAAAAAATTTATTATCAGACGTCTGGGAAGCGTTCTAGACATCTGGACAGACGTCTGGGCCACTTCCCAGACGTCTTAAAATCCTTCTGATGCCACGTTCGTAACAGACATTTAATCAAACAATTGGATATATGTACTTGACTATGCACTGCAGTGATTCTGATTGGAAATTATGTAAGAGTATCATTAGCTTTTGTGATTTAGAGCCACCACACACTAGAGTTGTAATCAATGATGCCCTTACTAAATGTATTCAGGAGTGGGGAATTCAAGACAAAATTTAGACAATCACATTAGATAATGCATCAAACAATATAGTTGTGGCTGAGTCTTTAAGGGCAAATTTTGAGTTAAGAAACAAACCTCATTTGAAGGGAAAGATTTTTCACATTCGATGTACTACTCATATCTTGAATTTGATGGTTTAAGGCATCCTTAAACGAATTGAAAATGCCATCAATTGTATAAGAGAAACTGTCAAGTATATAAAGAAGTCTCCTTCTCGTTTGTTTAAATTTGGCAAATTGCAAAATAATTTGACATTTCTACATCCAAAGGCTTACGCATTGATTGCCCAACAAGATGGAATTCTACATATTTAATGTTGGAACATGCTTTGACTTTTAAGCTTGCATTTAGCCAATATGCTCTTAGAGATGCTAACTACAAGCGGCTCCGAACTTTTAATGAATGGATAAATGTTGAAAAGATTTGTGAGTTCTTGGAAGTATTTAATGATGTCACGGCTATTTTTTTTGAGACAAAGTATCCAACAACAAATTTATTCTTTCAAGAGATGTGTCTAGTAAGGAACTTGTTGAATGCCCAACTTATATCAAATCAAGAGGATGTTTTTATGAGAGACATGGCCTCAGTGATGTGGGAGAAAATGGAGAAGTATTGGAATAATTGCAATTTATTGTTGGCAATTACAACAATCTTGAATCTATGAAATAAAATGGATTTTATTGAGTTCACTTTCCTTTTGATTTATCCAGAACATGAGGTTGAACGTAACATTTAGATCGTAAAAGATGCATTTCATGAGCTTTACTAATCTTATGTAAAAGAACTTGCACAAAGTTCAAGTGGTTTGCCTTCAAAACCTACTGATGTGTCAAAGAAGTCAAGTTTGAAAGGAAGACCAATGTTTGACGTGTTTGTTAGAAATGATGCAATGCAAACATCTAAATCAGATATTACTATATATTTAGAAGGTCTTTATGCTACTGAAGATGAGAATGATGAGCATAACTTTGATGTTTTAGAATGGTATCTTCTGGGTTCCCATGTCATCATTTACTCAGATCACACGGCTGTAAGGCATCTCCTTGCCAAGAAGGACGCGAAGCCCCGACTAACCCGTAGGATCTTGCTGTTGCAAGAATTCGATCTTGAGATTCGCGACAAGGCGGGAAGGCAGAATGTGGTAGCCGACCATCTGTCCCGTCTTCCTTCTGAGATCATCGACCCTTCCGGACCCATCACGGAACATTTTCCTGATGAGCACCTGCTTTCTGTTGGTACTAAACTTCCATGGTTTGCTGATATAGTAAACTACTTGGCATCTCATCAGACACCGTCTGATTGGCCGAAGGCCAAGAAAGACAAATTGCGTTCTGATTCCAAGTATTACATTTGGGAAGACCCGTACCTTTTCCGCATAGGTGCTGATCAAATTATTCGGAGATGTGTCCCGGAAGAGGAAATCAGCAATATCCTATCTTTCTGCCATGACCAGGCATGCGGTGGCCATTTCTCAGGGCATAAAACCGCATCCAAAGTCCTCCAGTGTGGCTTCTACTGGCCTACACTTTTCAAAGACGCATACAGTCACTGCAAGGCATGCAGTCGTTGCCAGACTTTGGGCAACATGAACCATCGCGACATGATGCCTTTGCAGCCGATTCTCGTATGCGAAATCTTCGATGTATGAGGGATTGATTTTATGGGCCCCTTTCCTGTTTTGGATGGTTTCGAGTACATTCTGCTTGCGGTGGACTACGTGTCCAAATGGATCGAAGCCATACCAACCCAAACCTGCAATCACAAGATTGTTCTTAAGTTCATACATCAAAACATTTTCTCAAGGTTCAGGATTCCCCGTGCTATAATCTCTGATGGGGGGACCCATTTTACAAATGCTCAGTTTAGGTCACTGATGGCCAAATTTGGGGTGTCTCACCGAATCTCTACTCCTTACCACCCCCAAACAAATGGCCTAGCTGAGCTGTCAAATCGGGAGTTCAAGAAAATCCTACAAGTCACTGTTCGGCCTGATAGGAAGGACTGGTCGTCCCGACTTCCGGAAGCATTGTGGGCCTATAGGATCGCCCACAAGACCCAATTGGGCATGTCTCCCTTTAGACTGGTGTACGGAAAGGCATGTCACCTTCCCGTAGAACTGGAGCATAAAGCCTATTGGGCAGTACGGAACTGTAATCTAGATCTTTCCAAGGCTGGAACCCACAGAAAACTCCAAATCAGCAAGATTGATGAATTACGCCTAGACGCGTACGAGAACTCGCGAATCTACAAGGAGCGGGTTAAAGCCTTCCACGACAAGCACATCTCGAGAAAGATCTTTCATCCTGGTCAAAAGGTCCTACTCTTTGATGCCCGACTCAAACTTTTCCCGGGGAAACTGAGGTCCAAGTGGGTCGGACCGTATTTAGTCCGACAGGTTTTTGGAAATGGAGCAATTGAAATCAGTCCACTCAGCCATGATTCCGAACCTTTCATCGTGAACGGTCAGAGACTCAAACCGTTCATTGATGTGACTTCTACTGATTCGGCTGAATCATCCCTCATCCTCCATTCCCCTTGAGCTTACTGCGCCCGGCCGATGGCGTAAAACTCAGCGCTTAACGGGAGGCAGCCCGTCATTTCTTGAAAATCTAAAACCTTTTTCTGACACCATTGTGCACTTAAGGTTCACCCTTTAAGACAGCCGACTCCACCTCAGATGCTTGCACGGGTGCTTTAACCACAAAGTCCAATAGACCTCAGGTTAGTTCTTGTGGGCCTTAAAAACCTTTGCTAAGGACTGAGGCTGAGGCTAGACAGATTTGGATCTTGATTGGTACTAGAGTACCTTTTAAGCCTATGTTCAACATTCTAACCTAATCTAAGTTTAAATGAAAAAGCACTTATCTGAAGCTATTAAGAACTTCATGGTCTAGAATAAGGGTTGAAACCTTAAGTTTTTGCTAAGGGACTAGCAAAAGCTAGGCATGGGGGTATGATGAGAACCTCATCATGAGCCCTAAACTAGCACCATTTAACCCTTATTTGCAGGAGAAAGCTCCTACATAACCTTAGAAAGGCTTGGCTTAGAGAGATTCTGAGTTTGCAAAGAAAATAGAAACTCAGGGGTAAAAATGTAATTTCACCAATCCAATCTGAAAACAGGATAACTCAGGGTCCAAACATAGGTCAAAACAACCTAATAAGAAGGAAAGTGGGATGATCTGATCCAATAAGGGCTACAGCAATTCCAAGGAACTAAATGATAATCTGTAACCCTAAAACAAACCCACTTCAATTCACGAGGTTTGAGGCAAAGTAAAAATAGAATAAACCCTCTAAAATTCATATAAAAATAATCTCTAGGGTTTAGAACCTTCAATCTGGCCTTAGGAACCCATTTTGACCTACATTGAGAACCATGCCCAATTAACAACTTAATTTGGGTTTTTACGTAAATTGACCGGTCAAACAAGGTTTAATCTAGAAATAAAATTCACCATCAGATTCCCTAGGTCCTAATTAGTCATGTATAAAAACTTCGGCCTAAGAAGAAACCTTCTTGACCAACTTTACACTTTGGTCCTCATATATTTACTTTTTGGCCCTCAACTTTTGAACCCTCACATTTTGGCCCTTAACTCTCCTTCGTTCTTTGTGTTTAGGTCCCTCCTGCAAAACCTGAGCCGCGCCATGCTCCGGCGACCTTGCGCGGAGCATGGCGCCGCGCAGGGTGAGGGAGGGGCCCTGGCAAGTCCATGGGGGGTACCTTGCGTCGTCAGCCACCGCAGGGACACTCCCTTGAGCGCTGCACCCACCCATACCGGCCGTGCGAACGCACGGACGGCATGGGTCTCCTTCCTCCGACGTCCTCCGGCGAGGGAGACACGTCGTCTCCCTCCGCCCCTATAAATATCCCCGTCGCTCCGCCGTTCTTCCGAGCTCGGATCTGACGGAGACACCCCCTCAATTCCTCCCTTCCCACTCCGACAGACGCCCCCTTGCTCCGGCGGCCTCTCCTCCTCCTCGTCGCCCTGCCGCACTACAAGCAGCAGGGTTACCTTCCCTCGATCTTTCCGCGTCACGCCGCACCCAGCTGGCGCCTCTCCGGCCCTCTCCTCGCCGCCGCCCCTTCCTCTGGGCAATTTCTTCTCCGGCGACAGTCAATACGACTGTCGCCTGCGCCAACCCCTCCTCGTCCAGCTTAGTAGGTAAAACTTCTCCTCTTCCTCCCCTCTTTCTTTTCCATACTGAAAGCCCTTACTGTCGCCACCGATTTCCCACCGATCACCCTCACCTTCTCCACCTCCGGCCAAACTCCGGCGAACCGCTCCCATCGCTCCAGCACCCCACACGGCTCGCCGACCTGTGCATAACCTCCGCCTCCTCACCCTGATCCTCTTCCGCCCCTCCACTTCCCACCAAACGCCCTCTGCAGATCCACCGAACACACCCACTTCTCCGCCCGCAGTTTGACCTAGGGCGACCCTTTTGCTCCACCACGCCCCCTGCAGACCCTCCGACCACCTTCGCCGTGCCACGGCGAAGGTCCTCCGCATATCTGATTAGGCCGAGAGGCTGTGTTGTTGTAAACAGGGTCTGTGCTCGCCACCGCCATTGACGAGTGACGAAGCTCCTTCGACCTGCTGCTCCAGGCACACCACGCCCAGATCAGACTCCCAGGCTGCGCGGGGTAGCTTCGCGAAGTGTCAGGCTACAGTTGAGGCGAAGCCCTCGCGCGAAGTTCGGCTGCCGTTGCTTCCTCTACGCAAGCGCCCAAATTGGGGGTGGGACATTTAGTCCCACCTCGGAAACCCGCTGAGGCGAACGGGCGCTTAAAGGCAAAAAGTGCCTTAAGCTGTTCGCCTCAGCACACGGGGTGAGGTCCCTCTCACACCGCTTCACCCGGCCCGTCCGCGAGCTCATCACGCGGATCCGGCCGACCCGACCCGACTTGACTGGCACTCCTCGCCCACCACCGCACGCCGGTGGGCCTGGACCCGGGCGCGACCCGCGTACCCGATTACCCGGTTGCTCTGGGAGAGCCTTCCGAAGAGTGAATACTGAGAGAGAGAGACACGGGGGGGAGAGGGTAGAGTAGGTTTTTGCCCTCTGATGCTGAACTCTTGAGCGTGCAGGCACAGGTGAAGGACTGCGGAAGAAGAAGAACTGAAGCGGCACTGTAGCATCCGCGGGTTAAGTCGTCTGATTGGAAAATCAGACGACGTCCTGAAGACAGGTGAAGACAAAGAAGAAGAAGAAATGAAGAGAAGCAAGAAGCAAGAAAAGAAGAAGAAGAAGATCTGAAGAAAAAGAAAGAAAGAAAACAAGGAAGAACAGAAGACAGAAGAAGAAGAGCACGAGGGGAAGATCTGAAGAAAGCAGAAGAAGAAGAAGAAGAAGAAGAAGAACAGGAAGAACAAAATCCAAAGAGGAGATAAGACAAAGAGGAAGAAAGAAGAGAAGAAGAAGAAGCCAAATTTTCATCTCTCTCTCTCTCTCTCTCTTTATTTTTGTAATAGAACTTGTATATCTCTAGAATACGACTTGCTCCCTGAGTTCGACCTCGGGAACTCTTTTATTTTCCGAGTAAAAAAATATATATTTGAAATGATGGCAATAACTAGCTATACTACAACGCTATAGCAAAACCTAGTCATAGTTGTCGCCGAACGTTTCAGTGGTGTTAAGCAAATATTTGTGGGGTTCTTTTTTTTTTGTGTGATCTTCTTTATAATGTGGGTTCATCCAAATTTTGCATTTATTAGTTGATTTAGAAACTTGCGTTATGATTAGAACCATATAGTTGTCATGGACATTTGTACTATGTAATTTTTTTTTTTTGTGTTTAGAGTGAGACCATGTTCTACTGTGTCTGTTTATCATTTATTATTTAAAATTATATAATATTTGTTTGTTTTACAAGATATGAGTTAATGTTTGTGAATGTTTACTTCATCTATTGGATATCACTATAGTGGATTTATAACTCCATACAAGACAAGATCTCTCATCCCAAAAATAGGTATAAAGGTATATAATTGAATGTTTTGATTTTTTCCTGCTTTTCATCTCAAGATGTTTTTGAAATGTTTATGATTTTCCTTTTAGTTGTAGATTTTAGCAATAATTGATGTGAATTTTTCAATAGATTGCTGTCGATTTAACATGTTTTATGTCATTCATAATACATTCATTAACTTGCAAACTTTAGAGGTATTTTTTCTAATTTATATTTTTTCCTTTGAGAAACTTGCCTTGAAATATTTACGATATAATTTGTATATGTTTTTGAATTTTCTACTCTATTTTATTTTTTTAATTATGATTTATCATGCTTACATTAATAACAAAATATTCATGAACAACTTTTAAACAAACCCTAAACAAATTGAACCTAAGTTATTAACATTTCAAACTTCACACCTAAACGAACTGTAAATGAATCAAATCGAACCTTAAATAACAAAAATGAACCAAACCGAACCTTTATTTTTTCTTACCAAACTTGAACCTTGAAAAAATGTTATCAAATCAAACTGAACCTAGGTAGGTTCTCTCAGGTTCGATTCATTTACACTCCTAGTTAGGACTAATTTGATGTAAAGTAAGATTTCTCATAGTAAATCTCGAATCCGAGATTCTTAAGAAATCCAAAATCCTAGCTCATCATGACTATCAGACGTCCAATAATAATGCCAAACGTCTGGTAGATGTTTGACCCTTAGGGATTAGATCCTTGTTTGGATCTGATCAAATCCAGGAACAAACCCACTCATTTTTAGAGGTACAAAAATTTCACCAAACATCTTATAATGTGCAATTAGATGTCCAACACTTTGTGACAAGTACACAGTTTAAATCCAATTAAGTCAAGTAACACTGACCCTTATTAGACGTCTAGATCTTTGGTCAGACGTCTAGAAACTCCATATCAAATGTCTAACCTATTTTCTAGACGTCTGATTCTATTGTCAAAATCAATCATTGCCTGATTTGACTTGGATTTCAACCAAATCTAGGAGGATTTGTCTCCAACGGCTAGGAGACAACTCCCAAGCCTTCTTGAAACTTCTCTTGAAGCCTATAAATAGCCCTTAACCCTCCATTAAGCAAAATACATCCATTGGAGATACATTTCAAGCTATACACTTCACATTGCTCCATCTACAAGTTGCCCTACTACCGTGCTCTATCTTTTTGGGGCAAAACTCTATTACCCTCAATCCTCATCTACTAGCAACCATATTAGGGAGTTTTTCTATTTCCTATAGTAGTTAAATTACTTTAGAATCCTTTTAGGGTGCTCTGTAGGCTGTGCTAAATTTCTATTTCATTTTCATTCTGTAGTACTTGTGTGTCCGGCTTGTCGGATCCCCATCTCCTTATGAAGGAAAAAATCTCTGTTTAGGGATCAGAGTTGAGTTTTGTAATTGAGGCACATTACCCTCTTTTTGAAGTGGGGTGAATAGTGGTTTGATCACTTTATGATCATCAAATCCTAACTCAGGTCGACTTAAGTGTTGGTTTTCTCTCAATTTGGGTTTCCACTTAAAATAATATTAGAAAAGCAAGTTTTGATCATAGCTATTTGGTTACGATTTGTAAAACTATAATTAAAAGTAACTTATGATCACAGTTCTGTAGTAAATTGTGATAAAAAAGGTGAGTGGGATTTGTATTATATTTTTTACTTTTCGTCATAGTTTTAAGTGGAACCGTGACCAATTTACTATCCGTCACGATTTTAAAACCGTGACTAATAGACTTTAGTCATGATTTTCAAACCGTGGCAAAAGTGTTTTCCCATTAAACAATACCTCCCTCACCTACCTCCATTTATCACCTCCCCGACGGAGTCACCATCCCCCGACCACCGCATCCCTTCCTCGACAACGGCGGCGGTAGCAGCGCCTTCGTTTCTCCCCTCGAGACCACCGCCTCCCTCCCTCCTTCCTCTTCCCTCCAGTTAAAGGTTATTGTATGTAATCCTCCACACGTCGAACATTTTTGGTTTTGGTGACCGTGGAAGGGTCTGGATGCGTTTCTTAAACTTTGCGTTGTTGCCGTTATGGTTCTTATTGTAGTTGCTGCTGGTGCTTCTGGGTGGGGTGTGCGTTGGGCTTCGGGACGTGACAAACGGATGGGGATGCTTTGTGGGTGGATCACTCTCTGTGGGCTTCTGCTCTCCTTCTTCTTCTTCCTCTCCTTCTTGTTCTCATCTTATTTCCTGGCAGCAGAGAAGATGCGTTTGGGTTCCCATGATTTTGACTTCCTTTTCCGATCTTTCTTCCTCCTAAATCTTCCCCCGCTCCCACCCGCCCGCTTTTTTGTACTTGTCTGTTGGATTTGGTTTTCCCTTTATATTAAGATTTTCAGGGATGATGCTCGCAAATTTGTTTCCTTTTTGTGGGAGTCCGGTGGAAAATATCAGGAGGTGAATTTGGCAGTGGATAATTTCTCGTTTTTCTATGTGGAATCTTAGGAAAGAGAATAAGAAAGGTAATTTCCTTTGCACTTGTTTCTTCTCTCTCTGCATTCCTTGATGAATGATGGAGTGTGCTTCACAGAGTTGGTGTGAGAATGTTACACCTCCCTTGTCTGGTTTGCCAGGAGAAGCTTGGATATCTTGACTGACACGGGCTGTCTTTTGAGGAGAGGAGTTAGCTGAAATGGTCCAAGTGAGATGCTGTAATTAATCTCTGATTTAGTTTGTTAGCAAAAGTGTGGATATCTAAATGTTTGGGCAATGGAGTTCCATTTTTCCTAATAGAAACTGTTTTTTCAAGAGGTGACGAGTCCTTGTTTCACGGTCTAGTTGGTAGTATCTAGATAGTGGAGTTATGCATTTAACATGAGATATTTTGCCCATTAATAATTGATATTCCTTTATTTCAGGATGAAGGTGCAATAAAAGACATTTGCAATTTTTATCTCTTATTTAGCTAGTTATCTTCCATTTTAACCTCTTGTCTTAGCAAATAGTTTTAGAGAATATCACAACTATTTAAATGTTGTTATGTGATCATCCTTTTTCTTTCTCAAATAAGAAAAAAATAATTATTATTTAAATTTTCTTCTGACTCCTTGCTACCAAACAATTTTCCCCCAACATGATTTGCATCATAGGAATACCTACATGGATTTAACTTGGAACAAGCCTCCTTTACATGAGATTCTTTCATGCTCCTCTCCCCTCCAAAAGCACCAGACAGCTGAAAAATGATCATTTCATCCCTTGTTAATGTGAAATTACCTGCACCATTTAGAAGATCAAATTTAAAGCAATCAAAATTATATTTATTTCTCTTATATTAAGCTAGGAGAAATTGTCGTTGATGTGATGCCCTTGATCACTGACAATGCAATTCGAAGAGTAAATCAACCGTTGGTGAGTAGATTTTTTTATGTAAAGCATACCTGGCTCATGATTTGCAGGCACAATTGCATTGGATTCATAGGATGACACATTTTGTTTGGAATCAGAAGAGGGCACATTTAAATTGGAATCATAGTTCCCATGGTCTATCATGGTTGTTAGATGCTGAACTGGTTGCTCACGCTGTTGAGGATGGAAGAATTGCTTGTAGGTGGTTATTGCTTGTATTTAAGATCCACCTTCTTTATCCAAATCTTGGGATAAATCTTGACCTTTCTCTTCCATTACCATAGCTGCTAGTAGTTAAGTAATTGTATGGCATGAAGATCACACCCAATACATAAAGTTGCACGACATGAAGATTGAAGCATCTTGTTCTTAGCTGCACCAAAAGAAACATTCATCCAACAATTTAAGACCTATACAATATGATAGATATGTAACAGATTAATTGTATATTATAATCCATAGCTTGAATTTTATTATTCAGAAAAGCAAAGACGGACACTACCAAATGCAGCACCCAGAAATTCCTTTAGCCAGACTTACAACGTTGAGGAATCCGAAATGATTATTTTCCTTTTTGCCCTCTGATTGGACTTGGAACCACCTTGTGCTGTTCTGACAGTTTGACTAAGAATTCAATTAACTGGTGGTTGTTACAAGCTATTAGTCATTTTGTAGTGCCCATATAGCAATGCCATATGCTGCGGTTATTTTGTGCTTCAGTTGAGCACGCCTATTTTGAAAGGGAAAAAAAGTATGATGATCGAATCAATTGTTGCTGCTGACTTGCATTTATGTGGTTGTTACACTTGTTGAATGCTTTTTAAATGTCATGTGGTTATGCTGCAGTTTAAATCCACAAGTAGTGTCACCTTGTTTTCCTTTCAGACCTTCCTGTCCTTCCTCTCTACTGCAGGTGGACAGGCAAACCGACAGCAGCTCTGTCTGTGTGTGTGATCAACTGGGGGAGTGGAACTCATCCGGATCTGCACCTCTGTGGCTGTGACCGACCTTCCTCATTGCTGCGAGGTACCTATCTTGTACTATCCCGCTGCTCTCTCACGATCCATCCTTGCCTTTTCCCTAAATTTTGAATTGTGTGAGTTGTTAATGTTGCTTCTGATACGAAAGCCATATTTCTATTTTTCTTTTTCCTTTCTTTTTTTATCTCTTGTGGTGTTTGTATTTGCGGATTTTGTTGGTGGACTCTTTAAGTTGACGACATTGGGTTAATGTCGGTAGGTTCTCGTGATTGGAATTGGATGTGACGATGGGTCTTCATGATTCTATTTTTATTTCCTTTTTCATTTTCTTCTTTGTGAAATAAGCATGTTCCTGTTAGTTGGTGAACTCTTCTTTCTCTGTTTTTGCTGAACGAAGATTGCTTCTGGTTGGTTGCACTTGATATTCTTGGTGTAAAAGAAATACCGTAGAAGTTTTGTGATATGCTATACATTTGAAGTGTAAATTGTTGTTTAAGGGGGGATTATATATTTTCCTTCCGTTGATGCATTCGACGGACTCGATTTGTGGTTGATTTTGTTTGTAAATCTTGAGTAAGGAAATTTTTTATTTTGAACCCTTAGCATAAAAGTTTTCAGAGTTTTGAGTAACAAAATAACTCTTACATCAATGGGGTTTAATGGGTAGCAGATGTAAATATTAGATGACTACGAGATTCTGCAAAATTGTTAAAGATATGGCAGAATTAGATTTTGTTATAGGAGTCCCACCCTTTATAGTAAATCTATCCAATTTTCTTGTAATTACTAGGAAGACTATAACTCTGATTGAACGGTAGGGTCAACGTATTGTTGATATTATCATGATAGCATCACCTTTTTTAAAAACTTCATTTTTTACCTTGGAGTGTTTTCTTCCGTTTTAACTTTTGAGTTGAATGTCACACATATTCCAATTATCTGGCATGTCTGTTTCATTCAGGATTTGCCCACCTCCGATTATGAGTGCTAGTTCACTAGTGGTAGTCTGGTAGGTCAAGGGATCCAATCCCAACTGTACCTAATGTGCAGATAGGTGGCGCTGCTCGCTGGCAAAAGGGGCGGCAGCCCTAGAGCAGTAGCCTCGCTGAAGAGAAGAGGAGGGAAGGAGGAGCAAAAGAGGCCTTCTCCCGTGACCTCCTCTACCTCGGCATGGGCATCTCCGACGACGAGGACGTCCTACGGCGCATCGTCACTCAGGTCGACGATCCATCTCCTTGAAGGTCTTCCTGCATTCGTCGACGAGGGCGCGCATCTAGTGTGCGAGCCTGGCGACCATCTCCCTCCAGTCGAGGACGAGGCAGACAGCAACGGACCTCGCAAGGAACCTGAGCTGCTTCATGGCGATCCCTGGCTCCTGAGAGAGGTCGTCCCTGAAGTACTCCCTGGTGAGCACCGCCTCGTAGAACATGTAGCACTCGGATAGGTACGTGGAGTCGCTTGTCCTCAGGTACTGCTCGTAGTAGAGCTGCGCGATGCTTGAGGCGATCTCCTCGATCTCCCCGATCTCCCCGATCTCCTACCGCTTCATGCCGGCCTCCACCAGCCTCTGCCGGCTCTCCTACTGCATCTTCCACAGCCGCGTGTAGATCTTGAACGCCTTGCGGAGGTCTGCCTCGTTCCTGTTGCAGCCGTAGAGAGGGGAGTCGCGGACCTTCGAGAACTTTTGGTCGGCCTTATCGACGTGGCGCCAGAAGAGTTCCGTCTCTGAGATAGCGGAGCTTCTCGCCATTAGATGCGGCGGCGGAGAAGGAGATCATGGCGTTGATCTGGCGGCGTGAATCTCGGCAGAGATCGCGTGAGGTTAGGAGGCGCTGATCAAGCGTTGTCGTCGGAGGAAGGAAGGGGGAGCTCGGGGCCACATCTCTGTGAGGTGATTCGAACCCTATTGAAGCCTTTTATGCTTTATGTCTCTCTTTCTTTCCCCTTCTTTCTTGTCTATTAGTTCTACGACAAAAAAAAAAGGAAGGAAAAAGAATTAAAGGAAAAGAAAGAAGAGGATAATATAAAAAAGAAAAGGAGAGATGAAAAACAAATTAAAATAAAAAAAATGAAAAGAAAATGATGAGATTTATATTTAAGAGAAGAGATGGAGAAATTTTTTTTATTTTTTTATTTTATTTTTTTTTGTTATTTTCTTCTTCCACGTAAGTATGGGAGAAAGGAAGAGTGTAGAAGTTTGTTGTAGTCAACTTTCTTTTGGAAGTCTCTTTTGTTCTTGGACGACACATGAGAAATCATAACTTTGGGAGGTCCTCAGAGAAAGGGTCTATTTTAGATTTCTATGTTAAATATCTAGTTTCGTGGACTCCAAATATGGAGATCCACTTTCGAGGTCCTCAGAGGAATGATCCATTTTAAGGATATTGAATGGGGGAGCCACCAGCACCAGATCTCCAGAGGAGAGGGCTCTTGTCAAAGACAACTACAATTTGTCGTCAAGCTCTAGACAGTCTGATGTGTCATCATCAGTATACCTGCCTACAGGTATGAACAAGCGTGTAACTGTCGTCTGCAGAGGAGAGTTAGTTGTGTTTATTAAGAGTGTTGTTTGTTCTGCTGTGCAGAGGGGTTTATTTGTGTTACAAGCTGAGCATTCCATGTTCCAGCTTGAGGGGGATTGTTGGAAGAATTATAATGTAATTATTTAGTCTCACATAATGGAGTGGGACTTTGTGTTGTGTGTGGTGATTTATAAATAGGCGTATACTTCTCTCATATTCTTTTGAGAAGAACAATACAGAAACATGCCCTATCGAGGAGGCATTCTCTTGTGATTTTCTCCTTACTTTTTGTGAGTAGTATTTCCATGTAAATCAAAATTTTCTATTATTATTGATGCTTTAATTTACACTTCCACTTATTAAATTCAACTATATGATATGCACTTTTTAGTTATCATACCTTTCGATGTTACTCATGAACGTGTATCAAAATGTTAAAGTATTTCCTATTAACTATAGAAGGCTTTGAAAGTTTTTTAATTTTTTATGTTAATCTTCTATGTCTTCGATACTCAGAGCATGATTTTGCTCTATTTTTCATCAAAATTATACACAAAATTTGTTTGTTTGCAACCAAAGCATGTATCATTTCTTAAGTTCACATCATGGACCTTAATATTTTGGTTTAATTTAATTGATATTTGCAGTAGCTTGTGAACTGTCTACATGAACGAGAACTAAATATGTAAGAAATATTGTATAAAATTTTTGAAGTCATTCGTTGCAGAAAGGGCCAAAACCTTATATTATGTTGCAAAGCAAATACCAGTCCTCTTTCTAAGATCTAAGTTGCAAAATGCTCTCATATCCAAAAGTGAATATGTTTAGAAACAACCATAACTTTTCAGCCACACGAAAAGACAACGATTCTAAAATTTAGAATTACAAGAAGAAGCATTTTTTTACCCTAGAAAGTGGTTCCTCTCACTTGCCACTTGCACTTTTCATGGGTACAGGAGTCATGCAACAGGATTATCAATTAAATTGGTGATTGGCAATTAATTTGGTACTTGAAATCAAACAACTTTAATCTCTTCTCTGGATACTTAATCTCCTTTGGACAAGGAATTATTTTGTTCCTGAAGCACTTGAAATTTTCTTTCAATTCATATTTCCCATTGTTATTTTTTGCTCAAGTAAAACTTCAATATTTTTATGACCTCCTTCAAAGTATAGTTTTTTGTGGTACTCCAACAATTCTTTACTATTTTTCAAAATAGGGTCTAATTACATTTATTTATTTTTTTATTTTAAAAGAACTTTGGTGACGGTTCATTAACCATTACCAAAGGTCCCCTCAATCTTGACCAAAGGGTTTTGGTGACAGTTAATGAACTGTCACCAAACGCTTTGTCCGATATTCCAAGTTTTTTGTCATGGTTAAAAATAGTGATCAAAGTTCTTTCTTTAGTCACAGTTTTAAAACCATAACTAAAAGTCTTTGGTCATGGTTTATAACCATGAGCAAAAGCTCTTGAACCCAGGTAACGGTGGTTCTTTGGTCACAATTTTGAGTGGAACCTTGATGAAAAGGCTTTTATCACGGTTAAAAAGTTGTGACCAAAATTGGAGACTTTTGGTCACAATTTTAGGTAAAACCGTCGTCAAAACCCTTTTGCCACGCAATTTTTGGTGAGGTTAATTGTTGATAATTTTTAACCCTTTAGTCATGGTTTTTCACCATGACCAAAAGCCTTCTTTATTATAGTGAAAATCTTTGTGTCATTATTGTGTGATTGATTTTATTTATATATTATCACTTCAATTACACTATTTACTTCCTCTCTAGTGTATTTTCACATTACTAACATCAACCTATCCACATCATGATCCTTCATTGCTTCATTATATGTGGCAGGATAAATCTCATACTTTTCTAAGACGTGGAATCCATATGTTTCAGGTGGATGCACCACCTTAGAACTTCTTTTCAATGGAATGGGAGCATCACTTGTTTCTGGTTGATCTTTTTCTTCTAGGTAAGGGGCTTCATTGGTTTCATTAAACTCAATAAGCTCCCTTCATTTTTATCTTGACCTTCAAGGAATTCTTTGTCCAAGAATCTAGCATTCCTAGATATGAATACCATCTAGTTCTCAAGATCGTAGAAGCAATGACCTCTACCATCCTTCTAATATCCAATCAAGTAGCACTTGGTAGTGCAACATTCCAATTTGTTGATATTCATGTTATGAACACGAACCATATAACTTCAAATGTGTAAGTGTTCAACACCTAACTTCCTCCCATGTCACATCTCATGCGGAGTTTTAGGGACAAATTTGGTAGAAATCTTATTTAGTATAGATGCAACCATGTTTAGTGCATATCCCCACAAGTAAAGAGATAGTTCTGCTTTACTCATCATTGACCATAACATGTCCAAAAAGGTGTGATTGTGTCTCTCAAATATGCCGTTTAGTTGTCATGTACCAAGGGGCGTGAGTTCTAAGATGATTCATTTCTTCTTGAGGTATTCTTTGAATTCCTTAGAAAGTTATTCACTTCCTCGGTCTGACAGAATTACTTTGATTCATTTACCCATTTAGTTCTCAACCAATGCCAGATACTTTTTGAATTTTTCAAAGATTTCAGACTTGCGACACATTAGGTAATAAGTTCACACAATAAATAGTCAATAGCAAATGCCATGAAATATTTTTAACCATTCCTAATTGCAGTACTAAATGGTCCACATATATTTGTATGTATAAGGTCTGGGAAGTCCTCATGTCTAACTTCTTTTCCTGGAAAGGGTGCTTTGGACATCTTCCCACGAATGTAATGCTCGTAAGTAGGCAAGGGTTAGACCTTTAGGAAATCCAAGGGTCCATCCTTGACGAGTTTATTGATCTTATCAATAGACACATGTCTTAATCTTTGATGCTACATCATTATGGACCTATTTGCATCTTCCGTAGCATGCTTAAAAGATGTTCGATTTTCAATCACAACATTAGAAGCATTCAAAATGGACTTACGTTCACCCAACTCATACAAATCATCAGGAGTAATAGAATCAAAAGCAATAACTTTACCACAATAATCTATAGTGAGAGTTTGCTCAAATAAAAAAGAATATTCAAATTTAATTATCTTATAAATAGATAAAAGGTTCCTCCTAATGGAAGGTACAAAGAGAATCTCTTAAAAGTAGGACATGCCTGTTGGGCATCTTGAGTTTATAGACTCTTATGGCTTCCACTACAACCATTGTCTCAACTCTCATCATGACCTACACTTCTCCTTCTTTAAGCCTTCTGGTTACTTGAAACACATGCAACAAATTGCAAATATGAACAATTACTCTAGAATTCACAACCTAGCTTCTAACTCGTCTAACAAGTAAGTTGGTTTCTATGATGAGAAGGGATTTTTTACCTGCATTAGCCTTGGCCTTGTTCTTCTCTAAAGATTTCATGTACTCCAGACAATTCTATTTTTAGTGGCTTGGCTTCTTGCAATAGTGGCATGTGTCTGCTGTCTTGTCCTTCTTCTTATTGGAAGAAGTGAGATGTGCGGAAGGAGTTGAAAGCTTGTTCTTCTTTTGGGAACCTTTCCCTTTGCCCTGCTTTTTCCTCTTAAACCTCCCATTGCTTTCGACAACGACTACCTTTGGTGGCTCTCCTTAATGATATCCTCTGCGAACTTAAGGATATTAACTCAGTAGTAGTCGTCTTCATCCTTCCTATGTGAAATGAGATGATGAAGTTGGTGAAGGAGCCTTGAAGCGATTGCAGGATCATATCCATAAGGGTCTCATTATCAATCATCATCCTAAACCTTTAGAGCTTTGAAATGTGTTCATACATTTTCAGAACGTACTCTCTTACTAAAGTTCCCAACTTCAACTTGCATGAAAGCAACTTCCTGAGTACATTATAGCACTGAGTTCAGTTCACATCTCCAAACATCTCTATTAGGCTTGTCAAGTGAATCGAAGAAAACTGCAAAGATAAAAGAGCATTCATTGTAGTGTAATTTTTTGAGAATAGAAATAAAAGTAACCAAGACCTTGGTAAGCCCCGGGTCAAACACGGGAAGGCGTTGGATCTAACTAAATACAAAATGTAAAGCAAATATGAACTAAGTAAAGAAAGAGATGAGAAGAAGAAAATCGTAATCAAGCAATTATATAGAGAAGGGAGGTGAGAAACAGGATTTGCAAATAATAAAGATGAAAACTAAACTTTTATTACTACTAGAAGAGATGTCAATATTACAATTAAAACAAGTAACAGAATGCTTACTAGAACTAGAGATCTACTAGAACTAGAAATAAAAGACTTGAAGAAGATGATGAGTTGGAGCGTGGTCCGTTGCAGCAGCCGCCTTGGAGATGACGAAGAAGTAGAGAAGGATGACCACTGGGAAGTGGCAAAGTCTGGGCATGAAGAAGGTTTTTACTAGAGGTAAGAGGGTAGACTAAATAGGAGGGCTAAGGAGAAGGTGGTGAAATGTGGGATAAGGAAGACTTAATGAAGGAACGAGGAGGGGTAGGCTCCTATTCATAGAGTTTCCTAGGTGTTTGATGGAAGGCTAGGATATAATGGTAGGTTGATGGAGGGTGGAGATTAAAGAAGGTTTGGGATGGAGATTATTGCAACAACCTTATAGGATTTCCCTCATTTGTCTCAAACTTTTGGTATTGTTTTGTTTCGAATTTCAAATTGCACATAAATGCAAAGTTGAAGTGCTTGAAATAAGCTTTCCAACACAACTTGAATCACTCAATTTGGATTTAAAATGAAAAAGTTCTTACCAAAATACTAGACATGTGTTAGGCTATTATAAATTTCGAGATTAGGAATGAGATTTGGTTTATGGTTTTAGGATAGGACTTTAGGTAGGTAATTTAGAACCCTAGGATGTAGATCTAGTGGTGGATAAATTATAGTGTAATTTGGCCATCCAAAATAGTATTTATTTGAGGATAAAAGAGAACCAAATAAAGCTTGTTGGGTTAAGATATAGGAATAGGTTGGTTTAATTATTGGGTTTATAAAATCAATTAGGCTAGCTAACCAAATTGGTTGATTAATTAGGCTCATGGCTAACCACCTAAGGTGGGAAATTAGCCTAGGTAATTGGATGTTGAGTTAGGAAAAATTAGGTCTCTAAATGGGCTAACCTAATTGCTAAATAGGCTACGTCAAATAAAATAGGCTCATCCTCTCGGCATAAGTGAGGTCAAACATGAAAGTCTAGTTTCCAAAGCTCAAAATTGCTCCAAACCTGATACCTACACAAAATATAACAAAGACATGAAGGTATCAGATATAAGTTTGGGAATAATTGTAGAAAAATCCAAAATTATGCAATATTAACAAAATGCACCTGTATGACTAAACTGACCTAACTAAATGTATTCTACCCTAATCAACCCTCAGATTAGCATTAGTTAGGCATAATTGATATAAATATATATAGAAATATAATTAGGATTTCAAAAGCAGTTTTACTCTTCTCATGTTGCTTCTGAAGCACATTAAAGAGCAAACCAAGGACATAACACTAGGCAAGAGTGTTATCCTTATCTCAATTCATATCAAACTTGTTAAGACCTGTGCGGTTAAGCCTTTTTAAGACGTCCGGATTTTAGGTCAGACGTCTGGTAAGACATCTAGACTGAGGGTCAGACATCTTGTAAGACGTCTAAACTCATTCCCAAACATCTGAAAATAAAAAATCTTGGGTACGAAGCCACGTCTGCGCGCACACTGCGCGCAGACAGTACCCCTCATTTTCCTCCGTCTTCCCTCTCTCTTCAGCTCCCAGTGAAAACCCTAAAACCTCACCCTTATAAACCCCCTCCTCTCCCTCACACCACCCTACTTCCATCCACCCTTCTCCTTCCTCTAGCGAGAGCAGCAGGCAGCGAGTGTAACGACCCGATTCCCAAGTCCCTACAAGACACGAGAACATGACCGACTCGACTAATCCCAAGACCTAGTCGTCCAACGAGGAAGTAACCAAAAGAGCAGTAAAATAAACCACATTCAACATGAATATAACTAACAGCAGGAAAATACAGCAGTAAGGAAAGAAATTACTACAGTATGTACCACCACAACAGTAGAACAACATTAATAACATAATATGAACTGCAGGTAAAGAAAAGTACAACGGAACAAGAACTACTCACTATAACGGAACAAAAAGAGGTACAAGAGAACAGTGGTAACTCTACTGGACCCTACTCAGCCCAGCGTCCCCTGCAGCCGCTGACCCTGGCTACTCAACACCTGGTCCTGAAAGGTAACGAGTATAACACGTCAGCAAAACGCTGAGTAGAGTGGCAGCTAAACTAAAGAAACAGTAAGGTATACAGTAGCTGTTTTAAATTTTCTTTCTTCCTTTATTTACGTCTTTCTATTGTTTCACAATTTATCTATTTCTCAGATCCTTCACTTGATCTCGAATGTTCCTCGTGGGAACGATCTTGATTGCAGTCTTTTCCGAACAGTAGAAGTAGCACGTGGTGCTCTCCTGGCCGGGAGAGTCCCCCGTGGTGATCCTACTCTCAGTCAACCACCCCAAGGTCACTGACAGACGTAACGGTGACTACGGCACGCGCGGTAAACGCACGGGTAGCTAACCCGCACTGGCACGCGGTCAGTCGTTTCCGTTAACGGGTGCGCCCAAAGCACAGCACGGAACCAGTACAGGGCAGAGCCCTCTCAGTAACAGGGGTCCAACCCCTCCACAGTAACCAAACAGGGGCCTTGCCCCTCCACAGTCCGCGCACCCTCGCCTGACTACCCTGGTTTGCCCCAGCGGGCCTAACAAGTCGGTGTGGGAGGCTAGCAGAACCCCGAGGCCCGTGGGGTAGCTAGTACCTCCCTACACTAGTAGCTCTCCTCGGTACTACGTACACGAGGGCCAGCAAGTCGGTACAGAGTGGCCAGTCCTAACCCCGGGTCCCTAGGGCGGCTAGCTCCGCTCTGCACTAAACGGGGGGGGACAGTCGCTCTCCTTGGTACTCCGTACTCAAGGGCCAGCTCACTTCCCCAATTCTATTCCATTCACTTTCCAGGAGTTCTACTCCTAATTCCCCGTAGGGTTCCAGCTCTTTAACTCAGAACATCCAGGTTTCACTTTCCAGTTTCACGTTCTTACAATCCATATTCTCAATCACGTTTATTTATTCATAACAGGCAGCTGTTAATTCAATTCACAGGCAGCTAGTATTTCCTTTCCACATTTTCCAAGACTGCAGTATTCATACATTCCACTAGTTTTCCCATCCTAGGATTCATGCCATATCCTAGGATCTATCATACAATCTAGTTTTCCAGCCCTAAGATTCATGCAACACCCTAGGAATCTACCATTCAATCTATTTCTCATTCCTAGGATTCATGCAATATCCTAGGTTCTATTTATGGTTTCATAAGTTAACAGATTATACTTAAAGCCACTCTACCGGTTACAACAGGCGAACTGGGGGCGTGGTCGGGAATCCCGCGTGCCTCCGCAACCCCCGAGACTGCAACGGAACAGGGTCCTATCACAAGGATCAAACACAAGGAACTTCTCAAAACAGTATACATCTACTGTAGATAGGTAGAGGATGTAATTCCGAAAAGAACGCAACTCGAAACGCGGAAAACGGAGCCCGAACGGACCCGAAACGGGTCGAAAACGACGAAACAGTGTAAAATCAGACGTCTGGAACTTCTTCCAGACGTCTTAAAAAGTGGATCAGGGAATTACCTCACTCTATGTGGGCTCTCACATGTCCAGAAGCCTGCGGGGGCATCTGGCCTAGTTCCCAGACGTCCGATAGTCACCCAGGATGTCTTGAAGTAGTTCCCGCCGTCTGGCTCTGGAGCCAGACGTCTGATTCGCATTGGATGCGAATCTCCGACCCTGCGCGTACCCATTTCCTCTCTTTCTTAGTACGGTCAATCGAAAGGGAGGAAGAAGAGGGAAAAACTCACCTTTCAGACGTCCGGACAGTCTTCCAGACGTTCAAGTCGTCTGGATAGAAGCACAGACGTCTGATTCTGGAAAATTTTCCAGATCCAGGGCGCCACTCGCCCTCCGCTCGCGACGCACGGCCGCGCTGCGAGTGCTCCGCCTGCTGCTCGAGCCGCAACAGTCCTCCCGCGCCGCTCCGCGCCCGCTGCGCCCCCCGCCGGCCGGCCCTAGCAGCCTCGGCGAGCTCGCCCTCACGGTCGAGCGCTTCCTCCCCCGCGCAGCACCTCCTCCCGCACCCACTGCGGCTGTCGTCGCCGCCGCTGCACCCTCGCGTTCGCTCTCGCGTACGCTCTCGCGCACTGGCTGAAGGAGAAGAGGAAGGAGGCGGAGGTGACGGGAGTGAGGGAGAGGCGTGACCCTTTTAAGGCCGCGCGAGGAGGAGAGAGAGAGAGCGGACAGCGCTGCGCCTGCGGTCGCAGGAGGAGAGAGGGAAAAAGAGAGAGGAAGACGGTTGCGGGTCTGCGCGCGCCTGCGCGCAGACGCAGTCCCCCGTGCCACCGAAAATAGATCCCAGACGTCTGGAAGTGGTTCTAGACGTCTGGGACACCTCCCAGACGTCTTAAAAAAAAAACGCCTTAGGTGCGTTCGTAACAATATAACAAACTCAAAGGAAGTTTCGTCCCTGAAACTTGCGCTAATTAGGGTGCGGGAAAACGTCATAAATACCATAACAAACTCAAAGAGGACCGAAGCCGATTCGAAAAGACGTACCCGCGAAGAGTTTCGGGTACCACTCCCTCATTGCCGCCTCAGGCTCCCAGGTAGCCTCCTCGTACCGCTGGCTCCTCCACAAAACCTTTACCAGGGGTACTTGCTTTCATCTCAAACTGCGGACGGCTCGGTCTAGAATCTGCACTGGCCGCTCGGGGTAGGTCAGGTCGTCGCCCACCTCGACGCTCTCGTGACTCAGTACGTGACTGGGATCGGCTACGTACTTCCTGAGGTTGGACACGTGGAACACGCCGTGCACACCAGAAATCTGCAGGGGGAGGGCAAGCCTGTAAGCAACGGGTCCAACCCACTCCAGGACCTCAAAGGGCCCCACAAACCTCGGCGCGAGCTTCCCTCTCACCCCAAACCGCTGCAGGCCCTTCATGGGAGAAACACGAAGAAAGACGTGGTCCCCAACCTCAAACTGCACCTCTCTGCGTCTCCGATCCACGTAGCTCTTCTGTCTGCTCCTGACAGTGCGGAGTCGCCTGTGGATCTGCTCGACTACCTCCTGACTCTGCCGGATCAACCTGGGGCCAACTCCCAAGAGCCCCTCCAGTCCAGTACACAGGCACGCAAAAGGTCCTCAAGTGTCTGTATCATGCACTCAGACTGTCCGTCCGTCTGGGGGTGGTAAGCTGTACTAAACCTCAACCGCGTCCCCAAGGCCTGCTGAAACTCAGCCCAAAACTGGGACGTAAAGCGGGTATCCCGGTCGGATACGATCTCCCGCGGAACTCCATGTAGTCGTACCACATCACGGATATACCTCTCTGCCAACTGTGCTGGCCCCAAAGTGACTCGGATCGGCAAGAATCGCACCGTCTTCGTCAGTCTATCCACTATTACCCAAACTGCGTCGTGTCCCCGCTGGGTAACAGGTAAGCCCACCACCAAGTCCATGGTGATGCTCTCCCACTTCCACTCTGGCACTGGAAGCGGCTGTAGCGGCCCTGCAGGCCTCTAATGCTCGGCTTTCACCTGCTGGCACACTAAGCACTGCTGCACGAATTCACCCACATCCCGCTTCATCCCCCTCCACCAAAACTTGCGTCTCAAGTCATGGTACATCTTCGTGTTTCCGGGATGTATGGTGAATCTGGAACCGTGTGCCTCAGTCAGGAGCTCTCTCAACAGCTCCTCGTCTCTGGGAACGCACAACCGTCCCCTCAAGCACAGCACCTGGTCTGTGAAAGAGAAGTCCCCCGGGTCTCCCGACAGTACTCTGTCGCGCAAGGACTACAAGTACGGATCGGCCATCTGTCCTGTGATGATGCGGTCTATCAGCTCTGGCCTAGTCTGCCGTGTCACCGTCACTGCCCCCACAGTACCCTCGTAACTCTAGAGGTCGCCAACTGCCCACCTCCTCCAAAAGGCTCCAACTCTGTAACTGTAGACTGGCCAAGTGTGCGGGTGCCTTACGGCTCAAGGCGTCAGCCACCACATTGGCCTTTCCCGGGTGGTAGGAGATGCTGCAGTCGTAGTCCTTCAAGAGCTCCAACCAACGTCTCTGTCTCATGTTGAGCTCCTTCTAATCAAAAAAAGGTATCTGAGGCTCTTGTGATCTGTGAAAATTTCAAAGGTCTCACCGTACAAGTAGTGCCTCCAAGTCTTCAGCTCGAAGACAACAGCTGCCAACTCTAGGTCGTGGGTAGGGTAGGTATGCTCATGGGGTTTCAGTTGCCGCGAAGCGTAAGCGACAACGTGACCCCTCTGCATGAGCACACCTCCTAACCCCTGCAAGGAGGCGTCCGTGTACACAACGAACCCGCCACTACTGTCAGGGATGGTGAGCACGGGAGCCGAGGTCAACCTCTCCTCCAGCTCCAGAAAACACGCCTCACAGGCGTCTGTTCAAGCGAAGGGCACGTCCTTCCGGGTCAACTGTGTCATAGGACGCGCAATCTGTGAAAATCCTCTGATGAATCGTCTGTAGTAGCCTGCCAGTCCCAGGAAACTGCGAATCTCAGTGACTGAACGCGGTCTCTCCCACCTGAGTACTGCCTCGACCTTGACTGGGTCCACCGCCAAGCCTTCTCCAGAGATCACATGACCTAAGAAGGTCACCTCCCTCAACCAGAACTCACACTTGCTGTACTTGTCGTACAGCCTGCGTCGTCTCAGAGTGTCCAGAACCATCCGCAAATGCTGTCCGTGCTACGTCCGATCTCTAGAATAGACGAGTACATCGTCTATGAAAACCACCACGAACTGGTCCAAGTACGGTCTAAACGCCTGGTTCATCAGGTCCATGAAAGCAGCAGGGGCATTGGTCAGCCCAAACGGCATGTCCAAAAACTCGTAGTGTCCGTACCGGGTGCGGAAAGCTGTCTTGGAGACGTCGGTCTCCCTGATCCTCAACTGGTGGTATCCCGACCTCAAGTCGATCTTGGAAAACACCGTGGCACCCCGCAACTGGTCAAACAAGTCGTCGATCCTCGGCAGCGGATATCTGTTCTTGATGGTGACCCTATTCAGCTGTCGGTAGTCCACACAAAGGCGTAGGGTACCATCCTTCTTCTTCACAAACAGTACCAGGGCTCCCCAGGGAGACGCACTGGGCCTCACGAAACCTTTCTCCAAAAGGTCCTGTAACTGAGACTTGAGCTCTCGCAGCTCAAGCGGTGCCATCCTGTATGGCGCGGTGGAGATGGGGCTGGTCCCTGGTACTAGTGAGATCTCAAACTCGATCTCCCGCTCAGGTGGTAGTCCTGGTAACTCGTCTGGAAACACGTCAGGGTACTCTCTGACCACCGGGATACTCTGGAAGTCTGCCACAGGGCTGGGCTCTGCCACCACACAAGCTAGGAAGCCCTCACACCCCTGGCTCAAAAGTCTCGCCACCCGAAGTGCCGAAATGCACCTGAAACCTCCGTCCACTGGCTGTCCGTGAAACTCGAAAGAAGGCAACTCCGGCATGGAGAAGACAATCTTCCTCTCAAAACAGTCCACCAAGGCGTGGTAAGCGGACAGCCAATCCATCCCCAGAATCACTCCAAAGTCCTCCATCTGTAACATAATCAGGTCAGCTGGCAGGCTATGTCCCCCGACGCTGACCTCACAATCCGTGTACACCTCCTCAGCTACAAACAGCTGACCACTCGGACCTCTGATTACGAACGGATTCTCTAACAGTGTATAATCCCGGTCCAAACTAACTGCGAAACTGGCTGCGATAAACGAGTGCGTAGCGCCGGAATCGAAAAGCGTGTAAACGAGTCTGCCGGAAACTGAAACCATACCTGCTACCACCGATCCCGAAGCTCTGGCGTCCTTGTGTGTCAGGGCGTTGATACGCCCTTCAGCTCTAGGTGCGGACGAAGCAGCTACACTCTGCGTCGGACGAGTAGGTGCTGGCCGGTACCCTCCTCACGACTGCTGTCCTCCTCCTCGCGCCTGGGAACCGCGGCCTCCTGCGCGTCCTCCAGTGCTCTGCGCGGGAAGTATTTGCTGACCTCCTGCCCTAGACGGGCAGTCCCTCTTGATGTGGCCCGGGTGGCCACACTGGTAACAGAGGGGAACCCGACTCCCGCCCTCAGTGGGTCCCTGCTGTCGGCTGGGCAGGGGTCCGGTGCTGGCGACTGGCCCCTGTCGAGGGCCCCCAAAGGCCACTGATGGCCCTGTAAAACGTGACGGCTCTCCTGCGGACGCCACGTGTCTCCTCTCTCGCCGGCCCTGTGAAAAGTCTGGCTGAAAGGTCCTCTTCCGCCCGCCGTCAGTGTCTCGCGCGGACGGGTTGGTCTCCTCGTAAGTCATAGCTGCCTCTACCACCCTCGAAAACGTAGGCAGATTCAGGGGTTTGACATACCCTCGAATCGCAGGCCGGAGCCCCTCGGTGAACCTCCAAAGGCGCTCCTCCTCAATAGCTACCGTTGTCGCTGCAAGGCGGGACAGCTCCAGGAAACGCGTGCGGTACGCGCTCACGGTCATCGTCCCTTGGCGGAGAGTGTGGAACTCCCGCCTCCTCTAGCCCTGCCACGTCTGGGGGAAGTACTGCTTGCAGAAGAGGGCGATGAACCGGTCCCAGGTCGGCTCGTCCCTCTCCTGTCCCCAGACCGCCCTCCACCACCTGTGTGCCGCACTCTCCAGCTGGTACGTGGCAAAGGCCACGCGGCACTCCACCGGGGGGCGAAGGGTGTCGAAAATCTTCTTCAGCTGCTCAAGCCAGTCCTCTGCCTCGGTCGGGTCCTCATCCCCCTTGAAGGAGGGGGGCTTCAGCTTCCGGAACTGCCCGAAGAGCTCGAAGTGGCGCTGTAGGGGAGGTGCTGATGCACCTCCAGGCGAAGGTGCCTCGTGCACGGAAGTATCGGAGGAAGGTGGGGGTTGCGGTGGCCCATCCCCTCCCCCGTGTCCAGCGCCGCGTCCGTCGAGTGGTCCCACAGAGGACTCCCCCTCCACAGCCCCAGGGTGAGGTGCTCGGGGCGGTGGGTGGAGCTCCTCTCGTACAATGTCTCGTATCAGCCGGGCGAGGTCCTGGGCCTGGACGCCCGGGAGTAGTGGCTGGTCCACTGGGGTGTCGGCAACGGCACGCCCACCTCGCCGACCTCGTCCTCGGCCGCCCCCGCGGCCAACCTCACCAGTCTCGTGACGAGGCATCTCCTGTAAGGAGATGCGAAACAAAACGGAACACGTCACTACGGAAGGATACCGAACGGAAACGTCTAAGAACTCATGTCAAGAGATATGTTGTGGTGGCTACTCTAGTTATAGACATGTGAATTGGTTATTTTCCAGTCAGTTCATTCACTTCTCGGGACGACCTTGCTCTAATACCATCTTGTAACGACCCAATTCCCAAGTCCCTACGAGACACGAGAACCGGACCGACTCGACTAATTCCAAGACCTAGTCGTCCAACGAGGAAGTAACCAAAAGAGCAGTAAAATAAACCACATTCAACATGAATATAACTAACAGCAGGAAAATACAGCAGTAAGGAAAGAAATTACTACAGTATGTACCACCACAACAGTAGAACAACATTCATAACATAATATGAACTGTAGGTAAAGAAAAGTACAGCGGAACAAAAACAACTCACTATAACGGAATAAAAAGAGGTACAAGAGAACAGTGGTAACTCTACTGGACCCTACTCGGCCCAGCGTCCCCTGCAGCCGCTGACCCTGGCTGCTCAACACCTGGTCCTGAAAGGTAACGAGTGTAACACGTCAGCAAAACGCTGAGTAGAGTGGCAGCTAAACTAAAGAAACAGTAAAGTGTACAGTAGCTGTTTTAAATTTTCTTTCTTCCTTTATTTACGTCTTTCTATTGTTTCACAATTTATCTATTTCTCAGATCCTTCACTTGATCTCGAATGTTCCTCGTGGGAACGATCTTGATTGCAGTCTTTTCCAAACAGTAGAAGTAGCACGTGGTGCTCTCCTGGCCGGGAGAGTCCCCCGTGGTGATCCTACTCTCAGTCAACCACCCCAAGGTCACTGACAGACGTAACGGTGACTACGGCACGCGCGGTAAACGCACGGGTAGCTAACCCGCACTGGCACGCGGTCAGTCGTTTCCGTTAACGGGTGCGCCCAAAGCACAGCACGGAACCAGTACAGGGCAGAGCCCTCTCAGTAACAGGGGTCCAACCCCTCCACAGTAACCAAACAGGGGCCTTGCCCCTCCACAGTCCGCGCACCCTCGCCTGACTACCCTGGTTTGCCCCAGCGGGCCTAACAAGTCGGTGTGGGAGGCTAGCAGAACCCCGAGGCCCGTGGGGTAGCTAGTACCTCCCTACACTAGTAGCTCTCCTCGGTACTACGTACACGAGGGCCAGCAAGTCGGTACAGAGTGGCCAGTCCTAACCCCGGGTCCCTAGGGCGGCTAGCTCCGCTCTGCACTAAACGGGGGGGGACAGTCGCTCTCCTTGGTACTCCGTACTCAAGGGCCAGCTCACTTCCCCAATTCTATTCCATTCACTTTCCAGGAGTTCTACTCCTAATTCCCCGTAGGGTTCCAGCTCTTTAACTCAGAACATCCAGGTTTCACTTTCCAGTTTCACGTTCTTACAATCCATATTCTCAATCACGTTTATTTATTCATAACAGGCAGCTGTTAATTCAATTCACAGGCAGCTAGTATTTCCTTTCCACATTTTCCAAGACTGCAGTATTCATACATTCCACTAGTTTTCCCATCCTAGGATTCATGCCATATCCTAGGATCTATCATACAATCTAGTTTTCCAGCCCTAAGATTCATGCAACACCCTAGGAATCTACCATTCAATCTATTTCTCATTCCTAGGATTCATGCAATATCCTAGGTTCTATTTATGGTTTCATAAGTTAACAGATTATACTTAAAGCCACTCTACCGGTTACAACAGGCGAACTGGGGGCGTGGTCGGGAATCCCGCGTGCCTCCGCAACCCCCGAGACTGCAACGGAACAGGGTCCTATCACAAGGATCAAACACAAGGAACTTCTCAAAACAGTATACAGCTACTGTAGATAGGTAGAGGATGTAATTCCGAAAAGAACGCAACTCGAAACGCGGAAAACGGAGCCCGAACGGACCCGAAACGGGTCGAAAACGACGAAACAGTGTAAAATCAGACGTCTGGAACTTCTTCCAGACGTCTTAAAAAGTGGATCAGGGAATTACCTCACTCTATGTGGGCTCTCACATGTCCAGAAGCCTGCGGGGGCATCTGGCCTAGTTCCCAGACGTCCGATAGTCACCCAGGATGTCTTGAAGTAGTTCCCGCCGTCTGGCTCTGGAGCCAGACGTCTGATTCGCATTGGATGCGAATCTCCGACCCTGCGCGTACCCATTTCCTCTCTTTCTTAGTACGGTCAATCGAAAGGGAGGAAGAAGAGGGAAAAACTCACCTTTCAGACGTCCGGACAGTCTTCCAGACGTTCAAGTCGTCTGGATAGAAGCACAGACGTCTGATTCTGGAAAATTTTCCAGATCCAGGGCGCCACTCGCCCTCCGCTCGCGACGCACGGCCGCGCTGCGAGTGCTCCGCCTGCTGCTCGAGCCGCAACAGTCCTCCCGCGCCGCTCCGCGCCCGCTGCGCCCCCCGCCGGCCGGCCCTAGCAGCCTCGGCGAGCTCGCCCTCACGGTCGAGCGCTTCCTCCCCCGCGCAGCACCTCCTCCCGCACCCACTGCGGCTGTCGCCGCCGCCGCTGCACCCTCGCGCTCGCTCTCGCGTACGCTCTCGCGCACTGGCTGAAGGAGAAGAGGAAGGAGGCAGAGGTGACGGGAGTGAGGGAGAGGCGTGGCCCTTTTAAGGCCGCGCGAGGAGGAGAGAGAGAGCGGACAGCGCTGCGCCTGCGGTCGTAGGAGGAGAGAGGGAAAAAGAGAGAGGAAGACAGTTGCGGGTCTGCATGCGCCTGCATGCAGACGCAGTCCCGCGTGCCACCGAAAATAGATCCCAGACGTCTGGAAGTGGTTCCAGATGTCTGGGACACCTCCCAGACGTCTTAAAAAAAAATGCCTTGGGTGCGTTCGTAACAGCGAGCAACGAGCGTGAGCGACATGGGAGGAGAGGAGCAGCGAGGGGAAGAGAGGAGAGCGCGCGAGCTCTCGTGAGCTCGTGGCACGTGCGCGAGGCGGAGGGGTGCGTCAGGGAGGTCCTCCCCGACACTACAGCAACCGGAGCAGCAAGCGAGCGGGCGCAGCGCGGCCACGCGCGGCGTGAGAAGGCGCAGGCAGGTTCTGATTCTGGGTTTTTCCCAGAATCAGACGTCTAGATCGACGTCTAGACGACGTCTAGAGGAGGTTCCAGACGACTGAGAGGTAAGCTTCGCGACGTACGCCTTCTTTGCGGATACGGCCATGCAGGCCGTTCCACCGAGACGCTGTATCTTACCTTTTGATGGAAGATTCGGTTGATTCGCGTAAGTGTTGCTTCGGGAAGTCACGGGACACGCCCTCCCATGCACTTCAGATGTTTGGACGAGGCATCAGACTACGGGAAGCGTTTCCAGACGTTCGAATAGGTGGTCGGACGTTTGGAACTGGGTTCAGACAGTCCAGCGGAGTTCCTAAACGTTTGAAGAGTGGCACAGGAATCAAGGTATGGCTCTGGACTCTTTTAAAACGTCTAGAAGGTGTTCCAGACGTCTGATTTGAGTCAGAATTACTATTTTTGACCTGTTTAGGGTCCGTTTGAGGTCCATTTTCCGCAATTAAGATACCGTTGTTTCCCGTATATTTTCCCTACTTGTTGAAATACTTTCTATACAGTTCTGAGTAGTCTCTTGTGTTTGGTCCTTGTGATAGGACCTCGTTCTGTTACGGGTTTAGGGTTTGTTGAGGCACGTGGACCTGTCGATCAAGCCCCCATTACTCCTGGGTTTACTGGTAGAGTGGCTTCCCCTAGTTTAATTACAAACCTGAATACATGTGTAGAATGAATGATTAGACCCTAGGACATGGCATGAATCCTAGGACTAGAAATACTGGAATGTCTGTATTGAATGAATTAATTGCAGTCTTGAATAAGTAGATAGAATGAGAACAATTGCCTGAAAATGAATAACAGTTGCCTGCGAAACATGTAATATTTGTGTTAGTTAACTGCTGAATGTATCTTTCCTGTCATACCGTGAAATGACATAATATGAGCTGCATGTATATAACTTGGAAATGGAAAGGTGAAGGTCGGAAACACGAACTACCTGTGAATGACCTGGATATAGAAATATGAATGATAGAATCACCAGTTGCATGTGTATAACCTGAGAATGAAAATAGAAATGATGAAACTTGGTATGGAATGGCTTGAGGAATATGAGCATGAACCCCACGGGGGAATAGGAGTTGAGCTCCTGGAAATACATGGAATAGATCTGGAAAATGCTTTGGGAAGTGTGCTTGCCCTTGAGTACGTGGTGCCAAGGGAAGCGCACGTTACCTCTTAGTGTAGAGGGGTGCTTGTCACCTTTCGGGTTGAGACACGGGGTGGGTTTGGCCACTTTGCACCGACTCAGTGGCCCTCGTGTACACTGTACCGGGGAAAGCTACTAGTGTAGGGAGAGGGTTAGCCACCCTACGGGGCTTGGGGTTCAGCTAGCCGCCCTACACCGACTTGTTAGGCCCACTGGGCAAACCAGGGTAGTCAGGTGAGGGTGCGCGGACTGTGAAGGGACGAGACCCCTGTTTAGTTACTGAGAGGGGCTAGACCCCTGTTACTGAGAGGGCTATGCCCTATACCGATTCCGTGTTGTGCTTTGGGCGCACCCGTTAACGGAAACGATTGACTGCGTGTCAGTGCGGGATAGCTACCCGTGCATTTATCGCGCGTGCCATAGTCACCGTTACGTTTGTCAGTGACCTTGGGGTGGTTGACTGAGTGTAGGTCCACCACGGGGGACTCTCCCGGCTAGGAGAGCACCACGTGCTACTTCTACTCTTCGGAAAAGACTGCAATCAAGATCGTTCCCACGAGGAACATTCGAGATCAAGAAAGAGACCTGATAAGTAAATCAAGTAGTGAAAGAAAGAATAAGTAGTTAAAGAAAGAAAGAAATTGACAAACAACAGCTACATGTCCACCTTTACTGTTTTAGTTGGTTGCCACACTACTCAGCGTTCGCTGACATTTTATACTCATAACCTTTTTCAAGTCCAGGTGTTGAGCAGCCAGAGCCTACGGCTGTAGAGGGTACTGGACCCAGTAGAGCCCAGTAGTTGTAGTCTCTTGTACTCTTTTGTAGTAGTGAGTAGCTTCTTGTACCTTTATATTCTGTACTTTTTCGTTCTGCACCCTATATTCCTGCACCTGTTTAATTTTCTACTGTTGTGGTGGTGTGTACTGTAGTAGTTTATTTCTTTACTGCTGTACTTTGTTACGGTTAGTTGCTTGCATGGTGAATGTGGTTTATTTTACTGCTTTTTGGTTTCTTCCTCGTTGGACTACTGAGTCTTGGGATCAGTTGAGTCTATCCGATCTCGTGTCCTGTAGGGATTTGGGAACCGGATCGTAACAAAACTCCCTCTCTTGAGAGTTCATAGAATTCTCATGCTTTTTCTCCTTGATTACATACTCTATGCAATCAACAGCGAAAACAAGCTCGATGTTCCGGATCTAATTCGTATAGTTAGGGCTCGTTAGTTGGTTCTTTTCAAGTAGGCAGTTGAGTAGGTTGAGGTTTGTCATCTAAAAAGAATTAAATGATTTTGATTAAAATCCAATGTTTGAAAAATCAAAGGCTCCCACTTTAACCTAGTCTGAATGTTATTCCCTTTCCAATACTCAAACCAAGAGGCATGCTGACCCTAATGTCTCAAGTGGGATTGAACTCTCCTCTTCATTAAAAACTGTGTAGCTACATAAGACCTGTGTACAAACTTCCAATGAGAAAGGTGGGAACTCCTTTTGTTTGGTAAGACCAACTTGTGTGTTTATATCATTCGATCCTTTGGTGTATGCTACACCATGCCCGTTGACCACTGCTGGGCGAGCACGCGACTACGTATATAAGCCCTCGAATGCACCTAACCAAGGGACTATGAACTACATCCAAGAGATGCACTAATGCGTGCAAGCCGTTATGCATTAATTATGTCATTGTAGCGTGGGTTTTACGTAATCTCTTTTAAATTTATACTGAACTCAAATCAATAAAAGTAAATAACTTGGGAGTCTAGGTCGATCTCAAAAAATATATTAATCCAAATTGCTTCCTACCAAGTCATAAGTATGTATGAATATTTCTAGAATTTTTGAACTTTTTTTATAATTTTTTAGAATTTTTAAATAAGACCTAGTCAGAAAAGTTAGCATCGATCCTACTTGAATAACTAACCTAATACCTAATTCTAATGTCATCATAAAATTTGTGGATTTTGTATGAAATTTTTTATTTCAATGGAAAAATAATGGAAGTTGTTTCGCACAAGTTGGATAAGTATAAAATTCAAAAAAATTAGGGGAAGTCAAAAAAAGTCGATTCTATTAGGCAGATCGATTCCTATTAGTGTGAGAATTTTATAAAATAAAGTACAATGAATTACACCTTGAAATTTGACATCATAAAATTATACTTAAAATACACGCTTGGATGAAAATTCATGATTTTTGGAAATATATATTTTTTAGAGCGTTTTTTTGAATTTGAGTGAGGGTAAACTAGTGCGACTTAGTACTAAATCTAATTTTTCTGGTATTTTGTATATTTTAAGTTTTTTTTGATATTTTTAGTAGTGAAAGCCATGTCAATAATCAAGTGAAATTTACTCTAATAAAATATTAAAAAGCAAGAGATGTAATCAATAAAAAATTACTTTTATTGCAAGTAAAATAGAATGTTTACAACTACAACTAGATATAAAGTGGAAGTAAGAACAAGTAATAGAAAAGAAAGAAAAGTAGAATTGAAGTCAAAAATGTTGGAGGATTCATGACGATGGTGGAAATTGTAAAGATCCTGACATAATTTTCGAGATTATTTTTAAAATTAAGTGCATTAAGACAAATTCATTGACACTGAATGTGAATCGAATTTATATATTTCAAAAATTAAAAAAATTATATTTTTAGTCAAATAGGATCATCTTCGAAAATCGTATCTGAAATATATCAAAATTAGTGTCATTAAATTACTCTTATCACAAATTTTTCAACGATATTCATTTTGTAAAAATCTGAATTTTGTATTAAAAATTACGTAAAAAATATAAATTACATAAAAGGAATTTTAATAATTAAAATAATAATAATAAGAACAACCGATGATGGATTGTTTTATCCCATTGTCATATTCTGTCGTAAAGTTATGATCAGAAATAGGGGGGGGGGGGGGGGCGCGCGGTGATGTTCGTCGTACAAAGTTGGAAACGAGAAAGAGAGTGGGAAAGAAATCGTAGATTGAGAGATTGAGGCTTCAAAAGAGAAAGAAAGATCGAGAGAGGTAGAAAAGAAAAGAAAGAAAGGGAGAGATAGAAATAGCGTGAGAGGGAGACCGAGAGAGAGAGTGCAGAGAAAAAGAGAAAGATCGGGTGAGAAGAAGAGAAAGATCGAGGGAAAAGAGAGGGGGGTGGGGCCGTACGGAGAGAGATCGAAGGGGAGAGAGATGGGTGTGCGTGTGCGGGGAAGAGGAGAAAGGGGAGCGTACGCATGCGTGGAAGAGAGAGAGAGAGAGAGAGAGAGGCGCGAGTTGGAGACTTGGGCACGTACGCTAAGGAAAGAGGTGTTGACGGTAGTGGTATGAAGTTCGAGACATGTATGGATCCGATTAACGTACAAAAGTGTTTTGATCCATCTTAGGATCAAATGGTGTCGGTTTTTCATGTTTGAAGATTAGTTTTAATCGTCTCTCCACAAATTATACTAATATAAACTTTAAATTTGATATCGAAAATTTTTTATTACGTAAAATTTTCAATAAAGCCTATAACGTTTTTAATTTATTCCCTACGCATCTTGATGTTAGTCTAGCTCCAGAGTACGTACAAAATACGCAGGTCCCTAGAGTGGTGGCAAGGGATCACAAGTGTGTATTACGGAGTCATCATGACCCTCCGGTAACATCAGGTAGAGTAGTCCCTCTCTTTTTCCGTATAGTTTGTTTACATTGTGACTTTCTTTACGTATTGCATTAGTTAGCATGTGTTCTTACCTCTTGCTGAGATCGGAACTCGTCTTCGTGTTTCTTGCTATCTTGGGTACTTAAAGATTAAATATGAATGCTGTAAATCAAGTGGTGACTTAGATTATGAATAGTTAATTTGATATAATTAACTATTAGGTTAATTACAATTTATTAAATGATTCTTATATTTTAACATATTATAAAGTATTTAAGATTTATTGGATATGATCTTATCATAGCATGTGTAAAACGAACTCTGTTGTTCATTAAATTGACATCATAGTGACTGTTAATTAGTAATTTAATCACTATCTGAAGTGGAAACTACTGCTAAACAGATAAATTGGAAGATAACGTGAATATCTAAAAATCCTGAAATTAAAAAATGCAATTGTTGGTATGGTTTGATTAGATGCCAATAAATGATACAGTTATCTGGAAATAATTAAATAATCAGTATGATGGATTTGTCGGGAATTAAAAGAATCAGATAACTAGTTTTATCCCCACTATTTGTTGGATTTTTTGCTGTAGCTTTGATCTTTCAAACTGGTATCAGGAGCTGGTTTAGGGAGTTACTGACCTCCTTACGACTCTTTAGTTAGGCTTAGCGGCCAACTGAGATAGTAGGACGTGCAGCTCGAGGTTTAGAGTGGTTTCTTTCTCGGCCAGTGGGTAGGTCATTAACTATTTGTGGTTCAGCATACATAGTGCTTGTACTCATGCTACACGACGTAGTCTCTACCCTTTTCCACAATGACCTTAGGGTGATGGAGAGTGGTGACTTGATGGGTATAAGTCGTCTTCTCGGCCAGGAGGGTGGCTTATACCGATTTTGCATCGTAGAAAATTACACGAAATCATCTCGTGCCCTAAGACGTCGATTAACAGATAGATTATGGACTATAATAACTTGGGCTCCAATATACAAAACGAAACTGGATAATGAGATATCTAATAAATGAATTAATCAAAGCTATAGTACCCATTTACTCTTGCTCTATGTTATTGTTGTTGTTTCTACTTACTCAGTTTTTAAGTAGATTGAGAGATTGAGGCTTGAAAAGAGAGAAAGATCGAGAAAGGTAGAAAAGAAAAGAAAGAAAGAGAGAGATAGAAATAGCATGAGAGGGAGACCGAGAGAGAGAGAGTGCAGAGAAATAGATAAAGATTGGGTAAGAAAAAGAGAAAGATCGAGGGAAATTACATGAAATCGTCTCGTGCCCTAAGACGTCGATTAACAGATCGATTATGGACTATAATAACTTAGGCTCCAATATACAAAACGAAACTGGATAATGAGATATCTAATAAATGAATTAGTCAAAGCTATAGTACCCATTTACTCTTGCTCTATGTTATTGTTGTTTCTACTTACTCAGTTTTTACTGACTTTTTTTAGGTTCCGTACTTAGGTCTATCGGGTAGCTCGTAAGATAATTTTCGTTGTACATCTCCTTGACTTATATACTGCGGTAAACCTCTGGTCAGTATTAAATTTCTATTCATTTAATTGATACAATATGATTAGTTTGTTTGGTTATGTTTATATTTTATGATTATGTGTTGGGTGACTACTATCTTGTTGGTGCTTGTTGATAACACTACATTTCACAATGTTAATTCTACCAAAAGGGGTTGGTCTTAAAGGTAAAATGCACAGTGGATACATCATAAATAGGAATAAGAGCATCGCATGCACTGCACAACAAGATTACTTATACTGCATTATTAACAGCCATGTGTACAAGTACATGACAAAACAGGTCTCAGATGACCAATCAAACCGCACGAATGGATCTAGAGCGACGAACGAAGTCCAACGGACTCGAAATCAGCCAAATCTGACATTCGGAGCTCCCACAATTGGCCCAAGAAGTTCTGATCGTTGATCTGATGATCAACGGTCATGAAGTCGCCAGGTGTCAGCATCCTCGCACTCCTCAACCACAACGCAGCACCAGCGCTTCCACCATAGGATGAATCTAAGTCGTCCGATCTTCGATCAGACGGTTGAGAGGCGCTCTCCTCGCGCCCCACAGCCTCAGCGCCTCACGGCCATAGCAGTTCACGACCGTTGGATCGGATGAATCTAAGTCGTCCGATCTTCGATCAGACGGTTGAGAGGCGCTCTCCTCACGCCCCACAGCCTCAGCGCCTCACAGCCATAGCAGTTCACGACCGTTGGATCGGATGAATCTAAGTCGTCCGATCTTCGATCAGACGGTTGAGAGGCGCTCTCCTCGCGCCCCACAGCCTCAGCGCCTCACGGCCATAGCAGTTCACGACCGTTGGATCTTCATCCAACGGTCGCCAGTACCTCGCCACCTCTGCATCCTCACGACACAACGGCGAGCGTAGCGCATCGGTCGCGCCCTCGTAACTCACCCGCAGGGCACGGGTTCGAATCGCCCTCTGCAGCGCAAATTTGAGGTAGGCGTGGCGCGCGCAATTTCAGCTGTCGATGCGCGATCGAGCGGCTGGCAGCGGGCGATGCGGTGCAATCGCGCGCATCCAAGGCAAACGCCCGTGATGACGCGGGGGGTGCGAGCGCAGCGAGCACGATCCAAGCGCGCGTCCCACGAGCGATCTTGACCGTTCGATCCGCAATTGGAGGGCCCACAGCGCGCCCACACGGATCGAGCGTGAAGAGGAGGAACAGCGCGCACGAGCGACCGCTGGGCAGGGTGCTTCACCGACGTTTTCGGAAGGGTTTTAGCGACGTCCCGGACGTCGCTAAAACCCCTTCTTCATTTGGAAAGACCTTTTCCCTATTTAAACCCCTTCCAACCACCCATGGAAGGCATTCAATTCATCTTGCAAGTGTTGTAACACCCTCTTAGCCCCCTTTAGCCCCTCTTGTAGTCAACGGAGTTGACGAGCCACCGATGGAGCCTCTCTCCACCACCGTGGCAGCCTCGCCGTCTCCCCTCTCTCTCTCTCTTTCTTTCCCTTTAATCTAGCTTTAGTTCCTTTTTATTCAATCATTTAGCTACTATTGTATTTGTAAAACTTAAATTGCATATTTAATATAGTGTTGATGTTACTTTGAGCAATGGCTATGATTTAAAAGACTCTAACCCTACTCTCTCTCTCTCTTTTTCTCTCTCTCACTCGTTTTTCCACCACGTCTTCTTGCAAGCAAAAACTCGTTATCTCCGTGACATAAAGTGATAAAGAAAATCCGATTTTTACGCCTCCCTGTGATCGACACTCGGACTCACGTCCGTTTTTTCTTTTAAAACCGACGCTGCGAGCACGAACTATAACGATCCTTTTAAACAAACACGTCTTTCGCACGTCAGTTTTTGGCGCCATTGCCGGGGAGGCAACGGATTTATTTTGTCACTTCCATTTTACAACCATGCTCACATCATCTAACGCCTTTTCTCCTACTTGATGGTTGCAGGAATTTGGTGCTTGGACGGCGAGGCAGTGCAACTCATGATGGTAATGAGGGAGTAAGAGCAACAAGGACCGATCGTGAGTAATTCTTCACCTGTGGTTGTTTGCTTGCCTAAAAATAAAAAAAATTGTAAAATCGAAAAAAATTGGCGTGGTGCATGATTGCCTGATCCACATCCTTAACACATCACCCAACAAAAAATTACACTCTAACATTCTTAATGACCTATGCTTTTGGAGTGTTCTTTCTTTTTGAGTGGTGTTTGTGAAACCACCTTGAATTGACATGGGCCGCACCACTCAACCCTAAAAATCAACTCATTTGATAGCAGTTGCATAAACACTAGGATGAGCACTCTAGGGTTTTAAAGCCTCTTCACATCAAAAGAAATCTACTCTCACTAATTGTGTGCAAAACTTGGCGTGCTCACTTGAAACTTGTCTGAAAATATTAAGACATGTCAACCCTAAAAGATACAAAAGTAAGGACAAACATTAAAAGATACCGCATCTTAAAAATCCTTACTTGAAAATCATGTTTTGATAAGAGCACACACACTGAAATTGAAAAACTAAGAGGCACCACTCTAATCAACGCCTCATCACATAACCCTAGCACAAGCACTATCGTATCCCTTTTAGAAAGAGTAGACATGCCCTAGGCAAGACTGGGTTAAGTCTCAAGAGGCGTGGTTTTGTTCGTTGGGCACTTGGCTTTCATTCCTTTAGTAGAATCTGGTGACTAGGCTGCGAAGAAGTGTCAAACGATCGCGGTTGTGGGGTTTATGAATCCGACGGCGCAAGCCAAAGGAAGAACCTTCCCTACAATCTCCTCGTAATCAACCTGGTCAGATTAGCTTTAGGAAGGGAAGTCTAGTGCTTACAGACTTGATCATCCCTTTGGAGATTTCTAGGTCCCCTGAGGAATATACCATAAGGACTAGGCTTGTTTGCTTGATTGTACACACACACTTCTTGCATCTGTCGCTTTCCGCATCCCCTCCTATTCTTCTCTAGTGTATGCACGGGAGACGATCACTTCATCCCGAGTTGTTTGTTTTGGGACGGGAATCCAGGCGACCTGATTCTGTTAGAGACATGGCTGAACTTAGAGTAGATGAGGTTGAGGATCAACCCCCACCAGACACAATGGCCATCATCCAGGCCCAGATTAATGCAAACCACCGGCTTCAACAACAACAAATCCATACCATCATGCAAGTCATACACCGGTTGCAGAACCCACAGGGGCAACCACCACCACCTTTCCAAGGCCCACAAGGGCAACCACCACTTGATCCACTACCATTCCAGGACCAACCTAGACCCCTCCGTGACTTCTACAATCCTTCTACTATTCGAGTTGAGTCGCACCTTAGGATCCTCGAAGGGGGAGATGATTTTGAGCTAAAACCAAATGTCCTGAGTCTGATTCAGAGCCACTTCCATGGAAGCTCAAATGAAGATCCCTTCTAGCACCTAGAGGATCTTGACTGAATAGCCTGAACTGTGAAACTTAGGAACATTAGCCTTGACATTGTTTTGATTAAGATGTTCTCCTTCTCGCTAAGAGACAAAGCATCTCACTGGCTTAGAACCCTAGGTAGACCCATCACCACCTGGGAAGAACTGAGGCATGCATTCTTAAAGAAATTCATCCCCGTAGAAAAAACCAATGCCCTCAGAAGAGCCATTACTACCTTTACACTCCAGGTGGGGAATAGTTCCATGAGGCGTGAGAAAGATTTAATGAACTATTGAGGAAATGCCCACACCACGAAGTACTGAGGTGGCAATTGGCCCAGATCTTCTACCACGGTTTGGACAGCATCCTACGAAACTTCGTCGATGCCTCATGCGGGGGGAACTTCCTAAACAAAGACGAGGAGAGCACGTTTGAGCTCTTTGAGTCTATGAGCGAAAATTCGCTCAACAATGCCTCCATGACCCAGTTTAGCCGATCTAGTCAACCCCGTGGTAGGATTTATGAGGTACAAGCAAATTCTAGAATGGTTGACATGGATATCATTGCTAAGAAATTGGATCGAGTGGAATTGGTGGATAAAAAAATAGATGAGCTACTGAACCAGACCAGGAACCCATTACAGACCTCCCTAGCAAAGGGAGCTCACAATGTTGACCTAGTTCAGCCCTTAAGCCAAATGAACCTGGAACAACCCCTGACCACATTCCAGGGAGGGACATTTGCTCCCTCAACCCTTGATTACTCTCTTCCCTCCCCCTCAACATTTGCTATCCTTGAAGATGTACAGGTTGTCTAAGGTTATGCCAAACCTGACCCTTTCTCCAACACTTACAACATCGGCTGGCGGAATCACCCAAACTTTGCTTGGACAAACCAGAAACTGCCTCAATTTCAGAACCAACCCAAGCCAAACCAACAAACAAACCTGCTCCCTATCAGCAAGGACCACCAGTTAGACCCCCATATAATCCGAATAGGGTGGCTCCTCCCCCACAAAACTAAATGGACACCCTGATAAAGATGACGACTGAAATGAACCAGAAACATCGAGAGGAAATGGCTTTAGTAAAGGGACAGTTAAGCCAGCTGTTGGATTGTAAACAACAAGGATCCCTGCCTTCCCAGCCACAACTGAACCCGCGAAACATGATTAACAGAGGCTCTAATTCACAAGGGTTCCAAGGCAATCCTGGGCAGGCTCACATGGTCCAGCCAGCCCCACAAACACTCCCTGGGTTTGGTGCTTCTTCGTCCTCATCTTCTTAAGGATCAACCTATGGTCTCAATGCCTCTGCAAATGCGGTAACCTTGAGAAGCGGCACCAAAACCTAGGATCCCAAATGGCCAACTCTTCTTGAGACTTCACCTTCTGAAACACCCGACTCAGAAGAGGCAGTGGAAAAACCTAAGGACCCAGAAATAGATCCTATCCACATTCAGACACCATATCCCAAGGCCTTGGAGACAATCAAGAAGAAGAAAAGTGTTGTGGAAACTGAGGAGCTTTTGGAGATCTTTAAGCAGGTTCAGATTAATATTCCGCTCCTCGAAGCCGTCAAGCACATTTCAGCTTACGCCAAGTTCCTAAAGGATGCTTGTACACCCAAATGTAGGCCAAGACCTCAAGCACCTAGGAAGGTTGTGCTTTCAGAGCAAGCTAGTTCTGTGATATCAAGCAACCTTCCGCTCAAGTGAACTGACCCAGGAGCACCCCTGATATCCTGCAATATTGGGGATATGACATTTGATAGGGCGCTCCTGAACCTAGGTGCTTCCATCAATCTGATTCCGACAACCCTGTGCCACCAGTTTGGATTCGGAGAGTTGACACCCACACCTGTTACCATCCAATTGGCTAATAGATCTGTGAAAACCCCAAAGGGGGTTGTCGAGGACGTAATTGTGCGGGTCAAGGACTTTTATTTTCCGATCGACTTTTTGATGCTCGACATGGAAATCCCTGAACATCTACAGAACACACCCATCATCTTAGGCAGACCCTTCTTAGCTACGACTAAGGCAAACATCGATTGTGACATGGGATGCATGGAAATTGCCTTCGGAGACAAGAAAATGCAGTTGGATATCTTCCGGGCGACCAAGTCTTTTGATTGCGACTGTATCGAGGAACACGATCCTGTGAAACCTTTAGTCGAGGAATGCCTCACCCTTAGTTCTGTCTCGGACTACCAATCCTATAACAACTGTTCTGACCCATCACCATCTATTTCCATGGACCTCTGTAGGGCTGATTACCATCAACCAACACCATTCGAGGAAATTGATGTTGATCAACTCCCGCCTTTCCCCTTTCCATCAAACATTGTGCCACCCACACTTGAATTAAAGCCGCTACCCGAGAATCTCAAGTTTGTCTTCCTGGGACCTGACGAGACCTTCCCCGTAATTATCAATTCCAACCTAACTAAGGATCAGGAACTTAGATTGATAACAACCCTATCAGAACACAAGGCTGCCATTGGCTGGACTATTTCAGATCTAAGAGGAATTAGCCCCACCTAGTGTACCCACAAGATCTACCTAGAAGATGGGGCACGACCCTCCCGTCAGATGCAGAGAAGGTTAAACCAAAATATGCAGGAGCTTGTTAAGAAGGAAATTATCAAGTGACTTGACGCCGACATCATCTATCCCATCTCCGATAGGCCTTGGGTGAGCCCCACTCAAGTGGTTCTGAAGAAAGCCGGGCTCACCGTTGTCACCAATGAACGTGGCAAATCCATCCCCACCCACACACCACCGCATGGCGGGTATGTATTGATTATAGGAAACTCAATGAAGCAACCAAGAAAGATCATTTCCCCCTGCCATTCATCAACCAGATTCTTGAAAGATTGCCAGGGAAAAAGTATTTTTGCTTCCTGGATGGATATTCAGGATATAACCAAGTCGCAATTGCTCCTGAAGATCAAGAGAAGACCACATTCACTTGCCTGTACGGCACGTTTGCATTCCGTCGTATGCCGTTCGTATTATGCAACGCATCCGCTACCTTGCAGCGTTGCATGCTAGCCATTTTTTCAGAAATGGTGGGTAAATACTTGGAGGTCTTTATGGATGATTTCTCTGTATTTGGGAATTCATTCGACCACTATTTGAGCAACTTGGAGAAAATCCTGAAACGATGTATCGAGGTTAATTTGGTGTTAAGTTGGGAAAAGAGCCATTTCATGGTTCAAGAAGGAATCGTCCTCAGTCACATCGTATCACATAGGGGCATTGAGGTGGATCAGGCTAAAGTTGATTTGATTTCCAAACTTCCTCTACCTAGCTCGGTCCAGCAGATCCATTCGTTCCTTGGACATGTTGGCTTCTACCGAAGGTTCATCAAAGACTTCTCCAAGCTTTCCAAACCCTTGACCGACCTTCTGGCCAATGACGCCCTATTCCACATGACCTCTGATTGCATCCAAGCTTACCACACCCTCCGGGACTTAGTCTCCACAGCACCTGTACTTCAGCCCCCAGATTGGTCCCAAGACTTTGAGATCATGTGTGATGCATCAGATTTTGCCATATGCGCCGTCCTAGGACAAAGACAAGACAAGAAACCCGTGGTGATCTACTACGCGAGCAAGACGTTGGACGGGGCCCAACGAAATTATATGGTCACAAAAAAAGAACTGCTCACTGTAGTTTTTGTACTTGAAAAGTTCCGATCTTACCTCCTGGGATCCCACATGACCATCTACACGGATCATTCAGCCATCCGGCACCTATTGGATAAAAAGGATGCGAAGCCCAAGCTCATTAGATGGATCCTGGTCTTGCAGGAATTTAACATGGAAATCCGCGACAAAGCCGGATCAAAGAATGTGGTGGCTGACCACCTATCCAGACTCCACCCAGACCACATTGGGCCCTCCCTGCCTTTATCTGACACCTTTCCCGATGAGCACATTCTGATTGTACAAGCCAAGAAACTACCTTGGTATGCTGACTATGTCAACTACCTAGTTGTAGGTCAAACCCTGCATAGCTGGTCTAGACAACAACGGGACAAGTTCTTGGCCGAGGCCAAGCACTATTTCTAGGACGATCCCATGCTGTTTCGCCTCTGTGCGGACCAGATCATCATGAGGTGTATCCATTAGGACGAAGTTCAGAGTGTGCTATCTTTTTGTCACGACCAAGCTTGTGGTGGCCACTTCTCAGGAAAGAAAACGGCTGCAAAGGTTCTGCAATCCGGATTTTACTGGCCTTCCTTATTTAAGGATGCACACAATTTCGCTAAGGCTTGCTCTTGCTACCAAACTCTGGGGACCATGACCAGAAAAGATATGATGCCCCTCCAGCCCATTTTGATTGTCGAGATCTTTGACGTTTGGGGTATTGATTTTATGGGCCCCTTCTCACCATCCAACGGCTTTGAGTACATCTTAGTCTTGGTAGACTATGTCTCTAAATGGATTGAAGTCGTCGCCATCCGCCGATACAATCATAAGGCTGTCATGGACTTTGTTAAGCAGAATATCTTTTCCTGATTTGGAATACCAAAGGCCATGATCAGTTATGGTGGAAGTCATTTTATCCACATCCAATTTCGTACCCTACTCATAAAATATGGGGTTAACCACCGCATTGCTACCCCGTATCATCCGCAAACAAATGGGCAGACCGAGGTCTCAAACAAGCAGATAAGAATATTCTACAAAAGACTGTGAGACCTGACAGGAAGGATTGGTCCGCACGATTGGATGATGCCCTGTGGGCATATCGGACTGCTTTCAAGACCCTGATCGGCATGTCGCCTTATCGTCTGGTCTTTGGCAAAGCTTGTCACCTTCCTGTTGAGTTGGAACACCAGGCTTACTGGGCCGTCAAGCAGTGTAACATGGATCCCAAGTTAGCCGGTGCGCAGAGGACGCTCCAACTCTCTGAGCTCAAGGAAATTCGTCGGGACGCTTTTGAGAATAGTCAGCTATATAAGAAGAAAATGAAAGTCGTCCACGACCGACTCATCCATAAAAAAACCTTCGGGCCTAATCAGCAAGTTTGGCTTTTCGATACCTATCTAAAACTCTTTCCAGGGAAGCTCAGGTCCAAGTGGACAAGACCATTTAGGGTAGTCAAGCCCTACTCCAATGGGGCGGTTGAAATCGCTGATCCAAATACTGGGCACACTTTCATTGTCAATGGCTAGAGATTGAAACACTTCCTCACCCAGGTTCCCCCAAAGGAAGTTGTCACCCTCATTGAAGGATGATACGAAGCACCGCCTAACTGGAGGCATTAAACTCAGCGCTTCCTAGGAGGCAACCCAGAAGATTCAGACTGATTTGGTATTATACTTCACTCAGGTAATATCTTTTTGACCCTTGTTGCATCCATGTATGTGTCAATGAGGACATTGTCCAACTTAAGCATGGGGGGTGGTAAATTGCATGATCCTGAGTTCATTTAATCAGTTTGAATAGAATAAAAAGATATATATTTGAATTTAGGAAGAAAAACTTAGACATTAGAAATTTGTCAATAGTGGGAAATAATACAAAAAGAACCTGAACACTTAGACTTCTCAGGCCTTCAGGCTTAATCAGCCCTGGTGTCCGTTAAAATATGGAGTTAGCTTCAAATCCTTACAACCTTAATCTATTCTAATCCACCAACTAAATAAGGTGATAAGTATACGACTTATCAACCCACTCTCTAACTCAGAAGGATTTTTAGTCTAAGCATCTGCACACATTTTTTGCACAGACTCACTCCTTGGAGATTTTGACAGAAATTGGGTAGCTAATGAACTTTCTAAGGTGGTATGGCTGGCAAGTTGTCATGGGTAACAGCCCATTGGCAGGTTGTCCAGAGCCGAGCCATGGGACCACCTTCTTTTTATTGCCTTTAGGTAAATTTGAGATCAGGGAACCCACCTACCAAATTAAAAAAAAAAGAAGAAAAAAAGAGAACAAAATAAACCACACTTCACCGCACGAGTATGGTTGGCAAGTGATCGTGGGTAATAGCCCATTGGTCGGTTGTCCAGAACCTAGCTCATTAAATGCACAAAAAGAACCAAAACACTTAAGGAAGAAGTGGGGAAGTAGAGCAAGCCGGGGAGATATACACTAGAAAAATCCTTGTGTTGACCCCAAGTAAAACAAACGTAGGGAGAAAGCTACCGATCGAACAAATACACCTTCAGGAAAAACACTTCCTTTTCCGGTCACCTAGGGGCGTAGAAACCCAAAGCCTGTCTAAATTACCGTTGAATGAGTATATCACGATCTTCACACCAAGATGCTTAATACTTAGAGTTTTTTCCAACTTTTGGGTGGGTTAGGTAGCCATAAAAAGTTACCAACACACTCTTAGCTCCAAAAACCTAAAAATAAGAAAAGATGAAAGAAAAAAATATATATGTACATGCCTTAAAGCAATGATTTAGGCGATTCATATTTTGGCAGACACCCGGGCGTTGCTTAGTCTCTGTAGATCAGGATCTTAGTATATTTCCTCCTATTGATAAGTGATGAAATATCCAAGTAATTGAAGGATCGTCCCTACCAGGAGGGGTGACGTAATAAATTGCGGAAATAAAAATATAAAGCAATATCACAAGAAATTAAGCAATCACACAAGTACACAGGTATTTTTAGGTGGAAACCCAAACCGGGTGAAAACCACCACCTAACCCTCTCGAGTTAGGATTTTCCGATCAACCTAGTTGATCAAATCCACTAACCGAATCACTTTGAACGAGGGTGATTCAACCTCAATACAACCACGCTACAAGTACGAGGGTAGCGTTCCTCAACCCCTTCTCTCCACGAGAAGGATTTTGTCCCACGAAGGAGACGGGAATTCGCAAAGCGAATACCCAACCAAAATAACAAAGATAAAATAAAACAACAAACCTATAGAGCCAACAAAGTAATTAACCTAAGCTTCTATAGGATTTAGGAAACTCCCCTTTGCAAGGAGTGCGTCGACGATGACGCGGGTGCGTGAGCCACGCAACGGCGCAATGTCGCTCTCGTAGACAACGGCGGGAGAGCGGGTGCGCGAAGGGAATGATGCTCTCAAGAGAATGAAACTAGAGCTTGGAGAGCAAGGGCCTCAATTGGACACAAGAGAGTGGAAGTATGTTGCTTAAGTGTGTCTTGTATTTTTCTAAGTGTATATCTTGTGTGTTTTTGTGTTGCAAAGGCTCCCCTCTATTTATAGAGGCCTTAGGAAGGCTTTGGAAGGCTTAAGAAAGGTTCTATAGCCGTTGGGTGCAAAGCCCAAGAGAATCAGGCCGAAATCAGGACAATGATTGCATTTGACAGGGTTATCAGACGTCTAACTATGGCATCAGACGTCTGGAAGGCCACTTTAAGACGTCTGATTCCAAGGTCAGACGTCTGATTCTATGCGGGTTTCTCCCTGACTTGAATCAGATCTAAACAGGGTTTTTGTGCAAGTCCATCAGACGACATACAGGACGTCTGGCACTATGTCTGGACGTCTGGAAACCTACTTTTACTGTGGGAATTGATTTCCAAACGTTGCAACGGCTAGAAAATCTCTAAGAAGAGATTTTGGGTCAGCCGAGGCAAAACGGTCATTTATCAGACGTCTGTAAAGTCCTATGGACGTCTGATAAGGCTCTAACGGTCATAATCTTGAGTGTTTTCTAAGCCAGCCAACGGTCCACTGATTGGACGTCTGGCAAATCCATCAGACGTCTCCTAAGACGTCTGGTCTAAGGTCTGGACGTCTGAATTTATCAGACAGAACTAACTATGTCCAGCCTAACAGTTATCAGACGTCTGAAACAACAGTCACGTCTTAAAATTCTTTATCAGACGTCTGATTTGTGAATTAGACGTCTGGAAAGTCTGTTTTAACCCTATATTGGTTTTCTAAGTGTTCTACAGAAAACCTAAGTATCCTAGGGTTGTGCCGGTGTTCCTAGGACTACTTGTTAGGGTACTTTGAGGCTCTTTAACATGAAATATCTAAGGAAATAAAGAGCAACAAAAGAAATGAAAAATACAACAAGTACAGAAGAAAGAATCTATCCTATTCTTCTTTTCCTTCCATCTTCAATCTGTCGCTCCACGCGAACCTCCTCTGTTTTCCGTCAAGCTCCTCCAATCCGTCCTGGATGCGAGCTCGAGTTCCGTCTAAACACGTCTTCATTTGCAATTGACCTGAAATCTAGGACTCAAATTGCAAATGTTAAATAACACGTGTTTTGTTATCATCAAAACAAATGATCGTGGTGCTCTAGCACCAACAGTAATTACTTCTTAAATTCTGACTGGAAATAATGGCTAGAATAAACCTTGCTAGGGACTAGCAAGGTGTAAGCATGGCGGTATGATAACACTACATTTCACAATGTTAATTCTGCCAAAAGGGGTCAATTTTAAAGGTAAAATGCACAGAGGATACATCATAAATAGGAATAGGAGCATCGCATGCACTGCACAACAAGACTGCTTATACTGCATTATTAACGACCATGTGTATATGTACATGACAAAACAGGCCTCAGATGAGCGATCGGACTGCATGGATGGATCCAGAGCGACGAACGGAGTCCAATGGACTCAAAATCAACCAAATCCGACATCCGGAGCACCCACAATTGGCCCAAGAAGTTCTGACCGTTGATCTGATGATCAACGGTCATGAAGCTGCCACGTGTCAGCATCCTCGCACTCCTCAACCGCAGCGCAGCACCAACACTTCCACCATAGGATGAATCTAAGCCATTCGATCTTCGATCCGACGGCTGAGAGGTGCTCTCCTCGCGCCCCACAGCCTCAGCACCTCACGGCCACAGCAGCTCACAACCGTTGGATCTTCATCCAACGGTCACTCGCACCTCGCCACCTCCGCATCCCTGCAACACAACGGCAAGTGTAGTGCATCGGTCGCACCCTCGCAACTCACCCGCAGGGTGCGGGTTCGAATCGCCCTCCGCAGTGCAAATTCGAGGTAGGCGTGGCGCGCACGATTTCGGCCGTCGATGCGCGATCAAGCGGCTGGTAGCGAGCGACGTGGCACAATCGCACGCATCCAAGGCAGTCACCCACGATGACGCGCGGGCCTCAAGCGCAACGAGCGTGATCCAAGCATGCGCCCCACGAGCGATCTCGATCGTCCGATCCGCGATCGGATGGCCCATAGCGTGCGCACATGGATCGTGCGTGAAGAGGAGGAATACTGCGCGCGAGCGACCGCTAGGCAGGGTGCTTCACCAACGTTTTGGGAAGGGTTTTAGCGATGTCCCGGACGTCGCTAAAACCCCTTCATTTGGAAAGACCTCCCTATTTAAACCCCTTCCAACCACCTATGGAAGGCATTCAATTCATCTTGCAAGTGTTGTAACACCCTCTTAACCCCCTTTAGCCCCTCTTGTAGTCAACGGAGTTGACGAGTAGCCGACAGAGCCTCTCTCCACCACCGTGGCCGCCTCGCCGTCTCCCCTATCTCTCTCTTTCTTTCCCTTTAATCTAGCTTTACTTCCTTTTTATTCAAGCATTTAGCTACTATTGTATTTGTAAAACTTAAATTACATGTCTAATATAGTGTTGATGTTACTTTGAGCAATGGCTATGATTTAAAAGACTCTAACCCTACTCTCTCTCTCTCTCTCTTTCTCTCTCTCACTTGTTTTTCTACCACGTTTTCTTACAAGCAAAAACTCGTTATCTCTGTGACATAAAGTGACAAAGAAAATCCGATTTTTACGCCTCCCTGTGATCGACACTTGGACTCACGTCCATTTCTTCTTTTAAAATCGACGCTGTGAGCATGAACTATAACGATCCTTTTAAACAAACACGTCTTTCATGCGTCACTTGGGCTAGTTGTTAGTACATGGCGGCCCGGGTTTCGTCACTTAGCGGGACTCGGGTCATCACAGAGATGCTTGTCGACGACTACCGGTGGTGAAGAAGAAGCGGAGAAGTCGGAGAAAAAGCTCTACTTGAGGAAGCATTATAATGGAGACGAAGTTGTAATCAATAGAAACCTAAGGTAACTATTGAACCTAATGCCTAAACTAATGAAAGAAGATCCTAAGGGCAACTAATATAACCTAGGGAAGTTGGAGAAGACCTAAGGGGCAGCCATGGAGGAGGGAAGGGAGAGGGTTGGCATGGAGAGGTGGAGGAGGAGATGGAGGAGAAGATGATTCATGGTGGGCGTGCATGGTTGGGTATATATAGGAAGGGTGGTGTGATGTGATTAGTGGAGAGGAAGTGCCTAGGATTAAGGAAATGGATGGTGGTGATGGAGAGTTGAAGAATGAAGGGCTAGGATTAGGTTTGAGGGGTGGCGTGGAGGTTGAAGGATATGCTTAGGTGGTTGGGGAAATTATGAAGGGTTGAGGTTGAGTTTTGCTTGGATGGAGGGCTAGGATGGATCCTAGGGTGGCACAACGTTTGGTGGCTTAGGTTAGCGTTGCATTGGGAATTTGTGTGGCTAGGATTTAGGTGGGCTTTGGGTGGAGGTTTGGGATCTTATTTGAAGGTGGCATGGGACTAGGATATAGAAAACCCAAAGGTGGCACCACCTATAGGATAGGGTAGGGTTGTTGTGGAGCTTAGGTGGCATGTGGTGATGTGGGATTGGTGAGTTGTCATGGCGTAAGTGGAGGAAAGGTGATGCCAAGGATTGGTGAGGTGGACGACCAAGTTTAGTGTGTGGAGATTAAGGTGTGGTGTTAATTAGATTAGGTGGTGTATGATTGGGTTGGGTTAGCCTAACTACACCTACAAAGAGAAAGCAAACCTTAATGTACATTAAACAATTAAGCTTCAAGATACAATAATTAGCTCTAAAATGCACTATTTACACTATGACGCATTAATACCTAAAATGTACTAATCTAATGCAATTATGCTTAAAATGCCCCCTAACCAACATAAATTAGGCATGAATTAGCTAATTAAATATGAATTCATCACACACGTATACAGCCCATCCCTTTCGGGAACAAGCTAACCCACTCTACGCGCATGCTATGCCAATGCCATCCCGAGGGGGAGTGAACCCACTGGCATAACTCTATGGTTACAATTCTCTCGCCTTAGCAAGGATCACAAGTCATCATCACCATGACTTATTCGTTGACGCATTTGAAATGAGGGAAGTAGTCGTACTGGGAATTTAGTTAGGTCTTATTTAAGAAAAAGTTTAATTTAATCATATTAAATTGATTATTCTCAACTTCGCTTAAAATTAGAATGGCATTCTAATATTGTCCTATGTTTATGTGTTTAAGATCGCATCCCATGTATGACAATCATAATCACATAGAATGTTTCATACACAAAATTGCATCAGATGTAAAGGCTCCTAAATTTTATGGATTACATGAAAATAACGCAACTTGTTCATAATCTCTCCACACTGTATACCTAGATGATCACATCATCACAATCATTCCACAATCAAAACCATCAAAATTGCAGAATAAAACTTGGCATATGGATACAATATTCATAACATCACATGTTAAAGGATGCAATTGTCTCTTCTCCTATGATTACTAATTAATCAAGTGAGCGCGGTTAGTTATTTATTAATTGCAATCTTAATTTGAGATTGTGTGGAATGTAGTGGTGATAAACACGTGAGTATGGTCGTTAAAATTGCTTCGCTGTAGTGTTTGCACGTTATCAAATCCTTTAAAATCGGGCTTACTTGATTAGAATAGATTTGGGAGTCTCGAGTCGATTCATAGGGAGGTGGTTTGGACATGTTCGCTCTCGCTTCTAATCTCTCTACCTATGATATTTTTGGTGTTTTGATCTTGCAATTTTTTTTGGTGTTTTACATAATGAAAGAAACAAACTCTTTTTTTTGTTTTTTGTTAGAGAAACATGAAAGCAACCAAGACAAGAAGACTTAAGAACTTGAAACATCGAATTTCATTAAACTTAAATATTTACAAGACCTACACATGACATCAAAAGTAAAAACTTTCTATTACAACTCTAAATGTGGCATAAGCCACTTATACAACTTGAGAAAGTAAAGAACTATTCACATGACTTTATGCACTCACACTAAACATGATAATGGATGGAGTGATGTGTAAGGTGTGTGTATAGTGATAATACATAGAGGTGAACTAAGTGAGGGTGGTGATGGAATGGGATTTTAAGGGTTAGTGGTGTAGGTGGTTGATTGCATAGCAATCATAGGTCCTAATCAACCTAAATAATGTCTGAACCTATCTTAAATTGTGGATATTGCACTCATATCTTGCATATCATGCATTGCATCAGTCTATTTAGAATGAGATGAGATATCCTGCTAGTTAATATTTTTTTTTGCTATTTACAGATAATAAAGTGATCCAGGATGGAGATAGTGGAATAAAGCAATAAAGGAAGAAGAAGACTGATCCAAATAAGAGGAGTGAGGAGGATAGCCTTATCCCTACCCTTAGAAACCCTAGAACAGCCTTCCCAAACCCAAAACAACCTCCATTAGGGCACCTTAGCCTCAAAACCCAAACATGGATAGCACTATCCATGTTCCTATCCCTCTCCCAAACACTTAGGAACCAAAACCAACCTTAGAAAACACAAAACCCACTCTCCAGCACCTTTTAAGACGTCCAGACATCTGGTTGGACGTTTAATTTCTGCAGAATAACAATCCAGGAAGCCAAAACTCATACTGACACAGAATTGGACGTCTAATTTAGTGTCCAGACGTCCAATTTTGTAGTATAATACGTCTGACCACTATCCTGGACGTCTGATACTGCTGTCTGGTTCCTGATTTTGGGCGTTGGAAGCCCTAGCTTGCCTATTTTGACCTAGGAACCCCACCGGACACCCTAGGAAACCTAAGTAGAGACCTCCTAAGCCTAGTCCACTATCCATAGCCCTACTAGTCCTATCCCTAACCCAATTGAACCATCCCATACCTAATTGGGTGCATCTACAGTTGATTGGGTGCACCCGAGCCCAATTAGATCCACCCAGGATCTAATTAACTCATACCTATTAGGGTTACCCTAGCCTAATCATATGCACACATCTAATTAGACTTGACCTAGACCTAATTAGGTTCACTCCTACCCAATTAGACTTTCCTAGGCCTAATTAGGTCCACACCCACTTAATCTAGATTGACCCAACCTATTTAGCACCTAATCCTACCAAAACCCACAACCTAGCCCTACGAAAAACACACACCCACACACACACGCACACCTTCCCATTTTACTCCCACCAAACCCATGCACACTCTCTTGGAAACCCTAAAAACTTGTGTCAAACCTAGATCCAAAAATTGTGGCATTTGCTATTTTTGGAGCCACCAAAAGTGGCAACCAAATGGAGCCTTCCATAAGGGTAAAGAGAGACCTACGAAATTGGACCATCTCTCCATACACTCTCCCATCCATACTCTCCACTCTAAACTTGCTTCCACCCTCCAAAACCTGAAGGCCGTCTTCCTTATCCTCCTCCAGGGCTCCATGGACGGCTAGCTAGAGAAGCTTCTCTCCAAAGCTTCAAGGACGGCCATTGGTAGAGAAAGGGAGCAACACCCTCCTCTCTCCACTTGGGTGCACTAGCCCCCATCTTCTTTTTCTTCTTGGACGGCCATGAAGGCTCACCCATAGCCTCTTGTGGCCGGCCATCTCTTTTGGTAGGCGTGTAGACGGGTTTGCATACCCAAGGTCTAGCCTACACCCTCACACAAGGCCGATGGCCCTAGTGGCAACTTTCCGGCGTGAGGGATTTTTTTCTATTTATATGCTTTCTAGTGTAGATGATGTGTGATAAATTTCTATGCATAAATAATGTTTTTGTGATTGATTGTCCTTATGTTTGCTTGCTTATATGACACTTTGGTTTATTCACACCATGCACGCCCACCATGGCCTCATTTAGATGCACATAGTCACTTAGGTTTTTGTTAGTTTATCTAGATCTAGGTTTCAATTCGCTTTTCGAAATAAAAAAAAAATCAAAAACACAAAAAGACAAAAATAGTAGCTTAGGTTAGATTTAGGTTATAAAAGCCGATCCAAATCTCGATTCGTTTTCACGCCTCCCAGAGACGAACGACTGGGACTCAAGTTCTAAAAAGAATAAAGATCTACGAGAGTTTCGTTATCATAAATATCTTTGACGAGTGGTTTTTGCAATTATACTACGATTTCCAACGATTTCAAAATAGGCGATTTCCACGTCCGTCAGTGGTCATGTAAGTGGTGTGGGTATCGGGGAATGTAGTGATTATGACGATGGTGTTAAGTTGGACATAGACATTGATGGTTTAATGGGGGCTTTGGTTTGGGAAGGTGATAACATAGTGAATGGTGTAGGCCTCAAAAGAATCTACTTAGGGGAATATGAAAAGGATCAGGTACAGCCATAGGTGACTCAAGGAGTCAAGCTAGGCATATACTTAAACACCTATGGAAGTGTGCGATTATAATGGTTGAGGAATGGTTTGAAGAAGTCTAAATGTAGGTTGGGTGTTGTTTCTAGAGGTTAAGTGTGAGGTATAGGTTAGGGTAGGATGTTTAGAATAGTGGGGGATGGTGTCTAAGGGTGTCCTAAAGGGTGGAGGGGTGAAATAGGTTCTGGTCGTGAAGTTCTAGACGAAACAGAGGTTATCAGACCTCCAAGAACAACTTTGGACTACTTAAATGTTCAGTTTGGATGTCCAAGGTGTGGTTTGCATGTCCAAAAATGGAGCAGGGTGAGTGTTTTAGGTCTTGGAGTTGGTTATGGGTTTTGTTTGCAGGTTTTGGATGTCCAGGGAGTGGCTCTTGACATTTGATGTGTATAGGAAGTGTGTGTGGGTGTGTTTAGTGATTGGGATTGGGTTTGGGTTTTAGGAGACTAATAAGGGACAACCAAGGGTTGGATGGTTGACCTAAATGGAGGTTTAGGCAGGGTTTTAGGGGATCTAAAGGATGGTGGGAATGATGGATAGTTAATGGGTGATGGAAATGACTATGGAGGGTTGTAAGATGGTTGTAATGATGGGATGAAAGGGTGGATATGATGGTGGTGATATTGGTGGTGTGGGGGATATCAACAAGCACAAAAATAGTAAGTGAAGAACATTATTATGAACTAGATATTGAAGGAAAAGTAAGGGAAATAAAAAGCTATAAAAGAAACTAATCTACTTGCATAAGATGAAAGGGAATGAAAAGACTTACAAGAAATTAAATCTAGCTACTAAAAAAGAATTAACAGAACAAGATAGAGGGATGGTGTCCTCTCCAAAGAAGGCTTCAAGGAGCCTTTGGGAGGTGATGGAGATCCGTAGTTTAAAGCCTACTCCACCTTTACCTTGGAAAGCCCTTGGAAGCAAGGAGGGCTACACAAGGTAGCCATTGGCCCAAGGGAGGAAGGAACTTGAGAGTGGTGCTAGAGAGTGGAATGGAGAGGGAGAGGGAGAGTAGAGGTGCCACCCAAAGATGATGGGAGGGAGAGGGAGGGTGTTTTGGCTATGGATGAGGGTTTTTTATAGAGGTTGGTCTAAGGTATGGTACACTTAGGGATGGGTTTAGGCATAAGATAAGAAGGCACAAGTTAAGGCCTTTGGAGGGTTCTAGAGGGGGCTAGAGAGAGTGCTTTCTAAGATGGCCATTAGTGGGTGTTGTGGGGCTTAGTGTGGGATTAGGGGAGTGGTTAAGGTGGCGTGCGGTTTGGTTGCAGTGGGCTTGGTTGTGAGCCTAGTGTAGATGCCTAAATTGGTGAATGGAAATGGGTAGAAAATAGTTGGCTACTCACATTATGTGGGATTCTATCATAGATTGGGTGGTCCTAAATTAGGGTCTAGTTGGGTGACACAGTGGTTGGTGCATGAGGTTAAGTAGATCTAGGTCATGTGCATTTTATGTGCTCATGTGTGTGTATGTATATACATTGCAAAGTTGACACATGTATCTAAATTAAATGTGAATACACATGGGTGTGTGTGTAAGTGGGTTAGGTGAATGGGTGAATGTGCATGGAATGCATGCATATGCATGGGATTGTTAGGGTTGTCCTAGCTTGTCTCTTTTTCATCTCTCTCTATTTGATTTGGTAAGCATGTTTTTGTCTCCCTTTCTCATATTGCGGGAAGCAATTGTTGATGGCTTTGTTGTGAGTCTTCTTGCATTTCCCATTCAGCACAAATCTTGCTCCTTTTCTGAGGGCTTACATAAATTGATAGCATCAGTAACATGCTCATAAAATTGGAGAAAATAGACTAAAATGTACAAGAGTGAGATGCATGAAATGCATGAAATGCATGCTCCATTTACAATGTAAGCTAGGTATTTAGCCTAAGTTAGTCATTTTAAGACCTATGATTGTTGTGCAATCAAGCGACATCCTACTGATTTGAAATCTTTTTAATCCAAAAATTAATCTAATTAATCATGAAATAAAAAATGTCAAAACAGTTAGTTGATTTGTTTGATATTTGAAATACTACATGTTTAATTTCTATGCGAACCACATCCACAAATTAGGACAACATTCAAAATCACAAAGAAAACCACAAAAATCTTGGAGAAATAAACGAATGTTCACCAACAATCATATTGGATTCTTTCTCGATGGTTGTTTCGAATCCAATTCAATTCCGGGCCATAAACTCACCTTAGAATCAAGGTTCCAGTACTACCTGGTCAATCAACAACACTTATTGGTTGATTGGGTACACTAGACCATAGTTTATGAAATCAAACTTCAGTAACCAGATGTTTGATTCCCTCATTAGATGCCCAATTTCACAATAAGATGTCTGATGACTACATTGGTCATTAGATTACAACACTATGGCCCTATTAAAAACATGAACAATTCCCGTTGTAGTCAAATGTCTGGCAGTGAAGCCAAACATCCAATTTAGTAATACACCTACCCGATGATTGGTTCCTTGATATTTTGACTTGGTACAGTTGGCATCCAATGTCAAGTGTTCAGACTCACTAATTAGTCGTTTGACATGATGATTATACATCTGACTATAGTTTGATCTGACATCTGGCCATGAAGTCAGACATCTAGTTAAACAATCATAACGTACAAAAAATCTGATTCTTTAATCAAAGTGTGATTAAAACCAATCTTGTGAATTTTTTGAAAAATCCAGACCGACGAAAGCTCCGATACCACTACAGTGTTGGAGTGTATCGACTCGTGGCATTGCAGAAGCATGAAAACATGCGTTTTAAAATTTATTGAAACCAAAATTGAATTGATGCTAGAAATTCAATCAAGAAAATGAAATCAAAAAACCTTAAACCAAAATCACATGGGAGAAACTATTTTTCTCTTGTTCTAGGATCCCACGAGATATCAAGCTATACCTTATGGGTGGCGTGTTATAACACCCCACATGTGATTCCTGCTCAAATATTTCCTAGAAAACCTGAACTCCTCCTCGATAAGCAAATGAGACCTCTTTGTGCTGACCACAAACATGATCTGCAAACTCTTTGCGAACCCAAAGTGATGCTTGCCTTAGAACCACGAGCACACAATGAGAAGACCTCCAAAAGGATCGCATCAACACAACCCTTTACTGGCCATTCGACCAAACAAGGAGATCCAACTCTTTGTATTGGTCAACTGGTGAGAGAAGGGATTAAATCTGTTTTGAGACAACCATTAAATTTGTTTATAGACGACCTTTAGTAATTGATTGTCCAATATTGAAATTGGATGTCCGACTACTATTGCACCAGTCATCCAACTCCTTAGTTGGACGACACCCTTGAGAGGAGGTGTTTGGTGTGTCTTTTCTCTTTCCCTCTAACGGTTGTAGGTCTCATGGAGATTGTTCAATGGCCTGGAAATCAATTGATTTGCATTGATTGGAATTAAGGTTTTCCATTGGGAGATATTTATAAGTATTCCAAATCTTAATCTTAATTTAATGGGATCTATTGGATCTCCATCCAATGGTAGGGATCGATTGGATCTAATATTCAAACTTAAATTAATTGCAATCGAACACTTGGATTTTCTACCTAATTAAATTAGGTGCAATTAATCACCAAATCAAATACAATTTAACTCTTTAAATTACAATTGATTTATCCTTTAAGTATGAACTTGTCAAAATCATTAATGGTTTCATCATGCCAATAATGAAGCGTTAAGATTCATGGATTTTTAGTACCATGCCCCCTTAAGTATTCCAAATACTTGTGAATCTTTTGCACATGGAGGATGATATTATCTTGAGGTTTAATCCCATTAGGCTATCATTATTCATTCTTAGATAATATTATTTTCAGCATTTCTTTGTATCATTAGGATAAGAATAAAGATTAGAACCTTTTCAAAAAGTCTATCTTCTTCTATTCTTGCATTGAGTCAGATTAGGACTCTGTGACCACATGTGAAATTGTCGTTTCTCAGTATACACAGAGCAAGCTCATTCCTCCAATTTGTCACATACATTTAAGTTACAAATTTGTGTGATTCATTTGAGTGATCATGCATCTTTTGTCCCTTCATATATACACCAGCTTTCCAGTATCAACATTAAGGTGGATGCATCTACTATTGGTTTGCAAAATGCATGCATTTTTTAATAGAGACATACATCTCTCTTAGGTTAAAGAATATGCCTTCTTCATGACAACATTTGATAGGGACTTCAGTTAACTCTTGTTTCATTAGGTTAACTCCTTAACTCAGCCCGCATGACAGTCCTTGAATTCCGTGTGATAGTCCTTAAATCTCCATTCAAGAAAATCAATTAGGTGACAAAGTCTAGAGAATGTTGCCATCTCAACTCAGATCGGAAATGATTGATCGAATCAGATGATTTTTTGATGTGTTATCAGATCCTTTGATCTATTTAGATCTCCGAATCAACACACATTAAATTTATTCGATTTGATTAAGTATGTTATCCTATTTGTACTAACGGACCTGATTCATTACTAGAAAATAATCAAATTCTTTTATTTAGATGCAAAATATAATTATATTACATAACTTGGATGACTCGTTTAGGACATACAAAATCCAACACACCCAAGATGTGACATGTCAGCAATAGCGGTGATTAGAAACAACTAAAGATTACCTGACATAATCTTTGCAAAAAGCCTTAAATAGAAGATTGCACCCCTATAAGAATATCTTTTAGTCTGCTTTATTCCAATTTTGTTATTTTGTTTTCACTCCTACACAACCAACACATTGGGAGAGAACTTCTTTTGTAGTTAACACAGTTCTCTAAAGAAAAAATTGGTGGTTCAACTTTACCCTTGGTTGGGCACTCATCTTTCTTAATGAACATAACTCAATTATAAAATCTCCTTTGAGTGATTGCATGAATTCTTTGGGTGAAAAATTAATATGGAATCTAACCTAATGTGTAGACCTCTCTTAATAGCAAACAAGGTAGAACACTTATATTATAGTTGACCATTGAGATTTGATAAGACCATCTCACTTGAAAATTAACAATCCATTATACATGCTTAATCAAAATTGATAAACTTCAAGTCAAATAAATATGTAATCTAGTTCACAAAAGAGTATCAAAATTTTTTCCTGGTCTATTTATGTAATAGATTCTTGATTTTGATAGAAAATACCTATTTATTCTCTTATTTCTGCATAGAAATAATTTACTTTGAAAAAAAAAAAGAAAAAAAAAGGAAACAACTTTACCATTGTCTAAAAAAAAAAATTTCCTCAAAAAGAAAGTATGTTCTGGTTGGAAAGCATGATTCGTGGAAAATCCCTGCGCATAAATCTCGAGTCGTGCATACGTGTAGAGTGGACGACCCACAACGTGGCGCCGCAGAGCATCGTCCCCTTCGTCCGATCATAGATGCCGCTGCTCATTCTTATATTACGAAAGCGACGACCGCCGAAAGAGAAGCTCCCTTTATCATGTGAACCTTCTCCTTCTCCTTCTCTTCCTCCACTTCTCCATGCTCCGCCGCTCTCTGCTTTTCCCACTCTCATTCTCCTCTCGTTCCAGAGCTATCACTAGGGTTCTCGCCGCACCCTCACTTCCACGCACCCCGATCCCCTCCTCTGCACCGCAGCCTACACCCTATTGCCACGTGTCCCGCTATTTTGCGAATCTGGAACAGGGCAGATCCATGTCGGCTATGGCCAGCGGCTCCTCGAAATCCTCCATTCACGACTTCACCGTGAAGGTAACAATAGGGAAAAGATGAGCAAAAAAAGAAGAACAGAACTTGTCGATTTTGCCCTCGGAAGTTCCTGATCGTTTGGTGCTGGATCGACCATCTGGTCTAGGGAGTGTTTTGTGTGTGCGTGCGTGGTGTTGGGGGGGGTGGGGTCGCCGTTGTCATTTCACTTTCTGCTCGGTGCCACTATGCCTTACCTGTTATTGCTACTTCAATCTGTAAATTATGTTTGTTCGCATTTCCTGGTTTGGAGATTGATTTCTTTCTCTTATCCTTCTTCTCCTTCTTTGGAGATTCTACTATCTTCCAATATGTTTGGAGGATTGTTCACTGCTAACCATGTATTGACATACTGGGAATTATTTTGTGCTGCCAAATGAACGTTGAAGTTGACAGTTAGTCTTCGATAGGGAATTAATTGTATGTAGGATGAAGTGGACTATTTTACGTGAGGAAGAGATCATGTGAAACTAATGAGGTTGGTCATATTGTATTTTAGAGATTATTTTTGAACTCTCATCATCCATATAGTTATGAGAACCCTATTGGTATATTTACTGCTATGATGTTCAATCACCAGTAGGAACTCGAGCTTATGTGGGAAGGTTATCCTCCATGTACAATGGTTTCTTATCATTTTTGAGAATTGGTGTCAAGTCAACCTCGATCAACCCTGGTTATTTTCCCATTCAATTTCTCAGTATTCAGGAAAGATTGTAGGACTTTTCCCCCTGGTGATTGTTTGACTGAAGTTGATTGCAATTGATTTTGATTGTGGGTCTTGTAGTTTGGAGGTGCTATTGCGAAATTACCAAATTATTGTCTTGAGATTGTTTGATATCATAAAATTGTAGGTCATGACACTTTCATGAATGATGGTGTATGCACTTGGTAGGGACAGAGTTCAAATTGGATTTTTATTGTGTGTTTTATGGATGCCATTTGGATTACAGGATGCTCGAGGAAATGATGCAGATCTTAGTACCTACAAAGGAAAAGTCCTGATGATTGTAAATGTTGCATCCCAATGGTACTGCCTTATCTATTTTACTTGACCTCAGAAACAGTAACTTGATATTATTGAGAATAGGGTCTTTTCATCATTTTTCTTCTTTTCTAGCTTTTATGCTGTCATGTCAACCAGTCACATCACTTTCTCTGTTGCTTGGTTGCCTATGCTTATTTCTTCCTGCAGTGGACTGACTAATTCAAACTACACTGAGCTCAGCCAGTTGTATCAGAAGTACAAGGACAAAGGTGTGGATAGACCTTCATCTAATTGTTTTCCTCTATATTCTTCTCCTTCATAACTTCTCCAACCTGTTTAGAGGAGATTTGCATTGAGTGGCCTATCAAATTTTCAAACAGATTACTGGATAAGGTTGAATACTGCACCTAGCTTCTTATGCCAACCTGCTCACATTTACTTGTCTCTAAATTTCTCTAGAGTTCATTTGTTTTCATAGAGGATAAGCATCTTAGTTGATATCTTCATATACAAATAATATTTCAAAATGAAAATTTGGAGATTGAATTCATTTAATAAAAACATGAACTATACCAATTTTCTTCAAAATCACAAAACCTTAGCACCTCTATCAAATAGGGTTAAATTTTGTAATACTCAGGCCATTCAAATTAATCCCCCTTTCAAATAGTGAATAAAGGTATCTAATTGGCTTAAAATTTTGTATATAACATGCCCATATGAAGTGATTTCAACCCTCAAAATTTCACTTCAAAATGTTAACTATAGTGAAAAATATTAACTAAACTCCACCTAATTTATGTGCAGCTAACTTTCAACATCCGGTTTTCTAATTTTCATATTGTATGGTGCTGCTTTGCTTAAATCTAAAATGGGCTTCTTTGATTCTTGCTGATTAAAACACAAACTCTAACAATGCAAGAACATGGCCCAAATGACGTAGTCTTTATACTTTTAGAAGTAATATATACTTGCCATGAAGCACCCCAACATTTACATTAGAATGGAGAGTATGGGGATTCATTTACTTGGATATTATGGATCGAATTAATTTGAAAAATATGCAATAAGCAAGGTTTGAAATGTCGATATCGATGTCGTATCAACAAGTCAAAAAGGAGATGTCAGGGGTATATCGCTGATATTGGTAAATTTTGGGGAAATCACTCAACAAGATCCAAAATGACGTAAAATGTCACAAATTTGATGAAAATTACATTTTAATGAGTAATACACGCACGAAGAAATGCCTAAAAGAGGAAAATCATAAATTTTGAATGAAAATATAATAGAAACGTGCTAAATCGTAGTGATTTAGGTCACAAATCATTACCAAATTGGAGATCTTGCCTAGATAATGTGTTGACTACATCAATTTATGCAATAATCAAGTATAACACAAGATTTAAACTCGGTATGAATAGTAACCGAGGTTAAATCGAGGTGATTTAGGCCTAATGTTGTAAAAAAATGATAAGATTAAGGTGATTGCCTTATTGATAGATAAACAAGGACTCCAAATCACCTAATAATCGAGGCGAATGGATCGATGAACACTCACAGTGGGTAGCAACAGAGAATGAAGGAGAGGAGAGAAGAGGAAGAAAGCAAAAAAAAAGAGGAGACTATAGAGATTAGTAATATTTAGGAAAAATTGCGCATATGTGCTTTAGTTTCAACGATATATCGTGGACACGCATCGATATGGGCAATATTTCTCTTGACATTATGAAAAAAAGACATTTTGGCAATGTCGACAGATATTATTGGTGATATCGACATATCGACGCCATATCACATATATGTTGTGACATCTCTTTCGTTGCTTGAAAGACGGTTTTATGAGATCCATATCAACCACATCGATATCCCTAATATTTAGGGATATCGATTAAGACCCATTGATATGGGTCAGATATCGTCGATATCTTATAAAAAAGATATTCTCGTGATATTGATATGAGTCATGTTGGGGATATAGATATATCGTCGATATATCGTTGATATATCGAGATATTTATTTCCATAGTAATAAGTTGGTAGCTAAGTGAGTACATGTAACATGTTTTCCTTTATATCTAAATGATTTTTTTTTTTTTGGAAAAAATGAACTTATGTTTGTTAAATGAGACTAAACTAAGGGTGAATTTTTTTAACATTATTTTGATCTTGTTTCCCATTGCTTAATGAATGAAGTGGATGATTACTAACCTAATGTGATCATCTTTTTTCCTTTTAAAAAATAAAACAATGCTGAACAAAGGGGCACGCATGGAAAAGGTTGTCCAAGTTCCCCAGTGCTGAATTTCATAGGAAACAAGAGACAACTTCTTATATCCAGCATCTCCTCCTCCTCAACAATCAAGTAAAGAAACAAACCCTTACGGGTAGCTTAACCCTTTATATACCACCATAGTCTTTCACCACAACTAGACTAATTGGGGGGTGGGGAGGGCTCATCCCAAGAAATTGTAAGTATGCCTTCTTGACAGTGGAGTAGCCATGTTTTCATACCCTATCTCTCTTGACCCCCAAGTTATTTTAAAGGGTCTAAATACTAAGTAATAATTCTTCTGCTTTGGTATAAGATATAAAGGGCACTAAATTGTGTAGCAACGACCTGTCCTTGCTACAATCTGCAACTACAACATGTGGATTGAGAGCCAAAGTCGCCAATTGTGGGTAAACATGCAATGATCCTAAAGGAGCATCAATGATGAGTCTAGGATCTGAACCTTATCCCATCTCCAAGTTTACCTCTACAGGAAGGCAAGATCTTTCTTGAGATTTTCATTTGGCCTTTTAAAAACGTAGAAGCACCTTTGATGATAGCCCTTCTCCTATTTGATAGGGCCCCTGTATGAGTTACAAAGGACCCTATTCCAAACGGCAATGGGGGCTAACAATGTGTAGGATCTACTTAGAGAGTAGCATGGCAATCTTTGTAACATTGAGCATGCCCAAACTTTCACCCTTTTAGGCCTACACACCTCACCCCGCTTGACATAGTTGTTGGAGCTTACCTACCACTATTAGATCATAGTCCTATTGTGTTCCTTCACAAGTTTCACTAGATACTTTGACAAAAACCAAATTCTCAGGACTCTTAAATTGGAGCTAAACAAGTTCTTGGTATTGTAGGGGCAGTAATGTCTTGGTTAATTTTTCATTGGGAATAAAAGTTGTAATGCTAGTACTGAAAAGAAATGCTTAAAGGCCCTTAGATCTTTATGGTTTCCTTGTTTTAGGGACTTATTTCCACAGGCATAAGGATATCCATGAAGGCAATCTTTTTATAAGACATGACATGCTAAATCTTAAATAGTCCAACCGTATGACCTCGTCAATTTCCTATATATAAGCTTTATGAGCTAATGCTTAGTCTGTGAATTAAATATGTCCAACATTAGTTCTCTCAACATGCTTTATTAAACATGTCCAAGTTTTCTTTTTGATAAGTTAAACATGAAACTGGAAATTATGTTTTTCTCCGATCTTCATGATTGAAGATGGAGGAATTCCTTTAATATCACCATTCCTAAACCAATTGAAGGGAGTTAGATAGTTCATAAATGGGTACTACAAGCTGCAAGGTGCTTAGTGAAGGGCACTTCTTGGCACCTGTTGTATACACCACGGCAACTAGATGTTGACTTGATCTAGCTATCCAGGTAAACAAATTCACTTGGAAGAGTACGGTGCCCCAAAAGATGATCTTTGCTTGGCTTTTTAAGGAGGGCAAGGCTTCTGACCAAGCGATAATGTTATATGATTTTCCCAAATAATGATTGATATTGTACCTTTTATAGCACAAGATGGAATACTACAAATAATTCTATATTTCTTGCCCTTTTGCACAATCAATTTAAGAGAGGATGACCTAATTGTGTAGATTATTTTTCTGAGGTTACCTTTTGGAAGAGCTATTTAGCTAGAAGGATAGGACATGGGCTAAGGTGTTGTAGAAGTAGAAAGAGGTAGGTCAAGCCTTTTGTGGCCTTATGGGTGTTATGGGCCTAAAGAAATGTGATGCAAACTCAATTGTGAAAAGAATTTCTGACTAAGTACTAGCAGATAAACAAATGAACTTCCCACAATCAGCCTACAATATCCAATCTGTGTTGCAAAATTTACAGAGGTAATAGCAGTAAATGGTTGCAAACAAATCCCAATTTTCTAGACCATGAACTAATCCCATCGTTGACGGCTAACAGGAATTTAAATAGATGGGCAATAGATTGAGTCCATTGTGCAAAATCTGAATAGGGAAACCAAACAATCCTACGTAGAAGATTCGCCAAATAGTAAATAATGGAAATAGAAATGCGGATGGTTTCACATTTAAAGGGATACTTGGAGAATCCTTGTGTGATGGTTTTGGAACTGTGATTTCGCTGGGTGCGGTGTGCAACAGTGGTGCCCTTACCACAAGGATGGCTGGTGATACAAATATAGTTGTGTAGGATGGTTGGTGACGTGTGGGTGGGGCGAGAGAGGGAAGGGGCTGTTCTCGTGGTCCTACTGCAAGAAAGATTCGTCGAGAGATTACTAGTTACAGATGTAGGATGTGTGGCCATGCCATGTCCATCTATAGAGATCCTGTGGTTTGTTTGGCTTGCAAGGGGGTAGACCATAAACATGACTCGTGTAAGGTCATTTCATGTGTGGGGAAGATGGTGGGGGTCTTGTTCATCCCACCACCATTTTCTCATCCTTCTTTTGAGATGGAGGCATCGTGGTCCCCATTGGTTGGTTTTAATGACTACTTTATCTAACTTGTTGGTAGGGATGTTTTGCGGGGTTGTTTTTTCCTCCATAGTGTGAAGTTTGCTTTGTCTAGTAGTGGTGATGAGGAGCATCTCGTAAGTTTGAAGGGCAAAGAGTTGGTGATGAGTGGCGCTACTCTCCTTAGGAGATCCCCCTCAGTCCATGAAGGAGCTTTGGATGTTAAACCCTCTATAGGGTTGAATATAAAAGCTCGGATTTGGGACATCCCTTTGAGGTTACACACCATAGAGGTTGCACGTGATCTGTGTGCGGTTTTAGGACTTGGAGGTTCTTTTGTTATTAAATTCTAGTATGTGGTTGATAATGGGGTTTGTTTGATGAGTAGATCTTTTGCGGAGGTGGTGAGCGGCGGTGGTCCGGTGAGGTCCCCAGAGAAGAAGCGTGTTCGGCAAGAATGGATGCCAATAGCCAAGTGCCAACTCCAACATTTTTCAAATTTTAAAATTGAGTGCCATCGCCCACATTCAAATTTCAAAATTGTTAAACACACCAGCTGGTCACCCTTAGATTATGTGGGATTCTGTAGCCATTCAAATTCTGAATTTGAGGGAGAGCAGGTTAGGATTGGTAATTGCCAATGTAATTTACTTTTTTGGGTACAAAATATTAGGCAGGAAATCAAGCTCTAGTTATTGACAGCTGTGGGGATGGGTTTTGGGTGGATATTTCCAATCCTAGTGGCTCTTTTGGAAAGGATTTTAATGGCAAACTCCACTTGGGTCCTATAAGGACCTTCAATTAAGGAGCTGACATCAATACAATAGTCAATACAATAGTCTACGTTCGATCCTTGGATTTTGATCCCAATTTATTTGTGAACTTAGATAATGGGTTGGTCAATAATCAAGAACCATCTCTTCTCTTCTCTACGGTGGTGCCAGAGGTGCTTGTGTTGAAGGAGTTTGAAAGCAATTGTGGCTCGATTTCAAAAGAAGGTCAATTTGTTGATATTGAATTAGATCCAACTGGGAGTTTATTGACCCCTATGTTTGTTCAACGTAAAGAGACTCGAAAGTGCTTCTGTTTCCTTCCTGTATTGGAGGAAGATATGGATCCTCTTACAAATGTTCTCTCCACTACATCATTAGTGGTGGAGGTTGAGGTCGGGTGTGGTTCGTTTTAGATCCAAATGTGCTAGAGGAGGTAGGTGGTGGAGAGGCTTCTGATTGTGCATTTGCGGCAAGTCGACAATCTCTGTATAGCATTCGTTTATGAAATTCAATTTTCCAAAGACAGGGGTTGGTTATGGCACTAAGAAGCAATGGCTGCAGGCTCTGAAGGAGATGGAAAGCAAAGAAACTTCTGTTAAATAATCGTGTTTTTATGTTTGTTGGGAATTCTTTTGGGTGTAGGGATTGGTTTTTGGTGTGAGGAGTCTTCTTGGGATTTTTGTTCGAAAGTGATATCCTAGTGGGTGCTTGCATTGTGGTGTGTCTTGTGTTGGATGCTTTTTTCTGCTCTGGGTGTAGGTGAGTCCTATTGGCATGCGGGTGAGTTCTTTGTTGGTGGTTCTTGTGGTTCTTCTATATTGTATTTAACTTTGTTTTAATTTTTAATAGAACTTGGATGGCTACTAAATGTTGGTAGCCTTCTTATTTTTCTTCAAAAAAAAAAAAAAATAGTGGCATCCTTATGTAGCGTCATGAGGGTGCTGGATTGGGAATGATGCGGCGAGTGGTTGTGATGGGGTTGATAGAGAGGATGGTGTGGGTCGCAACGAGTGTGGTGCAACAGTTCGGGCGTGACTGTGCGATGGTGGAGAGGCAGAACAACGAGGTAGCGTCGGTGGTGGCGAAAGGCTGGGGCAGAGTCAGTTGCAGAGGCATAGGTCGGTTGGGGACGAGAAGGGTGTAGGAGGGTCGTGGCTGCAGGGGTCGCTACTAGTCGGTCTGGTGACGAGGCAAGGCTGTGTGGATGGTGGCAAGGTGGTCGGAGAGGGATGGAGGAAACAATGAGGAGATGGGTGGAGGTGGTTGGGCAATGGGTGTTGTTAGGGGTGGAGAGGTGTACGGTGATGAGAATGGTGGGTGTTAGTGGAAAAATGAATTGTCTTATTGAAATATGAAAACTCTAGCCTTTCTTTTATAGAGAAGAGGCATGGGTAAATTACATGAAGAGTCTATCATGAGAAAGAAGGTTAATAACTAGGACACAAAAATAGAAAGGGCCAAAATTAAGGCCTAAGCTCGAACACTCCCTCAAGTTGGGGCATAAATATCTTCGAGTCCTAACTTGTTTGATGTCATTTCCGTGGGAGAGCTTTGGTGAAAATATCCGCTAATTGCAACTCTATAGAGATATGAGGTGTATTGATCTTCCCTTCCACCATAGAATTACATATAAAGTGACAATTAACCTTAATATGCTTCCTCCTCTTATGAAAGTCTAGATTTGAGGCTATGTAGGTGACAGATTTGTTATCACAATACATAGGAACATGACTCTTCACTGGTATGTCTAGATTAGTCAGAAAGGAGGTAATCCACATGACTTCATAAGTTGTTTGGGCTATGGCTCTATACGCTGCTTTTGCACTAGATCTCGCTATCATTGCCTACTTATCATGCCACAAAATCAGATTGCGTCCAAGAAAGATTGCAAATCTTGTCGTAGATTGCCTGATCGATACTAACCTTACATAGTCAGCATCATAATATGAAGATAACTGCTAGCCCCTATGGTCTTGAGTTATTTATGTTTATTTTATTATTTCCTGAGTTGTAGTATTTGCTATTTCTTTGAGGATAACTTGTGTAATTTTCCTACCTCTATATATTAAGAGATGGGGTTCTGGAGTGAGTGATCAGACTCATTTGTTTTAACTTGGTATCAGAGTAGTGGTGTTGGATTGATGTTTGTACCCCCTTTGATTCCCATATCCCCTTTCTCTCCATAAAAAACTAGCAGATCTCGAGGAGGCGTCGCTATAGCTACCGTTAGCCTTTTTTGGTTGATCGGTGGACCAATCTCCTCGAGAACTACTTCCACAGGGCAGTGCCAACCTTTGAGAGGGCAATGCCACCCTTGTGCAGCGTTGTCGGTGCACTAATAGTGTCGCCATTGGGCAACGCCACCCTTGGCTGGTCTTTGCGCTCCCTCACGTGGCCGTTGAACCACTTAACGTCACCTTTGGCAGCTTCTGAACAGCCTAGCGGGGCTCTCTGTAGCGGTGTAGTGTTGCCTTCTCTGGTGGCTGTGTAGCTGAGGGCTACTGACTCCTGCAGCATTGCTCTTCTTCTTGCAGCATTGCTCGATACTACTAGGGTTAGTTGCGGATCATCTCAATCTTAAATTTTTTTTGAAGGCAAGAAGGGTGAGAACCTTAAAGGTACTCACCCAATTATATTAATAACAACAAAGATAAGCACAAGGTCGTTATCCCATGGTTACATCATGAGGTAGCATCTCAAAAAACCAGTTGGGAGGAGATGAAGACAACATTCTCCACATAAGGGGTAATTCCGCTAAAGACCATTCCATTCCTCTCCAGCTAGATGCCCTACAGGGATGCCAAAACCTTTGTCCTTTCTTGGACTTGAAAGTGTTGCAATCTGCCTGCGTCGCAGCAAGACGAAAGGACACCCAAAAGGCATTTGCCGAGGTTGGATCCACCCAATTCGGCCCCAAACCATGCCACACCCTTGAGGCAAAGGTACAATGGACGAAGAGGTGGTTGCTGCTCTCTTCTGCCTGTCTGTAAAGTGGGCAGGAGGTGTCATCCAAGGTTGCCCATCGAGCTTTTGTTGCTTTCATAAGTATCCTATCACATCTTAAGAGCCAAGCAAAGAAGCAGATTTTTAACGGGTAGTCCACCGACCAGAGAAGCTTGTAGTCTCTCAAAAAATCAACGCCCAACGGAGGGGAGATGGAGGTGAGCCTTTGATAGGCTTCCTTCACAGAGAACTCACCATCGTCCCAGCCCAAGGCATCTCTGCCACTTTCAGGTTCCTAGCCTTCCAGAATTTGTAGCAACTCTTGCACCTCCTCACACTGCCGATCCAAGAGGGCCCTTAAGAAGGTCGGGCACCAGGCCCCCTCCTAACAGCTCCTGACTAATGCCCCTTTATTGGTCGCTCTAAAGAAAAGTCATAGGAACCTGTTGCTAAGAGGGTCATCCCCCTGTCAATTGTCTGTCCAAAATCTGAAGCTGTTGCCGTATCCAAGCATGGGGGTGAACCTGTCCCGGATCTTCAGTGCTACCGTGGCCAACCCTTTCAGGAAGGTTGAGGCCCCAGGCACGAGAGCTGTCAACGTCTCTCAGGAGATGAAGTCATTGTAGCATCCCCGCATGACCTCTCCAAAGAGGCTTTCCTTGCCTCCAACTAACCTGGATACCCACTTGGCAAGGAGGCTCATGTTGGCACCATCTACACTCCTGACCCCGAGACCTCCCTCTTGAATGGGCCTGCAAACATCTTTCTAGGCAACTAGTGTTGCGCCTCGGCCAGCATTGCCAAAGTTCGTCTAGAGGAAGTTTCTCATGATGTTAGTGATCTTCTCAACCTGTCGGGGGGCCCTAAAGATTGAAAGGAAATACATTGGCATAGAGGAAAGGGTTGCCTTGGGAAGCGTTAATCTGCCTCCCTTGGAGAGTAGCCTGGATGCCTACCCTGCTAGTCTCCCCTCCATCTGCTCCAGTAGTGGAAGCCAGTCCTGTAGCCTGAGCCTCCTGTCAGTGAGGGGTAGACCAAGGTATGGAAGGGGTATCTCTCCCATCTCCGTACCAAGGGCGGTCCTATAGATCTGCTGCTTCTGTGGGGTGAGATTGGGGGGAATGAAGGTCGACTTTGTGTAGTTGATCTGCAAGCCAGACACCTCCCAAAACATTTGCATCACTAAGCGAATCCTCCATGCTTTTGCGGTTGTCCCCTCCACCAGTTGTAGTGTGTTGTCAGCGTATTGCAGGATTGGGACTTCACAGTCACCTCTTGCCCAGAAGCCTTTGAACAATCCGTGTGCATAGGATTTCGTTATGGCCCTGGCCAATGCATCCACTGCCAGGACAAAGAGCATGGGGACCAGTAGGTAGCCCTGCCTGACCCCCCTATGCAGCTACACCCAGCCCCCCGTCGGGTTGCTGTTGACTAGGACGGGGAAGGAAGTCGTGGTGATGCAGCGCTTCACCCAATCAATCAATCTGCTTGGGAATCCCCTCTTGGTCAGCGATGCACAAAGGAAGGACCATTGAACTGTGTCGAAAGCCTCAGGGAAGTCCACCTTCTAGAGGAAGGCCATGGTCTTTTACCTCCTCCAATAGGCCAAGGCCTCCAAGGTGATAACAAAGCCATCTAGGATTCCCCTTTCGGGGACAAAAGCTGTTTGTGCCTGAGATATGAGGTCAGGGAGGAGCTCTTTTAGCCTATTCGCTAGAGCTTTGACAACAATGAGGTAAGCTGCATTGGAGAGAACAATCGATCTAAAGTCTTCAATCGCCTCAGCCCTTTCCTTTTTTAGGAGTATGAAAAGGAAGGATTTGTTTAGCTTGTCAAACTTGGCATTTCCTATCTTGAATTTAGCCATCATCTACATCACATCGTCCTTCACCAAGGGCCAGAACTCCTTGTAGAAACGGATGGGGAAACTATCCGACCTAGGGCACCCATCCGCATTGAGGCCCCAAACCGCTGTCCTGATTTTGTCCTCTGAGAAGGCCCCTGCAATGGCCTCTGCTTGCTGCTCCGAGATGCGTTTGGAACCTTCCCTTGTGCAACGCCATTCGTCGACACCTCACCTGTCGGAGAAATCTCTGTAATAGCTGGCAGCCGCTCTCCTAACATCCTCTCTCCCTTGATATCGCGTACCCTCCACCAGCAGACTATCAATCCAGTTAATTTGCCGCCTGGGCAAGGTCACTTGGTGGAAGAACTTGGTGTTGTAGTTTCCTTCCTTCAGCCATCTCTACCGAGATCTGGTTTTCCAATCTATTTTTGCTTTCCTATCCTCTTCTTGAACCACCTTCATCTCAACGGCCCTGTGAGCCCTATCCGCCTCGAGGAGCCGACCCTCATCCTTTCTCCTATCTGACCTGCAGATCTCTGCGAGTGCCTTTGTTCTGCTTTGTTCTCTTCTTTGCTTCAACGCCTTTTGGTATTCCTTGAGGTAGCTCTTTCGGGAGGCTAGCTTCGATGCCAAGTGAGTTGTCGCCGTCCCTTTCGCCTCCAAGGACCTCCATTTGCACTCAACTATCTCTCCGAATCCTTCATCAATCAGGATCTTTTGAATTTGAAATAGGTGCCAACCATTTGGCCCTCATTGCATTGCCAAAGGAGGAGGTATGATCGGAGAAAGGCCTTTCCATTGGCGAGACGGCTGCCAATGGGAAGACCTTTACAAGTTTAGTCTTGATGGTTTGATTTTTATCTTCTATTCACAACAAGATTGTCTGTGGTCTGGTTGAAGCACAATGGCGTCTACAAGTTCATCTGAGGTGACATCGGAGCAAGTCTTAGAGATAGGAGGGTACAAGAGTCCCTTCTGTAATGACCCGAGCTTAGACCCGAGTCTAATCAAGAGAAACTAGCCTTGACTGCTTGTTAGGTATGGGCCCAATGTACCTAAACAACCACCCAAAATGCTTAAGCCTAAATTGTCAAGTAGTAATTCACAATCCTTATATTCCACCACTCACTTAAATGAGCTTGTGATGTGCGATTATTTTTGAGGGTGTTACAAATTTTCCTACTTGAAATTCTGACGTCCCCGTTAGGGTTCAATACTCCCAGTAGTAGTGGTAACTTTGCCTCATGGTGCACTTTTTTGCCGTCCCAAGGGCAACCCTTTCCTCCTATTAGAGGGAGTTTGGCTTTAATACCATTTGTAACGACCCAAGCCTAGACCTGAGTCTTGTTAGCATATGCATCTATTTTATATGACGGGTCTTTTGCTATTTTGTTTCTTGTACTGGTGTTGTACTGCAACTTTTCCATCTCTCCATTATATAAGGAGAGGCAGGGTACAACAATAGAATTATCTCATTTCCTTTAATTTGGTATCAGAGTGGTGGTTCTAGATCGAGGCTCTAGGTATCCCACCCTTAAGGCCTCCAAACCCTGACCACCAAACCCCTCTCTCTCTTTCTCTCTCTTTACGCTGGTGCACCACCTCTGGTGGGTCTCCCAGTGGCCCAGCGGTGATGGCGACCACTTGGCCTGGCGAGCGACGGTGCAGCACATGCACACCACAACGGTGACGGTAGCTATGAGGGGCCTATAGCCCTATTCTAGGGCTGCGTTCCTTGTAGTCATAGGGAGAGAGCTTTAGGTCCCCATGGGGCTGTCTCAGGTGTTTTTCCTGCACCCGGGTGAGGCCAACGTCCGTCCAAGGGGGCTTTTCAATGAAGATACAGATCTGAAACCAGATAATTTCAGATCTACTGTTGTTTCTTTGATGTTGGAAGGTTAACTGAGGCTCGCAGATTGCAAAGATGGCTTCTTCAGATCAACTCGATCAGTTCGAGGTAACATTGGGCTCTCTTTCGGACACCAGGGTACTAAAAAACCCGTTCTTCGACCCCATCATCAAACTAGATGAGACCAACTACCCACGGTGGTCCTAGACTTTTCTTATGATCGTCAGTGTTTACGGGAAAAATTACATTCTTACGGATCCGGAGCCTACAGACAAGACTGGCATACATGCCAACTAGTACAGAGACAACGCTATGGTTTGTGCATGGCTTATGCAGACTGTCATTCCCCGGATAGGGGATGAGATTATGTACTATTCGACAGCGAAGGAGATGTTGGAGTCTTTGTGTGAGTCATACTCACATGCCAAGAACTCCACACATGTTTTTTAGGTCTGTAATGACCTCTTTCACTTGCATCAAGAGGGACGCACGCTGTTGCAGTATTACTCCCTTATGAAGGGAATGCTGGAGAGGCATCACTCCTACTTACCAGGGTGTGCCTGTGACTCTTGGAGGAGCTTTTAAAGACAGTTGGCAGTCTCTCTTTTCTTGTCAGACCTTGGACCTAAGTACATAGCAGCTAGAGATCAGATCCTCACCACTCCTCAGCTTCTTACTCTGGAGGAAGCCTACAGCAGACTTAGCGGAGTAGCAGTGCACACTTCTGCTCCTGACTTTAGTGCTCTGACGTTGGCACTAGCCGTGACCCTTGGACGTGGTAGGGGTGCTCCCTTCCTTGCGCGTAGTTGTGGACGCTGACGCTCTTTTGGTAGACGTGTTCGGTCTTCGTGCACCTACTGTGGCAGGATGGGCCACTTTGAGGCTACATGTTGGCAGAAGCATGCTAGGTCACCTGTTGCCAATTAGGCAATCGTTGTCACTGATGGAGCCTCTTCGAGTCTTGAGGTTAGATCGCTGAATACAAAGATTGAGACTCCACGGTAGCAGATTGCCCAGTTAGCCCAGACATCCCCTTCTCAGCCTCCAGACACTGCAGCCATTGCCTCATCTTTTGAGGCACCTGCGACTGGTATGTCGTCTCTTTTATCTCCTAGCGATTGGTTGATTGACTCTAGTGCATCTAAGCACTTGCATGGCGACAGATCTTTTTCTCAGTTAGCACCAATTACGCTAGCTAGTATTGTACAGGTGGTAGATGGGAAACACTTGCCACTTGTTGGCAAGGGAGATATGTCTTTATCTCCGACCTTGCGACTGGCAGGTGTTTTCTACGTTTCTAATTTTCCATTGAGTTTGTTGTATGCTAGCAGTATTACCAAAGATCTGAACTGTCGAGCTATATTTGATGCGTCTTCTTATGTCTTGCAAGACAAGCTCACTAGGAAGACGATTGGTGGAGTACGTGAGGAACAAGAGGTATATTGTTTGAGTTATACTGTTGTTGTTGCTTCTGCTACCCAGGGCCTTGGTTCTGCTGGGTCCCCTCTCTAGTGGTATCATCACCTTGCTCACCTACCCATTGATCGTCTCAAATGCATTTTGTCGCACTTACCCTCTACTACTGCTTTCACCTGTGATGCCTGTCAGATGGGCAAGCACAACAGGGCTAGTTTTTCCACTTCTGTTTCTATTGCCTTTGTTGCTGTGTTTGATTTGGTTCACATGGAAGTTTGGGGTGTCAGTCGTATTTTTGATTGGCTTGGGAACATATATTATTTTGTGTTAGTGGATGATTTTTTCTATCTTTCCTGGTCGTTTCTTTTGAAAAATAAGTCTAATGTGGGACATATTGTTGAACATTTTGTCAAAGAAATAAAAACTCAACATTCATGTTTTGTGAAACATTTTTGGTCTGATAATGGCTTAGAATTTTGTACCACTCGGTTGCGACTTTCTTTTCCAGTTGTGGCATTATTCATTAGATCACTTGGCCTCACACCTCTCAGTAGAATGGTGTTGCTGTGAGGAAGCACTATCACTTGATGTTGCTTGTACCTTGTTGATTCATTATTCGGTTCCTTCTCTTTACTGGGGTGAAGCTGTTTTGACGGCTTATTTTTTGATCAATCGGATGCTTAATGTTGCTTTACACGAGCGGATTTCTTTGCAGGTTATGTATCTTGATAGACCCTTGTTTTCATGTCACCCCACAGACTTTTCATTGTGTTGCTTTTGTCCATTTATTGGGATCAAGCCAGGATAAATTAGCATCGAGAACAGTTAAGTGTGTTTTTCTTGGGGATACTCGAACTCAAAAGGGGTATCGGTGTTTTGATCCGATTACTTCTCAGTAATTTGTTTCAGCAGATCTTACGTTTCATCAGGCGACACCCTTCTTTTCTCTATTTGCAGCTGAGCTATCTTCTGAGGGTGATATGGCACCTATGCCATTTACACCTATTCGCTTTGGGAGTTTTCTTGAGACTCCTGTCCCTACTATCTCACCACCACCACCACCACGACTTGCTACGCTACTCTTTCCACGTTTGACTGAGCCACTTTAGACATATATACATCCTCACACTACCTTCGGGGGCCCCCTCCCTTGCCTTCACCAGTGGATTCTCAGGTGAGTCCCTTAAACACTGACGCTTGTTGCCACATGTTGATCACAGGGACATGACAGATAATGTGACAGGTGATGATCTGGATCTTCCGATTGCTGTTTGGATGAGGCCACAGACTTATGCTACTTACCCGACGGTTGGGACACTTTCTACTGACAGCCTAGGCCTTGGGTTTGCAGGCTTCACCCAGGTGTTGGTTGCTACTCTCATCCCAGTGACTTATTGCGAGGCCATGCTTGATCCGAGATGGCAGATAGCCATGGAGGATGAGATGGCTGCTCTTAGGGGTCGTGGGACCTGGGAGCTCACTCTACTTCCAGACAGAGCTACGATTGTTGGCTGTCGATGGGTTTTCACAGTGAAGTTCAACCCAGATGGAGGTATCACCAGATACAAGGCACGCCTCGTGGCAAAGGGGTTTACCCAAACCTATGGGGTGGACTTCTTTGACACTTTCTCACCAGTTGCCAGACTTCTTACAGTACGGGTATTGGTAGTAGTTGCGGTCTAGCTTAGTTGGCCCTTGCATCAGTTGGATGTGAATAATGCATTCCTCTACGGTGATCTCCAAGAAGAAGTTTACATGTAATAGCCGCTGGGCTTTGAGGTTTAGGGGAAGCGTGTATGTAGACTGCGAAAGGTCATCTACGGCCTCAAGTAGAGTCCCAGAGCATGGTTTTAGAGGTTGTCAGGTTGTGTAGGCAGCTGGATTCAGGAAATCGACAGCTGATTTATCTCTTTTTGTCAGGACTAGACGAGGTACTGTGGTGCTTCTCGTATACGTTGATAACTTGATCGTTATAGGGGATGATGTGTAGGGTGTCATTGAGATCAAGTACATTTTGGCGGAGTAGTTTATCATGAAAGATTTGGGGGTCTACGATATTTTTTCATATTGAGGTTGCCCAGAGTAGGAAGGGTGCAGTCCTGTTCTAGAGGAGGTATGCATTGGATATTCTGTAAGAGGTGGGCATACTTGTGGCCAAGGCAGCCAACATTTCTATGGATCCCAAGATGCTACTTTATGATGAGGATTTATAGTTGGTGGACAACAGGTAGTACAGGCAACTTGTGGGCAAGCTGTTATATCTAACTATAACAAGGCCTGATATCTCCTTTGCAGTGGGGAGATTGAGTCAATTCATGGCCAAGCCAACACGACAAAACTGGGATGTAGCATTGATGGTGCTCAGATACATCAAGAAGGCTCCTGGAAAAGGACTTTTCTTCTCCAAGGGGTCTACTGTGACTTTGGTTGGCTACTCTGATGCAGACTATGTTGGATGTCACATGAACTGAAAATGCACTACAGGGTTCTGCACCTTTTTAGCAGGAAATCTGATTACATGGAGGAGCAAGAAACAATGCACAGTTGCTAGGTCGAGTGCCGAGCTTGAGTACAGGGCCATGGCTCAAACGACTGCAGAGATGATGTGGATCAGGTCCTTACTCATTGATTTGGAGGTATAGTTTTCTAACTCGATGGAGATGCGGTGCGATAATAGAGCAGCTACCTTCATTGCCAACAACCTAGCATTTCACGAGAGAACGAAGCGTGTAGAGGTTGATTGCCATTATAGCATAGATATTATTCAGAAGAGGCTACTATATACAACACCTGTCATGTTTAAGGAGCAGATTACAGATATTACCAAGTCCTTGGCTAGGTCTTTATTTGATTTGTATGTATCCAAGCTGAGCATGATAGATATCTATGCTCTAGTTTGAGGGGAGTGTTAGCATATGCATTTATTTTGTATGAGGGGTCTTTCGCTATTTTATTTCTTGTATTGGTGTTGTATCACAACTTTTCCACCTCTCCATTGTATAAGGAGAGGCATGATTCAATAATAGAATTATCTCATTTCCTCTAATTAGTCTAATGAGAAAAATTGGCCTTGACAACTTGGGTACGAGCCCCATGAACCTAAACCACCTAAATTGCCTAAGCCAAGTTGATAGGTAGTAATTCTCAATTCTTATATCCCACCACTTTTATAAGTTTATGATGTGGGACTATTTTTTGGGGGTTATACATCGTAAACTCATGAAAGTGAGTGGTGGGATATAACGATTGAGAATTACTACTTGACAACTTGGGCTTAAGCATTTTGGGTGATTGTTTGGGTCCATTGGGTTTGTACCCAATAAGTTGTCAAGGTTAGTTTTTTTCATTTGACTGGGCCTAGGCTCGAGTTGTTACAATGGTATTAGAGCCAAACTTCCTTTAGTAGGGGAAAAGGGCTACCCTTGGGACAACAAAGAGTGCACCATGAGGTGGAGCCACCATTACTACTCGGAGTATCGAACTCTAACTAGGACATCAGGATTTCAAGTGGGGGAGGTTGTATCCAAAAAATAGTTTCACATCGTAAACTCATGAAGTGAGTGGTGGGATATAAGGATTGAGAATTACTACTTGTCAACTTAGGCTTAGGCATTTTGGGTGGTTGTTTGGGTTCATGGGGCTCGTATCCAACAAGTTGTCAAGGCCAGTTTCTCAATTAGACTCAAGTTTAGGCTCGGGTTGTTACAATTGAATTTGGCTATGATACCATTTATAATGACCCGAGCTTAGACTCAAGTCTAATCGAGAAAAACTAGCCTTGACAACTTGTTGGGTATGAGCCTAATGGATCCAAACAACCACTCAAAATGCTTAAGCCCCAGTTGTCAAGTAGTAATTCTCTATCATTATATCTCACTATTTACTTTCATGAGTTTACGATGTGGGACTATTTTTGGAGGTGTTACACCTTCTTTGGTCTCTTAGTGAAGTTGGTTGAGACCAATTAGAGTTTGTGGTCATAGACCTTTCTGATGACAGAAGGTTATGATGAGTATGTTCAGCTTAAACCAGAACCATAAAACAAGACTAACAAGAATGTGTCATGAAAGGACAATGGCATAGTCTGTGCTTGGATCATGAACAACGTTATTTTAAGGATTGGAGACGAGATTATGTATTACAAGACAATGAAGGAGAGGTGGGATAATCTTCATCATACCTATTCCCACAAGAACTCTACTAGAGCCTTCTAGATATATAGCGAGCTCTTTCAGCTTTGTCAGGAGGGTCGTATGCTCGCACAGTACTACTCGACCTTGAAGGCTTTGTTAGAGAAGTATAATGCGTGTAGACCTGTGTGCATGTGCGTTACTTAGAGATCTTACCATTGTGAGGCTGCAGTGCTTCAGTGCTTGGTAGGCCTTCGACCAGACTACACTACTGCATGCTTACGGACTTACTCTCTTGGAGTTTCCTACCTTGGAGAAGACATACAACCAGATGAGTAGAATCCCTGTTACTCTCAGTCCTACAGAACCTGTAGGATAGACCATAGCCCTTGCTGCAACTTAGGGTCGTGGTACCCCTACTGTATGGGGTAGAGGATGTGGTTGTTGATTTACTGGGTGTGGACCTCCAATTTGCACATATTGTGGCAAGATTGAACATATTGAGAGTACATGCTGGACCAAGCATGGTTGTCCTCCCATTGCCAATAGGTAGTTATTACCATAAAGAAAGCAATTGACACGATGCTTGTGCTGAAGGCAAACTATGATGACTTGCTATAGCATCTCATAGAGTTGTCCTAAGAGACATCATCCGCCTCAGAGACCACTGCATTCGCTTCTCCGTCAGGTATATAGTTTTCTTTCACCACCACTACTGATGATCAGTGTGATATAGAGTGGTTGGTTGACTTTGGGGCCTCTCGACATCTCTACAGAGATAGATGTTTTCGTCATATCCAATCCGTTCCACCTTAAAAGACAATGCATGTTGTAGATGGGAGGTATTCTCAGATTGCGGGGCAAGGGGAGGTTTCTGTTACCCCTATTATGGGACTGACTGATGTTCTTATTGTGCTTGATTTTCCTATTAATTTGTTGTCAGCTAGCAAGATTACGAAGGAGTTGAATTATCGTGCGACATTTGACGCTACTAAGTGCACATTTTAGGATATCGTGACGGGGAGGGCGATTGGTGGCGACCATGAGGAAGGGGGTGTTTATTGCCTATTCCAGTCTTCCTTTGTTGTTGCTTGCCATGAGGGTGTTACTATCTCTGTTGGGTCCTTGTTCTAGTGGAATCTTCGTTTTGGTCACCTTTTATTGGATAGGCTAGTCGCATCATTCCTTATATTTCTCTATCTACTGTTATCACCTGTGATGCTTGTCAACTTGGCAAGCATCATTAGAGTTTGTACTTTGCCAGTCAGCTCACAATCTATTGAGTTGCTTCATTTTGTTCTTGCTGATGTGTGGGGGCCTAGTCGGATTTTTGATTGATTAGGTCATCGTTATTATTTAGTCATTGTAGATGACTTTTCACATCTATCTTAGTTGTTAGTGTTAAAGAATAACTCTGATGTGGACAATGTGTTGGAACATTTTATTTTAGAAATAAAAAATTAATTTGGCATTTATGTTAAGAATGTTTGTTTAGACAATGCTCTTGAATTCTATCTTTTATAAGTCTTCTGGGATTATTCATCACATTACTTGTCCTTATACGTTTCAACATAATTGGGTTGCTGAGAGGAAACACAGGTAGATACTTGATGTGGCATGTACGTTGCTTATTCACCATAGTGTCCCCTCTCTCTATTGGGGTTATGCTGATCTTACGGCGTGCTACTTAATTCACCCTTTTCTGCAATACATGAGCTGATTCCCCTATAACTTTTATATCTTGAGGCTAATATGCTTCATGTTCCTCTTTGGGTGTTGGGTTGTGTTGCTTTTGTACACATTACCACTTCAGGTCGGGATAAGCTTGCTCTTAGGGTTGTTAAATGTGTCTTTCTGGGATATTCTCGTACTCATAAGGGGTACCATTGTTATGATCCCCTTACATAGATCCTGTGTGAGTGCGGATATTACTTTTTACGAGTCTATCCCCTACTCCATTACAGGATGGAGTCTCTCTCTTGAGGCTATTAAGGCACTTATGCCCATTCCCCCTATACCCTTGGAGGCTACCCCAATCGATGAGTCACCACCCTTTGAGTCACCACCCTTTAAGCTTGTACCCTTGGAGTCTGCTTGATTTTGGGATCCCTCGTCACCTACTGACAACCTATTACCTATCGGTAGCAACCCCCTTCCTCTATGCTAGCTCCTTCTCTGCCTTAGGTGAGTACAGGTGATTTACACACTGATGAGTTTGTGCATAGTGATGATACAGGTTGTTTATAGGATGATGGTGGTGAGGCTGTATCTAGTGCTGAGATGGAGCCTCCTGCAGCAGATGACCTGGATCTTCCTATTGCAGTTCGCAACGCATCACGGAGTTGTGCCAAATATCCCATATCACATGCCGTATCCACTACATTTTTAGGAGGGGCCTATAGCAAGTTTTGCCATGCTCTCTTTGCTATGTCCATTACTGCTAGTTATTAATAGGCCATGCTTAATCCTAAGTGATGCCAGTAGATGGAGGATGAGATGACCACTCTTCTCTCCCGTGACACCTAGGACTTGCAGACCTACCTTTAAGAGCTTCCGTTGTTAGGTGTTGATGGGTGTTTGCCATCAAATATAACCTTGAGGAGATGATTGCCAGACAAAGCCCATCTTGTGGCCAAGGGATTTAAGCAGACATATGGGGTGATGTCTTTGACACATTATCTCTGGTGGTATGTCTTCCTACAATCTGCATTTTGATTTTTGCTGCAGTGTAGTATGATTGGCCCCTTCACTAGCTCGATGTCGAAAATGTCTTCCTGTATGGTGACATGTAAGAAGTATACATGTAGCATCCTCCTGGCTATGAGGTTTAGGGGCAGTGTTCCTGAGTGTGTTGCTTACGTGAGGTGATTTATGGTATGAAGTAGGGTCTTAAGGCCTAGTTCCATAAGCTGTTAGAGGTTGTTGAGACATTGGGCTTCTAGAGGTCTTCTTCGGATCATTCCTTGTTTATTAGGAGGATGACATAAGGTGTGGTGGTATTACTAGTTTATGAAGATGACATCATTCTTACTGTGAATGATGTCATTAGTATTGTTGAGGTTAGTTGAGGTTAAGAATAGTTTGGCAACTAATTTTGTTATAAGAGATCTTGGTCCTCTTGGGTACTTTCTTGAGATAGAGGTGGCACAGAGCAAGAAGGGTGTTCTTTTCCAAAGAATGTATGCACTTGACTTGGTACAGGAGACCAACATGGTAGGAGTAAAGGTAGCCAATATCCCTATGGATCCCAAGATGCGTTTGTATGATGAGGTTGAGGCAGTGGATAATTGGCAGTACAAAGGCCTAGTGGGTAAGCTTTTGTATTTGACCATTACCAAACCTGATATTTTCCTTGTTGGGAAATTTGAGCTAGTTCATGGATAAGCCTACTAGGTAGCGTTGGGATGCCGCAATGATGGTGCTAAGGTACTTGAAGAAAGCATCAGAGGGGGATCCTATTCATTTTTTGCACGCGTTTGTTGCAGTGCGAACATGACATCAAACTAAATCGAATGCGCTACGAATATGAAACCAGAACTGATGAGTATGGGTCAAACAGAGGGAGGTGAATGAATCTAACTACAAATTTACTAATTAGACTATCTTTCTAAACATGCAATTAGGAGAATCAAATTGAGAATAGAAATATGAAGAAATAGCAAAAAAATAGGAAATGTAAAAAGTAGAAATTCGACGTCGAGAGTGGTGTAGAGGATGAAGCTTGGAGATGGAGCATGCAGATACGGAGACAAGAGTGCCTACGTGTAGAACTTCTCTAGAGATTGGCGTAGTATCCTCAGATGCAAGAGGCTTGCACCCGAGTAGAGAAAGGCGTGAGAGAGAAGGTTTCAACCTTTGAACTTGAGAGAGGAAGAATGATGTCCCCTTCATGGCCATCCACTAGGGTTTAAATAGAAGATTTGGAGGCTTCCTATTGGTGGATCTAGGTAGGTTTGGATCAAGGCTGTGTAGGGCTAGGATTAGATCTTGGAAAATCAAAGGCTCTGGTTTAAAGTTGAGGCTAGAAAGATAGGTGGCTTTTGTTGGAACCTAATTGAGGGCTAGGATCCAATTGGAAGGAGGATCAAGGGCTAGGATTAGATGTGGGGTTTTGGATAGGTTAGGGTTTGTTAGGTCCAAATAATGGAGGGTGTAGCAATAAATCTTTTAAGATTTATCTTACTTGTTTTAAATTTTTGATCTATTTTCGTTTCGAATTTCAAATTGCATATAAAAGAAAAGTTGTAGCTCTTGAAATCAGCTTTTAAATGCAGCTTAAATCACTTAATTTGGATTTAAAATGAAAAAATTATAGTTAAATACTAAATATGTGTCATGCTGTCACAAATTTCGGAATTAAAAATAGGATTTGGTTTAGGATTAGGTTTAGGACCTTAGGATCTAGATTTAATGATGAGGATCAAAGGTGTAAAGGTGCATTAGGTTAGGTTTTGTTGGATTGGTGGTGGAAATAGGGTATAGATTTAGGCTAGGTGGATAGTCAATTGAGTTAGCTTGGATAGGATTGGGTGAGCCTAATTAGGAAATGTAAGTTCAAATGGATTTAGCCAAGGAAGAGGGCTTTAATTAAGTTCAAACTTGGTGACATAAATACAAATGCACAGATCAAGGAACCACATATAGGTATTGGAAATATTGCATAAAAATCCTAGAGAATGTAATATTTACATAATGATGCAATATGACTAGACTAATCTATTCTAATGCAATCAGATCCAAATTACCCTTAAACTAGTAATAGTTAAGCATGAATTAGTTAATTAAATATGAATATATCATACCTTCATGCCTATTTTTTGTTAGTTCTTGGGCAAAATCAAAGTAGAAAATATTTAGCAAAACCAATACGAGTCTAAGTTTGACTTAGATTTTTCACCGACTCAAAAGAAAATGTACATAAAATTTTAACAACGAAGACTCAACAACTCTAAGATACAGGCTTAAATACAAACTGCCTAAATCCAATCAGAGATTTTATTAGCTTTATACTTGGGTCTCATGAGCAACTTTTTATGGATCAGCCAACCCACTTAAGGTTTGAATCGGCTTGAAATTTAAGCTTTCTTTGTGGAGAAGAATTTGACCCCTCAATTGGGTAATCTTATTGGATTCTAAATTTGCAACAAGACTGAGACTGCCTTTAAGCTTTATTGATCTTTGTTTTCATATCTACCTTACTAAGGACTGGTAGCTTTCATCCTACACTTTTCTATCCTTGGGTCAATCTTAAAGGTATATCTCCCCAGTTAAATTGTTTGGTTTTTTTTTTTGGGAACCTCACTATTTTTAGGTTTTTGAAATATTTGGACACACTTTTTATTTTGTTTTTGTGATTTTTTTCTTTTTCTTCCACTATTTTATTGTTCCTTTTCTCCAATTTACACTCATTTTTCTAAGTAGGTGACTTCCATTATCTTGTTTAAGAACATTTCCCAAATAAAGACACGAAAAGCTAAAGATGCAATGTTGGGATCTAAACACCGTACATTTGGGGAGCATACCTAGTGTAACATGCCAGCTATACCTCAATATAGGTCCTATTGACTAAAATTTCAGTGGTAGGTTGCCCAAAAGACGAGTCAGTGTATAAGCGTAAGGGTAGATAGCTTAATTTTTGCAAACTTTTCAAAATAGCAGGTAGGAAGACAAGTTACATACTTATTACTCTCTTGACTTGATACTTCGGCTTAAGGATGTATGAAGTAAATTCATATTTTAGTAAGTAAATGATCTAATTAAGTCGAAATACGTTTTGAAGAGTCTAAGTAAAAAGATTTTAATTGTATGTTTCTTAAGATTGGTAAATTGTCAAAGTCAATAATTTGACTTTTCCTAACTTAGGACTCTAAAAACACGGATTGTTTTTCTTTTGGCATTTTTTTTTTTAAAACAACGGAATGAGAAACATATGATTATGCGAGAAAATACAGAAACATGGAAAAATTGAAACATGTGGTGGATATTTGCAAAATTATACACTTCCATGCTTATTTCTTACATTATCCTCAATGTATGATTAAAGCAGAAAAATACATAAAATAGCATAAGAGAAGAATGATTGAACTTGATGTCCATGCTGAATAATCAATCTATTCCCAATCAATTGTATACTATGATAAAATAAGAGAAACTAAGTTATCACAAATCAACGTTGGGCTGTCTCTTAATAAGCGTTGAATTTTATGTCTATGACTAGACGTAGCTCAGACTTTCAGTAAAGAAATATTAATTATCTGGCTCCCACAAATATAAATTGTGAAAATGATATAACCTTGTAGGTAGGATGCCCACATAAGTGAATCAATTGGTTATGTAATCCCATTTTGGAGGGTGGGTACAAGGTAGATAAATAAAGAGAAGCTGCACCCAGTGGCTTTCAATGCTAAGGACATGAGGTGCAGTGTTGGGATTTGAGTTATGCAATTCAAGTGCAGAAGGTTTGTGCTTGGTAAAGTTCTGTGCCCAATGATAGTAAGATTTGAAGTGAGGATGTAGATGTTGGGCTAGCTTAGGTTCGCTAGACTCAAATTCAGGTAAATCATAAGGGTCCTTGCAAAGTGTTGGATGTTTTAAGAGTAGAGGCACCCTTAGATCCTCGACATCACCTCCCAAAAATTTCTCTTAGTTTCACCACTTGCTTGCTTTTTTGCTTGAAATCCAAGTCTTTTGAATCACCCATGTTAACATCAGACTTGGTTGCATCAATGAGAAACCAAAGTCCAGGACACATGATTCAAAGTCAGGTTTATATGCATTTGATGTGAAGGTGAAACTAATCATTGGAGGTTCATTTAATTCTTGTGCTTCACTTAAAGTAACTTTTTTCCTGGACCAGAAATTCTGTCCTCAGAGATTAATGTCTCATATTCCAATTGCTTATCCATGAAAATTGAGTCAAACATTCAAAGTTCAACTCCACATCATATACAACGGTAGGTAATTCTTACTCTTTCTCTCCCAACAATTTCTTTAGCTCCAGAATATCTCCTTCACATCTTTGTAAGTAGCTAGCATATTCTTGTGTTATATTGTTGGGAGTGATTTCTTTTATTACTGAGTTCCTCAATCAAGCTACATCTCCCATTAATATTCTTGGATGCCTTGAAAATACTCAATTGCATCATTTGGTCCCCAAAGGTAATTTCCATGATTCCAGAGTCACGATCTATATGCGCCTGGGCAGTGGCTAGGAAAGGTCATCCTAAGGTGATGGGGATGTTGCTCATTACCTTTGGGTACTTTCATGTTAAGGACTAAAAAGTCTAAAGGGTAGAAAAAGTCCTTGATTGACAATCACATTTCCCAACACCCCCTTAGAGTTGTTACTAATCGATCAGCTAGCTATGGAATGATAGAAGTGGGTTTTAAATCACCGAGTTCGAGTTTCTCATAAAGCACAGTTGGAATGAGATTGATGGAAGTACCTAAGTCTAGGAGAGTCCCGTTAAAATTCAAGTTACGTATGTTGCAAAAAATCAGAGGGGCTCCCAGGTCTTGAGGTAGTTTGTTCAAAATCAAGGAACTTGCTTGTTCAAAGAGAACTACCTTCCTAGTAGTGCTTGATTTAGGCTTGCACTTTGTCATGGTTAATTCCTTTAAGTATTTAGCGCAAGTCGGGATGTATTTGATAACTTTGAGTGGCACATTGATGTGGACTTGCTTAAACAAATCATGCCACATTTCATTGGTAGGCTGGGACTTCTACTTTATGGGCCTATTCAGGTCCTCAGGGAAAGGAATGTGGATCTCTTGGTCTATTGGGTCATGAGCTTGGGTTCCTTTTTCTTCAATTTCAGGCTCCTTAGTCAATTCATGTACACTAAGACCTTTAAGGATCGAGTGAGAGGTCCAAGCAAGGTCCTGGGTGGTCTTCCCACTTCTTAGAGTGATTGAATTAGCAGTAGCTGGTGGGTACAGGTTTGAGCCTTAAGATGAACTTGGCAAGTCATGTCCAACCTGTTGAGGAGTTTGATTGTAGTTGATTCCCAGATTAGTTTGATTTAAAGGTGGGTTAAAGCTTTGGAGGAATCAAGGGAGCTTGTTGAATCACATGAGCTTGGTTTTGAAGCTCCTAATTTTGATTAAACCCTAGAGGGAATGTTCCTTTATTAGGCACATTTCTAGGGTTTGGAACAACTTGTGAAGAGAGGGCACCAATTGGTCTAGCATTAGGTTTAAGGCACATTTTTAGGGTTTGGAACAACTTGTGAAGAGAAGGCACCAATTGGTCTAGCATTAGGTTTAAGGCCTTAAGTGGTTTTCAGATCTTGATGGATCGATTTATTTGTTGCATAGCTTGCAACTTTAAGTTGTGCGTATCCATCAATTGTTGGTTCTGGTTTAGGAGAGCCAACTCAGTTTGGCTTGGTTGACCAGCTGGCAAGGGTATGCAGGTCTGACCTTGATTGCAAGTATTTTGAAAATTAGGGTTCACCTAGTAGGGCTTAGATTAGGAAACCTATTGGTTCCCTTGCCTTTGGTTTCTCCGAGAGAAATCCAGGTGATTTCTCCAACTGAGGTTGTAAGTGTTGGAGAAAGCATTATTTTTACTATCTCCTTGGATAGTCGAAACATCCTCATATGTAGATGATGATGAGGATAACAGTGTAGAATTAGGATAACATGCATTAAGGGTCCCTATTTGGACCCTATTAAGAGGGTCTTAGGTCAAATGGCTCGTATCCTAAGCACGTGCAGGTTATTCACAAGCTCCCTTCCTGAGGGAGCTCGGATGGTAGGTGATGGGAGGGTTGCTCTCTTCCTATTTTGGCTTTTTAGTTCATCCAATTTCCTGGATACCAAATCAACCTTATCCAACTTCTCACAGATGAAATTCATATCCATATTATTTGTATTATCTTGCACCTCATAAACTCCACTCTTAGATTGCAAGGGTCTCCCACGAGTTTCTATGGAGGCATTATTCAAGGAATTTTTGCTATATTTTCAAATAATTCAAATGCACTAATATCATCTTTACTCATAAAGTTGTCTCTACATAATGCATCCACCTGGCTCCTCATTTGATCATTTAGCCCGTGATAGAATATCTACACTAGTTGCCATCTAGGAATCTCATGTTGTGGGCATTTCCTAATTAGATCCATGAATCTCTCCCAAGTTTCATGTAATGGTTCTCTTGGTTGCTAGGAGAAGGTGGTAATGGCTTTTTTAAGTGCATTGGTTTTTCCGATCGGGAAATACTTTTTAAGAAAGGCGTTTCTTAGCTCCTTCCACGTCGTGATAGGCCTCCCTATGGTTCGATTCCAATGGCTTACTCTCTTTCAAGGCAAAAAGGAAGAGCTTCATTTTCAGTGCATCATTACTTAGATTTGGGATTCTAGTGGTCTCACTAATGGTTGTAAATTCTTCTAGAAATTGGAAGGGATCTTAAGAATTATTTCCACAGTGCTTAATCTCAAAGTGTGCCTCAATAGGTGGAACCCTAACATAAGGTTCAGGTGTATAAGTGGAGGGGTTGTAGAAATCTCTTAATGGTCTAGGAGGCTCTTGTTGTGGATTCTTGATTTGGAGTAGTTCAGGTAGCTCTTGCATTTAAGTTTGATGACTTCCTTGGAATTGATTCAATTGTTGTTGGAGCAATTGGATTTGAGCTTGTTGGTCCATTTGATTTCCTTGGCAATTATGATTTGGAGGGGGTCGATTTGGGTTGGCTTGGTCAACCATCAGATCAGGTTCAGAATTAGATTCAGATGGAGAGCTGGGTTCACTAATAATCAATCTCCTCCTAGGTTCCCTTTCTAAAGGTTGCACTAAGTGTAGATTTTGTGATCTTCTACCGTACATACACTTGGAAGAACTTTAAGGATGTAGAGAGAACATGAGAGAGATGTGTGTGCATAATTCAATCAATTAACTCTAGACCTAATGGTTGCACCTATTGGACCTAATCTAAGCCTTACTAGCCCCAATTGGGTTATCCTGACCCTTGAATTACTTGGCTAGTCAGAAGGGTGGGATCTCTTAGGACACCTGGCACGGCGGGACACCCTAAGCGTTAATGTGGTTATCACATCGACTTTTCTTGTCACCGGTTGGTTCAAGTAAACAAGGCCTCAGAACAAGTCAATTAAGTCTAGCTTGACTTAGAAGATTATTGGACCTAGTTGGCACGTTTATCAAATTAATTAGGACTTGGGCTTTATTGTGCATGGGATTAGATGATGGGCGTTAGGGGGTAGGTGCCCACCTTAATTAGTTGAATAATGTGTGTGCCAAATAAAGGGTTCACAATCAGATTTTTTTCATGATGTGTCTTTTAAAGTTCAAGTAAATAGAGATAGATTTTAAGGTTGGACTTGTAAGATCTTTTTAAATAAGTTTTGTGGACATGTAGTAGTTTTGCAAACAAATGAGACCTTTGCCTTTTTTCTTTAGATTTCTTAAGTGGATCTAGTGCACCCTAATTTGAAACCCTTATCATGCAGCTTTTAAATGAACTTAGTTTTAATTTTGATCAATTGGTGCGGCGACCTAGGCAAAACAACCATGGTTTCCAAAACACCACTTGATTACACACACAACATATTATTATTTTAGAATTTCTAGGAACTTTAAAGTATTTTAAAAAGATTTATCAAATCGGATTAGTAAATCAAGCAGGTCAAACCCCTATCAATTGTTTTTCAAAAACAAAAATGATGCGAATTAGAAAAATTTTCCCAATTTTATCTATGAAATTAGATTTGAGCAACAATCCATAACAACAATCAAACCCTTTCCCACACTAAGTGGGGTCGACTATATGGATTCTTTGTTTCCACACAGGTCGATTTTGAGCCATTTCAGGACTTAAATTAAAGTAATTGTGGTCATACTTAATAGTTTTTTTCAACACTTGTTTGGTCTTGCTCGCCCCCTCTTAGCAGGTTCAGCCTCCAACTTCTCGTATCTCCAGATTGAAGCATTTAGTGGCCTTCTTTGCAAATGTCTAAACCATCTTAGGCGTCTCTCTCATTTTATCATCTATAGGTGCCACCATAACAGTTTCTCGAATAATCTCATTTGAAATATGGTATTTTCTTGTATGACCACACATCCATATTAATATCTTCATTTTTGTCATAGGCATCTTTTGCATATGCCTATAGTTGATAACCCAACATTCAGAACCATACAACATGGTTGGTCTTACTGTAGCTCGATAGTATTTTCCTTTGACTTTTAAAGGAACCCTCTCATCACAGAGAACATCAGATGCACTTATCCATTTCAACCACCCTACATTAATTCTATGTGTAACATCTTCATCAATTTCATCATTGTTGGAAAATGGATCTCAAGTATGCAACAAATTTGATCAATAATTCAACGCAACAAATTTTATCCAATTTGGAGTTTTAGAAAAATAAGGAAAAATCTAGGAAGTTAGATTTTTTGCGTTATATTTTCATAAATACTCACTTTGCAAAAGTTTTGGATGCACCAAATATTTGAAAATGATATTTAATAGTCACTTTAGCATTTGATCCAAATTTTATTTTAAGTGGATATGATCTTTTAGGCCCCTAACACAAGAGGTAATTTTTTTTGTTTTCTTATGCAGGCCGACTAAGAAATAAACTAACTATACTAAGGATGAGATGCCTCTCCTTGGTTTTCACCTGCACTCTCAATTCTTCGCTACGAATCTTGACTGCAAATCCCATTTGATTCCTATAAGAACACAAAGACAAAAGCAAGTTAGAAACATAAATGTAAAACAAATCTAAATGCAATTAGAGTAACTAGATCCGTTGCTTCCTCGGCAACGATGTCAAAATTGATGTTCGTTTTTAGCAAAAATAATTTTCACGTTCGTTGCAACATGAAACACGATATCAAAATAAATCGAACTCATTACAAATACGAAATCAGAATTGGTGATTTTAGGTTGAACATGGGGAGGCGAATGAATTTAACTATGAATTTACTAAACTATCTATCTAAACATGCAATTACAAGAATCAAATTGAGAATAGAAATATGAAATATATTATTAACGGAAGAATCAATGTTTACAACTATGGAATTGAAAGAGTAAGAAAACAAGAAATGTAAAAAATAGAAATCCTGCAGAGTGGTGCAAAGGATGGAGTCCAGAGATGGAGAATGCAAATATGGAGACGAAAGTGTCTATGTGCAGAACTTTGCTAGAGATTGGCATAGGATCCTCAGATGCAAGAGGCAGAGGCTTTCACTTGAGTAGAGAAATGCTTGAGAGAGAAGGTTTTAACCTTTGAACTTGAGAGAGGAAGAGTGATGTACCCTCCATGGCCATCACTAGGGTTTAAATAGAATATTTGGGGCCTTCCTATCGGTGGATCTAAGTAGGTTTGGATCAAGGATGTGTAGGGCTAGGATTGGATTGTGGAAAATCAAAGGTTATGGTTTAAAGTTGAGGCTAGAAAGATAAGTGGTTTTTGTTGGAACCTCATGGAGGGCTAGGATTTAATTGGAGGGATGATCGAGGGCTAGGATTAGATGTGGGGTTTGGATAGGCTAAGGTTTGTTAGGTCCAAATAATGGAGGGTGTAGCAACAACCTTTAAGATTTATCTCAGTTGTCTTGAATTTTTGACCTCTTTTTCTTCCAAATTTCAAATTGCATATAAAAAAAATTGTAGCCCTTGAAATCGGCTTTTAAATGCAACTTAAATCACTCAATTTGGATTTAAAATGGAAAAGTTAAGGTTAAAATACTAAAAATGTTTCATGCTGTCACGGATTTTGGGATTAAGATTAAGATTGGGTTTAGGGCCTTGGGATCTAGATTTAATGGTGAGGATTAAAGGTGCAAAGGTGGATTAAGTTAGATTTTGTAGGATTGGTGGTGGAAATAGGGTGTAGGTTTAGGCTAGCTGGATGGTCAATTGGGTTAGCTTAGATAGGATTGGGTGAGTCTAATTAGGAAATGTGAGTTCAAATGGATTTACCCAAGGAAGAGGGCTCCAATTAAGTTCAAACCTGGCACCTGGATAGACATAAATACAAACATCAAGGCACCACATATAGCTAATAGAAATATTGCATAGAAACCCTAGAGAATGTAATATTTATAGAATGATGTAATATGACTAAACTAACCTATGCTAATGCATTCAGACCCAAATTACCCTTAAACTAGCAATAGTTAAGCATGAATTAGTTAATTAAATATGAATATATCAAGTGTTGTGGCCTACTCGGATGTAGATTATGTAGGATATCTGGCAGATAGGAAATCTAATACTGGATTTTGCACCTATACAACAAGAAATCTAGTGAATTGGAAGAGTAGGAAGCATGATGTTGTTTTCAGGTCCAATGTAGAGTCAGAATATAGGGTCAAGGCACACACTATGTCTGAGATGAGGTGGGTGAGATCTCTTCTTGTAGAGTTGCATATTTCTGTTGATGTACCTGTGGAGATGAGGTGTTTTAATTAGGAAGCTACCTACATCGCTAACAATCCAATGTTTCATGTGAGGACCAAGTGTGTGGAGGTTGACTACCACTACACACGTGACTTAATCTAGAGACTTCTCATCTTTACTTCCCATGTCTCCTCTGATGACCAGACAATAGATATCTTCATTAAGGCATTGTCCCAATCGTCATTTGATATTTGCTATTTCAAGTTGAGCTTAATTGACATCTATGCTTCAGCTTGAGGGGGAGTGTTAGCTCCTATGGTCTTAAGTTATTTATGTTTATTTTGTTATTTTCTAAGTTGTATTTTCTATTTCTCTGAGAGCTTGTGTAATTTTCCCATCTCTATATATTGAGAGATAGGATTATGGAATAAGTGATCATACTCGTTTGTTCTAACTATAACTCCGGATGACCATTCTTCCGGTAGAAGAGTCCTTTACAAGGGGATCCCTTTAAGTATCATAGAATTAAGTATACAACATTCCAACGACTATAACATGGCCTTTCCATATACTGACTGGTCCTACTTGCTGAAAAACTAATATTCAAAAGAGTATTGGTAAAATAGAGCAACTTATCAATCGATATTTGTGTATATCCTCAAAAGGAGTCCTCTATTACATTATGTTTCCCTTTATGCTCAATAGGTATAGTGGATGGCTTAGTCCTAAGAAGTCCTACATCTTCTAGAATCTCAAGTCAATACTCTCGGTGAGAGTGACATTCCATGTTTGCCCTTCATAGCCTTTATGCTCAAAAAATAATGGAGATCTTTAAGATCCTTTGTAACAAATGATCTTCGAAGAAATTTCTCACCTCTTGAATATCATCTACATCTCCTGTTAATATCATATCATCGACATAAACTGTCAAGATTACTGTACTAGGTACCGTCTTCTTAATGAAAATAGAATGGTTAGATGTGGACCTCTTGAATCCAGCTTTCATCACCTTAGCACTCAGTTGATCAAACCATGACCCAAGACTTTGTTTTAGACCATAGATCGCCTTCTTTAGTTTGCATACGTACCCCCCTCAACCTTATAGCCTGGAGATTGACGCATGTACACTTCCTCTTGTAGATTACTATAGAGGAAAGCATTTTTAATGTCGAACTAATGCAACAATCAATCCATATTAACTGCCACCAAGAGGATCACATGAATGGTGCTGACATGTGCCACAAGAGAGAATGACTCAAAAAAGTCCACACCATATGTTTATATGAACCCTTTTGCTACAAGATGAGTTGTGAATCTATTATTTTATATTTCACTATGTAGACCTATTTGAAATCCACTACTTTAGCATCACTAGGGTAGGCACCATATCCTAGGTCTAATAGGAAGTAAGTGCCTCTAACTCTGTGTTCATGGCTATTATCTACCTCGGATCTTGAAATGCCTCATAGTAATTTTTGAGAATTATAGTACTACAAAGTGCCCTAAGAAAATTGCTCTACGGACAAGTCCAAATGGATGGGTAGTAGAAGTAAAATGTGACCGTGTGCAAAGGACATGATCTTACCACCTTTCTCAGAGCAATAGGCCTATCATTACTCCCACTGTGGCCCTTTGCTGAGGGGTAGGAACATCTAGAACATGGATTGGTGGTGCTACATCATCAATGACATTGGAACTTGGATCAAACATATGGGACAAGAATAGGCATAGGGGCTGATGTATGTGGTGGTGGCTCTCTTCGTTGGTAAACATGAGGTTCGAATTGTGCATTCCGTTCCTTAGGAGAAAAGTATGGAACCCCCTCAAAAAATGTCACATCAGCCTAAATGTGGTAACGCTTTCCAACTTAATCATAACAACGATATCTTCTCTACGTATGGGAGTAGCCAAGGAAGCCATGCTTAGTAGCCCCATCAGACAGCTTATCAGGACTATTAAAATTGTGAACAAAGCAAACACAATTAAATATCCAGAGTGGCAAGGGGAAAACATCCTTATTAGGAAATAAGAGTTGAAATGGAATATTACCCCCTAAAACAGAAGAAGGCACACGATTAATCAAGTAGTTGTAACCATCAACTAGAATGACGTAGTAAGTTAGGAACCTTGATAGAGATTAGAAGTGTCCTGGCAATGTCAAGAATGTGACGTAGTTTCCTCTCTGCAATCCCATTTTGTTGAGAAGTATGGGAGAAGGTCTGATGAAGGGTCCCATTTTCTTCCAGAAAAATTCTCAAGGCATGTTGAACAAACTCAAGAGCATTATGCAACAAAAAAATTCAGGACGTACGGCTAAAGTCATCAACGAACATGACAAAATACTTATGCCCATACATGGCAGCTAGAGGGCACGGATCCTAGACATCACAATGGACTAGTTCTAAAACAGATGTACATTGACGACCTACGTGAGAAGGAAAGGCACATTGATGATGTTTCCTAGGTTGGCATGCCTCGTAGTTGAAAGTGGTAGTGGGAGGAATATCTGGATACATCTGTCGTAGCTTGGGAAGAGATGGATGACTAAATATGGAATGCCACAAAAAAGGGTTAGAGGTGATAGTAGTGCCAGCAAAAATAGTAGGAATGCTTAGGTATTACATCTCCCAATGCTTATAGCCCCCACCAATGTTTACTTTGCTTAGATATCCTAAAAATAACAATAATTTCATTAAATATAGTTCGACATTTCAACATAACAAATTAAAAGGAAATTCAGGGGCACAATAAATATCTGAAACTTGTAGTCGAGGGGAAAATTGAACATTGCTAATTGAAGTAACATGGGACATACTACCATTCGCCAAATTAACAATCTAACAAAGGTAATAATGGCAATCTCGTAGAAACATGACTGTCACCCTTGTTAAATTAGTAGAGGCACCAGAGTCTATAATCTAGTCACATGTACTTGAGTAGCTGGCATGTGTTGCAGTACTTGTAGCCAGTGTTTAAAATATCGTTGGCATGTCATCGATACAGCCAATTTTGGGCAGAGGGTATATCATTGACATATTTCTGGTATATTGCTTGTGTTGACAGTCGTGCTGACATGCTGTGCCGATGTTGTGCCTACGCCTATTGGTAGCTGCTGCTATTACTCTCAAGGAATTAAATATCTACATTGGAACTTGGAATTTATTTTTTCTCACTTAGCTAAAATAAAATTCAATTAAAGCTTCAACCCATGCTTAATTGACTTCAACAACTCTAATGACTAGTGAAACAACTAAGCATTATGCTCTCTTTCCTTTCTACTTAAATAACCCATCCCAAATTTATCTTTTCCTCAAGAGAATGATTTTTTTACCAACATGAGCCCCTTACAACTACTTAGGATTGTTTCTTGCGAGGTTTTAAATATCAATATCGATATCGTATCGATAAGTCAAAAAGGGATATATTGGAGATATATCCCCGATATCGGTGAATTTTGGGAAAATTGCTCAGAAAGGCATAAAATATCACAAAATATCACAAAATTTAAATATTAACATTTTTATGAATAATATATCATGAATGGATGCCTAAAAAATGTGTATATGTGTTATATCAGGGATATATTGCCGATATCGATGATTTTTTACGTGTATGTGTAATATATCATGAAAGGATGTCCAAAAAAATGTGTATATCATCGATATCGATGATTTTTTATATGTGTAATATATTATGAAAGGTTGCCTAAAAAATGTGTATATCGTTGATATTGATGATTTTTTACGTATAATATATCATGAAAGGATGCTTAAAAAACGTATATATCACCGATATCAATGATTTTTTACGCGTATGTGTAATATATCATGAAAGGATGCTTAAAAAATGTGTATATTGCTGATGTTGATGATTTTTTATGTTTGTGTAATATATCATGAAAGATGCTTAAAAAACATGTATATCGCCGATATCGATGATTTTTTACGTGTATATCATCGATATCAATGATTTTTTACGTGTTCGCCCAAACCTAGCACACCTCATTTAGACCTCTCGCCCAAACTCAGTCAAACCTCTCGCCCACCTTGCACCAGCAGTTCAAACCTTCTCGTCGAAACCCATATCGGGGATATTGCTCGATATATCACTGATATATCGGCGATATCACCCCATATCGGCGATATATTGCCGATATCTGGGAAAAAAATCTTTGGTGGTATCGATACCACTCAACCCAGTCGATACCGATATATCAACGACATATCGCGATATTTCAAACCTTGGTTTCTTGTAGTCAAGTAAACACCAATAGCAATGCGTTTATATTATATTTTCATTTAAAATTTATGATCTAAATCTTCTAGACATTTCTTTATGTATCTATTGATTATTAAAATTTTAATTTCATCGAATTCATGACATTTTGAATCATTTTAGGTCATTTTAAGTATTTTCCTAAAATTTTTTGATATCAGCGGTATATTTCCTTTTTTACTTGTCGACATGATATCGATATTTAAAATCTTGGTGTCAAGGACTCCTTTAGGATATTACCTATCTGGTTTTGCCTTTATTGTCTGTCAATTAAGGCATGCGTAGGACCTTGATGCTTGAAAAATGGTAGAGGAGGTCAAAAGTATAGAGCAATAAGTTATTATTCAATGATAGTTGAATGATTATTGTATTACTTTAGTTTATATATACATTGCATGCTTTATTTGAGTTTGTATTGATTTAAGGTTTGTCTTTTCACATGTATGCCATTTGTGCATAACCTTTTAAGGTTTTTAGTTAGTAATTTATGATTTACTTGTAATTTTAATCATTTTAGATGAATTTAATTGGCATTTGTTAGCATGCGACGACGTGCCCTCAATACGGATAATTTTAGGTCATCGATAACCTTAATAACTTGATGTCGATAAACGGGCATTTCCATAGCGTGCCCTCGATAACCATACTTGGAAATTTATCAGCATGGCATCGATATTAGCAATTAGAACCTTGCTTATAGCCAGGGCACCAGTAGAAGAGTTAGGCTTACTCCTCAAGAAATGATGAAGATGATCTAGTTCATCAACAGAAAATGGAGAAATCGCATAATTCTATCAAAATGAACTGCATCTCTTTAGGTGACATGAGCGAGAGAGGGAAATGAGAGGGATGGGGGAGGACGGGTGATGGTGGAGAGGAGGAGAATAGGGAGGAGGGACCCCCCGATGCTTGCTTCAAGTGCCTTGAGGTGGGGCACGTCACCGTAGAGTGCAGGGACCCGGTCTGATGTCTCAGGTATGGAGGTTTCAGGCACCTGAGGGCTTTTTGTTCGGGGCATGGGGGGGGGGGTGGAGAAAAAGCGGAAGTAAGCGGAGGTTCTTCCTCAGCCCTTGGTTGGTGCACCTCTGGTTGAGGCAGATGTTCCTTGGTCTCTAGATGTTCAACTCATAGAGAAGGAGCTCGTTGGTGCCATGGTGGGAGAGGTGGTGGAAGGAAGCTTGTTGTGGCCACATGTAAGAGCTGATGCAGCCTTGATGCGGGGAAAGGTGGCACTACTGTCTTCCTTGAGGTGCCTTGTTTTTGGCCTGGACTAAGAGGCACGGGTGGGATGGTTTTCACTACGGCGACTTTCGGTGGTGCAACGATTCGGTGGAGGTGGCCATCTAGATATGATGGGGCATTCGCGGAGAGACCACCGGCGAAAGTGGAGGTCCACTTGGAGATCTAAGGCATTCCTATTTGGCTCCGGACCAAGGAGGCGGTGGAGGTCGTGGTTTTGTCTTTCACCACTCTCAGGGGTTGCTCTTCCTTGGGGGTGATAGAGGGAAACATGTCGGTTGTGAGGGTGGTGGTGGAGATGATGCCGGGTGCGGACGCCCCCTCGAAGGTGGTGTTGAGATTGGGCTGCTTTGCGTGGGTCGTGAAGGTGGTCGCTGCTGCCGAGGGGTCGAAGTCTTTCAAAGAGGTCTTGGTTGGGGCTCCGTCGAGCTCGCGTAGGGCTATTGCTGGGGGATCAGTAGGGAGCAGCGTTGTGCACGGTGGCGATGGCGGTGGTGGTGCGCATGGGGAGATGAAAGGTTGCCCGATAGACTTGGAAGTTGAAGAGGCTCGACGTGAATGGGGCTGGTGATCCCGCGCATGGGGTTTCTGAGGCAAGAGGCGAAAGATGCGCCATTGACAGGGAAGGCATTTTTAGAAACTTTTTAAAGGCGTCCCCCGGTTTAGAAGCCCTACAACTATCCCACGCTGGTGGAGGGGCCTACATGAGGTGGATGGATATTTGGGTTCGGTGCTAGGTCCGGATCTGGTTCTTATGAAAGAACCGATCAGGAAGCAGGACTGTTCAAGGACAATTTCAGACAAGAGAGATCGCGAGCCTTTGGAGGAGGCGGAGGCGAGGCGAGAAGCCACCTTCGCGGGTAGGCCTTCGTCTTCCTTGTTTGGAAATCTAAGGGACACAGATCGGTTCCATTGACGGAGGATGGAGTGGCCGCGGGCAGTGGCAGGGGTGTCCTCTGTGGCGTCATCGTCGGCCAGGGGAGGAGTGACAAAGCCGAAGCTTGTGGAGTCAGATGGAGGAGTGGATGGCCCGGGAGGTGGTCGGAGTGGGAAGGAGGTCAGTGGGGGAAGGTTGGAGGGATTGAAGGAGGGGCCGAGTGGTGAGGGCTTGGAGGCGAACCCACTATTGACCGGAGAGGTAGCCGCAGAGGTCTATGGAGGTTGCTGCGGATGAGGCATTGGCTGGAGGCAGCATGAGGTTTGATGGGGACAGAGGGAGATCTTAGGCTGTGGGGTTTAATGACGCCGAGATTGACGAGGTAGAGAAAGCAACTGGCTTTGGAAGAGTTGGGAGGGAGATCTATGTGAGTGCCCAAAGATGAAGGTTTTCATGTGGAATGTTAGGGGCCTCAACAACCCCTCCAGAAGGATGGCGCTGAGGTCCTATCTACAGAAATGGGGTGTTGATGTCGTGTGGATCTAGGAGTGCAAACTGCGGTGGTGCGATCCTGTCCTTTGGAGAGAGATAGGTGGAGGTGTGTTCGAGGACTGCGTGGCTCTCGACTCTACGGGGCGCTCGGGGGGCATCCTTGTTGCATGGAAGGGGGATGCCTTCTTAATGGAAGACTCAGTGGTAGGTGGCTGTGTGATTTTTGTTAAGCTCAAGAGGCGCAGCGATGGTTTGGTTATGACTTTTTCTACTTTGTATGGCCCCTTCGAACAGGTTATGTGGGAGGACTTGAGCTAGGCCACTGTGAAGTTTCAAGGACAACCATGGTTGATTGGAGGAGATTTCAACATCACTCTCACGGCTGATGAGAAATTTCTTCTGTATGAACTACGGGGCAGGTGGAAGTGGTGTGAAGCTTGTGGCTTAGGGGGAGGTGTGTAAGCCACCCAAGGAGGGAGGACTGGGTGTGAGGGGGCTGGAAAGAACGAATGATAGCTTGTTGATCAAATGATTTGTGAGGCTGCTTAGGAGAGAGGATTGCCTGGTTGGGAGGATCTTGTGGGCTTGCTATGATTCATCGTTTGCTTGGGACTTGTTGGCGTCTCCATCGAGGGGAGCATCCACCTTGTTAGAGATCTCTCTAAGGTGGCACCCAGGGCCCAGAGTTTCTCCATTTTGATTCGTGAAGCAGGAAGGTGGTTTAGATTCTGGACGGATGATTGGACAGGCCATGGACGACTGTGCGACCGGTTCCCCAGATTAGCGGCTTTGGTGGTTGATAGGCATGTGCTAGTTGCAGATGCATGGGATGGATGTTGGTGCCCCATGTTCGTAGGTAATCTCTCAGAAGGAGGGCTGGATGTCGGAGGAGGTGGTGGATTTCTTTGGGTGGGAGGAAAGGGATTTCTTGGTTCGTGATGCTTATAGAAGGTTGGGGGATCTTGCTGGACAGACGAACGTTGATCTCCTTAGGGATTGCAATTTACTTTGGGAGGTTGCATGTCCTTTGATGGTGAAAATCTTTATTTGGTTACTAAGGAGGGGCCGGATCGTGACGAAGATGTGGTGATCCAGGTGGGCATAAGAGGTGGATATTGCTTGCTTGCTTTGCCAGGGAGGACTTGAGGATGTCGAGTACCTGTTCTTTAGATGCCCCATGATGAAACAGATTTGGAGTCACTTTGGGGATGGATGGTGGTCACATACCTCCTTTCGAGATTTTTGGAGGTCTTTCAGGAGAGGCACGAGGGGTGATGAGCATAACTCTTTCCAATCCAAGAAGGAGAGGGTGTTGCTGTTGGCTATTTTGTGGGCTATTTGGCTTGGGAGAAATGCGATGTTGTTTAAAGGACAACACCCTTATGTAGAAAATTTTGTGGAGTCTGTACTCTCTTTTATGGTGTCTTGGAGTTATGTCTTGTGTTTTGGCTTGAGGTCGTTTGATTAATGAATTTTTAGGTGGTTGTCAACTGGATAATCACCCTTTTAGCTTTCAAAAAAAAAAAAAAAAGTAAATGGAAAACCAATAACCAGATTAGGAGTAGTTTCTATCTCAGCAGTAGTATAAGTTTGGTTAGCCCATGCTAGCCTCCTAAACTTCTCCCAGCATCGGTCAGAGGGATGATTGGTCTTTTGGGAATGGACACTTGGTGGATAAGGTCTTTGGCCAAGGCCTCCGTCACACCCATGACGACATTCGCATTCGCCAGATCGACTACTTCACCCAGAGGCTGCAAGAGCAGTAGTATCAAGCAAAGCAATAGGCATGGAGGTTGAAGAGTTATTACCCTCATCAATCTTATGAAGACGGCTATATATTGCCTTCATACTCGAAATAATCTTTGCTGATAATATCTGACCATTGGTAGATTGGTATTGGGAAGACAACCCATCAAAAAATCTGTATGTTGCCACTATGTGCTCAGTTACCTACTTCTCACAACAAGTAGATTGAAATACGACCATCTATTCATATAGGCCCTAAACCTGTCAAGGCGTTACGCAACTGCAAGGCAATATGCTCCTTAATCCTTGAGGCGAAAGGCAACAAAAAGGCAATTGCACGATTAAATTGAGGTGACAAATTTGTTTATTTATTAAAATATTGAATATGCCTAATAAACTCATATGGGAACATCGACTTTCATAAGAAACATATAATAAAACTATTTAAGTGAACGAAAAAATAATGATCCTATCATATTTAAGTAACAGTAATATGCATATTTATATTATCATACTGTTGGAAATAAGGTCATGTAGCAGTGTGATGTGGCAGCGAGTTAGGCCACGTGGCATTGCCACATGGTAGCAGTAGAGGCCCTCAGGGCTGGCCGCTAGGTGGACCAAGGGTCCTAGTTTTGGTTTGCATAAGTCCCAAGTTTTGTTATTTTGTTAAGTTGATTTTAGGAAAGTTATTTTTAATGACTTGTTTGGGATTTGTTCTTTCTTCATTAGGAGATAGGATTTGTTTCTTGTTATAGAGGATATGTTCTCTTTATAAAAGAGGGCCTTCTTATTGTATTTGGTCTTGAGTCAAGGAATAATATTTCCTATTATCTCAAACTCTTCTCTCTCTCGCAACATCACCGTCGACCACCATCATCACATCACCGGCTGGTCTTCATCAAGGCAGCTGGTTGCTGCTCCCTCTCTCTCCTTGATCTTACATGAGACAACCCTTGCTGGGCTATTTTTCCACATGCCAAGGGAGCCTCCACGCTCCATGTATGGCAATCTTGACATGGTATCGGAGTCTTCAGTTTAAGCTCTTTTGGTGTGTGTGGGTTTGTGACCACACACATGTGGTTTCCATCATCGACGAACCTTCCTCGACAAAATCCGGTGCCTTACGGGGAGAAGGAAGGTCATAGAAGATGACAGATGCCATGGCTATGGTCACCAATGCCACGTTGTCAACAAAGAGGGCAGAATTCGAGGCCCAAAAAAGAATGGGGGAGATCTGCCAAGTTATTTGATTTATGATCCTTGTGTCTTTTCAATTAACACTTTATATTTGATTTTTTACTCCTTCAAAAGAGGAGATTTTCCCAGAGAAAAGATGTCAAATATTATGTATGGGATCGCACACTAGTTGATTGCTCTAAGAAGAGGATACTACAATCCACGCAACGACTTTCGAGGTTGCCAAAAGAAGTAACAATTTCCTAGGTTGCGAAAAGATTAGTGGTTGATCCAAGAAGTTCCTTTCCTAAAGATCCAGGCAAGGTGCATAGATCACTACATGGGGCTACTAGCACCTTACGTGTGGTTTCTCTCATTTTTTCGATCTTGAGAAGATGACCATGGCGATTGTTACGACAACTATTGAGGTTGCCACAGACGCAATGACTTCGGAGGTTGCAAGAGGTTACAGTGTGGCTTCTTCCAAAGACAAAGTTGAGAGCACAATGCTCAGAGAAAAAGAGGAATGGTGAGGCACCTAGCCTCATCGACCAAGTCATCCTTTCGGTCTCTACTTGAGGGGGAGTGTTGGGAATAGGAGGCCATGTGGCAGTGCCATATGGCAGCTAGCTAGGCCATATGGCATTGTCATGTGGCAACAGGACAGAGGCCCTTAGGGTCGGCGACTAGGTGGACCAAGGGTCCTAGTTTTGGTTTGTTTAAGTCCCAAGTTTTGTTATTTTGTTAAGTTGGTTTTAGGAAAGTTATTTTTAGTGATTTGTTTGGAATTTGTTCTTTCTTAATTAAGAGATAAGATTTGTTTTTTGTTATAGAGGATATGTTCTCTCTTTATAAAAGAGAGCTTTCCTATTGTATTTAGTCTTGAGTCAAGTAATAATATTTCCTATTATCTCAAACTCCTCACCTGTCTCTCTCTCTCTCTCTCTCTCTACATCATTGTCGGCCACCATCATCACCTACCTCATCACCGGTCGGTCTTCATCAAGGTAGTCGACTGCTGCTCCCTTTCCTCCTGATCTTACGTGGGACAACCCTTGTTGGACTATTTTTCCACACATCAAGGGAGCCTCCATGCTCCATGTGCATTAATCTTGACACATACAATGTGTAACCATACATATTACATTTATAATTATAGGCTAAGACAAACAATTAAAATATATATCATATGTATCTACCAAAACAAGATAGTGACATACATTTTTTTTTGAAGAAAAGAAGAGTTAACAATGGATGTTAATCCTCCAGTGCATTAATAAAATGAGCTAATTATACCAAAAATTCAAAGAACATTATAATGATAAAGCACTCCCTCTGTTGAGACTCCCTATGGAAAATCACTCTGCTATGTCTTAAGTCAAATGCATCACAATAAAGTGAAGGCCTTCCTTAAGATAGAGGCATCCACCAATAGCCCCCAAATGCTAACCCAAAAGGTTGTCTCTTAGTCGTACTCAAGAAAATAACATGTATTATAGTATGCTATATTTACAATACAATATAAACTTAATACCATTACTTATACATATATTGTTATATATCATTAGAGAGTTGTAAACAATAACAAATATATATATATACACATCATTAAATTGCAATATATCATAATTATATCATTACAGACATACAATAACATATGTATAACTTATACATGTCTTAATGGACAAACAATAGTCTAAGTTAGGAAGATAAGGCAAAATTAAACATATAAAAGTTGTCAATAATATATATGTATGTATTATATATATACCACAATATATAACACAAACATATTTATAATCTATGTAACTTAAGACTAAATAAGAGTTTTATAGTCTTACCTAAAGTGAATTAGGAGTAAGGCAAAGAGGCGCAAGGCGACTCAAACAACAAAGAAGGCGATTGGGCGATAGCCCAGATGAAGTCTCTAGCCTGGAATAGCTCCAAGGTGACCTTTGGCTTTCTTGCTTGGCCTGATAGCCTGATAGCCTCAGGTGATAGCCTTGATAACATTTGATAGGCCCTTTACAGCGATGAACTAATCGACCAAAGAGAGATTACCCTGATTCATACTCCATATATGTTGATAAATATTTGCATGACGAGAACTGCTAATTTGCATTAAATACCATCACTCTAGGGCATTCCACACGTCCTTGCCAGTCTCCTTATGAAGCATGTTGGATGCAATCTTGGAATCAACGTTATTTATGAGCCAATTCATGACTAAATAATTGTCTTTTTCTCATTTCTTGTACTTCTCATCCTTCGCATCTAGGGAAACATCAATGAGCACATGTAGATGCTCATAGCCTCCTACAAAAATGCGGAATGCCCTTGATCAAAGTACATAGTTCTGGGACCCTATCAATTTAATTATTATCCTTTGAACAAAAGCAGAGGCATGAAGCTTGGCCTCTGAGGTGAAGGGTCGAGGACTCTGTAGTAGCTATAAGAGTAATATGTAGAAATCACCATCTCCTCTTGTCAAATTAGATCGTCAAACAATAAGCATGTGTATCTTGTAGTAGTTGTGCAATAGAGCACATAAAGGACACTAGGTGCTTATATCATGCGATCAGGGGAGAGAGGTCACAGACCCTATTATGCAGACCCAAACAAAGATCAAATCGGCTTGTTTAGGCTGATTTAATCCTTAAAGGTGGCTCGGTAGGCTATAGAGGATGTAATCGGCCTAATGTGGTTGATTCATCTCCTCCAACGGTGGCGCTGTAGACCCTAAAGCCTGGTTAGACTGGTTGGGTGGTGGTGTTAGGGAAGAGGGTCAGTGTGGCCCCCACAGTAAGCTGTGCAACCCCTGCAACAGTAATGAAAGCCCTCAGCAGTGTTTTGGTGGTCAATGGTGCTGTAGCAAGCTGCCCTTAGGCTGGTGGCAATGGGGAATGATCCCCCCCTTTGGGGATTGGCACTTGTGTACGATCCAAGATTTTAAATATCGATATTAATGTCGTATTGACAAGTTGAAAAAGGGATCTATCATGGATATATCGCTGACATCAGTGAATTTTGGGGAAGTCGCTCAAACAGTCCTAAAATATCCCAAAATGTTATAAATTTGATGAAAATTAACATTTTAATAACTAATACATCGTGAAGAAATGTCTAGAAGACGGAAATCATAATTTTAAACGAAAACATAATAGAAATACACCAATCGCATATTGCTAGTTAAATGTTGAAAAGAAAGTGTACATAACATAATAATTGAAATATGTTCATAGTAATGCTACTTACTAGAAGAAATGAAACAACACTAGTGCCAGAGTATCAGTAGACCACATCAAGCATGAAAGTACCTGCTAATGCCACAAAATCAATACTAGGTTGAGCTTTGACCTGGCTCGATACCACCCCTCCGATTATCTTCCTTTATTCGTAATCCTCTAACATATTCAGAGTATGACTCCCACGTCATGTAGCTGTATCGAGTATTATATTAATTGATGTATCGTTGATAGTCTTCATCACTGCAATACAGAAGTTTTCCAAGAAGTGAATATCAACTGTGACTGTTGAATGAGTTGCTCCTGTTTTAGTTCTATATCTACCCTAAGTAGACTCATTATGATGTTCTCTTGAATCTGTGGACCCTAGAACCACCTCGTTTTAATGTAGAACCTGACGATTTAAAAGATTCACGCTGTCTCATCAATGAACTTCATGGTGGTTTAGGAGGAAGTGATGCAGTAGGGTGGAAAGGTTGATAAAAAAATGGTTGAGAACCTTGAGATGCAAAATACTTAGGGAATATTCCATAGCCATAACTTGCAGATGTATTTGGATATTATCACCTTTGTGACGACCATTATACCCATAGGAGGAACCATAATAAGATGATGGGTTAGTGTAGCTGGGGAAGTAATTAGATGAACGTTGCACCTCATCGTGCAGTTGGTATTGAAGGCTGGTATAATGAAATCCATAACCACTGTAGTAACTTGATGAAGATCTTGGGCCGCCTCCAGAGATTGATTCTACCGCCAGATTAAGGGATCCTATCGATGAACTTAAATTATCAATGGACATCATAGAATGGCCTGAGGCATACCCATACCTTATCTTATGCCATAGTTACAAGATGGACTTGGCACGGGGTCACCCATATTTGTATATTTTTGCATGTATTCATGCTGGGCATCCTCTCTACTAGGACCTTGATGATATCTCTTATCTCCTGCACCAATACTTCTTTTCTGTGGCTCGTCAACCATCACTACATCACATCATTTTGTATTCCTCTTGAAGGTGGAGAATCATGTGTCCATGTAAGTTGCAGAGGGCAAGGGAGAAAAGAAATGGAAAGAATGCGTGTCCATGTAAGTTGCACAAGCAGATAGATATGTGATTGACATCTCCCATATCGGTCATATATCACCACTTTAAGGGAAAAATTGAATTGGAGTTCTTCATTTTTGGAGATATATCACCGATATCCCTCGATATTGGCGATCTATCCTCGATATATCCCCGATATCGTGGAAAAAGATATGGTACATATCGATATGCTTCAACCTATTGATATCGATATATCAGCGATATATTATCGATATGTCAAACCTTGGTGCGATCCTTAAGAATAGAGATTTGAAGATCAGCGTCACATGAAAAAGAAAATTTCTGTGGTACTTGGTTAGATATCAAAACACCGATCTAGGACTATTGCTTCGATACTATGTTAGAGGAATATTGAATTGCCTTATTGAAAAATGAAAACCCTAGCCTCTCTTTTGTAGAGAAGAGGTATGGGTAAATTACATGAAGAGGCTAGCACAATAAAGAAGGTTAAGAACTAGGACACAAAAATAGAAAGGGCCAAAATTAAGGCCTAAGCTCCAACAGTGGGTTTGGGTGGTGGGAGGGGTGGGGAGAGAAATTAAAAGGTAAGGAAGAGGAGGTCATGGGTGGGAGGGGTGAGAGAGAATGGTGGTGAGAAGGAAGGTGGGAATTTTTGTACATGGAGGAGGTGAGATAGAAATGAGAGAGAGAGAGGGAGAGGTGAGATGAGAAAAGGTATCTTTCGAGAAAAAAATTCCCTAACTTTTATTCTTGTTTTTCAACCCAAAGATTGCTCTCTTTTATAAAGGGTTACAAATAAAAAAAGGCATCTCTTGAACATGGATGAACCTCAGCATCCCTTGATTGAAAAATTAAATTACAACTTATAATTGAAAAATAAATGAAAAATTTGTAAGCATGCACTTGGACTTCGTTAAACTGCATCAAAATGAGTGTATCTTCAGACAAGAGTGCATTTGTGTAGAGCATGGTATATGATGTATTTGTTTTGCTTTGGTCAAATTTGACATAATGTCTTGCTTTTCATATTATAGTAAATGTAGAATAGTTACCATCCTTCTACATATTCAAAGAAGTTTATTTGTGTGTAGAGCATGGTACATGATGATGTATTTGTTTTGCTTTGGTCAAATTTGACATAACGTCTTGCTTTTCATATTATAGTAAATGTAGAATAGTTACCATCCTTTCACATATTCAAAGAAGTTCATCTGAGTATTGTAAAAACTTGGTCCTCATAATTTTTCAATTTTCTAGACAAAAAATGCTATAAAAAGGGTTGCAAAGCTCAATTGACTAGGCTAATTATTGATCATGTAATCCTACTCAATCCCCTTGATGACCCGAGTACTTGGTACTTGAGGTGTTACTTAACTGGGCCAAGTAACTGACCTTATAATTGATTTAGCCAATCGAGTAAAAGGGTGGCTGTTGCAAGATCTTCACTTGGAGAAGCTCCACTCCTCGATCTCAATTACTCAATGTTTGAAAATTTGAAATTTATGCTATTTATTTTCTCAGTGGCATGGTTTATAGTAAGGTTTGCCGTTTCGATAATTTTCTAAGTGCGTATTTTGGAGGCACGTTGAGGAAATATTTATTTTTCAATGTCAAATTTCGATGCCTTGAAAATAGCCTATTTTAAAGTCATGTTGGTATCGACAAAAATGATAGTAGTCAAAATGATTAGAACTTCAAGAAAATTATAAAGTTTAAACAAGTTTATGCAGTGTTGTAACAATTGGCACTCGATATTCAATTAGCCCAAAGAGTATATCATATGTTGGGGAGTAGTCAGAGAGTACTTGATTGGGTATTACATATATTCATAAAATATATTGAAAAGATATATTTATTTATACCATCATATAAAAGTGAATCGTTTTCAAGCTTAAGATTTTGAAAATAAACTATAAATCATAATCATAAGTTTAAACGAAATAAAAACATAAGTTTAAAGTATTTGAGCATTAAAATTATAAAAGACACATCAAAAGTGAACATCTAAAGTTAATAATCCTATTCCTCATCTAAAAACAAGGGAGCATGTTCTTTATCATCTTCATCTTAGGTTGAGGTTGAATCAAGGAATGGGGTGGGGAGGCGATCGGGTTGTAGGGAGGTGGTTTTATTTCATATTTGAATTGGGTATATTTACCTAGATATGCAACATCTCTATGTAAAACTTGTCCTTATACTCGTCCAAGTAAATCGATTACTCGACTGAGTAGACGGGACTGCTGAGTATGTATTTGAGTATAGGTAGTTGGATTGGTTAGGGGGCCATTAGGAGTTGTTGACTGACTCGATTGATTTTTACAATAGAGTGTTTACGTAAGAATAAGAATGTCGTCCTAATATTTTTATGGAACATGTAATCTACCTTATTCAAGTTCAATAATCAAATATTAGATAAATACCATTCTAAATGAATTGTGGCATGCAAAGATAAATGATTCATATATAACACTTTGCAAAGTTTGCATGACTTCTTGTTGCCTGAATCTCATGTAGTGGTACCATGGTTCAATTGTTGTATACTTTGAAGTCTAGGCTTAACATACTAGGAAATAGGCACCATTGACAATTGTAGTAAATAATTCCAATCGTAGTCCGAATGGATCATGTGCTGAAATGTCACAATCATATAGTGAATTCAATTAGCAATAGTGACAACCTGAGTTAATCCTACTATTTGAGTTTTCATCTTTGCTGTCCTATGGTCTTTGTGTTCGCAATGGAATTGTTCCCTTTTCAAGGGGAAGGAGGTATATTGTGAGAATGTTGTAAGGAAACTCTTATACTTTTATTTTTTTGGTCTCAGAACTTGTAATTTTTGGCCTCATACTTTTAATGAATGTTTTGGATATCTACGATCCGTTTATCCTTAAAAAAAGACTAAATATAATTTTCATGTTATATGTCATATCCTTTTATTGTGAGCCTTAAACATAGCTTAATTAGATGATAAAATGATTCAATTGCTTGAAAATCTCCAGCAATCAAATGATCTACTAACTTAAAAAAAAACAAATGATTTAGCAACAATAGCTACCTAAATCAATCCATAGACCTGAAGCATACATCCTATTAGCATCTACAAGACTTAACCACATGACACCCAATTTGACAAATTCAGATCTCATAATTCTATGAAATTCACATGCTATTGCATCAAATCCACAAGGAATAGAACCATTCATTGAAATTTTGTTGGCATGGTCGAAATTTCCTTGAAATGATCGAAATTTCATTGGTGTACAAGTAAATCTACACGTGAGCCATGTCGAAATGGTCCTATGTGTTGATGACATTTTAATCTCTAGTTTGTAGCTTATTTGCATTATTTTCGTGATGATTTGCGCAATATGGGAGCGTGGAGGCTCGCCCACGAGGGAAAATATGGTAGTAGTAGGGTGTTGCCAATGATGGCTGCACGCCTGAACAGGGAGAGAGAGATGACAGCCGGTGGCCTTGAGGAAGAGAGAGAGGGAGTTGTATTTGTTGGGAAGAATTATTGCATTGACTTAAGGATCAAAGGATTATAAAGGCTCTCTTTTATAAAGAGAGCATATCACAATCCTCTAAAAGAAGAAACAAACTAAATCCCAATCAAATCATATCCCTCATTTTTAGAAAGAACAAATCCTCTAAAATAAACTTTCGAAAAAATCAACATACCAACTAAAACATCACAAAACTTGGACCTCAAGCCAACCTAAAATATTCTTAGGGCCGACGCCCCTTTGGATGCCCACTGAACTGCTACGTGGCTTGACATGGTTGCTGCGTGGCACTACCACATTGCAACTTTTATTCTCCACAACTTTAAACTTTAAAATGATTGATTTTTATGTGATAGGGTATATTACTTCTCAGAATTTCAGTTTATGTATGGCTCAGTAGTAATTGCAAGTCATACTTCTTATTAGTATATTTTATGAGTATATCTATACATTTAACATTTAAATATTAAAAAAATTGATTGAATAATCCCTAATTACTTTGCATTTCGCATACACCTTAGCTAGTGACCTCGACTGGATACCGAGTGCCAAGTTTTTCAACCTTTGCTTTAGTGCAAGTTGAGATTGTAATCTTCAACCTACGTACTTTCTTTCACGAGTTTCCTATGAAAGGTTACTTTCTCCGGAGGAAGGTATCATATCTGGATGCACTTTTTGTGTAGGATTTGAGAAATGTTTTCTTTTCGAAAGAGTAGAAGACTTGTATCCTTTTGTCTTCTCTTTTGCTCTTTCTTTTTGCATACATACCCTAGTATGTACTCCTATTCTCTTTTCTGCATGAGTGCTTTATTTATAAAAGGTGTTCCTGTTAGTAATGTTCATTTACTTTCCCTTTAAAAGAAGTATTCACTTAGTTTCTCCTACATGATTCCAGTGGTGGGGAACCCTTATAGTGCATTTATTTGGTTGGAATATAGAATGAAATTGATTTGTTATTCCTTATTTTTCTCCTTTCCTATGTTCGATAGTTAAATGGTAGGAATAATTAATTCTCTTATTAGTCATTCATGGAAAGGTCAGTTTTGGCAAGACAACACCCCCCCCCCCCCCCCCCCCCCCTCCTTGGACTCTTTTCTTTCCTGCTCCTCCCCCATTCCCCTCCTCGCATGCACAACCTCTACGTAATTCTAACTCATCTCCAATATAAAAAAAACCTCCACTCTCCACTCCTCCCAACCACCGAATCCAAAAAGTGGAGGCTTTATCCAAGTCTTCCCCATTTCATATGGTTTAGATCCTACCTTCCTCTCTCTATTCATTATGCTTTTCACTTGATTTGATGGTTTGTTGCATGTTATGTCTTGACAAATATAGTTTTTACAAAGTACGGTACTTGTGAAGCACCTATGATATGTGACAAAAAGTCATGAAAATTTCTCGTTGATGTGAATGCTATCCAACCTTTATTGTCTAACTTTTGTTGTCTTCAAAATATTATTTCTTGATTAGATTATTTTTTCCACCATTGGTGAAATGTATATATACTTGATCACTTTCTTTGTTGCTGCCTTTGGGAAAACTTATATATGATATATAAAGATCATTTTGAATGTAAGCTTCTTTTTTTAAATAATTTATAGAATAAACAAAGGTCTATATAGTTGCATTCCTAGTTAATTTGTTCGGTGGTTAAATTTGCTAAATCATTATATAGTTTAATACTAATCAATATCATTTTACTTCCAATTGTAGTCATTGCGTGTATACCTCTTTCTACAAGGAGAAAGAAGCATTATAAAAGAGTTCCTACATTCATTATTTTGTAGTTGAATAAAATGAACACAAAATCAAAGCATCGTAATGTGGAATACTTGTATTTGTTTGGAAACCCCTATTACGAAGACGGGAGAAAATCATAGGAGAAGCACCCTTATGGGTGTGGTCTCATAATGTTTCTTCTTGAAGACAAATGGGGGTAGAAGGACCTTTATGTAGGCAACCACACACTTCTCTCTTTCCTACACCACTATGTGAGACTAACTTATAATTAGATCTCTCACCATCCAATTACCCAACAACAATATTTATCTCTCTTAATACTCTCTCTTAAGCTGGAGCATGAAATGCTTAGCTTGTACAATATAAATCCTCACTCTTACAAGTAGAACACAACAGTCAACAATTACAACTAGGTCATGGTTCCCCTTTAAGCAAATGACAATAGTTGCATCCTCATTCTTACTTGTAGGTAGGTGTGTTGATGACAACACATCAGTAAGGCGGGAGTCTGTTGAAGTTGGCTCTACTTGGTCTCTTGCCTAGAGATCTCAATTGGTGTTGGTGCCTTCCCCGTTGGAGATCTCATAAGTGGGTCTCTCCCTTGGAGACATCGAGATTAGACCTCTCCCATATGGAAACTCAAAGTGGGCCTCTCCCTTGGAGACCTTGAGACTGGCCTCTCCCATACGGGAGACCTTGAGATTGGCTTCTCTCATATGGGAACTCGAAGTAGGCCTCTTCCTTGGAGACCTCGAGATTGGCCTCTCCTATATGGAAATCTCTCAATAAACTTCTCTCATATAGGGACTAGGAAAGTGTTTCTTTCATATAGGGACCAATAGTGAGCTTCTCTCATGTAGGAGCCTTGAAGAATGAGTCTTCCTGATATGAGATTACAATAGGCTCTCGCTCATACTCCCCCTTTCTCTCATACTTAAGAGAAAAAATAACAGAGCAGAAAAATAAAGAGTTTATCTCCCTCTTCAACATTTTTCTCTCATCATTTTCCCTTTTTTTTACTCCAATTCCCTCGTAGCCTTACTTTTTTCCCCTTTTTTTCTTTTTTCTTTTTTAATTTTGTTTCTTCTTCCTCTCTTCATAGGTTTTTGTAAAGCTAACAAGTGAAAACAACTTAAAATAAAATAGAGGGCTAAAATTGCAAATGCCCAAATAAACCCTATTAGGGTTCAAACGAATCCCACAGAAGCTTAACGTCGTTGTTACCTCTTCCCTCTCTTCTTGATAGCTGATGAGTCATAAAGATGAAGAGCTTCATTACTTTGACAGTTATGTAGAACTTTCTTGATGGCATTGAGGCTCCTCTCCTTCTCCAGGAGGGTGATCTCCACTGCAACGTGATGAATTGAGCTTTCACCTACTTGCCTTGCTGTCCCCATCGTTGCCTCCTGCGGTAAGAGTAGTGGGCCATGTAGAAGGGGTTGAGCCAGGCAACAACGATGCATATAGATCAAGTGACGAGTCGGGGCTGATCCAACGAGCCATATGATGGCAATGTGGCCTTCATGGACTAGGGAGGAGGATGTCAACGATGTGGCAAGTCGGTAGCTGCCAACGAGGTTGTTCGAGATTAGGTGTGGCTTCAGGAAGGAGTTGAGGTTGAGAACTCGTATGTACAAGTGTGCGCTGATGTGCTCCATGTGTGTCAAGTTCGACAGCTTTCGTAGCTCTACCATTGATGATACTGGTGTTTTCCTTCCTCTGTTGAGGCTTTTGTTGCTGTTAGTGGTGGGGTGATGAGACTCGAGGGGAAGAAGGAAGTGGCGAACGAAGGGGTCGCAATCGTCGTAACCTTGGACTTGTACCCTAATCACTTAGAGAAAACTCAAATAAGAAGAATCCAAATAAAGCACAAACTAAGCCCAAGAACAATTTGTTCTGATACCATGTTAAACTAAATAAATGGAATAAAATGAGCATGAAGTCAAAGCATCATAATGTGAAACACTTGAATTTATGTGGAAACCCCTCTCACAAAGAAGGGGGAGAAAATCATGGGAGAAGTATGCCTATGGGCGTGATCTCATAATATTTCTTCACAAAGATAAATGAGGGGTATAAGGACCTTTATATAGGCTACCACACATCTCTCTTTTTCCTACTCTACTATGTGGGACCATACAACTTGTAATTGAATCTCGCACTATTCAACTACTCAACAACATTCATCTCTCTCAACATGGTTAAATATTTTACAAATCATACAACTACTTTTTGTCATTCTTAAACAAGTTGTTAACTAGCCCCGTAGGGTGCATTTGCCTAAGAGAAAAAGAGTCAACCTAGATCATCAACAAAGTGAATCATTTCATAGAAATTAAAGATGCTACAAGCCAATTTAGCAAAGCATTGGTATTAATACCATGGAGGAGGGAAAATTTAAATCAAGAAGTTTCAAAATGGACTTGCGTGGATGTGTTTGATGATTCTATTCCTTTGCTGAGCTAAACATATGAATGGAAAACGAATTCCTTTCCATACCCTAGGCCATTCCATTCCTTTGTTGATTCCTTTGCGATGTTATTCCATTGCTGTGTGCTAAACATGTTGTTAGGGTTTCCGTGCTTGGTACTCCCCCCTTTTCCCTTTCTTTATTAGTTGTCCTTGTTGGTGTTCCTTATAAGGTTTCATGCCACTACAAAATGTTCCCTTTTTTCCTCTCTCCTTCAAAGTGACCATTATGCAATGCTTCTCGCTTGAATATGCACAGCTAGTGCATAACGTGTTGCATACTCTGTTTGCCATGAGAAAAACAGTTACAAGAAATAGAGAGAAATGATGGTTCTCATATCTGGATCGAATGCTTTGATATCATGTAAAAAGAACTAATTACAAGAACAAAAGGAGAATTTGTTAACTTAGTTTGAGATGATGGTGTGCCACCTTATTCTGGCTAGCATTTGCTTCTATGTATGATCAGAAGAGAAGGTCTAGGTGTACCACCTTATGTCTGCCTAGCATTTGCTTCTCTGTATGTTCAGAAGAGGTCTAGACGTTTTAAACAAAAATGAAGAGGAGGCCTACAGATTTATTTAAAGTCAACTCTTTCCTTAGGGCACAAAACTAGACAGTAAAAGTCATCCACAGACATTTCATAATTTGCAAAATCTATGTGGAACTCAGGAATTTATAGCTCTATCATTATTCCTAGAGGCACTAGGCATCTAATTAGGTAGTTATAGCAGCTCCTCAAATAGGCAGGTAAAAATACCTTTCTGGAGCTTTAGCAAGTTCCCAACTAGGTAGTCTTCTGTGAGTCCTGCAATGCAATAGCGAAGTTGTGAACAGACATTTCTGATAAACTGACCATAGGGGCGAAAATGATTGAGCCTGAACATCATTGGACACCTACATCTAAGTGACATTGGGCTATATATGCCTAGGTGCTATTTGAATAATTGGATTGATGTAGGTAGTATGACATTTTTCTGAGTTAATTTATTAAAATTTGTGTTACATGCAACGTGATAATTATATAACTATCTTAAGTAGTATAATAAAAAAAAGCATAGTTAATACTCCTATTCTTTAATTATTATACAACTTAGTATATAAAATATTGAACACCTTGAAAAAAGAAAATGTAGAAGGTAGAATCCAAATGTTCATTCAAACCGAAAATATTCAAATATCAGTGGTGATATTTACTCTAAAAGTCAATGGCACCGATGCAATTTAGTTCATATACTTGGTTGGATTGGGTGGGGGGGTTCAAATTCTATCCAAAAGGAAGCCATGGGCTGAGTATCTAGATAAGCGGCTTGCCTTGCGGCTTAGACCATTTGACTAAGCCAACACATATTATACGATTCGGTCCCTTGACCGCCCATGCATATGCGGCAGAGTATGCACCTTGCTTAGCTGATTTTCTAAACACTGCCTTTGTGGTGTATCCTCCCCTCTTCTTATCTTTAAGTGCATCTTCGCGCCTTCCTTCCAAAATCTTACGCTACTCGGTGTGTTTTCCTTCTCACCCTCCATGACTATTTCAATCCCCCAATTCTTCCTCCTACTTTATCAATTTAGTTTCAGAGTCAAAAGATTCACATCAACATAAATGAAGATGACCTTTTCGAGTTGAGAACCTCTTGCTTCTCGTAATGCCTCCCCTTCCGTCTTCCTTTACCACCACGTGCTCCCCTTCTACATCAAGTGCATCTGTCAGGACTTCATCACCATCCATTCTCGCTCCATTGGCGTTGCCTCTTCCCTGCTTGCCTACAACATGCCTTCTTTACCATGGACTTCTCCCTATTACATACATCACCATCTCACCATCTTGTTGGCATCGAACTTTTCTTTTGCCCCATGTAGCACGAGTAGCACTTGGGCCATCGTCCTTGCATCATCGACTTATCATGCTCACCCCAACTCGGAATCTCTGATTATCTTGACTGAACTTGTAGAGCCATTGTAACCATTGAAGTGTCAGCTGAAACCATTACCACCTCCATGCTCTTCCATTAAACAACGGTTGCTTGAAATCCAAAACTTTAAGGATATTGTGTTGATTAACTCGTCAGTGGCCATGTTTTTCAAGAGGGGGAGAATACAAGCAGTACAACATAGCCAATTTTATTTTATTTTTTACCATTTTTCTGTTAGGATAGGTATTCTTTGTTGAAAGTCTTTAGTTATCACCCTGTGGAGGATTTTCTTTCTTTTTTATTTGTAGATTATTCCTTTGTTTTAAGATGAATAAGGCCTTTATTTTCTTTGTTTAGGTTGTTATAGCAAATTATTCCTTTGTTTAAGTTGAGTCTTTTTTATCTTTTGGATTATTAAAGCCTTTTCTTCTATAAAAGGGGTAGATATGTGATGTAGAATGAATTCAATAGAAAAAATTTGAAAATCCTTGTGGTGTATCCTCCTTTTGCCTTATTTCTAAGCACATCTTTGCGTCTTCCCTTCCAAATTCTTGCACAACTTGGCGTATTTTCCTTCTTATCTTCCATCACTTTCTCAATCCTTCATTCTTCCTTTGAGTGCATCATGGATCCTTTCATGGGTCTACATAAAATAAGACAGGTAGTCAAATGTTGGTGTTGGCAATTTATATGCAGGAACCCATATAAAATGTAAATGTAATTTTTTTGCATGTTCTAATTGTTCGAAGAGATCAAATAGATGGCTTTGCCAAATTTAGATAAAGTCATCAATGACTCAGAAACATGAGGAAATCACTACATTGTTGGACTTGCTAGATCTTTAGGTGATTTTTTTTTTTTTGAAAAGGAAAAGAGTGGTTATCTGGTTGATAGCCACCCAAGAGCTATATTAATATAGGCCTAGAAAAGTGGCCAACTTACATATTACAAGCCCAAAAATTTGTCAATGAAGAAACACAAGAAATAAAATTCTCAATGTAAGGATGTCGCTCCTTGAAAATTGCCACATTTCTTTCTAGTCAAATGCCTCAGAGCACTGCCAGAGTCTTTGCCTTATCTTTCCTCATCCTAAAGGTGTTTTGACCATCAAATCGGGCTCCACTTCTAAAGGACCTCCAAAACTCAGCAAAGTTCGAATGCATTATCCACTCGATACCAAAATGTCTCCATGCTTGCGAGGAAAAAGAGCACTCGAAGAACAAATGATTTACATCCTCATCTACTATTAAATAAAGCCGACAAATCTTTCCTGCACTAGGCACCCATCTAGCTCTCCATACTCTTGTCATAAGCTTCCTCTCTTGAGCAACCAAGTAAAAATTTTGACCTTCAAAGGACAGGAGACCTACCAAAATTGTCTGAAATCCTTGATGAAGTTCACATCCGTCATTAGACCACTAGCAGCCAGTCTCCCATAAACTTTCTTCCATAAACTTTCCTGATAGAAAAATCACCATCATCCCAAAAGAATGCATCAACACCACCTTCTGGTTGATATCCATCCAACTCTTGGAGTAGAGATTGGATCTCTTGTATCCTTTGATCAGAAAAATTCCCCACAAAGGAGGGGCACCAAGATCCCTCTCAACAATCACCTACGTTGACCTCCCTACAAGCGGCCAAAGCGTAGAGCTTCGGGAATTGATCCATCAACTTTCCTTGGCCCATCTAGTCATCTATTCAAAAACGAAAGAAGTCACCTGTGCCAATGTAGGGAGAAAAGAAACTTCATACCTTGGGCAGTGCCAAAGACGAGCCCCTAAAAAGGTGCGACACACCACTCGGGGGAGACGATAAGAAGCCAGGAGAATCTTCCCTAACAAGTCATCACTACGCTTAAGCAACTTGCTAATCCATTTAGCCAGAAAGCTATCATTCGTCTTCTCTAAGTCTCTAACTCCTAAGCCCCCCTTCACAGGCTTACAAACCTCATCCCAAGCCACCAATCTCGCCTCCTTCCCAGTCGACCCATAATTTGTCTAGAAGAAATCTCTCATCAGCCTAAAATCTTCTTCTCAACCCTCTATGGCAGCTTTAGAACTGATGTAAAGCAAGCAGGCATGGAATACAGAACTACTTTTAGGAGCATCAACCTTCCTCCTCTAGAAAGAATTTTAGAAGCCTAACTAGACAATCTCTTCTCCATCCTTTGTACCAAGGGGACCTACTCTTGCATGGAGATCCTCCTGTTTGACAAGGGGAGGCCTAGGTAGGAGATAGGTAAGCATCTGCCCATTGTGCAAAGAGCCACACGGCATCTGCTAGCCTCCTCCACCATTTAAATAGGGACAGGTTGACTTTGAGAAATTGTCAGTAACCTCAATGCCTTACCAAAAAGCTCCAGAAGAATACACATTCTTTTTTCCTTTGTCTCAGAGCCTTCCATAAAGGATGTGTCATTTGCACATTGAAGCACCAGGATCTGTGACCCATCGTCCAAAGAGAACCCCTTAATCGCATTCCTCTTGCACACCCTAATAGTGGACCTTGCTAGAGCATCCGCTGCCAACACAAACAATGTTGGTGCCAAAGGGCACCCTTACCTAACTCCTCTCTTTGGTTGTATCCATCCACCCTCCACATTCCCATTAATGAGAATGGAAAAGGATGTTGTCACATGTTGCTTCATTTAGTCCATCCACCAAGGAGGAAAGCCCCTCCTCATCATGGACGCTTAAATAAATGACCATTGCACCAAGTCATGCCTTTCTGAAATTGACCTTCCAGAGAAAAGCCCTCTTCCTCTCCCTCCTTCAAAAAGCCAGAATATCCGATGCAATGGCAAAACTATCAAGGATATTGCAGCTCGAGACAAAAGTCGTCTGCATAGGTGACGCAATTTCTTCCAAGACACCTCTCATCTTATTGGCAAGCACTTTTGCCACAATGAGGTAGATTACATTTGACAATGCAATGGGCCTGTACACTCCATCTTTCTTAGGCAAAAGGAATAAAAAGAACCTGTTGAGCTTGTTAAAATCAAGGTTACCATCAACAAACTCAACAACTACCACGAACATCCTCTTTAAGGAGAGTCCATAACTCCTTGTAAAAGTGCACTAAAAACCCATCTGGACTAGGATAGCTATCAACATTCAAACCCTAAATTACCTTATGAACATCTTTACTGAAGGGCGACATAGTCTTTGTAGTTTTAATTGGGTAAAGTGATGATTATCTACGCCATTGGTGGAAGTTCTAAAATTTTGTTAGGATTTCACCCCATTTGGATTTGACCAAGGCCCAAACCAGATATTGTGGAAGAGGCATAACCTCCTCTTTGAGTTTGTATGAGAGGCTTCACCTTGCATTCATAGTGTGATTTTTCCCCCTTTTTCTTTTCAAGTTCCTGGAGCAGGCAACGAACTGCTTGTTTGGTGGCAAAGTGAGTGGAACTGTTATTCTATCTTTCTAGGAGCTCATATCTTCAACCCACCTTAACCATGGTTACAAGTTCATTTATCTTAGAAGGGATTTTAGGGTTGCAAGAGTTTGCATAGTGAGATTTTTTTTGAAAGGGCACTTAATGATATTCTAGAGTGATTTGATATCAAGGTTTGAAACATCAATTTTGATGCCACTTAGATAAATTTCCAAGTGCGCATTTCATTGACACATCGTAGAAATGCCCATTTTTCGACGGATTTTGACAATTTCGATGCCCTGAAAATCGTCTCTTTCGAAGGCACGCTTATACATGCTGAAAAAAATGGCAGTAGTCAAAATGATTGGAATTTTAAGAATAACTATTTAAAACGATAAATATTTCTATTTAAGTCCTAAACACTACCTTATACTTCTTATTTAAATGGATAATTATTTCTAAAATTAAGGACTACATGAAGAAAAACGTTAATGCTAATTCAAACTTAAGATTTTATTTTCAAGAATTAAAGAAAGATTTCCTCAATTTTAAATTGTGATTAGACTTATATGTTCGTAATAATAGTAAATTTAGACTCTATTGTGTAGATCTATTCTATAATTAGGGATAGATGTGGAATGGAATCTGTGGAGAAATTTGGGGGAATATATGATTTCTGTTATTGATAAAAGAGATGTCCTAGCCCTTTTTATTTAGAGGCAATGGTACACGTGGAAGCACAATAAAATATTTACTAAATATAATTATGACCTAAATATAATAAACACCCAATCAAATAACTAATTTGATTTATTTCCTAACACTCTCCTGCAAGTCGAGATGCGGGAGACGGTAAATACTTGGATCCTTAAGGTGGTGGTGATCAACTCTTGTCGATGTGATAGTCCCTTCTTTGTGTCTTCAACACTGGTTGTCTCTTCTTGTACGTCCTCACAGAGCCAGCCAACATTTGGTTTCTCTTAAAGTGCGTGAGAGTACTACCTGTACACTTGACATCTTGAGGTAGCTCCTATCTTCATTGTTTGGCCACTCATACATATAAGGACCCAAACAGAATAACTCAATACTTTAAGGGGTTACAGATAAGTACCAAATAATAGAAGACTAAATTTTAAAGAAAATAAAAAATGGACTAAATCATAAAATAACCCTAAAGTTTTTTTTTTCTTAAATGAAAAAGACTCCTCAAAACCCTTGGTCAAAGATCCTTCCCTGTCGGCGCCATCTTCTCTGTTGAAATCATTGTTTTAAAAATCGCGCCTCGAGGCTATAGAGGCGTACGCCTCGAGGCGAGGCGGCCCCAAATAGCTTTGAGGCGATAGCCTTGGGGTGCACTCAAGAGGCGTGCGCCTCGTCGGAGCCGAGGCGGTCTGAGGTGCTCGAGGCAGTGAGGCGCACTTGAGGCACCGCCTCAGCTGCCTAGGAGGTCTTAGGTTAGGTCTCAGCTGCTGCTGTGAAAGGAGAGCATCAATGAAAGGAGAGCATTAGCTGCCTGCGAAAGGAGGCTTAGGTTTAGGTCTTCAAGCGTTGGTACTACTACTGCAGCATCGTCGGAGCTCGCATCGCGCAGTAGAGTCGGAGCTCGAGGAGAAGCGTTGCCGCAGCAACATCAGAGCTCGAGGAGTAGCATTGCGCAGCAGCGTCGGACCTCGAGGAGGAGCATCGCTGCAGCAGTGTTGGAGCTTGCATCGCGCAGTAGCGTCGAAGCTTGAGAAGCGTTGCCACAGCAGCATCAGAGCTCGAGGAGCAGCATCGCATTTTTTAAAACTCATCAGAGTTCGATGAAGGGAAACCGCCGGTGGTGCAGCTGTTGCTGCATCATCAGAGGAGGAGGAGGATCGCCGGTTACCAGTTGCTGCTACAGCGTTGTCGTCGTCGGAGGAGCATCGTCGGTGGTCCAGGTTAGTTTGAGATGGTTTTGCTTAGAGTTTAGGAGAGTTGTTTTGCTTAGGGTTTAGGAGAGTTGGTTTACAGTTTACTGCAGAGGTGATGCTCTTTGTATCAAAGGTGATGCGCAGAGGTGCTTAGGGTTTCGTTTGTTTATTGTCTGTTAAACCATGTGTTATTTGATTACGTTTGTATCAGAGTTACGTTAATTTTTTTTTTTTTGGTTGATTGTGTTTCATCATTGTCAAATATCTTTAGGATGAGTTTTGAGGTGTGCTTTAGGGTTTGAGGGGAAAGTTTGGATCTTAGTAGGGTTTGGTTGTTAGGATTTTGGGTTTTTTAGTGAATTATATGTTGGTCTGGTAATGTTATCTAGGCTACGATAAGATTCAGTATCATTGGCAACTTGCTTAAAGTAGAGGCTCCAAAATGATCTATTTAGGTCATTTGACTTTGATAGTTTTATTTATTTCTTAGGTTTAGGTCATTTTTCTATATTTTTTATGCAAATCTTGAGGCTTACGCCTCGATTGCTTTGAGGCTTACTCCTCGCCTCGATGAAGGCAAACCGCCTCTGTACCGCCGCGTGTTTTTTAAAACCTTGGTTGAAATAGTAGTAGCAAAATTACAGCAACATAGGGAGAGGAGAGGAGCCATCATCATCTCCCTCTTCCTCTCCTCCCCTCCTTTTTCCTTTTATCTGTGGGTGGCGGCACAGTAGAGGAGGGGCATGGCGACGCTCCGGTGAGCCGGAGGAGATTCGAATCACCTTGGTCCGATGGCTTGACCTCTAAGGGGTCGAGAGAGCCCCTCAAACCTTTAATCAAATGAGGTTTGAGGGGTTAAAATAGAGATTCGGATCTCTGTCTGCAGGGGCGACGCTTCGGTCTATTGGGCTTGTCGGTGGCGACTGCATTGGCCAATGGTTGTTGGAGAGGGTGCGGCAGGTCGGCGATGGGTCGACGACGCACCTCCTAAGATCTGACAGCGATTGGTGCAGCGTCGGCAATGGTGGGTCTGATCGGCAACAACAATAGTAGCCGATAAAGAATGGAGGAAGGAGAGGAAGAAGAATTGAAGAGGAAGAAGAGATGAGACGTGTTAGAGAGGAGAGAGCTTCTTCGGTGGCTCGCCAGAGGCCGAAGTGCCGTCGGAGGGCCCCCTCCTCTCTAAGGTTTCTTCTCTTCTTTTTCTCTTTCCTACGAGATCAAAGCTGCTCTGATATCTGTGAAGAAATTTATGGGAACATATGATTGCTGTTATTGATAAAAGAGTGGCCTTAGCTCTCTTTATATAGAGGGGTAAGGGCATACATGGAATCATAGTAAAATATTTACTAATTATAACTATGACCTAAATATAGTAAACACTTAATAAAATAATTAATTTGATTTATTTCCTAACAAAATCAAATCTCAAGGGAAGAATAGAGTAGCAGTTGTAGTTGTTTCATGTCAATGAAAAATCCTTCTCTTAAGGAGAAGATAAAATTAGGATGGGGCATTTAGATAGGTAAGAGGGTAGGGGGAAGAGCAAGACTGACACTTTGTTCCTCCACTAGTCATTAGAGTTGTCGGTATCAACTAAACATGACTTGAAGCTTTAGTAGAATCTTTTTTGAGGTAGATACTATAACATAGGGCTTAGAACATAGTAGTAACAACAACGAAGAATGTGAGCAACAATAGCAACAACTATCGAAATGTTGAGTGAATTTTGCTGACACCGACCATTTCGCTGAAATTTTACTGAAATTTCATCGAAACCCCTGCATTTCGACATTATTTTCATGTTGATATGGCTCCATCCCAAAAATGGCCATTGTGATGGCATGTTGCCGAAATTAGATCACTGTTAGCTAAAAACCAGCAGTAATGTGATGCTTTTAGGAATATAATGTGAATCATAGTGCATAGCTAAGAGGGACCACAACTCTTAGGTGATGCTTCTCAGGATCTTGACTACTTTTGAGAATTATGGTGTTTCCTCTACCTTAGTATTCTGAATCCAGTCAGTTTTCATCTAATTGGACCTTCTAATATTGATTTAATTTTCATTAATTCAGCTGATCGCTGCGGTTTCCAGGTTTTGAGATTTTGGCCTTCCCTTGCAATCAATTTGGGCAACAAGAGCCTGGATCCAATGAAGAGATTGTAGAATTTGCTTGCACTCGCTTTAAAGCTGAGTATCCCATTTTTGACAAGGTAACTTTCAATTAGTTGTTTTGCAGTGTTGTTAAGTGCCGGTATATTGGAAAGGCATATTTGCTGTTCTCTTTTATGGTTTTCGCTCGAAATCTTTCCGCTTGCTTTCATTCACTTCCGTTGTCCAAACTTCTTACTCTAACAAATATCCTGTGGTTCTTCTCCCTGAAATGATCTGTTGTAGCTGGTAATATTGTTCCTCCTCTCCTCTACCATGCAGAACTAAAGTGCTGATAACCAATTGGTGTGTAAATATCCCTGCTCTAGTTTCATCATATACCATATGATGCTGCATACTTCCTAGAAAAAAAAGGAAAACAAAATGAAAGGAAAAACTATATGTTGTTGCATATTATGTGGTATGCATTTTCTTAATCTTGTCAATCCATAATTGGCATGAAAACCATTTTTTCTTGTATGATTCTATCTTGTTATTACATCGTCCTACCTTTTTGATTGAATAAGTTGAACCTTGTTGTACTCATGTGCATGTATACTAACATAAGCATATGATGGTTTCAGTGAGTCCCACTCTTCCAAACTCACCTTAGGAGATTTAACAGCACTCGGGTTATTTGTTTTCTATTCTGACTTCTTTCACCGGTTGATCTCGGAGCTCATGTGAGATCATGATTTTTTTTTTCCTTTTGCTCTCTCTAAGAAGGAAGTTGTGATTTTTTTTTGTTTGTCTTTTGAAATCATCATTTTAGTGTGATTTATTATGCATCCTCACCACTGTTGTCTGAAGAGCTTTTCACACTATCTTCTGGTGGCATGTGCTATTAACATCTTGGTATCTAATAAATTAAATGTTGCTTAAAGCTCAGCATTAAATGTTACCTTCTGCATTAGGTGGATGTGAATGGGAATAATGCTGCACCTATATACAAGTTCCTGAAATCTAGCAAAGGTGGTCTATTTGGGGACAGCATCAAGTGGAATTTCGCAAAATTTTTGGTCGACAAGGATGGCCATGTTGTGGACCGATATGCCCCGACGACTTCCCCTCTGAGCATCGAGGTTAGAGGCCTTCACTCTTTTATGTGTGCTAAAGATAACATTTCTCCCTTTGTCTCAAATTGCTTGGTTGATTATATCATGTCCAAAAATATAATCTATTGCTACATCCTATAATAGAAATGACTGAAAGCATTTCTAGCGGATAGATTGGACCCATTTGGCTACGAAACCTGGGTGGTCATAGACTCAGTGTCCATCCCGAGCTTTATTTACCATGGGCTGTCTGTTTGTATGCACAAATATATAGCCAGATTTTTGTCTCTGGTTTGCCTGTTCAAGTACTATATAAAGCTAATCTCCACTGCAGTCGAGTTCGAGTTCTGTATCCACCTTGCCAATAAAAATTGGGATCCCAAATTGGGATTGGACTACTTTGCTCTAAGTGTTACAGACTATGAACCTTGCCAATACATGGACGTGCACACACACACTCATACACCCAAAGAAAAGAACAAAAGCAAACACAACTATAGATGCTACTGATGTTCAACTCTATTAGTTGAGTTCCAATCATGAGTTACTGATTTGTTGATAAAGTGAAAAGTGTTTTGGGTTGATAGTTGTAGGCAAGTTTGAGTCCCCCCTACAACTTATTTCAAATTATTTTAAAGTTCAATTCTCAATGTAGGACTTGCAAAGACAACCCTAATGTACGTAAGTTGAAGAAAATAAATCTTCTTATTTTACTAAGTCGGCTCTACACTTCTTTATATAGAGAAAGGTGAGGGAGAAAATAACAAAATAGCCCTCAACATAACGTAACACTCCCTCTCAAGTTGGAATCAAGGTTTTAAAAAATGTGAGGTGGTACCGAGGCGGGTTGCCTTCATTGAGGCGGTTAAGGCATAAGCCTTAGGATTTGTATAGGAAACATAGAAAAATGATATGATATATACTTGTTAAGTACTAATAAGGAAACAATAATGTAAATAACACGCTTTCATAACATTTTTTCTCTATCACAATATTAAAAAAGCGAAACTAAACGGGAGATGACATTTAAATAAAAAAATAAACATTCATACAATATAGAAGATTAGAAACCATAATTAAAGCACATAAAAGATAAAACATACATTAAAATGAAGGTACATGAAACATTTCTTTTCCTAACATCATAAACATATATGATGCAAGTTGTCTAACATAATATAACATGGTAAGCTATTGAGTTGATAACCTACAAAGAAATGAACCTAAAAGATCTAACTTAAACATAACTACAAGCATGCAAATGATGTAATGTAATCTAAGATCAGTAGTCAAATAAATAACCTAAATGGCCTAAATATGATAAATAGATAAATCCATTTGGCTTAAATAACAAAATCCTTCTGAGTCAAAATTTAAAAATCCTAAATAAATAAGTGAGCCAACAACAAAATCCATTTCAATGCACTTAAAATACTAACAAAAACTACCTAAGTGACCTAAATCAATGAAATAAAGGAGCCTAATCCCATCGCTCTACCTATGGCCTTAGTTAATGTGATGTTGGCGATGACTTGTGGTGATGTTGGGCGACGTTGCTCAACCACCGGTGATGCTCCTCCGACGTTGCTACAACCCACAAGATGCTCCAAGTTGATAGGACTAAGCGTTGGGTGAGAGTTGGCGATAGATTAGGGCTTTTTTTCTTGTCATTTCTTGGCTTTAAACACTTAATAGATGTCATGTGCTTGTCACATGGCAACTTACAAACCCTCACACATCGAGATGGTGCCTTAGCAATGCCTCAACATCTTACCTATGCCTCGCATAACTGAGGTGCACGCCTCACTACTGAAGGCTGAGGCTATTACCTCGAGGATTTTTTGGGTCGCCTCGCCTCGAGGCGTACGCCTCTAACTCCTCGAGGCACTTTTTTTAAACTATTGCTGGAGCATATATATCAACCATGTTCAACTTGTTCCTACAACGGTTTAGTAAACGTATTTGCACTCTGTTCTGATGAGGTTAGGAAAGCAGCACGGAGCAGTCCTTGTTGAATTAAGCTCCAAGTATAATGACAATCCACTTCCACATTGTTAGCAATATAAGTTGTAGCTCTGTTGTCACAATACATCTCCATGCCTCAAGAATAACATGAAGGTCTCACAACAATGACTGTATCCATATCATCTCTGTTGCTGTGTTTCATAGCGTAGTATTCTGATTTAGCACTCGAACGTGACACCACTGTTTGCTTCTTGCTCTTCTGGGTCACCAGATTTCCAGCTACAAAGGTACAGAAGCCTGTAGTAGATCTTCTATCCCTAACATCACTTGCATAGTCTGCATCTGAATAAGCAACAATAGCTATAGGAGCTTTCTTCTGGAACAAAAGACCATGGCTTGGGACACTCTTTGATGTACCTCAACACCTGCATCACTGCCTACCAATGATCAGCAGTAGGCTTGTTTAAGAACTGACTTAGCTTACCTATTGCAAGATTAATATTTGACCTAGTGATGGTCAGATACAGTTGCTCCCCCACCAGCTATCTATAAGCCTTTTTACCCATCAACTTTGTTGTGTCATCAAACAAATGAACCTTTGGATTCATAGGGATATTAGCACCCTTAGATCCAAGCATGGTTGCCTTTTGGAGAATGTCTAGAGCATATTTCCTCTGGAGATATAATAATACCCTGCTTGTAGCAATCTCATTGCTAAGAAAATACCTGAGCCTCCTAAGATCTTTTATAACAAACTGGCGTGCTAAAGACTTCACTTAAGAAATACCAGTTGTGTCATCTCCTGTGAGTATAAGATCATCAATGTACTCAAGTACAGCCACAACGCTACCATTGGCTTTCCTTACAAACAATGATCAAACGAGGACCTTTGCAATCCAATAACAGCTAATGCCTCTGGCTGAAACTAGGCTTAGGGGCTCTGCTTAAGGCCATAGATAGCCTTTCGTAGCTTGTAAACACACTCCCCTTGAACCTCAAAATTAGGAGGTGGGTGCATATATATCTTATTGACGAGATTTTATACGCGAAAATGATTGAGTTAAAAATTTGTCATTACAGTGCGTAAAAATTCACTATCAGATAAATTTAACCGAAACTTTTGGTGAGTCCCAGGTCAAACACGAGGAGGCGAATATTTGATTTAAAATCCACGTTTAGTTTTTAAAGAAGAGTAGTTGGTTGAAATTAATACAAAGAAAGAAAAATAGAGAGGGTAAACAAGTCTTGCATTTAAATAATCCAGTTTATTACATCTACTTAAAGAAAATAAATTTACACTAGAAAACCCTAAAAAATAGGGATGAGAAAAATCTTCCTTGAAAGCTGCTTGGAGGACAAGCCGTGCTGTTGGCGCCTAAATGACGAAGATGGGATGCTGGAAGGTGGACGAAGTCGGAAGACGGGAATGAGACACTGGATGTTGTCAGTACAGGATCTGATTCCTGAATGGTGGTGAGAGGATAACTACGGACACTCCACAAAGGGGATGAGAAGATGGACAAAGTTTCTTTTTTTTACTCTAGAGGAGCATCCTGGGTTTGGGACTAGCTCCTTAGAGCTTTGGAGAGGTGAGAAGAAGAGAATGGATGATTTGACAAATAGGTATATGGGGTCCTGTTTATAGTTGAGGATATGGGGGCAAAAGATGGAATTCACATCTTTAAATTTAATATAGGCCTTTAGTGACGGATACATGCGTCACTGTAGTTACATGTCGTTGAAGCCGCACGTGGGTTCTCGGCCATGTGTCGCTGATTTGAGCATTCTCGTCGCGTCACGTCACGCGACGCTCTGCCTTCATGCGTTGAGAAGATGTCTCGATCTCAAGTCTGATCAAGATCGGACGACCCAAATCGAGCCTTTGTCGCTTCATCTTCGCGCGTTAAGAGGCGACCTAGCCCCTTTGATCACTGTTGGATCAAGATCAGATGGTTGAGAGCCGCCCTCAGCTGTGCTTCACAATCGCACCTCAATGCATCAGATTGCGTGTTATCACGCGTGTGCACATGCTTGCTCATGCAGCGCTGCTAAGTTGACGCCACTGCTGTCGTTCGATCTTGATTCGGCAGTCCAATTTCTCGTGCGCCTCTTCTCACGGATTAAATCCGCGGTCAGCGAGTCGAATGTGCGTTGCTCTCTCCACGTAGGACGCTCGACCGCTGTGCCATGCCTGCACTTGTGTCAAGTTTTGATTTTAATGCTCGTGCACCCTCAGTCGGTGGATAAAGATCCAACGGCTGAGGATGCGTGAGCTTTGTCTTTAGAGGATATGAGGCACTGCTGTGATTGAATCTCAGCCGTTGGATGGAAGATCCAATGATCGAGATTAACTGATGTTGATGGAGTGCAGCGGTGGTTGTTGGGACGCTTTGGGCGGTTGGGATGGCGCCACATGGTGTCATCCTGACCGTCCATCTTTAATTACTCGTAGGTGGTGCCACGATGTCGGATTGGACCGATTCTTGCGTCGTTGGGCTGCAATCGTCGATTCGAATCTATTCATGCGGTTGGATTCTTCATGTAAGATTCAGATTTTCACCACCTTGTCCCTTGACATCTGATCTTTCTCGGATTGCATTTGATGCTACGGAGGTCCAATCAGGGTGATTTTAGAGGCGATGGACTCCAATCGTCACCCTAATGAGATCCGTATGGTTGGATCTTCAATCCGAGGCCTCAAAATGAAGTCGCCCTATCCCCTTGCCATAAAAGGGCGAATTAATATACAATTTGTATAAATTAATCTAAACGCATGATGATGCATGATATGCAATATTTATAATGCATGATGCTTCTATGACCCTAGGAATATGTATAAATAGATATTTTAGGCCAATTAAATGTGTACACATTGATATTTCTTCCTGAAGGTTGCCATAAAGAAAGATATTTTTGACGTCCAGCTGGTGTAAAGATCATCCATAGTGTGCTGCCACAGAAATAAGTATATGGACGGTGGAGAGACGAGCAACTGGTGAGGTGTTAAAGAAATCCACCCTGTAGGTTTGGGTGAATCCCTTGGCCACAAGACTAGCCTTGTACCTTGAAATAGACCCATCGGGGTTATATTTCAAGGCAAAGACTCAGCACCAACCAGGTGTGCACCAGAGGGTAACAGAGGGAGCTCCTAGGTGACTGCATGGAGAGTAGACATTTCCTCTATGGAAGATTTCCAATGCAGATCAGGAGAATCTACTGATGAGGTAGGTATCTCAGAGCTAGAGACAACAGTAGTGAAGGCATGAAACTCAACATTAAAAGAGTCAATGGAGACTACACTCCCAACTACACGGTATTGAGCATAGGAATGAGGAGCTTTCTGAATTGCAATAGGAACACCATCATCAACATCCATGGATACAGGACCTAAGGAAATATCAACAGAAGCACTGTTAGTTGGCTCAACAGGGGAGGATGATGGTGGCTTGGTAAGAGCTGGAGGGGTGGGGGTGGCCGTAGGCTTCTCTATGTAACTAACTGGTAGCTGATACGTGGCACCCTTGAATGTCTTCTCATTTGGTAGTACTACTCTGAATGTGCTCATAGGCCGCTCTGAAGAAGTAACAGGCTTGCTACTACTAGCAAAATCATCCATGATATCAAAGGCACAAGCATAGGCACAACAGTCTCCACATCACATAACTGATGAGCGGATGCGGAGAAATATGGAATAGACTTGTGGAATGTGACATCCGCACTGATATAGTGCTTACGCTATATAGGATCAGAGCACCTATATCCCTTTTGAGTGCGACAGTAGCCAAGGAATACACACTTAATTGCTTTAGGGGTAAGTTTATTACGGCCAGGTCCAAGTAGATGCACAAAAGCAACACACTCAAACGTCCTGGGAGGTATTAAAAATAAATTTGCATCAGGATACAACATTGTCCATGGTACTTGCCCGTGAATCACAGATGAGGGAAGTCTGTTAATAAGATAATATGTTGTAAGCATTGTATCTCTCCAGTAGATGTGAGGTACACTATTCTGAATAAGGCACGAGCTGTATCCAGAATGTGTATGTTTTCGTTCTGCAACCCTATTTTACTACGATGTGTGAGGGCAGGTGGTCTAGTGCACAATACCAAGGGAGCCATAAAATACCGCTAGCTGTTTGGTGCAAAACTTTAATGCATTATCTATACTGATAGTTTTAATACAAACATCAAATTGATTTTTCACAAAAGCCATAAACTGCTGAATAATAATACCAACATCTATTTATTATGCATCAAAAATAGCTATGACAGGTGAGAAAAATCATCAACTGGAAAGTAATAACGATGGCCTTGTCTATCTGCCACAAGACTAGGACCCCAAACATCATAATGAATTAAATCAAAACATGTTGAACTACTAGGTTGCATAGACACTAGAAAATTGGATCTGTGGTGCTTTCTCAACTGGCATGCATCACACTGAATCTTTGTAGTTGGCGAAAGATGTGGGATGATCCGATGTAGTTTGTTCAAAGATGGATGACCTAATCGTCTGTGCCACTGCAAGGCACTCTTAGTAGGACTCATCTGACAAGTTACAGCAACTGGACTCTGCATTAGTTGGTATACACCTCCCTCATGTTCGCCACTAATCGTCCTCGTCATGCAGTTCTGAAAGATACATCGAACATAAAAAATAACACGGCAATTCAGTCACATTATTCAAAATCACACCATTCAAAATCCATAGCATCATCTCTGATTTATTCACATTGACTCTTTCAAAAATAACATAAAAAATCCAGGCTCTGACCTTAGCATCATCTCTATTTCAGGTTGTATATTTCCCTTGTTTTCTGCTTTGGTAGTGCTGTAAGTACATGCTACTTTTCATGACCTTCAATAGCAACAAGAAAGGTTTGAGACCAACGGGGGTAATTGGTCTCATACAGCTTTATAATCGGAGGAAAAAATGGGCTTTTGTATACACCACTTTCTGTACCTTGCCTTGAGGAAACTTCTAACTCTAATGAGGAAGCCATAATACACTCACAACACAAGTAACTTCTCAAGATATCACAAACCACAGATCTGAATTTCTGTAACAAATACAATATCCAGGTAATACACATCCTGCAATCTGCACACGTGGTTCAAAACTCCGTCAACACTTCAAAGGGGAATACACATCCTAAAAATAGTCCAAAGGTCTAAAAAAGTCATACCATAGCAGTAATGGTGCATAAATACATCTTCCTGAAAGGCCCTTAGCTTTAGAATTCCATCAACAAGAAGCCAAGGACCTCCCTAGACCCTGCAGCAGGTGATACCGGGTGTTACTACCCTCTCCCTGTAGGAAGACAAGGACTGACAGTGAGAGAGCTGTGGGAAGAGAGGAAGGGCAGCAGCGACCCGCTGCTAGCTGGCAGTGTTGTCGATGGCGGTGATGACAAGGCTGGGTGGTAAGGTTAGGGTTTTCTTGGTGGTGCCCTTAACTTAGCTCTGATACCAAGTTGGAGAAAATGAATCTTATTTTACTAAGTCAGCCCTACATCGCTTTATATAGAGATAGGTGGGGGAAAATTATAACAAGAGTCCAACCATAGGAAATAACTAACAAAACCCTCAACATAACGTAACAACATAATCCTTCTCGGTGGACGTGCCACTAGTGGTGTCCAGCTATCATGACTTGGTGCTGGAGAGTGGCTGTGGCTATGATCACGGAGAAGCTCCGTGACAAGCGAGAAATCTGGGATCCCTTCCTGGTACAAAAAGAAAACATGACATATATATTGTAACTTATGTTAAAAATATATGGTAAAAGGATGAGAAACCAACATGAAGGAGTTTTTGTCTTGAAACCATCTTTGCAATTTATTTATATTTTAAATGACTGAATAATAAATACTAATTACTTTTCAGTACCCTAAAATTATTATCTTACCAATGTTCAAAGTACGTGCAATTATACCATTTTTTGATCTACATGTTTTAATGGTTTTAAAAAAATAACGGCAATTGTTTTAATTTTAAATATTTTTTTGTTCAGCATATATCTATAAAATTGCATTTATAAGATACTTTTAATAAATATTATATTTAGGTAATAAGTCTATAATAATTTGATGTGATAATTTACTGTCACCTTCTCCTAATGTTGAATTAATGCATTTAGAATCAATTTTAATGTGCTATGGAATCTAATTTATTGTTTTAAGATATGTATATTTATTTAGAATATGACTAACATTTTTAATAAAATCAATTGATACTTATATGAATATCTGCTTTCCGCGCATAATCTGTGCAGAGCATGGGTGCTACACTAATATTTCATACATAGTTTATCTGCCAGAGCCATAGTTTTACAAGATGTGCAGTTTGACTGTTCCATTACCTATCTTATGCTGAGCTGATTGTTTATTTGTGCATGTCAATTTCCTACGCATTTCAAGCAGAAGTGATGCATCATCAGGCGGCGATATCCTTTTGTCCTTTTGCTTGGATGTATGTTTGCCTTGGGTTATTAGTTACACATCTTATTGGTTTTGCAAGTCCAGAAAGACATCAAGAAGCAGTTGGGTATTAACTAAGAATGCAGGATGGAAGCTGCTGCTGAATAATCTACTCTTTGTTTCCTATAGCACTGGTTTCTCCGAAGTGTCGAATGCAATGAAGCTTCTGGTGGCAATAATTTTCTCCCTACGTGATGCATTCTATATTGATCAAAATTAATGTACTGATTTTACCAAAAAAAAAAAGTAATGTACTGCTACTTTGATCATATGAACGCAATACAGCAGCATAGCATATATTGTGTTTACAAAGGTTTGGCCTTGATGATAATATGGCATTTTTATAACTTTCTAGGAGGTTTCTTGCTGGAAACTTTTAAGCTTTTCGAGGACCTCGTTGTGTATGATATCTGGTTTTATAAAGGATGGCTTCATAGATCTTCGTCTAGCAGCGAAATCATCCTTTCATGAAAAAGTAGAACCCCCGCCCCCCAAAACAAACCAAACACCTCCCCCGTATGCACCCTGGGCAGAGCTCCAGAGAAGCAGCGATCGAGAAATAGTTTCCGTTTGATGGATTTAAGCATTCCTTCAAGTTTTATGCATCGGATGTTGGTACAAAACCGTAAAAGTTTAAAAAATAAAATAAAATAAAAGTTGACCACTGTAAAATTATCAAGAATTAATTTATATTGATTTAAAATTATTTTACATTGATATAAAATAAAATTTATATCAATATAAAATTATCTAAAATTATTTTATGTCTATGTAAGGTTACTTTGTAATAGTGTGTCATGTCGCGCATTGCAAATACGTGGTATGATATATTTTTGGATATTTTAACTTATGTATGATAACATTTTTGTCTGCGTATACGTGTTAAGTATGTAACTGCATAAAACGTACTGAAGTCATTCTGTGGAAAAGCTGGAAAGCATTATAAAGCACTTGCAACTTATTCGTTAGCCTTGCGGTATTGCAAGATTGATCCGCTTCGGAACTGTTAATTTAGCACTTGTTTCGTAAGCGCAGCTGTAAGTCAGTAATTAGTGCTAATTAACTGCTTTTCCTTTCTCTCCTTTCTTTTCGTTTTTATTTTTGTTTTTGAAATATGTTGGTGTTTGTACTTCAACTTAGATGTCAGTATGGACATTTCTTCTTTGCCAGCAAACTACACAGTGCCGTTACCGATGGAGATGTTTGCGAGCCTGCAAAGATCTTGGTCGCAACATGGTAAGTTCGGCATAAAAACACATATAAAAATCAATCACAAAAAATAAATATAAACATGTATACTAGAAACTCAGTGAGAAATCACTATCTTGTCCCTAGTAGCTTAGGATTTTTTCTGGCTACTATTATTTGGTCAAATTTATTTACAATAAGATAATACTTTTTAAAAAAAATAAAATAATTAATTGATTATCTCATTCTAAGAAAAATGGGTTGCCTTAATCCAATATAAAATAAGATAACAATCGCGAGTTGTCGTGTCCCAATCGCAAAAGGAATAAGAAAAACAAGAAAGAAAATGCAATCAAATATTGCAACAAAAAAATATTGCAACAATCCTACGTCTTCGAGAGATGATTGTATTTAGTCAGATGTGTCTTGGGTTGGATGAGAGCAAGGTGCGAGAGAAATATCCATTGATGAGCGTAGAAGCTTTGATATAATGTGCAAAGGTAGTAGTAAATTGGATTATAAAATGTTTGTATGAGCTCTTTTGTAGAGCTAAAGGACAAAATTCCGTGCACTACTTGTTAGGTTGGGAGAAGATTCCAAAAAATCAGTGAATTAAACTAGCTGAACTAGGTAAGTATTCAAACCAACATGATCACGTTGTATCGATCTAGAAACGGCGGAGTGTTGCAGAAGGTTGTGTATGGTGCAACATGGTTTTCTATCACCAGGTGAAGACTATATGTATGTTGAGGTTGATATAATTTGATTTTGATGATAACAAATTAATATCTAGATAGCTTGTAGATTTTCTCGTGAGTTGACCATTTCAGGGAAAGTGATTCCAGTGCTGGAATCAAAAGGAAGAGATTGAAGGAGAAGAGGAATACTCAAGAAGACCATAGTCTTTGTCTCTGGTAGAACTTTATTCTTTCTTGTATTTTCTTCCTCCTTTCCTCAAAAATATGTAAAAGAGACGAAAAAGTACTTAGGCAGCTATTGATTTGATCACACTTTACTTGCACAACTTACACAAACCATCAAATTGTGCATGGCAATTCAAAAGATACCCACCCATAATTGTCTCCTCTTTTATTTGTAATTTTCATATCTTCATTATCTTAATTCAATTTTGATTTCCCTTCTTTAATCCCCTATTACTTCTTTGTCCTTTTTTCATTCCATGTGCTCTCAATTCCTCCATTTATAAATAAGAACCCAGTACTATCTCAGCCGTTACCTAGTTTCCTACCATGAGTCCACTTATACACTTATAAATTTAGGTTCAATCCATCCCCTTGTATTCTAGTCACTCTTTTCCACCTTGTCCCTTGGTCTAGTACACCATCACTATCATTGACACCACCTTCGCTTGTATCCACACATGATCTCCGTCTATGTTGTCATCAACATCACCCTCACACTATTGCCATCATCGATGAGTTCACTATTACACCATTGTTAACAACCACATGTAGCTATAGAACCAAGGAAGACATGATCATTGTTGGAGTCTTTTGCCCTCGGTGAGCTATTTGAACAATGTAATGACTTATATTTGTTTGGTAATGTCTTCATAATAATTAATCAATTTATTTTTAGCGCATAAATTGGGTTCCTTAGTATGAATAGGGTGACATACTTAGTCAAATCGAATGAACTTGATGTGTGTTGACTTGAAGATCTAAACGGTTTAGAGGATCTGATAACATATCAAGAAACTATCAGAATGAGATTTGTTCAATTGTTTCCAATCTGAGTTAGAATAGCAACCTTCTATAGAAATTATTGCTTGATTGATTTTCTCAAATAGGGATTTAGAACTGTCACATGGGTTGGGTCAAGGAGTTGATTTAATAAAATAGGAGATAAGCAGAAATCCATCTCCAATGTTATTATAGAGAAGGCATATCTTTAGACTTAAGACAAATATGTGTTTTGGTTCCACGGTGTTGTTACTGGGAAGTTTGTGCATGTAAGAGGGAGTATGAGACACATGATTTCTCAAAGGGATCATACAAATCTGCTTCATGCAGCAGGTTGGAGGAATGAACTCATTTTGAGTAGTGTGACGACCTAAGTCCCACCAAATAAATAAATCCAATGGAACTTTAGCCTTCGAGTACAACGCGACCAAAGCATCAAAGGATCACAATCACCCCATTGCATAAACATAAAGCATAACTAACCAAGAAAGCAGTTCATAAGCATTAATTAAATTGAAAAGTAAAGTGCTAACTAGGAATAAAATAACAAGTCCACACATCCAAAAAAATGGAAAGTAAAGTAGGCTAACAGTTTAGGAGTATAACTACTAGAAAATTAAAAAGAAGACTAAATAACTATAGGGAAACACACTCACTACCACAGACCATCTCTTGGTGCCAAGCTAGGTTTGCACCAGTTGCTCTAAATGCAACCACTGTGCCTGGCTACTCAGCTACACCTAAGTGTAGAGTCCAAAGAATACATTAGTAAAAGCTGAGCAGGGCAGTGTTAAATGAATAACAAAGAAAACAGAGCTCAAGAGATGGGTACTATTTATGTGTTAATCCATCTACAAAGCCTTTATTTATTAACTATCATTCTCATTTATCAGTTATTTTGTGTGTTGCCCTCAACAATTACAGTTTTTGTTATCCCTAATCAATGCCTTCAAGGCATGAGGAGATATAGATGTGGTATTTTGAGAAGTAGACTAGATACATGACACCCTCTTGGCTAAGAGAATCCTTCATATATGTCTGAAAACTTAGTCCATTACCTCGGAGCCATTGCAAGAAGTGGTGGTTACGTCATGTGGTGTAAATACGTGTTAGCTAGACATGCTGATCCACATATAGCCATTCCTCTACTCACTAATCAAGAAAAGAACCACTTACTTTGACCTCAAGCCAAACACCCCTCTATCCTTGTTGATTGCTAAGCCTAGCTATGATTCGTAGGGAGGTTGGCAATTCCCTGACTAGCGCAATCGATTTAAATCTAGATCGAGCAGTAGTTGAACATTGGCAAGCAACAAGACTAAATCGATTATCCATTATCTGTATATCCTAACACATTCGTCATTATCTAAAGTTGACAAATAGGTCACTGGATAACTGACTTACTATTCATTATGTTCTTGGTTTGATTCATCCATTACGAGATGTAGTTAACATTTGTTCATTGTTTATTGCTTCCTATACAATGGTTTCCATTATTCACAAGGATTAAGTGGTTTAGTGATGATAATGCAATTTAATAACTAATATTCAAATATGAAATTAAGTAATTAAAATTGGAGTCTATAACATCCCTTGTTCCCATACTAAGATCACAAGCATGGTAGTACTTATTGGTTCGAATATTTCAAGCATAGAGGCATTAATGAGTAATCTTAAGCAACAATTCACCAATTGTGGTTTGATTACATCCAATTATAGACTAATGAGTAGATCTGATCTTAATGATTTATTCTTCACCAATTCCAATCTCAATATCCAAATAGGTTGATTCTGTATAGTTAATTCATTCAATAATCATACAATTAACATAAATGGGCAATCATAATTTTTATAACTTAGAATTGAGTATGTCACGCCCCAAAACCCAGGACCCTAAATGAAGGTCGGGGTTTAGAGGGTGGCAACAGGAAAGACATTGCTTTATTTAAGTCAAGTTACCAAAAACACGGTTGAGCTACCAAAATTTCTATTAACAAACAAAATGGAAGAACACAGCGGAAAAGATGGCACAAAAATGATAATGTACAACACACACTAAGCATATATTCAGTAGGCATATAGACAAAAAACTACCGCACAACCAAAGCATAAAAGTTACTTGTCAAGTGATACTCGACAATTCTACCCGTTGATGAAGCACAACGGTGTTTGGCAGTTGTAGAGCGTGTTTTTGATAAGAAAAGCGTCGTAGTATAGTGCGCAATACGATCAAACAAAAATATTTTCTAAAGATAACGAGATTTTGAGTTCCGGTCGTTCGTCTCTTGGAGGTGTTTGTTTTAATTCTGAATTCGATCTTTTATCACTCTACTTTGTTTAAAATCGCATGCCGGTTTCTAGTCTTTGGATTAAGATTTCGTCACTTCTATTATGAACCCTGATTACGTAAGCATGTGTCAAATAGATCACAAAGGTGAAAGTGTGAGTTTTGGTGTGAACAATTCTAGTAAGGTGGTGGCTGTTTACCGAAAGTGCATCTACAGCTAGATTTTCTATTTTCCGGAAACAACATGCTTGTTACGAAATATGTAAGTGAAAAACAGGCAACTTGAATCATGCAGAAAAGATGGCAACTAATAAGCTCATGGTGATTTTAAACATAGAGGTATATATAAAAATATATCTTTTATTCATTCATTCAGAAAAGTGTTTGAAACAGGAAATGTAGAGGAAAGCTTGTATAAGAATGCTTAAAAATGTAAATCTAGTTACCAGAAAATGATCGCATACAAGAATCTATGGGGGGATTTTGCATGCATAATTGGGGGAGAATAAGGACTACACTACTAAGCAATAAATAGAAGAAGTTAATATAAAGTGCTAACTACTAATCTATCAGAAAGTGAGGGCATTCGGAGGTGGGTGAAAGAGCGATCTCCATTTTCGTTTAAAACTTTATCATAAAATGATGTATCATTGTATTTAATCGCGTGGTAGAAAATCACTTTTCAAAAATATTTTAATTGTCAGAATCTAACCACGAATAGTTAGGTCGTCTCCACAGGGAGGAATTAGCCTATTTAATTTAATAAATAATGTCACGTTTATTCAGGAAACTCGATAGATATGCATGCTACTTCGTGCTTTTCTTTTTCTCACTTAAATTTGCAATATAGATAATTAATCAAGAAGATGAGGGTGCATATGCAAAATTACCACAATATAATATTCTAAATAATGACCTTGGTAATAACAAACAATGTTAATATTAATCTCCTAACTAATAATACTATAATTAATATCTCAGATTGTATGTCATTCAGAAGGAGAAATCAATTATATGTAATTTTGAATTAAGCAAGGGGTGTCCACCTAAATTGTGTAGCAATACATTAATTCAGAAAATAAATAAATAGTAACTTGACAATGGCATTTTCTGTAAATTTTAATGGTGGAGAAAACAGAGCATTTGCTCTCTCCTCCTCGCGAAAGAGAGAGAGCACCGGCGGGGCAGTTGCGATGCTCAGGAGGACGGCGAGGACGGGGGCTCTCCGATGGTGGCAGCAGCGTCGATAGCGACGGTCAGAGGCGGCCGGCCGGCGGAGGAGATGAGGACCGGCGAAGGTTGCTGCAGTGGCCGCAGCTGTGGCACGGGTCTGCTCGTGCAGGCGCGGCGGTCTGCAGTTAACGCCTGTGGGCGCGGGCGAGCGGTGTCGCGCCTACTGATGGTTGTGCGGGCATTGTGGCCTGCAGATGGGCGAAGTGGCCGCTGCGGGTGCGGTGCGCGGGCGAGCGATGCCGCGCCTGCTGATGGCCTTGCAGGTGCTGTAGCTTGCAGATGGGCGAAGTGGTTGGGAGCGCCTGTGCGTCTGCGGGCGCCTGCAGGGAGGTGCGCCTGTAGTTGGACGAAGGTAGGCGCGCGGGCAGGGTGGCGTGAACGCCTGCAGCAGGGGGCGCTGGAGGGCTTGGTGTGCTGGAAAGGCAGAAGCGGTGTGGGCACTGGTGGTCTGCAGAGGGGAGAAACGTTGCGGTGGAGAACCTGCCGATGGGCGTGCGCCTGCGGGGTAGGGCGCTGGCTGGAAGATGTGGCTGAAAGGAGGATGCAGCTGGAGAAGGGTGCACGGAGAAGGAATAGGGTGCACGCTGATCCACAGTGCACGCTGGGGTAGTTCCCCGCAAGGGGGAAGATGAAGATCCGCCCTATCCTCGGAGGATGCCGCTTCTTTTTGAACCCCCACTCTCCTCCTTTTCCTTCGGCCGCAAGTATCTCCAACTACTCGCGACGATCGCGAGTGGTTGGAACGGTAGATAAGTACAGCCGGTTCCTTCATCAGACGTCTATATGGAGCACCAGACGTCTTAAAAATATAATGCCATGGATTTGTCATTAATTATTCCAGACGTCCAATCCAAGTCGCAGACGTTTTATATAAGTAAAAATTAACTCCTGATCTTGCACCTAACCTGCATTTATCAAATCAATTATATTATCATAAAGTATGCTATTAAATGTAAAAATTGAAGTATAAAATTAAATGCAGGTCAAGGTGAATTTCCATATAACTCCTAATTATTTAACAACTAAGAACAAATAATTAAATAGTACTTAAGCTAAATAATAGTTCACAAAAGTGGACTTATCAAATGCCCCCATGCTTAAGTTTTGCTAGTCCCTAGCATAAATGAATAATAGAAGTAATCAGAAGACTTCTTCTTTTCTTATTTCAAAACTTTAGAAATCCAGACAAATGTGAAGTGCTGATAACCTAGGTAACAGATCCAAGTGAAAGAGCCGATTCACATTGGGAGTTCATACATCACCCTTGGCAAAAATTTCTATTGAGATAGGCAACTACTTCCCTCGGGGATAAAGCGGATGATAATTTGTAATTTGACCCCGGCATTTGGCTTAGGTAGGAGATATCAAGTTGAATGGATTTGTATTTGGTGGCACACACTCAACTGGTGCTACATATAGTCTACTACCACAGACTCTAGATCTCTAGACTATTAGACAAGTCAACTCAAAGAGAGGCTACACAACTGTACTCTCTTGATGTTCTTGGGCACTCCCTCTTCTTTTTCTTTCTTTCTGAGATCACAAATCTTGCTAGATTTAGAAAATGTACTCACTATTTGGTGGCCTCACATGGCATCTACACTTCAATTAAAGTCCTAATAACTCTACAACTAAGTTAGAGTCCTCAACCAGTATTCAAGCGATTAGAAATACTAGAAGGTAGGTATGGGTCATATTTGGTGGAACGCGATAGGTGTTTGTTGCCTCAGAAACAGTGTTACATCATACACTTGGACCTTTTCTTTTTTTTTTCTTTTAATATAACTTTTTTTTTTCTTCTTTCTATTTCTTCTTTTTCTACTTTTCTCTTTTCTTCTCTTCTTTATATATATATATATATATTTTTTGTTCTTTTTCAATCAACACAACACGATACGGACTTTTATTTACGAGGCATTATTAGGGATGATGATGGACAAAAGGAAGTTGTGTGGCTTATTTGGTGGAAGTGCCTATTCTTGGCACCAGGAAGGAATGGATAGGACATGTGTATTTCTGACCTTTGACACTATTACCCTCCTTCAGCTGAGGACTCTATGAAGGACGGTCGTAACCATCCACCAAAGTTATAGCTTTATTAAGACTCAATCTTTGTGTATCTGCCTTATTTGGTGACTCTCAGGAATTCACTCAAAGTACGCACCCAGGAATAGAGAGTGAAAACTACGCCTAACTCTGAAGTATCATCATCTAATTATCCAGAACTTAAGAATCCTTGCACTAGACTAAGTGCACCAGTAATCTCTCTACTTCTCACAAATATGAGATGGATTTATTAGAAGATAGTATGCTTGACTCCCTATGAACTGTCCAAGGGTTCAGTAGACTACAAATGCTCATTGATTTTCCTCAATGATCCATTACAAAGTCTACATGCATGTGAAATAAATGTACTGGATTCTAAACTTAAGAAATAATTCAAGAAGAAAAACCTCCAATGACAAAGGTATTCTACTAGGGACTAACCCAATCAGCTCAAGAAAAGAGAATTTTTTTTTTATATGCTAACCTAAATGCATGAATGCACCTAAAATGCACTCCCCCATGCCTAAATCCTACAATGTCCCTATTGTAAAATTAAAATAGGAGGAGAAAGGAAAGAAATCACCTGACACAGTTTGCTGGGTTGCCTCCCAACAAGCGCTGCATTTTCTGTCAGCAGCCAGACTAAGAAGGAACCTATAAGTCTGGTTCCAAACTGAAAAGGTTAGGTCCTAAAAATATGCGTAACAGCGCAGGCCTAGAAAACAGGTAACCACGGATGCTAGCGAGCTGATGATGCAATGTAATTCCAAATGCTTGCCAGAAGATATGAAAGCGAAAAACCTCGTTGGCTACCTTGGGAGGTCTAAGGATAATAAATGGAATATGAAAAGGGACCTCCCGAAACGGAATAAGTGGAGGATAACAAGGGTCCTCCAAAGCAAGACGGGTTTTAGAAGATATAATCATTATTAGTTCAAACCCTTGAATGGCGAGAGTAAAAGTACAAGCATCAATCCATACTCGCCATTCTACCCTAGGATGTACTGGCCTGATATATTCTTCAGAAAGAATGTACATGAGCAGAGATTTGAGCCAAGGATCGGTTAGGGCGTATAAGGGTTGTTTGTAATGTTGGAAGGTAATGGTTAAGTCCAATGAGGGCTTAGTAGGTGTTAGGTCCAATTCCAACAATGATTCGAATTGTGTACAGTCCCTAATAGTAGTAGACAACTTCAAGTTATCCTACCTAGTATTAGTGATCGGAGTCATATTTGAATCAAGGGTAGACTCCAAATTAGAACTCTTTGATGGCAGGGTGAAAATGTCAGAATCATTATCATTCCACTCATCCTCAAATTTGTTTGGTTTACTCAAATATTTATCGGGGTGTATATGTGATTCATTAGGAGTTGGATCAGTTTTTTCAATTATTTCTAACGGAGGATCAGTCTTAATATTTTGGAGGAAGCCTATATCATTGAATTCGTTATTGTTCTCGGGGTATAAATCCTCAAATGACGTGTTTTGTCCCCGAGAGTCTCCCATAGACTTCTCATTATTTTGCTGGTCCTCCTCTAATATCAACTCCTGTTTTGATGGAGGATGACTCTCAAAAGAAAGTAGGAATCCAGATTTAATCATATTATTTCTATCCTCTGGAGCTAATTTTGATGGAGGATGACTCTCAAAAGAAAGTAGGAATCCAGATTTAATCATATTATTTCTATCCTCTGGAGCTAAATCCTCAAATGATAAATAATTCTCTTGTGATTCACTCCAAATTTTCAGTCCAGGTTCCTCTGTTGGGGCATCCTCATCCTCTGAATTAGACTCTTCATATCCCTGAGACCAGAATTGATCCTCCTCCATTCCCTTAGGGTCACCTTCATTAGGTACATTTAAATCCTCAGGATATTGAATGATAGGTGTTGATTCCCTAAGTGGAGGGTCAGGAGTAGGCTCACTAAGAGTATAATGGGATTCCACCAAATAATCAAGAGGGGAAGTGATAGGAATAATAATCTTCTCTTGCTTTTGACTCCAATATAGTTCACGTGGATAATCACTATGATTGTTGTCCTCTAGTGGCCGCGTCTCATTGGGAGAGTCTAAGTGATCGCTACATGAAATTGGATCCCTATTATCATTAAGTACCTCAGAATTATTTTCATGATCATGATCGGATGGATAGGTATCAGGATTATTGGGAACCGTGTAGCTAAGTTATCTTATTTCTTCATTTAATTGTTGACTATTCCTCAACATCTCTCCCATTGATTCCATTATTTCCTTTTGTTGTTTTTGCATTTCTATCATAAAAGAGGAGAGGCTACTATTATCAGGTTGGGGAGGATAGTCAATTTCAGGCTCTGGTTGCCTAGGGGTATCGGTCCAACCTCGATATGGAAAATCATGAAGGGTGGGAGGGTTGGATGTTTGCGTGGAAGTAGGGATTTCAGGATTGGAGAATCCCGCTCCTAGGCTCTGCTCAAAAGTGGGAGTTATCAAGCCAGTACTCCCAGGGTAAAAATGAGAATGATCCCATGAATTATCAATGTACCCATCAAAGGATGGATACGCTCGGAGCATGGGATCCTGATTAAAAGATGGGAAGTATTGACTTTGATAATCTGAATGATAGGAGTAAGAATAATCCATTTCTTTAAGCAAAGCAATTTTAACTCTCTTAGGCTTTAGCAAAATTCAGCAGAAAACTTCCTAGAGAGTTCTAATGTCAAAGCAAACGCAAATTCAACAGGATCTGTTTTTAGTAGATTGTAGGTCTCAGAGTTATATGTTTAGTTGGTGGCCAAACAAGTTTTGCAAAAATTACGCTTCCTAGGCCAACCTTCGTTGGTGCCTATAACCTACTTGCAAGGGATGGAAGTCTCGAATCGAGCCCACACACGAGGAACTGAAGTAACTTGGTGGATAGGCTTGTTGATTTCCGACTAACTTCCCTTGTGGTGCAAAAGAGGAAAGGTAGAAATTTATCTAGTGACCTTATGTGTGAGGTGCACAGTGTCTCAAGTGTGCAAGCATACGATCGTGTTTTGATTTTTTTGAAATTCCACAAATAGGATCCTTTTGCACACAATTTTCAGTCACAGATTTTAAAGTCCAACCTCTTAACAGTCCCAATTTTTTTAAAAGTGACCACTGAATTAATTTGATTCACGCACTTTTGTGGTCTTAGATTTAGGTTCAATGCATATGCATGACAAGTAATTAATGCTTAAGAGAAGATGTACCTTACTCCAGCTTTCTTCGTGCAGTGATGAATGCAATGCAAAAAAAATAAACTAGATGCTGCTCATTCAGTCCTAGATGATCGTCCTATAGATATGCAGCTTCTAGCAGGCAGTTCGATTTTTTTTTTTTAAATAATAATAACAAACAGACCTAATCTAACTAACTAACTGAAATGCAGTTTAAAATAGTTCAAATAATCCTATAATCTAAATAAATGGGAACACGTTCCCAAAAATACCCAACAAGGGCCCAAAAGACAGTAATTTAAATTCTAATGTCTATCTAACTAAATCTAACTAAGACCTACTGCCTAAATCAGAAATAGGCTTCTCCGTAGGCCTATGTGCGTGGGATCAAGGCCCACATGTTCTTGTTGCCGTCCTCCAGGTGGTGTCAAGGTCTACCAAAAAGATCGTCTCCGCCGTACGCGCTCGTTGCATTCGCCGCGTGTTTTTGCACAGAACAAAATCCATAGTTAATAATTTAGAAAAGCTTTCAAAATAGAATAAAAATAACATAAAATTCTTGAAAAATTAATAGGCATTTTTCCTCCCTGCAACGACGCCATTTTGAAAGAGTGATCTCCATTTTCGTTTAAAACTTTATCATAAAATGATGTATCGTTGTATTTAATCGCGTGGTAGAAAATCGCTTTTCAAAAATATTTTAATTGTTAGAATCTAACCACGAATAGTTAGGTCGTCTCCACAGGGAGGAATTAGCCTATTTAATTTAATAAATAGTGTCACGTTTATTCAGGAAACTTGATAGATATGCATGCTACTTCGTGCTTTTCTTTTTCTCACTTAAATTTGCAATATAGATAATTAATCAAGAAGATGAGGGTGCATATGCAAAATTACCACAATATAATATTCTAAATAATGACCTTGGTAATAACAAACAATGTTAATGTTAATCTCCTAACTAATAATACTATAATTAATATCTCAGATTGTATGTCATTCAGAAGGAGAAATCAATTATATGTAATTTTGAATTAAGCAAGGGGTGTCCACCTAAATTGTGCAACAATACATTAATTCATAAAATAAATGAATAGTAACTTTACAATGGCATTTTCTGTAAATTTTAATGGTGGAGAAAACAGAGCATTTGCTCTCTCTCCTCCTCCGAAAGAGAGAGCACCGGCGGGGCAGTTGCGATGCTCAGGAGGACGGCGAGGACGGGGGCTCTCCGATGGTGGCAGCGGTGTCGAAAGCGACGGCCGGAGGCGGTTGGCCGGCGGAGGAGATGAGGACCGGCGAAGGTTGCTGCAGTGGCCGCGGTTGTGGCGCGGGTCTGCTCGTGCAGGCGCAGCAGTCTGCAGTTAGCGCTTGTGGGCGCGGGCGAGTGGTGTCGCGCCTGCTGATGGCTGTGTGGGTGCTGTGGCCTACAGATGGACGAAGTGGCCGCTGCGGGTGCGGTGCACGGGCAAGCGGTGCCTCGCCTGCTGATGGCCTTGCGAGCGCTGTAGCCTGCAGATGGGCGAAATGGTTGGGAGCGCCTGTGCGTCTGCGGGCGCCTGCAAGGAGGTGAGCCTGTAGTTTGACGGAGGTAGGCATGCGGGCGGGGTGGCGTGAACGCCTGCAGCAGGGGGCACTGGAGGGCCTGGTGTGCTGGAAAGGCAGAAGCGGTGTGGGCGCTGGTGGTCTGCAGAGAGGAGAAACGCTGCGGTGAACCTGCCGATGGGCGTGCGCCTGCGGGGTGGGGCGCTGGCTGGAAGATGTGGTTGAAAGGAGGATGCAGCTGGAGATGGGTGCGCGGAGAAGGAATAGGGTGCGCGCTGATCCACAGTGCACGCTGGGGTGTTCCCCGCAAGGGGGAAGATGAAGATCCGCCCTATCCTCGGAGGATGCCGATTCTTTTTGAAGCCCCACTCTCCTCCTTTTCCTTCGGCCGCAAGTATCTCCAACTACTCGCAACGATCGCGAGTGGTTGGAACGGTAGATAAGTACGGCCGGTTCCTTCATCAGGCGTCTAGATGGAGCATCAGACGTCTTAAAAATATAATGTCGTGGATTTGTAATTAATAATTGCAGACGTCCAATCCAAGTCGCAGACATCTTATATAAGTAAAAATTAACTCCTGATCTTGCACCTAACCTACATTTATCAAATCAATTATATTATCATAAAGTATGCTATTAAATGTAAAAATTGAAGCATAAAATTAAATGCAGGTCAAGGTGAATTGCCATATAACTCCTAATTATTTAACAACTAAGAACAAATAATTAAATAGTACTTAAGCTAAATAATAGTTCACAAAAGTGGACTTATCAGTGGGCTCCGATGGCCTTGGAGTGGTTGAGAAGAGAATGAGGGGCAGCCAATGGAGCTTAGGCTGGCCCTTGGAGAGAGGTTGGAGGAGTGATCCATCATCCTGACGTGGAGATGGTGTCCTTCATGGTGGTGCCCAACTCGTGGAGGTGGAGTGGATGGAAGTGGCTAGCCTAAGTGGACGTGGATGTGAATGGAGTCAAGCATGTATGGCCAAGAGTGGATGGGTGCAAATGGCCACCCCTTAGGTCTTTTTATAGACCTAAGGGAGTCTCTCTAGAGAAGTGTGGAACTCTCTAGAGAGAGTCCAAGAGTGGCCGGCCAAGAGAGAGAGAGGTGGTTTCTTAGATCCACCATTTGTGGATCTAAGAATTTAATGCCTCTTGGTTGCTACATTTGGCAACCAAGAGTTGGTGCCACTCCAAGAGAGTTCTAGAGAACTCTAGAGGAGTGTGTGTGTGTGGTCGTGACCTAGGTGTCTAAGAGGTCTAGGTTAGGTCCTAAGGGATTTGGGTTGGTGTATGCCTTGAATTAGGGTTGCAAACCCTAATTGCTAAGGGGAAATTGCAATTAAACTTAACCTAAGTTTAGTTGAATGAGTGTGAACCTAATTGAGAGTGAAATAACTCAATTAGGTTGGGTTTAGGTCAATTGGACTCTCACTAAGTCCAATTGGACTTGTGTTGGTTGAGATCTGAGCTCAATTGGACTTAAGGAGTCCAATTGGCTTAGGTGATGGTAATTGACTTTGATCTAAGTCAATTAGGTTTGGTGAGGACCTAATTAGGTCCCTAGGTAGGTCTAGAGGTGATGTACTAGGGTTAGGACACCTTAATTTAGGTTCCTATGAGGTTGGAATTGGGTCTAGGGAGTTAGAGATCCAAGATCAAGGCTTGAATCTCAAAACAGGAACTAGAGACTAGTTCCAGACGTCCAAAAACATGATCAGAAGACTTATACTCAAAAATTAGAAGTCCAGACTTCAGTTATGGACGTCCAACCTGAGTCAGGGGGAAATCTAGGTTCTATTTTGGGTATTCTGCAGAAATTGGACGTCTGACAAAGTGTCTGGACGTCCAATAACACTGCAGAAGTGGGTTTGAGGTGTGCGGGAGTTGGCTAAGGGTTCTGGACGTCGTATAACTTATCCGGACGTCCAGATAAGGGATGGAACTAGGGTTTTGGGCCTTCTTAGGGTGCTATGACCTAATATAAGGGTGGCTAAGGCTTGGGGGAAGTCTCTAGGCTATCCTAGGGCTAGGATGGACCTAAGCTCTTCACATTTTACTGCTTTATTCCTACTTAATAGAATAGCAAACCTTAACTCCCTTACATCATTATTCCTACATCTAATCTAAGTCTTCAGCTCTAGCTCTACTGCAACACCCCTTATTCCTAATCCAGCTTCAGATCTAGCTCCAAATCTAGCTCCTGATCAGCTTATTGCCTGCAATCGACATAATGCACTTAATCAGCACATTATAGCATTATTTTATGCATAGCTAAAAGAAAACAGTAAAGATGCAGGTAATGCTTATGTATGCATGAATTACCCTAGCTTATGCTAAGTTCTAGCCTAATTTAGGTTAATTAAGACTTATGATTGTTGCGTAATCAGATGGCAACAACCTTAAAATAGGTCACAATCGAGATGAACCAATCGGCTCAGTAGGGAATACACAACTATTGTAATCCAAATAAAAATAGGGTAGTGTATAGTTTCGCTAGCTGGCTAAATCCCTAGCTTAAACCCACAACCCCAAGTTTCAACCCTAACCTGGTTTTAACTTGACCAACCACTGTGGTCCAATCCTATTAATCAAACCTGCTTGATTGAAGTAATATGTTCTAACGTAACTATCCTAATGATCCAAGATTTTGTTACCTGTCACTCCAATCGCTAAAGTGACAAAATCAACCCTTCATACTGAAGGAGATCTTGATTACCCTTTCCAATGGTACACTTGTACCATAACCCCTCTTTAGCCTTCAAAGGGATTAAAACACTCATGTTCACTAGATGAGAATACTCATTTCGATCACTGGAATGTTGATGTACTCAGAGTCCCTAGAAATTATTCCACTCAAGACATCCTTGAGTACCTGGTCCAAATGATTCGGCGGGAGCAACTTCCCGTTGCTCGTGATCCCTGGAAACTTTTCCACCTAAGATCACGCATTCTCCAATGCTGGAATCCCTGGAAACTATTCCACTCAAGATGCCATGTTCTCTCACCCATCTAGATCCCTGGAAACTATTCCACCCAAGATTCGCATGATCCCCATTACTCAAGAATCCTTGGAAACTATTCCACCCAAGATCCCTGGAGTCACGACCTGAGATCCCTGGAAACTATTACACCCAAGATCTCAGGGTGCCTCTCGCTAACTCAGACTCAAGGCACTCCTAGTGCCTCATCTCCATGATGGCACTTGGTGAACCCTCAACCAAGAACTATCCCCGTTCCGAGGATGGACCACAGTAGCCTCAAGTTACCTAGACTCCTGGGTCTTCGACTTGCAATAATTAACTCACTCATTCACAAAGTCTTGGTGTCTTACTCAATGAGTTCACCTAGTTGTCCTAATCGCTCCTTAGTTTCTTTTCCCCTAATCGGTACCTGACCAGACAACCTTAGTGACCTACTGGATCACCTGGGGTCTTATCCAAGACCTTGGGATCCAAGCATTTCCTCTTATTAGACTCTAGCCGAGTCAGTAATAGGTTTAGCATTTTGGATTCATGCCTTTACTTAGTCGAATTAAATCTCCCTTTTTATCTTATTCTTAGAGCTCAAGAGTTTCTTACCTCTTGGGTTAAACATGGTGGAACATGTGCACTAGTATTGGTATTAAGCCTTAGTACCGGTGTTGGGCACTATCAACCCAACTCAAGCCATAGTGTGCCAGTATAGGTACTGAGCTCTAGTATCGATATTGGGTACTCACAGTCATGGCTGACTGAACACATCCATTATCGGTACTGGGTGCCTTTAGTACCCATCTTAAAGCCCCTTTTTAGCCTGTGCTAAGTCAACTAGTACCAGTACTGGTCACCAGTACCGATATTAGGTGCTTTCAACACTGATGAGTTGAAAATTCATGAGAGGAGAAATCGTTTAGGGTTTGACAAACTCGAGTCGTCATAATCGTAGGAAAATTCGACTGTCAAATTAAATTTACAAGGAATGGTGAGTCACGGGTCAAACACAAAGAGGCAAATGCTTGATTTATAAAAATCTACGTTGGTTTTATTTACTTTTGGTGTTTTATGCTTTTATAATTTTTTTGTATTTTAAATGAGCAGGAAATCAAGTCGAAGTATTATCTAAGCTAATAGTAATCTTGAAAGTAGATAGGTAGAGAGAGAGAGAGAGAGAGAGAGAGAGAGAGAGAGAGAGAGAGAGAGAGAGAGAGAGAACAAATACTTTATAATTAAAGAAATGTTTATTACAACTAATTGCAGAAGATAAAACTATTGTAGAAAGCGATAAAAGAGAAAAGGTAGAAGAATCCCCCTTGACGGTTGCTTGGGGGACGAGGTATGCCCAGAAGAAGGTGGTAAGAAATTGGATGGAGGACGGAGCTGAACGAGGTAGGTATGAGGCAGGGCGGATTTGCTTCTTGGAACGAGGTTGAGAGGACGGTTGGTGGGAGCTCCAAGATTGGGGATGAGAGAGAGAGAGAGATAAAATTAGTTTCGTACTTTAGTGGAGTATCCCGGGCTTGGGACTAACTTAAGAGCACTTCTAGAGCTTTGGAAAGGGGGAGAGAGATGAAGGAAGGGATGAAGAGGAAGGAAGGGGTGTATCAAATCATTTGGCTGCGTAAGGGAGTTACGGCACATGCGAGGGGCAGGCAATGAGCACGTAGCTTGCGCATACACTGCGCATTGCGTGCACAGTGTACGGGCACACCTTTGGTAATATCGCACATCAACTGTTGCGGGTGAGGAGTGATAGGTCGAATTTGGTGGACTAATTTTAAGCCTAAGTACATTATCATTAAAATAAGAATTAAATTTCGAGTATGCATTACATGGAAAAATTAATTATGCTTGTATTTTGGACATTCATGTAATTTTATAGAATTTCAATACCTACATGCATTACTTGGTATTCTTCTCTTGGAATGTTTGAATACTATATTCACATAAAATGAAATTAAAAAAATGTTGATTGCATATAAAATAAAATCACGTTGATGCATTCTACTCTCGTTAACTTCTCCCCTTTCCTTATTAGCTCATCTCTCTTTCTTTATTTAATAGGTACAACTTGGGGAACGGAGATATCTCTTCCCCTGCTTCCACAAGGGAGGCTTGTCTTCTTCCTCCAGCTTCCAGCACAAGACCCTCTCCTCACAACCACGAGCCTACCTTCATCTTCATCTTCTCCTTGACGCACCACTGCGAGCCACCAACAACTCCACCACGAGCCTCCTCGACACATTGAACGCAACACTGCCACCACGTCTGCGACCGCGACTGCGACCTCGATCGTGTCTCTGACATCACCACCGTGAGCCAGCCCCTTCGGTTAAGTCATCCGGGAACCTTCTCGGACGTCTGAAGACTCGCACCGGCTCCTCTTCACCACTGTGCTTCTGTTCTCGCCACCGGTAGTGGCCTCGACAAGGGCAACCACCACCACCGTGACCGTGCCTCTATGATTGCCACGACTGTGCCTTCCTCTGCTCCCATGGCCACATGCACAATAGCGACCATCCTCACCGACGATTGCTCAACCTCTTGCTCGACCCTCCTCTCCTCGACAGTACCGTGACCTTCGAGCCGGACTCCCCACCATGCATAATAGGCCTGCACCGCCAGCAAGCCAACACCCGAGTGCACCGACTTCTTCTTCTTCTTCGTTCTTCACCTGCTGCAACCAAGGAGGAACCCAACATCCTCGACCACACACCTTCCTCCTCAATGTCAACAGCGACCCTCCGACGCCACCCATCCACCACCGGAGGCTACGTGCGCGTGCACCATCCTCGTGCGCCTCCTCAACCACGCGCGATTTCAAGCAGCGGCAACAGCCTCCTCATCGCCGCATCTCCTCCTTGTCGCCGATGGCAATTTTAACCACTGCGCAACATCGAACCACCACAGAAGTACTCCTCTCCACCAGCCTACTCCTCCTATGAGCCCCACCTTCGCCAGCATCGTCCTCCGTGCTCACGGCCAAGGAGAACCCCCATCCCTTGTTTTGCTATGGGAGATGGGGCATTAAATGCAATGAGCATGGTTGAGAGATTTGGATTTTTTACATAATGTTTTATATTGCTGGTAATTATCTCTCAAACCCTCTAATTCTATATATTTTGTATTACTACTCATTCAAGACATCTTTGATCTCATTTGATGCGACAATTTATTAATGAATTGATTCTACATCATAGTAGCCTCATACAACATACTCGAATAATGCATTGAAAATATTGGTGGATTTATTAGTCTGTGCCTCCCCGTGGATACGACTTAACTTTCACGGTTAATTTTGGCTGTTAAATATTTTTGATCGGGAATTTTTCCACCACACGATTTACTGTGACAACATATTTGATTATCATCATTTCTCGACATATTTTTCTAAAAAGTGAAATTTTCTGATCAATTGGTGCTGTTGCTGGGGAAGCAATAGACACAATAGATTTACTTGATTATTTCTAATTATTCTGAGTTGCGCATTTATTTGACCATTCTCTATCTTTCTGTGTGAGGAATTTGACAAGATGACCGGTGCAGCAGAGTGATGACGTCGACCTTTAGCGATGCCTACACACATAGAGAAGACGCGAAGACAAGGAGACCTGGATCTCGCTATCACATGGGAATCTCCTTAGTCGCGAATCTTATTTCATTTCTTTCTTCTTGCCTTGTAACATTAGGGTTAATTTCAGGGGTTTGTCCCCACTTTCTTTGGCAGCAAGGGGCTATTTTTCTGTGTGTGTGATTCATTTTCTGCTTGTTTGCACTAAAAAGAAAAGATAAAAATATTGAGCTACCTGTTTAGGAGTTGCATTCCCTTAGGTGAGTGCATTTAGGGGTGATTGAACAGCACGTTAGATCTCAGTTTTGCATTGCGTATATATTTGCACGGAGATTGCTGAAGTCAGGTACACCATTCTGTCTTTGCATCTAGCTGCTCTTCATGCATTTTCATTTGGATTAAATTTCAAGACCACCAAACTGATTGAATTGACCTAATTCAGTGGTCGCCTAATTAAAATTGGGGCTGCTAATCAGATTCGACCTTAAAAATCAAACTCACATTTGATCTGATCAAAAGGGTCTTATCTGTGATTCTTCTAAAAGGTAAACTGATTTGCGGTGTGATGCACACTTCTGACACGGAGCACACACACTAGGCACCGCACTAGGTCTTGATCCCTCAAGACTATAGGCACCAATCTCTTTATCGGTGCAGACCCTCTTATTTCACTTTGTGGTGGTGGTACTATCTTTTGACCAAGTGTTTTGATACTTTAAGGAGGGGGATACTCCTTAAAAGAACAAAGGGGTACTTAAGAGGCATCGCTTACACATTGCCTCAAAGGAAGGGTTCGTCCTACTTGCATCCCTTAGTTCGTCCTTGGAGTAATTTCTCACTTGATCATCGGAGAGTATCATTGAAGCAAAGTGTAGTTTCTAGGGCACTCGGAGGTTGGATTAGGTCTCGTAATTGCATTGAATAACTTGTTTGGCCATCTATATCAACCAATTCTACCTCTGCCCCTTATAATAGAGGAGGTCAAGATCTCAAGTCGTCACCCCCTCTTATACCACTTACATGGGAATAGAGGGACATCGCCTTGACCTTTTGACAAATCTATGGAGTGGAGGTTTCACTTACTCAATTCACAAGAACTTAAATTGTGATTGGTAGATATTATATGCTTGGTAGACGCTCTCTTGAGGGTAGTCTAGTGTTTGATCCTAAGCTCGAAAGAATCCTTAGGAGAGTCTACCAAAGGCAAAAAAGAGAAGAAATGGTTGATCAATGAGCAAATCAATAAAGGACCCTGAGGGACTATTTCACTCCGACCAACCAACCCTCTCAAGCACTGAGACGACTGGCAGGGGACAATCCATATGAGATCAAGAGCATTACCATATCTGATGTAAACACATTTATTGAGGGTAAAATGCTTATTCATGCATGTTCCTAGGCTTAGATTTGCATTTTATGTTATAAATATTGCATAGCATGCATTATTCTGCATTTAAAGTAGTTGTATATAATTTAGGTTAATTGCATCCTTTTTATGGTTAGGAGAGAAGGATATTTATTTCAGAGCCTCAGATTGACGATCCGACCGTACGAATTTGATCAAGACGACGATCGGAGTCCAACGCCTCTGAAATCACGTCTATCGGAGTCTCGTAGCACCATATGCAATCTGAGGAAGATCAACGGCCAAGGGACTAGGAGACATAATTTAGAGCTTCAAATGACAAATCCGACTACGCGGATGGATTTGGGTTGACGATCGCAACCTAACACAAAAATCAACTCAATCTGACCTCTGTAGCAGCCCCTACAACAAGAAGATGGACGGCCCAGATTGCATCACGTGGCGCAGCCCAGGCCATCCAGTGCACGCACGTGACACCGCACGCGTGTAGGCACGCATGCGCATAGCGCAGCGCCAGCTATGCGTGAGTTGGATCTATAACGATGCATGAGTTGGACTTACAGCGATGTTTACAGCTATCGCTAATTCTTTGCGCGCCAGCAAAGCCAACTTTAGGTGTGAGCAGGCATGGGCGGGCATGAGCTACCTACAGCGACGCTTCCAGCGACGGCCTGAATGTCACTAATGGTCTCATACCTATTTTTGCCTCTTCCCCTCCACCATAAAAGGACGTACACCCCCTCCCTTCCAAGCCATCTCTACCTACTCTACTCCCACTTACTCCTAAGCTCTAGTAAGCCTACCAACGCTCCATTAGAGCTTGTTCTCAAGCTCCCAAGGCTCCTATTAGTGTAGCAAACCTCTGCCCCACCAAATACTCCTCCAACTTCCCATCCCCTTTCATAGGTTGCCTTCGAGCTGTCCTCCCACCTCCATTCCGGTAGCAGATCACCTTCGTCTTCTCACCTCCATTCTGGAGCCACGCCAAAGCTTTCCTCAACCTGACGTCCTCCTACACCTCACCTCCGTTGTCCCGCTCTTCACCTCCTTCGTTCGAACTTCCACCAGGCATTGTCATCTCACTGAACAGCCAATTCGGGAGATTTCCTCTCACCCCCCTCTCTTTTTATGCTTTCATAGTAGATTGTAATAGATGTTGGATTGATATATATACCATTTTCATTCCACATCTCTATCATGTGATACGTTTGCTTGTTTCTTCTTACAAAAATATAAAAAAATAACAAAACCCTAAAATACCAAAAGGAAACGAATCGAAGCGTGGTTTTCACGTAAAGTAAACGTCACCTCCCTATGTTTGACCTGGGACTCCCTTGGAGTTTTAGTATAAATTTTATCTAATCGACGTGTTTTGCAACTGCAACGACGGGTTACTTGTAACCCCGATTTCTAACACGCAAAGCACGCCCGACCATTTTGGCGCTGTTGCCAGGGAGGCAACGGAATTTACTTTATTGTTTATTACATTTCTTTGCATTTACATAGCACTAACCCTACTTGTCTTCGATCTACTGTCTTGCAAGTACCCTAGCATGGAGATCCAAGTGCAGTAGACCGGAGTAAAGTGCGGGTAGAGTGTTTTGTAAGTGTCCCCCACACCACCCCCACCTTAGTTTTCATTCCATAATCTAATAACTCAAACCCAAATCAACTTAGGTGCTTTTTATAAACCCTAGGATAGATTTTGTTGTTTGTTTGCCACCTCCACTCACCCCGCCATCCACATAAATAAAAAAAAATTAAAAAAAAAGTGTTATCTGACTGTGGGATTTTCTGAAAGCTGCACAGTTAACACCCACAACTTCTTATCCCAAGGCACACAATCACTTTGATTCTACCACTTAACCGGGATCTGACCTGTGGACCTGGTACACTTCAACTAAATACACATAAGTGAGTAGAAATCTGAATAGGTTAAGCATTCTTGTGTGTCTTAACTAAGTGGTGTAATAGGCCAATTGATTGAGCTGTTTGGGCTGCACCACTCAATCTAAAACTGATCCATCAAGTAGCTTGCCACTTAGGGTTGATTCTTAGGGCTAAACCAGGCACTCCACATTATTTTTTATTTTTAAAGGAACATATCATCACCCGTGCTTTCAAAACTTGGAGTGTTCTACTAAACCTTGATTGAACCAACCTAAGAATTAAACCCTAAAAGCTACTAAACAAGGTTGAACCCTAAAAGATACATCATCAAATAACCTTGTTTGAAAACCCTGGTTGTGCACACACACACATTTTAACTAATCATTAAGGGCATAACTCATCTAAAGGGCCCATCACATTCCTGAAGCACCATTGTCTCAAGCCTAACTAAAATTGATTAGACGTTGGCCCTAAGGACTGGTTCGCTCGTCAGGATCCAGATTGAGATTGTTCACGATTAACCTGCTTATACTAGTCAATCTGATGTCTAGCTAGGGGAGTAGCGTCAAACAACCGCGATTCGGGGGTACACTAGGAACTGGAGGCGCAAGACAAAGGAAGAACCTTCTCCTCAATCCCTCCTTCTAACTGGTTGGATTGCCTGGACATAAGTAGAGTAAATCGTCCATAATCTTAGGACAGATTCTGAGAGTCTGTAGACCTTTAGGCTACCCAACCTAAGGACAGGCTTGTATCTTTTTATTGCAGGGCTCCTTTCTCTTCTGATTTCCCTCCTTACTTTAGCATGTACCCTTCTACATCCTACACACATTTCATAGCCTATCCTCCTACCACCACTTACCCCCAAGATGATTACTATCCCGACTTAACTTGTATTTATCCATCCACTAGCCGGGATGACTTTGATTGGGGATATGAATCTGGTCCTCACTGTCCAAGGCCTAACCTTGGACAACAAGACTGTGATTACTATACTTCCCAGAGCTACAATGATTATAGATCTCCATCCTTTGATGATCAACCTAACCAGATCTGCAACCGTGAAGGATATGCTGATTATAACACTTACCCACCCCAGAATTATGTTGAATTTAGGTCGCCACCATCCTTTGAACAACCTAGAACGACCTACTTTTAGGGAGGGACCTGAGAACCTCGACATCTTGACTCCCTTAGATTCAACCCAAACCCACCCAAACCTGAATCGAACCAGTTGATTTAGGTGAACCAGATCCAAGATAGAGTGTTGGCTAATTTGAGGAACACCATACAATCTTTCGAAGTCCAGCCAACACCATGCACTGAAGCACTGGAGCCTATGATCAAAATGATTGATGAACTTAATAGTTCTCTATTGGATTTGCTCCAAAGTGTTAGGGATAGGGACCTGGGTGAGTTTCTACTTGGGAAGTTTTCGAGGTTAAGGATGAAATTTGTGGTTGCCTTAGTTAAATCTTGGGATGATTCTCAAGATGAACCCCCTTCAGGAGAGCCAATGTCTAAACCCGCTCAGGCATCTGTCGGGGGGATACATTTTCTGAGATCGGAGATGACCAGGTTGGGCTAGAGTAACCCATTGAGGATGAACCGATTGATTCCCTCGAGATATCCAAGCCAAGGAACGAAGAAGAATATGTCTCCTTCGATGATGAAATGACTTGTGATTTTGAGACATATATAATTGAGGATCGTCAATTCTTTGACTCTGAGGGTGAAGAATCTTTAGGTGAAGTCTCACTTGAACATAAGGAAAATGATTTTAGTGAGACAACGTTAGGTTGAGGAAAGCTTCGGCGTAGCTCCGGAATGCAGTTGAGAAGATGGAGTTGATCTGCTACCGGAATGGAGGTGGGAGGACAGCTCCAAGGTGACCTATGAAGGGAGATGGGAAGTTGGAGGAGTATTTGGTGGGTAGAGGCTCGTTACACTAATAGGCACCTTGGGAGCTTAAGAACAAGCTCTAATGGAGCGTTGGTAGGCTTGCTAGAGCTTGGGAGTAGGTGGGAGTAGAGTAGGTAGAGATGGCTTGGAAGGGAGGGGGTGTAGGTCCTTTTATAGTGGAGCAAAAGAGGCTAAAAATGGATTAAAGGACCTTTAGTGACTTCCAGACAGTCGCTGGAAACGTTGCTATAGACAACTCACCTCCACTCACGCCCTTAGTTGGCTCTGTTGGCTTGCAATGAAATAGTGATGGCTGTAAGCGTCGCTGTAGGTCAGCCCAGCTGTCACTGAAAGTTGGCGCCAACTGCCCTTGCACCCGCGCTGTGCTGCCCCGCTCATCACTCGCGCTGACCGTGCGTGCCCTGCTGTGTGCGCGATTGCCATGCGCTGTCGTGCGCGCTTGCCTTGCACTGTCATGCGCGAGCCATACTCGTGCGGTGAAGTGTGGTTTTACTTATTTTTTTTTAATTTTCTCATTTCTTTTTTTTCTCTCTTTTTTTTTTAAAGTAGGTGGCTTTCCTGATCTAAGATTTACCTAAAGGCAGTACAATGAAAACGGTCTTGTGGCTGGGCTCTGGACAACCGGCCGATGAGCTGTTACCACCGACAACTTGCCAGCCATACCACCCAAGTCGGTCCATTAGCTACCCAATTTTTGTAAAATTTGTTGGAAAGTGAGTCAGTGCAAAAAATTGTGTGTAGATGCTTAGGCTTAAAGTCCCCCCAAATCAGAGGGTGGGTTGATAAGTCGCATACTTATCATCCCAAATTATTTACCAAATTAAAATAAATTTTAATTGGCGAGGACTCAAGGCTAAATCCACATTCGAGTGGACACCAGGGCTAATTAGGCCCGAAGACCTGAAGGGTCTAAGTATTCAGGTCTCAAAGAATCAATTCCTAAAGTTTACAACTCCTAATGCCTAAGTTCTCGTCTCCTAATTCTATTTTTTTTTTCAAAATTTCATTATTTATTTATTATATTATTATTATTATTTTTAAACAAGAATCGAATAACAGGAAATCACTATTACAGTTGACAAAATGGTTATAAAATATGTCCACCCCTCCATGCTTATCTATTGCAATGTCCTTATTGTGAAAAAAATGAAAGCATGTAGGAGAGTAGAAGTGGAAGAATAGCACCTGGTTTCCGTGAGACTCAGGTCAGCTTGGAACAGTCTTTACATGTGCTGAGTTTAGTGCCTTCAACTGGGCGATGATCAACCCGCGATGGTTATGGCAAGGTAAGAGCAACCTTGTCTGAGACAAGTTCAGGGAGCACATGGTCAACAAAGGGTTTGAGACGCTGTCCATTGACCTTGAAAATATTACCCATCTTTGGGTCAGAGATTTCGACGACCCTGTTAGGGAAAATTTTCTCAATAACAAACGGGCCTCCCCACTTAAACCTGAGTTTACCAGGGATAAGCTTCAATTGAGAATCGAAAAGCCAGACATTCTGGTTCGGCTCAAAGCTCTTACGTGAAATCATCTAGTCATGGAGAGCTTTGGTCCTTGCCTTATAGATTCTGGCGTTTTCATAAGCATCATTTCGAAGCTCCTCCAACTCAGATAGTTGGAGTTTCCTGGTTTTCCCGGCCAACTCAAGGTCCACATTACATTTCTTGATGGCCCAAAATGCCCGGTGTTCAAGTTCTACGGGTAAGTGACACGCCTTCCCAAACACTAGATGGAATGGAGACATACCGATGGGCGTTTTGTATGCCGTACGGTAAGCCCAAAGAGAATCATCTAGCTTTTGGGTCCAATCCTTCCTATCAGGCCTAATGATTTTTTGCAAAATGTTCTTGATCTCCTGATTGGTGACCTTGGCCTGTCCGTTCATTTGAGGGTGGTAAGGTGTGGAAATTCGATGGCTCACCCCGTATTTCCCCAGTAAATTTCAAAACTGAGCATGAGTGAAATGTGTGCCACCATCACTGATAATTGCCTTAGGAACCCCGAACCGACTGAAGATATTTCTCTTCACAAAATCGATGACCACCTTGTGGTCATTGGTTCGGGTGGGAATTGTCTCAATCAACTTGGACACGTAATCAACAATGACTAGAATATACTGGTGTCCAAATGAAGGGGGGAAGGGTCCCATAAAGTCAATGCCCCAAATGTTAAAAATTTCGACGGAAAGAATTGGGTTTAGGGGCATCATATCTCACTTAGCCATGTTCCCGAGTGTCTGGCATCGGGTGCATGACTTAGAGAATTCTTGGGCATCCTTAAATAATGACGGCCAATAGAATCCGGATTGCAAAATTTTTGCGGCCGTCTTTTTCCCGGAAAAGTGTCCACCACATGCGGATGTGTGACAAAACTCAAGTATGCTATGGAACTCGACTTCTGGGACGCATCGGCAAATGATCTGGTCTGCGCCAATGCGGTATAGCTCGGTATCATCCCAAAAATAATATTTGGCCTCAGATACAAGTCTATCCCATTGTTGTTTGGTCCAATCCTGGCGGATTTGACCAATGGCCAAATAATTGACAATATCCGCAAACCAGAGGGTTCGGATTCCCAAGACTATGAGGATAGTTTCATCTGGAAAACAATCAGAGATCGGAACATCCGGATGAGGAGAATCAATTAGGATTCTCGAGAGGTGATCCGCCACTACATTTTGTGTGCCAGCTTTATCCCTGATTTCAAGATCGAACTCTTGAAGCCGCAGAATCCAGCGAATAAGCTGGGGTTTAGCATCCTTTTTGGCCAAGAGATGTTTCAAGGCCGAGTGGTCGGTATAGATGATGACGCGAGAACCTGACAGATAAGCCTTGAATTTTTCTAAAGCGAGAACTACGGCTAGCAATTGTTTTTCAGTAATGGTGTAATTCCTTTGGGCCTCGTCCAGAGTTTTGCTAGCATAGTAAATCACAGAGGGCTTTTTCTCAATCTTTTGACCCAAGACAGCCCGATGACATAATTAGATGCGTCAGCCATAATCTCAAATGGGGCTGTCCAGACTGGTGGTTGCAATACCGAGGCACAGGTGACGACCATTTTCAATAAATCAAATGCCTTACGACATGATTCATCAAACTTTAATGGCGCATCTTTGGCCAAAAGTTTACTCAAGGGCCAAGCAACTTTCGAGAAATCCTTAATGAATCTTCTATAAAAACCCACATGCCCAAGGAAAGAGCGAATCTGTTTTACTGATGTGAGTGGAGGAAGTCTAGAGATAGCATCCACCTTAGCTCTATCAACTTCAATTCCCTGATTAGAAACTACGTGACCTGGGACGATGCCCTCCTGAGTCATAAAGTGGCTCTTTTCCCAGCTAAGGACCAGCCGTGTTTTGATGCATCTCTGAAGGATCAATTCCAGGTTAGCCAGGAAAGACTCAAAAGAATCTCCAAAAGTGGAGAAATCATCCATGAACACCTTAAGACAATCTCCCACCATGTTAGAAAAGATGGCCATCATGCACCTTTGAAAAGTTGCAGGCGCATTGCAAAGCCCGAACGATATTCTACGGAATGCAAAGGTTCTGTAGGGACATGTGAAAGTTGTGTTTTCCTGGTCTTTGGGATGGATAGGGACTTGGTTATATCCCGAATAACCGTCCAGGAAGCAAAAATATTTTTGCCTAGCTAACCTTTTGAGGATTTGATTGATGAATGGCAAGGGAAAGTGATCCTTTTTAGTGGCAGTGTTCAGCTTCCTATAGTCAATACAGACTCTCCAAGCAGAAGCTGAACGAGTGGTGAAGGTTTCCCCTTTCTCATTAGTCATAACGGTTATTCCCGCCTTCTTGGGTACAATCTGAATGGGGCTAACCCACGGACTATCTGAGATTGGGTAAATAATCCTAGCATCGAGCCACTTAGTTATCTCCTTCTTGACCACTTCTCGCATATTTGGGTTTAGTCTCCTTTGCATTTCGCGAGAAGGGCGGGATCCATCTTCCATGAAAATACGATGATTACAATAAGATGGCTCGATCCCCCTAAGGTCATGGATGGTCCAACCAATTGCCTCCTTGTTGTTCTTAAGGACCTTAATTAACCTCAATTCTTGCTCCTTAGTCAAATCAACACTAATAATCACAGAGCGTGTTTTCAAGTCCTAAGAACTCATATTTCAAATTTTTGGGCAATGGTTTTAATTCCACCTGTGGTGGGTTTAGAATAGAAGGAAGGGAGGATGCTGATGAAGATTCATCAGGACGATCCAGTGGAAGAGGCTAGGAATGAACAAAATCAACAGCCTCTTCAGGATGTGGCAGGTCTACCACAGAGGAGGGTTATGGGTTGGGTTCGCTAAAGCTAATGGAGTCCTCGAGTGCATTGATTATCATACACATCTCAAGATCCTGATCCTCGAGTTCCTCAATGAATCCATAATCCTCAAATCCTCTTATCACCTTAAAAATATCCAGAGTTAATTTCTTATCCCCAAAGGCAATCTCCATACTACCGCTTTCACAGTTTATGTTGGCCTTGGCGGTAACTAGGAACGGATGCCCTAGAATGATGGGTGTGTTCCTCAAATCATTAGGTACATCCATGTCAAGGATGAGGAAATCTACAGGAAAATAGAAATCCTTGACCTTGACAATTACATCCTCAATAACGCCTCTCGATGTGGTGACCGATTGGTCCGCTAATTGTAGTGTTACTAAGGTTGGCCTGAGTTCACCTAACCCAAACTTCTCATAAATAGAAGTTGGGATTAGGTTGATGGATGCACCTAGGTCCAATAGTGTCTTATCAAAAGTGTATTCCCCAATAATGCATGAGATTAAGGGAGCACCTGGATCTTTCTTCTTTTGAGGAAGGTGATGCAGGATTATAGAACTTGCCTGCTTAGAGAGAATCACCTTCCTCGGAGTCGGTTCTCTTGGCTTACGCTATTGGGTACATAGTTATTTCAAGAATTTAGAGTAAGCTGGGATGTGCTTAATAGCATCGAGGAGCGGAATATTGATCTCTACGCTCTTGAATAAATTCAAAAGCTCCTCGTTGCTGTCTAGGGTTTTCTTCTTCTTGGTTTTCAATAGGACCTCAGGGAACGGTATATGGGTGGAATTTTCAATTTCCGGTCCCTGGGCCTTATTGTCTTCTTCAGTCTCCTCCTTCTCTTTCTCAAGCTCCCCAGGATTTTGACTTCTAGAAGGTAATTCTGGGTTCTGGGTCTACTTCCCACTTCTCAAGGTGACAGAGTTTGTAGAGGCATAAGGGTTTGGGTCTTGAGGTGGATTAGTGAAGATTGGAGGGCCTTGGTTGGTCATGTAACCAGAAGAAGAAGAAGAGGGACCTTGCTCAACCACCTGAGCATGCGCATGTGGGTCCCTTTGATTCCCGTACCCTTGGGCTCTATTGCCCTGATTTTGCACATTACATGGGTTTGGTACTGGTTGAGATGGTAGGGATCTGGGTTGTCGGGTGTTTGCAATTAACTCAGATTGCAAATTATCCAAGGATGTCTTCATTTGTTGCATAAGCTGAAGCATGGTCCCTTTCATTTCCACCATCTGCCGGTTCAAATCAGCCTACCCCGCAGATTGTTGGGCATTCCAAGATGGCTAATTAATCGATCTCGGGGGCAACTAGGTGTATACTTGACCCTGACCCATGGGTTTTTGAGATGCATAGTTGCTGGGTCGAGATTGGGTCTGTTGCCCCTGATTTTCCAAGAGAAGTTAGGGTGGTTCGTCCATCCCGAGTTAAAAGTGTTGGAATATGGGTTGGACCTAACATTCTCCTGCATTGCATATGCATCCTCATAAAATGAGGATGAAGAGAAGGATTAGAGAAACTTGGATCAAAGGCCCCAGTTTGGAACCCATATGGTTCCGAGAAATCTTGGCTCATAGGTTGAGCCGAATTGAGTTGGTTCACGAATTCCCGCCCCGTGGGAGCTCGTGAGGAATGGAATCCCGAATTCTGGGATTGAGTGGGTAAAGAAGTGTTTCTTGAATTCGCAGACATCCATTCTTCCATTTTCTTTGCAACCAAGTACATTTTATCCAGTTATTACAAATTAATTCCATGTTAAATGAATGAGAATCCTAGATCTCATTAGCACTTGACCTAGGTTGTTGGGATCGGTTGAATGCATCCATGGAGGCATGATTAATTGAGTTCTCACTCATTTCCTCAAATAGGTCATATGTGCTATCTGCATCCCTGTTGAGAAAATTGCCTCCGCAGGAGGTGTCCATGTGATTACGGAGTTGCGAAACCAACCCATGATAGAAAATCTGCATGAGTTGCCATTTCGGCACCTCATGGTGTGGACACTTCCTCAAAAGTTCTTGGAATCACTCCCAAGCACCATGAAACTGTTCCCTCGATCGTTGGGCGAAAGTGGTAATCGCCCGTCGCAAGGCATTGGTCCTTCTGATAGGGAAGAATTTCTTCGAGAAAGCTGACTTAAGAGCAGGCCAAGTTTCAATCGGCCTTCCTATAGTCCAGTACCAATGTGCGGCCTTATCCCTGAGAGAGTGGGGGAAAAGCCTCATGATCATTTTCTCTTCGTTCACATTCCTTGCTCTAGTGGTCTGAACCAACGTGGTCAGATCTTCCAGGTGCTGGAATGGGTCCTCCGAGCCAAGCCCATGGAAATGCTTAATCAAACTTAAGTCTTGGGGCTTGATTTCAATGTCTCCAGTGGGAATCATGACGCTGGGACATTCCCCATAGTTCAAAGGATCGTAAAAGTTCTTCAAGGGTCGAACGCCCTGACCATGCATGTGTTGGAACCATTGCTGCATCTGCTGTAATTCTTCCAACTGCCTCTGAATCAGCTCCTGTTGGTTCGGAGGCGGGGGAGGTAGTTGTTGATCAGCCATGGGATTTTCTTGGCTATAGCTCAACCTCTACCTCCTAGAATGGTCTAAAGGTCCTTCCAATCTAGGGTTCAATGACCTCCTCCCAAGCATACACTGGAAGGAAGTTGGAAGGATGGGGAAAAGAGGGAACCCTGTAGCACAAGAATACAAGCCTAGCCTTAGATGGGGTAGCCTAAGGTCTATTGACTCTCAGAATCCGTCCTAAGATTATAGATGATTTACTCTACTTATGTCCAGGAAATCCAACCAGTTAGAAGGAGGGACTGGGGAGAAGGTTCTTCCTTTGGTTTGTGCCTCCGGTTCCTAGTGTACCCCCCAACCGTGGTCGTTTGACGCTACTCCCTTAGCTAGACAGCAGATTAACTAGTATAAGCAGGTTAATCATGAATAATCTCAATCTGGATCCCGATGAGAGAATGAATCCTTAGGGCCAACGTCTAATTGATTTTAGTTAGGCATGGGAAATTGGTGCTCTAGAATGTGATGGGCCCTTAATGGGTTGTGCCCTTAATGATTTATTTGAGAACATGTGAATGTGCACAACCAAGAGGTTTTCAAGCAAGATTATTAATGATGAGGTGAGTTTTAAGATTTGAATATTGCTTAGTAGCTTTTAGGATTCAAATATTAGGTGTTTTCAACCAAGTTTTGTGAGGCAAACCAAGTTTGTTGTTGAAAGCACGTGTTCAAGTATTTTCCTTTAGAAATCAAGAAAAATATGGAGTGCCTGGTTTGACCTAATTATTGAATCCTATGGGGCAGCTAGAAAATGAACCTCCTTTAGATTAGGTGGTGCAGCCCAAATAATTCACTCAATTGGCTCAAATGCACCACCAATTAAGGCACACAAAAAGATGGTTAACCTAATATGATTTCTACTCTTTTATGTGTTGAATTCGTGTACTGGGTCCACAGGTTGGAAGCCCGATTGAGTAGATGAAAAAATCATGTCCGATTATGTGCCTCAAATGTGGGTGTATAGAGTGTGTAAATTGATTCGTCCCACAGAAAATATCTTTTTGTTTTTTTTGTTTATATAAGATGTGAGTGAGATGGGTGAAGGTGGCAAACAAGACAAACAAAGTCTATCCTAGGGTTTATGCAAACACCTAAGTAGATTAGGTCTTGGTTATGATTGTGGCGAAATGAACTAGTGGGGGGGGGGAAGTGGGGGACACTTACAGAGTACTCTACCCGCACTTTACTCCGATCTACCGCACTTGGATCTCCATGCTAGGGTACATACAAGACAGTAAATCAAAGACAAATAGGGTTAGTGCTATGTAAATGCAAATAAGCGCAATAACAATAAAGTAAATTCCGTTACCTCCCCGGCAACGGTGCCAAAATGGTTGGGCGTGTTTCACGTGTTAGAAATTGGGGTTACAAGTAACCCATTGCCGTAGTTGCAAAACACGTCTATCAGATAAAATTTATACCGAAGCTCCAAGGGAGTCTCAGGTCGAACACAAGGAGGCGATGTTTACTTTACTTGAAAACCAGGCTTCGTTTTGTTTCTTTTAGGTATTTTAGGGTTTTGATATTTTTTTGTATTTTTGTAAGAAGAAAACAAGCAAATGTATCACAAGATAGAAATGGAACAAATATGATATATATATCAAGCCAACGTCAATTACAATGAACTATAAAAGCATAAAAAGAGAGGGGGGTGAGAGGAAATCTCTCGAATCGGTTGTTCAGTGAGACGACGGCGCCTGGCGGAAGCTCGGATGAAGGAGGTGAGGAGCGGGACGATAGAGGTGAGATGCTGGAGGACGTCGGGTTGAGGAAAGCTTTGGCGTAGCTCCGGAATGGAGGTGAGAAGACGGAGTTGATCTGCTACTAATAGGTGACCTATGAATGGAGATGGGAAGTTGGAGGAGTATTTGGTGGGGCAGAGGTTCGCTACACTAATAGGCACCTTAGGAGCTTGAGAACAAGCTCTAATGGAGCGTTGGTAGGCTTGCTAGAGCTTGGGAGTAGGTGGGAGTAGAGTAGGTAGAGATGGCTTGGAAGGGAGGGGGTGTAGGTCCTTTTATAGTGGAGAAGAGGCTAAAAATGGATAAAGGACCTTTAGCGACCTCTAGACCATCGCTGAAAATGTTGTTGTACACGGCTCACCTCCACTCACGCCCTTAGCTGGCTTTGTTGGCTTGCAATGAAATAGCGATGATTGTAAGCGTCGCTGTAGGTCAGCCCAGCTGTTGCTGAAGCCTGGCGCGAATAGCCCTTGCGCCCGCACCACGCTGCCTCGCTCATCATGCGCGCTGACCGGGCACGCCCTGCTGTATGTGTGCTTGCCATGCGCTGTCGTGAGCACTTGCCATGCGCTGTTGTGCGCGTGCGCACGCGTGCTGCCTTGCACTGGCACTGCCGCTCCATGCACCCACCCAATTGCGAATTGGAGGGGCTGCGGGGATTCGAACTCGCACCCCCTTTGCAAACCAGCGCTCCAACCATTGCAGCAAACCTTCCCTTGTGTCGTGTGGAGCGGCTTGGTGCAATCGCTTCCCAGCCGTTGGATCTTGATCCAATGGCTAGGATTGAAGGGCGCAGATGAAGGAGTTGAGCGGTGCTGTTGGCCAATTTTGGGCGGCTTGGATGGCACCACGTGGCGCCATCTGGGCCGTCCATCTTCTTTTTCTTGTAGAGGGTGTTACGGTGCTCAGATTGAGATGATTCTCGCGATGCCGAACTACAATCGTCGCTCCGGATCCATCCGTACGGTTGGATTTTCCATTCGAAACCCGTATGGATGTCGCATTGCCCCACTGGCCATATAAAATGAAGGAATTAATATATAAAATATACAACTATCCTAAAAGCCATGCAATGGATGTCATGTAATATTTATAACATGGTATGCAATGCTAAGCCTAGGGACTATAAAAAATAAGCAATTTATCATGAATTTATGTGTGTTCATTAGGCGCGCGCGACAAGGCGGGGGAGCAGCGCCAGCTATGCGTGAGCTGGACCTATAGCGACGCATGAGCTGGACTTATAGTGACATTTACAACCGTTGCTAATTCTTTGTGCGCCAGCAAAGCCAACTTTGGGCGTGAGCAAGCATGGGCGGGCATGAGCTACCTATAGCGATTCTTCCAGCGACGGCCTGGATGTCACTAATGGTCCCATACCTATTTTTGCCTCTTCTCCTCAACTATAAAAGGACCTACACCCCCTCCCTTCCAAGCCATCTCTACCTACTCTACTCCCACCTACTCCCAAGCTCTAGCAAGCCTACCAACTCTCCATTAGAGCTTGTTCTCAAGCTCCCAAGGCTCCTATTAGCATAGCGAACCTTTGCCCCACCAAATACTCCAACTTCCCATCCCTTTTCATAGGTCGCCTTGGAGCTATCCTCCCATCTCCATTCTCGTAGCAGATCACCTTCACCTTCTCACCTCCATTCCGGAGCCTTGCCGAAGCTTTCCTCAACCCGACGTCCTCCTGCACCTCACCTCCATTGTCCTGCTCCTCACCTCCTTCGTCCGAGCTTCCACCAGGTGCCGTCGTTTCACCGAACAGCTAATTCGGGAGATTTCCTCTCACCCCCCTCTTTTTATACTTTCATAGTAGATTGTAATAGACATTGGATTGATATATATACCATTTTGTTTCACATCTCTATCTTATGATACGTTTGCTTGTTTCTTCTTACAAAAATACAAAAAAATAACAAACCCTAAAATACTAAAAGGAAACGAATTGAAGCACGGTTTTCACTTAAAGTAAACATCTCCTTCCTATGTTCGACCTGGGACTCCCTTGGAGTTTCGATATAAATTTTATTTGATCTAAGTGTTTTGCAACTATGACAATGGGTTACTTGTAACCCCGATTTCTAACACGTGAAGCACGCCCGACCAATATCCTTGTTGCCCTCCTTTTTTGGTACTACTAGGGGGGACCCCTATCAGCATTTAGAGGAATTCATCGAGGTCTGCTCCACGATGAAACTTTAGAACTTTACTGATGAAGCTTTGATGAGAGCCCTCTTTCCCTTCTCCCTTAAGGACAAGGCAAAATACTGGTATCACACCTTGGATGCAAGGGTGAATGATTGGAACACCCTTAAGGGAGAATTCTTGAAAAAAATACTTCCTGATGAGCAAAACCAACCACTTTAGGAGAGAGATCATGGGTTTTACTAAATTAAATGGGGAATAATTCCACAAGACTTGGGAGTGATTCAATGATTTGATTCGACTATACCCCCATCATCAAGTGCCTAAATCGCAATTGGTAGAGAGGTTTTATACTAGACATCTGATAGGCATAGGTGGATGCTTCTTGTGCTGGAACCTATCTTACCAAAATGGAGGATGAGGCCTGAACATTATTTGAGTCATTGAGTGATAATTCTATCCACTTGATCTGAGCCTATCAGGATAGAAAACCTTCCATCCTCCAAAGGAAAGCAAAAGCTAGTGAGGTTAGGGCTACTCAGAATTTGTCCTTCTAGATCTAATTGTTGAATCACAACTTTGAAAGACTAATGACAAACCCCGACACATTCCCGCAAATAGCTTTCCAAGTCCAGACTCTTTTTGAATGCTCGATTTGCCAAATCACTCTTCACGCCACTATTGAGTGCCATTTGCCTAATCAATTCCCCAATTTAGTATAGGTAGACCTGAATGCTGCCTAAGGGTTTCTTCCACCTCCCAGGAATAATCCTTTTGGAAGCACCTACAATCCTCGATTGAAAACCATCCCAACTTCTCATGGAAGCAAGGTGATGCTTACAACTCGAGGAATTCAAGAGACCAACCCACCCAACCCTTTCAGGCACAATAATTCTAGCCTCCTCCTCAGCCCAACAATTCTAAGATGGATGACCTGAAAGCAATGATGAAGGCCATGTAGGAAAATCAGAGTATGATCATTTAAACTCAGAATAAGGAATATAAGAAATGAAATCTCAAATTGGCCATCTTGTTGAGGCTGTTAGACAACGTGATCCTGGGAAATTGCCTAGCTCATCTGAGGAGAATCCGAGGGGTAAAGGGCCCTTCATAAGGGAGCATGCTGAGGCTGTGACTGTTCTGTGTGGTAAACAACTCTTGATTAAGGCATGTTTCACGAATTAAAATTAGGGTTTGGAGGACCCATCGTAGCTTACAAAACACGTCTATCAAATAAAATTTATAACCGAAACATGAAAAGTGAGTCTCAGGTTGAACACGGGGAGGCGAACATTTGGTTTTGAAAAATCAGCATTTCACTTTTATTTATTTTTGTCATTTTTATCTTTTCTAATTTTTTTGGTATTTTTTTTTCAAGCAAGCGATTAGGTCGATGAAATTTTATCTAGCTAATCTACTTGAGAAAATATAAGAGAGAGAAACAACATGGATTTCTAATCAAATGTTTTTTTACAACTAAGAAAGCAGGAAAGATTACACTACAAAAGTGAACAAGATAGAAAGAGGTGAGAGAATCCCCCTCGACAGTTGCTCGGAGGATGACTTGCTCTGATGTCTCCTAGAGGAAGGTGGTGAGGAGCAGGACGAATAGAGACAGAGCTGGAGAATGGAGGATGGGGCAGGATGGCGTTGCAACAAGGATCTTCTTCCTGAAGGGAGGTGAGAAAACGACCACGGGATGCTTCCACGAATGGGGATGAGAGGTGGGAAAACTATTTTCTTCTCTACTCTAGAGGAGCATCCCGGGCTTGGGACAAGCTCTCTCTAGAGCCTTGGAGGTGGTGAGAGGAAGAAAGGAAGAGATGAAGAGGAAGGGAAGGTGTAGGGGTCCTTTTATAGTGAAGGGAAGAGGAGGAAATCCATCCATGGGCTATAGCTACATTAAATGCGTTGTTGAAGAACAGCCTTGGATGTCGCTAAAGGGATGGCTGGCGCTCGCGCATGCACACCCTCCGCACGCACGGCTGCTGTGAGGTTGGAGTGTTAAGGACTGTCCTATTTGAATTTGATGGCTAACGTTTGCATGGAGCTCGTGCTTGAAATCGCTCTGAGCGTGCGCTTAAGGTTTGAATGGGCATTGATGAGAACCTCATCATGAGCCATAACTAGCTCATTTTGACCTAATACAAAGGATAAAAGCTCCTACATATCTCAAGGAAAGGCTTAACTCAGAGAATTCTGAGTTTGAGAAGAAAACAAGTCATAAGGGGTAAAAATGCAATTTTACCAGTATAATCTGCATACAGGGTAATTCAGGGCCCAAACATAGGTCAAAGCAGCTTAATAAGAATAAAAGTGGGATGAGATGATCTAGCAAGGGCTACAGCACTTCCAAGAAACTAAATGATAATCTGTAACCCTAAAACAACCCACTTCAATTCACGAGGTTCGAGGCAAAGTAAAAATAGAATAAACCCTCTAAAATTCATAGAAAAATAATCTCTAGGGTTTAGAACCTTCAATTTGGCCTTCAGAACCCATTTTGACCTACATTGAGAACCATGCCCAATTAATAACTTAATTTGGGTTTTTGCATAAATTGACCGGTCAAACAAGGTTTAATATAGAAATGAAATTCACCATCAGATTCCTTAGGTCCTAATTAATCATGTATAAAAACTTGAGCCTGAGAAGAAACCTCCTTGACCGACTTCACACTTTGGTCCTCATATATTTACTTTTTGGCCCTCAACTTTTGAACCATCGCATTTTGGCCCCTAACTCTCCTTCGTTCTTCGCATTCAGGTCCCCCCTGCAAAACCTGCCAGCACCATGCTCCGGCGACCTTGCGCGGAGGATGGCGCCGCGCAGGGTGAGGGGGGAAGCCTGGCAAGTAAACCGGGGGTGCCCTGCGTCGTCAGCCGTCGCAGGGACACCCCCCTGGTCGCTGTAGCCCACCATACCGGCCGTGCGAACGCACGGACGGTATGGGTTTTTGTTTCCGGCCATCCTCCGGCGAGGGAGACACGTCGTCTCCCTCCGCCTTCCTCCCTGTTTTGATCCCTATAAATACCCCCCGTTGCTCCACCGACCGGGGCAGCTCGGGTCTGACGGAGAAAACCCCCAACTTTCCTCTCTTCTCTCTCCGGCAGACGCTCACCAGCTCCGGCGGTTCCTCCCCCTTCTCCTCTTCGCTCTGCCGCAATACCAGTAGCAGAGACTTCCTCCCCTGCTCTTCCCGCGCCACGCCGCACCCAGCTGGTGCCTCTCCGGCTCTCTGCTCGCCGCCGCCCCTTTCCCTGAGCATCGTCTTCTCCGGCGACAGTCGATACGACTGTCGCCCTGCTGCTCCCCCTTCATCCCTGCAAGTAAGCTAGAACTACTTCCCTTCTTCTCCTCTTTCTTTCCCCGCTTTCAATTTGTTCAATTAAGCCCTCGACCGACCCTGACCATCGTCACCCCCTTCGTCTCCGGCCACCCTCCGGCGAGATGCTCCCATCGCTCCACAGCCTCACACACCTCGCCGACCCTCACCGAACCTCCGCCTCATCACACTGAGCACCCCCCACCCCTCCACTGCCACTCCACACCTCCGTAACGCTCCCCCGAACAAACCCATTCCTCCGGTTGCAGTCCAACCTAGGGCTGCCGCCAGACACCACCTTGCGGCTTGCCGCGCAGCTCCACACCTTCGCCGTGCCACGGCGAAGGTTCCCCAGTGGTTTGATCAGGCCGAGAGGCCATATTCGTGTCCGACAGGTTTTGAGGTTCGACCGCCATTAACGCACATTGAAGCAGCTTCTCCCGCGCTCCAGGCTTGAGGACTCCAGGTCTCCAGCTGCTGCGGATTACGGGGAGTCTTGCGAAGGCAGCCAGCCAGCAACCGACGCAAATCGAAGCCGCAGCTGCAGAAGCTAGGCCGCGGTCTCCCAGCAGGCGCACGCGAGGAGAGGCCTCCATTTAGTCCCACATCGGTAAGCCTCACAACCTCTTCACCGTTTAAATTGATTTTGTGCATTAGCCTTACTGCCTCAGCACACGGGGTGAGGTCCCCTTCACCCGCTCGGTTACCCGGTCTCGTCCGCGCTCACGCCCCGCGGACCTGACCCGACCCGACTTAAGACTGACCTGCACTCCTCGCCCACCACGCACGCCGGTGGGCCTGGACCCGGACCTGACCCGTACCCGACTACCCGGCAGCTCTGGGAGAGCTTTCCCAAGAGTGGTTTCAGAGAGAGAGAGACGCGGGGGGAGAGGGTAGAGTAGGTTTTGTCCTCTGACGTAAGCTCTGAAGTGTGCAGGCACAGGTGAAGAAGAAGGACCGCGGAAGAAGAAGGAAGCTGAGGGAGACACTGTAGCAACAGGCAGTTTAAGTCGTCTGATTTGGAAATCAGACGATGTCCTGAAGGGAAAAGAAGAAAGAAGGAGGGGCGACGTCCTGACTGGAAAAAGAAAAGAAGAAAGGAGATCTGAAGAACAACAGAAGAAGGCGAGGCAGAGGAGAACACAAAAGAACAAGGGAAGAACTGAAAGAAGAAAAACAAAGAAGAAAGAAGAAGATCTGAAGAAAGACAGAAGAAAAAGGAAGAGCAGGAACAGCTGGAAAAAGAAGAAGAGCATCACCACTGCAGAAGAAGAAGATCACCTCTGCAGACAAAGAAGAAGAAGATCTGAGACGAGGAGAAACAAAGAGAAAACAACAAATCCTTTCTCTCTTTATTTTTTTGTAAAAGAAACATGTATATCTCTAGAATACAACTTGCTCCCTGAGTTCGACCTCGGGAACTCTTTTCCGAGTAAAAAATTTATATATTTGAAATGATGGCAACAACTGGCTATACTACGACGCTATAACCCTGCTGTTGGAGCCACCAGGCATGGTGAGAGGATCGTGGTCATTGGATGAGCGATGAGAGGCTGAGATCGCTCGAGGACCAGCGTCGCGGATCATGCGCGTGTGATCGAGCGTGAGTTTTTGCTTGATCCAACGCGTGTGCGCATCATGCGAATTTGATGTTGCCACGTTGCCGCACTCTCTGTCGCTTGATGATTATCCAACAAATGCAATTCGATTGCGCCCGTGCTCCACAAAATCAGGTGTCGCGGTGGGATTCGAACGGTGGTTCTTGTTCGTCGATGAGGGTGATATCCAACACGCTACCGGGATGGATTGTCGAGAGGATGAAAGTGTGTGCATCCTCTCTTGACTGTTGGATGGAGATCCAACAGTTCCGATTTGGCATGGCTCTCCTTCAGCTCATGGGGCGCGGCCGATATTGGGCAGCTTGGATGGTGCCACATGTGACATCTAGGCCATCCATCTTCCATCTATTGTAGAGGGTGCCACGGTGCTCGGATCGAGGTGATTTCTGCGTGGCCGAACTGCTATCGTTGATCTAAATTCATCCGTACGATCGGATTTTTCATCTGAAGCCTGTATGGATGTCGCATTGCCCTCTTGGCCATTGATCTTCCTCGGACTTCATATGATGCTACGGGACTCCGATCTAGACGATTTCGGAGGCGTTAGACTCCGATTGTCGTCCTGATCAGATCCGTATGGTCTGATTGTCCATCCGAGGCCCTGAAATAAATCCTCTTCTCTCCTGTCCATAAAAAGGACCTAATTAACCTAAAATATATACAACTACTCTAAATGTAGAATGATGCATGCTCTGCAATATTTATAACATGAAATGCAAATCTAAGCCTAGGAACATGTATGATTAGGCATTTTAATCTAAATAGTTGTGTCTATATCAACTCTCCAAGCCTGAACTCACTCCTATGGTCACCCTCCTACCAACCCAACAAACACCTACGCATCCATCGAGGAAGAGCCACTCAGTCCCTCCTCGCTTGAAATCGCCCATCCGGAGGATGTTGTCCCCGTTTTGCCCTTGTTTCGCCATGACAGCCCGTCCACCTAGAGGTCGAGAGTGCCCTTTCTTTACTGCTTATCCACCCTTGAGGCACTTGTTGCTGGCTCATCTAGAGCCAATGATAGGATGGAAGAAATATTGGAGACATTCAAGAAAGTTCACATTAACTTGCCTCTATCGAATGCTATCAAGCAAATCCCATCCTATGCTAAATTTTGAAGGACCTATGCATGCTGAAGAGGAAATCAAGGAAACAGGTCTAGGCTAAGGTCGTCCTACCCAACCTAGTCAGCTTAGTCCTACAACAAGGTACACCCCTTAATATGAAGGACCCAGGAACCCCGTATATTTTTGTAGTCATTGGAGACCAATGCATCGATGAGGCTCTCCTCGATCTGGGCACGGGGGTTAATATATTGCCTAGCTCGGTCTATGAGTTATTAGGAGGAGGTGAATTGAAGCCTAGTCCGGTAATCCTCCAAGTAGCTGATAGATCACTGAAGACACCACACAGGCTTTTAGAAGATGTCTTGGTGAGAGTGGACTTCTTCTTTCTTATCGACTTTTTGATATTGGACACTGACCCATCCAACATGCCCACCAAACCCTCGATTATCCTAGGGCATTGATGCGAAAAGTTGCGTGATTTGTAAAAGTGGGTTTTTAATGTCGTAACACACGAATTCGCATACGCTTTTAAATTTGTATCCTAGATAGGGGAGTATCTAGGGTCGTCCAAGGAGGCAAAAATTTCAATTCAATTCTCTTGCTAAAAATAAATCTCAACTTTCATTTTGGCATTTTAAATACATATATATTTTCTTGTGTTTTGAAATAATATAGGCAAAGTGCGAATTGTGACGAAAAAGTGCTAACACCTAAAATGCTAAGCTAAAACCTAAGAGATTAAAATGTCAACTACCTAAGCTCACTCTAGGCAAGTGGAGGCCTAGAGTAATTAGGGAGTGGAAGTAGAATAAGTGCTAGAACAAAAGTAACAATTGCAATAGGAAATTAAAAAGAAGGCAATTTGATTAACTAGAATTTGTGTTCTTTTCAAAGACAAGTAGAGGAATGCTTCTACTAGAAATGAAAAAATCTAAAAGCAATAAAAGAAACATAAATCCTCTTGCAAAATTTTGTGAAGAAGGGAGTCTTCTTGCTCCAGGCCTAGCTACTCCTTGGCTTGAAAAGAGGGCCTCCTTCTTCTCCTTGCTTGAGAGCTCCTCCAAGGTGGATGCTACCACCTTCAATGCTCTCCTCCAAGGGGTGGGCATGGGCCACCCTCAAATTCTCCTCCAAGGTGGCGTGGACCACCTTCAAGATCTCCTCCAAAGATCTTCCTTGCCTGGCTCCTCCTTTGGCTGGCGTGGGCTCAAGAGAGAAGGGAAGAGGGGAAGGCACCAAAGGGACAGAATATCCCCTTAATCTTCTTCTTCTTCTTCTCTCTTGGGCGTGGGCTCTAGGTAGAATATGAGAGTGAATTTACTAGCCAAGGATGGTTTAAATGGTGGTGGGTAGTGGTCTTTTTATAGGGTAGGATGGGGGGGTTAAGGTGACTCTTGAAATGGAGGGCTAAGATGGGAAGATGGAGGTGGTTAGTTAATCCTAGGGTTAAGGATGGTTGGCGCCACCTAAGGGGTGTAAGGGGGGTAGTTAGGGTTGGTCAAGGGGCACCTAAAAGTGGCGCCAACCATTGAGAGGTGCCATGGGTTGGCGCCAACTTTGAGGCTTCTAGAAGGTGGGATTATGTGGATGGTGGAGATGGGTTTAAGGGGAGATGTGTGGTGGAGATGAAGGGGGTTTTTGGAGGGAAAAGTGGCACCAACAATGGGGTAGTTAGGGTGGTTTTGGCGCCACTTTTTTGGTGTCTTTTGGAGGTGGTGGGTAGGCTAGGTTGGCACCAAGTAGGGTTAGCTTATGTGGAGCTTAGGTGGAGCTAGTTGGTGGAGTTGTTAGATAGGGTTTTTGGGTGGTACAAGCCAAGGAAGCTGGAGCATAGCTAAGCTAAGCTAAGCTAGCCTAGCTAATGGTGGAGTAGAGGAGGAGGTGTTGGAGCTAGGGTTTGGAGGGAGGCGCTGGTTCTGAAGAATCCAGAGCTGAAGTGGAGCTGGCAGCTGTTGAAGGGGTCAACATGGGGCTACTCCAGCTGTCTTAGCTTGCTAGTTCTTTGCTAGCTACTAAGCCAACCTAAAGTGAGCTGGCTTCTGTTGAATGGAGCCGAGGCGAGTTGGGTTTGGTGCTCCTGGAGAGGATTGAGCTGGTTGAGATAGCTAAGGTAGCTTAGCTCAATTAGCTTGAGCTAAGCTGGGTCCCTGGGAGCTGGACTTGAGCTTCTTGAGCTGGGATGAGTTCTTCTTCAGTTGGCTCGAGTTGAGTGGAGTTGGATGTAGCTGGATCTGAGCTGGGGTGAACTCCAGTCAACTCAGTTGAGCTAGCTAGAGCTCCCTGTGGACTTGTGGGAGTTGAGATGAGCTAGACTCAACTAGGTTGAGCTGGATCTGAGCTGACTTGAGCTAGGGTGAGCTAATATGAACTCTCTTAAGCTGCCATTTAGCTGAGATTAGCTGAATGGAGGTGGGATGAGCTAACCTTAGTCAAAGTGATCTAGGTTCCAGTTGTGGTTAGCTGGATCAAGCTGAGTTCTAGTTAGTTTGAGCTCCTCCTTCACCATTTGCCTTCTTGAGTGCTAGGGTTTTAGGGATCTGTATATCTGTTCATCCCTAACACTCACAAAAATACATTAAAACAACAAAAGAAAATGCAATGTATGCCTAACCTAGTTAATGCCAAAATGCAGCCCAAAAACCCATTTGCGGAGTAAAATCCTAAGAGCTAGGTTTGTTTTAATGCATAAGAATGATGATAAACCGGCGTTTATCACACCCCCATGCTTATCTTTTGCTAGTCTCTTAGCAAAACTTCAATTTTTGGAAAATAGAATTTTTGGGAAATCTAATTTTTTTGACTTTTCAGGAGAAAAAGTTTAAGGGACCTTGGTTGATCTAAACACAGGAGGTACGAGATTTGTTAAGGATAAACATCGAGATTTGTTTTTGGATCCAAAAATTAGATAAAATGGGATCAATATATCCTCCAGAAAATTCACAAATTAACCCCTTGTTAATTTAGATGACTTGAAATTTTTGTTTTTAGGATTTCTCTGGCTCATGAATCTGATTCGCAACTTGCAAAATCCTTTAAAACCTTGTGTCCGTGCTTATGAAAAGCCAACATTTATATGGGCGTGTTAATTAATTTATTTATTATTATTATTTTTTTCTCCCCCATGCTTATTTTTAGCTTAGTCTTACAACAGATGTGTCAGGATTGTCATTCCTGTTACCAGTCCTCGAGGGGGCTCTGGCGCTAGTACTTTGAGATAGCACCGTCCATGACACCATCCAGGAGCTCACAACCTCAAAACACAATGCGGTGTCAAAGGGCATGACGTGCTGTTGTGCGTGTGTGTTAATAAATGTCGTTATTGTCACACTTGCAACATCGGTTTTAAAATAAGTAAATGTTGGTGAGTCCGAGTGTCGGTCTCAGGGAGGCGTGAAAATTGGATTTTTCTTATCACTTGTTGTCACGGAAAGCGCGGAGTTTTGCTTGCGAAAGATGCAATTTTGAAAAGCGAGAGAGAGATAAAGAGAGAGAGAGAGATTAGGGTTAGAGTGTTCCTTGTTTGATCATGCAACTTAAGAAGAAATTAAAGTGACAACTGAACAGAAAATAACTCCATTAATCATGCACTTTTAGTTCATAGCTTACAACATACAACATTAAATACATGCTTCAAACAAAAGTAATGGAAAGGTTAAAAGAGATAGAGAGAGAGGATGGAGAGCGACGAGGCAGCCACGGCGGTGGAGGAGGCTCCGTTGGTGGCTCGTCGTCTCCGATGATTACAAGAGGGCTTAAAGCTAGCTAAGAGAGGGGTGGAGTAGTTGCAAGGGAAGTGAATGCCTTGAATGAGTGGTTGGAGGGGTTTAAATAGGGTTATGGGTTTTCTAAAAGAAGAAGGGGCTTTAGCGACATCCGGAACGGCGCTAAAACCACTCCAAAAGCATCGGTGAAGCCCTCCAGCCCGTCGGTCAGCCGCCCGCTCTGTTTCTTCTTCACGCGCGATTCGCGGCCGCTGCGTGAGAGTCGTCCGATCGAAGATAGGACGGCTGAGATCTCTCCTTGGCTGTGCTTGGATCGCGCCTCGGGAGCGAGTGTGCACGGGCGTCATCACCCGGCGTGCGCGCGCACGTGGGCGCTCGCGAGCTGTGGCCGCGCTGCGTGGCGAAATCTCGGCCACCCGCTACTGATCGGGCGGCCCAATTTTGCCGCGCGCAACCTTCATCTTCGAGTTCACGCTCCGCGCGGCTCGAACCCGCGTCGCGTGCGTGCAGGTGTGCACGCTAACCGTTGCGCCATGCCCGCACTTTGTCGTGGCAACTGCGGTCGGATGCGCGAGTCTCTGTTGGATGAAGAGGTGGCGTGCGGTTGAGCGGTGGTGACGTGGCACAATGTGGGTCGTTGATCTCCAGATCAACGGTCAGAACTTCTTGGGCTCATTGTAGGAGCTCCAGATGTCGGATTTGGCCGATCTTGAGTCCGTTGGACTTCGTTCATCGTTCTGAATCCATCCGTGTAGTCCGGTTGCTCATCTGAGGCCTGCTTTGACAAGTTCTTACACAAATGGCCATTAATATAGTTTTATAAGCAATCTTGGTACATGATGCATGCAATGCTCCCATTCTACTTATGTTGTGCCTTTTATTCTTAAGATGGGCCATATTCAACATAATTATCACCCCCTTGTGCAGTGTTATCATACCCCCATACATACTCCTTGCTAGTCCCTATCAAGGTTTATTCTTGCCTTTATTTCCTTTCAGAATTTAAGAAGTAGTTGCTTAGACACTTCGTCACTTGTCAATAGGAGAAACTATACGAAGATCTTAATCTACAAAGACTAAGCAGCGCCCGGGTGTCTGCCAAAATACGAATCGCCCGAATCCTTGCTTTAATGTATATAACTACGCATATGTATATGTATATATATATATTTTAAATTTTTTCGAAATTCGGTGTGGGTTGGTATCTTTTTACGGCTACCCAACCCACCCAAAACTCGGTCAAAACCCTAAGTGCTAAGCATCTTGGTGTGAATGTTGTGATAGACTCACTTAATGGTAATTGAGACAGCCTTTGGGTTTCTACGCCTCTAGGTGACCGGAAAAGGAAATAAATTTGCCTGAAGGTGTATTTGTTCGATTGGTAGCTTTCTCCCTACGTTTTTTTCAATTGGGGTCAACACAAGGATTTTTTCAATGTATATCTCCCCGGCTTGTACTACTTCCCCGCTTCTTCCTTAAGTGTTTTGGTCTTTTTGTGTAGTTATTGAGCTGGGCTCTGGACAACCGACCAATGGGTTGTTACCCACGATCACTTGCCAGCCATACTTGTGCTGTGAAGTGTGGTTTATTTTCTTTTCTTCTCCCTTTTCTTTTCTTTTTTTTTGTAGGTGGCTTCCCTGATCTCAAATGTACCTAAAGGCAATGAAGAAGAAATGGCCTGTGGCTGGGTTTTGGAAAACCTGCCAATGGGCTGTTACCTACGACAACTTGCCTGAAGGCCTGAAAAGTCTAAGTGTTTAAGTTCCTTTTGTATTATTTCCGACTATTGACAAGTTTCTAATGCCTAAGTTTTCTTCCTAAATTCAATTTTTTTTTTTCATTTATTCAGACTGATTAAATGAGCTCAGGATTATGCAATTTACCACCCCCCCATGCTTAAGTTGGACAATGTCCTCATTGGCAAGTACATGGATGCATAAGGGTTCAAAAAGATAGTACCTGAGTGACATAAACTACCGGATTAGTTTGAATCCTCTGGATTGCCTCCCAGGAAGCACTGAGTTTAACCCCTCCAGCTGGGCGGTGCACAAACAGGAATGGCTTGGGTCAAGGAGGTATGTACAAAATCAAATAGACCCAAAATCAGAAGTCCACATATGCGAACAAGGTTGTGGTGGAGTCCCGTTCCTAAGGGGTGGAAATTCTGTATCATGCATGCCCGTGTCAGATCCTCTCTTAGTCTACGGGCATGCAAACAAGTTGATGTGGATGAACGCACCCCAAATACGACATGCCAGACACTAAAGATGTAGGTTTTATACTCAGCTTGTATCCCCATAAAATTGTAATCTATCAAAAGTGTATCAATTCCAGTGCATTCGGGTTGCGGGATCTTTATTCTGGTAGGGCAGGTAACAAAGTCAAGAGTTTCATAATGAGCCCTACAATCAAGCATGAGGCCTCTCTCCAAAGACGAATATATTTCTTCTGCAACTATGGTTTCATTGCTCATTCCCTCCAAGCCCTCAATCTCAAGAATATTTTCTTCAACCTCCTTTGTATCAGATTCACTGTTTGGGGTTTCATTAGAGGTAGGGTCAATTTCATCCTCTAGATCATATTCTTTCTCTCGGCCCTCCAAATTTGTGATGGGGATTCCAACCAATTCATAATCGATTTCTTTGAAATTGTAACTCCATTCCCCATCTCCGATGTTGGCTGCTGTTCCCACCAGATTGCTTCTCTTGGGCCGATTAGATTTGGATTCCAAGGCATCTCCCCTCACATTCTTAGTTTCCTCCTGATGTTTGTCCTCAATGCTCCCCAAATTATGTTCCAAGGAATCCTTACTGTCCTTATCCACTGAGCTGTCCAACTCCTGAGGGGTATCAATGGTAGACTGAACCAAATCAGGGTGACTTGGTGTAGTCCAATTGATCATGGTAGGTCCTTGCTTTATGAATTCCATGAATGGCGTTGTGTGCAACAGCTTTCTCTGGCCTTCTTTCCCCAATTGTTGGAACAAATCCAACATGGCCTGTTGCCCTTTAACCAATTCTTGATTCTGTCTGTGTAGTTCTAACTGGACGTTATCAAGAATTGACATGGTGTCATTTGGTGTCCTTTGGATTTCCTCCTTGAAATCCAGGTTAAGAGAGTATGGTTGAGGTTGTGGATCAGAATCCATACTGGTGTTTAGGTTCTTTGGTGGGTCCTCTATTCTATCATGTTCAGGGTTCAGTTCTTCAAGAGGAACCATTCTCTGTTTGGTCCTACTCCAGAATAGTTGAGGTTCTAAGTTCTCCTCCCAGTCAGATTGTTCATCAGGGGACCAAATCAAAGGTTGATGATCCTGGGCTTACCTAGATTTCTGATCATTTTCTGATTTCCATTTGTCTAGAACTCCTTCTAATCCAAAGGTCAAGTAGGAAAGGTTGTTGAATTCAGATGACCTTTCTTGGTTATTATCTTGAGAAGGGTAGGGTTCTTGGTGTTCTCCTAAAGTGTAGGTCCTATCACAGTAGAGCGGGTAGGACCTAAATGAGGAGGCGTCGTGAGGAGAATCGAGATATGGAGCCCCACGATTTGAATCGTACCCTTGGGTGGATATGTTGGGTGTATTCCAATAAGAGGTTGGTGCGGTTTGGTCATAATTGGGACATTTGGGCCAAGAGGGATATTCAAGGTTGTATCCCCAACTTGGTGGCTGGTTAGCCCAAGTAGGCCGTGGATATGGTCTACTTAGGTTAGCATATAAATTCTGTTGGGGGTAGTTTGGGTAAGATGGATAAGCATTGAAATCCATGGTTTGGAAGAAATGGAGGGATGCGGGAAGAACAGATGAGAGAGAGTTGTGTACTCAACCAAGCAAACAAGCCTAGTCCTTATGATGTGTTCTTTAGGGGACCTAGAAATCTCCAAAAGGGTGATTAGGTTCGTAAGCACTGGACTGCCCTTCCCAAAGCTAATCTGGCCAGTTTGATTACGAGGGGATTGCAGGGAAGGTTCTTCCTTTGGCTTGCGCCTCCGGTTCCGTAGACCCCACAACCGCGGTTGTTTGACACTGCCCCGCAGCCTAGTTACCAGATTCTACCAAGGGAATGAAAGCCAAGTGCCCAACGAACAAAACCTCGCCTTTCGAGACTTAACTCAATCCTGCATAGGGCACGTCTACTCAGTGTTAAAGGGTTAGGATAGTGCTCGTGCTTAGGGTTGTGTGATGAGGCATTGATTGGGGTGGTGCCTCTTAATTTTCCACTTTCAAGGTGTGTGCTTCTAGCAAAACATGATTTTCAAGCAAGGGTTTTTTAAGATATGATGTCTTTTAGTGTTTCATCCTTACTTTAGTATTTTTTTAGGGTTGACGTGTCTTAATGTTTTCAAACAAGTTTCAGTGGGCACGTCAAGTTCTGCACACAATTTGGTGAAAGTAGATTTCCTTTTATTCTGTAGAGGCTCTAAAACCCTAATGTACTCATCCTAATGATCATGTAGCTTCTTTTAGATGAGTTGATTTTAGGGTTGAGTGGTGCGGCCCAGGTCAACTCACGGTGGCTTCGCTAACACCACTCAAGAAAAAGAAAAGAACACTCCAAGAATTTATTCAGAATGTTAGAGTGTACACTTTTTTTTTTGTGGGGTGACGTGTTAAGGATGTGGGTCAAGCAATCATACACCACGCCAATTTTTTTTTTCAATTTTTACAATTTTTTTTTTAATTTTTTCACGCAAGCAAACAATCATGAGAGAAAAATTACTCACATCGGTCCTCATAGCGCCTACTTCCTTGCTACCATTGTGGGATGTGTCGCTTCGCCGTCCACGCACCGAATTCCTACAACCATCAAGTAAAAAGGAAAATAGGGCATTAGACGATGTGAGAATGAATGTGGAATGGAGGTGATAAAACAAATCCGTTGCCTCCTTGGCAACGACGCCAAAAACTAACGTGCTGTTGTGCGAGTGTGTTAAGAAATGTCGTTATAGTCGCACTTGCAACGTCGATTTTAAAATAAGTAAACGGAGGTGAGTCCGAGTGTTGGTCTCAGGGAGGCGTGAAAATCGAATTTTTCTTATCACTTGTTGTCACGGAAAGCGTGGAGTTTTGCTTGCGAAAGATGCGATTTTGAAAAGCGAGAGAGAGATAGAGAGAGATTAGGGTTAGAGCGTTCCTTAATTGATCATGCAACTTAAGAAGAAATTAAAGTGACAACTGAACATAAAATAACCTCATTAATCATGCACTTTTAGTTCATAGCTTACAATATTAAATACATGCTTCAAACAGAAGTAATGGAAAGGTTAAAAGAGATATAGAGAGAGAGAGGATGGAGAGCGACGAGACAGCCACGGCGGTGGAGGAGGCTCCTTCGGTGGCTCGTCGTCTCCGACGATTACAAGAGGGCCTAAAGCTTGCTAAGAGAGGGGTGGAGTAGTTGCAAGGGAAGTGAATGCCTTGAATGAGTGGTTGGAGGGGTTTAAATAGGGTTAGGGCTCTCTAAAAGAAGAAGGGGCTTTAGCGACGTCCGGAACGTCGCTAAAACCACTCCAAAAGCATCGGTGAAGCCCTCCAGCCCGTCGGTCAGTCGCTTGCTCTGTTTCTTCTTCACGTACGATCCGTGGCCGCTGCGTGAGAGCCGTCCGATGATCTCTCCTCGGCTGCGCTTGGATCGCACCTCAGGCGCGCGTGTGCGCGGGCGTCATCACCTGGCGTGAGCGTGTGCGTGGGCGCTCGAGAGCTGTGGCCGCGCCGCGTGGCGAAATCTCGGCCGCCTTCTGCTGATCGGGCGTCCCAATTTCGCCGCGCACAACCTTCATCTTTGAATTCATGCTCCGTGCGGCTCGAACCCACGTCGCGTGCGTGTAGGCGTGCACGCTAACCGTTGCGCCACGCCCGTGCTTTGTCGCGGTGACTGCAGGCGGACGTGAGAGTCTCGATCGTTCGATCGAAGATCGACGGCCGAGATCTGATCTCGGCTGGATGAAGAGGCAGCGTGCGGTGGAGCAGGGGTGACGTGGCGCAATGTGGACCATTGATCTCCAAATCAACGGTCAGAACTTCTTGAGTCCATTGTAGGAGGTCCGGATGTCAGATTTGGCCGATCTTGAGTCCGTTGGACTCTGTTCGTCGTTCTGAATCTATCCGTGTGGTCCGATTGCTCATCTGAGGCTTGCTTTGACAAGTGCTTACACAAATGGCCATTAATACAGTTTTATAAGCAATCTTGATACATGATGCATGCAATGCTCCCATTCTACTTATGTTGTGCCTTTTATTCTTAAGATGGGCCATATTCAACATAATTATCACCCCGTTGTGCAGTGTTATCAGGGCACTCCAAGCAAACTCAAGCTCTTACTCCGACACTATAGGTAGAGCACCGTCCAAGACACTTGAGCTGCTAAAATGCACTTTAATGCTCTGTCTAAAGATATGAAATATAGATATGGAGCAGCATTGAGGTGGTAACATGTTGACGTCGCGTCCTCAAAGGAGGCATTTTCCTCCTTCTCAGTGGTGGGAACTCAAACCAATGATCTGCTTCAGACTTTACTAAGTCCAAACAAGGGAGTTTTTCAAATTTTTAGTTGTTTTTAAGTGTTGGCTTGTGTGTGAAAATTGACACAAGAAGTTTCTCAAGAAATGCAAGTTTTTGAATCAGAAACTAAGTCAAATACTTTCCATATTACAAAATAGGATCAAGTCACCTGAACTATCATGAGTTCAGGTGGAATTTTTAGAGAAGGATATCTGATCTAGTCTAAAATAGACCCTGAAATTCTAATGATCAGATCCACATCCTCATCCCTAGTTTGTTAAAGATTAAATCTCATTGTACCAAAAGTGAGTTTTTTGACCTTAGTCCCAATTTCAAAATTTTTCCTCAAAAAGTTTTCATCATTTTTATATTTTTGGGTATGCACACTGGAAAATAACTAAAGAAAAATGCATGTTTTTAGGTTTTGAAAATCCTAAATCGATCGTCAAATTTTAAAAACACCCTCCCATGCTTAAGATATGCAATGTCCTCATGCATTAAGAGGGAAAAGGGATCACCTTAGTGAAGGGCGGTCGAGCTTAGGATGGTCAAAACCTAAAAAAAGAAGGAAAAAGGAAAGCAGGAAAAGAAATGATGGGTTACCTCCCATCCAGTGCTGTCTTTTACGCCATTCAGCTGGGCGTGAAGGTATGCACGGAAGATGGAAAATCATGTAAAAAGTTGGACACTTGAATGTCTTTAATAAAAGTGTCTTCCTCAAGATCCCTAAAAAGATGAGTGGTAAAGATAAAGGGATCAAAATAAAATAGAGAAACGGAAAAAGGACCCCGGTCTGGCCATGGTTTGAATTGATGATGAAAGCCAAACTCAGGTGGATCAGGTGGTAGGTCCAATAGAAAAGGGAGGGGAAAGGAGTTAGTGAGATGCAAGATCTGTGAAGTTAGTGTAGATATTTTTGGTGAAAAATCAGGAAGATGAAAAGGGGAAAGTCAAACCCTAGTTCATCTGGAAAGTCTCGGACCACAAAATTATCCTTACAATAAGAATCAATATAATCTAGATCCATAGTGGTCAAAGCTGAGTAGGATTTGATCAACAATGATTTCTCACAAATTGCTTCCATTGTATTATCAGTGTCCTCGAAAATTTTATGATCAATGGACCTCTTGGAAGCTTGAAATAAATCTAATGAGAAAATCTGGTTACCGCAACTTGTATTCATTTTCCCAGAGTGAGAGTGGATATTAGCTGTTGCGGTAATCAAAAGGGGTCTTCCAAGAATGGTATTAATGAGAGCCTTAGGTACCTCTATGTCAAGGACCAAAAAATTTACCGGAAATAGACAATTCCGGACCTTGATAATACTATCCTCAACAACTCCCCGTGGTTGAATGGTAGATCGGTCTTCCAATTGAAATTGAACCTTTGTAGGTTTTAAATCACTGAATCGAAATTCCTCAAATAACACCAGGGGGATGAGATTACTAGAGGTACCTAAGTCAAGAGGGGTGCAAAAAAAAAAATGGTGTTAGTTATGAAAATTGAGATGAGTGATGTGCCCTGGTCCTTTTTTGTGAAAGGCAGCTTGCTCTGAAAAACTGAGCTGGCTATCTTTGAAAGGACCAACCTTTCTAGATTCTGATCATGCCCTTTTGAAGTAAATTTTTTAGAGGCATGGGGAGAATCTAGGAAGGGAATATTCCTCTTGACTTGCTCAAATAAGTCTAAAGGATTGTGGTCAGAGGGCTCTGATTTTGGATTATTGGATTGTAGTTTTTGAGAGTGGGAAAAAGGGTCTGAATCAAGTGTTTTTGGGATTTCTTTTTCTTCATCCTTATTGAGGTTAGGGGAGTCAATCTGCATTGGTTGAGAATCAGTTTCATCATTTAAATGTGAAGGCCTTAAATCCATGGTGGTTTCCTCACTCCTCAAAGTCTCTACATACGCAGCTTGGTGATCACTGGGAGGAGGTGGGGGGGCCTGATGTTGATAGAAACTGGGTTGGTGCTGTGATATTGGGTTAATAAGAGGCTGAACCATGTGGTTCTGATGTTGGTATCCACCCAGGTGTTGGTTCTTGTGATTAGTAAAGTTTGGTGTGGGTTGGGATAGTGAGTGTCCTGCAGGTCTTTGAGTCTGAATATCCCCAATTTGATCATTGAGATTATTTTTTTTTGAAACAGTAAGGATTGCTATCCTGATCCGATAGCAATCTAGAAGGTAGTATATTTCTTATCAAAAAAAGTATTACAAAAGAGATCCCCGGCTATGTATGAGGGACCAGCATTCATTTACAATGTTCTCACATCTCACTGGTCTCTCCTGAAAAAGCTTTTCATTACGCGCCCTCCAGACACACCACAAAGCGGTTGCCATAGCCCCTAATGGCCGGCCAGGACTAATGAACCTCTGCCACAGCGAATCCCAGGTGGGAAGAGGTTCTAACCAAATCATCCTCCAAATCGTGTCGGTGACCAGGCAAGAGGAGAAAATGTGTGTCGTACTGTCAGAATGTAAACCACAAAGAGGGCAAGCATTCAGAGTAGTCCCCATCCTTCTGTGCCTCAGATCACCAGTGATCAAGCCTTCCCATCTGCAAAGCCACAGGAATATCTGAACCTTCAAAGGGACTCTCAAGAGCCAAATCTTTCTGTCAACAGGGTCACACTCCACCTCACTGTTGGACCTAATGACTTTCTATACGCCTGCTGCACTGAGAAAGTACCCTGCCAGCCATATGTATCCATCTCATTCATCCTAGGCCGCACCTGCTGTAGATCAGCCATCAGGTTCTGCCTCTCCTCCCATAGTCAAGTGCCTGATCTGCAGTGTTCCAGCCCTTCCAGCCACCAGCACCCCTCTGCAGCAGACCACAAGCTGCTGACTCTGGCCTCCTTGTCTGTAGTAGCAGCATAAGCTCTCGGGTAGACCTCTTTCAGCACCCCCAAACCAGACCACTGCTCGTTCCACAAGCTGAAATCTCTGCCATCTCTGAGCCTAGGCTGTAGCATATGCTAGTACCTGCTGATTACATTGATCACTGATCGCCAAAAAGGGGAGGGTTTCTTCGGTTGTAGCCTCTATAGACTGCTGTTTGATCCCCCATTGCTGTCCCTGATCAGATCTGCCATCAACCCCTCCTTGCAGTCCAGAATCCTGATGGCCCATTTAATCAGTAAAGCCTCATTGAACTCCTTGAGTGCCTTAATTCCCATACCACCAATCTCCTTTGGCCTGCAGATATTGGTCCATCTGATGGGTTGCATGAAGCCACCCTCATGACCTGCTCCTTTCCAAAAGAATCTCTTCCTCATAACATCCAATCGCTTCCAAATAGACTTAGAGGCCCTGAATATGCTAAATAGAAGACTGGGATGGATGTAATGACCGAATTGAGAAGGATTAGTCTTCCACCCTTAGACAATAATTTACTACTCCATCCTTTCAGCTTTCCAGAAACCTTATCAAACAAGACATTCCAATCAGATTTTTCAATTTTGCAGCCCTCAGTGGCAGTCCTAGGTACCTCAGTGGCAGTTTACTTCGAGGTGACCCCAATATACTCTCCAAATCCATCTGGTCCTGCTCATTCATGCCAAAACAGATCAAGATAGACTTTTCCTTGTTCAAACATAGGCCTGAAATATCCGCAAAGATCTTTACCAATAACCCCAGAGCATGTGCCGCAGGCTTGGACCCTTCCACAACGAATACCGTGTCATCTGCATATTGCAAAATGGGGGCTAGATTTCTCCTGTTAGATAATGAGTACCCTTTAATTATAGCCACCTCTGCCAATCTGCAAGCATACCTTGCAAGCCCATCCACCGCAAGGTTAAAAAGCAACGGGGTTAAAGGACATCCTTGTCTAACCCCACACTGAGGCTGGATCCAAACTCCACAAGGCTTTCCATTGATCAATGGAGAAAATGAAGCAGTAGTGATACAACGCTTCATCCATTGGATCCATAAGAGAGGAAAACCTCTCCTTCTAAAAACCTCCCAGAGATATGGCCAAGAGATCGAATCATATGCCTTCTGGAAATCAACTTTCCACATGAATGCCTTGCATTTCCTTCTATGCCATCCACTAAACATTTCCTGAGCCAAAATGAAAGATTCTTGGAGTGATCTGTTAGGCAGGAATGTAGCTTGTACCGGATGGATCAAGCCCTATAGAACATTTCTTAGCCGATTAGCCAGAATCTTGTTGATGATAAGGTAGATGGAATTTGGAAGGGAGATCGGCCTAAAGTCTGAAAATTTTTCTGCTCCCATTGACTTAGGCAAGAGAAAAAGATAAGACTTGTTAATCCTTTCAAACCCAGCATTTCCCATCTCAAATTCTCTAATGACATCCATCACTTCCTTGCCCACCATACTCCACATCTCTCTGTAAAAGAAAACTTGTATTCCATCAGGGCCCGGGGAACCTTCCATATTTAACTCTTTGATTGCCTGTAGGGTCTCCTGTTCAGTGATGATTGCAGTCAGCTGAGCTGCCTATTCACTCGTCACCCTAGGACCATCACTCCCTGCCATTCTCCATTTCCCCCTCTTAGCTGCCCGAGAGGCCTCTCTATAATATTTAATGGCTTCAGATTTATTCTCCTGATTGGAATAGACCCTATGTCCATCTCTGAGAATAGAAGAAATAAAGTTAACATGCCTTCGAGAGCTAGCCGCAAGATGGAAAATTTTCGTATTGGCATCTCCCTCCTAAGCCATAACTGCCTTGATCTCTCCCTCCAATCGATTTCTTGTTTAAGGTCTTCATCCAATATCACACCCTGCCACATTTTCCTCAGCTATTTCTTCCCCAAACAAAGGGCCAGCTGCTTCCTTAGAGTCCAGCTCCTGAATTTATTCAAAGCCTCCCTCCTCCTTTGCTGCCTCATCAAGTTAACAGTAAATTCATACTCTTTCAAGACAGTGCGCAAATCAGCCAGCTTGGTTGCCAATCTGACAGTAGCAGACCCCTCCACCTTTTTAGCTTGCCACTAAGAGCTGACCATCTGATAGAAGCCTGGTTCATTCAGCCATGATCTTTTAAGCTTGAAATAGGAGCCAACATGGGTTTCTTCCCCACTGTCCCACACCAAAGGGGTGTGATCAGAGAAAGGTCGGCTCAATCCACTCACAGTCGACAACTGGAATCTTTCAAGAATGTTCACATTCCCAAAGAATCTATCTAGTCTGGATGCCAACCCATTTCCATTGCGCCAAGTAAATTCCACACCAGAAGATGGATACTCACTCAGATGTAGAGATTGAACCATCATCTGGAAGCCAATAGGTGAGCTGTCTGTGCTACCATTAGGTCTGTCAGTCCCTGTTAACACACAATTGAAATCCCCACCCGTCAACCACTCTCCCCCCTGCACCAACTCAGCCACAGCAGTCCACTCCTCCCACAGCTCCTGCTTGGCAGATGCAACACATGGTCCATATACCCCAGTAATCCAGATATACTCCTACCCCTGGTGAATTTGGAATTTGCAAGTCAACATATGCCTGGCTTTGTGAACTTCCAGACATTGAGCCCACACCTTCCTCCACCAGATAGCAATACCCCCTGACCTCCTCTGTGCATCAATCTGCACACATTCGTTCAACCCTGAAGCCAGCAAGTCAGACCAAAGCCTATCAGAACTACTTTCAATGTGTGTCTCTTGAATGAGCGCACATTCAATTCCCCATTCTCTTAAATATCTCATCAGAGAAGCCCTCCGCTTTTGTCGTGCAACCCACGCACGCTCCAAGTGAGGGTTCTCATCTCTCCTCACGGGACCCCTCCCCCCTGAGGGTTTGGCATTACATACCTGCATAACTTCCGCAATCTCATCTTCATCCATCAGAATGACAGCCTTTGATTTTCTCTATCGAAGGCTATATGTTGATCTGCCCTTACCAGTTTTAGTGCAAGAACCACCTTCACATTTAAAGCCCTCCTTCTCATGCAGGTCCTATTTATCCTTCAGAGAGTCAGGCTGCATCTCATGACTCCCCTGCTCCTCAGTCTCCATATCACCTGGCATCACATCCCCTACCACCATGGATGTTGGTCCTGCTGTTTCCACCCCACCTGATTCCTCCTTTTCTTCATTCTGAAGCTCCCCCTTCTCCCCCACATGGAGGTCCTTACGAATTTTGACAATTGGGGATTCATCGAAAAGAGTTGTGCCCAGTTCCTGCGCAGCCACCTCCTCACCAGCTGCAGGTCCAGACGACTTAACTTACTTTGCTACAGTATCACCCACCAAGAACCTCAGCCTCAGCAACTAGGAGCTCCCACCACATCTCAGAATTAGTCTATCAGGTATAGAGCCAGCTTTAAATACATCGACCATCACATTCAACAAGCGCCCATCGCCCTCAAGCAGACCAATAGTCGCATCCTCTGTCATTGATGCAAATCCTGAAATCATTGATGAGACGACCTCCTTCGACCTCAGATGTAGAGGCAATCCCTCGATCTCAAGTTTTCCCAATCTGGATCCCACTCTTTGGGGTCTCTCCGGCAAGGCTCCATCAAAGGGAGAAACTAGTCTCCAGATCACTGTGAGGCCATCGTTGCAGGATGTTTGAAATCGCAGCCTCTCAACATCCACCATACCCAAGCCAAAGAGGACAAAACATGTATTTGACAAAAAAGTAGACTGCCAGGAGTTGGTTGAAAGGGAGAGAGAGTTTACCAGGATGTGGACATTCTCTGCCGTCGGTCTTCCAGACATAACCTCCTTGACCAGAGCTCCATGCAAGGCCATCTCTGCCACTTTGATGTTTTCTATCATAGGAACCTCCACATCAACTGTAAGCCCCCCTGAGTTGCGTAGAGAAGGGGGCGGAGGCGGCACCTGCAAAGCCCTAAAATTCAAACTTCCAGAGCGCGGGAAAGGATGTTCTTTCATCTGCCCCCCTAAACCCCTACACGAATCCCTCTTGTGACCAAATCCCCTGCAACCTAAACACACCACAAGAGATCGGCAAGTGGCCACCATATGTCCCCGACGCCGGCAGCGGAAACATACGGTCTTGCCATGCACCTTTGCTCCCCTTTTATCAGACCATCTTGCCTCCATCCCCCTTTTACCGTGTACATCAGAATCCCTCCACTCCTTCCGCCTCAAAACCCTCGACCTCCAAGTATGCCAGCCTTCACCATCCCTGCTTCCACAAGCCGTCGCCCGCATCTGCCTCCCCTAAGAGCACAACCGATGAGCTTCAATTCTTGATCATTGAGATTGTTAATAAGATGGGTTGTTTCCTTTGTTTTTCTTTGCAACTCCTGCAGGGTTTTTATCATCTGGGCATTAATGTCTTCTTGAGATTGCCCAGATTGATAAGTCTGATTTGAATCATACCCTCCAAATGGGTTTTGTTGTTGGCATGGAACCGGATTGGTCCAGGAGTGACCTGGATAATTCCCCCCATTAGAGGAAATTTTCAATTTTTCCTGGAAAGTAGGGACATTTTGGGTGGGGTGATGATTGGGATAAGCATAATTCCCTGTTGAACCATAGAAAGCCTCAGAATAATAATTATACTCAGCACGGGATTTATGCATATTTTCTCTCTTGCGGGTGTTAAAAGGGGTGAGATGTGGAATGTGTGGAGCTTGGGCAGGTGTGGCAGGACTCCCTTGGTTGGCTAGGTTTGTTAAATCCTTATGCAACTGTTGTTGCTTAACTTGTAGCTGAGCCATGATAGAGTAGAGATTAGGTGGAGGGGCCTGATTAAGTAGCTCCTGGGTGGAAAAATAGGGGAAAGAAAAATTAGCATGTGGGTTAGAGGACCAATTTTGATTTTCCATTTTGAAAGAAGAGGAAGAATGCAGGAAATGTCTTTTTGGGGAGGCAAAATCAAGTGGTCCCTCCAAGTGTGGAGTTTTGGATCGCCGCCCATGCAAAATGGAAGAAACGGGAGGGGAGAAGAGATGGAGATGAGAGAAGTGTGCACACAAGCAATCAAATTCTAGACCTAACTTAATTGTGACCCCCTAGAAATTGACCTAAGACTTGGTCTACTTAGGAAATAAGTAATGAACAGTGAATACCCGTTTTGTCAACAAATCTAGCCAAGTTGCTTAAGGGGAGGTTTGGGCCCAAGCGTTTCCCAGGAAAATCTCCAGGTGTTTGTACAAACCTGCGCCTGGTCGTTTGACATGGCCCCTTAGCCTGAACACCAGATATAGATGATAGAATTGGTATTAACTAAAGAAAACTTAAGACCTATATAGTAAGCCTAAGTTGATGAAGCCTTAGGGGTCAAATTGCTACCAATTTTAATTAGGTCTAGGATACTAGTGTGCACACGGAAGGTGGAGGGCATTAATTGGGTTGTTGCCCTGTTATTTCAATTTTTAGTGTGTGTGCAGGAATTGGAAAGTGGTTCCAATTAAAAAGCAAGTTGTCACACAATTTCTTGTATTTTTGTCTTTTAGGATTTAATTTAATTTAATGTGTTTTAGGGTTTCTCTTTTTAAATTTTCAAACAAGTTTGAAACTCCACAATCAAAGGAAAAACAAGTTGTATGGGTGAAGATATATTTCCTTTATATTGTGGGACTCAAAAGCAATAAAGAAACCCTAATTAGATTTGAACCCTAATACAGAAAATTACTACCGATGAATTCTTTTTAGGCTTTCTGAATAGGTAGTGATCCAAACAATGCAACCAACACCACTATCTTATGTAAACTCAAGCAAGGATTCCAGAAAATTTTTTTTTAAGATTTTAGGAATTTTTTTGATAATTGTTTTGAATTTTTTTTTGTACTAGTGTCAAAGTCTAGAAATGATACACATGGATATTTTGGACTTTTCAGTATTACCACTAACCTCAGAAAATTTTGATGATTTTATATGATGTGTAAGATTTCACAAGGATTCCAGAAAGCTAAATTTCACAAAAATTGGATGAGTATAAAAATTCTAAAAATTCATGGATAGTAACAAAATAGGAAGATTAGAGGGTGTGACCCCTCTATAGTCCATGAATTTTTAAAAATTAAATACAAAGCTAATTGATATGAAATTTGGAAAAGATGTTCCTAACTCAATTTGGAATCACCGTATGAAATTGTATGATTTTTGAATAACTGTGGTGTTAGGAATTGATTTTTCAAGTCTAGACTGAAATTTGGACCCGAAAAAATAGAACACCAATTCTTGCAATGGAGTGATGTTAATGAAACATTCAAGCAAACAATGAATTTTTATGGGCACCACTCCACTTAATTAAAGTGTTTACGGTCCTGAAAGCCAAGTTTAATATTTTTTTGGTAGTCTTTTAGCCTAAATGTGACAAGAAATGGGGAACCAACCTGAAATCCACGGGAAGAAAAGGAACTTTAAGCTTTCACTTCCAAATTCCTACTTTCCCGCTGTAATTCCTACACACACGAAAGAAAAGAAAGAGAAGGGGATGAGATCCACTTCAAGAAAGAGAAAAATGACTAATGCAAAGCCGTGCCTCCCTAGTAATGGCGCCAAAAAGTGATGCGAAAAGTCGCGTGATTTGTAAAAGCAGGTTTTTAATGTCGTTGTAACACAGAATTCGCATACGCTTTTAAATTTGTATCCTAGATAGGGGAGTATCTAGGGTCATCCAAGGAGGCAAAAATTGCAATTCAATTCTCTTGCTAAAAATAAATCTCAACTTTCTTTTTGGGATTTTAAATATATATATATTTTGTGTTTTGAAATAATACGGGCAAAGTGCGAAATGTGACGAAAAAGTGCTAACACCTAAAATGCTAAGCTAAAACTTAAGAGATTAAAATTTCCACTACCTAAGCTCACTCTAGGCAAGTAGAGGCCTAGAGTAATTAGGGAGTGGAAGTAGAATAAGTGCCAGAACAAAAGTAACAATTGCAATAGGAAATTAAAAAGAAGGTAATTTGATTAACTAGAATTTGTGTTCTTTTCAAAGACAAGTAGAGGAATGCTTCTACTAGGAATGAAAAAATCTAAAAGCAATAAAAGAAACACAAATTCTCTTGCAAAATTTGGTGAAGAAGGGAGTCTTCTTGCTCCAAGCCTAGCTGCTCCTTGGCTTGAAAAGAGGGCTTCCTTCTTCTCCTTCCTTGAGAGCTCCTCCAAGGTGGATGCTACCACCTTCAATGCTCTCCTCCAAGGGGTGGGAGTGGGCCACCCTCAAATTCTCCTCCAAGGTGGCGTGGACCATCTTCAAGATCTCCTCCAAAGATCTTCCTTGCCTGGCTCCTCCTTGTAGTTTGCCTACTAGGAGGGGGGATGTAATAAATTGCGGAAATATAATATAAAACAATCTCACAAAATTCAATCACACAAGGTACACAATTATTTTTAGGTGGAAACCCAAATCGGGTGAAAACCACCACCTAACCCTCTCGAGTTAGGATTTCCAATCAACCAAGTTGATCAAATCCACTAAATGAATCACTTAAATGAGGGTGATTCAACCTCAATTACAACCACGCTACTTTATACGAGGGTAGCGTACCTCAAACCCCTTCTCTTCACGAGAAGGATTTTGTCCCATGAAGGAGACGAGAATTCGCAAAGCGAATACCCAACCAAAGATCAAAGATAAATATCAACAATCCTATAGAGCCAACAAAGTAATTTTTAACCTAAGCTTCTATAGGAATTAAGATGCTTCCCTTTGCAAGGAGTGCGTCGACGACGCGGATGTGTGAACTACATGACGGCGCAACGCCGCTCTTGTGAACTACGACGGGAGAGCAGGTGCGCAAATGCTTGATGCTCTCTAGATGAAGAACTGGAACTTGGAGAGCAAGAGCTTGCTTCTTAGGATCAAGAGACTCAAAATGCTGTGAAAGTGTATTACTAGGTGTGTGTTGAGTGGCAAAGGCTCCCCTCTATTTATAGAGGCCTTAGGAAGGCTTTGGAAGGCTTAGGAAAGCTTTCATAGCCGTTGGGTGCAAAGCCCAAGAGAATCAGGCCGAAATTAGGAACAATCATTGCACTGATAGGGTAATCAGACGTCTGATCCTGGCATCAGACGCCTGGAAAACCAGTTTAAAATGTTTGGGAACAAAGTCAGATGTTTGATTTTAGGCGGGTTCCTTCCTTACTTGAATCAGATCTAAACAGGGTTCTAGTGCAAGTCCATCAGACGACATACAAGACCTCTGGCACTATGTCTGGACGTCTGGAAACCTACATTTCTGCAAGAATGAATTTCCAAGAGAGTTCAATGGCTAGAAAATCTCTGAGAAGAGATTTTCGGGTCAGCCGAGGTAAAACGGTCATTTATCAGACGTCTGGAAAGGCTTAAGGACATCTGATAAGGCTTTAACGGTTATAACTTTAGTGTCTGTTAAGCCAGCCAATGGTCCACTAATTGTACGTCTGGTAAAAACATCAGACATCTTCTAAGACGTCTGGTCTAATGTCTAGACGTCTGATTTCATCAGACAGAACTAACTAAGTCCAGCCTAAATGTTATCAGACATCCGAATCAAAAAGTCAGACATCTTAAAACCCATTATCAGACGTCTATTTTTGGAATTAGACGTCTGAAAAGGCTATTTGAACTCTATATTGGTTTTCTAAGTTATCTACAAAAAACCTAAGTATCCTAGGGTTGTGCAGGTGTTCCTAGGACTACTGTTAGGGCACTTTGAGGCTCTTTAACATGATGTTCTAAGGAACAAAAAGAGTAAGGAAATAAAGACAAAAGTACATGAAAGAAATAAACAGAATTCTATCCTATTCTTGTTGTCCTTCCATCTTCAATCTATCACTCCTCTCGAATCTCCTCTGTTCTCCATCAAGCTCCTCCAATTCGTCCTGGATGCGAGCTCGAACTCTGTCTAATCACGTCTCCATTTGCAATTGACCTGAAATCTAATACTCCAAGTGCAAATGTTAAATGACACGTGTTTTGTTATCATCAAAACAAATGATCGCGGTGCTCTAGCACCAACACTCCTTTGGCTGCCGTGGGCTCAAGAGAGAAGGGAAGAGGGGAAGGCACCAAAGGGATAGAATATCCCCTTAATCTTCTTCTTCTTCTTCTCTCTTGGGCGTGGGCTCTAGGTAGAATATGAGAGTGAATTTACTAGCCAAGGATGGTTTAAATGGTGGTGGGTAGTGGTCTTTTTATAGGGTAGGATGGGGGGGTTAAGGTGACTCTTGAAATGGAGGGCTAAGATGGGAAGATGGAGGTGGTTAGTTAATCCTAGGGTTAAGGATGGTTGGCGCCACCTAAGGGGTGTAAGGGGGGTAGTTAGGGTTGGTCAAGGGGCACCTAAAAGTGGCGCCAACCATTGAGAGGTGCCATGGGTTGGCGCCAACTTTGAGGCTTCTAGAAGGTGGGATTATGTGGATGGTGGAGATGGGTTTAAGGGGAGATGTGTGGTGGAGATGAAGGGGGTTTTTGGAGGGAAAAGTGGCACCAACAATGGGGTAGTTAGGGTGGTTTTGGCGCCACTTTTTTGGTGTCTTTTGGAGGTGGTGGGTAGGCTAGGTTGGCACCAAGTAGGGTTAGCTTATGTGGAGCTTAGGTGGAGCTAGTTGGTGGAGTTGTTAGATAGGGTTTTTGGGTGGTACAAGCCAAGGAAGCTGGAGCATAGCTAAGCTAAGCTAAGCTAGCCTAGCTAATGGTGGAGTAGAGGAGGAGGTGTTGGAGCTAGGGTTTGGAGGGAGGCGCTGGTTCTGAAGAATCCAGAGCTGAAGTGGAGCTGGCAGCTGTTGAAGGGGTCAACATGGGGCTACTCCAGCTGTCTTAGCTTGCTAGTTCTTTGCTAGCTACTAAGCCAACCTAAAGTGAGCTGGCTTCTGTTGAATGGAGCCGAGGCGAGTTGGGTTTGGTGCTCCTGGAGAGGATTGAGCTGGTTGAGATAGCTAAGGTAGCTTAGCTCAATTAGCTTGAGCTAAGCTGGGTCCCTGGGAGCTGGACTTGAGCTTCTTGAGCTGGGATGAGTTCTTCTTCAGTTGGCTCGAGTTGAGTGGAGTTGGATGTAGCTGGATCTGAGCTGGGGTGAACTCCAGTCAACTCAGTTGAGCTAGCTAGAGCTCCCTGTGGACTTGTGGGAGTTGAGATGAGCTAGACTCAACTAGGTTGAGCTGGATCTGAGCTGACTTGAGCTAGGGTGAGCTAATATGAACTCTCTTAAGCTGCCATTTAGCTGAGATTAGCTGAATGGAGGTGGGATGAGCTAACCTTAGTCAAAGTGATCTAGGTTCCAGTTGTGGTTAGCTGGATCAAGCTGAGTTCTAGTTAGTTTGAGCTCCTCCTTCACCATTTGCCTTCTTGAGTGCTAGGGTTTTAGGGATCTGTATATCTGTTCATCCCTAACACTCACAAAAATACATTAAAACAACAAAAGAAAATGCAATGTATGCCTAACCTAGTTAATGCCAAAATGCAGCCCAAAAACCCATTTGCGGAGTAAAATCCTAAGAGCTAGGTTTGTTTTAATGCATAAGAATGATGATAAACCGGCGTTTATCACACCCCCATGCTTATCTTTTGCTAGTCTCTTAGCAAAACTTCAATTTTTGGAAAATAGAATTTTTGGGAAATCTAATTTTTTTGACTTTTCAGGAGAAAAAGTTTAAGGGACCTTGGTTGATCTAAACACAGGAGGTACGAGATTTGTTAAGGATAAACATCGAGATTTGTTTTTGGATCCAAAAATTAGATAAAATGGGATCAATATATCCTCCAGAAAATTCACAAATTAACCCCTTGTTAATTTAGATGACTTGAAATTTTTGTTTTTAGGATTTCTCTGGCTCATGAATCTGATTCGCAACTTGCAAAATCCTTTAAAACCTTGTGTCCGTGCTTATGAAAAGCCAACACTCCTTTGGCTGCCGTGGGCTCAAGAGAGAAGGGAAGAGGGGAAGGCACCAAAGGGATAGAATATCCCCTTAATCTTCTTCTTCTTCTTCTCTCTTGGGCGTGGGCTCTTGGTAGAGTATGAGAGTGAATTTACTAGCCAAGGATGGTTTAAATGGTGGTGGGTAGTGGTCTTTTTATAGGGTAGGATGGGGTGGTTAAGGTGACTCTTGAAATGGAGGGCTAAGATGGGAAGATGGAGGTGGTTAGTTAATCCTAGGGTTAAGGATGGTTGGCACCACCTAAGGGGTGTAAGGGGGGTAGTTACAGTTGGTCAAGGGGCACCTAAAAGTGGTGCCAACCATGGAGAGGTGCCATGGGTTGGCGCCAACTTTGAGGCTTCTAGAAGGTTGGATTATGTGGATGGTGGAGATGGGTTTAAGGGGAGATGTGTGGTGGAGATGAAGGGGGTTTTTGGAGGGAAAAGTGGTGCCAACAATGGGGTAGTTAGGGTGGTTTTGGCGCCACTTTTTTGGTGTCTTTTGGAGGTGGTGGGTAGGCTAGGTTGGCACCAAGTAGGGTTAGCTTATGTGGAGCTTAGCTGGAGCTAGTTGGTGGAGTTGTTAGGTAGGGTTTTTGGGTGGTACAAGCCAAGGAAGCTGGAGCATAGCTAAGATAAGCTAAGCTAAGCTAGCCTAGCTAATGGTGGAGTAGAGGAGGAGGTGTTGGAGCTAGGGTTTGGAGGGAGGAGCTGGTTCTGAAGAATCCAGAGCTGAAGTGGAGCTGGCAGCTGTTGAAGGGGTCAACATGGGGCTACTCCAGCTGTCTTAGCTTGCTAGTTCTTTGCTAGCTACTAAGCCAAGCTAAAGTGAGCTGGCTTCTGTTGAATGGAGCCGAGGTGAGTTGGGTTTGGTGCTCCTGGAGAGGATTGAGCTGGTTGAGATAGCTAAGGTAGCTTAGCTCAATTAGCTTGAGCTAAGCTGGGTCCCTGGGAGCTGGACTTGAGCTTCTTGAGCTGGGATGAGTTCTTCTTCAGCTGGCTGGAGTTGAGTGGAGCTAGATGTAGCTGGATCTGAGCTGGGGTGAACTCCAGTCAACTCAGTTGAGCTAGCTAGTGCTCCCTGTGGGCTTGTAGGAGCTGAGATGAGCTAGACTCAACTAGGTTGAGCTGGATCTGAGTTGACTTGAGCTAGGGTGAGGTAAGATGAACTCTCTTAAGCTGCCATTTAGCTGAGATTAGCTGAATGGAGGTGGGATGAGCTAACCCTAGTCCAAGTGAGCTAGGTTCCAGCTGTGGTGAGCTGGATCAAGCTGAGTTCCAGTTAGTCTGAGCTCCTCCTTCACCATTCTTGAGTGCTAGGGTTTTGGGGATTTGTATATCTGTTCTTTTCTAACACTCACAAAAATACATTAAAACAACAAAAGAAAATGCAGTGCATGCCTAACCTAGTTAATGCCTAAATGCAGCCCAAAAACCTGTTTGCGGAGTAAAATCCTAAGAGCTAGGTTTGTTTTAATGCATAAGAATGATGATAAACTGACGTTTATCAGGCATCCCTTTTTGGCTATAGCCAATGTGTCCATCAATTACAAATCAGGGGCACTCAAGATGGGCTTTGGGAATTGAAAAATTAGACTGAATGTGTTTGATGCCTATCAATAGCCCAGATTGGAAGATTATTCCCAAATCGAGGTGGTTGATGAAATTATAGAGGAGACAACACTAGCTATTCAATTGCACATATTAATGATCACACCTCAAATGCCTAATTTCACCTTCAACCTCTAAGCTTGCCATAATGGCAACCTTAACGGAGTTTTTCCATCAAATTAACACTTCAGACACCTTCGCAAGCACATAAAGACCATTTTTCCTTAATTAAGTTAGATGATCTTTCTTGAGTTCTGGCGAACTTAAAATGCATTGTTGATTGTTTTAAGTTAATAGATCTGATTCATTTGTTAATTAAATCAGTTGAAGTGTTCTTGATATTTTTGACAACATCAGGAATCATTTGAGACATTTCTTGATGAGTTTCATGGAGATTTGATCTCTAGTGATTAATTCTAGCCTTCACCGAAGCTTCAGTGAGCTCCAGCGACATTGATTGAGCTACAGACCTTGAAAGTTTCTGCTGAGCTCCAGATCATCTTTTGATGATCTTTTGATAAATTTCCACCCATTGAACTTCTATTTTAATTCTTAAACCATACTATTAGTCTCTGTCTTCCTTAGCTCCGATAGAGCTAAGGAGGCTTCTTCATTAGGTCTTAGACTTTAGCAATAGGTCATTAAGCTTCAGTAGAACCTAGGGATTCTAGGTATGATCTAGGAATTGTCTGAGACATTCTGATTTCATCTATTGAGCAACACCACATTTTATCTTAGGCCGTAGAGTATGATAGTAGTTTCAAATAGGTCAAAACTTGATTTTGATGTGATGAACAAGTTTCTAAGGTTCATTAGAATTGATCTGAATAGTTCATTTGATTTGAGAAGCTTTATATTAAAAAGTCAACTTTAGGCCTTGATTGGTCAACCCAAAGGTGTTCTTGAGGTTCTTGACTTCAAAACTGAGATTTAATGTTTGATTTGAGTTCTTGAGGTCAATGTGAATCAATTGAAGTTGATTTGGATGTGTTTAATTGATGTTTACAGTAATTTCAAAATTCTTCTTAGTTTGGGTTCGAATTGAGCTTCGGTGACCTTTATAGGTCTTTTGATGAGATTCCAAGTGAAATTTAACCCTAATCAATTTATTTTGATTCCCTGAATCGATTTGGATTGTTTCTAGAGTTCCTTATCTAATTATCAGGGAGTTTGAACTTTAGTTTCAACTGTTCTTAGCTTGAACCCAAAGCTTTGAAGTTGTGGAGCTTTCCTAAGCTTCCTAAATTTTCCATTCCCTTTCCAATCTATGCGAAATAACCTTAGGCACTGAGTTAAGTCAATAGGAACAAGTGAGAGAGAGAGAGATTTGGTGGTAAGAACTTGAGGAGCTACAGCAGTGCAACAATGGAGTCAGGCCATTTCTAGAGCACGGTTCAGTGGACTAGCTGAGTTCCTTTGATAAAATTGAACCTTGCAATCAAAAGTAGACATTAAGAGCTTTTGATCGAGCCTTTACTTGCTTGATTTAGACTTGTTAGCTGTAAGGAATCAAGCTTTGAAATAAAGTGGCATGCAGAAGAATAAAGAGGACATACATTGTCCCACATCGGAAGTTGAAGAACACTTGCTACCATATAAATTGAACTGCCTCGTATGTTGATCAGTTGACAAGTCGGGCGCTCTAACGACCATGTGTGTGCCTGTGCGTGGGCTAAAATGTGACTCTACAGAGTGGCCTTTGGGCACCATGTGGAAGGTCTAGATGGGTGACATGTGGCCTAGTAATGGTACTGATCCAACCCATCTGGGTCGTTTATCTTGTGAATGACCACGTGGCCCCATCTGACCTTTTGTAATAAGGGAAGCTTAAGTTTGAGAATTTGGCTAAGTGTTCTCAACACTTAGTGTATTATGAGATAGTTGTGGAAGAGCCATCTGAAGCTTAAGTGTTAAATGTGAAAGTGCCTAAGTTTGAGATGAATAAATGGATGAGGGTTTCATGTGTTGTTTCAAAACAACATTTTTATATTTTTGTTTTTACGAAATTCAATGTAATATTATTTCTTTTTGCTTATGGAATGATTGCGTTGCATTTATTGTGTATTTCTATTCAATTATTCATGTGGTTAGCATATTGTGGTTAATTAAATAAGTAAATTAAGTAGTTAATTAAGTAATTAGCTAGTTATGTAGCTTATTAGTATAGTAACTTATACTATTGTTAACGCACTTTCATCGGGACAAAAACAGTTAAATTTGTAATCTTGAATGAGTTCGAAGTCGTCTCAGGGAGCAAAATGATCGCAATTAACCACTAATGATACACATATAAAGTAATATAATAAGGCATAATAGTTTGATGCAAAAATAAATGGATTACTCAATGAATAGTGATATCAAATCTCCAAAAAGAAATGTAAATATAAGGCCAAAAAAATGTTCTTTCAACTAAGCTTAAGGCCTCAACATGTTGAGAGTTTTCACGGCCATCAGACGTCTACACTTAGCCATCGGACGTCTTAAAGTTTAGCCCAAAGCCCACACAAAGCAAGCTCAATTGTGCATGCGTATCGACGTAAAATCAGCCTAGGCTCGTGTCCAGGCATGCCACCACATGCATGGGCGTGTGCGTATGGTCATGTAAGTGATGCTTGTTGAATGAAAATCGTCGTAGTTCAGAAAAATGCATCATAGTATAGCGACAAAAAATCAAATTGACATTTAAAATTTATAAGTGCTCGAAAATGTGAGTTCCGAGGTCGTTTGCGGGGAGCAAAATTGTGCAATTCAATTCACTAATCCAATATAAATGATGAGCACAATAATCAATTCACAAATAATGATATGCAATGAATGATCAATCAAAATATATTCAATAATCAAATTGTATCTCAAGTTCAATAAAAAAAAGAGAATGAAAGGCACAAAAAGTGGTGGTTAATTAATCGTTTAACACTTAGGCTCAATTCCCAACTCAATATTAGACCAACTTTGCAAAGGCCAACAGATGTTTGCTTAAGCCTCAATCAGACATTTAATGCAAGCCTAACATATAGCTTAAACATTTAAAGCCAAAGCCTCTCAAATTTGCCTAGGTCCTTAGGCACAGATCCCAAGAGCAAAACCCCCTACCTCCCTCTCAGAAATCCTCCCCTCTCTCTCAAACTAGCCTAGCCAGACCCAATTTAATTTCAGACCCAAGCCAGTTCAGACCGGCCTAGCGCATAGTGGGGGGTCAGTTCAGTTGAAATGGCATGGGCCAATTGAACCGAGTGCATAGGATCGTGAGGAGGGACCTGACCTCTCATCGCTTGGGCAGCTGGGTAGCAGGCGTAATTCCTTATGTATCAAAATTTTGTTTAGTTGTTGTTGAGGTGGGACTATCCTACTGAGCTCCTTCTTCGCACTGCTGTAGTAGTGAGGGTTCCTCCAATTGAAGATGATGCTGTAGCTTCTTGTCCAATTGAAGATGATGCTGTAGTCCTTGTGGCTTTAGTCCGTAGTTGCTGGAAGTGGAAGCAAGTACTATGATGCATGGATGGCGATGGAGGGCAGCAAAGAATCGCCAGCGATGGAAGCGATGATGGCGAGACCTAAACATTAGAATATGGGTTAAAAGCATTGATTAGAGAGTTCATTAGCATCGTTGGTGTGCAAGGAATACGGTGGTGGTAATTGTATGATGTTTGGTGGTGAGGGGTGCTATGTGGAAGTCGGAGATGAGTGCGATTTGGTAGGTTGTTCGGGGACTGTCTAGGGTGGTTGTAGCACCCAATTATGTTGGGACTTTTGCTTTGGGGATTGAGAGGAAGGTAGTGGTGGTGGCAGTGTGTTGTTTCGTGAAGCGTGGCGACAGTGCGGACTCGTCGGAGTCACGATTGGAGGTGGAGAAGAAGGGGAAACGGGAAGTATAGTGGTTGGATCTAAGTTTTAAAGGGCTAAAACTAACCTAAGAGGAGAGGGTAGGATAAAGACCTAGCTAATTGGTTGAAAGGTGTAGGATCCCACACCGGTTTGTGATAAACCTGCATAAATTCATGATAAAATGCTTATTTATGATAGTTCCTAAGCCTAGAATTGATTCCATAAGTATAAATAGTGCATAACATGCATTACATTGCATTTAGGATAATTTGTGTACATTGTATAGTAATTTTGACATTTTATGGCTAGGAGGAAATGCGACATCTTTACGAGCTTTGGATGAAGAATCCGGCTGTATGGATGGATCTGGAGTGACGATCGCAGTTCGACAACGTGGAAATCACTTCGATTCGAGCACTGTGACACCCTCTGCAAGCAAGGAAAGGTGGACGGTCCAAATTGTGCCATGTGGCATCATCTGGAGCACCCAAGGTCACCTGCTGTACTTCCAAGGGCTACCCAACAAGCGATATTAGCCGTTGGATGAAAATCCAACGGCTGGGAACCCCCCCCCCCAATTTGCCAATTGGGTGCAGGCGAGCGAGCACGCCAGCGCATGCTAGTGTGCACGCCAGCGTGCACCCGTGCGCATGCCAGCATGCGCCAGCAGGGCATGAGTGTGAATCGCGCACGTGATGGAGGGCCAGCGGAGTGCACGTGGCATGAGTTGGCTATAGCAATGCTTGAGCTGGACCTACAACGATGTTCTGGAGGTCGCTAATTACCCTGTGTCCATTTTTGGCCCCTTCCCATCCACTATATAAAGTCCTACACACCTCCCTTGCCTAGCCATCTCTACCTTTGCTACACCCACCTACTCTAGAGCTCTAGAAGCCCATCAAAGCTCCCAAGAGCTCATTCCCAAGCTCCAAAGGTCCCCTATTAGTGTAGCAATCCCTTACCCCACCAAATATTCATCATCCCTCTCACCACCTTCATAGGGAGCCTTGGAGCCGTCCTCCCACCTCCATTCTAGTAGAAGATCATCTCCACCTCCTCATCCCTGTTCTGTGTCTTGGTGAAGCATTCCTCTACCTGGCGTCATCCGGCATCTCATCCCCGTCATTGAGCCCCTTGCCTCCTCCATCCAAGCTGTCGCCAAGCATCGTCGTCTCGCCGAACACCCGATTCGAGAGATTTCTTCTCACCCCTATCTCTTTTATATTTTCTTAGCATATTGTAATAAACATTTGCATCACATTATGATATATCAAATTTGTATTTTCAACTTGTGAAGTTATCTTGCTTGTCTCTTTATTACAAAAACACAAAAAAAATATCAATGCCTTAAAAATACCAAAAAGAAACAACACGAAGTGTGGATTTCAACGAAAACAAACGTCGCCTCCTTGTGTTTGACCTGAGACTCCCTTGGAGTTTTGGTAAAAGTGTATTTGATAGCGTATTTTATGACTACAGCAATGGGTTTCTCCTAACCCCAACTTTCCGTTCGTCGAAACAAGTACATCATTTTGGCACCGTTACCGGGGAGGAAAGGGAATTTGCTTTCTTGTCTTCAGTGTTTCTTTGCATTTACTTATTATTAACCTTGCTTGTCTCTAATTTACTATCTTGCAGGTACCTTAGCAAGGAGATCTGAGTGCGGTAGATCGGAGTAAAGTGCAGGTAGAGTAATCTGTAAGTGCCCCCACATTCCCTTCCACTAGTTTCGTTTCTCCACATCATTAACCAAGAGCTAATCTACTTAGGTGTTTGCATAAATCCTAGAGTAGAATTTTTTGTCTTGTTTGTCACCTCCACTCATCTCACCCTCACATATTATAAAAAAAAATAAAAAGATACTTCTTGTGGGACAAATCAACATCACACTACATACACCCACATTTGAGGCACGTAACCTAACTTGATTTTTATCTACTCAACCGGGATTCCAACCTGTGGAACCGGTACACCAAGTCAATACATAAAGGAGTAGAAATCAAACTAGGTTAATCACCTTTTTGTTTGCCCCAATCGATGGTGCATTTGGGCCAGTTGATTGAATTGTTTGGGATGCACCACCTAATTTAAAAGGAATTCATTTTGTAGTTGCCCCATAGGATTCAATAATTAGGTCAAGCCAGGCACTCCATATTTTTCTTGATTTGTAAAGGAAAATACTTGAACTCATGATTTCGAACTTGGTTTGCCTCTTGAAAGTTTGGTTCAATATACCTAATATTTGAATGCTAAAGGCTACTAAGAAAGATTCAAGCCCTAAAACTCATGAATCATTAAGGGCCCATCACATTCCGAAAGCACCAAATATCGTAAGCCTAACTAAAATTGATTAGATGTTGGCCTTAAGGATTGATTCGCTCTTCGGGGTCCAGATTGAGATTGATTACGATTAACCTGCTTATACTAGTCAATCTGATGTCTAGCTAGGGGAGTAGAGTTAAACTACTGTGGCTAGGGGGTACACTAGGAACCGGAGGCACAAGCCAAAGGAAGAACCTTCTCCCCAGTCCCTCCTTCTAACTGGTTGGATTGACTTGATACAAGTAGAGTAAATCGTCTATAATCTTAAGAAGGATTCTGAGAGTCTATAGACCTTTAGGCAACCCAACCTAAGAACAGGCCTGTATTTTTTGTGTGTAGGGTCCCTTCTCATCCTCGTCCTTCCGACTTCCTTCCAGTGTATGCTTGGAAGGAGTTTATTGAATCCTCATTTGGAAGGACCTATAGACCATTCCCAGAGGCAGAGGTTGACTTATAGCCAAGTAGATCCCATGGCTGATCAACAACCACCTCCCTGGCCCCCGAACCAGTAGGAGCTGATTCAGAGGCAGTTGGAAGAATTGCAACAGATGCAGCAATGGTTAAAATGAATGAATGGTCAGGGAACTCGGACCTTGAAGGACTTTTATGATCCTTTGAATTATGAGGATAGTCTTGGCGTTGTGATCCCCACCGATGATGTTGAGATAAAGCCCCAGGTTTTTAGCCTAATTAAACACTTTCACGATCTTGGCTCAGAGGACCCATTCCAACATTTGGAGGACTTGATCACTCTGGTTTAGACCACCAAATTGTAGAATGTGGATGAAGAATAGAAGCTCATGAGGCTTTTCCCCCATTCACTCAGGGATAAAGCCGCACATGGTATCATACCATTGGAAGACTGATTTCTACCTGGACAGCTTTGAAATCAGCATTCCTGAAGAAATTCTTCCCAATTGGGTGAACCAATGTGTTGAGATGGGCAATTACCACTTTTAACCAGTGGTAGGGGGAACTGTTTCATGGGGTGTGGAAGCGATTCTAGGATCTATTGCGGAAGTGTCCATACCACAAGGTGCTTAAATGACAACTTGTGTAGATTTTTTATCATGGGTTGAATGATCAACTCCGTAATCATGTGGATGCTTCTTGTGGAGGCAATTTCCTCAACAAAGACGCAGATAGCGCATATGATTTGTTTGAGGAAATGAGCAAAAACTCTTTAAACCATGTCTCCATGGAAACTAGATCAAATGCTAATGAGGTCCAAGATTCTCATACATTTGATATGGAATTGATCTGCAATAAATTAGATAAGGTGGATTTGGTTACTAAATGAATGGAAGAGTGGATGACCGGAAACTCTAATTTTTCTAGATCCACTCAATCCCAGGGCTTGAGATTCCATTCTTCGCAAGCTCCTACGGGATGGGAGTTTGTGAACCAGCTGGAGTTGGCTCGATCCTCGGGCCAACTCTTCTTGGAACCTTATGGGTTCCAAACTGGGGCCTTTGATCCCAGTTTTTCTGATCCTTCTTCATCCTCATCTTATGAGGATGTTCATGCTGTGTAGGAGAATGTTTGGCCCAACCCTTGAATTCCTACAACCCTGGTTGGAAAAATCATCTTAACTTCTCTTAGAAAGATCAGGGGCAGCAGACTCAATATCAACCCAACAATTATGTACCACAAAAACCAATGTGTCAGGATCATGTATATACTCAATTGCCCCCTAGTCAGGTTAATCAGTCCATGTGGAATGTTTAAAAACCTGTTGGGCAGGTTGATTTAAACCTGAAGATCTACCATCACAACCTGTATGATGGGAACACCATCCCAATATTTGGGCGGTCAGAAACACAGAAGAAGTGGGTTAAGGCCATATTTGGTGGGTTTCAATTTTATTTGGTGGTATTGCCTCAATGCAAATGAAATAACACTAGATACTCATAACTCTTTTTCTGTTTTGTTTTCTCTCTTTTTTCTTTATTTTCTTTTATTTTATTTTTCTCATTTTCTCATTTTTTCAATCATTTTTTTTTCATATATAATTTTTCTAACGCAACACAATCTAGCAACACATTCATGAATTTTATTGAGGAGGCATTATTAGGGATTGGTGGTACTCAAGAGACATTGGGTGGCTTATTTGGTGGAAGTGCCTACTCACGGCACCAGGAAAGACTTATAGGGCGATGTATTTTTGACCTTGACATCAATACCCTCCTTCAACCGAGGATTCCATAAAGAATGGTCGCAACCATCCACCTTAGCCCTAGTTTTATGAGAACTCACTCTTCGCGTATTTGCCTTGATTGGTGGCTCTCAATGTTTCACACAAAATGTATATGTAGGATCCGAGTGCAGAAACTGTCTATTCTCTGAGTATCATTATCTAATTATCCAGAATTCCAGATTCCTTGAACTAATTCTAGAGCACCAGTACACTCTACTCTCATCTCACACTATTTGGTGGATTTTTAGAAGAAAATCTGCTTGACTCCCAAAACACTGTCCAGGGGTTCAGGAAAAGAAGCACTGCTTCTTTTTGACAAGCTAAAGACATTTATCAGTTTTCACCGTGAATCCATTGTAAATTCTACGTGTGGGTGTTAAAATTGTACTGGATTCTAGATTATAGGAATCAACAAGAGGATAAGGTCCCTAATGCATTCTCTTAATAAAAATAATCTTATTCATGAATGCACTATGTATATATGCTATAAACAAGTAACCTCTTTCATTTGTACTTCATAAATTCCCTTATCTGGTTACATTTAGCTTGATCCTAAATTTAGAATAAAAGGTTGAGTGGGTGAGTCAGAAATGGCTGTTGCAAATGATTTTTAGCTCCAATGAGAGCATTGGAGGTGGAGTGGGTTGTTCTTATATTTAGGATCCTAAAGTACGTTTGACATGCTACTCTGAGGTTTTCTAAGTGTTGGCATAAAAATTTTTCAGTTTTGCTGTATATCTACCTCTCCATGACTAAGTTCTTGCATGTCCTCATGCATGAATATAAAAGAAAATAGATACAGTGAGGAGTAAGTGGGTAGAGATCACCTGGAATTGCTCCTGAATTTTAACGTTCAGCACCGACCAACCTGACAGTATGCAATATGCAAAAAGGAAATATGCTAAATGAAAAATATGATATGTATAAGGCGAGTATGTATAGGGTGATTAAGAATGTAGGTAGATGTTGAGTTTAACGCCTCTAGCTAGGCAAAAACTCAATCACACGTCCTTAATAAGATGAATGACTTTGTCAGTTGGAGGAGGTTCCTGGGCCATTAATGGATTAAGGCACTGGCCATTTACTATAGAAACATGCGCAGATTTTGGGTCCATGATTTGGACTACCCCATTAGGATAGGGGTGAATCACAACAAATGGGCCAATCCACTTGGACTTGAGTTTCCCTGCAAAGAGTTTTAGTCGTGAATCAAACAACCAGACCTGTTGGTTTGGCGTGAATGCTTTCCTTCGGATGTGGCAGTCGTGAAAGGCCTTGGTCATATCCTTGTATATCCTTGTGTTCTCATAAGCCTCCCGCCGGATTTCTTCTAATTCTTTGAGTTGGAGCTTTCTTTCATGACCTCCCGCATCGAGGTCAAGGTTACATTTTCACACTGCCCAAAAGGAGTGGTGTTCCAGCTCGATAAGAAGGTGATAGGCCTTACCATATACCATGCGATATGGGGACATTTTTAGTGGGGCCTTGTAGGCAGTCCGATATGCCCAAAGTGTATCAACTAATTTATCGGACCAGTCCTTCCTGTCTGGTCTAACCGTCTTCTGAAGAATCAGCTTGATTTGACTGTTAGACACTTCAGCCAGCCCATTAGTCTGCAGATGATATGGGGTGGCTATACGGTGATGTACCCTGTACTTCTTTAGTAATGACCTGAAGTGGTCATGGATGAATTGGTTTCCCTCGTCGTTAATCAAAATGCGGGGTGTTCCGAATCTTGGAAAGATGTATTCCTGTACGAAAGCAATGACGGTTTTATGATCAGCCCATCTCATCAGGATGGCTTCGACCCATTTCGAGACATAGTCAACAGCAAGCAATATGTACTCGAAGCCATGCGAATTCGGAAAAGGGCCCATAAAATTGATACCCCAAACAACGAACACTTCTACAACCAAGATGGGTTGGAGAGGCATCATGTCTCTCCTGGTCATAGAACTGATCGATTGGCATCGCTTACAACACTGGGAGTACTTGTGTGTATCTGTAAAAATAGTTGGCCAGAAAAATCCCGACTACAGAATTTTTGCAGCGGTTTTCCATCCTGAGAAATGACCACCACAAGCATCGCTGTGGCAAAAAGATAACACACTAGGAATCTCAAAATCTGGGATGCATATTCTGATGATCTGATTGGCTCCAATGTGGAAGAGTAGTGGATCATCCCAGAGGTAGAATTTGGCCTCTACTGTGAATTTGAGTTTCTGGTCCTTAGATAAGTTTGCGGGAATCTTGCCTACTACAAGATAGTTTGCGATATCTGCGTACCAGAGGAACTCAACAGAGTGAATTTCCAAAAGAGATTCATCCGAAAATTGATCTGAAATAGGGAGTAAGGGATGTGGGCTGGGTCTAGTCTGGATAAGTGATCTGCCACAACATTTTGTTTTCCAGCATTGTCACGTATTTCAATATCAAACTCCTGCAATAGAAGGATCCATCTGATAAGATGGGGTTTGGAGTCCTTTGCCAACAAATGCTGGAGGGCGGAGTGGTCAGTGAAGATGATACCTTAGGCCCTAACAGATATGATCGGAACTTCTCCAACCCGAATACTATTTTTAGCTGTTCCTTTTCAGTGATAGTATAATTACGCTGAGTTTCATTCAACGTCTTGCCAGCATAGTATATGACGAAGGGTTGTTTCTCCCTACGTTGGCCTAAAAGGGCTCCCACGGCGAAATCAGAGGCGTCGCACATCATCTCAAAATCAAGAGGCCAGTTGGGTGGTTGGAGAATCGGGGAATCAAAGATAGCACTTTGTAAAGTCTCGAAGGTACTGAGACACAAGGTGTTAAATTCAAATGGGGATCAGCTATCGGGAGATTTGTCAAAGGTCATGCGATTTTTGAGAAATCACGTATAAATTTCTGTTGTTACATGCTAGATCAAGGGGTTTTAAAAGATGCATTCGTTGTAGTAATAATTCTTCAAAAATAGCTCAAACAATAGATAAAATTTATAACTTGAATGTCAGAAATGAAGTCCGAAGTCGTTCGCTAGGAGTAAATATGGAATTCACGCGGTAATCTCAACAATTAATGTAAATGAGCACAATTAATTACTCAAAATCTAATATGCAATGTATGGCATAAGTATATGAAGAGTAAAAAGTAATCTCGACAAAATAATGGTGATTTGGATCACCAATTATTAGTCTAACACATATAGCAAATACTCAAATAATATCAACTACTCAAACCAAGTGCATAGTGCACTTCCTGTTAAGGGAATCAGGCGACAGATTCTTTCAGCTGACAACTTAAGTGTCCACTACTATAGTGCTAAGAGGGCACTGTACTTCTTTCTTCTTCTTCTTTCTCTGCATGCACAGGCCTTCTTCCTTCTTTCTTTCTGGTGTCCTCTGCTCTTCCCTTAAGCTCTCCTTCCTCTTCTTCTCTTTTCCTTTATGCACAGGGGGGCACTCTTCTTCAGATGTGGCTAAGTGTTAGCCGTTACACAACAGAGAAAAGCCCCCCTTATGCCCGTTCACTCTCTCTCTTTCCTTTTCTCTGGTTTCTCCTCTTTCACGCCCTCATAGGGCCATGCACAGTACCGGGTTATCAGGTAATTGGTCCAGAGCGCATCCTGGACCAGGGTTGCAGGGGTGGGTCGCAGTCGAGGTGTACGGGTCAGACCAGGCCCGCGTGCACAGTGTCATGGGCGAGGCGTGTGAGGGTAGCAGGGGACCTCACCCCCTGTGTGACTTGAGGCAAAAAGCCTCTGTCACTTTTTCCTTTTATGAGGGGTTACAGTGCCACTGGTTTCCGAGGTGGGACTAAATGTCCCACCTTCTTCGTTTGGCAGGAGCAGAGGAAGATACTTCCAATTGAGGTTTGGGACGCAGTCAAAGCACCCAATTGATCACCTGCTCCTCTACCTGGGTGGATTCCACTTCACCTAGGGGTGTCTCCTGGGGCTTCAACAGTTGAAGAGAGCTTCAAGCTTCACTCGAGCTCGTCGCTAATGGCGTGGAGCAACTCGACACCTGAAAATCAAGAAAAAGGGCCTTACGACCACATCAAATAGTTCAGCAGGATCGCCGTGGGATGGCGAACATGGTGGTGGGTGTAGCGTGAGACGAGGAGCGTCGTGGAGGTCTGACGACCTCAAGGGAGATGGATGGAAGTGAGTGAGTCGAGTGAGGAGTTTGGAGGGGCAATTTACCTAACTAGGTTAAGGATTTTGTTCATGAAGTCAAGGCAGAGGTGTAGAGGGTTTTGGCGAGGCGGATGGAGGGGTGTAGCGGTGGAGACGCCTCGCCAGAGTGGCTGCCGGAGATGGAGGGGATGAAGGTGAACAGCGGTGTCGAGGGTTTGTTTTTGGGTTTTCGGGGTATAAAACTAACCTAAGATGCTAAACTAACTAAACTAACTCTAATCTAATAGACGAAGGGGTAGGATTGGCAACCGACGTTGGTAGGTCGGTGCCGTGGAAGAAGGTGCTCCGGTGGGGGGCGGTGAGGAAGAATGGGAAGGAACAACCCTAGCTTTGGCACACCAGGCGCGGACGAAGGAGATGAAGATATTGGCGCTCCCAAGTTGGCGGTTGGGACGCCGGAGACGATGGAGGAAGAGGCTCGCCGGAGCTAAGGCGGAGCAGGGCCGGAGGTGGAGTTTTGAAGAGGGTTTTGGCCCTAAGCCTTGTTGAGAAGAATGGGCAGGCGTTGGGGATCCTTATATAGGCCTTAGGGAGCGGTTAGAGCTTAGGAAGCAAGCTTCCCAAGCTTGGAAGGCTCGCCAGAGTAGGAAACCCAAATCTCTTATGCATTCGCATGAGAGATTGGGAAAGAATTGTAGCTCAAGAATTGGTCTGATTGGAAGATAATTTCAAGAGGGATCTCCAGTTCAAATTTGAGAAGGTTTGATTAAGAATCAAGCGACAAATATCTGCTTGAATCTCGTCAGAGCAAGGTGCATTCACACCAATGGCGGTAGGGACCAGTTTATAAAGAAGGAGATGAAGTTAAGGGGGTAAACGCAAATACTTTCAAAAGCTAGGGGTACGGGTGTGAGGGAATGAATCAGACTGGACTGAAATGCAAACTTGGTCAAGATGATTTCAGATTGAGCCTAAATTTTGGTAAAAACCTAATTTGGACCCAAGGAATCCAATGGTGAAGTTAGATTTAGGTTTTCACCATGTTTGATTAGAGAAATTGCATAATTACCTAAATTAGGGAAAAAGTTTGTCTATGGCTCTGTTTTAGGTTAAGACAGGTTCTGATGGTCAAATTGAAGTTACCAAACCCTAGAGAATATTTTTATATGATTTTTAAAGGGTTTATGTGAATTTTTTCCTGACCAGAACCTCAGTAGATTAAGCGGATCTCTTTTAAGGGTTTCAGATGTCGTTTAATTCCTGAAATGCGCGAAAACCCTTTTATGTTTGTACGGAGTCACTTGTTAGACATTTAAGACCATTTGACCTTTATTTAACCCCTGATAAATTGTGTGATTATTTTGTAATTAAGATATGCTATTAAAACTGCAGTTTTATCCCTATTTTCTTATTATTCTCTCAGAATGGATTTGCAGTGAATTATGGCTCTTTGGCAGTTATGTAGGAGCATTTATTCCTTAATTGTGACTAATTAAAGCTAGATATGGTTGATGATGACGTTATCATCAATGTCCGGTAAAATTCGACGTGACCCAAGAATGATCTTAACTACTTGACCAAGCTAGGTGGGGGTAGTCGGGATGACTTCAAATTTAGCTCGGTCGACCTCGAGTCCATTGGATGAGATCCTATGCCCTAGTACAATGCCATCACTCACCATGAAATGGCTCTTCTCCCAGGGTAGTACTAGGTTTACCTCAAAACATCATTTCAGGGTCTTGGTGAGGTTATCAAGACAAGACGCGAAGTCATTTCCAAAGATAGAGAAGTCGTCCATGAATACTTCCACATAGTCCCCTATTATGACAGAGAAGATGGCCATCATACAACACTGAAATGTCGCTGGTGCGTTGCAAAGGCCGAAGGGCATCCGCTTGAAGGCGAATGTTTCGAAGGGACATGTGAAAGTGGTCTTGTCTTGATCATCCGGGCCAATCACTACTTGATTATACCCGGAGTATCCATCTAAGAAGCAAAAGAAACTGCGTCCGGCTAATCGCTCCAAGATCTAATCAATGAATGGTAAAGGAAAGTGATCCTTTTGGGTAGTCATGTTTAGTTTTCTGTAATCTATGCAAACTCGCCATGATGTTGTGGTGCAGGTTGGGATGGATTCGCCCTTATCATTTTTTACAACAGTGAGTCCTGCTTTCTTGGGTACTATTTGGATCAGAGTCACCCATTGGATGTCAGAGATTGGGTATATAATACCCGCATCTAGCCATTTGATGATCTCCTTCTTAACAACCTCTAGCATGTTCGGGTTCAGCCGTCGTTGAGATTGTCTCAAAGGTTTCACTCCCTCATCTATGTAAATGTGATGAGTGCAATACGAGGGGCGAATACCACGGAGATCAGCAATACTCCACCCTAGGGCAGACCTATGGTATTGTAGCATGAAGATCAGTTGGTGTTCCTGTTCTTTGGTCAAGTGAGCATTGATAATGACTGGGTATGTCTCACTTCCTCCTAGGAACACATATTTGAGTGAGTTAGGTAAGGGCTTCAATTCAATCAGGGGTGGGTCAGACTCAGAAGTGGGGGTGGGAGATGGAATGGGAGGAGCAGAATTAGAGGAAGAAGTTTGATGATCTGGATACATGTGAATTCCTACTAATTCACCACCTGTAAAGTGGTCAATTGTGATTGTGTTAACGGAGAACCTGTCTGCTGTCATCACTTCTTCCTATGTCAATAGGGGTGATTCAGTATTGTGTGCATCAGGATAGCTAGAGTCAGGGGTGTTGTGGTTAGATATACACCCTAGACAATTGGATCCTCGGGGAGATATGTGCATTGCAATAGTCTCAATCTCGTGTGGATTGAGGTCCAAGAACCTTGACAGTGCAGACGAATGAGACATTGGGTCGTCACAAAGGAGCCCAATGTTACCATAGTGTTCTGATTCTTCATCTTCACCATCCTCCTCGATACTATCACAGTCGAAGTTCCTTGATGCCCTGAATATGTCAAGCCTAAGTTGTTCATTACCTAGGGCTATCTCCATGCACCCAGAAGCACAATCAATGTTTGCTCAGGCTGTTGCCAGAAATGGGTGACCCAAAATAACTGGTACATCACGGAGATTAGGAGGAACCTCCATATTGAGAATGAAAAGGTCAGCGGGAAAGCAGAATCCATGGACTTTCACGATCACGTTCTCAACCACCCCCCTCGGTGTTTTCACTGATCTATCAGCTAGCTGAATCATGACCAAGGTGGTTTTAACTCCCTGAATCAAAATCGATCATATATGGTGGTGGGAGTCAGGTTGATGGACGAACCCAGATCTAGAAGGCCTGATCAAATGGAGAATCCTGCAAGAAGCAGGAAATGAGTGGGGTACCAGGGTCTTTCTTTTTTGGTGGTAAGTTGGCTAGAATCATGATGCTAGCCTCCTTCGACAGTACTGCTTGTCGTCTTATTCTCGGTTGTCGCTTTGGGGTACAGTAGTCCTTGAAGAACCTCGCGACAATAGGAATGTGATCAATGGCCTCGAGGAGAGGGACTTGAATATGCACTTCCTTGAACATCGATTTTAGGTCCTCAAAATTTAGCGTGTCCTTTTTCCGTACTAGATTTCGTGTCAAAGCCTTAGGAAAAGGAACAGGAATCTTAGGGTTAAGTGGCCTCTTGCCCCTTATCTATTGTAGGTGGCTCCTGAGATGAAGGAGTTGAACCACTCTGTGGTGAAGGGTGTGAAAAATCAGGACCCACTTGCCTAAATGGTGGGTCGTGTATCTTCTTCTCACTCGTTAATGAAATAGCATTTGCATTAGCTTGCTGTCCATGAGGTGGTGGAGGGGCGGAAGGGGCAGAGTATGCAGTGTTCTGTATCAGAGGCAGCTGGCCTTGAACGTAACCAGGTGGTATAGGAGGTGCCTATAATATGGCGTGTGCTTGTCCCTGTGGTGCCTGAAACCTCGGCGGGGCGCCCTTGTTCTACACATATCGTGGGTTTGTAATAGGTTGGGAGAGCAAGGCTCCCTGGGTCCTATGCTCCTGTAGCAATTGGTTTTGCGTGTTTTGCATGTTCTGTATCCGGTTGGCCATTACGTTCATGATTTGCAAGCTATCCTGTGTAGACTTTCGTATTGATTCTTGCAGTGCCTCTTTCAGTGCCTCCAAATCGGCTTGCTTTGGAGGGTGACTGGCAACTTGATGCAGCAGCTGATAGACAGAGTGCGATTGCTACTACTAAGACGGGAATGGCTGCTGCCTAGGGTATGTGTTCTGTGCATTCCCGTACTGCCTGGTATGGATCTTGATGTTGTCTCTGTGAGTTACCTGACCAGGAGAAGTTCGGATGTTGGCGCTAACCAGGGTTATACATCTTTGAGTACGAGTTATTACACTCGTGTCCCTGAATAGCATTGACGTCTTCATAGTTTGACGACGTCTGAGGTGTATATTCATTTAGGGAATACGCATGATAATTATCATGTGGTGTGTAACCCTGATCATATGGTGCCAGATCGAGATTGTTCGTGGGATCCTGATATGCGGGATCCCGTGAATACGGAGGAGGTGCATCCCGAGTGAGCAGATTAACTCGAGCAGGAGCGGTTCAGGATGCATAAGAGGGTCTCGAGGTAGCAGAATTTTCGACTAGATCTTGTTGACCTCGAGCTATGTCATCGAGTTTCTTTCCCAGCAAATCCATCTTTCCCAGCTGCTTGGCGATAATTTCCATATTAGCTCGAACAGACACTACTTGAGCCTCATGGACACTAACTCACTGCTGTCTAGGCCACTAGAATTGGTTCATTGATGTGGCATTCATTGAATTCTCCGCTAAAGAATCAAACAACTCAAATGCGCTATTTTCGTCTTTCGTGAGGAAATTCTCGCCACTGGATGCATCGGCCAAGTATCGATGTGTGTCGTCCAGCCCATGGTAAAAGATCTGAGCTAAGTGCCATCTGGGCACACCATGGTATGGGCATTTTCTCAAGAGATCATGAAATCGATCCCAAGCGTCGTGCAACTTCTCCTTAGGTCCCTGGGAGAAAGTTGTGAATTCTCGCCTCATCGCATTTGTCTGACTGATTGGGAAGAACTTCTGCAGGAATTCACGTCATAATTTTGGCCATGTTCCAATCGGCTTCTCGATGGCCTTGAACCAGTATGAAGCTTTATCCCTGAGAGAAAACAGAAAAAGCTTCATCAGAACATTCCAAGATCTACGTCCCGGGGTCGAGCCGTTTCTGCGATTTGACTCAGGTCCTCTAAATGTTGGAATGGATCCTCATTTGAGTTTCCATAAAAGTAATTTTGGATCAGCCCAATTAAATTAGGCATAAGCTTGAATGCGTCTCCGCCTGTGGGAATCCGGACTAGAGGTGCGACAATCGGTGCTGCCGGATTGTAGAAATCCCAATGTTGTTCTCCTCACGGTGGATGCTGCATTCTGTCCAAAGTGTTTAGGATAGGGATCAATGTCTATTTCTGCCATTCCTCAAATTCAATGACCTGGGCTTCCAGACGAGCCATCGGGTCTAGATTTGTTGGATCCTGACCAGGTCAGGGTCTAGGGTTAGCCATCTCAGCTAGGAGGATAGAAGAACAGAGGGTAGGGAAGAAGATGGTCCAGGCGTGGTGACTTGCTTCCTTGGGAGTGGCTCCCAAGGTCCAGCCAGTTGAGGTCTCAGTGACCTCCTTCCTTGCATACACTAGCCAACCCTTGGGTTGGTGCAGCCAGCTAGACAAGGCTAAGGCCTTGTTAATCAGATGGTCCTTATGATCAGATGATTGGATTTTTCGTTTTGGGGTTGAATTCCTGAAGAAAAATTCGTTGAGAACTGACTGAAAGTGATTCTTGCCTCTCAAGCTAACCCAGCCAATCTGGTTATGAGGGGACTAACGGGAAGGTTCTTCCTTCGGCTCGCACCTCCGATTCCCTTGACCCTGAGCCACGGTCATTTGACACTATCCTATAGACTTAGTCACCAGGTTTGTCTAGAGAGGTTGAAAACACTTAGTAATATGACAACGAATTTAGGTTGATTTTGTGTTTTAGAGTTTATTTTAACCCATTTTTTCTTCACTGGGGTTTGAGGTGAGTGGCCCACAAGGTGACCAGGTTCACTGGCTAAACACTAGACTTAGCTAAGTCTTGGTTAGCTCAAGTGTGTGGTCTCTAGAGTGTAATCTTAAGGGTGTAACCTAGGGTTCATGCAATTCTAAGGTTTTTTCTTTCTTTTCAGTAGACCAGAGGAATAAAAATAATTCTCCGAGAAAAATTGGAATCCAAATAAATTGAAATTTGGTAAGTAGATTCCTTTTTCAATTATCTTTTCAAAGAATATTATTTTTATAATTTTTACTATTTCAATCGAATTTATAGGATTTTTAATTGTCAGGGGGTCAGATATGGAATTTTGACCCCTGGTTGGTTTTTTACTTTGAAACAGTATTAAATGATTTTCAAAAATTTGGAAAAAATATGAAAATTAAATATAATGAGATAAGCTTTCAAACCCAACCTTTTTATTCAAAACAGATTTGCGGATTGCTCGGAATTGATTTTTGAATTTTGAAAATTTTCAAATCTAGGTCAGTTTGACCCCTTGCACTTTGCGAATTTTTAAAAATTTTGTTCCTGGAATTTATTCAAATAAATGGTGTCGTTCGAAAGATAGTTTAAAAATTAAGCACTTTTCCAAATTTCAAAATTTTTCTCTCATTAATTTTTCAACAAATGAATTTTTAAGTCGAAAATTGAAGTCTGGCCAAATTTCAGCAAGTGATGGAAGAGCTTTTAAATGGTGTTTGAAATTCAAATTCCACTTTCCACCAAAAGAGATTTTTTTTTATTTCAAATTCTTTTTTTTCAAAAACTTTCAAAATTTTTTTGGAGGGAAAAACTTTTTCAAATTTTTCTCTCTATTTTTTTTTCAGGCAAACTAATCTAAGATTCAAATGGAAACCTAATCTAACCTAAAGAAAAAAATATTTTTGTCGTTCGTTTTTCTCAAAATATGCAGTTTTTTTCTTGGAAAGAAATTTCTAGCTAAGAAAATAATCTAACCTAGAGTTCAAACGTAAATCCTAAGCTAAGGGAGAGATGTGCAGCTGCATTTTTTTCTCCGCGCTAGATGTGTACGTAGATCCCATTTTTCTCCTGATTTCCTACACATCCAAAAAATAAGTAGAGGAAGATTTGTCACTAAAAGCTTTAGATCAAAAATCAATTGCGTTGCCTCCCCGATAGATCGCGAGGTTTTTGGAAAAGAAATGTCGTTGTTTGTAGTATAGTGAAAAATTCGATCAAAACAAAAATATTTGTAAAATAACGAGACTTGGAGTCCTGGTCGTTTGTCTTTGGGAGGCGTTATGGAAATGCAAAATAATTTCGATCTCGCTCTCTCTCTACTTGCTTAAAATCACACGCCGGTTTCCAATCGTCGGATCAATGTTTTGCCACTTGCATTTTTAACCTTAATTATGTGCGCATGTGTTAAGTAGATGACAAATGTGAATGTGTGAGTTTCAGTATGCATGATTCTAGTTATGTGGTGGCTGTTTACGAAAAATATGTTAATACTTAGATCCTCAACATCCTCAGGTACCGACATGCTAGTTCCAACAGACAACAATTAAAAGCATGCAACTTTAATCACACAAAGATATTGCAACAAAGCTCATGGTGATTTTCACACATAGACCTATAGATATATAAAAAATGATTTCATTGATTGCATCAAAGTTCGGAGCATAGCTAGAGGAAGGCTTATAGAGGAATGCTTGAAAACATAAAGCTAGCTAGCAGAAAACGACTGCATGCATGGATCTGTGGGGGGATTATGCATGCATCATTGGAGGAGAAATATGGAGCTACACTACTAAGCAGTAATAAAGTAGTAAATCTATGAAGAACTATCTACTTAGCTAACAAAGATAAGGGCATTTAGAGGTGGGCTCCGATGGCCTTTGACTTGGTTGAGAGGTGATGCAGTGAATCGTGTGAGTTGTAATTAGGGTTTTTAGAGTCGTTGCAACACGCGAAATCACATATGCTTTTAAATTTGTATTCCTAGATAGGTGAGTATCTAGGGTCGTCCAAGGAGGCAATATGTTTGCAAAATTCAGGTCTCCTACTTGGAAATAGAAATCACCTTTCTTTTTGGTCTTTTCAACTATATCATTTTTTTTAAGGTTTTGAAATAACGAAGGCAATATACGAATTGTTGACGAAAAACAACTAACACCTAGCTCACTACACTACTACTAAAGTGACAAGTAGAGCCTCTCCCTAAGCTCACTCTAGGCACGTGGAGGCCTAAAGTAATTAGGTAGAGGGAGTGAAAAAGTGTAGAACAAAGATAAAACAATTGCAACAAAAAAAATATGAAAAGAAGGCAAATTGATTTGATAGAATTTGTGTTTTACAAAAACATGTAGAGGAATGCTTCTACTTGAAATGGAAAATATAAAAGCAATAAACACACAAATCCTCTTGCAAAATATGGTGAAGAAGGGAAGCTCTTTGCTCCAAGTTTAGTGTCTCCTAAGCTTGAAAAGGGGCTCCTCCTTCTCCTTCCTTGAAAATGGTGTCCTCCAAGGTGGAAGCTACCACCTTCAATGATCTCCTCTAAGGGTGGGCATGCACCACCCTTACTCCTCCTTGCTTGGTCATCCTCCTAGTGGGGGAGTGCTCCTCCTCCTTGGAATGGCACAAGGGAGAAGAAAAAAGGGGAAGAAGGCACCAAGGGGGTGAGTAGGATGCCCCCTTAATCTTCTTCTCTTCTTCCTTGGCCTTGAATTATGGTAGGCATAGGGTAGAATTAAAGCTAATGGAGAATGGGGAAAATGGTGGTGGTTAAAGGTATTTTTACAGAGTAGGATGGGGGGTATAGGTGGCTCTTGGAATGGATGGCTAAGATGGAGTTTGGAGTGGTGGTTATGGCATCTATGGTCATGGATTTTTGGTGCCATTCAAAGAGATGTGGAGGGGGGTAGGTAAGGACATGGAGGCACCCTATGGTGGACGTCCATCGTGGAGAGGGTGCCTCCATTTTGGCACCAAAATGGTGTTCTAGAAGGGGGGAATTTTGGAGGGAAAATGGAAGGTGGAGATGGGCTTTAGGCTTAGGTGTAGGGTGGAGATTAGGGCATTTTTGGAGGGAAAAGTTGGTGCCAAAAAGGGGGGTAGTTAGGGTGGTTTTGGCACCAACTTCTTGGTGCCCTTTGGTGGTGGTTGAGGGGTGAAAGGTGGTGATGGTGGTGGCGCCAACTTGGAGTGGATAGAGCTAGGTTAGGTGAGCTTACGTAGGGCTTAGTTGGTGGAGCTAGTTAGGTAGAGTTTTAGGGTGGTAAATGCCAAGGGAGCTCGAACCTAGCTAAGCTAAGCTAGCTTAGAGCTAGGGTTTGAGGAGAGGAGCTGGACAAAAGAAGTCTGGAGCTAAACTGGAGCTGGCAGCTGCTGAAGAGGATGGCATGGAGCTACTTTAGCTGGCTTAGCTTGCTAGTTGTTTGATAGCTGCTAAGCCAAGCTAAAGTAAGCTGGCTTCTGCCACAAGGAGCTGAGGTGAGTTGGGTTGGTTCTCCCAGGGAGGATCAAGCTGGTTGAGGTAGCTAAGGTAGCTTAGCTCAACTAAGTTGAGCTAAGCTGAGTCCCCGGGAGCTGAACTTGAGCTTCCTGAGCTGAAATGAAGTCATCTTCAGCTAGCTGGAGTTGAGTGGAGCTGGATCAAGCTGGTCCTGAGCTAAGGTGAACTCCAGTCAACTCAGTTGAGCTATCTAGAGCTCCCTATGAACTAATGGGAGCTGAGATGAGCTAGACTCAGCTAAGTTGAGCTGGATCTGAGCTGACCTGAGCTAGGGTGAGCTAAGATGAGCTCTCTTGAGTTGCCATTTAGTTGAGATGAGCTGAATGGAGCTGGGATGAGCTAACCCTTGTTCAGGTAAGTTGGATTCTAGCTATGGTGAGCTGAATCTGGCTGAGTTCCAGCTGATTTGGGTTTCTCCTTCACCAGTTGCCTTCCTATGTCCTAGGGTTTTAGGGATCTGGCAATCTACTTATCCCTAATACTCACAAAAAAATATCAAAAAGATAATAAAAAAGTAAAATGCATGCCTAACCTAATTGATGCCTAAATGCAACCCAAAAACCCGTTTGCGAAGCAAAAACCTAAGATCTAGGTTTGTTTTAATGCATAAGAATGATGATAAACTGACATTTATCGAGAGGAGGGGCTTGCAATGGGGGTTAGGTCGACCCTTGGAGAGGTGAGAAGGAGGTGATCCACGCTTGGCGTGGAGGTGGTGGAGTCATGGTGGAGCTCGTGGAGATTGAGGTGTGAAGGTGGAGTTATGCTATGGAAGGTGGAATGAAGCTAAGGGTGAATGGGTGCAAATGGCCACCCCTTAGGTCTTTTTATAGACCAAAGGGAGCCTCTCTAGAGAAGTGTGGAACTCTCTAGAGAGAGCTCCAAGTGTGGCCATCCAAGGGAGAGAGAGGGTAGTTCTTAGATCCACCAAAAGTGCATCTACAATTTGAATGTCTCTTGGTTGCTAATTTTAGCAACCAAGAGTGGCGCCACCTTTGGAAGGTGATAAACACACATGAATTCATGATAAAATGCTTATTTATGATAGTTCTTAGGCTTAGCATTTCATATCATGTTATAAATACTGCATAACATCCATTGTATTGCATTTAGGATAGTTGTATATTATGTACACTAATTCTTCCATTTTACATGGCCAAGAGGTAGTGCAACATCTTTATGGACTTCGAATGAAGAATCCAACCATACGGATGAATCCGGAGAATGGTCACAGTTCGTCAATGTGAAAATCACCCCAATCAGAGCTCTGTAGCACCCTCTACAAGAAGAAGTTGGATATCCAGATGGCACCACGTGGCGCCATCTAGATCACCCAACAAGAACCGCAGTAGCCCCAAGCCCACCGCAAGATGAGATCTCAGCTGTTGGATCTCAATCCAACGGCTGAGGGGCGCCCTAACCGCGTAGCTGCACCAACCCTCCACCCGACAAACCATAGCCTTGGTGCATTGGTGAAGACATGCGCTCGCAAACCATGAGTGCGAGTTTGAGCCGTGGTGTGGGGGAGGCAATCTCTCGAAGAGCAAGTGCGATTCGATTGCACCCGTTGGATGTCATCAAGCAGCGGAGGTGTCGCCACTGGTATCGCTCAATGGGTGCTGATGCAGCACGCGGTCGTTGACGCTCCTCGAGAACACGTCATCTCACGCGCGATCAAGAGATGCGATCTCCGCACCATATCAGCCGTTCACCTCTGAATCCAACGGCCGCAGTGCATCCAACCTCAGCGACAACTGCAGATGTGAGTGGTGGGTGCAGGATTTGCAGTGACAGAAGAGCGGGTCTTTAGCGACACTTGCAGCTGTCACTAAATGGCTGCGTAGTGCGTGTGCCAGCCAAGGCAATGAAGAGGCGCAGATCTTTTGGTGACAGCTTGAGCCGCCTTTAGTGATGCTTGTAGCTGTCGCTGAATGTCTGTACGCGGGATGCTTCTCCTTTCATCACTATATAAACACCCCTACACCCCCCATTCCTCTTCATGTCTACCTACTCTACTCCCACCTACTCCTAAGCTCTAGCAAGCCTACCAACGCTCCATTAGAACTTACTCTCAAGCTCCCAAGGCTCCTATTAGTGTAGCATCCCTTTGCCCCACCAAATATTCCTCCATCTTCCCATCAACATTCATAGGTCACCTTGGAGCGGTCCTCTCACCTCCATTCCGGCAGTAGATCTTCTCTGCCTCCACACCTCCATTTCGGAGCTACGTTGAAGCTTTCCTCTACCCGACGTCGTTTTACATCTCAACTCCGTCGTCCCGCTCCTCACCTCCTTCGTCCAAGCTTCTGCTAGGTGCCGTTGTCTCGTCGAACAACCGATTCGAGAGATTCCTTCTCACCTCTTTCTCTTTTATGCTTTCATAGATCATTGTAATTGACATTGGATTGATATATATCATATTTGTTCCATCTCTCTTATGAATTTATTCTGCTTGTCTTCTTATTTTGAAAAACATAAATAAAATAACAAAAACTAAAACACCAAAAATAAACAAAATGAACCATGATTTTCAAGCTAAGTGTTTATCATGCTAAATTGGTGTTTTAAAAGGTGTCGTGTTTTAGTATAGCCGAAACAACGTTCAAACAAATACAATTTTTATTACTCGAAAAGATTCCGAGGTCGAACACAGGGAGTAATATGGAATTCAGAAATAAAGATCACAATTTAAAATAAAAGAATTTGCAATAATATCAGGTATCAATGTGTAAAAGGATGGGAGTAAAATGGTGGTTTAAATCACCATATACTCCTACAATATTAACTAAGGAACTCAATGTATATGTATGAAATGAAAGCTCAAATCTATTGTCTGATTTGGAAATCAGACATCATAAAGTCGTCCACTGATGTGCTGCAACTCTTCTTCTTCTTCCTATCTCTGACTCTGTCTTTCCTCTTTAGCTTCTTCTCTTTCTTCAGCTATGGCTTCTTCTTCTTCTTTTTCTCCAAGCCTTCACCTCTTCTTCCTCTGAGCCTTGGTTTGTAACTCCTCTTCTTTTCCTCTTCTTTTTCTGGCTTTCTTCTTCTGAATCTGGCTAAGTGTTAGGGCCAAGCTTCTCAAGGCAAAACCCACCCCCAACGCATGCAACTCTCCTCTCTTTTTCTCTTTAGGATTCGCTCTCCCAGAGCCACAGGTAATCAGGTTATCGAATTTAGGCGCGTACTCGAGTTCAGGCTCACCGACGTGCAGTGGTGAGCGAGGAGTGCAGGTCTAGGCAGGTTATCGGGTTAAACCAGGTCCGTGTGTACGTGTCATGGATGAGGCCAGGTGAGTGGGTGAGAGGGGCCTCCCCCCGTGTTATGAGGCGAATAGACTCTAACACAAATTCAATTTATGCGGGCGCACTGCTTCAACACATTCTGATGTGGGACTATCCCGCTTCCTTCTTTGCGCGTCCGCAGCAAAGATCCTTCCTTCGCAATTGCAGCAGCTGCTGGGCTTGCATCTTCAATTGAATCCTGGGATGCATTCGAAAGTCGGTTCCATGCGACCTGGAGCTGAGACCTGGGACGAAAGTGCCTGGACCAACTCTCAAGCAAGCTTGAAGCTTGCTGCTTCCATGGTGGCAAGGTTGAGTACCTGAAATCAATAAAACGGTCTCTCGGCTTCGTCAGAATGTTCAGGGAGTATCGCCGGACGATGGTGAGTGTGGAGGGAGTGTTTGTGTGGTGTTTCATGGTCTGTGAGTGCATACTGAGGTCGGACTGTGTGCGTGAGAGTGGGTGTGTTCGGGGGAGTGTGTGAGTGGAGTGGTGAATAAAGAGAGGGGAAATGAGTGGAGAGGTGAGGCAGATGTTTTGAGGTGGTTGGCGAGGGATTTGGTGGTCTGTGGAGGTGAGATGGTCTCGTCGGAGGGGATGGTCGGGGATGGAAGGGATGAAGACGCGGAGGGTCGTCAGTGGTTGATTCGAAGTGGAGTGGACATGAAAATAAAGTGCAAGAGATGAGGAATGTAACTGGGAAGTTAGTGGAGGAAGGAGGATAGAGGAGACGTCGGATAAGGTATGGCTGACGCCAGAGACGAAGGTGTCTCCGGTGAGAGAGAAATGACAAAGACGAAGGAGGAAAGGGCATCTGCTGGTATGGTGAGACGCGGAAGGAAGTGAGGAAGATGAATCCGCCACTGGTATTGTGGAAGGATGAGAAGGAAGAACGGAGTAGGTCGTCGGACGTCGAGGAGCCTTTGGTTGTCAAAGAGAGAGAAGAATTATTGGAAATTGCGGCTGATGTCGAGCGTGAAGTGTTCAGGAAGATCTGGCGACCCTTTTATAAGGATCTAGAGGAAAGGAAAGCTTAGAAAACAAGCTTTCCAAGCTTGGAAAGCCTCTCTAGATTTGAGTGTTTCTTGATACCCAAATCTCTCATACGTTCGCATGAGAGATTGGGAAAGATTCGGTGCACAAGAATGGGTTCAGATTGGAGAGGATTTCTTAAGGAGTTTCCCTTCCAATTTTGGAAGGGATTCACTAAGAGATCAAGGAGAAATCTCCTATCAAAGATCGCCGAAGTAGGTTTCCTCCACGATAATGGCTGGGGGACCAAATTGTGAAGACGACGAGGAAGTTAGGGGGTTGAATGCAAGGATTTTTGAAAGTTAGGGTATAAATGTAATTAGACAGGACCATTTTGTAAATTAGGTAAAGACAAGCTCATCTTGGGTCCAAATTTTGGTACAAGCCTAATTTGGACCTAAGAAATCCAATGGTTAAGTTGGATTTTGGTTTTGACCATGTTTGACTGGGTAATTTATGCAAAAACCTAAATCAGGGCAAATATCTGTCTGAGACTTTGTTTTGGGTCAAGATGGGTTCTGATGGTTAAATTGAAGGTACCAAACCCTAGAGAATATTTTTCTATGAATTTTAGAGGGTTTGGTGAATTTTATCCTGACCAGAACCTTGGTTGATTAAGTGGGTCTGTTTTTAGGGTTTCAAAAGTCATTTAATTCTCGAAACACGTGCAAACTCTTTTCTGATTGTTCTATCCCACTTGTTACATTTTTAGGACCTTTTGACCCTTAATGAACCCTTAGGAAAACCCATGGTTGCACTTCATTCAAGATGAGTTGGTAAAATTATAGTTTTAACCTTAGTTCCTTATTTTTCTTTTCATAATGAATATGCAATCACTTGTGACTCTTCGGTGGTTATGTAGGAGCACTTATTGACTTAATTGGGTCAAAATGAGCTAGTTATGGCTCATGATGGTGTTCCCATCATACCCCCATGCCTAGCTTTTACTAGTCCCTTAGCAAAATTTCAAGGTATTAACTTTGATTCTAGACAGTAAAATCCTTTGATGCTTAAAAACTTTGCTGTGTGCTTCCTTTTATTGATTAGGTTAGAATGCCGATAGTAGGCCTAGAGGTACTCAAGTACTAACCAAGATCTGGACTTGACCAGCTCTAGCCTCAATTTTCTGCTAAGGTTTCTAAGGCCCACAGGACTAACCTAAGGTTTGTTGAACTCCGCAGTTAAAGCACCCGTGCTTGTAGCATGTTTTAGCCTCGGTTTAGTTTGCAGTGCATTTTTGTCAGAGAGAGACAGGAATTTTTCTTAGTTTTTGGAGAGTTTTCTCTCTCTTTTATTTTTATTTCTAGCTTCAGATTGGCTTTACAACACGGTCTATATCGGATTCCTAGTCCCCATCATCAATCCACGAGGGTCCCTGGCAATCGATGCTTCGAGATAGCACTGCCCAACCCCCAGAACCCTAGCTTTCGAGATAATCCCACCCATGGCATTCTATAGCTAAATCCAGACCCTGATAATCGACATTTTGGGATAATGCCGCCCATGGAATCTGAACCAGCATAGGGTGCTTACATGCCCCCGGTAGGATATGTAGATATCCTAGGAGACAAGCACTGAGGAGATGATATGTTATTGCGCATCTTCGAGGGGAATTTCCCACCTCTCCACGTCGGAAACTCGTCCAAATCAACTTGTGTTGATCAGCTGCTCCTAATCTAGGTGACTTTTTTAGAACAATTTAAACGCATTTGCGTGATTTTGATACTTAGGCACACTGAACCAGACTGTGTGTGGATTGGGGTGCTTAGGTTACTGAGTCCTGCAAACTAGAGGTCAGTTAACAAGGTCAAATAATCCCTAAGCCTTAGACCTAATACTTAAGCTTTGCATTTTCCCCAACCTCTTAAGGACTATCTAGATCTTAGCAGGTACTTGAATTTTTAAGCCTAGGATTATAGCCCAAAAGGCCTAAAATCAACGTTCCTACTAATCTCTTCTCATTTTTATTAGCACCTTTTTTGCCTTTCTTTCTTTTGATATGGTCTAGAACTAAGTTAATTCCTTAATCTTTTGCTAATGACTCCTTTTTCTTTTCTTTTTAACTTATGCTCCTTTTTGACATTTTTAACTCCCCTTTTTCTCCTCAAGGTCTGATATGCCATCAAAATTTTCTCTACTCTCATATTTTTGTTCTTTTTTTAGAATTTTTTATTTTTTTGGAATATGGGACTTTTTTGATGAAACCCTTTCTTGTGAAGTGATTTTCATGATGTTTTGCACTTTAATATCCCCCCCATGCCTACGATTTGCAATGTCCTCATTGTAAATTAGGTGGGTTTGAGTTTAGCTTAGATCATTCCTTAAAACAGGTGTTGGGTGGGTGAATGGGTCGGGATGACTGTTGCGAATGATTTCAAGCTCAGGTACGGGTATTAGAGGTGGAGTCGGTTGTTCTAATGGATGAACCCCAAAGTTCAATAGGAGTTCAGTAAAGGATGTGTCAAGAAAGGTTTCGGGTTTTTCAAAATGACGAGTTGCCTCCTATTAAGCACTGAGTTTTATGCGATCAGCCGGGTGTAATGATCTCAGGGAGAATGGAGGGTAAAAGATATCTCAGCCAAATTTGTATCGGTAAGTTCAATAAACGGTTTGAGTCTCTGACCATTCACGACAAAAGGTTCTGAATCGTGGCTGAGTTGACTGATTTCAACGGCTCCATTTCCAAAGATTCGTCGGACAAGGTAAGGTCTAATCCATTTTGATCTTAGTTTTCCTGGGAACAGTTTGAGTTTGGCCTCAAAGAGTAGGACTTTTTGACCAGGGAAAAAGATCTTTCTGGATATGTGCTTGTCGTGAAGGGCCTTAACCCGCTCTTTGTAAATTCGTGAGTTCTCATACATGTCATGGCGTAATTCATCATTCTCGCTCATTTGAAGCTTTCTATGGGTTCCTGCCTTAGAAAGATCGAGATTGCAGTTCCGTACTTCCCAATAGGCTTTGTGCTCCAATTCGACGGGGAGGTGACATGGCTTCCCGTACACTAATATGAAGGGAGACATGCCTAACTGGGTTTTGTGGGCAGTCCTATAAGCCCACAAAGCTTCCGAAAGTTGGGATGACCAGTCTTTCTTGTCAGGTCGAACAATGACCTGGAGAATTTTCTTAATCTTTCGATTTGATAGCTCAGCTAGACTATTGGTTTGGGGGTGATAAGGAGTAGAGATTTGATCGACACCCTGTATTTGGTCATCAGTGATCTGAGTTGAGTATTTGTGAAATGGGTCCCTCCATCAGAGATTATGGCACGTGGAATCCTGAACCGAGAAAAGATGTTCTGATGAATGAATTTGATTACTACCTTATGATAGTTGGTTCAGGCCAGAATGGCTTCGATTCATTTGGACACGTAGTCAACAGCGAGCATAATGCACTCGAAGCTATCTGAAATAGGAAAGGGTCCCATAAAATCAATCCCCTAGACATCGAAGATTTCACATATGAGAATCAATTATAAGGGCATCATATCACGGTGGCTCATGTTGCCTAAGGTTTGGCAACGAGTGCATGCCTTACAATAATTGTATGTGTCTTTGAAAATTGTGGGCCAATAGAAGCTGCACTGGAGGACTTTTGCTGTGGTTTTATGACCAGAGAAGTGTCCATCGCATGCTTGGTCATGGCAGAAGGACAAGATGTCCTGAATTTTCGCTTTCGAGACACATCATTGGATGATTTGATCAGCACCAATGCGGAAGAGATACGGGTCTTCCCAAAAGTAGTACTTGGTATCGGAAAGTAATTTGTCTTTCTTGATCTTCTGCCAATTGGATGGGATCTGATGTGATGCCAAGTAGTTTACTGGATCAGCAAACCATGGAAGGCCCGTACTGATAGTTAGAAGGTGCTCATTGAGAAAATGTTCCGTAATGGGTCCGGAAGGGTCAATAATGTCAGAAGGAAGGCAGGATAAGTGATCAGCTAACACATTCTATTTCCCTGCCTTGTCGCGAATCTCGAGGTCAAACTCTTGCAATAATAAGATTCAGCAGATTAGTCAAGGTTTTGCATTGTTCTTCGCAAGGAGGTGCCTCATAGCAATGTGATCAGAGTAAATGAAAACATGGGAACCCAGAAGATATGATCTGAACTTTTCCATGGCAAATACTACTGCTAGCAGCTCTTTCTTAGTAACTGTGAAGTTTCGTTGAGCCTCATCAAGTGTCTTGCTAGCATAGTAGATGACCACGGGTTTCCTGTCAATTTTCTACCCAAGTACCGCACCTACAGTGTAATTAGATGCATCGCACATGATCTCAAAGGATTGAGACCAATCAAGGGATTCTAGGATCGGAGCTTGGGTAACTCGATCACGCAGGATCTCAAATGTTTGAGTGCACTCCTTGGAAATTTCAAAAGGGTCATCCTTAGATAGCAGATTAGTTAGGGGGTGCGCAATCTTCGAGAAGTCTAGAATGAATCACTGGTAAAAATTAACGTGCCCCAAGAAGGATCGGATGTATTTGACCGAGCTAGGCATAGGGAGTTTGGAAATCAGATTTACCTTGGCTCGATCAACCCGGATGCCTTTTTCGGATATGAGATGTCCTAGGATAATTCCTTCAGGCACCATGAAGTGGCTCTTTTCCCAGGAAAGAACCAGATTCACTTCAATGCACCGCCTGAGGATCTGGACCAAGTGCAGAAGGTAATCATCAAATGATTCGCCAAAAACTGAGAAGTCATCCATGAAGTCTTCCAGATATTCACCTACCATATCTGAGAATATGGCAAGCATACACCGCTGAAAAGTAGCAGGTGCATTGCAGAGATTGAAAGGCATCCTTCGGAATGCGTACGTCCCGAAGGGGTAGGTGAAAGTGATCTTCTCTTGGTCTTCAGGATGGATTGCCACCTGGTTGTAACCGGAGTACCCATCCAAAAAGTAGAAGAATCTATTCCCACTAGTTTTTCAAGGATCTGATCAATAAACGGTAGTGGGAAATGATCTTTCTTTGTGGAGGTATTGAGCCTTTTGTAATCAATGCAAACTCTCCACGAGTTTGCTACATGGGTTGGTATGATTTCTTCGATCTCAGTCGTGATCACGGTGATTCGTGCCTTCTTAGGCACAACCTGGATTGGACTCATTCACCGATTATCGGAGATCGGATAGATTATCCTAGCATCTAACCACTTAATGATCTCCTTTTTCATGACCTCCTGCAGATTAGGATTCAGACGTCTCTGTATTTCATGGGAAGGTCGTGTGCCCTCTTTAGTATAGATACAATGTGTGCAGTAAAAGGGGCTAATACCAATCAAATCATCGAGAGTCCATCCAATGGCTCTTCGATGTTGCTGGAGAATAGAAATCAGATGGGATTCCTGATCAGGTGTGAGTCTGGAGTTGATAATCACAGGAAACGTCTGATTGGAACCCAAAAAGATGTACTTTAGATGATCGGGAAGAGGCTTTAGTTCTAAAACAATTTTATCAGCAGCAGCGGGTGGTTTAGGGTGGGTGTTAGGAGCAAGGGAAGGAGCTATGGGTGTGTCTAGGTTGAGTTCGGACTCCTCTAATTGCGGGTTTTGATCCTCTTGTGGTTGATCAGAAGTAGTCAGGTTTTCCTTGATATACCGATTGTCAACCATAACCTCGATATGACATATTTGTTCTTTAACCGCACAATTAATCCCTTGTTGGGCCTTAAAGATGTCGATCTTTAGTGTCTGGTTCCTAAATTTTAGTTCAATTTGGCTCTCCTCATAATTAATGTTGACCTTAGCAATGGCCAGAAAAGGTCTCCCTAGTATGATCAGTGTGTTTCTCGGATTTTCTGGAGCATCCATATCCAAGATTATCAAATCCACTGGGAAATAGAAATCCTGAACCCTAACAATGACATCCTCAAGAACTCCTTCAGGTGATTTAATAGATCGATCTGCCAACTGTAATGTCACCTCTGTTGGTTTGAGCTCAGATTCTTCAAGATGGTCAAGTAGGGATGTAGGTATTAGGTTTATAGAGGCTCCTAGATCCAATAGTGCTCTATCAAATTGGATATCGCCAATTGTGCAGGAAATCAGGGGAGTACCTGGGTCTTTTGCCTTAGGTGGGAGCCTACTCAAAATGATGGAGCTAGCTTGTTTCGACAATATGATTGGGCTTCCACTTTTGGTTTGTGGCTTACGCTTAGGTGTACACACGTCTTTCAGAAATCGTGCATAAGCCGATACGTGGTGAATTGCATCCATCAAGGGGATGTTTATATGGACCTGTTCAAAGAGCTTGACTAGGTCCTCTTCTGGTGCCACAGGTTTGGTTGTCCTCCTTCCCTTGGTCAAGGCCTCGGGAAATGGAACCTTAGATGGTTCCTCTAGAATAGGTCCAGGTTCTTGATCTGGGAAAGGGGTATCCTGGATGACTATCCTAGGGTTTGGGTTAGCACTACCAGGCAGCAAGTGGCTTGGGTAAGGTGGGTCCTGTGTTGCTTTGCCACTACGGGTCATAATTGAATTTAGTTCTACCTATTTTTGGTTTGGTGTAGGTAAAATAGGTGGTTGTTGCTGAAATCCCGAGTACGATGTCGAAGCTTCCATCCCGTCGAGTGATGGAGCAGAAGGGGCCTGATAAACCATGTGGGCTTGGCCTTGGTTTGGGTTTATAACATGCCTCTTATTTGGCATGTTATTGGGATTAGGTAGAGGTTGCGAAGGGAGTGTACTAGGTTGGCGGGAACTTGCCATCTGGGTGAGTTGATTGCGAACCTCTGTGATCTTGTCTTTGTGCTGTTTCTACATAGCCGCATTCATTTTTTGAATGTCAGCCAGAGTCTGAAGGATAAGAGTCATTTGATCTTGAGTTGGCCCAGATTGATAGGTGGGGTTGGGCCGAGGCTGAGGAGGCTGATATGGATGAGAAGCTTGTGGACAGGGTTGATATAGTGGTCTCTGATTCTGATTGTTTCCCTCCCACATAAAATTAGGATGATTTCGCCATCCAAGGTTATATGTATTAAAGAATGGGTCATTCTGGATGGCGTTGAGGTCCTCGCAGGTCTCAGGAACCTTAGAAAAGTCGAAATATGAGGGTTCAGAGTTCCCCCAGCTAGAATAGGCAGGTTCGGAGTTTCCTTCGGCTTTAGAGTCAGATGGGGGTGGATACGGGTCCAACCCCTGAGAAGATCGGTGGTAGATGTTATGCACAGCTTCCCTCCCAGAAGGCAGTTGTGCGAACAGGTTTTGCGTAGAGGTGGCTTGCTGCAAATGTCTGGTTAGCTCATCCACCTTCTTCTCAATAATACAGACCTTGTCCAAACAACTGGCCATCAATTCCAAGTCGACAGAAGAGGATAGGCCCTGCGCCTCATGTGCTTTCCTTGGATTCGTCAATGCACGGGTATTCGTCTGGTCGAATATGCCCATGGAGTCATTATTGATGGAGTTCTCACACATAGTCTCGAGAATCTCCTACACAGTGTCTTTGTGTTGACCCATGAAATTTCCTCTGCAAATTGCATTGACGAATAATCGGATATCTTCATGGAGTCCCTGGTAAAAAGACTGGACTTATTCCCATTTAGGAACTCCGTGATGGGGGCACTTTCGCATGAGATCCAGGAAACAGTCCCATGCTTCGTGAAGTGGTTCTCTAGGCTATTGTGTGAAGTGTGTGATTTGGTGTCGTAAAGCATTCGTCCGACCAACTGGGAAGAACTTTTTCAAAAACTTAGATTGTAGTTCAACCCATGTGTTGATTGGACATGTTTGAGTCTGATACCAGTGAGCTGATTTGTCCATGAGAGAGAAGGAGAACATTTTCAAGAGAAGAATATCCCGATTCTGAACATCTGACCTGAAGGTCTGGGCCAGATGCTTGAGCTATTTAATGTGTTGGAAAGGATCCTCGAAATTGAGCCCATGAAATTTCAGAATAGCATGAATCATGTTGGGCTTGAGTTCAGTATCAGAACCTCTGGTCGGGATTTGGACTCGAGGATCGATTGCCATCGCGGCGGGATTGTAATGATCTTGCATCATAGGACCCTGCGGTGGATTCACAAAGGCTTGGAATAGATCATTAAGGTGCTGAAGCTAATTCTCAAGGTTGTCTTCTTCTGTGGGTTGTGCCATGATGATGGATGAAGGTGAATTAGGTTCAGATGAATCAGAAGAGATGTTTATGTGATGGGGTTGCTGCACAAACACGGAAGTCAAGGCTTGGCCTAGACGGGAGTGAATGACTAATCGAGGCCCAAGGGTGGTCTTAAGGATCTCCTACCAAACATGCACCATTGGACTAGATGAAAATAGAATGTGATGGAACCAATTGAGACACCCAAAAATTTTGGATGACTATAGAGGTTCGGGGCAGATGATGCTCCTTAGTCAAAAAGCTGTCCACCTGTGAATTACCTGGGAAACCAGAGAGGAAGAGTCCCGCGAAGACCCCTACATGATAGAGCATCCCCACGGGTTACAGGGTTTCCCCCACTTGACCTCTCTTGTCACTGATGGTCCAGGTAGACCAGAATGGGGACTTAACCTCTTAAGTCTACCGGTTTTATTAAGAGCAAGGGTGTTTAGGATTTTACTTGAACTTTAAGATGTATTGAGTGCAAAAAGTGACCTAATTTAAAGATTGGTTGACCCAAAAAGGTGGGTCAACTTTACCTGTATTGTCCTTTGAGAAGTTTTAGGTCCCTCTTTTAGGATTCAAGTGAGATTAATAGCTTGATTTTAGGGTTTGCATGAATAAATCAATTCAACCGAGGCTTAGGCACACATTGTTTGGGAAAGTCAGTTCTTGATTAAGCATGTCTCTAAAACCCTAAACTAGAATCCTTAATTTCTCTGAATTTGTTCCAACTTAGTTTGTCAAATGTGGTATCTAGGGCTCAAACAAGAATGTGATAGCCCTAGTTACCTTAAGTGGGTGCACAAATCAGAGTTTGTTGTTTAAATAAAATCAGGCAACTTGATGAATTATCTAAGAATGGAAAGCAAGTAGCCCTAATTGATTTTTTTCCTTTTAACCTTTTTAGAGATGGGGGCTTAAGAGAGAGTAGATAGAGTTTACTTGCCTCTGGTGTGTTTGATGGTCGGTTGAACTTTCTTCAATGAATCTCTCCCTGAAACAACAACAAAGAGATAAAGCAAGTTAGTACCAAATCAGGAACTGCAATCAAGAGTTCTAAATTGCCCATTGCTCCCCGGCAACGGCGACAAAATGTTTATCGTGCTAAATCGGTGTTTTAAAAGGTGTTGCGTTGCAGTATAGTCGAAATAGTGTTCAAACAAATACAATTTTTATTACTCGAAAAGATTTCGACGTCGAACACAGGGAGCAAAATGGAATTCAGAAATCAAGATCACAATTTAAAATAAAAGAATTTGCAATAATATCAGGTATCAATGTGTAAAAAGATGGGAGTAAAATGGAGATTTAAATCACCATATACTCCTACAATATTAACTAAGGAACTTAATGTATATGTATGAAATGAAAGCTCAAATCTGTTGTCTGATTTGGAAATCAGACAGCTTAAAGTCGTCTACTGATGTACTGCAACTCTTCTTCTTCCTATCTCTGACTCTGTCTTTCCTCTTCAGCTTCTTCTCTTTCTTCAACTATAGCTTCTTCTTCTTCTTCTTTTCCTCCAAGCCTTCACCTCTTCTTCTTCTGAGCCTTGCTTTGTAACTCCTCCTCTTCTTTTCCTCTTCTTTTTCTGGCTTTCTTCTTCTGAATCCAGCTAAGTGTTAGGGCCAAGCTTCTCAGGGAAAAACCCACCCCCAACCCACACAACTCTCCTCTCTTTCTCTCTTTAGGATCCGCTCTCCTAGAGCCACAGGTAATCGGGTTATCGAATTCAGGTGCGTACCTGAGTCCAGGCTCACCGGCGTGTGGTGGTGAGCGAGGAGTGCAGGTCTAGGCAGGTTATCGGGTTGAACTAGGTCCATGTGTACGTGTCACGGACAAGGCCGGGTGAGCGGGTGAGAGGGACCTCACCCCGTGTTATGAGGCGAATAGCCTCTAACACAAATTCAATTTATGTAGGCTTACTGCTTCAACACATTCCGATGTGGGACTATCCCACTTCCTGCTTTGCGCGTCCGCAGCAGAGATCCTTCTTCATAATTACAGTAGCTGCTAGGCTCGCGTCTTCAATTGAGTGCTGGGACGTGTTCAAAAGTCAGTTTCGTGCGACTAGAAGTTGAGACCTGGGATGAAAGCGCCTGGAACAGATCTCAAGCAAGCTTGAAGCTTGCTGCTTCCATGGCGGCAAGGTCGAGTACATGAAATCAATAAAACGGTCTCTCGGCTCTGTCAGAATGTTCAGGGAGTATCACCGGACGACGGTGAGTGTGGAGGGAGTGTTTGTGTGGTGTTTTGTGGTCTGTGAGTGTGTAGTGAGGTCGGACTGTGTGCGTTAGTGTGGGTGTGTTCAGGGGAGTGTGTGAGTGAGTGGAGTGGTGAATAAAGAGAGGGGAAATGAGCGGAGAGGTGAGGCAGATGTTTTGAGGTGGTCTGCGAGGGATTTTGTGGTCTGTGGAGGTGAGATGGTCTCGCCGGAGGGGATGGCCGGGATGGAAGGGATGAAGTCGCAGAGGGTCGTCGGTGGTTGATTCAAAGTGGAGTGGACGTGAAAATAAAGTGCAGGAGATGAGGAATGTATCTAGGAAGTTAGCAGAGGAAGCAGGGCAGAGGAGACGTCGGATAAGGTATGGCTGACGTCGGAGACGAAGGTGGCTCTAGTGAGAGAGAAATGGCAAAGACGAAGGAGGAAAGGGCATCTGCTGGTACGGCGAGACGCGGAAGGAAGTGAGGAAGATGAATCTGCCACTGGTATTGTGGAAGGTCAATGGGGAAGAACGGAGGAGGTCACCGGACATCAAGGAGTCTTCGACTGTGAAAGAGTGAGAAGAATTATGGGAAATTGCAGCCGATGTCGAGCGTGAAGTGTTCAGGAAGATCTGGTGGCCCTTTTATAAGGATCTAGAGGCAAGGAAAGCTTGGAAAACAAGCTTTCCAAGCTTGGAAAGCCTCATCGGATTTGGGTGGTTCTTGATACCCAAATCTCTCATGCATTCGCATGAGAGATTGGGAAAGATTCGATGCACAAGAACGGGTTCAGATTGGAGAGGATTTCTTAAGGAGTTTCCCTTCCAATTTTGGAAGGGATTCACTAAGAGATCAAGGGGAAATCTCCTGTCAAAGATCGCCGGAGTAGGTTTCCTCCGCGATAATGGCGGGGAGACCTAATTGTGAAGTCAACGAGGAAGTTAGGGGGCTGAATGCAACGATTTTTGAAAGTTGGGTGTATAAATTTAATCAGACAGGACAATTTTGCAAACTAGGGCAAGACAAGCTCATCTTGGGTCCAAATTTTGGTACAAACCTAATTTGGACCTAAGAAATACAATGGTGAAGTTGGATTTTGGTTTTGACCACATTTGACTAGGTAATTTATTCAAAAACCCAAATTAGGGCAAATATCTGTCTAAGACTTTATTTTGGGTCAAGATGGGTTCTGATGGTTAAATTGAAGGTACCAAACCCTAGAGAATATTTTTCTATGAATTTTAGAGGGTTTGGTGAATTTTATCCTGACTAGAGCCTTGGTTGATTAAGTGGGTCTGTTTTTAGGGTTTCAAAAGTCATTTAATTCTCGAAACATATGCAAACCCCTTTTTGATTGATCTATCCCACTTGTTTGACCCTTAATGAACCCCTAGGAAAACCCATGGTTGCACTGCATTCAAGATGAGTTGGTAAAATTGTAGTTTTAACCCTAGTTCCTTATTTTTCTTTTCATAATGAATATGTAATAACTTGTGACTCTCCGGTGGTTATGTAGGAGCATTTATTGACTTAATTGGGTCAAAATGAGCTAGTTATGGCTCATGATGGTGTTCCCATCACTAAGTAATTGTAGCCTTTCTGTGGTCAACCCAGGACTCCCTTGGAGTTTTGGTAAAATTTTATTTGATAGCGATTTTTGCGAGTACAATGACGGTTTACTCTTAACCCCGATTTCAAACACGTGAAACATGTGCATCATTTTGGCACCATTGTCGGGGAGGCAACGGAATTTACTTTATTGTTTTCTGCACTTCTTTGCATTTACATAGCACTAACCTTGCTTATCTATGATCTATTGTCTTGCCGGTACCCTAGCATGGAGATCCAAGTGCGGTAGACTGGAGTAAAGTGCAGGTAGAGTACTTTGCAAGTGTCCCCCACTTCCCACACACTTGTTTCATTTTGCCACACTCATAACCAAGACTAAATCTACTTAGGTGCTTGCATAAATCCTAGGATAGAATTGTTTGTCTTGTTTGCCACCTCCACTCATTTCACCCCCGCATTTTATAAAAAAAAATAAAAAGATACTTTCTGTGGGATGAATCAATATACACACTTTATACACCCACATTTGAGGCACATAATCTAACTTGATTTTCATCTACTCATTCGGGATTCTGACCTATGGAACCGGCACACCAATTTAACACGTAAAGGAGTAGAAATCATATTAGGTTAATCACTTTTCTGTGTGCCTTAATCGGTGGTGCATTTGGTCTGATTGATTGAATTGTTTGGGCTGCACCACCTAATTTAAAAGTTCATTTTGTAGCTTCCCCATAGGATTCAATATTTAGGTCAAGCCAGGCACTCCATACTCTTTTGATTTATAAAGGAACAATACTTGAAATCGTGCTTTCAAAACTTGGTTTGCCTCATAAAACTTTGCTGAATACACCTAATATTTGAATCCTAAAAGCTACCAAGCAAGATTTGAACCCTAAAACTCACCTCATCATTGATAATCTTGCTTGAAAACTTCTTGGTTGTGGACATTCACACATTCTCAAACAAATCATTAAGGGTACAACACATTAAGGGCCCATCACATTCCTGAAACACCATTATCCCAAGCCTAACTAAAATTGATTAGACGTTGGCCCTAAGGACTGGTTCGCTCGTTGGGATCCAGATTGAGATTGTTCATGATTAACCTGCTTATACTAGTCAATTGGATGTCTAGCTAGGGGAGTAGCATCAAACGACCGCGGTTGGGGGGTACACTAAGGAACTGGAGGTGCAAGCCAAATGAAGAACCTTCTCCCCAGTCCCTCCTCCTAATTGGTCAGATTGCCTGGATATAAGTAGAGCAAATCGTCCATAATCTTAGGATGGATTTTGAGAGTCTGTAGACCCTTAGGTTACCCTACCTAAGGATAGGCTTGTATTTTTGTGCTGCAGGGTTCCTTCTCTTCCCTGTCCTTCTGACTTCTTTCCAGTGTATGCATGGAAGGAGGTCATTGAACCCTAGATTGGAAGGACCTTTAGACCATTCTCGGAGGCAGAGGTTGAGCTATAGCCAAGTAGATCCCATGGCTGATCAACAACCACCTCCCTCGCCCCCGAACCAGCAGGAGCTGATTCATATGCAGTCGGAAGAATTGCAGTAGATGCAGTGATGTACACATCTATTTAGGTTAAAACGCCTATTCATGCATGTTCCTAGGCTTAGACTTGCATTTCATGTTATAAATATCGCATAGCATGCATCATTCTGTACTTAGAGTACTTATATATATTTTAGGTTAATTAGGTCCTTTTTTATGGTCAGGAGAGAAGAGGATTTATTTCAGGGCCTTGGATGGACGATCGGACCGTACTGATTTGATCAGGATGACGATCGGAGTCTAATGCCTCCAAAATTGTCTAGACTGGAGTCCCGTAGCATCATATGAAGTTCGAGGAAGATCAACGACCAAGGGGGCAATGCAACATCCATACGGGCTTCGGATGAAAATCCAATCGTATGGATGGATCCAGAGCAACGATCGCAGTCCTGCAGTGCAGAAATCAACTCGATCCAAGCATCGTGGCACCCTTTGCAACAGGAAGAAGAATGGATGACTGAGATGGCGCCACGTGGTGCCATCCACGCGGCCCAACATCGGCCTGCAACGTTTGCTCCTACCTTTCCATCATCCGTGACCTTCATCCCAGTCATTGGATCTTGATCCAATGGCTTAGAAGCTCTCCCCCATTGCAAGCGTTAAATCGTCCGCTCGACAAAGCAGATGTCTTGGTGCGTTGGTTTGGGCGTTGGCCTCCAAGGGAGGGGCACAGGTTCAAATCCCTGCAGCCCCCCCAATTAAGGAATTGAGTGCAGTAGCGGTAAGGCACGCGCGCGTGGGGCGTAGCTTAGTATGATAGCACGCAGCAGGGCGACAGCGTGGATTAGCTTGTGCAAGCATGCGTGGCACGGGCGCGTGGAGTGTGCAGCACCAGCGGAGTAGGTGCTAGCGGGGATATGTGCGGATCTTCAGTGACGTGGGCCTTTTGTGATGTTTGTAGCTGTCACTAATGGCCTGTGCGTGCTAGTAAAGGAATTGAAGGCGTGAATCTTCAACGATAGAAAGGGCGGATCTGTAGCGACGTTTACAAACGTCAGTAATGACCTAGATGCGAAGTTGTTCTTCCTCTACTATAAAAGGACCTACCCACCACCATTCCAAACCATCTCTTCCTTTCTTCTCCTCACCACCTCCAAGGCTCTAGAGAGAGATTGTCCTAAGCCCGGGATGCTCTTCTAGAGTAGAAAACCAAATAGTTTTCCCTTCCCTCATCCCCATTTGTGGAGCATCTCGTGGTTGTCCTCTCACTGCCCTTTGGGAAGAAGATCCTCATCGCGATGCCATCCTGCCCCACCCTCCATCCTCCGGATCCATCCTCCTTCGTTCTACTCCTCACCACCTTCCTCCAAGCGACGTCAGAGCGAGTCGTCCTCCGAGAGACTGTCGAGGGGGAATTCTCTCACCTCTTTCTATCTTTTTCGCTTTCGTAGTGTAGTTTTCCTGCTTTTGTAGTTGTAACAAACAATTGTTCATGAATAGATGATTGTTTCTCGCTCTCTCTCTTTCTCCCTTTCTCTCTTATATTTTTGCAAGTAGATAAAGTTTTCATCAACCTAATCTCTTGCTTGATAAAAATACAAAAAATTAGAAAAGATACAAATGGCAAAAAGAAATAAAAGTGAAGAGCGGATTTTTATAAAACCATATGTTCGCCTCCCTGTGTTCAACTTAGGACTACAATAATGGGTTACTCTTAACCCTGATTTCAAACACGCGAAATGCATGCATCATTTTAGCGCTGTTGCCGGGGAGGCAACACTCTTTGGTTTTTTTTCCGTGTTTTTCCACCTTACCTAACTTTTATCTCACTTTTTCTCTGATCTTACTGTGATTGCAGGTACTCATCCAAGGTGGGCCAGAGTGGTTAGATCGGAGAAAAGTGCAGATGAAGGTTTTGTAAGTGTATCCTCATCACTCCCACCCTAGTTTTCATTCCATAACCTAATAACTCAAACCTAAATCAACTTAGGTGCTTGCATAAGCCCTAGGGTAGATTTTGATTGTTTGATTGTCACTCCACTCACCTCATCCACTGGCATATATATAAATAAAAAAAAAAAATATTCTTCTCTTGTGGGATTTAACTGAAAGCTACACACTTAACACCCACAAATTATCATCTTAGGGCACACTACTGCACTTTGATTCTACCACTTAACTGGGATCTAACCTATGGACCCGATACACTTAATTCAACAAACAAATAAGTGAGTAGATAATTTGAATAGGTTAAACATCTTGTGTGCCTTAATCAAGTGGTGCAACAGGTCGATTGATTGAGCTATTTGGGTTTCACCACTCAAATTAAAAGCAATCCATTAGTAGCTTGCCACTTAGGGTTAATCTTTAGGGCTGAACTAGGCACTCCACATTATTTTTTGATTTCTAAAGGAAAATATCATCACTAGTGCTTTCAAAACTTGGAGTACTTTACTGAACCTTGATTGAATACACCTAAAGATTAAAACCTAAAACCTACTAAATAAGGTTGAACCCTAAAAGACACATCATCAAATAACCTTGTTTGTAAACCCTGGTTGTGCATGCACACACATTTGAATCAATCATTAAGGGCACAACCCATCTAAAGGGCCCATCACATTCCAAGAGTACAATCATCCCAAGCCTAATTAAAGCTGAGTAGACGTTGGCCTTAAGGATTGATTCGCTCTTCGGGGCTCAGATTGAGATTTTTTTTTGATTAATCTGCTTTTGTTGGTCCATCTGATGTCTAGCCTGGGGAGTAGTGTCAAATGACCGTGGCTGGGGGGTACACTAGGAACCGGAGGTGCAAGCCAAAGGAAGAACCATCTCCATAGTCCCTCCTTCTAACTGGTTGGATTGACCGGATAAAAGTAGACCAAATCATTTATAATCACAAGACGGGTCCTGGGAGTCTGTAGGTCTTTAGGCTACCTACATAAGGACAGGTTTGGTTGATTGTATTGCAGGGCACCTTTCTCTCTTCTATTTTCCCTCCCATTCTACCATGTATCCTTCCACTTCTTACACGCATTTCCCATCCTATCCTCCTACCACCACTTATCTCCAAGATGATTACTATCTCGACTTGACTTGTAATTACCCATCCACTAGTTTGGATAACTTTGATTGGGGATACGAATCCGGACCTCAGTGTCCAGGTTATAACCCTGGACAACAAAACTATGATTACTATCCTTCCTCGAGCTATAATGATTATAGATCTCCACCCTTTGATGATCAACCTAACCAGATCTACAACCATGAAGGATATGCTGATTATAACACTTACCCTCCCCAAAATTATGCTGAATATAGGTCACCACCATTCTTTGAACAACCTGAGACGACCTACTATCAGGGAGGAACCAAAGAACCTTGATATCTTGACTCCCCTAGATTTAACCTAAACCCACCCAAACCTGAACCAAACCAGTCGGTTTAGGTGAACCAGATCCAAAATAGGGTGTTGGCTAATTTGAGGAATACCGTATAATCTTTAGAAGCTCAGCCAACACCATGCACTGAAGCATTGGAGCCTATGATAAAAATGATTGATGAACTTAATAGTTCTCTATTGGATTTGCTCGAAAATGCTAGGGATAGGGACCTAGGTGAGTTTCTTCTTAGGAAATTATCGAGGTTGAGGATGAAAGTTATGGTTGCCCTAGTCAAATCTTAGGATGGTTCTCAAGATGAACCCCCTTTAGGAGAGCCAATGTCTAAACCTGCTCAGGCACTTGTCGGGGGGGATACATTTTCTGAGACCGGGGATGACTAGGTTGGGCCAGAGCAACCCATTGAGGATGAAATGATTGATTCACCTGAGATCCCTGAGCTAGGGATCGAGGAAAAATATGTCTCTCTGAGCCAAGAAATGACAATCAATTTTGAGACATATATAAATGAGGATCATGAATTCTTTGACTTTGTGGGTGAAGAATCTCTTAGTGAAGTCTCACTTGAGCATAAGGAAGATGATTTTAGTGAGACAAATGGGCTTGAGGAATCTGATGAACCATTTGAGAGCCTGTTCATTGAAGATTTGGATTCGGTTGGGGCTAACTTGGAGGATTCGAATCTTCATTTACTAGAAGATTCAATCAATAGCCCCATTCCTCAACCATACCCCAAAGAGATTGATTTTGATTTAGAAATCATTACGCCCAAGTCAATCCTGATTCAGCCACAATTTTTGGACTTGGGTAAACATATAGGGTGAATGATATGCTAGAGGTCCCAGAGCCCGAACAATTGATGTTGGAGGATAGGAATTTGGAAGTGAGGATCTGGGAAGTTAACTTCAAGGAAAGTAGGAGTTTGGATTTAAGGGTTCCTGTTGACCTAAAACCACCTACTTTTTACCAGGACCCTTACGATACCTTTGATGTGCGACCCAAGCCTGGAATAACTGATTATTTTTCTGAGCTGAATGTTAAGTGGACATCTAAACCTAGTGAACTAGATCTACCTATTATCCACCATTTTGGTCTTGGGTTGCACACTACAAAATCGTAGGTCTGGCCCCGCAAGCTTAGCAACTTTCAATTCTGGGTGATTTTCATCCAAAACCTTAGAACTACTCGACCCTGGGCATGGGTCTGCACCATAACTTGGTCCATATTTGTGGACATATTCTATTGGCGGGTCAGAGAATTAATCTTTTGATTTTGATTCTGACCTGCACTTGTGAATTCTCAATTTCTTCTTTATATGTATATTATGCCTAGCTAAAGGTATTAAACTTAGCACATGTGTATACTCCCTTTTCTCTACAGAGCTGATCGGATTGTCTCGAAATTCAGGTGATATTCTGTTTACTCCACCCTTTTCATATCTTTGTTTTTACAATGAGGACATTGGATCATTTAGGCATGGGAGGGGGTGGAAACTTTATCCTGAAATCATTTTGTTAACTCCATAGAATTTCTTTTAGTTTCTTTAAAAAAAAATTGAAAATTCAAAAAGATAAAAGAAAGAAGAATTAGGAGAAGAGAACTTAGGCATTTGGAAGTTATAACTTTAGGAAATGATACAAGAGGATCTAAACACTTAGACTCTTCAGGTCTTCGGGCTTAATTAGCCCGGGTGTCCACTCGAATGTGGACTTAGTCTCGAGTCCTCGCCAAGTAACTCTACTTTAAATTGGTCAATAAATTGGGGTGATAAGTATACAACTTATCAATCCACCCTCTGATTTGAGGGGACTTTAAGCCTAAGCATCTACATACTTTTTGCACTGACTCACTTTCAGTGGTTTCTTCAGAAATTGGATAGCTAATGAACTATCTAGGGTGGTATGGCTAGCAAGTTGTTGGTGGTGACAACTCATCGGTCGGTTGTTCAGAGCCTAGTCACAAGACGATTTTCTTTGTACTGCCTTTAGGTAAATCTTAGATTAGGGAAGCCACCTACTTAGAAAAAAGAGAAAAAAAATAAACACCCAAAAAGAAAAGAAAAAAAATAGAGAAAGGAGAAAATAAAAAAAGAAAATAATAAAGCCACACTTTACCGCACGAGTATGGCTGGCAAGTGGTCGTGGGTAACAGCCCATTGATCGGTTGTCTAGAGCCCAGTTCACAAAAATACACAATAATTCCCAAAAGACGTAGGGAAGAAGCGGGGAAGTAGAATAAACTGGGGAGATATGCACTGGGTTGCCCTTGTGTTGATCCCATAAATAAAAGTAGGGAGAAAGCTACCGTTCGAAAAGATAAACGTCTAGGAAAGTTCACCTAGGGTCATAGAAATCCAAAGTTCGTTTTAACGGCTGCCTAGTGAGTCTTTCACTCTTTTCACTAGATGCTTAGCACTTAAAGTCCTTTTTGAGTCTTGGACAGGTTGAGTAGCTGTAAAAGGTTATCCCAGAACTCTCAAACTCCAAAAGTACAAAAAAAATTAGAAAAGAAGAAGAAAAAAATATGTATCTTCCCTTTTCAAACAAGGTGAGGACTTGGGTGGTCTACATTCTGGCAGACACCCGGGTACTGTTGAGTCTTTGTAGTTTAGGACCTTAGTTGGCAATTTCTATTGTTAATAAATGACTTAGGCCTGAGCGATCTAATCATAATTTTGATTTTATACATAGCATGTAGTTTAATTTTGCTAGGGACTAGGAAAAGATAGGCATGGGGGTATGATGTAGACACATATGTTTAGGTTAAAACGCCCATTCATGCATGTTCTTAGGCTTGTATTTGCATTTCATGTTATAAATATTGCATAGCATGCATCATTTTGCACTTAGAGTAGCTGTATATATTTTAGGTTAATTAAGTCCTTTTTTATGGTTAGGAGAGAAGAGGATTTATTTTAGGGCCTCAGATGGACGATCAGACTGTACGGATCTAATCAGAAAGACGATCAGAGTCTACGCCTTCGAAATCGTCTAGATCGAAGTCCCGCAGCATCATATGAAGTTCGAGGAAGATCAACAGCTAGGGGGGCAATGCAACATCCATATGGGCTTCGGATGAAAAATCTGATCATATGGATGGATCCGGGGCAACAATCGCAGTTTGGCAATGTGGAAATCAACTCGATCCAAGCACCGTGGCACCCTCTGCAACAGGAAGAAGAATGGATGGCCCGGATGGCACCACGTGGTGCCATCTAGGCTGCCCAACATCGGCCAGCAATGCCCGCTCCCACCTCTCCATCATCTACGACCTTCATTCCTAGCTGTTGGATCTTGATCCAATGGCTGAGAAGCTCTCCCCCACCGCAAGCGTTAAATCATTCGCTTGACAAAGCAGATGTCTTGGCACGTTGGTTGGGGCGCTGGCCTCCAAGGGAGGGGCACGGGTTTGAATCGTTGTAGCCCCCCCAATTGAGGAATTGAGTGCAGCAGTGGCAAGTCACGCCCGCGGAGCAGCCTGTGCAAGAGCAGACCAGCCTGTGCAAGCTCATGCAGCGGAGCGGGTGCTAGGGAGGATATGTGCAGATCTTCAGTGACGCGGGCCTTTAGTGACGGTTATAGCTGTCACTAATGGCCAGTGTGCGCCAGCAAAGGAATTGAAGGTGCGGATCTTTAGCGATAGAAAGGGTGGATCTGTAGCGACGTTTACGGACGTCAGTAATGACCTAGATGTGAAGTTCTTCCTCCACTATAAAAGGACCTACCCACCACCATTCCAAACCATCTCTTCCTTTCTTCTCCTCACCACCTCCAAGGCTCTAGAGAGAGCTTGTCCCAAGCCCGGGATACTCCTCTAGAGTAGAAAACCAAATAGTTTTCCCTCCCCTCATCCCCATTCTTGAAGCATCCCATGGCTGTCCTCTAACCGCCCTTCAGGAAGAGGATCCTCGTTGCGACGCCATCCTGCCCTGCCGTCTGTCCTTCGGCTCCATCTTCCTTCTTCTTGCTCCTCACCACCTTCCTCTAGGCGACGTCAGAGCAAGTCATCCTCTAAGCGACCGTCGAGGGGGATTTCTCGCACCTCTTTCGTAGTGTAGTTTTCTTGCTTTTGTAGTTGTAACAAACAATTGTTCATGAATAGATGATTATTTCTCTCTCTTTCTTTCTCCCTCGTTCTCTTATATTTTTGCAAGTAGATAACATTTTCATCGACCTAATCTCTTGCTTGATAAAAATACAAAAAAATTAGAAAAGATAAAAATGACAAAAAGAAATAAAAGTGAAGCACGGATTTTTATAAAACCAAACATTCGCCTCCCTGTATTCGACCCGGGAGTCGCTTTTTGAGTTTCAGTTATAAATTTTATCTGATAGATGCATTTTGCGAGCTACAACGATGGGTCCTCCGAACCCCCGATTTTAATTTGCGTAGTGCGCCTACATCATGCAGCAATGGTTCCAACGTTTGCATGGTCAGGGTGCTCAGCCCTTGAAGGATTTTTATGATCCTTCAAACTATGGGGAACGTCCTGGCGTCATGATTCCTACCGGAGACATAGAAATCAAGCCCCAAGTCTTAAGCTTGATTAAGCATTTACATGGGCTTGGCTTGGAGGTCATTCTAGCACCTGGAGGATTTGACCACTTTGGTTCAGACCACCAGAGTAAGGAATGTGAATGAAGAGAAAATGATCATGAGGCTCTTCCCCCACTCTCTCAGGGATAAGGCCGCACATTGGTATCGGACCATAGGAAGGTCGATAGAAACTTGGGCTGCTCTTAAGTTGGCTTTGTTGAAGAAATTCTTCCTTATCGGAAGAACCAATGCCTTGCGACAGGTGATTGCACAGCAATCATAGGCCCTAATTCGCCTGAATTAAGCTAAAACTTAGCTTAACATGAACATTCTGCATGCATATGCATCATATTCTACGTCGTAGTTGATATATGTGTTTTATGCATTAAACTATGTTATTTGAGAGGTATTAATGACTGTAGGTAATCTAGGGCTGCAGATGACCGATCCAACCTTATGGATCAATTCGGAATAACGACGGGAGTCCAACGCATCCAAGATCGCATCAATCAAACTCCTGTAGCACCCTAGGGAGTCCGTAGAAGAGCAAGAGCCAAGTGGCAAACTGAAGAAGATCCAAACCTCAGATGACAAATCCAACTATACAGATGGATCCGGATCGATGTTTGTAGTCCAATGGTGTAGAAATCAACTTAATCGGAGGCCTACATCACCAGATACAAGGAAAAGAAGATGAACGGCCACGAGCGTGCCACATCCCCTACACAGATTGGATGAGTATAAATGGAAACTAACAAGTATATATACTAAAGGGTTTGCACAATGCATTGGCTCGCACACGCGTGCACGTAAGCGCGGGATGCAGGTTCGAGCCCTGCGCTGCGCAAAATTGATGCAGCATTGCGGGCAGGTGCATGCAGGTGTGTATGCGCTATTGGAGGGCTGAGATGTGTCCACGTGGCGATGGGTTGTTGTGAGATCAGGAACGTGCGAGAAGCACATGTAGGATTTGAAATCGGATGGCTGAGATGATTGGTGGGATTTGAAGGTGAAAATGTGAAGGCGTGGGCGAGCAGGAATCGTACGATGAAGGGTCTAAGAGCGCACAGTGCGCCACGTGGCAGCATCAGAGAGAACCGAGGAAAGAAGAAGGATTTGCACGAGATATAAAAGGACCAAAGGCCCCCCTCCCTTGGAAAAAAGCATAACTCTCAACTCTCTCTTCATTCTTTTTCTTCTTCCTTCTTCTACCTCTCTCTCTTCTTCTTCTCGTCTTCTCTGCATCCCCGTCTGAAGCATCTGTTGGGCCACCTTAACGGATCATTGCTGCTCTTTTCAACCTCTCTGAAAGACCACCACGATCTACTCGTGGTGCCCTTGTTCTATTCCATAAGTAGTTTATATTCATGTTATCATTTAGTTTAGTTTCATGTATGAAATTCTTGTTCAAACGCTCTATGTGATATATATATCATGATTCATTGTGTCTATTATTTAGTAATTAGATTTAGAATAAGTGCATGAAATCAAAAGCATTTTTCTGCCTGTGATCGATTGGAACTCCCAGTTCCATTCATTTTATTTGTCGAGACGTATTTCGCACTATACTACGACGTATTCATCTTTTACGTCATCTACGCACCGAACAAATTGGTGCCGTTGCCGGGGTGGTAGGGCGACATTTAATTTCATCTCTAACATAATATTTTTGTGTGCAAGAACACTGACACGAAGCAGTGAACAAGGAAAAGCGAGTGCTGCGAAAATCAGGTGCACACATTCCTATTAGAAATTCGGCCAGAAAGTGTCATCTTTAAAATTCAACAGCCGTGTTTCTAATGCTCCAAAAATTCTGAAATTTGGACTAGAACTAGATTTTTAAATTTTATTTCAAATTCCACCATTCCCAGAAATATATTCCATATATGAAATTTTTAGAAATTCTTGGAGTACACATGTGTCAAATTGCTTAAAAATAGAACTTTTATGAAATTTGAAATTCAATTTTGACCAACATACAAATCTGATTTACTCACAACTGGTGGGGTTTGAAAGATAATCAAATTATCTTTCATTATCATATTTTTACAAAATTTTTGAAGTATATTTGATACTATTTCCAATAGAAAAACCAACACAGGGTCTAAATCCTAGATTTGACCCCTTGATAGTTAAAAATTCATAACTATTTGTTGGAAATAGTAAAAATTTTGAAAAAATACTCTCTGAAAAGCTTATTAAAAAAGGAATCTTCTTAATAAGTTTCAAATCATTTGAATTCAATCATTACCTGAGAGTTTATATTTGATTTGTGATCTTTAATTTGAAACAACTTAGAAGCGCATGAGCCAATAGGACCACATTCGACTAACTTGGACCTCGATGAGTCCAAAAGTTAGTTGGTGAGGCAAGTCACTTTGTGGATCGCCCACCATCTACTACATTAAAGAAACTGGTTAAGAATTCACGAAAATATATCAAATAACCTGTATTTGGCTTGAGAGTATTAGGTAGTTCCAACCTCTCTTGCAAAACTTGGTGATTAAGCCTGCGGGGTAGTGTCAAATGATCGCGGCTGCGAGGTAATGGAATTGAAAGCCGAAGGAAGAGCCTTCCCTGTAATCTCCTCGTAACCAGACTGGCTGGGTTAGCCTGAGAAGCGGGAACTCCTTACAGTTGGTCTCTAGCCAAATTTTTAATAACACAAACTTAAATGAAAAATTAGGTCATCTGATTCTAAGGACCAATTTGATTACAAGGCCCTTGCTTTGTTTTGCCACCAGTCCCTTGTAACTGATGGGTCGGCCTGGATAGGTTGTTAATATGATGTTTTTATCGTTGAAATATGTATAGTGGTTAACCTAATTCAGACCTAACCATCTCTTTACAAAATTTTTAACCTGGCCTAATTGATTTTATCTTGTCACTTTTAGGCCCAGGGTCGAACTCAGGGAAGTGGGGTTAAAGTCGAGTTTCTACGTTTTCCTTAAAACGCGTCTCTTCCATTCGTTTATTGTGTTTTTGGTATTTTTCTTATTTAGGTTTTTTTCTGGTAATCCTTGTTCTTGAGGCACACCCTCAAAATTGTGTCCTTGGCTTTTAGCCAAAACAGAGTTCCAAAACACGCCTTGCTACTCGCAAGACGGGGTACCTGCAAATCAAAGATTATCTTTTCACTTTTATACCTTTTTTTATCTTTTTACTAAGAAGGAAGCTAACAGATAGAAAGTAAATATAGTAGCTATAGATATATATTTATATGTAGTATATATATAAAGGGGTGGGGGTGGAGGTGACGATGGAGTGTAGCACTATGTCGAGTTAGTTGACGTCTAGAGAGACGCAACCAACACGACTATGTGCCGCGTGGAGTGTGGATGGAGGATGGATGATGTATGGGACCACGCTTTTTTTTTGTACGCGTGTATCAGGGAATATCAGCAACTGGTGCAGATATCCCCGTGATACAGCGTATAGTAAATAACGTGAAAATATATGTACATATGTATGTATATGAGTAAATATATCTATATGTATATAAATGTATAAGTATATATGTATAGATATATATAGATATATATGTATTATATATATATATATATATATAGGTGTATATGTATATATATATATGTATGTATATATGTATATAGCTATGTATATATGTATATAAGTATATATATATGATACTATATAGATGTATATATATATATATGTATATAAGTATATATGTATCTAGATATATATATATATGTGTGTATATATATAAGTATATAGATATGTATATATATATATGTATATAAGTATATATGTATATATATATAAGTATATGTATAAGTATATAGATATATATATATACGTGTATATATATATATATATAGATATATTATATATATGTGTGTGTATACATAAATATATAGATATACTATGTATATAAGTATATATATATATATATATATATAAGTATATGTATAAGTATATAGATATATATAAGTAGATATATATATATATATTATATATATATGTATATATATTATATATATATGTATGTATACATAACTATAGATATTACTATGTATATAAGTGTATATATATATATATATATATATATATATATGTATATATTATATATAGATGTATATAAGTATATATATGTTACTATATATAACTATACGTATAGTGTAAGTGTGTGTGTGGGTGTGTGTGTGTGTCGGTGAAGATGTGTGTGTGTTGGTGTAGTGTGTGTCTGTGAGTGAGTGAAAAAGAGAGAGAATACGTGAGAGAGAGAGAGCGGGAGAGAGAGAAAGATAGAGAGCGCCAGAGAGAGAAAGAGCGGGCGGGAGAGATCGCGAGCGCGGACGATGGCAGCGAGTTAAGACGTCTGCTCACGGCGGCGGACGTCTGACGCCGCGTCGTCTGAAGGCGGAGGCGGACGCGCCTTCGCGCAGGGTTCTGCAGGCCTGCGCGAAGTCGACGAGCGGGCGATGGCGCGGAGGAGCGAGCGTGGAGGAGGTCTGCAGGTGGTCGCGGAGGGTCGCGGAGGGGGGCAGGGGTTGGCGTGAGGCCGTAGCCGGTCGCTGCAGTGCGCGCGGCGGCGGGCTACGGGTGCAACTGCGAGGCGGACAGAACGGAGACGGAGGCGGGGAACGCCCTGCAGACGCGCGCGGAGGCAGTGAGCGACTGCGGGGAAGGTCGCGGAGGAGGCGGGGGGTGCTGCTGTCGGGCTGCTGCTGCCGTGGCTTCAAGCTTCGAAGCTTGGAGCGGCGGCAATGGCGTTAAAGAGAAAAAACGAAGCGAGGGAATGCACCACGCCCACCGGCTCGTCGAAGAGCTGGGCGGTGGTGCTCCCACTGTGGTGGTGTGCACCACAGTGGGTTCTCCTGCTCGCCGGGTGCCTCCTCGACGGAGGGCCGACGTATGGGAGGGGAGAGCGGTGGAGAAGATGGCTGCGGGTTTTTTCAGCAGCTGCAGCAGCTGCGTCGCGAGGATGAAGCTGCAGCTACTTATAGAGGAGGGGAGAATGGTGTGTCGGCTGCAGCAGGGAGAGGGTGTGCGAGTTGCAGCTATAGGGAGCGGCGTTGGCAGGGAGAAGTGACGGGAAGAAGTGCTGCGGGCTGCTGCATGCAGCTGCGGGAAGAGTGCAGCCGCGGGAAGGAGAGAAAAGAAGAAATCAAGAGGAAAAATAAAAAGAGGGTGATTTTGCAAGGAGGCACTTGAAGAAAAATGTAACTATGTAGGCGATTGTTTCACTCCTCTTCCTCTCTTGATTAAATGCATGCATGCAAGTGTTTTTACAAATGCGATTACAGGATCCTATTATGCAATGTTAATGCTAGAAAATAGCACAAGAAGGCGTTATTACAGGCGTGTTTTGAGGTGCAAACAGTAACTAGTGTAAGGTCACTAGGACCCTTCTGGTGTCCTTTAACCATCTTAATCATGGACCCATACTCCTTCTCGTCTTACCATTATCAGGGTTCTCCTACCCCAACCTCTTGTGGGTGGGAGATTGCTCTTCATTATTCAGATACGCAGGCTCCTCAGGCCTGGGACATACCCACCTCAACCTCTTGGACATCCACACAGATCTCGCAGCACTTAGAGAACACTCTCCATGCAAGATCGAGATCTCATCATGATGATTGAATATCTTGATCAGTCCCACCAAAGCCAGGCTCCTACATCTCACAAGAACCCTCAGATCGTCGAACTGATTCAAATAGTCCAGAAAGCAAAGGAGGTCAGAAAAAGGGAATATGAAGGCTTAAGAAAAGCAATTCAGGATGAAAGACAAAGAACCCAAGACATCAACTCTAGGGGCCCTGAATTCAGAAAGATTGTACCGCAGGTGGATGGTGAGCCATCCAAGGTTAAGAAATCAATCGCAACCTATAACTGCACTGAACCCACCCACCACCCTTCTGATTCCCCAGACCAAAACTATTATAACCCTCCACCTTCCGTGAGACTCTCATCTGAGGCCACATCCACACAGATCACCACTGGGGAGCCACCTATAGACTCGCAAGTACTTCTCAGATTGCAACAAACAACAACAAAGTACAAGGACACAGTTGTGAGATATCTAGATCAAATCTAGATCACTACTGATCCAGGGCAGAGACAGGCTTTGATTGCAATCGAAGAACCTCTGATGGAAGCCCTTAAAGAGCTAAAATCTGTGGCTAGGATGAATCAACAAACTTGCACACTTCAAGATATACTCCTTTTGCAGTACCAAGTTCAGACTAGCCTAGAGGATTTTAAGGAACTTGAGATGACTTTTAGGGATTCTTCGACTCACATGCCCGAAGTAGATGATGTAGGTGATTTTCAAGTGATAGATAAGATATCGGATTGAATTAAGGGAAATGTTCTTGGCATATCTGAAATGAAATCAGCTGAGAGCCCTAGCCTAGAAAATAGTGTGGAAAGTCCCATGATCGATTTTCAATCTAAAAATCCTGAATCTTGGGAGATAGAGATGGTGGATCATGACACCCAAGACTTGGTACATTCTGAGACTTGGGTATATACACTTAATGAGGCCCATGATTTGGACTCTGAAAAATCTGGAGTGGAACTATATAAAAACCTCATGATATGCTTAGATGATAAATATATCTAGAACATAGATTTACATGCGAAACCATATATCCATGGGGTTAAATTTGAATTGTCAAAGAATCCAAGCGAAGTTGAGGAAGAATTTGATAAAAACTCCATTTTTGATTATGAAGGAAATCTGAAAAATCTGGAGGCATTTTTGGATTTAGAGTTAGAAGAATCTATTACATCCTCTTTGCTTTTGGATATCAAAGATTTCACAGAAGCCACAGAGCAGAAAATAAAGGAATTTGAGGCTTTATTATACTTACATTTTTATTCTGCATCCCCTGGGAAAAGTGAAGCATCACCCATTACATTTGAGGATCCGCACCACAACCAGAATTTGGGCAATTTGTGTGAGATTTCTGATCAACTCAGGGAGAAGAATGATTTGGGTGAGTATAGAGATGTTGAGCACAAAATCATATTCGACACACCTACACTGCAACCACCAACACCCAGATCCAATCACAAAATATTTCTTTACACTATTTCTGATTACACCACACGGGTCCCCCCATTCCTGTTTCACCACTTTCGGGACCCGTAAGACTGGTTTCCCACTCCTGACCCTTCACAGCTGCCACTTGCTCCCTATCACTCTGGCACCCGAATTTATTCCTCTTATTGCACCTGGATACAACCTGTTCCAGGCCTTGTGATTGTATTCTGCCGACCTTGTGGCCTTGGTATTCACGGGAAACTACTCTACATTCTTGGCTCGTTGATGACAGTGGAACACATCTTCCTATCTATCTTTAGTTTGTTTCTTGCAGTCATTGATCCATCTGATGAGTTTCTCCCACCTAGAGGTGTTAAACTCAACATCATAGTTAGACATAGCATTTAGACTTCGCATTCAGGCATCATAGTTGCACTTATACATATATACATAGCATATTTCATTTACGCATAATGTTTTTCATATTGTTTTACATATTGTATATGGCATTGCAGTGATGGCATGAGCTGAATGATAACTCAGAAGCAGTTTCATGTGATTTCTATCCACATACACCCTGCCTTATTTCTTTTATTCATGCATGAGGACATGCAAACACTTAGGCATGGTGGGGTAGTTCATAAAAATTGAAAATTTTCTACCAACGATTGGGGGATTAGATCATTTTATCAAGAGGTTTTATTAGAGAGTTATTCTTTCATAGATTCCTAGACTTAGAATCCAGCATAATTTCATACTTGCATGTAGATTTTGCAATGGATCCTCTGTGAAAATCGATAGACATTTCTAGTTTGTCAAAAAGAAGCATCGCTTCTTCTCCTGAACCCTTGGACAGCAATCAGGGAGTCAAGTGAACTATCTTCTAGTAGATCCACCAAAACATATGTGAGGTGAAAGTAGAGAGTACTGGTGCTCTAAGGCTAATATAAGGAATCTTTAATAATTGCATAATGACACTTGGAGTTGGGCATAGTTTTTGCTCTCAGTTCTTGCGTACTAAATCTATGAGAAATTCCATACGAGAGCCACCAAATAAGTCAAAAACACAGAGAGTGGGTTCTGATAAAACTAGGACTAAGGTGGATGGTCACGACCGTCCCCTGCGGAATCCTTGAGTGAAGGAGGGTACTGATGTCGAAGTTAGAAATACATCGTCCTATCTGTTCCCTACCCAGTGCCAAGAATAGGCATTGATAAGTCGACTTTCCGCTATGCGTTGTAGTATTTAAGTGGTGGAAAAATTGACTAATCAACAAAAAAAAAAAAAACCACTCACAGAAGAGAGGGTTGTGTCCACAGGGAGGCAATTATGCAATAAACTCTCGATTATTTCATATTCTTTGGGTTAAGTGTGAAAATCCCTAGTCAAATTCGACATAAAATGAGAAGGAAAGAAGATTCACAATAATTCAAAAATATAAGGGTATATGTGCAATTTTCCCTCACTCAAATCTTCAATAAATATATGAGGATTTTATGTAAATTTCAATTGACATATACTAGAGAAAGTTGGTGCACACGTTAATCCCAAAACCAATCTTGAAACAAGTGAATATCAATAACGTGAAGTTATCAGAAAGTATGAGTGTGCATTCGCAAATTTGCCATAATAAAATAATAAATAAATAAAAAATCAAGTGTTGGCAGTGGCAGCAAATGTAATTTTTAATTGAATTAAAAATAGAGCATTTGCTCTCTCTCTTGCTTGTGTGAGGGAAGGAGCATTGGCGGGGCTGTTAACACGTAAGGGAGGTTGGCGAAGACGAGGCCTATCCGATGGAGGTTGCGGCGTCGACAGAGATGGTCGGAGGTGGCCGGCCAATGGAGGAGAAGAATGCCGGATTAGGTGCACCTGTGGGGTAGCGCCTGCAGTGAAGGGCGCTGGAGGAGAGGTGTGGTGTGGTTGTCTGTAGCGCCTGCGGGGGGGGGGGGGGGGGAAGCACGTACAGCCAGGGGTGCTGTGCCTGTGCGGGTGCGTGAGGGCGGGTGGTGTAGGAGCGCACAAAGTGGCAGCAAGCGCCTGTAGGCGCTGTAGAAGGGCGCTTATGGCGAGGCGGGTGCCTGCGGAAGAGCGGGGTGGTGCATATAGGCAGAGCACCTGCGGGGGCGGCTGGAGATGAGCGGTGGAGAAGGAGCGGGCGTATGTAGGTGGCTAGGGCGGTCTGCAGAGAGGGGAAGCGCTACGATTGCGAAGGCGGGTGCTGGTGCGGTGTCTGCGGTGCTTGGCAAGGGCACAGATGAGCGGTGCGGCTGTGCAACGCCTGCGGGTGCGGGCCTGGCAGTAGTGAAGGCGCACAGCACCTTCAAGCGTGGCTGGAGGGAGCGCTGGATGGAGCGGCTGGTGAGGCGAGGCGGGTCTGCAGAGGTGGGGGGCGCGCTGCAGGGAGGTGCTGGAGGGTGGATGGGCGCTTGTGCGGCTGAAGGGCAGGATGGGGTGATGGCGCTGGAAGGGAGGATGCGCTTGTGGGCGCAGCCTGGTAGGGGCGTTGGAGATGGGTGCTTGGTGCACAGTGTTCACCCTCTCCATGGTGGAGAAGATGGAGCAGTTCCCCGCAGGGGGGAAGATCCAGATCCTCCTCTCCTTTCTTTGCCTCCTTTTTAACTCCTCTCTCCCCACATGCGTGAGTTAAGGGATTTTCCAAATCCCTTTGCTATTTTTGGTCGGCAGGGTTTGAGGGGAGAGTTGCGGCTGGCCGGAGGATGGGGAAAAGATGGTGCCATTTGTTAGAAAGGAAAATTTACCCTCACCTCTTTGTTCTTTTCCCAATATTCTTCCTGCACATAAAAACATAGAATCATTACTTATTAAGTTATAGAATGCTATAAAATAGATGTAAACTTAAATCATGATGTATGCAAACATTCTATAACTTAATGTAGTTATTAAAAAACTTAAAAGGTACGATTAAAGTTACTTAGGTGTAATATTAGTCCATTAATATGGACTCATCAAATACCCCCATCCTAAGATTTGCTAGTCCCTAGCAAAAATGAAAAATAATAGAAGTAATTAGAAGATTTCTTCTTTTCTCTTTTCAAAACTTTAGAGATCCAGACAAATGTGAAGTGATGATAGCCTGAGTAACAGATCCAAGTGAGAAAAACCAATTCGCAATAGGAGTTTGTACTTCACCCTTGGTAAATATTACTGTTGGGATAGGCAACTACTTCCCTCGAGGATAAAGCAAATGATAATCTGTAATTTGACCCTGGAGTTTGGTTTAGGTAGGAGATATCGAGTTGAATGGATTTGTATTTGGTGGCACACACTCATTTGGTGCTACATATAGTCTAGTATTGCAAACTCTAGATCTCTAGACTATTAGACAAGTCAACTTAGAGAGAGGCTACACAACTGTGCTCTCTTGATGTTCCTGGGTGCTCACTCTTTTCTTTCTTTTCTTTCTGAGATCACAAATCTCGCCAGATTTAGTAATTGTACTCACTATTTGGTGGCCTCACATGGATCCACACTTCAATTAAAGTCCTAAAAATTCTATAACTAAGTTAGAGTACTTAACCAGTATTCGGGCGATCAGAAATATTAAAAGGTAAGTATGGGTCATATTTGGTGGAATGCGAAAGGTGTTCTGTTGCCTCAGAAACAATATTACATTATAAACTGACTTTTCTTTTATATATATATATAACTGTTTCTTCTTTTTCTTTTTCTCTCTTTTTTTCTTTTCTTTCTCTCTTTTTTTTAATGAATATAATACGACATAGACTTTTATTTATGAGGCATTATTAGGGATGATGATGGTCAAGAGGATATTGTGTGGCTTATTTGGTGGAAGTGCTTATTCTCGGCACCGAGAACGAATGGATAGGACAGGTGTATTTCTGACCTTTGACACTATTACCCTCCTTTAGCTGAGGACTCTATGAAGGACGGTCGTAACCATCCACGATAGTTATAGTTTTATTAAGACTCAATCTCTGTGTATCTGCCTTATTTGGTGACTCTCAGGAATTCACTCAAAGTACGCACATAGGAATAGAGAGTGAAAACTACGCCTAACTCTGAAGTATCATCATCTAATTATCCAAAACTTAAGAGTCCTTGCACTAGACTTAGCGCACCAGTAATCTCTCTACTTTCTTCTCACAAATATGAGGTGGATCTACTAGAAGATAGTATGCCTGACTCCCTATGAACTGTCCAAGGGTTCAGTAGACTACAAATTCTCATTGGTTTTCCTCAAGGATCCATTACCAAGTCTACGTGCACATGAAATAAATGTACTGGATTCTAAACTTAAGAAATAATTCCGGAAGAAAAGCCTCCAATGACAAAGGTATTTTGCTAGGGCTAACCCAATCAGCTCAAGAAAAGAGGATTTTTTTTTTTAATATGCTAACCTAAATGCATGAATACTTCCTAAAATGCAAATGCACCCCCCATGCCTAAATCCTACAATGTCCCCATTGTAAAATTAAAATAGGAGAAAGGAAAAGCATCACCTGACACGATGTTATTCCGACCGCTGGGTTGCTTCCCAACAAGCGCTACATTTTCTATCTGCAGCCAAACTTATAAGGAACCTATAAGTTTGGTTCCAAACAGACAAAGTTAGGCCCTCAAAATATGCGTAACAGTGCAGGCCTAGAAAATAGGTAGCCACGGATGCTGGCGAGCTGATGATGCAACGAAATACCAAATGCTCGCCAGAAGATATGAAAGCGAATAACCGCGTTGGCTACCTTGGGAGGTTTAGGAATAATAAACGGAAAATGAAAAGGGACCTCCCGCAATGGAATAAGTGGAGGATAACAAGGATCCTCCAGAGCAGGACGGGTTTTAAAAGATATACACATTATTAGTTCAAACCCTTGAATGGCGAGAGTAAAAGTACAAGCATCAATCCACACTCGCCATTCTACCCGAGGATGTACTGGCCTGATATGTTCTCTAGAAATAATGTACATGAGCAGAGATCTAAGCCAAGGATCGATTAGGGAGTATAAGGGTTGTTTGTAGTGTTGGAAGGTAATGGTTAAGTCCAATGAGGGCTTAGTTAGTGTTATGTTTAATTCCAATAATTATTCAAATTGTGTATACTCCCTAATAGTTGTAGACAACTGCATATTACCCTGCCTAGCATTAATGATCGGAGTCATATTTGAATCAAGGGTAGACTCCAAATTACAACTCTTTGATGGCAGGGTCAAAATGTCAGAATCATTATCATTCAACTCATCCCTAGATTCGTTTGGTTCACTAAAATTTTTGTCAGGGTGTATATGTGATTCATTAGGAGTTGGATCAGTATCCTCAATTATTCCCAAAGGAGGATTAGTCTTAATATTTTGAAGCAAGCCTATATCATTGAATTTGTCATTCTTCTCGGGTATAAATCCTCAATTGACGTGTTTTGTCTCCGAGAGTCTGCCATAGACTTCTCATTATTTTGTTTGTCCTCCTTTAATATCAACTCTTGCTTTGATGGAGGATGACTCTCAAAAGAAAGGAGGAATCTGGATTTTATCATATTATTTCTATCCTCTGGAGGTAAATCCTCAAATAATAAATAATTCCCCTGTGATTCACTCCAGATTTTCAATCTAGGTTCCTTTATTGGGGCATCCCCATCCTCTGAAATAGACTCTTCATATCCTTGAGACCAAAATTGATCTAATTCATCCTCCATTCCCTTAGGGTCACCTTCATTGGGTCATTTAAATCCTTAGGATATTGAATGGTAGGTGCTGATTCCCTAAGTGGAGGGTTATGGGTAGGCTCACTAAGGGTAGAATGGGATTCCACCAAATAATCAATAGGGGAAGTGATAGGAACAATACAACCTTGACCCAGGTTGGTAGGGGTAAGGAGAATACTGTCATTGGGGTCAAGGTCTTCAAGAGGTACCTGATGGGTCGGCCCGAATAGGTTGTTAATATGATATTTTTATCGTTGAAATGTGTATAGTGGTTAACCTAATTCAGACCTAACCATCTCTTTACAAATTTTTTTAACCTGGCCTAATTGATTTTATCTTGTCGCTTTTAGGCCCAGGGTCGAACTCAGGGAAGTGGGGTTCAAGTCGAGTTTCTACGTTTTCCTTAAAACGCGTCTCTTCCGTTCGTTTATTGTGTTTTTGGTGTTTTTCTTATTTAGGTTTTTTATGGTAATCCTTGTTCTTGAGGCACACCCTCAAAATTGTGTCCTTGGCTTTTAGCCAAACAGAGTCCCAAAACAAGTCTTGCTACTCGCAAGACGAGGTACCTGCAAGTCAAAGATTATCTTTTCTTTTTTATGTATTTTTTTAATCTTTTTGCTAACAGAAAAGAAAATAGACAGAAAGTAAATATAGTATGTATATATATATATGTAGTATATATATAAAGGGGTGGGGGTGGAGGTGGCGATGGAGTGTAGCACTATGTCGAGTCAGTCGACGTCTAGAGAGACGCAACCAACACGACTAGGTGCTGCGTGGAGTGTGGATGGAGGATGGATGATGTATGGGACCACGCTTTTTTTGTACGCGTGTATCAGGGAATATCAGCAACTGGTGCAGATATTCCCGCGATACAGCGTATAATAAATAACATGAAAATATATGTACATATGTATGTATATAAGTAAATATATCTATATATATATAAATGTATAGTTATATATGTATAGATATATATATATAGATATATATGTGTATATATATGTATATAAGTATATATATATATATATTACTATATATATGTATATATATATGTATATATATATAAATATAATAATATGTATGTATATAAGTATATATGTCTATATATATATAAGTATATGTATAAGTATATAGATGTATATATAAGTAGATATATATATATATTATATATATATGTATGTATATTATATATATATGTATGTATACATAACTATATAGATATACTATGTATATAAGTATATATATATAGATATATGTATGTATATATATATATATATATATATATATATATATATGTATGTATATATGTTACTATAAGTGTGTGTGTGTGTGTGTGTGTCGGTGAATGTGTGTGTGCGTCGGTGAATGTGTGTGTGTGTGTTGCTGTGAGTTAAATAAAAGAGAGAGAGAGCACCAGACAGAGAGAGAGCGGGCGGGAGAGATCGGCAGAGAGAGAGGGAGATCGCGGACGCGCGAGTTAAGACGTCTGCAAGAGGTGGCGGACGTCTGACGCCACGTCGTCTGAAGGCGAAGGCGGACGTCTGACCGTTGCGGTGCACCGCGCCTTCGCGCAGAGGACGTGAGGCGTCTCCTGCAGATCGGGTGCGAGGACAGAGAGCGGGCGATGGCGCGCTCGGAGAAGGCGGCGGGGAGTCTACAGTCGGTCGCGGAGGGTTGCAGAGGAGGGCAGGGGTCGGCGCGAGGCCGTAACCAGCCGCTGCAGTGCGCGCGGCGGCCGGCTGCGGGTGCAATGCGGGGTGGACAGAATGGAGACGGAGGCGGGGAATGGGCCTGCAGGCGCGCGCGGAGGGTTGCGCGCCTGCGGGGAAGGTCGCGGAGGAGGCGGGGGGTGCTGCTGTTGCTGCTGTCGCCGCAGTTTAGCTGCTGCTGCTGCTGCTTCAAGCTTCGGCGCTTGAAGCGGCAGCAATGGCGTGGAGACGAAAACGAAGAGAAAAGAAAACACCACGCCCACCGGCTCGTTGAAGAGCTGGGCGGTGGTGCTCCCACTGTGGTGGTGTGCACCACAGTGGGTTCTCCTGCTCGCCGGGTGCCTCCTCGACAGAGGGCCGGCGTATGGGAGGGGAGAACAGTGGAGAGGAAGGTAGTGGCTGTGGGGTCTTTTTTGCTGCAGCAGCCTCCCGTTGCGAGGATTAAGCTGCAGCTACTTATAGAGGAGGAGAGAGTGGCGTGCCGGCTGCAGCAGGGAGAGGGTGTGCGAGTTGCAGCTATAGGGAGCGGCGTTGGTAGGGAGAAGTGACGGGAAGAAGTGCTGCGTGGCTGCTGCATGCAGCTGCGGGAAGAGTGCAGCCGCGGGAAGGAGAGAAAAGAAGAAATCAAGAGGAAAAATAAAAAGAGGGTGATTTTGCAAGGAGGCACTTGAAGAAAAATGTAACTATGCAGGCGATTGTTTCACTCCTCTTCCTCTCTTGATTAAATGCATGCATGCAAGTGTTTTTACAAATGCGATTACAGATCCTATTATGCAATGTTAATGCTAGAAAATAGCACAAGAAGGCGTTATTACAGGCGTGTTTTGAGGTGCAAACAGTACCATCCTCCCTTGCTTTTGACTCCAATAAAGCTCGGGTGGATAATCACTATGATCGTTGTCCTCTAGTGGCCGTGTCTCATTAGGAGAGTCTAAGTGATAGCTATATAAAATTGGATCCCTATTGTCATTAGGTTCCTCAGAATTATTTTCATGATCATGGTTGTATGGGTAGGGATAGGATTATTGGGAAGCGTGTAGCTAAGTTGTCTTATTTCTTCATTTAACTGTTGACTATTCCTCAACATCTCTCCCATTGATTCCATCATTTTCTTTTGCTGTTTTTGCATTTCTATCATAAAAGAGGAGAGGCTACTATTATCAGGTTGGGGAGGATAGTCAATTTTAGGCTCTGGTTGTCTAGGGGTATCGGTCCAACCTCGATACGAAAAATCATTAAGGGTGGGAGGGTTGGGTGTTTGCATGGAAGTAGGGATTTCAGGGTTGGGAAATCTCGCTCCTAGGCTCTGCTCAAAAGTGGGAGTTATCAAGCCAGTACTCCCAGGATAAGAATAAGAATGATCCCATGAATTGTCAATGTACCCATCAAAGGATGGATATGCTCGGGGCATGGGATCCTGATTAAAAGATGGGAAGTATTGACTTTGATAATCTAACTGATAGGAGTAAGGGTAATCCATTTCTTTAAGCAAAACAGTTTTAACTCTCTTAGGATTTATCAAAATTCAGAGTATAAGCAGAAAACTTCCTAGAGAGTTCTACTGTCAAAGAAAACTCAAATTCAAAGGGATCTGTTTTTAGTATATTGAAGGTCTTAGAATTAAATGTTCAATTGGTGGCCAAACAAGTTTTGCAAAAAATTACGCTTCCTAGGCCAACCTTCACTGGTGCCTATAACCTACTCGCAAGGGATGGAAGTCTCGAATTGAGCCCACACATGAGGAACCGAAGTAACTTGGTGGATAGGCTTGTTGATTTCCGACTAACTTCCCTTGTGGTGCAAAAGAGGAAAGGTAGAAATTTATCTAGTGACCTTATGTGTAAGGTGCACAGTGTCTCAAGTGTGCAAACATACGATTGTGTTTTGATTTTTGAAATTTCGCAAACACGATCCTTTTGCACACAATTTTCAGTCACAGATTTTAAGGTCCAACCTCTTAGCAGTCCCAATTTTTAAAGTGACCACTGAATTAATTTGATTCAAGCACTTTAGTGGTCTTAGATTTAGGTTCAATGCATATGCATGACAGGTAATTGATGCTCAAGAGAAGACGTGCCTTACTCCAGCTTTCTTCGTGCAATGCATGCAATGCAGTAAAAATAAACTATATGCTGCTCATTCAGTCCTATATGATCGTCCTATAGATATGCAGCTTCTAGCAGGTAGTTCGATTTTTTTTTTAATAATAATAATAAACAAACAGACCTAATCTACTAACTAACCGAAATGCAGTTCAAACAATGCAAATAATCCTATAATCTAAATAAATGGGAACACGCTCTCGAAAATATGCTCTCGCATACAAGAGCGATAAGAAATAAGGTGGCACTGGGAACACGTTCCCAAAAATACCCGACAAGGGTCCAAAAGATAGAAATTAAATTCTAATGTCTATCTAACTAAATCTAACTAAGATCTACTGACTAAATCAGAAATAGGCTTCTTCGTAAGCCTATGTGCATGGGATCAAGGCCCACGTGTTCCTGTTGCCATCCTCCAAGTGGCGTCAAGGTCCACCAAAAAGATCGTCTCCGCCGTGTGTGTCATTCAGGTTCAATGTCATCACTTTGCTGTGCCTGTCGCCGTGTCAGATTCCTTGCATAAAAAAAAATGATCAGATGATTGTGCAACTCAGAATATTCAAAAAATAATAACGTGAATCTATTGCGTCTATTGCCTCCCCTGCAACGGCGCCAATTTGATAAGTCGACTTTCCGTTATGCGTTGTAGTATTTAAGTGGTGGAAAAATCGACTAATCAACAATAAAAAAAATAACCACTCATAGAAGAGCGGGTCGTGTCCACAGGGAGGCAATTATGCAATAAACTCTCGATTATTTCGTATTCTTTCGGTTAAGTGCGAAAATCCCTAGTAAAATCCGACATAAAATGCGAATGAAAGAAGATTCACAATAATTCAAAAATATAAGGGTATATGTGCAATTTTCCCTCACTCAAATCTTCAATAAATATATGATGATTTTATGTAATTTTCAATTGACATATACTAGAGAAAGCTGGTGCACATGTTAATCCCAAAACCAATCTTGAAATAGGTGAATATCAATAACGTGCAGTTATCAGAAAGTATGAGTGTGCATTTACAATTTTGTCACAATAAAATAATAATTAAATCAAAAATCAAGTGTTGGCAATGGCAGCAAATGTAATTTTTAATTGAATGAAAAATAGAGCATTTGCTCTCTCTCTTGCTCGTGTGAGGGAAGGAGCGTCGGCAGGGCTGTCAACACGCAAGGGAGGTTGCCGAAGATGAGGCCTATCCGATGGAGGTTGCGACGTCGATGGAGATGGCCAAAGGTGGCCGACCGACGGAAGAGAAGAACGTCGGAGGAGGCGCACTTGTGGGGCAGCACCTGCAGTGAAGGGCGCTGGAGGAGAGGTGTGGTGCGGTCGTCTGCAGCGCCTGCGGGGGGGGGAGGGGAATCGCGTATAGGTGGTGGCAGGGGCGCTGTGCCTATGTGGGTGCGTGAGGGCGGGCAGTGCAGGAGTGCGCAAAGTTGCAGTGAGCGTCTGTGGGCGCTGGAGAAGGGCGCCTGCAGGGCACTTGTGGTGAGGCGGGTGCCTGCGGAAGAGCGGGGCAGTGCGTATAGGCAGAGCGCAAGTGAGGGCGGCTGGAGATGAGCGATGGAGAAGGAGCGGGCACTTGCAGGTGGCTAGGCTGGTCTGCAGAGAGGGGAAGCCCTGCGGTTGCGAAGGCAAACGCTGGTTCGGTGCCTGCGGTGCTTGGCAGGGGCGCGGGTGAGCGGTGCGACTATGCAGTGCCTACAGGTGTGAGCTTGGCAGTAGTGAAGGCGCGTAGTGCCTTCAGGTGTGGCTGGAGGGAGCGCTGGATGGAGCAGCTGGTGAGGCGAGGCGGGTCTGCAGAGGTGGGGGGCACGCTGCAGGGAGGCGCTGGAGGGTGGATGGGCGCTTGTGTGGCTGAAGGGCAAGATGGGGTGATGGCGCTGGAAGGGAGGATGCGCTTGCGGGCGTGGCCTGGCAGGGGCGTTGGAGATGGGTGCTTGGTGCACAGTGTTTGCCCTCTCCACGGTGGAGAAGATGGAGTAGTTCCCTGCAGGGGGGAAGATCCAGATCCTCCTCTCCTTTCTCCGCCTCCTTTTTAACTCCTCTCTCCTTGCATGCATGAGTTAAGGGATTTTCCAAATCCCTTTGCTACTTTTGGCTGGCGAGCGTTGAGGGGAGAGTTGCGGCTAGCCGGAGGATGTGAAAAAGATGGCGCCGTTTGTTAGAAAGGAAAATTTACCCTCACCTCCTTGTTCTTTTCCCAATATTCTTCCTGCACATAAGAACATAGAATCATTACTTATTAAGTTATAGAATGCTATAAAATAGATGTAAACTTAAATCATGATGCATGCAAACATTCTATAACTTAGTGTAGTTATTAACAAACCTAAAAGGTACGATTAAAGTTACTTAAGCGTAATATTAGTCCATTAAAATGGACTCATCAGGCACTTCCACCAAATAAGCCACCCAAAATCCACTTGGTCATCCCAAAATTCTCCAAGAATGCCTCATGTATAAAAGTACGTATGTCGTGTTATGTTGTGCTGATAAATATAGCAGTATGTTTTGTTGTGGCATTATCCCTATAGATTTGCATACAGAAGAGTTGTTTTCTCGAAAAAAAAAGAGAAGAAAAAGAAAAAAATGTGTTGTGAAACTGTTGCGTAATGTGAGTCAAGTTAAATGTTTTGAGGCAAAAACACCTACCACCCTCACGAACCACCAAATACAGCCTTAACCTACTTTTTCTGTATTTCTGATCGCCTGAATACGGGCCGAGGGCTTCTGACATAGTCGTAGGGTTATCAAAACCTAATTAAAAGTGTCATGCCATGTGAGACCACCAAATACATTTGCAAATTTGGTGAGATGTGAGCTCAGGAAGAAAAAGAAAGAGAGAGAGAGAGAGAGAGAGAGAGAGAAGAGTACAAAAGATTAAAGAGTGCACAATTTTTCCAGCCCCTCCCTAAGTTGATTTATTCAATAATCTGGAAATCTAAAATTCTAAAATACTAGTCTTTAAGAAGCACTAGAAGAGAGTGTCCTACCAAATACAATCCAGTTAACTCAGACATCTCCTACCCCAACCAAACACTGGGGCCAAAATTAGAAAATATTTTATAACCCTGAGAGAAGAGGTTCACCTATCCCGACAGAATTTTACTAGGGTTCAAGTACAAGCTTTAAATGTATATTGACTCTTTGCTTGGATCTGTTGTAGAAGCTACAACATTATATATTCATAGTTTCTGGGTTCTGAATTTTTGGATACAACAAAAAAGAAATAAATCTTCAGTTTAACTCTTGATAAAATGCATTTAGTCTTGCACTTGCTAGGGACTAGCAAGATTTAGACATGGGGGTATGATTGCACAGCAATCATAGGCCCTAATTTTCCTGAATTAAGCTAGAACTTAGCTTAACATGAATATTCTACATGCATACGCATCATATTTGATAACACCACACAAGGGGGTAATAATTATGTTGAATATGGCCCATCTTTAGAATGAAAGGCACAACATAAGTAGAATAGGAGCATTGCATGCAGCATGTACCAAGATTGCTTATAAACTGTATTAATGGCCATTTGTGTAAGAATTTGTCAAAGCAGGCCTCAGATGAGCAATCGGACCGCACGGATGGATTCAGAACGACGAATGGAGTCCAACGGACTCAAGATCGGCCAAATCCGACATCCGGAGCTCCTACAATGGGCCCAAGAAGTTCTGACCGTTGATCTGGAGATCAACGGCCCAGATTGTGCCACGTCAGCCCCGCCCCCACCGCACGCACGCCTTCAGCCAGCCGAGGACAAATCTCGGCCATTGATCTTCGATCGAACGGCCGAGATCCGCGCGCCCGCCCGCGGTCGCCGCGACAAAAGCGCGGGTGTGGCGCAACGGTTAGCTCGCATGCCTGCATCCACGCGACGCGCGTTCGAGCCGCGCGGGGGGGGGGGGGATTTGAAGGCGGGCGAAGGGTGCGGAGAAATTGGGTTGCCCGATCAGCAGCGGGCGGCCCAATTTCTCCGCACCCTTCGCCCGCCTTCAAATCCCCCCCCGCGCGGCTCGAACGCGCGTCGCGTGGATGCAGGCATGCGCGCTAACCGTTGCGCCACGGGTGGCCAAGATCTACCACGCGACGCGGCCGCAGCGCACGAGCGCCCACGCGCGCGCGCACGCCGGGCGAAGACGTGCGCGCACACGTGCGCCCAAGGCACGATCTCAGCACGGGCGAGGAAGACTCGAAGATCGGACGGCTGTCGTTCAGCGACCACGGATCGTGCGAGGAGAAGGAACGGGGCGGGCGGCTGACCGGCGGTGAGAGGGCTACACCGATGCTTTTGGAAGTGATTTTAGCGACGCTCTGGATGTCGCGAAAGCCCCTTCTTGTTTTAGGAAGCCCTTAACTCTATTTAAACCCCCTCCAACCACCATTCAAGGCATTCACTCCCCCTTGCAACTACTCCACTCCTCTCTTAGCTAGCTTTAGGCACTCTTGTAATCACCGGAGACGACGAGCCACCGACGGAGCCTCCTCCACCATCGTGGCTGCCTCGTCGCTCTCCACTCTCTTTCTCTCTCTCTCTCTCATAAGCTTTCCGTTACTTTTGTTGAAGCATGTATTTAATGTTGTAAGCTATGAACTACGAATGCATGTTGAATGAAGTTATTTTCCGTTCAATTGCCATTTTAATTTCTGTTTAAGTTGCATGATCAAAACCAAGAGCTTTCTAACCCGAAACTCTCTCTCTCTTTATCTCTCTCTTTCGCTTTTCAAAAATCGCATCTTTCGCAAGCAAAACTATGCCTTTTCCGTGACAACAAGTGATAAACAAAAATCCGATTTCCACACCTCCCTGAGACCGACACTCGGACTCACCTCCGTTTACTTCTTTTAGAACCGACGTATCAAGTGCGACTATAACGACACCTCTTAACACACACGCACAAAGACACGTCAGTTTTTGGAGCCGTTGCCGGGGAGGAAATGGATTTGTTTTATCACCTCCATTCCACACTCATTCTCACATCGTCTAATGCCCTATTTTCCTTTTTACTTGACGGTTGCAGGAATTCGGTGCATGGACGGCGAAGCGACGCATTCCACGACGGTAGCAAGGGAGTAGGCGCCTCGAGGACCTCTAGTGAGTAACCTATCTCTCATTGTTTGCTTGTGTGAAAAAGCTAAAAAAATTGTAAAAACTGAAAAAAATTGGTGTGGTGTATGATTACTTGACCCACATCCTTAACACATCATCCCACAAAAAAATGTACACTCTAACATTCTGAATAAATTCTTGGATTGTTCTTTTCTTTTTCTTGAGTGGTGTTTCCGAAGCCACCGTGAATTGACCTGGGCCGCACCACTCAACCCTAAAACTGACTCATCTAATAGAAGCTGCATGATCATTAGGATGAGTACACTAGGGTTTTAGAGCCTCTACAAAAGAAAAGGAAATCTACTTTCACCAAGTTGTGTGCAGAACGTGACGTGCCCACTGAAACTTGTTTGAAAACATTAAGACACGGCAACCCTAAAAAGTACTAAAGAAAGGATGAAACACTACAAGACACCACATCTTAACAAATCCTTGCTTGAAAATCATGTTTTGCTAGAAGCACACACTTTGAAAGTGGAAAATTAAGAGGCACCACCCCAATCAACGCCTCATCACATCACCCTAAGCACAAGCACTATCCTAACCCTTTAAAACTGAGTAGACGTGCCCTAGGCAGGACTGAGTTAAGTCTCAAAAGGTGAGGTTTTGTTCACTAGGCACTTGGCTTTCATTCCCTTGGTAGAATCTGGTGACTAGGCTGCAGGGCAGTGTCAAACGACCGCGGTTGTGGGGTCTATGGAACCGGAGGCGCAAGCCAAAGGAAGAACCTTCCCTGCAATCCCCTCGTAATCAACCTGGCCAGATTAGCCTTGGGAAGGGGAGTCCAGTGCTTGCGGACTTAATCACCCTTTGTGAGATTTCTAGGTCTCCTGAGGAATACACCATAAGGGCTAGGCATGGGTGCTTGATTGAAACACATTTCTCGCATCTGTCGCCCTTCGCATCCCCTCCTATTCTTCTCTAGTGTATGCACGGGAGGCGCTCACTGCATCCCGAGTTGTGTGTTTTGGGGCAGGAATCTAGGCGACGTAATTCTGTTGAAAACATGGCTGAACCTAGGGTAGATGTGGCTGAGGATCAACCCCCACTTGATGCTATGGCCATCATCCAAGCTCAAATCAATGCTAACCATCGGCTTCAGCAACAACAAATCCACACCATCATGCAAGCCATACAACGGTTACAGAACCCACAAGAACAACCACCACCACCTTTCCACGACATACCAGGGCAACCACCACTTGATTTACCGCCATTTCAGGACCAGCCAAGACCCCTCCGTGATTTCTATAACCCTTCTGCTATTAGAGTCGAGCCACACCTTAGGATCCCCGAGGGGGGAGATGATTTTGACCTAAAATTGAATGTCTTAAGTCTGATCCAGAGCCACTTTCATGGAAGCTCAAATGAGGACCCCTTTCAGCACCTAGAGGATCTCGACCGCATAGCACGAACGGTGAAACCTAGGAACATTAGCCTTGACATTGTTCTAATCCAGATGTTCCCTTTCTCATTAAGAGACAAGGCTTCTCATTGGCTTAGAACCCTAGGTAGACCCATCACCACCTGGGAAGAACTGAGGCATGCATTTTTAAAGAAATTCTTCCCCATAGGAAAGACCAATGCCCTTAGAAGAGCTATCACTACCTTCACACTCCAGGGTGGGGAACAATTTCATGAGGCATGGGAAAAATTTAATGAACTTTTAAGGAAATGCCCACACCACGAAGTTCCAAGGTGGCAATTGGCCCAGATCTTCTACCACGGTCTGGACAGCAACCTATGGAACTTCGTTGATACCTCATGCGGGGGAAACTTCCTAAACAAAGATGAGGAGAGTGTGTTTGAGCTCTTTGAGTCTATGAGCGAGAATTCGCTCAACAATGCCTCCATGAACAAGTTTAACAGGTCCAGTCAACCCTGTGGTAGGATTTATGAGGTGCAAGCAAATTCTGGAATGGTTGACATGGACATCATTGCCAAAAAGTTGGATCGAGTGGAATTGGTGGACAAAAAGATTGATGAGCTACTGAATCAGACCAGGAACCCCTTGCAGACTTTCTCCCTAGCAAAGGGAGCACATAATGTTGACTTGGTCCAGCCCTTCACCCAACTGAACCTGGAACAACCCCTGACCACGTTCTAGGGAGGGACCTTTGCTCCCTCGACCCTTGATTACTCCCTTCCCTCTTCATCAACATCGGCTATCCTAGAAGATGTGCAAGCCATCCAAAGATATGCGAAACCTGACCCTTTCTCCAACACTAACAACACCGGCTGGCGTAACCACCCCAACTTTGGTTGGACAAACCAGAAACCACCGCAATTCCAAAACCAGCCCAGGCCAAACCAGCAGCCACACTTACCCCCTATCAGCAAGGACCACAAGTTAGACCCCAATATAACCAGAATAGGGCGGCCCCTCCCCTACAAAACCAAATGGATACCTTAATAAAGATGATGGCTGACATGAACCAGAAACATCAGGAGGAAATGGCCTTGGTAAAGGGACAGTTAAGCCAACTCTTGGACTGTAAACAACAAGGATCCCTACCTTCCCAGCCACAATCGAACCCGCGAAATATAATTAACAGAGGCCCCAATTCGCAAGGGTTCCAAAGCAACGCCGGGCAGGCTCACATGGTCCAGCCAGCCCTGCAAATACCTCCTGGGTTTGGCGCTTCTTCGTCCTCGTCTTCTCAAGGATCACCCCATGGCCCCAATGCCTCTGCGAATGCAGTGACCTTGAGAAGCGGCACCAAAACCCAGGATCCCAAATGGCCGACTCCCCCCGAGACTTTACCTGTTGAAATACCCGACTCAGAAGAGGCACCAACCAAGGACCCAGACATGGAACCAATCCACATTCAGACACCCTACCCTGAGGCCTTGGAAACAATCAAGAAAAAGAAGAATATTATGGAAACTGAGGAGCTGTTGGAAATTTTTAAGCAAGTACAGATTAATATTCCGCTCCTAGAAGCCGTCAAACACATCGCTGCTTACGCCAAGTTCTTAAAGGATGCCTGTACACCCAAGCGTAAGCCAAGACCGTAAGCACCTAGGAAGGTTGTACTTTCTGAGCAAGCAAGTTCCGTGATATCAAGCAACCTTCCACTCAAGCGAACTGACCCAGGAGCGCCCCTGATTTCTTGCAATATCGGGGACATGATGTTTGATAGAGTGCTCCTGGACCTAGGTGCTTCTATCAATCTAATTCCAACAACCCTGTACCACCAATTTGCCTTTGGGGAGCTGACACCAACCCCTGTCACCATCTAGCTGGCTGATAGATCTGTGAAAACCCCGAAGGGGGTTGTCGAGGACGTAATTGTACGGGTCAAGGACTTCTATTTCCTGGTTGACTTTTTGGTGCTCGACATGGAAGTCCCTGAAAAATTACAGAACACACCCATAATTTTAGGCAGACCTTTCTAAGCTACGGCTAAAGCAAACATTGATTGCGACACGGGATGTATGGAAATCATCTTTGGGGACAGGAAAATGCAATTGGATATCTTTCGGGCGAAAAAGTCTTTTGATTGCGATTACATTGAGGAACATGATCCCGTGGAAACTTTAATCGAGGAATGCCTCACCCTCAGTTCTGTCTCAGACCACCAAACTCGTAGTTCTGACCCGTCACCATCATTACCCGTGGACCTCTGTAAGGCTGAGTATCATCACATGACACCATTTGAAGAGATCGATGTTGATCAACTACTGCCCTTTCCCTTCCCATCAACTGTGGTCCCACCCGCACCGGAACTTAAACCATTGCCCGAAAATCTCAAGTACGTCTTCTTGGGACCTGACTAGACCTTCCCAGTGATTATTAATTCTCATCTAACCAGGGATTAGGAACTCAGGTTGACTGCAACCCTTTCAGAACATCGGGCCGCCATTGGTTGGACCATTTCGGATTTAAGAGGAATTAGCCCCACCTATTGCACCCACAAGATTTACCTGGAAGACGGGGCCCAACCTTCCCGCCAGATGCAGAGACGTTTAAACCCTAACATGCGAGAGGTCGTTAAAAAAGAAATCATCAAGTGGCTTGACGCCGACATCATCTACCCTATCTCCGATAGCCCCTGGGTGAGCCCTACTCAAGTGGTTCCAAAGAAAGCTGGGCTCACCGTTGTCACCAATGATCATGGCGAATCCATCCCCACCCGCACCACTACCGCATGGCGGGTGTGTATTGATTATAGGAAGCTTAATGAAGCCACTAAGAAGGACCACTTCCCCTTGCCATTCATTGACCAAATCCTTGAAAGATTGGCAGGGCAGAAGTATTTTTGCTTCCTGGATGGATATTCAGGATATAACCAAGTCGCAATTGCTCCAGAAGATTAGGAAAAGACCACATTCACTTGCCCGTATGGCACGTTTGCATTCCATCGAATGCCGTTCGGGTTATGCAACGCACCTGCGACCTTCCAGCGTTGCATGCTAGCCATTTTTCAAAAATGGTGGGTGAATACTTGGAGGTCTTTACGGATGACTTCTCTGTATTCAGGAATTGATTCGACCATTGTCTGAGCAACTTGGAGAAAATCCTGAAACGATGTATCGAGGTTAACTTGGTGTTAAGTTGGGAAAAGAGCCATTTTATGGTTCAAGAAGGAATTGTCCTCGGTCACATCGTCTCGCATAGGGGTATCGAGGTAGATCGAGCTAAGGTTGATTTAATTTCCAAACTTCCTCCACCTAGTTCGGTCCGGCAGATTCGCTCCTTCCTAGGACATGTTGGCTTCTACCGAAGGTTCATCAAAGACTTTTCCAAGCTTTCAAAACCCTTGACCGACCTTTTAGCCAATGACGCCATATTCCACATGTCTCCTGATTGCATCCAAGCTTATCACACCCTCCGGGACTTAGTCTCCACCGCACCTGTACTTCAACCCCCAGACTGGTCCAAGGGCTTTGAGATTATGTGTGATGCATCAAATTTTGCCATAGGTGCTGTCCTAGGACAAAGGCAAGACAAGAAGCCCGTGGTGATCTACTACGCGAGCAAAACGTTGGATGAGGCCCAACGTAATTATACCATCACAGAAAAAGAGTTGCTCGCTGTAGTATTTGGACTTGAAAAATTCCGCTCATACTTGCTGTGATGCCACGTGGCTATTTACACTGACCATTCAGCCATCCGGCATCTGTTGGCCAAAAAGTACGCAAAGCCCAGGCTCATCAGATGGATCCTGCTTTTGCAGGAATTTGACTTGGAAATTCGAGACAAGGCCAGATCAAAAAATGTGGTGGCTGACCACTTGTCGAGACTTCATCCAGACCACATTGGACCCTCCCTACCTCTATCTGATACCTTCCCTGATGAACACATCCTAGCCTGCAAGACAAGAAAATGCCATGGTATGCTGACTACATCAATTACCTGGTTATAGGACAAACCCCGCACAGCTGGTCTAGACAGCAACGGGACAGGTTCTTGGCTGAGGCCTAGCACTATTTCTGGGATGATCCCATGTTGTTTCACCTCTGTGCTGATCAGATCATCAGAAAGTGTATCCCTGAAGATGAAGTTCAGAGTGTGCTTTCCTTTTGTCATGACCAAGCATGTGGCGGCCACTTCTCTGGAAAGAAAATAGCTGCAAAGTGTTGCAGCCTGGATTTTACTGGCCGTCCCTATTTAAGGATGCACACATCTTTGCCAAAACTTGCTCACTCTGCCAAACACTGGGGACCATGACCAAGAAAGATATGATGCCCCTTCAGCCCATTTTGATTGTCTAAATCTTCGACGTTTGGGGCATCTATTTTATGGGCCCCTTTCCACCATCCAACAGCTTCGAGTACATCCTGGTCTCAGTAGGCTATGTTTCCAAGTGGATTGAAGCCGTCGCCACCCGACGATGCGATCACAAGATTGTCATGGACTTTGTGAAGAAGAACATCTTTTCCCCGTTTGGAATACCCAAGGCCATGATCAGTGATGGTGGAAGCCATTTTATCCATTTCCAATTCCGTGCCCTACTTAGAAAATACGGGGTAAACCACCGCATTGCCACCCCATATCATCCACAAACAAATGGGCAGACTGAGGTCTCCAATAGACAAATCAAGAGCATTTTACAAAAGATTGTGAGACCTGACAGGAAATACTGGTCCACATGACTTGATGATGCCCTGTGGGCATACGGGACCGCTTTCAAGACCCCGATAGGCATGTCGCCTTATCGCTTGGTCATCGGCAAGGCCTACCATCTTCCTGTCGAATTGGAACACCGGGCTTACTGGGCTGTCAAGCAGTGTAACATGGATCCCCAGTTAGCCGGTGCGCAGAGGACGCTGCAATTATCTGAGCTCGAAGAAATCCGTCGGGATGCCTTTGACAATAGTCGACTGTATAAGGAGAAAATGAAAGCCGTCCACGACTGACTCATTCATAGAAAAACCTTTGAGCCTAACCAGCAAGTTTGGCTGTTTGATGCACGCCTAAAACTCTTCCCAGGGAAACTCAGGTCGAAATGGACAGGACAATTTCGGGTGGTTAAGCCCTATTCTAATAGGGCGGTTGAAATCACTGATCTTAACACTGGACACACTTTTACAGTTAATGGTCAAAGATTGAAGCATTTCCTGGCCCAGGTACCCCCCAAGGAAAGTGTCACCCTCATTGAGGGCTGACACCGAGCACCGCCTAGCTGGAGGCGTTAAACTCAGCGCTTCCTGGGAGGCAACCCAGAGGATTCAGACTGATCAGGTAGTTCACTCAAGTACTATCTTTTTGAACCCTTTTGCATCATGTATCTACCAATGAGGACATTGTCCAACTTAAGCATGGGGGGGTGGTAAATTGCATAATCCTGAGCTCAATTAATCAGTTTGAATGAATAAATTAATTAAAAAAAAAATTTAGGAAAAAAACTTAGGCATTAGAAACTTGTCAATAGTGGGAAATAATACAGAAAGAACTTAAACACTTAGACTTTTCAGGCCTTCAGGCTTAATCAGCCCTGGTGTCCGTTAAAATATGGATTTAGCGGCGAATCCTTGCAACCTTAAGCTATTCTAATCCACCTACTAAATAAGGTAATAAGTATACGACTTATTAACTCACCCTCTAACTCAGAAAAGCTTTGAGTCTAAGCATCTGCACACATTTTTGAACAGACTCACTTCTCGGAGATTTTGACAGAAATTGGGTAGCTAATGAACTCTCTAGGGTGGTATGGCTGGCAAGTTGTTGTGGGTAACAGCCCATTGGAAGGTTGTCCAGAACCCAGCCATAGGCCATTTCTTTTTCATTGCCTTTAGGTACATTTGAGAACAGGGAAGGCACCTACAAAAAAAAAAAAAAAAAAGGAAGAAGAAGAAGAAAAGAAAATAAACCACACTTCACTGCACAAGTATGGCTGGCAAGTGATCGTGGGTAACAACCCATTGGTCGGTTGTCCAGAGCCCAGCTCAATAATTGCACAAAAAAGACCAAAACACTTAAGGAAGAAGCGGGGAAGTAGTACAAACCGGGGAGATATACACTGGAAAATTCCTTGTGTTGACCCAAATTAAAACAAATGTAGGGAGAAAGCTACCAATCGAACAAATACACCTTCAGGAAAATTTGTTTCCTTTTCCAGTCACCTAGAGGCGTAGAAACTCAAAGTCTATCTCAATTACCGTTAAGTGAGTCTATCACAACATTCACACCAAGATGCTTAGCACTTAGGGTTTTGACCGAGTTTTGGGTGGGTTGGGTAGCCGTAAAAAGTTGCCAACCCACACTGAATTCTGAAAAAAATTCTTAAAAAATATATATATACGTATGTATAGTTATATATACATTAAAGCAAGGATTCGGGTGATTCGTATTTTGGCAGACACTCGGGTGCTGCTTAGTCTTTGTAGATTAAGATCTGCGTATATTTCCTCTTATTGACAAGTAACGAAGTGCCTAAGCAATTACTTCTTGAATTCTGCAAGGAAATAAAGACTAGAATAAACCTTGCTAGGGACTAGCAAAGAGTAAGCATGGGGGTATGATAACACACACAAGGGGGTAATAATTATGCTGAATATGGCCCATCTTTAGAATAAAAGGCACAACATAAGTAGAATAGGAGCATTGCATGCATCATGTACCAAGATTGCTTATAAACTGTATTAATGGCTATTTGTGTAAGCATTTGTCAAAGCAGGCCTCAGATGAGCAATCGGACCGCACGGATGGATTCAGAACGACGAACAGAGTCCAACGGACTCAAGATCGGCCAAATCCGACATCCGGAGCTCCTACAATGGGCCCAAGAAATTCTGACCGTTGATCTGGAGATCAACGGCCCAGATTGTGCCATGTCAGTCCCGCCCCCACCGCTCGCAGGCCTTCAGCCAGCCGAGGACAAATCTTGGCTGTCGATCTTCGATTGAATGGCCGAGATCCACGCGCCCGCCCGTGGTCGCCGCGATAAAAGCGCGGGCATGGCGCAACGGTTAGCGCGCATGCCCTCATCCACGCGACGTGTGTTCGAGTCGCGCGGGGGGAGATTTGAAGGCGGGCGAAGGGCGCAGAGAAATTGGGCCGCCCAATTAGCAGCGGGCGGCCAGGATCTCGCCACGCGGCGCGACTGCAGCGCACGAGCGCCCACGCACGCGCGCACGCCGGGCGAAGACGCGTGCGCACACGCGCGCCCAAGGCATGATCTCAGCACGAGCGAGGAAGACTCTCAGCCGTTCGATCTTTGATCGGACGGCTCTCATTCAGCGGCCACGGATCGTGTGAGGAGAAGGAATGGGGCGGGCGGCTGACCGGCGGTGAGAGGGCTACACCGACGCTTTTGGAAGCGATTTTAGCGACGCTCTGGATGTCACTAAAGCCCCTTCTTCTTTTAGGAAGCCCTTAACTTTATTTAAACCCCCTCCAACCACCATTCAAGGCATTCACTCCCCCTTGCAACTACTCCACTCCTCTCTTAGCTAGCTTTAGGCACTCTTGTAATCGCCGGAGACGACGAGCCACTGACGGAGCCTCCTCCACCGCTGTGGCTGCCTCGTCGCTCTCCACTCTCTCTCTCTCTCTTAAGCTTTCCATTACTTTTGTTGAAGCATGTATTTAATGTTGTAAGCTATGAACTACGAATGCATGTTTAATGAAGTTATTTTCCGTTCAATTGCCATTTTAATTTCTGTTCAAGTTGCATGATCAAAACCAAGAGCTTTCTAACCCTAAACTCTCTCTCTATCTCTCTCTCTCGCTTTTCAAAAATAGCATCTTTCGCAAGCAAAACTCTGCCTTTTCCATGAAAACAAGTGATAAACAAAAATCCGATTTCCACGCCTCCCTGAGACCGACACTCAGACTCACCTCCGTTTACTTCTTTTAAAACCGACGTATCAAGTGCGACTATAATGACACCTCTTAACACACACGCACAAAGACACGTCAATATTCTGCATCGTAGTTGATATATGTGTTTTATGCATTAAACTATGTTATTTAAGAGGTATTAATGATTGCATGTAATCCAGGGTTGCAATTGACCGATCCAACCTTATGGATCTGTTCGGAATAACGACGGAAGTCCAACGCATCCAAGCTTACATCAATCAAACTCCTGTAGCACCCTAGGGAGTCCGTAGAAGAGCAAGAGACAAGGGGCAGACTGAAGAAGATCTAGACATCAAATGACAAAACCAACCATACGGATGGATCCGAATCGACGTTCGTAGTCCAACAGTGCAGAAATCAACTTAATCGGAGGCATACATCAGTAGATACATGGAAAAGAAGATCAACCGCCACAAGCGTGCCATGTTGTCTGCATAGATTGGATGAGTATAAATGGAAACTAACAAGTATATATACTAAAGGGTTTGCATAGTGCATTGGCTCGTGCACGTGCACATGTAAGCGCGGGACACAGGTTCGAGCCCTACACTACACAAAATTGATGCAGAGTCGTGGGCAGGCACGTATGCGTGATTGGAGGGCTGAGATGTGTCCACGTGGCATGATCGCGTGGGTTGCTGCAAGATCAGGAAGGTGCGAGAGGCATGCGTAGGATTTGAAATCGGACGGCTGAGATGATGAGGTAGGATTTGAAGGCGAAAATGCGAAGGTGCGGGAGAGCGGGACCCATGCGATGAAGGATCTGAGAGCGCACAGTGTGCCATGTGGTAGCATCAGAGAGAATCGAGGAAAGAAGAAGGATTTGCATAAGATATAAAAGGACCAAAGGCCCCCCTCCCTTGGGAAGAAACATAACACTCAACTCTCTCTTCATTCTTTTTCTTCTTCTTCCTTCTTCTACCTCTCTCTCTTCTTCTTCTTCTTCCCGTCTTCTCTGCATCCCCTTCTGAAGAATCCGTTGGGCCACCTTAACGGATCATTGTTGCTCTTTTCAACCTCTCTGAAAGGCCACCACGATCTACTCGTGGTGCCCTTGTTCTATTCCATAAGTAGTTTATATTCATATTATCACTTAGTTTAGTTTCATGTATGAAATTCATGTTCAAACTCTCTATGTGATATATATATCGTGATTCATTGTGTCTATTATTTAGTAATTAGATTTAGAATAAGTGCATGAAATCAAAAGCATTTTTCTGCCTCCCTGTGATCGACCGGGACTCCCAGTTTCGTTAATTTTATTTGTCGAGACGTAATTCGCACTATACTACGACGTATTCATCTTTTACGTGATCTACGCCACAGGCAACGGGTGATTACCACTTTCTCCCAGCGGCCGGGGGAACCATTTTATGGTGCCTTGGAGCGATTCTAGGAACTTTTGAGGAGGTGTCCACACCAAGAGATGCCGAAATGGCAACTCATGCATATTTTCTATCACAGGTTGGTTGGAAAACTCCATAATCACGTGGACGCCTCCTGCGGAGGCAATTTCCTCAATAGGGATGTAGATAGTGCATACCACCTATTTGAGGAAGTCAGCAAGAACTCAATTAATCATGCCTCCATGGATGCATTCAATTGGTCCCAACAACCCAGGTCAAATGCTAATGAGATATAGGATTCTCATTCATTTGACATGGAATTAATTTGTAATAAGCTTGATAAAATGGACTTGGTTGCCAAAACAATGGAAGAATGGATGTCTGGGAATTCAGGAAACACTTCTACACCTACTCAATCCCAGAATTTGGGATTCCATTCCTTACAAGCTCCCATGGGGTGGGAGTCGTGAACCAACTTGAATCGGCTCAACCTGGGAGCCAAGATTTCTCGGAAACTTATGGGTTCCAAACTAAGGCCTTTGATCCTAGTTTTTCTGATCCTTCCTTCTCTCCATCCTCATCCTATGAGGATGCGTATGCAATGCAGGAGAATGTTAGGTCCAACCTATATTCCAACACTTATAACTCGGGTTGGAGGAACCACCCCAACTTCTCCTGGAAAAGTCAGGGGCAACAGACCCAAACTTGACCCAGCAACTATGCATCTCAAAGACCTATGGGTCAAGGCCAAGTATACACCTAGTTGCCCTCGAGACTGGTTATTCAGTCATCCTGGAATGCCCAACAATCTACAGGGCAGGCTGATTTATATCGGTAGATGGTGGAAATGCAAGGGTCCATGCTTCAGCTTATGCAGCAAATGAAGACATCATTAGAGAACTTGCAATCCGGGTTAACTGCTGATACCCGACAACCCGGATCTTTGCCATCCAAACCCGTACCCAACCCGCGCAATGTGCAAAATCAAAGCAATAGAGCCCAAGGGTGTGGGAATCAAAGGGACCCACACACACATGCTCAGGTGGTTGAGTAGGGTCCCTCCTCTTCTTCTCCTTCTGGCTACATGACCAATCAGGGCCCTCCAATCTTCACTAACCCACCTCAAGACCCGAACCCATATGCCTCTGTAAACTTTGTCACCTTGAGAAGTGGGAAGCAGACCCAGAACCCTGAATTACCTTCTAGAAGCCAAAACCCTGGGGAGCTTGAGAGAGATGAGGAGGAGATTGAAGAAGACAATAAGGCCCAGGGATCAGAAATTGAAAATACCACCCATATCCTGTTCCTTGAATTCCTATTGAAAACCAAGAAGAAGTAAACCCTAGATAGCAACGAGGAGCTCCTGAATTTATTCAAGAGCATAGAGATCAATATTCCGCTCCTCGATGCTATTAAGCACATCCCAGCTTATGCTAAATTTATGAAAGAACTATGTACCCAAAAGCGTAAGTCGAGAGAACCCACTTAGAGGAAAGTGATTCTCTCTGGGCAGGCAAGTTCTGTGATCCTGCATCACCTTCCTCAAAAGAAGAAAGATCCAGGTGCCCCCTTGATCTCATGCATTATTGGGGAATACACTTTTGATAGGGCACTTTTGGATCTAGGTGCATCCATCAACCTGATTTCTATTTCTCTTTACGAGAGGTTTGGATTAGGTGAACTCAGGCCAACCTCAGTAATGCTATAATTAGCGGACTGTTCGGTCACCACACCAAGGGGCGTTATTGAGGATGTAATCGTCAAGGTCAAGGATTTCCATTTTCCCATAGATTTCCTCGTCCTTTACATGGATGTACCTAACGATTTGAGGAACACGCCCATCATGCTGGGGTATCCGTTCCTAGCTACCACCAAGGCCAACATAAATTGTGAAAGCAGTAGTATGGAGATCGCCTTTGGGGATAAGAAGCTAACTCTGGATATTTTTAAGGCAATAAGAGGATTTGAGGATTTTGGATTCATTGAGGAGCTCGAGGATCAGGATCTTGAGACTTGTATGACAATCAGTGCACTCGAGGACTCCACCAGCTTTAGCGAACCCAACCCACAACCCTCTATGGTAGACCTGCCACATCCTGAAGAGGCTGTTGATTTTGTTCATTCCCAACCTCTTCCACTAGATCGTCCTGATGAATCTTCGTTAGCATCCTCCCTACCTTCTGTTCTAAACCCACCTCAGCTTGAATTGAAACCATTGCCCAAAAATTTGAAATATGAGTTCTTAGGACTTGAAAACACGCTCCCTGTGATTATTAGTGCTAATTTGACTAAGGAGCAAGAATCGAGGTTAATTAAGGACCTTAAGAACAACAAGGAGGCAATTGGTTAGACCATCCATGACCTTAGGGGGATCGGGCCATCTTATTGTAATCATCATATTTTCATGGAAGATGGATCCCACCCTTCTTGAGAGATGCAAAGGAGACTAAACCCAAATATGCGAGAAGTGGTCAAGAAGGAGATAATTAAGTGGCTTGATGCTAGGATTATATACCCAATCTCGGATAGTTCGTGGGTTAGCCCCATTCAGATTATACCCAAGAAGACGGGAATAATCATTTTGACTAACGAGAAAGGGGAAACCTTCACCACTCGTTTAGCTTTTGCTTGGAGAGTCTGTATTGACTATAGGAAGCTGCACACAGCCAGTAAAAAGGATCACTTTCCCTTGCCATTCATTGATCAAATCCTTGAAAGGTTAGCTGGGCAAAAATACTTTTGCTTCCTAGATGGTTATTCTGGATATAACCAAGTCCCTATCCATCCCAAAGACCAGGAAAAGACAACCTTCACGTCCCTACGGAACCTTTGCATTCCGTAGAATGCCATTGGGGCTTTGCAGTGCACTTGCGACTTTTCAAAGGTGCATGTTGGACATCTTTTCTAACATGATGGGAGATTGTCTTGAGGTGTTCATGGATGATTTCTCCATTTTCGGAGATTCTTTTGAGTCTTGCTTAGCTAACTTGGAATTGATCCTCCAGAGATGCATCAAAACACGACTGGTCCTTAGAAGGGAAAAGAGCCACTTTATGACTCAGGAAGGCATTGTCCTGGGTCATGTGGTCTCTAGTTGGGGTATTGAGGTTGATAAAGCTAAGGTGGATGCTATCTCTAAACTTCCTCCACCCACATCCGTAAAATAGATCCGCTCTTTCCTTGGGCATGTAGGTTTTTATAGAAGATTCATTAAGGACTTCTTGAAGGTTTCTCATGATGATAACATCATCATTAGGCATATCTAGATTTATTTAGTCATAATCAAGGAATAAATGCTCCTACATAATCGCCAGAGAGACTTAATTCACTGTAAATCCATTCTAAGGGAAAGACAGTAAAATAGGGGTAAAGTTGTAGTTTTAATAGTATATCTCAATTGCAGTACAATCATGGGTTTTCTTAGGGGTTAGATAAAGGTTAAATGATCTTAAATGTCTAACAAGAGGGTCCGTACAGACAGAAAAAGGTTTTTGCGTGTTTCGAGAATTAAATGACTTCTGAAATCCTAAAAATAGATCCACTTAATTAACTGAGGTTCTTGTTAGGATAAAATTTATAGAAAAATATTCTCTAGGGTTTGGTACCTTCAATTTGACCATCAGAACTCGTCTTGACCTAAACCAGAGTCACAGACAGACCTATGCTCTAATTTAGATTTTTGCATAAATTACCTAGTCAAACTTGGTCAAAACCTAAATCTAACTTCACCATTGGATTCCTTGGGTCTAAATTAGATTTGTACCAAAATTTGGGCTCAATTTGAGATCATCTTGACCTAGTTTGCAATTTGGTCCTGTCTGAGTCCTTTCTCTCACACACATGCCCTTAACTTTCAAAATCCATACAATTAGGTTTCTATCTTTGTCGTCACTCTTTGAAAATAGGTCCCTCCACCATTACCGCAGAGGAATTCTACTATGACGACATTTGATTGAAGAGAACTCCTCTGATCAATGAATCCCTTCCAAAATTGGAAGGGAGATTCCTTGAGAAGTTCTCTTTCCAATGAATTTAGTCTTGAGCCCAACAACCTTTCCAATCTCTCATGCGAACGCATGAGAGATTCGGGTATGTCATAGGTTTCCAACTCCAGAGGGCCTTGCTTCCCAAGCTCTAACCGCTCCCTGAGAACTATAAAAGGAACCCCAGTGCAAGGCCGTGCTCTCCAAGCTTGATTTTGGCTGGATCTATGATGTAAACACATTTACACTACTTAAAATGTCTATTTATGCATGTTCTTAAGCATAGGATTGCATTTCATGATATAAATATTGCATTACATGCATCATCTTGCATTTAGAGTAGTTTGAATAAAATGGAGGTTAATTGTCTCCTTTTATGTGCTTGGACAGGGCAAATATTTTATCGGGGCCTCGGATCAAAGATCCAACCGTATGGATATGATCAGGGCGACGATTGGAGTTCAACGACTCCAAGATCGCCCTAATCAGGCATCCGTAGCATCAGATAGAGACCGGGGAACCCTAGAAGATAAAGGGCCAGGATGGTGTAAATTCGCACTTCAGATGGCAAATCCGACCACATGGATGAATTCGGATCGACGATCGCAGCCCAACGACACAAAAATCGAGTCAATCCGACATCCGTGGCACCATCTAGAACTTCCAGAAGATGGACGGCCAAGATGGCGCCACGTGGCACCATCTCAGCCGCCCAATCGGCCGCATGCGTCTTGTGAAGACCGCGCACCGTCTCCTCTCCGCCGTTGGATCTCGATCCAACGGCTGTGGTCGCTCGCGCTTAAAAGCGTCCGCGCGACCATTTCGTCCGCGTAGCGCAGCGGCGACGCAGCTGCGGGCGAAGCGGAGGTCGCGGGTTCGAGCCGCGGTGAGGGGGTGGAAGGCGCGGGCGAGCGGGCGCGGACGAGCGTCAGATGAAGATCCAACGGCTGCGCGCGCTCAATCAGGACGACGCGCGATTGGACGCCGGGCGTAACGCGCGATCGCACGCGGGCGGCGCGCTATGCAGCGGGCGCGGACGCGATCTAAGCCGTCCGATCTCGCGATCGGACGGCTGAGACTACGCGGACGTGCATAGGCGTTACGTGCGCGGGCAGCCGAGCAGGCGCGCGTGGGCGCGGCGGCGACGGCGACGTCGGGGCTTTAGCGACGGTTTTATCCGTCACTAAAGACCCCTTATTTATTATTTTGAAGATGTAATGTCCATTTTGCCCCCACTCCTTGCAACTATAAAAGGAGACCCCCTCCATACGAAATTTTCATCCCTTCCTTCTCCTCTCTACCTCTCCAAAGCTCAAGAGAAGCTTGTCCCACACCCGGGATGCTTCTCGCGAGATAAAGTCCAAATTTTCGTCCCCCTTCGGAAGTGGATCCCGCGACGACGACGGCGTGCTGCTCCGTTCCCGTTCTTCTGCTTCGTCCTCCTTCGTCCCGCTTCGTCCTCCTTCGTCCAGGCGTCGTCCCATCCGGCTCGTCCTCCAAGCGACGGTCGAGGAGGATTCTCTCTCCCTATTCTTTTTACTGCTTTCTAGTATAGATTTACTGCTTTCTAGAGTAGTCTATTCGTCCTCCGAGCGATCGTCGAGGAGGACATTTCTCCCTCCATTCTTTTAATGCTTTCTAGAGTAATTGTTTTATGTTTTCTAGTTGTAACGAAAGAACTCTTTTATGATAAATTCCTTGTCTATTCTACATCTCATTTTGATTTCCATGTATAGTATTCTTTCTCTCTCTCTTACTCCCTCTCTCTCTTTTATTTGTTGTAGATACTTAGATAGTTTAAATTGAATTTCTTCGTGACAAAATAAAAAGAAACGCGAAGTTTTTAAATCAAACGTCCACCTCCCTGTGTTCGACCTGGAATTTTAATTTCGGTATAAATTTTATTTGTTGAACTCGAATCCTTCGCTTTCGAACTACAACGACGGGTTTTTCAAAATCGAACACGTTAGCGTAGGTTCGTAAAACGTTCAACAATCTACCCTCATTTCCTCCCTCCTATTTCGGCCGAAAGGCTACTCAAGCTCCGAGGACTCCCTCTACCTATCCTCGTTGTTCGATCGCAATATCGGTTGCGGATTCTTCTTCCACATCTTCCTCCACATCATGCAATACCAGCCGCCGTAGCTCTCTCTCCGTCGTTGTCGTCGTCCTACCTACCAAAGTACTTTCTTCCTCGGCACCGAGCTACCAACATTGGTATCGTCCTCCCCCTTTTGTCTATTAGATTTGGGTTAAATTATATCCTTAGCTCTTTTTGGTTAATTCCCTATTCCCAAAAACCAAAAAAAAAAACCCTCAACATAGTCCCAAGTCACTTTCGTCTCCATCTCCAGCGACCACTCCGGTGAAGTCATTCGCTCGCTCCACTACTACAAACACTTCGTCGACAAGCCTACGACCTCCGCCTTGCCTTCTTGCACAAAACCCCCATATTTATTCGACCTTTTGCCCACTCACAACCACTGTTGAAGGCGACACTGCTCGATCGTGTTTTAATAGTCATTGCGTCGTAGTATAGGTGATCAAGCGTCGTCAACAAATATAGAGTTTTTTATTACTCGAAAATCGGAGTATCCGAGGTCGAACACAGGGAGCAATCGGAATTTACTACTAATCTCAAATGTAATTGAACACTCTAATTTACTCAAAAGTTTAATTCAAATGTAAATGCATGAGTTTGAAAAGCAATTATGGTAAAAAGAAAGAATCGGACGTCTGATCATGAGATCAGACGTCTTAAAAGATGTCTTTCCCTTCTTTGATTCTTCTTCCTTTCTTCTTTCTCTGCAGTGCCTTGCTTTTTCTTTTGCCTTCTTTCTTTCTTCTGCAGCCTTCACTTTGCTTCTTTCTCTTCTGTCTTCCTTTTGTCTTGGTCTTTCTTCTTTCTTCTCTTCTCTCTCTGCGAAGGCTTCTTCTTCCTTGGTCTTCTTCTTTGGTTTCTGGCTTGGCCTCTCTTCTTTCTTCTCTTCTCTGCAATCTCTCTTCTTCCTGCCCTTGCTTCTTTTCTCTTCTGTCTTCTTCTTCTCAGCAGTCTCTCCTTCTTCCTTGTCTTCTCTCTTTTGCGAAGGCTTCTTCTCTGCCTTTGCTTCTTTGGCTAAGTTTCTTCTCTTCTTCGCTCAGCCTTCCTGCACAGAGAGGTGGAAGCAAAGCCTACCCTGCCCCTCTACCCGCATGTCTCTCTCTCTCTCTGAAATTCACTCAAGGATGCTCTCCCAAAGCCACGGGTAATTGGGTCAGATTTCGCACCCGGGACCAGGCGCACCGGCGTGAGGGTGATGCGCGAGGTGTGCTCAGAATGGGTCGGGTCGGATCCCACCAGATCCGCGAGGTGAAACCGCGGACGAGGCAAGCGTGGGTAAGGTGAGGGACCTCACCCCTGTGCGTTCGGAGGCGAATAGCAGATAACACAAATTCAATTTATATCATACTTGTGCGTCGTATTTCGCTGATGTGGGACTATCAGGCATGCCTCGCTCTTGCGCGCGCCCGCAGAAGATTCGTGCAATCGCCACAACTGCAGACGTCGCTGCACTCCTTGCTGGACTAGATGTCGTTGCACTGACTGCCCGAGTCCACTGCACCTTAAGGCTGGAGGTCTTGACGCTTGGAGCTGCTGAAGCCTGGAGTTGCTCTAACCGTCAATGGCAGCAGGGGTTGGAATCCTGTCAAACACAAATACGGCCTATTGGCCTAATCAAACCAGCTGGGCACCTTCGCCGTGGCACGACGAAGGTAGTGCACAGTGCTGCAGGTCATGGGACAACCTAGGTGTGCGTGCCTAGGTCGTCATGTGACCGAAGGTGTGGGTGAGTTCGGGGGGCTATTGTGGAGGCGTAGAGGGATGGTGGATGGGCGGAGGTTGTTCCTTGTGGGGAGGCGAAGCTTATGAGACGGTTGGCGAGCCGTGTGGAGGGGCGGAATGGTGGGGGCGGCTTGCCGGAGGTCGGTCGGAGGCGAGGAAGATGGAGGTGGTCAGCGACGGTCGAGGGGCAATTAAATGAAATAAAAGGGGGAAAAGAGAGAGGGGAAGATGTAGAATGTATTAAGCCTAACTACATGGATGAAGGGGGATGGAGAGGCGGACATCTGTACTTGCTGTTGCCGGAGAAGAAGCTGCCCAGTGGAGGAGGACGGCGGCGACGACGGGGCTGAGGCGGCGTGCACGGGTGTCGCGCGACGCGGAGGAGAATTAGGAAGATGACTCTACCACTGGTTTTGTGGCAGAGCGAAGAGGGAGGGGAGGGGGGCTTGCCAGAGCTCGCTGAACCCTTGGCCGGAGAAGAAAGAGAAGAATTTGAGGTGGAAGTCCGGTCAAGTCAAGCTAAAAATGAGCGGCCGGGTTTGGGGGTTCTTTTATAGGCACTGGGCCATGCTTTCAGAGCGTGGAGGGCACGCCATTACCTCCGACGGCTCACCGGAGAAGGAAAAAGGGTGGATACCCAAATCCCTCGTGCGTTCGCACGAGAGATTGGGTTCACACCAGGGATCAAGATTGGCCTTAGATGGAAGGGAATTCCTCAGAGAATCTCCCTTCCATTTCTGGGAGGGGATCTCTGAGGAATCAGAGAGTAGTCCCTCTCTAATCCTCGCTGGAGAGGGATTTTGCCCCAATAATGATGGAAGGACCTGATTGCAAAGGTGGCGAGGAAGTTAGGGGGCTCTCTACGTTGATTTTCAAAAGTTAGGGACCAAAATGTGATTTGGGTGTACTGAATTACAAAGTAGGTCAAGATGACTTCCCCTTAGGTCCAAATTTTGGTACAAACCTAATTTGGACCTAAGGAATGAAATGGTGAAGTTGGATTTTAGGTTTGACCTCGTTTGGTTGGACATTTTGCGTAAAAACCCAAATTAGGTTAATTGATGAGCTAGGACCCTAATCTAGGTCAAGCTGGGTTCCAAAGGCCAAATTAAGTGTTCTAAACCCTAGAGGATATTTTTCCATGATTTTTAGAGGGTTTAATTGATTTTTACCCTGACCGGAACCTTGTTAATTTAGGCGGGTCTGTTTTAGGGTTATCAAATGTCATTTAATTCCTGGATTGCACATAAACCCATTTCTGATTGAATCAACCCATTTTTTATCTTGTTTAGACCTTTTGACCTATGTTTTGCCTCTAAGAAATCCCATTTATGTACTGCAATGGTAAAATTGCAGTTTTAACCTTTATTTCATGTTTTCTTCTCAGAACACTTATTCCTTCATTTAGGCCTTCTACTAGGTTATGTAGGAGCTTTTATCTTCTTTATTGGGTCAAAATGAGCTAGTTATGGCTCATGATGAGGCTCTCATCATACCCCCATGCCTAGCTTTTACTAGTCCCTTAGCAAAATTTCAAGGTTTTAACTTCTATTCTAGACCCTGAGTGTAAGTGCTTTTCTTTTTCTTTTGTGATTAGGTTAGAATGCCGACAATAGGCCTAGTGGTATTCAAGTACCAACCACAATCCGGACCTATTCCACTTTAGCCTCAGTCCTCCGCAAAGGTTTCTAAGGCCCACAGAAACTAACCTAGGGTTTGTTGGACTCCGCGGTTAAAGCACCCGTGCTTGAGACATTTTTAGCCTAGGTTCAGTTTTGCAGTGCGTTTTTGTAAGAGAGAGATAGAAGATTTATTTTTTTGGAGAGCTTTTCTCTCTCTTTCCTCTTTACTTCTAGCTTCGGATTAGCTTCTCAACACGGTTTGTATCGGATTCCTCGTCCCCATCATCAATCCTCAAGGGTCCCTGGCTTTCGAGATTTTGACATAATCCCGCCCATGGCAACCCCCAGAACCCTGGCTTTCGAGATTTCGAGATAATCCCTCCCATGGCGTTCCGTGGCCGAATTCAGACCCTGGCGATCGACATTTCGTGATAATGCCACCCATGGTATCTGAACCAGCAGAGTGCTTACATGCCCCAGTAGGATATTTAAATATCCTAAGAGACAAGCATCGAGGAGACGATATGTTGTTACGCATCTTCGAGGGGAGTTTCCCGCCTCTCCGCGTCGGGAACTCGTCCAAATCAACTTGTGTTGATTGGCCGCTCCTAATCTAGGTGACTTTTGTAGAACATTAAACGCTTTTGCGTGATTTGGATGTTTATGCGCACTGAACCAGACTGTGTGTGAATTTGGGGTGCTTAGGTTACTGAATCCCGCAAACTGAAGGTCAGTTAACGAGGCCGAATACTTCCTAAGCCTTAGACCTAACTTAAGCTTCGCATTTTCCCCAACTTCTTGAGGATTATCCAGATTTTAACGGATACGTGAATTTTTAAGCTAAAGAATCTTGCCCAAGAGGCCTAAGACCAGCGTTCCCGCTAATCTCTTGTTATGTCTCCTTAGCACTTTTTCTTTTATTTCTTTTCTTGATCTGGTCTAGAACTTCAGTTAATTCCTTAATCTTTTACTAATGACTACTTTTTCTTTTTCATTTTGTGCTCCTTTTTGTCCTTTTTGCTCTTTTTCTCCTTATCAATATGCGGCTCACAAAATTCCCTCCCTCCCCCATTTTTTTGTTCTTTTTCATAATTTTTCAATTTTTTTCTGTTTTTGACATATGCAAAAATTTTTTGTGTGTGAGACTCCTGACTTTTTCTTGGTTCTGTATGTATGCACTTTATCACTCGCCCATGCCTAAGTTTTGCAATGTCATTGTAAACGGAGGGTGTGAAATAGTGTTGAGGTCAGTGGCTTAGAACAGGATACATCGGGTGGGTGAATGGGTCGAAAATGACTGATGCGGATGATTTTAAGCTCTGATACGTGTACCAGAGGTGGGATCAACTGTCTAAGGCTGAACTCAAGGTGCAATGGACGTGGAGTACAGACGGATAATCAGATGGGTCTCTATTTTTGGGATGACGGGTTGCCTCCCGTTAAGCGCTAAATTTAATGCCTTCAGCCGAGCGGAAAATGGGGTGGAGAGGGAGTGGTCAAATCAATGGAATTTTGTAAAACAAGCACCTTGATTAAGAGCCTGGTTGGTCCGACCAGGTGCTTGTTCAGATCAGTGGGCTGATGATGCAGCCCAAACCCAATGAGTCTGGTGGGTTGATATATGTAGATTAACAAATGCGGAACCCTCTATATGCAATGAAGTTCTAATGGATATGGAAGTGAAAACTCGGGTTTAGGCTGAGTCGAATCAGCCTGGTCAAAGTAGGGTTTCGAAAAATAATCAATGTAAGGTGTGGAATCCTTACAGGGGTGATCAAAGAATGATGGCTCCTGTTTTTCGATCTGATCAATGCTCGATACCCAATATAGATATGGAGTTGAATCATCTGCAATCGGCTCAGTGAGAGGTGAATCAGAATAGAAATTGAGTCCGGTTGCGAGTCGGGGTAGGGAACGAGTTTTGATTGGTTCTGTATATGTGGAGCAGGTGGCTTCAAAGAAGATTGACTTGTTATAATTAGGATGCAGATTTTCTCTGATGTTATGGTCAGATTCGAAATCATCGGAGAGTTTGCGAAAATCAAAGTCTGAATGAGATTCAAGATCATGAGTTCCACCACAGAATGAATCATCTGTTGTATACTCAGTAGCCTGACTGGGGTTTAGCCTAAATGTTAATTCTGAGCTTAAAAAGGTATCCTTATCTGGTAGAGGCTCAGGTTCAAAGTTAGTAGGGCAGACCCAATCGAAACCCCACTCGTCCAATTCCTCGGTTTTTGTGTCGTAGATTGGCATGACTTTCGAAAAATCAATTAGTTCCTCTGAGGATGTTGGCGAGGGATATTCATCAAATCGAGGCCCAAAATCATATTCTTCATTAAAAGATTGATCTTCTTCATATGGGGCCTTGAAATCTTCAAAATAGGTTTCAGATCTAGGTTCTAGGCTTCGGATGTGGGTTGAATTACTAGAATCTAGGTCTGAATAACCTTCGAGGGTCACCTTATCAGAATAAGGGACGGAATTTACACCCTCTAGAGGTTCAGTTCTACTCTCATACTTGCAGGAGTTTTGGATTTCTAGAATGGGGTCAACATTGTATTTTCCTGCATTTGGAGCTTCCCAACCTTCTTCAATATCAGGCACATTATATTCCATCTGGGTTGGGAATCCACAACCATTTTGTGCCTCAAACCCGAGATCAGATTGATCCTCGATGTTGTCCCAAGATGGTTCATCCTCTGTTTGTGGTATATACGGGTACTTCTGGTCAATAACTTGTTTTACTAATCTCAGTATCTCTTCTCATTTTTCAAGACTATCTTCGTGTTGCTTCCAAAGTCGAGGATTTGTCATACATTGAAGGTATTCAATATTGTGCAGTTTTTCTATCTCAATGTATGCAGTAATGAGTAAGTCACGGGTTGATCCTTTTGTCACTTCTGCTAATAGTACTTGGGCACAAGTTATGATAAAGGTTGTGGTTGTTGGGACATCAACCTAAATTTTTGCTACTGGTGTTGAGGTTTCTTCATTTTCATAGAATTTCAAGGCATCCTCAATCATTTTATTTCTCATGGATCTCTGATATTCAGGTTTCTTGAATGGTAGTCCTAAGTGGTTTGGCTGCATATTTGGATCAGGTGGTGGAATCCAGATGTAGAATCAGAGTTTGAATCAAGATGTAGAATCAAGTTATGAAGTGATCAGATCTGAATAACGAGTCCCACTGAAAATGTGTATGTGTGCTCTAAAGAGAAAAGATGAGGGACTGGAGATGTTTTTGACCCAATCAAGACACCCAAAGATGTTTGGATGACTATGGAGGTTCGGGGTGGATGGACCCCTGGATCAGAAGATCGTCCACCTGAGAATTACCTGGGTAGCCAGAGAGGGAGAGCCCCGCAAAGACCCCTACACGGTAGAGCGTCCCCACGGGTTACAGGGTTTCCCCCACTCGACCTCTCTTGTCACTGAGATTCTAGGTAGACCAGAATGGGGACCTTGACCTCTTAAGTCTACCACTTTTATTTCAAAGGTGCTTTAGGGTTCTCACTTGAACTTTAGATGTTTTGATATTGTGACCTAATTTAGAGGTTGGTTGACCCAAGGGGTCAACTTCACCTGACCTGTCTTATAGATGGCAGAATGATTCTAGGTTTGGAGCCTAGAGATCACCCTGATTTGACTCCCAGGTTATTAGGTCCAAAAATTTTAAGATTCAAGTGATTTTAGAGCTTCTTTTTTTTTTTTCTTTAGGGTTTGTCTTGTTTAGATCTCTTCAATCAAGGTCTTGGGTGACACACTGATGCGGGAAAGTTTATTTCCTTTTATGTAGGCATGTGTGACTAACACTCCAAGATCCTACTGTAGAAACCCTAATTTGGTTCTATTTCCAATCCTTTTTTCTTTTTCACAAAAATTCTCTTTGGACTTGAAAGCAAGAAGTGTGTTGTCCACAGAGATTAAGCGTTATTTCTATTAGGCACCTAAATTTGTGGGATAGAATTTAAAAAAAATCGCTCCAACTTCAAGGACATTTGAAAAAATTTTCGCAAAATTAGGAAACGTTTGCCTTAAAGATGGTGATTACTATATAAAGAAGGCAATTGATTCCTAAATTGATTTTCTTCCTTTTGTCTTTTCAAGGTTAGGGGATGGTTTAAGGAAGAAAAGAAATTACTTGCCCTGGAGTGGTTGACTTGTGGGAGGGATTTTCTCGTGAAATACCTGCAAGATCAAAACAAAGCAAAGTGGGGCAAGTTAGTGTTCAATATGATAAAAAGAATGTAGAGACTAGTGATAAATTGCACGTTGCTTCCCCGGCAACGGCGCCAATTTGTTGAAGGCGACACTGCTCGATCGTGTTTTAACAGTTATTGCGTCGTAGTATAGGTGATCAAGAGTCGTCAACAAATAAAGATTTTTATTACTCGAAAATCGGAGTATCCGAGGTCGAACACAGGGAGCAATCGGAATTTACTACTAATCTCAAATGTAATTGAACACTCTAATTTACTCAAAAGTTTAATTCAAATGTAAATGCATGAGTTTGAAAAGCAATTATGGTAAAAAGAAAGAATTGGACGTCTGATCATGAGATCAGACGTCTTAAAAGATGTCTTTCCCTTCTTTGATTCTTTTTCCTTTCTTCTTTCTCTGCAGTGCCTTGCTTTTTCTTCTGCCTTCTTTCTTTCTTCTGCAGCCTTCACTTTGCTTCTTTCTCTTCTGTCTTCCTTCTGTCATGGTCTTTCTTCTTTCTTCTCTTCTCTCTCTGAGAAGGCTTCTTCTTCCTTGGTCTTCTTCTTTGGTTTCTGGCTTGGCCTCTCTTCTTTCTTCTCTTCTCTGCAATCTCTCTTCTTCCTGCCTTTGCTTCTTTTCTCTTCTGTCTTCTTCTCAGCAGTCTCTCCTTCTTCCTTGTCTTCTCTCTTTTGCGAAGGCTTCTTCTCTGCCTTTGCTTCTTTGGCTAAGTTTCTTCTCTTCTTCGCTCATCCTGCCTGCACAAAGAGGTGGAAGCAAAACCTACCCTGCCCCTCTACCCGCATGTCTCTCTTTCTCTGAAATTCACTCAAGGATGCTCTCCCAGAGCCACGGGTAATCGGGTCGGATTTCGCACCCGAGACCAGGTGCACCGGCATGAGGGTGATGCGCGAGGTGTGCTCAGAATGGGTCGGGTCGGATCCCACCAGATCCGCGAGGTGAGACCGCGGATGAGGCAAGCGTGGGTAAGGTGAGGGACCTCACCCCTGTGTGTTCGGAGGGAATAGTAGATAACACAAATTCAATTTATATCATACTTGCGCGTCGTATTTCGCCGATGTGGGACTATCAGGCTTGGCCCGCTCTTGCTCGTGCCCGCAGAAGATTCGTGCAATCGCCACAACTGCAAACGTCGCTGCGCTCCTTGTTGGACCAGATGTCGTCGCACTGACTGCTCGAGTCCACTACACCTGAAGGCTGGAGGTCCTGACGCCTGGAGCTGCTGAAGCCTGGAGCTGCTCCAGCCGTCAATGGCGGCAGGGGCTGGAATCCTATCAAACACAAATACGGCCTATTGGCCTAATCAAACCAGCTGGGCACCTTCTCCGTGGCACGGCGAAGGTAGTGCACGGTGCTGCAGGTCGTGGGACGGCCTAGGTGTGCGTGCCTAGGTCGTCCTGTGACCGAAGGTGTGGGTGAGTTCGGGGGGGCTATTGTGGAGGCGTAGAGGGATGGTGGATGGGCGGAGGTTGTTCCTTGTGGTGAGGCGGAGCTTATGAGACAGTTGGCGAGCCGTGTGGAGGGGCGGAATGGTGGGGGTGGCTCGCCGGAGGTCGGTCAGAGGCGAGGAAGATGGACGTGGTCAGCGATGGTCGAGGGGCAATTAAATGAAATAAAAGGGGGATAAGAGAGAGGGGAAGATGGAGAATGTATTAAGCCTAACTACAGGGATGAAGGGGGACGGAGAGGCGGACACCTGTACCTGCTGTCGCTGGAGAAGAAGCTGCCCAGTAGAGGAGGACGGTGGCGACGACGGGGCTGAGGCGGCGTGCGCGACGCGGAGGAGAATCTGGAAGATGACTCTACCACTGGTTTTGTGGTAGAGCGAAGAGGGAGGGGAGGGGGGCTTGCCGGAGCTCGCTGGACCCTTGGCCGGAGAAGAAAGAGAAGAATTTGAGGTGGAAGTCCGGCCAAGTCTAGCTAAAAATGAGCGACTGGGTTTGGGGGTTCTTTTATAGGCACTGGGCCGTGCTTTCAGAGCGTGGAGGGCACGCCATTACCTCTGACGGCTCGCCAGAGAAGGAAAGAGGGTGGATACCCAAATCCCTCGTGCGTTCGCACGAGAGATTGGGTTCACACCAGGGATCAAGATTGGCTTTAGATGGAAGGGAATTCCTCAGAGAATCTCCCTTCCATTTCTGGGAGGGGATCTCTGAGGAATCAGAGAGTATTCCCTCTCTAATCCTCGCCGGAGAGGAATTCTGCCCCAATAATGGTGGAAGGACCTGATTGCAAAGGTGGCAAGGAATTTAGGGGGCTCTCTGCGATGATTTTCAAAAGTTAGGGACCAAAATATGATTTGGGTGTACTAAATTGCAAAGTAGGTCAAGATGACTTCCCCTTAGGTCCAAATTTTGGTACAAACCTAATTTGGTCCTAAGGAATCCAATGGTGAAGTTGGATTTTAGGTTTGACCTCGTATGATTGGATATTTTGCGTAAAAATCCAAATTAGGTTAATTGATGAGCTAGGACCCTAATCTAGGTCAACATGGGTTCCAAAGGCCAAATTAAGTGTTCTAAAGCCTAGAGGATATTTTTCCATGATTTTTGGAGGGTTTACTTGATTTTTATCCTGATCGAAACCTTATTAATTTAGGCGGGTCTGTTTTAGGGTTATCAAATGTCATTTAATTCCTGGATTGCACATAAACTCATTTCTGATTGAATCAACCCACTTTTTATCTTTTTTAGACCTTTTGACCTATGTTTTGCCTTTGAGAAATCCCGTTTATGTACTGCAATGGTAAAATTGCAGTTTTAACCTTTATTTAATGTTTTTTTCTCAAAACACTTATTCCTTCATTTAGGCCTTCTACTAGGTTATGTAGGAGCTTTTATCTTCTTTATTGGGTCAAAATGAGCTAGTTATGGCTCATGATGAGGCTCTCATCAACCACCATCAGAAAACGCACCTTCGCATGGCCATCTTTGTCACCGTCTAGCTACCTCACGCACTCTCATGCCACACTGCACCCACCACCACGTTCCCCGTGCTACGGTGTAGCTACTGAACCATCTAACGAGGTTGCAAGGTTGTGTTCTTCATTTTCAGGTTCGTCGCCACCACCGCCATTACCAAAGATCCTTCGAAGAGCTTGAAAAAGGTCTCTTGCCATTGCCATCTCCAAGCGCCACCTCCAAGTGATGTGGAACACTTCTAGGCATTGCCCTAGGTGGTCAATTGGATGCCTTGACCTTGTGAGCTATGGCAATTGAAAGAAGGAGCCCTGCAACTGACATGCGAAAGGGTTGTGGGATTTAGTCCCACCTCAGATAGGGAAGAGCAGACATAGTGGCATAAGAGGAAAAAGTCGCATAAGCTTACCACCTCAAAACACAGGGGGTAAGGTCCCCCGCACTCACCCCTTCACCTGCCTCACCCGTGACACCACCATGCGGGCTTGACTCCAACCCGTTTACCCACCTATGCCCACACACACCTCAGCTTCTACCCTACGCCAGTAGCCCTGGTCCCGGGTGCGCTCTAGATTGATAACCTGACTACTCGGTATTGTGCATGGCCCTGGGAGGGTGTGAAAGAGGAGAACCCTGAGAGAGGAAGAGGAGAAGGAAGAAAGAGAGCGCATGGGGATAAGGGGGGTTTTGCTTCCCTATGTATTGGGCTAACACTTATCCGCATCTAAAGAAGAGCTGCCCCCCTATGCATAAAGGAAAAGAGGAGAAGAGAAGGGCTTGTGCATGTAGAGAAAGAAGAAAAGGAAGAGGACCATAGAAAGAAAGAAGTAGGGCAGTGCCTTTGCACTTTAGCAAGAGAAAGTTAAGCCATCTGATCGGCTTTACGTCTGAAATTCAACAGAAGTGCAGTGCACTTATTGCGTGACATTTGATACTATTGCTTTATTGAATATCATTGTAAATCGGATAATTTGGTTATTCAAATCACCATTTTTTCTTGACATTTTTGCTACATTGATTCTTGCTCTTAGATATTCATCTTATTAGTGCTTCAATTTGATATATTCTTGTTTAGAATTGTGATCTTTAGATTAGCACGTGAATTCCATATTTGCTCCCGGCGAACGACCTCGGACTTTCATTCGAGTTATAAATTTATCTGTTTTGAGCGATTTTGTCCTATACTACGATGCATCGCTTAAACAACGATGAATTCGCCTAAAATAGCTCAGCCCTTGAGTAAACTTTTGGCCAAAGACATGCTGTTCGAGTTCAATGAATCATGCCGCAAGGCATTTAATTTGTTAAAAACGACAGTCACCTGTGCCCTGGTGTTGCAACCACCAGTCTGGACAACCCCATTTGAGATTATGGCTGATGATTTGATTATGTCGTTGGGCTTGTCTTGGGTTAGAAGATTAAGAAAAAGCCATCTATGATTTACTACACTAGCAAGACTCTAGATGAGGCCTAGAGGAACTACACCATTACTGAAAAAGAATTGCTAGCTGTAGTTTTCGCTTTAGAAAAATTCAGGGCTTATCTTTTAGGTTCTTGTGTCATCATTTATATCGACCACTCGACCTTGAAACATCTCTTGGCCAAAAAGGATGCCAAACCCCAGCTTATTCGCTAGATTTTGCTGCTTCAAGAATTCGATCTTGAAATTAGTGATGAAGTCGGGGCATAAAATGTAGTGGCAGATCACCTCTCGAGAATCCTAAATGATTCTCCTCATTTGGATGTCCTAATCTCTGATACTTTTCTGGATGATACTATCCTTACAGTCTCGGGTATTCAAAACCCCTAGTTTGCGGATATTATCAATTATTTGGCCATTGGTCAAATCCCCCAAGATTGGACCAAACAACAATGAGATAGACTTGTGTTTGAGGCTAAATATTATTTTTGGGACGATCTTGAACTATACCGCATTGGCGTAGACCAGATTATTCATCGATGCATCTCGAAAATTGAGTTCCATAGCATACTTGAGTTCTGCCACACATCTGCGTGTGGTGGACACTTTTCCAGGAAAAAGACGGCAGCAAAAATCTTGCAATTTGGATTCTATTGTCCGTCATTATTTAAGGATGCCCAGGAATTCTCAAAGTCATGCACCTAATGCCAGACACTCAGGAACATGGCTAAGAGAGATATGATGCCCCAAAACCCAATACTTTCCATCGAAATTTTTGACATTTGGGGCATTGACTTTATGGGACCCTTCCCTCCTTCATTTGGACACTAGTATATTCTGATCGCTATTGATTGTGTCCAAATGGATTGAGGCAATTCCCACCTGAGCAATGACCACAAGGTGGTCATCGATTTTGTGAAGAAAAGTATCTTCAGTTGGTTCAGGATTCCTCAGGCAATTATCAGTGATGGTGGCATACATTTCACTCATGCCTAGCTTCGGAATTTACTGGGGAAATACAGGGTGAATCATCAGATTTTAATACCTTGCCACCTTCAGACGAACGGACAGGCCGAGGCCTCCAATCGGGAGATCAAAAACATTTTGTAGAAAACTGTTAGGCTTGATAGGAAGGATTGGACCCAAAAGCTAGATGATGCTCATTGGGCCTATCGTACGGTGTACAAAACGGCCATTGACATGTCTCCGTTCCATCTGGTGTTTGGTAAGGCATGTCACTTACCTGTAGAACTCGAACACCGGCCATTTTGGGCCATCAGGAAATGTAATTTTGACCTAGAGTTGGTCTGGAAAACCAGGAAACTCCAACTATCTAAGTTGGAGGAGCTTCGAAATGATGCTTATGAAAATGCCAGAATCTATAAGGCAACCAAAGCTATCCATGACCAAATGATTTCACGTAAGAGCTTTGAGCTGAACCGGAAGGTCTGGCTTTTCGATTCTCGATTGAAGCTTTTCCTCGGCAAACTCAGGTCTAAGTGGGACGACCCATTCGTTATTGAGTGGATTTTTCCTAATGGGGCCATCGAAATCTTTGACCCAAAGACGGGTAATATCTTCAAGGTCAACAGACAACGTCTCAAACCTTTTGTTGATCATATGCTCCCTGAACCCATCTCGGACAAGGTTGTTGTTATCTTGCCTTAACCACCGCGAGCCGATCATCACCTAGCTGAAGGTACTAAACTCAGCACGTGTAAAGATTGTTCCAAGTTGACCAGAATCCCACGGAAACAAGGTGTTATTCTTCCACTTCTACTCTCCTGCATGCCTGCATTTTTAACAATGACATTGCAATAGCTAAGTATGGGGGGGTGGATATATCATATAATCTTTTTGTCAGCTGTAGGAGAAGAGAACTTAGGCATTAGAAGTTGCAAACTTTAGGAATTGTTAGTTTGAGACCTGAATACTTAGACTCTTCAGGTCTTCAGACTTAATTAGCTCAGGTGTCCACTCGAATATGGACTTAGTCTTGAGTCCTCGCCAATTCAAATTCATTTTAATTTGGTAAATAAATTGGGATGATAAGTATGTAACTTATCAACCCGCCCTCTAATTTGAGGGGACTTTAAGCCTAAGCATCTACACACTTTTTGCACCGACTCACTTTTCGGTGGTTTCTTCGGAAATTGGGTAGCTAATGAACTATCTAGGGTGGTATGGCTGACAAGTTGTCGGTGGTAATAGCTCATCAGTCAGTTTTCCAGAGCCCAGCCACAAGATCATTTTCGTCATACTACCTTTAGGTAAATCTTAGATCAGGAAAGCCACCTAATTAAAAAAAATAAAAAAGAGAACAGGAGAAGGTAAAAAAAAAATCACACTTCACTGCACAAGTATGGCTGGAAAGTTGCCATGGGTAACAGCCCATTGGCTGGTTGTCTAGAGCCCAACTCACAAAAACGTACAATAATTCCCAAAACACTTAGGGAAGAAGCGGGGAAGTAGAATAAATCGGGGAGATATACACTGGGTTTGACCTTGTGTTGACCCCATAAATAAAAGTAGGGAGAAAGCTACCGTTCGAAAAGATAAACCTCTCGGCAAGGTCACTTAGGGTCATAGAAACCCAGAGTCTATTTTAACGGCCGCCTAGTGACTCTTTCACTCTTTTCACCAGATGCTTAGCACTTAGAGTCCTTTTCGAGTCTTGGGTGGGTCGGGTAGGTGATGGTTAACTTTCTCAACACAGTTAATTAAGTTAATTATGTTTAATTATGTGCAAAAGAAAGTAACTTAGGTCAACTTGAATTTATGTCAATTAAGGAGTATAGGGTCAGGTTAACCTAACATTTTAGATTTTAGTTCTTTTTAACTGGTTGAGTCCAGGTCGTTCGTTGGGAGGCATAACTTAGTTTAAATTCACCACTAAATCCTAAGCTACTTATGAAAATTATAATTAAATTTACTTTAAGAATATGAATCTTGCTTAAGGATTTCCAATTGAAAAACATGCAAAATTCCATAAGGAAAACATATTTACACATATGATTTGCTACTACAAACAAGTAAACATGTTTATTTCTTTTAATTTCTTCTTATTTACAAGAGATTAAGGCAAGAAAAGAGGGATTCAAATGAATATATGCCTTATTACATCATTTAAGCTCAAAAAGAAATTGTATTTAAGTAAAAATTACAAAAAGAAATTCCATTCTTCCTTAATCTTTAGCCTCAATCCTTCTTTTCTTCTTCTTCTACCTTTCTCTTAACCTTTTTGTCTCGAGCATACTCTTAACATCTCTTCTCTTTCTTTTCTTCTTATTTCTTTTGCTTGTTTACCTTTCCTCTGCTCTTTTCAACCCAACGAACTCTCCTCTTCTTCTCCTTCTTTTCCCTTGCAACCCTTCTTTTCCTTTGCAACTGAGTTGAATTGAACCGATTTGAACTCATTTGAACCAAAAATTAGGTTTTGTGATTGGTGGCTCAGACCGGTCGGGGATACACAGCACCCCTCTCAGGGTGGGACCTGACCCTACTGGGTCCGAGCCTAGTTTTTATTCGATTTGGTTTATTTCTGGTTCAGCATAGTCTCCAGCCTCTTTGGCCCATGGCCTCCCAGGCCCACATGCACATGCTCTCACGGGCTTACGCTTGCACGCCCATAGGTGCACACACACCCGGGCACGCGCACTGCACACACCCACACACACTCATGCTCATTTGTGTGCCTAGCGCTGACGACCGAATAGCCCTATGCACATTTTACTTTTATACCAAGGTGGGTGCTTCTCCTTTGCCGATGTGGGACTATGTCTTCCCCTTCCAGGCTAAGAATCAATCGAAGGCTTCGGCCGCATTAGAGCTCCAAATCGAGCAAATAAAGGCTCGCTGGAAAGCTCTAAGGACACTCTACATGATTACAGTATCAATTTGATACTCAGAGAAGGTCTTGCTCATTGATTTGAAGGGCGAAAAGTCAGGGTCACCATGACCATTCTAGCCTGCAGAGTAGTGCTTTGGCTCTAAGGTCCTGCAGAGTGACCCTTTGACCTCAGACAAGGTGCTGACTAGGTTCAGAAGGTATTTCTGCATCTACTGGTGAAGGAAAGGGACTCTGAGGAGCTTTAGGAAGGTGAAAAAGCTTAAGATCTTCGCTAAGGAGCTTCAGAGCTCCATTTCTTAGTTTGTTTAGTCCAACAGATAGCTAAAGATCTACTTCATCAACTCAAACAACCTCTAAAGGTTGTTAAGGATCTATCTGTCCAAATTTTTCATTTGAAATTCACTAAAAACACACTGTCGTCAGTTTGGGTTCAAAAACAACCCAAACTGAACAGCAAGCTAATTCTTCTATAAAACTGATCAAAATTCATCCAAATTGAATTTGTTCTGTTTAAATTCATCCCAGGAACAAATTGAACTCATCAATTCCTCTTACTGAATCCTAAATCCACATATCAGGCCTAGGGTTGACCATTAAACCTTGATATTTGACTTTCTAAATTGAACATTATTAGATGAATTAAACACTTCAAATCATTCCTTTTGAACCTTAGAAATATGTTCAGGATATCAGAGAGGAATTTCACCCAAGAAATCTAGGGTTTCAGGTCAGTTGCTTGAGATCTAAGATGGGTTTGTTCGACAGACCTAACTAAAGATTTTCTAATAAATCAGAGAGTTGGGATGATTTCTATGATCCTTACTCTTGCTTCTGAACCTCTCAAAACTTCTTAAACCCTAGCAGAGACACCTCTCCAACTCTGCCGGAGTTGGAGAAGACAATAGTCTAAACCTAGCTCCAGACTTCCAATCATCAAATAACCATCAAGATAAAATCCCTAGTCCTCAAATAAGCAATCTGGAGCTTCTCAAGAAGTTCCTTAGGCTGAAGAGTGTTTTTGACTCGTCGGAGCTCACTGGAGCTCTGGTGAGTTCAGAAAATGGCTAAATAAGTGCAAAAGTTGTCAAAACAGGCCAAGGGAGATATGAAAAGCCTCTTGAGGTCTCAAGGAACCTAAAGAAATCAGTAATTCATTCAATTAACAATTAAATTAGAAGATATGCAATGAATTGGCATTGATCATATTTTGAGTTCAATTGAGCTCAGGACATGTTTTCTCACTCAATTGAGTGGAGAAAACAAGTCAGAAGGAAGTGGCGATGAAATACGGGTGGTTAATTAGTTATAGGAACTCCTCTTGAGCCACCATTGACAGCAAGCTCAGAAGAGTATATGAAATTTAGGCATTTGTTAAATAAATGATTATTATTCAAATTAAAGTGAAGATAGGGGCCCTTAAGTGATGGTTAAGTGGTGGAGGGCCCCAGTGGAGGTGGATTAGGCTCAGATACTTCTGCCATGGACAGCGGAAGCAGCTAGTGAAGGTGGAGATGGATCAGGTGAATAGGTGATCAAATCAGGGAATTAAGATGTTAGAAATGATCATGGGAGATTAAGGAAGGTGATCGATGTTTTAAAAAGACAAAAGAATGCTCCAGTGAAGCTCAATGAGCTCGCCGGAGCTGAGGAAGATGATTGAAAATCTAACATTAAGTCTGTCTAATCTACCTAACTAACTACTCTACTTAAACTACTTACCTAACCTACTGTTACCTGGATGAAAGGGACAGAAGATCTTTGTCGAAGGTCCTTAATGGAGGAGGAAATCAGAGGGGCGGAGAAAGAAGTCCGGCGGGTGTAGGTAGAGTGAAGCAGAGGAAATCCAGCGTCAGCACTACGTCAAAGGACTCAGCTGACGTCGGCGGAGATCTAGAGTGAGCAAAGGTGAACGGAGGAAGCGAAGGAAGGTCGCCGGATAATAACCTATCTGTTATTTCAGTGGAAGAAGAGGGAAGGGAGCTAACTGCTGAAATCGAGGCTGTGGAGGGGTATTTATAGGTTGCGGCAATTGAGGAGGAGGATGTATCTGGACGGAGAAAGGTCTAGAAGTGAAGTAACCACCAGCGTCTTCTCCGACGCCGGTGAGGTTAACTTCAACCCTAAAATGGGATTATAGCTTCATCCAGACCGATGGATGAAAAGAGGATGGTGAGCACAAGCTCTAGTTGCTTGGAAAAGAAGGAAGGACGTTGGATATGCGATGATTAGTGGGTGTATGCATCTTCTGTTGTCAGCCGTCGAGGAGGCTGAAGAAGGAAAGAAGAAGAAGAAGAAGAAGAAGTTTTCAGGGACTTACCTGCAATGAAAATTGAGGACCTAAGTGAAGAATAAGGACTCGATTGAAATAAAACATAAGGAATAAAATGTAAACTAAGGTTTTCAAGGTTTATTTTAATTTAAATCTTTTTCAACTTTTTATATATGATTATAAATAAGACAATTATTATATTTAAACCTTGAATTTACATTTTTTATCTTTTTAGCTTAATTTATTTAATTAAGTTACTTAAGTTATTACATACTTAGGTATAAATTATACTTAAGTTAGTTAACACATTAATTAAATAAATTACTGATGATATTTCGAGTCAACTTATTAATTAAATTATTAATAATATTAATTGGATAATAATATAGCATTTTAAACTTATTTTAAGGTCCTTTACTATGTTATCCCTTATTTAATAATTAAGCCATATATTTACACATTCCTAGCTAATTAACTAGAAAGACTAGTTAATCAGAGGTAATTAGAGACCATGATGAGCTTCTCATCATACCCCCAAGCCAAAGTTTTGCTAGTTCCTAGAAAAATTAACTATAAATATGATGATTTAAAACACTTGGGTTTAAATTAATATAAATAAGAACTAAGTAGAGGAATGCTTAGGTCGGAATTAATTTTTTAGATTATGTATATATATATAAATAAGTATCCAATATACAAAGCATTCTGTGAAAATTTCCTTAGACTTAAAACTCAAACATCTTCAAAACACACTCTATTAAAAATAGAGTTCTTAACGAGAATTTTATAAAAAATTAGAATCTAAAAAATCACTTATTCTTTGTAATCATTCTTAACCCTAAAAACTCAGAATTCAAAGTGTTTTAAGAAAACAAAACCTAAGAGTTAGAAATTAAATTTTAACTCAAAAACTCAATAGACTTAAGTTAGTCCTTTGTTTATGAAATTTGATTTCTATCAATCTAAGTTTTAGCAAATTAGCCAGATATTCATCATTAACCAAACTTAGAGTAGTAAAACTTTAATTTGCCAGCCTACAACACTGAGGATAGACTTCTAGGCCTAGAATTTTGTCAATCCTTCTCCTTTATGTCTCAACTGCAAATCCTCAAAACCTGATTTCTTAGGCTTCACTACCTAATATAAAGGTTCAGTAGCTATGATTTTAAAACATCTGTGCTTGTGAAGAGAATTGTCCTAAAGGCATCCAAATTTGCAAAAATCTAGATCTTAAGACATTAATTTCCAATCCAGATTATTCCAATTCAAGCCTTTGGCTTGGCCTTACTCAGGTTTGGTTGCTTTCACCTCACCAGTGTTCTATCTCGAGGTCAACACTTTTTGTGTATATCTCCCTAGTGGACCATTGGGTTTCTTATTCCTAATTTTTATCTCCATATTTTTTTTTCAACTTTTTCTATAGGTTAAAACACCCATATATAGCGAGGTGTTCTTTTATTTGATGGAAGGATGGGTAGCATCTATTTATATCGAGATGCTTTATTTTTGTGAAAAAACTGCATAAGTACCCATTGTAACGAGGTACTTAACTACAGGGTGATCTATTTTATTTTCATTTTTCTCCCCCTTCTCATTTTTCTTACTATCATTATACTCCAAATCCTTTTTCTAGGTGAGTGGCACAACATCCTTCACCCTTTCAAGAATCGCCCCGGGGAAATCCTTGGACTAAAGAGGATTTAGAATTGATCTCTTAACCTCTGTGTTTTCGTGGTCTCAGATGCCATCAAGACAATTCTATGTGTGTGATTTTTGGATGCTTAGGTTACTTAGCTCTCAAACCAGAGCTTGGACAACAAAGCCATTCACTCTCAGGTCCTTTAAACTTTTAGTTTCCTCCTATAAGATCTGTCAGGACAAAAACTCACCAAGTCTAGCCAAATGTCCTTTAGTGGATTAAGCTAACTATAGCCCGATAGACTTGAAGACTAAGATTCTACTAACTCTTTACTTAATTAACTCTGAGAATCTGACCTTTTTACTTAACTCGATAAAATCAAATATTCAAAAAGCAAAAGGATTACTTTGTCTAATTGATTAAAAAGTTACAATTTAATTCCAAAACTTAAGTTTTGAACTTAATACACCTTAGTTACTTAATTTCAGGGTAAGAATAGAAAAATAAACCCTTAAAGTTTAAAGATTCTAATTTAAATAAAATCTCATTTTAAGATTTCGCAAACAAAAGTGTGTTCTTACAAAATGTTATAAGTAAAAATCTAAATAAGGATTTAATGCTCTTATACTATATATATTATATTTTTTATTATTTTGATTTCTGACCAAAAAGAAAAATTAAGCTCTTAATTATTGATATAAATATATATTTTTTTCTTTCATCTTCTTTCCTTTATTCTAAATGTAAAACCCCTTTTATTATTTTTGTAATTTTGTAATTTTTAAATTTTTATATTTATGTATTTTTTAAAAATTTCAAATTTTTATGAATTTTTAAAATTTTTAAAAATTTTATGATATTTTTTATTTTAAAATTTATTAATTTTTTGGTATTTCTATTTTTTTAAAATTTCGTGGGTATTTAATTTTTATGTGTTTTTATATTTTCTCTGCAAATACACTTGAAGTGAAAATTTCACTTCACACCCCCCAAGCCAAGATTTTACAATGTCCTCATTGTAAGAAGGGTGAAAAGATATTACACTTAGTGTAAGGTGACGGAAGGAGTCGGATAGAGATCAAAGATCTCCATGCGGACAATTTCAATTCTGACCAAAGGTCAGACTGGACAATCGGACTAAATGAAGGTAATCAGTGTATGATGAAGTGAAAAAATTAAATACAAATTCAAGTGTATAGGAAGAGGAAAGTGTAGAAAATAGGAAACAACTATATACAAAATGTGGATGGAAGATTAACAAACCCTAATGGAGTATGTAACAGTCTCCAACAAGACCCAAAGCATGTGATTCCAAGAAAGGTTTTAAACATTGACCATTAACTTTGAAGGGTTGATCCTTGTTGGGTTCGGTGATTTCGACAGCTCCATTGTCGAAGACTCTAACAACAATAAATGGTCCTTGCCATTTAGACCTAAGTTTCCCAGGGAAGAGCTTCATACGGGCATCAAAAAGCAACACCTTCTGACTAGGTGTAAAAGATTTGCGGGAAATGTATCTATCATGCAAGGTTTTGAGTTTTTCCTTATACAGCTTTGAACTCTCATAGGAATCATGATGCAATTCCTCAAGTTCACTAAGCTGCAACCTACAATGATCACCAGCCTTCGTGAGGTCTAAATTACAGGCTTTAATTACCCAATAGGCCTTGTGTTCAATTTCTATGGGAGGATGACAGGGTTTCCCGTAAACAAGTCTGTATGGTGACATGCCTATTGGTGTTTTGTGGGAAGTCCTATATGCTCACAAAGCCTCATCTAAATGGGAAGACCAATCCTTCCTATCAGGTCGGATTGTCATTTGAAGGATCTTTTTGATCTCCCGATTAGAGACCTCAGTTTGCCCATTAGTCTGGGGATGATAAGGTGTAGAAATACGATGTGTAACTCCATATTTTCCAAGTAAATTCCTAAACTGGGCATTATTAAAATGGGAACCGCCGTCGGAAAAGATGGCACAAGGTACCCCAAAATGAGCGATAATATGACTCTGTATAAAAGGAATGACAACTCGATGATCATTTTTTCCTGTGGGTATGGCTTCAATCCAGTGAGAAAAATAATCAACAGCAAGTGAAATATATTTGAAGCCAAAAGAGGATGGAAACAGACCCATAAAGTCTATGCCCCAAATATCAAAGATTTCACAGACAACAATCGGATTCAGAGGCATCATATCTTTACGTGACATGCCACCAAGAGTTTGCAAATAAAGTGGGCCAATAAAACCTGCATTGCAGTATGTTTGCAGCGGTCTTTCGACCAGAAAAATGACCACCACAAGCCTGGTCATGACAAAAAGAGAGGATAGAATCAATCTCAGAAGAAGTAACACAGCACCTGATGATTTGATCGTTACAGAGTTGGAAAAGATACGGATCTTCACAGAAATAGTATTTGGCTTCTAATTTGAGTTGTGATTTGCGATTCCCATCCCAGTCTGGGGGGAATTGATGTGTAACCAAATAGTTAACAATATCTATGTACCAAGGGAGATCTGAGGATATAGCCAAAAGATGTTCATCAGGAAAGTGTTTAATAATTGGAGGAGATGATTCAATAGTATCAGAAGGAAGGTGGGAAAGGTGATCGGCAACAACATTCTGTCATCCTGCCTTATCACGAATTTCTAGGTCAAACTCTTGCAAAAGAATGATCCATCTGATCAACCTAGGTTTCGTGTCCTTTTTGGACAGAAGGTGTCGGATAGCTGAGTGATCAGAGTACACAATGATTCGAGATCTGAGTATATAAGATCTGAACTTTTCTAATCCAAATACTATTGCTAGTAATTTCTTTTTTGTAACTGTGTAATTCCTTTGTGTCTCATTCAAAGTTTTACTAGCATAGTAAATTACTACCGGATTCTTCGTAATTTTCTATCCCAAAATAGCTCCAATTGCATAATTTGATGCATCACACATAACATCACCTCCTCTCAACACTTGTGATCTCTGAGGGAGGCCTTTGCCTCTGCTGGTGTTGCTGAGCCCTATGTTGTACCTTCTTTGGAGCTTAAGGAGGCAAAAGAAGAGAGAAAGAGAAGGAAGAAGAAGAACAGAAGAGTAGCCAGAGAAGAGAAAGGGAAGGAAGAGGAAGAGTGCTCTCTTGGCACTTAGAGTTCTATCAGCTAATCTTTGACGGGAGTGCATTGTGCACTCATCTTATGTAGAATTTAGATTGATTAGTACTATTGAGATATTTGATATAATTGTGAGGGGTAATTGGTGATTCAAATCACCATTTTACCCCATTCTTTTTACATTATTGACATCTGCTTTCATTTATATATCATTCTTGTTTGGAGTTCTATTATACATTGCTTATATTGTGATCTTGAGAACTACTTTGCCAATTGCTCCTTGTGCTCAACCTCAGACTTCATTTCTGATATTCAAGTATAAATATTATTTGTTTTTCATGCTGATTCAATCTATACTGCAATGCATTGATTTTAAAATCTGATTTAGAGCGACTAACAGTTGCGCTAAACCCTCGATCAAAAATATTTGTTTTACGAAATTCGTGTTGATTTTTATTCTTTTATAGCATGAGTCTCAGTCGTTCATCTCTGGGAGGCATGAGAAATGAGTTTTAGATTTGAATCCACTCTTCTAACCTAAATCTAACCTAACCTAATCTTTTTGGTCTTTTTGTATTTTTTGATTTTTGTGTGTTTTTGATTTTTGTTTTGAAAAGCAAAACCTAATGTGACACAACCTAAATCTAACTATGTACCCGTAACCCTAAATGACTAAGTGCATCTAAATGAGGCCATGGTGGCCATGCATGGTGTGACTAACCGTAAAGGGGACGTTCCTAAGGAGACTAAGAGGCATGCATCAAAATCATAAGAGGTGAAAATAAGGGCATGCACATAAAACCACTAGATAAAAGAATATCATGCATCAAATATTAAGTAGCTATAGAATCTAGATACATGAAAAGAGAGCAAAACAACTAAAGAACGGGATCAACCAAGTGAGGCTATGGAGAAGCCTTCTTGGTTGTCCACTAAGAAGAAGAATAGGGGCATGTGCACCCAAGTAAAGAGGGGGGTGTTGCACCCTTTCTCTACCAATGGCCATCCTTGAGAAGACCTTGAAGATGGTCTCCTCTATGGCCATCTAAGAGGAAAAGAAGATGGGGCGTGGACCCCCTATGGAGGAAGAAGAAGCCATGCCCACAAGAAGAAGAAAAGAGGAGGAGAATGTTGATGAGGCCTTCTTCTTCACCTTGCTTAACCGTCCATGATGATGCCTGGAGGAGGAGGAGGAGCACCATGAAGCTTTTTCTAGCCATCCGTGGAAGAGGAGAGTGGATGACCTTTGGAGGGTGGAAGGGAGGGTGTTGGTGGTCACAAGTTAGGGTGGAGAAGAGAATGGAATTAAATGTGTGATCTCTCCTCTTTGCTTAAATGGGGAGTGGCTTCCTAAAATAGGTAGTCGCCACATATTTAGGATCTAGGTTTGACGCATAGGTTTTAGGGTTTGATTTTGGTAGGAATAGAATAGGAAATTGTGTGTGTGTGTAGTTTAAAATTCGTAGAGCTATGTTGTGTGGGTTTTGGTAAATCTAGGTTAGATCAACCTAGATTAGGTGGGTATGGACCTAATTGGGCTTAGGAGAGTCTAATTGGATAGGAGTGAACCTAATTGGGTCTAGGTCAAGTCTAATTGGATGTGTGTGTGTGATTAGGCTAAGGTAATCCTAATAGGTATGAGTCAATTAGATTCTGGGTGCGACTAATTAGGTTCAGGTTCACCCAATCAACTGTAGATGCACCTACTTAGGTATGGGCTAGTTCAATTGGGTTAGGGATAGGGTAACTAAAGGTATGGATAGTGGGATAAGCTTAGGAGGTTTTTCATTAGGTTTCTTAAGGTGTTTGGTGGGGTTTCTAGGTCAAAAGAGGCAAGCTCGGGCTTCTATCACCAAAAATAGGAACTAGAGAAGACCTCCAGACATCTAGACAAGTGATCAGATGTCTGATACTCCAAAATTAGATGTTTGGAAGTTATGTTGGAGGTCTAAGTCTGTGTCAGTGTGAGTTTTGACTTCCTGGGTTGAGTTTCTGCAGAAATCAGTCGTCTAGCATAATATCTGGACATCTAGAAAGGTGCTGGAGAGTGGGTTTTGGGTTTTCTAAGGTAGGTTTTTGTTTCTAAGTGTTTGGGAGAGGGATAAGGTGGATAAAAATATGGATAGTGATATCCTTGTTTTGGGTTGTAAGGCTAAGATGTCCAAATGGAGGTGGTTTTGGGTTTAGGAAGGTTGTCTTAGGGTTTCTAAGGGTAGGGATAAGGCTATCCTCCTCACTCCTCTTGTCTGGATTAGTCTTTTTCTCTCTTTATTGCCTTATTCCAGTCTATCACTTTGGTACCTACAAATAACAACAAAAACATTAAATAGGAAGATATCTCATCTTATTTTATATAAAATGATGCAATGCATGATATGCATGATATGAATGCAATATTTACAAATTAAGCTAGGTTCTAACATTATTTAGGCTGATTAGGACCTATGATTGCAGCACAATCAAAGGCCTTTCCACTTTCTTGTTCGCCTTCCAAGAAAGGCCTCTAAACACTATTTTTTCACAAATGGCCCCTAAACTTTTCATTTCTTACACATTTGTTAAATTTAATTAATAAGCTTAAGGGGTTTAATTAGCCCAAAGCCTTTAATTCATTATTAGATAGGGTTTTAATTAGCCCATTAAGTGTATTAAAAATCAAGGCCCTTACAGAGCACCTAAGGCAAGAGTGGATAGCAGCATTATTATGGCTCCTATACTCCATAATAGAGTGAAACGCACAGAATGAGAAGATACACGCAAAGAGGATCACTATAACGAAACACATAATTCAGAAGAGAATGACTAATCTACCAATATTGTTGGGGGACATGACGACTCAGAAACACACACGAGAGGCTTAAGGATGTAGATTAAGCATCCTTGTGGTCCATGCATGCTTTGAGTTGGTTCCTATGCCAAACGCATCATAAACCAGGATTTTATGAACATTAAGAGACATTCTAGGGTTTTAATGTACAAAAGAGTATGCAAGTGGGGTTTGGGACTCACCAATGTGTAATGCTTGTCGAGACAATGACAGATGCACATCTAGCAGGCTTAACACACTTATTTTATGTTAGTTCCTAAAATTACATGGCATTGTTAAGTTATAAATAGTGCATCATAACTATTCTAGGAATATTAGGCTCATAATTACATTTATACATAATTTTTATATATTATAATAATCTTAATTGGTGTAGGAATAAAATGTTGGAGTGGGGCTCAAGAATGGGCTCTCCGGATATCTTTACAAAATTCTAGCAAGAAGAGATAACATGGGCTCAGTTTCTAGCTTGGCACACAGCCAGCACACCAAATGTGTGCCAACCACGTGCTGCACAAACACCAGGCCCACTCCAGCTACTGCGCATGACACATGCATGCCAATTGTGCACACCAGCCTGACTTGTTCCCTCTCCAAGATCTCCAAGTGCGCGAAATGAGTAATTTGGCTGGCCAAGACCCTTTCTCCTTACCTATGAAAAAACTCTACCCCTTCCATCTTCAATCCATCTCTACCTACCCTCTCCTAAACTCCATTAAATCTAGGAAAACCTTCCTAAGATCCATTTCTACCCTCTCAAGGTATTAGAAGCCTATTAGATTAGAAAAATCCATCTCCTCTTTCCATTCTTCCATTCTCTCACCACCTTCATAGGGCCTACTAAAGCCGTCCTCTCACTCCCATTCTAAGTAATAGAGCACTTCCTTCTTCTCAACCCCTTTCCTTATAGGCTAGGACCTTCTCTCCTCACCCCATACTCCACCAAGAAGCTTGGCCTAAGCCTTCCTCTATATACCATCTTCCTAGCCCTCGTCTCCATCATCCAATCTCCACATCTCCATTTTTGAGCCGCCGCCAAGCACATTGTCTCGCCGAGCAACCATCTTGGGAGATTTCTTTCACCCCACTTTCTTTTATTTTTTTTCCTAATGTTATTGTATTTTCTTTAGTTTATAGTGCAACATTGAGATTTGATAATTCAAGTTCTCTCTCTCTCTTCCTTTTATTCGTGTGATTGTAGCAACTTGTCTTGCTTCTTACCCTCATTCTATTTATCCAACAAATTCATAAAAATTAAAAAAGTGATAAAAATACCAAAACAAAATAATTGCAAGATTTTAAGCGAGTTTTGCCTCCTCGTGTTTGACCCAGACTGACATTTGGTTATTTTATTTGATTGTAGGTTTTTGCAAACTACGACGACGTTTTCAAGACCTTTTCCTTTGCAATTTTTTTGTGTATCATTTTTGGCATTGTTACTGGGGAGGCAACAGACTTCAGTTTCTTACTTTTGTACCTGGTTGCATTTAACATTTCTAACCTTACTTTGCCCTTATTTATCTTCTTGTGTGCAGGAACACCGAGCAAGAGCCCAGAGGGAGAAGCTCAAAGTGGTAGATCAAAGCAAAGTCCTAGTCAACAAAGCTCGATAAGTGCCACTCTATTTCTGAAAAAAAATTCTTTCTCTTGAGTGGTTTGGATTGCAAGGTTATCCACTTAGAACCATTCCTTAGGGTTCTTAATCATTAAAATTCACCTAATTTGAACCTTATTGCTTGAGTGGTGCATGGAAATCGTGTTTGTTATTGTTTGGGCTGCACCACTCAATAATTAAAATTGACTCATTTTATTTACCATGGCAGTGGTTCTTTAGAGTGTGTGAAGGACTAGAAATGATTGTCTTTTTAATGGGGGTTGAGTCTCTATGGAGAATATTTGTAATGATGTGAGGGCGTTGGATGGTTTGTGGTGCTCTACTTTGTAAATACTTTCCTTTATTAATTAAATTTGGATTACTACTGTGAACGGTAGTAATCCTTTCTCTATTTTTTTTTTTTTTTTAAAGAAGTTGCCTCCTGTTAGGGAAATCAACTTAATTAGGTTTTAATTCTACTCTATGGACACCAAAATTTTGATATAAAGGAAATCATCTCATCCATGTTTTGTACAACATTCTGTGCTCTCTAAAACTTGATTGAATTGACCTAAGAATTTGAGCCCTAAAAGTTGATTAAACAAGGTCAAACCTTATGAGACATTGGAAAAAAAAATTAAAAGGACCTTGTTTGGGTTGGTTGTCATTTTTCACTCACACATAAATTCGACTAATTAAGGGCAGCAACCCCCCTAATGCCTGCTCACATATTGATGTGCACACATCTAATTGGCCTAAAGTGCCTATTTATGCATGTTCCTAGGTCTATAGAGGCATCATACATTATAAATATTGCATAACATGCATCATTATGCATTTAGGTTAGATTGTATAAATTATATGTTAAGTTTCCCTTTTCGTAGTCAGGGAATAGGGCAATATCATTTTGGGGCCTCGGATTGAAGATCCAATCATACGGATCTGATCAGGGTGACATCAGAGTTCAATGCCTCCGAGATCACCCCGATCGGATTTCTGTAGCATTAGATATAGTCTGAGAAAGATCAGAGGTCAAGGGGCAAGATGGTGTAAAATCCAAACTTTAGATGACAAATCCAACTACATGGATGGGAATGGATCGACGATTGCAGCCCAATGGCGTGAAAATCGATCCAATGAGACGTTCGTGCAATCATCTACAAGTATTGGAAAATGGATGGTCCAAATGGCACCACATGGCATCATCCAAGCTGCCTACAGCCACCTGATCTCTTCCTCCTTCACTTGCACCATCAGATCTCGATCGTTGGATTAAGATCCAATGGTCAAGAGCATGTGTGCAGAAATTAGACCACGCGACAATTCGCGATCTTGGTGCAGTGGTCGCGAGCGCTGTTCCCTACCAACAGGCACAAGTTCGAGCAGTGGAGAGGTGCGGAATCGGGCGAGCGCGCGGGCGCATCAAAATTCGATGGTTCGATCCTAGATGGATAGCACTGACAGCGGCTACGTGGTGACATGTGATGCGCTAGATGAGAGAGCCATGATCATGCGCGTGGTCATGCATGATCACATTCGCGATCGTATGCGGAAGCGTTGTGCGATTTGAAGTGGAAGCGGCATGCGATGTGGACCGTTGATCCATGATCCAATAGTCTTGGAGTGACGCCTCTTCATCACTGATAACGCATGCGCGAAATGATGCATGATCTGCACTGTGCGATCAAGATTGGACACTCCTCTCTTCGTGCACCTTCACTGACGTTTATCTTTAGCGACATATGTGTGTGTTGGTGTCAGACCCGAATAGGTTGTTAATATGATGATTTTATCGTTGAAGTGTGTATAGTGGTTAACCTAATTCGGACCTAACCATCTCTTTACAAAAAATTTTTAACCTGGCCTATTTGATTTTATCTTGGTCACTTTTTAGGCCCAGGGTCAAACTCAGGGAAGTGGGGATACAAGTCAAGTTTCTACGCCTTTCCTACAACAAATCTCTTCCGTTCGTTTATCGTGTTTTTGGTGTTTTTCTATTTAGATTTTTTTCTGGTAATCTTTGTCCTTGAGGCACACCCTCAAAATTAGGTTCTTGGCTTTGAGCCAAATCAGGGTTCCAAAACGGGTCTTGCTATTCGCAAGACGGAGTACCTGCAAGTCAAGGATTATCTTTTCTCTTATATATATATTTTATCATTTTATGGGCATGCTAGAGAAATAGAAATAAATACAGTATAGATATATACGTATATACTATATATGTATAAAGGGGTGGGGGTGGAGGTGGAGATGGAATGTAGCACGGTGTCGAGTTGGTCGTTGTCTAGAAAGACGCAATCGACAGGACGAGGTGCCGCGTGGAGTGTAGGATGGATGGTGGAAGATGTATGTGACCACACTTTTTGTACGCGTGTATCGGGGAATATCAGCAACTGATGCAGATATTCCCGCGATACTACGTATAATAAGTAACGTGAATATATATATATATATGTGTATATGTGTAAATATATCTATATGTATATATGGTTATCTATAGGTATATATGTGTATATATATGTATATGTATATATATAAGTATATGTATATATGTATGTAGCTATATGTATAGATAGATATATGCATATATATATATATGTATATGTATTTATGTATGTATATAATACTATATAGATGTATATATATATATATATATATGTATATACATACATACATACATATATATATATATATATATGTATAAGTATATGTATATACATGTATGTATAAGTATATGTGTATATATATGTATATATATATAAGTATATAGATGTATATATATATATATATATTTATGTGTATATAGACTAATACATATTTATATAAGTACTAATATATGTATAGATATATGTATAAATATATATATAGATATATGCATATAAGTATATGTATATATGTAAGTATATATGTATATATATATGTATACTAATACTTAGTTATATAAATACTAATATATATATAGATATAAGTATATATATATATATATGTATGTGTATATAAGTATATGTATATATATATGTATATATATATGTGTGTGTGTGTGTGTGTGTGTGTGTATATATATATATGTATGTATGTATGTATGTATACTAATACATAAGTATATAGGTAATATTATATGTATAAATATAAGTACATATATGTATATATAGGTATCTAAATATATGTATATATATATCAATATATATATATGTATACATATATAATAATGTATAGGTGTGTGTGTGTGTGTGTGTGTGGAAGTGTGAGTGTATGTGTGTGCAAGCGTCGGTGTAAAGAGAGAGTGAGAGAGTGTTGTGAGAGAGAGAGTGAGAGAGAGAGAGAGAGCGCGGGAGAGCCTGTAGAGGAAGGAAAGGGCATTTTAAGCCGTCTGCGTGCAAAGGGTGTCGTCTGGTGGTTCAAACTCGTGCACAGGCACCTATGCGCGTAGAGAAGCGTGTGTTGGAGGGCGAAGGGCGCGGCGAGGAGATGCAGCGCACCGTGCTGCGCGAAGGCTGGCACGAGCACTCACAGGAGCGGGCGAAGGGAGCGGGCGAAGGCAGGTGCTGGGAGAGGGCTGGCAGACGCACGGGCGAGGGTCGGTTGCGGTGTGCCGGGTGACCAAATAAGTGAGAAGCTTTCCGGTCACCCCACTGTAGCCACAGTGTTGCGCAGACTCGCGGAACAGTGGCTACAGTGTAAGGCCACGCCGCGCGACCGGGTACGGGCAGTTGTGTGAGTGTGGTCGGCTCGGCGCGTGCGATGGAGGGCTCCGGCTGGTGGCTTGCGGGCGGAGGGTTGCGACAGAGCGTGCGGAGAAGGGTACTGGCGTGCGCGGTGGAGGGCGAGGGCGACGCAGGGCGCTGCTGGGGTGAGCTGGGGTGCTTGGCCAGCCACTACAGTGGGACGCGGTGGCCGGTTGCGGACGGAAGAGAGAGCGTGATAGAGCGAAGAGGTGGGAGGCGGAGAGGCTTACAGGCGCGCACGGAGGGTGAGGGCGCCTGCAGGCATGTGCAGAAGGGGCTGGGGTTGCTACTGCCATCGAGCTTCGAGCTTCAGACCTTGAAGCTTGCGGCAATGGCTGCAAGTGCTGGAATGGAAAAAACAAGAGAAGAGCCACCACGCCCACCGGGTCTTTGAAGAGCTGGGCGGTGGTGGTCTCACTGTGGTGGGTGTGCACCACAGTGAGGGCTCCTGTCCGTCGGGTGTCTCCGAGGAGGGCTGGTGTGTGGAGGGAAAGGGAGGAGAGGACGGTGGCTTGATTGAAAGAAGAAGCTGCAGGTGGGTTTTTCTCTCTTGGACCCTGGTTGCTTCTGAAGGAGAAGCCGTGGCTTTAAATAGAAGATGAAAGCCATGCACGGCCATGCCCTGGCTGTGCATGGCTCATGCATGGCCTTGGCAGGGAGAGGTAGCCGCAGGGAAGGGCAGCTGCAGGGAAGCATGGCGCGAGGAGAAGATGCATGCAGCTGCAGGAAAGATTAAAAATCAAGTGAAATAAAAAATAAAAAGATGGTGAATTAGCAGAGATGCACTTGAGGAAAAATGTTAATTGCAAGGCCACTTATTTATTCTCCTCTCCTCTCAATTAAATGCATGCATGCGTGTATTTTTACATTGCAACTATGGAGACCTAATATGCATTGGTAATGCTAGGAAATAGCATAAGACGGCACAATTGCAGGAGTATTTTTGTGGTGCAATCATACCCCCATGCCTATCTTTTGCTAGTCTCTAGCAAAACATTTTTTGTAGTATTTAGAAATGATCTTTAAGCTGAAGATTTTCTTCTGAGGTGACATAAGTGTGTTTATTGTTGGATATTGTGAGAACCAATTGTAGAGAAGACCACCAGTACTTTAAGTCTCACATGACAAAGATCATCTCTCGACTAACCAGGACTCTTGATATTTAGACCTTAAGTATGATTTCCAGGACCCAGGAGGTTTTTGCCGTACTCGAGAGCTCAAGAGATTATGGCTTGTGCTTAGTGAAGGATCAAGACTAGCCAGATGAACATTAAGACTCAAGCCTAGGGTTTCACAAATCTTTAAGTACAGGTTGGTCCCAGTTTCAGCTTGTGTTTTCGGATTGACCCTTAAGAAGATGACGGAAAACTCAACTCCCATTTTCTGACATTTGTGGCTCACAGGAAAACAGGGTATTTGAGACTTGCCCTGAATAACTTTTTAGGGTAGAGACTTTACAGATATTTGCGAGATATACTGACTTATTTGCATCTTTTTTTTTTTTTGAAACATGTGTCAGTATATCATTATTTGGAGGAGCACACTTTTCTTTTTGGTGGGAGAGTTTCTTTTTGGTAGAAAGAGTTTCTCCTAAACACAAGACTAAAACCTGGGATAAAAAGTCTACTTGCACGCATAGGTAAGGACTCCACCTTCCCTAATGAACACTAGGGTTAGATCTTATGTTCACCTGGTCTTTCCTGATTTGTGTAGTGTGAACCAAGTTTACTTAAGCTCTCAAGTAAAAGCAAACCAACGGATCCTGTACTGGTGTCTCAGGTACAAGAATACGTCCTTAGTTAGGAGAGATTCCGATCTATTTTGTCAATGCTCAAGTGAATTAAGTTGAGCCTGAGCGAATCAAGCTTCTGTGGCCTGGAATGTCTTCAAAACAGAGGTTGAATATCCATAAACACTTATTGTATTTTTGTTTCAGCCTTTAGATCATTACTAAACACCTTTATATATATATATATATATATATATATATATATATATATATATATATATATATATATATAGAAACTGCATGATACCCTAAAATACCTAGATCCTAAGGATGCCTATCCACCCCCCCATGCCAAATGATGCTATGTCCTCATATGCATGCAGGGAAGGGTAGAGAAAGGACGAAAGATCGGGTAACGAGAGTTGAAGTGTAGGGTATATAGCAGGGTGGTAGGGTGGGTGGATGGTGGGTGGTGAAGTGAAAAGTGAAGTGATCGTGACAGTGAAGTGAAAAGTGATGGTGGATGGTGAGTGTTGTTGGGGTGCCTCCCAACGGGCGCTGAATTTAAAGTCCCCAGATGGACTCAGAATGAGGCAAAGAATTAGTTACCCTCCAGTAGGGCAACAGTTTCTCCAATGGGGGCAGGTTCATGAGTCAGATAGGGTTTCAAACGCTGCCTGTTGACCGTAAATTTACGCCCAGATTTGGGATCTTTGATCTCGACGGCCCCGTTGGGGAATGGTCTTGAGACCAGGAAAGGACCAGCCCATTTGGACTTCAATTTCCCAGAAAAGAATTTGAGTCAGGCATTATAGAGCCAAACTTGCTGAGATGGCTCAAATTCTTTCCACTGAATACGGCTGTCGTGAAAAGCCTTAGTGCGTTGTTTGAAGGCTAAAGCAGAATCATAGCCTTCACGACGGAGCTCTTCCAGCTCTTGGAGTTGGAGTTTCCTTTCTCGACCACACAGGTCTGGGTCGAGGTTACATTGGCGAACTGCCCAATAAGCGCGGTGCTCCAACTCCACGGGCAAATGACAAGGCTTCCCATAAACGATTCTATACGGAGACATACCAATGGGAGCCTTGAAGGCGGTCCGATACGCCCAAAGTGCGTCAATCAGCTTGTCGGACCAATCCTTACGATCTGGTCGAACCATTTTCTGGAGAATTTGCATGATTTGCCGGTTCGACACCTCTGCCTGGCCGTTCGTCTGAGGATGATACGGGGATGTGATACGATGGTGGACCCCGTATTTCCTCAGAAGTGCCCTAAAAGAAGCATGGGTAAAGTGGCTTCCTCCATCCGAGATAATGGCTTGAGGGATCCCAAAGTGCGCAAAGATGTGGTCTTTGACAAATCGGGTGGATATAACATGGTTAGCACGGCATGCGGGAATAGCCTCGATCCATTTCGAAACATAGTCAACGGCCACAAGAATGAATTCAAAGCCGTTGGACGGAGGAAAGGGACCCATGAAGTCAATTCCCCAGAAGTCGAAGATTTCTGCAGCTAGGATGGGTTGTAAGGGCATCATGTCACGACGTGACATTAACCCTAACGACTGGCACCTAGTGCAATTCTTGGCATAATTGTGCGCATCCTGGTGTAGGGAGGGCCAAAAGTTGTAATGGACATTCACCTATTGTTATAAAATTCCTCTCTTTTATCACTTTCTAGTGTAGATTTTCTGCTGTCTAGTGTAGAACATAGTTGTAATGGACATTCACCTATTGTTATAAAATTCTTGTTCATTCTCTATTTTCTCTTTATTTGTATTATTCTTTCTCTCTCTTCTATTAATTATTCTTCTTGTAGAATAGCTAGTAGATTAATTTCAACCAACTAATCTGCTTTCGTGACAAAAATTCCAACATGATTTTTAATCAAACGTTCGCCTCCCCGTGTTCGACCTGGGACTCACTAGAGTTTTGGTTAAATTATCTGTTTGACGGATTTTTACACAACTATAGTGATAGGTTTTCAAACTCAAATCTTTTAGCGTAGAAATCACGTTCAAACATATCCTATGCATAATACAACCTAAGCCTAATTAAAAATGAGTAGATGTTCCCTAGGCAGAATAGAGTGAAGTCGTAAAGGTCTAAAGAGGTTCGATGAATAATTTACCTTGATATCTTGAACCAGATCTGGTGTCTAGGTTGCGGGTTAGTGTCAAACAGCCATAATTGAAGGGCGACAGCCTTGAGAAGAACCTTCTTGTCAACACACACGTATTCAACCTGGCTGGATCAATCCAAGAGAAATAGGTGGAATTTTTGGCAGGATGATTTTCTCCTGTAAGATTTTAGGTCCTAGGGTTAACTTGTAGGGCTAGTGGATTTTTTGAATTGCTTATTCATTGATTGTTAAAACGCATAAAGGATAATTGCATTTCATAGTTGTAAAGGCATGTCATTTGTAATTTATAAATTGTCTCCTAAAATTTCAAACGTAATATTGGGAGTACGGCTCATCTCACAGAGAGGTAGTGATGTCTAGATGTTTCCTGACCTAGTTAAGCCAACTAATATTTTTTTTGAATTTTTTTAATATAAAGAAAGAAAATAAATGAAGTAACCATAAAGGAAAATATGAAGAGAACACGGACACAAATATGGAACTTGCAATTATTACGATGAGTTCACTATAATACATAAAATACATAAAAGGAAGAATAACAAGAAGAAGGTGAAGATGGTGAAGAAGCTTAGGATGGAGGCTGACAAGGTCGTGACGGGGCCAGAGAAACTCGTTGACGGTCATCGGTGAAATCGTGCATGGCGGCAAGAAGTTGGAGAAGTCGCGGAAATATTTGGAAACACGCGAGATGTGGGAACCGCCATGAGAAGCCCGGAGAGAGGAGTACTCGCCATGAGACGTCACAACTAGCATCAAGAACCATCGAGGAGAGTGATAAATACATAATTTATACTAATAATCTGCCTATTTTATGCTAACACTACAACAATTTGGACATTTGCCGTTGGTTGGAAAGCAACGGCAAATGTGTTTACACCGACACTAAAAAGCGATGACGTAACTTATGTCGTTTTGATTTGCCATCGGTTATAAAGAAAATCTGACGTCGAATTATCGTTGGCCCAACAGACATATTGGAGTGTTATTCACTCTGAAATGGGTTTTAAAATCGTTGCGTTGTAGTATAGATTGAATTAGTGTGAAAAACATATAAAATTTATATTTGAATGAAAGTCTGAGGTCGTTCGCTGGGAGAAAATATGAAATTCAATCGCTAATCTCAACAAATAATCTAAATGAGCATGATATATTACTCAAAATCTAATTGGCAATGTATAACATGAGTATATGAGGAGATAAAAAGAATTCTAGATAAAATAATGGTGATTTGGATCACCAATTATTAGCCTAACATATATAGCATTTACTCCAATAGATCTAAATGAGCAACTAATGAATTAAGCTGTAAATTAGATGTCTTAATATGTTGCTATAGTGATTCCTCTTCTCTTTTGCTTCTGCTATTCTTCTTCTTCCTTGCCTTCTCTCTCTGCTTCTTCTTCTTTCTTTCTCTCTTTGGCTTCTATCTCTTCTCGTCCTTCTCTTCTTTGGCCCTTTTGATGCGCGGGGGGGAACCTTACGAAATTGGCTAAGTGTTGGCCAATCCACAACAGAGCAAAACCCCCCAACCCTTGTGCTCTCTCTCCTTTTCTCTTTGGGTTCTGCTCTCCCGGAGCCTTGCACAGTTACGGGTAATTGGGTCTAGAGCACATCCGGGACCGGGGCAGCTGGCGTGGGGTAGCAGTCGAGGTGTGCATGGGTTAGGTGGGTTGGGTTGGAGCAAGGCTCGTGTGATGCATGTCATGGGCGAGGTAGGTGAAGGGGTGGAGGGGGACCTCACCCCCCAAGTGATTGAGGCAAACATCCCACTTCACTTTTTCAATTTATTCGGCATTATAGCGCCACTAGTTTCCGAGGTGGGACTAAATGTCTCACTGTCTCCGCACGGAAGTAGCTACTGATGCCTCTTCATCGAATTGGGGTAGTGTCTGAGCTCAAGGTTCCCAATTGAAGACCTGGTGTCAATCTTGAGGTGATTCCGCAGTGCTTGGAGGGTGTGGCCTACAGCTTCGTGGCTAGATCTCAAAGAACGAAGGCAGCGATGGGCGGAGGGTGGCGGAAGTCCGACGTGCACCTGCAAGGAGAAGCATGGCCTTTCGGCTCTGTTAAAATACTTCAGGAGCTTCACCGGAGGATGGCAAACGTAGTGGTGTGTGTGATGAGGCGAGTGAGTGCATGTAGGTATAGGGTGAAGTCGGAGATGGTGCGCGATGGTGGGTTTGTTCGGTGTAGCGGTTGGGTGCGTAATAGGGCAAAATAGGATGGGAGTTTTGTGTGGGTGGATGAGGTGAAGGTTATGAGGTGGTTGGCAAGGCAGATGGAGGGGTGTAGCGATGGGGGTGCCTCGCCAAAGGTTTGGTCGGAGACGGAGAAGATGAAGGTGATTGGTGGTGTCGAGGGTTGAAACTAGGTTTAGAAGACGGAGAAACTAACCTACAAGCAAAAATAAACTAATATAAACCTAATATAATGGACGAAGGGGACGGAGTGGTGCCGGTTATGGTATGGCCGGTGTTGGGGAGGAAAGTGCTCTGGTGTGGGTAGGACGGCGAGGATGGAGATAGAGGCGTCGGTGGGTACAGCATGACGCGGAAGAGTGCAAGGAAGATAAATCTGCCGCTAGTATTGCGTACAGACGAAGGAAGGAGTCGGAGGAGCTCGATGGACGTCAAGGAGCTTTGGCCGGATGAGGAGAGATGAAATTGAGGGTAACTTTGGTCGAATTAGAGCGTGGGGAACTCAACGAGGTCTGGGGGTCCTTTTATAGGCCGTGAGAGGGTGATTAGAGCTTGGGAAGCAAGCTTCCCAAGCTTGGAAGGTCACCAGAGTTGGAAACTTGAAAGATACCTAAATATCTCATGCATTCGCATGAGAGTTTGAGAAGGTTGTAGGGTTCAAGGATGGCTGCATCGGTAAGAGGACTCCTCAAGGAATCTCCCTTCCAATTTTGGAAGGGATTGAGCGAGAAATCAGGGAGATCTTCCCATTTGAAGGTCGTCGGAGCTTTAGGATTAGGAGTTGAGGGTGGTAGGGACCTATTTGAAGAAGACGATAAAGTTGGTGACCCAAATGTAATTTATTCTAAAGTTAGGGGCATACATGTGAGAGAAAAGAGTCAGAAAGGACCAAATTGCAAACTAGGTCAAGATGATCTCATATTGGGCCCAAATTTTGGTACAAACCTAATGTGGACCCAAGGAATTCAATGGTGAAGTTAGATTTAGGTTTTGATCAAGTTTGATTGGAGAAATTGGACAATTACCTAAATTAGGGAAAAAGTCTATCTGTGGCTCTATTTTGGGTCAAGACGGGTTTCAATGGTCAAATCAAGGATGACAAACCCTAGAGAATATTTTTATGAATTTTAGAGGGTTTAGGAGAATTTTATTCTGACCAGAACCTCAGTTAATTAATCAGGTTTGTTTTTGGGGTTTCAGATGTCCATTAATTCCCGTAACATGCGAAAACCCTTTTCTATTTGTTCTAACCCACTTGTTACACTCTTAAGATCATTTTGCCCTTAATTAACCCCTAGAGAAACCCACGGTTATTCTGCATTTATGATATGATGGTAAAATTACAGTTTTAACCCTGGTTTCTTGTATTTCTCTCAGAAAGGATTTGTAATAAATTATGGCTTTCTGATGGTTATGTAGGAGCATTTATTGTGAAAATTGACTTAATAAAGCTAGATATGGTTGATGATGTTATCATCATACCCCCATGCCTAACTTTTACTAGTCCTTTAGCAAAATCTCATAGAATTAACTCAAATTCTAGACCATATGTTCAGATCTCTAATGTGTGCTTTTTTCTTATAGATTAGGCCAGAATGCTAACAATAGGCCTAGGGGTACTCAAGTACCAACCAAGATCCAGCCCTGACCAACTTTTGCCTCAGTCCACCGCGAAGGTTTCTAAGGCCCACAGGAACTAACCTAAGGTTCGTTGAACTCCGTGGTTAAAGCACCCATGCTTAAAACATGTTTAGTCCATATTCAGTTTGCAGTGCATTTTTGTAAGAGAGAGATAGAGGAATTTTTGCTTTTTTGGAGAGTTTTTGATAAATGCCAGTTTATCATCATTCTTATGCATTAAAACAAACCTAGCTCTTAGGATTTTACACTGCAAACGGGTTTTCGGGCTGCATTTAGGCATTCACTAGGTTAGGCATGCATTGCATTTTCTTTTGTTATTTTAATATGTTTTTGTGAGTGTTAGGGATGAACAGATATACAGATCCCTAAAACCCTAGCACTCAAGAAGGTAATTGGTGAAGAAGGAATTCAGACTAGCTGGAACTCAGCTTGATCCAGCTCACCACAGCTGGAACCTAGTTCACTTGAACTAGGGTTAGCTCATCCCGGCTCCATTCAGCTAATCTTAGTTGAATGGTAGCTCAAGAGAGTTCATCTTAGCTCACCCTAGCTCAAGTCAGCTCAGATCCAGCTCAACTTAGCTGAGTCTAGCTCATCTCAGTTCCCACTAGTCCACAGGGAGCTCTAGCCCTCTTCCCTTCTCTCTTGTGCCCACACCAGCCAAAAGAGAAGCCAGGCAAGGAAGATCTTTGGAGGTGATCTTGAAGGTGGTCCACACCACCTTGGAGGAGCTTTTGAGGGTGGTGCACGCCCACCCCTTGGAGGAGAGCATTGAAGGTGGTAGCTTCCACCTTGGAGGAGCTCTCAAGGAAGGAGAAGAAGGAGGCCCTCTTTTCAAGCCAAGGAGCAGCTAGGCTTGGAGCAAGAAGACTCCCTTCTTCACCAATTTTTGCATGAGGATTTGTGTTTCTTTTATTGCTTTTAAATTTTTTTATTTCTAGTAGAAGCATTCCTCTACTTGTCTTGGAAAAAGAACACGAATTTGAGTTAATAAAATTGCCTTCTTTTTAATTTTCTGTTGCAATTGTTACTGTAGTTCTAGCATTTATTCTACTTCCACTCCCTAATTACTCTAGGCCTCCACTTGCCTAGAGTGAGCTTAGGTAGTGGACTTTTAATCTCTTAAGTTTCAGCTTAGCATTTTAGGTGTTAGGACTCTTTTGTCACAATTCTCACTAGCCTGTATTATTTCAAAACATAAAAAAAAATTATATATATTTAAAATACCAAAAAGAAAGTTGAGATGTGTTTTTAGCAAGAGAATTGAATTGCAATGTTTTCCTCCTTGGACAACCCTAGATACTCCCCTATCTAGGATATAAATTTAAAAGCTAAAGCGGATTTACGTGTTGCAACGACACTAAATTACCTAATTAACAAACTGCGTATTTTCTCTATCACTTTTTGGCGTCGTTGCTGGGGAGGCATGGCTTTGCTATTCTTTGTCCTCTTGTTTTAATTAGATCTCATCCCCTTCTCTTTCTTCTCTTTCGTGTGTGCAGGAACTATTGCAGGAAGAAAGCGGGAATCTGGAAGCGAGAACTCAAAGTTCCTTTTCTTCCCACGAAATTCAAGTTGGTTCCTCTTTCTGGTCACATAATTAATTAAAAATACCAAAAACATATTAAACTTGGCTTTCAGGATCCCAAACAACTTGATTAAGTGGAGTGGTGCATTTTAAAATCCATTGTTTGCTTGAATGCTTCTTTAACACCACTCCATTGCAAGTATTGGTGTTCTATTTTTCGGGTCCAGATTTCTATTTGGACTTGAAAAATCGATACCTAACACCACATGCCTCCTAAAATTATAAAATTTCATACAGTGATTCCAAATTAGGTTAGAAACATTTGTTCCAAATTTCAGATCAATTGGATTTATATTTAATTTTTGAAAATTCATGGACTTCAGAGGGGTCACATCCTCCAATCTTCCTGTTTTGATAATGGTCGTGAATTTTTAGAATTTTTATACTCATCTAATTTTTTTGTAATTTAGCTTGTCAGAATCCTTGTGAAATTTTACATATCATATAAAATCATAAAAATTTTCTAGGGTCGGTGGTAATACTAAAAAGTCCAAAATACCCACAGGTATCATTTTTGGACTTTGACACCAGTACAATTAAAAATTCAAAACAATTATCAAAAAAATTCCTAAAATCTTAAAAAAATCTTTTCTGGAATCCTTGTTTGATTTCACTCAAGGTAGTAGTGTTGGTTGCCTTGTTTGGACCACTATGTATTCAGAAAGCCTAAAAATAACTCATTGATAGTTAAATTTCTGTCTTAGGGACAATTGGCTTAAGGTTTCCTTCTTTCTTTTTAGAGACTCAATTTAAAGGAAATATACAATCACCCATACAACTTGTTTTTCCTTTGATTGTGGATTTTCGAACTTGTTTGAAAATTTAACAAGAAAACCCTAAAACACATTCAATTAAATTGAATCCTAAAAGACATAAATATAAAAAAAAATTGTGTGACAACTTGCTTTTCATTGGAGCCACTCTTCAATTCCTGCACACACAAGAAAAGAAAAATTGAAATAACAGGGCAACAACCCAACTAACGTCCTCCACATTCTGTGTGCACTGTAGTATCCTAGACCTAATGAAAACTTGTAGCAACTTGACCCCTAAGGATTTATCAATTTAGGCTTGCTATCTAGGTCTTAAGTTTTCTTTAGTTAGTACCAATTCTGTCATCTATATCTGGTGTTCAGGCTAAGGGGTCGTGTCAAACGACCAGACGCAGGTTTGTACAAGCACCTGGGGTTTTTCCTAGGAAATGTTTGGGCCTAAACCTCCCCTTAAGCAACTTGGCTAGATTTGTTGACAGAATGGGTATTCACTATTGACTACTTATTTCCTACATAGACCAGGTCTTAGGTTTATTATTAGGGAGTCGCATTTAAGTTAGGTCTAGTTTTGTTTGTTTGAATTGCACACTTTCTCTCATCTCTTTCTCTTCTCCTCCTTTCCAATTCTTCCAAGTAGTGCATGCACGGGCAATGGTCCCAAAAACCACACCTCGAGGGACCATCTGATTTCGTCCCCGCAGTAGGAAATCATTGTTTTCTTCCCCCTCCTCTTCTAAAAAAATGGAAAACCCAGGAAGCCGTCAAAAAAATTCTGCTTCCACTTCTAACCTGTCAGCCGACTCACAAGCTGACTTCACCCTCCCTCACCTCCCTAACTTGGAGCAACCAGAAATACCAGCAGGGCCAGGTGGCCCTCCAATTATAACCCAAAATACAAATCCCTTTGCATTAATGGTCGACCATTTGGCTCGACTACAACAAAATCAAGAAGATCTAGCTAGGACTGTCACGAACTTAGCTAATCAAGGACAAAATCCACCACCCCGCCAACAGCCTGTCATTCCTCTTAAGGATTTCTATGATCCTTCCAATTATGAGGAAAGACCAGGGGTGGTCATACCACAAGGGGATTTCGAGATCAAACCTGCCATTCTAAACCTTATCAAGCATTTTCATGGTCTTCCAAGAGAGGACCCTTTTTGTCATCTTGAGGAATTAACTGTCCTCGCTCAAACCACTCGTTCCCGCAATGTGCAGGAAGACGTGTGGTTAATGAGACTTTTTCCCCTCTCTCTTAAAGACAAAGCATCTCATTGGTTTAGAATGGTTCGGCGCCCTATTACCACCTGGCCCCAATTAGTGTTTTTCTTAAAAAAATTTTTCCGATCGGTCGAACGAATCATTAAGCAGATCCATAATGACCTTTCAACAGAAAATTGGTGAACCCTTCCACAAAGCCTGGGAAAGATTTCAGGAACTTCTAAGAAGTTGTCCCCACCATGAAATTCCACAATGGCAGTTAGTGCAGATCTTCTATCATGGATTAGAAGATCAATTGAAACGATTTGTGGATGCCTCATGTGGGGGCAATTTTCTTAACAAAGACGCCGAAAGAGCCTATATTTTCTTTGAAGAAATGAGTGAAACTCATTTAACATGACTTCAATGGACACTTTTGGCAGATCACAAAACCCCAGACACGGAGTCCATGAAATTGACTCCAAATCCACCTCTATTCCAGTCACTCAAGATGATCTATATATGTTAGCTCAACGACTGGACTAGATGCAAATTCACCAAAAGAAAATGGAAGAAAAGTTCATAAACAAACAAGCTCCACACGTCCACTTTCCACACACTAACCCCCACACACATTCTCCGAAGAGAAAATCTACACAATATTGATGCCACATCTGTTGGCCAGCAATTTCCGGCTGATTTCCCACAAGATTTGATCGGGAATGTTGATCAAAATATTTTTGATCCCACCTCAGAAAATATTTATGCTCTCCAGGAGCAATTTAGAAACCCCTCCAACACTTCCAATCAAAACTGGAGGACTAACCCGAATCACTCCTGGAAAAACCTGAATCCAATTCCTTTTCCCAAACAAAACTATTTTGGGAATTATGGGCAACCTATGTATCAACCTGGACCATCCCAGGATGATATTAATAATCAGGTCATGAAAACTCTGCAAGGAATGAAGACTCAAATGACAGAAGTAACCCGCATGATTACCAACTTGCAACTCCAAGTTAAGGTTACTCCTGATCATCGACCTATTGGGAATTTACCTTCCTAACCTATGCCCAACCCAAATAATCAAAGGAATCAATTCCAAGGTGGATATCCCAGTCAACCCATTCAGCCAGCACCTCAGCATCCACCAGATTTCAATAACAGCCAGGCCCCCCGTCCTCATCCTAGAAACAACCAGACTGCAAATGTAGTTACCTTGAGGAATGGGAAAACCACTCACAATACCCTGCCTGTTAAAGAAACCCGCTCTAATAACACACAGATTAACTCTTCCCCTCATATTGTTTAGGAACCAATTCATGCAAAACAGGGAAACCCTACCCCATTTCCACAAGCCCTCCACTCTTCAAATAAGAAAAAGAAGAAATCAGAGCCCACTGAGAAGGAATTAATGGATTTATTTGGGCAAGTAGAAATTAATATCCCTCTCCAAGATGCCATTAAATATATCCATGCCTATGCAAAATTCCTAAAAGATTTATGTACTTTAAAAGGCAGCCCAGAAACTTAGGAAAGGTGATTCTTCCAGAGACAGTCAGCTCAGTTGTGCAGAGCCGACTGCCTCTTAAGAGAAAAGATCCTGGCGCCCCCCTAATTCAAGTTATCATTAAGGATACCTCATTTGATCGCTCGTTGTTGGATCTTGGTGCCTCAATTAATCTTATCCCCACAGTTGTTTTTGAGGAATTCAAGATCGGTGAATTGAAACCTATTGAGGTTACTCTCCAATTTTTCGATCGATCTACAATTAAACCAAGGAAAATTTTTGAGGATGTTCTTGTCCAGGTCAAAAATTGCCTATTCGCAGTAGACTTTTTAGTCCTGGACATAGAGGTACCAGAAGCATTAAAGTTTGCCCCCATTATTCTTGGAAGACCATTCCTAGCCACCGCCCGCGCCAATATTGATTGTGATTTTGGAAAGATGAAGATCATGTGTGGCGGTGAATCTGTAACCCTAGACAATTTTCAAGCTTCTAGGCGGTTCCAAGAACCAGATTTCTTTGATGATTCGAATTCAGAAATAGAAAACATTGTGGAGGAAACTTTGCAGATTTCCCATTTAGGTTCCTATTTTGCTATCAATACGGTTCCTGAACAATCCACTTTTTTCTCACCCTTCCACCCCAACCACACGTCCAGCTAACATTCCAGCTGACCCATTCACTCTCAACTCACCACTAACCCACAAAGTAGAAACTCTTTCGGAGCTGGGCCCACAATTGGAATTAAAACCTTTGCCCGACTCCCTTAAATATGTCTTCCTGGGTCCTAATCAGACCATGCCCCTGATTATAAATTCTGGACTTACCGGGGCACAAGAGCATAAACTCCTCCAGGTTTTGAGTAAATATCGGATAGCTATTGGCTGGACCCTTTCTGATCTTAAGGGTATTCATTAGTCCTATTGTACGCATCGTATATATTTAGAGGACGATTCTCGCCCCTCCCGCCAACCACAAAGGCTCTTGAATCCTATTATGCAGGAGGTGGTAAAAAAGGAGATTATTAAGTGGCTGGATGCTGATATCATCTACCCCATTTCTGACAGCTCTTGGGTTAGTCCAACACAAGTTGTACCCAAAAAGGCTGGACTAACAATTGTCACTAATGATAATGGGGAAACTGTAGCCACTCGAACCGCTTCTTCTTGGCGTGTGTGTATCGATTACCGAAAATTAAACACCGCCACCAAGAAGGACCATTTTCCACTCCCCTTTATTGATCAAATCTTGAAGTGGGTAGCCGGACGGGATTTTTACTATTTTCCGGATGGTTATTCCGGCTATAATCAGGTAGCGGTTCATCTTGAGGACCAGGTCAAAACAACTTTCACCAGCCCCTTCGGAACCTTTGCTTTCCAAAGGATGCCCTTCGATCTTTGCAATGCACCTGCGACTTTTCAAAGGTGCATGCTGATGGAGATTTCACGCGGTTTGTTAAATACGTCGTTGTAATGCGCAAAATCGATCAACTCTTAAATTTATATTCTTAGATAGGGGAGTATCTAGGGTCGTCCAAGGAGGCCAAATGTTTGCAAAAGTGATTCTATTCTCTTGCTTGGAATACAGATCTCAACTTTTTTTTTGGTAATTTTCAATATATCATTTTTTTTTGTTTTTGAATTAAGACAACATGCAAAATGGTGGCGGAAAAGTGATTTACACTTCAAATTCAAATACTACTTCTAAGTGGCAAGTAGAGCCTCTCCCTAAGCTCACTCTAGGCAAGTGGAGGCCTAGAATAATTAGGGAGAGGGAGTGAAGAATGCTAAAAACAAAGCAAGTAGAAATGCAAATAAGAAATTGCAAAGAAGGAAACTAGATTAATGAAAAGTGTTTTACAAAAAGGCCTAGTAGAGGAATGCTTCTACTACTAGAAAAATTAAAATAAAGAAAAGAAAACACAAATCCTCTAGATAGATGATGAAGAAGAGGGCTTCTTGCTCCAAGCTTGGTAGCTCCCAAGCTTGAAAAGAATCCTCCAACTCCTTCCTTGCTTGGCTCTGCCAAGGTGATGTCCTCCAAGGCAAGCCCTAAGGGGGCGTGCCCTAAGCTTCTCTCCAAGGGTGGATGTCCACCCTAAGTCCTTCTCCCTTGCCTGGCCGTCCTCCTTGAAGTGGAAGAGTCCTCCTCCTTGGCGTGGCCCAAGTTGAAGAGAGTGGGGAGAAGAAGGCACCAAAAGGGCTGGTGATGTGCCCCTTTAATCTCCTTCTCTACTCCTTCTTGGCTTTAGGTATAGGTGGTATAGGTAGCAAATTACACTAATGGAGGATGGGAATTATGTGGTGGTATGGTAGGGTATTTATAGGATGGGAAGGGGGGTGGTTATGGTGTTTTTTTGGAGGGAAATGAAGGGGTGCTTGGATATTTTTGGAGGGAAAAATGGGAGGGAAATGAAGAGGTGCCTTGGTTTTCCCTCCAAAATCACCTTCTAGAAGGCAATTTTGGAGGGAAAAAATGGAGGGTGGAGATGGGTTTTGATGGTGGATGTAGGGTGGTGATGGAAGGGATAGTTGGCACCAAAATAAAGTAGGAGTAGGTGGTCTTTTTGCTGGAGCTTAGGTAGTAGGGTAGTAGGTTTTGGTGCCATGGAGGTGGACTAGCTAAGTTAAGTAGCTTAGCTAGCTTAGCTAGTAGGGAGTAGAGTTGGTGGCAATTGGAGCTAGGGTTTTTAGGGAGAAGAGTTGGAGGTAGTCATCTTGAGCTGCACTAGAGCTAGTGGCTGCTACAGAGAGCTGCAAGGAGCTATCTTAGCTGGCTTGGCTTGCTAGTTCTTTGCTAGCTACTAAGCTAAGCTAAAGCAAGTTGGCTTTTGTTGAAAGGAGCTGAGGTGAGCTGGGTCTAATGCTCTCGGGGAGGATCAAGCTGGGTGAGGCAGCTAAGGTAGCTTAGCTCAACTGAGTTGAATAAGCTGAGTCCCCAGGAGCTGGACTTGAGCTTCCAAAGCTAGAATGAAGTCATCTTTAGCTGGTCAAAGTTGAGTAGAGCTGGATGTAGCTAGACTTGAGCTAGGGTGAACTCCAGTCAACTCAGATGAGCTAGCTAGAGCTCCCTGTGAACTAATGGGAGCTGAGATGAGCTAGACTCAGCTAAGTTGAGCTGGATCTGAGTTGACCTGAGCTAGGGTGAGCTGAGATGAGCTCTCTTGAGCTACCATGCAGCTGAGATTAGCTGAATGGAGCTGGGATGAGCTAACCCTAGTTCAAGTGAGCTAGGTTCCAACTGTGGTGAGCTGGATCAAGCTGAGTTCCAGCTAGTCTGGGCTTCTCCTTCACCATTTGCCTTCTTGAGTGCTAGGGTTTTAGGGATCTGTATATCTGTTCATCCCTAACACTCATAAAAACATATCAAAAAGACAATAAAAAATGCAATGCATGCCTAACCAATTTATGCCTAAATGCAACCCAAAAACTCATTTGCGGAGTAAAATCCGAAGAGCTAGGTTTGTTTTAATGGATAAGAATGATGATAAACTGGCGTTTATCACATGCTTGTAATTTTTTCAGATCTGGTAGGTGAATGTTTAGAAGTCTTTATGGATGACTTCTCTATTTTTGGAGATTCTTTTGACCATTGTCTCAAAAACCTTGATAGAACTCTCCAAAAATGCATAGAAGTTAATTTGGTCCTCAGCTGGGAAAGAGGTCATTTCATGGTCCAAGAAGTATTGTCTTGGGCCATGTTATTTCAAAACAAGGAATCGCGGTAGATAAAGCAAAAATAGGTGCTATATCTAGGCTCCCACCGCCCACTACTGTCAAACAAATCAGATCCTTTTTGGGTCATGTGGGTTTCTACCGTCGATTCATACAAATTTTTTCCCAAATCTCCAAGCCCTTAAGTCAGCTTCTCACTAAAGACTAGCCATTTGATTTTAATGATAAGTGCCTGGAGAGTTTTTTAAGGTTGAAGAAAGAGGTTTCTGAGGCACCAATATTACAAGGACCTGATTGGAATAGTCCCTTTGAATTAATGACAGATGCCTCAGATTTTGTTGTGGGGGCCGTTCTAGGGCAAAGAATTGGCAAGAAGCCCGTTGTGATCTATTATGCTAGCACAACCCTTGATGATGCACAACGGAATTACACGGTTACTGAAAAGGAACTTCTTGCCATTGTATTTGCCTTAGAAAAATTTAGATCTTATCTATTGGGGTCACATGTCACTATATATACTGACCACTCAGCAATTAAATATTTGCTGACAAAGAAAGATGAGAAACCCCGCCTTATCCGTTGGATTCTACTGCTCCAGGAATTTGACCTGGAAATCAAGGATAAGGTGGGATTGCATAATGTAGTGGCCGACCATCTCTCTCGTCTTATGACGAATGACATAATGACCCCGCCAGATCAGTTCCCCGATGAAAGCATTTTAGCTGCTACAACCCTCCCTTGGTTTGCGCCCATTCGTTCTGTTGCTAAGTAGTTTTCGCCCATCGCAAACTACTTAGCAATAGAACGAATCCCCGTTGATTAGCCAAAAACAAAACGGGATAAGTTCTTTGCTGGTATTAAATATTATTTTTGGGAGGAGCCCAACCTTTTCCGCATTTGTGCCGATCAGGTCATTCGACGATGTGTCCCCGATTTTGAAATCCATGATATTTTGACACATTGTCACTCAATGGCTTGTGGCGGACATTTTTCAGGCAAGAAAACTGTAGCTAAAATCCTTAATGCGGGATTTTATTGGCCCAGCTTGCACAAAGATGCTCATGACTTTGTTCGGTCCTGTGTGCGTTGCCCGAGCATCGGCAACAAGACTCGGAAGGATATGATGCCCCTTAATCCTATTTTAGAGGTTGAAATTTTTGATGTTTGGGGCATCGACTTCATGGGACCGTTCATCAACTTTGGTGGGTATTTATATATATTAGTCGCAGTCGACTATGTTTCTAAATGGATAGAAGCAATACCCACCCGCACTAGTGATCACCGTGTGGTTGTCGAATTTCTTAAGAAAAATATTTTCTCAAGATTCGGCATACCAAAAGCCATTATCAGTGACGGAGGCTCACATTTCACCCACTCACAATTCCGTCACCTTCTTTCTAAATATGGGGTTAATCATAAAATTTCCACACCTTATCACTCCCAAACAAATGGCCAGGCTGAAGTTTCTAACTGGGAAATTAAAAATATTTTACAAAAGACGGTTAGCCTCGACCGTAAAGATTGGTCCACCAAATTGGATGATGCTTTATGGGCCTACTGTACCGCTTTTAAAACCCCGCTTGGCATGTCTCCCTTCCGTCTGATTTTTGGGAAGGCATGCCATCTCCCGGTAGAATTAGAACATAGGGCATTTTGGGCAATAAAATAACTCAATATGGATTTATCTGACGTCGGTAACCATAGAAAATTACAATTAATTGAATTGGAAGAATTGCATAATTTTTCCTATGAAAATGCGAGGATTTATAAAGACCGAACAAAGAAATTTCACGATAAATATATTGTTCGGAAATACTTTGACGTTAATCAACACGTTTGGCTTTCCGATGAGAGATTACGTCTTTTTCCTGGCAAATTAAAATCTAAATGGACCGGCCCCTTTATTGTCCATAAAACATATCCATACGGCGTAGTTGATCTTTTTGATCCAAAAACTAATTCAACCTTTCAAGTCAATGGCCAGCCTTTAAAGCCTTATTTTGATCATACGCCTAAAATTCCATCTGAATCTTTTAATTTTATTGAGCCAGCCACCCTTGATCACTAATGCACATTACACTCGACTGAATGGCGTAAAAGATAGCACTGGATGGGAGGTAACCCATCATTTTTCCCTGCTTTCCTTTTTTCTTCTTTTTCCAGGTTTTAATCATCCTAAACCCGACCGTTCTTCACTAAGGTGATCCCTTTTCCCTCCTAATGCATGAGTACATGGCATATCTTAAGCATAGGGGGGTGTTTTTAAATTTTGACGATCGATTTAGGATTTTCAAAACCTAAAAAGATGCAATTTTCTTTAATTTACTTCCTGCTTGCATACCCAAAAAAATAAAATAAAATAAAAATGTTGAAAACTTTTTGAGGAAAAATTTTTGAAATCAAGACTAAGGTTGAAAAATTCACTTTTAGGTACAATGGGATTTAATTTTTGACAAACTAGGGATGAGGATGCGGATCTGATCATTAGAATTTCAAGGTCTATTTTAGACTAGATCACATATCTTTCTCTAAAATTCCACCTGAACTCATGATAGTTCAGGTGACTTGATCCTATTTTGTAATATGAAAAGTATTTGGCTTAGTTTTTGATTCAAAAACTTGCATGTTTTGAAGAACTTCTTGTGTCAATTTTCACACACAAGCCAACACTTAAAAAACAACTAAAAATTTGAAAAACTCCCTTGTTTGGACTTAGTAAAAGTCTGAAGCTGATCATTGGTTTGAGTTCCCACCGCCGAGAAGGAGGAAAATGCCTCCTTTGAGGATGCGATGTCAACATGTTACCGCCTTGGCGCTACTCCATATCTATATTTCATATCTTTAGATGGAGCATTAAAGTGCATTTTAGCAGCTCAAGTGTCTTGGACGGTGCTCTAACTATAGTGTCGGAGTAAGAGCTTGAGTTTGCTTGGAGCGCCCCTTTACACCGCATCGTGTTTTGGGGTTGTGAACTCCCGGGTGGTGTCATGGACAGTGCTATCCCGAAGTACTGGCGCCAGAGCCTCCTCGAGGAATGGTAATGGGAATGATGATCCTGACACATCTGTTGTAAGACTAAGCTAAAAATAAGCATGGGGGAGAAAAAAAAAGTAATACTAAATAAATTAACAAGCCCTTATAAATGTTGGCTTTTCACAAGCACAGACACAAGGTTTTAAAGGATTTTGCAAGTTGCAAATCAGATTCATGAGCCAGAAAAATCCTAGAAACAAAAATTTCAAGTCATCTGAATTAACAAGGGGTTAATTTGTGAATTTTTTGGTGGATATATTAATCCCGTTCTGTCTAATGGTTGGATCCAAAAACAAATCCTGATGTTTATCTTTAACAAATTCCGTACCTCCTGTGTTTTGATCTGCCAAGGTCCCTTAATCTTTTTTCTCCTCAAAAGTCGAAAAAATTAGATTTCCTAAAAATTCCATTTCCAAAAAAAAAAAAATTTTTTTTTGCCAAGAGACTAGCAAAAGATAAGCATGGGGGTGTGATAAACGTAGTTTATCATCATTCTTATGCATTAAAACAAACCTAGCTCTTAGGATTTTACTCCGCAAACGGGTTTTTGGGCTCCATTTAGGCATTCACTAGGTTAGGCATGCATTGCATTTTCTTTTGTTATTTTAATATGTTTTTGTGAGTGTAAGGGATGAACAAATATACAGATCCCTAAAACCCTAGCACTCAAGAAGGCAATTGGTGAAGGAATTCAGATTAGCTGGAACTCAGCTTGATCCAACTCACCACAGCTGGAACCTTGCTCACTTGAACTAGGGTTTGCTCATCCTGGCTCCATTCAGCTAATCTCAGCTGAATGGCAACTCAAGAGAGTTCATCTTAGCTCACCCTAGCTCAAGTCAGCTCAGATCCAGCTCAACTTAGTTGAGTCTAGCTCATCTCAGCTCCCACTAGTCCACAAGGAGCTCTAGCTAGCTCAGTTGAGTTGACAGAAGTTCACCCCAGCTCAGATCCAGCTACATCCAGCTCCATTCAACTCCAGCTAGCTGAAGAAGAACTCATCCCAGCTTAGGAAGCTCAAGTCCAGCTCCCAGGGACTCAGCTTAGCTCAACTCAGTTGAGCTAAGCTACCTTAGCTGCCTCAACTAGCTTGATCCTCCTTGGGAGCACCAGACCTAGCTCACCTCAGCTCATCATGGTAGAAGCCAGCTCACTTTAGCTTGGCTTAGCAACTAGCAAAGAACTAGCAAGCTAGGCCAGCTAGAGTAGCTCCATGCTAGCCTCTTCAGCAGCAGCCAGCTCCAGTTTCAGCTCCAGACTTCTCCTCAGCTCCTCCCTCCAAACCCTAGCTCGAACACCTCCTCCTCTACTCCTCCATTAGCTAAGCTATCTTAGCTTAGCTTAGCTATGCTCCAACTTCCTTGGCTTGTACCACCTCAAAAACCCACCTAACAACTCCACCCAACTAGCTCCACCTAAGCTCCACATAAGCTAACCTACTTGGCGCCAACCTAGCCTACCCACCACCTCCAAAAGACACTTAAAAGTGGTGCCAAAACCACTCTAACTACCCCCTTGTTGGCGCCACTTTTCCCTCCAAAAATCCCCTTCATCTCCACCACACAATTCCCCTTAAACCCATCTCCACCCTCCACATACCCCCTCCTTCTAGAACCTTTCTTGGCGCCACCTAAGACCCCCTTCTTGAAGCTATTTTGGCGCCAACTTCAAGGGGTGTCACCACCCATAACCACCCCCTAAGAGTCCCTTGGGTTGGCCCCAAATGCCCTTGGCCATGGGATCACCAACCACCTCCATCCTTCCATCTTAGCCCTTCATTTCAAGGGGCACCATAACCCCCCATCCTACCCTATAAAAAGACTACTACCCACCACCATTCAAAGCATCCTTGGCTAGAAAATTCACTCTCATATTCCACTTAGAGCCCACGCCTAAGAGAGAAGAAGAAGAAGATTAAAGGGATATTCTGTCCCTTTGGTGCCTTCCCCTCTTCCCTTCTCTCTTGTGCCCACACCAGCCAAAGGAGAAGCCAAGCAAGGAAGATCTTTGGAGGTGATCTTAAAGGTGGTCCACACCACCTTGGAGGAGCTTTTGAGGGTGGTGCACTCCCACCCCTTGGAGGAGAGTATTGAAGGTGGTAGCTTCCACCTTGGAGGAGCTCTTAAGGAAGGAGAAGAAGGAGGCCCTCTTTTCAAGCCAAGGAGCAGCTAGGCTTGGAGCAAGAAGACTCCCTTCTTCACCAATTTTTTGCAAGAGGATTTGTGTTTCTTTTATTGCTTTTAAATTTTTTTATTTCTAGTGGAAGCATTCCTCTACTTGTCTTGGAAAAAGAACACAAATTCGAGTTAATTAAATTGCCTTCTATTTAATTTTCTGTTGCAATTGTTACTATAGTTCTAGCATTTATTCTACATCCACTCCCTAATTACTCTAGGCCTCCACTTGCCTAGAGTGAGCTTAGGTAGTGAACTTTTTAATCTCTTAAGTTTCAGCTTAGCATTTTAGGTGTTAGGACTCTTTTGTCACAATTCGCACTAGCTCGTATTATTTCAAAACAGAAAAAAAAATTATATATATTTAAAATACCAAAAAGAAAGTTGAGATGTGTTTTTAGCAAGAGAATTGAATTGTAATTTTTTCCTCCTTGGACGACCCTAGATACTCCCCTATCTAGGATATAAATTTAAAAGCGAAAGCGGATTTACGTGTTGCAACGACACTAAATTACCTAATTAACAAACCGCGTATTTTCTCTATCAGTTTTCTCTCTCTTTTTCTTCTTTATTTCTATCTTCATATTGGCTTTACAACACGGTTTGTATTGGATTCCTAGCTCCCACCATCAATTCTTGCAGGGTCCCTAGCTTTTGATGCTTCGGGATAGCACCGCCCATGGCAACCCCCAGAACCATGGCTTTCGACACTTTAGGATAGTGCCGCCCATGGCACCTGAATCAGCATAAGGTGCTTACATGCCCCCAGTAGGATATTTAGTTATCCTAGGAAACAAGCACCGAGGAGGAGTCTTGCCTTTCCGCACTGGGAACTCATCCAAATCAACTTGTGTTGATTAGCCGCTCCTAATCTAGGTAACTTTTCAGAACAGAATTAAATGCTTTTGCATGATTTTGATATTAAGCACACTGAACTAGACTATGTGTGGATTAGGGTGCTTAGGTTATCGAGTCCCGCAAACCAGAGGTTAGTTAACAAGGTCGAATAATTCCTAAGCCTTAGACCTAATACTTAAGCTTCGTATTTTCCTCAACCTCTTGAGGACTATCTAGATCTTAACGGATACATGAATTTTTAAGCTAAAACACTACCCAAGTGGCCTAAGATCAGCGTTCATACTAATCTTTGTCTCTCTTAGCACCTTTTGACTTTTATTTTTTCGTTTGATTTGGTCTAGAACTTAGTAGATTCCTTAATCTTTTACTAATTACTAACTCTTTTTGTTTCAAATTGTACTTCTTTTTGACATTTAAAATTACCTCCCCTTTTCCTCCTCAAGAATGATATGCATTCAAATTTTCAAAATTTCCTCCTCTCCTATTTTTTTTTTGTTCTTTTTCATTTTTTTATTTTTTTGGTTTTTTGTAATATGCATTTTCTTTGTAAGAAACCTTCAAAAAGTTGAAAATTTTTGTATGTTTGTACTTTAACACCCCTCCATGCCTAAGTTTTGCAATGTCTTCATTGTAAACGGAGGGTATGAAATAGTTTTGGGTTCAAGAATTATAACAGGATTATTGGGTGGGCGAACGGATAGGGATGGCTGTTGTAGATGATTTCAAGCTCTGATACGAGTACCAGAGGTGGAGTCAACTGTTCTAGAACTGAACTCAGAGTGCAATAGACGTGTGGTACAGAAGGATAATCAGAAGGATCTCGAGTTTTTGGAATTACAGGTTGCCTCCCGTTAAGCACTAAATTTAATGCCTTCAGCCAAGCAAAAAATGGTATAGAGAAGGAGTGGTCAAATTAGACGAGCTTTTAGAATAAGCACCTTGATCAATAGCCTGGTTGGTCCAACCAGGTGTATGTTCAGGTCAGTAGGTTGATGATGCAGCCCAAACCCAATCATTCTGGCAGGGTGATAGATGTGGATCAAAAGATGTGGTGCCCACCAGATGTTGTGGAGCTCAAAAGGATGTGGAAGTGTTTAGCCAAGGTTTGGCTGAATCGAATCAGCTTGATCAGAGTAGGGATCCTCAAATGAAAAAGAATCAATGGAGGATGTAGGAACAGTGTGAAAGTGATTAGAGAAGGATGGGTCATGATTTGTAGTCTGATCGATGTTCGAAGCCCGATTGAAATGTGGATGAGAATCATGTGCAACCAGCTCATTGGGAGGAGAATCGAAGTAAAAATTAAGTCCAGTTGCGGGTTGGGGTTGAGAACAGGTTTTGGAAGGTTCTGCATGTGTAGAAGAGGTTGCTTCAAGAATAATTGTATGTGAGGGCTCCTTTAGAAAATGTTCAAAGGTAGGTGTATCTAGAGAGTCCTCATAGAGCCCATCAACATCAAATGTAAATGCCTGAAGAGTGCTTATAGGATCAAGGAAATCTGAGTTAAGAAAAGATTTGAACACTAGATTGTAGACACTCTCTACAATTGCTGTTTCTGATTCCTAACGATCAAAAAGAAATGATCCCATCTCAATGGAACCTGATTTTGAATCAATGATCTCGAGATCAGGGACCTCAAAGTCAGAGTCGAAAAATGGATCATGTATACTGAGGTTGTAGATTGGCTCGTAGTCATTAGGAAACAAAGATTCTTCAAAATATGAGTAAGATTCAAAATCGTCGAAGAATTTGCAAGAAGTTTCTGAATCTGATTCAGGATCAGAGATTCCACCACAGAATGAATCAAAAGATGTAGACTCAGCAACCTGACTTAGATCTAACCTATTTTCAGATTTCAAGCTCAAAAAGGTGTTCCTATTAGGCATGGGCACAGGTCCTTGGTTCCTTGGAAAGACCCAATCAAATCCCAACTCTTCTAGCTCCTCGATTTGTGTATCATAGATTGGCGTGACTTTCAAAAAATCAATCTGTATCTCTGAGGAGTCTGAAGAGTTGTACTCATCAAATAAGGCCCAGAATTGTAATCCAAATTCAAAATTTGATTTCCATCACACTGGGCTTTATAATCATCCCAATAAGGTTCAGATCCAGATTCTAGGTTAAGGGTGTGGGTTGGATCACTAGAATCTAGGTTGGGCTCTACAGGGATGTCAGAATTACTCTCGAGAGTCACCTTATCAGAATAAGGGATGGAATTTACACTCTCGAGAGGTTCTGATTCAATCTTAGTATCACATGTGTCTGGGAAATCTAAGCTTGGTGAACTAAGTTCTTGATTTTCTAGGGTTGGCTCAAAATCGTGATCACCTGCAATCAGATCCTCCCAACCTGTCTCAAGATTAGGTGTATCAATTTGTTCCTAATTTGAATTAGATTCCATTTGGGTTGGGGTTCCATAACAACCTTGATCAGCACACCCGAGATGTGGGAGATTTTGCTCCTCAATGTTGCTCCAAGATGTCTCATCGTCTTCTGAAGGAATGTATGGGTATCTTTGAATAATTGTATTTTGTAGTGTATTTAGCATGTCCCCACATTTTTCTATGAGACTTTGATATGTTTCCCAAAATTGTGGATTCGAACAACATTGTGGACACTCAGTACTGTGCAATCTCCATAATTCACTGAATTCTGATAAAAGATCCTCCCAGGTTGAACCATGTAAGATTTGAGTATAAAATATTTCAACATGGTTTACAATGTGGGTTGTTGTTTTCGCAAATTTATCCTGAATGTCCCTATCTAATTCTCTATAATATTATTCATTGTATCCAAAAGCAGCCTCAATCATCTTATCTTTGATAGTCATTTGGGACTCAGGTTTCCTAATCACCTTTCCTAACATGTCAAGCTGCATTTTTTTGAATCAAATGGTAAAATCAAGATGTAGAATCAAAACTCAGGTTGGATTGAAGTTGATCAGATCTGAAAGAGATTCCCAAGAAGATCTTGTGAGGCTTCTTAGGTTAAAACCCTAATAGCCTTCCTGTGTATGTGCTCTAATAGAAGGGATGAGGGATTGGATGTGAGATTTGACCCAATCAAGGCACCCAAAGATTTTTGAATGACTAAGGCAACTTCGAGGCAAATGATGCCTTTGAATCAGAAATTCGCACACCTGAGAAGTACCTGGGTAGCCAGGAAGGAAGAGCCCTGCAAAGACCCCTACACGATAGAGCGTCCCCATTGGTTATAGGGTTTCCCCCAGTCCACCTTCCTTGTCACTAAGGTTCTAGGTAGACCGGAATGTACGAACTTAAGACCTTAAGTCTACCAATTTTATGTCCTAATTTGTGCCTTTGATTTCACTTGATTAGAAGTTAATTCAATTTGTGACCTAATTTGGAGGTTGGTCGGCCTACACTGTAGACCAACTTCACCTGACCTACCCTAAAGATGGAAGAATGAGATCTAGGTCAAGAACTATAAATCACTCTGATTTTACTCCCAGGTTATTAGGTCCAAGGTTTTAGGGTTCAAGTGAGATTAGAGCCTGATTTCAGGATTTTTCTGATTAGATCTTTTCAATCAAGGGCTTGGGTAGCATACAAATGCGGGAGGGTAACTTTCCTTTTATGCAAGCAAGTGTGAACTAGCACTCTAAAACCCTAAAAATTGAAACCCTAATTGGCTCTATTCTGCATTCAATTTGATCTTAAAAAATGTTCGCCTTGGATTTCAAACAAGAAGTGCATAGTCCAAGAAGATTAGAAATTAAGCCTAGTCCCAAAAAGGCATAGGAAATTTAGGGTAAGGAATTCTAAACAAAATCATCTCAATCTTTAATCAGATTTGAAAAAAATTTTTCGCAAATTAGAAAACTTGCCTTTTAAATGATAATTACTCTGAAAAATAAGGCAGGTGATTCCTAATTGATTGTTTCCTTTTTGTCTTCCCATGATTAGGAGGTTGATTAGGGAAGAATAGAGAAGTTACCTACCCTGGCATGGTTGTTTTGCGTAGAAGATCTCCTCGTGAAGTACCTTGCAAAATCACAATAAAGCAAATAGGGCAAGTTAGTGCTCAAATGTAATCAAAATATAGTAGGTGAATAGCGGTGAATTGTGCGCTGCTCCCCAGCAATGGTGCCAAAATGTTTGTGAGCGAATTCGTCATTGTTATAAAAGTTGTGTCGTAGTATAGGTCGAAATCACTTGAAAACAAATGAGATTTATAACTTGAATGAAAGTCCAAGGTCGTTCACTGGGAGCAAATAGGAATTCATGCACTAATCTCAACAATTAATGTAAATGAGCATAATATATTACTCAAAATCTAATTTGCAATGTAGAACATGAGTATATGAAGAGTAAAAAATAATCTTAGACAAAATAATGATTTGGATCACCTATTATTAGTCTAATATATAGAATAATTACTCAATATAATCAATATGAGGGAGCATATGATCAGAGATCTGATTTTGCAATCAGACGTCTTAAAAAATGATTCTATAGTGCTCCTTTTATTCTTCTACTGCTATTCTTCTTCTTCTTCTCTGTGTGCCTCTTCTTCCTTGGTTCTCTCTTCTCTTCTTCATCTTCCTTGGAGGTATTCTCCTTTTCTTCTTTGGTTTCTCTTCTCTTCTTTTTACGTGCACAAAGGGGATTTCTTGGGCCCGCGCGATGTCTGCACTAGAATCCAGATTCCTTGGCTTAGGGTGTGGGTTGGATCACTCGACCTGCCTAACAAAGGGGATTTCTTCTTCAAACAGCTAAGTGTTAGTTGTTTATCTTCAGAGCAAAACCCCCCAACCCCTTCGCTCTTCTCTTCTCTCTCTAGGTTTCACTCTCCCAGAGCCTTGCACAGTAACGAGTAATCGAGTCTAGAGTGCACCTGGGACTAAGGCTACCAGTGTGGGGTAGCAGCCGAGGTGTGCGCGGGTTAGGCAGGTCTAGTCAGAGCCAGGCCCGCGTGATGCATGTCACGAGCGAGGTGAGTGGGTAAGGAGGACCTCACCCTCGTATGTTAGGAGGCGATAAGCCGTATGTAGAAAATCAATTTAAGTCACTGTAGGCACTCAGTGGTTTCTGAGGTGGGACTAAATGTCCCATCGTCTTCTTTGTGCGGCTGTGACTGGATTGCCTTCCAATCAAGGTAGCTACTGAGGGTATGGCTTCCAATTGAGGCCTTGGAATGAGACCTGAAGCCAATCCGCGCTGCCTGGGGATGTTGCCTGGGGCTCGTAATGCCTGGAGCTCAAAGAACGAAGGCGGCGATGGTGGAGGTGGCGGAGCTCCAGCGAAGACACATGCAAACAATAATACAGCCTTACGACCTCATCAGATGGTTCAGCAGGCTTCGCTGTAGCACGGCGAATGTGGTGGTGGGTGTAGCGTGGAGTAAGAGTGTGTGTAGGTGGCTGGCATAGATGGAACTGGACAGAGGATGATGGGTTGGTCAGGGAGGTGTTTGGAAGGACGGGACGGTGAATAAAGGGAGGGCTTTGGTTGGTGGAGTTGAGGCGAAGGTTATGAGGTTGTTGGTGAGGTGGATGGAGGGGTGTAGAGGCAAATACACCTTGTCGGAGGAGCGGTCGGAGATGGGGAAGATGATGGTGATTTGTGGCGTTGAGGGTTGAAACAAGGTTTTTTGAGGGAGTAAATTAACCTAACTAAACTAATCCTAATCTAATGAACGAAGGAGACAAAGTGGCGCTGGTTATGGTATGGTTGGCATCGGGGAAGAAAATGCTCCGATGAGTAGGAATCGGCAAGGAAGACGGAGGATAGGGCATTGGCAGGTACAACATGATGCGGAGGGAGATGAGGAAGATAAATCCATCTCTGGTATTGTGAAAGGATGAGGAATGTAGATGGAGGAGGTCACCGGATGTCGAGGAGCTTTGGTCGGATGAGGAGAGATGAAATTAGAGGTGAATCCGATCGAATTCTAGCGTGGGGAACTAGGTGAGGTCTGGGGGTCCTTTTATAGGCCGTAAGAGGGTGATTAGAGCTTGGGAAGCAAGCTTCCCAAGCTCAAAAGGTCATCGAAGTTGGAAACTTGAAAGATACCTGAATCTCTCATGCGTTCGCATGAGAGATTGGGAAGGTTGTAGGGTTCAAGGATGGGTGCATTGGAAAGAGGACTCCTCAAAGAATCTCCCTTCCAATTTTGGAAGGGATTGAGTGAGAAATTAGGGAGATCTTCCCATTTGAAGGTCGTTGGAGCTTTAGGATTAGGAGTTGAGGGCAACAGGGCCCTATTTGAAGAAGAAGATGATAAATTTGGGGACCCAAATGTAATTTAATCAAAAGTTAGGGCATACATGTGAGAGAAAAGAGTCAGACAAGACCAAATTGCAAACTAGGCCAAGATGACCTCATATTGGGCCCAAATTTTGGTACAAACCTAATTTAGATCCAAGAAATACAATGGTGAAGTTGGATTTAGATTTTGATCAAGTTTTATTGGAGAAATTGCATAATTACCCAAATTAGGGCAAAAGTCTGTCCGTGGCTCTATTTTGGGTCAAGACGAGTTCCAATGGTCAAATCAAGGATGCAAAACCCTAGAGAATATTGTTATATGAATTTTAGAGGGTTTAGGTGAATTTTATCCTGACCAGAACCTTAGTTACTTAAGTGGGTCTGTTTTTAGGGTTTCAGAAGTCATTTAATTCTTGAAACGCACGCAAACCAATTTCTGTCTGCATGGACCCTCTTGTTAGACATTTAAGAGCATTTAACCTTTAATTAATCCCTAAGAAATCCTGTGATTGTACTGCAATTGAGATATGCTATTAAAATTACGGTTTTACCCCTATTTTACTGCTATTCTCTCAGAATGGATTTGTAGTGAATCACGTCTCTCTGGTGGTTACGTAGAAGCATTTATTCCTTAATTATGACTAATTAAAGCTAGATATGGCTGATGATGGTGTTATCATCATGGAGATTTGGCCGTCGTTTTATAACCAATGGGAATTTTATTTTTCGTCATTTATAAAATAAGCGTCGGGGTTTAAATATCACAATTTTCCACGTTAACGCGTCACTTTCGAATTTTTGCTATAATTTAAATGTAAACGTCGTTGCTTTAAAAAGTGACTACAAAAATTTTTATGTTGCCTATTATATTAGCGACATCAAATAGGAATTTTTGAAAATGATTAAAGTTCAAATGCTGTCATTTTTGTATATTTGCCGTTGCTTCATAATATTTTCACCGTCGCTTGTGCAATAAGCGATGACAAAGAGCTATATTTCTTTAAGAAAATTACCTTTTAACGCCATCGATTCTTGGAAAAATCAACAGCAAAGGTATTTTTTTTTTTAATTGTGAAAATTATGGGAAAAACTTGCTATTAAACCTAATGAAATATGTGCTTTTATACAAAATGTTGAGAGTGAAAACAAGTTTTTATTCCACAAATATAAATTATGATAAATAAAATTTTTGATAATGAAATATTTACAAATGAAAAGAAACATGTAATAATAACAAAAAAAAGGAAAAAATCAAAATACTGTTGCCCCGATGCCACCAGCATCACCAGCCCCACCCATGTCATCGTCTGCAGGTGCTTGGATCTGATGAAGATAGATGCTCTGACTATCCACTCGTCAGAAGAACGGATAGAAGCTTCTGAATCTTATCATCCGTCCTACTCATCTAGGCATGCATGGCATCCATCTGATTCTTCATCGCTGCCTCTCTCTTCTCCCTCTCCTCATCTTGTCTCTACAGTATGTTGATCTTTTGGTTCAGCTGATCGATGACACTAGATGAGATGACTCCTTTCCTCCATACCAACTAAACAAGGTGTGCACCCACTCCACGCTACGAATGAAACCAGCGTGGTTCAGTGGCATCTCTCCTAAATGCCTCCTTTAGATCCAAAGGCTGATGGATGCTATTGGAGGTCTCATCGTTGGGGGGATGCACCAAGTGAATAATTTCTCCTAAATGTTTTTAAAATTATTATAATAATATATATATACAATGTTATAAAGTGTTTGAATTTAGGAAACTTACGTGTCTCTCCTGGTATGACTCACGAATCCAATTATGAGCACTCTCAGCTATAGCCTCACTATGGGTGACCTCGTAGATATCCATCCTAGTCATCTCTCTCCCATCATGTGTAGTGGACTGAAAATATGAAAATGATACAATTTTATTAAAATAACTTATAAAGTAAGAAAATATTAATGTTTGAAGTTATAATAAACTTACGTAATGGCTCTTGATTGTCTCAATGCTTCTTCGACCCAAACAGTGGGTCTGTGTAGGAGCTTTAGCTCTATTGGCCTTATTTTTCCTAATTTGCTCCTGTAATAAAATCATATATGTATATTATTTAACAAATTGATCCTTTGTTATGAATTTAAGATATATGAAATTAATATAAACATTTAAAATCGATTACTAACCTCTGCTTTAGGATCCAGCCAAAGCTCGCATGCTTGATTCCAATGTTTAGGCATGACATTAGGACAATTCTCTGTTGCCTCCTCGGACGAATTGCAGCTTGAGAAAAACTACATACAAAATATAAAAGGTTAGAAATAATATATGAAATCATGTACACAATAAACATGTAAACCTTTAAAAAGTTTTACTTTTCTCTTGGTCTTCGTCCTCTAAAATCTCTGTGGAGCTTGATGGCATGCTTAAGGATATTCTGGGAGGCATTACGGTTGTCACCCTAATTGTAACTTGCATACATTTATTTTAGAAAAATATATCAATCTTACATGAAAATAATTTCAAGATAAAGTTATAGAAGTAATATTTAAGATACATGGCATTACCTCTAACTGATGGAGGAGTTGCCTCTTAAGCTTTGCGAGCACCTTCATCCAATTGAAGTAGCAAATGGGAATGATGGACTTCACCGTTGTGCCCACTCAACTGATGAAGCTTGGGTAATTCTCTGTCTCCCCCATGGTTCTAAGCTTGATTGTTATTCTTAGGCCCTTAGGGATATGCTGGAGATCTAGATTCTTTGTCTTCCCCTATCCTCTTCTTACTCTACTTTCGTAGACATTAATCATATTCATTATATATATCTGAAGTTATCATAGGTTTTAAAATACAGAAGTAATTTACTTCTTAAAAGTACAGGAGTTCTTACCAACACTTGTACCTGTCGCTCAGAGGTCCACATGTGGTGGGGATGTACTCTCCACCTGCTCATCCTCCGCCCCCTCTCCATCCTCTCCCTCCATGTCATCACTTTCATTCTCGTCCTCCTCTGATGCTCCATAATCTGGATTAGCCTCTGGTCGCTCTTGCTCATTAGGAGCAATCTTCTTCCCCTTTCCCTTCCCCCTTGCATATATGGTAACACGAGATCGTGCCAGGTCCCCAAGTCATACAAAACGTGACTGAGAGGGAGCTAGGTGTTGGGGGGTGGTTGAGTATGGTGTCAGGGGGTGGCTAAGCTTGAGGAGGTGGATTGGGTTGGGTGGATGGCTGTGTTTGAGGGGGAGCCTTTTTATTGGCTTTTTCCTTAGACCCCTTCATCTGCAACAAGAAATAAATGCAAAAATTAATACTGCTGAAAACATTATATAAAGCATTAATGAGAAAACTTTGGCTTCCAATTTAAACATTAAATAAATTTTTTAAAAATTTGAGAGATTTTTCCCTTAAATTGAGGTTTTTCTATAAACCTACATAATAAAATAAAAGTGGGCACACCCCACATTAAAAATAATTGCAAGGAAACACTCTTTATCGCATTTGATAAATAACTACAAGGAAAACTAAGTTGAACTACTTATGCAAAAATTAACCAAGTTCCTTGCAAGGTGGAGGTGGTGGTGTGTGTGTGATGTGGTGATGTGATGTTGGAAGTTTGTGATTTTGGTGGAGGCTTAGAAAGGTTGTGATTTTGGTGGATTAATTGGGTGGTGGATAAGTGTACCAGGAATTCAGGCTAGGTGTGGGTTAGGTGGACCAATGTGTTTCTCAATTGCATTTAAATCAATTGAAACAAGTAAAACAAAATTCTATATGACCTTCTTTTGTTAATAGAATCTAAATCAATCAAAATCTAACTAACATTTTTGCATAAGTAAAACAAAAATTAAACCAAGTAAAGAAATTGTTACTAACCTTAGATATCCTCATCTAATGCATTTGAATCTATATGATTTTCTTCCATTAATTCTTGGTATGCTTCAAATTGTGCAACAAAATGATTGCGTGGTACTATTCTTTTTGGTATAACCCAACCCCTTTGGCAATTATCAGGGATATAGAAGACTTGTGTCACTTGACATGACAATGTGAATGGTTCAGATGATTGAAGAATTTGACGGTTACAATTTAAACTCAAGAAATTGTGTTTCTTGTCAATTTTGAAACTAGTGCTCTCTTTAAAAACATCAAACCAATAACATTTAAATAGGACAACTTTGCGATCATATCGGAAGCTGATCTCCACAATTTCATTGATTTCACCATAGTATGTGATAAGTCTACTTTAGTAGATGGTGAAGAGTATTTTCACAAGGAAAATCAGGGTTTCGGAGTATGTCGATCTTTTGGTTCAGCTGATTGACGACACTAGATGAGATGACCCAATTCCTCCCATACTAGCTGAACAAGGTGTGCACCCTCCCCACGCTACGGATGAAACCAGCGTGGTTCAATGGCATCACTCTCCTAAATGACTCCTTTAGATCCAGAGGTTGATGGATGTTGTCGGAGGTCACATCGTCGGGGGGATGCACCAAGTGAACCATTTCTCCTAAATGTTTTTAAAATTATTATTATAATATATATATATATACGACCTTATAAAGTTTTTGAATTTAGGAAACTTACATGTCTCTCTTGGTATGACTCATGAATCTAGTTACGAGCACTCTCAGCTGCAGCCTTACTATGGGTGATCTCGTAGATATCCATCCTAGTCATCTCTCTCCCATCATGTGTAGCGGACTGAAAATATGAAAATGATACAATTTTATTAAAATAACCTATAAAGTAAGAAAATATTAAAGTGTGAAGTTATAATAAACTTACGTAACGGCTCTTGACCGTCTCAATGCTTCTTCGACCGAAACAGTGGGTCTGTGCAGGAGCTTTAGCTCTATTGGCCTTATTTTTCCTAATTTGCTCTTGTAATAAAAGCATATATATATAAATTATTTATCAAATTGAACCTTTGTTATGAATTTAAGATATATGAAATTAATATAAACATTTAAAATCGATTACTAACCTCTGCTTTGGGATCAATCCAATGCTCTCATGCTTGCTTCCAATGTTTAGGCATGACATTAAGAGGACAATTCTTCATTGCCTCCTCGGACGAATTGCAACTCGAGAAAAACTAAATACAAAATATAGAAGGTTAGAAATGATATATGAAATCATGTACACAATAAACATGTAAATCTTTAAAAAGTTTTACTTTTCTCTTGGTCTTCGTCCTCCAAAATCTCTGTGGAGATTGACGGCATGCTTAAGGATATATTGGGAGGAATTGCGGTCATCACCCCAATCATAACTCGCATACATTTATTTTAGAAAAATATATCAATCTTACATGAAAATAATTTCAAGATAAAGTTATAGAAGTAATATTTAAGAAACATGGAATTACCTCTAACTGATGGAGGAGCTGCCTCTTAAGCTCTGCGGGCACCTTCCTCCAATTGAAGTAGCAAATGGGAATGATGGATTTCACCATTATGCCCACTCAATTGATGAAGCTTGGGTAATTCTCTGTCTCCCCCATGGTTCTAAGCATGATCATTATTCTTAGGCCCTTAGGGATATGCTGGAGATTTAGATTCTTTGTCTTCCCCTGTCATCTTCTTACTCTACTTGCATAGACATTTATCATATTCATTATATATATATGAAGTTATCATAGGTTTTAAAATACAGAAGTAATTTACTTCTTAAAAGTACAGGAGTTCTTACCAACACTTGTACCTGCCGCTCTCGAGTCCACATGTGGTGGGGACGTACTCTCCACCTGCTCATCATCTGCCTCCTCTCCATCCTCTCCCTCCACGTCATCGCTCTCATTCTCATCCTTCTATGATGCTCCATAATCTGGATTAGCCTTTGCTCGCTCTTGCTCAGTAGGAGCAATCTTCTTACCTTTTCCCTTCCCCCTTGCATTATATGGTATTACAAGATCGTTCCAAGTCCCCAAGTCGTACAAAATGTGACTGATAGCGAGCTTGGTGTCGAGGGGTGGTTGATGATGAGAACCTCATCATAAACCCTAACTAGCACAATCTAACCTAGATATATAAGAAAAAGCTCCTACATAACCCGAAGAAAAACTTAACTCAAAGAATTCTAAGTTTTAGAAGAAAATAAGTCATAAGGGGTAAAACTGCAATTTCACCAACGCAGTTTACAAACAGGGTAATTAAGGGTCCAAACACAGGTCAAACAATCCTAATAAGAAGAAAAGTGGGATGATCTAATCTAAAGAGGGTTACAGCAACTTTAAGAAATTAAATGACATTCTGTAACCCTAAAACAAACCCACTTCAATTCACGAGGTTCGAGGTAGGGTAAAAATCAACTAAGCCCTCTAAAATTCATAGAAAAATAATCTCTAGGGTTTAGAACATTCAATTTGGCCTTAGAAACCCATTTTGACCTACAAAGAGAACCATGCCCTATTAATGACTTAATCTGGGTTGTTACGTAAATTGGCCAGTCAAACATGGTCCAACCTAGAAATAAAACTCACCATTAAAATCCTTAGGTTCAAATTAGTCGTGTATAAAAACTTGAGCCTAAGAAGAGACCTCCTTGACCGACTTTGCAATTTGGTCCTCTTCATTTACTTTTTGACCCTTATCTTTCGAAACCCTTGCATTTTGGCCCCCAACTTTCTCATCATTCTTTGCAGAACGGTCCCTCTTGCAAAACTCTGCGCAATGCCATGCTCCGGCGACTTTGCGCGGAGCATGGCGCCGCGCAGAGGGAGGTGACCGCCCTACAAAGCAGACGCGGGGTACCCTGCGACGTCCTTTGTCGCAGGGACCCGGCCATGCCGCTTGACGACCACCATACCTTCCGTGCAAACGCGCGGAAGGTATGGGTCTCATCTCTGACGAGTCTACGGCGAGGCTGGCACGTCGCCAGCCTGCGCCTCCCTCTCCGCCATCCCCTTTTTAAAGACCAACACCCCCTGCCGGTTCGGGTAAGCTTGTCTTGGTGGAGAATCTCTCAACATTTACTCTCTTCCTTCTCCGACAGGAAACCTGCAAGCTCCGGTGGCCACTCCTCCTTCTCGTCGCTCTGCTGCCATACAGCAGCAGAGTTTGCTTCGTCTAGTCTTCCCGCGTTGCGCCGTACCAAGCGCACGCTTCCCTGCCCACTTCCTCGTCGCCGCTCTCTCCCTCTGGGTGTTTCTTCTCCGGCGACAGTCGATACGACTGCCCGCCTCTCCGGCCCTCTTCGTCCTTGCAAGTAAGTTAGAACTACTCCCCATTTTCCCCTCTTTCTTTTCCCACTTTACTTCATTCAAACCGATCCTCGACCACGCCTGACCACCATCACCTTCCTCGCCTCCGGCCAACCTCCGGCGAGTTGCCCCCATCGATTCGCAGCTCCATACAATGCGCCGACCGACCCAGAAGCTTCGCCTCATCCCACTGAAGACACTCTACCCCTCCACAGTCCCTCCATACTCACACAACTCACCCCCGAACACATCCAACTTTCCGGCCGCAGGTTGACCTAGGCACGCACACCTAGGCCATCCCGCGGCCTGCTACACTTCGTACCACCTTCTCCATGCCACGGCGAAGGTCTTCCAATAGTTTAATTAGGTCGTGAGGTCGTATTCGTGTTTAACAGATTCTGAGGCTCGACCGCCATTAAAGCCACCTTGAAGCAGCTTCTTCCGAGCTCCAGGCTTCAGGGCTCTAGGTTCTCAGCTGCTGCGGATTAGGGAGAATTCTGCGAAGGCAGCCAGCCAGCAACTGAAGAGAACCGAAGCTACAACCGAGGAGATTGTGAAGAGGTCTTCCTGCGGGCGCGCGCGAGGAGAGGCACCAGTTAGTCCCACATCGTGAGTTCACAAGGCACCGCACTGGTTTAAGTTGATTTTGTGAATTAGCCTTATCGCCTCCGACGCACCTGGGGTGAGGTCCCGCGCCCCACGCCCGCCTCTTCCGCGGATTCACCACGTGGACCTGGCGGATCTGACCCGACACACTACCGAGCACACCTCGCGCACCATAACACACCGGTGCGCCTTGTCCCGGGTACGCAACCCGACCCGATAACCCGGCTCTGGGAGAGCTTCTTGTGAGCGGTTTGCAGAGAGAGAGAGAAATGTGCAGGTAGAAGGGAGGGATAGGTTTTGCTACCTTGTGCAGGCAGACAGAGCGCCGAAGAGAAGAAGCTGAAGAAGAAAAGCTGAGCAGAGGAAAAGGCTCGCCAAGGCAGAAGAAGAAGAAGATAGGAAGGAGAAGAGAAGGAGAGAAACAAAAGAAAGAAAAGAAGGAGCACTGTAGCAAACCACAGTTAAGTCGTCTGACCACTGCATCAGATGACGGTTGAGCAGCGGCCAGAAGAAAGAAAGAAGAAGAAAGAAGAGCAAGAAAAAAAAAATAGAAGAACTCTGCGGAAGAGAAGAAGAAAGAAGGCATAGCCGCTAGAGCAAAAGAAAGAAAGAAAGACAAGAAAGAACAGAAGAAGAAAAGAGAAGAAGAAGGAAAAGAGTAAAGAAGAAGAGAAAGGAGAAAGAAGAAGAAAAGATCTCTCTCTCTCTCTCTCTTATTTTGTAATCTAATTAGGGAACCCTTGTAATTCTAGAATTCCAGTAGCTCCCTGAGTTCGACCTCGGGAATACAACTTCCGAGTAAAAAAAAAAAATCTTTTGTAATGATAACCGTAGCTGTTTTGTCTCATACTATAACGACTGTACTATAATAAACATAAAGACGCACAAATAGCCAAAGCGGCTACGGACACCAACCATCAGCTGAGTATGGTGTCAGGGGGTGGCTAAGCTTGCGGAGGTGGATCGGTTTGAGTGGATGGATGTGTCTAAGGGGGCGCCATTTTATTGGCTTTTCTTAAACCCTTCATCTGCAACAAGAAATAAATGTAAAAATTAATACAGTTGAAAATAATATATAAAGCATTAATAAGAAAACTTTGGCTTCCAATTTGAACATTAAATAAATTTTTTAAAAATTCGACAGATTTTTCCCTTAAATTTTGAGGTTTTTTTATAAACATTCATATTAAAATAAAAGTGGGCACACCCCAAATTAAAAATAATTGCAAGGAAACACTCTCTATCGCATTTGATAAAAGTCGGCAGAGTTTTTATATATAACTATAATAAAAACTAAGTTGAACTACCTATGCAAAAATTAACCAAGTTCCTTGCAAGGTGGAGGTGGTGGTGTGTGTGTGATGTAGGATGGTTGTGATTTTTGTGGAGGCTTAGAAAGGTCATGATTTTGGTGGATTAATTGGGTGGTGGCTAAGTGTACCAGGAATTCAGGCTAGGTATGGGTTAGGTGGACCAATGTGTTTCTCAATTGCATTTAATTCAATTGAAACAAGTAAAACAAAAATCTATATGTCCTTCTTTTGTCAATAGAATCTAAATCAATCAAAATCTAACTAACATTTTTGCATAAGTAAAACAAAAATTAAAGAAAGTAAAGAAATTGTTACTAACCTTAGATATCCTCATCTAATGCATTTGAATATATATGATCTTCCATTAATTCTTAGTATGCTTCAAATTATGCAACAAAATGATTGCGTCGTACTATTCTTATTGGTATAACCCAACCCCTTTGGCAATTATCAGGGACAAAGAAGACTTGTGCTGCTTGACAAGCCAATGTGAATGGTTCAGAAGATTGAAGAATTTGATGGTTACAATTTAAACTCAAGAAATTATGTTTCTTGTCAATTTTGAAACCAGTGCTCTCTTTAAAAACATCAAAACAATAACATTTAAATAGGACAACTCTGTGATCATATCTAAAGTTGATCTCCACAATTTCATTGATTTCACCATAGTATGTGTTAAGTCTACTTTAGTAGATGGTGAAGCATGTTTTCGCAAGGAAAATCAGGTTTTCGGAGGTCCCGTCATCGTAGTCGCAAAAACTCGCTACCAGATAAAATTTATACCGAAAGTCAAAGTGAGTCTCAGGTTAAACATAGGGCGACAAACGTTTGGTTTGTGAAATCAGCTTTTTGATTTTATTTGTTTTTGTTGTTTTTATGTTTTGTATTTTTTTGATATTTTATAAGATAGAATATCAATAAAAATATTTGTTATCAAAGCTACTCTAGCAGAATAAGAGAGAGAGAGACAACAATATATTGCTAATTAGAGTTTGCTATAGATAAACAACTACACTAGAAAGCGGTAAAGATAGAGAGAGGTGAGAAGAGCCCCCCTCGACGGTCGCTTGGAGGATGACTTGCTCTGACATCGCCTGGATGAAGGTGGTGGGAAGCTAGAGGAAGGAGAATGGCGGTGGAAGGAGGATGGGGTAGGATGACGTCGCGGCGAGGATCTTCTTCTCGAAGGTGATGAGAGGACGACCACATGATGCTCCACGAAGTGGATGAGAGGCAGGAAACATGTTTGATTTTCTAATCTAGAGGAGCATCTCGAGCTTGGGACAAGCTTTCTCTAGAGCCTTGGAGGCGGTAAGGGGGAGAAAGGAAGAGATGAAGAAGAATAGGAGGGGTAGGGGTCCTTTTATAGTGGAGTAAAGGAAGCATTTCGTGCATGGATAATTAGTGACATCCATAAACATGGTTGAAGATTCCTCGCAAGCGTCACTGAAGGTCCAGCTCACACGTCCACTTGCGACACTTGTGGCACGTGCTCCATGTGCCCGTGTCCTACGCACCTGTTGGGGCTTTGTGTGCTACGTGCTGCTGCGCACTCATGCGCTACGTGCACCTACGTGTTACGTTGCACGCGCTAGTGCTCGTGTAGCTGCTGCTGCCCTTGGGCAGCCTGGATGGCGCTACTTAGCGTAATCTAGGCCGTCTATCTTCTTTCCTTTGTAGGTGGCACTATAGATGTCGGATTGGGTCGATTTCCATACTGTTGGGCTGCGATCGCCGGTCTGGATCCATCTTTGCGGTTAGATTTGTCATTTAAAGCTTCTAATTGCATCACCTATTCCCTTGGCTTTTGATCTTCCTTGAACTGCATAAGGTGTTACGGGATTCCAATCAAAATTATTTTTGAGGTGTTGGACTCCGATCGTCTTCTTGATCAGATCCGTACAGTTGGATCATCAATCTGAGCCTCAAAATAAATCTCCTCTCCTTGTGTTTAGAAGGACATGAATTAACTTATAATTTATATAGATTACTCTAAATGCAGAATGATGCATGCTATGCAATATTTATAATATGGAATGCATATCTAAGCTTAGGATATGCATAAGTAGGCATTTCAAGCTAAATGTATGTGTCTACATCATACCCTCATGCCTATCTTTTGCTAGTCCCTAGCAAAATGAAACTAAATGCTCTGTATAAAAATAGCATTACGACTCGATCGCTTAAGGCATTAGTTGTTCATTAACAAAAGGAAATTTCAACTAGGGTCCTAAACTACGAAGACTCAACATTGCCCAGGTGCCTGTCAAATGCAGGTTACCCAAGTCCTAGCCTTATTTTGAAATGGGAAGATACATTTTTTTATGTTTTTTCTTCTTTTCTAATTTTTTTGGATTTTTAAGTTTAGAGTTTCGGGGTAGCTTTCTACAGCTACCCAAGACTCAAAGAGAACTTCAAGTTCTAAGCATCTTTGTGAATGTAATAGACACATTAGGTGGCCATTAAAACGAACTTCAGGTTTTTACGACCCTAGGTGACCTTAAGAGTTCTGCCTAAGGTTTATCTTTTCGATTGGTAGCTTTCTCCCTACCTTTTTTATTTTTTATGGGATCAACACAAGGGTGAACCCAATGTATATCTCCCTGATTTATTCTACTTCCCCGCTTCTTCCTTGAGTGTTTTGGGAATTATTTGTGCATTTTTGTGAGCTAGGCTTTGGACAACCGGACAATGGGTTGTTACCCACAACAACTTGCCAGCCATACTACCCTAGAAAGTTCATTAACTACCTAATTTTCATAAAAACTGCCAAAAAGTGAGTTAGTGCAAATAGTGTGTAGATGCTTTAGACTTAAAGTTCCCTCAAATTAGAGGGTGGGTTGATAAATCGTGTACTTATCACCCCAATTTATTAGCCAAATTAAAATAAAATTAACATGGTGAGGACTCAAGACCAAGTCCACATTTTAGTAGACACTCGAGTTGATTAAGCCTGAAGACCTGAAGAGTTTAAGAATTCAGGTCCTAAAGTATCATTTCCTAAAGTTAACAACTCCTAATGCCTAGGTTCTCTTCTCCTAATTCTAATTTTTTTGAATTTTTGAATTTTGAATTTCTTTTAAGAAAATAAAAGAAATTCCACGGAGCTAACAAAATAATCTTAGAATTAAGTATCCACCCCCTTGTCTAAATGATGCAATGTCCTCATTGTAAAAGTAAAGACATGAAAAGGGTAGAATGAACAGAATATCACCTGAATTTCATGATAAATCCAGTCAGCTTCGTAGAGAATATACACAAGTGCTAAATTTAATGCCTTCAACTAGGCATGCTAGAATAGGAAGATTGATTTTGGGACTTACAAAAAGATGTCCATAGATGTGGACCAAATTGTGATGCAGACCCATGCCCCAGGGTCAAGTGGTTCTAAGGTTCTAGATAGAAATCACCCAGAATCAGAGATTGTTGTGTTTGTGGGGCCAGGCTTGTGGTTTTGTGGTATGTAACCCAAGTCTAAAGTGGCGGATAATAGGTAGATCTGATTCACTAGATTCGGGTGTCCACTTAGAGTTTGGCTTGGAAAGATAGTGAATTATTATGTACTTGGGTTGCACGTTAAAGATATTGTAAGGGTCTTGGTAAAAGGTTGGTGGTTTTAGGTCAATAGGAACCCTTAGATCCAAGAATGTGTTTCCCTCAGAATTAGCCTCCCAGATTTTCATTTCCAAATTTCTATCCTCCAAGATCAATGTTTCTGGGACCTCCAGATTGTTGTACACCCCATCAAAGATATCCAAGTCAAACAATTGTGGTTGAATCAGAATTGACTTAGATTCAATCATCTCCAAATCAAAATCATTCATCTCTTTAGGGTGTGTTTGAAGATTAGGGCTAATGATTGGATCATCTATTATAATAGGATTAGAATCCTCCATGTCAGCCGCAATCGGATCATAATCCTTAGTTATTGGGCTATCAAATGGTTCATCATACTCCTCAAGCTCGTTTGTCTCACTAAAATAGTTTTCCTTAACTTCAAGTGAGACTTCACTAAGAGATTCCTCATCTTCAGAATTAAAGAATCGTTAATCCTCATTTATATATGTCTCAAAATCATATGTTATTCCTTGTTCTATAGAGGCATATTTTTCCTTGCTCCCTGGCTTAGGGATCTCAGGTGAGAAAATTACATCATCCTCGGTTGGTTGCTCTAACCCAACCTTGTCATCCTCGATCTTAGAAAATGTGTCCCCCCAATAGGCGCTTGAGTAGGTTTAGATATTGGCTCTTCTAAAGGGGGTTCATCTTGAGAGTCATCCCAATATTGGACTAGGGCAACCATAAATTTCATCCTCAATCTCAACAACTTCCCCAGCAAAAACTCACTTGGGCCCCTATTGTTAACATCTTGGAGCCAATCCAATAAAGAACTATTAAGCTTATCAATCATTTTGATCATAGGCCCCAATGCTTCAGTGCACGTTGTTGGCTGAGCTTCTAAAGATTTTATAGTGTTCCTCAAGTTAGCCAACACCCTATCTTGGACCTTGTTCACTTGAACCGAGTGGTTCAGTTCAGGGTTGGATAGGTTTGGGTTAAATCTAGGGGGCTCAAGAAACTGAGGTTCTTAGGTCCCTCCCTGATAGTAGATCATTTCGGGTTGTTTGAAGAGAGGTGGTGACCTATGTTTAGAATAATCCGGGAGAGCGTAGGTGCTATAATCAACATATCCTTCTTGATTGTAGATCGGGTTAGGTTGATCATCGAAGGGTGGAGATCTATAATCAGTATAGGCATGAGAAGGATAATAATCATAGTCTTGTTGTCCAGGGTCAGGTTCTGGACATTGAGGTCTGGAATCATATCCCCAATCAAAGTTATCTCGACTAATGGATGGGTAGTCATAAGTCAAGTTGGGATAGTAATCATCTTAGGGATAAGTGGTGGTAGGAGGGTAGGGTTGGAAATGCAAGTATGGTGTGGAAGAATACATGATGAAGTAAGAGGGAAAACAAAGGAAAAGAAAGGGGGACCACACAATGAACTCTAACCACACAATGCTATCCTTAAATTGGGTAGCTTAAGGACCTATGCTTCAGAAATGAACTCTGACCACACAATGAATTTGATGTTGTCCTTACTCCTGAAGGTAGTAAAGTTGTGCCGGCGAGTAGGGGGAGTGTTTCCCGAGGGCTGCTAATTATGCCAAACCCCTACTTACTTAAGTCGTTTGACAATCGGGCCCCCCAACTTAGCACCTTTTGAAGCAAGCAGATGTCATTAATTCGGAATGCATTCAAGAGAACACCTTGAAATAGACTCAATGAATCCTAGGGACAACGTCTACTCAATTTTAATTAAGGCTTGGGATGATTATGCTCCTGGAATGTGATGGGCCCTTTAGATGGGTTGTGCCCTTAATGATCAATTGAAATGTGTGTGTGTGCATAACCAGGGTTTGCAAACAAGGTTATTTGATGATGTGTCTTTTAGGGTTTGTTCTTGTTTAGTAGCTTTTAGGGTTTAATATTTAGGTTTGTTCAATCAAGTTTAATAGAACACTCCAAGTTTTGCAAGCACCAGTGATGATATATTTCTTTAAAACTCAGAAAGAATGTGGAGTGCTTGGTTTAGCCCTAAAAATCAACCCTATGAGGCAAGCTATTGATGAATCAGTCTTAAATTTAGTGGTGCGGCTCAAACAGTTCAAGCAATTGGCCTATTGCAATACTTGTTTAAAGCACACAAAATGTCTTAACCTAATCAAATTTCTACTTATGTGTATTAATTGAAGTGTACCGGGTCCACAGGTTAGATCCTAGGTTAAGTAATAGAATCAAAGTGATTGTGTGCATTAAGATGAGAATTTGTGGGTGTTAAGTGTGTAACTTTCAATTTAATCCCATAAGAAGATAAGAGATTTTTTTTATTTTTTAATTTATGGGGGTGGGTGAGGTGAGGTAAAGTAACAATCAAACAATCAGATCTATCCTAGGGTTTACAAAGGCACCTAGGTTTGAGTTTGAGTTATTAGAAGATGGAATGGAAATCTAGTGGGTGGGTGGGGGGATACACTTACAGAACCTTTTAACTGCACTTTACTCCGATCTATTCGCTTTGGCTCACCTTAGATGGGTACCTGTAATCACAGAAAGAAAGGAGCAAAGTGAGCTTAAAAGTTAAGTAAGGCAGAAAACATAGTAAAAACCAAAGAGCATTGCCTCCTCGGTAATCACGCCAAAATGGTGAAGAGTATTTTTGCGAGGAAAATCAGGGTTTCGGAGGACTCGTCGTCGTAGTCGTAAAAATTCACTACCATATAAAATTTATACCGAAACTCAAAGTAAGTCCTAGGTCGAACATAGGGAGGCGAACGTTTGGTTTCTGAAATCCGCATTTCAATTTTATTTGTTTTTGTTGTTTTCATCTTTTGTAATTTTTTTTGGTATTTTATAAGATAGAATATTAAGCAAAATATTTATTATCTAAGCTACTCTAATAGAATGAGAGAGAGAGAGAGACATCAATATATTTCTCATCAGAGTTTGTTACAGATAAACATCTACACTAGAATGTGGTAAAGATAGAGAGAGGTGAGAAGAGTCCCCCTAGACGGTTGCTTGGAGGACAATTCGCTCTAATGTCGCCTGGATGAAGGTAGTGGGAAGCTGGAGGAAGAACGGTGGCGGAGGAAGGAGAACGGGCAGGATGGCGTTGAAGTGAGGATCTTCTTCTCGAAGGTGATGAGAGGACGGCCACGAGATGCTCCAAGAAGGGGGATGAGAGGCGGGAAAAATGTTTGAATTTCTACTCTAGAGGAGCATCCTAGGCTTGGGACATGCTCTCTGTAGAGCCTTGGAGGTGGTTAGGGAGAGAAAGGAAGAGATGGAGAAGAATGGGAGGGGTAAGGGTCCTTTTATAGTAAAGGAAAGGAAGCATTTTGTGCATGGACAATTAATGAGGTCCATAAACATTGCTGAAGATTCGTCGCAAGCGTCGCTGAAGGTCTAGCTCACGCATCCACGCGCAGCGCTGTTGGCATACGCTCTGCGTGCTCATGTCCCACATGCCCGCTGGTGCTTCGCACTGCTGCACGTGCCTGCTGCTGCTCGCTCGTGTGCTACGTATGCTTACGCGCTGCATTGCACGCGCGGCTGCTGCTGCCCTTGGGCAGCGTGGATAGTGCCACTTGGCATGATCTAGGCCGTCTATCTTCTTTCCTTTGTAGGTACACCACAAACGTCAGATTGGTGATGATTTCCATGTCGTTAGGCTACGATCGTCGATCTGGATGCATCCGTGCGGTTGGATTTGTTGTTTGAAGCTTCGAATTGAGTCAACTAGTCCCTTGGCTATTGATCTTCCTTGGACTGCATATCGTGCTACGAGATTCTGATTAAGATGATTTCAAAGTTAGACTCCGATCGTCATCTTGATCAGATCTGTATGGTCGGATTATCAATCTGAGGCCCTGAAATAAGTCTCCACTCCTGGCTACAAAATGACATGAATTAACCTATAATTTATACAGACTACTCTAAATGCAGAATGATGCATGCTATGCAATATTTATAATATGGAATGCATATCTAAGCTTAGGACATGGATAAATAGGCATTTTAACCTACATGGATGTGTCTACATCAGTAGACATTAAGTGCACCTAAGAATAATTAATTATAAGATTAAATAAGACTTTCAGTATATAATACAGTGGAAGGTTAGTAGAGTCGTGTGTAATTCCTTGATGCAGTACATGTTGCATATAATTATTCATGTGTGTACGTATTTCATGGGATAAATCAAAATAACATCTTACATATTAATTATGAGAAGTTTATTGTGAAAGAAATCAATGGGGATCTTGCTAAAATAAGAAACACAAGGGAGAGTTCATATTTGGTTCCATCGAATTTCTAAAAATCTCATTGAATCTCTCTTTCCTCTATGGTCGTTGTCAATCTCTTTTATAAAATAAAAAACCATTTGTTGTCGTCACTCAAATCTCTCTCTCTCTCATTCTCTTATTTTCTCTTTCTCTTTATAAACAGGACATGAGGACGGTTGGGTTCCATCATCTTCCTCATGGGGAGGAACTCCATCTCCACATCCTCTCCTCACTAGAACCACCTCTATGCTGCACTGTGCGCCAACGCCAACCGCAAGCCTCCTCATCGACAGCCCCATGCACACAACCATGTCTAGCCCACGTTCGCGATGACAACCACCACCGCGACACCGCCACCGTGGTTGGAGGTGACAGCTTTGATGCCACCACTGCGTCCGCTATCGCTATTGCGAATCCTCCACGACATATTCCAAACGGCATCTGGCGGAAGGCAAATGTGCCATAAGGACTCGTGAAAGTAGTGTGCTCCTGGTCATCTAGAAAGGCAACAATCTGATTGTATCTAGAATATCCATCAAGAAAATAGAAGTATTTATTCCCCACAAATCTCTCTAGTATCTGATCAATAAATGGCAGAAGGAAGTGGTCTTTCTAGGTAGCGGTGTTAAGGTGGTGGTAGTCTATGCATACCCTCCATCCTGTTGTGGGTTGGGTGGTGACTTTCTCTCCTTTTTCATTAGTCTCCACTGTGAATTTCACCTTTTTAGGCACTCGTGAATAGGACTGACCCATTTACTATCAAAAATGGGGTAGATTATCCTCGCATCCAACCATTTTAAGAATTCCTTCACCACTTCCCACATGTTGGAGTTTAATCATCTCTGCATATCTTAGAAGGGTTTCACAGATTCATCTATGTAAATGTGTTGCATGCAAAGAGTTGAGTCAACCCCTTTGATGTTAGCTATAGTCCAAGCAATGGCCTCCTTTTGTCATTTTAGGCATTCAATCAATGCTCCCTCCTATGTCTCAGATAGAGTAGTTGAGATGATGACAAGGAGCGTATCATTGAGCCCAAGGAAAACATATTTAAGGGTCTCTAGAAGTGGTTTAAGCTCCAAGTCGGGAGCTTTCTAAATCGAGGAAATTATGTTCGATGTCCCTACTTCTGGTAGTGGATCTACCTTGATTGTCCATGTCTGGGAGAGGGACTCAGCTTTGACATCCAACAACTCTTTAATTCTGGCATATCTCCCTCTCGTTCAAGATTTGGGGTATGGTCATGTTGAACGTAAACGAATTGCTACGCTAACGTGTTTGGTTTTGAAAAACCTGTCGTTGTAGCTTGAAAGCGAAGAATTCATGTTCAACAAATAAAATTTATACCGAAATTGAAATTCCGGGTCGAACACAGGGAGGCGGACGTTTGATTTAAAAACTACGCATTTCTTTTTATTTGTCACGGAATAATTCAATTTAAAACTATCTAATTATTTACAATAAATAGAAGAGAGAGAGAGTAAGAGAGAAAGAGAATATTACACAGAGAAATCAAAATGAGATGTGGAATAAACAAGGAATTTATCATTGAGGAGATTGTTCATTACAACTAGAAAGCATAAAACAATTATACTAGAAAGCAATAAATTTACTCTAGAAAGCATTAAAAGAATGGAGGGAGAAATATCCTCCTCGACGATTGCTTGGAGGACGAGCAAAACTATATTAGAAAGCAGTAAATCTATACTAGAAAGCAGTAAAAAGAATAGGGAGAGAGAAATCCTCCTCGACGATTGCTTGGAGGACGAGCCGGACGGGACGACGCCTGGATGAAGGGGAACGAAGCAGGACGAAGGAGGACGAAGTAGAAGAACGGGAACGAAGCAGCACGCCGTCGTCGTTGCGGGATCCACTTCCGAAGGGGAACGAAAATTTGGACTTTATCTCGCGAGAAGCATCCCGGGTGTGGGACAAGCTTCTCTTGAGCTTTGGAGGGGTAGAGAGGACAAGGAAGGGATGAGAATTTCGTATGGAGGGGGTCTCCTTTTATAGTTGCAAGGAGTGGGGGCAAAATGGACATTACAACTTCAAAATAATAAATAAGGGGTCTTTAGTGACGGATGAAACCGTCGCTAAAGCCCCCAACGTGGGCGTAGCTTCCGCGCCCACGCACGCCGCTTCAGCTACCCGCGCGTGATGTAAACACATTTACACTACTTAAAATGTCTATTTATGCATGTTCTTAAGCATAGGATTGCATTTCATGATATAAATATTGCATTACATGCATCATCTTGCATTTAGAGTAGTTTGAATAAAATGGAGGTTAATTGTCTCCTTTTATGTGCTCGGACAGGGCAAATATTTTATCGGGGCCTCGGATCAAAGATCCAACCGTATGGATATGATCAGGGCGACGATTGGAGTTCAACGACTCCAAGATCGCCCTAATCAGGCATCCGTAGCATCAGATAGAGACCGGGGAACCCTAGAAGATCAAGGGCCAGGATGGTGTAAATCTGCACTTCAGATGGAAAATCCGACCACACGGATGAATTCGGATCGACGATCGCAGCCGAACGACACAAAAATCGAGTCAATCCGACATCCGTGGCACCATCTACAACTTCCAGAAGATGGACGGCCAAGATGGCGCCATCCCAGCCGCCCAATCGGCCACAGGAGTCTTGTGAAGACCGCGCACCGTCTCCTCTCCGCCGTTGGATCTCGATCCAACGGCTGCGGTCGCTCGCGCTTAAAAACGTCCGCGCGACCATTTCGCCCGCGTAGCGCAGCGGCGACGCAGCTGCGGGCGAAGCGGAGGTCGCGGGTTCGAGCCGCGGTGAGGGGGTGGAAGGCGCGGGCGAGCGGGCGCACACGAGCGTCAGATGAAGATCCAACGGCCGCGCGCGCCCGATAGCGCCGACGCGCAATTGGACGCTTTGGTGAACGCGCGATCACACGCGGGCGGTGCGCTACGCAGCGGGCGCGGACGCGTTCTAAGCCGTCCGATCTCGCGATCGAACGGCTGAAAATCAAGCGACGTGAGTATGCGTTACGCACGCGGCCAGCCGAGCGGGCGCGCGTGGGCACGGCGGCGACGGCGACGGCGGGGCTTTAGCGAAGGTTTTATCCGTCACTAAAGACCCCTTATTTATTATTTTGAAGATGTAATGTCCATTTTGCCCCCACTCCTTGCAACTATAAAAGGAGACCCCCTCCATACGAAATTTTCATCCCTTCCTTCTCCTCTCTACCTCTCCAAAGCTCAAGAGAAGCTTGTCCCACACCCGGGATGCTTCTCGCGAGATAAAGTCCAAATTTTCGTCCCCCTTCGGAAGTGGATCCCGCGACGACGACGGCGTGCTGCTTCGTTCCCGTTCTTCTGCTTCGTCCTCCTTCGTCCCACTTCGTTCTCCTTCGTCCAGGTGTCGTCCCGTCCAGCTCGTCCTCCAAGCGACCGTCGAGGAGGATTCTCTCTCCCTATTCTTTTTACTGCTTTCTAGTATAGATTTACTACTTTCTAGAGTAGTCTATTCGTCCTCCGAGCGATCGTCGAGGAGGACATTTCTCCCTCCATTCTTTTAATGCTTTCTAGAGTAATTGTTTTATGTTTTCTAGTTGTAACGAAAGAACTCTTTTATGATAAATTCCTTGTCTATTCTACATCTCATTTTGATTTCCATGTATAGTATTCCCTCTCTCTCTCTTACTCCCTCTCTCTCTTTTATTTGTTGTAGATACTTAGATAGTTTAAATTGAATTTCTTTGTGACAAAATAAAAACGAAACGTGAAGTTTTTAAATCAAACGTTCGCCTCCCTGTGTTCGACCCGGAATTTTAATTTCGGTATAAATTTTATTTGTTGAACACGAATCCTTCGCTTCCGAACTACAACGACAGGTTTTCCAAAACCAAACACGTTGGCGTAGGTTCGTAAATTAAGTTCAACATTTTGGCGCTGTTGCCGGGGAGGCAACGCTCTTTGATTTCTCTTCGCGTTTTGTAACTTACAAATCATTTACCTCACTTTTCTCCTTTCTTATTGTAATTGCAGGTACTCTTTCGAGACAGGCAAAAGCGGTAGATCGGAGTAAAGTGCTGTGGAAGGTTTTGTAAGTTATCCCCCACCTCCCACCCATTAGATTTTATTTCATCACATAATAATTCAAACATCAATCAACCTAGGTGTTCTTATAAACTCTAAGGTTAGATTGTTTGTTGTTTGACATCCATACTCACTCCAACCCCCACATTAAAAATAAAAAAAAATAAAAAAAATCTCACAGAGGTACACAACCTCATCCGATTTTCTAACTCAACCGGTAAACCAATCTTAGGAGCCGGTACACACATCCAAACACATAATCGAGTAGAAATCAGATTGGGTAATCATTTGTGTGCCTAATTAGGTGGTGCATCAGGCCAGTTGTTTGAGTTGTTTGGGCCGCACCACTTCAAATAAAATCAACTCATCAAGTAGCTGCCAATTAGGTTCAACTCTTAAGGATCTACCAGGCACTCCACATTCTTTTTAAACTTTAAGGGAAAATATCTTCACCTGTGCTTGCAAAACCTGGTGTGCCAATGAAACTTGATTGAAAACACCTAAAGTTGAATCCTAAAAGCTACTAAGCAAGATTTGAACCTTAAAATTCACCACATCAAAAATAATCTTGCTTGAAAACCACTGGTTGTGCACGCACACACAAAGCAATCAATCATTAAGGGCACAACCCATTTAAAGGGCCCATCACATTCCAAAGCACATTCAAACCTAGCCCTAAATAAAACAGAGTAGATGTTGGCCTTAAGGATTGGACTCGCTCTTCAGAACTCAGAACGAGATTATTTTCGATTAGTCTGTTTCTACTGTTCAATCTGATGTCTAGCTAGGGGAGCAGAGTCAAACGATCGCGGCTGGGGGGTACACTAGGAACCGGAGGCGCAAGCCGAAGGAAGAAACTTCTCCCCAGTCCCTCCTTCTAACTGGTTGGATTGAACAGACAGAAGTAGATCAAATCGTTCCTTTATCTCAAGACGGGTTTTGAGAGTCTGTAGGTCTGTAGGCTAACCCATTTAAGGACAGGTTTGATTGTTTGTATTGCAGGGCACCTTTCTTCCTCCCGTGTCTCATGAATCCTTCCACATATTTCACGCATTCCCACTCTTTCACTCCTGTTGTAAATTATCCTCAACATGACGATTATCCCAACTCGTATTGTAATTGACCATTAGTTAGTTGGGATAATTCGGATTGGGGATACAATTCCGGACCTCCGTGTTTAGGGTCTAACCCTGAACACTTTGATTCTCAATTCTATCCTTCTCAGAGTTGCATCGATTATAGATCGTCCTCCTTTCATGAACAACCTAATGCGATCTACAATCAAGAAGGATACACTGATCCTTACCCATCCTCTGATTTCACTGCCTTTAGGTCATCTCCATCTTTTGAACAATCTGAAATGACCTATTATCAGGATGGGTATAACGAATCTCAATTTGTTAATTCCTCTACATTGATGTCAAACCCGCCCAACCCTGAACCAACTCATTTGGTTCAGGTTAATCAGGTTCAAGATAGGGTTCTGGCTAACTTGAGGAATATCATTCAATCTTTAGAAGTTCAGCCAATACCTTGCATTGAGAGATTGGAGCCCCTGATTGAAATGATTGATGATTTAAATAAGTCTTTGTTGGATTGGCTCCAGGATGTTAAGGATAAGAACCCGGGTGAGTTTCTACTTGGGAAATTAGCGAAATTGAGGATGAGATTCGTGGTTGCTTTGATTCAATCTTGGAATAATTCCCAGGATGAACTCTCTTCAGGAAAGCCAATGACAGAACCTGCTCAGGCACCTGTTGGGGGGGACACGTGTTACGAAGCTGACCAGATTGAATTAAAACAACCAATTAAGGATGATTTGATTTATTCACCTGAAATCCCTGAGTCGGGTTATGAGGAAACGTATGTCTCCTTGGAATGCAAAGTGACAAATGATTTTGGGACATACATTGATACGGATCCTGATGGTGAAGATTCAAGTTGCGAAGTCTCACACGAGTTTTCAGATCACGATTTTTGTGAGACGATTGGGCCTGAGGAATCTGATAGATCATTTGATAGCCCAATAACTGAGGAAACTGATCTTATTAGGGCACACGATACGGATCCAGAATCGTATTTTCTGGAGGAATTAATTCAATGCCCTGATTATCAGTTACACCCTGTTGAGCTTATTGATGATTCTAATTCTGAGATAATTAGACCCAAGTCAATTTTGATTTTGCCACATCATCTAGACTTGGAGATTTCAGACGGGGTGATGAATATACAAGAGGTCATGGAATTTGATATGCCGAATGAGGAGGATAGGAGCTGGGAAATTCTGATTTGGGAAGTCAATTTTGGAGGAAATGGAAGATTGAGTCGAAGGGTTCCTTTTAAGCTGAAACCATCAAATCAGAACCCTTACGACATTTGTTTCGAGGATGTCAAACTCAAGCACACATTTAACGATTATCCTTTTGAGCTTCAATTCTCTGTAACCCGACATTTTGGCCTTGGGTTGCATCCTCACAAATCGCAGGCCCGACCCCGCTTGCATTCTGATTTTAGGTTTTGGGTAATTTTTATCCAGAACCTAAGATATTCTCGATTATGGGGTGTGGGTCTGCACCACAATCTGGTCCACATCTGTGGACCTCTGTTGACAGGTCGGAGGATTCTTCTGTTTATTCTAATTTTGACCTGCACTTCTGAATTCTTCATTTCTTTTCTTTGTATAGTGTGCCTAGCTGAAGGCACTAAACTCAGCACATATACAGTTCTTTTTCATTTTCATCTCGGAGCGGACCCGATATCCACGCAATTCAGGTGCTTTCTACGCTTTTCCACTCTGTTTTATGTCTTTTTAATACAATGAGGACATTGCATTAGATAGGCATGGGGGGGATGGATATTTATCTTTGAATTCATTCGTCAGCTCCGTAGATTTGTTTTATTTTATATAAAAAAAAAAAAATCAAAATTAGGAAAGAGAATTTGGGTTTAAGAAAATTTTCAATCTTAAGAAATACTATATTATGTTCTGAACACAAAGACCCTTCAGGTCTTTGGACTTAATCAGCCTATGTATCCACTAAAATGTGGATTTGTTTTTCGAGTTCTCGCCAACCTGAATTTTATTATAATTGGAATAAATAAGTTTGGGTGATAAGTACACGACTTGTCAACCCGCCCTCTGATTTAAGGGAATTTTGAGTTTTAAGCATCTACACACTTTCTTTGCACTGACTCGTTGTTTGGCGATTTTAACGGAAATTGGGTAGCTAATGAACCTTCTAGGGTGATATGGCTGGCAAGTTATCATGGGTAACAGCCCAAAGGTAGGTTGTCCAGAGCCCAGTCACTGGACCTTTCTCTTTTTGCTGCCTTTAGGTAAATCTTAGACCAGGGAAGCCACCTACTTAAAAAAAAAAAAAAAAAAAAAAATCAAAAAGGAGAAAGGAACAAAAAGAAATAAGCCACACTTCGCCGCACGAGTATGGCTGGCAAGTTGTCGGTGGTAACAGCTCATCGACCGGTTGTCCAGAACCCAGCTCAGAAAATGCACTAAAAATTCCCAAAACACTTAGGAAGGAGCGGAGAAGTAGAATAAACCGGGGAGATATACACTGGATTCACCCTTGTGTTGACCCCGTTAAAAAAATAAAAGTAGGGAGAAAGCTACCGGTTGTAAAGATACACCTTTAGGCAGAATTCTTTTTGAGGTCACCTAGAGGCGTAGAAATCCGAAGTCCGTTTTAATTGCCGGTCAACGAGTCTATCACAATCACAATAAGATGCTTAAAACTTAGGGTTCTCATCAAATCTTGGGTGAGTTGAATGGCCGTAGAAAGCCACTCTTAAACCCTAAAATTTGAAAATCCAAAAAAAAAAAAAAAAAAAAAAAGAGAGTAAAAATAGAAAAAGAAAATTTTCTTTGAATAAGGCAAGGCTTGAGGCGGTCTGCATTTTGGCTGATACCCGGGCACTGTTGTGTCTTTGAAAGTTCAGTTCTTAAGTAGACAATTTCCTAATGATTGAAAATAACTCAGGTCCAAATAATCTAACCTAATTCTTTTATAAAAAGCATATAGTTTTTGCTAGGGACTAGCAAAAGATAGGCATGGGGGTATGATGTAAACACATTTACACTACTTAAAATGTCTATTTATGCATGTTCTTAAGCATAGGATTGCATTTCATGATATAAATATTGCATTACATGCATCATCTTGCATTTAGAGTAGTTTGAATAAAATGGAGGTTAATTGTCTCCTTTTATGTGCTGGGACAGGGCAAATATTTTATCGGGGCCTCGGATCAAAGATCCAACCGTATGGATATGATCAGGGCGACGATTGGAGTTCAACGACTCCAAGATCGCCCTAATCAGGCATCCGTAGCATCAGATAGAGATCGGGGAACCCTAGAAGATCAAGGGCCAGGATGGTGTAAATCTGCACTTCAGATGGAAAATCCGACCACACGGATGAATTCGGATCGACGATCGCAGCCGAACGACACAAAAATCGAGTCAATCCGACATCCGTGGCACCATCTACAACTTCCAGAAGATGGACGGCCAAGATGGCGCCATCCCAGCCGCCCAATCGGCCGCAGGAGTCTTGTGAAGACCGCGCACCGTCTCCTCTCCGCCGTTGGATCTCGATCCAACGGCTGCGGTCGCTCGCGCTTAAAAACGTCCGCGCGACCATTTCGCCTGCGTAGCGCAGCGGCGACGCAGCTGCGGGCGAAGCGGAGGTCGCGGGTTCGAGCCGCGGTGAGGGGGTGGAAGGCGCGGGCGAGCGGGCGCGCACGAGCATCAGATGAAGATCCAACGGCCGCGCGCGCCCGATAGCGCCGACGCGCAATTGGACGCTCTGGTGAACGCGCGATCACACGCGGGCGGTGCGCTACGCAGCGGGCGCGGACGCGTTCTAAGCCGTCCGGTCTCGCGATCGGACGGCTGAAAATCAAGCGACGTGCGTATGCGTTACGCGCGCGGCCAGCCGAGCGGGCGCGCGTGGGCACGGCGGCGACGGCGACGGCGGGGCTTTAGCGAAGGTTTTATCCGTCACTAAAGACCCCTTATTTATTATTTTGAAGATGTAATGTCCATTTTGCCCCCACTCCTTGCAACTATAAAAGGAGACCCCCTCCATACAAAATTTTCATCCCTTCCTTCTCCTCTCTACCTCTCCAAAGCTCAAGAGAAGCTTGTCCCACACCCGGGATGCTTCTCGCGAGATAAAGTCCAAATTTTCGTCCCCCTTCGGAAGTGGATCCTGCGACGACGACGGCGTGCTGCTTCGTTCCCGTTCTTCTGCTTCGTCCTCCTTCGTCCCGCTTCGTTCTCCTTCGTCCAGGCGTCGTCCCGTCCAGCTCGTCCTCCAAGCGACCGTCGAGGAGGATTCTCTCTCCCTATTCTTTTTACTGCTTTCTAGTATAGATTTACTGCTTTCTAGAGTAGTCTATTCGTCCTCCGAGCGATCGTCGAGGAGGACATTTCTCCCTCCATTCTTTTAATGCTTTCTAGAGTAATTATTTTATGTTTTCTAGTTGTAACGAAAGAACTCTTTTATGATAAATTCCTTGTCTATTCTACATCTCATTTTGATTTCCATGTATAGTATTCCTTCTCTCTCTCTTACTCCCTCTCTCTCTTTTATTTGTTGTAGATACTTAGATAGTTTAAATTGAATTTCTTTGTGACAAAATAAAAACGAAACGTGAAGTTTTTAAATCAAACGTTCGCCTCCCTGTGTTCGACCCGGAATTTTAATTTCGGTATAAATTTTATTTGTTGAACACGAATCCTTCGCTTCCGAACTACAACGACAGGTTTTCCAAATCCAAACACGTTGGCGTAGGTTCGTAAATTAAGTTCAACAGCGCGCACAACACCATCGCATGTTCATTGATTCGCGATCGGACGACTTAAGACGCATCTCCGCCCGCTGTGCTGCGCGCCTGCCTTCGTGCGATCGCGCGTCCATGCCGCACGTGTAATAGCGCGTCGGCGCTGTCGGGCGCGCGCAGTCGTTGGACCTCCATCTGACGCTCCATGCGCCTCAATTGCCCGCGCCTTCCAGCCCCTCACTGCAGCTCGAACTTGCGCCTGCCGCTCGCGAAAGCGCGCTCGACCGCTGCGCTATGGGGCGCGGATGGTCGAGCGGACGCTTTTAGGCGCAGCCGACCACAGCCGTTGGATCAAGATCCAACGACAGAAAGCGAGCGGGTGCGGGGCCTTCGTAGAATGCGTGCGGCCATTTGGGCGGTCGAGATGGCACCATGTGGCACCATCTTGGCCGTCCATCTTCTAGAAGTTGTAGATGGTGCCACGGATGTCGGATTGACTCGATTTTTGCGTCGTTGGGCTGCGATCGTCGATCCGAATTCATCCGTGCAGTCGGATTTGTCATCTGAAGTGTGGATTTTCACCATCTTGGCCCTTGACCTTCTAGGGTTCCCCGGTCACTATCTGATGCTACGGATGCTTGATTAGGGCGATCTTGGATTCGTTGAACTCCAATCGCCACCCTGATCACATCCATACGGTTGGATCCTTGATCCGAGGTCCCAATAAAATATTAGCCCTGTCCAAGCACATTAAAGGAGACAATTAACCTTCATTTTATTCAAACTACTCTAAATGCAAGATGATGCATGTTATGCAATATTTATATCATGAAATGCAATCCTATGCTTAAGAACATGCAAAAATTGACATTTTAAGTAGTGTAAATGTGTTTACATTAGGTCCTTAGAAATGGCCACTTGGAGGGGATCATCACACAAAAGAGCTGGTGTCATCTCCTCCACAATTTCATCAATCACCTCGATTTAGGAATAATCTTCTAATTTGGGTTGTTTGTAGGCATCAAACACATTCAGTCGGATTTTTCGATTTTCAGAGCCCATGTTGAGCACCCTGATTTGTAATTGATGGATGCATTGGCCGTAGCCAAAAAGGGATGCCCTAAGATAATCGAAGGTATAGTGGGCATGTTGGATGGGTCAGTATCCAATATCAAAAAGTCAACAGAAAGAAGTCCTTTACTTTCACCAGGACATCTTCTAAAAGCCTGTGTGGTGTCTTTAGCGATCTATCAGCTACTTGGAAGATAATAGGACTAGGCTTTAGTTCACCTCCTCCTAATAGCTCATAGACCAAGCTTGGCAATATATTAACCCTCGCACCCAGATCGAGGAGAGCCTCATCGATGCTTTGGTCTCCAATGACCACAGAAATATATGGGGCTCCTAGGTCCTTCATTTTGAGGGGTGTACCTTATTATAGGATCAAGCTTACTAGGTCGAGCAGGATGACCTTAGCCTGGACCTTTTTCCTTGATTTTCTCTTCTGCGTGCATAGGTCCTTTAGAAATTTAGCATAAGACGGGATTTGCTTGATAGCAACCAATGGAGGCAAGTTAATGTGAACTTGCTTGAATGTCTCCATTATTTTTTCCATCCTATCTTTTTCTCTATATGAACTAGAAAAAGGTGCCTTAGGGGCAGATAAGCACTCAGGAGAGGGCACTCTCGGCCTCTAGGTGAGGGGTTGTCATGGCAAGACAGGGGTGGAACATAGACAACATCCTCCGGATGGGTGGTTTTAAGCAAGGAGGGGCTGAGTGGCTCTTCCTCGGTGGATGTGTAAGTGATCTTTGGGTTGGTAGGAGGGGTGACCATAGGAGTGAGTTCAGGTTTGGAGAGTTGTTTGCCACTTTTCAGAATGGTCATAGCCTTTGTGTGCTCCCTTATGAAGGGCCCTTTACCCCTAGGATTTTCCTCAGATGAGCTAGGCAACTTCCTAGGATCACATTGTCTAACTGCCTCAACAAGATGACCAATTTGAGATTGCATTTGTTGGATTGCCTTATTCTGAGATTGAATGATCATTCTCTAGCTTTCTTGCATGGCCTTCATCATAACTTTAAGGTTATCCATCTCAGAATTGTTGGGCTGAGGAGGAGGCTAGAATTGTTGTTCCTAAAAGGGTTGGGTGGGTTGGGCTCTTGAATTCCCTGAGTTGGAAGCATCACCTTGCTTCCATGAGAAATTGGGATGGTTATCCACCCAGAATTGTAGGTATTTCCAAAAGGGTTGTTCCTTGGAGGTGGACGTAGCCCTTGGACGACATTTAGGTCTGCCTAGACTAATTTAGGAAATTGATTAGCCAATTGGCACTCAACAGTGGTGTGAAGAGTGCTTTGGAAAATAGAGCATTCAGAAAGAGCCTGGACTTGGGAAGCTAATTGCAAGAATGTGTCGATGTTTGACATGAGTCTTTCAAAGTTCTAGTTCAACAATTAGATTTGGAAAGCTAAATTCTAAGTAGCCTCGGCTTCACTAGCTTCGCTTTCTTTTGGAGGATGGAAGGTTTTCTATCCTGATAGGCTGAGGTTAAGTGGATAGAATTATCACCTAGAGACTCAAATAATGTCCAGGCCTAATCCTTCATTTGGGTAAAAAAGGTTCCAACACAAGCAACATCCACTATTTGCCTATGCTTATCAAATAGTCCAGTATAAAACCTCTCTACCAATTGCCATTTGGGCACTTGATGATGGGGGCATAATCTAATCAGATCATTGAAGCGCTCCTAAGTCTCATGGAACTGTTCCCCATCTAATTGAGTAAAACCCATGAACTCCCTCCTGAAGTGGTTGGTTTTGCTCATCGGGAAGTATTTGATTGTGCAGCAATCATAGGTCTTAATTAACCTAAATTAGGCTAGGACTTAGTATAAGTTAGGGTAATTCATGCATGCATAAGCATTATCTGCATCTTTATTGCTTTACTTTAGCTATGCATAAAATAATGTTATAATGTGTTGATTAAGTGCATTATGTCGATTGCAGGCAATAAGCTGGTCAGGAGCTAGATTTGGAGCTGGATCTAGAGCAGGATCTGAAGCTGGATCAGGAATAACGGGTGTTGCAGCAGAGCTGGAGCAAAAGACTTAGATTAGATGTAGGAATAATGTTGTAAGGGAGTTAAGGTTTGCTATTCTATTAAGTAGGAATAAAGTAGTAAAATGTGAAGAGCTTAGGTCCATCCTAGCCCTAGGATAGCGTAGAGACTTCCCCAAGCCTGAGCCACCCTTAGATTAGGTCACAACACCCTAGGAAGGCCCAAAACCCTAGTTCCAACCCTTATCTGGACGTCCAGATGAATTATAGGACGTCCAAAACCCTTAGCCAACTTCTGCACACCTTAAACCCACTTTTGCAGTGTTATTGGACGTCCAGACGCTTGGTCAGACATCCAATTTCTGCAGAATACCCAAGACAGAACCTTGAATCCTTCCTGACTCTAATTGGACGTCCAGACAACAAGTCTGGACTTCTGATTTTTGAGTATAAGACGTCTGACACTATAATTAGACGTTTCATACTACTCTCCAGTTCCTGTTTTGAGATTCAAGCCTTGATCTTGGATCTCTAGGTCCCTAAACCCAATTCCAACCCCATAGGAACCTAAATTAAGGTGCCCTAACCCTAGTACATCACCTCTAGACCTCCCTAAGGACCTAATTACGTCCTCACTAAGCCTAATTGACTTGAATCTTAGTCAAGTCCATTAGCCTATTCAATTGGACTCATTGAGTCCAATTGAGCCCTGATCTCAACACACACTATCCAATTGGACTAAGTGAGAGTCCAATTGACCTAGACCTAAATTAATTGAGTTATTTTACTCTCAATTAAGTTTCCACACACCCAGTTAAACTTGTATTAAGTTTAATTGCACTTTACCTTAGTGAATTAGGGTTTATAACCCTAATTTGAGACATACCTTGACCTAAACCCACTAGAACCTAACCTAATCAACCTAGCCACCTAAGTTTCGACCCATACACACCCACACACACCATCCACACGAAAATACCTAGCCTAGAGTTGTCTAGAACTCTCTACCATGTGTGGTTGCCTTGGTTGCTAAAATTAACAACTAAGAGCCATTCAATTTTTAGATCCACATTTGGTGGATATAAAAACCACCATCCATCCATGCTTTCTCACTCTCCCACGAGCTCCCACCAAAGGCCTCTCTAGAGAATTCCATAATTCTCTAGAGAGCTTCCCTTAGGTCTATAAAAAGACCTAAGGGGTGGCCATTTGCACCCATCCACTTTTTGGCCATACTTGCTTGGCTCCATCCACCTCCACTTAGGCTAGCCACCACCATCTCCACTACATCTCCACGAGTTGAGCACCATCATGAAGGACACCAATCTCTCTTCAAGGGCCGGCCTAAGCTCCATTGGCCGCCCCTCATTCTCCTCTCTACCACTCCAAGGCCATCGGAGACCACCTCTGAATGCCCTCACTTTTGGTAGATTAGTAGCTAGTTCTTTACATTTTCTACTTTTAATTACTGCTTAGTAGTGTAGTCCTTACTCTCCCCAAATGATGCATGCAAAATCCCTCCGTAGATTCTTGTATGTGATCATTTTCTGATAGCTAGCTTTACATTTTTAAGCATTCATGTACAAGCTTTCCTCTACAAGTTCATGTTGCAAACACTCTACAAATGAATGAATGAAAACTATATTTTCTATATATATATGTCTATGTGTTGAGAATCACCATGAGCTCATTGCAATATCTTTTGTGTGATTAATGTTGCCTCTTTTCAATTCCTAATATACTTGCAACTAAGCATGTCATACTTCAATACGAAATAATCATAAACCGGCGTGTGATTTTAAATAGGGTAGAGTGGTAAAAGATCGAATTCAGAACTAAACAAATGCCTCTCAGAGACGAACGACCGAGACTCAAGTATCGTTATCTTTTATTAAAAATCTTTGTTTGATCGTATTACGTACTATATTACGATGTTTTCCTATCAAAAATGTGCTCTACGCATAACAAACAGTATTTCTTCAAGAATTCTCCATTAAGGGTGTTCCAATCATTCAACCTTGCTTCCAAGATGTGATACTGGTTTTTGCCTTGTCCTTAAAGGAGATGGGAAAGAGGGTCCTCATCAGAGCTTCGTCAGTAAAGTTCTAAAGTTTCACCATGGAGTAGGCCTTAGTGAATTCCTCTAAATGCCAATAGGGGTCCTCCCTAGTAGTACCATAAAAGGAGGGCAATAAAGATATGGTACTGCTCTTGATCTCATATGGATTATCCCTTGCTAGTCGTCTCAGTGCTTGAGCAGGTTGGTTGGAATGAAGCAGTCTCTCAGGGTCCTTTGTTGATTTGGTCCTTGCTTAACCATCTCTTCTCTCTTTTCTCTCTAGTGGGCCCTGCTAAGGATTCTCTTAGACTCAGGATCAAACACTAGACTACCCTCAAGAGAGTTTCTACTAAGCATGCAATATCTACCAATCACAATTCAAGTTCTTGCCAATTGAGTAAGTGGAACCCCCACTTTACAGATCGGTTGAAAAGGGTCATGGCGATGACCGTCCATTCCCACGTAAGTGGTATAAGAGGAAAGTGGCTACTTGAGATCCTGAACAACTCTGTTTTGAGGGGGTTGAGGTTAAATTGGTTGATATAGATGACCAAACAAGTTACTCAATGTAGTTACGCATCCTAAGCCAACCTTCGAGTACCCTAGGACCTATACCTTGCTTCAATGATGCTCTCAGGTAATCTAGTGAGAAGTTACTCCAAGAACGGAACTAAGGGATGCAAGTAGTGTGAACCCTTCCTTTGAGGCGATGCGAATGCGGTACCTCTTAACTACCCTTTTGTTCCTTTAAGGGGTGTCCCCCTTTTTGAAGTATCAAAACACTTGGTCATAGGATAGTATCACCACCACAAAGTGAAATAGGAGGGTCTGCATCAATAAAGTGATCGGTGCTTATAGCCTTAAGGGACCGAGACTTAGTGCGATGCCTAGTGTGTGCTTAGTGCCAGAAGTGTGCATCACACTGCAAATCAGTTTGATTTTGAGAAGAATTGCACACAAGTCTCTATTGATCAGATCCAATGTGATTTTGATTTAAAGGTTGAATCTGATTAGCATTCCCAATTTCAATTAGGCAACCACTAAATTAGATAATTTCAATCAGTTTGGTGGTCTTGAGATTTAATCCCAATGCAATGTGTGATAGGAGTTGTGTTAGTTGCTCGAGATCGATGTTTTAAATCGTTACATTGCAGTATAGTCGAAATCTCGTGAAAAACAGATAAAATTTATACTCGAAAAGTCCAAGGTTGTTCACTAGGAGAAAGTAGGAATTCAATTCTCAAGATTGCAATTTTAAACAATAGAGATAAGAAATTATAATCAGGAATTGACTCAGAATAATGTAGCAATAATATCAAGTGTCAAACTGTAAAAAGAATGGAGTAAAATGGTGATTTGAATCACCAATTAATCCTTACAATAATAGCAAGTGGAACTCAATAACTATGTATGAAATAAACTCAAATCAGCCGTTTGATTGAATGATCAGACGTCTTAAACGTTTGGATGAACAGTGCTCTGCTTCTTCCTCTTTCCCTGATTTCTTCTTCTCTTCTTCTCTTGCCTTCCTTCTTCTTCTTCTGATTTCTTCTTCTTCTCTTCTTCACAGACTGTAACGAGCGTGTGGCGCAGATGTCTTTTAAGACGTCTGGAGGGTTGTCAAGACGTCTGGATAGTTTCCAGACGTCTGGAAATCCGTTATTTTTGACACACGCGAGTCATCTGCGCGCCTGAGCGCGCAGACCGCATATTCGTCCTTCCTCCCTCCTGCGGCTGTAGGATTCCCCTGCCGCGAATCCTTCTCTCTCCTCTCCGCGCGGCCTTAAAAGGGCACGCCTCCCCTCCCGTCTCCACCGTCTCCTTCTTCTTCTCCTTCAGCCAGTGAGCGTGAGGGTGAGGGCGGCAGCGGCGGCTGCAGTGAGCGCGGAGGAGGTGCGGTGTGCGAGAGCGGAGCTCTGCCGTGAGGGCGAGCTCGCCGGAGCGGCTTGGCCGGCCGACGGAGGGCGCAGGGGGCGCGGAGCGACGCGGAGAGGGACCTGCTGCGGTCTGAGCAGCAGACGCGCGAGGTACGACGCGGGCGGCGTCGCGAGCGGAGGCCGAGTAGCGCCCTGGTTCTGGAAAAATTTCCAGAATCAGACGTCTGTGTTGATAGGCAGACGGCGAGGACGACGTCTGGTAGCTCATATAGACGTCTGAAAGGTGAGTATTCCGCCTTCTTCTTCCTTCCTGTCGACTGACCGTACTGAGAGAGGCAGTTGGCTGTGCGCAGGTTCGCTGATTTGCCATCCTTTGCGAATCAGACGTCTGGAAGTTGTATCAGACGGCGGGAGTGACCTCCAGACGTCCGGGGTGACCATCGGACGTCTGGGAGCTAGGACAGACATCCCCGCAGACTTCTGGACGTCTGGGAAACCACGCTGGACAGGTAATTCTCTGATCCACTCTTTAAGACGTCTGGAAGAAGTTCCAGACGTCTGATCTTGCACAGTATCATCTTTTTCGACCCGTTTAGGGCCCGTTCGGGCTCCGTTTTCCGCGATTCGAGTTGTGTTCTTTTCAGAATTAATTCCTCTACCCGTCTACAGTAGCTATACACTGTTTTGAGACACTCCTTGTGTTTGATCCTTGTGATAGGACCTCGTTCAGTTGCAGTCTTGAGAGTCGCGGAGGCACGCGGGATTCCCGATCACGCCCCCATTACTCCCGTTGTACCTGGTAGAGTGGCTTAAGTTTATTATTAAAATCTGTTAAAGTATGGAACCATAACTAGAATCTAGGACATTGCATGAATCCTAGGAATGAGAAATATGGAATGATAGCTCCTAGGTGATGCATGAATCCTAGGGCTGGAAAACTAGTTGTATGCTAGATCCTAGGATGTGGCATGAACCCTAGGATGGAAAAACTAGTGGAATGTATAATACTGCAGTCTTGGAAAAATGGAAGGGAATATAAAGCTGCCTGTAAATTGAATTAACAGCTGCCTGTTATGAATAAAGAAACATGATTGAGATCCTGGATTGTGAGGACGTGAAACTGGAAAGTGAAACATATGATGTTCTAAGATAAAGAGCTGGAACCCTACGGGGAATTAGGAGTGGAACTCCTGGAAAGAAAAAGGAATGGAACTGAGATGTAGTTTGTACTGTCTCTTGGGTACGCAGTACCAATGGAAGTACCTGTACCTGTTTAGTGCAGAGTGGGGCCAGCCACCCCAGGGACCCAGGGTTAGGATTGGCCGCTCTGTACCGACTTGTTGGCCCTCGTGTACGTAGTACCGAGGAGAGCTACTAGTGTTAGGAGAGTACTAGCTACCCCACGGGCCCCGGGGTTCTGTTAGCCTCCTTCACCGACTTGTTAGGCCCACTAGGGCAAACCAGGGTAGTCAGGCGAGGGTACGCGGACTGTGGAGGGGCAAGGCCCCGGTTTGGTTACTGTGGAGGGGTTGGACCCCTGCTGTGCTTTGGGCGCACCCGTTAACGGAAACGACTGACCGCGTGCCAGTGCGGGCTAGCTACCTGTGCGTTTATCGCGCGTACCGTAGTCACCGTTACGTCTGTCAGTGACCTTGGGGTGGTTGACTGAGGGTAGGATCACCACGGGGGACTCTCTCGGCCAGGAGAGCACCACGTGCTACTTCTACTTTTGGAAAAGACTGCAATCAAGATCGTTCCCACGAGGACATTCGAGATCAAGTAAAGGATCTGAGAAATAAATGAAATAGTGAGAAAATTGAAAGATGTGAATAAAGGAAGTAATAGAACATAACAGCTACTGTACACTCTACTGTTGTCTTTAGTTAGTTTGCCACTCTACTCAGCGTTTGCTGACGTGTTACACTCGTTACCTTTTTCAGGACCAGGTGTTGAGCAGCCAGGGTCGGCCGCTGCAGAGGACACTGGGCCGAGTAGGGTCCAGTAGAGTTTACCACAGTCTTTTGTACCTCTTTTGTTTCTGTTCTAGTGAGTAGTTTTGTTTCCGCTGTACTTTCTTTACCTGCAGTTCGTGTTATATGATAAATGTTGTTCTACTGTTGTGGTGGTACCACTGTAGTAGTTTCTTTTCCTTACTGCTGTACTTTCTTACTGTTAGTTATATTCATGCTGAATGTGGTTTATTTTACTATCTTTTGGTTACTTCCTCGTTGGACGACTAGGTCTTGGGATTAGTCGAGTCAGTCCGGTTCTCGTGTCTCGTAGGGACTCGGGAACCGTGTCGTTACACAGACTCTTGAACTGCTATGGCTCTTCTTCTCTTCCTCTTCTTTTTCTCTACTTTTCCCTTCACTCAGAGGGGGAAGGGGTCTCAAATTTGGCTAAGTGTTGAGCCAATTCTCTAGGGAGCAAAACCCTCCCCTACCCCGCGCAAGCTCTCCTCTCTTTCTCTCCTTAGGACATGCTCTACCAGAGCTTTCAACAGTGCTGGGTATACGGGTAATCGGACTTTGGGCGCACCTAGGTCCAGGCTCATCGGCAGTGGGTGGCGAGTGAGGAGTGTATAGCTTAGGTGGGTAATTGGACCAGGCCAGATATGCGGGGGCAATGTCAAGGACGAGGCCGAGTGAGGGACCTCACCCTTTGTGTCTGAGGTGATAAGCCTGTATCGCAAATTCAATTTATGTGAGTGCAATCGTTCCAAAACTCACGATGTGGGACTATCGTCCCCCTTTCCTCGCGCACGCTGCCTGCTGATGCCTTCGTCCAATTGGCATGCAAGGAGCGATCAATGGCTCTAATTGATTGGGCAAACGTGTTCCTGGACTAAATCCACTTCGTTTGGAGTCGAAGACCTGGAGCTATTAGCTTGAGCAAGCTTTGAGCTTGCTCGAAGCTTGGCGTTAATGGTAGAGGAGGCTGGTACCTGAAATCAATAATAAGGCCTTTCGATTGCGTCAGAAAGCTCAAAAAGTATTGTCGGACCACGGCGAGTGCAACGGTGGTGATTGCGTGGCGTGTGCATGTGTGATGAGGCCTGTCGACCTCGCGAAGGGTGGCCAGATGCGGGTTTGTTTGGTGGCGCATTCGGAGGGGCAATCATCCTAACAAAGTTAGGGCTTTTGCTCCTAAGGTTGAGGAGGATGTGTGGAGTGTGGAAGCAGCGGTGTAGGTGGTCTGTGGTGGCCACTAGCTCTCGCCGGAGGTCTGCCGGCGAGATGTAAGATGGAGTTGCGGACGGCTGTGCAGGGGTCGAAATGGAGTGTTGATGGTACTACCATGATGAGGGGAAGTTGAGGAGTTGTTTGAGAGAGGTAGCGGACGAAGGGGAGAAGAGATGGCGTCGGTTGCGGTATGGCCGGTGTCGGAGAAGGAAGCTACTCCGGTGGGTCGGAAATGGTGAGGAAGACGGCGAAAGGGGCGTCGGCAGGTACAGCTCAACGCAAAAGAAGATGAGGAAGATAGCTTTTTCATCAGTATTGCTAACGGAGGAAGAATAGAAATGGATGTGGTCGCCGAACGTCGAGGAGGAATTCAGCCAAGAAAGAGGAGTGGAATTGGAGGTGTTCAAGGCCGAATTTGAACGTGGAAAATTCGGCCTGATCTGGAGGTCTTTTTATAGGCCTTTAGAGGTAGTTTTGAGCTTGTGAAACAAGATTCCCAGGCATGGATAGCTTCGCTAGAGATGGGATTTTTAGGATACCCTAATCTCTCATGCATTCACATGAGAGATTGGGAAGGTTTTGGGGTGTGGGAATTGGCTCAAAAGGAAGGGAATTCCTTGACGAACTTCCCTATCAAATCTGAGAGGGATTCGTCAAGGAATCAAGGAGAACCTGCCAATTTTAGGTTGCTAGAGTTTGTAGGAATAGGATTAATGGCAGTAGGGACCTATTTGTCAAAATGATGACAAATTTAGGGGCTTTTTGTAAGGATTTTGAAAGTTAAGGGCATATGTGTGATTAGACATGACCAAGTTGCAAACTAGGTCAAGACAATCTTAGATTTGGCCCAAATTTTGGTACAAACCTAATTTTGACCTAAGGAATCCAATGGTGAAGTTAGATTTTGGTTTTGACCACGTTTGACTAGGTAATTTATGAAAAAACCCAAATTAGGATAAATGTCTGTCTGAGACTTTGTTTTAGGTCAAGATGGGTTCTAATGATCAAATTGAAGATACCAAACCATCGAGAATATTTTTCTATGAAATTTATAGGGTTTAGGTGAATTTTATCCTAACCAAAACCTCAGTTAGTTAAGTGGGTCTATTTCTAGAGTTTCAGAAATCATTTAATTCTCAAACCACGTGAAAATCCTTTTCTGTCTGTCTTAACCCACTTTTTAGCCTTTTAGGACCATTTGACCCTTAATTAACTCTTGGGAAAACCCGTGGTTGTACTGCATTCGTGATATGATGGTAAAATTGCAGTTTTAACCCCGGTTTCTTATCTTTCTCTCAGAATGATTATGTAATGTATTACAGCCCTCTGGTGGTTATGTAGGAGCATTTAATGACTTAATCAGATCATATTGAGCTACTTATGGCTCATGATGGTGTTCGCATCATACCCCCATGCCTATCTTTTGCTAGTCCCTTAGCAAAATCTCAAGGAATTTAACTCAAATTCTAGACCACATGTCATTTTATGCTCAAAACTCTGATGTGTGTTTTCTTTTGCAGATTAGGTTAGAATGTCGATAGTAGGCCTAGAGGGGCTCAAGTACCAACCAAGATCATTACCTGACCAGCTCTAGCCTCAGTTCGCCGTGAAGGTTTCTAAGGCTTATAGGAACTAACCTAAGGTTTGTTGAACTCCGTTGTTAAAGTACCCGTGCTTGTAACATGTTTTAGCCCAGGTTCAGTTTGCAATGTGTTTTTGTAAGAGAGAGACAGAAGATTTTTTTTCTTTGTTTTTGGAGAGTTTTCTCTCTCTTTTCTTTTTATTTCTAGCTTTGGATTAGCTTTACAACATGGTCTGTATCGGATTCCTAGTTCCCACCATCAATCCTCGCAGGGTCCCTGGTAATCGATGTTTCAGGATAGCATCGCTCATGGCAACCCCCAAAACCATGGCTTTCGAGATTTTGGGATAATCCCGCCCATGGTATTCTGTAGCTAAATCCAGACCCTGGCAATTGACATTTCGTGATAATGCCACCCATGACATCTGAACCAGCATAAGGTGCTTACATGCCCCCGGTAGGATATTTAGATATCCTAGGAGACAAGCATCGAGGAGACAGTATATTATTATGCATCTTCAAGGGAAATTTCCCACCTCTCCGAGTTGGGAACTCTTCCAAGTCAACTTATGTTGATCAGCCACTCCTAATCTAGGTAACTTTTTCTAAAAATAGATTTAACGCATTTGCATGATTTTGATAACTAAGTGCACTAAACCAGACTATGTGTGGATTGGGGTGCTTAGGTTACCGAGTCCTACAAACTAGAGGTTAGTTAACGAGGCTGAATAATCCCTAAGCCTTAGTCCTAATACTTAAGCTTCGCATTTTCTCCAACCTCTTGAGGACTATCCAGATCTTAGAGGATACTTGAATTTTTAAGCCTAAAATCACAGCTCAAGAGGCCTAAGATTAGCATTCATACTAATCATTTTGTCTCTTAGCACTTTTTGGCTTTCATTTTCTTTCTTTTTGATTTTGTCTACGACTAAGTCAATTCCTTAATCTTTTACTAATGACTATCTTTTTTTTCTTTTTCAAATTGTGCTCCTTTTTGACATTTATATCACCTCCCCTTTTTCTCCTAAAAATGATATGCAATTGATTCACTCAAAATTTCTTCCCTTTTCCATTTTTTTGTTCTTTTTTTTTAAATTTTTTATTTTTTTGGTTTTTGGAATTTGTAATTTTTTTGATGAAATGCCTTGTGAAGTGATTCTCATAGCATTCTGCACTTTATTACCCCACCATGCCTACGATTTGCAATGTCCTCATTGTAAATTAGGTGGGTTCGAATTCAGTTTAGATCATACATTAGAACAAGTTTTGGGTGGGTGGATGGGTCGGGGTGACTGTTGTGGACGATTTCAAGCTCGGGTACGGGTACCAAAGGTGGAGTCTGTTGTTCTAATGGATGAACCCTAAAGTGTAATATGAGTTCAGCATAAGATGTGTCAAGAAGGGTTTCAGGTTTTTTGAAAAGATGACGGGTTGCCTCACGTTAAGCGCTGAGTTTAACACCATCAGCCAGGCGCAATGAGCTCAGAGAGAATGGAGATCAAAAGATACCTCAGCCAAGTTTGTATTGGTGAGTTCAATGAACAGCATAAGTCGCTGGCCATTCATGATAAAGGGTTCGGAATCAAGGCTAGGTTGGCTGATTTCAACGGCTCAATTTCCAAAAATCAGTCTGATAAGATATGGTCTAATCCATTTTGATCTGAGTTTTCCTGGGAACAGTTTGAGTTTGGCATCAAAGAGTAGGACTTTCTAACCAGGGTGAAAGATATTTCTAGATATGTGCTTATCGTGAAAGGCCTCAACCCGCTCTTTGGAAATTTGTGAGTTCTCATATGCATCATTGCATAATTCATTGATCTCATTTATTTGAAGCTTTCTGTGGGTTCTTGCCTTAGAAAGATCTAGATTACACTTCTGTATAGGCCAATAGGCTTTGTGCTCCAACTCGATGGGGAGTGACATGCCTTCCCGTACACCAATTTGAAAGGAAACATGCCCAATTGGGTTTTGTGGGCAATCCTATAGGCCCATAAGGCTTCCGAAAGTCAGGATGACCAATCAGGATGACCAATCTTTCCTGTCAGGTCGGACAGTGACCTAAAGGATTTTCTTGATCTCCCGATTCGATAGCTCAGCTAGACCGTTGGTTTGGGGGTGATAAGGAGTAGAGATTCGATGCGACACCCCATATTTGGTCATCAGTGATCTGAATTGAGCATTTGTGAAATGGGTCCCTCCAATAGAGATAATGGCACATGGAATCCTGAACCGAGAAAAGATGTTTTGATGAATGAATTTGATTACCACCTTATGAACATTGGTTCAGGTCAGAATGGCTTCGATCCATTTGGACACGTAGTCAATAGAGAGAAGAATGTATTCGAAGCCGTCTGAAATAGGGAAGGGTCCCATGAAATCAATCCCCCAGATGTTGAATATTTCGCATACGAGAATTGGCTGTAAAGGCATTGATGTAAACACATTTACACTACTTAAAATGTCTATTTATGCAACTTCTTAAGCATAGGATTGCATTTCATGATATAAATATTGCATAACATGCATTATCTTGCATTTAGAGTAGTTTGAATAAAATGGAGGCTAATTGTCTCCTTTTATGTGCTTGGATAGGGCAAACATTTTATCGGCGCCTCGGATCAAAGATCTAACCGTATGGATGTGATCAGGGCGACGATTGGAGTTCAACGACTCCAAGATCGCCCTAATCAGGCATCCGTAGCATCAGATAGTGACTGGGGAATCCTAGAAGATCAAGGACCAGGATGTTGTAAATCTGCACTTCAAATGACAAATCTGATTGCATGGATGAATTCGGATTGACGATCGCAGCCCAACGACGCAAAAATCGAGTCAATCCGACATCCGTGGCACCATCTACAACTTCCAGAAGATGGACAGCCAAGATGGCACCACGTGGTGCCATCTCGGCCTCCCAGACGGCCGCATGCAACCTCTGAAGATCCCGCATCGCTCGCTCTCCGCCGTTGGATCTTGATCCAACGGCTGTGGTCAGAAGCGCTTAAAAGCGTCCGCTCGACCATCCGTGCCTCGTAGCGCAGCGGTCGAGCGCACTTACGCGAGCGGCGGGCGCGAGTTCAAGCCGCAGCGAAGGGCTGGAAGGCGCGGGCGATCGGGTGCGGGCGAGCGTTGGATCTTGATCGGACGGCCGCGCGTGCCCGATAGCGTTCACGCGCGATTGAAAGCGCTGCATGGACGCGCAATCGCACGCGGGCGGGCGTGCAGTGCAGCGGGTGAAGGCGCGACTTAAGCCGTCCGATCTCGCGATCGGACGACTGAGGACCGCTGAACGTGCGCATGCGTTTCACGTGTGAGCAACTGAGCAGGCGTGTGTGGGCACGGGAGCTACGCCCACGTTGGGGGCTTCAGTGACGGATTTATCCGTCACTAAAGACCCCTCATTTATTATTTTAAAGTTGTAATGTCCATTTTGCCCCCACTCCTTGCAACTATAAAAGGAGACCCCCTCCATACAAAATTATCATCCCTTCCTTCTCTTCTCTACCCCTCCAAAGCTCAAGAGAAGCTTGTCCTACACCCAGGATGCTTCTCGCGAGATAAAGTCCAAATTTTCGTCCCCCTTTGGAAGTGGATCCCGCGACGACGATGGTGTGCTGCTCTGTTCCCGTTCTTCTGCTTCGTCCTCCATCGTCCTGCTTCGTCCTCCTTCGTCCAGGCGTCGTCCCATCCGGCTTGTCCTCCAAGCGACCGTCGAGGAGGATTTCTCTCTCCCTATTCTTTTTACTGCTTTCTAGTATAGATTTACTACTTTCTAGTGTAGTTTTGCTCGTCCTCCAAGCAATCGTCGAGGAGGACATTTCTCCCTCCATTCTTTTAATGCTTTCTAGAGTAAATTTATCGCTTTCTAGTGTAATTGTTTTATGATTTCTAGTTGTAATGAACAATCTCCTCAATGATAAATTTTTTGTTTATTCTACATCTCATTTTGATTTCTATGTGTAATATTCTCTCTCTCTCTTACCCTCTCTCTCTCTTCTATTTATTGTAAATAATTAGATAATTTTAAATTGAATTACTTCGTGACAAATAAAAAGAAACACGTAGTTTTTAATCAAACGTCCGCCTCCCTGTGTTCGACCCAGAATTTCAATTTTGGTATAAATTTTATTTGTTGAACACGAATTCTTTGCTTTCAAGCTACAACGACAGGTTTTCCAAAACCAAACACGTTAGCATAGCGATTTGCACGTTCAACATTTTGGCGTCGTTGCCGGGGAGGCAATGATCTTTGATTTCTCTTCGCATTTTGTAACTTACAAATCATTTACCTCAGTTCTCTCCTTTCTTATTGTGATTGCAGGGACTCTTTTGAGATGAGCAAAAGCGGTAGATTGGAGTAAAGTGCTGTGGAAGGTTTTGTAAGTTATCCCCCATTCTTTCCCCCTCCATAGATTTCATTCACCACATTAAATCCAAATTCCAATCAACCTAGGTGTTTGCATAAATCCTAAGAATAGTTTGGTTGTTTGGATTCTCACTCACATTCATTCCACCTTCATTTATATAAAAAAAAAGGGCAAAAAGATAATTTTGTGGGGCAATTTTCAACAAACACACAACGTACACCCACATTCAAAGGCACTTAACCGAATTGATTTGTTTCTACTCGATTGGGTTCTGATCTATGGAACCGGTACACATAAAGCAACACATAAAAGAGTAGAAATCATTCTAGGTTAACCATCTTTGTGTGCCTAACTTAGTGGTGCATTTGTGGCCAGTTGTTGGAGTTGTTTGGGCTGCACCACTTCAAATAAAATAAACTCATCAAGTAGCTGCCACTTAGGTTCAACTCTTAGGGATTTACCAGGCACTCCCCATTCTTTTTAAGCTTTAAAGGAAAACATCTTCTCCTGTGCTTGTAAAACCTGGTGTGCCAATGAAACTTGTTTGAAAATACCTAAAGTTGAATCCTAAAAGCTACTAAGCAAGATTTGAACCTTAAAATTCACCGCATCAAAAATAATCTTGCTTGAAAACAATTGGTTGTGCACGCACAAACAAATCAATCAATCATTAAGGGCACAACCCATTTAAAGGGCCCATCACATTCCAAAGCACATTCAAACCTAGCCCTAAATAAAATAGAGTAGACGTTGGCCTTAAGGATTGAACTCACTCTTCAAAACCCAGAACGAGATTATTTTCGATTAGTCTATTTCTACTGTTCAATCTGATGTCTAGCTAGGGGAGCAAAGTCAAACGATCGTGGCTGGGGGGTACACTAGGAATCAGAGGCGCAAGCAGAAGGAAGAACCTTCTCCCCAGTCCCTCCTTCTAACTGGTTGGATTGAACAGACGGAAGTAGATCAAATCGTTCCTTTATCTCAAGACGGGTTTTGAGAGTCTGTAGGTCTTTAGGCTAACCCATTTAAGGACATGTTTGATTGTTTGTATTGCAGGGTGCCTTTCTTCCTCCCGTGTCTCATGAATCCTTCCACATATTTCACGCATTCCCGCTCTTTCCCTCCTGTTGTGAGTTATCCTCAACATGACGATTATCCCAACTCGTATTGTAATCAACCATCAGTCAGTTGGGATAATTCGGATTGGGGATACAATTTCGGAACCCCGTGTTTAGGGTCTAACCCTGAACACTTTGATTTTGATTTCTATCCTTCTCAGAACTACATCGATTATAGATCGTCTTCCTTTCATGCACAACCTAATACGATCTACAATCAAGAAGGATACATCGATCCTTACCCATCCTCTGATTTCACTGCCTTTAGGTCATCACCATCTTTTGAACAATCTGAAATGACCTTTTTTCAGGAAGGGTATAACGAATCTCAATTTGTTAATTCTCCTGCGTTGAGCCCAAACCCGCCTAACCCTGAACCAAATCATTTGGTTCAGGTTAACCAGGTTCAAGATAAGGTTCTGGCTAACTTGAGGAATATCATACAATCTTTAGAAGTTCAGCCAATACCTTACATTGAGAGATTGGAGCCCCTGATTAAAATGATTGATGATTTGAATAAGTCTTTGTTGGATTGGCTCCAGGATGTTAAGGATAAGAACCCGGGTGAGTTTCTACTTGGGAAATTAGCGAAATTGAGGATGAGATTCGTGGTTGCTTTGATTCAGTCTTGGGATGATTCCCAGGATGAACCCTCTTCAGGAAAGCCAATGACAGAACCCGCTCAGGCACCTGTTGGGGGGGACATGTGTTACGATGTTGACCAGATTGAATTAAAGTAACCAATTAAGGATGATCTGATTTCTTCACCTAAGATCCCTGAGCCGAGTTACGAGGAAATGTATGTCTCCTTGGAACAGAAAGTGACAAATGATTTTGGGACATACATTGATACGGATCCTGATTTCTTTGATGGTGAAGATTCAAGTTGCAAAGTCTCATGCGAGTTTTCTGAACATGATTTCTGTGAGACGATTGGGCTTGAGGAATCTGATAGATCATTTGATAGCCCAATAACTAAGGAAACTGATCTTAGGGCACACATTACAGATCCAGGATTACATTTTCTGGATGAATCAATTCAATGCCCTGATTATCAGTTACACCTCGTTGAGCTTATCGATAATTCTGTTTCTGAGATAATTAGACCCAAGTCAATTCTGATTTTGCCACATCATTTAGACTTGGAGATTTCAGATGGGGTGATTAACATGCAAGAGGTCTCGGAATTTAACATTCGGAATAAGGAGGCTAGGAGCTGGGAAGTTCTGATTTAGGAAGTTAATTTTGGAGGAAATGGAAGATTGAGTCGAAGGGTTCCTTTTAAGCTGAAACCATCAAATCAGAACCCTTACGACATTTGTTTCGAGGATGTCAAAGTCAAGCACACATTCAACGATTATCCTTTTGAGCTTCAATTCTCTGTAACCTGACATTTTGGTCTTGGGTTGCATCCTAATAAATCGTAGGCCCGACCCCGCTTGCATTTTGATTTTAGGTTTTGGGTAATTTTTATCCAGAACCTAAGATATTCTTGATTATGGGGGATGGGTCTGCACCACAATCTGGTCCACATCTGTGGACCTCTGTTGATAGGTCAGAAGATTCTTCTGTTTATTTTAATTCTGACATGCACTTGTGAATTCTTCATTTCTTTTCTTTGTATAGTGTGCCTAGCTGAAGGCATTAAACTTAGCACATATACAGTTCTTTTTAATTTTCATCTCGACGCGGACCTGACATTCACGCAATTCAAGTGCTTTCTTCACTTTTCCACTCTATTTTATGTCTTTTTAATACAATGAGGACATTGCATTAGATAGGCATGGGGGGGTGGATATTCATCTCTGAATTCATTCGTCAGCTCCTTAGATTTGTTTTATTTTTTATAAAAAAAAAATTCGGAATTAGGAAAGAGAATTTGGGTTTAAGAAAATTTTCAATCTTAGGAAATACTACATTATGATTTGAACACAAAGACCCTTCAGGTCTTTGGACTTAATTAGCCTGTATATCCACTAAAATGTGGATTTGTCTTTGAGTCATCATCTTAATTCTATCATAATTGGAATAAATAAGTTTGGGTGATAAGTACACGATTTATCAACCCGCCCTCTGATTTGAGGGAATTTTGAGTCTTAAGCATCTACACACTTTCTTTGCATTGACTCGTTATTTGGCGATTTTAATGGAAATTGGGTAGCTAATGAACCTTCTAGGGTGATGTGGCTGGCAAGTTATCGTGGGTAACAGCTCATAGGTAGGTTATCCAGAGCCCAGTCACTGGACCTTTCTCTTTTTGTTGCCCTTAGGTAAATTTTAGACCAGGGAAGCCACCTACTTAAAAAAAAAAATCAAAAAAGAAAAGGAGAAAAGAACAAAAAGAAATAAGCCACACTTCGCCGCACGAGTATGGATGGCAAGTTATCGGTGGTAACAGCTCATCAACCGGTTGTCCAGAACCCAGCTCAGTAAATGCACTAAAAATTCCCAAACCACTTAGGAAGAAGCGGAGAAGTAGAATAAACTGGGGAGATATACACTGGATTCACCCTTGTGTTGACCCCATAAAAAAAATAATAAAAGTAGGGAGAAAGCTACCGGTTGTAAAGATACACCTTTAGGTAGAATTCTTTTTAAGGTCACCTAGAGGCGTACAAATCCGAAGTCCATTTTAATTGCTGGTTAACGAGTCTATCACAATCACAATAATATGCTTAAAACTTAGGGTTCTCATCAAATCTTGGGTGAGTTGAATGGCCGTAGAAAGCCACTCTTAAACCCTAAAATTTGAAAATTCAAAAAAATTAGAAAAGATAAAAAGAGAAAAAGAAATTTTTCTTTTAGTAAGGTGAGGGCTTGAGGCGGTCTGCATTTTGGCTGATACCCGGGCACTGTTGTGTCTTCGAAAGTTCAGTTCCTAAGTAGACAATTTCTTAATGATTGAAAATAACTCAGGTCCAATAATCTAACCTAATTCTTTTATAAATAGCATATAGTTTTTGTTAGGGACTAGCAAAAGATAGGCATGGGGGTATGATGTAAATACATTTACACTACTTAAAATGTCTATTTATGCATGTTCTTAAGCATAGGATTGCATTTCATGATATAAATATTGCATAGCATGCATCATCTTGCATTTAGAGTAGTTTGAATAAAATGGAGGCAAATTGTCTCCTTTTATGTGCTTGGACAGGGCAAACATTTTATCGGGGCCTCGGATCAAATATCTAACTGTATGGATGTGATCAGGGCGACGATTGGAGTTCAACGACTCCAAGATCGCCCTAATCAGGCACCCGTAGCATCAGATAGTGACTGGGTAATCCTAGAAGATTAAGGGCCAGGATGTTGTAAATCCACACTTCAAATGACAAATCCGACCGCACGGATGAATTAGGATCGACGATTGCAGCCCAACGACGCAAAAATCGAGTCAATCCGACATCTGTGGCACCATCTACAACTTCCAGAAGATGGACGGCCAAGATGGTGCCACATGGCACCATCTCGGCCGCCCAAACGGCCGCATGCAACCTCTGAAGATCCCGCATCCGCTCGCTCTTTGCCGTTGGATCATGATCCAATGGCTATGGTCAGCCGCGCTTAAAAGCGTCCGCTTGACCATCCGTGCCTCGTAGCACAGCGGTCGAGTGCGCTTACGCGAGCGGCGGGCACGAGTTCGAGCCGCAGTGAAGGGCTAGAAGGCGCGAGCGATCGAGTGCGGGCGGGCGTTGGATCTTGGTTGGACGGCCGCGCGCGCCCGATAGCGTTCGCGCGCGATTAAACGTGCGGCATGGATGCGCGATCACACTCGGGCGGGCTTGCAGCACAGCGGGTGAAGGCGCGACTTAAGCCGTTCGATCTCACGATCAGACGGCTGAGGATTGCTAAACGTGCACATGCGTTGCGCGCGCGAGCAGCTGAGCAGGCGTGCGTGGGCGCGGGAGCTACGCCCACGTTGGGGTCTTTAGTGCTCATTTATTATTTTAAAGTTGTAATGTCCATTTTGCCCCCACTCCTTGCAACTATAAAAGGAGACCCCCTCCATACGAAATTCTCATCCCTTCCTTCTCTTCTCTACCCCTCCAAAGCTCAAGAGAAGCTTGTCCCACACCCGGGATGCTTCTCGCAAGATAAAGTCCAAATTTTCGTCCCCCTTCGAAAGTGGATCCCGCGACGACGACGGCGTGCTGCTCCGTTCCCGTTCTTCTGCTTCGTCCTCCTTCATCCACGCGCCGTCTCTTCCGGCTCATCCTCCAAGCGACCGTCGAGGAGGATTTCTCTCTCCCTATTCTTTTTACTGCTTTCTAGTATAGATTTACTGCTTTCTAGTGTAGTTTTGCTCGTCCTCCAAGCAATCGTCGAGGAGGACATTTCTCCCTCCATTCTTTTAATGCTTTCTAGAGTAAATTTATCGCTTTCTAGTGTAATTATTTTATGCTTTCTAATTGTAATGAACAATCTCCTCAATGATAAATTCTTTGTTTATTCTACATCTCATTTTGATTTCTATGTGTAATATTCTCTCTCTCTCTTACCCTCTCTCTCTTTTCTATTTATTGTAAATAATTAGATAGTTTTAAATTGAATTACTTCGTGACAAATAAAAAGAAACGCGTAGTTTTTAATCAAACATCTGCCTCCCTGTGTTCGACCCAGAATTTCAATTTTGGTATAAATTTTATTTGTTGAACACGAATTCTTCGCTTTCAAGCTACAACAACAGGTTTTCCAAAACCAAACATGTTAGTGAAGCGATTCGCATGTTCAACAGGCATCATACTGTGGTGGCTCAAATTACCCAAGGTCTGGCAATGAGTGCATGCCTTACAGTGATCGTATGCGTCTTTGAAATTTGTGGGCCAATAAAAGCTGCATTGGAGGACTTTTGCTATGGTTTTATGTCTAGAAAAGTGTCTGTCGCAGGCCTGGTCATGGCAGAAGGGCAAGATGTCTTGAATTTCCACTTTCGAGATGCACCGTTTGATGATCTGATCAGCACCAATGCGGAAGTGGTATGGGTCTTCCCAAATGTAGTATTTGGCATCAGAAAGCAATTTGTCTTTCTTGGCCTTCGGCCAATCGGACAGAATCTGATGTGATGCCAAGTAGTTCACTAAATTAGCAAACCAAGTCTTGTACTAATAGTCAGGAGGTGCTCATCAGGAAAGTGTTCTGTGATGGGTCTGGAAGGGTCGATACTATTAGAAGGAAGGCAAAATAAGTGGTCAGCTACCACATTCTACTTTTCCACTTTATCGCGAATCTCGAGATCAAATTCTTCCAATAGCAAGATCCAACGGATTAGTCAAGGTTTCGCATCCTTCTTCACAAGGAGGTGCCTCACTGCAGTGTAATCTGAGTATATGATAACATGGGAACCCAAAAGATATGATCTGAATTTCTCCAGGGAAAATACTATGGCTAGTAGCTCTTTCTTAGTAACTGTGTAGTTACATTGAGCCTCATCAAGTGTCTTGCTAGTGTAGTAGATGACCACAGGTTTCCCATCTATTTTCTGCCCAATTACCGCACTTACAGTGTAATCAGATGCATCGCACATGATCTCAAGAGGTTAAGACCAATCAGGGGACTGCAGGATAGGTGCTTGGGCAACTCAATCATGCAGGATCTCAAATGCTTGAGTGCACCCCTTGGAAATTTCAAAGGGGACATCCTTAGACAGAAGATTTGTCAGGGGGCGCATGATTTTTGTGAAATCGGGAATGAATCGACGGTAAAAATCGACGTGCCTCAGAAAGGATCGGATGTCTTTGATCAAGCTAGGCATAGGGAGTTTGGAAATTAGATTCACCTTGGCTCGATCAACCTGGATGCCTTTCTCAGATATGAGATGTCCCAAGACAATTCCCCCAGGGACCATGAAGTGGCTCTTTTCCCAGGAAAGAACCAAGTTCACGTCAATGCACCGCTTGAGGATTTGGACCAAGTGCAGGAGGCAATCATCAAATGATTCACCAAATACCGAGAAGTGATCCATGAAGACTTCAAGATATTCACCTACCATATTTGAGAATATGGCAAGCATGCACCGCTGAAAAGTAACAGGTGCATTGTAGAGACCGAATGACATCCTTTGGAATGCGTATGTTCCGAAGGGGCAGGTGAAGGTGGTCTTCTCTTGGTCCTCGGGATGGATTGCAACCTGGTTGTAACTAGAGTACCAGTCCAAAAAGTGGAAGAATCGATTTCCTACTAGTTTCTGGAGAATCTGATCAATGAATGGTAATGGGAAATGATCCTTCTTCGTGGAGGAATTGAGTCTTCTATAATTAATGCAGACTCTCCATGAGTTCGCTATACGGGTCGGTATGGTTTCTCTAGTTTCAGTCATGTTGACAGTGAGCCCTGCTTTCTTAGGCACAACTTGAATTAGACTCACCCACCGACTGTCGAAGATCAGGTAGATGATCCCTGCATCTAACCACTTGATGATCTCCTTTTTCATGACATCCTGCATATTTGGATTTAAGCGTCTCTACATTTCACAGGATGGTCGTGAGCCCTCTTCAGTGTAGATGTGATGTGTGTAGTATGAAGGGTTGATGCCAGTTAGATCATCGAGCGTCCATCTAATGGCTCTTCAATGCTGCTGGAGAATAGAAATCAGGCGTGTTTCCTGATCATGTGTGAGTCAGGAGTTGATAATCATAGGAAACGTCTGATTGGAACCCAAAAAGACGTATTTGAGATGGTCAAGGAGGGGTTTCAATTCCATAACTGGTTTGTCAGTAGCAGCAGGTGGTTCAGGGTGAGTGGTAGGAGCAAAGGAAGGAGCTATGGGTGTATCTATGTTAGGTTCAGACTCCTCTAATTGCAGGTTTTGATCCTCTTGTGGTTGATTAGAAATAGTCAGGCTTTCCTCGATACATAGGTCATCAACCACAGCCTCGATATCGCAAATTTGTTCTATAACTCCGCAATTGATTCTTTGCTGGGCCTTAAAGATGTCGATCTTTAGTGTCTTGCTCCCAAATTTTAATTCAATTTGGCCCTCGCAATTAATATTGGCCCTAGCGGTGGCCAGAAAGGGCCTCCATAGTATTATCGGTGTATTTTCACATTCTTAGGAGCATCCATGTCTAAGACAATGAAATCCACTAGAAATCATGTACCCTAACTATGACATCCTTGAGAATTCCTTTTGGTGATTTAATAGATTGGTCAGCTAGATGCAAAGTCATTTCTGTCGGTTTGAGCTCAGACTCCTCGAAGTAGTCTAGTAGGGATGTGGGTATCAAATTTATGGAAGCTCCTAGGTCTAGTAAGGCCTGGTCGAATTGCATATCACTGATTGCATAGGAGATCAGAGGGGTGGCTGGGTCTTTTGCCTTAGGAGGGAGTTTGCTCAAAATGATGGAGCTGGCTTGCTCCGATGGTACGATTGGGTTCTCGCCTTTGGTTCGTGGCTTACGCTTAGGTGTACACACATCTTTTAGAAATCATGCGTAAGACAGTACGTGGCGTATCGCATCAATTAAGGGGATGTTTATATGGACCTGCTCAAAGAGCTTAACATGGTCCTCCTCAAGTGTCACGAGTTTGGCTATCCTTTTTCCCTTTGTCAAGGCCTCAGGAAATGAAACTTTTGCAAGTTCCTCTAGAATGGGTCCAGGTTCTTGATCTAGGATAGAGGTATCCTGGATGACTATCCTAGGGTTTGAGGTTGCATTATCAGGCTGGGAGTGGCTTGGAAAAGGTGGGTCCCGTGTTGCTTTGCCACTACAGGTAGTAACATAATTCAGTCCTGCCTGGTTCTGGTTTGGTGTGGACAAAAGAGGTGATTGTTGCTGATAACCCACGTATGATGTCGAATCCTCCATCACGTCGGGTGATGGAGTAGAAGGGGCCTGATAAACGATGTGAGCTTGGCCCTGAGTCGGGTTCATAATGCACCTCTGGTTCGGCACGTTATTTTGATTAGGAAGAGGTTGTGAAGGAAGTGCACTAGGTTGGCAGGGATTTGCCATCTAGGCGAGTTGATTGCGAACCTCTGTGATCTCGTCTTTGTGTTGTTTTTGCATAGCCTCATTCGTCTTTTGAATGTCAGCCAGAGTATGAAGGATAAGAGTCATTTGATCTGCATGAGTTGGCTTAGATTGATAAGTTGGGTTGGGCCGAGGTTGAGGTGGCTAATATGGACGAAGAGCTTGTGGTCGGGGCACATATTGAGGTCTCTGATTTTGATTGTTCCCTGACCACGTGAAATTAGGATGATTACACCATCCAGGGTTATAGGTGTTTGAGAATGGATCATTCTGAATGGTGTTGAGGTCCTGGCTGGTCTGAGAAGCTTCGGAAAAGTCAGAATATGAGGGTTCAGAGTTTCCCCAACTAAAATAGGTGGGTCTAGAGTTTCCTCTGAAACTAGAATTAGAAAGGGGTGGATACAGGTCCATCCCCTGAGAAGATCGATGATAGATGTTATGCACAGCCTCCCTGCCAGAGGGCGGTTGCGTGAACGGGTTTTGCATAGAGGTGGCTCGCTGCAAGTGTCGAGTTAACTCATCCGCCTTCTTCTCAATAATAGAGACCTTGTCCAGATGACTGGCCATCAGTTCCAAGTTGACAAAAGAGGAAATGCCCTGCATCTCATGTGCTCCCTTTGGATTTGTCAATGCATGGGCATTCGTCTGATCGAACTTGCCCATGGATTCATTATTGACGGAGTTCTCACACATATTCTCGAGAATCTCCGACACGGTGTCTTCGTGTTGATCCATGATGTTTCCTCCACAGGTCGCATTGACGAATAATCAAATATCCGCACGGAGTCCCTGGTAAAAAGACTGGACTTGTTTCCATTTAGGAACTCCGTGGTGGGGGCACTTTGGCATGAGATCCAGAAAATGATCCCATGCCTCTTGAAGCGGTTCTCCTACTTGTTCATGAAATGTGTGATCTGGTGCCGTAAAGCATTTGTCTGACCAATAGGGAAGAACTTTCTTAGAAACTCGGATTGAAGTTTCGCCTAGGTGTTGATTGGACGCGTTTAGGTTTGGTACCAATGAGCAGCCTTATCCATGAGAGAGAAGGAGAACATTTTCATGAGCAAGACATCCCGATTTTGAGCTTCGACCCAAAGGTCTGGGCTAGATGCTTGAGTTGCTTGATATGATGGAAAAGATCCTCGGAATTAATCCCATGGAGTTTGGGAATAGCTTGAATCATGTTGGGCTTGAGTTCAGTATCAGGACCTCCAATGGGGATTTGTACTCGAGGTTTGATTGCCATCGCAACAGGATTGTAGTGATCTCGCATCATAGGATGTTGCGGTGGGTTTGCAAAGGCTTGGAATAGATCATTGAGGCACTAAAGCTAATTTTCAAGATTGTTTTCTTCTGCTGGTTGCTCCATGATGATGGATGAAGGAGAATTAGGTTTAGATGAATCAGAGGAGATATCGATTGGGTTGGGTTGTTTTACAAATAAGGAGGTCGAGGCTTGGCCTCGACGAGAATGAGTAGCAAATGGAGGCCTCAAGGATGGTCTTAAGGACCTCCTCCCAAACATGCATCGATGGATTAGATGAGAGGTAGAATGTGATGGACCCAATCAATACACCCAAAAATTTTGGATGACTATAGAGGTTTGAGGCGGATGATACCCCTAAGTCATAAAGCCATCCACCAGAGAATCACCTGGGTAGCTAGAGAGGGAGAGTCCTACAAAGACCCCTACACGGTAGAGCACCCCCACAAGTTACAGGTTTCCCCCACCTGACCTCTCTTGCCACTGATGATCCAGGTAGACCAGAATGGGGACTTGACCTCTTAAGTCTACCAGTTTTTTAATTAAGAGCAAGGGTGCTTATGATTTCACTTGAACTTTTAAGATGTTTTCGCGCAAAATGACCTAATTTGATGATTGGTTAACCCAACAAGGTGGGTCAACTTCACATGTATTGTCCTTTGAAATATTTAGGTCACTCTTTTAGTGTTCAAATGAGATTAAGAGCCTGATTTTAGGATTTTGCTTGTATAGATCAATTCAATCAAGGCTTAGGCACGCATTGTTTGGAAAGACCAATTCTTGATTAAGCAAGTGTGTCTCTAAAATCCTAAACTGGAAACCTTAATTGGCTCTGATTTGGTCTAATTTAATTTGTCCAAATGTGGTATATAGGGCTCAAACAAGAATGTGATAGCCCTAAGTACCTTAAGATCCTAAGTAAGTGCACAAATCAGGGTTTGAATGTTGTCTAAATAGAATGAATCAAATCAGGCAACTTGATGATTAATCCAAGAATATAATGCAAGTAGCCATAATTGATTTTTTCCTTTTTTAGCTTTTCCAGAATCAGGGGCTTAGAAGAAGGTAGATGGAGTTTACCTACCCCTGGAGTGGTTGATGTGCGACTGATCTTCCTTTAACGATTCCCTGAAACATATCATAATCAAAAGAGGTGTAGCAAATTAGTACTAAATTTGATATTGCAATCAAGAGATCTTAATTGCACGTTGCTCCCCGGCAACAGTGCCAAAATGTTAGTCGTTTGAGATCGATGTTTTAAATCGTTATGTTGCAGTATAGTCAAAATCTCGCGAAAAATAAATAAAATTTATACTCGAAAAGTCCGAGGTCGTTCACTGGGAGCAAGTAGGAATTCGATTCTCAAGATTGCAATTTTAAACAATAGAGATAAGAAATAATAATCAGGAATTGACTCAGAATAATGTAGCAATAATATCAGGTGTCAAACTGCAAAAGAATGGAGTAAAATGGTGATTTGAATCACCAATTACTCCCTAAAATAATAGCAAGTGGAACTCAATAACTATGTTTGAAATAAACTCAAATCAACCGTATGATTGAATGATCAGACATCTTAAACATCTGGATGAATAGTGCTCTGCTTCTTCTTTCTCAGATTTCTTTTTCTTCTCTTCTTCTCTTGCCTTCCTTCTTCTTCTTCTGGTTTCTTCTTCTTCTCTTCTTCATAGACTCTTCAACTGCTGCAGCTCTTCTTCTCTTCCTCTTCTTTTTCTCTGCTTCTCTCCTTCATGCAAAGGGGGAAGGGGTCTCAAATTTGGCTAAGTGTTGAGTGATAAACGCTATTTTATAATCATTCTTATGCATTAAAACAAACCTAGCTCTCAGGATTTTGCTCCGCAAATGGGTTTTTCGAGTTGCATTTAGGCATAAAATAGGTTAAGCATGCATTGCATTTGTTGTGTTATTTTTGATGTGTTTCTTGGAGTGTTAGGGATAAGCAGAGTGTCAGATCCCTAGCACTTAGGAAGGCAACTGTTGAAGAGGAAGCTCAATTAGACTAGGACTTAGCTAATTCCAGCTCATCATGGCTGGATACCAGCTCCCTTAGACTAGGGTTAGCTCGATTTAGGTCCATTTAGCTTACCTTAGCTAAATGGTAGCTCAAGAGAGCTCATCTTAGCTCACCCTAGCTCAGATCAGCTCAGATCCAGCTCAACTTAGTTGCGTCTAGCTCATCTCAGCTCCCACCAGTTCATTGGGAGCTCTAGCTAGCTCAACTAAGTTGACTTGAGTCCACTTCAGCTTAAGCTCAGCTCACCTCAGCTCAAGCTCAGCTCCAGCCAGCTCATAGTAGCTTAACTCTAAGCTAGCTGAGCTATTAGTTGTCAACTAGTAGATTAGCTAGCTCTATAGTTCTCATCTGAGGTAGTTCCAGCTCAACCTAGCTCCAGCTAGGTTAGGGCTAGCTCAACTGAGCTCAACTACCCAAGCTTGGCTACTTGCATAAGAACTAAGTTGCTAAGCTCAGTAGTTGAGCCCCCCCTGAAGCTACCTCAGCAGCCCTAGCTCCAGAGTACCTGATACTAGCTCCAGAATACTCTTCCTTAGTTCTCCTCCATGAAACCCTAGCTCCTCCAACTCTACTCTACTAGCTAAGCTAGCTTAGCTAAACTCTACTCCACCAAAAACATCCATGGACATCTACTTCACCTTAACCCTAACCAACCCTAACCTAACCCAACCCCTTTTGGTGCCAACAAACCATAACTACCAACCTAAACACCCCTTCAAGTTGGTGCCAAAATGCCATAGCCACCCCTTCATTTTGGCTACAACACAAGCCCTTATCCTAGCCCTACACCTCTCCCTTTGTCCTCCTTCTAGAAGCCCTCCATTGGCACCAAACCTAAACCCCCATAACTACCCTAAACCCTACCCTAGTTGGTGCCAAAAATCACCCCCTACATCCCTTCATTTGGTGCCAACAACTCCTCCCATCTACACCTTACATATTACCCCCAACCTATCCTAACCCTCCATCTAGTGGTGCCACCTAAACCTCCCCCTTAACCCACCTAAAGTGGCGCCAACTCCCTTAACTCCACCTTAACTACCACCTCAAGCATCCCTCCTCTTTGTCGCCACCCTATATCTACCCTCCATCTCATAACCACCACCCAACAACACCATCCTAACCCTACACATAACCTACACGCCACCTAACTCTACCACCTTAAATCCTTACCCTAGTCCTCTCTTAGGGTTGGCGACAAACACCTTACACCCCCCCATTTTGGCGCCAACCATTATTAACCCTAGGATCCCTTAACTACCTCCAACAAGCCATCCTAACCCTCCAACCATTAACTACCCTTAACCCCCTACCACCACCATTAAAACTCACCCTTGGCTATAATTTTTCTACCCATATTTCCACCTACATAGAAGCTCAAGAGAAGAAGAAGAAGAAGAAGAAGAAGATTAAGGGGATACTCTGTCCCCTTGGTGCCTTCCCCTCTTCTCTTCTCTCTTGTGCCCACGCCAACCAAGGAAGGAAGCTAGGCATTGGAAGGAAACCTAGGGTGCACGCCTACCCTAGGAGGAGGATTGAAGGGTAGTACACAACCACCCTTGGAGGAGGAGTCAAAGGTAGTCCATGCCACCTTAGGAGAAGCCTTTGAAGGTGGAATTCCATCCACCTTAGAGGAGTCAAGCACGCCCCCCTTTGGGCTTGCTAGGAGGAGTTCATTAACTTGGAGAAGCTTTGCAAGAAGAAGGAGCTCTGTTTGATTGTGGGAGTAGCTGCAATTGGAGCAAGAGCCTTGCCATCTTTACCATTATAGAGGATAATTGTTTTTTTTTTATTTTTGCACTTTCAATTCTAGTAGTTGAAGCATTCCTCTACTAGGTTTTTGTGTAAAACAATTCCTCATTCTTATAAAAGTTGCCTTCAATTTTTTTGCAATTTTAATTACGCTACTTGCTTTATCTTAGTTTAATCTCACTCTCTCTTTCTAATTAACCTAGGCCTTCACGTGCCTAGGTTGAGTTTAGAAAGAAGATATTCTTGTCACTTAGATTTTAGCATCTTAGTTGTAGTACTTTTCCCGTTAATAATTTCATATTTGCCCTTTATATCAAAAAGACTAAAAAAAATGATATATTGAAAAACAATAAAAAAAAAGTTGAGTTTCATTTCCGAGCAAGAGACCTGAATTTCCCAAAATATTGCTTCCTTGGACAACCCTAGATACTTCCCTATCTAGGTTAGAAATTTTAAAAGCAAACGAATTTACACGTTGTAGCGACTTAAAACCCTAATCTTAAAAATCGCGTAATTCTCATTACCACTTTTTGAAGGAGGAGAACTTCTCCACCAGGAGGATGGCTAGGCAAGGAAGAGCAAGGGTGGTGCACACCCACCCTTGGAGGAGGAAAGTTAAGGTGGAAGCTTCCACCTTGGAGGACACCATTTGAAGGAGCCTTACAAGGAAGGAGTTGGAGGACTCTTTTCAAGCCTGGGAGCTACCAGGCTTGGAGCAAGAAGCCAACATCTTCTTCACCATTTCATTTAGAGGATTTGTGTTTTTATCTTCTTGCATTTCAATTAGATTAGAAGCTTTCCTCTATGTGTTTTGTGTAGAACAAGTTAAATTCAATTCAAGTTGCCTTCTTTTAAATTCTTGTCGCATTTGCCTTTTATCTTGATCTAGCACCTTTTCACTTCCTCTCTCTAATCACTCTAGGCCCCCACGTGCCTAGAGTGAGCTTAGGGAGAGGCCTTTCTTGTCACTCTAGCAATAGTTTAGTGGATTAGGTTTAGATCACCTTTTTCTTCGTTAGCAACTTTGCGAATGCTCATTATTTCAAAACCCTAAAAGAAAAATATAAATTAAAAAGACCAAAAAGAAAGGTGAATTTCATTTTCAAGCAACAGACGTATTTTTTGTAAACATTTGGCCTCCCTGGACGACCCTAGATACTTCCTTATCTAGGTTTTATAAATTTTAAAAGCGAAATGAATTTACCTGTTACAGCAACTTAAAACCCTAATCTTAAAAACCGCGTAATTTTCGCGATCATTGAGCCAATTATCCAAGGAGCAAAACCCTCCCCTACCTTGTGCAAGCTCTCTTCTCTTTCTCTCCTTGGGTTAAGCTCTCCCAGAGCCTGCAACATTACTGGGTATATGAGTAATCAGACTTAGAGTGCACCCAGGTCTAGGCTCACCAGCAGTAGTTGCCGAGCGAGGAGTGTATGGCTTAGGCGGGTAATCGGACGAGGCCAGATCCGTAAGGGTAGTGTCGCAGACTAGGCCGAGTGAGGGGTGTGAGGGACTTCACCCCTTGTGTTTGAGGCGATAAGCTCATATCACAAATTCAATTTATGTGAGCACAGCCATTCCAAAACTCATAATGTGGGACTAGTTGTCCTCCTTTCCTCGCGCATGCTGCATACTAATGCCTTCGTCCAATTCGCGTGCAAGGAGCAGTCAACGGCTCCAATTGACTGGGCGAGAGTGTTCCTGTACTAAATCCACTTTGCTTGGAGTTGAAGACCTGGAGCTATCGGCTGGGAAGCAAGCTTTGAGCTTGCTCGAAGCTTGGCATTAATGGCGGAGGAGGCTGGTACCTGAAATCAATACTAAGGCCTTTCTGCTGCATCAAAAAGCTCAGAAAGTATCGTCGAACCACAGCGAGTGCAACGGTGGTGATTGCGTGGCGTGTGCATGTGTGATGAGGCCTGTCAACCTCGTGGAGGGTGGTCGAATGTGGGTTTGTTTGGTGGGGCGTTCGGAGGGGCAATCATCCTAACAAAGTTAGGGCTTTTGCTCTTGAGGTTGAGGAGGAGGTGTGGAGTGTGGAAGCGGCAGCGTAGGTGGTCTGTGGTGATCGCTAACACTCGTTGGAGGTCTACCGGCGAGATAGAAGACAGAGTCGCAGACGGCTGTGCGGGGGTCGAAATAGAGTGTTGATGGTACTATCGTGATGAGGGGAAGTTGAGGAGTCGTTTGAGAGAAGTAGCGGACGAAGGGGAGAGGAGATGGTGCCAGTTGCGGTATGGCCGGGGCCAAAGAACGAAGCTACTCCGATGGGTAGGAAACGACGAGGAAGACGACGAAAGGGGCGTCGGCGGGTACGGTTCGACGCGAAAGAAGATGAGAAAGATAGCTCCATTACCGGTATTGCAAACGGAGGAAGAATAGAGATAGAGTAGGTCATCGGACGTCGAGGAGCAATTCGGCCAAAAAAGAGGAGAGGAATTGGAGGTGTTCAAGGCCGAATTCGAGCGTGGAAAGTTCGGCCTTGTTCGGCCTGATTTGGAGGTCTTTTTGTAGACCTTTAGAGGTAGTTTTGAGCTTGGGAAACAAGCTTCTAAAGCTTCACCGGTGATGGGATTTTTAGGATACCCTAATCTCTCATGCATTCGCATGAGAGATTAGGAAGGTTTTAGGGCGTGAGAATTGGCTCAAAAGGAAGGGAATATCTTGACGAAATTCCCTATCAAATCTGAGAGGGATTTGTTAAGGAATCAAGGAGAACTTGCCAATTTTAGGTTGCCGAAGTTTGTAGGAATAGGATTAATGGTGGTAGGGACCTATTTGTGAAAATGATGACAAAGTTAGGGGACTTTTTGTAATGATTTTGAAAGTTAAGGGCATATATGTGATCAGATAGAACTAAGTTGCAAACTAGGTCAAGCCAATCTCAGATTGGGCCCAAATTTTGGTACAAACTAATTTTGACCTAAGAAATCCAATGGGGAAGTTGGATTTTGGTTTTGACTACATTTAACTAGGTAATTTATGCAAAAACCCAAATTAGGGTAAATATTTATTTGAGACTTTGTTTTAGGTCAAGATGGATTCTGATGGTCAAATTGAAGATACCAAACCCTAGAGAATATTTTTCTATGAATTTTAGAGGGTTTAGGTGAATTTTATCCTAACCAAAACCTCAGTTAATTAAGCGGGTCTATTTTTAGAGTTTTAGAAGTCATTTAATTCTCAAAACACTCGAAAACCCTTTTCTATCTGTCTTAACCCACTTGTTAGCCTTTTAGGATCATTTGACCCTTAATTAACCCTTGGGAAAACCCATGGTTGTACTGCATTCATGATATGATGGTAAAATTATAGTTTTAACCTTAGTTTCTTGTGTTTCTCTCAGAATGATTATGTAATTAATTACAGTCCTCTAGCGGTTATGTAGGAGCATTTAATGACTTAATCAGATCATATTGAGCTAGTTATGGCTCATGATGGTGCTCCCATCAAGTTGGATGCAAATATAGAAAGGTATTTGTGACTCTAGCAATCTTTGTGTAGATAATGGACACAATGCAAAATGAGATCTAATGTGCTACTCAATCACCCCTAAATGCTCGCACCTAAGGGTATGCAACTCCTAAATAGGCAGCTCGATATATTTTTTTTCTTTTCTTTTAGGGTAGGCAAGCAGAGAACCATAGATAAATTACCCTAGTCGTTAAAGAAAGTAGGGATAAACCCTCGAAAATTATCCTCGATGCTAAAAGGGCGAGAAGATTAAAATGAAAGAAAATCTGTGACAAAAGAGAATCCCCTGTTAAAGCAGGATCTAGGTCTCCTCTTTGCGTCCTCTCTGCATGTATGGGCGTCGCTCGAGGTCGACAACGTCGCTCGAGGTCGACAACGTCGCTCAGCTGTGCCTGTCGTCTCACTGGATTCCTCGCACAGAAAAAGAGCCAATAGTTAGATCAATGTGCCCCTTAAAATGAATCAGAAATAAAATCAGGTGAATCTATTGCATTTTTGCCTCTCGGTCAATGGTGCCATTCGAATGGGAATTTTCACGGTGTATGATGTCCACCTTTTCTGACATGATTAACGAGTTTGTAGAGGTTTTCATGGATGCCTTTTCCATATACGACTCGTCATTTGATCATTGTCTCTTGCATTTAGAAAAATTTCTCACCCTCTACGAAGAGACAGGATTGGTGCTTAGCTGGGAGAAAAGCCATTTATGGTTCATCAAGACATTGTTCTTGGGCATGTAGTGTTTGAGAGAGGTTTAGAAGTGGATAAAGCCAAGGTTGAGTCCATTTCAAAGCTTCCACCGCCCACCAATGTCAAGTAGATCCGATCATTCCTAGGTCATGCTGGCTTTTATAAGAATTTCATTAAAGTCTTTAGCAAGATCTCTAGGCCACTTTGCAACTTACTGGAGAAGGATACTGCCTTCATTTTTTATGTATAGTTTGCTGAGAACTTCCAAGTCTTGAAAGAGGCCCTCAAAATTGCACCTATCCTGTGAGCACCTGATGTTGAAACCTTGTTCCACATCTTGTTTTGGTGTTACAAAAATTACTATGGATTAATGTTTGCAATTGAGTCCTTTTCAAATTTAGGTGAAGATCAAGGCAAATAGGCATGATGACAAGGAGGAGGCAAGATGATAAGGAGTTGAGGAGGAGAAGATCATCTTCGACTTTTGGATTTTTTAGATTAGTTCTTTATTTCATAGAATGTATACCTCTTAACAAAGAGTTAACTTAGATCGTAAAATTAATTAGAGATAAAGTAGGATTTATGCTACGAACATTTTCAAAGAACATAATTGATAAATTTACTCAAAACAGGTACTTGTAAGCAAGTACCGGTACTATTTGTTAGTACCGGTATATGCAAGGCACAGGTTTGAGCCTATGTCTCAAACTGTGAACAAGTACCGGTATCTTATGGTCACAGTTTGAAGACTCAGTTCTAGTCTGAACCATACAAGTACTGGTACCCATGATGAGTATCGGTATAAGTAGGTTACTATGATGCGGTAAATCGCATGATTTGTATTAGGGTTTTAGTGTCGTTGCAATGCGTAAACCCGCTTTCACTTTTAAATTTATATGACCTAGATAGGGGAGTATCTAGGGTCATCCAAGGAGGCCAAATGTTTGCAAAAATACGTCTCTTACTTGGAAATCGAACTCAACTTTCTTTTTGGTGTTTTATATTTATGATTTTTATAGGTTTTGAAATAACAGGAACAATGCGGGTTTGTTGATAGCAAGAAAATCGTCTACACTAATCCACTACACTACTACTAAAGTGACAAGTAGAGCCTCTCCCTAAGCTCACTCTAGGCACGTGGAGGCCTAGAGTAATTAAGGAGCGGGAGTGAGAAAAAGCTAGACAAAAAATTCTATAAAACTATGCAACAAAAAGATAAAAGAAGGCAACTTGAATTAATGAAAATCTGTTTTACAAAAAGCACATGTAGAGAAATGCTTCTATTCTAACTTGAAATGACAAGAAATTAAAACACAAATCCTCTTAAAAATTGGTGAAGAAGAGGAGCTTCTTGCTCCAAGCCTGGTAGCTCTTTGGCTTGAAAAGAAATCTTCCAACTCCTCTTTGAAAGCTCCACCAAGACGATGTCGTCCAAGGCAAGCCCTAAGGGGGAGTGCCCTAAGCTTCTCCTCAAGAGTGGACGTCCACCCTAGGTGCTTCTCCCTTGGTTAGCCATCCTCCTTGATGAAGAATTGCTCCTCCTCCTTGGTGTGGCACAAGAAGATTGGGAAGGATGAAGGCACCAAGGGGGCGGGTGATGTGCTCCCTTAATCTTCTTCCTCCCTTCTTCTCTTGGCCGTAGGGTGTAGGTGGATTTATGGTAGACTTATACTAATATGGAGGATGATTATTTTGGTGGAATATGATGGGTATTTAGAGAGGTGGAGAGGGGGGTAGTAGGCGTGGGTTAGGTGGATGGCTATGATGTGTTTAGGTGGTGGTTATGGGTAGTTAGGTTGATCCAAGGGTTAAGGTTAGTTGGCGCCAACCAAGGGAGTGTCGTGGGGTGGTTATGGCCATGAAGAGCCACCTATGGTTGGCACCAATTATGGGGCTTCTAGAAGGTAGGTAAGGCTAATGGTGGAGATGATTTTAGGTAGAGGTGTATGGTGGAGATGAGGGGAATTTTGGAGGGAAAGGTAGTGCCAACATGGAGGTGGTTATGGTGGTTTTGGTGCCACCTTTTTGGTGCCCTTTGGTGGTGGTTGAGGGGTGAAAGGTGGTGAGGGAGGTGGCGCCAACTTGGAGTAGGGTGGAGCTAGCTTAGGTAGGGTTTAGTTGGTGGAGCTAGCTAGGGTTAAGTTGTAGGTGGTGAATGGCCAAGGGAGCTGGAGTCTAGCTTTACTAAGCTAAGCTAAGCTAGCTTAGCTAGTAATGGAGTAGAGGAGGAGGCAATGGGAGCTAGGGTTTGAAAAGAGGAGTTGAGGAGGAGAAGTCTAGAACTTGAACTAGAGCTGGTAGCTGCTAAAGAGGGTGGCATGGAGCTACTCTAGCTGGCTTAGCTTGTTAGTTCTTTGCTAGCTACTAAGCCAAGCTAAAGTAAGCTGGCTTCTGCCATAATGAGTTGAGGTGAGCTAGGTTTGGTGCTCCCGGGGAGGATCAAGCTGGTTGAGGTAGCTAAGGTAGCTTAGCTCAACTGAGCTGAGCTAAGCTGAGTCCCCAGGAACTGGACTTGAGCTTCCTGAGTTGAAATGAAGTCATCTATAGCTGGATGGAGTTGAGTTGAGCTAGATGTAGCTGGACCTGAGCTGGGGTGAATAGCTGAGCTAGCTAGAGCTCCCTGTGAACTAATAGGAGCTGAGATGAGCTGGACTCAGTTAAGTTGAGCTGGATCTGAGCTGACCTGGGCTAGGGTGAGCTAAGATGAGCTCTCTTAAGCTACCATTCAACTGAGATGAGCTGAATGGAGCTAGGATGTGATAACCCTAGTCCAAGTGAGCTAGATCCCAGCTTTGGTGAGCTGGATCAAGCTGAGTCCTAACTGGTTTGGGCTTCTCCTTCACCAGTTGCCTTCTTGAGTGCTAGGGTTTTGGGGATCTGGCAATCAGCTTATCCCTAACACTCACAAAAACATATTAAAAACACAATAAAGAATGCAATGCATGCATAACCTAATTAATACCTAAATGAAACCCAAAAACCCATTTGCAGAGCAAAATCCTAAGAGTTAGGCTTGTTTTAATGCATAAGAATGATGATAAATTGATGTTTATCACATTCCCATGCTTATCTTTTGCTAGTCTCTTAGCAAAACTTTAATTTTTAGAAAATTGAATTTTGGGGAAATCTAATTTTTTCGAATTTTGAGGCGAAAGAAAGATTATGGGACCTTGGTTGGTCTAAACACAGGAGGTACAAGATTTGTTAAAGATAAACATCAGGATTTATTTTCAGATCCAAAAATTAGACAAAAATAGGATCAATATATCCTCTAGAAAATTCACAGATTAACCCGTTGTTAATTCAGATGACTTGAAATTTTTGTTTTTAGGATTTTTTGGCTCTTGAATCTGATTTGCAGCTTATAATAACCTTTAAAACCTTGTGTTTGTGCTTGCGAAAAACCAACATTTATAAAAACTTTTTTTTTCTCTCCCCCTTGTTTATTTTTAGCTTAGTCTTGTAGCAGATGTGTCGGGATCATCATTCTCGTTACTAATCCTCAAGGGGGCTCTAGCACCAGTACTTCGAGATAGTACTGTCCATGACACCACCTAGGAGCTCACAACCCCAAAACACAATGCGGTGTAAAGGGGCGCTCCAAGCAAACTCAAGCTCTTGCTCCGACACTATAAGTAGAGCATCATCCAAGACACTTGAGCTGCAAAAATGCGCTTTAATGCTCCCTCTAAAGACATGAAATATAGATATGGAGCAACGCCGAGGCAGTAACATGTTGACATCGCGTCCTCAAAGGAGGTATTTTCCTCCTTCTCGGTGGTGGGAACTCAAACCAATGATTTGCTTCAGACTTTTAGGTGTTGGCTTGTGTGTAAAATTTGACATAGGAAGTTCCATAAGAAATGCAAGTTTCTGAATCAGAAACTAAGCCAGATACTTTCCATATTGCAAAAGAGGATCAAGTCACATGAACTATCTTGAGTTCAAGTAGAATTTTGGAGAAGGATATCTGATATAGTCTTAAGAAAGACCCTGAAATTCTAATGAACAGGTCCATATCCTCATCCCTAATTTGTTAAAGATAAAATCTCGTTGTACCAAAAGTAAGTTTTCAACCTTAGTCCCAATTTCAAAATTTTCCTCAAAAAGTTTTCCACATTTATTTTTTTTTGGGAATGCAAGTAGTAAAAACAAAATGACTATGTTTTTAGGTTTTGAAAATCCTAAATCGATCGTCAAAATTTTAAAACACCCCCCCATGCTTACGATATGCAATGTCCTTATGCAATAGGAGGGAAAAGGGATCATCTTAGTGAAGGGCGGTTGGGTTTAGGATGGTCAAAACCTGGAAAAAGAAAGGAAAAAGGAAAGCAGAAAAATGATGGGTTACCTCCCATCCAGTGCTATCTTTTACGCCATTCAACCAAGCGTGAAGGTATGCACAGAAGACGAACAATTGTGTAAATAGTTGGACACTTGGATGCCCGCATAAAATGTGTCTTCTTCTGGATCCCTAGAAAATTGATTAGAGGAAATATAGAGATCAAAGTTGGATGGAAAATGATAAGTGTAGCCTGAGTCTGGCCATGGTTTTAAATCAGGCTGAATGCCAAACTCGGGCGGGTCTGGTGGCAGGTCAATAGGAAAGGGGTCGGGGAAAGGAGTCAATGAGATGTAGGGTGGGTGAAGTTAGTGTGGTTGTTTCTGTTGAAAAATCAGGAAGATTGAAAGAGTAAAAGTCAAATGCTAGTTGATTTGAAAAGTCTCAGACCACAAAATCATCCTTAGAATAGGAATAAATAAAATCTAGATCCATGGTGGTCAAAGCTAAGTAGGATTTGATCAACAAAGATTTCTCACAAATTACTTCCATTGTATTATCAGTGTCCTCAGAAATTTTATGATCAATGGACCTCTTGGATGCTTGAAATAAATCTAATGAGAAAATCTGGTTACCGCAACTTATATTCATTTTCCTAGAATAAGTGTTGATATTAGCTGTTGCGGTAATCAAAAGGGGTCATCCAAGAATGGTGTTAGTGAGAGCTGTAGGTACCTCTATGTCAAGGACCAGAAAGTTTACTGGATTTAGACAATTCCGGACCTTGACAATATTATCCTCAATGATTCCCCATGGTTGAATGGTAGATCAGCCTCCTAATTAAAATTGAACCTTAGTAGGTTTAAAATCACCGAATTGAGATTCCTCGAATAAGATCGGGGGAATGATATTAATGAAGGTACCTAAATCGAGAGACGTGCGAAAAAAAATGGTGTCATTTTTGACAAATGAGGTGAGCGATGCTGATGGGAACACCATCATAAGCCCTAACTAGCTCATTTTGACCTAGAAAAGAGAACAAAAGCTCCTATATAACCAATTGAAGGGCCTAACTTAAGGAATAATTGATTTGAGAGAAAAATAAGAAATAAAGGGTAAAACTGTAATTTTACTATTGCAATACAACAACATGATTTCTCCGGGGTTAAACATGGGTCAATTGGTCTTAACAAGATGAAAAGTGGGATGGTTCAATAAGAAAAGGGTTAATGTGAGATCTGGGAATTAAATGACATCCTGTAACCCTAAAACAAACCCACTTAATTCAACAAGGTTCTGGTCAGGATAAAAATCAACTAAACCCTCTACAATTCATGAAAAAATATCTTCTAGGGCTTAGAACCTTCAATTTGGCCTTTAGAACCTATTTTGACCTAAATAGGGGTCCTAGTCATACATTTGCCCTAAATTGGGTTTTTATGCAAAATGTCTAAACAAACGTGGTCAAACCTAAAATCCAACTTCACCATTGGATTCCTTGGGTCAAAATTAGGTTTATAGCAAAATTTTGACCTAAGGGGAGTTCATCTTGACCTACTTTGCAAAATAGTCCAACCCAATTACTTTTAGACCCATAGCTTTCGAAAACCTTGCAGAGAACCCCCTAGCTTCCTCGCCATTCTTGACAATTAGGTCCCTCTACCATTACAGTGGAGGAATCCTACTTCGGTGAGGAATCAAGAGGGAGATCTCCTTGAATCCTCAGAGAATCCCTCTTAAATTTGAAAGGGAGATTCTCTGAGGAATTTCTGATCGTGTGAACCCCATTTTGTGCTCAGATTCCCACCCAATCTCTTATGTGAACGCATGAGAGATATGGGTATCTCTTGACCTTCCAAGTTCAGTGAGTTTGTCGTGCTTGGAAGCTTTCCTTCCAAGCACAAGGCCCTCCACCCGCGACTATAAAAGACTCCCCAAGTCCTCCCAACCATCCTAAGCTTGATTTGGCCGAAGAATCCCCCAGAATTCCTCCTTTTCCCTCTTCCGGCCAAGTAGCCTGCAAGCTCCGGCAACTCTTCCTTCCTCTTCTTGTCGCACTACCACCATACCATTGGCAGAGTCTTCTCCACCCCATTCTTTCGTGTCGCACCACACCTGCGCCCGCGTCTTCATCCCTCTCATCGTCACCGCCTCTCCATCTCAAGGCCTTCGTCTCCGGCGACGATAGATACATGCCATCCGCCCGCTACCTCCCCCCTTCGTCCATCTACTCTCAGATAATACCTCTCTCCCTACTCTTCATTTTCCCCACTTTATTTCTATTTTCACGCCCTGACCACCACAGACCACCCTCACCTTCTTCATCTCCGGCAGACCACCGGCGAGGTGCATTCATCACTCCACACACCCACACGCCTCGGCAAACCCCTCAGAAACACCACCACCTTCCACTGATCACTTCCCCCATCTCCATCGACCACCACACGCACCATACACTGCCCTCGAACAACTGCACCTGCACAGCCACATACCGACCTAGGCATGCACGCCTAGGCTGTCTTGCGCCATGCCACCCACCAAGCCACCTTTGTCGTGTCACAGTGAAGCTTTCTAGGTGTTTTGATAGGGTCGTGAGGCCGTGTTAATGATTGATAGGTCTAACCGCCGCCGCCATTGGAAAGGAAGCGAAGCTTGCTCGCAAGCTTGCTCCAGGTAGCCCCGCTCCAGGTGACCGAGTCCCAGGTGCACGGAACCACTTTGCGATCCCCTTGCACCCAGTAATTGAAGTCTCAGGGAGCCACAGCTTCAGCAATCAAGAGACACTCCCTGTGGATGCATGCGAAGAAGCGGGTGGGACTTTTAGTCTCACCTCGGTAACTTTAGAAGCAGGTGAGTAGTATAAATTATTTTTGTGCTTTAGCTTTGTTGCCATCTAACACGAGGTGAGGTCCCCTTTCCCACACACCCGCCTCGTCCGTGCTCACTCCTCCGTGGACCTGGCTGACCTGACCCAATAACCTTGCACTCCTTGCGCATCACCCACGCTGGTGCACTTGGACCCGGGTGCGCTGACCCGACCTGTTTTCCTGAGAAAGGCTCTGGGAGAGCAAGCCTAAGAGAGAGAAGAGAGAGAGTGTATGCGGGGGAGGGTAGGGATAGGTTTTGGACTTCTGTGCAGGGAAAGGTAGCTGACGAAGGAAGAGGCTAAGGAAGGAAAGCTGAAGGAGAAAGAGCCGCAGGGGAAGCTAAGGCAAAGAAAGACCCAAGGAATAGGAAGCTGAAGAAAGAAGAGGACACTGAAGGAGAAGCCAAAGAAGAGAAGGAAGAAGTTGCAGAGGATGCCAAGGAAGAAAGGAGAAGGTACTGTTGCAGAGAAGGCAGAGAGGAGATCAGAAGCCAAGGCAGAAAGAAGGAAGGGGAAATCAGAGAAAGAAGAAGGAAAGAAGCCAATGAAAGAAAGAAGGTCTAAAGAAGAAGAGAAGCTAAAGAAGGAAGGTTGAAGTCATAGAAAGAGAAAGAATAGCAAAGAAGGAAGAAAGAAGAAGACAGCGGAGAAAGAAGCCACAAGAAGAGAAAGCTCAAAGCACCTAAAGTTTTTACATCTCTATTCATATCTTTGAAGCATTTATATACATTGAAATTAGTTCTATTGCTTCATAATATTTTTGAACATCACATTTTATTAAATTGAGGTTGTGTTCTTAGTTTTTAAATACCAATTTGCTCCCCGTATTCGACCTCGAATTCTTAGTTTTTCGAGTAATAAATTCTCATTTGTTTTTCGAAGCGATTTCAACTATACTGCAATGCAATATTTACAAACCTAATTTCACTTTCGAGTAAACATTTTGGTGCTGTTGTCGAGGAGCATTGCGCAATTCATCACTAGTCTTTGCATTATTTTTTTTTAATTTTTGAACACTAACATGCCCTATTTGTTTTGCTGTGATCTTTGCGAGGTATTTCACGAGGAGATCTCCTACGCAAATCAACCACTCCAGGGCAGGTAACTTCTCTCTTCTTCCCTAATCCATCTCCTAATCCTGGGAAGACAAAAAGAAGCAATCCATTAGGAATCAACCGCCTTATTCTCTATAGTAATTATCATTTAGAAGGCTAGTTTCCTGATTTGTAAAAATTTTTTCAAAACTTATTGAAGTTGAAGTGAATTTTAGAAATCCTACCCCACAAATTCCTGTGCCTATTTAGAGATCATGCTTAATTTCTAAATCTCTGTGGACTACACAGTTCTTGTTTGAAGTCCAAAGAGAACTTCTACGAAAAATAAAAGAGGATTGGAAATAGAGCCACATTAGGGTTTCTACAGCTAGGTTCTTGGAGTGCTAGTTCACACGTGCTTGCATAAAAGGAAATAAACCCACCCGCATCTGTGTGCTACCCAAGCCTTTGATTGAAAGGATCTAAGCAAGACAAACCCTAAAATTAAAGCTCTAAAAATCACTTGAACCTTAAAAACTTTGGACCTAATAACCTGGGAGTCAAATCAGGGTGGTTTCTAGGTCTTGACCTAGAATCATTCTGCCATCTTTAGGACAGGTCAGGTGAAGTTGATCCCTTGTTGGGTCAACCAACCTTGAAATTAGGTCACGAAATCAAAACATCTAAAGTTCAAGTGGAACCCTAAGCATCTTCAATTTAAAAGTGGTAGACTTAAGAGGTCAAGGTCCCCATTTTGGTCTACCTAGCATCTCAGTGACAAGAGAGGTCAGGTGGGGGAAGCCTTGTAACCTGTGGGGACATTCTATTGTGTAGGGGGCTTTACGGAACTCTCCCTCTCTGGCTGCCCAAGTAATTCTCAAGTGGATGACTTTCCGATCCAGGGGTATCATCCGCCCCGAACCTCCATAGTCATCCAAACACCTTTGGGTGCCTCGATTGGGTCAAAAAAAAAAAACACATCCAGTCCCTCATCCCGTCTCTTTAGAGCACACACATAGATTTTCAGTGGGATTCTCTATTCAGATCTAATTACTTCACAACTTGATTCTACATCTTGATTCCACCATCTAATCCAAACATGCAGCCTGGTTGCTTAGGATTACCATTCAAGAAACCTGAATCACAGAGATCCATGAGAGATAGGATGATTGAGGATGCCCCTGAATTCCATGAAATTGAATACAAAACCTCAACACCAGTAGAAGACATTCAGATTAGTGTACCAACAACAACAATTTTCATTATAACCTGTGCCCAAGTGTTATTGACAGAAGCCACAAAAGGATCAACCCGAGACATGCTCATAACAGGATACATTGAGATAGAAAAATTGCACAATTTTGAATACCTTCAATGCATAACAAATCCTATACTTTGGGAACAACACCAAGATGATCTTGAAAAATAGGAAGAGATGATGAGATTATTGAAACAATTTATCGATTAGAAATACTCGTACACGCCCCAAACAGATGATGAACCATCTTGGAATAGTATTGAGGATCAATCCGATTTCCCAAACTCCATGTTTAAGGCACAAAGTTGTTGTGGATTCCCAACCCAGATAGAATATAACATGCCTGATCTTGAATTAGGGTGGGAAGTTCCAATTGCAGGAGAATAAGATTTTGAGCCAACCCTAGAAATTGGATCACAAAGCATAGAATTCCGAGACTCCTGCAATGATGAGAGTAGAACTAAACCTCTCGAGGTTGTAAATTCCATCCCTTATTTTGATAAGGTGACCCTCGAAGGTTATTCGGATTTAGATTCTAGTGATTCAACCCACATCCTCAGCTTAGAATCTAGATCTGAAAATGATTGGGAAGATTACGAGGCCCCGCATGACGGAGATCAAATTTTTAATAAAGAGTATGATTCCGAGCCTTTATTTGATGAATATCCCTCTCCAACATCCTCAGAGATATAGATCGATTTTTTGGAAGTCACGCCAATCTACGATGCAGAAACTGAGGAGTTGGACGAGTGGGGTTTTGATTGGGTCTTTCCTACAACCCTAGAACTTGAGCCTAGACCAAATAAGAACACCTTTTTAAGCTCAGAATTTACATATAGGCTAGACCCAAGTCAGGTTGCTAAATCTACATCGTATGATTTATTAGGTGGTGGAACTCATGATCTCGAATCTCATTCAGAACTTGATTTTTGCAAACTCTCTGATGATTTCGAATCTTACCATGATTTTGGAGAGCCTTTGTCTCCTGACTTCGACAAACAAATCTACGACCTTAGCTCACATGATTCATTCTTTGACTCCAACTCTGAGGTCCCGAATCCTGAGATCGCTTATTTAAGTTCAGGTTCCAGTGAGATGGAATCATTTCTTTTCGATCCTTGGGAATCAAAACCAGAAAATGCCGAGAGTGACTACAGCCCAGAGTTCGAATCATTTCTTGACTCAGATTTCCCTCATCCTATAGACACTCTTCAGGCATTCATTTTTGAATTCAAAAGCTACTACGAGGAGTCTTTCAATGAAACAACCTGTAACTCCTTTCTAGAAGAGCCCTCATATACAATTCTTATTGAAGCCACCTCTTCCGCATATACAAAACCTATCCAAACCCCTCTTCAACCTCGACCCACAATCGGGCTCAATTTCTATTCTGATTCCCCTCTTACTGAGCCAATTGCAGATGATTTAACTCCACATCTATACCAGGTTTCAGGCATTGATCAGACCGAAGACCATGCTCCATCATTCGTTAATCACCCCTATAGGGTTCCGCATCATGCACTGATTATATTTCGGAGCCCTACTCTAACCAGGTTGATTCGACTCAGCCAAACCCCAAATTTATACTTCCACATCCATCCAAGCTCCATAGCATATGGTGGGTTCCACACCTCTTAATCTACATTTATTAACTGGTCGGACACGGTTAGGTTGTGTTAATATGGTGGTTTTATTGTTGAAGTGTGTATAGTGGTTAACGTAAATCGGACCTAACCATCTTTTTACAAAATTTTTAACCTGGCCTACTTGATTCTATATTGGTCACTTTTAGGCCCAGGGTCAAGCTCAGGGAAGTGGGGTTAGAAGTCAAGTTTCTACGCCTTTCCTACAATGAATCTCTTCCATTCGTTTATTGTGTTTTTGGTGTTTTTCTATTTAGATTTTTTTCTGATAATTCTTGTCCTTGAGGCACACCCTCAAAATTAGGTTTTTGGCTTTGACCCAAATCAAGGTTCCAAAATGGGTCTTGCTATTCACAAGATGGAGTACCTGCAAGTCAAAGATTATCTTTTCTCTTTTATATATATATTTTTATCTTTTTACTAGCAGGAAAGCGAAACAGAAATAAAGTAAATATAGTATATATATGCGTATATATTATATATGTATAAAGGGGTGGGGGTGGAGGCGGAGATGGAGTGTAGCACGGTGTCGAGTCGGTCGTCATCTAGAAAGACGCAACCAACAGGACGAAGTGCTGCGTGGAGTGTAAGGTGGATTGGTGGAAGATGAGTGTGACCACGCTTTTTGTACACGTGTATCGGGGAATATCAGCAGCTGGTGTAGATATTCCCGCGATAGCATGTATGGTGTGTGATATGAAAATATATATGTATATATGTAAATATATATATCTATATGTATATATATATATGGTTATAACTATATAGGTATATGTGTACTTATATATGTATATGTGTATATATATATATATATGTATATATATATATAGGTATGTAAATATATGCATAGTTTTATATATATATATGTATGTATATAATACTATATAGATGTATATATATGTGTATGTATATAGTAATATATGTATATATGGATATATGTAGATATATATATATATATATATGTATATATAGTTATAGATATATATGTATATATGTATGTATGTATGTGTATATATATATATGTGTGTGTGTGTGTGTGTGTGTGTGTGTGCGGAGGGCGTGGATGGCTTGGCGCTCGCGCGGAAGAGTGGCGTCGGCTGCTGGCTTGTGGTGAGGTGGTTCGCAACAGGGCGTGTGATAAACGCCAGTTTATGATCATTCTTATGCATTAAAACAAACCTAGCTCTTAGGATTTTACTCGAAAATGGGTTTTTGGGCTGCATTTAGGCATAAATTAGGTTAGGCATGCATTGCATTTTTTTATTGTCTTTTTGATATGTTTTTGTGAGTGTTAGGGATGAATAGATATACAGATCCCTAAAACCCTAGCACTCAAGAAAGCAAATGGTGAAGGAGAAGCTCAGACTAGCTGGAACTCAGCCTGATCCAGCTCACCACAGCTGGAACCTAGCTCACTTGAACTAGGGTTAGCTCATCCCAGCTTCATTCAGCTAATCTCAGCTGAATGGCAGCTCAAGAGAGTTCATCTTAGCTCACCCTAGCTCAAGTCAGCTTAGATCCAGCTCAACTTAGTTGAGTATAGCTCATCTCAGCTCCCACTAGTCCACAGGGAGCTTTAGCTAGCTCAATTGAGTTGACGGGAGTTCACCCCAGCTCAGACCCAGCTACATCCAACTCCACTCAACTCCAGCTAGCTGAAGAAGAACTCATCTCAGCTCAGGAAGCTCAAGTCTAGCCCCTGGGGATTCAGCTTAGTTCAACTTAGTTAAGCTAAGCTACCTTAACTGCCTCAGCCAGCTTGATTCTCCCCGGGAGCACCAGACCCAGCTCACCTTAGCTCATTGTGGTAGAAGCCAGCCCACTTTAGCTTGGCTTAGCGGCTAGCAAAGAACTAGCAAGCTAAGCCAGCTAGAGTAGCTCCATGCCAGCCTCTTCAGCAGCTACTAGCTCCAATTCCAGCTCCAGATTTCACCTCCTCAGCTCCTCTCTTCAAACCATAGCTCCAATACCTCCTCCTCTACTCCATAGCTAGCTAAGGTAGCTTAGCTTAGCTTAGCTAGCAACTAGCTCCTTGGCCATCCACCACCTTCAATTCAACCCTAGCTAGCTCCACCAACTTAAGCCCTACCTAAGCTAGCTATCCTACTCATTTTGGTGCCACCTCTTCACCACCTTTCACCCCTCAACTAACCACCAAAAGACACCAAAAGTTGGTGCCAAAACTAACCGTAACCACCTCCCTTTTGGTGCAAACTTTCAGCCCCTTCATCCACCCTACTCCTACCCACATAACCCATCCTAGCGATCCACATACCCCCCTTCTAGAACCCTAAGGTGGCTCCACCTAATGGCCTTCTAGAAGGCCCATTTTGACGCCAATTCTAAAGGGCACCAAAGCCTTAACTACCCCCCTTAGCACCCCTTAGGTGGCGCCACTTATCCTTAGCCCTAGGATCCCCAACTACCCCCCATATCCTATCCTAGCCATCCATTCCAAGAGCCACCTATGCCCCCCCTTCCTACACTATATATACCCACCTAACTTCCCACATTTTCTTGATCCTCCATTAGTTTATTTTGCTACCTATACCACCTACACCTACGGCCAAGAAGAAGGAGTAGAGAAGAAGATTAAAGGGGCACATCACCAGCCCTTTTGGTGCCTTCTTCTCCCCACTCTCTTCAACTTGGGCCACACCAAGGAGGAGGAATTTTCTACTTCAAGGAGGATAGCTAGGCAAAGGAGAAGGACCTAGGGTGGACATCCACCCTTGGAGAGAAGCTTAGGGCACGCCCCTTTAGGGCTTGCCTTGGAGGACATCACCTTGGTGGAGCATAGCAAGGAAGGAGTTGGAGGACTCTTTTCAAGCTTGGGAGCTACCAAGCCTGGAGCAAGAAGCCCTCTTCTTCACCATCTATCTAAAGGATTTGTGTTTGCTTTTATTTATTGCAATTTTTCTAGTAGTAGAAGCATTCCTCTACTAGGCCTTTTTGTAAAACACTTTTTCATTAATCTAGTTGCCTTCTTTGCAATTTCTTTATTTGCATTTCTAATTGCTTTGTTTTTAGCATTCTTCACTCCCTCTCCCTAATTATTCTAGGCCTCCACTTGCCTAGAGTGAGCTTAGGGAGAGGCTCTACTTGCCACTTTAGAAGTAGTATATTGAGTTGAAGTGTAAGTCACTTTCCCGCCACAATTTCGCATGTTGCCTTAATTTCAAAAACAAAAAAGTGATATATTGAAAAAAGACCAAAAAGAAAGTTGAGAGCTATTTTGTAAGCAAGAGAATCAATTTTGAAAACATTTGGCCTCCTTGGACGACCCTAGATACCCCACTATCTAGGATATAAATTTAAAAGTGAAAGCGGATTTACGCGTTGCAACGATACTAAATTACCTAATTAACAAATCGTGTATTTTCACCATCAGCTCACAGAGAGGGCTGGGTCGCGGGCGAAGGAGTGCGACAGGGCATGCGGTGGCCTGCGAGTGTTGGCTGGCATGCACGGTGAAGCTTGGCCGGCCGCTGCAGGGGCACGTGGTGGCCGGTTGTGGGCGGAAAGGTGAGTGCAGTGTGAAGAAGCAGGAGGCGAGGGCACCTGCAGACGCACGCTGGAGGCAAGGGTGGCTTGCAGGCGTGAGCTGGAGGGCCTTGCGGCTGCTGTCGCCTTGCTGTTGCTGCTGCGTGTGGAGCTTTGAACTTCAAAGCTTGAAGCTCCTGCTCCAATGGATAAAGTGGCTTGGATGTTGAAACAGGGAAAGAACCACCACGGCCACCGGCTCTTTGATGAGCTAGGCGGTGGTGGACTCACGGTGGTAGTTGTGCACCACTGTGAGGTACTCTTACCCGTAGAGTATCTCCTCAGAGGAGGAGGGCCTGCGTATGGAGGGAGAGGGGAGGGGACGGCCTGGAAGGAGAAGCTGTTGTTTGTGTGGGTGGACTAGGCTCCCTTGGAAAGGAGCCGTGCTCTTTTTAAAGAAGAAGAAAGCATGCACAGCCATGCCCTGGCTGTGCATGGCTCATGGCTGACAGGGAGAGGCTTGCATGTGGCTGGCAGGGAGAGGTGTTGCAGAGCATGGTGCGAGGAGGAAGGTCCAGCCATGCCATGCAGTCGCAGGAAGAATTCAAAGTCAAGTAAAATAAAAAATAAAAAGATGGTGAATTTTGCAAAGATACACTTGAGGAAAAATGTAACTTTCATGGCCATTTATTTCACTCTCCTCCCCTCTCAAACAAAATGCATGCATGCGTGTATTTTTACAAATGTGACTATGGATACCTAATATGCACTGGTAATGCTAGGAAATAGCACAAGATGGCACAATTGCAAGTGTTTTTTTGCAGTGCAATCATCAACCCACCAGATTGATTGGGTTTGGGCTGCATCATTAGCCTGTTGATCTAAACAAGCACCTGGTTGGACCAACCAGGCTCTTAATCAAGGTACTTGTTCTATAAAACTCTATTGATTTGACCACTCCCTCTCCATCCCATTTCTCGCTCGGTTGAAGGCTTTGAATTTAGTGCTTAACGAGAGGCAACCCGTCATTCCAAAAGCCTGAGATCCATCTGATTATCCGTCTATACTCCACGTCTACTGCACCCTGAGTTTAGTTTTAGAACAATTGATCCCACCTCTAGTACACGTACCAGAGCTTGAAATCGTCCACATCAGTCATTCCTGATGCATTCACCCACTCGATAAATCCTGTTCTAAGTCCCTGGACCTAACACTATTTAACACCCTCCGTTTACAATGAGGACATTGCAAAACTTAGGCATGGGGGGGTGGTAAAGTGCAAACATACAAAAATCAAGGAAAGTCAGAAGGATTCTCACACAAAAATCACATATGTCAAAAATACCAAAAAAGTAGAAAATTGTGAAAAAGAACAAAAAAATTGGAGCGAAGAAAATCTTGAGGCCATATAATCATGAGGAGGAAAAGAGCAAAATGCAAAAAAGGAGCACAAAATGAAAAAAAAATGAATAGTCATTAGTAAGAGATTAAGGAATTAACCGAAGTTCTAGACCACATCAAGGAAAAAAGAAAAATAGGAAAAAAGTGCTAATGAGACACAAAAAGAGATTAGTAGGAACGCTGATCTTAGGCCTTTTGGGCTATACTCTTAGGCTTAAAAATTCAAGTATCCACTAAGATCTGGATAATCCTCAAGAGGTTGGGGAAAATGCGAAGCTTAAGTATTAGGTTTAAGGCATAGGGAGTATTCGGCCTAGTTAACTGACCTTCGGTTTGTGGGACTCGGTAACCTAAGCACCCCAATCCAAACACAGTCTGGTTCAGTGCGCATAACTATCAAAATCATGCAAAAGCGATGTAATGTTATGAAAAAGGTTGCCTAGATTAGGAGTGACCGATCAATACAAGTTGATTAGACGAGTTCCTAGCGCGGAGAGGCAGGAAATTTCCCTCGAAGATGCGTAACAACATATCGTCTCCTCGGTGCTTGTCTCCTAGGAGATTTACATATCCTACCGGGGGCACGTAAGCACCTTGCTGGTTCAGATGCCATGGGCGGCATTATTATGAAATGTCGATTGCCAGGGTCTGAATTTAGCTACGGAACGCCATGGGCGGGATTATCTCGAAATCTCGAAAGTCAGGGTTTTGGGGGTTGCCATGGGTGGTGCTATCATGAAGCATCGATTGCCAGGGTCCTTTGAGGATTGATGTTGGGGATGAGGAATCCGATATAGACCGTGTTGAGAAGCCAATCCGAAGCTAGAAATAAAAAAAAGAGAGAAAACTCTCCAAATAAATAAATCCTCTGTCTCTCTCTTACAAACACGCACTGCAAACTGAACCGAGGATAAAATATGTCTTAAGCACGGGTGCTTTAACCGCAGAGTCCAACGAACCTTAGGATAGTTCCTGCAGGCCGTAAAAACATTTGCGGAGGACCGAGGCTAGAGCTGGTTAGTTCCAGATCTTGGTTGGTACTTGAGTACCTCTAGGCCTACTATCGGCACTCCAACCTAATAAAAAAAAAGAGAAAAAGCACTTATCAAAAATTGTGAAAGGAACTCATGGTCTAGAACTGAAGTTAAAACCTTAAAATTTTTCTAAGGGACTAGCAAAAGCTAGGCATGGGGGTATGATGGGAACACCATCATAAGCCCTAACTAGCTCATTTTGATCTAGAAAAGAGAACAAAAGCTCCTACATAACCAAGTGAAGGGCCTAAGTCAAGGAATAACTGATTTGAGAGAAAAGTAAGAAATAAAGGGTAAAACTACAATTTTTCCATTGCAGTACAACAATAGGATTTCTTAGGGGTTAAACATGGGTCAATTGGTCTTAACATGATGAAAAGTGGGATGGTTCAATCAGAAAAGGGTTAATGTGAGATCTGAGAATTAAATGACATCCTGTAACCCTAAAATAAACACACTTAATTCAACAAGGTTCTGGTCAAGATAAAAATCAACTAAACCCTCTAAAATTCATGAAAAAATATCCTCTAGAGCTTAGAACCTTCAATTTGGCCTTTAGGACCTATTTTAACCTAAATAGGGGTCTTAGTCATACATTTGCCCTAAATTGGATTTTCCTACAAAATGTCTAGTCAAACGTGGTCAAACCTAAAATCCAACTTCACCATTAGATTCCTTGGGTCAAAATTAGGTTTATACCAAAATTTTGACCTAACGAGAGTTCACCTTGACCAACTTTGCAAAATAGTCCAACCTAATTACTTTTAGACCCATAGCTTTCGAAAACCTTGCAGAGACCCCAATAGCTTTCTCGCCATTCTTTGCAATTAAGTCCCTCTGCCATTACAGCAGAGGAATTCTACTCTAGCGAGGATTCAAGAAGGAGATCTCCTTGAATCCTCAGAGAATCCCTCTCAAATTTGAAAGGGAGATTCTCAGAGAAATTCCTAATCGTTTGAACCCCACATTACGCTCAGATTCCCACCCAATCTCTCATGCGAATGCTTGAGAGATATGGGTATCTCTTGACCTTCCATGTCCGGCAAGGTTGCCGTGCTTGGAATCTTGCCTTCCAAGCACAAGGCCCTCCGCCTGCAACTATAAAAGACGCCCCAAGTCCTCTCGACCATCCTAAGCTTGATTTGGCCGAAGAATCCCCCAGAATTCCTCCTTTTCCCCCTCCGACCAAGTAGCCCACAAGCTCTGGCGACTCTTCCTCCCTCTTCTCGTCACTCTGCCACCATACCAGTGGCAGAATCTTCTCCGCCCCATTCTTCCACGTCGGGCCACACCTGCGCCCGCATCTTCATCCCTCTTGTCGTCGCCGCCTCTCCATCTTAGGGCCTTCGTCTTCGGCGACGGCAGATATGCACCGTCCACCCACTGCCTCCCCCCTTCCTCTAGCTACTCTCAGATAATACCTCTCTCCCTACTCTTCATTTTACCCCACTTTATTTCTATTTTTGCGCCCTGACCACCACTGACCACCCTCACCTTCTTCATCTCCGGCAGACCACTGGCGAGGCGCATCCATCACTCCACACACCCACACGCCTCGCCAAACCCCTCAGAAGCACCACCACCTTCCACTGATCACTTCCCTCATCTCCATCGACCGCCACAAGCACCATATACTGCCCTCGAACAACTGCACCTCCACGGCCACATACCGACCTAGGCATGCACACCTAGGCCGTCCTGTGCCACGCCACCCACCGAGCCACCTTCGCCGTGTCATGGTTGAAGCTTTCTAAGTGTTTTTACAGGGTCATGAGGCTGTGTTCGTGACTGATAGGTCTGACCGCCGCCGCCATTGGAGGGGAAGTGAAGCTTGCTCGCAAGCTTGCTCCAAGTAGCCTTGCTCCAGGAGATCGAGTCCCAGGTGAGTGGAACCACTTTGCGATCCCCTTGCATCCAGTAATTGAAGTCTCAGGGCATCGCAGCTTCAGCAATCAAGGGACACTCCCTGCGGATGCACGCGAAGAAGCGGGTGGGACTTTTAGTCCCACCTTGGTAACTTTAAAAGCAGGTGAGTAGTATAAATTGTTTTTGTGCTTTAGCTTTGTTGCCTCCTAACACGAGGTGAGGTCCCCTCACCCACACACCCGCCTCATTCGTGCTCACTTGTTTGCGCTGCTAGATCGTGTTTTAATAATTAATGCGTTGTAATATAGACGAAATTTCCACGAAAACAAATAAAAGTTTTTATTACTCGAAAACCGGAGTATCCGAGGTCGAACACAGGGAGCAATCTAAGTACTTTTAAACACTTGAGAATACAACTTCATTTAAACGAAAAATAATTGGTTTAATGAGAGAATTATAAAAAATGAATTGCTAAAAAGAACATAATTGGACGTCTAATTTTTGTATCAGACGTCTTAAATGTAAGTCTTCTTCTGCCTTGCTGTTCTTCTTCTTCTTTTGATTCTGTCTACTATTAGTCCTTCTTCTTCTCCTTGGTGGGTCTTCTGATTCTGTCTGCCTTCTTCTTCTTCTGAGTCCTTCTACGTCCTTTTTCTTTCTCTGCAGTCTTCACTTCTGCTAAGTGATGAGTGGCCGATAACTTATGACTAGGTTTTGTTAAAGAAATAGCGTTGTAGTACAGCTAGTTATTGCCATCATTACAGATATTTTTTACTCGGAAAATAAAGTTCTCCCGAGGTCGAACTCAGGGAGCAAGTTGTATTCTAGAAGTACAGTATTTCTATTACAAAAATAAAGAGAGAGAGAGAGAGATATGGAAATTTGGCTTCTTCTTCTTCTCGTCTTTCTTCCTCTTTGTCTTCTCTTCTCTTTGGCTCTTGAATCTTCTTTCTTTTGTTCTTCCTGTGTTCTTCTTCTTCTTTTCTTGCTTCTCTTTCTTTCTTCAGATTTTCTTCTCGTGTTCTTCTTGTCTTCTCTCTTCTTTGCTGCGGTCCTGTTTCTTCTTTTCTTCTTCTTCTTCTTTGCCTTCAGGACGTCGTCTGATTTTCCAATCAGACGACTTAAACTGCTGCTGCTACAGTGTCTCCTAGCTTCCTTCTTCTTCTTCCTGCCTTCTCTTCTTCTTCTTCACCTGTGCCTGTACACTCAAAGTTTGATCAGGGCAAAACCTACTCTACCCTCCCCCCGCGTCTCTCTCTCTCAGAATTCGCTCTTAGGAAAGCTCTCCCACGGCAACCGGCTAATCGGGTACGCAGGTCGCGCCCGGGTCCAGGCCCACCGGCGTGCGGTGGTGGGCGAGGAGTGCAGGTCGAGCTAATCGGGTCGGGCCAGGTCCGCGGGGCGTGAGCGCTGATGAGGCCGGGTAATCGGGCGGGTGAAGGGGACCTCACCCCGTGATCTGAGGCGAACAGCTTAAGGCAGTTTTTGCCTTTAAGCGCCCGCTCGCCTCAGTGAGTTTCCGAGGTGGGACTAAATGTCCCACCCCAATTGGACGCCCACGCGGAGGAGGCAGCACACAATCGAGGCTCCACGCGAAGGCTTTGCCCCAACTGCAGCCTGGGACTTCTTTGCGGAGATGCCCCACGCAGCCTGGGAGTCTGACCTGGGCGTGGCGCGCCTGGAGGAGCAGGTCGAAGAAGCTGCTTCACTCAGCAATGGCAACGGCGAGCGAAGTACCTGCTCACAGAGAAACGGCCTCTCGGCCTAATCAGATACGTGGAGGACCCTCGTCGTAGCACGGCGAAGGTGGTCGGGGGGTCTGCAGGTGGCGGGGCGGAGCCTAAGGGCCGCCCTAGGTCAAACTGCAGGTTGGGAGATGGGTTTGGTCGGTGGGTCTGCAGAGGGCGATTGGTGGGAAGTGGAAGGGCGGAGGTTGATTAGGGTGAGGAGGTGGAGGTTCTGTGAGGGTCGACGAGCCGTGTGGGGTGCTGGAGTGACGGGAGCGGGTCGCCGGAGTTTGGCCGGAGATGGAGAAGGTGAGGGTGATTAGGCGCGGTCGAGGGGTAATTAGATAAAAATAGCATGGGGAAAAGAGAGAGAGGAGGCAGGGAAGTAGTTCTAACCTAACTAAAGGGACGAAGGGGGCGAGGAGGTGGACGGCTGTACCTGCTGTCGCCGGAGAAGAAGGTGCCCAGTGGGGGAGGACGGCGGCGACGACAGGGCAGAGGCAGCACGCGCTGGTATTGCGCGACGCAGAGGAAGATTAGGAAGGTGGCTCTGCTGCTGGTATTGCAGCAGAGCGACGAGGAGGAGGAAGAACCGCCGGAGCTGGAGGGCTTCTGCCGGAGTCGGAAGAGAGGAAAGGGGGGGGGGTTTCTCCATCAGATCCGAGCTCCGGAGAATGGCAGAGCTTGTGGGGTTTTTATAGAGGTAGAGACGGAGAGGAGGGCGGAGGGAGGCGACGTGCCTCCCTCGCCGGAGGACGCCGGAGGAAGGAGACCCATACCGTCCGTGCGTTCGTACGGTCGGTATGGGTGGTTGCAGCACTCAGGGGGGTGCTCCTGCGACGGCTGACGACGCAGGGCACCCCCATTTGACTTGGCAGGCCCCCCCTCACCCTGCGCGGCGCCATGCTCCGCGCAAGGTCGTCGGAGCATGGTGCTGCTCAGGTTTTGCAGGAGGGACCTAAACGTAAGGAACGAAGGAGAGTTAGGGGCCAAAATGTGAGGGTTCAAATGTTGAGGGCCAAAAAGTAAATATATGAGGACCAAAATGTAAAGTTGGTCAAGAAGGTTTCTTCTTAGGCTCAAGTTTTTATACATGACTAATTAGGACCTAAGGATTCGGATGGTGAATTTTATTTCTAGATTAAACCTTGTTTGACCAGTCAAATAATGCAAAAGCCCAAATTAAGTTGTTAATTGGGCATGGTTCTCAATGTAGGTCAAAATGGGTTCCCAAGGCCAAATTGAAGGTTCTAAACCCTAGAGATTATTTTTCTATGAATTTTAGAGGGTTTATTTCATTTTTACTTTGCCTCAAATCTCGTGAATTGAAGTGGATTTGTTTTAGGGTTACAGAATGTCATTTAATTCTTAAATTGCTCATGAACCCATTTCTGATTGATTCAACCCACTTTTTATCTTATTTATATCATTTAACTTATATTCGGTCTCTGAGAAATTCCGTTTATGTACTGCAATGGTGAAATTGCAATTTTTAACCTTTATTTCATGTTTTCTTCTCAGAACACTTATTCCTCAATTAAGCCCTTTGCTAAGTTATGTAGGAGCATTTATCCTTTGTATTAGGTCAAAATGAGCTAGTTATGGCTCATGATGAGGTTCTCATCACTAAGGCTTCTCTTCTTCTTCTCTCTTCTTCTTCTTCTTCTGCCTTGGCGAGCCTTTTCCTCTCCTCAGCTTTTCTTCTTCAGCTTCTTCTCTTCTCCTTCCTGCGGCTAAGTGCTGAGCTTCTTCTCTTCGGTGCTCTGTCTGCCTGCACACAAGGCAGCAAAACCTATCCCTTCCCTCTACCCACGCGTATCTCTCTTTCTCTGCAAACCGCTCACAGGAAGCTCTCCCAGAGCCGGGTTAACGGGTCAGGTTGCGTACTCAGGACCAGGCGCACCGGCGTGTTATGGTGCGCGAGGTGTGCTCAGTAGTGTGCTGGGTCGGATCCGCCACATCCGCATGGTGAATCCGAGGACGAGGCAGGTGTGGGGCGCGGGACCTCACCCCAGGTGTGTTGGAGGTGATAAGGCTAATTCACAAAATCAACTTAAACCAGTGCGGCGCTTTGTGAACTCACGATGTGGGACTAACTGGCGCCTCTCCTCGCGCACGCCCGCAGGAAGACTTCTTCGCAATCTCCTCAGCTGCAGCTTCGGTTCTCTTCGGTTGCTGGCTGGTTGCCTTCGCAGAAGTCTCCCCAATCCGTAGCAGCTGAAAACCTGGAGCCCTGAAGCCTGGAGCTCGGAAGAAGCTGCTTCAAGGTGGCTTTAATGGCGGTCGAGCCTCAGAATCTGTCAGACACGAATACGGCCTCACGGCCTAATTGAACTACCAGAAGACCTTTGCCGTGGCACGGCGAAGGTGGTGCGATGTGCAGCAGGCCGTGGGGTGGCCTAGGCGTGCGTGCCTAGGTCGACCTGGGACTGGAGAGTTGGGTGTGTTTGGGGGTGAGTTGTGTGAGTATGGAGGGACTGTGGAGGGGCGGAGCGTATTCAGTGGGATGAGGCAAAGCTTCTGGGTCGGCCGGCGAGTTGTATGGAGGTGCGGATCAACGGGGGCAACTCGTCGGAGGTTGGCCGGAGGCGAGGAAGGTGATGGTGGTCAGGCGTGGTCGAAGGTCGGTTTGAATGAATTAATGTGGGAAAAGAAAGAGGGGAAAATGGGGAGTAGTTCTAACTTACTTGCAGGGACGAAGGGGGCCGGAGAGGAGGGCAGTCGTATTGACTCTCGCCGGAGAAGAAGCACCCAGAGGGAGAGAGCAGCGACGAGGAAGTGGGCAGGGAAGCGTGCGCTTGGTGCGGCGCGACGTAGGAAGACTAGATGAAGCAAACTCTGCTGCTGGTATGGCAGTAGAGTGATGAGAAGGAGGAAGAGTGGCTGCCAGAGCTTGTGGATTTCCTGTCGGAGAAGGAAGAGAGGAAATTTTGAGAGATTCTCCGCCAAGACAAGCTTGAGATCTTGCAGAGGGTCGGAGGTCTTTTTATAGTTGCTGGCCGAACTTTCTAGTGCGTGGAGGGCGGCTTTTGGCTACCGCTGTCTTGCCGGAGAGGGAAGGTGGTCGAGACCCAAATTTCTCGTGCGTTCGCACGAGAGTTTCGAAAGAAATCAGAGATCAAGATCAGGCTTAGATGGAAGGGAATTCCTCAGAGAATCTCCCTTCCAATTCTGGGAGGAGATCTCTGAGGAATTTGAGCGTATCCCCCCTGTAAACCTTACCAAAGAAGAATCTTCCCCAATAATGGTGGAAGGACCTGATTGTAGGATCAGCGAGAAAGATAGGGGGGTTATTGTGATGGTTTTCAAAAGATAGGGACCAAAATGTGATTGGGTGTACTAAATTGCAAAGTAGGTCAAGATGACCTCCCCTTAGGTCCAAATTTTGGTACAAACCTAATTTTGACCTAAGGAATACAATGGTGAAGTTGGATTTTAGGTTCGACCATGTTTGACTGGACATTTTGCATAAAAACCCAATTTAGGTCAATTGATGAGCTAGGACCCTAATCTAGGTCAAACTAGGTTCCAGAGGCCAATTTGAATGTTCTAAACCCTAGGGGATATTTTCCCATGATTTTTAGAGGGTTTATTTGATTTTTATCCTGACCGAAACCTTGTTGAATTAAGCAGATCTATTTTAGGGTTACCAGATGTCATTTGACTCCTGGATTGCACATGAACCCATTTCTGATTGATTCAACCCACTTTTTATCTTATTTAGACCATTCGACCTATGCTCTGTCTCTGAGAAATTTCATTTATGTACTGCAATGGTAAAATTGTAGTTTTAACCTTTATTTCATGTTTTCTTCTCAGAACACTTATTCCTCCAATTAAGCCCTCTTCTAAGCCATGTAGGAGCTTTTATTCTCTTTATTAGGTCAAAATGAGCTAGTTATGGCTCATAATGAGGCTCTCATCAAAGCCCCATGCCTAGCTTTTGCTAGTCCCTTAGCAAAATTTCATGGTTTTAACTTCCATTCTAGACCCTGAGTGTCTGTCAATAATTATGATAAGTGCTTCTCCTTTTCTTTTGTGATTAGGTCAGAATGCCGACAATAGGCCTAGAGGTACTCAAGTACCAACCAAAATCCAGACCTGACTCGCTTTAGCCTCAGTCCTCCGCAAAGGTTTTTAAGGCTCATAGAAACTAACCTAGGGCTTGTTGGACTCCGCGGTTAAAGCACCCATTCTTGAGACATTTTTAGCCTAGGTTCAGTTTGCAGTGCGTTTTGTAAGAGAGAGATAGAAGATTTATTTGTTTGGAGAGCTTTTCTCTCTCTTTTCTTCTTATTTCTAGCTTCGGATTAGCTTCTCAACACGGTCTGTATCGGATTCCTCATCCCCATCATCAATCCTCAAGGGTTCCTGATTATTGAGATTTCGAGATAATCCTGCCCATGGCAACCCCCAGAACCCTGGCTTTCTAGATTTCGAGATAATCCCACCCATGGCATTCCTTGGCCGAATTCAGACCCTGGCGATCGACATTTCGTGATAATGCCACCCATGGTATCTGAACCAGCAGAGTGCCTACATGCCCCCAGTAGGATATTTAAATATCCTAAGAGATAAGCACCGAGGAGACGATATGTTGTTACGCATCTTTAGGGGAATTTCCCACCTCTCCGCGCTGGGAACTCGTCCAAATCAACTTGTGTTGATTGGCCGCTCCTAATCTAGGTGACTTTTGCAGAACATTAAACGCTTTTGCGTGATTTGGATATTTATGTGCACTGAACCAAACTGTGTGTGAATTTGGGGTGCTTAGGTTACCGAATCCGGCAAATCGAAGGTCAGTTAAAGAGGTCGAATACTTCCTAAGCCTTGGACCTAATACTTAAGCTTCGCATTTTCTCCAACCTCTTGAGGATTATCCACATTTTAGCGGATACGCGAATTTTTAAGCTAAAGAATCTAGCCCAAGAGGCCTAAAATCAGCGTTCCCGCTAATCTCTTGTTATGTTACCTTAGCACTTTTTCTCTTTTCTTGATCTGGTCTAGAACTTCTATTAATCCCGTAATATTTTACTAATGACTATTTTTTTCTTTTTCATTTTGTGCTCCTTTTTTGGCATTTTACTCTTTTCCTCCTCTCATTTTGTATGACCCTAAATTGTTTCTCCCCTCCTTCAAGTCTCTTTTTTTTTTCTAATAATATTTTTTTTTTGATGAAACCCTTTCTTGATATGAATTTTCCTGACGTTTTGCACCTTCATACCCCCCCATGCCTAAGATTTGCAATGTCCCCATTGTAAATTAGGTGGGTTCGATTTCAGCTTAGTTCATACATTAGGACAGGTGTGTGGTGAGTGAACGGGTCGAAATGAGTTGTTGCGAACGATTTCTAATCTCAGGTAGGGATACCTGAGGTAAAGTCGGATGTTCTAATGGATGAACCCAAAAGTGCAATATGAATTCCGCATAGAAATGTCAGAAAAGGTTTCGGGTTTTTCAAAGAACGACGGGTTGCCTCCCGTTAAGCGTTGAGTTTTACGCCATCAGCTGGGCGCAATGAGCTCAAGAGGAATGAAGGGTAAAGGATGACTCAGCCGAATTTGTATCGGTCATGTCAATGAACGGTTTGAGTCTTTGACCGTTCACAACAAAGGGTTCGGAATTGTGGCTGAGTGGGCTAATTTCAATAGCTCCATTTCCAAAGATTTGTCGAACTAGGTAAGGTCCGACCCACTTAGATCATAGCTTTCCTGGGAATAATTTGAGTCGGGAATCAAAGAGTAAAACCTTTTGACCAGGATGAAAGACCTTTCTACAAATGTGTTTGTCGTGAAAAGCTTTAACCCGTTCTTTGTAAATTCGCGAGCTCTCATATGCGTCGTGGCGTAATTCATCGATCTCGCTTATTTGAAGTCTTCTATGGGTTCCAGCCTTAGAAAGATCTAGATTACAATTTCGTATTGCCCAATAGGCTTTATGCTCCAATTCGACGGGGAGGTGACATGCCTTCCCGTACACTAGTCTAAAGGGAGACATTCCTAATTGGGTCTTGTCAGCGGTCCTATAGGCCCACAATGCTTCTGGAAGCTGAGAAGACCAATCTTTTCTATCAGGTCGAACAGTAACCTGAAGGATTTTCTTGATTTCTCAGTTTGATAGCTCAGCTAGACCATTAGTTTGGGGGTGGTAAGGAGTAGAGATTCGGTGTGACACCCCGTATTTGGTCATCAGTGACCTGAACTGAGTGTTTATGAAATGGGTCCCTCCGTCAGAAATTGTTGCTCGTGGAATCCCGAACCTTGAGAAAATGTTTTGATGAATGAATTTGATCACAACTTTATGATTGTTGGTTCGGGTCGGAATGGCTTCTATCCACTTGGACACGTAGTCAACTGCAAGTAAGATGTATTCAAAGCCATCCGAGATCGGGAAGGGTCCCATAAAATCAATCCCCCAAATATCAAAAATTTCGCATACCAAGATCGGCTGTAGAGGCATCATGTCTCAATGGCTCATGTTGCCCAATGTCTGGCAATGGGAACATGCCTTACAGTGATCGTATGCATCCTTAAAAATTGTGGGCCATTAAAAGCCACACTGGAGGACTTTTGATGCGGTTTTATGTCCTGAGAAATGCCAACCGCATGCCTGGTCATGGCAAAATGAGAGTATGTCTTTGATTTTCATTTCCGCGACACACCGTCGAATTATTTGATCAGCACCAATGCGGAATAGATATGAGTCTTCCCATAGGTAATACTTGGCATCGGAACGCAATTTGTCCTTCTTGGCCTTTGGCCAATCAGATGGAATCTAATGTGATACCAGGTAATTTACTATATCTGCGAACCATGGAAGACCTGTACTGATAGCCAGGAGGTGCTCATCAGGAAAATGTTCTGTGATGGATCCGGAAGGGTCAATTATTTCAGAAGGAAGACGGGACAAGTGATTAGCTACCACATTTTGCTTTCCCGCTTTGTCACGAATCTCAAGGTCAAATTCTTGTAACAGCAAGATCCATCGGATTAGTCAAGGTTTCGCGTCCTTCTTTGCAAGGAGATGCCTCACAGCTGTGTGATCCGAGTATATGATAACATCGGAACCCAGAAGGTATGATCTGAATTTTTCTAGGGCAAATACTACAGCTAGCAGCTCTTTCTCAGTAACCGTATAGTTACGCTGAGCCTCATCCAGTGTTTTGCTGGCATAGTAAATGACCACAGGTTTCCCGTCAATTTTCTGCCCCAAAACCACTCCTACAGCGAAGTCAGATGCATCGCACATGATCTCAAAGGGTTGAGACCAATCAGGAGACTGTAGGATCAGGGCTTGGGTTACTCGGTCACGTAGGATCTCAAATGCTTGAGTGCATTCCTTGGAAATTTCGAAAGGCACATCCTTGGAGAGAAGAGTGGTCAGGGGGCGCACAATTTTTGAAAAATCAGGGATAAATCGACGGTAAAAATCGACGTGCCCCAAAAAAGATCAGATGTCCTTAATCAAGCTAGGCATAAGGAGCTTGGAAATCAGGTTAACCTTAGCTCGATCAACTTGGATGCCTTTCTCCGAGATTAAATGTCCCAGGACAATTCCCTCAGGCACCATGAAATGGCTCTTTTTCCAGGAAAGAACCAAATTCACAACGATGCACCGCCTGAGTATTTGGACCAAGTGTTGGAGGCAATCATTAAATGATGCTCCAAAAACTGAAAAGTCATCCATGAAGACTTCCAAATAGTCACCTACCATATCTGAGAATATGGCAAGCATGCACCACTGAAAAGTTCCAGGTGCATTGCAGAGACCGAAAGGCATCCTTCGAAACGCATACGTCCCGAAGGGGCAGGTGAATGTGGTCTTTTATTGGTCCTCTGGATGGATTGCCACCTGGTTGTAACCGGAGTACCCTTCAAGAAAGCATAAGAACCTATTTCTCGCTAGTTTCTCAAGGATTTGATCAATAAACGATAGTGGGAAATGATCTTTCTTCGTGGAGGAATTGAGTCTTCTGTAATCAATGCAGACTCTCCACGAGTTAGCTCTTTGGGTAGGAATGACTTCTCCAGTTTCAGTCGTGATGATGGTAAGTCCTGCCTTTTTGGGCACCACCTGTATTGGACTCACCTAACGACTATCGGAGATCGGGTAGACGATCCCTGCATCTAACCACTTTATGATCTCCTTTTTCACGACCTCCTGTAGGTTAGGGTTTAGGTGTCTTTGCATTTCACTTGAAGGTCATGCGCCTTCTTTTGTGTAGATTCGATGTGTGCAGTATGAAGGGCTTATACCAGTCAAATCATCAAGAGTCCATCCAATGGCTCTACGATGTTGTTGGAGAACAGTAATCAAATGGAGTTCCTGGTCAGGTGTGAGTCGAGAGTTGATAATCACAGGTGTTACGAACGCGCGGCTTCAGACGTTTTTAAGACATCTGGGAGGTGTCCCAGACGTCTGGAACCCCTTCCAGACGTCTGGGATTTGGTTATTTTCGGCACGTGTGTTTCGTCTGCGCACCTGAGCGCGCAGACCTGCGAGCGTCTCTCTCTCTCTCTCTCTTTCCCTCTCCCTCCTACGCCCTCTGTCCTGCTCTCTCTCTCCTCCTCGCGTGGCCTTAAAAGGCCACGCCCTCCCCCTCACTCCCGTCACCTCCGCCCCCTTTCCTCTTCTCCTTCCAACTGGTGCGCAAGAGTGAGAGCGAGTGAACGGCAGCAGCGACAGCCGTGGTGAGCATGGGAGGAGGTGCTGCGCGTGGGAAGAGGCGCTCGGCCGTGAGGGCGAGCTCGCCGGGGTTGCTAGGGCCGGCCGGCGGGGGAAGCAACGGACGCGGGGTGACATGGGAGGCCTGCTGCGGCTCGAGCAGTAGGCAGACGAGTCGTGGCGCGATCGAGCGTTGCGAGCGGAGGGCGAGTTGCACCCTGATTCTAGAATTTTCTCCAGAATCAGACGTCTGGGCTAACAACCAGACGGTGGGGAGGACGTCTGGAGGACTGTCCAGACGTCTGAAAGGTGAGTTATTCCGTCTTTCTTCCTCTTCTTCGACTGATCGTACTAAGAGAGAGAGGAAATGGGTACGCACAGGTTCTGAGATTCGCACCCAACGTGAATCAGACGTCTGGCTGCAGTGCCAGACGACTGGAATGACTTCCAGACGTCCGGGGTGACCATCGAACATCTGGGAACTAGGCCAGACGCCCCCGCAGGCTTCTGGATGTCTGAGAGACCACGCAGAGCAAAGGTAACCTCTGATCCACTTTTTAAGACATCTGGAAGAGGTTCCAGACGTCTGATTTTGCACTGTTTCATCGTTTTCGACCCGTTTAGGGCCCGTTCGGAGTCCGTTTTCCGTGTTTCGAGTTGCGTACTTTTCGAAATTACATCCTCTACCCATCTACAGTAGTTGTATACTGTTTTGAGAAACTCCTTGTGTTTGATCCTTGTGATAGGACCCCATTCTGTTGCAGTCTCGGGGGTTGCGGAGGCACGCGGGATTCCCGACCATGCCCCCAGTACTCCTGTTGTAACTGGTAGAGTGGCTTTTAAGTTTATTAGTATAATCTGTTAATTATGGAACCGTAAATAGAACCTAGGACATTGCATGAATCCTAGGAATGAGAAACTAGAATGAATGGTAGATCCTAGGGTGTTGCATGAATCCTAGGGCTGGAAAACTAGATTGTATGATAGATCCTAGGGTATGGCATGAATCCTAGGATGGGAAGAACTAGTGGAATATATGAATACTGCAGTCTTGGAAAATGTGGAAAGGAAATAATAGCTACCTGTAAATTGGTTTAACAGCTGCCTGTTATGAATAAATGAGCATGTCTGGGAATATGGGATGTATGAATGTGAAACTGGGAAGGTGAAATCTGAATGTGCTGAGTTAAAAGAACTGGAACCCTACGGGGAATTAGAAGTGGAACTCCTGGAAAGAGAAAGGAATGGAACTGAGAAAGAAAGACGTGGTAGTGTGCTGTCTCTTGGGTACGTAGTACCAAGGGAAGTACCTATACCTGTTTAGTGCAGAGCGGAGCCAGCCGCCCCAGGGACCCGGGGTTAGGACTGGCCACTTTGTACCGACTTGCTGGCCCACGTGTACGTAGTACCGAGGAGAGCTACTAGTGTAAGGAGGTACTAGCTACCCCACGGGCCCCGGGGTTCTGCTAGCCTCCTACACCGACTTGTTAGGCCCACTGGGCAAACCAGGGTAGTCAGGCGAGGGTGCGCGGACTGTGGAGGGGCAAGGCCCCTGTTTGGTTACTGTGGAGGGGTTGGACCCCTGTTACTGAGAGGGCTTTGCCCTGTACTGGTTCCGTGCTGTTCTTTGGGTGTACCCGTTAACGGAAACGACTGACCACGTGCCAGTGTGAGTTAGCTACCTGTGCGTTTATCGTGCGTGCCGTAGTCACCGTTACGTCTGTCCATGACCCTCGGGTGGTTGACTGAGAGTAGGATCACCACGGGGGACTCTCCCGGCCAGGAGAGCACCACGTGCTACTTCTACTATTCGGAAAAGACTGCAATCAAGATCATTCCCACGAGGAACATTCGAGATCAAGTGAAGGATCTGAGAAATAGATAAATTGTGAGACAATAGAAAGACGTAATTAAAGAAAGTAACAGAACATAACAGCTACTGTACACTCTACTGTTTCTTTCATTTTAGTTGCCACTCTACTCAGCGTTTTGCTGATGTGTTACACTCGTTACCTTTCAGGACCAGGTGTTGAGCAGCCAGGGTCAGCGACTGTAGAGGACGCTGGGCCGAGTAGGGTCCAGTAGAGTTACCACTGTTCTCTTGTACCTCTTTTTGGTTCCACTGTAGTGAGTAGTTTTTGTTACCGCTGTACTTTTCTTTACCTGCAGTTTCATATATTGTTATGAATGTTGTTCTACTGTTGTGGTGGTATATACTGTAGTGGTTTCTTTCCTTACTGCTGTATTTTCTTACTGTTAGTTATATTCATGCTGAATGTGATTTATTTTACTGCTCTTTTGGTTACTTCCTCGTTGGACGACCAGGTCTTGGGATTAGTCGAGTCGGTCCGGTTCTCGTGTCTCGTAGGGACTCGGGAATTGGGTCGTTACAATAGGAAACGTTTGATTCGAATCCAAAAAGACATACTTCAGATGCTCGGGAAGGGGCTTGAGTTCCATGACAGGATTGTCAGCAGCAGCGAGTGCTTCAGGGTTTGTATCAGGAACAAGGGTTGGAGTCATAGGTGTGTCTAGATCATGTTCGCACTCCTCTGTTGGCGGGTTTTGATTTTCTAGTGGTTGATCAGGGATAATCAGGTTGTCCTCTGTATGCAATTCCTCAACCACGGCTCTGATATCACAAATTTGCTCTATAACCCCGCAATTAATCCCTTGTTGGGCCTTAAAAATGTCAATCTTCAGGGTTTGATTCCCAAATTTTAACTTTATCTGGCCATCTTCGTAGTTTATGTTGGCCCTAGCAGTGGCCAAAAAAGGTCTCCCTAATATGATTGGTGTGTCCCTTGGGTTCTTAGGTGAATCCATGTCCAATACTATGAAGTTCACCGGGAAGTAGAAATCCCGTACCCTAACAATGACATCCTCGAGTATTCCTTTAGGTGACTTGATGGATCGATCAGCTAACTGCAATGTCACCTCAGTTGGTTTGAGTTCAGATTCTTCAAGGTGGTCAAGGAGGGATGTAGGTATTAAATTTATGGAGGCACCTAGATCTAGTACGGCTCTATCAAATTGGGTTTCACCAATTTTACAAGAAATCAGGGGAGTTCTTGGGTCTTTAGCCTTGGGTGGGAGTTTACTCAAGATGACAAAGCTGGCTTGCTCTGACAGTATGATCAGATTCCCATCCTTGGTTCGCGGCGTTTGGGTGTACATACATTTTTCAAGAATCTTGCATAAGCCGGTATGTGGCGAATTGCATCCATCAATGGAATGCTTATCTGGACCTGTTCAAAGAGCTTGACCAGATCCTCCTCAGGGGCCATGGGTTTGGTTATCCTTTTTCCTTTAGTCAAGGCCTCAGGAAATGGGATCCTAGTTGGTTCCTCTAGGATAGGTCCAGGTTCTTGATCTGGGATAGTGGTATCTTGGATAACTATCCTAGGGTCTTGTCTATTATCAGGCTTGGAGTGGTTCGGATAATGTGGATCTTGGGTTGTTTTACCACTACGTGTTGTTACAGAATTTAATCCGGCCTGATTTTGGTTTGGGTTTGGTAAGAGGGGTGGCTGCTGCTGAAATCCCGCGTAAGATGTCGAGGCTTCCATCCCGTCTGGCGATGGAGCAGCAGGGGCCTGATAAATCAAATGTGCGTGGCCTGAATTTGGATTCATAACGCGCCTCTGGGTCGGCACGTTATTTGGGTTGGGCAGAGGTTGCGAAGGAAGGGTGCCAGGTTGGCAGGAATTTGCCATCTGGGCCAGTTGGTTACGAACCTCTGTGATCTCATCCTTGTGCTGTTTTTGCATTGCTGCATTCATCTTTTGAATGTTAGCCAGTGCTTAAAGGATAAGAGTCAGTTGATCCTGGTTTGGCTCGGATTGGTAGGTGGGATTGGGCTGAGGCTGAGGCGGATGATATGGACGAGGGCTTGTGGATGGGGTTGATATGGTGGTCTTTGAGTCTGAGAATTTCCAGCCCACTGAAAGTTAGGATGATTTCACCATCCAGGGTTGTAGGTATTGGAGAATGGGTCATTCTGGATGGCATTGAGGTCCTCGCAGTTCCGAGGAACCTGAAGAAAGTCAGAATACGAGGGTTCAGAGTTCCCCCAACTCGAGTAGAATGGATCGGAGGACACTCCGGTCTGAGAGGCAGACAGGGGTGGATATGGGTCCATCCCCTTGCAGATTGGTGGTAGATGTTTTGCACAGTTTCCCTTGCTAGAGGTGGTCGTGCAAAAGAGTTTTGCGTAGAGGTGGCTTGCTACAAATGCCGAGTTAGCTCGTCCACCTTCTTTTCTATGATAGAAACCTTGTCCAATCGACTGGCCATCAGTTCCAAGTCGACGGAAGTGGACAGGTCCTGCATCTCATGTGTCCCTCTCAGATTCGTTGATGCGCGGGCATTCGTCCTGTCGAATAAGCCCATGGAGTCATTATTTATGGAGTTCTCTCACATGTTTTCGAGAATCTCCCACACCGTGTCCTCATGTTGACCCATGATGTTTCCTCCGCACGTTGCATTTACGAATAAACAAATGTCTTCATGGAATCCCTGGTAAAAAGACTGGACTTGTTCCCACTTAGGAACTCCGTGATGGGGGCACTTTTGCATGAGATCTAAGAATTGATCCCATGCTTCATGAAGAGGTTCTCTCGGTTGTTGAGTGAAATGAGTGATCTGGTGGCGCAAGGCATTCGTCCAGCCAACGGGGAAGAATTTTTTCAAAAATTCGGACTGAAGTTCCTCCCATGTGTTGATCAGACGGGTCTGAGTTTGATACCAATGGGCGGCCTTGTCCAAGAGGGAGAATGAAAACATTTTCATCAGTAGGATATCCAGATTTTGTAGATTTGACCTGAAGGTCTGGACCAGATGCTTGAGTTGTTTAATGTGTTGGAATGGATCCTCAGAGTTAAGCCCATGAAACTTCAGTATGGCATGAATCATATTGGGCTTCAGTTCAGAATCTGGACCTCCAATTGGGATTCGTACTCAAGGTTCAATCGCCACCGCAGCGGGATTATAGTGATCTCGCATCATAGGTCGCTGCGGTGGGTTTACAAAGTTTTGAAAGAGATCATTAAGGCATTGAAGTTGGTGTTCAAGGTTATTCTCCTCTTCAATGGGTTGTGCCATGATGGGAGAAGAAGGAGAACCAGGTTCTGAATCAGATGAAAGATTAATGTGGTGGGGTTGCTGCATAAACACAGGCGTCGAGGCTTGGCCTCGACGAGAGTGAATTTCTAAAGGATGGTCTTAAGGACCTCCTACCAAACATGCACCGAAGGATGTGATGAGATTAGAATGTGCTGGACCCAATCGAGACACCCAAAAATTGTTGGGTGACTATAGAGGTTCGGGGCGGATGATACCCCTTAGTCAGAAAGGTCGTCCACTTGAGAAATACCTAGGCAGCAAGAGAAGGGGATGAGATCCACTTTAAGCAAGAGAAAATTAATTAAAGCAAAGCTGTGCCTCCCCGGCAACGACGCCAAAAAGTGATTGCAAAATACGCGTGATTTGTAAAGGCGGGTTTTTAACGTCGTTGTAACACGCGAATCCGCTTTCGCTTTTAAATTTATATCCTAGATAGGGGAGTATCTAGGGTCGTCCAAGGAGGCAAAAATTGCAAAATTAATCCTCTTGCTTACAGATAGATCTCAACTTTCTTTTTGATATTTTTCAATATGTAATTTTTTTGTATTTTGAAAAGACGAGGGCAAACTGCAGATTGTAGCTAAAAGAACTAACACCTACAAATGATTAACTAAAATCTAAAAGATAGAAATATCTTCTTCCTAAGCTTACTCTAGGCAAGTGGAGGCCTAGGGTAATTAGGAAGAAGAGGTGAAACAAGTGCTAGAACCAAAACAAACAACTGCAATAAAAAGCTAAAAGAAGGCAATTTTGATTGAGTAGAATGAGTGTTCTATTCAAGGACAAGTACAGGAATGCTTCTACTAGAATTAAACAATCTAAAAGCAAGAAAAGAAACACAAATCCTCTTGTAACAATGGTGAAGAAGGTTGTCTTCTTGCTCCAAGCCTAGCTGCTCCTTGCCTTGAAAAGAGGGCTTCCTTCTCCTCCTTCCTTGAGAGCTCCTCCAAGGTGGAAGCTACCACCTTTAATGCTCTCTCCAAAGGGGTGGGCATGCACCACCCTCAAAAACTCCTCCAAGGTGGCGTGACCACCTTCCAGATCTCCTCCAAGATCTTCCTTGCCTGGCTTCTCCTTTGGCTGGCGTGACCCAAGAGAGAAGGGAAGAGGGGAAGGCACCAAGGGGACAGAATATCCCCTTAATCTTCTTCTTCTTCTCTCTTGGACGTGGGCTTCTTGGTGGAATATGAGAGTGAAATTGCTAGCCAAGGATGACTTGAATGGTAGTGGGTAGTGGTCTTTTTATAGGGTAGGATGGGGGGTTAAGGTGCCCCTTGAAATGGAGGGCTAGGATGGAAGGATGAGGGTGGTTGGTGATCCAATGGCTAGGGTGAGTTGGCGCCAACCCAAGGGGTGTTAAAGGGGGTGGTTATGGTGGTGTTGGTGTCTTTTGGTGGTGGAGAGACACCCCCATGTTGGTGCCAACATGGGGTCTTCTAGAAGGGGGGTTAGGTGGATGGTGGAGATGGGTTCAAGTGGGATTGTGTGGTGGAGATGAGGGGAGATTTTGGAGGGAAAAGTGGCGCCATTAAGGGGTGGTTATGGGTAGTTTTTGGCGCCACTTTTAGGTGTCTTTTGGAGGTGGTGGGTAGGTTAGGTTGGTTCCAAGTAGGTTAGCTTATGTGGAGCTTAGGTGGAGCTAGTTGGGTGGAGTTGGTAGGTGGGTTTTTGGGGTGGTACAAGCCAAGGAAGTTGGAGCATAGCTAAGCTAAGCTAAGCTATCTTAGCTAATGGAGGAGTAGAGGAGAAGGTGTTGGAGCTAGGGTTTGGAGGGAAGAGCTGAGGAGGAGAAGTCTGGAGCTGAAATTGGAGCTGGCTGCTGCTGAAGAGGCTGGCATGGAGCTACTCTAGCTGGCTTAGCTTGCTAGTTCTTTGCTAGCTACTAAGCCAAGCTAAAGTAAGCTAGCTTCTACCAAAATGAGCTGAGGTGAGCTAGGTCTGGTGCTCCCGGGGAGAGTCAAGCTGGTTGAGGCAGCTAAGGTAGCTTAGCTCAACTGAGTTGAGCTAAGCTGAGTCCCCGGGAGCTGGACTTGAGCTTCCTGAGCTGGGATGAATTCTTCTTCAGCTGGCTGGAGTTGAGTGGAGCTGGATGTAGCTGGATCTGAGTTGGGGTGAACTCCTGCCAACTTAGCTGAGCTAGCTAGAGCTCCCTGTGGACTAGTGGGAGCTGAGATGAGCTAGACTCAGCTAAGTTGAGCTGGATCTGAGCTGACTTGAGCTAGGGTGAGCTAAGGTGAACTCTCTTGAGCTGCCATCTAGCTGAGATTAGCTGAATGGAGCTGGGATGAGCTAACCCTAGTTCAAGTAAGTTAGGTTCCAGCTGCGGTGAGCTGGATCAAGCTGTGGTGAGCTGGATCAAGCTGAGGTGAGCTGGATCAGGCTGAGTTCCAGCTAGTCTGGGCTTTTCCTTCACCATTTGCCTTCTTGAGTGCTAGGGTTTTAGGGATCTATATATCTGTACATCCCTAACACTCACAAAAACATATTAAAAAGACAATAAAAAATGCAATGCATGCCTAACCTATTTTATGCCTAAATGCAGCCCAAAAACCCGTTTGCGGAGTAAAATCCTAAGAGCTAGGTTTGTTTTAATGCATAAGAATGATGATAAACTAGCGTTTATCAATAAGCTGATTTTGAACCATGCCCTCCAAATAGGTTTTGTTGTTGGTGAGGAATCGGATTGGTCTAGGATTGAGCCAGATAATTCCTCCAATTAGAGGAATTTTGCAATTGCTCCTAGAAGGTGGAGACATTTTGAGTGGGATAATGATTTGGATAAGTATAATTTCCCATTGAAGCATAGAAAGCCTCAGAATAATGATTATACTCAGCACAGATCGTATGCAAATTGTCTCTTTGGGATGTGAGAAGGGGTGAGATGTGGAATGTGTGGAGCTTGGGTAGGTGTGGTAGGACTCCCTTGGTTGGCTGGGTTTGTTAAATCCTTATGCAACTGTTGTTGCTTAACTTGTACCTGAGCCATAATGGAGTAGACATCAGGTGGGGGGGCCTGATTAAGAAGCTCTTGGGTGGAAAGATTGGGGAAAGAATAATTAGCATGTAGGTTAGAGGACCAATTTTGATTTTCCATTTTTAAAAAAGAGGAAAAATGTAGGAAAAGTCTTTTTGGGGAGGCAAAAATCAAGTGGTCCCCCCAAGTGTGGAGTTTTGGACCGCCACCCATGCAAAATGGAAGAAATGGGAGGGGAGGAGAAGAGATGGAGATGAGAGAATGTGTGCAAACAAGCAATCAAAATTCTAGACCTAACTTAAATGTGACTCACTAAAAATAACCTAAGACTTGGTCTACCTAGGAAATAAGTAATCAATAGTGAATACATGTTCTGTCGACAAATCTAGCCAAGTTGCTTAAGGGGAGGTTTGGGCCCAAGCATTTCCAAGGAAAATCCTCAACTGCTTGTACAAACCCGCACCTGGTTGTTTGACACGTCCCCTCAGCCCGAACACTAGATATAGATGACATAATTGATATTAACTAAAGAAAACTTAAGACCTAGATAGCAAGCATAAGTTGATGAAACCTTAGTGGTCAAGTTGCTACAGATTTTAATTAGGTCTAGGATACTAAAGTGCACACAAAATGTGGAGGGCGTTGATTGGGTTGTTGCCCTATTATTTCAATTTTTATAGTGTGTGTAAGATTGGAAAGTAGTTCCAATTCAAACAAGTTGTCACAAATTTTTTTTTTGTATTTTTGCTTTTAGGATTGGATTTAACTTAGTGTATTTTTAGGGTTTTCTTTTTAAGTTTTCAAATAGGTTTAAGATTCCAAAAACAAGAGGAAATAAAGTTGTATGGGTAAAGATTAATTTCCTTTTTGTTGTTAGTCTTCTCCAGCTTTGTTCATGGTGTTCTAGCCACGAGTGCTCCAGGCAACTTCCCCAGGTGACGCGATTCTCCTCCAGGTGCATCTCCAGGCTCCTAATTAATGCCTATGACAACAACTACTGCATCAATTGGACCATCTGCCATCAGTTGCTCAGACATGAAGAACATCTACGCCTATAGTCCCACATTGTGGTTTGCTAAAGTCCGCGCAGGGGATAAGTTGATTTTGTGATCTCTGTTGGTTGCCTCCAAGAGCATCGGGGTGAGGTCCCACTCGCACGCTCCATCTCATGTGCCCTTGTGCACACTCACGCCACACGGTTCTGGGTGTGGGTTCGATTACCTAGATCCGTTCGAGTTTCTGAGAAAGAGAATGAAGGAAAGAGAGAGAGAGGGAGGGGGCTTTTGCCTTACTTCTTAACTCTCTAGCACTTGGCTGCTTAGATGCCTTTGCCTCTGTTGTGACGCTGTTGTGAGCCTCTCTACTAAGGCTCTTGAAGAAAGAAGATGCGAGGCCCTTGAGCCTCTTGAAGGCACTGTAGCAGGCTTCACTTAAGCTATCTGAGGATTGAATCTGTTGTCTGCTTCTGCTAGTTCTGTGGTTATATTGGTTGCTTACTAATGTGTCATTTGAGTTGAAAATACTATTCATATATTTGATATATTTTTGGGTTAATATTCTTGGGTTAATTTGGTGATTTAAATCACCATTTTAATCACATCTTTTTGCACTCTGACACTTGATTTTATTGATATATTATTCTATTTCATTCTCAGCAAGATTTTGATGATATTTCTGAATGTATTTTTTATTAGTGGATTGAATTGCCATTTTTGCTCCCTGTGAACGATCTCGGACTTTTCTGAGTTATAAATTTAAGTGTTTAATGTGATTTTGTCCTAAACTATAATGCATTTCTTAAAAATCAGTGATTTCGCATTAACATTTTGGCGTCGTTACTGGGGAGCAATGCGCAATTTAATCTCTCTGATTACAATTCTGATCTAGTATTGACTTGCTTTATCTCTTTTGGCGGTGATCTGTGCAGGGATTCATTGGAGGAAAACCAGTCGCACATCAAACACTCCGGGGACAACTAATCTCATCTTTTTTCCATTAAAACCCCTGATTCTAAGAAAAGCTAAAAAAAAAAAGGAAAGAAATCAATTTGGATCAACTTGCATTCTCTACTTAGAATCAGTCATCACAAATTGCCTGAGTTGATTTATTTCTAGAGAAAAACCCTGATCTTGATTTCTGCACCTATTTAAGGTTGAAGGTATCTAGGGCTACTCACCTTCTTGATTGAGCCCTAGGTACCAAATTTGGACAGAATTAATTGGACCAAGTAGAGCCAAAATTAGGGTTTCCACTTTAGGGTTGAGGATCAAACTTAAAAAGAATCTACTTCACCAAACTGTGCGTTTCCTAAGCCTTGATTAAATTTACCTAATCCAGCAAACCCTAAAAGCAAGCTTTAAACACCCACTTGAATCATAAAATTGGGACCTAATAATCTCAGGACAGATCAGGTGAAGTTGACCCCCCTCATGGGGTCAACCAATCTTCAAGTTAGGTCACCACCCACAAATTCATTCTAAAGTTCAAGTGGAATCCTAAGCACCTCATCTAAACTTAAAATTGGTAGACTTAAGAGGTCATGTTATCCATTCTGGTTTACCTGGATCCACAGTGACAAGGTCTGGTAGGGGAAACCCTATAACCTGTGGGGACGCTCTACCATGTAGGGGTCTTTGCAAGACTCTCCCTTCCTAGCTGCCCAGGTAATTCTCATGTGGACAACTTCATGATCTAGAGGTATCATCCTCCTCGAACCTCTATAGTCATCCAAAAATCTTTGGGTGTCTTGATTGGGTCCATCACACCTTCTATCCTTCATCTATTCCATCAGTGTATGTACGGGAGGAGGTCCTTGAGACCACCTTTAAGGCCTCTACTAGTTTTATACTCTCGTTGAGACCAAGCCTTGACTTCCTTGTTTGTGTAATTACCCGATCACATTGACATCACTTCCAACTCCTCCACTTCTGAGCCTGAATGTCCAGCCACAACCATGGATCATCCAGAACAACCTAACTTTGAACCACAACAATTCATTGATTTCATAGATCGAATCAATGCCTACATCAACCCACCGCCGCATCCTCAAATGCGAGATCACTACAATCCAACGGTAATGGAGATCAAACCTCGAATCAACATTCCTGTAGGAATACCCAAGGTGGAGCTCAAGCCTAGTATGCTTCACATGACCCCAAATTTCATGGCTTGAACTCCAAGGATCCTTTCCAACACATCAAGAATTTGAAGCATCTGGCCCACACATTTGGGGCAGACTTGCATAATCGAGATGGTCTACTCTTGAAAATCTTCTCGCTCTCTCTAGCTGACAAAGCCGCCAATTGGGTTCAGACATACCCTCACCAGATCAACACATGGGAAGAACTTTAGACTACTTTCTTACAAAAATTCTATCCCATAGGCCGAACTAATGCAATACGGCACCAAATCACGCCCTTCTCACAAGGAGCAAGAGAATCTCTACATGAGGCATGGGATCGTTTTTAGGATCTCATGCGCAGATGCCCCCATCACAAAGTCCCAAAGTGGGAACAAGTCCAATCCTTTTATGACGGCTCCATGACGACATCAAGCTTTTTGTCAATGCAACTTGTGGTGGCAGCATCATGGGTCAACATGAAGACGAGATTTGGGGAATTCTAGAAAATATGTACGAGAACTCCCCAAAACAATGAGTCACTGGGTGAGTATGACCGGACATCCACCTGTGCATTGACAAACAATAGAAAGGTACAGAAGACCCGGGGCCTTTCCACATCTGTTGACTTGGAGTTGGTAGCCAGTCAATTGGATAAGGTCTCTATCATTGAGAAAAAAGTGGACGACATCACTCGACATTTACACAAGACGACCATTGCACCACAAAGCACATACGCACACCCGTCCTCAGGTAGGGAGGCTGCACACAACATCTACCACTCTCAAGGGATGGATGCCTATCCACCCCTGTCTGATTTCGGTCTTGGAGGAAACTTCGGGCCAACCTACTACAGTTGGGGGAACTCTGAACCCTTGTATTCTGATTTTTCTAGAGTTCCTCAGACTTGCGAGAATCTCCACATCATCCAGAACAATCCTTTCTCTAATACCAACAACCCTGGATGGCGTAATCATCCCAACTTTGCGTCGTCGGGAAATAACCCGAATATGAGACCTCAATCCCAACCTCGACCAAAAAACCTGCGAATGTATCAGCCCACTCAACTAAGGCCCAATCAAAACTTTCAATCTAGCCCACCTAAGGAGGACCAGACCTCCCTGATTCTTCAAACCTTGGTTGACATGCAGAAACAACACAAATAAGAGATCTTTGAACTGTGCAATAAATTGGCCCAGCTGGCAAGTGCTTATCAGCCTGGTGCACTTCCTTCTCAGCCTCTTCCTAATTCGAATAACATGTTGAACCAGAGGTGCATTATGAACCCAAATCAAGGCCACACACATTATGTTTATTAGGCCCCTTCTGCTCCACCACCTGAAGGGATAGATGCTTCAACTTCATACTTTGGATTTTAGTAGCAGACACCTATTTTGTCTAACCCAAACTAGAATTAGGCAGGATTAAACTCCATCATCACCCGTAGTGGCAAATCAACATAGGACCCACCATTTCCTAGCCACAACAAGCCTGACACTGTAGAGCCTAACCGTAGATTGGTCATCCAGGACACCCCTATCCCTTATAAAGAGCCTGAGCCAATCCTAGAGGAACCAACTGAGGTTCCATTTCCTGAGGCCTTGACCAAGGGAAAGAGGAAACCCAAAACTGTGGCACTTGAGGAGGGCCTGGTCAAGCTCTTTGAGCAGGTCCAAATAAACATCCCCTTGATGGATGCAATATGCCACATACTGGCCTACACATGATTCCTGAAAGATGTATGTACACCTAAGCATAAGCCGTAAACCAAAGGCAGGAATCCAATCATATTGTCGGAGCAAGCCAGCTCCATCAATTTGAGCAAACTCCCACCTGAGGCAAAAGACCCAGGCACCCCTCTGATCTCCTGTGCAATCGGTGATATACAGTTTGATAGAGCTTTATTGGACCTAGGAGCTTCCATAAATTTGATACCCACATCCCTACTAGAGCATTTCGAAGAATCTGAGCTAAAATCGACAGAGATGACTTTGCAATTAGCAGATCGATCCATCAACTCACCTAAAGGAATTCTCGAGGATGTTATACTTCGGATATGTGATTTTTATTTTCTTGTAGACTTCATTGTACTAGACATTGATGCTCCTAAGAAATTCAAAGATACACTGATCATATTAGGGAGACCATTTTTTGCCACAGCTAGGGCCAACATCAATTGTGAAGAGGGCCAGATCGAGTTAAAATTTGGGGACAAAACATTGAAAATTGATATTTTTAAGGCCTAAAAAGGAATAAACTGTGGGGTTATCGAATAGATCTATGATATCAAATCCATGGTTGAAGAGCCATTTGTTGAGGAAAACCCGCTTATCTCTGATATTCAACCACAAGAGGATCAAACCCTACAATTAGAGGAGCCTAGACCAGACCTAGACACACCTACAGCTCCCACCTTTGCTTCCGAAACCCACCCTGAACCACCTGCTGCTGCTGATAATCCGATCATGGAATTGAAGCCCCTCCCTAATCATCTCAAATACATCTTTTTGGATTCTAATCTCATGTTTCTTGTGATCATCAATTCCCAACTAACTTCTGATCAGGAAACATGATTGATTTCTATCCTCTAGCATCATCGGAGAGCCATTGGTTGGACTCTCGATGACTTGACAGGTATTAGCCTTTCATATTGCACACACCACATCTACATTGAAGAGGGCTTTCAACCATCCCGTGAAATGCAGAGACATCTGAATCCGAACTTGCAGGATGTCATGAAAAAGGATATCATTAAGTGCTAGATGCTGGGATCATCTACCTGATCTTCGACAGTCTTTGGGTGAGTCCAATCCAGGTTGTGCTGAAGAAGGTTGGACTCACCGTGATTACGACTGAAACCAGAGAAACCATTCCAACCCGTATTGCAAACTCGTGGAGAGTTTGCATTGATTACCGAAGGCTGAATGCCTCCACAAAAAAGGATCACTTTCCACTGCCATTTATTGATTAGATCCTTGAGAAATTGGCAGGAAATCGAATCTTCTGCTTCTTGGACGGGTACTCTAGTTATAATCAAGTGGCAATCCATCCTAAGGATCAAGAGACGACTACCTTCACCTGCCCCTACCGGACATACGCATTCCGTAGGATGCCTTTTGGGCTCTGTAATGCACCCGCCACCTTTCAGCGGTGCATGCTTGCCAAATTCTCTGATATGGTAGGTGATTACCTTGAAGTCTTCATGGATGACTTCTCGGTATTTGGGGAATCTTTTGAAGATTGCTTCTTACACTTGGTCCAAATCCTCAGGTGGTGCATTGACGTGAATTTGGTTCTCTCCTAGGAAAAGAACCATTTCATGGTTCTTGAGGGAATTGTCCTAGGACATCTTATCTCCAAGAATGGCATCCAAGTTGATTGGGCTAAGGTTAATTTGATTTCCAAACTACCTATCCCTAGCTCGGTCAAGGACATCAGATCTTTCTTGAGGCACATCAATTTTTATCGTTGATTCATTCCTGATTTCTCAAAATTCATGCGCCCCCTGACTAAGCTCCTATCAAAAGATGTCCCCTTCAAAATAACCGAGGAGTGCACTCGTGCATTTGAAAATCTACGTGACCGAGTCACCCAAGTGCCTATCCTGCAATCCCTTAATTGGTCTCAACCCTTTGAGATCATGTGCGATGCATCTGACTATGCAGTAGGTGTGGTGCTTGGGTAGAAAACTGACAGGAAACCCATGGTCATCTACTACGCTAGCAAGACACTTGATGAGGCTCAGTGTAACTATACAGATACTGAAAAAGAGTTGCTAGCTGTAGTATTTGGCCTAGAAAAATTTTGATCTTATCTCTTGGGTTCCCACGTTATCATATACTCGGATCACACCGTAGTGAGGCACCCACTTGTGAAGAAGGACGTGAAACCTCGACTAATTCGCTGGATTTTGTTGTTGTAAGAATTCGACCTCGAGATTTGTGACAAGGTGGGAAAGTAGAATGTGGTAGCTGATCACTTGTCCCGCCTTCCTTCTGCTATCATCGACCCTTCCAGCCTAATCACAGAGCATTTTGTTGAAGAACACCTCCTGACTATTGGTGCGGAACTTCCCTGGTATGCCGATTTGGTTAATTACTTGGCATCTCATTAGATCCCGTCTGAATGGCCGAAGGCCAAGAAAGACAAATTGCTTTCTGATGCCAAGTATTACATATGGGAAGACCCATACCTCTTCCGCATTGGTGCTGATCAGATCATCAGACGTTGCATCCTGGAAGCGAAAATTTAGGATATCTTGTCCTTCTACCATGACCAGGCCTGTGCAGCAGACACTTCTCCGGACATAAAAATACATTTAAAGTCCTCCAGTGTGGCTTTTATTGGCCCATGATCTTCAAGGACACACACGATTACTATCAGGCATGCACTCATTGCTAGACCTTAGGCAACATGAGCCACCGAGATATGATGCCCTTACAGCTGATTCTCGTGTACAATAATAAGATGGTTTTCACTTTCGAATAATATATTCAGATGATTTATCGTTGTAGGATCAAAGTGGTGGAAAACCACTAAACAAAACAATTAAAATTAAAATTAAACCACTTGCAGAAGAGGGGGTCGTGTCCACAGGGAGGCAATGATGCAATAAAATCTCGATTATTTCGTATTCTTTCAATCAAGTGTGAAATCCATAGTCAAATCTGACATGAAATGCAATGGAAAAAAGATGCACAATAACTCAAAAATATAAGGGTAGATGTACAATTTTTCCTCAATGAAATATTCAATAAATATGTGATGATTCTATGTAATTTCCAATTGACATGCATTAGAGAAAATTTGTGCACATGTGAATAACAATAGCCACACAATTATCCGAAAGCATGAGTATGAAGTCACAATTTCACCATAATAAAATAATCATAAATTAAAATTAATTTTGGTGGCAATGGCATTCAAATGTAAATAGTAATTAACGTAAAAGCAGAGGATTTTACCTCTCTCCTCCTTGCGCATGGGAGAGAGGTTTAATCGAGGAGCTACTCCTACAAGAGGTCGGCTAAAGCGAGGCCTTCGCGGTGGTGGCAACGGTGTGACATGAGATGGCTGGAGCCGGCCTGCTGGAGGGGAGGAGTGTTGGTGGTGGAGGAGCCTGCTACTGCCGCACGTGCTGCAGGCGCAAGGAGAGCAGCGCACGCGGCGCGTGGGTGCGTGGAGGTGCGGCTTTGCTGGACACACAGGTGCGCACGAGAGTGGTGGCGTCGGCTACAGGTGTTGCAGGGAGGCACTGGAGGTGGGTGCATGGAGGTGTGACTCTGCAGGCCGTAAGGGGTGCGCGGATGGGTGCTGGAGCGTAGGCTGTGGCGTGCAGACGTGAAGGCACGTGGAGCGTGCGCTGTGGATGAGCGAAGGTGCGGAAGTGTAGGGGCTCTGGTTCTGGAGAATGCGAGGAGGCACGGGCATGCTGGTTGGGCTGGAGGCACGTGGTGGGTCTAATGGAGCGAGGGGGGGCTGCTGGCACGTGCGCTGGCTGAGATGAGGGTGCTAGGGTGAGAGCGTGCGTGCGCAGGTGGCTGGTGAGGGTGAAGGCGGGGGCGTGCACTGGCAGAGTTGAGGGCGCGGTGGGCTGGATGCAGCATGTGCTCGGGTGGTGCGTTGGCTGGAGGTGCGGGCGGCGGTTGAGGTGGGCACGCATGCTTGCTGCGGTGGCTGAGGTGAGGGTGCGCTGGAGGTGGCGTGAGTTGCTGGCAGGAAGAGTTGCAGTTCTTTGTGCTGCAATGGGTGTGGCGAGGTTTTTGGGTTCCTTTTGGTGGAGTGCAGGAAAAACAGTGAATGGGGAAGAAGATGGAGGTGGATGCTGGTGATGGCAGTGAAGATGGTAGCATGCACGCCTGTGTGTGCTTATGGTGGAGCAGCGTGCATTCACGGTGATGCGAGCAAGCTCCGAATGGTGGTGCGGCCTGTCACACCACACGCCCACGGTGGTGGAGGCTTGCTGCCACGGTTGAGGCCGGTGGTGGTGGAGTGGATGAGAGTGGTGCACTCTCTGCACAGTGATGAATAGGGGTGGGGGCCTCCTCCTCAACGGCAGCTCTCCCTTCTCCTTTTGTAGCCACAGCCACACTGATTTGAAATTCAAAATGTCGTAGCATGAATGTGATGCACAGGAGGAGGTGAAGCTGGAGGAGTTACCTATGCAAGGAGAAAAAGAATAAAATAATAAAATAATTAGGGTTATTTATACATAACATCTTAACTTCTATGTTAATTAAAATAGTGCATCTAATTAATTAACTAATTAAATCTATGCAACCCTAGGTTAATTCTAAATGCATGAATTATGTACTTAAGCTAAAAATATGAATTAATTTATTTATATCCTAATGTATGCTACCTAAATGTTAAAATTAATTTATTGTCTAGACATTTAGATACTTAAATAGCCCACGAATATGGGCTAATCATGTGAAATCTTCGATATATGGGGAATTGATTTTATGGGTCCCTTTCATAAATTAGATGGCTTCAAATACATTCTCCTCACTGTGGATTACGTGTCCAAATGGATTGAAGTCATCCCGACCCAAACCAATGATCATAAGGTGGTAATCAAGTTCATTCATCAGCACATCTTCTCACGGTTTGGTGTCCCACATGCTATTATCTTTGATGGAGGGACCCATTTCACCAATGCACAGTTCATATCCATAATGATAAAGTATGGGGTGCCGCATTGAATCTCGACTCCTTACCAGCCCCAAACCAATGGATTGGTTGAACTGTCTAATCAGGAGATCAAGAAAATCCTTCAGGTACTGTCTGGCCTAATAGGAAGGATTGGTCATCCCGCCTTCCGGAAGCTTTGTGGGCCTATAGGATCGCCCACAAAATCCAATTAGGTATGTCTCCATTCAGACTCGTGTACGGGAAGGCATGCCACCTACCCGTTGAAATGGAGCACAAGGCCTATTGGGTAGTACGAAAGTGCAATCTAGATCATTTTAAGGTTGGAACCCACCAGCAATTACAAATGAGCGAGATCAAGGAACTACGCAATGTCACGTACGAGAACTCGTGAATTTACAAAGAGTGGGTTAAAACCTTTCATGAAAGGCACATATCTAGAAAAAATTTTCATCCTGGTTAGAAGGTCCTACTCTTTGATGCCAAACTCAAGCTATTTCCAGGCAAACTAAGATCAAAATGGATTGAACCATTCCTTGTCAGATGTGTTTTTTGAAATGGGCTATAGAAATTAGTGAACTCAGCCATGGTTCTGAACCACTTATTGTGAACAGTTAGAGACTCAAATCATTCATTGAACTCACTGACACAAACTTAGCTGAGTTATCTTTTGATCTCCATTCTCCCTGAGCCTATTACGCCCAACTGATGGTGCTAAACTTAGCGCTTAATGGGAGGAAACCCATCATCTCTTTAAAAAACCCCAAAATCCCAAAATCCTTTTGACATAACTCTCTTCTGATCTCATATTGCACTTTAGGGATAGTCCATTAGAATAGTCGACTCCACCTTTGGTACACATACCAGAGCTTGAAATTGTTCGCAATAGTCACCCCTAAATTACAATAGTACACCCACCCTTTGAACCTGTTCTAATGTATGATATAAGCTGAACTCGAACCCACCTAATTTACAATGAGGACATTGCAAATTATAGGCATGGGAGGGTATTAAAGTGCAAAACACTGTGAAAATCAAATCTCACAAAAAGGATTTCATCCTAAAAAAAGAAAGGTTGAAAAAGATCCATTTGAGAGAAAAAAGTGAAAAAGGAGGGAGGAAAATTGAAAAGAAAAGAAAGGAGAAAAAAGATAAAGAAAAAATTGAGTTCCTTCAAAATAATATGGAACTTACTTAACTTCTAGGTTGGATCGAATGCTGAATTAAGACCTGGAAGACTAAAACTTAAGGGATTAGTGGCAAATACCAACCTTAGGCCTCTTGGATCTATTCTCATATTTAAATACTCACATACTTGTCAAGATCTGGATTAATCCTCGAGAGGTTGAGGAAAATGCAAAGCTTATGTATTAGGTCTAAGGCTTAGGTAGTATTCAGCCCTATTAACTGACCTCTGGTTTGCGGGACTCGGTAACTTAAGCACCCTAAATCACACACAGTCTGGTTCAGTGCACTTAAATATGAAATCATGCCAAAAGTATTTATGCTGCTCTGTAAATGGTCCTAAGATCTAGATTAGGAGCGGCTCGAAAACACAAGTTGATTTGGACAAGTTCCTGGCGGGGAGAGGCAGGAAATTCCCCTTGAAGATGTGCAATAACATATCTTCTCCTCGGTGCTTGTCTCCTAGGATATCTAAATATCCTACCAGGGGCACATAAGCACCTTGTGCTGGTTCAAATGCCATGGGTGGCATTATCACGAAATGGCGATTGCCAGGGTCTAGATTTAGCTACAGAATGCCATGAGTGGCACTATCTCGAAGTGTTAAAAGCTAGCGTTCTAGGGGTTACCATGGGCGATGCTATCTTGAAGCATCGATTGCTGGGGACCCTGCGAGGATTGATGGTGGGGATAAGGAATCCGATACAGAATGTGTTTTGGGCCAATCCGAGGTTGGATCTAAGGAAAAATATATTGAAAAGAAAAAGAGAGAGAATGCTCTCCACAAATGAAAATCTTCTTCTATCCCTCTCTCCCTTACAAAAATGCACTGGTAAACTGAACCTGGGCTAACAATGTTACAAGCACAGGTGCTTTAATCGCTAGGTCCAACAGACCTTAGGATAGTTCCTGTGGGCCTTAGAAACCTTCACGACAGACTGAGGCGAAAGCTAGTCAGGTTTGGATCTGGGCTGTTACTTGAGTACCTCTAGGCCTATTGTTGGTATTAAGATCTGATTCCTAAAATTGTGAATTAGTAGGGCATCCTGATGGTTACATCCGACCTAGATTACTAGTTTGGTCCATAAGGTTTTGCTAAGGGATTAGAAAAAGCTAGTGTTTGAGCGATAGATCGGTGTTTTTAAAATTGTCGTGTTGTAATATAGCCAAAATAGTGCTCAAACAAATAAATTTATTACTCGAAAAAGTTCCAAGGTCAAACACAGGGAGCAATATGGAATTCAGTTCTCAAGAATTGCAATTTAAAATAAGAAAGCTATGAAATTGTAAATAAAAATTGCTTTAGAATAAAGTAGCACTAAGATCAAGTGTCAAAATGCAAAAATAATAGAGTAAAATGATGATTTAGATCACCAAATACTCTTTACAATGATAGCTAATGAACTTAATGTATATATGAAATGAAGTGCAACCCAAGCAATCGTTTGATTAGTAAATCAGATGGCTTAAACTATTTAAGCCTCTCTGTTCTTCTTTTCTCTTTCTCTTCTCTGCCTTTCTTCTTCTGCTAGTTACAACCATTGTTCTTCCTTTCTTTCTTTCTCTGTCTTTCTTGCCTCTGCAATTCTTCTTCCTTCAACCCTTGTTCTTTCTCTTCTTTCCTCAAACAGTAGGGGAAACTTCTTGAATTCGGCTAAGTGTTAGCTGATTCTCACCAAAAGCAAAACCCCCCTCTACCTGCGCAGGTTCTCCTCTCTTTCTCTCTTTAGGATCCACTCTTCCAGAGCCATAGGGTAATCGAGTTATCGGACCTAGCATACCTGGGTCCAGGCTCACCGGCAGTGGGTGATGAGCGAAGAGTGAGGGTTAGGTGGGTTAACGGGTCAGGCCAGGTCCGTGGGTAGAGGTCACGGACGGGGCGGTGAGTGGGTGAGAGGGACCTCATGCCGTGTTTGGAGGTGAATAGCCTACTTGACAAATACAATTTATGCGTGGCTACGGGGTCATCTATTCACGATGTGGCACTAATGCCGCGCTTGTCCTTCACGCGAACAGTAGCAGTAGGTGGCCTTCAATTGGCATCTTTGGAGCAGTCGATGCTCCCAATTGACCACCTGGGGACGTTCTTGGAGGTAGTTTGCACTTCCTGAGGTCGTCACCAGGGGACTTCATGGTTAGAACACCACAAACACTGCCAGAGAAGACAACACGGTGGCGGAGCTCCATCCTGAACCTGAAATAGAGAATAAGGCCTTTCAGCTACGTCAAAACACCTCAGAAGGTTTGCCGTAGCACGACGAACGTAATGGCAGTGGTTTAGTGGAGGATGGGTGTGGATGGTGGCCGAACGATCACAGGTTAGGTCATTGGTGATAGGTTTGTTCGGGGGTGGTGTGAGTGGATGGAATGGGAAATTGAAAGAGGGGAAATGAGCGGAGAAGTGTAACGAAGGTTTTGAGGTAGTTGGCGAGGAGTTTGGTGGCATGTGGAGCGAGATGTTCCTTGCCGAAGGTGTGGCCAAAGTAGTGGAAGACGGAGACGCAGAGGCATGGTCAAGGTCGAAACGGCTTGTCAAAAATGTTGGTGTGATAAGGAAGAGGTTAGGGAGTAGTTGAAGGTACAAGCAGACGAAGTGGGAAGGAGAAGGAGCCAGTTGTGGTGTTGCCGGCACCTGAGAGGAGAGCAGCTCCAGAGAGAGGGAGACGGCGAGGAAGAAGAGGATCAGGGTGCCAGTTGGTATGGCTCGACGCAAGAAGAAGCAAGGAGGATGACTCCACTGTCGGTATTGCAAATGAAGGATGAAGATGGACGGAGGGGCTCGTTGGACGGAGAGGAGCTTTCGGGCGAGAGAGAGAGGAATTAGTGGGGGAATCTTGGCTAAGTTCGAGCGTGAGGGGGAAGGCCTGAGTAGGAGGTTCTTTTATAGACCTCAAGAGGAGGTTTTGGGATTGGGAAGGAAGTTTCCCAAGCTTGGAAAGCTTGCTAGAGTTGGGAAATTTCTTGATACCCAAATCTCTCATGCATTCGCATGAGAAATTGGGAAGGTTTTGGGGTGTGGGATTTGGTTCAAAAGGGGATTTCTTAACGAACTTCCCTTTCAAATTTGAAAGGGATTCGTCAAGAAATCAAGAAGTTCTTTCCAAATTAAGGTCACTAGAGCAAGTACGAATAGGTTTAATGGCAGCAGGGACCTTTTTCTGAGAACGACAACAAAGTTAGGGGTCTGTTTGAAAAGATTTTGAAAGTTAAGGGCAAAAATGTAATCAGATAGGATCAAGTTGTAAACTGGGTCAAGACAAGCTCATCTTGAGTCCAAATTTTGGTATGAACCTATTTTGGACCTAAGGAATCCAATGGTGATGTTGGAGTTTGGTTTTTACCACGTTTGATTGGGTAATTTATGAAAGAACCTAAATTAGGATAAATATCTATCTGAGACTCTATTTTGGGTCAAAACGAGTTCTGATGATCTATTTAAAGGTTTCAAACCCAAGAGAATATTTTTCTATGAATTCTAAAGGGTTTAGGTGAATTTTATTTTGACTAGAACCTCAGTTAATTAAGTAGGTCTATTTTTAGGGTTTAAAAAGTCATTTAATTCTCAAAACTTTTGCGAACCCTTTTCTAATTGTTTTAACCCACTTATTAGCCTTTTAGGACCATTTGACCCTTAATTAACCCCTAGGAAAATCCGTGGTTGTGCTGCATTCATGATATGCTGGTAAAATTACAGTTTTAACCTTAGTTTCTTATTTTTCCCTTAGAATGATTATGTAGTGACTTATGATTCTCTGGCAATTATGTAGGAGTATTTATTGACTTAATTGGATCAAAATGAGATAATTATGGCTCATGATGGTGCTCCCATCATACCCCCATGCCTAGCTTTTGCTAGTTCCTTAGCAAAATTTCAAGGTATTAACTTTGATTCTAGACCATATGACTTTTGATGCTTAAAATTTTGATGTGTGCCTTCTTATGTAGATTAGGTTAGAATGTCGATAGTAGGCCTAGAGGTACTCAAGTACCAACTAAGATTCAGACCTGACCAGCTCTAGCCTCTGTTCATCGTGAAGGTTTCTATGGCCCACAGGAACTAACCTAAGGTTCGTTGAACTCCGCGGTTAAAGCACCCATACTTGTAACATGTTTTAGCCTAGGTTCAGTTTGCAGTGCGTTTTTGTAAGAGAGAGACAGAAGAACTTTTCTTTATTTTTGGAGAATTTTCTCTCTCTTTTCTTTTTATTTCTAGCCTCGGATTAGCCTTACAACACGATCTATATTGGATTCATAGTTCCCACCATCAATTCTCGCAGGGTCCTTGGCAATCGATGCTTCGAGATAGCACCGCCCATGGCAACCCCCAGAACCATAGCTTTCGAGATTTTGAGATAATCCCGCCCATGGCATTCTGTAGCTAAATCTAGACCCTGGCAATCGATGTTCTGAGATAATGCTACCCATGGCATCTGAACCATCACAAGGTGCTTACATGCCCCCGGTAGAATATTTAGATATCATAGGAGACAAGCATCGAGGAGATGATATGTTATTGTGCATCTTCGAGGGGAATTTTTCGCCTCTCCGCATCGGGAACTCGTTCAAATCAACTTGTGTTGATCAACCGCTCCTAATCTAGGTAACTTTTTTTTTTCAGAACAGATTTAACGCATTTGCATGATTTTGATACTTAGGTGCACTAAACGAGGCTGTGTGTGGATTAGGGTGCTTAGGTTACCAAGTCCCACAAATCAGAGGTCAATTAACGAGGCCGAATAATCCCTAAGCCTTAGATCTAATACTTAAGTTTTGCATTTTCCCCAACCTCTTGATGACTATCCATATCTTAGCGGATACTTGAATTTTTAAGCCTATGATTGTAGCCCAAGAGGCCTAAAATCAGTGTTTCTCCTGATCTCCTTTTATTCCTTTAGCACTTTTTTCCTTTCATTTTCTTCCTTTTAATTTGGTCTAGAACTAAGTAAATTCCTTAATCTTTTACTAATGACTATCCCTTTTTCTTTTCTTTTCAAATTGTGCTCCTTTCTGACATTTTTATCTCCTCTCCTTTTTCTCCTCAAAAATGATATGCCATCAAAATTTCCTTCCTTCTATTTTTGTTCTTATTCAATTTTTTTTTTATTTTTTTGGAATATGTGATTTTTTTGATGAAATCCTTTCTTGTGAAGTGATTTTCACAGCATTTGCACTTTAATACCCCCCCATGCTTATGATTTGCAATGTCCTCATTGTAAATTAGGTGGGTTCAAGTTCAGCTTAGATCATTCATTACAATAGGTGTTGGGTGGGTGAATGGGTCGGGGTGACTGTTGCGGATGATTTCAAGCTTGGGTATAAATACCAGAGGTGGTGTCGGCTATTCTAATGGATGAACTCTAAAGTGCAATATGAGTTCAACATAAGATGTGTCAGGAAGGGTTTCAGGTTTTTCAAAATGATGGATTGCCTCCCATTAAGCGTCGAGTTTAATGTCATCAACTAGGCATAAGAAGCTCAGGGATAATGGAGATCAAAAAATACCTCAGCCAAGTTTGTATCAGTGAGTTCAATGAACAGTTTGAGTCTCTGACCGTTCACGACAAAAGGTTTTGAATCATGGCTGAGTTGACTGATTTTGACAGCTCCATTTCCAAAGATTCGTCGGACAAGGTATGGTCCAATCCATTTTGATCTGAGTTTTCTTGGGAACAATTTGAGTTTGGCATCAAATAGTAGGACTTTCTGACCAGGGAAAAAGATCTTTCTAGATATGTGCTTGTCGCGAAAGGCCTTAACCCACTCTTTGTAAATTTGTGAGTTCTCATATGAGTCATGACGTAGTTCATCGATCTCACTCATTTGAAGCTTTTTGTGGGTTCCTGCCTTAGAAAGATCGAGATTGCAGTTCCGTACTGCCCAATAGGCTTCGTGCTCCAATTCGATGGGGAGATGACATGCCTTCCCGTACACCAATCTCAAGGGAGACATGCCTAATTGGATTTGTGGGCAGTCCTATAAGCCCACAAAGCTTCCGAAAGTTGGGATGACCAATCTTTCCTGTCAGGTCGAACAGTGACCTAGAGGATTTTCTTGATCTCCTGATTTGATAACTCAGCTAGACCATTAGTTTAGGGGTGATAAGGAGTCGAGATTCTATGCGACACCCCGTACTTGGTCATCAGTGATCTGAACTTAGCATTCATGAAATGGGTCCCTCCATCAGAGATTATGGCACGTGGAATCTCGAACTGAGAAAAGATGTTCTGATGAATGAATTTGATAGCCACCTTATGATCGTTGGTTCAGGTCAGAATGGCTTCGATCCATTTGGACATGTAGTCAACAGCGAGAAGAATGTATTTGAAGCCGTCCGAAACAAGGAAGGGTCCCATGAAATCAATCCCCCAGATATTGAAGATTTCGCATACGAGAATCGGCTGTAAAGGCATCATATCGCGGCGGCTCATGTTGCCTAAGGTCTGGCAACGAGTGCATGCCTTACAATGATTGTATGCATCTTTGAAAATTGTGGGCCAATAGAAGCTGCACTGGAGGACTTTTGCTGCGGTTTTATGACCAGAGAAGTGTCCACCGTAGGCCTGGTCATGGTAGAAGGACAAAATGTCTTGAATTTTTCCTTCTGGAACACATCGTCGGATGATTTGATCAGCACCAATGCAGAAGAGATACGAGTCTTCAAAAAAGTAGTACTTGGCATTGGAAAGTAATTTGTCCTTCTTGGCTTTTGGCCAATCGGACGGGATCTAATGTGATGCCAAGTAGTTTACTAGATCAGCAAACCATGAAGTCTCGAACTGATAGTCAGGAGGTGCTCATCAGGAAAATGTTCAGCAATGGGTCCGAAAGGGTCGATAATGTCAGAAGGAAGGCGGGATAAATGATCAGCTACCACATTCTGTTTTCCTTCCTTGTCACGAATCTCGAGGTCAAACTCTTGCAACAGCAAGATCCAGTGGATTAGACAAGGTTTCGTGTCCTTCGCAAGGAGGTGCCTCACAGTAGTGTGATCTAAGTAAATGATAATGCGGGAACCCAAAAGATACAATCTGAACCTTTCCAGGGCAAATGCTACGACTAGCAGCTCTTTCTCAGTAACTGTGTAGTTATGCTAAGCCTCGTCAAGTGTCTTGCTAGCATAGTAAATGACCACGGGTTTCCCATCTATTTTTCTGCCCACGTACCGCACCTACAGCGTAATCAGATGCATTGCACATGATCTCAAAGGGTTGAGACCAATCAGGGGGCTGCAGGATAAGTGCTTGGGTAACTCGATCACGTAGGACTTCAAATGCCTGAGTGCACTCCTCGTTGATTTCAAAAGGGACATCTTTAGATAACAGATTTGTCAGGGGGTGCGTGATTTTTGAGAAATCGGGAATGAATCAACGGTAAAAATGGGCGTTCCCCAAGAAGGATCGGATGTCTTTGACCGAGCTAGGCATAGGTAGTTTGAAAATCAAATTCACCTTGGCTCGATCAACCTGGATGCCTTTTTCAAGGATGAGATGTCCCAGGACAATTTCCTCAGGTACCATGAAGTGGCTCTTTTCTCAAGAAAGAATGAAGTTCACTTTGATGCATTGCCTAAGGATCTGGACCAAGTGTAGGAGGCAATCGTCAAATGATTCACCAAATACCGAGAAGTCATCCATGAAGACTTCAAGATACTCACCTACCATATATGAGAATATGGCAAGCATGCACCGTTGAAAAGTAGCAGGTGCATTGCAGAGACCGAACGGCATCCTTCGGAATGCACATGTTCCAAAGGGGAAGGTGAAGGTGGTCTTCTTTTGGTCCTCGGGATGGATTGCGACCTGATTGTAACCGAAGTACCCATCCAAAAAGCAGAAGAATCGATTTCCCGCTAGTTTCTCAAGAATCTAATCAATGAATAGTAGTGGGAAATGATCCTTCTTTGTGGAAGAATTGAGTCTTCTGTAATCAATGCAGACTCTCCACGAGTTTGCTATATGGATCGGTATGGTTTCTCTAGTTTTAGTCATGATGATGGTGAGCTCTGCCTTTTTAGGCACAACTTGGATTGGGCTCACCCATAGACTATCAGAGATCGGGTAGATGATCCCTGCATCTAACTACTTGATAATCTCCTTTTCACGACATCCTGCAGATTTGGATTCAGGCGTCTCTGCATTTCACGGGATGGTCGTAAGCCCTCTTCAGTGTAGATGTGATGTGTGCAGTATGAAGGGCTAATTCCAATGAGATCATTGAGAGTCCATCAATGGCTCTTTGATGTTGCTGGAGAATAGAAATCAAGCGTGTTTCCTGATCAGGTGTGAGTCAGGAGTTGATAATGACAGGAAATGTCTGATTGGAACCCAAAAAGATGTACTTGAGATGATTGAGAAGAGGCTTTAATTCCAAAATCTGGTTTTCAGCAGCAACGGGTAGTTCAGGATGGGTGTTGGGAGCAAAGGAAGGAGCTATGGGTGTGTCTAGGTTGAATTTGGGCTCCTCTAATTATGGATTTTGATCCTCTTGTGGTTGATCAAAAATAATTTTTTCCTCAATAAAGTCATCAATCACAGCTTTAATATTGCAAATTTGTTCTATTACTTCACAATTAATTCCTTGTTGGGCCTTAAAGATGTCGATCTTTAGGGTCTTGCTTCCAAATTTTAATTCAATTTGGCCCTCCTCACAACTGACACTAGCCCTAGCAGTGACCAGAAAGGATCTCCCTAGTATGATCGGTATATTCTTCACATTCTCAGAAGCATCCATGTCTAAGACAATGAAATCCACTGGAAAATAGAAATCATGCACACTAGCTATGACATCCTCGAGAATTCCTTTTGGTGACTTAATTGATCGGTCAGCTAGCTGTAAAGTCATTTTAGTCGATTTAAGCTCAGATTCCTTGAAGTAGTTTAGTAGGGATGTAGATATCAAATTTATGGAGGCTCTTAAGTCCAATAAGGCTCGGTCAAATTGTATATCGCCGCTTGCACAGGAGATTAGAGGGGTGCCTGGGTCTTTTGCCTTAGTCAAGAGTTTGCTCAAAATGACAGAGCTGGCTTGGTTTGATAGTACGATCAAATTCTCCTCTTTGGTTCACGGCTTATGCTTAAGTGTACATACGTCTTTCAGGAATCGTGCATAAGCCAGTACGTGGTGTATCACATCCATCAAGGGGATGTTTATATGGACCTGCTCAAAGAGCTTAACCAGGTCCTCCTCAAGTGCCATGGTTTTGGTTATCCTTTTTCCCTTGGTCAAGGCCATAGGAAATGGAACCTCAGATGGTTCCTCTAGAATGGGTCCAGGTTCTTGATCTAGGATAGCGGTGTCTCGGATGACTATCCTAGGGTTAGGGTTTGTAATGCCAAGCTGGGTTTGGCTTGGATAAGGTGGGTCCTGTGCTGTTTTGCCAGTGCGGGTAGTAATAGAATTCAATCTCGCCTGATTCTAGTTTGGTGTGGGTGGAAGAGGTGCTTGCTGCTGGTAACCCGTATACGATGTCGAAGCCTCCATCTCGTTAGGTGATGGAGTATAAGGGGCCTGATAAACAAAGTGAACTTGGCTTGGATTTGGGTTCATAACGCATCACTAGTTTGGCACGTTATTCGGATTAGGCAGAGGTTGTGAAGGAAGTGCACCAGGTTGGCGAGGATTTGCCATCTGGGCAAGTTGATTGCGAACCTCTGTGATCTTGTCTTTGTGCTATTTTTGCATAGCCGCATTCATCTTCTGAATGTCAGCCAGAGTCTGAAGGATAAGAGTCATTTGATCTGTCTGAGTCAGCCAAGATTGATAAGTTGGGTTAGGCCGAGGCTGAGGCGGCTGATATGGACGAGGAGCTTGTGGTCAGGGCTGATATTGAGGTCTCTGATTTTGATGATTGCCTGACCATGTGAAGTTGGGATGATTACACCATCCAGGGTTGTAAGTGTTTGAGAATGGATCATTCTGAATGGCGTTGAGGTCCTCGTACGTCTGTGGTACCTCAAGAAAATTAGAATACGAGGGTTCAGAGTTCCCCCAACTAGAGTAGGTGGGTCCAGAGTTCCCTTCGAAGCTAGAATCAAATAGGGGTGGATACGGATCCATCCCCTGAGAAGGTCGGTGATAGAGGTTGTGCATAGCCTCCTTGCTGGAGGGTGGTTGCGTGAACGTGTTTTGCGAAGAGGTGGCTTGCTGCAAATGTTGAGTTAGTTCATCAACCTTCTTCTCAATAATAGAGACCTTGTCCAGATGACTGGCCATCAGTTCCAAGTCGACGGAAGAGGACAGGCCCTACGTCTCATGTTCTCCCTTTGGATTCGTCAATGCATGGTCATTCGTCCGATCGAACATGCCTATGGATTCATTATTGATGGAGTTCTCACACATATTGTCGAGAATCTCCCACACGGTCTCTTCATGTTGACCCATGATGTTTCCTCCGCAGGTCACATTGATGAATAATCGAATATCCTCACAGAGTCCCTGGTAAAAAGACTAGACTTGCTCCCATTTAGGAACTCTGTGATGGGGGCACTTTCGCATGAGATCCAAAAAATGATCCCATGCTTCGTGAAGTGGTTCTCCTGCTTGTTGTGTAAAATGTGTGATCTGGTGCCGTAAAGCATTTGTCCGACCAACAGGGAAGAACTTTCTCAAAAACTCAGAATGAAGTTCCACTCAGGTGTTGATTAGACGGGTTTGGGTTTGGTACCAGTGAGCAGCTTTATCCATGAGAGAGAAGGAGAACATTTTCATGAGTAGAACATCCCGATTTTGAGCTTCTGACCCGAAGGTCTGGGCTAGATACTTGAGTTGCTTGATATGCTGGAAGGGATCTTCAGAATTACACCCGTGGAATTTGGGAATGGCATGAATCATGTTGGGCTTGAGTTCAGTGTCAGGACCTCCAGTAGGGATTTGTACTCAAGGTTCGATTGCCACCGTAGCAGGATTGTAGTGATCTCGCATCATTGGACGTTGCGGTGGGTTCACAAAGGCTTGGAATAGATCATTGAGGCACTGAAGTTGATTTTCAAGATTATTTTCTTCTACGGGTTGTGCCATGATAATGGATGAAAGAGAATCAGGTTTAGATGAATCGGAAGAGATATCAATAGCTTTGGGTTGTCGTACAAACAAGGAGGTTGAGGCTTGGCCTCGACGTGAATGAGTAGCTAAACGAGGCCTCAAGGATGTTCTTAGAGACCTCCTCCCAAACATGCACCGATGGAGTAGATGAGAGGTGACTTGTCGATCTTTCGCTTTTAAAGTCGTTTGTAGTTTAATGTGGTGGAAAAATCGACTAATCAATTTTCAATAAGAAATAACCACTCGCAGAGGAGCGGGTCATATCCACAGGGAGGCAATAACGTATTAAAATTCGCGCCACTTAAAAATGTTTGTTCGTAGTCAATTTGGACAAGAACCAAGCCAAGATTGCCTTTAGATTAAGGTTTAAGCAAGAAACAATGCTGAAATGGCAATTATGAGAAACTACAGGATATTTTCTGCAATGCAGAGTCAATAGAATATGATTAAAATGTGGCAATGGCAGAAAATGTAAATTTTAATTAACATTTTACTGTAGCAAAACAGGGGAATTTTTCCCCGTTGTCTTGCGCGACGAGGAGCCGATGGCCGGGCGCGGGAAGCTCGGAGGAGGTCCCTTGGATCAAGGGCTTCGAATCGGTGGTGGCGGCGAGTCACGCGGCGGCCGGAGGTGGCCGAACGAGCTCCGGCGGAGGTGCTGCAGCTGGCAGCTTGCGCAGCCTGTTGACGTGAAGTCCGCCGCCTACTGCTGCTGCGGGGGTGGCTGCTGCCGCTGCCGTGGGCACTGCTGCGTCTGGCGTGGCAGGCGTTCGTCTGCAGGAGCGGGGAAGAGGGAGCTGCAGGCGGTTCTGCAAGCGCGGCGGAGGGTGCTGCAGCGCGGTTGGAGGATGGCGTGCGCTGCGGAGGGTCTGCGGAGGGCGCTGGCGTGATTGGCGTGGGCGGTGGTCTGCAGGCGCGTGGAGATGGCTGCGGTGGTCTGCAGGCGCGGTTGATGGTGGGCGCGGGGAAGGTGGCGTGGGCTGATCTGCAGGAGTGCGCAGGTCTGCAGCCGGTGAGCGGTGGAGGGTGCAGGCGGTCTGGTGGCCGATTGGAGAGTGCAGGCTGAGGAAGTGGAGGTGAGCGGGTAACTTCAGACGTCTGGGAAATCTCCCAGACGTCTTAAGTTACTGAGAGGGTGGCTGATCAGTAGCTCGGTGGTGGTGGTCTGCGACGACGGCGAGGAAGATGTACGCTAAGGTGCTCACGGTGATGCGGCGAGCTCCGGATGGCGGTGTGGCCTGTCACACCACACGCCCACGATGCTGGAGACTCGTCGCCACAGTAGAGGCCGGCAGTGTGGAGTGGAAGAGAGAGGTTCTCTCTGCACAGTGGTGGGTCGGTGGCGGAGGCCTCCCGAGCTCGGCTGCCTCCCTGCTCCTTTTGTAGTGGCCTGAACAAGTTTTAAATCAGCCGCCGACCAGATCCACCACATCCGCTCCCCCTTGAATGGCTTCATCACTGCAGCAGCCGGGCGTTGGAGCGGCACCCAGCCGTTCTGAAAGAAGAAGAATAAAGAAAATAATGTTAAAATATTAGGATTATTTATGTATAGACCCTCAACTTCTATGTTAATGAAAACAATGTACCTAATTGGTTATCTAATTAGATGAATGCTATTCTAAGCTAATTCTAAACGCACTTAAGATATGAATGCAATGTATGGATTATGTAATTAGAATAAAACTATGAATTAATCTATTTACATCCTAATTTATACTAAATAAATGTTAGAATTAATCTAATGTATGGGCACTTAAATACTTAAATAGCCCACAACTATGGGCTAATCAAATACCCCCATGCCTAGATTTTGCTAGTCCCTAGCAAAATTAAGCGAAACCTAGCACTCTAAGTAGACTAGTCAACTCACTTAGTCTTCCTTCAGAAGCATATTAAGTTCAGGTTCTAAACCCAAGGTTCCTAAGTAGTTGCTAAGTTACAGACTAGGTCGGCTAAAGACGAGTTGCAGGCACAAGTTTCCCTGATTTCTGACTCTACCCTAAAGTTTATTGATCCCTGAGATTAAAGCATCCGTGCCTGTGTATTGGTCTGAGTTATTTGAGTTAAAGGTTTTTTTTTATATATATATATATACTTTTTTTTTTGTTTGATTCTTCTAAGTCTAACCTCAGATCAGCTATCAACACGATCTGTGTCGGATTCATTGTCCCCATTACCATACCTCGAAGGGTGCCTGGCTTTCGATGCTTCGAGATAGCACCGCCCATAACGACCCCAAGAACTCCTGGCAATCGACACTTCGAGATAGTATCGCCCATGGATTTCTTAAGAGAATTCAGGCCTATGGCAATCGGCACTTCGAGATAGGGCCGCCCATGGTACCTGAACCGCGGAATGCACTTACATGCCCCCAGTAGGATGGATATCCTAAGAGACAAGTGCCGAGGAGGTAATATGTTATCATCGCATCCTCAAGGTGAGTATATACTCCACCTCTCCTGCGGCGGGAACTCTTCCAATCAAAATGTGTTTTCAAGCCTCTCTTAAGTCAAAACTAAGAGAACCAAATCTCTTTTCAGAAAGACAGAAATTAAGTTGATTACCAGACCAAGTGTGTGAAATTTGGATGCTTGGGTTACAAGGACCCGTAAACCAAAAGGTAGAATAAGACTCCAGGTACTACCCCACCTTTTAACTCAAACCCTAGCTTCCCTTCCTCAACCTCTTGAGGAATGGTCCGCAACTTAACTCCTACTTAAGTTTTTAAGTCCACAAAGGACCCTAAAGGTCTAAAGCTAGTAGCTCATTTAGCTTCTAAAGTTTGACCCTAGAATTAACTTAGTCTACCCTAGAGTTATGATTTGCTTAAGACTGCAAGATCTAGCCAGTTAAGCTCAAAACCTTTTTTTTTTTATGTACAAATGTATGCAATTATGCTATGTATATCCCCAAGTATACCCCCCCATGCCTAAAATGTGCAATGTCCTCATTGCATAGAAGGATATTACCTAGGTTAGAGCTGAGCTGAAAAGCCAAAGAACCTGCAAATCAAGTTCAAGAATTGCAGAAATAGGCCCTAAAAATGAGCAAAGCAAAGTTGGCCTAGAAAATAGGTAACCTAGGATGTTGGTGAGCTGATGATGAATCCCGATAGCAAATGCTCGCCCAACTAAAATGGGAATGAAATCTTCCCAGGTCACCAGAAGAGGTTCTAAAGGATAAACAGGTAAAATAACCTCCAAAGGGGTAGGGGGAGGATGACAAGGATCCTCCAAAAAGAATGGGGAAGGAATGGTATAGAGATAAACCCCCAGGGTCATGGACTGACTAAAGAAATCATCAATCCATACACGATACTCCATTACAGGATATATTGGTCTGTTAAGCCCCCTAGTCAAAACAAAAGTGAGCAATTCTCTAAGGCAAGGATCGTCTAGGGTGTCCAAGTTACGAGGTTGTGGGATGGCCATAAGATCTAGGTTGGGTTTAATCAGCTCGGTGTCCATCCCAAACACTCTTTCTAAATCCTCAATTTCATCCCTAGCATTCCTTGCACCATCACATGTATCTTCCTGCTCTTCATCAGGAGTCACAATTTCGCTTTCAGATATAAGCGAATCAAAGGGTGACTTCGAAGTGAATGAAGGCAGGTTGGAAGCAACAGATCTAGGGATTATCCTATGAATGTCATCCCCGGGTTTTTGTTCTTTACTCAAATCTTCCCTGGAGTCTATATGTGAATCCACATAAATCTTAGAAATTGCTTCCAAATTTTCCATCATTTTATCATGAGGAGAAATATCATCAATGGGTGTGCTAAGGAAACCTAATTTGGTCAAATTTGTGACATCCTCAGGGGCTAACACTTCAAATAAGACATAATCACCCTTAGTGTCACTCCAAATCTTGAATGTAGGTTCCTCATATAATTCATCTTCCTCCTCATCGCACAATTCATCATGTACCCGAGGTGTAGAATCATTTAATATCTCAGCAGATCCCCTAGGGTGCTCTATCTGAGGTAAATGGTTTACACTGGTAACATCAGACTCCTCAGATAGGTCAATTTCTTTAGGGTTAGGTTCCTTAAGGGTGGGTTTGAGTTCCATATCGTGATCAGAAGGGAGGGTAGGATTAACAACTTGACTTTGACCCACTTCATCAAATGTCACGAAAATACTATCATCTGGGTCGAGGTCTTCCAATGGTACTATCATTCCCTTCTTTTGACTCAATATAATTCAGGTGGATACTCAACCTTATCATCATCTTCCTCAGGTTGCCACCTTTCTTCATCCAATGCATAGCTACTGTCATGTGTATTTTCCTCCCACCTAAAGTGTAGATCGCTCAAAGAATTGTTATCTAATGGGGAGGTTTCAAAATCGATCCTTGAAAAGTAGTTATTCTCCCCAGAATTTCCCTCCAACTTAAAGTGTAGCTTTCCCACGGGAGATGCATCTATTGTAGAGGGGTGTACGTCATCCTCAATGGGGTAGATTGGGTGGCTAATTTCATCTCTTTCTTGTTGGCCTGCTCTCAAAGATTCTCCTAACAATTCACTCATTTTGTTTTGTATTTTCTGTATTTCCATCTTCAAAGAGGAGAGGTCATTTCTATCATGAGAGAAGTCAGGCTCAGGCTCATAGTACCCATGAGTGTTTGTCCAACCATAATACTTTTTCAGGGAGGGTGGGTTGGGTATTTCTTTGGTATGTGGGATATTGGGCAAAGCAAATCCCGCTCCTGAGTTCTGCTCACTAATTTGGGGCTTAACTAGGCCAATACTCCTATAATAGGAGTAAAACGGATCCCAATGATTGTCATTATGTCCATCAAGGAATGGACCATCTTGGCGTCTGGGATCGAAGGATGCAGAGTGGGGGTGAGGGTGTGGGCAAGATGTGAAAGGATGAAAATCAATGTGGTCCATTCTAACTCACACTTCAATCAGAATTCCCCAAGCAAGACACAATTCAAAAAGAACCTTTTAGGTCTTTCCCAATTTAGGCTTTTGATTTTAAGTCAGATTGCAGGTGACAATACAATTTGTTCAGTCAATTTACGTGCCTATTGCCAACCTATGGTTCGCCTAAGAAGACCTAGTTGGAGCTTAGGTGTTCTTCCCTAAATTTCAAATGGTCAAGTAAATCCAAAGACGGAAGATCGAGGGATGCAAGTAGGCCTAAGCCTTCCTTTGAAGCTGTGCTTTCGCGGTGCTCCTCAACTACCCCCAAAAGTCCGTGATAGGGTATCCCCCTCTTTGGATTTACAAAACCTTTGATCTCAAGTTCCGAACACTTCAGAATCCAACAAAAGGAGGGCTCTTGTCCTAGTATTTCCAAACCTAAGGAGTGTCTAGAAGCGTGTCGTGGTGCAAGTGAAATAAGTGTGCATACACTGTAAAAGATTTTGAACTTTGAATCGCACGCCAAGTTTGAAAATCAAATCCTTGGTTTTTAAAATGTCCTTCCTTTAATTAGTCCTTTTTCTAAAAAAATATGTGACCACTTGTTAGATTTATTCAGTACAGATTATGTGGTCTTCGCATTAAATCCCAAATGCAATGCGTGATCAAAAATAGGATGCAAAGTAAGAGAATACGTACCTTCCCTCCAGCGATCTTCAATGCAAAAATGCACGCAATGCAGAAAAGTAAATCTAGAGGCTGCTCATATAGACCTAAATGGTTCGTCCTAGGGCAGGCAGCTCATTTTTTTTTCTTTTTCTATTTTTTTTAGAACTACTTATGCACAAGCAAATAAAAGTAATAATAAAAAAAAAAATGATAAACCTAAATCTAAAGAAAAGGGAACAAGCTCCCAAAAATTACCCAACATGGGTCCAAAACAAAATCAGAGAACAAACCCTCAAAATATGCCCCAGAACAAGGGTTTCAAACTAACTGCAATGAAAAATTAAGTCTTCAGTCTTAATTCTATTCTAATTAAATTAGCGATTAAATACAATGGTGTCCGTCGCATCCTCGTCCTTCTCCTCCGTTTAAAAATGGCTCGCCCAATTCTCGTCTGGCGACGTCAAGAGTCGCCTCTCACATTGGCTGATTTGTAGCAAAACAAAGAAAATAATGAATGGTCAAATCTCTATGCAATTGACAAATAATCAAAATAAAATTAGGCAAAATTATTGCGTCTGTTGCCTCCCCGGCAACGGCGCCATTTGACTTGTCGATCTTTCGCTTTTAAAGTCGTTTGTAGTTTAATGTGGTGGAAAAATCGACTAATCAATTTTCAACAAGAAATAACCACTCGCAGAGGAGCGGGTCGTATCCACAGGGAGGCAATAATGTATTAAAATTCGCTCCACTTAAAAATGTTTGTTTGTAGTCAATTTGGACAAGAACCAAGCCAAGATTGCCTTTAGATTAAGGTTTAAGCAAGAAACAATGCTGAAATGGCAATTATGAGAAACTACAGGATATTTTCCGCAATGCAGAGTCAATAGAATATGATTAAAATGTGGCAATGGTAGAAAATGTAAATTTTAATTAACGTTTTACTGTAGCAAAACAGGGGAATTTTTCCCTGTTGTCTTGCGCGACGAGGAGCCGATGGCTGGGCGCGGGAAGCTCGGAGGAGGTCCCTTGGATCAAGGGCTTCGAATCGGTGGTGGCGGCGAGTCACGCGGCGGCCGAAGGTGGCCGAACGAGCTCCGGCGGAGGTGCTGCAGCCGGCAGCTTGCGCAGCCTGTTGGCGTGAAGTCCGCCGCCTACTGCTGCTGCGGGGGTGGCTGCTGCCACTGCCGTGGGCACTGCTGCGTCTGGCGTGGCAGGCGTTCGTCTGCAGGAGCGGGGAAGAGGGAGCTGCAGGCGGTTCTGCAAGCGCGGCGGAGGGTGCTGCAGCGTGGTTGGAGGATGGCGTGCGCTGCGGAGGGTCTGCGGAGGGCGCTGGCACGATTGGCGTGGGCGGTGGTCTGCAGGCGTGTGGAGATGGCTGCGGTGGTCTGCAGGTGCGGTTGATGGTGGGCGCGGGTGTGCTGCAGGTTGATGGGCACGGGGAAGGTGGCGTGGGCTGATCTGCAGGAGTGCGTAGGTCTGCAGCCGGTGAGCGGTGGAGGGTGCAGGCGGTCTGGTGGCTGGTTGGAGAGTGCAGGCTGAGGAAGTGGAGGTGAGCGGGTAACTTCAGACATCTGGGAAATCTCCCAGACGTCTTAAGTTACTGAGAGGGTGGCAGATCAGTAGCTCAGTGGTGGTGGTCTACGACGACGGCGAGGAAGATGCACGCTAAGGTGCTCACGGTGATGCGGCGAGCTCCGGATGGCGGTGTGGCCTGTCACACCACACGCCCACGGTGCTGGAGACTCGTCGCCACAGTAGAGGCCGGCAGTGTGGAGTGGAAGAGAGAGGTTCTCTCTGCACAGTGGTAGGTCGGTGGCGGAGGCCTCCCAAGCTCGGCTGCCTCCCTGCTCCTTTTGTAGTGGCCTGAACAAGTTTTAAATCAATCGCCGACCAGATCCACCACATCCGCTCCCCCTTGAATGGCTTCATCACTGCAGCAGCCGGGTGTTGGAGCAGCACCCAGCCGTTCTGAAAGAAGAAGAATAAAGAAAATAATGTTAAAATATTAGGATTATTTATGTATAGACCCTCAACTTCTATGTTAATGAAAACAATGTACCTAATTGGTTATCTAATTAGATGAATGCTATTCTAAGCTAATTCTAAATGCACTTAAGATATGAATGCAATGTATGGATTATGCAATTAGATTAAAACTATGAATTAATCTATTTACATCCTAATTTATACTAAATAAATGTTAGAATTAATCTAATGTATAGGCACTTAAATACTTAAATAGCCCACAACTATGGGCTAATCAAGAGGTAGAATGTGATGGACCTAATCAAGACACCCAAAAAAATTTTGGATGACTATAGAGGTTCAGGGCGGATGATACCCCTTAGTCAAAAAGCCATCCACCTGAGAATTACCTGGGCAACTAGAGAGGGAGAGTCCCGCAAAGACCCCTACATGATAGAGCGCCCCCACAGGTTACAGGGTTTCCTCCACCCGACCTCTCTTGTCACTGATGTTCTAGGTAGACCAGAATGGGGACTTGACCTCTTAAGTCTACCAGTTTTAATTAAGAGCAAGGGTGCTTAGGATTTCACTTGAATTTTAAGATGTGTTAAGTGCAAAAAGTGACCTAATTTGAAGATTGGTTGACCCAACAAGGTGGGTCAACTTCACATGCATTGCCCTTGAAAATTTAGCTCCCTCTTTTAGTGTTCAAATGAATTTAAGAGCCTGATTTTACGGTTTTACTTGAATAAATCAGTTCAATCAAGGCTTAGGCACACATTGTTTGGAAAGATCAATTCTTGATTAAGCAAGTGTGTCTCAAAAAATCCTAAACTGGAATCCTTAATTGGCTATACTTAGTCCAATTTAATTTTGTCAAAAGTGTGGTACCTAGGGCTTAAACAAGAATGTGATAGCCCTAGATACCTTAAGCTTTAAGTGGGTGCACAGATCAGGATTTGTTATCTAAATAGAGTGTATCAAATTAGGCAACTTGATGAATTATCAAAGGATAAAATGCAAGTAGCCCTAATTGATTTTTTCCTTTTAACCTTTTCAGAATCAGGGGCATAAGAGAGATAGTAGTTAGAACTTACTTGCCCTTGGCGAGTTTAATGTGCGAATTTATCATTAAGGAGATTGTTCATTACAACTAGAAAGCATAAAACACTTGCACTAGGAAGCAATAAATTTACTCTAGAAAGCATTACAAGAACGGAGGGAGAAATGTCCTCCAAGACGATCGCTTGGAGGATGAGTAGACTTCTCTAGAAAGCAGTAAATCTATACTAGAAAGCAGTAAAAAGAATAGGGAGAGAGAAATCCTCCTCGACGGTCGCTTGGAGGACGAGCCGGACGAGACGACGCCTGGACGAAGGAGGACGAAGCAGGATGAAGGAGGATGAAGCAGAAGAACGAGAACGGAGCAGCACGCCGTCGTTGTTGCGGGATCCACTTCCGAAGGGGGACGAAATTTGGACTTTATCTCGCGAGAAGCATCCCGGGTGTGGGACAAAGAGAAGGAAGGAGAAGAGGAGGGGGATGAGAATTTCGTATGGAGGGGGCCTCCTTTTATAGTTGCAAGGAGTGGGGGAAAAATGGACATTACAACTTTAAAATAATAAATGAGGGGTCTTTAGTGATGGATAAATCCGTTAATAAAGCCCCCAACGTGAGCATAGTTGCCGCGCCCACGTGTGCCTCCACGGCTGCCCGCTTCTTCAATGCATACGCACGTCCATCAGTTCTCAGCCGTCCGATCGCGAGATCAGACGGCTTAAGACGCATCTCCACCCGCTCATTGTGTGCCCTCCTGGCGCGTACGATCATGCATCCATGCCGTGCGTTCAATCGCGCGTGAGCGCTATCGGGTGCGAGTGGCCGTCCGATCGCGATCCAACGCCTGCCCGCGCTTAATCGCCCATGCCTTCCAGCCCTTCGCTGCGGCTCGAACCCACGCCCACCGCTCGCGTAAGCACGCTCGACCGCTGTGCTACGGGGCGTGGATGGTCGAGCAGATGCTTTTAGGCGCGGCTGACCACAACCATTGGATCAAGAGCCAACAGCGGAGAGCGAGCGGGTGCGGGGCTTCATAGAATGTAAGCGGCCGTTTGGGTGGCCGAGATGGCACCACGTGGCGCCATCTTGGTCATCCATCTTCTGGAAGTTGTAGATGGTGCCACGGATGTCGGATTGACTCGATTTTTATGTCGTTGGGCTGTGATCGTCAATCCGAATTCATCCGTGCAGTTGGATTTGTCATCTGAAGTGCGGATTTACACCATCCTTGCCCTTGATCTTCTAGGGTTCCCCGGTCACTATCTGATGCTACGAATGCCTGATTAGGGCGATCTTGGAGTCGTTGAAGTCCAATCGTCGCCCTGATCACATCCATATGGTTGGATCTTTGATCAGAGGTCCCGATAAAATGTTTGCCCTATCCAAGCACATAAAAGGAGACAATTAACCTCCATTTTATTCAAACTACTGTAAATGCAAGATGATGCTGTTATGCAATATTGATATCATGGAATGCAATCCTATGCTTAAGAACATGCATAAATAGACATCTTAAGTAGTGTAAATGTGTTTACATCAAGAATAAAGTAGCACTAAGATCAAGTGTCAGAATGAAAAAATAATGGAGTAACATGGTGATTTAGATCACCAAATACTCCTTACAATGATAGCTAATGAACTTAACGTATATATGAAATGAAGTGCAACCTAACCAATCGTCTGATTAGTAAATCAGATAGCTTAAACTATTTAAGCCTCTCTACTCTGCCTTTCTTCTTCTGCCAGCAACAACCCTTGTTCTTCCTTTCTTTCCTTCTCTGTCTTTCTTGCCTCTGCAACTCTTCTTCTTCCTTCAACACTTCTTTCTCTTCTTTCTTCACACAGCAAGGGAAACTTCTTGAATTCGGCTAAGTGTTAGCTGATTCTCACCAAGAGCAAAACCCTCCCCTGACTCGTGTAGGCTCTCCTTCTCTTTTTCTCTCTTTAGGATCCGTCGTCCCAGAGCCACAGGGTAATCGTGTTATCGTACCTAGCGTACCCAGGTCCAGACTCATCGGCAGTGGGTGATGAGCGAGGAGTGAGGATTAGGCGGGTTAGCGGGTCAGGCCAGGTCCGCAGGTAAAGGCCACGGACAAGGCGGTGCGTAGGTGAGAGGGACCTCACCCCGAGTTTGGAGGCAAATAACCTACTTGAAAAATATAATTTATGCATGGCTGCGAGGTCATCTGTTTACGATGTGGCACTAATGCCATGCTTGTCCTTCGCGCGAACAGCAGTATCAGGTGGCCTTCAATTGGCATCCTTGGAGTAGTCGATGCTCCCAATTGACCACCTTGGGACGTTCTTGGAGGTAGTCCACACTTCATGAGGGTGTCACCTGGGGACTTTGTGGTTAGAACACCACAAACACTACTGGAGAAAACAACACGGTGGCAGAGCTCCAGCCTGAACCTAAAATAGAGAATAAGGCCTTTCAGCCACATCAAAACACCTCAGAAGGCTCATCGTAGCACGGCAAATGTAATGGCAGTGGTTTCGTGGAGGATGGGTGTGGATGGTGGCCGGACGGTCACATGTTAGGTCGTTGGTGATGGGTTTGTTCAGGGGGTGGTGTGAGTGGATGGAATGGGAAATTGAAAGAGGGGAAATGAGTGGAGAAGTGTGGCGGAGGTTTTGAGGTAGTCGGCAACTAGTTTGGTGGCGTGTGGAGAGAGATGTTCCTCATCGGAGGTGTGGCCATAGCGGTGGAAGATGGAGGCGTGGTCGAGGTCAAAATGGCTTGTCGAAAATGTTGGTGTGATGAGGAAGAGGTTAGGGAGTAGTTGAAGGTACTAATTGATGAAGTGGGAAGGAGAAGCACCGGTTGTGGTGTTGCTGGTGCGGAAGAAGAGAGCAGCTCCGGAGAGAGGGAGACGGCAAGGAAGAAGGGGATTAGGGTGCCGGTTGGTACGGCTCGACGTAGGAAGAAGCGAGGAGGATGACTCCGCTACCGGTATTGCGATGGATGAAGGGGCTCGCCGAACGTCGAGGAGCTTTCGGCCGAGTGAGAGAGGGGAATTAGTGGGGAATCTTGGCCGATTTCGAGTGTGAGGCGGATGGTCTGAGTAGGAGGTTCTTTTATAGACCTAAGGAGGAGGTTTTGGGCTTGGGAAGCAAGCTTCCTAAGCTTGGAAAGCTTGTCGGAGTTGAGAAATTCCTTGATACCCAAATCACTCATGTGTTCGCATTAGAGATTGGAAAGGTATTGGGGTGTGGAATTTGGTTCAAAAGGAAGGAGATTTCTTGACGAACTTCCCTTTCAAATTTGAAAGGGATTTGTCAAGAAATCAAGGTGTTCTTTCCAAATTGAGGTCGCCGGAGCAAGTAGGAAAAGGTTTAATGGCGGCAGGGACTCTGAGAACAACAACAAAGTTAGGGGTCTGTTTGAAAATATTTTGAAAGTTAAGGGTAGAAATGTAATCAGATAGGATCAAGTTGCAAACTAGGTCAAGACAAGCTCATCTTGAGTCTAAATTTTGGTATGAACCTAATTTGGACCTAAGGAATCCAATGGTGATGTTGGAGTTTATTTTTGACCATGTTTGATTGGGTAATTTATGAAAAATCCCAAATTAGGGTAAATATCTGTCTGAGACTATTTTGGGTCAAAACGGGTTCTGATGATCGATTTGAAGGTTTCAAACCTAAGAGAATATCTTTCTATGAATTTTAGAGGGTTTAGGTGAATTTTATCTTGATCAAAACCTCAGTTAATTAGGCAGGTCTATTTTTAGAGTTTCAAAAGTCATTTAATTCTCAAAACTCGTGCAAAGCCTTTTCTGATTGTTCTAACCCACTTGTTAGCCTTTTAGGACCATTTGACCCTTAATTAACCCCTAGGAAAACCTATGGTTGTACTGCATTCATGATATGCTGGTAAAATTATAGTTTAACCCTAGTTTCTTATTTTTCCCTCAGAATGATTATGTAGTGACTTATGACTCTCTGACAGTTATGTAGGAGCATTTACTGATTTAATTGGATCAAAATGAGTTAATTATGCTCATGATGGTGTTCCTATCAACTAGACATGGGGGTATGATGAGAACACCATCAAGAGCCATAACTAGCTCAATTTGGTCTGATAAAGTTGATAAAAACTCATACATAACCATTAGAGGGTCATATATGCAAATTATTCTATTTTGAGAAGAAGATAAGAAACCAGGGTTATTTCTACAATTTTAACAACATTCCATAATTACAGAACAACCATGGGGTATTTCAGGGGTTTATTAAAGGTCATATGGTCATTAATGTCTAATAACTGGATCCACGCAGAACGAAACGAGTTTTCATGCATTTCAAGAATTAATGAACATTTAAAACCCTAAAAATAGACCTTATTAATTAACAGGGATTTTGGTTATGATAAAATTCATCTAAACCTTCTAAAAATCGTAGGAAAATATTCTCTAAGTTTTGATATCCTTGATTTAACCTTCTGAACCCAATTTGACTTAAAATAGTGTCATAGACAGAAAATTACCCTAAGTTGGGTTTTTTCATAAATTACCCAATCAAACTTCACCATTAAATTTCTTGGGTCCAAATTAGGTTTGTACTAAAATTTGGGCCCAATTTGAGATTATTTCGACATAGTTTGCATTTTGGTCCAAGTCTGACTCTTATTATCTCAAATAGTCCCTCAGCTTTTGAAATCTTTACAAAATGCACCCTAACATCTTCATCTTCTTTGCAGATTAGTCCTTTCCGCCATTGGAGGTCAACCGACCTCCAGGAAAGCTTTGACTGAGCAGAATCCTTCTCAAATGGCAATTAAATCCCACAAAATTTGGTGGGATTGATGTTCACACCTAGGAAAACCTATTAGGATCGATTTTAATTCCTAAAACCCACTGATTTGTTCTTGAATCCTAAGCATGCGTTCACAAAATCAGTGAGATTCTTCTTGAATCCTAAGGATGCTTTGAAGCTTGTTTCCTATTCTTGATGCTTCCTTAAGCCCTATAAAAGACCCCCCATGGCATTCCTCACCTCTGCGAGTTTTTAGGCCAAGAATCTTCCTCTTCTCCACCTCCGGCTTGCTCCAAAGCTCTCTCCAGTGACCCCCTTCCTCTGACTCCCTCACATGCTACCACATACAATGGGCAGTAGGTTCTTCCTCTCTACATTCTGCACCTCGCCATACCTGCGAGGAGCTCTCCGGCCCCATCCTCGTCGCCGTCCTAACCTTCGGAGCCACCTTCGTCTCTGGCACTGGCCAATCATATCCGGTACCTCATGTGCCCTCTCTTCATCCATAAATAATCTTCTTCAAATACTCATCCCTTCCTAACTTCACCAACACCCTTAGATTCAAGGTTCACCCACAAATACGCCAGTTCCACCTCCATCATCCTTGTCTTTGGTGTACCTTCGGTGACACCTTCCTATAGCTCCACTGCACAAATCTTGCCCTTTATCACCCCCATAAGCTCTGCAACCTCGCAGAGAGCAAAAGCCCTTTGTTTATTCCACCAAACAGCCACTCCATCATCTCCTCGAACACCACCACCTTCGCAGCTCTGCCCCAACCTCGCCCTATGCACACACACCTCCCCACATCATGAAACCACCACTGCCATGTTTGCCGTGCTCCAACGAACTGATCGTGTGCTTTTACTCAAGTCTATAATTAAGTTAATTTCACTTAATTAAGAGTAGAAGAAGTTACTTAGGTTAACTCGAAACTGTGTCGGTTGTGTAGTATAGGGTCGAATTAACCTAACATTTTAGAAATTTTTACTGGTTGAGTCCAGGTCGTTCGCTGGGAGGTATAATAATTTCTACATTCACCAATTTCCTTTTATTTCTCTATAAGTTTAGGAGGTATAACTAGGTTGATTTTTAAAACATGAATATTGCCAAAATATTTAAACTATAAAGAATATACAAAATTCCATATGAAAAACATATTTACTTAAATGATGTACTTTATTAGCAAGTAAACATGTTAGTTTTCTATTTTATTTTGAAGAAATTAAGGCAATAAAAGTTGTTCTATTAAAACATGCCTTTTTACAATTAAAACAAATTCAAAAAGTAATTAAAATGATGCAAGAAAAGATTTTCTTCATTTATTTCTTCAGCCTCTTATCTTCTCCTTTTCTTTCTCTTCTTTTCATTTATTTTTATTCTCTCTCGAGCTCTCTTTCTTACCTCTCTTCTTTTGTTCCAACCTTCTTCCTGTCTCTTATTTTTCTTTCCCTTAGTCTTCTCTTGCCTTCTTCTCTTCCCTTAGTGCCTGTTCTTCTTTCTTTCCTTTGCTTCAGCTCTTCACTTAACCTTAGCTTTCAATACTTAGCCATCAGCTCAACACTTAGCATTTTAACCATCAACTCTTCTTTTCCTTAAGTCCTTCAGTTGAACAGAGTTTTTTTACTTTTTAACCAAAAATTATTTTATTTGCGGCGAGGACCTTTCGAGAATACACATCACCCTGAGACCAGGGTGGGACCAGACCCTACTCGGTCCTCGCCTAATCTCAATTAGGTTCGATTTCGATTTATTTTATTTCGGTTCATAGTCTCGAGCCAATTCAGCTCAACCCAGCCTCCCAGGCCTCTCGCCCTCCCAGGGCACATTCGCTCACGCCCACAAGAGCGCACACCTGCAGGCACGCAAGCCTGCACACACACACATGCACATGCTCAGAATAGATTGGTAACTGGTGTGCCGAGCGCTGACAACTGAAGAGCTGGGGTAACAAAATCATTTTATCCCCATGCACGCGCTCGTGAACTAGCGATGTGGGACTAACCCTTTCCAGACCCAACTTCAAATGATCATAACTTCCTACCCAGAGCTCCAAATCGAGTGATTTAAAGTTTGTTAGAAAGCTCTAAGGTAGATTTATACAATTGCAGGGTCAATTTAAGGTTTAGAAGATGTTTTCCTCTTCAATTTGAAAGAGAAAATCAGGGGTTCCTATGGGTTATTTATTGCCTGGAAATGGTTTTAATGTCACAGAGTCCTTAGATGGACTTTTATATCTTAATTAAAGGTCTGTCTTCAAATTATTCTGCATCTGTTAGAGTAAGTTTTAAGCTCTCAAGACCTTCAGACAGTGTACAGAAGGTTGAAGGTTTTCTGAAAGCTTCAGAGTTTGAATTTTAGACTTTGATATGTGCAACAGACACAAAAGAATGTTTCTAATTGATTTAAACTAATTCTAAGGGTTGCAATTAACTCATCTAGGCAGGATTCAAGTTCATATTTCAACAAAATGCTTCTCCTGTTAGTTTTGGTTTGAAAGTAACCCAAACTGACAGAGTTCAAATTCTCACTAAATAACTCATCTGAGCTCACTTTAATCACTTTCAGATCATTCAACAAGATCTCATAATCCATTTAAACTCTTGAATACCTCAATTCGAGCTCAGAACTCCATTAGCAGACTCAGTTTGACTGTGGAGGCACAGAAGTTGACTTTCTGTTCAAAGCCTTCTCCCAAGAAATTAAAGCCTCAATTAGAGTCTTCTCAACCTCAAAAACTTATTCAGATCTTCAGATAGGTGTTCTGACCAACATTTCTAGGGTTTCAGGCTCGCCGCCAGAGGTTGAAAATGTGTTTGTTCGACAGAGCCAATGGAAGGTTGTTACAGTGTTCTAAGAGTTTAAACTGCTTCAGTGCATTGCACTGAAGCTTCTGAGTTCCTTCAATGCTTCTTAAATCTCTTTATCAGACTTCTCCAACTCTGCCGGAGTTGGAGAAGATGGAGTCAAATCTACAGCTCCAATGGTTAAATCCTCAAATAAACATCCTTAAAACAATCAGTGATCCACATTATACCATTCTGGAGCTTCTCAACAAATTCTAGAGGCTGAAATACAAATTTGGCTTGCCAGAGCTCCGATGAGACTAGAAAATGTGTAATCTATGTACAGATTGTTAAAACTTGCAAAATTTGATTTGAAAAGGATCCTGAGGTTGCAAGGAACCTCAGTATCACATTTAATTCCTCATTATTTCTTTAAATGTAAGATTTGACAATGAATTTGTTTTCTTAAAGGATCTGAGTGGTTAAAGCTTAGGACTTGTTTTACCACTCGATTGAGTGGTTAAAACAAGTCAACAGATGTTTATATTCATAAATATATATTTAATTTAGGATTTGAACTGCTCCTGAGCCGCCATTGACAGCGAGCTCAGGAACTTAATTATATTTGGGCGTTTAATTTATATGTGGTATTTATAGGCATTATAGTGCCGATTAGGGTTCATAAGTGGTGAATAGATGATGAAGAACCCAGTGGAGGTGAAATTAAGTCGATTACTATCACCATGGACAGTGACAGTAGTCGGTGAAGGTGAAATGTGAATTAGGCGATTAGGTGATCAATTAGGTGTTTAAGTGATTTAGAAATGATTGTGAGGGTTAAAGGAAGGTGTACAGTGATTTAAAAAGACAAGATTAAAGCTTTGGCGAGCTCAAGGAGCTCGTCGGAGTCGGAGAAGATGAAACTAAAATCTGACATTACATCTAATCTAACTACCTAAACTAACTAAGTTAACCTACTCCTACTCCTACTCCTAATCTACTGTTACCTGGACGAAGGGGTCAATAGGGTTCCGCCGAAGTCTCATGGCGGATGACGAAATCAGAGGGTGGAAGAAAGATCTCCGGCGGGCGGATTTGAGGTGGAGCAGAGGATTCCTTGGGTCGGCACCTGTGTCAGAGACGTGGTAGACCACGGCAGATCTCCTCTGCTGATCAAGATGAATGGAGGAAGTCGGAAAGTGGAATGGAAAGTTGCCAGAGTTTTGGACGAATAGCCTATTAGGTCGGCTGCAGTGTTAGAAGAGTGAAGGGAGCCAACTTGAGTAAAATCTGAGGGGTTAGGGGGTATTTATAGCAGTTGGCGGTGAAGAGAATGGTGGGGTCTGGCCGAAGAAGGAGCTTGAGGAGCTTAACCTCTGTCATCGTCTCCGACGACAATGAGGTTATCTCCCACTAAAAACTAGGATTTCCGATTAATCCAGACCAGTGGATGAAGTGAAGGTGGTGAGCGCAAGCTGCAAGAGCTTGGACAAAGAAGGTTGATGTCGGCAGGGCGGTAATCACGTGGTGGCGTGACTCTCTGCCGCCAGCCGTTCATTCGGTTGAAGAAGAGGAAGAAGAAGACGAAGAGGGACTTAAATGAAATAAAACTTATGGACCTTTGTGAGAAATAAGGACCCAACTGTGATGAATTTTAAGGACCAAATTGTAAACTCAGCTTTTGAAGATTTATTTTAATTTAGATCTTTTTCAACTTTTTATATATGTTTGTAAATAAGGTAAATATTATGTTTTCACCTTGAATTTACATTTTTGACCTTTTTAGATTAATTTATTAGATTAAGTAAAATCACTTAAGTTATTATATACTTAGGTATACATTAAGTTTAAGTTACTTATCTTATTAATTAAGGGAATAATTAATAGGATTTCGAGTCCAATTATTATCTAAATTATTAATAGTGTTAATTGAATGATAAAATGCCATTTTAAACTTATTTTAAGGTCCATGACTAGATATCCCTTATTCTATAATTAACCCTTATATGTTCATAACCTTAGCTAATTAACTAGGAAGACTAGTTAATTAGAGGTAATTAGAGATCATGATGAGTGCCTCATCACGAACCTTTTGAGCTAGTTTGATGAGGTCAAAAGATCGTATTCTCTATTTTAGGTAGTTCACTAGACCTCCACCACCGTGTCATCTTCTCCAGCTTTGTTCGTGGTGTTCTAGCCGCGATTGCTCCAGGCAACTTCCCCAGGTGATGCAATTTTCCTATAGGTGCATCTCCAGGCTCCTGATTAATGCCTATGACAACAACTGCTGCATCAATTGGACCATTTTCCATCAGTTGCTCCTATGCAAAGAATAGCTATGCCTATAGTCCCACATCATGGGTTGCTAAAGCCTGCACAGGGGATAAGTTGATTTTGTGATCTCCACTGGTTGCCTCTGAGAGCATCGAGGTGAGGTCTTGCTCGCACGCTCCATTACACGTGCCCTCGCCCACGCTCACACAACGCGGGTTTGGGCATGGGTCCAATTACCCGGATCCATTCAAGTTTTTGAGAAAGAGAACGAAGGAAAGAGAGAGAGAGAGGGAGGGGGGTTTTTGCCTCGCTCCCTAACTCTCTAACACTTGGCTACTAAGATGCCTTTGCCTCTGTTGTGATGCTACTATGAGCCTCTCTACTGAGGCTCTTGAAGAAAGAAGGAGCGAGGCCCTTGAGCCTCTTAAAGGCACTGTAGCAGGCTTCACTTAAGCCATCTAAGGCTTGAATCTATCGTCTAATTTTGCTGGTTCTGTGGTTATATTGGTTGCTTATTGACGTAACATTTGAGTTGAAAATACTATTCATATATTTGAGATATTTGTGGGTTAATATTCTTGGGTTAATTTGATGATTTAAATCACCATTTTAACCACATCTTTTTGCACTCTGACATTTGATTCTATTTATATATTATTCTGTTTCATTTTGAGTAAGATTTTGATCATATTTTTGAATATATTTGTGATTAGTGGATTGAATTGCCATTTTTACTCCCTGTGAATGATCTCGGACTTTTCTGAGTTATAAATTTAAGTGTTTAATGAGATTTTGTCCCATACTATAACACATTTCTTAAACATCGATGATTTCACGTTAACAGGCACTCAGAAATCACACATCGGTCTAGTTTAGTGTTCGTAACTAAGAATAATGCCAAAAAGTGTTCTGCTCTGAAAATGTTTTCTCGAAAATTTGACTTAGGAGAGTCTCGAAGACACAAGTTGATTAAATGAGTTCCTGATGCGAAGAGGAGGAACGAAAAATACTCCCCTCGAAGATGCATTATAACACATCGTCTCCTCGATGCTTGTCTCCTAGGATATCTTAATATTCTTCTAGGGGCTTGGAAGCACCTTGTGCTGGTTCAGGTGCCATAGGCGACATTATCTCGAAATGTCGATTGCCACGATTTGAATTTGGCTACAGAATGCCATGGGTGTCACTAGCCTGAAGTATCGAAAGCCAGGGTTCTGGGATTGCCTTGGGCGATGCTATCTCGAAGCATCGATTGCCAAGGACCCTACAAGGATTGATGGTGGATACAAGGAATTCGATACAGATCTTGTTTAGGGCTAATCTGATGTTGGATTAGGGGAATTTAAAAAGAAAAGAGAGAAAACTCTCAAAATAAATATCCTTCTCTTTCTCTTTTATAAAAAATACACTTGCAAACTAAACCTAGACTTTTTTGCACATACGCACGGGTGCTTTAACCGCTAGGGTCAACGAACCTCTAGGTAGTTTTTGTGGGCCTTAGAAACCCTTTGCATTGGACCCAAGGCTGAGGCTAGTTAGGTTCGTATCTTGGTTGGTATTTGAGTACCTTTAGGCCTATAGTTGGTATTTCAATCTAATCTCTAGAGGCACGGTACGATAAGGCATACTGACAATAAAATCTAGCCTATGTTAGTGGCACAAGAAGGGGGGTTGAATTGTGCAAACAAAAATTGAATACAATCGCAACAACACACAAGTATTTAGAGAGGAAATCCTTGCGGGAAATACCTCTACCTAGATCTCTCAATCTAGGATTTTGCCCCTACCCAAGTAGGAATTACTAACAACAAGTAATATTACAAATCCCCACTTCCTGGACAAACCCCAAGAAGAGTTTTTCCCCTCTATTAAGAGGAAACGGGAAACCCACAAACCAGGTACCCAAGACATATTAAAAGAGATCGAAAGATGTCTGAAACAAGTTAAGGATGTCTAAAGGCCTTCAACGTTCAAAACATTAAAGTGAAACAGAAGCACTTTAATTGGGGTCAAAGTGAACGTTGGGAGAAAATGAACTTTTGAGGGATATGGATGTCTGAAGACAGAGTCGGACGTCTGAATGACTTGAAAAAAATGACCATTGCTAAAAAGCTCAAGATGGCTTCTGAAAATCAAGGAGGCATCTGAAACACTAAAACAGATGTCTAATCTAAGTAGTAGACGTCTGAAAAAATCAATGAGAAAAGGTTCAAGATCCAGTGAAGAGAATAGGTTCTGGATGAGATCCTGGACATCTGGAAATACAATTAGACGTCTTAAAAAATCATCTTCAGAAGTCTACAAGAAAAGAAAGACGTCTGAAAAATCTAACAGAATTAAAAGAAAAGCTAGAGACATCCTAAGGAAATCTAAGGAAAATTCAAGGCTTTTACACTCTAATAAAATAAACTAAATAAGAAATAAAACAAAGCTTTTTTCCTTCCTTTTCCTTGATTATTTTTGTTAAACCCTTCTTTCATCATGTTAGGTTATTCTAATCATCCTTTTCCTTGATCCTTTTCGTTAAACCCTTCCTGCATCATGTTAGTCTCTTCCAAGCAATAACTTATTTGTCATTATCAAAAAATACAATAATATCAACAGCCTAGACACTTGGTCTAATCCATATGATTTTGCTCGGGACTAGCAAAACTTAGGCATGGGGCTATTTGATAGGTTGACTTTAGTAGACATTAAGTGTGCCTAAGAATAATTAATTATAAGATTAAATGAGACTTTCAATATATAATATACAGGAAAGTTAGTGGAGTCGTGCATAATTCCTTGATGCAGTACATGTTGCATATAATTATCCGTGTGTGTACTTATTGCGTGGGATAATCAAAATAACATCTTACATATGAATTATGAGAAGTTTATTGTGAAGGAAATCAATGGGGATCTTGCTAAATAAGAAACACAAGGAACAGTTCATATTTGGCTCCATTGAATTTCTAAAAATTTCATTGAATGTCTCTTTCCTTTGTGGTCTTTGTCAATCTGTCTTACAAAAAAAGAAACCCTTTGTTGTCATCGCTCAAAACTCTCATTCTCTTATTTTCTCTCTCTTTATAAATAGGACATGAGGATGGCTAGGATCCATCATCTTCCACATAGGGAGGAACTCCATCTCCAGATCCTTTCCTCACTAGAACCACTACCATGCTCCACCATGCACCAACGCCAACCACGAGCCTCCTCATCGACAACCCCATGCACACAACCGCATCTAGCCTACTTCCGCGATAAGAACCACCATCGTGACACCACCACCATGGTTGGAGGTGACAGCTCTGATGCCGCCATTGCGTCTGCTCCCGCTACCGTGACTCCTCCCGCTTACCGGTGCCACCTCCGCCAGCGCCCACCGGTGCCATTGTCGTCTCTTACAATTGTAGGCCCCGTATGCTGCACACCCTCACGTGCACACCCTCATGCACAGTAGCTCACGTGCAGTCGTTGACACCACTAGACCCTTGTGTGCACTCTCGTGCGTAGCTGCAAATGAGGTCCGCAACCCCCCCTTACCGTGTATTATTCATTGTGTTCATCAGGCCGAAGGAACCCATAGCCATCGGGCGACCTTTCCACGCAACCACCAATGCTAGCCACCATTCAACGCATCGTCAACTCCTACATGTTCCCCTGAATATCACGAGACTAGCTGCACCTTCAAACGTGCCAATCGATAGCCATCTCGTTGCCTGGAACCACCTATATTATCGGCCAACCACCTAATCGGTTGACCACTTCCGACTATCTCCGTCAACGCCACAACCGCCATCACGAAGCTCTCCGCGTCCTAGACCTCCTCCAAGCTTCCCACGACCCATTGTGACCTCACGCGCACGTGCATTCAAGGGGAAGAAATCCTCTATTTTGAATTTTATTAGTATTTACGAAATATGCCATTGTCGAATACTATTCATATATTTAATGGTTTATTTTATTATGGTGAATTTGCTAGGTAACACTTATAGAATTGCATTATTATTCAACTCATGTTGACTACTTTTGATTGCACCAAATTGGGACTTAGATTTGCACTCTAATACACATGCAAGTGAAAATTACATGAGATGCCACTGAACATGCACTATTCACATACTTGGAGATTTGATTTATTCAGTGAAATTTGCATAAACAACCTTTGACTTCTCAGTAAATTAGGGGTTTACGTTCAGAGTAGCATATCTATTGATTGATTTGACGAATATTTCTATGCACCCATCTTTCATCTTTGCGAAGATGATTGTTACATATCTATGATCTTATTGCTTTTATACCTCCCTATGGATACGATCTAATCCACCGTGGTTAGTTTTCATGGATACATATTTTTGATTTGGGATTTTTCCACCACACGATTTTACTACGATGGCATATTTTTCTGACAAGCAAAAATTTCTTGTTCAATATCCATCTGGACCGGTGGTAAGATCTGTGTCAACAATAACTCCAGCCTATTGTGTAACAGTTCTGTCATTAATTTCTTTTATTTTGAATCCAAACCCATTTATTATATACCAAAAGTGGTAATGTGCATATTGTAATGGTGTATCAGCAATTACATCAAAATCTGGTATCCATCGTGGGTCCTTATTCTCTTTCAATTAATTAACTCAATTTTTGAACCAATCCAAGAAGTCAAATTCAGATGTCCTTGAATGAGTTAATTATTCGAATTCCTTGTAGAATGGATCAATTTCTGGAATTTGTTTTCTAATATATAGATGTGCCCAACGTTTGTCAATTGTCGAAATTGCCTTGTATTCTGTATGAAGAATCAACCTTCCTCTAATATAAAAAATCGATAGATATTCTTCATCATTGTCATTTTATTCCCCCTCATAGTTCCTTTGAAGTTTATTAAAGTGGTTGTCTGTCTCATTCATGTACATGAGGGTAAAATTTATACACTCTTCCATAAGATAACCTTCCACAATTGAACCTTCATACTTTGCCTTGTTCAAGACATAATCTTTTAGCCTTTTTGAAAATGCATCATAGGATACATCCACCTGAATTGTATACATTCACTGATTCTCGCTTCATTTGCAAGATGCAATATGAGATGAACCATTATAATGAAGAAGGCTAGGGGAAGAATTTGTTCCATCTTACAGTGAGTACTGACTATTTGTTTATCCCAGTGATCCAACATATCGTTTTGTAGCATCTTTGAACAAATAGGTTTGAAAAATCTGCACATTTCTGAATCATAATTGGCTCAATCAATATCCCTCGTGTCGCCAGTGGAAACAATACTTGCATATAAACATGGGAGTCATGACTTTTCAAGCTAGATATCTTCTTCTGTGCTTCATTTACACAATGAAAAAGCTACGACAAAAAACCATTTGGCACCCGAATGTCTTTTAAGAAGGAGTACGGTCTACTCTTCTGATCCTGATTCAAGCTGTAAATAGCAGGTGGGAAGTATCCATCGTCCTCATGGATATGCAGCTTAGGACGTATCCCCAAACTCTTCATGTCTTTTCTTGTTTTCACTGTATCCTTTATATCATCGGTCAGATTTAATATGTCTAAGATGTTATCCATCACATTCTTTTTTATATGCATAACATTTGAATTATAAGGTATTGTAAGATATTTCCCATATGGCAGCTCCATAAAGAAAATGCTCTTCTTTCGAAACCCAGAATTTTTGAAGGCCGTCTGGTCTTGTTTGAATGGTCGACCCAACCGTATCTCACCCATTTCTTATAATCTCTCAATTATAACTTAACCTGGTAACCTGATAGAATCTGTACTAAGTTTATTCTTTGGATTTTTCTTTGAATACTGACACGTCCTGTCATCAAATTTACCCCTAAACTGTGATGTTCGCTATCTATGTTCACTGGGTGGAAATTTACGATGCCATAAATAATAGAACTTACTTTTCGACAGTTGCAGGTGATGAGTATCTTCCATACAAATTGGGCAAGCGAGCTTTCCTTTAGTACTCCAACTTGAAAAATTTGCATACGCCAAAAAGTCATTTATGGTCCACAACAATACTGTATGCATATTATAGAATTCTCTCTTTTCTACATCATACGTCTTTACGCTGGTGTACCACAACTATTTCAATTCATTGATTAATGGCTAAAAGTAAACATTTATTGCATTTCCTTATTGTTTTGGACGGAGGATTAATAGGGTAAACATCATGAATGATGATCTCATACACATCTAGGGAGGTAAGTTATAAGTGGCCATTATAACTAGCCATATAGAATACGACGGGTACATACTCTTAAATGGATTGAATCCGTTGTTTGCAAGACCCAACTATACATTTCTTGCTTCTAAAGAGAATGAATTATTTCTTTCGTCAAAATTCTTCCACTCCTCTGAAGTAGTAGGATGATGTATTCTTCCATATTGAGATTTAGAATCCTGGTTCCATGTCATCCACCATGCAGTTTTAATTGATATAACAAGGCATTGAAGCCTAGGTGTCAAGGGAAAGTAATAAGAACTTTTTGAGGTTGTTTCTTCTTACTTTCATTTTTACCTCGCTTATATCTTTCATGTCCCCATTCGGGATAGTTACTTAAGTTTGCAAATTCATTTATGAAAAGAATGCAGTCATTCGGACATGCATCGATCTTTCTACAATCCAAACCAAGCTTGCGAATCTGTTTCCTTGCCTCGTACCATGAAGTCGGAAAACCATTGGGGTTATTCAACAGCTCATCAATAAACTGAAGTATTTCTGACATGAATTTAGCACTTGCTCTGTTCATAACCTTAAGCTGAAACATCCTCAACAAAAATGACAACTTAGATAGTTTTGTAACACCGGGAGCAATAGGATCTTCAACCACCTTAAAAACATCATAGAATGGATCACAACTTAATGGATCTTTCTTATATGTATTTATATCCTCTCCTGCTCTCATCTCATTCGACATTTCTTGTATTTCTTCACTTCCATTATCAGCAATCTTTTCGTCAACAGTGTTTTCATTGTTTATGACTTCTTCAGTAAACTCCTCTCCGTGAGCTACCCAAGTAGTGTAATGCTGCTACCACCCATTACAAATCAAGTGCTCGAGCACAGTATTACGGTCATGCATGGAACCATTTAAACATATTTTGCATGGGTAGAAGATGTTATCGAGTTGTTCTCCTCACCTAAATATCTTCCTATCATCATGAAAGGCCCAATCCAGGAATGAAATTACTCTATCCTTATATTTGGTGTAATCTGAACCCCTCAATCCAATCCAAGATTTGCCCATGAAAACTTAAAATTTAATGTAAATAAACAACTAATTAGGAAGGGCAAGGACTGGATGATGTGTATCTTGAATAAGATTTTCACTTTATTTCCTATCCTTGAAGATTTGATCATGACTTAAATTTACTTATTACATGTAACTTTTTTGCAGTGAAATTTTGACAGCATCTCCCCGCACTTCTCTAGTATACCCTCCAATATTAATCTTAACTAGATTTCCTTTAGCACCCAGTTAAGGGTACCATAGAAAATTAGATAAGATTAGTTGGTATACCAAAGAAGAGTAGGAAAAAGCAATCAAAATTTCACTGCACAAGGTTACATGTAATAGGTAAACCTAAGTTATGATCAAATCTTTAAGGACCTTCTTTAGTTTGATACTTCATCAAACTAAAGTTGATCGAGACTTATGGTATGCTACAAAGATAGCGTATCATGCATATAAGTGAGGTATACATACACTTCCTGCATTATCTATATAACATGATCATTAGTCTTGACAAGAGTAGAAATTGAATCGGAAGACTTTTACCCTGGGTGTTGGAATACCTAATGTTTGGCCTTACGTGCATAATGATGATGGTTGGTTGATGATGGTGAATAATTATTGTTATGATCATGTCGTTGTAGTATAGGGTGTATAATATAACCTTAAGGATGTCGTATAGTGGTGAGTATGGGTGAGTACCAGTCATTACAACCATTATTATCATTTGCTTATTTATCTAATTTTTACTGGCTTTGTTCCAGGTCGTTCTCTGGGAGGCAATTTATTGAACTTAATTCGGTCACTCTTTGATTATCTCCGAAATTGTCTTCTTATTCAAAAAGAAACTCTACATTTAAAGAATGAATGAATGTTTTATTTACCTAGTTACTAAGAAGTGCTTGCAAAAAATACTAACTATGAACAAGCATCAAACAATCTATTATTATACTCTAAACTATGTATTTACAAGTTATACTATTAACACTAATATGTTAGTTCATACTACATTAGGATACCATAGTGTAAAAACTTAACTTACTAGTCTTTTATTTATAGTGACATATATATCAGTTTTAGTGACAGATATAAATGTCGCTAAATCTCAGAAAACACTATATACAACCTAAAGAAGCAAACTGAGGTCTTTAGCGACGTTTATAGTGTCGTTTTATTCTGTTAGTAATTATGTGGGTTTACTTATACGTATGTATATTACTTATTCTACTGCTGTATGTACAGTAAGTCTTTTCTGTTCGTGTGTTCCTTCTCTTAAGTCGTCTGTCCTTTCAATTTCTTCTGTGTGGTATTTCAGAGGCTGCGGTGGAGAGTCCTTAGTGTAAAATGTGCTTAATTAGCGGGTGCGCTTTTCGAGGGATACACAGCACCCTACGGGTGGGACCAGACCTCTACTAAGCGCGCCCTAATCTCAGATTAGGTGCCTTAATTACGTTTTCGTATCAGCGCAGGGCCTCAGCCCAACGCCAGACATATACTCGCACGCTCGGGCCCCCAGCCCCACACATACATTACATATTCAATATCATCACATATCAGAGTTCAGCACAAATCGGGTAATCGGATAAGGGATCGCGTTTCGGGCGCCTGGCACCGTGACGACTGCTTAAAGTATAGCATAAATTATATTTATATGGCTGCGTTTGGTTTGCAGCACACGATGTGGCGCTATTCCAGCGCCACATCGTGCGCTGGAAATCAGACGCAGCTGCGTCTGTGCGCGTTTTTGGCCCTCGATTTTGGGGCCATAAATTATTAAAAAAATAAAATAAAATATGGTAAATAAAATATTTACGTAATACTACATAATTGATTAATTAATTTTGAATTTTAAATATTTTTACTATACAAATAAATTCTCTAAACTAGGCTGATTATACAGGTTGATTTAGGTGATTAAATAGTTAATTACTTATAAAATAATTAGTAAATGGTCTAATTGACCTTAAACAGTTTTAATTTACATACTTAAATATTTAATACATATTTTTATTGTATTTTTACGAATTTATTTATGTTTTATTTAGGCTAAAATAGCAGTTTTGGGTGTTTAAAATTAAAACTAAGTTACAGTAAGTTATACTAGGTATAATTATACTTTGACTAACTTAAATTACTTTATATATATATATATTCCCAAGTTTATAGATTTATTTAATTTAAATATAGCTCTAAATTATTAATTTAGCTAAGTTAATCTATAATCTAGCTACTAAATATGTAAATAGGAATCTGTATCTATATATACACATAATTAAGTAGATATGTACATAACAATTTAGTATTTATACATATATTTACATAGATCACATATGTATATGAATTTCTGTACAGGTTTTATACATATTTACAGTATAACTATGTATCTAACTGATATGCTATAGTTATAATACTATGAATGGGTATATTTACAGTTTTAAAATAAGTCTATGCCATTAGGCTTTTGTATAAAGTTAGGGAATTAGAGTTGATTGAGTGTTAGTGTTCAATTAAGACAGCAGCCACAACTACTGTCAGAAGAGATGGAGAGAAGAAGAATGTATTTAGTATGTGTTGTTTACAGTGGCAGTGGCTTAAGCCACTGTCAAGTGGCTAACTGCTGCTGCAGTTAGTCCACTTGAAGAGGGGGGAAGTATTCTACAGAGGAGAGGGAAATTTTGAGAAGAAGGGAGTTTAGAGAAGAGGGGAATGTAGCTGCTAGATGTAGCATGTTGCTGTATAACTGGGAACAAGATTGAATTCAAAACAAACTAAACATTGAAGAGATGAAATCCAAATCTGAAAGGGGTTTAAATCTCACGAAAATCTCATGTAAATTCAACTCAAATACTCATTAGGAAAAACCTTATCAGAAGCATCCTTTCAGATCAACATTCAAATGGCATTGAGTTAGTCTTCCTAATGCCATAGACAGCATGAAGGAAGACTTAGCTCGATCAATTAAAACCAAAGAAACACAATCCTAGTTTCATGTAACCTTAAGGAGTATGGAAAACTCCTTAGGTGAGAGAATCACCATACAGAAATGATCATCAACGCAAATAGTGTATGGCAGTTCTGAAATAGCAAAAAGAGACTAAGAATGCATTAAGGAAATTTAATGGACGCTGGCGAATGCATTCAAAACAAAGTATACTCAGAATCATGAGAGGCTCTTCTGATTGGCTCTCTGTCATCAGAGAGCTTCTCAGAATCCTTGCCAACAATGAAAACCAAAAATCCCTTCAATTTGTCAGATCTGTCAAAACATTTCAGAGAGTAAAAATCCTTTAAAATCCAAATCAAAAGTGCTCTGACAAACTGAGGCAATCCATTTAAAACAGAGGGGCTTTTGTGAAACAAATGGAGTGAGTGAGAAGCCCCAAATGGTGCTTGTGACGCCACTTTCAGATCTGAGGCAGTGTGCCATCATATCTGAAATTGGGTCAGGATGTGTGGGTGATTGATGAAAAATTCGTCGTTAAAAAGGAAAAAACAAGAATCAAAATTTGGATGATGGAAAAACAAAACATGAAGAGGGAGATAAGTTGAACAATGAACAGATGATTCTTCCCCTCTGATCTGGACTGATCAGAGGAGGTGAGGGAGGGGATCTAATACTAATTCTACTCCTAAGACTAATCTAACTACAGCTAACATTAAACACTAACAATTAAAACTAAATCTATTCTAAACTACTGCAAATTAAATCTAACACTACTTGCGCAGAATTAAAAACCTAAACTAAAAGGAAGAATGGGACCTATGGGTCCTTAGCCGGCGGCTAAGGAGGAAGAAAGGAGGAGGGTGACTCCAGCGGAGGGAAGAGTCTGCTAGTGAGACTCCAGGGTCGTCCTCAGGTGCTACGAGGTCCTTAGCGACGAGGAGGGTCGAGAGCAGGCGATGATTCCACAGCCGGTGGCTGTGAAATCAGGGTCTAGGTGAGGAGGAGAGACTGGAGTGGACGAACTGATCGCTAAGAGATGTAGGAGGGAGCGAATCTTTGCGCACGACACCACTGAGGTGCTTAAGTAGCAGCTCAGTGATTGAGATCACCGCAAGGGTGAGGTTAATCAAAATTAGGCCGGCGGTGAGGATGAGATGGGTAGAGCGCGCGGCGAGTCAAGAGAGAGATCTGACCGTCAGATGAGATCTGGGAAGAGAGGTGAACGCACGCACCGAATCACGCGAAGGTTCCAATAGAATCCAGCCGCAGATCGAGATCAAAAGTGCGATGGACGGTCGAGAATGGCTGTGTTCTTCGCGTGCTACAGTGCGCGTGAAGAACACAGGTTTCTCTCTGAAATGAGGGAAAACTTGCAGGAAGACCCTTGAACGAAGGGGTAGAAGAATAGCGTGCAGGTCCAAAAGTGAGAAGAACTATAACTGGAAGGGTCCCTGCGGCTTGCAAAAAGGTCCAAGAAGGAGTTTTGAAGGGTAGAAATGTAATGCATGAAGGACCTAATTGTAATCTATTTATTTCTAAGCCTAAATGATGTCCAATTGCTTTCAAATTTTTACATGTGCTTAATTGAACATTTAAGACATTGATTTTACTTCTGATTTATCTTTTCAAACTTGTTTATGTGTTCAATTGATGCATGGATCATCATTTGTTCTTTAGTTTTCAGAATATCTCATTTTTGTGACCTAATTAGGAGGTTTTAACACACATTAAAAGTTTTAGGTCTTTTCTTTAATTCCCACACTTAACCCTTTTTATGTGTTAATTTGATATTGTTTTGCTTAGTGTCTAGCTTAATTTCGGCCTTTTAGCTATGATGAGTAGCCACTCATCATACCCCCATGCTTACGTTTTGCTAGTCCCTTAGCAAACAATCTGTTGAAGTGTAAGGCAATTTAAGTATCAGCAAGGTAAGTGTGTAAAGATATCTTTTTCTTCTTTCAAAAATTTTTAAGTGTTTTATGATGATCTTTAAGCTGAAAAATTTTTTCAATAAACCAACTGTGTTTTTGGACATTGTGAGAACCTGGTTACTGAGGATAACCTACCAGAACTCGAGGCTTAAATGACATAGACCATCTCTCAACCAACAAGGACTCTTGATATTTAAACCTTAAGTCGAATTCCAGGACTCAGGGGGTTTTTACAGAGACTCAGAATGCTATGAAGTTATGGCTGTGCTTTGTGATAAGTCAGGACTAACCAGGTGAATTCTAAGGCTCAATCCCGGGGTTTCACTTCTTTTTAAGTCCAGGTTGGTCCTAACTTCAGCTCATGCTTTCGAATGACTCAAAAATTGATGGTATTCAATCCCAACCCTTATTGTATTTGTGGCTCAGAGAAGATTTTTTTTTTTTTTTGGTGGACAAACAGGGTATTATTTTGAACCCTGAAAACATTTTTTGTGGAAGAGTAGTTTTTCAGACTTTTTTTTTTTTTTGAACAGTATGTCTCCCGAACTTATTTGGTAGAGCGCACTGTATTTGGTGGGTGGATTTCCTCTTTTTTTTTTTTGTGGAAAGAGCTTCTCCTAGACACAAAACTAAAGATTAGGACAAAGAGTCCACCTGCACGCACAGGTAAGGACTCCACCTTCCCTAATGAACACAAGGGTTGAGGTTTAGGTTCAAGTGGTCTTTCCTGACATTGTGTAGTGAAAGCCAAGGTTACTTAGACTCCTAAGTCAAAGCAAACCAACGAATCCTGTACTGGTGACTCAGGCACAAGAATTGTCCTAAAGTTAGGAGAGACTGTGGTCTATCTTGTCAAGGCTCGAAGTGTATTAAGCCTAAGCTTGTTTCAAGCTCCTATGGCCCGGCAGGTCAAACCAGTAACGGTTGAATGTCCATAGACACTTATTCTATTATTATTATTTTTTTTTTTTTTTTTTTTCAGCTATAAGATCACTTATCTTTTCTTTCTTTTTCTTTTTCTTTCTCTCCCTCCCCTCTTGAAATGAATGTCCTCCTTTGATAATGAAGTACATGTCCCTTATTGTATTTTTGGAATTTTTCTGATTTGTTATTTTTTTGTATTTTTAGCTTTGTAATTTTTAAAAAAAAGTTTTCAAAATTTTTCAATTTTTTTGAAGCATATAATTTTTTGATAATACTATATGTACTATAGTTGTGTCTACAATTGCATTTTGGTTTAAATGGTTTACCATTTACACCCCCCCATGCTTAAATGTTTCAATGTCCTCATTGAATGAAAGGGTGGATGCAAATGCATGCTCTGCTTTTCACTATCCTAGACTGGGTGATGGAAGGAAGTCAGAATGAGGAGATAAAATCTCTGTGCGGACGATTTTAAGTCTGATCTAGGATCAGAGTGAATAGTCGGGCTAGGAAGTGAAATGCATGACATGTGTGTCAATGAATGTATGCTCAGAATGCAAGGGTAGACACTATATGCAAATAAAGGCAAGAGTAAGAAAGGTGTAAAACAGCTATATACAAGGGTAGGTGTTTGCTAAGTTTAACGCCTTCAGCTAGGCGAAAACTTAGTTGGTAGCTCAAAATGTAGGAGCGAGATGGTGGAATTGACAAGTCTGAGATCATGCGGCTCAATGAAAGGTTTCAGTCTTTGTCCATTAACAATAAAGGGTTCAGATTTGTCAAGTTCAGTGATCTCAACGGCTCCATTATCAAATAATCTCGAGATTATGTCGATTCAGTGTTATGTAGCAGAGGTGGTTGTGTTTGTGCAAGAGAAGAATTTGAATCAGTGAAGAATTCAGTGTTGTGCACTGGTTGTGAAATGTCATGTGTTTGATCTTGCAGTGCAGGTCTAGGTTGGACATACCTTTGAGCAGGTATGTTCCTAGGGTTGGGTTGTGCTTGGGATGGGAGTGAATGTGGTTGACGGGACTCCGTCAAGTGTGATAGCTGGGCTCTTATCTCAGCTAAGGCCGCGTCCTGTCTCTGCTGCATAGCAATATTCTGTTGTTGCATATCAGCAAGAGCTTTCATGATAGACCCCAACTGGTCATCTCGTGTAGGCCCAGATTGAGAGTATTGGGTGGGCCTGGGTTGGGGTTGTTGGTAGGTACGCGGTGGATATCCGTGTGATTGTGGAGGTGGTGCTCGGATCGGGTTGTGCAATGGTGGTGCAGAAGGTTGTTGAAAAGGAGGTCTCTGTGAATTTCCCGACCACGAGAAATTTGGATGATTACGCCATCCAGGGTTATAGGTTTGTGTGAAAGGATCATTGTGAATGGCATGAAGCTCCTCCGAAGCTCCAGAAGGTGCAGGGAAGTCAGTGAAGGGAGGAACAAAGGTTCCTCCAACCGGTGAAGGATGTAGAAATGGAAAATCCGGTAATGCAGTTTGTGTCACAGAAAGGTTATTCACAGTTTCCCTCCCTGTGGGAAACTGAGAAGAAGTGTTTTGTGCTGGTGACTGAGAAGAAGATGGGTGTTTTGAGAGAAATTTCCATACTTCATCTACTTTCTTCTCGATTAAGCCCACTTTATCCAGTTGACTAGCCACTATCTCTAAGTCTTTGCTACTGGATTGGGCTTCATGTACCCCCGTGTGTGAGTGGGAATGTGAGGACTTTCTATTAAACACGCTCATTGAAGCATTATTAATAGAGTTTTCGGCCATGCCTTCAAAGAGCTCAAAGGCTGAGTCCTCGTCCCGACATAGGAAATTGCCTCCACAAGCGGCATCTACAAAATTTCGTGTGTCATCATGGAGCCCATGGTAGAAGATCTGGACCTGTTGCCAGCGTGGGACACCATGGTGGGGACATTTTCTCAAAAGCTCATGGAATCTCTCCCAAGCCTCGTGCATAGGTTCTCCTGAATTCTGGGTGAAGGTGGTGATGGCACGCCTTAAGGCATTAGTGCAGCCTACAGGAAAGTACTTCTTTAAGAACTCATGTTCTAAAGAAGCCCAGGAATTTATAGGTGTAGTCCGTGCAAGTGTTCTAAACCAAAAGGCTGCCTTATCTTTTAATGAAAAGGAGAACATTTTCATCAAAAGCGTGTGCTGATCATGTCCTTGCGGACCCAAAGTTTGGGCAAGATTCTTCAGCTCCTCTAAATGCTGAAAAGGGTCCTCAGAAGCAAGTCCATGGAAGTGAGGAATGAGTGCTATAATGTTTGGCTTCAGTTCAGCAGCACGACCCCCATTGGGATAACGTACCACAGGCATTGGTTGGGCAACTGCGGGATTATAATAATCTCGTAGTTGAGGTCTACGGGGTTGGGGTGGTTCCTGAGGATTTCTAGGTTGAAGTGGTTGTGGTTGGGGGTTAGCTAATAGATTTACAGCTTGAGCAAGCTATTGCACCTGTTGGGTTAAGGTATTCATTTGTAGTTGTGTATCGAAAAGGTGCTGAAGATGAGGCATAGGTCCTCTCTCCGGGGGTGGATTAGGATGATTAGGATAAGGTGGAGGTTGGAACCTAGGGATAGGTGGTTGCTGTGGTAGAGGATGTGCAACTAAGTCTGGAGGAAGTTCTTCAAAATCCTCAAAGTGTGAAGAATCAAGATCATCCTCTTGGCGAGGGGGATTGTGAAAAGTATTTTGAGACTCAGGAGGTAAGGGATTAGAAGTGGAAGGCAAAGAAGATGATGCAGTAGCTTGGGTAGCAGTACCCAAGGGGAGTACAAGTTCTGGGTTTTGGGATCTCCTACCTTCCATTGAGTTGGTTTTTTTTGAAATCCCGTTTACTCTAATTCGATCCAACTCAATGGGAAAAAAATTTTAACGTTCACAATAAAACAGAAGAATCCCAATAAAATCTCAATTCAAGAAGACCAATCAATCGAAATGAATCGGAGAAAATTTTTCCTAGAGGCTGCTACGCAAAGTATGTTATACGCAAACAATTGTTTCAAGCAATTGTACGTATCCTAAGATAAACCTAGCGAAGTGCAGACCTCTAAAATCCACTGGGAATCTGGATAAGACTGAGCGTGCGAATCCAGATCCTGTGGTTGCAGAAAGATGAGGTAGAAACCCGTGTATTGTGGCCTTAAGTGATCGTGCTGTGTGCACGATAACATTCAACACAAGGCGATTAAAATCTCAAACATGGTTTCACCCAATTTTGCTATCTCCTTTTTGATTTGATTGAAGTGATTAAAATGTGTTTTCTATGCTGCTCGTTTCACTTTTTAATTCAGTTCAGACAAAGTAGTGGTCTTCTTTAATTTTAAGTCAAATGCAGTTATGGCAGGAGTTAAGAGTAAAGTAAAAAATGCGTACCTCACTCCAGCAATCTTCGAATGCAGATTTGATTTGAATAAAAATCTAGCAGGAATGAAATGCAATCCTAAAATGGATGCCTAGGGTTATGCTGCTGCTAGATAAGTATGAGGTCTTTTTGATTTTTTTGATTTTTTTTTTTTTTGAAAAATATTTTTATATGCAATTCAAAAGTAAGGAAAGAAATTAAGAAGATAAAGAAATAAAGTCCAGACAGTCCAGAATTATTACAAAAATTGTGTGAGAACAAGCTCTCACAACTTATGACTAACAATTGCTCCTAATCAATAAACCTAAAACTAAAACTAATACTACCACTACTCCTACAGCTACTACGAGGCAAAACTCCACCAGGAAGACGAATCTGGAGTGTAGCGACTCCACCAGGAAGACGACACTCCTCCTCAAGTGCTGTGGAAAAACAAATGATTAGTAAAAGAATAAAGGAATGTATACACAAATAATTCAATGGAAAATAAAAGAAATTACAATGAATGAATGAATGAAATAAAGAATTTCTATATACAAAAGAATAAAAGGAAAATTTTGGTGCAAAGAGCGTTGCCTCCCCGGCAACGGCGCCAAAAATAATGATGATGGTTGGTTGATGATGGTGAATAATTATTGTTATGATCATGTTGTTGTAGTATAGGGTGTATAATATAACCTTAAGGATGTCGTATAGTGGTGAGTATGGGTGAGTACCAATCATTACAACCATTATTATCATTTGCTTATTTATCTAATTTTTACTGGTTTTGTTCCAGGTCGTTCTCTGGGAGACAATTTATTGAACTTAATTCGGTCACTCTTTGATTATCTCCGAAATTGTCTTCTTATTCAAAAAGAAACTCTACATTTAAAGAATGAATGAATGTTTTATTTACCTAGTTACTAAGAAGTGCTTGCAAAAAATACTAACTATGAACAAGCATCAAACAATCTATTATTATACTCTAAACTATGTATTTACAAGTTATACTATTAACACTAATATGTTAGTTCATACTACATTAGGATACCATAGTGTAAAAACTTAACTTACTAGTCTTTTATTTATAGTGACATATATATCAGTTTTAGTGATAGATATAAACGTCGCTAAATCTCAGAAAACACTATATACAACCTAAAGAAGCAAACTGAGGTCTTTAGCGACGTTTATAGTGTCGTTTTATTCTGTTAGTAATTATGTGGGTTTACTTATACGTATGTATATTACTTATTCTACTGCTGTATGTACAGTAAGTCTTTTCTGTTCGTGTGTTCCTTCTCTTAAGTCGTCTGTCCTTTCAATTTCTTCTGTGTGGTATTTCAGAGGCTGCAGTGGAGAGTCCTTAGTGTAAAATGTGCTTAATTAGCGGGCGCACTTTTCGAGGGATACACAGCACCCTACGGGTGGGACCAGACCTCTACTAAGCGCGCCCTAATCTCAGATTAGGTGCCTTAATTATGTTTTCGTATCAGCGCAGGGCCTCAGCCCAACGCCAGACATACTCGCACGCTCGGGCCCCCAGCCCCACACATACATTACATATTCAATATCATCACATATCAGAGTTCAGCACAAATCGGGTAATCGGATAAGGGATCGCGTTTCGGGCGCCCGGCGCCATGACGACTGCTTAAAGTATAGCATAAATTATATTTATATGGCTGCGTTTAGTTTGCAGCACACGATGTGGTGCTATTCCAGCGCCACATCGTGCGCTGGAAATCAGACGCAGCTGCGTCTGTGCACGTTTTTGGCCCTCGATTTGGGGGCCATAAATTATTAAAAAAATAAAATAAAATATGGTAAATAAAATATTTACGTAATACTACATAATTGATTAATTAATTTTGAATTTTAAATATTTTTACTATACAAATAAATTCGCTAAACTAGGCTGATTATACAGGTTGATTTAGGTGATTAAATAGTTAATTACTTATAAAATAATTAGTAAATGGTCTAATTGACCTTAAAAAGTTTTAATTTACATACTTAAATATTTAATACATATTTTTATTGTATTTTTACGAATTTATTTATGTTTTATTTAGGCTAAAATAGCAGTTCTGGGTGTTTAAAATTAAAACTAAGTTACAGTAAGTTATACTAGGTATAATTATACTTTGACTAACTTAAATTACTTTATATATATATATATTCCCAAGTTTATAGATTTATTTAATTTAAATATAGCTCTAAATTATTAATTTAGCTAAGTTAATCTATAATCTAGCTACTAAATATGTAAATAGGAATCTGTATCTATATATACACATAATTAAGTAGATATGTACATAACAGTTTAGTATTTATACATATATTTACATAGATTACATATGTATATGAATTTCTGTACAGGTTTTATACATATTTACAGTATAACTATGTATCTAACTGATATGCTATAGTTATAATACTATGAATGGGTATATTTACAGTATTAAAATAAGTCTATGCCATTAGGCTTTTGTATAAAGTTAGGGAATTAGAGTTGATTGAGTGTTAGTGTTCAATTAAGACAGCAGCCACAACTACTGTCAGAAGAGATGGAGAGAAGAAGAATGTATTTAGTATGTGTTGTTTACAGTGGCAGTGGCTTAAGCCACTGTCAAGTGGCTAACTACTGCTGCAGTTAGTCCACTTGAAGAGGGGGGAAGTATTCTACAGAGGAGAGGGAAATTTTGAGAAGAAGGGAGTTTAGAGAAGAGGGGAATGTAGCTGCTAGATGCATCATGTTGCTGTATAACTGGGAACAAGATTAAATTCAAAACAAACTAAACATTGAAGAGATGAAATCCAAATCTGAAAGGGGTTTAAATCTCACGAAAATCTCATGTAAATTCAGCTCAAATACTCATTAGGAAAAACCTTATCAGAAGCATCCTTTCAGATCAACATTCAAATGGCATTGAGTTAGTCTTCCTAATGCCATAGACAGCATGAAGGAAGACTTAGCTCGATCAATTAAAACCAAAGAAACACAATCCCAGTTTCTTGTAACCTTAAGGAGTATGGAAAACTCCTTAGGTGAGAGAATCACCATACAGAAATGATCATCAACGCAAATAGTGTATGGCAGTTCTGAAATAGCAAAAAGAGACTAAGAATGCATTAAGGAAATTTAATGGAAGCTGGCGAATGCATTCAAAACAAAGTATACTCAGAATCATGAGAGGCTCTTCTGATTGGCTCTCTGTCATCAGAGAGCTTCTCAGAATCCTTGCCAACAATGAAAACCAAAAATCCCTTCAATTTGTCAGATCTGTCAAAACATTTCAGAGAGTAAAAATCCTTTAAAATCCAAATCAAAAGTGCTCTGACAAACTGAGGCAATCCATTTAAAACAGAGGGGCTTTTGTGAAACAAATGGAGTGAGTGAGAAGCCCCAAATGGTGCTTGTGACGCCACTTTCAGATCTGAGGCAGTGTGCCATCAGATCTGAAATTGGGTCAGGATGTGTGGGTGATTGATGAAAAATTCGTCGTTAAAAAGGAAAAAACAAGAATCAGAATTTGGATGATGGAAAAATAAAACATGAAGAGGGAGATAAGTTGAACAATGAACAGATGATTCTTCCCCTCTGATCTGGACTGATCAGAGGAGGTGAGGGAGGGGATCTAATACTAATTCTACTCCTAAGACTAATCTAACTACAGCTAACATTAAACACTAACAATTAAAACTAAATCTATTCTAAACTACTGCAAATTAAATCTAACACTACTTGCGCAGAATTAAAAACCTAAACTAAAAGGAAGAATGGGACCTATGGGTCCTTAGCCGGCGGCTAAGGAGGAAGAAAGGAGGAGGGTGACTCCAGCGGAGGGAAGAGTCTGCTAGTGAGACTCCAGGGTCGTCCTCAGGTGCTACGAGGTCCTTAGCGACGAGGAGGGTCGAGAGCAGGCGATGATTCCACAGCCGGTGGCTGTGAAATCAGGGTCTAGGTGAGGAGGAGAGACTGGAGTGGACGAACTGATCGCTAAGAGATGTAGGAGGGAGCGAATCTTTGCGCACGACACCACTGAGGTGCTTAAGTAGCAGCTCAGTGATTGAGATCACCGCAAGGGTGAGGTTAATCAAAATTAGGCCGGCGGTGAGGATGAGATGGGTAGAGCGCGCGGCGAGTCAAGAGAGAGATCTGACCGTCAGATGAGATCTGGGAAGAGAGGTGAACGCACGCACTGAATCACGCGAAGGTTCCAATAGAATCCAGCCGCAGATCGAGATCAAAAGTGCGATGGACGGTCGAGAAGGGCTGTGTTCTTCGCGTGCTACAGTGCGCGTGAAGAACACAGGTTTCTCTCTGAAATGAGGGAAAACTTGCAGGAAGACCCTTGAACGAAGGGGTAGAAGAATAGCGTGCAGGTCCAAAAGTGAGAAGAACTATAACTGGAAGGGCCTTGCAGTCATGCAGAAGGGTCCCTGCGGCTTGCAAAAAGGTCCAAGAAGGAGTTTTGAAGGGTAGAAATGTAATGCATGAAGGACCTAATTGTAATCTATTTATTTCTAAGCCTAAATGATGTCCAATTGCTTTCAAATTTTTACATGTGCTTAATTGAACATTTAAGACATTAATTTTACTTCTGATTTATCTTTTCAAACTTGTTTATGTGTTCAATTGATGCATGGATCATCATTTGTTCTCTAGTTTTCAGAATATCTCATTTTTGTGACCTAATTAGGAGGTTTTAACACACATTAAAAGTTTTAGGTCTTTTCTTTAATTCCCACACTTAACCCTTTCTATGTGTTAATTTGATATTGTTTTGCTTAGTGTCTAGCTTAATTTCGGCCTTTTAGCTATGATGAGTAGCCACTCATCAGTGCATTTATTTCTTTTAGCAAGTGTGTGTATCTAAATAATAACCAATTTGAACATAAGATAAAATTTAAAAAATTCGGCAAAGTTTTCCCTTAAAATTTGAAGTTTTTCTATAAACCTGTATAACAAAATAATACAATAGATACAAGTGGACACACCCCACATTAAAAATGCATCACACAAGTGGGCACACCCCACATCCATTCATTTAAATAAAAAATAATGTGTCACATTCTTAAAAAATCTTAGAATCCAATTCAAACCCTGATGTAAGGATTTTAACTGTACACTTTTTCATTCATAATCCATACATAATCCTTGCTATCCTAAATGCAATAAGTTAACGAATCTATTTATTTAGCATTACACTGGGCTTCAACAATAATTGACTAATTGTTCTTTTTTTTGTTGCAACATTAAAGTAAACATTGTCCCCCATCCCTCCCCTCTCCTTACACACATGTCAACCTTCTAGTCACCATCCAAGGCCATCCTCTTCTACCTTACCTTTCCTTCTCACTACTACATCCATCATCTCTTCCATCAATTTGGCACCACAGAATGATAGATCTCACATTAAAAGTAGTATATATATATATAGTTTCACACAGTAACTTCCAAATGGTTGAGGACATATATGATTGGATTTGAGCTTGCATCTACTCCATCTTGAGCAATTATTTTTTTTATTATGTAAGAAGCCAAGGCAACCATGCATACCTATTTATTTGGATTCACAGATGCAAAACCTAAGAAAACTAACTCGTCTTGCTCAAATATAAATTATCACACTCTTTAGTTTGTGAAATTAAGCAACCAGAGGATAGAATAAGTATATGGAAAATTTGTGCTTTCAATTGATTTTTAAATCCTTCATCTTTGTGATTTTTCTAGAAAACATCTAAAGTCCTAAGTGTTATACCTAACTCAATTTGCCATAAGTATTATATTTTGAAGTTTTTCTAATAACCTGCACATCAAAATAATACATATAATCCAAGTGGGCACACCTCACATTAAAAATGCATCTTATACAAACAAAGTGGGCACACCCTACATTCATTTATTGAAATATAAACAATATGTGGGCACACCCACATTTAACATAAACCTAAAATATCATAAAAATAAATTATACACAATAAAATTCTACCTCCAAGATCACATCCTCCGACAATGCCCAAAAATGATAACCTGTAATTTAAATTACGTAATTAATTAAATAACACATTAATTAATTATTATGTAGAATGGGAGCAAGAGGATGGGTAGGAGGAGAGGAGGGAGGGTAGGGTAGCAGTAAGAGGAGGATGACAGGATGCGGAGGGGACGAGGAGGAGGAGGGGGTAGTTAAGAGGAGTGGGGCGATTAGGAGGAGGAGGGGGAGGGGTAGGGGGAGGGGGTGGGGAGGAGGAGGAGGTGGGGGACGATCAGAAGGAGGAGGAGGGGGGTGGTCAGGAGGGGGCAGGGAGGAGGAAGGGGCAGGGAGGAGGAGGAGTGGGAGTGGGGCACCGACAAAGGGGGGCAGTCAGGAGGAGGTGGAGGAGGGAGAGGGGGCAGATCGAAAGAGGAGGAGGAGAGGTAGAGGGGGTAGGGAGGAGGTGATGGGAACACCATCATGAGCCATAACTAGCTCAATTTGATCTGATAAAGTCAATAAAAGCTCCTACATATCAGTCAGAAGATCTCTTGGGCAAGTTCAGTTGTTTTGAGAAGAAAAGAAGAATAAAAGGTTATTTATGCAATTTTACTAGTAATCAAAAAATACAGAATAACCATGGGATTTTTTAGGGATTACAAAAGGTCAAATATGAATTTAAGTCTAATAAGGGGGTCCATGTAGACAAAAATAGGCTTTCACGTATTTCAAGAAATAAATGACATCTAAAATCCTAAAAACAGACCTAGTTAATCTATTGAGGTTCTGGTCAGAATAAAATTTACATAAACCCTCTAAAATTCATAGAAAAATATTCCCTCGGATTTTAGAATCTTTGAATTGACCATCAAAACCTGTTTTGACCCAAAATAGAGCCACAGACAAACTATTGCCCTAATTTGGGTTTTTGCATTAAATTACAAAGTCAAACTAGGTCAAAACCAAAATCCAACTTCATCATTAGATTCCTTAGGTCCAAATGAGGTTTGTATCAAAATTTAGGCCAAATTAGAGATCATCTTGACCCAATTTACAATTTGGTCTAGTCTGACTCTTTCTCCTTTACTCAACCCCTCAGCTTTCAAAATGCCTTGCAAATACCCCCTATCTTTGTCATCACTCTTTACAAAAAGGTCCTTTTGCCATTTTCGTTGAGAAGTCCTACTCCATCGAGCTTTATTTGGCAAGAACTCTATGATTACTTGAAAAATCCCTCTCAAAATTGAAAGGGAGATTTGTCCAGTAATCTCCTTCCTATTGAGCCATGTCCAAGTCTCCAAATCTCTCTAAAAAGCATGTGCAAATCCTTCAAAGATTCAGGTCTCCTATTTTGCAAAGATTGGGAGCTTCCAAGCTTGAAAGCTCACCTCCTGGCCTATAAAAGACCCTCCATGGCATTCCTTACCTCCTTAGCGAGAAATTGAACCAAATCTAGCCCTATTTACTCTCCTCCTTATCTTGCTCTGCCTCAGTCAGGTGACCCCTTCCTCCAAGCTTCATCACAGGGTGTCACAGACTATAGCTGGCCAGTCTCGACTCCCCAGCTTCTTCTACACCTCGACATACCCCCAAGGCACTTCCTCCCCCTTCGTCATCACCGTTCTCTCCCACCAAAACTCTCTTCATCTCCGATGCCGGCCATACCAGACCCGGCATCGCTCCTCATCATCTGCTACTGATGCACGTGTTTCGCGTGTTTGAAAATCAGGGTTAAGAGTAACCTGTTAGTGTAGTCGCGAAACTCGTTGTCAAATAAATTTTAGCGAAACTCCAAGGGAGTCTCGGGTCGAACAAAGGGAGGCGATGTTCACTTTGTTTGAAACCCATGCTTCATTTTGTTTATTTTTGTCGTTTTTGAGGTCTTGTTTTTTTTTTTGGTTTGTTTTTATAAAGCAAGAAAATAATATGAATCACAATGGAGATAGAAGCAAATATGATATATATTACACAAATGTTTATTACAATAATCTAGAAAGCATAAAAAAGAGGGAGGTGAGAAAGGATCTCCCGAATTGGCTGTTCGGTGAGACGACGGTGCCTGACGGAAGCTTGGAAGGAGTTGGGAAGCAGGACGATGGAGGTGAGATGCGGGAGGACGTCGGGTAGAGGAAAGCTTCAGCATGGCTCTGGAATGGAGGAGAGGAGGCAGAGATGATCTGCTACTGGAATAGAGGTAGGAGGATGGCTCCAAGGTGACCTATGAATGGTGATGGGAAGATGGAGGAATATTTGGTGGGGCAGAGGTTCGTTACACTAATAGGAGCCTTTGGAGCTTGAGAGGAAGCTCTAACAAAGCATTAGTAGGCTTACTAGAGCTTAGGACTAGGTTGGAGTAGAGTAGGTAGAGATGAAGAGGAATGGGGGGTGTAGGGGTGTTTATATAGTGATGGGAGGAAGAGCATCATGCACACAGACATTTAGCGACAGCTACAAGTGTCACTAAAGGCCTCTTGAGCTGTCATCGAAGATCTATGCCTCTTCATTGCCTTGGCTGGCGTATGCACTGTGCAGGCCATTTAGTTACAGCTGCAAGTGTCACTAAAGGCCCGCTCTTTTGTTACTGCAAATCCCACGTCCACCGCTCACGCCTGCTTGCTGTCGCTGAGGTTGGATGGGCTGCAGCCGTTGGATTCGGTAGTGAACAGCTAAGATGGCACAGAGATCGCACCTCTTGATTGCACGTGAGATGGCACGTTCTTGAGGTGCGTCGACGGCCGCATGCTGCATCAGCGCCCATCGAGTGGTGCCACATGGTGACGCCTTCGCCGCTTGATCGCTCTTCACTGAATTTGAGCACAGCGGCTGAGATTGGAACGCACACCCGTGGACAAGAAAAAGAGCTTCACCCACTATGCTGAGGGCGGCTCTGTGTCGTGCTTTGGATTTGAGGCTATGTGCCCACGATCATCGGATGCGGGATCACTCGGCCAAGAGTAGAGCGCGCTTGCCCATGTGCTGGGTGATGCTGACCGTTCGATGGCTCAGGTGGGGCAGCCTGGATGGCGCCATGTGGAGCCATCTGGGCTATCCATCTTCTTCTTGTGGAGGGTGCTACGGAGCTCTGATTAGGGTGATTTTTGCATCGACAGACTGCGATCGTCGCTCTGAATCCATCTGTACGGTCGGATTCTTTATCCGAGGCCAGTAAAGATGTCGCACTGCCTCTTGGCCATGTAAAATGACGAAATTAATGTACATAATATACAACTATTCTAAATGCAATGCAATGGATGTTTATGCAATATTTATATCATGATATGCAATGCTAGGCCTAGGAACTATCGTAAATAATCATTTTACGTTGAATTTATGTGTGTTTATCATACCCCCATGCTTACTTTTTGCTAGTCCCTAGAAACATTAACCTAGGTGCTATGTATAAAATTAGAATTAAGATTTGATCTCTTAGGCATAATTTGTTGATTATTTTAGGAACTTTTAACCCAAGACCTGGTTATAAAGAGTCGATAGTGCCCGGGTGGTCTGCATTAATGCAGACCACCCAAGTCCTCGCTTTATTTGCAAAGAGAAGATACATTTTTTTTTTCTATTTTTCTTCTTTTATTTTTTTTTCTTGGACTTTTTGGAGTTTGAGTGTGTCGGGATAACTTTTTACGATTACCCAACCCGCCCAAGACTCGAAAAGGACTCTAAGTGCTAAGCATCTTGTGAAAATAGTGATAGACTCACTAGGCAGCCGTTAAAATGGACTTCGGGTATCTACGACCCTAGGTAACCTTGCCTAAAGGTTTAACTTTTCAATTGGTAGCTTTCTCCCTTCTTCATTTATTTATCGGGTCAACACAAGGGCGAACCCAGTGTATATCTCCCCGATTTATCTACTTCCCTGCTTCTTCCTTATGTGTTTTGGGAATTATTATGCATTTTGTGAGCTAGGCTCTGGATAATCGACCAATTGGCTGTTACCCATGACCACTTGCCAGCCATACTTGTGCTGTGAAGTGTGGCTTTATTATTTTCTTTTTTTCATTTTCTCCTTTTTCTATTTTTTTCTTTTCTTTTTGGGTGTTTCTTTTTCTTTTTCTAAGTAGGTGGCCTTCCTTATCTAAGATTTACCTAAAGGCAGTACAAAGAAAATGGTCTTGTGGCTGCACTCTGGACAATCGGCCAATGGACTGTTACCCACGACAACTTGTCAGCCATACCACCCTAGTCGGTTCATTAGCTACCCAATTTTCGTAAAAACCACCGAAAAGTGAGTCAGTGTGAATAGTGTGTAGATGCTTAGACTTAACATCCCCTCAAATCAGAGGGCGGGTTAATAAGTTGCATACTTATCATCCCAAATTATTTACCGAATTAAAATAAGATTGACGTAGCGAGGACTTGAGACTAAGTCTACATTCGAGTGGACGCCCGGGCTAATTAAGTCTGAAGTCCTGAAGAGTCTAAGTATTCAGGTCTCAAAGTATCAATTCCTAAAGTTTGCAACTCCTAATGCCTAAGCTCTTGTCTCCTAATTCTTTCTTTTTTAAGTAAAATAATAGGAAATTACTGTTACAACTGACAAAAATATTATAAGATATATCCACCCCCCCATGCTTAGCTATTGCAATGTCCTCATTGTTAAAAATGTAGGCATGCAGGAGAGTAGAAGTGGAAGAATAACACCTGGTTTCCGTGGGATTCTGGTCAACTTGGAACAGTCTTTATATGTGCTGAGTTTAGTGCCTTCAGCTAGGCAATGATCATCCCGCGGTGGTTAGGGCAAGGTAAGAGCAACCTTGTCAGAGATGGGTTCAGGGAGCATATGGTCAACAAAGGGTTTAAGATGCTATCCGTTGACCTTGAAGATATTACCCGTCTTTGGGTCGGAGATTTCGACGGCACCGTTAGGGAAAATCTACTCAATAACGAATGGGCCATCCCACTTCGACCTGAGTTTTCTAGGGAAAAGCTTCGATCGAGAATCGAAAAGCCAGACCTTCTAGTTCGACTCAAAACTCTTACGTGAAATCATCTGGTCATGGAGAGCTTTGGTCCTTACCTTATAAATTCTGGCATTTTCATAAGCATCATTTTGAAGCTCCTCCAACTCAAATAGTTGGAGTTTCCTAGTTTTTCTGGCCAACTCTAGGTCAAAATTACATTTCTTGATGGCCCAAAATGCCTGGTGTTCAAGTTCTACAGGTAAGTGACACGCCTTACGAAACACCAGATGGAACGGAGACTATTGATAGTCATTTTGTACGTCGTATGGGAGGCCCAAAGAGCATCATCTAGCTTTTGGGTCCAATCCTTCCTATCAGGCCTAATGGTTTTCTGCAAAGTGTTTTTGATATCCAGATTGGAGACCTCGACCTGTTCGTTTGTCTGAGGGTGGTACGATGTGGAAATCCAATGATTCACACCATATTTCGCCAGTAAACTGGGCATGAGTGAAATGTGTGCCACTATCACTGATAATTGCCTGAGGAACCCCGAATCGACTGAAGATATTTTTCTTCACAAAATTGATGACCACCTTGTGGTCATTGGTCCTGGTGGGAATTGCCTCAATCCATTTGGACACATAATCAAAAGCGACCAGATTATACTGGTGTCCAAATGAAGGAGGGAAGGGTCCCATAAAGTCGATGCCCCAAATGTCGAAAATTTTGACGGAAAGTATTGGCTTCAGGGGCATCATATCTCTCTTAGCCATGTTCCTGAGTGTCTGGGATTGGTGAATGTCTTTGAGAATTCTTGGGCATCCTTAAATAATGACGGCCAATAGAATCTAGATTTCAAGATTTTTGTTGTTGTCCTTTTCCTAGAAAAGTGTCCACCATATGCAGATGTGTGGTAGAACTCAAATATGCCATCAAACTCAATTTCCAGGCTGCATCGACGAATAATCTGGTCTGTGCCGATGTGGTACAGCTCGGGATCGTCCCAAAAATAATATTTGGCCTCAGACACATGTCTATCCCATTATTGTTTGGTCCAAGCCTGGGGGATTTGACCAACGGCCAAATAATTGATGATATCTGCAAACCAGGGGGTTCAAATACCCAAGATTGTAAGGATAGTCTCATCTGGAAAAGTATCAGAGATCGGGACATCCAGATGAGGAGAATCAATTAGGATTCTCAAGAGGTGATCCGCCACTACATTTCGTGCCCTGACTTTATCCCTGATTTCAAGTTTGAATTCTTGAAGCAGCAGAATCCAGTGAATAAGCTGAGGTTTGGCATCCTTTTTGGCCAAGAGATGGTTTAAGGCCAAGTGGTCGATGTAAATGATTACACGAGAACCTAAAAGATAAGCCCTTAATTTTTGCAAAGTGAAAACTATAGCTAGCAATTCCCTTTCAGTAACAGTGTAGTTCCTCTGGGCCTCATCCAGAGTCGTGCTAATGTAGCAAATCATAGAGGGCATTTTCTCAATCTTCTGACCCAAGACAGCCCCAATGGCATAATCAGATGCGTCAGCCATAATCTCAAATGGGGCTATCCAGACTGGTGTTTGCAATACTGGGGCACAGGTGACTATCGTTTTTAACAAATGAAATGCCTTACGGCATGATTCATCAAACTTGAACGGCATGTCTTTGGCCAGAAGGTTACTCAAGGGTCAAGCAACCTTCGAGAAATCCTTGATGAATCTTCTATAAAAACCCACATGCCCAAGGAAAGTGCGGACCTGTTCCATGGATGTGGGTGGAGGAAGTCTAGAGATAGCATCCACCTTAGCCTTATCAACCTCAATACCCTGATTAGAGACCACATGACCCAGGACAATGCCTTCTCGAGTCACAAAGTGGCTCTTTTCCCAGCTAAGGACTAGTCATGTCTTGATACATCTCTGGAGGATCAATTCAAGTTAGCTAGGTAGGACTCAAAAGAATCTTTGAAAATGGAGAAATCATCCATGAACACCTCAAGACAATCTCCCACCAAGTTAGAAAAGATGGCCAGCATGCACCTTTGAAAAGTCGCAAGTGCATTGCAAAGCTCGAACGGTATTCTACGGAATGCAAAGGTTCCGTAGGGACATGTGAAAGTTGTCTTTTCCTTGTCTTCGGGAAGGATAGGGACTTGGTTATATCCCGAATAACCATCCAGGAAGCAAAAGTATTTTTACCTAGTTAACCTTTCTATGATTTGATCGATGAATGGCAAGGGAAAGTGATCCTTTTTGGTGGCTGTGTTCAGCTTCCTATAATCAATACAGACTTTCCAGGAAGAAGCTGAATGAGTGGTGAAGGTTTCCCCTTTCTTGTTAGCCGTAACAATTATTCCCACCTTCTTGGGTACAATTTGAATGGGACTAATCCATAGACTATCTTAGGTTGGGTATATAATTCTAGCATCAAGCCACTTGATTATCTCCTTCTTGACCACTTCTCGCATACGAGTTTAGTCTCCTCTGCATTTCGCGAGAAGGGCGAGATCCATCTTCCATGAAAATACGATGATTACAATAAGTTGGCTCGATCCCCCTAAGGTCGTGCATGGTCCAACCAATTGCCTCCTTATTGTTCTTAAGGACCTTAATCAACCTCGATTCTTACTCAGTCAAATCAGCACTAATACTCACAGGGAGCATGTTCCCAAGTCCTAAGAATTCATATTTCAAATTTTTAAGCAATGGTTTCAATTCAAGCTAAGGTGGGTTTAGTAAAGAAGGTAGGGAGGATGCTGATGAAGATTCATCAGGATGATCCAGTGGAAGAGGCTGGGAATGGAAAAAATCAATAGCCTCTTTAGAATGTGGCAGGTCTGCCACGGAGGGTTGTGGGTTGGGCTCGCTAAAGCTGGTGGAGTCCTCGAGTGCACTGATCATCGGACAAGTCTCAAAATCATGATCCTCGAGCTCCTCAATGAATCCACAATCCTCAAATCCTCTTATTACCTTAAAAATATCAAGAGTTAGCTTCTTATCCCCAAAGGCGATCTCCATACTACCGCTCTCACAATTTATGTTGGCCTTGGCGGTAGCTAGGAACGGGTGCCCCAGAATGATGGGCGTGTTCCTCAAATCGTTAGGTACATCCATGTTAAGGACCAGGAAATCTATAGGAAAATAGAAATCCTTGACCTTGATGATTACATCCTTAATAACGCCCTTCGGTGTGGTGACTAAGCAATTTGCTAATTGTAGTGTTACTGATGTTGCCCTAAGCTCGCTTAATCCAAACCCTCGTAAAGAGAAGTCCAAATTAGGTTGATGGATGCACCTAGATCCAATAGTGCCCTATCAAAAGTGTATTTCCCAATAATGCATCAGATCAAGGGGGCACCTGGATCTTTCTTCTTTTGAGGAAGGTGATGCAAGATCACAGAACTTGCCTACTCAAAGAGAATCACCTTCCTTGGAGTGGGTTCTCTCGGTTTACGCTTTTGGGTACATAGTTCTTTCAAAATTTTAGCATAAGCCGGGATGTGCTTAATAGCATCGAGTGGAATATTGATCTCTATGCTCTTGAATAAATTCAGGAGCTCCTCGTTGCTATCTAGGGTTTTCTTCTTCTTGGTTTTCAATAGGGCTTTAGGGAACGAGATATGGTTGGTATTTTCAATTTCCAGTCCCTGGGCCTTATTGTCTTCTTCAATCTCCTCCTTTTCTATCGCATGCTCCCCAGTGTTTTGGCATCTAGAAGGTAATTTAGGATTTTGGGTCTACTTTCCACTTCTCAAGGTGACGGAGTTTGCAGAGGAATATGGATTTGGGTCTTTAGGTGGGTTAGTGAAGATTGGAGGGCTTTGATTGGTCATGTAACTAGAAGGAGAGGAGGGACCCTGCTCAATCACCTAAGCATGTGCATGTGGGTCCCTTTGATTCTCGTACCCTTAGGCTCTATTGCCCTAATTTTGCACATTGCGCGGGTTGGGTACAGGTTGGTATGGTAGAGATCCAGATTGTCATGTGTTAGCAATTAACCCGGATTGCAAGTTATCCAATGATGTCTTCATTTGTTGCATAAGCTGAAGCATGGACCCTTGCATTTCCACCATCTGTAGGTTTAAATAAGCTTGCCCTGCAGATTGTTGGGCATTCCAAGATGGTTGAGTAACCGGTCTCGGGGACAACTAGGTGTATACTTGACCCTGACCCATAGGACTTTGAGATGCATAGTTGCTGGGTCGAGTTTGGGTCTGTTGCCCTTGACTTTTCCAGAAGAAGTTAGGGTGGTTCCTCCAACCCGAGTTATAAGTGTTGGAATATGGGTTGAACCTAACATCTCCTGCATTGCATACGCATCCTCATAGGGCAAGGATGGAGAGAAGGAAGGATCATAAAAACTGGGATCAAAGGCCCCAGTTTGAAACCCATAAGGTTCCGAGAAATCCTAGCTCACAGGTTGAGCCGATTCAAGTTGGTTCACGAACTCCCGCCCCGTGGGACATCGTGAGGAATGGAATCCTAAATTCTAGGATTGAGTAGTTGTAGAAGTGTTTCCCAAATTCCCAGACATCCATTCTTCCATTCTTTTAGCAACTAAGTCCATTTTATCAAGCTTATTACAAATCAATTCCATGTCAAATGAATGAGAATCCTGTATCTTATTAGCATTTGACCTGGGCTGTTGGGACCGATTGAATGCATCCATCGAGGCGTGATTAATGGAGTTCTCGCTCATTTCCTCAAATATGTCGTATGTGCTATCTGCATCGCTGTTGAGGAAATTACCTCTGTAGGAGGCGTCCACGTGATTACGGAGTTGTTCAACCAACCCGTGATAGAAAATCTACATGAGTTGCCATTTCGGCACCTCGTGGTGTGGACACTTCCTCAAAAATTCTTGGAATCATTCCCAGGCACCATGAAACGGTTCCCCCGGCCGTTGGGCAAAAGTGGTAATCACCCGTCGTAAGACATTGGTCCGTCCGATTGGGAAGAATTTCTTCAGGAAAGCCAACTTAAGAGCAGCCCAGGTTTCTATCGGCCTTTCGATGATCTGGTACCAATGTGCGGTCTTATTCCTGAGAGAGTGCGGAAAGAGCCTCATGATCATTTGCTCTTCGTTCACATTCCTTTCTTTAGTGGTCTGAATCAAAGTGGTTAGATCCTCCAAGTGCTGGAATGGGTCCTCAAAGCCAAGCCAATGGAAATATTTAATCAAACTTAAGACTTGGGGCTTGATTTCTATGTCTTCAGCGAGAATCATGATGTCGGGATGCTCCCCATAGTTTGAAGGATCATAGAAATCCTTCAAGGGCCAAGAACCCTGACCATTCATTCGTTGGAACCATTGCTGCATCTGCTGCAATTCTTCCAACTACCTCTAAATCAGTTCCTGCTGGTTCGAGGGTGGGGGAGGTGGTTGTTGATCAGCCATGGGATCTGCTTGGCTATAGCTCAACCTCCGCCTCCGGGAATGGTCTAAAGGTCCTTCCAATCTAGGGTTTAATGACCTCCTTCCAAGCATACACTGGAAGGAAGTAGGAAGGATGGGGAAGAGAAGGAGCCTTGCAGCACAAAAATACAAGCCTGCCCTTAGGTTGGGTAGCCTAAAGGTCTACAGACTCTTAAAATCCATCCTAATATTATGGACTATTTACTCTACTTATGTCCAGGCACTCCAACCAATTAGAAGGAAGGACTAGGGAGAAAGTTCTTCCTTTAACTTGCACCTCTGGTTCCTAGTGTACCCCCCAGCCGCGGTCGTTTGATGCTACTCCCCTAGCTAGACATTAGATTAACTAATATAAGTAGGTTAATCGTGAACAATCTCAATCTGGATCCCGACGAGCGAACCAGTTCTTAGGGCCAACATCTACTCAATTTTAGTTAGGCTTGGGATATTGGTGCTTCTAGAATGTGATGGGTCCTTAATGGGTTGTGCCCTTAATGATTTTTTTCAGAATGTGTGAATGTGCACAACCAAGAAGTTTTCAAGCAATATTATTAATGATGAGGTGAGTTTTAGGGTTCGAATCTTGCTTAGTAGCTTTTAGGATTCAAATATTAGGTGCATTCAACAAAAGTTTTGTGAGGCAAACCAAGATTTGAAAGCATGTGTTCAAGTATTTTCCTTTATAAATAAAGAAAATACGGAGTGCCTGGCTTGACCTAAATAGTGAATCTTATAGGGTAGCTACAAATGAGTTTCTTTTAAATTAGGTGGTGCGGCCCAAACAATTCAATCAATTGGTTCAAATGCACCACCGATTAAGGCACACAGAAATGTGATTAACCTAATATGATTTCTACTCTTTTATGTGTTGAATTAGTGTACTGGGTCCATAGGTCAGAATCTCGGTTGAGTAGATGAAAATCAAGTCAGGTTTTGTGCTCCAATGTGGGTGTATAAAGTGTGTAAATTGATTCGTCCAACAGAAAGTATCTTTTTGTTTTTTTATAAAATGTGGGGATGAAATGGATGAAGGTGGCAAACAAGACGCACAAAGTCTATCCTAGGGTTTATGCAAACATCTAAGTAGATTAAGTCTTGGTTATTGGTGTGGCGAAATGAAACTAGTGGGGGAGAATGTGGGGGATACTTACAAAGTACTCTACCCACACTTTACTCCGATCTACTACACTTGGATCTCCATGCTAGGTTACCTGCAAGACAATAGATCAGAGATAAGCAGGGTTAGTGCAATGTAAATGCAAAGAAGCATAGAAAACAATAAAGTACATTCCGTTGCCTCCCCAGCAACGATGCCAAAATGATGCACATGTTTCGCGTGTTTGAAAATAAGGGTTAAGAGTAACCTGTTGTTGTAGTCACAAAACTCATTATCAAATAAAATTTTACCGAAACTCTAAGAGAGCTCGAGTCGAACACAGGGAGGCGACGTTCGTTTTGTTTGAAAACAGTGCTTTGTTTTATTTATTTTTGTCATTTTTGAGGTTTTGTTATTTTTCTTGTTTGTTTTTATAAAGTAGGAAAACAATAAGGATGACAATGGAGATAGAAGCAAATATGATATATATTGCACAAATATTTATTACAATAATCTGGAAAGCATAAAAAAGAGACAGGTGAGAAAGAATCTCCCGAATCGACTGTTTGGTGAGACAATGGTGCCTGGCGAAAGCTTAGGAGTTGGGAAGCGGGACAACGGAGGTGAGATCTGAGAGGACGTCGGGTAGAGGAAAGCTTCAGTGTGGCTCCAGAATGGAGGTGAGGAGGCGGAGATGATCTGCTACCGGAATGGAGGTGGGAGGACGGCTCCAAGGCGACCTATGAATGGTGATGGGAAGATGGAGGAATATTTAGTGGGGCAAAGGTTCATTACACTAATAGGAGCCATTGGAGCTTGAGAGTAAGCTCTAACGGAGCATTGGTAGGCTTGCTAGAGCTTAAGAGTAGGTGGGAGTAGAGTAGGTAGAGATGAAGAGGAATGAGTGGTGTAGGGGTGTTTATATAGTAATGGGAGGAAGAGCATCTCGCGCACAGACATTTAACGACATCTACAAGCGTCACTAAAGGCTGCCCGAGCTGTCGCCGAAGATCCTTACCTATTCATTAACTTGGCTGGCGCACGCACTACGTAAGCCATTTAGCGATAGCTGCAAGTGTCACTAAAGGCCCACTCTTCTGTCGCTGCAAATCTTGCACCCATCACTCATGCCTGCCTACTGTCACTGAGGTTGGATGCATCGCCGTCGTTGGATTCAGAAGTGAACGACTGAGATGGTGCGGAGATCGAGCCTCTTGATTGTGCATTCTTGAGGAGCGTTGATGGCCACGTGTTTCATCCGCACCCATAGAGTGGTTCCACGTGGTGACGCCTCCACTGCTTGATGACATCCAACGGGCATAATTGAATCATGATCGCTCTTCACTGAATTTGAGCGCAACGGTTGAGATTCGAATGCATACCCGTGGATGAGAAAAAGAGCTCCGCCCACTGTGCTGAGGGCGACTCTATGTCGTGCTTTGGATTTGAGGCTACACGCCCACGACCGTCGGATGTAGGATGGCATGGTCGAGAGTAGAGAGTGCTTGCCCTTGTGTAGGGTGATGCTAACCATTCGATGGCTCAGATGGGGTGGCCTGGATGGCGCCACGTGGCGCTATCTGGGCCGTTCGTCTTCTTCTTCTTGTGGAGGGGGCTATGGTGCTCTGATCAGGGTGTTTTTCATGTCGACGGACTGCGATCATCGCTCTAAATCCATCTGTATTGTCGGATTCTTTATCTAAGGCTCCTAAAGATGCTGCATTGCCTCCTAGCCATGTAAAACGTTGGAATTAATGTATATAATATACAACTATTCCAAATGTAATGCAATGGATGTTTACGCAATATTTATATCATGATATGCAATGCTAGGCATAGGAACTATCGTAAATAAGCATTTTACGATGATTTATGCATGTTCACTGGAGCTCTCTTCGTCTCTGGTGCCGGCCATACCAAACCCGACGTCACTCCTCCTCCTCGTCGTTTTCTACCTGCTCAGATCAACTCCCTAGCTCTGCTACTTCACAACTTCATCCTCGCCACTTCGACTCGACCACCGCATCACCTCCTGTGAATTCATCTCCCTCTGCTCTGGCAACCACTCAGGCGAGGTCTTCCACATGCTCCACCACTCCAAACACCTCGCCAACCACCTCATATGCTCCACCATGACTCACCCATCAAAACCCCTCTCCCTATTTGCCACTCCACTCACCCAAACCATCCAATGAACAACCCACCTTCTTGCTTCCATCTCTGTCACCGTCCGCCATCTTCTACGCATGAATCACCCCACGGATGCCGCCATCACATTCCACACCCTACGGCGATCCTCTTGAACATTTTAATTGGGGCTTAGCGCCCATATTTTTGATTCCAGGTCTTCCATCAAAGCTCCACCGCCGCAACGACTTCATCGGCCGAGTTCGTGGTGTTCTAACCACAAAGAACTCAAGTGCTCACTCCAGGTCATGCAGAAGGACCCCAGGCCTCGATCCAAGGCTTCAATTGGAAGCTTTCCCCTCAGTAGCTACTCCAGTTGGTGAGACATCACCTTCAGCAGCATGCAAAGATGAGCCTGTGGGATTAATCCCACATCGTGGGATTTGAAGACGATTGAGCCGAATGTATTGCTTTTATGTTTTGGGCTTAACACCTCCAAACACAAGGTGAGGTCCCCCTCACCACAGCCCTTGTACACCTCATCTGCAACCCACACCATGCGGATCTAATCTCGGGTATCCGTGTACCCGATTGCCCAAATACCTGCCTGATTGAGAGAAAGAGAAGAGGAAAATAGGAGAGAGAGAGAGAGAACGTAGGGTTAAGGGGGGTTTTGTTTCAGAGAGATCCTAACACTTTGCAAAAATTGTGAAGTGTCCCTCCTTTGTGCGTGAAGAGGAGGAAGAAGAGAAGCCAAAGCAGAAGAAAAAGAAGCAGCCAAAAGAGGAACAATGCTTACGCACTGTGGCATCAGAGAGAAGTGCACTGTGCACTCATCATATGTGGCTTTGGTTGATTGATACTATTGCATTTTTTCCATTATTGTAATAGGGTAATTTGGTGATTCAAATCACCATTTTACCCAAATCTCTTTGACTCTTGATTTTATATTTACTTCATTTGTGCTTGAAATTGCTATTACATTGTTCTATTCTTACTTAAAATTATGATCTTGAGATAAATTGCCATATTGTTCCCTCCGTTCGACCTCATATTTCTTTCGAGCTATAAAGTTTAAGTGTTCTTCATGATTTATTGGCTATACTACAATGCATTACTTTTAAAACCCCGATTCAGAGCAAGCAACATTTTGGTGCCGTTGCTGGGGAGCAACGTGCAGTTTGATCTCTTGATTGCGATTTCTGATTTGATATTAACTTACTCTATCTCTTTTGTTGTGATATGTGTAGGAATCCAATCGAGGAGTGTCAGCCACACACCAAACACTCCAGTGGCTGGAAAATTCCATTCCCTTTTTCCTTAAAAGCCCCTAATTATGAGATGAGATAAAAAAAGGAAGAAAATCAATTAGGGACAACTTGCTTTTCATTCTTAGAATCAATCCTCACCAGTTTCCTAATTTGATTCTTTTGTAGACAAACCCTAACCCTGATTTCTGCAACTACTTAGGGTTTAAGGTATCTAGGCCTATCACCTTCTTACTTGAGCCCTAAGTACAAATTTGGACAGAATTAATTAGATCAATTAGAGCCAAAAAAGGATTTCTATCCTCGGGTTGAGGACTCCACTTGCTCAATCAAGAATATATTCTCCCAACTTGTGTGTGTCCCGAGCCGTGCTTGAATTGACCTAATCAAGCAAACCCTAAGATCAGGCAACTTGAATCTTAAAAAGCAGGACCTAATAATCTCAAAGGACAAATAGGTGAAGTTGACCCACCTTGAGGGGTGATGAGAACACCATCATGAGCCATAACTAGCTCAGTTTGACCTAATTAAGTCAATAAAAGCTCCTACATATCTTTCAAAAGGTCTTAAGGGCACAAAACATTGATTTGAGAAGAAGACAAGAATACAAGGATATTTCTACAAATTTACCATTCTATCACAAAAATAGAATAACCACGAGTTTTCTCAAGGGTTGAACAAAGGTCAAATGTGCTTTAGGGTCTATTAAGAGGGTTCATACAGAACGAAATAGGTTTTTACGCGTTACGAGAATTAATGGACATCTAAAACCCTAAAAATAGATCCACTTAATTAACTGAGGTTTTGGTCGGGATAAAATTCACCTAAACCCTCTAAAAATCATAGAAAAATATTCTCTAAGGTTTGGCATCTTTAAATTGACCATCAGAACCCGCTTTGACCTAAAATAGAATCTCAGATAGACATTTGCCCTAATTTAGGTTTTTGCATAAATTATCCAGTCAAACTAGGCCAAAACTAAAATCCAACTTCACCATTGGATTCCTTAGGTCCAAATTAGGTTCGTACCAAAATTTGGACCCAATTTGAGATTTTTTCGACCTAGTTTGCACTTTGGTCCAAGTCTGATTTTCTTTATTTCACATGGCCCTCAACTTTTGATTTTCTTACAAAAAGGCCCCAAATTCTTTTCCTTCTTCACAAAAAGGCCCCCGTTGCACCAAAATCCTATTCCCACAACTCCAACAATCTTCATCTAAAGAGTCCTCCTTGATTAATCAATCAAACATTCTCAAAATTGAACCAGAGACTCTTTAGGAAATCCTCTTTAAAATGAACCCGGTCTTGAGCCCAACGACCTTCCCAATCTCTCATGCGAACACATGAGAGATTCGGGTATCTTTCAAGTTTCCTACTCCGACGACCTTCCAAGGTTGAAAAACTTGGATTCCAAGCTTTAATCGACCCCTTGCTACCTATAAAAGAATCCCCAAGTCAGACCGTTCTCCCCAAGCTCGATTTCGACTGGATCTACCCAAATTTCTTTCCTCCTAATCCGGTCGAGAGGCTCCTCGAGTTTTCGGCAATCCTCTCTGACCTCTCCTCGTCATCTGACCGCAATACTGATGGCAGATCCTCCTTCCTCATCTTCCTCTGCGTCAAGCAGTACCAACCGGCGCCTCTATCTCCTTCATCCTCGCTGTCGTACCCCTACTGGAGTCATCTTTGTCTCTGGGGCCGGCCATACCAGAACCGGCACCAACTCTGCTACCCGTCGTCTGCTCCTTGTCCAGATTACTTAGCTCCACTACTCCACAAATACACCATCACCACTTCGATTCGACCCCTATCACACCCACTTCGCCATCGTCTTTCATATCATCGGTGTACCACCAGCGAGCTCTAGCGGCCTCCACAGACGACCAAATAGGACGCTCTCATGCTCCTCACTTCCACCATCACACGGAGTCAAAAGACCTCTGTCTATTTTGCCGATTCACCACTCCACAACTTCCCCAAACTCCACCCTCACCACACCTCCGTTCCGAGGTTGTATGACCTCTTCACTTACTCCCACACACTTCCACGTTCACTGACACATTAACCATTTTCATACGAAGGTTTTGAGCTATTTTAACAAGGCCGAGAGGCCGTGTCTTGGATTTCAGGTCTTCTGGTCATCTCCGCCATTGGCGAACTTCTTCGACCATGCTTCAAATGTCGTTCTTGCAGCTGTAGCCCAGGTGTCCACTCCAGGCGCTGCGAACTAGTTCCAAGAACTTCCCCAGGTTGTCAATTGCAGATGCAAGGGTCGTCTCCATCTCCAATTCAAACATTTACAACTTGCAACACACGCGAAGAAACAAGGCATGGACATTAGTCCCACAACGTGGACTGACGTACTCGTAGCCATGCATAAAGGAAAAAGGGAGCATAAGGCCCTCGCCCAAGAACATGGGGTTCAGGTTCCCTTACCCACTCACACCTCACCCGTGACACCTACACACGGGTCTGGTTCGATTACCTGCCTACGCCTCACTCCTCGCTCATCACCACACCTGGTGAGCCTTGTCCCTGGTACGCGGATCCTTGTTCACCTGATTACCCAACACTGTTTAAGGCATTGGGAGGGTGGAACCTAGAGAGAGAAAGGAGAGAGAGCGTGTGGGTCAGGGGAGGGTTTTGCTCTAAGGAGATTTCGACACTTAGCCAAAATTAAAGCCCCTCTATGCGTGAAGCCAAGGCAAAGAAGAAGAGGAGGAAAAAGATAGAGAAGAACAGTGCTTCTCTAGCACTATAGTACCAGCTGTTTAAGTTGACTGATCGGCCTGACCGTCGACTGATACTACTGTTGCATTGATATTATTGTTGCATTATTTGAGATACTTGAGCTTATTTGTGCTTAGGGTAATTTGGTGATTCGAATCACCATTTTACCCTAATCTTTTTGCTTCATTGACATTTGCTTCATCATATATATCATTCTTGCTTGGATTTAATGTTATACACTGTTATCTTATTATAGAATTGCAATTTTGAGATTTATTTTGCAATACTTGCTCACAGCAAATGACCTTGGATTTCATTCGAGTGTAAATTTTATTTGTTTTTCACACTGATTCGATCTATACTGCAACGAGTTACTTTTGAAACCTGATTCAGAGTGACTAACATTTTCGCGTCGTTGCCGGGGAGCAACGCGCAACTTTGATCTCTTGATTGCAATATCTGATTTGATACTAACTTGCTTTATCTCTTTTGACTGTGATCTGTGACAAGGGGATTCATTGGAGGAAGATCAGCCGTACATCAAAGCACTCCAGGGGCGGGCAAACTCCATCCACCCTCACCTAAGCCCCTGATTCTGAAAAGCTAAAAAAGGGAAGAAATCAATTAGGTTCAACTTGCATTCTATTCTTAGATTAATCAAGTTGCCTGATTTGATACATTTTATTTAGAAAACATTCCAATTCTAATTTCTTGCACCTACTTAGGGTTTTAAGGTTTCTAGGGCAATCACCTTCTTGCTTAAGCCCTAAGTACCATATTTGGATGAATTGAATTAGACCAATCATAGCCAATTAGGGTCTCCAGTTTAGGGTTTTAGAGACACACTTAATCAAGAATTAACCTTCCCAAATAGTGTGTGCCTAAGCCTTGGTTGAATCGATCTATTCAAGTAAACCCAATAAAAATGAGGCTCTTAATTTCAGTTGAACACTAAAAGAGGAACCTAAATTTCTCAAAGGACAAATAGGTGAAGTTGACCTACCTTGTTGGGTTAACCAATATTCAAATTAGGTCACCTTGCACATAAACATCTTAAAGTTTTAGTGAAATCATAAGCACCCATGGCCTTAATCTAAACCTGGCAGACTAAGACGTCAAGTCCCCATTCTGGTCTACCTAGACTCTCAGTGACAAGAAAGGTTGGGTAGGGAAACCTTGTAACCTGTGGGGGCACTCTACCGTGTAGGGGTCTTCGCAGGACTCTCCCTTTCTGGCTGCCCAGGTAATTCTCAGGTGGACGACTTTCTGACTTAGGGGTATCATCCACCCTGGACCTCTATAGTCATCCAAAATTTTTTGGGTGTCTTGATTAGGTCCATCTCCTACTATCCCTTATCTACTCCATCGGTACATGTTCGGGAGGAGGTCCTTAAGACCACCCTTGAGGCCTCCATTAGCTATTCACTCTCGTCGAGGTCAAGCCTCGACTTCCATGTTTGTGCAACAACCTGATCACATTGATATATCTTCTGATTCAGAACCTACTTCCCCCTTATCAGCTATGGATCACCAAGAAGATCAACCTAATTGTGAGCAACAAGTCCATGATTTAGAAAATCAAATCAATGCCATCATCAACCCACTGTCGCGTCCTTAAGTATGAGATCACTATAATCCCGTAGCGGTGGAGATCGAACCCTGAATCAATATTCCCGTGGGAGGACCCGAGGTGAGATCTCAAGCCTAGCTTGCTTCATATGACTCCAAAATTTTGTGGCTTGAACTCTGAGGATTCTTTCGAGCACATCAAAAACCTAAAACAGCTGGCCCACACTTTTGGGGCAGATGTACAAAATCGGGACGGATTACTCTTAAAACTCTTCTCGTTCTCTCTAGCTGACAAAGCCGCTCACTGGTTTCAGACTCAACCACACACGATCAACACATGGGGAGAACTTCAAACCACCTTCCTGCAACAATTCTACCCCATTGGTCGTATAAATACGATGCGGCACCAAATCATGCACTTCTCCCAAGGAGTGAGAGAATCTCTACACGAGGCATGGGATCACTTTCTGGATCTCATACGTAAGTGCTCCCATCACAGAGTTCCAAAGTGGGAACAAGTCCAATCCTTTTACCATGAGCTCCGTGACGACATTAAGCTCTTTGTCAATGCAACTTGTGGTAGTAACATCAAGGGTCAACGTGAGAACACGATCTGGGAGATTCTTGAAAACATGTGCGAGAACTCCTTGAACAATGAGTCACTGGATGTGTACGACTAGACATCTATCGACAAATTGACAAACAATCAGGGGGTACACGAATCCCGAGGCCTTTCCGCATTCGTTGATCTGGAGTTGGTAGCCAGTCAATTGGATAAGTTCTCCATTATCGGAAAGAAGGTGGACGACATCACTCGTCATCTACACAAATCCACCTCTATAGCTCAAAGCACATACGTGCACCTGCCCACGGAAAGGGAGGCTGCACACAACATCTACCACTCCCCGGGGATGGATGCATATCCACCCCCGTCTGATTTTTGCTTCGGAGGCAACTCCGAGTCAGCCCATTACAGTTGGGGGAACTTTGAAACCCCGTACCCTGATTATCTCGGAGCTGCTCAGACTTGCGAGGATCTCCACACCGTCCAAAATAATCCTTTCTCCAACACTTACAACCATGGAGGACATAATCATCCTAACCTTTCGTGGTCGGGAAATAACCCGAATCCGAGATCCCAATTCCAACCCCAACCACATAATCAATGACCGTATCAACCCACTCAACCAAGGCTAAATCAAAATTTCCAATCCGGACCACCTAAAGAAGATCGGACATCTTTGATTCTTCAGACCTTGGTTGACATGCAAAAATAGCACAAAGAAGAGATCTCTGAGCTATGCAATCAATTGGCCCAGCTGGCCAGTGCTCACTGATTAGCCCATATTTGTGGGCTATTTAAGTATTTAAGTGCCTAAACATTAAGTTAATTTTAACATTTAGATAACATACATTAGGATGTAAATAAATTAATTCATATTTTTTTTAGCTTAAGTGCATAATTCATGTGTGGCATCCATATCCAAATGCATTTAAAATTATCCTAGAATTGCATGCATTTGATTAGTTAATTAATTAGGTGCATTACATACATTGTTGTAATTAACATAGAAGTTAAGGAGTTATGTATAAATAATCCTAATTATTTTATTATTCTTCTTCTCCACTTGAAGGTAATCGCTCCGCCTCTGCCTCCTCCTCCTGCACATCCACTCTTCCAGCATTCACTCGATGGTGGATCTCCTCCCACTTGTTTGAATTTCAAATCCTTGTAGCCATAGCTACAAAGGCGGAGGAACGGCTGCCATTCAGAGGTGGCCTCCATCCCTACTCCTCACCATGTAGAGAATGTGTCTCTTCCGCTCCACTACCACCAGCCAACGGCGGTGGAGCTTTGCCATCCTAGGCGTGCGGGGTGATAGTCCGCATCGCCATCTGAGAGCTCTGCACTACAAACGCACTGTGCGCACCTCCTCACCGCCTTGCAGAAACCACACGTGCAACAAATGATTCATCGGCTCCCCGTGTAGCTGCACACGGGCACCCACGTGCCTGTCGCACACATCACCAGTAGCAACATCGCCCACGCGCAGAGTGCGCTGCGTCTCCGCCTACGCCTCCCATGCCGCACGTAGGCACTACCGATCCACGCAGCAGCTGCAGGTGCATGCACGCAGCTGCACGTCGTCTAGCAGATCTGCCTGCACACCTCCAGCGCGTAGGCACTTCTGTTGGCTGCGACTCTAGTGAACAGCACCTCCAGTGGCTTCCTCCGCCATGCATAGCAGGTAGCACGAGCATCCCTCACTGGTCAGCCTCACCCCTCCCACGCGAAGCTCTCCACCCGTGCCCACATGCCCAACGCACTCACATCCCCTCACCTTCGCGAGCTTCAGCAGCAAATAGAGCTACAGCCCATCGCCACCCACCGTCAACCTCTCCATTCTCTCATCTCCACCCATCTCACGCCGAGCTGCTATCGCCATCGAGTGCGGCCTAGCCCAAATCACATCTTCAGCCAAGCCTTCCTCGTCGCGCACCGTGGAGGGAAAATCCTTCCCCTATTTTCCATTTGATTTCTTATTACATTTCATTGCCATTGCAAAAGGAGAATTTTTTATTTAATAATATTATATTCTAGTGATTTTATAAGAATCCCTCTCATCTTTCATTGAAATGCAAGTTCAGTGATTACATGCATTGTTATCCTAATCAAAAAGGGGTTTCTAGCTTGCTTACTTAGGAAAACTAATTGTGAACATTATTAGTTTCAAATTTAGCGAGTCTTAATAGGTCATTGTCTCCCTATGGACACGATCCGCTCTCCTATGAGTGGCTTAATTTTAATTCTAATTGTTTTGATTAGTTGATTTTCCACCACTTAGAAAAACAACGACAAATCTTCTTAATCATCATTTTCGAAAGCAAAAATCGACCTATCAAATGGCACCATTGCCGGGGAGACAACGAGCCTATTAAACTCACATTCATTTATTTATTGATTCACACATTTTATTTGAGACACATTTCAATTCAATTATCTGTTTGGTGCGAGGTACACATATTTTGAGACATCTTGTCGCACCAGCCTCAGAGATCAGGCGATCCTTGACATCACCAGCAGAGTTGCAAGACTGGGAGAAGGAGCATCACGCCCACCTCAGCAATGCCTTGGTGGACCTTGTTTCCACCGCTGGAGATATCCGGAGGGCCACATCTTCATCTCACCCATTTAGTTGTAGATAGATTTTACTTTTCTTTCTTCTTTTTATTTCAGTACATTCATTTGGAAAACCCTTGTTATGGGGTATATTTGAGGGGTTCCCTGACTTTCTTTTAGGCCCGTGTTGGGTAACTTTTCGGAAGCCTATTCCCTTTTCTATAGATCTAGGTTTTCTTTTATGGATTGATTTTATTTTTCTTGCTTGTGCATAAGTAGCTAAAAAAAAATAAAAAACAAAAAACACGAGTTGGTTCCTAGAAGCTGCCTGCCTTAAGACGACCACTTAGGTATGAATGAGTAGCCTCTAGATTTATTTTTCTTGCAATTGCGTGCATCTTGCATTGCTGATTGCTGGAGGAAAGGTACGTCCTCTTTCTTTGCATACTATATTGTTCACACATGTGCATTTGGATTTAATTGCTAGACACCTAATTGAATTGAAAAGATCTAACAAGTGGTCATATATTTTATTGAAAAAGGACTTTAAGTTGAGGAACACTAAAAACCAAGGACTTGAATTGAGACATTGTGCTGCGGTTCAAAATTCAAAACTCAAAATTTTTATGGTGTATGCACACTTGTAACTCTTGCACCATGACATGCATCTAGACACTCCTAGGTATTGGAACTGTTAGGACAAGAGCCCTCCTACTGTTGGATTCTAAAGTGTCCAGAACTTGAGATCAAAGGTTTTGTAACTCCAAAGAGAGGGATACCCTGTCACGGATTTTTGGGGGTAGTTAAGAAGCACCGCGAAAGCACAACTTCAAAGGAAGGCTTAGGCCTACTTGCATCCCTCGATCTTTCATCTTTGGAGTTACTCTACCATTTTAGATTTAGGGAAGAACACCTAAGCTCCAACTAAGTCTTTTTAGGCACTTCGTAGGTCGACAATAGGCACGTAATTGATTGGGCAACTTGCTTTGTCACCTACAATTTGAATTAAAGTCAAAAGCCTAAATTTGTAAAGACCTAACAAATCCTTTTGAGTTGTGTTTGTAGTGTATCCTTGGTAGGCGATCTCTTAGGAGACAACTTGTGTTTGATCTCGAACCTGAAAGAATCTTAAGAAGGAACCTCCCAAGGGAAGAAATGGCTGGTCAAAGGAGCCTTAAGGAATATTTCATTCCAACCAATCAAGCTGGCCCTACACTATGTAAACCTGGAGGGGACAATCCTTATGAGATCAAAAGCAGCACCATATCCTTGCTGCGCTCCATTTATGGTACTGCTAGGGAAGACCCTTAGAAGCATATAGAGGAATTCACCAAAGTCTGCTCCATGGTGAAGCTGCAGGACGTTATTGATGATGCTCAAATGTGGACCCTCTTTCCTTTATCCCTCAAGGACAAAGTCAAGTATTGGTATCATACCCTTGATGATATTAACACTTGGGATGCCCTGAAGGAGTTTTTGAAGAAGTACTTCCCCATGACGAAAACAAATCACTTTAGGAGGGAAATTATGAGCTTTGTTCAAAAGGATGGGGAAGCTTTCCGTGATGCATGGGAGCACTTTAATGACCTGTTGATACTTTTCCCACATCACCAGGTGCCTAAGTGGCAACTGGTTGAAAGGTTCTACACCAGACTTAATGATTCACATAGGTAGACTGTGGATGGTGCTTGTGCAGGAACCTTTCCATCTAAGACTAAGGATGAAGCTTGGAACCTTTTTGATACTGAGTGAGAATTATATTCACTTGATGTCTGCCTACATGGATAGAAAACCCACTCTCATGCAAAGAAAGTTGGAGGCAAATGAGGCAAGGGACACCCAGAATTTAGCCTATCAAATTCAATTGTCGAATCAAAACATGGAAAGGCTTATGTCGAGCTCGGGCCAATTTGCATTTAGCACCTCCACATCCCAAGCTTCTGAATGCTCCATTTGCCAAGGCAATACACACACCACTATGGATTGCCACTTGGCCTTCCAATTCCCTAAGCTTGTACAAGCAGATCTGAATGCCGCTCAAGGGTTCTGTCCTAGACCTCGTAATGACACTTTTTCCAACACTTACAATGAGGGATGGAGGAATCACCCAAACTTTTCCTGGAGACAAGGGAATGCTTCAAATTCACTGAATTGTAAATCACAACCCTTTCAAAATCAACAAATGAGCCAACCTCAAACCTTTGCCCAACCTAAGACCTCTAAGATGGATGAATTGAAGGCAATGTTGAGAACTATGCAAGAAAGTCAAAGTGTGATCATCCAATCTCATGACAAGGCTATACATGGAATGAAATCGCAGATAGGACACCTTGTTGAGGCCGTTAGACAGAGGGAAACTGGAAAGCTTCCCAGTGCTGCTGTGGAGAATCCTAAAGGGAAAACGATTGTCTTTAGGGAGCATGCCTAAGCAATGACTATTTTGTGGAGTGGGAAAGAAATTTCCAAACCTGATTCTCCTATAGTCTCACCCTCTACAAAACCATCCACCCCAACTTTCATCGCCACCGGAGAAGACTTGCCCAAATCTCCTCTGCTTGAAATCACCTCACCGGAAGAAGTTGCCCCTGTTCCACCCCTTACTCGACATGTCAACCCTTCCACCTAGATATCGAGAGTGCCTTTTCCAGAGCGCTTATCCACCTCTGAGCAAACTTCTGCTGGCTCATCTGGAGCCAAAGATAAGATGGATGAGATCATGGAAACTTCCAAGCAAGTGTAGATTAACCTGCCTTTGCTTGAGGCTATCAGGCAGATTTTGTCTTATGCCTGCTTCTTAAAGGTCCTGTGCATGAAAAAGCGACAATCTAGGAAATAGGTCCAATCAAAAGTTGTCATACCTGATTCTGTTAGCTCAATTGTTCAACATGGCACACCCCCGAAACTTAAGGACCCAGGAGCCCCGTACATCTCGGTGGTTATTGGTGACTTATAGATTGATGAGGCACTACTTGATCTGGGTACGGGGGTGAACATCCTTCCGAGCTACGTGTAGGAACAACTTGGGGGAGGCAATCTAAAGCCTAGCCCGGTAATCCCCCAAGTTGCTGATCGATCACTTAAGACACCGCGGGGAATTCTAGAAGATGTCCTTGTGAGAGTGGAGGATTTCTTCTTCCCCGTTGACTTCTTAGTTTTGGACACTGACCCTACCAACAAGCCAACCAAGCCCTCCATCATTTTGGGCTACCCCTTCCTTGCAACTTCACAGGCTTCAATCAATTGTAATACTGGGGCATTGAAAATGAGCTTTGGGAACAGGAAAATCTGGCTTAATATGTTTGATGTTTATAAGCAAGCCGAGCTTGAGAATGGTTCTCAAGTTGAGGTGATAGATGACATGATTGAAGAGACAACCCCTGCAATGTTATGTGATGACCCCCTTCAGCATGTCATGCCAAATGAGCATTCCCATCTCTTGGAGGAATGTGAAGGGGATATACTAGAACTTGAGGAGTTACTGGGTGTTTCTGCTAAGTCTCTTTCCCCATCATCTTTGCCGAAGGTAGATCTGCTACCTGAGATGGAGACATCTATTATGAAACCCTCAACCATACAAGCCCCCGACCTTGAGTTGAAGCCCCTCCTAGACACTCTCAAGTACATCTTCCTGGGTGCTAATGATATGCTCCCTATTATCATTTCGACTGTGCTATCTGAGGCACAGGAGGGAGCCCTAATTGAATGCTTGTCTAGGCATAAGGAAGCTATTGCTTGGAGCATTGCTGACATTAAGGGTGTAGACTCTATACTCTCCATGCACCACATTTATACTGATGATTCCATCAAGCCATTTAGGGACATGTAGAGACGTCTGAACCCTAATATGAGGGAGGTGGTTAAAAAGAAAATCTTGAAGTGGTTGGACAATGGGATCATATATCCCATTGCAGACAGTAAATGGGTAAGTCCTATTCATGTGGTGCCAAAGAAGGTAAGCTTTACTGTGGAATTTAATGACCAAGGTGAATAAGTTGTGACTAGACCCTCAACTGGATGGAGGGTCTGTATTGATTACCGCAAGCTGAACACCGCTACCCAGAAGGATCACTTTCCCTTGCCTTTGATTGATCAAATTCTTGAGAAATTGGCAGGGAAGAAGTACTATTGCTTTCTCGATGGATATTCTGGGTACAACCAGGTTGCAGTCTTCCCTGATGACCAGGAGAAGACGACATTCACGAGTCCTTACAGTACCTCTACATTCTGGCATATGTTGTTTGGATTATGTAATGCACCTGCAAGCTTCCAGCGGTGTCTGATGTCCATTTTTTCGGACATGATTGGCGAGTGTATTGAAGTGTTTATGGATGACTTCTCCATTTATGCCTCGTCTTTCGACCAATGTCTCCTGCACCTAGAGAATGTGCTGAAGCGATGTAAGGAGACTGGTTTAGTCCTTAGCTAGGAGAAAAATCACTTCATGGTACAGAAAGGAATTGTACTTGGGCATGTTGTGTCTGAGCGAGGTTTGGAAGTAGATAAACCCAAGGTTGATTCTATTTCCAAACTTCCATTACCCACGAATGTCAAACAGATTAGATCCTTTCTGGGCCATGCTAGCTTTTATAGGCACTTTATTAAAATTTTTAGTAAAATTTCTACGCCACTTTGTGACCTGTTGGCAAAGGAATCTTCCTTCAATTTTGATTCAAAGTGTGCCGAGGCCTTTCAAACTCTGAAAGAGGCCTTGATCTCTGTGCCTATTCTCCAAGCTTCTAATTGGACACTCCCATTTGAGCTGATGTGTGATGCTTCAGATTATGCATTGGGAGCAGTCCTTGGACAAAGGGTTGAGGGAAGACCTCATGTGCTGCACTATGCCAGCAAGACTTTAACCGAACCACAGTAAAACTACACTGTCACTGAAAAGGAATTACTTGCTGTAGTTTTTTCTCTAGAGAAGTTTAGGTGTTATCTTCTTGGGTCTAAGGTGGTTATTTTCACTGATCATGCAGCAGTGAAATATCTCATTGCCAAGAAGGATTCTAAGCCGCATTTGATTAGGTGGATCCTACTCCTTCAAGAATTTGACATGGAGATACATGAAAAGAAAGGAGTAGAAAATATTGTGGCTGATCACCTATCTCGCCTTCCACTTAATGACTCTCTATCTGAAGACATCCACGAGACATTTCCTGATGAAACCCTTATGGCGGTAATACCAACTTCACCTTGGTATGCTGATACCGTCAATTACTTTATCACTGGAGAAACTCCTGGCTCTTGGGATGAGCAGAAAAGAAAGAGATTCATTTCCCAAACTAGATATTTTCATTGGGAAGAGCCTGAATTATTTAGAATTGGACAAGACCAAGTATTGAGATGATGCGTACCTGAAGAGAAGCAACAAAGTGCGCTGAGTTTTTGCCTTGAACTTCATTGTGGACACTTTGGTGCTAACAAAACTACTTTTAAGGTTCTCCAGTTCAATTTTTGGTGGCCTTCATTATTTAAGGATTCCTATAATTTTGTTAAGGCCTGTATTAGATGTCAACAGACTGGATCGATTGGGAAGAGGAATGAGATGCCTTAACACCCTATTCAATCTGTTGAAATTTTTGATGTGTGGGGAATTGACTTTATGGGCCCCTTCCCTTCATCCCATGGTTATGAATATATATTAGTGGCAGTTGATTATATCTCTAAATGGATAGAGGCCATTTCTACGCGCACAAATGACCACTCTGTGGTCTTGAAATTTGTGAAGGCTAATATCATATCTCGTTTTGGCTGCCCCAAGACCATTATAAGTGATGGGGGACCTCATTTCCGAAATCACCACTTCAATCTGCTACTCAGGAGTCTGGGAGTAACTCACAAGGTCGCTACCCCTTACCATCCTCAGACGAGTGGCCAGGTTGAAGTGTCCAATAGGGAGATAAAGAACATTTTAGAAAAGACCGTTAGACCTGATAGGAAGGACTGATCCCAAAAGCTCGATGATGCTTTGTGGGTGTATCGAACAGCCTATAAGACCCCTTTGGGTACATCTCCCTTTTGGATTGTGTATGGGAAAGCATGCCATTTACCTGTTGAGCTAGAACATAGGGCACTTTGGGCTATTCGAAGTGTTAACATGGATTTAGAAAAGGCAGGTAAGGCACGACTTCTAAAATTAAGTGAGCTTGAGGAGCTGAGGAATGATGCTTATGACACCTCTCACGATTATAAAGAGAGAACTAAGGTCTTGCATGATAAGTATATCCTTAGAAAGACCTTTAAGCTCAACCAACAAGTCTGGCTTTTCAATTCCAGAGTTAAGCTTTTTCTAGGGAATTAAAATCTCGTTGGGATGGGCCTTACATAATCACTAAAGTGTTTTTGCATGGAGTTGTGGTGATTAAGAACCCTTCCTCTTCAGCAACTCCCTTTATTGTCAACGGCCAACGGTTAAAACCATACATTACTTTGGATGGCCATCTGGTTGACGAGGTCACTCTTGAGGAGCCTTAGCTCCTATCATTCTCTATCTCAGGTAATATCTTCCTTTAACTATTTTGTTTCCAATGAGGACATTGTTTGAACTAGGCATGGGGGAGAGGACCTGAGGCATTTGTTTATAGCATGTCTACATTTTGCATTCATTCATGCATATTGCATTCAAAAAAAAGAAAAAAAATATTTTGTATTATTAAGCTTAACTGGCTGGGCCCTGCATTCTTAAGCAGACCAGAACTTTAGGTTAGACTAAGTTGATTCTAGGTGTCAAACTTTAGAAGCTAAGTGAGCTACTAGCTTTAGACCTTTAGGGTCCTTTGTGGACTTAAAAACTTAAGTAGGAGTTAAGTTGCGGACCATTCCTCAAGAGGTTGAGGAAGGAAAGCTAGGGATTGAGTTAAAGGCTGAATAGTACCTGGAGTCTTTTTCTACCTTTTGGTTTACGGGTCCTCGTAACCTAAGCATCCACATTTCACACACACTTGGTCTTGTGTAAATAGTGATCACCCTAATTCATTTCTTAAAGAAAAGCTAGTTCTCTTAGTTTTAATTTAGGAGAAGCTTGAAAATACAATTTGATTGGAAGAGTTCCTACCGCAGGAGAGGTGGAATATATACTTACCTTGAGGATGCGATGATAACATGTCACCTCATCGGTGCTTGTCTCTTAGGATATCCATCCTACTTGGGGCATGTAAGCGCATTGTGCGGTTCAGGTACCATGGGCGGCCCTATCTCAAAGTGTTGATTGCCACAAGCCTGAATTCGCTTAAGAAATCCATGGGTGATAATATCTCGAAGTGTCGATTGCCAGGAGTTCTTGGGGTCACTATGGGCGGTGTTATCTCGAAGCATCGAAAGCCAAGCACCCTTTGAGGTTCGGAGATGGAGACAATGAATCCGACACAGACCGTGTTGATAGCTGATCCAAGGTTAGACTTAGAGGAATCAAACAAAAATATATATGTTACAAAAAAAAATCATTCTTACTCTCTTTCTAGGTTGGCAATCATACCAACCTCAAATAACTCAGACCAATGCACTTGCACGGATGCTTTAATCTCTGGGACCAATAAACCTTAGGGTAGAGTTAGAAATCAGGGAAACCTATGCCTACAACTCATCTTTAGCCGACCTAGTTTGTAACTTAGCAACTACTTGGGAACCTTAGGTCTAAAGTCTGAAATCAACATGTTTCTAAAGGAAGATTGACTGGGTTGGCTAGTTTACTTGGAGTGCTAGGTTATCGCTTAGATTTGCTAGGGACTAGCAAAAACTAGGCATGGGGGTATTTGATTAGCCTATATTTGTGGGATATTTAAGTATTTAAGTGCCTAGACATTAAGTTAATTCTAACATTTAGATAGCATACATTAGGATGTAAATAAATTCATTCATATTTTTTTTATCTTATGTGCATAATTTATGTGTGGCATCCATATCTAAATGCATTTAAAATTAACCTAGAATTGCAAGCATTTGGTTAGTTAATTAATTAGGTGCATTACATAGATTGTTTTAATTAACATAGAAGTTAAGGAGTTATGTATAATAATCCTAATTATTTTATTATTATTATTCTTCTCCATTTGAAGGTAATCGCTCCGCCTCTGCCTCCTCTTGCACACTCACTCTTCCAGCATTCACTTGATGATGGATCTCCTCCTGCTTGTTTGAATTTCAAATCCTTGTAGCCATAACTACAAAGGCAGAGGAATGGCTGCCATTCAGAGGTGGCCCCCATACCCACTCCTCACCATGAGAAAACGTGTCTCTTCCGCTCCACTACCATCAGCCAACCACGGTGGAGCTTCGCCACTGTGGGCGTGTGGGGTGACAGCCTGCACCTCCATCGCAGAGCTTCATACTACAAACATACTGCGTGCACCTCCTCACCGCCCTGTAGAAACCACGAGCGCAGAAAGTGCTTCGCCGGCTCCCCGTGCAGCTGCACGCAGGCAACAGCGTGCCTGCCCCACGCATCACCAGCAGCAGCGTCACCTGAGTGCAGAGTGCGCTGTCTCCGCCTGCGCCTCCCGTTCCGTGCGCAAGCACTACGGGTCCACACAGTAGCTACAACAACAGCACCACGTGCGCGGCCACATGTCGTCCAGTAGATCTACTCGCGCACCTCTAGCACGCAGGCACTTCTGTTTGCTGCGCCTCCAGCGAGCAGCACCTCCAGCAGCTTCCCACACCATGTGCAACAAGTAGCGCGAGCCACTCGCTGATCAGCCTCACCCCTCCCACGCAAAGCTCTCCACTCACACCCACACACCCAGCGCACTCGTGTCCCCTCACCTTCATGAGCTTCAGAAGCAAACAGAGCCATAGCCTGCCGCCACCCACCGTCGACCTCTCTTTCGTTCTCTTGTCTCCAGCCAAGCCTTCCTCATCACGCACAGTGGAGGGGAAATCCTTCCCCTGTTTTGCATTTGATTTCTTATTACATTTCATTGCCACTGCAAAAGGAGAATTTTTTATTTAATAATATTATATTCTAGTGATTTTATAAGAATCCCCCTCATCTTTCATTGAAATGCAAGTTCAGTGATTACATGCATTGTTATCCTAATCAAAAAGGGGCTTTTAGCTTGCTTACTTAGGAAAACTAATTGTGAACATTATTATTTTCAAATTTAGCGAGTCTTAATTGGTCATTACCTCCATGTGGACACAACCCGCTCTCCTGTGAATGGTTTAATTTTAATTCTAATTATTTTGATTAGTCGATTTTCCACCACTTAGAAATACAACGACAAATCTTCTTAATCATCATTTTTGAAAGTGAAAATTGACCTATCACTTGCCAACCTGGTGCACTCCCCTTCCAGCCTCTTCCAAACCCAAATAACATACCAAACCAACGGCGCGTTATGAACCCAAATCAAAGCCAAGCTCACTTTGTTTATCAGGCCCCTTCTACTCCATCACCTGATGGGATGGATGCTTCAACTTCATACTCTAGATTTCAGCGGTAGACACCTATTTTGCCTAATCCAAACCAAAATCAGGTAGGATTAAATTCTATCACCACTCGTAGTGGCAAAGCAACATAAGACTCACCTTTTCCTAGCCACGACATGCCTGAGACTGTAGACCTTAACCCTAGATTGGTCATCCAGGACATGCCCATCCTTGATAAAGAGCCTGAGCTAATTCTAGAGGAACCATCTAAGGTTCCATTCCTCGAGGCCTTGACCAAGGGAAAGAAGACAACCAAACCCGTGGCACCTGAGGAGGACCTGGTCAAGCTCTTTGAGCAAGTCCATATAAACAACCCCTTGATGGATGCAATTCGTCGCGTACTGGCTTATGCATGATTCCTGAAAGACGTGTGTACACCCAAGCGTAAGTCACGAACCAAAAGCGAGAACTCGATCGTACTGTTAGAGTAAGCCAACTCCATCATTTTGAGCAAACTCCCGCCCAAGGCAAAAGACCCAGACACCCCTTTGATCTCCTATGCTATCGGTGATATACAGTTTGACCAAGCCTTATTGGACCTAGGAGCTTCCATCAATTTAATACCCACATCCCTACTAGACCACTTTAAGGAATCTGAGCTTAAACCGGTAGAGATGACTTTGCAGTTAGCCGATCGAACTATTAAGTCGCCAAAAGGAATATTCGAGGATGTCATAGTTAGGGTACACGATTTTTACTTTCTCATGGATTTCATCATCTTAGACATGGATGCTCCTAAGAACTTGAAGAATACAACAATCATATTAGGAAGACCTTTTCTGGGCACATCTACGGACAATATTAATTGTGAGGAAGGCCAAATTGAGCTAAAATTTGGGAGCAAGACACTAAATATTGACATCTTTAAGGCCCAACAAGGAATTAATTGTGGAGTTATCTAACAAATTTGAGATGTCGAGGCCATGGTTGATGACTTATGTATCGAGGAAAACCTGAGTTTTTCTAATCAACCACAAGAAGATCAAAACCTGCAATTAGAGGAGCCTGAATCTAACCTAGACACACTCATAGCTCCTTCCTTTGCTCCCGACACCCACCCTGAACCACCTGCTACTGCTGATAATCCAGTTATGAAATTGAAACCCCTCCCTGACCATCTCAAATACGTCTTTTTGGGTCCCAATCAGACGTTTCCTGTGATTATCAACTCCTGACTCACATCTAATCAGGAAACACGCTTGATTACTATCCTCCAGCAGCATCGGAGAGCCATTGGATGGACTCTCGATGATCTGACTGGCATCACCCCTCATATTGCACACATCACATCTATACCGAAGAGGGCTGATAAGCTCATATTTGTGAGCTAATTAAATGTCTAAATGCTTAAACATTAAGGTAACACATCCATTTATTTAGCATGTATTAGGATGTAAATAGATTCATTTATATTTCTGATTTAATTACATAATTCTTGCATTGCATTCATAATTAAAGGCATTTGGAATTGACTTAGAATGGCATGTAATTAGGTGCATTGCATGCACTTTTTAATTAACATAAAACTTAAGGATTTGTGTATAAATAATCCTAATGTTTTATTTTATTAATTTTATCCTTCCACAAGTAACCACTCCACTTCCTCTACCTGCGCATTCACTCTTCGCCAGCTACCTGCACTCAAGACCCCCATTCATGGAGGAGTAGGAGAGATGGATCTGGTTGGGGCAGCTGTGACTACAAGGGAGAGGAGGAGGCAGCTGTGCTCGAGGGGACGTCGCCTGCCCAATCACCATGCACTCGCCCATCACTGTGGTCTCCACGGTCGAGCCTCGGCAACCGTGGGCCGACAGAGTGACAGGCTGCTGCGCCAAGCCGGGAAGCTTAGCCACTTATCGCCTCAACGAACCCACCACCACCATCACCGCAGACCACCTTCACGCCAAAGCAGCTAGCAACAGCTGGCATCTCATCGCACGCACTCCACACCTCTCCACACACATGGCAGCAGCAAGCAGCCCCTGCTAGTCTCCACCGCGCATGCCCTCGTTGCACCCCCTCGCTGCACCTTCGCCTGCCTGAGCAGCGTCCTGCGTACACGCACAGCTGGCACGACCAGCAATGCGCCCATGCCACCAACTCCTCATGCGCATCCTCGTGTGCGCCCTCATGGCATGATCAGTGTGGGCATTCCCTCGGCCAGTAGCCACCTCATCCCACCTCTGCGCACAACTCCTGCCCGCACCCAACCATGCTCAATGCCCAACAGGGATGCCACGTTCATCACCTCCTTCGCTGGCTCCCCGCACAATTGCCCAGCACGCACAGCCCTCGCATGCCGTGTGCAGCAACCATCATTAGTTGCACGCGCAGGCATCTCCTTGCTGTCCTCCATCAGCGCGTGGCACCATCTCTGTAGCTGTCGCGTGCCACCATCTCCGTTCCCTCCTCTCTGTAGGCAGCAAACAGGGGTTGCAGCTGGCCACCCACCATCCATTCCTCCTCGCCGACACCATCTCCGGCCGCCATTTATCAAACCACCACCACCATCGGAAGTGGCTTGGAGGTCTTATCCTTCACCGTGAATCTCACCTCCAGCCGCGGCCTACCATGCACGCACACCAAGCATGAAGGGAATCCCCTGTTCCACTCTCAATTAATAATTACATTAGCTGCCATTGTGAGATTTTTTTATTATTATATTGTGCCACATTGCAAAATATATCCTTAAGATGTGCATAATTTCTATTTCAACATTAGCTCTTGTTGTTTACTTAATCTGAAAGCGATTTTGACTTGGTTTCTTGATGAAATTTATCGTGAACATCTATTTTTAATTTGTACAAGTTTTAATAGGCCATTGCCTCTCTGTGAATATGACTCATTCTTCTCGAGTGGTTTATTTTAATTCAATACTTTGATTAGTCTATTTTCCACCACTTAGAAATACAAAGGACAAATCTTCTTAATCATCATTTTCGAAAGCGAAAGTCATCTTATCAAGGGCTCACGACCACCCCGTGAAATGCACAGACGCCTGAATTTGAACATGCAGGATGTCGTGAAAGAGGAGATCATCGAGTGGTTAGATGCAGGGATCATCTACCCGATCTCCGACAGTCAGTGGGTGAGTCCAATCCAAGTTGTGCCTAAAAAGCAAGACTCACCATGATCATGACTGAAACTGAAGAAACCATACTGACCTGTATAATGAACTCATGGAGAGTTTGTATTGATTATAGAAGACTCAATACCTCCATGAAGAAGGATCATTTCCCACTATAGTTCATTGACCAGATCCTTGAGAAACTAGCAAGAAATCGATTGTTCTGCTTCTAGGACGGCTACTCCGATTATAACCAGATTGCAATCCATCTTGAGGACCAAGAGAAGACTACCTTCACTTGCCCCTTCGAGACGTACACATTCCGAAGGATGTCGTTCGGTCTCTGCAATACACCCACTACTTTTTAGCGGTCCATGCTTGCCATATTCTCAGATATGGTAGGTGAATACCTTGAAGTCTTCATGGATGACTTCTCGGTATTTGGGGAATCTTTTGATGATTGCCTCTTGCATTTGGTCGAAATCCTCAAGCGATGTATTGACGTGAATTTGGTTCTTTCCTGGGAAAAGAGCCATTTCATGGTACTTGAGGGAATTGTCCTAGGACATCTCGTCTATGAAAAAGGCATCCAAGTTGATCGAGCCAAGGTGAATTTGATTTCTAAACTCCCTATGCCAAGATTGGTTAAAGACATTCGATCCTTTCTAGGGCACGTCAATTTTTACTGTCGATTCATTCTCGATTTTTTGAAAATCATGCGCCCCTAACTAATCTTCTCTCAAAGGATGCCCGTTTCGAAATTACCGAGGAGTGCACTTAGGTGTTTGAGATCCTACATGGTCGAGTTACCCAACCACCTATCCTGTAGTCCCTTGATTGGTCTCAACCCTTTGAGATCATGTGTGATGCATCAGATTATGCTATGGGTGCGGTACTTGGGCAGGAAATAGACAGGAAACCTATGGTCATCTACTATGCTAGCAAGATACTTGACGAGGCTCAGCATAACTACACAGTTACTGAGAAAGAGTTACTAGCTGTAGTATTTGCCCTGGAAAAATTCAGATCGTATCTTTTGGGTTCCCGTGTTATCATATACTTGGATCACACTGCAGTGAGGCACCTCTTCATGAAGGACTTGAAACCTCGACTAATTCGCTGGATCTTGCTGTTGCAAGAATTCAATCTCGAGATTCATGATAAGGCGGGAAAGTAGAAAGTGGTAGCTAACCACTTGTCCCGCCTTCCTTCTGATATTATTGACCCTTCCGGACCCATCACAGAGTACTTTCCTGATGAGCACCTCCTAACTATCAGTGCGGGGCTTCCTTGGTTCGTTGATTTGGTGAACTACTTGGCGTTATGTCAGATCCCATCCAATTGGTCAAAGGCCAAGAAAAACAAATTGCTTTCCTATGCCAAGTACTACAGCTGGGAAGACCCATATCTCTTCCACATTGGTGCTAATCAGATCATCAGACGGTGCGTCCCGGAAGCGAAAATTCAGGACATTTTGTCCTTCTGCCATGACCAGGCTTGCGGCGGACACTTCTCCGGACATAAAACCATAGCAAAAGTCCTCCAGTGCAGCTTTTACTGGCCCACAATTTTCAAGGATGCATACGATCACTATAAGGCATGCACTCGTTGCCAAACCTTGGGCAACATGGGCCACCGCGATATGATGCCTTTACAGCCAATTCTCGTATGCAAAATCTTCGATATTTAGGAGATTGATTTCATGGGACCCTTCCCTATCTCGAACGACTTCGAGTACATTCTTCTCACTGTAGACTACGTGTCCAAATGGATCGAAGACATCCTGACCCGAACCAACGATCATAAGGTAGTAATCAAATTCATTCATCAGAACATCTTTTCTCGATTCGGCATCCCACATGCCATTATCTCTAATGGAGGGACCCATTTTACGAATGCTAAGTTCAAATCACTGATGACCAAGTATGAGGTGTCTCACCGAATCTCGACTCCTTATCATCCCCAAACCAACGGTCTAGCTAAGCTATCAAATCGGGAGATCAAGAAAATCCTTCTGGTCATTATTTGACCTGACAGGAGAGATTGGTCATCCTGACTTCCGAAAGCCTTGTGGGCTTATAGGACCGCCCACAAGACCCAATTAGGCATGTCTCCCTTTTGATTGGTGTATGGGAAGGTGTGTCACCTCCCCGTCAAGTTGGATCACAAAGCCTATTGGGCAGTACGGAAGTGTAATCTAGATCTTTCTAAGGTAGGAACCCACAGACAGCTTCAAATGAGTGCGATCGATGTACACAATGATGCGTACGAGAACTCACGAATTTACAAAGAGCAGGTTAAGGCCTTTCACGACAAGTACATATCTGGAAAGATCTTTCATCCTAGTCAAAAGGTCCTACTCTTTGATGCCAAGCTAAAATTTTCGGGCAAACTCAAATCGAAATGGATTAGACCATATCTTATCCGACGGATTTTTGGAAATGGAGCTATTGAAATCAATCAACCCAGCCTTGATTCTAAACCTTTTATTGTGAATGGCTAGCGACTTAAGCCGTTCATTGAACTCAACGATATGAACTTGGCTGAGGTCTCTTTTGATCTCCATTCTCCCTGAGCATAGTTGTGTAGGATCTGTAAATCACAAGCATACTAGAAGGGAGGATGAATAGTGTGGTAGAAAAAAAATTTGCAAGACAAATCAAACCACAAAATGCACAAGATATATAGTGGTTCCCCTCACTTGGGTACTCCACTACCTAAGTCTCCCGACTTATGATTTTTAACCCAATTTTCTCAATCCGGAGGGAATCAATTTACTAAAACTTGAGGTAATTAACGGGTTACCTCAACCTAAAAGAAATAAAGATACAGGTGTAAACAAAATCCAAATAAAAGCTTACAACTAATCCCTAAGTCTCCAACAATTATATTGCTTAATATGAGTATGTAAATTAATCTAACGAGAATATTAAGGCGTAAAACAAACGAATTTATCAGAGAAGAACATGATCGCCCTGATGACTTGTTACAAGTAGAGAATGGCCTTGAGAGAATTGCAACAAGACAAGCTCTTTACAGTTAGTAATTTGAGAAATGAAGGTGTAGGCAAAGATAGAATTTTGGCTTCTTGGTTTTGTGCAAAAGACACTCAAAGAGTGCTTATATAACCCACTAAGCACCTTCCCTACGATTACTACCCGTTAGGGGTAATTTGGGAAGATTAGGGATAGGTTTAATTGCAAAATAGCCATTCAGATTAGTCACAATGGTTAGTTGATACCGGTACTAAACTTTTGGTACTGGTACTGACTGCCTACAGTCAACCCAACTAAGTCACTGAGTACCGATACTCATAATGAGTACCGGTACTTGTGACTCAGATTTAGGTCAAGTGACCTACATGTAAAGGTACTAGTGATTAGTACTGGTACTTGTAAGATCTAGGCAAAAACCAAGTGCACAAACTGTGACCACTTGGTACCGGTACTCACAATGAGTACCAGTACTTGTTGTTCACAGTTTGGGACTTAGACCCAAACCTATGCCTAGCATGTACTGGTACTTGCTACAAGTACCAAATTTTGTAAGTGTAAGTCAATTTTTAGAGATATCCAACCTACTGTAAATGACTTTAGTTTGAAAAAATCGATTTTGAGTTTTGAAACGAGTGGATGAACGATTTTCTGAACCCTAATTACCACTACTTTGATTTTAACTCATAGATTGTGTTTTACTTGTTAGGAGATGTATAAAGATTCTAAAAAATAATTAATATAACAAAAACTAGTCTTCTAATCTTCTTCCTTCATATGCTATTTTGTTGCTTGCATCCATAGATTCTTTTGACCTGTAATACTTCATAAACACATTAGATTTAAAAATGATATTGTTAACACCAAAACACAAAAGAGAGATGGAGCTAGGTTCCAACAAGTTGCGCTCGGCTGATGGCATGAAACTCAGCACTTAACAGGAGGCAACCCGTCATCTTTTTGAAAAAACTTAAAACCATTCTTGACATATCTCATGCTGAACTCATATTGCACTTTAGGGTTCGTCCATTAGAACATCCGACTCCACCTCTGGTACCCGTACCAAAGCTTGAAAATGACTGCAACGTCACCCCGACCCATCCATCCACCTGTTCTAATGTGCGATCAAAGTTGAATTCAAACCCACCTAATTTACAATGAGGACATTGCAAATCGTAGGCATGGGGGGTATTAAAGTACAAAATGCTGTGAGAATCACTTCACAAGAAGGGATTTCATAAAAAAAAATGCATATTGCAAAAAAAAAAGGAGGTTGAGGAAAAAGAAGAGCCATTTTTGAAAAGGAGGGAAGAAAAATGAAATGAAGAGAAAGGAGCACAAAGAAAAAGAAAAGAAAATTGAATCCCTTAAAAATAATTTGGAACCTACCCACCTTCTAGGTTGGATTAAATGACGAACTAAGATCGAAAGGCTAAAACTTAAGGGATTAATGGTAAATACCAACCTTAGGCCTCTTGGATCTGTATTGGATTTAAACATTCACGTACTTGTCAAGATCCAGATTAATCCTCAAGAGGTTGGGGAAAATGCAAAGCTTATGTATTAGGTCTAAGGCTTAGGGAGTATTCAACACCATTAACTGATCTCTGGTTTACGAGACTCGGTAACTTAAGCACCCTAAATCACACACAGTCAGGTTCAGTGTGCTCTAAAGATAAAACCATGCTAAAAGGCATTTAATCTATTCTGAGAAAGGTTTTCAAATCTAGATTAGGAGCGGCTTGAAAACACAAGTTGATTTGGACGAGTTCCCGGCGTGTAGAGGCAGGAAATTTCCCTCAAAGATGCACAATAACATACCATCTCCTTGGTGCTTGTCTCCTAGAATGTCTAAGTATCCTACTGGAGGCATGTAAGCACCTTATGCTGGTTCAGATGCCATGGGTGGGATTATCCCAAAATCTCGATTGTCAGGGTCTAGATTTAGCTATAGAACACCATGGGTGACACTATCTCGAAGTGTCGAAAGCCAGGGTTCAGGGGGTTTCCATGGGCAGTGCTATCTCGAATCATCGAGTGCTAGGGACCCTGCGAGGATTGATGGTGGGGATAAGGAATCCGATACAGATCGTGTTTAGGGCCAATCTGAGGATGGATTTAAGGAAAAATATAATGGAAAGAAAAGAGAGAGAAAGCTCTCCACAAATAAAATTCTCATTTTATGTCTCTCTCAAAATGCACTGGTAAACTAAACCATACTAACCATGTCTCAAGCACGAGTGCTTTAACCACTAGGTCAAACGAACCCTAAGTTAGTTCCTGCTAGCCTTAAAAACCTTCGTGGAAGACTGAGGCAAAAGCTAGTCAAGTCTGGATCTGGGCTGGTAGTTGAGTATATCTAGGCCTGTTGTCGGTATTAAGATATGATTCCTAGAGATGTAGCCTAGTAAGGCATCCTAACAGTTAAATCCGACCTAGATAACTGGTTCGATTCAAAAGGTTTAGGTAAGGGATAAGCAAAAGCTAGGCATGGGTTATGGTGGGAACACCATCATGAGCCATAACTAGTTTAGTTTGACCTGACTAAGTCAATAAAAGCTCCTACATATCTTTTAGAAGGTATTAAGGGCACAAAACATTAATTTGAGAAGACAAGAATACAGGGACATTTCTACAAATTTATCATTCTATCACAAAAATAGAATAACCACGGGTTTTCTCAAGGGTTGAACAAAGGTCAAATGTGCTTTAGAGTTATTAATAGGGTTCATATAGAACGAAACAGGTTTTTACGCGTTACAGGAATTAATGGACATTTGAAACATTAAAAATAGACCAACTTAATTAACTGAGGTTCCAATTAGGATAAAATTCACCTAAACCCTCTAAAAATCATAGAAAAATATTCTCTAGGATTTAGCATCTTTAAATTGACCATCAGAACCTGCTTTGACCGAAAACAGAATCTCAAACAGACATTTGCCCTAATTTAGGTTTCTACATAAATTACCCAGTCAAACTAGGTCAAAACCAAAATCCAACTTCACCATTGCATTCCTTAGGTCTAAATTAGGTTTGCACCAAAATTTGGGTCAAATTTGAGATTGTTTTGACCTAGTTTGCACTTTGGTCCAAGTCTGATTTTCTTTATTTCACATGGCCCCTCAGATTTTGAATTTCCTACAAAAAGTCCCCCAACTTCTTTGTCTTCTTCACAAAAAGGCCCCCGCCACACCAAAATCCTATTTATACAACTCCAGTGAGCTTCATCTGGAGAGTTCTCCTTGATTAATCAATCAAACCTTCTCAAAATTGAACCGAAGACTTTTTAGGAAATCCTCTTTCCAATGAATCCTATTTTGAGCCCAACAACCTTCCTAATCTCTCATGTGAACGCATGAGAGATTTGGGTATCTTTCGAGTTTCCTACTTTGGTGACCTTTCAAGGTTGAAAAACTGGGATTCCAAGCTTTAACTGACTGCCTACTACCTATAAAAGAATCCCGAGGTCGGATCGTTCTCCCGAAGCTCGATTTCGACTGGATCTACCCAAATTTCTTCCCTCCTAATCTGGTCGAAACACTCCTTGAGTTTCCAGCGATCCTCTCTGACCTCTCCTCATCGTCTGATGGTAATACTGACGGTAGATCCTCCTTCCTTGTCTTCCTCTGTGCCAAGCAGTACCACCCGATGCCTCTATCTCCTTCGTCCTCGCCATCCTATCCCTACCGGATTCATCTTCATCTTCGGTGCTGGACATACCAGAATCGGTGCCAACTTCGCTCCCTGTTGTCCTCTACTTTCCCAAATTACTTCCTTAGCTCCACTACTCCACAAATACACCATCACCACTTCAATTCGACCCCTATCACACCCACTTCGCCGTCGTCTTCCATATCGCCGACATACCACCGGCGAGCTCTAGCGGCCTCCACAGAGCACCAAACAAGTTGCTCTCACACTCCTCACTTCTGCCATCACATGGAGGGCAAAAGCCCTCTATCTATTTTGCCAATTCACCACTCCACAACTTCCCTGAACTCCACCCTCACCACACCTCCGTTCTAAGGTTGTATGACCTCTTCACTCACTCGCACGCACTTCCACGGTCACTAACACGTTTGCCATTTTCATAGAAAAATTCTGAGCTATTTTAACAAGGCTGAGAGGCCGTATCTTGGATTTTAGGTCTTCAGGTCATCTCTACCATTGACGAACTTCTTCAACCAAGCTTCAAATGCTATTCTTGCAGCTGTAGCCCAGTTGTCCGCTCCAGGAACTGCGGACCAGTTCCAGGAACTTCCCTAAGTCGTTAATTGTAGCTACAGGGGTCATCTCCATCCCCAATTCTAACATTCACGACCTGCAGCTCACGCGAAGAAACAAGGCAGGGACATTTGTCCCACATCGTGTACTGACGTACTCGCGACCACGCATAAAGGGAAAAAGGCACATAAGCCCTTCGCCAAAGAAAATGGGGGTTGGGTCCCCTTACCCACTCACACCTCACCTGTGACACCTACACACGGGTCTGGTCCGATCACTCACCTACGCCTCACTCCTTGCTCATCACCACACCCGGTGAGCCTGGTCCCGGGTACGTGGATCCCTGTTCACCTGATAACCCGACACCGTTTGAGGCCTTGGGAGGGCGGAACCTACAGAGAGAAAGGAGAGAGAGCGCACAGGTCAGGGGAGGGTTTTGCTCTAAGGAGATTTTGACACTTAGCGAAAATCAGAGCCCCTCTGTGTGTGATGCCAAGGAAAGAAGAAGAGAAGAGGAAAAAGATAGAGAAGAACAGTGCTTCTCTAGCACTGTAGCACCAGCTGTTTTAGTTGATTGATCGGCCTGACCATCGACTGGTTCTACTGTTGAATTGATATTACTGTTGCATTATTTGAGATGCTTGAGCTTATTTGTGCTTAGGGTAATTTGGTATTTCAAATCACCATTTTACCCTAATCTTTTTGCTTCATTGACATTTGCTTCATCATATATATCATTCTTGCTTGGATTTATTGTTATAAATTATTATCTTGTGATAGAATTATAATTTTGAGATTTATTTTGCAATACTTGCTCCCAGCGAATGACCTCAGATTTCATTCGGGTGTAAATTTTATTTGTTTTTCACACTGATTCAATCTATACTGCAACACGTTACTTTTAAAACCCGATTCAGAGCAACTAACAACCAATCTTCAAATTAGGTCACCTTGCATAAAAATATCTTAAATGTTCAAGTGAAATTATAAGCACCCTTGCTCTTAACTTAAAATTTGTAGACTTAAGAGGTCAAGTTGTCCATCTTGGTCTACCTGGACCCTCAGTGACAAGGAAGGTCGGGTGGGGGAAACCCTGTAATCCATGGGGACGCTCTACCATGTAAGGGTCTTTGTGAGACTCTCCCTTCCTAGCTGTCCAGGTAATTCTCAGGTGGACGACTTTCTGATCCAGGGGTATCATCCACCCCGAACCTCTATAGTTATAAAAAAATCTTTGGGCGCCTCGATTGGGTCCGTTTGATTTCTATCCCTCATCTTCTCCATCTGTGCATGTTTGGGAGGAGGTCCTTACACCACCCTTGAGGCCTCCATTAGTTAGTCACATTTGTCAAGGCCAAGCCTCGGCATCCATGTTTGTGTTATAACCTAATCATATTGACATTTCCTTTGATTCTAAGCCTGAACCTCCAATCACAACCATGGATCAACCAGAACGACCTAACTTTGAACCACAACAATTCTTTGATTTCAGAGATCAGATCAATGCCTTCATCAACCCACTACCACGCCCTCAAATGCAAGATCACTACAATCCCATGGTAGTGGAGATCGAACCACAAATCAATATCCCTGAGAGAGGACCCAAAGTGCAGCTTAAGCCTAGTATGCTTCACACGGCTCCAAAATTCCATGGCTTGAACTCCGAGGATCCTTTCCAACACATCAAGAATCTGAAGCATCTGGCCTACACCTTTGGGGCAGAGTTGCATAATCGAGACGGCTTGCTCTTAAAGATCTTCTCCTTCTCTCTAGCCTACAAAGCCGACTACTGGTTTCAAACTAATCCACATGCGATCAACACATGGGAAGAACTTCAAATTGCCTTCCTACAAAAATTCTATCCCATTGGTCGCACAAATGTTATGCGACACCAAATCATGCACCTCTCCCAAAGGAGCGAGAGAATCTCTACATGAGGCATGGGATTATTTTCTGGATCTCATGCGCAAATGCCCTCATCACGGTGTCCCGAAGTGGGAACAAGTCCAATCCTTTTACTACAAGCTCCGTGATGACATCAAGCTATTTTTCAATGCAACCTGTGGTGGCAGCATCATGGGTCAGCATGAAGACGAGATTTGGGGAACTCTTGAGAACATGTACGAGAACTCCCTGAACAATGAGTCACTCGGTGCATACGACCGGATGTCCACCCGTGCATTGACAAACAATCGGGGGTTACACGAATCTTGAGGCCTTTCCACATCCGTTGACTTGGAGTTGGTAGCCAATCAATTGGATAAGGTCTCCATCGTTGAGAAGAAGGTGGATGACATCACTCGACATCTACACAAGACCACCTCTACACCAAAAAGCACATATACACACCCACCCTCAGGTACGGAAGCTGCACACAATATCTACCACTTTCCGAGGATGGATGCGTATCCACCCTCACTTGATTACAATTTCAGAGGCAACTCCGGGGCAACATACCACAGCTGGGAGAACTCTGAACCCTCATACCTTGATTGTTCTGGGGATCCTCAAACCTGCGAGGATCTCCACACCATCCAGAACAATCCCTTCTCTAATACCTACAACCTCTGATGGCGTAATCATCCAAACTTTGCGTAGTCGGCAAATAACCCAAATCCAAGACCTCAATTCCAACCCCAACCACAAAACACGCATCCCTATCAACCTACTCAACCAAGGCCCAATCAAAATTTCCAATCTGGACAACCTAAGGAAGATCAGACATCTTTGATTCTCCAGACCTTGGTTGACATGCAAAAACTACATAAAGAAGAGATCTCTAAGCTGCGCAATCAATTGGCCCAGCTGGCAAGTGCTCTCCAGCCAAGTGCACTCCCTTCTCAACCACTTCCGAATCCAAAAATATGCCGAACCAGAGGTATGTTATGAATTCAAATTAGGGTCAAGCCCACTTTGTCTATCAGGCCCAGTTTGCTCCATCCCTTGATGGGGCGGGTGCTTCAACCTCTTATTCTGGATTTCAGCATCAGACACCTATCCTCCCTAGGCCAAACCAGAATCAGGTAGGATTAAATTCCGTCACCACCCGTAGTGGCAAAGCAACACATGACCCACCTTTTCCTAGCCACAACTTGCCTGAGACTGTTGACCATAACCCTAGATTGGTTATCCAGAACATGCCCTTCCCTGATAAAGAGCCTGAGCCAATTCTAGAGGAACCATCTGAGGTTCCATTTCCTAAGGTCTTGACCAAGGGAAAGAAGAAAACCAAACCCGTGGCACTTGAGGAGGACCTCTTCGAGCAAGTCTAAATAAACATCCCCTTGATGGATGCGATATGCCACATACCAGCTTACCCAAGATTCCTAAAAGATGTATGTACACCAAAGCGTAAGATGAAAACAAAAGGCGAGAGCCCGATCGTATTATTGGAGCAAGCCAGCTCCATCATTTTGAGTAAACTCCCTTCTAGGGCAAAAGATCCCGGTACCCCTTTGATCTCCTGTACAATCGGTGATATTCAATTTGACCATGCATTATTGGATCTAGGAGCCTCCATAAGCCTAATACCTACATCCCTACTTGACCACCTTGAAGAATCTAAGCTCAAACCTATAGAGGTGACATTGCAGTTAGTTGATTGATCTATTAAGTCACCAAAAGGAATTCTCTAGGATGTCATAGCTAGGGTACACGATTTCTACTTCCCCATGGAATTTATAGTTTTAGACATGGATGCTCCAGAGAACTTGAAGAACACACCGATCATTTTAGGGAGACCTTTTCTGGCCACAGATAGGGCCAATATCAATTGTAAGGAGGGACAAATTGAGTTAAAATTTGGGAATAAGACACTAAAGATCAATATCTTTAAGGCCCAAGGAGGAATTAATTATGGGGTTATCGAACAAATTTGCGACATCGAGTCTATGGTTGATGACCCATGTGTCGAGGAAAACCTACTTATCTCTGATGATCAATCGTAAGAGGATCAAACCCCACACTTAGAGGAGCCTGAACCAGACCTAGAGATACCTTTAGCTCCTACTGTTGCTCCAGAACCTCACCCTGAACCACCTGCTACTACTGAAAATCCAGTCATGTAGTTGAAACCCCTCCCTGACCATCTCAAATATGTCTTCCTGGGTTCAAATCAGATGTTTCCTATGATCATCAATTCCCACCTTACCTCTAATCAGGAAACCCGCTTGATTTATGTCCTCTAGCAACATCAGAGAGCCATTGGGTGGACCCTCGATGACCTGATTGGCATTAGCCCCTCATATTGCACACATCACATCTACACCGAAGAGGGTTCACGACCATCCGTGAAATGCAGAGATTCCTAAATCCGAACCTGCAGGATGTCATGAAAAAGGAGATCATCAAGTGGTTAGATGTAGGGATCATCTACCCGATCTCCGACAGTCGTTGGGTGAGTCAAATCCAGGTTGTGCCCAAAAAGGCGGGACTCACCGTGATTACGACTAAAATCGAAGAGACTATACCGACCCGTATAGCGAACTCGTGCAGAGTCTGTATTGATTACCGAAGATTGAATGCCTCCACGAAAAAGGATCATTTCCCACTACCATTTATTGATTAGATACTCGAAAAATTGGCAGGAAACCGATTCTTTTGCTTCTTAGATGGGTACTACGGTTATAACCAGGTGTCAATCTATCTTGAAGACCAAGAGAAGACTACCTTCACCTACCCCTTCGAGACATATGTGTTCCGCAGGATGCCATTCAGTCTCTGCAATGCACCCGCTACTTTTCAACGGTGCATGCTTGCCATATTCTCAGATATGGTAGGTGAATACCTTGAAGTCTTCATGGACAACTTCTTGGTATTTGGGGAATCTTTTGATGATTGCCTCCTACACTTAGTCTAGATCCTCAGGCGTTGCATTGATGAGAATTTGGTTCTTTCCTAGGAATAGAGCCATTTCATGGTTCCTAAGAGAATTGTCCTGGGACATCTTGTTTTAGAAAATGACATCCAGGTTGATCAAGCCATGGTTAATTTGATCTCCAAACTACCTATGCTTAGCTCGGTCAAGGACATCCGCTCTTTTCTAGGGCATGTTGATTTTTACCATTGATTCATTCCTGATTTCTCAAAAATCGCGTGCCCCCTGACTAATATGTTGTCAAAGGATGTCCCCTTCGAAATCATTGAGGAATACACTCAAGCATTTTAGAGGCTACGTGATTGAGTCACTAAAGCGCCAATCCTGCAATCCCCTAACTGGTCTCTACCCTTTGAGATCATGTGTAATGTGTTTGACTACATAGTGGGTGTGGTACTAGTATAGACATATCTATTTAGGTTAAAATGCCAAATCATGCATGTTCCTATGCTTAGATTTGCATTTCACATTATAAATATTGCATAGCATGCATCATTCTGCATTTAGAGTAGTTGTATATATTTTAGGCTAATTAGGTCCTTTTTTATGGTCAGGAGAGAAGAGGATTTATTTTAGGGCCTCAGATGGATGATTGGACCATACAGATCTGATCAGGACGACGATTGGAGTCTAACGCCTCTGAAATCGTCAAGATCGAAGTCCTGTAGCATGATATGAAGTTTGAGGAAGATCAACGACTAGGAGGGCAATGTGACATTCGTTCAGGTTTCGGATGGAAAATCCGACCATATGGATGGATCTGGAGCGACGATTGCAGTCCAGCAATGTGAGAATCATCTCGATCTAAGCATCGTGGCACCCTCTGCAACAGACAGAAGATGGATGGCCCAGATGGTGCCACATGGTGCCATCTAGGCCGCCCAACATTGGCCAGCAGTGCCTGCCCACACCACTCTTCATTCGCGACCTCCATCTGAGAGGCCTTCGCATTGCTCTCCTCTTTGCAACACAAAGGAGAGCTTAGCACAATGGCTATGCACTCTCCGCAGATTAAATGGTGCAGGGTCGAATCCTGCTGAAGCATCCTCGTCGCATCAATTGAAATTCGACCTTTGGATCTTCATCGAGCAACCACAAAGCCTCCACGCAGCGCAATCCCGTGGCCTAGATTCGTGCATGCGTGCGATCATGCATAATCACATGCATGATCGTGCGCAGCGTGAACTTAAGACGTCCGCTGGCGTTGTCAGCCATCTGATGCCGATCTAGCAATGTGCTCGCACCTCTCTTCAACGCCAGTGGTGCACCTTCAAAGGGCACGATCAACGGGCACGTTTGAGCCATCAGATCTTGATCGAACGATGGGGAGGTGATCCAACAGACGTCAACAGAGATAGAGCACAAGTGCCAGCAGGCTTTAGCGACATTTGGGGCATTGGTTGGTGTGGATCTTCAACGACGCATTTGATGTCGCTATAACCCTTGGACAGATTTCCTCCTCTTCCCTTCACTATAAAAGGACCTCTACACCTCCCCTTCCTCTTCATCTCTTCCTTTCTTCCTCTCACCACCTCCAAGGCTCTAGAAAAGCATGTCCCAAGCCTGGGATGCTCCTCTAGAGTAGAAAACAAACATTTGTTCCCACCTCTCATCCCCCTTCGTGGAGCATCCCATGGTTGTCCTCTCACTATTGTTCGGGAAGAAGATCCTCGCCGCGACGCCATCCTACCCCATCCTCCGTCCTCCAGCTTCTACCCTGTTCGTCCTGCTCCTCATCACATTCCTCCAAGCGATGTCTGAGTGAGTCATCCTCCGAGCGACCATCAAGGGAAATTCTCTCACCTCTTTCTATCTTTATTGCTTTCGTAGTGTAATCTTTCCCTCTTTCTTAGTTGTAAAAAAATATTTGATTAGAAATACATGATTGTTTCTCTCTATCACTCTTATATTTTCGCAAGTAGATTAGCTAGATAAAATTCATTGACCTAATCTCTTGCTTGATAAAAAATACCAAAAAAAATTAGAAAAGATAAAAATGACAAAAATAAATAAAAGAGAAACTCATATCTTTCAAAACCAAACGTTCGCCTCCCCGTGCTTGACTTAGGACTCACTTTTCGAGTTTCGATTATAAATTTTATTTGATTGATGGATTTTCTCGCATATCAAACTACGACGACGGGTTTTCCAAATCTGACCCTTTACACGACAAGATCCATGTTGATCAAGTACTTGGGCAGAAAATAGATGGGAAATCAATGGTCATCTACTTCGCTAGCAAGACACTTGATGAGGCTCAGCATAACTATACAGTTACTGAGAAAGAGCTGGTAGCTGTAGTCTTTTGCCTAGAAAAATTTTGATTTTATCTTTTAGGTTCCCGTGTTATCATATACTCAAATCACACCATAGTGAGGCACCTCCTCGCAAAGGACATGAAACCTCAAGTAATCTGCTGGATTTTACTGTTGCAAGAATTCAACCTCAAGATTCGCAACAAGGTGGGAAAATAGAACATAGTAGCTGATCACTTGTCTCGCCTTCCTTCTGTTATAATCAACCCTTCCGAACCAATCAAAAAATAGTTTTCTGATGAGCACCTCCTGACTATCAGTGTAGGACTTCCCTGGTATGCTGATTTGGTTAACTACTTCGTGTCACATCAGATCCTGTCTAATTGGTCGAAGGCCAAGAAGGACAAATTATTTTCTGATGCCAAGTACTACATTTGGGAAGACCCGTACCTCTTCCGCATTGGTGCTAATCAGATCATCAGATGATGCCTCCCGAAAGCAAAAATTCAGAAATTTCTGTCCTACCATGACCAGGCCTATGGCGGGCTCTTCTCCAGACATAAAACCGTAGTTAATGTCCTCCAGTGTGGCTTTTATTGGCCCACGATCTTCAAGGATGCACACGATTACTGTAAGGCATGCACTCGTTGCCAGGCCTTCGGTAACATGAGCCACTGTGATAAGATTCCTTTATAGCCGATTTTCGTATGCAAAGTATTCGATATATGGGGGATTTATTTCATGGGACCCTTCCCTAAATAGGAAGGCTTCGAATACATTCTCCTCACTGTAGACTACTTGACTAAATGGATCGAAGCTATCCTGAATGATCATAAAGTGGTAATCAAGTTCATTCATCAGCACATCTTGTCTCAATTCGGTGTCCCACGTGCCATTAGCTCTAATGGAGGGACCCATTTTACAAATTCACAGTTCAGATCTCTGATGACCAAGTATGGGATGTCGCACTGAATCTCGACTCCTTACCACCCCCAAACCAATAGATTGGCTCAACTGTCTAATCGGGAGATCAAGAAAATCTTTCAGGTCACTATTCGGCCTGATAAAAAGGACTGGTCAGCCCTACTTCTGAAAGCTTTATGGGCTTATAGGATCGCCCACAAGACCCAATTAGGTATGTCTCCGTTCATATTGGTGTACGAGAAGGCATGTCACCTCCCCATCGAGATGGAGCACAAAGCCTATTGGGTAGTATGGAAGTGCAATCTAGATTTGCTTAAGGCCAAAACTCACCGCCAGCTTCAAATGAGCGAGATTGAGACCTACGCAATGACGCATACAAGAACTCGCAAATTTACAAAGAGAGGGTGAAGGCTTTTCATGACAAACACATATCTAGAAAAACTTTCCATCCTAGTCAGAAGATCCTAATCTTTGATGCCAAGCTTAAACTTTTCCTAGGCAAACTCAGATCTAAATGGATTGGATCATTCTTGGTGAGACGAATCATTGGAAATGGAGCCATCGAAATCAGTCAACCCAACCTTGATTCTAAACCTTTCATTGTGAATGGCCAGCGACTCAAGCCGTTAATCGAACTTACTAATGCGAACTTGGCTACGTTATCCTTTGATCTCTATTCTCCTTGAGTTGATTGCACCTAGCTGATGGTGATAAACTCAGCACTTAACAGGAGACAACCCATCATCTTTTGAAAATCCTAAAACCCTTTTGACACATCTCTTTGCTGAACTCATATTGCACTTTAGGGTTCGTCCATTAGAATAGCCAACTCTATCTCTGGTACTCATACCAGAGCTTGAAATCGTCCGCAGCAGTTATCCCGACCCATTCACCCACCCTTTTGACCCTATTCTAATGTACAATCTAAGCTAAACTCGAACCCACCTAATTTACAATGAGGATATTGTAAATAATAGGCATGTGGGGGTATTAAAGTGCAAAATGCTGTGAGAATCAATTCACAAAATGGGTTTCATGAAAAAAAAATTGAAAAATAGAAAAAAAATGAGAAAAGGAGGTTGAGGAAAAAGAAGAGCCATTTGAGAAAAAAATGAGAAAAAGAGGAAGGAAAATTAAAAGGAAAAAGAAAGGAGCTAAAAGATAAAGAAAAAAAAAATTGAGTCTCTTCAAAGTAATATGGAACCAACCTACCTTCTAGAATGGATCGAATGATGAATTAAGACTTGGAAGGTTAAAACTTAAGGGATTAATGGCGAATATCGACCTTAGCCTCTTAGATCAATTTTGATTTAAACATTCACGTACTTGTCATGATCCGGATTAATCCTCAAGAGGTTGAGGAAAATGCAAAGCTTGTGTATTAGGTCTAAGGCATAGGGAGTATTCAGTCACATTAACTAACCTTTGGTTTACGGGACTTGGTGACTTAAGCACCCTAAATCACACACAGTCTGGTTCAGTGCACTTTAAATAATAAAATCATCCCAAAGGGCATTTAATCTATTCTAAAAATGGTCCTAAGATCTAGATTAGGAGCGGTTCGAAAACACAAGTTAGTTTGGATGAGTTCACAGTGCGAAGAGGTGGGAAATTCCCCTCAAAGATGCGTAATAACATATCGTCTCCTCAATGCTTGTCTCCTTGGATATCTAAATATCCTATCGGAGGCACGTAAGCACCCTCTGCTGGTTTAGATGCCATGGGTGGGATTATCCCGAAATCTAGATTGCCAGGGTCTGGATTTAGCTATAGAATGCCATGGGTGGCGCTATCCCATAGAGTCGAAAGCTAGGGTTCTAGGGTTTACCATGGGCGGTGCTATCTCGAAGCATCGATTGTTAGGGACCCTTAGTGGATTGATGGTGCGAACAAGGAATCCATTATAGACCATGTTTAGGGCCAATCTGAGGCTGGATCTAAGGAAAAATATAAAAGAAAAAAAAGAAAGAAAACTCTCTAAGAATGAGAATATTCTTCTACCCCTCTCTATCTTACGAAAATGCACTGGCAAACTGAACCTGGACTAACCATGTTTCAAGCACGGGTACTTTAACCGCTGGGTCCAACGAACCTCAAGATAGTTCCTGTGGGCCTTAGAAACCTTCACTCCAGACTGAGGTGAAAGCTAGTCAGGTCTGGATCTGGGTTGGTACTTGAGTACTTCTAGGCCTATTATTGGTTTTAAGATCTGATTCCTAGAGATGTAGCTTAGTAGGGCATCCTAATGGTTACATCTGACCTAGCTACTAGTTTGATTCATAGAATTTTAGTAAGGGACTAGCAAAAGCTAGGCATGGGGGTACGATGGGAACACCATCATGAGCCATAATTAGCTTAATTTGATCTAATAAAGTCAATAAAAGCTCCTACATATCAGTCAGAAGGTCTCTTGGGTAGGTTGAGTTGTTTTGAGAAGAAAAGAAGAATAAAAGGTTATTTCAGTAATTTTACCAGTAATCCACAAATACAGAATAACCACAGGATTTTTCAGGGGTTAATAAAGGTCAAATATGCATTTAAGTCTAATAAGGGGGTCCATGCAGACAGAAATGGGTTTTCACGTATTTCAAGAATTAAATGATATCTAAAATCCTAAAAACAGACCCACTTAATCTACTGAGGTTCTGGTCAAAATAAAATTCACATAAACCCTCTAAAATTCATAGAAAAATATTCTCTAGGGTTTAGCATCTTTGAATTGACCATAAGAACCCGTTTTAACCCAAGATAGAGTCATAGATAAATTGTTGCCTTAATTTGGGTTTTTGCATAAATTCCCCAGTCAAACTAGGTCAAAAAAAATCCAACCTCACCATTGGATTCCTTAGGTTTAATTGAGGTTTGTATCAAAATTTAGGCCCAATCAAAGATCATCTTGACCTAGTTTGCAATTTGATCTAGTATGACTCTTTTTCTTTCACTCCACCCCTCAACTTTTGAAATGCCTTGCAACTACCCTCTATGTTTGTCGTCGCTCTTTACAAAAAGGTCCTTTTGCAATTTTCATGGAGAAGTCCTACTCCGGCGAGCTTCATTTGGCAAGACCTCTATGATTACTTGACGAATCTCTCTCGAAATTGAAAGGGAGATTCATCAGGTAATCTCCTTCCTATTGAGCCATGTCCAAGTCTCCAAATCACTCTATAAAGCTCATGCGAATCCTTCAAAGATTCAGGTCTTCTATTTTGCGAAGCTTGGGAGCTTCTAAGCTTGAAAGCTCGCCCCCTGGCCTATAAAAGACCCCCATGGCATTCCTTGCCTCCTTAGCGAGAAATTGAGCCAAATCTGGCCCTATTTCCTCTCCTTCTCATCTCGCTCCAGCAACCCCTTCCTCCAGGATTCTTCATCGACCGTCATGGACCATAGCTAGCCGATCTCGACTCCCCAACTTCTTGACGAGTTGATTTTCGCTTTCGAAAGTGATAATTAAGATGATTTGTCGTTGTATTTCTAAGTCGTGGAAAATCTACTAATCAAAGTGTTGAATTAAAAATAAATCACTTGAGAGAGCAAGTCATATCCACAGGGAGGCACTAGCTATTACAAACTCACAAGGGTAAAAAACTGATGTTCACTATTAATTTTATCAAGAAATCGATCTAAATCTGCCTTCAAATTAAGAAAACAAGAGATCATGTTGAAATGGCACTTACGAGAAAGGGGGAGGTCACTTGCACAAATTAGCCATAATATTTAATTAATAAATTAAAAATAAAAAGAGTGGAAATGGCATGTGAATGTAAATATTGATATAACATGAAACAGAGCATCTGCTTCCTTTCTACATATGCGAAAAGGACACCGCGGTCGGGTGTGCGGAGCTCGGAGGTGGTTGGCCACGATGAGGGCTATGCGTAAGTGGTGATGGAGTGTCGAACGGCTACCAGTGGCATCACCAACGACGAGGAAGGCTGGCAATGGTGGTGGCAGCTCGCCAGCGCGGGTGGGCTACTGTCGACCTTCGGTGGGTGTGGCCGAGCTCGTGAGGACGAGGTGAGTTCGTTGATGTTGATGGCACGAAGCTTCGAGGCTAGATGAGGCAGCTACACAGAGGACCATGATGACTTTGGGTTTCCTTCGGTCTGTTGGAGGAGAAGATGAAGAAGACAGAGGCTAGCCGCACGTGAGTGGCGTACTGGTGCTGGGCAGTGTGTGCGATAGGGGCTCGTGATGCGGTTTGGAGGCGAATGGGAGGCGATGGTGCTTTGCTGTTGCGCACACGAAAGCACGCTGAGGGCGGCACTGGGAGGCGGGTGTGGGTGCTGCTGGATCTGGCGGAGAGGCACGCGAAGACAGTGGCTGGGCACCGCCTGCTCGCATGGTGAGGAGTAGTATGCGGCCAGAGGAGCATGGCTGACGTGGTTTGAGTTGCTGTGCGCGTAGGTGTCCTGCTGGCTGCGCATGGAAGGGGAGACGTGGGCTTGTGTGGTGGGGGGGCGCTGGTCTGCTGCTGGCTACGAGAGGAGGTCGCAAGGAGGATAAGTGCGCTACTGTAGTTGCAATTGCTACGTGAGCGCATGGAGTAGATGGGTGCGAGGTGCACTGGTGAAGGAGGTGGTTATGGGCGTGACCAGAGGTGTCTGGAAGGCACGATGAGGCAGCGAATGCATTGGGTTCCTTTGAAGGAAAAGAAGATGATGGCTGTGCAGCTGGTGTGGCCATGCTCACAGTGAAGTGGAGCCGTGAAAGCTCATGCATAGTGTTTGGTATGAATCCACCGGCTTGGCACGGTGAGCTGTCACCTTGCCGACCCACGATGTGGAGTTCAACTGTGTAGACCACAGTGGTGGTGTGGGGTGGCATCTCAAAGTGCCCGGCTACCTCCTCTCCCTTGTAGTCTCAGCTACCCTAACCAGATCCACCTCTCTCGCTCGTCCTTGAATGCAGGCCTTCAGTGCGAGCAGCTAGTGGCGGAGAGGCGCATATTTATTGCAGAGAAGAGAGTATAAAAATAAATAATAAAAAGATTGGTTTATTTATGTACAAACCCTCAATTAAATGTTAATTCTAATATATGCATATAATGTAACCTAAAAGCTAATGCATGTTATTCTAATGCATGCTAAATAATTTATATATGGAATGCATACAAGCAAATATATATAAACTAAATTATTTATATCTTAATGCATGCTATGTATATGCAATATTAATCTAATATCTAGGCACTTAAGTAACTAATTAGCCCACAAATATGGGCTCATCAAATGCCCCCATGCCTAATTTTTGCTAGTCCTTAGCAAACTCAAGCAATAACCCAACTCTTCAAGTGGGCTAGCCAACCCAAATGGCCTTCCTTTAGAAACATGTTAAGTTTAGACTTTAGACCTAAGGTTCCCTAGTAGTTGCTAAGTTACAAACTAAGTCGGCTAAGGATGAGTTGTAGGCACAGGTTTCTTTGATAGCTAGCTCTACCCTAGAGTTTATTGGTCCCAGAGATTAAAGCATCCATGCATGTGCATTGGTCTAAATTATTTGAGGTTAGTTTGATTGCCAACCTAGAAAGAGCGAAAGATTTTTTTTTTGTGGTAATATATATTTTTGTTTGATTCCTCTAAGTTCAACCTTGGATCAGCTATAAACATGGTCTGTGTCAGAATCATTGTCCCCATCACCAAACCTTGAAGGGTGCCTGGCTTTCAGTGCTTCGAGATAGCATTGCCCATGGCGACCCCAAGAACTCCTGGCAATCGACACTTCGAGATAGGGCCGCCCATGGTACCTAAATCGCACAATGCACTTACATGTGACGGAGAGATTTTTGCTTACTTATGGTAGCAATAGAAGAATATGTCGTTGTAATTAATGTGGTGGAAATCTCTCAGTCAGAAGTTAACAAAGATATGAATTTAAACCACAATAAAGGATGTCGTATCCACAGGGAGGAATAGACTAATAAATTCATGAGTCAAGGAATACATAGTTCGCAAACTCTTCTGCAACTTTAATGCGAGGAATATGCTATTTTAAATGAAGCTTGCAATTTCCTTGAAGGTTCAGGGGTATTTATGTAGTTTTCATGTCAGGAATTAAGCTCCAAAAATATGTGTATGATGCATGTGTAATGACTTATCATGTAAATTCAACTTTCATGCAATTCTGATTTGAAATTCAAGGTAGAATCATGCACATAACACAACTAAAATAATTTCAGGAAAGTCTGACTGCATCAATGCAATGTAGCTTGAATAAAATATTAATATAAAATTGGCAATGGCATTGAATGTAATTATTAATGGAGACAAAAATAGAGGATTTCTCCTCTCTCCTCCTCGCATGTGCGGCCATGCACGGTTGGCTGCGGGATTTGGTGGGGAGGTGCGCCTTGACAAGGGCTACACAACGGCGGTGACGCAGCGGCTAGTGGTGGCCGGCGGCGGCTGGACGAAGGAGGATGGCCGCCGGCCTGTTGGAGGAGGATGGCCGCTGCTGCAGCTGTTGGGTTGGCTGTGTGCTGGACGCGTGCGCAAGGCGTGGCCTTTGCTGCCTGCAAGGAGGTGCTGCGCTTATAGGATGCTGTTGGCTTGGGCCCCTACGCGCACTTGGCATGGGAGCACCTGCGAGAAAGAAGGCGCAAGGGTGGTCTGCAGAGGGTGCGCACGGGTGGTGAGCACCTGCAGCACCTGCGGTAGGAGCGCTGGTGGGGAGGGCGCGCTGCAGGCAGGAGCGCTAGAGGAGGGGGCACGCTGCGGTGGTGATTGCACTAGAGAGGGGGAAACGCCTACGGTCGCTAGAGAGGCGCGGGCCTGGCAGGGGCACGGGTGGGGCGAGGCGCCTGAACAAGCCTGCAGGCGATGGCGAGCACGCAATGTGGAGGCGTTGTGTTGGTGTGCCTGCAATAAGAGGACTGCGCCTGCGGGGCACGATGGCGCTAGTGTGAGCACAAGTGAGGCAGCTGCAGGCTGGAAAGGTGACTTCAGTGCACGCGTGGTTCACAGGGTCAGCCCTCTCCAAGGTGGTGAAGGTGGATCCCCACAAGAGAGAGGAAGAAGATGCCCGCTCTCCAACTTTTCCAACCTCTTTATCTCCTCCCCTTGCATGTGTGAGTTAAGGGATTTTCAAATCCCTTTGCTATTTTTGGCTGGCGGCTGTTGAGGGTGGCCGGAGGATGGGGGAAAAAATATGTTGCTGGTTGTTTCTTGGGGAAATTTATTCCCCAACTCCTTGTTCTTTCTAAATATCATTCCTGCACATAAAAATAAAAAATCATTACATATTATGTTATAGAATGTTATAAAATAGATGTAAACTTAAATCATGATGCATGCAAACATTCTATAACTTAATGTAGTTATTTACAAACCTAAAAGGTAAGATTAAAGTTACTTAGTTGTAATACTAGTCCATTAGAATGGACTCATCAAATACCCCCATGCCTAAGATTTGCTAGTCCCTAGCAAAAATGAAAAATAAGAGAAGTAATAAGAAGATTTCTTCTTTTCTTATTTCAAAACTTTAGAAATCCAGACAAATGTGAAGTGATGATCGCCTAGGTAATAGATCCAAGTGAAAAAGCCAATTCGCATTGGAAGTTCGTACTTCACCCTTGGTAAATATTTCTGTTGGGAGAGGCAACTACTTCCTGCGGGGATAAAGCAGAAGATAATCTATAATTTGACCCCGTCTTTTGGCTTAGGTAGGAGATATCGAGTAGAATGGATTTGTATTTGGTGGCACACACTCCTCTGATGCTACATGTAATCTAGTACTACAAACTCTAGATCTCTAGACTATTAGAAAAGTAAACTCAGAGAGAGGCTAAACCACTATGCTCTCTTGATGTTCCTAGGCGCTCACTCTCTTTTTTTTTTCTGAGATCACAAATCTTGCCAGATTTAGTAATTGTACTCACTGTTTGGTGGCCTCACATGGCATCCACACTTCAATTAAAGCCCTAATAACTCTACAACTAAGTTAGAGTCCTCAACCAGTATTCGGACGATCAGAAATACTAAAAGGTAGGTATAGGTCATATTTGGTGGAACGCGATAAGTGTTCTGTTGCCTCAGAAACAATGTTACATTATAAACTTGGACTTCTTTTTTGTAATATAACTATTTCTTCTTTTTCTTCTTTTTCTTTTTATAAATCAACATAATACGACACAGACTTTTATTTATGAGGCATTATTAGGGATGATGATGGTCAAGAGGATGTTGTGTGGCTTATTTGGTGGAAGTGCCTATTCTCGGCACTGGGAAGGAATGGATAGAACAGGCGTATTTCTGACCTTTGACACTATTACCCTCCTTTAGCCGTGGACTCTATGAAGGACGGTCATAACCACCCACCATAGTCATAGCTTTATTAAAACTCAATCTCTGTGTATCTGCCTTATTTGGTGACTCTCAGGAATTCACACAAAGTACGCACACAGGAACAAAGAGCGAAAACTATGCCTAACTCTAAAGTATCATCATCTAATTGTCCAAAACTTAAGAGTCCTTACACTAGACTTAGCGCACTAGTAATCTCTCTACTTTCATCTCACAAATATGAGGTAGATTTACTAAAAGATAGTATGCCTGACTCCTTATGAACCATCCAAGGGTTTAGTAGACTACAAATGCTTATTGGTTTTCCTCAAGGATCCACTACCCAATCTACATGCACGTGAAATAAATGTACTGGATTCTAAACTTAAGAAATAATTCAAGAAAAAAAAAACCTCCAATGACAAAGGTATTCTGTTAGGGACTAACCCATTCAGCTCAAGAAAAGAGATTTTTATTTTAATATATATGCATGCAAATATTTATAAATGCTATAAACATTCTTAGGTTATACCCCCTAAGCTAAGACTGACAATGCCCTCATTGGAAAAAAAAAATTGCAGACATAGAAGAATATCACCTGAGGAGGAGAGTGGGAGGAGCTAAGGCTCCTCAAGCCGAAGTGCGTCCAAAACCTGGCCATCTGAAAGAGTAATATACGATTTAAGTTGTTGGTCATTTACCTTAAAGCTCACACCTGAAATAGGGTTTCGAATCTCTACAGCTCCATGAGGGAAAGTATTGATAACAACGTATGGCCCATCGCAGCGGAACTTGAGCTTTCCAGGAAATAATTTAAGTCTAGAATTGAAAAGCCAAACCCACTGGTTGGACTCAAAAGTCTTTCTAATGATGTGCTTGTCATGGAAGACTTTTGTACGTTGCTTGTAAGCTTGAGAAGTTTCATAAGCTTCATTACGAAGCTCCTTAAGCTCACTTAATTCTAACATACGTGCCTTTCCCGCTTTATCCAGATTCAAGTTAACGTTTTTAATAGCATAATAAGCTTTATGTTGGATTTCAACGGGAAGGTGGCATGCTTTTCCATAGACAAGACGGAAAGGAGACATACCCAAGGGAATCTTATACGCAGTTCTGTAGGCCCAAAGAGCATCATTTAGTTTTTTAGACCAATCCTTCCGATCAAGCTTGACAGTTTTTTCTAAAATTCGCTTAATCTCCCTATTAGACACTTCAACTTGTCCACTCGTTTGGGGATGATAAGGTGTGGCTATCATGTGGTTGACTCCCAAATTTTGGAGTAGTCTTGTGAAGTGTACATTCTTAAAGTGAGGTCCTCCATCACTTATGATCGTCCTTGGGCACCCATACTAAGAAATGATATTAGCCTTAACAAAGCCTAAGACCACGGAATGATCATTGGTTCACGTGGGTATGGCTTCTATCCATTTCGATACATAGTCAACAGCCACAAGGATGTATTCATATCCGAAGGACACAGGAAAGGGACCCATGAAGTCAATGCCCCAAATATCAAAGATTTCAACATGGAGAATAGGTTGTTGGGGCATCTCATCCCTTTTTCCAATGGTTCCCGTCTATTGGCAACGTAGACATGCGCCCACATACGTATGTGCATCTTGGAATAATGTGGGCCACCAAAATCCAGACTAAAGAACCTTATAGGCAGTCTTCTTCCCACTAAAATGTCCCCCACAGTAGAGGTCAGGGCAGAAACTTAGAACACTTCTTTGTTCTTCATTAGGGACGCAACGACGAAAAAGCTGGTCAGGGCCTATTCTAAAAAGCTCGGGTTCCTCCCAGTGATAAAATTTAGCATTGGCGAGAAACCTGTCTCGCTTCTGCTTGTCCCAAGTACTGGGGGTAATGCCTGTGACCAGATAGTTCACTATGTCAGCGAACCAAGGAGTTTTAGGTTCCACGACCATCAGAGACTCATCAGGGAAAGTCTTTTGAATACCGCTAGCATGGTTTGATGCCTCAATAGGGATCCTAGACAAATGGTCTGCTACCACATTCTCAACTCCTTTCTTGTCTTTAATTTCTAGGTCAAATTCTTGGAGTAGCAGAATCCAACGAATTAGGCGAGGTTTGGTGTCCTTTTTAGCCAGAAGATGCTTTAGGGCAGAATGATCAGTGAACACTACAACCTTAGATCCCAAAAGATAAGACCGAAACTTTTCCAAAGCAAATACTACAGCAAGTAGTTCCTTTTCAGTGACCATGTAGTTTTGCTGAGGATCAGTAACGATTTTGCTGGCACAATGCAGCACATGAGGTTTGCCATCAACCTTTTGACCTAAGATCGCTCCCACTGCAAAATCAAAAGCGTCGCACATAAGCTCAAATGGGAGGGTCCAATCTGGTGCTTGGAGAATCGGTGTGGTAATGAGGGCTTTCTTCAAAGCTTGGAAAGCCTCGCCACATTTATCATCAAAATCAAAGGAGACATCCTTCGCTAACAGGTTGCAGAGTGGCTTGGAGATTTTACTGAAATCTCTAATGAAGCGCCTATAAAATCCAGCATGGCCAAGGAAAGATCTAACTTGACGAACATTGGCAGGCAATGGAAGCTTAGAGATGAAATCTATTTTTGCGGTGTCCACCTCTAATCCTCTCTCGGAAACTATATGCCCTAACACAATGACCTGCTGGACCATAAAGTGGCTTTTCTCCCAGCTAAGCACCAGCTTTGCCTCTTCGCAACGGGTTAAGACTTTATTAAGGTGCGAAAGGCATAGGTCAAACGATGAGCCATAAATGGAGAAGTCAACCATGAAAATTTCAATGAATTCGTCGATCATATCAAGAAAGATAGCCATCATACAACGTTGGAAAGTGGCAGGAGCATTACATAACCCGAATGGCATTCGGTGGAACGCAAAAGTGCCATACGGACTCGTGAAGGTGGTATGCTCCTGATCGTCAGGAAAAACAGCTATCTGATTGTACCCAAAGTACCCGTCAAGAAAACAAAAGTACTTGTTCCCCGCCAATTGTTCCAGAATTTGATCGATAAACGATAAGGGGAAATGGTCATTCTGGGTAGCTATGTTTAAACAGTAGTAATCTATGCAGACCCTCCAACCAGTTGAGGGTCTAGTGGTCACCAGTTCTCCTTGGTCATTCTCTTCCACAGTGATTTCTGCCTTTTTGGGAACAACGTGAATAGGACTGCCCATTTACTATCTGAAATGGGATAGATAATCCCTGCATCCAGCCATTTCAGAATCTCCTTTTTAATAACCTCCCGCATATTTGGATTGAGCCTTCTCTACATATCTCGGAAAGGCTTCACAGACTCGTTCGTGTATATATGATGCATGCAAAGAGAGGGATCAACACCCTTAATATCAGCAATTGTCCAGGCAATTGCTTCCTTGTGCCTTTGTAAACATTCAAGCAAAGCTCCCTCCTACACTTCAGATAATACAGACAAGATAATAATGGGGAGCGTGTTATTAGGGCCAAGGAAAGCATATTTCAATGTGCTCGGGAGGGGTTTCAACTCCAATTTAAGACCCTTTTGGATTGAGGGTTTTAGTTCAGATGTCTCCGCCTCAGGTAGCGGATCTACCTTCACAGTCCAGGGTGGGGACAGAGACTCAGTGTGTATCCCCAGCAACTCTTCTAATTCGGGCATTTTTCTTTCAGTTTCTTTAATAATCGAGGGATGGTCTTCAGATATGACCTTTTGAAGGGGATCTCTACATAAGAGTGCTGGAGTAGCCTCTTCAATTATTTCATCAACAACCTCAATCTGAGAACAATCTTCAAATCTGGGTTGCTTGTAAGTATCAAAAAATTCAACCAGATCTTCTTGTTCCCAAAGCCCATTTTAAGTGCCTCAGATCTATAATTTATAGAGGCATTGGCTGTGGCCAAGAAGGGGCATCCCAGAATAATGGACGGCTTTGTGGGCTTATTAGATGGGTCAGTATCAAGTACCAGAAAGTCAACGGGGAAGAAGAAATCCTCCACTCTCACAAGGACATCTTCTAACAATCCCCGCGTTGTCTTAAGTGATCTGTCTGCAACCTGGAGGATTACTGGACTAGGCTTTAGCTTGTCTCCTCCCAAAAGGTCGTAGACAGATCTTAGTAGAATGTTCATCCCTACACCCAGATCGAGCAGAGCCTCGTCAATGTGTTGGTTACCTATAACCACTGAAATATATGGGGCCCCTGGGTCTTTCATTTTGGGGGGTGTTCCATGCTGGAGAACCAAGCTAACATGGTCAAGCAGGATGACCTTGGTTTGGACCTATTTCCTAGATCAGCGCTTCTGGGTGCACAAGTCCTTCAGAAACTTGGCATAGGATGGAATCTGTTTAATTGCTTCCAACAGAGGCAAGTTAATCTGGACTTGCCTAAAAGTATCCATAATCTCTTCCGTCCTATCCTTGGCTCCAGACGAGCCAATAGAAGATTCCCCAGGAGTAGATAGACGCTCTGGATAGGGCACCCTCGGCTTCTGGGTCGAGGGGTCGTCATGGAGGGAAAGGGGTGGTGGAAGGACGACATCCTCATTGTGGGTGATTTTGTGCGAGGAAGAGCAGTGTGGCTCTTCCTCGGTGGAGATGGAAGTCGGGTTAGGTGTGGAAGGGGAATTGTGAGATGTAACCATAGGAGTGTTATCAGGCTTGTCAATCTTTCTTCCACTCCTCAACATGGTCACTGCTTGGACATGCTCCCTGAATACAACCCCCTTGCCCTTAGGGTTCTCCTCAGAGGAGCTCAGCAGTTTCCCCGGATCACGTTGCCTAACTGCCTCAGTAAGATGACCAATTTGGGATTGCATATCAGTAATCATCTTATTTTGAGATTGGATAACCATATTCTGATGCTCTTGCATTACTTTCATCATGGCCTTCAGTTCATCCATCTCAAAGGGCTTATTCGGAGGAGGGTTTTCATAAGAAGGTTGGTATATGGGCTGGGGAGGTAAGGGTCTTGTATTCCCTGAGTTAGAAGCATCACCTTGCTTCCAAAAGAAGTATGGATGGTTCTGCCACCTTGGATTATAAGTGTTGGAATAAGGGTTATTGAGAGGGGGGCAAAAACCTTGGGCCACGTTCAAGTCGGCCTGAATCAACTCAGGGAATTGGTTTTCCTGATGGCACTCCACAGTGGCGTGCGTTGTGCTTTGGAAAATGGAGCATTCTCTTAAAGCCTGAAAAATAGAGGCTACTTGCGGGTTCATGCCGGGGTTTGCTAAAAGCCTATCAAAGTTTTTATTCAATAGTTGAATCTGATAAGCTAAATCCTGAGAAGCCCCGGCTTCATGGGCCTCTATCTTCCTCTGCAAGATTGATGGTTTTCTTTCTTGATAGGCAGAGGATAGATGTATGGAGTTGTCGCTTAATGTTTCAAATAATGCCTAGGATTCATCCTCAGTTTTGGTCATGAAGGTTCCTGCACAGGCTGCATCGATGGTTTGCCTATGCCTTTCAGATAATCCGTTATAGAACCTTTCGACCAACTGCCATGTTGGCACTTGATGGTGGGGGCATAACCTAAGAAGGTCATTAAAGCGCTCCCAAGTCTCATGAAATTGCTCCCCTTCCCATTGAGTAAAACCCATAATCTCTCTTCTGTAATGGTTGGTTTTACTCATAGGAAAATACTTTTTCAAAAATTCTCCCTTAAGGGTGGCCCAATCATTTACCCTTACATCGAGGGTATGATACCAGTGCTTAGCCTTATCCTTAAGAGAGAAAGGAAATAGAGTCCTCATCAGGGCTTCATCAGTAAAGCCCTAGAGCTTCACCATGGAACAGACCTCGGTGAATTCCTCCAAATGCCGGTAGGGGTCCACCCTAGTAGTACCATAAAAAGAGGGCAATAAAGATATGGTACTACTCTTGATCTCATACGGATTATCCCCTATCGGTCATCTTAGTGCTTGTGCAGGTTGGTTAGTTGGAATAAAATAGTCCCTTAGGGTCCTTTGTTGATTTGCACCTTGCTCAGCCATTCCTTCTTTTTCCTCTCCTAGGTGAGCTCTCCTAAGAATTCTCTCAGGCTCAGGATCAAACACTAGACTACCCTCAAGAGAGCGTCTACAAACCATACAAAACACAATTTAGGTTCTTATTGAGTAAGTGATGCCTCCACTCCAAAGATAAGTCAAAAGATCAAGACTTATCCCTCTGTTCCCACGTAAGTGGTATAAGAGGGGTGTGGACTTGAAATCTTAACCTTCTTTATTGTAAAGGTCGAATTAGTTAATATAAATGGCCAAACAAGTTTTTCACTGCAATTACGTGCCTTAATTCAACCTTTGAGTGCCCTAGGACCTATACTTTGCTTTGATGATACTTCCAGGTGATCAAGTGAGAAGTTACTCCAAGGATGAACAAAGGGATGCAAGTAGGGCAAACCCTTCCTTTGAGGCGATGCGTTTGCGGTGCCCCTTAACTACCCTGTTGTTCCTTTAAGGGGTGTCCCCCTCCGTGGAGTATCAAAACACTTTGTCAAAAGATAGTATCACCACCACCACAAAGCACAATAGGAGGGTTTGCACCGATAAAGAGATCGGTGCCTATAGCCTTAAGGGATCGAGCCTTAGTGTGATGCCTAATGTGCGTGCTCAGTGTCAGAAGTGTGCAACACACCGCAAATCTTTGTAATTTCATTTGAAATCGCAGACAAGTCCCTTAGAATCAGATCAAATGTGAATTGCTTTTAGGGTTGAATCTGATTATCAGTCCCACTTTTAGTTATGTGACCACTGAATTAGTAAATTCAAACAACTTGGTGGTCTTAAATTTCAATTTGAATGCAAATGCGTGAACAGGAGCTGGATGCAAAAGTTAGAAAGGTGTACCTGTTTCCAGCAATCTTCATGCTAATATGCTTGCAATGCAATAATAAGATCTAATGTGCTGCTCAATCAGCCCTAAATGCGTGCACCAAGGGCATGCAACTTCTAAATAGGTAGCTCGATATTTTCTTTGTTGGTTTTAAAGGCAGGCAAGCAGAAAATAGAATCACGCATGCAAAAAAAATAATGTAAGCCCTAGTAGCTAAAGAATGTGGGGACAAAACCCCAAAAATTCAGCCCCAATTACTACAAGGGAGAAAAGACAGAAATAAATTTTGTGACGACGGAGAATCCTTTGTGAAAGTAGGATCTTGGTCTCCTACGTCTTTTCCTTGTGTGGCTTAGCTCTTGGTTGCTGTCACCACTCTGTTGTGCCTCGTCGCCTCGTCAGATTCCTCGCACAGTAAAAAAAAATTGATCAGATAATTGCGCAACTCAGAATATTCAAAAATAATGAAGTGAATTTATTGCATCTGTTGCCTCCCTGGCAACGGTGCCATTTTGGCGGAGAGATTTTCGCTTACTTATGATAGCAATAGAAGAATATGTCATTGTAATTAATGTGGTGGAAATCTCTCAATCAGAAGTTAACATAGATATGAATTTAAACTACAATAAAGGATGTCGTATCCACAGGGAGGAATAGACCAATAAATTCATGAGTCAAGGAATACATAGTTCGCAAACTCTTCTGCAACTTTAATGCGAGGAATATGCTATTTTAAATGATGCTTGCAATTTCCTTAAAGGTTCAGGGGCATTTATGTAGTTTTCATGTCAGGAATTAAGCTCCAAAAATATGTGTATGATGCATGTGTAATGGCTTATTATGTAAATTCAACTTTCATGCAATTCCGATTTGAAATTCAAGGTAGAATCATGCACATGACACAAGTAAAATACTTTCAAGAAAGTCTAAGTGCATCAATGCAATGTGGTCTGAATAAAATATTAATATAAAATTGGCAATGGCATTGAATGTAATTATTAATGGAGACAAAAATAGAGGATTTCTCCTCTCTCATCCTCACGTGTGTGGCCGTGCACGGTTGGCCGCAGGATTCGGCGGGGAGGTGCGCCTTGACGAGGGCTACGCAACGACGGTGACGCGGCAGCCGGTGGTGGCCAGCGGCAGCTGGATGGAAGAGGATGGCTGCCGGCCTGTTGGAGGAGGATGGCCACTGCTGCAGCCGTAGGGTTGGCTACGTGCTGGACACGCGCGCAAGGAGTGGCCTTTGCTGCCTGCAGGGAGGCGCTGCACTTGTAGGCAGCTGCTGGCTTGGGCCCCTACGCGCACTTGGCGTGGGTGCACCTGCGGGGCAGAAGGTGCAAGGGCGTTCTGCAGAGGGCGCGCACGGGTGGTGAGCAGCTGCAGCGCCTACGGTGGGAGCGCTGGTGGAGAGGGTGCGATGCAGGCGGGAGCGCTGGAGAAGGGGGCGCACTGTGGTGGTGATGGCGTTGGAGAGGGGGGCCGCGTTGCGGTGGGTGCTATGCGGGTGTGGGCCTAGCAGGTGGGATGCGGGTCTGGCGCTGGAGAGGGGCAAACACCTATGATCACTGGAGAGGTGCGGGCCTGGCAAGTGCGCGGGTGGGGCGAGGCGCTTGAACAAGCCTGCAGGCGATGGCGAGCGCGCAAGGTGGAGGCACTGTGCGGGTGCACTTGCAGTGAGAGGACTATGCCTGCAGGGCACGATGGCGCTGGTGTGGGCGCGGGTGAGGTGGCTGCAGGCTAAAAGGGTGACTTCAGTGCACGCGTGGTTCATAGGGTCAGCCCTCTCCACGGTGGTGAAGGTGGATCCCCTCAAAAGAGGAAGAAGATGCCCGCTCTCCAACTTTTTCAACCTCTTTATCTCCTCCCCCTACGTGCGTGAGTTAAGGGATTTTCAAATCCCTTTGCTATTTTTGGCTGGCAGCTGTTGAGGGTGGCCGGAGGATGGGGGAAAAAATATGCCGCCGGTTGTTTGTTGGGGAAATTTATTCCCCAACTCCTTGTTCTTTCTAAATATCATTCCTGCACATAAAAATAAAAAATCATTACATATTAAGTTATAGAATGTTATAAAATAGATGTAAACTTAAATCATGATGCATGCAAACATTCTATAACTTAATGTAGTTATTAACAAACCTAAAAGGTAAGATTAAAGTTACTTAGGCGTAATACTAGTCCATTAAAATGGACTCATCAACATGCCCCCAGTAGGATGAACATCCTAAGAGACAAGCGCCGAGGAGGTGACATGTTATCATCGCATCGTCAAGTTGAGTATATACTCCACCTCTCCTACAGTAGGAACTCTTCCAATAAAATTATGTTTTCAAAATTCTCCTAAGTCAGAACTAGGAGAACCAAATTTTCTTCAGGAAAATGAATTAGGGTGATCACTATTTACACAAGACCAAGTGTGTGTGAAATGTGGATGCTTAGGTTACGAGGACCCGTAAACCAAAAGGTTGAAAAAGACACCAGGTACTACCCAGCCTTTAACTCAATCCCTAGCTTTCCTTCCTCATGAGGAATGGTTTGCAACTTAACTCCTACTTAAGTTTTTAAGTCCACAAAAGACCCTAAGGGTCTAAAGATAGTAGCTCAACTTAGCTTCTAAAGTTAAACACCTAGAATCAACTTAATCTAACTTAAAGTTTTGGTCTTATGTCTAAGAATGTAAGGCCTAGCCAGTTAAGCTCAATAAAAAAAATTATTTTTTTCTCTCTCTATTTTTCTTTTATTAAAATCAATGCAAATGTATGCAATGCAGAATGCTGAATGCTAAATGTATGAATGCACTATGTATAAATGCTATGTATGCAATGCTGAATGCTAAATGCATGAATGCGCTATGTACCTAAAATTTGCAATGTCCTCATTGCATAGAAGAGTATTACCTGGGTCAGAGTTGGGCTACCATTATTTTGTTGGTAGCCAAGTAGCCAAAGAACCTGCAAGTCAAGTTCCAAAACCAAGGAAATAGGCCCTAACAATGAGCAAAGTAATGCTGGCTTAAAAAATAGGTAACCTAGGATGTTGGCGAGCTGATGATGAATCTTGATAACAAATGCTCGCCCAACCAGGATGGGAATGAAATCGTCCCAGGTCACCAGAGGAGGTTCTAAAGTATAGGCAGGAATAACAACCTCCATATGAGTAGGGGAAGGATGACAAGGATCCTCCAAAAGAAATGGGGAAGGAACGATGGAGAGATAAACCCCAAGGGTAATGGACTAACTATAGAAATCATCAAGCCATACGCGATACCCCATTATAAGAGATATTGGTCTGTTAAGCCCCCCAGTCAAAATAGAAATGAGCAGATCTCTAAGCCAAGGATTGTCTAGGGTGTCCAAATTTCGAGGTTGCGGGATGGCCATAAGATCTAGGTTGGGTCTAATCGGCTTGGTGTCCATTCCTAACAACCTTCCTAATTCCTCAATTGCATCACTAGCATCCCTTGTACTATCACAAGTATCTTCCTGCACTTCATCAGGAGGCAAAATTTCACCTTCAGATATAAGCAAATCAGAGGATGACTCCAAATCAAATGAAGGTAGGTTGGAAGCAACAGATCTAGAGATTATCCTATCAATGCCATCCCCGGGTTCTTGTTCTTTACTCAAATCCTCCCCAGAGTCTATATGTGAATCCACATTAATCTTAGAAGTTACTTCCAAATTTTCCATTATTTCACCATGAGGGATATCATAAATAGATGTGCTAAGGAAACCTAATTTGGTCAAATTTGTGACATCCTCAGAGGCTAATTTTTCAAATAAGACATAATCACCCTTAGTGTCACTCCAAATCTTGATTGCAGGTTCCTCATATAATTCATTTCTCTCCTCATCATACAATTCATTATTCACCCGAGGTCCAGAATCATCTAAAATATCAGGAGATCCCCTAGGGCACTCCATCTGGGGTACATGGTTTACACTAGTAACATCAGACTCCTCAAATAGGTGAATTTCTTCAGGGTTAGGTTCCCTAAGGGTGGGTGTTGTGGCTCGTAAAGCACATTTTTGATGAGAAAAAGCATCGTAGTATAGTGCGCAATATGATCAAACAAAAATATTATAAAGATAACGAGACTTGAAGTCCCGGTCGTTCGTATTTGGGAGGCGTTTATGGAAATGCAAATTTGAAATCGATCTCTTTTGCTCTACTTGCTCAAAATCTCATGCCGGTTTATGGTGATTTACGTATTGATGTACGATATGCTAGTTGTCAAAATATAGTAATTAAAACATGCAACTTCAATCACACCAAAAGGTGATAACTAGGCACATGGTGATTTTCAACATATATATTCATATATATAAAAGATGATGATGATATTAGAGTTGTAGAGAACAGGTAGAGGAATGCTTGTATAGGGAAATAAAACTACTCACTACCAGAAAATGACTGCATACATGAATCTATTGGGGGATTTTGCATGCATCATTGGGGGAGAATATAGAGGTACACTACTAAGTAGTAAATAAAGCATGTAAATCTAAGAAGAACTATAATCTAGTCTAGCAGAAATAATGGCATTCAGAGGTGGGCTCCGATGGCCTTTGAGCTAGTTGAGAGGAGGGGAGACCAATGGTGCTTAGGCTGGCCCTTGGAGAGAGGTTGGAGAGGTGATCCAGCATCTTGGCATGGAGGTGGTGGTGGCCATGGTGAAGCTACTCGTGGACATGGAGGTGGAGTGGATGTGGAATGAAACTAAGCTAAATGGAACCAAGAGTGGATGGGTGCAAATGGCCACCCCTTAGGTCTTTTTATAGACCTAAGGGAAGCTCTCTAGAGAATTATGGAATTCTCTAGAGAGGCCTATGGTGGGAGCTCATGAGAGAGTGAGAGAGAGAGGATGGATGGTGGTTTTTACATCCACCAAATGTGGATCTAAAAATTGAATGGCTCTTGGATGCTAATTTTAGCAACCAACGCAACAATACATGGTAGAGAGTTATAGAGAACTCTAGGCTAGGTATTTTCATGTGGATGGTGTGTGTGGGTGTGTGTGGGTTGAAACTTAGGTGGCTAGGTTGATTAGGTTATGTTCTAGTGGGTTTAGGTCAAGGTAAGTCTCAAATTAGGGTTTTAAACCCTAATTCACTTAGGTAAAGTGCAATTAAACTTAATACAAGTTCAATTGGGTGTGTGAAAACTTAATTAAGAGTGAAATAACTCAATTAAGTAAGGTCTAGGTCAATTGGACCCTCACTGAGTCCAATTGGATAGTGTGTGTTGAGATCAGGGTACAATTGGACTCAATGACTCCAATTGAATAGGCTAATGGAATTGACTAATATCCAAGTCAATTAGGTTTAGTGAGGACCTAATTAGGTCCTTAGGGAGGTCTAGAGGTGATGTACTAGGGTTAGGGCACCTTAATTTAGGTTCCTATGGGGTTGGAATTGGGTTTAGGGACCTAGAGATCCAAGATCAAGGCTTGAATCTCAAAAGAGGGTCTGCAGGGCAGTTCTGGATGTCCAATAATAGTGTCAGATGTCTTATAGTGAAAAATCAGAAGTCCACACTTATTGTCTGGATGTCCAATCAGAGTCAGGAGGGATTTTAGGTTCTGTCTTGGGGATTATCCAGAAATTGAACGTTTGACCAAGTGTCTGGACGTCCAATAACATTGCAGAAGTGGGTTTACAGGAGTTTGCTAAGGGTTCTGGACGTCCTATAACTTATCTGGACTTCCAGATAGAGGCCGAATTTAGGGTTTTAAGGTTTCCAGGGGTGCGGTGACCTAATCTAAGGATGGCTAAGTCTTAGGGAAGCTTCTAAGCTGTCCTAGGGCTAGGATGGAACTCAGTTTTTCACAATTTTTTGGTTTATTCCTACTTAATAGAATAACATACCTTAACTCCCTTGCATTATTATTTACTACATCTAATCTAGGTCTTCCGCTCCAACTCTGCTGCAACACCAGTTATTCTTTATTCTTCATATCCAACTTTAGATCCAGCTTCAGAGCTACCTTCAGATCAGCTTATTACCTACAATTGACATAATGCACCTAATCAGTACATCATAGCATTATTTTATGCATAGCTAAAATAAAGTAGTAAGGATGCAAGTAATGCTTTTGCATACGTGAACTATCCTAACTTATGCTAAGTCCTAGCCTAATTTAGGTTAATTAAGATCTATGATTGCTACACAATCATATCTCCATACTTAAATCTTGCTAGTCCATAGCAAATGCGAAACTAAATTATGTGCAGAAGGGTCCCTAAGGGGTTGATTATTTATCAAGTGTATGTGTGGAGATTTTTATCCTTTTTATTTTCATCCTATGCTCTATAAATCCAGACAATCGTGAAAGTGTAGCTACGTAACTTTTGCAAAGGATTCGAGTGAAAAATTAATTTACCTTTAAAGCCTGTACTTGACCCCTAGTAAAAATTCTAGCGAGATAGGCAGACTTCTTCCCTCGAGGTATTCAAGATATTCTATGGATTCCACTTGGCTTTAAGCTTAGGTAGAGAATCTTAGAGGGAAACGGTTATATATTTGGTGGTTACTCTCAGTTGGTGCTACATAGAGATTAGTACTGTAAAATCTAGATTCCCGGATTATCAAGTAACTCAACTTAGAGAAAGACGAGAAAAACTATGCTTTCTTTTAGTTTATTTGTATTCATTCTCTCTTACTCTGTTTTTTTTCTTAGAGCTCACAATCTCACCAGATTCTCACGTATGATCCATATTTGGTGGTCTCACCTGACATCAACACTTTAATTAACTTTCATATCCCTAACACTAAGTTAGAATTCCTTAGCCAGTATTCGAGCAATCAAAAGCACAGAAAGATAGGTTAAGGACTTATTTGGTGGATTTCAAATTTATTTGGTGGTATTGCCTCAATGCAACTAAAATAAACACTAAATATTCACACCCTCTTTTTATTTGCTTTTTCTTCTTTTTCTAATTTTTTCAATTTTTCTTTCTTTTCATCATTTTTTTTCTTTTTTTCTCTCTTTCTTTTTTTTTTTCAACATAACACAACTAGCACACATCCATTAACTTTATTGAGGAGGCATTATTAGGGATTGGTGGTACTCAAGAGACATTGAGTGACTTATTTGGTGGAAGTGCCTACTCACAGCACCGGGAGAGATGGATAGGACAGTGTATTTCTAACCTTGACATCAATACCCTCCTTCAGCCGAGGATTCCGTAAAGAATGGTCGTAACCATCCACCTTAGCCCTAGTTTTATGAAAACTCGCTCTCTGCACATTTACTTTATTTGGTGGCTCTTAAAATTTCACACAAAATGTATACGCAGGAACCGAGAGCGAAAACTATGCCTAATCTCTAAGTATCATCAGCTAATTATCTAGGATTCCAGATTCCTTGCACTAATCTTAGAGCACCAATACACTACTCTCAACTCACACTATTTAGTGGATTTTTGGAAGAAAATCTGCCTAGCTCTCAAAACACTGTCCAGGGGTTCAGGAGAAGAAGTACTGCTTCTTCTCGACAGACTAAAGATGTTTATCAGCTTTCACCATGAATCCATTGCAAATTCTACATATGTGTGAAAAATTATACTGGAATCCAGATTACAGGAATCAACTAGAGGATAAAAGTCATAATGCATTCTCTTAATAAGATAATCTTAATCATGGATGCACTATATATATATGCTATAAACAAGTAACCTCTTATATTCGTACTTCATGAAATTTCCCATTTGGCTTACATTCAGGTTGACACTAAATTTAGAACAAAAGGGTGAGCAGGTGAGTCGAAAGTGGCTGTTGTAGACGATTTTTAGCTCCAATGCGAGCATTGGAGGTGGAGTCGGTTGTTATTTCATTTAGGATCCTAAAGTACGTTTGACATGCAGCTCTGAGGTTTTCCTAAATGTTGGCATAAAAATTTTCAGTTTTGTAGTATCTACCCCCTGATGCCTAAGTTCTTGCATGTCCTCATGTATAAATATAAAAGAAAATAAATACAGTAGGGAGTAGATGGGTAGAAATCACCTACAATTGCTCCTGAAATTTAACATTCAGCATCAGCCAACCTGATAGTATACAATATGCAAAAAGGAAATATGCTTAAAGAAAAATATGCTATGTATAAAAATGGTTATGTATAGATGATGGTAGAATGTGGGATATGCTATCTATACGTGCTGAGTTTAATACCTCCAGCTGGGCAAGAACTTACTCAGATGTATCAGTTCTTGCATAGGAGTCGGCCAAGATTAAGAGAAAGATGTGCTCATATGCTCCTAGAATCAGTGGTCTGGAGATGCGAACCAACTGATTGTGCACCCCTACTCCAAAAAGTCTAGCTATAAGAAAGTGTAGAGTGGTGGTGGAAAATAGAAGATAATCAGATTGGGGATCATGATGTTAATTCAACTGATTTATCATGTCCCACAATTCAGCAGGAAGTTGCTGAGGAAGTAGATCAAAATGTATCACAGAACCAGAATCTGAGTCATAGGGATCCTCATAATGATATTGACATCAAAGATCATGCCCTCTCCTGGCTTTGGATCATATGGGGGTATCCATGAAAGTAGATCTGTGGGGAGGTCACTGAAATCCTCATTAGAAATTACTTCATCCTCATCAGTACTCATCTCTGATTCATCGGAGGCTGACTCCTCAAGCTCAGAGTCGAGCCATCCATTAGATTGACTACGATGGTAGGTGCATCCCCAGCTCATTCTGCTCAAATCTTCATCCTCGTATGCGTTGGGCTACGAGGCGCAGATGAGTCATTTATATTATTTTTATGTTTTTCTCTTATCGCCTCAAGTAACACGGGGTGAGGTCCCTTGCCCACGCCCCCACCTCGTCCGTGACACACACCCATGCGGACCTGGTACCCGACCCGTATACCTTACACTCCTCACGCACCACCCACGCCGGTGTGCTTGGACCCGAGCACGCGAAACCTGACCTGATACCTGGCACTGGGAGAGCGAACCCAAGAGAGAAATAAAGAGAGAGTGACGCGGGGGAGGGTAGGGGTAGGTTTTGCTCTGTGTTGTGCAGGGAAAGGAGAGAAGGAAGAAGAGGCTAAGGAAGAAAGCTAAAGGCAGGAGCGTGGAAGAAAGAAGAAGGAGGAGGAGCCAGCTGCTGAAGATGAGGAAGAAGCTGAAGGTAGGAGCAGCTAAGGAAGGAAGGAGAAGGAAGGACTTAGCAGTAGAAGCAGAGGTTGAAGAAGGAAGAAGGACTTGAAGGCAGAAGGAGAAGCCAAGAGCTGAAAGCAAAAGGAAGAAGGAAGTAGAGGTGTGGCCAAGCAGAGAATCAAAGGCAGAGGAAAGCTAAGGAAACAAGAGAAGATAAAGAAGAAAGAAGAAGGCCAAAGAAGAGTAGCTGCAGAGAAAGAAAGGAGAAATCAGAAAGAGAGAAGGAAGAAAGAAGAAGAAGAATAGGAAAGCAAAAATAGAGAAAGCTCTACACTGTAGCATCAAAGACTTAAGACGTTTGATTTTACATCAGACGTCCATCTTTACATTTTTTTTTGAGCTCCTATAAACATTGAAACCATTATTATTGCTTCATAATTTGAGTGGTCATTGCACCTTTTAAAGTTGGAAGTTGTGATTCTAATTTTTAACTACCAATTTTCTCCCTGTGTTCGACCTCGGATACCTAGGTTTTCGAGTAATAAATTTTTATTTGTTTTCGAGACGATTTCATTTATACTACAACGAACATCTTTTAGAATGGATTTCGCCCTGTTAACAAACCCCAATTCAAAGCGAGCAATAGGAGGATAGGAGGAGGAGGAGAGGTGGAGGGGGTAGGAGGAGGATGAGGAGTAGGAGAGGGGAAGGGGGTAGGGAATAGGATCGGAGGAGAAGGGAATCACATGAGGTGGAGGAGGACGATGAGGAGAGGCAACGAGGAGGAGGGATCTTGAGAGGAGGAGGGTTTGGGAAAGATGAATAGTGATGGGAGGCTTGTGCTCTGCTCGCATGTACATCAACCAATCTTTGCCTTCGATTTAATTAACAAGCGACAGCAAATGTCACCTCAAAAATTTTTGCCGCACGCCCAAATGCCCCACTTCTTTAACAAAACACATTCGTTGTCGCTTTATTAACCAAACAACGACAAATGTACATATCAAATCTATGCTCACCCAGCCATCGCTCGTTTTTGTTAGCGATAGAGGGGGGCAAATTTACACCACCCCTTTGTCGTAGCTTTATAACAAAAGTGACAAAAAATATTTATTTGTCATCACTTGTTTAACCGACGATAGATCTCATTTTTCTAGTAGTGTAAGTACTTAGTTAATAGATTACATATAGATTACACATAGTGCACTATAGTCATGCATGCATAATTAGGTTGTAAATGTGATTTATGTCTAATTAGCATCTAATTAGAATATTTTGAATAATGCAGGAGTGAGTGGTGAAGTTAAAGCAACTTGGAACAAAGCTAGGAAGCTAATAAAGCTTGGAATGATAAAGAAATAAAGACAAGGAAGAAAGAAGGACAAGAGGACATATGTCACTACCTAAAATCCTCTTATTCTTAGCCTCCTAAGACAACCTACACCAATAAATAAACCTTGTCCTAAGCCTACCTCTTTTTAGAAAACCAAATCCTAACCCTACATCCTAAATCCTATGGCCATCAACACTTTTCCAAAAGAACTTAACCACTAGTTGGCCGACCACACAAAAGAACATATCCACTCTTGTGGCTGGCCAACCTTGCTTAAACCCTAAGGCACATGGCTAGCCACCTTAGTCTTCCCATCCACCATCCAAATCAAATCTTAGGGCTCCTATTAAACCCTTCTAGCCACCCCTTTGGTTGATTCCTTAGGTTTCCAAAAACCTAGAACCCATCATTTCATAAAAAGCTTAAGTTAGAACATGTCTCTGAGAACCTAATCCCCACCATCCAAAACACATCCTAAGGCTCCAATATCATGCACATAGCTGGCCATACATAGCTTTCCCAGGAAGCTATGTGGCTGGCCACCCTTCACACACACACACCCCCTTGGATGCACATCCAAGGGTCTACATATCTCTTAGATTGTTTTCCTTCCTGAAGCCCTTAGATCTAGATCCTATGATCTACATTTATTTCCAAATCTCTATAAAAACACACCTACACCATCCCTTAGAGAATTAATTTCCTCTTTGATAAATGTCAGTTTATTATCATCCTTAATATCCATCCACATCTAGTTCCTAAGGTTTTTCCAATTGCATTGCATTATCTCATTGTATTTAGCATGCATTTTCATTTAGGGTTTAAAGCATGCATTAGCATTTATTTTACATTACCTTATGTAGTTACCATTTGATTGCCAGGGATGAATGCCTTGGAAATCATAAAAGCCTTGGCAGTATGAAAGGCACAAGGAATAAGTGTAAAGGCAACTTGGGAAAGCTCCATCCAACTCCTCCTCTACTTAGCTAAGCTACTAGTTAGCTTAGCTAGCTCCTCCACTACTTTAGCTCCTACCCTACTCTCTCGCCGCCTCAATGGTTGTCCACCTAAATTAAAACCACTAACTATTGGCATCTAAAATGCACTCCTTGGCACCCTTTCACGTGGCACCAAGGAAGCATCCTAACCACCCTCCTTGGCTACGTCATAATATAAGTCGAAATCGGTTGAAAACAAATAAGATTTGTACCTCGAATGAAAATCCGAGGTCATTCATTGGGAGCAACTAGGAATTCACTCAGTAATCTCAACAATTAATGTAAATGAGCACGATATATTACTCAAAATCTAATTGGCAATGTATAACATGAGTATATGAGGAGATAAAAAGAATTCTAGATAAAATAATGATGATTTAATTCACCAATTATTAATCTAACATATATAGCATTTACTCAAATAGAACTAAGTGAACAACTAAGGAATCAGACTATAAACAAGATGTCTTAATGTGTTGCTATAGTGATTCCTCTTCTCTTTTGCTTCTGCTATTCTTCTTCTTCTTCCTTGCCTTCTCTATGCACTTCTTTCTGCTTTGGTTTCTCTTCCTCCTCTTCTATTCTTCCTTTTGTAGACTCTTCTTTCTTCTCCTTTCTTCTTCAGAACTCTTTCTTTCTTCTTTGCCTTTCTACTGCTTTCCTTTCTTTCTCTGCTTCTTTCTGCAACTATGGGTCACACACATACTAGTGAGAGCAAAACCCCCTTGTCTCCATGCTCCCTCTCTCTTTCTCTCTCTGGGTTCTGCTCGCTCAGAGCCTTCCACAGTAACGGGTAATCAAGTATTCGGGTCAAGCACATACCCAAGACTAGGGTTGCCAGCATGGAGTAGCAGCCAAGGTGTGCTCAGGTTAGGTGGGTTTGGTGGGAGCCAGGCCCACGTGGTGCGTGTCACGAGCGAGGCGAGTGGGTAAGGAGGACCTCACCCTCATGTGTTAGGAGGCGATAAGCCGTATGCAGAAAACCAATTTAAGTCATCGTGGGCGCTTAGTGGCTTCCGAGGTGGGACTAAATGTCCCACCGTCTTCTTTGCACTGCTACGACTGGATTGCCTTCCAATCAAGACTGCTGCTAAGGGTATGGCTTCTAGTTGAGGCCTTGGAATGAGACCTGAAGCCAATCCGCGCTGCCTGGGGATGTTGCCTGGGGCTCGCAATGCCTGGAGCTCAAAGAACAAAGGCGGCGATGGCGGAGGTGGTGGAACTCTAGCAAAGACACCTATAAATGAGAATACGACCTTGCAGCCTTGTCAAATGATTCAACAGGCTTCGTCGTAGCATGACGAAGGTGGTGGTGGGTGCAGTGTAAGGCAAGGAGCATTGTGGAGGTCGGACGGAGTTAGGAACAGAGGCGAGAAGGTGGGTTGTTCGGCAGAGGGTTCGGGTGGACGGTGGATAAAAATAGGAGAGGGGTTTTATAGAGGGTGGTGCGGCAGAGCTTAGGAGGGTTTTGGCAAGGCAGATGGAGGTGTGTAGCGGTGGGGACACCTCGCCGAAGGAGCGGTTGGATATAGAGAAGACAAGGGTGAACGACGTAGTTGAGGGGACATTTTTGATTTTTTGGGTAGGAAATTAACCTAAGGATCTAAAGATGCTAAACTAACCCTAATCTAATGGACGAAAGGGGGAGAACGGCACCAGTGTTGGTAGGCTGGCGCCGAGGAAGAAAGTACTCTGGTAGAGGGGGACAACGACGACGACAAAGGGAGAGCGATGATAGCTGGTATTGCACGACGCAGAGGAAGGTGAGGAAAAGGAATCTGCTTCCAGTATTGTGGTTGAATGACAAGGATAGCCAGAGGGAGTCATCGGAGCTCAAGGACCTATTCAACTGAAATAGGAGAGAGGAATGTGGGAAATTTCAAGTCGAAATCAAGCTTGAGAAGCACGGTTTGCCCTGAGGGTTCTTTATATAGGTAGTAGGGGGTCAATTGAAGCTTGGAATCCAAGCTTTTCAACCTTGGAAGGTTGTCGGAGTAGGAAACTCGAAAGATACACAAATCTCTCATGCGTTCACATGAGAGATTGGGAAGATTGTTGGGCTCAAGACGAGATTCATTAGAAAGAGGACTCCATAAAGAATCTCCCTTCCAATTTTAAAAGGGATTCATTGCTCAAAGTCTTTCTCTTCAATCAAAGGTCGCTGGAGTTGTAGGATTAGGATTCTAGGGTGGCAAGGACCTTTTTATGAAGAAGACAAAGAAGTTGGGGTGCTTTTTGTGAGGAATTCAAAAGTTGAGGGGCTATTGGAGATAAAGAAAGTTAAACTTGGACCAAAGTGCAAACTAAGTCGAAACAATCTTAGATTGGGCCCAAATTTTGGTACAAACCTAATTTGGACCCAAGGAATCCAATGAACTTTGATTTTGGCTTTGACCTAGTTTGACTGGGTAATTTATGCAAAAACCCAAATTAGGGAAAAGTCTATCTACAGCTCTATTTTAGGTTAAGATGAGTTCTGATGGTCAAATTGAAGGTACCAAACCCTAGAGAATATTTTTCTATGAATTTTAGAGTGTTTAGGGGAATTTTATCCTGACCATAACCTCAGTTAATTAAGCAGATCTATTTTTAGGATTTCGAATGTCATTTAATTCCGTAACACATGAAAACACGTTTCATTCTTCATGAACCTACTTGTTAGACTTTTAAGACCATTTAACCTTTAATTAACCCCTTAGAAATCCCGTAATTATACTGCAATTGAGATATGCTGTCAAAACTACAATTTTACCCTTGTTTTACTATATTTCCCTCAAAATGGATTTGCAGTGAATTATGTCTCTCTAGTGGTTATGTAGGAGCATTTAATGATGGAATATGACTAAATAAAGCTAGATATGGTTGATGATGACATTATCATCAGCACCCTTTCACATGCAACCGAGGAAGCTTCTTAACCATCATGCAAGCTACCCTCCTCGGCACCCCTTCACATGGAACCTAGGAAGCTTCCTAACCACCATCCATACTAGCCTATAAAAAGACCCCCATTCCTACCATTCAAACCATCCTTGGCAAGTAACAATTCTTCCTATCAAACACCTATAGCCACCATACATCCCACACCCAAGAAACGAGAAGGAGAGAAGAAGATTAAGGGAGTAACCCACCCGCTCCCTCGGTGCCTTCTTCCTCTTCTCTCTCCTTCCATGTGCTATGCCACGGAGCAAGCTTCCATCTAGGGAGGACGGCTAGGCAAGAGGAAAGAAGAGTGGAGGATGTCCACCTTTGAGAAGAGCAACTCAAGGAGCTAGAAGGAAGTCTTCTTCAAGTCTGGGAGCCACCATTCTTGGAGTGAAGGCTGCCTCAGCTACTCAGGAGAATTTTGTCTTTTATTTTGTTGTATTTTAATTCCTGTTAAGCATTCATCTACTAATGCCCTCAAATCACTATAGTTAAAATTACGTCATTGTAGCGCAATAAAAACATCAAGTTTAAAAATTATATTGAACTATTAATAATTTGGTGAGACCAAGTCGTTTCGCTGGGAGGCTCTAAAGTAATTCCTAATTAGGTTGATAGGATAATTAATGCACTTTAAAGACAAAAAGTAAAGTTAACTTGGAACTTAAATTACATTCTAATACTACCCTAACTAACAACTACCACTAAACAAGGGAAGGAGGTTTGGTAATTTACAAACATGCAAACATTTTTTTTCTAATTTTCTAACCTACACAAAATGCCAAGATGAGGGATTTAGCCACTACGAAACATTAACGCATGCAAACTGTAATTGGAAAAATGCAGTACTAGAATTAAAGAGATTTATAATTTTCACATGGAATTTTGACTAAATTAAACTAAAGAGAATAGAAAGATAACTAGGTACGCATAATGCCATATATCACACATCAACTAAAAATGCACTGTAAATTTACACATCTAAAGCATTGAAATTAAAAAGAGGGATAGGGAGCTCATGCAATAGCCGAAGAAGGAGATGAGGAAGAATTGGAAGCGCTGGTGGCATTGTTATTGGCAGTTGTAGCGGATAGGAGAAGAGGATGGGAGCAACCGTTGAAGGTGGTTCTTTCCTAGTACACCCTGAATTACTACTCATCAGCTCCCAACATATCTTAGGTTCATCGGGCTTTCTACATGACCCATGTAGCGAGCCTTACATCTGCAACTCCCAAACCAGTTGGTCTTAGGGTACCGAGTGATAAAGCATTCCAAAGGACTTGTTAGCTCGAGTCACGAAGGCTTATGAATCCCAAGACATGTATTAAGTTTATTTAATGGTGTTGAGTATTGGACTAAGATTAGAATTAGGTTCTCCACTTTTTTTTCTTGTTCTTTTTTTGTCACAAGATATATACAATGCCTCCCACTAAAAATGGTGTAAAGGAGAGGACTTTATGAAATTTGGTTTCTTTTTTTCTTTTTTTTTCTATATATATATTTTCTAAAGAATCTAATTCTTCTCTTAAATCACTCAATAAATTAGGTGCATTTATTCCATTTTTCCAAGAGACTAATTAGAGCTTCCCAAAAGTGGTTCAGAAATCCTCCTAAGTGGAGTGGAGGACAGTAATTAAGATTTGCGACTCTGAAAAATCAAACTCTTAAGAACATTCGTGCCTGACAACTTATTAGTGTGAATAGTGAATATAAGGGAATACTTAAATTTCAAACTCTTCTAAGCAGATGCTTGAAAATAAATCCTATTTACTCTTCACTCTTCAACTCATTACCAGGAAATAACAAGACTAAAATGACTGACATATGTCAAAATCCTAAATCTTAATTGATCACCTTGGTGATTAAGTCTAAGACCTTAAGAACCATTGAGTTAAACCTAAGTATACTTCCTGAGGTAACAACTCCTGGTTAAAGGGGCATTTTAATCATCCTTCAAAAACAAAAACAAAAACAAACGGAAAAACACAACTAAATGCAATGCAAACTTTACAAACTTTTTTTTAATACAAAATAAAAGATAAAGCATGCAAGTTTTGATTTTTTTTTCTGAAAAAAATAATTCAGCTAAACCTTAAAAATTATGGCTTATACAACACACCGAAAATTGAATACAGGTCGAATAATAATGGGAAAGAAAATAGATTCTCCCCACTCCCCAACTTAAATGACATTGTCCACAATGGCATAAAAATAAAAGAGAGGGAGTAGTTTAGATAGATATGACCTAATGTAGTGAAGCACTTGTGATGGTGAGCCATCCAGCTTACCTAACCTATAAAGCTAAAAATAGATTAAAAATAAAAAAATTTTATTTATTTATAAAATCTAAAGGATGGTTAAATAACCTTGTTTATATACAAAATTAGACCTAAGAAAAGCAGGGCTTTTGGTTATTTATAGACTGAGAAAAAGAAAGCCTCTATAAGAAAACTCGGCCCATGGATTCACCATGATTGAGTCTTTTTACGTCAAATCCTCAAGACATAACAAAATCACGTGAAGTCTTGTAAAGGTACTCTTCTCTCATGATAAAATCTTGGTATAATGACATAGATTAGCACCCCAATATAACCGTATTAGGTCTCACAAAGCTACACACCTTAGAGCTAACTCAAGTAATGCTAACTCCAGTTTGTTTACTGTAAGCGACTCTATTTTGATGCACCAAAATTATGCATATTGTAAGACTAATATTTCAGTACTCTCACGGATCAGAGCTTTTCTCATGGACCAAGATTAGAAGAATGCTGATCTATGTCTTAGTGTCTTTTATATTATTGAGTCTAGAACACTTTTGTAAGGAACCTCAAAATAAGTCTCAAACAGATTTTTGCGCTTCATATTAAAATAGAGTTTTAGGGTTATTGATCGACCAAATAAGATTAATTAATCAACCCATTTTAGGAAGTTGATTAATACACTTTTGATTGACCAATTAGGTTAATTAATTGACCGATCAGTAATCAATCAAATAACTAGATTGATCAACCAAACCTCATTTTCATCGACCAATATGCCTTAATTGATCGACCAATTTGATTTTCTTTTTAAATCAAGATTCTAGTATAAATAAAGGTCATACGTAGCCCTCTTTACATACATCTTTCAATAGAAAAATCCTCTCAAAAGAATAGGCTTCCCATGCTTCTTCAAGTGTTTTTGTGCTTTGATTCTCACACCTTTCAAAGCACGTTGATTCGAACCTCTGATAGAGGATCTCAAGATATATAATATATGGCTATCTAAGCGCACAAAATCTCAAACACAATGTTAGTAATACAAAAAGATTTGCACCAAACACAATCACAGAAATTTGCACAAAATATATAGTGGTTCCCCTCCCTTGGGTACTCCACTACCTAAGCCTCCCAACTTAGGGTTTTTAACCCGATTCTTTCAACCCCGAGAGAATCAATTTACTAACCGAGGTAAATAACAAGTTACTAACCGGTACTTGTAGGGTACAGGTTTGTTTCTTGACAAAATCCAAACTTGTAACTCACATGTACCGGTACTAGACTTTAGTACCGGTACTTGTGGGTTAACAAGTACCTTTTTTAAGAGATTTAATCAATTACATTCATTGAAAATGATCACAATATAAATCCTAATTTATCTCTAATTGATTTTACGATCTAAAAGTTATGATTCTTTGTTAAGAGGCATATACAATCTATAAAAATAAAATCTAAACTAAAGAAACTAAAGTCAAAGATGATCTTCTTCTCCTCGACTCTTCCTTGTCATCTTGCCTCCTTCTTATCATGATCTTATCCTTTTCATCAAGCCTCCTTCTTATCATGATCTTCTTCTCCATCATTTCCTGCTTGCCTTGCTTCTTTACCTAAATCTGAAAAAACACTTAATTGCAAACATTAATCCATAATAATTTTGTTAACACCAAAACAAGATGTGGAACAAAGTTCCAACAATCTCCCCCTTTTTGGTGTTGACAAAATTATCTTGCAAATAGATAATTTAAAAAAAAATTAACAATGTTATATGAAGGAAAAATTTTCATTTTAATCCTCCCCTTCAATATAAGCTCCCCCTAAAAATATTACTATTTGCCCTTTATTTTCTCCCCCTTTTCGTCAATCACAAAAAAATGAAGAAATATCATACCATAAAGTTTACCAATAGTAAAATGATGAACGTTAGGCCATCGTTCTTGGTCTTCATTTAACCTATAGAAAGGTTGAAATGTTCCGTTGTGTGCCTTGAACACCCACTGATCTCTTTGATCTATTCCTGCAAAACAAATATTTTTTCTAGGTACCCATTTTCTTTTTGGTCTTTTAGATTTAGCACCTTTCAAATCCTGAGATTTATAGATCCTTTTAGTATTAGATCTATAATTCTTGGGATTTTTTACCTTTTCATAAATCCATGCATGTCTAGGTACATGTGATTTATTTTGTGTATTCTTTCTAATTTTAAACCTTGCTTTTAGATCATCACAAAACTCTGTATTTAACCTAGTTGTTTTTAAATTATTTAAAGTTCCCTGAAAATGTTCATAAATGTCCTCTAGTTCTATTTTTGCATGCAATTGTGAGTTAGTCTCTTTTGACATTTCTAATTCTATTTCTAAACATGACTTTTCTAATTATAATGTTTGATAATTATTGTTTAAAACCTTATTTTCTTTTTTAAGTGACCTAGCTTTATGATATAGCTCTTCATATGCTTCTAATAATTCTTCAAATGAAAAATCAGGGTTTACCTCGTTGTCTGTATCTTCTGAAGTTGCCACCAAGCAAAAATGTGCAACCTCGTCTTTGGATTTTGATTCGCTGGAGTCGGTGTCCATTCAGAGTCGCTATCATCCCATGTCGCTTTAAACACTTTCTTTTTCTTCTTCTTCTTGAGCTCCTTTATTTCTTTCCTATTGTCCTCCTTCTTCTTGTTTACGGGGCAATCCTTTCATAGGTGACCCTTTCTTTTGCATTCATAGCAAACAAATATCAAATGAAATTTTATTCACTTTCTTACCTTTCTTTTGAAGAAATTTCTGGAACTTTCTTATGAGTATCTTCATCTTCAGATTCCGAGGTGCTTGAATCCGAGTCCTCCTTGATTGCTCTAAAAGCAATGCTCTTCTTCTTGCTTGTCACCTTCTCCTCGTTCTTCTTCATATTCTCCAATTGGACTTCATATGCCATGAGGCTTCCAATTAGATCATCCAAGGAGAGAGTAGAAAGGTCCTTCGCCTCTTGGATGGCTGTGGTCTTTGGAGACCAATCACTTGTAAGTGATCTTAAAACCTTTCTTACAAGCTACTCTTCTTTCAGCTTGATTCCAAGATTCTTCATGGGGTTCACGATCTCTCCAAACCTCATGTACATATCTTTGATTGACTCTCCTTTTGTCATCCTGAAACACTCATATTCTTCTGTTAGAATAGAAATACGGGTTTCTTTAACCTTACTCGTACCTTCATAGGTGATTTGCAGAGTATTCCATATCTTGTAGGCAGACTCGCATGCGGAGATCTGGTTGAACTCTTCCTTTGATAACGCACAATAGAGTGCATTCATTGCCTTCGCGTTGCCGACAATTTTCTTCTTTTGATCCACCGTCCATGCCACTCCTTGCGGCTGCGAATCCATGTATCTCTCTTGAATGAGAGTCCATGAATCTTCATCCATGGCTTTGAGGAAGATTTGCATCCTCCTCTTCCAGTATCCATAGTCTGTCCCATCAAAGCAGGGAGGACGTGTGGATGACTGTCCTTCGATGCGCTTGACTGGAGATGCCATTGCGAAAGAGAATTGTTACTTCTTTTCGCAACCCACTCTGATACCACTTGATAGAGGATCTCAAGATATATAATATATGGTTATCTACACGCACAAAATCTCAAACACAATGTTAGTAATACAAAAAGATTTGCACAAAATACAATCACAGAAAGTTGCACATGATATATAGTGGTTCCCTTCCCTTGGGTACTCCACTACCTAAGTCTCCCAGCTTAGGGTTTTTAACCTGATTCTCTCAACCCTGAGAGAATCAATTTACTAACCGAGGTAATTAATGAGTTACCTCAACCCAAGTACAATAATGGATTTGTTACAACCCAATGAGCAAATGCTCAAATACAAAAGAAGTATAGGTGTAAGAAAGAGTAATCTTACAACTAAGTTCCTAAGCCTCTCAACAATATATAGAATAATATTACCGATTTAAGAGCCTAGAAAGAACGTGATCCGCTTCGTAGATGAGTAAAAAAATGCGTCATTGAGCGTGCAAGAATACTGAGAGTGGATGGCAAGCTTCTTCTTTCTCTCTTGTGAATATGGTGGGAATTTGAAATTCTAGGAAATTCTAGCTCTGGGATTTTCTCTCCTCTTTTCTTATGTCTCTTGTATGCAAACAAAGAGTCCTAAGGTCATTTTATAGAGTTTAGGACCTAGGATACTCGTCTACTAGACGTTGGGAATTAATTCCCAATGTTCATATTGTTGGAATTAATTTTCTAGCCGTTCAGTTTTGAGCCAACAGCTACCTGGTACCGGTACTAAAGTATCTATATCGGTATTCGTTGCTTCCAGATTTGGGTTTCAAACTCAACACAAATCTGTAACCCACTTGTACCGGTACTCATGATTAGTACCGGTACTCGTTCCCTCCAGTATCAGTACTGATCATGAGTATCGGTACTTGCAGGGTACAGGTTTGTTTCTTGACAAAACCCAAACCTTAACTCATATGTACCGGTACTAAACTTTAATACCGGTACTTGTGGGTTAATAAGTACCTTTTTTAAGAGATTTAATCAATTACGTTATTTGAAAATGATCACAATATAAATCCTAATTTATCTCTAATTGATTTTACGATCTAAGTTATGATTCTTTGTTAAGAGACATATACAATCTATAAAAATAAAATCTAAACTAAAGAAACTAAAGTCGAAGATGATCTTCTTCTCCTCAACTCTTCCTTATCATCTTGCCTCCTTATCATGATCTTCTCCTTTCCATCAAGCTTCCTTTTTATCATGATCTTCTCCATCATTTCCTATTTGCCTTGCTTCTTTACCGAAATCTGAAAAAACACTTAATTGCAAACATTAATCCATAATAATTTTGTTAACATCAAAAGAAGATGTGGAACAAGGTTCCAACAACCTCCACTGAAATTTTGGTTTAACTTTTATTGAGGTTCCATGGCTCTACATTGTTCTTTTTACATTGTTGTTTTGATTAACAGATCCCAAGTTGTTGGAGAGATCTGTTGTTGTTGTTGTTGTGCTTCTCTTCAGGTTGTAAAGAGAAGTGTTTTGTAAAGAGGTTGTGCCACCCTAGTTTAAGTGGTATGATAGTGGATTAACTAGTCTCGACTAGTCGGCTTAGGTAGTGATTTTCACTCGATTTAAGTTTCCACTATAAATCCGGTTGTATTCTGTGCTTATTTCTATTGTGAATTGATTTTTGATTCAAATTTTATTTAAAGCAATGATATTCACCCCTCCCCTTTAGTATATTGTTTTGATCCATAAACAACTCTCGTTTGGTATCAAAGCAAGGTTGTCCAGAAGATGTCGAAGTCAAACTTTGACACGTATGCATAAGGACAATCAACAGTTTGACCTCCATTATTCAATGAAACGAACTACAGTTACTGGAAGACTAGGATGTAGATCTTCCTAGAGTCGATGGATTTCGAGGTGTGGGATGTCATTGCCTCCAAGTACACACGCCCCAAGATTAAGGAGGGAGTGGCAGCAACTCCAGATCAGAAGAAGATGGCAATGCATAATGCAAAAGCCATGAATGCAGTCTTCTGCAGGCTTTCTAAAGCAAAATTCAATCGCGTCTTTGCTTGCAAGACAACCTACGAAATCTTGAAGCATCCTCGAAGTCACCCACGAGGGGACGTCTAAGGTAAAAGAAACTAGAGTCAATCAACTCAAAACTATGAGCTTTTCAGGATGAAGAAGGGGGAGTCAATCAAAGAGATGTTTACGAGATTCATAGACAACATAAACTCCCTAAGGAATCTAGACCAGGAAATCAAGAATGAAGCCTTGGTGAGGAAGATCCTCCGATCGCTCACCAGTGATTGAGAGACTAAGACTACAGCCATACAAGAGTCAAAAGATCTATCAACTTTGAAATTAGATGATCTTATTAGAAGCCTAATGGCCTACAAGGTTCAACTCCAACAAATGAAGGAGCATGAAGAAGGAGTCAAGAAGAAGACCATAGCCTTCTAAGCCAATCAACAACCTAAAGATTCCTTAAGTGAAGACGAAGAGGAAGACATAGCCATCCCCTCCAGAAAGTTCAGAAAGTTCCTTAAAAGCAAGAGGAGTTGGAGAAAGAAGAAGAATCCAAAGCAGACGCCATTATCCGCTACAACTGCAAAAGAAAAGGATACATCAAGAAGAATTGTCCACTTCTAAAGGAGTTAGAAAAGAAGAAGAGATTTCCCAAAAATGATGGGAAGAGAAAGGCCTTTACAACAACCTGGGATGAATCAGATTCGAGTTCAGAAGAAGAAGAAACCTCTAGAGAAGAAGTTCTTCTAGGACTCATGGCTCTAGAAGATGAGGATCAAGAAGAAAGAAGGTGGATCATGGACAGCGGATGTTCCAAGCACATGACCATAGAGGAAGACCTATTCTTACAACTCCACCACCAGGAAGGTGGTAAGGCCACATTTGGGAACAACCACAAGGGTCGTATTGTTGGTACTGGTTAAATTGGTAACTCCACATCCTTTGATAATGCACATTTTGTCAGTGGATTAAAACACAATCTTCTTAGTGTACGTCAAATATGTGATAAAGGATACAAAATCACTTTCACATTAAATGGTTTTAAAATACGGGATAAAGAAACAAAACAAACTCTCCTTAAAGGAAACAAACATAAAGATATCTATACTGTCAACTTCGACAAATGTGACAATGTTGAATGTCTTGTTGCATCTGATGAAGAGGCAACACTTTGCCACAGACGACTAGGTCATGTTCACATGAGAAACATTAGTAAACTTGTGAAACATGAGCTTGTCAAAGGTCTGCTAAAGATCAACTTTAAGAAAAGCAAAGTCTACAATTCTTGTCAAGTTGGCAAACAAACCAAAAACCCTTTTAAACCAAAAAGGATGGTTAGCACCTCTCGATCACTGAAGCTAATTAGACTTATTCGGACCAACCAAATCTGAAAACTTAAGTGGGTACAGATATTATTTAGTCATAATCGATGATTTCTCTAGATTTACCTGGGTATCTTTCTTAAGAAGTAAGGATCTAACTTTTGATGTCTTTAGTAAACTTGTAAGAAGACTACAGAATGAAAAAAAATCTGAAGTGATTATGATTAGAAGTGATCACAGTGGAGAATTTGGGAATGAATCTTTTTCTAATTTTTGTGATCAACATGGGATAAAACTTGAATTTTCCTTCCCTCGAGCCGCACCTTAGAATGGTGTAGTTGAAAGGAAAAATAGGACCTTGCAAGAGTGTGTTCATATAATGTTGTGTGAGTTAAAGCTACCTTGATATTTTTGGGTAGAGGCTATAAACGCTGCTTGCTACATCCAAAATAGATCCCTAATTAGACCAATCCTAAATAAAACATCTTTTGAACTCTATCATGAAAGAGCACCTAGAATTTCCTACTTTAAGATATTTGCTTGTAGATATTTTATACTTACCACCAAAGATAATCTTAATAAATTTGATGCTAAGGGCTTAGAAAGAATTTTCTTAGGTTATTCAACCAGAAGTAAAGCCTGTAGAATTTTCAACAAGAAGAATTCTGTTGTTGAGGAGACTATGCATGCATCATTCGATGAAACAGTAGCTCACCCTCAATCTTCTACAAACGATGATGATGACATAATAGATGACCCATCAAACATACCAGAAGAGAATATTTCAGATGAACTACCCAAAGATATTTCCTATATAAAAGATCATCCAAAAGAATTGGTGATAGGAGAATTATCTAAAGGAGTTTAAACTAGATCTTCCATCAACACCTTAGCTTTCACAGCCTTTATTTCTCAGTTAAAACCTAAAAATGTTAAGGAAGCCTTTTCTGACAATTGTTGGATTATTGCTATGGAAGATGAGCTGAATCAATTAAAAAGAAATCAAGTATGGGAACTTATTCCAAAACCAAATGGGTTCGTAGGAATAAACTTAATGAATTAGGAGTAGTAAGAAATAAAGCTAGACTTGTGGCCCAAGGGTATAATCAAGAAGAAGGAATAGATTTTGATTAAACATATGTGCCTGTATCTCGCCTAGAATCTATTAGAATGTTGCTAACCTTTGCCACCTATATGGAATTTAAACATTTTCAGATGGACGTCAAAAGTGCCTTTCTAAACGGATTTATCAAGGAAGTCTATGTTAAACAACCTTTGGGTTTTAAAGATGCCAATTATCCAAAATACATGTACAGATTAACTAAAGTACTATATGGTTTAAAACAAGCTCCTAAAAACTTATCTAATTGAAAATGAATTTAAAATTGGTAAAATAGATCCAACTTTATTCGCAAAAAAAAAAGAAAATTATCTCTTAATAATACAAATTTATGTAGATGATATCATTTTCAGTGCTACTAATGATCTGTTATGTCAAGAATTTGCAAAGGTATTGTAGGATCAGTTTGAGATAAGCATGATGGGAGAACTTCGGTTCTTTCTTGGACTTCAAATTGAACAGCTATCATCTGGAATTTTCATATCTCAAACCAAATACACCATGGAGATCTTGAAGAAATTCTCCATGGACAAAATAAAAGGAAAAGAAACACCTATCGTAGCTTCTACATAACTAAAATCTGATGACACAGGTAAGTCGGTAGATCAAAAATTGTATAGAAGCATGATAGGATCTTTATTATACTTGACTGCTAGTAGACCTGATATTCTTTTTTGCACTTGCATGTGTGCTCACTTTCAAGTAAACCCTAAGGAAATACATCTAAATGTTGTTGAAAGAATACTTAAATATTTAAACAACACACAAGACTTAGGACTTTTTTATCCAAAGTCAGACACATTAGAATTTTATTCCTTTTGTGATGTTGATTATGCGAGTAGCTTTATAGAAGAAAGAATACTAGTGGAACGTGTCAATTTTTCGAAAATTTCCTAGTCTCTTAGTTCTCTAGGAAATAATACATGGTTTCACTTTCAACAATAGAAGTAGAATATGTAGCTGCATCTTTAGCTTGTTCACAACTATTATTGATGAAACAAACCCTGCAAGATTTTGGCCTATCCTACAAGAATAACAAAATACTTTGTGACAACATTAGTGTCATAAACCTATCTAAGAATCCAGTTCAACACTCTAGGACTAAACATATTGATGTTAGACATCACTTTCTAAGAAATTATGCCCTAAAAGGAGAAATCAACTTAGAATTTGTTAAAATAGAAAATCAATTAGCTGATATCTTTACAAAACCTTTGCCAAAAGAAAGATTTAACCTAATTTTCCATTCACTAGGTTTATCTAGGTTAAAAGAGCTTACTTGATCATTTTGATTGATTTACTTTCAATCAATGAATCTTTGATCGATTAAAGTTCTTGATTGATCGACCAAATTCTTGAGTGGAAAATATTCCTCCAAAAATTTGAGTTTTGATCGATCAACTTAGTAGTTTGATCAACCAATCCAGTTGGGCGGGAATTTTCCCTCCAATTGTTTGAACTCTGATCGAACAATTAACTTCATTCATCGATTAGTTTATGTTTTGATTGACTAAATGTTTTTTTTACCTATTTTGCTAATCCAATCTTCTAGAAAATGCATTGGTTTTTACCCCCAAAACCTATTTTTTTCTACCCATACCCCACTATTGGTCCCACATCATCTCCACCACCAAACAAACCATCTCTACTCGACCCCACCTCTCCTTCTCCGGCCACGGTGATCAACCAAACACCTCGGCACCTCCAACCACCGCTGCTCCTCATGAGAGCAAGAAATGTCTCCTCTGTGCATCCTCCATGTTTGCAAACGCCATGATTGAAGCCTCCCCCACGTCAACATCTCCACACGACCTCGAGCTTCTCACATGCCAACCGTTCTGCCGTGCATGCCCCTCTTGCTCACCGGCCGTCCTCGTCACCATCTCCATCCATGCCATGCTCCCTTGATCAAACAATACTTGATCGATCATGGTATACTCTAAACTTAGATTAAATCCATTTCTTTTAGGATTTTCTTTGAGTATGAGATGTGCTATTGATGTAAACATATTTATATCATATAAACCATTTATTTTTGCACGTCCTTAGACATAGAGTTGCATCATATATAATAAATATTGCATAATATGCATCATCTTGCATTTAGGTTAGGTTGTATAAAGTTTAGGTTAATGTTCCCTTTTTGTAGTCAGGTAACAAGGCGACAATTAATTGGGGCTTCGGATTGAAGATCCAACTGTACAGATTTGATCATGGCAACGATTGGAGTTCAATGACTCCAAGAACGCCCCGATCGGACTTCCATAGCATTAGATGTAGTCCGAGAAAGATCAGAGGTCAAGGGGCCAAGATGGTGTAAATCCAAACTTCAGATGACAAATCCAACTGCACGGATGGGTCTGGATCGACGATCATAGCCCAACAACGTGAAAATCGATCCAATCCGACATCCGTGGCACCATTTACATCATATAGAACATGGATGGCCAAGATGGCACAACAGGGTGCCATCTCAGCAACCCACACCGACCAAAGGCGCTCACCCCCTCTCTCTCCTCGCACGCACTATTAGATCTGGGTCGTTGGATCTTGATCCAACAGCCATGAGCGTGCGCACCTCGATTGGAAATGTCATGAAGTCTTAGCCTTGGCACAATGGTCTTGAGTGCGCCTCTTAACCCGCGAGCGTGAGTTCGAATTGCAGCGCGGGGGGCGAAGGCAGCAGTGGGTGCGCACAATCAAAATTTGGTCGTATGATCCTCATCGAGAGGCCATGGAGAGGGTGACGTGGTGTGCCAGATGAAGACCACGCTGCACATGCGTGATGATGCACTTCTACATGCACCATCACACGCACAGTCGCGATGGCTTTTAAGCCGTCCGATCTCACGATTGGTCGATTGAGAGCACACAGATGTGCGATGGCGTTGAGGCGTGGGGAGTGGAAGAGGCGTGTGTGTGGCACCTACACCCATGATCTGGGCTTTAGTGATGGCTTTATCCGTCACTAAAGACTTGACATTAATGTTTTGATGTTAAATTGACCCATTTGCCTCCTCAAACCTCATCTATAAAAGGACCTACACCCTTTACTTTTTCATCCCTTCCTCTCTTCTCTCACCCCCTCGAAAGCTTTATGAGCTTGTCCCAAACCTAGGATGCTCCATTAGAGTTAAAATTATAATATTTCCACCTTCTCATCCCCTTCGTGGAGCATTTTGCGGTGGTCCTCTCACCGCCATTCGCGAAGTGGATCCCCCTATGACGTCGTCCTGCCTCGTTCTCCATTCCTCATTGTTCTCCTTCATCTCGCATCTCACCACCTTCGTCCGAGCGCTTCGTCGTTGCGGCTCGTCCTCCAAGTAGTCGTCAAGAAGGATCACATCTCTCTACCTTCTCTTTTACTACTTTCTAGTGTAGATTTCCTACTTTCTAGTGTAGTGAGTAGTTATAATTGTAATGAACATCAACTTGTGGCAATGAAATCCATGTTTATTCTATCTCTGTTTTCTCTTTATTTGTAATATTATCTTTCTTTCTTCTATTATTTATTATTTAAGTGGATAGCTAGTTTAGATTCAATTCGACTAGCTAATCTGCTTCATGACAAATAAAACAAACATGATTTTTAATCAAACGTCTGCCTCCCTTTGTTTGAATTCATTTCGAGTTTCGGTTAAAATTTATCTGTTGATGATTTTTCTCGCAAATCAAAGTACAACGACGGGTTTTCAAAACTCAACTTCCGTTTGCGTAGATTTTTTACTTCAACATTTTGGCACCATTGCCGGAGATTTTCGGACAAAACATTTTGGCACCGTTGCCAGGGTAGCAACGCTCTTTGATTCTTCGCATTTTCTGACTTTCGAATCATTTGGCTCACTTATCTCCTTTCTTATTGTGATTGCAGTAACTCTCACGAGGCGAGCAAATGCGGTATATTGGAGTAAAGAGCTGTTGTGAAGGGTTTATAAGTTTTCCCCCACCTCCCACCCACTAGTTTTCATTCCACCACCTAATAACACAAACTCTAATTAACCTAGGAGTTCTTATAGACTCTAAGGTCAGTTTTTAATTGTTTGTTTGTCGCCTCCACTCACCTCACCCTCCACATATAAAAAAAAAATTTGAAAAAAAAATCTCACAGACGTACACAATTTCTTCTGATTTTCAAACTCAACTAGTAAACCAATCTTTGGAATCAGTACACATCCCAAACACATCATCGAGTAAAATCAAATTAGGTAATCACTTATGTGCCTAATTAAGTGGTGCATTAGGCTAATTGTTTGAGTTGTTTGGGCTGCACCACTTCAATTAAAATCAACTCACCAAGTAGCTACCAAATAGGTTCAACTTTTAGGGATTTACTAGGCACTCCACATTTTTTTAAGATTTAAAGGAAAACATCTTCACTTGTGCTTTCAAAACTTGGTGTGCTAACTGAACTTGATTGAATACACTTAAAGTTGAATCCTAAAAGCTACTAAGCAAGATTTAAACCCTAAAATTCACCACATCCAAAAATAATCTTGCTTGAAAATCACTGATTGTGCACTCACACACATATCAATCAATCATTAAGGGCATAACCCAGATAAAGGGCCTATCACATTCCAAAGCACATTCCAACCTAACCCTAATTAAAACAGAGTAGACGTTGGCCTTAAATATTGGACTCGCTCTTCGGAGCCCAAACCGAGATTATTTTTTATTAGTTTGTTTCTATCATTTAATCTGATGTCTAGCTAGGGGATCAGAATCAAATGATCGCGACTGGGGAGTACACTAGGAACCGGAGGCGCAAGCCAAAGGAAGAACCTTCTCCCAAGTCCTTCCCTCTAACTGGTTAGATTGACTGGAAAGAAGTAGATCAAATTGTTTCTTTATTACAAGATAGGTTCTAGGAGTCTGTAGGTCTTTAGGCTATCCCACTTAAGGATAGGTTTGTTTGTTTGTATTGCAGGGCACCTTTCTTCCTCATGTTCTGTCATGGATCCTTCCACATCCTATTCGCACTTCCACTCCTACCCTCCTACTACTAATTCCCAAAATGATTATTATTCCAACCAGACTTATTCTCATCCATCTTCTAGTTGGGATAATCCTGATTAGGGCTATAGTTCCGGACCTCTATGTTCAGGGTCTAACCCTGGACACCATAATCTTGATTCTTATCCTTCTCTAAGCTACATTGATTATAGATCACCGCCCTCATTTGGATAACCCAATATGATCTACAATCAAGAAGGATATGCTAATCCTTATCTTTCCCCAGATTACAATGCATATAGGTCACCACCCCTCTTTGAACAACCTGAAATGACCTATTATCAGGGAGGGTATCAAGAACCTCAATTTGTTAACTCCCCTGCACTAAACCCAAACCTGTCCAACCCTAAACCAAACCATTTGGTTTAGGGTAACCAGGTCCAAGAGAAGGTGTTGGCTAACTTGAGGAATACCATACAATCTTTAGAAGCTCATCAAACACCTTGCACTGAAGAATTGGAGTCCCTGATTGAAATGATTGATGATCTGAACAGGTATTTATTAGATTGGCTCCAGGATGTTAAGGATAAGGGCCCAGGTGAATTTTTACTTGGGAAGTTATCTAAATTGAGGATGAGATTTGTGGTTGCTTTAGTTCAATCTTGGAATGATTCCCAAGATGAACCCCCTTCAGGAGAGCCAATGTCAGAACCCGCTCAGGCACCTGTTGGGGGGTACATGTGTTATGAGACCAAGATTAACCAGATTGGTCTAGAGCAACCAATAAGGATGAACTGATTTCTTCACTTGAGATCCCTGAGTCGAGGTATGAGGAAACGTATGTCTCCATGGATCAGAAAGTGATTGATGATTATGAGACATACATTAATGCAGATTTAGATTTCTTTCATTCTGAGGGTGAAGAATCATTATGCGAAGTCTTACGTGAGTTTACAGAACACGATTTTTGTGAGACGACTGGGCCTGAGGAATTCGATGAACCATATGATGGCCCAATAACTGAGAAATTTGATCCTGTTAGGGCTTACATGGCAAATTCAGATCCTTACTTTCTGAAGGATTCAATTCAAAGCCCTGATCCTCAATCACACCCCATTGAGCTTACTGACGATTCTGTTTTTGAGATCACTAGACCCAAGTCAATTCTGATTCAGTCACATCTTTTAGACTTGGAAATTTCAGATGGGGTGATTAATATGCAAGAGGTCCCAGGATTTGAAATCCTGATTGCGGAGGATAGAAAGTAGGAAATGATGATTTGGGAAGCCAATTCCGAAGGAAGTAAAAGATCTAGTCTAAGGGTTCCTATCTGTCTGAAACCACCAACCTTCTACTAGGACCCTTATGACATCTTTGATTAGAGGATGTCCAACCCAAGCACACATTCGTTGATTATCCTTTTGAACTTGATTTCTCTGTAACCTGATTTTTTGGTCTTAGGTTGCATCCTCACAAATTGTAGACCCGACCCTACTTGCATATTAATCTCAAGTTTAGATAATTTTTATCCAGAACCTTAGATATACTCGACCATGGGGTATGGGTCTGCATCACAATCTGGTCCACATCTGTGGACATCTTCTCCTGGCAAGTCCAAAGTTAGATTTTCTTATTCTGATAATGACTTACACCTGTGAATTCTTTATTTCTTCATTGTATAGTGTGCTTAGCTGAAGGCACTAAATTCAGCACGTATACAGTTTCTTTTAATCTCAGAGCGGACCTGTTATTCATGCAATTCAAGTGCTTTCTACTCTACTCCACTATGTTTCATGTCTTTTTAATACAATGTGGACATTGCATTAGATAGGCATGGGGGGTGGATATTCATCTCTGAATTATTTCGTCAACTCTGTAGATTCTTTATGTTTTTTTTATTTATTAAAAAAAAAGTTGAATTAGGAAAGAGAACTTGGGCTTTAGAAAATTGTCAATCTTAGATAATAAAACTGTATGATTTGAATACTTAGACCCTTCAGGTCTTCGGGCTTAATCAGCCTAGGTGTCCACTAAAATGTTGACTTGTTTCTTGAGTTCTCACCATTCTAAATTCAGATTTTAATTGGTTAAATAAGTTGGGTGATAAGTACATGACTATCAACTCACCCTCTGATTTGAGGGGATTTTAAGTCTAAGCATAAGCATCTACACACTATTTGCACTGACTTCCTTTTCGACGATTTTAATGGAAATTGGGTAGCTAATGAACCTTCTAGGGTGGTATGGCTTGCAAGTTATCGTGGGTAATAGCCCATTGGTAGGTTGTCTAGAGCCTAGTCACAAGACCATCTTTTCCTGTTGCCTTTAGGTAAATCTTAGATTAAGGAAGTCACCTACTTAAAGAAAGAAAAAAAAAAGAAAAGGAGAAAAGAAAAGTAAAAGAAATAAGCCACTTTACCTCACGAGTATGGCTGGCAAGTTATCGTGGGTAACAACCCATTGATAGGTTGTCTAGAACCCAACTCAAGATATGCACGTATAATTTCAAAACACATAGGAAGAAGCAAAGAAGTAGAATAAGCTGGGGAGATATATACTGGGTTCGCCCTTGTGTGACCCCAAAAAAATAAAAGTAAGGAGAAAGCTACCGGTCAAATAAATACACCTTTAGGCAGAATTTCTTTTCAAGGTCACGTAGGGGCATAGAAACCCAAAGTCCATTCTAATCGCCTATCAGTGAATCTATCACATTTCACACAAAGATGCTTAGAACTTATGGTTCTCTTTGAGTCTTGGGTAGGTTGAGTGGACTTAGAAAGCTGCTCCGAAACCCTAAATTCAAAAATCCAAAAAAATAGAAAATAAGAAAAGAAGAAAAATATCCTTCTTTGAATAAGGTGAGGGCTTGAGGTAGTCTGCATTGTGGTAAACACCTAGGCGCTGTTGTGTCTCTGTAGTTCAGGTCGTAGTTGAAATTCATAAGTGTTGAAAAATAACTATTGCCTAAGAAATCTGACCTAATTCTCTTATAAATAGCATGTAATTTTGCTAGGAACTAATAAAAGATAGGCATGGGGGTGTGATGTAAATACGCTTATATCACATAAACCGTCAATTTTTGCATGTTCTTAGACATAGAATTGCATCATATATTATAACTGCACAACATGCATCTTCTTACATTTAGATTAGGTTGTATAAAGTTTAAGTTAATTTTCCCTTCTTGTTGTCAGGTAACAACGAGACACTTAATCGGGGCCTCAGATTGAAGATCCAACCATATGGATTTGATCAAGGCAACAATCGGAGTTCAACGACTCCAAGATTACCTCGATCGAACTTCCGTAGCATCAGATGCAGTCTGAGAAAGATCAGAGGTCAAGGGACTAAGATGGTGTAAATCTACACTTAAGATGACAAATCCAACTGCATGGATGGATTCGGATTGACAATCACAGCCCAACAGCATGAAAATCGATCCAATCCGACATCTGTGGCACCATCTACAACACATAGAAGATGGGTGGCCAAGATGGTGCCATGTGGTGCCATCTCAACCGCCCACACCGGCCAAAAGTGCCCGTCCCCTCTCTCTCCTTGCACGCACCATCAGATCTGGACCGTTGGATCTTGATCCAATAGCCATGAGCGTGTGCACATCGGTTGGAAACACGACGAAGTCTTGGCCATGGCACAGTGGTCTTGAGTGCACCTCTCAACCCGCGAATGCGAGTTCGAATCGCGACAAGGGGGGCGAAGGTAGCAGCAGGCACGCACAATCAAAATTCGAGCGGCCATGGAGGTAGTGACGTGGCATGCCAGATGAAGACCGCACTGCATGCGCATGATGACGCACTTCTGCACGCACCATCGCACGCATAGGAGCGCGACGAAGGTGCAGGCACGATGTCTTTTAAGCCGTCTGATCTCGTGATCGAACGATTGAGAGCACGCAGACGTGCAATGGCGTTGAGGCAAGGGGAGACGAGGCGCAGCATGTGCGGCACCTACGCCCACGATCTGGGCTTTAGTGACAGTTTTATCCGTCATTGAAGACCTGACATTAATGTTTTGATGTTAAAATGACCCATTTACCCCCTCAAACCTCATCTATAAAAGGACCTACACCCTCCATTTCTTCTTCATCCCTTTCTCTCTTCTCTCACCCCCTCCAAAGCTCTAAGAGCTTGTCCCAAACCTGGGATGCTCCATTAGAGTTAAAATTATAATTTTTCAACCTTCTCATCCCCTTCGTGGAGCATTCCATGGTGGTCCTCTCACTACCATTTAGGAAGTGAATCCCGCCATGACATTGTCCTGTCCCATTCTTCGTCATCCCTCATCATTCTCCTTCATCCCGCATCTTACCACCTTTGTCCGGGCACTCTGTCGTTGCGGCTCGTCCTCTGAGCAACCGTCGAGGAGGATAACTTCTCTCTACCTTCACTTTTACCGCTTTCTAGTGTATATTTCCTACTTTCTAGTATAGTGAGCAGTTGTAATTGTAATGAACATTAGCTTGTGGTAATGAAATCCATGTTTATTCTATCTTTGTTTTCTCTTTATTTATAATATTCTCTCTCTTTCTTCTATTATTTATTGTTTAAGTGGATAGCTAGTTTAGATTCAATTCGACCAGCAAATCTGCTTCGTGACAAATAAAACAAATGCAATTTTTAATCAAAAGTTCGCCTCCCTGTGTTCAACCCGGAATTCATTTCGAGTTGCAGTTAAAATTTATCTGTTGACGATTTTTCTCGTAAATCAAACTACAACGACGGGTTTTCAAAACTCAATTCTGTTTGTGACGATTATCCATTCAACAGCTATGAATAGATCTGATGATTTTGTTGTTTAAATATGTTATTGCCTGTGAAATCTTGTAGTATTTGTGAGCTTATCACTTGGAAACACACCCATTTTTTCGCATCTGTTCACTTTTGGTCGACCAAATTTATTGGTTGATCGACCAAAAGACCATTTTCCATAACCTTGTTCGAGTTGATTTTGATCTACCAGTCATGCTTCTTTGATCGAACAACGTGTTTTTGCTGATTTGTTATGGCTCCCAAATGCACATGTGCCTCCTCTTCCCATCGTGATGATTCTTTTGACTACTTTTTCATCACAGAGCCCGCTCGCGATTGTTTTTCACTCTTAGCCAAACTTTCCCTGCATGTTGGTAGGTCAGTTGTTTTTGTCTATTTCGAGTCTATCTTTCCTAGAATCAGCGAAAAATTTGCATATCATCATATTTTACATCTTTTTGAGCAGAACTTTATGCGAGTTCCAAGAATAGCCGCATACCCTATGTTGACCCTATGGCCTGTCACCTATTTTATGCCGACCAGAGGAATATAGGTGAGGGCTTCAATATCGAGTTGACCTTGAACGTCTATGTCATAGAGGTTCTAGTCAATGTGGATGTCATTTCAAAGATTCTTTGTTGTCTGTCTGTTGGTCCTACTTTTTTGGAGCTTCACCAGTAGACACAGATGGATACCATTAGGGAGAACCTGCTTACTCCCTCCCATTTTGACTTGGGTCATCCTACCACATCTCCTTATTTTCGTCTTCCATGATTTCTAAATCAAGTATTTCTTTGGAATTTTATGTCCAAATCCACTTCATTTGAGAACTGCCTGATTGCGTAGCAATCATAGGTCTTAATTGACCTAGATTAAGTTAGGACTTAGCATAAGTTAGGGAAATTCATGCATGCATACGCATTATCTGCATCTTTACTGCTTTACTTTAGCTATGCATAAAATAATGTTATAATGTGCTGATTAAGTAAATTATGTCGATTGTAGGGAAAAAGCTGATCAGGAGCTGGATCTGAAGCTGGATCAGGAATAACGGGAGTTGCAGCAGAGCTGGAGCAGAAGGCCTAGTTTAGATGTAGGAATAATAATGTAAGGGGGTTAAAGGTTTTCTATTCTATTAAGTAGAAATAAAGCAGTAAAATGTGATGAGCTTAGGTCCATCCTAGCCCTAGGATAGCCTAGAAACTTCCCCAAGCCTTAGCCACCCTTAGATTAGGTCACCGCACACTAGGAAGCCCTAAAACCCTAGTTCCAACCCTTCTCTAGATGTCCAGATAAGTTTTAGGACGTCCAGGACCCTTAGCCAACTCCCGCACACTTCAAACCCACTTCTGCAGTGTTATTGGACGTCGAGACACTTTGTCAGACGTCCAATTTCTGCAGAATACTCAAAACAGAACCCGAAATCCTTCCTGACTCTGATTGGACGTCCAGACAACAAGTTTGGATTTCTGATTTTTCAGTATAAGACGTCTGATTCTATTATTAGACGTCTAATCCTGCTCTCCAATTCCTGTTTTGAGATTTAAGCCTTGATCTTGGATCTCTAGGTTCCTAAACCTAATTCCAACCCCATAGGAACCTAAATTAAGGTACCCTAACCCTAGTACATTACCTCTGGACCTCCCTAAGGACCTAATTAGGTCCTCACTAAACCTAATTGACTTGGATCTTAGTCAATTCCATCAGCCTATTCAATTGGACTCATTGAGTCCAATTGAGCTCTGATCTCAACACACACTGCCTAATTGGACTCGGTGAGAGTCCAATTGACCTAGACCTAAATTAATTGAGTTGTTTTACTCTCAATTAAGTTTTCGTACACCCAATTAAACTTGTATTAAGTTTAATTGCACTTTACCTTAGTGAATTAGGGTTTTTAACCTTAATTTGAGACGTACCTTGACCTAAACCTACTAGAACCTAACCTAATCAACCTAGCCACCTATGTTCCGACCCACACACACCATCCACATGAAAATACCTAGCCTAGAGTTCTCTAGAACTCTCTACCATATGTGGTTGCCTTGGTTGCCAAAAATATCAACCAAGAGCCGTTCAACTTTTAGATCCACATTTGGTGGATCTAAAAACCACCATCCACCCTCTCTCTCTCACTCTCCCACGAGCTCCCACCATAGGCCTCTCTAGAGAATTCCATAATTCTCTAGAGAGCTTCCCTTAGGTCTATAAAAAGACCCAATGGGTGGCCATTTACACCCATTCACTTCCTTGGCGTCCATTCCACTTTGGCTAGCCACTTCCATCTCCACTCCACCTCCACGAGTAGAGCACCACCATGGAGGCCACCATCTCCATGCCAGGAAGCTGGATCAGCTCCCCAACCTCTCTCCAAGGGTCGGCCTAAGCTCCATGGGCCGCCCCTCCTTCTCTCAGCCACGCAAAGGCCATCGGAGACCACCTCCGAATGCCCTTCCTTCTGCTAGATTAGTAGCTTAGCTTTTCGTATATTTACTGCTTTTATTGCTGCTTAGTAGCGTAGTCTTAACTTCTCCCCTAATGATGCATGCGAAATCCCCCCATTGATTCTTGTATACAGTCATTTTCTGGTAGCTAGATTTCCGTTTCAAGCATTTATGTATAAGCTTTCATCTATAATTCTGTTGTAAACAACTCTCTCACTGAATGAATAAAAAAAATGTTATATATATATATATATATCTGTCTCCATGTTATTAAATCACAATGAGCTTATTGATTGCTATCATATTTGCGTGATTCAAGTTGCCTATCTTAATTGTCTATCCATTCTGCAACTAAGCATGTCGTACTTAAATACGTAATAATCATGAACCGACATGCGATTCTAAATAAAGTAGAGCTGGATAAGATCGATTTCAAAAGTAAAAGCAATGCCTCCCAGAGACGAATGACTGGGACTCAAAGTCTCGTTATTTTTACAAAATAACATCTTTGTTGGATCGTATTTCGCAACTATACTACGACGCTTTTATAACAAATGCGAGCTACGATTTCTCCCAACAAAATGGCGCCATTGCCGGGGCGGCAACGTCATTTTTCTTGAGTTCAATCTTTTAATCTACACTGACGAATCTACCTCTACTTTGTTTTTGATGTGCAGGACAACACGGAAGGAAAACGGAATCTGCGCACACATCGAGCACGGCGAAGAAAAATCAGGTGCACATCATCTATCTTAGACTAGGTGTTTTTTTTCTAACCCTGGGATTAGATCTACGTCCTGCAATTTCTTTTGTGAAAAAGAAAAAAAAAAGAAAAAAAAATTTGCACATTTTGGTGAAAAAAATCAAAAGAAAAATTTTGAAAAAAAATCTAGTTTAGATTTCCTTTCGAGCTTAGGTTAGTTTGAAAAAAAAAACAGAGAAAAAAGGGGATATTTTCTATGAATCTTTTGAAAAATTCGTTTTGAAAAAAAAAAGTGCAAAAGTTTTGAAAAAGTAAAAAAAAAAATCTTTTTGCTGGAAGGCTTGAATTTCAAATTCAAATCTCTTTAAAAGCTTTTCCACCATCTTCTGATTTTCGACCAGATTTCAAATCTCACTTAAAAATTCTATTGCCAAAAAATTCGTTAGTGAAAAATTATGAAATTCGGGATAAACCTTTATTTTCAAACCATCTTTCAAATACCACTGTTACTTTAAAAAAATTCTAAGCATAAAATTTTTAAAAATTTGCGAAGTGCACAGGGGTCAAATTGACCCAGATTCAAAACTTTTCAAATTTCAAAAAGCGATTCCGAGCAATCCGCAAATCTATTTTGACTAAATGGTGGGGTTTGAAAGTTGATCTCATTAGCTTTATTTTCCATATTTTTCCTGAATTTTTAAAGATCATTTGATATTGTTTCAAAGCAAAAAATCGACCAGGAGTCAAAGTTCCAAATCTGACCCCCTGACATTCAAAATTCCCTAAAAATTCGGTTGAAACAGTGAAAATTTCAAAAAAATATTCTCTGAAAAACTAATTGAAAAATGAATCTACTAGCAAAATTTCAAATTAATTTGATTCCAATTATTATCATAAAATCAACATTATTTTTGTGGTCTGCTGAAACAGAGAAAAACCCTAGAAGTGCATGCAACTTAGGTTAAATCTTTAGGGTTACAACTAGAGACCACACATTGGGCTAACTTAGACTTAATCAAGTCTAGTTAGTTGGTGAGTTTGGTCACCTTGTGGGCCACTCACCTCAAACCCCACTGAAGAAAATGGGTTAAAATTAACTTTAAAATACAAAATCAACTCGAGTTCGTTGTCGTACTACTAGGTGATTTTAATCTCTCTTGCCAAACCTGGTGACTAAGTCTGCGAGGTAGTGTCAAACGACCGCGGCTCAGGGGTCAACGAAACTGGAGGCGTAAGCCAAAGGAAAAACCTTCTCCTTAGTCCCCTCGTAACCAGACTGGTTGGGTTAGCTTGAGAGGCGGGATTCACTTTCAGTCAGTTGTACGACGAACTTATCTTCAGGAATTTAAATCCATAATGAAAAATCTGGTCACCTGATCTATAAAGACCATTTGATTGACAGGGATTTAGCCTTGTCCTACGTGGCTACACAAACCCAGGGGTTGGGCGATGTATGCATGGAAGGTCACTTCGACCTCACTTGGTTGGACCTTGGGAGCCACTCCCAAGGAGATGAGTCACCTCGCCCGAACCATCTTCTCCCCCCATTTCTTCTACTCCAAGAGCCACCATGGCAAATCCTGGACCTGGACCTGGACTTGGACCTAGACCGGGTCTGGACATTAAGAATCTGGACCCGATGGCTCGTCTAGAATCCTGGGTCGACGAATCTAAGGAGCGGCATTAGCAGAGCATGGATCGTACTCTGATGGCACTTGACAAGATGCAGCACCCGCCACGAGGAGAACTACGGGATTTTTACGACCTAGTCGCACCTATCGTCGCACCATTAGTCAAAATTCCCGCAGGAGGAGACGCATTTAAGCTCAAGCCCAATGTAATTGGGTTGATCAGCACTCATTTCTATAGGAACTCAAGCGAAGATCCGTTCCAGCACCTTAAGGACCTGAGTCAACTCGCTGAAACGATCCGACCCAGGAATATTGATCTCGGGATCGTTCTGATGAAGCTTTTCCCGTTCTCGCTGAGGGACAAAGCTTCATACTGGTTCAAGACTATTGGGAAGCCAATTGGAACCTGGCCGGAATTACAACGTGAATTCCTACAAAAGTTCTTCCCAATCGGTCGAACAAATGCAATGCGGCGTGTAATCACGACTTTCTCCCAGGGAGCTGGGGAGAAATTACATGAAGCATGGGATAGATTTCACGACCTTCTCCGGAAATGCCCGCATCATGGTATACCCAGATGGCACTTAGCTCAAATTTTTTACCATGGGCTGGATGACACACATCGGTATTTGGCCGATGCATCTAGCGGCGGGAATTTTCTCGCAAAAGACGAGAACAACACATTTGAGCTGTTCGAATCATTAGCAGAGAACTCGATGAATGCCGCATCTATGAACCAGTTCCAGCGGCCTGATCAGCAGCGGGTTGGTGTCCACGAGGCTCACACCGATTCTATTCGAGCCGACATGGATATCATCGTCAAGCAGCTGGATAGAATAAACCTAATTGAGAAGAAGATTGACCAGATCAGTCAAGGTCAATCTGACTCGAGCTCTACCACCACAAGATACTCCTATGCACCCCGAGCCCCACCTGCTCGAGTTAATCTACTCTCTCGGGATGCATCTTCTCCGTATTTATGAGATCCCGCATATCAGGATCCCATGAGTAATCCAAATTTGGCACCTTACAACTAGGGTTACGCACCACCTGCAGATTATAATGCGTATCCCCTTGACGGATATACGTCTCAGATATCTTCGGCCTACGAGGACGTCAGCGCTATCCAAGGATACGAGCGTAATAACCCGTACTCGGAGACATATAACCTAGGTTGGTGCCAGCATCCGAACTTCTCCTGGTCCGGTAATTCACAGAAACCACATCAAGATCCACACTACCAGACCAGGCAATACGGGAATGTGCAAAACACGTATCTTAGGCAGCAGCCATTCCAATTTCAGCAGCAGCAACCCCGCTCATTATACCAACCGCTGCACCAAGCTTCCAACCACCCTCCAAAGCGGGCTGACCCTTTGGAGGCACTGAAAGAGGAGCTGCAAGAATCGATGAGGAAATCTACACAAGATAGCTTACAGATTATGAAGGCGATGGATGATCAGATTCAGATCATACAGAACATGCAGAACCAGCTGTTGCAGGAGCATAGGACTCAGGGAGCCTTGCCCTCCCAACCCGTCCCGAATCCTCGATATGTGCAGAACCAGGGTGCCCCACCTAGGTTTCAGGTACCGCAGGGACAGGCACATGCTATACTACAGGCGCCTCCTGCACCACCTGGTTACGTGCAAGGCCAGCCGCCTTTGCAGAATCCCGCATATTCTACCCCTTCCGCTCCCCCACCACCTCATGGACAGCAAGCCGATGCACACACTGTTTCTTTGCGAAGCGGAAGAAAGACATTCGACCCACCACCTAGGCAGGCGGGTCCTGAGTTTTCCCACCCTTCGCCGCAGGCGAGTTCGACTCCGTCTTCATCATCACAGGAGCCACCTGCGGTAGATAAGGGTAAGAGGCCACTTAACCCTGAGATTCCCGTCCCTTTTCCTGAGGCTCTGACACGAAATGTAGTACGGAAAAAGGACATGCGGAATTTCGAGGATCTAAAATCGATGTTTAAGGAAGTACATATTCAGGTCCCCCTCCTCTAGCCAATCGATCACATTCCCGCTGTCGCTAGGTTCTTCAAGGACTATTGTACCCCGAAGCGACAGCCAAGAATTGGACGACAGGCAGTACTGTCCAAAGAAGCTAGCGCCGTGATTCTAGCTGACCTACCGCCGAAGAAGAAAGATCCTGGCACCCCACTCATATCTTGCTTTTTGCAGGATTCTCCATTTGATCGGGCCCTTCTAGATTTGGGTTCGACCATCAACTTAACTCCCACTACTGTATTTGATCGATTTCGATTTGGGGAGTTGAAACCCACCTCGGTTACGATTCAGCTGGCTGACAGATCAGTCAAAACACCAAGGGGGGTGGTTGAGAACGTGATCGTGAAAGTCGCGGGTTCTGCTTTCCAGCAGATTTTTTCGTTCTCGATATGGAAGTTCCTCCTAATCTCCGAGATGCACCAATTATTTTGGGTCGCCCATTTATGGCGACAGCCCAAGCGAACATTGATTGTGCATCCGGGTGTATGGAGATTGCCCTAGGCAATGAGCCACTTCAACTAGACATATTCAGGGCAGCAAAGAACTTTGACTGTGATCGAATGAGGAGGATGGTGAAGACGAAGATTTGGCTTACTGTGGTAACATTGGGCTCCTTTGTGATGACCCAATGTCTCATTCGTCTACACTATCAAGGTTCTCGAACCTCGATCCACATGGGATTGAAACCACTGCATTACACATATCTCCCCAAGGATCTGACTGTTTGGGGTGTGCTTCTGACCACAGCACCCCTGAATCCAGCTATCTTGATCCATATATTACTGAATCGCCCCTGTTATTACAGGAAGACGTGACTATAGCTAACGGGTTTCCCGTTAACGCAGTCACAACAAATTTCACAGGGAGAGACTCAGCAGGAATTCATGTGTACATGGATCAGCAGATTCCTACCCTCGATTCTGCTCCTCCCACTCTCAGTTCTAATTCTGACCCACCCGTAATTGAATTGAAGCCCTTACCTGACTCACTCAAGTACGTATTCTTGGGCAAAAGTGAGACATATCCAATCATTATCAATGCCCACTTGACCCAAGAACAGGAGCATCAATTAATTTCTACACTTCAAGACCATAGGGCTGCTATCGGGTGGAGTGTTGCTGATCTCCGCAGTATTCGCCCCTCGTATTGCACTCATCACATTTACACGGATGAGGGGGTGAAACCTTCGAAACAACCTCAAAGACGGCTAAACCCGAATATGCTAGAGGTTGTTAAGAAGGAGATCATCAAATGGCTGGATGCAGGCATTGTATATCCAATCTCAGATAGCCAGTGGGTGAGTTTGATTCAGATAGTGCCCAAGAAAGCAGGACTCACCGTCATAATAAGGGCAAATCCATCCCGACCCGCACTGCGACATCTTGGCGGGTCTGCATTGACTAAAGGAAACTAAACACGGCTACCCATAAGGATCACTTTCCTTTGTCGTTCATCGATCAGATCTTGGAACGATTAGCCAGACGCAGTTTCTTCTCTTTCTGGATGGATACTCCGGGTATAATCAGGTAGCAATTAGCCCGGAAGATCAAGATAAGATCACATTCACATGCCCCTTTGGAACATTCGCCTTCAGGAAGATGCCCTTTGGCCTCTACGATGCACCAGCGACATTTCAGCGTTGTATGATGGCTATCTTCTCTGACATGATTGGGGATTATGTGGAGGTATTCATGGATGATTTCTCTGTTTTTGGAGATGATTTCGCGTCTTGCCTTAATAACCTCACCAAGATCCTGAAATGATGTATTGAGGTAAACCTAGTACTATCCTGGGAGAAAAGCCATTTCATGATGAGGGATGGCATAGTACTAAGGCACAGGATCTCCAAAAATGGACTCGAGGTCGACTGGGCTAAATCAGAGATTATCTCCCACCTACCGCCACCTAGCTTGGTAAAGCAGATCAAATCATTCTTGGGTCACGTCGGCTTCTATCGGAGATTATACGCGATTTTTCAAAAATTGCGCAGCCTTTGACGAATCTCCTGGTTACCGATGTCCCATTTGAATTTGATACCTCGTGTCTCAGTGCCTTCGAGACTTTACGAATTGCTATTTCCAACTCCCCAATTCTCCAACCACCCGACTGGTTGCTTGATTTCTAAATGATGTACGATGCTTCTGATTTTGCCGTGGGTGCTGTTTTAGGCCAGTGTCGAGAGAAACAACCCTTTGTCATATACTATGCTAGCAAGACGCTGAATGAGGCTCAGCGTAATTATACTATTACGAAAAAAAAACTGCTAGCAGTAGTATTCGGGTTGGAGAAATTCAGATCATATTTATTAGGATCCAAGGTCATCATTTTCACTTACCACTTCGCCCTCCGGCACTTGTTGGCAAAGAAGGATGCCAAACCACGACTCATTAGATGGATCCTTCTATTGCAGGAATTTGATATTGAAATCCGCGACAAAGCTGGAAAACAAAATGTTGTGGCAGATCACCTATCCAGATTGGACCCAGACCACATTCCTTATTCCCTGCCTATCCACGAACAATTTCTGGATGAATCACTTTTGGCAATTCATTCTATTGAGTTCCCCTGGTATGCGGATTTTGTGAACTACCTTGCTGCAGGCAAAATTCCCGCGAACCTATCCAAAAACCAAAAACTCAAATTCATTGCAGAAGCCAAATACTATCTCTGGGATGACCCACTGCTCTTCCACATTAGAGCGGATCAGATTATTCGGAGATGCATCCCAGACTCTGAGATCCCCAGTGTGTTATCTTTCTGCCACAATAGTGCATGTGGTGGCCATTTCTTAGGACAGAAAACCGCTGCAAAAATTTTGCAGTCAGGATTTTTCTGGCCAACCATCTTCAGAGATACACACGATTACGCCCAACGCTGCAAACGATGTCAGTCGATCGGTTCTATGACCAGGAGAGACATGATGCCACTCCAACCCATCATGGTCGTAGAAGTGTTTGACGTCTGGGGCATCAATTTTATGGGCCCTTTTCCGAACTCGTATGGCTTCGAGTACATATTGCCAGCCGTTGATTATGTCTCGAAGTGGGTCGAGGCCATCCCGGCGAGACAGGCTGACCACAAGACCGTCGTTTCTTTCGTACGACAAAATATTTTCGCGAGATTCGGAATACCCCATGCTCTGATTAGCGACGGGGGAAGCCACTTCATCCACACCCATTTCAGGTCGTTGTTAAAGAAATACGGGGTACATCACTGCATAGCCACCCTGTATCACCTGCAGACCAATGGGCAGGCTGAAGTGTCTAACCGTCAAATCAAGCTGATTCTCTAGAAGACGGTTAGACCAGACGGGAAGGACTGGTCTGACAAATTAATCGATGCACTCTGGGCATACCGAACTGCATACAAGGCCCCACTTAGAATGTCACCATAGCGCATGGTATATGGCAAGGCCTATCACCTTCTTGTCGAGCTAGAACATCGCGCCTTTTGGGCGGTGCGAAAATGCAACCTCGACCTCGATGCAGGAGGTCGAGAATAGAAACTCCAACTCAGCGAATTAGAAGAAATCCAGCGGGAGGCCTATGAGAATGCATTAATATACAATGACAAGACCAAGGCCTTTCACGACCGCCACATCCGGAGGAAAGTATTCACGCCCACCCAGCGAGTCTGGTTATTTGTTTCACGGCTGAAACTGTTCGCGGGGAAGCTCAAGTCCAAGTGGACTGGCCCATATGTTGTGATGCAGCCATACCCTAATGGGGCAGTCCAGATCAAGGACCTAAAATCTGGGCATATATTCACGGTAAATGGCCAGCGCCTCAAGTCATTTTTGGCCCAGGAACCTCCTCCACCTGGCGAGAATATTCATATTAGTGAGGACGTGTGATTGAGTGCTCGCCCACTTGGAGGCGTTAAACTCAGCACGTATAGATACCATTCTCCCCACATTCCACCAACATTTATATATAACCATTTTTATACATAGCATATTTTTCCTTTAGCATATTTCCTTTGCATAGTGCATGCTGACAGGTTGGCAAGAGCTGAATATAATTTCAGGAGCAATTACAGGTGATTTCTACCCATTCTCTCCCTGCAATATTTATTTTCTTTTACATTCATGAATGAGGACATGCAAGAATTTAGACATGGGGGGTAGATACAGAAAAACTAAAAAAAATTTATGCCAACACTTACGAAAACCTCGGAGCTGCATGTAAAACGTACTTTAGGACCTTAAATAAAAGATAAACCAACTCCACCTCCAATGCTCGCATTGGAGCTAGAAATCGTTCGCAACAGCCACTTCCGACTCACCCGCTCACCTTTTGTTCTAAATTTAGGGTCAAGCTAATTGTAACCCGATACGAGAAATTCACGAAGTACAAATTATGCGAGGTTACATGTCTGTAGCATATATACATATTGCATTCATGAATAAGATTATTTTATTAAGAGAATACATTAGGGATTTTATCCTTTAGTTGATTCCTATAATCTAGAATCCAGTACAACTTTTCACACACGTAGAATTTGCAATGGATTCACAGTGAAGGTTGATAAACGTTTTCAGTCTGTCGAGAAGAAGCTATGCTTCTTTTCCTGAACCCCTGGACAATGTTTTGGGAGTCAGGCTGATTTTCTTCCAAAAATCCACCAAATAGTGTGAGATGAGAGTAGAGTATACTGGTGCTCTAAGATTAGTGCAAGGAATCTGGAATCCTAGATAATTAAGTGATGATACTCAGAGATTAGGCATAGTTTCCACTTTCGGTTCCTGCTTATGCATTTATGTGCGAAATACTGAGAGCCACCAAACAAGGAAAATATGCGGAGAGCGAGTTTTCATAAAACTAGGGCTAAGGTGGATGGTTACGACCATTCTTTACAGAATCCTCGGCTGAAGGAGAGTATCGATGTCAAGGTCAGAAATACCCCGTCCTATCCATCTCTCCCGGTGCCGTGAGTAGGCACTTCCACCAAATAAGCCACCCAATGTCTCTTGAGTACCACCAATCCCTAATAATGCCTCCTCAATAAAGTTCATGGATGTATGCCAGTTGTGTTATGCTGAAAAAAAAAGAAAAAAATTGAAATGAAAAAAAAAATGATGAAAAGAAAGAAAAATTGGAAAAAGAAACTTAGAAAAAGAAGAAAAAGCAAAGAAAAAAAAAGAATGAATATTTAGTGTTTATTTCATCGAGGCAATACCACCAAATTGGGCTCCACCAAATATGGCCTTAACTTATTTTTCTTGTATTTCTGACCGCCCAAATACTGGCTGAGGAATTCCGACTTAGTGTTAGGGTTATGAGAACTCAATTAAAGTGTTAATGCCTAGTGAGACCACCAAATACTGATCATATGTATGAATCTAGTGAGATAGTGAGCTATAAGAAAAAGAGTAAGAGAAAATGAATACAAAGGAATCAAAGAGAGCATAGTTTTTCTTGTCTTTCTCTAGGTTGAGTTACTTAGTAATCCGGGAATCTGGACTCTGTAGTACTAGTCTCTATGTAGCACCAAGTGAGAATGAGCCACCAAATATATAATCCTTTCCCTCAGAAATTCTCTACCTAAGCCTAAAGTCGGGGTGAAATTCATAGAATATTTTGAATACCCCGAGGGAAGAAGTCCGCCTATCCCGCTAGAATTTCTACTAGGGGTCAAGTACAGGCTTTAGAGGTGTATTAGTTTTCACTCGAATCCGTTGCAAAAGCTACATAGCCACACTTTCACGAATGTCTAGATTTCTAGAGTATAGAATGAAAACAAAAAGGAGAAAAATCTCTACGCATACACTTGATAAAATAATCAGTCCCTTAGGGACCCTTGCTGTAAATAATTTAGTCTTGCATTTGCTAGGGACTAGCAAGATTTAGGCATGGGGGTATGATTGTGCAGCAATCATAGCTCTTAATTGACCTAGATTAAGCTAGGACTTAGCATAAGTTAGGGAAATTCATGCACGCATACGCATTATCTGCATCTTTACTGCTTTACCATAGCTATGCATAAAATAATGCTATAATGTGCTGATCAAGTATATTATGTCAATTGCAGGGAATAAGCTGATCAGGAGCTGAATCTGAAGCTGGATCAGGAATAACGGGAGTTGCAGTAGAGCTGGAGCAGAAGGCCTAGTTTAGATGTAGGAATAATAATGTAAGGGGGTTAAAGGTTTTCTATTCTATTAAGTAGAAATAAAGCAGTAAAATGTGAAGAGCTTAGGTCCATCCTAGCCCTAGGATAGCCTAGAAACTTCCCCAAGCCTTAGCCACCCTTAGATTAGGTCACCGCACCCTAGGAAGCCCTAAAACCCTAGTTCCAACCCATCTCTAGATGTCCAAATAAGTTTTAGGACGTCCAGGACCCTTAGCCAACTCCCGCACACTTTAAACCCACTTCTGCAGTGTTATTGGACGTCGAGACACTTTGTCAGACGTCCAATTTCTGCAGAATGCCCAAAACAGAACCCGAAATCCTTCCTGACTCTGATTGGACGTCTAGACAACAAGTCTGAACTTCTGATTTTTCAGTATAAGATGTCTGATTATATTATTAGACATTTGATCCTGCTCTCCAATTCCTGTTTTGAGATTTAAGCCTTGATCTTGGATCTCTAGGTCCCTAAACCTAATTCCAACCCCATAGGAACCTAAATTAAGGTACCCTAACCCTAGTACGTCACCTCTGGACCTCCCTAAGGACCTAATTAGGTCCTCACTAAACCTAATTGACTTGGATCTTAGTAAATTACATCAGCCTATTCAATTGGACTCATTGAGTCCGATTGAGCCCTGATCTCAACACACACTGTCCAATTGGACTCAGTGAGAGTCCAATTGACCTAGACCTAAATTAATTGAGTTGTTTTACTCTCAATTAAGTTTTCACACACCCAACTAAACTTGTATTAAGTTTAATTGCACTTTACCTTAGTGAATTAGGGTTTATAACCCTAATTTGAGACGTACCTTGACCTAAACCTACTAGAACCTAACCTAATCAACCTAGCCACCTAAGTTTCGACCCACACACACCCACACACACCATCCACATGAAAATACCTAGCCTAGAGTTCTCTATAACTCTCTACCATGTGTGGTTGCCTTGGTTGCCAAAAATAGCAACCAAGAGCCATTCAATTTTTAGATCCACATTTGGTGGATCTAAAAACCACCATCCACCTTCTCTCTCTCACTCTCCCACGAGCTCCCACCATAGGCCTCTCTATAGAATTCCATAATTCTCTAGAGAGCTTCCCTTAGGTCTATAAAAAGACCCAATGGGTGGCCATTTGCACCCATTCACTTCCTTGGCATCCATTCCACTTAGGCTAGCCACTTCCATCTCCACTCCACCTCCACGAGTAGAGCACCACCATGGAGGCCACCATCTCCATGCCAGGAAGCTGGATCAGCTCCCCAACCTCTCTCCAAGGGCCAGCCTGAGCTCCATGGGCCGCCCCTCCTTCTCTCAGCCACGCAAAGGCCATCGGAGACCACCTCCAAATGCCCTTCCTTCTGCTAGATTAGTAGCTTAGCTTTTCATATATTTACTGCTTTTATTACTGCTTAGTAGCGTAGTCTTAACTTCTCCCCTAATGATGCATGCGAAATCCCCCCATTGATTCTTGTATGCAGTCATTTTCTGGTAGCTAGATTTCCATTTCAAGCATTTATGTATAAGCTTTCATTTATAATTCTGTTGTAAACAACTCTCTCACTGAATGAATAAAAAAAATGTTTTATATATATATATATCTGTCTCCATGTTATGAAATCACAATGAGCTTATTGATTGCTATCATATTTGCGTGATTCAAGTTTCTTGTCTTAATTATCTATCCATTCTGCAACTAAGCATGTCGTACTTAAATATGCAATAATCACGAACCGATATGTGATTCTAAATAAAGTAGAGCTGGATAAGATCGATTTCAAAAGTAAAAGCAATGCCTCCCAGAGTCAAACGACCGGGGCTCAAAGTCTCGTTATTTTTACAAAACAATATCTTTGTTGGATCATATTTCGCAACTATACTACGACGCTTTTATCAAAAACGCAAGTTACGATTTCTCCCAACACTGCCCTAGCATTAGGCTCATTGCCTTTTATGCTTTTCTTAAGAACAAGCGGTTCAACTGGAACCACTTGATTGTATATTTGATGAGCGAGCAGCCCACCAGCTCCTAATTTGAGACACTTCTTTCCCACATTTTCCTACATTTCAATGCTCCCATGTATATTAATCACAAATAATTTATCACTAGAGTCTCCATTTTTGATAAGCTCACTTATATAAAGATGGAGCAAGCTCAGGGAGCCCATGGTGAGGAAGCAACCCAAGAGCAGTAGCAAGAACCATCAGTGGTCCCTCCTTTCCCGCCTTATGAGCACTTTACCGCGACCTGTCCTCCTCCAGTGCGACCCTATCTGTCCTTCTACGTGTAGGACTAGGTTCTTTTGGACAAACCTCTTACCGATAGGGATTTTGTCAGCATACAAGATGTGACAGATGGTGTTTCTTTGATGATGCATCGGTAGAGAGACATAGACATGGTGATGATCAGACATGAGCATCTAGTATCAGAATACTTAATGCTTAAGGTCAGTTCTTGCATATGCTTGGAGAGTCTATTCATCGGATTCAGCAATAGCTTCGCCGGCCTCCTCATCCTCGCTAATCTACTACTATGCCTCCATCATTAGCAGCACCTCCTCCTCCTCCTACCTCTACATCAGCACCAGCAGACCAGCAGGTGACACCTCCTTGCAGGACATCTAGGTAGCCGACACTGAGATCGTCAGCTCAGCCCTACCTATGTCTTGGCTAGCCTACCTCCTCGGAGTGATCTGACTAGATGGACCTCAAGTTAGATACTGATCTCTAGAGCACGATGGATGCCTTCATGGCATCTTTAGAGGAGTAGCTTTAGCTTAGTTTCTATTTTGCTTAGCTTCTTGGATTGTAAAACTTTACAATTCTGTGCACTATTTTATCTTGCTCTGCTTATCTACACATTTATATTGTTGTTATATTATATGCATGGATATTATCGCTCTTAGCTATATTTTACTCTCTTAAAATTGCATGTTGAAATTATTATTGCTTCATTTACATGCTTAAGGGGGAGTTAATTGAAATTGATAGTAATTTTATTTTCTGCTGAAACAAAAAGGGGGAAATATTATGCATAACCATTTCAATTCATAATTATAATTTTGTTGTCATCAAAAAGGGAAAGAATGTAAGCACCTTTGTTTTAATGCACCAAAATTATGCTTCTTGCAAAACTAATATTTCAGGACTAGCACGGATCAGAGCTTTTCTCATGGACCCAAATTAGAACAATGTTGATCTGTCTTAGTATCTTTTATCTTTATTGAAGTGTAGGGAACCTCAAAATAAGTCTCAAATGGATTTTCCCGCTTAAAATTGAGTTTTAAGGTTATTGATCGACTAACCAACTTAATTAATCGATCAAACCGGCCCATTTTAGGAAGTTGATTAATACACTTTTGATCGACCAATTAGGTTAATTAATCGACTAATCAGTGACCGATCAAATAATTAGATTGATCGACCAAATCTCGTTTTGATCAACCAATATACCTTAATTAATTGACCAATTTGATTTCCTTTTTAGGTTTATTTTTTAGTATAAATAGAGGTCGTATGCAGCCCTTTTTACATACAACTTTCAATAGAAAAATCCTCTCAAAAGAATAGAGATTCTCGTGCTTCTTCAAGTGTTTCTATGCTTTGATTCTCACGCCTTTCAAAGCACGTCGATTCAAACCTCCACTAAAATTCTGGTTTGACTTTTATTGAGGTTCCATAGATCTACATTATTCTTTTTACATTGTTGTTTTGATTACTAGATCCCAAGTTGTTGGGAGAGATTCATTGTTGTTGTTGTTGTGCTTCTCTTCAAGTTGTAAAAAGAAGTGTTTTGTAAAGAGGTTGTGCCACCCTCATTCAAGTGGTATGATAGTGGATTGACTCGCCTCGACTAGTCGGGAAATCCTAAGCTGAGAAGCTTAGGTAGTGATTTTCACCCACTTTGGGTTTCCACTATAAATCCAGGTGTATTCTATGCTTGTTTATGTTGTGAATTTATTTTTTAGTGAAATTTCCTTTAAACCAATATTATTCACCCCTCCCCTCTAATATACTATTTCAATCCACAGACAACTCTCATTTACGAGTAATAGCTAACATCTTAAGGAATAGGGCATTGCTGGGCTACACTCTATCCTCAAGAGGTAACTAATCCCCATATCAGGCTCGAAGTCACTATTTTACTAAAGTACAAATAGGTTAACTCAAAAGAAAAAAAAAGCCAACTAAATAACCTGAATGTGGAGCATCGTAGTGTTATGCCTCCCACATCCATCCAAAATGGTAACAAGCCCTATGATCCTGATAACACTCGAAACTTCTAGTAAACTCGAAGTGGAGTCTCGTAGTGCTACTCTTCCCACATGAGTACAAGGTCACTAATGTCTTGTAATGCTATCTTTCAATCCCTGCCACGCTGGTCTCAGATCTTGAGAATCAACCTAACTACCTAAAAGAAGCAACTTTTTTTTTTATAATGATTTTGCAAATTTTTATTATGTACAAATTTTCTGATGATTGTTTTTTTTTAATTTTTTATGTTTGCATTTTTTTATTATACATAATTTTTCATTTTTTTTCATTTTTTTTATTATTTATTTACAATGTTAGGTTACTTCCCAACCAACGCTAAGTTTAACGCCTTCAGCCGGACGGTATGAAGGTGATGCATATCTATCAAAGTATTGGTTCAGTAATTCCACTATGGCTCTCTTAAATGGACGAGCAGGAGGATAAGGGAAATTGGCACGCAGTCCATACTTAAGGAAGTGTAGACGATTAACGTACCAGGTCCTGATGGGATTTCTTATACCAATGGCATATGCCATTATTAGTGTGGTTGTACAAGCCACACTTGACGCACAATCCCATATGCTATGCCCTACACCGTTTAGCCATATTACTTCTCCCATAGAAAGGAGATTTCTGAAGTGCATGAATCTCTTCACAGCACACTTCCCTCACTTTTAGTAGGATCAACAATCGTACATCTACAGGAAGATCCATGTCGTGGTGAAGTGAACAGGCGAAGGTGAGGAAGATGGGGTCGCGGAAAGTCATGGTGCAAGTTGCTAATGTGCTCAAATGCTCTAGTGCTCTAGAAAGTAAGAAGGGGGATGAGAAGGTATTGCCTCCAATGTGTGCTAAGTTTTACGTCTTCAGCCAGGAGAAAACCTAGAATAAAGAAATAGTAGAGATATTGGTTAAAGCTCCTAAGAGTATGATAAGGAAATGACGTTCCAGAGTAAGTGAGTAACATAAAATATTGGCTAATTGGTGATGGATACTAATGTAAAAGGGTCGATAATAAGAGTAAACAAGAAGAATAGAGTGTATTGTAGAATAAGACTTGGGAATAGTATAGGCACAACCTGGTTAATTATTACTTTTGGCATAGCACTCGAGTTATCAGGATCATAAGGATCATTAAAACTTGAGGATAATGGAGGAATAGGAAGGTGAATGACAAACAGAATCCCTAGGGTGACAAAACTAAAGATTTGATCATCAATCCGAGTCTTCCACCCAATAATCTCAATAGTTGGCCTAGTATTCTCCTTGAAGAAAATTAAATTCAACAAATGATTCATCCAATCATCAGGCAAAGAGTCCAAATCTCTTCTTTTCTTGTAGTAAGGGATTATACCTAACTTAGAATCCTCAACCATATTGTCTTCTTTTGAACGTCAAAACACTTGATTGATTTCTTCAGGTGTATTTTCAATGTATCTGCAACCATTAAACTCAGTGATTGTTACCTAAAGCAACATAGGATCCTCAAATAATTTTGAAGACTTATGCAATTTACTATCAAAATGAGTAGGTAAGAAGCCCTTGAAATCTTCATAAGGTATTACTTCAAAAATTTTTGAAAGATCCTTATTATCATCACCTTATTGTCCTTTAAGGTTTTCATTTACCTTCAATTCTAATTGAATTACTTCATTCTCAAAAGATAATTCACTTTCAACTTCCTTAATTTCTTTTTCTTCATTTGTGAAAGAATGGTTGAACATCACATTCTCTTCATAACACAAGGATTCTTTATTACACTCTATCCAACCATCCTCAAAACCAAATTTAGTATTAAGATTTTGTGAAGTACCGCAATTTGAATCACATTCTTCACAAATTATTATTGTAGGTAATTCACAATTTTTCCTACCAATGGAGGTGTCCTCTTGATCATTTTCCTTGAAAAAATCTTCTTTGAAGTGATAAGGTATTTTATGTTCAACAGCTTCTTCCATATGACCTACTTCTTCTAGTAAGTTACAGTCATCAACAAAATTTAAGCTTTTTGAAGCCTTGAAAATATCTAATTGTGTCTTCTTATCACCAAAGGCTATTTCCAATATCCCTGATTCACAATCTATATTAGCCTTAGAAGTTGCTAGAAACAGCCTTCCTAGAATGATAGGAGCATTCTTAATATTCTTAGGGATTTCCATATCTAACACCAAGAAATAAAATAGAAGGTAGAAATCCATAACCCTGACAATCACATCTTCAAGAACTCCTTTGGGTTTCTTAATTGGTCTATTAGCTAGTTGAAGAGAAATAGAAGTGGTTGGAGTTCCTCTACTCCAAATTTTTCAAAAATTAGAGTAGGCAAAAGATTGATTGAAGCTCCTAACTCTAATAAAGCTCTGTTAAAAGTAATATTACCAATAATACAAGTAATCCAAGGATTACCTGGGTCTTTCTTTTTAATGGGCATGTTTTGTTGAATAACTGAACTTATTTGCTCAGATAAGACTATCTTTTTAGGAGTCTTAACTTTAGCTTTACGTTTTTGTGTGCACAATTCCTTTAAAAATTTTACATATGTAGGTATGTGTTGAATAGCATCAATCAAAGGAATGTTTATTTAAACTTTCTTGAAGGGTTCAAGTAATTCTTCATTATTAGCTAAAGTTTTCTTTCTTGAAGTTTTATCTTTTAAAGCATCAGCAAAGGGAATGTGAAATGGTGTGAGATTAGGATTAGTTTTGAGGTCAGATTCTTTAGAAGTTTTTTTATATTTTCTTCATTTTCAGAATCACTCTCAACCACTAAGGGTGACTCTTCAATAGTTTCTTTGTTGAAATTTGGGGATGACATACCTCCTTAGTAATCCTACCACTCCTAAGTGTAACAACATTTGCATTAGCTTGAGGATTATTATCTCTATTTTAAGGTTGTTGTTGTCTAGGAATGTTTGGAATAGGATTAAATGGAGAGATTTAGGGTTGGTTCCTATTGAATCTAGGTGGAGGGTTCGAGTTAGGTAAATTCCTAGGGTTAGGCTCTAGTTGAGCAGATAAAACTCCAAGTGGTTGGTTATCTTTTCTTTGATTTCTCTCATCCCTAATTTCATTCATCAATTGTTGTTGAGTGTTGACAAGTTATAACATTAATTGTTGCACATCTCCTATTTTGTTGTCAAACTCACTTATAAATGACTAGGAATCTTGTGTAACTATATTTTGGTAGTTATTTGGAAATGGAACTGGGTTGAATTTAGGTTGGGACATTTGGTTAGGTTCATACCCTTTGTTCCTCCAAGAAAAATTAGGGTGATTCCGCCAACTTGGGTTATAGGTGTTGGAATATGGGTTATTTTCTTGCCTAAAGTTACCCTTAAGAGCTTGAGCATCTTCTAATTGAGTGTAGGAAGATAAAGGAGAATCTAAGGTTGAGATTTGGACATTAGAATTATACATGGGCATTGGTTCTTGGAAAAGAGGGGCAAAAGAGGGTTGAACTTCACATGCATGGGATCTAAGGTTAGATCTTTGACTCTCAAGTTCCTTTACTAAAATACCAACCTTGTCTAACCTTTTGCTAATCATCTCCCATTCTCTAGTGTTCCGTATCTCATGAATTCCTCCTTTAGAATTTGTCCTATCAAAAGCATCCATTGAAGCATGATTAAGGGAGTTCTCACTCATGTTTTCAAACAATTCGTAAGCTTCATCTTCTCCCTTAGGAAATTCCCACCATAGGCAGCATTGACATTATACCTAAGTTGTTCATTAAGGCCATAGTAGAATATTTGAACTATCTGCTAACAAGGAATTCCATGATGTGGGCAATTCCTAAGAACTCATTAAGTCTCTCCCAAGCTTCGTGGAGATGTTCACTAGGTTGCTGAGTGAAACTAATAATGGCTCTCCTCATAGCGTTGGTTTTACCTATAGGAAAGTACTTCTTAAGGAATTCAGATTGAAGTTCGGCCCAAGTGTTTATCGATTTTCCTATATTTTGATACAAGAATTTAGTCTTATCTTTTAATGAGAATGGAAACAATCTCATCATTAGGGCATCCTCACTTAGATTTCTATTTCTCATAGTTTTACTAATAGTCTCTAATTCATCTTAGTGTAGAAAAGGGCTCTCATTGCTATGCCTAGAAAAATGAGGTAATAAGGTTATGGTGGAGGGTTTTATTTCAAAATCATCATCAACTTCTGGAATATGAACAAAAGGTTCAAGGATTTGACTTGAGGGATTATAAAATTCCCTTAAGGGTCTTTGTTGATTATAGGCTGAAACCTGTAATATAATTCTTGTTATTCTTGTTGCATGTCCAAAAATTGTTAATACAGTTGCCGCAATAATTGATTTTAAATTTCTTGATTATTCATTTGTTTATTACTAGTCCTACGTGGTTATTTAATTAAAGGTTCTACTAAATTAGGAAATAAAGATCTATCACCAAGCATACAAAAGAAAAATGCAATACAAAAATACAATACAAACAACTAACACGATAAATTAAGAAGGTAAATTGATTAATCTAGATTAAGTAAGGTCATAAAACAAAAAAACAAATTACATTATTTTCCTTATTGACCTACGATATGCCTAAAATAACTTAAATGAGAGGCTCTAGTGCCCTATATGCATGCTTGTGCCATTCACACACAAGTGTGCAAACCAAAGAAATTAAAACAAACACAAGGCAAACAAGTTCTTTAAACAAAAGATGAGGTGAGTTTTAGGGTTTTAATCTTTATTTACTTTTTATTTTATTTTTGAATTTTCACTTTTTATTGATTTTTAGCAAACAAAGTTACAACTTAATTCCTTTATTAAATTCTATGCATGCGAAGAGTAAAAATTCATGAACAAGTATTTGAGTTGGTTTAGAAAATGTACCTGCTTCCAGCACTCTACAAATTTTATGCAGATCACAGAAAATTAAAAACTAAAGGCAGTTATACAGTCCCTAGCATGATTGTCCTAAATATGCAACTTCTAGGGTTGAAATGCAATTTTTATGTGTAAGTTTTCTTTATTTTTAAAGCACAAACAAAATAAAATCTAACTAACCTTTTAATTAACTTAATTAATTACTAATCTAGTACTAACTAAGTGAAAGGAAGAAAAATAATAAAGGCTATGTACAAAACCAAAATAATCTCTCACTCACACTAAGCCTAGTACATCAATTCTAAAATAAAAATAAAATCCTAAAACCATTCCTAAAATCCTAAAATCTGAAATGCTCTAGCTAGGTCTTAGACTCCTTCACCTTGGGCCACCAAGAAGACGAGCATGGCGAATCCACCAAGTACACCAAGTACCTCGTACCAAAGAAAATAAACGGACAAATCAAACTAAAAAGAAATGTAAGGAAATAACAAAAACACTAACAAGGATAATAAACATTTTTTTAAATTTTTATTTTTAAAATAAAACTAACAACCTAATTGCATTTTAACGTCACCCCGACAACGGTGCCCTAAACATGACGTGCTCAAATCCTATAGTTAAAATTATGTCATAGCCAATAAGAAGGTTAAGTTTAAAAATTATATCAAACTATTAATAATTTGGCGAGTCTGAATTGTTTCGTTAGGAAGCTCTAAAGTAATTCCTAATTAGATTGATAGGCTAATTAATGCACTTTAAATACAAAAATAAAAGTTAACTAGGAACTTAAATACATTCTAATACTAACGTAACTAAAAACTACCACCAAACAAAGGAAGGAGATTTGGTAATTTACAAACATGCAAATTTTTTTTTTTCCAATTTTCTAGCCTACACGAAATGCCAAGATGAGAGATTTAACCACTATGAAACATTAACTCATGAAAACTGTAAGTTGAAAAAATGCAATACTATAATTAAAGAGATTTATAATTTTCACATGAAATTTTGACTAAAATAAACTCGAGAGAATAGAAACATAACTAGTTACGGACAATGTCATACATCACACATCAACTAAAAATGCGCTGTAAATTTACACATCTAAAGCATTGAAATTAAAAAGAGGGATAAGGAGCTCATGCAGTAGCCGGAGAAGGAGACGAGGAAGAACTGGAAGGGCTGGTGGCATTGCTATTGGTAGTTGTAGCGGACAAGAGAAGAGGATGGGAGCAGCTGCTGAAGGTGGTGACTGTCGCGGTGGTCGGCGCAGCAGGGGAACTGGTGTGACATGGAGAGGAGAGGAGGGAAGAGAGTAGGTGGCTGTAGGCGTGGGATGTTGCTGCATCTACTGTGGGAGTTGACGGAGAGGGCAGAGAGAGCGGCTCGACGGGGAAGAAGAAGATGAGCAGAGGGGGCAGATGCGGTGGCTGATGATAGTGGTGTAGCCGGCGGTGGTGTTGGGTTGTTGTGGAGGTGGAGGAGGGTTAACAGAGGGGAAAGGAAAAAGGAGGTGGAAAGGGAGTTGGGAAAGGAGAGGAGGCTAAGGAGAAGAGAGGAGGGGAAGTTGTGTGGTGGTGATGGTGGAGCTGCAATGTGGAGAAGGAGGGCGGCGGTGGGTGGAGGAGCGACGTAGCTTGGTGGTTAGGGTAGTGGGCGACGACGAGGCCGAAGAGGAGCGATGGAGGTCTGTGGTGGCAGTTGCGGCTTGTGTGGGCGTTGGCAAGGAAGGAGAAGAGGAGGAGAGGGTATCGGCGCTGGCGGTTTTGAAGGTGGGGGCAGCCGGTGGTGGTGGTGGGTTATGGTGATGGAGGGACGACTGTGATTGTGGAGGATGGGTGTGTCGAAGGGAGTAGAAGGAAAAAGAGAGGAAAAATATATATCGCATGTCAACATCCCCTTACATAACCATGTAAACATACCCACGTGTCCTCAACTTCCCTCTCATTCAAGTACCTCGTAACCGCACCCCACTCCCTCTCTTTTTCCCCTCACACGCACACCAAAGGGAAGGAGGCGGAAACCAACCAGTTCCCACTCCCTCCATAATCCCTCTCCCTCGTAAAACTCCTTCCCCCTCACCTTTTTCCTCTCTTTTTCCTTCTACTCCCTTCGACACACCCATCCTCCACCATCACAGTCGTCCCTATATATATATATATATATATATATATATATTTTTTTTTTTTTTTTTTTTTTTTTTTTTTTTTGCTTTGAAAAAAATAAAGGGGATTAGTGAGAACAAGGGAAGGAAAAAATGAGGTTAAGGATTTGATTTTTCTCCACGTAATTATAATAATAGGATTCCTTTAAACCTACATTACTTGGATACATAGAATAAATATGTAAAAATATGTAAACATGTATAATTTAATGTTATTTAGATTCATTGTATGTGAAAATGTTAATTAAGCAATTAGTTATATTATTACGCTAATTATTTGTATTAAGCTATGAAACTACATTAAAATTAACTAATTATCACATGCAAATGAAGTTGTATCATCTACCTAGGGATTAACTAAGTGCAACCTCTGCTTAGTTGAACTCCCTAGGTACTTTGTAAACATTTCTTCTTAATATCAAAGTGCCTTTCTTCATTATTTAATTTTCAATTTCAAGTAGCAACTTTATTTATTTTAGTGCAACACTTCTCTCTTCTAATTACCCTAGGTGCAGTTGCCTAGGGTGAGTTTAAAAGGGAAGACTTCTCTTGTCACTTAGGTTCTAGTTGTTAGGCATAGTTTATTTAGCATAATTTTATCTTGGCATTCGCATCCCACTTATTTCTAAGTATAAAAATTTACAAAAATCAAAATACAAAAAGAGAAGTGTTGATTTGAGAGGTGAGAGAAAGAATCACTTATTTGACTAACAAATTAACCTCCTTGGATGACTCTAGATACCACCTCTATCTAGGAATATAAATTTAAAAGTCGATCAGTTTTACACGTTGCAACAACATTAAAACACCCATTTATAAAACCATGAAGATCTCGCATCACTCTTCCAACAACTCTACCACATATTCTTCCACCACCTCCAAGCCTTCCTATGTAGATTAATTCCCTCCCTTGGGTTCTCCTTAGTAGAAACTCCATTAAAGCATTCCTTTAGTCTTCCTCCTTCAAATATCTACATCTACTTTGATGTTGTTGACAGAACTCCCCACCACCGTGACTCCACTTCAGATCCATCTCCTACTACTTTATTCTTCTTATTACTTTTAGATTTGTTCTAGTTAGTTCTATTTCCTTGTAAAAACTCTACTTGTAATCATTCATCTATTGAAATAAAATTATTAGTTTCTCTATCCCTTGCTCTCTCTCTATGTCTATTCTCTACTTTTATCTTGCTTATAGCTAGTCATATTTGTTTTCCTCTATCTAGAAACTACAAAAAAAATCTACATATTTGAAAACGAAAAAAAAAATCATGCAAGCAAATTTCTTTTTACTTGTCTCCCCATATTTGACTTGGACTCCCTATTTGGTTATTATCAATTGATTAGAAGTTTTTGCACGCTGCAACCAACGATTTTTAACTATTGCATGAAAACACCTATCAATTTTGGCATTGTTGCCGAGGAGGCAATGGAGTTTGCTTCTATCTTTTGCATTCAATTTTGCATTCGTTTCTCTAACTCCATGATGAGGGAAGAAAATTGCCCTCACGAAATACGTCTAATTGGCTTGTGAATAGACTGGTCGAACTCGCTTGGACTTGATCTGTGTAGGAAAGCGAGGAGGCGCAATCCATGGAACAGTTATGAATCAACATATTATCTCTTAACAACTCCCCATAATATCTCTTAACAAATTTCCATTATCTCTTAACAACCTCCCACTCATGTAGTCTACAAAAAGCCCCTAATTACACATTGAAGGGGGGCAAGCCAAGGCTTTCAGCCGACCACCTGATATGTATGTTTCCACTGATAGTGAAGATTGAGGGTTAGATCCCCTCCCCTGCCGTACACCCCTTGAGGTGGAACTGGGTCAACAATCGATGTGTTCATGTGATTGCCTTTCTTATTTTTATTTTTCTTGTGGCTATGTTAGCTTCACCAAGTGAGTCCGTGGCTGCTGGAGGTGGTTGTGGTGGTGATTAAAGACTGGATGAGGACCTGCAATGGCGGTGAAAGGCGGAGGCCTGGTGAACACTTGTAGACATGAAAATGGGCTTATTGCCCCAGTTAGAGCATTCAAGAGAGTCGTCGGAGCACGGTGAATGCGAGGGTGGAGGTTTTGTGGCATTTCATTGTGTGTGGAGCTTAGGCGAAGGCGGAGATGTAGGTAATCGGTGGGTTTGTTTCGTATTGCAAGTGAAGGACCAATAAGCCCAATTAGGTTAAGGCTTTTGGTCAGTGGAGCATCGCAAGGGTAGCGGTGGTGTTGTTTTAGTATTTGGCTGAGTGTAGTGACCACGCGGCCTCGTCGAAGGTGCAGCCAACATTGCAGAAGACGAAGGGGGAAGTGGGTGAACGGCGATTGAATCAAAGAGATAAGGAGCTAAGAAGGGTCTAGAGATGGAGAGGAAGAGGGTAGACCTACTCTAACAGAAGAAAGTGGAGGATTTGGTGCTATCTATGATTGGCCGGCCCCGAGGAAGGTGAACTCTTCGACGAGGGAGACAGGGCTTAAACTGGCCGAACTGTGGTTGGTTCTGGTCACGAAGAATAGAGGAGAAGCTTGGTGCCTCCAATTTGGCCATTGGAGGAGCGAAAGAGGAGAGGATAGAGGGCTGATAGCGAAATACGCGTGATTTGTAAAAGCGGGTTTTTAACGTCGTTGTAACACGTGAATCCGCTTTCGCTTTTAAATTTATATCCTAGATAGGAGAGTATCTAGGGTCGTCCAAGGAGGCAAAAATTACAAAATTAATCCTCTTGCTTGCAGATAGATCTCAACTTTCTTTTTGATATTTTTCAATATGTAATTTTTTTGTATTTTGAAAAGACGAGGGCAAATTGCAGATTGTAGCTAAAAGAATTAACACCTACAAATGATTAACTAAAATCTAAAAGATAGAAATATCTTCTTCCTAAGCTCACTCTAGGCAAGTGGAGGCCTAGGGCAATTTGGAAGAAGAGGTGAAACAAGTGCTAGAACCAAAACAAACAACTGCAATAAAAAGCTAAAAGAAGGCAATTTTGATTGAGTAGAATGAGTGTTCCTTTCAAGGACAAGTAGAGGAATGCTTCTACTAAAATTAAACAATCTAAAAGCAAGAAAAGAAACACAAATCCTCTTGTAACAATGGTGAAGAAGGTTGTCTTCTTGCTCCAAGCCTAGCTGCTCCTTGGCTTGAAAAGAGGGCTTCCTTCTCCTCCTTCCTTGAGAGCTCCTCCAAGGTGGAAGCTTCCACCTTCAATGCTCTCTCCAAGGGGTGGGCGTGCACCACCCTTAAGAACTCCTCCTAGGTGGCGTGGACCACCTTCAAGATCTCCTCCAAGATCTTCCTTGCCTGGCTTCTCCTTTGGCTGGAGTGACCCAAGAGAGAAGGGAAGAGGGGAAGGCACCAAGGGGACAGAATATCCCCTTAATCTTCTTCTTCTTCTCTCTTGGACGTGGGCTTCTTGGTGGAATATGAGAGTGAAATTGCTAGCCAAGGATGGCTTGAATGGTGGTGGGTAGTGGTCTTTTTATAGGGTAGGATGGGGGGTTAAGGTGCCCCTTGAAATGGAGGGCTAGGATGGAAGAATGGAGGTGGTTAGTGATCCTATGGCTAAGGAGAGTTGGCGCCAACCCAAGAGGTGTTAAAGGGGGTAGTTATGGTGGTGTTGGTGTCTTTTGGTGGTGGAGAGACACCACCATGTTGGTGCCAACATGGGGTCTTCTAGAAGGGGGGTTAGGTGGATGGTGGAGATGGGTTCAAAGGGGATTGTGTGGTGGAGATGAGGGGAGATTTTGGAGGGAAAAGTGGCGCCATTAAGGGGTGGTTATGGGTAGTTTTTGGCACCACTTTTAAGTGTCTTTTGGAGGTGGTGGGTAGGTTAGGTTGGTGCCAAGTAGGTTAGCTTATGTGGAGCTTAGGTGGAGCTAGTTGGGTGGAGTTGGTAGGTGGGTTTTTGGGGTGGTATAAGCCAAGGAAGTTGGAGCATAGCTAAGCTAAGCTAAGCTAGCTTAGCTAATGGAGGAGTAGAGGAGAAGGTAATGGAGCTAGGGTTTAGAGGAAGGAGCTGAGGAGGAGAAGTCTGGAACTGAAATTTGGAGCTGGCTGCTGCTGAAGAGGCTGGCATGGAGCTATTCTAGCTGGCTTAGCTTGCTAGTTCTTTGCTAGCTACTAAGCCAAGCTAAGGTAAGCTAGCTTATACCATAATGAGCTAAGGTGAGCTGGGTCTGGTGCTCCCGGGGAGAATCAAGCTGGTTGAGGCAGCTAAGGTAGCTTAGCTCAACTGAGTTGAGCTAAGCTGAGTCCCCGGGAGCTGGACTTGAGCTTCCTGAGCTGGGATGAGTTCTTCTTCAGCTGGCTGGAGCTGAGTGGAGCTGGATGTAGCTGGATCTGAGCTGAGGTGAACTCCTGTCAACTTAGCTGAGCTAGCTAGAGCTCCCTGTGGACTAGTGGGAGCTGAGATGAGCTAGACTCAGCTAAGTTGAGTTGCATCTGAGCTGACTTGAGCTAGGGTGAGCTAAGGTGAACTCTCTTGAGCTGCCATCCAGCTGAGATTAGCTGAATGGAGCTGGGATGAGCTAACCCTAGTTCAAGTAAGCTATGTTCCAGCTGCGGTGAGCTGGATCAAGCTGAGGTGAGCTGGATCAAGCTGAGGTGAGCTGGATTAGGCTGAGTTCCAGCTAGTCTGGGCTTCTCCTTCACCATTTGCCTTCTTGAGTGCTAGGGTTTTAGGGATCTATATAATTGTATATCCCTAACACTCACAAAAACATATTAAAAAGACAATAAAAAATGCAATGCATGCCTAACCTATTTTATGCCTAAATGCAGCCTAAAAACCCGTTTGCGGAGTAAAATCCTAAGAGCTAGGTTTGTTTTAATGCATAAGAATGATGATAAACTGGCGTTTATCACACCCCCATGCTTATCTTTTCCTAGTCTCTTGGCAAAACTTAAAACGGAATTTTTGGGAAATCTAATTTTTTCGACTTTTGAGGAAAAAGAGATTAATGGACCTTGGTAGATTAAAGTACTGGAGGTACGGGATTTGTTGAAGATAAACATCAGGATTTATTTTTGGATCCAACCATTAGACAGAACGGGATCAATATATCTTCCAGAAAATTCACAAATTAACCCCTTGTTAATTCAGATGACTTGAAATGTTTGTTTTTAGGATTTTTCTAGCTCGTGAATCTGATTCGCAACTTGCAAAATCCTTTAAAACCTTATGTCTGTGCTTATGAAAAGCCAACATTTATAAGGACGTGTTATTATTATTATATATATATTTTTTTTTTTTTCTCTCCCATGCTTATTTTTAGCTTAGTCTTACAACAGATGTGTCGGGATCATCATTCCCGTTACCATTCCTCGAGGGGGCTCTGGCACCAGAACTTCGGGATAGCACTGTCCATGACACCACCCAGGAGCTCACAACCCCAAAACATGATGCGGTGAAAAGGGGCGCTCCAAGCAAACTCAAGCTCTTGCTCCGACGCTATAGGTAGAGCACCGTCCAAGACACTTGAGCTGCTAAAATGCGCTTTAATGCTCCATCTAAAGATATGAAATATAGATATAGAGCAGCACCAAGGCGGTAACATGTTGACATCGCGTCCTCAAAGAAGGTATTTTCCTTCTTCTTGGCGGTGGGAACTCAAACCAATGATCTGCTTCAGACTTTTACTAAATCCAAACACGGGAGTTTTTCAAAAAAATTTTAATCATTTTTCAGTGTTGGCTTGTGTGTGGAAATAGACATAAGAAGTTTCTTAAGATACGCAAGTTTTTGAATCAGAAACTGAGTCAAATACTTTCCGTATTACAAAATAGGATCAAGTCACTTGAACTATCATGAGTTCAGGTGGAATTTTAGAGAAGGATATCTGATCTAGTCTAAAATAGACCCTGGAATTCTAATGATCCGATCTATATCCTTATCCCTAGTTTGTTAAAGATTAAATCCCATTGTATCAAAAGTGAATTTTTCAACCATAGTCCCGATTTCAAAATTTTTCCTCAAAAAGTTTTCAACATTTTTATTTTATTATTAATATTATTTTTTTTTTTTTTGGGTATGCAAGTAGGAAATAAAGAAAATTGTATGTTTTTAGGTTTTGAACATCCTAAATCGATCGTAAAAATTTAAAAACACCCCCCCATGCTTAAGAAATGCCATGTCCTCATGCATTAGGAGGGAAAAGGGATCACCTTAGTGAAGAACGGTCGGGTTTAGGATGAACAAAACCTGGAAGAAGAAAAAAAAGGAAAGCAAGAAAAAAAATTGATGGGTTACCTCCCATCCAGTGCTATCTTTTACGCCATTCAGCCGGGCGTGATGTGCACTAGTGATCAAGGGTGGCTGGCTCAGTAAAATTAAAAGATTCAGATGGAATTCTAGGCGTATGGTCAAAATAGGGCTTTACACGCTGGCCATTGACTTGAAATGTCGAATTAGTTTTTGGATCAAAAAGGTCAACAGCGCCGTATGGATATGTTTTATGGACAATAAAGGGGCCGGTCCATTTAGATTTTAATTTGCCAGGAAAAAGACGTAATCTCGCATCGAAAAGCCAAACATGTTGATTAACGTCAAAGTGTTTCCGAACAATATATTTATCGTGAAATTTCTTTGTTCGGTCTTTATAAATCCTCGCATTTTCATAGGAAAAATTACGTAATTCTTCCAATTCAGTTAATTGTAATTTTCTATGGTTACCGACGTCAGATAAATCCATATTGAGTTGTTTTATTGCCCAAAAAGTCCTATGTTCTAATTCTACCGGGAGATGGCATGCCTTCACAAAAATCAGACGGAAGGGAGACATGCCAAGTGGAGTTTTAAAAGCGGTACGGTAGGCCCATAAAGCGTCGTCCAATTTGGTGGACCAATCTTTACGGTCGGGCCTAACCGTCTTTTGTAAAATATTTTTAATTTCCCGGTTAGAAACTTCAGCCTGGCCATTAGTTTGGGGGTGATATGGTGTGGAAATTTTATGATTAACCCCATATTTAGAAAGGAGGTGATGGAATTGTGAGTGGGTGAAATGTGAGCCTCCGTCACTGATAATGGCTTTTGGTATGCCGAATCTTGAGAAAATATTTTTCTTAAGAAATTCAACAACCACACGGTGATCACTAGTGCGGGTGCGTATTGCTTCTATCCATTTAGAAACATAGTCGACTGCAACTAATATATACAAATACCCACCAGAGTTGATGAACGGTCCCATGAAGTCGATGCCCCAAACATCAAAAATTTCAACTTCTAAAATAGGATTAAGGGGCATCATATCCTTTCGAGTCATGTTGCCGATGCTCTGGCAACGCACACAGGACTGAACGAAGTCATGAGCATCTTTGTGCAAGCTGGGCCAATAAAATCCCGCATTAAGGATTTTGGCTGCAGTTTTCTTGCCCGAAAAATGTCCGCCACAGGCCATTGAGTGACAATGTGTTAAAATATCATGGATTTCAGAATTGGGGACACATCGTCGAATAACCTGATCGGCACAAATGCAGAAAAGGTCGGGCTCCTCCCAAAAATAATATTTAATATCAGCAAAGAACTTATCCCATTTTGTTTTTGGCCAATCAGTGGGGATTTGTTCTGTTGCTAAGTAGTTTGCGATGGGTGCAAACCAAGGGAGGGTTGTAGCAGCTAAAATACTTTCATCAGGGAACTGATCTGGCAGGGTCATTATGTCATTCGTCATAAGACGAGAGAGATGGTCAGCCACTACATTGTGCAATCCCGCCTTATCCTTGATTTCCAGGTCAAATTCTTGGAGCAGCAGAATCCAACGGATAAGGCGGGGTTTCGCATCTTTCTTTGTCAGCAAATATTTAATTGCTGAGTGGTCTATATAAACAGTGACACGTGACCCCAACAGATAAGATCTAAATTTTTCTAAGGCAAATACAATGGCAAGAAGCTCCTTTTCAGTAACCGTGTAATTCCGTTGTGCATCATCAAGGGTTTTGCTAGCATAATAGATCACAACGGACTTCTTGCCAATTCTTTGCCCTAGAACGGCCCCTACAGCAAAATCTGAGGCATCTGTCATTAATTCAAAGGGACTATTCCAATCAGGTCCCTGCAATATTGGCGCCTCAGTAACCTCTTTCTTCAACCTCAAAAAACTCTCCAGGCACTTATTATTAAAATCAAATGGCTGGTCTTTAGTAAGAAGCTGACTTAAAGGCTTGGAGATTTGGGAAAAGTTTTGTATGAATCGACGGTAGAAACCCACATGACCCAAAAAGGATCTGATTTGTTTGACAGTAGTGGGCGGTGGGAGCTTAGATATAGCATCTATTTTTGCTTTATCTACCGTGATTCCCTGCTTAGAAATAACATGCCCCAAGACAATACCTTCTTGGACCATGAAATGACTTTTTTCCCAGCTGAGGACCAGATTAACTTCTATGCACTTTTGGAGGGTTCTTTCAAGGTTTTTGAGGCAATGGTCAAAAGAATCCCCAAAAACAGAGAAGTCATCCATAAAAACTTCTAAACATTCACCTACCAAGTCTGAAAAAATTGCAAGCATGCACCTTTGAAAAGTCGCAGGTGCGTTGCAAAGATCGAAGGGCATTCTTTGGAAAGCAAAGGTTCCGAAGGGACAGGTGAAAGTTGTTTTGTCCTGGTCCTCAGGATGAACTGCCAGTTGATTATAGCCAGAATAACCATCCAAAAAACAGTAAAATTCCCGTCCGGCTAACCGCTCCAAGATTTGATCAATAAAAAAGAGCGGGAAATGATCCTTCTTGGTGGCGGTGTTTAATTTTCGGTAATCTATACACACGCGCCAAGAAGAAGCGGTTCGAGTGGCTATATTTTCCCCATTTTCATTGGTGACAACTGTTAGTCCAGCCTTTTTGGGGACAACTTGAGTTGGACTAACCCAGGAGCTGTCAGAAATGGGGTAGATGATATCAGCATTCAGCCACTTAATAATCTCCTTTTTTACCACCTCCTACATACTAGGATTCAAGTGCCTTTGTGGTTGACGGGAGGGGCGAGAATCGTCCTCTAAATATATACGATGTGTACAATAGGACGGATGAATGCCTTTAAGATCAGAAAGGGTCCAGCCAATAGCTTTTCGATATTTACTCAAAACCTGGAGAAGTTTGTGCTCTTGTGCCCCGGTGAGTCCAGAATTTATAATCAGGGGCAGGGTCTGATTTGGACCCAGGAAGACATATTTAAGGGAATCGGGCAAAGGTTTTAATTCCAATTGTAGGCCCGGTTCCGAAAGAGTTTCTGCTTTGTGGGTTAGAGGTGAGGTGAGAGTGAAAGGGTCAGCTGGAATGTTAGCTGGTCGTGTGGTTGAGGTGGAAGGGTGAGAAAAAGTAGATTGTTCAGGAACCGTATTTACAGCAAAACAGGAACCTAATTGGGAAATTTGCAATGTTTCCTCCACAATGTTTTCTATTTCTGAATCCGAATCATCAAAGAAATCTGGTTCCTGGAACTGCCTAGAGGCTTGAAAAATGTCTAGGGTTACAGATTCACCGCCACACATGATCTTCATCTTTCCAGAATCACAATCAATATTGGCGCGGGCAGTGGCTAAGAATGGTCTTCCAAGAATAATGGGGGCAAACTTAAGTGCTTCAGGTACCTCTATGTCCAGGACTAAAAAATCTACTGCGAATAGACAATCTTTGACCCGGACAAAAACATCTTCAACAATTCCCCTTGGTTTAATCATAGATCAGTCGGCTAATTGGAGAGTAACCTCAACAGGCTTCAATTCACCGATCTTAAATTCCTCAAAAATAACTGTGGGGATAAGATTAATTGAGGCACCACGATCCAATAGAGCGCGATCAAATGAGGTATCATTAATGATAACTTGGATTAGGGGTGCGTCGGGATCTTTTCTCTTAAGAGGCAATCGGCTCTGCACAACTGAGCTGACTGTCTCTGGAAGAATTACCTTTCCTAAATTCTTGGGCTGCCTTTTTGGAGTACATAAATCTTTTAGGAATTTTGCATAGGCAGGGATATACTTAATGGCATCTAGGATAGGGATATTAATTTCTACTTGCCCAAATAAATCCATTAATTCCTTCTCAGTGGGCTCGAATTTTGTCTTTTTCTTTTTTGAAGAGTGGAGGGTTGTGGAAATGGGGCAGGGTTGCCCTGTTTTGCATGAATTGGTTCCTGAACAATAGGAGGCGAAGAGTTAATCTGTGTGTCATTAGAGCGGGTTTCTTTAACAGGCAGGGTATTGTGAGTGGTTTTCCCATTCCTCAAGGTAACTGCATTTGCAGTCTGGTTGTTTCTAGGATGAGGACGGGGGGCCTGGCTGTTATTGAAACCCGGCGGATGCTGAGGTGCTGGCTGAATAGGCTGACTGTGATATCCACCTTGAAATTGATTCCTTTGATTATTTGGGTTGGGCATGGGTTGGGATGGTAAATTCCCAATAGGTCGATGATCAGGAGTAACCTTAACTTGGTGTTGTAAATTGGTAATCATGCGGGTTACTTCTGTCATTTGTGTCTGCATTCCTTGCAGAGTTTTCATGACCTAATTATTAATATCATCCTGGGATGGTCCAGGTTGTTACAAAGGTTGCCCATAATTCCCAAAATAGTTTTGTTTGGGAAAAGGAATCGGATTCGGGTTTTTCCAGGAGTGATTCGGGTTAGTCCTCCAATTTTGATTGGAAGTGTTGGAGGGGTTTCTAAATTGCTCCTGGAGAGCATAAATATTTTCCGAGGTGGAATCAAAAATATTTTGGTCAAAATTCCCAGTTAAATCTTGCGGGAAATCAGCCAGAATTTGCTGGCCAGCAGATGTGGCATCGATATTGTGTAGATTTTCTCTTCGGAGAATGTGTGGGGGGTTAGTGTGTGGAGAGTGGACGTGTGGAGCTTGTTTGTTTGTGAGCTTTTCTTCCATTTTCTTTTGGTGAATTTGCATCTGGTCCAGTCGTTGAGCTAACATATATAAATCATCATGTGTGACTGGAACAGAGGTGGTTTTGGAGTCAATTTCATGGACTTCATGTCTGGGGTTTTGTGATCTACCAAAAGTGTCCATTTAAGTCATGTTAAATGAGTTTTCACTCATTTCTTCAAAGAGAAGATAGGCACTTTCGGCGTCTTTGTTAAGAAAATTGCCCCCACATGAGGCATCCACAAATCGTTTTAATTGATCTTCTAATCCGTGATAGAAGATCTGCACTAGCTGCCATTGTGGAATTTCATGGTGGGGACAACTTCTTAAAAGTTCCTGAAATCTTTCCCAGGCTTCGTGGAGGGGTTCACCAATTTTTTGTTGAAAGGTCGTTATAGATCTTCTTAATGCATTTGTTCGACCGATTGGAAAATTTTTTTTAAGAAAAGCACTTTTTAATTGGGGCCAGGTGGTAATAGGACGCCCAACTGTTCTAAACCAATGTGATGCTTTGTCTTTAAGAGAGAGAGGAAAGAGTCTCATTAACCACATGTCTTCCTGCACATTGCGGGAACGAGTGGTTTGAGCGAGGACAGTTAATTTCTCGAGATGACAAAAAGGGTCCTCTCTTGGAAGACCACGAAAATGCTTGATAAGGTTTAGAATGGCGGGTTTGATTTCAAAATCCCCTTGTGGTATGACCACCCCTGGTCTTTCCTTATAATTGGAAGGATCATAGAAATCCTTAAGAGGAACGACAGGCTGTTGGCGGGGTGGTGGATTTTGTCCTTGATTAGCTAGGTTCGTGGCAGTCCTAGCTAGATCTTCTTGATTTTGTTGTAGTCGAGCCAAATGGTCGACCATTAATGCAAAGGGATTTGTATTATGGGTTATAATTGGAGGGTCACCTGGCCCTGCTGGTATTTCTAGTTGCTCCAAGTTAGGAAGGTGAGGGAGGGTGGAGTCAGCTTGTGGGTCAGCTGACGGGTTAGAAGTGGAAGCAGAATTTTTTTGATGGCTTCCTGGGTTTTCCATTTTTTTAGAAGACGAGGGGGAAGAAAACAATGATTTCTTGCTGTGGGGGGCGAAATTAGATGGTCCCTCGAGGTATGGCTTTTGGGACCGTCGCCCGTGCATGCACTACTTGGAAGACTTGGAGGGGAGGAGAAGAGATAGAGATGAGAGAAAGTGTGCAAATCAAACAAACAAAACTAGACCTAACTTAAATGTGACTCCCTAATAACCTAAGACTTGGTCTATATAGGAAATAAGTAGTCAATAGTGAATACCCGTTCTGTCAACAAATCTAGCCAAGTTGCTTAAGGGGAGGTTTGGGCCCAAACGTTTCCCAGGAAGACCCCAGGTGCTTGTACAAACCCACGCCTGGTCGTTTGACATAGCCCCTCAGCCTGAACACAAGATACAGATGATAGAATTGGTATTAATTAAAGAGAACTTAAGACCTAAATAGCAAGCCTAAGTTGATCAAGCCTTAGGGGTCAAGTTGCTACAAATTTTAATTAGGTCTAGGATGCTATAGTGCACACGGAATGTGGAGGACGTTTATTGGGTTGTTGCCCTGTTATTTGATTTTTTTTTTTTGTGTGTGTGCAGGAATTGGAGAGTGGCTCCAATGAAAATCAAGTTGTCACACAATTTTCTTGTATTTATGCCTTTTAGGATTCAATTTAATCAAATGTGTTTTAGGGCTTTTCTAATTAAATTTTCAAACAAGTTTGAAGATCCACAATCAAAGGAAAACAAGTTGTATGGGTGATTGTATATTTCCTTTTAATTGAGTCTCTAAACAGAAAGAAGAAACCCTAAGCCAATTTTCCCTAAGATAGAAATTTTACTACCAATGAATTATTTTTAGGCTTTCAGAATTAAGTAGTGGTCCGAACAAGTCAAACAACACCACTAATTTGAAGAAAATCAAACAAGGATTCCAAAAAAGATTTTTGAAAGATTTTAAGAATTTTTTTGATAATTATTTTAAATTTTTAATTGTACTGGTGTCAAGGTCCAGAAATGATACCCGTGGGTATTGTGGATTTTTCAGTATTACCACCGACCTCAGAAAATTTTTGTGATTTTATATGATGTGTAAAATTTCACAAGGATTCCAGAAAACTAAAATTAACAAAAATTGGATGAGTATAAAAATTCTAAAAATTCGCAGATAGTAGCAAAATAGGAAGATTAAAGGGTGTGACCCCTCTGCAATCCACGAATTTTTAAAAATTAAATACAAATCCAATTGATCTGAAATTTGGAACCGATGTTCCAAACTTAATTGGGAATCACTCTATGAAATTTTATGATTTTAGGAGGCCTGTGATGTTAGGAATCGATTTTTCAAGTCCGGACAGAAATCTGGACCCGAAAAATAGAACACCAATACTTGCAATGGAGTGGTGTTAAAGAAGCATACAAGCAAACAATGGATTTTATAATGCACCACTCCACTTGATTAAGTTTTTTGGGATCCTGAAAGCCAAGTTTAATATATTTTTGGTAGTTTTAATTAATTATGTGACCAGAAAGAGGAACCAACCTGAATTTCGCGGGAAGAAAAGGAACTTTGAGCTCTCGCTTCCAGATTCCCGCCTTCCCGCTGTAGTTCCTGCACATACAAAAGAAAGAAAGAGAAGGGGATGAGATCCACTTCAAGCAAGAGAAAATTAATTAATGCAAAGCCGTGCCTCCCCGGCAACGGCGCCAAAAAGTGAAAGCGAAATACGCGTGATTTGTAAAAGCGGGTTTTTAACGTCATTGTAACACGCGAATCCGCTTTCGCTTTTAAATTTATATCCTAGATAGGAGAGTATCTAGGGTCGTCCAAGGAGGCAAAAATTACAAAATTAATCCTCTTGCTTGCAGATAGATCTCAACTTTCTTTTTGATATTTTTCAATATGTAATTTTTTTGTATTTTGAAAAGACGAGGGCAAATTGCAGATTGTAGCTAAAAGAATTAACACCTACAAATGATTAACTAAAATCTAAAAGATAGAAATATCTTCTTCCTAAGCTCACTCTAGGCAAGTGGAGGCCTAGGGCAATTTGGAAGAAGAGGTGAAACAAGTGCTAGAACCAAAACAAACAACTGCAATAAAAAGCTAAAAGAAGGCAATTTTGATTGAGTAGAATGAGTGTTCCTTTCAAGGACAAGTAGAGGAATGCTTATACTAGAATTAAACAATCTAAAAGCAAGAAAAGAAACACAAATCCTCTTGTAACAATGGTGAAGAAGGTTGTCTTCTTGCTCCAAGCCTAGCTGCTCCTTGGCTTGAAAAGAGGGCTTCCTTCTCCTCCTTCCTTGAGAGCTCCTCCAAGGTGGAAGCTTCCACCTTCAATGCTCTCTCCAAGGGGTGGGCGTGCACCACCCTTAAGAACTCCTCCTAGGTGGCGTGGACCACCTTCAAGATCTACTCCAAGATCTTCCTTGCCTGGCTTCTCCTTTGGCTGGCGTGACCCAAGAGAGAAGGGAAGAGGGGAAGGCACTAAGGGGACAGAATATCCCCTTAATCTTCTTCTTCTTCTCTCTTGGACGTGGGCTCCTTGGTGGAATATGAGAGTGAAATTGCTAGCCAAGGATGGCTTGAATGGTGGTGGGTAGTGGTCTTTTTATAGGGTAGGATGAAGGGTTAAGGTGCCCCTTGAAATGGCGGGCTAGGATGGAAGAATGGAGGTGATTGGTGATCCTATGGCTAAGGAGAGTTGGCGCCAACCCAAGAGGTGTTAAAGGGGGTAGTTATGGTGGTGTTGGTGTCTTTTGGTGGTGGAGAGACACCACCATGTTGGCGCCAACATGGGGTCTTCTAGAAGGGGGGTTAGGTGGATGGTGGAGATGGGTTCAAAGGGGATTGTGTGGTGGAGATGAGGGGAGATTTTGGAGGGAAAAGTGGCGCCATTAAGGGGTGGTTATGGGTAGTTTTTGGCACCACTTTTAAGTGTCTTTTGGAGGTGGTGGGTAGGTTAGGTTGGTGCCAAGTAGGTTAGCTTATGTGGAGCTTAGGTGGAGCTAGTTGGGTGGAGTTGGTAGGTGGGTTTTTGGGGTGGTATAAGCCAAGGAAGTTGGAGCATAGCTAAGCTAAGCTAAGCTAGCTTAGTTAATGGAGGAGTAGAGGAGAAGGTAATGGAGCTAGGGTTTAGAGGAAGGAGCTGAGGAGGAGAAGTCTGGAACTGAAATTTGGAGCTGGCTGCTGCTGAAGAGGCTGGCATGGAGCTATTCTAGCTAGCTTAGCTTGCTAGTTCTTTGCTAGCTACTAAGCCAAGCTAAGGTAAGCTAGCTTCTACCATAATGAGCTAAGGTGAGCTGGGTCTGGTGCTCCTGGGGAGAATCAAGCTGGTTGAGGCAGCTAAGGTAGCTTAGCTCAACTGAGTTGAGCTAAGCTGAGTCCCTGGGAGCTGGACTTGAGCTTTCTGAGCAGGGATGAGTTCTTCTTCAGTTGGCTGGAGCTGAGTGGAGCTGGATGTTGCTGGATCTGAGCTGAGGTGAACTCCTGTCAACTTAGCTGAGCTAGCTAGAGCTCCCTGTGGACTAGTGGGAGCTGAGATGAGCTAGACTCAGCTAAGTTGAGTTGGATCTGAGCTGACTTGAGCTAGGGTGAGCTAAGGTGAACTCACTTGAGCTGCCATCCAGCTGAGATTAGCTGAATGGAGCTGGGATGAGCTAACCCTAGTTCAAGTAAGCTATGTTCCAGCTATGGTGAGCTGGATCAAGCTGAGGTGAGCTGGATCATGCTGAGGTGAGCTGGATTAGGCTGAGTTCCAGCTAGTCTGGGCTTCTCCTTCACCTTTTGCCTTCTTGAGTGCTAGGGTTTTAGGGATCTATATAACTGTATATCCCTAACACTCACAAAAACATATTCAAAAGACAATAAAAAATGCAATGCATGCCTAACCTATTTTATGCCTAAATGCAGCCTAAAAACTCGTTTGCGGAGTAAAATCCTAAGAGCTAGGTTTGTTTTAATGCATAAGAATGATGATAAACTGGCGTTTATCAAGGGCCACCGGAGCTTCGGTAGGAGATGGTTGGGGAAGAAGAGGGTTTTTGGCCTTAAACCAGGCTGAATCTAATGTTGAGACTTTGAGGAGTTTAAATAGTGCTTAAAACCAAGCTCTAAATGGAGAAAGAGGCTTGATTGAGTTGATTTTCGGAATCAAGAAACCCCACAATTTTCATGAGTTCGCATGGTATTTTTTCCTCGAATCAGGGTCTAAGATTGCGTTCAAATGATTCTTCAAGGTCTGAACTCCAACCCCACCAAATTTGGTGGGATTTGGAGATGATTTGATGAGGATTGGCCTGAGTCAAAGTTGACTTTGTGAGTCATTGACCTCCGTTTTAGGAAACCTCAAAGCTTCAAGCTGCAAGGGTATTTTTGTGAAGAGGTGACAAAAGATAGGGGGCTTTCTGTAAATAATTCGAAAGTTAGGCGGTTGATGGTGAGAAATAGAGATCTTAGGGACTAGAATGCAAACTAGGTTATGATGGACTCTGATTGAGCCCAAATTTTGATGATAACATAATTTGGATCCAAGGAATCTAATGGTGAATTTGGATTTGAGTTTTGACCACCTTTGACTAGGTAAATTGCATAGAAACCCAAATTAAGGCCAAATCCCGTTTGAAACTTTGTTTTAGGACAAATTGGGTTTAGATGATTAAAAGAAGGGTACCAAACCTCTTAAAATATTTTTATATGAATTTTAGGAATTTTAGATGAATTTTATCCTGACCATAACTTCTTCAGTTTAGGTGGGGTTGAGAATTAGGGCTTTGTGTATTGTATCTTCTCTCGAAATGCGTAAAACCCCGTCTTTGTCAATGTGGACCCACTTCTTGGTCTTTAATGCTCAATTGACCTCTGATTAACCCCTAGGTGACTCCATGGTTACTCTACATTTGTGATGTGATGTGAAAATAGCAGATTTAGCCCTATTATAGTAGTTTCTTCTCAAAATAGACCTGAGTGGAATTTTGGTCCATAGGCGATCATTCAGGAGCATTTTTCTCTTGATAATAACTAAATAAAATTAGTTATGGTGAATGATGGCATTATCATCATACCCCCATGCCTAAGTTTTGCTAGTACTTAGCGAAATCTCATGGAAAGAACCAGATCTCTAGACTATGTTTTTGATGTTCAGATGCTTGATTTGTGCCACTCTATAGAAATTAGATTAGAATACCAATAGTAGGCTTAGAGTTACTCAAGCACCAGCCAAGATCTAGACCTGACTAGCTTTAATCTTGGGTCTGCCACGAAGGTTTCTAAGGCCCGCAAAAATTTCGTAGAGGTTCGTTGACCCCAGCAATTAAAGCACCTGTGTGTAGATGTATCAAGTCCAGGTTTAGTTTTCTAGTGTATTTTGATAAGAGAGAGATGAAGAAGGATTTTTCATTTTGAGATTTTTCTTTTTTTTTATATATTTCACTAAATCCAACATCAAATTGGCCCTAAACATGGTCTGTATTGGAGTCCTTGTCCCTATCATCAAACCTCGAAGGGTCCTTGGCTTTCGATGCTTCGAGATAGCACCGCCTATGGCGACCCCCAGAACCCTAGCTTTCAACACTTTGGGATAGTGCTGCTTATGGGGTTTTGTAGCTAAATTCAGGCCCTGGCAATCGACATTTCAGGATAATCTTGCCTATGGCACCTGAACCATCATAAGGTGCTTACATGCCCTTGGTAGGATATTTAGATATCCTAGGAGACAAGCACCGAGGAGACGATATGTTATTACGCATCTTCGAGAGGAGTATTTTTTGTTCCACCTCTCTACGTTGGGAACTTATTTAATCAACTTGTGTCTTTGAGCTGCTCATGAGCTTGATCTTCGGGATGACTCTTTCACAATAGAATACTTTTGGCATTATTTCTTTGTTAAGAGCATTGAACCTGACTGGTGTGTAGATTTTGGGTGCTTAGGTTACCAAGTCCTGCAAACCAAAGGGCATGCAACAGGGACGAATAATCCTTAAGCCTTAGGTTTAATACATCAGCTCGTACTTTCTTCAACCTCTTGAGGGCTAATCTGGATCTTAACAAATGCGTGAGTGTTTGAGCCTTAGAACAAGCCTAAGAGGCCTAAGATCAGTACTCTTACTAATCTCCTTGTTTCTAGCACTTTAGGACTTAATCCGTGTTTTGATTTGGTCTAGAACTTAAGTAGATTCCATAATCAATTACTAGGACTATCCATTTAATCTCTGATTTTGCTCCATTTGGCATTTTGTATTTCCTCCTCTTTTCTGCCTCAAGAAAGATTTTCAATCATTTCACAAAATTCTCCTCCCCTTTCTCCATTTTCTTTTACAATATGTATTTTTTCTTGAGAACCCCTCAGTGAATTGAATTTCCATTTGCTTTTTCACATTAACACCCCCTATGCCTATGTTTTGCAATGTCTTCATTGTAAACAAGGTGGGTACGAATTCATCTTGTCACAAGGATTACAACAGGGTCAAAGGGTGGGTGAACAGGTTGAGATGACTGTTGTGGACGATTTCAAGCTCTGATACAAGTATCAAAGGTGGAGTTGACTATTCTAAAGTTGAACCCTAAAGTGCAGTAGGAGTGCAGCTCAAAGAGATGGTCAAAAGGGTCTCAGATTTTTAGAATGACGGGTTGCCTCCCGTTAAGTGCTAAATTCAATACCTTCAGCCGAGCAGAAGGTGGTCAAGGAGAATGGGTGGTCAGATTGGAGGAATTTTGTAAAACAAGCAGCTTGATGAGTAGTTTGGTTGGTACAACTAGGTGTTTGTTCAGATCAACCAGCTAATGATGCAAACCAAAGCCAATTAGTCTGGTGGGTTGGTGGATGTGAATCAGTAGGTGTGAAGCCCATCAGATGCTTTGTGACTCGAAAAGATGTGGAAATACGAATCTAGGGTTTGGCTAAACTGGCTCAACCTGATCAGAGTAGGGGTCCTCAAATGATACTGAATGTAGGCACCCTACTGGTGGGATCAGAGAAGGATAAGATGTGATTATTGCTCTAATCAGTGTCAGATACCCGATCAAATTATGGTGGTTAATCATATGCAACCGAATCAGAGAGAGGTGAATTAGAATAAAAATTGATTCTGGTGGCGGGTCAAGGTGTGGGTTAGGTTTTGAAAGGCTTTGTATGAGGTATGGATTCTTCAAGCTCCAAGTCATCGGCCTCAGAATCAGAATCAAAGAATTGGTCATGGATACTGAGGTCGTAAACTGGCTCATAATCATTTGGAAACAATGGTTCTCCGAAATCAGAGTATGATTCAAAATCATCAGAGAATTTGCAACGATCAGCTTTTAAACCTGATTCGAGATCAAGATTTTCACCACTGAACAAATCATGATGCATGGAATTATCAACCTGACCTTGGTTTAACCTAATCTCGGATTCCAAGCTCAAAGAGGTGTCCTTATTAGGCATAGGCTTGGATTCTAGGCACCTAGTGTAGATCCATTCAAATCTCAACTCTTCCAACTCATTTGATTCTGTATCGTAAAGTGGTGCAACTTCTGAAAAATCGATTTGTTCCTTTGAGGAGTCTGGAGAGGTATAATCATCAAATATTGGCTCGAAATCATACTTCAGATCTAAAATCTGGTTCTAATCACATTGGGTCTCATGATCATCCCAAATAGGCTCAAATCTAGATTCTAGGTCAGCAGTAGGAATTGGATCACTAGAATCTAGGCATGGTTCTATTGGGATGTTAGAATCACTCTTAAGGATTACCTTAATAGGATAAGGTGAGAAAATTACATCCTCTAGAGGTTCTGAGTCGAGCTCATCACAGGTGTTTGGTAAATCAAGGCATGATGGGCCAACTTCATGGCTTTCTATGGCAGGTTCATAATTAGGAACACCTGCAACTGGATCTATGCAACCCACATCAAAATCGGGTATGTCATTACACACAAAGTTTGAATTTGATTCCATTTGGGTTGGGGGTCCATAACAACCTCCATTTTCGAACTTGGGCTCTGGAAAATCATATTGATCCTCAATATTGCTTCAAGATTCATCATTGGTTTCTAAGTGGAGATATGGGTATTTTTGATCAATGGCTTGTTTCACTAGATTTAGCGTATTCCCATGTTTCTCAATGTCATCTTGGTGCATCTCCCAGAGTGGTGGATTTGTCAGGCATTGTATATGCTTCATACTATGTAATCTCTCTAACTCAATGTATTTTGTCATGAGAGCATCCCAGGTTGTGTCACTTATCATTTGTGCTAACATCAGATGGGCACAGTTTACAATGTGGGTTGTCGTTTCTGATACATTAACCTGAATGCTTCTAAAGGGATCCAAGGTTTTGTAATACTCATCATGGTGTCTAAGAGCAGTCTCGATCATTTTTTTTTTCATGCTCATATGGGATTTAGGTTTCTTGAACATTTTTCCTATTTTGTCAATTTGCATTTCCAAATTAGGTGGTGGATCAGGATGTAGAATCAAATTCAAGTCTAGATTGTATTGATTAGATCAGATCAGATTTCACATAGAAGATCAACTCTAATGGAGGCCTTTAGGTTAGACCTAGGGACATTTCCTGTGTATGTGCACTATAGAATAGATGGGGGACTAAATGTGTATTAGACCCAATCAAGGCACCCAAAAAGTTTGGATGACTAAGGTTGTTTCGAGGTAGATGATACTTGGTGAACGTGTTTCATGTGGTAGAAATTAGGGTTTGGAGGAACCCATTGTCGTAGTCTCAAAACTCATTATCGAATACAATTTTACCGAAACTCCAAGGGAGTATCAAATCGAACATAGGGAGGCGACGTTTGCTTTGCTTGAAAATCATGCTTCATTTTGTTTCTTTTTGGTACTTTAAGGTTTTGTTTTTGTTTTGTATTTTTGAAATAAAAAGACAAGCAGAATAAATTCACAAGAGAGATGGAATCAAATATGATATATTGCACAAATGTCTATTACAATAATCTACAAAAACATAGAAGAGAGGGAGGTGAGAAGGAATCTCCCAAATCGGCTGTTCAGAGAGAAGACGGTGCTTGGCGGAAGCTTGGACGAAGGAGTTAAGGAGCGGGACGACGAAGGTGAGATGCAAGAGGACGTCAAGTAGAAGAATGCTTCACCAAGGCTATAGAATGGAGGTAAGGAGGCAGAGGTGATCTGCTATCGGAATAGAGGTGGGAAGACGGCTCCATGGTGACTTATGAAGGTAATGGGATGAGGGATGAATATTTGGTGGGATAAAGGAATGCTACACTAATCGGAGGCCTTTGGAGCTTGAGAGTAAGCTCTAATGGAGCTTTGGTAGGCTACTAGAGCTTAGGAGTAGGTGCGAGTAGAGTAGGTAGAGATGGTTTGTTATCGGGGGTGTAGGGGTGTTTATATAGTGGTGGAATGGGGGTGGTTTGCGTGCATGGGCCTTTAGTGACATTTTAAGACATCGCTAAAGACTTGCCAATGATGTCGCTAAAGCATTCACTTGCCTTAGTTGGCACTTGGAAGCTTGTCTGCAACTGTCGTATGCGCAGCGATCGTCGGCCGTTGGATTAGACGTGGACGGCTGTGATCGCGAGAGGAGAACGTGTGGTCGCCCACATTTGAAATCCACACCGTTGGTCCGTGTATTGGCAGCCATCGGATGAGGCATCCCACGACCGAGGCTCACTATTTATCACGCTTGATTAGGTTTTAAAAAGGTCGCATTGTAGTATAGTTGAAAAAGCGTTCAAAACAAATAAATTTTATTACTCGAATTTTAAGTCTGAGGTCGAACACGGGGAGTAAATGGAATTCATGCACTAATCTAAATAATAGAGGCAATTTGAACACTTAAAATTACTCAAAACCTAATTCAGAATATAAAGTAATAGTATATGAATAATAAAATGTAACAAAAGAGAAATTGGACACCTGATTATAGAATCAGACGTCTTAAAAATATTTGACTCTTCTTTTATTTCTTCTCTTTGGTTTGTTCTTCTCTTTCTCTTCTTTTCTTTTCTACCTTTCTTTCTTTCTTCTTCTTCTTTTCCTTGGCTGTGGTCGATGGCTTTCTTCTTTGTCTTGACTTCTGATCTCCTTTCTTTTCTCTGCCTTGGCTTCTCTTTCTTTTCTTCTCTGGCTTTGGCCTTCTTCTTCTTTGACTTCTCACTCAGATTCCTCTTTCTTCTTCAACCTTGCCTTCTCTTCTTTCTTTGGATCTTCTTTCTTCCTTCTTTAGCTTTGCCTTTGTCTTTTCCTCAGCCGTGCCTTCTCCTTCTTCTTCTTCTCTACAGCTTCTTTTGCCTTTAGCCCTCACCTTCCTCTGCGGCTCCTTCTTGGCTTCTTCAGCTCCCTCTTCCTTCAACTTCCTTTTCCATCTTCCTTTCCCTACACACAAGAGCAAACCTACCCCTACCCTCCCTCGCGAATGCTCTCTCTCTTTCCTCTCTTAGGCTCGCTCTCCCAGGGCCAATTGGGTAAATGGGTCAGGTTAATGTGCCCAGGTCCAGGCGCATCGGTGTGGGTGATGCACGAGGAGTGCTGGGTAATCGGGTCAAGCAGACAGGTTCGCGGAGTGGTGAATCGCGGACAAGGCGAGTGGGTGAGGGGACCTCACCCCGTGTCAGGAGGCAAAGAGCCCCTGACACAAATTCAATTTATATCACTCACCTTCCTTAAAACTTTCCAAGGTGGGACTAAAAGTCCCACCCACTTTGCGTGCGCCCGCAGGAGATGCTTTGCTCAATTGTCGCAGCTGCGGTGCCCTCTCAAAGCCAATAACTGGCAGAATGTGTGCGCATGATACCTCCTCACTGCTTGGAACCTAAGACTTGGAGCACGACTGCCTAGAGCGAACTTACAAGCTCCTTCACATCTGCTCCAATGGCGGTCAAGGTCAAAAACCTACTCTCAAGAAACACAGCCTTGCGGCCTCACTAGAATAGGTAGGAGGCTTCGCTGTGGCACGGTGAAGGTGTCTAGGTGGGTGGCGTGGCGTGGGGCGGCCAAGGCATGTGTGCCTAGGTCGCTCTATGGCCATGGTGATGGGTGTGGTCGGGGGGAGTGAACGGAGGTTGTAGCGGTCGATGGAGATGGGGATAATGATCAATGGAAGGTGGCAAAGGTTCTGAGGTAGTTGGTGAGGAGTGTGAGTGTGGGGAATGATGGATGCGCCTTCGCCGGTGGTCTGCCGGAGGTGGAGACGATGGTGGTGGTCTACAGTTGTCGAGGGGTAGAAACAGAAATAGCGAAGGGGAAAATAGAGAAAGGAGAGAGGGGAGGAGATCTAACCTAATTTAAAGATGAAGGGGGGCGAGATATTGACTGGCACGTACTTGCCGCCATCGGAGACGAAGGTTCCAGTAGAGGGGTGATGGTGATGACGAAGGGGTAGTTGGCGCGTGCGTAGGTATGGCGCGACACGGACGACGAAGGTGGAGATGACTCTACCATTGGTATTGTGGCAGAGCGACGAGAAGGGGGAGGAGAAGTCGCCAGAGCTCGCTGGATGCTTGGTCGGAGGAGAAGAGAAGAAATTGGAGGGTTGTCTCCGGCCAAACCAAGCTAGGAATGATCGGTCGGGTCAGGGGGAGCTTTTATAGACATAGGCAGAGGGCCTTGTGCTTGGAAGGCAAGCTTCCAAGCCCGGGTATCCTCACCGGAGATGGAATGTGCGAGATACCCAAATCTCTCATGCATTCGCATGAGAGATTGGGTGACAATCAGGTCTTGGAATTGCATTCAGATGATCGGGAATTCCTTAGAGAATCTCCCTTTCAAATTTAAGAGGGAGTCTCTGAGGGATTTGGGAGAAATCCTCCTCGAATCCTTGTCGGAGTAGGACTCCTCTGCTGTAATGGTGGAGGGACCTAATTGCAAAGAATGAAGAGAAGCTAGGGGGTTCTTCACAAGGTTTTCAAAAGCTAGGGGTCTAAAAGTAATTGGGTTGGACTGTTTTGCAAAGTGGGTCAAGGTGAACTTCCCTTAGGTCCAAATTTTGGTATAAACCTAATTTTGACCTAAGGAATCCAATGGTGAGGTTAGATTTTAGGTTTTACACGTTTGATTGGGAATTTTACATAAAAACCCAATTTAGGGCAAATATTTGTCTAGGACCCCTATTTAGGTCAAAATAGGTTCCAAAGGCCAAATTGAAGGTTCTAAACCCTAGAGGATATTTTTTCATGAATTTTAGAGGGTTTAGGCGAATTTTGTCTTGACCAAAACCTTGTTGAATTAAGTGGGTCTGTTTTAGGGTTACAATAAGTCATTTAATTCCCAGAGTGCACATTAACCCTTTCTGATTGAACCAACCCACTTTTTATTTTGTTCAGACCAATTGACCCTTGTTTATCCCCTGAGAAATCATGATCTTGCACTGCAATGGTAAAATTGTAGTTTTATCCTTTGTTTCTTGCTTTTCTTTCAGAACAGTTATTCCTTGAATTAGGCCCTTCACTTGGTTATGTAGGTGCTTTTATTCTCTTTTCTAGGTCAAAATGAGCTAGTTAGGACTCATGATGGTGTTTCCATCACTCACCCACAGATTGCGCGCACTTTGATTTGAATTGCGCAACTCGTGCGATTGCGAGGATCGAACGGCGGGCGTCGCTCTTGGTCATCTTAAATGCATGCCTTAGATGGCGAGTGTGTGATCTGGCATGCGCTCTCGCATTTGTAGACAATGTTAGATTGCATGTGGAGAATCTCCACCGCTCGATCGAGATCGAGCGACCTTATTTCAGCTGGCGCTGTAGCAGGTGCGGGGAATTGCCGCTCAAACTTGCGCTTGCTATTGGAGAGTGCTCGTCTTCACCGTTGCGCCAAAGCGGTGCTTTGTCGAGTGGAGGGCGATGCAGTCGCGTGCGCCTTGGCCTTTGGATGACGATCCAACGGTTGAGGTGCATCCTTGCTTAAGGCCGAGTGCGATGGCTCAGGTGGGGAGAGGCCTAGATGATGCCACGTGGCATCATCTGTGTCGTCTGTCTTCATCTTCTTGTAGAGGGTGCGACGGAGCTCTAATCAAGGTGATTTTCACGTTGATGTACTGCGATCGTCGCTTTGGATTCATATGTACGATTGGATTCTTCATCCGAAGCCCATAAAGATGTCGTACTACCTTTTGGCCATGTAAAATGGAAGAATTAATATACATAATACACAACTATCCTAAATTCCATGCAATGGATGTTATGCAATATTTATAGCATGATATGCAATGCTAAGCCTAGGAACTATCATAAATAAGCATTTTATCATGAATTCATGCGTGTTTATCAATACCTCTAGATTAGAAATCGACACACTCAAGAATTACTCGGATATCCAGGAAGGGAGAGTCTTGTAAGGACCCCTATAGGGTAGAGCATCCTTACGGGTTACAGGGTTTCCCCCACCTGACCTTCCTTGTCACTGAGATTCCAAGTAGACTGGAATGTGTGAATTGAGACCTAAGTCTAGCAATTTTAGCCCTAATTTGTGCCTTGAATTTCACTTGATTTAGAAGTTATTTCAAATTATGACCTAATTTGTAGGTTGGTTGACCTACAAAGTGGACCAACTTCACCTGACCTGCCCTATGGTTGAGGATGAAATTTAGGTTAAAGCACCCAAATCACCCTGAATTGATTCTTAGGTTATTATGTGCCAAAATTTTTGGATTCAAGTGAATTTGGAGCATTGATTTTAGGGTTCACTTGGATAGATCAGTTCAAACAAGGGCTTGGGTGGCACATAGATGCAGGAAGATCAATTTCCTTAATTGTAGGCAAATGTGTACTAACACTTCAAAACCCTAATATGGAAACCCTAATTAGCTCTATTTCAAGTCCATTTTGATTTCAAATATAACACCCTGGACTTCAAACAAGAAAGTGAGTAGTCCCAGATGTTGAGAAATTTTAGCATGAATCCCTAATAGGTATAGGAGATCAAGATAGAGAATATCTAATCAAATCGTCTCAATTTCAATCAGATTTCAATAAATCTTACAAATCAGGAAACTCTTTGCCTTTAATTGATATTACTAGGAAAATAAGGCAAGTAGATCCTAATTGATTTTGTTTCCTTTTTCTCTTTCCCAAGATTAAGAGATGATTTAGGGTTGAAGAGAAATTTTACCTGCCCTTGGAGTGGTTGGTTGCGTGGAAGATCTCCTCGTGATGTACCTCACAATAACATAACAAAGTAGATAGGGCAAGTTGGTAATCAGTTTATCAATCAAGAATGATATGATTAGTGGTGAATTGCACGTTGCTCCCCAGCAACGGCACCGAAATGTTGATAGTGAAAGTCCATTGTTAAAGTATAGCGTTGTAGTATAGTGACGAAAATCGCAACAACATTTAAAATTTATAAGTGCTCGAAAATAAGAAGTGAGTCTGAGGTCGTTCGCAGGAAGCAAATGTGGAATTCACGTACTAATTGAAATATAAAACAGATGAGCACAATGATTAATTGCCATAAAGATATGCAATGAATAATATACTCGCAAATTTATTTAATAATAAGCAATTGTATCTAAAAAGGAAAATGGGATAAAAATAATAGAAAACCCTAAAAATCGTGATTTGAATCACAAAATTATTCCACCATTAAGTACATATCCCAAATATCTCAATTTCTCAACCAATTCAAATATCGCTATAGTGGTTTCGAACCACTTATTCAAATATCCATGTCAGATGATAACTAATATGTCCATAGTGCCTTCAATGATATCAAACATTAGATAAGGAGAGCAGACGGCTTAAGTGACCACAGTGCCCACAAAGTGCAACCTCTGAAATGCCCAAGTGTTAGGCATATACGGGCACGAATCTTGAGGTTGAATAGTGAAAAACCACCCCCCACCCTCCTTAGATTTCTACCCTTGTCTCTCTACCAGACTTGCTTATGTTTAATCAAGTAAATAGTACCGGGTAATCGGGTTGTGAACAGTGACCAGGCCCACCGGTGTGCATGGTGAGTGAGGAGTGTGAGGCACATAAGGCAAGTGATGTAGACACATTTAATTAGGTTAAAATGCCTATTCATGCATGTTCATAGGCTTAGATTTGCATTTCATGTTATAAATATTGCATAGCATGCATCATCCTACTTTTAGAGTAGTTGTATATATTTTAGGTTAGTTACATCCTTTTTATGGCCAGGAGGGAAGGAGATTCATTTTAGGGTCTTGGATTGACGATCCAAATGTACGAATCTGATCAGGATGATGATCGGAGTCCAATGCCTCTGAGATCGTCATAATCGGAATCTTGTATCACCTTATGCGATCCGAGGAAGATCGACAGCCAAGAGGGCAATGCAACATCCTTAGGAGCTTTGGATGAAAAATTCGACTATATGAATGGATTCAGAGCGACGATCGCAGTCCGACAATGCACAAATCACCTCGATCCAAGCACCGTGGCACCCTCTGCAATAGAAAAAAGATGGACAGCCCAGATAGCTCCACGTGGCATCATCTCGACTGCCCAACATTGTCCATCAACGGCTACTGGCACCAGCTCATCATCAGAGATCTCAAACCACAGCATGAGGTTCCCTCGTGCCTGGGGCTCCCATGCTATCCTCACGACTCAAACGCCCCCTTGCCTCAACGGTAGCATGCGTGGGTTGCAAAAAAGAGGCATAGGGTCGAATCCCGCCGAGCCTCCAATCCAGCCTAGCGGCAAGGCGTGCTTAATTTGGATCGCTCGATCACAGGCGAGCAGCCGAGATGCAGCTATGTGGGTGCACGGATGACCATCGATCCAGTGGAGGTGATCATGCAGGTGTCGATGCACATCTCCACGTGTGATCTAACGCTAGCCAAGCGATGTGATCTCCGTGCAATCAGGATCGTCCATCTCCAATCGAACGGTCCTCCTTCGACAATGTGCGCGCAACTTTGAAGCATGGGTGTGTGAGTAAGTTGGCACGGACCTTCAATGACAGCCTGGGTGAGCCTTTAGTGACACTTGCAGTCGTCACTAATTGCTCGTAGGCACGAGGTCAGCTGCGGGCGTGAGCTGTGGGGGCACAATCTTCAGCAACAGTTGTAGGGGTCCTTAGTGACGCTTGCAGTTGTCACTACAGCCCTCTACACGAATTTCCTCCTTTTCCCTCATTATTAAAGGACCCCTACACCTCCCATTCCTCTTCATCTCTACCTCCTCTACTCCCACCTACTCTTAAGCTCTAGTAGCCTACTAAAGCTCCATTAGAGCTTACTCTCAAGCTCAAAAGGCCTCCTATTAGTGTAATATTCCTATTTCCCACCAAATATTCATCCCTCATCCCACCACCTTCATAGGTTGCCTTGGAGCCGTCCTCCCACCTCCATTCCGGTAGAAGATCGCCTCCGTCTACTCACCTCCATTCCAGAGCCTTGGTGAAGCATTCTGATGAGAACCTCATCATGAACCCTAACTAGCTCATTTTGACCTAAGAAAGAGAATAAAAGCTCCTACATAACCTAAAGAAGGGCCTAATTCAAGGAAGAATTGCTCTGAGAAGAAAACATGAAATAAAGGGTAAAACTATAATTTTACCATTGCAGTACATCAACGGGATTTCTCAGGGACTAAACATAGGTCAAATGGTCTTAAGAAGATAAAAAGTGAGTTGGTTCAATCATAAATGGGTTCATGTGTACTCTAGGAATTAAATGACATTCTATAATCCTAAAATAGACTCACATAATTCAATAAGGTTATGGTCAGGATAAAAATCAACTAAACCCTCTAACAATCATGGAAAAATATCCCCTAGGGTTTAGAACCTTCAAATTGGCCTTTGGAACCTATTTTGACCTAAGTAGGGATCCTAGCTAAATATTTAACTTAATTTGGATTTTTGTGTAAAATTTCCAGTCAAACATGGTCAAACCTAAAATCTAACTTCACCATTGGATTCCTTAGGTTCAAATTAGGTTTGTACCAAAATTTGGACCTAAGGGGAGGTCACCTTGACCTACTTTGCAAAACAGTCCACCCAATTACATTTTGATCCCTAGCTTTTGAAATTCATTGCCCAGACCCCCTTATCTTCCTCGCCACTCTTGCAATTAGGTCCCATTGCCATTAAAGCGGAGGAATCCTACTCTGGCGAGGAATTGAGTGGGATTGCTCCCTGATTCCTCAGAGATCTCTTAGATTTGAAAGGGAGATTCTCTGAGGAATTCCCTTCCATCTAAGTGCAATTCCCTGACTTGATTTGCACCCAATCTCTCGTGCGAATGCTCGAGAGATTTGGGTCTCCCACTATTTCCTTCTCCGGCAAGGACTCTTGCGCTTGGAAGCTTGTCTTCCAAGCCCAAGAGTCCCTGCCAGTACCTATAAAAAGACCCTCATCTCTAGCCGCACATTTTCAGCTTGATTTGGCCGGAGAAGCACCTCCAATTTCTTCCCTTCTCCTCCAACCAATAGTTCAGAAGGCTCTGGCGACCCCTTCTCCTCCTTCTTGTCGCTCTGCCACACTACCAGTGGCAGAGACATCTTCACCATCTTCCTCCGCATCGCGCCATACCCGCGCGCACGCCTCCAACCCCGTCGTCGTTACCGTTCTCCCTCCTCTGGATGCTTCTTCTCTGGAGGCGGTAGGTACTGCCCGCCGCTCTCCTATCCCCCTTCATCCACTTAATTAGGTCAGAATGCTTCCTTTCTCTCGCCTCCTCATTTCCCCTCTCTTCATTTTCACTTTAAACCCCTCGATGCCGCAGACCACCACCATCGTCCCCATCTCTGGCTAACCACCAGTGAGGTGTCTTCGTCACCTCCACACCTCCATCCACCTTGCCAGACCCCTCATAACGTCCACCATCATCCATTGAGCATCTTCCACTCCTTCACTGACCGCCAACACCTCCACACTTGCCCCCCAATCAAGCCCATCACCACGGCCACAGAGTGACCTAGGCATGCATGCCTAGGCCACCCCGCGGCCAGCCACCCACCATTTCACCTTCACCCTGACACGGCGAAGAGACCCATGTGGCTTAATGAGGCTGCAAGGCCATCTTTGTGAGTTTCAAATCCGACCCCCTTTCCACCATTGAAGCAGAAGCAAGGAGCTTATATCCCCGCTCTAGGTCGCGTGCTCCAGGAAGAAGAGTCCCAGGTGGTGCGCAAGGAGTGCGCGCAGACATCCAGCCAAGTGATTAGCTTTGAGAGGCACCCAACTGCAGCAATTGAAAGAAGAACCTCCATGCGGGTGCACGAGCGAAGCAGGTGGGACTTTTAGTCCCACCTCGGAAACTCAGGAGTGAGGTGAGTGCCTTAAATTGATTTTGTGTTTTCTTCTCTTCGCCTTAAGTACACGGGGTGAGGTCCCCTAGCCCATGCTTACCTGCCTCATCCGTGATCCACGCCCCCGCGTACCTGGCTGACCGACTTGATTAACCTTGCACTCCTTGCGCACCACCCACGTCGGTGTGCCTAGACCCGGGCACGTGACCTGACCCGATTACCCAGCTGGCTCTAGGAGAGCAAACCTAAGAGAGAAATAGAGAGAGAGTGTATGGGGGAAGGGTAGGGGTAGGTTTTGCTCCACTCTGTGCAGGGAAGAGAAGAAGGAAAAGAAGCTGAGGCTAAGGTAGAAGCTAAGGGAGAGGAAGGAAGATGTAGCAAAGAAGCTAAGGAAGAAATCAAGGGCCAAGAAAGCTAAAGGAAAGAAGAAGACAAGGAGGGAGAAGGCACTGTAGCAAGAGAGGGTGCAGCAGAAGAAAGGCTAAGGCATAAAAGGAAAGAGAAAGCAAAGGCAGAAGAAAGCCAAAGAGAAAGAAGAGAGGCAGAGAAAGATAAGGCTAAGGCAAAGGAAAGGAAGAATCAGAAGGAAGGAGAAATCAAGGCAAGCATGAAGAGAAAGAGAAGAACCAAAGAAGAAAGAAGAAAAAGGAAAAGCTAAGGCAGAGAAGAAGAAGAGAAAGAGAAAAGAAGAATCAAATATTAAAGAATCAAATATTTTTACCTCTGATTCAATCTCTCTATTTTATTTTGCTACATTTTAATATTCCTAAACTCTTGCATTTTATTCTGAATTAGATTTTGAGTAGATTTAAGTGTTCAAATTACATTGATTGAGATTAGTGAATAAATTCCATTTGCTCCATGTGTTCGACCTCGGATACTTAGGTTTTTGAGTAATGAAAACTTCTTATTTGTTTTCAACGCTTGATCGACTGTACTACGACGTGACTTATAAAAACCCTGATCAAGTGCAATTAACACATTCCTCTACTCGGCATCGTCCTGCATCTCACCTCCATCGTCCTGCATCTCACCTAGTTCATCCAAGCTTCTGCCAGGCGCCGTCGTCTCACTGAACAGCTGGTTTAGGAGATTTCCTCTTACCCCTATCTTTTTTATGCTTTCATAGATTATTGTAATAAACATTTGTGTGATATATCATAGTTGTTTCATCTCTCTTGTGATCTATCTTACTTGCTTCTTCTATAAAAATAAAAGAAAATAAAATAACAAAATCCCAAAGCACCAAAAAGAAACAAAACAAAATGCAGATTTCAACCAAAGTAAATGTCGCCTCCCTGTGTTCGACCCGGGACTCCCTTGGGAGTTTCAATTATAAATTTTATCTGATCGACGCATTCTGCGAGCTACGACGATGGGTCCTCCAAACCTCGATTTTAATTCACGAAACACGACTCATCATTTTGGCGCCATTGCCAGGTAGGTAATGGAATTTACTTGTTTTCTACTCTTCTTTGCATTTACATATTATTAACCTACTTGTCTCTGATCTACTGTCTTACGGGTACCCTAGTATGGAGATCTAAGTGAGGTAGACCGAAGCAAAGTATGGATAGAGTAATTTGTAAGTGCCCCCCACATTCCGCCCCCCCCCCCCCCCCACTTGTTTCATTTCACCACATCAATAACCAAGACCTAATCTACTTAGGTGGTTGCATAAACCCTAGGATAGAATTTTTTGTCTTGTCTGTCACCTCCACTCATCTCACCCTCGCATATTATTAAAAAAAAACAAAAAGATACTTCTTGTGGGACAAATCAACATGCACACTACATACACCCACATTTGTGGCACATAACCTAACTTGATTTTTATCTACTCAACCGAGATTCTGACTTGTGGAACCGGTACACCAATTCAACACATAAAGGAGTAGAAATCATACTAGGTTAATCACCTCTTTGTGTACCCTAATCGGTGGTGCATTTGGGCCAGTTGATTGAATTGTTTGGGCCGCACCACCTAATCTAAAAGGAAGTCATTTTGTAGCTGCCCCATAGGATTCAATAATTAGGTCAAGCCAGGCACTCCATTTTTTTGATTTGTAAAGGAAAAATACTTGAACTCATGATTTCAAACATGGTTTGCCTCAAGGAAATTTGGTTGAATATACCTAATATTTGAATCCTAAAAGCTACAAAGCAAGATTCGAATCCTAAAATTCACCTCATCCTCAATAATCTTGCTTGAAAACATTTTGGTTCTGCACATACACACATTCTCAAACAAATCATTAAGGGGCCATCACATTCCGAAAGCACTAAATATCTCAAGCCTAACTAAAATTGATTAGACGTTGGCCATAAGGATTGATTTGCTCTTCAGGGCCCAGATTGAGATTGTTCACGATTAACCTACTTATACTAGTCAATCTGATGTCTAGCTAGGGGAGTAGCATCAAACAACTGCGGCTGGGGGGTACACTAGGAACCGGAAGTGGAAGATAAAGGAAGAACCTTCTCCCCAGTGTCTCCTTCTAACTAGTTGGATTGACTGGATACAAGTGGAGTAAATCGTCAATAATCTTAAGATGGATTCTAAGAGTCTGTAGACCTTTAGGCTACCCAACCTAACGACAGGCTTGTATTTTATTGCTACAGGGTCCCTTCTCTTCCCCATCCTTCCAACCTCCTTCTAGTGTATGCTTGGAAGGAGGTCATTGAACCCTCGTTTGGAAGGACCTATTGACCATTCCCGAAGGCGGAGGTTGAGTTATAGCCAAGTAGATCCCATGGCTGATCAACAAACCCTCCCCTGCCCTTGAACTAGTCGGAGCTAATTCAAAGGCAGTTGGAAGAATTGCAGCAGATGCAACAATGGTTCCAACGAATGAATGGTCAAGGTGCTCGGCCCTTGAAGGATTTTTATGATCCTTCAAATTATGATGATCATCCTGGCATTGTGATCCCCGCCGGTGATGTTGAGATCAAGCCCCAGCTTTTGAGTCTAATTAAACACTTTCACGGGCTTGGCTCAGAGGACCCATTCCAACATTTGGAGGACCTGATCACTCTAGTTCAGACCACCAAATCGTAGAATGTGGATGAAGAATAGATGCCCATGAGGCTTTTCCCCCATTCACTCAGGGATGAGGCCGCACATTGGTATCGTACCATTGGAAGACTAATTGCTACCTGGATAGCTTTGAAATTGGCCTTCCTGAAGAAATTCTTCCCAATTGGTGAACTAATGCATTGCGACGGCCAATTACCACTTTTGCCCAGCGACAGGGGAACCGTTTCATGGGGCCTGGGAGCGATTCTAAGATCTACTGCAGAAGTGTCCACATCACAAGGTGCCTAAATGGCAACTTGTGCAGATTTTTTATAATGGGTTGGATGATCAACTCCGTAATCATGTGGATGCTTCTTGCGGAGGCAATTTCCTCAACAAAGACATAGATAGTGCGTATGATTTGTTTGAGGAATTGAGTGAAAACTCTTGAAACCAAGCCTCCATGGAAACCTTCAACCGATCCTAACAAACTAGATCAAATGCCAATGAGGTCCAAGATTCTCATACATTTGATATGGAATTGATCTGCAATAAATTAGATAAGGTGGATCTGGTTGCTAAACGAATGGAAGAGTGGATGTCCAGAAACTCTAATTTTTCTAGATCCACTCAATCCAAAGCTCGGGATTCCATTCTTCACAAGCTCCTACGGGACGGGAGTTTGTGAACCAGCTGGAGTCGGTTCGACCTTCGGGCCAACTCTTCTCAGAACCTTATGGGTTCCAAACTAGGGCCTTTGATACCTGTTTTTATGATCCTTCTTCATCCACATCTTATAAGGATGTTCATGTTGTGTAGGAGAATGTTAAGTCCAATCCTTACTCAAATTCCTACAATCCTGGTTGGAAAAATCACTCTAACTTCTATTGGAAAGATCAGGGGCAGCAGACCCAATATCAATCCGACAATTATGTACCGTAAAAAGCAATGGGTCAGGGTCATGTATATACTTAGTTGTCCTTGAATCAGGTTAATCAGTCCATGAGGAATGCTCAACAACCCACCGGGTAGGCTGATTTAAACCTGAAGATGGTAGAAATGCGAAGGTCAATGCTCTAGCTCATGCAACAAATGAAACCTTCGTTGGACACCTTGCAATCCAGACTCGATGCAAACAACCGACAACCCGGATCTCTACCATCACAACTTATACCAAACCCAAGGAATGTACAGAACCGAGGCACTGGGTCTGAAGGGTTTGGTAATGATAGGGAGTCGCATGCTCAAGCTCATGCTATCTATCAAGCTACCCCAGCCCCTCCCAGAGCGAACCAAGTTCCTACCATAATCAACTTTGAGCCTCCTATTTTGCACAACTCTCCCCAAGGCACTAACCAATAGCATTTTGCCATGGCAAATACCATCACCTTGAGGAGTGGTAGCAGACACAAGGGACCTACCCAACCCCATGGCAACACCATTAGGCCCCGTAGTAAGAATTCTAGACTCCCAACTAAGAATGTCATCAACAAAACATCAGATTCTGATTTGGGAGTATGTTGTTGTTGTATGGGCAAACAAAAAAAGATGGAGGAGAAATTGGAAGAAAGAATGTCCTTACTTCATGCTTTCAAATTGACAATCATTTTATTCCTTGCGGCTATTGGATCAATCCCCACCTACGCCATAGGTTCATTGAATTCATATAAAGCAAAGCATAGAGTGGAATCTAAAAACATTAGGAAAGTAGTCTTGTCTAATAACACAAGCACACTGATCTTAAACAAGCTACCTCCTAAGAAGCAGGACCTGGGAGCCCCGCTGATTTCCTACACAATAGGAAACATCACTTATGACCGAGCCCACCTCAACTTGGGTGCTTCCATTAATGTGATCTACACCTTACTGCATATGGAATTGGGTCTAGGCTACCTGGAACACACTGACATAACCTTGCAATTAGCCGATAGATCCATTACAAAACCAAGGGGTATTTTGGAGGATATTTTAGTCAAGGTTAATGATTTGCATTACCTTGCTGATTTCATGGTCCTGGGCATGGAAGCACTAAACCAGCTCAACCACACCCCGATTATTTTGGGAAGACCTTTCTTGGCTACTGCCAAGGCAAGGATTGATTGTGAATCGGGAAATATACAAGTGGCCTCTGGGAATAAAATGAATCGATTTAATATTTTTGAGGTCTCAAAGAAGGATAAAATTAAGTGTGGTTTGATGGAGGATCTTGGCAGAATAGAGGAGGTAATGGCCATACATACCTTAGACATATTTTTAAGGGCCAACTCAACCCAAACTCAAAAAGAAAATCACACGATTGCAGGGATAATTGAGGACAATAAAGACATACAACAAACTGTGGCAACCTAGGATGAGGAAGATATTTATGAATTTGGAAATTTATTGGATGATTCACATGATCAAGTTAAAACCCAACAATGTCCTCATCCTGAATTTTTAGAGTTTGAGGTTCAACTTTTGGGTGGGAATCATGAGGAACAGGATGGTTAGATTAAGCACCCTGATTGTGAGGATGAAATTGATCTTTGGGGAGAAACTCTTGAAGCGTTAGGTATTCTAGAGTACCCATAAACCCCCGACACATCACAAAACCCTCATCATCCTTGTTCACCCAACCATTGCACAATTTCTATATCCACCCACACCTCCTCTGTACTAAAGCAACAAAACTCCTATTGGAGACCATTTGGGCTCTCCTTGCACCACCAGCTTGCCACTTTCATTGATCATCTCTTTGGCAAGCCCATTTTTACTCTCCAGGACCCATATCTAGGGACCCGGAAACTGTATTATTATAGCCTCAATGTTAGTTATTTTTATTAAGGGCCTTGCCTAGCTGAAGGCACTAAACTTAGCACGTGTAAAGACTATTTCGAGCTGACTAGAATCTCACGGAAACCAGGTGCTATTCTTCCATTTTTGCTCCCCTACATGCTTTCATTTTAATAATGAGGACATTGCATTAACTAAGCATGGGGGGGTGGATATCTTATGAAATAAACTTTTTGTCAGCCATAACAGTAATTTCCTGTTATTTTATTTTTTATTTTTTAAAAGAATATAATTTGGAGAAGAGAACTTAAGCTTTTGGAAGTTATTAACTTTAGGAAATAATACGATAGGACCAGAACACTTAGACTCTTCAGGTCTTTGGGTTTAATTAGCACGGGTGTCCACTCAAATGTGGACTAAGTCTCGAGTCCTCACCAGTTCAATTTCATCTTTAATCTAGTAAATAAATTGGGATGATAAGTACATGACTTATCAACTCGCCCTCTGATTTGAGGGGATTTTAAGTCTAAGCATCTACACACTATTCGCAGTGACTCACTTTCCGGTGGTTTTTATGGAAATTGGGTATCTAATGAACTGTCTAGGGTGGTATGGATGGCAAGTTGTCATGGGTAACAATCCATTGGCCGGTTGTCCAGGGCCCAACCACAAGACCATTTTCTTCATACTATCTTTAGGTAAATCTTAGATCAGGGAAGCCACCTACTTAAAAAAGAAAGGGAAAACAAAAAAATAAAAGCCACACTTCACAACACGAGTATGGCTGGCAAGTTGCCTTGGGTAACAGCCCATTGGCCGGTTGTCCAGAGCCCAGCTCTAAAAAATGCACAATAATTCCCAAAACACTTAGGGAAGAAATGGGGAAGTAGAATAAACCAGGGAGATATACATTAGGTTTACCCTTGTGTTGACCCCATAAATAAAAGATGTAGGGAGAAAGCTATCGTTCGAAAAGATAAACCTTTAGGCAATGTCACCTAGGGTCATAGAAACCTGAAGTCCGTTTTAACAGCCACCTAGTGAGTCTTTCACTCTTTTCACTAGATGCTTAGCACTTAGAGTCCTTTTTGAGTCTTGGGAGGGTTGGATAGCCGTAAAAAGTTATTCCGAAACTCTCAAACTCCAAAAGTCCAAAAAAAAATTACAAAAGAAAACCAAAAAAATGTATCTTCCCTTTTAAAATAAGGTGAGGACTTGGGCGATCTGCATTCTGGCAGACACCTGGGTACTATTGAGTTTTCGTAGTTTAGGACCTTAGTTGAAATTTTCTATTGTTAACAAACGACTTAGGCCTAAGCGATTGAGTCCTAATTTTATTTTTATACATAGCATGTAGTTTAATTTTGCTAGGGACTAGAAAAAGATAGGCATGGGGGTTTGATGTAGACACATCTAATTAGGTTAAAATGCCTATTCACGCATGCTCATAGGATTAGATTTGCATTTTATGTAATAAATATTACATAGCATGCATCATCCTACATTTAGAGTAGTTGTATATATTTTAGGTTAATTACATCCTTTTTATGGCCAGGAGGGAAGATTATTTATTTTGGGGCCTCGGATTGATGATCTGAATGTACGGATTTGATCAGGATGATGATCGGAGTCTAATGCCTCTAAGATCATCCTAATTGGAATCCCGTATCACCTTATGCAATTCAATGAAGATCAACGGCCAGGAGGGCAATGTGACATACATACAGGCTACAGATGAAAAATCAACCATATGGATGGATCCAGAGCAATGATCGCAGTCTGACAACACGAAAATCGCCTTGATCCAAGCACCATGGCACCCTCTACAACATAAAGAAGATGGACGACCTAGATGGTGCTGACAGGTTGATTTTCACTTTCGAAAATGATGATTAAGAAGATTTATCATTGTATTTCTAAGTGGTGGAAAATCGACAAATCAAAACAATTAGAATTAAAATTAAACCACTCACATGAGAGTGATAAACGCCAGTTTATCATTATTCTTATGCATTAAAACAAACCTAGCTCTTAGGATTTTACTCCACAAATGGGTTTTTGGGCTGCATTTAGGCATAAAATAGGTTAGGCATGCATTGCATTTTTTATTATCTTTTTAATATGTTTTTGTGAGTGTTAGAGATGTACAGATATATAGATCCCTAAAACCCTAGCACTCAAGAAGGCAAATGGTGAAGGAGAAGCCCAGACTAGCTGGAACTCAGCCTAATCCAGCTCACCTCAGCTTGATCCAGCTCACCTCAGCTTGATCCAGCTCACCGTAGCTGGAACCTAGCTTACTTGAACTAGGGTTAGCGCATCCCAGCTCCATTCAGCTAATCTCAGCTGGATGGAAACTCAAGAGAGTTCACCTTAGCTCACCCTAGCTCAAATCAGCTCAGATCCAGCTCAACTTAGCTGAGTCTAGCTCATCTCAGCTCTCACTAGTCCACAGGGAGCTCTAGCTAGCTCAGCTAAGTTGACAGGAGTTCACCCCAGCTCAGATCCAGCTACATCCAGCTGCACTCAGCTCCAGCCAGCTGAAGAACTCATCCCAGCTCAGGAAGCTCAAGTCCAGCTCCCGGGGACTCAGCTTAGCTCAACTCAGTTGAGCTAAGCTACCTTAGCTGCCTCAACCAGCTTGATTCTCCCGGGGAGCACCAGACCTAGCTCACCTCAGCTCATTTTGGTAGAAGCTAGCTCACTTTAGCTTGGCTTAGCAACTAGCAAAGAACTAGCAAGCTAAGCCAGCTAGAGTGGCCCCATACCAGCTTCTTCAACAACAGCCAGCTCCAGCTCCAGCTCCAAATTTCTCCTCCTCAGCTCCTTCCTCCAAACCCTAGCTCCATTACCTTCTCCTCTACTCCTCCATTAGCTAAGCTAGCTTAGCTTAGCTTAGCTTAGCTTAGCTATGCTCCAACTTCCTTGGCTTGTACCACCCCAAAAACCCACCTACCAACTCCACCCAACTAGCTCCACCTAAGCTCCACATAAGCTAACCTACTTGGCACCAACCTAACCTACCCACCACCTCCAAAAGACACCTAAAAGTGGCGCCAAAAACTACCCATAACCACCCCTTAATGGTGCCACTTTTCCCTCCAAAATCTCCCCTCATCTCCACCACACAATCCCCCTTGAACCCATCTCCACCATCCACTTAACCCCCCTTCTAGAAGACCCCATGTTGGTGCCAACATGGTGGTGTCTCTCCACCACCAAAAGACACCAACACCACCATAACTACCCCCTTTAACACCCCTTGAGTTGGCGCCAACTCTCCTTAGCCATAGGATCACCAACCACCTCCATTCTTCCATCCTAGCCCTCCATTTCAAGGGGCACCGTAACCCCCCATCCTACCCTATAAAAAGACCACTACCCACCACCATTCAAGTCATCCTTGGCTAGCAATTTCACTCTCATATTCCACCAAGAAGCCCACGTCCAAGAGAGAAGAAGAAGAAGAAGATTAAGGGGATATTCTGTCCCCTTGGTGCCTTCCCCTCTTCCCTTCTCTTTTGGGTCACGCCAGCCAAAGGAGAAGCCAGGTGGCGAACGGTGGCAGCAACTAGCTTTTCTTAAGTCGTTGTAGTACAGATAGTTATTGCCATCATTTGCTAATATTTGTTACTCGGAAAATACAGTTCTCCCGAGGTCGAACTCAGGGAGCAAGTCGTATTCTAGAGATATACATGTTCTATTACAAAAATAAAGAGAGAGAGAGATGAAAATTTGGCTCTTCTTCTTCTCTTCTTTCTTCCTCTTTGTCTTCTCTCCTCTTCTTTTGTTCTTCGTGTTCTTCCTCTATTTCTTGGTTGGACGATCCTGTTTTTTCTTCTTTTTATTTTCTTTGTTTCTTCAGATCTTCCTCCCGTGCTCTTCTTCTTCTTTTCTTCTTGCTTCTCTTCTTCTTCTGCTTTCTATTTCTTCACTTGGCTGCTCCTTCTCTCTTCTGTTCTTCTTCTTCTTTGTCTTCTGATCTCTGCAGAGTCCTCACTTGGCTTCTCTGTGTTCCTCTCTTTCCTCTGCCTCACCTTCCTTCTTCTTCTTTGCCTTCTCCTGTCTTCAGGACGTCGTCTGATTTGAAAATCAGACGACTTAAACCACTTGTTGCTACAGTGTCTCCCTTAGCTTCCTTCTTCACCTGTGCCTGCACGCTCAAGAGTTCAGAGTCAGAGGGCAAAACCTACTCTACCCCCCCTCCCCCCGCGCGTCTCTTTCTCTCTGAGCTCGCTCTTAGGACAGCTCTCCTAGAGCAACCGGGTAATCGGGTACGAGTCTCGCCCGGGTCCAGGCCCACCGGCGTGCGGTGGTGGGCGAGGAGTGTAGGTCGGGTTAATCGGGTCGGGCCAGGTCCGCGGAGTGTGATCACGGACGAGGCCAGGTCGGGTGAGAGGGACCTCACCCCGTGGTCAGGAGGCGAACAACATAAGGCACTTTTTGCCTTTATGCGCCCGTGCGCCTCTGAAAAGTTCCGAGGTGGGACTAAATGTCCCACCCCAATTGAGCGCCCGCAGCGGAGGGAGCAGCGGGCAATCGTGGCTTCACACGAGGCCTTCGTCCCAACTACGAGCCTCGGACGCTTCGCAGAGACGCCCCGCGCAACCTGGGAGTCGAACCTGGGCGAAGGTGTGCCTGCACCTGCAGGTGAAGGAGCTCTGCCTGCTCAGTAATGGCGACGACGGGCGAGTCACCTGGTCACAGAAGAACGGCCTCTCGGCCAAATCAGACAGGCGGGGGACCTTCGCCGTGGCACGGCGAAGGTGGTCAGAGGGTCTGCAGGGGGCGTGGTGGAGCAAACAGGTCGCCCTAGGTCAAACTGCGAGCGAAGAAGTGGGTGTGTTCGGTGGGTCTGCAGAGGGCGTTTGGTGGGCAGTGGAAGGGCGGAAGAGGATCAGGGTGAGGAGGCGGAGGTTATGCACAGGTCGGCGAGCCGTGTGGGGTGCTGGAGCGATGGGAGTGGTTCACCGGAGTTTGGCCAGAGGTGGAGAAGGTGAGGGTGATCGGTGGGAAATAGGTGGCGACAGTAAGGGTTTTCAGTATAGAAAAGAAAGAGGGGAGGAAGAGGAGAAGTTCTAGCTGCTAAGCTGGACGAGGAGGGGTTGGCGCAGGCGACAGTCGTATCGACTATCGCCGGAGAAGAAATTGCCCAGAGGAAGGGGCGGCGGCGAGGAGAGGGCCGGAGAGGCGCCAGCTGGGTGCGGCGTGACGCGGAAAGATCGAGGGAAGGTAACCCTGCTGCTGGTAGTGCGGCAGGGCGACGAGGAGGAGGAGAGGCCGCCGGAGCAAGGGGGCGTCTGTCGGAGTGGGAAGGGAGGAATTTAGGGGGGTGTCTCCGTCAGATCCGAGCTACCGAAAGCGGCAGACGGTGGTGGCTTTTATAGAGGCGAAATCAGAGAGGAGGGCGGAGGGAGACGACGTGCCTCCCTCGCCGGAGGATGGCCGGATCGCGACCCATACCTTCCGCGCGTTCGCACGGAAGGTGTGGGCGATGGCAGAGATCGTGGAGGTGTCCCTGCGACAGCAGACGTCGCAGGGAACACCCCGTTGTCTTGGCAGGGGGTCGCCCTCACCCTGCGCGGCGCCATGCCTCGCCGGAGTATGGCGCTGCTCAGGGTTTTGCAGGGAGGACCCAAATGCAAAAACTGATGAAGAATTAGGGGCCAAAATGCGAGGGTTTCAAAAGTTGAGGGTAAAAAAGTAATGGATGAGGACCAAAATGAAAAGTTGGTCAAGAAGGTTTCTTCTTAGGCCCAAGTTTTTATACATGACTAATTATGACCTAAGGATTCTGATGGTGAATTTTATTTCTAGATTAAACCTTGTTTGACCGGTCAATTTACGCAAAAACCCAAATTGAGTGGTTAATTGGGCATGGTTCTCAATGTAGGTCAAAATGGGTTCCTAAGGCCAAATTGAAAGTCCTAAACCCTAGAGATTATTTTTCTATGAAGTTTAGAGGGTTTATTTGATTTTTACCTTACCTCGAACCACGTGAATTGAAGTGGGTTTGTTTTTAGGGTTACAGGCTGTCATTTAATTCCTTGGAGTTGCTGTAGCCCTTATTGAGTCATTTCATCCCACTTTTCTTCTTATTAGGTTGTTTTGACCTATGTTTGGACCCTGAGTTACCCTATTTTCAAATCATATTGGTGAAATTACATTTTTACCCCTCAGTTTATGTTTTCTTTGCAAACTCAGAATCTCTCTGAGCCAAGCCTTTCTAAGGTTATGTAGGAGCTTTTATTCTCTGCATTAGGTCAAAATGAGCTAGTTATGGCTCATGATGAGGTTCTCATCATACCCCCATGCCTAGCTTTTGCTAGTCCCTTAGCAAAAACTTAAGGTTTCAACCCTTGTTCTAGACCAAGAAGTTCTTTAATAGCTTCAGATAAGTGCTTTTTCATTTAAACTTAGATTAGGTTAGAATGCTGACCATAGGCTTAAAAGGTACTCTAGTACCAATCAAGATCCAAATCTGTCTAGCCTCAGCCTCAGTCCTTAGCAAAGGTTTTTAAGACCCACAAGAACTAACCTAAGGTTTATTAGACATTGTAGTTAAAGCACTCGTGCTTGAAATGATTTTAGCCCTGGTTCAGTTCGCAGTGCGTTTTGTAAGAGAGAGAGGTAGAAAATTTTTCTGTTTTGGAGAGTTTTCTCTCTCTTTTTCTTTTTAATTCCAGCTTAGGATTGGCTTTTTAACACGGTCTGTATCAGATTCCTTGCCCCCATCATCAATCCTCAAGGGTTCCTGGAGATCGATGCTTCGAGATAGCACCGCCCATGGCAACCCCCAGAACCCTGGCTATTGAGATTTCGAGATAATCCCATCCATGGTGTTCCGTGGCCGTGTTCAGACCCTGGCAGTTGACACTTCGTGATAATGCCATCCATGGAATCTGAACCAGCAGGGTGCTTACATGCCCCCAGTAGGATATGTGAATATCCTAAGAGACAAGCACCGAGGAGATGATATTTTGTTACGCATCTTTGAGGGGATTTCCCACCTCTCTGCGCTGGGAACTCGTCCAAATCAACTTGTGTTAATCGGCCGCTCCTATTCTAGGTGTACTTTTCAGAATTTTTTCGACGCTTCTGCGTGATTTTGATTTTTACGCTTGCTGAACCAGGCTGTGTGTGAGGTTAGGGTGCTTAGGTTACTGAGTCCCGTAAACCAGAAGTTAGTTAGCGAGGTCAAATACTCCCTAAGCCTTGGACCTAGTACTCAAGCTTTTCATTTTCCTCAACCTCTTGAGGATTGTCCAGATCTTAATGGGTACTAAGAGTCTATCAAGAATGCCTACGATTTGCGTTCTTACTAATCTTACCAAGCACTTTTCATTTCTTTTCTTGAGAAATGGTCTAGACTAAGGTTAATTCCTTAGCTTCTTACTAATGACTATTACTTTTTTCTTTCATCTTTTTGTGCTCCTTTTCATTTTGTTTCTCCACAAAATTTCCTTTCTCCTCTTATTTTCTTATTTTTTTTGAAAAATTTTTAATTTTTATGATTTTTTTGGCATATGTGAATTTTTTGTTTAAAACCTTTTTTTTTCTACAAGTTTTGCACTTATACCCCCCCATGCCTAAGACTTGCAATGTCCTCATTGTGATTTAGGCATTTTTATTTAGTTAATTTATTCCTTAAGACAGATATTTTTGTGAGTGAATGGGTCGGGATGAATTCTGCGGACGATTTCTAATCTCAGATGCAAGCATCTGAGGTGGAGTCGGCTGTCTTAAAGGGTGAACCCTAAGTGCACAATGGTGTCAGAAAAAAGGTTTTAGATTTTTAAGAAATGATGGGCTGCCTCCCGTTAAGCGCTGAGTTTTACGCCATCGGCCGGGCGCAGTAAGTTCAAGGGGAATGGAGGGTGAGGGATGATTCAGCCGAATCAGTAGAAGTCACATCAATGAACGGTTTTAGTCTCTGACCGTTCACGATGAAAGGTTCGGAATCATGGCTGAGTGGACTGATTTCAATTGCTCCATTTCCAAAAACCTGTCGGACTAAATACGGTCCGACCCACTTGGACCTCAGTTTCCCCGGGAAAAGTTTGAGTCGGGCATCAAAGAGTAGGACCTTTTGACCAGGATGAAAGATCTTTCTCGAGATGTGCTTGTCGTGGAAGGCTTTAACCCGCTCCTTATAGATTCGCGAGTTCTCGTACGCGTCTAGGCGTAATTCATCGATCTCGTTGATTTGGAGTTTTCTGTGGGTTCCAGCCTTGGAAAGATCTAGATTACAGTTCCGTACTGCCCAATAGGCTTTATGCTCCAGTTCTACGGGAAGGTGACAAGCCTTTCCGTACACCAGTCTAAAGGGAGACATGCCCAATTGGGTCTTGTGGGCGATCCTATAGGCCTACAGTGCTTCCGAAAGTCGGGACGACCAGTCCTTCCTGTCAGGCCGAACAGTGACTTGCAGGATTTTCTTGATCTCCCGATTTGATAGCTCAGCTAGACCATTTGTTTGGGGATGGTAAGGAGTAGAGATTCGGTGAGACACCCCAAATTTGACCATCAGTGACCTAAACTGAGCATTTGTAAAATGGGTCCCCCCATCAGAGATAATAGCACGGGGAATCCCGAACCTTGAGAAAATGTTTTGATGTATGAACTTAAGAACAATCTTGTGATTGCAGGTTCGGGTCGGTATAGCTTCGATCCATTTGGACACGTAGTCCACCGCAAGCAGAATGTACTCGAAACCATCTGAAACAGGAAAGGGGCCCATAAAATCAATCCCCCATACATCGAAGATTTCGCATACGAGAATCGGCTGCAAAGGCATCATGTCATGATGGTTCATGTTGCCCAAGGTCTGGCAACGACTGCATGCCTTGCAGTGACTGTATGCGTCTTTGAAAAGTGTAGGCCAGTAGAAGCCACACTGGAGGACTTTGGATGCGGTTTTATGCCCTGAGAAATGGCCACCGCATGCCTGGTCATGGCAGAAAGATATGATATTGCTGATTTCCCCTTCCGGGACGCATCTCCGAATAATTTGATCAGCACCTATGCGGAAAAGGTACGGGTCTTCCCAAATGTAATACTTGGAATCAGAACGCAATTTGTCTTTCTTGGCCTTCGGCCAATCAGACATTGTCTGATGAGATGCCAAGTAGTTTACTATATCAGCAAACCATGGAAGTCTAGTACCAACAGAAAGTAGGTGCTCATCAGGAAAATGTTCCGTGATGGGTCCGGAAGGGTTGATGATCTCAGAAGGAAGACGGGACAGATGGTCGGCTACCACATTCTGCCTTCTCGCCTTGTCGTGAATCTCAAGATCGAATTCTTGCAACAGCAAGATCCAACGGATTAGTCGGGGCTTCGCGTCCTTCTTGGCAAGGAGATGCCTTACAGCCGTGTGATCCGAGTAAATGATGACATGGGAACCCAGTAGATACGATCGGAATTTTTCAAGGGCAAATACTACGGCTAGCAGCTCTTTCTCCGTAACCGTATAGTTACGCTGAGCCTCGTCAAGTGTCTTGCTAGCGTAGTAGATGACCACGGGTTTCCCGTCAGCTTTTTGTCCCAGGACTGCTCCTACAGCGAAGTCAGACGCATCGCACATGATCTCAAAGGGTTGAGACCAGTCAGGGGATTGTAGGATAGGTGCCTGGGTGACTCGGTCACGCAGGTTTTCAAAGGCTAGTGTGCATTCCTTGGAGATTTCAAAAGGTACATCCTTAGAGAGAAGAGAAGTCAAGGGGTGCATGATTTTCGAGAAATCTGGAATGAAACGACGGTAAAAACTGACATGCCCTAAAAAGGAACGGATGTCCCTGATCGAGCTAGGTACAGGAAGGCGAGAAATTAGATCAACCTTAGCTCGATCCACCTGGATGCCTTTTTCCGAAATTGAGTGTCCCAGGACAATTCCCTCAGGCACCATGAAATGGCTCTTTTCCCAGGAAAGAACCAAGTTCACCTCAATGCATCGCCTGAGTATCTGGACCAAGTGTTGGAGGTAATCATCAAAAGATTCTCCAAAGACTGAAAAGTCATCCATGAAGACTTCCAGGAAATCACCTACCATATCGGAGAATATGGCAAGCATGCACCGCTGAAAGGTAGCAGGTGCATTGCAAAGACCGAAAGGCATCCTTCGGAAAGCATATGTTCCGAAGGGGCAGGTGAATGTGGTCTTTTCTTGGTCCTCAGGATGGATTGCCACCTGGTTATAACCGGAGTACCCGTCAAGAAAGCAGAAGAACCTATTTCCCGCTAGTTTCTCGAGAATTTGATCAATGAAGGGTAGTGGGAAATGATCCTTCTTCGTGGAGGAATTGAGTCGGCGGTAATCTATACAGACTCTCCACACATTGGCTACTCGGGTAGGAATGATTTCTCCGGTTTCAGTAGTTATGGTGGTGAGTCCTGCTTCTTAGGCACAACCTGAATTGGGCTCACCCAACGACTATCGGAGATCGGGTAGATGATCCCGGCATCTAACCACTTAATGATCTCCTTTTTCACGACCTCCTGCAGATTAGGGTTTAAACGTCTCTGCATTTCACGAGAAGGTCGTGCACCCTCTTCTGAATAGATATGATGAGTACAATAAGAGGGGCTTATTCCAGTCAAATCATCAAGAGTCCACCCGATGGCTCTGCGAAGTTGCTGGAGGACAGCAATCAGACGGGATTCCTGTTCGGGATTGAGGTTGGAATTGATAATCACAGGGAGGGTCTGATTGGAACCCAAAAAGATGTATTTCAAGTGAGCAGGAAGAGGCTTTAACTCGAGGATAGGGTTATCAGCAGCAGCGGGTGGTTCAGTGTAGATGTGAGGTTCAAGGTTAGGAGTTACTGGGTTGTGTATGTCTGGATTCGACTCCTCTGTTTGCGGGTCAAGATCTTTCTGTGATTGATGAGGCATAATCGAGTCATTCTAGAAGTGTGATTCATCAACCAAAGTCCTGACGTCACAAATCTGTTCGATGACACCGCAATTAATTCCTTGTTGGCCCTTAAATATATCAATTTTTAAGGTTTGATCTCCAAATTTAATCTCTATTTGGCCCTCCTCACAGCTGATGTTGGCTCTAGCAGTAGCCAAGAAAGGTCTCCCTAGAATGATTGGTGTATCCCTAGGGTTTTTAGGCGGGTCCATATCTAAGACTATAAAGTCCACTGGGAAATAGAAATCCCGCACTCTTACGATAACATCCTCGAGAACCCCTTTTGGTGACTTTATAGATCGATCTGCTAATTGTAATGTCACCTCAGTTGGTTTTAGCTCAGATTCTTCTAGATGGTCAAGTGAGGATGTGGGTATTAGGTTTATGGATGCACCCAAGTCTAGCAGAGCTCTATCAAATTGGGTATCACCTATCTTGCAGGAAATCAGGGGAGTACCAGGATCTTTTGCCTTGGGTGGGAGTTTACTGAGGATTACAGAGTTGGCTTGCTCTGACAGAACAATTGGGCTCCCACCCTTGGTTCGCGGCTTACACTGGGGTGTACACACATTCTTTAAAAATCATGCGTAAGCTGGTACGTGGCGGATTGCATCCATCAAGGGGATGTTTATGTGGACCTGCTCAAAGAGCTTGACCAGGTCCTCCTCAGGTGCCACGGGCTTGGTGGTCTTCTTTCCTTTGGTCAAGGCCTCGGGAAACGGGATCTTGGGTGGTTCTTCTAGGATAGGTCCAGGTTGTGGATCTGGGATAGGGGTGGGGACGCCCTGGATTATTGTCCTAGGCTTGGGATCACTACCAGGCTTGGAGTGGTTCGGATGAGGTGGGTCTTGGGTTTCCTTACCACTACGGGTCGTTACGGAATTAAGTCTTGCCTGGTTTTGGTTGGGATTGGGTAAGATAGCTTGCTGTTGGTAACTTGCAAAAGAAGTGGAGGCCTCTATCCCGTCAGGTGAAGGAACAGAGGGGGCCTGATAGATCATATGGGCATGGCCCGGGTTTGGGTTCATAATACGCCGCTGGGTTGGCACGTTATTAGGATTAGGCAGAGGTTGGGAAGGAAGAGTACCTGGCTGGCGAGAGTTTGCCAACTGGGTCAATTGGTTTCGGACCTCTGTAAGTTCGTCCTTGTGTTGTTTCTGGATAGCCGCATTCGTTCTTTGAATGTCAGCCAGGGTCTGAAGGATAAGGGACATTTGATCTTGATTTGGCCCAGATGGATAAGTAGGGTTGGGCCGAGGCTGAGGCGGCTGGTAAGGACGAGGAGGTTGTGGGCGGGGTTGGTAGGATGGTCTTTGGGTTTGGGAATTTCCCGCCCACTGAAAGTTAGGATGGTTACGCCATCCAGGATTATAGGTGTTGGAGAACGGGTCGTTCTGGATGGCGTTGAGGTCCTCGTAGGTCTGAGGAACCTCTAGAGAGTTAGAGAAAGAGGGAATGGAATTCCCCTGGCAGGTGTAGAAGGAATCAGAAGGACTTCCGGACAAAGATTCGGATGATGGGTCCATCCTAGGAGAAGATCGATGGAGAATGTTTTGTACAGTTTCCCTTGTGGAAGGAGGCTGTGTGAAAGGGTTATGCGCAGAGGTGGCTCGCTGCAGATGCTGAGTCAGCTCATCCACCTTCTTTTCGATAATCGAGACCTTGTCCAATCGACTGGCCATTAACTCCAAGTCAACTAATGCGGACAAGCCCTGCGTCTCGTGTGCTCCCCTGAGATTCGTCGCTGTGCGGGTATTCGTCCTATGAATAATCCCATGGAGTCATTGTTGATGGAGTTCTCGCACATGTTTTCGAGAATCTCCCACATGGTGTCTTCATGTTGACCCATGATATTTCCTCCGCAGGTTGCATTGTCGAAAAGATGGATGTCCTCACGGAGTCCCTGGTAAAAAGATTGGACTTGTTCCCATTTAGGAACTCCGTGATGGGGGCACTTTCTCATGAGATCCTGAAAACGATCCCATGCCTCATGGAGAGGTTCCCCTGTTTGTTGGGTGAAATGTGTAATCTGATGGCGCAAGGCGTTGGTCCGTCCAACAGGGAAGAACTTTTTCAGGAACTCGGACTGAAGTTCTTCCCAATTGTTGATCGGCCGGGTCTGAGTTTGATACCAATGGGCGGCCTTGTCCATAAGAGAAAAGGAGAACATCTTCATGAGAAGAATATCCCGATTTTGTTCATCTGACCCGAAAGTTTGGGCCAGATGCTTTAGCTATTTGATGTGCTGGAAGGGATCTTCAGAATTAAGCCCATGGAATTTAGGTATAGCATGAATCATATTGGGCTTTAATTCAGAATCAGGTCCTCCAATCGGGATTCTGACTCGAGGCTCAACGGCCACCGCAGCAGGATTGTAGTGGTCCCGCATCATGGGACGCTGCGGTGGGTGCACAAAGTTTTGGAAGAGGTCGTTGAGTCGCTGGAGCTGGTGCTCCAGATTATTTTCTTCCTCAACTGGCTGAGCCATGATGGGGGAAGAAGAAGAACTTGGTTCTGAATCAGAAGAGAGAATAATGTGAGGGGGTTGCTGCACAAACACGGGCGTCGAGGCTTGGCCTTGACGAGAGTGAATTTCTAAAGGAGGTCTTAAGGACCTCCTACCGTACATGCACTGTTGGAAGAGATGAGTTTAGAAGGTGCTGGACCCAATCAAGACACCCAAAAATGTGTTGGGTGACTATAGAGGTGCGGGGCAGATGGACCCCTTGATCAGAAAGATCGACCACCTGAGAATTACCTGGGCAGCCAGAGAGGGTGAGTCCCGCGAAGACCCCTACACGGTAGAGCGTCCCCACGGGTTACAGGGTTTCCCCCACCCGACCTCTCTTGTCATTGCGGTTCCAGGTAGACCAGAATGGGGATCTTGACCTCTTAAGTCTACCAATTTTAGTTCAAGAGCAAGGTGCTTAGGGTTCCACTTGAACTTTAGTCTTTTAAGTGCAAAGAGTGACCTAATTTGAAGGTTAGTTGACCCAAATGGTCAATTTTACCTGCCAGTTTTGCTTATTAGGTCTTGTCTTTTAGGGTTCAAGTGTTTAAAGAGCCAATCTTATTTTAGGGTTTCTTTGGATAGGTATTTTAGATAATGGCTTGGGCACACTTCTTTTAAGGTTTCTCAATTCTTGTTTAAGAAGTGTGTCTCTAAATCCCTAATGTTGAATCTTATGTTGGCTCTACTTGGTCCAGTTAGTTCTTTGGTGGGTAATTAGGGCTCAAGCAAGAATGTGTTAGCCCCTAAATACCCTTAATAGTGTACAGGAATAATGGGTTGAAAACATGCAACTTATTATGGTTTACTAAGTATAGAAGACAGGTAAGCCCTATATTGCTTGTTCTTTTCTTTTCTTCCTCTTTAGAATTTAGGGGTTAATAGCGAGAGGAAAAAAAATTACCTGTCCTCAGAGTGGTTGTCATGCGGTTGCTTGTCTTCTTGATTTCCTGTAGCTGCACAAAAGAGAGGAGATTATTAGAACTAAAAAAAAGAATGTTTACCTCTAGAATAGTCGTTGCTCCCCGGCAACGGCGCCAACTGGCGAACGGTGGCAGCAACTAGCTTTTCTTAAGTCGTTGTAGTACAGATAGTTATTGCCATCATTTGCTAATATTTGTTACTCGGAAAATACAGTTCTCCCGAGGTCGAACTCAGGGAGCAAGTCGTATTCTAGAGATATACATGTTCTATTACAAAAATAAAGAGAGAGAGAGAGATGAAAGTTTGGCTCTTCTTCTCTTCTTTCTTCCTCTTTGTCTTCTCTCCTCTTCTTTTGTTCTTCGTGTTCTTCCTCTATTTCTTGGTTGGACGATCCTGTCTTTTTCTTCTTTTTATTTTCTTTGTTTCTTCAGATCTTCCTCCCGTGCTCTTCTTCTTCTTTTCTTCTTGCTTCTCTTCTTCTTCTGCTTTCTGTTTCTTCACTTGGCTGCTCCTTCTCTCTTCTGTTCTTCTTCTTCTTTGTCTTCTGATCTCTGTAGAGTCCTCACTTGGCTTCTCTGTGTTCCGCTCTTTCCTCTGCCTCGCCTTCCTTCTTCTTCTTTGCCTTCTCCTGTCTTCAGGACGTCGTCTGATTTGAAAATCTGACGACTTAAACCGCTTGTTGCTACAGTGTCTCCCTTAGCTTCCTTCTTCACCTGTGCCTGCACGCTCAAGAGTTCAGAGTCAGAGGGCAAAACCTACTCTACCCCCCCTCCCCCCGCGCATCTCTTTCTCTCTGAGCTCGCTCTTAGGACAGCTCTCCCAGAGCAACCGGGTAATCGGGTACGAGTCGTGCCCGGGTCCAGGCCCACTGGCGTGCGGTGGTGGGCGAGGAGTGTAGGTCGGGTTAATCAGGTCGGGCCAGGTCCGCGGAGCGTGATCACGGACGAGGCCAGGTTGGGTGAGAGGGACCTCACCCCGTGGTCAGGAGGCGAACAGCATAAGGCACTTTTTTCCTTTATGCGCCCGTGCACCTCTGAAAAGTTCCGAGGTGGGACTAAATGTCCCACCCCAATTGAGCACCCGCAGCGGAGGGAGCAGCGGGCAATCGTGGCTTCACGCGAGGCCTTCGTCCCAACTGCGAGCCTGGGACGCTTCGCGGAGACGCCTCGCGCAACCTGGGAGTCGAACCTGGGCGAAGGTGTGCCTGCACCTGCAGGTGAAGGAGCTCTGCCTGCTCAGTAATGGCGACGGCGGGCGAGTCACCTGGTCACAGAAGAACGGCCTCTCGGCCAAATCAGACAGGCGGGGGACCTTCGCCGTGGCACGACGAAGGTGGTCAGAGGGTCTGCAGGGGGCGTGGTGGAGCAAACAGGTCGCCCTAGGTCAAACTGCGAGCGAAGAAGTGGGTGTCTTCGGTGGGTCTGCAGAGGGCGTTTGGTGGGCAGTGGAAGGGTGGAAGAGGATCAGGGTGAGGAGGCGGAGGTTATGCACAGGTCGACGAGCCGTGTGGGGTGCTGGAGCGATGGGAGTGGTTCGCCGGAGTTTGGCCAGAGGTGGAGAAGGTGAGGGTGATCGGTGGGAAATAGGTGGCGACAGTAAGGGTTTTCAGTATAGAAAAGAAAGAGGGGAGGAAGAGGAGAAGTTCTAGCTGCTAAGCTGGACGAGGAGGGGTTGGCGCAGGCGACAGTCTTATCGACTGTCGCCGGAGAAGAAATTGCCCAGAGGAAGGGGCGGCGGCGAGGAGAGGGCCGGAGAGGCGCTAGCTGGGTGCGGCGTGACGCGGAAAGATCGAGGGAAGGTAACCCTGCTGCTGGTAGTGCGGCAGGGCGACGAGGAGGAGGAGGAGAGGCCGCCGGAGCAAGGGGGCGTCTGTCGGAGTGGGAAGGGAGGAATTTAGGGGGGTGTCTCCGTCAGATCCGAGCTACCGAAAGCGGCAGACGGTGGTGGCTTTTATAGAGGCGAAATCAGAGAGGAGGGCGGAGGGAGACGACGTGCCTCCCTCGCCGGAGGATGGCCGGATCGTGACCCATACCTTCCGCGTGTTCGCACGGAAGGTGTGGGCGATGGTAGAGATCGTGGAGGTGTCCCTGCGACAGCAGACGTCGCAGGGAACACCCCGTTGTCTTGGCAGGGGGTTGCCCTCACCCTGCGCTGCGCCATGCCTCGCCGGAGTATGGCGCTGATCAGGGTTTTGCAGGGAGGACCCAAATGCAAAAAATGATGAAGAATTAGGGGCCAAAATGCGAGGGTTTCAAAAGTAATGGATGAGGACCAAAATGAAAAGTTGGTCAAGAAGGTTTCTTCTTAGGCCCAAGTTTTCATACATGACTAATTAGGACCTAAGGATTCTGATGGTGAATTTTATTTCTAGATTAAACCTTGTTTGACCGGTCAATTTACGCAAAAACCCAAATTGAGTTGTTAATTGGGCATGGTTCTCAATGTAGGTCAAAATGGGTTCCTAAGGCCAAATTGAAAGTCCTAAACCCTAGAGATTATTTTTATATGAATTTTAGAGGGTTTATTTGATTTTTACCTTGCCTCGAACCACGTGAATTGAAGTGGGTTTGTTTTTAGGGTTACATGCTGTCATTTAATTCCTTGGAGTTGCTGTAGCCCTTATTGAGTCATTTCATCCCACTTTTCTTCTTATTAGGTTGTTTTGACCTATGTTTGGACCCTGAGTTACCCTATTTTCAGATCGGATTGGTGAAATTACATTTTTACCCCTCAGTTTATGCTTTCTTTGCAAACTCAGAATCTCTCTGAGCCAAGCCTTTCTAAGGTTATGTAGGAGCTTTTATTCTCTGCATTAGGTCAAAATGAGCTAGTTATGGCTCATGATGAGGTTCTCATCACCAGGCAAGGAAGATCTTGGAGGAGATCTTGAAGGTGGTCCATGCCACCTTGGAGGAGTTCTTGAGGGTGGTGCACGCCCACCCCTTGGAGAGAGCATTGAAGGTGGAAGCTTCCACCTTGGAGGAGCTCTCAAGGAAGGAGAAGAAGGAGACTCTCTTTTCAAGCCAAGGAGCAGCTAGGCTTGGAGCAAGAAGACTCCCTTCTTCACCATTTTTTCAAAAGGATTTGTGTTTCTTTTCTTGCTTTTAGATTGTTTAATTCTAGTAGAAGCATTCCTCTACTTGTCCTTGAAAAGAACACTCATTCTACTCAATCAAATTGCCTTCTTTTAGTTTTTTATTGCAGTTGTTTTTGGTTCTAGCACTTTTTTCACCTCTTCTTCCTAATTACCCTAGGCCTCCACTTGCCTAGAGTGAGCTTAGGAAGAAGATATTTCTATCTTTTAGATTTTAGTTAATCATTTGTAGGAGTTAGTTCTTTTCGCTACAATCTGCAGTTTGCCCTCATCTTTTCAAAATACAAAAAAAAAATTACATATTGAAAAATATCAAAAAGAAAGTTGAGATCTATCTGTAAGAAAGAGGATTAATTTTGCAATTTTTGCCTCCTTGGACCACCCTAGATACTCCCCTATCTAGGATATAAATTTAAAAGCGAAAGCGGATTCGTATGTTACAACGACGTTAAAAACCCGCTTTTATAAATCACGCGTATTTCGCAATCAGAGAGCGAGTCATGTCCACACAGAGGCAATGACCTATTTAAAAGTCGCACATGTCTAAAACAGATGTTCACGATTAATTTCACCTATAAACCAAATCAAAACACCATTAAATCAAGATAACAATGATTAGATGAGATGATATTGCATTACTTAAAAGAGGAAGGGGGTTCTCACAAAATCACCGAATTAGAATAATGTTTAATCAAAATTACAACTCTTCCAATGGCAAGAAATGTAAATATTAATTCTCACAAAAATAAAACAACTCCTTTGGGGAGCTATTGCATGCATAAGAGGGTGCGGTCGGTCGTGAGGAGCTCACCAGAGCTTGTCGGCTCTGAGCCGCATCCGATGGTGGTGGCATCGCTGGTTGGGGTGGCTGAAGCCAGCCGGACGAAGCTATGGTGAAGGTGGGTTCCAGCGGAGCAACTGAAGGGCACTAGAGGACACACACTCTGTGTGCGAGCGGAGCTGCTGAAGGACGCTGGAGGACGCGTGCTATGCGTGGGCGAAGCGGCTGGAGTAGCACGCGCTCTGCGCGCACGGCTGGAGGTGAGGGCCGGTGGTTGATGGACGTGCTGTTGTTGCTGGAGCAGCTCTTGGAGGTGCTGTGGGTGGAGGTACAGCAAGGTTGGTGTAGGCGGAGGTCAGCGTGCTCTGCGGGTGGGCGAAGTTGCTGCGAGGAGGATGCGAAGGTTGCTGCAACGTGCGATGTGCGTGCGCGGGAATGGCAAGGAAGCGTAGTGAGGGCGTGCGTGCACCTGCCGTGGAGGAGTTGGAGGATGGTCGCGTGGGCTGGAGGAGCGAGGGTGCATGCGAGGGTACCCTGCTACGTGCAAGGGAAGAGCAAGGCGTGAGCATTGACGGTGGCGTGGCTGGTGGCTGTGTGTGATGACGCTGCGTTTGGTTGAAAGGTTAGGAAATGTTGGGTTTGTTCTTGATGTTACAGGTGAAGCACGAGGAAGAAGATGCAGGGGAAAGGTGTTTCTAGTGAGGCACGGTGGTGCAGGGACTCTGGCTGGCGGTGTGGGCTGTCACACCACACGCCCACAGTGGTGGAGTCGTGTTGCCGCAGTTAAGGCCGGTGATGAGGAAGTGAAGAATAGTATTGGGTCGAGATGGAGGCCTCCTCTAAAAGGCAGCCATTCCTCCTCCTTTGTAGCTGTGGCTACAAGGATTTTGAAATTCAAACAGGCGGGAGGATACCCATCGTCGAGTGAATGCTGGACGAGTGAATGTGCAGGAGGAGGAGGCGGAGGCAAAGCAGTTACTTGCAAAAAGGAGGAGAAGAAGAATAATAAAATAATTAGGATTATTTATACATAACTACTTAACTTCTATGTTAATTAAAACAATGTATGTAATGCACCTAATTAATTAACTAATCAAATGTATGCAATCCTAGGTTAATTCTAAATGCATTTAGATATGGATGCCACACATGAATTATGCACTTAAGCTAAAAATATGAATTAATTTAATTACATCCTAATGTATGCTATCTAAATGTTAAAATTAACTTAATGTTGAGGCACTTAAATACTTAAATAGCCCACAAATATGGGCTAACCAGGTGCCACGTGGCGTCATCTAGGCCACCCAACATTGGCCATCAACGGCTACTGGTGCCCCCTCATCATCAGAGATCTTGAACCACAACTATTGGATCAAGATCCAACGACCTAGGTTCCTCTATGCCTGGGGCTCCCATGCTATCCTCGTGACTCAAACGCCCCCTTGCCTTAATGGTAGCACGCGCGAGTTGCAAACAAGAGGCGCGGGGTCAAATCCCGCCGAGCCTCCAATCCAGCCTAGTGGCAAGGCGTGCTTAATTTTGATCGCTCGATCGCAAACGAGTGATTGAGGTGCAGCTACGTGGGCACACGGATGACTGCCGATCCAGTGGAGGTGATCACGTGGGCATCGATGCACATCTCCATGCGTGATCCATCGTCAATGAAGCGGTGCGATCTCCGCGCAATTAGGACCGTCCATCCACAATCGAATGGTCCTCCTTCGACAATGCATGCGCAACTGTAAGGCATGGGCATGTGCGTGAGTTGGTGCGGACCTTCAGTGACAGCCTGGGCAGGCCTTTAGTGACGCTTGCAACCATCACTAATTTCCTGTAGGTGTGAGGATAGCTGCGAGCGTGAGTGGTGGGGGCGTGATCTTTAGCGACAACTGCAGGGGTCTTTAGTGATGCTTGTAGCTGTCACTACAACCCTCTACACGAATTTCTTCCTCTTCCCTCCACTATGAAAGGACCCCTATACCCCTTATTCCTCTTCATCTCTACCTACTCTACTCCCACCTAATCCTAAGCTCTAGTAGAATACCAAAGCTCCATTAAAGCTTACTCTCAAGCTCCAAAGGCCTCCTATTAGTGTAATATTCCTATTTCCCACCAAATATTCATCCTTCATCCCACCACCTTCATAGGTTGCCTTGGAGCCATCCTCCCACCTCCATTCCGGTAGAAGATAGCCTCTGTCTCCTCACCTCCATTCCAGAGCCTTGGTGAAGCATTCCTCTACTTGCCATCCTCCTGCATATCACCTCCGTCGTCTAGCATCTCACCTCCTTCATCCAAGCTTCTGTCAGGTGTCGTCGTCTCGACAAATAGCCGATTTGGGAGATTTCCTCTCACCCCTATCTCTTTTATGCTTTCATAGATTATTGTAATAAACATTTGTGTGATATATCATAGTTTTTTCATCTCTCTTGTGATCTATCTTGCTTTCTTCTTCTATAAAAACAAAAGAAAAAAAAAATAACAAAACCCCAAAACACCAAAAAGAAACAAAATGAAATGTGGATTTCAACTAAAGTAAACGTCGCCTCCTTGTGTTCGACCTGGGACTCTGTTTATCGTGCTTGATCGGGTTTTAAAAAGGTCACGTTGTCGTACAGCCGAAAAAGCATTCAAAACAAATACAATTTTATTACTCGAATTTTAAAGTCCGAGGTCGAACATAGGGAGTAAATTAATTAGGGTTTAGAAATCAATATCACAACTTAGAATTTAAAAGAATATGCAATAAGATCAATGTTACAGTGCAACAAGATAGGAGTAAATGTAAGGCACAAAATACTAAAGGAACTAATGTATGTCAATGGAACTCAAAATTGGACGTCTGATTTGTGAATCAGATGCCTTAAAATGATTATGCTATAGTGCCTAGCTCTTTCTTTTCTTCTGGTTCTCCTGTTCTTCTTTCTCTATCTCTGCCGGCTACCTTTCTTCAATCTTCTTCTTCCTTCTTTCTCTTCTTCTTTATCTTCCCTCTCTGTTCTCTGGCTTCTCCTTCTTTTGATTTTGGCTTCAGCTTCCTTGCCTTATCCCTTAGCTTCCCCTACCTTCTTCTTTAGCTTTCTTCTTTCCCTCTCTCTTGCTGGCTGCCTTTCCTTTGCCTTCAGCTTCTTCTGCCTTCAGTTTCTTCCTTCCCTTCCTTTCTCTTTTGACTTCTTCCTTTTCTGCTTCCTTACCTTGTCCTTCTTCTTTCTTAGCTTCTCTTCTTCTCTTCGGCCTGTAGAGCAAAACCTACCCCCTACCCGCACGAGCTCTCTTCTCTCTTTTCTCTCTTAGGTTTCGCTCTCCCAGAGCCACGCTTATTGGGTAATTAGGTTAGGTATGCACCTGAGACCAGGCCCACCGACGTGCGGTGGTGGGCGAGGTGTACTAGTTGGGTTGGGTCACCAGGTCCGTGGGGCATCGTCGCGGATGAGGTGGTCAGGTCGGGTGAGAGAGGGAACTCACCCTGTGAGTTGGAGGCGAAGAGCCTATGGCAAGAATTCAACTTATGCGAACGTAGCACTCCAAAACTTTCTCAGGTGGGACTATCTTCCCACCTCCTTTGTGCGTGCCTGCAGCAAAGTGTCTATCTTCAATTGCAGCTGCAACTATGGCCCTCGACACCAATTGGATGCCTAGAGATGTTCGCGAGGTCTTTTCGCGCAACCTGGGACTGTAACCTGGAGCGGGCATGGCCTGGAGCAGTTTGCAAGCAAGCTTCAAGCCCGGCGTCAATGGCAGAGAGCCCTTGGACCTGAAATCACTACAACAGCCTTGCGACCACATTAAAAAGCTTAGGGAGCTTCGCCAAGGTGCAACAAGTGTGCAAGGGTGGTCGGCGTGACATGGGAATGCCTGTGGGAGCGTGCCTAGGGCACACTGTGGCCGTGTGTGTGGGTGTGTCTGGGGGTGCATTTGGGTGGGTGGCGGAGTGATATGAGCGAGGGGTTATGATCAGGGCATTGAGGAGGAGCTTATGGACCGGTCAGCGAGGAGGGAGGTGGTCTGTGGTGGTGGAGCGAACTCACCGGAGTTGGTGGCTGGAGGTGAAGGGGATGATGGTGGAGTGCAGCAGTAGTCGTTTGAGGGAAATAAAGAGGGGGAAAGGGAGTAGAAGGTGGAGGAGACTTATCTAAGAGGTGAAGAGACAAAGATGAGATGGAGGTGGTGTCTGGCACGTATTGCCGATGTCAGAGATGAAGATGATTAGTGAAGATGGTCGGTGAGGATGAAGGGGAGGTAGGGGTGTCGGCGGGTGCTACGCGATGCGAACGAACATGAGGGAGAGGAACCTGCCACTGGTATTGTGGCTAGGTGACGAGAGAGAGTTGGAGAGGTTGCCAGAGCTTGGTCTGTGAGTCGGCTGGAGGAGGAGGGACGAATTTGAGGGGGTTCTCTGACTGATTTCAAGCTTAAGAGATGTGGGACGAACTGGGGTGTCTTAAATAGGTCCTGGAGGTCGATTTTGTGCTTGGAAGCCAAGCTTCCAAGAAAGGTAGGTTCACCGGCAATGATAAATCGAAAGAGACCCAAATCTCTCATGCATTCGCATGAGAGATTGGGTACCAAATAGGGCCTCAAATTGGGTTCACATTGGAGGGGATTTCTCAGATAATCTCCTTTTCAATTTTGAAGGGGATTCTCTAAGAAATTAGGGAGAAAGCTCCTTCTATAGCTCGTCAGAGTAGGATTCCTCCGCTATAATGGTGGAGGGACCTAATTGCAAAGAACGATGAAGAAGCTAGGGGGTCAAATGTAAGGGTTTTTGAAAGATAGGGGTATAATGTAATCAGGTTGGACTTATTTGCAAAGTAGGTCAAGATGAGTTCCCCTTAGGTCCAAATTTTGGTAAAAACCTAATTTGGACCTAAGGAATCCAATGGTGAAGTTGGATTTTGGGTTTGACCACATTTGTCTCGAAAATTTATGTAAAAACCCAAATTAGGGCAAATATATGTCTAAGACTTCATTCTAGGTCAAAATGGGTTCCAATGGCCAAATTGAAAGTTCTAAACCATAAAGAATATTTTTCTATGATTTTTAGAGGGTTTAGGTGAATTTTATCCTGACCAGAACCTTGTTTAATCAAGTGGATTTGTTTTAGCGTTACAAGAAGTCATTTAATTCCCAGAATTCATACGAACCCTTTTCTGTCTGTTTTAACCCACTTATTATCTTGTTAAGACCATTTGACCTGTGTTTAGCCCTTGAGAAAACCCGTTGTTGTACTGCAATGGTAAAACTACAGTTTTACCCCTTGTTTCTTGCTTTTATCTCAGAATGATTATTCAGTGAATTCAGGAAGTTTTACCCCTTGTTGCTTGCTTTTATCTCAGAATGATTATTCAGTGAATTCAGGACCTCCAGTTGGTTATGTAGGAGCTTTTGTTCTCTTTTATGGGTCAAAATGGGCTAGTTAGGTCTCATGATGGTGTTCCCATCAGACTCCCTAGGAGTTTCAATTATAAATTTTATCTGATCAATGCATTTTGCGAGCTACGACAACGGGTTCTCCAAACCTCGATTTTAATTCGTGAGACACAACTCATCAGTAGGGACCTTACCCCCACTGTGAGAGGTGATCAGCAGATACCACAAAAGCATTTTATATGCTACTTTGGAGTATGAACTTCATGATGTGGGACTAATCCCATGGTTCTTCTTCACGCGCATAGCTGCACAATTGGTTCCCTTACTGTTGTTTTCTCCTCCAATTGAGAATCGGGTTAGTTTTGTCAAGTGAGTCTGCGGCTGCTGAAGGTGGTTGTGGTGGTGATTGATGACCAGATGGGGACGTGCAAAGGCGATGAAAAGCGGAGGTCCAACGAACACCTGTAGACATGAAAATGGGCTTATTGTCCCAATTAGAGCATTCAAGAGCATCGCCTAAACATGGTGAATGCATAGGTGGAGGTTTCATGGTGTTTTGTGGTGTTTCGTGGTGTGTAGAGCTCGGGAGAAGGCAGAGATGCAGGCGATCGGTGGGTTTGTTTGGTGGGGTGAGCAAAGGACCAATAAGCCCAATTAGGTTGAGGCTTTTGGTCAGTGGAGTGTGGCAGAGGTAGTAGTGGTGTTGGTGTACTGTTTGGCTGAGTGTAGCGATCGCGCAGCCTCGTCAGAGGTGCGGCCGATGTGAAGGGGAATGGGGGTGAATGGTAGTTGAATCAAAAAGATAAGGAGATAGGAAGGGTCTAGAGATGGAGTGGAAGAGAGTAGACCTAATCTAACAGACGAAAGGGGAGGATTTGGTGCTGGCTATGATTGGCCAGCACCAAGGAAGGTGAACTCTCCACCAAGGGAGATGGAGACTAAGATGGGGCTTGGAGCGACTGAACTATGGTTAGTTCTAGTCACGAAGAAGAGAAGAGGAGCTTGGTGCCTCCAATTTGGCCGTTGGAGGCATGGAGGAGAGGATAGAGGGTTGCCAGAGCTTCGGTCAAAGATGGTTGGGGACGAAGAAGAAGAGGGTTTTGGGCCTTAGATCGAGTTGAGACTTTGAGGAGTTTAAATAGAGCTTAGAATTGAGCTCTAAATGGAGAAAGAGGCCTGATTGAGTTGAGATTTGGAATCAAGAAACCCCACAACTTTCATGAGTTTGCATGGTATTTCTGCCTCGAATCAAGGTCTGAGATCACATTCAAATGATTCTTCAAGTTCTGAACTCCAATCCTACTAAATTTGGTGGGATTTGGAGATGATTTGATAATGATTGGCTTGAGTCAAAGTTGGCTGTGTGAGTCGTTGACCTCCATTTTAGGAAACCTCAAAGCTTCAAGCGGGAGGGGTCATTTTGTGAAGAAGACGACAAAGATAGGGAGATTTTTGTAAATAATTCAAAAGTTAGGGGCCTGATGTTAAGAAATAGAGATCTTAGGGACTAGAATGCAAACTAGGTCAAGATGGACTCTAATTGAGCCCAAATTTTGGTGTTAACCTAATTTGGACTCAAGGAATATAATGGTAAATTTGGATTTGATTTTTGACCACCTTTGACTATGTAAATTGCATAAAAGCCCAAATTAGGTAAAATCTCATCTGAAACTCTATTCTAGGTCAAAATGGGTTCAGATGGTCAAACCAAGGGTACTAAACCTCATAAAATATTCTTATATGAATTTTAGGAGGTTTAGATAAATTTTATCTTGACCAGAGCTTCTTCAATTTAAGTGGGGTTGAGAATTAGGGTTTTATGTATTGTTTCTTCTCTTAAAATGCATGAAATCCCATTTCCGTTAGTGTGGACCCACTTCTTGATCTTTAATGCTCAATTAACCTCTAGTTAACCCCTGGGTGACCCCGTGGTTACTCTGCATTTGTGATGTGATGTTAAAACAACATATTTAGCCCTATTTTAGTGTTTTCTTCTCAAATCAGATCTGAATGGAATTACAGTTCTCAGGTGATCATTTAGGAGCATTTATCTCTTGATTCTAACTAAATTAAGCTAGTTATGGTAAATGATGGCGTTACCATCAGCTCCTATGTTGACTAACCCTTCTCAAGAATCTTACCCTAACATGCCTCTACACACTTAGTTACGTTGAGAAGTGGTACTAAAACCCAAGATCCAATTTAGCCTTCTAACCCAACCACACATAATCCTTGTGAGCCTGATTTTATCATTGATATTAAGGAGGAAATTGAGGATTATAAGACTTAGGACCTACCTTTGATTGAGATGCACATACCCTTTCCTGAAGCCTTAGAAAAAGTAAAGAGAATGAAGAATGTGGCTAGCAATGTGGAGCAGGTTGAATTGTTTAAACAAGTCCAAATTAATATACTACTCCTTGAGGCTATCAAGCATATTCTCGCCTAAGATAAGTTCTTGAAGGATATATGTACTCCCAAGCGTAAGGCTAGAACCCAAATGCCACAGAAGGTAATGTTGTCTGAACAAGCTAGCTCACTAATATTAAGCAGCCTGCCTCCTAATTAAAAGCAACTTGGAGCCCAATTGATATAAATTTTGATCGGGCTCTTTTGGTTTTAGGTGCTTCCATTAATCTAATATCAACCACCTTGTACAGACAATTTTTATTTGCTGAACTTAAACCCATACCTGTCACTCTGCAATTAGCTAACCGATCTGTTAAAACACCTAAGGGAGTGGTTGAGGATCTAATCGTAAGAGTCAAAGACTTTTTTTTTCCAATTGATTTTCTTGTCCTTGACAAGGCAGTACTTGAAAGATTGAAAGACACTCCCATCATCCTAGGCAGACTTTTCTTAGCAACTGTTAAAGAAAATATTGATTGTGCCATTGGATGTATGAAAATTACCTTTGGAGATAAAAGATTACAACTAGATATTTTTAAGTCAATAGAAGGTTTTTATTGTGGGTTGATTGATGATATTGATCCTAAATGCAATTTTGTTGAGGAGAGTATGGCAACTGGATTGATTGAAAACCCTTTAAATGCCACGTTGCCTCAACCAACTTTTCACCTACAAGCTGAGGAGGTGCCTGATTTGTTCCACATTGATACTAACCCAGGACCTTCCACAGCTAATATAATTTTAATTGGAGTTAACTTTCCCTCTACACCTACCCCACCTTCTAATCTAGTCCCACCCCAACCTAAACTTAAACCTTTACCTAAAAATATGAAGTATGTCTTCCTTGGATTTGACCAAACTATTCCTATGATTATTAATGCATGACCAACATGGGAGTAAGAATCTTGACTAACCATGGTCATAACAAAACATAGATAAGCAATTGGGTGGACCATTTATGACCTTAAAGGAATTAGCCCCTCTTACTATACACATAAGATCTATGTTGAGGATGGGGCTCAATTTTGTCATGATATGCAGAGGAGATTAAAATATACAAGAGGTCATTAAAAAGGAAATAATCAAGTGGCTAGATGCTGGAATCATATACCCAACGTCAGATAGTCTTTGGATGAGCCCAATACAAGTTGTTCCAAAGAAAGCTGGGCTCATTGTTGTGACAAATGAAAAAGGTGAATCCATCATGGCAGGTTTGTATTGGTTATAGAAAACTCAATGCTGCAACAAAGAAAGATCATTTTCCCATACCTTTTATTGATCAAATCCTTGAGAGACTTGTAGGGAGGAAGTTTTTTTGCTTTTTGGATGGATACTCAGGATACAATCAAGTTGCCATTAATCATGAGGATCAAGAGAAAATCACCTTCACTTGTCCTTGTGAAACATTTGCTTTCCGTAGGATGCCTTTGGGCTATGTAATTCACCTACAACCTTTCAAAGGTGCCATGTTTTTTGACATGGTGGGTGACTATCTTGAAGTCTTAATCAGTGATTTTTCTGTATTTGGAGACTCAATTTGATTTATGCCTGGACAACTTGACCAAGATCCTGAGATGATGTATTGAGGTCAACCTAATATTAAGTTGGGAGAAGAGCCATTTATGGTTCAAGAGGGAATTGTAGTAGTTCATTTTGTTTTAGAAGGAGGAATAGAAGTTGATCAAGCCAAGGTTGATTTCATTTCGAATCTTCAACCCCTGGTTCGGTTAAGTAAATTAGATCATTCCTGGGCCACATTGGATTTTACAGAAGGCTTATACAAGATTTTTCTAAGATCTCAAGACTTTTGACCAACCTTATATCTAAAGAAGCCCCTTTTGATTTTAGTGAGTGCATCCAAGCTTACTCAACATACAAGATTTTTCTAAGATCTCAAGACTTTTGACCAACCTTATATCTAAAGAAGCCCCTTTTGATTTAATGAGTGCATCCAAGCTTACTCAACCTTGAAGGATGGTTTTTGAACTTGAAAAGTTTAGATCTTATTTACTTGGGTCCCACTTGGTGATTTACAATGACCACTTTGCTCTCTAGCATTTATTGGCCAAAAAAGATGCAAAGCCCAGGTTAATTAGATGGATTCTACTCTTACAAGAATTTGACCGAGAAAAAAAAGTCAAAGCCAGGGCCCAAAATGTTGTGGCCGATCATCTTTCTCGACTTGGCCTAGACTACATTGAGCCTGCACCACCCATTCAAGATCATTTTCCTGATGAACACTTGATGGTCATAAATAACAAAAATCTCCCTTATGATCGGTCAGCCCGGATAGGTTGTTAATATGATGTTTTTATCGTTGAAATATGTATAGTGGTTAACCTAATTCAAACCTAACCGTCTCTTTACAAAATTTTTAACCTGGCCTAATTGATTTTATCTTGTCACTTTTAGGCCCAAGGTCAAACTCAGAGAAGTGGAGTTCAAGTCAAGTTTCTACGCTTTTCCTAAAACGCGTCTCTTCCGTTCATTTATTATATTTTCGATGTTTTTCTTATTTAAATTTTTTTCTGGTAATCCTTGTTCTTGAGGCACACCCTCAAAATTATGTCCTTGGCTTTTAGCCAAAACAGAATTCCAAAACACGCCTTGCTACTCGTAAGACGGGGTTCCTGCAAATCAAAGATTATCTTTTCTCTTTTCTCTTTTATATTTTTTTTATCTTTTTACTAAGAAGGAAGCTAACAGACAGAAAGTAAATATAGTATCTATAGATATATATATCTATATGTAGTATATATATAAAGGGGTGGGGGTGGCGATGGAGTGTAGCACCGTGTCAGGTCGGTCGTCGTCTAGAGAGACACAACCAACACGACTATGTGCCACGTGGAGTGAGGATGGATGATGGATGATGACTATGTCCACGCTTTTTGTACGCGTATATCGGGGAATATCAGCAACTGGTGCAGATATTCCCACGATACAACGTATAGTAAATAACGTGAAAATATATGTACATATGTATGTATATAAGTAAATATATATATATATATATTTAAATGTATAAGTATATATGTATAGACATATATAGATATATATGTATGTATATATATAGGTGTAGATGTATATATATATATATGTATATATGTATGTATATAGATATGTATATATGTATATAAGTATATATATATTATACTATATAGATATATATATATATGTATATAAGTATATGTATATTATACTATATAGATATATATATATATGTATATAAGTATATGTATATTATACTATATAGATATATATATATATGTATATAAGTATATGTATATTAAACTATATAGATATATATATATATGTATATAAGTATATGTATCGAGATATATGTATATATATAGGTATAGATATATGTATGTATATATATATATATGTATATAAGTATAAGTATATGTATCTAGATATGTATATATATGTATATAGGTATGAGTATATATATATATAGGTATATTATGTATATATGTATGTATACATAAATATAGGTACTACTATGTATATAAGTATATATGTATGTATATATATATATATAGATATATGTATGTATATATATATATGTTACTATAAGTGTGTGAGTGTGTGTGTATGTGTTGGTATAGGTGTGTGTGCGTCGGTGAATGTGTGTGTGTGTGTGTTGCTGTGAGTAAAAAGGAGAGAGAGAGAGAGAGAGCGGGCGGGAGAGATCGGACGCGCGCGGGCGCGGCTTCGCATAGGGTTCTGCAGGTGCACGCGAAATCGACGGGCGGGCGAAGGCGCGGAGGAGCGAGCGTGGAGGAGGTTTTGCGGTGGTCGCGGAGGGTCGCGGAGGAGGGCAGGGGGCGGCGCGAGGCCGTAGCCGGCCGCTGCAGTGCGCGCGGCAGACGGCTACAGGTGCAACTGCGGGGACGTCAGGACGGAGGTTGAGCGGGGAATGGCCCTGCAGGCGCGCGCGAAGTCGACGGTCGGCTGCGAGGACGGTCACGGAGGAGCGGGAGGACCTGCTGCATGGCTGCTGCTGCCGTGGCTTCAACCTTCGAAGCTTGGAGCGGCGGCAATGGCGTTAAAGAGAAAAAAAATGAAGCGAGAGAATGCACCACGCCCATCGGCTCGTCGAAGAGCTAGGCGGTGGTGCTCCCACTGTGGTGGTGTGCACCACAGTGGGTTCTCCTACTAGCCGGGTGCCTCCTCGACGGAGGGCCGACGTATGGGAGGGGAAGACGGTGGAGGAGGTGGTGGCTGCGAGTTCTTCTCTGCAGCAGCGTCCATGTCGCGAGGAAGAGGCTGCGGCTTTAAATAGAGGAGGAGAGCGTGGCCATGCAGCATGCGGGGAATGGGGGAGATGGCCACCGAAGGGAATGGTGCGAGAAGGACAGCAGGGAGTGGCATTGGCAGGACGTGCAGTTGCAGCATGGCGTGGAGTGTATGCATCCGCGGGAAGAAGAAGAACCGCGGGAAGAGAAAAGAAAGAAAGAGGAAATAAAAAATAGAGAGGGGATTTTTTGCAAAGAGGCACTTGCGAAAAAATGTAAATATGCAAGCCATTTATTCCATTCTCTTCTCCTCTCAATTAAATGCATGAATGCAAGTGTTTTTACAAATGCAACTATAGAATCCTAATATGCAACGTTAATGCTAGGAAATAGCATAAGAAGGCTTTATTGCAGGCGTATTTTGAGGTGCAAACACCTCGGTATGCTGATTTAGTCAATTACCTAGCTGCAGATAAAATCCCAACTAATTGGACTAGATAGTAAAGAGATAAATTCTTAACTAAAGCTAAATACTATATATGGGATGATCTTTTGTTATTTAGACCCTGTGTGCTGACCAGATCATCAGAAGGTGTATCCTTGAGTCTGAAAGCCAGAGTGTGCTCTCATTTTGCCATGATCAACCTATGCTGGCCATTTTTCTTGAAAGAAAATGACTGCAATAATTTTAAGTCTGGATTTTATTAGTCGACCCTTTATAGAGATGCACACGACTTTGCTAAAGCCTACATCAAGTGCCAAACCTTAGGGAGTATGACCAAAAGGGACATGATGCCCTTTAAGACAATCTTGATTTTGTTAAATCTTTGATGTTTGGGCTATAGATTTTATGTGTCCCTTCCCACCATCAAACGGCTTTGAATACATCTTAGTTGGAGTTGATTATGTCTCTAAATTGATAGAAGTCATTCCCATTAGGAAAAATGATCAGAAGATAGTAATTGATTTTGTAAAATAGAATATATTTTTGAGGTTTAGAATTCCAAAGGCCTTAATTAGTGGTGGTGGTAGTCATTTTACTAACGCCCAATTTAGAACCATATTAAAGAAATATGGGGTAAACCATAGGATTGCTACAACTTATCATTCCTAAAGTAATGGGAAAACTGAGGTCTCAAATAAACAATTTAAGAATATATTATAGAAAACATTAAGACTTGATAGAAAAGATTGATCTGCAAGATTAGAAGATTCACTGTGGCCTTACCAGACCGCTTATAAAAGTCCCATAGGTATGTCACCTTATAGATTAATTTTTGGGAAACCTTGTCATCTCTTAATGGAATTAGATCATAGAGCTTATTGGCCAATCAAGGAACACAATTATAACTTAATTTGGTTGGTGATCATAAGAAGCTCCAATTAACTGAGCTTGAGGAAATTAGATGTGAGGTTTATGAAAATTTGAGGATTTACAAAGAGATATTTAAAGCCTCTCAAGATAAGCATATACTTAGAAAGGCCTTTGAGCCTAATCAGAGAGTGTGGTTATTTGATGCAAGGTTAAAATTGTTTCTGGGCAACCTTAGATCTAAATAGATAGGCCCATTTATAGTGGTTAAATCTTTCTCTAATAGGGTTGTAGAGATTGCAGATATCAAGATTGGGTAAACCTTTATTGTAAATGGATAGAGACTTAAACCTTATCTAACCTAGATGCCCCCTAAAGAAACCATAACCCTCTTGGAGAGTTAACTGACTGAACTATGTTTAGCTGTATACGTAAAATTCAACGCTTGTTGGGAGGCAACCCAACGAATTAGGTTAGCTTGTATTGCTTTGTTTGATTCAGGTCTGGACATGATCGAGTTCTATTTGTTCATGACTTATAAGTTGTCAGGTGATATCTATTTCAATTCTTTTGTGTATTACAGGCATTGACAACATTGCATGAAATAGGCATGAGTGGGTAGATAATATTTTAAGTCACTTATTTGCCTCCAGAATTTTATATATAGCATGCCAAAATTTGTTTTTGAAAAAAAATTGACATTTTTAGAATTTGACCTATAAAAGATTGAAAACTTTTGATTTTGAAGATTACCAATCTTAGGAAATATACAAACAAAGTCTTTCCACTTTGACTCTTCAACTATCAATTTTCGATATAATTTTCTCAAGTATTGCCTAAAATGCAAATTTGGTTCCTGAGTCTTTGACTTTATTTGAAAAGTTGAAAAGTACTAAATCGAAAAGAGTGATATGTACATGATTTATCTTCTCACTCTCTTGTTTGTGGAGTCTTTAAGATTTAAGCAATCTTCACCTATACCTTACACTGACTTGTCTTTTGGGTGATTTCTGTTGAGTCCTTGGTGGTCAATAAGGTTTAGTCTGAGGGTCAATTGATCCTTGCAGGTATGGCTAACATGTTGCACTGGGTATACTCCCCAGATGTAGGATGCCCAAATCCCAACTTAGCATCTTTAGCTTTTGGGATCTTTGTTTAGGAAAGGTTCTTGAATGGATAAAGGAATGTCTCTCACCTAGAAAAATGATTTGGAGAATAAAAGAGAAAAAAAGTAGGGAATAAATAAATTCGCACCTCGTTACAAGTGGGTGCCAAACATCCATAGATAAATGAAACATCTTGGTACATATGGGTGTTCTCTCCTTTCCAAAAATAGAAAAAAAAGAGAAAAAAAAGAAAAAATAAGGAGATGAAATAATTAGTAAAAGAGACCTAGGGTGTAATCGGGGAAATATATGCCTTGAGTGTTGATCTTGAGGTAGAAACAAGAGAGGAGAAAGCTGTCAATTCTTAGTAAGGCTAATTCGAAAATGGGGTCCATTAGAGCAAAGAGATATTCTAACTCTTATTGAATACTTGGAGTCAACTTAGTTGCCCATCTGATGAGTCACTTTTTCCACACACAAGATGCTTATTTTTTACATCCGATTCAAACCTTAGATGGGTTGACAGGACCATAAAAAATTGCTTTCTAGACCTAAGTCTTGAAGCAAAGAAGATCTCTAAGTTGACTTAGGCAATCCGTAATTACGCAACAATCATAGGACCTAATCTACCTAAATTAAGTTAGATCCTAGCTTAACTTAGGAATAAGGCATGCATAAGCAGCATATTTGCATCGTAGTTGATTTGTTAGCTATGTAAATAATAATGCTATTTTATGTTCTAATTGATATGCAATAATAATTGCAGATTATCCAGGGCCACGGGTGATAAATCTGACAGAACAGAAGGACTAAAAGCCACGGTCGTAGTCTGATGGCACAAAAATCACCTTAATTAGAGCCCTGTAACACTAACTACAAAGGCTAGAAGTTGGATGGTCAAGATGGCACCATGTGGCACCATCCCATTGGACTACCGCCTCCCCCATCCACTGAAGAACATTCCACGCACTTTGTGGGTTGTTGGATCATCATCCAATGGCCACAAACTTGCCACGTCATCGATTGCTCAATGCTGCATCAAAGGAAGCCTCGTCTCGGTTGTTGGATCGTCATCCAACGGTTGAGAGTGATCATGTGTTAAATCAAAAGCGTGACCATCCAAGTGCGTAGCGTGTTGGTCAGCACCCTCGAAGGAGAGCAGGTAGCGCGGAGAGCAATGAAATTGAGGTGGTGGTGAGGTGCGATGAAATTGGAGCATCGATTTTCAATCAGACAGTGCTGAAGCTTGACGCTTGGCATATAGGGGCGAGTCGGAGCAAAATAAGAAAATTGATTTTACGACTCACAAGGAGATGTCCACGAATGCAAACGAGATTGTGATGTAGACCCATGCCCCATAATCGAGTGGTTCTAAGGATCTGGATAAAAATTACCTAGAACTTGAGAGCATTATGCAAGCAAGGCCAGGCCTGCTATTTGTGAAGAGGAAACCCAAGTCTGAAAAGTCATATGATAGGAAAATTTCCATAAAAAAGATAATAAGTTAATTTGTGCTTGGGTTGGACATCCTCAGAGTTGAAAATGTGATAAGGGTCCTGATAGAAGGTTGGTGGTTTCAGGCAAATAGGAACCCTTAGACTCTGACTTTTGCTTCCCTCGGAATTTTGCTTCCCAGATCTTCATTTCCAGATTCCTATCCTCCACAATCAGGATTTCTAGGACCTTTAGGTTATTACACACCCCATATACAATATCCAAGTCTAACAATTGTGGCTCAATCAGGATTGACTTGGGTACAATGATTTCAAAAACATTGTCATTCAACTCTTTAGGGTGCAATTGAAGAATGGGGCTATTGATTGAATCATCCATGAAAATAGGATTTGTATCATCCGAGCTGACCCCAACAGGATCAATTTCCTCAATTTTGCGCCATCAAATAATCCATCATGCTCCTCAAGCCCATATGTCTCACTAAAATTATCTTCCTCAAACTCAGGTGAGACTTCACATAAAGATTCTTCACCTTCAGAATCAAAGAATTTTGGATACGCATTTATATATATCTCAAAATCATCTATCATTGCCTAGTCCATGGAGACATACTTTTCCTTGTACCCTGGTTCAGGGATCTCCGGTGAAGAAATCAATTCATCCTCAATTGGTTTCTCCAGACCAACCTGGTCATCCCCAGTCTCATAAAATGTGTCCCCCCTACAGGTGCCTGAACAGATTCTGACATTGGCTCTCTTGAAGGAGGTTTATCTTGGGAATCTTCCTAAGATTGGACTAGAGCAATCACAAATCTCATTCTCGATTTTGACAATTTCCCAAGTAAAAATTCACCCAGGTCCTTATCCTTAACATCTTGGAGCCAATCCAATAAATACTTGTTAAGATCATTAACTATTTGAATTAGAGGCTCCAATTTTTCAGTGTAAGGTGTTGGCTGAGCTTTTAAAGATTGCATGGTATTCCTTAGGTTAGCCAACACCTTATCTTGGACCTGGTTCACCTAAACCAAATGGTTTGGTTTAGGGTTGGATGGGTTTGTGATGATAACATCATCATCAGCCATATCTAGCTTTAATTAGTCATAATCCATTGATAAACGCTCCTACATAACTATCAGAGAGTCGTAATTCATTGCATATCCATTCTGAGAGATTAGCATTGAAATAGGGGTAAATCTACAGTTTTAATAGGATATCCTAAATGCAGAGCAACCATAGGTTTCCAGGGGGTTAATTAAAGGTCAAATGGTCATTAATGTCTAATAAGTAGGTTCATGTAGAATAAAATGGGTTTTCACGCTTTTTGAGAATTAATGGACATCTGAAATCCTAAAAACTGACCTACTTAATTAACTGAGGTTCTGATCAGGATAAAATTCACCTAAACATTCTAAAAACCATAGAAAAATATTTCTTAAGGTTTGGTACCTTTTATTTGACCATTGGAATCCATTTTGACCTAAAATAGAGTCTCAGATAGATAATTACCCTAATTTAGATTTCTACGCAAATTATCTAGTTAAACTTGGTCAAAACCTAAATTAGACTTCACCATTATATTCCTTAGGACCAAATTAGGTTTGTATGAAAATTTGGGTCCAACTAAGATCATCTTGACCTAGTTTACAATTTAGTCTAGTTAGACTCTTTTCTCTCACACATATGTCCCTAACTTTCTCCCTAACTTCATCATCTTCTTCACATGCAAGTCCCTGCCGCCATGGTTGTGTGAACCCATCAAGAGCCAAGTTTTAATCGGGGTTTTCTCCCTGATTTCACAAAGAAACCCTTCCAAAATTGGAAGGGAGATTCCTTGAGGAATTCTCTTCCATCTGAACCCGGCCTTACCTTCCAAATCTCACCCTAGGGTTCATGCGAATTCTTGAAAGGTTCGCATGTCCCACTTGTGCGAAAACCATGGAGTTACAAGCTTGGTTTCCAAGCTTGAAACTCCTCCTTAGGGCTTATAAAAGAACCTAGGAGGCATGCCTTGCCTCCTTAGCTTGGTTTAGACTGGTTCTCCACCTTCTTCTCCTCTCTCCAGCCAATCCCTCCACAAGCTCCAGCGAGCTTCATCAACTCCCTTCTTCGCCAGCCATCACAGTCCATAGCCGGCTGGTCGATCCTGGTTGATCCTCCTCAAGTTCCTCCACCACTCACAATACCAGCGAGGGCCGTCTTCCCCTCTCTTCCTCGTCGTTCTCCCTCATCAGAGGTATTCCCTTCTCCGATGCTGACCATACCATAACCAGTGCCCATCCTACCCCCTTAGACTAATTAGATTAGGTAGTTAGGTTCCTTTAGAGTCTTAGGTTAATTCCCTTTATCCAAAACCCAAAAATACACCCTTGACACCATCGCCAACCACCTTCTTCCTCTGCTCCGGCCACATCTTTAGCGAGGCCTTCTCGTCATTCCACCGCACCACACACCTCGCCAATACCTTGACAAGCTCCACCATTCCTCCATGAACAAAACCCTGATTGGGCAGCAATCATAGGTCTTAATTGACCTAAATTAGGCTAGAACTTAGCATAAGTTAGGATAATTCATGCATGCATATGCATTATCTGCATCTTTAATGCTTTACTTTAGCTATGCATGAAATAATGTTATAATGTGTTGATTAAGTGCATTATGTTGATTGCAGGTAATAAGCTAATTTGGAGCAGGATCTGGAGCTGGATCTGAAGCAGGATGAGGAATAACGGGAGTTGTAGCAGAGCTGGAGCAGAAGGCTTAGTTTAGGTGTAGGAATAATAATGTAAGGGAGTTAAAGGTTTGCTACTCTATTAAGTAGGAATAAAGCAGTAAAATGTGAAGAGCTTAGGTCCATCCTAACCTTAGGATAGCCTAGAGACTTCCCCAAGCCTTAACCACCCATAGATTAGGTCACAACACCCTAGGAAGCCCTAAAACTCTAGTTCCAACCCTATCTGGATGACCAGATAAGTTACAGGACATCCAGGACCCTTAGCCATCTCCCGCACACCTCAAACCCACTTCTGCAGTGTTATTGGACGTCCAGACACTTTGTCAGACGTCCAATTTCTGCAAAATACCCAAAACAGAACCTTGATTTCCCCCTAACTCAGATGGACGTCTAGAACTGAAGTCTGAACTTCAGATTTTTGAGTATAAGTCGTCTGATCACATTATTGGACGTCTGATACTAGTCTCCAGTCCCTGTTTTGAGATTCAAGTCTTGATCTTGGATCTCTAGCTCCCTAGACCTAATCCCAACCCCATAGGAACCTAAATTAAGGTGTCCTAACCTAAGTACATCACCTCTAGACCAACCTAAGGACTTAATTAGGTCCTCACCAAACCCAATTGACTTAGATCAAAGTCAATTACCATCACCTAAGCCAATTGGACTCATTGAGTCCAATTGAGCTTAGATCTCAACCCACACAAGTTCAATTGGACTTAGTGAGAGTCCAATTGACCTAAACCCAACCTAATTGAGTTATTTCACTCTCAATTAGGTTCACACTCATTCAATTAAACTTAGGTTAAGTTTAATTGCATTTTCCCCTTAGCAATTAGGGTTTGTAACCCTAATTCAAGACCTACACCTACCCAAACCCCTTAGGACCTAACCTAAGCCACCTAGCCACATAGAGCACGGCCACACACACACACACACACACACACACACACACACACCCATTCACGCACACACACTTCTGTAGAGTTCTCTAGAACTCTCTTGAAGTGGCGCCACCTGTTGGTTACCAAATTTAGCAACCAAGAGGTATGTAAATTGAGATCCACATTTTTTGGATCTCAAAAACCACCTCTATCCTCATGTGGCCGGCAACTCTTGGACTCTCTCTAGAGAGTTCCACACCTCTCTAGAGAGAGGCCCTTGAGTCTATAAAAAGACCCCATGGGCGGCCAAGTGCACCCATTCACATCCCTTGGCTTCCATCCACTACTTGACACCACTCACCTCATTGGCTCCATGCACGGCCATCTTCACTTAGGTTAGCCACTCCACCTCCATGAACTGACAACCACCATGAAGGACATCATGCCGGGATGCTGGATCACTCCTCCCTCTCTCCAAGGGTTAGCCTAAGCTACATTGGCCGCCCCTCATTCTCCTCCTGACCACTCCAAGGCCATCGAAGACCACCCTTGAATGCCCTTTCGTTCTGCTAGATTTAGTTTATGCTCTTCGTAGTTTACTATTTTTATTATTGCATAGTAGAGTAGTCTTTATTCTCCTCCAATGATGCATGCAAAATCCCCCCATTGATTCTTGTATGCAGTCATTTTTTGGTAGCTAGATTTCCATTTCAAGCATTTATGTACAAGCTTTGCTCTATCGTTCTTGTTGCAAACAACTCTCCCATTGAATGAATGAAAAATGCTTATATATATATATCTCCATGTTGTGAAATCACCATGAGCTTATTGATTGCTATCATATTTGCGTGATTCAAGTTGCCCGTTTCTAACTCCTAATATTCTTGCAACTAAGTATGTCGTACTTAAATACGTAATAATAATGAATCGGCATGCGATTCTAAATAAAGTAGAGCGGTAAAAGATCGAAGTCAAAAGTATAGCAACGCCTCCTAGAGATGAACGACCAGGACTCAAGTCTCGTAATTTTTATAACCTTATTTTTGATGAATGTTTTTGTGTGACTATACTGTGATTCCAATGACTTTCAAAATGCGCGAGAACAGGTTCTGTCAAATGGCGCCGTTGCCGGAAAGGCAATGCCATTTTTCTTGAATTCGATCTTTTAATCTATCACTGACAAATTTCTCTCTACTTTGTTTTTTATGTGCAGGGAAAATGAAAGAGAAACGGGATCAGTGCACACATCGAGCGTGGCAAAGAAAAAGTCAGGTGCACATCATCTCCCCTTAGATTTGGTTTTTTTTCTTGAACCTTAGGAGTAGATTTACTTTCTGCAATTTCTTTTGAAAAATTCTTTGCGAAAAAAAAGGATTTTTGCTCATTTTCCTGAAAAAAAAATCAAAAAGAAAAATTTTGAAAAAAATCTAGATTAGGTTTCCTTTTGAATTTTAGGTTAGTTTGAAAAAGAAAAAAAAGGATATTTTCGTTGAATCCTTTGAAAATTTCTTTTTGAAAAAAAAATGTGCAAAAGTTTTGGAAAAAAAAAGACATTTTCTTTTTGGTGGAAAGCTTAGATTTTAAGTTTAAACCTCTTCAAAAGCTTTTCTACCATCTTCTGATTTTTGGCCAGATTTCAAGTCTGATTTGAAAATTCGATTGCCGAAAAATTAGTAAGCAAAAAATTTCAAAATTCATGCGAAATCTTTATTTTCAAACATCCTTTCAAACGTCGTCGTTCTTTTGAAAAAATTTTAAGTATACAATTTTAAAAATTTGCCAAGTGCGCAGGGGTCAGACTGACCCAGATTCAAAAATTTTCAAATTTCAGAAAATGATTCCGAGCAATCTGCGAATCTGTTTTGACTAAAAATGGTGGGGTTTGAAAGATGATCTAATTGGATTTATTTTTCATATTTTTCCCAAAATTTTGAAGGTCAATTAATACTATTTCAAAATGAAAAACCGACCAGGGGTCAAAATTCCAAATCTGACCCCTTGATGTTCAAAAATCCTTAAAAATTCGGTTGAAATAGTAAAAATTCCAAAAAAAATTCTATGGTAAGCTAATTGAAAAAGGAATCCACTTGCAAAATTTCAAGTTAATTGGATTGCAATTACAATCAGATAACAAACATTACTTTTATGGTCTGCTGAAACAAAAAAGAAACTCTAGAAGTGCATGAAACTTAGGTTGAATCTTTAGGGTTACAACTTAGAGACCACACTTTGGGCTAACCTAGACTTAATCAAGTCTATTTAGCCGGTGAGCTTGGTCACCTTGTGGGCCACTCACCACAAACCCCACTAAAGAAAATGAGTTAAAATTAATTTTAAAACACGAAATCAACCTAAGTTCGTTGTCATACTATTGGGTGTTTTTAACCTCTCTTGGCAAACCTAGTGACTAAGTCTGCGGGGCAGTGTCAAACGACCGCGGCTCAGGGGTTAACGGAACTGGAGGCGTAAGCTAAAGGAAGAACCTTCCCCTTAGTCCCCTCGTAACCAAACTGGCTAGGTTAACTTGAGAGGCGAGAATCACTTTCAGTCGGTTGAATGACGAACTTCTCTTCAGGAATTCAAACTTCTAACAAAAAATCTGGTCACCTGATCCATAAGGACCATTTGATTGATAGGTCCTTAGCCTTGTCTTGCTTGGCTACACCAACCCAGGAGTTGGGTGGTGTATGCAAGGAAGGAGGTCACTTCGACCTCACTTGGTTGGACCTTGGGAGCCACTCCTAAGGAGGCGAGTCACCTCACCTGGACCATCTTCTCCCCCCACTTTTTCTACTCCCAGAGCCACCATGGCAAATCCTGGACCTGGACCTAGACTAGGTCAGGATATCGAGAATCTGGACTCGATGGCTCATCTGGAAGCCCGGGTCGTCGAATCCGAGGAGCGGCATCAGCAGAGCATGGATCGCATCTTGACGACACTTGACAGGATGTAGCACCCACCGCGAGGAGAATAACTGTGGGATTTCTACAATCCAGCTGTACAAATTGTCACACCTCTAGTCAGAATTCCCGCGGGCAGAGATGAGTTTGAGCTCAAGCCGAATGTGATTGGGTTGATCAACACTCATTTCTACGGGAACTCAAGCGAAGATCCATTCCAGCACCTTGAGGACCTAAGTCGACTCGCTGAAACGATTCGACCCAGGAATATAGTCCTCGAGATTGTTCTAATAAAGCTTTTCCCATTCTCTCTGAGGGACAAAGCTTTATACTGGTTCAATACTATTTGGAAGCCAATTGGAACCTGGCCGGAATTACGACGTGAATTCCTGCAAAAGTTCTTCCCAATCGATCGAACAAACGCAATGCAGCGCACAATCACGACTTTCTACTAGGGAGCTGGGGAGAAGTTACACGAAGCATGGGATAGATTTCACGACCTTCTCTGGAAATGCCTACATCATGGTATACCCAGATGGCACTTATCTCAGATTTTTTACCATGGGCTGGATGACACACATCGGTATCTGGCCGATGCATCTAGCAGCGGGAATTTTCTCGCAAAAGACGAGAACAGCTCATTTGAGCTGTTCGAATCATTAGCGGAGAACTCGATGAATGTCGCATCCATGAACCAGTTCCAACGGCCTGGTCAGTAGTGGGTTGGTGTCCACGAGGTTCACATTGAGTCTATTTGAGCTTACATGGATATAATCGTCAAGCAGCTGGATAGAATAAACCTAATCGAGAAAAATATTGATCAGATCAGTCAGGGTCAATCTGACTTGAGCTCTACCACCGCAAGACCCTCCTATGCACCTCGAGCCCCTCCTGCTCGAGTTAATCTACTCACTCAGGATGCATCTTCTCCGTATTTATGAGATCTCACATATCAGGATCCTGTGGATAATCCAAATCTGGCACCCTACGACCAAGGTTATGCACCACCCGTAGATTATAATGCATACCCCCTTGACAGATATACGTCTCAAACATCTTCGACCTACGAGGACGTCAACGCTATCCAAGGATATGGGCGTAATAATCCGTATTCAGAGATGTATAACCTTGGTTGGCGCCAGCATCCGAACTTCTCTTGGTCTGGTAATTCACAGAGACCACATCAAGATCCACACTGCCAGACTGGGCAATACGGGAATGTGCAAAACACGTACCCTAGGAAGCAGCCATTCCTGTCTCAACAGCAGCAACCCCACTCTTTATACCAACCACTGCACCAAGCTACCAACCACCCTCCAAAGCGGGCTGACCCTTTGGAGGCACTGAAAGAGGAGCTGCAAGAATCAATGAGGAAATCAACACAAGATAGCTTGCAGATTATGAAGACGATGGCTGATCAGATACAGACCATACAGAACATGCAGAACCATCTATTACAAAAGCATAGGACTCAGGGAGCCTTGCCCTCCCAACCTCTCCCGAATCCGCGATATGTGCAGAACCAGGGTGCCTCGCCTAGGTTCCAGGCACCGCAGGGATAGGCACATGCCATACTACAGGAGCCTCCTGCACCACCCGGTTACGTGCAAGGCCAGCTGCCTTTGCAGAACCTCGCGTATTCTGCCCCTTCCGCTCCCCCACCACCTCATGGACAGCAAGCTGATGCACATGCTATCTCTTTGAGGAGCGGAAGGAAGACATTCGACCCACCACTTTGGCAGGCGGTCTTGATTTTTCCCACCCTTCACCGTAGGCGGGATCGACTCCCTCATCTCACGAGCCACCTGTGGTAGATAAGGTTAAGAGGCCACTTAACCCTGAAATTCCCATCCCTTTTCCTAAGGCTCTAACATGAAATGCAGTATGGAAAAAGGACACGCGGAATTTTGAGGACCTGAAATTGATGTTTTAGGAAGTACATATTCAAGTCCCCCTCCTCGAGGCTATCGATCACATTCCCGCTGTCATTAGGTTCTTCAAGGACTATTGTACCTCGAAGCAGCAGTCGAGAATTGGATGACAGGCGGTACTGTTGAAAGAGGCTAGCACCGTGATTCTAGCTGACCTACCCCTGAAGAAGAAAGACCCTGGTACCCCACTCATATCCTACTTTTTTCAGGATTCTCCATTTGATCGAGCCCTTCTAGATTTGGGTTTATCCATTAACCTAACTCCCACTACCGTATTTGATCTATTTCGATTTGGGGAGTTGAAGCCCACCTCGGTCACGATTTAGCTGGCTGACAGATCAGTCAAAATACCGAGGGGGTGGTTGAGAACGTGATCGTGAAAGTCCGCGGGTTCTGCTTTCTCACTGATTTTTTCATTCTTGATATGGAAGTTCCTCCTAATCTCCAAGATGCATCGATTATTTTGGGTCGCCCATTTCTGGCGACAGCCTGAGCGAACATTGATTGTGCATCCAAGTGTATGGAGATCGCCCTAGGCAATGAGAGACTTCGAATTGACATATTCAGAGTAGCAAAGAATTTCGACTGTGATCGAATAGAGGAGGATGGTGAAGACAAAGATTCAACATACTATGGTAACATTGGGCTCCTTTGTGATGACCCAATGTCTCATTCGCCTACACTGTTGGGGTTCTTGGACCTCGATCCACATGGGATTGAAACCACTGCACTACACATATCTCCTCGAGGATCTGACTGTTTAGGGTGTGCTTCTGACCACAGCACCCCTGAATCCAGCTATCCTGATCCATACATTACTGAATCGCCCCTATTGTTGCAGGAAGATGTGACCATAGCTAATGGGTTTCTTGTTAACGCAGTCACAACCGATTATTCCACAGGGAGCGACTCAGCGGGAAATCACGCACACATGGATCAGCAGATCCCTACCCTCGATTCCGCTCCTCCCACTCTCATTTCTGACTCTAATCCACTCGTGATTGAATTGAAGCCCTTACCTGACTCACTCAAGTATGTGTTCTTGGGCGAAAGTGAGACATACCCAGTCATCATCAATGCCCACTTAACCCAAGAACAGGAGCATCAATTGATTTCTATGCTTGAAGACCATAGGGCTGCTATTGGGTGGAGTATTGCTGATCTCCGTGGTATTCGTCCCTCATATTACACTCATCACATTTACACGGATGAGGTGGTGAAACCTTCGAGACAACCTCAGAGACGGCTTAACTCGAATATGCTAGAGGTTGTTAAGAAGGAGATCATCAAATGGTTGGATGCAGGCATTGTATATCCAATCTTAGACAGCCAGTGGGTGAGTCCGATCCACATAGTGCCCAAGAAAGCAGGACTTACCTTCATGAAGAATGATAAGGGCGAATCCATCCCGACCTGCACTGCGACATCTTGGTGGGTCTGCATCGATTACAGGAAATTGAACACAGCTACCCAGAAGGATCACTTTCCTTTGCCGTTCATTGATCAGATCTTAGAACGATTAGCCGGACGTAGTTTCTTCTATTTTCTGGATGGATATTCCGAGTATAATTAGGTAGCGATTAGCCTGGAAGATCAAGACAAGACCACATTCACATGCCCCTTTGGAACATTCACTTTCAAGCGAATGCCCTTTGGCCTCTGCAACGCACCAGTGACATTTCAGGGTTGTATGATGGCCATCTTCTATGACATGATTGGGGATTATGTGGAGGTATTCATGGATGACTTCTCTGTTTTTGGAGAAGATTTCACATCTTGTCTTGATAACCTCACCAAGATCCTGAGACGGTGTATTGAGGTAAACCTAGTACTATCCTGGGAGAAAAGCCATTTCATGGTGAGGGATGGCATAGTACTAGGGCATAGGATCTCTAAAAATGGAATCGAGGTCGACCGAGCTAAATCAGAGATTATCTCCCACTTACCGCCACCTAGCTCAGTCAAGCAGATCAGATCATTCTTGGGTCACGTCGGCTTTTATCGGAGATTTATATGTGATTTCTCGAAAATCACATGGCCTTTAACGAATCTCCTAGTTGCCGATGTCCCTTTTGAATTTAATACCTCGTGTCTTAACGCCTTCGAGACTTTACAAAGTGCTGCTTCCAACTCCCTGATTCTCCAACCACCTGACTGGTCGCTTGATTTCAAAATGATGTGTAACGAGTCTGATTTTACTGTCGGTGCTGTTTTAGGCCAGCGTTGGGAGAAACAACCCTTCGTCATATGCTATGCTAGCAAGATGCTGAATGAGGCTCAGCGCAATTATACTGTCACAGAAAAAGAACTGCTAGCAGTAGTATCAAGTTGGAGAAATTCAGATCGTATTTATTAGGGTCCAGGGTCATCATTTTCACTGACCACTCCGCCCTTCGGCTTTTTTTGGCAAAGAAGGATGCCAAACCACGGCTCATTAGATGGATCCTTCTATTGTAGGAATTTGATATCGAAATCCGCAAAAAAGCCGGAACACAGAATGTTGTGGCGGATCACCTATCTAGATTGGACCCAGATCACATTCCTTATTCCCTACCTATCCACGAGCAATTTCCGGATGAATCTTTTATGGTAGTTCATTCTGTTGAGTTCCCCTAGTATGTGGATTTCGCGAACTACCTGGCTGCAGGCAAAATTCCCGCGAACCTATCCAAGGACCAGAAACTCAAATTCACTGCAGAAGCCAAATACTACCTCTGGGATGACCCATTGCTTTTCCGCAATGGAGCGGACCAGATTATTCGAAGATGCATCCGAAATTCTGAGATCCTTAGTGTGTTATCTTTTTGCCACAATGATGCTTGTGGTGGCCATTTCTCGAGATGGAAAACTGCTGCAAAAATTTTGTAGTCGGGATTTTTCTGGCCAACCATCTTCAGAGATACACACGAATACGCCCAACACTACAAACGATGCCAGTCGGTCGGTTCTATGACCAAGAGAGACATGATGCCACTCCAGCCCATCATGGTCGTAGAAGTGTTCGATGTCTGGGGCATCGATTTTATAGGCCCTTTTTCGAACTCGCATGGCTTCGAGTACATATTATTAGCCGTCGACTATGTCTCGAAGTGGGTTGAGGCCATCTTGACGAGACGGGCTGACCATAAGACCGTCATTTCTTTCGTACGACAGAACATCCTCGCGAGATTCAGAATACCCCGCGCTCTGATTAGCGACGGGGGAAGCCACTTCATTCATGCCCATTTCAGGTCGTTATTAAAGAAATACGGGGTACATCACCGCATAGCCACCCTGTATCACCCGCAAACCAATGGGCAGGCTGAAGTGTCTAATCGTCAGATCAAGCCGATTCTCCAAAAGATGGTTAGACCAGACAGGAAAGACTGGTCCGACAAATTAATCGATGCACTCTGCGCATATCAGACCGCATACAAGGCCCCACTCAGAATTTCACCATATCGCATGGTATATGGCAAGGCCTGTCACCTTCTTGTAGAGCTGGAACACCACTCCTTTTGGGCGGTGTGAAAATGTAACCTTGACCTCGATGCTGGAGGTCAAGAACGGAAACTCCAGCTCAGCAAATTAGAAGAGATCCGGTAGGAGGCCTATGAGAATGCATTAATATACAAGGACAAGACCAAGGCCTTTCATGACTACCACATCCGGAGGAAAGCATCCACGCCCAACTAGCGAGTCTGGTTGTTTGATTCACGGCTGAAACTGTTCATAGGGAAGCTCAAGTCCAAATGGACTGGCCCGTATATTGTGATTTGTCCATATCCTAATGGGGTAGTCCAAATCAAGGACCCAAAATCTGGGCATATATCCACAGTTAATGGCCAGCGCCTCAAGCCATTTTTGGCCTAGGAACCTCCTCCACCTGATGAGATTGTCCATCTTATTGAGGACGTGTGACTGAATTCTCGCCCAGCTGGAGGTGTTAAACTCAGCACATATAGATAGCGTATATCCCACATTTCATCATCATCTATACATAACCATTTTTATACATAGCATATTTTTCTTTTAGCACATTTCCTTTGCGTATATTGCATGCTGACAGGTTGGCCGGTGCTGAATGTATATTTTCAAGAGCAATTCCAGGTGACTTCTACCCACTCATCCTCTGTCGAATTTATTTTCTTTTATATTCATGCATGAGGACATGCAAGAACTTAGGCATGGGGGGGTAGCTACAACAAAACTGAAAAAATTTATGCCAACATTTAGGAAAACCTCAGAGCCGCATGTAAAATGTACTTTAGGACCCTAAATAAAAGAACAACCAAATACACCTCCAATGCTCGCATTAGAGCTAGAAATCGTCTGCCACAACCACTTCCAACTCACCCGCTCACCTCTTGTTCTAAATTTAGGGTCAAGCTGAATGTAACCCAATACGGGAATTTCATGAAGTAAAAATTATGTGAGGTTAATTGTTCATAGCATATATACATATTGCATTCATGAATAAGACTATTTTATTAAGAGAATGCATTAGGGATTTTATCCTCTAGTTGATTCCTGTAATCTGGAATCCAGTACAAATTTCATACACACATAGAATTTGCAATGGATTCAAGGTGATGGCTGATAAACATCTTCAGTCCGTCAGGAAGAAGTAGTGCTTCTTTTCCTAAACCCTTGGATGGTGTTTTGGGAGTCAAGTAGATTTTCTTCCAAAAATCTACCAAATAAGGTGAGATGAGAGTAGAGTGTGCTTGTTAAACGTTTACGAATCGTTACGCTTACGTATTTGGTTTTGGAAAACCTGTCTTTGTAGTTCGAAAGCGAAGAATTCGTGTTCAACAAATAAAATTTATACCAAAAAGAATTCCGAGTCGAACACAGGGAGGCTACGTTGATCTATATTCGCAATTATATTTTTTTTAGGATTTTTTTGATAAGCAAGGCGATATAATTACAATGGAGCTATCAGACTAAAAGAAAGAGAGAGAGAGAGAGAAAGAGAACATGCATTCAATATTCCAATTGTTTATATAATCAAACTAAATAAAAGTTACACTAGAAAGCGGAAAATCAATTACACTATAAAGCAGGAAAAAATTCTACACTAGAAAAGCTGTAAATAAGAATGGGAGAGAGAAGTTATCCTCCTCAATGATTTCTTGGAGGACGAGCCAGACGGGGCGACGCCTGGACGAAGGAGGACGAAGCAGAAGAATGGGAACGGAGCAGCACGCCGTCGTCATCGCGGGATCCACTTCTGAAGGGGAATGAAAATTGGACTTTATCTCGTGAGAAGCATCCCGGGTGTGGGACAAGCTTCTCTTGAGCTTTGGAGGGGTAGAGAGGAGAAAGAAGGGATGAGAATTTCGTATGGAGGGGGTCTCCTTTTATAGTTGCAAGGAGTGGGGGCAAAATGGACATTACAACTTCAAAATAATAAAAGAGGGGTCTTTAGTGACGGATAAATCCGTCACTAAAGCCCTCAACATGGGCGTTGTGGGTGGCTCGCGCGCGCCTCCTCACCTGCTCGCGTGCTCAATGGCTTGCGCACGTTTGTCAATTTTCAGCCGTCCGATCGCGAGATCGGACGGCTTAAGATGCGTCTCCGCCCGCTGCGTTACGCGCCCGCCCGCGTGTGATCGCGCGTCCGCGCCGCTCGTTCAATTACGCGTGGACGCTATCGGGCACGCGCGGCCGTCCGATCTCCATCTGATGCTCCACCCGCGCCCAATCGCTGCGCCTTCCAGCCCCTCGCCGCAGCTCGATCCCGCGCCTGCCGCTCGCGAAAGCGCGCTCAACCACTACGCTATGGGGCGCGGATGGTCGAGGGGACGCTTTTAAGCGCAAGCGACCACAGCCGTTGGATTAAGATCCAACGGCGGAGAGCGATTGGGCTCGGGGCCTTCACAAGATGCAAGCGGCCATTTGAGCGGCTGAGATGGCACCACGTGACGCTATCTTAGCCGTCCATCTTTTGGAAGTTGTAGATGGTGCCACTGATGTCGGATTGACTCGATTTTTTTGTCGTTGGGCTACGATCGTCGATTCGAATTCATCCGTGTAGTCGGATTTATCATCTAAAGTGCAGATTTACACCATCCTGGCCCTTGATCTTCTAGGGTTCCTAGGTCACTATCTGATGCTACAGATGCCTGATTAGGGCGATCTTGGAGTCGTTGAACTGCAATCGTCGCCCTGATCACATCCATATGGTTGGATCTTTGATCCGAGGCCCCGATAAAAATGTTTTCCCTGTCCAAGCACATAAAAGGAGACAATTAACCTCCATTTTATTCAAACTACTCTAAATGCAAGATGGTGCATGTTATACAATATTTATATCAAATGCAATCCTATGCTTAAGAACATGCATAAATAGACATTTTAAGTAGTGTAAATGTGTTTACATCATACCCCCATGCCTATCTTTTGCTAGTCCCTAGCAAAAACTATATGCTATTTATAAAAGAATTAGGTTGGATTATTTGGATTTGAGTTATTTTCAATCATTAAGAAATTGTCTACTTAGGAACTGAACTTTCAAAGATACAACAGTGCTTGGGTATCAGCCAAAATGCAGACCGCCTCAAGCTCTCGCCTTATTCAAAGAAAAAATTCTTTTTCTCTTTTTACTCTTTTCTAATTTTTTTGGATTTTCAAATTATAGGGTTTAAGAGTGGCTTTCTACGGCCATTCAACTCACCCAAGATTTGATGAGAACCCTAAGTTTTAAGCATCTTATTGTGATTGTGATAGACTCGTTGACCGGAAATTAAAACGAACTTCAGATTTCTACGCCTCTAAGTGACCTAACAAGAATTCTGCCTAAAGGTGTATCTTTACAATCAGTAGCTTTCTCCCTACTTTTATTTTATTTTTACGGGATCAACACAAGGGTGAATCCAGTGTATATCTCCACGGTTTATTCTACTTCTCCGCTTCTTCCTAAGTGTTTTGGGAATTTTTAGTGCATTTTCTGAGCTGGGTTCTAGACAACCGGTCGATGAGCTGTTACCACTGACAACTTGCCAGCCATACTCGTGCGGCGAAGTGTGGCTTATTTCATTTTGTTCTTTTCTCCTTTTTTTTTTTTTAAGTAGGTGGCTTCCCTGGTCTAAGATTTACCTAAAGGCAGCAAACAGAGAAAGGTCCAGTGACTGGGCTCTAGACAACCTACCTATGGGCTGTTACCCATGATAACTTGCCAGCCATATCACCCTAGAAGGTTCATTAGCTACCCAATTTCCGTTAGAATCGCTGAACAACGAGTCGTGCAAAGAAAGTGTGTAGATGCTTAAAACTCAAAATTCCCTCAAATCAGAGGGCGGGTTGATAAGTCATGTACTTGTCACCCAAACTTATTTATTCCAATTATAATAGAATTAAGATGGCGAGGACTCAAAAACAAATCCACATTTTAGTGGATACACAGGCTAATTAAGTCCAAAGACCTGAGGGGTCTTTGTGTTCAGATCCTAATGTAAAATTTCTTAGGATTGAAAAGCCCTAATTCCAACTAATCCTTCCTAATTTATTTTTTTTTTAAAATAAGAAGAGAGACAATTTATATGGATTTCACAAAGCTGACCAAATAATTCAAGAATGAATCCACCCCCCCATGCCTAGCTGATGCAATGGCCTCATTGAAAAAGAGACATGAAAGAAAGGGTAGAATATGAAAGATGTCACCTGGATATGAAGCTCGTATCAGCCTTGTGTCATATGTACAACTGCTGAGTTTAATGCTGTCAGCTAGGCGAAGTCCAGCCAAAGAAGTCACAAATAGCTAGAGCAACAGAGTCTGAGACGGGTTCTGGAAGATTACGGTCAACAACAGGCTTCAAACGTTGACCGTTGACTTTAAAGGTGTTACCCGTCTTTGGGTCAGAAATCTGAACGGCACCATTAGGAAAAATCTGATCAATTATGAATGGGTCGTTCCATTTAGATCTAAGTTTACTAGGAAAGAGCTTAAGTTTAGAATCAAATAACCAGACCTTCTGGTTTGGCTCAAAGGTCTTGCAGGAAATCAATTGATCATGTAGAGCTTTGGTCCGAGCCTTGTAGATCTTGGCATTCTCATAAGCATCATTTCTAAGCTCCTCCAACTCAGATAGTTGGAGTTTCCTGGTCTTTCCAGCTAGATTCAGATCTAAATTGCATTGTTTGATTGCCCAGAATGCCCTGTGTTCAATCTCTACAGGTAGATGGCACGCCTTTCCATACACCAGACGGAATGGAGACATGCCGATGGGCGTTTTATATGCCGTACGGTAGGCCCAAAGAGCGTCCTCAAGCTTTTGAGTCCAATCCTTGCGATCAGGCCTAACCATTTTTTGCAGAATGTTCTTGATCTCTCGATTGGAGATCTCGGCTTGTCCATTTGTTTGGGGATGGTAAGGTGTGGAAATTCGATGGTTAACCCTGTATTTAGCCAATAAATTTCGGAATTGGGCATTAGTAAAATGAGTGCCACCATCACTGATGATAGCCCTCGGAATCCCGAACCTACTGAAGATATTTTTTTTGACAAAATTGATGACCACCTTGTGGTCATTGGTTCGGGTTGGAATTGCCTCAATCCATTTGGACACATAATCAACAGCAACAAGAATGTACTGATGTCCAAATGAAGGGATAAAGGGTCCCATGAAATCGATGCCCCAAACATCGAAAATTTCTACAAGAAGAATAGGGTTTAGGGGCATCATGTCTCTCTTAGTTATGTTCCCGAGTGACTGACATCGAGAACATGACCTTGAGAAGTCTTGGGCATCCTTGAATAAAGATAGCCAATAGAAGCCAGATTGCAAGATTTTTGCAGCCGTCTTTCTCCCGGAGAAATGTCCACCACACCCAGATGCATGGCAGAACTCGAGTATACTATTGAATTCATTCTCCGGTATGCATCAGCGAATAATCTGATCAGAGCCGATGCGATACAGTTCAGGGTCCTCCCAAAAGTAGTATTTGGCCTCAGATTTGAGTCTATCTCGTTGTTGCTTGGTCCAATCCTGGGGGATTTGACCAACGGCCAAATAGTTAACAATGTCAACAAACCATGGGGAGTGGACACCTAAAACTGTAAGAATGGTTTCGTTCGGAAAAGTGTCAACAATCGGAATGTTCGGACAAGAAGAATCACCTAGGAGTCTCGACAAATGATCCGCTACCACATTTTGCACCCTGGCTTTATCCTTGATTTCAAGATCAAATTCTTGAAGAAGAAGAATCTAACAAATAAGCTAGGGTTTAGCATCCTTTTTAGCCAAGAGATGTCTCAAGGCCGAGTGGTCGGTGTAAACAATAACATGAGACCCCAAGAGATATGCCCTGAATTTTTCCAATGCAAATACTACAGCTAGTAATTCCTTTTCAGTAACAGTGTAATTCCTCTGGGCTTCATCCAGAGTTTTACTAGCGTAGTAAATGACAGAGGGCTTTCGGTCAATTTTCTAACCCAGGACAACCCCGACCGCGTAATCAGAAGCGTTGGTCATGATCTCAAATGGGGCTGTCCAAATTGGTGGTTGCAAAATTGGAGCACAGGTGACTGCCATTTTCAGAAAATCAGATGTCTTTCGGCATGATTCGTCAAAAACAAACGGCGTTTCTTTGGCAAGAAGATTGCTCAAAGGATGAGCAACCTTCGAGAAATCCTTGATGAATCTTCGATAAAATCCCACATGGCCAAGAAATGATCTGATTTGTTTAACAGATGTGGGAGGAGGAAGTTTAGCGATAGCATCAACCTTAGCTTTGTCTACTTCAATTCCCCATTCAGAGATTACATGACCCAAAATGATGCCTTCTTGGGTCATGCAATGACTCTTTTCCCAACTAAGGACCAGTCGTGTCTTGATACATCGCTTAAGAATCATTTCTAAATTAGCCAAACAAGAGTCAAATGATTCTCTGAAAACAGAGAAATCATCCATGAAGACTTCCATAAACTCTCCCACCATGTCGAAAAATATGGCTAGCATACACCTTTGAAAAGTTGCAGGTGCATTGCATAACCCAAAAGGCATCCTACGAAAAGCAAAGGTTCTGTAGGGACAGGTGAAAGTAGTTTTTTCCTGATCCTCGGGATGAATAGGAACTTCGTTCTATCCCGAGTATCCATAAAGAAAACAGAAGTACTTCTGCCCGCCTAATTTTTCCAAGATTTGATCAATGAAGGGTAGGGGAAAATGATCCTTTTTAGTGGCTGCGTTCAGCTTCCTGTAATCAATACAAACTCTCCAAGAGGAAGCTGAACGAGTTGTGACAGATTCACCTCTCTCATTAGTCACAACAGTAATCCTAGCTTTCTTTGGAACAATCTGAACGGGACTTACCCAGGGACTGTCAGAGATTGGATAAATAATTCCTGCATCGAGCCACTTGATGATTTCCTTTTTGACCACTTCTCGCATATTTGGATTCAATCTCTTCTGCATCTGGCAAGAAGGGCGGGATCCATCATCCAAAAATATTCTATGATTACAGTAAGATGGCTCGATCCCCCTGAGGTCATGAATGGTCCAACCAATTGCCTCTTTATGTTTCTTTAGGACCTTAATCAATTTAATCTCTTGCTCCTTTGTCAATTTAGCACTAATAATCATAGGGAGCGTATTCTGCGGTCCTAAAAATTGATATTTTAAATTCTCGGGCAATGGTTTCAATTCAAGCTGGGGTGGGGTAATGATTGATGGTAGGGTAGATGCTGAAGATTCAACAAGAGGAAGAGGTTTTGAGTGAAAAAAATCAGTAACCTCTTCCGAAGATGTCAGGTCAGAGGGTTGCGGGTCAAATTCATCAACCAAAGAGGAACTTTCAATTGAAGAAACTGTCAAACAAGTTTCAATATTAACATTATCCTCATCAAGTTCCTCAATAAATCCACAATCCTCAACTTTGTTGATCGCCTTAAAAATATCCAATTTCATTCGTTGGTCCGCAAAGGCGATTTCCATGCTATCGCTTTCACAATTAATGTTGGCCTTTGTAGTAGCCAGGAACGGACGCCCTAGAATGATGGGCGTGTTCCTCAGATTATCTGGTACATCCATGTCAAGGACAAGAAAATCTACAGGAAAATAGAAATCCTTGACCTTAACTATAACATCTTCAATAATGCCTCGTGGGTTTGTGACCGAACGGTTCGCTAACTGTAGCGTTACTAAAGTTGGCCGAAGTTCACCTAACCCAAACTTCTCATAAAGAGAAGTAGGAATTAGGTTGATGGATGCACCGAGATCCAAAAGTGCTCTATCAAATGTGTAATCTCCGATAACGCAAGAAATCAAAGGAGCACCAGGATCTCTCTTTTTTTGAGGGAGGTAGTGCAGGATAATAGAGCTAGCCTGCTCGGAGAGTACCACCTTCCTCGGAACAGATTCTCTCAACTTACACTTTTGTGTACATAATTCCTTTAAAAATTTTGCGTAAGCCGGTATGTGCGTGATAGCATCAAGGAGCGGAATATTGATCTCAACATTCTTAAATAAATTCAGAAGCTCCTAATTGCTATCAACAGACTTCTTCTTCTTTGCTTTGGCTAAGGCTTCAGGAAAAGGAACATGAGTCAGATCTTTGGAATCAGGTTCCTGAGCCTTGATTTCTCCTCTAGAATTCTCCTCTCTCTCCTCAGATTCTTCAAGATTCAAAAGATCAGAATAGTGTGGTTGTGGATCCGGAGTCTTCTTACCACTCCTCAAAGTGACAGAATTTGCAGAAGCGTAAGAATTTGGGTCTTGGGGAGGGTTAGGAGAGATTGGAGGGGCTTGATTGACCATAAATTGTTGATTAGTAGAAGAAGAAGACAAGGAACCCTGCTCAACCACCTGAGCATGTGCGTGCGGGTCCCTCTGATTTCCGTACCCTTGGGCTTGATTGCCCGAATTTACAATGTTTTGTGGGTTGGGTACGGGTTGGGATGGTAGAGATCCAGGTTGACGAGAGTTAGCAATGAGCCTAGATTGCAAGTTGTCCAGCGAGTTTTTCATTTGCTGCATGAGCTGGAGCATAGATCCTTGCATCTCTACCATTTGACGGTGCAAATCAGCTTGCCCTGCGGGTTGACAGGCATTCCAAGCTGGTTGATTGACCTGATTCGGAGGCAACTGAGTATATACTTGACCTTGACCCATTGGTCATTGCGGAGCATAGTTGCTAGGTCGGAATTGGGTCTGTTGCCTTGGATTTTTCCAAGAGAAGTTAGGGTGGTTTCTCCAACCTGGCTTATAGGCATTCGAGTAGGGGTTGGATCTAACATTCTCTTGTACAGCACAGACATACTCATAGGGTGAGGATGGAGAGAAAGAAAGGGAAGGATCAGAAAAACTGGGTTCAAAGGCCCCAGTTGGGAACCCATGGGGTTCCGAAAAATGCTGACTCATAGGTTGAGTCACATCGAGTTGATTCACGAACTCCCATCCAGAAGGAGCTCGTGAGGAATGGAATCCCGAATTTTGGGATTGAGTGGATTGAGAGTTGTTCATAGAATTGCTAGCCATCCACTCTTCCATTCTTTTAGCAACCAAGTCCACCTTATCAAGTTTATTACAAATCAATTCCATATCAAATGAATGAGAGTCATGGACTTTATTGACATTTGATCTGGGTTGCTGGGACCGGTTAAAAGTATCCATGGAGGCATGATTAATTGAATTCTCACTCATTTCCTCAAATAAATCATGTGCACTATCTGCATCTTTATTGAAGAAATTGCCTCTGCAAGAAGCATCCACATGGTTTCTGAGTTGCTCATTCAACCCATGATAGAAGATATGCACGAGTTGCCATTTCGGTAGATCATGGTGTGGACACCTCCACAATAAGTCCTGGAATCGCTCCCAGGCCACATGAAACTACTCCCCCGGCCGCTGGGTAAAGGTAGTGATTGCCCGTCTCAAAGCATTGGTACGACCGACTGGGAAGAATTTCTTCAGAAAGGCCTATTTCAACTCTCCAAGTTGTAATTGGTCTTCCTATTGTCCTATACCAATGCGCGGCTTTATCCCTAAGAGAGTGGGGGAAGAGCCTCATGATCATTTGCTCCTCGTTAACGTTTCAAGCCTTGGTGGTCTGGACCAAAGTGGTCAAATCTTCCAAGTGCTGAAACGGATCTTCGGAGCCAAGCCCATGATAATGTTTAATCAGGCTTAACACCTGGGGCTTGATTTCTACGTCACCGGTTGGAATCTGGATGCCGGGACGTTCCCCGTAATTTGAAGGATCATAAAAATCCTTCAAGGGCTGAGCGCCCTGCATTCTCTGGAACCATTCCTGCATTCTCTGCATTTGTTCCAGCTGCCTTCGAAATTCTTCCTGTGGATTTTCAAGCAGAGGAGGCTGTTGTTCGGCCATGGGATCAAATTGACCAAAATCTAACTTGCGCCTCCTAGAATGTTCTAACGGTCCTTCCAATCAGGGATTCAATGACCATCTTCCCAGCATAAACTAGGAGAAGGTCGGAAGGACTGGGGATAGGGACCCTGCAGCACAACAAAACAAGGCTGTCCTTAAGTGGGATAGCCTAACGATCTACTGACTCCCAAAACCAGCCTTAAGACTGTAAGTGATTTACTCTACTTACGTCTGTTTAATCCAACCAGTTAGAAGGAGGGACTGGGGAGAAGGTTCTTCCTTTGGCTTTCGCCTCCGGTTCCTAGTGTACCCCCCAGCCGCGGTCGTTTGACGCTACTCCCCTAGCTAGACATTAGATTAATCAGTATAAGTAGGTTAATAAAAAATAATCTCAGACTAGGCCCTGAAGAGTGAATCAAACCTTAAGGCCAACGTCTACTCAATTTTATTAAGGCCTAGGATTGTGGTGCCTATGGAATGTGATGGGCCATTACAATGGGTTGTGCCCTTAATGATTGATTGAGATTTGTGTAAGTGCGTGCACAACCAGGGTTTTCAAGCAAGATTATTGATAATGTGTGAATTTTAGTGTTCAAATCTTGCTTAAGTAGCTTTTAGGGTTTCAAATTAGGTGAATTGCAATCAAGTTTCTAGGCAAACCAAGTTGTAAAACACAGGTGAAGATTGTTTTCCTTTAAAATCAGAAAGAAAGTAGAGTGCCTGGAATATACCTAGATTGAAAACCCTAAGGAGGAGCTACTTGATGAGTTGGTTTAAATAAAGTGGTACGACCTAAACAACTCAAACAATTGGCCACAAATGCACCACTAAGTTAGGCACTCAAAAATGGTTAACCTAGAATAATTTCTACTCTGTCATATGTTGCTTTGTGTGTACCGGTTCCACAGATCAGAACTCGGTTGAGTAGAAAACAAATCAAGTTGATCAAGTGCCTTGAATGTGGGTGTTTGTTGTGTGTTTGTTGGAAATTACCCCACAAGATTATCTTTTTGTTATTTTTTTTTTATGAATGAGGGTGGAATGAATGTGAGTGAAAATCCAAACAACCAAACTATTCCTAAGATTTATACAAACACCTAGGTTAATTGGGATTTGGATTTAATGTGGCAAACGAAATCTATGGATGGGGAAAGAATGGGGGAGCACTTACAGTTGTCTTCAATTGCACTTTACTCCAGTCTACCGCTTGTTGATTCCTTGATGGAGGTCTCTGCAAAACAATAGACACAAGAGAAAGCTAGTTAGAAAAACAAATAAAGTGCAAGAAATGCGAAGAAAAGATCGGAAATCATTGCCTCCCCAGCAACGGCGCCAAAATGTTAAATGTTTACGAATCGCTACTCTTGCGTGTTTGGTTTTGGAAAACCTGTCATTGTAGTTCGAAAGAGAAGAATTCGTGTTCAACAAATAAAATTTATACCGAAAAGAATTCCGGGTCGAACATAGGGAGGCTACGTTGATCTATATTCGCAATTATATTTTTTTTAGGATTTTTTTGATAAGCAAGACGATATAATTACAATGGAGCTATCAGACTAAAAGAAAGAGAGAGAGAGAGAGAGAGAGAGAGAAAGAGAGAGAGAGAGAAAGAGAACATGCATTCAATATTCCAATTGTTTATATAATCAAACTGAATAAAAGTTACACTAGAAAGCGGAAAATCAATTACACTATAAAGTAGGAAAAAATTCTACACTAGAAAAGCTGTAAATAAGAATGGGAGAGAGAAGTTATCCTCCTTGACAATTGCTTTGAGGACGAGCCGGATGGGATGACGCCTGGCCGAAGGAGAACGAAGCAGTACGATGGAGGACGAAGCAGAAGAACGGGAACGGAGTAGCACGCCGTCATCGTCGCAGGATCCACTTTTGAAGGGGAACGAAAATTGGACTTTATCTCGTGAGAAGCATCCCAGGTGTGGGACAAGCTTCTCTTGAGCTTTGGAGGGGTAGAGCGGAGAAAGAAGGGATGAGAATTTCGTATGGAGGGGGTCTCCTTTTATAGTTGCAAGGAGTGGGGGCAAAATGGACATTACAACTTCAAAGTAATAAAAGAGGGGTCTTTAGTGACAGATAAATCCGTCACTAAAGCGCTCAACGTGGGCGTCGTGGGCGGCTCACGCGCGCCTCCTCACCTGCTCACGCGCTTAATGGCTTACGTCGTTCATTGATTTTTAGTTGTTCGATCGCGAGATCGGACGGCTTAAGATGCGTCTCGGCCCGCTACGTTGCGCGCCCACCCCCGTGCGATCGCACGTCCGCGTCGCACGTTCAATTGCGCGTGGACACTATCAGGCGCGCACGGCCGTCCGATCTCCATCTGACTCTCCACCCGCTCCCAATCGCCGCACCTTCCAGCCCCTCTCCGCGGCTCGATCCCGCACCTGCCGCTCGCTAAAGCGCGCTCGACCACTATGCTATGGGGTGCGGATGGTTGAGCGAACACTTTTAAGCGCAAGCGACCACAGCCGTTGGATTAAGATCCAACGGCGGAGAGCGATTGGGCGCGGGGTCTTCACAAGATGCAAGCGGCCGTTTGGGCAGCTGAGATGGCACCACGTGGCGCTATCTTGGTCGTCCATCTTCTGGAAGTTGTAGATGGTGCCATGGATGTCGGATTGACTCGATTTTTGTGTCGTTGGGCTGCGATCGTCAATCCGAATTCATCCGTGTGGTCGGATTTATCATCTGATGTGCAGATTTACACCATCTTGGCCCTTGATCTTCTAGGGTTCCTGGGTCACTATCTGATGCTACGGATGCCTGATTAGGGCGATCTTGGAGTCGTTGAACTCCAATCGTCGCCTTGATCACATCCATATGGTTGGAACTTTGATCCGAGGCCCCGATAAAAATGTTTGCCCTGTCCAAGCACATAAAAGGAGACAATTAACCTCCATTTTATTCAAACTACTCTAAATGCAAGATGATGCATGTTATGCAATATTTATATCATGAAATGCAATCCTATGCTTAAGAACATGCATAAATAGACATTTTAAGTAGTGTAAATGTGTTTACATCAGTGCTGGTGCTCTAAGATTAGTGCAAGGAATCCGGAGTCCTAGATAATTAGGTGATGATACTCTGAGATTAGGCATAGTTTTCACTCTCGATTCCTGCATATACATTTTTGTGTGAATTGTGAGAGCCACCAAATAAGGCAAATACGCGAAAAGAAAGTTCTCATAAAACTAGGGCTAAGGTGGATGGTTATGACCATTCTTTACAGAATCCTCGGCTGAAGGAAGGTATTGATGCCAAGGTTAGAAATGCACCGTCCTATCCGTCTCTCCTGGTGCCGTGAGTACGCACTTCCACCAAATAAGCCACCCAATGTCTCTTGAGTACCACCAATCCCTAATAATGCCTCCTCAATAAAGTTCATGGATGTGTTATGTTAAAAAAAAAAAAAGAAAGAGATGAAATGAAAAAAAAAATTGATGAAAAGAAAGAAAAATTGAAAAAAAATTATAAAAAGAAGAAAAAGCAAAGAAAAAAAGACTGAATGTTTAGTTCAGTTGCATTGAGGCAATACCACCAAATAAATTTGAGATCCACCAAATATGGCCTTAACCCACCTTTCTTGTGTTTCTGACCACCCGAATACTGGTTGAGGAATTTCGACTTGGTGTTAGGGTTATGGAAACTCAATCAAAGTGTTAATGCCTAGTGAGACCACCAAATACAGATCATATGTGTGAATCTGGTGAAGTTGTGAGCTCTAAGAAAAAGAAAGAAAAGAAAAAGAAAAAGAGAAAGAGAGAATGAATACAAAGGAATCAGAAGGGAGCATAGTTTTTCTCGTCTTTCTCTGAGTTGAGTTACTTAGTAGTCTGGGAATCTAGATTCTGTAGTACTAGTCTCTATGTAGCACCAAGTAAGAGTGAGCCACCAAATATATAATCTTTTCCCTCAGAGATTCTCTACCTAAGCCTAAAGCCAGGGTGGAATTCATAGAATATTTTGAACACCACGAGGGAAGAAGTCCGCCTATCCCACTAGAATTTTCACTAGGGGTCAAGTACAGGCTTTAGAGGTGTATCAGTTTCTCACTCAAATCTGTTGCAAAAACTACATATCTGCACTTTCATGATTGTCTAGATTTCTAGAGCATAGGAGGAAAATAAAAAGGAGAAAAATTTCTATGCATTCACTTGATTAAATAATCAGTCCCTTAAGGACCTTTGCTGTAAATAAGTTAGTCTTGCATTTGCTAGGGGCTAGCAAGATTTAGGCATGGGGGTATGATTGCGCAGTAATCATAGGTCTTAATTGAACTAAATTAGGCTAGAACTTAGCATAAGTTAGGATAATTCATGCATGCATACGCATTATCTACATCTTCACTGCTTTTCTTTAGCTATGCATGAAATAATGTTATAATGTGTTGATTAAGTGCATCATGTCGATTGCAGGCAATAAGCTGATCTGGAGCAGGATCTGGAGCTGGATCCGAAGCAGGATCAGAAATAATGGGAGTTGCAGCAGAGCTGGAGAAGAAGGCTTAGTTTAGATGTAGGAATAATAATGTAAGGGAGTTAAAGGTTTTCTATTCTATTAAGTAGGAATAAAGCAGTAAAATGTGAAGAGCTTAGGTCCATCCTAGCCCTAGGTAGCCTAGAGACTTCCCCAAGCCTTAGCCAACCTTAGATTAGGTCACAACAACCTAGGAAGCCCTAAAACCCTAGTTCCAACCCTTATCTGGATGTCCAGATAAGTTATAGGACGTCCAGGACCCTTAGCCATCTCCCGCGCACCTCAAACCCACTTCTGCAGTGTTATTGGACGTCCAGACACTTTGTCAGACGTCTAATTTCTGCAGAATACCCCAAACAGAACCTTGATTTCCCCCTGACTCAGATTGGACATCCAGAACCGAAGTCTGGGCTTCTAATTTTTGAGTATAAGTCGTCTGATCACATTATTGGATGTCTGATACTGGTCACCAGTCCCTGTTTTGAGATTCAAGTCTTGATCTTGGATCTCTAGCTCCCTAGACCTAATCCCAACCCCATAGGTGTTGGTGCTAGAGCACCACGATCATTTGTTTTGATGATAACAAAACACGTGTTATTTAACATTTGCAATTTGAGTCCTAGATTTCAGGTCAATTGCAAATGTAGACATGCTTAAACGGAGTTCGAGCTCGCATCCAGGACAGATTGGAGGAGCTTGACGGAAAACAGAGGAGGTTCGCGTGGAGCGACAGATTGAAGATAGAAGACAAGAAGAATAGGATAGATTCTTTTTAATCCTTTCTTGTATCTCTTGTCTTTATTTTCTTGCTCTTTTTATTTTTCTTAGAATATTATGTTAAAGAGCCTCAAAGTACCCTAACAGTAGTCCTAGGAACACCTGCACAACCCTAGGATACTAAGGTTTTCTGTAGAACACTTAGAAAACCAATATAGGATTCAAACAACACTTCCAGACGTCTAATTCCCAAATCAGACGTCCAGACCTTATACCAGACGTCTTAGGAGACGTCTGATGGACTTGCCAGACGTCCAGATAGTGGACCGTTGGCTAGCTTAGCAGGCACTCAAGATTATGACCGTTAGAGCCTTATCAGACGTCCTTAGGCCTTTCCAGACGTCTGATAATTGACCGTTTTGCCTCGACTGACCCGAAAATCTCTTCTCAGAGATTTTCTAGCCATTGCAAATCCATTCCATAGAAAAAGTTGGTTTCCAGACGTCCGGGCATAGTGCCAGACGTCCTGTATGTCATCTGATCAACTTGAACAAAAACCCTATTTAGATCTGATTCAAGTCAGGAGGAAACCCGCATAGAATCAGACGTCTGACCTTTAAATCAGACGTCTTAAAGTGGCCTTCCAGACATCTGATGCAAGAATTAGACGTCTGATCACCCTGTCAAGTGTAATCATTGTCCTGATTTCAGCCTGATTCTCTTGGGCTTTGTTCCCAACGGCTATAGAACCTTTCCTAAGCCTTCCAAAGCCTTCCAAAGCCTTCCTAAGGCCTCTATAAATAGAGGGGAACCTTTGCAACACAAAAAAACACTAAGACACACCAAGACACACCTTGCAATATACTTTCAAACCATTTTGTGCCTCTCTTGCTCTCCAAGCTTAAGTTCCATCACCTAGAGCGCTAAATTCCCTTTGCGCACTCGCTCTCCCGCCGTTGTTCACGAGAGCGACATTGCGCCATCGCGTGGCACACGCACCGCGTCATCAACTCGACGCACTCCTTGCAAAGGGGAGTTTCCTATTTCCTATAGAAGCTAGGTTTAAATTACTTTGTTGGCTCTATAGGATTACTTGTTTTATTTTATCTTTGTCTTTTGGTTGGGTATTCGCTTTGCGAATTCCCGTCTCCTTCATGGGACAAAATCCTTCTCGTGGAGAGAAGGGGTTGAGGAACGCTACCCTCGTACTTGTAGCGTGGTTGTATTGAGGTTGAATCACCCTCGTTTTAAGTGATTCGGTTTAGTGGATTTTGATCAACTTGGTTGATCGGAAAATCCTAACTCGAGAGGGTTAGGTGGTGGTTTTCACCCGGTTTGGGTTTCCACCTAAAAACAATTGTGTACTTTGTGTGATTGGTTTTCTTTGGTGAGATTGCTTTATATTTTATTTCCGCATTTATTACGTCACCCCTCTTCGAAGGGAGAACTTACAATAGGAACCTAAATTAAGGTGTCCTAACCCTCGTACATCACCTCTAATTAGGTCCTCACCAAACCCAATTGACTTAGATCAAAGTCAATTATCTTCACCTAAGCCAATTAGACTCATTGAGTCCAATTGAGCATAGATCTCAGGCCACACAAGTTCAATTGGACTTGGTGAGAGTCCAATTGACCTAAACCCAACCTAATTGAGTTATTTCACTCTCAATTAGGTTCACACTCATTCAATTAAACATAGGTTAAGTTTAATTTTATTTTCCCCTTAGCAATTAGGGTTTGTAACCCTAATTCAGGACCGACACCTACCCAAACCCCTTAGGACCTAACCTAAGCCACCTAGCCACATAGAGCATGACAACACACACACACACACACACACACACCCATTCACGCACACACACTTCTCTAGAGTTCTCTAGAACTCTCTTGGAGTGGCGCCACCTCTTGGTTGCCAAATTTAGCAACCAAGAGGTATTCAAATTGAGATCCACATTTTTTGGATCTCAAAAACCACCTCTATCCTCATGTGGCTGGCCATTCTTGGACTCTCTCTAGAGAGTTCCACACCTCTCTAGAGAGACGCCCTTGAGTCTATAAAAAGACCCCATGGGCAGCCAAGTGCACCGATTCACATCCCTTGGCTTCCATCCACTACTTGACACCACTCACCTCATTGGCCCCATGCACGGCCACCTTCACTTAGGTTAGCCACTCCACCTCCACGAGCTCACCACCACCATGAAGGACATCATGCCGAGATGCTGGATCACTCCTCCCTCTCTCCAAGGGTCGGCCTAAGCTACATTGGCAGCCTCTCATTCTCCTCCTAACCACTCCAAGGCCATCAGGGACCACCCCTGAATGCCCTTTCGTTTTGCTAGATTTAGTTTATGCTCTTCGTAGTTTACTATTTTTATTATTGCTTAGTAGAGTAGTCTTTATTCTCCCCCAATGATGCATGCAAAATCCCCCCATTGATTCTTGTATGCAGTCATTTTCTAGTAGCTAGATTTCCATTTCAAGCATTTATGTACATGCTTTCCTCTATCATTCTTGTTGCAAACAACTCTCCCATTGAATGAATGAAAAATGCTTTTATATATATATCTCCATGTTGTGAAATCACCATGAGGTTATTGATTGCTATCATATTTGCATGATTCAAGTTGCTCGTTTCTAACTCCTAATATTCTTGCAACTAAGCATGTCGTACTTGAATAAGTAATAATCATGGACCGGCATGCGATTCTAAATAAGGTAGAGCGGTAAAAGATCGAAGTCAAAAGTAAACCAACGCCTCCCAGAGACGAATGACCGGGACTCAAGTCTCGTAATTTTTATAACCTTATTTTTGATGAACATTTTTGTGCGACTATACTACGATTTCGACGACTTTCAAAATGCGTGAGAACGAGTTCTATCAAACCCCCATCTTTATTTACCTTTCCATCGACTCACGCGAACCCCCAAACACACCCATCACCGACCTTCATCCCCAACTCCATCCGGTCACCATACGCCCTCGCACACCACGCCACCACTACCCACACATTCATCGTGGTCCGACGAAGGTCCTGAGATGTTTTAATGTAGTCGTGATGCTATTCTTGTTGTTTCAGGTTCTAGCCGTCGCTCTGTCGCTGTGCCATTCTTCTCGACGTTGTTCTTCATGTTTGAACCCACGCGAACCCTAGGTCTTCTATCCAGGTGGTGCAAAATCAACTCAGGACCACTCCCAGGTGGTCAATCGAAGACCACATCCTCTATAGCTACTGCAATAAGAGGGATTTCCTTGCTGCAGGTGCATGCAAGGAGGCTAGTGGGGATAATCCCACATTGTGAGAATAAGAGTGCGTGATAGTGCATAAATTGGATTTCTGATATCAGTTTACTACCTCGAGAATACATGGGGTGAGGTCCCTTTACCTTACCTGCTCTCTAACCCACCTAAGCCTACCACTCCTCAGCTACGACACTCACGTACATAGCCCTGGACTCAATATTGCTCTAATCCGATTACCCATTTATGACCTGTACTTGAGGAGAGGAAGGAAAGAGAGAGAGCAGGGGAAGGGTGGGTTTTGCTCCTCAGTGTATGCGGCTAACACTTAGTCGTGAGAAGAACAAGGAAGTTCTGATGAAGCTGAGGCTTTGAAGAAGAAGAAAAGGGAAGAGGAAAGGCTAAGACAGAAGAAGAAGAGGCAAAAGGAAGAAGAAGCTAAGATGAGAGAAGAAGAAGAAAGAAGAGTAGAGAAAGCCTTGAAGGCACTGTAGCAGGTGACATTTAAGTTTCTAACTTGATATCTACACATCTAATCACTGTTCATTTATTTGATACTAATGAGTATTTGATTTGTATATGCTTAAGACTAATAATTGGTGATATAAATAACCATTATTTTGTCTTAGACATGTTTTTGCCTCATTAAACTCTTGAAATACTCTTTCTTATTATTGAATATCATTTAAGTAGATTGTTATTCTTATATCTTGCTCTATTTATTATGCTCATTTATATGCAATTAAAGATTAGCACATGAATTTCATATTTGCTCACTCTGTTCGACCTCAGACTTCATCTTTTAGATATTCGAGTTATAAATTTTATTTGTTGAGAGATCTATTTAGAAGACTTTAGTACAACGAGAAACATTCAAAACTCCTATCTAGATCCCCTCCAACAGTTTGGGTTTAGTCCACGGGAGTCAAGAAATTGAGGTTCTTGGGGCCCACCCTGATACTAGGCCATTTCAGGTTGTTCATAGAGGGGTGGTGACCTATATGCAGTGTAATGATGGGAAGGGTATGGGTTGTAATTATCATATCCTTCTTGATTATAGATCATATTAGGTTGTCCATAGGAGGGTGGTGATCTTTATTCGGTGTAGCTCGGAGAAGGATAAAAATCAAAATCATGGTGTCTAGGGTTAGACCCTGAACATGGAGGTCTAGAATTGTATCCCCAATCAAAGTTATCTTGACAAATGGATGAATGGTCATAACTTGGGTCAAGATAGTAATCATCTTGGGAATAAGTGTTGGTAGGAGGGTGATTGCGTAGCGATCATAGGTCTTAATTCACCTAAATTAGGCTAGGACTTAGCATAAGTTAGGGTAATTCATGCATGCATAGGCATTCCTAGCACCTTTACTGCTTTCTTTTAGCTATGCATAAAATAATACTATAATGTACTGATTAGGTCATTATGTCAATTGTAGGTAATAAGCTGATCAGAAGCTAGATCTGAAGCTGGATCTAAAGTTGGATCTGAAGAATAATGAATAACTGGTGTTGCAGCAGAGCTGGAGGGGAGGACCTAGATTAAATGTAGTAGGTAATAATGTAAGGGAGTTAAGGTATGCTATTCCATTAAGTAGCAATAAAGCAATAAATTGTGAAGAACTTAGGTCCATCCTAACCCTAGGACAGCCTACAAGCTTCCCCAAGCCTTAGCCACCTTTAGATTAGGTCACCGCACCCTTGGAAACCTTAAAACCCTAATTCCAACCTCTATTTGGTCATCCAGATGAGTTATAGGATATCCAGAACCCTTACCCAACTCTCGCACACTTTAAACCCACTTCTTCAGTGTTATTAGCCTATGGTGTGGCTCTAAATTCTCCCCCAATGATGCATTCATAATCCCCCCTTAGATTCATGTATGCAGTCATTTTTTGATAGCTGTTAGCTTTTACATTCCCTGTACAAGCATTCCACTATCGGTGCTCTACAACTCTGTTATCATCATCTTTATATATATATGTTAAAAATCACCATGTGCCTGATTATCTTCTTTTGGTGTGATTAAAGTTGCATGTTTTCAATTTCTGATGTTCTGGCAACAACATGTCATGTATCAATATGTATTTAGTATAAATCGACATGCTATTTTGAGTAAGTAGAGTGAGTGGGATCGATTTCAAATTTGCATTTCCATAAATGCCTCCCAGAGATGAATGACCGGTACTCAAGTCTTGTTGTCTTTATAAATTATTTTTGACGAGTGTTTTCACGTACTATACTACGACCAGATCTCTATTTTCAAAACACACGCGAGATTGCCATTTGTTTAATGACGCCATTGCTGGGGAGGCAACATCATTTTTTATTTTGATCTCTAGAATTATCACTAATAAATCTTCCTCTGCTTGTCTTTTGATGTGCAGGAAAATAGGGAAAAACGAGATCTGCGCACACAAAGGGTGCAGAAAAATCATCAGGTGCATATCTCCTCTTAGATTAGGATTTCCCTTTTTTGAACCCTAGGTTAGATTTCCTTCTAGCAGTTTCATTTGAAAAAAGAAAAGCCTATTTATTTTTGTAAAAAAAAATCAAAAAATAAAAAAAAGTCTAGGTAGTTAGATTAGGTTTCCGTTTGAATCTTAGGTTAGTTTGCTTGAAAAAAAAAGGAAAAAAATTTTGAAAAGGAAAGCTTTTCACTTAAAAAAAAAACTTCTAAAGTTTTTGAAAAAAAAAATCATTTTGGTGGAAAGTTTGAATTTCAAATTCAAACACCGTTTCAAAAGCATCCCACTACCCTTTGATTTTTGGCCAAGCTTCAAATTCTGATTTAAAAATTCAATTGCACAAAAATTAATGAGCAAAAAATTCTAAAATTTGGGATAGACCTTCATTTTTAAACCACCTTTCAAACTTCACCGTTCATTTGAAAAAATTCCAAGTACAAAAATTTCAAAAATTCGTGAAGTGCAAGGAGGTCAGACTAACCTAGATTTAAAATTTTTCAACATTCAAAAAGAAATTTTGAGCAATCTGCGAATCTTTTTTGACTAAAACTGGTTGGGTTTGAAAGCTGATCTCATTGGATTTAATTCTCATATTTTTCCTAAAATTTTGAAGATCATTTGTTACTATTTGAATTTGAAAAATCGATTAGGGGTCACAATTCCAATTCTGATCCCCTGACAATTAAAAATCTTTAGAAATTTGATTGAAATAGTAAAAATCGCAAAAAAATATTCTCTGAAAAGAAAATTGAAAAAGAAATCTACTTACAAAATTTTAGTTTATTTGGATTCTAATTTTATCCAGAGAATTATTTGTATTTCATCGGTCTACTGAAATCACAAAGAAGAAAACCCTAGAATTGCATGAACCCTAGGTTATACCTTTAGAGTTACATTCTAGAGACCGCATTTGGGCTAACCTAGACTTAGTTAAGTCTAGTGTTTAGTAGGTGAGCTTGGTCACCTTGTGGGTCACTCACCACAAACCCCAACTGAAGAAAAACGGGGTCAAATTAATTTTAAAACACGCAAGCAAACTCGAATTCGTTGTCGTACTACTAGGTGGCTTCAGCTTCTCTTGCCGAACATAGTGACTAAGTCTGCAGGGCAGTATCAAATGACCGTGGCTCAGGGGTAACAGAACCGGAGGCGTGAGTCGAAGGAAGAACCTTCCCCTTGGTCCCCTCATAACTAGACTGATTGAGTTAGCTTGAGAGGCGGGAATCACTTTCAATCAGTTGCACAATGAATTTTTCTTCAAAAATTCAAACTTCAAATGAAAAATCTGGTCATTTGATCATAAGGACCATCTGATTGACGGGGCCTTAGCCTTGTCTGGCTTGGCTACACCAACCGAGGGGTTGGTTGGTGCATGCGAGAAAGGAGGTCACTCAAACCTTGATTGGTTGGACCTTAGGAGCCACTCCCAAGGAGGCAAGTCACTTCGTTCAGGCCATCTTCTCCCCCACCCTCTTCTTCTATCTGCTTAGCCATAATGGCTAACCCTGGATCTGGACCTAATCAGGATCCAGAAGAGCTGGACCCACGAGCTTATCTGAGAGCTCGGGTCACTGAATCAGCTCAACCTTGGGATTAGAACCCAAGGAGGCGAAGATGACTTTTCCCTTTGCTTGATCCTTCTCCTCGGGTTACCGAAATGGTTACCCCATATCCTAACCTTGGATATTATGACCCATACTAGCCAATCCCTCAAAGGACCGCATCTTATAACCAAGGATATGGATTTCACACTCCTGCATCTCACCCATGGAATATGGGTAGACCTGATTCGCCCCCTGGAACCCTTGAAGAACTACCGGTGCATATACGACCGCATTATAGAATACAGAGACTTGTAGCTAGCGCTAAGGAGAAGGCCGCATTCTATCTACATGAAATCCAAGCTATCACTGAGCTGAACCAAAGACAATGCTGGATTTCGTATCAACAAGCTGTGATGGAGCTCCTTCAAGGAACAACAGGGATAACAAGGCTAATTGGACAAAATCGGGAAACTCAAGAACTACTGCTTTGAGATATCAAGTGGAAAATATCCTTGAAGACCTCGAAGAATCTGAAACGACTATGCCGAAAGGACACGCAGGAGATTCGGAGGAGCAGATGCCGGAAGATAATTCAGGGGAAGAAGAATCTAACTTGGATATGAGACAAGAGCATGAAATGTTCCGAATGGGTTCATCTGAGAACTCCATTCAGGAAATTGTGGAGGAAAGGACTGATATCTCTAGGACTGAGCCACAATCGGATTATCTTGAATCCTGGGAGATACCTTTTGGGTTAGATAACTCAACCGTGATAAGGGAAGTAGATCCATTTGAGGATATGGATCTTGAGTCAAACATTACATGTGACACTACTGATCAGCCTAAGCCACTTCCCATTGTAGGTGAACCTATGCTAGAGCCAACATCTTCTGATCTGCACTACTCTTCTTTCACCTACATCCCTAATTCAGATGCTAGAGATTCTTAGATGACACTTTCTATCCTTGATCCTAACATCTGAAGACCAGAAGTAGCTATGGATGACTTGACCGAAGAAATAAATATGCTACCTGAGGCAGAAATTACTGAGGGTGAAGCTTTGAGCAGAATGAGCTAGGGACGCACCTACCATCCTAGTCAATCTAATGAATGGCTCGACTCCGAGCCTAAAGAGTCAGCCTCTGATGAATCAGAGATGAGTACTAATGAGGACGAAGTAATTTCTGACGAGGATTTCAGTGACCTCCACACAGATCTTCTACTTTCACGGATACCCCTATATGATCCAGAGCCTGGAGAGGGCATGATCTTTGAGTCAATTATCGTTGAGGATCCCTATGACTCAGATTCTGGTTCTGAGATACATTTTGATCTATTCCCTCAGCAACTTCCTGCTGAATTGTGGGACATGATAAATTAGCTGAATCAACATCATAACCCCCCTCTAATTATCCTCTATTCTCCACCACTACTCCACACCTTCTTATAGCTAGAATTTTTGGAGTAGTGGTGCACAATCAACTAGTTCGCATCTCCAGACCACTGATTCTGGGAGCATATGAGAACATCTTTCTCTTGATCTTGACCGGCTCTTATGCAAGAATTGTTACATCTGATTGAGTTTTTGCCGAGCTGGAGGCATTAAACTCAACATCTACTCTGCATCCATCACCTATACATACCATTTTTTATACATAGAATATTTTTCTTTTAGCATATTTCCTTTTCGCATATTGCATACTGTCAGGTTGGCTGATGCTGAACGTTAAAATTTCAAGAGCAATTCCAGGTGATTTCTACCCATTTACTTCCTGTTGCATTTATTTTCTTTTATATTCATAAATGAAGACATGCAAGAACTTAGGCATGAGGGGGTAGATACGACAAAACTGAAAATTTTTATGCCAACATTTAGGAAAATCCCGAAGTTGCATGTCAAACGTACTTTAGGACCCTAAATAAAAGAACAACCAACTCCACCTCCAATGTTCGCATTGGAGCTAACAATCGTCCGCAACAACCATTTCCGACTCACCTACTCACATTTTGTTCTAAATTTAGGGTCAAGCTGAATGTAACCCGATAAGGGAAATTTCATGAAGTACGAATATAAGTGGTTACTTGTTTATATACATAGTGTATCCATGAATAAGATTATCTTATTAAGAGAATGCATTAGGGATTTTACCCTCTAGTTGATTCATGTAATCTGGAATCTAATACAACTTTTCACACACACGCAAAATTTGCAATGGATTTATGGTGAAGGCTGATAAATGTCTTTAGTCTACCGAGAAGAAGCAGTCTTCTTCTCCTGAACCCTTGGACAATTTTTTGGGAGTCAGGCAGATTTTCCTCCAAAAATCCACTAAATAGTGTGAGATGAGAGTAGAGTGTACTGGTGCTCTAAGATTAGTGTAAGAAATCCGTAATCCTAGCTAATTAGGTGATGATACTCAGAGATTAGGCATAGTTTTCACTCTTGGTTCCTGCATATACATTTTTGTGCAAAATTTTGAGAGCCACCAAATAAGGCAAATATGTGGAGAGCGAGTTTTCATAAAACTAGGGCTAAGGTGGATGGTTACGACCCTTCTTTACGGAATCCTCGGCTGAAGGAGGATATTGATGTCAAGGTCAGAAATGCACCATCCTATCCGTCTCTCCTGGTGCCGTGAGTAGGCACTTCCACCAAATAAGCCACCCAATGTCTCTTGAGTACCACCAATCCCTAATAATGCCTCCTCAATAAAGTTCATGAATGTGTGCTAGCTTGTGTTGTGTTAAAAAAGAAAATTATACATAAAAAAAGAAAAAAAATGAAATGAAAAAAAGAGAAAAAAAAATTTAGAAAAAGAAGAAAAATCAAGAAAAAAAGAGTGTGTGAGTATTTAGTGTTTATTTCAGTTGTATTGAGGCAATACCACCAAATAAATTTGAGATCCACCAAATATGACCTTAACCGACCTTTCTTCTGTTTCTGACTGCCCGAATACTGGCTGAGGAATTCTGACTTAGTGTTAGAGTTATGGGAACTCAATTAAAGTGTTAATGCCAAGTCAGACCACCAAATACAGGTCATATGTGTGAATCTGGTGAGATTGTGAACTCTAAGAAAAAAAAAAGAAAAGAAAAACAGAGAGAGTAAGAGAGAATGAATACAAAGGAATCACAAGAGAGCATAGTTTTTCTCGTCTTTCTTTGAGTTGAGTTACGTAATAATTGGAGAATCTAGATTCTATAGTACTAATCTCTATGTAGTACCAAGTGAGAGTGAGCCACCAAATATATAATGTTTGCCCTCTAAGATTCTCTACCTAAGGTTAAAGCTGGGTGGAATTCATAGAATATCTTGAATACCCCGAGGGAAGAAGTCCGCCTATCCCGCTAGAATTTTTACTAGGGGTCAAGTACAGGCTTTAGAGGTGAATTAGTTTCTCACTCAAATCCGTTGCAAAAGCTACATAGCTACACTTTCACGATTGTCTGGATTTCTAGAGCATAAGATGAAAACAAAAAGGAGAAAAATCTCTATACATACACTTGATAAAATAATCAATCCTTAGGGACCCTTATGTGAATAATTTAATCTTGCATTTGCTAGGGACTAGCAAGATTTAGGCATAGGGGTATGATTGCGCAGCAATCATAGGTCTTAATTGATCTAAATTAGACTAGGACTTAGCATAAGTTAGGGTAATTCATGCATGCATAAGCATTACTAACACCTTTACTGCTTTCTTTTAGCTATGCATAAAATAAGGCTATAATGTACTGATTAGGTCCATTATGTCAATTGCAGGTAATAAGCTGATCAGAAACTAGGTCTGAAGCTGGATCTAAAGCTGGATATAAAGAATAAAGAATAACTGGTGTTGTAGCAGAGCTGGAGCGGAAGACCTAGATTAGATGTAGTAGATAATAATTTAAAGGAGTTAAGGTATGTTATTCTATTAAGTAGGAATAAAGCAATAAATTATGAAGAACTTAGGTCCATCCTAGCCCTAGGACAGCCTAGAAGCTTCCCTAAGCCTTAGCCTCCCTTAGATTAGGTCACCCCACCCTAGGAAACCTTAAAATCCTAATTCCAACCTCTATCTGGTCTTCCAAATGAGTTATAGGACGTCCAGAACCCTTAGCCAACTCTCGCACACCTTAAACCCACTTCTACAGTGTTATTGGACGTCCAGACACTTGGTCAGACGTCCAATTTCTGCAGAATACCCAAGACAGAACCTAGAATCCCTCCTGACTCTGATTGGATGTCCAGACAATAAGTTTGGACTTCTGATATTTCACTATAAGACGTTTGACACTATTATTAGACATCCAGAACTGCCCTCTTGACCCTATTTTGAGATTCAAGCCTTGATCTTGGATCTTTAGGTCCCTAAACCTAATTCCAACCCCACAGGAACCTAAATTAAGGTGCCCTAACCCTAGTACATCACCTCTAGACCTCCCTAAGGATCTAATTAGGTCCTCACTAAACTTAATTGACTTGGATCATGGTCAATCTCTTCAATCTATTCAATTGGACTCAGTGAGGCCAATTAAGCCCTGATCTCAACACACATTATCCAATTGGACTCAATGAGAGTCCAATTGACTTAGACCTAACTTAATTGAGTTGTTTTACTCTCAATTAGGTTTCCACACACCCAATTAAACTTGTATTAAGTTTAATTGCACTTTACCTTAGTGAATTAGGGTCTACAACCCTAATTTGAGACCTACCTTGACCTAAACCCACTAGAACCTAACCTAATCAACCTAGCCACCTAAGTTTCTTCCCACACACACCCACACACACCATCCACACAAAAATAACTAGCATAGAGTTCTCTAGAACTTTCTACCATGTGTTGTTACCTTGGTTGCTAAAATTAGCGACCAAGATACATTCAATTTTTAGATCCACATTTGGTGGATATAAAAACCACAATCCATCCTCTCTCTTGCTCTCCCACGAGCTCCCACCAAACGCCTCTCTAAAGAATTCCATAATTCTCTAGAGTGCTTCCTTTAGGTCTATAAAAAGACCTATGGGGTGGCCATTTGCACCCATTCACTCTTGGCTCCATTTTAGCTAGCTTCATTCCACCTCCACTCCACCTTCACGAGTAGCTTCACACCAAGATGTTGGATCATCTCCTTAACCTCTCTCCAAGGGTCGGCCTAAGCACGATTGGTCGCCCCTCGTCCTCTCAACCAAGTCAAAGGCCATTGGAGCCCACCTCTAAATGCCCTTAGTTCTGATAGATTAGATTATAGTTCTTCATAGTTTTACCACTTTATTTACTGCTTAATAGTGTAGCTCTAAATTCTCCCCCAATGATGCATGCATAATTCCCCCTTAGATTCATGTATACAGTCTTTTTCTGATAGCTGTTAGTTTTTACACTCTCTGTACAAGCATTCCACTACCGGTGCTCTGCAACTCTGTTATCATCATCTTTATTTATATATATGTTAAAAATCACCATGTGCCTGATTATCTTCTTTTGGTGTGATTAAAGTTGCATGTTTTCAATTTCTAATGTTCTGGCAATAGCATGTCGTGTATCGATACGTATTTAGCATAAATTGACATGCTATTTTTAGCAAGTAGAGTGAGTGAGATCGATTTCAAATCTGCATTTTCATAAAAGCCTCCCAGAGACGAACGACTGGGACTCAAGTCTCGTTATCTTTATAAATTATTTTTGATGAGGGTTTTTGCGCACTATACTACGACCAAAACTCTGTTTTCAAAACACACGCGAGAAGCGCCCTTTGTCAGAGGGTAGGAATGGAAACACGAGTAGAATGTGGAAGGATCCATGGTAATGCAAGAGGGAACAGAGAAAAGAAAGGTGCCCTGTAGTACAAACAATCAAACCTATCCTTTGGTTGGGTAGCCTAAAGACTTATAGATTCTCAGAACTCGTCTCGAGATGAAAGAAATGATTTGGTCTACTTCTTTCTGGTCAATCCAACTAGTTAGAGGGAGGGATTGGGGCAAAGGTTCTTCCCTTGGCTTTTGTCTCAGGTTCCTTTGATACCCCTCAACCACGATCGTTTGACACTGCTCCCCAAGCTAGACATCAGATGGATCGGTAGAAGTAAATTAATAAAAAATAATCATGATTTGGGCCTTGAAGAGCGAGTCAAATCCTTAAGGCCAACGACTACTTGATTTTAGTTAGGCTTAGGTTTGAATGTGCTTTAGAATGTGATGGGCCCTTTTAATGGGTTGTACCCTTAAAGATCAAGTTCAATGTGTGTGCATGTGCAACCAATGGTTTTTAAGCAAGATTATTTTTGGATACAGTGAATTTTAGGGTTTAAATCTTGCTTGGTAGCTTTAAGGATTAAAATTTAAGGTATATTCAGACAAGGTTTTGTGAGGCACACCAAGTTTTGAAAGCACAAGTGAAGATATATTCTTTTACAACTCAAAAGAATGTGGAGTGCTTGGCTAATTCCTAAAAGTTGAATCCTATGTGACAAGCTACTTGATAAATCAATTTTATGTTAAGTGGTGCGGCCCAGACAAATCAGACAAGTGGCCTGATGCACCACTAATTAAGGCACCAAATCAGTTTTAGCCTATTCTGATGTCTAATCACTTATTCGTATAGTGTGTTGAGGTGTACTAGGTCCTTTGGTTGGCTCCCCGATTAAGTGATTAAATTAGACAAAAGTGGTGCACTTAAGTATGTGTGTGATTGTATAAGATGTGTAAATTTAAATAAATCCCGCAATCTTTTTTTTTTATGTGGGGATGAGGTGGGTGGGAGTGACAAACAAACAATACTATCTACCTTAGGGTTTATGCAAGCTCCTAGGTTGATTTATATTTGTGTAATTAGGTGTTGGAATGAAAACTAGTGGGTGGGAGGTGGGGTATACTTACAAATCCTTCAACTATACTTTGCTCCAATCTACCACTTTTGCCTGCCTTGAGAGAGTACCTGCAATCACAATAAGAAAGGAGAGAAGTGAGGTAAAAGATAAGTAAGGCGAAAAATGCAGGAAATCAAAGAGCGTTGCCTCCCCAACAACGGCACAAAATGATTAACGAGAAATTCATTGTGAAAAGTTGGATTTTGAAAAAATTGAGTCATTGTAAAATTCGCAAGAAAATCCGCTACCAAATAATATTTATAATCGAAACTCTCGTGAGTCTTGTGTCGAACATAGGAAGGTAAACATTTGATTAAAAATCATGTTTAGAATTATTATCACAAAGTAGATTAGTAGGTCGAATTAAATCTACACTAGCTATCTGATAAATGCCAGTTTATCATCATTCCTATGCCCTAAAACTAATCTAGCTCTTAGGGTTTTAACTCCGTAAATGGGCTTTTAGGTTGCATTTAGGCATTCACCTAGGTTAAGCATGCATTGCATTTTATTATATTTTTAAAGCATCTATTTGAGTGTCAAGGGTAGTAGAAAGTTAGATCCCACATACCTTGGCACTCAAGAAGGTAGAACATAAAGAAGTTCCTATCAGCTGGATCCCAGCTAGATCCAGCTCATCCTAAATAGATCCCTTTTGTGTTGGAGAATCTGCGCAAAATGATTGAGTTTGGAAAACCCATCATTGTAGCGCAATTTGTGAGAACAATCTATCAACAGATAAATTTATCGAAACTCAAAAGAAATTTCCAGTCGAATACAGAGAGGCAGACGTTTGATCAAAAACTGTGTTTAATTTGTTGTCACGAAGTAGATTAGCTAATTGAATTGAATCTACATTAGCCATTTACTTAAGGAATAAAGAATAGAAGTGGGAGAGAGAATAAAGACAAAATAAAGAGAATGAACATGTATTTTATAATCATTGAATCAAGGTCATTACAACTACTCGTTTTAACTAATCGTTACACTAGAAAGCAGGAAATCTTAGAACTAGAAAGAGGTAAATCTACACTTGAAAGCAGTAAAGAGAAGGGAGGTGAGAAATTATCTTCCCCGACAGCTGCTTGGAGGACAAGCCACGTTGACAGAGTGCCTAGATGAAGGTGGTGAGATGTGGGATGAAGGAGAACAAAGACAGCCGATGGAGGACTGGGTAGGACGACGTCGCAGTGGGATCCGCTTCCCGAATGGTGGTGAGAGGACAACCGCGAGATGCTCCATAAAGGAGATGAGAAGATGGAAAATTATTTTTGTAACTCTAATGGAGCATCTCAGGTTTGGGACCAGCTCGTAGAGCCTTTGAGAGGGTGAGAGAAGAGAGAAAGGGATGAAGGATATGTGGGGGTTGTAAAGCGATTTATAGGTGAGCTTTGAATGGGCAAAAAGATCATTTTATCCTTTAAATTTTAATGTACAGGTCTTTAGTGATGGATTTATTCATCACTAAAGCCTGGAACGTGGGCTTAGTGTGCACCTACCCATGCCTCTTCTTCTCCTCTACGCTCAACGCTCACCATGTAAATGCCTTCTCTCAATCGAACAACCTAAATGCACTTAAACCGCTCTGCCTTCAAGCATTTCGCACAACCGCATGTGATGGCGCATTGGTTCATGCATCATCGCGCATGTGTGAGAAACATTCTCATCCCATGCTCCACGTAGAGCTCCAGTTGCCACACGATCTGCATCCAACAGCGCAATTCCATCTGTGTTCGATCGCCCACTTGATTTGAGGCACAATGAGAATCGAATTCACACCCTCCTCTCGCGTGTGAAGTGCCCAGTTGCTACGCTGTGGTTGCCATTTAGTTGCATTTATGTTTTAAGGGTCGGCGCTCGCAACCATTGGATGGCGATCCAACGGTTGAGATCATCTAGTCCTTTGCCTTCAGGAGAGATAAAGCATAGCTTGAAGCGTGATGTGGCCAAATCGTGGCCGTTGGATAGCAATCCAACAACCTAGATCAATCGTGCATTTGAGGAGAGAGAAGCAGTGATGGGTCTTGGGCTGGTATGGGTAGCTGAGATGGCATCACGTGGTGCCATCTTGGCCGTCCATCTTCTGTGACTTGTAGATGGTGCCACGAATGTCGGATTGGACCGATTTTTGCACCGTTGGGCTATGATCGTCAATCTGAATCGATCCGTGCGGTCAGATTTGTCATCTAATGTATAGCATTACACCACCTTGGCTCCTTGACCTCTGATCTTTCTCGAACTGCATCTGATGCTATGGAGATCCGATCAGGGTGATCTTGGAGTCGTTGAACTCCAATCGTCGCCCTGATCAGATCCATACAGTTAGATCTTCAATTCGAGGCCTCGATTAAATATTAGCCTGTTACTTGATCACAAAAAGAGAAAATTAACCTAAACTTTATACAATCTAACCTAAATGCATGATGATGCATGTTATGCAATATTTATAATGTATGATGCAAGTATATGGCTACGAACACACGTAAATAGATGGTTTATGTAATATAAACATGTTTACATCACACCCCAATGCCTATCTTTTGCTAGTCCCTAGCAAAGCTACATGCTATTTATAAGAGAACTTGGTCAGATTTCTTGGGCAAAAGTTACTTTTCAACACTTAGGGATTTCAACTAAAACCTAAACTACAGAGACACAACAGCACCCGGGTGTCTGCCAAAATGCAGATTGCGTCAAGCCCTCGCCTTAGTCAAAAGTAGGAGCATCTTTTTCTTTTTCTTCTTTTTCTAAATTTTTTGAATTATTGTGTTTTAGGTTTCAGAGTAGCTTTCTATGGCTACTCAACCCACCCAAGACTTGATGAGAACTCTAAGTTCTAAGCATCTTTTCATGAAAAGCGTTAGACTCACTGATCGGCAATCAGAACGAACTTCAGGTTTCTACACCCCTAGGTGACCTTAAAAAGAATTCTACCTAAAGGTGCATCTATTCGACCAGTAGCTTTCTCCCTACATTTATTTTTATCGAGTCAACACAATGGCGAGCCCGGTGTATATCTCCTCGACTTATTATACTTCTCTGTTTCTTCCTAAGTGTTTGGAATTAAACGTACATTTTTGTGAGCTGGGTTCTGGACAACCGACCAATGTGTTGTTACCTATGATAACTTGCCAGCCATACTCATGCAGTGAAGTGTGGCTTATTTCTTTTTTTTTCTTTTCTTCTTTTCTATTTTTTCTTTTTCTCTTTTTGGGTATGTTTTTCTTTTCTTTTTTTTCTAAGTAGATGGCTTCCCTGATCTAAGATTTACCTAAAGGCAACAGGAAAAGAAATATCGTGTGACTGGGCTCTAGACAACTGACCAATGGGTTGTTACCCATGATAACTTGCTAGCCATACCACCCTAGAAGGTTCATTAGCTACCCAATTTTCATTAAAACTGTCGAAAGGTGAGTCAGTGCAAATAGTGTGTAGATGTTTAGACTTAATGTCCCCTCAAATCAAAGGGTGGGTTGATAATTTGCGTACTTATCACCCCAACTTGTTTAGCCAATTAAAGATTGAATTCAGAATGTCGAGGACACGAGAAACAAGTCCATATTTTAGTGGACACCCAGGCTGATTAGGACTGAAGACCTAAAGGGTCTAAGTGTTCAAGTCATACAGTTTATTCTAAGATTGAAAATTTTCTAAAGCCCAAGTTCTCTTTCCTAATTCCACTTTTTTTTTTAAGAAAAATAAAAAGAATCTATGGAGCTAACGAAATGATTCAGAGATGAATATCCACCCTCCCATGCTTATCTAATGCAATGTCCTCATTGTATTAAAAAGATATAACAAAGAGCGGAGTAGAAAAGAAAGCACCTAAATTTCATGATTTACCTGGCCAGTTTCGAGATAAAAAAAAAGACTATATATGTGCTGAATTTAGTGCCTTCAGCTAGGCACACTATACAAATAAATAAGAAATAAAGAATTCATAGGTGCAGGTTAGAATTAGAAGAAAATCTAGTTTTGGACCTGCCAAGAGAAGATGTCCATAGGTGTGAACCAGATTGTGGTGTAGACCCATACCCCATGGTCGAGTATATCTAAGGTTTTGGATAAAAATTATCCAAAACCTAAGATAAGCATGCAAGCGGTGTCGGGCCGGCGATTTGTGAGGATGCAAGCCAAGACCAAAAAGTCAAGTTACAGAGAAATCAAGCTCAAAATGATAATCATTGAATTTGTGCTTGGGTTGCACATCCTTAGAAATAATGTTATAAGCATCCTGGTAGAAGGTTGGGAGTTTTAGACAAATCAGAACCCTTGGACTCAGTATTTTGCTTCCTCTGGAATTGGCTTCCTATATCATCATTTCCCAATTCCTATCCTCCATAATCAGAATTTCAAATTTCGGGACCTCCTGCATATTAACCACCCCATCTGAAATTTCCAAGTCTAAGAGTTGTGATTGAATTAGAATTGACTTTGGTCAAATGATCTCAAGAATAGAATCCTCATTATGCTCAACGAGGTGTGGTTGAGGATCGGGGCATTGAATTGAATCCTTAATAAAAGGATCTAAATCCTCCATGTGAGCCCCAATAGGATTAAGTTCCTCAATTTTAGGGCCATCAAATGTTTCATTGAATTCCTCAGGCCCAGTCATCTCACTAAAATTGTGTGCTGTAAACTTAGGTGAGACTTCGCCTAATGATTCTTCACCTTCAGAATTAAAGAATTCTAAATCAACATTAATGTATGTCTCAAAATCATCAATCACTTTTTGTTCCATGGTGGCATATGTTTCCTCATACCCTAACTCAGGGATCTCAAGTGAAGAAATCAGTTCATCCTTATTTGATTGCTCTAGAACAACCTGGTTAACCCTGGTCTCGTAAAACGTGTCCCCCCAATAGGTGCCTGAGCAGATTTTGACATCGGCTCTCCTGTTAGGGGTTCATCCTGGGAATCCTCCCAAGATTAAACTAGAGCAATTACAAATCTCATCCTCAATTTCGATAACTTCCCAAGTAAAAACTCACCTAGGTCCTTATCCTTAACATCCTTGAGCCAATCCAACAAATACTTGTTAAAATCGTCAATCATTTTAATCAAAGGCTCTAATTCTTCAGGGCAAGGTGTTGGCTAAGCTTCTAAATATTGTATGGTATTCCTTAAGTTAGCCAACACCTTATCTTGGACCTGGTTAACATGAACCAAATGGTTTGGTTCAGGGTTGGGCAGGTTTGGGTTCAGTGCAGGGGAGTCAACAAATTGAGGTTCGCGATACCCTCCCTGATCATAGGTCATTTCAGGTTGTTCATAAGGAGGTAGTGACCTATATGCAGTGTAATCTGGGGAAGGGTAAGGATTAGCATATCCTTCATGATTGTAGATCATATTAGGTTGTCCATGTAAGGGTGGTGATCTATAATCGATGTAATTCAGAGAAGGATAAGAATCAAGATCACGGTGTCCAGGGTTAAACCCTAAACACAGAGGTCCAAAACTGTATCCCCAATCAGGATTACCCCAACTTGAAGATGGATGAGAATACGTCTAGTTGGAATAACAATCATTTTGGGAACAGGTAGTGGTGGGAGGGTAGGAATGGAAACGTGAATAGGATGTGGAAGCATCCATGATCGAATCAGAGGAAGAAAGGTGCCCTGCAATATAGCAATCAAAGCTGTCCTTAAGTGGGCTAGCCTAATGACCTAAAGACTCCCAAAACTCATCTTGAGATGAAGAAATGATTTGATCTACTTCTTTCCAGTCAATCGAACTAGTTAAAGGGAGGGGCTGGGGAATAGGTTCTTCCCTTAGCTTTCGCCTCAAGTTCCTTTGATACCCCCCAACCGCGATCGTTTTATTCTTCTCCCCTAGCTAGACATTAGATTGAATGGTAGAAGCAGATTAATTGAAAATAATCTTGATTTGGGCTCCGAAGAGTGAGTCCAATCCTTAAGGCCAACATCTACTCTATTTTATGTAGGGTTAGGTTTGAATGTGCTTTGGAATGTGATGGGCCCTTTATCTGGGTTATGCCCTTAATGATCGATTGATATGTGTGTGTGTGTGCACAACCAGTGGTTTTTAAGCAAGATTATTTTTAGATGTGGTCAATTTTAGGATTTAAATCTTTCTTAGTAGCTTTTAGAATTCAACTTTAGGTATATTCAATCAAGTTCAGTGGGCACACCCGGTTTTGAAAGCACAGGTGAAGATGTTTTCCTTTGAAATCAAACTAAAATTGTGGATTGCCTGGTTTAGTCCTAAAAGTTGAACCTATTTGGTAGCTACTTGATGAGTTGTTTTTAGTTGAAGTGGTGCGGCCCAAAGAACTCAAATAATTGGCCTGATGCACCACTTAATTAGGCACAAAGTGATTTCCTAATCTGATTTCTACTCAATTATGTGTTAAAGAGTGTACTTGTCCCAAAGATTGGGTTACTGGTTGAGTATGAAGAATCAGAAGAGGTTGTGTACCTCTATGATATATATTTTTTTAAAATTTTCTTTTATATGCTGAGGGTGAGGCGAGTGGAAATGTCAAACAAACAATCAAAAATAACCTTAGAGTTTATGCAAGCTTCTAGGTTAATTAGGATTTATGTTATTAGGTGATGGAACGAAATTTAGTGGGTGGGGAGGTGGGGTTATTTGTAGACCCTTCAACAACACTTTACTCCAATCTATCGCTTTTGCCCACCTCGTGAGAGTACCTGCAATCACAATAAGAAACGAGAAAAGTAAGGTAAATGATCAGTAAGTCGGAACGCGAAAAATCAAAGAGCATTGCCTCCACGGCAATGGCGGCAAAATGTTGTGTTGGAGAATCTATGCAAAAATATTGAGTTTGGAAAATTTGTCGTTGTAGTGCAATTTGTGAGAAAAATCTGTCAATAGATAAATTTACCGAAACTCAAAAGGAATTCTGGGTTGAACACAGGGAGGCAGACGTTTGATCAAAAATCATGTTTGATTTGTTGTCACAAAGCAGATTATCTAGTTGAATTGAATCTACATTACCTATCTACTTAAAGAATAAAGAATAGAAGAGAGAGAGAGAGAATAAAGACAAAATAGAGAGAATGAATAGGTATTTCATAATCATTGAATCAAGTTCATTACAACTACTCATTACACTAGAAAGCAGGAAATCTTAGAATTAGAAAGTGGTAAATCTACTCTAGAAAGTAGTAAAGAGAAGGGAGGTGAGAAATTATCCTCCTCGACAGTTTCTTGGAGGACGAGCTGAGTTGACGAAACGCCTGGATGAAGGTGGTGAGATATGGGATGAAGGAGAATGAAGATGAATGATGGAGGACGGGGCAGGATGACATCGCAGCAGGATCCGCTTCCCGAATGGTTGTAAGAGGATAACCGCGGGATGCTTCACGAAGGAGGTGAGAAGATGGAAAATTATTTTTGTAACTCTAATTCAGCATCCTAGGTTTGGGACCAACTCGTAGAGCATTTGAGAGGGTGAGAGAAGAGCGAAACAGATGAAGGATATGTGGGGGTTGTAGGGCTATTTATAGGTGGGGTTTGAATGGGAAAAAAGGTCATTTTATCCTTTAAAATTCAATGTATAGGCCTTTAGTGACAGATTTATTCGTCACTAAAGCCCTGAATGTGGGTTTAGTGCACGCCCGCCCATGCCTCTTCTTCTCCTATACGCTCAACACTTACCGTGAAAATGCCTTCTCAACCGTTTGATCGAGAGATCAGATGGCCTAAATGCACTCAAGCGACTCTGTCCACAAGCGTTTCACTTACCTACATGTGATGGCGCATTGTTTTGTACATCATCGAGCGCGTGCTCATCCCATGCGCCATGTAGAGCTCCAGTTGCCACATGATCTGCATCTGACAGTGTAATTCCATCCGTGCTTGGTCGCCCACTCGATTTGAGGCGTAACGGGGTCAAACTCACGCCCTGCTCTTGCGTGTGAAGCGCCCAGCCGCTGCGCTACGACTGGCATTTGGTCGCATTGCTATTTTAAGGGCTAGCTCTTGCAACTGTTGGATGGCGATACAACGGTTGACATCATCCCATCCTGTGCCTTCAAGAGAGATAAAGCATAGCTTGAAGTGTGACGTGGCCAAATCTTGGCCGTTGGATGACGATCCAACAACCCAAATCAATCATGCGGTTGAGGAGAGAGAAGCAGTGGTGGGTCTTGAGCTGGTATGGGTGGTTCAAATGGTGCCATGTGGTGCCATCTTGGTCGTCCATCTTTTGTGACTTGTAGATGGTGCCATGGATGTCGGATTAGATCTATTTTCATGTCGTTGGGCAGCGATTGTCAATCCAAACCCATCCGTGCGGTCGGATTTTTCATTTGATGTACGAATTTACACCACCTTGGCCCCTTGGCCTCTGATCTTTGTCGGACTTCATCTGATGCAATGGAAATCCGATCGGGGAGATCTTGGAGTCGAACTCCAATCGTCGCCGTAATCAGATCCATACAGTTGGATTTTCAATCTGAGATCCCAATTAAATATCGCCCTATTACCTGACCATAAAAAGAGAAAATTAACCTAAACTTTATACAATCTAACCAAAATGCAAGATGATGCATGTTATGCAATATTTATAATGTATGATGGAACTATATGCTTAAGAACATGCATAAATAGACGGTTTATGTGATATAAATGTGTTTACATCAATCCTAGCTCCTTCTGGTTGGACCAACTTATTTGTAGCTCAATTCAGCTCATCTCAGCTGAATGGTAGCTCTAGCTAGTTTACCTCAGCTCCATTCAGGTCACCTCAGCTAGATGGCAGCTCAAACTAGCTCAAGTTAGTTGATCCCAACTCCATTCTAGCTCCTCCAGCTCAGAACAATTCACTGGAAGCTCAACTTGACTAGGACTAGCTATTGCCATCAACTAGCTAGACCTAGTTAGTTGAAGATGATCTCAACCTGCTCAGCCTAGGTCAAGTCCAGCTCCCGAAGACTCACCCGAGCTCAACTTAGTTGAGTTGACCTACTCAACCTAAGTTAGCTAATCTAGCTAGCTAGGTAATCTTCGGGAAGACCAGACCCAGCTCACCTCATCTCATATCAGTGGAAGCCAACTCATCTTAGCTTGGCTTAGCAGCTAGCAAAGAAGTAGCACGTTAAGCTAGCTAAGGTAGTATTGAATGTACGAATTGCTACGCTAACGTGTTTGGTTTCAAAACCTTGTCGTTGTAGCTTGAAAGCGAAGAACTCGTGTTCAACAAATAAAATTTATACCGAAATTGAAATTCCGGGTCGAACACAGGGAGGCAGACGTTTGATTTAAAAACTATGTGTTTGTTTTTATTTGTCACAAAGTAATTCAATTTAAAACTATCTAATTATTTACAATAAATAGTAGAGAGAGAGAATATTACAAATAGAAATCAAAACGAGGTGTAGAATAAACAGGGAATTCATCATTAAGGAGATTGTTTGTTTCTCTATTACAAGTAGAAAGTAGAAAACAATTACACTAGAAAGTAATAAATTTACTCTAGAAAGCATTAAAAGAATGGAGAGAGAAATGTCCTCGACGATTGCTTGGAGGACGAGCAGAACTACTCTAGAAAGCAGTAAAAAGAATAAGGAGAGAGATATCCTCCTTGAAGGTCGCTTAGAGGACGAGCCGGACGGGATGACGCCTGGACGAAGGAGGATGAAGCAGGATGAAGGAGGACGAAGCAGAAGAATGGGAACGGGGCAGCACGTCGTCATCATCGTGGGATCCACTTCCGAAGGGGGACAAAAATTTGGACTTTATCTCGCAAGAAGCATTCTGGGTGTGGGACAAGCTTCTCTTGAGCTTTGGAGAGGTAGAGAAGAGAAGGAAGGGATGAGAATTTTGTGTGGAGGGGGTCTCCTTTTATAGTTGCAAGGAGTGTGGGCAAATTGGTCATTACATCTTTAAAACATTAAATAAGGGGTCTTTAGTGACGGATAAAATCGTCGCTAAAGCCCCAACGTGGGTGTAGTGGCCGCTGCCCACGCGTGCCTCCTCAGCTGCTCTCTCTCTCTACGCATCTGCACGTTAAACAAATCTCAACCGTCCGATCACGAGATCGGACGGCTTAAGATGCACCTGACTCGCTCGCTGCGTGCCCACCCCAGCGCATATGATGCTGCGTGAGGCACGGGCGTGCAATAGCGCATCATCGCTATTGAGCGTGGACGGCCGTCCGATCAAGATCTGACGCACGCCCGCGCTCGCTCGCCCGTGCCCTTCGCCTCCTCGTTGCAGCTCGAACTCGCAACTGCTGCTCGTGATAGCACCCTCGCCACTACGCTGTGGAGTGCAGATTGTCAAGCGGGCGATTTAAGGTGCAACCGTTCACAGCTGTTGGATCGAGATCCAACGGCAGAGAGGGGGTGGATGCAGAGGCTTTAGTGGTTGCATGCGGGCATTTGGGCGGTCGAGACGGTGCCACGTGGTGCCATCTTGGCCATCCATCTTCTAGATGTTGTAGATGGTGCCACGGGTGTCGGATTGACTCAATTTTTGCATCGTTAGGCTACGATCATTGATCTGAATTCATCCGTGTGGTCAGATTTGTCATTTGAAGTGCATATTTTCACCATCCTGGCCCTTGATCTTCTAGGGTTCCCCAGTCACCATCTGATGCTACAGATGCCTGATTAGGGCGATGTTGGAGTCGTTGAACTCCAATCGTCACCCTGATCACATCTGTACGGTTGGATCTTCTATCCGAGGCCCTGATAAAAAGTTTGCCCTGTCCAAGCAGATAAAAGGTGACAATTAACCTCCATTTTATTCAAGCTACTCCAAATGCAAGATGATGCATGTTATGCAATATTTATATCATGCAATGCAATCCTATGCTTAAGAACATGCATAAATAGATATCTTAAGTAGTGTAATTGTGTTTACATCATACCCCCAAGCCTATCTTTTGCTAGTATCTAGCAAAAACTATATGCCATTTATAAAAGAATTAGGTTGGATTATTTGGGCATGAGTTATTTTCAATCATTAAGAAATTGTCTACTTAGGATCTGAACTTTCAAAGACACAACAGTACCCGAGTATCTGCCAAAATGCAGACCGCCTCAAACCCTCACCTTATTCAAAGAAAAATTTCTTTTTCTCTTTTTCCTCTTTTCTAATTTTTTTGGATTTTCAAGTTTTAGGGTTAAAGAGTGGCTTTCTACGGCCATTCAACTCACCCAAGATTTGATGAGAACTCTATGTTCTAAGCATCTTATTGTGAATGTGATAAACTCGTTGACCAGTAATTAAAACGGACTTCAGATTTCTACGCCTCTAGGTGACCTCAAAAAAAAAATTCTGCTTAAAGGTGTATCTTTATAATTGGTAGCTTTCTCCCTACTTTTATTTTTTTTATGGGGTCAACACAAGGGTGAATCCAGTGTATATCTCGGTTTATTCTACTTCTCCACTTCTTCCTAAGTGTTTTGGGAATTTTTAGTGCATTTATTAAGCTGGGTTTTGGACAACCAGTCGATGAGCTGTTACCACCGACAACTTGCCAGCCATACTCGTGTAGGAAGTGTGGTTTATTTCTTTTTTTTTCTTTTCTCCTTTTCTTTTTGATTTTTTTTTTTTAAGTAGGTGGCTTCCCTGGTCTAAGATTTACCTAAGGGCAGGAAAAAGAGAAAGGTCCAGTGACTAGGCCCTGGACAACCTACCTATGGACTGTTACCCACGATAACTTGCCAGCCATATCACTCTAGAAGGTTCATTAGCTACCCAATTTTCGTTAAAATCGCCGAACAACGAGTCAGTGACAAGATAGTGTGTAGATGCTAGAAACTCAAAATTACCTCAAATCAGAGGGCGGGTTGATAAGTCGTGTACTTATCACCCAAACTTATTTACTCCAATTAAAATAAAATTCAGGTTAGCAAGAACTCGAAAAACAGATCCACATTTTAGTGGATACACTGGTTGATTAAGTCCAAAGACCTGAATGGTCTTTGTGTTCAAATCATAATGTAGTATTTCCTAAGATTGAAAATTTTCTTAAACCCAAGTTCTCTTTCCTAATTCAATTTTTTTTTACTTTTAAAATAAAAGAAAATAAAACAAATCTACGAAGCTGACGAATGAATTCAGAGATGAATATCCACCCCCCATGCCTATCTAATGCAATGTCCTCATTATATTAAAAAGACATAAAACAGAGTGGAAAAGCGTAGAAAGCACCTGAATTGCGTGAATGTCAGGTCCGCTCCGAGATGAAAACTAAAAAGAACTGTATATGTGCTGAGTTTAGTGCCTTCAGCTCGGCACACTATACAAAGAAAAGAAATGAAGAATTCACAAGTGTAGGTCAGAATCAGAATAAACAGAAGAATCCTCCGACCTGTCAGCAGAGGTCCACAGATGTGGACCAGATTGTGGTGCAGACCCATTTCCCATAATCGAGAATATCTTAGGTTTTGGATAAAAATTATCCAAAACCTAAAATCAGAATGCAAGTGGGGTTGGGCCTGCAATTTATGAGAATGCAACCCAAGACCAAAAAGTTGGGTTACAGAGAAATTAAACTCAAAAGGATAATCGTTGAATGTGTGCTTTGGTTTGACATCCTCAAAACAAATGTCGGAAGGGTTCTGATTTGATGATTTCAGCTTAAAAGGAACCCTTCGACTCAATCTTCCATTTCCTCCAAAGTTAACTTCCCAAATTAGAACTTCCAAGCTCCTATCTTTCTCACTTAGAATGTTAAATTCTGAGACCTCTTGCATGTTAATCACCTCGTCTGAAATCTCCAAGTCTAAATGATGTGGCAGAATCAGAATTGACTTAGGTTTAATTATCTCAGAAACAGAATTATCGATAAGCTCAACGTGGTGTAATTGACAATCAGGGCATTGAATTGAATCCTCTAGAAAATGCGATTCTAGATCCTTAATGTGAGCCCTAATAAAATCAGTTTCTTTAGTTATTGGGCTTTCAAATGATCTATCAGATTCCTCAGGTCCAATCGTCTCACAGAAATCGTGTTCAGAAAACTCGCGTGAGACTTCGCAACTTGAATCTTCACCATCAAGGAAATCAGGATCCGTATCAATGTATGTCCCAAAATCATCTGTCACTTTCTGTTCCAAGGAGACATACGTTTCCTCGTACCCTGACTCAAGGATCTCAGGTGAAGAAATCAGATCTTCCTTAATCGGTTGCTTTAATTCAATCTGGTCAGCCTCGTAACACGTGTCCCCCCCAACAGGTGCCTGAGTGGGTTCTGTCATTGGCTTTCCTAAAGGGAGTTCATCCTTGGAATCATCCCATGATTGAATCAAAGCAACTATGAATCTCATCCTCAATTTCACTAATTTCCCAAGTAAAAACTCACCCGGGTTCTTATCCTTAACATCCTAGAGCCAATCCAACGACTTGTTCAAATCATCAATCATTTCAATCAGAGGCTCCAATCTCTCAATGCAAGGTATTGGCTGAACTTCTAAAGATAGTATGATATTCCTCAAGTTAGCCAGAACCTTATCTTGAACCTGGTTAACCTGAACCAAATGAGTTGGTTCAGGATTGGGCAGGTTTGGTATTAATGCAGAGGAATTAACAAATTGAGATTCGTTATACCCTTCCTGATAATAGGTCATTTCAGATTGTTCAAAAGATGGTGATGACCTAAAGGCAGTGAAATCAGAGGATGGGTAAGGATCGATGTATCCTTCTTGATTGTAGATCGTATTAGGTTGTTCATGAAAGGAAGATGATCTATAATCGATGTAGCTTTGAGAAGGGCAGAAATCAAAATCAAAGTGTTCAGGGTTAGACCCTAAACACGGAGGTCCGGAACTATATCCCCAATCCGAGTTATCCCAACTAATTGATGGTTGATTACAGTATGAGTCGGGGTAATTGTCATGTTGAGGATAATTTACAACAGGAGGGAAAGAGCGGGAATGCATGTAATATGTGGAAGGATTCATGATAAGCGAGAGGAAGAAAGGTGCCCTGCAATACAAACAATCAAACCTGTCCTTAAGTGGGTTAGCCTTATAGACCTATAGACTCCCAAAACCTGTCTTGAGATAAAGGAACGATTTGATCTACTTTTGTCTGTTCAATCCAACCAGTTAGAAGGAGGGATTGGGGAGAAGGTTCTTCCTTCGGCTTGCGCCTCCAGTTCCTAGTGTACCCCCCAACCGCGATCGTTTGATTTTGCTCCCCTAGCTAGACATCAGATTGAACAGTAGAAACAGACTAATAAAAAATATTCTCATTTTGGGTTCTGAAGAGCGAGTCCAATCCTTAAGGCGAACGTCTACTCTGTTTTATTTAGGTCTAGGTTTGAATGTGCTTTGGAATGTGATGGGCCCTTTAAATGGGTTGTGCCCTTAATGATTGATTTGTTTTGTGTGTGTGTGCACAACCAATGGTTTTCAAGTAAGATTATTTTTTATGTGGTGAATTTTAAGGTCCAAATCTTGCTTAGTAGCTTTTAGGATTCAACTTTAGGTATTTTCAAACAAGCTTCGTTGGCACACCAGGTTTTGCAAGCACAGGTAAAGATGTTTTCCTTTAAAATTTAAAAGAATGTGGAGTGCCTGGTAAATCCCTAAGAGTTGAACCTAAGTGGCAGCTACTTGATGAGTTGATTTTATTTGAAGTGGTGCGGCCCAATCAACTCAAACAATTGGCCTGTTGCACCACTTAATTAGGCACACAAATGATTACCTAATCTGATTTCTACTCAATTATGTGTTTGAATGTGTGTACTGGCTCAAAAGATCGGTTTACCGGTTCAGTTTGAAAATCAGATGAGGTTGTGTACCTCTGTGAGATTTTTTTTAATTTTTCTTTTTTTTAATGTGGGGGTTGGGGTGAGTATGGGTGTCAAACAAACAATCTAACCTTAGAGTTTATAAGAACACCTAGGTTGATTGATGTTTGAATTATTATGTTGTGGAATGAAATCTAATGGGTGGGAGGTGGGGGATAACTTACAGAACCTTCCACAGCACTTTACTCCAATCTATCGCTATTGCTTGTCTCGAAAGAGTACCTGCAATCACAATAAGAAAGGAGAGAAGTGAGGTAAATGATTTGTAAGTTAGAAAATGCGAAGAGAAACCAAAGAGCGTCGCCTCCCCAGCAACGGCGCCAAAATGTTGAACGTACAAATTGCTACACTAATGTGTTTGGTTTCAAAACCTTGTCGTTGTAGCTTGAAAGCGAAGAACTCGTGTTCAAAAAATAAAATGTATACCAAAATTGAAATTCCAGGTCGAACACAGGGAGGCGGACGTTTGATTTAAAAACTATGCATTTGTTTTTATTTGTCACAAAGTAATTCAATTTAAAACTATCTAATTATTTACAATAAATAGAAGAGAGAGAGAGTAAGAGAGTGAGAGAGAATATTACAAACAGAAATCAAAACGAGGTGTAGAATAAACAGGGAATTCATCATTAAGGAGATTGTTTGTTTCACTATTACAAGTAGAAAGTAGAAAACAATTACACTAGAAAGCAATAAATTTACTCTAGAAAGCATTAAAAAGAATGGAGAGAGAAATGTCCTCGACGATCGCTTAGATGATGAGCAGAACTACTCTAGAAAGCAGTAAATCTATTCTAAAAAGCCTTAAAAAGAATAAGGAGAGAGATATCCTCCTCGATGGCCGCTTAGAGGACGAGCCGGACGAGACGACGCCTGGATGAAGGAGGACGAAGCAGGACAAAGGAAGACAAAGCAGAAGAACGGGAACGGGGCAGCACGTCATCGTCGTCGCAGGATCGACTTCCGAAGGGGGATGAAAATTTAGACTTTATCTTGCGAGAAGCATCCCGGGTATGGGACAAGCTTCTCTTGAGCTTTGGAGAGGTAGATAAGAGAAGGAAGGGATGAGAATTTTGTGTGGAGGGGGTCTACTTTTATAGTTGCAAGGAGTGTGGGCAAATTGGTCATTACATCTTTAAAACATTAAATAAGGGGTCTTTAGTGATAGATAAAACCGTCGCTAAAGCCCCAACGTGGGCGTAGTGGCCACTGCCCATGCGCGCCTCCTCAGCTGCTCGCTCTCTCAACGCATCTGCACGGTTGGATCTTGATTAGGGTGATCTTGGAGTCGTTGAACTCCAATTGTCGCCCTGATCACATTTGTACGGTTGGATCTTTGATCCGAGGCCCTGATAAAAAGTTTTCCCTATCCAAGCACATAAAAGGAGAAAATTAACCTCCATTTTATTCAAACTACTCTAAATGTAAGATGATGCATGTTATGCAATATTTATATCATGCATTGCAATCCTATGCTTAAGAACATGCATAAATAGACATCTTAAGTAGTGTAAATGTGTTTACATTGGGTAGTTCCCTGCATTTCTCTTCAGCAACCACCAAGTCTAGTGCAGCTCAAAGCAGCTCCCTTCATCTCATCACCTCCAAAACCCTAGGTCCCACTACCTCTCTACCCTACTCCCTATTGCATCACTTTCGTAAAGTTTTAAGAAATACGCATTGTAGTACAGTCAACAAAAGCAATTCAACACTTAAATGTATAAAACTTGGGAAATAGAAGTTTGAGGTCATTTGCAGGGAGCAATTTGAACAATTCAATCACTAATCACAATATCAAGAATAATATGCAATTGAATCTAAATAATGCTCAATGTATATCAGAATAATATCTCAAGGAAATCAGGAATCAGAGTGCAAAAATGATTAGGTTAAAATGGTGGTTTGAATCACCAAATTAACCCTACAAGTTAAGCTGTAATTCAATCTCAAGTATATAAACAGTAACCATAATCAAATGTAACCACAGTAACTAGCAGAATCAACACAAGGCCTCAGACAACAAGTTGAAGGCTCAGACACCATAACCTTAAGGACCTCAGTAGAAGACAAGGCAACAACAGCAGCAGAGGGAGACACGAGGTTCTTGTAAGCACAAGGCATAGGAGCCTTGCAAGCCTCAGAAGGCCAAGTGTCAAGCGTGGGAGAAGGAGAATGAATCCCGAGGTGCAAAACCCTTCCCCTTCCTCCTCAAATTTCCTTTCTTCAGAACCAAACCAAACCCGGGTAACCAGGTAATTGGATCTGAACCAGACTCGTGGGCATGTTCGTGGGCAAGGGCATGTGTGCAGAGCGTGAGAGTGGGACCTTACCTTGGCGCTCTATGAGGCGACCGGGTAAGAACACAAATTCCTCTTATCTGAAGATTCTGCTTTGACACACACGATGTGGGACTAATGACCCAAGCTATCTTTGTGTGCAGCTGCTCATGTTCTCCAGCTGATAGATTCGAGGAATTGGGGCACAACAGCTACTTCTTTGCTTGATTGAAGACCTGGGAAACTGCAGCAGGTGATTTTGCATCTAGAGAGGTCAGCGACAAAATAGATGGTGGCTGGAGTGGTGTTGACGAGGTTATAGAAGATGGTGGCTACGACAGCTATTTGGCAAAGACCTGAAACCACGAAAATGGCCTCTTGGCCTGATTAAACATGTTCAAAAGCTTCGCTAGAGCTTGATGAAGGTGCTACTGGTGTTTTGGTGGTGGTTGTCGACTGGAGGAGGCCTGTCGGTGATGGAGAAGGTGACTGGAGGTGAGTAGTTCGGTGGGGTGGATGTGTGATCAAAGCCCCAAATTTCTTTAGGGCTTTTGATCAGTGAAGTGTGGTGATGCTCATGGACTCAGTGGTGTGCGGTTTCGTGTAGTGTAGTGTCGACGCAAGCTCATCGAAGCTTGTGTCGACTGTAGGGAAGATGATAGGGTCGTGGGTGATGTAGTGATTAGACCAAGAGTCTAAAGGGGTGAGAGTTTGCTGGGGAGGGAGAGGAAGAGAGTAGAGGAGTGTAGGAGGTAAGATGGAGAGGAATCTAAGCTAGCTATGATTGGCTAGCATCGGAGAAGGTGATATCGTTGGTGAGGGAGCGGTGAGACAGGAGAGAGCGAAAATGGTCGATCTTTGACTGGACATAGTTGCGAAGAAGAGGTGAGGAGCAAGAGTCGGTCAATTTGACCATTGGCCAACTCAATGAAGGGGGTAGAGGTGCTCACTGGAGCTCGAAGAAGTGATGACCGGAGGAGAGAAGAGGGTATTGTGGCCTTTTTCTGAGCTGAAGAGCACAGTGAGCACATTAGGGCATTACAAAGAGCTCTGGAATGAGCTCTAAAGCTTGGTAAGAGGTTTTAATTGCTTTAAATTCAGGGGAAAGGATTCCCAAAATCTCTTGTGTTTGCTTGATCTTTGGGAGTCAAATCGATTTTCAAAAGGTGGTTCAATTAGTTAGGAAGATCCTTGCAACCATTCTCTCCAATTTTGGAAAAGTTTGGCTCTAATTTGAGGGAGAAAATCACCCTCGAATCTTACTGCTGAGCTCGATTTCACACCAATGGCGGAAGGGACCAAAATGAATAAAATGATCGGAAGTTAGGGACCCATTTGGAATAAATTCAAAACTTGAGGGGATAAATGTAAGAAATAGGTTTTAAAGGGCTAAATTGCAAACTTGGCCAAGATGGACTCTGATTGGGCCCAAATTTTAGTGGTAACCTAATTTGGACACAAGGAATATAATGATGAACTTGGATTTGAGTTTCGACAACATTTTACTAGGAAAATTACACAAAAGCCTAATTAGGGTAGAATTTCGTCTGAAACTTTATTTTAGGTCAAAATGGGTTCAGATGGTCAAACCAAGGGTACCAAACCTCTTAGAATATTTTTCTATGAATTTTAGGAGGTTTATATGAATTTTATCCAGACCAAAACCTCTTTAATTTAAGCAGGTTGATAATTAGGGTTTTATGTACTATTTTGGTTCTCTAAATGCGTGAAATCCTGTTTCTATCAATGTTGACCCACTTTTTGGACTTTTGAGCTCATTTAACCTTCATTTAACTCTTGAGTGACCCCATGGTTAATCTGCGTTTGTGATGTGCTGTTAAAATTACAGAATTAACCTTGATTCCTAATTCTTCTATCAAATCATAGTAATGTGGAGTTATGACCCTCAGATGATTAGGTAGGAGACTTTATCAATCAAACCTGACTAAATATGGCTGGTTAGGGCCCATGATGGTGTTACCATCATAACCCCATGGCTAGATTTTTCTAGTCCCTTTTTGAATCCTATGGATCAAAGTAGATCTTTAAGTCGGGTGTAACCGTCAGGAAGCCCTACGTAGCTGCATCTCTAGAAATCAAATCAAAATACCAATAATAGTCTTAGAGGTACTCAAGTACCAGCCAAGTTCCAGACCTAACTAGCTTCAGCGTGTGTATACCGCGAAAGTTTCTATGGCCAGTAAGAACTACCCAAAGGTTCATTAACCCTAGAGGTTAATGTACCCGTGAGTATTTGTATCAAGTTCAGGTTTAGTTTGCTAGTGCATTTTGATAAGAGAGAGATAGAGAAGGATTTTTCATTGTGAGAGTTTTCACTCTCTTCTTTTTATATTTCCATAAATCCAGCCTCGGATTGGCCTTAAACATGGTCAGTATCGAAGTCCTTGTCCCCACCATCAATCCTCGAAGGGTCCCTGGATTTCAATGCTTTGGGATAGCACTACCCATGGCAACACCTAGAACCCTGGCTTTCGACACTTTTGGATAGTGCCGCCCATTGAATTCTGTAGCTAAATTCAGGCCCTTGCAATTGACATTTTGGGATAATCCTGCCCATGACACCTGAACGAGAAGGTGCTTACATACCCCTAATAGGATATTTAGATATCCTAGGAGACAAGCACTGAGGAAACGATATGTTAATATGCATCTTCGAGGGGAGTATTTTTCATTCCACCTCTCCGCGTCGGGAACTCATTCAATCGATTTGTGTCTTTGAACCACTCCTCAGCTAGATCTTCGAGATGACTTTTTCAGAACATAACACTTTTGGCATTATTTCTTCATTAAGTGCACTGAACCAGACTAGTGTGTGGATTTTTGGTGCTTAGGTTACCAAGTCCTGTAAACCAAAGGGCAGGAAATGGGGCCGAATACTCCCTAAGCCTTAGACTTAATACATCAACCCTGCACTTTCCTCAACCTCTTGAGGACTAATCCAGATCTTAACAAATACGTGAGCATTTAAGCCCTAAAATGACCCAAGAGGCCTACAGTTGATACTCGATACTAATCTCCTAAGTTTTAGCCTTCCAGGTCTAAATTCATTATCTTATCAAGCCTAGAAGTTAGGTACATTTCATACTCAATCGCAAGGGACTATCTCATTTCTTTCATTTTGATTACTCCATTCTTTTTTCTTTTCTTTTCTTTCCTTTTCTTTTCTCCTCTCCTCCTCAATCAATTCAATTCAGCTCAAATTGACCTCTTCTTCCTCCTTTTCTTTTTTCTTTTTGAATGAAACCCCTCCATGAATCAATTTTCACGGCGTTTTACACTTTAATACCCCCCCATGCCTAAGATTTGCAATGTCCCCATTGTAAATTAGGTGGGCTTAAGTTCAGCCTAGATCATACATTAGGATAGGTTTAGTGGGTGGCAAACGGGCCAGGTTGATTGTTGCAGACGATTTCCATCTCTAATACAAGTATCAAAGGTGGAGTTGACTGTTCTAACGGATGAACTCTAAAGTGCAATATGATTTCAGTGAAAAGATAGGTTAGAAGGGTCTCGAGTTTTTCAAAATGACGGGTTGCCTCCCGTTAAGTGCTAAGTTTAATGCCATCAACTAGGCACAATATGGCTCAGGGAGAATGGAGATCAAAAGATACTGCAGCTATACTCGAGTTGGTGATTTTTAGGAACGATTTGGGTCTCTGACCGTTCATGACAAATGGTTTTGAGTCGTGGCTAAGTTCACCGATTTCGACGGCTCCATTTCCAAAGACTCACCGTACGAGGAAAGGTCTAATCCACTTCGATCTAAGATTTCCTGGGAAGAGCTTGAGTTTGGCTTCAAAGGGAAGTACCTTTTGACCAGGATTGAAAGTTTTCATGAAATGTGCCTACCATGGAAGGCTTTGACCCATTCTTTACAGATATGCGAGTTCTCGTATGCATCATTGAGTAGTTCCTCAATCTCGCTCATTTACAGCCAACAGTGGATTCCAGCCTTCATGAGATTTATATTGCACTTTCGTATTGCCTAGTAGGCTTTGTGCTCCATTTCTACGGGGAGCTGACATGCCTTCTCGTACATGAGTCTGAAGGGAGAAATGCTTGATTGCGCAGCAATCATAGGTCTTAATTGACCTAAATTAGGCTAGGACTTAGCATAAGTTAGGGTAATTCATGCATGCATACGCATTATCTGCATCTTTACTGCTTTCTTTTAGCTATGCATAAAATAATGCTATAATGTGCTGATAAGGTGCATTATGTCAATTACAGGTAATAAGATGGATTGAAGCTGGATCAGGAATAATGGGTGTTGCAGCGGAGCTGGGGCAAAGGACTTAGTTAGATGTAGTAGATAATAATGTAAGGGAGTTAAGGTATGCTAATCTATTATGTAGGAATAAAGTAGTAAAATCTGAAGAGCTTAGGTCCATCCTAGCCCTAGGATAGCCTAGAGACTTCCCCCAACACTTAGCCACCCATATATTTGGTCACCACACCCTAGGAAACCTTAAAACCATAGTTCCAACCTTTATCTGGATGTCCAGATGAATTATAGGATGTCCAGAACCCTTAGCCAACTCCCACACACCTCAAACCCACTTTTGCAGTGTTATCGGACGTCCAGACACTTTGTCAGACGTCCAATTTCTGCAGAATACCCAAATAGAACCTAGAATTCTCCCTGACTCAGATTGGACATCAAGAATTGAAGTCTGGACTTCCAATTTTTGAGTATAAGTTGTTTGATCCTGTGTTTGGACATCTGGATTTGCTCTCCAGTTCCTGTTTTGAGATTCAAGCCTTGATCTTGGATCTCTAGCTCCCTAGACCTAATTCCAACCATATAGGAACCTAAATTAAGGTACCATAACCCTAGTACATCACCTCTAGACCTCTCTAAGGACCTAATTAGGTCCACACCAAATCCAATTGACTTAGATCAAAGTCAATTACCATCACCTAAGTCAATTGGACTCATTGAGTCCAATTGAGCTCAGATCTCAACCCACATAAGTCCAATTGGACTTAGTGAGAGTACAATTGAACCAAGCCCAACCTAATTGAGTTATTTCACTCTCAATTAGGTTCACACTCATTCAATTAAACTTTGGTTAAGTTTAATTACAAATTATCCTTAGCAATTAGGGTTTGCAACCCTGATTCAAGGCATACACGTACCTAAACCCCTTAGGACCTAGCCTATACCTCTTAGCCACCTAGGGTACGACCACACACACACACACACATACCCATTCATGCACTCCCACACATCTAGAGTTCTCTAGAACTCTCTCCAAGTGGCGCCACTCTTTGTTGCCAAAATTAGCAACCAAGAGGCATTCAAATTGAGATCCATTTTTTTTGGATCTCAAAACCACTTGGTCGACCACTCATTGGAGCTCTCTCTAGAGAGTTCCACACTCTCTATAGAGACTCCCTTAGGTCTATAAAAAGACCTAAGGGATGGCCATCTGCACCGATCCACTCTTGGCCATCCCATTCTTGGCACTCATCCATCTAGGATAGCTACATCTCCACCTCCACTCTACATCCACGAGGAGAACCAAAATGGAAGTCACCATCTCCATGCCAGGATGTTGGGTCATCTCCCTAACCTGTCTCCAAGGGCCAGCCTAAGCACCATTGGCCGCCCCTCCTTCTCCTCTCAACCACTCAATGGCCATCAAAGACCACCTCCGAATGGCCTTATTTTTGCAAGATTAGTAGCTTAATTCTTCATAGTTTACATGCTTTTATTACTGCTTAGTAGTGTATCTCTTTATTCTCCCCCAATGATGCATGCAAAATTCCCCCATAGATTCCTATATGCGATCATTTTCTATTAGCTAGATTTATAATTTCAAGCTTTTCTTTATAAGCTCTCCTTTACATTCCATGTTGCAAACACCTTCTTGAATGAATGAAAGAAATTTTTCTATATATATATATGTCTATGTGTTGAGAATCACCATGAGCTTATTGCAATATATTTTGTCTGATTAAAGTTGCCTGCTTTTAATTTCTGATATTCTTGCAACTAAGCATGTCGTATTTAAATACGTAATAATCATAAATCACCATGCTATTTTTACGCAAGTAGAGCGATAAAAGATCGATTTCAAATTTGAATAAACGCCTCTCAGAGAGGAATGATCGGGACTCAGAGTCTCATTATCCTTTTATAAATATTTTTGTTTGATCGTATTGTGCACTATACTACATCGCATTTTCCTATCAAAATGCGCTTTACGACTATCAAACAAATGGCGCCTTTGCCGGGGAGGTAACATCATTTTTGTTGATTTCGATCTTTTAAACTACCATTGACAAATCTTCCTCTACTTTGCTTTTGGATGTGCAGGACAACATAGAGAAAAAAATGGGATCTGCGCACACGTCGAGCATGGAAAAAGAAATCAGGTGCACATCCCTTCTTAGGCTAGGTTTTCTTTTGAACCCTAGGATTAGATTTGCTTCTAGCAATTTCTTTTGAAAAAAGAAAATTTTATTCATTTTCGTCAAAAGAAAAAAAAGCAAAAAAAAAAAGAAAAAGTAAAAAAAATCTAGATTAGGTTTCTTTTTGAACCCTAGGTTAGTTTGAAAAAGCAAAAAGAATATATATATATTTGAAAATCCTTTCAAAAAAAAATTTCCTTATTTGAAAACAAGAATGCAAAAGTTTTTGAAAAAAACAAAATTTTTGGTAGAAAGTTTGGATTTCAAAACTCAAACACTCTTTAAAAGCTTCTCGACCATTCTCTAATTTTCAGCCAAGGTTCAACGTCTATTTTATAAATTTTATTGCTAAAAAACTGGTAAACAAAAAATTCTAAAATTTAGGCTAAACTTTCATTTTCAAACCATCTTTCAAACAACACCATTATTTTAAAAAGTTTGAAGTATAAAATTTTTAAAAATTCACGAAGTGCAAGGGGGTCAGACTGACCCAGATTCGAGATTTTTCAAATTTCAAAAAGCAATTCCAAGCAATCTACGAATATTTTTTGACTAAAAGTGGTGGGGTTTGAAATATGATCTCATTGGCTTTATTTTCCATATTTTTCCCAAAATTTTGAAGGTCATTTGATGTTGTTTCAAAGTGAAAAATCGACTAGGGGTCAAAATTCCAGATCTGACCCCCTGACATTCAAAAATCCCTAAAAATTCGGTTGAAGTAGTAAAAATTCTAAAAAAATATTCTCTGAAAAGATAATTGAAAAAGGAATCTACTTACCAAATTTCAATTTAATTGGATTCCAATTTTTGTCAGAGAACTAGCTATATTTTTTTTGTGGTCTGCTAAGAAAAAAAAAAAAAAAGAACAAAACCCTAGAATTGCATGAACCCTATGTTACACCTTTATGGTTACAATTTCGAGACCACACTTAGGCTAACCTAGAATTAGTCAAATCTAGTACTTAGCTAGTGAGCTTGGTCACCTTGTGGGCCACTCACCAAAAGAAAATCGCAACTAAAGAAAATGGGCTAAAACTCAATTTTGAAACGCGAATAAACCCGAATTCGTTGTCGTACTACTGGGTGCTTTCAACCTCTTGGCTAGGTTAGCCAAGAGGCAAGAATCGCTTTCAGTCGGTTGTACGACGAATTTTCTTCAGGAATTAAAACTTAAAACGAAAAATCCGGTCATCTGATTGATAAGGACCACCTGATTGGCAGGGCCTTAGCCTTGTTTGGCTTGGCTACACCAACCTAGGGGTTGGGTGGTGTATGCGAGGAAGGAGGTCACTCAGGCCTCACTTGGTTGGACCTTGGGAACCACTCCCAAGGAGGCGAATCACCTCGCTAGGACCTACTTCTCCCCTCACTTCTTCGACTCCCATAGCCACAATGGCTAATCCTGGACTTGGACCCAGACCGGGTCAGGATATTGAGAATTTGGATCCGATGGCTCATCTGGAAACTCGGGTGGTTGAATTTAAGGAGTGGCATCGGCAGAGCATGGATAGCATTTTGACGACTCTTGACAGGATGCAGCACCCGTCGTAAGGAGAACAACTACGAGGTTTCTACGATCCAGCTGCACAAATCGTCGCACCATTAGTCAGAATTCCCGCAGGTGGAGATGCGTTTGAGCTCAAGCCCAATGTGATTGGGTTGATCAGCACTCACTTCAATGGGAACTCAAGCAAAGATTCGTTCCAGCACCTAGAGGACTTGAGTCTACTCACAGAAATGATTCGACCCAGGAATATCAATCTTGGGATTATTCTAATGAAGCTTTTCCCATTTTCTCTGAGGGACAAAGCTTCATACTGGTTCAAGACCATTGGGAAGCCAGTTGGAACCTGGCCGAAATTACGATGTGAATTCCTACAAAAGTTATTCCCAATTGGTCAAATAAATGCAATGGGTTGTGCAATCACGACTTTCTCCCAAGGAGCTGGGGAGAAGTTGCATGAAGCCTCGGATAGATTTCATGACCTTCTCCGAAAATGCCAGCATCATGGTATACCCAAATGGCACCTAGCTCAGATCTTTTACCATGGGCTGGATGACACACATCGGTATTTGGCCGATGCATCTAGTAGCGGGAATTTTCTCATGAAAGATGAGAATAGCGCATTTGAGTTGTTCGAATCTTTGGTGGAGAACTCGATGAATGCCTCATCCATGAACCAGTTCCAATGGCTTGGTCAGCAGCAGGTTGGTGTCCACGAGGCTCACATCGAGTCTATTCGAGCCGACATGGATATCATCGTCAAGCAGCTAGATAGAATAAACCTAATTGAGAAAAATATTGACCAGATTAGTCAAGGTTAATCTGACATGAACTCTGCCACTTTAAGACCCTCCTATGCACCTCGAGCCCCTCCTGCTCGAGTTAATCTACTCACTTGGGATGCATCTTCTCCTTATTTATGAGATCTCGTATATCAAGATCATGTAAACAATCCAGATCTGGCACCTTACGTCCAGGGTTACGCACCACCTGCAGATTATAATGCGTATCCCCTTGACGGATATACATCTCAGACATCTTCGGCATACGAGGACGTTGGTGCTATTCAAGGATACGGGTGTAATAACCCGTATTCAAAGAAGTATAACCCTGGTTGGCACCAGCATCCAAACTTCTCTTGGTCTGGTAATTCACAGAGACCACATCAAGATCCACACTACCAGACCAGGAAATATGGGAATGTGCAAAACATGTGCCCTAGGCAACAGCCATTCCCGCATCAGCAGCAACCCCGTTCTTTATATCAGCCGCTGCACCAAGCTGCCAGTCACCCTTTAAAGCGGGCTCACCCTTTGGAGGCACTGAAAGAGGAGCTGCAAGAATCGATGAGGAAATCTACATAGGATAGCTTGCAGATTATGAAGGTGATGGCTGACCAGATACAGACCATACAGAACACACAAAAGCAGCTGTTGTAGGAGCATAAGACTCAGGGTTGACCGAGTCGATCTTTCGCTTTTAAGTCGTTTGTAGTTTAATGTGGTGGAAAAATCGACTAATCAATTTTTAACAAGAAATAACCACTCGCAGAGGAGCGGGTCGTATCCACAGGGAGACAATAACGTATTAAAATTCGCGCCACTTAAAAATGTTTGTTCGGAGTCAATTTGGACAAGAACCAAGCCAAGATTGCCTTTAGATTAAGGTTTAAGCAAGAAATAATGCTGAAATGGCAATTATGAGAAACTACAGGATATTTTCCGCAATGCAGAGTGAATAGAATATGAATAAAATCTGGCAATGGCAAAAAATGTAAATTTTAATCAACGCTTTACTGTAGCAAAACAGGGGAATTTTTCCCCGTTGTCTTGCGCGACGAGGAGCCGATGGCTGGGCGCGGGAAGCTCGGAGGAGGTCCCTTGGATCAAGGGCTTCGAATCGGTGGTGGCGGCGAGTCGCACGGCGGTCGGAGGTGGCCGGATGAGCTCCGGCGGAGGTGCTGCAGCCGGCAGCTTGCGCAGCCGGTTGGCGTGAAGTCCGCCGCCTGCTGCTGCTGCAGGGGTGGCTGCTGCGGCTGGCGTGTGCGGTGAAGTGAGCGGTGGTCGGTTGGGCGGTCTGCAGATGGCTGTGCGTGGGCGCGCGGAGGCGTGGCTGCGGTGGTCTGCAGGCGCGGGGAAGAGGGCGTGTGTAGTGAGGCGTACGCAGGACTGCTGGCGAGAGGGCGTAGGGGGGTGGTTCTGCAGGTGCTGTTGCAGATGGTGGGGCGCGCACTGCAGTCGGTGCGGGAAGGTGCTGCGGGTGGACTTCAGACGGGTGCGCAGGTGGTTGCGCGTGGAGATGGCGAAGGCTGCAGGCACAGGGAAGGTGGCGTGAGCGGGCGTGAGGGCTGGAGGTTGTGCACGCCTTGCATGCGGTTGGAGATGAGCGGGCTGCTGCGGCGTGGGTGGTGGAAGTGAAGTGAGAGGACGGAGATTGCTGCTGGAGTCGGGGTGGACTTCGGACGTCCGGGAAATTTCCCGGACGTCTTAAGTGACTGAGAGGGTGATTGCACAGTGGCTCGGCGGTGGTGGTTGGTGACGACGGCGAGGGAGATGCACGCTGATGTGCTCACGGTAATGCGGGCGAGCTCCGGATGGCGGTGTGGCCTGTCACACCACACGCCCACGGTGGTGGAGACTCGCCGCCACGGTAGAGGCCGGCAGTGTGGAGTGGAAGAGAGAGGTTCTCTCTGCACAGTGGTGGGTCGGTGGCGGAGGCCTCCTGAGCTCGGCTGCCTCCGTGCTCCTTTTGTAGTGTCTTGAACAATTTTCAAATCAGCCGCCGACCAGATCCACCGTATCCGCTCCCCCTTGAATGGCTTTCACTGCATCACGCGGGCGTTGGAGCGGCAGCCAGCCGTTCTGAAAGAAGACGAATAAAGCAAATATTATTAAAATATTAGGGTTATTTATGTATAGACCCTCAACTTCTATGTTAATAAAAACAATATACCTAATTGGTTATCTAATTAGATGAATGCTATTCTAAGTTAATTCTAAATGCACTTAAGATATGAATGCAATGTATGGATTATGTAATTAGATTAAAACTATGAATTAATCTATTTACATCCTAATTTATACTAAATAAATGTTAGAATTAACCTAATGTGTAGGCACTTAAATACTTAAATAGCCCACAACTATGGGCTAATCAAATACCCCCATGCCTAGTTTTTGCTAGTCCCTAGCAAAATTAAGCGAAACCTAGCACTCTAAGTAGACTAGTCAACTCACTTAGTCTTCCTTCAGAAGCATATTAAGTTCAGGTTCTAAACCCAAGGTTCCTAAGTAGTTGCTAAGTTACTGACTAGGTCGGCTAAAGACGAGTTGCCAGCACAAGTTTCCCTGATTTCTGACTCTACCCTAAAGTTTATTGATCCCTGAGATTAAAGCATCCGTGCTTGTGCATTGGTCCGAGTTATTTGAGTTAAAGGAAATTTTTTTTTTTTTTTTTAATATATATACTTTTTTTTTTTTGTTTGATTCTTCTAAGTCTAACCTCAGATCAGCTATCAACACGGTCTGTGTCGGATTCATTGTCCCCATTACCATACCTCGAAGGGTGCCTGGCTTTCGATACTTCGAGATAGCACCGCCCATAACGACCCCAAGAACTCCTGGCAATCGACACTTCGAGATAGTATCGCCCATGGATTTCTTAAGCGAATTCAGGCCTATGGCAGTCGGCACTTCGAGATAGGGCCGCCCATGGTACCTGAACCGCGCAATGCGCTTACATGCCCCCAGTAGGATGGATATCCTAAGAGACAAGCAACGAGGAGGTAATATGTTATCATCGCATCCTCAAGGTGAGTATATACTCGACCTCTCCTGCGGCGGGAACTCTTCCAATCAAAATGTGTTTTCAAGCCTCTCTTAAGCCAAAACTAAGAGAACCAAATCTCTTTTCAGAAATTAAGTTAATTACCAGACCAAGTGTGAAAAATTTGGATGCTTGGGTTACCAGGACCCGTAAACCAAAAGGTAGAATAAGACTCCAGGTACTACCCCACCTTTTAACTCAAACCCTAGCTTCCCTTCCTCAACCTCTTGAAGAATGGTCCGCAACTTAACTCCTACTTAAGTTTTTAAGTCCACAAAGGACCCTAAAGGTCTAAAGCTAGTAGCTTATTTAGCTTCTAAAGTTTGACCCTAGAATTAACTTAGTCTACCCTAGAGTTCTGATTTGCTTAAGACGGCAAGATCTAGCCAGTTAAGCTCAAAACTTCTCTTTTTATATATATATATATATATATATATATTTTTTTTATAAATGCATGCTATAAACAAAATGCCTCAGGTCCTCTCCCCCATGCCTGGTTCAAACAATGTCCTCATTGAAAATCAAAAATAGCTAAAGGAAGATATTACCTGAGGCGGAGAATAGTAGGAGCTAAGGCTCCTCAAGAGTGACTTCGTCAACTAGATGGCCATCTAAAGTTATGTACGGTTTTAACCGTTGACCGTTGACGATAAAGGGAGTTGCTGAAGAAGAAGGATTTTTGATCTCCACAGCTCCATGGGGGAATACTTTGGTGATTATGTAAGGCCCATCCCAACGAGATTTTAATTTCCCAGGAAAAAGCTTAAGTCTGGAATTGAAAAGCCAGACTTGTTGGTTGGGTTCAAAGGTCTTTCGAAGAATAAACTTGTCATGCAAGACCTTAGTTCTTTCTTTATAAGCTTGAGAGGTGTCATAAGCATCATTCCTCAGCTCCTCAAGCTCACTTAATTCTAGAAATCGTGCTTTACCTGCCTTCTCTAAATCCATGTTAACACTTCGAATAGCCCAAAGTGCTTTATGTTCTAACTCTACAGGTAAATGGCACGCTTTTCCATACACAATCCGAAAGGGAGAAGTACCCAAAGGGGTCTTATAGGCCGTTCGATAAGCCCACAAAGCATCATCGAGCTTTTGGGACCAATCTTTCCTATCAGGTCTAACGGTCTTTTCCAAAATATTTTTTATCTCCCTATTTGATACTTCAACCTGACCACTTGTCTGAGGGTGGTAAGGGGTAGCAACCTTGTGAGTCACTCCCAAACTCTTAATTAACCGATTGAAGTGGTGGTTTCGGAAATGAGGTCCCCCATCACTTATAATAGTCTTGGGGCAGCCGAAACGGGATATGATATTGGCCTTCACAATTTTCAAAACCACAGAGTGGTCATTTGTGCGCGTCGGAATGGCCTCTATCCATTTAGAGACATAATCAACTGCCACCAAGATATATTCAAAACCATGGGACGACGGGAAGGGGCCCATAAAGTCAATTCCCCACACATCAAAAATTTCAACAGATTGAATAGGATGTTGAGGCATTTCATTCTTCTTCCCAATCGTTCCAGTCCGTTGACATCTAATACAGGCCTTAACAAAATTATGAGAATCCTTAAATAAGGAAGGCCACCAAAAACCAGACTGGAGAACCTTAAAAGCAGTTTTCTTAGCACCAAAGTGTCCACAATGAAGTGCATGGCAAAATGTCAGCACACTTTGTTGTTCCTCTTCAGGCACACAACGTCTCAAAACTTGGTCTTGTCCAATTCTAAATAATTCTGGCTCTTCCCAATGAAAATATCTTGCTTGAGAAATGAATCTCTTTCTTTTCTGCTTATCCCAAGAGCCAGGAGTTTGTCCAGTGACCAAGTAATTTACAATGTCTGCATACCAAGGTAAAGTTGGTGTTACCGCCATCAGAGTTTCATCGGGGAATGTCTCGCGAATGTCTTCAGAAATAGAGTCGTTAAGAGGAAGACGAGACAGGTGGTCAGCCACAACATTTTCTACTCCTTTCTTTTCACGTATTTCCAAGTCAAATTCTTGAAGGAGTAAGATCCACCTAATTAGACGTGGCTTAGAATCTTTCTTAGCAATGAGATGTTTCACTACTGCATGATCAGTAAAAATAACCACCTTAGACCCAAGTAAATAAGACCTAAACTTCTCCAGAGCAAAAACTACAGCAAGTAATTCTTTTTCAGTGACGGTGTAGTTTTGCTGAGGTTCAGTTAAAGTCTTGCTTGCATAATGCAGCACATGAGGTCTTCCCTCAACCCTTTGTCCAAGGACTGCTCCCACTGCATAATCTGAAGCATCACACATAAGCTCAAAGGGGAGTGCCCAATCAGGAGCTTGGAGAACAGGCGCAGAGATCAAGGCCTCCTTTAGAGTTTGAAAGGCCTCAGCACACTTTGAATCAAAACTGAAGGAAGATTCCTTCGCCAATAAGTCACAAAGTGGCCTAGAAATCTTACTAAAATTTTTAATAAAGCGCCTGTAAAAGCCAGCATGGCCCAGAAAGGATCTAATCTGTTTGACATTCGTAGGCAATGGAAGTTTGGAAATAGAATCAATCTTGGCTTTATCTACTTCCAAACCTTGCTCAGATACAACATGCCCAAGTACAATTCCTTTCTGTACCATGAAGTGACTTTTCTCCCAGCTGAGGACTAAACCAGTCTCCTTACATCGTTTCAACACATTCTCCAGGTGCAGGAGACACTGGTCGAAAGACGAGCCATAAATAGAGAAGTCATCCATAAATACTTCGACACACTCGTCAATCATGTCCGAAAAGATAGACATCATACACCGCTGGAAAGTTGCAGGGGCATTACATAATCCAAACGGCATACGCCTGAATGCAAAAGTACCGTAAGGACTCGTGAATGTCGTCTTTTCCTGGTCATCAGGAAAGACTGCCACCTGATTGTACCCAGAATATCCATCGAGAAAGCAATAATACTTATTCCCTGCCAATTTTTCGAGAATTTGATCAATAAAAGGCAAAGGAAAGTGATCCTTCTGGGTAGCGGTGTTCAGCTTGCGGTAATCAATACAGACCCTCCATCCAGTTGAGGGTCTAGTGACAACTTGTTCACCTTGGTCGTTGAGTTCCACAGTAAAGCCTGCCTTCTTTGGCACCACATGAATGGGACTGACCCATTTACTATCAGCAATGGGATATATGATCCCAGCGTCCAACCACTTCAGGATTTCCTTTTTTACAACCTCCCTCATATTAGGGTTCAGACGTCTCTGCATGTCCCTAAAAGGCTTGATGGAATCATCAGTATAAATGTGGTGCATGCAGAGTGTAGAGTCTATACCCTTAATTTCAGCAATGCTCCAAGCAATAGCTTCCTTATGCCTAGACAGGCATTCAATCAAGGCTCCCTCCTGTGCCTCAGACAGCACAGCCGAAATGATAACTGGGAGCGTATCATTGGCACCTAGGAAAACATACTTGAGAGTGTCAGGGAGGGGTTTCAACTCAAGGTTGGGGGCTTGTATGGTTGAGGGTTTCATAATAGATGTCCCCATCTCAGGTAGCAAATCTGCCTTCGGCGGAAATGATGGGGGAAGAGACTCAGCAGAAACTCCTAGCAATTCCTCTAGTTCTAGTATATCCCCTTCACATTCTTCCAAGAGATGGGAATGCTCATTTAGCATGACATGCTGAAGGGGGTCATCACATAACATTGCAGGAGTTGCCTCTTCAATCAGGTCATCTATCACCTCAACTTGAGAACAATCCTCAAGTCCAGCTTGTTTGTAAGCATCAAACACATTAAGCCGGATTTTCCTATTCCCAAAGCCCATTTTCAATGCCCCAGTATTGCAATTAATTGAAGCATGGGAAGTTGCAAGGAAGGGGCGGCCCAAAATGATGGAGGGTTTGGTTGGCTTGTTGGTAGGGTCAGTGTCCAAAACTAAGAAGTCAACGGGAAAAAAGAAATCCTCCACTCTTACGAGGACATCTTCCAAAATTCCCCGTGGTGTCTTAAGTGATCGATCAGCAACTTGAAGGACTACAGGGCTAGGCTTCAGATTGCCTCCCCCAAGTTGTTCATATACATAGCTCGGAAGGATGTTCACCCCCGCACCCAGATCAAGCAGAGCCTCATCAATTTGTAAGTCACCAATAACTACAGAGATATATGGGGCCCCTGGGTCCTTAAGTTTCGGAGGTGTGCCATGTTGAACAATTGAGCTAACAGAATCAGGCAGGACAACTTTAGACTGGACCTGTTTTCTAGATTGCCGCTTTTTCGTGCACAAGTCCTTTAAGAAGCGGGCATAAGACGGAATCTGCCTGATAGCTTCAAGCAAAGGCAGGTTAATCTGCACTTGCTTGAAAGTTTCCATAATCTCATCCGTCTTATCTTTGGCTCCAGATGAGCCAGCAGAAGTCTGCCCAGAGGTGGATAAGCGCTCTGGAAATGGCACTCTCGATCTCTGGGTGGAAGGGTTGTCATGTCGAGTAAGGGGTGGAACGGGGGCAACTTCTTCCGGTGAGGTGATTTCAAGCAGAGAAGATTTGGGCAAATCTTCTTCGGTGGGGGTGAAAGTCGGGGTGGATGTTTTTTTAGGGGGTGAGACTATAGGAGCATCGGGTTTGGAAATTTCTTTCCCACTCCTCAGAATAGTCACCGCCTGAGCATGCTCCCTAAAGACAATCCCTTTTCCTTTAGGATTTTCCTCAGCAGCACTTGGAAACTTCCCAGTCTCCCTCTGTCTAACGGCCTCAACAAGGTGTCCAATTTGTGATTTCATCTCATGTATAGCCTTGTCATGAGATTGGATGATGGCACTTTGACTTTCTTGCATAGTTTTCAAGATCGCCTTCAATTCATCCATCTCAGAGGTTTTAGGTTGGGCAAAGGTCTGAGGTTGGTTCATTTGATGGTTTTGAAAGGATTGCGGTTTGTAATTCCCTGAATTTGAGACATTTCCTTGTCTCCATGAAAAGTTTGGGTGGTTCCTCCATCCCTCATTATAAGTGTTGGAGAAAGGATCATTACGAGGTCTTGGACGGAACCCTTGAGCGGCATTCAAATCTGCTTGTACAAGCTCAGGGAATTGGGAGGCTAAGTGGCAATCCACAGTGGCGTGTGTATTGCCTTGACAAATTACACATTCGGAAGCTTGGGATGTGGAGGTGTTAGGTGTGAATGAACTCGGGTTCGACATAAGCCTTTCCATGTTTTGATTCAGTAATTGAATTTGATAAGCTAAATTCTGGGTTTCCCTTGCTTCATTCGCCTCCAACTTTCTTTGCATGAGAGTGGGATTTCTATCCATGTAGGCAGAATTCAAGTGAATAGAATTCTCACTCAAAGTATCAAATAAGTTCCAAGCTTCATCCTCAGTCTTAGATAGAAAGGTTCCTGCACAGGCACCATCCACAGTTTGCCTATGAGAATCATTAAGTCCGGTGTAGAACCTTTTGATGAGAACCTCATCATGAGCCATAACTAGCTCATTTTGACCCAATACAAAGGATAAAAGCTCCTACATATCTCAAGGAAAAGATTAACTCAGAGAATTCTGAGTTTGAGAAGAAAACCAGTCATAAGGGGTAAAAGTGCAATTTTACCAGTATAAACTGCATACAGGGTAATTCAGGGACCAAACACAGGTCAAAACAGCTTAATAAGAATAAGAGTGGGATGAGATGATCTAGCAAGGGCTGCAGCGCTTCCAAGGAACCAAATGATAATCTGTAACCCTAAAACAACCCACTTCAATTCACAAGGTTCGAGGCAAAGTAAAAATAGAATAAACCCTCTAAAATTCATAGAAAAATAATCTCTAGGGTTTAGAACCTTCAATTTGGCCTTTAGAACCCATTTTGACCTACATTGAGAACCATGCCCAATTAATAACTTAATTTGGGTTTTTGCGCAAATTGACCGGTCAAACAAGGTTTAATATGAAAATAAAATTCACCATCAGATTCCTTAGGTCCTAATTAGTCATGTATAAAAACTTGAGCCTAAGAAGAAACCTCCTTGACCGACTTCACACTTTGGTCCTCATATATTTACTCTTTGGCCCTCAACTTTTGAACCCTCGCATTTTGACCCCTAACTCTCCTTCGTTCTTTGCAATCAGGTCCCTCCTGCAAAACCCTGCCAGCACCATGCTCCGGCGACCTTGCGCGGAGCATGGCGCCGGGCAGGGTGAGGTGGGGGACCTGGCAAGTGTACCGGGGGTGCCCTGCGTCGTCAGCCGTCGCAGGAGCACCCCCCTGGACATTGTAGGCCACCATACCGGCCGTGCGAACGCACGGACGGTATGGGTTCATGTTCCGACCATTCTCCGGCGAGGGAGACACGTCGTCTCCCTCCGCTTTCCCCCCTGCTTCATCCCTATAAATACCCCCCGCCGCTCCACCGACCAGGGCAGCCTGGATCTGACGGAGAAAACCCCCAGCTTTCTTCTCTTCTTTCTCCGGCAGACGCTCACCAGCTCCGGCGGCTTCCTCCCCCTCCACCTCTTCGCTCTGCCGCACTACCAGCAGCAGAGACTTCCTCCCCTGCTCTTCCCGCGCCACGCCGCACCCAGCTGGCGCCTCTCCAGCCCTCTGCTCGCCGCCGCCCCTCTCCCTGAGCATCGTCTTCTCCGGCGACAGTCGATACGACTGTCGCCCTGTTCCTCCCCCTTCGTCCCTGCAAGTAAGTTAGACCTACTCCCCTTCTTCTCCTCTTTCTTTCCCCGCTTTCAATTTAGTCAATTAAACCCTCGACCGCTCCTGTTCACCCTCATCCTCTCCGCCTCCGACCACCCTCCGGCGAGCCGCGCCCATCACCTCAGCGACCCACACGGCTCGCCGACCACCGCAGAACCTCCGCCTCCTCACCCTGATCCTCTTCCGCCCCTCCACTTCCCACCAAACACCCTCTGCAGATCCACCGAACACACCCACTTCTTCGCTCACAGTTTGACCTAGGACGACCTGTTAGCTCCATCTCGCCCCCTGCAGACCCCCTGACCACCTTCGCCGTGCCACGGCGAAGGTCCCCCGCCTGTCTGATTTGGCCGAGAGGCCGTTCTAGTGATTTCAGGTTCCAGGCCTTGACCGCCATTGGCGAGGAAGCTCGAAGCTTGCTTGAGGTTGCTCCAAGCCTAGATATCCCAGGTTGAAGACCTAGGCTGCGCGAAAGAGTCTTGCGCACACACCCTGGCCCTCAATTGGAGTTGCGAGCCTCAACAGCTGTTGCAATTGGAAGCACCATCCCTACTGCAGGCGTGAGAGAAAAGGGGTGCGCGGATAGTCCCACCTCGGGAATTTCTGAAGCCACACACCCACATAAATTGCAAAAGTGCCACCATCTGTTTGCCTCAGTTACCACGGGGTGAGGTCCCTCTCACCCGACCCGACCCGGCCTCGTCCGTGACCACGCTCCGCGGACCTGGCCCGACCCGATTAGACTGACCTGCACTCCTCGCCCACCACGCACGCCGGTGGGCCTGGACCCGGGCCTGACCCGAACCCGATTACCCGGTAGCGCTCTGGGAGAGCTTCCGAAGAGTGATTTCAGAGAGAGAGATACGCGGGGGAGGGGGGTAGAGTAGGTTTTTGCCTCTTGACGAAAAAAAAACTCTGAAGTGTGCAGGCCAAAGAAGAAGAAGCAAACCCGCTGAAGAAGAAGGAGCTGCTGCACTGTAGCGAAGGCATCGTTAAGTCGTCTCAGCACCGGGGCAGACGACGGAAGGTCAGCAGCCAGAGCAGGAAAGAAGACAGGCTGAAGAAGAAGGAAGAGCAACGGCCAACGCGAAAGAAGAAGAAGAGAGGTCAAGGCAGGTGAAGACAAAGAAGAAGAAGAAATGAAGAGAAGCAAGAAGCAAGAAAAGAAGAAGAAGAAATGAAGAGAAGCAAGAAGCAAGAAAAGAAGAAGAAGATCTGAAGAAAAAGAAAGAAAGAAAAAAGAACAGAAGACAGAAGAAGAAGAGCACGAAGGGAAGATCGGAAGAAAGCAGAAGAAGAAGAAGAAGAAGAAGAACAGGAAGAACAAAAGCCAAAGAGGAGATAAGACAAAGAGGAAGAAAGAAGAGAAGAAGAAGAAGCCAAATTTTCATCTCTCTCTCTCTCTCTCTCTCTTTATTTTTGTAATAGAACTTGTATATCTCTAGAATACAACTTGCTCCCTGAGTTCGACCTCGGGAACTCTTTTATTTTTCCGAGTAAAAAATTTTTATATGAAACATTGGTAACAACCGGCTTTACTACAACGTTATAACAGAACCGACGTTTTCATTTTGGCGCCGTTGCCGGGGAGCAACGGCTATTCTAGAGGTAAACATTCCTGTACTTTTTTTTTTATTTCTGATAATCTCCTCTCTTTTGTGCAGCTACAGGAACTCAAGAAGACAAGCAACCACACGACAACCACTCCGAAGACAGGTAAATCTTTTCTCTCACTATTAACCCCTACACTCTAAAGAGGAAGAAAAGAAAAGAACAAGCAATATAGGGCTAACCTGTCTTCCATATTTAGTAACCATAAAAGTTGCATGTTTTCAACTCATTATTTCTGCACACTATTAAGGGTATTTAAGGGCTAACACATTCTTGCTTGAGCCCTAATTACCCAACAAAGAATTAACTGGACCAAGTAGAGCCAACCTAGGATCCAACACTAGGGATTTAGAGACACACTCCTTAAGCAAGAATTGAGGAAACCAAATGAAGTGTGCCCAAGCCCTTGTCTGAAAATACCTATTCAAAGAAAATCTAAAACAATTGGCTCTCTAAACACTTGAACCCTAAAAGACAGGACCTAAAAGCTCTCAAAGAAAACAAGAGGTAAAGTTGACCCCTTGGGTCAACCAACCTTAAATTAGGTCACTCTTTGCACTTAAAAGACTAAAGTTCAAGTGAAAACCTTAAGCACCCTGATCTTAAAATTGGTAGACTTAAGAGGTCAAGATCCCCATTCTGGTCTACCTGGAACCGCAGTGACAAGAGAGGTCGGGTGGGGGAAACCCTGTAACCCGTGTGGACGCTCTACCGTGTAGGGGTCTTCGCGGGACTCTCCCTCTCTGGCTGCCCAGGTAATTCTCAGGTGGACGATCTTTCTGATCAAGGGGTCCATCTGCCCCGAACCTCTATAGTCACCCAACAATTTTTGGGTGTCTTGATTGGGTCCAGCACCTGCTTATCTCATCCAGCCCTTCAGTATTTTTCAGGAGGTCCTTGAAACCTCCTATAGAAATTCACTCTCCCCGAGGCTAAGCCTCGGCTCCTTTGTTTTTGCAGAAATCATTCACATAGCCCCTCTTTCCTCTGATTCTGAACAAAATCCCCTTCTTCCATCTTGATTCAAACTTTGATTCCACCACCTGATCCAATTATGCAGCCTAATTACCTAGCAAGACTACCATTCAAGAAACCTGAATATCAGAGATCTATGAAAGATAAAATGATCGAGGATGCCATAAAATTCTATGAAAAAGAAGAAAAAACCTCAACACCAAGAGGAGATATTCAGGTTGATGTCCCAACAACCACATCCTTCATCATAAACTGTGCCCAAATTCTATTGACTGGAATTTCAAAAGGATCAACCCGAGATATGCTCATGACAGGATACATTGAGATGGAAAAATTACACCAATCTGAATACCTTCAATGCTTGACAAATCCTGTACTTTGGGAACAACACCAAGATGCCCTTATAAAACGGGTAGAAATGATGAAATCAGTAGAACAAATTATCAACCAGAAATACCCGTATAAACCAGAAACAGAGGATGAACCATCTTGGAACAGTATTAAGGAACAATTCAGTTTCCCAGATCTCGGGATTGAGGCACAAAGTGGTTGTAAAATCCCAACCCAGATAGAAGACAATGTTGAATTAGGTTGGGATATTGCAGGAGAACACAATGCTGAGCCAACCCTAGGCCGTAAATCACCAAGCTTAGAACTCCAAGACTCCTGCAATGACAAGATTGGAATTGAACCTCTGGAGGGTATAAATTCCGCCCCTTGTTTTGATAAGGTAACCCTCGAAGGTTATTCAGACTTAGGTTCTAATAATTCTACCCACATCCTAAGCCTAGAACCTAGATCTGAAACTTATTGGGAAGATTATGAGGCCCCTTATGAGAAAGATCAAATTTTTACAGAATATGATTTCGGGCCTTTATTTTATGAATGTCCTTTTCCAACACCCTCAGGAAATCTGATTGATTTTTCAGAAAACATGCCAATTTATGATACAGAAACTGAGGAGTTGGATGAGCAAGGTTTTAATGGGATCTATCCTACCAGCTTAGAGCTTGAACAAAACATCTTTTTGAGCCCAGAAGTGACATATAGGCTAGAACCCAGTCAGGCTGCTGATTCCACATCTGATGATTTCTGCTGTGGTGGAATTCATGATCATTTTCGCCAACTCTCCAACAATTTCAGATCTGACTATAATTGCGGACAGATTCCCCTTCCTGAACACGCCAGGCCTATCTACGACCTCAGTTCACATGATTCTGACTCTGACTCCGACTCTGAGGTCCTGATTCCCGAGATCACCGATAACACAGAATCATTCCTTTTCGATCCTCAGGAACCAAAAACAGAAAATGCCAAGAGTAATTGCAACCAAGAATCCAAATTTTTTCTCGAATCCGATTTCTTTCATCCTACAGACACTCTTCCGGCATTTGATAGTTACCCAGCGGACTCTCTACAGGAAACCACCTATCATCCGTCTCTAGAAGAGCCCTCGTACACAATGGCCACCTCAGCCGCACACACAGAACGAATCAAAACCTCTTCCCAACCTCAACCTGCAACCGGACTCAATTTCTATTCAGATTCACCTCTCACCAAGCCGATTGCATTTCCACATCGGGTTTCGAACATTGATCAGACTACATACCATGCTCTATCATTCTCTGATCACCCCTGTAGGGTTCCTGTATCAACCACTGATTATCCTACGGGTCCCTACTCTGACCAGGCTGATTCGACTCAGCCAAACCCTGCTTTTACACTTCCACATCTATCTGAGCTTCATAGTTTATGGTGGGTTCCACACCTTTTTATCTACATCTATCAACCCACCAGATTGATTGGGTTTGGGCTGCATCATCAGCCTGTTGATCTGAACAAGCACCTGGTTGGACCAACCAGGCTCTTAATCAAGGTGCTTGTCTTACAAAACTCTACTGATTTGACCATCCCCTCTCCATTGCATTTCCCGCTTGGCTGAAGGCATCAAATTTAGCGCTCAACGGGAGGCAGCCCGTCATTCTCTTTGAAAACCTGAAACTTGTTCTGACAGCTTTTTGCACTTGAAGTTCACACTTTAGGACAGCCGACTCCAACTCAGATGGTTGCATCTGGGATTTGAAATCGTCCGCAAAAATTCAACCCGACCCATTCACTCATCCAAATTTCTGTCTTAAGGAATGAACTAAGACCCCCTAGGTTACAATGAGGACATTGCAAATCTTAGGCATGGGGGGGTATGAAAGTACAAAAACTTGTAAGAAAAGGTTTCAAACAAAAAAAATTCACATATGCCAAAAATACCATAAAAATTAAAAAAATTTTTCGAAAAAGAATAAGAGGAAAAGAGGAGAAGGAAAATTTTGTGAAGGAGAAAAGAAACAAAATGAAAAAGGAGCACAAAATTATGAGAAAAAGTGATAGTCATTAGTAAGGAACTAAGGAATTAACCTAAGCTCTAGACCTCATTCAAGAAAAGTGCACAATAAGATTAGTAAAGAATGCAAACCTTAGGCATTCTTGAATAGACTCTTAGTACCCATTAAGATCTGGACACTCCTCAAGAGGTTGAGGAAAATGAAAAGCTGAAGTATTAGGTCCAAGGCTTAGGAAGTATTCGGCCTCGTTAACTAATTTTTGGTTTACGGGACTCAGTAACCTAAGCACCCTAACCTCACACACAGCCTGGTTCAGTAAGCGTAAAAATCAGAATCACGCAGAAGCGTCGCAAAAATCTGAAAAGAACACCTAGAATAGGAGCGGCCGATCAACACAAGTTGATTTGGACGAGTTCCCAACGCAGAGAGGCGGGAAATCCCCTCGAAGACGCGTAACAAAATATCATCTCCTCGGTGCTTGTCTCTTAGGATATTTACATATCCTACGGGGGGCATGTAAGCACTCTGCTGGTTCAGATTCCATGGATGGCATTATCTCGAAGTGTCAATTGCCAGGGTCTGGATTCGGCTACGGAATACCATGGATGGGATTATCTCGAAATCTCAATAGCCAGGGTTCCGGGGGTTGCCATGGGCGGTGCTATCTCGAAGCATCGATCGCCAGGAACCCTTGAGGATTGATGATGGGAACAAGGAATCTGATACAGACCGTGTTAAAAAGCCAATCCTAGGCTAGAACTAAAAAGAAAAAGAGAGAGAAAACTCTCCAAACAGAAAAACTTTCTATCTCTCTCTTACAAAACGCACTGCGAACTGAGCCAGGGCTAAAATCATTTCAAGCACGGGTGCTTTAACCACGAAGTCCAATAAACCTTAGGTTAGTTCTTGTGGGCCTTAAAAACCTTTGCTAAAAGACTGAGGCTAAGGCTAGACAGATTTGGATCTTGACTGGTACTGGAGTACCTTTTAGGCCTACGACCAGCATTCTAACCTAATCTATGAAGGCACTTATCTAAAACTATTGAAAACTTCATGGTCTAGAACAAGGGTTGAAACCTTAAGTTTTTGCTAAGGGACTAGCAAAAGCTAGGCATGGGGGTATGATGAGAACCTCATCATGAGCCATAACTAGCTCATTTTGACCCAATACAAAGGATAAAAGCTCCTACATATCTCAAGGAAAAGATTAACTCAGAGAATTCTGAGTTTGAGAAGAAAACCAGTCATAAGGGGTAAAAGTGCAATTTTACCAGTATAAACTGCATACAGGGTAATTCAGGGACCAAACACAGGTCAAAACAGCTTAATAAGAATAAGAGTGGGATGAGATGATCTAGCAAGGGCTGCAGCGCTTCCAAGGAACCAAATGATAATCTGTAACCCTAAAACAACCCACTTCAATTCACAAGGTTTGAGGCAAAGTAAAAATAGAATAAACCCTCTAAAATTCATAGAAAAATAATCTCTAGGGTTTAGAACCTTCAATTTGGCCTTTAGAACCCATTTTGACCTACATTGAGAACCATGCCCAATTAATAACTTAATTTGGGTTTTTGCGCAAATTGACCGGTCAAACAAGGTTTAATATGAAAATAAAATTCACCATCAGATTCCTTAGGTCCTAATTAGTCATGTATAAAAACTTGAGCCTAAGAAGAAACCTCCTTGACCGACTTCACACTTTGGTCCTCATATATTTACTCTTTGGCCCTCAACTTTTGAACCCTCGCATTTTGGCCCCTAACTCTCCTTCGTTCTTTGCAATCAGGTCCCTCCTGCAAAACCCTGCCAGCACCATGCTCCGGCGACCTTGCGCGGAGCATGGCGCCGGGCAGGGTGAGGTGGGGGACCTGGCAAGTGTACCGGGGGTGCCCTGCGTCGTCAGCCGTCGCAGGAGCACCCCCCTGGACATTGTAGGCCACCATACCGGCCGTGCGAACGCACGGACGGTATGGGTTCATGTTCCGACCATTCTCCGGCGAGGGAGACACGTCGTCTCCCTCCGCTTTCCCCCCTGCTTCATCCCTATAAATACCCCCCGCCGCTCCACCGACCAGGGCAGCCTGGATCTGACGGAGAAAACCCCCAGCTTTCTTCTCTTCTTTCTCCGGCAGACGCTCACCAGCTCCGGCGGCTTCCTCCCCCTCCACCTCTTCGCTCTGCCGCACTACCAGCAGCAGAGACTTCCTCCCCTGCTCTTCCCGCGCCACGCCGCACCCAGCTGGCGCCTCTCCAGCCCTCTGCTCGCCGCCGCCCCTCTCCCTGAGCATCGTCTTCTCCGGCGACAGTCGATACGACTGTCGCCCTGTTCCTCCCCCTTCGTCCCTGCAAGTAAGTTAGACCTACTCCCCTTCTTCTCCTCTTTCTTTCCCCGCTTTCAATTTAGTCAATTAAACCCTCGACCGCTCCTGTTCACCCTCATCCTCTCCGCCTCCGACCACCCTCCGGCGAGCCGCGCCCATCACCTCAGCGACCCACACGGCTCGCCGACCACCGCAGAACCTCCGCCTCCTCACCCTGATCCTCTTCCGCCCCTCCACTTCCCACCAAACACCCTCTGCAGATCCACCGAACACACCCACTTCTTCGCTCACAGTTTGACCTAGGACGACCTGTTAGCTCCATCTCGCCCCCTGCAGACCCCCTGACCACCTTCGCCGTGCCACGGCGAAGGTCCCCCGCCTGTCTGATTTGGCCGAGAGGCCGTTCTAGTGATTTCAGGTTCCAGGCCTTGACCGCCATTGGCGAGGAAGCTCGAAGCTTGCTTGAGGTTGCTCCAAGCCTAGATATCCCAGGTTGAAGACCTAGGCTGCGCGAAAGAGTCTTGCGCACACACCCTGGCCCTCAATTGGAGTTGCGAGCCTCAACAGCTGTTGCAATTGGAAGCACCATCCCTACTGCAGGCGTGAGAGAAAAGGGGTGCGCGGATAGTCCCACCTCGGGAATTTCTGAAGCCACACACCCACATAAATTGCAAAAGTGCCACCATCTGTTTGCCTCAGTTACCACGGGGTGAGGTCCCTCTCACCCGACCCGACCCGGCCTCGTCCGTGACCACGCTCCGCGGACCTGGCCCGACCCGATTAGACTGACCTGCACTCCTCGCCCACCACGCACGCCGGTGGGCCTGGACCCGGGCCTGACCCGAACCCGATTACCCGGTAGCGCTCTGGGAGAGCTTCCGAAGAGTGATTTCAGAGAGAGAGATACGCGGGGGAGGGGGGTAGAGTAGGTTTTTGCCTCTTGACGAAAAAAAAACTCTGAAGTGTGCAGGCCAAAGAAGAAGAAGCAAACCCGCTGAAGAAGAAGGAGCTGCTGCACTGTAGCGAAGGCATCGTTAAGTCGTCTCAGCACCGGGGCAGACGACGGAAGGTCAGCAGCCAGAGCAGGAAAGAAGACAGGCTGAAGAAGAAGGAAGAGCAACGGCCAACGCGAAAGAAGAAGAAGAGAGGTCAAGGCAGGTGAAGACAAAGAAGAAGAAGAAATGAAGAGAAGCAAGAAGCAAGAAAAGAAGAAGAAGAAATGAAGAGAAGCAAGAAGCAAGAAAAGAAGAAGAAGATCTGAAGAAAAAGAAAGAAAGAAAAAAGAACAGAAGACAGAAGAAGAAGAGCACGAAGGGAAGATCGGAAGAAAGCAGAAGAAGAAGAAGAAGAACAGGAAGAACAAAAGCCAAAGAGGAGATAAGACAAAGAGGAAGAAAGAAGAGAAGAAGAAGAAGCCAAATTTTCATCTCTCTCTCTCTCTCTCTCTTTATTTTTGTAATAGAACTTGTATATCTCTAGAATACAACTTGCTCCCTGAGTTCGACCTCGGGAACTCTTTTATTTTTCCGAGTAAAAAATTTTTATATGAAACATTGGTAACAACCGGCTTTACTACAACGTTATAACAGAACCGACGTTTCACCTTTCAACCAGTTGCCATTTAGGCACCTGGTGATGTGGGCAAAGTCTCAGCAAATCGTTAAAGTGCTCCCACGCATCATGGAAAGCTTCCCCATCCTTTTGAGCAAAACTCATGATTTCCCTCCTAAAGTGATTTGTTTTGCTCATGGGGAAGTACTTCTTCAAAAACTCCTTTTTCAGGGCATCCCAAGTATTTAAATTATCATGGGTGTGATACCAATACTTGGCTTTGTCCTTTAGGGAGAAGGGAAAAAGGGTCCGCATTTGAGCGTCATCAGTAACGCCCTGCAGCTTCACCGTGGAACAGACCTCGGTGAATTCCTCAATATGCCTGTAAGGGTCTTCCCTAGTAGTACCATAAAAAGAGGGTAGCAAGGATATGGTACTACTTTTGATCTCATATGGATTATCCCCTCCAGGTCTACGTAGTGCTGGGCCAGCTTGGTTGGTTGGGATGAAATATTCCTTAAGGCTCCTTTGACCGGCCATTTCTACCCTTGGGAGGTCTTTTCTTAGGATTCTTTCTGGTTCAGGATCAAATACAAGTTGTCTCCTAAGAGAACGCCTACCAAGCATGCACTACAAACACAATTCAAACGGACTTGTTTGGTCTTTACAGATTTAGGCTTTTGAATTTAATTCAAATTGTAGGTGACAAAACAAGTTACCCAATCAATTACGCGCCTATTGTCAACCTACGGCTCGCCTAAAAAGACCTAGTTGGAACTTAGGTAATCTTCCCTAAATCTCAAATGGTCAAGTAAATCCAAAGACGGAAGATCGAGGGATGCAAGTAGGCCTAAGCCTTCCTTTGAAGCTGTGCTTTCGCGGTGCTCCTCAACTACCCCCAAAAATCCGTGACAGGGTATCCCCCTCTTTGGATTTACAAAACCTTTGATCTCAAGTTCCGAACACTTCAGAATCCAACGAAAGGAGGGCTCTTGTCCTAGTATTTCCAAACCTAAGGAGCGTCTAGAAACGTGCCGTGGTGCAAGTGAAATAAGTGTGCATACACCGTCAAAGATTTTGAACTTTGAATCGCACGCCAAGTTTGAAAATCAAATCCTTGGTTTTTAAAATGTCCTTCCTTTAATTAGTCCTTTTTCTAAAGAAAATATGTGACCACTTGTTAGATTTATTCAGTACAGATTAGGTGGTCTTCGCATTAAATCCCAAATGCAATGCGTGATCAAAAATAGGATGCAAAGTAAGAGAATGCGTACCTTGCCTCCAGCGATCTTCGATGCAAAAATGCACGCAATGTAGAAAAGCAAATCTAGAGGCTGCTCATACAGACCTAAATGGTTCGTCCTAGGGCAGGCAGCTTCTAGCAGGCAGCTCATTTTTTTTCTTTTTCTATTTTTTTTAGAACTACTTATGCACAAGCAAATAAAAGAAATAATAATAATAAAAAAAATAAACCTAAATCTAAAGAAAAGGGAACAGGCTCCCAAAAATTACCCAACACGGGTCCAAAACAAAATCAGGGAACAAACCCCTCAAAATTTGCCCCAGAACAAGGGTTTCAAACTAACTGTAATGAAAAATTAAGTCTTCAGTCTTAATTCTATTCTAATTAAATTAGCGATTAAATACAGTGGTGTCCGTCGCGTCCTCGTCCTTCTCCTCCTTTCAAAATTGCTTGTCCACTTCTCGTCTGGCGACGTCAAGGGTCGCCTCTCACAGTGGCTGATTCTTGCACAAAATTTCTCGCACAGAAAAGAAAATAATAGATGGTCAAATCTCTGTGCAATTGACAAATAATCAAAATAAAATTAGGCGAAATTATTACGTCTGTTGCCTCCCCGGCAACGGCGCCATTTGACCGAGTCGATCTTTCGCTTTTAAGTCATTTGTAGTTTAATGTGGTGGAAAAATCGACTAATCAATTTTTAACAAGAAATAACCACTCGCAGAGGAGCGGGTCGTATCCACAGGGAGACAATAACGTATTAAAATTCGCGCCACTTAAAAATGTTTGTTCGGAGTCAATTTGGACAAGAACCAAGCCAAGATTGCCTTTAGATTAAGGTTTAAGCAAGAAATAATGCTGAAATGGCAATTATGAGAAACTGCAGGATATTTTCCGCAATGCAGAGTGAATAGAATATGAATAAAATCTGGCAATGGCAAAAAATGTAAATTTTAATCAACGCTTTACTGTAGCAAAACAGGGGAATTTTTCCCCGTTGTCTTGCGCGACGAGGAGCCGATGGCTGGGCGCGGGAAGCTCGGAGGAGGTCCCTTGGATCAAGGGCTTCGAATCGGTGGTGGCGGCGAGTCGCGCGGTGGTCGGAGGTGGCCGGACGAGCTCCGGCGGAGGTGCTGCAGCCGGCAGCTTGCGCAGCCGGTTGGCGTGAAGTCCGTCGCCTGCTGCTGCTGCAGGGGTGGTTGCTGCGGCTGGCGTGTGCGGTGAAGTGAGCGGTGGTCGGTTGGGCGGTCTGCAGATGGCTGTGCGTGGGCGCGCGGAGGGTCTGCTGAGGGCGCTGGCGCGCGGAGGCGTGGCTGCGGTGGTCTGCAGGCGCGGGGAAGAGGGCATGTGCGGTGAGGCGTGCGCGGGACTGCTGGCGAGAGGGCGTAGGGGGGTGGTTCTGCAGGTGCTGTTGCAGATGGTGGGGCGCGCACTGCAGTCGGTGCGGGAAGGTGCTGCGGGTGGACTTCAGACGGGTGCGCCGGTGGTTGCGCGTGGAGATGGCGAAGGCTGCAGGCGCAGGGAAGGTGGCGTGAGCGGGCGTGAGGGCTGGAGGTTGTGCACACCTTGCATGCGGTTGGAGATGAGCGGGCTGCTGCGGCGTGGGTGGTGGAAGTGAAGTGAGAGGACGGAGATTGCTGCTGGAGTGGGGGTGGACTTCAGACGTCCGGGAAATTTCCCGGACGTCTTAAGTGACTGAAAGGGTGATTGCACAGTGGCTCGGCGGTGGTGGTTGGTGACGACGGCGAGGGAGATGCACGCTGATGTGCTCACGGTAATGCGGGCGAGCTCCGGATGGCGGTGTGGCCTGTCACACCACACGCCCACGGTGGTGGAGACTCGCCGCCACGGTAGAGGCCGGCAGTGTGGAGTGGAAGAGAGAGGTTCTCTCTGCACAGTGGTGGGTCGGTGGCGGAGGCCTCCTGAGCTCGGCTGCCTCCGTGCTCCTTTTGTAGTGTCTTGAACAATTTTGAAATCAGCCGCCGGCCAGATCCACCGTATCCGCTCCCCCTTGAATGGCTTTCACTGCATCACGCGGGCGTTGGAGCGGCAGCCAACCGTTCTGAAAGAAGACGAATAAAGCAAATATTATTAAAATATTAGGGTTATTTATGTATAGACCCTCAACTTCTATGTTAATAAAAACAATATACCTAATTGGTTATCTAATTAGATGAATGCTATTCTAAGCTAATTCTAAATGCACTTAAGATATGAATGCAATGTATGGATTATGTAATTAGATTAAAACTATGAATTAATCTATTTACATCCTAATTTATACTAAATAAATGTTAGAATTAACCTAATGTGTAGGCACTTAAATACTTAAATAGCCCACAACTATGGGCTAATCAAGGGTGCCTTGCCCTCCCAACTCGTCTCGAACCCTTGATATGTGTAGAACTAAGGCGCCCTGCCTAGGTTTCAGGCACCGCAGGGATAGGCACACACCATACTACAGGCGCCTCCTACACCACCTGGTTATGCTCAAGGCCAGCCGCCTTTGTAGAATCCCGTATACTTTGCCCCTTCTACTCCCCCACCACCTCATGGATAGCAAGCCAACACAAATTCTGTCTCTTTGAGAAGCGAAAGAAAGACATTTGACCCACCACATAGGCAGGCGGGTCCTGATTTTTCCCACCCTTCGCCGCAGGAAGGTTCGACTCCATCTCAGGAGCCACCTACGGTAGACAAGGGTAAGAGGCCACTTGACCCTGAGATTCCCATCCCTTTTCCTGAGGCTCTGACGTGGAATGCAGTACGGAAAAAGGACACGCCGAATTTTGAGGACCTAAAATCAATGTTCAAGGAAGTACATTTTCAGGTCCCCCTCCTCGAGGCAATCGATCACATTCCCACTGTTGCTAGGTTCTTCAAGACTATTGTACCCCGAAGTGATAGCCTAGAATTGGATGACAGGCGGTACTGTCGAAAGAGGCTAGCATTGTGATTCTAGTCGACTTGCCGCCGAAAAAGAGAGACCCTGATACCCCACTTATATCCTGCTTCTTGCAGGATTCTCCATTTGATTGGGCCCTTCTAGATCTGGGTTCATGATTAGCCCATAGTTGTGGGCTATTTAAGTATTTAAGTGCCTACACATTAGGTTAATTCTAACATTTATTTAGTATAAATTAGGATGTAAATAGATTAATTCATAGTTTTAATTTAATTACATAATCCATGGATTGCATTCATATTTTAAGTGCATTTAGAATTAGCTTAGAATGGCATTCATCTAATTAGACAACCAATTAGGTACATTATTTTTATTAACATAAAAGTTGAGGGTCTGTATATAAATGGCCCTAATATTTTAACATTATTTTCTTTATTCTTCTTCTTGCAGGAATGGCTAGTTGCCGCTCCAACGCCAAGCTGCCACAATGAAGAACCCATTCAAGGGGGAGCGGATGTGGTGGATCTGGTCGGGCAGCTGAATTCAAATTTGTGCAGGCCACTACAAAAGGAGGGAGGCAGCTGAGCTCGGGAGGCCTCCACCACCGACCCACCACTGTGCAGAGAGACCTTCTCTCTTCCATTCCATACTGCCGGCCTCTACCGTGGCGGCGAGTCTCCACCACCGTGGGCGTGTGGTGTGACAGGCCACACCGCCATTCGGAGCTCGTCCGCATCATCGTGAGCACCTTAGAGTGCATCTCCTTCGCCGTCGTCGCCAACCACCACCACCGCAGCTACTGTTCAACCACCCTTTTCGTAACCTAAGACGTCCGGGAAATTTCCCGGACGTCTGAAGCTACCCGCTCTCCTGCACCCACTCGCCTACGTACCCATCTGAAGTCCACCCGCACCCGCTCTCCACGCAGTGCCCACTTCACGAGCCTGCAGAGCCACCTGCTCACCTCCAACAGCCCACGCCCTCCTCATCCTGCAGCACTCTCCAACTGCACAAGCTCTCCTTGTGCATCAGCCCGCGCCAGCCAACAGCAGTAGCCACCCACGCCATCTCCACGCCCAACAGTCCACGCACGCGCTACCACGCCCGTAGCACCTTCCTCGCACCTGCTGCCTTCGCCCGCACGCCCCTCCAGCCTTTGCGAGACCTGCAGCCGCACCTACAGACCCGCTCTCCACGCGCATTAGCCCACGCCCGCCAGCAGCAGCAGCCACCCACACACCTCCAACCGCTCCAGTGCCCTCTGCCAATAGGCAGCGCGCCTACGTTAGCCGCAGCAGCCACCCACGTAGCAACAGCGTGCGGCAGTCTTCACGCCAACAGGCCGTGCGCGCTCACCGGCTACAGCACCTCCGCCGGAGCTCGTCTAGCCACCTCCGGCCACTGCGCGACACGCTGCCACCACCGCTTCGAAGCCCTCCGTCCAAGGGACTTCCTCCGAGCTTCCCACGCTCGGCCATCCACTCCTCGTCGCGTAAGACAAAGGGGAAAAATTCCCCTGTTTTGCTACAGTAAACTGTCAATTAGAAATTACATTTTCTACCATTGTCACTTTTTAACCATATTTTATTGATTCTGCATTGTGGAAAATATCCTCTAGTTTCTCAGAATTGCTATTTCAGCATTGTTTCTTGCTTAAACCTTAATCTGAAGGCAATTTTGGCTTGATTCTTGTCCAAACTAACTACGAACAAACATTTTTAACTGGTGCGAATTTTATTACGTCATTGGCTCCTTGTGGATTTGACCCACTCCTCTGCGAGTGGTTATTTTTTTCTTAAATATTGATTAGTCGATTTTTCCACCACATTAAATTGCAAACGACTTTAAAGCGAACGATCGACAAGTCAAATCGCGCCGTTGCCGGGGAGGCAACAGATGCAATAATTTCGCCTAATTTTATTTTTATTATTTGTCAATTGCACAGAGATTTAACCATTTATTATTTTCTTTTCTGTACGAGAAAATTGTGCAAGAATCAGCCAGTGTGAGAGGCGACCCTTGATGTCGCCAGACGAGAATTGGACGAGCAATTTTTAAATGGAGGAGAAGGACGAGGACGTGACAGACACCATTGTATTTATTCGCTAGTTTAATTAGAATAGAATTAAGACTGTAGACTTAATTTTTCATTGCAGTTTGTTTGAAACCCTTATTCTGGGGCATATTTTGAGGGGTTTGTTCCCTGATTTTGTTTTGGGCCCGTGTTGGGTAAATTTTTGGGAGCCTGTTCCCTTTTTTTTAGATTTAGATTTTTAGTTTATTGATTACTTTTTATTTTCTTGTGCATAAGTAGTTTTAAAAATAAAATAAAATAAATGAGCTGCCTGCTAGAAGCTGCCTGCCCTAGGACGAACCATTTAGGTCTGTATGAGCAGCCTCTAGATTTACTTCTCTACATTGAGTGCATTCTCGCATCGTTGATTGTTGGAAGCAAGGTACGCATTTTCTTACTTTGCATCCTATTCTTGATCACGCATTGCATTTGGACTTAATGCGAAGACCACCTAATCTGTATTGAATAAATTAAACAAGTGGTCACATATTTTCTAGAAAAAGGACTAATTAAAGGAGGGACATTTTAAAACCAAGGATTTGATTTTCAAACTTGGCGTGCGATTCAAAATTCAAAATCTTTTGCGGTGTATGCACACTTATTTCACTTGCACCACAGCACGCTTCTAGACACTCCTTAGGTTTGGAAATACTAGGACAAGAGCCCTCCTATCGTTGGATTCTGAAGTGTTTGGAACTTGAGATCAAAGGTTTTGTAAATCCAAAGAGGGGGATACCCTGTCACGGATTTTTGGGGGTAGTTGAGAAGCACCGCGAAAGCACAGCTTCAAAGGAAGGCTTAGGCCTACTTGCATCCCTCGATCTTCCGTCTTTGGATTTACTTGACCATTTGAGATTTAGGGAAGAATACCTAAGCTCCAACTAGGTCTTCTTAGGAGAGCCGTAGGTCGACAATAGGCACGTAAATTGATTGAACAAATTGTATTGTCACCTGCAATCTGACTTAAAATCAAAAGCCTAAATTGGGAAAGACCTAAAAGGTCCTTTTTGAATTGTGTTTTGCTTGGGGAATTCTGACTGAAGTGTGAGTTAGAATGGACCACATTGATTTTCATCCTTTCACATCTTGCCCACACCCTCACCCTCACTCTGCATCCTTCAATCCCAGATGCCGAGATGGTCCATTCCTTGATGGACATAATGACAATCATTGGGATCCATTTTACTCCTATTATAGGAGTATTGGCCTAGTTAAGCCCCAAATCAGTGAGCAGAACTCAGGAGCGGGATTTGCTTTACCCAATATCCCACATACCAAGGAAATACCCAACCCACCCTCCCTGAAAAAGTATAATGGTTGGACAAACACTCCTAGGTACTATAAGCCTGAGCCTGACTTCTCTCATGATAGAAATGACCTCTCCTCTTTGAAGATGGAAATACAGAAAATGCAAAACGAAATGAGTGAATTGTTAGGAGAATCTTTGAGAGAAGGCCAACAAGAAAGAGATGAAATTAGCCACCCAATCTACCCCATTGAGGATGACGTACACCCCTCTACAATAGATGCATCTCCCATGGGAGAGCTACACTTTAAGTTGGAGGGAAATTCTGGGGAGAATAGCTACTTTTCGAGGATCGATTTTGAAACCTCCCCATTAGATGACACTTCCTTGAGAGATCTACACTTTAGGTGGGAGGAAAATACACATGAAAGTAGCTATGCATTGGATGAAGAAAGGTGGCAACCCGAGGAAGATGATGATAAGGTTGAGTATCCACCTGATTTATATTGGAGTCAAAAGAAGGGAATGATGGTACCATTGGAAGACCTCGACCCAGATGATAGTATTTTCGTGACATTTGATGAAGTGGGTCAAAGTCAAGTTGTTAATCCTACCCTCCCTTCTGATCATGATATGGAACTCAAACCCACCCTTAGGGAACCTAACCCTAAAGAAATTGACCTATCTGAGGAGTCTGATGTAACCAGTGTAAACCATTTACCTCAGATAGAGCACCCTAGGGATCTACTGAGATATTAAATGATTCTAGACCTCGGGTACATGATGAATTGTGTGATGAGGAGGAAGACGAATTATATGAGGAACCTGCATTCAAGATTTGGAGTGACACTAAGGATGATTATGTCTTATTTGAAGAGTTAGCCCCTGAGGATGTCACAAAGTTGACCAAATTAGGTTTCCTTAGCACACCCATTGATGATATTTCTCCTCATGATAAAATGATCGAAAATTTGGAAGCAATTTCTAAGATTTATGTGGATTCACATATAGACTCCGGGGAAGATTTGAGTAAAGAACAAAAACCCGGGGATGACATTGATAGGATAATCCCTAGATCTGTTGCTTCCAACCTGCCTTCATTCACTTCGAAGTCACCCTCTGCTTCGCTTATATCTGAAAGCAAAATTGTGACTCCTGATGAAGAGCAGGAAGATACATGTGATGGTGCAAGGAATGCTAGGGATGAAATTGAGGATTTAGAAAGAGTGTTTAGGATGGACACCGAACTAATTAAACCCAACCTAGATCTTATGGCCATCCCACAACCTCGTAACTTGGACACCCTAAACGATCCTTACCTTAGAGAATTGCTCACTTTTGTTCTGACCAGGGGGCTTAACAGACCAATATTTCCTGTAATGGAGTATCGGGTATGGATTGATGATTTCTTTAGTCAGTCCATTACCCTGGGGGTTTATCTGTGCACCATTCCTTCCCCATTCTTTTTGGAGGATCCATCTTATCCTCTCCCTACCCCTTTAGAGGTTATTTTACCTGTTTATCCTTTAGAACCTCTTCTGGTGACCTGGGAAGATTTCATTCCCATTTTAGTTGGGTGAGCATTTGCTATCGGGATTCATCATCAGCTTGCCAACATTGCTTTGCTCATTTTTAGGGCCTATTTATGCAATTCTTGAACCTAATTTGCAGGTTCTTTGGCTATTCAGCCCAGCTCTAATCCAGGTAATATCCTTCTATGCAATGAGGACATTGCAGATTTTAGGCATGGGGGGGTGTACTTGGGGATATACATAGCATAATTGCATACATTTGTACATATATATATATAAAAAAAGGGGTTTTGAGCTTAACTGGCTAGATCTTGCATTCTTAAGCAAATCAGAACTCTAGGGTAGACTAAATTAATTCTAGGGTCAAACTTTAGAAGCTAAATGAGTTGCTAGCGTTAGACCTTTAGGGTCCTTTGTGGACTTAAAAACTTAAGTAGGAGTTAAGTTGCGGACCATTCCTCAAGAGGTTGAGGAAGGGAAGCTAGGGTTTGAGTTAAAAGGTGGGGTAGTACTTGGAGTCTTATTCTACCTTTTGGTTTACGGGTCCTTGTAACCCAAGCATCCAAATTTCACACACTTGGTCTGGTAATCAAATTAATTTCTGTCTTTCTGAAAAGAGATTTGGTTCTCTTAGTTTTGACTTAAGAGAGGCTTGAAGACACATTTTGATTGGAAGAGTTCCCGCCGCAGGAGAGGTGGAGTATATACTCACCTTGAGGATGTGATGATAACATATTACCTCCTCGGCACTTGTCTCTTAGGATATCCATCCTACTGGGGGCATGTAAGCGCATTGCGCAGTTCAGGTACCATGGGTGGCCCTATCTCGAAGTGCCGATTGCCATAGGCCTGAATTCGCTTAAGAAATCCATGGGCGATACTATCTCGAAGTGTCGATTGCCAGGAGTTCTTGGGGTCGTTATGGGCGGTGCTATCTCGAAGCATCGAAATCCAGGCACCCTTCGAGGTATGGTAATGGGGACAATGAATCCGACACAGATCGTGTTGATAGCTGATCTGAGGCTAGACTTAGAAGAATCAAATGAAAAAAAAAGAAGTATATATATAAAAAAAAAATCCTTTAACTCAAATAACTCAGACCAATGCACAAGCACGGATGCTTTAATCTCAGGGATCAATAAACTTTAGGGTAGAGTCAGAAATTAGGGAAACTTGTGCCTCCAACTCGTTTTTAGCCGACCTAGTCTGTAACTTAGCAACTACTTAGGAACCTTGGGTCTAGAGCCTGAACTTAATACGCTTCTGAAGGAAGACTAAGTGAGTTGACTAGTCTACTTGGAGTGCTAGGTTTCGCTTAATTTTGCTAGGGACTAGCAAAAACTAGGCATGGGGGTATTTGATTAGCCCATAGTTGTGGGCTATTTAAGTATTTAAGTGCCTACATATTAGGTTAATTCTAACATTTATTTAGTATAAATTAGGATGTAAATGGATTAATTCATAGTTTTAATTTAATTACATAATCCATGCATTGCATTCATATTTTGAGTGCATTTAGAATTAGCTTAGAATGTCATTCATCTAATTAGATAACCAATTAGGTACATTGTTTTTATTAACATAAAAGTTGAGGGTCTGTATATAAATGGCCCTAATATTTTAACATTATTTTCTTTATTCTTCTTCTTGCAGGAACGACTAGCTGCCGCTCAAATGCCCAGCTGCCACAGTGAAGAACCCATTCAAGGGGGAGCGGATGTGGTGGATCTGGTCGGGCAGCTGAATTCAAATTTGTGCAGGCCACTACAAAAGGAGGAGGGAGGTAGCCGAGCTCGGGAGGCCTCCACCACCGACCCACCACTGTGTAGAGAGACCTTCTCTCTTCCATTCCATACTACCGGCCTCTACCGTGGCAGCGAGTCTCCACCACCGTGGGCGTGTGGTGTGACAGGCCACACCGCCATCCGAAGCTCGTCCGCATCATCGTGAGCACCTTAGAGTGCATCTCCTTCGCCGTCGTCGCCAACCACCACCACCGTAGCTACTGTTCAACCACCCTTTCAGTAACTTAAGACGTCCGAGAAATTTCCTGGACGTCTGAAGCTACCCGCTCACCTGCACCCACTCGCTTGCGTACCCATCTGAAGTCCACCCGCACCCGCTCTCCACGCAGCGCCCTCTTCCCGCTCCTGCAGAGCCACCCGCTCACCTCCAACAGCCCACGCCCTCCTCAGCTTGCAGCACTCTCCAACCGTACCCGCTCTCCACGCGCATCAGCCCACGCCTACCAGCAGCAGCAGCCACCCACGCCATCTCCACACCCAACAGTCCACTCACGCGCTACCACGCCCGCAGCACCTTCCTCGCACTTGCTGCCTTCGCCCGCACGCCCCCTCCAGCCTTTGCGAGACCTGCAGCCGCACCTGCAGACCCGCTCTCCACGCTCATCACCCCGCGCCCGCCAGCAACAGCAGCCACCCACGCACCTCCAACCGCTCCCGTGCCCTATGCCAACAGGCAGCGCACCTACGCTAGCCGCAGCAGCCACCCACGCAGCAGCAGCGCGCGGCAGTCTTCACGCCAACAGGCCGCGTGCGCTCACCGGTGGCAGCACCTCTGCCGGAGCTCGTCCGGCCACCTTCGGCCACCGCGCGACACGTCACCACCACCGCTTTGAAGCCCTCGATCCAAGGGACTTCCTCCGAGCTTCCCGCACCCGGCCATCCACTCCTCGTCGCGCAAGACAAAGGGGAAAAATTCCCTTGTTTTTCTATAGTAAACTGTCAATTAGAAATTGCATTTTCTGCCATTGTCACTTTTTAATCATATTTTATTGATTCTACATTGCGGAAAATATCCTCTAGTTTCTCAGAATTGCTATTTCAGCATTGTTTCTTGGTTAAACCTTAATCTGAAGGCAATTTTGGCTTGATTCTTGTCCAAACTAACTACGAACAAACATTTTTAACTGGTGCGAATTTTAATACGTCATTGCCTCCCTGTGGATTCGACTCGCTCCTCTACGAGTGGTTATTTTTTTCTTAAATATTGATTAGTCGATTTGTCCACCACATTAAACTGCAAATGACTTTAAAGCGAACGATCAATGAGTCAGTTCATCCATCAACCTAACTCCCACTGTCGTATTTGATCGATTTCGATTTGGGGAGTTGAAGCCCACCTCGGTCACAATTCAGCTGGTTGATAGATCAGTAAAGACACTGAGGGGATGGTTGAGAACGTGATTGTAAAAGTCCGTGGGTTCTGCTTTCCCGTAGACTTTTTCATTCTTGATATGGAAGTCCCTTCTAATCTCTGAGATGCACCAATTATTTTTGGTTGCCCATTTCTAGCGACAGCTCGAGCGAACATTGATTGTGCATTCGGGTGTATGGAGATAGCCCTAGGTAATGAGCGACTTCGACTTGACATATTCAGGGCAACAAAGAATTTTGACCGTGATCGCATAGAGGAGGATGGTGAAGACGAAGATTCGGCACATTGTGGTAACATTGGGCTCCTTTGTGACGACCCAATGTCTCATCTGTCTACACTATCAGGGTTCTTGGACCTCGAACCACAAGGGACTGAGACCACTACACTACACATATCTCCCTGAGGATCTAACTATTTAGGGTGTGCTTCTGACCACAACACCCCTGAATCCAGCTATCCTGATCCGCACACTACTGAATCACCCCTGTTGTTGTAGGAAGACATGACCACAGCTAACGAGTTTCCCGTTAACGCAGTCACAACTGATTATTTCACAGGAAGTGAATCATTGGGAATTCACGTGCATACGGATCAACAGATTCCCACCTTGGAGTTTGCTCCTCCCACTCCCATTTCTAACTCTGACCCACCCGTGATTAAATTGAAGCCCTTACCTAACTCACTTAAGTATGTGTTCTTGGGCGAAAGTGAGACATACCCAGTCATTATTAATGCCCACTTAGCCCAAGAACAGGAGCATCAATTGATTTCTATGCTACAAGACCATAGGGCTGCTATAGGGTGGAGTATTGCTGATCTCCACGCTATTCGCCCCTCGTATTGCACTCATCACATTTACACGGATGAGAGGGTGAAACCTTCGAGACAACCTCAAAGACGGCTAAACTCAAATATGCTAGAGGTTGTTAAGAAGGAGATCATCAAATGGCTGGATGCGGGTATTTATACCCAATCTCTGATGGCCAGTGGGTGAGTCCGATCCAGATAGTACCCAAGAAAGCAGGACTCACTGTTGTGAAAAATGAAAAGGGCGAATCCATCCCAACCCACACTGCTACATCTTGGCAGGTCTGTATCGACTATAGGAGACTGAACATGCTACCCAGAAGGATCACTTTCCTTTGCCTTTCATTGATCTAATCTTGGAACAATTAGCCAGATGCAGTTTCTTTTGCTTCCTGAATGGATACTCCGGGTATAATCAAGTAGTGATTAGCCCAGAAGATCAAGACAAGACCACATTCACATGTGAAGGTTCCTACTAGGAGGGGGTGACGTAATAATTGCGGAAATAAATATAAACAATATCACAAAATAGGCAATCACAAAATGTACACAAGTAATTTTTAGGTGGAAACCCAAACCGGGTAAAAACCACCACCTAACCCTCTCGAGTTAGGATTTTCCGATCAACCTAGTTGATCAAATCCACTAACCGAATCACTTTGAACGAGGGTGATTCAACCTCAATACAACCACGCTACAAGTACGAGGGTAGCGTTCCTCAACCCCTTCTCTCCACGAGAAGGATTTTGTCCCACGAAGGAGACGGGAATTCGCAAAGCGAATACCCAACCAAAAGACAAAGATAAAAGAAACAATAGTCCTATAGAGCCAACAAAGTAATTAAACCTAGCTTCTATAGGAAATAGGAAACTCCCCTTTGCAAGGAGTGCGTCGACGATGACACGGTGCGTGTGCCACGCGATGGCGCTACGTCGCTCTCGTGAACAACAGCGGGAGAGCGGGTGCGCAAACTGAATTTAGCTCTCAAGATGATGGAGCTTGAGCTTGGAGAGCAAGAGAGACACAAAAGAGTGGAAAGTATGTTGCTTAGGTGTGTCTTGTGTTTTTCTAAGTGTGTATATGTGTTGCAAGGGTTCCCCTCTATTTATAGAGGCCTTAGGAAGGCTTTGGAAGGCTTAGAAATGGTTCTATAGCCGTTGGGAACAAAGTCCAAGAGAATCAGGCCTAAATCAGGACAATGATTACATTTGACAGGGTTATCAGACGTCTAACTCTGGCATCAGACGTCTGGAAGGCCACTTTAAGACGTCTGATTTCAAGGTCAGACGTCTGATTCTATGCGGGTTTCTCCCTGACTTGAATCAGATCTAAACAGGGTTTTTGTACAAGTCCATCAGACGACATAGAGGACGTCTGGCACTAAGTCTGGACGTCTGGAAACCTACTTTTACCGTGGGAATTGATTTCCAAACGTTGCAACGGCTAGAAAATCTCTGAGAAGAGATTTTGGGTCAGCCGAGGCAAAACGGTCATTTATCAGACGTCTGTGAAGTCCTATGGACGTCTGATAAGGCTCTAACGGTCATATTCTTTAGTGTCTTCTAAGCCAGCCAACGGTCCACTAACTGGACGTCTGGCCAAGTCATCAGACGTCTTCTAAGACGTCTGGTATAAGGTCTGGACGTCTGATTTTATCAGACAGAACTAACTATGTCCAGCCTAACAGTTATCAGACGTCTGAAACAACAGTCAGACGTCTTAAAATCCTTTATCAGACGTCTGATTCGTGAATTAGACGTCTGGAAAGTCAGTTTTAACCCTATATTGGTTTTCTAAGTGTTCTACAGAAAACCTACGTATCCTAGGGTTGTGCAGGTGTTCCTAGGACTACTGTTAGGGTTCTTTGAGGCTCTTTAACATAATGTCTAAGGAAAATAAAGAGCAAGAAAATAAATACAAGAGATACATGAAAGGATAAAAAAGAATCTATCATATTCTTCTTGTCTTCCATCTCCAATCTTTCGCTCCACGCGAACCTCCTGTGTTTTCCGTCAAGCTCCTCCAATCCGTCCTGGATGCGAGCTTGAACTCCGTCTAAACACGTCCACATTTGCAATTGACCTGAAATCTAGGACTCAAATTGCAAATGTTAAATAACACGTGTTTTGTTATCATCAAAACAAATGATCGTGGTGCTCTAGCACCAACAATCTCCCCCTTTTTGATGATGACAAAACCGTAAATAATAATGCATAAAAAATCCTCCCCCTTTTTGACATTATCAAAAAGGTTTAATTGATTTTAAATTTTCTATTACTCCCCCTTAAAACATGCTCTTCTATTTATTTTTAACAAAGGTAATGTCCTCCCCCTTTTTATAACAACAAGATAGCTATTATTTTTCTCCCCCTTACTAAAGGAAATTTAGCTAACTTGTATCTCCCCCTTAAAAATTGACAATAAGCTCATCATTTTTAACTCCCCCTATCTAAATGCTTATAAAAAGATAGGGTTAAAAATTTTACCTCACCTACCATGGCCAATAAAATGGCCCGAATGGTGGTGGTGGATGCCACATCGGATGGGGCTCCCATCCGTAGCTTGGAGGCCCGGGCATCGGCGCCGGTCTCCAATCTGGTGGTCGACGTGCGGCGGGTCCGTCGTTTGTTTGCCGTCTCTTCGGTCTTCTTCTTCTCCTCCTTGGTCTACTCATTGGTTCTCCCAACTTAAGTTGACCAGCCTTGAATTTGTAGGTCCAATCCTTTGTGTTGTAGTTATCCTTGAAACCTACAAAACAGGATTCCAAAATTTTCTTCGGTATCCAAGTGAGCTTGGATCCGGATTTGTTAGAAGGTCTCCTTGATGGAGATCCTTTCTCAACCTTAGGACTATAAAACTTGTCTACTTTGTTGATTAATTTGTTAGAATTTTCCCTAAGACATGCAATTTCTTTTTCTATAATGTTCATTTTAGTCTTTAAATCTGAGATTTCTAATTTTAGACTGTTATTTTCCTCAATCAATTTAGTATTTTCATTGTTGAGGTTATGATTATCTAATAATAGGTTATCATCCTTAGGACTAGCTTCTATGTCCTTAAGTTGTTTTTCTAACCTATCATTTTCATTTTTAAGAAAACTAAGGTTCTTTTTAATGCTTTTATTTTCTATCCTAAGTGATTTACTAATCTCAAAAAGTTCATTAAAAGCTTCTTGAAGATCGAGATTTACCTCGTCGTCGGAGTCGCTTCCGCTTTCACTGTCGCAGTTGCTTCCTCTGGCCATGAAACCAAAGCAAGCGGTTTCTTCTTCTTCTTCTTCCTCCGAGCTGGAATCGTCCCAAGTGGCTTGGAACGCCTTCTTCTTAGATTTTTCCTTTTCCTTTTTCTTCTCCTTTTTGAGAAGAGGGCACTCTGGTCGTAGGTGCCCTTTCTCGTTGCAATGGTAGCAACGTCTCGGGCTTTCCTTCTCCTTTTTCTCTTTATTTAATTCCCTACAAAACTTGGAAAAATTTTTAAGTAAAATTCTAAAGTCTTCGTCGTCGGAACTTACTTCGCTATCTGACGCGGCTTTGAAGGCGAGAGTCTTCTTTAGTTTAGGCTCCGGTGTATCCTTCTTCTTCTGCTTCAACTTAGTCTCGTAGGCCATCAGATTGCCTAGGAGATCTTCCATGTTGAGCTCCTCCATTTCGTTCGCCTCTTCGATGGCGGTGACTTTCTGTTCCCATTCCGGTCCAAGGGAACGAAGAAGCTTTCCTTGAAGCTCCCCCTTGATGAAAGTCTTCCCTAAAGCTTTCAAGTTATTTACTATGAGAGTGAACCTAGTGTTCATCTCACTTAAAGTTTCGTTAGTTTTCATAGAAAAAGCCTCAAATTCTTGTGAAAGTAAATTGAGCTTAGAAGTTTTTACCTTAGAGGTACCTTCATGAGTTACCTCGAGTGTGTGCCAGATCTCGTATGCGGTGGCGCATTGCGAGATTCTGTTGAACTCCTCCGGGCTGAGCGCGCAATACAACGCGTTCATTGTTTTCGCGTTGAGAGAGAGCTCCCAGATCTGCTGCTGCGAGTATCCTCTGGCGGGTTTCTCTGGGATGTCGAAGGGGGTCTCGCACCTGGCCCAGACTGTGAAGTCGGTGGCTTGAAGCCACGTCTTCATCCGCAACTTCCAGTAGGTGTAGTTGTTCCCATCAAAGTAGGGCGGACGGGTTGTGGACTGCCCCTCGGAAATCCTGCTTGTGGAACAGCTTCCCTCCATGTGATCTTTCCGCAGATGTTACTCCTGTCGGCGGAAAACCTGCTCTGATACCAATTGAAGGTTCCTACTAGGAGGGGGTGACGTAATAATTGCGGAAATAAATATAAACAATATCACAAAATAGGCAATCACAAAATGTACACAAGTAATTTTTAGGTGGAAACCCAAACCGGGTAAAAACCACCACCTAACCCTCTCGAGTTAGGATTTTCCGATCAACCTAGTTGATCAAATCCACTAACCGAATCACTTTGAACGAGGGTGATTCAACCTCAATACAACCACGCTACAAGTACGAGGGTAGCGTTCCTCAACCCCTTCTCTCCACGAGAAGGATTTTGTCCCACGAAGGAGACGGGAATTCGCAAAGCGAATACCCAACCAAAAGACAAAGATAAAAGAAACAATAGTCCTATAGAGCCAACAAAGTAATTAAACCTAGCTTCTATAGGAAATAGGAAACTCCCCTTTGCAAGGAGTGCGTCGACGATGACACGGTGCGTGTGCCACGCGATGGCGCTACGTCGCTCTCGTGAACAACAGCGGGAGAGCGGGCGCGCAAACTGAATTTAGCTCTCAAGATGATGGAGCTTGAGCTTGGAGAGCAAGAGAGACACAAAAGAGTGGAAAGTATGTTGCTTAGGTGTGTCTTGTGTTTTTCTAAGTGTGTATATGTGTTGCAAGGGTTCCCCTCTATTTATAGAGGCCTTAGGAAGGCTTTGGAAGGCTTAGAAATGGTTCTATAGCCGTTGGGAACAAAGTCCAAGAGAATCAGGCCTAAATCAGGACAATGATTACATTTGACAGGGTTATCAGACGTCTAACTCTGGCATCAGACGTCTGGAAGGCCACTTTAAGACGTCTGATTTCAAGGTCAGACGTCTGATTCTATGCGGGTTTCTCCCTGACTTGAATCAGATCTAAACAGGGTTTTTGTACAAGTCCATCAGACGACATAGAGGACGTCTGGCACTAAGTCTGGACGTCTGGAAACCTACTTTTACCGTGGGAATTGATTTCCAAACGTTGCAACGGCTAGAAAATCTCTGAGAAGAGATTTTGGGTCAGCCGAGGCAAAACGGTCATTTATCAGACGTCTGTGAAGTCCTATGGACGTCTGATAAGGCTCTAACGGTCATATTCTTTAGTGTCTTCTAAGCCAGCCAACGGTCCACTAACTGGACGTCTGGCCAAGTCATCAGACGTCTTCTAAGACGTCTGGTATAAGGTCTGGACGTCTGATTTTATCAGACAGAACTAACTATGTCCAGCCTAACAGTTATCAGACGTCTGAAACAACAGTCAGACGTCTTAAAATCCTTTATCAGACGTCTGATTCGTGAATTAGACGTCTGGAAAGTCAGTTTTAACCCTATATTGGTTTTCTAAGTGTTCTACAGAAAACCTACGTATCCTAGGGTTGTGCAGGTGTTCCTAGGACTACTGTTAGGGTTCTTTGAGGCTCTTTAACATAATGTCTAAGGAAAATAAAGAGCAAGAAAATAAATACAAGAGATACATGAAAGGATAAAAAAGAATCTATCATATTCTTCTTGTCTTCCATCTCCAATCTTTCGCTCCACGCGAACCTCCTGTGTTTTCCGTCAAGCTCCTCCAATCCGTCCTGGATGCGAGCTTGAACTCCGTCTAAACACGTCCACATTTGCAATTGACCTGAAATCTAGGACTCAAATTGCAAATGTTAAATAACACGTGTTTTGTTATCATCAAAACAAATGATCGTGGTGCTCTAGCACCAACAACATGCCCCTTTGGAACATTCGCTTTCAAGCGGATGCCCTTTGGCCTCTGCAATGCACTAGCAACATTTCAGCATTGTATGATGGCCATCTTCTCTGACATGATTGGCGATTATGTGGAGGTGTTCACGGATGACTTCTCCAGTTTCGGAGATGATTTCGCATCTTGTCTTGATAACCTCACCATGATCCTGAAATGGTGCATTGAGGTAAACCTAGTACTATCCTGGGAGAAAAGCCATTTCATGGTGAAGGGGGGCATAGTACTAGGGCACAGGATCTCTAAAAATGGACTTGAGGTCGATCAAGCTAAATATGAGATTATTTCGCACTTACCGCCATCTAGCTCGGTCAAGTAGATCAGATCATTCTTGGGTCATGTCGGCTTCTATCAGAGATTTATACGTGATTTCTCAAAAATTGCATGGCCTTTGATGATCTCCTTGTTGTCGATGTCCCCTTTGAATTCGACACCTCGTGTCTCAACGCTTTTGAGACTTTACAAAGCGCTATCTCTGATTCCCCGATTCTCCAACCACCCAACTAGCCACTTGATTTCGAGATGATGTGCGACGCTTCTGACTTTGCCGTCGGTGCCCTTTTAGTCTAGCATCGGGAAAAACAACCCTTTGTCATATACTATGCTAGCAAGACACTGAATGAGGCTCAGCGCAATTATACTATCACTGAAAAAGAACTGCTAGTAGTAGTATTCGGGTTGAAGAAATTCAGATCTTACTTATTAGGGTCCAAGGTCATCATTTTCACTGACCACTCCGCCCTCCGGCATTTGTTGGCAAAGAAGGATGCCAAACCACGACTCATCAGATGGATCATTCTATTGTAGGAATTTGATATTGAAATCCGCGACAAAGCCAGAAAGCAGAATGTTGTGGCGGATCACCTATCTAGACTGGACCCAGACCACATTCCTTATTCCCTGCCTATCCACGAGCAATTTCTGGATGAATCTCTTTTGGCAGTTCATTCTGTTGAGTTCCCCTGGTACGCGGATATTGCGAACTACCTTTCTGCAGGCAAGATTCCCTTGAGCCTATCCAAGGACCAGAAACTCAAATTCACTGCAGAGGCCAAATTTTACCTCTGGGATGACCCACTACTCTTCCGCATTAGAGCAGATCAGATTATTCGAAGATGCATCCCAGATTCAGAGATCCCCAGTGTGTTATCCTTTTGCCACAATGATGCTTGTGGTGGACATTTCTCGGGATGGAAAATAGCTACAAAAATTTTGCAGTCGGGATTTTTCTGGCCAACTATTTTCAAAGATACACACGAATACGCCCAACACTACAAACGATGCTAGTCGGTCGGCTCTGTGACCGGGAGAGACATGACGCCACTCCAGCCCATCATGGTTGTAGAAGTGTTCGACGTCTGGGGCATCGATTTTATGGGCCCTTTTCCGAACTCTCATGGTTTCAAGTACATATTACTAGCCAATGACTATGTCTCGAAGTGGGTCGAGGCCATCCCAGGGAGATGGGCTGACCATAAGATCGTCATTTCTTTTGTACGGCAGTACATCTTCGTGAGATTTGGAATACCCCATGCTCTGGTTAGTGACAGGGGAAGCCACTTCATCCACACCCATTTCAGGTCATTATTAATGAAATACGGGGTACATCACCGTATAGCCACCCCGTATCACCTGCAGACCAATAGGTAGGCTGAAGTGTCTAACCATTAGATCAAGCTGATTCTCCAGAAGACGATTAGACCAGGTAGGAAGGACTGGTCCGATAAATTAGTTGATGCACTCTGGGCATATCGGCCCGCATACAAGGCCCCACTCGGAATGTCACCATATCGCATGGTATATGGCAAGGCCTATCACCTTCCTGTAGAGCTGGAACACCGCACCTTTTGGGCGGTGCGAAAATGTAACCTTGACCTCGATGCAGGAGGTCAAGAGTGGAAACTCTAGCTTAGCGAATTAGAAGAGATCCGGCAGGAGGCCTATGAGAACGCATTGATATACAAGGACAAGACCAAGGCCTTTCATGACCACCACATCCGGAAGAAAGCATTCACGCCCAACCAGCAAGTCTGGTTGTTTGATTCATGATTGAAACTTTTCGTGGGGAAGCTCAAATCCAAGTGGACTGGCCCATATATCGTGATTCAGCCATATCCTAATGGGGCAGTCCAGATTAGGGACCCAAAATTTGGGCATATATCTATTGTAAATGGCCAGCGCCTCAAGCCATTTTTGGCCCAGGAACCTCCTCCACCTGACGAGATTGTTCATCTTATTGAGGACGTGTGATTGAATTCTCGCCCAGCTGGAGGCGTTAAACTCAGCATCTATCCCACATTCCACCATCATCTATACATAACCATTTTTATATATAGCATATTTTCTTTCTGCATATTGCATACTGGCACGTTGGCCGGTGCTGAATGTATACTTTCAGGAGCAATTACAGGTGATTTCTACCCATTCTCTCCCTGCTGTATTTATTTCCTTTTATATTCATGCATGAGGACATGCAAGAACTTAGGCATCAGGGGGTAGATACAACAAAACTGAAAATTTTTATGCTAACATTTAGAAAAACCTCGGAGTTGCATGTAAAATGTACTTTAGGACCCTAAATAAAAGAACAACCGACTCCACCTGCAATGCTCTCATTGGAGCTAGAAATCATCCGCAACAGCCATTTTTGACTTACCCGCTCACCTCTTGTTCTAAATTTAGGGTCAAGCTGAATATAACCCGAAAGGGAAATTTCATGAAGTACGAATATAAGAGGTTAATTTTTTATGGCATATATACATATTGCAGTCATGAATAAGCTTATCTTATTAAGAGAATGCATTAGGGATTTTTTCCTCTAGTTGATTCCTGTAATCTGGAATCCAGTACAACTTTTTACATACACGTAGAATTTGCAATGGATTCATGGTGAAGGCTAATAAATGTCTTTAGTCTATCGAGAAGAAGCAGTGCCTCTTTTCCTAAACCCTTGGACAGTGTTTTGGGAGTCAGGCAGATTTGCCCCCAAAAATCCACCAAATAGTGTGAGATGAGAGTGGAGTGTATTGGTGCTCTAAGATTAGTACAAGGAATTCAGAGTCCTAGATAATTAGGTGACGATACTCTGAGATTAGAAATAGTTTTCACTCTTGGTTCCTATGCATGCATTTTTGTGCAAAATATTGAGAGACACCAAATAAGGCAAATACGCGAAGAGCGAGTTTTCATAAAACTAGGGCTAAGGTGGATGGTTACGACCATTCTTTACGGAATCCTCCGCTGAAGGAGGGTATTGATGTCAAGGTCAAAAATACACTGTCCTATCCGTCTCTCCCGATGCCATGAGTAGGCACTTCCACCAAATAAGCCACCCAATGTCTCTTGAGTACCATCAATCCCTAATAATGCCTCCTTAATAAAGTTCATGGATATGTACTAGTTGTGCTGTGTTGAAAGAAGAAAAAAAAAGAAAAAAAAGAAGAAAAAAAATTGAAAAAAAAAATTGAAAGAGAAAAAAAATAGAAAAAGAAGAAAAAGAAAAGAAAAAAAGAGTGAATATTTAGTGTTTATTTCAGTTGCATTGAGGCAATACCACCAAATAAATTTGAGATCCACCAAATATGGCCTTAACCTATTTTTCTTGTGTTTCTGACCACCCGAATACTGGATGAGGAATTCTGACTTAGTGTTAGGGTTATGGAAATTCAATTAAAGTGTTAATGCCAAGTGAGACCACCAAATACAGGTCATATCTGTGAATCTGGTGAGATTGTGAGCTCTAAGAAAAAGAAAGAAAAGAAAAGAAAAAGAAAAAGAGAAAGAGAGAATGAATACAAAGAAACCAGAAGAGAGCATAGTTTTTCTTGTCTTTCTCTAAGTTGAGTTACGTAATAATTTGGGAATCTAGATTATGCAGTACTAATTTCCATGTAGCACCAGTCGAGTGTGAGCCACCAAATATATAATCTTTTCCCTCAGAGATTCCCTACCTAAGCCTAAAGCCGAGGTGGAATTCATAGAATATTTTGAATACCCCGAGAGAAGAAGTCTACCTATCCCGCTAGAATTTTTACTAGGGATCAAGTACAGACTTTAGAGGTGAATCAGTTTTTCACTCGAATCCATTGCAAAAGCTACATAGCTACACTTTCACAATTGTCTGGATTTCTAGAGCATACGATGAAAACAAAAAGGAGAAAAATCTCTAGGCATACACTTGATAAAATAATCAATCCCTTAGGGACCCTTACTATAAATAACTTAGTCTTGCATTTGCTAGGGACTAGCAAGATTTAGGCATGTGGGTATGATTGCGTAGCAATCATAGGTCTTAATTGACCTAAATTAGGCTAGGGCTTACCATAAGTTAGGGTAATTCATGCATGATAAGCATTATCTGCATCTTTACTACTTTCTTTTAGCTATGCATAAAATAATGCTATAATGTACTGATTAGGTGCATTATGTCAATTATAGGTAATAAGCTGGATCTGAAGCTGGATCAGGAATAATGGGTGTTGCAGCAGAGCTGGAGTAGAAGACTTAGATTAGATGTAGTAGATAATAATGTAAGGGAGTTAAGGTATGCTACTCTATTAAGTAGGAATAAAGCAGTAAAATGTGAAGAGCTTAGGTCCATCCTAGCCCTAGGATAGCCTATAGACTTCCCCCAAGCCTTAGCCACCCTTAGATTAGGTGACCACACCCTAGGAAACCTTAAAACCCAAGTTCCAACCTTTATCTTGACGTCCAGATGAATTATGGGACATCTAGAACCCTTAGCCAACTCCCGCATGTTGCAAAGTCACAGATCGCATTTTTGATAAAAGCGTCATAGTATAGTTGCAAAATACAATCCAATAAAAATATTGTTTTGTAAAAATAACGAGTCTTTGAGTCCCGATCGTTCATCTCTGGGAGGCGTGTTTCTATTTTTGAAATCGATCTTAAAGCCGCTCTACTTAATATTCTGGTGCGTAATATATAGGCGGTTAAAGAATAGGCACTTAAATCACGCAAATAAAATAATCATTTAGCTCATGGTGATTTCAAACACATAAAGAGAGATATATATATATAAATGCATTTTCATTCATTCATTGGGGGAGAGTTTTTTGTACACGAAATCTAGAGGAAAGCTTATGCAGGAATGCTTGAAATTAAACCTAGCTACTAGAAAACGATTACATACAAGAATCGACGGGGGGATTTCGCATGCATCATTGGGGGAGAAGAGAAACTACTCTACTAAGCAGTAAAAATTATGAAAAGCATGATCTAGAGCTAAAAGAGTAGAGGGCATTCAAGGGTGGTCCCCGATGGCCTCGGAGTGGTTAAGAAGAGAATGAGGGGCGGCCAATGTAGCTTAGGCCGACCCTTGGAGAGAGGAAGGGTTGATCCAGCATCCCGGCATGGTGTCCTCCATGGTGGTGGTAGTGAGCTCGTGGAGGTGGAGTGAGTGGCTCAGTGGAGGTGGCGTGAATGGCACCATTGGAGAGAAATTGGCAAGGGAGTGAATGGGTGCCAATGGCCACCCATGGGGTCATTTTATAGACCCAATGGAAGCTCTCTAGAGAATTATGGAATTCTCTAGAGAGGCCTATGGTGGGAGCTCGTGGGAGAGTGAGAGAGAGAGGGTGGATGGTGGTTTTTAGATCCACCAAATGTGGATCTAAAAATTGAGTGGCTCTTGGTTGCTATTTTTGGCAACCAAGGCAACCACACATGGTAGAGAGTTCTAGAGAACTCTAGGCTAGATATTTTCGTGTGGATGGTGTGTGTGGGTCGAAACTTAGGTGGCTAGGTTTATTAGGTTGGGTTCTAGTGGGTTTAGGTCAAGGTAGGTCTCAAATTAGGGTTATAAACCCGAATTCACTAAGGTAAAGTGCAATTGAACTTAATACAAGTTTAATTGGGTGTGTGGAAACTTAATTTAGAGTAAAACAACTCAATTAAGTCAGGTCTAGGTCAATTAGATTCTCACTGAGTCCAATTGGACAGTGTGTGCTGAGATCAGGGCTCAATTGGACTCAATGAGTCCAATTGAATAGGCTGATGGAATTGACTAAGATCCAAGTCAATAAGGTTTAGTGAGGACCTAACTAGGTCCTTAGGGAGGTCTAGAGGTGATGTACTCGGGTTAGGGCACCTTAATTTAGGTTCCTACGGGGTTGGAATTGGGTTTAGGGACCTAGAGATCCAAGATCAAGGCTTAAATCTCAAAACAGGAATTGGAGAGCAGTATCAGACGTTTAATTATAGAATCAGACGTCTTATACTAAAAAATCAGAAGTTCAGACTTGTTGTCTGGACGTCCAATCAGAGTCAGGAAGGATTTCGAGTTCTGTTTTGGGTATTCTGCAGAAATTGGACGTTTGACAAAGTTTCTGGACGTCCAATAACACTGTAGAAGTGGGTTTGAAGTGTGCGGGAGTTGGCTAAGGGTCCTGGACGTCTTAAAACTTATCTGGACGTCCAGAGAAGGGTTGGAACTAGGGTTTTAGGGCTTCCTAGGGTGTTGTGACCTAATCTAAGGGTCGCTAAGGCTTGGGGAAGTCTCTAGGCTATCCTAGGGCTAGGATGGACCTAAGCTCTTCACATTTTACTGCTTTATTTCTACTTAATAGAATAGAAAACCTTTAACCCCCTTACATTATTATTCCTACATCTAAACTAGGCCTTCTGCTCCAGCTCTGCCACAACTCCCATTATTTCAGATCCAGCTTCAGATCATGCTCCAGATCCAGCTCCAGATCTGCTTATTTCCTGCAATTGACATAATACACTTAATCAGCACATTGTAGCATTATTTTATGCATAGCTAAAGGAAAGCAGTAAAGATGCAGATAATGCGTATGCTTGCATGAATAACCCTAACTTATGCTAAGTCTTAGCTTAATTTAGGTCAATTAAGACCTATGATTGCCGCGCAATCATACCCCCATGCCGAAATCTTGCTAGTCCCTAGCAAATGCAAGACTAAATTATTTACAGCAAGGGTCCCTATGGGACTGGTTATTTTATCAAGTGTTTGCATAGATATTTTTCTCCCTTTTGTTTTCATCCTATGCTCTAGAAATCCAGACAATCGTGAAGGTGCAGCTATGTAGCTTTTGCAACGAATTCGAGTGAAAACATATACACCTCTAAAGCCTGTACTTGACCCCTAGTAAAAATTCTAGCGGGATAGGCAGATTTCTTCCCTCAGGGTATTCAAGATATTTTATGAATTCCACCCTGGCTTTAGGCTTAGGTAGAGAATCTTTGAGGGAAAGGATTGTATATTTGGTGGCTCATTCTTACTTGGTGCTACATAGAGACTAGTACTACAGAATCCAGATTCCCGAATTACTAAGTAACTCAACTCAGAGAAATACAAGAAAAACTATGCTCCCTTTTGATTCCTTTATATTCATTCTCTCTTGCTCTTTTTCTTTCTTTTTCTTAGAGCTCACAACCTCACCAGATTCACACATAGGATCTGTATTTTGCGGTCTCACTAGGCATTAACACTTTAATTTAGTTCTCATAACCCTAACACTAAGTCGGGATTCCTCAGCCAGTATTTGGGCAGTCAGAAACACAAGAAAAATAGGTTAAGGCCATATTTGGTGGAGCTCAATTTTATTTGGTGGTATTGCCTCAATGAAATAAACACTAAATATTCATTCTTTGCTTTTTCTTCTTTTTCTAATTTTTTTTTTCAGTTTTTCTTTCTTTTCATTATTCTTTTTCTTTTTCTTTTTCTCATTTTTTTTTTATTTTTTATTTTTTTTCAGCATAACACAACTGGCATACGTCCATGAACTTTATTGAGGAGGCATTATTAGGGATTGGTGGTACTCAAGAGACATTGGGTGGTTTATTTGGTGGAAGTGCCTACTCACGGCACCGGGAGAGACGGATAGGATGGTGTATTTCTGACCTTGACCTCAATACCCTCCTTCAGCTGAGGATTCTGTAAGGAATGGTCGTAACCATCCACCTTAGCCCTAGTTTTATGAAAACTCGCTCTCCGCGTATTTGCCTTATTCGGTGGCTCTCACAATTTCGCACAAAATGCATACGTAGGAACCGAGAGCGAAAACTATGTCTAATCTCAGAGCATCATTACCTAATTATCTAGGATTCCAGATTCCTTGCACTAATCTTAGAGCACCAATACACTCTACTCTCTCACACTATTTGGTGGATTTTTGGAAGAAAATCAGCCTGACTCCCAAAACACTGTCCAGGGGTTCAGGAAAAGAAGCACTGCTTCTTCTCAACAGACTGAAGATGTTTATCAGCCTTCACCGCGAATCCATTGCAAATTCTACGTGTGTGTGAAAGGTTGTACTGGATTCCAGATTACAGGAATCAACTAAAGGATAAAATCCCTAATGCATTCTCCTAATAAAATAATCTTATTCATGAATGCAATATCTATATATGCTATAAACATGTAACCTCATATAATTTGTACTTCGTGAATTTCCCGTATCGGGTTACAATCAGCTTGACCCTAAACTTAGAACAAAAGGTGAGCGGTTGAGTCGGAATTGGTTATTACGAACGATTTCTAGCTCCAATGCGAGCATTGGAGGTGGAGTCGGTTGTTCTTTTATTTAAGGTCCTAAAGTACGTTTTGCATGCAGCTCTGAGGTTTTCCTAAGTGTTGGCAAAAAAATTTTTTTGTTTTTTGTTTTTCTGTATCTACCCTCCCATGCCTAAGTTCTTGCATGTCCTCATGCATGAATGTAAAAGAAAATAAATGCTGCAGGGAGAGAATGGGTAGAAATCACCTGTAATTGCTCTTGAAATTATATTCAGCACTAGCCAACCTGTTAATATGCAATATAAAAGGGAAATATGCTAAAACAAAACTATGCTATGTATAAAAATGATGGTGGAATGTGGGGCGAATGGTATCTATATGTGCTGAGTTTAATGGCTCCAGCTGGGCGATAACTCAATCAGATGTGCCATTTCTAGCATAGGAGTCGGCTAAGATTAAGAGAAAGATATGCTCGTATGCTCCCAGAATCAGTGGTCCGAAGATGTGAACCAGCTGATTGTGCACCCCTACTCCAAAAAGTCTAGCTATAAGAAAGTGTGGAGTGGTAGTGGAAAATAGAGGATAAACAGAGGGGGCATCATGATGTTGATTTAGCTGATTTATCATGTCCCACAATTCAGCAAGAAGTTGCTGAGGGAGTAGATCAAAATGTATCTTAGAGCCAGAATCTGAGTCATAGGGATCCTCATAATGATAATTGACATCAAAGATCATGCCCTCTCCAAGCTCTGGGTCATATGGGGGTATCCGTGAAAGTAGAAAATCTGTGGGGAGGTCACTGAAATCCTCGTCAGAAATTACTTCATCCTCATCAGCACTCATCTCTGATTCCTCAGAGGCTATCTCTTCAGGCTCGAGGTCGAGCCATTGACTAGGATGGTAGGTGCGTCCCCAGCTCATTCTACTCGAAGCTTCACCCTCATATGCATTGGGCTCCTCAGTAATTCCTACCTCAGGTAGCATATTTATTTCTTTGTTCGAGTTATCCATAGCTACTTCTGGTTTTCGGATGTTAGGATCAAGGATAGAAAGTGTCATCTTAGAATCTCTAATATCCGAATTAGGGATGTAGGTGAAAGAAGGGTGCAGATCAGAAGATGTTGGCTCTAGCACAGGTTCACCTACAATGGGAAGTGGTCTAGATTGATCAGTAGTGTCACATGTAATGTCTTCCTTAGGATCCATATCCTCAATTGGATTCGCTTCCCTTATATCGATTGGGTCATCTGACCCAAAAGGTGTCTCCCAGGATTCAGGATAATCTGATTGCGGCTCAGTCCTGGAGATATCAGTCCCTTCCTCCTCAATTTCAGATGAACCCATTCGGCATACTTCCTGCTCCTGTCTCATATCCATGCTAGATTCTTTTTTCCCTGAGTGATCTTCGGGTATCTGCTCCCGAGAGTCTTCTGTGTGTTCTTCTGGCGTAGTTGTTTCAGATTCTTCGAGGTCTTCAATTCTATTTTCCACTTGATATCTCAAAAGCAATAGTTCTTGAGTTTCCTGATTTTGTCCAATCCGCCTTGTTATCTCTATTGTTTCCTGAAGGAGCTCCATCACATCTTGTTGATGCGGAATCCGGCTTTGTCTTTGGTTTGACTCAATGATAGCCTGGATTTCGCGTAGATAGGATGCGGCCTTTGAAATTCCCTACTTGGAGGGGGTGAGATCAGTGTGACGTAAAAAAATGCGGAATTGAAATATAAATAATCTCACAAATAAGCAATCACACAAGTACACAAGAATTTTTAGGTGGAAACCCAAACCAGGTGAAAACCACCACCTAACCCTCTCGAGTTAGGATTTTTCGATCAACCAAGTTGATCAAAATCCACTAAATCGAATCACTTTAAACGAGGGTGATTCAACCTCAATACAACCACGCTACTTAAACGAGGGTAGCGTACCTCAACCCCTTCTCTCCATGAGAAAGATTTTGTCTCGCGAAGGAGACGGGAATTCGCAAAGCGAATACCCAACCAAATAACAAAGATAAAATAAACAAGTAATCCTATAGAGCCAACAAAGTAATTTTAAACCTAGCTTCTATAGGAATTAGGAAACTCCCCTTTGCAAGGAGTGCGTCGAGTTGATGACGCGGTGCGTGAGCCACGCGACGGCGCAACTTCGCTCTCGTGAACTATGGCGGGAGAGCGGGTGCGCGAAGCTTGATTCTCTCAAGATGAATTGAACTAGAGCTTGGAGAGCAAGGGCTTCTCTTGGACACAAAAGAGTGGAACAAAGTTGCTTAGGTGTGTCTTGTGTTTCTCTTGGTGTTTTTTTTTGTGTTGCAAAGGCTCCCCTCTATTTATAGAGGCCTTAGGAAGGCTTTGGAAGGCTTGGAAAAGCTTCCATAGCCGTTGGGTGCAAAGCCCAAAAGAATCAGGCCGAAATCAGGACAATGATTACACTTGACAGGGTAATCAGACGTCTAATTCTGGCATCAGACGTCTGGAAGACCACTTTAAGACGTCTGATTTAAAGGTCAGACGTCTGATTTCGGGCCGGTTCCTTCCATACTTGAATCAGATCTAAACAGGGTTCTTGTGCAAGTCCATCAGACGGCATATAGGACGTTTGGCACTATGTCTGGACGTCTGGAAACCTACTTTTTCTGTGGGAATGGATTTCCAAACGTTGCAACGGCTAGAAAATCTCTGAGAAGAGATTTTGGGTCAGCCGAGGCAAAACGGTCAATTATCAGACGTCTGGAAAGTCCTATGGACGTCTGATAAGGCTCTAACGGTCACATTCTTGACTGTTCGCTAAGCCAGCCAACGGTCCACTAATTGGACGTTTTTCAAAGTCATCAGACGTCTCCTAGGACGTCTGGTCTAAGGTCTGGACATCTGATTTCATCAGACAGAGTACTAAGTCTAGCCTAATAGTTATCAGACGTCTGAAACAACAGTCAGATGTCTTAAAATACTTTATCAGACGTCTGATTTGGGAATTAGACGTTTGGAAACTCTGTTTGAACCCTATATTGGTTTTCTAGGTATTCTACAGAAAACCTAAGTATCCTAGGGTTGTGCCGGTGTTCCTAGGACTACTGTTAGGGTACTTTGAGGCTCTTTAACAGAAATCTAAGTAACAAAAATAAAGAGCAACAGAAGAAACGAAAAAATACAAGGAGTACAAGAGAAGGAAATCTATCATATTCTTCATCTCCATCCTTCTTCAATCTATCGCTCCTCGCGAATCTCCTCTGTTTTCCATCGAACTCCTCCAATCCGTCCTGGATGCGAGCTCGAACTCCGTCTAATCACGTATCCATTTGCGATTGACCTGAAATCTAGGACTCAAAGTACAAAAGTTAAATGACACGTGTTTTGTTATCATCAAAACAAATGATCGTGGTGCTCTAGCACCAACAATCTCCCCGTTTTTGATGATGACAAAACCATAAATAATAATGCAAAAAAATCCTCCCCCTTTTTGACATTATCAAAAAGGTTTAATTGATTTTACATTTCCTATAACTCCCCCTTAAAACATGCTCTTCTATAAATTTCTTTTAACAAAGGTGATGTCCTCCCCCTTTTTTATAACAACAAGATAGCTATTATTTTTCTCCCCCTTTCTAAAGGAAATTTAGCTAACTTGCATCTCCCCCTTAAAAATTAGGTCATAAATTTTAACTCCCCCTATCTAAATGCTACTGATAAACAAAGATAGGGTCAAGAATTTTTACCTCACCTACCATGGCCAATAAAATGGCCCGAATGGTGGTGGTGGATGCCACATCGGATGGGGCTCCCATCCGTAGCTTGGAGGCCCGGGCATTGGCGTCGGTCTCCAATCTAGTGGTCGACGTGCGGCGGGTCCATCGTTTGTCCGCCATCTCGTCGATCTTCTTGTTCTCCTCCTTGGTCTACTCCTTGGTTCTCCCAACTTGAGTTGACCAGCTTTGAGTTTGTAGGTCCAGTCCTTTGTGTTGTAGTTATCCCTGAACCCTATAAAACAAGATTCTAATTCTTTTTTCGGTATCCAAGTGGGCTTGGATCCAGATCTGTTAGCGGGTCTCCTTGATGGAGATCCTTTCTCAATCTTAGGGCTATATAAATCATCTACTTTGTTGATTAGTTTGTTAGAGTTTTCCCTAAGACATGCGATTTCTTTTTCTATAGTATGCATCTTAGTTCTTAAATCACAGATTTCTAACTTTAAACTATCATTTTCCTCAATCAATTTATTATTTTCATTGATGAGGTTTTGATTTTCTAATAATAGGTTATCAATTCTAGGACTAGCTTCTATGTCCTTAAGTTGTTTTGTAACCTATCATTTTCATTTTTAAGAAAACTAAGGTTCTTTTTAATGCTTTTGTTTTCTATTCTTAATGATTTACTAACATCAAATAATTCATTAAAAGCTTCTTGTAAATCGAGATTTACCTCATTGTCGGAGGCGTCGCTGTCATTGTCACTTTCTCCGATTGCCATGAAACCAAGGCACGCGGTTTCCTTCTCCTTGAGATCTTCTTCCGAGCTCGTCTCCTCATGAGTGTCTTCTAACTTCCTCCATATCTAATGGGCGGTAGTGCACTCTTGGATTTGTTCAAACTCTTTCGAACTCAACGCGCAATACAAGGCATTCATTGCCTTTGCGTTGAGGTTGAGATTCCGAACCTGATCTTCTGAGTAACCTCTTGCAGGTTTCTTGGGAATCACAAATGCGGATTCGCATTTTTCCCACACCCGGAAGTCGTAGGCCTGCAACCACATAGTCATACGATTTTTCCAATAAATGAAATCTATACCTGCAAAGTATGGTGGTCGTGAGGTATCGTGTCCTTTGGTGCACACGAATGCTTTTCCCTCCATATCTAGATCCTCACCGGTTTGTAACGGCGATAACGCGAGACCTGCTCTGATACCAATTGAAATTCCCTACTTGGAGGGGGTGAGATCAGTGTGACGTAAAAAAATGCGGAATTGAAATATAAATAATCTCACAAATAAGCAATGACACAAGTACACAAGAATTTTTAGGTGGAAACCCAAACCAGGTGAAAACCACCACCTAACCCTCTCGAGTTAGGATTTTCCGATCAACTAAGTTGATCAAAATCCACTAAACCGAATCACTTTAAACAAGGGTGATTCAACCTCAATACAACCACGCTACTTAAACGAGGGTAGCGTACCTCAACCCCTTCTCTCCACGAGAAGGATTTTGTCTCGCGAAGGAGACGGGAATTCGCAAAGCGAATACCCAACCAAATAACAAAGATAAAACAAACAAGTAATCCTATAGAGCCAACAAAGTAATTTTAAACCTAGCTTCTATAGGAATTAGGAAACTCCCCTTTGCAAGGAGTGCGTCGAGTTGATGATGCGGTGCGTGAGCCACGCGACGGTGCAACTTCACTCTCGTGAACTACGGCGGGAGAGCGGGTGCGCGAAGCTTGATTCTCTCAAGATGAATTGAACTAGAGCTTGGAGAGCAAGGGCTTCTCTTGGACACAAAAGAGTGGAACAAAGTTGCTTAGGTGTGTCTTGTGTTTCTCTTGGTGTTTTTTTTTGTGTTGCAAAGGCTCCCCTCTATTTATAGAGGCCTTAGGAAGGCTTTGGAAGGCTTGGAAAAGCTTCCATAGCCGTTGGGTGCAAAGCCCAAAAGAATCAGGCCGAAATCTGGACAATGATTACACTTGACAGGGTAATCAGACGTCTAATTCTGGCATCAGACGTCTGGAAGACCACTTTAAGACATCTGATTTAAAAGTCAGACGTCTGATTTCGGGCGGGTTCCTTCCTGACTTGAATCAGATCTAAACAGAGTTCTTGTGCAAGTCCATCAGATGACATATAGGACATCTGGCACTATGTCTGGACGTCTGGAAACCTACTTTTTTTGTGGGAATGGATTTCCAAATGTTGCAACGGCTAGAAAATCTCTGAGAAGAGATTTTGAGTCAGCCGAGGCAAAACGGTCAATTATCAGACGTCTGGAAAGTCCTATGGACATCTGATAAGGCTCTAACGGTCACATTTTTGACTGTTCGCTAAGCCAGCCAACGGTCCACTAATTGGACGTCTGTCAAAGTCATCAGACGTCTCCTAAGATGTCTGGTCTAAGGTCTGGACGTCTGATTTCATCAAACAAAGTACTAAGTGCAGCCTAATAGTTATCAGACGTCTGAAACAACAGTCAGACGTCTTAAAATACTTTATCAGACGTCTGATTTGGTTATTAGACGTTTGGAAACTCTGTTTGAACCCTATACTGGTTTTCTAGGTATTCTACAGAAAACCTAAGTATCCTAGGGTTGTGCCGGTGTTCCTAGGACTACTGTTAGGGTACTTTGAGGCTCTTTAACAGAAATCTAAGTAATAAAAATAAAGAGCAACAGAAGAAACGAAAAAATACAAGGTGTACAAGAGAAGGAAATCTATCATATTCTTCATCTCCTTCCTTCTTCAATCTATCGCTCCTCGTGAATCTCCTCTGTTTTCCATCGAGCTCCTCCAATTCGTCCTGGATGCGAGGTCGAACTCCGTCTAATCACGTATCCATTTGCGATTGACCTGAAATCTAGGAGTCAAAGTGCAAATGTTAAATGACACGTGTTTTGTTATCATCAAAACAAATGATCGTGGTGCTCTAGCACCAATAGCCTTTTCCTTAGCGCTCGCTATAGCTCTCTGTATTCTATAATGTGGCTGCATATGCACCGGTAGCTCTTCAGGGGATCTAGGGGGTGAATCAGGTCTACCCATGTTCCATGGGTGAGAAGCAGGAGTATAAAATCCATATCCTAGGTTATAAGATGCGATCCTTTGAGGGACCGACTAGTATGGGTCATAATATCCAGGGTTAGGATATGGGTTAACCATTTCGGTAACCCAAGGAGAAGGATCAGGCGAAGCAAAAAGTCATCTTCGCCGCCTTGGGTTCTGATCCCAAGGTTGAGCTGATTCAGTGACCCAAGCTCTCAGATAAGCTCGTGGGTCCAGCTCTTCTGGATCCTGATTAGGTCCAGATCCAATGTTAGCCATCACGACTCAGCAGATAGAAGAAGTGACTCGCCTCCTTGGGAGCGGCTCCCAAGGTCCAACCAAGTGAGGTCGAAGTGACCTCCTTGCGTGCATACACCGCCCAACCCCTGGGTTGGTGTAGCCACGCAGGATAAGGCTAAGGCCCTGCCAATCAAATGGTCCTTATAGATCAGGTGACCAGATTTTTCGTTATGGATTTAAATTCCTGAAGATAAGTTCTTCGTACAACCAACTAAAAGTGAATCCTGCCTCTCAAGCTAACCCAGCCAGTCTGGTTACGAGGGGACTAAGGGGAAGGTTCTTCCTTTGGCTTACGCCTCCGGTTTCGTTGACCCCCGAGCCGCGGTCGTTTGACACTACCCCGCAGACTTAGTCACCAGGTTTGGCAAGAGAGATTAAACTCGTCCAGTAGTACGACAACGAACTCGGGTTGATTTTGTGTTTTAAAATCAGTTTTTAACCCATTTTCTTCAGTTAGGTTTGTGGTGAGTGGCCCACAAGGTGACCAAGCTCACCGGCTAACTAGACTTGATTAAGTATAGGTTAGCCAAAAGTGTGGTCTCTATTTCTGACCCTAAAGGTTCAACCTAAGTTGCATGCACTTCTAGGGTTTTTCTCTATTTCAGCAGACCACAAAAATAATGTTGATTCTCTGATAGTGATTGGAATCCAATTAATTTGAAATTTTGTGAGTAGATTCCTTTTTCAATTATTTTTTCAGAGAATATTTTTTTTGAATTTTTACTATTTCAACCGAATTTGTAGGAAATTTTAAATATCAGGGGGTCAGATTTGAAACTTTGACCCCAGAACGATTTTTTGCCTTGACACAGTATCAAATGATCTTCAAAAATTCAGGAAAAATATGGAAAATAAAGCCAATTAGATCAGCTTTCAAACCCCACCATTTTTAGTCAAAACAGATTCACGGATTTCTGTAAATCGCTTTTTGAAATTTGAAAATTTTTGAATCTGGGTCAATCTGAATCCCGTGCACTTCGCGAATTTTTAAAAATTTTACATTTGGAGTTTTTTTCAAAGTAATGATGGCATTTGAAAGACGGTTAGAAATTGAAGGTTTTTCCCGAATTTTCAAATTTTTCGCTAACAGATTTTTCAGCAGTCGAATTTTGAAGTGAGATTTGAAATCTGGCCGAAAATCAAAAGGTGGTGGAAAAGCTTTTGAAGAGGTTTGAATTTGAAATTCAAGCCTTCCACCAAAAATGTTTTTTTTTTTTTTAAATCTTTTGCACTTTTATTATTATTATTATTTTTTGTTTAAAAAAGATTTTTTCAAAAGATTCAAACGGAAATATCTCTTTTTTTTTTTTTTTTCTAACCTAGATTCAAAAGGGAACCTAAAGAGATTTTTTTTCAAAATTTTTGATTTTTTTGATTTTTTTTTCATGAAAATAAGAAAAATCTCTCTCTCTTTTTTTTTTTTTAAAAAAAGAAATTGCAGGAAGTAGATCTAGTCCTAGGGTTCAGAAAATAAGCCTACTCTAAGAGAATGTGATGTGCACCTGACTTTCTTCGCCGCGCTCGATGTGTGCGTAGATCCCGCTTTTCTTTCGTGTTCCTGCACATCAACAACGAAGTAGAGATAGATTTGTCAGTGATAAGTAAAAGATCAAAATCAATAAAAATGACATTGCCTCCCCGGCAACGGCGCCAATTTGTTGGGAGATCGTAGATCGCATTTTTCATAAAAGCGTCGTAGTATAGTTGCGAAATACGATCCAACAAAGATATTGTTTTGTAAAAATAACGAGACTTTGAGTCCCGGTCATTCGTCTCTGGGAGGCGTGTTTCTATTTTTGAAATCGATCTTAAAGCTGCTCTACTTAATATTTTGGTGCGCAATATATAGGCGGTTAAAGAACATGCACTTAAATCATGGAAATAAAATAATCATTCAGCTCATGGTGATTTCAAACACATAAAGAGAGATATATATATATAAATGCATTTTCATTCATTCATTGGGGGAGAGTTTTTTGTACACGAAATCTAGAGGAAAGCTTATACAGGAATGCTTGAAATTAAACCTAGCTACTAGAAAACGATTACATACAAGAATCGACGGGGGGATTTCGCATGCATCATTGGGGGAGAAGAGAAACTACTCTACTAAGCAGTAAAAATTATGAAAAGCATGATCTAGAGCTAAAAGAGTAGAGGGCATTCAGGGGTGGTCCCCGATGGCCTCGGAGTGGTTAAGAAGAGAATGAGGGGCGGCCAATGTAGCTTAGGCCGACCCTTGGAGAGAGGAAGGGTTGATCCAGCATCCCGGCATGGTGTCCTCCATGGTGGTGGTAGTGAGCTCGTGGAGGTGGAGTGAGTGGCTAAGTGGAGGTGGCGTGAATGGCACCATTGGAGAGAAATTGGCAAGGGAGTGAATGGGTGCCAATGGCCACCCATGGGGTCATTTTATAGACCCAATGGAAGCTCTCTAGAGAATTATGGAATTCTCTAGAGAGGCCTATGGTGGGAGCTCGTGGGAGAGTGAGAGAGAGAGGGTGGATGGTGGTTTTTAGATCCACCAAATGTGGATCTAAAAATTGAGTGGCTCTTGGTTGCTATTTTTGGCAACCAAGGCAACCACACATGGTAGAGAGTTCTAGAGAACTCTAGGCTAGATATTTTCGTGTGGATGGTGTGTGTGGGTCGAAACTTAGGTGGCTAGGTTGATTAGGTTGGGTTCTAGTGGGTTTAGGTCAAGGTAGGTCTCAAATTAGGGTTATAAACCCTAATTAACTAAGGTAAAGTGCAATTAAACTTAATACAAGTTTAATTGGGTGTGTGGAAACTTAATTGAGAGTAAAACAACTCAATTAAGTCAGGTCTAGGTCAATTGGACTCTCACTGAGTCCAATTGGACAGTGTGTGCTGAGATCAGGGCTCAATTGGACTCAATGAGTCCAATTGAATAGGCTGATGGAATTGACTAAGATCCAAGTCAACTAGGTTTAGTGAGGACCTAATTAGGTCCTTAGGGAGGTCTAGAGGTGATGTACTAGGGTTAGGGCACCTTAATTTAGTTTCCTATGGAGTTGGAATTGGGTTTAGGGACCTAGAGATCCAAGATCAAGGATTAAATCTCAAAATAGGAATTGGAGAGCAGTATCAGACGTCTAATTATATAATCAGACGTCTTATACTAAAAAATCAGAAGTCGAGACTTGTTTTCTGGACGTCCAATCAGAGTCAGGAAGGATGTCGGGTTCTGTTTTGGGTATTCTGCAGAAATTGGACGTCTGACAAAGTGTCTGGACGTCCAATAACACTGCAGAAGTGGGTTTGAAGTGTGCGGGAGTTGGCTAAGGGTCTTGGACATCTTAAAACTTATCTGGACGTCCAGAGAAGGGTTGGAACTAGGGTTTTAGGACTTCCTAGGGTGTTGTGACCTAATCTAAGGGTCGCTAAGGCTTGGGGAAGTCTCTAGGCTATCCTAGGGCTAGGATGGACCTAAGCTCTTCACATTTTACTGCTTTATTTCTACTTAATAGAATAGAAAACCTTTAACCCCATTACATTATTATTCCTACATCTAAACTAGGCCTTCTGCTCCAACTCTGCCACGACTCCCATTATTTCAGATCCAGCTTCAGATCCTTCTCCAGATCTGGTTATTGCCTGCAATCGACATAATACACTTAATCAGCACATTATAACATTATTTTATGCATAGCTAAAGGAAAGCAATAAAGATGCAGATAATGTGTATGCATGCATGAATAACCCTAACTTATGCTAAGTCTTAGCTTAATTTAGGTCAATTAAGACCTATGATTGCTACGCAATCACCGCAGACCTCAAACCCACTTCCGCAGTGTTATTGGACGTTCAGACACTTTGTTAGACATCCAATTTCTACAGAATACCCAAAACAGAACCTAGAATTCTCCCTGACTCAGATTTGACATCCAGAATTGAAGTTTGGACTTCTAATTTTTTAGTATAAGTCGTCTGATCCTATTTTTGGACGTCTGGAACTGCTCTCCAGTTCTTGTTTTGAGATTCAAGCCTTGATCTTGGATCTCTAGCTCCCTAAACCTAATTTCAACCCCATAGGAACCTAAACTAAGGTACACTAACCCTAGTACATCACCTCTTGACCTCCCTAAGGACCTAATTAGGTCATCACCAAACCCAATTGACTTAGATCAAAGTCAATTACCATCACCTAAGTCAATTGGACTCATTGAGTCCAATTGAGCTCAGATCTCAACCCACATAAGTCCAATTGGACTTAGTGAGAGTACAATTGACCCAAGCCTAACCTAATTGAGTTATTTCACTCTCAATTAGGTTCACACTCATTCAATTAAACTTTGGTTAAGTTTAATTACAAATTCTCCTTAGCAATTAGGGTTTGCAACCCTAATTCAAGGCATACACCTACCTAAACCCCTTAGGGCCTAACCTATACCTCTTAGCCACCTAGGGCATGACCACACACACACACACCAATTCACACACTCCCACACATCTAAAGTTCTCTAGAACTCTCTCCAAGTGGTGCCACTATTGGTTGCCAAAATTAGCAACTAAGAGGCATTCAAATTGAGATCCAATTTTTTTGGATCTCAAACCACTTGGCCGGCCACTCATTGGAGCTCTCTCTAGAGAGTTCCACACTTCTCTAGAGAGACTCCCTTAGGTCTGTAAAAAGACCTAAGGGGTGGCCATTTGCAAAGATGCACTCTTGGCCACCCCATTCTTGGCACTCATCCATCTAGGTTAGCTACATCTCCACCTCCACTCTACCTCCACAAGGAGCACCACTATGGAAGCCACCATCTCCGCGCCAGGATGCTAGATCATCTCCCCAACCTCTCTCCAAGGGCCGATCTAAGCACCATTGGCCACCCCTCCTCCTCTCAACCAGTCAAAGGCCATTGGAGACCACCTCCGAATGCCCTTATTTCTGCTAGATTAGTAGCTTAATTCTTCATAGTTTACATGCTTTTATTACTGCTTAGTTGTGTAGCTCTTTATTCTCCCCCAATGATGCATGCAAAATCCCCCCATAGATTCCTGTATGCGATCATTTTATGTTAGCTAGATTTATAATTTCAAGCTTTCCTTTATAAGCTTTCCTCTACATTCCATGTTCAAACACCTTCCTGAATGAATGAAAGAAAATTTTCTATATATATATATGTCTATGTGTTGAGAATCACCATGAGCTTATTGCAATATATTTTTTGTGATTAAAGTTGCCTGCTTTTAATTCCTGATATTCTTGCAACTAAGCATGTCGTACTTAAATACGTAATAATCATAAACCACCATGCTATTTTTAAGCAAGTGGAGCGATAAAAGATCGATTTCAAATTTGAATAAACGCCTCCCAGAGATGAACGACCGAGACTCAAAGTCTCGTTATCTTTTTATAAATATTTTTGTTTGATCGTATTGCGCACTATACTATAATGCATTTTCATATCGAAATGTGCTTTACGATCCAAACAATGCCTAACTGGGTTTTATGGGCAGTCCTATTGGCCCACAAGGCTTCCAGAAGGCTATTAGAATAATCTTTCCTATCAGGTCGAACAGTGACCTGAAGGATCCTCTTGATCTCCCTATTAGATAGCTCAACCAATCCATTAGTTTGGGGGTGATAAGGAGCCAAAATACGATGCGACACCCCGTACTTTTTCATTAGGGACTGAAAGTGCACATTTGCGAAATGAGACCCGCCATCATTGTTGATGACTTTTGGAACCCCAAATCTAGAAAAGATGTTCTCCTGAATGAACTGAAGAACTTTATGATTGTTTGTTCTGGTGGGGACGGCTTTGATCCATTTCGAAACATAATCTATAGTGAGTAAGATGTACTTGAAGTTGTTAAATCCTGGAAAGGGTCCCAAAAGTCAATTCCTCAGATGTCAAAGATTGTGCACACAATGATCAGATTTAAGGGCATCATATCGCGTAGGCCCATGTTGCTAATGGTTAGACAATGGGCACATGCCCTATAGTAGGATTGTGTGTCTTTGAACACTGTGGGCCAAAAGAACCCACACTAGAAGATCTTCCTTGTGCTTTTAGGCCCAGAGTAATGGCCACCGTAGGCCTGGTCATGACAGAATGAGATATGACATCATGAACCTCGTCATCGGGAATTCATCTTCAGATCACTTAGTCATTATCGATGCAGAATAGATTCAAATCTTCCCTGACAAAATACTTGGCATCCAAAATCAACTTGTCCAACCGTGAGGTCACCCAGTCTGGTGGAACTTTCCTTGTAACCAACTAGTTCACGATGTCAGCAAACTAAGGAAGTCCATTAATGGCCAAGAGATGCTCATCTGGAAAGTGCTCGGTGATAGGTCCGAACAGGTCAATGACAGAAGAAGGTGAGACAAATGGTTAGCTATCGCATTCTGCTTTCCCACCTTATCACAAGTTTCAAGATCGAATTCTTGCAACAGCAAGATCCAGCTGATTAATCTAGGATTTACGTCCTTCTTCATGAGTAAGTGCCTCATTATAGTGTGATCCGAGTAATTGATGATGTGGGACCCCAGGGGGTAGGATTGTTGAACGGAATTTTTCGCGAATCGCTACGCTTACGAGATTGGTTTTGGAAAACCTATCGTTGTAGTTCGAAAGTGAAGAATTCATTTTCAACAAATAAAATTTATACCGAAATTAAAATTCTGGGTCGAACAAAGGGAGGTGGACGTTTGATTTAAAAACTACGCGTTTCTTTTTATTTGTTACAGAATAATTCAATTTAGAACTATCTAATTATTTACAATAGATAGAAGAGAGAGAGAGAGTAAGAGAGAAAGAGAATATTACATTGAGAAATCAAAATGGAGGAAGAGCCAGACGGGACGACGCCTAGACGAAGGAGAACGAAGTGGGACGAAGCAGAAGAATGGGAATGAAGCAGCACGCCGTCGTCGTCGCGGGATTCACTTCCGAAGGGGAACGAAAATTGGACTTTATCTCGCGAGAAGCATCCCGGGTGTGGGACAAGCTTCTCTTGAGCTTTGGAGGGGTAGAGAGGAGAAAGAAGGGATGAGAATTTCGTATGGAGGGGATCTCCTTTTATAGTTGCAAAGAGTGGGGGCAAAATGAACATTACATCTTCAAAATAATAAATAAGGGGTCTTTAGTGACGGAGAAATCCGTCACTAATGCCCCAACGTGGGCGTAGTGGCCGGCTCGCGCGCACCTCCTCGCCTGCTTGCGCGCTCAACGGCCACTCACGTTCGCCGCTTTTCAGCGATCGGACGGCTTAAATCGCATCCGCGCTCGCTGCGTAGCGCACCCCCCGCGCGTCTGATTGCGCGTTCGATTGTGCGTCCAATCACACGTCGACGCTATCGGGCGCGCGCGGCCGTCCGATCTTCATCTGACGCTCCACGGGCCTTAATCGATCGTGCCCTCCAGCACTTCACCGCGGATCGAACCCGCGCCCCGCGCTCGACCGCTGTGCTATGGGGCGTGGATGGTCGAGCGCACGTTTTAAAATGCGAGCGCCCACAGCCGTTGGATTAAGATCCAACGACGGAGAGATATCGGGCATGGAGCCTTCACAAGATGAAGCAGCCATTTGGGCAGCTAGGATGGCACCACGTGGCGCTATCTTGGCCGTCCATCTTCTGGAAGTTGTAGATGGTGCCACGGATGTCGGATTGACTCGATTTTTGTGTCGTTGGGCTGCGATCGTCGATCCGAATTCATCCGTGCGATCGGATTTATCATCTGAAGTGCGGATTTACACCATCTTGGCCCTTGATCTTCTAGGGTTCCTAGGTCACTATCTGATGCTACAGATGCCTGATTAGGGCGATCTTGTAGTCGTTGAACTCCAATCATCGCCCTGATCACATCCATACGGTTGGATCTTTGATCCGAGGCCCCGATAAAATATTTGCCCTGTCCAAGCACATAAAAGGAGACAATTAACCTCCATTTTATTCAAACTGTTCTAAATGCAAGATGATGCATGTAATGCAATATTTATATCATGAAATGCAATCCTATGCTTAAGAACATGCATTAATAGACATCTTAAGTAGTGTAAATGTGTTTACATCAAGGACTTGAATTTCTCCTGACCAAATACTATAGCCAGCAACTCTTTCTCCTTAATCTTACAATTTCGTTGAGCCTTGTCTAGTGTCTTGCTGGCGTAATAGATAACCACCGGTTTCCCGTCAATTTTTTGACTCAGCACAACTCCTACTGCGTAGTCAGATGCATTGCACATGATCTCAAAGGGTTAAGACCAGTCAAGAGATTGTAGGATTGGTGCTTAGGTGACTCGATCACACAGGATCTCAAATGCGTGAATGCACTCACTCATCATCTCGAATGGCATGTCTTTCTAGAGTAGATTCGTTAAGGGGCGCACGATCTTGGAAAAATCTGATATGAATAGACGATAAAATCTGACGTGCCCCAAGAACGATCTGATGTCTTTGACAGAGGTAGGCACAAGTAATTGGGAAATCAGATTTACCTTAGCTCGGTCGACTTGGATACCTCTCTTAGTGACAAGATGTCCAAGTATGATGCCCTTAGGAACCATGAAGTGGCTCTTTTCCCAGGAAAGAACGAGGTTCACTTCAAAGCATCTTTTAAGGATATGGACTAATTGCACGAGGCAATCATAGAAAGATTCACCAAAAATTGAGAAGTCTTCCATGAAGACCTCAAGGTATTTACCTACCATATCAGAGAATATGGCTAGCATGGATTGTTGAATGGTGGCGGGCGCATTGCAAAGCCCGAATGGCATCTTGCGGAACACGTACGTACCTAAGGGGTAGGTAAAGGTGGTCTTTTCCTAATCTTTGGGATGAATTGCCACCTAATTATATCTGGAGTACCCATCCAGGAAATAGAAAAATCGATTTCCCGCCAGTTTCTCGAGAATCTGATCAATGAACGGGAGTGGGAAATGATCTTTCTTTGTGGAGGCATTCAATCTCTGATAGTTTATGCAATCCGAATCGAGATGGTCTCTCCAGATTCAGTAGTAATCACGGTGAGTCCTACCTTCTTAGGCACCACTTGGATGGGGCTCACCCAGCGGCTGTCAGAGATCGGGTAGATGATACCAGCATTTAACCACTTGATGATCTCTTTCTTCATGATCTCTTGAAGATTTGGATTGAGTCACCTCTGCATTTCTCGGGAAGCTCGTGAGCCCACTTCGGTGTAGATACGATGTGTGCAATACGAGGGGCTTATCTCAATCAGGTCATCTAGAGTCCATCTAATGGCTCTTCGATGTTGCTGGAGAATAGAAATGAGGTTTGTTTCCTCATCATGTATGAGTTGGGAATTGATAATCACAGGAAATGTTTGATTGGAACATAGGAAAACATACTTCAGATGATTCGGGAGGGTCTTCAATTCTAATATCGGGTTGTCAACAAAAGGTGGGGGTTCAGGATGGGCTTCATATGATAAAGTGGAAGCTATGGGTAGGTCTAGATCATATATGGGCTTCTCTTTCTATGGGTCAAGATCTTCTTGTGGCTGAGGATCAGGGATGATTGGATCTTCCTCTGTAATCGGGTCCTTAATCAAAGAACTGATGTCGTATACTTCTTCGATTGCCCCACAGTTGATTCCTTTCTAGGCCTTAAAGATATCAATCCTCAGAGTCTTATTCCTGAATTTTAATTCGATCTGGCCCTCTTTACAATTGATATTTTCCCTAGCTGTGGCTAGGAATGGTCTCCCTAAGATGATCGGTGTGTTTCTCAGCTTCTCAGGAGTATCCATATCTAATACGATGAAGTCCACCAAGAAGTAGTAATCTTGATTCCTAACTTTAACATCCTTGAGAACTCCTCTTGGTGACTTGATTGATCTATCTGTTAACTGCAAGGTCACCTCAGTCGGTTTGAGTTCAGTTTCCTTGAAATGATTTGGTAGGGATGTAGGGATAAGGTTTATGGAGGCTCCTAGATCTAATAAAGCTCGATCAAATTCTAGGTCGTCGATCTTATAGGAGATCAAAGAGGTGCCAGGATCTTTTACTTTCTGTAGGAGTTTTCTCAAAATGATTAAGCTGACTTGCTCGAACAAGACAATTGGAGTTCCATCTTTGTTTCACGGCTTACGATTCCGTGTACATAAATCCTTCAAAAATTTCACGTAAGCTGATACATGGCAGATCGCATCCATCAAGGGGATGTTTATTTGGACTTGCTCGAAGAGCTTGATCAGGATTTCCTCAAGTACCATGGGTTTGGGTTTCCTCTTTCCTTTGGTCAAGGCCTCAGGAAATGGAACCTCTATAGGTTCCTCTAGGACTTGTTTAGCTCTGGATCTTGGATAGGAGTATCCTAGATAATCATCCTAGGGTTAGACTCTGAACAACCTAGTCTAGAGTGGCTAGGATAAGGTGGATCTTGAGTCGATTTGCCACTACAGGTGGTAACAGAATTGAGGCTTGCCTGGTTTTTGTTCGGAGTTGGCAAAAGAGGTGGTTGCTGTTGATATCCCGAATACGATGTCGAAGCCTCCATCCTATCGGGTGATGGAGCAGAAGAGGCCTGATAAACATAGTGAGCTTGGCCCTGATTAGGGTTCATAATGTGCCTCTGGTTTGGCACGTTATTTGGATTCTGCAGAGGTTGAGAAGGAAGTGCACCAGGCTAGCGAGACCCAGCCATCTGTGCGAGCTGGTTTTGAACCTCTGTGATCTCATCTTTGTGTTGTTTTCGCATAGCCGTATTTGTCTTTTGAATGTCAGCCAGGGTTTGTAGAATCAGATTCATTTGATCTTCCCTTGAATGCCTAGATTGGTAATTCGTATTGGGTCAAGGCTGAGTGGGCTGATATGGGCACGATGCCTATGGTTAGGGTTGGAACTGAGGTTTTGAGTTTTGATTATTTCTTGACCACTCAAAGTTGGGATGATTGTGCCATCCAAGGTTATAGGTGTTAGAGAATGGATCATTCTGGATGGCGTGGAGATCCTCGCAGGTTTGAGGAACTCAAGAGAAGCTAGAGTACGAGGGTTCAGAGTTCCCCCAACTAGAGTAGGTGGGTCCGGAGTTTCCTTCGACACCTGGTCATAATAACATCATCATTATCCATATCTATCCTTAATTAGTCATAATCAAGGATAAATGCTCCTACATAATCGCCAGAGGACCATAATTCATTGCATAATCATTCTAAGAGAATAACAAGAAAATAGGAGTAAAACTACAGTTTTAACAGTATATCTTAATTGTAAAATAATCATGGGATTTCTAAGAGGTTAAATAAAGGTCAAATGATTTTAAATGTCTAACAAGTGAGTCCATACAGACAGAAAAGGGTTTTCGCACGTTTCGAGAATTAAGTGACTTCTGAAACCCTAAAAATAGACCTGCTTAATGTACTGAGGTTCTCATCTGAATAAAATTATCTTAAATCCTCTAAAAATCATATAAAAATATTTTCTAGGGTTTGGTACCTTCAATTTGACCATCAGAACCCATCTTGACCTAAAATAGAGCCACAGACAGACTTTTGCCCTAATTTGGGTAATTATGCAATTTACCCAATCAAACGAGGTCAAAACCAAAATCTAACTTCACCATTAGATTCCTTAGGTCCAAATTAGGTTTTCATTGACATTTGGGCCCAATTTGAGATCATCTTGACCTAGTTTGCAATTTGGTCTGATCTAAAGCTTTTCTCTCACACACATGCCCATAACTTCAAATTCCTTACAAAAAGGCCCCTATCTTTGTCGTCACTCTTTGTAAATAGGTCCCACTGCCATTATTGTAGAGGAATCCTTCTCCGGTGACCTATGATTGAAGATAACTCCTCTGATCAATGAATCCCTTCCAAAATTGAAAGGGAGATTATTTGAGAAGTTCTCATTCCAATGAATCCAGTCTTGAGCCCAACAACCTTCGCAATATCTCATGTTAACTCATAAGAGATTCAGGTATCCCATAGACGTCCAACTCTGGCGTCCCAAGCTCTAACCACTCCTAGAGACCTATAAAAGGAACCCCAATGCAAGGCCATGCTCTCCAAGCTTGATTCCAGCCGTGAAACCCCCCTTCATATCTTCGCTCCAACCGAGAAGCTTCGCAAGCTCCGACTCCTCCTCCTAATCTCTCTCATCATCCAACCGCAATACTGTCGATGGATTCTTCTTCCTCATCTTCCTCCGCATCGCGTAATACTAGCCGCTGTCGCTCTCTCTCCGTCGTCATCGCCGTCCTACCTATTGGAGTGCTTTCTTCCCCGGCGTCAGCCTACCAACACCGGTGCCATTCTCCCCCCTTTCATCTATTAGATTAGGGTTAGTTTTGTTAGTTTAGCATCTTAGGTTAGCTTTCCTCCCTGAAAACCCAAAAATAATACTTTGACTACATCGTTCACCCTCATCTTCCCCGTCTCCAGTCGCTCCTCCGGCGAGGCGTCCCCGTCGCTACACACCTCCATCCGCCTCGTCGAAACCCTCACCACCTTCACCATGACTCACCCATCAAAACCCCACTCCTATTTTGCTCCAACACTCACCCAACCACGCCCCTGAACAACCCACGTTCCTCCATCAATCTCTGTCACCGCCAGGACACCTTACGCACTTCCATACCACAAAATCATAGCCGATCACTTCCTTGCCACACGGAGGCACTATTGAACCTTTTAACTAGGTCTTTTAGCTTGAATTTCATGCTTTCATATTCTATGTTGGAGCTCTGCTGCCACTATCATCTCTGCCTGTTCTTCGTTGTTCTCTGACCGTTCCATATCCAGGCAACATCCTCAAGACTTGCGGACTACATCCAGGGCTCCCTTCAGGTCATCTATTGCTACTGAGGGAGCCTTCCTCGACCTCAATTAGACGCAATAGTCGTAGCATCTCCATCACAGAGTACGTGAAGGAAGTGGGACACTTTAGTCCCACCTCGGAAGCCACCAAGCAGCCACAGCTGGATATATTGAATTTGTGCTTGTGGCTTAGCACCTCAAGACACACAAGGGGGTGAGGTCCCCCGCATGCACCCCTCACCCGCTTCGCCCATGAAGCTACATGTAGGCCTGGCTCCAACTTGTTTACCCGCCTATGCCCGCTCACACCTTGGCTGCTACCCCATGCCGGCAGCCCTGGTCCCAGGTGCATTCTAGACCGATTACCCGATAACTCGATACTGTGCATGGCCTTGTAAAGGCTAAAGAAAGGTGGAAACCCAGAGAGAGAAAAGAGAGAGAGTGCGGGGCATGGAAGGGTTTTGCTCTTTAGTGTTCTCGACACTTAGCCACATCTGAAGAAGGTGCCCCTTTGTGCATGAAGAAGAAGGGCCAAGGCAGAGGGATAGAAGAAAGAAAGGAGAAGGAAGGACTGTGCATGCAGAGAAAGAAGAAGAAGAAGAGAAGTACAGTGTCCTCTTGGCACTACAGCAAGGCTGACTTAAGCCATCTGATTGAGTGCCCTATCATCTGATGGAGTGCACTATGCACTAAAGTTTGCATGGTTAATACTGTTCATTTATTTAGATGATTAAGTAACTATTATATGTGTATCTAAGCTAATAATTGGTGATTCAAATCACCATTATTTTGCCTTAATGTCTTTTTGCCTCAATAGATTCTTGATATACACATGTGCTACATTGAATATTAGTTTTGAGTAATTATTATAATTAATTGTGTCATTTACATTATATGTTGAGATTAGCACGTGAGTGGATGACCTTAGACTTCATTTGAGTTATAAATTTCATCTGTTTGAGTGATTTTGTCTTATGCTACGACTCATCTCTTAAACAACGACGAATGTACTATTTTGGCATCGTTGCAGGGGAGCAACACGTAATTCGCTACTATTTTCTTGGTATATTTTTTTTATATTTGAGCACTAACTTCCCTTGTTTGCTTTGTTGTGATTTTCCGAGGTACTTCACAAGGAGATCTTCTACGCAAATCAATCACTCCAGGGTAGGTAACTTCTCTATTCTTCCCTAATCAACCTCCTAATCTTTGGAAGACAAAAAAAGGAAATAATCAATTAGGAATCACCTACCTTGTTTTTCATAGTAACTATCATTTAAAAAATGAGTTTCTTGATTTGCGAATTCTTTTTTCAAATTTGATTGTAGATTGAGACGATTTTGTTTAGAATTCCCTATGCCAAATTTCCTGTGCCTATTAGGGGCTACGCTTAATATCTAATCTTTTTGGACTATGCACTTCTTATTTGAAGTCCAAGGAGAACATTTTAAATATCAAATTAGATGAGCCAATTAGGGTTTAAATTTTAGGGTTTTGGAGCGGTAGTTCACACTTGCCTGCATAAAAGGAAACAAACCCACCAGCATTTGTGTGCTACTCAGGCCCTGGTTGAAAAGATCTAATAAGAAAAACCCTAAAATCAGGCTCTAATTTCACTTGAATATTAAAATCTTGGACCTAATAACCTGGGAGTAAAATCAGGGTGATTTGTAGGTCTTGACCCAGATCTCATTCTGTCATCTTTAGGGTAGGTCAGGGGAAGTTGGTTTACATTGTAGGTCAACCAACCTCCAAATTAGGTCACAAGTTGAATTAACTTCTAATCAAGTGAAACTCAAGGGACAAATTAGGACGTAAAATTGGTAGACTTAAGGTCCTAGGTTCGTACATTCCAGTTGACCTGGAACCTCATTGACAAGGAAGGTCGGGTGGGGGAAACCCTGTAACCCATAGGGATGCTCTACCGTGTAGTGGTCTTTGTGGGGCTCTCCCTTCCTGGCTACCCAAGTACTTCTTGGGTGTGCGAATTTCTAATTCAGACATATCATCCACCTCGAAACTACCTTAGTCATCTAAAAATGTTTGGATACCTTGATTGGGTCAAAATTCACATCCAGTCCCTCATCCCTTCTATTTAGAGCACATACAAAGATCTTCTTAGGGATTTCTTTCAGATCTGATCGATTGCAATCTAATCTTGAGTTTGATTCTACATCTTGATTCCACCACTTGATTAAAAAATGTAGCCTGACATGTTAGGAAAGGTGATTAGGAAACCTAAGTCTCAAATGACTATCAAAGATAAGATATTGAGGCTGCTTATGGATACCATGAAGAATATTATAGATCCTTAGATAGGGACATTCAGGATAAATTTGCAGAAACAATAACCCACATTGTGAACCATGTTGAAATACTTTATACATGAGTCTTAACCCGAGAGGATCTTTTATCAGAATTCAGTGAATTATGGAGATTGCACAGTACCGAGTGTCTACAATGTTGTTCGAATCCACAATTTTGGGAAACATATCAAAGTCTCATAGAAAAATGTGGGGACATGCTAAATACACTACAAAAGACAATTATTCAAAGATACGCATACATTCCTTTAGAAGACGATGAGACATCTTGGAGCAACATTGAGGAGCAAAATCTTCCAAATCCTAGGGACAAGAATAAAGGTTGTTGTGAATCCCCAACCCAAATGCAATCTAATTCAAATTATGAATAAATTGATACAACTGGTCTTGAGATGAGTTGGGATGATCCAATTGCAGGTGATCACGATCTCGAGCCAGCCTTATAGATACAAGAGCCTGGTTCACCAAGTTTAGATTTCCCAAACACCTGTGATACTAAGATTGAATCAGAACCTCTCGAGAGTGTAAATTCTATCCCTTATTCTGATAAGGTAACTTTTGAGAGCAATTCTGACATCCCTGTAAAGCCTGACCTAGATTCTAGTGATCCAACCCACACCCTTAACCTAGAATTTGGATCTGAGCCTTATTGGGATGATTACAAGGCCTCGTATGGTGGAAATCATATTTTGAATTTGGATTATAATTCTGGGCCTATATTTGATGAGTGCACGTCTCCAACTTCCTTAGAGATACAGATTGATTTTACGAAAGTCACACCAATCTACGATACAGAAATCGAGGAGCTGAAACAGTTGGGTTTTGATTGGGTCTTCCCTACAAGCCAAGAAACCGAGCCCATGCTTAATAGGGACACCTTTTTGAGCTCGGACTCTGAGTATATGTTAGACTGAAGTCAGGTTGCTGAGTCCACATCTCTTGATTTATTCTATGGTGGAACCTCTGATCCGGAATCTAATTCAGGACATGATTCTTGCAAGTTCTTTGACGATTTTGAATCTTACTCTGATATCGAAGAACTGTTGTTTCCTGATGATTATGAGCCAATCTTCAACCTTAGCATTCATGACCCATCTTTTGATTCTGACATTGAGGTCAATGATTTGAAAGAAAACACCTCTTCTGCAACACATACAGGACCTTCCAAAACCCGTTTTCAACCCCAGCCCGCAATTAGACTCAATTTCTACTCTGATTCTCCTCTCGATAAGCTAATTGCACATGATTCTCCTCCACATTTCAATCGGGTTTCGGACTTTGATCAAACTATTAATCACGCCCCATCCTTCTCTGATCACTCCCATAGGGATCTCACATACTCCACTGATTCATTCTCTTTTGAGGATCCCTACTCTGACCAGGGTGATCCGACTCAACCAAACCTTAATTTTTCACTTCCACATCATTTCGAGCTTCATAGTATCTAGTGGGCACCGCATCTCTTGATCCACATCTATCAACCCATTAGAGTGATTGGGTTTGGGCTACATCATCAGCCTGTTGACTTGAACAAGCACCTGCTTGGACCAACCAGGCTATTGATGAAGGTGCTTGTTCTACAAAACTCTTCTGATTTGACCACTCCTTCTCCATACCATTTTCTACTCGACTGAAGGCATTGAATTTAGTGCTTAACGTGAGGCAACCCATCATTCCAAAAACTCGAGATCCTTCTAATTATCCTTTTGTACTTCATGCCTAATGAACTCTGGGTGTAGTTTTAGAACAGTCGACTCCACCGCTGGTAGTTGTACCAGAGCTTGAAATCATCCACAATAGTCATTCCTACCCATCCGCTCACCCACTGAACCAGTTCTAATCCCTGAACCCTAACTATTTCATACCCTCCGTTTACAATGAGGATATTGCAAAGCTTAGGCATAGGGGGTGTTAAAGTGAAAACACATAAAAATTCAAGTTTCTGAAGGGTTCTCACAAAAAAATAAATATTCCAAAAAAACCAAAAAAATAAAAAATTGAAAAAGAACAAAAAAATGGAGAAGGAAGGAAATTTTGAGTGAATTAATTGCATATCATTCTTGAGGAGAAAAAGGGAGGTGATTTAAATGTCAAAAAGGAGCAACAATTTGAAATAAAAAGAGTTGGTCATTAGTAAAAGATTAAGGAATCTACTTAGTTATAGACTAAATCAAAAGAAAGAAACTAAAAGGCAAAGTGCTACGAGATACAAAGATTAGTATGAGTGTTGATCTTAGGCCTCTTGGGCTTGTTTTAGGCTTAAAAATTCAAGTATCCATTAAGATCTGGATAGTCCTCAAGAGGTTGAGGAAAATGCAAAGCTTAAGTATTAGGTCTAAGGCTTAGGGATTATTCGACCTCATTAACTAACCTCTAATTTGCGAGACTCAGTATGCTAAGCACCCTAATCCACACACAGTCTGGTTTAGTGCACTTAATAATTAAAATCACGCTAAAGCATTAATTCTGTTCTATAAAGCTACCTAGATTAGGTGTGGCTTATCAACGCAAGTTGATTTCGATGAGTTCCCAATGTCGAGAGGTGGGAAATTCTCCCCGAAGATGTGCAATAACATATTGTCTCCTCGATGCTTGTCTCCTAGGATATCTAAATATCCTATTGGGGGCACGTAAGCATCTTATGCTAGTTCAGGTGCCATGGGAGGGATTATCCTGAAATGTTGATTGCCAGGGCATGAATTTAGCTACAGAACGACATGGGTAGCACTATCTTGAAGTGTTGAAAGCTAGGGTTCTGGGGTTGCCATGGGCGGTGCTATCCTGAAACATCGATTGCCAGGGACCCTACAAGGATTGACGGTGGGAGCTAGGAATATGATACAGACTGTGTTGTAAAGCCAATCCGAAGCTAGAAATAAAGAAAAGAAAAGAGAGAGAAAACTCTCCAAAAATGCAAAAAAATTCTTCTATCTCTCTCTTATAAAAACACACTACAAACTAAACCTGGACTAACCAAGTTTTAAGCATAGGCGCTTTAACCGTAGAGTCCAATGAACCTTAGGTTAGTTCCTATGGGCCTTAGAAACCTTCGCGGTAGACTGAGGTTAAAGCTAGATAGGTTCGGATCTTGATTGGTACTTGACTACCTCTAGGCCTACTATTGGCATTCTAACCTAATCTACAAAAAAAGCACATATCAGAGATCTGAACACATGGTCTATAATTTGAGTTAGTTTCGTAAGATTTTTCTAAGGGACTAGCAAAAGTTTGGCATGGGGGTATGATGATAACATCATCATTAGGCATATCTAGCCTTAATTAGTCATAATCAAGGAATAAATGCTCCTACATAACCGCCAGAGGACCATAATTCATAGCTTAATCATTCTGAGAGAATAACAAGAAAACATGAGTAAAACTGCAATTTTAACAGTATATCTCAATTGCGGAACAATCACGAGATTTCTAAGGGGTTAAATAAATGTCAAATGGTCTTAAATGTCTAACAAGTGAGTCCGTACAAACAGAAAAGGGTTTTCACATGTTTCAAGAATTAAATGACTTCTAAAACACTAAAACCAGACCTGCTTAATTTACTGAGGTTCTAGTCGGGATGAAATTCACATAGACCCTCTAAAAATCATAGAAAAATATTCTCTAGGGTTTAGTACCTTCAATTTGACCATTAGAACCCGTCTTGACATAAAATAGAGCCACAGACAGACTTTTGCCCTAATTTGGGTAATTGAGCAATTTACCTAGTCAAACGAGATCAAAACCAAAATCCAACTTCACCATTGGATTCCTTAGGTCTAAATTAGATTTGTACCAAAATTTGATCCCAATCTGAGTTCATCTTTACCTAGTTTGCAATTTTGTTTAGTCTAAAGCTTTTCTCTCACACACATGCCCCTAACTTTAGAATTCATTATGAAAAGGCCCCTATCTTTGTCATCACTCTTTGCAAATAGGTCCCTCCACCATTATCGCTGAGGAATCCTTCTCCGATGACCTTTGATTGAAGAGAACTCCCCCTCTAATTAATGAATCCCTTCCAAAATTAGAAGGGAGATTCTTTGAGAAGTTCTCTTTCCAATGAATCCATTCTTGAGCCCAACAATCTTCCCAATCTCTCATGCGAATGCATGAGAGATTCGAGTATCCCATAGAATTCCAACTCCAGCAAGCCTTCAAAGCTTGGGAAGATTGCTTCCCAAGCTCTAACTACTCCCTGAGACCTATAAAAGGAACCCCAGTGCAAGGTCATGCTCTGCAAGCTTGATTCCGATAGCAAAACCCCCCCTTCCACTCTCCACTCTGGTTGAGAAGCTCTGCAAGCTCCAGCGACTCCTGATCTCCCTTGTCGTCTGACCACAATACCGACGGTGGATTCTTCTTCCTCATCTTCCTCCGCATCATGCAATACTAGCCGCCGTCGTTCTCTCTCCGTCGTCGTCGCTGTCTTACCTACCAGAGTGCTTTCTTCCCCAGCATCGGCCTACCAACACCAGTGCCATTCTCCCCCCTTTTTTATATTATATTAGGGTTAGTTTAGTTAGTTTAGCATCTTAAGTTAGTTTTCCTCCCCAAAAACTCAAAAATATCCCCTCGAGTACGCAGTTCACCCACATCTTCCCCGTCTCCAGCCACACCTCCGACGAGGCATCCTCGCCGCTACACACTTCTATCTGCCTTGCCAAAACCCTCACAACCTTCACCATGACTCACCCATCAAAACCCCTCTCCTATTTTGCTCCAACGCTTACCCAACCACACCCCCAAACAACCCACGTTCCTCCATCCATCTCTGTCACCACCTGGCCACCTCACGTACTCCCACACCACGAAATCATCACCGATCACTTCCTCGCCTCACGAGATGCTATTGAAACTTTTAATCGGAGCTTTTAGCCCATATTTCATGTTTTCAAATTCAAAACGGGAGCTCCACCGCCACTGTCATCTTTGCCTATTCTTCGTTGTTCTCCGACCGTCCCACGACCAGGCAACATCCTCAGGACTTGTTGACTACATCGAGGGCTTGCTTTAGGTCAACTATTGCTACTAAGGGAGCCTTCCTCAACCTCAATTAGATGCAATAGCCGTGGCACCTCCATCGGGGAATACGTGAAGGAAGTGGGATACTTTAGTCTTACCTCGGAAGCCACCAAGCAACCACAATCGGATATATTGAATTTGTGCTTGTGGCTTAGAGCCTTAAGACACACAGGGGGGGTGAGGTCCCTTGCACACGTCCCTCACACGCCTTGCCCATGATACTGCACGTGGGCCTGGCTCCGACCCATTTACCATCCTATGCCCGTGCACACTTCGGCTGCTACCCCACGCCGGCAGCCTTGGTCTCAGGTGTGCTCTAGACTGATTACCCGGTATCCCGGTACTGTGCATGACCTTGTGATGGCAGAAGAAAGGTGGAACACAGACAGAGAAAAGAGAGAGAGAGTGCAGGGCAATGAGGGTTTTGCTCTTTAGTATTCTCGACACTTAGCTGCATCTAAAGAGGGTGCCCCTCTATGCATGAAGAAGAAGAGCCAAGGCAGAGGGACAGAAGAAAGAAAGGAGAAGGAAGGACTGTGCACATAGAGAAAGAAGAAGAAGAGAAGTACATTGTCCTCTTGGCACTGCAGCAAGGCTGACTTAAGTCGTCTGATTGAGTGCCTTATCGTTTGATGGAGTGCACTGTGCACTAATGTTTGCATGGCTAATACTGTTCATTTATTTAGATGATTAAGTAATTATTATATGTGTATCTAAGCTAATAATTGGTGATTCAAATCATCATTATTTTGTCTTAGATGTCTTTTTGCCTCAATAGATTCTTGATATACTCATGTGTTGCATTGAATATTAGTTTTGAGTAATTATTATCATTAATTGTGCTCATTTACATTATATGTTGAGATTAGTGTGTGAATTCCATATTTGCTCCTAGTGAATGGCCTTAGACTTCATTCGAGTTATAAATTTTATCTGTTTTGAGCGATTTTGTCATATGCTACAACACATCTCTTAAACAATGATGAATCTGCTATAAACACTAGGATCAGATGAGGGTGGATACGGATCCATCCTTGGTGTGAGTGGTGGTAAATGTTATGCTCAGTCTCCCTACTTGAGGGTGGTTGCACGTACGTGTTCTGTTATGTGGCGGTGGCTCTCTGTAATTGTTGAGTCAACTCGTCCACCTTATTCTCAATGGTAGACACCTTATCCAAGTGATTGGCCACTAATTCTAGATCAACGGATGTAGATTAGCCTTGAGTCTCATGTGCCTCTCGTGTGTTTGTCAATGCACGGGTGGTCGTCCGGTCGAACACACCCATAGATTCATTGTTTATGGAGTTCTCACACATGTTCTCGAGAATCTCCCAAATGGTATCTTCCTGTTGACCCATGATGTTCCCACCACAGGTTTCATTGACAAAGAGTCTGATATCCTCATGGAGTCCCCTGGTAAAAGGATTGGACTTGTTCCTATTTAGGAACTCCATGATGGGGGCATTTCCGCATGAAATCCAAAAAGTGGTCCCATGCCTTATGAAGTGGTTCTCCCGCATTCTACATGAAGTGCATGATCTGGTTCCTCAAAGTGTTCGTTCGACCAACTGGGAGGAATTTATTCAGGAATTCAGATTGGAGTTCCTCTCATGTGTTGATCGGATGAGTTAGAGTCTAATACCAGTGGGCAGCCTTGCCATAAGAGAGAGGTAGAACATCTTCATGAGTAGGATGTCCTGATTCTGAACAAGAGGCCTGAAGTTCTGGGCCACATGTTTCAACTGCTTGATGTGCTGGAAGGGATCTTCGGAGTTCAATCTGTGGAATTTTGGGATAGCTTGAATCATATTAGATTTAAGTTCAGTTTTAGGTCCTCCAGCTGGGATTTGCACCCTGGGATATCTCCACCGCAGCAGGATTGTAATGATCTCGCATTTGAGGATGTGATTGTGCAACAAACATGGGGCCTAATATACCTAAATTAAGTTATATTTCAGCTTAACTTGGGAGCAATGCACACATACGCATCATAATTATCATCATAGTTGATTTGCTAGCTTTATAGATAATAATGTTATTTTACACTCTACGAGAGAGGCTATATAAATTGTAGATGATTCGAGGTCGTAGATGATAGATCAAACCATACGAATCTGATCAGGATGATGACAGGAGTTCAATGCTTCCAAAATCTTCATGATTAGACTTTCGTAGCACCACATTCAACCCATAGAAGATTAGAGGCCAAGGAGCAAGATAGCAGAGATCCAAACATCAGATGAAAAATCCGACCATACGGATGGATCTGAATCAACGATTGCAGTCCAACGGCCTAAAACTTGTCTTAATCGGAGCCCTGTAGCATCAACTACAAAGGTAAGAAGATTAATGGTCAGGATGGTGCCACGTGGCACCATCCCAACAATCCATCGCCATGCCCTGCCATATGTAGGTGATAAAGGATGTGCTGTGATCCTTTTAAGTCATCTGATTGAGAGATCGGATGGCTGAGATTGGAAGCACGCATAAAATCATGAGGAAGCACGTGTGAAGGGTGAGTTGATGGGAAGAAAAGCATGATTTGTAATTAGGGTTTTTAAATCGTTGTAACACACCAATTTGCAATCGCTTTTACAATTTATAAACCTAGATAGCGATGGCATCTAGGGTCGTCTAAGAAGGTAGGAATGCACTTTAAAACTCTCGCTTGACAATAAGGAAATCAACTTTCTTTTTTAATTTTTGAATATAATATTGTTTTTGGATTTTCAAATAATGGGCAATTATGTAATTGTGAGCAGGAAAACGATTACACCTAAATTGCTAATGCTAACACTAAAGTGACAAGATAATCCTCACTCTAAGCACACCCTAGATACGTGAAGACCTAGGGTAATTAGAGAGAGGGAGTGAAATGTTCTAGAAAAGACAATAAATAAAGATGCACAAAATTTAAGAAAGGAAACTTAATATAAAGAGAAACTTGTTTGACAGGAATGCTCGTAGAGGAATGCTTCTACTACAAAATTAAAGACAAAACCTGGTAAAACAAAGGTCCTCCTAGTGATGGTGGTGAAGAGGAGAGAGTCCTTGCTCCAAGCTTAGCTTCTCCTAGGCTTGAAGAGGATCTGTCCTTCTCCTTCCTTCTCTGGAAAGCTCCTCCAAGTTGGTGTCCTCCTTGGCAAGCCTAAGATGGGTGTGCCCTTGCTCCTCTAAGGGTGGATGGATTCCACCCACAAGACCTCCTCCTAGGGTAGGCGCATACCCTAGGTCTTCTCCTCTACCTAGCCGTCCTCCTAGTGATGTTGCTCCTTGGCTTGGACCAACGAAGAAGGGAAGAAGAAGAAGGTACCAAGGAGGTAAGGGATAGCCTCCTTAATCTTCTTCTCCCCTCTCCTTCCTATGGCCGAATTTAGGTGTATCTAAGTAGGAATTAATGTAGCCAAGGATGGGGGTTAATGGTGGTAGGTAGGGGGGATATATAGGAGTGGTGATGGGGATGTAGGTGTAGGTGATGTGTAGGGTTAGGATGGGCTTATGAGGGTGGTTAGATGATCCGAGGGCTAGGGTTTTTTGGCTAGGGTTTTCCGAAGTGGCACTTGGCCCATATTTTCTATTATGGGTTGAGTGATAATCTAAAGAATTTTGTTGATGCGGCATGTGGGGGCAATTTCTTAAGTCGAGATGTTGAGGGAGCCTTTCAATTGTTTGAGAATATGAGTGAAAATTCCCTCAACAATGCCTCAACGTCTTTCTTTAACAAAGCTAATCAACAAAGAAGCGGAGTTTATGAAATTAACAACAATTCAAACTTGGTTGATTTAGAGATAATTGCACAACGATTAGACAAGGTGGAACTCGTGGGAAAGAATGTGGAGAATTTGGATAAGAAACTGGATAATCTTCCAAAAGGTGGGAGTTCCTTATGTATACAATCTAGATTAAACCCTATGCCTACCGAAAGAATGAATATGTTAACCCACAACCAACTCCCCAACCCACTAGGTCAAGAATCAATCACAACATCAATGACCGATGACTCCACCTATGAGCCAACTGTACTTGGGCCCATCTCTTTCAGGGTGACAAGGAGGGACCTTGATGCCCTCAAATTCTGAACTAGGCAGCTCGATGCCTAGTTATCCTAAGGATGCGAATGCACTCCAAGGTTACACTAGAAATGAGCCTTGTTCAAACACTTATAACCCTGGATGGAGCAACTATCCTAACTTTGCTTAGTCAAGTCAGAAACCCGCCCAGGGTCCTAACTCGACTAAGCTAAACACTTATGGGCAACCTAGTAGGTACACACAACCACAAACATATCAACCACAACCTACTCAGGAAAACCAGCCCTTTGATTTGAGTCTAGTCCTCAAAGAAATGCGAGAGATGAATCTGAGACATAAGGAAGAGATGAATCAATTGAGGACAGAACTAATGGGACGACTAGACTAGCTAGTTGATGCTAGACAACATGGGATGCTACCATCCAACCCGCCCCCAACCCAAGAAATTTTAATAGGGTTAACCAAAGCAACACATGGGAGCAATAGGCACATGTAGTTCAACCTGCTCCCCAGCACCCACCTGGTTTCGCCAACCCTAGTCAGGCTCCACCAATTTTGCAGAACCTACCTCAACCTTTCAACCATAATGCCTTTGCCGATGTAGTAACCTTAAGAAATGGGAGACAGACCCAAGATCCTTACCCTTCTAAATCTAGACCTAGACAAGATCTTGAGGAGCCCGAATCTGACCTAGGAGATCAAGAAGACAAGGATCAAGACCCAAACACTCATGATTTCTCTCAAGCACCCTTTCCTGAAGCCTTGAACAAACCTAGGAAAAAGAAACCCAATCTATCTGAGGAGTGGCTTGATATGTTTAAACAAGTCCAGGTGAACATACCACTCCTCGAAGCCATTGAGAATATCCCAACCTGTGAGAAATTTTTAAAGGAGATGTGCACGCCTAAATGACAGGCCAAAACAACAAAAAGGGTAGTGTTATCCAAACAAGCTAATGCTGTTATCCTTAGAAACCTACCCCGAAAATAAAAAGACCCAGGAGCCCCTCTGATCTCGTGCGTTATTGGAGATACCACTTTTGAAAGGACTCTATTAGATTTAGGTGCCTCCATAAATCTGATCCCCACTATGTTATATGAAAAATTTAACTTTGGAGAGCTAAAACCAACTGAGGTCACATGACAATTAGCTGATCGATCTATGACCATGCCAAGGGGGATTACTGAGGATATAATTGTCAAGGTCTGTGATTTTTATTTCCCAGTAGATTTCTTGGTCCTTGACATGGAGGTACCAGAAAACTTGAAGAATACCCCAATAATCCTAGGAAGACCCTTTTTAGTCACCGCCATGGCGAACATTGATTGTTAGTCTGGCAATATGGAAATCAAATTCGGGGATAAGAAAATCAAGGTTAACATCGTTAAGGTGATTAAACAATTTGAGGATTGTGGAATGCTAGAAGATTATGAGGATCATACTATTGAATATTGTATGGAATTAGGAATATCCCAATTTGGTCCTATAGGCCTTGACACCCAAACCAATCAAGAGGTCAACCCACCAATCACTGACTTGATTCTTAGACCTCTTGAGGGAAACTATGATCGACCATTGGACCCTTTATCCCAAGGATCCAAACCTGAACTTAAACCTCTTCCTGATCATCTAAAGTATGTTTTCTTAGAAACTGATCAGACTTATCCTAAACTCAAGAAAATCATTTAATTCAAGTTTTGGGAAGAAACAATAGAGCAATTGGTTGGACATTGGATGATCTAAGGGGAATCGGTCCTATTTACTACACCCATAAAATCTACACTGAGGATGGATCAAGACCCTCCCGGGAAATGCAGAGATGATTGAATCCCAACATGCGAGAGGTAGTGAAAAAGGAAATAATTAAGTGGTTAGATGTAGGAATAATCTACCCAATCTCTAATAGCCCATGGATCAGTCCTGTACAAGTGGTTCCTAAGAAATTTGGACTAACTGTGATTACTAATAACAATGGGGAATTGATTCCAACCCGCATAGCTTTCTCTTGGAGAGTCTGCATCGACTACAGGAAGTTGAATAGTACAACGAAGAAAGACCACTTTCCACTACCTTCATTGATCAAATCTTGGAAAAACTAACTGGCAAAAAATTCTTCTATTTCTTGGATGGCTGACGTGCACTCGTGCGTGTGTGTTAAGAAGTGTCGTTATAGTCATACTTGCAATGCCGGTTTTAAAGTAAGGAAACGGAGGTGAGTCCGAGTGTCGGTCTCAGGGAAGCGTGAAAATCAGATTTTTCCTATCACTTGTTGTCACGGAAATTGCAGAGTTTTGCTTGCGAAAGGTGCGGTTGAAAAGCGAGAGAGAGATAGAGAGAGAGAGAGATTAGGGTTAGAGTCGTTTCTTTGCTTGATCATGCAACTTAAACAGGAAATCAAGTAAACACTGAATGGAAAGTAACTTCATTAATCATGCAGCTTTAGTTCACAGCTTACAGCATTAAATACATGCTTAAATAAAAGTAAGGGAAAGCTTAAAAGAGAGGAAAAGAGAGAGAGTGTGGGAGAGTGGCGAGGCAGCCACGGCGGTGGAGATGGCTCCGTCAATGGCTCGTCGTCTCCGGCGATTACAAGAGGGCCTAAAGCTAGCTAAGAGAGGGGTAGAGTAGTTGTAAGGGAAGTGAATGCCTTGAATGAGTGGTTGGAGGGGGTTTAAATAAGGAGAAGGGCTTTCAAAAAGAAGAAGGGGCTTTAGTGACGTCTGGGACGTTGCTAAAACCCTTCCAAAAGCGTTGGTGAAGCCCTCCAGCTTGCCAGTCACACGCCCGTGCCATTCTTCTTCACGCTTGATTCGTGGCTACTGCGTAAGAGCCATTCGATCGAAGATCGGACGGCTGAGATCGTCCCTTGGGTGCGCTTGGATCGTGCCTCAGGCACGTGTGTGCGCGCGCGTGGGTGCCCGTTGTCTGAGGGCGCATCGCATGGTGCGATCTCGGCCCCCCGCTGCTGATCGGGTGGCCCAATTTTGCCGCACGCCTCTCCATCTTTGATTCTTCATCCCACGCAACTCGAACCCGCGTCACCTACGTGTGGGCATGCGAGCTCACCGCTGCGCCACGCCAGCTACTTTGTCGCGTCGATAGCTGCGGGCGCACGATTCTCGGCCATCCGATCGAAGATCGACTGCCGAGATTTGATCTCAGCTGAAGGAGGCAGCAGCGCGTAGTGAGCGGGGGGTGACGTGGCGCAACGAGGGCCGTTGATCATCAGATCAATGGTCAGAACTTCTTGGGCCCATTGTAGGAGCTCGGGATGTCGGATTTGGCCGATCTTGAGTCCGTTGGACTCTGTTTGTCATTCTGAATCCATCCGTGCAGTCTGATTGCTCATTTGAGGCCTACTTTGACAAGTGCTTACACAAATGGCCATTAATACAGTTTTATAAGCAATCTTGGTATATGATGCATGCAATGCTCCCATTCTACTTATGTTGTGTCTTTTATTCTTAAGATGGGCCCTATTTAACAGAATTATCTCCCCCATATGTAGTGTTATCATACCCCCATGCTTACTCTTTGCTAGTCCCTAGCAAGGTTTATTCTAGCCTTTATTTTCTTTCAGAATTTAAGAGGTAATTGCTTAGACACTTCATCACTTGTCAATAGGAGGAAATATACCAAGATCTTAATCTACAAAGACTAAGCAGTGCCCGGGTGTCTGCCAAAATATAAATCACCCGAATCCTTGCTTTAATGTATATAACTATACATATGTATATGTATATATATATATTTAGAATTTTTTCAGAATTCAGCGTGGGTTGGTAACTTTTTACAGCTACCCAACCCACCCAAAACTCGGTCAAAACCCTAAGTGCTAAGCATCTTGGTGTGAAGATTGTGATAGACTCACTTAATGGTAATTCAGATAGACTTCAGGTTTCTACGCCCCTAGGTGATCGGAGGAGGAAATATATTTGCCTGAAGGTGTATTTGTTCGATTGGTAGCTTTCTCCCTACGCTTATTTTAATTGAGGTCAACACAAGGATTCCTCCAGTGTATATCTCCCCAGCTTGTACTACTTCCCCGCTTCTTCCTTAAGTGTTTTGGTTCTTTTTGTGCAGTTATTGAGCTAGGCTCTGGACAACCGACCAATGGGCTGTTACCCACGATCACTTGCCAGCCATACTCCTGCAGTGAAGTGTGGTTTATTTTATTTTTTTCTCCCCCCTTTCTTTTTTCGTAGGTGGCTTCCCTGCTCTCAAATGTACTTAGAGGCGATGAAGAAGAAATGGTCCTGTGACTGGGTTTTGGACAACCTGCCAATGGGTTTTTACCCACGACAACTTGCCAGCCATACCACCCTAGAGAGTTCATTAGCTACCCAATTTCTGTCAAAATCTCCGAGTGAGTCTATGCAAAAATGTGTGCAGATGCTTAGACTCAAAGTTTTTCTGAGTTAGAGGGTGAGTTGATAAGTCATATACTTATCACCTTATTTAGTAGGTGGATTAGAATAGCTTAAGGTTGCAAGGATTCGAAGCTAAATCCATATTTTAACGGACAGCAGGGCTGATTAAGCCTGATAGCCTGAAAAGTCTAAGTGTTTAAGTTCTTTTTGTATTATTTCCCACTATTGACAAGTTACTAATGCCTAAGTTTCTTCCTAAATTCAATTTTTTTTTTTAATTTTATTTTATTCAGACTGATTAAATGAGCTGGGATTGTGCAATTTACTACCCCCCCATGCTTAAGTTGGACAATGTCCTCATTGGCAAATACATGGATAGAAAGGGGTTCAAAAAGATAGTACCTGAGTGACGTAAAATACCGGATTAGTCTAAATCCTCTGGGTTGCCTCCTAGGAAGCGCCGAGTTTAATGCCTCCAGCTAGGCGGTGCTTTGTGTCATCCCTCAACGAGGGTGACACTCTCCTTTGGGGGAACCTGGGTGAGGAAGTGTTTCAATCTTTGATCATTAACTGTAAAAGTGTGCCCAGTGTTAGGATCGGCTATTTCAACTGTCCCATTAGAGTAAGGCTTAACCACCTGAAATGGTCCTGTCCATTTAGACCTGAGTTTCCTCAGGAAGAGTTTTAGGCGGGCGTCAAACAGCCAAACTTGCTGGTTAGGCTCAAAGGTTTTTCTATGAATGAGTCGGTCATGGACGGCTTTCATTTTCTCCTTATATAGTCGACTATTTTCAAAAGCGTCCCGACGAATTTCTTCGAGCTCAGATAATTGGAGCATCCTCTGTGCACCGGCTAACTGGGAATCCATGTTACATTGCTTGACAGCCCAGTAAGCCCGGTGTTCCAATTCAACAGGAAGATGGCAGGCTTTGCCAAAGACCAGGTGATAAGGTGACATGCCTATCGGGGTCTTGAAAGCGGTCCTGTATGCCCACAGGGCATCATCTAGTCGTGTGGACTAGTCTTTCCTGTCAGGTCTCACAGTCTTCTGTAAAATGTTCTTGATTTGTCTATTTGAGAGCTCGGTCTACCCATTTGTTTGCGGATGATACAGGGTAGCAATGCGGTGGTTCACCCTGTATTTTCTGAGTAGGGCACAAAATTGGGAATGGGTAAAATGGCTTCCACCATCACTGATCATGGCCTTGGGTATTCCAAACTGAGAAAACATGTTCTGCTTAATAAAGTCCATGACAGTCCTGTGATCGCATCGGCGGGTATCGACGGCTTCAATCCATTTGGAAACATAGTCTACTGAGACTAGGATGTACTCAAAGCCGTTGGATGGTGAAAAGGGGCCCATAAAATCGATACCCCAGATGTCGAAGATTTCGACAATCAAAATGGGCTGGAGGGGCATCATATCTTTCTTGGTCATGGTCCCCAACGTTTGGCAGTGTGAGCAAGTCTTGGCAAAGTTGTGTGCATCCTTAAATAGGGACGGCCAGTAAAATCCAGACTGCAGAACCTTTGTAGCTGTTTTCTTTCCAGAGAAGTGGCTACCACAAGCCTGGTCATGATAGAAGGAAAGCACACTCTGAACTTCGTCTTCGGGGATACACCTCCAGATGATCTGGTCAGCACAGAGGCGAAACAGCATGGGATCATCCCATAAATAATGCTTGGCCTCAGCCAAGAACCTGTCCTGTTGCTGTATGGACCAGCTGTGCGGGGTTTGTCCTACAACTAGGTAGTTGACGTAGTCAGCATACCATGGCAGTCTCTTGTCTTGCACAGCCAGAATGTGTTCATTGGGGAAGGCATAAGATAGAGGTAGGGAGGGTCCAATGTGGTCTGGATGAAGTCTTGACAAGTTGTCAGCCACCACATTCTTCGATCCGACCTTGTCACGGATTTCCAGGTCAAATTCTTGCAAAAGCAGGATCCATTTGATGAGCCTGGGCTTTGCATCCTTCTTGGCCAACAGGTGCTGGATGGCTGAATGGTTAGTGTAAATAGTCACGTGGGATCCCAGCAAGTACGATCGGAACTTTTCAAGTCCAAAGACTACAGTGAGCAACTCTTTCTCTGTGACCGTATAATTTCGTTGGGCCTCGTCCAACGTTTTGCTCGCGTAGTAGATCACCACAGGCTTCTTGTCTTTCCTTTGTCCCAGGATAGCTCCTATGGCAAAATCTGATGGATCACACATAATCTCAAAGTCCTGGGACCAGTTTGGGGGTTGAAGTACAGGTGCTGTGGAGACTAAGTCCCGGAGGGTGTGATAAGCCTGGATGCAATCAGAAGACATGTGGAATATGGTGTCGTTGGCTAGAAGGTCGGTCAAGGGTTTGGAAAGCTTGGAAAAGTCTTTAATGAACCTTCGGTAGAAGCTAACATGTCCTAGAAATGAGCGAATCTGTCGGACTGAGCTAGGTGGAGGGAGTTTGGAAATCAAATCAACCTTAGCCCGATCTACCTCGATGCCCCTATGCGATATGATGTGATCGAGGACAATTCCTTCTTGAACCATAAAATGGCTCTTTTCCCAACTTAACACCAGATTAACCTCGATACATCGTTTCAGGATTTTCTCCAAGTTGCTCAGGCAATGGTCGAATGAATTCCTGAATATAGAGAAATCATCCATAATGTCCTCTAAGTATTCACCCACCATTTCTGAAAAAATGGCTAGCATGCAACGCTGGAAGGACGCAGGTGCGTTGCATAACCCGAATGGCATTTGACGGATTGCAAACATGCCGTAAAGGCAAGTGAATGTGGTATTTTCTTGATCCTCCGGAGCAATTGCGACTTGGTTATATCCTGAATATCCATCCAGGACGCAAAAATACTTCTGCCCTGCCAATCTTTCAAGGATTTGGTCAATGAATGGTAAGGGGAAATGGTCCTTCTTAGTGGCTTCATTGAGCTTTCTATAATCAATACACACCCGCCATGTGGTGGTGGTGCGGGTGGGGAAGGATTCGCCATGATCATTGCTGACAACGGTGAGCCCAGCTTTCTTTGGAACTACTTGAGTGGGGCTCACCCAGGGGCTATCGGAGATAGGATAGATGATGTCGACGTCAAGCCATTTGATAATTTCTTTCTTAACAACCTCCTGCATGTTTGGATTTAAACGTCTCTGCATCTGGCGAGAAGGTCTTGCCCTATCTTCTAGGTAAATCTTATGGGTGCAATAGGTGGGGCTAATTCCTCTTAAGTCAGAAATGGTCCAACCAATGGCTGCCCGATGTTCTGAAAGGGCTGCGGTCAGCCTTAGTTCCTGATCCTTGGTTAGATGAGAATTAATAATCACTGGGAAGGTCTGGTCAGGTCTAAGGAAGACATACTTGAGATTCTCGGGCAATGGCTTAAGTTTAGGTGTGGGTGGAACCACAGTTGATGGAAAGGAAAGGGCGAGAGTTGGTCAACATCGATCTCCTCAAATGGTGTTGTGTGATGGTACTCATCCTTACAGAGGTCCACGGGTAGTGATGGTGACGGGTCAGAACAGTCATTACGGGTTTGGTGGTCTGATACAGAACTAAGGGTGAGGCATTCCTTGATTAGAGTTTCCATGGGATCATGTTCCTCAACGCAATCGTAATCAAAAGACTTTGTCGCCCGGAAGATATCCAATTGCATTTTCCTGTCTCCGAAGGCGATTTCCATACATCTCATGTCGCAATCAATGTTTGCCTTAGCCGTAGCTAAGAAAGGTATGCCTAAGATTATGGGTGCGTTCTGTAATTTTTCAGGGACTTCCATGTCGAGCACCAAAAAGTCGATCGGGAAATAGAAGTCCTTGACTGGTATAATCATGTCCTCGACAACTCCCTTTGGGGTTTTCACTGATCTATCAGCCAGTTGGATGGTGACAGGTGTTGGTGTCAACTCTCCGAAACCAAATTGATGGTACAGGGTTGTTGGAATCAGATTGATAGAAGCACCTAAGTCCAGAAGCGCTCTATCAAATGTCATGTCCCCGATATTGCAGGAAATCAGGGGCGCTCCTGGGCCAGTTCGCTTGAGCGAAAGGTTGCTTCATATTACGGAACTTGCTTGTTCGGAGAGCACAACCTTCCTAGGTGCTTGAGGTCTCAGCTTACGCTTGGATGTACAGGCATCCTTTAAAAACTTGGCGCAAGCAGGGATGTGCTTGACGGCTTCAAGGAGAGGAATATTAATCTGTACTTGCTTAAAGATCTCCAACAGCTCCTCAGTTTCCACAAGATTATTCTTTTTCTTGATTATTTCCAAGGCCTCAGGGTAGGGTGTCTGAATGTGGATTGGGTCTACTTCTGGGTCCTTGGTTGGTGCCTCTTTTGAGTCGAGTATTTCAGCAGGTGAAATCTCGGGGAGAGTCAGCCATTTGGGATCCTGGGTTTTGGTGCCGCTTCTCAGGGTCATCGCATTCGCAGAGGCATTGGGGCCATGGGTTGATCCTTGAGAAGACGAGGACAAAGAAGCACCAAACCCAGGGGGTGTTTGCGGGGTTGGCTGGACCATGTGAGCCTGCTTGGGATTGCCTTGGAACCCTTGCAAATTGGGGCCGCTGTTAATTATGTTTCGCAGGTTCGGTTGTGGCTGGGAAGGTAGGGATCCTTGTTGTTTATAGTCCAAGAGTTGGCTTAACTGTCCCTTCACCAAGGCCATTTCCTCCTGATGCTTCTGGTTCATGTCAGCCATCATCTTTATTAGGGTGTCCATTTGGTTTTGTGGGGGAGAAGCCACCCTATTTTGGTTATATTGGGGTCTAACTGGTGGTCCTTGCTGATAGGGGGCAAGTGTGGCTGCTGGTTTGGCCTGGGCTGGTTTTGGAATTGCGGTGGTTCTGGTTTGTCCAACCAAAGTTGGGGTGGTTACGCCAGCCAATGTTGTAAGTGTTGGAGAAAGGGTCAGGTTTCGCATAACCTTGGACAGCTTGTACATCTTCAAGGATAGCCGATGTTGATGAAGAGGGAAGATAGTAATCAAGGGTTGAGGGAGCAAATGTCCCTCCCTGGAACGTGGTCAGGGGTTGTTCCAGGTTCAGTTGGGTTAAGGGCTGGACTAGGTCAACATTATGTGCTCCCTTTGCTAGGGAGAAGGTCTGTAAGGGGTTCCTGGTCTGGTTCAGTAGCTCATCAATCTTTTTGTCCACCAATTCCACTCGATCTAGTTTCTTGGCAATGATGTCCATGTCAACCATTCCAGAATTTGCTTGTGCCTCATAAATCCCACCACGGGGTTGACTGGACCTGTTGAACTGAATCATGGAGGCATTGTTGAGCGAATTCTCGCTCATAGACTCAAAGAGCTCAAACGCGCTCTCCTCATCCTTGTTCAAGAAGTTTCCCCTGCATGAGGCATCGACGAAGTTTCGTAGGTTGCTGTCCAGACCATGGTGGAAAATCTGGGCCAATTGCCACCTTGGTACTTCGTGGTGTGGGCATTTCCTCAAGAGTTCATTAAATCTTTCCCATGCCTCATGAAATTGTTCCCCACCCTGGAGTGTAAAGGTACTAAAAGCTCTTCTGAGGGCATTGGTCTTTCCTATGGGGAAGAATTTCTTTAAAAGTGCATGCCTCAGTTCTTCCCAGGTGGTGATGGGTCTACCTAGGGTTCTAAGCCAGTGAGAAGCCTTGTCTCTTAATGAGAAGGGAAACATCTTGATTAGGACAATATCAAGGCTAATGTTCCTAGGTTTCACAGTTCGTGCTATGCGGTCGAGATCCTCTAGATGCTGGAATGGGTCCTCATTTGAGCTTCCATGAAAGTGGTTCTGGATCAGACTTAAGACATTCAGTTTCAGCTCAAAACCATCTCCCCCTTTGGGGATCCTAAGGTGTGGCTCGACTCTAATAGCAGAGGGGTTATAGAAATCGCGGAGGGGCCTCGGTTGATCCTGAAATGGTGGTACATCGAGTGGTGGTTGCCCTTGTGTGCCTTGGAAAGGTGGTGGTGGTTGTTCTTGTGGGTTCTGTAATCATTGTATGGCTTGCATGATGGTGTGGATTTGTTGTTGCTGAAGCCAGTGGTTTGCATTAATTTGGGCTTGGATGATGGCCATTGTGTCTGGTGGGGGTTGATCCTCAGCCTCATCTACCCTAGGTTCAGCCATGTTTCAAATAGAATTACGTCACCTAGATTCCTTCCCCAAAATAAACAACTCGGGATGCAGTGAGCGTCTCCTGTGCATGCACAAGAGAAGAACAGGAGGGGATGTGGAGAGCGACAGATGCGAGAAATGTGTTCAATCAAGCAAACAAGCCTAGTCCTTATGGGGTATTCCTTAGGAGACCTAGAAATCTCACAAAGGGTGATTAAGTCCATAAGCACTGGACTCCCCTTCCCAAGGCTAATCTTGCCAGGTTGATTACGAGGGGATTACAAGGAAGGTTTTTCCTTTGGCTTGCTCCTCCGATTCCGTAGACCCCACAACCACGGTCGTTTGACATTGCCTCGCAGCCTAGTCACTAGATTCTACCAAGGAAATGAAAGCCAAGTGCCCACCGAACAAAACCTCACCTTTTGAGACTTAACTCAGTCCTGCCTAGGGCACGTCTACTCAATTTTAAATGGCTAGGATAGTGCTTGTGCTAGAGTTATGTGATGAGGCGTTGATTGGGGTGGTGCCTCTTAATTTTCCACTTTCAAGTTATGTGCTTCTATCAAAACATGGTTTTCAAGCAAGGATTTTTAAGATGTGGTGTCTTTTAGTGTTTCATTTTTACTTTAGTGCTTTTTAGGGTTGACGTGTCTTAATGTTTTCAGATAAGTTTCAGTGGGCACGTCAAGTTCTGCACACAATTTGGTGAAATTAGATTTCCTTTTATTCTGTAGAGGCTCTAAAACCCTAATGTACTCATCCTAATGATCATGCAGCTTCTATTAGATGAGTCGATTTTAGGGTTGAGTGGTGTGGCCCAAGTCAACTCACGGTGGCTTCGCAAACACCACTAAAAAAGAGAAAAGAGCACTCCAAGAATTTATACAGAATGTTAGAGTGCACTTTTTTTTTTTGTGGGGTGATGTGTTAAGGATGTGGGTCAAGCAATCATACACCACATCAATTTTTTCCAATTTTTACAAATTTTTTTGGTTTTTCACGCAAGCAAACAATCATGAGTGAAGGATGACTTACTATCGGTCCTTGTTGCGCCTACTCCCTTGTTACCGTCATGGGATGCGTCGCTTCGCCGTCCAAGCACTGAATTCCTGCAGCCATCAAGTAAAAAGGAAAACAGGGCATTAGACGATGTGAGAATGGATGTGGAATGGAAGTGACAAAACAAATCCATTGCCTCCCCGGCAACGGCGCTAAAAACTGACGTGCGCTTGTGCGTATGTGTTAAGAGGTGTCGTTATAGTCACACTTGCAACGCTGGTTTTAAAGTAAGGAAACAGAGGTGAGTTTGAGTGTCGGTCTCAGGGAGGCGTGAAAATTGGATTTTTCTTATCACTTGTTGTCACAGAAATTGCGGAGTTTTGCTTCAGAAAGGTGCGGTTGAAAAGCGAGAGAGAGATAGAGAGAGTGAGAGAGAGAGATTAGGGTTAGAGTTGCTTCTTTGCTTGATCATGCAACTTAAACAGGAAATCAAGTAAACATTGAATGGAAAGTAACTTCATTAATCATGCAGCTTTAGTTCACAGCTTACAACATTAAATACATGCTTAGACAAAAGTAAGGGAAAGCTTAAAAGAGAGGAAGAGAGAGAGGGGGGAGAGGGCGAGGCAGCCACAGCGGTGGAGATGGCTCCGTCGACGGCTCGTTGTCTCCGGCGATTACAAGAGGGCCTAAAGCTAGCTAAGAGAGGGGTAGAATAGTTGCAAGGGAAGTGAATGCCTTGAATGAGTGATTGGAGGGGGTTTAAATAGGGAGAAGGGCTTTCTAAAAGAAAAAAGCATCGGTGAAGTACTCCAGCCTGCCGGTCACACGCCTGCGCCGTTCTCTTTGCGCCTGATCTGTGGCCGTTGCGTGAGAGCCGTCCGATCGAAGATTGGACGGCTGAGATCTTCCCTTGGGTGCGCTTGGATCGCGCCTCAGGTACGCATGTGCGCGGGCGTCGTCGCCCGACGTGCGTGCACGCATGGTTGCTCGCTGTCTGAGGGCACGCCACGTGGCGCGATCTCGGCCGCCTGCTGCTGATCGGGCGGCCCAATTTTGCCGCACGCCTCTCCGTCTTCGATTCTTCACCCCGTACGGCTCGAACCCGCATCGCCTACGTGCGGGCGTGCGCGCTCACCGCTGCACCACGCCTGCTACTTTGTCACGGTGATAGCGGTGAGCGCATGGTTCTCAGCCGTCCGATCGAAGATCAACGGTCGAGATTTGATCTCAGCTGAAGGAGGCAGCGACGCGTAGTGAGTGTGGGGTGACGTGGCGCAACGAGGGCCGTTGATCATCAGATCAATGGTCAGAACTTCTTGGGCCCATTGTAGGAGCTTGGGATGTCGGATTTGGCCGATCTTAAGTTCGTTGGACTCCGTTTGTCGTTCTAAATCCATCCGTGCAGTCCGATTGCTCATCTGAGGCCTGCTTTGACAAGTGCTTACATAAATGGCCATTAATACAGTTTTATAAGCAATCTTGGTATATGATGCATGCAATGCTCCCATTCTACTTATTTTGTGCCTTTTATTCTTAAGATTGGCCCTATTTAATAGAATTATCACCCCCATATGTAGTGTTATAAATGGCTATTCTAGCTACAATCAAGTAGCCATCCACCTCGATGATCAAGAAAAAATCACCTTCACATGTCCTTATGGAATAGTTGCCTTCCGTAGAATGCCTTTTGGATTATGCAATGCACCAGTGACCTTTCAAAGGTGCATGCTTGCAATCTTTTCAAACATGGTGGGTGATTTCATGGAAATCTTCATGGACGATTGTTCTATGTTCAGGGACTCTTTTGACTCATGTTTGATCAATCTAGAGAAGACTCTACAGAAATGCATTGAGGTGAATCTTGTTCTATGTTGGGAAAAGAGTCACTTCATGGTTAACGATGGCATAGTTCTTGGCCATGTTGTGTTTGAAAAGGGGATCGAAGTGGATAAGGCCAAGGTGGACACTATAACTAAACTCTTGCCACCTTTGATGATTAAGCAAGTGAGATCATTCCTTAGACACGTGGGATTTTACCATTGATTTATTAAAGACATTTCTAAGGTGGCGAGGCCCTTAAGCAACTTGCTAGTAAAAGATGAACCTTTTGATTTTGATTCCAATTGCTTAAGGGCTTTCAATCAGTTGAAGGAGGCTATTACACAATCTCCCATCGTACAACCTCCTAATTGGGATCATCCTTTCAAAATCATGACTGATGCCTCTGATTGTGCCATTGGGGCAGTCTTGGGACAAAAGGTAGACAATAAACCATCCGTGATTTACTATGCTAGTAAAACCTTGGATGAAGCTCAAAGAACCTACACCACTACAGAAAAGGAGTTGCTGGCCGTAGTGTTTACTCTGGAGAAGTTTAGATCTTACCTATTGGGATCTCATGTCACAATCTTCACAGATCACACTACATTAAGGCACCTAATGTCAAAAAGGGATGCAAAATCAAGATTAATCAAATGGATCCTTCTGTTACAAGAATTTGACTTAGAAATCAAAGACAAAACTGGTACCCAAAATGTTGTAGCAGATCTTCTCTCCAGAATCCTGGCAGACTCTACAACTCCTCAACTCTGTGATTCATTCCCTGATGAGACTCTCTTGACTATTTGCAAACTACCTTGGTTTACAGATATTGTCAACTACTTGGCCATTGGAAAATTGCCCATGGATTGGCCTAAGCATAAGTGGGATAAGTTGATTTCCGATGCCAAATACTACTTTTGGGAAGACCCAGAGCTATTCAAAGTTTGCGCAGATCAGGTTATCTACAGTTGTATTCCAGACGAGGAGATCACAAGTGTACTAGAATTCTACCATACTTATGCTTGTGGAGGTCACTTCTCAGGAAAAAAGACAGTAGCCAAGGTACTACAGAGTGGATTGTATTGGCCATCTTTATTCCGTGACTCGTACAACTTCTGTAGGTCATGTATCAATTGCCAAACCTTAGGAAACATGACCAGGAAGGATATGATGCCCGTAAACCCAATCCTTGAAGTCGAGATCTTTGATGTGTGGGGCATTGATTTCTTGGGACCTTTTACCAATTCATTTGGGTACCTGTACATTTTGGTGGTAGTCGACTACATATCCAAGTGGATTGAGGCCATCCCAACTCGAACTAATGACCATAAAGTGGTCATGGACTTTGTACAAAAGAACATCTTTAGTCGGTTTGGTGTGCCCAAAGCTCTGATTAGTGATGGTGGGTCCCATTTCACTCACAATCAATTCAGGACCTTACTAGCCAAATATGGAGTCACTCACAGAATCTCTACTCCATCCCATCCGCAGAACAACGGACAAGCTGAAATCTCCAATTAAGAAATTAAAAAGATCCTTCAAAAGATGATCTGCCCGGATAGGAAAGATTGGTCTACCAAATTGGATGATGCTCTCTGAGACTACCAGACTACGTATAAAACTCCGATTGGAATGTCCCCATTCCGTCTGGTCTACAAAAAATCTTGCCATCTGCCTGTTGAACTTGAACATAAAGCTTATTGGGAAATCAAAACATTTAATTTCGATCTTGATCAATCTAGATGACAAAGAAAACTCCAATTGACTAAATTGGTTGAAATCCGGAATGATGCATATGAAAGTGCAAGAATCTATAAGAATAGGACAAAGACTTTACATGACAAATACATCTCCTGAGAAAGCTTTGTCCCTAATCAAAAGATTTGGTTATTTGATGCACGCTTGAAGCTCTTTTCAAGAAAATTAAGATCAAAGTGGACAGGTCCTTTCATTGTAAGAAAAGTCAACCCTCATGGAGCTGTGCATATCTTGGATCCCAAGTCTGCTCTTGAAACACAGGTAAATGGTCAGAGGTTGAAACCTATATCACTCAGAATTGTGATCCCATTCCAGATGGTCACATCAACCTTCTGGAATCATATTGAAGCTGAACTAAGTCCGGCAAATGATGTTAAACTTAACGCTGGCTGGGAGGTAACCCAGTATTCATTTCAAGTAGCTCTGCATCCTCTGCATCCATACAGACCTGGATTAACAAGCATAGTCAAGTGATATCCCCTCCTCTTGCTTATTATATTTTGATTTTCATGCATACATTTCAATGAGGTCATTATAAGAAATAGGCATGGGGGGTGGACATGGCATGTCTAATTTTTATGTAAAAAAAAAAATGCATTTAGGCATAAAGAATTTTTATTAAGGCTTTATTAGGGATTTATTCTTAACTTGATTCCTAAGTTTAGAATCCAGTATAATTTCACACTTACACGTAGAATTTATAATGGGTCCTCTGTGAAGATCGATAAACATCTTTAATTTGTCAAGAAGAAGCATTTCTCCTAAACCCTTGGACAGTAATTAAGGAGTCATGCAAACTATCTTCTAACAGATCCACCAAACAAGTGTGAGGTGAGAGTAGAAAGTCTACTGGTGCTCTAAGGCTAGTATGGGAAATCTTAACTTCTGGATAATGAGATAATGATACTCGAAGTTAGGCATAGTTTTTGCTCTCGGTTTCTGCATACAAGTTCTTAGTGCGAATCTCTTGAGAGCCACTAAATAAGGCAAATATGCAGAGAGTGGGTTCTGATAAAACTAGGATTGAGGTGGATGGTCATGACCATCCTTTACGGAATCCTCAACTGAAGGAGGGTTTTGATATCAAGGTCAGAAATATGCTATCCTATCCATTCCTTTCTCGGTGCCGAGAATAGGCACTTCTACCAAATAAGCCATGCAATATCCTCTTGAATACCCATAATCCCGAATAATGCCTCGTGAATAAAAGTCGTATGTGTTACTGTGTTGCCTTAGTAGATGTCTGGATGCAAAAGAAAAAGAAAAAGATAGACGTATATATGTCTATGCATATAGAAAAAAAAAATATACATATACAAAAAAAAGAGTAGAAAAGAGAGAGAAAAAGCAGAAAAGAAAAGAAAAGAAAAGAGACTTTATAAGTGTTTTTAGAGTTTATGTCAAGTGTATTGAGGCAACAACACCCATCACCCTCACGATCCACCAAAAATAGCCTTGACCTACTTTTTTGTATTTCTAGCTACCTGAATATGGGCTGAGGAATGCTGACTTAGTCATAGAGTTATCAGAACCTAATCAAAGTGTTAGTGCCAGGAGAGACCACCAAGTGTATTGATAAATCTGGTGAGATTGTGAGCTCAGAAAGAAAGAAAATAAAAAGAAAAAGAGAAAGGAAGAGAAAGAAAGAGAGAGAATGAGTACAAAGGAACTAAAGAGAGCATAGTGTCTCGCCTCTCTCTGAGTTGAATTATTTAATAATATGGAAATCTAGGTTCTAAAGTACTAGTTTATATGTAGCACCATATGAGTGTGAGACACCAAAAATAAATCCACTTGGCTCAAAAATCTTCTACCTAACCCAAAAGTTGGGGCTGGATATACAGTTTACCTTATAGCCCTAAGGGGAGAAGCTTTCTTATCCTAATAGATTTTTACTAAGGGTTAAGTACGAGCTTTAGATGAGGATTGATTTTCACTTGGATCCGTTGCATAGGCTACAACAAAACACAATCACGATCATCTGGATTACTAAAGCTTCAGATAAAAACAAAAGACATAAACCTCTAGTCAAACGCTTGATAAAAATTACTCATGTAGGACCACTTTGCATTCAGTCATGCATTTGCTAGGGACTAGCAAGATTTAGGCATGGGGGTGTGATTGGATAGCAATCATGTGACCTAAATCACCTGAATTAAGTTAGATTCTTGCATAACTTAAGAATAATGCATACATAGGCATCGTAATTTGTACAATATGTAGTTTATTAGTCATACAGATAATATCGCCATTTTATGACTTAAAAGAGATGCTTTTAATCACAAATTATTCAAAGCCGTAGATGTTAGATTAGACTGGACAGATCTGATCAGAACGATGATGGGAGTCCAACGGTTCTGAAATCATCCCGATCAGACAACCAGAGCATCATGTGTAGTCCATAGAATAACAGAGATCATGCATCCAAAGGACAAAGATCCAAGCCTTAGATGAAGAATCCAACCACACGGATGAATCCAGATCGATGATCGTAGTCCAACGGCATAAAAATCAACCCTATCGAAGGTCTACATCACCAGATACAAAGAAAAGAAGATGGACGGACATGATGGCACCACGTGGTGCCATCACAGCCTCTCTCTCACCATGGCCCATCTAGGAAGGCCGCACTACATGCTGTGGGCTATTGGATCTCCATCCAACAGTCATGAGCGCACCACATCGCCGGCTGGACTGGATAAGCATAAATAGAAACAAACAAGTATATTTAACAAAAGGTTCACGTAGCGCATTGGCTCATGTGTGTGCGCGGAAGTGGGTGACGCATGTTTGAGCCGGGTACTACGCGAAATTGAAGCGGCGTTGGCTGTACGAATGCGGGCGGTTGCAATTGCCGATCGGAGGGCGTAGGCACACCCATGTGGCACGATGATAGCACGTAGCAGGTGGAAGCACGATCTCACGCGCTTGCTTCGATGCTAAGGTAGCGAGGCCCATTACGATCAGATGGCTGATGTTAATGCGAGATTAAGGCTTGAGCAGCGAGGTAGAAAATACGAAGGCGCGGGTAAGGAGGATCCAAAGACGTGCTATGGAGGATCGATGATGCAAGGTGTGCCATGTGTCAGCACCAGAGTGAATCCGTGTGATAAGAAGGAAATTGAAGAAGTTTTAAGGCCAAATCAGAGCCGTTGATCTCCTGATTGACGGATCTGATTAGCTACGGGGTTGCTGCATGAGATTAAGGGTTAAAATATCCTTTTTACCCTCCATAAAAGCTGTAAAAGATGGCCCAGGGCCCCCCAGTTGAAGCATCTCTCTCCCATCAACTCTAGATCTCTTTTACTGTCTCCTCTACAACTCCGTCTCGATGCTCTGGATCTGAGGTGTTGCTGCATCTCGCACAAGCATCCCACAAGCAACGTCGTTTCTCTGCTACTTTCTTCTCTCTCTCTCTCTTTCTATCTATTTGCTATCTATCTGTCTCTGCTAGATTTCTATTGTGAAAAACATTATCTAATTGCAATAAAATTCTGATTCTCTGGATATCTGCTTTATAAATATATACATATATATATATCTGGTTAGAAATAGTTTTATTGAAATGCTTATGCATAAATTGAGATTGCCTCCCTACGAATGACCTTGTACTCACCGGAGTTTTATAAATTTATTTGTCGATGTGTTTTCATGCTATACTATATCTAAATAACTTTTAAAACATGAATTACTCCTCGAACAGTAGCTTAGGTGTAAGGTGGAGATAAGGGGAATTTTGGAGGGAAGATGTTGGCTCCAACTTCTTGGTGTCTTTTGGAGGTAGTGGTGTGAAAAGGTGTGGAGGTTGGTGGTTGGCACCAAAAAGGGAAGGAGGTGGAGGTGTTTTCAGGTGGAGCTAGTAGTTAAGTTGAGGTGGAGCTAGGTTAGGGTTTTAGGTAGGTGGTGTATGGCCATGGTGGTGGAGCTTGTTTTGAGCTTAGCTAAGCTAGCATAGGTAGTAGAGTAGAGGATGAGTAGGATGGAGCTAGGGTTTAGGGAAGAGGAGCTGAGGAAAAATTGTCTGGAGCTGGAATGAAATTGCATTGGAGCTGGAATGCTGAAGAGGACTTCATGAAGAGTCAACTACTTAGCTTAGCTAGCTAGTTCTTATGCTAGTAGCTATGCTTGGGTAGTTGAGCTAAGTTGAGTTGGTTTCAACCTAACTAAAGCTACGTTGGGTTGGAACTGCCTTTGATGGGAACTCCTTAGCTAGCTAAGCCACTACTTGACAAGTTGTAGCTAAGTTGGAGGGAGTTCAGGTACCATGAGCTGAGTGGAGCTGGGGAGAGCTAGACCTAAGTTGAGGTGGACTCTTGTCAACTTAGTTGAGCTAGCTAGAGCTTCCAATGAACTGATTTGAGCTGAGATTAGTTAGACTCAACTAAGTTGAGTTGAATCTGAGCTGACTTGAGCTAAGATGAGCTGCCCTAAGCTAATATGAGCTGAATGGAGCTAATGGAGCTAACCTTAACCCAAGTGAGTTGGCATCCAACTATGATGAGATAGATCTAACTAAATCCCAGCTGGTTTGAGCTTCCTCTTCACCAGTTGCCTTCTTGAGTGTTAGGGTTTTAGGGATCTGTATATCTGTTCATCCCTAATACTCAAATAAATGTGTCAAAAACCCAACAAAACATGCAATGCATGCCTAAGCTAATAGTTGCCTAAATGCAGCCCAAAAACTCATTTAAGGAGTTAAAATCCTAAGAGCTAGGTTTGTTTTAGGGCATAAGAATGATGATAAACTAGAGTTTATGATGAGCGGTGCAGTGTGATCATGAAAATATGTAGTTTGTTAATTAGGTAATTTAGTGTCGTTGCAACGCATAAATCCGCTTTCGCTTTTAAATTTATATCCTAGATAGGGGAGTATCTAGGGTCGTCCAAGGAGGCCAGAGGCAAAAATTGCAATTCAATTCTCTTGCTAAAAACACATCTCAACTTTCATTTTTGGTATTTTAAATATGTAATTTTTTTGTTTCAAAAAGATGAGTGCAAAATGCGAATTGTAGCGGAAAGTACTAACACCTATAATTGCTTAACTAAAACTTAAAAGATAGATATATCCTCTTCCTAAGCTCACTATAGGCAAGTGGAGGCCTAGAGTAATTAGGAAGAAGAGGTGAAACAAGTGCTAGAACCAAAACAACAATTGCAATGAAAGTAAAAAAAGAAGGCAATTTGATTAACTAGAATTTGTGTCCTTTTTTGAAGACAAGTAGAGGAATGCTTCTACTAAAATGAAAAAATCTAAAAGCAAGAAAAAAAACACAAATCCTCTTGCAAAAATTGGTGAAGAAGAGAGTCTTCTTGCTCTAAGCCTAGCTGCTCCTTGGCTTGAAAAGAGGGCCTCCTTCTTCTCCTTCCTTGAGAGCTCCTCCAAGGTGGATGCTACCACCTTCAATGCTCTCCTCGAAGGGGTGGGTGTGCACCACCCTCAAAAGCTCCTCCAAGGTGGCATGGACCACCTTCAAGATCTCCTCCAAAGATCTCCCTTGCCTGGCTTCTCCTTTGGCTAGCGTGACTCAAGAGAGAAGGGAAGAGGGGAAGGCACCAAAGGGACAGAATATCCCTTTAATGTTCTTCTTCTTCTTCTCTTCTCTTGGGCGTGGGCTCTAAGTGGAATATGAGAGTGAATTTGCTAGCCAAGGATGCCTTGAATGGCGGTGGGTAGTGGTCTTTTTATAGGGTAGGATGGGGGGTTAAGGTGCCTCTTGAAATGGAGGGCTAAGATGGAAGGATGGAGGTGGTTGGGGATCCTATGGCTAAGGGCATTTGGTGCCAACCCAAGGGACTCCTAGGGGGTGTTATGGGTGGTGACACCCCTTGAAGTTAGCGCCAAAATAGCTTCTAGAAGGGGGTCTTAGGTGGCGCCAAGAAAGGTTCTAGAAGGAGGGGTTATGTGGAGGGTGGAGATGGGTTTAAGGGGAGATGTGTGGTGGAGATGAAGGGGATTTTTGGAGGGAAATTGGCGCCAACAAGGGGGTAGTTAGGGTGGTTTTGGCTCCACTTTTAGGTGTCTTTTGGAGGTGGTGGGTAGGCTAGGTTGGCGCAAAGTAGGTTAGGTTATGTGGAGCTTAGGTGGAGCTAGTTGGGTGGAATTGTTAGGTAGGGTTTTTTTGGGTGGTACAAGCCAAGGAAGTTGGAGCATAGCTAAGCTAAGCTAAGCTAAGCTATCTTAGCTAATGGAGGAGTAGAGGAGGAGGTATTGGAGCTAGGGTTTGAAGAGAGGAGTTGGTTTTGAAGAATCTGGAGTTGAAGTGGAGCAGGCAACTGCTGAAGTGCTCAACATGGGGCTACTCTAGCTGGCTTAGCTTGCTAGTTCTTTGCTAGCTACTAAGCCAAGCTAAAGTGAGCTGGATTCTGTTGAAAGGAGCTGAGGTGAGTTGGGTCTGGTGCTCCCGGGGAGGATTGAGCTGGTTGAGATAGCTAAGGTAGCTTAGCTCAATTAGCTTGAGCTAACTGGGTCCCCGGGAGCTGGACTTGAGCTTCCTGAGCTGGGATGAGTTCTTCTTCAGCTGGCTGGAGTTGAGTGGAGCTGGATGTAGCTGGATCTGAGCTAGGATGAACTCCTGTCAACTCAGCTGAGCTAGCTAGAGCTCCCTGTGGACTAGTGGGAGCTGAGATGAGCTAGACTTAGCAAAGTTGAGCTAGATCTGAGCTGACTTGAGCTAGGGTGAGCTAAGATGAACTCTCTTGAGCTGCCATTCAGCTGAGATTAGCTGAAAGGAGCTGGGATGAGCTAACCCTAGTTCAAGTGAGCTAGGTTCCAACTGTGGTGAGTTGGATCAAGCTAAGTTCCAGCTAATCTGAACTCCTTCACCAATTTCCTTCTTGAGTGCTAGGGTTTTACGGATCTGTATATCTGTTCATCCCTAACACTCACAAAAATGCATTAAAATAACAAAAGAAAAATGCAATGTATGCCTAACCTTGTTAATGCCTAAATGTAGCCCAAAAACCCATTTGCGGAGTAAAATCCTAAGAGCTAGGTTTGTTTTAGTGCATAAGAATGATGATAAACTAGCGTTTATCATAGTGCGATCATGATCGAAGGGCCGAACGTGCGCCACGTGTTAGCATTTGGTGCATTCCACATGTTATGGGTGCAATAGAGGTTGATATGTCGATTCTTCGCTTTTAAAGTAGTTTGTCACATAAAATGATGCGTCGTTTGTAGTTCTATGTGGTGAATAGGAGTTGGATGCAAAAGTTAGAAAGGTGTACCTGTCTCTAGCAATCTTCGTGCTAATATGCTTGCAATGCAATAATAAGATCTAATGTGCTGCTCAATCACCCCTAAATGCACGCACCTAAGGGCATGCAACTTCTAAATAGGCAGCTCGATATTTTCTTTGTTGGTTTTAAAGGCAGGCAAGCAGAAAATCGAATCATGCATGCAAAAAAAAAAATGTAAGCCCTAGTAGCTAAAGAATGTTGGGATAAACCCCCAAAAATTCAGTCCCAATTACTACAAGGGCGAAAAGACAGAAATAAATTTGGTGACGACAGAGAATTCTTTGTGAAAGCAGGATCTTGGTCTCCTACATCTTTTCCTCGTGTGGCTTAGCTCGTGGTTGCTGTTGCCGCTCTATTGCACCTCGTCACCTCGTCAGATTCCTCGCACAGTAAAAAAATTGATCAGATAATTACCCAACTCAGAATATTCAAAAACAATGAAGTAAATCTATTGCGTCTGTTGCCTCCCTGGCAACGGTGCCAATTTGATATGTCAATTCTTCGCTTTTAAAGTAGTTTGTCACATAAATTGACGCATCATTTGTAGTTCTTTGTGGTGGAAAAATTGACTAATCAACAATTAAAATAACCACTCGTTAGGAGCGGGTCGTGTCCACAGGGAGGCAATGATGAAATAAAATCTCTATTATTTCGTATTCTTTCAATCAAGTGCGAAATCCCTAATCATATCCGACATGAAATGCGATGGAAAGAAGATGCACAATAACTCAAAAATATAAGGGTATATGTGCAATTTTTCCTCACTGAAATATTCAATAAATATGTGATGATTTTATGTAATTTTCAATTGACATATATTAGAGAAAATTTGTGCATATTTTAATCCCAAAACCAATGTTGAAACATGTGAATATCAATAACCGCGCAATTATCAGAATGCATGAGTGTGCAGTCATAATTTTGCCATAATAAAATAATCATAAATTAAAATTGATTTTTGGTGGCAATGGCATTAAATGTAATTTTTAATTAACACTAAAATAGGGGATTTTACCTCTCTCCTCCTTGCGCATGGGAGAGAGGTTCAATGGAGGAGAGACTCCCACAGGAGGTTGACTGTAGCGAGGCCATCACGGTGGTGGCAGCGGTTCGTCTCGAGATGGCCAGAGACGGCTTGCCGATGGAGAGGAGTGGCGGCGGTGGAGGAGCTACTGCTGCCGCGCGTGCTACAGGAGCAACGAGATGCGGAGGTGTAGGCGCGCGGGTGTTCTGCAGGGCGCACAGGCGTGCACAGACATGGGTGTGGCTGCGGCTACAGGTTACTGCACGGGGTTGCAGGCGGTGGCGTGGTGAAGTGCAGGTGCGTGCGGGCTGGAAGCGCGTGGTGAGGTGCTGCAGGCCCGTAGGGAGGGCACGTGCGTGAAAGCTGGGGTGCACGGAGGTGGCCGCGTGGAAGTGGGCGTAGGCGTGGGGCTCTGCAGTGGTGCTGGAGGTGGACGCTGCAGAAGTTGATGAGGCATGGGTTCTGCTGTTGAAGGTGCACACGAACTGTGGGTTTGTTGGAGCGGGTGCTAGGCGTTGCTGGCGCGTGCGGTGCCTGTGGGCCTGCAAGGGTAGGCGAAGGGTGGCCTGCGCTACGGTGGGCACTTGCAGTAGAGAAGGTGCGATGCCTGCGTGTGCCTGGCTGGAGGTGCAAGCACTGGCAGTGTGCGTCTGCAGGCGGTGATGGTGCTGGAGCGGGTGCGCACCTGCAGAGGAGGACGGTTGCGCGGTGGGCAGTAGGGTGTTGGAGGGTTTTGGCTATGCCTGCGCCTGCAGAGGGCGCGGGTGTGTGGTGAGGGTAGGTGGAGTGCAGGATGGTAGGGTGTTTGCAGTGGAGGGCACGTGGTGCACAGTGCAAGCACGGTTGCAAGGTTCCCTTTCTTTTTTTCTCCTCCAATCCCCTCCGCCTCTCCTCTATATTTCTTCTCATTCGCCACCCAAGGGATTTTCAAAATCCTTTTTCTAATTTTGGCCGGCGGCTGTTTGCATTTGTTGAGGGTTGTGTTGCGGGTGGCCAGAGGATGGGGAAAAGTTGTAGCCGGTTGTTTTCCCAATATTATTCTTGCAACATAAAAACATAAAATCATTACATATTAAGTTATAGAATGCTATAAAATAGATGTAAACTTAAATAATGATGCTTGCAAACATTCTATAACTTAATGTAGTTATTAACAAACCTAAAAGGTAAGATTAAAGTTAACTTAGGCGTAATAATAGTCCATTAAAATGGGCTCATCAGAGGTCCTTTTAAGGCTCAATCTGATCTGTTGATCGACCAATCGACGGATCTGATCACACTTAAGTTGTTGTACAAGTTGGGAGACCTAATTACCTACTTTGCCCCTCATTGAAGCTATAAAAAGAGCCTCGGAGCCCCCAATTGGTAGGCAACTTCCACCAGACACATCTCCGCCTCTCTCTCTCTACAACATCTCTCCGGTCTTCCTCCTGGTGCTCTGGATTTGAAGTGCTGCCGAACTTAGCACAAGCATACCACAAGCAGTGCCATCCTTCATCTATTTTCCCTCTCTCTATTCTTTAGCATAGTTGTTTCAATTCCTAGTTTCAGAATTATTTGCTATTAGTAATGAAAATATGATTTTTTGAATATCTGGTCTATGTTTGTATGTTGCATTAGGATAGATTAGTTAGTACAAAAAGCTTTGAAAATTGTGTTTTGCCTCCCTTAGAATAACTCAGGATTCACCAATTCTGATTTATAAATTTATTTACTTTAACGTGATTTGCACTACAACGATAGAAAAAATATTTTACGTGTTTCGTGATGAATAAGTTGGTCTCATTGCTGAGGGGGCAACGAAAATTCTTGAAGCTTTTCTCTTTAGTGCTTATTTGAGATTTCTAACCTGCTTCATTTTTGTTGATTTCGTGTGTGCATGAAACACAAAAATCTAAGAAGAAATGCAACAACGAAAAAATTACAGGTTTCTAATCTCAGGCAAGTACTCATATCTTAGATTAGGTTAGATTTTCCTTCGAAAAAAAATAAAAAAAATAGGTGGTTGCTTGATCCTTAGATTAGCATTGGTTACTTTTTGAAAAAGAAAACTCTTGTTGGTTGGTATTATCTTTTGAAAATCAATAAAATCACCTCCATTTTTAGGCTGCAACAAACTTTGATTTCAAAATTCAATTCCTAAAATTTTAGACGTCTAAAAATTCTAAAAGTTCTACTCAATGTGGGTATTGAAGTCAAGAGCAACATATCCAAATTTTGTGCCATTATGATTCATGCAAAAACTTTAAAAAATCGTGAACTGAACTGCTATCGAGTTTGTTGTTCCTGATTTTTCAAACTTCAAAAGGTCACGAGAATTTTTGTACAACTCCGATTTATCTGAAATTTATTGCCTTAAATTCCTATGATAATATAAAATCTCAAAAAAATCTGAAAAACATATATGGTGCACGTTTGGCTACACAGAATATTTGATCACTAACTGGGAGTCAAAATAGACTACAGAACCTCTAATACACTTTAAATCTAAAGAAAATAGAAAACGTGCATTTAAATTCTTGAAAAAAAGTATTTTTTGAGTGCCTACTTTTGGTGCAACAAGACCAATTGTTGCATTGTTTGGGTCGTATCACTTTCTTGATTTTGGACTCAAAAGGATCATATTAGCAGCTACTTGTTTCTAGGGTTTTCAAACCTTATGGTAGAGCACCCTTTGCATTGCATACTTCTAGAGGAAATCTATCTCATAGATTGGGACTTACAAAGAAACTCTTATGTGCTCATCAAAACCTTTCTTGAATTTATATAACTACAAAACCCTAAAACACAATTATACAAGAAATTTAACCTTAAAATTCACTTCATCATAAAAAATTTCCTGTGGACCCCTTTCCTGAGCACTTCACACTTTCGATGAAGCGTGATTTTGTATGTGAAAAGATTTGAGTTGGAAACTCGTCATCATAGTGGGTAGAAATCCGCTACCAGATAAAATTTATAACTGAAACTCCAAGGGTGCCCGAAGTTGAACACGAGGAGGCGAATGTTTGCTTTTAGGAAATCTGCATTCGCTTTCATTTGTTTCTATTGTTTTTTATCTTTTGTTATTTTTTTGGAAGTTTTATAAGACAAGAGATCAAGTCGACAACATAATTATCTAGCTAATCTACTTGCAAAGTAAAAGAGAGAGAGAAAATATCAATATTTAGCTAAACAATGTTTGCTACAGATATGAAAGTGGAAAGCTACACTACAAAGTAGCAAAAGATAGAATGGGTTGAGAAGAGTACCCCTTAACGGTCGCTTGGAGGATGGCTCGCTCTGATGTCGTCTGGATGAAGGGGCCAGGAAGCTGGAGGAAGGAGAACGACGGTGGAGAAAGGTGGATGGGACAGGATGGCATCGCGGCGAGGTTCTCCTTCCGGAAGGTGGTGAGAGGATGGTCATGGGATGCTCTATGAATGGGGGTGAGAGGTGAGAAAATATTTTGGTTTTCTACTCTAGAGGAGAATCCCGGGCTTGGGATAGGTTCTCTCTAGAGCCTTGTAGGAGGTGAGGGAAATAAAGGAAGAGATGAAGAAGAATGGGAGGGGTAGGGGTCCTTTTATAGTGGAGGAAAGGTTCCATTCGCTACATAGGACATTTAGTGACATCCATAAGCATCGCTGAAGATCCACTGCAAGCATCGCTAAAGCTCTAGCTCACTTGCCCCATGTGTAGCACTCGCTGCCTCCGTGCGTGCCTGCTGTTGTCCACCTCCACACGCTACGCGCTACACGTTTCTGTGCACCTAGGGTACTGCATGCCTCGGTGCACTACGTACGCTTAGGCTGCTATGCCCTGCACTGCTGTGTGCATGTGGTGGTGTGTGCGCACCCATGGGTTGCCTGGATAGTGCCACGTGGCGTGACCTAGGCCGTCCATCTTTTCTCCATTGTAGGGGCTGCTATAAAAGTCAGATTGAGTCAATTTTGGGCTGCAATTGTCGACTCGAATCCATCCGTGTGGTCGGATTTGTCATTTGGTGCTCTAAATTACATCACCTATTCCCTTTCACATTGATCTTCCTTAGACTACATAAGGTGCTATGGGACTTTGATTAAGACGATTTCAAAGGCGTTGGACTCCGATCATCGTCCTAATCAAATTCATACGGTCGGATCGTCAAGCCGAGGCTCCGAATCAAATCTCCTCTCCTGGCCATAAAAGGACACAATTAACCTATAATTTATATTAACTACTCTAAATGAAGAATGATGCATGCTATGCAATGTTTAAAACATGGAATGCATATCTAAGCTTAGGAATGTGCATAAATAGGCGGTTTATCCTAATTAAATGTGTCTTCATCAAACCCTTATGCCTATCTTTTGCTAGTTCCTAGCAAAATCAAACTAACTGCTATGTATAAAAATAGAATTATGATCTAATTAGTTAGACAAGATTTGTTGGTTACATTAGAAAATTTTAACTAAGGACCTAATTACAAAAACTCAACAGTGCCTGGGTGTCTACCAAAATGCAGACCACCCAAGTCACCATATTTTGAAAAGGGAAGATACATTTTTTTACTTTCTATTTTTCTTCTTTTCTAGTTTTTTTGGATTTTTGAGTTTTGGGTTTCGGGGCAGCTTTCTACGGCTACCCAACCCATCCAAGACTCAAAAAGAACTTTAAGTTTTAAGCAACTTTGTGAATTAGATAGACTCACTGAGCGGCTGTTAAAATGAACTTCAGTTTTCTATAACCCTAGGTGACCTTAAGAGTTTCTACCTAAAGGTTTATCTTTCTAATGGGTAGCTTTCTCTCTACCTTTTTTATTTTTTTATGGCGTCAACACAAGGACGAACCTGTGTATACCTCCCTGGTTTATTCTACTTCCCCGCTTCATCCCTAAGTGTTTTAGTAGTTTTTTATGCATTTTTGTGAGCTGGACTCTAGACAACCGGCCAATGGGCTGTTACCCACAGCAACTTGCCAGCCATACTTGTGTGATGAAGTGTGGTTTATTTTTCTATTTTTATTTTTCTCCTTTTTATATTCTTCTAATTTTTTTCTTTTCTTTTTATTATCATTTTTGTCTTTTTCTAAGTAGGTGGCTTCCTTGATCTAAGGTTTACCTAAAAATAGTAGAATGAGTATGGTCATGTAGCTGGGCTCTGGACAACCGGCCAATAGGTTGTTACCTACGACAACTTGCCAGCCATACTACCATAGAAAGTTTATTAGTTACCGAATTTTTGTAAAAACCACCGAAAAGTGAGTAAGTGCAAATAGTGTGTAGAAGCTTAGACTTAAAGTCCCCTCAAATTAGAAGATAGGTTAATAAGTCATGTACTTATCACCCCAATTTATTGGCCAAATTAGAATAAAATTACTTGGCAAGGACTCGAGACCAAGTCCACATTAAAGTGAACACCTAGGCTGATTAAGCCTGAAGACCTGAAGAGTCTAAGTGTTCAGGTCCTAAAGTATCGTTTCCTAAAGTTAACAACTTTTGATGCCTAAGTTCTCTTCTCGTAATTCTAATTTTTTTTTCTTTTTGAATCTTTTTAAGAAAATAAAAGAAATTCTACAAAGCTAACAAAATAATCTCAGGATTAGGTATCCAACCCCCCATGCCTAAATGCTGCAATGACCTCATTGTAGAAATAAAGACATGAAAAAGATAGGGTAAACAGAATATCACCTGAATTCTGTGAAAATTCGATCAGCTCCATAGAGAGAAAGGAGCATATGCACGTGCTAAGTTTATTGCGTTTAGCTAGGCATAATATACAAACAAAGAAGAAATTAGGAATTCACAAGTGCAGGTCAGGATCATAATTTAAAGATTGATCCTAAAACCTGCTAGCAAAAGATGTCCACAGATGTGGACCAAGTTGTGATGTAGACCCATGCCCCAGGGTCATGTGGTTCTAGGGTTCTGGATGAAAACCACCCAGAACCGGAGATTGTTGTGTTTGCAGGGTCGAGCCTGTGGTTTGGTGGTGTGCAACCCAAGTCTGGAATGTCGGATAATGGGTAGATCTAATTTACTAGGTTCATATGTCCACTTAGAGTTTATCTTAGAAAGATAGTCAATTGTTATGTACTTGGGTTGCACATCCTCAATGTCAAAATTATCATAAGGGTCCTTGTAGAAGGTAGGTGGTTTCATGTCAATAGGAACCCTTAAATCGAAAATTGTATTTCCCTCAGAATTAGCCTCCCAGATTTTAACTTCGAAATTCCTATCCTCCAAGTTCAAGTGTTCAATTTCCAGGATCTCAAGATCATTATACACCTAGTCTAAAATATCCAAGCCAAACAATTGTGGTTGAATTAGGATTGACTTGGGTACAATGATTTCCAAATCAAAATCATAATCAATCCCTTCGGGGTGTGGTTGAGGGATGGGGCTATTGAATGAATCTTCTAGTAAATTAGGATTTAGATCCTCCAAGTTAACCCCAACAGGATCACATTCTTCAATGATCGGGCTATAAAATAGTTCATCAGATTCCTCAGGCCTGTTTGTCTCACTAAAACCATTTTCTTTGAACTCAGGTGAGACTTCACCTAAAGATTCTTCACCCTCAGAGTGAAAGAATTCTTGATCCTCATTTACATGTCTCAAAATCATTGTCATTTCCTGGTCCTTAGAGACATATTTTTCCTTACTCCTTGGCTTGTGGATCTTAGGTGAGAAAATCAATTTATCCTCAATGGGTTGCTTTAGACTAGCCTGGTCATCGCTGGTCTCAGAAAATGTGTCCCCTCGACAGGCGCCTGAGTAGGTTCTAACATTGGCTCTCTTGAAGGGGGTTCATCTTGGGAATCATCCCAAGATTGGACTAAGGCAACCACAAATTTCATACTCAATCTTGACAACTTCCCAAGTAAAAACTCACCTGGGCCCCTATCCTTAACATCTTGGAGCCAATCCAATAAAGAACTATTAAGTTCATTAATCATTTTGATCATAGGCTCCAATGCTTCAGTGAATGGTGTTGGTTGTGCTTCTAAAGATTGTATAGTGTTCCTCAAGTTAGCAAACACCCTATCTTGGATCTAGCTCACCTGAACCAAATGGTTCGGTTTAGGGTTGGGTGGGTTTGGGTTTAATCTAGGGGAGTTAAGAAATTGAGGTCCTCCCTGATAATAGGTTGTTTTGGGTTGTTCAAAGAATGGTGGTGACCTATGTTCAGCATAATCCTAGGGAGGGTAAGAGTTATAATCATGATATTCTTCTTGATTATAGACCGAGTTAGGTGGGTGGAGATCTATAATCAGTATAGGCATGAGAAGGATGATAATCATAGTCTTGTTGTCCAGGGTTAGGCCCTGAACACTAAGATCCAAAATCATATCCCTAATCAAAGTTATCCTGACTAGGAGATGGGGAATCATAAGTCGAGTCAGGATAGAAATCATCTTGAGGATAAGTGTTGGTAGGAGGGTAGGATTGGAAATGTCTGTAGGATGTGGAAGCATACATGGTGAAGTAGGAGGGAAAACAGAATAGAGAAAGGTGCCCTGCAATACAATCAATCAATCTTGTCCTTAAATTGGGTATCTTAAGGATCTATGCTTCATAAATGAACTTCGACCACACAATGAATTTGGTGTTGTCCTTACTCTCGAAGGTGCTAAAGTTGGGCTGGCAAAGTAGGGGGAGCATGTCCCGAGGGCGGCTAATTATGCCAAACCCTTGCTTGCTTAAGTCGTTTGACAATTGGACCCCCCAAGTTAGCATCTTTTGAAGTATGCAGATGTCACTAATTCGAAATGCATTCAAGAGAACACTTTGAAATCGACTCAATGAATCCTAGGGCCAACATCTACTCAATTTTAATTAAGGCTAGGGATGATTGTGCTCTTGGATTGTGATGGGCCCTTTAGATGGGTTGTGCCCTTAAAAATCAGTTAATATGTGCATGTGTGCACAACCAATGGCATTTAAATAAGGTTTTGATGATGTGTCATTTAGGGTTTAACCTTGTTTAGTAGCTTTTAGGATTTAATTCTTAGGTTGGTTCAATCAAGGTTCAGTAGAACACTCTAAGTTTTGAAAACATGGGTGTAGATATATTCCTTTAAAGTCAGAAATAATGTGGAGTACCTGGTTCAGCCCTAAAAATCAACCCTAAATGGCAAGCTACTTGATGAGTCACTTTTAATTTGGCTGGTGCAGCCCAAATAGTTCAACAAATTGGCTTGTTGCACCACTTGATTAAGGCACACAAAATGTCTCAACCTAATCAGATTTCTACTCACTTATATGTGTGTTGAGTTAAGGTGTGTTGGATCCACAGGTCAGATCTTGGTTAAGTGGCAGAATCAAAGTGATTGTGCACCTTAGGATGAGAGTTGTGGGTGTTAAGTGTGTAACTTTCAATTTAATCCCACAAGAAGAGAAGAGTAATTTTTTTGTATTTTTAGTTTATACGGATGGGTGAGGTGAGGTGAGGTGACAATCAAACAATCAAGACCTATCCTAGGGTTTATGCAAGCACCTAAGTTGATTTGAGTTTTAGTTATTAAGTGATAGAATGGAATCTAGGGTGGGGGTGGTGGGGATACACTTACAAAGCCTTTTAACCACACTTTACTCCGATCAACTCTGCTTTGGTTCACCTTGGAAGGGTACCTGTAGTCATAGAAAGAAAGGAGCAAAGTGAGCCAAAAAGTTAAGTAAGGCGAAAAAACATGGAAAAGCCAAAGAGCGATGCCTCCCCAGCAATGGTGCTAAAATGGTGAAGCGTGATTTTTACATGAAAAGATTTGAGTTGGAAACCTGTCGTTGTAGTGTATAGAAATCCGCTACCAGATAAAATTTATAACCGAAACTTTGAGGGAGTCCTAAGTCGAATAAGGGGAGGCAAACGTTTGGTTTTGAGAAATCTGCATTTTGCTTTTATTTGTTTTTTATCTTTCCTAATTTTTTTGGAATTTTTATAAGACAAGAGATTAGGTCAACAACATAATTACCTAGCTAATCTACTTGCAAAGTAAGAAAGAGAGAGAGAGAATATCAATATTTAGCTAAACAATGCTTGCTACAGATATGAAAGCAAAAAGCTACACTACAAAGAAGTAAAAGATAGAAAGGGTTGAGAAGAGTCTCCCTCGACGGTCGCTTGGAGGATGGCTAGCTCTAACATTGCCTGGATGAAGGTGGTGGAAAGTTGGAGGAAGGAGAACGACGACAGAGGAAGGAGGATGGGGCAGGATGGTGTCGCAGCGAGGATTTTCTTTCGAAAGGTGTTGAGAGGACAACCATGGGATGCTCCATGAATGGGGGTGAGAGGTGGGAAAATATTTTGGTTTTCTACTCTAGAGGAGCATCCCAGGCTTAGGACAAGCTCTCTCTAGAGCATTGGAGGTGGTGAGGGAAAGAAAGGAAGGGATGAAGAAGAATGGGAGTGATAGGGGTCCTTTTATAGTGGAGGAAAGGATTCATTTCGTGCATAGGACATTTAGTGACAGCCATAAACATTCCTGAAGATCTGCCGCAAGTGTTGCTAAATCCCTAGCTAACGTGTCCCACGCACGACGCTCATGCGGGCCCGCTGGCGCTCGCTGCCTTCGCACACACCCACTGCTGCGCACTTTAGCGCACTGCACGCTCTGCGTTGCTGCACATCCGTGCTGCTACATGTGCCGATGAACTGTGTGCACTGCTGTGTGTGTGCGGTGGTGCGTGCATGACCATGGGTAGCCTGGATAGTGCCATGTGGCATGATTTGGGTCGTCTATCATGTTTTCATTGTAGAGGCTGCTACAAAAGTCGGATTGGGTCAATTTTCTCGTCGTTGCGCTGCGATTGTCGACTCGGATCCATCCTGCGGTCGGATTTGTCGTTTGAAGCTCTGAATTATGTCACCTAGTCCCTTGGATGTTGATCTTCCTCGGACTGCATAAAGTGCTACAGTACTCCGATCAAGATGATTTCAGAGTCATTGGACTCTGATCGTCGTCTTAATCAGATCCATATGGTTGGATCTTCAATCGAAGGCTCCAAATTAATCTCCTTCTGTCTTGGCCATAAAACGATGTAATTAACCTAAAATTTATACAAACTACTCTAAATGTTATCATGCATGCAATGCAATATTTAAAAAATATAATGAATATCTAAGCATAGGAACATGCAACAATAGGTAGTTTATCCTAATTAAATATGTTTTCATCAACTTTGAAAATCAATTTTAATGGCAACTCCTCTCTAATGCCAATCATATTCCAAAAGCACTTCAAGCCTAAGCCTAAAATTTAGTAGACGTGCCCTAGGTAGAACTAATTTGCTTGGTAACTTGAAATTAGATTGGCTAAGGTCAAGGACTTTTTCACTTGAATACACTGGTGAAAAGAAAGGTTGGTGTGGCAACTGCGTTAACCTTTAGTGGTATCCCACCATGCGGAGTGTCTTAGGGGGTCCCATCCTTTTGGTGAGCCAAGTAATTCAAGGGTTGATCTAACCTAGTTGCGTTTTGGGGAGCTAAGATTAGGTCTAATTAGGGATTAGACTCTAAGGATTAGCTTGATTGCTTGTACTGTGAGGGTGGGTATTCTCGCATCTATCTTCTCTCTCTCATCCATAAACATTCTTCTGGTGCATGTACGGTAGAAGATCTCTACATCCTGATTTGCTGCCACCTTTGGAGAGAAATCCTAGGAGAAGACCTGATTGTCCAAGATTTGAATCTAAACCTTCTCCAATGGCTAGTCACCACAAGGAAGATGAGGTTGAAGAGGAGGAACAAAATCTGAATCCAATGGCTCTCTTACAAAGGCAGATTACTAGGTAGGGCTATCATAATGACAATAGATGCAAGTCATAGTACAGGCTATTACCCGACTCCAAAACGGGAGAACAGGCCAACCTCTCAGAGATTTCTACAATCCTCCTCAGGCCCAACCTAAACCTTTTATTAGGGTACCTTAGGATGTGGATGATTTTGAGCTTAAACCACAAATCATCAGTCTGATTCGCCACTTCCATGGCCACAATTTTGATGACCCCTTCCACCACCTTGAAGAACTGTTACACATATGAAGGACCTTTGGCCCTAGGAACATGAATGAGGATAACGTAATGATGAAAATGTTCCCTTTTTCCTTAAAAGATAAAGCTGCTCAATGGTTGAGGACTATTGGTAGACCAATCCTAACTTGGGAAGATTTGAGAAGCATTTTTCTGAAGAAATTCTTTCCCATAGGAAAAACAAATGTCCGTAGATGTGCCATTACAACCTTCAAGCAGAACCCTGGGGAGCAATTGCATGAGGCTTGGGGGGGATTTAATGACTTAGCTAGTGAATGCCCTCATCATGGGATTCCCAAGTAGCACTTAGCCCATATTTTCTATTATGGGTTAAGTGACAATTTGAAGAATTTTGTTCATGCAGCATGTGGGGGCAATTTCCTAAGCAAAGATGCTGAGGGAGCCTTTCAATTATTCGAGAATATGAGTGGAAATTCCCTCAAAAAAGCCTCAATGTCTACCTTTAACAGATCAAATCAACCAAGGAGCGGAGTCTATGAAGTTAAGGATAATTCAAACTCGGTTGATTTAGAGCTGATTGCACAACGATTGGATAAGGTGGAACTCATTAGATAAAATGTAGAGAGTTTGAACAACAAATTGGACAACCTTATAAAGGGAAGGAATTCCTTAGGTACACATTCAAGAATAAACCCTATGCCTACCCAAGGAACTTCCATGCTAACCCACATAGAACTCCTCAATCCTTTAGGTCAGGAAGTAGTGCTCAATGTTAATGACCTAACCATGACTCCACCCATGAGCCAATTTTACTTGGACCCACCTCTTTCTAGGTAACAAGGAGGGACTTGATGCCCTCAAACTCTAAGGTAGGCAACCCTATGCCTAATTATTCTGAGGATGCTAATGCACTTCATGGATACACTAGAAATGACCCATATGCAAATACCTACAACCTTGGATGGTGTAACCATCCTAACTTTGCTTGGTCAAGTCAGAAACTCGCCTAGGGACCTAACTTGACTAAGCTTAGCACTTATGGTCAACCCAGTAGGTACACACAACCGTGCACATACCAGCCACAACCTACTCAGGAAACCCAGCCTGCTAATCTGAGTCTGGTCCTTAAAGAAATGTGGGAAATGAATTTGAGACATAAATAAGAAATGAATCAATTGAGGACAGAATGGACGGGACGATTAGACCAATTAGTAGATGCTAGACAACATGGATGTTGCCATCCCAACCCGTCCTCAACCCAAGGAACTTTAATAGGGTTAACTAGGACAGCACACAAGAGCAACAGGCACATATAATTCAACCTACTTCCCAGTACCCACCTAGGTTTGCTAACCCTAATCCTAACCAGGCTCAACCTATCATGCAAAACCCACCTTAACCTTCCAACTATAATGCCTTTGCTGGTGTTGTAACTTTGAGAAGTGGGAGACAAATCCAAGATCCTTACCCCTCCAAATCTCAATCTAATCAAGATCTTGAGAAGCCCGAATCTGACCAGAGAAACAAGCTAATCAAGAAGACAAGGATCAAGTCCTAAGCACTCATGATTTCTCTCAAGCACCCTTTCTTGAAGCCTTGAACAAATCTGGGAAAAAGAAAACCAATCCATCTAAGGAGTGGCTTGATATTATTAATCAAGTCCAGGTGAAAATACCACTCCTTGAAGCAATTGAGAATATCCCAACCTATGTGAAACTTTTGAAAGAAATGTGCACACCTAAACGCTGGGCCAAATCCTCTAAAAGGGTATTGTTATCTGAACCTCCTAAAGAGTAGTGTTATCTCCCATCCTACAACCTCCAAATTGGGATCACCCATTTGAAATCATGATCGACACTTCTGATTTTGCTATTGGCGTGGTCTTGGGACAAAAGATTGAAAAGAAACCTTTTATGGTTTATTACGCTAGTAAAACCCTTGATGAGGCTCAAAAGAATTACACTACAGAAAAAGAGTTGCTAGCAATAGTTTTTGCTCTAGAGAAGTTTAGACCATATCTACTTGGATCACTTGTCACAATTTTCACAGATTATACTGCATTAAGACAATTGATGTCTAAGAAGGATGCAAAACCTAGATTAATCAGATGGATCCTCCTACTACAAGAAATTGATTTAGAAATCAAAGACAAATCTGGTGCCCAAAATGTAGTAGCAGATCATTGTTCCAGAATCATTATAGGATCTGCAACTCCACAATTTTCTAATTCATTCCTTGATGAGACTCCTTTGACTATTTGTAAATTACCATGGTTTGCAGACATTGTTAGTTATTTGGCAATTGGGAAATTACCCATGGATTGGCCTAAGCATAGGAGTGATAAGTTAATTTTCGATACCAAATACTACTTTTGGGAAGACCCAAAACTATTTAAAAGTTACATAGATCAAGTTATTCGTCATTGTGTTTCCAATGACGAGATCACAAGTGTGCTAGAATTCTACCATAAATTTGCCTGTGGAGGTCACTTCTTAGGAAAAAAGATGGCAGCCAAGGTGCTGCAAAGTGGATTATATTGGTTGTCTTTATTCCACAACTCTTACAATTTTTGTAGGTCATGTTTTAATTGCTAAACTCTAGGAAACATGATCAGGAAGGATATGATGCCCTTAAATCCAATCCTTGAAGTCGAGATCTTTGATGTTTGGGGCATTTATTTTATGGGACCTTTTACCAATTCATTTGGGTACCTGTACATTCTGGTTGCCGTTGAACTGAACTTTCTAAAGAAAAACATTTTTAATCGGTTCGGTGTACCAAAGGCTTTGATTAATGATGGCGGGTCCCATTTCACTCACGATCAATTCAGGACCTTACTGATTAAGTATGGAATCACTCATAGAATTTCTACTCCATACCATCTGCAGACCAACGGACAAGTTGATATTTCCAATCAGGAAATTAATTAAGAAAATCCTTCAAAAGATGGTTCGCCTGGATCGGAAGGATTGGTCTACTAAATTAGATGAAGCTCTTTGGGCCTACCGAACTATGTATAAAACTTTGATTGGAATGTCTCCATTCCATTTAGTCTACGAAAAATTTTGTCATCTGCCAGTTGAACTTGGACAAAAATCTTATTGGGCAATCAGAACTTTTAACCTAAATCTTGATCAATTCAGATGACAAAGAAAACTCCAATTGATCGAATTGGAGGAAATTTGGAATGATGCTTATGATAGCTGTTGGAAACACCATCATGAGCCATAACTAGCTCAATTTGATCAGATTAAGTCATTAAATGCTCCTACATAACCATCAGAAGGCCATAATTCATTGCAAATCCTTTCAGAGAGAAATACAAGAAACCAGGGTTAAAACTACATTTTTACCATCATATCTTGAATGCAGAACAATTACAAGTTTTCTCAAGGGTTAATTAAGGGTTAAATGATCTTAAGAGTCTAACAAGTGGGTTAGTATAGATAGGAAAGGGTTTCACGTGTTTTGAGAATTAAATGACATCTAAAACCCTAAAAATAGACCCGCTTAATTAATTAAGGCTCTGGTCAGTAAAATTCACCTACACCTTTTAAAATTCATAGAAAAATATTCTTTAGGTCTTAGTGCCTTCAATTTGACCATCAGAACCCATCTTGACCCAAAATAGTCTTAGATAGATATTTACCATAATTTATGTAATTATGCAAATTACCCAACCAAACTGGGTCAAAACCAAAATCCAACTTCACCATTGAATTCCTTAGGTCCAAATTAGGTTTCTACCAAAATTTGGGCCCAATATGAGATCATCTTAACTTACTTTGCAATTTGGTCATGTTTGACTCTTTTATCTCACACACATGGCCCCAACTTCAATCCTTTACAAACAGGTCCCTAACTTCATCATCTTCACATTTAGGTCTCTGCCACCATTAGTACGAACACATTAAGCTCCTACGAGATTCGAGCGAGATTTCCTCGCTTGATTCTCAACCAAACAATCCCAAATTTTAACTGGAGGTTGCTTGCGAAATTCCCTTCCAAATGAGATCGATCTTGGGCTCCAATTCTCTCCCAAAAGGTCATCCAAACCTTTCAAAGGTTCAGGTATCCTATTTCTCAAAACCCTTCTGAGCTTGGAGGCTTTTTTCCTAGCTTGGAAGGGCTTCCTATGGCCTATAAAGAACCCCTATCGCATGGCCAAGCTTTTTAGCAAGTCTTGGAAAGCCAAAAGCCTTGAAATCCCTTCCTCTAGCTGCCAATGACCGCTGCTCTGGCAACCTCCTCGATTCTCCTCCTTCGGTCATCCAACGACCAAATTTGTCGACTTATCGTACTCCTCTCATTGTCGCGACCCTCCCCAACAAAAGGGAGGGCGTACCTCCACCTACTTCATCATCGTCATCTCTTCATCTTCTCCTCCTTCGGTGCTGGTCTACCACAACCGGCCGCCCTCACCTCTCTACCTTGTCGCTAAGTATCTCTATCCCTTTCTCTCTCCCTCTACTACTTTTTCTTGCACTCACAACACATACGCAACTGCTAAATGCTAATATCCATCTTCGTCTTCTTCGCCTCTGGCAACCACTCCGACGAAGCGCCTCCATCGCTCCACACCTCCATTTGCCTCACCAATGACTCCAAAAGCTTCGCCATCATAGGGAGGGCAAAAGCCCTCTACCAATTCACCCTATTCGCCACTCTACGACTCGCACAAACTCCACCCACACCGCACCTCCATCCCAAGGCTGCACAACCTCTCATGCACGCACTTGCCTCACCACGCACACCATCACGTTTGCCATCCCACAACAATCCTACTAAGCGTATTTGATGTGGATGAAAGGCCTTGTTCATGTTTTCAGGTTTTGCGCTGCCACCGCTATTAACGAAGCTTCATGGACACCTTGACGAAGGTGTTCTTGTGTCAGATGCCCTAGACATCACCTCCAGGTGGTGCGGAACCACGAGCTCCAGAAGCCCAGGTCCTTGATTGGAGACCCCGAGATCAACAGCTGCTCCAATTCGGCGAAGGAGGTCCATTGCCATGAAGAACAGGGGGACAACTTAGTCCCACATTGGAAAGCACCAAAGCCCCCGTGCGGTTTAAATTATGTTTGTGTTGGTGGCTTATCGCCTCAACACGCACACAGGGTGAGGTCCCCACATGCATGCCCCTCGCACCCCTCGCCTGCGCTCACTCCTCGCAGGTCTAGGTCTTGGTCCATTTACCTGGTTACCCAGGTTTGGTCTGGTTTGCCTAATTCTGAGAGAGAAAGAAGATAAAGAGAGAGGGGAGGGGGGTTTTGCTCTGCTGCCCTCTTCTCAACACTTAGTGATTTCTGAGGGAGGCCTTTGCCTCTGCTAGTGTTGGTGCTCAGCTCTGTGTTGTGCCTTCTCTGGAGCTTAAGGAGGTAGAAGAAGAGAAAAAGGGAAGGAAGGGGAAGGGTGCCCTCTTGGCATTATAGCAGTTGGACGGTTAAGCCGTCTGGTTAAGAATTCCATAGTCTGATCTCTGAAGGGAGTGCACTATGCACTTATCCTACATGGATTTAAATTGATTGATACTGTTGAGATATTTGATATTATTGTGAGGGTTAATTGGTGATTTAAATCACCATTTTCCCCATTCTTTTTGCACTATTTGACATTTGCTTTCATTTATAAATTATTATTGCTTGGAGTTCTATTATAAATTACTTATATTGTGCTTGAATTGCAATCTTGAGAATTATTTTGCTAATTGCTCCCTGTGTTCGACCTTATACTTCCATTCGAGTATAAATTCTATTTGTTTTTCATGCTGATTCAATTTATACTGCAATGCATCTAGTTTAAAATCTGATTCATAGCGATAAACATTTTGGCACCATTACTGGGGAGCAACGTGTAATTCGATCTCTTGATAACAATTCCTATCTTGGTACTAACTTGCTCTATCTCTTTTTACTGTGATATGTTTCAGGGATTCATTAAAGGAAGATCAGCCACATCAGCCACTCCAGGGGCAAGTAAACCACAAATCCAATCTCTCCTAAGCCCCTGATTCTGAAAAGCTAAAAGAAGAAATCAATTAGGTCCAACTTGCATTCTATTTTTAGATTCAATCACAACAAGTTTACTGATTTGGTTCATTTCTAGAAAATGCCCAACCCTGATTTGTGCACCTACTTAGGGTTTTAAGGTATCTAGGGCTATCACCTTCTTGCTTGAGCCCTAGGTACCACATTTGGATAAATTTGAATTAGACCAATCAAGAGCCAATTAGGGTTTCCAGTTTAGGGTTTTAGAGACACACTTGCTTAATCAAGAAGTAACCTTCCAAAATAGTGTGTTTCTAAGCCTTGGTTGAATTGATCTATTCAAGCAAACCCTAAAATCAGGCTCTTAATCTCATTTGAACACTAAAAGAGGGACTTAAATTTCTCAAAGGACAAAACAGGAGAAGTTAACCTAGCTTATTGGGCTAACCAATCTTCAAATTAGGTCACCTTGCACAAAAACATCTTAAAGTTCAAGTGAAATCATAAGCACCTTTGCACTTAATTTAAAACCAATAGACTTAAGAGGTCAAGTCCCCATTCTGGTCTACTTGGATCCTCAGTGACAAGAAAGGTTTGGTGGGGGAAACCCTATAACCCATGGGGGCACTCTACCATGTAGGGGTCTTCGCGGGACTCTCCTTTTCTGGCTACCAAGGTAATTCTCAAGTGGATGACTTTCTGGATTAGGGGTGTCATCCGCCCCGAACCTTATAGTCATCCAAATTTTTTTTTTTTTGGGTGTCTTGAATGGGTCCATCACATTCTATCCCTCATCTTATCCATCAGTGCATGATTGGGAAGAGGTTTCTAAGGCCATCCTTGTGGCCCCCATTAGCTATTCACTCCCGTCAAGGCCAAGCCTCGACCTCCCTATTTGTGCAACTACCCAACCTAATCAATATCTCTTCTGATTCATCTAAACCTAGCTCTCCTTCATCCATCATCATGGAGCAACCAATAGAAGAAAACAATCTTGAGAATTAGCTTCAGTGCCTCAGCAATCTATTCCACGCCTTTATGAAGCCACCACAGGTCCTATGATGCGAGATCATTACAATTCCGCTATGGTGGCGATCGAACCTCGAGTCCAAATCCTAGCTGGAGGTTTTGATGCTGAACTCAAGCCCAACATGATTCATGCTATCCCCAAATTTCATGCGCGCAATTCCGAGGATCCTTCCAGCATATCAAGCAACTCAAGCATCTGGCCCAGACCTTTGAGTCAGAAGCTCAAAATTGGGATATCTTGCTTATGAAAATGTTCTCCTCTCTCATGAACAAGGCTATTCATTGGTACCAAACCCTAACGCGTCCAATCAACACATGGGAGGAACTACAATCTGAGTTTCTGAAAAAGTTCTTCCCTATTAGTCGGACAAATGCTCTACGGTACCAGATCACGCATTTTACGCAACAAGCGGGAGAACCACTTAATGAGGCATGGGATCATTTTTTGGATCTCATGCGAAAGTGCCCCCACCATGGAGTTCCTAAATGGGAACAAGTCTAGTCCTTTTACCAGGGACTCCGTGAGGATATTCGATTATTCGTCAATGCGACCTGTGGAGGAAACATCATGGGTCAACATGAAGACACTGTGTGGGAGATTCTCGAGAACATGTGCAAGAACTCCATGAATAATGAATGCATGGGCATGTTTGATCGGAAAAATGCCTGTGCATTGACGAATCCAAGGGGAGCACATGAGACGCAGGGCCTATCCTCTTTCGTTGACTTGGAGTTGATGGCCAGTTTCCTGGAAAAGGTCTCTATTATTGAGAAGAAGGTGGATGAGCTGACTCGACACCTGCAGTGGGCCACCTCTACGCAAAACCCATTCGTGCAAATGCCCTCTAGCAGGGTGGTTGTGCATAACATCTACCAATGATCTTCTCAGGGGATGGACCCGTATCCACCCTCGTCTGATTCTGGGTTTGGAGGAAACCCTGGACCTACCTATTCTAGTTGGGGGAACTTTGAACCCTCGTATGCTGACTTTCTCGAGGTTCCTCAGACCTGCGAGGACCTCAACACCATCCAGAATGATCCATTCTCATATATCTACAACCCTGGATGGCGTAATCATCCTAATTTCACGTGGTCAGGGAACAATCAAAATCAGAGACCTCAATATCAGCCCCGACCACAAGCTTCTTGTCCATATCAGCCACCTCAGCCTCAGCCCAACCCAACTTATCAATCTGCGCCAACTCACGAAGATCAGATGACTTTTATCCTTCAGACTCTGGTTGACATTAAGAAAACATATGCTGCTATGCAAACATAGCACAAAGACAAGATCACAGAGGTTCCCAATCAACTCTCCTAGATGGCAAATCCTCGCCAACCCGGTGCACTTCCTTCGCAACCTCTGCCTAAGACAAATAACGTGCTAAACCAAAGGCATGTTATGAACCCGACTCAGGACCATGCTCACTATGTCTATCAAGCCCCTTATGCTCCATCACTTGACGGGATGGAGGCTTCAACATCACATGTGGGTTATTAGTAGCAACCACCTCTTTTGCCTACACCAACCCAGAACCAGGCAGGACTAAATTCTGTTACTACTCGTAGTGGTAGAGCAACACAAGACCCACCATATCCATGCCACTCTTAGATTGGTAATGCAAACCCAAACCCTAGGATAGTCATCCAGGATACCCCATTTCCAAATCAAGAACCTGGACCCATTCTATAGGAAGCTGCAGAGGTTCCATTTCCGGAGGCCTTGACCAAAGGAAAATGGAAACCCTAACCGATGGCACTTGAGGAGGACTTGGTCAAACTCTTCGAGCAGGTCCAAATAAATATCCCCTTGATGGATGCAATTCGCCATGTACTGGCTTATGCACAATTCTTGAAAGACGTGTGTACACCCAAGCGTAAGTCGCGAACCAAAGGTGGGAACCTGATTGTACTGTCGGAGCAAGCCAGCTCCATCATCTTGAGCAAGCTCCTGCCTAAGGCAAAGGAGCCTGGTATCCCTCTAATTTCATGCAAGATTGGTGATTTAGAATTTGACGAAGCCCTTTTGGACCTAAGAGCTTCCATCAACTTGATACCCACATCCCTACTAGACCACTTTGAGGAATCAGAACTTAAACCTCTGCAGTTAGCTGATCGATTTATTAAGTCACCAAAATAAGTACTCGAGGATGTCATAGTTAGGGTACACGATTTCTACTTCCTTGTGGATTTCATCGTCTTAGACATGGATCCTCCTGAGAACTTGAAGAATACACCAATCATATTAGGAAGACCTTTTCTGGCCACAGCTAAGGCCAATATTAATTGTGAGGTGGGCCAAATTGAGTTAAAATTTGGGAGCAAGACACTAAAGATCGACATCTTTAATGCCCAACAAGGAATTAATTGCGAAGTTATTGAGCAAATTTGTGATATCGAGGCTGTGGTTGAAGATCCATGTATCGATGAGAACCCAATTATTTTTTATCAACCACAAGAAGATCAAAACCCACAATTAGAGGAGCCTGAACCTAATCTAGACACACCCATAGCTCCTTCCTTTGTTCCCGACACCCACCCTGAACCACCTACTGCTGCTGATAACCCAATTATGGAATTAAAGCCTCTTCCTGATCATCTGAAATACGTCGTTTTGGGTTCCAATCAGATGCTTCCTGTGATTATCAACTCCCAACTCACATCTGATCAAAAAACACACTTAATTACATCCTCTAGTAGCATTTGAGAGCCATTGGATGGACTCTCGATGATCTGACTGGCATCAGCCCTTCATATTACACACATTACATCAATACCGAAGAGGGCTTACGACCATCCCATGAAATGTAGAGATGCTCAAATCCAAATCTGCAGGATGTCGTGAAAAAGGAGATCATCAAGTGGTTAGATGCAGGGATCATCTACCCGATCTCCGATAGTCGGTGGGTGAGTGCAATCTATTTGGTGAAAGCATATCATGCGGATTTGATAGGAAAACGTTGTAGTATAGTACGCAATACGATCAAACAATGATATTTAATAAAAGATAGCAAGACTTGAGTCCCGGTCGTTCGTCTCTGGGAGGCATTTGTTTTACTTTTGAATTCGATCTTTTACTATTCTACTTTGTTTAAAATCGCACGTCGGTTTCCAGTCTTCTGATTAAGGTTTCACCACTTCTATTGTGAACCCTAATTACGTGTGCATGTGTTAAATAGACCACAAAGGTGAAAGTGTGAGTTTCTGTGCACACGATTCTAGTGAGGTGGTGACTGTTTACAGAAAACGTGTCTATAGTTAGATTTTCTATATTTTTCAGATACGACATGCTTGTTGTGAAATAGGTAAACAAGTGAAAACAGGCAACTTGAATCACGCAAAAAGGATGGCAATCAATAAGCTCATGGTGATTTCAAAACATAGAGATATATATATATATATAAATGCATCATTCATTCATTCATTTGGAGAGGCATTTGCAACAAGAACTGTAGAGGAAAGCTTGTACAGAAATGCTTAAAATGTAAATCTAGCTACCAGAAAATGATCGCATATAAGAATCTATGGGGGGATTTTTCATGCGTCATTGGGGGAGAGTAAGGACCAAACTACTAAGCAGTAAATAAAAGCAATAAATGTAAAGTGCTAGCTACTAATCTATCAGAAGTGAGGGCATTCGGAGGTGGTCTCCAATGGCCTTGGAGTGGTAGATAGGAGAATGAGGGGCGACCAATGGAGCTTAGGCCGGCCCTAGGAGAGAGGTTGGAGGAGTGATCCAGCATCCTGGCATGGTGTACTTCATGATAGTGCTCAGCTCATGGAGATGGTGGTGGCTAGCCTAAGTGGAGGTGGATGGAGCCAAGCAAGTATGGCCAAAAAGTGGATGGGTGAAAATGGCCACCCCTTAGGTCTAAGACCTAAGGGATTCTCTCTAGAGAAGTGTGGAACTCTCTAGAGAGAGCCCAAGAGTGGCCGACCAAGAGAGGATAGAAGTGGTTCTTAGATCCATAATTTGTGGATTTAAGAATTGAATGCCTCTTGGTTGCTAAATTTGGCAACCAAGAGTTGGCGCCACTTCAAGAGGGTTCTAGAGAACTCTAGAGAAGTGTGGGTGCGTGAATGGGTGTGTGTGTGTGTGTGTGTGGTCATGCCCTAGGTGTCTAAGAGGTCTAGGTTAGGTCCTAAGGGGTTTGGGTAGTTGTATACCTTGAATTACGGTTGCATACCCTAATTGCTAAGGGGAAATTGCAATTAAAGTTAACCTAAGTTTAATTGAATGAGTGTAAACCTAATTGAGAGTGAAATAATTCAATTAGGTTGGGTTTAGGTCAATTGGACTCTCACTAAGTTCAATTGAACTTGTGTAGGTTGAGATTTGAGCTCAATTGGACTCAATGAGTCCAATTGACTTAGGTGAAGGTAATTGACTTTGATCTAAGTCAATTGGGTTTGGTGAGGACCTAATTAGGTCCTTAGGTAGGTCTAGAGGTGATGTACTAGGGTTAGGACACCTTAATTTAGGTTCCTATGGGGTTGGGATTAGGTCTAGGGAGCTAAAGATCCAAGATCAGGGCTTGAATCTCAAAACAGGAACTAGAAACCAGTTCCAGACGTCTAAAAACATGATTAGATGACTTATACTCAAAGATCAGAAGTCCAAACTTCAGTTCTAGACGTCCAATCTGAGTCAGGGGGAAATCTAGGTTCTGTTTTGGGTATTATGCAGAACTTGGACTTCTGACAAAGTGTCTGGACGTCCAATAACACTGCAGAAGTGGGTTTGAGGTGTGCGGGAGATGATAAGGGTTTTGGACATCCTATAACTTATCTGGACATTCAGATTAGGGTTGGAACTAGGGTTTTAGGGCTTCCTAGGGTGCTGTGACCTAATCTAAGGGTAGCTAAGGCTTGGGGAAGTTTCTAGGCTATCCTATGGCTTGGATGGACCTAAGCTCTTCACATTTTACTGCTTTATTCCTACTTAATAGAATAGAAAATCTTGACTCCCTTACATCTTTATTCCTACATCTAATCTAAGCCTTCTGCTCCAATCCTGCTGCAACACCTGTTATTCTTGATCCAGCTTCAAATCCTACTCTAGATCTAGCTTTTGATTAGCTTATTGCCTGCAATTGACATAATGTAATTAATCAGCACATTATAACATTATTTTATGCATAGCTAAAGGAAAGCAGTAAAGATGTAGATAATGCTTATGCATGCATGAATAACCCTAACTTATTCTAAGTGTTAGCGTAATCTAGGTCAATTAAGACATATGATTGCTGCGCAATCACAATCCAAGTTGTGCCTAAGAAGGCAGGACTCACCATGATCATGATTGAAGCCATAGAATCCATGCCGCCCCATATAGCAAACTCATGGAGAGTCTGCATTGATTACAGAGGACTCAATTCCTCCACGAAGAAGGATCATTTCCCACTACTCTTCATTGATCAGATCCTCGAGAAACTAGTGGGAAATTGATTCTTCTACTTCTTGGCTGGGTACTCCGGTTATAACCGGGTTGCAATCCATATTGAGGACCAAGAAAAGACTACCTTCACCTGCCACTTCAGAACTTATGCATTCCGAAGGATGCCATTCGATTTCTGCAATGCACCCGCTACTTTTTAGCGGTGCATGCTTGCCATATTATCAAATATGGTATGTGAATACCTTGAGGTCTTCATGGATGACTTCTCGGTATTTGGAGAATCTTTTGATGATTGCCTCTTGCACTTGGTTCAAATCCTCAGACGGTGCATTGTCGTGAATTTGGTTCTTTCTTGGGAAAAGAGCCACTTCATGGTGCCTAAGGGAATTGTCTTGGGACATCTCATCTCTGAAAAAGGCATCTAGGTTGATCGAGCCAAGGTGAATCTGATTTTCAAACCCCCTATGCCTAGCTCGGTCAAGGACATCTGTTCATTTCTGAGGCACATCGATTTTAATCGTCGATTCATTCCCAATTTGTCGAAAATCGTGCACCCTCTGACTAATCCTCTCTAAGGGTGCAAATTTCGAAATTACTGAGGAGTGCACTTAGGCATTTGAGATCCTACGTGGTCGAGTTACCCAAGCACCTATCATATAGTCCCCTGATTGGTCTCAACCCTTTGTGATCATGTGGGATGCATTTGATTATGCTATGGGTGTGGTACTTGGGCAGAAAATAGATGGGAAACCCGTGGTCATCTACTATGCTAGCAAGACATTGGATGAGGCTCAGCATAACTACACAGTTACTGAGAAAGAGCTGCTAGCTGTAGTATTTGGCTTGGAAAATTTCATATTATATCTTTTGGGTTCCTCTGTTGTCATATACTCAGATCACACTGCAGTAAGGCACCTCCTCGCGAAGAAGGATGTGAAACCTCGACTAATCCGTTGGATCTTGCTGTTGCAAGAATTTGGTCTCGAGATTCGTGATAAGGCAAGAAAGCAGAACGTGGTAGTTGACCATTTGACCCGTCTTCCTTCTTTATTCATCGATCCATCTGGTCCAATCACAAAGCATTTTCCAAATGAGCACCTACTAGCCATTCACAGTCTCCCTTAGTTTATTGATATTGTAAACTACTTGGTTATGGGCAAGTCCCGCCAGATTGGGCGACTTCTAGGTGGGAGAAATTGATTGCCGAGTCCAAGTACTATATTTGAGAGGAACCATACCTCTTCCACAGTGGTAATGATTAGGAGATCCGAAGATGCATTCCTGATGATGAGGTCAATGACATGATCTCATTCTATCACAACCAGGCTTGCGGTGCCCATTTCTCTGGGCGCAAAATTGTAGTGAAAATTCTCCAATGTGGGTTCTTTTGGCCCACTTTGTTCAAAGACGCACAGACGTATTGTAGGGCATGTGCTCGTTGTCAGACCCTCGGCAACATGGGCCCGTGGGATATGATGCCCTTAAACCCAATTATTGCGTAAGAAATCTTTGACATTTGGGGAATTGATAATGGGACCCTTTCCCGGATCTAACGGTTGTGAGTACATTCTACTCACTATTGATTATGTCTCGAAATGGATCGAAGTCGTCCCCACAAGAACTAGTTGATAGATGACTTTTCGCTTAGTGTTATAGTATTTAAGTGGTGGAAAAATCGACTAATCAAAAATAATGAAAATAACCACTAGCAGAAGAGCGGGTCGTGTCCACAGGGAGGCAATGATGCAATCAATACTTAATTATTTAATGTTATTTCGGATAGTGCGAAATCCCTTTTCAAATCGGACTTAAAATGTGAAGGAAAGTAGATTTGCAATAATCTAAAAAGTTAAGGGAGTAAGTGCAATTTTCCCTCACAAAAATCCTCAATAAATTTAGGATGAATTCATGTAGTTTTCACGTGATGTGTACTAAAAACAATTAGTACTTAAGTTAAGCCCAAAATCAACCTTTAAACTAGTTAATATCAATACCATGCAATTAGAAAGAACTATGAGTGTTTGAATGCAATTCTGCCACAATATAATAATAATAATAAAATCAAATTGGTGGCAATGGCATTGAATGTAATTTTTAATTAAGATAAAACAGAGCTTTCTTCCTCTCTCCTCCTCGCGAGAGAGAGAGAATTGCGGGGGTCAATGCAAGGCTCAAGAGGACGGCGAGGTTGATAGCTTTCCGATAGTGGTAGCGGTGGCGACGGAGGTGGCCGGAGGCGGTCGGCGGTGGTGGCTGGAGGTGGCTACTGCTGCCGCTACCAAGCGTGCTGCAGACGGCGAAGGAGTGCAGCGCCTTTAGGCGTGGTTGGAGGGAGGTGAATGGGCGTACGCTTGCAGCAGGAATTTAGCATGCGCGTGCCTGCTGGCCGGAAGGAGGGCGCGATGTAGCGTCTGCGGGGAAGTTGAAGTGCGTGCGGTGAAGCGTTGGTGAAGTAGTGCGTGAGTACCTGCAGACGTGGGGCGTGAAGAAGAGTGGCTGATGGTGCTAGCTGCTAGCGTTGGTGAAGCGATGCGTGAGCTCCTGCGGGCAGGCTAGGTGGAGAAGGAGCGGGCACCTGCGGTGCTTGGCAGGGGCACAGGTGAGGGGAGCGGCTATGCCGTGCTTGCGGGTGCTGGCCTGGTAGTGGTGAAGGCACGCAACGCCTTCAGGCATCGGATGGAGCGGCTGGTGAGGCAGGTGTGCCTGCGGGCCCGGGTGGCTGTGCGGCTGTGGGGTGAAGGCGGGTGGTGCAGGGATGCACTGGAGGATGGATGGGGTGATGGCGCTGGAAGGGAGGATGCACCCGCAGACGCGGCCTGGCAGGGGCGCTGGAGATGGGTTCTTGGTGCATAGTGCACGCGATGGGTCACAGGGTTCGCCCTTTCCACGGTGAAGCAGTTCCCGGCGAGGGGGAAAGATGATCTTCCTCTCTCCTCGCCTCCTCTCTTTAACTCCTCCCTTTGCGCGTGAGTTCAGGGATTTTCCCAAATCCCCGGTCACAGTTGTTGAGAAAGGCGGCGGAAGAGAAGATTACCCCAATGTCTAGCGGGGGAGGGGGGAAAGAGTTGCGGCTGTTTGGGGAAATTTATCCCCCCACCCTTTCTCTTTGTGCATTTTATTACCTGCACATAAAAACAATAAAATCATTAATTTATAGAATGTTATAACTTAAATCATGAGGTGTACAATTATTCTATAACTTAATTGCCATTATTAACACGCCAAAACTATACGATTAAATATTCTTAGGCTTAATATTAGTCTATTTTAATGGACTTATCAAATACCCCCATGCCTAAGATTTGCTAGTCCCTAGCAAAAATGAATAATAAAAGAAATCAGAAGACTTCTTCTTTTCTTATTTCAAAACTTTAGAAATCCAGACAAATGCGAAGTGCTGATAGCCTAGGTAACAGATCCAAGTGAAAGAGCCGATTCGCATTGGGAGTTCATACATCACCCTTGGCAAAAATTTCTGTCGAGATAGGCAACTACTTCCCTCGGGGATAAAGCAGGCGATAATCTGTAATTTGACCCCGGTGTTTGGCTTAGGTAGGAGATAACAAGTTGAATGGATTTGTATTTGGTGGCACACACTCTACTAGTGCTACATATAGCTAGTACTGCAGACTCTAGCTCTCTAGACTATTAGACAAGTCAACTCTGAGAGAGGCTACACAACTGTGCTCTCTTAATGTTCCTGGGCACTCTCTTTTCTTTCTTTCTGAGATCACGAATCTCGCCAGATTTAGAAATTATACTCACTATTTGGTGGCCTCACATGGCATCCACACTTCAATTCAAGTCCTAATAACTCTACAACTAAGTTAGAGTTCTCAACCAACATTCAGGCAATCAGAAATACTAGAAGGTATGTATGGGTCATATTTGGTGGAACGCAATAGGTGTTTTGTTGCCTCAGAAACAGTGTTACATCATATACTTGGACCCTTTTTTTTTTGTAATATAACTTTTTTTTTTTCTTTTTCTTCTTTCTATTTCTTCTTTTTCTTCTTCTTTTCTCTCTTTTTTTTTTTCTTATTTTTGTCTCTTTTTCAATCAACACAACACGATATGGACTTTTATTTATGAGGCATTATTAGGGATGATGATGGTCAAGAGGAAGTTATGTGACTTATTTGGTGGAAGTGCCCATTCTTGGCACCGGGAATGAATAGATGGGACAGGCGTATTTCTGACCTTTAACACTATTACCCTCCTTCAGCTGAAGACTCTATGAAGGATGGTCGTAACCATCCACCATAGTTATAGCTTTATTAAGACTCAATCTCTGTGTATCTGCCTTATTTGGCGACTCTCAGGAATTCACTCAAAGTACGTACCTAGGAATAGAGAGTGAAAACTATGCCTAACTCTGGAGTATCATCATCTAATTATCCAAAATTTAAGAGTCCTTGCGCTAGACTTAGCGCACCAGTAATCTCTCTACTTCTTCTCACAAATATGAGGTGGATTTACTAGAAGATAGTATGCCTGATCCCTATGAACTGTCCAAGGGTTCAGTAGACTACAAATGCTCATTGGTTTTCCTCAAGGATCCATTAACAAGTTTACGTGCACGTGAAATAAATGTACTAGATTCTAAACTAAAGAAATAATTCAAGAAGAAAAATCTCTAATGACAAAGGTATTCTACTAGGGACTAACCCATTCAGCTCAATTTTTTTTTTTTTTTAAACTAACCAAAATGCATAAATACTTCCTAAAATGCAAATGCACTCCCCCATGCCTAAATCCTACAATGTCCTCATTGTAAAATTAAAGCAGGAGGAGAAAGGAAAGAAATCACCTGACACAGTTTACTGGGTTGCTTCCCAACAAGCACTGCATTTTTTGTCAACAGCCAGACTTATAAGGAACCTGTAAGTTAGGTTCCAAACAGAAAAGGTTAGGCCCTAAGAATATGCGTAACAGTGTAGGCCTAGAAAATAGGTAACCACGGATGTTGGCGAGCTGATGATGCAATGTAATTCCAAACGCTCGCCAAAAGAAATGAAAACAGAAAATCTCGTTGGCTACCTGGGGAGGTCTAGGAATAATAAACGGAATATGAAAAGGGACCTCCCGAAACGGAATAAGTGGAGGATAACAAGGGTCCTCCAAAGTAGGACAGGTTTTAAAAGATATAATCATTATTAGCTCAAGCCCTTGAATGGCGAGAGTAAAAGTACAAGCATCAATCCATACTCGCCATTCTACCCTAGGATGTAATGGCCTGATATATTCTCCAGAAAGAATGTACATGAGCAGAGATCTGAGCCAAGGATTGGTTAGGGAGTTTAAGGATTGTTTGTAGTGTTGGAAGGTAATGGTTAAGTCCAATGAGGGCTTAGTTGGGTCCAATTCCAACAATGATTCAGATTGTGTAGACTCCTTAACAGTTGTAGACAACTTCAAGTTATCCTGCCTAGCATTAATGATCGGAGTCATATTTGAATCAAGGGTAGACTCTAAATTACAACCTTTTGATGGCAGGGTCAAAATGTAAGAATCATTATCATTCACCTCATCCCCAGATTCGTTTGGTTCACTCAAATATTTATCTGGGTGTATCTGTGATTCCTTAGGAGTTGGATCAGTATCCTCAATTATTTCTAAGGGAGGATCAGTTTTAATATTTTGGAGGAAGCCTATATCATTGAATTCATCATTCTTCTCGGGGTATAAATCCTCAAATGACGTGTTTTGTCCCCGAGAGTCTCCCATAGACTTCTCATTATTTTGCTTGTCCTCGTCTAATATCAACTCTTGTTTTGATGGAGGATGACTGTCAAAAGAAAGTAGGAATCCAGATTTAATCATATTATTTCTATCGTCTGGAGCTAAATCCTCAAATGATAAATAATTCTCCTATGATTCACTCCAGATTTTCAGTCTAGGTTCCTCTGTTGGGGCATCCTCATCCTTTGAATTAGACTCTTCATATCCCTGAGACCAAAATTGATCATCCTCCATTCCCTTAGGGTTACCTTCATTAGGTACATTTGAATACTCAGGATATTGAATGATAGGTGTTGATTCCCTAAGTGGAGGGTCAGGAGTAGGCTCACTAAGAGTAGAATGGGAATCCACCAAATAATCAAGAGGGGAAGTGATAGGAAAAATAATCTTCCCTTGCTTTTGACTCCAATAAAGTTCAGGTGGATAATCACAATGATTGTTGTCCTCTAGTGGCTGCGTCTCATTGGGAGAGTCTAAGTGATCGCTACATGAAATTGGATCCCTATTGTCATAAGTACCTCAGAATTATTTTCATGATCATGATCGGATGGGTAGGGATCAGGATTATTGGGAATCGTGTAGCTAAGTTGTCTTATTTCTTCATTTAATTGTTGACTATTCCTCAACATCTCTCCCATTGATTCCATTATTTCCTTTTGTTGTTTTTGCATTTCTATCATAAAAGAGAAGAGGCTACTATTATCAGGTTGGGGAGGATAAGCAATTTCAGGCTCTGGTTGCCTAGGGTTATTGGTCCAACCTCGATACGGAAAATCATGAAAGGTGGAAGGGTTGAGTGTTTGCATGGAAATAGGGATTTCAGAATTAGAAAATCCCGCTCCTAGTCTTTGCTAAAAAGTGGGAGTTATCAAGCCAGTACTCCAAGGGTAAGAATGAGAATGATCCCATGAATTATCAATGTACCCATCAAAAGATGGATACGCTCGGAGCATGGGATCCTGATTAAAAGATGGGAAGTATTGACTCTGATAATCTGAATGATAGGAGTAAGAGTAATCCATTTCTTTAAGCAAAACAATTTTAACTTTCTTAGGATTCAGCAGAAAACTTCCTAAAGAGTCCTATTGTCACAGCAAACGCAAATTCAACGGGATCTATTTTTAGTAGATTGCAGGTCTTAGAGTTATATGTTTAGTTGGTGGCCACACAAGTTTTGCAAAAATTATGCTTCCTAGGCCAACCTTCGCTGGTGCCTATAACCTACTCGCAAGGGATGGAAGTCTCGAATCGAGCCCACACACGAGGAACCGAAGTAACTTGGTGGATAGGCATGTTGATTTCCGACTAACTTCCCTTGTGGTGCAAAAGAGGAGAGGTAGAAATTTATCTAGTTACCTTATGTGTGAGGTGCACAGTGTCTTAAGTGTGCAAGCATACGATCGTGTTTTGATTTTTTGAAATTCCGCAAACAGGATCCTTTGCACATAATTTTCAGTCACAGCTTTTAAAGTCCAACCTCTTAACAGTCCCAATTTTTTTTTAAAAGTGACCATTGAATTAATTTGATTCAAGCACTTTTGTGGTCTTAGATTTAGGTTCAATGCATATGCATGACAAGTAATTAATGCTCAAGAGAAGACGTACCTTACTCCAGCTTTTTTCGTGCAGTGTATGAATGCAATGCAATAAAAAATAAACTAGATGCTGCTCATTCAGTCATAGATGATTGTCTTATAGATATGCAGCTTCTAGCAGGCAGTTCGATTTTTTTTTTTTCAATAATAATAACAAACAGACCTAATCTAACTAACTAACTGAAATGCAATTTAAAATAGTTCAAATAATCCTATAATCTAAATAAATAGGAACACGTTCCCAAAAATACCCAACAAGGCCCAAAAGACAGTAATTTAAATTCTAATGTCTATCTAACTAAATCTAACTAAGACCTACTGCATAAATCAGAAATAGGCTTCTCAATAAGCCTATGTGCGTGGGATCAAGGCCCACGTGTTCCTGTTTCTGGCCTCCAGGTGGTGTCAAGGACCACCAAAAGGATCGTCTCTACCGTGCGCGTCGTTCAGGTTCAATGTCGTCGCTTTGCTGTGCCTCGTCGCCGTGTTAGATTCCTCGCATAATAATAAAATGATTAGATAATTTCGCAACTCAGAATATTCAAAAACAATAAAGTAAATCTATTGCGTTTGTTGCCTCCCCGGCAACGGCGCCAATTTTGATAGATGACTTTTCGCTTAGCGTTATAGTATTTAAGTGGTGGAAAAATCGACTAATCAAAAATAATGAAAATAACCACTCGTAGAAGAGCGGGTTGTGTCCACAGGGAGGCAATGATGCAATCAATACTTAATTATTTAATGTTATTTCAGATAGTGCGAAATCCCTTTTTAAATCTGACATAAAATGTAAAGGAAAGTAGATTTGCAATAACCTAAAAAGTTAAGGGTGTAAGTGCAATTTTTCATCACAGAAATCCTCAATAAATTTAGGATGAATTCATGCAGTTTTCACATGATGTGTACTAAAAACAATTAGTACTTAAGTTAAGCACAAAATCAACCTTTAAACTAGTTAATATCAATACCATGCAATTAGAAAGAACTATGAGTGTTTGAATGCAATTCTGCCACAATATAATAATAATAATAATATCAAATTGGTGGCAATGGCATTGAATGTAATTTTTAATTAAGATAAAAATAGAGCTTTCTTCCTCTCTCCTCCTCGCGAGAGAGAGAGAGAGAGAACCGCGAGGGTCGATGCAAGCTCAAGAGGACGGCGAGGTCGAGAGCTTTCCAACGGTGGCTGCGACGAAGGTGGCCGGAGGTGGCCACTACTGCCACTGCCAAGCGTGCTGCAGACGGTGAAGGCACGTAGTGCCTTTAGGTGAGGCTGGAGGGAGGCGAATGGGCGTATGCCTGCAGCAGGAATTTAACATGCACACGCCTGCTGGCCGGAAGGAGGGTGCGATGCAGCGTCTACAGGGAAGTTGAAGCTCATGCGGTGAAGCATTGGTGAAGCAGTGCGTGAGCGCCTGCAGACGTGGGGCGTGAAGCAGAGCGGCTGATGGCGCTGGCTGCTAGCGTTGGTGAAGCGGTGCGTGAGCGCCTGCGAGCATGCTAGGTGGAGAAGGAGCGGGCGCTTGCGGTGCTTGGCAGGGGCGAGGGTGAGGGGAGCGGCTATCCCGTGCCTGCGGGTGCTGGCCTGGCAGTGGTGAAGGTGCGCAACGCCTTCAGGCACCGGATGGAGTGGCTGGTGAGGAAAGTGTGCCTGCGGGCGCGGGTGGCTGTGCAGCTGTGGGGTGAAGGCGGGTGGTGCATGGATGCGCTGGAGGATGGATGGGGTGATGGCGCTGGAAGGGAGGATGCGCCTGCGGGCGCGGCTTGGCAGGGGCACTGGAGATGGGTGCTTGGCGCACAGTGCACGCGATGGGTCACAGGGTTTGCCCTTTCCACGGTGAAGCAGTTCCCTGTGAGGGGGAAAGATGATCTTCCTCTCTCCTCGCCTCCTCTCTTTAACTCCTCCCTTTCCGCGTGAGTTCAGGGATTTTCCCAAATCCCCGGTCACAGTTGTTGAGAAAGGCGGCGGAAGAGAAGATTACCCCAATGTCCGGCGGGGCAAGGGGGAAAGAGTTGCGGCTGTTTGGGGAAATTTATCCCCCCACCCTTGCTCTTTGTGCATTTTATTACCTGCACATAAAAATAATAAAATCATTAAGTTATAGAATGTTATAACTTAAATCATGAGGTGTACAATTATTCTATAACTTAATTGCCATTATTAACACACAAAAACTATACGATTAAATATTCTTAGGCTTAATATTAGTCCATTTTAATGGACTCATCACTAGTGATCATAAAGTTGTCCTCCAATTTATGTAGGAGAACATCTTTGGCAGATTTGGGGTTCCTAAGGGCATCATCACTGATGGCGGGTCTCAATTTAACAATGTGCACTTCCAGTCCCTGATGAAATAGTATGGGTGTTGCATTGTATCTCGACTCCTTACCACCCCCAAACTAATGGACTGGTAGAACTGTCGAATCGAGAGATCAAGAAGATCCTTTAGGTCACTGTTCGACTTGATAGGAAGGATTGGTCAACTTGCCTTCTAGAAGCTTTGTGGGCCTATAGGACCACCCACAAGATCCAATTAGGCATGTCTCCCTTCAGATTAGTGTACAGAAAGGTGTGTCACCTTCCCGTTTAGATGGATCACAAGGCTTATTAGGCAGTACAAAAGTGCAATCTGGATCTGATGAGAATACACCGCCGGTTGCAATTGAGCTAGATCGAGGAATTACGCAATGATGCATATGAGAACTCAGGTATCTACAAAGGGTGGGTCAAAGCCTTCCATGATAGGCACATTGTCCGAAAATCTTTCCACCCTAGTCAAAAAGTCTTACTCTTTGATGCTAAACTCAAACTATGCCTAGGAAAACTCAGATTGAAATGGATTGGACCATTCTTGGTGAGATGAATCTTTAGAAATGTAGCCATTGGGAATAGTGAACTTAGCCTTGATTCTGAACCTTTTGTCATGAATGGCCAGAGACTCAAACCGTTTGTCGAACTCACTAACTCAAACATAGCTGCTTTCTCTTTTGATCTCCATTCTCCCTGAGCATATTGCGCCTGGCTGATGGCGTTAAACTCAGTGCTTAATAGGAGGCAACTTGTCATCTTTTTGAAAACCCGAAACCCTTGTTGACACATCCCATGCTAAACTCATATTGCACTTTAGGGTTCGTCCATTAGAACAACTGACTCCACATCTAGTACCCGTACTAGAGCTTGAAATAGTCTGCAACAGTCACCCCGACCCGTCCACCCACCTAAACTTGTTTTAATGTACGATCTAAGCTAAACTCGAACCCACCTAATTTACAATGAGGACATTGCAAATTGTAGGTATGGGGGGGTATTAATTTGCAAAACACTATGAGAATCACTTCATAAGAAAGGGCTTCATCAAAAAAAAAAAAAAGATTCCAAAAAACCAAAAAAAAAAAATAGAGAAAGGAAATTTTGAAAGATCAAATTGCATATCATTCATGAGGAGGAAAAGGGGAGGTGATTTAAATGTCGAAAAGGAGCAACAATTTGAAATAAAAAGAGATAGTCATTAGTAAAAGATTAAGGAATCTACTTTGTTCTAGACCAAATCAAAAGAAAGAAATAAAACACAAAAAGTGATAAGAGATGGATGTCGGTATGAACGCTGATCTTAGGCTTCTTGGGCTTGTGTTCAGGCTTAAAAATTCAAGTATTCGTTAAGATCTAGATAATCCTCAAGAGGTTTTGAAAATGCGAAGCTTAAGTATTAGGTCTATGGCTTAGGGATTATTCAACCTCGTTAACTAACCTCTGGTTTGCGGGACTCGATAACCTAAGCACCCCAATCCACACATAGTCTGGTGTAGTGCACTTAATTATCAAAATCAAGCAAATGCGTTAATTCTGTTATGAAAAGCTACCTAAATTAGGAGCGACTTATCAACACAAGTTGATTTGGATGAGTTCCCAGCGCAGAGAGGCAGGAAATTCCCCTCGAAGATGCACAACAACATACCATCTCCTCGGTGCTTGTCTCTTAGGACATCTAAATATCCTTCCAGGGCATGTAAGTACCTTGTACTGAATCAGGTGGCATGGATAGGATTATCCCAAAATGTCGATTGCCAGGGCCTGAATTTAGCTACAGAACGCGATGGGAGACACTATCCCGAAGTGTCAAAAGCAAGGGTTCTGGGGGTTTCCATGGGCGGTGCTATCTCAAAGCATCGAAAGCCAAGGACCCTACGAGGATTGATGGTGAGAGCTAGGAATCTGATACAAACCATGTTGTAAAGCCAATCCTAAGCTAGAAATGAAGAAAAGAAAAGAGAGAGAAAACTCTCCAAAAACATAAAAACTTATTTTGTCTATCTCTTACAGAAACACACTGTAAACTGACCCGAGAATAAAGATGTTTTAAGCACAGGTGCTTTAACCAAGGAGTTCAAAAAACCTTAGGTTAGTTCTTGTGGGCCTTAGAAACCTTTGCAGCGAACTAAGGCTAGAGCTGGTCAAGTTTGGATCTTGGTTGGTACTTGAGTACCTCTAGGCGTACTATTGGCATTCTAACCTAATATACAAAAGAAAGCACACAGTTGAAATCTGAGCATAAAAAGGAATGGTTTAGAATTTGAGTTAATTCCATGAGATTTTGCTAAGGGACTAGCAAAAGCTAGGCATGGGGGTATGATGAGAACACCATCATGAGCCATAACTAGCTCAATTTGATCTGATTAAGTCATTAAATGCTCCTACATAACCATCAGAAGGCCATAATTGATTGTAAATCCTTTCAGAGAGAAATACAAGAAACCAGGGTTAAAACTGTATTGTTACCATCATATCTAGAATGCAGAATAACCACACATTCTCTCAGGTGTTAATTAAGGGTCAAATAATCTTAAGAGTCTAACAAGTGGGTTAGTACAGACAGAAAAGTGTTTTCACGTGTTTTGAGAATTAAATGACATCTGAAACCCTAAAAATAGACCTGCTTAATTAACTGAGGTTCTGTTCGGGATAAAATTCACCTAAACCCTCTAAAATTCATATAAAAATATTCTCTACGGTTTAGTGCTTTCAATTTGACCATCAGAACTCGTCTTGACCCAAAACAGAGTCTCAGCCAGACATTTGCCATAATTTGTGTAATTGTTCAAATTACCCAGTCAAGCTAGGTCAAAACCAAAATCCAACTTCTCCATTGAATTCCTTTGGTCCAAATTAGGTTTGTACCAAAATTTGGCCCCAATCTGAGATCATCTTAACCTACTTTGCAATTTAGTCCTGTCTGACTCTTTTATCTCACAAAAATGGCCCCAACTTTTGAATCCTTTACAAATAGGTCCCTAAATTCTTCATCATCTTCACAATTAAGTCCCTACTGCCATTAGTATGAACACGTTGAGCTCCAGCGAGATTCGAGCGAGATTTTCTCACTCAATTCTCAACCAAACAATCCCAAATTTGAATCGGACATTGCTTGTGAAATTCCCTTCCAAATGAGACCGATCTTGGGCTCCAATTCTTTCCCAAAAGGTCATGTGAACCTTTCAAAGGTTCAGGTATCCTATTTTGCAAAAACCTTTCAAGCTTGGAAGGGCTTCCTATGGCCTATAAAAGAACCCCTGTCACATGGCCAAGCATTTTAGCAAGTCTTGGCTAGCCAAAAGCCTCTAAATCCCTTCCTCCAACTGCCAACGACCGCTGCTCCGGCGAATTCCTCGATTCTCCTCCTTCGGCCATCCAACAACAAAATTGGTCAGCTTATCGTACTGCTCTCCTAGTCGCGACCCTCCCCAACAAAAGGGAGGGCGTACCTCCTACTTCATCATCGTCGTCTCACCATCTTCACCTCCTCCCACGTCGATCTAGCACAATTGACCACCTTTGCCTCTATACCTCATCGCTAGGTATCTTTATCTCTTTCTCTCTTCCTCCACTTCTTTTTCTTGCACTCACAACACATACGCAACCGCCAAATGCTCATATCCATCTTCGTCTTCTCCGCCTTCGGCAACAACTACGGTGAAGCGCCTCCACCACTCCACACCTTCGTCTGCCTTGCCATCGACTCCAAAAGCTCTGCCTTGACACGGAGGGAAAAAGCCCTCTACCAATTCACCCTATTTGCCACTCTACGACTCCCCTGATCTCCACCCCCACTGCACCTTCGTCCCGAGGCTGCACGACCTTCTCCTGCACACACTTGCCTCACCTCACACAGCATCACGTTTGCCATCCCCCAATGATCCTACTGAGCATATTTGATGTGCTCGAAAGTCCTTGTTCGTGTTTTCAGTTATTGCGCCGCCATCTCCATTGACAAAGCTTAATGCACACCTTGACGAAGGTGTTCTTGCATCAGACACACCAGGCATCACCTCTCGGTGGTGCAGAACCACGAGCTCCTGACGTCCAGGTCCCTGATTGGAGACCCTGAGCTTAGCAGCTACTCCAATTCGGCGAAGGAGGTCCATTGCCTGCTGCATGAAGAATAAGGAGCAACCTAATCCCACATCGAAAAGCATCGAAGCCCCCGTGCGATTTAAATTGTTTTTGTGCCGGTGGCTTATCGCCTTAGCATGCACACAGGGTGAGGTCCCCACAAGCATGCCCTCGCATGCCCTTACCTGCGCTCACACCTTGCGGGTCTAGGCCTTGGTCCGTTTACTCTGTTACCTGGGTCTGGTCTTGTTTGTCTGATTCTGAGAGAGAAAGAAGATAAAGAGAGAGGGGAGGGGGGGTTTTGCTCTGCTCCCTCCTCTCAACACTTAGTGATTTCTGAGGGAGACCTTTGCCTCTGCTGATGTTGGTGCTGAGCTTTGTGTTGTGCCTTATCTAGAGCTTAAGGAGGTAGAAGAAGAGAAAAAGGGAAGGAAAAGGAAGGGTGCCCTATTGGCACTGTAGCAGTTGGATGGTTAAGCCGGTTGGTTGAGAATTCCATTGTTTGATCTCTGAAGGGAGTGCGCTGTGCACTTATCCTACATGGATTTAAATTGATTGATACTGTTGAGATATTTGATATTATTGTGAGGGGTAATTGGTGATTTAAATCTCATTTTACCCCTAATCTTTTTGCACTATTTAACATTTTCTTTCATTTATATATCATTATTGCTTGGAGATCTGTTGTAAATTGCTTATATTGTGCTTGAATTGCAATCTTGAGAATTATTTTGCTAATTGCTCCCTGTGTTTGACCACGGACCTCCATTCGAGTATAAATTCTATCTATTTTTCACACTGATTCAATCCATCTGCAACGCATCGATTTTAAAATCCTATTTAGAGTGATAAACATTTTGGCGCCATTGCTGAGGAGTAACGCGCAATTCGATCTCTTGATTACAATTCCTGTCCGGGTACTAACTTGCTCTATCACTTTTGATTGTGATCTATTTCAGGGATTCATTGGAGGAAGATTAGCTGCACATCAGCCACTCCTGGGGTAGGTAAACCACAAATCCAATCTCTCCTAAGCCCTTGATTCTAAAAAGCTAAAAGAAGAAATCAATTAGGTCCAACTTGCATTCTGTTTTTAGATTCAATCACAACAAGTTGCTTGATTTAGTTCATTTCTAAAAAGCACCCATCCCTGATTTGTGCACCTACTTAGGGTTTTAAGGTATCTAGGCCTATCACCTTCTTACTTGAGCCCTAGGTACCATATTTGGACAAAATTGAATTGGACCAATCAAGAAACAATTAGGGTTTCCATTTTAGGGTTTTAGAGGCACACTTGCTTAATCAAGAACCTTCCTAAACAGTGTGTTGTAAGCCTTGGTTGAATTGATCTATTCAAGCAAATCCTAAAATCAGACTCTTAATCTCATTTGAACAGTAAAAGAGGGACCTAAATTTCTCAAAGGGCAAAACAGGAGAAGTTAACCTAGCTTATTGGGTTAACCAATCTTCCAATTAGGTCACCTTGCATAAAAACATCTTAAAGTTCAAGTAAAATCATAATCACCTTTGCACTTAATCTAAAACCGATAGACTTAAGAGGTCAAGTCCCCATTCTGGTCTACATGGATCCTCAGTGACAAGAAAGGTCTGGTGGGGGAAACCCTGTAACCTATGGGGGCGCTCTACCATGTAGGGGTCTTCGTGGGACTCTCCCTTTCTGGCTGCCTAGGTAATTCTCAGGTGGACGACTTTCTAACCTAGGGATGTCATCTGCCCTGAACCTTTATAGTCATCTAATTTTTTTTTTTTTGGTGTCTTGATTGGGTCCATCACATTCTATCGCTCGTCTGATCCATCAGTGCATGTTCGGGAGGAGGTCTTTAAGACCACCCTTGAGGCCTCCATTAGCTATTCACTTCCGTCGAGGCCAAGCCTTGACCTCCCTGTTTGTGCAACTACCTAACCAGATTGATATCTCTTCTGACTCATCTGAACGTAGCTCTCCTTCATCCATCATCATGGAGTAACTAGCAGAAGAAAACAATCTTGAGAATCAACTTCAGTGCCTCAACGATCTATTCCAAGCCTTTATGAACCCACCCGAGCATCCTATGATGCGAGATCATTACAATCCCGTTGCGGTGGTGATCGAACCTTGAGTCTAAATCCTAGCTGAAGGTCCTGATACTGAACTCAAGCCCAACATGATTCATGTTGTCCCCAAATTTCATGGGCTAAATTCCGAGAATCCTTTCCAGCATATCAAGTAACTCAAGCATCTGGCCCAGACCTGTTGGTCATGAAAATCGGGATATCTTGCTCATGAAAATGTTCTCCTTCTCTCTCATGGACAAGGCTACTCACTGGTACCAAACCCTAACACGTCCAATGAACACATGGGCGGAACTACAATCTAAGTTTTTGAAAAAGTTCTTCCCTGTTGGTCGGACAAATGCTCTACGGCACTAGATCACGCATTTTATGCAACAAGCAGGCGAACCACTTCATGAGGCATGGGATCGTTTTCTGGATCTCATGCGAAAGTACCCCCACCACAGAGTTCCTAAATGGGAACAAGTCCAGTCTTTTTACCAGGGACTCCGTAAGGATATTCGATTATTCGTCAATGCAACCTATAGAGGAAACATCATGGGTCAACACAAAGAGACCGTGTGGGAGATTCTCGAGAACATGTGCAAGAACTCCATCAATAATGAATCCATAGGCATGTTCGACCGGACGAATGCACATGCATTGACAAATCTAAGGGGAGCACGTGAGACACTAGGCCTGTCCTCTTCCGTCGACTTGGAGCTGATGGCCAGTCGCCTGGACATGGTCTCTATTATTGAGAAGGCGGATGAGTTGACTCGACACCTATAGTAAGCCACCTCTATGTAAAACTCGTTCGCACAACCACCCTCTAGTAGGGAGGTTGTGCATAACATCTACCACCGATTTTCTCAGGGATGGACCCATATCCAACCCCATCTGATTCTGGGTTTGGAGGAAACCCTGGACCCACCTATTCTAGTTGGGGGAACTCTAAACCCTCCTATGTTGACTTTCCCGAGGTTCCTCAAACTTGCGAGGACCTCAACACCATCTAGAATGATCCATTCTCAAACGCCTACAACCCTGGACGGCATAATCATCCTAATTTCACGTGGTCAGGAACAATCAATATTAGAGACCTAAATATCAGCCCCAACCACAAGCTTCGTGTCCATATTAGCTGCCTTAGCCTTGGCCCAACCCAACTTATCTATCCGAGCCAACTCACGAAGATCAGATGACTCTTATCCTTTTGACTCCGGCTGACATTTAGAAAATGAATGTGGCTATGCAAAAACAACACAAAGACAAGATCACAGAGGTTCGCAATCAACTCGCCTAGATGGCAAATCCCTGCTAACCTAGTGCACTTCCTTCGCAACCTCTGCCTAACCCAAATAACATGCCGAACTAGAGGCATGTTATGAACTCGACTAAAGGCCAAGCTCACTATGTCTATCAGGCCCCTTCTACTCCATCACCCGACGGGATGGAGGCTTCGACATCATATGCGGGTTATTAGCAGCAACCACCTCTTTTGCCTACACCAACCCAGAACCAAGTAGGTCAAAATACTCTTACTACTCGTAGTGGCAAAGCAACGCAGAACCCACCATATCCAAGCCACTCTCAGCCTGGTAATGCAAACCTAAACCCTAGGATAGTCATCCAGGATACCCCTATCCCAGATCAAGAACCTGGACCCATTCTAGAAGAACCTGTACAAGTTCCATTTTCGGAGGAATTGATGAAAGGAAAAAGGAAACCCCAACCCGTGGCACTTGAGGAGGACCTGGTCAAGCTCTTTGAGCAGGTCCAAATAAGCATCCCCTTGATGGATGCAATTTTCCATGTATCGGCTTACGCATGATTCCTGAAAGACATATGTACACCTAAGCGTAAGCCTCAAACCAAAGGTGAGAACCCAATTGTACTATCAGAGCAAGCCAGCTCCATCATCTTAAGCAAGCTCCCACCTAAGGCAAAGGTCCCTGGTACCCCTCTAATTTCATTCAAGATCAGTGATTTAGAATTTGACACAGCACTTTTGGACATAGGAGCTTCCATCAATTTGATACCCACATCCCTACTAGACCACTTTGAGGAATCAGAACTTAAAGCGATAGAAATGACTTTATAGTTAGCTGATCGATCTATTAAGTCACCAAAAGGAGTACTCGAGGATGTCATAGTTAGGGTACACGATTTCTACTTCCCTGTGAATTTCATCGTCTTAGATGTGGATGCTCTTGAGAACTTGACGAATACACCGATCATATTAGGAAGACCTTTTTTGGACACAGCTAGGGCCAATATTAATTGTGAGGAGGGCCAAATTTGGGTTAAAATTTGGGTTCAAGACACTAAAGATCGACATCTTTAAGGCCTAACAAGGAATTAATTGTGAAGTTATTGAGCAAATTTATGATATCGGGGTCGTGGTTTACAACCCATGTATCGATGAGAACCCGATTAATTTTTATCAACCGCATAAAGATCAAAACCCACAATTAGAGGAGCCTGAACCGAACCTAGACACACCCATAGTTCCTTCCTTTGCTCCCGACACCCACCTGCTGCTGTTGATAACCCAGTTATGGAATTAAGGCCTCTTCCCGATCATCTGAAATATGTCATTTTGGGTTTTAATCAGATGTTTCCTGTGATTATCAACTCCCGACTCACATCTGATCAGGAAACATTCTTGATTACTATCCTCCAACAGCATCGAAGAGCCATTGGATGGACTCTCGATGATTTGACTGGCATCAACCCCTCATATTGCACACATCACATCTATACCGAAGAGGGCTCACGACCATCCTGTGAAATGCAGAGACGCCTAAATCCAAATCTGTAGGATGTCGTGAAAAAGGAGATCATCAAGTGGTTAGATGCAGGGATCATCTACCTAATCTCCGATAGTCGGTGGGTGAGTCCAATCCAAGTTGTGCCTAAGAAGGCAGGAATCACCGTGATCACAACTGAAACTAGAGAAACCATACTGACCCGTATAGCAAACTCATGGAGAGTCTGCATTGATTACAGAAGACTCAATTCCTCTATGAAGAAGGATCATTTACCACTGTCGTTCATTGATCAGATCCTCGAGAAACTAGTGAGAAATCGATTCTTCTGCTTCTTGGATGGGTACTCCGGTTATAACCAGGTTGCAATCTATCTTGAGGACCAAGAGAAGACTACCTTCACCTGCCCCTTTGGGACATACGCATTCCGAAAGATGCCATTCGGTCTCTACATTGCACCCGCTACTTTTCAGCGGTGCATGATTGCCATATTCTTAGATTTGGTAGGTGAATACCTTGAGGTCTTTGTGGATGACTTCTCAATATTTGGAGAATCTTTTGATGATTGCCTCCTGCACTTGGTTCAAATCCTCAGGTGGTGCATTGACGTGAATTTGGTTATTTTTTGGGAAAATAGCCAATTCATGGTACCTGAGAGAATTGTCCTAGGACAACTCGTCTCTGAAAAATGCATCTAGGTTGATCGAGCCAAGGTAAATCCGATTTCCAAACTCCCTATGCCTAGCTCGATCAAGGACTAGTCGGGCATGCTTCGTGTGTTAGAAATCAGGGTTACAAGTAACCCGTCGTTGTAGTTGCAAAACACGTCGATCGAATAAAATTTATACCAAAACTCCAAGGGAGTCCCAAGTCCAACATAGGGAGGTGATGTTTACTTTAAGTGAAAATCATGCTTCGATTCGTTTCTTTTTGGTATTTTAGGGTTTTGATATTTTTTTTGTGTTTTTGAAATAAAAGACAACCAGAATGAATCACAAGATAGAAATGGAACAAATATGATATATATATCAATTCAATGTCGATTACAATGAACTATAAAATCATAAAAAGAGAGGGAGGTGAGTGGAAATCTCCCGAATCGGCTGTTCGACAAGACGACGGTGCCTGGTGGAAGCTCGGACGAAGGAGGAGAGGAGCGGGATGACGGAGGTGAGATGCAGGAGGACGTCGGGTTGAGGAAAGCTTCGGCGTAGATTCGGAATGGAGGTGAGAAGATGGAGTTGATCTACTGCCGGAATGGAGGTGGGAGGATGGCTCCAAGGCGACCTATGAAGGGAGATGGGAAGATGGAGGAGTATTTGGTGGGGCAGATATTCGCTACACTAATACGCACCTTGGGAGCTTGAGAACAAGCTCTAATGGATCGTTGGTAGGCTTGCTAGAGCTTGGGAGTAGGTGGTTGTAGAGTAGGTAGAGATGGCTTGGAAGGGAGGGGGTGTAGGTCCTTTTATAGTGGAGGAGAAGAGGCAAAAATAGGTATGGAACCATTAGTGACATCCAGGCCATCGCTGGAAATGTCATTGTAGGCTGGTCTTGCCCGTTGGCACCCACAGCTGGCTTTGTTGGCATGCGATGAATTACCGATGGCTGTAAGCATCGCTATAAGTCTAGCCCATGCATAGCTGGCGCTGCGCTACCCCACCCTTTGCCCCACGCAAGCGCGCACCCACATGCTGGCGCTGCGCTAGCGCTGTGCTGTGCGCATGCGCGTCTGCGCACACACACGCACCCACACTACTGCGCGCGTGCGGCGCCAGGTGCGTGCGGTGGGTGGCCTGGGCTACGCCACGTGGCACAGCCTGGGCTGTCCATCTTCTTCTTGTTGTAGGGGTTGCTACAGAGGTTGAATTGAGTCGATTTTCATGCCGTTAGGTTGCGATCGTCTACCCAAATCCATCCGCGTGGTCGGATTTGTCATTTGAAGCTCCGAATTATGTCTTGTAGTCCCTTGGCCATTGATCTTCCTTGAACTGCATATGGTGCTACGAGACTCCGTTCGAGGTGATTTTAGAGGCGTTAGACTCCGATCATTGTCTTGATCAGATCTGTACGGTAAATTCGAAGCTCCGAAAGAAATATCCTTCTATCCTAACCAAAAAAAGGATACAATTAACCTAAATTATATACAACTACTCTAAATATAGAATGATGCATTCTATGCAATATTTATAACATGAAATGCAAATCTAAGCCTAGGAACATGCATGAATAGTTATTTTACCCTCAATAAATGTGCTTGCATCATACCCCCACGCCTATCTTTTGCTTGTCCCTAGCAAAATTAAACTATATGCTATGTATAAAAGTAGATTTAGGATTAGATTGCTTAAGCCTAAGTCGTTTATTAACAATAGAAAATTTCAACTAAGGTCCTAAACTACGAAAACTCAACAGTACCTGGGTGCCTACCAGAATGCAGACCACCCAAGTCCTCGCCTTATTTGAAAAGGGAAGATACATTTTTTTTTATTATTTTTCTTTTTTTCTAATTTTTTTGTACTTTTGGAGTTTGAGAGTTCCGGGATAACTTTTTACACCTACCTGGCCCGCCCAAGGCTCGAAAAGGACTCTAAGTACTAAGCATCTTGTGAAAATAGTGAAAGACTCACTAGACGGCTGTTAAAACCAACTTCGGGTTTCTATGATCCTAGGTGACCTTGCCTAAAGGTTTATCTTTATGATCGGTAGCTTTCTCCCTACTTTCTTTTATATGAATCAACATAAGGGCGAACCCAGTGTATATCTCCCCGGTTTATTCTACTTCCCTGCTTCTTCCCTAAGTGTTTTGGGAATTATTGTGCTTTTTTTTTTTTGTATGCTGGGTTCTAGACAACCGGCCGATGAGCTGTTACCACCGACAACTTGCCAGCGATACTCGTGCGGCGAAGTGTGGTTTTATTTGTTTTTTATTTTCTCCATTTTTTATTTTTTTTCTTTTTCTTTTAAGTAGGTGGCTTTCCTGATCTAAGATTTACCTAAAGGCAGTACAATGAAAATGGTCTTGTAGCTAGGCTCTGGACAACCGGCCGATGAGCTGTTACCACAGACAACTTGCCAGCCATACCACCTAAGTCAGTCCATTAGCTACCCAATTTCCGTAAAAACTGCCGGAAAGTGAGTCAGTGCAAAAAAATGTGTGTAGATGCTTAGGCTTAAAGTCCCCCCAAATCAGAGGGCGGGTTGATAAGTCGTATACTTATCATCCCAAATTATTTACCAAATTAAAATAAATTTTAATTAGTGAGAACTCGAGACTAAATCCACATTCGAGTGGACACCCGGGCTGATTAAGCTCGAAGACCTGAAGAGTCTAAGTGTTTAGGTACTCTCGTATCATTTCCTAAATTTAATAACTTCCAAATGCCTAAGTTCTCTTTTCCTAATTTCTTTATTTTTTATCTTTTTTTAAATTTCTACTTTTTTTTTAATTTTATAAGAAACTAGAAGAAATTCTACGGAGTTAACATAATGATTTCAGGAATCGATTATCCACCCCCCCATGCCTAAATGATGAATGTCCTTATTGTAAAAATAATGATATGAAAAGGGTGGAGTAAACAGAATATCACTTGAACATCGTGAGGAATCCGGTCAGCTCCGCAGAGAACGTGAAATATAAACATGTGCTAAATTTAATACCTTCAGCTAGGCATAAAATACATACAAGGAAGAAATTGAGAATTCACAAGTGTGGGTTAGAATCAAAATAAAAATATTGATTCTTTCTGAAACCCGCCAATAGAAGATGTCCATAGACGTGGACCAAATTATGGTGTAGACCCATGCCCCAGGGTTGAGTGGTTCTCAGGTTCTGGATGAAAATCACCCAGAACCGAAGGTTGTGTTTGCGGGGCCGAGCTTGCGATTTAGTGTGTGCAACCCAAGACGAAAGTGTCGGACAACAGGTAAAGATGGTTCAATAGGTGCGATTGTCCACTTAACATCAAGCTCAGAAAAATAATTAGTTATTTTGAGCCTGGGTTGCACGTGAAAGATATCATAAGGGTCCGCATAGAAGATAGATGGTTTCTGGTCAATAGGTACCCTTATATCTAATCTTGTTTTTCCCTCAAAATTAACCTCCCAAATTTTCATTTCAACATTCCTATCCTCCAACATCAGGTGCTCAGGTTTCGGGACCTCTAGCATATCATTCATCCCATAAGATTCTCCTAAGTCCAAAAATCGTGGCTGACATAAGATTGACTTCGGTACAATGATTTCCAAATCAAAATCAATCCCTTTGGGGTGTGGTTGAGGAATGGGGCTATTGATTGAATCTTCTAGTAAATGAGGATTCGAATCCTCCAAGTTAGCCCCAACCGAATCCAAATCTTCAATAATTGGGCTATCAACTGGTTCATCAGATTCCTCAAGCCCATTTGTCTCACTAAAATCCTCTTCCTCAAGTTCAAGTGAGACTTCACCAAAAGATTCTTCACCCTCAAAGTCAAAGAATCTATGATCCTCATTTATATATGTCTCAAAATCATATGTCATTTCATGGTCCATGGAGACATTTTTCCTCACTCCCCGGCTCGAGGTTCTCGGGTGAATCAATTGGTTCATTCTCAAATGGTTGCTTTAGCCCAACCTGGTCATCCCTAGTCTCAGAAAATGTATCTCCCTCGATAGGTGCCTGAGTGGGTTCAGACATTGGCTCTCCTGAAGGGGGTTCATCTTGAGAATCACCTCAAGATTTGACTAGTGCAACCACAAATTTCATCCTCAACCGCGACAGTTTCCCAAGAAGAAACTCACCCAGGTTCCTATCCCTAACACTTTGGAGCAAATCCAATAGAGAACTATTAAGTTCATCAATCATTTTGATCATAGGCTCTAGTACTTCAGTGCATGGTGTTGGTTGAGCTTCTAAAGACTGTATAATGTTCGTCAAATTAGCCAACACCCTATCTTGGATCTGGTTCACCTGAACCGATTGGTTCGGTTCAGGTTTGGGTGGGTTCAGGTTAAATCTAAGGGAGTCAAGAGGTCGAGGTTCTCGGGTCCCTCCTTGATAGTAGGTCATTTCAGGTTGTTTAATGGTTGGTGGCGACTTAAATTTAGCATAATTCTACTGAGGGTAAGTGTTATAATTAGCACATCCTTCACGGTTGTAGATTTGGTTAGGTTGATCATCAAAGGATGGAGATCTATAATCACTGTAGCTCTGGGAAGGATAGTAATCATAGTCTTGTTGTCCAAGGTTAGGCCCTGGACACTGAGGTTCGGATTCATATCCCCAATCAAAGTCATCCCGGCTAGTGGATGGATAAATACAAGTTAAGTCGAGATAGTAATCATCTTGGGGGTAAGTGGTGGTAGGAGGATAGGCCGTGAAATGTGTGTAGGATGTGGAAGGGCACATGGTGAAGTAAGGAGGGAAATCAGACGAGAAAGGAGCCCTGCAATACAAAGATACAAGCCTGTCCTTAGGCTGGGTAGCCTAAAGGTCTATAGATTCTCAGAATCCGTCCTAAGATTTTGGATGATTTACTCTATGTTGAACGATTACGAACCTACGCTAACGTGTTCGGTTTTGGAAAACCTGTCGTTGTAGTTCGAAAGCGAAGAATTCATGTTCAACAAATAAAATTTATACCGAAATTAAAATTCCGGGTCGAACACAGGGAGGCAGACGTTTGATTTAAAAACTACGCGTTTCTTTTTATTTGTTACAGAATAATTCAATTTAGAACCATCTAATTATTTACAATAAATAGAAGAGAGAGAGACAGTAAGAGAGAAAGAGAATATTACACAGAGAAATCAAAATGAGATGTATAATAAACAAGGAATTTTTGTATTGAAGAGATTGTTCATTACAACTAGAAAGCATAAAACAATTACTCTAGAAAGCGATAAATTTACTCTAGAAAGCATTAAAAGAATGGAGAGAGAAATGTCCTCCTCGACGATTGCTTGGAGGACGAGTAGATTAATCTAGAAAGCAGTAAATCTATACTAGAAAGCGGTAAAAAGAATAGGGAGAGAGAAATCCTCCTCGACGGTTGCTCGGAGGATGAGCCAGACGGGACGACGCCTGGACGAAGGGGAACGAAGCGGGACGAAGGAGGACGAAGCAGAAGAACGGGAACGAAGCAGCACGCCGTCGTTGTCGCGGGATCCACTTCCGAAGGGGAACGAAAATTGGACTTTATCTCGTGAGAAGCATCCCGGGTGTGGGACAAGCTTCTCTTGAGCTTTGGAGGGGTAGAGAGGAGAAAGAAGGGATGAAAATTTCGTATGGAGGGGGTCTCCTTTTATAGTTGCAAGGAGTGGGGGCAAAATAGACATTACATCTTCAAAATAATAAATAAGGGGTCTTTAGTGACGGATAAATCCGTCACTAAAGCCCCGACGTGGCCGTCGCCGCCGCTCCCACGCGCGCCCGCTCGGCTGCCCGCGTGCGTAACGCCTACGCACGTTCGCGAAGTCTCAACCGTCCGATCGCGAGATCGGACGGCTTAAAATCGCGCCTTCACCGCTGCCGCCCGCCCGCCTGTGCGTGCGATCGCGCGTTCACGCGCACGTCCAATCGCGCGTCGGCGCTATCGGGCGTGCGCGGCCCTTGGATCGCGATCGTGCGGTCGATTGGAGGCGTGCCACCGCTCCAATTTCTATGGGGCGTGGCTCGAACGCGCGTCCCTACTTCTTGTTAGAGTGCTCGACCGCTGCGCTGCGGTCGCATTTGTGTCGAGCGCTTGACTTCAGCGCAGGCGCGTTGCAGCCGTTGGATCTCGATCCAACGGCGGAGAGGAGACGGGTACGCGGTCTTCACAAGATGCAAGCGGCCGTTTGGGCGGCTGAGATGGTGCCACGTGGCGTCATCTTGGCCGTCCATCTTCTAGAAGTTGTAGATGGTGCCACGGATGTCGGATTGACTCGATTTTTGTGTCTTTGGGCTGCGATCGTCGATCCGAATTCATCCATGCGGTTGGATTTGTCATTTGAAGTGCGGATTTACACCATCCTGGCCCTTGATCTTCTAGGGTTCCCCGGTCTCTATCTGATGCTACGGATGCCTGATTAGGGCGATCTTGGAGTCGTTGAACTCCAATCGTCGCCCTGATCACATCCATATGGTTGGATCTTTGATCCGAGGCTCCAATAAAATGTTTGCCCTGTCCAAGCACATAAAAGGAGACAATTAACCTCCATTTTATTCAAACTACTCTAAATGCAAGATGATGCATGTTATGCAATATTTATATCATGAAATGCAATCCTATGCTTAAGAACATGCATAAATAGACATTTTAAGTAGTGTAAATGTGTTTACAGCATACCCCCATGCCTATCTTTTGCTAGTCCCTAGCAAAAACTATATGCTATTTATAAAAGAATTAAGTTAGATTATTTGGACCTGAGTTATTTTCAATCATTAAAAGAAAATTGTCTACGTATGAACTGAACTCTCAAAGACACAACAGCGCCCAAGTATCAACCAAAATGCAGACCGCCTCAAGCCCTCGCCTTATTCAAAGAAAAATTTCTTTTTCTCTTTTTGCTCTTTTCTAATTTTTTTGGATTTTCAAATTTTAGGGTTTAAGAGTGGCTTTCTACGACCATTCAACTCACCCAAGATTTGATGAGAACCCTAAGCTTTAAGCATCTTATTGTGATTGTGATAGACTCGTTGACCGGCAATTAAAACGGACTTCGGATTTCTACGCCTCTAGGTGACCTCAAAAAGAATTCTGCCTAAAGGTGTATCTTTACAACCTGTAGCTTTCTCCCTACTTTTACTTTTTTAACGGGGTCAACACAAGGGTGAATCCAGTGTATATCTCCCCGGTTTATTCTACTTCTCCGCTTCTTCCTAAGTGTTTTGGGAATTTTTAGTGCATTTTCTGAGCTGGGTTCTGGACAATCGGTCGATGAGCTGTTACCACCGACAACTTGCCAGCCACACTCGTGCGGCGAAGTGTGGCTTATTTCTTTTTGTTCTTTTCTCCTTTTTGATTTTTTTTTTCTCTCTGTTTTTTTTTTTTTAATAGGTGGCTTTCCTGGTCTAAGATTTACCTAAAGGCAGCAAAAAGAGAAAGGTCTAGTGACTGGGCTCTGGACAACCTACCTATGGGCTGTTACCCACGATAACTTGCCAGCCATATCACCCTAGATGGTTCATTAGCTACCCAATTTCCGTTAAAATCGTCGAACAACGAGTCAATGCAAAGAAAGTGTGTAGATGCTTAAGACTCAAAATTCCCTCACATCAGAGGGCGGGCTGATAAGTCGTGTACTTATCACCCAAACTTATTTACTCCTATTAAAATAAAATTCAAGTTGGCGAGAACTCTAAAAACAAATCCACATTTTAGTGGATACACGGGCTGATTAAGTTCAAAGACCTGAAGGGTCTTTGTGTTCAGATCTTAATGTAGTATTTCTTAAGATTGAAAATTTTCTTAAACCCAAATTCTCTTTCCTAATTCTGATATATATATATATATATATATATATATATATAAAGCAAATCTACGGAGTTGACGAATGAATTCAGAGATGAATATCCACCCCCCCATGCCTATCTAATGCAATGTCCTCATTGTATTAAAAAGACATAAAACAGAATGGAAAAGTGTAGAAAGCACCTGAATTGCGTGAATATCAGGTCCGCTCCAAGATGAAAATGAAAAAGAACTGTATAAGTGCTGAGTTTAGTGCCTTCAGCTAGGCACATTATACAAAGAAAAGAAATGAAGAATTCACATGTGCAGGTCAGAATTAGAATGAACAGAAGAATCCTCTGACCTGTCAGCAGAGGTCCACAGATGTGGACCAGATTGTGGTGCAGACCCACACCCCATAATCGAGAATATCTTAGGTTCTGGATAAAAATTACCCAAAACCTAAAATCAGAATGTAAGTGGGATCGGGCCTGCGATTTCTGAGGATGCAACCCAAGACCAAAAAGTCGGGTTACAGAAAATTGAAGCTCAAAAGGATAATCGTTGAATGTGTGCTTGGGTTGAACATCCTCGAAACAAATGTCGTAAGGGTTCTGATTTGATGGTTTCAACTTAAAAGGAACCCTTCGACTCAATCTTCCATTTCCTCCTGAATTAACTTCCCAAATCAAAACTTCCCAGCTCCTATCCTCCTCATTTAGCATATCAAATTCCAGGACCTCTTGTATATTCATCACCTTGTCTGAAATCTCCAAGTCTAAATGATGTGGCAGAATCAAAATTGACTCCGGTCTAATTATCTCAGAATTAGAATCATCAATAAGCTCAACAGGGTGTAACTGATAATCAGGGCATTGAATTGATTCCTCCAGAAAATGTGATTCTGGATCCGTAATGTGTGCCCTAATAAGATCAGTGTTCTCAGTTATTGGGCTATCAATTGATCTATCAGATTCCTCAGGCCCAATCGTCTCACAGAAATCATGTTCAGAAAACTCGCGTGAGACTTTGCAACTTGAATCTTCACCATCAGGATCCGTATCAATGTATGTCCCAAAATCATTTGTCACTTTGTGTTCCAAGGAGACATACATTTCCTCGTAACTTGGCTTAGGGATCTCAGGCGAAGAAGTCAGATCATCCTTAATTGGTTGTTTTAATTCAATCTGGTCAGCCTCGTAACACGTGTCCCCCCCAACAGGTGCCTGAGCGGGTTCTGTCATTGGCTTTCCTGAAGAGAGTTCATCCTGGGAATTATTCCAAGATTGAATCAAAGCAACCACGAATCTCATCCTCAATTTCGCTAATTTCCCAAGTAGAAACTCACTCGGGTTCTTATCCTTAACATCTTGGAGCCAATCCAACAAAGACTTATTTAAATCATCAATCATTTCAATCAGGGGCTCCAATCTCTCTATGCAAGGTATTGGCTGAACTTCTAAAGATTGAATGATATTCCTCAAGTTAGCCAGAACCTTATCTTGAACCTGATTAACCTGAACCAAATGAGTTGGTTCAGGGTTGGGCGGGTTTGACATCAATGTAGAGGAATTAACGAATTGAGATTCGTTATACCCTTCCTGATGATAGGTCAGTTCAGATTGTTGAAAAGATGGTGATGACCTAAAGGCAGTGAAATCAGAGGATGGGTAAGGATCAGTGTATCCTTCTTGGTTGTAGATCATATTAGGTTGTTCATGAAAGGAGGACGATCTATAATCGATGTAGCTCTGAGAAGGATAGAAATCAGAATCAAAGTGTTCAGGGTTAGACCCTAAACACGGGGGTCCGGAATTGTATCCCCAATCCGAATTATCCCAATTAACTGATGGTTGATTACAATACGAGTTGGGATAATCGTCATGTTGGGGATAATTTACAACAGGAGGGAAAGAGCGGGAATGCGTGAAATATGTGGAAGGATTCATGATACACGGGAGGAAGAAAGGTGCCCTGCAATACAAACAATCAAACCAGTCCTTAAATAGGTTAGCCTAAAGACCTACAGACTCTCAAAACCCGTCTTGAGATAAAGGAACGATTTGATCTACTTCCATCTGTTCAATCCAACCAGTTAGAAGGAGGGACTGGGGAGAAGGTTCTTCCTTCGGCTTGCGCCTCCAGTTCCTAGTGTACCCCCCAGCTGCGATTGTTTGACTCTGCTCCCCTAGCTAGACATCAGATTGAACAGTAGAAACAGAATAATCGAAAATAATCTAGTTCTGGGTTCTGAAGAGCGAGTCCAATCCTTAAGGCCAACGTCTACTTTGTTTTATTTAGGGCTAGGTTTGAATGTGCTTTGGAATGTGATGGGCCCTTTAAATGGGTTGTGCCCTTAATGATTGATTGATTTGTGTGTGAGTGCACAACCAGTGGTTTTCAAGCAAGATTGTTTTTGATGTGGTGAATTTTAAGATTCAAATCTTGCTTAGTAGCTTTTAGGATTCAACTTTAGGTGTTTTCAATCAAGTTTCGTTGGCACACCAAGTTTTACAAGCACAGGTGAAGATGTTTTCCTTTAAAGTTTAAAAAGAATGTGGAGTGGCTGGTAAATCCCTAAGAGTTGAACCTAATTGGCAGCTACTTGATGAGTTGATTTTATTTGAAGTGGTGCGGCCCAATCAACTCAAACAATTGGCCTATTGCACCACTTAATTAAGCACACAAATGATTACCTAATCTGATTTCTACTCAATTACGTGTTTGGATGTGTGTACCGGCTCCTAAGATTGGATTACCGGTTGAGTTTGAAAATCAGATGAGGTTGTGTACCACTGAGATTTTTTTTTTTTTTTTAATGTGGGGGTTGGAGTGAGTATGGATGTCAAACAACAAACAATCTGACCTTAGAGTTTATAAGAACACCTAGGTTGATTGATGTTTGAATTATTATGTTATGAAATGAAATCTAATGGGTGGGAGGTGGGGGATAACTTACAAAACCTTCCACAGCACTTTACTCCGATCTACCGCTTTTGCCTGTCTCGAAAGAGTACCTGCAATTACAATAAGAAAGGAGAAAAGTGAGGTAAATGATTTATAAGGTACAAAACGCAAAGAGAAATCAAAGAGCGTTGCCTCCCCGGCAACGGCGCCAAAATGTTGAACGATTACGAACCTACGCTAATGTGTTCGGTTTTGTAAAACCTGTCGTTGTAGTTCGAAAGCGAAGAATTCGTGTTCAACAAATAAAATTTATACCGAAATTAAAATTCCAGGTCGAACACAGGGAGGCAGACGTTTGATTTAAAAACTACGCGTTTCTTTTTATTTGTTACAGAATAATTCAATTTAGAACCATCTAATTATTTACAATAAATAGAAGAGAGAGAGACAGTAAGAGAGAAAGAGAATATTACACAGAGAAATCAAAATGAGATGTAGAATAAACAATGAATTTTTGTATTGAAGAGATTATTCATTACAACTAGAAAGCATAAAACAATTACTCTAGAAAGCGATAAATTTACTCTAGCAAGCATAAAAAGAATGGAGAGAGAAATGTCCTCCTCGACGATTGCTTGGAGGACGAGTAGATTAATCTAGAAAGCAGTAAATCTATACTAGAAAGCGGTAAAAAGAATAGGGAGAGAGAAATCCTCCTCGACGATTGCTCGGAGGACGAGCCGGACGGGACGATGCCTGGACGAAGGAGAACGAAGCGGGACGAAGGAGGACGAAGCAGAAGAACGGGAACGAAGCAGCACGCCGTCGTCGTCGCGGGATCCACTTCCGAAGGGGAACGAAAATTGGACTTTATCTCGCGAGAAGCATCCCGGGTGTGGGACAAGCTTCTCTTGAGCTTTGGAGGGGTAGAGAGGAGAAAGAAGGGATGAAAATTTCGTATGGAGGGGGTCTCCTTTTATAGTTGCAAGGAGTGGGGGAAAAATAGACATTACATCTTCAAAATAATAAATAAGGGGTCTTTAGTGACGGATAAATCCGTCACTAAAGCCCCGACGTGGCCGTCGCCGCCGCTCCCACGTGCGCCTGCTCGGTTGCCCGCGTGCGTAACGCCTATGCACATCCACGAAGTCTCAGCGATCGGACGGCTTAAAATCGCGCCTTCACCGCTGCCGCCCGCCCGCCTGTGCGTGCGATCGCGCGTTCACGCACGCGTCCAATCGTGCGTCGACGCTATCGAGCGCGCGTGGCCATTGGATCGCGATCATGCGGTCGATTGGAGGCGCGCCACCGCTCCAATTTCTGCGGGGCGTGGCTCGAACGCATGTCCCTGCTTCGCGTTAGAGTGCTCGACCGCTGCGCTGCGGTCGCGTTTGTGTCGAGCGCTTGACTTCAGCGCGGGCGCGTCGCAGCCGTTGGATCGAGATCCAACGGCGGAGAGGAGACGGGTGCGCAGTCTTCACTAGATGCAAGCGATCATTTGGGCGGCTGAGATGGTGCCACGTGGCGTCATCTTGGCCGTCCATCTTCTAGAAGTTGTAGATGATGCCACGGATGTCGGATTGACTCGATTTTTGTGTCTCTGGGCTGCGATCGTCGATCCGAATTCATCCATGCGGTCGGATTTGTCATCTGAAGTGCGGATTTACACCATCCTGGCCCTTGATCTTCTAGGGTTCCCCGGTCTCTATCTGATGCTACGGATGCCTGATTAGGGCGATCTTGGAGTCGTTGAACTCCAATCGTCGCCCTGATCACATCCATACGATTGGATCTTTGATCCGAGGCCCCGATAAAATGTTTGCCCTGTCCAAGCACATAAAAGGAGACAATTAACCTCCATTTTATTCAAACTACTCTAAATGCAAGATGATGCATGTTATGCAATATTTATATCATGAAATGCAATCCTATGCTTAAGAACATGCATAAATAGACATTTGAAGTAGTGTAAATGTTTTTACATCACTCTACTTATATCCAGGCAATCCAACCAGTTAGAAGGAGGGACTGGGGACAAGGTTCTTCCTTTGGCTTGCACCTCCGGTTCCTAGTGTACCCCCTAGCTGCGGTCGTTTGATGCTACTCCCCTAGCTAGACATCAAATTGACTAGTATAAGCAGGCTAATCATGAACAATCTCAATCTGGATCTAGACGGGCGAACCAGTCCTTAGGGCCAACGTCTAATCAATTTTAGTTAGGCTTGGGACAATGGTGCTTTAGGAATGTGATGGGCCCTTTAGATGGGTTGTGCCCTTAATTATCAGTTAAATGTGTGTGCGTGCACAACCAGGGTTCTCAAACAAGCTTATTTGATGATGTGTCTTTAGGATTTAACCTTGTTTAGTAGCTTTTAGGGTTTAATTTTTAGGTTGGTTCAATCAAGGTTTAGTAGAACACTGAAAGTTTTAAAAGCACAAGTGATGATATGTTCCTTTAAAAATAAAAAATAATGTGGAGTGTCTGGTTCAACCCTAAGAATAAACCCTAAGTGGCAAGCTACTTGATGGATCAGTTTTAGATTGAGTGGTGCAGCCCAAACAGCTCCATCAATTAGCCTATTGCACCACTTTGTTATGGCACACAAGAATGCTTAACCTATTCTGATTTCTACTCACTTATGTGTATTTAGTTGAAGTGTACCAGGTTCACAGGTCAGATCCTGGTTAAGTGGTAGAATCAAAGTGATTGTGTGCCTTAGGATAAGAGGTTGTGGGTGTTAAGTATGTAGCTTTCAGAAAAACCCACAATCAGATAACACTTTTTTTAGTTTTTCTACTTATGTCGATGGCGAGATGAGTGGAGGTGGCAAACAAACAACCAAATCTATCCTAGGGTTTATAAAATGCACCTAAGGTGATTTGGGTTTGAGTTATTAGGTTATGGAATGAAAACTAAGGTGGGGGTGGTGTGGGGGACACTTGCAAAACACTCTACCCGCACTTTACTTTGGTCTACCACACATGGATCTCCATGTTAGGGTACCTGCAAGACAGTAGATCAAAGACAAGTAGGGTTAGTGCTATGTAAATGTAAAGAAACGTAATAAACAATAAAGTAAATTCTGTTGCATCCTCGGCAATAGCGCTAAAATGGTCGGGCATTTTCGCGTGTTAGAAATCGGGGTTACAAGTAACCCATTGTTGTAGTTGGAAAACACGTTGATCAGATAAAATTTATACCGAAACTCCAAGGGAGCCCTGGGTTGAACACAGGGAGGCGATGTTTACTTTAAGTGAAAACCGCACTTCGATTCGTTTCTTTTTGGTATTTTAGGGTTTTGATATTTTTTTGTGTTTTTGAAATAAAAGACAAGCAGAATGAATCACAAGATAGAAATTGAACGAATATGATATATATATCATTTCAATTTCGATTACAATGAATTATAAAAGCATAAAAAGAGAGGGAGGTGAGAGGAAATTTCCCGAATCGGCTATTTGACGAGACGACGGTGCCTAGCAGACGCTCGGATGAAGGAGGTGAGGAGCGGGATGACGGAGGTGAGATGTAGGAGGACGTTGAGTTGAGGAAAGCTTCGGCGTAGCTTCGGAATGGAGGTGAGAAGACGGAGTTGATCTGCTATCAGAATGGAGGTGGGAGGATGGCTCCAAGGCGACCTATGAAGGGAGATGAGAAGATGAAGGAGTATTTGGTGAGGCAGAGGTTCGCTACACTAATAGGCACCTTGGGAGCTTGAGAACAAGCTCTAATGGAGAGTTGGTAGGCTTGCTAGAGCTTGGGAGTAGAGTAGGTAGAGATGGCTTGGAAGGGAGGGGGTGTAGGTCCTTTTATTATGGAGGTGAAGAGGCAAAAATAGCTATGGGACCATTAGTGACATCCAAATCGTCGCTGGAAACGTTGCTGTAGGCAGCTCATGCCCGTTGGCGCCCACAACTGGCTTTGCTAGCATGCGATGAATTACCGACGGCTGTAAGCATCGCTGTAAGTCCAGCTCATGCATCGCTGTAGGTCCAGCCCATGCATAGCTAGTGCTGCGCTCCCCCACCCTTTGCCGCGTGTGCGTACGCCCATGCGCTGGCGCTGCGCTATGCGCATGAGTGCGCTGGGCAGCCTGGGCTGCACCACGTAGCGTAGTCTGTGCTATGCATCTTCTTCTTGTTGTAGTGGCTGCTATAGAGGTCGGATTGAGTTGATTTTCATGCCGTTAGGCTGCGATCGTCGACTTGAATCGATCTGCACGGTCGGATTTGTCATTTGAAGCTCCAAATTATGTCTCCTAGTCCCTTCGCCGTTGATCTTCCTTGGACTGCATGGTGCTACGGGACTCCAATCGAGGCGATTTCAGAGGCGTTGGACTCCGATCATCGTCTTGATCAGATCTGTACGGTTGGATCGTCAATCCGAGGCTCCGAAGGAAATATCCTTCTCTCCTAACCACAAAAAGGATGCAATTAACCTAAATTATATACAACTACTCTAAATGCTTAATGATGCATGCTATGCAATATTTATAACATGAAATGCAAATCTAAGCCTAGGAACATGCATGAATAGGCATTTTACCCTCAATAAATGTGTTTACATCAAGGACATCCATTCATTTCTGGGGACGTTGGTTTTTACCGTTGATTCATTCTCGATTTCTCGAAAATCGTGCACCCCCTGACTAATCTTCTCTCTAAGGATGCCCATTTCAAAATTATCGAGGAGTGCACTCAAGCGTTTGAGATCCTACATGATCTAGTTACCCAAGCACCTATCCTGCAGCCCTTTGATTGGTCTCAACCCTTTGAGATCATGTGTGATGCATCCAATTATGCTGTGGGTGCGATACTTGGGGAGAAAATGGATGGGAAATCCGTAGTCATCTACTATGCTAGCAAGACATTGGACGAGGCTCAGCGTAACTGCACAGTTATCGTGAAAGAGCTGCTAGCTATAGTATTTGGTTGGGAAAAATTCAGATCTTATCTTTTGGGTTCCCATGTTATCATAGACTCGGATCACACTACAGTGAGGCACCTCCTCACGAAGAAAGACGCGAAACCTCGACTAATCCACTGGATCTTGCTATTGCAAGAATTTGATCTTGATATTTGTGATAAGGCGGGAAAGCAGAAAGTGGTAGTTGACCCTTTGTCCCATCTTCCTTCTTCAGTCATTGGCCCGTCTGGTCTAATCACCAAGCATTTTTCGGTTGAGCACCTGCTAGCCATTCACAATCTCCCTTGGTTTGCTGATATTGTAAACTACATAGTTACGAGGAAAGTCTCGCCAGATTGGGCGACTTCCAGGCAAGACAAATTGATTGCCGAGTCCAAGTACTATATTTGGGAGGAACCATACCTCTTCCACATTAGCAATGATCAGGTGATCCGGAGATGCATTCCTGACGACGAGGTCAATGATGTGATCTCATTTTGTCACGACCAAGCCTGCGGTGGCCTTTTTTCTGACCATAAAACCGCAGTGAAAATCTCCAATGTGGGTTCTTTTGTCCCAGTTTGTTCAAAGATGCACAGACATATTGTAGGGCATGCGCTCGTTCTCAAACCCTTGACAACATGGGCCTGCAGGATATGATGCCCTTAAACCCAATTATTGTGTGAGAAATCTTTGACATTTGAGGAATTGATTTCATGGGACCCTTTTCTGGATCTAACGGCATTGAGTAGATTCTACTCATTGTTGATTATGTCTCTAAATCGATAGAAGCCATCCCCACGAGAACTAGTGATCATAAAGTTGTACTCCGATTTATCTAGGAGAACATCTTTACTAGATTTGGAGTTTCTAAGGCCATCATCAGCGATGGCGGGTCTCATTTTAACAATGTGCACTTCCAGTCCCTGATGAAAAAGTACGGGTATCGCATCGTATCTCGACTCCTTACCACCCCCAGACTAATGGACTAGCAGAACTGTCGAATCGAGAGATCAAGAAGATCCTTCATGTCACTATTCGACCTAATAGGAAGGATTGGTCTACTCGCCTTCCGGAAGCTTTATGGGCCTATAGGACTGCCCACAAGACCCAATTAGGCATGTCTCCCTTCAGATTAGTGTACAGAAAGGCATGTCACCTTCTTGTTGAGATGGAGCACAAGGCTTATTGGGCATTATGGAAGTGCAATTTGGATCTGATGAAGGCTAGAATATACCGCTGGTTGCAATTGAGCGAGATCGAGGAACTACGTAATGATGAGTATGAGAACTTGGGAATCTACAAAGAATGGGTCAAAGCCTTTCATAACAGGCACATTGTGCAAAAATCTTTCCACCCTGGTCAAAAAGTCTTACTCTTTGATGCCAAACTCAAACTGTTCATAGGAAAACTTGGATTGAAATGGATTGGACCATTCTTGGTGATATGAATCTTTGGAAATGGAGCCTTTGAAATTAGTGGACTCGGCCTTGATTCTGAACCTTTTGTCATGAATGATCAAAGACTCAAATCATTTGTCAAACTCACTGACTCAAACCTGGCTGCTTTCTCTTTTGATCTCCATTCTCCCTGAGCATATTGTGTCCCGCTGATGGCATTAAACTCAACGCTTAACGGGAGGCAACCCACCATCTTTTTGAAAAATCCCTTCCTCCGACCACCAACAACCACTACTCGGGCGACCTCCACGATTCTCCTCCTTTGGTCGTCCAAAGACCAAATTGGTTGGCTTATCATACTCCTCTCCTAGTTGCGACTCTCCCCAACCAAAGGGAGGGCGTACCTCCCCATACTTCATCGTTGCCGTCTCACCATCATCTCCTTCTCTGGCGTCGGTTTACCACAATCGGCCGCCTTTGCCTCTCTACCTCATCGCTAAGTGTCTCTATCCCTTTCTCTCTCCCTCTACTTCTTTTTCTCGCACTCACAACACATACGCAACTGCCAAATGCTCATATCCATCTTCGTCTTCTCCACCTCCAGCAACCACTCCGGCGAATCGCCTCCACTGCTCCATGCCTCCATCCACCTCGCCATCGACTCCAAAAGCTCTGCCATCACACGGAGGGCAAAAGACCTCTACCAATTCGGCCTATTCGCCACTCTACGGCCGCCCAAAGTCCACCCTCACCACACCTCCGTCCCGAGGCCGCACGACCTTCTCATGCACGCACTTGCCTCACCACGCACACCATCTTGTTCGCTATCCCACGGTGATCCTACTGAGCGTATTTGATGTGGCTGAAAGGCCTTGCTCATGTTTTCAAGTATCGCACTGCCACCACCATTGACGAAGCTTCATGCACACCTTGACGAAGGTGTTCTTGTCTCAGATGCCCCAGGCATCACCTCCAGGTGGTGTGGAACCATGAGCTCCAGATGCCCAAGTCCATGATTGGATACCCTAAGCTCAGCAGCTGCTCCAATTCGGCAAAGGAAGTCCACTGCGTACTGCATGAACAACAGGGGGACAACTTAGTCCCACATCGGAAAGCAACGATGCCCCCATGCAGTTTAAATTATTTTTTTGCTGGTCGATTATCACCTCAGCATGCATTGGGGGTGAGGTCCTCACACCTACGCCCCTCACACGCCCTCGCCCATGCCCACGCCTCGCGAGTCTGGGCCTTTGTCCGTTTACCCGGTTACCCAGGTCTGGTCTGGTTCGCCTGATTCTTAGAGGGAAAGAAGAGAAAGAGAGAGGGGAGGGGGGGTTTTGCTCTACTGCCCTCCTCTCAACACTTAGTGATTTCTGAGGGAGGCCTTTACCTCTGCTAGAGTTGGTGCTGAGCTTTGTGTTGTGCCTTCTCTGCAACTTAAGGAGGCGGAAGAAGAGAAAAAGGGAAGGAAGGGGAAGGGTGCCCTCTTGGCACTATAGTAGTTGGATGGTTAAGCTGTCTGGTTGAGAATTCCATTGTCTAATCTCTGAAGGGAGTGCACTGTGCACTTATCCTATGTGGATTAAATTGATTGATACTGTTGAGATATTTGATAGTATTGTGAGGGGTAATTGGTGATATAAATAACCATTTTACCCCATTCTTTTTGCACTATTTGACATTTGCGTTCATTTATTTATCATTATTGCTTGGAGTTCTATTATAAATTGCTTATATTGTGCTTGAATTGCAATCTTGAGAATTATTTTGCTAGTTGCTCCCTGTATTTGACGTTGGACTTCCATTCGAGTATAAATTCTATTTGTTTTTCGTGCTGATTCAATCTATACTGCAACGCATCGATTTTAAAATCCTATTCAGAGTGATAAACAATAGCATGAGAATTTATAAGAATAGGACAAAAGCTTTTCATGATAATTATATCTTTGGAAAAAGCTTTGTCCCTAATCAAAAGGTTTGGTTATTTGATGTGCACTTGAAGCTCTTTCCAGGAAAATTAAGATCAAAATGGATAGGTCCTTTTATTGTAAGAAAAATTTTCCCTCATAGAGCTATTCTCATTCTAGATCCCAAGATTGGCCATGAAATAAAGGTAAATGGTCAAAGGCCGAAGCCTTACATTACTCAAAATCTTGATCCCAATCCTGATAGTCACATTAACCTTCCAGAATCATCTCAGAGATGAACTGAGTCTGGCAAATGACGTTAAACTTAGCACTGGCTAGGAGGCAACTATTGCATGCATTTTTGTTGAGTGTTAAGATATGCATTGTAGTACACTCAATAAAGACGCAACAACTTTAATAATTTAGAAAGCTCGAAAATACAAGGGATGAGTCTAAGGTCATTTGTAAGGACCAAAATAGCAATTTCAATCCACTAATCACAATATCAAAAATAATATGCAATTGAAGCCAATGAAATCTTCAAAATAATATTTCAATAAAGGTTAGAGAGTTATTGCAAAAAGATAGGGTTAAAATGGTGATTTGAATCACCAAATTAATGCTTAAGTTTTAAGCTCACAATTATTTCAAATAAAGGAACATTATCCTCAATCTAAGATCACAGTAAATATCTCCACAGTAGATCAGAACTAATCAAGTGCCAGATCAGACGAGAGCAGAAGGCCCCAGACGCCTTAACCAGTAGAACCTCACAAGGCACAAGACGAACATGTTGGTGATCGTGGCGTGTTGTGAGGAGGTATGTGGGTGCGTGGTGAAGTCGGAGAAGGTGGTCAGAGGTGGTGGTGCTCGATGAGGTGCGAGAGAGATCAAAGCCCCAAATTTCTTTGGTTCTTTTGATCAGTGAGGCGAGGCGATGCTTGTAGACATAGTGGCAAGCTGGTTAGTGAAGTGTAGCGGTCGTACGAGTTCGCTAGAGGTATGCCAGTGCTAGGGAAGGCGTAGGTGGTATGGGCGGTGTCGTGCATGAACCTAGAGTCTAAGGGGTTGTAGAGGATCAGGTACATGAGAGGAATCAATATGTAGAGCTTACAAATGAGGGGAGAGTGAGTATGGCACCAGTTATAATGGGTCGGTGCCGGAGAAGGTGAAGGCTCTAGTGTGGGAGACGGCGTCGTTTTAAGAGGGAGGAGGCTCTTGGCTAGTATGGCGAGGAGCGGACGATGGCGGGAGGGAGTTTCCCTCTTCCTATAGTATGTGGAAGAGGGCGAAGAAGCCAGAGTGGAGGGATCGTTAGAGCAAGTCGGAGTAGGTTGGAGGTAGGAGAAGAATGGTTTTTGGCCTAAACACTTGCTAAGGGGCACGGCCTTGCAAAGGTGTCTTTTTAAAGGCCTCAGGAAGAGCTCCAAGCTTGGGAAGATGCTTGAGAAGCTTGAGATTTCAGGGGAGAAGATCCATAATATTCTTGCGTTCACATGATCTCTAAGGCCAAAATCAGGGTTCAGGAGGCAGCTCAATCGATTAGGAAAGCACTCAGAACAATCCCTCCAAATTTGGAGGGATTCGGTTGAGTAATCAAAGAGGAATCTCTAATTGAAGGTCAACTGCTTTAGGTTCACACTTGCCATGGTGGCAGGGGCCTGTTTGAAGAAAATGATGAATAGTTAGGGGGTAAATGCAATTAATTTGAAGGTTAGGGGTTTGACTGAAAGAAACAAAGACTTAATGGACCAAATTTCAAACTTGGTCAGGATGGACTCTAATTGGGCCTAAATTTTGGTACCAATCTAATTTGGACCTAAGAAATCTAATGAAGTCAAATTTCTATTTTAATTAAGTTTGATTGGGAAATTTGCATAGAAACCCAAATTAGGGTAGCATTCTGTCTATGACTCTGTTAAAGGTCAAAATAGGTTCAGATGGTCAAACTAAAGGTACTAAACCTCTAAGAATATTTTTCTATAAATTTTAGGTTGTTTAGATGAATTATATCTTGACCAAAACCTCTTTAATTTAAGCAGATTTGAAATTAGGGTTTTGTGTGTTGTTACAGTTCTCAAAATGCGTGAAACCCTGTTTCTGACAATGTTGACCCACTTTTTGGACTTCTAAGATCATTTGACATTCATTTAACCTTTGAGTGACCTCATGGTTAATCTGTGTTTGAGATGTGCTGTTAAAATTACAGAATTAACCTTGATTTCCTATTCTCCTTTCAAGTAAGAATAACATGGAATTATGACCCGTAGATGATTATGTAGGAGCATTTATCCATCAAACCTAACTAAAAGTGACCAGTTAGGGCCTATGATGGTGTTCCCATCATACCCCCATGCCTAGCTTTTGCTAGTCCCTTAACAAAATCCTATGGAACAAACCAGGTCTCTAGACCGGTTGTAACTGTCATAATGCCCTACTAAGCTGCATCTCTAGAGATCAGATCAAAATACTAATAATAGGCCTAGAGGTACTCAAGTACCAGCCAAGATACAAACCTGACTAGCATCAGCCTGAGTCTACCACGAAGGTTTCTAAGGCCTGCAAAAATTGCCCAGAGGTTCGTTGACCCTAGTAGTTGAAGTACCCGTGCATAGAATGTATTAAGTCCAGGTTCAGGTTGCCAGTGCATTTTGATAAGAGAGAGATAGAGGATTCTTTTCTTTCTCATTTTGAGAGTTTTCTCTCCCTTCCTTTTAGACTTCCCAAAATCCAACCTCGGATTGTCCTTAAACATGGTCTGTATCAGATTCCTTGTCCCTGCCATCAATCCTCGAAGGGTCCCTGGCTTTCAATGCTTCGGGATAGCACCACCCATGGCAACCCCCAAAACCCTAGTTTTCGACACTCGTGATAGTACTGCCCATGGCGTTCTGTGTCAATATTCAAGATTTGGCAATCGACATTTTGGGATAATCCCACCCATGGCACCTGAACGAACACAAGGTGCTTACGTGCCCCCAGTAGGATATTTAGATATCCTAAGAGACAAGCACGGACAAGACATATGTTATTACACATCTTCGAGGGGGACTTTCTCACCTCTCTACACTGGAAACTCATCCAATCAACTTGTGTCTTTGAGCCATCCTAAGCTAGATTTTCAAGCCAATTTTTCAGTACAGAATACTTTTAGCATTATTCTTTATTAAGCGCATTGAACTCGACTAGTGTGTGGATTTTGGATGCTTAGGTTACCAAGTCCCACAAACCAAAGGGTAAGCAATGGGGCCGAATAATACCTAAGCCTTAGACATACTACATCAACTTGGCACTTTCCTCAACCTCTAGAGGACTAATTCGGATCTTAACGGATACTTGAATGTTTAAGCCCTTAACTGGCCCAAGAGGCCTAAGGTCGGTACTCGTCACTAATCTCCTAAGTTTTAGCCTTTCAGGTCTTAATTCATCATCCAATCTAGCCTAGAAGTTAAGTAAATTTCATACTCAGTTATAAGGGACTTTTTCATTTTCTTTCTTTTTGATTACTCATTTTTCTCTTTTCTTTTCTTTTCTCCTCTTCAATTTTTTTTCATTCAGCTTAAATTGATTTCTCCTTTCCTCTTTTCTCCTCTCTTCTTTTTTCTTGATGAAACCCCTCCATGAATTAATTCTCACAGCATTTTGCACTTTAATACCCCCTACCTAAGATTTGCAATATCCTCATTGTAAATTAGGTGGGTTCGAGTTCAGTTCAGTTCAAATTGCACATTAGAACAAGTGGGTTGTGAATGGGTTGGAATGACCGTTGCGGATGATTTCTTGCTCTGATACAAGTATTAAAGGTGGAGTTAGTTGTTCTAACGAATGAATCCTACAGTGCAATATGATTTCAGCAAAAAGATATGTCAGAAGGGTCTCAAGTTTTTCAAAAATGACGGGTTGCCTCCTGTTAAGCACTAAGTTTAATGCCGTCAGTTAGGTGCAATGAAGCTCATGGGGAATGGATATCAAAAGATACTTCAACCAGATTTGAGTCGGCGAGTTCGAAGAATCAATTGAGTCTCTGACCATTCACGACAAAAGTGATAAGCATGCATGAATTCTTGATAAAATGCTTATTTATGATAATTCTTAGGTGTAGCATTGCATATCATAGTATAAATATTGCATAACCTTCATTGCATTGCATTTAGGATATTTTGTATATTCTATATATTAATTCCAACATTTTATATGGCTAGGAGGCAGTGCGACATCTTTACGGGGTTCGGATGAAGAATCCGAACGTACAAATGGATCTGGAGCGATGATCGTAGTCCGTCAACGCAAAAATCACCTCGATTAGAGCTTCATAGCATCCTCTACAAGAAGGAGATGGACGGCCCTGCCCTACACGAGCCATAGCCCCCAACCTTGCCTCAAGAAGAGAATTCCAGCCATTGGATCTCAATCCAATGGTTGAGAATTGCCCAAACATCACTCAGCCTCCTCCAAAAGCACCTCAAGGAAGATCTGATCACGACCGTTGGATCCTCATCCAATGGTCGAGCCGCAGCTGCAGCTATCCCTCCACATGACAATTGGGCACCCTTGTCACAGTGGCAACGCACCCGCTCTCAAACGAGAGGTGCAGGTTCGAGCCTCAATCCACTATAACCACTCCAGCGCCTGAAGAAATTGGTTCGCTCGATCTTGATTGAGCGGTTGTGGTGGCATATGCACGATCAGACGTCACCCAGTGACATAAGGAGACACACTAGATCACACGCATGTAATCAGGGGCACTCATTTAAGATGAACAGATGCACTCTTGGTCGTCAGATTTGCTCGAAGGTGTGATGCGCACGTGTTTGAATCCGTAAGAGCGTAATCTATAGGCGCCTCCGAGCCACACGATGGTGGATCCAATGTATGCCAGTGAGCGCACGATTTGAATGCTAGCGAGCACACGCAATCTCCTCACGATCTCATCCATTCACGCCTGATCCAAAAGCTGACACTCTCCTTGCACAGCGCCAGCTGCAATCGCGCCTCCTCATGCCAGCCAAGGTGCATGAATGCTATAGCGACACCCTCGGCGGGTCTTTAGTGACGTTTTACATGTTGCTGAAGACCCGTGCGGGCGAAGCACCTCCATTCCACCACTTTATAAACCCCATGACCCCTTCCCTTCCAAACCATCTCTAGCTACTCTACTCCCACCTACTCCTAAGCTCTAGATGCCTACCAAATCTCCCTTAGAGCTTATTCCCAGGCTTCAAAGGCCTCTTATTAGTGTAATGCTCCTATACCCCACCAAATATTCGTCCTCCATCTCACCACCTTCATAGGAAGCCTTGGAGCCATCCTTCCACCTCCATTTCGATAGAAGATCACCTCCATCTCCTCATGCCCATTCTAAAGCCTTGTCGAAGCATTCCTCTACTCGACATCCTCTTGCATCTCACCTCTGTCGTCCAACACCTCATCGTCTTCGTCTAAGATGCCACCAAGCGCCATTGTCTCGCCAAATAGCCGATTTGGGAGATTTCTTCTTACCCTTATCTCTTTTGTACTTCTTAGCATATTGTAATAAAAATTTGCATGATATATTAGATTTGTTTCCATCTCCTTTGTGAGTTATCTTGCTTGCCTTTTCTTTACAAAAGCACCAAAAAAATCATAAAACCCTAAAACACCAAAAAGAAACAACACGAAGCATGGATTTTAACGAAAGTAAACGTCGCCACCCTGTGTTCGACCTGGGAGTCCCTTAGAGTTTTGGTTCAAAATTATATTTGATAACGTGTTTTGCGAACTACGAAGACGGGTTCTCGAAACCCTGATTTTACTTTGCCTAAACCCGTGCATCTTTTTGGCACCGTTGCCAAGGAGGCAATGGAATTTGCTTTCTTATTTTCTATGTTTCTTGGCATTTACTTATTATTAACTCTACTTGCCTCTGATTGACTATCTTGTAGGTACCTTAGGAAGGAGATCTGAGTGTGGTAGACTGGAGTAAAGTGCGGGTAGAGTAATTTGTAAGTGCCCCCCACATTCCCCCCCACTAGTTCACTTTCACCACATTCATAACTATTTAATGGGCGAGATCAATATTGTAAAAATTAATGCATTGTAGTATAGTTGAACTCGCTCGAAAATAAATAAATTTTATTACTCAAAGTTTTAAATCTAAGGTCGAACACAGGGAGCAAATTGGGGTTTAAAAATCAAGAACACAACTTTGAGAAATTGAATATGCAATGAAAATCAGAGTTGTAATGCAAAAATGTAAATATAAAGACACTGAATCAATGTATATAAAGAGCACAAAAATAATGGACGTCTGATTCATAAATTAGATGTCTTAAACTAGTGATTGCTATAGTGCTATCTCTGATCTTTTTCTCTTCTCTATCTCTAATCTCTGTCTGGCTTTCCTCCTTCTTCTTTTCTTTTCTTCGTGCCTGTGCCTATGCTTTTGTTGCCATTGTCTTCTTCTTCTATTTCTTCTTTCTCTGGCGACTTCCCTTTCTTCTGACATCAACTCCTCCTTCTATTTCTCTTTCTTTAGCCCTTCAGCCTTCAGCTCTTACTCTTCAGCCTTGCCTTCTCCTTCCTTAGCTTCTCTGTCCTCCGCCCTCTTTCTTCATTGGCTTCTTCTTCTCCTAAATGTGAGAGCAAAAGCTACCCCTACCCGCCCTTGCGATCTCTCTTCCTCTTTTTCTCTTAGGCTCGCTCTCCTAGAGCCACTTCTTAGGTAATCAGGTCGGGAGAGCACCCGGGACCAGGCCCACCGGTGTGCGGTGGTGGGCGAGGAGTGCAGGTCGGGTATATGGGTCAAGCCAGATCCACGTGGGTAGTGGCACAGACGAGGGGATGAGAGGGCGAGTCGAACCTCACCCCGTGGTCAGGAGGCGAAGAGGCTATGTCATTTTTTCAATTTATCCCACTGCAGTCACTCACTCACTTCTGAGGTGGGACTATGTTGTCCCACCTTCCTTCGTGAGCATTCGCAGTAGGAGTCCTCCTTTGATTGCAGCAGCTACGGGGCCTTCAGTGCTAATTACTTGGCTGGGGCTGTGCATGAAGGGATTTCTCTCGACCTGGGGCTCTTATCCTTTAGCGAGGAGACCTGGGGGAAGCTCTCAAGGAAGCTCCTTGCTGGTATTAATGGCAGCGGGCCTCTAAACCTATCAACCACACAAATAGCCTTGCGGCCTCGTCAGAAGGCTCAGACAGCTTTGCCGAAACACCGCGAAGGTAGTGCGGAGGTCGGCGTGGCGTGGGGTGGCCGGAGAATGCGTGCCTAGGGCACCCTGTGTGCATGAAAGTGGGTGTGTTCAGGGGGAGTTTTGGGGGTGTGGCGCGGTGAGTGGAGCGAGGGTTTATGGTCAGTGGAGTGAGGCGATGCTTATGGGGTAGTTGGTGAGGTAGATGGAGGCGTGGAGCGGTGGGGTCGCCTCGCCGGAGGTCTGGCCGGAGATGAGGAAGGTGAGGGTGATAGCGTGCGTCGAGGCATGTTTTGAAGAAATAAAGAGAGAAAAATGATAGGAATAGAGAGAAAACTTAGCTGAGCATGGATAGACGAAGGGGGATGTAGAGAAGGCGGCCGGCTCATATTGCCATCACCAGAGATGAAATACTTAGTGGAGGAGGATGACGATGATGAAGGGGCTGCAGGGATGTCGGCTGGTGCGGTGCGATGCGGACGAAGAGGAGGAAGATTCCAAATCAATTTTGAAGGGGATTCTCTGAGGAATTAGGGTGTTCTTTCCCTAGAAACTTTGCCGAAGTAGGATTCCCTCCGCTATAATGGCAGAGGGACCTAATTGCAAAGAATGAAGATAAAGATAGGGGGTTTCTGCAGAAGTTTTCAAAAGTTAAGGGTAGAAATGTAATTGGGTTGGACCTATTTGCAAAATATGTCAAGGTGAATTCCCCTTAGGTCAAAATTTTGGTACAAACCTAATTTGGACATAAGGAATCCAATGATGAAGTTAGATTTTGGGTTTGACTAGGTTTGACTGGGAAATTTAGACAAAAGACCAATTTAGGGCAAACATTTGACTGAGACCCCAATTTAGGTCAAAATAGGTTCTAAGGGCCAAATTGAAGGTTCTAAACCCTAGAGGATACTTTTTCATGAGTTTTATACGGTTTAGGTGAATTTTATTCTTCCCAGAACCTTGTTAAATTAAGTGGGTCTATTTTATGGTTACAAAAAGTCATTTAATTCCTAGAATTCACATAAACCCCTTTCTGTCTGAATCAACCCACTTTTTATCATTTTAAGACCATTTCACCTATGTTTAGACCATGAGAAAACTCGTTATTATATTGTAATGGTAAAATTGCAGTTTCACCCCTTATTTCTTACTTTTCTCTCAGAATGGTTATTCATTGAGTTAGGACCTCCAGTTGGTTATGTAGGAGCTTTGTTCTCTTTTTCGAGTCAAAATGAGCTAGTTAGGGCTCATGATGGTGTTCCCATCATACCCCTGCCTAGCTTTTGCCACTCCCTTAGCAAAATTTTAAGGTTTTAACTTCTATTCTAGACCATGAGTTCCTTGATGTTCACAAATTATGAAGAGTGCATTTTTTTTCTTTTTGATTTGGTTAGAATGCTGACAGTAGGACTAGAGGTACTCAAGTACCAACCAAGATCCGAACCTGACCAGCTATAGCCTCAATCCTCCGCAAAGGTTTTTAAGGCCCACAGGAACTATCCTTAGGTTCGTTGGACTCCGCGGTTAAAGCACCCATGCTTGTAACGTATTTTAGCCTTAGTTCAGTTTGCAGTATGTTTTTTGCATGAGAGAGACAGAGGATTTTTTTGTTTGGAGAGTTTTCTCTATCATTTCTTTTTATTTCTAGCTTTGGATTAGCTTCTCAACACGGTCTGTATCGGATTCCTCGTACCCATCATCAATCCTCGAAGGGTCCTTAACAATCGATGCTTCGTGATAGCACCGCCCATGGCAACCACCAGAGCCCTGGCTTTCAAGATTTTGAGATAATCCCGCCCATGGCGTTCTGTAGCTAAATCCAAACCCTGGCAATTGACATTTCATGATAATGCTGCCCATGGCATCTGAACCAGCACAGGGTGCTTACGTGCTCCCAGTAGGATATGTAGATATCCTAGGAGACAAGAACCGAGGAGACGATATGTTATTACGCATCTTTGAGGGGGATTTCCTGCCTCTCCGCGTCAGGAACTCATTCAGATCAACTTTTTTTGGTCGGCTGCTCCTAATCTAGGCGACTTTTTTCAGAACACTTAAATGCTTTTGTGTGATTTTGATGGTTATGCACACTGAACCTTACTATGTGTGGATTGGGGTGCTTAGGTTACTGAGTCCTGCAAACCAAAGGTCAGTTAACAAGGCCGAATACTTCCTATGCCTTAGACCTAATACTTAAGCTTTGCATTTTCCCTAACCTCTTGAGGACTATCTAGATCTTAGTGGATACTTGAATTTTTAAGCCTAAGAGTCTAGCCCAAGAGGCCTAAGATTAGCATTCATACTAATCTCTTTTGTGTCTCATTAGCACATTTTCCTTCATTTTGCTTTTTCTTGATATGATCTAGAACTTCAGTTAATCCCTTAATTTCTTATTAATGATTATCTCTTTTTTTCTTTTTCATTTTGTGCTCCTTTTTTGGTATTTTTCACTTTTCCTCCTCATTTCTTGCTCATGATTTGTATGGCCTCAAAATTTTCTCTCCCCTCAGTATTTTTTTGTTCTTTTTCAAGATTTTTTCATTTTTTTGGTGTTTTTTTGATATGTGATTTTTTGTTGAAACCTTTTCTTGTGAGATGAGTTTTAATGGTGTTTTGCACTTTCATACCCCCCCATGCCTACGATTTGCAATGTCCCCATTGTAAATTTGGTGGGTTTGAATTCAGTTTAGATCATTCATTAGAATAGGTTTTGGGTGTGCAAATGGGTCGAAGTGACTGTTGCGAACGATTTCTAAACTCGAGTATGGTTACCTAAGGTGGGGTTGGCTGTTCTAATGGATGAACCCTAAAGTGCAATATGAATTCAGCATAGGAATGCCAATAAAGGTTTTGGATTTTTCAAGAATGATGGGTTGCCTCCCATTAAGTGTTAAGTTTTATGCCATCGGCTAGGTGCAATGAGCTCAGGGAGAATGGTGGGTAAAGGATATCTCAGCCAAATTTCTATCGATCAAGTCAATGAACGATTTGAGTCTCTGGCCGATCACGATGAAAGGTTCTGAATCACGGCTGAGTGGAATGATCTCAATGGCTCCATTTCCAAAGATTCGTCGGATGAGGTAGGGTTCAATCCATTTTGATCGTAGTTTTCCCACGAATAGTTTGAGCTTGGCATCAAAGAGTAGGACTTTTTGACCAAGATGGAAGATCTTTCTAGATATGTGTTTGTCGTGAAAGGCCTTAACCCGCTCTTTGTAAATTTGCGAGTTCTTATACGCGTCGTGGTGTAATTCATCAATCTTGCTCATTTGAAGCTTTCTACGGGTTCCTGCCTTAGAAAGATCTAGGTTGCAGTTCCGTACTGCCCAATAGGCTTTGTGCTCCAATTCGATGAGGAGGTGACATGCCTTCCCGTACACCAATCTAAAGGGAGACATACCTAATTGGGTTTTGTGGGTGGTCCTATAAGCCCACAAAGCTTTCGGAAGTTGGGATGACTAGTCCTTCCTGTCAGGTCGAATAGCAACCTAGAGAATTTTCTTGATCTCTCGATTTGATAGCTCAGCTGGACCATTAGTTTGGGGGTGGTAAGGAGTAGAGATTCGGTGCGACACCTCGTATTTGGTCATCAGTGACCTGAACTAAGCATTCGTGAAATGGGTCCCTCCATCAGAAATTATAACACTTGGAATCCCAAACCATGAAAAGATGTTCTGATGAATGAATTTGATAACCACTTTATGGTCATTAGTTTGGGTCAGAATGGCTTCGATCCATTTGAACACATAGTCAACAGTGAGTAGAATGTACTTGAACCCATCTGAAATAGGGAAGGGTCCTATAAAATCAATCCCCCATATGTCCAAGATTTCCATACAAAATCGGCTGCAAGGGCATCATATCACGATGGCTCATGTTGCCTAAGGTCTGGCAACGAGTGCATGCCCTACAGTGATTGTACGCGTCTTTGAAAATTATGGGCCAATAGAACCCGCACTGGATGACATTCATTGCGGTTTTGTGACCTCAAAAATGTCCACTGCATGCCTGGTCATGGCAGAAAGACAATGTCTTGAATTTCCGCTTCCATGACACATTGTTGAATGATCTGATCAGCACCGATGCGGAAAAGATACGGGTCTTCCCAGAAGTAATACTTACATCGGAAAGCAATTTGTCCTTCTTGGCCTTTGGCCAATCGGACGAGATCTGATGTGTTGCCAGGTAATTTCCTATATCAGCAAACCATGGAAGCCCTGTATTGATGGTTAGAAGGTGCTCATTAGGAAAATGTTCCACGACGGATCCGGAAGGGTCGATGATCTCAGAAGGAAGGTGGGACAAGTGATCAGCTACCATGTTCTACTTTGTCGCGAATGATCCTTCCGAATCTCGAGGTCATCGCTGGATTTTTCCACTTTGTCGCGAATCTCGAGATCAAACCTTGCAACAGCAAGATCCAGCAGATTAATCGAGGTTTTGCGTCCTTGTTCGCAAGGAGATGCCTTACAGTTGTGTGATTCAAGTAAATGATAACACTGGAACCCACGAGATAAGATCTAAATTTTTCTAGGGCAAATACTACGGCTAGCAACTCTTTCTTAGTAACTGTGTAGTTACTCTGAGCCTCGTCAAGTGTCTTGCTAGCGTAGTAGATGACCACAAGTTTCCCACCAATTTTCTTCCCAAGTACTGCTCCTTTAGCGAAATCAGATGCATCGCATATGATCTCAAAGGGTTGAGAGCAATCAGGGGACTGTCGGATCGGGGCTTGGGTAACTCGATCACGGAGGATTTCAGATGCTTGAGTGCATTCCTTGGAGATTTCGAAAGGTACATCCTTAGAAAGTAGAGTGGTCAGGGGGGGCACGATCTTTAAGAAATCAGGAATAAATTGACAATAAAAATCGATGTGCCCCAGAAAAGATCGGATGTCCTTGATCGAGATAGGCATAGGGAGTTTGGAAATCAGGTTCACCTTGGCTCGATCGACTTGGATGCCCTTTTCTGAAATGAGATGTCCCAGGACAATTCCTTCAAGCACCATGAAATGGCTCTTTTCCAAGGAAAGAACCAGATTCACGTCAATGCACCGCCTGAGGATTTGGACCAAGTGCAAGAGATAATCATTGAATGATTCTTCGAATGCTAAAAAGTCATCCATAAAGACTTCCAGATGATCACCTACCATATCTTAGAATATGGCAAGCATGCATCGCTGAAAAGTAGTGGGTACATTGCAGAGATCGAACGGCATCCTTCAGAACACGTATGTCCCGAAGGGGTAGGTGAAAGTGATCTTTTCTTGGTCCCCAGGATGTATTTCCACCTGGTTATAGCCTGAGTACCCATCCAGAAAGCAAAAGAACCTATTTCCTGCTAGTTTCTCGAGGATCTGATCAATAACGGTAGTGGGAAATGATCCTTCTTCGTGGAGGAATTGAGTCTTCCGTAATCAATGCAGACTCTCCACGAGTTTGCCACATAGGTCGGTATGACTTCTCCGATTTTAGTCGTGATCACGGTGAGTCCTGCCTTCTTAGGCACAACTTGGATTTGACTCACCCACCGAATGTCGGAGATCGGGTAGATGATCCCTGCATTTAACCACTTGATGATCTCCTTTTTCACGACCTCCTGCAGATTAGGATTCAGACGTCTCTGCATTTCATGGGAAGGTCGTGTGCCCTCTTCGGTGTAGATACGGTGTGTGCAATAAGAGGGCCTGGTACCAGTCAAATCATCGAGAGTCCATCCAATGGCTCTACGATGTTGCTGGAGAATAGTGATCAGATAGGATTCCTGGTCAGGTGTGAGTCTGGAGTTGATAATCATAGCAAACGTCTGATTGGAACCCAAAAAAGACATACTTTAGATGGTCGGGAAGAGGCTTGAGTTCCAGAACAAGGTTATCAACAGCAGCGGGCAGTTCAGGGTGTGTGTTAGGAGCAAGGGAAGGAGTTATGGGTGTATCTAAGTTAGATTCAGACTCCTTTGATTGCGGGTTTTGATCCTCTTGTGGTTGATCGGAAGTAATCATGTTGTCCTTAATATATGGTTCATCAACCATGGCCTTGATATCACATATTTGTTCTATAACTCTGTAATTAATTCCTTGTTGGGCCTTAAAGATGTCAATTTTCAGTGTTTGGTTCCTAATTTTAGTTCAATTTGGCCCTCACAATTTATATTGGCCCTAGAAGTGGCCAGAAAGGGTCTCCCTAGTATAATTGGTGTATCCCTTGGGTTTTCTAGATCATCCATATCTAAGACTACAAAATCCACCGGGAAATAGAAATCCCGTACCCTAACGATGACATCCTCGAGAACTCCTTTAGGTGACTTAATAGATCGGTCAGCCATCTGCAATGTCACCTCTGTCGGTTTAAGCTCAGATTCCTCAAGATGGTCAAGGAGGGATGTAGGTATTAGGTTTATGGAGGCACCTAAATCTAATAAAGCTTTGTCGAATTAGGTATCACCAATGGTACATGAAATTAGGGGAGTACTAGGGTCTTTTGCCTTAGGTGGGAGTTTGCTCAAAATTACAGAGCTGGCTTGCTCTGACAGTACGATCGGACTCCCACTTTTGGTTCGCAGCTTACGCTTGGGTGTACATATGTCCTTCAGAAATCACGCGTAGGCCAGTACATGATGGATTGCATCTATCAAGGGGATGTTTATATGGACCTGTTCAAAGAGCTTGACCAGATCCTCCTCAGGAGCCACGGGTTTGTTCGTCCTCCTTCCCTTGGTCAAGGCCTTGGGAAATGGAACCTGGGTTGGTTCCTCTAGAATAGGTCCAGGTTCTTGATCTGGGTTAGGGGTGTCCTGGATAACTATCTTAGGGCTTAGGTTGCTACCAGGCTGAAAGTGTCCTGGATGAGGTGGGTCTTGAGTTGCTTTGCAACTACGGGTTGTTACAGAATTTAGCCCTACCTGGTTTTGGTTCGGGGTTGGTAAAATAGGTGGCTGCTGTTGAAATCCCATGTAAGATGTCGAAGCTTCCATCTTGTCGGGTGATGGAAGATAAGGGTTCGGATAAATCATGTATGCTTAGCTCGGATTTGGGTTCATAACGCGCCTTTGGTTCGGCACATTATTTGGATTCGGTAGAGGTTGCGAAGGGAGTGTGCCAAGTTGGTGAGAATTCACCATCTAGGCGAGTTGATTTCAAACCTCTATGATCTCATCCTTATGCTGTTTTTGCATAGCCGCATTCATCTTCTGAATGTCAACCAGAGTCTGAAGGATAAGAGTCATTTGATCTATTTGGGTTGGCCCACATTGATAGGTAGGGTTGGGCCGAGGCTGAGGTGGCTGATATGGACGAGGGGCTTGTGGATGGGGCTGATATGGTGGTCTTTGATTTTGATTATTTCCCACCCACAGGAAGTTGGGATGATTCTGCCATCCAGGGTTATAGGTATTAGAGAATGGGTCATTCTAGATGGTGTTGAGGTCCTCGCTGGTCTGAGGAACCTTAAGAAAGTCAGAATACGAGGGTTTTGATTTTCCTCCGATCCTAGAGTCAGACGGGGGTGGATATGGGTCCATCCCTTGAGAAGATTGGTGATAGATGTTATGCACAGCTTCCCTCCCAAGAGGTGGCTGTGCAAACGGGTTTTGCATAGAGGTGGCTCGCTGCAGATGTCGAGTCAACTTATCCACCTTCTTCTCGATGATAGAGACCTTGTCCAACCAACTGGCCATTAGTTCCAAGTCGACAGATGCGGATAGGCCCTGCTGATTGCACAGCAATCATAGGTCTTAATTGACCTAAATTAGGCTAGGACTTAGCATAAGTTAGGGTAATTCATGCATGCATAAGCATTACTAGCACCTTTACTACTTTCTTTTAGCTATGCATGAAATAATGCTATAATGTGCTGATTAGGTGCATTATGTCAATTACAGGTAATAAGCTGACCAGAAGGTAGATCTAAAGCTGGATCTGAAGAATAAAGAATAACTAGAGTTGCAGCAGAAATGGAGTAGAAGACCTAGAATAAGATGTAGTAGACAATAATGTAAGGGGTTGAGGTATGCTATTCTATTTATGTAGAAATAAAGCAGTAAATTATGAAGAACTTAGGACCATCCTAGCCTTAGGATAGCCTAAAAGCTTCCCCAAGCCTTAGCCACCTTTAGATTAGGTCACCACACCCTAGGAAACCTTAAAACCCTAATTCTAGCCTTTATCTGGACGTCTACATAAGTTATGGGACGTCCAGAACCCTTAGCCAACTCCTGCACACCTTAAACCCACTTCTGCAGTGTTATTGGACATCCAGACACTTGGTTAGATGTCCAATTTCTGCAGAATAGCCAAGACAGAACCTTGAATCCCTCCTGACTCTGATTGGACTTCCAGACAACAAGTTTGGACTTCTAATTTTTCACTATAAGATGTCTGACACTATTATTAGATGTCCGGAACTACTCTCTGATGAGTCCATTTTAATGGACTATTGTTACGCCTAAGTACTTCAATTCTAACATAGTATGTTTGTTAATAATCACATTAGGTCATTAAATAAGTGCATGCATCATTACTTGAGTTTTTATCTATTTTATCTCATTCTATAACTTAGTATGTAATTATTTTATGTTTCATCATTGTAGGAATAAATTGCAAGAGATGAGGGGGGTGAATTAAATTTTCTCCTCCCCCAACAGCTGCCGGCCTCAACTGAGTCTTCCGACTGGCCTCAACAACTCCTCAACAGTCGAAGGCCAAATTTAGTAAGGGATTTAAAAATCCCTTGACTCACGTGGGGAGAAGGGATAAAAGGAGGTTCAGGCGTGAGAGGCTGCTTCTTCTCCCCTGGAGGGGATATCCCTTCTTCTCCACCTTCCCCACCGTGGTGAGAGCATGCACCCTATAGGTGCTGCACCCAAACTCTCCGCGCTATTGCCACGGTCATGCCTTGCACAACCTGCACCAAGCCCTCACAGGCGCTGCACCCACTGCGCCGTTCTAGCCCAATCTCCCTACAAACGAGCCCTTCAAGCCCCACTGCAAGTTCCCTGTAGGTGCTGCACCAAGAGCCCGCAGGCGCCGCACCACATGCCCGCAGGCATCACACCACACGCGCACAGGCGCCACGCCACCGCCCTTCTGTGCCCTGCTCCTGCACCCTATACCCGCGCCCTTGTAGCCTACAGGCAACCCGCACCCTTCCATTATGTAGGTAGACTAAACGCAAGAAGATCACCTACGTGCGGCCAAGCCCGTGGGCCAGCACCTGCCCACAGGTGCTCATGCCAGCTGCCAGCCCTGCAACTGCGCCCTAGCATGCCTTATGCACGCACGCCCAGCACATAGCCGCACGGGCTGTAGCAGCAGCACCACCCTCTCCTAGTGCGGTGCTCCTCCTCCAATAGAGCCAATAGGCCGGCGGCCATTCTTCACCATCTAGCAGCCGCCGGCTAGTTCTGGCCGTTGTGTCACCTCCATCGCAAAGCACACGTTAAGGCACACCACCCCGTCGACTCTCGCTGCCAACCGTGCACGGTCGTCTACGCAAGGAGGAGAGGGGAAATACTTTATTTTATCCTAAATTAATATTTACATTTAATGCCATTGCCATTTAGATATTAATATTTTATTCAGGCCACATTGCATTGATGCACTCATAGTTTCCTGAAATTACTTCACTTGTGTTATGTGCATCATTTAACTTTGAATTTCAAATCAGATATGCATGCTAGTTGAATTTTCATGATATGCCATTACACATGCATCATATGCATATTTTTGGAGCTTAATTCCTAACATGAAAATTGCAGAAATAACCCTAAACTTTTAAAGAAATTGCAAGCTCCATTTAAAATAGTATATTCCTCACATTAAAGTAGCGAAAGTGTCTGCGAACAGTATATTCCTCTACTCATGAATTTATTGGTCTATTTCTCCCTGTGGATGCGACATCTTTATTGTGGTTAAATTTGATATTAATTTTTGATTGAGAGATTTTCCACCACATAAAACATGACATATCATTCTATTGCTATTTTAATTAAGCAAGAATCTCTCTATCAAATGGCGTCGTTGCCAGGGTGGAAACACTCCTATTAATTTTTTATGGAATTTTATGTTATTTTGATGCTATTTTAAAAGCTTTTCTGAATTATTGACATTGGTTCTCTTTGTGTGCACTAATCGAACAACGAACGCGACGGGCGCACACGGCAGAGACGATCTTTTTGGTGGACCTTGATGCCACCTGGAGGCCAACAACAGGAACACGTGGGCTTTGATCCCATGCTCATAGGCTTACGGAGAAGCCTGTTTTTGATTTGGTCAGTAGATCTTAATTAGATTTAGTTTAGATAGGCATTAGAATTTAATTTCTGTCTTTTGGACCCTTGTTGGGTATTTTTGGAAACGTGTTCCTAGTGTTTCTTTATTTCTTATCGCTCTTGTAAGCGGGAGCATACTTTCGGGAGCGTGTTTCCATTATTTAGATTATAGGATTATTCAAATGGTTTGAACTGCATGTTGGTTAGTTAGTTAGATTAGGTTTGTTTGCTTATTATTATTATTAAAAATAAATAAATAAATAAAATAAAAAATATTCAAACTGCGTGCTAGAAGCTGCATATCTATAGGACAACCATCTAGGATTGAATGAGTAGCATCTAGTTTATTTTTACTGTATTGCATACATTCTTGCATGAAGAAAGTTGGAGTAAGGCACGTCTTTTCTTGAGCATCAATTACCTATCATGCATCTGCATTGAACCTAAATCTAAGACCACTAAAGTGCTTGAATTAGATTAGTTCAGTGGTCACTTTAAAAATTGGGACTGCAAAGAGGTTGGACCTTGAAATTTGTGACTTAAAATTTTGTGCAAAAGGATCTTGTTTGCAAAATTTCAAAACTCAAAACACGATCGTATGTTTGCACACCTGAGACACTGTGCACCTCACACATAAGATCACTATATAAATTTCTACCTCTCCTCTTTTGCACCACAAGGGAAGTTAGTCGGAAAACAATAATCCTATCCACCAAGTTACTTCAGTTCCTCATGTGTGGGCTTGATTCGAGACTTCCATCCCTTGCGAGTAAGTTATAGGCACCAATGAAGGTTGGCCTAGGAAGCGTAATTTGTTTAAAACTTATTTGGCCACCAACTAAACATTTAATTCTAAGGCCTACAATCTACTAAAAATAGATCCCACTGAATTTGCGTTTGCTTTGACAGTAGAACTCTCTAGGAAGTTTCTGCTCGTGTTCTGAATTCTTCTAAATCATAAGAGAGTTAAAACTATTTTGCTTAAAGAAATGGATCACCCTTACTCCTATCATTTAGATTATTAGAGCCAATACTTCCCAACTTTTAACCAGGGTCCCATGCCTCGAGCGTTGATAAACGCCAGTTTATCATCATTCTTATGCATTAAAACAAACCTAGCTCTTAGGATTTTACTCCGCAAACAGGTTTTTGGGCTGCATTTAGGCATAAATTAGGATAAGCATGCATTGCATTTTTTATTGTTGTTTTAATATGTTTTTGTGAGTGTTAGGGATGTACAGATGCACAGATCCCTAAAACCCTAGCACTCAAGAAGGCAAATGGTGAAGGAGAAGCCCAGACTAGCTGGAACCCAGCTTGATCCAGCTCACCACAGCTGGAACCTAGCTTACTTGAACTAGGGTTAGCTCATCCCAGCTCCATTCATCTAGTCTCAGCTAGATGGCAGCTCAAGAGAGTTCACCTTAGCTCACCCTAGCTCAAGTCAGCTCAGATCAAGCTCAACTTAGCTGAGTCTAGCTCATCTCAGCCCCCACTAGTTCACAGGGAGCTCTAGCTAGCTCAGCTGAGTTGATAGGAGTTCACCCCAGCTCAGATCCAACTACATTCAGCTCCACTCAACTCCAGCCAGCTGAAGAAGAATTCATCTCAGCTCAGGAAGCTCAAGTCCAGCTCCCGGGGACTCAGCTTAGCTCATCTCAGTTGAGCTAAGCTACCTTGGCTGCCTCAACCAGCTTGATTCTCCCCGGGAGCACCAGACCTAGCTCACCTCGGCTCATTTTGGTAGAAGCTAGCTCACTTTAGCTTGGCTTAGCAACTAGCAAAGAACTAGCAAGCTAAGCAAGCTAGAGTAGCCCCATGCCAGCCTCTTCAGCAGCAGCCAACTCTAGCTCCAGCTCTAGACTTCTCCTCCTCAGCTCCTTCCTCCAAACCCTAGCTCCAACACCTTCTCCTCTACTCCACCTTTAGCTAAGCTAGCTTAGCTTATCTTAGCTTAGCTTAGCTTAGCTTAGCTTAGCTAACAACCAGCTCCTTGGCCATCCATTACCTTAAAAATCAACCCTAGCTAGCTCCACCAACTCAAGCCTACCTAAGCTAGCTACCCTACTTAAGTTGGCGCTACCACCTAGCCACCCCTTCACCCCATTATCTCCACCAAAAGACACTTCAAGTTGGCGCCAAAAACCACCCCTAACCACCCCCATTTTGGCGCCAACTTTCAGCCCCTTCATCCACCCTACACCTACCCATATAACACATCCTAGCCATCCACATACCCCCCTTCTAGAACCTTAAGGTGGCGCCACCTAATAGCCTTCTAGAAAGCCCATTTTGGCACCAACACTAAGGGGTGTCAACACCCATAACTACCCCCTTGGTGTCCCTTAAGGTGGCACCAACTCTCCTTGGCCATGGGATCTCCAACCACCTCCATCAACTCATCTTGGCCATCCATTTCAAAGGTCACCATAGCCCCCTTCCTATTCTATAAAAAGCCACCACCTACCACCATTTTGGGGCATCCTCCATTAGTGTATTTTGCTACCTAAACCACCTATACCTACGGCCAAGAAGAAGGAGTAGAGAAGGAGATTAAAGGGGCACATCACCAGCCCCTTTGGTGCCTTCTTCTCCCCACTCTCTTCAACTTGAGCCACGCCAAGGAGGAGGACTCTTCCACTTCAAGGAGGATGGCCAGGCAAAGGAGAAGGACTTAGGGTGGACGTCCACCCTTGGAGAGAAACTTAGGGCATGCCCCCCTAGGGCTTGCCTTGAAGGACATCACCTTGGCGGAGCACTGCAAGGAAGGAGTTGAAGGACTCTTTTCAAGATTGGGAGCACCAACCTTGGAGCAAGAAGCCCTCTTCTTCACCATCTATCTAGAGGATTTGTGTTTTATTTTCTTATTTGCATTTTTCTAGTAGTACAAGCTTTCCTCTACTAGGCCTTTTGTAAAACACTTTATCAATTATCTAGTTGCCTTCTTTGCAATTTTTTTTTGTTTGCATTTCTATTAGCTTATTTTCAGCATTCTTCACTCCCTCTCCCTAATTATTCTAGGCCTCCACTTGCCTAGAGTGAGCTTAGGGAGAGGCTCTACTTGCCACTAGAAAGTAGTAGTTAAATTGAAGTGTGAATTACCTTCCCGTCACCATTCCGCATGTTGTCTTAATTTAAAACAAAAAAATGATATATTGAAAAATACCAAAAAGAAAGTTGAGATTGTATTCCAAGCAAGAGAATCACTATTGCAAACATTTGGCCTCCTTGGACGACCCTAGATACTTCCCTATCTAGGAATAAATTTAAGAGCGAAAGCGGATTCGCGTGTTACAACGACGTTAAAAACCCGCTTTTACAAATCACGCGTATTTCGCTATCAAGCGTATCCATCCTTTGATGGGTACATTGACAATTCATGGGATCATTCATATTCCTATCTTGGGAGTACTGGCTTGATAACTCCCACTTTTGAGCAGAGCCTAGGAGCGGGATTTTCCAACCCTGGAATCCCTACTTCTATGCAAACACCCAACCCTCCCATCCTTCATGATTTTCTGTATCGAGGTTGAACCGATACCCCTAGACAGCTAGAGCCTGAAATTGACTATCCTCCCCAACCTGATAATAGTAGCCTCTCCTCTTTTATGATAGAAATGCAAAAATAGCAAAAGGAAATGATCGAATCCATGGGAGAGATGTTGAGGAATAGTCAACAGTTAAACGAAGAAATAAGACAGCTAGCTACGCACTTCCCAGTAATTCTGATCCCTATCCATAAGACCATGATCATGAAAATAATTCTGAGGAAACCAATGACAATAGGGGTCCAATTTTATGTAGCTATCACTTCGACTCTCCCAATGAGACATGGCCACTAAAGGAGAATGATCATAGTTATTATCCACCCGAGCTATATTGGAGTCAAAATCAAGGGAAGATGGTACCTCTTGAGCACCTTGACCTCAATGATAGTATTCTCCTTACCCCTACTAACCCAAGTTAAGGTTGTATTGTTCCTATCACTTCCCCTATTGATTATCTGGTGGAATCCCATTCTACCCTTAGTGAGCCTACTCCTGACCCTCGACTTAGGGAATCAACACCTACCATTCAGCATCCTGACGTTTTAAATGCACCCAATGAAGGTGACCCTAAGAGAATGGAGGATGAATTAGATCAATTTTGGTCTCAGGGATATGAAGAGTCTATTTCAAAGGATGAGGATGCCCCAATAGAGGAACCTGGATTGAAAATCTGGAGTGAATCATAGGGGAATTATTTATTATTTGAGGATTTACCTCCAAAGGATATAAATAATATGGTGAAATCCAGATTCCTCCCTTCTTTTGAGAGTCATCCTTCATCAAAATAGGAGTTGATATTAGAGGAGGACAAACAAAATAGTGAGAAGCCTACGGGAGACTCTCAGGGACAAAACACGTCAATTGAGGATTTATACCTCGAGAAGAATAACGAATTTAGTGATATAGGCTTGCTCCAAAATATTAAGACTGATCCTCCTTTAGGAATAATTAAGGATACTGATCCAACTCCTAATGAATCACATATACACCCTGACAAAAATTTGAGTGAACCAAACGATTCCGGGGATGAGCTTAATGATATTGATTCTGATATTTTGACCCTGCCATCAAAGAGTTGTAATTTGGAGTCCACCCTTGATTCAAATATGACTCCCATCATTAATGCTAGGTAGGGTAACGTGAAATTGTCTACAACTGTTAGGGAGTATACACAATCTAAATCATTGTTGGAATTGGATCTGACATCGACTAAGCCCTCATTGGACTTAACCATTACCTTCCAACACTACAAACAACCTTTATGCTCCCTAACTGATCCTTGGCTCAGATCTCTACTCATGTACATTCTTTCTGGAGGACATATCAGGCCAATACATCCTTGGGTAGAATGGCGAGTGTGGATTGATGCTTCTACTTTTAGTCTTTCCATTCAAGGGTTTCAAATATTAATGTTTGTATCTTTTAAAACCCGTCCTATTTTGGAGGATCCTTGTTATACGCCACTTATTCCATTTTAAGAGGCCTCTTTTCATATTCCCTCTTTTATTCCTAGACCTCCCCAAGTAGCCAACGAGGTTTTCTACTTTCATATGTTCTGGCAAGAATTTGGGATTACGTTGCATCATCAGCTCGCCAACATCCATGGTTACCTATTTTCTAGGCCCGCACTGTTACGCATATTTTTAGGGCCTAACCTTTTCTGTCTGGATCTAGACTTACAGGTTCCTTTTAAGTTTGGCTGCTAACAGAAAATGCAATGCTTGTTGGGAGGCAACCTAGTGGTCTGAATAACACCGTTGTCAGGTGATTTCTTTCCTTTCTCCCCCTGTTTTAATTTTACAATAGGAACATTGTAGGATTTAGGCATGGGGGGGTGCATTTTGCATTTTAGGAAGTCATTTGAAAGGGCGATCTTCGTTTTTATTGAAAACTTTAACATAAAATGATGTGTCCTTATATTTAATCTCGTGGTAGAAAATCGCTTTTCAAAACATTTTAATTTTCATAATCTAACCATGAATAGTTAGGTCATCTCCACAATGAGGAATTAACCTATCAAAAATGAGTAATGATGCATCAAGTAATCGAGAATTTCAACGGATGTGCATGCTAATTAGTGTTCTCATTTCCAACATAAATTCTCAATTTAGATAATTAATCAAGAATCTGAGGGTGCACATGCAAAATCACCACTATGGAAATACCAGAATGGTTATCTTAATACTGGCAAGCGTCATCAAATTTATCTAAATCAGAATTTGTTCCCCATAACAAAGATACATGTTAGCTTAGTCATGAGATGAATGTAATGTGACTGCATGTAATTCTATTAGAATTGAAGGTCATTCATGCAATTCTACCACAATATAATAATAAGGTAAATAAGTAAATAGTATCTTTGACAATGAAAATGCTTGTAATTTTTAATAGGTGGTTTACTATTACAAAACAGAGCAATTGCTCTTCTTGGCACGCACGAGGAGGAGGGCCCACGGCTGAAGGAGAGAAGCCTAAAAGAGGTTGGCCACGACAAGGGGATCACGATGGTGGCGGTGGCGTCGACTATGGTGGCCTAAGGTCGCCGGCTGCCGAGAAGGAACCCGCAAATGGTGGGTTACTCCTTGCGTGCGCGCGGGTCTTGGCGGACACGTCTGAGGGTGTGGTCGTGTTCGTGAGGTTGAGGCGAGCTTAACGGAGGCGACAGCATGGAGAATGGCGATCTATGGAGGTGGCTGCACTTGGAGGTGGACGGCCGGCAATGGGTTCCTTCAGGGAAGAAGATGAATAGTGCAATGACCCCGTGAGTTGAGTTGAAGGAGGAGAAGAAGCTGGCTGGCCTCTGTGGTGTTTGCACACGCATGTAGGCTAGATGTACACGCACAAAGATGCGCAACTTCTGGCTATGAGGGGCGTGCGTGTACTGCTGGCTTCGGTGGCTGCAGTGGAGTAGGATGAGGCACTCTTGGTGAAGGCGGCACGTGCACGGCGAGGGTGCACGCGCAAGGGCGTGGTTGCAAGGGCTAATGAGGGCGTTGGTGCAGCACTTGCAGAGCGCACAAGTGCAGGCAGGTGGTTGTTTGCATGCAGTGGAGGCAGGCTGGCGTGGGAGGATGAGGCGTGCACTTGTGTTGCGGCAGCGCGGTGATGGTGACGTTGGCGGTGTGTGGTGGCAGTGGAGAGGATGGTGGAAGTTGGTGCGCACAGTGCTTGCTGGTTCCATAGTGCCCGCCCTCTGCATGGTGGGGAAAGTGGAGAAGAGATCTCCCATCAGGGGGAAAGAAGATGTGCCTCTCACGCTCGAACCTCCTTTTATCCCTTCTCCTGGCACGAGTCAAGGGATTTTTAAATCCCTTACTAAATTTGGCCTTCGGCTGTTGAGGAGATGTTGAGGCTGGCCCAAAGACTCAGTTGAGGCCGACAGCTGTTAGGGGAGGGGAAAATTTAATTCACCCCCCTCATCTCTTGCAATTTATTCCTACAATGATGAAACATAAAATAATTACATACTAAGTTATAGAATGCAATAAAATAGATAAAAATGCAAGTAATGATGCATGCACTTATTTAATGACCTAATGTGATTATTAACAAACATATTATGTTAGAATTGAAGTACTTAGGCGTAACAATAGTCCATTAAAATGGACTTATCAAATACCCCCATGCCTAAAATTTGCTAGTCCCTAGCAAAAATGAAAAATAATAGAAGTAATCAGAAGATTTCTTCTTTCCTTATTTCAAAACTTTAGAGATCCAGACAAATGTGACGTAACAATAGCCTAGGTAATAGATCCAAGTGAAAAAGCCAATTCGCATTGGGAGTTCGTATTTCAACCTTGGTAAATATTGCTGTCGAGATAGGCAACTACTTCCCTCGGGGATAAAGCAGAAGATAATCTGTAATTTGACACTAGCTTTTGGCTTAGGTAGGAGATATCGAGTTGAATGGATTTGTATTTGGTGGAACACACTCATCTGGTGCTACATGTTGTCTAGTACTACAAACTCTAGATCTCTAGACTATTAGACAAGTCAACTTAGAGAGAGGCTAAACAACTGTGCTCTCCTGATGTTCCTTGGCGCTCACTCTTTTCTTTCTTTTCTTTCTGAGATCACAAATCTTGTCAGACTTAGTAATTGTACTCACTGTTCGGTGGCCTCACATGTCATTCACACTTTAATTAAAGTCCTAATAACTCTACAACTAGGTTAGAGTCCTCAACCAGTATTCGGTCGATCAAAAATACTGAAAGGTAGGTATGGGTCATATTTGGTGGAACGTGATAAGTGTTTTTGTTGTCTCAGAAACAATATTACAACGATAAAATTATAACCTTGGACTCTAAATTGTACTCACTGTTTAGATAAGTCTTTTCTTTTTCTTTTCTCTTTCTTTTCTTCTTTTTTTCTTTGAGCTGTAACATTGTTAGAGTCCAAGTTTTTAATTTTATCGTTGTAACATTATTTCTGAGGCAACAAAAACACTTATCACGTTCCACCAAATATGACCCACACTTACCTTTCAGTATTTCTGATCGCCCGAATACTGGCTGAGGACTCTAACTTAGTTGTAGAGTTATTAGGACTTTAATTAAAGTGTGAATGCCATGTGAGGCCACCAAATAGTGAGTACAGTTACTAAATTTGGCGAGATTTGTAATCTCAGAAAGAAAAGAGTGAGCACCAAGGAACATCAGGAGAGCACAGTTGTTTAGCCTCTCTCTGAGTTGACTTGTCTAATAGTCTAGAAATCTAGAGTCTGTAGTACTAGACTACATGTAGCACCAAATGAGTGTGTGCCACCAAATACAAATCCATTCAACTCGATATCTCCTACCTAAGCCAGAAGTCGGGGTCAAATTATAGATTATCTTCTGCTTTATCCCCGAGGGAAGTAGTTGCCTACCCCGACAACAATATTGACCAAGGGTGAAATACGAACTCCCAATGCGAATTGGCTTTTTCACTTGGACCTGTTACCTAGGTTATTATCACGTCACATTTTTCCGGATCTCTAAAGTTTTGAAATAAGAAAAGAAGAAATCTTCTGATTACTTCTATTATTTTTCATTTTTGCTAGGGACTAGCAAATCTTAGGCATGAGGGTATTTGATGAGTCCATTTTAATGGACTATTGTTATGCCTAAGTACTTCAATTCTAACATAGTATGTTTGTTAATAATCACATTAGGCCATTAAATAAGTGCATGTATCATTACTTGAGTCTTTATCTATTTTATCGCATTCTATAACTTAGCATGTAATTATTTTATGTTTCATCATTGTAGGAATAAATTGCAAGGGACGAGGGGGTGAATTAAATTTTCCCCTCCCCTAACAGCCGTTGGCCTCAACTGAGTCTTCAGGCCAGCCTCAACATCTCCTCAATAGCCGAAGGCCAAATTTAGTAAGGGATTTAAAAATCCCTTGACTCGTGCAGGGAGAAGGGATAAAAGGAGGTTCGGGCGTGAGAGGCACATCTTCTTCTTTCCCCATGAGGGGAGATCTCTTCTTCTCCACTTTCTCCACCGTGGAGAGGGTGGGCATTATGGAACCAGCAGGCACTGTGCGCACCAACATCCACCATTCTCTCCACTGCCACCATGCACCCCAACCTCACCAACACCGTGAACCTCACCAACACCGCGTAGCCATAGCCCAAGTGCGCGCCTCATCCTCCCACGCCAGCATACCACCACCGCGCGCAAACAACCGCCTGCTTGCAGTTCACCAGCGCCCTCATCAACCCTTGCAACCATGCCCTTGTGCGTGCACCCTCGCTGCGCACGCGTTGCTTTCACCAAGCGCGCCTCATCCTGGTCCACCCATCGGTGCCCACACCCTGCAAGCGTGTAGTGATTGCACCGCAAAAATACACCTGCAATCGTGCCATCTTGTGCTATTTCATAGCATTACCTATGCATATTAGGTCTCCATAGTTGCATTGTAAAAATACATGCATGCATGCATTTAATTAAGAGAGGAGGAGAAATAAATAAGTGGCCTTGCATTTTACATTTTCCTCAAGTGCATCTTTGCAATATTTCCATCTCCATTTTTTAATTCCTTTTGATTTTGACTCCCTTCCCACGGCTGCATCTTCTTCTCCGCGTGCCTTGCTTCCCTACAGTAGCCTCTCCCTGCCAGCCCTTCCTTGCAGCTGCCATTCCCTGCATGAGCCATGCACAGCATTGCCATGCATGGTTTTCTTCTCCTATAAAAAAGCCACGGCTCCCTTTCCCTCCATAGGCCTGGTCCCAGCAACCAAAAGAAACCACCTGCACTTCTTCTCCAGGCCGTCCTCTCTTCCCATTCCCCTCCATACACCTGTCCTCCTCCGAGGAGATACCCGGCAGGCAGGAGCCCTCACTGTGGTGCACACCACCACAGTGAGACCACCACCGCCCAACTCTTCAAAGAGCCGGTGGGCATGGTGGGTCTATTCTCATTTTTTTACGTTCCCGCACCTTCCAGCCATTGGAGCAACTTCAAGGTCTGAAGCTCAAAAGCTTCACAGCTTGGCAGCAGCAGCAGCTAAGCGGCGGTAGTAGCAGCAGTAGCATCCCCAGCTATTTCCGCATGCCCTTGCAGGCACCCTCACCCTCCGTGCGTGCTTGCATGGCCTCTCCGCCTCCGCTTTCTCCTCTCTATCGCAAGCTCACTCTCACCTACAACCGGCCGCTACGCACGACTGCAGTGGCCGGCGAAGCGCTTCCCGCCCCCCTGCCTGCCTCTGCAAGCTTCCGCATGCGCCTGCAGACACCTCGCCTCCCTCTCCGCATGTGCTGTCGTGAGCTCTCCGTGCTCGCAACCGACCAACGCATGTCTTCTCCCTTGCACGCCAATTGTGAGCCGGCCTCTCTCACAGCACCGCCCACTACCGATTACGTGGCGCAGACGACCACTGTAGCCACTATTCACGTGAGTCATTGCGACACTGTGGCTACAGTGGGGTGATCGGAGAGCTTCTCACTTTCCCGGTCACCCGGCGTGCCGCAATGGGCCCTCGCCCGTGCACGTGCCTGAGCATCTGCCAGCCCTGGCTGCACCCATCTGCTTCGCCTGCACTCTCCCACACATGCTTGCCAGCGCCTACTCCAACGTCTGCGAACGACCTCCCTTCACGCATGCCTGCCTTCTCCCGCTCCAGCCTCCGCGCAGCGCTGGGTGTTGCGAATTCCTCTCCACTCCCCACGCCCACATTCTCCTTTCTGCGCAGATGCACCTGCGCGCGAGCCTAAAGTCTCCAGACGACGCCCGCTAGCTGCAGACAACCTAACTCAACCCTCCAGCAGTGCGGCTGCGCTCTCTCTGCCATCTTTCTCTCCCGCTCTCTCCCTCCCTCTCTCACTCTCTCTCACAACACTCACAGCACTCTACACCGACACACACACACACACCTACACTCACACTTCCACACAAACACACACACCTATACTCCATTGTATACATATATATATATATATACTTATACTTATATATTGATGTATATATACATATATATATACAAATATTTATATACATATATATATATACATATATATACATATAATAATACCTATATACTTATGTATTAGTATACATACATACATACATACATATATATTTATATATATATATATATATATACTTATATATACACATACATATATATATATACATATATACTTACATATATCTATGCATATATTAGTACTTATATAAATATGTATTAGTCTATATACACATATATATATACATATATACATACATATATACATATATATATAACCTATAGATAACCATATATACATATAGACATTTTTACATATATACATATATATATATATATATATATATTTTCACACTATTTACCATACGCGGTATCGCGGGAATATCTGCACCAGTTGCTGATATTCCCCGATACACGCGTACAAAAAGCGTATTCGCATTCATCTTCCATCATCCATCCTACGCCTTACACGCGACACTTCATCCTGTTGGTTGCATCTCTCTAAACGATGACCGACTCGACACCGTGCTACACTCCATCTCCGCCTCCACCCCCACCCCTTTATATACATATTATATACCTATATATATATACTATATTTACTTTATTTCTGTTTCTCTTTCCTGATAGTAAAAAGACAAAAAATATATATATATAAATAAAAGAGAAAAGATAATCTTTGACTTGTAGGTACTCCGTCTTGCGAATATCAAGACTCGTCTTGGAACTCTGTTTTGGCTCAAAGCCAAGAACCCAATTTTGAGGGTGTGCTCAAGGACAAAGATTACCAGAAAAAAATCTAAATAAGAAAAACACCAAAAACACAATAAACGAACGGAAGAGACTCATTGTAGGAAAGGCATAGAAACTCGACTTGCAACCCCACTTCCCTGAGTTCGACCCTGGGCCTAAAAGTGACAAGATAAAATCAAGTAGGCCAGGTAAAAACTTTTTGTAAAGAGATGGTTAGGTCCGATTTAGGTTAACCACTATACATATTTCAACGATAAAATCACCATATTAACAACCTATCCAGGATCGACATCATACTCTTTTCTGGCGCCATTGCCGGGGAAGTACACCTTCAAGTAAGTTTCTATTCAATTCCTTTCAATTTTTCTCCTCTCTTCAAGGGTATCTCTGTTTTTGGTGTGCAGGTGAACCTGGTGCAAGGAGAAGGTAGGCTGACAAAGTCGAAGACGTGAGTAGATCCAAGGTGGGAACGAGAGAGTGAAGATGCCGACAACACAGTAGAGCTTCGCACACATTGCCGAACAAGTAGGTCTTCTTTTCTTAGCAACAAGGGTTAATTTGTCACCTTAAAAAAAATAATAATAATAAATAAATAAAAAATAAAAACTAAAAAATAGAAAAACTTCTTGGGATCTCTTGGGGCAAGTGGATTAAAATTAACTTGTTTGATTGATTGTCTTCACTCCCACCGCCCCGGGATTTCCCGCCCTACTTCGCATAGCGAAAATCCGAGAATCTTGATTCTTGAATTTTTCGCCATGTGAAGTATTCTTTGAGGAAAATACAAAAAGATTGATTGCACCCCTCTTTTTCCTCACTTATCTACAATTCGGGATCACATTTTTGGTGGGGAGACTTGGAATTGAGTTGATTCCAACCCCACCACGACTTTTCAACTTGCCTAAGATTTGATCCCGAATATTTCAACACCAACAATTTGAGTTTCTTTATCTGTTGTCTGAGCCTTGTGTGTGGAAATCATTTCTGGTGATTGGGAGCACTTGAATTGAAGTGCTTTGGCTCCATTTCACACTAATCTAAAACTGATTCGTGCATCCACACATAGAAATCTCCATTTAGGGTAGCCCATTGCATTTTAGCATGCATTACCTAATTGATATTGAAGAAGGGTTTGTTGGGCTTAGAAGAAAACCTGTATTCTCTCAAAAACCCGGAGATTGGTTGAATTGGTAATTTAGAGAAATTCTAAAATTCATACTACTTAAGGCTAAACTCTAAAAACCATTCACCAATTAAAAATTTCAATTTGGGGAGATTTCCCCGTTGCATGCTTGTTTTACACACTTGAAAAATCAATCACTTGGGAATTACCCGTAAACAACGCCCTTCACATTCCGAAAGCACTTGACCCTAAGCCTCTAACTAAAACTAGTAGTAACTTGACCCTTCTTAAGGATTGGAGGTCTAACTACCTGCATGTAACGGCTACATGCTGGTGAGAGTTCCCGCATGCTATCGAGTGTCTAAGACTGGGGCAAACGGCCTTTCAATCTGGCTTGGTGGTTCCGCGGTGCTCGCATTCGGTTCCGTAGTTCGTGATAGTAGGTAACTTAGATCTTTAGGTCTAAGGGCACACTGTAAAGGTTAGGAATTTGATTTAATTGATTTGTCATCAAGTGTACCTTTGCGGAGTCATTTCTCTCATCTCTTTTCCCTTCTCATCTCCCCAACTCTTCCTGCGGTAGTGCATGTTTGGGAGGAGGTCACAAAACCCTAAACTGTTTGAATTGATTGATAAATTTAGAAAAGAAGCCGAATCGTCCTCCTCCTCCACAAACATGGCTGCACGCCCACCCCCAAATCCCGAGGGAGGAAACTGCCCTCAGAACCCACCAGGTGGTGGAGCCTTAGATCCCATAACCTGCCTCCAAGCCCAAATGGAAATGTATAATGAGAAAATGGAAGCTGTTCAGGAAACATTGGAGGAAATGCAGAACCCTCCCAAACGGGAGGAGCCTAGGTCTCTTAGCTGCTATCAGAATCCCGCTACTACAGAGACCATAGGACAAATTCGGGTCCCCATGGGTGGGGATGACTTTGAACTAAAATCGAACATAATTGGCCTAAGAAATTTTCACTTTCTTGGTCTTGCAAGTGAAGACCCGTTTCTCCACTTGGAAGACCTAACCCGACTGGCTGAAATTGTTAAACCAAGAAATGTCAGGTTACTTATAGTCCTCAGGAAGATGTTCCCATTTTCATTGTGGGATAAAGCGTCACAGTGGTTACGCACCCTTGGGAGAACCATCCATTCTTGGGAAGAGATGCAAACGGCATTTCTCAAGAAGTTCTTCCCAATCGGGCAAACCAATGCACTTCGCCGTGCTATCACCTCATTTACACAACAAAACGGCGAACAATTTCATGAGGCATGGGAGAGGTATAACGACCTCCTCAGGAAGTGTCCGCACCACGGTCTGCCCAAGTGGCATATAGCCCAGATTTTCTACTATGGGCTAAATGAGACTTTAAAGCAGATTGTAGACGCTTCCTGTGGAGGAAACTTTATGAATAAAGACGAGAATGGAGCATTTGAATTGTTTGAAAATATGAGTGAAAACTCGATGAACAATGCTTCCATTGTCGCCTTTAATCGTACCAGCCAACCCCAAAATGTCCACGAAGTTGACACGGGACCCTCCCATTCATCCACTGATCTAAGCCTTATTGCACAAAAACTAGATGAAGTCTCTGTCGTGCACAAGAAGCTGGACGAGCTTTTGGCTAACCCCACCCGTTCTATGGCAAACACCACCTCTTCACCACTTCATCACTATCCAAATTCTTCCAACACCAGGCTTATCCTAAGAAACCCCGTAAGACCTTCCTTACCGAGTGTCGCACCGAGCAACTGGGTAAGTCATGTGGAACTGGCTTCTGCGAGCCAGTATTTCGACACGGAGGACCAAGCCTCCGTGTGCTCGGATGCATACTTACATGTGGACGCGTCTTCTGGCATAGAAGACTCTTGCGCCCTGGGGAATAAACCATTCTCTGCCACTTATAACCCAGGGTGGCGTAATCATCCGAACTTCTCATGGTCCAACAACCCGCAACGCCAAAACCCCGCGGGTAGACCAATGCGATCGTTCGCACCCGTCATCCCAAGGGCCCAGTCTAATCTTATGGCGAATCCGCCATCAGGCCCTTGCGTACCGCAAACCGAACACGCATCAAGTCCTCTTGACAAATTGATGCGAATGATGACCGATATGTCGAAGCACCATGAAGAGAACATGACCTCTCTTCAGCACCAATTGGTGCAGCAGAATGCTGAGATCAGTCAACTACGCATGACGAGTCAATCTCAAGGCACTCTTCCTGCCCAACCTATCCCAAACCCGCGAAATTTCATACCTTGTTGTCCTCAACCACAGGTACAACCTTCTCAGGGGCAGGTTCATCAAATTCTGCTGGCTCCGAGCATTCCTTCGGGATTTTAGGCTAATCCCGCTACAGCACCGCACTCTTATGTCCCCATTGCGAACCCTCCTTCGCCGTATGATCCCACTGGACCCGCATCTTCCAATGCTGTCACTACGATGAGTGGTAAGCAAACTGTCGATCCGCCTCGACCTGATCCTAGCTTGTCTTCTTCATCGCCGTCTCATTCAGGCTGCGCACCGCATTCGCGAGAGGACGATACACCCAAATTGTTGCCAGAATCAGTCCCATTCCCTGAGGCTCTACTGAGGGAGCCAAAGGGCAAGAAGAAAGACACGCAGGCCTTTGATAACTTGCGTAATTTGTTCAAGGATGTAAAAATCAAGGTACCCCTTCTCGAGGCTATCGATCACATACCTATTGTCGCCCTATTTTTCAAAGACTACACGACACCCAGGTGACAGTGAAAGAAAACTAAAAATCCGGTGGTTCTCTCGCCTCATGCGAGTTGTGCTATACTGTCAAACCTACCACTAAAGCAGAAAGATCCAGGCACACCACTGATTTCCTATAGCATCCAAGGCTGCAGTTTTAACCATGCCCTGCTTGATCTAGGATCTTCCATAAATCTTATACCGACCATCATGCTCGAAAAATTTTCCTTGGGAAATTTGAAACCCACCCCTGTCACGTTACAGTTGGCAGATCGTTCTGTCAAAATCCCAAAGGGTGTGGTGGAAGATGTGGTGGTTAGGGTCAACAGTCTCTATTTTCCTGTTGACTTTCTTGTTTTAGATATGGAAGTTCCTAGTTCACTTTTTGATTGTCCGATCATCCTCGATCGACCTTTCTTGGCCACAGCTCGTGCCCTTATCGACTGTGAGTCGGGCTGTATTGAGATTGCCGTTGGATCTGAAAAACTCAGATTTAACATCTTCAAGGTAGCCAAGAACTTTGATTGCGATTGCATCGAGGATGACACGTCTGATGAGGACATGACCGTCAACGCATGTATCGGACTAATTGGGACCTATTCTGACTGCGGTGGATTGCCTATAAACACTGTCGACTGCCTGACCAACACATATTGTGACGTTCCTCGATCCCTCCCTTGTCCCGTACCTTCTCCTGGCCAGACTTCTGACGAAGTTTTCTCCACTTCCCATACCTCATGGTCTGAGTCATATCTGGGCTGCTCACTGCCAATCCACACTCCTGAAGATCGGGTTGCCCTTTCTTTCCCGCCAAATCAGGCAGATTTGCAACTCCACACTGGGACCTTGAGCCCACATCTTACTCATTGGGGCTGTTCCTTTTTTGATCCATCTATCAAAAGAGCCCCTCTTCTTGGCCAATCCGAGCGCCAACTGCTTCCTCCTGGCCTGTTTTCTGTTCCGCCTGGGACACTCTCGTCCCAGAAAATGGCAGATCTTTCACCACCCACCATCCACCCACCCTACCACCCTGCTGTATACCCTGTACCTCAGCTTTCATTACCCAATCTTTCATCCTTTCTCTACCTTTCCCTGCAAGCATATGAGGACATAGCATTGTTTGGCATGGGGGGGTGGATAGGAATCCATAGGATCTGGGTATTTTAAGGTATCATGCAGTTTCCACCTATTTATAAATATGCAAGAAAAAGAAAAAGAAGAAGAAAAAAAAAATATATATATATATATATAAATAAATGGTGTTTAGTAACGATCTGAAAGCTGAAGAAAACAAAATACAATAAGTGTTTATGGATATTCAACCTCTATTTTGAAGACTTTCCAGGCCATAGAAGCTTGATTCGCTCAGGCTCAGCTTAATTCACTTGAGCATTGACAAAATAGATCAGAATCTCTCCTAACTAAGGACGTATTCTTGTACCTGAGACACCAGTACAGGATTCGTTGGTTTGCTTCTACTTGAAAGCTTAAGTAAACTTGGTTCACACTACACATATCAGGAAAGACTAGGTGAACATAAGATCCAACCCTAGTGTTCATTAGGGAAGGTGGAGTCCTTACCTGTGCGCGCAGGTAGACTTTTTATCCCAGGCTTTAGTCTTGTGTTTAGGAGCGACTCTTTCCACCAAAAGAAACTCTCCCACCAAAAAGAAAAAAAAAGTGTGCTCCTTCAAAAAAAAATGTTATAAGAGATATACTGACACGTGTTTCAAAAAAAAAGTTGCAAATAAGTCAGTATATCTCACAAATGTTTGTAAAGTCTTCGCCCTACAAGAAGTTCTTCATGGCAGGTTACAAATACCTTGTTTTCCTTTGAGCCACAAAAATCAGAAAATGGGAGTTGAGTTTTTCGTCATCTTCTTAAGGGTCAATCCGAAAACACGAGCTGAAATTGGGACCAACTTGTACTTAAAGATTCGTGAAACCCTGGGCTTGAGTCTTAATGTTCATCTGGTCAGTCTTGATCCTTCACTATGCACAAGCCATAACCTCTTGAGCTCTCGAGTACGGCAAAAACCTCCTGGGTCCTGGAAATCGTACTTAAGGTTTAAATATCAAGAGTCCTGGTTAGTTGAGAGATGATCTATGTCATGTGAGACTTAAAGTATTGGTAGTCTTCTCTACAATTGGTTCTCACAATATCCAACAATAAACACACCTATATCGCCTCAGAAGAAAATCTTTAGCTTAAGATCATTTCTACATACTATTTTGCTAGGGACTACCAAAAGATAGGCATGGGGTATGATTGCACCGCAAAAATACACCTGCAATAGTGCCATCTTGTGCTATTTCATAGCATTACCTATGCATATTAGGTCTCCATAGTTGCATTGTAAAAATACATGCATGCATGCATTTAATTAAGAGAGGAGGAGAAATAAATAAGTGGCCTTGCATTTTACATTTTCCTCAAGTGCATCTTTGCAATATTTCCATCTCCATTTTTTAATTCCTTTTGATTTTGACTCCCTTCCCACGGCTGCATCTTCTTCTCTGCATGCCTTGCTTCCCTATAGTAGCCTCTCCCTGCCAGCCCTTCCCTGCAGCTGCCATTCCCTGCATCAGCCATGCACAGCATGGCCATGCATGGTTTTCTTCTCCTATAAAAAAGCCATGGCTCCCTTTCCCTCCATAGGCCTGGTCCCAGCAACCAAAAGAAACCACCTGCACTTCTTCTCCAGGCCGTCCTCTCCTCCCATTCCCCTCCATACGCCGGTCCTCCTCCAGGGAGATACCCGGTGGGCAGGAGCCCTCACTGTGGTGCACACCACCACAGTGAGACCACCACCGCCCAACTCTTCAAAGAGTCGATGGGCGTGGTGGGTCTGTTCTCATTTTTTTACGTTCCCACACCTTCTAGCCATTGGAGCAGCTTCAAGGTCTAAAGCTCAAAAGCTTCACAGCTTAGCAGCAGCAGCAGCTAAGCGGCGGCAGCAGCAGTAGCAGCATCCCTAGCCATTTCCGTATGCCCCTGCAGGCACCCTCACCCTCCGTGCACGCCTGCAGGGCCTCTCCGCCTTCGCTTTCTCCACTCTGTCGCAAGCTCACTCCCATTCGCAACCGGCCGTTGCGTGCCTCTGCAACGGCTGGCCAAGCGCTTCCCGCCCCCTGCCTGCCTCTGCAAGCTTCCGCGCGTGCCTGCAGACACCTCGCCTCCCTCTCCGCGCGCGCTGTCACGAGCTCTCTGCTCTCGCAACTGACTGGCGCAGGTCTTCTCCCTCACACACCAACCGCGAGCCGGCCACTCTCACAGCACCACCTGCTGCCGATTGCGCGGCGCGGACGACCACTGTAGCCACTATTCACACGAGTCATCGCGGCACTATGGCTACAGTGGGGTGACCGGAAAGCTTCTCACTTTCCTGGTCACCCGACGCGCCTCAACCGACCCTCGCTCGTGCGCGTGCCCTCCCGTGCGTCTGCCAGCCCTCGTCCGCACCTGTCTGCTTCGCCTGCACTCACCCACGCGTGCCTGCCAACGCCCGCTCCAGCGTCTGCGAACGACCTCCCTTCACACGTGACTGCCTTTGCCCGCTCCAGCCTCCGCGCAGTGCTAGGCGCTGTGATTTCCTCTCCGCTCCCCATGCCCGCGTGCTCCTTTTGTGCAGACACGCCTACGCGCGAACCTGAAGTCTCCAGATGACGCTCGCTGGTTGCAGATGACCTAACTCAACCCTCCAGCAGTGGGGCTGCGCTCTCTCCGCGCGAACCTGAAGTCTCCAGATGACGCTCGCTGGTTGCAGATGACCTAACTCAACCCTCCAGCAGTGGGGCTGCGCTCTCTCTGCCATTTCTCTCTCCCGCTCTCTCCCTCTCCCTCTCCCGCTCTCTCCCTCTCTCTCTCTCACTCTCTCTCACAACACTCACAGCACTCTACATCGATGCACACACACACCTACACTCACACTTCCACACAAACACACACACCTATACTCTATTGTATACATATATATATATATATACTTATACTTATATATTGATATATATATACATATGTATATACAAATATTTATATACATATATATATATATATACACATATATATACATATATATACTTATATTTATACATATAATAGTACCTATATACTTATGTATTAGTATACATACATACATATATATATATATACATATATACATATACTACTATACATATACATATATATATATATATACTTATATCTATATATATAGTAGTTTATATACATATATACTTACATATATCTATGCATATATTAGTACTTATATAAATATGTATTAGTCTATATACACATATATATATACATATATACATACATATATACATACATATATATTTTTTCACATTATTTACCATACGCGGTATCGCGGGGATATCTTCACCAGTTGCTGATATTCCCCGATACACGAGTACAAAAAGCATGTTCGCATTCATCTTCCACCATCCATCCTACGCCTTACACGCGGCAGTTCGTCCTGTTGGTTGCATCTCTCTAGACGACGACTGACTTGACACCATACTACACTCCATCTCCGCCTCCACCCCTACCCCTTCATATACATATTATATACCTATATATATATACTATATTTACTTTATTTCCGTTTTTCTTTCCTGATAGTAAAAATAGAAAAATATATATATATAAAAGAGAAAAGATAACCTTTGACTTGCAAATACTCCGTCTTGCGAATAGCAAGACCTGTCTTGGAACTCTGTTTTGGCTCAAAGCCAAGAACCTAATTTTGAGGGTGTGCCTCAAGGACAAAGATTACCAGAAAAAAATCTAAATAAGAAAAACACCAAAAACACAATAAACGAATGGAAGAGACTCGTTGTAGGAAAGGCGTAGAAACTTGACTTGTAACCCCACTTCCTTGAGTTTGACCCTGGGCCTAAAATTGACAAGATAAAATCAAGTAGGCCAGGTAAAAAAATTTTGTAAAGAGATGGTTAGGTCCGATTTAGGTTAACCACTATACACATTTCAACGATAAAATCACCATATTAACAACCTATCCGGGCTCGACATCATGTAGCCGCAGCCACCGAAGCCAACAGTACACACGCGCCCCTCACGGCCAGAAGTTGCGCATCTTTGTGAACGTACATCTAGCTCGCACGTGCGTGCAAACACCACAGAGGCCAGCTGGCTTCTTCTCCTCCTTTAACTCAATGCACGGGGACATCGCACTATTCATCTTCTTCCCTGAAGGAACCCATCACTGGCCGTCCACCTCCAAGTGCAGTCACTGCCACAAACCATTGTTCTCCATGCCGTCGCCTCCGCCAAGCTTGCCTCAACCTCACGAACATGACCACACCCTCAGACATACCCACCGAGACCCACGCACACGCATGGAGTAACCCACCGTCGGCAGGTTCCTCCTCAACGGCCGGTGACCTCAGGCCACCAAAGTCGACGCCACCACTGCCATCGTGATCCCCTTGTTGCAGCCAACCTCTCCTGGGCTTCTCTCCTTCAGCCGTGGGCCCTCCTCCTCATGTGCGGCAAGAAGAGCAATTGCTCTATTTTGCAACAGTAAACCACTTATTAAAAATTACAAGCATTGCCATTATCAAAGATACTATTTACTTATTTACCTTATTATTATATTACGGTAGAATTGCATGAATGACCTTCAATTCTAATAGAATTACATGCAGTCACATTACATTCATCTCATGACTAAGTTAACATGTATCTTTGTTATGGGGAACAAATTCTGATTTAGATAAATTTGATGATGCCCGTCAGTATTAAAATAGTCATCTGGTACTTCCATAGTGGTGATTTTGCATGTGCACCCTCAAATTCTTGATTAATTATCTAAATTGAGAATTTATGCCAGAAATGAGAACACAAATTAGCATGCACATCTGTTGAAATTTCCGATTACTTGATGCATCATTACTCATTTTTGATAAGTTAATTCCTCCCTATGGAGACGACCTAACTATTAGTGGTTAGATTCTGAAAATTAAAACGTTTTGAAAAGCGATTTTCTACCACGCGATTAAATACAATGACACATCATTTTATGTTAAAGTTTTCAATGAAAGTGAAGATCACCCTTTGACTCTCTAGTTCCTGTTTTGAGATTTAAGCCTTGATCTTGGATCTCTAGCTCCCTAAACCTAATTCTAACCCCCTAGGAACCTAAATTGAGGTGCCCTAACCCTAGTACATCACCTCTAGACCTCCCTAAGGACCTAATTAGGTCCTCACTAAACCTAATTGACTTGCATCTTAGTTAATTCCATCAGCCTATTTAATTGGACTCATTGAGTCCAATTGAGCCTTGATCTCTGCACACACTATCCAATTGGACTCAGTGAGAGTCCAATTGACCTAGACCTGACTTAATTGAGTTATTTTACTCTCAATTAAGTTTTCACACACCCAACTAAGCTTGTATTAAGTTTAATTGCACTTTACCTAAGTGAATTAGGGTTTAGAACCCTAATTTGAGGCCTACCTTGACCTAAACCCACTAGAACCTATCCTAATCAACCTAGCCACCTAAGTTTCGACCTACACACACCATCCACATGAAAATACCTAGCCTAGAGTTCTCTAGAACTCTCTACCATGTGTTGTTGCCTTGGTTGCTGAAATTAGCAACCAAGAGCCATTCAATTTTTAGATCCACATTTGGTGGATCTAAAAACCACCATCCATCCTCTCTCTCTCACTCTCCCACGAGCTTCCACAATAGGCCTCTCTAGAGAGTTCCATAATTCTCTAGAGAGCTTCCCTTAGGTCTTTTTATAGACCTAAGTGGTGGCCATTTGCAGTCATTCACTCTTGGCTTCCATCTAGTTTAGCTACATCCACCTCCACTCCATCTCCACGAGTAACATCACCATGGCCACCACCATCTCCACGCCAAGATGTTGGATCACCTCCTCAACCTCTCTCTAAGAGCCGGCCTAAGCACCATTGGTCGCCCCTCCTTCTCCTCTCAACCAACTCAAAGGCCATCGGAGCCTACCTCTGAATGCCCTTATTTTTGCTAGATTAGTAGCTTAGTTCTTCATAGTTTACATGCTTTTATTACTGCTTAGTAGTGTAGCTCTATATTCTCTCCCAATGATGCATGCATAATCCCCCTTTAGATTCATGTATGCGATCGTTTTCTGTTAGCTAGATTTATGTTTTCAAGCTTTCCTCTATAAACTTTCCACAAGTTCCATGTTGTAAACACCATGATGAATTAATGAAAGATCATTTTCTATATATATACCTATGTGTTGAGAATCACCATGAGCTTATTGCAATATATTTTGTGTGATTAAAGTTGCCTGCTTTTAATTTCTGATATTCTGGCAACTAAGCATGTCGTGCATAAATACGTAATAACCATAAACCGACATGCAATTTTAAGCAAGTAGAGTGAAAGAGATCGATTTCAAATTTGCATAAATGCCTCCTAGAGACGAATGACTAGGACTCAAGTCTCGTTATCTTTACAAATCATTTTTGACGAGCGTTTAGTGCAACTATACTACGATTTCTGACGATTTCAAAATGCGCAAAAATAGGTTTGTCACCTGCGTCTCATGTGCTCCCTTAGGATTCATCGATGCGCAGGCATTCATCTGGTCGAATAAGCCCATGGAGTCATTATTGATAGAGTTCTCGCACATATTCTCGAGAATCTCCCACACAGTGTCTTCGTGTTGACCCATAATATTTCTTCCTCAGGCTACATTAACGAATAAGTGGATGTCTTCATGGAGTCCCTGGTAAAAAGACTGAACTTGTTCCCATTTAGGAAGTCCGTGATGGGGGCACTTTCACATGAGATCCAAGAAATGGTCCCATGCTTCATGAAGAGGTTCTCCATATTACTGGGTGAGGTGTGTGATCTAGTGGCACAAGGCATTCGTCCTACCAACTAGGAAGAACTTTTTCAAGAATTCGGGTTGCAGTTCAACCCATGTGTTGATTGGACACGTCTGAGTCTGATACCATTGAGCTGCCTTGTCCATGAGAGAGAATGAAAACATCTTCATAAGAAGAATATCCTGGTTTTGTACATCTGACCCGAAGGTCTGGGCCAGATGTTTGAGTTGTTTGATGTGCTAGAAGGGATCCTCAGAATTAAGCCCATTAAACTTTGGAATAGCATGAATCATATTGGGCTTGAGATCAGAATCAGGACCTCCAGGCAAGATTTGGACTTGAGGTTTGATCGCCACCGCAGTGGGATTATAGTGATCTTGCATCATAGAATGCTGTGGCGGGTTCACAAAGTTTTGAAATAGATCATTTAGGTGCTGGAGTTGGTGTTCAAGATTGTTCTCTTCTTCAACTAGTTGTGCCATGATGATGGAAGGAGAATTTGGTTCTGATGAATCAGAGGGATGTCTATGTGGTGGGGTTGCTGCACAAACACGGATGTTGAGGCTTGGCCTCGACGGGAGTGAATCACTAAAGGGGGTCTTAAGGATGGTCTTAAGAACCTCCTATCGAACATGCACTGAAGATTTGGATGAGAGTAGAATGTGCTGGACCCAATCAAGACACCAAAAAATTTGGATGACTATAGAGGTTCGGGGCGGATGATACCCCTTAGTCAGAAAATCCATCCACCTAAGAAATACCTAGGCAGCCAGAGAGGGAGAGTCCCGTAAAGACCCCTACACGGTAGAATGTCCCCATGAGTTACAGGGTTTCCCCCACTCGACCTCTCTTGTCACTGAGATTCCAGGTAGACCAGAATGGGGAGCTTGACCTCTTAAGTCTACCACTTTTATTTAAGATCAAAGGTGCTTAGGATTTCACTTGAACTTCAAATGTATTGAGTGCAAAAGTGACCTAATTTCAAGGTTGGTTGACCCAACAAGGGGGTCAACTTCACCTATTTGTCCTTTGAGAGCTTTTGGTCATTTCTTTTAGGGTTCAAGTGAAATTAAGAGCTTGAATTTTAGGGTTTCTCTTGAATAAGTCTTTTCAACCAAGGTTTAGGCACACCTCTTTTTGGGATAGTTGGTTCTTGCTTAGAAAGATGTGCCTCTAAAACCCTAAATTGGAACCTTTAAGTTGGCTCTAATTTTGGTATACTTTAGTTACCAAAAATATGGCTTCTAGGTCTCAATCAAGAAGGTGGTAGCCTTAGTTACCTTAAATGGATGCGCAAATCAATATTTGTTGAAATCAAAATCAGGCAACTTTGGTGACTTAGCTAAAGATGGAAAGCAGGTAGCCCTAATTGATCTTTATTTGTTCTTTCCTTTTTAGAATGAAAGGGCTAATCAGAGTTTAGCTACCTCGGGTGTGCATGTTGTGCGGCCGTCTTCTTTTGAATCTTCTCCCCTGAAACAATCACAACAATAGAGATATATCAAGTTAGTATCAAATCAAAAATTATGATCAAGATTTCTAAATCGCCCATTGCTCCCCAGCAACAGCGTCAAAAAGTTTAATGGGCGAGATCAATATTTTAAAAATTAATGCGTCGTAGTATAGTTGAAATCACTCGAAAATAAATAAATTTTATTACTCGAAGTTTTAAATCCAAGGTCGAACATAGGGAGAAAATTGGGGTTTAAAAATCAAGAACACAACTTTGAGAAAATGAATATGCAATGAAAATTAGAGTTGTAATGTAAAAATGTAAATATAAAGACACTGGATCAATGTATATAAAGGGCACAAAAAAAATGGATGTCTGATTCGTAAATCAGATGTCTTAAACTGGTTATTGCTATAGTGCTATCTCTAATCTTTTCCTCTTCTCTGTCTCTGTTCTCTGTCTAGCTTTCCTCCTTCTTCTTTTCTTTTCTTCGTAATTGTGCCTGTGCTTCTGTTGCCTCTATCTTCTTCTTCTCTTTCTTCTTTCTCTGGCGACTTCCCTTTCTTCTGACTTCAGCTCCTTCTTCTTTTCTTTCTCTTTCCTCAGCCCTTCAGCCTTCAACTCTTCCTCTTCAGCCTTGCCTTCTCCTTCCTTAGCTTCTCTAGCCTCTGCCCTCTTTCTTCTTTGGCTTCTTCTTCTCCTACCTGCGAGAGTAAAACCTACCCCTACCCGCCCCTGCGATCTCTCTTCCTCTTTCTCTCTTAGGCTCGCTCTCCCAGAGCCACTTCTCAGGTAATCAGGCCAGGAGAGTGCCCGAAACCAGGCCCATCGACATGCGGTGGTAGGCGAGGAGTGCAAGTCGGGTATATGGGTCAAGCCAGATCCATGTGGGCAGTGCCGCAGACGAGGCGATGAGAGGGTGAGTAGGACCTCACCCCGTGGTCAGGAGGTGAAGAGGCTATGTCACTTTTTCAATTTATCCCACTGCAGCCGCTCACTCACCTCCGAGGTGGGACTATGTTGTCCCACCTTCCTTCATGAGCATTCGTAGTAGGAGTCCTCCTTTGATTGCAATAGCTACGGGGCCTTCAGTGCCAATTACTTGGCTGGGGCTATGGCGAAGGGATTCCGCTCGACCTGGGGCTCTTATCCTTGAGTGAGGAGACCTGGGGGAAGCTCCCAAGCAAGATCCTTGCTGGCATTAATGGCGGTGGGCCTCTAAACCTGTCAACCACAAAAACAGCCTTGCGGCCTCGTCAGAAGGCTCAGACAGCTTTGTCTAGACACGGCGAAGGTAGTGCGGAGGTCGGCGTGGTGTGGGGTGGCTGGAGCGTGCGTGCCTAGGGCACCCTGTGTGCATGAAAGTGGGTGTGTATGGGGGAAGTTCTGGGGGTGTGGTGCGGTGAGTGGTGCGAGGGTTTATGGTCTATGGAGTGAGGCGATGCTTATGGGGTAGTTGGCGAGGCTGATGGAGGCATGGAGCGGCAGGGACGCCTTGCCGGAGGTTTGGCTGGAGATGAGGAAGGTGAGGTTGATAGCGTGCGTCGAGGCATGTTTTGAAGAAGTAAAGAGAGAAAAGTGATGGCAACAGAGAGAGAACTTAGCTGAGTGTGGATAGACGAAGGGGGATGTAGAGAAGGCAGCTGGCTCTTATTGTCGTCGTCGGAGATGAAATACTCAGCGGAGGAGGATGGGACGATGAAGGGGCTGCAGGGACGTCGGCTGGTGCGGCTCGATGCAGATGAAGAGAAGGAAGAGAACCCTACCACTGGTATTGTGGGAGAGAGAAGAGGGAGAGAGAGGGGGGTCGCCGGAGCTTGCTAAGTTACTAATCGGAGGGGAAGAGATGAAATAAAGGGTTTCTCAGGCCAATTTCAAGCTTGAAGGATGCGAAGGGCTTTGGGGTTTGCTTTTAGAGGCTCTAGAGGAAGGTTTCATGCTTGGAATCCAAGCTTCCAAGTAGGGAAGCCTTACCGGAGATGGAAGGTCAAAAGTGACCCGAATCTCTCATGTAATCGCATGAGAGATTGGGCACCAAATTGAGCTTGGAATTGAGTTCAAATCGGAGGAGATTTCTTAGAGAATCTCCCTTTCAATTTTGAAGGGGATTCTCTAAGGAATTAGGGAGTTCTTTCCCTAGAAACTTCGCCAGAGTTGGATTCCCTCCACTATAATGGCAGAGGGATCTAATTGCAAAGAATGAAGATAAAGATAGGGGGGTTTCTGTAGAAGTTTTCAAAAGTTAGGTGTAGAAATGTAATTGGGTTAGACCTATTTGCAAAGTAGGTCAAGGTGAATTCCCCTTAGGTCCAAATTTTGGTAAAAACCTAATTTGGACCTAAGAAATCCAATGGTGAAGTTGGATTTTGGGTTTGACCACGTTTGACTAGGAAATTTACAGGAAAACCCAATTTAAGGCAAACATTTGACTGAGACCCCAATTTGGGTCAAAATAGGTTCTAAGGGCCAAATTGAAGGTTCTAAACCCTAGAGGATATTTTCCCATGATTTTTAGAGGGTTTAGGTGAATTTCTCCTGCCCAAAACCTTGTTAAATTAAGTCGATCTATGTTAGGGTTATAAGAAGTCATTTAATTCCTAGAATTTACATGAACCGTTTTCTGTCTAAACCAACCCACTTTTTATCTTTGTATAACCATTTGACCTATGTTTAGCCCATGAGAAAGCCCGTTGTTGTACTGCAATGGTAAAATTGCAATTTTACCCCTTGTTTCTTACTTTTCTCTCAGAATGGTTATTCATTGAGTTACGACCTCCAGTTGGTTATGTAGGAGCTTTTATTCTCTTTTTTGGGTCAAAATGAGCTAGTTAGGGCTTATGATGGTGTTCCCATCAATAACCAAGACCTAATCTACTTAGGTGTTTGCATAAATGCTAGGATAGAATTTGTTTGTCTTGTTTGTCCCCTCCACTCATCTCACCCTTGTAGATTAAAAAAAAAACAAAAAGATACTTCTTGTGGGACAAATCAACAACACACTACATACACCACATTTGAGGCACATAACCTAACTTGGTTTTTATCTACTCTACTAGGATTCTGACTTGTGGAACCGGTACACGTAAATCAACACATAAAAGAGTAAAAATCAGACTAGGTTAATTATCTCTACGTGCCTAATTGGTGGCGCATCAGGGTCACTTGTTTGAGCTGTTTGGACCGCACTACCCAATTTAAAAATAATTCATTTTGTAGCTACCCCATAGGATTCAATATTTAGGTCAAGCCAGGCACTCCATATTTCTTTTTGATTTGTAAAGGAAAACACTTGAACTTGTGATTTCAAACATGGTTTGCCTCCTGGAAATTTGGTTGAATATACCTAATATTTGAACCCTAAAAGCTACTAAGCAAGATTCGAACCCTAAAACTCACATCATCATTAATAATCTTGCTTGAAATCTTTTTGGTTATGCACATACACACATTTTCAATGAATCATTAAGGGCACAACCCATTAAGGGCCCATTACATTTTGAAAGCACTAAATATCCTCAGCCTAACTAAAATTGATTAGACGTTGGCCGTAAGAACTGATTCGCTCTTCGGGGCCCAGATTGAGATTGTTCACGATTAACCTACTTATACTAGTCAATTTGATGTCTAGTTAGAGGGGTAGTGTCAAACGACTGCGGTTGGGGGCATCAAGAACCGAAGGTGCAAGCAAAAGGAAGAACCTTCTCCCCAGCCTCTCCTTCTAACTGGTTGGATTGATTGGATACAAGTAGAGTAAATCATCTATAATCTTAGGATGGATTCTGAGAGTCTGTAGACCTTTAGGCTACCCAACCTAAGGACAGGCTCGTATTTTTTGTGTTGCAAGGTTCCTTCTCTTCCCCGTCCTTTTGACTTCCTTCCAGTGTGTGCTTGGAAGGAGGTCATTGAACCCTCATTTGGAAGGACTTTTAGACCATTCTTGAAGGTGGAGGTTGAGTTATAGCCAAGAAGATCCCATGGTTGATCAACAACCACCTCCCCCGCCCCCAAACCAGCAGGAGCTGATTTAGAGGTGGTTGGAAGAATTACAGTAGATGCAGCAATGGTTCCAACAAATGAATGGTTAAGGTGCTCAGCCCTTGAAGGATTTCTATGATCCTTCAAACTATGGGGAATGTCCTGACGTCATGGTTCCCGCTAGAGACATAGAAATCAAGCCCTAAGTCTTAAGTTTGATTAAGCATTTCCATGGGCTTGGCTCTGAAGACCCATTCCAGCACTTGGAGGATCTGACCACTTTGGTTCAGACCACCAAAGCTAGGAATGTGAATGAAGAGTAGATGATCATGAGGCTCTTTCCCCACTCTCTCAAGGATAAGGCTGCACATTGGTACCGGATTATTGGAAGGCCGATAGAAACATGAGCTGCTCTTAAGTTGGCTTTCCTAAAGAAATTCTTTCCAATCGGATGGACCAATGCCTTGTGACGGACGATTACCACTTTCGCCCAGTGGCTGGGGGAACCATTTCATGGTGCCTGGGAGCAATTCCAAGAACTTTTGCGGAAGTGTCCACACCACGAGGTGCTGAAATGGCAATTCGTGCAGATATTCTATCATAGGTTAGTCGAACAACTCTATAATCACTTGGATGCCTCGTGTGGAGGTAATTTCTCAATAAGGATGCAGATAGTGCATACAACCTGCTTGAGGAAATGAGTGAGAATTCAATTAATCACACCTCCATGGATGCCTTTAACTGGTCCTAACAATCCAGGTCAAATGCTAATGAGATCCAGGATTCTCATTCATTTGACATGGAATTGATTTGTAACAAGCTTGATAAGATGTATTTGGTTGCTAAAAGAATGGAAGAATGGATGTCGGGGAATTCGGGAAACACATCTACACCCACTCAATCCCAAAATTCGGGATTCCATTCCTCACGAGCTCTCATGGGGCAAGAGTTCATGAACCAACTTGAATCGACTCAACCTATGAGCCAGGATTTCTCAAAACCATATGGGTTCCAAATTAGGGCCTTTGACCCCAGTTTTTCTGATCCTTCCTTCTCTCCATCCTTGCCCTATGAGGATGTATATGCAATATAGGAGAATGCTAGGTCCAACCTGTATTCCAACACTTATAACACGGGTTGGAGGAACCACCCTAACTTCTCCTGGAAAAGTCAGGGGCAATAGACCCAAACACATCTCAGCAACTATGCACCTCAGAGACCTATGGGTCAGGGCCAAGTATACACCCAATTGCACTCAAGACCGGTTACTCAACCACCTTGGAATGCCCAACAATCAGCAGGGTAGGTTGATTTAAACCAGCAAATGGTAGAAATGAAAGGGTTCATGCTTCAGTTTATGCAGCAAATGAAGACATCATTAGACAAATTGCAATTCGAGTTTATTGCTAACACCCAACCCGTATCTCTACCATCCCAACCCATACCCAACCTGCGTAATGTGCAAAATCAGGGCAATAGAGCCCAAGGCTATGGAAATCAAAGGGACCCACACGCACATGCTTAGGTGGTTGAGCAGGGTCCCTCCTCTTCTTCTCCTGGATACATGACCAATCAAGGCCCTTCAATCTTCACTAACCCACCTCAAGATCGAAAATCATACACCTCTGCAAACTCCGTCACCTTGAGAAGCCAAAAGTAGACCCAGAACCCTGAATTACCTTCTAGAAGCCAAAACCCTAGGGAGCTCTACAAAGAAAAGGAGGAGAATGAAGAAGACAATAAGGCCTAGTGTTGAGTAGGCTATTTGGGAGATTAAAGTTTCTTGTTGTAGTAAAGTCTCCTAAATAGCTCTTCAACAAATAAATTTATAAGCTCGAATATCTAGAAATGAAGTCCGAGGTCGAATAAAGGGAGCAAATAGGAATTTACGTGCCAATCTTTAATTAAAGTATAAATGAGCACAATAATGATATGCAATGAATATTAATCTATCACATTAAATATTCAATAAAGCTCAATGTATCTCAAGAGTATGAGGACAAAAAGAAAAGAAGATCCAAAGCAATGGTGATTTGTGCATCCAACTATCAATTATATCAAATAAAGCAATAGTAGATTGAATGCTACAGTAATCAGACGTCACTTTGGCAAATCAGACGACTTAAATGTCATTGCTACAGTGCTTTGAATGTTCTATTCTTCTTCTTCTCTCTTCTACCTTTCTTCTGTTCTTTTCTTCTTCATGGCAACCTTCTCTTCTTTCCTTCTTTCTCTTTGGCTTCTTCTTCTTCCTTAGCTTTTCTTCCTTCCTTCCTTCCACTTCTGCAAATTCTCTTTTCTTTCCTTCCCAGCACACAAGGGACACTCATGGCTAAGTGTTCAGCCAACCCTCAAGAGAGCAAAACCCACCCTGCCCTACTCTTTCTCTCTCTCTCTCTCTCTTTCCTTCTCTCCTCTCTCTCAAGTAGCTAGGTAATCAGGTAATCGGATATGCGTACCCGGGTCAGGGCTATGTGAGTGAGTATCACAGCCGAGGAGTGAATAGGGCATAGGTGGGTTGGGTGAGCGTGGGTGAATGGGACCTCACCCTGTGGTTGGAGGTGATAAGCCCCAACCACAAAATCAATTTATGCACTGCTTCCTCTTCATCAACTTACGTTGTGGGACTAATCCCACATCTTTCTTCTGCGTGCAATCAGCAGCTAGTGGTTTCTTTAATTGGTGTGGCTGCTGTGGTTAACTCCCCTAATCAAGGACCTAGGAACCTGGAGGTGTTGATTCCTTACCACCTGGAGCGAGCACCTGGGGCGAACATGGCCTGGAGCGCGATAGGCATGTGAGCACAATGCGTAATAGGCACGTGTTAGGACACGATGCGTGATATGTGTGAAGTGGTCAAAACACCTCCATTCCACCACTAAATAAACCCCATGACCCCTTCCCTTCCAAACCATCTCTACCTACTCTACTCCCACCTACTCCTGAGCTCTAGTAGCCTACCAAAGCTCCCTTGGAGCTTATTCCCAAGCTTCAAAGGCCTTCTATTAGTGTAATGCTCCTATACCCCACCAAATATTCGTCCTCCATCTCATCACCTTCATAGGAAGCCTTGGAGTTGTCCTTCCACCTCTATTCCTATAGAAGATCACCTCCACCTCCTCATCCCCATTCCGAAGCCTTAGTGAAGCATTCCTCTACCCAGTATCCTCTTGCATCTCACCTCCATCGTCCAGCACCTCACCCTCTTCGTCTAAGATGCCGCCAAGCACCATCTTCTCAGCAAACAACCGATTTGGGAGATTTCTTCTCACCCTTATCTCTTTTGTATTTCTTAGCATATTGTAATAAATATTTTCATGATATATTAGATTTGTTTCCATCTCCTTTGTGAGTTATCTTGCCTGCCGTTTCTTTACAAAAACACCAAAGAAATCACAAAACCCTAAAACTCCGAAAAGAAACAACACGAACCATGGATTTCAACGAAAGTAAACATCGCCTCCCTGTGTTCGACACAGGACTCCCTTAGAGTTTCAGTTAAAAATTATACTCGATAGCGTGTTTTGTGAACTACGATGATGGGTTCTCAAAACCTTGATTTTACTTCACCAAAACCCATGCATCAAAAAGGTTTTGAGTTGTGGCTGAGTTCGTTGATTTTGACGGCTCCATTTCCAAACACTCGTTTCACGAGGAATGGTCCAATCCACTTTGATCTGAGTTTTCTTTGGAAGAGCTTAAGTTTGGCATCAAAGAGTAACACTTTCTGACCAGGGTGAACAGTTTTTCGTGAAATGTGGCTATAATGGAAGGCTTTGACTAGCTCTTTGTAGATTTGTGAGTTCTCGTACACGTCATTACGTAGTTCCTCGATCTCACTCATTTGCAACCAACGGTGGATTCTAGCCTCCATGAGATCTAGATTGCACTTTCGTACTGCCTAATAGGCTTTGTGCTCCATTTCTACGGGGTGGTGACATGCCTTTTCGTACACGAGTCTGAAGGGAGATATTCCTAGCTGGGTTTTATGTGTGGTCCTATAGGCCCATAAGGTTTCTAGAAGGCTCACATACAGTCTTTCCTATCAGGCTAAATAGTAACTTGAAGGATCTTCTTGATTTTCCTGTTGGATAGATCAGTCAATCCATTAGTCTGGGGGTGGTAAGGAGTCGAAATACGATGTGACACCCCATACTTTTTCATCAGGGACTGGAAGTGCACATTCGCAAAGTGGGTCCCTCCATTAGAGATGATAGCTTGTGGAACACCAAACCGAGAAAAGATGTGTTGATGAATGAATTTGATCACAACTTTATGATCAGTGGTTCGAGTTGGGATGGCTTCGATCAATTTAGACACGTAGCCATAGCTAGGAGAATGTACTCCAAACCATCAGATTTTGGGAAGGGACCCATGAAATCAATCCCCCAGATGTTGAAGATTTTGCACACAAGAATCAGCTATAAAGGCAACATGTCACGATGGCTCATGTTCCTAAGGTTTGGCAATGAGTGCATGCCTTACAATAATTGTGCGCATCTTTGAAAATCATGGGCCAATGAAACCGCACTAGAGGACTTTTGCTACTGTTTTGTGTCCAAAGAAGTGACCACTGTAGGCCTGGTCGTGGTAGAAAGACAAAATGCCATTGATTTCCAATTCCAAAACATATCTTCTGATGATTTGATTAGCACCAATGCGGAATAGGTACGGATCTTCCCAAATAAAGTATTTAGCATCTAAAAGTAATTTTTCTTTCTTGGCCCTTGGCCAATCAAATGAAATCTGATGTGATGCCAAATAGTTCACCATATTAGCATACCAAGGAAGTTCTGTAACAACTGTCAGGGGGTTCTCATTCGGAAAATGCTCTCTGATAGGCCCGGAAGGGTCAATGACTGAAGGAGGAAGATGGGATAAATGGTTAGCTACCACATTTTGCTTTCCTACCTTGTCGTGAATTTCAATATCGAATTCTTGCAACAGTAAGATCCAGCAGATTAATATAGGCATTGTGTCCATCTTCGAGAGTAAGTGACTCACTGTAGTGTGATCTGAGTATATGATGACATGGGAGCCCAAGAGGTATGACCTGAATTTCTCCAGGCCAAATACTACCAGCAGCAACTCTTTCTCCATAATGGTGTAATTACGTTGAGCCTCATCCAATGTCTTGTTGGTGTAATATATGACTATCGGTTTCCCATCAATTTTCTAACATAGCACCACTCCTACTGCGTAGTCAGACGCATTGCACATGATCTTGAAGGGTTGAGACCAGTCAGGAGCTTGTAGGATTGGTGCTTGGGTGACTCGATCATGTAGGATCTTAAATGTACGAACACACTCACTTGATATCTCAAATGGCGTGTCCTTCGAAAGGAGATTCATCAAGGGGTGCGTGATTGATGAGAGACTCATCATGATCTCTAATTACCCCTAATTAACTAGTCTTCCTAGTTAATTAGTTAAGGATATGAGTATATATGGGTTAATTATAAAATAAGGGATATATAGTGAAGGACCTCAAAATAAGTTTAAAATGATATTTTATCATTCAATTAATATTATTAACAATTTAATTAATAATTGGACTCGAGATCTTATCAATCATTCCTTTAATTAATAAGTTAATTAACTTAAACATAATGTATACCTAAGTATATAATAACTTAAGTAACTTTACCTAATTTAAGAAATTAACCTAAAAAGGTCAAAAATGTAAATTCAAGGTATAAACATAATAATAATCTTATTTATAATCATATATAAAAAGTTGAAAAAGATCTAAGTTAAAATAAACCTTTAAAACCTGGGTTTACATTTAGGTCCTTACTACTTATTTCAATCGGATCCTTAATTTTCATATAGGTCCTTAGGTTTCATCGCACATAGGTCCTTGTCTTCTTCTTCTTCTTCCTTCAGTTGGTTGGACGGCTGATGACAGAGGGTGTTTCCACCACTCGATCACTGCAAATCCGATGTCGTTCCACCTTCTCCAAGCTCCTGGAGCTTGTGTTCATCATTCCATTCTCATCCATTGGTCCGAATGATTCTTTAATCCTAATTTTAGGTGGGAGTTAACCTCACCGTCATCGAAGACAACACCGGTGGTTAACCTCCCCTAGCTTTTTCTTTGTCCAAACTCCGCCCGCCCTCTTCATCACCGTCAACTATAAATAGATCCCCACCCCCTCTATTTCTGTAAGTTGGCTCCCTTCCCTCTTCTATCAATGAGCCGACCCAATAGGCTATTCGTCTACAACTCCGACAATCTTCCACATCATCCTTCGACTTCCTCCATCTATCCTGATTAGCTTAGGAACTTCACTGAGGTCTGCCGCATCTCTGGATAAAGGCGATGACCAAGGAGATCCTCTGCTCCATCCAAATTCGCTCACCAGAGATCTTCTTCATACCCTCTAATTTCGTCCTCCATCATGAGCTGTTGACGGAGTCCCTTTGACCCCTTCGCCCAGGTAACAGTAGGTAGGAGTAGGAATAGTCTAGTTAGTTAGTTAGTTTAGCTTAATGTCAGATTTTTGAGATCGTCTTCTTCGACTCCGGCGAGCTCCTTGAGCTTGCTAGAGTTCTTGTTTTGTCTTTTGAATTCACTGATCACCTTCTTCTATCACTGATGATCACTTCTAATTCATTAAAACACTAATTCTATCACTGATTTGCCTAAATCATAATCACCTTCAATAGCTACTATCGCTGTCCATGGCGACAGTAACTGAGCTTAGATTCACATTCATGGATCCTCCATATTTACTCATCATCTAAGAATCCTAATTATCATCTTAATTTAATTAAATACTATACAACTTGAAAACCTAATTTTATTAAAGCTCCTGAGCTCGCTGTCAATGGCGGCTTAGGAGTCATTTAAACTGAAAATTAACTAAGTATTTATCATCACAATCCTCCTCTGACTTGTCTCAACCACTTATTTGAGTGGGGGACTAAGTCCTGAGCCTCAACTAATTTAGATTCTTTAAAAATGGAATTCACTGTTAAATCTTAATTTTAATGATCAATTGAAGAATTTAACTTGATCTTGAGGTTTCTTGCAACCCCAGGATCCTTTTTAAATAGAAAATGGCATGAAATTTCTTTTTGTGCACAATTTCTAATTTTTTTGGACTCACCGGAGCTCAGGCGAGCTCCGACGAGTCAATATTGAGCTTCAGCCTATAAAACTTGTTGAAAAGCTCCAGATTAATGTTTTATGGATCACTGAGTAGTTTAAGATCTTTAATTTGGGATTTTAACATCTGGAGCTGCACATTAGGTTTCGCCGGAGTTGGAGAAGCTTGACAGAAGACCAAAAGTCAGAGTTAAGGGGTCTAGAAGCTTCAGTGCAGTTCACTGAAGCCATTCATGTCCTTAGAACATTGTAACTTCCCAAACCTTTTGACAAACAATACACTTTTAGAGTCCAGGCAATGAGCCTGGAACCCCAATTTTTAAGGCCAATTCATCTGTTTAATGGATTGGATAAGTTCCAGAGGTTGTTAGGATTCTATTCTAGGCTCCAATTGCTTGTAAAAAGGCATTAATCAGAAAGTCAATTTTTGAGCTTTTCAGTCAAACCAGAGGAGGAAATTCTGATTCTGATCTCGATTTGCGGAATTGAGTTAGAATTGTTTCTGAGATTTAGTTGAATGATTTTAGAGAGATTTAAGTAAGCTTAGTCTTGTTATTTTATTGGAATTAACAACCTACAAGTTTGGGTTGTTTTGAACCCAAACTAATGGTAGTGTCATTTAGACGAGATTTGATCTCAAATCCTACCTAGATTAGTTAGTTTTAATCCTTAGAACTTATTGAAATTGATTAGAAATGTCCTTAAGTGTTGCACATTTCAGAGTTGGAAATTTCTGTCTCTGAAGCTTTCAGAGAAGCATAGAGTTTCTGTGCATTACTTGAAGCCTCTAAGAGTTCAAAACTCATTCCAGCAATTGCAAAAATACTTGTAGGATCTATTCAGACCCTTAGATAAGCTAGAAAAACCAACCTGTTGACACAGTAAGCATAATCTTTATTTCCAAGCAAGTTTAAACCCGTAGGAACCCCCTAACTTCACCTTTCAAATTGAAGAGGAAAACATCCTCTAAACCTAAAATTGACCCTATAATCTTGTAGAGCCATCTTAGAGCTTTCCATCAAGCTTTTAATTGCTTGATTTGGAGCTCTGAGTATGGAGAAATCATTAGTTGAAGTTGGGTCTGCAAGGGGAACACATAGTCCCACCTCGAAAATATCTAAGCGATCGCTTAGGAATAAAACAATTTTGTTGTATAGCCACTTCAGTCGTCAAGCGCTCGGCACGAAATCTGATCTTTACCATTCTGAGCATAGCGTGTGTGTGTGCGGGCATGTGCGCCTGCGAGTGTGTGCGCCCGAGTGGGCATATGTGCGATGTGCCCTGGGAGGGCGAGGCCTGGGATGCGGTTGAGCCAGTTCAGCTTGAGAGAGGGTCGGTTTGGCTTGAGAAAGAAAAAAAAATAAAAAATGAACCATAATCAAATTAGGCGAGGATCGAGTAGGGTCTGGTCCCACCCTTCTTAGGGTGCTGTGTATCCTCGAAAGTACCTCACCGAAAACCTTAAACAATTTTTGGTTGATGGATAAACTCGGTTTAGCTGAAAGGAAAGAGGAAAGAATGAAGAAGCTGAAGGAAGCAGGTGTTGGAAAGGTAAAGAAAATAAGGGAAAAGATAGGTAAAGGGAGAAAGGAGAAGAGTAGACAGGCACTAAGGAAATACTGAAGAAGAAGAATAAGGGAGAAGAAGAAGGCAGAAGCAGAAGAGAAAGAAAAGAGAAGAAAGAGAGAGCTCAAGAGAAAAAGAGAGAAAAAGAAAAATAAATAAAATAAAAAGGAAAAAAAATAAGAGAAGAAGAAGCTAAGAGATAAAAGAAAGAAGGAAGAAAGGTTGAAAAAAAAAAAGAATTTCTTTTTGTTATCTTTTTAATTTCTTTTGCTTTTAATTGTAATAAGGTATATGTTGAATGTATAAATTCTTATTTGTCTTTAATCATTTGAAATAAATGTTGTAAATGAAATTTCATATGGGATTTTGCATGTTACTTCAAATTAAATCAATTTTTGTAAAATTCATGTTTCTATAATTAACTTAAATATACCTCCTATACTTATAAGAAAAATAAAAGATAATTAGTGAATTTAGAATGAATTATACCTCCCAGCGAACGACCTAGACTCAACCAGTTCAAAAATTCTAAAATGTTAGGTTAATTTGACCCTATACTACTAAATGACACAATTTCAAGTTAACCTAAGTGACTTTTCTCTACTCATAATTAAGTAAAATTAACTTAATTAACTGAGTTGAGGTAAGAAACAACTAGCGATCTTAGAGAAATCAAGTATGAATTGGCGATTAAATCCAACATGCCCTAGGAATGATTTGATGTTTTTGATCGAGTTACTCACAGGTAGTTTGGAAATCATATTCATCTTAGCCCAGTCGACCTGGATACTTGCTATACGGCTATTGAGGGGTATTAAATATGCATTCATTGTAGCTTAACTCCTAAATCGCTCGTCAACAAATATAATTTATATCTCGAATCCTAAAAAATGAATTCGAGGTCAAACATAGGGAGCAAGTGTTGCAATTCATGCACTAATCAAGATGAATATGTAAATGAGCACAAGAAATCAAACCAATAATGATGTTCAATAAATAATTACCCAAAATTGATTTTTAATAAAAACATGAGTATTGCAAGAGTTTAATGAGGCAAAAAGATGTCTAAGACAAAATAATGGTGATTTAGATCACCAATTATTAGTTTAGATACATATATATTAACTACTCAAGAGATGAAATAAATGCACACTATCTTGAACCACTGAAGCTAATTATCCACATAAGCAAATATATCCACAGTGCACAATGTCAGAGCTCATCAGACGTTAGGCCCCCAAGGCAGACGACTTAAACGTCGTTTCCTACAGTGCTCCTTAGAGAGCTTCTTCCTTTTCTCTTCTTTGCACAGGCCCTCATCTCTTCTTCTTCTTCTTTCCTTCTTCCTTCAGCCTTTCCTTTTCTTCTTTTTCTCTTCTCACGGCTAAGTGTCGTGCCCTTGGTATGAAGTGCAAAAGCCCCTCTCTCTCCTTTCCTTTTTTCAGATAACTGGGTATATATTCAGGTAATAGGATCTAGGTAATCGGGTTTGACTAGGTCCGCTTGCTGTGTGCACGGGCGAGGAGTGATCACGTGGAGGTGCGTGTGGGAGACCCGACCCCCCATGTGTTTGGGCGATAAGGCAAGAGCATGAAATCAACTTATGCATGCTTGTTCATCTGTCCCTTTACGATGTGGGACTAATGAGTCCGTGAAAGAGAGATCTTCATTTTCAATAAAATTTGTAACATAAAATGTTGCGTTGTTATAGTTCGAAAACTAACCACTTTTCAAAAATACATAAAATCACTTTTACTAGTTATATATGTATGTAAACTATACGATGTTATATGTTGCTAATTACATAAAATCACTTTTCAAAAATATTTAATAATTCAAAACTAACCACGAAGAGTTAGGTCGTGTCCATAGGGAGGAAATAATCTATTGGACTAGTAAGTAGTGCTTTGTTTATTCGGGAATCTCAATGAGCATGCGTACTAGTTATTGCAATTCAATTTCAACATAAATTAGCATTTATGTAATTACTCAAGAATATAGGGAGGTTACATGAAAAATCACCACTATGGGATGGGATATATGAATCATAATCTTAGTACTGACAAATATCATTAATATAAATCAAAATCGAACCCGTTCCCAATAACCAATATCCCATACGCTATCATTTATGTGATGAATACAACTATATGTAATTTAGATTAAAGAGAGGGATGCCCATGCAAATTTACTAAAATATATTAAATTAGAAAATAAGTGAATAGTAGAACCTACAATGGCAATATTCGTAATTTTTAATGTGAGTGGAAACAGGGGATTTCCCTTCTCTCCACCATGTGCGCATGGAGGAGGGTTCGCCAACCATGTGCCTTGGTGGAGGAGCTCCACCGGAGGAGAGGAACATGCAGGTGGTGGAGGTGAGGCCGGGGTCGGTCGAACGTGGCCGGACGGTGGAGCGAAGGCCAGTGGTGGTGGAAGCTGTTGGCGTCTTGCGTGACCGGCAGTGTGGCTGCCGTAGGCGACGTAGATGCGGCTACACTCGAAGAGGACGCCGACGATGTTGGTGGTGAGATAGGAGGTCGTTGGCATGTAGAGAAGGTGGTTGTGCGATGATGGTGGCTATGGGTTCCTTGTTGCATGTGAAGGAGGAGTGGAGGTTGAAGACGAAGAAGGAAACGAAGAGGGAGTGGATGGCGTGGGGATGTTATGGTGGTGAACAGTGGAATTGGGCTGCAGCAAGAGGTGGCTATGGAGTTGCTGGCACTCTACGGCGAGAGGAGGTGAGGGTGAGCACAGCTGTGGGGGTGGCGGTGGTGATGAGGGTCGTGCGAAATGGCTACAGTGAGGGGGTGAAGCGTGGGTTCTCTGGAGGTTGAAGAAGATGAGGGAAAGGAAGAAGAAGCTTAGGCATGAGAGAAGGCATAGAATGTGGTTTGGCTATGGGTTTTTGTGGTCGGGTGTGGGCGCTTGGTGGTAGTGCATGCTATCACCATGCACCATGGCAGACGAGGGAAGTGGGTTCTCTTTAGGTCATGGTGCACGTGAATCTCCACAGTGCTTGCTGGTTCCACGGTGGAGGTGATGGAGAAGGTGGATCCCTGCCAGAGGGGAGTGGATAGCGAGTGTCCTCTAGCCGCTCTTCTTATCAGAACACCTGCAATTTGTTGCTTCCACTGAATGCTTCTCCAACCCCTGTGAAGAATGGGAGTGGTTGGAGTGGTAGAAATGGGAATGCTGCTCTCTATCAGACGTCCAATTGATGTTTTAGACGTCTTAAAATGTGTAGATAGCAGTGATTCCCGATGGAGATTCTCAGACGTCCAAATTAAATTTTAGACGTCTTGTAGAGTGATTTTGGATATTTGCCTGATGCCTTCAGGTGTTGTGTGCCTAGCCTGCATGCACCAAATGATTATTATAACATAAAATTGGTGCATAAGATATGCGGACTACGTTGAATTCCCACTTAATTCCTAATCAAATATCAACTAAGAACGACTAATTAAAGAATACTTAGGCCAAATAATGGTCCACGAAAGTGGACTTATCAAATGCACCCATGCTTAAGTTTTGCTAGTCTCTAGCAAAAGTGAGAAGCAATGAAAGTAATCAGAAGATTTCTTCTTTTCTTATTTCAAAAATTTAAAAATCCAAACAAATGTGAAGTGATTGTAGCCTAAGTAATGGATCCAAGTGAAAATAACCAACTTACATTTGCAGTTCATACTTATCCCTCGGTAAATATTTCTATTGGGATAGGCAACTACTTCCCTCGGAGATAAAGCAGAAAATAATATGGAATTTGAGCCTAGTGTTTTGGCTTAGGTAGGTGATACTGAGTTAAATGGATTCGTATTTGGTGGCACAGACTCATCTGGTGCTACATGTAGTCAAGTATTGTAGACTCTAACTCTCTAGATTATCAAATGAGTCAACCTAGAGAGAGGATAAACAACTGTGCTCTCTTGATGTTCCTTTATGCTCACTCTTTTCCTTCTTTTCTTTTTAAGATCACAAATCTCACTAGATTTGGTAAGTGTACTCACTGTTTGGTGGCCTCACATGGCATTCACACTTCAATTAAAGTCCTAATAACCCTACAACTAAGTTAAAAGTCCTCAGCCAATATTTGGGTGATCAGAAATAGTGAAAAGTAGGTATGGGTCATATTTGGTGGATCGCAATTGGTGTTTTTGTTGTTGCCTCAAGAACATTGACAAAAAATGACATGATGATAAAACTCCAAACTTGGACTCTTTTATTATTTATTTATTTATGTTTTTTCTAAATATGAATATTTCTCTTTTCTTCTTCTTTCTCTCTCTCTCTCTTTTCTTCTTCTTTTCTTTTCCTTTTTTTTTTTATAACTCCAACACAACATGACGCAAACTTTTATTTATGAGGCATTATTAGGGATGATGATGGTCAAGAGGATATTGTGTGGCTTATTTGGTGGAAGTGCCTACTCTCGGCACCAGGAAAGGATGGATAGGACAATCGTATTTCTGACCTTTGACATTACTACCCTCCTTCAACCAAGGACTCTATGAAGGGTAGTCGTAACCATCCATCATAGTCATAATTTTATTAAGACTCAATCTCTGTGTATTTGCCTTATTTGGTGACTCTCAGGAATTCACACAATGTACACACATAGGAACAGAGGGTAAAAACTATGCCTAACTCTGAGGTATCATCATCTAATTGTCCAGAACTTAAGAGTCCTTACACTAGACTTAGCACACCAGTAGTCTTTCTACTTTCTTCTCACAAATGTGAGGTGGATCTAATAGAAGATAGTATGCCTGACCCCCTATTAATTGTCCAAGGGTCCAGTAGACTAAAAATGCTTATTGGTTTTCTTCAAAGATCCATTACCCAGTCTATGTGCAAGTGAAGTAAATGTACTGGATTCTAAACTTAAGAAATAATTTAAGAAGAAAATCTTTAATAAAACCTCCTTGATAAAAACTTCTACTAAGGACTAACCAATTTAGCTTAAGAAAATAAGAGTTTTTTTTTTTTATGCACCTATCCTAAATGCATACAAATATTTATAAATGCTAAATGCACCACCCCATGCCTAAATCCTACCATGTCCCCATTGTAAAATTAAAACAGGGGGTGAAAGAAAGGATATCACCTGATGAGGCATTATTATGGACGTTGGGTTGCCTCCCAACAAGCACTGCATTTCTGTCAGCAGCTAGACTTGTAGGGAATCTATAAGTCTGGTTCCAAATAGAAAGAGCTAGGCCCTAAAAATATGCATAACAGCGCATACCTAGAAAATAGGTAGTCACAAATGTTAACGAGCTGATAATGAAATGTTATCCCAAATGCTTGCCAGAAGACATGAAAGCAAATAACCTCGTAAGGTACCTGGGAAGGTCTAGGAATAACAAAAGGAACACGAAAAGGGTCCTCTGGAAACGGAATAAGTGGAGGATAACAAGGGTCCTCAAAAGTAGGAAGGTTTTTAAAATATATAAACATAATAATTTCAAACCCGTTAATGGCAAGACTAAAAGTACAAGCATCAATCCATACTCGCCATTCTACCTGAGGATGTACTGGTTTGATATGCTCCCCAGAAAGAATGTATATGAGTAGAGACCTGAGCCGAGAATTAGGTAAGGAATCTACAAGTTGCTTGAGTGATTGGGTGGCAATTATTAAGTACAAAGAGTGCTTAGTTTGTTTAGGTTCCATTCCCAATAAGAATTCGTCTTCCACATCATTACCTAACTCATTGTTTTATGAACCTCCAACTACTCCTCTACAATAGATGAGTCCTGAATAGAATTCAATATCTCATTAGTAGACTCATGATCAACATTCTTTGACAATAGTTGGGTTTCCTAGGAAGTAGCAAGATCAGAATTATCGTCAAATCCATCCCCGAGTTCTTTCTTGTGAATTACATCCTTTTCAGGGACTTTGTGTGCTACTTCATTATCCTTAATATCTTTAGGAGGATTATCATCTTTAATATTACGGAGAAAGCCTATATCACTAAATTCTTTGTTCTTCTTGGGGCATAAATCCTCAATTGATGTATATTGTCCCTAAGAGTCTCCCCTAGGTTTCTCACTATTGTGTTTGTCCTCCAATATCAACTCTTGGTTTTGCGGAGGGTGACTCTCAAAATCAAAATAAGGGAGGAATTCAGATTTCACCAGATTATTTATATCCTCAGGGGGTAAGTCCTCGAATAACACATAATCCCCCTGTGATTCACTCCAGATTCTAAGGTCGGGTTCCTCCATCGGGTTATCATCCTCCTCTAAAATAGACTCTTTGTACCCCTGAGGCCAAAATTGATCCAATTCATCCTTCATTCCCTTAGGGCTACCTTAATTGGGCGCATTTAAATCCTCAGAATTCCCTAAGTGGAGGGTCAGGATTAGGCTTACTAAGGGTAGAATGGGGTTCCACCAGATGATTAACAGGGGAAGTGATATGAACAATAGGACCTTGACCTGGGTTATCAGGGGTAAGGAAAGTACTGTCATCAGGGTCAAGGTCCTCAAGAGGTACCATCTTCCCTTTCTTTTGACTACAATATACCTCAGGTGGATAATCATTAGGATCGTTCTCCTCTAGTGGCCGTGTCTCATGGGGAGAGTTTAAGTGATAGCTACTCAAAATGGGATCCCTATTATCATTGGTTTCCTAAGAATTATTTTGATTATCACGGTTATACGGTGATGAGAGCCTCATCATGAGCCATAACTAGCTCATTTTGAACTAATAAAGAGAATAAAAGCTCCTACATGACTTAGAAGAGGGCTTAATTGGAAGAATAAGTGCTTTGAGAAGAAAACATGAAATAAAGGTTAAAACTGCAATTTTACCATTGCAGTACATAAACAGGATTTCTCAGAGACAAAGCATAGGTCAAATGGTCTAAATGAGATAAAAAGTGGGTTGAATCAATTAGAAATGGGTTCATGTGCAATCTAGGAATTAAATGACATTTGGTAACCCTAAAATAAACTTGCTTAATTCAACAAGGTTTAGGTCAGGATAAAAATCAAGTAAACCCTCTAAAAATCATGGAAAATATCCCCTATGGTTTAGAACATTCAAAGTGGCCTTTGGAACCTAGTTTGACCTAGATTAGGGTCCTAGCTCATCAATTGACCTAAATTGGGTTTTTACGCAAAATGTCCAGTCAAACGTAGTCAAACATAAAATCCAACTTCACCATTTGATTCCTTAGGTCGAAATTAGGTTTGTACCAAAATTTGGACCTAAGGGGAGGTCATCTTGACCTACTTTGCAATTTAGTACACCCAATCACATTTTGGTCCCTATCTTTTGAAAACCATCACAATAACCCCCCCATCTTTATCGCCGACCTTACAATCAAGTCCTTCCACCATTATTGGGGAAGATTCTTCTCCGACGAGGTTGACAGGGGGGTACGCTCAAATCCCTCAGAGATCTCCTCCCACAATTGGAAGGGAGATTCTCTGAGGAATTCCCTTCCATCTGAGCCTGATCTTGATCTCTGATTTCTTTCCAAACTCTCGTGCGAACGCACGAGAAATTTGGGTTTCGACCACCTTCCTTCTCCGGTGAGACAGCTGTGGCCAAAAGCTGCCCTCCACGCACCAGAAAGTTCGGCCAGCACCTATAAAAAGACCTCCGACCCTCTGCGAGATCTCAGACTTGTCTTGGCCGTAGAATCCTCCAAATTTCTTCTCTCCTCTCTCCAGCCAAGGAACCCGCAAGCTCCGGCGACTACCTCTCCTCCTTCTCGTCGCTCTGCTGCCATACTAGCAGCAGAGTCTATTTCACCTCATCCTCCCGTGTCACGCCGCACCAAGCGCACGTTTCCCCGACCTCTTCCTCATCGCCGTCATCTCCCTCAGGGTTATCTTCTCCGACGACGGCAACTATGAGCCGTCTGACTCCGCTGCCCCCGTTCTCTCCTAACAGTCCAGATAAGTCCCCCATCTTCCCCTCTTTCATTTCCTCACGTTATTTCACTCAACCGACCCCTTGACCGTCCTGTCCACCGCCACCTTCCTCATCTTCGGCCACCCTCCGGCGAGACGCCCCCGTCGCTCCGCAGCCCCTCACATCTCGCCGACCATCACATAACCTCCGCCTCATCTCACTGAACACCCTCCACTCACCCACAGCCCCACCACACCACCACAGCAACCCCCCAAACACACCCACCCGTCCGGCCACAGAGCGACCTAGGCACTCACGCCTAGGCCGCCCCGTGGCCTGCCACATAGCTGATCACCTTCGCCGTGACACGGCGAAGGTCCCCCGGTGATCTGATTAGGTCACAAGGCCATTTTTTTGTCTGACAGGTTCCCAGCCCCTGCTGCCATTGGCGACGACTCGATGAAGTTCCAAGCTCGCTCCAGGCTTCAGGACCGCAAGGCTCCAGGTGCTGCGGATTCGGGGAAGCATTGCGAAGCGATCTGACCCAGTGAGCGAAGCCAATAGAGCCTGCAGTTGAGGAAATAAAGGCGCGATCAGCTGCAGGCGCGCGAAGAACAGCAGCGGGCTTTAGTCCCACATCGGTAAGCCAAGATGCACCAACACCCTTTAAATTGCTTTTGTGAAATAGCCTCTTCGCCTCCAGTTACACTTGGGGTGAGGTCCCTCACCCATTACACTGCGCCTCATACGTGGTTTCACCTCATGGATCTGGCACGACCCGACCCGACCTTGTCCCAAGCACACCTCCCGCATCACCCTTACGCCGGTGCGCCTGGTCACAGGCGCGCGATCCGACCCGTTTAACCGGCTCTGGGAGAGTGTGCTGAGAGTGGTTTACATAGAGAGAAAGAGAGACGCGCAGGTAGAGGGATAGGTTTTGCTGCGCCTAGTGTGTGCAGGACACAGGTACTTAACCGCTACAAGAAAGAAGGAAGGGAGTTCTACAGCCAAGGAAAAGAAGAAGAAATGCAAAAGGGAAATAGAAGAAAGAAGGAAGGAGGCTCTAAAAGAAAGGAAGGAAGGAGAGAGGCAAGGCAGTGAAGGAAGCAGAACCAAGGAAGACTGAAGAAGAAGACAAGGGGCAGACGAAGACTCAGGAAGGCAAAGGCAAAGAAAGAAGAATGTCAGACCTTCGTAGGAAGAAAAGAAATAGAGGGAGAGAAAAGGAGCTTCATTTTAAGACGTCTGATACAAATATCAAATGTCCAATCTTTGTTTTCCCTGAGCAATTTCTTTTTATAACTCTCATTGAACTCGGATATACTTATTTTCATTTAAAAGGTTGTGTTCTCAAGTTTTGAAAGTACTTAGATTGCTTCCTGTGTTCGACCTCGGATACTCCGGTCTTTGAGTTATAAAATCTTTATTTTTTTTCGCAGAAATTTCATCTATATTACAATGTATTAATTATTAAAACATGATCTAACCACGTAAACATACGGGTAGGGATCAGAATCATTAGTAAGAGCGTAGCTAAGCTGTCTAATTTCCTTATTCAATTGTTGACTATTCCTCAACATCTCTCCCATAGACTCATTCATTTCTTTCTGTTGTTTTTGCATTTCTATCATAAAAGAGGAGAGGCTACTACTATCGGATTGGGGAGGATAGTCAATCTCAGGCTCTAGTTGCCTAGGGGTATCAGTCCAACCTCGTAAGGAAAATTATGAAGGGTGGGAGGGTTGGGTATTTGTATAGTAGTGGGGATTCCAGGGTTGGAAAATCCCACTCCTAGGCTCTGCTCAAAAGTGGGAGCTATCGAGCCAGTACTCCCAGGATAGGAATATGAATGATCCCATGAATTGTCAATGTACCCATCAAAGGATGGATACGCTCGGGGCATGGGATCCTAGTTAAAATGATAGGAGTAAGGATAGTCCATTTCTTTCAATTAAATGGTTTAATTCTCTTAGGACTTAGATTAAAAAGTGAAACTTCCTAGAGAGCTCTATTGCACACACAACAAGCAAACACAAGGCAAGAGGTCTTTTGTTGATTTAAAGTTCTTTAAGTCCTCTTCCAACTCTTCAACTTGGCCAAATATTATCAAGGCAGTGTTTCTCCATTCCCACGTAAGTGGTATAAGAGAAATGAGGCACTTGAAATTTTTGGTCAATGACTGTTAAGAAGGTTGAGGTTACTTTTAGTCCTTTTTGGGTGATCAATCAAGTTGTCAAGAAATTACACACCCTAAATTGACCTTCGAGTGCCCTAAAGACATACACTTTGTTGCGATGATATTTTTTAATGCTCATGTAAAAAGGTACTCCAAGGATGGAACCAAGGGATGCAAGTAGGGCAAACCCTTCCTTTGAGGTGTTGTGTTAGCGGTGCCTCTTAAGTGCTCTTGAATTCCTTTAAGGGATGCCCCCCTCCTTAGAGTATCAAGTCACTCGAGCAAAAGTTAATACTACCATCACAAAGTGAGATAGGAGGGTTTGCACCGATAAAGAGATCAATGCCTATAGCCTTAAGGGTTCAAGTCCTAGTGCAGTGCCTATAGTGCGTGCTCAGTGCAAGAAGTGTGCATCACACGGCGAAAAGTGATTTTTCCTTTTGAAAATCGCAGCCATGTTATTCAAACACTTGTATATTTTTCTTTCATTTCAAGGAGTAATTTGACCACTTGATTAATATTTTCAAATCAGCTTAAATGGTCATTTTTAATTATGTCCAAATGCAATGCGTGTGTAGATAACTGATGCACAAGAAAAGATGTACCTTACTCCAGCTTGTTGGTGCTAGAGCACCACGATCATTTGTTTTGATGATAACAAAACACGTGTCGTTTAACATTTGCACTTCGAATATTAGATTTTAGGTCAATTGCAAATGGAGATGTGATTAGACGAAGTTCGAGCTCGCATCCAGGACGGATTGGAAGAGCTTGATGGAGAACAGAAGAGATTCGCGAGCAGCAATATATTGAAGAAGGAAGGAGATGAAGAATAGGATAGATTTCCTTCTCTTGTACTCCTTGTATTTTTCGTTTCTTTTGTTGCTCTTTATTTTTTACTTAGATTCGTGTTAAAGATCCTCAAAGTACCCTAATAGTAGTCCTAGGAACACCGGCACAACCCTAGGACACTTAGGTTTTCTGTAGAAAACTTAGAAAACCAATATAGGGTTCAAACAGCATTTCCAGATGTCTAATTCCAAGATCAGACGTCTGATAATGTGTTTTAAGACGTCTTACGGTTGATTCAGACGTCTAATAAACATTTAGGCTGGATTGTTAGTTCTGTCTGATGAAAATCAGACGTCCAGACCTTAGACCAGACGTCTTAGGAGATGTCTGATGACTTTGCCAGACGTCCAATTAGTGGATCGTTGGCTGTCTTAGCAAACACTCAAGGATATGACCGTTAGAGCCTTATTAGACGTCCTTAAGCCTTACCAGACATCTGATATATGACTGTTTTGCCTTGGCTGACCCAAAATCTCTTCTCAGGGATTTTCTAGCCATTGCACTCTCTTGGAAATCCATTCCCACGAAAAAGTAGGTTTCTAGACGTCCTGTATGTCGTCCGATGGACTTGCACTAAAACCCTGTTTAGATTTGATCCAAGTCAGGAAGAAACCCGCCTAAAATCAGACGTCTGATGTTGTTCCAATACGTCTTAAAGTGATCTTCCAGACGTCTGATGCCAGGATCAGACATCTGATAATCCTATCAGTGCAATCATTGTTCCTGATTTCGGCTTGATTCTCTTGGGCGTTGCACCCAACGACTATGGAAGATTTCCTAAGCCTTCCAAAGCCTTCTTAAGGCCTCTATAAATAGAGAGGAACCTCTTGCACACAAACACACACCTAGATACACAAGAAATACTTTGTAATACAATTTCAAACTCTTTTGTGTCCTAAAGAAGCTCTTGCTCTCCAAGCTCAAGTTCTACATCTTGAGAGCATCAAGCATTTGCGCATCCGCTCTCCCGCCGTAGTTCACGAGAGCGACGTGCCATTGCGTGGCTCACGCACCCGTGTCATCGAATCAACACGCTCCTTGCAAAGGGAAGCATCTTAATTCTTATAGAATCTAGGTTTAAATTACTTTGTTGGCTCTATAGGATTGTTGTTTATTTTAAATTTGTTATTTGGTTGGGTATTCGCTTTGCGAATTCCCGTCTCCTTTGTGAGACAAAATCCTTCTCGTGAAGAGAAGGGGTTTGAGGTACGCTACCCTCGCACTTGTAGCGTGGTTGTAATTGAGGTTGAATCACCCTCATTTAAGTGATGCGGTTAGTGGATTTGATCAACTTGGTTGATCGGAAAATCCTAACTCGAGAGGGTTAGGTGGTGGTTTTCACCCGGTTTGGGTTTCCACCTAAAAATAATTGTGTACTTTGTGCGATTGAATTTTGTGAGATTGTTTATTATCTTTTCCGCAATTTTTTATGTCACGCTGATCTCACTCCCTTCGAGTAGGACACTACAATTGGTATAAGAGCAGGTCTCGCGTTATTGGCATTACAAACCGGCGAGGATCCAGATATGGAGGGAAAGGCGTTCGTGTGCACCGAAGGACACAATACCTCGCGACCACCACACTTTGCAGGTATAGATTTCGCTTATTGGAAAAATCGTATGACTATGTGGTTGCAGGCCTACGACTTCCGGGTGTGGGAAAAATGTGAATCCGCATTTGTGATTCCTAAGAAACCTGCAAAAGGTTGCTCAGAAGATCAGGTTCGAAATCTCAACCTCAACGCAAAGGCAATGAATGCCTTGTATTGCGCGTTGAGTCCGAAGGAATTCGAACGAATCCAAGAGTGCACCACCACCCACGAGATATGGAGGTTGGAAGGCACTCATGAGGAGACGAGCTCGGAAGAAGATCTCGAGAAGAAGGAAATCGCGTGCCTTGGATTCATGGCCATCACGAATAACGACAGCGACGATAGCGACAATGAGGTAAACTCGGATTTACAAGATGCTTTTAATGAGTTGTATGAGCTTAGTAAATCACTAAAAACAGAAAACAAAAGCATGAAAAAGAATCTTAGTTTTCTTAAATCTGAAAATGAAAGGCTAGAAAATAAACTTAAGGATCTAGAAGCTAGTCCTAAAAATGATAACTATTATTAGAAAATCATAACCTGATCAATGAAAATAATAAATTGATTGAGGAAAATGTTAGTTTAAAATTAGAAATTTCTGATTTAAAAATTAAGATGCATATTATAGAAAAAGAAATTGCATGTCTTAGGGAAAACTCTAACAAATTAATCAACAAAGTAGATAATTTTTATAGCCCTAAGGTTGAGAAAGGATCTCCATCATGGAGACCCGCTAACAGATCCAGATCCAAGCTCACTTGGATACCGAAGAAAGAATTAGAATCTTGTTTTGTAGGTTTCAGGGATAACTACAACACGAAGGACTGGATCTACAAGCTCAAGGCTGGTCAACTTCAGTTGGGAGAACCAAGGAGTAGACCAAGGAGGAGAACAAGAAGACCGACGAGACGGCGAACAAACAATGATCCCGCCGCACGTCAACCACTAGACTAGAGACCGACACCGATGCCCGGGCCTCCAAGCTACGGATGGGCATCCACCACCACCATTTGGGCCATTTTATTGGCCATGGTAGGTGAGGTAAAACCATTTACCCTATCTTCTTATCATAAGCATTTAGATAGGGGGAGTTAAAAAATTATGAGCTAATTGTCAATTTTTAAGGGGGAGATGCAAGTTAGCTAAATTTCCTTTAGTAAGGGGAGAAAAATAACAGCTATCTTGTTGTTACAAAAAAGGGAGGACATTACTCTTGTTTAAAAGAAACTCATAGAAGAGCATGTTTTAAGGGGGCGTTATAGGAAATGTAAAATCAATTAAACCTTTTTGATAATGTCAAAAAGGGGGAAGATTTTTTGCATTATTTATGGTTTTGTCATCATCAAAAAGGGGGATATTGTTGGTGCCAGAGCACCACGATCATTTGTTTTGATGATAACAAAACATGTGTCGTTTAACATTTGCACTTGGAGTCTTAGATTTCAGGTCAATTGCAAATGGAGACGTGATTAGACGGAGTTTGAGCTCGCATCCAGGAAGGATTGGAAGAGCTTGATGGAGAACAGAAGAGATCTGCGAGGAGCGATATATTGAAGAAGGAAGGAGATGAAGAATAGGAGAGATTTCCTTCTCTTGTACTCCTTGTATTTTTCGTTTCTTTTGTTGCTCTTTATTTTTTACTTAGATTCATGTTAAAGAGCCTCAAAGTACCCTAACAGTAGTCCTAGGAACACCGGCACAACCCTAGGACACTTAGGTTTTCTGTAGAAAACTTAGAAAACCAATATAGGGTTCAAACAGCATTTCCAGACGTCTAATTCCAAGATCAGACGTCTGATAATGTGTCTTAAGATGTCTGACTGTTGATTCAGACGTCTAATAAAAATTTAGGCTGGATTGTTAGTTCTGTCTGATGAGAATCAGACGTCCAGACCTTAGACCAGATGTCTTAGGAGACGTCTGATGACTTTGCCAGACGTCCAATTAGTGGATCGTTGGCTGTCTTAGCAAACACTCAAGGATATGACCACTAGAGCCTTATCAGATGTCCTTAAGCCTTTCCAGATGTCTGATATATGACCGTTTTGCCTCGACTGACCCAAAATCTCCTCTCAGAGATTTTCTAGCCGTTGCACTCTCTTGGAAATCCATTCCCATGAAAAAGTAGGTTTCCAGATGTCCATACATAGTGCCAGACGTCCTGTATGTCGTCTGATGGACTTACACTAGAACCCTGTTTAGTTCTGATCCAAGTCTGGAAGAAACCCGCCTAAAATCAGACGTCTGATGTTGTTCCCAGACATCTTAAAGTGATCTTCCAGACGTCTGATGCCAGGATCAGACGTCTGATAAGCCTGTCAGTGCAATCATTGTTCCTGATTTCGGCCTGATTCTCTTGGGCTTTGCACCCAACGGCTATGGAAGCTTTCCTAAGTCTTCCAAAGCCTTCCTAAGGCCTCTATAAATAGAGAGGAACCTCTTGCACACAAACACACATCTAGATACACAAGAAACACTTTGTAATACACTTTCAAACTCTTTTATGTCCTAAAGAAGCTCTTGCTCTACAAGCTCAAGTTCTACATCTTGAGAGCATCAAGCATTTGTGCATCCGCTCTCCCACCGTAGTTCACGAGAGCGACGTTGCGTCGTTGCGTGGCTCACGCACCCACGTCATAGATTCGACGCACTCCTTGCAAAGGGAAGCATCTTAATTCCTATAGAAGCTAGGTTTAAATTACTTTGTTGGCTCTATAGGATTGTTGTTTATTTTATCTTTGTTATTTGGTTGGGTATTTGCTTTGCGAATTCCCGTCTCCTTCGTGAGACAAAATCCTTCTCGTGAAGAGAAGGGGTTTGAGGTACGCTACCCTTGCACTTGTAGCGTGGTTGTAATTGAGGTTGAATCACCCTCGTTTAAGTGATTCAGTTAGTGGATTTGATCAACTTAGTTGATCGGAAAATCCTAACTCGAGAGGGTTAGGTGGTGCTTTTCACCCGATTTGGGTTTCCACCTAAAAATAATTGTGAACTTTGTGCGATTGAATTTTGTGAGATTGTTTATTATCTTTTCCGCAATTTTTTACGTCATGCTGATCTCACCCCCTCCGAGTAGGAAATTACACAGCTCTCTTCAATGCAGGATGTTTGCAATGTAAAACGAAATGCTAGATTCTGCTCATTGAATCTTAGATGGTCGCCCTATAGATATGCAGCTTCTAGCAGGCAGTTCGAATATATTTATTTTTTAAATAATAATAAGAAAATAAACCTAATCTAACCAACTAATCAACATGTAGCTAAAATAATTCGAATAATCCTATAATCTAAATAAAATGGGAACACGCTCCTGAAAATACCCAACACAGGTCCATAAGAAAAAAATTAAATGTCTAAGGTCTATCTATCCTGATCTAAGTATAAACATATCTCCAGTCGCCAATCCTCCTTCCACATGCGTGGGATCAAGGCCCACATGCTCCTGTTGCCGCCGTCTAGGTGGCGTCAAGGTTCACCAAAAATATCCCCTCCGTCGTGCGCTCCCGTCACGTTCGTTCATTTTTGCAATGCAAGAAGAAACAAGGTCAGCAATTTAGAAAAGCTTCATTAATAGCATGAAAATAATATAAATTTCCTGAAAAAATTAATAGGCTTATTTCCTTCCCGGTAACGATGCCATTTGAAAGAGCGGTCTTCATTTTTGATAAAATTTGTAATGTAAAATGTTGCATCATTATAGTTTGTGCGTGGTAGAAAATCACTTTTAAAAAATATTTAATAATTCAAAACTAACCATGAAGAGTTAGGTCATGTCCACAGGGAGGAAATAATCTATTAGGCTAGTAAGTAGTGCTTTGTTTATTCGAGAATCTCAATGCGCATGCATATTAGTTATTGCAATTCAATTTTAGCATAAATTAGCATTTATGTAATTACTCAAGAATATAGGGAGGTTACATGAAAAATCACCACTATGAGATACGTAAATCATAATCTTAGTACTGACAAATATCGTTAAAATAAATCAAAATCGAACCCATTCCCTATAACCAATGTCCCATACACTATCATTTATGTGATGAATACAACTATATGTAATTCAGATTAAAGAGAGGGATGTCCATGCATTACTATAATATATTAAATCAGAAAATAAGTGAAAAGTAGAAGCTACAATGGCAATATTCGTAATTTTTAATGTGAGTGGAAATAGGGGACTTCGCTTCTCTCCTCCATGTGCATGTAGAGGAGGGTTCGCCAGCCATTTGCCTTGGTGGTGGAGCTCCACCAGAGGAGAGGAGCACATGGGTGGTGGAGGCAAGGCCTGGGATGGTCGGACGTGGTTGGATGGCGAAGCAGAGGCCATCGACGGTGGGAGTTGTTGGCATCTTGCGTGACCGGTAGTGGGATTGCCGCAGGCGAAGTGGGTGCGATTGTGCTCGAAGAGAATGCTGACAATGTTGGTGGTGAGGTAGGAGGTCATTGGCACGTTGAGAAGGTGGCTGTGTGATGATGGTGGCTATGGGTTCCTTGCTGCTTGCGAAGGAGAAGGCGTGGAGGTTGAAGAAGAAGAATGAAACGAAGAGGGAGTGGATGGCATGGGGATGTTGATGGTGGTGAATAGTGGAATTGGGCTGCAGTGAGAGGTGGCTTTGGAGTTGTTGGCGGTCTGCGGCGAGAGGAGGTAAGGGCGAGGATAGCTGTGGGGGTGGTGGTGGTGATGAGGACCGTGCGAGGTGGCTACAGTGAGGGGGTGAAGCATGGGTTCTCTGGAGGTTGAAGAAGATAAGGGAAATGAAGAAGAAGCTTAAGCATGAGAGAGGGCGTGGAATGTGGTTTGGCTATGGGTTTTTTGTGGTTGAGTGAGGGTGGCTGATGGTGGTGCATGCTGTCACCAAGCACCACGGCAGACGAGGGAAGTGGGTTCTCTTTTGGTCACGGTGCACGTGAATCTCCATAGTGCTTGTCGATTTCACGGTGGAGGAGATGGAGAAGGTGGATCCCTACCAGAGGGGAGCAGATGGCGAGCGTCCTCTAGCCGCTCATCTTATCAGAACACCTGCAATTTGTTGCTTCCGCTGAATGCTTCTCCAACCACCCATGAAGAATGCGAGTGGTTGGAGCAGTAGAAAAGGGATAGCCACTCTCTATTAGACGTCCGATTGATGTTTCGGACATCTTAAAAGGTGTAGATAGCAGTGATTCTCGATGGAGATTCTCAGACATCCAAATTAAACTTCAGACGTCTTGTAGAGTGATTTTGGTTGTTTGCCTGATGCCTTCAGGTGTCGTGTGTCTAGCCTGCATCCATCAAATGATTATTATAACATAACATATGTTATTAAACATAAAATTGGTGCATAAGATGATACACAAACTACATTGAATTCTGACTTAATTCCTAATCAAATATCAACTAAGAGTGACTAATTAAATAATACTTAGGCTAAATAATGGTCCACGAAAGTGGACCTATCAGTCCCCCTTCCTTCGCATGTCCAAGCAGCAACAGTAGCATGGGACTTCATCCAATTGCAAGTGAAATTGATGTGATGACCTCCAATTAGTGATCTGAGATGAAACCTAATGCAACTCCATGTTGCCTAGAGGTATGACCTGAATCTTTCGTAGCTTGGAGCTCGAAGAACAAGGTGGTGATAACGGTGGTGGTGGCGAAGTACAGTGAACACCTGAAAGTCAGGAACATGGCCTCTCGGCCCAATTAAAAATGCTCAGGAGCATCGTCGGACCATGGCGAGTGTGTGGGTGGTGGTTTTGTGGCATGAGGTGGTTGGATGGAGGTAGAGGAGATGAATGGAAGTGGGTTTGTTCGGTGGGATTTTGGAGTGGGTGATAGGGTGAAATAGGAGAGGGGCTTTGGTCGAAGGCACACGGTGGAGGTTTTGGGAGTGGTGGCAAGGTGTTTGGAGGTGTGAGGTGAGCGGAAGACCTCGCTGGAGGTGTGGTCGAAGATGGGAACGAAGGTGGATGGTGGTGGCATCGAGGGTAGATTGGGAGTTTGGAAGGAGGGAAAAGAACCTAGGGAGGAAGAGAGACCTAACTAACCTAATCTAAATGGACGAAAGGGACGAAGATCAAAGTAGACAGTGGAGAAGAGGTAGCCTCCGGTGGGCGAAAGGAGAGAAGGAAGGTGATCTGGGAGCCTTCTCTTTGGTCGGTGGGAGGCAAAGGAAGATGAGGAAAAAGATGGGCCACTTGATTTGTCCATCTAATGGTCAGAAGAAGGGGGTCAAGGAAGCTCGCTGGAGCTAGGTTGGAGAAGGGCCAGAGGTAGGGATTTGAAGAGGGTTTTGGCCCCAAACCACTAACGAGGTGAGGAATGCAATGGGCGTGCTTTTATAGGTACTAGATGGTCGTTCCAAGCTTGGAATCCAAGCTTGAAACTATGGCAACTCGATGGAGAAGGAAACCCAAACATTTGAAAGGTTCGGATGAGGTTTTGAGTAGGATTCCGAGCCTAAGATGTGGCATAGATTGAAGGGAATTTCATCCGGGATCTCCCTTTGTATTTTGGGAGAGATTCGTTAGAAATTAGAGAGAAATCTCTGATTGAAGGTCACTAGAGTAGGAGTTCCTTCATAATAATGGTGGAGGGACCAATATGTAAAGAAGATGACAAAAATATGGACCTATTCGCAAATAATTCAAAAAGCTATGGGTGTGTGTGTAAGAAAAAGAGTTAGAATGGACTAGAATGCAAACTAGGTCAAGATGATCTCTGATTGGGCCCAAATTTTGGTAAAAACCTAATTTGGACCCAAGGAATCTAATGATGAAGTTGAATTTTGGTTTTAACCATGTTTCCTTGGGTAATTTGTGTAGAAACCTAAATTAGGGCAATTGTCCATCTAAGACTCTATTTTAGGTCAAAATGGGTTCCAATCGTCAAATCAAAGGTACCAAACCTTATAGAATATTTTTCTATGACTTTTAGAAGGTTTAGGTGAATTTTATCATGACCATAACCTCATTAATTAAGCAGGTTTGAAATTAGTGTTTCGAATGTCTACTAATTCTTGAAACGTGCAAAAACCCATTTTTGTCTGCACGAACCCTATAATTAGACATTTATGACCATTTGACCTTCCTTTAACCCCTGGGAAACCTGTGATTGTTCTGCATTTATGATCTTCTGTTAAAATTGTAGATTTAACCCTATTTTAATGCATTCTTCTCAGAAAGGATATGTAACGAATTACAACTCTCTGGCGGTTATGTAGGAGCATTTGTCAGTTGATTATGACTAATTAAAGTAAGCTATGGCTGATGATGACATTATCATCAATACCTCCCTCAGTGATGAGGTGTCCAGGTACGTTGCCCTCAGGAGCCATGAAGTGGCTCTTTTCCCAAGAGAGATCACTTCGACTCATCTCTTAAGGATCTAGACCAAATGTAGGAGGCAATCATCAAAAGATTCACCGAATACTGAGAAGTCATCCATGAAGACCTCAAGGTAATTACCTACCATATTTGAGAATTTGGCTAGCATGCACTACTGAAAAGTGGCGAGTGCATTGCATAGCCAAAATGGCATCCTACAGAATGCGTATGTACCATAGGGGTAGGTCAAGGTGGCCTTTTCATGATCCTTGGGATGAATTGCTACCTAATTATATCCATAGTATTCATCCAAGAAATAGAAAAATTGATTTCCCGCAAGTTTCTTGAGAATCAGGTCAATGAACGAAAGTGGGAAATGATCTTTCTTCATGGAGGCATTTAGTTTTCGATAGTCTATGCAGACTCTCCACGAATTCGCAATGCAGGTCAGGATGGTCTCTCCAGATTCAGTCATAATGACGGTGAGCCCTACCTTCTTAGGCACAACTTGGATCAGGCTCACTCAACAGCTACTAGAGATCTGGTAGACGATACCAGCATCTAACCACTTGACGATCTCCTTCTTCATGACCTCCTGCAAATTCGGATTGAGTCTTCTCTGCATCTCTCGAGATGGTGTGAGCCCTCTTCAATGTAGATACGGTGCGTGCAATACGAGGGACTTATACCAGTCAGATCATCAAGAGTCCAACCGATGGCTCTCTGATGCTGCTGGAGAATATAAATCAACTGTCTCCTGATTAGATGTGAGTTAGGAATTGATGATCATAGGAAATGTTTGATTGGAACCCAAGAAGACGTACTTCAAATGATCTGGGAAGGGCTTCAGTTCCATAACCTGGTTATCAGCAGCAAGTGGGGGTTCGGGATGGGCCTCAAAAAATGAAGTGGGAGCTATAGGTGAATCAAGATCAGCTCTAGGCTCCTTTATCTGTGGGTCATGATCTTCTTAAGGTTGAGGATTGGGGATAATTGGATTTTCTTCTATAATCGAGTCCTCAACCACAAAACTGATGTCACATACTTCTTCAATTGCCTCATAGTTTATTCCTTTTTGGGCCTTAAAGATATCAATCCATAATGTCTTATTCCTGAAGTTCAACTCAATCTGGCCCTCTTCACAGTTGATGTTTGCCATAGTTGTGGCTAAGAATGGTCTCCCTAAGATGATCGGTGTGTTCCTCAGATTTTCAGGAGTATCCAAATGTAATACGATGAAGTCCACTAAGAAATAGAAATGTCGGATCCGTACTAGAACATCCTCAAGAATTACTCTAGGTGACTTGATTGATCTATCTGCTAACTTCAAGGTCACCTCAGTCGATTTGACCTCAATTTCCTTGAAGTGGTCTAGTAGGGATGTAGGGATCAGGTTTATGGGGGCTCCAAAATCCAATAATGCTCGATCAAATTCTAAATCATTGATCCCACAGGAGATCAAAGGGGTGCCAGGTTTTTTTTCTTTTTGCGAGAGTTTGCTCAAAATGATTGAGCTGACTTGCTCAGACAAAATGATTGGACTCCCATCTTTGTTTCGCGGGTTACCCTTTGATGTACATAAATCCTTCCAAAATCTCGCAAAAGTCAGTGAGTGGTAAATCGCATCCATCAAGGAGATGTTTATTTGGACTTGCTCAAAGAGCTTTACCAGATCTTCCTTAAGTGCCACAAATTTGGGTTTCCTCTTTCCTTTGGTCAAGGCCTCAGGAAATGTAACCTCTATAGGTTCCTCTAGAATTGATTCAAGCTCAGGATCTAGGATAAGAGTGTCCTAGATAACAATCCTAGGGTTAGGATCTGAACTACTAGTCGTCGGGTGGCTAGGATAAGGTGGATCTTGGATCAATTTACCACCACGAATGGTAACAGAATTAGGACCCACCTGGTTTTGGTTCGAAGTTGGGAAAATAGGTGATTGCTGCTAATATCTTAAATACGGTGTCGAAGCATTCATCCTATCGGGTAATGGAGTAGAAGGGGCCTGATAAACATAATGAGCTTGGCCCTGATTTGGGTTCATAACGCTCCTTTAGTTTGGCACATTATTTGGATTCGGCAGAGGTTGAGATGGAAGAACACCGAGTTGGCGAGACCTAGCCATTTGTGCAAGCTGATTTCAAACCTCTAAGATCTCATTTATATGTTGTTTGTACATTACTACAGTAGTCTTTTGGATGTCAGCTAGGGTTTATAGAATCAGAATCATGTGATCTTCCCTTGGTGGCCAGGATTGGTAATTTGGGTTGGGCCTAGGCTGAGTGGGCTAATATGGGCGTGAGGCCAATGGTTGGGATTGGAATTGAGATCTACTGTTCTGATTATTTCCCAACCATGCGAAGTTAAGATGATTACACAATCCAGGGTTATAGGTGTTAGAGAACAGATCATTCTGGATGGCATGGAGATCCTCGCAGGTCCGAGGAACTCAAGAAAAATCAGCGTACGAGGGTTTAGAGTTCCCCCAACTAGAGTATGTGGGTCCGGAGTGTCCTCCGAAACTAGGATCAGATGGCGGTAGATATGGGTCCATCCCCTGGTGAGAGTGGTGATAAATGTTATGTACAACCTTCCTGCATGAGGGCTGTTGCACATACGTGTTTGCTGTGTAGTGGTGGCTCTCTACAGATGTCGAGTCAATTCATCCACCTTTTTCTCGGTGATTGAGACCTTATCCAAGTGATTGGCCACCAACTCCAGATCGATGGATGTGGATAGGCCTCAAGTCTCGTGCGCCCCTCGCGTGTTTGTCAATGCACAGGTGGTCATCAGATTGAACAAACCCAGTGATTCATTATTTTTGGAGTTCTTGCACATGTTCTCAAGAATCTCCAAAACCGTATCTTCATGTTGGCCCATGATGCTTCCACCATCGGTTGCATTGAAAAAGAGCTTGATATGCTCATGGAATCCATGGTAAAAAGGGTGAACTTGTTCCCACTTAGGAACTCTGTGATGGGAGCATTTTCGCATCTGATCCAAAAAGCTGTCCCATGCCTCATGAAGTGGTTCTCCCACATTTTGCGAGAAGTGCGTGATTTGGTCCCTTAAAGCATTCGTTCGACCAACAGGGAAGAATTTATGTAATAATTCAGTTTGGAGTTCCCCCATGTGTTGATTGGACAGGTCAGAGTTTGAAACCAATCGACAGCCTTATCAATGAGAGAGGAGAACATCTTCATGAGCAGGAATGTCTCAATTTTGTATAGTAGGCCTGAAGGTCTGGGCCAGATGTTTCAGCTGCTTGATGTGTTGGAAGGCATCTTCGGAGTTCAAGCCATCAAATTTAGGGATATCATGGATCATATTTTTCTTGAGTTCAACATTAGGCCCTCCAATTGGGATTTGTACTCTGGGCTCGATTTCCACTGTAGCGGGATTGTAATGATCTTGCATCTGAGGATGCAGCAGTGGATTGATGTGTGCGTGGACTAGATCATTTAGGTGCTGTCGTTGATTCTGGAAATCAAGGCCTTCTTCGTGATTCTCCATAGATGTGGATGAAGGAGATCTGGGCTTAGAAGCAGATGAGTTGGAAGAAATACCAATCTGGTTGGATGGTAGCACAAACAAGAGGGTCGAGGCTTGGCCTCAACAAGAATGCACTGCTAATGGAGGCTTCAAGGGTGGTCTTATGGACCTCCTCCCGAACATGCACTATAGAGCCAGATGAAAAACAGAATGTGTGATGAACCCAATCGAGGCAACTAAAAAATCTTTGGATGATTAAGGAGGTTCGAGGTGGATGATACCTCTTGATCGAAAAATCACGCACCTGAGAAGTACTTGGGTAGCTGATGGGAACACCAACATGAGCCATAACTAGCTCACTTTGACCCAATTAAGTCAATAAATGCTCCTACATAACTGCCAGAGAGTCACAAGTCATTGCATAATCATTCTGAAAGAGAAATAAGGAACTAAGGTTAAAACTATAATTTTACCAGCTCATCATGAATGCAGTACAACCATAGGTTTACTCAAGGGTTGAATGATGGTTAATTGGTCATAAAAAGATAACAAGTGGAATAATACAAACAGAAAAGGGTTTACACGTGGTTTGAGAATTAAATGACTTTTGAAACCCTAAAAATAGACCTGCTTAATTAATTGAGGTTCTAATCAGAATAAAATTCACCTAAACTCTCTAAATTCACAGAAAAATATTCTCCAGGGTTTAGAACTTTCAATTTGACCATCAGAACCCACTTTGACCCAAAATAGAACCACAAACAGACATTTGCCTTAATTTTGGTTTTTGCATAAATTACCCTATCAAACATGGTCAAAACCAAAATCCAACTTCACCACTGGATTCCTTAGGTCCAAATTAGATTTGTACCAAAATTTGAACACAAGATGAATTTATCATTACCTAGTTTGCAAATTGGTCCTGTCTAATTTCATTTCTACCTTAACTTTCAAAATCCTCTCAAACAGGCACCTAACTTTGCCGTCGTTCTCACAACCAGGTCCCTGCAGCCATTAAACCTATTCCTCCTTGCTCCAGCGACCTTAAAAAGGAAATAACTTGATTTCTTGACGAATCCCTTTCAAATTTGAAAGGGAAGTTCGTCAAGAAATTCCCTTCCTTTTGGACCTAATCCTAAGCCCTGAAACCTACCTAATCTCTCATGCGAATGCATGAGAGATTTGGGTATCAAGAAACTTCCAACTCTAGTGAGCTTTCCAAGCTTGGGAAGCTTGCTTCCCAAGCTCTAACCGACTTCTGATGAACTATAAAAGACTCCTTAGATCACAACAGATTTCCTAAGCTTGAATTTGGCCAAAGATTCCCTCTAATTCCTCTCCCCTCCTCCGGTTGATTTTCTCTTCAAGCTCCAGCGACCTTCCCTACTTTTCCTCGACATCTGACCACAATACTAGAGGAAGACTCTTCCTCCTTGTCTTCTTTCGCATCGCGCAGCACCCGTCGATGTGCCTGCCCCCCTTCATCCTCACCGATCACCTCTCTCCGAGCAGCTTCATCTCCTGCGCCAGCCGCACCTCACCCAGCGCCAACTCCACTCCCCTTCGACTACCTCCCCTCCTAAATAACTCCTCGACTTCCCCTCTTTGTATTCAAACCCTCGCCGTCTCATTTCGACCACCAACTCGCCCCATCGCCCTCCATCTTCAACCTCGCTGATGTACCTCCGGCAAGATCGCATGGTTGTTACACTCCACCAATCCAGCCGTCGTTCATCTCCACACCTCCATTGTGTTCCAAAGAGCAAAAGCCCTCTAGTCTTTGATGCTATTAGCTCCCCACTGCTCCGCCGAACACCACACTGTCGCACCTTGCATTTTGTCACCATCTGGCCACCACAAGCATTTGCACACCTCACGAATGTCGCTGTTCAATTCCCCACCTCACGGAGAAGCTTATGAACTATTTTAACAAGGGCTTTTAGCCCATTTTCATGTTTGCAGGCCCCAGGTATCCACCACCATTATTGAAGCTTTGAGCGAAGCTCGAAGCTCCCTTCAAGCACCTAGAGACCCTAGGCAAGGTTCCAGGCATTGTGGAACACTTCTAGCAACATGCTCGCCTGGTCAATTGGAGCTGTTGACTGTTCCTGGCATGAGAATTAGATGAAGGCATCAGCTGTAGATGCACGCGAAGAAGCGGGAGCAGATAGTCCCACATCGGTTGCTGAGGAGCACCTGCCATCACATAAATTGAATTTGTGCTTTAGGCTTATCGCCTCAGCATGCACAAGGGGTGAGGTCCCCGCATGCTTCCCTCACGCGCCTCGTCTACGACATCTCCCCCACGGATCTGGTGCACTCGATAACTGGCCTAAGCCCTGCACTCCTTGGCTGCGACCCACACCTGCAGCCTTGGTTCTAGGTACGCTTTAGGTCTGATTACCCATATACCCAGTACTATTGAAGGATCTGGAAGAGCATGACCTAGAGAGAGAAAGAGAGATTGTGTGGGGTAGGGGGAGGGTTTTGCTGCTGAAGACATTGGTTGACACTTAGCCAATCTAAGAAGTTCCCCTCCCCTATGAGAAGAAGGAGAAGGAAGCAGAAGAAGAAGAAGAGAAGAGGGAGCAGTAGCAGAGAAAGACGAGAAAGAAGAAGAGGCCGAGAGAAGAGAAAGAAGGTTGTGCACTGTAGCATCAGACATTTAAGCCATCTAATTAACCATTCAGCCATCTGATAACTGATTTCTAAGCTTTATTTGATTGATACTGTTGAGAAATTTACTGTTATTGTGAGGGGTATTTGGTGATTCAAATCACCATTTTACCTCATTCTTTTTGCACTATTGACATCTGTTTTCACTTCTATATCATTATTGTTTGGAGTATTATTACAAATTGCTTATATTGCATTTAAATTGGAATTCCCGAGATTTAAATTCCATATTACTCCCTATGTTCAACCTCAGAACATTTTTGAGTAATAAAATGTATTTGTTTAACTGCTATTTTGGCTATACTGCAACGCAACATTCTTAAAACTTCGATCTAGCATTCAAACATTTTGACACCGTTGCCAGGGAGCAACGGACAATTTAGAACTCTTGATTACAATTCCTGATTTAGATTCTAACTTGCTATATCTCTTTTGTTGTGGTTGTTTTAGGAGAAGATACATTCAAGGAAGATCAACTGCATAATAAACACACCAGGGCAGGTAAGTTCTAACCACTCTCTCTTAAGCCCCTCATTCTAGAAAGGATAAAAGGAAAAAAACCAATTAGGGCTACTTGCATTCTTTCCATAGATAATTCATCGAGTTGCCTGAGTAGATACATTTTATTTGAACAACAAATCTTGATTTGTGCACCCACTTAAAAGCTTAAGGTATCTAGGGCTATCACATTCTTGTTTGATCCTTAGGTACCACCTGTTGACAAATTAAAGTGGACCAAATTAAAGCCAATTAAATATTTTAGTTTAGGGTTTTTATAGGCACACTTGCTTAATCAAGAAATCATTTTCCCAAACAATGTGTGCCTAGACCTTGATTGAACTGATCTATTCAAGCAAAACCCTAAAATCACGCTCTTAAAGTCATTTGAACACTAAAAGAGGGACCTAAATTTTCAAGGACAATACATGTGAAGCTGATCGACCTTGTTGGGTCAAAAAATCTTCAAATTACATCACTCTTGTACTGAACACATCCTAAAGTTCAAGTGAAATTCTAAGCACCCTTGCTCTTAATTAAAACTGGTAGACTTAAGAGGTCAAGTCCCCATTCTGGTCTACCTGGAACATCAGTGACAAGAGAGGTCAGGTGGGGGAAACCCTATAACTCGTGGGACACTCTACCATGTAGGGGTCTTTGCGGGACTCTCCTTCTCTGCTTTCCTAGCTAATTCTTAGGTGGATGGCTTTCTGACTAAGGGGTATCATCCGCCCCGAACCTTTCTAGTCATCCAAAATTTTTGGGTGTCTTGATTGGGTCCATCACATTCTACCTCTCATCTACTCCATCGGTGCATGTTCAGGAGGAGGTCCCTAAGACCATCCTTGAGGCCTCCTTTAGTCACTTATTCATGTCGAGGCCAAGCCTCAACCTCCTTGTTTGTGCAACAACCCAATCCTATTGATATCTCTTTCGATTCATCTGAACCTGATTCTCCTTCATCCATCATCATGGCACAACCCGCAAAAGAAAACAATCTTGAAAATCAACTCCAGTGCCTCAATGATCTATTCCAAGCCTTTGTGAACCCACCGCAACGTCCAATGATGCAAGATCACTACAATCCCACTGCGGTAGCAATCAAACCACGGTACAAATCCCTGCTCAAGGTCCTGACACTGAACTCAAGCCCAACATGATTCATGACATTCCCACATTCCATGGCATAACTCTGAAGATCCTTTCAAGCATATCAAACAACTCAAGCATCTGGCCTAGACCTTCAGGTCAGAAGCTCAAAATCGGGATATTCTACTCATGAAAATGTTCTCCTTCTCTCTCATGGATAAAGCTACTCATTGGTACCAAACCCAGACCCATCCGATCAACACCTAGGTAGAACTTCAATCTGAGTTTTTGAGAAAGTTCTTCCCTATTGGTCGGACAAATGCTTTACGGCACCAGATCACACATTTCACACAACAAGAAAGAGAACCACTTTACAAAGCATGGGATCATTTTCTGGATCTCATGTGGAAGTGCCCCCATCACAAAGTCCCTAAATGGGAACAAGTCCAGTCTTTTTACCAGGGACTCCGTAAGGATATTAGATTATTCTTCAATGTGACTTGTGGAGGAAACATCATGGGTCAACACAAAGACACCATGTGGGAGATTCTCGAGAATATGTGCGAGAACTCCATCAATAATGAATCCATGGGCATGTTCGATCGGACGAATGCCCGTGCATTAACGAACCCAAAGGGAGCACATGAGATGCAGGGCCTGTCCTCTTCTGCTGACTTGGAACTGATGGTCTGTCATCTGGACAAGGTCTCTATCATTCAAAAGAAGGTGGATGAGCTAACTTGACATTTGCAGAGAGCCACCTCTACGTAGAACCCATTCACACAACCACCCTCTTGTAGGGAGGCCATGCACAACATCTATCACCGACCTTCTTAGGGGATGGACCCCTATCCACCCTCATTTGATTTTGGCTACGGAGGAAACTCTAGATCCACCTACTCTAGTTAGAGGAACTCTGAAACCTCATATTCTGATTTTTTCGAGGTTCCTCAGACCTACGAGGACCTCAATGCAATTCAAAATGATCCATTCTCAAACACCTACAACCCTGGATGGTGTAATCATCCCAACTTCACGTGTCAGGCAATAATCAAAATTAGAGACCTCAATATCCCCCCCGACCACAAGCTGCTCGTCCATATCAGCCGCCTTAGCCTCGGCCTAACCAAACTTATCAATCTGGGCCAACTCAGACAGATCAAATGACTTATCCTTCAGACTATGGCTGACATTCAGAAGACGAATGTAGCTATGCAAAAACAGCTTAGAGACGAGATCACAGAGGTTCTCAATCAACTTGCCTAGATGACAAATCCTCGCCAACCTGGTGCACTTCCTTCACAACCTCTGTCTAATCTGAATAACGTACTGAACCAGAGGCACATTATGAACCCAAATCTGGGCCAAGCTCACTTTGTTTATCAGGCCCCTTCTACTCCATCACTTGATAGGATGGAGGCTTCGAGATCATATACGGGTTACCAGCAGCAAGCACCTCTTCTACCCACTCCAAACCAAAACCAAGGAAGACTAAATTCGGTTACTAACTGCACTGGCAAAACAACACAAGACCCACCTTATCCAAGCCAAACCAAGCCTGGTAATACAAACCCTAACCCAAGGATAGTCATCCAGGACTCCTCTATCCCAATCAAGAACCTGAACCCATTCTAGAGGAACCATCTAAGGTTCCATTTCCTGAGGCCTTGACCAAGGGAAAAAGGATAACCAAAACCGTTGCACCTAAGGAGGACCTGGTTAAGCTTTTTGAGTAGGTCCATATAAACATCTCCTTGATGGATGCGATACGCCACGTACCGGCTTACAAACGATTTTTGAAAGACATATGCACACCAAAGCATAAGCCGCGAACCAAAGATGGGAATCCGATTGTACTGTCAGAGCAAGCCAGCTCTGTCATTTTGAGCAAACTCCCACCTAAGGCAAAAGACCTAGGCACCCCTTTGATCTCCTATGAAATAGGTGATATACGATTTGACCGAGGTTTATTAGACTTAAAAGCATCCATAAACTTGATACCCACATCCCTGCTAGACTACTTTGAGGAATCTGAACTTAAATCGACTGAAATGACTTTACAACTAGCAGATCGATCAATTAAGTCACTAAAAGGAATTCTCAAGGATGTCATAGTTAGGGTACATGATTTCTATTTCCCAGTGGATTTCATCATTTTAGACATGGATGCTCTTGAGAATGTGAAGAATACACTGATCATATTAGGGAGACCCTTTCAGGCCACTGCTAGCGCCAATATCAATTGTGAGGAGGGCTAAATTGAATTGAAATTTGGGAGCAAGACACTAAAAGTCAACATCTTTAAGGCCCAACAAGGAATTAATTACGAAGTCATAGAACAAATTTGCGATATTGAAGCAATGGTTGACTTCATCAAGAACCAGCCTATTTCTGATCAACCACAAAAGGATCAAAACCCGCAATTAGAGGAGCCCGAACTCAACCTAGACACACCCATAGCTCCTTTCTTTGCTCCTAACACCTAATGGAATTACCCGCTGCTGCTGAAAACTCGATCTTGGAATTAAAGCCTCTTCCCGATCATCTCAAATACGTCCTTTTGGGTTCCAATCAGACGTTTCCTATGATTATCAACTGCCGACTCACACCTATTCAGGAAACACGCCTGATTTCTATTCTCCAGCAACATCGAAGAGCATTGGATGGACTCTCAACAATCTCACTGGTATCAGCCCCTCATACTGCACACACCACATCTACACTGAAGAGGGCTCACGACCATCCCGTGAAATGCAGAGACGTCTGAATCCCAATCTGTAGGATGTCGTGAAAAAGGAGATTATCAAGTGGTTAGATACAGGGATCATCTACCCGATCTCCAACAGTCGGTGGGTGAGTCCAATCCAGGTTGTGCCTAAAAAGGTAGGGGACTGAAGCCGGAGAAGCCCTATGACCCATATAGCAAACTCGTGGAGAGTCTGCATTGATTACAGAAGACTCAATTCCTCCATAAAGAAGGATCATTTCCCACTACCATTCATTGATCAGATTCTTGAGAAACTAGTAGGAAATCGATTCTTCTGCTTTCTGGACGGGTACTCTAGTTACAACCAGGTCGCAATCCATCCCGAGGACTAAGAAAAGACCACCTTCACCTAACCCTTCGGAACTTACGCATTCCGAAGGATGCCGTTCAATCTATGCAATGCACTCGCTACTTTTCAGCGATGCATGCTTGCCATATTCTCAGATATGGTAGGTGAGTACCTTGAAGTCTTCATGGACGACTTCTCGATATTCAGTGAATCATTTGATGATTGCCTCCTGCACATGGTCCAGATCCTCAGGCAGTGCATCGATGTGAACTTGGTTCTTTCCTGGGAAAATAGCCACTTCATGGTACCTGAGGGAATAGTCTTGGGACATCTTATCTCTGAAAAGGGCATCTAGGTTGATCGAGCCAAGGTGAATTTGATTTCCAAACTCCATATTCCTAGCTCAGTCAAAGACATCTAATCCTTCTTAGGGCATGTCGATTTTTACCGTCGATTCATTCCAATTTCTTGAAAATCATGCACCCCATGACTAATCTTCTATCTAAGGATGTCCCTTTTGAAATCACCAAGGAATGTACTCAAGCATTTGAAGTCCTGCATGATCGAGTTACCCAAGCACCTATCCTGCAGCCCCCTGACTGGTCTCAACCCTTTGAGATCATGTACGATGCATCTGATTATGCTGTAGGTGCGGTACTTGGGCAGAAAATAGACGGGAAACCCGTGGTCATTTACTACACTAGCAAGACACTTGACGAGGCTTAGCATAACTACACAACTAGTGAGAAAGAGCTGCTAGCCGAAGTATTTGCCCTGGAAAAATTCAGATTGTATCTTTTGGGTTCCCGTATTATCATTTACTCAGATCACACTACTGTGAGGCATCTCCTTGCGAAGAAGGATGCAAAACATCGACTAATCTACTGGATCTTGCTATTACAAGAATTTGATCTCGAGATTCGTGACAAGGCAGGGGAACAGAATGTGGTAGCTGATCACCTATCCCACCTTCCTTTTGATATTATCAACCCTTTCGGACCCATTACTGAACATTTCGCTGATGAGCACCTCTTGACTATCAGTATAGGACTTCCATGGTTTGCTGATCTAGTAAACTACTTGGCATCACATCAGATGCTGTCAGATTGGCCAAAAGCCAAGAAGGACAAATTACTTTCCGATGCCAAGTACTACTTTTGGGAAGGCCCGTATCTCTTCTGCATTGGTGCAGATCAAATCATTCGACGATGTGTTTCGGAAGAGGAAATTCAGGACATTTTGTCCTTCTACCATAACTAGTCATGCGATGGACACTTCTCTGGTCATAAAACCGTAGCAAAAGTCCTCCAATGTGGCTTCTATTGGCCCACGATTTTCAAAGACGCATACAATCACTGTAAGGCATGCACTCGTTGCCTGACCTTAATCAACATGAGCCACCGTGATATGATGCCCTTACAGTCGATTCTCGTATGCAAAATCTTTGATGTCTGGGAGATTGATTTTATGGGACCCTTCCCTGTTTCGGATGGCTTCAAATACATTCTTCTTGTTGTTGACTATGTGTCCAAATGGATCGAAGCCATTCCGACCCGAATCAACGATCATAAGGTAGTTATCAAATTCATTCATCAGAACATCTTTTCTCAGTTCGAGATTCCCCGTGTCATAATCTCTGATGGAGGGACCCATTTCACAAATGCTTAGTTCAGATCACTGATGACCAAATACAGGATGTCACACCGAATCTCTACTCCTTATCACCCCTAAACCAATGGTCTAGCTGAGCTATCAAATTGAGAGATCAAGAAAATCCTCTAGGTCACTATTCGACCTGATAAGAAAGGCTGGTCATCCCGACTTCCAGAAGATTTGTGGGCTTATAGGACCGCCCACAAAACCTAATTAGGCATGTCTCCCTTCAGATTAGGTTACGGGAAGGCATGTCACCTCCCCGTCGAATAGGAGCACAAAGCCTATTGGGCAATACGGAACTGTAATCTCGATCTTTCTAAGGCAGGAACCCACATAAAGCTTCAAATGAGTGAGATCGCTGAGTTATGCCACGACGCGTATGAGAACTCGTGAATTTATAAAGAGTGGGTTAAGGCCTTTCACGACAAGCACATATCCAGAAATATCCTTTTCCCTGGTCAAAAAGTCCTACTCTTTGATGCCAAACTCAAATTATTCCCAGGAAAACTCAGATCAAAATGGATTGGACCATACCTTGTCTGATGAATCTTTTGAAATGGAGCTATTGAAATCAGTCAACTCAGCCACGATTCAAAACCTTTTGTCATGAACGGTCAGAGACTTAAACCATTCATTGAACTCACCGATACAAATTTGGCCAAGATATCTTTTACCCTCCATTATCCCTGAGCTCATTGTGCTTAATAGGAAGCAGCCCGTCATTTCAAAAAACTGGAATCCCTTCTTGACACATCTTATGTTGAACTCATATTGCACTTTAAGGTTCATCCATTAGAACAATCGACACCACCTCTGGTACCCGTACCTGAGCTTGAAATCGTCCACAACAGCCAGCCCAACCCATTCACCTACCCAACACCTGTTCTAATGAATGATCTAAGCTAAACTCGAACCCACCTAATTTACAATGAGGGCATTGCAAAATGTAGGCATGAGGGGGTATTAAGGTGCAAAATACCGTGAAAATCATTTTACAAGAAAGGGTTTCATAAAAAAAAAATCACATATTCCAAAAATACCAAAAATAAAAAATAAAAAATTCTTGAAAAAGAACAAAAATATGAGAGGAGAGAAAATTTTGATGGCATATCAGATTTTGAGGAGAAAAGGGAGGAAAAAATGTCAAAAAGGAGCACAATTTGAAAAGAAAAGAAAAAGAGGTAGTCATTAGTAAAAGATTAAGGAATTAACTTAGTTATAGACCATATCAAAAGAAAGAAAATAAAAGGGAAAAAGTGCTAATAAAACAGAGAAGAGATTAGTAGGAACGCTGACTTTAGGCCTCTTGGGCCATAATCCTAGGTTTAAAAATTCAAGTACCTGCTAAGATCTCGATAATCTTTAAGAGGTTGAGGAAAATGCAAAGCTTTAGTATTAGGTCTAAGGCTTAGGGATTATTTGACCTCATTAACTAACCTCTAGTTTGCAGGACTCGGCAACCTAAGCACCCCAATCCACACACAGTCTGGTTCAATGTGCTTAAGTATCAAAATCATGCAAATGCGTTTAAGTTGTTCTGAAAAAATCACCTAGATTAGGAGCGGTTGATCAACACAAATTGATTTGGACAAGTTCCCGACGCAGAGAGGCAAGAAATTCCCCTTGAAGATGCGCAAAACATATCGTCTCCTTGGTCCTTGTCTCCTAGGATATCTACATATCCTACCAGGGGCATGCAAGCACCCTGTGCTAGTTCAGATGCCATGGCAGCATTATCTCGAAATGTCGATTACCAGGGTCTCGATTTAGCTATAGAATGCCATGGGTGGGATTATCTCAAAATCTCAAAAGCCAGGGTTCTGGGTGTTGCCATGGGCGGTGTTATCTCGAAGTATCGATTGCCAGGGACCCTGCAAGGATTGATGATGGGGACTAGGAATCTGATACAGACCGTGTTGTAAAGCTAATTAGAAGTTAGAAATAAAAAGAAAAGAGAGAGAAGACTCTCCAAAAATAAAGAAAAATTCCTCTATCTCTCTCTGACAAAAATGCATTGTAAGCTGAACCTAGGCTAAAACATGTTACAAGCATGGGTGCTTTAACCGCGGAGTTCAACGAACCTTAGGATAGTTCCTGTGGGCCTTAGAAACCTTTACGGTAGACTGAGGCTAGAGCTAGTCAGGTCCGGATGTTGGTTGGTACTTGAGCACCTTTAGGCCTACTATCAGCATTTTAACCTAATCTACAAGTGGAAGCACACAGCAAGTTTTTTTTTTAAGCATCAAAAGGTTTTATGGTCTAGAATCAAAGTTAATACCTTGAAATTTTGCTAAAGGACTAGCAAAAGCTAGGCATGGGGGTATGATGGGAACACCATCATGAGCCATAGCTAGCTCATTTGACCCAATTAAGTCAATAAATGCTCCTACATAACCGCCATAGAGTCACAAGTCATTGCATAATCATTCTGAAAGAAAAATAAGAAACTAGGGTTAAAACTATAATTTTACTAGCTCATCATGAATGCAGTATAGCCACGGGTTTTCTCAGGGGTTGAATGAAGGTCAATTGGTCTTAAAAAGATAACAATTGAGATAAGACAGAAAGAAAAGGGTTTGCACATGTTCTAAGAATTAAATGACTTTTGAAATCCTAAAATCAGACCTACTTAATTAAGTGAGGCTATGATTAGGATAAAATTCATCTAAACCCTATAAAATTCATAAAAAAATATTTTCCAAGGTTTAGAACTTTCAATTTGACCATTAGAACCCATTTTGACCAAAAATAGAACCACAGACAGACATTTGCCCTAATTTAGGTTTTCGCAAAAATTACCTAGTCAAACATTATCAAAACAAAAATACAACTTCACCATTGGATTCCTTAGGTCCAAATTAGGTTTGTTTCAAAATTTGAACCCAAGATGAATTTTCCTTGACCTAGTTTGCAAATTTCTCCTGTCTAATTTCATTTCTACCCTTAACTTTCAAAATCCTTTCAAACAGGCACCTAACTTTGTTGTCGTTCTCACAACCAGGTCCCTACCGCCATTAAACCTATTCCTACTTGCCTTGGTGACCTTAGAAAGGAAAGAACTCAATTTCTTGACGAATCCCTTTCAAATTTGAAAGGGAAGTTCGTCGAGAAATTCCCTTCCTTTTGGACCTAATCCTAAGCCCTAAAACCTACCCAATCTCTCATGCGAACACATGAGAGATTTGGGTATCAAGAAACTTCCAACTCCAGTGAGCTTTCCAAGCTTGGGAAGCTTGCTTCCCAAGCTCTAACCGACTTCTAATGACCTATAAAAGACTCCTCAGATCACAACGGATTTCCCAAGCTTGAATTTGGCCAGAGATTCCCTCTAATTCCTGTCCCCTCCTCCGGTCGATTTTCTCTTCAAGCTCCAGTGACCTTCCCTACTTTTCCTCATCGTCTAACCACAATACCAGTGGCAAACTCTTCCTCCTCTTCTTCCACGTCGCACAGCACCCACCGGTGCGCCTGCCCCCCTTCATCCTCGCCGATCACCTCTCTCTGAGCAGCTTCGTCTCCGATGCCGGCCACACCTCACCTAGCACCAACTCCACTCCCCTTTGTCTACCTCCCCTCCTAAATAACTCCTTGACTTCCCCTCTTTGTTTTCAGACCCTCGCTGCCTCGTTTTGATCGCCTAGTTGCCCCGTTGCCCTCTGTCTTCCACCTCGCCAGCATACGTCCAACAAGATCGCATGGCCACTACACTCTAATCCGGCCGCCATTCATCTCCACACCTCTGCCATGTTCTAGAGAGCAAAAGCCCTCTAATCTTTGAGGCTATTGGCCTCCCCACTGCTTCACCGAACACCACACTGTCGCACCTTACATTTTGTCACTGTCCGGCCACCGCAAGCATTCGCACACCTCATGAATGCTGCTGTTCAATTCCCCACCTCATGGGGAAGCTTATGAACTATTTTAACTAGGGCTTTTATCCCATTTTCGTGTTTGTAGGTCCCAGGTCTCCGCTGCCATTATCGAAGCTTGCTTCAAGCACCTGCAAACCCCAGGCAAGGTTCCAAGCATTGTGGAACACTTCCAGGAACATGCTCGCCTTATCAATTGGAGTTGTTGGCTATTCTTGGCATGAGAATTAGATGAAGGCATCAGCTGCAGGCGTATGCAAAGAAGCGGGAGCAGATTATCCCACATCGGTTGCAGAGGAGCACCCGCCATCGCATAAATTGAATTTGTGCTTTAGGCTTATCACCTCAGCATGCACATGGGGTAAGGTCCCCTCACACGCCTCATCTGCGACATCTCCCCTACTGACCTGGTGCACCGGATAACCCGCCTAAGCCCTACACCCCTTAACTGTGACCCACGCTTGCATTCCTGGTCCCGGGTACGCTCTAGGTTTGATTTCCCGTATACCTGATACTGTTGAAGGCTCTGGGAGAGCGTGACCCAGAGAGAGAAAGAGATATTACATAGGGTAGGGGGAGGATTTTGCTGCTGAAGACATTGGCTGACACTTAGCCAATCTGAGAAGTTCCCCTCCCCTGTGAGAAGAAGGAGAAGGAAGCAAAAGAAGAAGAAGAAGAAGAAGAAAAGAGGGAGCAGCAGCAGAGAAAAAGGAGAAAGAAGAAGAAGAGGCTGAGAGAAGAGAAAGAAGGCTGTGCAACGTAGCATCAGACATTTAAGCTGTCTGATTAATATTCAGCCGTCTGATAAATGATTTCTAAGCTTTATTTAATTGATACTATTGAGAAATTTACTGTTATTGTGAGGGGTATTTGGTGATCCAAATCACCATCTTACCTCATTCATTTTGCACTATTGACATCTGTTTTCACTTCTATATCATTATTGTTTTGAGTATTATTACAAATTGCTTATATTGCATTTAAATTGCGATTCTTGAGATTTAAATTCCATATTGCTCCCTGTGTTCTACCAGAGAACATTTTCGAGTAATAAAATTTATTTGTTTAAATGCTATGTTGGCTATACTGCAACGTGACATTCTTAAAACACCAATCTAGCATTCGAACAGCAACCAGGAAGTTAGAGCCTCACAAAGACCCCTACACAGTAGAGTGTCCCAATAGGTTACAAGGTTTCCCCCACCCGACCTTCCTTGTCACTGAGAATCAAAGTAGATCAGAATGAGCAACTTGACCCCTTACGTCTACCAATTTATTCCTTAATTGTAGTGCCTTGAATTTCACTTGAACTTTAGAGTTGATTGTGATTGTGACCTAATATAAAGGTTGGCTAACTCATAATGTGGGTCAACTTCACCTAACCTTCCCTAAAGTTTAGGATGAATTGGGTAAAGAAGCCCAAAATCACCTTGAGTGGTTTGCAAACAGTTTATTAAGTCCCAAATTTTAGTAATTCAAGTGGTTATTAGAGCCTTCTTTTAGGGTCTTCTTAGTTAGATCAATTCAATCAAGGCTTGGGTGGCACACAATGTGAGAAATCAATTTTCTTTTAATTTAGGCATGTGTGTTTTCCTCAAACCCTAAAATAGAAATCCTAATTTGACTCTTTTCCAGATCCAATTCTTTCCTAAAATTGGCACCTAGGGCTCAATCAAGAAAGTGAATAGCCCTAGGCACCTTAAGTCCCTAATAGGTGTAGATATCTAGATGGGGATTTCTAAATAAATCAAATCAAGAAACTCAAGAGATTATTTCTAAGAAAGAATGTGAGTTGATCCCAATTGATTCTATTTTTAATTCCTTCCAGAAATGAGGGGCTTAAGAAGAAGGAAATGAAGTTACCTGTCCCTGGAGAGGTTGTTGTGTGGTTGATCTTCTCCCATGTATCTCGCAAAATCACAACAGATCAGATAAAGCAAGTTAGAATCAGATCAGAATTGTAATCAGTGAAATGAAACTATGTGTTGCTCCCTGGCAACAGCGCCAAAATGTTGCATGCATTTTCGTCGAGTGTTAAGATATGCGTTGTAGTACACTCAATAAAGATGCAACAACATTAATAATTTATAAAGCTCGAAAACACAAGGGATGAGTTTGAGGTCGTTCGCAGGGAGAAAAATAGCAATTTCAATCCACTAATCATAATATCAAAAATAATATGCAATTGAAACCAATGAAATGATCAAAATAATATTTCAATAAAGATCAGAGAGTTATTGCAAAAGGATGGGGTTAAAATGGTGATTTGAATCACCAAATTTACCCTTAAGTTTTATGTTCACAATTATTTTAAATAAAGGAACAATACTTGCAATCTAAGATCCTAGTAAATATCTCCACAGTAGATCAGAACCAATCAAGTGCCAGATTAGACGATAGTAGAAGTCCTTAAACATCTTAACCAACAGAACCTTACAAGGCACAAGGCTTTGCCTTAAGCCTCAGAGAAGAGGCACAACAAAGGAGCCAAGACATAGTAGACAAAGGCATAAGGGCCTCGTACAAAGCCCTCAGAGGCTAAGTGTTGAGAGAGAGAGAAGGCATGAATCCCAAGCAGAGCAAAACCCTCCCCCCTTTCTCTCTGATTCTCTTTTGTAAAGACCCAATTCCCGAGTCCCTACGAGACACGAGAACCGGACCAACTCGACTAATCCCAAGACCTAGCCGTCCAACGAGGAAGTAACCAAAAGAGCAGTAAAATAAACCACATTCAACATGAAATATAACTAGCAGTAACAAAATACAGTAGTAAGAAAAAGAACTACTACAGCATGTACCACCACAACAGTAGACCAACATTTATAACATGACAAGAACTACAAGTAAAGAAAAGTGCGGGAGTAAAAAAAACTACTCACAACAGTGGAACAAAAAGGGCACAAAAGAACAGTGGTAACTCTACTGGACCCTACTCGGCCCAGCGTCCTCTGCAGCCGCTGACCCTGGCTGCTCAACACCTGGTCCTAAAAAGTAACGAGTGTAACACGTCAGCGAAATGCTGAGTAGAGTGGCAGCTAAAACTAAAGAAGTAGTAAAGTGTACAGTAGCTGTTTTATTTTCTTTCTTCATTTATTTACGTCTTTCTACTATTTCACAATTTATCTATTTCTCAGATCCTTCACTTGATCTCGAATGTTCCTCGTGGGAACGATCTTGATTGCAGTCTTTTCCGAACAGTAGAAGTAACACGTGTTGCTCTCCTGGCCAGGAGAGTCCCCCATGGTGATCTTACTCTCAGTCAACCACTGCAAGGTCACTGACAGACGTAACGGTGACTACGGCACGTGCGGTAAACGCACGGGTAGCTAACCTGCATTGGCATGCGGTCAGTCGTTTCCGTTAACGGGTGCGCCCAAAGCCTAGCACGGAACTAGTGTAGGGCAGAGCCCTCTTAGGGGTCCAACCCCTCCACAGTAACCAAACAGGGGCCTTTCCCCTCCACAGTCCGCGCACCCTCGCCTGACTACCCTGGTTTGCCCAGTGGGCCTAGCAAGTCGGTGTAGGTGAGCTAGCAGAACCCCGGGGCCCGTAGGGTAGCTAGTACTCGCCCTACACTAGTAGCTCTCCTAGGTACTGTGTACACGAGGGCCAACAAGTCGGTACAAAGTGGCCAGACCTAACCTCGGGTCCCTGGGGCGGCTGGCTCCGCTCTGCACTAAGCATGTAACAGGTGCTTCCCCTAGCACTACGTACCCAAGAGACAACGCACCTCCACATCCTTCTTTCTCAGTTCCATTTCATTCTCTTTCCAGGAGTTCTACTCCTAATTCCCCATACGGTTCCAGCTCTTTTAACTCAGCACATTCAGGTTTCACCTTTCCAGTTTCACGTTCATACAACCCATATTCTCAATCATGTTCATTTATTCAAAACAGACAGCTGTTAAATCAATTTACAAGCAGCTATTATTGCCTTTCCACATTTTCCAAGACTGCAATATGTATGTTCATTTCGCTAGTTTTCCAGTCCTAGGATTCATGCCGTACCCTAGGATCTATCATTCAATCTAGTTTTCCAGCCCTAGGATTCATGCAATACCCTAGGATCTATCATTCAACCTGGTTTCTCATTCGTAGGATTCATGCAATGCCCTAGGTTCTATTAATTGTTCCATAATTGTAACAAGTTATGTTAATAATTTCTAAAGCCACTCTACCAGCTACAACGGAAGTACTGGGGGCGTGGTCGGAAATCTCGCGTGCCTCCGCAACCTCCGAGACTGAAGTGGAATGGGGTCCTATCACAAGGATCAAACACAAGGAGTTTCTCAGAATAGTATATAATTACTGTAAATAGGTAGAGGATTTTATTCCGAAAAGAACGCAACTCGAAACGCGGAAAACGGACTCCGAACGGGCCCTAAACGGGTTGAAAACGACGAAACAGTCCAAAATCAGATGTCTGGAACATCTTCCAGACGTCTTAAAAAGTGGATCAGAGCATACCTTTGTTCTGCGTAGTCTCTCAGACATCCAGAAGCCTGCCGGGACGTTTGGCGTAGTTCCCAGACGTCCGATGGTCACCCCGGACGTCTGGGAGTCCTTCCGGTCGTCTGGCACTGCGGCCAGACATCTGATTCGCGTTGGATGCGAATCTCAGACCCTTCACGTACCTACTCCTCGTGCTCAGTACAACGGTCGTAGAAAAGGATGAAGGACGAAAAAAATAACTTACTTGGCAGACGTCTGGACAGTCCTCCAGACGTCTTCCCCGTCGCCTGGTTGGAAGCCCAGACGTCTGATTCTGGAAAAACTTCCAGAATTAGAGCTCGACACGCTCTCCGCCCGCGACGCACGGCCGCGCCGCGCCTCGTCTGCCTGCTGCTCGAGCTGCAGCAGCCCTACCGCCTCACTCTGCGCCCCCTGCTTCCCCACTGGCCGGCTCCAGCTGCTCGGCAAGCTCGAGCCCTCACGGCAGAGCGTTTCCACCCTCGCGCAACGCCTCCTCCCGCACACCCACCGCAGATGCCGCTGCCGCCGCTCGCTCACTCTCGCACTGGCTGGAAGAAGAAGAAGAAGGGAGCGGAGGAGATGAGAGCGAGTGAGGGGCAAGGGCCCTTTTAAAGCCGTGCGGGGAGAGAGAGAGAGAGGGGGGCAGTGCTGTGCCTGCTGAGGAGAGAGGGAAAGAGGGGCATCTGCAGGTCTGCACGTGCAGGCGCGTAGACGAAACCCACCGTGCCGCGGAAATTAAATCCCGGACGTCTGGAAGGGGTTCCAGACATCTGGTCAGACGTCTAAGCCAGCTCCCAGACGTCTTAAAAGACATTTTGAAGCTGCGTTCGTAACAATATAACAAACTCAACGGAAGTTTCATCCCCGAAACTTGCGCTAACTAGGGTGCGGGAAAAACGTCATATATAAAAACATAACAAACTCAAAGAGGACCGAAGCTGGTCCGAAAGACGTACCCGCGAAGAGCTCCAGGTACCACTCCCGCATTGACGCCTCAGGCTCCTAGGTAGCCTCCTCGTACCGCTGGCTCCTCCACAGAACCTTCACCAGGGGTACTTGCCTTCATCTCAAACTGCGGACGGCTCGGTCAAGAATCTGCACTGGCCGCTTGGGGTAGGTCAGGTCGTCGTCCACCTCGACGCTCTCATGACTCAGTACGTGACTGGGATCGGCTACGTACTTCCTGAGGTTGGACACGTGGAACACGTCGTGCACACTCGAAAGCTGGGGAGGGAGGGCAAGCCTGTAAGCAACGGGTCCAACCCGCTCCAGGACCTCAAAGGGCCCCACAAACCTCGGCGCGAGCTTCCCTCTCACCCCAAACCGCTGCAGGCCCTTCATGGGCGAAACACGAAGAAAGACGTGGTCCCCAACCTCAAACTGCACCTCTCTGCGTCTCCGATCCACGTAGCTCTTCTGTCTGCTCCTCACAGTGCGGAGTCGCCTGTGGATCTGCTCAACTACCTCCTGACTCTGCCGGATCAACCTGGGGCCAAGCTCCCACTTGGTCCCCACCTAGCTCTTCTGTCTGCTCCTCACAGTGCGGAGTCGCCTGTGGATCTGCTCAACTACCTCCTGACTCTGCCGGATCAACCTGGGGCCAACCTCCCACTTGGTCCCCACCTCAACCCAACTCAAGGGTGCCGTACACCTCCGTCCATACAAAGCCTCGTAGGGAGCCATGCCAATGCTCGAGTGATAGCTGTTGTTGTATGCAAACTCCGCCAGGGGCAGGTGCTCCACCCAAGAGCCCCTCCAGTCCAGTACACAGGCACGCAAAAGGTCCTCAAGTGTCTGTATCATGCGCTCTGACTGTCAGTCCGTCTGGGGGTGGTAAGCTGTACTAAACCTCAACCGCGTCCCCAGGGCCTGCTGAAACTCAGCCCAAAACTGGGACGTAAAGCGGGTATCCCGGTCAGATACGATTTCCAGCGGAACTCCGTGTAGTCGTACCACGTCGCGGATATACCTCTCTGCCAACTGTGCTGGTCCCAAAGTGACTCGGATCAGCAAGAATCGTGCCGTCTTCGTCAGTCTACCCACAATTACCCAGACTGCGTCGTGTCCTTGCTGGGTAACAGGAAAACCCACCACCAACTCCATGGTGATGCTCTCCCACTTCCACTCTGGCACTGGAAGCGGCTATAGTGGCCCTGCAGGCCTCTGATGCTCGACTTTCACCTTCTGACACACTAAGCATTGCTGCACGAATTCACCCACATCCCGCTTCATCCCCCTCCACCAAAACTTGCGTCTCAAGTCGTGGTACATCTTCGTGTTTCCGGGATGTATGGTGAATCTGGAACCGTGTACCTCAGTCAGGAGCTCTCTCAACAGCTCATTGTCCCTGGGAATGCACAACCGTCCCCTCAGGCGTAGCACCTGGTCTGTGAAAGAGAAGTACCCTGGGTCTCCTGACAGTACTCTATCGCTCAAGGACTGTAAGTACGGATCGGCCATCTATCCTGTGATGATGTGGTCTATCAGCTCTGGCCTAGTCTGTCGTGTCACAGTCACTGCCCCACAGTGCCCCCATAACTTCAAGGGTCGCCAACTGCCCACCTCCTCCAAGAGGCTCCAACTCTGTAACTGTAAACTGGCCAAGTGTGTGGCACCTTCCGGCTCAAGGCGTCAGCCACCACATTAGCCTTGACCGGGTGATAAGAAATGCTGCAATCGTAGTCCTTCAGGAGCTCCAACCAACGTCTCTATCTCATGTTGAGCTCCTTCTGATCAAAAAGGTATCTGAGGCTCTTGTGATCCGTGAAAATCTCGAAGGTCTCACCGTACAAGTAGTGCCTCCAGGTCTTCAACGCGAAGACGACAGCTGCCAACTCCAGGCCGTGGGTAGGGTAGGTATGCTCATGGGGCTTCAGTTGTCGCGAAGCGTAAGCGACAACGTGACCCCTCTGCATGAGCACACCTCCTAACCCCTGCAAGGAGGCATCTGTGTACACAACGAACCCGCCACTATTGTCAAGGATGGTGAGCACGAGAGCCGAGGTCAACTTCTCCTTCAGCTCCTGAAAACACGCCTCGCAGGTGTCTGTCCAAGTGAAGGGCACGTCCTTCCGGGTCAACTGTGTCATAGGACGTGCAATCTATGAAAAACCTTTGATGAATCATCTGTAGTAGCCTGCCAGTCCCAGGAAATTGCGAATCTCAGTGACTGAACGCGGTCTCTCCCACCTGAGCACTACCTCGACCATGGCTGGGTCCACTGCCAAGCCGTCTCCAGAGATCACATGACCTAAGAAGGTCACCTCCCTCAACCAAAACTTGCACTTGCTGTATTTGGCGTACAGCCTACGCCGTCTCAGAGTGTCCAGAACCATCTGCAAGTGCTGTCCATGCTGCGTCTGATCTCGAGAATAGATGAGTACATCATCAATGAATACCACCACGAATTGGTCCAAGTACGGTCTAAACACCCGGTTCATCAGGTCCATGAAAGCAGCGGGGGCATTGGTCAGCCTAAACGGCATTACCAAAAACTCGTAGTGTCCGTACCGGGTGCGGAAAGCTGTCTTGGAGACGTCTGCCTCCCTGATCCTCAACTAGTGGTATCCAGACCTCAAGTCGATCTTGGAGAACACTGTGGCACCCCGCAATTGGTCAAACAAGTTGTCGATCCTCGGCAGCGGATATCTGTTCTTGATGGTGACCCTATTCAGCTGTCGGTAGTCCACACAAAGGCGTAGGGTACCATCCTTCTTATTCACAAACAATACCGAGGCTCCCCAGGGAGATGCACTGGGCCTCACGAAGCCCTTCTCCAAAAGGTCTTGCAACTGAGACTTGAGCTCTTGTAGCTCAAGCGGTGCCATCCTGTATGGCGTAGTGGAGATGGGGCTGGTCCCTAGTACTAGTGAGATCTCAAACTCGATCTCACGCTCGGGCGGCAGTCCTGGTAACTCATCTGGAAACACGTCAGGGTACTCTCTGACCACCGGGATGCTCTGGAAGTCTGCCACAGGGCTAGGCTCTGCCACCACACAAGCTACGAAGCCCTCACACCCTTGGCTCAAAAGTCTCGCCGCCCGAAGTGCCGAAATGCACCTGAAGCCTCCGTCCACTGGCTGTCCGTGAAACTCGAAAGAAGGCAACTCCGGCATGGAGAAGACAATCTTCCTCTCAAAACATTCCACCAAGGCGTGGTAAGCGGACAGCCAGTCCATCCCCAGAATTACGCCAAAGTCCTCCATCTGTATCATAATCAGGTCAGCTGGCAGGCTATGTCCCACGACGTTGACCTCGCAATCCATGTGCACCTCCTCAGCTACAAACAGCTGACCACTCGGACCTCTTATTACTAACGAATTCTCTAACAGCATATAGTCTTGGACCAAACTAATTACGAAACTGGCTGCGACAAACGAGTGCGTAGCGTCGGAATCGAAAAGTGTGTAAACGAGTCTGCCAGAAACTGAAACCATACCTGCCACCACCGAGCCCGAAGCTCTGGCATCCCTGTGTGTCAGGGTGTTGATACGCCCCTCAGCTCTAGGTGCAGACGAAGCAGCCACACTCTGCGTCGGACGGGCAGGTGCTGGCCGGTACCCTCCTCATGACTGTTGTCCTCCTCCTCACGCTTGGGAACCGCAGCCTCCTGCACGCCCTCCAGCGCTCTGCGCTGAAAGTATCTGCTGACCTCCTGCCCTAGACGGCCAGTCCCTCCTGATGTGGCCCAGCTGGCCACACTGGTAACAGAGGGGAACCCAACTCCCGCCCTCAGTGGGTCCCTGCTGTCAACTGGGCGGGGGTCCGATGCTGGCGACTGGCCTCTGTCGAGGGCCTCCAAAGGCCACGGATGGCCCTGCAAAATGTGACGGCTCTCCTGCGGACGCCACGTGCCTCCTCTCTTGCCGGCCCTGTGAAAAGTCTGGCTGAAAGGGCCTCTTCCGCCTGCCGTCAGTGTCTCGCGCGGACGGGTTGGTCTCCTCGTAAGTCATGGCTGCCTCCACCACCCTCGAAAACGTAGGCAGCTTCAGGGGTTTGACATACCCCTGAATCGTAGGTCGGAGCCCCTCGGTGAACCTCCAAAGGCGCTCCTCCTTAGTAGCTACTGCTGTCGCTGCAAAGCGGGACAGCTCCAGGAAATGCGTGCGATATGCACTCACGGTCATCATCCCTTGGCAGAGAGTGTGGAACTCTCACCTCCTCTGGTCCTGCCATGTCTAGGGAAAGTACTGCTCGCAGAAGAGGGTGACGAACCGATCCCAGGTTGGCTCGTCCCTCTCCTATCCCCGGACCGCCCTCCACCACCTGTATGCCGCACTCTCCAGCTGGTACGTGGCAAAGGCCACGCAGCACTCCACCGGGGGGCGAAGGGTGTCGAAAATCTTCTCCAGCTGCTCGAGCCAGTCCTCTACCTCGGTCGGGTCCTCATCCCCCTTGAAGGAGGGGGGCTTCAACTTCCGGAACTACCCGAAGAACTCGGAGTGGCGCTGCAGTGGGGATGCTGGTGCACCCCCAGGCAAAGGTGCCTCGTGCACAGAAGTGTCGGAGGAAGGTGGGGGAGCCTGCGGCCCATCCCCTCCCCTGTGTCCAGCACCGCGTCCGTCGGGTGGTCCCACAGAGGACTCCCCCTCCACAGCCCCAGGGGGAGGCGCTCGGGGCAGTGGGTGGAGCTCCTCCCGCACAATGTCCCGTATCAGCTAGGCGAGGTCCTGGGCCTGGACGCCCGGGAGTAGTGGCTAGTCCACTGAGGCCTCGGCAACGGCATGCCCACCTCGCCGCCCTCGTCCTCGGCTACGCCCGCGGCCTACCTCACCAGTCTCGCGACGATGCATCTCCTGCAAGGAGACGTGAAACAAAACGGAACACGTCAATATGGAACGATACCTAACGGAAACGTCTAAGAGCTCATGTCAAAAGATATGTTGTGGTGGCTACTTTAGTTATAGACATGTGAATTGGTTATTTTCCAATCAGTTGATTCACTTCTCGGGACGACCTTGCTCTGATACCATCTTGTAACGACCCGATTCCCGAGTTCCTACAAGACACGAGAACCGGACCGACTCGACTAATCCCAAGACCTAGTCGTCCAACGAGGAAGCAACCAAAGAGCAGTAAAATAAACCACATTCAACATTAAATATAACTAGCAGTAACAAAATACAGCAGTAAGAAAAAGAACTACTACAGCATGTACCACCACAACAGTAGAACAACATTTATAACATAACAAGAACTACAAGTAAAGAAAAGTGCGGGAGTAACAAAAACTACTCACTACAGTGGAACAAAAAGGGCACAAAAGAATAGTGGTAACTCTACTGGACCCTACTCGGCCCAACGTCCTCTGCAACCGTTGACCCTGGCTGCTCAACACCTGGTCCTGAAAAGTAACGAGTGTAACACATCAGTGAAATGCTGAGTAGAGTGGCAGCTAAAACTAAAGAAGCAGTAAAGTGTATAGTAGCTATTTTATTTTCTTTCTTCCTTTATTTATGTCTTTCTACTGTTTCACAATTTATCTATTTCTCAGATCCTTCACTTGATCTCGAATGTTCCTCGTGGGAACGATCTTGATTGCAGTCTTTTCCGAATAGTACAAGTAGCACATGGTGCTCTCCTAGCCAGGAGAGTCCCCCGTGGTGATCCTACTCTCAGTCAAGCACCCCAAGGTCACTGACAGACGTAACGGTGACTACGGCACGCGTAGTAAACACATAGGTAGCTAACCTGCACTGGCACGCGGTCAGTCGTTTCCCTTAACGGGTGTGCCCAAAGCACAGCACGGAACCAGTATAGGGCAGAGCCCTCTCAGGGGTCCAACCCCTCCACAATAACCAAACAGGAGCCTTGCCCCTCCACAGTCTGCGCACCCTCGCCTGACTACCCTGGTTTGCCCAGTGGGCCTAGCAAGTCAGTGTAGGTGAGCTAGCAGAACCCCGAGGCCCGCGGGGTAGCTAGTACTCGCCCTACACTAGTAGCTCTCCTCGGTACTATGTACACGAGGGCCAACAAGTCGGTACAAAGTGGCCAGACCTAACCTCGGGTCCCTGGGGCAGCTGGCTCCGCTCTGCACTAAGCAGGTAATAGGTGCTTCCCCTGGCACTACGTACCCAAGAGACACCGCACCCCCACATCTTTCTTTCTTAGTTCCATTTCATTCTCTTTCCAGGAGTTCTACTCCTAATTCCCTGTAGGGTTCCAGCTCTTTTAACTCAGCACATTCAGGTTTCACCTTTCCAGTTTCACGTTCATACAACCCATATTCTCAATCATGTTCATTTATTCATAACAGGAAGCTGTTAAATCAATTTACAGGCAGCTATTATTGCCTTTGCACATTTTGCAAGACTGCAATATGTATGTTCATTTCGCTAGTTTTCCAGTCCTAGGATTCATGCCGTACCCTAGGATCTATCATTCAATCTAGTTTTCCAGCCCTAGGATTCATGCAATTCCCTAGGATCTATCATTCAACCTGGTTTCTCATTCCTAGGATTCATGCAATGCCCTAGGTTCTATTAATTGTTCCATAATTGTAACAAGTTATGTTAATAATTTCTAAAGCCACTCTACCAGCTACAACGGAAGTACTGGGGGCGTGGTCAGAAATTCCGCGCGCCTCCGCAACCCCCGAGACTGAAATGGAACGGGGTCCTATCACAAGGATCAAACACAAGGAGTTTCTCAGAACAGTATATAATTACTATAAACGGGTAGAGGATTTTATTCCGAAAAGAACGCAACTCGAAACGCGGAAAACGGACTCCGAACGGGCCCTAAACGGGTCGAAAATGACGAACCAGTCAAAAATCAGGCGTTTGGAACATCTTCCAGACGTCTTAAAAAGTGGATCAGAGGATACCTTTGTTCTACGTAGTCTCTCAGACATCCAGAAGCCTGCGGGGGCGTCTGGCCTAGTTCCCAGACGTCCGATGGTCACCTCGGACGTCTGGAAGTCCTTCCGATCGTCTGGCACTGCGGCCAAACGTCTGATTGGCGTTGGATGAGAATCTCAAACCCTGCACGTACCCACTCCTCATGCACAGTACAACAGTCGCAGAAAAGGACGAAGGACGAAAAAAATAACTTACTTGCCAGACGTCTGGACAGTCCTCCAGACGTCTTCCCCGTCGTCTGGTTGGAAGCCCAGACGTCTGATTCTGGAAAAACTTCTAAAATCAGAGCTCGACGCGCTCTTCGCCTGCGACGCACTGCCGCACTCGCCTCGTCCACCTGCAGTAGCCCTCCCGCGTCACTCCGCGCCCGCTGCTCCCCCGTTGGCCGGCTCCAGCTGCTCGGCAAGCTCGAGCCCTTACGGCCGAGCGTCTCCACCCTCGCACAACGCCTCCTCCAGCACACCCGCCGCGGCTACTGCTGCCGCCGCTCGCTCACTCTCGCACTGGCTGGAAGAAGAAGAAGGGAGCAGAGGAGATGAGAGTGAGCGAGAGGGCGAGGGTCCTTTTAAAGCCGCGCGGGGAGAGAGAGAGAGTGGGGGCAGCGCTGCGCCTGCGAAGGAGTGACGGGAAAAGGGGCATCTGTAGGTCTGCACGCTCAGGCGGGCAGACGAAATCCACCGTGCCGCGGAAATTAAATCGCAGACGTCTGGAAGGGGTTCCAGACGTCTGGTCAGATGTCTGGGCCAGCTCCCAGACGTCTTAAAAGACGTTTTGAAGCTGCGTGTGTAACATCTTCCCTGTCTCTCAGCTCAAACTCGGGTGAATAATACTTGGTATGCGGGTATTCAGACTAGGCACCAGACCCACCTGTGTGGTGTGGTAGGTGAGGAGTGAGTGCACATGCAGTGAGTGGGACCTCACCCCGTGTGTTGAGGCGAACAACCTCTATCACAAATTCCCTTTATACGCTGTAGCAAACTTCAATATCCACGATGTGGGACTATCCCACTGCCGCTTCTTCGCACAGCAGCTGCAGGTGATGGGTGCTCTAATTGGGGTTGAAGGGGACACCTGCTACTTCAATTAAGGACCTAGAAGGGATCCTGGGAACATTCAACGGCACTTGGAGGTAGAAGTGAAGATGAATTCGGTCAGAGAATTGTAGCAAAAGTTGTAGTAGAAGGTCGCAGCGGCGGAGCTCCGGTGATGTACTTGTAAAGGAGAATATGGAATCATAGCCCTATTAGAATAGCTCAGGAGGTTCGCCTAAGTGTGGAGAACATGACGGTGGTTGTGGCATGCTGTAAGGAGGTTTGTGGGTGCGTGGCGAAGTCAGAGAAGGTGGTCGGATGTGGTGGTGCTCGGTGGGGTGCGAGAGAGATCAAAGCCCCAAATTTCTTTGGGACTTTTGATTTGTGAGGCAAGGCGATGCTCGCGGACTCGGTGGCAGGCTGGTTGGTGAAGTGTAGCGGTCGTGCAAGTTCTTCGGAGGTACATCAGTGCTAGGGAAGGCAGGGGTGGTACGGACGATGTTGTGTGTGAACCTAAAGTCTAAGGGGTTGTAGAGGATCAGGGAGGTGAGAGGAATCGATAGGCAGAGGTTACAGATGAGGGTAGAGGGAGTATGGCATCGGCTATGTTGGGCCAGCGTCAGAGAAGGTGAAGGCTTCGATGAGGGAGACGGCGACATCTGAAGGGCAGGTATGGTGAGGAGCAGACGATGGAGGGAGGTGAGGGTTGGAGAGCATCTTGTGGATCGCAACTAAATATTAGAGGGGAGGGGTGAATAGTATTGCTTTAAAAGATTAAGGGTCAAATTTTAAAATAAGACAACAGAGATACATGCACAGAGTACACCTGATTTATAGTGGAAACCCAATATGGGTAAAAACCACTACCTAAGCCTCCCGGCTTAGGATTTTTCTGACTAGTACAAGCTAGTAAATCCACTATTCGCACCACTTGAACGAGGGTGGCACAACCTCTTATAAACCCTTCTCTTTTATCTTGAAGAGAAGCAAAAACAACAACCACGGATCTTCCAAACAGGCTTATGATCCGTAAATGAAAGTAGCGAAATAGAATAGCAATAAAATGAATTCTATGGAACCTCAATAAATGATCAAACTGATTTTTCGTAGAGATTCAAGGCATCATGCTTTCGAAGAGCGTGAAGAACAAGACGTGAAGGCCTTTTGCAATAAGCACGAGAAGCTCTTATTTTAAATGGTGTTTCTATTGAACGCTGTATATGAATGGGCTGCATATGACCTTTATTTATATAAATTTTTTTCTTTAATAGGAAACAAAATTGGTCGAACAATTAAGGTTAATTGGTCAATTCAAAAGTACTTTGGTCAATCAAATAAGGATGTTGGTCGATCACTTGTTGGTCAATTAATTAACTTGGCTGGTCGATCAAGAGAATTTTTCTCAACTTCCTAAAATGGACTGATTTGATCGATCAAATAAGTAGGTTAGTCGATCAAAGTATTTTGGTCAATCAATTAATAAGTTTGGTTGATCAATAACCCTAAAATTAGGTTTTGAAAAGATACGTGAAAAAATCATTTTTGAGTTTTATTTGAGGTTCCTTACAATAAAGTCCTAGACACAAATAAATGAAAAAGATACACATCAGCAACTATCTGAAGTTGTGTCTTGAACAATGGCATCAATCCAAGATAGTCCTGAAATGTCAATTTTAGCAATAAACATAATTTTGGTGCATCAAAACAGAGGTGCTTACATTCTCCCCCTTTTTTATGACAACAAAATTAAAATTATGAATAACTTTGCATAATATCTCCCCCATTTTGTTTTAGCAAAAAGTAAACATGTTGCTTGATAAGTACTTTTGTGGACTATTATTTAGGCTAAGCACTATTTAATTATTTGCTCTTAGTTGTTAATTAATTAGGAGTTATATGGCAATTCACCTTGGCCTGCATTTAATTTTACGCTTTAATTTCAAATTTAATAACATATGTTATGATAATATAATTTATTTGATGAATGTAGGCTGGGTACAAGAGTTAGACGCTCATTTTTACTTCTATCAGATGTCTTGAACTTTGATTAGACGTCTGGAACTGCTATCACAAATTCATGGCATTACATTTTTTTAAGACGTCAGATGCTCTAATTAGATGTCTGATGAAGAATCGCCCGTGCTTATCTGCCATTCCAACCACTCACGATCGTTGCGAGTAGCTGCAGACACTTGCAGCCAAAGGAAACCGAGGAGGTTTTTTGTTTAAAAAGGAAGCCGCGTCCACTGAGGGAGGATCCGCTCCCCCTGGCAGGGACTTCTTCAACACCTCCATCACCATGCAACAGACGTACACCATGGACTTTAGCATGCACCGTGGTCTCTGAGTGCCAGCCTCCTACCTTCGTCCTCTCAACGGTCGCACGGTGACAGCGTGCGGCCACCACCATAGCAACCCCATCTATATCCCACTTCCTTTTCATCTTCATCCTCTTCTTCCTCCCTGTCAACCAATAGCAAGCATCCAACACCCGCACGCACCTGTGCACCAGCCTATGCATGTGCTCAACTACGTAGCAACAGTGTGCCCTTGCGCACACACAACGAGCCACTCATGCACGCTGCGCGCACCCGTCCACAGCTGCATAGCCACCCGTGCAGCTCATCTCCTTCTTTGTCTTCATCATCTTCTTCCTTCTCTCCCTTATCTTCCTGCCACCAGCAACCACCCCCATGAAAAGAACCCAAAGTCCCACCGGCCACCTACGTTCACAGCAACCACTGCAAGCCATGTCCCTGTTGAACTTACGAATTGCTACGTTAACGTGTTCGATTTTAAAAAACCTATCGTTGTAGTTTGAAAGCGAAGAACTTGTGTTCAACAAATAAAATTTATACCGAAATGAAAATTTAAGGTCGAACACAGGGAGGCGGACATTTGATTTAAAAACTACGCATTTGTTTTTATTTGTCATGAAGTAATTCAATTTAAAACTATCTAACTACTTACAATAAATAGAAGAGAGAGAGAGTATTACAAACAGAAATCAAAACGAGATGTAGAATAAAAAAGTAATTCAATATCAAAAGGGATTGTTCATTACACAAAATATTACGACTAGAAAGAGGGAAAATGATTACACTAGAAAGCAGTAAAAAGAATGGGGAGAGAGATATCCTCCTCGACAGTCACTTGGAGGATGAGCCGGACGGATGATGCCTGGACGAAGGAGGACGAAGCAGGATGAAGGAGGACGAAGCGGAAGAACGGGAACGGGGCAGCACATCGTCGTCGTCGCAGGATCCACTTCCGAAGGGGGACGAAAATTGGACTTTATCTCACGAGAAGCATCCCGGGTGTGGGACAAGCTTCTCTTGAGCTTTGGAGAGGTAGAGAAGAGACGGAAGGGATGAGAATTTCGTGTGGAGGGGGTCTCCTTTTATAGTTGCAAGGAGTGGGGGCAAATTAGTCATTACATCTTTAAAACATTAAATAAGGGGTCTTCAGTGACGGATAAAACCGTCGCTAAAGCCCCAACGTGGGCGCAGTGGCCTGATGTAAACACATTTACACTACTTAAAATGTCTATTTATGCATGTTCTTAAGAATAGGATTGCATTTTATGATATAAATATTGCATAACATGCATCATCTTGCATTTAGAGTAGTTTGAATAAAATATAGGTTAATTGTCTCCTTTTAGTGCTTGGACAGGGCAAAATTTTTATTAGGGCCTCGGATTGAAGATCCAACCATACAGATGTGATCAGGGCGACGATTGGAGTTCAACGACTCCAAGATCGCCCTAATCAGGCATCTGTAGCATCAGATAGTGACCGGGGAACCCTAGAAGATTAAGGGCCATGATGGCGTAAATCTACACTTCAAATGACAAATCCAACCACACGGATGAATTCGGATTGACGATCACAGCCTAACGATGCAAAAATCGAGTCAATCCGACATCTGTGGCACCATCTACAACATCCAGAAGATGGATGGCCGAGATGGCGCCACGTGGCGCCATCTCGGTCGCCTAAATTCCTGCATGCAACCACTGAAGCCTCCGCATCCGCTCGCTCTTCGCCGTTGGATCTCGATCCAATGGCTGTGAACGGCAGCACCTTAAATCGCCCGCTCGACAATCCACGCTCCGCAGCGCAATGGGCGAGTGAGCTATCGGGAGCAGCGGACGTGGGTTCGAGCTGCAGCGAGGAGGCGAAGGGCGCGGGCGAGTGGGTGCGGGCATGCGTCAGATCTTGATCGGACGGTCGTCCGCGCTCAATAGAAGACCAAGATGGTGCCACGTAGCGCCATCTCAGCCGCCCAAACGGCCGCATACATTCTCTGAAGACGCCGCACTCGCTACCTCTCCACCATTGCATCTCGATCCAACGGCTGTGGACTCGGCTCGTTGAAGTCATCTGCACGACCTTTTGGGCGAGACGGCGCAGCAGTCCAGCGCCTTATCGAGAGGCGTTGGCGCGCGTTCGAGCCTCGCCAAGCGAATTCTGAAGCGAGCGGGCGCGCTATTATCAACCGTCAAATCGTAATCCAATGGCCGCACGCGCCAGATAGTGTTCACGTGCTATTGCATGTGCGACGTTACGCGGCATTGCACGTGCCGAGTGGGTGCGCAGCGAGCGGGTTAAGCACGTCTTAAGCCGTCCGATCTCGCGATCGGATGGCTGAGATCTAATGAATGTGGGCGGATACGTTGAGCGCGGGTAGCTGAGGAGGCACGTGTGGGCGCGGGTGCTACACCCACGTTGGGGGCTTTAGTGACTGATTTATCCGTCACTAAAGACCCCTTATTTATTATTTTAAAGATGTAATGACCATTTTGCCCCCACTCCTTGCAACTATAAAAGGAGACCCCCTCCACACGAAATTCTCATCCCTTCCTTCTCTTGTCTACCTCTCCAAAGCTCAAGAGAAGCTTGTCCCACACCCGAGATGCTTCTCGCGAAATAAAGTCCAAATTTTCGTCCCCCTTCGGAAGTGGATCCCGCGACGATGACGACGTGCTGCCCCATTCCTATTCTTCTACTTCGTCCTCCTTCATCTTGCTTCGTCCTCCTTCGTCCAGGCATCGTCCTGTCCATCTCGTCCTCCAAGCGACCGTCAAGGAGGATTTCTCTCTCCCTATTCTTTTTACTGCTTTCTAGTATAGATTTACTGCTTTCTAGAGTAGTTCTGCTCGTCCTCCAAGCGATCGTCGAGGAGGACATTTCTCCCTCCATTCTTTTAATGCTTTCTAGAGTAAATTTATCGCTTTCTAGTGCAATTGTGTTATGCTTTCTAGTTGTAATGGACAATCTCTTTAATGATAAATTCTTTGTTTATTCTACATCTCATTTTGATTTCTATGTGTAATATTCTCTCTCTTACCCTCTCTCTCTTCTATTTATTGCAAATAATTAGATAGTTTTAAATTGAATTACTTCGTGAAAAATAAAGAAAACATGTAGTTTTTAAATCCAACGTTTGCCTCCCTGTGTTCGACCCGGAATTTCAATTTCGGTATAAATTTTATTTGTTGAACACGAGTTCTTCGCTTTCAAACTACAACGATAGGTTTTCCAAAACCAAACACGTTAGCGTAGCAATTCGACAGTTCAACATGGCCACTCCCCACGCGCGCCCGCTCAGCTGCTCTCTCTCTCAATGCATCCGCAAGTTCAAAAAATCTCAGCCATTCGATTGCGAGATTGGACGGCTTAGGATGTGCCTTCGCCCGCTACTACGCACCCGCCTCAACGCGTGTGATGGCACGTCCTCTTCTTGCATGAAATAGCACATGGGCGCTATTGGAAGATCTGAGCCGCCCAATCACGATCCAACGCAAGCCCACACCCGCTCGCCCGTGCCCTTCGGCCCTTCGCTGCAGCTTGAACCCGCATCCGCTACTCGCGATAGCGCCTTCGCCCACTACGCTGCGGAGCGCGGATTGTCGGGCGGGACATTTGTGGTGCAGCCGTTCACAGCTGTTGGATCGAGATCCAATGGCGGAGAGGGGGTGGATGTAGAGGCTTCAATGGTTGCATGCGGGCATTTGGGCGGCCGAGATGGCACCACGTGGCGCCATCTTGGCCATCCATCTTCTGGATGTTGTAGATGGTGCCACGAATGTCGGATTGACTCGATTTTTGCATCGTTAGGCTGCGATCGTCAATCTGAATTCATCCATGCGGTCGGATTTGTCATTTGAAGTGCGAATTTATACCATTTTGGCCCTTGATCTTCTAGGGTTCACCGATCACTATCTGATGCTACGGATGCCTAATTAGGGCGATCTGGGAGTCATTGAACTCCAATCGTCACCCTGATAACATCCGTACAGTTGGATCTTCGATCCGAGGCCCCGATAAAAAGTTTGCCCTATCCAAGCACATAAGAGGAGACAACTAACCTCCATTTTATTCAAACTACTCTAAATGCAAGATGATGCATGTTATGCCATATTTATAGCATGCAATGCAATCCTATGCTTAAGAACATGCATAAATAGACATCTTAAGTAGTGTAAATGTATTTACATCATATCCCCATGCCTATCTTTTGCTAGTCCCTAGCAAAAACTATATGCTATTTATAAAAGAATTAGGTTGGATTATTTGGAATTGAGTTATTTTCAATCATTAAGAAATTGTCTACTTAGGATCTGAACTTTCAAAGACACAACAGTGCCCGAGTATCTGCCAAAATGCAAACTGCCTCAAGCCCTCACCTTATTTAAAGAAAAATTTCTTTTTCTCTTTTTACTCTTTTCTAATTTTTTTGGATTTTCAAATTTTAGGGTTTAAGAGTGGCTTTCTACAGCCATTCAACTCACCCAAAATTTGATGAGAACCCTAAGTTCTAAGCATATTATTGTGAATGTGATAGACTCGTTGACCGGTAATTAAAACAGACTTCGAATTTCTATGCCTCTAGGTGACCTAAAAAAAATTCTGCCTAAAGGTGTATCTTTACAACCAGTAGCTTTCTCCCTACTTTTTTTTTTTACGGGGTCAACACAAGGGTAAATCTAGTGTATATCTCCCCGATTTATTCGACTTCTTCGCTTCTTCCTAAGTGTTTTGGGAATTTTTAGTGAATTTATTAAGCTGGGTTCTGGAGAACCGGTCGATGAGCTGTTACCACCGACAACTTGCCAGCCATACTCATGCGGGAAGTGTGGTTTATTTCCTTTTTTTCTTTTCTCCTTTTCTTTTTTATTTTCTTTTTCTTTTTCTTTTTTTAAAGTAGGTGGCTTCCCTGGTCTAAGATTTACCTAAGGGCAGGAAAAAGAGAAAGGTCCTGTGACTGGGCTCTGGACAACCTACCTATGTGCTGTTACCCATGATAACTTGCTAGCCATATCACCCTAGAAGGTTCATTAGCTACTCAATTTCCGTTAAAATCGTCAAACAATGAGTCAGTGACAAGATAGTGTGTAGATGCTGGAACTCAAAATTCCCTCAAATCAGAGGGTGGGTTAATAAGTCGTGTACTTATCACCCAAACTTATTTCTCCAATAAAACTAAAAATCAGGTTGGCGAGAACTCGAAAAACAAATCCACATTTTAGTGGATACACGGGCTGATTAAGTCCGAAGACCTGAAGGGTCTTTGTGTACAAATCATAATGTAGTATTTCCTAAGATTGAAAATTTCCTTAAACCCAAATTCTCTTTCCTAATTCAAATTTTTTTTAATAAAAGAAACTAAAACAAATCTACGGAGCTGACGAATGAATTCAGAGATGAATATCCACCCCCCCATGCCTATCTAATGCAATGTCCTCATTGTATTAAAAAGACATAAAATAGAGTGGAAAAGCGTAGAATTCACCTGAATTGCATGAATGTTAGGTCCGCTCCGAGATGAAAACTAAAAAGAACTGTATATGCGCTGAGTTTAGTGCCTTTAGCTAGGCACACTATACAAAGAAGAGAAATGAAGAATTCACAAGTGCAGGTCAGAATCAGAATAAACATAAGAATCCTCCGACCTGTCAGTAGATGTCCACCGATGTGGACCAGATTGTGGTGCAGTCCATCCCCCATAATCGGGAATATCTTAGGTTCTGGATAAAAATTACCCAAAACCTAAAATCAGAATGCAAGCGGGGTCGAGCCTACAATTTATGAGGATGCAACCCAAGACTAAAAAGTCAGGTTACAGAAAATTCAAGCTCAAAAGGATAATCGTTGAATGTATGCTTGGGTTTGACATCCTCAAAACAAATGTCATAAGGGTTCTGATTTGATGGTTTTAGCTTGAAAGGAACCCTTCGACTCAATCTTCCATTTCCTCCAAAGTTAACTTCCCAAATCAGAACTTCCAAGCTCCTATCCTCCTCATTCAGAATGTTAAATTCCGAGACCTCTTGCATGTTAATCACCCCGTCTAAAATCTCCAAGACTAAATGATGTGGCAGAATCAAAATTGACTTGGGTCTAATTATCTCAGAAACAGAATTATCGGTAAGCTCAACGGGGTGTAACTAACAATCAGGGCATTGAATTGAACCCTCCAGAAAATGCGATTCTAGATCTGCAATGTGTGCCCTAATAAGATTAGTTTCCTCAATTATTGGGCTATCAAATGATCTATCAGATGCCTCAGGCCCAATCGTCTCGCAGAAATCGTGTTCAGAAAACTTGCGTGAGACTTCGCAACTTGAATCAGGATCCGTATCAATGTATATCCCAAAATCATTTGTCACTTTCTATTCCAAGGAGACATACGTTTCCTCGTACCCCGACTCAAGGATCTCAGGTGAAGAAATTAGATCTTCCTTAATTAGTTGCTTTAATTCAATCTGGTCAACCTCGTAACACGTGTCCCCCCCAACAGGTGCCTGAGCGGGTTCTGTCATTGGCTTTCCTGAAGGGAGTTCATCCTGGGAATCATCCCATGATTGAATCAAAGCAACTACGAATCTCATCCTCAATTTCGCTAATTTCCCAAGTAGAAACTCACCCGGGTTCTTATCCTTAACATCTTGGAGCCAATCCAACAACAACTTGTTCAAATCATCAATCATTTCAATCAGAGGCTCCAATCTCTCAATGCAAGGTATTGGCTGAACTTCTAAAGATAGTATGATATTTCTCAGGTTAGCCAGAACCTTATCTTGAACCTGGTTAACCTGAACCAAATGAATTTGTTCAGGGTTGGGCAGGTTTGGGGTGAATGCAAGGGAATTAACGAATTGAGATTCGTTATACCCTTCCTGAAAATAGGTCATTTCCGATTGTTCGAAAGGTGGTGATGACCTATAGGCAGTGTAATCAGAGGATGGATAAGGATCAGTGTATCCTTCTTGATTGTAGATCGTATTAGGTTGTGCATAATAGGGTGACGATCTATAATCGATGTGGCTCTGAGAAGGATAAAAATCACAATCAAAGTGTTTGGGGTTAGACCCTAAACACGGAGGTTCGGAATTGTATCCCCAATTAGAGTTATCCCAACTAACTGATGGTTGATTATAGTACGAGTCGGAATAATCGTCATGTTGAGGATAATTCAAAACAAGAGGGAAAGAGTGGGAATGCATGTAATATATGGAAGGATTCATGAGACCTGGGAGGAAGAAAGGTGCCCTGCAATACAAACAATTAAACCTGTCCTTAAGTAGGTTAACCTACAGACCTACAGACTCCCAAAACTCGTCTTGAGATAGAGAAACGATTTGATCTACTTCTATCTGTTCAATCCAACTAGTTAGAAAGAGGGACAGGGGAGAAGGTTCTTCCTCCGGCTTGCGCCTCCGGTTCCGAGTGTACGCCCCATCCACGATCGTTTGATTCTGCTCCCCTAGCTAGAAATCAGATTGCACAGTAGAAACAAACTAATAAAAAATAATCTCGTTCTCGGTTCTGAAGAGTGAGTCCAATCCTTAAGGCCAACGTCTACTCTGTTTTATTTAGGGCTAGGTTTGAATGTGCTTTGGAATGTGATGGGCCCTTTAAATGGGTTGTGCCCTTAATGATTGATTGATTTGTGTGTGCGTGCACAACCAGTGGTTTTCAAGCAAGATTGTTTTCTTGATGTGGTGAATTTTAGAGTTCAAATCTTGCTAGTAGCTTTTAGGATTCAACATTAGGAGTTTTCAAACAAGCTTCATTGGCACACCAGGTTTTGAAAGCACGGGTGTGAATGTTTTCCTTTGAAGCTTAAAAGGAATGTGGAGTGCCTGGTAAATCCCTAAGAGTTGAACCTAATTGGCAGCTACTTGATGAGTTGATTTTCATTGAAGTGGTGCAGCCCAATCAACTCAAACAATTGTCCTGATGCACCACTTAATTAGGCACACAAATGATTGCCTAATCTGATTTCTACTCAATTATGTGTTTGGATGTGTGTACCGGCTCCAAAGATCGATTTACCGGTTGAGTTTGAAAATCAGATGAGGTTGTGTACCTCTGTGAGATTTTTAATTTTTTTTTTTTCAATGTGGGGGTTGGGGTGAGTATGGGTGTCAAACAACAAACAATCTAACCTTAGAGTTTATAAGAATACCTAGGTTAATTGATGTTTGAATTATTATGTTGTGGAATGAAATCTAATGGGTGGGAGATGGGGAATAACTTACAAAACCTTCCACAGCACTTTGCTCCAATCTACCGCTGTTGCTTGTCTCGTAAGAGTACCTGCAATCACAATAAGAAAGGAGAGAAGTGAGGTAAATGATTTGTATGGTAGAAAACGCGAAGAGAAACCAAAGAGCGTCGCCTCCCCAGTAACAACGCCAAAATGTTGAACTTACGAATTGCTACGCTAATGTGTTCGATTTTAAAAAACCTGTCGTTGTAGTTTGAAAGCGAAGAACTCATGTTCAACAAATAAAATTTATACCGAAATGAAAATTCCCGGTTGAACACAGGGAGGCATACGTTTGATTTAAAAATTACGTGTTTGTTTTTATTTTTCACGAAGTAATTCAATTTAAAACTATCTAACTATTTACAATAAATAGAAGAGAGAGAGAGTAAGAGAGGGAGAGAGTATTACAACCAGAAACCAAAATGAGATGTAGAATAAACAAGTAATTCAATATCAAAAGGGATTGTTCATTACACTAAATATTACGACTAGAAAGCGAGAAAATGATTACACTAGAAAGCGGTAAATCTACTCTAAAAAGCAGTAAAAAGAATGGGGAGAGAGATATCCTCCTCGACGGTCTCTTGGAGGACGAACTAGACGGGACGACACCTGGACGAAGGAGGACGAAGCAGGACGAAGGAGGATGAAGCGGAAGAATAGGAACGGGGTAGCACGTCATCGTCGTCGTGGGATCCACTTCCGAAGAGGGATGAGAATTGGACTTTATCTCGCAAGAAGCATCCTGGGTGTGGGACATGCTTCTCTTGAGCTTTGAAGAGGTGGAGAAGAGAAGGAAGGGATGAGAATTTCTTGTGGAGGGGGTCTCCTTTTATATTTGCAAGGAGTGGGGGCAAATTAGTCATTACATCATTAAAACATTAAATAAGGGGTCTTTAGTGACGGATAAAACCGTTGCTAAAGCCCCAACGTGGGCGTAGTGGCCGCTCCCAACGTGCGCCCGCTCAGCTGCTCTCTCTCTCAACTCATCCGCACGTTCAACAAATCTCAGCCGTCCGATCGCGAGATCGGACGGCTTAGTGTGAGCCTTCACCTGCTACTACGCGTCCGCCCCAACGCATGTGATGGCGCGTCCTCGCCTCGCGTGAAATAGCGCGTGGGCGCTATTGGAAGATCTGAGCCACCCGATCACGATCCAACGCATGCCCGCGTCTGCTCACCCGCGCCCTTCGCCCCTTCGCTGCGGCTGGATCCCGCGTCTGCTGCTCCTGATAGTGCCTTCGCCCACTACTCTGCGAAGCGCGGGTTGTCGCATGGGCGATTTGTGGTGCAGCCATTCACAGCCATTGGATCGAGATCCAACGGCGGAGAGGGGGTGGATGTTGAGGCTTCAATGGTTGCATGCGGGCATTTGGGCGGCCGAGATGGCACCACGTGGCGCCATCTTGGCCGTCCATCTTCTGGATGTTGTAGATGGTGCCACGAATGTCGGATTGACTCGATTTTTGCATCGTTAGGCTGCGATCGTCAATCTGAATTCATCCATGCGGTCGGATTTGTCATTTAAAGTGCGAATTTATACCATTTTGGCCCTTGATCTTCTAGGGTTCACCGATCACTATCTGATGCTACGGATGCCTAATTAGGGCAATCTGGGAGTCATTGAACTCCAATCGTCGCCCTGATCACATCCGTACAGTTGGATCTTCGATCCGAGGCCCCGATAAAAAGTTTGCCCTATCCAAGCACATAAGAGGAGAGAATTAACCTCCATTTTATTCAAACTACTCTAAATGCAAGATGATGCATGTTATGCCATATTTATAGCATGCAATGCAATCCTATGCTTAAGAACATGCATAAATAGACATCTTAAGTAGTGTAAATGTATTTACATCATATCCCCATGCCTATCTTTTGCTAGTCCCTAGCAAAAACTATATGCTATTTATAAAAGAATTAGGTTGGATTATTTGGGCTTGAGTTATTTTCAATCGTTAAGAAATTGTCTACTTAGGATCTGAACTTTCAAAGACACAACAGTGCCCGAGTATCTGCCAAAATGCAGACTGCCTCAAGCCCTCACCTTATTTAAAGAAAAATTTCTTTTTCTCTTTTTACTCTTTTCTAATTTTTTTGGATTTTCAAATTTTAGGGTTTAAGAGTGGCTTTCTACAGCCATTCAACTCACCCAAAATTTGATGAGAACCCTAATTTCTAAGCATATTATTGTGAATGTGATAGACTCGTTGACCGATAATTAAAACAGACTTCGAATTTCTATGCCTCTAGGTGACCTAAAAAAAATTCTGCCTAAAGGTGTATCTTTACAACCAGTAGCTTTCTCCCTACTTTTTTTTTTTACGGGGTCAACACAAGGGTAAATCTAGTGTATATCTCCCCGATTTATTCGACTTCTTCGCTTCTTCCTAAGTGTTTTGGGAATTTTTAGTGCATTTATTAAGCTGGGTTCTGGAGAACCGGTCGATGAGCTGTTACCGCCGACAACTTGCCAGCCATACTCGTGCGGGAAGTGTGGTTTATTTCCTTTTTCTCTTTTCTCCTTTTCTTTTTTATTTTCTTTTTCTTTTTTTTTTCTTAAAGTAGGTGGCTTCCCTGGTCTAAGATTTACCTAAGGGCAGGAAAAAGAGAAAGGTCCTGTGACTGGGCTCTGGACAACCTACCTATGTGCTGTTACCCATGATAACTTGCTAGCCATATCACCCTAGAAGGTTCATTAGCTACTCAATTTCCGTTAAAATCGTCAAACAATGAGTCAGTGACAAGATAGTGTGTAGATGCTAGAAACTCAAAATTCCCTCAAATCAGAGGGCGGGTTAATAAGTCGTGTACTTATCACCCAAACTTATTTCTCCAATAAAACTAAAAATCAGGTTGGCGAGAACTCGAAAAACAAATCCACATTTTAGTGGATACACGGGCTAATTAAGTCCGAAGACCTGAAGGGTCTTTGTGTACAAATCATAATGTAGTATTTCCTAAGATTGAAAATTTCCTTAAACCCAAATTCTCTTTCCTAATTCAAATTTTTTTTAATAAAAGAAACTAAAACAAATCTACGGAGCTGACGAATGAATTCAGAGATGAATATCCACCCCCCCATGCCTATCTAATGCAATGTCCTCATTGTATTAAAAAGACATAAAATAGAGTGGAAAAGCGTAGAATTCACCTGAATTGCATGAATGTTAGGTCCGCTCCGAGATGAAAACTAAAAAGAACTGTATATGCGCTGAGTTTAGTGCCTTTAGCTAGGCACACTATACAAAGAAGAGAAATGAAGAATTCACAAGTGCAGGTCAGAATCAGAATAAACATAAGAATCCTCCGACCTGTCAGTAGATGTCCACCGATGTGGACCAGATTGTGGTGCAGTCCATCCCCCATAATCGGGAATATCTTAGGTTCTGGATAAAAATTACCCAAAACCTAAAATCAGAATGCAAGCGGGGTCGAGCCTACAATTTATGAGGATGCAACCCAAGACTAAAAAGTCAGGTTACAGAAAATTCAAGCTCAAAAGGATAATCGTTGAATGTATGCTTGGGTTTGACATCCTCAAAACAAATGTCATAAGGGTTCTGATTTGATGGTTTTAGCTTGAAAGGAACCCTTCGACTCAATCTTCCATTTCCTCCAAAGTTAACTTCCCAAATCAGAACTTCCAAGCTCCTATCCTCCTCATTCAGAATGTTAAATTCCGAGACCTCTTGCATGTTAATCACCCCGTCTAAAATCTCCAAGACTAAATGATGTGGCAGAATCAAAATTGACTTGGGTCTAATTATCTCAGAAACAGAATTATCGGTAAGCTCAACGGGGTGTAACTAACAATCAGGGCATTGAATTGAACCCTCCAGAAAATGCGATTCTAGATCTGCAATGTGTGCCCTAATAAGATTAGTTTCCTCAATTATTGGGCTATCAAATGATCTATCAGATGCCTCAGGCCCAATCGTCTCGCAGAAATCGTGTTCAGAAAACTTGCGTGAGACTTCGCAACTTGAATCAGGATCCGTATCAATGTATATCCCAAAATCATTTGTCACTTTCTATTCCAAGGAGACATACGTTTCCTCGTACCCCGACTCAAGGATCTCAGGTGAAGAAATTAGATCTTCCTTAATTAGTTGCTTTAATTCAATCTGGTCAACCTCGTAACACGTGTCCCCCCCAACAGGTGCCTGAGCGGGTTCTGTCATTGGCTTTCCTGAAGGGAGTTCATCCTGGGAATCATCCCATGATTGAATCAAAGCAACTACGAATCTCATCCTCAATTTCGCTAATTTCCCAAGTAGAAACTCACCCGGGTTCTTATCCTTAACATCTTGGAGCCAATCCAACAACAACTTGTTCAAATCATCAATCATTTCAATCAGAGGCTCCAATCTCTCAATGCAAGGTATTGGCTGAACTTCTAAAGATAGTATGATATTTCTCAGGTTAGCCAGAACCTTATCTTGAACCTGGTTAACCTGAACCAAATGAATTTGTTCAGGGTTGGGCAGGTTTGGGGTGAATGCAAGGGAATTAACGAATTGAGATTCGTTATACCCTTCCTGAAAATAGGTCATTTCCGATTGTTCGAAAGGTGGTGATGACCTATAGGCAGTGTAATCAGAGGATGGATAAGGATCAGTGTATCCTTCTTGATTGTAGATCGTATTAGGTTGTGCATAATAGGGTGACGATCTATAATCGATGTGGCTCTGAGAAGGATAAAAATCACAATCAAAGTGTTTGGGGTTAGACCCTAAACACGGAGGTTCGGAATTGTATCCCCAATTAGAGTTATCCCAACTAACTGATGGTTGATTATAGTACGAGTCGGAATAATCGTCATGTTGAGGATAATTCAAAACAGGAGGGAAAGAGTGGGAATGCGTGTAATATATGGAAGGATTCATGAGACCTGGGAGGAAGAAAGGTGCCCTGCAATACAAACAATTAAACCTGTCCTTAAGTAGGTTAACCTACAGACCTATGGACTCCCAAAACTCGTCTTGAGATAGAGAAACGATTTGATCTACTTCTATCTGTTCAATCCAACTAGTTAGAAAGAGGGACAGGGGAGAAGGTTCTTCCTCCGGCTTGCGCCTCCGGTTCCGAGTGTACGCCCCATCCACGATCGTTTGATTCTGCTCCCCTAGCTAGAAATCAGATTGAACAGTAGAAACAAACTAATAAAAAATAATCTCGTTCTCGGTTCTGAAGAGTGAGTCCAATCCTTAAGGCCAACGTCTACTCTGTTTTATTTAGGGCTAGGTTTGAATGTACTTTGGAATGTGATGGGCCCTTTAAATGGGTTGTGCCCTTAATGATTGATTGATTTGTGTGTGCGTGCACAACCAGTGGTTTTCAAGCAAGATTGTTTTCTTGATGTGGTGAATTTTAGAGTTCAAATCTTGCTAGTAGCTTTTAGGATTCAACATTAGGAGTTTTCAAACAAGCTTCATTGGCACACCAGGTTTTGAAAGCACGGGTGTAAATGTTTTCCTTTGAAGCTTAAAAGGAATGTGGAGTGCCTGGTAAATCCCTAAGAGTTGAACCTAATTGGCAGCTACTTGATGAGTTGATTTTAATTGAAGTGGTGCAGCCTGATAACGATGGCTTCGAGAGATAACCAGGTTTTATTGTTATGTCGTTGTAATATAGCCAGTTGTTGCCATCATTTCAAATATATAAATTTTTTTACTCGGAAAAGAGTTCCCGAGGTCGAACTCAGGGAGCAAGTTGTATTCTAGAGATATACATGTTTCTTTTACAAAAATAAACAAAGAGAGAGAAAGAATTTCGTGTATTTTTTTCTTTGTTTCTCCTCATCTCAGATCTTCTTCTTCTTTGTCTGCAGAGGTGATGTTCTTCTTCTGCAGTGGTGATGCTCTTCTTCTTGTTCCAGCTGTTCTTCCTTTTTCTTCTGTCTTTCTTCAGATCTTCTTCTTTCTTCTTTGTTTTTCTTCTTTCAGATCTTCCCTTGTTCTTTTGTGTTCTCCTCTGCCTCGCCTTCTTCTGATGTTCTTCAGATTTTCTTTTTCCAGTCAGGACGTCGCCCCTCCTTCTTTCTCTTTTTTTTCTTCAGGACGTCGTCTAATTTCCAAATCAGACGACTTAAACTGCCTATTGCTACAGTGTCTCCCTCAGCTTCCTTCTTCTTCCGCGGTCCTTCTTCTTCACCTGTGCCTGCACACTTCAGAGTTTTACGTCAGAGGCAAAACCTACTCTACCCTCTCCCCCCGCATCTCTCTCTCTCTGAAACCACTCTTGGGAAAGCTCTCCCAGAGCTGCCGGGTAGTCGGGTACGGGTCGCGCCGGGGTCCAGGCCCACCGGCGTGCGTGGTGGGCGAGGAGTGCAGGTCAGTCTAAGTCGGGTCGGATCGGGTCAGGTCCGCGGGGCGTGAGCGCGGACGAGACCGGGTAACCGGGCGGGTGAAGGGGACCTCACCCCATGTGCTGAGGCAGTAAGCCTCCAGCACTTTTGCGTCTTATATCGCTGCACCTCTTCAGACTTTTCCGAGGTGGGACTAAATGTCCCACCTCAATTGCGCGCCCGCAGCGGGGAAAGACGCGGGCGATCGTGGCGTCACGCGAAGCCTTCTGCCTTAGCTGCGAGCCTGGTGTTTTGTCGAAACGCCCCGCAAGGCCTGGGAGTCGAATCTGGGCGTGGCGCGCTTGTAGCTGCAGGCGGAAGCAGCTCCTTCTGCACGGCAATGGCGGCGGAGGGCGGGTGGCCTGTTCACAGAAAATGGCCTCTCGGCCTAATCAGAAGGTGCCGGGAGCTTCGCCAGGGTGCGGCGAAGCTCGTGTGGGTGGTGGCGAGGCGTGGGGCGGCGTGCAAGGGCTGCCCTAGGTCGGACTGTGGGTCGGAGGATGGGTTTGTTGGGGGAAGCGTTACGGAGGTGTGGAGTGGCAGTGAAGGGGTGGAGGGTGCTCAGTGTGACGAGGCGGAGGTTCGGTGAGGGTCGGCGAGGTGTGTGAGGCTGTGGAGCGACGGGAGCATCTCGCCGGAGGGTGGCCGGAGACGAAGGGGGTGACGATGGTCAGGGTCGGTCGAGGGCTTAATTGAATAAATTGAAAGCGGGGAAAGAAAGAGGAGAAGAAGGGGAGTAGTTCTAGCTTACTTGCAGGGACGAAGGGGGAGTAGCAGGGCGACAGTCGTGTCGACTGTCGCCGGAGAAGACGATGCTCAGGGAAAGGGGCGGCGGCGAGCAGAGAGCCGGAGAGGCGCCAGCTGGGTGCGGCGTGGCGCGGGAAGAGTAGGGGAGGAAGTCTCTGCTGCTGGTATTGCGGCAGGGCGAAGAGGAGAAGGGGAAGGAACCGCCGGAGCTGGTGAGCGTCTGCCGGAGAGAGAAGAGAGGAACGTTGGGGGTTTTCTCCGTCAGATCCGAGCTACCCCGGTCGGTGGAGCAACGGGGGGTATTTATAGGGATCAAAACAGGGAGGAAGGCGGAGGGAGACGATGTGTCTCCCTCGCCGGAGGACGCCGGAGATGGAGACCCATACCGTCCGTGCGTTCGCACGGCCGGTATGGTGGGTTACAACGACCAAGGGGGTGTCCCTGCGACGGCTGACGACGCAGGGCACCCCCGGTTTACTTGCCAGGTTCCCCCCCTCACCCTGCGCGGCGCCATGCTCCACGCAAGGTCGCCGGACCATGGTGCTGGCAGGTTTTGCAGGGGGGACCTGATCGCAAAGAAAGAAGGAGAGTTAGGGGCCAAAATGCGAAGGTTCAAAAGTTGAGGGCCAAAAAGTAAATATATGAGGACCAAATTGTAAAGTCGGTCAAGGAGGTTTCTTCTTAGGCTCAAGTTTTTATACATGATTAATTAGGACCTAAGGAATCTGATGGTGAATTTCATTTCTATATTAAACCTTGTTTGACCGGTCAATTTATGCAAAAACCCAAATTAAGTTATTAATTGGGCATGGTTCTCAATGTAGGTCAAAATGGGTTCTGAAGGCCAAATTGAAGGTTCTAAACCCTAGAGGTTATTTTTCTATGAATTTTAGAGGGTTTATTCTATTTTTACTTTGCCTCGAACCTCGTGAATTGAAGTGGGTTGTTTTAGGGTTACAGATTATCATTTAGTTCCTTGGAATTGCTGTAGCCCTTGCTAGATCATCTCATCCCACTTTTATTCTTATTAAGTTGCTTTGACCTATGTTTGGGCCCTGAATTACCCTGTATGTAGATTATACTGGTAAAATTGCATTTTTACCCCTTATGACTTGTTTTCTCCTTAAACTCATCAAGGAAAGGCTTAAACTCAGAATTCTCTGAGTTAAGCCTTTCCTTGAGATATGTAGGAGCTTTTATCCTTTGTATTAGGTCAAAATGAGCTAGTTATGGCTCATGATGAGGTTCTCATCACAGCCCAATCAACTCAAACAATTGTCCTGATGCACCACTTAATTAGGCACACAAATGATTGCCTAATCTGATTTCTACTCAATTATGTGTTTGGATGTGTGTACCGGCTCCAAAGATCGATTTACCGGTTGAGTTTGAAAATCAGATGAGGTTGTGTACCTCTGTGAGATTTTTAATTTTTTTTTTTTCAATGTGGGGGTTGGGGTGAGTATGGGTGTCAAACAACAAACAATCTAACCTTAGAGTTTATAAGAATACCTAGGTTAATTGATGTTTGAATTATTATGTTGTGGAATGAAATCTAATGGGTGGGAGATGGGGAATAACTTACAAAACCTTCCACAGCACTTTACTCCAATCTACCGCTGTTGCTTGTCTCGTAAGAGTACCTGCAATCACAATAAGAAAGGAGGGAAGTGAGGTAAATGATTTGTAAGGTAGAAAACGCGAAGAGAAACCAAAGAGCGTCGCCTCCCCAGTAACAACGCCAAAATGTTGAACTTACGAATTGCTACGCTAACGTGTTCGATTTTAAAAAACTTGTCGTTGTAGTTTGAAAGCGAAGAACTCATGTTCAACAAATAAAATTTATACCGAAATGAAAATTCCCAGTTGAACACAGGGAGGCAGACGTTTGATTTAAAATTACGTGTTTGTTTTTATTTTTCACGAAGTAATTCAATTTAAAACTATCTAACTATTTACAATAAATAGAAGAGAGAGAGAGTAAGAGAGGGAGAGAGTATTACAACCAGAAATCAAAATGAGATGTAGAATAAACAAGTAATTCAATATCAAAAGGGATTGTTCATTACACTAAATATTACGACTAGAAAGCGAGAAAATGATTACACTAGAAAGCGGTAAATCTACTCTAAAAAGCAGTAAAAAGAATGGGGAGAGAGATATCCTCCTCGACGGTCGCTTGGAGGATGAACTAGACGGGACGACACCTGGACGAAGGAGGACGAAGCAGGACGAAGGAGGATGATGCGGAAGAATAGGAACGGGGTAGCACGTCATCGTCGTCGTGGGATCCACTTCCGAAGAGGGATGAGAATTGGACTTTATCTCGCTAGAAGCATCCCGGGTGTGGGACATGCTTCTCTTGAGCTTTGAAGAGGTAGAGAAGAGAAGGAAGGGATGAGAATTTCGTGTGGAGGGGGTCTCCTTTTATATTTGCAAGAGTGGGGGAAAATTAGTCATTACATCATTAAAACATTAAATAAGGGGTCTTTAGTGACGGATAAAACCGTCGCTAAAGCCCCAACGTGGGCGTAGTGGCCGCTCCCCACGTGCGCCCGCTCAGCTGTTCTCTCTCTCAACTCATCCGCACGTTCAACAAATCTCAGCCGTCCGATCGCGAGATCGGACGGCTTAGTGTGAGCCTTCACCTGCTACTACGCGTCCGCCCCAACGCATGTGATGGCGCGTCCTCGCCTCGCGTGAAATAGCGCGTGGGCGCTATTGGAAGATCTGAGCCACCCGATCACGATCCAACGCATGCCCGCGTCTGCTCACCCGCGCCCTTCGCCCCTTCGCTGCGGCTGGATCCCACGTCTGCTGCTCGTGATAGTGCCTTCGCCCACTGCTCTGCGAAGCACGGGTTGTCGCATGGGCGATTTGTGGTGCAGCCATTCACAGCCATTGGATCGAGATCCAACGGCGGAGAGGGGGTGGATGTTGAGGCTTCAATGGTTGCATGCGGGCGTTTGGGCAGCTGAGATGGCACCACGTGGCGCCATCTTGGCCGTCCATCTTCTGGATGTTGTAGATGGTGCCACAGATGTCGGATTGACTCGATTTTTACGTCGTTAGGCTGCGATCGTCGATTCTAATTCATCCGTCAGGTCGGATTTGTCATTTGAAGTGTGGATTTGCACCATCCTAGCCCTTGATCTTCTAGGGTTCCCCGGTTACTATCTGATGCTACGGATGCCTGATTATGGCGATCTTGGAGTCGTTGAACTCCAATCGTCGCCTTGATCACATCCGTACGGTTGGATCTTCGATCTGAGGCCCCAATAAAAATATTGCCCTATCCAAGCACATAAAAGGAGACAATTAACCTCCATTTTATTCAAACTACTCTAAATGCAAGATGATTCGTGTTATGCAATATTTATAGTATGCAATGAAATCCTATGCTTAAGAACATGCATAAATAGACATATTAAGTAGTGTAAATGTGCTTACATCAGTCCCTCACTGTCGACATCACCAAAGTGCTCACCTTGACCTCCGTCGTCGACCCACGCCATCAGAGCCATCACTGATAGTCCTCGCACGTGTGTTGGAAACCCGTCGCCGGCGAGCTTCTCCTCCGTCGGCCAGCCACCTCCGACCATCTCCGTCGACGCTGTGACCTCCATCATATCGGCCTCGTCTTCGTCAACCTCCCTCGCTCATTAGTAGCACATTGACGCTATTTCTTCACGTGCGAGGAAGAGAGAGGAGAAATCCTCTATTTTTCTCACAAGTAATATTTACGGGTTATGCCATTGCGAAGTTCATTATTATTTTATTTTTTTGAATTAATATATTGAAAAAATTTTGCACGAATATCCCCCTATTCTAGGTAAATTGCTTAAAGTCAGATTCTTCTCATGAATGTTATGTTGATTACAATGAACAAGGTCTCGTTTATTGGAAATTAAAATTGGCATTGATATCCATTGCCAAGATCACTATTTAACAGAATATTGGGTTGTGGTGATTTTGCATATAAACACCTACATTCCTGATTAATTATTTAGATTAAGAGTTTATGTGAGAAAGTGAGTTGCAATAATTAGTATGTACACCTGATGATATTCCTGAACAAATAAGACATTCAATAGGGTAATTCCTCCCTGTGGAGATGACCTAACTCTTTGTGGTTAGTTTTGAATTGTTAAATATTTTTGAAAAGCGATTTTCTACCATGCAACGAGCTATAATGACACGACCTTTTATGTTAAAGTTTTCAACGAAAACAAAGATCGCTCTTTCAAATGGCACCGTTGACGGGGAGGAAACACGCCTATTAATTTTTTTGGGAATTTTATGTTATTTTTATGCCATTTTGAAAGCTTTTCTGTATTACTAACTATGGATATTTTTCTGTGCAAAAACACGCAACGAACACGGTGGGCACACACGACGGAGGCAATAATTTGGTGGACCTTGACGCCACCTGGAGGCCAGCAAAGGGTGCTTGTGAGCCTTGATCCCACGCACATAGGCATACAGAGGAGCCTTTTTATGATTTAGTCATTAGATCATAGTTTAGATTTAGTTTAGATAGACATTAGAACTTAATTTCTGTCTTGTGGTCCCTTGTTGGGTATTTTTGGGAACTTGTTCCCAGTGTTTCTTTATTTCAAATCGCTCTTATATGCGGGAGCATATTTTCGGGAGCGTGTTCCCATTTTATCTAGATTATAGGATTAGTCAAATTGTTTGAACAACATATAGGTTAGTTAGTTAGTTAGCTAGATTAGGTTTGTTTGCTTAATATTATTATTTAAAAAAAAAAATGAACTGCCTACTAGAAGCTGCATATCAATAGGGCGATCATCTAGGACTGAATGAGTAGCATCTAGTTTATCTTAAATGAATTGCAGACATCCTTGCATTGAAGAAAGATGGAGTAAGGTACGTCTTTTTCTTGAGCATCAATTACCTGTCATGCATCTGCATTGAACCTAAATCTAAGACCACTAAAGTACTTAAATCGAATTAATTCAGTGGTCACTTTAAAAATTGGGATTGCTAAGAGATTAGACCTTAAAATCTGTGACTTAAAATTGTGTGCAAAAAGATCTTATTTGAGAGATTTCAAAACTCAAAACACAAATGTATAATTTCACACCTAACACACTGTGCACCTCACACATAAGGTCACTAGATAAATTTCTACCTCTCCTCTTTGCACCACAAGGGAAGTTAGTCGGAAATCAACAAGCTTATCCACAAAGTTACTTTGGTTCCTCATGCGTGGGCTTGATTCGAGACTTCCATCCCTTGCAAGTAGGTTGTAGGCACCAATGAAGGTCGGCCTAGGAAGCGTAATTCTTGCAAAACTTGTTTGGCCACCAAATGAACACCTAAGACCTAGAATCTACTAAAAAGAGATCCCACTGTATTTGCATTTGTTTTGACAGTGGTAGAACTCTATAGGAAGTTTCTGATTTCTTTTAAATCCTAAGAGAGTTTAACCTATTTAATTGAAAGAAATGGACTATCCTTACTCCTATCATTTTAACCAGGATCCCATGCCCCGAGCGTATCCATCCTTTTATGGGTACATTGATAATTCATGGGATCATTCATATTCCTATCCTGGGTGTATTGGCCCGATAGCTCCCACTTTTGAGTAGAGCCTAGGAGCGGGATTTTCCAACCTTGGAATCCCTACTACTATGCAAACACCCAACCCTCCCACCCTTTATGATTTTTCGTATCGAGGTTGGATCGATACCCCTAGGCAACCAGAGCTTTAGATTGACTATCCTCCCCAATCTGTAGTAGTAGTCTCTCCTCTTTTATGATAGAAATGCAAAAACAACAAAAGCAAATGATGGAAACTATGGGATAGATGTTGAAGAATAGTCAACAATTGAACAAAGAAATTAGATAGCTTAGCTGCGCACTTCCTAGTAATTCTGATCCCTACCCATACGACCATGATCATGAAAATAATTTTGAGGAAACCAATGACAATAGGGATCCTGTTTTAAGTAGTTATCACTTAGAATCTCCCTATGAGACACAGCCACTAGAGGAGAATGATCCTAGTAATTATCCACTCGAGCTATATTAGAGTCAAAAGAAAGGGAAGATGGTACCTGATAACGAAAATATGCGGTTTGTTAAAATACGTCGTTGTAACACGTAAATCCGCTTTCGCTCTTAAATTTATATTCTTAAATAGGGGAGTATCTAGGGTCGTCCAAGGAGGCAATATGGTTGCAAAATTGATTCTCTTGCTCGGAATAAATCTCAACTTTCTTTTTGGTATTTTTTTCAATATATCATTTTTTTTTTTAAGCTAAGGCAACATGCGAACTGATGGTGGAAAAAGTGATTTACACTTCAATTTAAATACTACTTCTATGTGGCAAGTAGAGCCTCTCCCTAAGCTCACTCTAGGCAAGTGGAGGCCTAGAATAATTAGGGAGAGGGAGTGAAGAATGCTGAAAATAAGCTAAAAGAAATGCAAACAAGAAATGCAAAGAAGGCAACTAGATAATTGATAAAGTGTTTTACAAAAGGCCTAGTAGAGGAAAGCTTGTACTACTAGAAAAATGCAAATAAGAAAAGAAAACACAAATCCTCTAGATAGATGGTGAAGAAGAGGGCTTCTTGCTCCAAGGTTGGTGGCTCCCCATCTTGAAAAGAGTCCTTCAACTCCTTCCTTGCAGTGCTCCGCCAAGGTGATGTCCTCCAAGGCAAGCCCTAAGGGGGCGTGCCCTAAGCTTCTCTCCAAGGGTGGAAGTCCACCCTAGGTCCTTCTCCCTTGCCTGGCCGTCCTCCTTGAAGTGGAAGAGTCCTCCTCCTTGGCGTGGCCCAAGTTGAAGAGAGTGGGGAGAAGAAGGCACCAAAAGGGCTGGTGGTGTGCCCCTTTAATCTCCTTCTCTACTCCTTCTCCTTGGGCATAGGTATAGGTGGATGTAGGTAGAAAAATACACTAATGGAGGATGCCTCCAAATGGTGGTAGGTGGTGGGTTTTTATAGAATAGGAAGGGGGCTAAGGTGTCCCTTGAAATGGAGGGCCAAGATGGAATGATGGAGGTGGTTAAGGATCCAATGGCCAAGGGTGTTTGGCGCCACCTTAAGAGGCACCAAGGGGGTAGTTTTGGGGGTTGACACCCCTTGATATTGGCGCCAAAATGGCTTCTAGAAGAGGGTCTAAGTTGGCGCCAAGAAGGATTCTAGAAGGGTGGTTAGGTGGATGGCTAGGATGGCTTATGTGGGTAGGTGTAGGGTGGATTAAGGGCTGAAATTTGGCACCAATATAGAGGTGTTTAGGGGTAGTTTTTGGTGCCAACCTAAGGTGTCTTTTGGTGGAGATAATGGGGTGAAGGGATGGCTAGGAGGTGGCGCCAACTTGAGTAGAGTAGCTAGCTTAAGTAGGCTTAAGTTGGTGAAGCTAGCTAGGGTTGACTTTGAAGGTGGTGGATGGCCAAGGAGCTGGTTGTTAGCTAAGATAGCTTAGCTAATGGAGGAGTAGAGGAGAAGGTGTTGGAGCTAGGGTTTGGAGGGAGGAGCTGAGGAGGAGAAGTCTGGAGCTGGAGCTGGCTGCTGCTGAAGAGGCTGGCATGGGGCTACTCTAGCTGGCTTAGCTTGCTAGTTCTTTGCTAGTTGCTAAGCCAAGCTAAAGTGAGCTAGCTTCTACAAAAATAAGATGAGGTGAGCTATGTCTGGTGCTCCCGGGGAGAATCAAGCTGGTTGAGGCAGCTAAGGTAGCTTAGCTCAACTGAGTTGAGCTAAGCTGAGTCCCCGGGAGCTGGACTTGAGCTTCCTGAGCTGGGATGAATTCTTCTTCAGCTGGCTGGAGCTGAGTGGAGCTGGATGTAGCTGGATTTGAACTGGGGTGAACTCCTGTCAACTTAGCTAAGCTAGCTAGAGCTCCCTGTGGACTAGTGGGAGCTGAGATGAGGTAGACTCAGCTAAGTTGAGCTGGATCTGAGCTGACTTGAGCTAGGGTGAGCTAAGGTGAACTATCTTGAGCTGCCATCCAGCTGAGATTAACTAAATGGAGCTGGGATGAGCTAACCCTAGTTCAAGTAAGCTGGGTTCCAGCTGCGGTGAGCTGGATCATGCTGAGGTGAGCTGGATCAAGCTGAGGTGAGCTGGATTAGGCTGAGTTCCAGCTAGTCTGGGCTTCTCCTTCACCATTTGCCTTCTTGAGTGCTAGGGTTTTAGGGATCTATATATCTGTACATCCCTAATACTCACAAAAACATATTAAAAAGACAATAAAAAATGCAATGCATGCCTAACCTATTTTATGCCTAAATGCAGCCCAAAAATCCGTTTGCGGAGTAAAATCCTAAGAGCTAGGTTTGTTTTAATGCATAAGAATGATGATAAACTGGCGTTTATCACACCCCGATGCTTATCTTTTGCTAGTCTCTTAGCAAAACTTAAAACAGAATTTTTGGGAAATCTAATTTTTTCGACTTTAGAGGAGAAAACGAGATCAATGGACCTTGGTAGATTAAAAACACTGGAGGTATGGGATTTGTTAAAGATAAACATCGGGATTTGTTTTTGGATTCAACCATATTTAGAACGGGATCAATATATCTTCCAAAAATTCTCAAATTAACCCCTTGTTAATTCAGATGACTTGAAATGTTTGTTTTTAGGAATTTTTTTGGCTCATGAATCTGATTCTCAACTTGCAAAATCCTTTAAAACCTTGTCGCTATGCTTGTGAAAAGCCAACATTTATAAGGGCGTGTTAATTTATTTATATATATATATTGTTTTTTTTTTTCTCCCCCATGCTTATTTTTAGCTTAGTCTTATAACAGATGTGTCGGGATCATCATTCCCGTTACCATTCCTCGAGGGGGCTCTGGCGCCAGTACTTCGAGATAGCACTGTCCATGACACCACCTAGGAGCTCACAACCCCAGAACACGATGCGGTGAAAAGGGGTGCTCCAAACAAACTCAAGCTCTTGCTCCGACACTATAGGTAGAGCACCGTCCAAGACACTTGAGCTGCTAAAATGCACTTTAATGCTCTGTCTAAAGATATGAAATATAGATATGAAGCAACGCCGAGGCGGTAACATGTTGACATCGCATCCTTAAAGGAGGCATTTTCGTCCTTCTCGGCGGTGGGAACTCAAACCAATGATCTGCTTCAGACTTTCACTAAGTCCAAACAAGGGAGTTTTTCGAATTTTTAGTTATTTTTAAGTGTTGGCTTGTGTGTGAAGAGTGACACAAGAAGTTTCTCAAAACATGCAAGTTTTTGAATCAGAAGCTAAGTCAAATAATTTCCATATTGCAAAATAGGATCAAGTCACCTGAACTATCATGAGTTCAGGTGGAATTTTATAGAAGGATATCTGATCTTGTCTAAAATAGACCCTGGAATTCTAATGATCAGATCTATATCCTCATCCTTAGTTTGTTAAAGATTAAATCCCATTGTACGAAAAATGAATTTTTCGACCTTAGTCCCGATTTCAAAATTTTTCCTCAAAAAGTTTTGAACATTTTTATTTTTTTGGGTATGCAAGCAGGAAATAAATTAAACAAAAATGCATTTTTTTTTATTAGGTTTTGAAAATCCTAAATCGATCGTAAAATTTAAAAACACCCCCCCATGCTTAAGATATGCCATGTCCTCATGCATTAGGAGGGAAAAGGGATCACCTTAGTGAAGAACGGTCTGGTTTAGGAGGAACAAAACCTGGAAAAAGAAGAAAAAAAAAGGGAAAGCAAGAAAAAATGATGGGTTACCTCCCATCCAGTGCTATCTTTTACGCCATTCAGCCGGGTGTGAAGGTATGCATGGAAGACATAAGATCATGTAAATAATTGGACACTTGGATGCCCGCAAAAAAGGTGTCTTCTTCTAGATCCCTATAAAATTGATTAGAAATAATATTGGGATCAAAGTTGGATGGAAAATGATAAGTGTAGCCCGAGTCTGGCCATGGGTTTAAATTAGGTTGGGTGCCAAACTCAGGCGGGGTTGGTGGCAGGTCCGTAAGAAAGGGTTCGGGGAAGGAATGGTGAGGATTGGGTGAAGTTAGTGTGGAAAAGTTAGGTGCGTGAATAGTGGGTGGGTTAGGGGGTATCAGGAATAAATTTGGGGTCAAGACAAGTTTCCGGATCACAGATTTCGCCGACCACTGATTCTCAATCAGAGTCCTCAAAAAAATTATGGTCGGTAAGGGTATCTATTAACATTGTCTCCTCCACCATATTGGAAATTTCAGTATCTGAGTCCTCAAAGAAGTTATCATCATGGAATCTCCTGGAGGATTTGAAATATCTAAAGTGAGAGTTTGGCCTGCACAAGTGATATCCATTTTTCCTGTGTGGCAATTGATATTTGCCTTTGCAGTGGCCAAAAAAGGGCGTCCAAGGATTATTGGGGAGTCCAGTAATGATTCAGGTGCCTCAATGTCAAGAACCAAAAAGTCTGCAGGGAAGACACAATTCTGGACCTTGACTAAAACATCCTTGATAATCCCACGTGGTTTAATTGCAGATCGGTCGGCTAATTGCAGGCTAACCTCGACGGGTTTTAATTCACCGATCTGAAATTCTTCGAATAAACTCATGGGAATAATATTAACTGAGGCACCAAGATCAAGGAGGGCGCGATTAAATGTAGTGTCATCAATAATTACATAAATTAAAGGCGCCCCTGGATCTTTCATCTTAGGAGGCAGCTTACTCTTTATGACAGAGCTTACTCTCTGAAAGATGCACCTGTCCTAGATTTTTAGCCTGCCTTTTAGGAGTACAAATCTCCTTCAAAAATTTAGCATAGGCAGGTATATATTTGATGGCATCTAGGAGAGGAATATTGATATGAACTTGCCCAAATAGCTCCATGAGTTCTTCTGTAGTGGGCTCAGATTTCTTTTTTTTGTTGGTGGTGGGGTAGAGAGCTTGTGGGAAAGGGACAGGAATCTTGTCTTGAGATTTTTGTTTTTCTTTTTCTTCTTGATGGGGATGTGGGGAGTAAATTTGCACAGGTATCTTATCAGGTTCGTGTGAAGGCCCGGGGTCAGTGGTGGTTTTCCCACTCCTCAAAGTAACTGCATGTGTAGTCGGATTATTATTTAGAGGAGGTGGGGGGGCCTGTGATTGCAGAAACCTGGGCGGCTGCTGAGGTGGTGGATTAGGAGGAGGCTGATTTGGATAATGTGGATTTCTGCCCATATAATGGTTTCCTTGGTGATTAGGGTTGGGTATGGGTTGGGACGGAAGATGTCCTACAGGTCTTTGCGTGGGAGTAACCCCAATCTGATTGTTCAGATTTGTGATGTTGCAGGTTACTTCCGTCATTTTTGTTTGCATATCCTGCAGGGTTCGCAGCATCTGGGCATTGATATCTTGTTGGGATGGCCCAGGATGGAAGTTTGGATTCGACCCATACCCATTAAAATGATATGGTTGGGTGGAAATTTGGTTATTCCAGGAGTAGTTCGGGTAATTTTTCCAATTGGAAGAATTTTTAAAGGGCTCCTGGATGGCAGAAATATTTTGAGTGGGGTTAAGATCTGGATAGTTGTAATTCCCCAGTGAATCATGGGCAACCTCAGAATAATCAGCAGGGGTAGTGTTGAGATTGTGCAAATTTTCTCTTCGTGGAAAGTTAGGTTGGGTTAGATGTGGGTGTGGAGCTTGAGTTGATGTGGCCAGTCTTTCCTCAATTTTCTTTTGATTAATATGCATCTGGTCGAGTTTTTGAGCAATCAATTGAAGATCGTCTAGGGTGACAGGGATAGATTGAGTGCCTATTTCATGAACACCGAACTGCGGGTTTTGGGTTCTACAAAATGTGTTCATGGAAGCTTGATTAAATGTGTTTTCACTCATTTCTTCGAACAGGTCATAGGCACTTTCTGCATCTTTATTTAAAAAGTTGCCGCCACACGAGGCGTCGACAAAATGTCGGATTTGATCTTCTAATCCATGATAGAAGATTTGCACGAGCTGCCATAAAGGAATCTCGTGGTGCGGGCAACTTCTTAAAAGGTCTTGAAATCTTTCCCAAGAATCATGGAAAGTTTCACCAGATTTTTGGTGAAAGGTCGTAATAGATCTTCGTAAGGAATTGGTACGACCTATGGGAAAGAATTTCTTGAGGAAGGCACTCTTGAGTTGAGGCCATGTTGTGATGGGTTGGCCAATGGTCCTGAACCAATAAGCGGCCTTATCTTTAAGAGATAATGGAAAAAGCCGCATTAGCCATATGTCTTCTTGCACATTTCGGGAACGGGTTGTCTGTGCAAGAAGAGTTAGCTCTTCAAGGTGGCTGAAAGGGTCTTCCCTAGGAAGGCCATGAAAGTGTTTAATTAGGTTCAGGACCACAGGCTTGATCTCAAAGTCCCCCTCCGGTATGACCACCCCTGGTCGTTCCTCATAATAAGACGGATCATAGAAATCTTTTAGAGGAACAACAGGCTGCTGACGGGGTGGTGGGTTTGGCCTTGGATTGGCTAGGTTTTGGATGTTCCTAGTCAATGTTTGTTGATTGGAATTTAATTTATTAATCTGATCGGCCATCAATTTTAAAAGATCAGGTAGGGGGTCTTGATGTTGTGTGTGGGGCAACTCAAGATTAGGGAGCTCCAAGTGTGGGAAGTTACTGGTGGTTGGGTTTTGGGTGGAAGGGTTAGAATTAGGGTTAGTGGTGGGGTTAGAGGTGGACGTGGAAGGGTCAGTGGACCTATTTTGTTGTGTTTCCATTTTTTCAGGAGAAGACAGAAAAAGTGGTCTTTTTGCGTGGGGGGCGAAATCAAATGGTCCTTCCAAGTGCGGATTTTGAGACCGTCGCCCGTGCATAAAATGGAAGAACGGGAGGGGAGGAGAAGAGAAAGAGATGAGAGAAAGTGTGCAATTCAAACAAATAAAACTAGACCTAACTTAAATGTGACTCCCTAATAATAACCTAAGACTTGGTCTATATAGGAAATAAGTAGTCAATAGTGAATACCCGTTCTATCAACAAATCTAGCCAAGTTGCTTAAGGGGAGGTTTGGGTCCAAACGTTTCCCAGGGAAGACCCCAGGTGCTTGTACAAACCCGCGCCTAGTCGTTTGACACAGCCCCTCAGCCTGAACACCAGATATAGATGACAGAATTGGTATTAACTAAAGAGAACTTAAGACCTAAATAGCAAGCCTAAGTTGATAAAGCCTTAGGGGTCAAGTTGCTACAAGTTTTAATTAGGTCTAGGATGCTATAGTGCACACGGAATGTGGAGGGCGTTTATTGGGTTGTTGCCCTGTTATTTGATTTTTTTTTTTGTGTGTGCAGGAATTGGAGAGTGGTTCCAATGAAAATCAAGTTGTCACACAATTTTTTTGTATTTATGTCTTTTAGGATTCAATTTAATTAAATGAGTTTTAGGGTTTTTCACTTTAAGCTTTCAAACAAGTTTGAAAGTTCACAATCAAAGGAAAGACAAGTTGTATGTGTGATTGTATATTTCCTTTTAATTGAGTATCTAAAGAGAAAGAAGAAACCCTAAGCTAATTATCCTTAAGACAGAAATTTAACTACCAATGAATTATTTTTAGCTTTCTGAATTAAGTAGTGGTCCAAATAAGTCAAACAACACCACTACTTTGAATAAAATCAAACAAGCATTCCAGAAAAGATTTTTGTAAGATTTTATAAATTTGTTTGATAATTTTTTTGAATTTTTAATTGTACTGGTGTCAAAGTCCATAAATAATACCCATGGGTATTATGGACTTTTCAGTATTACCACCGACCTTAGAAAATTTTTATAATTTTATATGATGTGTACAATTTCACAAGGATTCCAGTAAGCTAAATTCCTCAAAAATTAGATGAGCATAAAAATTCTGAAAATTCGCGGACAGTAGCAACGTAGGAAGATTAGAGGGTGTGATCCCTCTGCTATCCACGAATTTTTAAAAATTAAATACAAATCCAATTATTTTGAAATTTGGAACAGATGTTCCTAACTTAATTGGGAATCACTCTATGAAATTTTATGATTTTAGGAAGCCTGAGGTTTTAGGAATCGATTTTTCAAGTCCAGACAGAAATCTGGACCCGAAAAATAGAACACCATTACTTGCAATGGAATGGTGCTAAAGAAGCATACAAGCAAACAATGGACTTTATAATGCACCACTCCACTTAATTAAAGTTTTTAGGGTCCTGAAAGCCAAGTTTAATATATTTTTGGTAGTTTTAATTATGTGACCAGAAAGACGAACCAACCTGAATTTCCGCGGGAAGAAAAGGATCTTTGAGCTCTCGCTTCCAGATTCCCGCCTCCCCGCTGTAGTTTCTGCACACACAAAAGAAAGAAAGAGAAGGGGATGAGATCCACTTCAAACAAGAGAAAATTAATTAATGCAAAGCCGTGCCTCCCCTGCAACGGCGCCAAAAAGTGATAACGAAAATACGCGGTTTGTTAAAATACGTCGTTGTAACGCGTAAATCCGCTTTCGCTCTTAAATTTATATTCCTAGATAGGGGAGTATCTAGGGTCGTCCAAGGAGGCAATATGGTTGCAAAATTGATTCTCTTGCTCGGAATAAATCTCAACTTTCCTTTTGGTATTTTTTTCAATATATCATTTTTTTTTTTAAGCTAAGGCAACATGCGAACTGATGGTGGAAAAAGTGATTTACACTTCAATTTAAATACTACTTCTATGTGGCAAGTAGAGCCTCTCCCTAAGCTCACTCTAGGCAAGTGGAGGCCTAGAATAATTAGGGAGAGGGAGTGAAGAATGCTGAAAATAAGCTAAAAGAAATGCAAACAAGAAATGCAAAGAAGGAAACTAGATAATTGATAAAGTGTTTTACAAAAGGCCTAGTAGAGGAAAGCTTGTACTACTAGAAAATGCAAATAAGAAAAGAAAACACAAATCCTCTAGATAGATGGTGAAGAAGAGGGCTTCTTTCTCCAAGGTTGGTGGCTCCCAATCTTGAAAAGAGTCCTTCAACTCCTTCCTTGCAGTGCTCCGCCAAGGTGATGTCCTCCAAGGCAAGCCCTAAGGGGGCGTGCCCTAAGCTTCTCTCCAAGGTTGGACGTCCACCCTAGGTCCTTCTCCCTTGCCTGGCCATCCTCCTTGAAGTGGAAGAGTCCTCCTCCATGGCGTGGCCCAAGTTGAAGAGAGTGGGGAGAAGAAGGCACCAAAAGGGCTGGTGGTGTGCCCCTTTAATCTCCTTCTCTACTCCTTCTCCTTGGGCATAGGTATAGGTGGATGTAGGTAGAAAAATACACTAATGGAGGATGCCCCCAAATGGTGGTAGGTGGTGGGTTTTTATAGAATAGGAAGGGGGCTAAGGTGTCCCTTGAAATGGAGGGCCAAGATGGAATGATGGAGGTGGTTAAGGATCCAATGGCCAAGGGTGTTTGGCACCACCTTAAGAGGCACCAAGGGGGTAGTTTTGGGGGTTGACACCCCTTGATATTGGCACCAAAATGGCTTCTAGAAGAGGGTCTAAGTTGGCGTCGAGAAGGATTCTAGAAGGGGGGTTAGGTGGATGGCTAGGATGGCTTATGTGGGTAGGTGTAGGGTGGATTAAGGGCTGAAAGTTGGAGCCAATATAGAGGTGGTTAGGGGTAGTTTTTGGCACCAACTTAAGGTGTGTTTTGGTGGAGATAATGGGGTGAAGGGATGGCTAGGAGGTGGCGCCAACTTGAGTAGAGTAGCTAGCTTAAGTAGGCTTAAGTTGGTGAAGCTAGCTAGGGTTGACTTTGAAGGTGGTGGATGGCCAAGGAGCTGGTTGTTAGCTAAGCTAAGCTAAGCTAATCTAAGCTAAGCTAGCTTAGCTAGTGGAGGAGTAGAGGAGAAGGTGTTGGAGCTAGGGTTTGGAGGGAGGAGCGGAGGAGGAGAAGTCTGGAGCTGGAGCTGGAGCTGGCTGCTGCTGAAGAGGCTGGCATGGGGCTACTCTAGCTGGCTTAGCTTGCTAGTTCTTTGCTAGTTTCTAAGCCAAGCTAAAGTGAGCTAGCTTCTACAAAAATAAGCTGAGGTGAGCTATGTCTGGTGCTCCCGGGGAGAATCAAGCTGGTTGAGGCAGCTAAGGTAGCTTAGCTCAACTGAGTTGAGCTAAGGTAGCTTAGCTCAACGAGCTGGACTTGAGCTTCCTGAGCTGGGATGAATTCTTCTTCAGCTGGCTGGAGCTGAGTGGAGCTGGATGTAGCTGGATTTGAGCTGGGGTGAACTCCTGTCAACTTAGCTAAGCTAGCTAGAGCTCCCTGTGGACTAGTGGGAGCTGAGATGAGGTAGACTCAGCTAAGTTGAGCTGGATCTGAGCTGACTTGAGCTAGGGTGAGCTAAGGTGAACTATCTTGAGCTGCCATCCAGCTGAGATTAATTGAATGGAGCTGGGATGAGCTAACCCTAGTTCAAGTAAGCTAGGTTCCAGCTGCGGTGAGCTGGATCAAGCTGAGGTGAGCTGGATCAAGCTGAGGTGAGCTGGATTAGGCTGAGTTCCAGCTAGTCTGGGCTTCTCCTACACCATTTGCCTTCTTGAGTGCTAGGGTTTTAGGGATCTATATATCTGTACATCCCTAACACTCACAAAAACATATTAAAAAGACAATAAAAAATGCAATGCATGCCTAACCTATTTTATGCCTAAATGCAGCCCAAAAACCCGTTTGCGGAGTAAAATCCTAAGAGCTAGGTTTGTTTTAATGCATAAGAATGATGATAAACTGGCGTTTATCAGTACCTCTTGAGAACCTTGACCCTAATGATTGTATTTTCCTTACCCCTGATAACTCGGGTCAAGGTTGTACTGTTCCTATCACTTCCCCTATTAACTATCTGGTGGAACCCCATTCTACCCTTAGTGAGCCTAATCGTTACCCTCCACTTAGGGAATCAACACCTACCATCCAACATTCTGAAGATTTAAATGTGCCCAATGAAGGAGACAATAAGGGAATGGAGGATGAATTGGATCAATTTTGGTCTCAAGGGTACAACGAGTTTATTTTAGAGGAGGATGATAACCCTGTGGAGGAACTCGACCTTAGAATCTACAGTGAATCACAGGGGAATTATGTGTTATTTAAGGACTTTCCCCCTGAGGATATAAATAATCTAGTCAAATATGGATTCTTCCCTTCTTTCGATTTTGAGAGTCATCCTCCACCAAACTAGGAGTTGATATTAGAGGAGGACAAACATAATAGTGAGAAGCCTAGGGGTGACTCTCGAGGACAAAACATGCCAATTGAGGATTTATGCCCCAAGAAGAACAAAGAATTGAGTGATATAGACTTACTCCAAAACATTAAGACGGATCCTCCGTCAAAAATAATTGATGATACTGAAGCAACTCCTTTCTTTACTAAGGAATCACATATACACCCCGACAAAAATTTGAGTGAACCAAAAGAATTCGGGGATGAGATTAATGATAATGATTCAGTTGCTTTGACCCTGCCATCAAAGAAATTTAATTTGGAGTCCACCATTGATTCACATATACTGAAAGGTGAAAATATGACTCTATTCATTAATGATAGGCAGGGTGACTTGAATTTTTCTGCAATAATTGTTAGGGAGAATACACAATCTGAATCATTGTTGGAATTGAACTTGACATTGACTAAGCCCCCCTTAGACTTAACCATTACCACCCAACACCACAAACAACCCTTCTACTCCCTAACCAATCCTTTGCTCAGGTCTCTACTCACTTACATCCTTTCTGGGGAGAATATTAGGCCAGTACATCCTTGGGTAGAATGGCAACTTTGGATTGATGCTTGTATGTTTAGTATCGCCATTCAAGGGTTTGAAATAAATATGCTTATATCTTTTAAGACCCTTCCTACTTTGGAGGATCCTTGTTATCCTCCACTTATTCCATTTCGGGAGGTCTCTTTTCATATTCCTTTTGCTATTCCTAGACCTCCCCAGGTAGCCTATGAGGTTATTTGCTTTCATGTCTTCTGGCGAGCATTTGGGATAACGTTGCATCATCAGCTCATGCTGTTACGCATATTTTTAGGGCCTAGCTTTTTCTGTCTAGAACCAGACATATAGGTTCCCTATAAGTCTAGCTACTGACAGAACATTGCTCATTGGGAGGCAACCCAACATTTTGAATAACACCATCATCAGGTGATTTCCTTCCTTTCTCCCCCTGTTTTAATTTTACAATGAGGACATTGTAGGATTTAGGCATGAGGGGGTGCATTTTGCATTTTAGGAAGTATTCATACATTTAGGTTAGCATATAAAAAAAAAATTCTTGAGTTGAATTGGTTAGTCCCTAGCAAAACATCTTTGTCATGGAGGTGTCATTAAAGATTTTTCTTCTTAAATTGTTTCTTAAGTTTAGAATCCAGTACATTTACTTCAATTCCACGTAGACTTGGTAATGGATCTTTGAAGAGAACCAATAAGCATTTTTAGTCTACTGAACCTTTGGACAGTTAATAGGGAGTCAGGCATACTATCTTCTAGTAGATCCACCTCATATTTGTCAGAAGAAAGTAGAGAGATTACTGGTGTGTTAAGTCTAGTGCAAGGACTCTTAAGTTTTGGACAATTAAATATGATACCTCAGAGTTAGGCATAGTTTTCGCTCTCTATTCCTGTGTGCGTACATTGTGTGAATTCCTGAGAGTCACCAAATAAGGCTGATACATAGAGATTGAGTCTTAATAAAGCTATGACTATGGTGGATGGTTATGACCGTCCTTCATAGAGTCCTCGGCTGAAGGAGGGTAATAGTGTCAAAGGTTAGAAATACGCTTGTCCTAACCATTCCTTCCCAGTGCCGAGAGTAGGCACTTCCACTAAATAAGCCACACAATATCCTCTTGACCATCATCATCCCTAATAATGCCTCAAAAATAAAAGTCTGTGTTGTGTTGATTTATAAAGAAAGAAAAAGAAGAAAAAAGAAATAATTATATTTAGAAAAAAAATATTTAAAAAGAAAAGAAGAAAAGAGAGAGAAAAGAAAAAGAAAAGAGTCTAAGTTTATAATTTTATCTTCGTGACGTTGTTTCTGAGGTAACAAAAACACCCATCGCGATCCACCAAATATGACCCATTCCTACCTTTCAGTATTTCTGATCGCCTGAATACTAGCTGAGGACTCTAACTTAGTTGTAGAGTTATTAGGACTTTAGTTGAAGTGTGAATGCCATGTGAGGCCACCAAATAGTGAGTACATTTACTATATCTGATCTCAGAAAGAAAAGAAGGAAAAGATTGAGCACAAAGGAATATCAAGAGAGCACAGTTATTTAGCCTCTCTTCGAGTTGACTTGTTTAATAGTCTAAAGATCTAGAGTCTGTAGTACTAGATTACATGTAGCACCAGATGAGTGTGTGTCACCAAATACAAATCCATTTAACTTGATATCTCCTACCTAAGCCAAAAAGCTGGGGTCAAATTATAGATTATCTTCTGCTTTATCCCTGAGGGAAGTAGTTGCCTATCCCGATAAAATTTTATCAAGGGTTAAGTGCAAACTTCAAATGTAAGTTGGTTTTTCACTTGAATCTGTTACTTAGGCTACTATCACTTTACATGAGTCTGGATCTCTAAATTTTTGGAATAAGGGAAGAAGAAACCTTCTAGTTACTTCTATTGTTTTTCACTTTTTGCTAGGGACTAGCAAAACTTAGGCATGGGAGCATTTGATAAGTCCACTTTTGTGGACTATTTTTTAGCCTAAGTACTATTTAATTATTTGCACTTAGTTGTTAATTAATTAGGAGTTATATGGCAATTCACCTTGGCTTGCATTTAATTTTATGCTTTAATTTTACATTTAATAACATATGTTATGACAATATAATTTATTTGATGAATGCAGGTTGGGTACAAGAGTCAGATGCTCATTTTTACTTTTATCAGATGTCTTGAGCTTTAATTGAACGTCTAGAATTGCTATCACAAATTCACGACATTACACTTTTTTAAGACGTCTGATACTCTAATTATACGTCTGATGAAGAACCGCCCGTGCTTATCTGCCGTTCCAACCACTCACGATCGTCGTGAGTAGTTGGAGACACTTTCGACCAAAGGAGACCGAGGAAGTTTTTTGTTTAAAAAGGAAAGCCGCCTCCACCGAGGGAGGATCCGCTTCTGCTGGCAGAGATTTCTCTACCTCCATCACTATGCAACAGGCGTACACCGTGCCCTTCAGCGTGCATCGTGGTCTCTGCGTACCTGCTTCCTGCCTTCGTCCTCTCAACGGTCGCACAGTGATAGCGTGCGACCACCACCACAGCAACCCCATCTACATCCCACTTCTTTTTAATCTTCATCCTCTTCTTCCTCCCTGTCAGCCAACAACAAGCATCCAACACCCACACGCACTTGCACAATAGCCTATGCACGTGCTCAACTGCATGCAGTAGCATGCCCTTGCGTGTGCACAACCAGCCACGCGCACGCACTGCGTGCACCTGTCCATAGCCACGCAGCCACCCACGCACCTCATCTCCTTCTTCGTCTTCGTCATCTTCTTCCTTCTCTCCCTTATCTTCCTACCGCCAGCAACCACCCCCACAGAAAGAACCCAAAGACCCACTGGCCACCTACGTTCACAGCAACCACTGCAGGTCATGTCCCTCACTGTTGACATCACCAAAGTGCTCGCCTTGACCTCCGTCAATGACCCACGCCATCAGAGCCATCGCCGATAGTCCATGCATGTGCGTTGGAAACCAGCCGCCAGTGAGCTTCTCCTCTGTCGGCCGGCCACCTTCGACCATCTCCTTCGACGCTGCGACCTCCATCAGATCGGCCTCATCTTTGTCAACCTCCCTCGCTTGTCAGCAGCCTGTCGACGCTCCTTCTTCACACGCGAGGAAGAGAGAGGAGAAATCCTCTGTTTTTCTCGCAATTAATATTTACAGGTTATGCCATTGCGAAGTTCACTATTCTTTTATTTTTTTGAATTAATATATTGAAAGAATTTTTCATGGATATCCCCCTATTCTGTGTAAATTGCTTAAAGTCAGATTCTTCTCATGAATGTTATGTTGATTACAATGAGCAAGGTCTCATTTATTGGAAATTAATATTGCCATTGATATCCATTGCCAAGATAACATAATATTGGGTTGTGGTGATTTTGCATATAAACACCTACATTCCTAATTAATTATTTAGATTAAGAGTTTATGTGAGAAAGTGAGTTGCAATAATTAGTATGTACATCTGATGATATTCCTTAACAAATAAGCCATTCAATAGGCTAATTCCACCCTATGGAGACAACCTAACTCTTCATGGTTAGTTTTGAATTATTAAATATTTTTGAAAAGTGATTTTCTACCATGCAATGAACTATAACGACATGACATTTTATGTCAAAGTTTTCAACGAAAACGAAGATCGCTCTTTCACTGTTGGTTATTTCACAATTAACTCCCCCTTAAACAAGTAATATAAGCATCAATATAAGATCATGCATTTAGAGAGATAACAGTATAAAACTGAAGGAGATAATATTCATGCATCATAACAAAATGTCTAGAAAAGATAACATATAAAAGAGTCTAGAAGATAAACTGATACATGACAAAAATAAACTAATACAAGCAAATATAACACCTAATCATCTAGAGATGCCATAAATGCATCCATGGTGCTCTGAAGATCAGTATCTAGCTCAAGATCTAGTGAGTTTGATCTCATAGAAGATGTAGGTTGATCAAGGCAAAGGCATCACTGAGCTAAATAACGAGGTGTCGAATGTCTGGATGTCCTACAAGGAGGAGTGATCTGCTGGTCTGCTGGTGGTGCTGCTGGTGAAGCTGATGAAGTAGGAGGAGGAGGAGGTGCTGTAGAAGGCATGGTAGTTGAACGACGATGTCGAGGAGGACGGTGAATCTGCTATTGAATGCTATGAACAGACTTTCCAAGTCTATCCAAAAACTGACTCTGAGCATTCAGGTATTCTGATACCTGATGCCTGTGCCTCATCATGACCATGTCCATCTCCCTCTGCCTATCCATCATCAACGAAATACTAGCTGTCACATCCTGAATAGTGACATAGTCCCTGCTTGAAATATATCTCTCCAAGAGACTCCAGTCCTGGTCGTAGAAGGATGGTGATGGACTCACTGGAGGTGGACATGTCACAGTGAAGTGCTCATAAGGCGGGAATGGAGGAGGTACAGTGGTCTACTGTTGCTGCTGTTGCTCTTGTGGTGGACCCTCATCACAAGCTCCCTATGCTTGCTCCATCTTTGCATAAATGAGATTATAAAAAATGGAGACACGAGTGGTAAATGATTTATGATTAATGTCCATGGGTACACTGAAATGGAGAAAGATATGAGATAGAAGTGTCCCGAACAGGAAGGAGTTGCTAGGCAATTTACTCATGAGATAAAGAATCAAATGGTTTCAGTTGAACCGTTTGTTCTTCATGAAGGCATAGAGGGTGATCAACATAACACCATGGCAGTTTTCAAAAGATGTGGACTTGGACATAAAGTTCCACAAGAAAACATGGTTCAGAAAGTGAGGCAAACGATGGAAAATGGGTGACTTGGCAAGATGGCCGAAGTCAAAATGAGAGGGAGTAAGCAGGGTCTCCCTGATAGTGTCAGACTGAGTTTGCTGATGCAACTCAAGAAAAGTAGGTCCAACAGAAGGATAGACAAGAATCTCCATCAAAACATCCGCATTGACCAAAACTTCTATCCCGTATACGTTCGAGGTAAAGTTGATGTTGGAGCCTTCACTTGTATCTTAGAGATTGGCATAAAATAGGTGACAGGCCATGGGATCAACATCGAGAATGCGACTATGCTTGGAACCCGCATAAAAGCTCCGCTCAAACCAACGTAAAATCTGATGGTATGCAAATTTCTCGTGGATCCCAGGGAAAATAGGCTCGAAATAAGTGAAATCAATGGGTCTACCAACATGTGGAGAGAATTTACAAACAACAAGAAACGATCACGAGCGACCTCGGTAATGAAAAAGCGATCGAAAGTATCATCACGATGACTAGAAGAGCTATGTGGATGTTTTGGTGCCATGATAACATGCTGGAAAATATGGTCGGTCGATCAAAAATTTTGACTAGTCGACCAAAAAAGAATCGAATGTTTGGTTGATCAACCAAGTGGTTTGATCAGCCAAAAGACCGTAGACTGGAAGGAAAAAGGCTGTTTGACAAATGATAAACTCACGTACGCTACAAGATTTTTCAAGAAATAAATACAAAAACAAGATCGAGCAACTTAGAGTAAGTCAAAGCACATTTTAAACACAAGAAAAATCCAAAGGGATGGATGTATTCAAGGTTTAGAATGTACCAAGATCAAACCGAAGTTGGTCAATAAAAGGGAGGCCGGATGGAGGTCGTGCGAGGTGGTTGAAGTTGTACGAGCACGGAGGTCACAAAGTCATGTGATGGAGGATGCGATGATCGGGCATGCTCTTGCGAGGTCCATTGCACGAAGGACCAACGCATGGAGGAGGGCGTGTGCGAGGATGTCAGAGGCAATGGTGTTGGTCGATCAGAGATGACTTAAGGTTGTGGGGTAGAGTTCGAGAGATGTGGGGACCATTTATGATGGTTAAAAAGTGGGTTTAGGGGTAAAAACGAGGTGTTTTTAAAGAGAATGTGATTAGCAAAATAGGTAAATGCATTTAAGGTAACTAATCACATAGGTTAGAAATGGTAAACAAAGATTGTGATTGAAAAATGAGGAAACGAGATCCCAATTGCAAAGGTGTATCTGATGAGACACTCATCATGATCTCTAATTACCCCTAATTAACTAGTCTTCATAGTTAATTAGCTAAGGTTATGAACATATAAGGGTTAATTATAGAATAAGGGATATTTAGTAAAGGACCTTAAAATAAGTTGAAAATGACATTTTATCATTCAATTAACATTGTTAATAATCTAGTTAATAATTGGACTCGAAATCATGTTAATCATTCCCTTAATTAATAAGTTAAGTAACTTAAACTTAATGTAAACCTAAGTATATAATAACTTAAGTAATTTTACTTAATCTAGTAAATTAACCTAAAAAGGTCAAAAGTGTAAATTCAAGGTGAAAACATAATATTTACCTTATTTACTAACATATATAAAAAGTTGAAAAAGATCTAAGTTAAAATAAACCTTCAAAACCTAAGTTTACATTTTGGTCCTTAATATTCATTACAATTGGGTACTTATTTCTCACATAGGTCCTTAAGTTTTATTACATTTAAGTCCCTTTCCTTCTTCTTCTTCTTCAGCCGAATGAATGGCTGGCGGCAGACAATCATGCCACCGCATGATCACCTTCCTGCCAACATCATTCTTCTTTGTCCAAGCTCTTGCAGCTTGCGCTCACCACCTCCTCTTCATCCATCGATCTGGATTAACCGAAAATCCTATTTTTCAGTTGGAGATAACCTCACCGTCATCGGAGACGACACCGAAGGTTAAGCTCCTCAAGCTCCTTCTTCGGCCAGACCTCGCCATTCTCTTCGCCACCAACTACTGTAAATACCCCCTCACCTTTCAGATTTCACTCAAGTTGGCTCCCTTCCCTCTTCTAACACTGTAGCTGACTTTGATAGGCTATTTGTTCAAAACTCTGACGATTTTCTATTTCAATTTCTGACTTCCTCCATCCATTCTGATCAGCCGAGGAGATCTGCCATGGTCTGTCGCATCTCTGACACAGGCGCCGATCAAAGGAATCCTCCGCTCCACCTCAAATCCGCTCGCTGGAGATCTTTCTTCCACCCTCTGATTTCATCGTCCGCTATGAACCTTCGGCGGAGCCTTATTGACCCCTTCATCCAGGTAACACTAGATTAGGAGTAGGAGTAGGTTAGCTTAGTTAGTTAGTTTAGGTAGTTAGATTAGAGTAATTTTTGAGTTTTAGTGTATCTTTTCTTACTCTGGTGAACTCCTTGAGCTCACCAGAGTCTTAATTTCATCTTTTGAAATCGCTGTCATCCTTCCTTTAACTTCCATGATCATTTCCAAATAACTTAATCACTTAACTGATCACCTAATCTCCTAATTCATATTTCACCTCCACTAACTACTGTCACTGTCCATGGTGATAGTAGTGGGCTTAATTTCACCTTCATAGGGTCTTTCATCATTTATCCACCACTTATAGACCCTAATCGACACTATAATACATATAAATATCACATATAAATTACACAAGCTCCTGAGCTCGCTGTCAATGGCAGCTCAGGAGCAGTTCAAATCTGAAATTAAATATGTATTTATGAATATAAACACTTGACTTGTTGTCACCATTCAATTGAGTGGTTAAACAAGTCCTGAGCTTAATTCAAATCAGATTTTTAAAGAAATGATTTCACTATCAAATCTTACATTCAAAGAAATAATGAGGAATTAAATGAGATTCTGAGGTTCCTTGCAACCTCAAGATCCTTTTTAAATAAAAAATGGTAAGTTTTCACAATCTGTGTACACTTTTCAAATTTTCTGGACTCACCGGAGCTCCGGTGAGCCAAATTTGTATTTCAGCCTCTAGAATTTGTTGAGAAGCTCCAAAATGATATAATGTGGATCACTGATTATTTTAAGGATGTTTATTTGAGGATTAAATGACTGGAGCTGTAGAATGAACTTCATCTTCTCCAACTCCAACAGAGTTGGAGAAGTCTGATAAAGAGATATAAGAAGAATTTAAGGAACTCAGAAGCTTCAGTGCAATGCACTGAAGCTGTTTAAACCCTTAGAATACTGTAACAACCTCTGATTTCCTCTGACGAACAAAGTCATTTTGAACCTCAAGCGACGAGCTTGAAACCCTAGAAATCGGGGTCAGAACACTTATCTGAAGATCTGGATAAGTTCCTGGTGTTGAGGAGACTCTAGTTGAGGCTTTGATTTCTTGTGAAGTTTTTAATAGAAAGTCAAATTTTTGTGCCTTCATAGTCAAACTGAGTTCGATTATGGAGTTCTGAGCTCAATCTGAGGAATTGATGAGATTAAATGGATTCTGAGATTATGTTGGATTATTTTAGAGTGAATTAAGTGAGCTCAGATGATTTATTGTGTGAGAATTCAAGCCCTGTTAATTTGGGTTACTTTCGAACCCAAACTAACAGGAGAAGCATTTTGATGAGATATGAATTTAAATCCTACCTAGTTGAGTTAATTATAACCCTTAGAACTAGTTTAAATCAATCAAAGATGTTTCTCTATGTCTATTCATCCATTTCAGTTTGAAAATTTTGATCTCTGAAGCTTTCAGAGAAGTGAAAAGCTTCCCTACTGGTCCTGAAGGTCTTGTGAGCTTCAAGACTACACTAGCAGATGCAGAATAATATTTAGAACCTGTACAGACCTTTAAATAAGAGAGAAAAGTCCATCTGAGGACTCTGTAGACATAATCACCATTTCCAGGCAATAATAACCCGTAGGAACCCTTGATTTTATCTTTCAAATTGAAGAGGAAAACATCCTCTAATCCTTAAATTGACCCTATAATGGTGTAGATCAACCTTAGAGCTTTCTAACAAACTTTAAATCACTCGATTTGGAGCTCTGAGCTGGAAGTTATGATCATTTAAAGTTGGGTCTGGAAGTGGTTATGATAGTCCTACATCGCCAGTTTCTGAGCACGCGCATGGGGATAAAATGATTTTGTTACATGGGCACTTCAGTCGTTAGCGCTGAGGGGCACCGGTTACCGATCTGATTATCTGAGCATTCTGAACCTATTCTGTGCATGTGTGTGTGTGGGCTTGTGTGCCTACGGGTGTGTGCCTGAGTAGGAGTGAGCCAGTGTGCCCTGGGAGGGCGTGGCCTGGGAGGCCGGGTTGAGCAGAATTGGCTTGAGACTATGAAGTGATATGGAATAAACCGAAATTGAACCTAATTGTGATTAGGCGAGGATCGAGTAGGGTCTGGTCCCACCCTGGTCTTAGGGTGCTGTGTATCCTCGAAAGGACCTCGCCGCAAATAAAGTAACTTTTGGTTAAAAAAGTAAAAAAAAAACCCGGTTCAGCTGAAGGGCTTAAGGAAAGAGGAGCCGCTGAAGGTTAAGGTTAAGCTAAGTGTTGAAAGTTAAGGTTAAGTGAAGAGTTGAAGCAAAGGAAAGAAAGAAGAACAGGCACGAAAGGAACTAAGAGAATAGGCACTAAGGGAAGAGAAGAAGGCAGGAGAAGACTAAGGGAAAGAGAATAAAAGATAGGAAGAGAAGAAGGTAGGAATAGAAGAAGAGAGGTAAGAAAGAGAGCTCGAGATAGCGAATAAAAGGAAAAGAAGAGAAAGAAAGAGAGAAGAAGAGAGAGGCTAAAGACTAAAAAGGAATTTGTTTTACTTGCATTACTTTTTGTTCTTAATAATTGTAATAAGGCATGTTTTAATGGAACAACTTTTAATTGCCTTAATTTCTTTTGAAATAAAATTGGAAAACTAATATGTTTACATGTTAATAAAGTACATCATTTGAGTAAATATTTTTTTCATATGGAATTTTGTATATTCTCTATAGTTTAAATATTTTGGCAAAATTCATGTTTTAAAATCAAACTAGTTATACCTCCTAAACTTATAAAGGAAAATAAAAGAAAATTGGTGAATGTAGAAATTATTATACCTCCCATTGAACGACCTAGACTCAACCAGTAAAAAATTCTAAAATATTAGGTTAATTCAACCCTATACTACACAACCGACACAATTTTGAGTTAACCTAAGTGACTTTTTCTACTCTTAATTAAGTAAAATTAACTTAATTACTGAGTTGAGTAAGTCACCCGATCAATATCCGCCGAGTTTTGGTCAATCAAAATTTGATTTTGGTCAATCAAAATAAGAAACGATCGATCAAAATATGTATTTGGTCGATTAGAGTTTGAAAGTTTGGAGGGAAAATTCATGCCCAAATAGTTTGGTCAATCAAAAAATTCTAGTTGATTGATCAAAAAAAGAGAACCGTGGAGGGAAAATTCCCTCCAGGCAAATTCAAGTTTTGGTCAATCAAAACAATAGTTTTGATCGATCAAAGGTTGGTCAATCAATTTTTGAAAATTGTTCAATCAAAATAGTGAAAGAGTCAATTTTTAGGCCACTTAATTAAGCTCTTTTAATCTAGATAAGCCTAGTGAATGACAAATTTGATTAAGCCTATCATTTGATAAAGGTTTTGTGAAAATATCAGCAAGCTATTTGCCTGTGTTAATAAATTCTAAGTTGATGTCCCCTTTTAAGACATAATCTCTAAGAAAGTGATGTCTAATATCAATATGTTTAGTCCTAGAGTGTTGTACTGGATTCTTGGATAAGTTGATTGCACTAGTGTTGTCACATAAGATTTTGTTGTTCTTAAAAGTTAATCCAAAATCTTTTAAAGTCTTTTTCTTCTACAATAGTTGTGAACATGCTAAGGGTGATACTACATATTCTATTTCAGTTGTGGATAGAGATACAGTGTTCTGTTTTCTAGAGAACCAAGAGACAAGGGAATTTCTGAGAAATTGACAAGTTCCACTAGTACTCTTTCAGTCTGTGAAGCTACCCGCATAGTCAGCATCATAAAAGGAATATAATTCCAAAGTTTTTGACTTCAAATAGAAGAGTCCTAAGTCTTGTGTGTTGCTTAGATACCTAAAGATTCTTTTAACGGCATTCAGATGTGATTCCTTAAGGTTTACTTGAAAATGAGCACATAAACAAGTGCAAAATAGAATGTCAGGTCTACTTGCAGTTAGGTGTAATAGAGAACCTATCATGCTCCTATAAAGTTTTTAATCTACTGACTTACCTGCGTCATCAATTTTTAATTAGGTAGAAGCTGCCATCGGTGTTTCTTTGCCTTTGACTTTGTCCATTGAGAATTTCTTCAATATCTCTGTTGTGTATTTTGTTTGAGATAGTTGCCATCGGTGTTTGAAGATTCTGGAGCATAGTTGGTCAATCTGAAGACCTAGGAAGAACTTAAGTTCTCCCACCATACTCATCTCAAATTGATCTTGCATAACCTTTGCAAATTCTTCACAAAGTAGAACATTAGTAGCACCAAAAATAATATCATCTACATATATTTGAATTATTAGGAGGTCACTTTGTTTTCTTTTTGTAAATAAAGTTGGATTGATTTGACCAATTTTAAACTCATTGTCAATTAAGTATGTTTTTAATCTTTCATACCAAGCTCATGGAGCTTGTTTTAATCCATACAGTGCTCTGTTTAATTTGTATATGTGTTCTGGATGATTTGGATCTTCAAATCCTGGAGGTTGTTTGACAAAGACTTCCTCTTTAATGAATCCATTTAGAAAGGCACTTTTGACATCCATTTGGAAAAGCTTAAATTCCGTATGTGCTGCAAAAGCTAGCAACATTCTAATAGATTCAAGTCAAGCAACAGGTGCATATGTTTCATCAAAATTTATTCATTCCTCTTGATTATATCCTTGGGACACAAGTCTAGCTCTATTTCTAACTACATGTCCTGATTCATCAAGTTTGTTCCTAAAAATCCACTTGGTTCCAATAATAGTTTGTTGCTTAGGTTTTGGAACAAGTTCCCATACTTGATTTTTCCTGAATTGGTCATCTTCCATAGCAATAATCCAATATTTATCTAAAAAGGCTTCCTTAAAATTTTTAGGTTCTAATTGAGATACAAAAGCTGTAAAAGCTAATGTGCTAAGGGAAGATCTGGTCTGAACTCCTTTTGATAAGTCTCCTATTACTAGTTCTCTAGGATGATCTTTTACAAATGAGATATCTGTGGGTAGTTCATTAGAAATAATATCTTCTGGAATGTTTAAAGGATCATCTATTATATAATCATCATCATCAATCGTGGAAGATTTAGGTTGAACTAATGTTTCATCAAACGATACATACATGGTTTCCTTAACAATAGAATTCTTCTTATTAAAGACCCTATAAGCTTTACTTCTGGTTGAATAACCTAGGAAAATCCCTTCTGAGCTTTTTGCATCAAACTTATCAAGATTATCTTTAGTGTAAGTATAAAACATAGACATCCAAAAATTTGAACTAGGAAATTCTAGGTGTTCTTCCATAATAGAGTTCAAAATGTGTCTTCTTTAGAATTAGTCTGATCAGGGTTCTATTTTGGATATAACAAGCAGTGTTTATAGCCTCAGCCCAAAAATATCAAGGCAGCTTTGACTAGCACAACATTGTGCAGGCACACTCTTGTACTATCCTATTTTTCATCTCAACTACACCATTTTTCGATGCAGCTTTAGGGAATGCAAATTCATGTTTAATTCCATATTGATCATAAAACTTCAAGAAAGATTTATTTTCAAATTCTCCACCATGATCACTTCTGATTCTAATTACTTCTGATCCCTTTTCATTATGTAATCTTCTAACTAATCTGCTAAAGGCATCTAAGGTTAAGTCCTTGCTCTTTAGGAATGATACCCAAGTAAATCTAGAGAAGCTGTCAATAATGACCAAACAATTTCTGCACCCACTTAGGCTTTCGGATTTGGTTGGTTTGAATAAGTCTAAGTGAAATAGCTCCAGGGGTTGAGAAGTGCTAACCATCCTTTTTGGTTTAAAAGGATTTTTGGTTTATTTGTTGACTTGACAAGAATCATAGACTTTGCTTTTCTTGAGGTTGATCCTTGGTAGACCTTTGACAAGTTCATGTTTCACAAGTTTACTAATGTTTTCCATGTGAACATGACCTAGTCTTTTATGCCAAAGGGTTGCTTCTTCGTCAGATACGACTAGACATTCAAGACTATCATATTTGTCCAAGCTTATGGTGTAAATATCTTTGTGTCTATTTCCTTTAAGAATAACTTGATTTGTTTCTTCATCACGAATTTTAAAACCTTTTGATGTAAATGTAATTTTGTTCCCCTTATCACATATTTGGCTTACACTTAATAGATTGTGTTTTAAACCTTTAACTAAGTGCACATTATCAATAGAAAGAGAAGAATTACCAATTTGGCCAGTACCAATAATACGGCCCTTGTGGTTGTTCCTGAACATGCCCGTACCACCTTCCTGAAGGTTGAGTTGTAGGAATAGGTCTTCCTCGCCGATCATGTGCTTGGAATAGCCGCTGTCCATAATCCATCTTCTTTCTTCTCTTCCCTGTCATTGATTTGCGATTGTGAGGCTTCATTTGGTATAGTGGGTTCAATGTTCCGTTGATTTGTTGAAATGTCCACTTCCTATAATCTACTGAGCCTACAAAACTAGATTGCAAAATGCTTTTTGGTACCCATTTTTGTTTGGGTCCATAGTGGTTAGTTTTCATTTCCTGCTTTGGCAATCTACCTTTCTCTTTGTTTTCACTAGAACTAGATGCTTGATAGCTATTCTTTGGTATATAGCCTAACCCAAATTTTGTGGTGCTTTGTGTTCGCGGCATAGATTGCATAGAGAGTTAGCACATTGTAGTATAGCTCGAAATACGTCTCGAGCAAATAAATTAACAGAACTTGGTGAGTCCCGATTGATCATAGGGAGGCAAAAAGCACTTTTGATTTCATACATTTGTTCTCAATATGATTACTAAATAATAGAAACAATCAATCACAATATTCACATTACAAAGAGATTGAATTTGATATACATGTAATAGACTAAAAACATAAATATAAACAACTACAACTGTAACAGAATAAGGGCACCACGAGTGGTTCATGGTGGCCTTTTGGAGAGGTTGGGAAGAGTAGCAACAATCCGTCGGGGTGGCCCAACGGATGCTTCAGACGGAGGTGCAGAGATAGATGCAGAGAAGACAGGAAGAAGAAGAGAGAGGTTGAAGGAGGAAGAAGAAATATGAGAATTACCTTCCAAAGGGGGCCCTTAGGCCTCTTTTTATAGCTTTAACGAAGGGTAATTAAGATATTTGGCCCCTTAAATCCATTCAAATGCTATAGATTAATCAGATCCGTTGATCGGGAGATCAACGACTCTGATTAAGCCTTCCAAATTCTTCTTTTATCCTTGGTTGAATCTGGTGCTGCCATGTGGCAGCCTGTCGAGCGTCCAACCTCCATTGCACGGCTGCAGATCGCCCGCTCTCATGCCTTTGTTTCCACTCCTTTGTCATTCACCTCTTCTGTGCACCCAATCGTTACGATCGGACGACTTAAATGTGTGCTCCATCACCTGTTGTAAATTCTAAAGCATTTGCACGCGTGTCTCCGCACGCATCATTGTGTGCGTTACTGATCCAACGCCTCCATGCCCGCCACATGTCTACAGCCGAGTCACCCGATGAAGATTTGGCGGTCAATTGCACCTGCACTCGCCGCTTCTCCTAATTTCACACCAGGCACGTTTCGATCTCACGTCACCCGCTATTTGTTAGGTGCCCTCTCCGCTACGCTACACGCATGGATGGTCACGTCTTCCATTTCCTGTGCGGCTGCTCTTGGCCATTGGATGGGAATCCAATGGTTGAGATCTCTCTTGTGCATGATGAGGTAGCTGGAGGTGGTGACATGGTTGCATCGAAATAGTTGGATGACGATCCAATGGCCTGTGATTCTCCTTTCAAAATTAGGGCATGGTGAGGGGTAGCTACGATGGTGCCACGTGGCACGTTCGTGGCCTTCCATCTTCTTCTCCTTGTATCTAATGACGTAGGCCTCCGAGTAAGTTGATTTCTGCACCGTTGGACTGCAAACGTCGATTTGGATCCATCCGTGTAGTTGGATTTGTCATCTGAGGTCCAGATATTCTTTAATTTCCCCTTGGCTCCTGCTTCTTCTACGGACTCCCTAGGGTGCTACGGGAGTTTGATTGATGCGCTCTTGGAAGCATTGGGCTCCCATCGTTATTTTGAACAGATCCATAAGGTTGGATTGATCATCTGTAGACCTGGATTACCTGCAATTAATAATACCTCTCAAATAGCACATTATTATGTATAAAACTTATAACTCATCTAAGATGCAAAGTACGATGTGTATGCATGCAAAATACCCATGTTAAGCTAGGTTCTACCTTAATTCAGGAGAATTAGGGTTTATGATTGCTGCACAATCATATCCCCATGCCTAAATCATGCTAGTCCCTAGCAAGTGCAAGACTGAATGCATTTTATCAAGAGTTTACTAAAGGTTTATTTCTTTTTGTTTCATCCAAAAATTCAGAATCCAGATAACCATATAATTTTGTAGCTTCTACAATGGATCCAAGCGAAGAGTCGGTACACATTTAAAGCTTGTACTTGGCCCCTAGTAAAATTCTATTGGGATAGGCAAACCTCTTCTCTTGGGGATATAAACTATTCTCTGATTTTAGCCCCGGCTTTTGGCTTAGGTAGCAGATGTCTGAGTTAACTATATTTGTATTTGATGGCTCACTCTCTTTTGGTGCTGCATGGAGACTAGTATTTCAGAATCTAGATTATTTGATTATTGAATAACTTCACTTAGAGAAGGGCTGAAAAACCATGCTCTCTTTAATCTTTTATACTTTTTCTTTTCTCTCTTTCTCTCTCTCTATCTTTCTTTTTCCTTTTCTTCTTGAGCTCACATCTTACTAGATTTGCAACTATATTTGGTGGTCTTACATGGCATTACACTTTAATTAGGTTCTAATAACCCTATGACTATGTCAGAATCCTCAGCCCGTATTCAAGTAGTTAGAAATACAGAAAAATAGGTTAAGGCTGTATTTAGTGATTTGTTGGAGATGGTAGGTGTTTTTGCCACAAAACATTTTGACTTACATAACTCAAACTTCTTAACATAACATTTTTTCTTTCACAAGCAAATATCTCCTTTGTATGCTTTTTCTTGTTGTTGTTTTTTTTTTATCAATATATATATCTACCGACACAATGCCGTTACCAACATAACATAACGCAACAATTCAACACGACATACATACTTTTATTCATGAGGCACTATTTGGGATTTCTAGGGATGGCCAAGAGGATCTCGGGTGGCTTATTTGGTGGAAGTGCCTACTCATGGCATCGGGTAGGTATTGGATAGGATAATGTATTTCTGACCTTGACATCAATACCCTCCTTTAGCCGAGGATTTTGTAGAGGACAGTCTTGACCATCCACCTCAGTTCTAGTTTTATCAGAACCCACTCTCTGTGTTTTTACCTTATTTGGTGGCTCTCGTATGGAATTTCTCACAGATTTAGTATGCAAGAACTGAGAGTGAAAACTATGCTCATCTTCGAGTGTCATTATTCAATTATTAAAGATTAAAGATTCCTTACACTAGCCTTAGAGCACCAGTAGACTCTTTACTCTCATCTCACGTATGTTTTGGTGGATCTTGCTAGAAGATGGTTCACCTAACTCCCTGATTGCTGTCTAAGGGTTCAGGAGAAGAAGTAATGCTTCTTCTCGACAAAGTAGAGATGTCTATCGATTTTCACAGTGAATCCATTGTAAATTCTACATGCAGATGTAAGGTTATACTAGATTCTAAGCTTAGGAATCTACTAAAGAATAAATCTTTAATAAAACTTGATAAACCAATCTAATCCCCCACTTGTTGGTAGAAAATTCTTAGTTTTTTATGGACTACCCCCCCATGCCTAAGTGTTTACATGTCCTCATGCATGAATAAAAGAAATAAGGCAGGGTGTATGTGGATAGAAATCACCTGAAACTGCTTATGAGTTGTCATTCATCTCATGCCATCACTACAATGCCATACACAATATGCAAAACAATATGCAAATAATATGCGAAAATGAAATATGCCATGTATATATGGTATGTATATATGTATACGTGCTGAGTTTAATGCCTCCAGCTGGGCCACTAATCAGTCACACGTCCTCAGTAAGATGTATCATTTCGTCAGTAGGAGGAGGTTCCTAGGCAAAGAATGGTTTGAGGCACTGGCCATTAGCCATAAAAACATGCCTAGATTTCGAGTCTTCAATTTGGACCGCCCCGTTAGGATATGGGTGGACCACCAGAAACAGCCCAATCGACTTGGACTTTAGCATTCCTGCAAAGAATTTGAGTCAGGAGTCAAACAACTAGACCTGCTAGTTAGGTGCGAATTCCTTCCTCCGGATGTGTCGATCATGGAAAGCTTTTGTTTTGTCCTTGTATATTTTTGCATTCTCGTAAGCTTCCCATCTAATCTCTTCTAACTCGCTGAGCTAGAGCTTCCTTTCATAACCTCCGGCCTTGAGGTTAAAATTACACTTCTACACTGCGCAAAAGGCATGGTGCTACAGCTCCACAGGACGGTGACAGGCCTTTCCATACACCATGCGATATGGTGACATTTCGAGCGGGGCCTTGTATATGGTCCCATATGCCCATAGTGCATCAATTAACCGATCGACCAATCCTTCCTATCAGGTCTAAACGTCTTTTGAAGGATAAGCTTGATTTAACAGTTTGATACTTCAGCTTGCCCATTGGTTTGTGGGTGATATGGGGTAGCAACGCGGTGCTGCTCCTCGTATTTCTTCAATAATGACCTGAAATGGGCATGGATGAAGTGGCTTCCCCCATCGCTTATCAAGGTGCGGGGACTCCGAATCTTGCAAAAATGAATTCCCAAACGAAGGATATAGCAGTCTTATGATCAGCTCGTCTTGCCAAGATAGCTTCTACCCACTTTGAGACATAGTCTACTACGAGGAGTATGTACTCAAAGCCATGCAAGTTCAGGAAGGGGCCCATAAAGTTGATGCCCTAGACGTTGAACACTTCTATGGCTAGAATGGATTGGAGAGGCATCATGTCTCTCCGGGTCATAGAACTGACCGCTTGGCATCTCTTACAGCACTTGGCAAACTCGTGTGTATCTCTGAAAATGGTCGGCTAGAAAAATCCCGACTGCAAAATCTTTGCATCGATCATTTGGCCAGAGAAATGACCCCCATAAGCATCACTGTGGCAGAAGGATAGCACACTAGAGATTTCCGAATCAGTGACACATCAACGAATGATTTGATTAGCCCCAATGCAAAAGAGCAATGGGTCATCCCAAAAATAGAATTTAGCCTTTGATGTAAATTTGAGCTTTTGATCCTTGGATAATCCCTCAGGTATCCTGCTTGCGACAAGATAGTTTGCTATATTAGCATACCAAGGAAACATAATAGAGTTGATAGATAATAGAGACTCATTCAGAAATCAGTTAGATATCAGCGAGGAATACAGAATGTAGTCTGGGTCTAGTCGAGACAACTGATTTGCCACAACATTATGTGCTCCAGCTTTGTTGCGGACTTTGACATCGAACTCTTGCAAAAGAAGGATCCATCTGATAAGGTGGGGTTTGGAGTCCTTCTTTGCCAACAAATGTCAGAGGCTGGAATGGTCAGTGTAGATGATAACTTTGGACCCGAGTAAGTATGACCTAAATTTCTCCAACCCAAATACCACGCCTAGCAATTCTTTCTCAGTGACTGTATAGTTACGCTAAGCCTCGTTTAGCATTTTTCTAGTGTAGTATATTACAAATGGATGGTGCTCCCGATGTAGGCCAAGAATGGCTCCGACAGTGAAGTCGGAGGCATCACACATCAACATGAAATCAAGCGACCAGTCGGGGGATGGAGAATAGGTGCACTAGAGACAGTGCTTCGCATGGTCTCGAAAGCGCTGAGACACGACGAGTTGAAGTCAAAGGGCGTGTTGGTTACCAGAAGATTCGTTAATGGACGAACAATTTTCGAGAAATCTCGAATGAATCTTTGATAAAATCCAACATGCCCTAAGAATGATCCGATTTGCCTAACCAAGCTAGGCGGAGGTAATCGTGAAATGATTTCAAACTTAGCTCAATTGACCTTGAGTCCATTAGAAGAGATCCTATGACCTAATACGATGCCATCCCTCACCATAAAATGGCTTTTTTCCCATTAAAGTACTAGCTTAGCCTCTAAACATCTCCTCAGAATCATTATGAGGTTATCAAGGCAAGATGATAAATCGTCTCCGAACACGGAGAAGTCGTCCATGAACACTTCTACGTAGTCACTGATCATGTCTAAAAAGATGGCCATCATGCATCGCTGAAAAGTAGCTGGTGCGTTGCAGAGGCCGAAAGGTATCCGCTTAAAAGCGAATGTTCCAAAGGGACATGTAAAAGTCATCTTGTCTTGATCTTCCAGGTTGATTGCAACTTGATTATACCCAGAGTATCCATCTAGAAAGTAGAAGAAACTACGCCTGGCTAGCTGTTCTAGAATCTTATCAATAAAGGGTAAAGGAAAATGATCCTTTTTGGTAGCCGAGTTTAGCTTTCTGTAATCAATGCAGACTTGCCAAGAAGTCATGGTGCGGGGCGGGATGGGTTCGCCCAAGTCACTTTTGATTACAGTGAGTCCAGCCTTTTTGGGCACTAACTAAATGAAACTCACCCGCTGGCTATCGGAAATAGGATAGATAATGCCCACGTCTAGTCATTTAATGATCTCCTTCTTAACAACCTCCAACATATTTGGATTTAGGCACCTCTGAGGTTGTCTCAATGGTCTCACCCCTTCATCACTGTAGATATGGTTAGTGCAATATGAGGGGCAAATTCGATGGAGATCAGCAATGCCCCACCTGATAGCAGCCCTATGTGCTTACAAAACGGAGATCAACTGGTGTTCCTGATCCGAAGTTAAGTGCCATTGATAATCATGGGATGTCTCACTTTCTCCTAGAAACACGTACTTGAGTGAATTAGGTAAGGGTTGTAACTCTAGTAGTGGAGGGTGGGGAGGGGGGTTATGCAAGGGAGGAGAGGAAACAAAAGTGAAAATTTGCTAATCCTGACTAATGAAGAATCCGTCTACAGTTGTCATGTAATCCTGTCTCAAGATATCAGTGCTGGATATGACAGGATAGTCAGGATCAGGGGTGTTAGGAGCAGATGAACACCCATGACAACCAGATCCATGGGATGAAATGTGTATGTCATTAGTCCCAGTCTTGTGTGGATTATGATCTAAGACCCTTGATAGTGAACATGAATGTACCATTGGGTCGCTGTAGAGGAGCCCAATGTTCCCATAGAAAGCTGAATCTTTATCTTCACTATCCTCCTCGATTAAATCACAATCAGAGTACTTTGATGCCTTGAAAATGTCCAGTATAAGCTTTTCATTCCCCAGGGCAATCTCCATGCACCCTGATGAACACTCAATGTTTGCGCGGGCGGTTGCCAAAAATGGGCGACCTAGAATAATCAGTGCATCACGGAGATTAGGAGAAACCTCCACATCAAGAAAGAAAACATCTACTGGAAAGCAGAATCCTTGGACTTTTACGATCACATTTTCAACCACCCCCTTAGTGTTTTTATCGATCGGTCAACCAACTATATGGTAACTGAGGTGGGCTTTAACTCCTCAAATCGAAATCGATCAAATACTATGGTGGGAGTTAGGTTGATGGATAACCCCAAATCATGAAGGGCCCTATCAAAAGGGGAATCCTGCAAAAAGCAGGAAATCAGTGGTGTGCCCAGGTCCTTTTTAGGCGGTAAGTCGGCTAAAATAACTGTGCTAGCTTCCTCAGATAATACTACTTGTCATCCGATCCTCTGCTGCCACTTTGGAGTATAGTAGTCTTTAAAGAACCTAGCAACAGCAAGGATGTGATCTATTACTTCGAGGAGAGGGACCTGAATGTGAACTTCCTTGAACATAGAATTCCGGGTGTCCTTTTTCCTTTCTGAATCTCACGTTAGGGAGCGGGAAAAGGGACGGGAATTTCAAGGTCTAGGGGCTTCTTTCCTTTATCTAATGAAGATGGCTTGTGAAAGGAAGAGGGTTGTGAGCCATCTCGTGGTAGAGCATAGGAAAAATCATTACCTGCTTGCCTAGGTAGCGGGTCCAATGTAGTCTTTCCGCTCCTTAAGGTGACAACTTTTGCATCGGCATGCTGTCCATGCAGGGGTAGAGGAGCGGGTTGGTCTGGATACACAGGGATAGGCAACAAAGGTGGCTGATCGAACCCATAATCGGGTGGTGCGGTAGGTGCTTGCATAATAGCGTGTGCCTGCCTTTATGGTGCTTGGAATATAGGTGGGGCTCCTGATTAGCCCATATTTGTGGGCTATTTAAGTATTTAAGTGTCTAGACATTAAGTTAATTTTAACAATTAGATAGCATACATTAGGATGTAAATAAATTCATTCATATTTTTAGCTTAAGTGCATAATTCATGCATTTAGAATTAACCTAGGGTTGCATACATTTAATTAGTTAATTAATTAGGTGCACTATTTTAATTAACATAGAAGTTAAGGAGTTATGTATAAATAATCCTAATTATTTTATTCTTTTTTCTTCTTCTTCTCCTTTGCAGGTAACTCCTCCGTCTCCACCTCCTCCTCCTGCACATCACATTGATTCTAGGTGGCTTTTGAATTTCAAATCTTTGTAGTCGTGGCTACAAAAGAGGAGGGGCTGTCGTTTAAAAGGAGGCCACCACTCCTTTGTTCCTCACTGTGTGTAGAGAACTTAGCTTCTCATCCATTCATACCACTGGCCTCTAATAATAATAATAATTGAGAATGGATTGGTTGTAATGTTTAGAATTGATGTGTCATGTTGTAGTATGTAACACTAAGAGTGTCATAGTGGTGAGTTAGGGTGAGTACCAGTCATTACAACAATTATTATTATTTACTTATCTAATTTTTACTGGTTTTGTTCCAGGTTGTTCACTGGGAGGCAATTTATGAATTACATCGTTCACTCTTTGATCTCAAAATTATCTTCTAATTCAAAAAAAAAAAACTTTACAACTCATTAAAGAATGAATATAAAAATGGTTTGCCTAATTACAAGTTAATTGTAATGCTTGTAAAAACTAACTAAAAACAAGCACCAAACAATTTATTACTATACCTTAAACTATGTATTTACAAGTTATAATATTAATACTAACATGATAGTACATAATACACTAAGATGTCAAAGTATACTAGCTTAACTTACTAGTTTGTTATCTACAGTAACACATACAGCAGTTTTAGTGATAGACATAAGCATCGCTAAATCTCAGAAAACACTATACAAACCTAAAGAGGGAAAACTGAGGTCTTTAGCAATGTTTATGGGGTCATTTTACTCTGTTAGTAATTATATAGGTTTACTTATACAAATAATAGGCTATACTATGTGTACATATGTATACACATATATATATTTATCTTTTTATTGTATTTGTATTTACATATGTATATGTCTTCTATCTTTCTCTGTATGTACACTATGTTTCTTCTGTTTCTCTTCTCTATTGTTTCTGCGTTATCTTTCTCTGTTATGTACACTTAAGTCATCATTAACTTTTATTAAGCAGTTCAAAATGTGTTCAATTTACGGGTGCGCCTTTCAAGGGATACGCTGCACTCAGAGGGTGGAACCAAACCTCTACTAAGTGCACCCTAACATTAATTAGGCCATTTAAGTTTAATTATGCTTTCAGAATCAGCGCAGGGCCACTGCCCCACGCACACTCGGGCCCCCGGCCCCACACACAATGTACATTTTCATCACAATGCTCAGTGTTTCGGGTGCCCGGCGCCCGTGACGACTGGGGACTATAGAGACGAATTCATAAAATAGCGCTACGCGCAGTTTGCAGCGCATGATGTGGCGCTTTCCAGCGCCACATCTGCGCTGGAAATCGGGCGTAGCTGTGCCTGGAGGCGAATTTGGCCCTCGATTTGAGGGCGATAAATTATTAAAAAAAATAAAATAAATTATGGACAATAAAGTATTTACATAATACTACATAATTGTTTAAATAATTTTTAATTTTAATTAGGTTTACTATACAAATAAATTCATTAAAGTAGGCTGTTTGTACAGGCTAATTTAGGTGCTTTATTAGTTAATTACTTATAAGTTAGTTAGTAAATGGTCTAATTGACCTTATACAGATTTAGATTATATACTTAAGTATTTTATACATATTTTTATTATATTTTTATGAATTAATTTATGTTTTATTTATATTAAAGTACCAGCTTTTGGCTGCTTAGCTTGTAAACTAAATACAGTAATCTAAAATAGGTATAAATATACTTTACTAGCTTAAATTACTTACTATATACATTAACCTAAGTCTACATATTAAATTAAATTACTTATAACCCTAGATTACTAATTTATCCAATTTATATGTATATATACTATTCAAGAGGTGATTAATTATGTACACTTACATTTCAGTAGATATATACATACTTTACATAGTTATTATGTACAGTATAGTTATAGTTAGTTGTATATATATATATGTACAGTATCAGATTTCAGTTAGATTTCAGCAGGAGGTGAGAAAGGAAGGATTAATTGTGTTTAATTTTCTTTTTCTAACAGCAGCATCAGCCACTGTCAGAGATGAGAACGGGAATGCAGCTTCAGAGTGTTCAGTGTTTTAGATGAGAAGGGAAGAATTTAGAGAAGAGGGAAATATGTAGCTGCAAGATGCAGCAATTCACTGTGTAACTGGGATTAAAATCAATCAAAATCAACTGAAAAACAGATAAGTAAATCCCAATTCTGAGAAGGGTTCAATTTCTCAGGAAAATCAATAAATGTCTCAATTCAAATGCCCAAAAACCCTCATCAAAAACCTCATTTCAAATTAAATCCAAAAACATCACAGAATTAATTCTTCCTAATGCTATAGACAGCATGAAGGAGGACTTAATTCAGTCAAATTAAAACCATAAGATCAAATCCCAGTTTCTTGCAACCTTAAGGAGTATTGAGAACTCCTTAAGTTAGGAAATCACCATACAAATCACCTCAGTAATTATCACAGTAATCATCAAAACAGAAAATGTATGGTTATTCTGAATTATCAAAACAGTACTGAGAATTCATTAAGGGAATTCATAGTAACTTGTGAATGCATTAATAGTATAGCAAAACAGATTCAAGGATGGCTCTTCTGAGATGGTTTCGGTCACCAGAAAACCTCTTAGAGTCCTCGCCAACAAGAAATTCAAATCATCTTCAATCTGTCAGATTAGGCAGTGAAATCCAGAAAGCAAAAATCCTTAAAATCCATGTTGACAAGAAATCTGACAAACTAAGGAATTCAACCCAAGATCAAGGGGCTTTTGTGATCAAATATGGGGTGAGTGAGAAGCCCCTTAGGTGCTTGTGATGCCAATTTCAGATCTGAGGTTGTAAACCAGCCAGATCTGAAATTGGATCAGGGTGTGTGGGTGAAAGATGAGAAAAACTTGTCGTAAAAAAGAAATCAGAACTGGATTGTGAAAAAAAATGGAGAGGGAGATAATTTGAAACATGATTTGATGAATTCTTCCCCTCTGATCTGGACTGATCAGAGGAGGTGAGGGAAGGGAATTAAAACTAATTCTACTCCTACAGCTACTTTAACCTATAGCGAAAATTAAACATTAACAATTATGCTAATTCTACTCTAAACTACTTAACTACAGCTAAAACTAACAATTATGCTAATTCTACTCTAAACTACTTAACTACAGCTAAAACTAATTATGCAAAATTAAAAACCTAAACTAACAGGAAGAATGGGACCTATGGGTCCTTAGCTGGTGGCTAAGGAGGAAGAAAGGAGGAAGATGACTCCAGCGGAGGGAAGAGTCTGCTAGTGAGGCTCCAGGGTCATCCTCAGGTGCTACGAATTCCTTAGCGACGAGGAGTGTCGAGAGAAGGTGATGATTTCACAGCCGGGGCTATGAAATCAGAGGCTGGATGGGGAGGAGAGACTGGAGTGGATGAATTGATCGCTAAGAGGTGTAGGAGGGAGCGATCCCTTGCGTGCGACACCACTGAGGTGCTTAAGTAGCAGCTCAGTGACTGAGATCATCGCGTAGGTGAGAATAAACAAGATGCAACCGGCGGCGAGGATGTGAGGGGCGGAGCGCGCGATGAGTTGAGCACAAGATCTGACCGTCAGATGAGATCTGGGGAGAGAGGTGAACGCACGCACCAAATTGTGCGAAAGTTCCAATAGAATCCAACCGCAGATCGAGATCTAAAGAGCGACGGACGGCTGAGATTGGCCGTGTTCTTCACGTGCTACAGTGCACGTGAAGAGCAGTAGGGTTCTCTCTGAAATGAGGAAAAATTGCAGGAAGACCCTTGAACGAAGGGGTAGAAATATTGCATGCAGGTCCATAAGTGAGAAGAGTAACAACTAGAAGGGCCCTGCAAGATTTCAAAAGGGTCCCTACAGCTTACAAGCAGGTCCAAAAATGAGTTTTTAAGGGTCAAAGTATAATGCATGAAGCACCTAAGTATAAACTATCTATTTCAAAACCTAAATGATGTCCAATTGCCTTCAAGTTTTTATATGTGCTTAATTGAACATTGAAGACATTGATTTTGCTTCTGATTTGGCCTTTCAAACTTATTTATGTGTTCAATTGACCCATGGATCGTCATTTGTATTTTGCTTTCAGAATATCTCATTTTTGTGACCTAATTATGAAGTTTTAACACAAAGTAAAGGTTTTAGGTCTTTTTCTTTAATTCCCACACTTAACCCTTTTTATCTATTAATTTGATATTGTTTTGCTTAGTGTCTAGCTTAATTTCAGCTTTTTAGCCATGATGAGTAGCTACTCATCAGCCTCCCACCACGGCAGTGCAACTCCACCACCATGGGCATGTGGGGTAACAACCCACACCACCAACAGTCCCTGCAACTTCTCCTGCTCGCGCCTCAACCCTGCCAAGCACGCCTGCCCACCGCGTGCCCTCACCTCAGCTAGCAATCCACGCTAGCGCCTACACGCCTACACCTTCACCTCTAGTGCACACGCCAGCGCCTACACACCCTTGCCTAGCGCACCTGCCCACCGTGCGCCTTCACAAGCCAGCATGCCCTAGCACCCTCGCCTCACTCCAACAGACCCTGCGCGCCTTCACCTCCAGCGCACCCACTCCTGCACACCAGCAGTACCCCGCTCCAACTTCTCCATACAACACCTGCAGCCGGCACCAACAGACCCCCACGTGCATCATCTAGCAGCACTTGCAGTGCCCCTAGTGCCCACGCGCCGTGCCTCCTCGCACTTGTAACGCCCCCAGCACCCGCGTGTTGCCCCTCCTCACGCCTGTAGCACAGGCGGCCAGCAGGGGCAACCTCCAATGCAACCACTTCTTTCCTCTGGCAGGCCAGCTCTGACCACCATCCATTGAGCCGTCACCACCGTTAGGTGCGGATCGAGGAGGGCTACCTCTGGTTGCCAACTCGCCGTCCATCTCTCCTTCATCCGTGCACAAACTCAACCCAAACCTAATCCCCTGTTTCATCCTCAATTAATAATTACATTTCATGCCATTGCCGCAAAAAATGAATTTTGATTTATCATTATTTTATTGTGGTGAATTTATGCCTTCAAGCTCATGCCTCTAGAGATTGTTAAACCTTGTTATTCATCAATATGTGCATTAAATTTAATTTTGAATGACATTTTTGTATGCATGCAAGTGAATAGTACATGGCATACTCTTGCACATGGATAATTTTCTGACATAAAAATTACATTAACACCCCTTGACTTCTCCACAAATTTAAGGTCTACTTTCAGAGCTACACAGGCATTATTTGATCTGGCAAATAGTTTGGCGAATTTGATTCTGACCTAATTGTGAGTTTAACTAAGTCATTGCCTCCCTGTGGACACAAGCCGCTCTCCTATGAGTGGTTTAATTTTAATTTTAATTGTTTTGTTAAGCGATTTTCCACCACTTTGATCCTTCAACAACAAATCATCTTAATACATTATTCGAAAGTGAAAACCGTCTTATCAAATGGAACCATTGCCTGGGAGGCAACAGCCCTATTAGACTCGCATTTATTTAATTATTTGTTCACATTTTATTTGAGGCATATTTAAATTCAAATTTCTATTTGGTGCGAGGTACATGTATTTGGTGACATCTTGTCGCACCAGCCTCAAAGATCAGGGGATCCTTGACATCGTCGGTGGAGTTGCAACATTGGGAGAAAAAGCATCACACCTGCATCTTCATCTCATCCATTTAGCTCTATATAGATTTTATTTTTTCTTTCTTCTCTTTATTTTAGTACATTCATTTGGAAAACCCTTGTTCTGGGGTACAGTTGAGGGGTTTGTTCCCCGATTTTGTTTTAGGCCCGTGTTGGGTAATTTTTGTGAGCCTATTCCCATTTTATTTAGTTCTAGTTTTTCTTTTGTGAATTGATTTTATTTTCTTGATTGTGCATAAAAAAAATAATAATAAAAACATGAGCTACCTGCTAGAAGCTGCCTGCCCCTAGGTCGTATTATTTAGGATTGAATGAGTAGCATCTAGATTCCTATCTTGCATATTGCATGAAGAATGCTGGAATCAGGTACGCACTTCTAACTTTGCATTTCTACCTGTCATGCAAATGCATTTGGATTAATTTCAAGATAACCTAATCTGTATTGAATAGATGTAACAAGTGGTCACATATTTTTTCGAAAAAGGGCTGATTAAAGGAGGGACATTTAAAAACCAAGGATTTGATTTTCAAACTTGGTGTGCGATTCAAAATTTAAAATCTTTTGCGATGTTTGCACACTTATATCTCTTGCACCACGGCACGCTTTTAGACACTCTTAGGTTTGGAACGGCTAGGACTAGAGCCTCCTATTACTGAGGTCTAAAGTGACCCAAACTTTAGTTCAGAGGTGAAGTTGCCTCCAAACCTTGCAGATTGAGGGTAGTTAAGAGGCACCGTGAACGCAACGCTTCAAAGAAAGGGTTTAATCCTACTTGCATCCTTCTTTGCCGTGTTTGGGGGTGACTAAACTTTTTGGGGTTTTGGGAGGATCACCTAAGTCCCAGTTAGGTCTTCTTAGGCAACCTGTAGGTCAACAATAGGTGCGTAAATTGATTGAACAAATTGTATTGTCACCTACAATCTAACTTAAAATCAAAAGCCTAAACTGGGAAAGACCTAAAAAGTCCTTTTTGAATTGTGTTTTGCTTGGGGAATTCTGATTGAGGTGTGAGTTAGAATGGACCACATTGATTTTCATCCTTTCACATCTTGCCCACACCCTTACCCCCACTCCACACTCTTTGATCCCATACGCCGAGATGGTCTATACTTTGATGGACATAATGACAATCATTGGGATCCGTTTTACTCTTATTATAGGAGTATTATCCTGGTTAAGCCCCAAATCAGTGAGCACAACCTAGGAGCGGGATTTTCTTTGCCTAGTATCCCACACACCGTAGAAATACCCAACCCACCCTCCCTGAATAATTATAATGGTTGGACAAACACTCCTAGGTACTATAAGCCTGAGCCTGACTTCTCTCCTGATAGAAATGACCTCTCCTCCTTGAAGATGGAAATACAGAAAATGCAAGATGAAATGATTGAATTGTTAGGAGAATCTTCAAGAGAAAGCCAACAAGAAAGAGATGAAATTAGCCACCTAATCTACCCCATTGAGGATGGCATACACCCCTCTACACTAGATGAATCTCTCATGGGAGAGCTACACTTTAAGTTGGAGGGAAATTTTGGGGATTATGTAATGGAGAATAGCTACTTTTCGAGGATCGATTTTGAAACCTCCTCGTTAGATGACACTTCCTTGAGAGGTCCACGCCTTAAGTGGGAGGAAGATACATATGAAAGAAGCTATGCATTGGATGAAGAAAGGTGGCAACTCGAGGAAGATGATGATAAGGTTGAGTATCCACTTGAATTATATTGGAGTCAAAAGAAGGGAATGATGGTACCATTGGAAGTCCTCAACCCAGATGATAGTATTTTTGTGACATTTGATGAAGTGGGACAAAGTAAAGTTGTTAATCCTGCCCTCCCTTCTGATCACAAGATGGAACTCAAGCCCACCCTTAGGGAGCCTAACCCTGAAGAAATTGACCTATCTGAGGAGTCTGATGTTACCAGTGTAAACCATTTACCTCAGATAAAGTACCCTAGGGGATTTGCTGAGACTTTAGATGATTCTAGACCTTGGGTATATGATGAATCATATGATGAGAAGGATAAATTATATGAGGAACCTACATTCAAGATTTGGAGTGACACTAAGGGAAATTATGTCTTATTTGAAGAGTTAGCCCCTGAGGATGTCACAAATTTGACCAAATTAGGTTTCCTTAGCACACCCATCGATGATATTTCTCCTCATGATGAAATGATGGAAAATTTGGAAGCAACTTCTAAGATTTATGTGGATTCACATATAGACTACGGGGAAGATTTGAGTAAAGAACAAGAACCTGGGGATGACGTTGCTAGGATAATCCCCAAATATGTTGCTTCCAACCTGCCTTCATTTGATTCGAAGTCACCCTCTTATTCGCTTATGTTTGAAGGTGAAATTTTGACTCCTGATGAAGTGCAGGAAGATACTTGTGATAGTGCAAGGAATGCTAGGGATGCAATTGAGGATATGGAAAGATTGTTAGGGATGGACACCGAGCTGATTAAACCCGACCTAAATCTTATGGCCATCCCGCAACCTCAAAACTTGGACACCCTAGACGATCCTTAGCTTAGAGATATGCTCACTTTTGTTCTGACCGGGGGGCTTAACAAACCAATTTTTCCTGTAATGGAGTATCAGGTATGGATTGATGATTTCTTTAGTTAGTCCGTTGCCCTGGCGGTTTATCTCTTCACCATTCCTTCCCCATTCCTTTTGGAGGATCCTTGTCATCCTCCCCCTACCCCTTTGGAGGTTGTTATGCTAGTTTATCCTTTAGAACCTCCTTTGGTGACCTAGGAAGATTTCATTCCCATCTTAGTTGGGCAAGCATTTGCTATTGGGATTCATCATCAGCTCGCCAACATCCTAGGTTACCTGTTTTCTAGGCCAGCATTACTTTCCACATTTTTAGGGCCTATTTCTGCAATCCTTGAACCTGATTTGTGGGTTCTTTGGCTACTTGGCTGCTAGCAAATTAACGGTAGCCCATCTCTGACCCAGGTAATATCCTTCTTTGCATTGGGGACATTGCAGATTTTAGGCATGGGGGGGTGTACTTGGGGATATATGTAGCATTTATACATAGTGCATTCATGCATTTAGTTAAAGCATTCTACATTGCATACATTTGCATTAAAAAAAAAACACATTTTGTATTATTGAGCTTAACTGGCTAGTCCTAGGCATAAGATCAGAACTCTAGGTTAGACTAAGTTGATTTTAGGGTCGAATTTTAGAAGCCAAGTGAGCTACTAGCTTTACACCTTTAGGGTCCTTTGTGGACTTAAAAACTTAAGTAGGAGTTAAGTCGCGGCCATTCCTCAAGAGGTTGAGGAAGGAAAGCTAGGGATTGAGTTAAAAGGTGGGGTAGTACCTAGAGTCTTGTTCTACCTTTTGGTTTACGGGTCCTTGTAACTCAAGCATCCAAATTTCACACACTTGGTCTTGTGTAAGTAAGTGATCACCTTAAAAGAAATTTGGTTCTCTGAGTTTTGACTTAGGAGAGGCTTGAAAGCGTAATTTGATTGGAAGAGTTCCTGTCGCAAGAGAGGTGGAGTATATACTTGAGGATGCGATGATAGCATATTACCTCCTTGGCACTTTCTCTTAGGATATCCATCCTACTGGGGCCATGTAAGTGCATTGTCCGATTTTGGTACCATGGGCAGCCTTATCTCGAAGTGCCGATTGCCACAGGCTTGAATTCGCTTAAGAAATCCATGGGTGATACTATCTCGAAGTGTCGATTGCCAGGAGTTTTTGGGGTCGCTATGGGTGGTGCTATCTTGAAACATCGAAAGCCAGGCACCCTTCGAGGTACGGTGATGGGGATAATGAATCTGACACCGACCGTGTTGATAGCTGATCCGAGGTTGGACTTAGAGGAATTAAGCAAGAAATATATATATTATTCAAAAAAAAAATCCTTTTTCCTTTCTAGGTTGGTAATCATACTAACCTCAAATAACTTAGACCAATGCACATGCACGGATGCTTTAATCTCAGGGATCAATAAACCTTAGGGTAGAGTTAGAAATTAGGGAAACTTGTGCCTGCAACTCGTCTTTAGCCGACCTAGTTTGTAACTTACCAACTACTTGGGAACCTTAGGTCTAAAGTCTGAACTTAATATGTTACTAAAGGAGGACTGATTGGGTTGGCTAGTCTACTTGGAGTGCTAGGTTTTGCTTGGATTTGCTAGGGACTAGCAAATATTTGATTAGCCAATATTTGTGGGCTATTTAAGTATTTAAGTGTCTAGACATTAAGTTAATTTTAACATTTAGATAGCATACATTAGGATGCAAATAAATTAATTCATATTTTTAGCTTAAGTGCATAATTCATGCATTTAGAATTAACCTAGGGTTGCAACATTTAATTAGTTAATTAATTAGGTGCACTATTTTAATTAACATAGAAGTTAAGGAGTTATGTATAAATAACCCTAATTATTTTATTCCTTTTCTTATTCTTCTCCTTTGCAGGTAACTCTTTCGTCTCTGCCTCCTCCTGTGCATCAGCATTGATTCTACGGTGGCCTTTGAATTTCAAATCTTTGTAGCCGTGGCTATAAAAGAGAAGGGCTACCGTTCAAAGGGAGGCCACCAGCTCTTTGTTCCTCACTATGTGTAGAGAACTTTTCTTCTCATCCATTCCATACCATCGGCCTCCCACAGCGGCAGTGCGACTCCACCACCGTGGGCATGTGGGGTGACAGCCCACACCGCCAAGAGTCCCTGCAACTCCTCCTGCCTCGTGCCATTAGACCCTGCCTACACCTTCATCTCTAGTCCACCCACCCTCCAGTGCACCCTGCCAAGCGTGCCTACCCACCGCACGCCCTCACCTCAGCCAGCAACCCACGCCAGCGCCTGTATGCCCGTGCCTTCATCTCCAGCACATCCATGCTTCCTCGTGCCATCTGCCCATCGCACGCCATCTGCACACCATGCGCCTTCACCAGCCAGCACGCTTATGCGCCCTTGCAGCTTGCAGAGCGCCCTCCAGCAGTGCCTGCAATGCCCCAACGCCCCTACTTTAGCCCACCTCGTGCCTCCCTGCAGCACTTGCAGTCGGCGCCATCAGACCCCACCGTGCACCCTTGCCTAGTGCGTGTTCTTTAGTGCACCCATGCCCGCATGCTAGCAGTTCCTGCACTCCAATGCCTCCCTGCAACACCTGCAGCCGATGCCAACAGACCCCCCACACGCACCTATGTGCCTCGCAGAGCACCGCCCCTCCACGCACCCACGCCCCGCGCGTGCCTGCAACGCCTACAGTGCCCGTGCGCTGCCCCTCCTCGCATCTGTAGCACGTGTGGCCAGTAGTAGCAACCTCCACCGCCGCTACTTCTTTCCTCCGGTAGGCCGGCTTCGACCACCATCCATCGAGCCGCCACCACCGTCAGGTGCAGATCGGGGAGGCTACCTCTGGTCGCCAACTTGTCATCCATCACTCCATCCGTGCACAAGCTCCACTCGAAGCTAATCCTCGTTTCATCCTCAATTAATAATTACATTTCATGCCATTGCCACAAAAATGAATTTTGATTTATCATTATTTTATTGTGGTGAATTTATGCCTTCATGCTCATGCTTCTAGAGAATTGCTAAACCTTATTATTCATCTCTATGTGCATTGAATTTAATCTTGAATTACATTTTAGTATGCATGCAAGTGAATAGTACATGGCGTACTCATGCACATGGATAATTTTCTGACGTAAAAATTACATTAACACCCCTTGACTTCTCCATAAATTTAAGGTTTACTTACAGAGCTACATATTCATTGTTTGATCTGGAGAATAGTTTAGCGAACTTGATTTTGACCTAATTGTGAGTTTAATTAAGTCATTGCCTCCCTGTGGACACAACCTGCTCTCCTGTGAGTGGTTTAATTTTAATTTTAATTATTTTGTCAAGTGATTTTTCACCACTTTGATCCTACAATGACAAAGCATCTTAATAACATAATTCAAAAGCAAAAATTGACTTATCAGTCACCCTTCAAAGCGAGCCGATTTGGAGGCACTAAAAGAGGAGCTGCAAGAATCAATGCGAAAGTCTACACAAGATAGCTTGCAGATCATGAAGGCAATGGCAGACCAGATACAGAACATACAAAACATGAAAAACCAGTTGCTACAGGAGAATAGGACCTAGGGAGCCTTGCCCTCGCAACCTGTCCCAAACCCACGATATGTGCAGAAATAGGGTACCCCGCCTAGGCTTTAGGCACAGTAGGGATAGGCACACAGCATATTACAGGCACCTCCTATACCACCTAGTTACATTCAAGGCCAGCCGCCTCTGATACAGAACACCGCATACTCTGCCCCTTCTGCTCCTCCACCACCATATGGACAGCAAGTTGATGCAAATGCTATTTCATTGAGAAGCGGGAAGAAGACACATGACCCACCATTTAGGTAGGTGGGTCCTGATTTTTTGCACCCTTCACTATAGAATGGTTCGACTCCATCTCAGGAGCCACGTACGGTAGATAAGGGAAAGATGCCACCTGACCCTGAGATTCCCGTTCCTTTTCTCGAGGCTCCGACACAAAATGTAGTATAGAAAAACGACATGCAAAATTTTGAGGACATGAAGTCACTGTTCAAGGAAGTGCATATTCAATCCCTCTCCTCAAGGCCATTAATCACATTCCTGCTGTAGTGAGGTTCTACAAGGACTACTATACCCGGAGCGACAGTCGAGAATAGGATGACAGGAAATAATGTCGAAGGAGGCTAGCACCGTGATTCTAGCTGACTTACCACCAAAAAAGAAAGACCTTGGTACCCCACTCATTTCCTCCTTCTTGCAGGATTCTCCATTTGATTGGGTTCTTCTAGATTTGGGTTCGTCCATAAACCTAACCTCCACCGCCGTATGTGATTGATTTTGATTCGGGGAGTTAAAACCCACCTGGTCATGATTCAGCTAGCTAATAGATCAATGAAAACATCGAGGGGGGTGGTTGAGAACATGATCGTGAAAGTCCATGAATTCTACATTCCCACAGACTTTTTCGTTCTCGATATGGAGGTTCCTCCCAATCTCCGTGATGCACCAATTATTTTGGGTTTCCCATATCTGGCGATAGACCAAGCAAACTTTGATTGTGCTTCTGGGTATATGGAGATAGCCCTAGGTAATGAGCGACTTAGACTTGACATATTCAGGGCATCAAGGAACTTCCACTATGATCGTATCGAGGGGGATGGTGAAGATAAAGAATCAGAACACTGTGGTAACATTGGGCTCCTTTGTGACAACCCAATGTCTCATTCGTCCGCACTATTAGGGCTCTTGGACTTCAATCCACATGGGGCTGAGACTACTACAATGCACATATCTCCTCGAGGATCCGATTGTCTGGGGTGTATATCTGACCACAACACCCTCGACTTTGGCTATCTTGATCCACACAATACTGAATCACCCCTTTTGACGAAGGAAGACGTGATGACAGCAAACGGGTTTTCCGTTAACAAAGTCACAATCTACCACTTTATAGGTTGTGAATCAGCAAGAATTCACATGTATCCAGATCATCAGACTTCCACATTTGATTTTCCTCCTCCCATTCCAACTCCCACCCCCACTTCTTAGTTTGACCCACCCCTGATTGAATTGAAGCCGTTACCTAACTCAGTGAAATATGTGTTCTTGGGCGTAAGTAAGATGTACCCAGTCATTATCAATGCTCACTTGACCCAGGAATAGGAACACCAGCTGATTTATGTGCTACATGACCAAAGGGCTGCCCTAAGGTGGAGTATTGCTGATCTCCGTGGTATTCGCCCCTCGTATTGCACTCATCACATTTACACAGATGAGGGGGTGAGACCTTCGAGACAACCTCAATGACGACTAAACCCGAACATGCTAGAGGTTGTTAAGAAGGAGATCATCAAATGGCTAAATGTGGGTATTATATACCGAATCTTTGATAGCCAATGGGTGAGTCTAATCTAGATAGTACTCAAGAAAGCAAGACTCACCGTTGTAAAAAATGATAAGGGTGAATCCATCCCTATCTACATTGCGACATCATGGCAGGTTTGCATAGATTACAGAAAACTGAACACGGCTATCCAGAAGGATCACTTTCCTTTACCATTCATTGATCAGATCTTGGAACGGTTAGCCTAATGTAGTTTCTTTTGCATCTTGGATGTATACTCCAGGTATAATCAAGTAGTGATTGGCTTGAATGATCAAGACAAGACTACTTTCACATGTCCCTTCAGAACATTCACCTTCAAGCGAATGCCCTTCGGCCTTTGCAATGCACCAGCGACATTTCAACGTTATATGATGGCCATCTTCTCTGACATGATAGGGGATTATGGAAGTATTATTGGACAACTTCTCTATCTTTGGAAATGACTTCGCATCTTGTCTTGATAGCCTCACCAAGATCCTAAAACGATGTATTGAGGTAAATCTAGTACTATCCTGGGAGAAGAGCCATTTCATGGTGAGGGATGGCATTGTACTAGGGCATAGGATCTCTGCCAATGAACTCGAGGTCGGCCAAGCTAAATTTGAAGTCATATCCTGACTACCCCCACCTAGCTCAGTCAAGCAGATAAGATCATTCTTGGGTCACGTCGGATTTTATCAGAGATTTATATGCGATTTATCAAAAATCGCATGACATTTGATGAATCTCCTGGTAGCCGATACCCCATTTGAATTTAACACATGTCTCAGTGCCTTTGAGATTTTACAAAGTGCTATCTTTGATTCCCTGATTCTCCAACCACTTGACTAGTTTGATGCCTCTGATTTCACCACCGGAGCAGTTTTAGGCCAGTGTTGGGAGAAACAACCCTTCATCACATACTATGCTAGGTTGACGCTGAATGAAGCTTAGCATAATTATACTGTCACTAAAAAGGAATTGTTAGCAATAGTATTCGGGTTGGAGAACATCTGATCATATCTGTTAAGGCCTAGGGTCATCATCTTCACAGACCACTCCACCCTCCGGCATTTGTTGGCAAAGAAGGACGCCAAACCCCATCTTATCAGATGGATCCTTCTATTGTAAGAATTTGATATTGAAATATGCGAAAAAGCCAGAAAACAAAATGTTGTGGTAGATCACTTATCCAGACTAGACCGAACCCACATCCCTTCCTTCCTATTTCATATCAATTTTCGGATGAATCTCTTTTGGCAATTCATTCTGTGGAGTTCCCTTAGTATGCGGATATCGCGAACTATCTTGTCCCAGGCAAGATTCCCTCGAACTTATCTAAGGACCAGAAATTGAAATTCACAGTAGAGGCCAAATTCTACCTCTGGGATGATCCACTGCTATTTCACATTGGAGCCAATCAGATCATTAGAAGATGCATCCCAAATTCTAAAATTCCTAGTGTGTTATCTTTTTGCCACAGGGATGCTTGTGGTGGTCATTTCTTGGGATAGAAAATCGTTGCAAAAATTTTGCAGTCGGGATTTTTTTGGCCAACTATTTTTAGAGATACACATGAGTACGCCCAGTGTTGTAAACGATGCTAGTCAGTCAGTTCTATGACCAGGAGAGACATGATGCCTCTCCAACCCATCTTGGTTGTAGAAGTGTTTGATGTTTGGGGCATCGATTTTGTGGGCCCTTTTCCAAACTCGCACAGCTTCAAGTACATATTGCTTGTTGTTGACTATGTCTCAAAGTGGGTCGAAGCCATCCTGGCGAGACGGGCTTAACATAAAATAGTCATTGCTTTCATACGGGAATATGCCTTTGCAAGATTCGGAACACCCCGTGCTTTGATTAGAAATGGGGGTAGCCACTTCATCCATGCCCACTTCAGGTCATTACTAAAGAAATATGGGGTACATCACCGTATAGCCACCCCTGTTTCATCCGCAGACTAATGGGCAGGTTGATGTGTCTAACCGTCAAATCGAGCCAATTCTCCAGAATACGGTTAGATTAGACAATAAGGATTGGTCTGATAAATTAGTTCATGCACTTTGGGCATATCAGACTGCCTACAAGGCCCCACTTAGAATGTCGCCATATCACACGATATATGGTAAGGCCTGTCACCTTCCTATTGAGCTGGAACACCATGCCTTTTGGGCAATGTGAAAATGTAACCTTGGCCTCGATGCGGGAGGTCATGAAAGAAAGCTCCAGCTCAGCGAATTAGAAGAAATCCGACGGGAGGCTTATGAGAACATAGTGATATACAAGGATAAGACCAAGGACTTTCACGACTGTCACATCCAGAGGAAAGCATTCACGCCCAACCAGCAGGTCTGGTTGTTTGATTCACAACTAAAACTCTTTGCAGGGAAACTCAAGTCCAAGTGGACTAGCCCATTCGTTGTAATTCACCCGTATCCTAACGATGCGGTCCAAATCATGGACCCAAAATCTGGGCATGTTTCTATAGTAAATGGCTGCACCTCAAGCCATTAATGCCGTATGAACCTCCTCCACCTGACGAAGTCATTCATCTTATCGAGGACGTGTGATTGAGTTTTCACCTAGCTGGAGGCATTAAACTCAGCATGTAGCCACATTCTTCATCACCCTATACATATCATTCTTATACATAGCATATTTTTCTTTTAGCATATCTCCTTTTTGCATATTCCATACTGTCAGGTTAGCCGATGCTGAACATTAAAATTCAGGAGCAATTCTAGGTGATCTCTACCCACTTACTCTTTGCTGTATTTATTTTCATTTATATTCATGCATGAGGACATGTAAGAACTTAGGCATGGGGGGGTAGATATACAGAAAAACTAAAAAACTTTTATGCCAACACTTAGAAAACCTCAGAGCAGCATGTCAAATGTACTTTAGGATCCTAAATATAAGAACAACTGACTTCACCTCCAATGCTCGCATTGGAGTTAGAAATCATCTGCAACAGCCATTTTTGACTCTCCCGCTCACCCTTTTGTTCTAAATTTAGGACTAAGCTGAATGTAACCCAATAAGGGAATTTATGAAGTACAAATGAAAGAGGTTACTTGTTTATAGCATATATACATAGTGCATTCATGAATAAGATTATTTTTATTAAGAAAATGCATTAGGGATTTTATCACTAGTTGATTCCTATAATCTGGAATCCAGTATAATTTTCGCACCCACACATAGAATTTGCTATGGATTCATGGTGAAGACTGATATATGTCTTTAGTCTATCGAGAAGAAGAAGTGTTTCTTTTCTTGAAACCCTGGACAGTGTTTTGGGAGTCAGGCATATTTTCTTCAAAAAATCAACCAAATAGTGTGAGATAAGAGTAAAGAGTACTGGTGCTCAAAGATTAGTGCAAGGAATATGAAATTCTAGATAATTAGGTAATGATACTCAGAGAATAGGCATAGTTCTTTCTCTCGGATACTGCATATACATTTTGGGTGAAATATTGAGAGCCATCAATCAAGGCAAATATGTGGAAATCAAGTTCTGATAAAACTAGGGCTAAGGTGGATGGTAAGACCATTCTTTACGGAATCCTCAACTGAAGGAGGGTACTGATGTCAAGGTCAGGAATACACCATCCTATCCATCTTTCCTGGTGCTGAGAGTAGGCACTTCCACCAAATAATCCACCAAATGTCTCTTGAGTACCACCAATCCCTAATAACGCATCCTCGGTAAAATTCATGAATGTGCTATTAGATTGTGTTGCGTAAAAAAAATATATATATTAAAAAAATGCGAAAGAAAGAAAAGAGTAAAAAAGAATAGAAAAGAAAAAAAAAAGAAAAAGAGTTATGAGTGTCTAGTGTTTATTTCATTTGCATTGAGGCAATACCACCAAATAAAATTGAGATCCACCAAATATGTCCTTAACCCCCTTTTTTTTTTGTGTTTCTAACCACCCAAATATTGGTTGAGGAATTCCAACTTAGTGTTGGGGTTATTGGAACTCGATTAAAGTGTTAATGCCATGTGAGACTACCAAATACGGAATGCATGTGTAAATCTGGCGAGATTGTGAGCTCTATATATATAAAAAAGAAGAAGAAAAAGAATAAAAAAAGGAAAAAAAAGAAAGAAAAGAGAGAAATAGAGAATGAATACAAAGGAACCAAAGAGAGCATAGCTTTTGTCATCTTTGTCTGAGTTGAGTTAATTAATAATTTAGGAATCTAGATTCTGTTGTACTAATTTCTATGTAGCACCAATTGAGAATGAGCCACCCCCTAAACACCCATTTACCTCTGAGATTCTCTACCTAAGCTTAAAGTTAGGGTGAAATTCATAAAATATCTTTAATTCCCCCAGGGAAGAAATTTGCCGATCCCGCTAGAATTTTACTAGGGGTCAAGTACAGGCTTTAGAGGTGAATCAGGTTTTTCACTCGAATCTGTTGCAAAAGCTACATAGCTGCACTTTCATGATTGTCTAGATTTCTAGAGAATAGGAAGAAAACAAAAAGGAAAAGAATCTCTAGTCATACGTTTGATAATAACCAGTCCCTCAGTGACCCTTCTATAAATAACTTAGTTTTGCATTTGCTAGAGACTAGCAAGATTTAGGCATCGGGGTATGATTGCATAGCAATCATAGGTCTTAACTGACCTAAATTAGGCTAGAACTTAGCATAAGCTAATGTAATTCATGCATGCATAATCATTATTTGCATCCTTACTACTTTCCTTTAGCTATGCATGAAATAATGATATAATGTACTCATTAAATGCATTATATAATTTGCAGGTAATAAGAGGCTTAAGACCTGGATCTGAGACTGGATCTGAAGTTGGACCTGAAGCTAGAGTTGTAGCAGAGCTGGAGTAGAAGACCTAGAGTAGATGTAGTAGACAATAATGTAAAGGAGTTGATGTATGCTATTTTGTTAAGTAGGAATAAAGCAGTAAATTGTGAAGAACTTAGGTCCACCATAGCCCTAAGATAGCCTAGAAGCTTCCCCAAGCCTTAGCGACCCTTAGATTAGGTCATTGCAACCTTGGAAGCCCTAAAACCCTCATTCTAGCCTATTCCTGGACATCTAGATGAGTTATAGGACACGCAAAACCCTTAACCACAACCCGCACATATCAAACCCACATATGCAGCATTATTGGATGTCCAAACACTTGGTCAGACATCCAATTTCTATAGAATACCCAAGACAGAACCTAGAATCCCTCCTGACTCTGATTGGACATCCAGACAATAAGTCTGGACTTCTGATTTTTCATTATAAGATGTCTGATAACTTTATTGGATGTCCAGAACTATTCTCCAGTTCCTGTTTTGGAATTCAAGCCTTGACCTTGAGTTCTTAGGACCCTAAGCCTAATTCTAACCCCATAGGAACCTAAATTAAGGTGCCCTAACCCTAGTACATCACCTCTAGACCTCCCTATGGACCTAATTAGGTCCTCACTAAACCTAATTGACTTGGATCATAGTCAATTTCATCAACCTACTCAATTGGACTTAGTGAGTCCAATTGAGCCCTAGTCTCAGCACACACAGCCCAATTGCACTTAGTGAGAGTCCAATTAACCTAAACCTGACTTAATTGAGTTGTTTTACTCTCAATTAGGTTTTCACACACCCAATAAAACTTGTATAAAGTTTAATTGCATTTTACCTTAGTGATTTAGTGTTTACAACCCTAATTTGAGACCTACATTGACGTAAACCCACTAGAACCTAACCTAATCAACCTAGCCACCTAGGTTTCTACCCACACACACCCACACACACCACCTACATGAAATTAGCCTAGCTAAAGTTTTCTTGAACTCTCTACCATGTGTTGTTGCCTTGGTTGCTAAAAATAGCAACCAAGATGGATTCAATTTTAGATCCACCAAATGTGGATCTAAAAACCACCCATCCACCCTCTCTCTTCCCCTCCCACGAGCTCCCACCATAGGCCTCTCTAGAGAATTCCATAATTCTCTAGAGAGCATCCTTTAGGCCTATAAAAGACCTAAGGGTTGGCCATTTGGTCAATCTTGGCTCTTTGGCTTCATTCCACTCATTCCAACTACACCTCCACCTCCATCTCTGCGAGTATAACATGGCCATCACCACCTCCATGACAAGAGCCTAGATCACCTTCTCCAACCTCTCTCCAAGGGCCAGCCTAAGCACCATTAGCCACCCCTCTTTCTCCTCTCACCACTTAAAGGCCATCGTAGCTCACCTTCAAATGCCCTTCGTTTTGTTAGCTAGATAAATAGCATAGTTCTTCGTAGATTTATTGCTTTATTTACTACTTAGTAGTGTAGCTATCTCTCCCTCCTATATGGTGCATGAGCAGTCTCTTGCAGATCCGCACATGCAAACATTTTCTATTAGCAAGATTTAAATTTCCCTGTATAAGCATTCCGCTACCTGTGCTGTAACCACCATCATGCCTCAATGAAAATATTTATATATATATATATGTTGAAAATCACCATGTTCCTGATTATCATCTTTTGGTGTGATAAAAGTTGCATGCTTTCAATTTCTGATATTCTGGCAATAGCATGTCGTATATCAATACGTAGTTAGTATAAATCGAGATGCAATTTTGAACGAGTAGAGCGAGCGAGATCGAATTTGAATTTGCATTTCCAAAACACCTCCCAGAGATGCATGATTGGGACTCCAAGTCTCGTTATTATAAAAATTATTTTTGACTAGTGGATTTCGCAACTATACTATGATGTTTTCCTTAAACTTGCGATTTCCACACCGTGTTAGCCCCCTATGCCCTCCATATTTTCTTCATCCCTTCCATCATCTCTCTCCCTCTCTAAGAGCTAAGAACTCAAGTTCTAAAGCTCACTCTAGTGCTCCCAAGCTACGGGAAGCTCTGCTAGAGTAAAAATACAAATTTTTCCACCTCTCATCCCCTTAACGGAGTTCCTGCCAGTTGTCTTCTTGCCCCCATTTTGGAAATGGATCCCGAGATGTCGATGCCCTACCTCACCCTCGATTCTTCCTGATTCATCCTCTGTCCTCCATCCTCAATCTTCTCTCTCCTTCTTCCAGCCGATGTCCATCCTACTCATCTTCTAAGTAGTCGTCGAGGAGGAAAACTGCTCACCCCCTTCTCTTTATCGCTTTCTAGATTTCCCGCTTTCTAGTTGTAGTTGTAATGACATTATTCTTAGTATAAAAGTTGTTTTTTTCACTCACTCTCTCTATCTCTTTTTTTTTCTCTCCATCTCTTCTTCTCTCTTTCTCTTTATTGTTTTAGTGTTTATATTCCAAGTAGAATAACAGTCATTGTGAATGTCTCATTTATAAACAAAAATTACAAAAAAAATGTAACTGCATATTTTGAATCGACGTAGCCTCCCCATATTTGACCAGGGACTCATTTTGAGTTTTAGTTAAATATTATTTTATTGACAGATTTTCATGCGAATCGCACTACGATGGGTTTTCTAAACTCGAATCTTTTCGCAATGAATTTTCGCTCCAACAATAATGAAAGAAAATACTCTGAGTGAAAGTTGGCTACTTTGGGTTCAAAACTGACATGGCGGTAGGGATCTATTTGAAGAAAATGATGAATAGTTAGGGGGTAAAAGCAATTAATTCGAAAGATAGTAGTTTAACTGAAAGAAATAAAGACTGAAGGGACAAAATTGCAAACTAGGTTAAGATGGACTCTGATTGGAGCCAAATTTTGGTACCAACCTAATTTGGACCGAAGAAATATAATGGTGAAGTTGGATTTTAGTATTGATCACGTTTGATTTGGAAATTTGCATTGAAACCCAAATTATGGTAGAATTCTGTCTACGACTCTATTCAAGGTCAACATAAGATCAGATGGTCAAACTAAGGGTACCAAAGCTCTCAAAATATTTTTATATGAATTTTGGGAGGTTTAAATGAATTTTATCTTGACCAAAACCTCTTTAATTTAAGGGGATTTAAAATTAGGGTTTTGTGTGTTGTTGCGGTTCTCAAAATACGTGAAACCCTATTTTTGATAATGCTGACCCACTTTTTGGACTTTTAAGCTCATTTGACCTTCGTTTAACCCCTGAGTGACCTGTGGTTAATATGTGTTTGATATGTGCTGTTAAAATTACAAAAGTAACCCTAATTTCCTATTTTCCTCTTATATGAAAATAACGTGGAATTATGACCCCTAGATGATTATGTAGGAGCATTTATTCGTTAAACCTGACTAAAAGTGCCTAGTTAGGGCCTATGATGGTGTTCTCATCAGCAACCCAGTATTTTGTACAGGTATTTTTCATCTTTTTTTATCGAGCTAACCTAGATTAACAAGCTTAATCAAGTGATATCTCCCCCTCTTGCTTATTACATTTTAATTTCTCTACATACATTTCAGTAAGGACAGTGTAATGAATAGGCATGGGGTGGTGGACATTGCATGTCTTTTTATGTCAATAAAAGAAATTATATTCATGCATAAAGAATTTTTATCAAGAAGGTTTTATTAGGAATTTATTCTTAAGTTGATTCTTGAATTTAGAATCCAGCATAATTTCATACTTACACATAGAATTTGCAATGGATCCTTTGTGAAGACCAATAGACATCTTTAGTTTATTAAGAAGAAGCAATGCTTCTTCTCCTGAACCCTTGGACAGTAATTAGGGAGTCAGGCAAACTATCTTCTAGGAGATCCACCAAACAAGTGTGAGGTGAGAGTAGAGCGTTTATTGGTACTCTAAGGCTAGTATAGGGGATCTTAGTTTTTGGGTAATTGGATAATGACACTTGGAGTTAAGCATAGTTTTCACTCTCTGTTCCTATGTACAAATTCTTAGTGTGAATTTTTGGAGAGTCACCAAATAAGGCAAAAGAACAAAGAGTGGGTTCTACTAAAACTAAGACTAAGGTAGATAGTTATCAAAATTTAATCAAAGTGTTAATGCCATGAGAGGCCACCAAATATATTGACAAAATCTGGTGAGATTGTGAACTCGAAAAGAAAAAGAAAAGAAAAAGAAAAGAAAAGAGAAGAAAAGGAGAAAGAAAGAAAAAGAAAGAGAGAGAATGAGTACCAAGGAACTAAAGAGAGCATAGTTTCTTCACCTCTCTTTGAGTTGAATTATTTAATAGTTTGGAAATCTAGCTTGTGTAGTACTAGTCTATGTGTAGCACCAGAGAAGCATGAGCCACCAAATACAAACCCACTTGACTAAGAGATCTTCTACCAAAGCCAAAAGCTAGGGTAGAAATTACAAATTATTTTATAATCCTGAGGGAAGAAGTTTGCCTATCCCAATAGAATTTCACTAAGGGTCAAGTACAAGCTTTAGATATGGATTGACTTTTCACTTGGATTCGTTGTATAGGCCACAACACTAGAGTTTCACGACTATTTGGATTTCTGAAATTTTGGATGAACCAAAAGAAATAAATCTCTAGTCAAACTCTTGATAGAAATTAGTCATTTAGGCCACTTTACATTTAGTCTTGCATTTACTAGGGACTAGCAAGATTAAGGCATGGGGGTGTGATTGGCAGCAATCATGGGACCTAATCAACCTCAATTAAGTTAAATTTCAGCTTAACTTAAGAGTAATGCATGCATAAGCATCATAATTAGCATCATAGTTGATTTTCTAGCTGTATAGATAATAATGCTATTTTACATTCCAAGAGAGAGGCTATATTAATTGTAGATGAATCAAGGATGCAGATGATAGATCAGACTGTCGGGATCCTTTCAAGATGACAACTGGTGTCCAATGCTTTTGGAATCCTCTTAATCAGACTTCTGTAGAACCGCATTCAGCCCATAGAAGATCAGACACCAGGAAGCAAGATAGCAAAGATCCAAACCTCAGATGTCAAATCCAACTGCATGGATGGATCCAGATGAACGATTGCAGTCCAACGACACAAAAATCGGCTCAATCGGAGCCCTATAGCATCAGCAATAAAAGTGGGAAGTTGAACGGTCAAGTTGGTACCATGTGGCACCATCCCAACGATCCACCACCGTGCCCCAACCACTGAAGGGAAAAACATGGGCCATTGGATCGTGATCCAATGGCCATAATGTGGCCACATCGCCTCTCTCCGCGCATCATCAGAAGAAGGATCCATCTTAAGTGTTGGATCTTCATCCAACGGCTAAGAGCAGTTGCACACTAAAATCAAAATCGCTAGTTAAAAGATAGTGTAGCGTAGCGGAGAAGACGCTTGCACGAGAGCGTGAGGCATGCGTTTGAATCGCGCTTGGCGTGAAATCAAGGAGGCGGTGGTGCTTGCGTGAAATCAGGTCGTCAGATCAAATCGATGGGTGTGTATTCTGTCGCACGGCACAACGATGAACGACCAATGCGGTAGTGTAGATACATGCCTGTTTTGATGCCTGACCCGATGCCCCGCCATACGCTGGTGACAAAGGCGGTGCTGTGAACCTTTTAAGCCATTCGATCGCAAGATTAGACGGCTATGATTGAAAGCACATGTAAAAACATGAGGAAGCGCTCGTGAAGGGCGAGCGGTGTGGTGTGATCATGATTGAAGGGCCGAGCATGCGCCACATGTCAGCATCTAGTGCATTCCGCGCATTATAGTGTAATAGAGGTTGCTTTGAGGCGCGATCTGATCTGTTGATCTCCCGATCGACGAATCTGATCACACCTAAGTTGTTGCACGAGTTGGGAGGCCTAAATACCTACTTGTCGCTCATTGAAGCTATGAAAAGGGTCCTAGAGCCCCCAGTTGAGAGGCAACTTCCACCAGACACATCTCCAGTCTCTCTCTTTGCAACATCTCTCTGGTCTTCCTCTCGACACTCTGGATCTGAAATGTTGTCGCACTTCGCACAAGCATCCCACAAGCAGCACCGTCCTTCATCTATTTTCCCTCTCTATTCTTTAGCATAGTTGTTTCAATTCCTAGTTTGAGAATTATTTGCCATTAGCAATAAAAATCTTATTTTCTAAATATCTAGTCTCTATTTCTATGTTGCGTTAGGATAGATTATTTAGTACGAAAAGCTTTGAAAATCGTGTTTTGCCTCCTTGTGAATGACTTAGGACTCACTGATTCTGATTTATAAGTTTAATTATTTTAATGTGATTTGCACTACAATGATAGAAATACTATTTTACACATTTCGCGACGAACAAGTTGGTGCCGTTACCAGGGAGGTAATAGAAATTCCTGAAGCTTTTCTCTTTAGTGCTTATTTGAGATTTCTAACCTGCTTGATTTTTGTTGATTTCATGTGAGTAGGAAACATAGAAATCTGAGAAGAAATGCAACAACGAAAAAATTGCAAGTTTCTAATCTTAGCTAAGTACTCATATGTTAGATTAGGTTAGATTTTCTTTCGAAAAAAGGTAATAAAAAAAATTTAGGTGTTTGCTTGATACTTAGATTAGCATTTCTTGCTTTTTGAAAAAAAAAAACTCTTGCTAGTAGGTATTATCGTTTGATAATCAATAAAACCACCTCCAACATTTTTGGGCTACAACAAACTTTGATTTTCAAAATTCAATTCCTAAAATTTCTACTGGATGTGGGTATTGAAGTCAAGAGCGACATATCCAAACTTTGCATCATTATGATTCATAGAAAAACTTTAAAAATTCGTGAACTAGACTGCTATCGAGTTTGTTGTTCCTAAATTTTTGGACTACAAAAAATCATGGGAATTTTCATATATCTCCAATTTATCTGAAATTTGTTGCGTTTGATTCCTATGATAATATAAAATCCTGAAAAATCAGAGAAAAATATTTGGTGTACTTTTGGTTACATAGAACATTTGATCACTAACTGGAGGTTAAAATAGACTACAGAACCCCCAATACACTTTAAGTCTGAACAAAATAGAAAATGTGCATTTAAATTCTTGAAAAGAAATATTTTCTGAGTGCCTACTTAGTGGCACAACAAGACCAATTGATTGCTTTGTTTAGGTCTCATCACTTTCCTAGTTTTGGACTTCAAAGGATCATCTCAGCAACTACTTGTTTCTAGGGTTTTCAAACCTTAAGGTAGAGCACCATTTGCATTGCATACTTTTAAAGGAAATCTATCTCATAGATTGAGACTTGCAAAGAAACTCTTGTGTGCTCATCAAAACCTTGCCTGAATTTACCTAACTACGAAACCCTAAAACACAATTATACAAGCAATTGAACCTTAAAATTCACTTCATCATAAAAAATTGCTTGTGAATCCCTTGCCTGTGCACTTCACACTTTGAAAATCAATTTTAAGGGCAACACCTTCCTAATGCCCATCATATTTCAAAAGCACTTCAAGCCTAAGCCTAAAATTGAGTTGACATGCCCTACGTAGGACTAATTTGCTTGGTAACTTGAAATTAGATTGGGCTAAGGTCAAGGCCTTTCTTACTTGGACCCACTGGTGAGAAGAAAGGTTGGTGCGGTAATCGCTTTAACCCTCAGTGGTGTCCCACCGTGCGGGGTGTCCTAGGGGGTCCCACCCTTTTGGCCAGCCAAGTAATTCAAGGGTTAATCTAACTTAGTCATGTTTTGGGGAGCCAAGATTAGGTCTAATTAGGGATTACACTCTAAGGATTAGCTTGATTGCTTGTACTATGAAGGTGGGTATTCTCACATCTGTCTTCTCTCTCTCATCCATAGACATTCTTCTGGTGCATACAAGGCAGAAGATCTCTACATCCTGATTTGCTACCACCTTTAGAGAGAAATCCTAGGAGAAGACCTGATTGTCCAAGATCTGAATCTAAACCATTTTCAATGGCTAGTCACCACGAAGAAGATGAGGTTGAAGAGGAGGAACAAAATCTAGATCCAATGGCTCTCTTATAGAGGAAGATTACTAGGCAAGGCTGGCATCATGACAGACAGATATAGGTCATAGTACAGGCTATTACCCAAATCCAAAATGGGAGAACTGACCAACCTGTCAGAGATTTCTACAATCCTCCTCAGGACCAATGATGCGAAGAAAAGTGTGATTTGTAATTAGGTTTTTAAATCTTTGTAATGCACTAATTCGCAACCACTTTTATAATTTATAAACCTAGATAGTGGTGGTATCTAAGGTCATCCAAGGAGGCAGGAATGCACTTTAAAAGTCTTGCTTAACAAAAAGGAAATCAACTTTCTTTTTGGGAAGTTTGAGTTTAAGATTTTTTCGTATTTTGAAGTAACTGGCAATTATGCAATTGAAAGCGAGAAAATGATTAGACCTAAATTGCTATTACTAGCACTAAAGTGACAAGATAATCCTCTCTAAGCTCACCCTAGGTACATGGAGACCTAGGGTAATTAGAGAGAGGGAGTGAAATGTGCTAGAACAATTACCTAATAGAGATGCAATAAGAATTTTACAAAGGCAACTTTTAATAAAAGGGAAGATTTGTTTTACAAAAGAAACACAAGTAGAGGAATGCTTCCTCCTATGATGATGGTGAAGAGGAGAGGCTTCTTGCTCCAAGCTCAGCTGCTCCTGGGCTTGAAAAGAAGTCCTCCTTCTCCTCCTTTAAAAAGCTCCTCCAAGTTGGTGTCTTCCTTGGTAAGCCCTAGGTGGGCATTCCTTTGCTCCTCCAAGGGTGGAAGATTTCCACCCACAAGACCTCCTTCTAGGGTAGGCATGTACCCTAGGTCTTCTCCGCCTGGTCGTCCTCCTGGTGATGTTGCTCCTTGGCTTGGACCAAAGAAGAAGGGAAGAAGAAGAAGGCACCAAAGAGGCAAGGGGTAGCCTCCTTTCTTCTCTCCTCTCCTTCCTATAGCCGAATATAGGTGTATCTAAGTTGGAATTAATGTAGCCAAGGATGAAGGTATGGTGGTGGTTAATGGGGATATATATAGGAAAGGATGGGGGTTGTAGGTGTCATTTAGGATGGATGGTTAGGATGGGTATTTAGGGTTGTTAGATGATCCTAGGACTAGGTTTATTTGGTGCCAAACCAAGGGTTATGAGGATGGAAATTGGTGGCCATTCAAGGTAGTGGTGCTACCTTGTTTTGGCGCCAAGTATGGTTAGTTCTAGAATGGGTTGAGGTGTAGGGTGGAGATGGAATTGTAGTGTGGATGGAGGGTGTAGATATGGATTAGGATTGGTGCCAACAATAGGTTCTAGATAGGGGCAATCTTGGCATGGGATTTATGGGTGGTGGAGATGGAGTATGGAGGTGGTTGTGTGATCCTATGGTGGGTATTAGTTGTCACCTAAAGGAGGGATGCATAGGTGATGGATGTGGGGTGAAGAAGCATAAATGTTGGCACCAAGGGAGTGGTCCTCTAGAAGGGGTTGTTGGAGCCAAAGAGTGGAGGGTTAGGATAGGCTTTATGGGTATGTTGATGGTTAGGATTTAGGAGGGCTTTTTGGTGCCAAATATGGGTGGTTATGGGGGGTAGTTGGCATGGGTTTTTGGTGGCTTTTGGAGGTGGTGGTGTGAAGAGGTGTGGGGGTTGGTGGTTGGCACCAAAAAGGGAAGGAGGTGGAGGTGTTTTTAGGTGGAGTTAGTAGTTAAGTTGAGGTGGAGCTAGGTTAAGGTTTTAGGTAGGTGGTGGATGGTCAGTGGGAGCTAAGATGTAGCTAAGCTATCTTAGCTAGTAGTTGAATAGATGAGGTTGGATGGAGCTAGGGTTTAAGGAAGAGGAGCTGAGGAAGGGATTTTTGAAGCTGAACTGGAGCTAGTAGCTATTGAAGGGAATTGTAAGGAGCTACTATAGCTAGCTTAGCTTGCAAGTTCTTTGCTAGCTGCTAAGCCAAGCTAAAGTAAGCTGGCTTCTATTGAAATGTGCAGAGGTGAGCCAGATTTGATTTTCCTAGGGAGGACCTAGTTAGCTAGAGTAGCTAAGATAGCTTAGCTAGGTTGAGCTAAGTAGAGTCCTCGGGAGCTGAACTTAAGCTAGCCTGAGCTATCTGAAGTAATCTTCAGCTGACTTGAGTTGAGCAAAGTTGGAGGTAGCTGGATTTGAGCTAAGGTGGACTCCTGTCAATTTAGTAGAGCTAGCTAGAGCTCCCAGTGAATTGATTGTAGCTAAGGTGAGCTAGACTCAACAAAGTTGAGTAGGGTCTGAGCTAACTTGAGCTAGGGTGAGCAAAGATGAGCTGCCCTGAGATACCATTCAGCTAAGATGAGTTGAATGGAGCTTAATGGAGCTAACCCTAAGCCAAGTGAGATGGTAACCAGCTATGATGAGCTAGATTTGGCTGAGTACCAGCTGGAATGAGCTTCCTTTTAACTAGTTGCCTTCTTGTGTGCTAGAGTTTCAGGGATCTGACTATTTGTTCATCTTTAAAACTCAAATAAATGTGTCGAAAACACAACAAAACATGCAATGCATGCCTAATCTAATTGATGCCTAAATGCAGGCCAAAAACCTATTTGTGGAGTAAAAATCCTAAGAGCATTTGTTTTAGGGCATATGAATGATGATAAACTGGCATTTATCACCCAACCTAAACCTTTTATTAGGGTACCTTAGCATGGGGATGATTTTGAGCTTAAACAACAGATCACTAGTCTAATTCCCCACTTCCATGGCCACAATTCTGATGACCCCTTTGATGCAAAATACGTGTGATTTGTAAAAGCGGGTTTTTAACATCATTGTAACACGCGAATTCGCATACGCTTTTAAATTTATATCCTAGATAGGGGAGTATCTAGGGTCATCCAAGGAGGAAAAAATAGCACTTCAATTCTCTTGCTAAAAACACATCTCAACTTTCTTTTTGGTATTTTAAATATATATATTTTTTGTGTTTTGAAATAATACGGGAAAAGTGCGAATTGTGACGAAAGAGTGCTAACACCTAAAATGCTAAGCTGAAACTTAAGAGATTAAAAGGCTCACTACCTAAGCTCACTCTAGGCAAGTGGAGGACTAGAGTAATTAGGGAGTGGAAGTAGAATAAGTGCTAGAACAACAATAACAATTACAACAGAAAACTAAAAAGAAGGCAATTTGACTAGCTAGAATTTGTGTTTTTTTCAAGGACAAGTAGAGGAATGCTTCTACTGGAAATAAAAAAAATTTAAAAGCAATAAAAGAAACACAAATCCTCTTGCAAAAATTGGTGAAGAAGGGAGTCTTCTTGCTCCAAGCCTAGTTGCTCCTTGGCTTGGAAAGAGGGCCTCCTTCTTCTCCCTCCTTGAGAGCTCCTCCAAGGTGGGTGCTACCACCTTCAATGCTCTCCTCCAAAGGGTGGGCGTGCACCACCCTCAGAAACTCCTCCAAGGTGGTGTGGACCACCTTCAAGATCTCCTCCAAAGATCTTCCTTGCCTGGCTTCTCCTTTGGCTGGTGTGACTCAAGAGAGAAGGGGAAGGCACCAAGGGGACATAATATTCCCTTAATCTTCTTCTTCCTCTCTCTTGGGCGTGGGCCTCTAGGTAGAATATGAGAGTTAATTTGCTATCCAAGGATGCCTTGAATGGTGGTGGGTAGTGGTCTTTTTATAGGGTAGGATGGGGGGTTAAGGTGCCTCTTGAAATGGAGGGCTAAGATGGAAGGATGGAGATGGTTGGGGATCCTATGGCTATGGGCATTTGGCCCCAAGCCAAGGGACTCCTAGGGGGTGGTTATGGGTGGTGACACCCCTTGAAGTTGGCGCCAAAATAGCTTCTAGAAGGGCGTCTTAGGTGGCGCCAAGAAAGGTTCTAGGAGGGGTTATGTGGAGGGTGGAGATGGGTTTAAGGGGAGATGTGTGGTGGAGATGAAGGGGATTTTTGGATTGAAAAGTGGCACCAACAAGGGGCTAGTTAGGGTGGTTTTGGCACCACTTTTAGGTGTCTTTTTGAGGTGGTGGGTAGGCTAGGTTGGCACCAAGTAGGTTAGCATATGTGGAGCATAGGTGGAGCTAGTTGTGTGGAGTTGTTAGGTGGGTTTTTGGGGTGGTACAAGCCAAGGAAGTTGGAGCATGGCTAAGGTAAGCTAAGCTAGCTTAGCTAATGGAGGAGTAGAGGAGGAGGTGTTGGAGCTAGGGTTTGGAGGGAGGAGCTGGTTCTAAAGAATCTGGAGCTGAAGTGGAGCAGGCAGCTGCTGAAGAGGTCAACATGGGGCTACTCTAGCTGGCTTAGCTTGCTAGTTCTTAGCTAGCTACTAAGCCAAGCTAAAGTGTGCTGGCTTCTGTTGAAAGGAGCTGAGGTGAGCTGGGTCTGGTGATCCCAGGGAGGATTGAGCTGGTTGAGGCAGCTAAGGTAGCTTAGCTCAATTAGCTTGAGCTAAGCTGGGTCCCCGGGAGCTAGACTTGAGCTTCCTGAGCTGGGATGAGTTCTTCTTCAACTGGCTGGAGTTGAGTGGAGCTGGATGTGGCTGGATCTGAGCTGGGGTGAACTCCTATCAACTCAGCTGAGCTAGCTAGAGCTCCCTGTGGATTAGTGGGAGCTGAGATGTGCTAGACTTAGCTATGTTGAGCTGGATCTGAGCTGACTTGAGCTATGGTGAGCTAAGATGAACTCTCTTGAGCTGCCATTCAGCTGAGTTTAACTAAATGGAGCTGGGATGAGCTAACCCTAGTTCAATTGAGCTAGGTTCTAGTTGTGGTGAGTTGGATCAAGCTGAGTTCCAGCTAGTCTGAACTTTTTCTTCACCAATTGCCTCCTTGAGTGGTAGGGTTTTAGGGATCTGTATATCTGTTCATCCCTAACACTCACAAAAACACATTAAAATAACAAAAGAAAATGCAATGCATGCCTAACCTAGTTAATGCCTAAATGGAGCCCGAAAACCCATTTGCGGAGCAAAATCCTAAGAGTTAGGTTTGTTTTAGTGCATAAGAATGATGATAAACGGGTGTTTATCACACCCCCATGCTTATCTTTTGTTAGTCTCTTAGCAAAACTTTAATTTGTTTGGAAAACAGAATTTTTGGGAAATCTAATTTTTTTCTACTTTTGAGGAGAAAAAGATTAAGGGACCGTGGTTAATCTAAACATGGGAGGTACGGGATTTGTTAAAGATAAACATTGGGATTTGTTTTGGATCCAACCATTAGACAAAATGGGATCAATATATCCTTCAGAAAATTCACAAATTAACCCCTTGTTAATTCAGATGACTTTAAATTTTTGTTTTTAGGATTTTTCTGGCTCATGAATCTGATTCACAACCTGCAAAAATCCCTTAAGACCTTGTGTCTGTGCTTGTGAAAAACCAACATTTATAGAGTCGTGTTAATTAATTAATTTTTTTTTTTTCTTCCCCTTGCTTATTTTTAGCTTAATCTTACAACAGACATGTCGGGATCATCATTCCCATTACCAATCCTCGAGGGGGCTCTGGCGCCAGTACTTTGGGATAGCACTGTCCATGACACCACCCAAGAGCTCACAACCCCAAAACACAATGCGGTGTAAAGGGGCACTCCAAGCATACTCAAGCTCTTGCTCCGATGCTATAGGTAGAGCACCGTCCAAGACACTTGAGCTGCTAAAATGTGCTTTAATGCTCCGTCTAAAGATATGAAATATAGATATGGAGTAGCGTCGAGGCGGTAACATGTTGACATCGCGTCCTCAAAGGAGGCATTTTCCTCCTTCTCGGCGGTGGGAACTCAAACCAATGATCTGCTTCAGACTTTTACTAAGTCTAAACAAGGGAGTTTTTCAAATTTTTAGTTGTTTTTTAAGTGCTGGCTTGTGTGAAAATTGACACAAGAAGTTCCTCAAGACATGCAAATTTTTGAATCAGAAACTAAGCCAAATACTTTCCACATTACAAAATAGGATCAAGTCACTTGAACTATCATGAGTTCAGGTGGAATTTTTAGAGAAGGATATCTGATCTAGTCTAAAATAGACCCTGAAATTCTAATGATCAGATCCACATCCTCATCCCTAGTTTGTTAAAGATTAAATCCCATTGTACCAAAAGTGAATTTTTCGACCTTAGTTCCGATTTCAAAATTTTTCCTCAAAAAGTTTTCAACATTTTTTTTTTTTGGGTATGCATGCAGGAAAATAAAATAACTAAAGAAAAATGCAAGTTTTTGGGTTTTGAAAATCCTAAATCGATCGTCAAATTTTAAAAACACCCCCCCATGTTTAAGATATGCAATGTCCTCATGCATTAGGAGGGAAAAGGGATCACCTTAGTGAAGAACGGTCGGGTTTAGGATGATTAAAACCAGGAAAAAGAAGAAAAATGGAAAGCAAGAAAAAAAAATGATGGGTGACCTCCCATCCAGTGCTATCTTTTACGTCATTCAGCCGGGCATTGTGTGCATTAGTGATCAAGGGTGGCTGGCTCAGTAAAATTAAAAGATTCAGACAGAAGGTTAGGTGTATGATCAAAATAGGGTTTTAAACGTTGGCCATTGACTTGAAAGGTCGAATTAGTTTTCGAATCAAAAAGATCAACAGCGCCGTATGGATATATTTTATGGACAATAAAGGGGCTGGTCCATTTAGATTTTAATTTGCCAGGAAAAACACGTAATCTGGCATTGAAAAGACAAACGCGTTGATTAACGTCAAAGTGTTTTCAAACAATATATTTATCATGAAATTTCTTTGTTCGATCTTTATAAATTCTCGCATTTTCATACGAAAAATTACGTAATTCTTCCAATTCAGTTAATTGTAATTTTCCATGGATATCGGCGTCAAATAAATCCATGTTAAGTCGTTTTATTGCCCAAAAAGCCTTATGTTCTAATTCTACCGGGAGATGGCATGCCTTCCCAAAAATCAGATGGAAGGGAGACATGCCAAGCGGGGTTTTAAAAGTGGTACGATAGGCCCATAAAGCGTCATCCAATTTGGTGGACCAATCTTTACTGTCGGGCCTAACCATCTTTTGTAAAATATTTTTAATTTCCCGGTTAGAAACTTCAGCCTGGCCATTTGTTTGGGGGTGATAAGGTGTGGAAATTTTATGATTAACCCCATATTTAGAAAGAAGGTGATGGAATTGTGAGTGGGTGAAATGTGAGCCTCAGTCACTGATAATGGCCTTTGGTATGCCGAATCTTGAGAAAATATTTTTCTTGAGAAATTCGACAACCACACGGTGATCACTAGTGTGGGTGGGTATTGCTTCTATCCATTTTGAAACATAGTCGACTGCAACTAATATAAATAAATACCCACCAGAGTTGATGAATGGTCCCATGAAGTCGATGCACTAAACATCAAAAATGTCAACCTCCAAAATAGGATTAAGGGGCATCATATCCTTCTGAGTCATGTTGTCGATGCTCTAGCAACGTACACAGGATCAAACAAGTCATGAGCATCTTTATGCAAGCTAGGCCAATAAAATCCCACATTAAGGATTTTAGCTGCAGTTTTCTTGTCCAAAAAATGTCCGCCACAGGCCATTGAGTGACAATGTGTCAAAATATCATGGATTTCAAAATCGGGGACACATCATCGAATGACCTGATCGGCACAAATGCGGAAAAGGCCAGGCTCGTCCCAAAAATAATATTTAATATCAGCAAAGAACTTATGCCATTTTATTTTTGGCCAATCAGTGGGGATTCGTTCTATTGCTAAGTAGTTTGCTATGGGCACAAACCAAGGGAGGGTTGTAGCAACTAAAGTGCTTTCATCGGGGAACTGATCTGGCGGGGTCATTATGTCATTCGTCATAAGACGAGAGAGTTGGTTGGCCACTACATTGTACAATCCCGCCTTATCCTTGATTTCCAAGTCAAATTCCTGGAGCAGCAGAATCCAACGAATAAGGTTGGGTTTCGAATCTTTCTTCGTCAGCAAATATTTAATTACTGAGTGGTTGGTATATACAGTGACATGTGACCCCAACAGATAGGATCTAAATTTTTCTAAGGCAAATACAATGGCAAGAAGTACCTTTTCAGTAACCGTGTAATTCCGTTGTGCATCATCAAGGGCTTTGCTAGCATAATAGATCACAACAGGCTTCTTGCCAATTCTTTGCCCTAGAACGGCCCCTACAGAAAAATCTGAGGCATCTGTCATTAATTCAAAGGGACTATTCCAATTAGGTCCCTGCAATATTGGTGCCTCAGTAACCTCTTTCTTCAACCTCAAACAACTCTCCAAGCACTTATCATTAAAATCAAATGGCTGGTCTTTAGTGAGAAGCTGACTTAAGGGCTTGGAGATTTGGGAAAAATTTTGTATGAATCGACGGTAGAAACCCACAAGACCCAAAAAGGATCTGATTTGTTTGACAGTAGTGGGTGGTGGGAGCCTAGATATAGCATCTATTTTTGCTTTATCTACTGCGATTCCTTGTTTTGGAATAACAAGGCCCAAGACAATACCTTCTTGGACCATGAAATGACTTTTTTCCCAGCTAAGGACCAGATTAACTTCTATGCATTTTTGGAGAGTTCTTTTAAGGTTTTTGAGACAATGGTCAAAAGAATCTCCAAAAATAGAGAAGTCATCCATAAAGACTTCTAAACATTCACCTACCAGGTCTGAAAAAATTGCAAGCATGCACCTTTGAAAAGTCACAGGTGCGTTGCAAAGACCGAAGGTCATCCTTCGGAAAGCAAAAGTTCCAAAGGGGTAGGTGAAAGTTGTTTTGTCCTAGTCCTCAGGATGAACTGCTACCTGATTATAGCTGGAATAACCATCCAGAAAATAGTAAAAATCCCGTCCGGCTAACCCCTTCAAGATTTGATCAATAAAGGGGAGTGGGAAATGGTCCTTCTCGGTGGCGGTGTTTAATTTTTGGTAATTGATACACACGCACCAAGAAGAAGTGGTTCGAGTGGCTACATTTTCCCCATTATCATTAGTGACAACTGTTAGTCCAGCCTTTTTGGGTACAACTTGTGTTGGACTAACCCAGGAGCTGTCAGAAATCGGGTAGATGATATCAGCATCCAACCACTTAATAATCTCCTTTTTTACCACCTCTTGCATAATAGGATTCAAGAGCCTTTGTGGTTGGCAGGAGGGGCGAGAATCGCCCTCTAAATATATACGATGCATACAATAAGATGGATGAATACCCTTAAGATCAGAAAGGGTCCAGCCAATAGCTTTCCGATATTTACTCAAAACCTAGAGGAGTTTGTGCTCTTGTGCCCCGGTAAGTCCAGAATTTATAATCAGGGGTAGGGTCTGATTAGGACCTAAGAAGACATATTTAAGGGAGTTGGGCAAAGGTATTAATTCCAATTGTGGGCCCAACTCCGAAAGAATTTCTGCTTTGTGGGTTAGTGGTGAGGTAAGAGTAAACGGATCAGTTGGAATGTTAGCTGGACATGTGGTTGGGGTGGAAGGGTGAGAAAAAGTGGATTGTTCAGGAACCGTATTGATAGCAAAATAGGAACCTAAATGGGAAATCTGCAAGGTTTCCTCCACAATGTTTTCTATTTCTGAATCCGAATCATCAAAGAAATCTGGTTCTTGGAACCGCCTAGAAGCTTGAAAAATGTCTAGGGTTGTAGATTCACCGCCACACATGATCTTCATCTTTCCAAAATGACAATCAATATTGGCGCAGGTAGTGGCTAAGAATGGTCTTCCAAGAATAATGGGGGCAAACTTTAGTGCTTCTGGTACCTCTATGTCCAGGACTAAAATGTCTATTGCGAATAGACAATTTTTTACCCAGACAAGAACATCCTCAACAATTCCCCTTGGTTTAATTGTAGATCGGTCGGCTAATTGGAGAGTAACCTCAACAGGTTTCAATTCACCAATCTTGAATTCCTCAAAAACAACTGTGGGGATAAGATTAATTGAGGCACCAAGATCCAACAATGCGCGATCAAATGAGGTATCATTAGTGATAACTTGAATTAGGGGGGTGCCAAGATCTTTTCTCTTAAAAGGCAGTCGGCTCTGCACAACTGAGTTGACTGTCTCTGGAAGAATCACCTTTCCTAAGTTTCTGGGCTGCCTTTTCAGAGTACATAAATCTTTTAGGAATTTTTCATAGGCAGGGATATATTTAATGGCATCTAGGAGAGGGATATTAATTTATACTTGCCCAAATAAATCCATTAATTCCTTCTCAGTGGGCTCGGATTTCTTCTTTTTCTTATTTGAAGAGTGGAGGGCTTGTGGAAATGGGGCAGGGTTTCCCTGTTTTGCATGAATTGTTTCTTGAACAATCGGAGGGGAAGAGTTAATCTGTGTTTTATTAGAGCGGGTTTCTTTAACAGGCAGGGGATTGTGAATGGTTTTCCCATTCCTCAAAGTAACTGCATTTGCAGTTTGGTTGTTTCTAGGATGAGGACGGGAAGCCTGGCTGTTATTGAAACCCGGTGGATGCTAAGGTGCTGGCTGAATGGGTTGATTGGGATATCCACCTTGGAATTGATTCCTTTGATTATTTGGGTTGGGAATGGGTTGGGAAGGTAAATTCCCAATAGGTCGATGATCAGGAGCAACCTTAACTCGGTGTTGCAAGTTGGTAACCATGCGGGTTACTTCTGTCATTTGAGTTTGCATTCCTTGCAGAGTTTTCATGACCTGATTATTAATATCATCCTGGGATGGTCCAGGTTGATACATAGGTTTCCCATAATTCCCAAAATAGTTTTGTTTGGGAAAAGGAATCGGGTTCGGGTTTTTCCAGGAGTGATTCAGGTTAGTCCACCAGTTTTGATTGGAGGGGTTTCTAAATTGCTCCTGGAGAGCATAAATATTTTCCGAGGTGGGATAAAAAATATTTTGATCAAAATTCCCAGTCAAATCTTGCGGGAAACCAGCCGAAAATTGCTGGACAGTAGATGTGGCATCAATGTTGTGTAGATTTTCTCTTCGGAGAATGTGTGGGGGGTTAGTGTGTGGAGAGTGGACGTGTGGAGCTTGTTTGTTTATGAGCTTTTCTTCCATTTTCTTTTGGTGAATTTGCATCTGGTCCAATCGTTGAGCTAACATATATAGATCATCTTGAGTGACTAGAATAGAGGTGGATTTGGAGTCAATTTCATGGAATCCATGTCTGGGATTTTGTGATCTGCCAAAAGTGTCCATTAAAGTCATGTTAAATGAGTTTTCACTCATTTCTTCAAAGAGAAGATAGGCACTTTCGGCATCTTTGTTAAGAAAATTGCCCCCACATGAGACATCCACAAATCGTTTCAATTGATCTTCTAATACATGATAGAAGATCTACACTAATTGCCATTGTGGAATTTCATGGTGGGGACAACTTCTTAGAAGTTCCTAAAATCTTTCCCAGGCTTCGTGGAGGGGTTCACCAATTTTCTGTTGAAAGGTCGTTATGGAGCTTCTTAACACATTCGTTCAATCGATCAGAAAATTTTTTTTAAGAAAAGCTCTTTTTAATTGGGGCCAGGTGGTAATAGGGCGCCCAACCATTCTAAACCAATGAGATGCTTTGTCTTTAAGAGAGAGAGGAAAAAGTCTCATTAACCACACGTCTTCCTGCACATTGCTGGAACGAGTGGTTTGACCGAGGACAGTTAATTCCTTGAGATGACAAAAAGGGTCCTCTCTTGGAAGACCATGAAAATGCTTGATAAGGTTTAGAATAGCTGGTTTGATCTCGAAATCCCCTTGTGGTATGACCACCCTTGGTCTTTCCTCATAATTGGAAGGATTATAGAAATCCTTTAGAGGAATGACAGGCTGTTGGCGGGGTGGTGGATTTTGTCCTTTATTAGCTAGGTTCATGATAGTCCTAGCTAGATCTTCTTGATTTTGTTGTAGTCGAACCAAATGGTCGACCATTAATGCAAAGGGATTTGGATTTTGGGTTATAATTGGAGGGCCACCTGGCCTTACTGGTATTTCTGGTTGCTCCAGGTTAGGGAGGTGAGGGAGGGTGAAATCAACTTGTGGGTTGGCTGACAGGTTAGAAGTGGAAGTAGAATTTTTTTGACGGCTTCCTGGGTTTTCCATTTTTTTAGAAGAGGAGGGGGAAGAAAACAATGATTTTCTGCTATGGATGGCGAAATCAGATGGTCCCTTAAGGTGTGATTATTGAGACCGTCGCCCGTATATACACTACTTGGGAAGAATTGGAGGGGAGGAGAAGAGAAAGAGATGAGAGAAAGTATGCAATTCAAACAAACAAAACTAGACCTAACTTGAATGCGGCTCCCTAATAATAAACCTAAGACTTGGTCTATGAAGGAAATAAGTAGTCAATAGTGAATACACATTCTGTCAACAAATCTAGCCAAGTTGCTTAAGGGGAGGTTTGGGCCCAAACGTTTCCCAGGGAAAACCACAGGTGCTTGTACAAACCCGCACCTGGTCGTTTGACACGGCCCCTCAGCCTGAACACCAGATATAGATGACAAAATTGGTACTAACTAAAGAAAACTTAAGACCTAGATAGCAAGCCTAAGTTGATGAACCCTTAGGGGTCAAGTTGCTACAAGTTTTAATTAGGTCTAGGATATTACAGTGCACACGGATTGTGGAGGGCATTAATTTGGTTGTTGCCTTGTTATTTCGATTTTTTTGTGTGTGTGCAGGAATTGGAGAGTGGCTCCAATGAAATGAAGTTGTCACACAATTTTTTTGTATTTATGTCTTTTAGGATTCAATTTAATTGAATGTGTTTTAGGGTTTCTCTTGTTAAATTTTCAAACAAGTTTGAAAATCCACAATCAAAGGAAAACAAGTTGTATGGGTAATTGTATATTTCCTTTAAATTGTGGCACTAGAAAAAAAGAACAAGAAAGAAACCCTAACTAGAGTTGAATCCTAATACAGAAAATGACTACCAATGAATTTTTTTTAGGCTTCCTGAATAGGTAGTGGTCCAAACAATGCAACCAACACCACTACCTTATGTGAAATCAAACAAAGATTCCAGAAAATATTTTTATAAGATTTTAGGAAATTGTTTGATATTTATTTTGAATTTTTAATTGTATTGGTGTCAAAGTCCAGAAATGATACCAGTGGGTATTTCAGACTTTTCAGTATTACCACATACCTCATAAAATTTTGATGATTTTATATGACGTGTAAAATTTCACAAGGATTCTAGAAAGCCAAATTTCACAAAAATTTGGATTTGGCTGAGTATTAGCTGGAATGAGCTTCTTTTTAACTAGTTGCCTTCTTGTATGCTAGGGTTTTAGGGATCTGACTATTTGTTCACCCCTAAAACTCAAATAAATGTGTCGAAAACACAACAAAACATGCAATGCATGCCTAATCTAATTGATGCCTAAATGCATGCCAAAAACTTATTTGTGGAGTAAAAATCCTAAGAGCATTTGTTTTAGGGCATATGAATGATGATAAATTGGCATTTATCACCCAACCTAAACCTTTTATTAGGGTACCTTAGCATGGGGATGATTTTGAGCTTAAGCGACAAATCACCAGTCTAATTCCCCACTTCCATGGCCACAATTCTGATGACCCCTTTGATGCGAAATACTCGTGATTTGTAAAAGCGGGTTTTTAACGTCGTTGTAACACGCGAATTCGCATATGCTTTTAAATTTATATCCTAGATCGGGGAGTATCTAGGGTCGTCCAAGGAGGCAAAAATATCAATTCAATTCTCTTGCTAAAAACACATCTCAACTTTCTTTTTGGTATTTTAAATATATATATTTTTTGCGTTTTGAAATAATACGGGCAAAGTGTGAATTGTGACGAAAGAGTACTAACACCTAAAATGCTAAGCTGAAACTTAAGAGATTCAAAAGTCCACTACCTAAGCTCACTCTAGGCAAGTGGAGGCCTAGAGTAATTAGGGGGTGGAAGTAGAATAAGTGCTAGAACAACAGCAACAATTGCAACAGAAAACTAAAAAGAAGGCAATTTGATTAGCTAGAATTTGTGTTTTTTTCAAGGACAAGTAGAGGAATGCTTCTACTAGAAATAAAAAAAATTTGAAAGCAATAAATGAAACACAAATCCTCTTGCAAAAATTGGTGAAGAAGGGAGTCTTCTTGCTCCAAGCCTAGCTGCTCCTTGGCTTGAAAAGAGGGCCTCCTTCTTATCCTTCCTTGAGAGCTCCTCCAAGGTGGGTGCTACCACCTTCAATGCTCTCCTCCAAGGGGTGGGCATGCACCACCCTTAAAAACTCCTCAAAGGTTGTGTGGACCACCTTCAAGATCTCCTCCAAAGATCTTCATTGCCTGGCTTATCCTTTGGCTGGCATGACTCAAGAGAGAAGGGATGAGGGAAAGGCACTAAGGGGACAGAATATCCCCTTAATCTTCTTCCTCTTCTTCTCTCTTGGGTGTGGGCTTGTAGGTAGAATATGAGAGTGAATTTTCTAGCCAAAGATGCCTTGAATGGTGGTGGGTAGTGGTCTTTTTATAGGGCAGGTGGGGGGTTAAGGTGCCTCTTGAAATGGAGGGCTAAGATGGAAGGATGGAGGTGGTTGGTGATCCTATGGCTAAGGGCATTTGGCGCCAACCCAAGGGACTCCTAGGGGGTGGTTATGGGTGGTGACACCCCTTGAAGTTGGTGCCAAAATAACTTCTAGAAGGGGGTCTTAGGTGGCACCAAGAAAGGTTCTAGAAGGAGGGGTTATGTGGATGGTGGAGATGGATTTATGGGGAGATGTGTGGTGGAGATGAAGGGGATTTTTGGAGGGAAAAGTGGCTCCAACAAGGGGGCAGTTAGGGTGGTTTTGGCGCCACTTTTAGGTGTCTTTTGGAGGTGGTGGGTAGGCTAGGTTCGTGCCAAGTAGGTTAGCTTATGTGGAGCTTAGGTGGAGCTAGTTGGGTGGAGTTGTTAGGTGGGTTTTTGGGGTGCTACAAGCCAAGGATGTTGGAGCTGGTTCTGAAGAATCTGGAGCTGAAGTGGAGCAGGCAGCTGCTAAAGAGGTCAACATGGGGCTACTCTAGCTGGCTTAGCTTGCTAGTTCTTTGCTAGCTACTAAGCCAAGCTAATGTGAGCTGGCTTCTGTTTAAAGGAGCTGAGGTGAGCTGGGTCTGGTGCTCCCGAGGAGGATTGAGCTGGTTGAGGCAGCTAAGGTAGCTTAGCTCAATTAGCTCGAGCTAAGCTGGGTCCCCGGGAGCTGGACTTGAGCTTCATGAGCTGGGATGCGTTCTTCTTCAGCTGGCTGGAGTTTAATGGAGATGGATGTAGCTGGATCTGTGCTAGGGTGAACTCCTATCAACTCAGCTGAGCTAGCTAGAGCTCCCTATGGACTAGTGGGAGTTGAGATGAGCTAGACTCAGCTAAGTTGAGCTGGATCTAAGCTGACTTGAGCTAGGGTGAGCTAAGATGAACTCTCTTGAGCTGCCATTCAGCTGAGATTAGCAAAATGGAGCTAGGATGAGATAACCAAAGTTCAAGTGAGCTAGGTTCCAGCTGTGGTGAGCTGGATCAAGTTGAGTTCCAGCTAGCCTGAACTCCTTCTTCACCAATTGCCTTCTTGAGTGCTAGGGTTTTAGGGATCTGTGTATCTGTTCATCCCTAACACTCTCAAAAACACATTAAAATAAGAAAAGAAAATGCAATTCTTGCCTAGCCTAGTTAATGCTTAAATGCAGCCGAAAAACCTGATTGCGGAGCAAAATCCTAAGAGCTAGATTTGTTTTAGTGCATAAGAATGATGATAAACTGATGTTTGGCGTTTATCACCCTTCCACCACCTTGAAGAACTTTTACACATAGGAAGGACCTTTGGCCCTACGAACGAGGATACCTTAATGATGAAAATGTTCCTTTTTTCCTTAAAAGATAAAGCTGCTCAATGGTTGAGGACTATTAGTAGACCAATCCTAACTTGGGAAGATTTGAGAAGCACTTTTCTGAATAAATTCTTTCACATAGGAAAAATAAATGCCCTTAGATGTGCCATTACAACCTTCAAGCAAAATCATGGCGAGCAACTGCATGAGTCTTGGGAAAGATTTAATGACTTAGCTAGGAAATGCCCTCATTATGTGATCCCAAGTGGCACTTAGCCCATATTTTCTATTATGTGTTTAGTGACAATTTGAAGAATTTCATTGATGTAGCATGTGGGGGTAATTTCCTAAGCAAAGATATTGAGGGAGCCTTTCAATTATTCGAGAATATGAATGAAAATTCCCTCAACAATGCCTCAATGTCCACCTTCAATAGATCAAATCAACCAAGGAGCGGAGTCTATGAAGTTAAGGATAATTCAAACTCGATTGATTTAGAAATGATTGCACAATGATTGGATAAGGTCGAATGATAAAAGCCAGTTTATCATCATTCTTATGCCCTAAAACAAACTTAGCTCTTAGGATTTTAACTTCACAAATGGGTTTTTGGACTGCATTTTGACATCACTTAGGTTAGGCATGCATTACATTATTTTTGTTGTTTTTGACATGTTTATTTGAGTGTTTGGTACGATTAGATAGCCAGACCCCTAAAACTTTATCATTCAAGAAGGCAACAGGTGAAGAAGAAGCTCAATCCTGCTAGGACTTAGCTAAATCTAGCTCATCATAGCTAGATACTAGCTCACTTGGGTTAGGATTATCTCTCTTAAGCTCCATTTAGCGCATCTTAGCTGAATGGCAGCTCAGGGTAGCTCAACTTAGCTCAACCTAGCTCAAGTTAACTCAGATCCAACTCAACTTAGTTGAGTCTAATTCCTCTTAGGTCTAATCAGTTCACTGGAAGCTCTAGCTAGCTGATGTAAACATGTTTATATACATAAACTATCTATTTTTGCATGTTCTTAGTCATATAGTTGCATTATATATTATAAATATTGCATAACATGCATCATCTTGCATTTAGGTTAGGTTGTAGAAATTTTAGGTTAATTTGCCTTTTTGTGGTCAGGAAATAGGGTAATATCGTATCGGAGACTCAAATTGAAGATTCAACCGTATGGATCTGATCAAGGCAACGATTGGAGTTTAACAACTCCAAGATCGCCCCGATTGGACTTCCATAGCATCAGATGCAGTCTGAGAAAGATCAGAGGTCAAGGGGCCAAGATGGTGTAAATCTATACATCAGATGACAAATCCGACCACACAGATGGATTCGGATTGACGATTATAGCCCAACGACGTGAAAATCAATCCAATCTGACATCCGTGGCACCATCTACAACTCACAGAAGATGGATGGCCAATATGGCACCACGTGGCTCCATCCCAGCTGCCCAACTCATGCCAAGTCCTCACTGTTTACCTCTCCAAGTGAACATCAACACTTGATCTCGGCCTTGTCCTCAAATGCATGCGCAGCGCAGCGGTTAAGGCGCTACGTGAGCAGAGAGTGCATGTTCGATTCGTGGCGCTGTGCTCTCTTTCTCGCACACAAGCACGAAATCTAGTTGCTCGATCAGACGCCAATGGCCCAGATCTTTAGATTAGATGAACGCGCGATTTGACGCTTGACGCTTACGCCCGATCTTACATGTGGGCTCACGACAAGGGTGCGGGCGAGATTGATTTTAAGCCATCCGATCTCGCAATCGGATAGCTAATATTGCGTGTTCGTGCGTAGCCATTTTGTGAGCAGAAGGAGAGGAGGCGAGGGTGTGTGCACATCCTTCAGCAACGTGGGGTTTTTAGTGATGCTTAAATCCATCACTAAAGACACCCCATTTAATGTTTTAAGATAAAATGACCTATTTGAGTATTCAAACTTCACCTATAAATAGCCCTACAACCCCCACACTTTCATCATCCCTTCCTCTCCTCTCTCACCCCCTCCAAAGCTCTAAGAGTTTGTCCCAAACACGGGATGCTCCGTTAGAGTTAAAAATACATTTTTTCAACCTTCTCACCTCCTTCGTGGAGCATCCCACGGTTGTCTTCTCACAGCTGTTTGGGAAGTGGATCCCACTGCGACATTGTCCTGCCCAGTTCTTCGTCGTCTGTCGTCATTCTCCTTCGTCCTACATCTCACCACCACCTTTGTCTGGGTGCTCCGTCAACGCGGCTTGTCCTCAAGCAGCCGTCGAGGAGGATAACTTCTCTCTACCTTCCTTTTATTGCTTTCTAGAGTAGATTTACCGCTTTCTAGTTGTAATGATTAGTTTTAATGAACATCACTTGATGATTATGAAATCCATGTTTATTCTATCTCTATTTTGTCTTTATTTGCAATATTCTCTCTGACTTCTATTCATTATTATTTAAGTAGATAGCTAGTTTTGAATAATTTTGACCAGCTATTCTGCTTCATGAAAAATAAATCTAGCTAAAATATTTCTCGCTTTCTAGTTGTAAAACATTATCCATATTTTAAAGTGTTTGTTCTCTCTCTCTCATTGTTAAATATTGGATTCATTGTGATTATCTCGCTTTCTAAACAAAAACAAAAAAATATATAATCATGGATTTCAAATTGATGTAGCCTCCGTGTGTTCGACCTGGAATTCTTTTTAAGTTTCAATAGAATTTATTTGTTGACGGATTTCTTCACAAATCACACTATAACGTCGGGTTTTCATAACTCAACTTCCATTTGCAACGATTTTCCGATTCAACACTAGCTCAGCTAAGTTGATAGGAGTCCACCTCAACTCAGGTCCAGCTACTTCCAACTCTACTCAACTCAAGACAGCTGAAGATGACCTCAGCTAGCTCAGGCCAACTCAAATCCAGCTCTCAGAGACTCCACACAACTCAAGCTAGTTGAGCTAAGCCATTTAACCTAAGATAGCTACTCCAGCTAACTAGGTAATCTCTGGGAGGATCAGACCCAGCTCACCTCAACATAATTTAGTAGAAGTAGCTTACTTTAGCTTGTCTTAGCAACTAGAAAAGAACTAGCAAGCTAAGCCAACTAAGGTAGCTCCTTGATATTCTCTTCAGCAGTCACCAGCTCCAGTGTAGCTCCAAACAGCTCTCCCTTAGCTCTTCTTCCCTAAACCCTAGCCCCATCCATTACTACCCTACTAGCTAAGCTAGCTAAGCTAGCTTAGCTTAACTCCACCTAAGCTCTCCACTCCATGGCCATCCATCCTCTTCCTTAACCCCAACTTAACCTGACCCTAACCCACTCAATTTGGCACAGAAACACACCTCCATGCACCCCTTCAATATGGTGCCAAGTTGAATCATCCCTTAGCCCCACTATCACCACCAAAAGCCACCTAAAGGTGGTGCCAAAACCACCTTAACTACTGCCTATTTTTGGCGAAAACCACCTTAACTACCACCTATTTTTGGCGCCACTACATAGCCTCCATCTCCACCATACATCCATCCTACAACCCCTCATCCAACCATTCAAGTTGGCTCCAACCTAGCTCCATCTAGAACACCCACCTATGGTGCCAACTTGAAGCACCCTTCCACTCACAACCACCACTTAACCACACCCCTAGGTTGGTACCAAAAGCCCCCTACACCTCTTCATAAGTGGCGCCAACTTGAACCCTAATCTCCACCTTACACCTAACCCCATAAGGCCATCATCACTGCCCAATTTGGTGCCAAATCCTTAACCCACAAACCCCATCCTAACCATCTTCTAGTTGGTAGCAAAAACCCAATTAACCAACATCTATGTTGGTGCCAACTTACACCATCCTATCCACCCTTCATCCACCTCACAACCACATCCTAACCTTTCATTCTCCAAACCAACCACCAACACCTTAATGCTCCTATGGTTGGCACCATTATTGGTGCCTCTCCACCACCATAACCACCACCTACACACCTCCTCCCTTGGTGCCAAAACACCATGGCCTTTAGATCTTCTAACCTCCCTCATAAGCCCATCCTAACCCTACACATCTTCTACACCAACACCTCCTATCACCATTCGTATATATACCCCCTACCTACCACCATTAACCTTCTGATCGTGAATTTTACGTGGTTTGTAAAATACGGCATTGTAACATGCAAAATCAATCAACTCTTAAATTTATAAACCTAGATAGTGGGGTATCTAGGGTCTTCAGGGAGAAGGGCTGGTGGTAGTCATCTTGAGCTGCACTGGAGCTGGTGGCCGCTGAAGAGAGCTGCAAGGAGCTACCTTAGCTGGCTTAGCTTGCCAGTTCTTTGCTAGCTACTAAGCCAAGCTAAGGCAAGCTGGCTTCTGCTGAAAGGAGCTGAGGTGAGCTAGTTCTAATGCTCCTAAGGAGGTCCCAACTAGTTGAGGTAGATAAGGTAGCTTAAGTCAACTAAGTTAAGCTAAGCTGAGTCCTCGGGAGTTGGACTTGAGCTTCTTGAGCTAAGATGAAGTCATCTTCAGCTGGCTGGAGTTGAGTGGAGCTGGATGTAGCTTGACCAGAGCTGGGGTGAACTCTAATCAACTCAGCTAAGCTAGCTAGAGCTCCCTACGGACTATTGGGAGCTGAGATGAGCTAGACTTAGCTAGGTTGAGCTGGATTTGAGCTGACTTGAGCTAGGGTAAGCTAAGATGAGCTCTCTTGAGCTACCATTCAGCTGAGATGAACTTAATATAGCTAGGATGGGCTAACCCTAATTTAGGTGAGCTGAATTTCAGCTATGGTAAGCTAGATCAAGCTAAGTTCCAATTGGTGAGAGCTTCTCCTTCACCAGTTGCCTTCCTGAGTGCTAGGGTACTAGGGATCTGGTAATCTATTTATCCCTAACACTCACAAAAACACATTAAAAACACAATAAAAAATGCAACGCATGCCTAACCTAATTTATGCCTAAATGCAACCCAAAAACCCACTTACAGAGCATAATCCTAAGAGCTAGGTTTATTTTAATGCAAAAGAATAGTGATAAACTGGCGTTCACCTCCATGCTTATCTTTTGCTTGTCTCTTAGCAAAACTTTAATTTTTTGGAAAACAGAATTTTTGGGAAATATAATTTTTTTCTACTTTTAAGGAGAAAAAGATTAAGGGACCTTGGTTGACCTAAACACAGGAGGCACGGGATTTATTATGGATAAACATCAGGATTTCTTTTTGGATCCAAAAATTAGACAAAACAGGATCAATGTATCCTCCAGAAAATTCAAAAATTAACCCCTTTTTAATTCAGTTGACTTGAAATTTTTATTTTTAGGATTTTTCTGGCTCTTGAATTTGATTCGCAACTTGCAATATCCTTTAAAACTTTGTACTTGTGCTTGTGAAAAGCCAACATTTATAAGGGCGTGTGTTTAGTTAAAAACTTTTTTTTTCTCCCCCAAGTTTATTTTTAGCTTAGTCTTACAACAGATGTGTCGGGATCATCATTCCCGTTACCAATCCTCAAGGGGCCACTGGCACCAGTACTTCGGGATAACACTGTCCATGACACCACCCAGGAGCTCACAACCCCAAAACACAATGTGATGTAAAAGGGTGCTTCAAGCAAACTCAAGCTCTTGCTTCGACACTATACGTAGAGCACCGTCCAAGACACCTGAGCTGCTACAATGTTCTTTAATGCTTCGTCTAAAGATATGAAATATAGATATGGAGCAGCGCCGAGGCAGTAACATGTTGACATCGCATCCTCAAAGGAGGTATTTTCCTCGTTGGCGGTGGGAACTCAAAATAATGATCTGCTTCAGACTTTTACTAAGTCCAAACAAGGGAGTTTTTCTAATTTTTTGTGGATTTTATTTGTTGGCTTGTGTGTGAAATTTGACACAGGATGTTCCGCAAGAAATGCAAGTTTTTGAATCAAAAACTAAGCTAAATACTTTCCATATTACAAAAGAGGATTAAGTCTCCTGAACTATCACGAGTTCAGGTGGAATTTTAGAGAAAGATATCTGATCTAGTCTAAAAATAGATCCTGAGATTCTAATGATCAGATCCGCATCCTCATCCCTAGTTTGTTAAAGATTAAATCCCATTATACAAAAAGTGAGTTTTTCAACCTTAGTCCCGATTTCAAAATTTTTCCTCAAAAAGTTTTCATCATTTTTATTTTTTTGGGTATGCAAGTAGGAAAATAAAATAACTAAAGAAAAATGCATGTTTTTAGGTTTTGAAAATCCTAAATCGATCGTCAAATTTTAAAAACACACCCCCATGCTTAAGATATGCAATATCCTTGTGCATTAGGAGGGAAAAGGGATCTCCTTAATGAAGAGCAGTCAGGTTTAGGATGGTCAAAACTTGGAAAAAGAAAGGAGAAAGGAAAGCAGGAAAAATGATGGGTTACCTCCCATCAAGTGCTATCTTTTATGCCATTCAGCCAAGCATGAAGGTATGAACAGAAGATGAAAAATCATGTAAATAATTGGACAGTTGAATGTCCTCAAGAAATGTGTTTTCCACAAGATCCCTGAAAAGATGAATGGTAAAGAAGTCGGGATCAAAATCAAATGGAAAAATGGAAGAATGACCCAGATCTGGCCATGGTTTAAGTGCATGTAAAATGCCAGACTATGGTGGGTCAGGTGATAGGTCTAATAGAAAAGGAAGGGGAAAGGAGTTAGTGAGATGTAGGATGGGTGAAGTTAGTGTGGATATTTTTGGTGAAAAAATAGGAATATGAAAGGGGGAAGTCAAACCCTAGTTGATCTGGAAAGTCTTGGACCACATAATTATCCTTAGAATAAGAATCAATAAAATCTAGATCAATAGTGGTCAAAGCTGAGTGAGATTGGATCAACATAGGCTTCTCAAATATTGCTTCCATTTTATTATCAATGTCCTCAAAAATTTTGTGATCAATGGACCTCTTGGAAGCTTGAAATAAATCTAATGAGAAGGTCTGGTTACCTCTATGCCATTTTCTCAGAATGAGAATTGTTATTGGCTGCTGCCATAATCAGAAAAGGTCTTCCAAGGATGGCATTAATGAGAGCCTTAGGTACCCGATTAGCCCATAGTTGTGGGCTATTTAAGTATTTAAGTGCCTACACATTAGGTTAATTCTAACATTTATTTAGTATAAATTAGGATGTAAATAGATTAATTCATAGTTTTAATTTAATTACATAATCCATGCATTGCATTCATACTTTAAGTACATTTAGAATTAGTTTAGAATGGCATTTATCTAATTAGATAACCAATTAGGTATATTATTTTTATTAACATAAAAGTTGAGGGTCTGTATATAAATGGCCCTAATATTTTAACATTATTTTCTTTTCTTCTTGCAGGAACGGCTGGCTGCCGCTCCAACGACGAACGGCTGGTGCAGTGAAGAACCCATTCAAGTGGGAGCGGATGTGATGGATCTGGTCGGGTAGATGATTTCAAATGTGTGTAGGCCACTACAAAAGGAGGAGGGAGGCAGCCGAGCTCGGGAGGCCTCCGCCACCGACCCACCACTGTGCAGAGAGAACCTCTCTCTTCCACTCCACACTGCCGGCCTCTACTGTGGCGACGAGTCTCCATCACCGTGAGTGTGTGGTGTGAAAGGCCACACCGCCATCCGGAGCTCACCGCATCACCGTGAGCACCTTAGCGTGCATCCCGTCGCCGTCATCGCCGACCACCATCACCGAGCTACTGATTCAGCCACCCTCTCAGTAACTTAAGACGTCTGGGGAATTTCCCAGACGTCTGAAGCTACCCGCTCACTTCCACCGCACACGCCTAAAGTCGCCTGCAGACCCCTTCCCGCACCTGCAGAACCTTCAGCGCACCCACGTCCGTCAACCTTCAGCTCAAACGCGCCTCAACTCTCTAACAGCCACGCCTCCGCCCGCGCCTGCAGACCACCGCAACCATCTTCCACGCGCCTGCAGACCACCACAACGCTCCCACGCGCCTGCAGACCAACGCTTCACCGCGCCTGCAGACTAGCGCCCACCGTCTCCAACCGCGCCTACAGCATCCTCCGCCCGCGCTTGCAGAAGCGCCCGCAGCTTGCGCGCACACGCAAGCCGCCCACAGCTGCCACCAGCAGCACCTCCGTCGGAGCTCATCCGGCCACCTCCGACCTCCGCACGACTCACCGCCACCACCGATTCGAAGCTCTTGGTCCAAGGGACCTCCTCCGAGCTTCCCGCGCCCGGCCATCGGCTCCTCGTCACGCAAGACAACGGGGAAAAATTCCCCTGTTTTGCTACAGTAAACCGTCAATTAAAATTTACATTTTCTACCATTGCCACATTTTAATCATATTTTATTGATTCTTCATTGCGAAAAATATCCTATAGTTTCTCATAATTACCATTTCAGCATTGTTTCTTGCTTAAACCTTAATCTAGAGGCAATCTTGGCTTGGTTCTTGTCCAAATTGACTACGAACAAACATTTTTAAGTGGCGCGAATTTTAATACGTTATTGCCTCCCTGTGGATATGACCCGCTCCTCTGCGAGTGGTTATTTGTTGTTAAAAATGGATTAGTCGATTTTTCCACCACATTAAACTACAAACGACTTAAAAGCGAAAGATCGACCAGTCAAATGGCGCCGTTGCCGGGGAGGCAACAGACGCAATAATGTCGCCTAATTTTATTTTGATTATTTGTCAATTGCACAGAGATTTGACCATTCATTATTTTCTTTTCTGTGAGAGAAAATTTGTGCAAGAATCAGCCACTGTGAGAGGCGATCCTTGACGTCGCCAGACGAGAATTGGACGAGCAATTTTTAAACGGAGGAGAAGGACGAGGACGCGACGGACACCATTTAGTCATTAGTTTAATTAGAATAGAATTAAGATTGTAGACTTAATTTTTCATTACAGTTAGTTTGAAACCCTTGTTCTGGGGCATATTTTGAGGGGTTTATTCCCTGATTTTGTTTTGGACCCGTGTTGGGTAATTTTTGGGAGCCTGTTCCCTTTTCTTTAGATTTAGGTTAATTTTTTTTATTATTTCTTTTATTTGCTTGTGCATAAGTAGTTCTAAAAAAGAACAGAAAAAGAAAAAAAAAAATGAGCTGCCTGCTAGAAGCTGCCTGCCCTAGGACGAACCATTTAGGTCTGTATGAGTAGCCTCTAGATTTTCTTTTCTGCATTGCGTGCATTTTTGCATCGAAGATCACTGGAGGCAAGGTACGTATTCTCTTACTTTGCAACCTATTTTTGATCACGCATTGCATTTAGGATTTAATGCAAAGACCATAAAGTTTGTCTTGAAGCGATTTAACAAGTGGTCACATTTTTTTTAGAAAAAGGACTAATTAAAGGAAGGACATTTTAAAAACCAAGGATTTGATTTTCAAACTTGGCGTGCGATTCAAAGTTCAAAATCTTTGACGGTGTATGCACACTTATTTCACTTGCACCACGGCACGCTTCTAGACACTCCTTAGGTTTGGAAATACTAGGACAAGAGCCCTCCTTTCGTTGGATTCTGAAGTGTTTGGAACTTGAGATCAAAGGTTTTGTAAATCTAAAGAGGGGGATACCCTGTCACGGATTTTTGGGGGTAGTTGAGGAGCACCCCGAAAGCACGCTTCAAAGGAAGGCTTAGGCCTACTTGCATCCCTCTATCTTCCGTCTTTGGATTTACTTGACCATTTGAAATTTAGGGAAGAACACCTAAGCTCCAACTAGGTCTTCTTAGGCGAACCGTAGGTTGGCAATAGGCACGTAAATTGACTGAACAAATTGTATTGTCACCTGCAATCTGACTTAAAATCAAAAGCCTAAATTGGGAAAGACCTAAAAGGTCCTTTTTGAATTGTGTCTTGCTTGGGGAATTCTGATTGAAGTGTGAGTTAGAATGGACCACATTGATTTTCATCCTTTCACATCTTGCCCACACCCTCACCCCCACTCTGCATCCTTCGATCCCAGACGCCGAGATGGTCCATTCCTTGATGGACATAATGACAATCATTGGGATCCGTTTTACTCCTATTATAGGAGTATTGGCCTAGTTAAGCCCCAAATTAGTGAGCAGAAATCAGGAGTGGGATTTGCTTTGCCCAATATCCCACATACCAAAGAAATACCCAACCCACCCTCCCTGAAAACTTATAATGGTTGGACAAACACTCCTGGGTACTATAAGCTTGAGCCTGACTTCTCTTATGATAGAAATGACCTCTCCTCTTTGAAGATGGAAATACAGAAAATGCAAAATGAAATGAGTGAATTGTTAGGAGAATCTTTGAGAGCAGGCCAATAAGAAAGAGATGAAATTAGCCACCCAATCTACCCCATTGACGATGACGTACACCCCTCTACAATAGATGCATCTCCCGTGGGAAAGCTACACTTTAACTTGGAGGGAAATTCTGGGGAGAAAAGCTACTTTTCGAGGATCGATTTTGAAACCTCCCCATTAGATGACACTTCCTTGTGAGATCTACACTTTAGGTGGGAGGAAAATACACATGAAGGTAGCTATGCATTGGATGAAGAAAGGTGGCAACACGAGGAAGATGATAATAAGGTTGAGTATCCACCTGAATTATATTGGAGTCAAAAAAAGGGAATGATGGTACCATTGGAGGACCTCGACCCAGATGATAGTATTTTCGTGACATTTGATGAAGTGGGTCAAAGTCAAGTTGTTAATCCTACCCTCCCTTCTGATCACGATATGGAACTCAAACCCACCCTTAGGGAACCTAACCCTAAAGAAATTGACCTATCTGAGGAGTCTAATGTAACCAATGTAAACAATTTACCTCAGATAGAGCACCCTAGGGGATCTGCTGAGATATTAAATGATTCTAGACCTCGGGTACATGATGAATTGTGTGATGAGGAGGAAGACGAATTATATGAGGAACCTACATTCAAGATTTGGAGTGACACTAAGGGTGATTATGTCTTATTTGAAGAGTTAGCCCCTGAGGATGTCACAAATTTGACCAAATTAGGTTTCCTTAGCACACCCATTGATGATATTTCTCCTCATGATAAAATGATGGAAAATTTGGAAGCAATTTCTAAGATTTATGTGGATTCACATATAGACTAGGGGGAAGATTTGAGTAAAGAACAAAAACCCGGGGATGACATTGATAAGATAATCCCTAGATCTGTTGCTTCCAACCTGCCTTCATTCACTTTGAAGTCACCCTCTGATTCGCTTATATCTGAAAGCGAAATTGTGACTCCTGATCAAGAGTAGGAAGATCCACGTGATGGTGCAAGGAATGCTAGGGATGAAATTGAGGATTTAGAAAGAGTGTTTGGGATGGACACCAAGCTGATTAAACCCAACCTAGATCCTATGGCCATCCCACAACCTCGTAACTTGGACACCCTAGACGATCCTTGCCTTAGAGAATTGCTCATTTTTGTTCTGACTAGGGGGCTTAACAGACCAATATTTTCTGTAATGGAGTATCGGGTATGGATTGATGATTTCTTTAGTCAGTCCATTACCCTGGGGGTTTATCTCTATACCATTCCTTCCCCATTCTTTTTGGAGGATCCTTGTCATCCTCCCCCTACCCCTTTGGAGGTTATTTTACCTATTTATCCTTTAGAACCTCTTCTGGTGACCTGGGAAGATTTCATTCCCATTTTAGTTGGGCGAGCATTTGCTATCGGGATTCATCATCAGCTCGCCAACATCCTAGGTTACCTATTTTCTAGGCCAACTTTGCTTTGCTCATTTTTAGGGCCTATTTCTGCAATTCTTGAACCTGATTTGCAGGTTCTTCGGCTATTCAGCCCAGCTCTGACCTAGGTAATATCCTTCTATGCAATGAGGACATTGCAGATTTTAGGCATGGGGGGGTGTACTTGGGGATATACATAGCATAATTGCATACATTTGTACACATAAAAAAAAAAAAGTTTTGAGCTTAACTGGCTAAGTCCTGCATTCTTAAGCAAATCAGAACTCTAGCGTAGACTAAATTAATTCTAGGGTCAAACTTTAGAAGCCAAATAAGCTACTAGCTTTAGACCTTTAGGGTCCTTTGTGGACTTAAAAACTTAAGTAGGAGTTAAGTTGTGGACCATTCTTCAAGAGGTTGAGGAAGGGAAGCTAGGGTTTGAGTTAAAAGGTGGGGTAGTACCTGGAGTCTTATTCTACCTTTTGGTTTACGGGTCCTTGTAACCCAAGCATCCAAATTTCACACACTTGGTCTGGTAATTAACTTAATTTCTGAAAAGAGATTTGGTTCTCTTAGTTTTGACTTAAGAAAGGCTTGAAAACACATTTTGATTGGAAGAGTTCCCGCAGCAGGAGAGGTGGAGTATATACTCACCTTGAGGATGCGATGGTAACATATTACCTCCTCGGCGCTTGTCTCTTAGGATATCCATCCTACTGGGGGCATGTAAGCGCATTGCGCGGTTCAGGTACCATGGGCGGCCCTATCTCGAAGTACCGATTGCCATAGGCCTGAATTCGCTTAAGAAATCCATGGGCGATACTATCTCAAAGTGTCGATTGCCAGGAGTTCTTGGGGTCGTTATGGGCGGTGCTATCTCGAAGCATCGAAAGCCAGGCACCCTTCGAGGTATGGTAATGGGGACAATGAATCTGACATAGACCGTGTTGATAGCTGATCTGAGGTTAGACTTAGAAGAATAAAAAAAAAAAAAAAAAATTCCTTTAACTCAAATAACTCGGACCAATGCACAAGCACGGATGCTTTAATCTCAGGGATCAATAAACTTTAGGGTAGAGTCAGAAATCAGGGAAACTTGTGCCTGCAACTCGTCTTTAGCCGACCTAGTCTGTAACTTAGCAACTACTTAGGAATCTTGGGTCTAGAACATGAACTTAATATGCTTCTAAAGGAAGACTAAGTGAGTTGACTAGTCTACTTAGTGTGCTAGGTTTTGCTTAATTTTGCTAGGGACTAGCAAAAACTAGGCATGGGGGTATTTGATTAGCCCATAGTTGTGGGCTACTTAAGTATTTAAGTGCCTACACATTAGGTTAATTCTAACATTTATTTAGTATAAATTAGGATGTAAATAGATTAATTCATAGTTTTAATTTAATTACATAATCCATGCATTGCATTCATACTTTAAGTACATTTAGAATTAGTTTAGAATGGCATTTATCTAATTAGATAACCAATTAGGTATATTATTTTTATTAACATAAAAGTTGAGGGTCTGTATATAAATGGCCCTAATATTTTAACATTATTTTCTTTTCTTCTTGCAGGAACGGCTGGCTGCCGCTCCAACGACGAACGGCTGGTGCAATGAAGAACCCATTCAAGTGGGAGCAGATGTGATGGATCTGGTCGGGTAGATGATTTCAAATATGTGTAGGCCACTACAAAAGGAGGAGGGAGGCAACCGAGCTCGGGAGGCCTCCGCCACCGACCCACCACTGTGCAGAGAGAACCTCTCTCTTCCACTCCACACTGCCGGCCTCTACTGTGGCGACGAGTCTCCATCACCGTGGGCGTGTGGAGTGACAGGCCACACCGCCATCCGGAGCTCGCCGCATCACCGTGAGCACCTTAGCGTGCATCCCCCTCGCCGTCATCGCCGACCACCATCACCGAGCTACAGATTCAGCCACCCTCTCAGTAACTTAAGACGTCTAGGGAATTTCCCAGACGTCTGAAGTTACCCGCTCACTTCCATCGCACACGCCTGAAGTCGCCTGCAGACCCCTTCCCGCACCTGCAGAACCTTCAACGCACCCACGTCCATCAACCTTCAGCTCAAACGCGCCTCAACTCTCCAACAGCCACGCCTCCGCCAGCGCCTGCAGACCACCGCAACCATCTTCCACGCGCCTGCAGACCACCACAACGCTTCCACGCGCCTGTAGACCAACGCTTCACCGTGCCTGCAGACTAGCGCCCACTGTCTCCAACCGCGCTTGCAGCATCCTCCGCCCGCGCTTGCGGAAGCACCCGCAGCTTGCGCGCACACGCCAGCCGCCCGCAGCCGCCACCAGCAGCACCTCCGCCGAAGCTCGTCTGGCCACCTCCGGCCGCCGCGCGACTCGCCGCCACCACCAATTTGAAGCTCTTGGTCCAAGGGACCTCCTCCGAGCTTCCCGCGCCCGGCCATCGGCTCCTCGTCGCGCAAGACAACGGGGAAAAATTCCCATGTTTTGCTACAGTAAACCGTCAATTAAAATTTACATTTTCTGCCATTGCCACATTTTAATCATATTTTATTAATTCTTCATTGCGGAAAATATCCTATAGTTTCTCATAATTACCATTTCAGCATTGTTTCTTGCTTAAACCTTAATCTAAAGGCAATCTTGGCTTGGTTCTTGTCCAAATTGACTACGAACAAACATTTTTAAGTGGCACGAATTTTAATACATTATTGCCTCCCTGTGGATACGACCCGCTCCTCTGCGAGTGGTTATTTGTTGTTAAAAATTGATTAGTCGATTTTTCCACCACATTAAACTACAAACGACTTAAAAGCGAAAGATTGACCAGTCAGTACCTCTATGCCAAGGACCAGAAAATTTACCGGAAATAGACAATTCTGGACCTTGATAATACTATCCTCAACAATTCCCCGCAATCGAATGGTAGATCGATCTTCCAATTGAAATTGAACCTTAGTAGGTTTTAAATCACCGAATCAAAATTCCTCAAATAAGACTGGGGGGATGAGATTACTAGAGGTACCTAAGTCAAGAGGAGCGTGAAAAAGGATGGTGTTAGTTATGACAACTGAGATGAGTGATGTGCCGTGGTTTTTTTTATGAAAGGCAATTTGCTCTGAAAAATTAAGCTGGCTATCTTTGAAAGGACCAGCCTTTCTAGATTCTAATCATGCCCTTTTGAAGTAAATTTTTTAGAGGCATAGGGAGAATCTAGGAAGGGAATATTCCTCTCGACTTGCTCAAATAAGTCCAAAGGATTGTGGTCAGAGGGCTCTGATTTTGGATTATTGGATTGCAGTTTTTGAGAGTGGGAAATAGGGTTTGAATTAGGTGTTTTTGGGATTTCTTTTTCTTCTTCCTTTTTGAGGTTAGGGGAGTCAATCTGCATTGGTTGAGAATCAGTTTCATCATTTGAATGTGAAGGCCTTAAATCCTTGGTGGTTTCCTCACTCCTCAAAGTCTCTGCATACGCAGTTTGGTGATCACTGGGAGGAGGTGGGAGGGTCTGATGTTGATAGAAACTGGGTTGGTGCTGTGATATTGGGTTAATAAAAGGCTGAACCGTGTGGTTCTGATGTTGGTATCCACCCGGGTGTTGGTTCCTATGATTAATAAAGTTTGATGTGGGTTGGGATAGTGAGTGTCCTGCAAGTCTTTGAGTCGGAATATCCCCAATTTGATTGTTGAGATTATTAATAAGATGGGTTGTTTCCCTTGTTTTTCTTTGTAACTCCTGTAGGGTTTTCATCATCTGGGCATCTTGAGATTGCCCAGATTGATAAGTCTGATTTGAACCATACCCTCCAAACGGGTTCTATTGTTGGTGTGGAACTGAATTGGTCCAGGAGTGAGCCGGATAATTCCCCCCATTAGAGGAAATTTTCAATTTCTCCTGGAAAGTAGGGACATTTTGGGTGGGGTGATGATTGGGATAAACATAATTCCCTGTTGAACCATAGAAAGCCTCAGAATAATAATTTACTCAGGATGGGATTTATGAAGATTTTCTCTCTTGCGAGTGTTAGCTAGGGTGAAACGTGTGATTTGCAGAGCTTCGTTAAGTGTAGCAGGTTGCCCCTGGTTGGCTAGGTGAGTTATTTCCTTATGCAACTGTTGTTGCTGAATTTCTAGCTGAGCCATGATAGAGTGGAAATGAGGTGGAGGGGCCTGATTAAGTAGCTCCTGGGTGGAAAAATAGGGGAAAGAAAAATTAGCATATGGGTTAGAGGACCAATTTTGATTATCCATTTTTAAATAAGAGGAAGAATGCATGGAAAAGTCATTGTTTTGGGGAGGCAAAATCAAGTAGTCCCTCCAAGTGTGGAGTTTTGTACTGCCACTCGTGGAAAATGGAAGAAATGGTAGGAGAGGAGAAGAGATGGAGATGAGAGAAGTGTGCAATTCAAACAACAAAAGCTAGACCTAACTTAAGTGTGACTCCCTAAAAATAAACGTAAGACTTGGTCTACGTAGGAAATAAGTAATCAATAGTGAATACCTGTTCTGTCAACAAATCTAGCCAAGTTGCTTAAGGGGAGGTTTAGGCCCAAACGTTTCCCAGGGAAAACCCTAGGTGCTTGTACAAACCTGCCCCTGGTCATTTGACACAGCCCCTCAGCCTAGACACCAAATATAGATGGCAGAATTGGTATTAACTAGAGAAAACTTAAGACTTATATAGCAAGCCTAAGTTGATGAAGCCTTAGGGGTCAAGTTGCTACGGATTTTAGTTATGACTAGGATACTATAGTGCACACAGAATGTGGAGGGCATTAATTTGGGTTATTGCCCTATTATTTCAATTTTTTTTGTATGTGTACAGGAATTGAAAAGTGGTTCCAATGCAAATCAAGTTGTCACAGAATTGATGTATTCTTGTCCTTTAGGATTTGATTTAAATTAATGAGTTTTAGGGTTTCCTTTCTTAACAGTTCAGACAAGTTTGAAGTTCCACTAACAAAAGGAAATCAAGTTGTATGGGCTAAGATCAATTTCCTTTTAGTGGTTTGCCTCTAAAAATGAAAAAGAAACCCTAATTCGATTGATCCTAGGATAGAAATTTAACTAGCAATGAGTTATTTTTAGGCTTTCTGTATTAGGTAGTTGTCCAAATAATCTAAACAACACCACTACTTTGAGGAAAATCAAACAAGGATTCCAAAAAATATTTTTGTAAGATTTTTGGAATTTTTTTGATATTTGTTGTGAATTTTTGTTTGTGCTAGTGTCCAAGTCTAGAAATGATACCCGTGAGTATTCTGGATCTTTTGTATCACCACTGGCCTCAGAAAATTTTGGTGATTTTATGTGAGATGTAAAATTTCACAAGAATTCCCAAAAATTAAATTTTACAAAAATTATATGAGTATAAAAATTCTAAAAATTCATGGATAGTAGCAAAATAGGAAGATTAGATGGTGTGACCCCTCTGCAGTCCATGAATTTTTAAAAATTAAATACATAGCCAATTGATCTGAAATTTGGAACAAACGTTCCTAACTTAATATGGAATCACTGTATAAAAGTTTAGAATATTAGGAGACCTATGGTGTTGGGAATTGATTTTTAAAGTCCGGACAGAAATCTGGACCCAAAAATTAGAACACCAACACTTGGATTGGAGTGGTGTTTAATGAAGCATATAAGCAATGAATGAATTTTAATGGACACCACTCCACTTAATTAAGATGTTTGGGATACTGAAAGCCAAGTTTAATATTGTTTTGGTAGTTTTAATTGACTATGTGACCAGAAAAGAGAACCAACCTGAATTTCATGAGAAGAAAAGGAACTTTGAGCTCTCGCTTCCAAATTCCCGCTTTCTTCCTGCAATACATACACACACAAGAGAGGAGAAAGAGAAGGGGATGAGATCCACTTCAAGCAAGAGAAAAATGATTAATGAAAAGCCGTGCCTCCCCAGCAATAGCGCCAAAAAGTGATCACGAAAATATGTGGTTTGTTAATTAGGCAATTTAGTATCGTTGCAATATGTAATTCCGCTTTCGCTTTTAAAATTTATAAGAACTAGATAGTGGGGTATCTAGGGTCATCAAACGAGGCAAGTTTGCAAAAATTAAATCTCTGGCTTGGAAAATAAATCTCAACTTTCTTTTTGGTGTTTCAAAATATTTAATTTTTGTTTTGAAATAACTAAAGCAATATAAAATTGATGGTGGGAAAATGGCTAACACCTAAATTTACTAAACTAGAACCTAAGTGACAAGTAATTTTTCTCTCTAAGCTCACCTAGGTAGGTGGGAACCTAGAGTAATTAGAGGGAGGGTGTGATTACACAAAAGTAAAAGTAAAAGAAAACAATTAAGAAAAGGCAACTTTACTCAAGGAGAAAAAATGTTTAACAAACCCTAGTAGAGGAATGCTTCTACTACTTGATAATTGCAACAAATAAAATAAAACACAAATCCTCCAGAATTGTTGGTGAAGAGGGGAAGCTCCTTGCTCCAAGCCAAGTAGCTCCTTGACTTGAAAAGACAACTCCTCCTTGGCGTCAGATGCTCCTCCAAATGATGTCCTCCAAGGTGGTAGCTACCACCTTTAATTTTCCTCCTCCAAGGGTGGATGTCCACCCTAGGTCCTTCTCCTTTTCCTGGCCATCATCCTTGAAGTAGAATGCTCCTCCTCCTTGGCATGGCACAAGTTGAAGAAAGTGGGGAGAAGAAGGCACCAAAGGGGCTGGTGATGTGCCCAATTAATCTTCTTCTCTACTACTTCTTCTTGGCCGTAGGTATAGGTGGATGTAGGTGGAATTAAACACTAATGGAGGATGGGAATTATGTGGTGGTAGGGTAGGGTATTTATAGGATGGGAAGGGGGTGGTTATGGTGATCTTTTGGAGGGAAATGAAGGGGTGCTTGGATATTTTTGGTGGGAAAAATGGGAGGGAAATGAAGAGGTGCCTTGGTTTTCCCTCCAAAAATACCTTCTAGAAGGCATTGATTTTGGAGGGAAAAAATGGAGGGTGGAGATGAGTTTTGATGGTGGATGTAGGGTGGTGATGGAAGGGATAGTTGGCACCAAAATAAACTAGGAGTAGGTGGTCTTTTTGCTAGAGCTTAGGTAGTAGGGTAGTAGGTTTTGGAGCCATGGAGGTGGACTAGCTAAGCTAAGCTAGCTTAGCTAGCTTATCTAGTATGGTGTAGGCTTGGAGGCATTTGGAGCTAGGGTTTTCAGGGAGAAGGGCTGGAGGTAATCATCTTGAGCTGCACTGGAGCTGGTGGCCATTGAAGTGAGCTGCAAGGAGCTACCTTAGCTGGCTTAGCTTGCTAGTTCTTTGCTAGCTACTAAGCCAAGCTAAAGCAAGCTGGCTTCTGCTGAAAGGAGCTGAGGTGAGCTGGGTCTAATGCTCCTGGGGAGGACCTAGCTAGTTGAGGTAGATAAGCAGCTTAAGTCAACTAAGTTGAGCTAAGTTGAGTCAGGAGCTGGACTTGAGCTTCCTGAGCTAAGATGAAGTCATCTTCAGCTGGTTGGAGTTGAGTGGAGCTAGATGTAGCTGGACCTGAGCTGGGGTGAACTCTAGTCAACTAAACTAAGCTAGCTAGAGCTCCCTATGGACTAATGGGAGCTGAGATGAGCTAGACTCAGCTTGGTTGAGCTAGATCTGAGCTGACCTGAGTTCAGGTGAGCTAAGATGAGCTTTCTTGAGCTGCCATTTAGCTGATGTAACGACCCGATTCCCGAGTCCCTACGAGACACGAGAACCGGACCGACTCAACTAATCCCAAGACCTAGTCGTCCAACGAGGAAGTAACCAAAAGAGCAGTAAAATAAACCACATTCAGCATGAATATAACTAACAGTAAGAAAGTACAGCAGTAAGGAAAGAAACTACCACAGTATGTACCACCACAACAGTAGAACAACATTCATAATAAAATTTGAACTGCAGGTAAAGAAAGTACAGCAGAAACGAGAACTACTCACTACAACGTAACAAAAAGAGGTACAAGAGACAGTGGTAACTCTATTGGACCCTACTCGGCCCAGCATCCTCTGTAGCCGCTGACCCTGGCTGCTCAACACCTGGTCCTGAAAAAGGTAACGAGTTTAACACGTCAGCAAAACGCTGAGTAGAGTGGCAACTAAAACTAAAGACAACAGTAGAGTGTACAGTAGCTGTTATGTTCCATTACTTTCTTTATTCACATCTTTCAATTGTCTCACTATTTCATTTATTCCTCAGATCTTTTTCTTGATCTCGAATGTTCCTCGTGGGAACGATCTTGATTGCAGTCCTTTCCAAAAAGTAGAAGTAGCACGTGGTGCTCTCCTGGCCGGGAGAGTCCTCCGTGGTGATCCTACCCTCAGTCAACCACCCCAAGGTCACTGACAGATGTAACGGTGACTACGGCACGCACGATAAATGCACAGGTAGCTAACCCGTACTGGCACGCGGTCAGTCGTTTCCGTTAACGGGTGCGCCCAAAGCACAGCATGAAACCAGTCCAGGGCAGAGCCCTCTCAGTAACAGGGGTCTAACCCCTCCACAGTAACCAAACCGGGGCCTTGCCCCTCCATAGTCCGCGCACCCTCGCCTGACTACCCTGGTTTGCCCCAGCGGGCCTAACAAGTCAGTGTGGGAGGCTAGCAGAACCCCGGGGCCCGTGGGGTAGCTAGTACCTCCCTACACTAGTAGCTCTCCTCGGTACTACGTACGCGAGGGCCAGCAAGTCGGTACAGAGTGGCCAGTCCTAACCCTGGGTCCCTGGGGCGGCTGGCTCCACTCTGCACTAAATAGGGGGACAGTCGCTCTCCTTGGTACTCCGTACTCAAGGGCCAGCTCACTTCCCCAATACTATTCCATTCACTTTCTAGGAGTTCTACTCCTACTTCCCCGTAGGGTTCCATCCTTTTTACTCAAACATCCAGGTTTCACTTTCCAGTTTCACATTCTTACAATCCATGTTCTCAACCACGTTATTTATTCACAACAGGCAGCTGTTAATTCAAATTACAGGCAGCTTTATATCTCTTTTCATTTTCCAAGACTGCAGTATTATACATTCCACTAGTTTTCCCATCCTAGGATTCATGCTATATCCTAGGATCTATCATATAATCTAGTTTTCCAGCCCTAGGATTCATGCAACACCTAGGAGCTATCATTCCATCTATTTCTCATTCCTAGGATTCATGCAATGTCCTAGGTTCTATTTATGGTTCCATAATTTAACAGATTTTATTAATAACTTAAAGCCACTCTACCAGGTACAACGGGAGTAATGGGGGCGTGGTCGGGAATCCCGCGTGCCTATGCGACCCCCGAGACTGCAACGGAATGGGGTCCTATCACAAGGATCAAACACAAGGAGTGTCTCAAAACAGTGTATAGCTACTGTAGACGGGTAGAGGAATTAATTCTGGAAAGAACACAACTCGAATCGTGGAAAACAGAACCCGAACGAGCCCTAAACGGGTCAAAAATGACGACACTGTGCAAAATCAGACGTCTTAAAAAGTGGGTCAGAGGATTACCTTGTTCAGCGTGGTTTCCCAGATGTCCATAAGTCTACGGGGACGTCTGGCCTAGCTCCTAGACGTCCGATGGTCACCCCGGATGTCTGGAGGTCACTCCTGCCGTCCGGTACTACAGCCAGACGTCTGATTAGCGTTGGATGGCGAATCACCGAGCCCGCGCACACCAATCTCCGTCCCTCAGTACGGTCAGTCGACATGAAGGAAGAAGAAGACGGAAAACTCACCTTTCAGACGTCTGGATGGTCTTCCAGACGTCGCCCTCGCCGTCTGGATATCAACCCAGACGTCTGATTCTGGAAATTCTTCCAGAATCAGGGTGCCACTCGACCTCCGCTCGCGAGGCCGCCCGCGTCGCACCTCGCGCACCTGCTGCTCAGACCGCAGCAGTCCCCCCTCCGCGTCACTCCGCGCCGCCCGCGCCCTCCGCCGGCCGGCCCTAGCAGCCCCTGCGAGCTCACCCTCACGGCAGAGCTCCGCTCTTGCACGCCGCACCTCCTCCGCGCTCACTGCGGCCGCCGCTGCCGCCCTCGCGCTCGCGCTCACGCTCACTGGCTGAAGGAGAAGAGGGAGGAGAAGGTGGAGACGACGGGAGGGAGCGCGTGGCCTTTTAAGGCCACGCGAGGAGGAGAGAGAGGACGCGGCAGGTGTTTGCAATAGTAGAGAAAGAGGGAATAAGCGAATATCCGGTCTGTGCTCTCAGGCACGCAGACGACCCGCACGTGTTGAAATTAACGGATTTCCAGATGTCTGGAAACGATCCCATACATCTGGTCAGACGTCTGGATGTGATCCCAGACGTCTGGTACGACGTCTGGGCCACCTCCCAAACGTCTTAAAAGACGTCTGGGGCACGCGTTCGTTACAACTGAGATGAGCTTAATAGAGCTAGGATGAGCTAACCCTAATTCAGGTGAGCTGAATTCTAGTTATGGTGAGCTGGATCAAGCTGAGTTCCAGTTGGTGAGAGCTTCTCCTTCACCAGTTGCCTTCCTGAGAGCTAGGGTACTAGGGATCTGGCAATCCATTTATCCCTAACACTCACAAAAACACATTAAAAACATAATAAAAAATGCAATGCATGCCTAACCTAATTTATGCCTAAATGCAACCCGAAAACCCACTTACAGAGCATAATCCTAAGAGCTAGGTTAATTTTAATGCAAAAGAATAATGATAAACTAGCATTTATCAGCTTTACCTTTGGCTCCATTAACCCACACATATTTCGACCTTCATTCCATCATCTCCATGGCCAAGAGAAGAAGGAGAAGAAGAAGATTAAGGAGACACTCTATCCCCTTGGTGCCTTCCCCTCTTCCCTTCTCTCTTATGCCCACGCTAGCCAGAGAATAAGACAGGCAGAAGGACATCTTGGAGGAGATCCTGAGGGTGGTGCATGCCTACCCTAGGAGGAGTTCTTTTGGGTGGAATTATTCTTCCAGCCTTGGAGGAGCAAGGGCACACCCATCTAGGTCTTGCTAAGGGGAAACAGCAACTCTAGAGGAGCACTTCAAGAAGGAGCTAGAGAGACCCTCTTCAAGCCCAGGAGTAGTTGCGCTTGGAGAAAGGATCTTCCCCTCTTCACCATCATCATAGGAGGATTAGTGTTTCCTTTCCAATTTTTGTATTCTTATTTCTAGTAGTAGAAGCATTCCTCTATTAGCAATTTGTAAAACTTTTCTTCCTTTATATAAAGTTGTCTCTTCTACAATTTTTGTTTACATCTTAAGTAATTGTCTTTTCTGGCACTTTTTCTCTCCCTCTCTCTAATTACCCTAGGTTTCCATGTACCTAGGGTGAGCTTAGAGAGAGGTCGCTTTTGTCACTTAGGTGTTAGCCCTAGAAATTTAGGTGCAGTCTTTTTCTCCCGCTCATAATTTCATAGTTGGCCATTATTTCAAAATCCAAAAAAATCTTATATTCAAAATCACAAAAGGAAAGTAGATTTCCATATTTGAGCAAGAGTGCACAATAGTAATGACCTAACCCCCACCCAACTCCTCTTGCTAACCCGCACCCAACTCCTCAATCCTCTAAGTCAGGAAGTAGTGCACAATAGTAATGACCTAACCATGACTCCATTCATGAGCTAATTTTACTTGGACCCATCTTTTTCTGGGTACCAAGGAGGGATCTTGATGCCATCAAACTCTGAGTTAGGCATCCCTATGCCTAATTATTCTGAGGATGCTAATGCAATTCATGGATACACTAGAAATGACCCATATTCAAACACCTACAACCCTGGATGGTTTAACAATCCGAACTTTCGTAGGTCAAGTCAGAACCCTGCCCAGGGAGCTAACTTGACTAAGCCTAACACTTATGGGCAACCCAGTAGGTACACAAAACCGCTCATATACCAACCACAACCTACTCAGAAAACCTAGCCTACTAATTTAAGTCTGGTCCTCAAATAAATGCGGGAAATGAATCTGAGAGATATAGAAGAAATTAATCAATTGAGGATAGAATTGACGAGATGATTAGACCAATTAGTAGATGCTAGACCACACAGGATGTTGCCATCCCAACCCATCCCCAACCCAAGGAGATTCAATAGGGTTAACCATAACAACACACGAGAGCAACAGGCACATATAGTTCAACTTGCTCCCCAACACCCACCTAGCTTTGCTAACCCTAATCCTAATCAGGCTCAACCTATCTTGCAAAATGCACCTCAACCTTCCAACTATAATGCCTTTGCTGGTGCTGTAACTTTAAGAAATGGGAGACAAATCCAAGATCCTTACCCCTCGAAATCTCAATCTAATCAAGATCTTCAGGAGCCAGAATCTGACTAGGGAAATGAAGCTAATCAAGAAGACGAGGATCAAGACCCGAACACTCATGATTTCTTCCAAGCACCTTTTCCTAAAGCCTTGAACAAATCTAGGAAGAAGAAAACCAATCCATCTGAGGAGTGGCTTGATATTTTTAAACAAGTCCAGATGAATATACCACTCCTTATAGCAATTAAGAATATCCCAGCCTGTGCGAAATTTTTGAAAGAACTGTGCACACCTAAATGCAAGGCCAAATCATCTAAAAGGGTAGTGTTATCTGAAGAAGCTATTGCAGTTATCCCTATAAACCCACCTCGAAAATAAAAAGATCCTAGAGCCCCTCTGATTTCTTGTGTTATTGGAGATACTACCTTTAATAGGGCTCTGTTAGATTTAGGTCCCTCTATCAGTCTATTCCCCACAATGTTATATGAAAAATTTAACCATAGAGAGTTAAAACCTACTGAGGTCACACTACAACTAGTTGATCGATCTATGACCATACCTTAGGGAGTTATTGAGGACACAATTGTCAAGGTTCGTGATTTCTATTTTCCTATGGATTTCTTGGTCCTTGACATGGAGGTACCAGAAAATTTGAAAAACACCCCAATAATTTTGGGAAGACCATTCTTAGCTACTACTAAGGCTAATATTGACAGTGAATATGGAAGTATGGGAATTAAATTTAGGGACAAGAAGACAAAGATTAATATTTTTAATGCCATCAAACAATTTGAGGATTGTGGAATGATAGAAGATTCTGAGGATGTAGAGCATACTGCTGAATATTGAATGAAGTTAGGAGTTTCCCAATCTAACCCTATATGCTTTGATCCCCAAAAAAATCAAGAGGCCAGTCACCTAATCACTAACTTGATTCCAAGACCTCTTGTGGATAACTGTGATCTGCCTTTGGACCTTTCAACCCAAGGACCCAAACCTAAACTAAAACCTCTTCCTGAATATCTAAAGTATGTTTCTTGGGATCTGATCAGACTTATCCAGTGATCATTAGCCCTTATCTAACCCAAACTCAAAAAAATCAATTAATTCAAGTTCTAGGAAGAAACAGTAGGGCAATTGATTAGACATTGGATGATCTGATGGGAATCAGTCCTACTTACTACACCCACAGAATATTTATCGAGGATGGATCTAAACACTCTCGGGAAATACAAAAACGATTGAATCCTAATATGTGGGAGGTTGTGAAAAAGGAAATGATTAAGTGGTTAGACGTAGGAATAATCTTCCCAATCTCTGACAGCCCATGGATCAGTCTTGTACAAGTAGTTCCTAAGAATGCTGGGTTGACTGTGATTACTAGTGACAATGGGGAGTTGATTCCAACTCGTACAACTTCCTCTTGGAGAGTCTGTATCGATTACAAGAAGTTGAATAATGCAACTAAGAAAGACCACTTTCCACTTCCCTTCATTGATCAAATTCTTAAAAGACTAGCCAGCCAAAAGTTCTGCTTCTTGGATGCTACTCCAGCTACAATCAAGTAGCTATCCACCCCAACAATCAAGAGAAAACCACCTTCACATGTCCCTATGAAACATTTGGATTTCGTAGAATGTCTTTTGGATTATGCAATGCACCAACTTTTCAAAGGTGCATGCTTGTAATCTTTTCAGGCATGGTGGGTGATTTTATGGAAATCTTTATGGATGATTTTTCTATGTTCGAGGATTCTTTTGAATCATCTCTGATCAATCTAGAGAAAACTTTACAAAAATGCATAGAGGTAAACCTTATCATATTAATGATAACATCATCATCAACCATATCTAGCTTTAATTAGTCATAATCCATTGATAAATGCTCCTACATAACTGCCAGATGACCATAACTCACTGCATAGTCATTTTGAGAGAAATGAATTAAAACAGGGGTAAAACTATAGTTTTAATAAAATATCCTAATTGCAGAGCAATCACGGGGTTTCCCCAGTGGTTTGTTAAAGGTTAAATGTTCATAAATGTCTAATAAGTGGGTTCATGTAGACAAAAATGGGTTTTCATGTGCTTCAAGAATTATTGGACATCTAAAACCCTAAAAACAAACCCGCTTAATTAACTGAGGTTTTGGTCGGGATAAAATTCACCTAAACCTTCTAAAAATCATATAAACATATTCTCTAAGGTTTGAAACCATTGATTTGACCATTGGAACACATTTTGACTTAAAATAGAGTCTCAGATAGATAGTTGCCCTAATTTGGATTTCTACACAAATTACCCAGTAAAACTTGATTAAAACCTAGATCCAACTTCACCATTAGATTCCTTGGGTATAAATTAGGTTTGTAACAAAATTTGGGCCCAATCAGAGATCACCTTGACTCAGTTTACGTTTCAGTCTTGTCTGACTCTTTTCTCTCACACATATGCATCTAACTTTCAAATTCTTTGCAAAGACCCCCTAACTTCTTCATCTTCTTCACATCCAGGTCCCTACCTCCATTAGAAGTAGGATGCACCTCACTGGCAATATTCAAGAGAGATTTTCTTGCTCATTTCTCAATCAATCAGTCTCAAAATTGAAAGAGTGATTCCTTGAGGAATTCTCTTCCAATTGAGATTGGCCTTGACTCCTAACTCTTTCCCAATATCCCATGTGAACTCATGGGAGATGTGGGTATCCTACATGTGCGTAAGACCAAAGGTTTCAAGCTTGGTTTCGAAGCTTGGAAGGACCTCTTATGGCCTATAAAAGACCCCCTGAAGCAAACTTTACCACCTTAGCTAGGTTTGGGGCCAAAACCCTCTTCTAAACCCTACCTCCAACCCCTCTCTAACCAAGCTCTGGTGGTCCTCGTTCCCCATCTTCCTAGGAGCAACCAATGGCTAAATTGGCCTACCCATCCTCTTCCTCATCTTCCTCCACACCTCACCCGTCAAAGCGAGGGACGTCCTCTCCCTTTCCTCACCACTGTCCCTCTCAAGAGGCTTCATCTTCTCCGTTGCCGGCCTGCCAAAACCGACACGAACACTACCTCTTTCATCCAATTAGAGTAGGTAGATTAGTTCCCTAGGTTTTATCCCTCTATCCAAAACCCAAAAACACCCCTCGACTTAAACACACGCCACCATCTCCCTTCGCTCCGGCCACCTCTCCAGTGAGGCTTTCCCATCACCTCACACCTCCAAATGCCTCTCCAACAAACCATACACCTCCACCACATCACCACGAACAAAAGCCCTAACCTTTCAAGGGCTATTGACCACCTAAACCACCCACAAAACAAACCCTTTTCATGCGACCTCCCCTGCCTTCGCCAGCCATCTCCGACTATCCTCACAGCATGTCACCGCCACCAACACTCGCGTTGCTCCCTTGTGAAGCTTCTGAGATGTATTAATTTGGCCGAAAGGTCGTGCTCATGTTTTCAAGTGTTCGCCCCTCTGTCGCCATTATTGAAGCTGCTTCAAGCAAGCTCGAAGTGTGTTCTTGCTGCGTTTGCTCCAGGCACCCCTCTAGGTGACGCGGAGGACTTCCAGGCATTTACCCAAGTGCTCAATTGGGAGCGTTGACTGGTCCTTCGCCATCAATTGGACGAGTCCTATTGCTACTATCCGCACGAACAACAAGTGTGAGATTAGTCACACCTCGAAAATATAAGAGTGTGTGGATGCGGATATATTGTTTTTCTCAATAGGCCTTATCACTTCCAAACAAGGGGTAAGGTCCCTTCACCTTACCCACACTCGACCCATCCTGCCAGCTGTATACTCCTTGATTGCGACCCCACGCCTACAACCTTGGACTCGGGTACGCGACCCGAATACCTGATAAGCCTGCTTTGAGAGAAAGAGAAGGAAGGAAAGAAAGAGAGAGAGGGGGAAGGGGGTTTTGCTCTTTAGACATTCCAACACTTAGCTACTGAGAAGGGTTTGCTCCCCTTGTGCATGAGAAAGAAAGAATAAATGAAGAAGAAAAGAGGGAAGGCAGAAGGGGAAGCAGAGAAGAAGAAGAAGACTAAGAAGAATAGTAGAAGAAGAGAATTGTAGTAAGGCTTGGTTAAGTCGTCTGATTCTCACATCAGACGTTTGAGTACTGTTCATTTATTTGACATTACTGAGTAATTGATATACATGTTCTTAGGCTAATAATTGATGATCTAAATCACCATTATTTTATCTTAGATATCGTTTTGGTCTCTTAAAGTCTTGAAATAATTATATTTTTCATTGAATATTTAAAGTGAGAGATTAGCATTTATTGAATATCATTACTGTGCTTCATTCATTGTGCTCATTTATATTTCAATTGAGATTAGTGCATGAATTCCATATTTTCTCCCTGTGTTCAACCTCGAACTTCATTTAGATATTTGAGTTATAAATTTTATTTGTTGAGAGATCGATTAAAGGTTTTCCACTACAACAATAATAACTTAATCTAAATCCTCTCTAGAGCCCCCTTCAACACCTATCCTGGGAAAAGGGCCACTTCATGGTTAGGGAAGGCATAGTCCTTGGCCATGTTGTATCTGAAAGAGGAATTGAAGTGGATAAAGCAAAGGTGGACACTATCATTAAACTCCTGCCACCTTCGACGGTTAAACAAGTAAGATCATTTCTTGGACATGTGGGATTTTACTATCGATTCACTAATGATTTTTCTAAGGTGGTGAGGCCCTTAAGTAATTTACTGGTGAAAGATCAAACCTTTGATTTTGATTCAAGTTGCTTAAGGGCTTTCAATCTACTGAAAGAGGCCATTACACAATTTCCCATCCTACAACCTCCTAATTGGGATCACCCATTCGAAATCATGACCAATGCTTCTAATTTTGCTATTGGCGTGGTCTTGGGAAAAGAGATTGTCAATAAACCTTCTGTGGTTTATTACACTAGTAAAACTCTTGATGAGGCTGAGAAGAATTACACCACTACAGAAAAAGAGTTGCTAGCAATAGTTTTTACTCTAGAGAAGTTTAGACCATATCTACTTTGATCTCATGTCACAATTTTCACAGATTATACTGCTTTAAGACACTTGATGTCTAAGAAGGATGCAAAACATAGGTTAATTAGATGGATCCTCCTACTACAAGAATTTGATTTAGAAATCAAAGACAAATCTGGTGCTCAAAATGTAGTAGTAGATCATCTTTCCAGAATCCTTCTAGGATCTGTAACTCAATTTTCTAATTCATTCCCTGACGAGACTCTTTTGACTATTTGCAAATTACCTAGGTTTGCAGACATTGTTAATTATTTGGAAATCGAAAAATTACCCATGGATTAGCCTAAGCATAGGCAAGATAAGTTAATTTTCGATGCTAAATACTACTTTTGGGAAGACCTAGAATTATTTAAAATTTGCATGGATCAAGTTATCCACCATTGTGCTCCAGATGAGGAGATCACAAGTGTTCTAGAATTCTACCAAACTTTTGCTTGTGGAGGTCATTTCTAAGGAAAAAAGATAGTAGCCAAGGTGTTGCAAAGTGGATTGTATTGGCCGTCTTTATTCTGTGACTCTTACAATTTCTGTAGGCCATGTATTAATTGCCAAACTCTAGGAAACATGATCAGGAAGGACATGATGCCCCTAAATCCAATCCTTGAAGTTGAGATCTTTGATGTTTGGGGATTTATTTTATGGGACCTTGTAGCAATTCATTTGGGTACCTGTACATTCTGTTTACAGTCGACTATGTACCCAAATGGATTAAGGCCATCCCAACATGAACCATTGACCATAAGGTGGTCATGGACTTTGTAAAGAAAAACATCTTTAGTCAATTTGGTGTACCAAAGGCTCTGATTAGTGATGGCAGGTCCCATTTCACTCACAATCAATTCAGGACCTCCTGGCTAAGTATGGAATCACTCACAGAATTTCTACTCCATATCATCCGCAAATCAACGAACAAGCTGAAATTTCCAATCGGGAAATTAAGAAAATCCTTCAAAAGATGGTCCGCTCGAATCGGAAGGATTGGTCTACTAAATTAGATGATGCTCTTTGGGCCTACTAGATTGTGTATAAAACTCTAATTGGAATGTCTCCATTCCATTTGGTCTACAAAAAATCTTGTCATCTACCAGTTGAACTTAAACATAAAGCTTATTGGGCAATCAAAACTTTTAACCTAAATCTTGATCAATCTGGACAACAAAGGAAACTCCAATTGACCGAATTGGAGGAAATCCGGAATGATACTTATGATAACGTGAGAATTTATAAGAATAGGACAAAAGCTTTACATGATAAGTATATCTCTAGAAAAGCTTTGTCCATAATCAAAAGGTTTGGTTATTTGATGCGAGCTTGAAGCTCTTTCTGAGAAATTTAAGATCAAAATGGTCAGGTCCTTTCATTATAAGAAAAAATTTCCCTCATAGGGTTGTTCTCATTCTGGATCCCAAGATTGGCCATGAAACAAAGGTTAATGGTCAAAGGCTGAAGCCTTACATTACTTAGAATCTTGATCCCATTCCTAATAGTTACATTAACCTTCTGGAATCATCTTAGAGGTGAACTAAGTCTGGCAAATGACGTTAAACTTAGTGCTGGCTGAGAAGCAACCTAGTATTCTGTACAAGTATTTTTCACTTTTATCTGATCAAGTTGACCAAGATTAACAAGCTCAATCAGGTGATATCCCCTCCTCTCGCTTATTACATTTCAATTTCTCTACATAGATTTCAATGAGGACATTGTAATGAATAGGCATGGGGGTGGACATTGCATATCTTTTTATGTCAATAAAAAAAAAAATTTGCATTCATGTATAAAGAATTCTTATTAAGAAGGTTTTATTAGGAATTTATTCTTAAGTTGATTCCTGAATTTAGAATCCAGCACAATTTCATACTTACATGTAGAATTTGCAATGGATCCTCTATGAAAATCGATAGACATCTTTGGTTTGTCAAAAATAAGCAATGCTTCTTCTCTTGAACCCTTGGACATTAATTAGGGAGTCAGGTAAACCATCCTCTAGTAGATCCACCAAACAAGTGTGAGGTGAGATAGAGAGTCTACTGGTGCTCCAAGGCCAGTATAAGAAATCTTAGCTTCTAGATAATTGGATAATAATACTTGGAGTTAGGTATAGTTTTCACTCTTGGTTCTTGCGTACAAATTCTTAGTGTGTGAATTTTTGGAGAACCACCAAATAAGGCAAAAACGTAGAGAGCAGGTTCTAATTAAATTAGGACTAATGGGGATGGTTGCGATTGTCCTTTATGGAACCCTCGACTGAGGAGGGTAATAATATCAAGATCAGAAATATGCCATCCCATCCATTCCTTTCTCGGTGTCGAGAGTAGGCACTTCCACCAAATAAGCCACTCGAAATCCTCTTGAACACCCCCAATCCCAAAAAATGCCTCGTGAATAAAAGTGTGCATGGGTGTTGCAATACGTGGTGTTGGTAAAAATAAATATATATGAAAAGAAAAAGAAAGAGAAAAGCAGAAGAAAAAAAAAAAAAATATATATATATATAAATAGAAAAATAGAAAAAAAGTGTTAATTGCATTGTGCTTATTTCATGTTTAACACATTGAGGCTACAACACCCATTCCCCTTACAGTCTATCAAATACAACATTGACCTACTTTTTTGTATTTCTGACCACCCGAATAATGGCCAAGGATTGCTGATTTAGTCATCAAGTTATTATAACTTAATCAAAGTGTTAATGTCATGAGAGGCCACCAAATATATTGACAAATCTAGTGAGCTTGTGAGCTTGAAAATAAAAAGGAAAAAAAAGAAGAGAAAGGAGAAGGAATAGAGAGAGAAAAGAAAGAGAAAGAATGAGTATGAAGGAACTAAAGACAGCATAGTTTCTCTGCCTCTCTTTGAGTTGAATTATTTAATAGTCTGAAAATCTAGGTTCTGTAGTACTAGTCTATGTGTAGCACCAGAGGAGCATGAGCCTCCAAATACAAACCCACTTGACTCAGACATCTTCACTACAGGAAAATGGGTCAACTGTGACAGAAAATTACTGTCACCAAAACATCCACTACTATCACGAAAGCTTTTTTTGGGCGATAATGTTAACCGTCACAAAAAGTGGCATCCCAAAAAAATTTACCGTTACAAATGATAAAACATTTGTGATGGTTAACAACTATCACTAAAGATCTTACGTGACAATTAATAATCCTCACAAAAGAACTTACGTGACATTTGAAAACCGCTACAAAATTTATAATGTGAAAAAAAATATCCCTTTACTGTGAGAAAAGATCTTTCTTTACCTTCATAAAGGACTTTTGCTATAGGAATAAGTCATTACTAAATATAGTTAGCGGCAATAATAAACTATCTCAAGCATCCCAACATATATCGACTATAACATCTTTAATGAGAGTAATATACCATTACAACAATCATAATATATAATTATTCCAAATGCTCGTCACCATTGATATACTTGTAATACTAATGGCATTCACTTCTTCCAAAAAAATACTAATAACATTCATCATGATAACTTCATTCATTTTTTAGCTCGATATATTCAAGTTCTTACAAGAAAAAATATACATAAGTCATCCGTAATATATTGCTACTAATCTAAAAAATAATCTTAGCCTTCATCCTCATACTCATTCTCGAGAACATCAACATACCTAGCTAGCATTACTACAACTGTCTGAAATATGTTGATTGTACCATTAAAATAAACCTATGGTGCCCTAAAAGAGAAATCGACTAAATGAATCATTGTTTCAAAAATTTATACAAAATTAATAATCAATACAACCTTATTATGAGAGCATTTGTGTATCCTCAACTCAAATGACATATTGCAAACATAGAAAGTTCAATAATATGATTATAACTTGTAAAGAAAAAGGTGCAGAAGGCATTTGGAAATTTATTGCATGGTTTAAATAACATAACTGTGCACTTGAAATTTTGCACTAAAACAAGCATCAATCAGTATATATGTTGCAAAGTTGAAATGCTAAGGTTGATGGAATATATCATAGAGAAAATCCATTGGTTGCATCAAGATATGTGGCAATTGGTGGCATCTTTCCTGTCATTATCCATTGAATTTTTCTAGAAGAAACCCAAGCAAAATTAACAATTCTTGAGGTTGGATCTTTCGTAGCAAGTCTGGAGATTTTGACATATACAGTGACATAAAAAAATAAACAAAACATAGGTAGATCTAATATTTTAATAGTAATTGTCAACAGTAGGAACCTTTAATGGCCCAGCTGTGGTGCATTTAAGACTCGAACGATTACACGCTGAGATATGTGGTAATTAGTGGCACCTTTGCTGTCATTATCCATTAGATTTTTTCTAGAAGCAACACAAACAAAATTAACAAATCTTGAGTTTGGATCTTTCATAGCAAGTCTCTAGAGATTTTAAAATATACAGTGAAATAAAAAATTATATAGAACACAGGTAGTCTTATATTTTAATAGTAACTGTCAATAATGGGAACCTTTAATGGGCTGGCTGCGGTGCTTTTAGGATTCTTGAATTGTGAGATATCTAGTTGGATGATGAGGTGAAAGGTTCAAAAACTGATAGTCACAAAGGATGAAGCATCATGAGTCGAGAGCAACAAAGTACGTGAGAGGAATATGTGAGTAGATGAATTGTTTGGCATTGGGGTCACAATTTCCTAGTATGGAATTACACTTTTTGAGAAAATCTGGGATCAACCTTTGGTCCATTGAAGTATGCCCTAATCCATAAGTGCAGTTGTACTCTACAGCTAAGCAGATACAGTTGAAATTTCCAAGTGTGTTCCTCTTGGAATGTAAAAAAATTGGGGAGAAATTCGAGTTTGCTTTCCATGGTAGTAGCTTGGTTTGCTTGTTTATGGTCTCCTCTTACAAGGAACTATCCTATTACCACAACTTCCTCCCATAAGATCGCACCTCATATAAATGTTCATTGTAACATTGCAACTTCATGAATACTTTGGCAGCTCGACCTCTTCCTTTGGTCCTTTCTCTTTGCTTTTGTCATGCTGCTTGCAAAAGAACCTCCTGACCATGAACTTCCATTAATAGCCTCGACATCCCTATAGGCTCACATGTGGTGCAACAAAATCTACTATCTACAAACTCATTGACCAACATTCTCAAGTCCACAAAAAGGACCCATAGTGCAAACCATCAGTAGTTTAAATTCCTCATTCTGAATCCATTTAAACATGTGGATCATCTACAAAATAGAATGACTAAATGATTGGTTACTAGATCCTTAGAACGGGAAACATACAATGGTGGAAGCTTCTAGTGTAGGCTTGTTCCACATTGTATAATGACTCAAGTAGTGACTACAACCTTCTGAATCTTTGACAATCACGTTGTGGATACCGATGTATAGTGAAACAAAATCACTCTTAGAAGAGGAACAAGAATCCGGTAGATCAACTTAACATGGATGACTCCTGACAATTTTTAATCAAAAAATTAATTAATTCAGACCAAAGAAGAACCTAAAATAACCTAACTTTCAGGAGCTATGTTCCTTTAGAATAGTTGGGACTGCTCTTCAACAAGATCAAAATCATTAATTTTATCATATATGTCCAGAACCATTGAACTTAAAAGTGGGGGTTAGTTGAAGAAAAATTGATAAATACAACATATTTAAGAGACTTTAACATGTCAAACCTTTCATAGCATATAATCCAATCTCTAACAATTGATAGTGGCAAGCCAAAGTGATATGGGAACTAAGAAGTAACCCTTTCAATCCAAATATTATCCTATCAAACATAAACATGAAAATGACTCTAGAGCATCAGCTCTACATGAACCTTTCTTTTCATTGATGAACATAGGGAATGTGTGAAAAAGTATGCAAGATGCAAGTTGAGAAAGGGATGGTTACATCTTTATGATATCCAACATAATGCTCATTGTCAAAGTGGAAACCATCTCTACAACTTAAAACTGCAAATGCTCACGTGGATAGCTATAAGTATTAAACACATGATGAGAGTATCCCGTGCTCCTCCTTTAGCACTTACAAAAGAGATAGTGCATCATAGCTCCTCAAGAACACCAATGTCATGTCAAGTAATCGCATAGAATCCAAAAAACATAAGAATCATTGGGCGGCTAATCAAAAGATGCAGACAAAAATAGGCATAAAGCACCTTAGCCTAAAGATTAATAGGATAAGGCCATGTCTTCATATGTTCAGCATTCAGATGTTAAGGATGAAAGGATATGATTCACCTGACTTTTACAATATATCTTTTGACTCAAGCTAGTGTTCGATTTTACCATCCATGGTATTTTTTATGGTCCATTTGTTGTGAACAAAGTGTGATAAGCACGCATGATTTAGTTCTACAACCCTCCAGCTCAAGCTAAAGGAGGAAACAACACAAAACCCAATACCACATTTTGTTCAAGGGGCGAATAAGAAATAGAAGTAAATTAATCCTTATGCCTAATCTGCATATTTGCTTGTATATTTTTTTGAAACAATACCACATATTTGCTTGTATATATTGGGTGCCCCATGGGGAAATAAAAGGATAAACTTATCCTCATTTAGTTATACTGAAAGTTATTCCTTTTTCCTTTTTTTTTTTGATAAACATACTTATCCTTTCAGCCAATCAAGCCCAGCACAAGGAAATATAGCAATCCAACATGAGTCATTTGATCTCAAGGGGTTCTATGTGGAGATTCCAAGATCTCATCAGGAAACAAGTTCTCGATTCTAAAAGAAATGAAATGAGTTGTATAATTAACGGGATACATGACCTCCTATAAAGACCAAAACATGGTAATGACATAATTAATGACATTTTAAAATGTATAAGATGCTGGAAAAGGCTTAAATCAAATTAGTATTCAAGAATCATTCAAGTTTGGAAGGCAACTAAGCTTTAATTTGCTTCAAAACATCATAGCCTAGATGCCTTTCTATTATTTTACAGAGTTGAAATTTGGAGGGTGAACCACAAAATAGGAAAAAAATAGGTTACCGACTCTCAGATCATCCAAAGCAATATTTGTCAACCGTACAATGCCTAAAGAGAAACCCATGCTCGCACACGCTACCTCTGAATCTGGCCATGCCTATGCCGGTTGGTTTGTCGATGTCAATGACCTTGTGGGTGAAGGAGCAGTGCGTGATGATGAGCTATCCCTGAAGGATTTATACTACTTGTTGATCTTGTGGGGTTTGTAGAGGGGGTTTGGAATGGTCGAGGTGGCACCAAGAAGGGAGGCAAAGGAGGGAGGGGTGGTTGGGGTTGGTGGGAGGGAGGTGGAAAGGAAAGAGAGGGCAAGGAGGAGATGAAGGCTCACCATTGGTAGAGTTGAGATGCACATTCAGTGAAGGGGCGGCGTGGTCGCTGCTGGAGAAGAAGACACTTGACTAGTCATTTTCATTGACTGGAGAAGAGGGTAGTTGATCAGCAGTGATGATGTGATGGCATGGGGTTGATGAGGGCATGCTGGGTGATAAGGAGGCGATGGACGTTAGGCGACGAGGGGGTTGAGGTGGTTGATAAGGGCTTGATGATGGCTGGAGGTTCTTAGGGGGAAGGGGACTCGATTTTGCACCTGAGATGGTACGGGGGAAGGAGAGGAGAAGATTAGGAGGGACAACAAGATGCTGGTTGTGAGTTGGAGAGGCGGCGGTCATGATTAATAGAAGGAAAGGAAGAGAGGAGGAGGGAACTAACTAGTGATGACTAGAGGCAAAGAGGAGGTGGATGAAGGTGGAAGATGGCAAAGCAGTGTGTAAGAGGAGGAGATTAAGGAATGAGATGGTTGATCATGAGAGGAAGAGATTAAGTTGCGAGGTAACAAAGGTTGAGAGGCCATGAGGGTTTTGGGAGGGGGAGTCGTGTAGGGATAACTTCTGGGGGAGTGGTGGTCACGAAGGAAGCACGGAATTTTGTAATTATGGCCACCAGAATGATCACTCCTCTTATTTTATTTTTGTTATTCTATTGTATTTGTGACCATTATCCATCGTCACAAAAGATTATTAGGATAGGATTTTAAAATTACATTATTGCTGTCACAAAAAGTGAATACTTTTGTGATGGTAGATTTTATTGTCACGTACAAGTATCTCAAAAGTTTCATTTTCTTGTAGTGCTTCTACCTAAGCCAAAAGCTGGGCTTGAAATTACAGATTATTTTCTAACCTCAAGAGAAGAAGTTTGCTTATTCCAATAGAATTTTAGTAAAGGTCAAGTAAAAGCTTTAGATGTGGATTGACTTTTCACCTAGATCCATTGCATAGGCTACAACACTACACTTTCACGATTATTTGGATTTCTGAAATTTTGGATGAACCAAAAGAAATAAATCTCTAGTCAAACTCTTGATAGAAATTAGTCATTTAGGGCCACCTTGCATTTACTAGGGACTAGCAAGATTCAGTCATGGGGATGTGATTGCGCAACAATCATGGGCCCTAATCAACCTGAATTAAGTTAGATTTCAGCTTAACTTGGGAACAATGCATGTATAAGCATAATAATTGGCATCATAGTTGATATACTAGCTTTATAAATAATGATGTTATTTAACGCTCTAAGAGAGAGGATATATTAATTGCAGATGACTCAGGGTCACAAATGATAGATCAGATCGTACAGATCTTATCATGATGACGATGGAAGTTTAATGCCTCCAGAACCACCTTAATCAGGCTTCTGTAGCACCACATTCATCTCGTAGAAGATCAGAGGCCAAGGAGCAAGATAGCTATTTAATCGCACGAGATTGATGTTTTAAAAGATGCATTGTCCTATAGTCGAAATCACACAAAAACAAATACAATTTATACTCGAATTTGAAGCTGAGGTTGAACACAGGGAGCAAATAGGAATTCACATGCTAATCTCAATTAATAAATAAATGAGCACAAGAAATTGAGCATAATAATGATATTTCAATGAATATTAATCTGTCACATTAAGTATTCAATGAAGCTCAATGTATTTCAAGAGTAAAAAGACAACTAAGATAAAATAATGGTGATTTAGATCACCAATTATTGGTCTAAGCACATGTATATCGAATGTTCAATCAATGTTAAATAAGTGAATAGTACTCAGACATCTAATATTTAAATCAGAAGACTTAAACATTCTGTGCTACAGTACTCTTCTTTTGTTCTTCTTCTTAGGCACGACTGTCTTCTCTTATGTCTTGCTCACCTGTTCCTCTTCTTATTCTCCTCTCCTTCTCTTTTCTATCCTTCTCAACACACAAGGGATACTCACGGATAAGTGTTCAGCCAACCCTCAAGAGAGAAAAACCCTTCCCTTCCCCACCCTCTCTCTCTTTCCTTCCTCCTCTCTCAAATCCAGGATTATTGGGTTATTGGGCATGCGCACCCAGGTCCAGGGCTGTGGGCGTGGGTCGCAGCCAAGGAGTGATAGGTTAGGCGGGTCGAGTGTGTCAGGTGAAGGCGGGGACCTCACCCCCAATGTGTCCAAGGCGATAAGGCCGTATCACAAAAAACGTTTATGCGGCTACTGTAGCTTGCAAATCCACGATGTGGGACTATTGAGTCCACTTGTTCTTTGCATGTGCCTACGGTGAAGACCTTGTCCAATTGACGGCGAAGGAGTGGTTAACACCCCCAATTAAGCACCTGCATAGATGCCTGGAATGACTCCGTGCAACCTGGAGGTGGCACCTGCAGCATGTGCCTCAAGAACATGCTTTGAGCTTGCTCGAAGCAGCTTCAGTAATAGCGACAATGGCTGGTGAACCTAAAACACAAGGTATGGCCTTGCGGACTTGTCAGAGAAGCTCAGTAGGATTGCAAAGATGTGGTAAAGGCATTGGTGGCGGTGGCTTGCTGCGAGGGTGGTCGAAGATGGCTAGCGAAGGTGGAGGAGGTCACATGAAGTGGGTTTGTTCGGTGGGTGGTTTGGGTGGTCAATAGCCCTAGAAAGGTTAGGGCTTTTATTTATGGTGATATAGCTGAGGTTCATGGCTTGTTGGTGAGGTGTTGGGACAGGTGTAGCGAGTGGATGACCTCGCTAGAGAAGTCGCCAGAGCGAAGGAAGATGATGGCGTGCTTGTGTGTCGAGGGGTATTTTTGGGTTTTGAGTAGGGAAAACAACCTAAGAATCTAAAGAAACCTATCTAACGTTCTCTAATGGTCGAAGGGGGTAGGATGGTGTCAGTTTTGGCTGGCTGGTGCCGTGGGAGGTGAAGCCTTCGGTGATGAAGGAGCGGCGAGGAAGACATGGAAGAAGATGTCTACTGGTATTGCGAGACGCGGAAGAACGCGGGAAGAAGTAATCCACCAGCTATTGTTCGTGATGGCGGACGAAGAAGGAAGATGGAGGGGCTTGCCGGAGTTGGTGGAGTTGGAGGTCGAGGAGAAGGGAAGAGGGGGTGTTCGACCTCCAAACCAAGCTAGGTTGAGAAGGTTGTGCACGGCCTGGTTTTATAGAGCTTCAAGGGAAGCTTCAGATCAGGAAAGAGGGATTCCATGGCTTGGGATTGAAGGAAATGAACACATGGTTTTCTTTCATTCGCATGAGCAATCCATGGAGACTTGGGACTCCAAATTGATCCCAGATATTCGTCTTCGTGTGAACATCAATCCTACCAATTTTGGTGGGATTTGATTGCCATTAGAGTATGATTCAAGTCAGTGAAAGTTGTTTGGAGGTCAGGTTTGACCTCAATGGCGGTCAAAAGTGAAAGTTGTTTTGAGTAGGGGCTTTTATGTGAAGATGATGACAAAGCTGGGGGGCTTTATGTAAATATTTCAAAAATTAAGGGCATAAATGAGAGAGAAAGAGTTAGACTGTACCAAAATGCAAACTAGGTCAAGATGATCTCTGATTGGGCCCAAATTTTGGTCCAAACCTAATTTGTACCCAAGGAATCTTATGGTGAAGTGAGAAATTGCGTAGAAACCTAAATTAGGGCAACTATCTATTTGAGATTATTTTAGGTCAAAATGAGTTCCAATGGTCAAAGAAAATATACCAAACCTTATAGAATATTTTTCTATGATTTGTAGATGGTTTAGGTGAATTTTATCCAGACTAGAACCTCAGTTAATTAAGCGGGTCTATTTTTAGGATTTCAGATGTCATTTAATTCTCAAAACACGTGAAAACCTGTTTCTGTCTCCATGAACCCACTTATTAGACATTTAGGACCATTTATCTTTATTTAACCCCTGGGAAACCTTGTAATTGTTTTGCAATTAGGATATTCTATTAAAACTACAGTTTTACCCCTACTTTCATGTTTATCTCTCAGAATGGATATATAATGAATTAGGACTCTATGGCAATTATGTAGGAGCATTTATCTGTGGATTCTAATAAATTAAAGCTAGATATGGTTAATGATGACATTATCACTAATAATTGAGATCCAAACCTCAGATGTCAAATCCAAATGCACTGATGGATCCGGATCAACGATAGCAGTCCAACGGCATAAAAATTAGCTCAATCGGAGCCCTGTTGCATCAACTATAAAGGCAGGAAGGTGAATGGTCAGGATGGTGCCATGTGGCACCATCCCAACGGTCCACCGTCGTGCCCCAACCATTGAAGGGAGAAATGCGGGTCGTTGGATCATAATCCAACGGCCACGATGAGGCCATCTCGCCTCTCTCCACACATCATCAGAAGAAGGATCCATCTCAGAGTAGCCGTACCCTAAAATCAAAATCGTGACTCAAAAGGTGATGTAGCGCAGCAAAGAACGTGCTCACAGGATAGCATGAGGTGCGTGTTTAAATCTCGCTCAATGTGAAATCAAGGAGGTGGTGGCGCTCACGCAGAATCAGGTCGTCAGATCAAATCAAAGGGTATGGATTCTGCCGCGTGGCGCAATGATGAATGACCAATGTGACAGTGCAGATACACTCCTGATTTGATGCCCGACTCGATGCCTCGCCAAATGCGAGTGATAAAGATGGTGCTACGATCTTTTTAAGCCATCCGGTCATGAGATCGAATGGCTGAGATTGAAAGCATGCCTAAAAACATTAGGAAGCATGCATGAAGGGCGAGTGGTGCAGCACAATCGTGATTGAAGGGCCCAGTATGCACCACGTGTCAGCATCTAGTGCATTCTGTGCATTATAGGCGCAATAGAGGTTGTTTTAAGGCATGATCTGATCTGTTGATCTCCTGATTGATGGATCTAATCGCACCTAAGTTGGTGCACAAGTTGGGAGGGCTAAATACTTACTTTTCCCTTCATTGAAGCTACAAAAGGAGTCCCAGAGCCCCTAGTTGAGAGACAACTTCCACCAGACACACCTTCAGCCTCTCTCTCTCTGCAACATCTCTCAGGACTCGCCGATTCTGATTTATAAATTTATTTATTTTGACGTGATTCACACTACAATGATAGAAATAATATTTTACGCGTTTCATAATGAATAAGTTGCTACGGTGGGTTCACGAATGCCTGGAATAGATCATTGTGGTGCTGTAGTTGGTTCTGAAGATTGGGCTCTTCTTCTTGATTCTCCATGGATGTGGATGATGGAGATTTGGGCGCAAATATGGAAGAGTTGGAAGAGATGTCAACTTAATCGGGTGGTAGCACAAATAGATTGTTCGAGGCTTGACCTCAACGAGAATGGATTGCAAATGGAGGCCTCAAGGGTGGTCTTAAGGAGCTCCTCCCGAACATGCACTAAAAAGCCAGATGAGGGACAAAATCTGTGATGGACCCAATCGAGGAACCCAAAAATCTTTGGATGACTAAGGAGGTTTGAGGCAGATGATACCTTTAAATCAGAAAGTCACTCACCTGAGAATTACTTAGGTAGCTAGGAAGGGAGTGTCCCACAAAGAACTCTACACGGTAGACCATCCCCACGAGTCACAAGGTTTCCCCCAGCTGACCTTCCTTGTCACTAAGAATCCAAGTAGACCGGTAGAGTTGACTTTGATTTGTGACCTAATTTGGAAGTTGGTTAACTCACAAGGTGGATCAACTTCACCTAACTTGCCTTAAAGTCTAGGATGAGTTGGGTAAAGAACCCAAAATCACCCCGAGTGGTTTGCAAACAAGTTATTAGATCCCAAATTTTAGTCATTCAAGTGATTGTTAGAGCCTGCTTTTATGGTTCACTTGATTAAATCAATTCAACCAGGGCTTAGGTAACATACGATGAGGGAAATCTATTTTTTTTTAAATCAAGCAAGTGTATTTTCCTAAAATCCTAAAATGGAAACCCTAATTTGGCTCTATTTTTCTAAGTCTAATTCTTTCAAAAATTGGCACCTCGGGCTCAATCAAGAAAGTATGTAGCCCAAGGTACCTTAAGTCCCTCATAGGTGCAAGTATCAAGATGGGAATTTTTAATCAAATCAAACTAAATCAGGTAACTCAGATGATTAATTCTACAAAATAATGTGAGTTGCTCCTAATTGATCCTTATTTTCAATTCCTTCTAGAAATGAGGGGCTTAAGAAGAAGGAAATGAAATTACTTGCCCCTAGAGTGGTTGCTTGTGCAACTACTCATCCAATTTACCTCCAAAAATCAAGACATATCAGAGAAATCAAGTTAGTATCAAATCAAAATTGTAATTAATGAATGAAATGTGCATTGCTCCCTGGCAATAGTGCCAAAATGTTGAGGTACAGTCAAGTTCTAACAATCATCGAGTCCAAGGTCACTCGTAGGGAGCAATTCGAACAAAAGAAATTCAACACTTAAATTTATAAAACTCGGGAAACAAAAGTGAGTCTAAGGTTGCTCGCAGGGAGCAATTCGAACAATTCAATCACTAATCATAATATGAAAAATAATATGCAATTGAATCTAAATAATGCTCAATGTATATTAGAATAATATCTCAAGAAAATCAGGAATCAGAGTGCAAAAAAGATTCGGTTAAAATGGTGGTTTGACCACAAAATTAACCCTACAAGTTGAGCTATCTTTCAATCTCATGTATATGAACAATAACCATAATCAAATGTAACCACAGTAACTAGCAGAATCAACACAAGGCCTTAGACGACAGGTTGAAGGCTCAAATGCCTTAACCTCAAGGGCCTCAGTAGAAGACAAGGCAACAGCAGTAGCAGAGAGAGACATAAGTGTCTCATAAGCATAAGGCACAAGAGCCTTACAAGCGCCAGAAGGCTAAGTGTCAAGCACGGGAGAAGGGGCACGAATCTTGAGGTGCAAAACCCTCCTCCTCCTCCTCCTCAGATTTCCTTCCTTCAAAACCAAATCGAACCTGAGTAACCAGGTAATCGGATCTGGCTTAGACCCATGGGCATGTTCATGAGCGAGGGAATGTGCACAGAGCATGCAAGGAGGACCTCACCCCGGTGCTCTTGGAGGTGACCGGGTAAGAATACGAATTCCTTTTATCTGAAGATTTTTGTTTAACGCACACGATGTGGGACTAAAGTCTAAAGCTATCGTAGTGTGTAGTTGGTTGCATGCTTCAGCTGAGAGATTCGAGGAATTGGAGCATAATAGTTGCTCTTTTGCTTGACTGAAGACCTAGGAAGCTACAGTAGATGATTCCACATCTAGCGACATCAGCAACTGGATATATGGTGGCTAGAGTGGTGCTACAGAGGTTAGAGAAGACAGTGATGGCGACAGGTATTTGGTGAAGACTTGAAACCATGAAAATGGCCTCTCGACCTGATTAAACACATTTAAAAGCTTTGCTGGAGCTTGATGAAGGTGCTAGTGGTGTTTTAGTGGTGGTTGGCGGCTAGAGGAGGCCTGTCGGTGACCAAGAAGGTGATCGGAGGTGCGTGTGTTTGGTGGGGTGGAAGTTGATCAAAGGCCCAGATTTATTTTGGCCTTTTGATCAATGGAGTGTGGCAAAGCTCAAGGACTCGGCAGTGTGTGGTTTCATGTAGTGTAGCGTTGGCACGAGCTCACCAGAGCTCATGCCGATCGTGGGGAAGATGATAGGGTCGTAGGTGATGCAGTGATTGGACTTAGACTATAAAGGGGTGAGAGTGTGCTGAAGAGAGAGAAGAAGAGAGTAGAGCAGCTTAGAAGGTGAGACGGAGAGGGATTGCGCTGGCTATAATTGGCCAGCGTCGGAGAAGGTGATATCATCGGTGAGGGAGCGGTGAGACAGGAGAGGGCAAAAATGGTCAGTCTTTGACTAGACACGGTCGTGAAGAAGAGGTGAGGAAGTGCTGGTCCATTTGACCATCGATCGTCTTGATGAACGGGGTAGAGGTGCTCACCAAAGGTCGAAGAAGTGACGACTGGAGGAGAGAAGAAGAGGATATTGTGGCCTTTTTCTAAGCTGAGGAGCACAGTGAGCACATCAGGGCTTTATATAGAGCTCTAGAATGAGCTCTAAAGCTTGGTAAGAGGTTTGACTTGCACAAATTTCAGGGGAAAGGATCCCCAAAATCTCTCATGTTCGCTTGATCTTTGGGGGTCGAATCGATTTTGAAAAGGTGGCTCAATCGGTTAGGAAGATCCTTGAGACCATTCTCTCCAATTTTGGAGAAGTTTGGCTCAAATTGGAAGGAGAAAATATCCCTCGAATCTTGCTACTGAGCTTGATTGCACACCAATGGCAAGAACCAAAATTAAGAAAATTGGGGGCTAAATGTAAGAAATAGAGTTTTAAAGGGCTAAATTGCAAACTTAGTCAAGATGAACTCTGATTGGGCCTAAATTTTGATGTTAACTTAATTTGGATCCAAGGAATATAATGGCGAAATTGGATTTGAGTTTTGAAGATGTTTGACTAGGAAAATTACATAGAAGCCCAAATTAGGGTAGAATTCCGTCTGAAACTCTATTCTATGTCAAAATGAGTTCAGATAGTCAAACCAAGGGTACCAAACCTCTTAGAATATTATATTAAGTTTAGGAGGTTTAGATTAATTTTATCCTGACCATAACCTCTTTAATTTAAGCAGGTTGATAATTAGGGTTTTATGTACTATTTCGATTCTCGAAATGTGTAAAACCCTATTTCTATCAATGTAGACCAATGTTTAGACTTTTGAGCTCATTTGACCTTCATTTAACCCTTGAGTGACACAGTGGTTAATCTATGTTTGTTATGTGCTGTTAAAATTACAGAATTAGCCCTAATTCCTAGTTCTTCTCTCAAATCAAAATAATGCAGAGTAATGACCCTCAGATGATTTTGTAGGAGCTTTTACCAATCAAACCTGACTAAATGTGCCTAGTTAGGGCCCATGATGGTGTTTCCATCACTCCCTACTAGATAAGCTAGCTTAGATTAGCTAGTCACCTCCTTGGCATCCCTACATAACCCTTAAACCAACCTACCTAAGCTCCACCAACTAGCCTTAAATCTAGTCCACCTAAGCTACCCCTACTCCTGCCCATTTTGGCATCAACCCTAATAGACCCCCTTAACCCACCAACACCAACAAGGGACACCACAAAAGTGGTACCAAAACCCTTCATAACCAACTCCAAGTTGGTGCCACTTTTCCAACCAAAATCTCCCTCATCAGCACCATACACCTACCCCTACAAGCTATCCCTACGATACACATAACCCCCCTTCTAGAGCCCTACTTGGTGGCATCAAAATAGAGGCTTCTCTTCATTTTTGGTGCCACCTTTATGTGCCCTTCCACTACATAACCGCCACCTGTGCACCCCCCTAGTTGGCGTAATTAAACCCCCTCCTTAGCATCCCCTAACTACCCACTAAACCTAATTCTCGCCATCCACATGTCCATGCCAACTATCCCCCTCTCAACTTCTATATATACCCACCTTAACCACCACCCAAATCCCATCTTCTCAATTAGTTTAGTTTCTACCTACACCACCTACACCTAAGGCCAAGGAAGAAGAAGAAGAGAAGAAGATCAAGGGGGCAACCTACCCACCCCCTTGGTGCCTTCTTCCTCTCCTTCTCCCTTGTGCCATGCTTAGGAGGAGGAGTTCTTCATCAAATGGGATGGCTAGTCAAAGAGGAAGGAATGCTAGGGTAGATGTCCACCCTTGGACAAGAACACTTGGAGGAAGACTACAAGAAGGAAGGAGCAAGGAAGCATCTTCTTCAAGCTCGGGAGCTACTGAACTTGGAGCAAAGACCATTCTGAGCTTCAATTAGAGGATACCTTTTCCTTCATCTTTATCAATTTCTTTTGTATTAGCTAGTGTTTACTTTTATCTTGTTATAACAAGCATTCCACTACAAGTGCATCATTTTAATTAGCAATACAAAAGCATATTATTGCCTTCAATTTCTTGCTCATAGTTTGTAGTACTTTTTTTCTAGTTCTAGTGCACACACTCTTCTTCTAATTACCCTAGGCACACTTACTGATGAGAACCTCATCATGAGCCATAACTAGCTCATTTTGACCCAATACAAAGGATAAAAGCTCCTACATATCTCAAGGAAAAGCTTAACTCAGAGAATTCTGAGTTTGAGAAGAAAACAAGTCATAAGGGGTAAAAGTGCAATTTTACCAGTATAATCTGCATACAGGGTAATTCAGGGCCCAAACATAGGTCAAAACAGCTTAATAAGAATAAAAGTGGGATGAGATGATCTAGCAAGGGCTACAGCACTTCCAAGGAACCAAATGATAATCTGTAACCCTAAAACAACCCACTTCAATTCACAAGGTTCGAGGCAAAGTAAAAATAGAATAAACCCTCTAAAATTCATAGAAAAATAATCTCTGGGGTTTAGAACCATCAATTTGGCCTTTAGAACCCATTTTGACCTGCATTGAGAACCATGCCCAATTAATAACTTAATTTGGGTTTTTGCGCAAATTGACCGGTCAAACAAGGTTTAATATGAAAATAAAATTCACCATCAGATTCCTTAGGTCCTAATTAGTCATGTATAAAAACTTGAGCCTAAGAAGAAACCTCCTTGACCGACTTCACACTTTGGTCCTCATATATTTACTCTTTGGCCCTCAACTTTTGAACCCTCGCATTTTGGCCCCTAACTCTTCTTCGTTCTTTGCAAACAGGTCCCTCCTGCAAAACCCTGCCAGCACCATGCTCCGGCGACCTTGCGCGGAGCATGGCGCCGCGCAGGGTGAGGTGGAGGACCTGGCAAGTGTACCGGGGGTGCCCTGCGTCGTCAGCCGTCGCAGGAGCACCCCCATGGTCACTGTAGCCCCCCATACCGGCCGTGCGAACGCACGGACGGTATGGGTTCGTATTCCGACCATTCTCCGACGAGGGAGACACGTCGTCTCCCTCCGCCTTCCTCCCTGCTTCAACCCTATAAATACCCCCCGCCGCTCCACCGACGAAGGTGAGCCTGGATCTGACGGAGAAAACCCCCAGCTTTCTTCTCTTCTTTCTCCGGCAGACGCTCACCAGCTCCGGCGACTTCCTCCCCCTCCACCTCTTCGCTCTGCCGCAATACCAGCAGCAGAGACCTCCTCCCCTGCTCTTCCCGCGCCACGCCACACCCAGCTGGCGCCTCTCCAGCCTTCTGCTCGCCGCCGCCCCTCTCCCTGAGCATCGTCTTCTCCGGCGACAGTCGATACGACTGTCGCCCTGTTCCTCCCCCTTCGTCCCTGCAGTTAAGTTAGACTTACTCCCCTTCTTCTCCTCGTTCTTTCCCCGCTTTCGATTTAGTCAATTAAGCCCTCTACCGACCCTGTTCACCCTCATCCTCTCCGCCTCCGACCACCCTCCGGCGAGCCGCTCCCATCACCTCAGCGACCCACACGGCTCGCCGACTACCGCAGAACCTCCGCCTCCTCACCCTGATCCTCTTCCGCCCCTCCACTTCCCACCAAACACCCTCTGCAGACCCACCGAACACACCCACTCCCTCGCTCACAGTTTGACCTAGGACGACCTGACAGCTCCATCTCGCCCCCTGCAGACCCCCTGAACACCTTCGCCGTGCCACGGCGAAGGTCCCCCGCCTGTCTGATCTGGCCGAGAGGCCGTGCCATTGGTTTCAGGTTCCAGGCCTTGACCGCCATTGGCGAGGAAGCTCGAAGCCTGCTCGAGGTTGCTCCAAGCCGAGATATCCCAGGTTGAATAGCCACGGCCAGCGCGGAAGAGTCTCGCGCACACACCCTGGCCCTCAATTGGAGCTGTGCGCCTCAACAGCCGATGCAATTGGGAGCACCATCCCTGCTGCAGGCGTGAGAGAATTGGGGTGGGACATTTAGTCCCACCTCGGAACCTCTCGAAGGCGCGCGGACGCATAAAGGCAAAAACTGCCTTATGCTGTTTGCCTCAGTTACCACGGGGTGAGGTCCCTCTCACCCGACCCGACCCGACTCGGCCTCGTCCGTGACCACGCTCCGCGGACCTGGCCCGACCCGATTAGACTGACCTGCACTCCTCGCCCACCACGCACGCCGGTGGGCCTGGACCCGGGCCTGACCCGAACCCGATTACCCGGTAGCGCTCTGGGAGAGCTTCCGAAGAGTGATTTCAGAGAGAGAGATACGCGGGGGAGGGGGGTAGAGTAGGTTTTTGCCTTGACGAATAGACTCTGAAGTGTGCAGGCCAAAGAAGAAGAAGCAGACCCGCTGAAGAAGAAGGAGCTGCTGCACTGTAGCGAAGGCATTGTTAAGTCGTCTCAGCACTGGCGCAGACGACGGAAGGTCAGCAGCCAAAGAAGAAGAAGACCCGCTGAAGAAAAAGGAAGAGCAACGGCCATCGCGAAAGAAGAAAAAGAGAGGTCTAGGCAGGTGAAGACAAAGAAGAAGAAGGAATGAAGAGAAGCAAGAAGCAAGAAAAGAAGAAGACGATCTGACGAAAAAGAAAGAAAGGAAACAAGGAAGAACAGAAGAAGAGCACGAGGGGAAAATCTGAAGAAAGCAGAAGAAAAAGAAGAAGAAGAAGAAGAAGAAGAACAGGAAGAACCAAAGACAAAGAGGAAAATCTGAAGAAAGCAGAAGAAAAAGAAGAAGAAGAAGAAGAAGAAGAAGAAGAAGAACAGGAAGAACCAAAGACAAAGAGGAAGAAAGAAGAAAAGAAGAAGAAGCCAAATTTTCATCTCTCTCTCTCTCTTTATTTTTGTAATAGAACTTGTATATCTCTAGAATACAACTTGCTCCCTGAGTTCGACCTCGGGAACTCTTTTATTTTTCCGAGTAAAAAAATTTTTATATGAAAACGTTGGTAACAACCGGCTTTACTACAACGATATAACACAACCCGGTCAAACCAGACGCTTATTATCATTTTGGCGCCGCTGCCGGGGAGCAACGGCTAATTCTAGAGGTAAACATTCCTGTATCTTTTAATTTCTGATAATCTCCTCTCTTTTGTGCAGCTACAGGAACTCAAGAAGACAAGCAACCACACGACAACCACTCCGAAGACAGGTAAATCTTTTCTCTCACTATTAACCCCTACACTCTAAAGAGAAAGAAAAGAAAAGAACAAGCAATATAGGGCTAACCTGTCTTCCATATTTAGTAACCATAAAAGTTGCATGTTTTCAACTCATTATTTCTGCACACTATCAAGGGTATTTAAGGGCTAACACATTCTTGCTTGAGCCCTAATTACCCAACAAAGAATTAACTGGACCAAGTAGAGCCAACCTAGGATCCAACACTAGGGATTTAGAGACACACTACTTAACTCAAGAATTGAGAAAACCAAATGAAGTGTGCCCAAGCCCTTGTCTGAAAATACCTATACAAGAAAAATCCTAAACAATTGGCTCTCTCTAAACACTTGAACCCTAAAAGACAGGACCTAAAAACTCTTAAAGAAAACAATAGGTAAAGTTGACCCCTTGGGTTAACCAACCTTAAATTAGGTCACTCTTTGCACTTAAAAAGACTAAAGTTCAAGTGAAACCTTAAGCACCCTGATCTTAAAATTGGTAGACTTAAGAGGTCAAGATCCCCATTCTGGTCTACCTGGAACCGCAGTGACAAGAGAGGTCGGGTGGGGGAAACCCTGTAACCCGTGGGGACGCTCTACCGTGTAGGGGTCTTCGCGGGACTCTCCCTCTCTGGCTGCCCAGGTAATTCTCAGGTGGACGATCTTTCTGATCAAGGGGTCCATCTGCCCCGCACCTCTATAGTCACCCAACACATTTTTGGGTGTCTTGATTGGGTCCATCACCTTCTAAACTTACCTCTCCCAACTGTGCATGTACGGAAGGAGGTCTCTAAGACCACCCTTAAGACCTCCTTTAGAAATTCACTCTCGTCAAGGCCAAGCCTCGACGCCCGTGTTTGTGCAGCAACACCCTCACATTATTCTCTCTTCTGATTCAGAACCAAGCTCTTCTTCTTCCCCCATCATGGCTCAGCCAGTTGAGGAAGAAAATAATCTGGAACACCAGCTCCAGCGACTCAATGACCTCTTCCAAAACTTCGTGCACCCACCACAGCGTCCTATGATGCGGGACCACTACAATCCTGCTGCGGTGGCAATTGAGCCTCGAGTTAGAATCCCGATTGGAGGACCTGATTCCGAACTAAAGCCCAACATGATTCACGCTATACCTAAATTCCATGGGCTTAATTCTGAAGATCCCTTCCAGCACATCAAACAGCTTAAGCATCTGGCCCACACTTTTGGATCAGATGCGCAAAATCGGGATATTCTTCTCATGAAGATGTTCTCCTTTTCTCTTATGGACAAGGCCGCCCATTGGTATCAAACTCAGACCCGGCCGATCAACACTTGGGAAGAACTTCAATCCGAGTTTTTGAAAAAGTTCTTTCCCGTTGGTCGGACCAACGCCTTGCGCCATCAGATTACACACTTCACTCAACAATCAGGAGAACCTCTCCATGAGGCATGGGATCGTTTTCAGGATCTCATGAGGAAGTGCCCCCATCACGGAGTTCCTAAATGGGAACAAGTCCAATCTTTTTACCAGGGACTCCGTGAGGACATCCGCCTTTTCGTCAATGCAACCTGCGGAGGAAACATCATGGGTCAACATGAAGACACCGTATGGGAGATTCTCGAAAACATGTGCGAGAACTCCATCAACAATGACTCCATGGGATTATTCGACAGGACGAATACCCGCGCAGCGACGAATCTTAAGGGAGCACATGAGACGCAGGGCCTGTCCGCATCAGTCGACCTGGAATTAATGGCCAGTCGATTGGACAAGGTCTCAATCATTGAAAAGAAGGTGGATGAGCTGACTCAGCACTTGCAGCGAGCCACCTCTGCGCGTAACTCCTTTGCACAACCTCCTTCCACACAGGAGACTGTGCAAAACATCCTACACCGATCCTCCCCTGGGATGGATCCATATCCATCCCCATCTGATTCTTGGACTGGAAGATCATCCGATCCTTTCTTCACCAGCCGGGGGAACTCCATTCCCCCTTTCCCTGATTCTCAGGCGGTTCCTCAGACCTGCGAGGACCTCAACGCCATCCAGAACGACCCATTCTCCAACACTTACAACCCTGGATGGCGAAACCATCCAAATTTTCAGTGGGCGGGAAATTCTCAAACCCAAAGACCACCTTTTCAGTCCCGCACACAGCCCTCTCATCACTACCAGCCGCCTCAGCCTCGGCCCAACCCTACTTATCCATCAGGGCCAAATCAAGATCAAATGTCCTTAATCCTTCAGACTCTGGCTGACATTCAAAAATCGAATGCGGCCATTCAAAAACAGCACAAGGACGAGCTTACTGAAGTTAAAACTCAGCTGGCCCAGTTGGCAAATTCTCGCCAGCCAGGCACACTCCCTTCCCAACCCCTTCCTAACCCAAATAACGTGCCAACCCAGAAGCGCGTTATGAATCCAAATTTAGGCCAAGCTCAATGGATTTATCAGGCCCCCACTGCTCCATCTCCAGACGAGATGGAAGCCTCTACTTCTCGTACGGGATTTCAGCAGCAGCCACCCCTCCTACCAAATCCAAACCAAAATCAGGCCGGATTAAATTCTGTAACAACACGTAGTGGTAAGACAACTCAGGACCAGCATTATCCAAACCACGCCCAGCCTGATAATCATGACCCTAGGATAGTTATCCAAGGTACCGCTGTTCCAGACCCACAACCAGGACCTATCCTAGAGGAACCAACCAAGATCCCGTTTCCCGAAGCCCTGACCAAGGGAAAGAAGACCACCAAACCCGTGGCCCCTGAGGAGGACCTGGTCAAGCTCTTTGAGCAGGTCCACATAAACATCCCCTTGATGGATGCAATCCGCCACGTACCAGCTTACGCACGATTTCTAAAGAATATATGTACACCCCAGCGTAAGCCGCGAACCAAGGGAGGGAGCCCAATTGTTCTGTCAGAGCAAGCCAGCTCTGTAATCCTTAGTAGACTCCCACCCAAGGCAAAAGATCCTGGAACTCCCCTGATCTCCTGTAAGATAGGTGGTACCCAATTGGACAGAGCATTATTAGACTTAGGTGCATCTATAAATCTGATACCCACATCCTTACTTGACCATCTGGAAGAATCTGAGCTGAAACCAACTGAGGTGACATTACAATTAGCAGATCGATCTATAAAGTCACCAAAAGGGATTCTCGAGGATGTTATCGTAAGAGTACGGGATTTCTATTTTCCAGTGGACTTTATAGTCTTAGACATGGATGCACCTGAGAACCCTAGGGATACACCAATCATTCTAGGGAGACCTTTCTTGGCTACTGCTAGAGCCAACATCAGCTGTGAGGAGGGCCAAATAGAGCTTAAGTTTGGAGATCAAACACTGAAAATTGATATATTTAAGGCCCAACAAGGAATTAATTGCGGCGTCATCGAACAAATTTGTGACATCAAGACTTTGGTTGATGAATCACACCTCCAGAATGACTTGAGTATTCCTCATCAACCACAGAAGGATCTTGACCCGCAAATAGAGGAGTCCATTCCGGATGTGAACAACCCAATAACTCCCACCCTTGAACCTCACATCTATACTGAACCACCCGCTGCTGCTGAAAACCCCATCCTTGAACTGAAACCCCTTCCTGCTCATTTGAAATACATCTTTTTGGGTTCTAATCAGACCCTTCCTGTGATCATCAATTCCAACCTCAATCCTGAACAGGAATACCGTCTGATTGTTGTCCTCCAGCAACATCGCAGAGCCATCGGATGGACCCTCGATGATTTGACTGGAATAAGTCCCTCTTATTGTACTCATCATATCTATTCAGAAGAGGGCACACGACCTTCTCGTGAAATGCAGAGACGCTTAAACCCCAATCTGCAGGAGGTCGTGAAAAAGGAGATCATCAAGTGGTTAGATGCCGGGATCATCTACCCGATCTCCGATAGTCGTTGGGTGAGCCCGATTCAGGTCGTGCCTAAAAAGGCAGGACTCACCACTATAACGACTGAGACCGGAGAAATCATTCCTACCCGATTAGCCAACTCGTGGAGAGTCTGTATAGATTACCGTCGACTCAATTCCTCCACGAAGAAGGATCATTTCCCACTACCCTTCATTGATCAAATTCTCGAAAAACTAGCGGGAAATAGGTTCTTCTGCTTTCTTGACGGGTACTCCGGTTATAACCAGGTGGCAATCCATCCTGAGGACCAAGAAAAGACCACATTCACCTGCCCCTTCGGAACATACGCTTTCCGAAGGATGCCTTTTGGTCTTTGCAATGCACCCGCTACTTTTCAGCGATGCATGCTTGCCATATTCTCAGATATGGTAGGTGATTATCTGGAAGTCTTCATGGATGACTTTTCAGTTTTCGGAGCATCATTCGACGATTGCCTCCAGCACTTGGTCCAGATACTCAGGCGGTGCATCGACGTGAATTTGGTTCTTTCCTGGGAAAAGAGCCATTTCATGGTGCCTGAGGGAATTGTCCTGGGACACTCAATTTCGGAGAAAGGTATCCAAGTGGATCGAGCTAAGGTTAATCTGATTTCTCGCCTTCCTATGCCTAGCTCGATCAGGGACATCCGCTCCTTTTTAGGGCATGTCGGTTTTTATCGACGATTTATCCCTGATTTTTCAAAAATCGCACGCCCCCTGACCACTCTTCTCTCCAAGGATGTTCCCTTCGAAATCTCCAAGGAATGCACTCAAGCATTTGAAATCCTGCGTGACCGAGTCACCCAAGCCCCGATCCTACAGTCCCCTGATTGGTCTCAACCCTTTGAGATCATGTGTGATGCATCCGACTTCGCTGTAGGAGCGGTTTTGGGGCAGAAAAATGACAAGAAACCTGTGGTCATTTACTACGCCAGCAAAACACTCGATGAGGCTCAGCGTAACTATACAGTTACTGAGAAAGAGCTGCTAGCTGTAGTATTTGCCCTAGAGAAATTCAGATCATACCTTCTGGGTTCCCATGTCATCATATACTCGGATCACACGGCTGTGAGGCATCTCCTTGCAAAGAAGGACGCGAAACCTCGATTGATCCGATGGATCTTGCTGTTGCAAGAATTTGACCTCGAGATTCGCGATAAAGCGGGAAAACAAAACGTGGTAGCTGATCACTTGTCCCGTCTTCCTTCTGAAATGATAGACCCTTCCGGACCCATCACTGAGCATTTTCCCGATGAGCACCTACTGACTATTGGTACTAGCCTTCCGTGGTTTGCTAATATTGTAAATTACTTGGCATCTCATCAAACCCCGTCCGATTGGCCGAAGGCCAAGAAAGACAAATTACGCTCCGATGCCAAGTATTACATTTGGGAAGACCCGTACCTCTTCCGCATAGGTGCCGATCAGATCATCCGGAGATGTATCCCGGAAGGGGAAGTCAACAATATCCTCTCTTTCTGCCATGACCAGGCATGCGGTGGCCATTTTGCCGGGCATAAAACCGCATCAAAAGTCCTCCAGTGCGGCTTTTACTGGCCCACACTGTTCAAAGACGCATACAATCATTGCAAGGCATGCAGTCGTTGCCAGACTTTGGGCAACATGAGCCATCGCGACATGATGCCTATGCAACCGATTCTAGTATGCGAAATCTTTGATGTTTGGGGGATTGATTTTATGGGCCCCTTTCCTGTTTCGGATGGTTTTGAATACATTCTGTTGGCTGTGGACTACGTGTCCAAATGGATCGAAGCCATACCGACCCGAACCTGTGATCACAAAATCGTTCTCAAATTCATTCATCAACACATTTTCTCAAGGTTCGGGATTCCTCGTGCAATAATCTCTGATGGGGGGACCCATTTCACAAATGCTCAGTTTAGGTCACTGATGACCAAATACGGGGTGTCTCACCGAATCTCTACTCCTTACCACCCCCAAACTAATGGTCTAGCTGAGCTGTCGAATCGGGAGATCAAGAAAATCCTACAGGTCACTGTTCGACCTGACAGGAAGGACTGGTCGTCCCGACTTCCGGAAGCATTGTGGGCCTATAGGACCGCCCACAAGACCCAATTGGGCATGTCTCCCTTTAGATTGGTGTACGGAAAGGCATGCCACCTTCCCGTCGAACTGGAGCATAAAGCCTATTGGGCAGTACGGAACTGTAATCTAGATCTTTCCAAGGCTGGGACCCACAGAAAACTCCAAATCAGCGAGATCGATGAATTACGCACAGACGCGTACGAGAACTCGCAAATCTACAAGGAGCGGGTTAAAGCCTTCCACGACAAACACATCTCGAGAAAGATCTTTCATCCTGGTCAAAAGGTCCTACTCTTTGATGCCCGACTCAAACTCTTCCCAGGAAAACTGAGATCTAAGTGGGTCGGACCATATTTGGTCCGACAGGTTTTTGGAAATGGAGCAATCGAAATCAGTCCACTCAGCCACGATTCTGAACCTTTCATCGTGAATGGTCAAAGACTCAAGCCGTTCATTGATGTAACTTCTACTGATTTGGCTGAGGCATCTCATATCCTCCTTTCCCCTTGAGCTTATTGCGCCCAGCCGATGGCGTAAAACTCAGCGCTTAACGGGAGGCAGCCCGTCATTCTCTTTGAAAACCTGAAACTTGTTCTGACACCTTTCAGCACTCGAAGTTCACCCTGAACTAAGACCCCCTAGGTTACAATGAGGACATTGCAAATCTTAGGCATGGGGGGGTAGGAAAGTGCAAAAACTTGTAAGAAAAGGTTTCAAACAAAAAAATTCACATATGCCAAAAATACCATAAAAAATTAAAAAATTTTTCGAAAAAGAATAAGAGGAAAAGAGGAGAAGAAAATTTTGTGAAGGAGAGAAGAAACAAAATGAAAAAGGAGCACAAAATTATAAGAAAAGTTGATAGTCATTAGTAAGGAACTAAGGAATTAACCTAAGTTCTAGACCTCATTCAAGAAAATAACTGAAAAGTGCAATTGAGATTAGTAAGAATGCAAACCTTAGGCATTCTTGAATAGACTCTTAGTACTCATTAAGATCTGGACACTCCTCAAGAGGTTGAGGAAAATGAAAAGCTGAAGTATTAGGTCTAAGGCTTAGGGAGTATTCGGCCTCGTTAACTAATTTTTGGTTTACGGGACTCAGTAACCTAAGCACCCTAATCTCACACACAGCCTGGTTCAGTAAGCATAAAAATCAGAATCACGCAGAAGCGTCGCAAAAATCTGAAAAGAACACCTAGAATAGGAATGGCCGATCAACACAAGTTGATTTGGACGAGTTCCCAGCGCGGAGAGGCGGGAAATCCCCTCGAAGATGCGTAACAAAATATCATCTCCTCGGTGCTTGTCTCTTAGGATATTTACATATCCTACGGGGGGCATGTAAGCACTCTGCTGGTTCAGATTCCATGGATGGCATTATCTCGAAGTGTCAATTGCCAGGGTCTGGATTCGGCCACGGAATACCATGGATGGGATTATCTCGAAATCTCAATAGCCAGGGTTCCGGGGGTTGCCATGGGCGGTGCTATCTCGAAGCATCGATCGCCAGGAACCCTTGAGGATTGATGATGGGAGCAAGGAATCTGATACAGACCGTGTTGAAAAGCCAATCCTAGACTAGAACTAAAAAGAAAAAGAGAGAGAAAACTCTCCAAACAGAAAAAACTTTCTATCTCTCTCTTACAAAACGCACTGCGAACTGAGCCAGGGCTAAAATCATTTCAAGCACGGGTGCTTTAACCACGAAGTCCAATAAACCTTAGGTTAGTTCTTGTGGGCCTTAAAAACCTTTGCTAAAAGACTGAGGCTAAGGCTAGACAGATTTGGATCTTGATTGGTACTAGAGTATCTTTTAGGCCTATGGTCAGCATTCTAACCTAATCTATGCTCAAATAAAAAGGCACTTATCTAAAACCATTGAAAACTTCATGGTCTAGAACAAGGGTTGAAACCTTAAGTTTTTTTTGCTAAGGGACTAGCAAAAGCTAGGCATGGGGGTATGATGAGAACCTCATCATGAGCCATAACTAGCTCATTTTGACCCAATACAAAGGATAAAAGCTCCTACATATCTCAAGGAAAAGCTTAACTCAGAGAATTCTGAGTTTGAGAAGAAAACAAGTCATAAGGGGTAAAAGTGCAATTTTACCAGTATAATCTGCATACAGGGTAATTCAGGGCCCAAACATAGGTCAAAACAGCTTAATAAGAATAAAAGTGGGATGAGATGATCTAGCAAGGGCTACAGCACTTCCAAGGAACCAAATGATAATCTGTAACCCTAAAACAACCCACTTCAATTCACAAGGTTCGAGGCAAAGTAAAAATAGAATAAACCCTCTAAAATTCATAGAAAAATAATCTCTGGGGTTTAGAACCATCAATTTGGCCTTTAGAACCCATTTTGACCTGCATTGAGAACCATGCCCAATTAATAACTTAATTTGGGTTTTTGCGCAAATTGACCGGTCAAACAAGGTTTAATATGAAAATAAAATTCACCATCAGATTCCTTAGGTCCTAATTAGTCATGTATAAAAACTTGAGCCTAAGAAGAAACCTCCTTGACCGACTTCACACTTTGGTCCTCATATATTTACTCTTTGGCCCTCAACTTTTGAACCCTCGCATTTTGGCCCCTAACTCTTCTTCGTTCTTTGCAAACAGGTCCCTCCTGCAAAACCCTGCCAGCACCATGCTCCGGCGACCTTGCGCGGAGCATGGCGCCGCGCAGGGTGAGGTGGAGGACCTGGCAAGTGTACCGGGGGTGCCCTGCGTCGTCAGCCGTCGCAGGAGCACCCCCATGGTCACTGTAGCCCCCCATACCGGCCGTGCGAACGCACGGACGGTATGGGTTCGTATTCCGACCATTCTCCGGCGAGGGAGACACGTCGTCTCCCTCCGCCTTCCTCCCTGCTTCAACCCTATAAATACCCCCCGCCGCTCCACCGACGAAGGTGAGCCTGGATCTGACGGAGAAAACCCCCAGCTTTCTTCTCTTCTTTCTCCGGCAGACGCTCACCAGCTCCGGCGACTTCCTCCCCCTCCACCTCTTCGCTCTGCCGCAATACCAACAGCAGAGACCTCCTCCCCTGCTCTTCCCGCGCCACGCCACACCCAGCTGGCGCCTCTCCAGCCTTCTGCTCGCCGCCGCCCCTCTCCCTGAGCATCGTCTTCTCCGGCGACAGTCGATACGACTGTCGCCCTGTTCCTCCCCCTTCGTCCCTGCAGTTAAGTTAGACTTACTCCCCTTCTTCTCCTCGTTCTTTCCCCGCTTTCGATTTAGTCAATTAAGCCCTCTACCGACCCTGTTCACCCTCATCCTCTCCGCCTCCGACCACCCTCCGGCGAGCCGCTCCCATCACCTCAGCGACCCACACGGCTCGCCGACTACCGCAGAACCTCCGCCTCCTCACCCTGATCCTCTTCCGCCCCTCCACTTCCCACCAAACACCCTCTGCAGACCCACCGAACACACCCACTCCCTCGCTCACAGTTTGACCTAGGACGACCTGACAGCTCCATCTCGCCCCCTGCAGACCCCCTGAACACCTTCGCCGTGCCACGGCGAAGGTCCCCCGCCTGTCTGATCTGGCCGAGAGGCCGTGCCATTGGTTTCAGGTTCCAGGCCTTGACCGCCATTGGCGAGGAAGCTCGAAGCCTGCTCGAGGTTGCTCCAAGCCGAGATATCCCAGGTTGAATAGCCACGGCCAGCGCGGAAGAGTCTCGCGCACACACCCTGGCCCTCAATTGGAGCTGTGCGCCTCAACAGCCGATGCAATTGGGAGCACCATCCCTGCTGCAGGCGTGAGAGAATTGGGGTGGGACATTTAGTCCCACCTCGGAACCTCTCGAAGGCGCGCGGACGCATAAAGGCAAAAACTGCCTTATGCTGTTTGCCTCAGTTACCACGGGGTGAGGTCCCTCTCACCCGACCCGACCCGACTCGGCCTCGTCCGTGACCACGCTCCGCGGACCTGGCCCGACCCGATTAGACTGACCTGCACTCCTCGCCCACCACGCACGCCGGTGGGCCTGGACCCGGGCCTGACCCGAACCCGATTACCCGGTAGCGCTCTAGGAGAGCTTCCGAAGAGTGATTTCAGAGAGAGAGATACGCGGGGGAGGGGGGTAGAGTAGGTTTTTGCCTTGACGAATAGACTCTGAAGTGTGCAGGCCAAAGAAGAAGAAGCAGACCCGCTGAAGAAGAAGGAGCTGCTGCACTGTAGCGAAGGCATTGTTAAGTCGTCTCAGCACTGGCGCAGACGACGGAAGGTCAGCAGCCAAAGAAGAAGAAGACCCGCTGAAGAAAAAGGAAGAGCAACGGCCATCGCGAAAGAAGAAAAAGAGAGGTCTAGGCAGGTGAAGACAAAGAAGAAGAAGGAATGAAGAGAAGCAAGAAGCAAGAAAAGAAGAAGACGATCTGACGAAAAAGAAAGAAAGGAAACAAGGAAGAACAGAAGAAGAGCACGAGGGGAAAATCTGAAGAAAGCAGAAGAAAAAGAAGAAGAAGAAGAAGAAGAAGAACAGGAAGAACCAAAGACAAAGAGGAAAATCTGAAGAAAGCAGAAGAAAAAGAAGAAGAAGAAGAAGAAGAAGAAGAAGAACAGGAAGAACCAAAGACAAAGAGGAAGAAAGAAGAAAAGAAGAAGAAGCCAAATTTTCATCTCTCTCTCTCTCTTTATTTTTGTAATAGAACTTGTATATCTCTAGAATACAACTTGCTCCCTGAGTTCGACCTCGGGAACTCTTTTATTTTTCCGAGTAAAAAAATTTTTATATGAAAACGTTGGTAACAACCGGCTTTACTACAACGATATAACACAACCCGGTCAAACCAGACGCTTATTATCACTTACCTAGGGTGAGCTTAGGAGAAAGGGTTTCTTTTGTCACATAGGTGTAGGTTTAGCGTAGTTCATATTTTCATCAAATACCCGACTATTTCTAAAAATCCTAAAAACAACATAAATCAAAATCACAAAAACATAAGTGCGAATTTGAGAGGTGGGAGAGAGAACCACGTCATGTGATTAACGAATTCACCTCCTTGGATGACCCTAGATACTTCCCTACCTAGGTTTATAAATTGTAAAAGTTGATTGCGGATTTACGCGATACAATGGCACAAATACATTAATTTACAAACCGCATATTTTCTCGCATCACTTTTTGGCACTATTGCTAGGGAGGCATGGCTTAATCACATCATTTATTTCACTCTTGCTTGCTTGATGTTTAAAAAATTTGTTTGTTTTGATTTTAGGTGCGAATCAAGAGTGGGATCGGGATTTGGAGCACTTGGAGTTGAAGCTTCAAGTTTCTTTTCTTCCCGCGTACTTCAGGTTAGTACCCCAAGCCTTTTCTTATAAAAAAACAAAAATCTCTAAAAAATCTTTAAATTATAAAAAAAATAAAAAGCAAGAAAATTGAGGGTGGTGTAACCCTAAAACTCATTGTGTTGCTTGCTTGCCTCACTTTGCCACCACCCTTGCCTTATTGGTGTCTGATTTTTGCAAATCCAGACATTTATCTTGATTTTGAAAAATCAGGTTCGGGCACTTAGGAGCTTCCTAAAATCACCAAATTTCATTCAAAACCTTGTGTGGAACTTCAAAACCCTGTTTGAATTTGTAACAAGAGAGAACATTAAAATCCACATTATCTCAATCAAAACCCTAAAATCCTTCAACAAAAAGCCTTGTTTGCGAAACCTATTTGATTTCGCTTGGGTACCACTTCCCACCCAATTTGCACAAAAAAAAAAGAAATAATAGGGCACTACCCTAACCAATGTCCATCACATTCCTTATGCACTTTAAGCTCCTAGACCTAATTAAAAATTAGTAGTAATTTGACCCCTAAGATTTCATCAAATGTAGGCTTGCTACCTAGGTGTTAAGTTTTCTTTAGTTGGTATCAATTCCTTCATCTATATCTGGTGCCAAGCCAAGGGGCCATGTCAAACGACCAGGCGCGAATTTATGCAAACCCCTGGTGATTTTCCAAAGACATGCTTGGGCCGAACCCTCTCCTTATTTAACCTAGCCAGATTTGTTGAAGGAACATGTATTCACTATTGATTTCTTATTACTTAGGTAGACCAAGTCTTAGGTCATTTTAGGGAGTCACCCTTAAGGATTAGTTCTAGAATTTTATTTGCTTGACTGCACACTTCTTCTCAACTCTCCCTCCTCTCTTCCCCATTTCTTTCAACTCTAAACTTGGAAGGACCACTTGATTTTGGCTCCCCACACAAAAAGACTTTTCCCGCATTCTTTCTCTTTGCATTTTAAAAATGGTAAAACAAAATAGGTCTCCTAACCCATCTCAACCTGCCTCTAACCCACAATCTAACCTACATGATGATTTTTCCATCCCCCATCTACCCGCCCTGGAGCTACTTAATCAAGCCCCCCTACCTAATCCCTACTCCATGATAGCTAAGTAGATGGCTCAGCTACAAGCTAATCAACAACATTTGACTAGGACTATAACAAACCTAGCCAACTAAGGGAGACATGCCACACCTACCCAAGCTCCGTAGGCTCCACATCTAACTCCACCTAACATCCTTAAGAGAGAAAATCTGCATAAATTAAATACTACCCCTACTGAGTATAATCAATATTCTAAGGCTCTTTATGGATCACCGAGGAGCTACACATATCCAAATCATAGCCCCACTAAAGATATCTCCACCCTCTAAGAGCAATTTAAAAATTCCTCTAATTGTAAGAATTCCCCGATGATGTAAACATGTTTACACTACATAAGTTGTATATTTATGCAAGTTCTTAAGCATAGAATTGCATTCCATGTTATAAATATTGCATAGCATGCATCATCTTGCATTTAGATTAGTTTGAATAAAATGGAGGTTAATTGTCTAATTTTATGTTCAGGTATGGGGCAAAATTTTTATCGGGGCCTCGGATCAAGGATCCAACCATACAGATGTGATCAGGGCGATGATTGGAGTTCAACGACTCCAAGATTGCCCTAATCAGACATTTGTAGCATCAAATAGAGATCGGGGAACCCTATAAGATCAATGGCCAAGATGGCGTGAATCCACACTTTAGATGACAAATCCAACTGCACGAATGAATTTGGATCGACGATCGTAGCCTAACGGCACAAAAATTGACTCAATCCGACACCCGTGGCACCATCTACATCATCCAGAAGATGGACGGCCAAGATGGCACCACATGGCGCCATCTCGACCGCCCAACCGGCCGCCTGGCGCCATCTCAGCCGCCCTCAATCGCTGAAGCTTCTAGTGCCCATGCATCTCTTCCATTGGACCAAGATCCAACGGCTAAGAGTGGAGCTCAACTGGTGCTTGAAGGCTCTGAAGGACCATTGGAAGGTGCAACCATGACCATTGGATCTCAATCCAATGGTCTAGATTGCACGTGCATGAGTTAGCTCGCTCACCCATCCACGCACGTAGCGCAGTTGGTTGAGCACTCAAACGTGAAGCACAGGCATGCGTTCGAAACTGCTGGATCCCTGACTTGGAGTGGATGCACGCGTGCATTCGACTGCACGATGAAGATCGGGTGGCTGCCTGTGCCCAATCAGATGAACATGCTATCGCACGCTCGTGCGTGACGCGTCATCTGACACGGGTGTTGCGGCTTGAAGAGGCACGGCGAGGGTACATCTCAGTCGTTTGATCTCACGATCGAACGACCGAGAATGGAAGAATGTGGGTGGTGCGGAAGATGAGCAGGCGGTGCATGTCACCCACACTTGGGGCTTTAGCGACAGTTTTATCCATCACTAAAGACCCCTTATTTAACGTTTTTCAAATTAAAAAGACCAAATTGCTTTCACTCCTTGCCACTATAAAAGGAGACCCCCTCCATATGAAATCTTCATCCCTTCCTTCTCTCCTCTACCTCCCCAAAGCTTAAGAAAAGCTTGTCCCACACCCAGGATGCTTCTTAAGAGATAGTCAAATTTTCACCCCCATTTCGAAAGCGGATCCCTCTACGACGACGACGTGTTGCCTTGTTCTCATTCCTCCTACCTCGACCTCCTTCTTCCCACTCCGTCCTCCTTTGTCCAGGCGGTGTCTCATCCGGCTCGTCCTCCAAGTGATCGTTGAGGAGGATATCTTCTCTCTCTAATTCTTCTTTACAGCTTTCTAGAGTAGAATTTTCTTGCTTTCTATTGTAGCTGATTTCCTGCTTTCTAGTGTAATTCTTCTTTGGTTCATTGTATAAACATTTTGAAATATTGAGTGCATGTTTTCTCTCTCTCTCTCATTTATTTTGATTGTTAATATTGCTTCATTGTAATTACGTCACTTCGCTTTTCAACAAAAACTCTAAAAAAAATATAATTGCGAATATAGATCGATGTAGCCTCCTTGAGTTCGACCCGAGATTTCTATTCCGGTACAAATTTTATTTGTTGAACACAAGTTCTTCGCTTTCATACTACGACGACATATTTTTTTGAAACCAAACATGTTAGCGTAGCAAGTTGTAGCTTCAACATTTTGGTGTCGTTGCCGAGGAGGCAACGATTTTTTATCTTCTTTTCGCATTTCATGCACTTTATTGTTTTCTAACTTAATTTCTCTTATGTCTATTATTTTGTAGAGACCTCCATCTGGGAATCATCAAGTGGTAGACCGGAGTAAAGTGCAGTTGAAGACAACTGTAAATGCTCCCCATTCTTCCCCCCTCCATAGATTTCATTCGCCACATTAAATCCAAATTCCAATTAACCTAGGTGTTTGCATAAATCTTAGGAATAGTTTGATTGTTTGGATTCTCACTCACATTCATTCCACCCTCGTTTATAAAAAAAAAAATAAAAAGATAATCTTGTGGGAAATTTTCAACAGACACACAACGTACACCCACATTCAAGGCACTTAACCTAATTGATTTGTTTCTACTCAACCAGGTTCTGATCTGTGGAACCGGTACACACAAAACAACACATAAAAGAGTAGAAATCATTTTAGGTTAAACATCTTTGTGTGCCTAACTTAGTGGTGCATTTGTGGCCAGTTGTTTGAGTTGTTTGGGCCGCACCACTCTACTTAAAATCAACTCATCAAGTAGCTCCTCCTTAGGGTTTTCAATCTAGGTCTATTCCAATCACTCCACTTTATTTCTATTTTAAAGGAAAGCAATCTTCACCCGTGTTTGACAACTTGGTTTGCCTCGAAACTTGATTGCAATCAACCAAATTTTAAACCCTAAAAGCTAGTTTAGCAAGATTTGAACAATAAAATTCACGCATCACAAATAATCATGCTTGAAAACTCTGGTTGTGCATGCACTTACACAGTTCTCAATCAATCATTAAGGGCACAACCCATTTTAAGGGCCCATCACATTTCATATGCACCACAATCCCAGGCTTTAATAAAATTGAGTAGACATTGGCCTTAAGGTCTGATTCGCTCTTCAGGGCTTAGTCTGAGATTGTCTTTGATTAACCTACATGTACTGATTAATCTGTTGTCTAGCTAGGGGAGTAGCGTCAAATGACCGCAGCTGGGGGGTACACTAGGAATCGGAGGCGAAAGCCGAAGGAAGAACCTTCTCCCCAGTCCCTCCTTCTAACTGGTTGGATTGAGCAGACGCAAGTAGAGTAAATCATTTACAATCTTAAGGCAAGTTTTAGGAGTCAGTAGATCCTCAGGCTACCCCACTTAAGGACAGCTTTATTTTGTTGTGCTGTAGGGTCCCTATCTCTAGTCCTTCCAACCTTCTCTTAGTTTATGCTGGGAATACGGTCATTGAATCCCCGATTGGAAGGACCACTAGAGTATTCTAGGAGGCACAAATTGGATTTTGGTCAAATTGATCCCATGGCCGACGAACAGCCTCTTCTGCCTAGAGATCCACAAGAAGAATTCCGAAGGCAACTGGAATAAATGCAGAGAATGCAGGAATGGTTCTAGAGAATGTAGGGCACTCAACCCTTGAAGGATTTTTATGATCCTTCAAATTACGGGGAATGTCCCGGCATCTAGATTCCAGCTAGCGACGTAGAAATCAAGTCCCAGGTGTTAAGCCTGATCAAACATTATCATGGGCTTGGCTCTGAAGATCTGTTTCAGCACTTGGAGGACTTGACAACTTTGGTCCAGACCACCAAGGTATGAAACATAAACGAGGAGCAAATGATCATGAGGCTCTTCCCCCATTCTCTTAGGGATAAGGCCGTGCATTGGTACAGGATAATAGGAAGATCAATTGCAACTTGGAATGAGTTGAAATCGACCTTTCTGAAGAAATTCTTCCCAGTCGGATGTGCCAATGCCTTGAGACAGGCAATCACCACCTTTACGCAGCGGCCAAAGGAGCAGTTTCATGTGGCCTGAGAGCGATTCTAGGACCTATTGTGGAGGTGTCCACAACATGAGGTGTCGAAATGGCAACTCGTGCTGATCTTCAATCATGGGTTGACTGAGCAACTCAGAAATCATGTGGATGCTTCTTGTGGAGGCAATTTCTTCTATAAAGACGCAGATAGTGCACACAATTTATTTGAGGAAATGAGTGAGAATTCAATCAATCATGTCTCCATGGATACATTTAACCGGTCCCAGCAACCCAAATCAAATGTCAATGAATCCATGACTATCATTCATTTGATATGGAATTGATTTATAACAAACTTGATAAGGTGGACTTGGTTGCTAAGAGAATGGAAGAGTGGATGGCTGGAAATTCTATGAACAACTCTCGATCCACTCAATCCCAAAATTTGAGAATCCATTCTTCACGAGCTCCTTCTGGACGGGAGTTCATGAATCAACTCGATGCAGCTTAACCTGTGAGTCAGCATTTTTCAGAACCCCACGGGTTTCAAACTGGGGCCTTTGATCCCAGTTTTTCTGATCCTTCCCTTTCTTTCTCTCCATCCTCACCCTATGAGGGTGTCTGTGCTATACAAGAGAATGTTAGATCCAACCCCTACTATAATGCTTATAATCGGAGTTGGAGAAACCACCCTAACTTCTCTTGGAAAAATCTAGGGCAACAGACCCAATTCCGACCCGGCAACTATGCTCCGCAACGACCAATGGGTCAGGGTCATGTATATACTTAGCTGCCCCCAAATCAGGTCAATCAGCCAACATGGAATGCCTATCAACCCGTAGGGTAGGCTGATTTGAACCTGCAAATGGTAGAGATGCGAGGATCCATGCTCCAGCTCATGCATCAAATGAAACTTCACTGGACAACTTGTAGACCGGGCTCATTGCTAACTCTCATCAACTCGGATCTTTACCATCCCAACCTGCGAAATATTCTAAATCCAGGCAACCAAGCCCATGGGTACAGAAATCAGAGGGACCCACACGCACATGCTCAGGTGGTTGAGCCAGGTCCCTCCTCCTCTTCTTCTTCTTCTACAAATCAACAATTCCTGGCTAACCAAGCCCCTCCAATCTTTCCTAACCCTCCCCAAGACCCAAACTCTTATGCATCTGCAAATTCTATCACCTTGAGGAGTGGTAAGCAGACTCAGGATCCACAACCACACTATTCTGATCTACTGAATCCTAAAGAACCTGAGGAGAGAGAGGAGAATTCTGTAGGAGAAATCAAGGCTCAAGAACTTGATTCCAAAGATCTGACTCATGTTCCTTTTCCTGAAGCCTTGATCAAATCAAAGAAGAAGAAGTCTGCTGATAGCAATGAGGAGCTTCTGAATCTATTTAAGAATGTTGAGATTAATATCCCACTCCTCGATGCTATCAAGCATATACCAGCTTACGTGAGATTTTTAAAGGATTTATGTACACAAAAGCGTAAGTGGAGAGAATCTGTTCCGAGGAAGGTGGTACTCTTCGAGCAAGCTAGTTTTGTTATCCTGCACCACCTCCCTCAGGAAAAGAGAGATCCAGGTGCTCCGTTGATTTCTTGGGTTATCGGAGATTACACATTTGATAGAGAACTTTTGGATCTGGCTGCATCCATCAACCTAATTCTGACTTCTCTTTATGAGAAGTTTGGATTAGGTGAACTTTGGCCAACTTCAGTAACGCTACAGTTAGCGGACCGCTCGGTCACAAATCCGCGAGGCATTATTGAAGATGTTATAGTTAAGGTCAAGGATTTCTATTTTCCTATAGATTTCCTTATCCTTGACATGGATGTACCTAAAAATCTGAGGAACACGCCCATCATTCGAGGGCATCCGTTCCTGGCTATCGCTAAGGCCAACATTAATTGTGAAAGCAGTAGCATGGAAATCATCTTTGGGGATCAACGAATGAAATTGGATATTTTTAAGGCGATCAATAAATTTGAGGATTGTGGATTTATTGAGGAACTTGAGGAGGATAATGAAAACATTGAAACTTGTTTGATGGTTTCTTCAATTGAAAGTTCCTCCTTTGATGACGAATTCGACCTGCAACCCTCTATGGCAGACCTGCTATCTTCTGAAGAGGTTATTAATTTTGTTCGCTCACAACCTCTTCCTCTTGTTGAGTCTCCTTACCATTAATCATCATCCCACCCCAGCTTGAATTGAAACCACTGCCTGAGAAATTGAAATATCAATTTTTAGGACCTCAAAAGATGCTCCCTGCGATTATCAGTGCTAAATTAACAAAGGAGTAACAGATTAAATTGATTAAGGTCCTGAAGGAACACAAGGAGGCAATTGGTTGGACCATTCATGACCTCAGGGGGATCGAGCCATCTTACTGCAATCATAGAATATTCTTGGAAGAGGGATCCCACCCTTCTCACCAGATGCAAAGGAGATTAAATCCAAATATGTGAGAAGTGGTCAAAAAGGAAATCATCAAGTGGCTCGATGCAGGAGTTTTTTATCTAATCTCTGATAGTCTCTGGGGAAGTCCCGTGCAGATTGTTCCGAAGAAAGTCGGGATTACCGTTGTGACTAACGAGAGAGGAGAATCTGTCCCAACATGTTCGGCTTCCTCTTGGGGGGTTTGTATTGATTACAAGAAGCTGAACACAGCCACTAAAAAGGATCTTTTTCCCCTGCCTTTCATCGATCAAATCTTGGAAAGACTAGCCGGGTAGAAGTACTTCTGTTTTCTTGATGGCTACTCGGGATACAACCAAGTTCCTATCCATCCCGAGGATCAGGAAAAAACTACTTTCACCTGTCCCTATGGAACCTTTGCTTCCGTAGGATGCCTTTTGGCTTATGCAATGCACCTGCGACTTTTCAAAGGTGTATGTTAGCCATATTCTCTAACATGATGGGAGAGTTTATGGAAGTCTTTATGGACAATTTCTCTATTTTTTGGAGAATCGTTTGACTCTTGTTTGGCTAATCTGGAAATGATTCTTAAGTGATGTATCAAAACACGATTGGTCCTTAGCTGGGAAAAGAGTCATTTCATGACCCAAGAAGGCATCGTTTTGGGTCATGTAATCTCTAAATGGGAAATCAAAGTGGATAAAGCTATGGTTGATGCTATCGCTAAACTTCCTCCTCCCACATCTATTAAACAAATCCGATCATTTCTTGGTCATGTGGGATTCTATCGAAGATTCATCAAGGATTTCTCGAAGGTTGCTCATCCCCTGAGCAATCTTCTTGCCAAAGAAATGCTGCTTGTTTTTGACGAATCATGCTAAAAGGCATTTGATTTCCTAAAAATGACAGTCACCTGTGCTCTAGTGTTGCAACCACCAATTTGGACAGCCCCTTTTGAGATCATGACTGACGCTTTTGATTACATGGTTGGGGCTGTCTTGGGTCAGAAAATTGATAGAAAGCCCTCTGTCATCTACTACGCTAGTAAGAATCTGGATGAAGCCCAGAGGAATTACACTATTACTGGAAAGGAATTACTACCTGTAGTGTTCGCTTTGAAAAAATTCAAGGCTTATCTCTTAGGGTCTCATGTTATCATCTATACTGATCACTCGTCCTTGAGACATCTCTTGGCCAAAAAGGATGCCAAACCCCAACTTATTCGTTTGATTCTTCTGCTTCAAGAATTTGACCTTGAAATCAAGGATAAAATCGGGGTACAAAATGTGGTGGCGAATCATTTGTCGAGACTCTTAGGTGATTCGTCTCATCCTAACATCACGATTGTTAACACTTTTCTGGACGAAGCTATCCTTACAGTTTCAGGTGTCCAAACCCTGTGGTTTGCTAACATTGTTAACTATTTTGCCATTGGTCAAATCCCCCAGGATTGGACCAAGCAACAATGGAATAGACTCAAATCTGAGGCCAAATACTATTTCTGGGAGGACCCTAAACTGTACCGCATCGACTCTGATCAGATTATTCACCGATGTGTACCAGACAATGAATTCAATAGTATACTCGAGTTCTGCCATGCATCTATGTGTGCTGGACATTTCTCCGGGAAAAAGACGGCTGCAAAAATCTTGCAATCTGGCTTCTATTGGTTGTCTTTATTTAAGGATGCCCAGGATTTCTCAAGGTCATGTTCTCAATGTCAGGCACTCGGGAGCATAACTAAGAGAGATATGATGCCCCTAAACCCAATTCTTCCTGTCAAAATTTTCAATGTTTCTGGCATCGATTTCATGGGACCCTTTCTCCATTCATTTGGACATTAGTACATTCTTGTCGCTATTGATTATGTGCCCAAATGGATTGAGGCAGTTCCCACCTGAACTAATGACCACAAGGTGGTCATCAATTTTATCAAGAAAAATATCTTTAGTAGGTTCGAGATATCGAGGGCCATCATCAGTGATGGTGGCACTCATTTTACTAATGCCCAATTTCGGAATTTGTTAGCCAAATACGGGGTTAATCATCGAATTTCAACACCTTACCATCCTCAGACTAATGGACAAGCTGAGATCTCCAATCGGGAGATCAAGAACATTCTGTAGAAAATGGTTAGGCCTGATCGCAAGGACTGGACTCAAAAGCTTGAGGACGCTCTTTGGGCCTACCGTATGGCATATAAAACACCCATCGACATGTCTCCATTTTGTTTGGTGTATGGAAAGGTGTGCCATCTACCCGTAGAGATTGAACACAGGGCATTCTGGGCGATCAAATAATGCAATTTAGATCTGAATTTAGCTAGGAAGACTAGGAAACTCCAACTATCTGAGTTGGAAGAGCTTAGAAATGATGCATATGAGATGCCAAGATCTAAAAGGTTTGGACCAAAGCTCTACAAGATCAATTGATTTCCCGTAAGAGCTTTGAGCCAAACCAGAAGGTCTGGTTATTCGATTCTAGACTTAAGCTCTTTCCTGGCAAACTTAGATCTAAATGGAATGACCCATTTATTATTGACAAGATTTTTCCAAATGGAGCCGTTCAGATTTCTGACCCAAAGACGGGTAACACATTTAAAGTCAACGGTCAATGTCTGAAGCCTGTTATTGACCGTACTCTTCCAGAACCTGTTTCAAACACGGTTGCTCTAGCCATTCTGTGACTTCTTTGGCCGGACTTCGCCTAGCTGACGGCATTAAACTCAGTAGCTGTACATATGACAGAAAGCTGACACGAGCTTCATATTCAGGTAACATCTTTCATACTCTACCCTTTCTTTCATGTCTCTTTCTCAATGTGGACATTGCATCAGCTAAGCATGGGGGGGTGGATTTACTTTTGAATCATTTGGTCAGCTTTGTGAAATTCATGTAAATTGTTTTTCTATTATTATTTATACATAAAAAAAAATTTGAATTAGGAAGGAATAGTTGGACATTAGGACTTTTCAATCCTAGGAAATATTACATTAGGATCTGAACACAAAGAAACTTCAGATCTTTGGACTTAATCGGCTCGTGTATCCACTAAAATGTGGATTTATTTTTGAGTCCTCGCCAACCTTAATTCTATTGTAATTGGAGTAAATAAGTTTGGGTGATAAGTACACGACTTATCAACCCGCCCTCTGATTTGAGGGAACTTTGAGTTTTAAGCATCTACACACTTTCTTTGCACTGACTCGTTGTTCGGTGATTTTAACAGAAATTGAGTAGGTAATGAACCTTCTAGGGTGATATGGTTGGCAAGTTATCGTGGGTAACAGCCCATAGGTAGGTTGTCCAGAGCCCAGCCACTAGACCATTCTCTTTTTGTTGCCTTTAGGTAAATCTTAGACCAGGGAAGCCACCTACTTAAAAAAAAAAATAGAGAGAGAAAAAGAAAGTCAAAAAGAAGAGAAAAAGAAAAGGAGAAAAGAAAATAAAATAAAAGAAATAGGCCACACTTTGCCGCACGAGTATGGCTGGCAAGTTGTCGGTGGTAACAGCTCATCGACCGGTTGTCCAAAACCCAGCTCAATAAATGCACTGAAAATTCCCAAAATACTTAGGAAGAAGCAGAGAAGTAGAACAAATCGGGGAGATATACACTAGATTCACCCTTATGTTTACCTCATAAAAATAAAAGTAGGGAGAAAGCTACCGTTTGTAAAGATACACCTTTAGGCAGAATTCTCTTTTTAAGGTCACCTAGAGGCGTAGAAATCCGAAGTCTGTTTTTAGTGCCGATCAACGAGTCTATCACATTCACAATAATATGCTTAGAACTTAGGGTTCTCATCAAATCTTGGGTGAGTTGAATGGCCGTAGAAAGCCACTCCTAAACCCTAAAACTCAAAAATCCAAAAAAATTAGAAAAGAAGAAAAGGAGAAAAAGAAATTTTTCTTTGGATAAGGCAAGGGCTTGAGGTGGTCTGCATTTTGGCAGATACTTGAGCATTGTTGTGCCTTTGAAAGTTCAGATCCTAAGTAAACATTTTCTTAATGATTGAAAATAACTCATGTCTAAATAATCCAACCTAATTCTTTTATAAATAGCAAATAGTTTTTGCTAGCGACTAGCAAAAGATAGGCATGAGTGTGTGATGTAAACATGTTTACACTACATAAGATGTCTATTTATACATGTTCTTATGCATAGAATTGCATTCTATGTTATAAACATTACATAGCATGCATCATCTTGCATTTATATTAGTTTGAATAAAATTGAGGTTAATTGTCTCCTTTTATGTTCAGGGACAGGGCAAAATTTTTATTGGGGCCTCGGATCAAAGATCCAACCGTACAGATGTGATTAGGGTGACAACTGGAGTTCAACGACTCCAAGATCACCCTAATCAGACATCTATAGCATCAGATAGAGATTGGGGAACCCTAGAAGATCAAGGTCCAAGATGGTGTGAATCCACACTTCAGATGAAAAATCCAACTGCACGGATGAATTCGGATCGACGATCGTAGCCTAACAACGTGAAAATCAACTCAATCCGACACCCGTGGCACCATCTACAGCATCCAAAAGATGGACGACCAAGATGGTGCCACATGGTGCCATCTCGGTCGACCAACCGGCCAGCCTCAACTGCTGAAGCTTCTACCACCCACGCATCTCTGCTGTTGGATCAAGATCCAACGGCTGAGAGTGGAGCTCAACCGACGCTTGAAGGCTCTGAAGGACCACTAGAAGGTGCAACCATGACTGTTGGATCTCAATCTAACGGTCCAGATCATGCACGCATGAGTTAGTTCGCTCATCCATCCATGCGTGTAGCGCAGTTGGTTGAGTAATCAAACGCGAAGTGCAGGAGCATGTTTGAAATAGCTGAACGCCTCACTTGGATCGGATGCGCACGTGCATTCGACCGCACGATGAAGATTGGGCAGCTGCGTGCACCCAATCAGATGAACGTGATATCGCACGCCCACGCATGAACCGCCATCGAACGCGGGCGTTGCGGCTTGAAGAGGTGCGGCGAGGGTGTGTCTCAGCCATTTGATCTCACGATCGAACGACCGAGAATGGAAGAACGTAGGCAGCGCAGAGGATGAGCGGGCAGTGCACGTTGCCTACACTTGGGGCTTTAGCTATGGTTTTATCCGTCACTAAAGACCCCTTATTTAATGTTTTTCAAATTAAAAGACCAAATTGCCCTCACTCCTTGCAACTATAAAAGGAGACCCCCTCTATATGAAATCTTCATCCCTTCCTTCACTCCTCTACCTCTCCAAAGCTTAAGAGAAGCTTGTCTCACACCTGGGATGCTTCTCAAGAGATAAAGTCAAATTTTCACCCCTATTTCGGAAGCGGATCCCGTGACGACGATGACGTGCTGCCCCATTCTCGTTCCTCCTGCCTCGACCTCCTTCCTGTTCCATCGTCCTTCGTCCAGGTGATGTCTCGTCCATCTCGTCCTCCAAGCGATCGTCGAGGAGGATAACTTCTCTCTCCCATTCTTCTTTATAGCTTTCTAGAGTAGAATTTTCCTACTTTCTAGTGTACCTGATTTCCTACTTTCTCGTGTAATTCTCCTTTGGTTTCATTATATAAACATTTTGAAATATTGAGTGCATGTTTTCTCTCTCTCTATCTCTCATTTATTTTGATTGTTAATATTCCTTCATTTGTAATTAAGTCGCTTCACTTTTCAACAAAAACTCTAAAAAAATATAATTGCGAATATAGATCGACGTACCCTCCCTGAGTTCGTCTCTGGATTTCTATTCTGGTACAAATTTTATTTGTTGAACAGGAGTTCTTCGCTTTCATACTATGACGACAGGTTTTTTCGAAACCAAACACATTTGCGTAGCAACTCGTAGCTTCAACACCCGACTAACTCTTGGACCAATCTTGTTCCTTACCAACAACAAAACCTATTTTGAGGGTATGGTTCAAATCAGACTTTCTATCAACTTGGGCCATCGCAAGAAGACACCAATGCCCAGATGATGAAATCCCTGTAGGGAATGCAAAGCAAGATGTCGGAAGTAACCCGTGTTACCAATAATCTCCATAATCAAGATGTGGTTACCCCATCCTAAAGACCTGTAGGACATTTACCTTCCCAACCCATGGCAAACCCTAATAATCATAGGAACCATTATCAGGGTAGAAATTGATGGGGCGGAGATTCGTTACGAAAAGGTTTGAGTTTGGAAAGCCCGTCATCATAGTTCGATTAGCAAGAAAATATGTCAATCAAATAATATTTATAGCTGAAACTCGAAAGGTGAGTCCCGGGTCGAGCACGGGGAGGAGAATGTTTGGTTTAAAAAATTTGCATTTTGCTTTTATTTGTTTTCATCATTTTTATCTTTTCTTATTTTTTTGGTATTTTTATCAAGCAAGAGATTAGGTCGATGAAAACTTTACCTACTTGCAAAAATAATGTAGAGAGAGAGACAGGAACAATCATATATTTATGAACAAATGTTTCTACAACAATGAAAGCGGGAAAACTACACTATAAAAGCGAAAAGATAGAGATAGGTGAATCCCCCTCGACGGTCGCTTGGAGGACTGCTCTCTCTGACAGTGCTTTAAAGAAGGTGGTGAGGAGCTGACAAGCATGGCAATCACACATTTTGAAATCATCAGAAATCATAGTATAGTCGTGAAAACCACTCGTCAAAGATATTTGTAATAACGAAACTCGATTGATTTTATTCTTTTAAAAGCTTGAGACCCGGTCGTTCGTCTCTGGGAGGCATGAAAACAAGTTGAGATTTGGATCGGCTTAATCTAATCTAATCTAATATTTTTGTCTTTTTGTGTTTTTGATCTTTATTTTGCAACACGAAATGAAAGCATGCATCACAGTTGCAAGCCATGAAGATAGCAGCATGCATATAAAACCATTAGACAAGAGTATCATGCATCAAAAATTAAGTCACTATAAAATATGGATACATGGAAATAAAGCTAAACTAAAGAAAGGAATCAACTAAGAGAGGCTAAGGAGAAGCCTTCTTGGCCTTCCACTAAAGAGAGGAGGATGGGTATGTGCACCCAAGTGGAGAGAGGAGGGTGTTGCACCCTTTCTCTACCAATGGCCATCCTTGAGAAGACCTTGAGGAGGGTCTTCTCTATGGTCATCTAAGAAGAAAAGAAAATGGGGGCGTGGATCCTCTATGGTGGAAGAAGAGGGCACGCCCACAAGAAGAAAGGAGAAGATGTTGCATCCTTATGCTCTTCTTCTTCTTGCCCCCCTTGAAGAAGCTTGGAGGAGAGCTTCTTCCTAGCCGTCCATGGAGGGAGCCTTGGAGGAGGAGGACGGCCTTGAGAGGGATAGGAAGAGGTGTGGTCGCAAGTTGAGAGAGTGGAGAGAATGAATGGAGATGGTCAAATTTCGTGGCCCTCTCTTTGCCCTTATGGAAGGGTCCATTTGGTTGCCACTTTTGGTGGCTCCAAAATTAGCTAATGCCACATTTTTAGGATCTAGGTTTGACACAAGTTTTTAGGGTTTCCAAGAGAGTGTGCATGGGTTTGGTATGGGTAGAATGGGAAGGTGTGTGTGTGTGTGCGTGTGTATTTTTTGTAGGACTAAGTTGTGGGTTTTGGTAGGATTAGGTGCTAAATAGGGTAGGTCAATCTAAATTAAGTTGGTGTGGACATAATTAGGCTTAGGAAAGTCTAATTGGATAGGAGTGAACCTAATTAGGTCTAGGTCAAGTCTAATTGGATGTGGGCATGTGATTAGGCTAGGGTAACCCTAATAGGTATGAGTCAATTAGATCCTAGGTGGATCCAATTAGGCTCAGCTGCACCCAATCAACTGTAGATGCACCCAATTAGGTATGGGATGGTTCAATTGGGCTAGGGATAGGATAAGTAGGGCAATGGATAGTGGACTAGGAAAAGGACATCTCTAATTAGGTTTCCTAGGGTGTCTGGTGGGGTTCCTAGGTCAAAATAGGCAAGCTAGGGGTTCCAACACCAAAATCAAGAACCATAGAGCAGTATCAGACGTCCAAGATATTAGTCAGACATCTTATACTACAAAATTGGATGTTTGGACATTAAATTGGACGTCCAATTCTGTGTCAGTATGGGTTTTGGCTTCCTGGATTATTATTCTGCAGAAATCAGATGTCCAACCAGATGTCTGGACATCCTAAAAGGTGCTGGAGAATGGGTTTTAGGTTTTCTAAGGTGGGTTTTGGTTCCTAAGTGTTTGGAAGAGGGATAGGGTGGATAAGAACATGGATAGTGCTATCCATGTTTGGGTTTTGAGGCTAAGGTGTCCTAATGGAAGTCGTTTTCTGTTTGGGAAGGCTGTCCTAGGGTTTCTAAGGGTAGGGATAAGGCTATCCTCCTCACACCCCTTATCTAGATCAGTCTTCTTCTTCCTTTATTGCTTTATTCCATTATCTCCATCCTGGATCATTTTATTACCTGCAAATAGTAATAAAAACCATTAAATAGCAGGATATCACATCTCATTCTAAATAGACTGATGTAATGCATGATATGCAAGATATGAGTGCAATATCCACAAATTAAGCTAGGTTCAAACATTATTTAGGTTGATTAGGACCCATGATTGCAGTGCAATCAGGAGTGCGATGAGGGAGAATAGTAGTGAAGGAAGGTGGACGGGATGGGACGTCATCGCGTCAAGGATCTTCTTCCCAAAGGAGGTGAGCGGATGGTTGCAGGATGTTCCATGAATGGGGATGAGAGGAAAGAAAATATTTGATTCTACTCTAGAGGAGCATCTAATGGTGGTTGTTGAAATGTTTGTTGGTAATAATTGTTGATTATGTCGTTGTAGTATAGGGTGTATAATATAACATTAAGGATGTCGTATAGTGGTGAGTATGGGTGAGTTCCAGTCATTACAACCATTATTATCATTTGCTTATTTATCTAATTTTTACTGGTTTTGTTCCAGGTCGTTCACTGGGAGGCAATTTATTGAATTTAATTCGGTCACTCTTTGATTATCTCAAAATTGTCTTCTTATTCAAAAAAAAGAAACTTTACATTTTATTAAAGAATGAATGAATGTGTGTTTTATTTACCTAATTACTAAGAAATGCTTGCAAAAATACTAACTATGAACAAGCATCAAACAATCTGTTATTATACTCTAAACTATGTATTTACAAGTTATCCTATTAGTACTATCATAATATTATATAATACATTAGAATGCAATGGTGTAGAAATTTAACTTATTAGTCTGTTATGTATAGTAACATATACAGCAGTTTCAGTGACAGATATAAGCGTCGCTAAATCTCAGAAAACACTATATACAACCTAAAGAGGCAAAACTGAGATCTTTAGCGACGTTTATAGTGTCACTTTATTCTGTTAGTAATTATATAGATTTACTTATACGTATGTATACTACTTATTCTTTTTCTTTGTTTCTCTTTCTTTCTTCATCTGTTCTTTGTATTCTTAACTCCTGTTCTTCTTGTGTTCATATCTCTGTTTTCTTCTAAGTATTCATCTTCTTCTTTCTCTTTTTATTACTCTTGTTCTTTTCTCTGTTGTTCTTGTACTCTTTTCTTTTTTTTTTTTTTCTCGTGTTAACTCTTTGTTCTTCTGTTTGTTAACTCTTCTGTCTTAGCATATTTCAGAGGCTGCGGTGGGGAGGGGATTAGGCTAATATCATTAGTTTAAAATGTGTTTAGTTTGCGGGCACGCTTTTCGAGGGATACACAGCACCCTAAGGGTGGGACCAGACCTCTACTAAGCGCGCCCTAATCTCAGATTAGGTGGCTTAATTATGTCTTTAATCTCAGCGCCAGGCCTCAGCCCAACGCCATATGCTCGCACACGCTCGGGCCCCCAGCCACACACACACGTCACATATTTATCGCAAATCAGACAGAGTACTCAGACCAGAGCTCAACGGGTAATCGGGTCATGTTCAAAGGCAGTGTTTCGGGCGCCCGGCGCCCGTGACGACTGGCGTATAAGAAACACAAATTACATTTATGTGGCTGCGCTTGACTTGCAGCACACGATGTGGTGCTATTCCAGCGCCACATCGTGCGCTGGAAATCAGGCGCAGCTGCGTCTGTTCGTGCTTTTGGCCCTTGATTTGGGGGCCATAAATTATTAAATAAAATAAAATAAAATATGGTTAATAAAGTATTTACATAATACTACATAATTGATTAATTAATTTTGAATTTTAAATATTTTTACTATACAAATAAATTCGCTAAACTAGGCTGATTGTACAGGTTGATTTAGGTGATTAAATAGTTAATTACTTATAAAATAGTTAGTAAATGGTCTAATTGACCTTACACAGATTTAATTTACATACTTAAGTATTTTATACATATTTTTATTGTATATTTACGAATTTATTTCTATTTTATTTAAGTTAAACTAGCTGTTCTGGGTGTTTTAACAGTGTCAGTGGCTTAAGCCACTGTCAAATGGGCCAACTGCTGCTGCAGTTAGTCCATTTGAAGAGGGGGAAAGTATTCACAGATGAGAGGGGAATTTAGAGAAGAGGAGAATTTAGAGAAGAGGGGAATGTAGCTGCAGTTTGCAGCATTTTACTGTATAACTGGGAATAAGAGAAAATTCAGAACAAACTAAAAATTAAAGAGTTGAAATCCAAATCTGATAAGGGTATAAATCTCACGAAAATCACATAAGAATTCAGTTCAAATACCCACAAGGAAAAGCCCTTATCAAAAGCATCATTTCAGATCAAAACACAAATGGCATTGAGTTAGTCTTCCTAATGCCATAGACAGCATGAAGGAAGACTTAACTCAATCAATTAAAACCAAAAACATACAATCCCAGTTTCTTGCAACCTTAAGGAGTATGGAAAACTCCTTAGGTTAGAGAATCACCATACAAAAATAATTATCAAACAGGTGGTGTATGGCAGTTCTGAAATGACAAATCAGAAAAAGAATGCATTAAAGGAATTTATAAAAGCTAGCGAATGCATTCAGATCAAGGCAGAAGCAAATTCATGAAAGGCTCTTCTGATTTGTTCTCTGTCACCAGAGAACTTCTCAGAATCCTTGCCCTCAAGGAAAACCAAAATCCCTTCAATTTGTCAGATCTGTCAAGACATTTCAGAAAGCAAAATCTCTTCAAAACCCATGTTAAAGTGAATCTGACAAACTGAGGCAATCAATCTAAAATAAAAGGGGCTTTTGTGAACACAAATGGGGTGAGTGAGAAGCCCCAAATGGTGCTTGTGACGCCAATTTCAGATCTGAGGCAGTACACCATCCGATCTGGAATTGGGTCCGGATGTGTGGGTGATTGGTGAAAAATTCGTCGTTAAAAGGAAAAAAAAAAAAAAAACAAGAATCAGAATCTGGATGATGGGAAAAACAAAACATGAAGAGGGAGATAAATTGAATAGTGAACAGATGATTCTTCCCCTCTGATCTGGACTGATCAGAGGAGGTGAGGGAGGGGATCTAATACTAATTCTACTCCTAAGACTAATCTAACTACAGCTAACATTAAACACTAACAATTAAAACTAAATCTATTCTAAACTACTGCAAACTAAATCTAACACTACTTGTGCAGAATTAAAAACTAAACTAAAAGGAAGAATGGGACCTAAGGGTCCTTAGCCGGCAGCTAAGGAGGAAGAAAGGAGGAGGGTGACTCCAGCGGAGGGAAGAGTCTGCTAGTGAGACTCCAGGGTCGTCCTCAGGTGCTACGAGGTCCTTAGCGACGAGGAGGGTCGAGAGCAGGCGATGATTCCACAGCCGGTGGCTGTGAAATCAGGGTCTAGGTGAGGAGGAGAGACTGGAGTGGAAGAATTGATCGCTAAGAGATGTAGGAGGGAGCGATCCCTCGCGCGCGACACCACTGAGGTGCTTAAATAGCAGCTCAGTGACTGAGATCACCGCAAGGGTGAGGTTAATCAGAATCAGGCCGGCGGTGAGGATGAGATGGGTAGAGCGCGCGGCGAGTCAAGAGGGAGATCTGACCGTCAGATGAGATCTGGGAAGAGAGGTGAACGCACACACCGAATCGCGCGAAGGTTCCATTTGAATCCAGCCGCAGATCGAGATCAAAAGTGCGATGGACGGTCGAGAATGGCTGTGTTCTTCGCGCGCTACAGTGCGCGTGAAGAACACAGGCTTCTCTCTGAAATGAGGGAAAATTTGCAGGAAGACCCTTAAACGAAGGGGTAGAAGAATAGCGTGCAGGTCCAAAAGTGAGAAGAACTATAGCTGGAAGGGCCCTGCAGTCATACAGAAGGGTCCCTGCGGCTTGCAAAAAGGTCCAAGAAGGAGTTTTGAAAGGTAGAAATGTAATGCATGAAGGACCTAATTGTAATCTATTTATTTCTAAGCCTAAATGATGTCCAATTGCTTTCAAATTTTTACATGTGCTTAATTGAACATTTACGACATTGATTTTACTTCTGATTTGGCTTTTCAAACTTGTTTATGTGTTCAATTTATGCATGGATCATCATTTATTTTTTTTATTTTCAGAATATCTCACTTTTGTGACCTAATTATGAAGTTTTAACACACGTTAAAAGTTTTAGGTCTTTTCTTTAATTCCCACACTTAACCCTTTTTATGTGTTAATTTGATATTGTTTTGCTTAGTATCTAGCTTAATTTCGGCCTTTTAGCTATGATGAGTAGCCACTCATCATACCCCCATGCTTACGTTTTGCTAGTCCCTTAGCAAACAATCTATTGAAGTGTAAGGAAATTTAAGTATCAACAAGGTAAGTGTGTAGAGATATCTTTTTCTTCTTTCAAAAATTTTTAAGTGTTTATGATGATGATCTTTAAGCTGAAACATTTTCCAATACCAACTGTGTTTTTTTGGACATTGTGAGAACCTGGTTACTGAGGATAACCTACCAGAACTCGAGGCTTAAATGACATAGACCATCTCTCGACCAACAAGGACTCTTGATATTTAAACCTTAAGTCGAATTCCAGGACTCAGGAGGTTTTACAGAGACTCAGAATACTATGAAGTTATGGCTGTGCTTTGTGATAAGTCAGGACTAACCAGGTGAATTCTAAAGCTCAATCCCGGGGTTTCACTTCTTTTTAAGTCCAGGTTGGTCCTAACTTCAGCTCATGTTTTCGGATGACTCTAAAAAAATTGATGGTATTCAAACCCCAACCCTTATTGTATTTGTGGCTCAGAGAAGATTTTTTTTTTGGTGGAAAAATTGGGTATTTATTTTGAACCCTGAAAACATTTTTGGTGGAAGAGTTGTTTTTCAGACTTTTTGGAGAACATACTTAACTTCTTTTTTTTTTTTTTTTTTTTTTTTTTTTTTTTTTGAACAGTATGTCTCCAAAACTTATTTGGTAGAGCGCACTGTATTTGGTGGGTGGATTTCTTTTGTGGAAAGAGCTTCTCCTAGACACAAAACTAAAGATTAGGACAAAGAGTCTTCCTGCACGCACAGGTAAGGACTCCACCTTCCCTAATGAACACAAGGGTTGAGGCTTAGGTTCAAGTGGTCTTTCCTGACACTGTGTAGTGTAAGCCAAGGTTACCTAGACTCCTAAGTCAAAGCAAACCAACGAATCCTGTACTGGTGACTCAGGTACAAGAATTGTCCTAAAGTTAGGAGAGACTGTGGTCTATCTTGTCAAGGCTCGAAGTGTATTAAGCCTAAGCTTGTTTCAAGCTCCTATGGCCCGGCAGGTCAAACCAGTAATGGTTGAATGTCCATAGACACTTATTCTATTTTTTTTTTGTTTTCAGCTATAAGATCACTTATCTCTTTTTTTTTTTCTTTTTCTCCCTCCTCTCTTGAAATGAATATCCTCCTTTGACAAATAAAGTACATGTCCCTTATTGTATTTTTGGAATTTTTCTGATTTGTTATTTTTTTGTATTTTTAGCTTTGTAAATTTTTTTTCAAAAAATTTTTTCTTTTCAAAATTTTTCAATTTTTTTTTTTTGATGTATATAATTTTTTTGATAATACTATATGTACTATAGTTGTGTCTACAATTGCATTTTGGTTTAAATGGTTTACCATTTACACCCCCCCCACGCTTAAATGTTTCAATGTCCTCATTGAATGAAAGGGTGGATGCAAATGCATGCTCTGCTTTTCACTATCCTAGGCTGGGTGATGGAAGAAAGTCGGAATGAGGAGATACAATCTCTGTGCGGACGATTTTTAAGTCTGATCTAGGATCAGAGTGAACAGTCGGGCTAGGAAGTGAAATGCATGACATGTGTGTCAATGAATGTATGCTCAGAATGCAAGGGTAGACACTATATGCCAATAAAGGCAAGAGTAAGAAAGGTGTAAAACAGCTATATACAAGGGTAGGTGTTTGCTAAGTTTAACGCCTTCAGCTAGGCGAAAACTTACATGGTAACTCAAAATGTAGGAGCGAAATGGTGGAATTGACAAGTCTGAGATCATGCGGCTCAATGAAAGGTTTCAGTCTTTGTCCATTAACAATAAAGGGTTCAGATTTGTCAAGTTCAGTGATCTCAACGGCTCCATTATCAAATAATCTCAAGATTTTGAAAGGTCCAATCCATTTTGATCTTAACTTCCCAGGAAAGAGTTTCAGTCTAGAGTCGAAGAGAAGGACTTTTTTACCAGGGTGAAAAGATTTCCTAAGAATGTGACGGTCATGGAAGGCCTTAAGTTTGTCCTTATACATCCTTGAGCTTTCATAAGATTCATTCCTTAATTCATCGAGCTCAGACATTTGTAATTTCCTAAGATCACCGGCCTTCTCTAAGTCTAAGTTACACTTTCTGATGGCCCAATAGGCTTTGTGCTCTAATTCGACAGGAAGATGACAGTGTTTCCCGTACACAAGTCTAAAAGGAGACATGCCTAAAGGGGTTTTGTGGGCTGTCCTATATGCCCACAACGCATCAGAAAGGCGGGAAGACCAATCCTTTCTATCAGGTCGGATGGTAGTCTGTAAAATCTTTTTGATCTCCCGATTAGATAATTCAGCAAGTCCATTGGTTTGAGGGTGATAAGATGTAGCAATCCTATGTGACACCCCATACTTTTGCAGTAGGGACTGAAAATGTGTGTTTCTAAAATGAGACCCTCCATCACTAATGATGGCTTTAGGTACCCCGAATCTAGAGAAGATGAAATCTTGAACAAATTGTGTCACAACTCTATGATCATTAGTCCTTGAGGGGATGGCTTCAATCCATTTTGAAACATACTCAACTGCCAACAATATGTACTCGAAGCCATAAGATTTAGGAAAAGGTCCCATGAAGTCAATGCCCCAAATGTCAAAGATTTCGCACACCATGATCGGATTCAAGGGCATCATGTCTCGGCGGCCAATACTACCAAGAGACTGACAGCGTGAACATGCCCTGCTATATTCGTGTGCATCCTTGAAGATTGTGGGCCAATAGAAACCACTCTGCAAAATCTTTGCAGCGGTCTTTTTGCCAGAGAAGTGACCGCCGCACGCCTGGTCGTGGCAGAATGATAAGATGCTTCTAATCTCCTTATCAGGGACGCACTTCCTAAAGATCTGGTCTTTACAATGCTTGAAAAGCCAAGGTTCTTCCCAGTAATAGTGCTTGGCCTCGGATCTAAGTCTGTCTTTTTGATGTCGGACCCAATTAGTGGGGATGAGTCCAGAAGCCAGGTAGTTGACAATGTCAGCATACCAGGGAAGATCAGAATGAATGACCAGCAATTGCTCGTCAGGGAAGTGGTCAGAGATGGGTAAAGAAGGAGAAATCGCTTCAGAAGGAAGGCGGGATAAGTGGTCAGCTACCACATTCTGCTTTCCAGCCTTATCACGAATCTCTAAATCAAATTCCTGTAAAAGTAGGATCCATCTAATCAGACGAGATTTCGCGTCCTTCTTGGCGAGAAGATATCGAATTGCCGTGTGGTCAGTGTAGACTATAATGTGGGAACCTAAAAGATAAGGTCTGAATTTTTCCAGTGCATATACTACAGCTAGCAATTCCTTTTCCGTGACGGTGTAATTCCTCTGAGCTTCATCCAAGGTCTTGCTAGCGTAATAGATGACTGTGGGTTTCCCGTCCAATTTTTGACCAAGGACAGCTCCTACTGCATAATTAGAGGCATCACACATGATCTCAAAAGGGTGAGACCAATTCGGGGGTTGCAGTATGGGTGCCTTGGTAATCAGATCACGAAGTGTCGTATAGGCACGAACACAATCGTCAGAGATCTGGAAGTCTACGTCTTTAGAGAGGAGAGTAGTGAGAGGTCGGGCTATTTTCGAGAAATCCGCTATAAAGCGGCGATAAAAACCAACATGCCCGAGGAAAGATCGAATTTGCTTAACCGACGAAGGTAGTGGTAAATCAGAAATCAACTTTACCTTCGCGCGGTCAACCTCAATTCCTCTCAGAAATAAGGTGACCTAATACAAGTCCTTCAGTTACCATGAAATGAGATTTCTCCCAGGAAAGTACCAGATTCACATTAATGCATCTTTGCAGGACCTTGGTCAGGTGGTCTAGACATGCATCAAATGTGCTCCCGAAGACCGAGAAGTCATCCATGAAGACTTCTAAACAATCGCCTACTAAGTCAGAAAAGATTGCAAACATACACCGCTGGAATGTAGCAGGTGCGTTGCACAATCCAAAAGGCATCCTACGGAATGCAAAGGTTCCGTAGGTGCAGGTGAATGTTGTTTTCTCCTGATCATCGGGGTGAATTGCCACCTGATTATATCCTGAATAGCCATCCAAAAAGCAGAAAAATCTATTCCCTGCCACTCTTTCCAGTATTTGATCAATGAAGGGCAAAGGGAAATGATCTTTCTTCGTGGCTTGGTTGAGTTTTCGGTAATCTATACATACTCGCCACGAACTAGCAATGCGTGTAGGGATGACTTCTCCAGAATCAGTGGTGATGATGGTAAGTCCGGCCTTTTTTGGCACAACCTGAACAGGACTTACCCATCTACTGTCAGAAATTGGGTAGATAATTCCATTGTCCAGCCATTTAATCATTTCACTTTTTATCACCTCTTGTAATGTAGGATTTAATCTACGCTGGGGCTATCTAGTAGGTCTAGATCCTTCTTCAGTGAAAATCCTATGTGTGCAATAAGAAGGACTGATGCCAGTAAGGTCAGAAAGGCTCCATCCTATAGCCTGCCTATGTGCTCTTAGGACAGATAAGAGTCGTGACTCTTGATCAGAAGAAAGGGAAGAGTTAACAATCACCGGATAGGTCTGATCAGGTCCTAAGAAAACATATTTGAGAGAGTCAGGAAGAGGTTTGAGTTCAACAGGCACAGGATCAGAAGGAGCAGGTGTGAAAGTTTCAGGAGATCCTAGAGATACTAATGGAATGGGAGGAAGGTCCTCAGTCTCTAAATTTGGTATCTCAGTGGAAGTCACGTCAGAGTCCAAAGAGTGTTGAGGTTCTAAATTTAATGAATTGATCAAGGTGTCCTCAACCAATTGATCCAATGAATCCAGGGAGAAGATTTCTTCAATTAAACTACAGGTCGGTCCTCTTTGGGCCTGAAAAATATCAATTTTTATTTTCTGATCTCCAAACTTTAATTCTATAAGGCCCTCCTCACAATTGATGTTTGCCTTGGCTGTAGCCAAGAAAGGTCTTCCTAAAATGATAGGTGTATTCTGGATATCTTCAGGTACTTCCATGTCAAGGACTATAAAGTCTACAGGGAAGTAAAAATCCTTGACCCGCACTATGACATCTTCCAACACTCCCTGAGGTGTCTTAACTGATCTGTCAGCTAATTGCAGGGACATCTTGGTTGGCTTCAAATTGCCAACCTCAAAATGTGTCAGTAGAGAGGTTGGGATAAGATTGATGGAAGCACCTAGGTCAAGTAGTGCTCTATTGAATGTGGTGTTACCAATCATGCAGGATAAGAGAGGGGTGCCTGGGTCTTTCATCTTAGTTGGGAGGGTACTAGAGATGATGGAACTAGCTTGTTCCGAGAGAATGATTGGACTACTCCCTTTTTGAATTCTTGCTTTACGCTTAGGTGTACATAGGTCTTTTAAAAACTTAGCGTAAAGAGGGATGTGGCGGATTGCATCCAACAAGGGGATGTTTATGTGGACTTGCTCAAAGAGCTTAAGCAAATCCTCCTCAGGTGCCACACAGGTCTTTTTCTTTCCTTTCTCCTTCTTCTTTAAAGCTTCAGGAAAAGGTACTGGAGTTGTGAGAGGTTCAGTTATAGGTAGAGGAGAAGTAGGAAGTGGAGGAGCAGAACTAGAAGTGGTAGGTGTTGGAAGAGGTGGATCTAGTGTGCATTTACCACTCCTAGTGACTATGGCATTTAGTTCAGCTCTAGAGGTAGATGGTAATTCATTGTTAGGTAGCAGAGGTGGTTGCGTTTGTGCAAGAGAAGAATTTGAGTCAGTGAAGAATTCAGTGTTGTGCACTGCTTGTGAAATGTCATGTGTTTGGTTTTGCAGTGTTGGTCTAGGTTGGACATACCTTTGAGCAGGTATGTTCCTAGGGTTGGGTTGTGCTTGGGATGGGAGTGAATGTGGTTGACGGGACTCCGTCAAGTGTGATAGCTGGGCTCTCATCTCAGCTAAGGCCGCGTCCTGTCTCTGCTGCATAGCAATATTCTGTTGTTGCATATCAGCAAGAGCTTTCATGATAGACCCCAACTGGTCATCTCGTGTAGGCCCAGATTGAGAGTATTGGGTGGGCCTGGGTTGGGGTTGCTGGTAGGTACGCGGTGGATATCCGTGTGATTGTGGAGGTGGTGCTCGGATCGGGTTGTGCAATGGTGGTGCAGAAGGTTGTTGAAAAGGAGGTCTTTGTGAATTTCCCGACCACGAGAAATTTGGATGATTACGCCATCCAGGGTTATAGGTTTGTGTGAAAGGATCATTGTGAATGGCATGAAGCTCCTCCGAAGCTCCAGAAGGTGCAGGGAAGTCAGTGAAGGGAGGAACAAAGGTTCCTCCAACCGGTGAAGGATATGGAAATGGAAAATCCGGTAATGCAGTTTGTGTCACAGAAAGGTTATTCACAGTTTCCCTCCCTGTGGGAAACTGAGAAGAAGTGTTTTGTGCTGGTGACTGAGAAGAAGAAGATGGGTGTTTTGAGAGAAATTTCCATACTTCATCTACTTTCTTCTCGATTAAGCCCACTTTATCCAGTTGACTAGCCACTATCTCTAAGTCTTTGCTACTGGATTGGGCTTCATGTACCCCCGTGTGTGAGTGGGAATGTGAGGACTTTCTATTAAACACGCTCATTGAAGCATTGTTAATAGAGTTTTCGGCCATGCCTTCAAAGAGCTCAAAGGCTGAGTCCTCATCCCGACACAGGAAATTGCCTCCACAAGCGGCATCTACAAAATTCCGTGTGTCATCATGGAGCCCATGGTAGAAGATCTGAACCTGTTGCCAGCATGGGACACCATGGTGGGGACATTTTCTCAAAAGCTCATGGAATCTCTCCCAAGCCTCGTGTATAGGTTCTCCTAAATTCTGGGTGAAGGTGGTGATGGCACGCCTTAAGGCATTAGTGCGGCCTACAGGAAAGTACTTCTTTAAGAACTCGTGTTCTAAAGAAGCCCAGGAATCTATAGGTGTAGTCCGTGCAAGTGTTCTAAACCAAAAGGCTGCCTTATCTTTTAATGAAAAGGAGAACATTTTCATCAAAAGCGTGTGCTGATCATGTCCTTGCGGACCCAAAGTTTGGGCAAGATTCTTCAGCTCCTCTAAATGCTGAAAAGGGTCCTCAGAAGCAAGTCCATGGAAGTGAGGAATGAGTGCTATAATGTTCGGCTTCAGTTCAGCAGCACGACCCCCATTGGGATAACGTACCACAGGCATTGGTTGGGCAACTGCGGGATTATAATAATCTCGTAGTTGAGGTCTACGGGGTTGGGGTGGTGCCTGAGGATTTCTAGGTTGAAGTGGTTGTGGTTGGGGGTTAGCTAATAGATTTACAGCTTGAGCAAGCTGTTGCACCTGTTGGGTTAAGGTATTCATTTGTAGTTGTGTATCGAAAAGGTGCTGAAGATGAGGCATAGGTCCTCTCTCCGGGGGTGGATTAGGATGATTAGGATAAGGTGGAGGTTGGAACCTAGGGATAGGTGGTTGCTGTGGTAGAGGATGTGCAACTAAGTCCGGAGGAAGTTCTTCAAAATCCTCAAAGTGTGAAGAATCAAGATCATCCTCTTGGCGAGGGGGATTGTGGAAAGTATTTTGAGACTCAGGAGGTAAGGGATTAGAAGTGGAAGGCAAAGAAGATGATGCAGTAGCTTGGGTAGCAGTACCCAAGGGGAGTACAAGTTCTGGGTTTTGGGATCTCCTACCTTCCATTGAGTTGATTTTTTTGAAATCCTGTTTACTCTAATTCGATCCAACTCAATGGAAAAAAAATTTTTAACGTTCACAATAAAACAGAAGAATCCCAATAAAATCTCAATTCAAGAAGACCAATCAATCGAAATGAATCGGAGAAAATTTTTCCTAGAGGCTGCTACGCAAAGTATGTTATACGCAAACAATTGTTTCAAGCAATTGTACGTATCCTAAGATAAACCTAGCGAAGTGCAGACCTCTAAAATCCACTGGGAATCTGGATAAGACTGAGCGTGCGGATCCAGATCCTGTGGTTGCAGAAAGATGAGGTAGAAACCTGTGTATTGTGGCCTTAAGTGATCGTGCTGTGTGCACGATAACATTCAACACAAGGCGATTAAAATCTCAAACATGGTTTCACCCAATTTTGCTATCTCCTTTTTGATTTAATTGAAGTGATTAAAATATGTTTTCTATGCTGCTCGTTTCACTTTTTACTAAATTCAGAACAAGTAGTGGTCTTCTTTAATTTTAAGTCAAATGCAAATATGGCAGGAGTTAGAGTTAGGTAAGAAATGCGTACCTGACTCCAGCAATCTTCTAATGCAGATTTGACTTGAATTAAAATCTAGCAGGAATGAAATGCAATCCTAAAAAATGGATGCCTGAGGTTATGCTGCTGCTAGATAAGTATGAGGTCTTTTTGATTTTTTTCTTTCTTTTTGAAAAATTTTATATGCAATTCAAAAGTAAGGAAAGAAATTAAGAAGATAAAGAAATAAAGTCCAGATAGTCCAGAATTATTACAAAAATTGTGTGAGAACAAGCTCTCACAACTTATGACTAAGAATTGCTCCTAATCAATAAACCTAAAATTATCTATACTAAAACTAATACTAAAATCCTACAGCGACTTCGAGGCAGAACTCCACCAGGAAGACGGATCTGGAGCGCAGCGACTCCACCAGGAAGACGACACTCCTCAAGTGCTGTGGAAAAAACAAATGATTAGTAAAAGAATAAAGGAATGTATACACAATTAATTCAATGGAAAATAAAAGCAATTATAATGAATGAATGAAGAATTTCTATATACAAAAGAATGAAAAGAAAATTTTGGTGCAAAGAGCGTTGCCTCCCCGGCAGCGGCGCCAAAATAATGATGGTGGTTGTTGAAATGTTTGTTGGTAATAATTGTTGATTATGTCGTTGTAGTATAGGGTGTATAATATAACATTAAGGATGTCGTATAGTGGTGAGTATGGGTGAGTTCCAGTCATTACAACCATTATTATCATTTGCTTATTTATCTAATTTTTACTGGTTTTGTTCCAGGTCGTTCACTGGGAGGCAATTTATTGAATTTAATTCGGTCACTCTTTGATTATCTCAAAATTGTCTTCTTATTCAAAAAAAAGAAACTTTACATTTTATTAAAGAATGAATGAATGTGTGTTTTATTTACCTAATTACTAAGAAATGCTTGCAAAAATACTAACTATGAACAAGCATCAAACAATCTGTTATTATACTCTAAACTATGTATTTACAAGTTATCCTATTAGTACCATCATAATATTATATAATACATTAGAATGCAATGGTGTAGATATTTAACTTATTAGTATGTTATGTATAGTAACATATACAGCAGTTTCAGTGACAGATATAAGCGTCGCTAAATCTCAGAAAACACTATATACAACCTAAAGAGGCAAAACTGAGATCTTTAGCGACGTTTATAGTGTCACTTTATTCTGTTAGTAATTATATAGATTTACTTATACGTATGTATACTACTTATTCTTTTTCTTTGTTTCTCTTTCTTTCTTCATCTGTTCTTTGTATTCTTAACTCTTGTTCTTCTTGTGTTCATATCTCTGTTTTCTTCTAAGTATTCATCTTCTTCTTTCTCTTTTTATTACTCTTGTTCTTTTCTCTGTTGTTCTTGTACTCTTTTCTTTTTTTTTTTTTTCTCGTGTTAACTCTTTGTTCTTCTCTTTGTTAACTCTTCTGTCTTAGCATATTTCAGAGGCTGCGGTGGGGAGGGGATTAGGCTAATATCATTAGTTTAAAACGTGTTTAGTTTGCGGGCACGCTTTTCGAGGGATACACAGCACCCTAAGGGTGGGACCAGACCTCTACTAAGCGCGCCCTAATCTCAGATTAGGTGGCTTAATTATGTCTTTAATCTCAGCGCCAGGCCTCAGCCCAACGCCATATGCTCGCACACGCTCGGGCCCCCGGCCACACACACACGTCACATATTTATCGCAAATCAGACAGAGTACTCAGACCAGAGCTCAACGGGTAATCGGGTCATGTTCAAAGGCAGTGTTTCGGGCGCCCGGCGCCCGTGACGACTGGCGTATAAGAAACACAAATTACATTTATGTGGCTGCGCTTGACTTGCAGCACACGATGTGGTGCTATTCCAGCGCCACATCGTGCGCTGGAAATCAGGTGCAGCTGCGTCTGTTCGTGCTTTTGGCCCTTGATTTGGGGGCCATAAATTATTAAATAAAATAAAATAAAATATGGTTAATAAAGTATTTACATAATACTACATAATTGATTAATTAATTTTGAATTTTAAATATTTTTACTATACAAATAAATTCGCTAAACTAGGCTGATTGTACAGGTTGATTTAGGTGATTAAATAGTTAATTACTTATAAAATAGTTAGTAAATGGTCTAATTGACCTTACACAGATTTAATTTACATACTTAAGTATTTTATACATATTTTTATTGTATATTTACGAATTTATTTCTATTTTATTTAAGTTAAACTAGCTGTTCTGGGTGTTTTAACAGTGTCAGTGGCTTAAGCCACTGTCAAATGGGCTAACTGCTGCTGCAGTTAGTCCATTTGAAGAGGGGGAAAGTATTCACAGATGAGAGGGGAATTTAGAGAAGAGGAGAATTTAGAGAAGAGGGGAATGTAGCTGCAGTTTGCAGCATTTTACTGTATAACTGGGAATAAGAGAAAATTCAGAACAAACTAAAAATTAAAGAGTTGAAATCCAAATCTGATAAGGGTATAAATCTCACGAAAATCACATAAGAATTCAGTTCAAATACCCACAAGGAAAAGCCCTTATCAAAAGCATCATTTCAGATCAAAACACAAATGGCATTGAGTTAGTCTTCCTAATGCCATAGACAGCATGAAGGAAGACTTAACTCAATCAATTAAAACCAAAAACATACAATCCCAGTTTCTTGCAACCTTAAGGAGTATGGAAAACTCCTTAGGTTAGAGAATCACCATACAAAAATAATTATCAAACAGGTGGTGTATGGCAGTTCTGAAATGACAAATCAGAAAAAGAATGCATTAAAGGAATTTATAAAAGCTAGCGAATGCATTCAGATCAAGGCAGAAGCAAATTCATGAAAGGCTCATCTGATTTGTTCTCTGTCACCAGAGAACTTCTCAGAATCCTTGCCCTCAAGGAAAACCAAAATCCCTTCAATTTGTCAGATCTGTCAAGACATTTCAGAAAGCAAAATCTCTTCAAAACCCATGTTAAAGTGAATCTGACAAACTGAGGCAATCAATCTAAAATAAAAGGGGCTTTTGTGAACACAAATGGGGTGAGTGAGAAGCCCCAAATGGTGCTTGTGACGCCAATTTCAGATCTGAGGCAGTACACCATCAGATCTGGAATTGGGTCCGGATGTGTGGGTGATTGGTGAAAAATTCGTCGTTAAAAGGAAAAAAAAAAAAAAAACAAGAATCAGAATCTGGATGATGGGAAAAACAAAACATGAAGAGGGAGATAAATTGAATAGTGAACAGATGATTCTTCCCCTCTGATCTGGACTGATCAGAGGAGGTGAGGGAGGGGATCTAATACTAATTCTACTCCTAAGACTAATCTAACTACAGCTAACATTAAACACTAACAATTAAAACTAAATCTATTCTAAACTACTGCAAACTAAATCTAACACTACTTGTGCAGAATTAAAAACTAAACTAAAAGGAAGAATGGGACCTAAGGGTCCTTAGCCGGCGGCTAAGGAGGAAGAAAGGAGGAGGGTGACTCCAGCGGAGGGAAGAGTCAGCTAGTGAGACTCCAGGGTCGTCCTCAGGTGCTACGAGGTCCTTAGCGACGAGGAGGGTCGAGAGCAGGCGATGATTCCACAGCCGGTGGCTGTGAAATCAGGGTCTAGGTGAGGAGGAGAGACTGGAGTGGAAGAATTGATCGCTAAGAGATGTAGGAGGGAGCGATCCCTCGCGCGCGACACCACTGAGGTGCTTAAATAGCAGCTCAGTGACTGAGATCACCGCAAGGGTGAGGTTAATCAGAATCAGGCCGGCGGTGAGGATGAGATGGGTAGAGCGCGCGGCGAGTCAAGAGGGAGATCTGACCGTCAGATGAGATCTGGGAAGAGAGGTGAACGCACGCACCGAATCGCGTGAAGGTTCCATTTGAATCCAGCCGCAGATCGAGATCAAAAGTGCGATGGACGGTCGAGAATGGCTGTGTTCTTCGCGCGCTACAGTGCGCGTGAAGAACACAGGCTTCTCTCTGAAATGAGGGAAAATTTGCAGGAAGACCCTTAAACGAAGGGGTAGAAGAATAGCGTGCAGGTCCAAAAGTGAGAAGAACTATAGCTGGAAGGGCCCTGCAGTCATACAGAAGGGTCCCTGCAGCTTGCAAAAAGGTCCAAGAAGGAGTTTTGAAAGGTAGAAATGTAATGCATGAAGGACCTAATTGTAATCTATTTATTTCTAAGCCTAAATGATGTCCAATTGCTTTCAAATTTTTACATGTGCTTAATTGAACATTTACGACATTGATTTTACTTCTGATTTGGCTTTTCAAACTTGTTTATGTGTTCAATTTATGCATGAAGATCCGCACCAACTCACGCCTGCTACTACTGTGCTTGTGTGCCCATCACGTGTCATGTCATGCTTACACGCATGCTAGTGTTGCACTGCTGCACGTTGCTCACGCTGCGCTGGTGCTACGGTTAAGGTGTTGTGCGTGCTTATGCACACGGCTGGTGTTGTGCACGTGTCCAAATGCCAAATTGGGGGGGTGACGAATCGATTGTTCGCTTTAAAGTCGTTTGTAGTTTTATGTGGTGGAAAAATCGACTAATCAATATTTAAAAAGAAATAACCACTCGTAGAAGAGCGGGTCGTATCCACAGGGAGGCAATGACGTATTTAAATTCGCATCAGTTAAAAATGTTTGTTCGTAGTTAGTTTGGACAAGAATCAAGCCAAAATTGCCTTCAGATTAATGTTGAATCAAGAAATCATGCTGAAATAGCAATTCTTAATAACTAGAGGATATTTGTTGCAATGCAGAATCAATAAAATATCATTAAAAATTGACAATGGCAGAAAATGTAATTATTAATGGCAATGTTAAACAGGGGATTTATTCCCCTTGGCCGTGCGTGACGAGGAGTGGATGGCCGGAGGCGGGAAGCTCGGAGGGAGTTCCTTGGACCGAGGGCTTCACATTGGTGGTGGCAGCGTGTCGTGCGGTGGCCGGAGCCGGCCGGACGGAGCTCCGGCGAAGGTGGCTGCCAATGGTATTGCAGATGCTGGAGGTGAAGTGAGTGTGCGCAGGCGCGGGAAGGCTGTTGGCCGTGCGAACCAGACTGCATGCGCGTGGAGGTGGCACTGGAGCAGCTGGTCTGCTGCAGGCATGCAGGTGAGGGCTAGAGCTGGTGCTGCACGATGGCTGGAGGCGTGGGTGCGCATTATTGCAGTTAGCGCCGGTGCTGCAGGCGTGGGTGGTGCACTGTTGGCGGTGGGTGCGGGTGCTGCAGGCTGGTGCGCACACTGTTGGCGGTGAGCGCGAGTGTGAACGAAGGCTGAAGGGTGTGCGGATGAAGGCTGCAGGTGCAGGGGTGGTGCTGGAGCTGCCGGTCTCGCTGCTGTGTGCACGGGTGGTGTGATCCGGGCGTGAGCGGTGAGGCGTAGAAGGAGCGGGTGCGGCTGCAGGCTGTGCCCGCCTTGCGTGCGGCTGGAGGGCGTGCGGGAGGACTGCTGGCCATGCCCGCCTTGCACACAGCTGGAGGGCGTGCAGGCAGGCGTGGAGTGAGCGGGTGAGGGCTGGCTATTCAGGTGAGTGGGCGAGTGTGGTTGTTGCAGGAGTGGGATGTCGAAGCTTCAATTTCCCGAACGTCTCAACTGGCTGAGGGGTGATTGCAGTAGCTGCGACGGTGGTTGTTGATGACGACGGCGAGGTGCTCACGGTAATGCGGATGACCTCCGGATGGTGGTGTGGCCTGTCACACCACACGCCAACGGTGGTAGAGGGTCGTCGCCGCAGTTGAGGACGGCGGTGTGGAATGGAAGAGATGGACTCTGCACAGTGTGGGTTGGGGGTGGAGGCCTAGTGAGCTCGGCTACCTCCTCCCCTCTTTTGAAATCAGCTGCCTGACCAGATCCAACACATCCGCTCCTCCTTGATTGGGTTGTTCACTGCGGCAGCTGGAGGAAGAAATGCAGCCGTTGGACGTAGAAGAAGAATAAAAAATAATGATAAAATATTATGGTTATTTATATACAAACACTCAACTTTTATATTAACCTAAATTAATGCAATGCAGTGTACCTAATTAGTTAACTAATGCAATTCTAAGTTAATTCTAAATGAATTTAAATATGAATAAGATGCATGAATTATGTAATTGAATTAGAAATATAAATTAATCTATTTACATCCTAATTTATGCTAAATAAATGTTAGAATTAACCTAATGTCTAGGCACTTAAATACTTAAATAGCCCACAACTATGGGCTAATCAGGGGGTTGCAAGGATTCGAACCCGTGCCCCTCCCTTGGAGGGCTGGTCTTCAACCAACATGCCAAGTCGACGATTATGTAGAGGAGACATCTTATGGGCACACGGTGGAGGAAGCTTCTCAATCGTTGGATCAAGATCCAACGGCTGAGAATGGATGATCCAGATGTGGGTACTGGCTACTGGTCGGTGTTGGGTGACCTAGATGGCACCATGTGGCATCATCTAGGCCGTCTATCTTCTTTCTGTTGCAGAGGGTGCCATGGTGCTCGGATCAAAATGATTTCCACATTGCCGGACTGCGATCGTCGCTCCAGATCCATCATATGGTTGGATTTTTCATCCGAAGCCCATAAGAATGTCACATTACCCCCTGGCCATTAATCTTCCTTGGATCGCATAAGGTGATACGAGATTCCAATTAGGATGATCTCAGAGGCATTGGACTCCGATCATCATCCTGATCAAATCTGTACATTCAGATCGTCAATCCGAGGCCCCGAAATAAATCTCCTTTCCTCCTAGCCATAAAAAGGATGTAATTAACCTAAAATATACATAACTACTCTAAATGCAGAATGATACATGCTATGCAATATTTATAATATGGAATACAAATCTAAGCCTAAGAACATGCATGAATAAGCATTTTAACCTAAATAGATGTGTCTACATTAGAAATCAAACTCAAAACCACTATAACTAGCCTCCCATCAACATAATATCTCAACAGCCATCAGGTTTTCCACAACATCAGGCCCCTCAACCTCCTCCCTAGAATAACCCAACTACACATGCAGTTACATTAAGGAGTGGGAAAACCACCACTGATCCTGGTCTTTCACAACAACTTGATAAAACCCACATTATTCCTATAAAAATTAACTCTCATTCCCCCACTTAGGAAGAGGAAGATACATAAAAAACACAAGAGTCCAATCCTATTCCTTACCCTCAAGCACTGCAACCCAATCCCTATAAGAAAAAGAAATCAGAGCCTCTCACCAAGATCTTTTGGACTTATTTGGGCAAGTAGAGACTAACATACCCCTTCTAGTTTCCTCCTTGCATATGCTCAATTTTTGAAAGAAATGTGTACTCCAAAGTAGGAGGCCTAGAATCTAGGAAGGGTGGTCCTTTCTAAGACAATGAGCTCAGTTGTACAGAACAATCTACCCCTCAAGAAAAAGGACCTAGGTGCACCAGTCATTTCGATTGTCATAAATAACACCACATTTGATCGCACCCCTCTTGACTTAGGTGACTCTATTAATCTCATGCCCCCGATCTTATTCAAGGAATTCCAATTCGGTAAATTAAAACCTATTAAGGTTTAATTACAATTGGTAGACCAATTTATTATTAAACCATGGGGAGTTGTCAAGGATATTATTGTCAAGGTTCGGAATTGTCTATTTTCGGTTGATTTTCTGGTCCTTAACATAGAGGTACCTGAAAGACTCAAAGATGCCCCTATCATCCTTGGAAGACCTTTTCTAGCTACTCTAAAAGCTAATATCAATTGTCATTCCAGAAAAATGGATATAAGTTGTGGTAACTAGACTATCTCATTAGATATTTTCAAATCTTCTAGGAGGCCCATTGCTCATGAATTTTTTGAGGACTCTAATAATGAAATGGAAGCAGTAATTAAGGAATCTATGTTGATCAACTCTTGCTCTACATTAACCACCATTAAACCTGATTTCGCTTATTTAAATTCTGATTATGATAATGCAGTCCAAGACATTTCAGATCAACTAGGGTTTGACTTTTACTATTCTAATCTTCCTGATTTCTCACCAAAAACATCCACACTACCTTCACCTACCCGTCATCACATTGACTTCTCTCCCACTCCCTTTCCATTGGACCTACCACCAGACCAACCTGAGTTTCAATTTTATCATGAACTCAAACCATTGCCAAACTCGAGTCATCCTTCCATTTTTCCATCCATTTTTTATCCCCATAATTTTATCACTCAACTTTTAGGGGACCCTGAGGGAGACACTGATGTAAACACATTTACTAAGGGTAAAATGGCTATTCATGCATGTTCCTAGGATTAGATTTGCATTTCATGTTATAAATATTGCATAGCATGCATCATTCTGCATTTAGAGTAGTTGTATATAATTTAGGTTAATCGCGTCCTTTTTGTGGTTAGGAGAGAAGAATATTTATTTTGGAGCCTCAGATTGACAATCTGACCGTACGGATCTAATCAAGACAACGATCGGAGTCCAATGCCTCTGAAATCGCCTCGATTGGAGTTCCATAGCACCATATGCAGTCCGAGGAAGATCAACGGCCAAGGGACTAGGAGACATAATTCAAAGCTTCAATTGATAAATCCGACCACGCTGATGGATTCAGGTCGACGATCGCAGCCTAACAGCGCGAAAATCGACTCAATCCGACCTCTGTAGCAGCCCCTACAACAAGAAGAAGATGGATGGCCCAAACTACGCCACGTGGCGTAGCCCAGGCCGCCAGTGCACGCACGTAGCACCGCATGCATGCAGCAGCGGGGTGCGCGCATGGACGTGCAGGTGTGCAACGCGAGCGCGGCAAGGCAGAAACTGTGCCAGCGCAGCATAAGGTGGACTACAACGTTGCATGAGCTAGACTTTCAATGATGCTTATAGCCATCGGTAATTCATTGCATGCCAGCAAAGCCAGCTATGGGTGCCAGAGGACATGAGCTTCCTACAGCGACGTTTCAAATGGCATTCTGGATGTCACTAATGGTCCCATATCGATTTTTGCCTCTTCTCCACCACTATAAAAGGACCTTCACCCCCTCCCTTCCAAGCCATCTCTACCTACTCTACTCCCACCTACTCCCAAGCTCTAGCAAGCCTACCAACGCTCCATTAGAGTTTGTTCTCAAGCTCCCAAGGTGCTTATTAGTGTAGCGAACCTCTGCCCCACCAAATACTCCTCCAACTTCCCATCTCCCTTCATAGGTCACCATGGAGCTATCCTCCCACCACCATTCCGGTAGCAGATCACCTCCATTCCGGAGCCACGTCGAAGCTTTCGTCAACACGACGTCCTCCTGCATCTCACCTCCATGGTTTCGCTTTTCACCTCCTTCGTCCGAGCTTCTGCCAGGCACCGTCGTCTCACCGAACAGCCGATTCGAGAGATTTCCTCTCATCCCCTCTCTTTTTATGCTTTTATAGTTCATTGTAATCGACATTGGATTGACACATATATCATATTTGTTTCATCTCTATCTTGTGATACATTTGCTTGTTTTCTTTTATTTCAAAAATACAAAAAAATATCAAAACCCTAAAATACCAAAAACAAACGAATCGAAGTGCGATTTTCAAGTAAACGTCGCCTCCCTGTGTTTGACCCGAGACTCCCTTGGAGTTTTGGTATAAATTTTATTTGATTGACATGTTTTGCAACTACAACGACAGGTTACTTGTAACCTCGATTTCTAACACGCGAAACACGACACGACCAGACACCTTTCTTGAGGGCATTCTATTGGAACCATGTTCCACATCTTGTTTTGGTGTCAACAACATTATTTTAGATTATTGTTTGCAATTGGGTGATATTTCAGATTGTGATGGAGATTGATGCAAACAAAGCAAGATGACGAGGAGGCCATGATGACGATGATAGAAGATCATTTCAGACAGGAGTTTATGTTGTCAATTAGATTGGGCTTTTATTTTATTCTTAGAATGTATGCCTCTTAACAAAGAAACATGAATTAGATCGTAAAAATCATGTAGATACAAATTAGGATAAAACATTATGATCATTCGATTTATTTCAAAGTACATATTGTTTAAAAGATACCTTTTTAATGGTTAAAGTACTTGCAAAAATGGGCCAGTAATCAAGTTGTATTCATGTTTAAAAGGGTACTTGCTAACCTATAAGTACTGATACTAAAGTTTAGTCCCGGAACATGTGAGTTACAGGTTTGGGTTTTTTCAAAGAAACAAACTAGTACCCAGAGAGTACCGATACTAGAGGCAACAAGTACCGGTACACATGGGTTACAGATCTGTGTTAAATATATAAAACCCAAATCTGGAAGCAATGAGTACCAATACGCATGATTAGTATCGGTACCAAAAGGTACTGTCTGTGACAAGTTAACTTAAAACACAAAATAGTAAGTCATTGGTACCGGTACCCATACTTTAGTACTTGTACCACCAGCTAAATGTTGGGCCAAATCTGAACGGCTAGAAAATTGATTTTGGTAATATGAACGTTGGGATTTAAACCTCAAGGTCTAGTACATGAATCCTTAAGGTCCTAACTCTATAAATAAACTCTTGGACCCCTAGTTTGCATATGGAAAAATAGAACAGAAAATTCTAGAGCTATAATTTCATATTTCCACCTTATTTCTCAAGTAAGAAAAAGAAACTTGCCATTCACTTTCTCTACATCCTTGCAAGCTCAACGGCATGTTTTTCTCACGCATTTACAAAGCAATTCATGTCTTTTCTACGCTCTCTATTTAGTAATATCATTCTAATTATTGTGGATAGGCTTAGTAATCTTTGTTGTAAGATTTATTTTTGTCTTACACCAGTGCTATCTTTGTATTAAGCTTTTGCTCATTGTTTGGGTTGTAACAAACCCATTTCTTGTACTTAGGTTGAGGTAACCCATTAATTACATCAGTTAGTAAAGTGATTCTCTTAGGGTTGAGGGAATTGGGTTAAAAATCCTAAGTTGTGAGGCTTAGCTAGTGGAGTACCCAAGTGAGTGGGGGACAACTATAGATTTTGTGTTCTTTGTGGTTTGAATTATTTGTGCAAATTTCTTTTATTACTAATATTCGCTTGAGTGTGCTTGTTTTCTTTAGATTCTACAGGTGGTATCAGAGCAAGTTGCGAGAAGATGTACAACTCGACTCACGATGGCATCAACATCAAAGCACACTGAAGGACAATCATCTACCTATCCTCCCTATTTTGGTGGGACAGACTATAGGGATTGGAAGAGAAGGATGCAGGCATTTCTGGAGGTGATGGATCTAGAATTGTGGAGCCTTGTTCAAGAAAGATATTCAGATCCGGAGCCACAAGGAGTAGCATGGATGGCATATCAGAAAAAGAAGATTTTGAGCAATGAGAAGGCGATCAACGCACTTTATTTTGTGCTATTAAACGAAGAGTTCAACTGAATTTAGGCATGCAAATTCACATACGAAATTTGGAATATTCTTGAGGTTACCTATGAAGGGACCAGTAAGGTAAAGGAAACTCGCATATCTATTCTAACAGAAAGTTATGAGTGTTTCAAGATAGAGAAAGGTGAGACGATCAATGCTATGTATACAAGGTTTGGAGAGATTATTAATCCTCTAATGAATCTTGGTGTAAAGCTTTTGGATGAACAACTTGTAAGGAAGATCCTAAGATCTCTTACAAGTGATTGGACTTCAAAGACCACAACCATCCAAGAGGCAAAGAACCTCTTCACTCTCCCTCTAGACAATCTAATTGGAAGCTCATGGCTTACGAGGTTCAACTAGAAAATATGAAGAAGAACAAGGAGGAGAAGATATCAATCAGGAAGAAAAGTATTGCTTTTAGAGAATTTAAGGAGGACTCGGAGTCAAGCACCATGGAATCTGAAGATGAAGAGATGGAGATGCTTACAAGGAAATTCCAAAAATTTCTTCGGAAGCAAGGTAAGCAACTTAATAAAATTTCAACTAATGTTGTTTGTTATGAGTGCAAGCAAAAAGGTCACTTGTGAAAGGATTGCCCCATGAACAAGAAGAAGGAAGACAAAAGGAAAGACACAAAAGAAGTTAAGAAAATGAAGAAGAGGGCTTTCAAAGCAACGTGGGATGATAGTGACTCCAACATGGACACCGATTCCAATGAATTGGATGACGACGAGGTCGCACACCTTTGCTTGGTTGCAACTTCGAAATACACGAAAAATGAAGTAAATAATGATTTCTCCATTGAAGAATTGTTAGAAGCATATGAAGAATTATATAATAAAGCTAAGATGTTTAAAAAGGAAAGTAAGGTTTTAAGGAGTAATTATCAAACATTAGAAATAGACAAATCATGTTTAGAAATGGAGTTAGAAATGTCAAAAGAAACTAATAATCAATTGCATGCAAAAATAGTAGGTTAGAAGTTATTTATGAGCATGTTGAGGGGACTTTAGATAATCTCAAAACAACTACTTGGTTAAACATCAAATTTTGTGATGCTTTAAAAATCAAATTTCAGAGTAAAAAGAACACACAAAATAAATCACATGCACCTAGGCATTCATGGATGTATCAAAATGCTAAAAATCCCAAGAATTATAGATCTAACACTAAAAAGGACTATAAATCTCAGGATTTGAAAGGTACTTACCCGGAAGGACCCATAAGAAAATGGGTATTTAGAAAACATATTTTACATTATTTTGCAGGAGTAGATCAATGGGATCAAAGTAACCAGTGGGTGTTCAAGGCATACAATGGAACATTCCAACCTTTCTACAAATTGCATGAAGATAAAGAAAAATGGACTAGTGGAACTTGGTATCCACAAGCACTGTTTTATTATTAGTAATTCATTTAATATGGTACATCATTTTTGTTACCCCTTCAATTTTTGATGATTGACAAAAAGTGGGAGAAAAATAAAGAGGAAAATAGTCATATTTTTAGGGGGAGCATATATTGAGGGGGAGAATTGACAATTCAAATTTCTTTCAAGAAAAATCGCTAAAAATATTTTTTATCTTAAATTTATCTATTTGAAAGATAGTTTTGTCAACACCAAAATGAGGAGATTGTTGGAACAATGTTTCGCATCTTATTTTTTTGATAACAAAATTATTTTAGATTAATGTTTGCAATTGAGTGATATTTCATATTGTGATGGAGATTGAGGGAAACAGAGCAAGATGGCGAGGAGGCCATGATGATGATGATAGAAGATCATTTATAGACAGGAATTTATGTCGTCAATTAGATTAGGTTTTTATTTTATTCTTAGAATGCATGCCTCTTAACAAAGAAACATGAATTAGATAATAAAAATCATGTAGAGATAAATTAGGATAAAACATTACGATCATTCGATTTATTTCAAAGTACATATTGTTTAAAATATACTTTTTTAATGTTTAAAGTATTTGCAGAAATGGGCTAGTAATCAAGTCATATTCATGTTTAAAAAGTACTTAACTAAATTTTAGCACTGGTACATGTAAGTTACAAGTTTGGCATTTTCAAAGAAACAAATCGGTACCCTGCAGGTATCGGTACTCATGATTAGTAATGGTACTAGAGGCAACGAGTACCGGTACCCATTATCAATGCTGGTACATGTGGGTTACAGATTTGTGTTAAGTATATAAAATCATATCTTGAAGCAACGAGTACCGGTACTCATGATTAGTATCGATACCTAATGGGTACCATTTATGACAAGTTAACTCAAAACACAAAATAGTAAGTCACTAGTACCAATACCTATACTTTAGTACCAGTACCAGCTAACCTTTGGGGCAAATTTGAACGGCTAAAAAATTGATTTTAGAAATATGAACGTTGGGATTTAATCCCCAATGTCTAGTAGATGAATCCCTAAGGTTCTAACTCTATAAATAAATCTTTGGACCCTTAATTTGCATATGGAAAAATAGAAGAGAAAATTCTAGAGCTATAATTTCATATTTCCACCTTATTTCTCAAGTAAGAAAAAAAAGCTTGTCGTTCACTCTCTCTACATCCTTGCAAGCTCAATGACGTGTTTTTCTCACACATTTACAAAGTAATTCATGTCTTTTCTTCGCTCTCTATTCGGTAATATCATTCTAATTATTATGGAGAGGCTTAGGAATCTTTGTTGTAAGATTTATTTTTGTCTTACACTAGTGCTACCTTTGTGTGGAGCTTTTGCTCATTGTTTGGGTTGTAACAAACCCGTTTCTTGTAGTTGGGTTGAGGTAACCCGATAATTACCTTGGTTAGTAAAGTGATTCCCTCGAGGTTGAGGGAATCATGTTAAAAATCCTAAGCTAGGAGGCTTAGGTAGTGGAGTACCTAAGTGAGTGGGGAACCACTATACATTTTGTGTTCTTTGTTGTTTGAATTATTTGTGCAAATTTTTTTTATTACTAATATCCGCTTGAGTGTGATTGTGTTCTTTAGATCCTACACAGTCATGTGTCCAATTTTTTACATGATAATCCATCTTCTGTGCATCACTTCATGCCCTGTTGAATGATGTAAAAGATAGCACTGGATGGGAGGTAACCCATCATTTTCCTGCTTTCCTTTTTCTTTCTTTTCCAGGTTTTGACCATCCTGAATCAAACCACTTATCACTAAGGAGATCTCTTTTCCTTCCTAATGCATGAGGACATTGTATATCATAAGCATGGGGTGTGTTTTAAAATTTTTACTATAAATTCAGGATTTTCAAAACCTAAAAAAATGTAATTTTTCCTTTGCATGAATCTCACTATAGAAAAGTCATAAAACTCTTTGAGGAAAATTTTGAAAATCGGGACTAAGGTTGAAAGATTCATTTTTAGGTACAATGGGATTTAATCTTTAATAAACTAGGGACTACGATGCAGATCTAATTGTTAGAATTTCTAGGTATATTTTCAGACTAGATCAACTATCTTTCTCTAAATTGCACCTAAACTGGTGATGATTAAGGTAACTTGATCTCTTTTTATGACATGAAAATTACTTGTCTTAGTTTTCGACCCAAAAACTTGCATCGCTTGCAAAATTTTTGTGTCAAATTCCACACACAAGCCAACACCTAAAAAACACTTAGAAATTAGAAAAGCCCTTTGCTTAGTCATAGTGAAATCCAAAGTAGATGATTGGTTTGAATTCCCACCGCTGAGAAGGAGGAAAATGACTCCTTTGAGGATACGATGTCAACATGTTACTACCTCGATGTTACTCTATATCTATATTTCATATCTTTAGATGGAGCATTAAGGCGCATTTTGCAGCTTAAGTGTCTTAGACGATGCTCTACCCATAGCGTCGGAACTAGAGTTTGAGTTTGCTTGGAGCTCCCTTTTACACTGCATTATGTTTTGGGGTTGTGAACTCTTGGGTGGTGCCTTGGACAGTACTTTCTTGAAGTGCTTGCACCAGAGCTCCCTCGAGGATTGATAACGGGAATGTTGATCCCGACACATCTGTTGTAGGATTAAGCTAGGAGTAAGCATGGGGAAGACAAAAAAATAAAATAAAATAAAAGTTTCAAAAACTCGACCTTATAAATATCCAATAAATGTTGGCATTCACAAAGCACTGACACAAGGTTTTCAAAGATTATGCATGTTGCGAGTTGGATTTAAGAGCCAAGGAAATCCTAACTGCAAAATGGTTTCGGGTCATTTGAATTAACAAGGAGTTAACTTATGAATTTTTGAAAGATACATTGATCCTGATTCTTCTAACTTTTGCATCCAAAGACAAATCCTGATGTTTTTCTTTAATAAATCCCGTACCTTTCATGCTTTCAATCAACCAAGGCCCTGTAATCTTTTTATCCTCAATAGTAAGAAAATTAGTTTTTCCCAAAAGTCCACTTTGTGAATTTAATTTTGCTAAGAGACTAGCAAAAGATAAGCATAGGGATGTGCTAAATGCTAGTTTATCATCATTCTTATGCCCTAAAACTAATCTAGCTCTTAGAGTTTTAACTACATAGATGAGTTTTCAGGCTGCATTTAGGCATTCACCTTGGTTAGGCATGCATTGCATTTTATTATATTTTTAATGCATCTATTTGAGTGTCAGGGATAGATAGAAAGTCAAAACCCACATACCTTGGCACTTAGGAAGGTAGAAGATAAAGAAGAAGTTCCTATCAGTTGGATACTAGCTCCTTCTAGTTGGATCAACTCATCCCTAGCTCCATTCAGCTCATCTCAGCTGAATGGCAGCTTTAGTTAGTTAACCTCAACTCCATTTAGCTCACCTCAACTGGATGGTAGCTCAAACCAGCTCAAGTCAGTTGATCCCAACTCCATTCCAGCTCGTCTAGCTCAAAACAGTTCATTGGAAGCTCAACCTAACTAGGACTAGCTACTGCCATCAACTAGGTAGACCTAGTCAGCTGAAGAGGACCTCAACCAGCTCAGGCCAGCTCAAGTCTAGTTCTCAGAGACTCAACTCAGCTCAACTTAGTTGAGCTGAGCTAGTTGACCTAAGCTAGCTAATCCAGCTAGCTAGATAATCTCAGGGAGGACTAGACCCAGCTCACCTCAGCCCATATCAGTAGAAGCCAGCTCATCTTAGCTTGGCATAGTAGCTAGCAAAGAACTAGAATGCCAAGCCAGCTAAGGTCATTCCCTGTAGTTCTCTTCAGCAACCACCAGCTCTAGTGCAGCTACAGGCAGCTCCCTTCAATTCATCACCTCCAAAACCCTAGCTCCCACTACCTCTCTACCCTAGTCCCTACTAGCTAAGCTAGCTAAGTTAGCTTAGCTTCTCTAGTCACCTCCTTGGCATCCCTACATAACCCTTAAACCCACCTACCTAAGCTCCACCAAGTAAGCCCTAAAGCTAGTCCACCTAAGCTACCCCTACTCCTACCCATTTTGGTGCCAACCCTAAGACACCCCCTCAACCCACCACCACCACTAATGGATACCACAAATGTGGCACCAAAACCCTTCATAACCAACTTCAAGTTAGTGCCACTTTTCCCTCCAAAATCTCCCTCATCACCACCATACACCTACCACTACAAGCCATCCCTACCCTACACATAACCCCCTTTCTAGAACCCTCCTTGGTGGCACCAAAATGAAGGCTTCTCTTCATTTTTTGTGCCACCTTTAGGTTCCCTTCCACCACATAACCACCACCTATGCACCCCCTACTTGGCATCATTAAACCCTCACCTTAGGATCCCTTAAATCCCACCGAACCTAATCCTAGCCATCCACATGTCCAGTCCAACTATCCCCCTCTCCACTTCTATATATACCCACCTGATGATAACATCATCATCAGCCATAACTAGCTTTAATTAGATAGAATCAATTGACAACAGCTCCTGCATAACTGCCAGAGAGTCATAATTCGTTGCATATCTTTTTTGAGAAGAATGCATTAAATTAGGGTTAAATCTATAGTTTTAATAGAAGATCACAAATGTAGAACAATCATGGAGTTTCCCAAGGGTTAAGTGAAGGTCAAATGAGCATTAATGGATAATAAGAGGGTCCATGCAGACAGAAATGGGTTTTTCACACATTTCAAAAATTAACGAACATCCGAAACCCTAATTTCAAACCTAGTTAATTAACAGAGGTTCTGGTCAGGATAAACTTTACCTAAACCTTCTAAAAATTATAGAAAAATATTCCATAAGGTTTGGTATCCTTGATTTGACCATTGGAACCCATTTTGACCTAAAATAGTCTTAGATAGGAAGTGGCCTCAATTTGGGTTTCTATGTCAAACTTGGTCAAAACTAAAATCTGACTTCACCATCAGATTTCTTGGGTCCAAATTAGGTTTGTACCAAAATTTAGGCCCAATCCGAGTGCATCTTGACCTAGTTTGCATTTCAATCCATTCAGACTCTTTCACTCACTTGAACCCCTTGTTTTCGAAATATAGTACAAAGACCCCCCTAAGTTTTTCATCTTCTTCACCAACAGGTCCTTGTTGCCTTCACATTTGTAGAACTCCTAAGCCCATTATCAACTGACGAAATAAGGGATTGCTCCCTGATTTCGTGGCCAAACCCTTCTAAAATTGGAAGGGAGATTAATGAAGAGATGCCCTTCAATCTGAACCCAGTCTTGCCTTCTAATTCTTGCCCTAGGGTTCATGCGAACTCTTGGAAGTTTCCAAGTCCTACTCCATGATTTTTGAGCTTTCAAGCTTGGTTTCCAAGCTTGGAAGCTCGACTCTAGGCCTATAAAAGACCGTCATGCACAACCTTACATCCTTAGCTTGGTTTGGACAAGAATACCCCCTTCTTCTCCTTTCTCTAGCCAACTCATCCGCAATCTCTAGCGAGCTTCTCCATCTACCTTCCAAGCCCACCACCACAGACAACAGTCAACTGGAGCATCTTTCCCATGTTCTTCTACTTCCAGCAATACCAGCAGAAGCCCTCTAACTCCATCTTCCTCGCCGTTCTCCCCTACAGGATGTATTCTCGTCTTCAGCATCGGCCATACCACAACCGATACCTACCTTCCCTTTTGTCCTTCTAGAATTAGGTTAGATAGGTTCTTTTCTCCCTATACTACCTTTTCATGTCCTTTATCCCTCAATCCGACCACCTATGTGCCCTCACGCCTATCATCTTCCCCATGCATGACCAAGCTCCGACGAGGCCTCCCTGAGACTACACACCTCTGTTTGCCTCGCCATCAACTCCATTAGCATTTCCACACCTCCACCTTTAGAAGCCCTCAACAAATTTTGACTTCTGCTCACCCAAATGCACCCCTGACCAACCCACCTGCGCACGGTCTCTGCTGACCTCTGCAAACCACCTTACTCACTTCCATGCCACACCAACACCCCAGTTACCTTCGCCGTGCTACGGTGAAGCTTAGGAGCTACTTAATTGGGGCCTTCTAGCTCGTATTAATGTTTTCAAGTCACTCCAGCCACCGCCCATCGCTGGCTTCACCTCCGATTATGCTCAAGCTCCTTCGGTGTCAAGACCACCTGCTACCACTTCCAGGCTGTGCGAAATCAAAACCAGAACCTCTCCAAGTCCTCAATTAGGAGAGAGGATGGAAACTGCTTCTCAAAACGGCGAAGTCTCCATGGCTGTAGCTACGCGTGAATGAGCAATGGAGATAGTCCCACATCAGTGGAATACGAGTGCCCACACACCCATAAAGTGTTTTTGTGCTATCATCCGGCTGCCCAAGACACTAAGGGGTTAGGTCTCTCACACCCCCGCACATACCCATAACCTGCCTATGCCACTCCTTAGTCACCACACACACTGGTGGCCCTAGACATTGTATAAGATCCAAATATCCAAATACTGGTATTTGGATCCGACTATGAGCATTGGGTTTGAGAGAACATGAGGAGGAAGAACTGTGAGAGAGCAGGGGTTTGGAGTGCTTGATCGAGCTTTGAAAAGGTCACGTTGTAGTACAGTCGAAAAAGACTTCAAAACAAATACAATTTATTACTCGAATTTTAAAGTCCGAGGTCGAACACAGGGAGAAAATTAGGGTTTGGAAATCAAGTTCACAACTTGAGAATTTGAAAGAATATAATATGCAATCAGATCAATGTTATAGTGCAAAAAGATAGGAATAAATGTAAGGCACTAAAGTAACCAATGTATGTGAATAAACACAAGATTGGACATCTGATTTGTGCATCAAACACCTTAAAATGTTGATGTTATGTTTCTTGATCTTTCTTCTTTCTTCTGCTTCTTCTCCTATTCTTCTTTCTTTTGTCTCTGACGGCTGCCTTCAATCTTCTTCTTCTTTCTTTCTCTTCTTTATCTTCCTTTGCCTTTCTCTTCCTTTTTCTCCTCTAATTTTGGCTTCAACTTCCTTGCCTTAATCTTTCTCTTCCTCTAACTTCTTCTCTCTCTCGGTTGCCCTCAGCTTCTTCCTTTAGTTCCTTCCTTCTCTTTTCTTTCTTTCTCTGCCTTCCTTGCTCTTTCCTTCAGCTCCTTCTTCTGCCTTAGCCTTCTCTTTGGCCTTGTCTTCTCCTTTCTCTGTAGAGCAAAACCTACCCCTACCTGTGTGAGCTCACTTCTCCCTTTTCTCTCTTTGGTTCGCTCTCCCAGAGCCACTTCTCGGGTATTCAGGTCGGATACGCACTCGGGACCAGGCCCACCGACGTGTGTTGGTGGGCGAGATGTGTGGTCGGGTCGAATCACCAGGTCTACGGGGGGTGGCCATGGACAAGGCATCGGGTCGGGTGAGAGAGGACCTCACCCCGTGAGTTGGAGGCAATCAGCTTGATACAAAAATTCTTTTTATGCAAGTGCGGTGCTCCACAACTTTCCGAGCTGGGACTAACTTCCCACAATCTTTCACGTGCACCTGCAGCAGAGGGGCGTCGCTCAATTGCAACTGCAGTGATGGCACTTGGCTTCAATTGGTCACCTGGAGATGTTTGCGAAGGCTTTCCACGTGACCTGGGACTAGATCTTGGAGTGAGCTCTTCCTGGAGAAGCTTGCAAGCAAGCTTCTTGCTGTGCATCAATGGCAGCGAACCCCTGGACCTGAAAACACACAAATAGCCTCGTGACCATGTTAAAAAGCTCAAGGAGCTTCGCCAAGGTGTAGCTAACGTGCAGAGGTGGTCGGCGTGGCATGGGAGTGCCTGAGGGAGGGTGACTAGGGTACGCTGTGGCCATGTGTGTGGGTGTGTTCGGGGGCGCTTGTGGGTGAGTAGTGGAGTGTTGTGAGTGGGGGGTTATGATTAGTGAGTCGGGGTGGTGCTTATGGATCGGTCGGTGAGGAGGGAGGTGGTCTGTGCTGCAAATTCATCCTGGGTCCAAATTTTGGTACTGACCTAATTTGGACCTAAGGAATCCAATGGTGAAGTTGGATTTTGGGTTTGACCACATTTGACTGGGAAATTTATGTAAAAACCTAATTTTAGGTAAATATCTATCTGAGACCCCATTCTAGGTCAAGATAGGTTCCAATGGACAAATTGAAAGTTCTAAACCCTAGAGAATATTTTTCTATGATTTTTAGATGATTTATGTGAATTTTATCCTGACTAGAACCTTGGTTAATCAAGTGGGTCAGTTTTAGGGTTTTAAGAAGTCATTTAATTCACAAGGTACACACAAACCCTTTTCTGTCTAATCCAACCCAATTATTATCTTATTAAGACCCTTTGACCTTTGTTTAGCCCTTGAGAAAACTCGTTATTGTACTCCATTGGCAAAATTGCAGTTTTACCCCTTATTTCTTATTTTTCTCTCAGAAAGGTTATGCAGTGAATTAGGACCTTCAGTTGGTTATGTAGGAACTTTTATTCTCTTCATTAGGTCAAAATAAGCTAGTTAGGGCTCATGATGGTGTTCCCATCATACCTCCATGCCTAGCCTTTTCTAGTCCCTTAGCAAAATTTTAAGGTTTTAACTTTGATTCTAAACCATGTAATCTTTTCTTCTTTTTATGCTAAAAATTATGATGTGTGCTTTCTTCTGTAGATTAGGCTAGAATGCCAATAGTAGGCTTAGAGGTACTCAAGTACAAACCAAGATCCGGACTTACCCAGCATTAGTCTCAGTCTGTGCGAAGGTTTTTAAGGCCCACAGGAACTATCCTAAGGTTCATTGAACTCTACGGTTAAAGCACCCATGCTTATAACATATTTTAGCCTTGGTTCAATTTGCAGTGTGTTTTTGTAAGTGAGAGACAGAGGAATTTTCTTTGTTTGGAGAGTTTTCTCTCTTTTCTTTTTATTTCTAGCTTTAGATTGGCTTCACAACACAGTCAGTATCGGATTCCTAGTCCCCATCATCAATCCTCGAAAGGTCCCTGGCAATCGATGCTTCGAGATAGCACCGCCCATGGCAAAGCTATGGGCGGTGCTATCTCGAAGCATCGATTGCTAGGGACCCTTCCAGGATTGATGATGGGGACTAGGAATCCAATACATACCGTGTTGTGAAGCCAATCCAAAGCTAGAAATAAAAAAAAAAGAGAGAGGAAACTCTCCAAACTAAGAAAATTCCTCTGTCTCTCTCTTACAAAAATGCACTACAAACTGAACCAAGGCTAAAATATGTCACAAGCACGGGTGGTTTAACTGCGGACTCCAACGAACCTTAGGATAGCTCCTACGAGCCTTAAAAACCTTCGCGGAGGACTGAGGCTAGAGCTGGTTAGGTCCGAATCATGGTTGGTACTTGAGTACCTCGAGGCCTACTATTGGCATTCTAACATATTCCACAATAGAAAGCACACATCACAATTTTAAACATCAAAATGATTACATGGTCTAGAATCAAAGTTAAAACCTTAAAATTTTGCTAAGGGACTAGCAAAAGCTAGGCAAGGGGTATGATGGAACACCATCATGTGCCCTAACTAGCTCATTTTGACCCAATGATTAGAATAAAAGCTCCTACATAACCAACTGAAGGTCATAATTCGCTACACAACCATTTTGAGAGTAAAATAAGAAACTAGGGTTAAAATTGCAATTTTACCAAGGCCGTACAACAATAGGTTTCCTCAAGGGCTAAACAAAGGTCAAAGGGTCTTAATAAGATAATAAGTGGGTTGGATTTCACAGAAAAGGGTTTGAGTGTATACTGTGAATTAAATGACTTCTTGAAACCCTAAAACAGACTCACTTGATTAACAAAGGTTTTGGTTAGGATAAAATTTACCTAAACCCTCTAAAAGTCATAGAAAAATATCATCTAGGCTTTAGTACCTTCAATTTGACCATTCGAACCCATCTTGACCTAGATTGGGGTCTTAGATAAATATTTACTCTAAATTAGGTTTTTTCATAAATTACCCAATCAAACATGGTCAAACCTAAAATCCAACTTCACCATTGGATTCCTTAGGTCCAAAATAGGTTTGTACCAAAATTTGGACCTAAGGGGAATTCATCTTGACCTACTTTGCAAATAGGGCTAGGGATATAAATATTTATATCCCTAGCTTTCAAAAACTCTTTACAATCAGGCCCCTAACTTTCTTATCATCTTCACAAATAGGTCCCTTCGCCAATATAGCGGAGGAATCCTATTCCAGCGAGCTTTGAAAGGAGGCTTCTCCTTGATTGCTTAGAGAATCCCTTCCAAATTTGGAAGGAAGATTCTCTGAGTAATCTCCTCCAATCTAAACCCATTTGTAATCCATAAGTGTTCCCCAATCTCTCATGTGAACGCATGAGAGATTTGGGTCTTTTGAAGTTTTCATCTTCGGCGACCATGCCTGGCTTGGAAGCTTGGCTTCCAAGCACAAATCCTTCTCTAAAGAGCTATTTAAGACTCCCCAGATCCAACTGCATTCCCTCATCTTGAAATTGGGCCAGATTCCCTCACATTCTTCTCTCCTCGCTGGCTGCAACCCTCTGCAAGCTCCGGCGGCTTCTCCCTCACTCTATCGTCACCCAACCACAATACCAGTGGTTGGGTTGTCTTCCTTTCATTCATCTGCGTCGTGTAACACTGGCTAACGTCACCACTATCCCGTCTTCGTCGCTGCCTCATATACGGAGATTTTTGTCTTCCCCACGTCCGACGACCATACTAGCATGGGTTCTCTATCCCTCTTCGTCCCTTAGAGGTAGGTCATAGACTCTCTCTCTCTCTCTTACACACCCTTTCCCTCTATTTATTTCCCTAAACCAACCCTCGACGCCACTGCCCACCATCACCTTCTCCTCCTCCGACGATACATCCGGCGAGGTGCCCCCATCTCTACGCACCTCCATCCACCTCTCCAACCACCCTACAACCTCCCCCTCAACTCCCTGATCACATTCTATCACTCTAATATCTCCATTGGCCATCCAAACATCCCACCGAACACACCCACTCACACGCCCACAGTGAACCCTAGGCACACCATCACAGCCACGTACACACCACGAAACCACAGCCATCACATCCGTTGTGGTCTGGCGAAGCTCCCTGAGTGAATTGACGTGGCCACGAGGTTGTTCTCATGTTTTTAGATTTAGGCATCATCCGCCATTAGCAAGGGAGCTTGAAGCTTGCTTGCTGCGTTCCAGGCCTTGCGCTGCTCCAGGTGAGACTCCCAAGCTGTGGGGATTTGAAGCCCGCACGTATCCACACCATCAAGCAAAGGCTTCAGCCGCTATGGCCTCCCCAATTTAACCACACATCTACTGCTGCAGCATGCAAAGGAAGGTGAGACATTTAGTCCCACCTCGAAACTGGAGGAGAGGCTGTGTGCGCATAATTGATTTTGTGTTAGAGGCTTATTGACACCAACACTGAGGGTGAGGTCCTCCTACCCCCTCTCACGGTCTCATCTGCGACACTGGCCACGCGGACCTAGCCATGACTAATTTACTGGATCGCTTCACTCCTCGCTCACCACACACGCCGGTGAGCCTAGACCCGGGTCTTCGTAAGGTTCAATTACCCGAATCGGCTATGGCTCTGGGAGAGTGAAACTGAAATAGAGAAGAGAGAAAGAGAGGAAAGCTATGCAGGGGAAGGGTGGTTTTTCCTTGGAGAGTTTAGCTCAACACATAGCCAAATCAGAGAAGAAGAAGAGGAGGTCAATTAGAAAAGGAAGGAGAAGAGGAGCACCACAGGGCTTAAGGTAAAGAAGAAGAAGAGGAGGTTTGGCAGAAATGAGAAGAAGGAAGGAGAGGATGGAGAAGAAGGAAGGCGCTGAAGAAGAAGGACTGCAGGGCTTAGGGCAAAGAAAAGAAAGAAGGAAGAAGCTGAAGAAGAAGGAAGCTTAATGCAAAAGGTAGAAAAAGAGAAAAGGAAGGCCAAAGGTAGAGAAGAAGGAAGAAGAAGATAGAGAAAGATAAGGAAAGAAAGAAGAGAAAGAAGAAGAGGGCTCACAAAGGAAAAAGAGAAATCAGGTTAGAAGAAGGAAAGAAAGGCACTGTAGCACTAGATATTTAAGACGTCAGATTGCAAAATAAGATGCTTGATGTTCACATGCTCTTTCTTATTTTGCCTACAACTCTTTATTTTTCACATACTCATGCTTTACATTCTTAATTAGATTTTGAGTAGTATTATGTGTTCAATTTGCATTTATTATTGAGATTAGTACATGAATTCCATTTGCTCCATGTGTTCGACCTCGGAATATATTCGAGTAATAAAATTGTATTTGTTTTGAATGAATTTTCGGCTGTACTACAATGCAACACTCTTAAATATCAGTTCAGCACTCTGAACATTTATTTATGTACAAACCCTCAATAAAATGTTAATTCTAATAAATGCATATAATGCAACCAAAAGACTAATGCATGTTATTCTAATGCATGGTAAATAATTTATACATGGAATGCATACAAGCAAATATATATAAACTAAATTATTTATATCTTAATGCATGCTATGTATATGCTAATATTAATCTAATGCCTAGGCACTTAAGTAACTAATTAGCCAACAAATATGGGCTCATCAACCCTCATACCATAATTCAATGAAGTTTGTGAATTGCATAGAAAGGAGGGTTTATATTCCTTTGCAAATCGATCACTCTGGGAGATACACCAAGATATCATTGGGAAACGTGTAGATATTTTAAATCTATTGCGAAAAGCCATTTATGAGACATCTTGGAGTGATTCTAAAGCTTCTCCAAAGCTTGGGCTAGACACTCAGAATCGTTGTGGACCCCCAACCCAAATGGAATTAGACACAAATTTTATACAGAATGACACACCTAATCTTGAGATGGGTTAGGAGGATCTGATTGCAAGTATTCACAATTCTGAATGCATGCTATGCATATGCTAATATTAATCTATTGCCTAGGTACTTAAGTAACTAATTAGCCCACAAATATGGGTTCATCAGCCCTCATACCATAATTCAATGAAGTTTGTGAATTGCATAGAAAGGAGGGTTTATATTCCTTTGCAAATCGATCACTCTGGGAGATACACAAAGATATCATTGGGAAACATGCAGATATTCTAAATCTATTGCGAAAAGCCATTTATGAGACATCTTGGAGTGATTCTAAAGCTTCTCCAAAGCCTGGGCTAGACACTCAGAATCGTTGTGGACCCCCAACCCAAATGGAATTAGACACAAATTTTACACAGAATGACACACTTGATCTTGAGATGGGTTGGGAGGATCTGATTGCAACTGTTCACAATTCTGAATGCATGCTATGTATATGCTAATATTAATCTATTGGCTAGTCACTTAAGTAACTAATTAGCCCACAAATATGGGCTCATCAACCCTCATACCATAATTCAATGAAGTTTGCAAATTGCATAGAAAGGAGGGTTTATATTCCTTTGCAAATCGATCACTCTGGGAGATATACAAAGATATCATTGGGAAACATGCAGATATTCTAAATCTATTGCGAAAAGCCATTTATGAGACATCTTGGAGTGATTCTAAAGATTCTCCAAAGCCTAGGCTAGAAACTCAGAATCGTTGTGGACCCCCAACCCAAATGGAATTAGACACAAATTTTATACAGAATGACACACCTGATCATGAGATGGGTTGGGAGGATCTGATTGCAAGTGTTCACAATTCCAAACTAGCCTTAGAAAGCCTTGAAGCTGGTCAATCAAACCTAGATTTCCCGACGCCTGTGATGATGAGATTAAGTCAGAACCTCACAAGAATGTAAATTCCGCTCCTTATTCTTATAGGGTGATTCTCGAGAATGATTCTGACATTCCAATAGAGCCCAACATAGATTCTAGTGATCCAATCCTTACATTTAATCTAGAATCTGGATTCAAGCCTAAGTGGGATAATTATGAGGCCCAATAATGAGAACCAAATATTGGATCTAGATTATGATTTTGGGCCTATATTTGATTATTGCACCTGTCCAACCTCCTCAAAGACACAAATTGATTTTTTGAAAGTCACGCCAATATATGATACAGAAATCAAGGGGTTAGAAGAATTGGGAATCGATTGGGTCTACCCTAGGAGCCAAGAACCCGAGCTTATGCCTAATAAGGACACCTTCTTAAGCTCGGAATCTAAAATTAGGTTAGATCCAAGTCAGGTTGTTGATTCTTCACATCTTGATTCTCTCTGTGGTGGAACTCCCAATCCAGAATCAGATTCAAAAACTCATTCTGGTAAATTCTTCGATGATTTCGAATCTTACTCTGATTTTGAAGAGCCTTTGTTTCCTGACGACTACGAACCAATTTCCGACCTCAGCATCCATAATCCTTTCTTTGACTCTGACTCTGAGGTCCCTAATCTCGAGATCATTGACTCAAAATCAGGTTCCATTGAGATGGAATCATTCCTTTTTTATCTTCAGGAATCAGAAACAGTAAGTGCCGAGAGTGTCTGCAATGCAGAATTTGAATCTTTTATTAACTCAGATTTCCATGATTCTATAAACACTCTCCAAGCATTTACCTTTGATTTTGATGTGCTTCATGAAGACTCTCTAGATGAACCTGCCTTTGAATCCTTTATAGAGGAGCTCTCAACACACATAGATCTCAGAGAAGCCACATCTTCTGATCCACATACAAAGCCTTCCAAAACCCATTCTCAACCCCAACCCGCCACCAGAATCAACTTCTACTCTGATTTACCTCTCTCTGATCCAGTTTCATATGATTCACCTCCATCTTTCAATTGAGTTTCGGACATCGATCAAGCTACTAATCACATCTCATCCTTTTCTGATCACTCTTGTAGGGTGATAGTGAAAATACGCGGTTTGTTAATTAGGTAATTTAGTGTCATTGCAACACGTAAATCCGCTTTCGCTTTTAAATTTATATTCCTAGATAGGGGAGTATCTAGGGTCGTCCAAGGAGGCCAAATGCTTGCAAAATTTATTCTCTTGCTTGGAATATAAATCTCAACTTTCTTTTTGGTATTTTTCAATATATCAATTTTTTGTTTTTGAAATTAAGGCAACATGCGAAATTGTGGCAGGAAAGTGAGTTACACTTCAATTCAATAGACTACTTCTAAAGTGGCAAGCAGAGCCTCTCCCTAAGCTCACTCTAGGCAAGTGGAGGCCTAGAATAATTAGGGAGAGGGAGTGAAGAATGCTAAAAACAAAGCAATTAGAAATGAAACTAAAGAAATTGCAAAGAAGGCAACTAGATTAATGAAAAACTGTTTTACAAAAAGCCTTGTAGATGAATGCTTCTACTACTAGAAAAATTGCAATAAAGAAAAGAAAACACAAATCCTTTAGATAGATGGTGAAGAAGAGGGCTTCTTGCTCCAAGCTTGGTAGCTCCCAAGCTTGAAAAGAGTCCTCCAACTCCTTCCATGCTGTGCTCCGCCAAGGTGATGTCGTCCGAGGCAAGCCCTAAGGGGGCGTGCCCTAAGCTTCTATCCAAGGGTGGACGTCCACCCTAAGTCCTTCTCCCTTGCCTAGCTATCCTCCTTGAAGTGGAAGAGTCCTCCTCCTTAGCGTGGACCAAGTTGAAGAGAGTGGGGAGAAGAAGGCACCAAAAGGGCTGGTGATGTGCCCCTTTAATCTCCTTCTCTACTCCTTCTTCTTGGTTGTAGGTATAGGTGGTATAGGTAGCAAAATACACTAATGGAGGATGGGAATTATGTGGTGGTAGGGTAGGGTATTTATAGGATGGGAAAGGGGGTGGTTATGGTGTTTTTTTTGGAGGGAAATGAAGGGGTGCTTGGATATTTTTAGAGGGAAAAATGGGAGGGAAATGAAGAGGTGCCTTAGTTTTCCCTCCAGAAATACCTTCTAGAAGGCAATTTTGGAGGGAAAAAATGGAGGGTGGAGATGGGTTTTGATGGTGGATGTAGGGTGGTGATGGAAGGGATAGTTGGCACCAAAATAAAGTAGGAGTAGGTGGTCTTTTTGCTGGAGCTTAGGTAGTAGGGTAGTAGGGTAGTAGGTTTTGGCGCCATGGAGGTGGACTAGCTAAGTTAAGCAGCTTAGCTAGCTTAGCTAGTAGGGAGTAGAGTTGGAGGCATTTGGAGCTAGGGTTTTCAGGGAAAAGAGTTGGAGGTAGTCATCTTGAGCTGCACTAGAGCTGGTGGCTGATTAGCCCATAGTTGTGGGCTATTTAAGTATTTAAGTGCCTACACATTAGGTTAATTCTAACATTTATTTAGCATAAATTAGGATGTAAATAGATTAATTCATAGTTTTAGTTTAATTACATAATCCATGCATTGCATTCATATTTTAAGTGCATTTAGAATTAGCTTAGAATGACATTCATCTAATTAGATAACCAATTAGGTACATTGTTTTCATTAACATAGAAGTTGAGGGTCTGTATATAAATGACCCTAATATTTTAACATTATTTTCTTTATTCTTCTTCTTGCAGGAATGGCTGGCTGCTGCTCCAACGCCACCAGCTGCCACAGTGAAGAACCCATTCAAGGAGGAGCGAATGTGTTGGATCTGGTCGGGCAGCTGATTTCAAATTTGTGCAGGACACTACAAAAGGAGGAGGGAGGCAGCCGAGCTCAGGAGGCCTCCACCACCAACCCACCACTGTGCAGAGAGACCTTCTCTCTTCCATTCCATACTACCGGCCTCTATCGTGGCGGCGAGTCTCCACCACCGTGGGAGTGGTGTAACAGGCCACACCGCCATCCCAAGCTCGTCCGCATTACCGTGAGCACCTTAGCGTGCATCTCCCTCACCGTCGTCACCAACCACCACCGCTGCAGCTATAGTTCAACACCCTTTTAGTCACTTAAGACGTCCGGGAAATTTCCCGGACGTCTGAAGCTACCCACTCACCTTCAGCCTTCACCTCACCGCTCACCTGCGACCACCTGCCTGCGTACCTGTCTGAAGTCCACCCGCACCCGCTCACCTCCAGCCGCTCCCGCACCCTCTGCGAAGAGGCTGCGCACCCGCTCACCTCCAACCACGCATGCCCTCCTCAGCCTGCAACGCCCTCCTCCCGCTCCTGCAGAACCGCCAGCAGCACCCGCTCTCCACGCACAACAGCTTGCGCACCCACCTGAAGCCACCCGCAGCACCTCCCTGTGCCTGCAGAACCGCCAGCAACACTCGCTCTTCACGCGCAACAGCTTACTCACCCGCGCCCACCAGCCTGCAGCGCCCTCCTCCCGCACCTGCAGAACCGCCAGCAGCGCACGGCAGTCCTTACCACCAATAGGCCGTACGCGCTCACCGGCTGCAGCCTCCTCCGCCGGAGCTCATCCGGCCACCGCACGACACGCCCTCACCATTGCTTCGAAGCCCTCTATCCAAGGGACTTCCTCCGAGCTTCCCGCGTCCGGCCATCCACTCCTCATCGCGCAAGGCAAAGGGGAAAAAATCCCCTGTTTTGCTACAGAAACCTGCCAATTAAAAATTACATTTTCTGCCATTGTCACTTTTTAATCATATTTTATTGATTCTGCATTGCGAAAAATATCCTCTAGTTTCTCAGAATTACCATTTCAGCGTTGTTTCTTGCTTAAACCTTAATCTGAACCCTTATTCTGGCGCATATTTTGAGGGGTTTGTTCCCCAATTTTGTTTTGGGCCTGTGTTGGGTAATTTTTGGGAGCTTGTTCCCTTTTCTTTAGATTTAGGTTTTTAGTTTATTGATTACTTTTATTTGCTTATGCATAGGTAGTTCTAAAAAAAATAGAAAAAAAATGAGCTGCCTGCTAGGAGCTGCCTGCCTTAGGACGAACCATTTAGTCTGTATGAGCAGCCTCTAGATGTACTTCTCTGCATTGCGTGCATTCTTGCATCGTAGATCGCTGGAGGCAAGGTACGCATTCTCTTACTTTGCATCCTATTCTTGATCATGCATTGCATTTGGGATTTAATTCAAAGACCACAAAGTTTGTCTTGAAGCGATCTAACAAGTGGTCACATATATTCAAAAAAAGGACTAATTAAAGGAGGGACATCTAAAAATCAAGGACTTGATTGTAAAATGTGGTGTGCGATTCAAAATTCAAAATCATTTTGCGGTGAATGCACACTTATATCTATTGCACCACAGCACTCATTTAGACACTCCTAAGTCTTGAAATGACTAGGACAAGAACCCTCCTATTGTTGGATTCTGAAGTGTTCGGAACTTGAGATCAAAGGTTTTGTAAATCCAAAGAGGGGGATACCCTGTCACGGATTTTTGGGGGTAGTTGAGAAGTACCGCGAAAGCACAACTTCAAAGGAAGGCTTAGGCCTACTTGCATCCCTCGATCTTCCATCTTTGGATTTATTTGACCATTTGAGATTTAGGGAAGAATACCTAAGTTCCAACTAGGTCTTTTTAGGCATTTCGAAGGTTGACAATAGGCACGTAATTGATTGGGCAACTTGTTTTGTCACCTACAATTTGAGCTAAAGTCAAAAGCCTAAATCTGTAAAGACCAAACAAGTCCATTTGAATTGTGTTTGTAGTGCATGCTTGGTAGGCGTTCTCTTAGGAGACAACTTGTATTTGATCCTGAACCTGAAAGAATCCTAAGAAGAGACCTTCCAAGGGTAGAAATGGCTAGTCAAAGGAGCCTTAAGGAATATTTCATCCCAACCAATCAAGCTGGCCCAGCACTATGTAGACCTGGAGCGAACAATCCGTATGAGATCAAAAGTAGTAACATATCCTTTCTACCCTCCTTTTAGGGTACTACTAGGGAAGACCCTTACAGGCATATCGAGGAATTCACCGAGGTCTATTCCACGGTGAAGCTGCAGGGTGTTACTGATGACGCTCAAATGCGGACCCTCTTTCACTTCTCCCTAAAGGACAAAGCCAAGTATTGGTATCACACCCTTGATAATATAAATACTTGGGATGCCCTGAAGAAGGAGTTTTTGAAGAAGTACTTCCCCATGAGCAAAACAAATCACTTTAGGAGGGAAATTATGAGTTTTGTTCAAAAGGATGGGGAAGCATTCCATGATGCGTGGGAGCGCTTTAATGATTTGCTGAGACTTTTCCCACATCACCAGGTGCCTAAATGGCAACTGGTTTAAAGGTTCTACACTGGACTTAATGATTCGCATAGGCAAACTATGGATGGTGCCTATGCAGGAACCTTTCTATCTAAGACTGAGGATGAAGCTTGGAACTTATTTGATACTTTGAGTGAGAATTCTATTCACTTGAATTCTGCCTACATGGATAGAAAGCCCACTCTCATGCAAAGAAAGTTGGAGGCGAATAAAGCAAGGGACACCCAGAATTTAGCCTATCAAATTCAATTATTGAATCAAAACATGGAAAGGGTTATATCGAACCCGAGTTCATTCGTACCTAACACCTCTACATCCCAAGCTTCCGAATGCGTAATTTGTCAAGGCAATACACACGCCACTGTGGATTGCCACTTGGCCTCCCAATTCCCTGAGCTTGTACAAGAGAATTTGAATGCCGCTCAAGGGTTCCGTCTTAGACCTCGTAATGATCCTTTCTCCAACACTTATAATGAGGGATGGAGGAACCACCCAAACTTTTCATGGAGACAAGGAAATGTCTCAAATTCAGGGAATTACAAACCACAATCCTTTCAAAACCATCAAATGAACCAACCTCAGACCTTTACCCAACCTAAAACCTCTGAGATGGATGAATTGAAGGCGATGTTGAAAACTATGCAAGAAAGTCAAAGTGCCATCATCCAATCTCATGACAAGGCTATACATGAGATGAAATCACAACTTGGATACCTTGTTGAGGCAGTTAGACAGAGGGAGACTGGGAAGTTTCCTAGTGCTGCTGAGGAAAATCCTAAAGGGAAAGGGATTATCTTTAGGGAGCATGCTCAGGCGGTGACTATTCTGAGGAGTGGGAGAGAAATTTCCAAACTCGATGCTCCTATAGTCTCACCCCCTAAAAAACCATCCACCCTGACTTTCACCCCCACCGGAGAAGATTTGCCCAAATCTTCTCTACTTGAAATCACCTCACCAGAAGAAGTTGCCCCCGTTCCACCCCTTACTCGACATGAAAACCCTTCCACCCAGAGATCAAGAGTGCCTTTTCCAGAGCGCTTATCCACCTCTGGGCAGACTTCTGCTAGCTCATCTGGAGCCAAAGATAAGACGGATGAGATTATGGAAACTTTCAAGCAAGTACAGATTAACCTGCCTTTGCTTGAAGCTATCAGGCAGATTCCGTCTTATGCCCGCTTCTTAAAGGACCTTTGCACGAAAAAGCGGAAATCTAGAAAATAGGTCCAATCAAAAGTTGTCCTGCCTGATTCTGTTAGCTCAATTGTTCAACATGGCACACCCCCAAAACTTGAGGACCCAGGAGCCCCATACATCTTTGTAGTTATTAGTGACTTACAAATTGATGAGGCTCTACTTGATTTGGGTGCGGGGGTGAACATCCTTCCGAGCTACGTGTATGAACAACTTGGGGGAGGCAATCTGAAGCCTAGCCCTGTATTCCTTCAAGTTGCTGATCGATCACTTAAGACACCACGGGGAATTTTAGAAGATGTCCTCATAAGAGTGGAGGATTTCTTCTTTCCCGTTGACTTCTTAGTTTTGGACACTGACCCTACCAACAAGCCAACCAAACCCTCCATCATTTTGGGCCGCCCCTTCCTTGCAACTTCCCATGCTTCAATTAATTGCAATACTGGGGCATTGAAAATGGGCTTTGGGAACATGAAAATCCGGCTTAATGTGTTTGATGCTTACAAACAAGCTGGACTTGAGGATTGTTCTCAAGTTTAGGTGATAGATAACCTGATTGAAGAGGCAACTCCTGCAATGTTATGTGATGACCCCCTTTAGCATGTCATGCTAAATGAGCATTCCCATCTCTTGGAGGAATGTGAAGGGGATATACTAGAACTAGAGAAATTGCTAGGAGTTTCTGCTGAGTCTCTTCCCCCATCATTTCCGCCGAAGGTAGATTTGCTACCAGAGATGGGGACATCTATTATGAAACCCTCAACCATACAAGCCCCCAACTTTGAGTTGAAACCCTCCCTGACACTCTCAAGTATGTTTTCCTAGGTGCCAATGATACGCTCCCCATTATCATTTCGGCTGTGCTGTCTGAGGCACAGGAGGGAGCCTTGATTGAATGCCTGTCTAGGCATAAGGAAGCTATTGCTTGGAGCATTGCTGACATTAAGGGTATAGACTCTACACTCTACATGCACCACATTTATACTGATGATTCCATCAAGACTTTTAGGGACATGCAGAGACGTCTGAACCCTAATATGAGGGAGGTTGTAAAAAGGGAGATCCTGAAGTTGTTGGACGCTGGGATCATATATCCCATTGCTGATAGTAAATGGGTCAATCCCATTCATGTGGTGCCAAAGATGGCAGGCTTTACTGTGGAACTCAATGACCAAGGTGAACAAGTTGTCACTAGACCCTCAACTGGATGGAGGGTCTGTATTGATTACCGCAAGCTGAACACTGCTACCCAGAAGGATCACTTTCCTTTGCCTTTTATTGATCAAATTCTCGAAAAATTGGCAGGGAATAAGTATTATTGCTTTCTCGATGGATATTATGGGTACAATCAGGTGGCAGTCTTTCCTGATGAGCAGGAAAAGATGACATTCACGAGTCCTTACAGTACTTTTGCATTCACACGTATGCCGTTTGGATTATGTAATGCCCCTGCAACTTTCCAGGGGTGTATGATGTCTATCTTTTCGGACATGATTGACTAGTGTGTCGAAGTATTTATGGATGACTTCTTTATTTATGGCTCGTCTTTCGACTAGTGTCTCCTGCACCTGGAGAATGTGTTGAAATGATGTAAGGAGACTGGTTTAGTCCTCAGCTGGGAGAAAAGTCACTTCATGGTACAGAAAGGAATTGTACTTGGGCATGTTGTATCCAAGCAAGTTTTGGAAGTAGATAAAGCCAAGATTGATTCTATTTCCAAACTTCCATTGCCTACGAATGTCAAACAGATTAGATCCTTTCTGGGCCATGCTGGCTTTTACAGGCGCTTTATTAAAAATTTGAGTAAGATTTCTAGGCCACTTTGTGACTTGTTGGCGAAGGAATCTTCCTTCAGTTTTGATTCAAAGTGTGCCGAGGCCTTTCAAACTCTAAAGGAGGCCTTGATCTCTGCGCCTATTTTCCAAGCTCCTGATTGGACACTCCCATTTGAGCTTATGTGTGATGCTTCGGATTATGCAGTGGGAGCAGTCCTTGGACAAAGGGTTGAGGGAAGACCTCATGTGTTGCATTATGCAAGCAAGACTTTAACCGAACCTCAGCAAAACTACACCGTCACTGAAAAAGAATTACTTGCGGTAGTTTTTGCTCTGGAGAAGTTTAGGTCTTATTTACTTGGGTCTAAGGTGGTTATTTTTACTGATCATGCAGCAGTGAAACATCTCATTGCTAAGAAAGATTCCAAGCCACGTCTGATTAGGTGGATCTTACTCCTTCAAGAATTTGACTTGGAAATACGTGAAAAGAAAGGAGTATAAAGTGTTGTGGCTGACCACCTGTCTCGCCTTCCTCTTAATGACTATTTCTGAAGACATTCGTGAGACATTTCCCGATGAAATTCTGATGGTGGTAACACCAACTTTACCTTGGTATGCAGACATTGTAAATTACTTGGTCACTGGACAAACTCCTGGCTCTTGGGATGAGCAGAAAAGAAAGAGATTCATTTCTCAAGTAAGATATTTTCATTGGGAAGAGCCAGAATTATTTAGAATTGGACAAGACCAAGTATTGAGACATTGTGTGCCTGAAGAGGAACAACAAAGTGTGCTGAGTTTTTGCCATGAACTTCATTGTGGAGGACACTTTGGTGCTAAGAAAGCTACTTTTAAGGTTCTCCAGTCCGATTTTTGGTGGCCTTCCTTATTTAAGAATTCTCATAATTTTTTTAAGGCCTGTATTAGATGTCAACGGACTGGAACGATTGGGAAGAAGAATGAAATGCCTCAACATCCTATTCAACCAGTTGAAATTTTTGATGTGTGGGGAATTGACTTTATGGGCCCCTTCCCATCGTCCCATGGTTTTGAATATATCTTGATGGCAGTTGATTATGTCTCTAAATGGATAGAGGCCATTCCTACGTGCACAAATGACCACTCAGGTTTGAAATTTGTGAAGGCCATTATCATATCCCATTTCGGCTGCCCCAAGACTATTATAAGTGATGGGGGACCTCATTTCTGAAACCACCACTTCAATCGGTTAATTAAGAGTTTGGGAGTGACTCACAAGGTTGCTACCCCTTACCACCCTCAAACAAGTGGCCAGGTTGAAGTATCAAATAAGGAGATAAAAAATATTTTGGAAAAGACCGTTAGACCTGATAGGAAAGATTGGTCCCAAAAGCTCGATGATGCTTTGTGGCCTTATCGAACGGCCTATAAGACCCCTTTGGGTACTTCTCCCTTTCGGATTGTGTATGGAAAAGCATGCCATTTACCTGTTGAGTTGGAACATAAAGCACTTTGGGTTATTCGAAGTGTTAACATGGATTTAGAGAAGGCAGGTAAGGCACGATTTCTAGAATTAAGTGAGCTTGAGGAGCTGAGGAATGATGCTTATGACACCTCTCAAGCTTATAAAGAAAGAACTAAGGTCTTGCATGATAAGTTTATTCTTTGAAAGACCTTTGAGCCCAACCAACAAGTCTAGCTTTTCAATTCCAGACTTAAGCTTTTTCCTGGGAAGTTAAAATCTCGTTGGGATGGGCCTTACATAATCACCAAAATATATCCGCATGGAGCTGTGGAGATCAAAAATCCTTCCTCTTCAGCAACTCCCTTTATCATCAATGGTCAACGGTTAAAATCGTATATAACTTTAGACGTCCATCTGGTTGACGAAGTCACTCTTGAGGAGCCGTAGTTCCTACCATTCTCCGCCTCAGGTAATATCTTCCTTTAGCTTTTTTTGTTTTCAATGAGGACATTGTTTGAACCAGGCATGGGGGAGAGGACCTGAGGCATTTTTTTTATAGCATGCATATAAAAAAAAAGAAAGAAAAAGGGAGAAAATGAAAAAAAAAAAAAGGTTTTGAGCTTAACTGGCTAGATCTTGCATTCTTAAGCAAATCAGAACCCTAGGGTAGACTAAATTAATTCTAGGGTCAAACTTTAGAAGCTAAATGAGCTACTAGCTTTAGACCTTTAGGGTCCTTTGTGGACTTAAAAACTTAAGTAGGTGTTAAGTTGCGGACCATTCCTCAAGAGGTTAAGGAAGGGAAGCTAGGGTTTGAGTTAAAAGGTGGGGTAGTACCTGGAGTCTTATTCTACCTTTTGGTTTACGAGTCCTTGTAACCCAAGCATCCAAATTTCACACACATGGTCTGATAATTAACTTAATTTCTGTCTTTCTGAAAAGAGATTTGGTTCTCTTAGTTTTGACTTAGGAGAGGCTTGAAAACACATTTTGATTGGAAGAGTTCCCGCCGCAGGAGAGGTGGAGTATATACTCACCTTGAGGATGCGATGATAACATATTACCTCCTCGACGCTTGTCTCTTAGGATATCCATCCTACTAGGGGCATGTAAGCACATTGCGCGGTTCAGGTACCATGGGCGGCCCTATCTCGAAGTGCCGATTGCCGTAGGCCTGAATTCGCTTGAGAAATCCATGGGCGATACTATCTCGAAGTGTCGATTGCCAGGAGTTCTTGGGGTCGTTATGGGCGGTGCTATCTCGAAGCATCGAAAGCCAGGCACCCTTCGAGGCATGGTAATGGGGACAATGAATCCGACACAGATCGTGTTGATAGCTGATCTGAGGTTAGACTTAGAAGAATCAAACAAAAAAAAAAGTGTATATTAAAATTAAAAAAAAAAGATCCTTTAACTCAAATAACTCATACCAATGCACAAGCACGGATGCTTTAATATTAGGGATCAATAAACTTTAGGGTAGAGTCAGAAATCAGGGAAACTTGTGCCTGCAACTCGTCTTTAGCCGACCTAGTTTGTAACTTAGCAACTACTTAGGAACCTTGGGTCTAGAATCTGAACTTAATATGCTTCTGAAGGATGACTAAGTGAGTTGAATAGTCAACTTGGAGTGCTAGGTTTAGCTTAATTTTGCTAGGGACTAGCAAAAACTAGGCATGGGGGTATTTGATTAGCCCATAGTTGTGAGCTATTTAAGTATTTAAGTGCCTACACATTAGGTTAATTCTAACATTTCTTTAGCATAAATTAGAATGTAAATAGATTAATTCATAGTTTTAGTTTAATTACATAATCCATGCATTGCATTCATATTTTAAGTGCATTTAGAATTAGCTTAGAATGACATTCATCTAATTAGATAACCAATTAGGTACATTATTTTCATTAACATAGAAGTTGAGGGTCTGTATATAAATGACCCTAATATCTTAACATTATTTTGTTTATTCTTCTTCTTGCAGGAATGGCTAGCTGCCGCTCCAATGCCACCAGCTGCTGCAGTGAAGAACCCATTCAAGGAGGAGCGGATGTGTTGGATCTGGTCGGGCAGCTGATTTCAAATTTGTGCAGGACACTACAAAAGGAGGAGGGAGGCAGCCAAGCTCGGGAGGCCTCCATCACCGACCCACCACTATGCAGAGAGACCTTCTCTCTTCCATTCCATACTGCCGGCCTCTACCGTGGCGGCGAGTCTCCACCACCGTGGGCGTGTGGTGTGACAGGCCACATCGCCATCCGGAGCTCGTCCGCATTACCGTGAGCACCTTAGAGTGCATCTCCCTCACCGTCGTCACCAACCACCACCACCGCAACTACCGTTCAACCACCCTTTCAGTCACTTAAGACGTCTGGGAAATTTCCCGGACATCTGAAGCTACCCGTTCACCTTCAGCCTGCACCTCACCGCTCACCCGCGACCACCTACCTATGTACCCATCTGAAGTCCACCCGCACCCGCACCCTCTCATCTCCAACCGCTCCCGTGCCCTCTTCCAAGAGGCTGCGCACCCGCTCACCTCCAACCACGCATGCCCTCCTTAGCCTGCAGCACCCTCCTCCCGTGCCTGTAGAACCGCTAGCAGCACCCGCTCTCCACGCGCAACAGCTTGCGCACCTGCCTGAAGCCGCCCGCAGCACCTTCCCTGTGCCTGCAAAATCGCCAGCAACACTCGCTCTTCACGCGCAACAGCTTGCGCACCCGCGCCCACCAGCCTGCAGTGCCCTCCTCCCACGCCTGCAGAACCACCAGTAGCGTGCAGCAGTCCTCACCGCCAACAGGCCCCGCCGCTCACCGGCTGCAGCCTCCTCCACCGGAGTTCGTCCGGCCACCGCACGACACGCCTCCACCACCGCTTCGAAGCCCTCGGTCCAAGGGACTTCCTCCGAGCTTCCTGCGTCTGGCCATCCACTCCTCATCGCGCAAAGCAAAGGGGAAAAAATCCCCTCTTTTGCTACAGTAACCTGCCAATTAAAAATTACATTTTCTGCCATTGTCACTTTTTAATCATATTTTATTGATTCTGCATTGCGAAAAATATCCTCTAGTTTCTCAGAATTACTATTTCAGCATTGTTTCTTGCTTAAACCTTAATCTGAAGGCAATTTTTACTTGATTCTTGTCCAAACTAACTACGAACAAACGTTTTTCACTGGTGCGAATTTTAATACATCATTGCCTCCCTATGGATACGACCCACTCTTCTGCGAGTGGTTATTTCTTCTTAAATAATTGATTAGTCAATTTTTCCACCACATTAAATTGCAAATGAGTTTAAAGCGAACAATTGACCAGTCAGTGGCTGCTGAAGAGAGCTGGAAGGAGCTATCTTAGCTGGCTTGGCTTGCTAGTTCTTTGCTAGCTACTAAGCTAAGCTAAAGCAAGCTGGCTTTTGCTGAAAGGAGCTGAGGTGAGCTGGGTCTAATGCTCCCAGGGAGGATCAAGCTGGGTGAGGCAGCTAAGGTAGCTTAGCTCAACTGAGTTGAATAAGCTGAGTCCCCAGGAGTTGGACTTGAGCTTCCAAAGCTGGAATGAAGTCATCTTTACCTGGTCAAAGTTGAGTAGAGCTGGATGTAGCTAGACTTGAGCTAGGGTGAACTCCAGTCAACTCAGATGAGCTAGTTAGAGCTCCCTGTGGGCTAATGGGAGCTGAGATTAGCTAGACTAAGCTAAGTTGAGCTGGATCTGAGCTGACCTGAGCTAGGGTGAGCTAAGATGAGCTCTCTTGAGCTACCATGCAGCTGAGATGAGCTCAATTGAGCTAAGATGAGCTAACCCTAGTTCAAGTGAGCTGGAATCCAGCTATGGTGAGCTGGATCAAGATGAGTTCCAGTTAGTCTGAGCTTCTTCTTCACCAGTTGCCTTCCTGAGTGCTAGGGTTTTGGAGTTCTGACAATCTGCATATCCCTAACACTCACAAAAACACATTAAAAAGATAATAAAAAGTGCAATGCATGCCTAACCTAATTGACACCTAAATGCAGCCCAAAAACTCGTTTGCGAAGCAAAATCCTAAGAGCTAAGTTTGTTTTAATGCATAAAAATGATGATAAACTGGCGTTTATCACACCCCCATGCTTATCTTTTGCTAGTCTCTTAGCAAAACTTAAATTTTTACAAAACGGAATTTTTGGGAAATCTAATTTTTTTCTACTTTTGAGGAGAAATAGATTAAGGGACCTTGGTTGATCTAAACACAGGAGATACAGGATTTGTTGAAGATAAACATCGAGATTTGTTTTGGATCCAACAATTAGATGAAACGGGATCAATATATCCTCTAGAAACTTCACAATTTAACTCCTTGTTAATTCAGATGACTTGAAATTTTTGTTTTTAGGATTTTTCTGGCTCATGAATCTGATTCGCAACTTGCAAAAATCCTTTAATGCCTTGTGTTTGTGCTTGTGAAAAGCCAAAATTTATAGGAGCATGTTAATTTATTATTACTTTTTTTTTGTCCCCAGTGCTTATTTTTAGCTTAGTCTTACAACAGATGTGCCAGTATCATCATTCCCGTTACCATTCCTCAAGCAAGCTCTGGTGCCAGTACTTCGGGATAGCACTATCCATGACACCACCCAGGAGCTCACAACCCCAGAACACGATGCAATGTAAAGAGGCGCTCCAAGCAAACTCAAGCTCTTGCTCCAACACTATAGGTAGAGCACCATCCAAGACACTTGAGCTGCTAAAATGCGCTTTAATGCTCTGTCAAAAGATATGAAATATAGATATGGAGCAGCGCCAAGGTGGTAACATGTTGACATCGCATCCTCGAAGGAGGTATTTTCCTTCTCCTCGGCGGTGGGAACTCAAACCAATGATCTGCTTCAGACTTTTGCTAAGTCCAAACAAGGGAGTTTTTCAAATTTTTAGTTGTTTTTAAGTGTTGGCTTGTGTGTGAAAATTGACACAAGAAAGTTTCTCAAGACATGCAAGTTTTTGAATCAGAAACTAAGTCAAATACTTTCCGTATTACAAAATAGGATCAAGTCACCTGAACTATCATGAGTTCAGGTGGAATTTTAGAGAAGGATATCTGATCTAGTCTAAAATAAACTCTGGAATTCTAATGATCAGATCCATGTCTTCATGCTTAGTTTGTTAAAGATTAAATCCCATTGTACCAAAAGTGAATTTTTCGACCTTAGTCCCGATTTCAAAATTTTTCCTCAAAAAGTTTTTCATAATTTTTTTTGGTATGCAAGAAGGAAATAAATTAAAGAAAATTGCATGTTTTTAGGTTTTGAACATCCTAAATCGATCGTCAAAATTTAAAAACACCCCCCCATGCTTAAGATATGCCATGTCCTCATGTATTAGGGGGAAAAGGGATCACCTTAGTGAAGAATGGTTAGGTTTAGGATGAACAATACCTGGAAAAAGAAGAAAAAGAGAAAGAAAGAAAAAAATGATGGGTTACCTCCAATCTAGTGCTATCTTTTACGCCATTCAGCCGAGCGTGAAGGTATGCACGGAAGACATAAAATCATGTAAATAATTGGACACTTCGATGCCCGCAAAAAAGGTGTCTTCTTCTAAATCCCTAGTAAATTGATTAGAAGCAATATTGGGATCAAAGTTGGATGGAAAATGATAAGTGTAGCCTGAGTCTGGCCATGGTTTTAAATCAGGTTGGATGCCAAAGTCGGGCGGGGTTGGTGGCAGGTCCGCACGAAAGGAGTTGGGGAAGGAATGGTGAGGATTCGGTGAAGTTAGTGTGGAAAAATTAGGTGCATGAATAGTGGGTGGGTTAGGGTGCTTAGGGGGGTACCAGGAATAAATTTGGGGTCAAGACAAGTTTCCGAATCACAGATTTCGTCGACCACTATTTCTGAATCAGAGTCGTCAAAAAAATTATGGTCGGTGAGGGTATCTATTAACATTGTCTCCACCATATTGGAAATTTCAGTATCTGAGTCCTTAAAGAAGTTATCATCATGGAATCTCCTGGAGGATTTGAAAATATCTAAAGTGATAGTTTGGCATGCACAGTTGATATCCATTTTGCCTGTGTGGCAATTGATATTTGCCTTTGCAGTGGCCAAAAAAGGGCGTCCAAGGATTATTGGGGAGTCCAGTAATGATTCGGGTGCCTCAATGTCAAGAACCAGAAAGTCTGTAGGGAAGACACAATTCTGGATCTTGACCAAAACATCCCCGACAATTCCAGGAGGTTTGATTGTAGATCGGTCGGCTCATTGCAGGGTAACCTTGACGGGTTTTAATTCACCGATCTGAAATTCTTCAAATAAACTTGTGGGAATAATATTAATTGAGGCACCAAGATCAAGGAGAGCGCGATTAAAGGTAGTGTGATTAATAATTACAGAAATTAAAGGTGCCCCTGGATCTTTCATCTTAGGACGCAGCTTACTCTGTATGACAGAGCTTACTGTCTCCGAAAGATGCACCTGGCCTAGATTTTTGGCCTGCCTTTTAGGAGTACAAATCTCCTTCAAAAATTTAGCATAGGCAGGTATATATTTGATGGCATCTAGGAGAGGAATATTGATATGAACTTGCCCAAATAGATCCATGAGTTCTTCTGTAGTGGGCTCAGATTTCTTTTTTCTGTTGGTGGTGGGGAGGAGAGCTTGTAGGAAAGGGATAGGAATCTTGTCTTGAGATTTTTGTATTTCTTTTTCTTCCTAATGGGGAGGTGGGGAGTCAATTCGCACAGGTATTTCACCAGGTTTGTGTGAAGGCCCGGGGTCCATGGTGGTTTTCCCACTCCTCAAAGTAACTGCATTTGTAGTCGGATTATTATTTGGAGGAGGTGGGAGGGCCTGTGATTGCAGAAACCTAGGCGGCTGCTGAGGTGGTGGATTAGGAGGAGGCTGATTCAGATAGTGTGGAGTTCTGCCTGTATAATGGTTTCCTTGGTGATTAGTGTTGGGCATGCGTTGGGACGGAAGATGTCCTGCAGGTCTTTGCGTGGGAGTAACCCCAATCTGATTGTTCAGATTTGTGATGGTGCGAGTTGCTTCTGTCATTTTTTTTTGCATATCCTGTAGGGTTCGCATCATCTGGGCATTGATGACTTGTTGGGATGGCCCAGGATGGAAGTTTGGATTCGACCCATGCCCATTAAAATGATATGGTTGGGAGGAAACTTGATTATTCCAGGAATAGTTCGAGTAATTTTTCCAATTGGAAGAATTTTTAAAGGGCTCCTGGATGGTAGAAATATTTTGAGTGGGGTTAAGATCTGGATAGTTATAATTCCCCAGTGAATCATGGGCAACCTCAGAATAATCAGCGAGTAGTGTTGAGATTGTGCAAATTTTCTCTTTGTGGAAAGTTAGGTTGGGTTAGATGTGGGTGTGGAGCTTGAGTTGATGTGGCCAGTCTTTCCTCAATTTTATTTTGATTAATATGCATCTGGTCAAGTTTTTGAGCGATCAATTGAAGATCGTCTTGGGTGACAGGGATAGATTGAGTGCCTATTTCATGAACACCGAACTATGGGTTTTGGGTTCTGCAAAATGTGTTCATGGAAGCTTGATTAAATGAGTTTTCACTCATTTCTTCAAACAGGTCGTAGGCACTTTCAGCATCTTTATTTAAGAAGTTGCCGCCACACGAGGCATCGACAAAATGTCAGATTTGATCTTCTATTCCATGATAGAAGATTTGTACGAGCTGCCATAAAGGAATCTTGTGGTGTGGGCAACTTCTTAAAATATCTTGAAATCTTTCCCAAGAATCATGGAAAGTTTCACCAGATTTTTGGTGAAAGGTCGTAATAGATCTTCGCAAGGAATTGGTATGACCTATGGGAAAGAATTTCTTGAGGAAGGAGCTCTTGAGCTGAGGCCAAGTTGTGATGGGTCGGCCAATGGTCCTGAACCAATAAGCGGCCTTATCTTTAAGAGATAATGGAAAAAGCCGCATCAGCCATATGTCTTCTTGCACATTTCGGGAACGGGTTGTTTGTGCAAGAAGAGTTAGCTCTTCAAGGTGGTTGAAAGGGTCTTCCCTAGGAAGGCCATGAAAGTGTTTAATTAGGTTCAGGACAACAGGCTTGATCTCAAAGTCCCCCTCTGGTATGACCACCCCTGGTCATTCCTCATAATAAGACGGATCATAGAAATCTTTTAGCGGAACAACAGGCTGCTGATGGGGTGGTGGGTTTGGCCTTGGATTGGCTAGGTTTTGGATGTTCCTAGTCAATGTTTGTTGATTGGAATTTAATTTATTAATCTGATCAGCCATCAATTTTAAAAGATCAGGTAGGGGGTCTTGATGTTGTGTTTGGGGCAACTCAAGATTCGGGAGCTCCAAGCGTGGGAAGTTAATGGTGGGTTGGTTTTGGGTGGAAGGGTTAGAATTAGGGTTAGTGATGGGGTTAGAGGTAAGGTTAGAGGTGGAAGTGGAAGGGTCAGTGGACCTATTTTGTTGTGTTTCCATTTTTTCAGGAGAAGACAGAAAAAGTGGTCTTTTTGCATGGGGGCGAAATCAAATGGTCCTTCCAAGTACGGATTTTGAGACCGTCGCTCGTGCATAAAATGGAAGAACGGGAGAGGAGGAGAAGACAAAGAGATGAGTGAAAGTGTGCAATTCAAGCAAACAAACCTAGACCTAACTTAAATGTGACTCCCTAACAATAACCTAAGACTTGGTCTATATAGAAAATAAGTAGTCAATAGTGAATACCCATTCTATCAACAAATCTAGCCAAGTTGCTTAAGGGGAGGTTTGGGCCCAAGCGTTTCTCAGGGAAAACCCCAGGTGCTTGTACAAACCCGCGCCTGGTCGTTTGACAGGGCCCCTCAGCCTGAACACCATATATAGATGACAGAATTGGTACTAACTAAAGAAAACTTAAGACCTAAATAGCAAGCCTAAGTTGATAAAGCCTTAGGGGTCAAGTTGCTACAAATTTTAATTAGGTTTAGGATGCTATAGTGTACATGGAATGTGGAGGGCGTTTATTGGGTTGTTGCCCTGTTATTTTGATTTTTGTGTGTGTATGCAGGAATTGGAGAGTGGCTCCAATGAAAATCAAGTTGTCACACAATTTTTTGTATTTTTGTCTTTTAGGATTTGATTTAATTAAATGTGTTTTAGGGTTTTTCTCTTTAAATTTTCAAACAAGTTTGAAAGTTCACAATCAAAGGAAAGACAAGTTGTATTGGTGATAGTTAATTTCCTTTAATGTGAGTTTTAAAAAGAGAGAAAGAAACCCTAAGTCAATTATCCCTAAGACAAAAATTTACTGCCAATGAATTAATTTTAGGCTTTCTGTATTAAGTAGTGGTCCAAACAAGTCAAACAACACCACTAATTTGAAGAAAATAAAACAAGGATTCCAAAAAATATTTTGTAATATTTTAGGAAGTTTTTTGGTAATTATTTCGAATTTTTAATTATACTGGTGTTAAAGTCCAGAAATGATACATGTGGGTATTTTGGACTTTTCAGTATTACCACCGACCTCAGAAAATTTTTGCGATTTTATATGATGTGTAAAATTTCACAAGGATTCCAAAAAGATGAATTTCACAAAAATTGGATGAGCATAAAAATTCTGAAAATTTACGGATAGTAGCAAAACAAGAAGATGAGAGGGTGTGACCCCTCTGCGTCCACGAATTTTAAAAAATTAAATACAAATCCAATTGGTCTGAAATTTGGACAAGATGTTCCTAAATTAATTTGGAATCACCGTATGAAATTTTATGATTTTAGGATGCCTGTGGTGTTAGGAATCGATTTTTCAAGTCCGGATAGAAATCTGGACTCGAAAAATAGAACACCAATACTTGCAATGGAGTGGTGTTAAAGAAGCATTCAAGCAAACAATGGATTTTATATGGGCACCACTCCACTTAATTAAATTGTTTATGGTCCTGAAAGCCAAGTTTAATATTTTTTGGTAGTCTTTTAGCATAAATGTGACAAGAAAGGGGAACCAACCATAATTTCACGGGAAGAAAAGGATCTTTGAGCTCTCGGTTCCAGATTCCGGCCTTCCCGCTATATTTCCTGCACACAAAAAAGAAGGAATGAGAAGGGGATGAGATCCACTTCAAGCAAGAGAAAATTAACTAATGCAAAGCCGTGCCTCCCCGGCAACGGCACCAAAAAGTGATAGCGAAAATACGCAGTTTGTTAATTAGGTAATTTAGTGTTGTTGCAACGCGTAAATTCGCTTTCGCTTTTAAATTTATATTCCTAGATAGGAGAGTATCTAGGGTTGTCCAAGGAGGCCAAATGTTTGCAAAATTTATTCTCTTGCTTGGAATATAAATCTCAACTTTCTTTTTGGTATTTTTCAATATATCATTTTTTTGTTTTTGAAATTAAGGCAACATGCGAAATTGTGGCGGGAAAGTGACTTACACTTCAATTCAATAGACTACTTCTAAAGTGGCAAGCAGAGCCTCTCCCTAAGCTCATTCTAGGCAAGTGGAGGCCTAGAATAATTAGGGAGAGGGAGTGAAGAATGCTAAAAACAAAGCAATTAGAAATGAAACTAAAGAAATTGCAAAGAAGGCAACTAGATTAATGAAAAAGTTTTACAAAAAGCCTAGTAAATGAATTCTTCTACTACTAGAAAAATTGCAATAAAGAAAAGGAAACACAAATCCTCTAGATAGATGGTGAAGAAGAGGGCTTCTTGCTCCAAGCTTGGTAGCTCCCAAGCTTGAAAAGAGTCCTCCAACTCATTCCTTGCTGTGCTCCGCCAAGGTGATGTCCTCCAAGGCAAGCCCTAAGGGGGTGTGCCCTAAGCTTCTATCCAAGGGTGGACGTCCACCCTAAGTCCTTCTCCCTTGCCTGGCCATCCTCCTTGAAGTGGAAGAGCCCTCCACCTTGGCGTGGCCCAAGTTGAAGAGAGTGGGGAGAAGAAGGCACCAAAAGGGCTGGTGATGTGCCCCTTTAATCTCCTTCTCTACTCCTTCTTCTTGGCCGTAGGTATAGGTGGTATAGGTAGCAAAATACACTAATGGAGGATGGGAATTATGTGGTGGTAGGGTAGGGTATTTATAGGATGGGAAAGGGGGTGGTTATGGTGTTTTTTTTGGAGGGAAATGAAGGGGTGCTTGGATATTTTTGGAGGGAAAAATGGGAGGGAAATGAAGAGGTGCCTTAGTTTTCCCTCCAGAAATACCTTCTAGAAGGCAATTTTGGAGGGAAAAAATGGAGGGTGGAGATGGGTTTTGATGGTGGATGTAGGGTGGTAATGGAAGGGATAGTTGGCACCAAAATAAAGTAGGAGTAGGTGGTCTTTTTGCTGGAGCTTAGGTAGTAGGGTAGTAGGTTCTGGTGCCATGGAGGTGGACTAGCTAAGTTAAGCAGCTTAGCTAGCTTAGCTAGTAGGGAGTAGAGTTGGAGGCATTTGGAGCTAGGGTTTTCAGGGAGAAGAGTTGGAGGTAGTCATCTTGAGCTGCACTAGAGCTGGTGGCTGCTGAAGAGAGCTGGAAGGAGCTATCTTAGCTGGCTTGGCTTGCTAGTTCTTTGCTAGCTACTAAGCCAAGCTAAAGCAAGCTGGCTTTTGCTGAAAGGAACTGAGGTGAGCTGGGTCTAATGCTCCCGGGGAGGATCAAGCTGGGTGAGGCAGCTAAGGTACCTTAGCTCAACTGAGTTGACTAAGCTGAGTCCCCGGGAGCTGGACTTGAGCTTCCAAAGCTGGAATGAAGTCATCTTTAGCTGGTCGGAGTTGAGTAGAGCTGGATGTAGCTAGACTTGAGCTGGGGTGAACTCCAGTCAACTCAACTGAGCTATCTAGAGCTCCCTGTGGACTAATGGGAGCTGGGATGAGCTAGACTCAGCTAAGTTGAGCTGGATCTGAGCTAACCTGAGCTAGGGTGAGCTAAGATGAGCTCTCTTGAGCTACCATTCAGCTGAGATTAGCTGAATGGAGCTAAGATGAGATAACCCTAGTTCAAGTGAGCTGGATCAAGTTGAGTTCCAGTTAGTCTGAGCTTCTTCTTGACTAGTTGCCTTCCTGAGTGCTGGGGTTTTGGAGTTCTGATAATCTACATATCCCTAACACTCACAAAAACACATTAAAAAGATAATAAAAAGTGCAATGCATGCCTAACCTAATTGATGCCTAAATGCAGCCCAAAAACCCGTTTGCGGAGCAAAACCCTAAGAGCTAAGTTTGTTTTAATGCATAAAAATGATGATAAACTGGCGTTTATCATAGGGTTCCTACATCCTCCACAGATCCATTTTCTTTGGAGGATCCCGACTCTGACCAAGTAGATCCGACTTAGCCAAACCAACGATTAGCACTGCCATATTTGTTTGACCCACAAAATACCTGGTGGGCTCAGCATCTATTGATTCACATCCATCAACCCACCAGATTTATTGGGTTTGGGCTGCATCATCTTCCTGTAGATAGGAACAAGCACCTGGTTGGACCAACCAGGCTATTGATCAAGGTGCTTGTTCTACAACACTTTGATTTGACCACCCCTTCTCCTTGACCACCTTCTGCTCAGCTAAAGGCATTGAATTTAGCGCTTAACAGAAGGCAACCCATCATTATAAAAAGTCATGACCCTTCTGATCAACCTTTTGACCTACACTTGTACTGCACTTTGAGTTTAATTTTAAAACAGTCGACTCTACCTTTGGTATTTGTATCAAAGCTTAAAATCATCTGCAATAGTCATCCTGACTCGTTCACTCACCCTTTGATCTTGTTCTAACCTTTGAACCAAGCTGATTTCATACCCTCTGGTTTACAATGAGGATATTGCAAAACTTAGGCATGGGAAGGTGTTAAAGTGCAAACACATGGAAATTCAAATTCTCTAAAGGGTTCTCTAAAAAAGAAATACATATTCAAAAAACCAAAAAAATAAGAAATTGACAAGGAATAAACAAATGGAAAGAGGAGGAAACTTTTGAGAATTTTGATTGCATAACATTCTTGAGAAGGAAAAAAGGAGAGAGTTTAAATGTCAAAAAGGAGCAACATTCAAGAACAAAAATGATAGTCATTAGCACTTGATCATGGAAATTACTTAAGTTCTAAACCTAATCAAAAGAAAAAAATCAAGTCCTGAAATGATAAAGAGGCAAAGAGATTAGTATGACTGCTAATCTTAGTTCTCTTGGGCTTATTTTAGGGCGTAAACATTCATGTATCCATTAAGATTCGGATTTGTCCTCAAGAGGTTGAGGAAAGTGTGAGGCTGATGTATTAGGTTTAAGGCTTAGGCATTATTCAGCCCCGTTGCCTGCCCTTTAGTTTGCAGGACTTGGTAACCTAAGCACCCAAAATCACACACTTAGTCTGGTTCAGTGCATTTAATAAAGAAAAATCTGCCAAAAGTGTTCTATTATGGAAAATCATCCCGAGGATCTAAGCTTAGTAGTGGCTCGACAACACAAGTTGATTGGATGAGTTCCCAACGTGGAGAGGTGGGAAATCCTCCTCGAAGATGCGTAATAACATATCGTCTCCTCAGTGCTTATCTCCTAGGATATCTAAATATCCTACCAGAGGCATGTAAGCATCTTGTGCTGGTTCAGGTGCTATGGGTGGGATTATCCCAAAATGTCAATTTCCTGGGCCTGAATTTAGCTACAGAATGCCATGGTTAGCACCATCTCGAAGTGTCGAAAGCCAGGGTTCTGGGGTGATGGGAACACCATCATGAGCCCTAACTAGCCCAATTTGGTTTGATAAAGTTGATAAAAGCTCCTACATAACCATCAGAGGGTCTTATGTGCATTCTATTCTATTTTATGAAAAAGAGAACACAGGGTTATTTATGCCATTTTAATTGCATTTCATAAATACAGAATAACAACAGGGAATTCCATGGGTTAATTAAAGGTCAAATGGTCATTAATGACTAATAAGAGGGTCCGTGCAAACAGAAACGAGTTTTCACACATTTCATGAATTAATGGACATGAAATATACTACCCTCCGGATAGGTTTGCTGGTCCCTCATACATAGCTAGGGATCTTTTTTGTAATGTTTTGTTTGATATAAAATATACTGGCCTCCAGATTGCTATTGTCCCACGATAGCATTCCTCAATGTTTCAAAAAAAAAAGAGAATTAATGGACATCGGAAACCCTAAGTTCAGACCCACTTAATTAACTGAGGTTCTGGTCAGGATAAAATTCACTTAAACCTTCTAAAAATCATAGAAAAATATTCTATAAGGCTTGGTATCCTTGATTAGACCATTTGAACCCATTTTGACCAAAAACAGAGTCTTAGAAAGTTGCCCTAATTTGGGTTTCTTCATAAGTTACCCAGTCAAACTTGGCCAAAACCAAAATACAACTTCACCATCAGATTCCTAGAGCCCAAATTAGGTTTGTAGCAAAATTTAGGCTCAATCAGAGATCATTTCAACCTAGTTTGCATTTTGGTCCATTCAGACTCTTTCTTTCTCACATACACCCCTAACTTTCAAAAATCCTTACAAAGACCCCCTTAACTTCGTTGTCTTCTTCACATTTGGTTCTCTACCACCATGGCAGGTGTGAACCCACGCAGCCAAGCTTCAATCAAGGATACCTCCCAGATTTCTCGATCAATCCCTTCCAAAATTGGAAGGGAAGATCTTAAGGTTATCCCTAAACATTTAAACCTAATCCTAAACACCAAATCTCCTCGTGGAGCTCGTGCGAACTCCTTGAAATTACAAATCCTATTCCCTGATTTCCTGAGCTTTCAAGCTTGTTTCCAAGCTTGAAAGCTCGCCCAATGGCCTATATAAGACCCTCCTCACCTACCTTACCTACTTAGTGAGTTTAGAGCCACAATTCCTCTTCCTTCCCTACCTCTGGCTTGCTCCAACTCATCTCCAGTGACCTTCTACCTTCAAACTCTTCATCGACCACCACATACAATAGGCGGTTGGATCCGACTTCCCGTTGCATTCTGCACATTGCCATACCTGCGAGGAGCTTTCTAACCCCTTCGTCGTCACCGTTCCCTCTCCCAGAGCCTTCACCTTCTCTGATGTCGACCATAACACAATCGGCGCCAACTCCATCCTCCTTCGTCCAATAGCTAGTCCCCTTGACTCATCATCATTTTCTTATCATCACCGCTCCTCCAAGACTCGACTTCAACCGCTCACGCGTCCGCTCTGACTCCATCTTCCAGCTCATCGACATACCTCCAATGAGCTTTTGCACCGGCTCTACTCCACCATTCTGCACGCTATCGACCTCCACACCATCGCTGTGTCCACGTGAGCAAAAACCCTCAAGAAATTGAGGGGGTTGTTGTGCCGATTGCTCCACCGAACACCACCCCTTCACCTTCATATTGTCTAACATTTGATCCTGCTAATTTGTGTTCCTGTGGCTCTTTGGTTACTTATCTATGTGGATTATTTGATCGAGGCTTACTGTTCACTTATTTGGGATTATTGTGAAGGGTAATTTCTGACTTAAATCACTATTTTACCCGATTCTTTTTGCATTTTGATACTGATTCTCATATATATATATTATTATTAAATAGAATTATTGTTCAAATATGTGCTAGAATTGTGATCTTTGAAATTAAATTGCAATACTTACTCCTTGTGTTAAACCTCAAATTTTCTGACGATTCTTCGAGATATAAATTGTATCTATTTTCAAGCTATTTTGGCTATATTACAACGAAGCAATTTTAAAACCCTGTTTTAGCCCGTTAACATGGGGGTTGCTATGGGCAGTGCTTTCCTGAAGCATCGAAAGGTAGGGGCCCTTTGAGAATTGATGGTGGTGACAAGGAATTCGATACAGACCATGTTTAGAGCCAAGTCGAGGCTGGATCTAGGGAAATCTAAAAGGAAAAGAGAGAGAAACTCTCCAAATGAAAAATATACTTCTATTTCTCTCTTACAAAAAAAATGCACTAGCAAACTGAACCTGGACCTGTTACGTTTATGCATAGGTGCTTTAACCGCTGGATTCAACAAACCTCTAGGTAGTTTTTGTGGGCCTTAGAAACCTTCGCGGTAGACTGAGGTTGAATTTGGTCAGGTCTGGATCTTGATTGTTACTTGAATACCTCTAGGCCTACTATTAGCATTCTGACTTAATTTCTAAAAACTAATAAGAATCAGGACTCTAAACATCAATACATGGTCTAGAACTCTAGTTCTTTTCATAAGATTTTAGTAAGGGACTAGCAAAAGTTAGGCATGGGGGTATGATGATAACATCATCATCAGCCATAATTAGGTTTAATTAGGTAGAATCAATTGAGAACTGCTCCTACATAACCGCCAGAGAGTCATAATTCATTGCATATCCTTTCTGAGAAGAATGCATCAAATTAGGGTTAAATTTGCAGTTTTAGCAGAAGATCAAAAATGCATAACAATCATGCGATTTGCTAGGGGTTAAATGAAGGTCAAATGAGCATTAATGGATAATAAGAGGGTCCAAGCAGACAAAAATGGGTTTTCACACATTTCAAAAATTAATGGACATCTGAAACCCTAATTTCAGACCTAGTTAATTAACAAATGTTTTGGTTAGGATAAAATTCACCTAACCTTCTAAAAGTCATAAAAAAATATTTCATAAGGTTTGGTATCCTTGATTTGACCATTAGAACCCATTTTGACATAAAATAGAGCCTTAGATAGGAAGTTGTCCTAATTTGGATTACCCAGTCAAACTTGATCAAAATTGAAATTTGACTTCACCATCAGATTTCTTGGGTCCAAATTAGATCTGTACCAAAATTTGGGTCCAATCAGAGTTTATCTTGACCTAGTTTGCCTTTCAATCCAGTCAGACTCTTCTCTCTCACTTGAACCCCTAGCTTTCGAAATATATTACAAAGACCCTCTAACTTTGTCATCTTCTTCACCAACTAGACTTTGCCGCCTTCATGTTTGCAGAACTCCTAAACCCATTAGCAACCGACCTTCAATCAAGGATTGCTCCCTGATTTCGTAGCCAAACCCTTCCAAAATTGGAAGGGAGATTCATGAAGAGATGCCCTTCAACTTGAACCTGGTCTTGCCTTCCAATTCTTGCCCTAGGGTTCATGCGAACTCTTGGAAGTTTCCAATTCCTACACCATGATTTTCGAGATTTCAAACTTGGTTTCCAAGCTTGGAAGCTCGACTCTAGGCCTATAAAAGACCCTCGTCCACAACCTTACATCTTTAGCTTGGTTTGGACTGGAATACCCCCTTCTTCTCCTCTCTCTGGCCAACTCCTCTGCAAGCTCAGGTGAGCTTCTCCATCTACCTTCCTGGCCCTCTGCCATAGACAATAGTCGATGGGAGCATCTTCCTCATGTTCTTTTGCTTCTAGCAATACCATTAGAAGCCCTCTAACTCCATCTTCCTTGCCGTTCTCCCCTACCAGAGGTATTCTCGTCTTCGGCGCCGGCCATACCACAATCGGCATCTACCTTCCCTTTCGTTCGTTAGAATTAGGTTACATAGGTTCATTTCTCCCTCTACTTCCTTTTCATCTCCTTTATCCCTCAATCCGACCACCTACGCGCCTTCATGCCCGTCATCTTCCCCACTCACGGCCAAGCCCTGGCGAGGCCTCCCCAACACTACACACCTCTGTTCGCCTCGCCATCAACTCCATTAGCATCTCCACACCTCCACATTCAAAATCCCTCAACAAATTTTGACTTCCACTCACCCAAATGCACCCTCAACCAACCCACCTTCTCACAATCTCCGTCGATCTCCACAGACCACCTCACTCACTTCCATGACACACCAACACCTGAGTCACCTTCGAGCTCATGTTAATGTTTTTAGGTCACGCTGATCGTTGCCCATCGCCACCTTCACCTGCAATTAAGCTTGACCTCCTCTAGCATCAGGACCACCTGCTACCACTTCTAGGCTATGGGGAATCAAGACCAAAACCTCTCCAGGTCCTCAATTAGGTGAGAGGACTGCAGCTACTACTCCAACCAATGAAGTCTCCATAGCTGCAGCTACGCGAGAACGAGAAGTGGGGATAATCCCACATCGATGGAATATGAACGCCTGCACTCCCATAAAGTGGTTTTATGCTAGCATCTGACTACCCAAGACACTGAGGGGTCAAGTCCCTCACACCCCCGCACATACCCGTTAACCCACCTATGCCACTCCTTGGTCACCACACATGTCGGTGGCCCTAGACACTGTACAAGATCCATATACCTGAGTATTTGGGTTTGACTATGGGCATTGTGTTTGAGAGAAGAAGGGGAGGAGGAACTGTCAGAGACTAGGGGGGTTTGCTCTCTAAAGCTTAGTCTCCTGTGCTGTGTGCTAAAAGGCTAACACTTAGCTGTGAGAAGAACAAGGAAGGTTTGAGAAAGAGGAGGCTCGTGAAAGCAAAAGAATAGAAGGAAAGGAAGGAAAGTAGAAGAGAAGAAGCAAAAGAAAAAGGCTCTGAACAGCACTATAGTAGGGCTGCATTTAAGTCGTTTGATGATAAATACCCGACGTCTGATTTGAGTTTATTTGAGATACTATTGCATTATTGAAGTAATATGGTTAAGGTTGAATTGAAATATTTCATGCATCCTTAGTTAAGAGGATTAGTGGTGATCTAAATTACCATTGTTTTTTATTCTCTTTCCTTTTTTGTTCCATGCAATCTCTAGATACATTGAATTTCATTGAATAAATAATATGATAGGTTATTATTCATTTAATATCTCTTTTGTGCTTCAATTATGGTGCTCATTTACATGCAATTAAAGATTAGCACATGAATTCCATATTTGATCTCTATTTTCGACCTCAACTTCAATTTAGATTTCGAATAATAAATTTTATCTGTTGATTAAGCTATTTAGGAGGCTTTGCTACAATGTAAAGACTTAAAAACTCCTATCTTGCCCCGTCAACACCACTTTAACCACCACCACCACCACCAAGGGACACCACAAAATTGGTGCCAAAACCCTTCATAACCAACTCCAAGTTGGAGCCACTTTTCCCTCCAAAATCTCCCTCATCACCACCATACACCTACCCCTACAAGCTATCCGTACCCTACACATAACCCCCCTTCTAGAACCCTCCTTGGTGGCACCAAAATGGAGGATTTTTTTCATTTTTGGTGCCACCTTTAGGTTCCCTTCCACCACATAACCACCACCTATGCACCCCCCTCCTTGGCGCAATTAAACCCCCACCATAAGATCCCTAGCTACCCACCAAGCCTAATCCTAGCCATTCACTTGCCCGTGCCAACTATCCCCCTCTCCACTTCTATATATACCTACCTTAACCACCACCTAAATTCCATCTTTTCAATTAGTTTAGTTTCTACCTGCACCAGCTACACTTCAGGCCAAGGAAGAAGAAGAAGAGAAGAAGAACAAGGGAGCAACTTACTCACCCCCTTGGTGCCTTCTTCTTCTCCTTCTCCCTTATGCCACGCCTAGGAGGAGGAGTTCTTCATCAAAGGGGATGTCTAGGCAAGGAGGAAGGAAGGCTAGGGTGGATGTCCACCCTTGGAGAAGAACACTTGGAGGAACACAAGAAGGAAGGAGCAAGGTAGCATCTTCTTCAAGCCTGGGAGCTACTAAACTTGGAGCGAAGACCATTCTGATGATAACATCATCATGAGCCATAACTAGCTTTAATTAATTAGAATCAAGTGACAAATCCTCCTACATAATCACCTGAGATTTGTAATTCCCTACACATCCATTCTGAGAGTACATAATATCAGGGTTAATTCTACAGTTTTAACATCACATTATGACAACAGAGTAACCACAGGGTTTGCAAGGGTTAATCTAAGGTCTAAAGAGCATTAAAGTCTAAAAAGAGCGTCCATATAGATAAAAATAGGGTTTCACACATTTCGAGAACTGATACAACTCCAAAAACCCTAATTTTGGGCCTACTTAAATTACTAAGGTTCTGGTCAAGATAAAATTCATCTAAAGCTTATAAAATTCATAGAAAAATATTCCTTGAGGTTTGGTATCCTTGATTTGACCTTTGGAACCAATTTTGACCTCAAACAGAGTCTTAGACGGAATTCTACCCTAATTTGGGAACCAAAATTGCCCAGTCAAGCTTAGTCAACACTCAAATCCAACTTCATGATCAGATTCGTTGGGTCCAAATTAGGTTTGTATCAAAATTTGGGCCCAATCAGAGTTTATCCTGATCAAATTTGCATTTTAGTCCCCAGATCTCTATTCCATACATTTAACCCCATCACATTCATCTCTTCTTCTCAAAGATTACCCTAGCTTCTCACCTCTATTGCAAATAGGTCCAACTTCCATCGTCTTCCTCACAAAGCAGAGAAGGAAACTCGTAGCTTCTAAAACCCAAACAACATTTAATCTCACAATTTATTGATGAAATCTCAACCATAAATCACCAAACTTGGAGAAATTGATCCCTAGATCATTCCGCATCCACCAGGATCTTCTTTTTGGCCAAGCATGGTCGAAAATCACACCATCAAGCTTGAAGAAGCCAAGCTCTGTAGGAGTTCATAGGCACCTTCCTTTTGAGCACTTTAGAGGAGGGAAGCCTCATTTATAAAAGTAGTTGCATCCACCCAAGCTGTCTTTGTCTAGTTTTTGGCGTGCCACCTCTCTCTTCTCCTTCGTTCTCGGCTGCCATTAATGAAGGCCTGGAGCTTCACCAATCTCCTTCGTTGGTTGCTCCCACATACCATAGGGAGAGGGCTCTCTCTACTGCTCACCGTGCTTCCAAACAAAGAAGGTGACCCAATTACCTCCTCGTCGGCTCCATCTCCACCTCCTTTGTACATAGCTCTAGCATACCTCTGTCAAGCTTCCCCAAACCTCCATTCGTCCAATTACCTTAGGGCTTCTATCTCTCCACCCTTCAGTTAGGCTTAGGCCAAACCTTAGGTCCTAATTCCTTCTCCTCGTTCTCCGACTCTAGCAACCACCTCCACTACTGCCTTCATCGTTGGAACTCCCCCACCCGTTCCACCCAAATTAGGTTGGGAAATATCTCACGCACACCTCCACTACACTTTCGCCAAACCTAATTTAGTACCTCAACACTGCCACTACCTTCCCCAAATCAGTTCGCCAAAGCTCCACTCACCTTCATGCTCTGGCCACTCCACTACACTTCACAACAAATCACCTCCACCACTACCTTCACCACACCATGAAGAAGGTTCCTAGCCATTTAATTGGGCCCTAGGATGTATTATTGTGTAGGTCACAGTTGCCATCACTGTCGTCATCACCGTCGCTGGTCATCTTCACCAATGCCGTCAGTCTTATCCGACACCTGCAAGCTTTGCCTCCACCTTCAATCGACATGGCCTGTCACCCTGATGAAGCCTAGACCCTCAATTGTGTGAGGGAGGACTAACAGTTGCTTAAATCAAAGGCACAGTTCCTGTAGCTGCACATGAAGAGAAGAGTGGCACCTTAGTGCCACATCGTATGCTGAAATGCTTGAGATAGTGCATAAGAGGATTTTGTGCCTCAGCCTCATTGCCAAGTAACACGAGGGGTTGGGTCCCCCACGCACATGCCTCCTCATCCCTCGCCCATGCACACGTACGCGGGTTAGGCCAAACTCTAGGATCTGATAACCCAATACGGAACCCAATTAACCTTGGGATTAAGAGAGAAGATAGAGAAGAGATCTGTGAGAGGAGGGGGTGGGTTTTGCTCTCTAAGGAAGTGGCCTTGCGCTGAAGGAGAGGTGTACACTTGGCCTCTGAAGGCTTGAGGAAGGAGAAGGTCTAAAGATGAAAGCCTTGGTCTCTGAAAGACTCTTGAGAGAGCCTTATGCTTGTGTGTGCCTTCTGTGACTGTGCTATGCCCTGTTAAGTCATCTGGTTCTATGAAGGCGATGTCTGATTGAGGTTTATGTTGGCACTGTTGAATTATTTAAGAACCTAAGTTGAGTTGATTGAAATATTGTTGAATAATTTGAGTATGAGATATACGCTTAATTAAGATAAATAATTGTTGATTCAATTCACCATTATTTTGTCGTTCTATTCTTTTTTGTCTCATAATCTTTTGAATGTCAATTCGACAAGTTGTATTCATTGAATATCTTCTGTCTGATGCTTAATTTGCTATGCTCACTTATTCTAAATGATGATTAATGTGTGAGTTTCACATTTTCTCCCTACAAACAACCTCGGACTCTCTTTAGATTCTGAGTTTATAAATTTAAATGTTTTGTTGCATAATTTAGGAGTGTACTACAATGAATGCATATTTAAAATCTCCCCTTTTACCTAACAACATTTTGGCATCATTGCTGGGGAGCAACATGCAATTCACCATTAATCTTATCTTTCTTGATTTATCTAAATACTAACTTGCCCTATTTTCTTTGCTTGTGATTTTGCGAGATACATCACCAAGAGATCTTCCGCGAAATCAACCACTCCAGGGGTAGGTAAAATTTCTCTTCTTTCGTAATTAATCTCCTAATCTTTTAGAAGAAAAAAAGGGAAACAAATGAATTAGGACCCACCTGCCTTACTTTTTTTATCATTTAAACACAAGTTTCCTGATTTGTGAATTCAAATCGATATCTGATTGAAGTTGAGACAATTCTATTGAGAGATCTCTACCCTGATTTCCTGTACCTACTAGGGATTTATACTTAATTTCTGATCATCTTGTACTATGCACTTCTTGCTTGAAGTCTAAGGTGTACATTTTCAGATCAAATTGGACTTGAAATAGAACCATTTAGGGTTTCTACTCTAGGTTCTAGAAGTGTTAGTAAACAATTGCCTGAATTAAAGGAAATTGATCTTTCCACATCTGTGTGCTACCCAAGCCCTTGTTTGAAAAGATCTATTTAAGGGAAGCCGTAAAAATCAAATTCTAAATTCACTTGAATCTTAAAATTGTGGACATCTGAAACCCTAAAAATAGACTTGCTTAATTAACTGAGGTTTTGGTCATGATAAAATTCACATAAACCCATTAAAATTCATAGAAAAATATTATCTAGAGTTTGGCATCCTTGAATTAACCATCAGAACCCATTTTGACTTAAAATAGAGTGATAGACACACCGTTGCCCTAATTTGGGTTTGCATAAATTACCCAGTCAAACTAGGTCAAAACTAAAATCGAACTTCACCATTAGATTCCTTAGGTCAAAATTAGGCTTGTACCAAAATTTGGATTAAATCAGAGATTGCCTTGACCTAGTTTGCAATTTAGTCCAAGTGTCACTCTTTTTATCCCAAATAACCCCTCATCTTTTGAATTCCTTATAAAATGCATGCTATCTTTGTCATAACTCTTTGCAAAAAGGTCCCTTAACCATTACTATTAGGAATCCTACTTCAACGAGCTTTGATTGGCAAGAACGTGGCGATTACTTGACAAATCCCTCTCAAAACTAAAAGGGAGATTCGTCAAGTAATTGCCTTCAAATCAAACCTATTTGTGGGCTCCAATTCTTTCCCAATCTCTCATGTGAATAGCCAGGGTGACAAGCCATGTGGGTATCCTTTACTGGCGAGCTTACCAAGCTTGGATGCTTGGTCTCCAAGCCTTAAACCTCTTCCAATGGCTTATAAAAGGAGTGGGGGTAAGAACCCGAGCTCCTTAGCAAATCTTGGATTGAGAAACCCTCTTCTTGTCCCTCTCCGGCCTCCTTCAGATTTTTCTCTGGCGACCTCCTTCAATCCCCCTCTTCCGGTCGTCCAACCATCAAATTAGACGGCCTATCTTCTTCCGCTCATCCTCGCGCACCTCCTTGGTCAAAGTGAAGGCATTCTTCTACCTCAATCATCATCCCTAATTCACCGTCGTCTCCATCTTCTCAGGCTCTGGGCAGTGATAAGAGGCTCATCATGACTTCTAACTACCCCTAATTAACTAGAAACCCTAGTTAATTAGCCAGACATATGAATATATAGGGGTTAATTATATAACAAGGGACAAATAAGTAAATGACCTAACTATAAGTTAATTAATATCATTAATAATTTAATTAATAAATGGACTCAAAATATAATTAATTAGTTACCTAATTAATATCTAATTTAACATAAGCATAATTTATACCTAAGTTTGTAATGACTTAAGTAACTTAATCAATTAAATAAATTAAACAAAAAAGGCCAAAAACTTAAATTCAAGGTATATATAATATTTATCTAATTTATAATCATATATAAAAAGTTGAAAAAGAATTAAATTAAGATAAGCTTTGAAAACCTCAGTTTATGTTTTAGTCCTTAGGTTTCATTCCACTTGAGTCCTTTTCATGCACATAGGTCCTTAAGTTTTCTCGAAAATAGGTCCTGGTGAGCGCAATGTTTCTTCTTCATCTTCTTCCTCGCACTGGACGGCTATCGTTAGCCGATCACCGTGATAAGCCCATATTTGTGGCCTAATTATTTACTTAAGTGCCTAGCCATTAGATTAATATTATCGTATAAAAAGCATGCATTAATAAATAAATAATTTAGCTTATATATAATTGTTTGTATGCATTACATTCATATATATATTATTTAGCATGCATTAGAATTAACAATTTATGTAAGGGTTCGAAGATAAATAAGTCATCATTTCATTTCTTATTTTATTAATCTATTTTTCTTCTTCAACAGCTACTGCAGCTGTGTGCAACGCATGCAATAATGGCTATAGTGAAGATGAGCAGAGAATGTGGATCTGCTCCCTTCTCTCCATTTCAAATCCATGCAGACAGCTACAAGAGAGGGGTAGCTGCTACCGTGCTCGAGGAGACACTGCCCCACTCCACCATCGTGTACTCCATCCACCACTGTGGTCTCCAAGGCCGAGCTCCACCACACCGTGGGTCAGCGAGGTGACAGCTCACCACACCAAGCCGGTGGACTCGTGCCAACACCTTGAGCATGTGTCCCCGATGGCCATGCATACATCACCGTGCTACACCAGAATCAACATCACCACCCTCACCGCCATCACCAGCAACACCCACCATAGATGCAGCAACTCTATGCCCTGAACCTTCATCTCTCCCATCAGTTAAGACATCCAGGAAGTTTCCCGTAGCACCTTTGCATGACCAGCAGCACCCACGTGCATGCCCGCACGTCCTCCACCTCTCCTCCATGCAGCCAATACCACCATCACCTTCATCAACTTCTTCTTCCTCTGTTTCTCTTCCACCTCAAGAGAACCCATCACCACCACCACCATCTGCACCCTCTCCTTGCCATCTCCATGCGCACCAACACATAGCCTGCGTGACCGCCCTCCAGCTCCACCACGCATAGGCAAGCGACGCCCTTGCTGTGCTCCCTTGCCATTCCAGTAGCAGCTCCTGCAGCAGCAGCACCATGCATGCCTCCAGCTGCACCTTCGCAGCACGCATCACGCCCTCAGCACTGCGCCCCCTCGCTACACCTCAGCCAGCCTTCAGCATCGCACTCAATTGCACAGTAGCCGTACATGCCCTTTCCTCTCCGTGCGCACCTCCAGCAGCCACGCATGGGTGCTCGCCCTTCAGTAGCCCCATTTCCATGCATAGAGTAGTAGCGATAGCCACCGCTGCCGCTTCTCTCCTCCGTCTGGCTTGCCCATGCCACCTCGTGACACACCACCACCACCGCCGTGATGCCCTCGCTCCACTTGTCCTCCAGTGAGTTCCTCCCCTCCGGCCATCCCTTGCTCTATGCGCATGCCTAAGGGAAAGCCATTACCCTATTTTACTACAGTAAATGGGGTATTAGTTATTACATTTACATGCCTTTGAGAACTTCATTTTTTAGTTAAATATTGGAAGATATATTGTGGCATTTGCTGGCGTGCCCCTCTACTCTTCTCTATTTCTCCTGCATTCTTTTTGTATGTCCTCCTCCATCTTATTAGTCTCACCTATGTAAAATGTTATACAATATTAGTGAGTAAATGTCTGGTAGTGATAGATTTGCAAGAGGAGACTTTTGTTTTATGAATATTTTATTATGTTAAATTTATAAGCATATCCTTCATCTTTCTCATAAATATGATTCCAATTTTATCTCACATTGATTTCTTAATCTAAAGGAGATTTTAATTGGATTTTTGGGAGAAGCAAACAGTGAACATTTGATTTCAATAATAGCAAGTTTTAAATAGGCCATTGCTTCCTTGTGAATATTTCTCGCTTCTAATTGAGTAGTTATTTTTATTATTTTCATTAGCGATTTTCCACCACTGGCACACTACAACATGACATTCTTTATGTGAAACAATGAAAGCGAAAATCGACTCGTCAAATGGTGCCGTTGCTGGGGAGGCAACGAGCCTATTAGACTCGCATTTATTTAATTGTTTGTTCACATTTTATTTGAGGCATATTTCAATTCGATTATCTGTTTGGTGTGAGGTATGCATATTTGGAGACATCTTATCACACCATCCTCAAAGATCAAGCGATCCTTGACATCGTTGGTGGAGTTGCAACACTATGAGAAGGAGGATCACGCTTGCCTCAACAACACCATGTTGGACCTTGTTTCCACCGCTAGAGGAGATATCCGGAGGACTTCTTCATCTCACCCATTTAGTTGTAGATAGTTTTTACTTTTCTTTCTTCTCTTTATTTTAGAACATTCATTTGGAAAACCCTTGTTCTAGGTTACATTTTTAGGGGTTTGTTCCTTAATTCTGTTTTAGTCCTGTGTTGGGTAATATTTTTCGGGAGCTTATTCCCTTTTCTTTAGATCTAGGTTTTTATTTTATTTTGTGGTTGCTTATCCTTTTCTTTGTTTGTGCATAAATAAATATATATACATATATAAAAACAACACAAGCTGCCTGCTAGAAGCTACCTACCTCTAGGTCGAATCATTTAGGATTTAATAAGTAGCCCCTAGATTTATTTTTCTTGCATTTGCATGCATCTCATTGAAGATTGCAGGAGGCAAGGTACGTTCTCTTTTACTTTGCATCCATATATTGTTCATGCATTTGCATCTGGATGTAAAGACATGACCACCTAAATTATTTTGAAAGAATTAACAGGTGGTCACATTATCTAAAAAGGACTTTAACTAAAGGAGGAACATTAAAAAAAAAACCAAGGACTTGAATTGAGACATTGTGCTGCGGTTCAAAATCTAAACTCAAAATTTTTACGGTGTATGCACACTTATATCTCTTGCACCACGGCACGCATTTAGACACTCCTTAGGTTTGAAACCGCTAGGACTAGAGCCTTCTATTACTAGGGTCTAAAGTGAGCCAAACTTTAGTTTAGAGGTGAAGTTGCCTCCAAGCCTTACGGATTGAGGGTAGTTAAGAAGCACCACGAAAGTAATGCTTCAAAGGAAGGGTTTGACCCTACTTGCATCCCTCTTTGCTGTGTTTGGTGGTGACTAAACTTTTTGGACTTTAGGGAGGATCACCTAAGTCCTAGTTAGGTCTTCTTAGGCGTATCGTAGGCCGACAAGTAGGCTTGTAACTATTTAGATAACTTGATTTGTCACCTACAAGTGGACTTAAATCTCAAATTCCTAACTAATTAAAGACCTAAAAAGTCCTCTGATTTGTGTTTGTATTGGGAGGAATCTGATTGGGGTGTAGAATGGACCACGTTGACTTTCATCTTTTCACATCTTTCCCACACCCTTACCCCCACTCTGCGATCTTCCATCCCATACACCGAGATGGTCCATCCTTTGATGGACATAATGATAACCAGTGGGATCCCTTTTACTTCTATTATAGGAGTATTGGCCTAGTTAAGCCCCAAATCAGTGAGTAGAACCTAGAAGTGAGATTTGCCTTGCCCAATATCCCACACACCAAAGAAATACCCAACCCACCCTCCCTGAATAGTTGTAATGGTTGGAAAGACACTCCTAGGTACTATAAGCCTGAGCCTGACTTCTCTCCTGATAGAAATGATGACCTCTCCTCCTTGAAGATGCTATAAAAAATGCAAGACAAATGATTGAATTATTAGGAGAGTATTCAAGAGTAGGCCAACAAGAAAAAAAGGAAATTAGCCACCCAATCTACCCCATCGAGGATGAAGTGCACCCCTCTACGCCAGATGCATCCCCTGTGGGAGAGCTACACACTAAGTTGGAGGGAAATTTTGGGGATTATGTAAGGGAGAATAGCTACTTTCAAGGATTGATTTTGAAACCTCCTCGTTAGATGACACTTCCTTCAGAGGTCCACGCCTTAAGTGGGAGGATGATATGTATGAAAGTAGCCATACATTAGATGAGGAAAGGTGGCAACCTGAGGAAGATGATGATCAGGTTGAGTATCCACCTGAATTATATTGGAATCAAAAGAAGAGAATGATGGTATCATTGGAAAACCTCAACCTAGATGATAGTATTTTTGTAACATTTAATGAAGTGGGACGAAGTCAAGTTGTTAATCCCGCCCTCCCTTCTAATCACGAGATGGAACTCAAGCCCACCCTTAGGGAACCTAACCCTCAAGAAATTCACCTATCTAAGGAGTCTGATGTAACCAGTGTAAACCATGTACCCCAGATAGAGTGCCTTAGTGGATCTGTTGAGAATTTAGATGATTCTAGACCTCGGGTATATGATGAATCATATGATAAGGAGAAGGATGAATTATATGAGGAACCTACATTCAAGTTTTGGAGTGACACTGAGGGTGATTATGTCTTATTTGAAGAATTAGCCCCCAAGGATGTCACAAAGTTGACTAAATTAAGTTTCCTTAGCATACCCATTGATGATATCTCTCCTCATGATGAAATAATGGAAAATTTGGAAGCAACTTCTGAGATTAATGTGGATTTACATATATACTCTGGGGAGGATTTAAGTAAAGAATAAGAACCTGGGAATGACATTGATTGGATAATCCCTAGATCTATTGCTTCCAACCTACCTTCATTTGATTCAGAGTCATCATCTGATTCCCTTATGTCTGAAGGCAAAATTTTGACTCCTGATGAAGTGCAGGAAGATACTTGTGATAGTACAAGGGATGCTAGGGATGCAATTGAGGAATTAGGAAGGTTGTTAGGAATGGTCACCAAGCCGATTAGACCCAACCTAGATCTTATGGCCATCCCGCAATCTCAAAATTTGGAAACCCTAGACAATCCTTGGCTTAGAGATCTGCTCATTTCTATTTTGACTAGGGGGCTTAACAGACCAATATCTCTTGTAATGGGGTATTGGGTATGGGTTGGTGATTTCTATGGTCAGTCCATTACCCTGGGGGTTTATCTCTTCACCATTCCTTCCCCATTTCTTTTGGAGGATCCTTGTCATCCTCCCCCTACCCCTTTGGAGTTTGTTATGCCAATTTATCCTTTAGAACCTCCTCTGGTGACCTGGGAAGATTTCATTCCCTTCTTGGTTGGGGGAGTATTTTCCATCGGGATTCATCATTAGCTTGCCAACATCCTAGGTTACTTGCTTTCTAGGCCAGCATTACTTTGCTCATTGTTCGAGCCTATTTCTTTTGTTTTGGAACCTGACTTGCAGATTCTTTGTCTACTCAGCTACCAACAAAATGGCGGTAGCCCAACTCTGACCCAGGTAATACTCTTCTATGCAATGAGAACATTGTAGATTTTAGGCATGGGGGGGACTACTTGGGGATATACATAGCATTTATACATAGTGCACTCATGCATTTAGTTAAAGCATTCTACGTTGCATACATTTGCATCGAAAATAGAAAAAACAAAAAAAAAAACATTTTGCTCTAAGCTTAACTGGCTGGGCTTTGCAATCTTAGGTAGACCAGAGCTTTAGGTTAGACTAAGTTGACTCTAGGTGTCTGAATTTAGAAGCTAAGTTGAGATACTAGTTTTAGACCCATAGGGTCCTTTATGGACTTAAAAACTTAAGTAGGAGTTAAGTTGTGGACTGGTCGTGAATTTTACGCAGTTTGTAAAATACGTCATTGTAACACGCAAAATCGATCAACTCTTAAATTCATGAACCTAGATATTGGGGTATCTAGGGTTGTCCAAGGAGGCAATATGTTTGCAAATTCAAGTCACTTTTTTGGAAATAGAAATCACCTTTCTTTTTGGTCTTTTTCAATATATCATTTTTATGTTTTTAAAATTAAGGCAACATGCGAAGTTGTTGGCAGGAAAAATTACTACACCTACTATGCTAATCTAAGTGACAAAAATTATCCTCTATCTGAGCTCAACCTAGGCACATGGAGGCCTAGGTTAATTAGAAAGGAGTGAAACTACACTAAAGATAAAGCAAAGTAATGCAATAAAAAGAGTGTAACAAGAAATCAAGGCAACTTCTTTTTTTATATTAAAGGAAATTGTCTACTACTAGATGAATGCTTCTACAAAAAAAAAAAAAATGAAAAACAAAATAAAGGCAAATTCTTTAGATGATGATGGTGATGAAGAGGATGAAGCTCTTCTTGCTCCAAGCCAGGTAGCTCCCAGGCTTGAAAAGAAGGTCTTCAGCTCTTTCCTTCTATAGCTCCGCCAAGATGATGTCCTCCAAGGCAAAGCCTTAAGGGGCATGCCCTATGCTTCTCTACAAGGGTGGATGTCCACCCTAAGTCCTTCTCCTTTGCCTGGCCATCCTCCTTAAAGTAGAATGCTCCTCCTCCTTGGCATAGCACAAGTTGAAGAAAGTGGGGAGAAGAAGGCACCAAAGGGGCAGGTGATATGCCCCCTTAATCTTCTTCTATACTCCTTCTTCTTGGCCGTAGGTGTAGGTGGATGTAGGTGGAATTAAACACTAATGGAGTATGATCGTTATGTGGTGATATGGTGGGTTTATATAGAGGTGGAGAGGGGGGTAGTTGGCGTGAATAGGTGGAGGGCTAGGATGGAGTTTGGTGGTGATTATGGGTGGTTAGAATGATCCTAGGGCTAGGGTTAGTTGGCACCACCTTAAAGGGTGTTAAGGGGGTGGTCATGGTGGTGTTGGTGGCTTTTGGTGGTGGAGAGACACCACCATTTTGGCACCAACCTAGGGTCTTCTAGAAGGGGGATTAGGTGGATGGTGGAGATGAATTTAAGGAGAGGTGTATGGTGGAGATGAAGGGAATTTTGGAGCGAAAGTTGGTGCCAAAAGAGAAGGGTTCTAGTAGGTTATTTTGGAGGGAAAATAGGTGGCTTTTGGTAGTGGTGATGGGGTGAAGGGGTGTGATGGTGGTGGCACCAACTTGGAGTAGGATAGCTAGCTTAGGTGAGCTTAGTTGATGGAGCTAGCTGGGGTTGAGTTGAAGGTGGTGGATGGCCAAGGAGTTGGATGCTAGCTAAGCTAAGCTAAGCTAAGCTAGCTTAGCTAGCTATGTAGTAGTGGAGTAGGTAATGTGAGCTAAGATTTGAAGAGAGGAGCTGAGGAGGAGAAGTCTGGAACTTGAAATGGAGCTGGCAGCTACTGAAGAGGCTGGCATGGAACAACTCTAGCTAGCTTAGCTTGCTAGTTCTTTGCTAGCTACTAAGCCGAGCTAAAGTGAGCTGGCTTCTACCATAATGAGATGAGGTGAGCTAGGTGTAATGCTCCCAGGGAGGATCAAGTTGGTTGAGGCAGCTAGGGTAGCTTAGCTCAACTGAGTTTAGCTAAGTTGAGTCCCCGGGAGCTGGACTTGAGCTTCCTGAGCTGGAATGAAGTCATCTTCAGTTGGCTGGAGTTGAGTGGAGTTGGATGTAGCTAGACCTAAGCTACGGTGAACTCCAGTTAACTCAATTGAGTTAGCTAGAGCTCCCTATGGACTAATGGGAGTTGAGATGAGCTAGAGTCAGCTAAGTTGAGCTGGATCTGAGCTGACCTGAGCTAGGGTGAGCTAGGATGAGCTCTCTTGAGCTGCCATTCAGCTAAGATGAGCTGAATGGAGCTAGGATGAGCTGACCCTAATCCAAGTGAGCTAGATTCCAGCTATGGTGAGCTGGATCAAGCTGAGTTCCAGCTAGTTTGAGCTTCTTCACCTGTTGCCTTCCTGAGTACTAGGGTTCTAGGGATCTGGCAATCTATTTGTCCCTAACACTCACAAAAACACATTAAAAACACAATAAAAAATGCAATGCATGCCTAACCTAATTTATGCCTAAATGCTACCCAGAAACCCATCTGCAGAGCATAATCCTAAGAGCTAGGTTTTTTTTAATGCATAAGAATAATAATAAACTGGCATTTATTACACCCCCATCCTTATCTTTTGCTAGTCTCTTAGCAAGACTTTAATTTTTTGGAAAATGGAATTTTTGGAAAATCTAATTTTTTCGACTTTTGAGGAGAAAAAGATTAAGGGACCTTGGTTGATCTAAACACAGGAGGCATGGGATTTGTTAAGGATAAACATCGGGATTTATTTTTGGATTCAAAAATTAGACAAAATGGGATTAATATATCCTCCAGAAAATTCATAAATTAGTCCCTTGTTAATTCAGATGACTTGAAATTTCTGTTTTTAGGATTTTTCTAGCTCTTAAATCTTATTCGCAACTTGCAATATCCTTTAAAACCTTGTGTCCATGCTTGTGAAAAGTCAACATTTATAAGGGCGTGTTTTTGGTTTAAAACTTTCTTTTTCCTCCTCCATGCTTATTTTTAGCTTAGTCTTACAACAGATGTGTCGGGATCATCATTCCCATTACCAATCCTCAAGGGGCCTCTGGTGCCAGTACTTCAAGATAGCACTATCCATGACACCACCCAGGAGCTCACAACCCCAAAACACATTGCAATGTAAAGGGGCGCTCCAACCAAACTCAAGCTCTTGCTCCGACACTATAGGTAGAGCACCGTCCAAGGCACTTGAGCTACTAAAATGTGCTTTAATGCTCCATCTAAAGATATAAAATATAGATATGGAGCAGCGCCGAGGCGGTAACATGTTGATATCGCGTCCTCAAAAGAGGCATTTTCCTCCTTCTCAGCGATGGGAACTCAAACCAATGATTTGCTTCAGACTTTTACTAAGTTCAAACAAGGGAGTTTTTCTAATTTTTAGTAGTTTTTATTTGTTGGCTTGTGTGTGAAATTTGACATAGGAAGTTCCACAAGAAATTCAAGTTTTTGAATCAGAAACTAAGCCAGATACTTTCCATATTACAAAAGAGGATCAAGTCTCCTGAACTATCATGAGTTCTGGTGGAATTTTAGAGAAGGATATCCGATCTACTCTAAAAATAGCCTGAGATTCTAATGATCAAATTCCCATCCTCATCCCTAGTTTGTTAAAGATTAAATCCCATTGTACCAAAAGTGAGTTTTTCAACCTTAGTCCCGATTTCAAAATTTTTCCTCAAAAGGTTTTCACCATTTTTATTTTTTTGGGTATGCAAGCAGGAAAATAAAATAACTAAAGAAAAATACATGTTTTTAGGCTTTGAAAATCCTAAATCGATCATCAAATTTTAAAAACACCCCCCCATGCTTAAGATATGCAATGTCCTCATACATTAGGAGGAAAAAGGAATCACCTTAATGAAGAGCGATCGGGTTTAGGATGGTCAAAACCTAGAAAAAGAAAGGAAAAAGGAAAGCAGGAAAAATGATGGATTACCTCCCATCCAGTGCTATCTTTTACACCATTCAGCCAGGTATGAAGGTATGCACGGAAAATGGACAATCATGTAAATAATTGGACACTTGAATATCCTCAAGAAATGTGTTTTCCTCAAGATCCCTGAAAAGATGAATGGTAAAGAAATCAGGATCAAAATGAAATGGAAAAATGGAAGAATGACCTGGATCTGGCCATGGTTTAAGTGCTTGTAAAATGCCAGACTCTGGTGGGTCGGGTGATAGGTCTAATGGAAAGGGAGGGGGAAAGGAGTCAATGAGATGTAGGGTGGGTGAAGTTAGTGTGTATGTTCTTGGTGAAAAATCATGAAGATTGAAAGAGTAAAAGTCAAACCCTAGTTGATCTAAAAAGTCTCAGACCAAAAAAGCATCCTTAGAATAGGAATCAATAAAAGCTAGATCTATGGTGGTCAAAGATAAGTAGGATTTGATCAACAAAGATTTCTCACAAATTGCTTCCATTGTATTATCAGTGTCCTCGAAAATTTTATGATCAATGGACCTCTTGAAAGCTTGAAATAATCTAATGAGGTCTAGTTACTGCAACTTGTATTCATTTTCTCAGAATGAGAATTGATATTAGCTGTGGCCATAATCAGAAAAGGTCATCCAAGGATGGCATTAATGAGAGCCTCAGGTACCTCTATGTCAAGGACCAGCAAATTTATCGGAAGTAGTCAATTTGAGACCTTGACAATACTATCCTCAACAATTTCCCGTGGCTGAATGGTAGATCGGTCTTCCAATTGAAATTGAACCTTAGTAGGTTTTAAATCACCAAATCGAAATTCCTCAAATAAGACTAGGGGGATGAGATTACTAGAGGTACCTAAGTCGAGAGGGGCACGAAAAAAAATGGTGTCAGTTATGACAACTGAGATGAGTGATGTGCCTGGATCTTTTTTTGTGAAAGGCAGCTTGCTCTGAAAAACTGAGCTGCCTGTCTTTGAAAGAACTAACCTTCCTAGATTCTGATCATGCCCTTTTGAAGTAAATTTTTTAGAGGCATGGGAAGAATCTAGGAGGGGAATATTCCTCTCGACTTGCTCAAATAAGTCTAAAGGATTGTGGTCAGAGGGCTTTGATTTTGGATTATTGGATTGTAGTTTTTGAGAGTGGGAAATAGGGTTTGAATCAGGTGTTTTTGGGATTTCTTTTTCTTCTTCCTTATTAAGGTTAGGGGAGTCAATCTGCATTGGTTGAGAATCAGTTTCATCATTTGATTGTGAAGGCCTTAAATCCATGGTGGTTTCCTCACTCCTCAAAGTCTCTACATTCACAGTTTGGTGATCACTAGGAGGAGGTGGGGGGGACTGATGTTGATAGAAACTAGGTTGGTGCTACAATATTCGGTTAATAGGAGGCTGAACCGTGTGGTTCTGATGTTGGTATCCACCTGAGTGTTGGTTCCTGTGATTAATAAAGTTTGGTGTGGATTGGGATTGTGAGTGTCATGTAGGTCTTTGAGTCGGAATATCCCAAATTTGATCATTGAGATTGTTAATAAGACAGGTTGTTTCCCTTGTTTTTCTTTGTAACTCGTGCAGGGTTTTCATCATTTGGGCATTAATGTCTTCTTGAGATTGCCCAGATTGATAAGTATGATTTGAACCATACCCTCCAAAAGAGTTCTATTGTTGGTGTGGAACCGGATTGGTCCAAGAGTGAGCCGGATAATTCCCCCCATTAGAGGAATTTTTCAATTTCTCCTGGAAAGTAGGGACATTTTGGGTGGGGTGATGATTGGGATAAACATAATTCCCTGTTGAACAATAGAAAGCCTCAAAATAATAATTATACTCAGCATAGGATTTATGTAGATTTTCTCTCTTGCTGGTGTTAGCTAGGGTGAAACATGGGATTTGCGGAGCTTGGTTAAGTGTAGCAGGTTGCCCCTAGTTGGCCAGGTTAGTTAATTCCTTATGCAACTGTTGTTGCTGAATTTCTAGCTGAGCCAAGATAGAGTGGAAATTAGGTGGAGGGGCCTGATTATGTAGCTCCTAGGTGGAAAAATAGGGGAAAGAAAAATTAGCATGCGGGTTAGAGGACCAATTTTGATTTTCCATTTTTAAAGAAGAGGAAGAATGCATGGAAAGGTCATTTTCTAGGGAGGCAAAATCGAGTGGTCTCTCCAAGTGTGGAGTTTTGGACTACTGCCCGTGCAAAATGGAAGAAATGGTAGGGGAGAAGAGAAGGAGATGAGAGAAGTGTGCACACAAGCAATCAAATTCTAGACCTAACTTAATTGTGAAGCCCTAGAATGTAACCTAAGACTTGGTCTACCTAGGAAATAAGTAATCAACAGTGAATACCCGTTCTGTCAACAAATCTAGCCAAGTTGCTTAAGGGGAGGTTTTGGCCCAATCATTTCCTAGGAAAATCCCTAGGTGCTTGTACAAACCCACACCTGGTCGTTTGACACGGCCCCTCAGCCTGAACACCAGATATAGATGATAGAATTGGTACTAACTAGAGAAATCTTAAAACCTATATAGCAAGCCTAAGTTGACAAAACCTTAGGGGTCAAGCTGCTATGGATTTTAGTTAGGTCTAGGATACTATAGTGCACACGGAATGTGGAGGATGTTAATTTGGGTTATTGCCCTGTTATTTCAATTTTTTTGTGTATGTGCAGGAATTGGAAAGTAGTTCCAATTAAAAAGCAAGTGGTCACACAATTTTTGTATTTCTATCTTTTCAGATTCAATTTAATTTAATATGTTTTAGAGTCTCTCTTTTTAAGACTTCCAACAAGTTTTGAAGTTCCACAAACAAAAGGAAATCAAGTTGTATGGGTTGAGATCAATTTCCTTTTAGCGGTTTGTCTCTAAAAATGAAAAAAATCCCTAATCAAATTGATCCTAGGACAGAAATTTAACTACCAATGGATCTTTCTTAGGCTTTCTATATTAAGTAGTGGTCCAAACAGATCAAACAACATCACTACATTATGGGAAATCAAACAAGGATTCCAGAAAATTTTTTTAAGATTTTAGGAATTTGTTTGATATTCTTAAGGAATTTTTCTTTGTGCTGGTGTAAAAGTCTAGAATTGATACCTGTGGGTATTTTGGACTTTTCAGTACCACCTCCGGCCTAAGAAAATTTTGGTGATTTTATATGATGTGTAAAATTTCACAAGGATTTTTATAAAAATTTGATGATTATAAAAATTCAACAAATTCATGGACAGTAGCAAAATAGGAAGATCAGAGGGTGTGACCCCTCGGTAGTCCACGAATTTTTTAAAATTAAATACAAAGCCAATTGATATGAAATCTGGAATGGGTGTTTGCAACTTGATTTGGAATCTATGTGTGAAATTTCAAGATTTTAAGAGGCCTATGGTGTCCGGACTTGATTTTTCAAATCCGGACAGAAATCTGGACTCGAAAAACAGAACACCAACAATTGGATTAGAGTGGTGTTTAATGAAGCATACAAGCAAATAATGAATTTTAATGAGCACCACTCCACTTAATTAAGATGTTTGGGATCTGAAAGCCAAGTTTAATATTTTTTTCATAGTTTTATTTGACTGTGTCCAGAAAAAGAACCAACCTAAATTTCGCGGGAAGAAAAGGAACTTTGAGCTCTTGCTTCCAAATTCCCGCTTTCTTCCTACAATACCTGAACAAACAAGAGAAAAGAAAGAAATGGGGATGAGATCCACTTCAAGCAAGAGAAAATGATTAACGCAAAGCCATGCCTCCCCAGCAACGATGACAAAAAGTGATTGCGAATTTTATGCGGTTTGTAAAATACGTTATTGTAACGCGCAAAATCGATCAACTCTTAAATTTATAAACCTAGATAGTGGGGTATCTAGGGTCGTCCAAGGAGGTAATATGTTTGCAAAATTCAAGTCTCTTCCTTTGAAATAGAAATCATCTTTCCTTTTGGTCTTTTTCAATATATCATTTTCATGTTTTCAAAATTAATGCAACATGTGAAGTTGTTGGTGGGAAAAATTACTACAACCACTATGCTAATCTAAGTGACAAAAATTATCCTCTTTCTAAGCTCAAGCTAGGCGCGTGGAGGCCTAGGTTAATTAGAAAGGAGTGAAACTACACTAAAGATAAAGCAAGGTAATGCAACAAAAAGAGTGCAACAAGAAATCAAGGCAACTTCTTTTTTTATATTAAAGGAAATTATTTACTAGTAGATGAATGCTTCTACAAAAGAAAACAAATTGAAAAACAAAATAAAGACAAATCCTTTAGATGATGAAGGTGATGAAGAGGATGAAGCTCTTCTTGCTCCAAGCTCGGTAGCTCCTGGGCCTGAAAGGAAGGTCTTCAGCTCCTTCCTTCTATAGTTCTACCAAGATGATGTCCTCCAAGGTAAACCCTTAAGGGGAATGCCCTATGCTTCTCTCCAAGGGTGGACGTCCACCCTAAGTCCTCCTTTGCCTGGCCGTCCTCCTTGAAGTAGAATGCTCCTCCTCCTTGGCATGGCACAAGTAGAAGAAAGTGGGGAGAAGAAGGCACCAAAGGGGCGGGTGATGTGCCCCCTTAATCTTCTTCTCTACTCGTTCTTCTTGGCCGTAGGTGTAGGTGGATGTAGGTGGAATTAAACATTAATGGAGGATGATCTTTATGTGGTGATATGGTGGATTTATATAGAGGTGGAGAGGGGGGTAGTTGGCGTGAATAGGTGGAGGGCTAGGATGGAGTTTGGTGGTGATAATGGGTGGTTAGGATGATCCTAGGGCTAGGGTTAGTTGGCGCCACCTTAAAGGGTGTTAAGGGGGTGGTTATGGTGGTGTTGGTGGCTTTTGGTGGTGGAGAGACACCACTATTTTGGCGCCAACCTAGGGTCTTCTAGAAGGGGGATTAGGTGGATGGTGGAAATGAATTTAAGGTGAGGTGTATGGCGCAGATGAAGGGAATTTTGGAGGGAAAGTTGGCACCAAAAGGGAAGGGTTCTAGAAGGTTAGTTTGGAGGGAAAATAGGTGTCCTTTGGTAGTGGTGATGGGGTGAAGGGGTGTGATGGTGGTGGCACCAGCTTGGAGTAGGATAGTTAGCTTAGGTGAGCTTAGTTGATGGAGCTAGCAAGGGTTGAGTTGAAGGTGGTGGATGGCCAAGGAGCTGGATGCCAGCTAAGCTAGGCTAAGCTAAGCTAGCTTAGCTAGCTATGGAGTAGAGGAGTAGGTAATGTGAGCTAAGGTTTGAAGAGAGGAGCTGAGGAGGAGAAGTCTGGAGCTTGAAATGGAGCTGGCAGCTGCTGAAGAGGCTGGCATGGAGCTACTCTAGCTGGCTTAGCTTGCAGTTCTTTGCTAGCTGCTAAGCCAAGCTAAAGTGAGCCGGCTTCTACCATAATGAGCTGTGGTGAGCTGGGTCTAGTGCTCTTGGGGAGGATCAAGCTGTTTGATGCAGCTAAGGTAGCTTAGCTCAACTGAGTTGAGCTAAGCTGAGTCCACGAGAGATGGACTTGAGCTTCGTGAGCTGGAATGAAGTCATCTTCAGCTGGCTGGAGTTGAGTGGAACTGGATGTAGCTGGACTTGAGCTGGGGTAAACTCCAGTTAGCTCAGTTGAGCTAGCTAGAGCTCCCTGTGGACTAATGGGAGCTGAGATGAGCTAGGCTCGCTAAGTTGAGCTGGATCTAAGCTGACCTGAGCTAGGGTGAGCTCAGATGATCTCTCTTGAGTTGCCATTCAGTTGAGATGAGCTAAATTTAGCTAGGATGAGCTGACCCTAATCCAAGTGAGCTGGATTCCAGCTTTGGTGAGCTGGATCAAGCTGAGTTCCAACTAGTTTGTGCTTCTCCTTCACCTGTTGCCTTCCTGAGTGCTAGGGTTCTAGGGATCTGGCATTCTGTTTATCCCTAACACTCATGAAAACACATTAAAAAGACAATAAAAAGTGCAATGCATGCCTAACCTAATTTATTGCTAAATGCAACCCAAAAACTCATTTGCAGAGCATAATCCTAAGAGTTAGGTTTGTTTTAATGCATAAGAATAATGATAGACTAATGTTTATCATGGACCATTCCTCAAGAGGTTGAGGAAGGAAAGCTTGGGATTGAGTTAAAGGTTGGGTAGTACCTGATGTCTTTTTCTACCTTTTTACGTGTCCTTGTAACCTAAGCATTCACAATTCACATACACTTGGTCATATGTAAATGTGATCACCCTAATCCATTTCTTGAAGAAAATCAAGTTCTCTTAGTTTTGACTTAGGAGAAGCTTGAAAGCACAATTTGATTTGAAGAGTTCCATCCTACTGGGGGCATGTAAGCGCATTGTATGGTTCAGGTACCATGGGCAGCCCTATCTCGAAGTGCCGATTGCCACAGGTTTGAATTCACTTTAGAAATCCATGGGTGATACTATGTCGAAGTGTCGATTGCCAGGAGTTCTTGAGGTCACTCTAGGCGGTGCTATCTTGAAGCATCGAAAACCAAACACCCTTCGAGGTTTGGTGATGGGGATAATGAATCTGACACAAACTGTGTTTATAGCTGATCCAAGGTTAGACATAGAGGAATCAAATAAAAAATATATATATTACCAAAAAGAAAACTCTTTCTTTCTCTCTTTCTAGGTTGGCAATCAAACCTATCTCAAATAATTTAGACCTTTGCACATGCATGGGTGCTTTAATCTCTGGGACCAATAAATTCTAGGGTAGAGTTAGAAATCAGGGAAACCTGTGCATACAACTCATCTTTAGCTGACCTAGTCTATAACTTAGCAACTACTTGGGAACCTTAGGTCTAAAGTCTGAACTTAACATGTTTCTAAAGGAAGACCGATTGGGTTGGCTAGTCTACTTGGAGAGCTAGATTATTGCTTAAATTTGCTAGGGACTAGCAAAAACAGGGCACAGAGGCATTTGATGAGCACATATTTGTGAGCTAATTAGTTAATTAAGTGCCTAAGCATTAGATTAATATTATTGTATACATAGCATGCATTAAGAAATAAATAATTTAGTTTATATATAATTGCTTGTATGCATTACATTCATATATATATTATTTAGCATGCATTAGAATAAAATGCATTAGAATTAACATTTTATGTAAGGGTTTGAAGATAAATAAGTCATCATTTCATTTCTTATTTTATTAATCTATTTTTCTTCTTCAACGGCTGCTAAAGCTGCGTGCAATGCATGCAATAATGGCTGTAGTGAAGACGAGCTGAGAATGTGGATTTGCTCCCGCCTCTCCATTTCAAATCCATGCAGACGGCTACAAGAGAGGGGCAGCTACTATCGTGCCCAGGGAGACACCGCCTCACTTCAGCACCATGTACTCCACTCCACCATTGTGGTCTCCAAGGCCGAGCTCCACCACACTGTGGGTCGGTGAAGTGACAACTCACTACACCAAGTCGGTGGACTCGTGCCAACACCGTCAGCATGTGTCCCCGATGGCCACGCATCCATCACTGTGCATCACCAGAATCAACATCACCACCCTCACCGCCATCACCAGCAACCCCCATCGTAGACGTTGCAACTCTACGCCCTGAATCTTCATCTCTTTTGCCAGTTAAGATGTTCGGGAAGTTTCCTGGACATCTGACGCCCCCTTCACTGCACCTCTACACAATCAGTAGCACCCCCATGCGTGCCCTCGCGTCCTCTGCCTCTCCTCCATGCAGGCAGCACCACCATCACCTTCACCCACTCCTTTTTCTTCCTCTGTTTCTCTTCCACCTCAAGAGAACCCATCACCACCAGCACCACTTGCACCCTCTCCTCGCCATCTTCGTGCACACCAACACACAGCCTGTGCGACCACCCTCCAGCTCCACCGCTCGTAGGCACGCGACGCCCTTGCTGCGCTCCCTCGTCATTCCCGTAGTAGCACCTGCAGCAGCAGTACCATGCTCGCCTCCAGCTGCACCTTCACAGCAAGCATCACGCCCTCAGTGCTGTGCCCCCCCGCTGTGCCTCAACCAACCTTCAGCAGCGCGCTCAGTTGCACAGTAGCCACACACGCCCTTTCCTCTTTGTGCGCACCTCCAGCAGCCACGTGCGTGTGCGTGCCCTTCAGTAGCCCCACTTCCACCCACAGAGCAGCAACGACAGCCACCGCTATCGCTTCTCTCCTCCGTCTGGCTGAGCCATGCCACCTCGTGACGTGTCGCCGCCACCACCGCAATGCCCTTGCTCCACTTGACTCCGACGAGTTCCTCCCCTCCGGCCCTCCCTTGCTCCGTGCGCACTCCTAAGAGGAAGCCATTCCCTAGTTTTGCTACAGTAAATGAGGTATTAGTCATTACATTTACATGCCATTCAGAACATCATTTTTAGTTAAATATTGGAAGATATATTATGGCATTTGCTGGCCTGCTCCTCTACTCTTCTCTATTTCTCCTGCATTCTTTTTATATCTCTTCATCTTATTAGTCTCACCTAAGTTGAATGTTATACTGTATTAGTGAGCAAATGTCTGGCAATGATAGATTTACAACAGGGGATTTTTGTTTTATGAATATTTTATTATGTTAAATTTATAATCATATCCTTCATCTTTCTGATAAATATGATTCCAATTTTATCTCACATTGATTTCTTAATCTAAAGGGGATTTTAGCTGGATTTTCGGGAGAAGCAAATAGTGAACATTTGATTTCAATAGTAGCAAGTTTTAAATAGGTCATTGCATCCCTATGGATATAACCCGCTCCTAATTGAGTGGTTATTTTTATTACTTTGATTAGTGGTTTTCCACCACTGGCATACTACAACATGACATTCTTTATGCGAAACAACAAAAGCAAAAATCGACTTATCACACCGCACCACCCAATCCACCTTCATCCCTCGATAGAACATGACCATCTTGGCCTCTTCTCTTCTGCTCACCTCCCTTTCTTCATCCGACGGATCAAATTGACCTCAATCCTATTTAGGACTAAAAGTTAAGCTCACCGGCATATGTGACGACGCTGGTGGTTTAGTAGAACCTAGATGTCCTTCCATCCTGGTACATCCCCCCTACCCTCCACTGTAACCTATAAATACCCTAGGACCTCTCTGATTAGAAGGGTCAGCTCCCTTTCCCCCTTCCCCAACAGCAGTCGATAATAGGTTATTCCTCTGTACCTCTGACAACCTCTCTTCTCTCCATAGAAGCACCTCCACCAAAGATGTTCATCTCCCTCAACCCCTCTTCCTCTCCCGTGGCCGTGACAGGGCTTGGGAGCACATCGTTCTTCTTCCTCTCCACTTCCTTTCTTGCCAGAGCTCTTCCTCCAACCTTCTGATTTCATCCTTCGTTATGTGCCATCGACGGAGCTTCTCATCTCCTTTCATCCAGGTAACAATAGAATTAGGTAAGTAGTTTAGTGTAGCGTAGTTAGTTAGTTCATTTAGGTAGTTTGCATGCTTTATTCTCTATCTTTGTCTCAAGCCTCGATGAGCTCATTGAGCTTACTAGAGCCTATATTTGGTCTTTTCAATTCATCATGCACCTTTCTCAACCTCCACTGATGTTATTTCATCCTTAATCGACTACTTTTATCAACTATATCGCCTAATCCAATTCACAACCATCGGCAACCTCCGTTGTCCATGGCGGAGGTCACCGAGGGTAATTCACACTCACTGGGGCCCTCCATCACCTTGTCATCATCTAAGGGCCCCGATCATTGCATTAATCTGATTAATAACATGCTATAGAGTAAACGCCCAATTTCATCCAACCTCCTAAGCTCGCTGTCAATGGCAGCTCAGGAGTTAATTCAACTAATTACCTACTCGTAGAGCATCACTAGGCTCTTATGAGCCTTAACTCTCACTCAATTGAGTGAGAGGGTCATCTCTGAGTTCATGTGAACTCAGAGTATGTTTTTATCGAATTTGAAGCACATCTGAATTGATTGCTAATTGCTTTAATCGTTGTATTCCTGAGGTTCCTTGTGACCTCACGAGTCTTTTAGGACTATTCCAGATCAGTTTCATTGAGTTTTGAACTCTAGGTGATCACTTCTGAGTTCATCGAAGCTTCGGTGAGCTCCAATAAGTTGAATTTGAGTTTTAGCCTTTAGAACTCCTAGTGAAGCTCCAGAACACCTAAATGAAGTCTAAGGATCAGATTTTTGTGTTTAAAATTGTGTGTAATCGATTCTATCTCGTTATTAAACTTTGTCTTCTCCAACTCCGACAGAGTTAGAGAAGCTCAGTTAGAGTTAATCTGAGTTGATAAATTGGTCTCGAAGCACATACAAAACTTGTAGAACCTACTTAGATCCTCAAATTAGATTAAGAGCCACTGGGTTCTTCTGACAAACTCAGGTGTATTTGGTCTCAGGCGGTGATGCCTGAAACACCTCTAGGGTCATTTAAATAGGACTTTAAAGTGCTAAATTATTTCCTGAGGATGAATTAAGCTGATTCAAGGTTGTAATTTGTTCCACGAAGACTTGATTTAGAAAGTCAACATTGAATGGAAATTATTCAACCCAGAGTTCAATTCGAGGAATAAATGATTAAATCTTTGAATTAAGGGTTTCAATTGATTTGTGGGATGATTTAGAATGCATTTGAAATGATCTGATTGAATTATTTTGAGGATTGCTTGGGATTTCATAAGCTGTGTAGTTTGGGTTCATTTTAAATGCAACACTATTCTTCAGCAATCTTGGCAAATTTTGATGCTCAAATCTACCCAGATTAGTGATTCCTAACCTTTTGAGGATGTTCAAATCTCGTTTGGAGGTTAATCTCTCTCTGTTGAGCATTTCTTAGCTCAAATTTGCTTCTATTCTTCCTGAATGAAGATTTAGTGCTTCTCCTTCTCTGAAGCTTTTAGAACCTCACTTCCTTGACCATTAGAAGCATACTTCATCACTGAATGCACGTAAAACTTTAGTTGAGAGTTGCATAGCCTCTGTAGGTCAATTGACTTGAGTCTCTTCTTTGCAGGCCATTATAGTAGTGTGAAACACCATTTTCGCCCTTCAAATCAAAAAGCCAAGCTTCCTTTGAGCATCAAATTGATGCTATTTCCTGATACTCGATCGAAACCATCCAACCAATTGAATGGAATCTTCACTAAAAGATTGGACTAAAACAAGTGAAATATAGTCCCACCTAGGGAAACCTGAAGCACACGACAGGATATAAAATGATTTGTGGTTATGCCTCTTCGGTCGTCAGTGCTGGCCATAGCTTATGAACAAGGGGTGCAGGTGCATGCGTGTGCATGTGCCTGCGCATGGGTGTGTGTGGGCGCCTATGGGCATGAGTGTGGACCTGAGAGTAGGAGTGGGCCTGGGGCCACAACTGGAGCCCTCCGCCTATCTCCTTCCCTCCTAAGGACCTCTACATCTTCCTCTTCCCACTACTTCTCTCTCTCACACTCATAACACATACGCAATAGCTAATTGCTTCTATCCATCTCTATCTTCTCCACCTCTGTCAACCACTCCGACGAGGCTCTCCATCCGCTACACCACACCATAAGGCTTGCCACCTATCCCAAAAGCCCCATCTCATCCTCGCAAGGAAACCCCTCAAGAAATTGAGGGGTTTGCTTGCCCTATCACACCACCGAGCACACATGCTTTCACCTACACTCACAGCCTTCGCCCAAAGGTTTCTTACCACGCCACCACACCTAAACACTTGCACTGCACTCGTCGTCACTCGGTGACACTTTTGAAATCCTCTGACATGATCGTGTTGCCCTTTTTGTCACTTTCTGGTGCTGACCTCCATCGCCATTGAAGAACCTTCTTTGAAGCAAGCTTCAAAGCTTGTTCTTCATCTGCAGCTCCAAGTCTCGGCATCAAGAGATGCGGACGCATCCCAGGAGTCCTTCCAGAACCTCAATTGAAGGCATTAGCTGTAGTGCCCTCGTCAATTAGGAGGAAGTCTCCTCCGTAGCTTCACATGAAGGAAGCTGGTGGGATAGTCCCACCTTGAATATCGTTGAAGCGCCTGCATGACATAAATTATTTTTCCACTTCAGCTTAATTGCCTCAATAGCATTGGGTGAGTCCCCGTCGCACGTGCCCACACACGCCCTTGCCCACGGCTACGCCATGTGGGTCTGGGCTTTGAACCATTTACCCGTATACTCGGATTCGATTAGAGAAGAGAAAGAATGGGAAAGGAAGAGGAAAGAAGAGAGAGGGGAGGGGGGTTTTGCTCTGCTGCCCTCCTCTCAACACTTAGTGATTTCTAAGGGAATCCTTTGCCTCTGTTGCTGTTCATGCTGAGCTCTGTGTTGTGCCTTCCATTGAGCTTAAGGAGGCAGAAGAAGAAAAGAGAAAGGGAAGGAAGGGGAAGGAGGCCCTCTTGGCACTGTAGCAGTTGGATGGTTAAGCCGTCTGGTTGAGCATTCCATCATCTGATCTTTGAAGGGAGTGCACTGTGCACTTATCCTACGTGGATTTAAGTTGATTGATACTTTTGAGATATTTGATATTATTTTAATTAGGGTAATTGGTGATTCAAATCACCATTTTACCCTAATCTTTTTGCTCTATCAACATTGGTTCTTATATGCATATTATTTGAGTTTATAATTTTCATCATATATTGCTATCCTATGGTAGAATTGTAATTTTTGAGATTTATTGCAACACTTGCTCCCTGCGTTCGACCTTGGATTTCTTTCGAGATATAAATTGTATTTGTTGACGTGCTATTTTTGGCTATATTACAATGAGGTGATTTTAAAACCCTAATTTAGTGTATTAAACACTTCCTCAACTATGATTGGATTCTTTAATTATTCAAAATTAACCCCATGGATGTATGGAATCTCATGTAAATATATGATGTCAATGTATTTATCATTTGAACTTGTCATGGGGTTTTCAAGTAATTCCACTCTAGATCTTTTGGAATCTAAATCATGTGCCTCATCAATTCCCTTTGGCAAATCAATGTTCACGGTGTCAAAATCATTATAAATGAAATCTGGAGTGTCAAAGTCAAGGAGTGGTATATTTGAAACCGGATCAATGGTAGTCATTTCATCCAGATCTTTGGCTACCTTAACTTGGACCAAATCAATGAGTCTGACAGAAGTTGTGAGCAGAGTCGACTCACAAGAAGCTATATGTTTGCACAATGCTCAAATTCATCATCTGAGTCATCCTTGATAAAATCACAATGTGGGTTCTTATTCTCCCAAAAAATATCCAATCTGAGTTTCTCACTTCCTAAGGTGATCTCCATACACCCGAATGCACAGTTAATGTTAGCCTGGGCGGTCGCCAAAAATCGGTGACTTAAGATGATAGGTGCATCACAGAGATGAGGAGGAATGTCCATATCCAGGATGAAAAAATCTACTGGGTAGTGATAAGTCCACTTTAGTGGATCGTTATTTGGCCTAAGTACTCTCTAATTAATTATTCTTAGTTGTTGATTAATTAAGAGTTATATGATAATTCACCGTAGTATGCATATAATTTTATGCGTCAATTTTACATCTAATAACATATGATATGGTAACATAATTGATTTGATGGATGCAGGCTAGGTGCAAGAGTTCAGATGTCCATTTCTGCATCTACTAAGACGTATGGAAACCACCATCATGAACTTGCTGATGTCCACACTTTTTAAGATGCCTGGATATTTGATCAGATGTCTAATAGCATACCGCCAAGCTTATCCAGGCATTCCAACCACTCGCGATCTTCGCCGAGTGGTTTGAGAACCTTTCGGCGGAAATAACAAACAGTGAGTGTTTTTATAAGAAGAAGAGCGGCCAGAAGATTATCATCTTTTTCCCTTACGGGGACCTCCGCCATCTCCACCATCGTGCAATAGGCTTACACCGTGGAACTCCGGTGTGCACTGTGGCTTGACCGAACTCCATCGTCACCTTTCCCATCGCACTCCATGCTCGTGGTGATAGCACAAGCACCACCTACCCTCTCCTCTTCTCTATTTCCCTTCTTCTTCCTCTTTTCCACCCAAAAAGCAACACACATTCACCACCTTCTCCCTTCCCACACCAACACCACCACCCCTCGACCTTGCACCCACTGCACGCAGCCCACATTGAGTGCACCAGCCACCAACACCTACGCTCATGCCACCATCCTCGCACGCACACATCGCCACCCCTGTGCACGCAAGCAGCAAGCCAGCTTCTCCTTCGTCTTCATCTTCTTCTCCTCCAACCAGTAGGAAGCAACCCAAACCTCATGCCGGTCCACCTCTGCACGGCCGTCACTGCAAGCCCCAATTCTCCTTGCTAACCATGCCACCGACCTCTCCTCGACGTCGCAAACCCGACCAAGTCCTCACCTGTGCCAATCGTAGTCCACGAGCACATGTGGACAAGCCACTGTTGATGAGCTTATCCACTGGTTGGCCACCTCCAGCCATCTCCGTCGACACCGCGACCTCCATCAGATTGCCCTCGTCATCGTCAACCTCCCTCGCATGTCAGCTACCCGCTGATGCTCCCTCCCGTGCATGAGCAAGAGAGAGAGCAAATGCTCTATTTTGAGTGGTATTAAAATTTACTAAACACGCCATTGTGAACCATGATTCAATTATTTTTTTGATTAATTTATTATGGTGAAATTGTGGCTTGACAGTTGTTCTTTCTCGTATTTGTTCAACTATTATTCTTCATTGCATTTTGTATAGAGATTGGATTCATATTTGCGGTTTGGTATGCATGCAATTCAAAATTACATGACATGCCACTACACATGCATCATCTACATATTTTTTGGACCTTGATTTTTGACGTGGAATTTACATAAATAGCCCTTAACTTCTCATGAAATTGAAAGTTACTTTCAGAGCAGCATATTCATTGAATTGATTCCACGAATGTTTCAGTGAACATGATGGCTACATACTAATGAATTTATTGTAGTCGTTCCACCTTGTGGATATGACCTAACTTTTCGTGGTTAGTTTTATTAAAATATTTTTGTTCGAGAATTTCCACCACAATTTATACACTGCAACGACGTAAGTTTTTGACGTATCATTTTTCTATAAGCGAAATCCCTCGTTCAAATGGTGCCATTGCCGGGGAGGCTACAGACACAATAGGTTCACCTGGTTTATTTCTAATTATTTTGAGGTGCGCATTTATCTAACCATTCTCTATTCTTCTGTGCGAGGTACATTCGTGACAGGGAGGAGCGCACAGCGAAGACAATACGGTTGCTGGACCTTGACACCACCTAGAGGGCAGTAATAGTAGCCCATGGGCCTTGATCCTACACACGTGGAAGGAGGATTGGCAACTGAAGACCTGTATGCTTGCTTTAGATTTAGATCAGGCTAGATAGATATTAGACATTTAATTTCTGTCTTGTGGACCTGTGTTGGGCATTTTTTTTGGAAGATGTTCCCAGTACTTTTTATTGCTTATCACTCTTGTATGCAAGAGCGTCTTTTTGGGAGTGTGTTCCCATTTTATTTAGATTATAGGCTTATTTGAACTATTCGAACTGCATGTTAGTTAACTAGCTAGCTAAATTAGATTAGGTTTGTTTGCTTATTATCATAGAAAAGGAAAAAATTTTGAGCTACCTGCTAGAAGCTGCATATCTATAGGGCGACCATCTAGGATTTAATGAGCAGCATCTAGTTTATCTTAATTGCATCTCATACAACCCTGCATTGAAGAGAGATGGAGTAAGGTACGTCTTTTCTTGAGCATCAGTTACCTGTCATGCATCTGCATTGGACCTAAATCCAAGACTACTAAAGTGTTTGAATCTAATTAAGCCAGTGGTCACTTTAAGAAATTGGGACTGCTAAGAGGTTGGACCTTAAAATTAGTGTCTTTAATTGCGAGCAAAAGGACTTGTTTGCGAGATTTCAAAATTCAAAACGTGTATGTGTGTTGTGCACCTGAGACACTGTGCACATCACACATAATGGCACTAGATAAATTTCCACCTCTCCTCTTTGTGCCACAAGGGATGTTAGTCGAAAATCAACAAGCCTATCCACCAAGTTACTTCGGTTCCTCGTGTGTGGACTCAATTTGAGACTTCCATCCCTTGCAGGTAGGTTGTAGGCACCAACAAAGGTCGTCCTAGGAAGCATAACTCTTGCAAAACTTGTTTGGCCACCAACTGAACAATTAATTCTAAGACCTAGAATCTACTAAAAATAGATCCCACTGTATTTGCGCTTGTTTTGACAGTGGTAGAACTCTCTAGGAAGTTTCTGCTTTTATTCTGATTTCTTCTAAGTCCTAAGAGAGTTAAATCTATTTGGCTTAAAGAAATGGATCACCCTTACTCGTATCATTTAGATTATCAAAGTCATTACTTCCCATCTTTTAATTAGGATCCCATGCCCCAAGCATATCCATCCTTTGATGGGTACAATGACAATTCATGGGATCAATCATATTCCTATCCTGGGAGTACTGGCCTAGTAAATCCCACTTTTCAGCAGAGCCTAGGAGTAGAATTTTCTAGTTTACAAACAATCGACCCACCCACCCTTCATGATTTTTCTCATCGAGGTTGGATCAATACCCCTACGCAACCAGAGCCTGAGACTGGCTATCCTCCCTTTTCTAATAGTAGCCTCTCCACTTTTATGATAGAAATTTAAAAACAATAAAAAGAAATGGAGTGTATGGGAGAGATATTGAGGAATAGTCAACAATTGAATAAGCAAATTCGTCAACTTAGCTACTCTCTTACTATTGATTTTGATCCCTACCCGTACAACTGTGATCATCAAAAAGATTCTTAGGAAACAGCGGATAATAGGGATCTCGTTTTGAGTAGCTATCACTTAGACTCTCCCCATGAGACACAGCCACTAGAGGAGAACTATCTTAATGATTATCCACCCGAGCTATATTAGAGTCAAAAGAAAGGAAAGATGGTACCACTTGAGGACCTTGACCCCACTGACAGTATTTTCCTTACCCCTGATACCCTGGGCCAAGGTCATATTGTTCATGCCACTTCCCCTATTAATCATGTGGTGGAACCCCATTCTACCCTTAGTGAGCCTGATCTCGACCCTCCACTTCGAGAACCAACACCTACAATTCATCATTTTGAGGATTTAGATATGCCTAATGAAGGTGACCCTAAGGGAATAGAGGATGAATTGGATTAATTTTGCTCTCAGGGATACAAAGAGTCTATTTTAGAGGAGGATGATGACCCAATGGAGGAACCCAGGCTTAGAGTTTGGAGTGAATCTCAGGGGGATTGTGTGTTATTCGAGGACTTGCCCCCTAAGGATATAATTGATTTGGTGAAATCTGGATTCCTTCCTTTTGATTTTGAAAGTCATCCTCCCAAAAATTAGGAAGATAGGGAGTTGATGTTGGAGGAGTACGAGCATAATAGTGAGAAGCCTAGGAGAGACTCTTGGGGACAATACAGATCAATTGAGGATTTATGCCCCGAGGAGAACAAAGAATTGAGTGATATAGGCTTATTCCAAAACATTAAAACTAATCCTCCTTCAGAAATAATTGAGGATAGTGAAGCAACTCCTCTCTTTACTGGTGAATCACATATACACCCCAACAAAAACTTAAGTGAACCAAAAGAATCCGTGGATGAAATTAATGATAATGATTCTGTTGCTTTGACCCTACCATCAAATAAATGTGATTTGGAGTCTGCCATTGATTCATATATACTGGAAGGTGAAAATATGACTCAGATTCTTGAGGAAATCATTAATGATAGGCAAGGTGACGTCAATTTTTCTGCAACTATTACGGACAATAATACAGAATCTGAATTGTTGTTAGAGCTGGACATAACATGGACTAAGCCCTCCTTGGACTTAATCATTACCTCCTAACACCATAAACAATCCGTACACTCCCTAACCGATCCTTGGCTTAGGTTTCTACTCACTTACATTCTTTCTAGGGAGCATATCAGTCTAGTACATCTCCAAGTGGAATGGCGAGTGTGGATTGATGCTTGTAGTTTTTGTCTCACACCATTCAACAGTTTGAAATAATTATGCATACATCTTTTAAAACCCTTCCTACTTTGGAGGACCCTTGTTATCCTCCACTTATTCCGTTTCAAGAAGTCCCTTCTTCTGTTACTCTTTTTCCTAGACCTCTCCAGGTAGCCTGCGAGGTGATCTATTTTCATGTCTTCTAGAGAGCATTTGGAATCACACTGCATCATCAGCTCGCCAACATCTGTGTCTACTTATTCTCTAGGCCTGCTCTTTTACGCATATTTTTAGGGCCTAGTTCTTTCTATTTGGGACCAGACTTATAGGTTCCCTATAAGTCTGGCTGCCGATAGAAAATGCAGTGCCTGTTGGGAGGCAACCAAACATCCTGAATAACACCTTCATCAGGTGATTTCCTTCCTTTCTCCTCCTATTTTAATTTTGGGGGGGTGTATTTTGCATTTTTAGGTAGTATTCATGCATTTAGGTAAGGTGCATTACAAAAAACAAAAATTATTTTATTTTCTTGTGCTGAATTGGTTAGCCCTAGCAAAACATCTTTATAAGGAGGTGTCATTGAAGATTTTTCTTCTTAAATTATTTCTAAGTTTAGAATCTAGTATAGTTACTTCACTTGCACATAGACTAGGTAATGGATCTTTGTAGAAAACCAATAAGCATTTTTAGTTTGTTGAATCCTTGGATAGTTAGTAGAGAGTCAGGTAAACTATCTTCTATTAAGATCCACCTAATATTTGTGAGGAGAAAGTAGAGAGACTACTGGTGTGCTAAGTTTGGTGCAAGGACTCTTAAGTTCTAAATAATTAGATGATGAAACCTTAGAGTTAGGCATAGTTTTCGCTCTCTATTCCTGTGTGCAAACATTGTGTGAATTCCTGAGAGTCACCAAATAAGGTAGATACATAGAGATTGAGTCCTAATAAAACTATAACTATGGTGGATGCCTACGACCATCATTCATAGAGTTCTCGGCTGAAGGAGGGTAGTAATGTCAAAGGTTAGAAATACTCTTGTCCTATCCATTCCTTCCTGGTGCCAAGAGTAGGCACTTCCACCAAATAAGCCACACAATATCCTCTTGACCATCATCATCCCCAATAATGCCTCATGAATAAAAGTTTGTGTCATGTTGTGTTGGAGTTATATATAAAAAAAACAAAGAGAAAAAAAGAGAGAGAAAGAAAAAGAAAGAAAAAGAAATAAAAAAGGAAAGAAGAGCGAGAGAAAGAAGAAAAGGAATATATTGATATATATAAAAAAGAGAGAGAGAAGGAAAGAAGAAAACAAAAAATATGTTCAAGTTATAGCTGTCTTAGTTATCTTTTATCAGGTGTCCATAACATTGAGGCAACAAAAACATCCATTGCTATCCACCAAATATGACCTATACTTATTTTTCAGTATTTCTGATTGCCCAAATACTGGCTGAGGGCTTCTAACTTAGTTGTAGGGTTATTAGGACTTCAATTGAAGTGTGAATGCCATGTGAGGCCACCAAACACTAAGTAGATTTAGAAAATCTGGTGAGATTTGTGATCTCAGAAAGAAAAGAAGGAAAGAGTGAGTACAAAGGAATATCAAGGGAGCACAGTTTTGTTTAGCCTCTCTCTGAGTTGACTCATTTGATAATCTAGAGATTTGGAGTCTATAGTACTAGACTTTATGTAGCACCAAAGGAATACGAGCACCAAATACGAATCCATTTAACTCAGTATCTCCTACCTAGGCCAAAAAGCTAGGGTCAAACTATAGATTATTTTCTGCTTTATCCCCGAAGGAAGAAGTTGCCTATCCTAATAGAATTTTATCAAAGGTAAAGCTTGAACTTTAAATATAAGTTGGCTTTTCACTTGGATCCGTTACCTAGGCTACTATCACTTCACATTTGTCTGGATCTCTAAATGTTTGGAATAAGAAAAGAACAAGTCCTCTGATAGAATCATACACCTTGCATTCATTTCTTTTGCTAGGGATAGCAAAACATAGTCACGGGGGCATTTGATAAGTCTACTTTAGTGGATCATTATTTGTCCTAAGTACTCTCTAATTAATTATTCTTAGTTGTTAATTAATTGAGAGTTATATGATAATTCACCTTAGTCGGCATATAATTTTATGTGTCAATTTTGCCTCTAATAACATATGATATGGTAACATAATTGATTTGATGGATGAAGGGTAGGTGCAAGAGTTCAGACATTCATTTTTGCACCTATAAGACTTTTAGAGATAAGGTCGAACATTTGGAAACCACCATCATGAACTCGCTGATGTCAACACTCTTTAAGACGTCTGGAGATTTGATCAAACGTCTAATAGCGTACCACTAAGCTTATCTAGGCGTTCCAACCACTCGCGATCTTCGCTGAGTGGTTGGAGAACCTTTCGACGGAAATAATAAACAACGGGTGTTTTTATAAGAAGAAGAGTAGCCAGAGGATGATCATCTTTTTCCATGCAACAGTCTTACACCGTGGAACTCCAACATGCACTGTGGCTTGAGCAAACTCCATTGTCGCCTTTCCCATTGTAGTCCACGCTCGTGGTGACAGCACAAGCACCACCTACCCTCTCCCCTTCTCTGTTTCCCTTCTTCTTCATTTTTTCCACCCACAGAGCAACCCACCTTCACCACCTTTGCCGTTCCCATGCCAACACCACCACCCCTCAACCTTGCACCCATCGCACATGCCCCTCACCGAGCGCATCGGCCACTGACACCCGTGCTCGCGCCACCATCCTCGCATGCGCACAGTGCCACCCCTGTGCACACAAGTAGTAAGCCAACTTCTCCTTCTTCTTCATCTTTTTCTCTACCAACCAACAAGAAGCAGCCCAAACCTCAGGTCCTGATTCTCCTTGCCAACCACGCCATCGACCTCCCCTTGACGCCACGAACCTGACCAAATCCTCAGCCATGCCAACCGCTATCCACGAGCATGAGTGGATAGGCTACCGCTGGAAAATTTCCTTTCAGCCGGTTGGCCACCTCCGGCCGTATCCGACGACACTGCAACCTCCATCAGATTGGCCTCGCCATCATCAACCTCCCTCGTGCATCAGCAGCCCACCGATGCTCCTTCCCTTGTACGAGCAAGAGAGAGAGCAAATGCTATGTTTTGAGTGGTATTAAAATTTACCAAACAAGGCATTATGAACCACTATTCAATTATTTTTCTGATTAATTTATTGTGCTGAAATTGCGGCCTGACACTTGCTCTTTCTTGTATTTGTTCGGCTATTGTTCCTCATCTCATTTTGGATAGAAATTGGATTCAAATTTGTAGTTTGGTATGCATGCAATTCAAAATTACATGACATGCCACTACACATGCATCATCTGCATATTTTTGAGAGCTTGATTTCTGATGTGGAATTTACATAAATAGCCCTTAACTTCTCATGAAATTGAAGGTTACATTCAGAGCAACATATTCATTGAATTGATTTCACGAATGTTTTTGTGAACATTGTGGCTACATACCAGTGAATTTATTGCAGTCGTTCCTCCCTGTGGATACGACCTAACTCTTCATGGTTAGTTTTATTAAAATATTTTTGTTTAGGATTTTCCACCACGATTTATACATTGTGACAATGTAATTTTCTGATGTATCATTTTTCTGTAAGCGAAATCCCCCATTCAGGTAGCAAAGCCCATGGATTTTTACAATGACATTCTCCACCACACCTCGAGGCACTTTGACTGATCTATTAGCCAATTGGATATTGTTTGAAGTGGGTTTTAGCTCCCTAAATTGGAAGTGGTCAAATACAGTAGTGGAGGGTAAATTAATGGATGAACCCAACTCAAGCAAAGCCTGGTAAAAAGGAGCATCAATTAGTTGACAAGAAATGAGTGGGGCCACTGATTACACAGCAATCATAAGACCTAATCTACTTGAATTAAGTTATATTTTAGCCTAACTTAGGAGTAATGCATGTATGAGCATCATAATTTGCATCATAGTTAATTTGTTAGCTTTATAGATAATAATGCAATTTTATGCTCTAAGAGAGAGGCTATATTAATTGCAGATGATTCAGTGTCACATATGATAGATGAGGCCATACAAATTTGATCAGGACGACAACGGGAGTCCAAAGCTTCTGGAATCATCTTGATCAAACTTTCGTAGCACCACATTCAACTCATAGAAGATCAAAGGCCAAGGAGCAAGATAGCAGAGTTCCAAACCTTAAATATCAAATCCGATCGCACGGATGGATTTGAATAAATGATTGTAGTCCAATGATGCAAAAATCAACTCAATCGGAGTCCTATAGCACCAACTACAAAGGCAGGAAGATGAATGGTCAGGATGGTTGCACGTGGCGCCATCCCAACGGCTCACCACTGCACCCCAACCACTGAAGGAAAAATGTGGGCCATTGGATTGTCATCCAACTACCACGAAGAGGCCACATCACCCACCACCATGCTCTTAATTAAGGAGGAGTCCATCTTAACCATTGGATCTTCATGCAACGGCTGAGAGTAGCCGCATAAGAAAATGACCTCATGACACAAAAGAGCCTATAGCACATTAGTTAGGGCGCTCACATGAGAGTGCGAGGCATTCATAGGACTCGCGCTAAGCAAAAAATCAAAGAGGCGATGGAGCACGAGTGCAATTGGACCGTTGAATGAGATCGTGCAGTGCGAGGGTAGTCACGTGGTGCAATGAAGCTCATCGGATGTGGTAGTGCGATGGAAGCACAAACACACACCCTGATGGAGGCAGTTCTTAGGCAGTGTGACTCTGGTATTAAGCCATCTGATTGTAAGATCAGACAATTGAAATCAAATAAGCTAACACGCACGTAAAGACATGAGGTGGTGGATCAGGTGAGCATGAGCTTGCCCCATGTCGCCATCCAGGGAAATCTGTGTATAAGGAGCGACAGAGGTTGTTTTGAGGTCTAATCTAATTCATTGATCTTCCGATGGACGAATCTGATTGCACCTAAGGAGTTGCACAGTTTTGGGGGCTTAAATACCTACTTTGCCTCTCATTTTATCTATAAAATGATCCCCAAAGCCCACCTTTGAAAGGAAACTTCCACCAGACACATCTCCAGCCTCTCTCTCTCTCTGCAGCATCCCTCAAGTCTTCTTCTCAGCATTCTAGATACGAACTACTGCCATACTTCGTACAAGCATCCCTCAAGTAGTGTCACTCTTCATTTATCTCTCTCTCTCTACTCTTTGGCATACTTGTTTTAATTCCTAGTTTGAGAACTGTTTGCAAGTAGTAATAAAAATCTGATTCTTTGATTATTTGGTTTCAATTTCTATACTTGCATTAGGATAGATTAGTTAGTACGAAGAGCTTTGAAAATCACGTTTTGCCTCCTAACGAATTAGTCGGTACTAACTAAAATATTAATAAATTTATTTGTTTCAATGTGATTTGCAACTACAGCAATATAGAAATATTTTACGCATTTCGTGACAGAAAGCCATTTTCGCGCATTTGAAAGTCGTCGAAAATAGTAGTATAGTAGCACAAAAACGTTCGTCAAAGATTTGATTTTTAAAGATAACGAGACTTGAGTCCCGGTCGTTCGTCTCTGGGAGGCGTTGTTTTCGTTTTTGAAATCGATCTTAAAGCCACTCTACTTTATTTAAACGACATGCTTGTGCATAATATATAGGCGGTTAAAGAGCAGGCACTTAAATCATGCAAATATGATAATCATTTAGCTCAAGGTGATTTCAAACACATAAGAGATATATATATATATAAAATGAAATTTCATTCATCGTGGGAGAGTTGTTGCACAAGGAAATCTAGAGGAAAGCTTATACATGAATGCTTAAAATTAAATCTAAAATTAAATCTAACTACCAGAAAATGATTGCATACAAGAATCAGCGGGGGGGATTTCGCTTGCATCATTGGTGGAGAAGTAAGACTACTCTACTAAGCAGTAAACGAAAGCAATAAAAATTATGAAGAGCATGATCTAGAGCTAGAAGAATAGAGGGCATTCAGGGGTGGTCCCCGATGGCCTTGGAGTGGTCGAGACGAGAATGAGGGGCGGCCAATGTAGCTTAGGCCAACCCTTGGAGAGAGGTAGGGTTGATCCAGCATCCCGGCATGGTGTCCTCCATGGTGGTGGTAGTGAACTCGTGGAGGTGGAGTGAGTGGCTAAGTGGAGGTGGCGTGAATGGCACCAATGGAGAGCAATTGCCAAGGGAGTGAATGGGTGCCAATGGCCACCCATGGGGTCTTTTTATAGACCCAATGGAAGCTCTCTAGAGAATTATGGAATTCTCTAGAGAGGCCTATGGTGGGAGCTTGTGGGAGAGTGAGAGAGAGAGGGTGGATGGTGGTTTTTAGATCCACCAAATGTGGATCTAAAAATTGAATGGCTCTTGGTTGCTATTTTTGGCAACCAAGGCAACCACACATGGTAGAGAGTTCTGGAGAACTCTAGGCTAGATATTTTCGTGTGGATGGTGTGTGTGGGTGTGTGTGGGTCGAAACTTAGGTGGCTAGGTTGATTAGGTTGGGTTCTAGTGGGTTTAGGTCAAGGTAGGTCTCAAATTAGGGCTATAAACCCTAATTCACTACGGTAAAGTGCAATTAAACTTAATACAAGTTTAATTGGGTGTGTGGAAACTTAATTGAGAGTAAAACAACTCAATTAAGTCAGGTCTAGGTCAATTGGACTCTCACTGAGTCCACTTGGACAGTGTGTGCTGAGATCAGGGCTCAATTGGACTCAATGAGTCCAATTGAATAGGCTGATGGCATTGACTAAGATCCAAGTCAATTAGGTTTAGTGAGGACCTAATTAGGTCCTTAGGGAGGTCTAGAGGTGGTGTACTAGGGTTAGGGCACCTTAATTTAGATTCCTATGGGGTTGGAATTGGGTTTAGGGACCTAGAGATCCAAGATTAAGGCTTAAATCTCAAAACAGGAATTGGAGAGCAGTATCAGACGTCTAATTATGTAATCAGATGTCTTATACTCAAAGATCAGAAGTCCAGACTTGTTGTCTGGACGTCCAATCAAAGTCAGGAAGGGTTTCAGGTTCTGTTTTGGGTATTCTGCAGAAATTGGACATCTGACAAAGTGTCTGGACGTCCAATAACACTACAGAAGTGGGTTTGAAGTGTGCTTGAGTTGGCTAAGGGTCCTAGACATCTTAAAACTTTTCTAGACGTCCAGAGAAGGGTTGGAATAAGGGTTTTAGGGCTTCCTAGGGTGTTGTGACCTAATCTAAGGGTGGCTAAGGCTTGGGGAAGTCTCTAGGCTATCCTAGGGCTAGGATGGACCTAAGCTCTTCACATTTTGCTGCTTTATTTCTACTTAATAGAATAGAAAACCTTTAAGCCCCTTACATTATTATTCCTACATCTAAACTAGGCCTTCTACTCCAACTCTGCCACAACTCCTGTTATTTCAGTTCCAGCTTCAGATCCTGCTCCAGATCCTGCTCTAGATCTGCTTATTGCCTGCAATCGACATAATAGACTTAATCAGCACATTATAACATTATTTTATGCATAGCTAAAGGAAAGCAGTAAAGATGCAGATAATGCATATGCATGCATGAATAACCCTAACTTATGCTAAGTCTTAGCTTAATTTAGGTCAATTAAGACCTATGATTGCTGCGCAATCATTTCGCAACGAACAAGTTTGCATCGTTGCTGGGGAGGCAACAGAACTTTTTAAAGCTTTTCTTCCTAATACTTATTTGAGATTTCTAACCGCTTTATTTTTGTTGATTTCATGTTAATAGGAAACGTAGAAATCAGAAAAGAAACATGACAATGAAACAAGTTGCAAGTTTCTAATCACAAGTACTCGTATCTTAGATTAGGTTAGATTTCCTTTTGACAAAAGAAATCTCTTTTGGTGGATATTATCTTTTAAAAATCAACAAAACCACCTCTCAAATTTTCGGGCTACAACAAACTCTCATTTTAAAAACTCGATTCCTGAAAATTTACATGTCCAAAAATTCTAAAATTTTTACTGGACATGGATTTTGAAGATAGCAACAACATATTTAATTTTTATGCTATTCTAAGTTATATAAAGATTTTGAAAATTTGCAAACTAAATTTATATCAAATCTGTTATTGCTCCTGACTTTTCAGACTTCAAAAAATCACAGGAATTTTTATATAACTCTAATTTATCTAAAATTTGTTGCAGTACATTCTTGTGATAATATAGAATCTTAAAAGATTCTAAAAAAAATATTTGGCACATGTTTGATTACACAAAATATTCAATCACTAACTAAGGGTAAAAATAGACTATAGAACCCCCAGTACACTTTAAATATGAAAAAAATAGAACGCATGCATTAAAAATTCTTGAAAAAATATTTCTGAGTGCCTAGTTAGTGGTGCAATAAGGCCAATTGATTGCATTATTTGGATCGTACTACTTCCCAGATTTTAGACTTAAAAGGATCATCTCAGCAGCTACTTGTTTCTTGGGTTTCCAAACCTTAAGGTACAACACCCTTTGCATTGCATACTTCTAAAGGAAATCTATCTCATAGATTAGGACTTACAAAGAAACTCTTGTGTGCTCATCAAAACCTTGCTTGAAATTATCTAATTACAAACCCTAAAACATAGTTTTGCAAGGAAGTGAACCTTGAAATTCACTTCATCATAAAAATTGCTTGTGAACCTTTTTCCTGTGCACTTCACACTTTTGAAATAAATTTTATAGGAAATACCCCCCCAATGCCCATCATATTCCAAAAGCAGTTCAAGCCTAAGCCTAAAATTGAGTAGACATACCCTAAGTAGGACTAATCTACTTGGTAACTTGAAATTAGATTAGACTAAGGTCAAGGCTTTGTCGACTTGGACCCACTGGTGACAAGAAAGGTCAGTGTGGTAACCGCGTTAACCCTTAGTGGTGTCCTGTCGTGCTGGGTATCCTAGGGAGTCCCACCTTTCTAGCCAGCCAAGTAATTTAATGGTTTATCTAACCTAGTCATGTTTTGGGGAGACAAGATTAGGTCTAATTAAGGATTACACTCTAACGACTAGCTTGATTGCTTGTACTGTGAGGGTGGGTATTCTCGCATATGTCCTCTCTCTCATCCATAGACATTCTTCTGGTGCATGCAAGGTAGAAGATCTGTACATCCTGATTTGTTGCCACCTTTAGAGAGAAATCTAGGAGAAGACCTGATTGTCCAAGATCTGAATCCAAACCTTCTTCAATGACTAGTCACCACGAGGAAGACGAGGTTGAAGAGGAGGAACAAAATCTAAATCCAATAGCTCTCTTATAGAGGTAGAGTACTAGGCAGGGCTAGCATCATGACAGACAGATGCAAGTCATAGTGCAGGCCTTTACTTGACTCCAAAAATGGGAGAGCTGACCAACCTCTCAGCGATTTCTACAATCCTCCTAATGCCCAACCTGAACCTTTTGTTAGGGTACCCGAGGATGGGGATGATTTTGTGTTTAAACCACAAATCATCAATCTGATTCCCTACTTCCATGGCCACAATTCTGATGACCCCTTCCACCACCTTGAAGAATTTCTACACATAGGAAGGACCTTTGGCCTTAGGAACATGAATGAGGATACCTTAATGATGAAAATGTTCCCCTTTTCCTTAAAAGATAAAGCTACTCAATGTTTGAGGACTATTGGTAGGCCAATCCTAACTTGGGAAGATTTAAGAACCACTTTTTTTAAGAAATTATTTCCCATAGGAAAATCAAATGCCCTTAGATGTGCTATTACAACCTTCAAGCAGAACCCTAGGGAACAATTGCATGAGGCTTGGGAGAGATTTATTGGCTTAGGTAGGAAATGCCCTCATCATGGGATTCCCAAGTGTTGGCCCATATTTCTATTATAGGTTAAGTGACAATTTAAAGAATTTTGTTGATGCATGATGTGGGGCCAATTTCCTAAGTAAAGATGCTGAGGGAGCCCTTGAATTATTTGAGAATATTAGTGAAAAATCCCTCAATAATGCCTCAATGTCCACCTTCAATAGATTAAATCAACGAAGAAGCGAAGTCTATGAATTTGAGGATAATTCAAATTCGGTTGATTTAGAACTAATTGAATAATGATTGGATAAGGTGGAACTCATTGGTAAAATGTAAAGAGTTTGGATAAGGAATTGAACAACCTTTTGAAGCGTGGGAGTTCCTTAGGTACACATTCCAGAGTAAACCCAATGCCTACCTGTTGTCATGGCGAAATCGAGGTTAAAAACTGTGTTATAGTATAGTCGAAACTGCTTTGAAAACAAATAAATTTTATTACTCGAAAAGGTTCCGAGGTCGAACATAGAGAGCAATATGGAATTTAAAGCTCAAGATCACAATTTAAATCAAGAATAAAGACTGGAAATAATGTCAGGATCAATATGACAAAAAGAATGGAGTAAATTGGTGATTTAAATCACCAATTATTCCTCACAAATAACACTTAAATCAAGCCTCAAGTATATGCAATTAAAGTATCAAACGTCTTATTTAGCCCTGTGCTGCAGTGTTAGAGACTCAAGGGTCTCTCAGCTTCTTTCTCTTCTTTATTCTTCTTCTTCTTCTTCTCCTTGTTCTTCTTCTTCTTCGTGTGTGGCACCTCTTCTTTCTTCTTCTTCTGCTCTAGCCTTCTTGTTTCTTTCTCTGTACAGCTACTTCACACAAAGGGGAAAAGCTTCTTGAATTCAGCCAATTCTCTCTACAGCAAAAACCCCCTACCTACGTATGCTCTCCTTCTCTTTCTCTCTTATGCTTCACCCTCCCAGGGCCTCTCAATGGATACTTGGGTAATCGGGTATGCACGTACCATGGTCCAGGGATGCGGGCGTGGTTGCAGCCGAGTGTAGGCTTAGGCAGGTCGGGTGCACCAGATCTACGGGTCAGGTGTTGCGAATGAGACGTAGGTGTGCGTGGGTGAGAGGGACCTCACCCCATGTTTAGAGGCGATAAGCCTCTAACACAAATTCAATATATGCAATGGCGTCGCTTCAGTTGTTTCTGATATGGGACTAAACATCCCTACTTTGCTTGCACATGCTGCTGCTTCCGTCCTTCGCCCAATTCAACCGTAAGGAGAGATCAAAGGCTCCAATTGACCATGCGAATACATTCCTGGGCCAATTCCGCTCTGTCTGGAGTTGAGATCCAAGAGCTGTATACCTGATTAGAGCTTCAAGCAAGCTTGCGACTGTTGCGTCAATTGCGGAGGAGGCTGGAAGTTGAAATCCAGGAATAAGGGCCTCGCGACCACATCAGAAGGCTCAGCAGACTTGCCATGGAGTGGCAAGTGTAATGGTGGAGGTGGTGTGCTGTGATCTTGTGTGAGGAGGTTTGACGACCTCAAGAAGGGTGGCTAGAGGTGTGTGAGTTGGGTGCAGGTTTTGGAGAGCAATTGACCTAACAAAGTTAGGGCTCTTGCTCCTGAGGTTGAGGCGAAGGTGTGGAGTGTGGAAGCAATGGCGGAGGTGAACTGTGGAAGCCACTAGGGCTCACCGAAGGTTTGCCAGCAAGTTGGGAGATGGAGTCCTGGAGGGCGTTGGCAGGGTTGAAATGAAGTTTGGAGTTGCTGTTGTGATGAGGGGAGGTTGAGGAGTCATTTAGGAGAAGTAGCAAATGACGGGGAGCAGAGCTAGCGTCGGTTGTAGTATGGCCAGTGTTGGAGATGAAGCTTGCTCTAATAAGAGTTGGATGGCGAGGATGAACGAGATAGGGACGTCGGCAGGTGCTGCTCGACGCGGAAGAAGGTAAGGAAGGAAGATCTGTCGCTGGTATTGCAGTCAGACGAGGAGAGGCAAGGAGGGTCTCCAGAGCTTGAAGATCAATTCGGTCGGAGGAGGAGAGAAGAATTTGGGGGTTACTCTGGTCGAATTCAAGCTTGAGAGTTTCGTCTTGGCCTGGGCTTTCTTTTATAAGTCATCAGAGGGAGATTTGATAAACGTCAGTTTATCATCATTCTTATGCATTAAAACAAACCTAGCTCTTTGGATTTTGCTTCGCAAACGGGTTTTTGGGTTGCATTTAGTCATAAATTAGGTTAGCATGCATTGCATTTTTTATTGTCTTTTTAATGTATTTTTGTGAGTGTTAAGGATAAACAGATTAACAAAGCCCTAGAACCCTAGAACTCAAGAAGGCAATAGGTGAATGAGAAGCTCAAACTAGCTGGAACTTAACGTGATCCAACTCACCATAGTTGGAATCCAACTCACTTGGACTAGGTCTGCTCATCCTAGCTCCATTTAGCTCATCTCAGCTGAATAGCAACTCAAGAGAGCTCATCTCAGCTTACCCTAGCTCAGGTCAACTCAGATCCAACTCAACTTAGCTGAGTCTAGCTCATCTCATCTCCCATGAGTTCACAGGGAGCTCTAGCTACCTCAGTTGAGTTGACTGGAGTTCACCTCAGCTCAGGACCAACCTGATCCAGCCCCACTCAACTCCAACTAGCTAAGGATGAATTCATTCCAGCTCAGGAAGCTCAAGGTAGCTCCCAAGGACTCAGCTTATCTCAACTTAGTTTAGCTAAGCTACCTTAGCTGCCTCAACCAGCTCAATCCTCCTTGGGAGCACCAGACCCAGCTCACCTTATCTCAATTAAGTAGAAGCTAGCTCATTTTAGCTTGGCTTAGCAGCTAGCAATGAACTACCAAGCTAAGACAGCTAGAGTAGCCCCATGTTGGCCTCTTCAGTAGCTGCTAGCTCCAATTCAGCTCCAGACTCTTCATATCCAGCTCCTGTCCTCAAACCCTAAGCTCCACATGCCTACTCCTGCACTCCACTACTAGCTAAGCTAGATTAGCTTAGCTTAGCTAAACTCCAGCTCCCTTGGCCATCCACCACCTTTAAGTCAACCCTAGCTAGCTCCACCAACTAGTCCACCTAAGCTAGCTACCTACTCCTACTCCAAGTTGGCACCACCACCATCACACCCCTTCACCCCAGCACCACCACGAAAAGCCACCTATTTTCACTCCAAAATAACCTTCAAGAACCCTTCCGTTTTGGCCCTAACCTTCCCTCCAAAATCCCATCAATCTTCACCCTACACCTAAGCCTTAAACCCATCTCCGCCATCCACCTAAGACCCCTTCTAGAAACCCTACAGTTGGTGCCAAATATTGGTGCGCTTTCACCACCATAACAACCCCATGGCACCCCTTTTGTTGGTGCCAACTAACCCTAGCCCTAGGATCATTCTAACTACCCATAACCATCACCTAAACACATCCTAGCCCTCCACCTAGCCCATGCCTACTACCCCCCTATCCACCTCTATAAATACCCATCATATTCCACCAAAAGAATTCACCCTTGACTACAATTTTTCTACCTATATTTCTACCTACAAAGAAGGTCAAGAGAAGAAGAAGAAGAAGAAGATTAAGGGGATATTCTATCCCTTTGGTGCCTTCCCCTCTTCTCTTCTCTCTTGTGCCCACGCCAGCCAAGGAAGGAAGCCAGGCATTGGAGGACAACCTAGGGTACACGCCTACCTTAGGAAGTAGAGGACTTGAGGGTGGTACACTACCACCCTTGGAGGAGTCAAAGGTGGTCAACGCCACCTTAGGTGGAGCCTTTGAAGGTGGAAATCCATCCACCTTAGAGGAGTTAAGCACTCCCCCCCTAGGGCTTGCTTTGAAGGACACCATTCTGGCAGAGCTATAGGAGTTGGAGGTCTTCTTTTCAAGTCTGGGAGCTACCAGTCTTTGAGCAAGAAGAGCTTCATGCTCTTCATCACCATCATCATCTAAAGGATTTGTCTTTATTTTGTTCTTGCAAATTTTTGTAGAAGCATTCATCTACTTGTAGACAATTTCCTTTAATATAAAAAAAGAAGTTGCCTTAATTTCTTGTTGCACTCTTTAGTGTAGTTTCACTCCTCCTTTCTAATTAACCTAGGCCTCCATGTGCCTAGGTTGAGCTTAGAAAGAGGATAATTTTTGTCACTTAGATTAGCATACCAAGTGTAGTAATTTTTTCCCCCCAATAGCTTCGCATATTGCCTCGATTTCAAAAACATAAGAAGGATATATTGAAAAGACCAAAAAGAAAGTTGAGATTTATTTTCCAAGCAAGAGATTTGATTTTCAAGAATATTACCTCCTTGGATGACCCTAGATACCCTACTATCTAGGTCTTATAGATTTAAAAATGAAAGCAGATTTACGCGTTGCAACGACACTAAATTGCCTAATTAACAAACAGCGTATTTTCGTGATCATGATTAGAGCTTGGGAAGCAAGCTTCCCAAGCTTGGAAGGCTTGCCGGATTGGGAAATCCCTTGAGACCCAAATCTCTCATGCGTTTGCATGAGAGATTGGGTAAGTTTTAGGGCTTAGGATCAAATTCAAAAGGAAGGCAATTTCTTGACAACTTCCCTTTCAAATTTGAAAGGGATTTATCAAGAAATCAGGGAGTTCTTTCCAATTTAAGGTTGCTGGAGCAACTAAGAATAGGTTTAATGGTAGGAGGAACCTTTTTGTGAGAACAAAGACAAAGTTAGAGGTCTGTTTGAAAAGATTTTGAAAGTTAAGGGCAGAAATGTAATTAGACAGGACCAATTTGCAAACTAGGTTGAGACAGACTCATCTTGGGTCTAAATTTTGGTGCAAACCTAATTTAGGACTAAGGAATCCAATGGTGAAGTTAGATTTTGGTTTTGACCATGTTTGACTTTGTAATTTATATAAAAACCTAAATTAGGATAAATGTCTATCTGTGACTCTATTCTGGATCAAAACGGGTTCTGATGGTCAAATTTAAGGTTCCAAACAATAGAGAATATTTCTCTATGAATTTTAGAGGGTTTAGGTGAATTTTATCAAGATCAAAACCTCAGTTAATTTAGTGGATTTGTTTTTAGGGTTTCAAAAAGTCATTTAATACTCAAAACACGTGCAAATCCTTTTCTGATTATTTAACCCACTTGTTATCTTTTTAAGACCATTTGACCTTCATTCAATCCCTGAGAAAACCCGTTGTTGTACTGCATTCATGATATGATGGTAAAATTACAGTTTTAGCCCTAGTTGCTTATTTTTCCCTCAGAATGATTATGTAGTGACTTATGACTCTAGCAGTTATGTAGGAACATTTACTGACTTAATTGGGTCAAAATGAGTTAATTATGGCTCATGATGGTGTTCCCATCACTACCTAAGGAGTTTCTATGTTAACCTGCACCTAACTCCCCAACCCTCTAGGTTAGGAAGCATGATTAGCCCATATTTGTGGGCTATTTAAGTATTTAAGTGCCTAGACATTAAGTTAATTCTAACATTTATTTAGCTTGCATTAGGATGTAAATAGATTAATTCATATTTCTGATTTAATTGCATAATTCATGCATTGCATTCATAACTAAATTCATTTAGAATTAACTTAGAATTGCATTCATTTAATTAGTTAACCAATTAGGTGCATTGCATGCATTGCTTTAATTTAACATAGAATTTAAGGGCTTATGTATAAATAACTATAATATTTTATTCTTTTATTCTTTTTTCTCCTCTGCATAGGTAACTCCTCCGGCTTCGGTTCCGCCTCCTCCTCTCGCACATCACATTTATGCGACGTCATTTTTTATTTTGAAATGATGGTCGTGGCTACAAAAGGAGGGAGGATGCCTTGCACTGGGAGACACCACCCCACTCCACCACCGTGTACTCCATTCCACCACCATGGTCTCCAAGGCTGAGCTCCACCACACCATGGGCCGGCGAGGTGACAGCTCACCGCGCCAAGTCGGTGGACTCGTGCAAACACCGTGAGCGTGTGTCCCTGGCCACGCTTCCATCACTGTGCCTCACCAGAATCAACATCACCACCCATACCGCCATCTGGAGCTCGTCTGCTTTACTATGAGCACCTCAGCATTCACCACCCTCACCGTCATCACCAAAATCCACCACTGCAGCAGTCGCAATTTCATCTCCCTACGCCAGTTAAGACGTTTGAGAATGATCCCAGACATCTGAACTCCCATATCTTCTTCCGTCTTCTTTTTATTTCTTATGTTCTGTTTCCTCTCCAAAACCTCTCATCCCCGCGCCACTGCAATCTTCACCGCACACCATAGTTCCCAGCGCCCATGCCCGCACCTGCTCCCTGCAGCGCCCACCTCCGTGCGCCTCCGCATGTGCATCTACGCGCCTTCAGCGGCAATAGCAGCTGCTCAGCACCTCCACGCGCCCACTTCCACGCCCTCCTTGCAACCTGCAGAACGCGCGCCCAAAACGTGTGCTCCAGCCTGCAAAACGCACGCCCGCTCCTTCAGTGCCTCGCCGACCTCCTCCAGCACACCTCCAGCGCGCAGCAGCACCCACGCCTCCCTGCATTGCTTCACTACGTGCCTGTAGAATGCACGCCACCTCCGTGCGCACCCTGCGGCGCTCCAGCCTTCACGCCAGCGTGCCTCAGTAGCCTCACGCCTCAGCAGCTGCACACCTGCAGCACGCGTGGCAACAGCAACTTCTTCACCATCACCACCTTTCTCCTTCGGCAGGCGGGCTCCAACCACCTCTTGACGTACCGCTGCCACCACCGCGACGGCCTCACTTCAGCCAACCTCCTGTGGGAATCTCTCCTCGATTGAACCTCTCTCCCGATCGTGGGGAGGAGAGAGGTAAAATCCTATGCTTTTGTTCTAATTAGTAATTACATTTCATGCCATTGCCAGGAAAAGGAATTTTGATTTATGATTATTTTATTGTGGTGACATTGCAACTTCATACTCAAGCTTTCTTGCAATTGCATGGCTTTTGTGATTAACATTGTTTGACATTGGTTTTGGGATTAAAATGTGCAAAAATTTTCTCTAATACATGTCAATTGAAAATTACATAAAATCGTCACATATTTATTGAATATTTCAGTAAGGAAAAATTGCACATCTACCCTTACATTTTTAAGCTATTGTGCATCTTCTTTCCGTCGCATTTCATGTCAGATTTGACTATGGATTTCTCACTAGATTGAACGAATACGAAATAATCGATATTTTATTGCGTCATTGCCTCCCTATGGACACGACCCCTCCTAATTGAGTGGTTATATTAATTGTTGATTAGTCGATTTTTCCACCACATTGAACTATAAATGATGCGTCATTTTATGTGACAAATGACTTTAAAAGTGAAGAATCAACTCATCAAAGTAGTGCAAAATATTAATGACCTAACCATGGCTTCACCCATGAGCCAACTCTAGTTGGACCCATCTCTTTCTAGGTACCAAAGAGGGACTTTGATGCCCTCAAACTCTTAACTAGGCATCCCTATGCCTAATTATTTTGAGGATGCTAATGCAATTCAAGGATACACTAGAAATGACCCATATTCAAACACCTAAATCCATGGATGGTGTAACCACCCTAATTTGCTTGGTCAAGTCAGAAACCAACCCAGGGTCCTAACTTGACTAAGCCCAGTACTTATGGGCAACCTAGTAGGTACACACAACTTTGCACTTATCAGTAGTAGCCTAGTCAAGAAGCCCACCCATCTAATCTGATTTAGTCCTCAAGGAAATGCAGGAAATGAATTTGAGACATAAAGAAGAATTGAATCAATTAAGGACCGATTCGATGGGATGATTGTACCAATTAGTTGATGCTAGACAACACAGGATGCTACCATCCCAACTTGTCCCCAACCTAAGGAACTACAGTAGGGTTAACCAAAACAACACATGGGAGCAACAGGCACATATAGTTCAACCTACTCCCTAGCACCCACTTGGCTTTGTTAACCCTAACCCAACCCAGACTCAACCCATCTTGCAAAACCCACCTCAACTTTCTAACCCTAATGCTTATACCTGTGCTGTCACCTTAAAAAGTAGGAAACAAATCCAAGATCCTTATTCTTCTACATCCAAATCATACCAATATCTTGAGTTCGAATCTTACTTGGGAAATCAAGCTAATCTAGAAAACAAGGCTCAGGATTTGAACACTCATTATTTCTCTCAGGCACCCTTTCCAGAAGCCTTGAACAAATCCAGGGAAAAGAAAATCATTCAATCTAAGGAGTGGCTTGATATTTTAAGTCCAAGTAAATATACCACTCCTTAAAGCTATTGAGAACATCCCAGCCTGTGCAAATTTCTTAAGGAAATGTGCACACCAAAATGCCAGGCCAAATCATCAAAAAGGGCCATAATTTCTGAACAAGCCAGTGCCATCATCTTAAATAAGCTCCCCTTAATTTCACGTGAAATAGATGGTTTTATCTTGATGTGATCCTTACTAGACTTAGTGCCTCCATCAATTTAATCCCCACGGAATTATATGAAGAGTTGCATTGAGGTCCCTTGTAGCACATTGATAGTACCCTTCAGCTTGCTGATAGGTCAACTAAGATTCCAAAGGGACTCTTAGAAAATGTGATTATAAAAGTGAGGGATTTTGAGTACCCTGTGGACTTTTTAGTTTTAGATATGGAGGCATCAGCAAACTTGAACCACACCTCGATAATCTTAGGATGACCATTCTTGGCCATAGCCAAGGCTCTGATCAACTGTGAGATAGGGAATATGCAAATCACTTCTGGAAGAAAAGCTTGCCATCTCAATATCTTTAAAGCTTCCTAAATGAATAAACTGAATTGTGGTTCTATTGAGGTCGCGGGAATAATTAAAGAGGTTTTGGGAATTTACACTATGGATAATCTGAATTCTGCCAAATCTCAAAATCAACAAGAGAGGCAAGGAAGTGATGTACTCGAGGATGCTTTTGATGTACCACCACCCATAGATAATCAAATTGAAAAGGACATTAGTGATATTGAGAAACTATTGGGAGTATCTTATGATGAATTAGATGATGACATTAAGAATCCTCAGTATATCCACCCTAAAATCCAAGAATTATTGAATTTTGAGGGGGTTCGAGAAATTGGACAACCAAAGGATATGAACCAGGAAAATAAAGAAACAACCTCTGAAAAAGTCGCTTAAATCATTATCGACTGGGGAGAAATTATAATCCAACTGGTTCAAATGGATGGCATGATTCAGATTAAGAAATGATTTTTGGATAAGGAAGAGGTAATTTCTGACGAGGATTTTGAGAAATTTAACACAAATCTACCTTTATTCTCATATGACCTAGAGCCTGGAGAATTCATGGCTTTTGACATCAATTACCATTATGAAGATCCTTCTAATTCTAATTCAGAACCAGATTTAAATTTCAATCATGATATCAGTCCAGATCCTCCACCACCTCTTCTAGAATTATGGAATTGGATTAATGAAGAAGCACTGCATCATAAACCTCATCTATCTGATCCTATTTTATATTTCGAATCAGAAAAGCTATTCTGAGTGGGGCTACATCATCAGTTGGTCCGCACTTGTGGATCACTGATTCTTGGACCACATGATTATATCTTCATACTAATCCCGAATCTCTCAGCAATAATTTAGACTCCTTCTCTTGACCCACAATGTTGAAAGGCATATTTCTTTTGGGTTTAGGTCTGGCAAATGACGTTAAACTCAGACTGGTTGGGAGGTAACCTAGTATTCTGTATAGGTACTTTTATGTCCAAGTTGACCTATATTAACAAGCTCAGTCAAGTGATACCCCCTCCTCTCGCTTAGTACATTTTGATTTTCTTGCATACATTTCAATGAAGACATTGTAATGAATAGGCACGGGGGGGTGGACATTGCATGTCTCATTTTTATGTCTAAAATAAAATTTGCATTCATGCATAAAGAATTTTTATCATAAAGGTTTTATTAGGGATTTATTCTTGTGTTGATTATTGAATCTAGAATCCAGTACAATTTCACACTTACATGTAGAATTTGCAATGGATCCTCTGTGAAGAATGTTGGACATCTTTAGTTTGTCAAGAAGAAGCAATGCTTCTTCTCCTGACACCATGGACAGTAATTAGGGAGTCAGGCAAACCATCTTATAGTAGATCCATGAAACAAGTGCAAGGTGAGAGTAGAGAGTCGATTGGCGGTCTAAGGCTAGTATAAGGAATCTTAGCTTATGGGTAATGAGATAATGATGCTCGGAGTTAGGCATATTTTTCGCTCTCTATTCCTATGTACAAATTCTTTATGTGAGAATTTTTGGAGAAACACCAAATAAGGCAAATTTTCGAAGAGTAGCTTCTAAAAAAACTTAGACTAAGGTGGATGGTTACAACCGTCCTTTATGGAATCCTCGGTTGAAGGAGGGTATTAATATCAAGGTCAGAAATACACTGTCTCATCCATTCCTTTCCCAATGATGAGAGTAGGCACTTCCACCAAATAAACCAACTGATATCCTCTCGAACAACCCCAATCTCAAAAAATGTCTCTTGAATAAAAATGTTCATGGGTGCTGCATTACGTTGTCTTGGTAGAAATAAATATATATGAAAAAAAAGAAAAAGAGAAAGAGAAAAGCGAAAGAAAAAAAATATATATATAGGAAAAAAAAAGAAAAATAGAAAAAAAAGAGAGTGTTACTTGTGTTGTGTTTACTTCATGTCAAGCATATAAAGGCAACAACACACATTCCCTTTATAATCCACAAAATATATCCTTGACCTACTTTTCTGTATTTCTGATCACCTGAATGCGGGTTGAGGGTTTCTGACTAAGTTATAGGGTTATCAAAACCTAATCGAAGTGTTAATGGCATAAGAGGCCACCAAATATAAATCTGGTCAGATTGTGAGCTCTAAAAAGTAAAAAGGAAAAGAAGACAAAGAAAGAAAAAAGAAAGAAAGAAAGAAGGAAAGAGAAAGAGAGAATGAGTACAAAGGAACTAAAGGGAGCACAATTTCTCTGCCTTTCTTTGAGTTGATTTATTTAATAGTCTAGAAATCTAGGTTTTGTAGTACCAGTCTATGTGTAGCACCAGATAAGTATGAGCCACCAAATACAAACCCACTTGACTCAAATATCTTCTACCTAAGCCAAAAGTTGATCTTGAAATTGCATATTTTTATATAACCTCAAGAGAAGAAGTTTGCCTATCCCAATAGAATTTTACTAAGGGTCAAGTACGAGCTCTAGATGTGGATTGATTTTTCACTTGGATCTGTTGCATAGGCTACTACACTACACTTTCACGACTATTTGGATTTCTAAAATTTTGGATGAAAAAAAAAGAAATATTTCTCTAGTTGAACTCTTGATAGAAATTAGTCATTTAAGACTGCTCTACATTTAGTCTGGCATTTACTTGGGACAAGCATGATTCAGGCATGAAGGTGTGATTGCATAGTAATCATAAGACCTAATCTACCTGAATTAAGTTAGATTTTAGCTTAACTTAGGAATAATGCATGCATGAGCATCATAATTTGCATCATAGTTAATTTGTCAACTTTATAGATAATAATGCAATTTTATTCTCTAAGAGAGTGGCTATATTAATTGCAGATGATTTGGACCCGCAGATGATAGATTAGAACGTACATATCTAATCAGGACAACGATGGGAGTCCAACGCTTCCGAAATTGTCTTGGTCAGAGTTTCGTAGTACCACATTTAGCCCGTAGAAGATCAGAGGCCAAGTAAGATGATAGGAGAGATCCAAGCCTCAGATGTCAAATTTGACCATACAGATGGATCCGGATCAACGATTGCAGTCCAACGATGCAAAAATTAGCTCAATCGAAGCCTTATAACCCAACTATAGAGGCGGAAGATGAACGGTCAGGATGGTGCCATGTGGCACCATCCCAATGGCTCACAACCATGCCCCAACCGCTGTAGGAAGAAACATGGGCTATTGCATCATCATCCAACGGCCATAGAGAGGCCATGTCGCCCACTACTGTGCCCTTTCTCAAGGAGGAGTCTATCTCAGTCGTTGGATCTTCATCCAACGGCTGAGAGTAGCCATACGAGAAAACGACCTCGCCATTCAAAAGTGCCCGCAGCACATTGGTTAGCGCACTCACATGAGAGTGTGAGGCACGCATTCGACTCACGCTTAGCGAAAAATCAAAGAGGTAGTGGAGAGTGAGTGCAATTTGACCGTCGGATGAGATCAAACGGCACGAGGGCAGCTGCGTGGCACAACGAATCTCGTTGGATGAGGAGGTGTGATGCATGCGCGAACGCACGTGTGAATGAACACCTCGATGGATGCAAATTCTATGGCGGTGTGACACTGATGTTAAGCTATCCAATCGTAAGATCAGCTGATTGAAATCAAATGAGTGTGCGTGCGCATGCATAAAGACGTGAGGCGATGGATTAGAAGAGCGTGAGCTTGTTATGTGTCGCTATTCGATGAAATTTGCATGTAGAAGGTGCGATAGAAGTTGTTTTCAGGCGTGATCTGATTCATTGATCTCTCGATCAACGGATCTGATCGGACCTAAGGTGTTGCATGGCTTTGGGGGCCTAAATACCTTCTTTACTCCTCATTTTAGTTATAAAAGGAGACTCAAAGCCCACTGACTGATCGATCTTTCGCTTTAAAGTCGTTTGTAGTTTAATGTGGTGGAAAAATCGACTAATCAATATTTAACAAGAAATAACCACTCGTAGAGGAGCAGGTCATATCCACAGGGAGGCAATGACGTATTAAAATTCGCACCAATTAAAAATGTTCGTTCGTAGTTAGTTTGGACAAGAATCAAGCCAAGATTGCCTTTAGATTAAGGTTTAAGCAAGAAACAATGCTGAAATGGCAATTATGAGAAACTAGAGGATATTTTCCGCAATGCAGAATCAATAAAATATCATTAAAAAGTGGCAATGGCAGAAAATGTAATTTCTAATTGATGGTTTACTGTAGCAAAACAGGGGAATTTTTCCCCTTTGTCTTGCGTGACGAGGAGCGGATGGCCGAGTGCGGTAAGCTCGGAGGAGGTCCCTTAGACCGAGGGCTTCGAATCGGTGGTGACGGCGAGTCGCGCGGCGGCCGGAGGTGGCCGGACGAGCTTCGGCGGAGGTGCTGCAGCCGGTGAGCGTGCGCGGTTGTTGGCGTGAGATCTGCTCGCGCGCTGCTGCTGACGGCTCTGCAGGCGCGGGAGGACAGGTCTACAAGCAGTTGAGTGGGTGCGGCTACAGCTGGCGGGGGTGCGCAGGCTGCAGCAAGAGCGGGCGGAGGGCGCTGCTGGCAGTTTTGCAGGCGCAGGGGTGAACAGCGTGGACTGCAGGCGCTGTTGGAGGGTGTAGGCGCGGGTGAATGGCGCTTGCAAGCGGCAAGTGCGGTCGGAGGCGTGCTCGGTTGTGTGGGTCTGCAGGCGTGGTTGGAGGAGGGCGCTGCAGCCGGTGAGTGTGTGGAGATGGCTTGAGCTGCAGGCGCGTGGAGAGCGTGTGCGGTTGGAGGGTGCAGGCGCGGTTGAGCTGAAGGCTGGTGGGTGGCGCTGCAGGCGTGGGCGCGCACGGATGAAGGCGTAGGCGTGGAGGTGGTGGTGCGGGCGTGAACGGTGAGGTGGGCGGATGTGGTTGTGCGGGTGCAGGTGGACTTCAGACGGGTACTCAGGCAGGTGATCGCAGGTGAGCGGGTAGCTTCAGACGTCCGGGAAATTTCCCGAATGTCTTAAGTGAATGTGAAGGTGATTGCAGTGACGGTGGTTGCGGCGGTGCTGGTTGGTGACGACGGCGAGGGAGATGCATGCTAAGGTGCTCACGGTAATGCGGGCGAGCTCCGGATGGCGGTGTGGCCTGTCACACCACACGCCCACGGTGGTGGAGACTCGCCGCCACGGTAGAGGCCGGCAGTATGGAGTGGAAGAGGGAAGTTCTCTCTGCACAGTGGTGGGTCGATGGTGGAGGCCTGCCTCGCTCAGCATCCTCTCTCCTCCTTTTGTAGTGGCCTGCACAAATTTGAATGGAGAGGCGGGAGCAGATCCACCTTCTCCGCCGATCCATGAATGCACTTTTAGTGAGGCCGGAGGCGTTGCAGCGGCAGCCGAGCCGTTGCTGAGAAGAAAAGAATAAAGGATATTATTAAAATATTATGGTTATTTATATACAAACCCTCAAGTTTTATGTTAACTAAAATAATGTACTTAATTAGTTAACTAATTAGATGAATGGCATTCTAAGCTAATTCTAAATGCACTTAAAATATGAATGCAATGTATGGATTATGTAATTAAATTAAAAATATGAATTAATTTATTTACATCCTAATTTATGCTAAATAAATGTTAGAATTATCCTAATGTTTAGGCATTTAAATACATAAATAGCCCACAACTATGGGCTAATCAAATACCCCCATGCCTAGTTTTTACTAGTCCCTAGCAAAATTAAACGAAACCTAGCACTCTAAGTAGACTAGTCAACTCACTTAGTCTTCCTTCAGAAGCATATTAAGTTTAGGCTCTAGACCCAAGGTTCCTAAGTAGTTGCTAAGTTACAGACTAGGATGGCTAAAGACGAGTTGCAGGCACAAGTTTCCCTGATTTCTGACTCTACCGTAAAGTTTAATGATCCCTGAGATTAAAGCATCCGTGCCTGTGTATTGGTCTGAGTTATTTGAGTTAAAGGATTTTTTTTTTATTTACTTTTTTTTTTTTATTCTTCTAAGTCTAACCTCAGATCAACTATCAACACGATCTGTGTCGGATTCATTGTCCCCATTACCATACCTCGAAGGGTGACTGGCTTTCGATGCTTCAAGATAGCACTGCCCATAACGACCCCAAGAACTCCTGGCAATCGACACTTCGAGATAGTATCGCCCATGGATTTCTTAAGTGAATTCAGGTCTATGGCAATCGGCACTTCGTGATAGGGCCGCCCATGGTACCTGAACCGCGCAATGCACTTACATGCCCCCAGTAGGATGGATATCCTAAGAGACAAGCATCGAGGAGGTAATATGTTATCATCGCATCCTCAAGGTGAGTATATACTCGACCTCTCCTGCGGCGGGAACTCTTCCAATCAAAATGTGTTTTCAAGCCTCTCTTAAGTCAAAACTAAGAGAATCAAATCTCTTTTCAAAAAGACAGAAATTAAGTTGATTACCAGACCAAGTGTGTGAAATTTGGATGCCTGGGTTACAAGGACCCGTAAACCAAAAGGTAGAATAAGACTCCAGGTACTACCCCACCTTTTAACTCAAACCCTAGCTTCCCTTCCTCAACCTCTTGATTAATGGTCTGCAACTTAACTCCTACTTAAGTTTTTAAGTCCAAAAAGGACCCTAAAGGTCTAAAGCTAGTAGCTCATTTAGCTTCTAATGTTTGACCCTAGAATTTATTTAGTCTACCCTAGAGTTCTGATTTGCTTAAGAATGCAAGATCTAGCCAGTTAAACTCAAAACCTTTATTTTTTTTATATGTACAAATGTATGCAATTATGCTATGTATATCCCCAAGTACACCCCCCCATGCCTAAAATCTGCAATGTCCTCATTGCATAGAAGGATATTACCTGGGTTAGAGCTGGGCTAAATAGCCAAAGAACCTGCAAATCAAGTTCAAGAATTGCAGAGATAGGCCCTAAAAATGAGCAAAGCAAAGTTGGCCTAGAAAATAGGTAACCTAGGATGTTGGCGAGCTGATGATGAATCCCGATAGCAAATGCTCGCCCAACTAAAATGGGAATGAAATCTTCCCAGGTCACCAGAAGAGGTACTAAAGGATAAATAGGTAAAACAACCTCCAAAGGGGTAGGGGGAGGATAATATGGATCCTCCAAAAGGTATGGGGAAGGAATGGTACAGAGATAAACCCCTAGGGTAATGGACTGACTAAAGAAATCATCAATCCATACCTGATACTCCACTACAGGAAATATTGGTCTGTTAAGCCCCCTAGTCAGAACAAAAGTGAGCAATTCTCTAAGGCAAGGATCGTCTAGGGTGTCCAAGTTACGATGTTGTGGGATGGCCATAAGATCTAGGTTGGGTTTAATCAGCTTGGTGTCCATCCCAAACACTCTTTCTAAATCCTCAATTTCATCCCTAGCATTCCTTGCACCATCACATGGATTTTCCTGCTCTTCATCAGGAGTCACAATTTCGCTTTCAGATATAAGCGAATCAGAGGGTGACTTCGAAGTGAATGAAGGCAGGTTGGAAGCAACAGATCTAGGGATTATCCTATCAATGTCATCCTCGGGTTTCTGTTCTTTACTCAAATCTTCCCCGGAGTCTATATGTGAATCCACATAAATCTTAGAAATTGCTTCCAAATTTTCCATCATTTTATCATGAGGAGAAATATCATCAATGGGTGTGCTAAGAAAACCTAATTTGGTCAAATTTGTGACATCCTCAGGGGCTAACTCTTCAAATAAGACATAATCACCCTTAGTGTCACTCCAAATCTTGAATGTAGGTTCCTCATATAATTCGTCCTCCTCCTCATCACACAATTCATCATGTACCCGAGGTCTAGAATCATTTAATATCTCAGCAGATCCCCTAGGGTGCTCTATTTGAGGTAAATGGTTTACACTAGTAACATCAGACTCCTCAAATAGGTCAATTTCTTTAGGGTTAGGTTCCCTAAGGGTGGGTTTGAGTTCCATATCGTGATCAGAAGGGAGGGTAGGATTAACAACTTGACTTTGACCCACTTCATCAAATGTCACGAAAATACTATCATCTGGGTCGAGGTCTTCCAATGGTACCATCATTCCCTTCTTTTGACTCCAATATAACTCAAGTGGATACTCAACCTTATCATCATCTTCCTCGGGTTGCCACCTTTCTTCATCCAATGCATAGCTACTGTCATGTGTATTTTCCTCCCACCTAAAGTGTAGATCGCTCAAGGAATTGTTATCTAATGGGGAGGTTTCAAAATCGATCCTTGAAAAGTAGCTATTCTCCCTAGAATTTCCCTCCAACTTAAAGTGTAGCTCTTCCACGGGAGATGCATCTATTGTAGAGGGGTGTACGTCATCCTCAATGGGGTAGATTGGGTGGCTAATTTCATCTCTTTCATGTTGGCCTGCTCTCAAAGGTTCTCCTAACAATTCACTCATTTCGTTTTGTATTTTCTGTATTTCCATCTTCAAAGAGGAGAGGTCATTTCTATCATGAGAGAAGTCAGGCTCAGGCTCATAGTACCCAGGAGTGCTTGTCCAACCATAATACTTTTTCAGGGAGGGTAGGTTGGGTATTTCTTTGGTATGTGGGATATTGGGCAAAGCAAATCCCGCTCCTAGGCTCTGCTCACTGATTTGGGGCTTAACCAGGCCAATACTCCTATAATAGGAGTAAAATGGATCCCAATGATTGTCATTAAGTCCATCAAGGAATGGACCATCTCGATGTCTGGGATCGAAGGATGCAGACTGGGGGTGAGGGTGTGGGCAAGATGTGAAAGGATGAAAAGCAATGTGGTCCATTCTAACTCACACTTCAATCAGAATTCCCTAAGCAAAACACAATTTAAAAAGGACCTTTTAGGTCTTTCCCAATTTAGGCTTTTGATTTTAAGTCAGATTGCAGGTGACAATACAATTTGCCCAATCAATTACGCACCTATTGTCAACCTACGGTTCACCTAAGAAGACCTAGTTGGAGCTTAGGTGTTCTTCCCTAAATCTCAAATGGTCAAGTAAATCCAAAGACGGAAGATCGAGGGATGCAAGTAGGCCTAGGCCTTCCTTTGAAGTTGTGCTTTCGCGGTGCTCCTCAACTACCCCCAAAAATCCGTGACAGGGTATCCCCCTCTTTGGATTTACAAAACCTTTGATCTCAAGTTCCGAACACTTCAGAATCCAATGAAAGGAGGGCTCTTGTCCTAGTATTGCCAAACCTAAGGAGTGTCTAGAAGCGTGCCGTGGTGCAAGTGAAATAAGTGTGCATACACCGTCAAAGATTTTGAACTTTGAATCGCACGCCAAGTTTGAAAATCAAATCCTTGGTTTTTAAAATGTCCTTCCTTTGATTAGTCCTTTTTCTAAGAAAATGTGACCACTTGTTAGATTTATTCAGTACAGATTAGGTGGTCCTCGCATTAAATCCCAAATGCAACGCGTGATCAAAAATAGGATGCAAAGTAAGAGAATGCGTACCCTGCCTCAGCGATCTATGATGCAAGAATGCACGCAATGCAGAAAAGTAAATCTAGAGGCTGCTCATACAGACCTAAATGGTTCGTCCTAGGGCAGGCAGCTTCTAGCAGGCAGCTCATTTTTTTTCTATTTTTTTTTTAGAACTACTTATGCACAAGCAAATAAAAGTAATAAAAAAAAAAAATAATAAACCTAAATCTAAAGAAAAGGGAACAGGCTCCCAAAAGTTACCCAACATGGGCCCAAAATAAAATCGGGGAATAAACCCCTCGAAATACGCCCCAGAACAAGGGTTTCAAACTATCTGCAATGAAAAATTAAGTCTACAGTCTTAATTCTAGTCTAATTAAACTAGCGACTAAATACAATGGTGTCCGTCGCATCCTCGTCCTTCTCCACCTTTCAAAAATGCTCGTCCACTTCTCGTCTGGCAACATCAAGGGTTGCCTCTCACACTGGCTGATTCTTGCATAATTTTTCTCGCACAGAAAAGAAAATAATAAATGGTCAAATCTCTGTGCAATTGACAAATAATCAAAATAAAATTAGGTAAAATTATTGCGTCTATTGCCTCCCCGGTAACAGCGCCATTTGACTGATCGATCTTTCGCTTTAAAGTCGTTTGTAGTTTAATGTGGTGGAAAAATCGACTAATCAATATTTAACAAGAAATAACCACTCGCAGAGGAGCGGGTCGTATCCACAGGGAGGCAATGGCATATTAAAATTCGCACCAATTAAAAACGTTCGTTCGTAGTTAGTTTGGACAAGAATCAAGCCAAGATTGCCTTTAGATTAAGGTTTAAGCAAGAAACAATGCTGAAATGGCAATTATGAGAAACTAGAGAATATTTTCTGCAATGCAGAATCAATAAAATATCATTAAAAAGTGGCAATGGCAGAAAATGTAATTTCTAATTGATGGTTTACTGTAGCAAAACAGGGGAATTTTTCCCCTTTGTCTTGCGCGACGAGGAGCGAATGGCCGGGCGCGGTAAGCTCGGAGGAGGTCCCTTAGACCGAGGGCTTCGAATCAGTGGTGACGGCGAGTCGCGCGGCGGCCGGAGGTGGCCGGACGAGCTCCGGTGGAGGTGCTGCAGCCGGTGAGCGTGCCCGGCTATTGGCGTGAGATCTGCTCGCGTGCTGCTGCTGACGGCTCTGCAGGCGCGGGAGGACGGGTCTGCAGGCGGTTGAGCGGGTGCGGCTGCAGCTGGCGGGGGTGTACAGGCTGCAGCAAGCACGGGCGGAGGGCACTGCCGGCGGTTCTGCAGGCGCGGGGGTGAACGACGTGGGCTGCAGGCGCTGTTGGAGGGTGCAGGCGCGTGGGCGAAGGGCTCTGCAGGCGCGGGTGAATGGCGCTTGCAAGCGGCAGGCGCGGGCGGAAGAGTGCTCGGTTGTGCGGGTCTGCAGGCGCGGTTGGAGGAGGGCGCTGCAGCCGGTGAGTGTGTGGAGATGGCATGAGCTGTAGGCGCGTGGAGAGCGGGTGCGGTTGGAGGGTGCAGGCGCGATTGAGCTGCAGGCTGGTGGGTGGCGCTGCAGGCGTGGGCGCGCACGGATGAAGGCGCAGGCGCGAAGGTGGTGGTGCGGGCGTGAACGGTGAGGTGGGCGGATGTGGTTGTGCGGGTGCGGGTGGACTTCAGACGGGTACTCAGGCGGGTGATTGCAGGTGAGCGGGTAGCTTCAGACATCCGGGAAATTTCCCGGACGTCTTAAGTGAATGTGAAGGTGATTGCAGTGACGGTGGTTGCGGCGGTGGTGGTTGGTGACGACGGCGAGGGAGATGCACGCTAAGGTGCTTACAGTAATGCGGGCAAGCTCCGGATGGCGGTGTGGCCTGTCACACCACACGCCCACGGTGGTGGAGACTCGCTGCCACGGTAGAGGCCGGCAGTATGGAGTGGAAGAGAGAAGTTCTCTCTGCACAGTGGTGGGTTGGTGGTGGAGGCCTACCTCGCTCAGCATCCTCTCTCCTCCTTTTGTAGCGGCCTGCACAAATTTGAATGGAGAGGTGGGAGCAAATCCACCTTCTCCGCCGATCCATGAATGCGCTTTTAGTGAGGCCAGAGGCATTGCAGCGGCAGCCGAGCCATTGCTGAGAAGAAGAAGAATAAAGGATATTATTAAAATATTATGGTTATTTACATACAAACCCTCAAGTTTTATGTTAACTAAAATAATGTACTTAATTAGTTAACTAATTAGATGAATGGCATTCTAAGCTAATTCTAAATGCACTTAAAATATGAATGCAATGTATGGATTATGTAATTAAATTAAAAATATGAATTAATTTATTTACATCCTAATTTATTCTAAATAAATGTTAGAATTATCCTAATGTTTAGGCATTTAAATACTTAAATAGCCCACAACTATGGGCTAATCACCCACCTTTGAAAGGTAACTTCCACCAGACACATCTCCAGTCTCTCATTCTCTTTGCAACATCTCTCTGGTCCTCTTCTTGGTGTTCTGGATTTGAAGTACTATCGCACCTTAAACAAGCATCCCCCATGCAGCACCGCTCTTCATCTATCTCTCTCTCTACTCTTTAGCATACTTGTTTTAATTCCAAGTTTGAGAACTATTTGCAAGTGGTAATAAAAATCTGATTCTCTGAATATCTGGTTTCAATTTCTATGATTGCATTAGGATAGATTAGTTAGTACGAAGAGCTTTGAGAATCGTGTTTTGCCTCCCTGCGAATGACTCGATACTTGCCGAAATATTTATAAATTTATTTATTTTGATGTGATTAAACTACAGCGATATAGAAATATTTTACACGTTTTGCCATGAATAGCTCCTGGGTCTTTCTTCCTATGTGGTAGATCAGATAAAATGACTGCACTAGCTTCCTTAGACAATACCACCTTGTTGGTCTTCCTAGACTGTCGCTTAGGTGCACAATATACTTTAAAGAATTTAGCGACCATAGGAATATGATCAATGGCCTCGAGGAGGGGGATTTTAATTTGAACCTCTTCGAAAATCTCCTTTAAATCCTCACTACTTTTGATTACCTTCATCTTTCCTTTAGGTTCACGAGTTAAGACACGAGGGAAGGGTAAAGGGATGTTGGTGATCTCAGAGATTGGTTCCTTCACTTTAGATCTCTTCTCCTTAGGCTACTTCTTTGGAGGGTTAGAATGGGAAGAGGAGCTAGCCTAAGAGAGGGTAGAGAAGTATCATGCCTTGGCTACCTATATGGTGGGTCCTTTGTAGATTTTCCACTCCTTAGTGTGATAGCATTTGCACTGACATACTGTCCATAAGGTAGGAGAGGGGTCAAAGGGGCAGATTGGGACAAGGTTGGCAATGGAGCAGGCTGAACCAGAGCGTAACCAGGAGGTATAGGGGGTGCGTATAATACAACATGCGATTGTCCCTGTGGTCCTGGAACTAAGGTGGGGGCGCCCTGGTTCTACACATACCTTGGATTCAGGATAAGTTGGGAGGGCAAGGCTCCCTACACTCAATGTTCCTGTAGCATCTAGCTTTGCATACTCTGAATGTTTTGAATCTGATCAACCACAGTTTTCATGAGCTTTAAATTCTCATGCATTGATTTCTGCATGGATTCTTGTAACTCCTCTCTTAAATCCTCCAAATTGTTGGATCGCTTTGGAGGATGATTGGTATCATGGTGCAATAGCTGTGAAATGGGACACGACTGCTATTGAGATGGGAATGGTTGTTGCCTTAAGTCGATGTTTTGTGCATTCCCATTTTGTTTGGTGATGTGTACACATCTAATTGGCCTAAAATGCCTATTTATGCATGTTCCTAGGTCTATAGAAGCATCATGCATTATAAGTATTGCATAACATGCATCATCATGCATTTAGATTAGTATATACAAACTATAGGTTAATTTGCTTCATTTTGTGGTCAAGGGATAGGGCGATATTTATTTGGGCCTCGGATTGAAGATCCAAATGTAAGAATCTAATCAAGGTGATGGTTGGAGTCCAATGCCTCTGCGATCGCCCCAATTGGACCTCCGTAGCATCAGATGCAATCCAAGTTCAATGGTCAAGGGGCAAGGTGGTGAAAATCTAGAAATCAGATGAAGAGTCCAACTGCACAGATGGGTTCAGATCAAAGATCGTAGCCCAACGACGTGAAAATCGGTCCAATCCGACATTCGTGGCACCACTTATGAGCAATAGAGGATGGATGACCAGGATGATGCCATGTGGCACCATCCTAACCATCCAAACACACCAAGGCCCCTCTGCTCAACCTCTAAAGGTGCAATCAAGGTTCGATCTCAGTCGTTGGATCATCATCCAACGATTGAGGTGTGAGACTGTGAAAAGCACCCTTAGGACAATCCAAGAAGATGGCACATTAGTCCAGCGCCTTATCCTCAAGAAGTGGTGCATGATCGAAACTCAATCCACGTGTTTAATCCACGTGGATGGCAAGCATCTAAATTCGGCAGTATGATCTTCATCAAGCGACTACAGAGGCGACGACGTGGCAGCACAGATGGGTGAGTGTGCACATGTGCGTGATGATGCCTTGATGGACGCGCAATCTAATGCATGCCCTCTCAGCAACACGAGGCGAGGCATGATTTAAGCTATCCAATCAAACGATCGAACAACTAATAGTGGCATGGTGCTTGGTTCCACGCGAACATCTGAAGGTCAGCAGAAGTGGTGATGTGTCCACACAACGTGCGTCCGATCTCCATCACACGATGGAGGTTGAGGTGTGGCTATAGCGTCGTGTGCCTACAGTGACACTCATAAATGTCATTAAAGGTCCAATGTTAAATTCTAACCTTGGAAGAAGACTTTTATGCCCCCATTCCTACAACTATAAAAGGCCTACCCCTCCCACATATTTTCTCATCCTTTTCTCTCTTCTCTCACCTCCTCCAAAGCTCTACGAGCTGGTCCCAAACTTGGGATGCTCCACTAGAGCTTGAGTAAAATAAAATTTCCATCTTCTCACCCCCTTCGTGGAGCATCCCATGGTCTTCTCGCCACCATTCGGGAAGAAGATCCCGTTGCGATGCTGCCCTGTTCTGTCCTCCATTCTCCATATTCATCCTCCCTTATCCAGCATCTCACCACCCTCTTCCAGGCGCTTCGTCAATGTAGCTCATCCTCGAGGAGGATTTTCTCATCCCTATTTTTTCATCGCTGTCTAGTGTAGATTTTCAGCTTTGTAGTTGTAGCAAGTAGATGTAATAAACATGATCCTATGGTTATAAAATACTTGTTCATTCTCTCCTTATTTTCTCTTTCTTTGTATTATTATATCTCTCTCTTCTATTGTTTATTATTTAAGTAGAATAATGATGTGAGAAATTACATGATTTGTAAATTGATGTATTTGTGTCATTGGAACATTTACAATTTATAAAGCAAGATAGGGGAGTATCTAGGGTCATCCAAGGAGGCCAATTCTTTAATCACATAAAGTGGTTCTCTCTCTCACCTCTCAAATCCGCACTTATGTTTTTGTGATTTGATTTAAGTTGTATTTAGCGTTTTCTGAAATAGTTGGGCATTTGATGTGAAGATGAACTGTGCTAAACCTATGGCTATGTGACAAAAGAAACCCTTTCTCCTAAGCTCACCCTAGGCAAGTGCACCTAAGGTAATTAGAAGAAGAGTGTGTGCACTAGAACTACCAAAAGAAAGTACTACAAACTATGAGCAAGAAATTGAAGGTGACAATTTGCTTTTGTATTGCTAATTAAAATGATGTACTTGTAGTGGAATGCTTATTGCAACAAGATAAAAGTAAACACTAGCTAATACAAAAGAAATTGATAAAGATGAAGAAAAAGGTATCCTATAATTGAAGCTCAGATTGTGTTGTTAGGCGAAAGAGGAGATTTTAAATATGCATTCATTGTAGTACACTCCTAAATCACACAACAAAACATTTAAATTTATAAACTTAGAATCTAAAGAGAGTTAGAGGTTGTTCGCAGGGAGCAAATGTGGAACTCACACATTAATCATCATTCACAATAAGTGAGCACAACAAGTTAAGCATTAGACAGAAGATATTCAATGAGTACAACTTGACTGATTAACATTCGAAAAATTATGAGACAAAAGGAATATAAAGAAAATATAATGGTGATTCAAATCACCAAGTATTTATCTTAATTAAGCATATATCTCATACTCAAATTATTCAATGGTATTTCAATCAACTCAATTTAGGTTCTTAAATAATTCAACAATGCCAGCATAAACCTCAATCAGACGTCGCCTTCACAAAACCAGACAACTTAATAAAGCATAACACAATGCCTCACAGAAGGCACACAAAAACACAAGGCTCTCTAAAGTGTCTTTCAGAGACCAATGCTTTCTTCTTCGGACCTTCTCCTTCCTCAAGCCTTCAGGGGCCAAGTGTACGCCTCTCATTCTTCAGTGCAAGGCCAACTTCCTCAGAGAGCAAAACCCACCCCCCTCCTCTCACAGATCTCTTCTCTCTCATAATCCCAGGGTTAATCGGGTTCCGTATCAGGTTATCAGATCCTATAGTTTGGCCAGATCCATGTTCTTGTACATGGGTGAGGCATGAGGGTATGAGGAGGTGCATGCATGGGGGACCCAAACCCCAATGTTACTGGGCAACGAGGCTAAGGCACAAAATCCTCTTAAGTGCTATCGGGAGCGTTTTAGCATATGATGTGGCACTATGGTGCCACTCTTCTCTTCAGGTGTAGATGCAAGAAGCGTGCCTTCAATTTGAGCAACTGCTAGTCCTCCCTAACTCAATTGAGGATCTGGGCTTCATCAAGGTGCCAAGCTACATCGATTGAAGGTGGAGGCAAAGCTTGCGGGTGTCGGACGGCGACTGATGACATTGGGGAAGATGACCGGCGACGGTGACGGTGACCTACACAACAATACAGCCTATGGCCCAATTAAATGGCTGGAAACCTTCACCGTGGTGTAGTGAATGAAGTGGTGGTGGTGATTTGGTGTGAAGTGCAGTGGAGTGGCCAGAGCGTGAAGGTGAGCGGAGCTCCAGCGAACTGAGTCGGGGAAGGCGGTGGCGGTCTTGAGGTGCTAAATTAGGTTGGGCAAAAGTATAGTGGAGGTGTGCACGAGCTTTTTCCCAACCTAATTTGGATGGAACGGGGCAGGGGAGTTTTCGCAATGAAGGCAGTCATGGAGGTGGTTGCCGGAGTCAGAGAAGGAGAAGTAGAAGAAGGAATTAGGACCTAAGGTTTAGCCTAAACCTAATTGGAGGGTAGAGAGAGAAGCCCTAAGGTAATTGGACGAATGGAGGTTTGAGGAAGCTTGCCGGAAGTATGCCATTGCTGTGGATGAAGGAGGTGGAGATGGAGCTGACAAAGAGGTAATTGGGCCACCTTCTTTGTTCGAAAGCATGGCGAGGAGTAGAGAGAGCCCTCTCCCTATGGTATGTGGAAGCAGCCGACGAAGGAGATTGGTGAAGCTCCAGACCTTCATTAAAGGTGACCAAGGGTGAAGGAGAAGAGAGAGGTGGTGTGCCAAAAACTAGACAAAGACGGCTTGGGTGGATGCAACCACTTTTATAAATGAGGCTTCCCTCCTCTGAAGTGCCCAAAAGGAAGGTGTGCATGAACTCTTATAGAGCTTGGTTTCCTCAAGCTCACCAATGTAATTTCTAGCAATGATTGGTCGTAAAGAAGATCTTGGTCGACGCAGAATGATCTGGGCATCAATTTCGCCAAGTTTGGCGATTTTTGGTTGAGATTTCATTAATCAATTGCGAGATTAAATGAAGTAGTTTGGGTTTTAGAAGCTGCATGTTTCCTTCTCTACTTAACGAGGAAGACGATGGTGGTTGGACCTATTTGTAAGATAGGTGAGAAGCTAGGGCCATCTTTGAGAAGAAGATATGAAAGCTAAGGGGTTAAATGTAAGGAATAGAGATCTAGGGACTAAATTGCAAATTCGGTCAGGATGAACTCTGATTGGGCCCAAATTTTTGCACAAACCTAATTTCAACCCAAGGAATTAGATGGTGTAGTTAGATTTGAGTTTTGACCAAGTTTGACTAGGCAAATTTCTGCAAAAACCCAAATTATGGCAAAATTCCGTCTAAGCTCTTATTAGACTTTAATGCTCTTTAGACCTTAGATTAACCCCTGACAAACTCCGTGGTTACTCTGCTTTCATAATGTGATGTTAAAACTATAGAATTAACCCTGATTTAATGTACTCCTCTCAGAATGGATGTGCAGGGAATTATGACTCTCAGGCGATTATGTAGGAGCATTTGTCACTTGATTCTGATTAATTAAAGCTAGTTATACCTCATGATGATGTTATCATCACACCCCCATGCTTAACTTTTACTAGTCCCTTAGCAAAATCTTATTGAAAGAAGTAAATTTCTAGACCATGCACTTATGTTTAGATGCCTGATTTGTGTTTATTATTTAGAAATTAGGTCAGAATGCCAATAATAAGCCTAGAGGTACTCAAGTATCAATCAAGATCCAGACCTGACCAGCTTTAGCCTCAGTCTGCTGTGAAGGTTTCTAAGGCTTGCAACAACTACCTAGAGGTTCGTTGAACCCAGCTGTTAAAGCACCTTTGCTTAGAATGTAGCATGTCTAGGTTCAGTTTGCCAATGCATTTTGATAAGAGAGAGATAGAGAAGGATTTTTCATTTGGAGAGCTTTTCTCTTTTTCTTATTTTTCTCTAAATCTAGCCTCGAATTGGCCGTAAACCTGGTCTGTATCGAATTCCTTGTCCCCACCATCAACCCTCGAAGGGTCCCTAACTTTCAATGTTCGAGACAACACCATCCATGGCAACCCCTAGAACTCTTGGATTTCAACCCTTCGGGATAGTTTCGCCCGTGGCATTTTGTAGCTAGATTCAAGCCCTTGCAATCGACATTTCTGGATAATTCCGCCCATGGCACCTAAACCAGCACAAGGTACTACATGCCCTTGATAGGATATTTAGATATCCTAGGAGATAAGCACCGAGGATATGATGTGCTATTATGCATCTTTGAGGGGAATTTTTCACTTCTCCTCATCGGGAACTTGTCCAATCAGCCACTCCTAAGCTAGATCTTCAAGATGACTTTTCATAACAGAATACTTTTGGCATGATTTTTCTTTATTAAGCACATTGAACCAAACTAACTGTGTGATGTTTGGGTGCTTAGGTTACCAAGTCCTGCAAACCAAAGGGCAGGCAACTGCGTCGAATAATACCTAAGCCTTAGACCTACTACATCGGCCTCACACTTTCCTCAACCTCTTGAGTTCTAATCCAGATCTTAACGGATATGTGAATGATTAAGCCCTAAAACAAGCTCAAGAGGCCTAAGATCAGCACTCATACTAATGTACTTATCTCTTTCATTTTAGGTCTTAATTTTTCTTTAGATTAGGTCTAGAACTTAAGTATATTCCATAATCAGTTCCTATGACTTTCACTTTTATTTTTTTTTATTTTTTCTCTTTTCTGACATTTGAACATTTCTCCACTTTTCCTCCTCAGGAAAAATTTGAAATTTAGTTCACAAAATTTCCTCCCCTTTCTGCCATTTTTTTCTTTTTTCTCATTTTTTAAATTTTTTTATTATTTTTTAATATGTATATAATTTTTTTGTGAGAACCCCTCAAAGAATTGAATTTCCATATGTTTGCAGTTTAACACCCCCTTATGCCTAAGTTTTGCAATGTCCTCATTATAAACTAGGAGGGTACAAATTTAGTTTTGTTCAAGGATTAGAACAGGATCAAAGGGTGGGTGAACGGGTCGAGATAACTGTTGTGGATGATTTCAAGCTTTGATACGAGTACCAAAGGTGGGGTCGACTGTTCTAATGTTGAACTCAGAAGTGTAGTAGGAGTGTAGCTAAAAAGAATGATCAAAAGGGTCTCAAATTTTTGAAATGATGGGTTTCCTCCCATTAAGCATTAAATTTAATGCCTTCAACCAAGCAGAAGGCGGTCAAGGAGAAGGGGTGGTCAAATCAGAGGAGTTTTTTAGAACAAGCACCTTAATAAATGTCCTGGTTGGTCCAACCAGGTGATTATTCAAATCAACAAGCTGATGATGTAGACCAAGCCCAATCAGTCTAGTGGGTTGATGGATATGAATCAGTAGATACGGAGCCACCGTATATTTTGAGACTCAAAGAGATATGAAAATGAGAATCTAAGTTTTTATTGAATCGATTCAGCTTGGTCAAAGTAGGGGTCCACAAAAGAAAATTGATCTGAAAAGTATGTAGGAACCCTACAGGTAAGATCAGAGAAGGATAAGAAGTGATTAATAGTCTGATAAATGTCTGAAACTTGATCAAAAGATGGGGGAGAGTCATATGCAATCGAATCAGAGAGAGGTGAATCAGAGTAGAAATTGATTCCGGTGGCGATTCGAGGTTGGGATCGGATTTTGGAAGGCTCTATATGTGTATTAGAAGGTGTGGCTTCTTTGAGGTCCAAATCATTGATTAATTATGTAGTAATCATAGGTCATAATTGACTTAAATTAGGCTAGAACTTAGCATAAGCTAGTGTAATTAATGAATGCATACGCATTATTTGCATCTTTATTGCTTTCCTTTAGCTATGTATGAAATAACGATATAATGTACTAATTAAGTGCATTATATAAATTGCAGGAAATAAGAAGCTCTGGAGCTGGATTTGAAGCTAGACCTGAAGCTGGTGCTGCATCATAGCTGGAACTGAAGACCTTAGAATAAATGTAGTGTAGAAATAATGTAAGGGTTGAGGTATGTTATTATACTAATTAAGAATAAGACACAGTTAAATTATGAAGAACTTAGGTTCATTCCTAGCCCTAGGATAGCCTTAGAAGCCTTCATAAGCCTTAGCCACCCTTACATTAGGTCACCATAGCCTAGGAAGCCTCAAAACCCTTGTTCCAACCCCTATTTGGATGTGCAGATAAGTTATTGGACTTCCAGGACCCTTAGCCACAACTCGCACACCTTAAGCCCATGTCTGCAGTGTTATTGGACGTCCATACACTTGGTCAGACATCCAATTTCTGCAGAATACCCAAGACAGAACCTTGATTCCCTCTTAACTCAAATTGGATGGTCGGGTGTGTTTCGTGTGTTAGAAATCGGGGTTACAAGTAACCCATCGTTGTAGTTGCAAAACACGTCGATCAGGTAAAATTTATACCGAAACTCCAAGGGAGTCATGGGTCGAACACAGGGAGGTGACATTTACTTTACGTGAAAATCGTGCTTCAATACGTTTCTTTTTGGTATTTTAGGGTTTTGATGTTTTTTTATATTTTTGAAATAAAAGAAATCAAGTAAACATATCACAAGATAGAGATCTGGAACAAATCTGATATATATTACTTCTAATGTCAATTACAAGAAACTATGAAAGCATATAAAGAGAGGGAGGTGAGAGGAAATCTCTCGAATCGGCTATTCGGCAAGACGACGGCGCCTAGTAGAAGCTCGGACGAAGGAGGTGAGGAGCGAGACGATGGAGGTGAGATGCTGGAGGACGTCTGGTTGAAGAAAGCTTCAGCATAGCTCCTGAATGGAGGTGAGAGGACGGCTCCAAGGTGACCTATGAAGGGAGATGGAAAGTTGGAGGAATATTTTGTGGGGCAGAGGTTCGCTACACTAATAGGCACCTTGGGAGCTTGAGAACAAGCTTTAATGGAGCGTTGGTAGGCTTGTTAGAGCTTGGGAGTAGGTGGGAGTAGAGTAGGTAGAGATGTCTTGGAAGGGAGGGGGTGTAGGTACTTTTATAGTGGTGGAGAAGAGGCAAAAATCGTATCTAGGTCTTTATTGACGTCCATAAACGTCGCTGCAGCTGTTGCTGAAGATCTGCCCTTCAATTGTTCCTGCTGGCATGTGCAGACCATTAGTGACAACTACAAGCGTCACTAAAGGTGCGTCGCTGAAGATCCACGCGCCACCCTGCTGGCGTGCGCTCTGCTATCGCTGCACGCTTCGCGCACCCGTGTTGTGTGCGTGCTGGCGTGGGCGTACGCGTACACTATGCTGCTGCTGCACGCTGCACAGCTGCACGGCTGCTACTGAGTGGCTGGCCAAATTGGAAATTGGGGAGGCTATGGGGATTCGAACCCGCACCCCTCCTTTGCTAGCCAACGCTACCACCATTGCGGCAACCCCTTCCTTGTGTCGTGTGGAGCGGCTTGGTGCATCTGCTTCCCAACCGTTGGATCTTGATCCAACATTTAGGATTGAAGGGCGTGGATGAAGAAGGAGTTGGGCGGTGCTACTGGCCGGTGTTGGGTAGTCTAGATGACGCCATGTGGTGCCATCTAGGCCATCCATCTTCTTCTTCTTGTAGAGGGTGATACGATGCTCAGATCACGATGATTCCTATGATGCCGAACTGTGATCGTCACTCTGGATCCATCCGTATGGTCGGATTTTCTATTCGAAACCCGTATGGATGTCGCATTGTCCCTTGGCCGTTGATCTTCCTCGGGTTTAATGTGATGCTACGGGAGTCCAATCTGGATGATTTCAGAGGCGTTAGTCTCCGATCGTCGTCCCGATCAAATCCGTATGGTCTGTTCATCCATCTGAGGCCCTGAAATAAATCCTCTTTTCTCCTGACCATAAAAAGGACCTAATTAACCTAAAATATAAACAACTACTCTAAATGCAGAATGATGCATGCTATGAGATATTTATATCATGATATGCAGTACTAAGCCTAGGAACTATCACAAATAGGCATTTTACGATGAATTTATATGTGTTTATCATACCCCCATGACTATCTTTTGCTAGTCCCTAGCAAAATTAAACTACATTCTATGTATAAAATCAAAATTATGATTAGATCTCTTAGGTCTAAGTCATTTATTAACAACAGAAAATTTCAACTAAGGTCCTAAACCACGGAGACTCAATAGTACCCGAGTGTCTGCCAGAATGCAGATCGCCCAAGTCCTCGCCTTAATTGAAAAGGGAAGATACATTTTTCTTTTCTTCTTTTCTAATTTTTTTGTACTTTTGGAGTTTAAGAGTTACGAGATAACTTTTTAGAGCTACCCGACTCGCCCAAGATTTGAAAATGACTCTAAGCATTAAGCATCTTTGTGTAAAAGTGATAGACACACAAAACGACCATTAAGACGGACTTCGGGTTTCTACGACCCTAGGTGACCTTGCCTAAAGGTTTATCTTTACGATCGGTAGCTTTCTCCCTACTTCTTTTATTTATGGGGTCAACACAAGGGCAAACCCAGTGTATATCTCCTCGTTTTATTCTACTTCCTCGCTTCTTCCCTAAGTGTTTTGGGAATTATTGTGAATTTTTCTTTTGTGAGCTGGGTTCCGAACAATCGGCTGATGAGCTGTTACCATCGACAACTTGCCAGCCATACTCGTGCGGTGAAGTGTGGTTTTATTTATTTTTTTTATTTTCTCCTTTTTCTTTTTCTTTTTCTTTCTTTTTGGGTGTTTCTTTTTTTTTTTAAAGTAGGTGGCTTCCATAATCTAAGATTTACCTAAAGGCAGTACAACAAAAATGGTCTTGTGGCTGGGCTCTGGACAACCGATCGATGAGCTGTTACCACCGACAACTTGCCAGCCATACCACCCAAGTCGGTTCATTAGCTACCCAATTTCCATAAAAACCATCGGAAAGTGAGTCAGTGCAAAAAAATGTGTGTAGATGCTTAGGCCTAAAGTCCCCCCAAATCAGAGGGTGGGTTGATAAGTAGCATATTTATCATCCCAAATTATTTACCGAATTAAAATAAACTTTAATTAGTGAGGACTCGAAACTAAGTCCACATTCGAGTGGACACCCGAGCTAATTAAGCCCGAAGACCTGAAGAGTCTAGGTGTTTAAGTCCTCTCATATCATTTCCTAAAGTTAATAACTTCCAAATGCCTAAGTTCTCTTTTCCTAATTTCTTTTTTTATCTTTTTTCAAATTTTCAATTTTTTTTAATTTTATAAGAAACTAAAAGAAATTCTACGGAGTTAACATAATGATTTCAGGAATTGATTATCCACCCCCCATGCCTAAATGATGCAATGTCCTCATTATAAAGATAAAAACATGAAAAGGGTAGAGTAAATAGAACATTACCTGAGCATCATGAAAATTCGGTTAGCTCTGCAGAGAGAAGACTGTATACACATGTGCTAAGTTTAATGCCTTCAGCTAGGCATAACATACATACAAAGAGGAAATTGAGAATTCACAAGTGCGGGTCAGAATCAAAATAAAAAGGTTGATCCTGAAACCCGTCTACAGAAGATGTCCACAGACGTGGATGAGATTATGGTGCAGACCCATGCCCCAGGGTCGAGTCGTTCTCAGGTTCTGGATGAAAATCACCCAGAACTGAAGGTTGTTGCGTTTGCGAGGTCGGGTCTGCAGTTTAGTGGTGTGCAACCCAAGATCAAAGTGTCGGACAATGGGTAAAGATGGTTCAATAGGTGTAGTTGTCCACTTAACATCTAGCTCAAAAAAATAATCAGTTATTCCAGGCTTGGGTCGTACGTGAAAGATATCATAAGGGTCCGTATAGAAGATAGGTGGTTTCAGGTCAATAGGTACCCTTATATCCAAACTTGTTTTTCCCTCAAAATTAGCCTCCCAAATTTTCATTTCCAACTTCCTATCCTCTGAAATCAAGGTTTTCGGGACCTCCAGATCATTATACACCCCATCTAAAGTACCCAAGTCCAACAATTGTGGCTGAATCAGGATTGACTTGGGCACAGTGATCTCAAAAGTATGTTCATTCAGCTCTTCAAGGTGTCGTTGAGGAATGGGGCTACTAATTGAGTCGTCAGGTATCGAATCCTCCAAGTTAGCCCCAATCGAATCAGTGTCTTCGGTAGTCGGGCTACCAAATTGGGCGTCATACTCCTCGAGCCCGTATGTCTCACTAAAATCATTCTCCTCAAGCTTAAGTGAGACTTCACTAAGAGATTCCTCACCCTCAAAATCAAAGAATTCATGATCCTCATTTGTATATGTCTCAACATCACAAGTCATTCCATCATCCAAGGAGACATAATTTTTTTCGTTTCCTAACTTGGGGATCTTGGGTGAATCAATCGGTTCATCCTCAAAGGGTTGCTCTAGACCAATCTGGTCATCTCCAATCTCCGAATATGTGTCCCCCCCGACAGGCGCCTGAGCGGGTTCAGACATTGGCTCTCCTAAAGAGGGTTCATCTTGAGAATCATCCCAAGATTTGACTAGTGCAACCACAAATTTCATCCTCAACCTCGACAATTTCCAAAGAAGGAACTCACCCAAGTCCCTATCCTTAACACTTTGGAGCAAATTCAGCAGAGAACTATTAAGTTCATCAATCATTTTGATCATAGGTTCCAGTGCTTCAGTGCATGGTGTTGGTTGAGCTTCTAAAGATTGTATAGTGTTCCTCAAATTAGCCAACACCCTATCCTGGATCTGGTTCACTTGAACCGACTGGTTTGGTTGAGGTTTGGGTGGGTTCAGGTTAAATCTAGGGGAGTCAAGATATCGAGGTTCTCGCGTCCCTCCCTGAAAGTAGGTCATTCTAGGTTGTTCAAAGGATGGTGGTGACCTATATTCAATGGAATACTAGGGAGGGTAGGTGTTATAATCATGATATCCTTCCTGATTGTAGATCGAGTTGGTTTGGGCATCAAAGGATGGAGATCTATAATCATTATAGCTCTGGGAAGGATAATAATCATAGTCTTGTCGTCCAGGGTTAGGCCCTGGACACTGAGGTCTGGATTCATATCCTCAATCAAAGTCATCCCAGCTAGTGGATGGATAATTACAAGTTAGGTCGTGATAGTAATCATCTTGGGGGTAAGTGGTGGTAGGAGGATAGGATGTGAAATGTGTGTAGGATGTGGAAGTTTACATGGTGAAGTAAGGAGGGAAATTAAAAGAGAAAGGAGCCCTGCAATACAAAAATGCAAGCCTGTCCTTAGTTTGGGTAGCCTAGAGGTCTACAGACTCTTAGAATCCATCCTAAGATTATAGACGATTTACTCTACTTATGTCCAGGCAATCCAACCAGTTAGATCGAGGGACTGGGGAGAAGGTTCTTCCTTTGGATTGTGCCTCCGGTTCCTAGTGTACCCCCCAGCTACAGTCATTTGACGCTACTCCCCTAGCTATACATCAGATTGACTAGTATAAGCAGGTTAATCATGAACAATCTCAATCTGGATCCCGACGAGCGAACCAGTTCTTAGGGCCAACGTCTAATCAATTTTAGTTAGGCTTGGGACAATGGTGCTTCAGGAATGTGATGGGTCCTTTAGATGGGTTGTGCCCTTAACAATCAGCTAAAATGTGTGTGCCTGCACAACCAGGGTTCTCAAACAAGGTTATTTGATGATGTGTCCTTTAGGGTTCAACCTTGTTTAGTAGCTTTTAGGGTTTAATTCTTAGGTTGGTTCAATCAAGGTTTAGTAGAACACTCCAAGTTTTGAAAGCACGGGTGATGATATGTTCCTTTAAAAATTAAAAATAATGTGGAGTGCCTAGTTCAGCCCTAATAATCAACCCTAAGTGGCAAGCTATTTGATGGATTAGTTTTAGATTGAGTGGTGCGGCCCAAACAGCTCAATTAATTGGCCTATTGCACCACTTAGTTTAGGCACACAAGAATTTTTAGCCTATTCAGATTTCTACTCACTTATGTGTATTTAGTTGAAGTGTACCGGGTCCATAGGTCAGATCTCAATTAAGTCGTAGAATCAAAGTGATTGTGCGCCTTAGGATAAGAAGTTGTGGTTGTTAAGTGTGTAGCTTTCAAAAATATCCCACAATCAGATAACACTTTTTTTTAATTTTATTTTTTATTTATGTGGATGGCGAGGTGAGTGGAAGTGGCAAACAAACAACCAAATCTATCCTAGGGTTCATAAAAAGCACCTAAGTTGATTTGGGTTTGAGTTATTCGGTTGTGGAATGAAAACTAAGGTGGGGGTGGTATGGGGGACACTTACAAAACACTCTACCTGCACTTTACTCCAGTCTGCTGCACTTGGATCTCCATGATAGGGTACCTGCAAGACAGTAGATCAAAGACAAGTAGGGTTAATGCTATGTAAATGTAAAGAAATGCAATAAACAATAAACTAAATTCCGTTGCCTCCCCGGCAACGGTGCCAAAATGGTCGGGCGTGTTTCACGTGTTAGAAATTGGGGTTACAAGTAACCCATCATCGTAGTTGCAAAACACGTTGATCAGATAAAATTTATATCAAAACTCCAAGGCAGTCCCGAGTCAAACACAGGGAGGCGACGTTTACTTTACGTGAAAACCGTGCTTCGATTCGTTTCTTTTTGGTATTTTAGGGTTTTGATATTTTTTTGTATTTTTGAAATAAAAGAAATCAAGTAAACGTATCACAAGATAGAGATCTGGAACAAATCTGATTTATATTACTTCTAATGTCAATTACAAGAAACTATGAAAGCATATAAAGAGAGGAAGGTGAGAGGAAATCTCCTGTATCGGCTGTTCGGCGAGATGATGGTGCCTAGTGGAAGCTCAGATGAAGGAGGTGAGGAGCGGGACGATGGAGGTGAGATGCTGGAGGACGTCGGGTTGAGGAAAGCTTCGACGTAGCTCCAGAATGGAGGTGAGAAGATGGAGTTGATCTGCTACCGGAATGGAGGTGAGAGGATGGCTCCAAAGTGACCTATGAAGGGAGATGGGAAGTTGGAGGAATATTTGGTGGGGTAGAGGTTCGCTACACTAATAGGCACCTTGGGAGATTGAGAACAAGCTCTAATGGAGCGTTAGTAGGCTTGCTAGAGCTTGGGAGTAGGTGGGAGTAGAGTACGAAGAGATGGCTTGGAATGGAGGGGGTGTAGGTCCTTTTATAGTGGTCGAGAAGAGGCAAAAATCGTATTTGTGTCTTTACTGACCTCCACAAACGTCTCTGCAGCTGTCGATGAAGATCCGCCCTTCAATTGTTCTTGCTGGCACTCGCAGACCATTAATGACAGCTGCGTCACTAAACGTGCATCGCTGAAGATCCGCATGCCTCCCTGCTGGCGTTGCACGCTTCGTGCACCCATGTTGCGTGCGCGCTGACGTGTGCTGGCATGTGCGTATGCATACGCTGCGCTGCTGTTGCTGCGCAGTTGCTGCTGAGCGACCAGCCAAATTGGAAATTGGGGGGGCTGCGGGGATTCGAACCTGCGCCCCTCCTTTGCAAGCCAGCGCTACCACCATTGCAGCAACCCCTCCCTTGTGTCATGTGGAGCAGCTTGGTGCATCCACTTCCCAGCCGTTGGATCTTGATCCAACGGCTAGGATTGAAGGGTGCGGATGAAGAAGGAATTGGGCAGTGTTGGGCGGTCTGGATGGCGCCACATGGTGCCATCTAGGCCGCCCATCTTCTTCTTCTTGTAGAGGGTGCTACGGTGCTCAGATCAAGATGATTCCCACGATACCAAACTACAATCATTGCTCCGGATCCATCCGTATGGTCGGATTTTCCATCCAAAACCCGTATGGATGTCGCATTGCCCCTTGGCCATTGATCTTCCTCTGGCTTAATGTGATGCTACGGGACTCCGATCTGGACGATTTTAGAGGCGTTAGTCTCCGATTGTCGTCCCAATCATATTTGTATGGTCGATCATCCATCTGAGGCCCTGAAATAAATCCTCTTTTCTCCTGACCATAAAAAGGACCTAATTAAGCTAAAATATAAACAACTACTCTAAATGCAAAATGATGCATGTTATGCGATATTTATATCATGATATGCAGTGTTAAGCCTAGGAACTATCACAAATAGGCATTTTACGATGAATTTATACATGTTTATCATTGGGCATCCAGACAAGAGGTCTGGACTATTGATTTTTGAGTATAAGTCGTCTGACACTCTTATTGGATGTCTGGAACTACTCTCTGGTTCTTATTTTGGAATTCAAGCTTGGATCTTGAGTTCCTAGGTCCTTAAACTCAATTCCAACCCCCTGGGAACCTAAATTAAGGTACCCTAAGCCTAATACACCACCTCTAGACCTTCCTAAGAACCTAATTAGGCTCTCACTAAGCTCAATTGACTTGGATCGTAGTTAATTACAATTACCTAGTCAATTGGACTCATAGAGTCTAATTGAGCTCAGATCTCAACCCACACAAGTCCAATTGGCCTAAGCCCAACTTAATGGAGTTATTTAATTCTCAGTTATGTTCACACTCACTCAATTAAACTTATGTCAAGTTTAATTGCACTTTCCCATTAGAAATTAGGGTTTGCAACCCTAATTTAAGACCTACCCTTACCCAAACCCCTTAGGACCTAACCTAGACAACTTAGCCACCTAAGTCACTCCCGCACTCACAGACACACACACCCATTCACACACTCCCACACCATTTAGAGCCTTCTAGGTTCTTCCAAAGGTGGTGCCACCTTGGTTGCCTAAAATAGAAACCAAGGATCTTCTCTTAGATCCAATTTTTGTGGATCTAAGAACCACCTCTCACCTTCCTTGAACGGCCAGTCTTGGGACTCTCTCTAGAGAGTCTCCCTTGGGTCTATTTAAAGGACCCTTGGGTGGTCATTTGCGCCCATCTAGTTTTTGGCTTCATTCCACCTTCCATTAAGCATAACTCCACCTTCATTCCACCTTGACACCAAGCTCCCTCACCATGGTTCCACCACCTCAACTCCAAGGCTAGAGCACTCCCCCACATCTCCAAGGGCTAGCTGATGTAAACATGTTTATATTACAAAAAATGTCTATTTATGCATGTTCTTAAGCATAGAATTGCATTACATACTACAAATATTGCATAGCATGCATCATCTTGCATTTAGATTAGTTGAATAAAATGGAGGTTAATTGTCTCCTTTTATGATCAGGGACAGGGCAACTTTTTATCGGGGCCTCAGATCGAAGATCCAATCGTACAGATCTGATCAGGGTGACGATTGGAGTTCAACGACTCTAAGATCGCCCTAACCAGACATCTGTAGCATCAGATAGAGATCGAGGAACCCTAGAAGATGAAGGGCCAAGATGGTGTGAATGCACACTTTCAATGACAAATCTGACTGCACGGATGGATTTGAATCGACAATCTCAACCTAACGGCATGAAAATCGACACAATCTGACAACTGTGGCACCATCTACATCATCCAGAAGATAGACGGCCAAGATGGCACCACGTGGAGCCATCTCGGCCACCCAAACCGGCCCAGCTAAGCTTGGAGACCACCACATCATCCCATCGTGCATTGGATCTTGGCCGTTGGATCACTATCCAATGGACATGGACTGCCGCACCTCAAAACATCTGTGCACCAACGTCACCATTGTAGCACAGTGGTTGAAAGCCTTATCGCAGACAAGAGGCACGAGTTCGAAACCCCGCGAGCCTCAATTGAACGCAGATGCATGGGATGGTGCAAATTGGGTTGGATTAGTGGCTATGAGGGCGGAGACGTAGCACGCTCAGGGGCTGCGTTGCGCGGACACGGGATGGCACGCATAGGCACGTGATGAGGAGGCTCAGCGAGGATGCATCTCAGCCGTTCGATCTCACAATCAAATGGTTGAGATTTGAAGATCATGGGCATGCATTGCGCCTTGAGGAGATGAGCCGGCACGTGCGCACCGCCACTACGCCAACGTTCGGACCTTCACCGACTGATTTATCCGTCACTAAAGGTCCTAAGTTAATGATTTTCAACTTAAAAAGACCAAATTGCCCTCACTCCTTGCAACTATAAATGGAGACCCCCTCCATACGAAATTCTCATCCCTTCTTTCTCTTCTCTCCCTCTCCAAAGCTCAAGAGAAGCTTGTCCCACACTTGGGATGCTTCTCAAGAGATAAAGTCAAATTTTCACACCCATTTTGATAGTGGATCCCACAACAATGATGACGTGCTGCCCCATTCCCATTCTTCCTGCTTCATCCTCCTTCTTCCTGCTCCGTTCCCCATCTTCCAGGCATCGTCCCATCTGGATTGTCCTCCAAGCAATCGTCGTGGAGGATATATCTCTCTCCATTCTTTTTAATGCTATCTAGAGTAGATTTACTGTTTTCTAGTGTCATCATTTTTCGCTTTCTAGTCATAATGAGTAGTGTAACGAACAACCTCTTTGACAATGAAATCCGTGTTCATTCTACATCCCTTTTTGCTTTTGTTTGTAATATTTTCTCTCTCTCTTCTATTTACTTTTTTTTTTGAAACAAAAAGGAGCTATCGTCTTACGATAGCAGCTCGGAGCAGTATATTATATGCACCGTAAGGGAAATTACAAAAAGGATCCCCAAGAGTGTATGAGGGACCAACACTCTCTTACAATACTCTCACAACATACCGGCCTCTCTTGAAAAAGTCTCTCATTCCTTGCCTTCCATACACACCAAATAGTAGCAGCCATGTGGACATGTGGCTTCCCTCTCACCTCAAACCCGTGCTAAATAGAATCCCACTCTAGTAATGGCTCCTGACAAATTCTTCTCCAGATGGCATCAGTGACAAGGCAAGAAGAAAGGAGGTTATTTACATTGTCAGTACTCATCTCACATAGAAAGCAAACATGGTGATCAGGACCCAACCTTCTGTGGCATAGATCACTTGTGATTAAATCATCTCTTCTGCATAGCCAGAGAAAAATTTGTACCTTGAGAGGAATTTTTAACAACCAGATCTTCTTGTCAATGGTATTATATCTCCAACCATCTTCAATGCTCAACATTCTATTATAGCCAGATTGGACACTATAAATCCCCTCCCAAAGGTATTTGTCCTCCATTCCAGGCCTAGGTCTGAAACTCTCAAGGTCTGAGATAAGCCTTCTCTTTTCTTCCCATAGCTGGGTAGCTCTTCTGCTGGACTCCTCACCATCCAGATTCTAGTTGCTACTGTTGCAGGACCAGACCTTGCTGACAGTGGCATCCTTGTCAGCTACTGCAGCAAAAGCTCTTGGGTAGAGCTCCTTCAAGACACCCAGCTCAGACTAGCCCTCCTTCCAGAAACTAAAGAACCTGCCATCTCCAAGTGATGGTTGCAGTAGATGGACGTGATCAGTCAATGCCTTCGTCATAGATTTCCAGAAGGGAGAAGGATAGCTGGGCTGAAGTCTGGACAACATGCTGTTGGATGCTCCATATCTATCTTTAATCAGAATAGACCATGGCTTCAGGTCTTCTTGCAGCAGTTTAACTACCCATTTAAGTAGCAGGGCATCATTAAAATGCTTCAGGGATTTAAGTAGCTGGGCATCTCTCTCTTCTATTTATTGTAAATAGATAGATAGTTTCCAATCAGTTATTCACCATCGTGACAAATAAAACAAACGCATATTTCTAATGAAATGTCCGCCTCCCTGAGTTCAACCTGGAATTTCAATTCCAGTATAAATTTTATTTGTTGAACATGAGTTCTTCACTTTCAAACAACAACAATAGGTTTTCCAAGACCAAATACGATAGCGTAGTAACCCATAGCTTCAACACTAGCCTACCCACCATTGGCCGCCCCTCCTTCTCACAACCATCTCAAAGGCCATCGGAGACCACCTCCGAATGCCCTTCTTTCTGATAGCCTACCTAAGTAGTTCTTCTAATCTCTCTGCTTTATTTATGCTTAGTAGTGTAGCTCCATATTCTCCCTCAATGATTCATGTGTAATCCCCCCATAGATTCATGCATGCAATCATTTTCTGCTAGATAGTTTTCTTCTCTTAATCATTCATGTACAAGCTTTTCACTAGCTTTGCTTTGCAATCACCCTGATGAAAACAATGAAAAATCATTTATATATATATATATATATCTATGTGTTGAAAATTCACCATGTGCTTGCTTGCAATACTTCATTGTGATTAAGTTGCCTATGCTCATCTTATCTCTTTCTTGCAAGTAGCATGTTGGTGCCTGAAAACATCGAGGATCTAACCGTTAATGCATTCTCTGTCAATGGCCATCATATAATTAGGATCATGCGTACTGAAACCCATACATTTACATTTGTCATTTACTTAATGCATGCGAACGTGATAAGAGTTAATCATGCAAATGGCAAAACAATGATCCGTAGGTTAGAAACTGGCATACGATTTTAAGCGAGTAGAGCGAGAGAGATCGAAATCATCTTCATAACTCCTCCCAAAGATGAACAACCAGGACTCAAAGTCTCGTTATTTTAGAAATATTTTTTATCGAGGGTTTCACGCGACTATACTACAAACTACAACATTGTTTCCTAAATAGCATGAGGAACCATTTAGTCATTGGCCTTAGCATCAGAATCAAGGAATGGATCATGGATATTGAGGTCATAAATTGGCTTGTAATTGTTAGGAAACAAAGGTTCTCTGAAATCAGAGTATGATTTCAAATCATCGGAGAATTTGCAAAGATTAGTTTCTGAACCTGATTCTAGATTGGAATTTCCACCACAGAATAATCATTCGGTGTAGAATCAACAACCTAACTTGGATCTAACTAAATATCAAATTTTGAGCTCAAAAAGGTGTCCTTATTAGGCATAGGCTCAGGTTCTTGGCTCCTAGGATTGACCCAATTAAAATCCAACTCTTCCAACTCATCTATTTCTGTATCATAAATCAGTTTGACTTCCAAAAAATCAATTTGAATATTTGAGGAGTCTAGAGTGGTGTAATCGTCAAACACAAGCCCTGAATCATAGTTCAGATCCAAAATCTGATTCTCTTCATATTGAGCTTTACGATAATCCCAAGTAGGTTTTGATCTAGATTCTTGGTTAAAGGTAGGAATTGAGTCCCTAAAATCCGAACATGGTTTTATTGGGATGTTAGAATCACTCTTGGGGATTACCTTAACAGGATAAGGTTCGGGAATTACATCCTCGAGAGGTTCTTATTCAAGTTTACTATAGGTGTTTGGGAAATCAAGGCATGATGGATCAGCTTCAGGGCTCTCTAAGGCAAGTTCAGTATCGAGAACACCTGCAATCGAATCCTACCAACCTATGTCAAGATCAGGTGTGTCATTCTACACATAATTTGGATCAAATTCCATTCAGGCTGGGGGTTCACAACAACCTTGATTTTCAAACCCGGGATTTGGGAGATCATTTTGATTTTGAACATTATTCTCATCAATTTCTGACTGTTGATATGGGTATTGATGACCTATTTCAACATAGTTATAAGTTCTCCCATTTCTCAAGGTCATCTTGGTGCTTTTCCTAAAGTTGTGGATTTGTCATATATTGAAGAAACTCAAAATATGCAATCTTTCTATTTCAATGTGTCCTTTCATGAGAGTATTCCAGGTTGAACCATTTGTCTTTTGCGTCAATATTAGTTGGACATGATTTGTAATGAAGGTTGTTGTTACCGATACATTAACCTAAATTTTGCTAACTCGATTTGAGGTTTCGTCATAACCCTCATAATGTTTAAGGGTAGCCTCAATCATTTTCTCTTTCATGGTCATTTGGGATTCAGGTTTCCTAAACATTCTTCCTAAATTATTAGGTTGCATTTTTAAATTAGGTGGTGGATCAAGATATAGAATCAAATTTAGGTTCAGATTGAATCAATCAGATCAGATCAAAAATCCCACAGAAGATCAATTCTAATGAAGGCCTCTAGGTCAACAACCTAGGGACCCTTCCTGTGTATGTGCTCTAATGAACAGATGAGGGATTGGATGTGAATTGGACCTAATCAAGGCACCTAAAGATTTTTGGATGACTAAGGCTATTTCTAGGTGGATGGTACTACTGAATCAGAAATCCACACACCCAAGAAGTACCCAGGCAGCAAGGAAGGGAGAGCCCCACAAAGACCCCTACACATTAGAGCATCCTCATAGGTTATAGGGTTTACTCCATCTGGCCTTCCTTGTCACTATGATTCCATGTAGACCGGAATGTATGGATTGAGACCTTAAGTCTACCAATTTTAGCCTAGTTTGTCCTTGGATTTCACTTGATTAAAAGTTAATTCAATTTGTGACCAAATTTGAAGGTTGATTGGCCAACAAGGTAGATCAACTTCACCTGACCAGCCCTAAAAAATGAAAAATAAAATCTAGGTCAAGACCCAAAGCTCACTTTGAATTGACTCTCAGGTTATTAGGTCCACAATCTTTTTTTTTTTGAAACTGATAGGAAAGCTATCATGTTACGATAACAATTCAGGAGGGCATTTATTAATAAGGAGATAAATAAAAAATATTGCAAATCAGATCCCCATCTATGTATGAGGGACTAGCACTCATTTACAATTTGCTCACAACATACTGGTCTCTCCTGAAATATCCTCTCATTCTCACCCTCCACACGCACCAAAGTGTTGCAGCTATGTGCAGCTACGGCCTCTCCGAAATTAAAAAATTGTGCCACAATGAATCCGATGGGGGAGTGTTTCCTGACAAATCCTCCTCCATATCACATCAGAAATCAAATAAGAAGAAAAAATGCGGTTGAGACTATCAGTGTGCATTCGACATAAGTGGCATGCATGAAGAGCTGCACCCATCCTTTTGTGCCTTAGATCACCTATTATCAAGCCCTCCCTTCTGCATAGCCAAAGAAAAATTTGTACTTGAGGGGAATCTTCAAGAACCAAATTTTTTTATCGATGTGGTCGTTTCCCCAACCTCTATCATCATCCATAATCCTTCCATAAGCACACTGGACTATATATATTCCATCCCATGCATAGCTATCTTCCAGGCTAGGTATGGCTTTGAATTTTTCCAAGTTTGAAATCATGTTTAGTCTTTCTTCCCACAGCCGGGTGCCCTCCTTGATAAATTCAGCTTCATTCAATTGCTAGCAGTCATCTGTTTCAGACTAGTAGCAGTTCACAGCACATGTTTTGTCCCTTGCTACAGCAAATACCCTCGGGTAGGATTCTTTTAAAGGACCCAGCGAGGACCATTATTCACACCAGAAATCAAATGTCCTGCTGTCTCCTAGCATGGGTGGCAACAGATGCCAGTTACATTTAAGAGCCTGAATTACTGACTGCCAAAATGGTGAGGGCCTGGTAGGATATAACCTCTTCAACACACCTCTTCAACACACTGTTGGACTCACCATAGCTATCTTTAGTTAACATGGTCCATGGCTTCTCTTCCCCATTCAGAACTTTTATAGCCCATTTGATCAATAAGGCCTCATTAAATTCTTTCAAAGCTTTGATTCCCAGCCCATCACTTTCCTTAGGCAAGCAGATTTGCTCCAACTTCAAAGGATGCATAAATCTACCTTCGTGTTTGGTAGCTTTCCAGAAGAACCTCTTTCACATTAAATCCATGCACTTCCAGATAGACTTCGGAGCTTTGAAGACGGAAAAGTAGAAAACAGGGATCGAGGTAATAACAGAGTTCAATAATATGAGTCTTCCACACTTAGATAAGAACCTACTATTCCACCCTTCCAACTTGACTGAAATGTTATCAAAAAGAGTGTTCCAGTCACATTTTTTCATTTTTGAACATCTTAGGTGCAGCCCCAAGTATCTGATGTGTAGGTTGGTATGTGGTGTCCCCAAGATATCAGAAATAGCTTATTGTTCTTGCTCATTCGAACCAAAACATACCATATTGGACTTCTCCCTATTTTATTTCAGACATGAAATGTCACCAAAGATATTAACCATATGACCTAGTGCATAGGCTTCACCCTCTGACCCCTCCACGAAAAAGACCGTATCATCCACATACTGGAGAATAGGAGCCATGGCTCTCCTGTTAGAAAGAGTGTATCCTCTAATAATGCCCACCTCAGAAAGTTTGCAAGCATATCTCGCTAGACCATCAACAGCAAGGTTAAAAACCAAAGGGGCCAAAGGGCATCCTTGCCTCACACCACACTGCAGCTGAATTCAGGCCCCACAAGGCTTCCCATTGATCAAGGGAGTGAAAGAAATAGTAGTGATGCACCTTTTCATCCATTGAATCCAAAGAGGGGGGAATCCTCTTCTCTTGAAGACCTCCCACAAATAGGGCCACAAAATAGAATCATAGGCCATACGGAAATCAACTTTCCACATAAAAGCTTTACATTTCCTTTTGTGCCAACTACACACCATCTCTTGGGCCATAATGAATGATTCTTGCAAGGATCTCTTAGGGAGGAATGCTGATTGGACTAGATGTATCAAATCCTGCAGGATAGGCTGTAGCCTATTTGCCAAGATTTTGCTCACCGCCAAATAAATAGAGTTCGAGAGAGCTATAGGTCTGAAATCCTAGAATTTCTCTGCACCTTGTGTCTTTGGTAGTAAGAAAGGAAAAGATCTAATGATCTTATCAAAGCCAAAGCTGCCCCCCTTAAATTCCTTAATAACATCCATCACTTCTTTACCAACCACACCCCACATCTCCTTATAAAAAAAACTTGGATACCATCAAGACTAGGAGAACCTTCATTATTTAAATCTTTAATGGCGGCCATTGTTTCATTCTCAGTGATGGTTGCTGTCAAACTAGATACTTGTACCATAGTGACTCTAGGTGAATCACTTGTCACCATTCTCCATAGACCTCTCCTTGCTGCTCGTGACGAGTCTCTAAAATATTTGATGGCCTCAGCTGTAATATCTGGCATAGAGGAGATTCTTTCACCATCCTTGGTTATGGAGGAAATTAAGTTGATCCTTCTACAAGAGCTGGTAGCCAAGTGAAAGAATTTGGTGTTAGCATCGCTCTCTTTAAGCTAAAGTTGCCTAGATCGTTCCTTCCAATCCATCTCCAGTTTTAAATCCTCCTTAGCCACCACATCCTGCCACATTATTCTAGATTTGAGCTCCTGGTCAGTTAAAGGAGCAATTGCTTCTTTTGCATCAAGGCCTTGGATTTCCAGCAGTGCCTCACTGCGCCTTTGGTGTCTCACAATAGACACTGCTACCCCATATTCCTTCAGCATTGTGTGCGTAGCCGTCAGCTTGGATGCAAGCTTGATAGTAGCCAATCCATCTACACGTTTGGCCCTCCACCAGCCTTCAAGCATCTCACGGAATCTTGGTTCTCTCAACCAGGATCTTCTAAACTTGAAATAAGAGCCAGCATGCACTTGTTCCCCACTATCCCAAACCAGTGGTGTGTGGTCGGAAAAGGGGCATTCCAACCCATACACAGAGGACAACTGAAACATATCCAGCAGCCCAGCATTACCAAAGAATCTATCAATTTTTGACATGAGGCTGCTACCATTTCTCCAGCTGAATTCAGTTCCAGAGGAGGGATATTCACTCAAGCTTAGTGTTTGAACCATCAGTTGGAACCCAGTGGATGCGGTGTCCACCATGCCATTTGGTCTGTCCCTCCCTGTCAGGACACAATTAAAGTCTCCTCCCACAACCCATGCAGCCCCATTCACAAAATCTGTAGCTTCACTCCAATCTTCCCACATCTCCTACCTTGTAGAGGTATCACAAGGGCCATAGAGCCCAGCAATGTAGAAGTCACTCCCCCCTTGATTCCTTTTGAATTTACAAGTCAGCATATGTCTAGCTATAGAGAACTCCAACATTTGCAGAACATTTTTCCTCCACCACATAACAATACCTCCAGACCTACCATGTGAATTGAGCATCACATAGTCAGTTGCACCACCAATCTTCATATCATCCCAAGCCCTATCTTCCTCGCTCTCTATGTGTGCCTCTTTAATAATAGCACAATCTATCTCCCATTCTCTCATATATCTAAAAAGGGAAGCCCTCTGGCTTTTGTCACCCAACCCACGCATGTTCCAAGAGAGAATCCTCATTATGTTTCTTGGGTGCCCCCTTTTTTAGAGTTCGAGGCTTTGCCAACCCTCATCATAGCTGCAATGGCATTTTCATCAAGTTTCAACATTGTGTTTTGTCGCCTCTGTCTGAGCTTATACGGAGATCTGCCGATGCTAGTCCTGGATGCTGACCCTGCACCAAATTTCAGCCCTTCTACTACAGGCAAGCTAGTTGCAGACTCAAGGAATTGGCAGGAATCTTTTGTAGTACACACTGACTAGATGTATCTAACCTTGGTATAGCAACATTTCATTTCCTCTACCACAACTTCTTCTATTAGTGCCACTTCCATCCCTTACTCTTTTTCCTCTTTGCGGTGATGATCCTTGTGTTTTTTTGGTTCAGGCACCTCATCAGGGGTCCCACAGCCCGGCCATTATGAAGCTGCCTCAGGATTCACAAACTCCACATAAGATGCGTTATTCTGATTGAGTCCCCCATAAGTAACGTCCATTGTGAAACTCAAAATCAACATCCATTAACTCCTCCCATAGTGGAGGATAAGCTTCTTTGGCACAGAACCATCTTTGAATACATCAACCCAAACATTCAATACTCGGCCGTCACCCTCCAACAATCCAATCTTAGTATCTTCGGCCAATGTATCAAACCCTGCTATCATAGCTGCCACCACCTCTTTTGATCTCAGATGTAATTGTAGGCCCCTAATTCCCAGCTTCCCCGATCAAGAGGCTACTCTCTGGGGTGGCTGCTCAGGCAAGGATCCATCAAAGGGAGAAACCAGCCTCTAAATCACCATTAATCCATCCAAAGCACTTGAGTGGAAATGTAAGCATTCTACATCCATCATCCCCAACCCAAAGAGCACAAAATGCATAGGGGAAACAGGCGAAATCTTCCAACCACCAGTCGACAAGCATAGCAAACTTACCAACTGATGAATCCTTTCCAGGGAAGGACTGCCCATCATCACCTCTCTGACTAGAGCCCCTCGCAACACAAGCTTCGCCATCATAATGTCATCACTCATGGGGATTTCCACGTTCACTTTGTGTCGCCCATAGGTAGGTGGAGGCAAAGGCAGAAACGTTGGCATCCCAAACTTCGTTGCCCTGTTGTGCATGCTCGTCCTTCCCCTCGGTTGTCCATGGCTAGCCATGCAAGAGTCTCGTTTATGGCCATGTCCCCCACACAGCAACCAAACCAAGGGGAAGCGACACATCGCCGCCATATGTCCTCGACGTCAACATCGAAAACACACAATTTCCTTGTTGCCCCTGACCTACCATCGCTAACTTGACTTCTACCGGCCACCCTTCTTCCAGTGGCCACTGGACCTCTTCTCTCCTTCCTCCTCCAAGCCCTAGACCTCCAGGTTGTCCATCCTTCAGCACCATGGATCCTCTTGATAAAATGTGTTTCGCGTGTTTGAAATCAGGGTTATGAGTAACCCATCATCATAGTTGCAAAACTCGTCATCAAATATAATTTATACGAAAACTCAAAGGGACTCCTGGGTTGAACACAAGGAGGAGACGTTTACTTTGTACGAAAATTGTGCATCGATTTTTTTCTTCTTGGTTTTTAGTGTTTTGTTATTTTTTTATTTTTAAAATAAAAACGACAAGCAATCACAAGAGAGAGATGGAATCGAATATGATATATTGCATGAATGTCAATTTCAATAATCTAGAAAACATAAAAAGAGGGGGAGGTGAGAAGAAATCTCCCGAAGCAGCTATTCGGTGAGACGATGGTGCCTAGCGGAAGCTCGGACAAAGGAGTTTGGAAGCAGGACGATGGAGGTGAGAAGAAAGAGAACGTTGGGTAGAGGAAAGGTTCAACACAGCTCCGGAGTGGAGGTAAGAAGGCGGAGATGATCTGCTACCAGAATGGAGGTGGGAGGACGGCTCCAAGGTGACCTATGAATGGGAATGGGAAGATGGAGGAGTATTTGGTGGGGCAAAGTTTTGTTACACTAAAAAGTGCCTTAGGAGCTTGAGTGCAAGCTGTAATAGAGTATTGGTAGGCTTGCTAGAGCTTGGGAGTAGGTGGGAGTAGAGTAGGTAGAGATGGCTTGGAAGGGAGGGGGTGTAGGTCTTGTTATAGTGGAGGATAAAAGGCTAGAATAGGCATGGGACCATTAGCGACCTCTAAGACATCGCTATAAGTGTTGCTGTAGCTAGCTCATGCTACTGGCACGTGTTGGTGGCCTTGCACCTGCGAACAATTAGCGACTACTGTAAGCGATGTTGTAGGTCTAGCTCAGGCATCGCTACAAGCTGACACTAACCAAGCACTCGCCTACACGCAACTAGTTCATGCATCACGTGCACGCGCTCGCACGCTGGTGTTGTGCTGGTTGTGCACGCGCCTAGGCACGTGAGTGCTTGCGCTACGCTGCGTGCATCCAATTTTGATTTGGAGTGTCTGCAGGTCTCGAACCTGCTCCCCTTGATTCGCAGAGAGCACTCAACTACTGCGTTGGGCTCTCCCTTGAGTTGCGAGGTTGCGTGTGGTGCGGAGGCTTCTTAACTGTTGGATCAAGATCCAATGGCTAGGAATGAAGGTCGTGGATGATGCTGGTCGATGTTAGGTGGCCTGGATGGCACCATGTGGCGACATCTGGGCCATCCATTCTTCTTTCTGTTGCAGGGGGTGCCACGGTGTTCAGATCGAGATGATTCCTGCATTGCCGAACTGCAATTGTTCCTCCGGATCCATCCTTACGGTAAGATTTTTCATCCGAAGCCTGTATGGATGTTGCATTGCCCCCTGGCCATTGATCTTTCTCGAACTTCGTATGATTCTACGGGACTATGATCTAGATAATTTTGGAGGCATTATACTCTGATCGTCATCCTTATTAGATCTTGTTGAACGATGCGAATCGCTATGCTAACGTGTTCGATTTTGGAAAACCTGTCATTGTAGCTTGAAAGTGAAGAATTCATGTTCAACAAATAAAATTTATACCGAAATGAAAATTCCGGGTCGAACACAGGGTTGCAGACGTTTGATTTAAAAACTACGCATTTCTTTTTATTTGTCACAAAGTGATTCAATTTAAAACTATCTAATTATTTACAATAAATAGAAGAGAGAGAGAGAGGGTAAGAAAGAGAGAGAATATTACACATAGAAATCAAAATGAGGTGTAGAATAAACAAAGAATTTATCATTAAGGAGATTGTTCATTACAACTAGAAAGCATAAAACAATTGCACTAGAAAGCGATAAATTTACTCTAGAAAGCATTAAAAGAATGGAGGGAGAAATGTCCTCCTCGACGATCGCTTGGAGGACGAGCAGAACTACACTAGAAAGCAATAAATCTATACTAGAAAGTAGTCAAAAGAATAGGGAGAGAGAAATCCTCCTCGATGGTTGCTTGGAGGACGAGCCGGATGGGACGACGCCTAGATGAAGGAGAACGAAGCAGGATGAAGGAGGATGAAGCAGAAGAATGGGAACGGAGCAGCACACCGTCGTCATCGCGGGATCCACCTCCGAAGGGGGACGAAAATTTGGATTTTATCTCGCGAGAAGTATCCCGGGTGTGGGACAAGCTTCTCTTGAGCTTTGGAGGGGTAGAGAAGAGAAGGAAGAGATGAGAATTTCATATGGAGGGGGTCTCCATTTATAGTTGCAAGGAATGGGGGCAAAATGGTCATTACAACTTTAAAATAATAAATGAGGGGTCTTTAGTGATGGATAAATCCTTCACTAAAGCCCCCAACGTGGGCGTAGCTCCCACGCCCACGCGCGCCTCCTCAGCTGCCCGCTTCTTCAACGCATATGCACGTTCATCAGTTCTCAGCCGTCCGATCATGAGATTGGACAGCTTAAAACGCATCTCCGCCCACTCGTTGTGTGCCTGCCTGGCGCGTGCGATCACGCGTCCATGCCGTGCGTTCAATCGTGCATGAACGCTATCGGGCATGCGCGACTGTCTGATCGCGATCCAACGCCCACCAGCGCTCAATCGTCCGCGCCTTCCAGCCCTTCTCTACGGCTCAAACCCGCGCCCGCAGCTCGCGTAAGCACGCTCGACCGCTGCGCTACGAGGCACGGATGGTTGAGCGGATGCTTTTAGGTGCGGCTAACCACAGCCGTTGGATTGAGATCCAATGGCGAAGAGCGAGCGGGTGCAGGGCCTTCGTAGAATGTAAGTTGCCGTTTGGGCGACCGAGATGGCGCCACGTAGTGCCATCTTGGCCGTCTATCTTCTGGAAGTTGTAGATGGTGCCACAGATGTCGGATTCACTCGATTTTTGCGTCGTTGGGCTGCGATCGTCGATCCGAATTCATCCGTCCGGTCAGATTTGTCATCTGAAGTGCGGATTTTCACCATCTTGGCCCTTGATCTTCTAGGGTTCCCCGATCACTATCTGATGCTACAGATGCCTGATTAGGGCGATCTTGGAGTCGTTGAACTCCAATCGTCACCCTGATCACATCCATATGGTTAGATCTTTGATCCGAGGCCCCGATAAAATGTTTGCCCTGTCCAAGCACATAAAAGGAGACAATTAACCTCCATTTTATTCAAACTACTCTAAATGCAAGATGATGCATGTTATGTAATATTTATATCATGAAATGCAATCCTATGTTTAAGAACATGCATAAATAGACATCTTAAGTAGTGTAAATGTGTTTACATCATACCCCCATGCCTATCTTTTGCTAGTCCCTAGCAAAAACTATATGATATTTATAAAAGAATTAGGTGGGCTTATTTGGACCTGAGTTATTTTCAATCGTTAAGAAATTGTCTACTTAGGAACTGAACTTTCAAAGACACAACAGTGCCTGGGTATCAGACAAAATGCAGACTGCCTCAAGCCTCGCCTTATTAAAAGAAAAATTTCTTTTTATTTTTACTCTTTTCTAATTTTTTTGGATTTTCAAATTTTAGGGTTTAAGAGTGGCTTTCTACGGCCATTCAACTCACCCAAGATTTGATGAGAACCTTAAGCTTTAGGTATCTTATTGTGATTGTGATAGACTCGTTGACCGGCAATTAAAATGGACTTCGGATTTGTACGCCTCTAGGTGACCTCAAAAAGAATTCTGCCTAAAGGTGTATCTTTACAACTGGTAGCTTTCTCCCTACTTTTATCTTTTCTACAAGCTCAACACAAGGGTGAATCCAATGTATATCTCCCCGATTTATTCTACTTCTCCGCTTCTTCCTAAGTGTTTTGGGAATTTTTAGTGCATTTACTGAGCTGGGTTCTGGACAACCGGTCAATGAGCTGTTACCACCACCAACTTGCCAGCCATACTCATGCGGCAAAGTGTGACTTATTTCTTTTTTTATTTTTTTATTTTCTCCTTTTCTTTTTGATTGATTTCTTTTTCTTTTTTTTTTTAAGTAGGGGGCTTACCTAGTCTAAGATTTACCTAAAGGCAGCAAAAAGAGAAAGGTCCAGTGACTGGGCTCTAGACAACCTACCTATGGGCTGTTACCCATGATAACTTGCTAGCCATATCACCCTAGAAGGTTCATTAGCTACCCAATTTTCGTTAGAATCGCCAAATAATGAGTCAGTGCAAAGAAAGTGTGTAGATGCTTAAAACTCAGAAATTCCCTTAAATCAGAGGGTGGGTTGATAAGCCGTGTACTTATCACCCAAACTTATTTATTCCAATTATAATAGAATTAAGATGGTGAGGACTCAAAGATAAATTGACATTTTAGTGGATACACAGGCTAATTAAGTCCAAAGACTTGAAGGGTCTTTGTGTTCAGATCTTTAATGTAGTATTTCTTAAGATTGAAAATTTTCTTAAACCCAAATTCTCTTTCCTAATTTCAGAATTTTTTTTTTAATAAAAGAAAATAAAATAAATCTAAGGAGCTGACTAATGAATTCAGAGATAAATATCCACCCCCCCATGCCTATCTAATGCAATGTCCTCATTGTATTAAAAGGACATAAAATAGAGTGGAAAAGTGAAGAAAGCACCTGAATTACGTAAATGTCAGGTCCGCTCCGAGATGAAAATTAAAAAGAACTGTATATGTGCTAAGTTTAGTGCCTTCAGCTAGGCACACTATACAAAGAAAAAAAATGAAGAATTCACAAGTGTAGGTCAGAATTAAAATAAATAGAAGAATCCTCTGACCTATCAACAGCAGTCCACAGATGTGGACCAGATTGTGGTGCAGACCCATCCCCCATAATCGAGAATATCTTAGGTTCTGGATAAAAATTACCCAAAACCTAAAATCAGAATGCAAGCGGGGTCGGGCCTGCGATTTATGAGGATGCAACCCAAGACCAAAAAGTCAGGTTATAGAGAATTGAAGCTCAAAAGGATAATCGTTGAATGTGTGCCTGAGTTTGACATCCTCGAAACAAATGTCGTAAGGGTTCTGATTTGATGGTTTCAGCTTAAAAGGAACCCTTCGGCTCAATCTTCCATTTCCTCCAAAATTAACTTCCCAAATCAGAACTTTCCAGCTCCTATCCTCCTCATTCAGCATATCAAATTCTAGGACCTCTTGTATATTAATCACCCCGTCTGAAATCTCCATGTCCAAATGATGTGGCAGAATTAGAATTGACTTGGGTCTAATTATCTCAGAAACAAAATTATCGATAAGCTCAACGGGGTGTAACTGATAATTAGGGCATTGAATTGATTCCTCCAGAAAATGCGATTCTATATCCGTAATGTGTGCCCTAATAAGATCAGTTTCCTCAGTTATTGGGCTATCAAATGATCTATCAGATTCCTCAGGCCCAATCGTCTCACAAAAATCGTGTTCTGAAAACTCACGTGAGACTTCACAACTTGAATCTTCACCATCAAAGAAATCAGGATCCGTATCAATGTATGTCCCAAAATCATTTGTCACTTTCTATTTCAAGGAGACATACGTTTCCTCGTAACCTGGCTTAGGGATCTTAGGTGAAGAAATCCGATCATCATTAATTGGTTGCTTTAATTCAATCTGGTCAGCCTCGTAACACGTGTCCCCCCAACAGGTGCCTGAGCGGGTTCTGTCATTGGCTTTCCTGAAGAGGGTTCATCCTGGGAATCATCCCGAGATTGAATCAAAGCAACCACGAATATCATCCTCAATTTCACTTATTTCCCAAGTAGAAACGCACCCGGGTTCTTATCCTTAACGTCCTGGAGCCAATCCAACAAAGACTTATTCAAATCATCAATCATTTCAATCAGGGGCTCCAATCTCTCAATGCAAGGTATTGGCTGAACTTCTAAAGATTGAATGATATTCCTCAAGTTATCCAGAACCTTATCTTGAACCTGGTTAACCTGAACCAAATGAGTTGGTTCAGGGTTGGGCGAGTTTGGGCTCAATGCAGGGGTATTAACAAATTGAGATTCATTATACTTTTCCTGATAATAGGTCATTTCAGATTGTTCAAAAGATGGTGATGACCTAAAGGCAGTGAAATCAGAGGATGGGTAAGGATTGGTGTATCCTTCTTGATTGTAGATCATATTAGGTTGTTCATGAAAGGAAGACGATTTATAATCGATGTAGCTCTGAGAAGGAAAGAAATCAGAATCAAAGTGTTCAGGGTTAGACCCTAAACATCGGGGTCTGAAACTGTATCCCCAATCCAAATTATCCCAACTGACTGATGGTTGACTATAATATGAGTCGGGATAATCATCATGTTGAGGATAATTCTCAACAGGCGGGAAAGAACGGGAATGCGTGAAATATGTGGAAGGATTCATGAGACACGGAAGGAAGAAAGGTGCCCTGCAATACAAACAATCAAACCTGTCCTTAAATGGGTTAGCCTAAAGACTTACAGACTCCTAAAACCCATCTTGAGATAAAGGAACAATTTGATCTACTTCTGTCTATTCAATCCAACCAGTTAGAAGGAGGGACTGGGGAGAAGGTTCTTCCTTCAGCTTGCGCCTCTGGTTCCTAGTGTACCTCCCAGCCGCGATCGTTTGACTCTGCTCCCCTAGCTAGACATCAGATTGAACAGTAGAAACAGACTAATCGAAAATAATCTCGTTCTAGGTTCTGAAGAGCGAGTCCAATCCTTAAGGCCAACGTCTACTCTGTTTTATTTAGGGCTAGGTTTTAATGTGCTTTAGAATGTGATGGGCCCTTTAAATGGGTTGTGCCCTTAATGATTGATTGATTTGTGTGTGCATGCACAACCAATGGTTTTCAAGCAAGATTATTTTTGATGTGGTGAATTTTAAGGTTCAAATCTTGCTTAGTAGCTTTTAGGATTCAACTTTAGGTGTTTTCAAACAAGTTTCATTGGCACACCAGGTTTTACAAGCACAGGTGAAGATGTTTTCCTTTAAGGCTTAAAAAGAATGTGGAGTGCTTGGTAAATCCCTAAGAGTTGAACCTAAGTGGCAGCTACTTGATGAGTTTATTTTATTTGAAGTGGTGCAGCCCAAACAACTCAAACAACTGGCCACAAATGCACCACTAAGTTAGGCACACAAAGATGGTTAACCTAGAATGATTTCTACTCTTTTATGTGTTGCTTTATGTGTACCGGTTCCACAGATCAGAACCCGGTTGAGTAGAAACAAATCAATTCAGTTAAGTGCCTTAGAATGTGGGTGTACGTTGTGTGTTTGTTGAAAATTTCCCCACAAAATTATTATTATTATCTTTTTTTTATATATAAATAAAGGTGGAATGAATGTGAGTGAGAATCCAAACAAACAAACTATTCCTAGGATTTATGCAAACACCTAGGTTAATTGGAATTTGGATTTAATGTGGCGAATGAAATCTATGGAGGGGGAAAGAATGGGGGATAACTTACAAAACCTTCCACAGCACTTTACTCCAATCTACTGCTTTTGCTCGTCTCAAAAGAGTACCTGCAATTACAATAAGAAAGGAGAAAAGTGAGGTAAATGATTTGTAAGTTACAAAACGCGAAGAGAAATCAAAGATCGTCGCCTCCCCGGTAATAGCGCCAAAATGTTGAACATTACGAATCGCTACGCTAACGTGTTCGATTTTGGAAAACCTGTCGTTGTAGCTTGAAAGCGAAGAATTTGTGTTCAACAAATAAAATTTATACCGAAATGAAAATTCCGGGTCGAACACAGGGTGGCGGACGTTTGATTTAAAAACTACGCGTTTCTTTTTATTTGTCACAAAGTGATTCAATTTAAAACTATCTAATTATTTACAATAAATAGAAGAGAGAGAGAGGGTAAGAAAGAGATAGAAGATTACACATAGAAATCAAAATGAGGTGTAGAATAAACAAAGAATTTATCATTAATGAGATTGTTCATTACAACTAGAAAGCATAAAACAATTGCACTAGAAAGCGATAAATTTACTCTAGAAAGCATTAAAAGAATGGAGGGAAAAATGTCCTCCGCGACGATCGTTTGGAGGACGAGCAGAACTACACTAGAAAGCAATAAATCTATACTAGAAAGCAATAAAAAGAATAGGGAGAGAGAAATCCTCCTCGACGGTCGCTTGGAGGACGAGCTAGACGGGATGACTCTTGGACGAAGGAGAATGAAGCAGGACGAAGCAGAACCGGAACGGAGCAACACGCCGTCATCGTCGTGGGATCCACTTCCGAAGGGGGACGAAAATTTGGACTTTATCTCGCGAGAAGCATCCCGGGTGTGGGACAAGCTTCTCTTGAGCTTTGGAGGGGTAGAGAAGAGAAGGAAGGGATGAGAATTTCGTATGGAGGGGGTCTCCTTTTATAGTTGCAAGGAGTGGGGGCAAAATGGTCATTACAACTTTAAAATAATAAATGAGGGGTCTTTAGTGATGGATAAATCCGTCAGTAAAGCCCCCAACGTGGGCGTCGCTCCCGTGCCCACGCGCGCCTCCTCAGCTGCCCACTTCTTCAACGCATACGCACGTTCATCAGTTCTCCGCCATCCGATCGCGAGATCGAATGGCTTAAAATGCATCTCCACCCGCTCGTTATGCGCCCGCCTGGCGTGTGCGATCGCACGTCCATGCCACGCGTTCAATCGTGCGTGAACGCTATCGGGCGCGCGTGGCCATCTGATTGCGATCCAATGCCCACCCACGCTCAATCACCTACGCCTTCCAGCCCTTCGCTGCGGCTCGAACCCGCACCCGCAGCTCATGTAAGCGCGCTCGACCGCTGCACTACGAGGCGCGGATGGTCAAGCGGACACTTTTAGGCGTGGCTGACCACAGCCATTGGATTGAGATCCAACGGCGGCGAGCGAGCGGGTGCGGGGCCTTCGTAGAATGTAAGAGTCTGTTTGGGAGGCCGAGATGGTGCCACGTGGCGCTATCTTGGCCGTCTATCTTCTGGAAGTTGTAGATGGTGCCACGGATGTCAGATTGACTCGATTTTTGCGTCGTTTGGCTGCAATCGTCGATCCGAATTCATCCATGCGGTCAAATTTGTCATCTGAAGTGCGAATTTTCACCATCCTGGCCCTTGATCTTCTAGGGTTCCCTGGTCACTATCTGATGCTACGGATGCCGATTAAGGCGATCTTGGAGTCGTTGAACTCCGATCGGCACCCTGATGACATCCATACGGTTGGATCTTTGATCCGAGGCCCCGATGAAATGTTTGCCCTGTCCAAGCACATAAAAGGAGATAATTAACCTCTATTTTATTCAAACTACTCTAAATGCAGGATGATGCATGTTATGCAATATTTATATCATGAAATGCAATCCTATGCTTAAGAACATGCATAAATAGACATCTTAAATAGTGTAAATGTGTTTACATCAGATCTGTATGGTTCAATCGTCCATCCGAGGCCCTGAAGTAAGTCTTCTTCTCTCCTGACCATAAAAAGAATCTAATTAACCCAAAATATATACAACTACTCTAAATACAGAATGATGCATTCTATGTAATATTTATAACATGAAATGCAAATCTAAGCCTAGAAGCATGCATGAATAGGCATTCTAACCTAAATAGATGTGTTTACATCATACCCCCATGCTTATCTTTTGCTAGTACCTAGCAAAATTAAACTACATGCTATGTATAAAAGTAGAATTAGGATTAGATTGCTTAGGCCTAAGTCGTTTATTAACAATAGAGAATTTCAACTAAGGTCCTAAACTACGAAGACTCAACAGTACCTAGGTGTCTGCAGAATGCAGACCGCCCAAGTCCTTTCCTTATTTGGAAAGGGAAGATACATTTTTTTTTGCTTTACTTCATTTCTTTTCTTTTTTTGTACTTTTGGAACTTGAGAGTTCCAGGATAACTTTTTACGGCTACCCGACCTGCCCAATACTCGAGAAGGACTCTAAGTGCTACGCATCTTGTGAAAATAGTGAAAGACTCACTAGGCAGCCATTAAAATGGACTTCAGGTTTCTACGACCCTAGGTGACCTTGCCTAAAGGTTTATCTTTTCAATTGGTAGCTTTCTCCCTACTTCTTTTATTTATGGGGTCAACACAATGGCGAACCCAATGTATATCTCCCTGGTTTATTCTACTTCCCTGCTTCTTTCGTAAGTGTTTTGGGAATTATTATTCATTTTTGTGAGCTAGGCTCTGGACAACCAGCCAATGGGCTATTACCCATGGCAACTTGCTAACCATACTTGTGTGGTGAAGTGTGGTTTTATTTATTTTTATTTTTTTCTCCTTTTCTATATATATTTTTTCTTTTTCTTTTTATTTATTTTTTTTAAGTAGGTGTCTTCCCTGATCTAAGATTTACCTAAAGGCAGTACAATGAAAATGGTCTTGTGATTGGGCTCTGAACAACCGACCGATGAGCTGTTACCATCAACAACTTGCCAGCCATACCACCCCAGATAGTTCATTAGCTGCCCAATTTCCTAAGAAATCGCCGAAAAGTGAGTCAATGCAAAAAGTGTGTAGATGCTTAGGCTTAAAGTCCCCACAAATCAAAGGGTGGGTTGATAAGTCGCATACTTATCAACCCAATTTATTTACCAAATTAAAATGAATTTTAATTGGCGAAAACTCAAGACTAAGTCCATATTCGAGTGGACACCTGGGCTAATTAAGCCCAAAGCCCTAAAGAGTCTAAATGTTTAGGTCCTCTCGTATCATTTCCTAAAGTTAATAACTTTCAAATGCCTAAGTTCTCTTCTCCGAATTCTTTATTTTTTTTATCATTTTGAATCTTCAATTTTTTTTTATAAGAATCAACTAATAGGAAATTACTGTTACAGTTGACAAAAAGGCTATAAAATATGCCCAACCCCCCAGGCTTAGCTGTTGTAATGTCTTCATTGTGAAAAATGAAAGCATGAAAGACAGTAGAAGTGGAAGAATAGCACTTGGTTTCTGTGAGACTCTAGTCAGCTTGGAACAACCTTTACATGTGCTGAGTTTACTGCCTTCAGCTAGGTGAGGTCCTCAATCAAATATAACTAACATTGAGGCTGCAATAACACAGTTTCCAAGCCCCAAGATTTGGGTCCCAGAGAGTGAAAATGGACTTGCCGAAGAGATGATCAATGAAAGTGGCAAGCTGGTGGTGCAAGGAGAGCCCAAATGGTCTCCAATAGGAGTTTTGTTGATTTATTATAGAGGAAATGTGGTTAGGTATAGAATTTGTGTAATGGTTGGGTGAAAAAGGACGATGAGGGTTTTGTGATGTGCTGGGGATTTGTAGGTATTCTAGAATACCTAATATTTGAAGAGTTCTTCCCCAATGTTCAATTCTGTCCTCACACTCTGGGTTCTTAAACCAACCATTCAGATCCTCAGGATTCCCACCGACAAGATGGACCTCAAACTTTAAGTATTCAGGATAAGGATGTTGTTGGGTTTTAACTTGATCACGTGAATCATCCAAAAAATTTCCGATTTCATGTATATCTTCCTCATCCCGTGTTGTTACAATTGGTCTCACTTTTGCTTTGTCCTTAATTATTTCCACAACCGTGTGATCTTCTACCCGAGTTTGGTTTGAGTTGGCCATTAAATGGTTGTCTAACCTATATATGGCCATTACTTCCTCTATTCTACCAAGCTCCTCCATAGAAACACACTTAATTTTATTCTTCTTTGAGACCTCAAAAATATTGAATCGATTTGTCTTATCCCCTAAGGCCATTTCTATATTTCCTGATTCACAATCAATCCTCGCCTTGGCAGTAGCCAGAAAAGGTCTTCCCAAAATAATCGAGGTATGGTTGAGCAATTTTGGGGTTTCCATGTCCAGGACCATGGAATCAGCAACGTAATGCAAATTATTAAACATCTTCCAAAATGCCTCTTGATTTTGTAATGGATCTATCCGCTAACTGCAAGGTTATGTTAGTGTGTTTTAGGTAGCCTAGACCCAATTCCATATGCAGTGAGGTAGGGATCACATTAATGGAAGCACACAAGTCGAGGAGGGCTCGGTCAGAACTAATGTTTCCTATTGTGCAGGAAATTAGTAGGGCTCTCGGGTCCTACTTCTTAGGTGGTAGCTTGTTTAGGATAAGGGTGCTTGTGTTACTGGACAAAACTCTCTCCTATTATTTTCAAATTTCTCTCTATGCCTTTCTTTATATGCATTCAGTAAACCTTTGGCGTAGGCGGGGATTGATCAGATAGCTACGAGGAGTAAAATGATTGTCAATTTGAAAGCCTGAAGTAAGGACATCCTATCCTCCAATTTCTCCTCCGACATTTTCTATTTGCCCATACAACAACAACATACTCCAGAACTAGACTCTGATGTTTTGTTGATCACATTCTTAGTTGGGAGTCTGGAATTCTTGCTATGGGGCCTAATGGGGTTGACATGGGGTTGGGTAAGACCCTTATGTCTACTACCACTCCTCAAGGTGATGGTGTTTGCAGTGGAAAAATGCTATTGGTTAGTGCCTTGGGGAGGGTTAGGCAAAATAGGAGGCTCCTTATTGATTATGGTAGGAACATGGTTTATGCTGGGAGGGGCTGGGGTAGCCTGATAGACAGCATGAGCTTGAGCATATGACTCCCCATTATTACCAAACCCTTGAGGCCCAACGCCTCTGTTCTATACATTCCTTGGGTTTGGTACAGGTTGTGATGGTAGAGATCCGAGCTGTCGGTTGTTTGCACCAAGTCTGGATTGCAAGGTATCCAGTGAAGATTTTATTTGTTGCATGAGCTGGAGCATTGACCCTTGCATTTCTACCATCTTCAAGTTTAAATCAGCCTGCTCGGCGGGTTGTTGAGCATTCCACATGGACGGATTAACCCGATTCAAGGGCAACTGAGTATATACATGACCCTGACCCATTGGTTTTTGCAGTACATAGTTGTTTGGTGGATATTGGGTATGCTGCCCTTGATCTTTCCAAGAGTACTTAGGATGATTTTTCCAACCAGAATTATATGAATTCAAGTAAGGGTTGGATGTAACATTCTCCTGCACAGCCTAAACATCCTCATAAGATGAGGATGAAGAAGGATCAGTAAAGCTAGGATCAAAGGCCCCAGTTTGGAACCCATAAGGTTTTGAGAGGAGTTGGCTCGAAGGTCGAGCTGACTCCAGCTGGTTCACAAACTCCCGTCCCATAGGAGCTTTTGAAGAATGGAATCCCGATCACTGGGATTGAGTGAATCTAGGAAAATTAGAGTTTCTGGACATCCACTCTTCCATTCGTTTAGCAACCAGATCCATCTTATCTAATTTATTGAAGATCAATTCCATATTAGATGTATGAGAATCTTGGACCTCATTGGCATTTGATCTAGTTTGTTGGGATCAGTTGAAGGTTTCCATGGAGGTATGGTTTAAAGAATTTGCACTCATTTCGTCAAACAAATCATATGCGGTATCTGCGTCTTTGTTGAGGAAATTGCCTCCGCAAGAAGCATCCACATGATTACGGAGTTGATCATTAAACACATGATAAAAAATCTGCACAAATTGCCATTTAGGCAACTCGTGGTTTGGACACTTTCACAACAGATCCTGGAATCGCTCCTAGGCCCCATGAAATGGTTCCCTCTGCTGTTGGGCAAAAGTGGTAATTGCCGTTGTAATGCATTGGTTCACCAAATTCGAAGAATTTCTTTAGGAAGGCCGATTTCAAAACTGTCCAGGTAGGAATCTGTCTTCCAATGGTACGATACCAATGTGCAGCCTTATCCCTGAGTGAATGGGGGAAAAGCCTCATGAGCATCTGTTCTTCATCCACATTCCGCGATTTGGTGGTCTGAACCAGAGTGATCAGGTCCTCCAAATGCTGGAATGGGTCCTCTGATCCAAGCCTGTGAAAGTGTTTAATTAGACTCAAAACCTAGGGCTTGATCTCAACATCTCTGGAGGGGATCACAATGCCAAGATGATCCTCATAATTTGAAGGATCATAAAAGTCCTTCAAGGGTCAAGCACCCTGACCATTCATTCATTGGAACCATTGCTGCATCTGCTACAATTCTTCCAACTGCCTCTGAATGAGCTCCTGCTGGTTCGGGGGTGGGGAAGGTGGTTGTTGATTTCCCATGGGATCTACTTGGCTAAAGCTCAACCTCCGCCTCCAGGAATGGTCTAAATGTCCTTCCAATCTAGGGTTCAATGACCTCCTTTCAAGCATGCACTAGAAGGATGTCAGAAGGATGGGGAAGAGAAGGAACCCTATAGCACAAAAATACAAGTCTGTCCTTAGGTTGGGTAGCCTAAAGGTCTATAGACTCTCAGAATCCATCCTAAGATTACGGACGATTTGCTCTACTTATGTCCAGGCAATACAACCAGTTAAGAGGGACTGGGGAGAAGGTTCTTCCTTTGGCTTGTGCCTCCGATTCCTAGTGTAACCCCCAGCTACGGTCGTTTGATGCTACTCCCCTAGCTAGACATCAAATTCACTAGTATAAGCAGGTTAATCATGAACAATCTCAATCTGGACCCTGAAGAGTGGATCAGTCCTTATGGCCAATGTCTAATCAATTGTAGTTAGGCTTGGGATATTTTTGCTTCTAGAATGTGATGAGCCCTTAATAGGTTGTGCCCTTAATGATTTGTTCGAGAATGTATGTATGTGCACAACCATAATGTTTTCAAGCAATATTATTGAGGATGAGGTGAATTTTAGGGTTCGAATCTTGCTTAGTAGCTTTTAGGATTCAAATACTAGGTATATTCAATCAAGTTTTGTGAGGCAACCCAAGTTTTGAAAGCACGAGTTCAAGTATTTTTCCTTTATAAATAAAGAAAATATGTAGTACTTAGCTTGACCTAAGTATTGAATCCTATGGGGCAGCTACAAAATGAAGCGCTTTTAAATTACTTGGTGTCGCCCAAACAATTCAATCAATTGGCCCAAATGCACCACCGATTAAGCCACACAAAAAAGGTGATTAACCTAATATGATTTCTACTCTTTTATGCATTGATTTAATGTACCAGCTCCACAGGTCAAAATCCAGATTGAGTAGATGAAAATCATGTCTGATTTTGTGCCTCCAATGTGGGTGTATAAAGCGTGTAAATTGATTCATCCCATAGAAAGTATCCTTTTTTTTTTTTCTTAAATGCGGAGTTGATGAAGGTGGCAAATAAGACAAACAATTCTATCCTAGGATTTATGTAAGAACCTACGTAGATTTGGTCTTGGTTATGAGTGTGGTGAAATGAAACTAGTGGGGGAAATGTGGGGGACACTTACAAAGTACTCTACCCACACTTTACTTCGGTCTATCGCACTTGGATCTCTATGCTAGGGTACCTGCAAGATAGTAGATCAAAGACAAGTGGGGTTAGTGCTATGTAAATGCAAAGAAGCCCAGAAAACAATAAAGTAAATTCCCTTGCCTCCTCGGCAATGGTGCTAAAATAATGACAAGGGTTTCACATGTTTGAAATTGGGGTTACAAGTAACCTGTCATCTTAGTTGCAAAACTCATGATCAAATATAATTTATATCGAAACTCCAAGGGAGTCCCAGGTGGAACACAGGGAGGTGACGTTTACTTTGTATGAAAATTGCACTTCGATTTATTTCCTTTTGGTTTTTTAGGGTTTTGTTATTTTTTTGTTTTTGAAATAAGAAAAGACAAGCAATCACAAGAGAGAGATGAAATCAAATATGATATATTGCATGAATGTCAATTACAATAATCTAGAAAACAAATAAAGAGGGGGAGGTAAGAAGAAATCTCCTGAAGCGACTATTCAGTGAGACGACGGTGCCTAGCAGAAGCTTGAACGAAGGAGTTGGGAAGCAGGACAACTGATGTGAGAAGCAGAAGGACGTTGGGTAGAGGAAAGCTTCAGCACATCTCCGGAATGGAGGTGAGAAGGCGGAGCTGATTTGCTACCGGAATGGAGGTAGGAGGATGGCTCCAAGGCAACCTATGAATGGGGATGGGAAGATGGAGGAGTATTTGGTGGGGCAGAGTTTTGTTACACTAATTGGAGCCTTAGGAACTTGAGAGCAAGCTGTAATAGAGCGTTGGTAGGCTTGCTAGAGCTTGGGAGTAGGTAGGAGTAGAGTAGGTAGAGATGGCTTGGAAGGGATGGGGTGTAGGTCCTTTTATAGTGGAGGAGAAGAGGACAGAATAGCGATGGGACCATTAGCGACCTCCAGAATGTCACTGTAAGTGTCGCTATAGCCAGTTCATGCCTGCTGGTGTGCGCAACTGGCCTTGCGCCTACAATAAATTAGCAATGGTTTTAAGAGTCACTGTAGGCTGGTGCTAACCAAGCACTCGCTGCATGCAGTTGGTCTATGCATCATGCTCCCTTGGTCACTCTCATGTGCTCGCATGCTGCCTGTGCATGCACCTGCATGCGTGCATGCTTGCGCTGCGTTGCGTTCGTCCAATTCTTATTTGGGGCTTCCACGGGTCTTGAACCCACGCCCCATGATTTGGAGAGAGCGCTCAGCCGCTATGCTGGGGTCTCCTTTGAGCCGTGAGGAGGCATGCGGTATGGAGGTTTCTTAATCGTTGGATCAAGATCCAACAGCTGGGAATGAAGGTCGTGGATGATGCTAGCCGATGTTGGGCAGCCTAGATGGCACCACGTGGTTCCATCTAGGTCGTACATTCTTCATTCTGTTGCAAGGGGTGCCACGGTGTTTAGATCGAGATGATTCTCACATTGCCGAACTACGATCGTCGCTCCGGATCCATCTGTACGGTCAGATTTTTCATCTGAAGCCCGTATGGATGTCTCATTGCCTCCCTAGCCGTTGATCATCCTCAGACTTCATATGATGCTATGGGACTCTGATTTAGACAATTTCGAAGGTGTTAGACTCTGATTGTCATCCTGATTAGATCCGCATGGTCCGATCATTCATCCGAGGCCCTGAAATAAGTCTTCTTCTCTCCTGACCATGAAACAAACCTAATTAACCCAAAATATATACTACTCTAAATGCAGAGTGATGCATGCTATGCAATATTTATAACATGAAATGCAAATCTAAGCTTAGGAACATGCATGAATAGGCATTTTAACCTAAATAGATGTGTTTACATCACCTCTCTCTTGTCGCCCTAGGGTTGGCTTCCATCTCCCCTCAACCTTCCCTCTTTGCTTATTTAACTTTTCATGTGCATCGATTTTGGATGTCCATTAATTCTTCAAATGCATGAAAAACCCATTTTTGTTTGCTTGAACCCACTTATTCGATGTTAATGACTAAATGACCTTTAACAAAACCCTAGTATACCCCGTGGTTATTCTGTATTTTTGATGAGATGGTAACATTACAGAAATAACCGTATTTTCATCTTGTCTTCTCAAAACGAATCTCCCTGCTCTAGAGACCTTTTCACTGATATGTAGGAGCTTTTATTGACTTCATAGGACCAAATTGAAGCAAGCTATGGCTCATGATGGTGTTCCCATCATACCCCCATGCCTAGCTTTTACTAGTCCCTTAGCAAAATTCTATGAATCGAACTAATTATCTTGGTCGGATGTAACCGTCAGGATGCTAATGAGGCACTCATCATGATCTCTAATTACCCCTAATTAACTAGTCTTCCTAGTTAATTAGCTAAGGTTATGAACATATAAGGGTTAATTATAAAATAAGGGTTATTTAGTAAAGGACCTTAAAATAAGTTAAAAATGACATTTCATCATTCAAATAACATTATTAATAATCTAGTTAATAAATGTACTCAAAATCCTATTAATCATTCCCTTAATTAATAAGTTAAGTAACTTAAATATAATGTATACCTAAGTATATAATAACTTAAGTGATTTTACTTAATCTAATAAATTAATCTAAAAAGGTCAAAAATGTAAATTTAAGGTGAAAGCATAATATTAACCTTATTTACAAACATATATAAAAAGTTGAAAAAGATCTAAGTTAAAATAAACCTTCAAAACCTAAGTTTACATTTTGGTCCTTAATATTCATCACAATCGGGTCTTTATTTCTCACATAGGTCCTTAAGTTTTATTTCATTTAAGTCCCTTTCCCTCCTTCTTCTTCAGCCGAATGAACGGCTGACAGCAGAGAGTCACGCCACCGCATGATGACCTCCCTCCCGACATCAACCTTCTTTGTCCAAGCTCTTGCAGCTTGCGCTCACCACCTCCACTTCATCCACCGGTCTGGATTAACCGGAAATCCTATTTTTCAGTGGGAGATAACCTCACCGTCGTCGGAGACGACCATGGAGGTTAAGCTCCTCAAGCTCCTTCTTTGGCCAGACAATGCCATTCTCTTCGCTGCCAACTACTATAAATACCACCTCACCCCTCGAATTTTACTCAAGTTGGCTCCCTTCCCCCTTCTAACACTATAGCCGACTTCGACAGGCTATTCGTCCAAAAATCCAACGACTTTCCATTTCACTTTCCGACTTCCTCCATCCACTCTGAACAGCTGAGGAGATCCGCCATGGTCTTCCGCATCTCTGACACAGGTGTCGACCAAAGGAATCCTCTGCTCCAGCACAAATCCGCCCGCTGGAGATCTTTCTTCTACCCTCTGATTTCGTCGTCTGCTATGAACCTTCATTGGAACCCTATTGACCCCTTCGTCCAGGTAATAGTAGATTAGGAGTGGGAGTAGGAGTAGGCTAGCTTAAATAGGTAGTTAGTTAGTTAGATTAGAGTAATTTTAGAATTTTAGTTTCATCTTCTCCGACTTCGGCGAGCTCCTTGAGCTCGCCAGAGCTTTAATCTTGCCTTTTTAACTCACTGTACACCTTCCTTTAACCCTCACAATCACTTCTAGCACATTTTATCGTTTAATTGATCATCTAATCGCCTAATTGACATTCCACCTCCACCGACTACTGTCACGGTCCATGGTGACAGTAATCGACTTAGTTTCACCTCCATTGGGTTCTTCATCATCTATTCACCACTTCAGAACCCTAATCGACACTATAATACCTATAAATACCACATATAAACTAAACGACCAAATATAATTAAGCTCCTGAGCTCGCAATCAATGGCAGCTCAGGAGCAATTTAAATCCTAAATTAAATATATAATTACGACTGCTATTATCTGTTGACATGTTGTAACCTCTCAATTGAGTGGTTAAACAAGTCCTGAGCTTATTTCAAATCATATTTTTTAAGAAACGAATTCATTTTCAAATCATAATTCTAATGAACAAAATGGGAAATAAATGTGACTTTGAGGTTCCTTACAACCTCAGGATCCTTTTTAGATTAAAAATGGTAAGTTTAATCAATCTGTGTACACTTTTCGCATTTTTTGGACTCACCGAAGCTCCAGCAAGCTTCGGCAAGCCATTCTTGAGTTTCAGCCTCTAGAACTTAGCAAGAAGCTCCAGAATGGTATAATGTGGATCATTGATTGCTTTGAGGATGATTCTTTGAGGATTAAATGTCTAGAGCTGTAGATTGAACTTCATCTTCTCCAACTCCGACAGAGTTGGAGAAGTCTAATAGAGAAATTTAAGAAGCATTTAACGATCCTAGAAGCTTCAGTGCGATGCACTGAAGTTGTTCATGGCCTCATTCCACCCTAACAACCTCTGATTTTCTCTGACAAACAAAGTCATTTTGAACCTCAGGCGGCGAGCCTGAAAACCCAGAAATCTTGGTCAGAGCCCTTATACGAGAATCTGAATGAGTTTCTGAGGTTAAGAAGATCCTATTCGAGGCTTTGATTTCCTGTGAAGAAGTTTTTAACAGAAAGTCAAACTTTTGTACCTTCACAGTCAAACTGAGTCTGATAATGGAGTTTTGAGCTCAATTTGAGGAACTGATGAGATTAAGTTGTTTCTGGGATCTTGTTTGATGGTTTTAAAGTGATTAAAGTGAGCTCAGGTGATTTATTGTGTGAGAATTTGAATCTTGTCAGTATGGGTTACTTTCGAACCCAAACTAACAGTAGAAGCATTTTGATGAGATATGAATTTGAATCGTACCCAGGTAAGTTAATTACAACCCTTAGAACTAGTGTAAGTCGATCAGAGATGTTTCTCTATGTCTGTTCATCCATTTTAGTCTAAAATTTGATCTCTGAAGCTTTTAGAGAAGTGTAAAGCTTTTCTGCTGGTCCTGAAAGTCTTGTGAGCTTAGAACTTACTCTAACAGATGCAGAATTAATTTTAGAACTTGTATAGACCTTTAAGTGAGAGTGATAATTCCATCTAAGGACTTTGTAGATGTTAAAACCATTTCCAGGCAATAAATAACCTGTAAGAACCCCTGATTTTATCATTCAAATTGAAGAGGAAAACATCCTCTAATCCTTAAATTGACCCTACAATTGTGTAGATCTAGTTTAGAGCTTTCTAACAAACTTGAAATCACTCGATTTGGAGCTCTGGGTAGGAAGTTATGATCATTTGAAGTTGGGTCTGGAAAGGGTTAGGATAGTCCCACATCGTCAGATTCTGAGCGCGCGCACGGGGATAAAATGATTTTGTTAGCTCGGCTATTTAGTCGTTAGCGCTCGGTGCACCAGTTACCGATCTGATCTGAGCATGTGCATGTGTGTGTGCAGGCTTGTGTGCCTGCGGGTGTGCGCCCTTGTGGGCGTGAGCGAGTGTTGTTCCCTAGGAGGGTGAGGCCTGGGAGGCTCAGTTGTGGCCTAGGAGGGTGAGGCCTGGTCCCACCCTGGTCTCAGGGTGATGTGTATCCTCGAAAGGTCCTCACCGCAAATAAAATAATTTTTGGCTAAAAAGTAAAGGAAACCCGATTCAGCTGAAGGACTTAAGGAATTGAAAGAGAAGCCGATGGCTGTTAAATGCTAAGTGTTGAGCTGATGGCTAAGTGTTGAAAGCTAATGTTAAGCTAAGCGTTGAAGGCTAAGGAAAGGAGGAGAATAGGCGCTAAGGAGTGTTAAAGAACAGGAGAGGATTAAGGGAAGAGAAGAAGGCAGGAGAAGACTAAGGGAAGAGGAGGAGAAGGCAGGAACAATAGAAGAGAGGTAAGAAAGAGAGCTCGAGAGAGAGAAGAAAATAAAAGAAAGAAAGAAGAGAGTGGCTGAAGAAGTATGGAAAGGATATTATTTTTCTTGCATCATTTTAATTACTTTTTGTTCTTAATAATTGCAATAAGGCATGTTTTAATGGAACAACTTTTATTGCCTTAATTGCTTTGAAATAAAATAGAAAACTAACATGTTTACTTGTTAATAAAGTACATCATTTGAGTAAATATGTTTTTCATATGGAATTTTGTATATTCTTTATAGTTAAAATATTTTGGAAAAATTCATGTTTTAAAATCAACCTAGTTACACCTCCTAAACTTATAAAGGAAAATAAAATAAAATTGGTGAATGTAAAAATTATTATACTTCCCAATGAACGACCTGGACTCAACCAGTAAAAATTTCTAAAATGTTAGGTTAATTAGACCCTATACTACACAACCGACACAACTTCGAGTTAACCTAAGTGAATTCTTCTACTCTTAATTAAGTGAAATTAACTTAATTACTGAGTTGAGTGAAAAGCACGTGATCATTTTAATGGCGCCGTTGCTGGGGAGGTAATATTTTGCCTCACTAGAATTTAGTTGGATTAATTGTCTAATTAGGAGGTATTTTGTAAATACTTTTGTTTTTACTAACGTTTGTTCTAATTACTTGTATTTTGTTTTATTTTTTTTTATTTTTGTTTTTGTTTTCTGTCTTCTTTTCCGGTTTACCTTCACGGGTGATCTCAGGAGGAGGGAATCAGTTTTGTTGCTGTTTTTGTTTTTGTGAGTATTTCTTAGTCTTTTGTTTTGTTGCATTTAAAAAAGATTAAAAAAAATACACAAATATATCTTTATCTGACTAGTAGTAGCATAACATAGGCATACACTCTTAGGAGTGCATATTATGATACTATTAGTGCTATCTGACTCAGGAATTTTTAATTTATTTTTCTCACATCAGTGGGAAAACATGAGAAAACCCATGTAGATCCCTGTCCTCTGAGATTTAAAAAGATCATATATTTTTGTTTGAAAAGATTTAAAAAGCAACCATTGTAGTTTAATTGATATATTTTTGAAAAAGATTAACTAAAAAGGAAGTAAAAATTATGACTTAAATCTGATTGTAGAAATGCATGCGAGTTTTTATATCGCTATCGTCTGTTGCATGCTATCGCGCACACAGTATGATCACTATAGTCACACAAGTCTATTTTTCTATCTCTCCTCTTTGCGCCTCTTAGGGCTTTGGTCGAAGATCAACAAGTCTGTCTCACTACTAGAGCCCCGGGGAGCTAGTAGTGAGTAGTCTCGATCCTAGACCTTAGACCTTTGAGCTTTAAGGTACGCACCTACGTAGATACGGATTAGGGCATGTATTTTGATACTGTTACTCTATTTGTTTGCGTCAAATTACTTTTCGTATCTTTGGAATTGCTTCTTTCCTTTGAAAGAAGAGCAAAACCCTCGTCTTTTATGTTGTTTTGCGGCTTTTTTTTTGTGCTGCTGTTTTCTTATCGGTGGTGTGCGTGAGCCTTGGCACATTATTTTCCATTTATGGACAGGAGGCGATCCTTGCATCCGCCTCTTGCACCACCATTGACAGGTGATCCTAGGCCGGTTGCAGATAAGCAACCAATGGTTTTCCCATCTGATCCATCTACTTCCATGGATTCAATGCAGAATCTTAATCCCGAGATCCCTTCTCCTTCTGGTCATGGGGAGATGCTGCCTTTTGATGTTCATGAGGCACTCTTGAATCAGAATTTTAGGATGCTAAAGCAAACAAGACAAATCAATCTATTTACAGCAGCCCTAAATAATTTACAGACTCTTCAAACTCGTCCTTCACCTCGACCTGAGGCGGGTTTTGAAAATCCTGATTTACCGATCAATCATCCAAGGCCTCTACTTAGAGATTATTATAACCCATCTAATGCACAAGTAGAGCCTAATGTTAGGATTCCTATTGGGGAAAATGATCCAGAATTAAAGCCAAATATTATAGGTTTAATCCCCCACTTTCACGGATTTGCATCCAAGGATCCATTTCAACATATAGAAGATCTTAAAAATCTATCCCAAACTCTTGGTCCTCGAAATCAAAATAGGGAAATCCTACTAATGAAGATGTTCTCTTTTAGCCTTAAAGATAAAGCAGCTTATTGGTATAGAACTATAGCATGACCAATCTCAACTTGGGTTGAACTCGAATCCGCATTTTTGAAGATATTCTTTCCAATTGGTCAAACCAATGCTTTAAGGCGAGCTATTACTACTTTCAATCAAAATCAAGGAGAACCAATTCATGAAGCGTGGGAATGTTTTCATGAATTGCAAAGGAAATGCCCACATCATGATATCCCTCATTGGCAACTCATGCATATCTTTTATTATGGTTTACAAGAGGGAATTCGAAATCTAGTTGATGCCACTTGTGGAGGGAATTTTCTAAATCGTGACGCAGAATCTGCTTCAGAATTATTTGAAGGGACGGCGGAAAACTCAATTAACAATGCATCGATGTTGCAATTTTCGCGGGGAGAGAATACAAATCACCAAAATCTGCATAAGGGCATTCACGAGATCGGTAATCCATCCAGTTCAAAGGATTTAGAGATTATTGCAGAAAAACTGGACAAAGTAGATATCGTAGCAAAGCATCTCGATGAAGTTAGAAACACAATGAAGACTCTTACGCCTCTACTTGCTACAAATCCCGCATATTCACCTATTTCGCAAATTCCCGTAGGGAGGGAATTTGTGAATAATCTGGATTCTAGAGATCCATCTTCCTTGGGTTTTCTATCTACTCCTTCACCAACCCAAGGTGGGACCTTTGTCCCACAATCTTACCCACCCTTTCCTGTTGTAGAAAACATGCCTTATCCTCTTGACTTGAACACCATTCTAGGATACACACCAAGATCAAACCCATATTCAAATTCCTATAATCCTGGATGGCATAATCACCCTAATTTTTCTTGGTCTGACCATACACAAAGACCATCATATCCGACTCAGACCAGACAAAACCCGCCTACATTGTCGTTTCAGCAACACAATGCAAGGCCATTTTACGAGGGTTCGCAAAACCCTTTAGGGCCAAATAGAGATTCACAGTTAGACCAAATTTTGAGAGTTGTGACTGAGAGCCAGTGACAAAATGCTGAGGCTCTTGTTGAAGTCCAACGACAATGTTCGGCAGAAGTGGCTGATCTTAGGGGTCAAATCACACAGTTAACTGAATCTCGTCAGCTAGGGACCCTTCCATCCCAGCCAATTCCAAACCCTAGGAATATCCAGCAAAGACAACACCCGGTAGCTCAAAATCCAAATCAGGGACATGTCCATCTTCTTAATCAATTACCCCTGAATCCAAATCTAAATCAAAATCTGAATCCACCTATTTCTAATCTTGATTTTGAATATCCAAATCAACAGCAATCAGTTGCGAATCAACCATTAATTAATGATCTATCTTTCCAAAATTCACAAGCATCTTCTTCTTTAGCTGCTTCTTCTCATGCGGGTATTAACTCTATTACAACTTGCTGTGGAACTACCATTAGGGATCCAGTTTTTCCAAGGAACCTATCCCAAGACCCTAGTACATCTAGATTAACCCTTGTTTCTACACCTGGATCAAATGCAGAACCCGATCCCACAATTCTCGTTAATTCATGAGATCAGGATAATACCTCAGTAGAACAGGAAACCTACGTCCCATTCCTAGAAGCTTTGAAGAAGACTAGGAAACAAAAATAACCTGTTACATTAGATGAAGATTTGAGTAAGATTTTTTAACAGGTACATATTAATATCCCACTCCTAGATGCTATCAAACACATTCCGACTTACGCGATATTTCTTAAGGAATTATGTACCTCTAAGAGTAAGTCAAAGAAAGGAAACACTGTTGTACTTTCAGAGCATGTGAGCTTTGTTATTTCAAATACGCTTCCTTTGAAAAAGAATGACCCAGGATCTCAATTTATTCCTGTATAATTGGGGGTCAGTGTTTTAATAGAGTCCTCCTAGATTTAGGAGCTTCTATTAACCTCATTCCTTTCTCTTTGGTAAAACACTTTCAAATAGAAAACCTTAAGTCTACCAATGTGACTTTACAATTAGCTGATAGATCTATTAAGTCACCAAAAGGAATGTTGGAGGATGTTATTGTAAGAGTTCGGGATTTTTACTTCCCTGTAGATTTTATTGTTCTTGATATGGAAGTACCCGAACACATTAAAGACACCCCAATTATCTTAGGGAGACCCTTTTTGGCTACCGCAAAAGCCAACATTGATTGTGAATCAAGAAAGATTGAATTGAAATTTGGGGAGAAGACAATTAAGTTAGATATATTTAGAGCTTCCAGTGGATTTGATTGTGAATGGATTGAGGAAATAAAATCAATAGAAGTTTTTGAGGATGACATTAGTTCTTTAGAACTAGAAAGCACATCTTTTGATATCCCATAACCTCAAACCAACGAAACGTTATTGGAATCTCTACTCAATCCTGAATTTGACTCTGAATCGGAATCACTTTTCACAATTGAAAATCTCGCCCCAAATCCTGCTATTGATTCAACTCCTATGCTTGAATTGAAACCATTGCCTGATAATCTTAAGTATGTATATCTCGAATCTGATCAAACATATCCTGTAATAATCAATTCTCATCTCTCTGAATCACAAGAATCCAAATTGATCAAAGTTCTTCGAGATCACAAGAAGGCAATTGGGTGGACTTTACATGATCTCACCGGGATTAGCCCCAATTTTTGTACTCATCGCATCTATATTGAAGATGGGGCACGACCATCAAGAGAAGCTCAAAGATGCCTAAACCCTAATCTAAAGGAGGTCATTAAGAAAGAGATAATCAAGTGGCTTGATGCTGATATTATTTTTCCTATATCTGATAGCCCTTGGGTGAGTCCAATTCAAGTGGTACCCAAAAAGGCAGGACTCACCATAATCAAAACTGAATCTGGAGAAACCATTCCCACATGAATTGCAAATTCGTGGCGAGTTTGTATTGATTATCGAAAACTGAATTCTATTACAAAGAAGGACAATTTCCCTTTACCATTCATTGATCAGATCCTTCAGAGATTAGTTGGTAATAGGTTCTTCTACTTTTTAGATGGTTACTCTGGATATAATGAAGTTGCAATTTATCCCGAAGATCAAGAGAAAATGACTTTCACCTACCCCTTCGGAACCTTTGCTTTCCGAAGAATGCCATTTGGGCTTTGCAACGCATCTGAGACTTTTCAGCGTTGCATGTTAGCAATTTTTACCGAAATGGTGGGTGACTTTATGGAGGTTTCTATGGATGATTTTTCATTCTTCAGGGAGACATTTGATATTTTCTTGGATAATTTTTCGAAGGTTCTAAAAAGATGTATTGAGGTTAACCTTGTCTTAGTTGGGAGAAGAGCCATTTTATGATTCCTGAGGGCATAGTACTTGGTCATCTCGTGTCTGAGTGAGGTATCCAAGTAGATCGAGCCAAGATCAATCAAATTGCAAATCTTCCAATCGTTGACTTGATCAAAGAAATTAGATCATTTCTTGGGCATGTGGGATTTTATAGAAGATTCATCCTTGATTTTTCAAAAATTGCCCAACCACTCACAAACCTCCTCACAAAGGATGCAATTTTTGAGATGAATGAGTGTACTTTAGCATTTAAAACTTTGAGAGACAGAGCTCCAATTTTGCAACCACCTAATTGGGATTTACCATTTGAAATCATGTGTGATGCATCAGATTATGCAATAGGAGCTGTTTTAGGACAGAAAATTAAGAATCTGGTGGTAATTTACTATGCTAGTAAAACATTGAATGAGACACAAAGGAATTACACAATTACAGAGAAAGAGTTACTAGCAATGGTATTTGGATTAGAAAAATTTAGATCTTACATACTCGATTCTCAAATCATAGTGTACTTTGATCACTCAACTATCCGACACCTTCTATCTAAGAAGGACATGAAATTTAGGTTAATCAGATGGATCTTGCTTTTGCAAGAATTTGACCTAGAAATTCGTGATAAGGCGAGTAGGCAAAATGTTGTTGCAAATCATCTTTCCCATCTTCCTTCTGATACAATCGAATCATCTCCACCAATCACAGAACACTTCCCTGATGAACATATTTTGACTATATCCACAGATCTTTGTTGGTATGCAGATATTGGTAATTATTTGGTTACACATAAATTCCCGCCAGATTGGGACAGGAATCGCAAATCATGACTCAAAGCAGAAGCCAAATACTATTATTGGGAAGATCCATATCTTTTTAGACTCTGTAATGATCAAATCATCAGGTGTTGTGTCACCTCTTCTGAGATTGATTCTATCCTATCTTTTTGTCATGACTAGGCCTGTGGTGGTCACTTTTCTGGTAGAAAGACCGCTGCAAAAGTTTTGCAATGCAGGTTTTATTGGCCCACGTTATTTGCTGATTCTCAGACTTATTGTAAGGCATGTAGCCGTTGCCAAACACTTGGTGGCATGTCTTGGAGAGACATGATGCCTTTGAACCCAATTCTAGTCTGTGAAATCTTTGACATATGGGGCATAGATTTTATGGGTCTGTTTCCGTCCTCTTTTGGCTTCCATTATATTTTACTTGCTGTCGATTATGTTTCTCGTTGGATTGAAGCCATACCCACGCACAAAAATGACCATCGAGTTGTCATTCCTTTTATACAGAGTCACATTTTCGCTCATTTTGGGGTACCTCGTGCTATTATTTCTGACGGTGGTTCCCATTTTATTAACGCCCAATGTAAATATTTACTTAGAAAATATGGGGTTACACATCGTATTTCCACCCCTTATCATTCGCAGACTAATGGGCAAACAGAGGTCTCTAATCGGGAGATCAAAAAGATCCTTCAAATGACAATCCAACCCGATAGGAAGGATTGGTCTTCCCATTTAGATGAGGTTTTGTGGGCTTATAGGATTGTCGACAAAACACCAATACGCATGTCACCATACAGACTTGTTTATAGGAAACCCTGTCATCTTCCCGTTGAAATTGAACACAAGTCCTATTGGGCAATTAAAGCCTGTAATTTAGACCTCATGAAGGCTGGTGAAAATCATAGGTTGCAGCTTAGCGATATCAAGGAATTACGTCATGATTCCTATGAAAGTTCAAAGCTTTATAACGAGAAACTTGAAGCCTTCCGCGACAAATTCATTTCCCGCAAATCCTTTGCACCTGGTCAGAAGGTGTTGTTATTTGATGCCCGTTTGAAGCTCTTCCCTGGTAAACTTAGGTCTAAATGGCAATGGCCATTTATTGTAGTTAGAGTCTTCGACAACAGAGCTGTCGAAATCACTGAACCCAACAAGGATCAACCGTTCAAAGTTAATGGTCAATGTCTTAAACCTTTCTTGGAATCACATCCTTTAGGTCTTGTTGGAGAATGTTACCAGCTCCACTTAGGTTTTTCTATCCATCCACCACACTTGTACATAGCTATTTCCTGTTATATTTTCTTCTACACTTACTTTAAAATTTCACTTCATATTTCATATTGATTATCTTCATTTAATTTGACTGACCACTCTGACCTTCGGTCAAACTCATTTTTAATCTCCTCTATTCGACTCCTTCCATCACCCTATACTAAATGAAGTGTAATATCTTTTCACCCTTCTTACAATGAGGACATTGTAAAATTTTGGCTTGGGGGGTGTTGAAGTGAAATTTTCACTTTAAGTGTGGGTTAAAAAAATAAAACACAAAAAAATTAAATATCAACGAAATTTAAAAAAATAGAAATTCCAAAAATGATAAACATTTTAAAAAATCAAAAATTTCATAAAAATTTGAAAAATTATTTGAAAAAAATCATAAAAATTGGAAAAATCTTATATACATAAAAATAAAAATATATAAATACAAAAATTTATAAAAATAATAAGAGGGGTATATTCATTAATAAAAAAGAAAAGAAGAAGTATATATAAGAGCTTAATTTTCTTTTAGGTCAGAAGTTTAAAATGTATATAGAATATATGTAAAGTATTTTAGAGCATTGAATTCTTAATTAGATTTTTACTTTAAACATTTTGTAAAAACACACTTTTGTGTTTTAAATTTTTAAAACAAGATTTTGTTTGAATTAGGAATCTTTTAAATCCTTTAAAGATTTGTTTTTCTATTCTTACTTTGAATTAAGAAACTAAGTGTGTTAAGATTTAAACTTAAGTTTTGGAATTGAATTATAACTTTTTAATCAATTAGATTAAGTAATCCTTTTGCTCTTTGAAAAGTTGATTTTATCATAAAGTTAAGTAAAAGGCCAGAAATTTAGAGTTAATTAAATAGAGAGTTGGTAGAATTTTAGTTTACAAAACTTATAGGCTAGAGATAAATAACTAGACTTGGTAAATTTTGTCTTGATAGATCCTATAGGAGGAAACTAAAAATTTGAAGAACCTGAGAGTAAAGGGCTTTGTTGTCCAAGCTCTGGTTTGAGAGCTAAGTAACCTAAACATCTAAATTCACTTACATAGAGTTGTCTTGTTGGCATCTGAGACCGCGAAAACATAGAGGTTAAGAGATCAGTTCTGAATCCTCTTTAGTCCAAGGATTTCCACGGGGCAGTTATTGAAAGGGTGAAGGATGTGCCACTCACCTAGAAAAAGGATTTGGAGAATAATGGTAGTAAGAAAAATGAGAAGGGGGAAAAGAAAAGAAAAAGAAAAGAAATAAATAAAACACCCTGTAGTTAAGTGCCTTGTTAAAAAAATGGGCACTTATGCAGTTTTTCCATAATAAATAAAAGCATCTTGTTGCAAATGGATGCTACCCTTCCTTCCATCAAATAAAAAGAACATCTCGCTACAAATGGGTGTTCTAAACTATAGAAAAAGTGATAAAAAAATATAGAGAAAAAAATATTAGGAATAACAGACCTAGTGGTCCACCGGGGAGATATACACAAAAAGTGCTGACCTCGGGATAGGAAAGTGGTGAGGAGAAAGCAACCAAACCTGAGTAAGGCCAAGCCAAAGGATTGAATTGGAATAATTGGGATTGGAAAATGATGTCTTAAGATCTAAGTTTTTGCAACTTTGGATGTCTTTAGGACAATTCTCTTCACTAAGCACAGATGTTTTAAAATCATAGCTACTGAACCTTGGTATTGGGCAATGAAGCCTAAGAAATTGGGTTTTGAAGATTTTAAGTTGAGACCTAAAGGAGAAGAATTGACAGAATCCTAGGTCTAGAAGTTAATCTTTAGTGTTGTAGGCTAGTAAATTAGAGTTTTACTACTCTAAGTTTTATTAATAATGAGTATCTGGTTAATTTGCTTAAACTTATATTGATAAAAGTCAAATATCATAAACAAAGGATTGACTTAAATCTATTGAGTTTTTGAGTTAAAATTTAATTCTCAATTCTTAAGTTTTGTTTTCTTAAAACACTTTGTATTCTAATTTGAGTTAAGAATAGTTACAAAGATTAAAGAGATTTTTGAAGAATTTTAATTCTGAATAAAATTCTTGTTTACAAATTGTTTTAAGTGTACTTTGAGAATGTTATAAGTATAAGTCTAAGTAAGAAAATTTTCACACATGCTCTATACATTAATCATTTATATTAAACTTAAAAAATTTCTGACCTAAGCTTTCCTCTACATGGTTATTATTTATTATAATTTAAACCCAAGTACTTTAAATCATCATAGTATTAGTTAATTTTGCTAGGGACTAGAAAAACTTTGGCTTGGGGGTATGATGAGGCACTCATCATGATCTCTAATTACCCTTAATTAACTAGTCTTCCTAGTTAATTAGCTAAGGTTATGAATATAAAAGGGTTAATTATAGAATAAGGGATATTTAGTAAAGGACCTTAAAATAAGTTAAAAATGTCATTTTATCATTCAAATAACATTATTAATAATCTAGTTAATAATTGGACTCGAAATCCTATTAATCATTCCGTTAATTAATAACTTAAGTAACTTAAATATAATGTATATCTAAGTATATGATAACTCAAGTGATTTTACTTAATCTAATAAATTCATATAAAAAGGTCAAAAATGTAAATTCAAGGTGAAAACATAATATTTACCTTATTTACTAACATATATAAAAAAATGAAAAAGATCTAAGTTAAAATAAACCTTTAAAACCTGAGTTTACAATTTGGTCCTTAATATTCATCACAATCGGGTCTTTATTTCTCACATAGGTCCGTAAGTTTTATTTCATTTAAGTCCCTTTCCCTCCTTCTTCAGCCGAATGAACAGCTGGCAGTAGAGAGTCACGCCACCGCATGATCACCTCCCTGCCGACATCAACCTTCTTTGTCCAAGCTCTTGCAGCTTGCGCTCACCACCTCCACTTCATCCACCAGTCTGGATTAACCGAAAATCCTATTTTTCAGTGGGAGATAACCTCACCATCGTTGGAGACGACGACAGAGGTTAAGCTCCTCAAGCTCCTTCTTCGACCAGACCACACCATTCTCTTCACCGCCAACTACTATAAATACCCCCTCACCCCTCGGATTTTACTCAAGTTGGCTCCCTTCCCTCTTCTAACATTGTAGCCGACTTTGATAGGTTATTCATCCAAAACTCCGGCGACCTTTCATTTCACTTTCCGACTTCCTCCGTCCACTCTGATCAGCTGAGGAGATCCGCCATGGTCTTCTGCATCTTTGACATAGGCATCGACCAAAGGAATCCTCTGCTCCACCACAAATCCGCTCGCCGGAGATCTTTCTTCCACCCTCTGATTTCGTCATCCACTATGAACCTTTGGCGGAACCCTATTGACCCTTCGTCCAGGTAACAGTAGATTAGGAGTAGGAGTAGGCTAGCTTAGTTAGGTAGTTAGTTAGTTAGATATGAGTAATTTTAGATTTTTAGTTTCATCTTCTCTGACTCCAATGAGCTCCTTGAGCTCGGCAAAGCTTTAATCTTGTCTTTTTAATTCACTGTACACCTTCCTTTAACCCTCATAATTACTTCTAGGACATTTAATCGTTTAATTGATCATCTAATCACCTAATTGACATTCCACTTCCACCTTCTACTGTCACTATCCTTGGTGGCAGTAATCGACTTAATTTCACCTCCACTGGGTTCTTCATCATCTATTCACCACTTTAGAACCCTAATCGACACTATAATACCTATAAATACCACATATAAATTAAACGGCCAAATATAATTAAGCTCCTAAGCTCGCTGTCAATGGCGGCTCAGGAGTAGTTTAAATCCTAAATTAAATATATAATTATGACTGCTATTATCTGTTGACTTGTTGTAACCTCTCAATTGAGTGGTTAAAGAAGTCCTGAGCTTATTTCAAATTAGATATTTTAAGAAACGAATTCACTGTCAAATCTTAATTCTAATGAACAAAATGGGAATTAAATGTGATTCTGAGGTTCCTTGCAACCTCAGGATCCTTTTTAGAATAAAAATGGTAAGTTTAATCAATCTGTGTACACTTTTCACATTTTCTAGACTCACCGGAGCTTCGGTGAGCTCTGATGAGCCATTCTTGAGTTTCAACCTCTAGAACTTAGCAAGAAGCTCCAGAATGGTATAATGTGGATCACTGATTGCTTTGAGGATGATTCTTTGAGGATTAAATGTCTGGAGCTATAGTTTGAACTTCATCTACTCCAACTCCGGCAGAGTTGGAGAAGTCTGACAGAGAAATTTAAGAAGCATTTAAGGATCCTAGAAGCTTCAGTGCAATGCACTGAAGCTGTTCATGACCTCATTCCACTGTAACAACCTCTGATTTCCTCTAACCAACAAAGTCATTTTGAACCTCAGGCGGCGATCCTGAAACCTTAGAAATCTTGATCAGAGCCCTTATCTGAGAATCTAAATGAGTTTCTAAGGTTAAGAAGATCCTATTCGAGGCTTTAATTTCCTGTGGAGAAGTTTTAACAGAAAGTCAAACTTTTGTACCTTCACAGTCAAGCTGAGTCTGGTAACGGAGTTCTGAGCTCAATTTGAGGAACTGATGAGATTAAGTTGTTTCTGGGATCTTGTTTGATGGTTTTAAAGTGATTAAAGTGAGCTCAGGTGATTTATTGTGTGAGAATTTGAATCCTGTCAGTATGGGTTACTTTCGAACCCAAACTAACAGTAGAAGCATTTTGATGAGATATGAATTTGAATCCTGCCCAAGTTAATTACAACCCTTAGAACTAGTTTAAGTCAATCAGAGATGTTTCTCTGTGTCTGTTCATCCATTTCAGTCTGAAATTTGATCTCTGAAGCTTTCAGAGAAGTGTAAAGCTTTTCTGCTGGTCCTGAAGGTCTTGTGAGCTTAAAACTTACTCTAACAGATGCATAATTAATTTTATAACCTGTATAGACCTTTAAATGAGAGAGATAAGTCCATCTGAGGACTTTGTAGATGTTAAAACCATTTCCAGGAGATAAATGACCCGTAGGAACCCCTAATTTTATCTTTCAAATTGAAGAGGAAAACATCCTCTAATCCTTAAATTGACCCTGCAATTGTGTAGATCTACCTTAGAGCTTTCTAACAAACTTGAAATCACTTGATTTGGAGCTCTGGGTAGGAACTTGTGATCTTTTGAAGTTGGGTTTGGAAGGGGTTAGGATAGTCTCACATCGTCAGATTCTGAGCGCGCGCATCAGGATAAAATGATTTTGTTACCCTGGCTATTCAGTTGTTAGCTCTTGGAGCACCGGTTACCGATCTGACCTGAGCATGTGCATGTGTGTGTGCGGGCTTGTGTGCCTGCGGGTGTGCGCCCTTGTAGGCGTGAGCGAGTGTTGTTCCCTAGGAGGGTGTGGCCTGGGAGGCTCAGTTGAGCTGAATTGGCTCGAGACTATGAACTGATATGAAAGAAACCAAAATTGAAATTTACAGAGATTAGGCGAGGATCGAGTAGGGCCTGGTCCCACCCTGGTCTCAGGGTGATGTGTATCCTCGAAAGGTCCTCGTCGCAAATAAAATATTTTTTTGTTAAAAAGTAAAGAAAACCCGGTTCAGCTGAAGGACTTAAGGTATTGAAAGAGAAGTCGATGGCTGTTAAATGCTAAGTGTTGAGCTGATGGCTAAGTGTTGAAAGCTAATGTTAAGCTAAGCGCTGAAGGCTAAGGAAAGGAGGAGAATAGGCGCTAAGGAGTGTTAAAGAATAGGAGAGGATTAAGGGAAGAGAAGAAGGCAGGAGAAGACTAAGGGAAGAAGAGGAGAAGGCAGGAACAACAGAAGAGAGGTAAGAAAGAGAGCTCGAGAGAGAAAAGAAAATAAAAGAAAGAAAGAAGAAGAGAGAGGCTAAAGAAGTAAAGAAAGGATATTATTTTTCTTGCATCATTTTAATTACTTTTTGTTCTTAATAATTGTAATAAGGCATGTTTTAATGGAACAACTTTTATTGCCTTAATTGCTTTGAAATAAAATAGAAAACTAACATGTTTGCTTGTTAATAAAGTACATCATTTGAGTAAATATGTTTTTCATATGGAATTTTGTATATTCTTTATAGTTTAAATATTTTGGAAAAATTCATGTTTTAAAATAAACCTAGTTATACCGCCTAAACTTATAAAGGAAAATAAAAGAAAATTGGTGAATGTAGAAATTATTATAAATTTCTAAAATGTTAGGTTAATTCGACCCAATACTACACGACCAACACAACTTCGAGTTAACCTAAGTGACTTCTTCTACTCTTAATTAAGTGAAATTAACTTAATTACTGAGTTGAGTGAAAAGCATGCGATTAGATGCCCTCCTAAGTCGCTTCTCTAGGAATCAGATCTTAATACCAACAATAGACCTAGAGGTACTCAAGTACTAGCCTAGATTCAGACCTAACTAGCTTTTGCCTTAGTCTGCCACAACAGTTTCTAAGGCCCATAGGAACTAACCTAAGGTTTGTTGTATCCAGCAGTTAAAGCACCCGTGCTTAAGACATGGTTAGTCCAGGTTCAATTTGCCAATGTATTTTGAGAGAGATAGAGGAGAATTTGATTTGTGGAGAGTTCTCCCTCTCTTTTTCTTTTCATTATATTTTTTTCCTTAGATCCATTTTCGGATTGGCCCTAAACAAGGTTTGTATCGGATTTCTTGACCCCACCATCAATCCTCGCAGGGTCCCTAGCAATCGATGCTTCGAGATAGCACCACCCATGGCAACCCCCAGAACCTTGGCTTTCAAGATTTTTGGGATAATCTTGCCCATGGCATTCTGTAGCTAAATCCAAACCATAGCAATCAACATTTCGTGATAATGCCGCCCATGGCATCTGAACCAGCATAAGGTGCTTACATTCCCCTGGTAGGATATTTAGGTATCCGAAGAGACAAGCACTGAGGATACGATATGTTATTGCGCATCTTCAAGGAAAATTTCCTACCTCTCCACATCGGGAACTCCTCCAAATCATCTTGTCTTTTCGAGCCTCTCCTAATCTAGATCTTAGGTCCTTTTTCAGAATAGATTAAATGCCCTGTTGGCATGATTTTATTATTTAAAGTGCACTGAACCAGACTGTGTGTGATTTAGGATGCTTAAGTTACCAAGTCCCGCAAACCAGAGGTTAGTTAATGAGGCTGAATACTAACTAAGCCATAGACCTTATACACAAGTTTTGCATTTTCCCCAAACTCTTGAGGACTAATCTAGATTGTGACAAGTACGTGAGTGTTTAAATCCAATCAGATCCAATAGCCCTAAGGTCAGTGTTTGCCACTAACCCCTTAAGTTTTAGCCTTTCAAGTCTTAATTCATCATTCGATCCAACCTAGAAGTTAGGTATGTTTCATATTACTTTGAAGGGACTCCATTTCTTTTATCTTTTTGCTCCTTTCTTTTCTTTTCAATTTTATTTTATTTTCAAAATGGCTCTCCTTTTTCCTCAATCCTCCCCTTTTTTTATGATGAAATATATAATTTTTTTGATGAAACCCTTTTTGTGAATTGATTTTCATGATGTTTTGCACTTTTATATCCCCCATGCCTACTTTTTGCAATGTCATTGTAAATTAGGTGGGTTCGAGTTCAGCTTAGATCATACATTAAAACAGGTTCAAAGGGTTGGTGGATAGGTCAGGATATTTATTGTGGATGATTTCAAGCTCTGGTACGAGTACCAGAGGTGGAGTTGGCTATTCTAATGGACGAACCCTAAAGTTCAGTATGAGTTCAGCAAAGAGATGTGCCAAAAGGGCTTCAGTTTTTCAAAAGATGATGGGTTGCCTCTCGTTAAGCACTGAGTTTAACTTCATCAGCCGAGTGCAATAAGCTCAAGGAGAATGGAGATCAAAAGATACCTCAACCAAGTCTTTATTAGTGAGTTCAATTAACGGCTTGAGTTGCTGACCATTCACGATGAAAGGCTCAGAATCAAGGCTGGGTTGACTAATTTCAACGGCTCCATTTCCAAAGATTCATCTTACCAAGAATGGTCCAGTCCACTTAGATCCGAGTTTGCCTAGGAAGAGTTTGAGCCTGGCATCAAGGAGTAAGATTTTCTAACTATGGTGGAAAGATTTTCGCATAATGTGCCTATCATGGAACGCTTTGACCCGCTCTTTATAGATACGTGAGTTCTCATATGCATCATTATGTTGTTCCTCGATCTCACTCAATTGCAACCGACAGTGTATTCCAGCCTTCATCAGATCCAAATTGCACTTCCATATTGCCCAATAGGCCTTATGCTCCATCTCTACAGGAAGGTGACTTGCCTTTCCATACCCTAATTTGAAGGGAGACATGACTAATTGGATTTTGTTGGTGGTCATATAGGCCCACAGAGCTTTCAGAAGGCAAGTAGACCAGTCCTTCCTATCAGGCCGAATAGTGACCTGAAGGATCTTCTTGATCTCTCAATTCTGGGGGTGGTAAGGAGTCAAGATACGATGCAACACCTCGTACTTTTTCATCAGGGACTAGAACTGCACATTGTTGAAATGAGACCCACCATTGCTGATGATGGCGTTAGGAACCCCAAATTTAGTAAAGATGTTCTACTGGATAAATCAGAGGACAACTTTATGATCACTAGTTCTTATGGGGACAGCTTCGATCCACTTGGAGACATAATCAATAGCGAGTAGAATGTATTCGAAGTAGTTGGATCTGGGAAAGAGTCCCGTGAAATCAATTCCCCATATGTCAAAGATTTTTCACATAATTATCGGGTTCAAGGGCATCATATCCCACAACTCATGTTGCCGAGGGTCTGACAACGAGCGCATGCCCTTCAATACGTTTGTGCATCTTTGAACAACGTGGGCCAGAAGAACCCACATTGGAGAATTTTTGATACGGTTTTACACCCAAAGAAATGACCACCGCAGTCCTAGTCATGACAAAATGAGATTACATCATTGATCTCGTCATCAGGAATGCATCTCCGGATCACCTGATTGTTGTCAATGTGGAAGAGATATAGTTCCTCCCAAATATAGTACTTGTCCTCTGATGTAAACACATTTACACTACTTAAGATGTCTATTTATGCATGTTCTTAAGCATAGGATTGCATTTCATGATATAAATATTGCATAACATGCATCATCTTGCATTTAGAATAGTTTGAATAAAATGGAGGTTAATTGTCTCCTTTTATGTGCTTGGACAGGGTAAATATTTTATTGGGGCCTCGGATCGAAGATCCAACCGTATGGATGTGATCAGGGCGACGATTGGAGTTCAACGACTCCAAGATCGCCCTAATCAGGCATCTGTAGCATCAGATAGTGATCGGGGAACCCTAAAAGATCAAGGGCCAGGATGGTGTAAATCCACACTTCAAATGACAAATCCGACCGCATGGATGAATTTGGATCGACGATCGCAGCTCAACAACGCAAAAATCGAGTCAATCCGACATCCGTGGCACCATCTATAACATCTAGAAGATGGATGGCCAAGATGGCGCCATGTGGTGCCATCTCGGTCGTCCAAATGGTCGCATGCAATCTTTGAAGACCCCGCACCCTCTCCCTCTCAGCCGTTGGATCTTGATCCAACGGCTGTGGACAGCCGCGCCTAAAAGTGCCCGCTCGACCATCCGCACCTTGTAGCGCAACGGTCGAGCGCACTTGCATGAGCTGCAGCCGCGGGTTTGAGCCGTAGCGAAGGGGAGAAAGGTGCGGGCGTGCGGGCGATGGCGGGCGTTGGATCGTCATCGGACGGTCGTCTGCGCTCAATTGAGATCATGCACTATTGCACGCGTGGCGTCACGCAACATCACATGCGACGGGCGGGCACGTAGTAGCAGGCAAAGATCAATCTTAAGCCGTCCGATCTCGTGGTCGGACGGCTGAGAATTAAAGAACGTGCGCGGATGTTGAGGAAGAGCGTAGCTAGGGAGCCGTGTGTGGGCGAGGGTGCTACGCTCACGTTGGGGCTTTAGTGACGGATTCATCCGTCACTAAAGACACCTCATTTATTATTTTAAAGATACCATTTTGCCCCCGCTCCTTGCAACTATAAAAGGAGACCCCCTCCATACAAAATTCTCATCCCTTCCTTCTCTTCTCTACCTCTCCAAAGCTCAAGAGAAGCTTGTCCCACACTCAGGATGCTTCTCGCGAGATAAAGTCCAAATTTTCGTCCCCCTTTGGAAGTGGATCCCGCGACGACGACGGCGTGCTGCTCCATTCCCATTCTTCTGCTTCATCCTCCTTCGTCCTGCTTCGTCCTCCTTCGTCCAGGCATCGTCCTGTCCGACTCGTCCTCCAAGCGACCGTCAAGGAGGATTTCTCTCTCCTTATTCTTTTTACTGCTTTCTAGTATAGATTTACTACTTTCTAGTGTAGTTCTGCTCGTCCTCCAAGCGATCGTCGAGGAGGACATTTCTCCCTCCATTCTTTTAATGCTTTCTAAAGTAAATTTATCGCTTTCTAGTTGTAATAAACAATCTCCTTAATGATAAATTCTTTGTTTATTCTACATCTCATTTTGATTTCTATGTGTAATATTCTCTCTCTCTCTTACCCTCTCTCTCTCTTCTATTTATTGTAAATAATTAAATAGTTTTAAATTAAATTAGTACGTGACAAATAAAAAGAAATGCATAGTTTTTAAATCAAACGTCCGCCTCCCTGTATTCGACCTGGAATTTTCATTTCGGTATAAATTTTATTTGTTGAACACGAATTCTTTGCTTCCAAGCTACAACGATAGGTTTTCCAAAACCAAACACATTAGCGTACCAATTCGTTGCATTCAACATTTTGGCACCGTTGCCAGGGAGGCGACGCTCTTTGATTTCCCTTCGCATTCTGTAACATACAAATCATTTACCTCACTTTTCTCCTTTCTTATTGTAATTGCAGGTACTCTTTCGAGACAGGCAAAAGCGGTCAATCGGAGTAAAGTGCTGTGGAAGGTTCTGTGAGCTATCCCCCACCTCCCACCCATTAGATTTCATTCCACAACGTAATAATTCAAACATCAATCAACCTAGGTGTTTTTATAAACTCTAAGGTTAGATTGTTTGTTGTTTGACATCCATACTCACCCCACCCCCCACATAGAAAAATAAAAATAAAAAAAAATCTCACAGAGGTACACAACATCATCTAATTTTCTAACTCAACCGGTAAACCGATCTTTGGAACCGGTACACACATTCAAACACATAATTGAGTAGAAATCAGATTAGGTAATCATTTGTGTGCCTAATTAAGTGGTGCATCAGGCCAATTGTTTGAGTTGATTGGGCCATACCACTTCAAATAAAATAAACTTATCAAGTAGCTGCCACTTAGGTTCAACACTTAGGGATTTACCTGGCACTCCACATTCTTTTTAAGCTTTAAAGAAAAATATCTTCACCCGTGCTTTCAAAACCTGGTGTGCCAATGAAACTTTTTTGAAAACACCTAAAGTTGAATCCTAAAAGCTACTAAGCAAGATTTGAACCTTAAAATTCATCACATGAAAAACAATCTTGCTTGAAAGCCACTGGTTGTGCACGCACACACAAATCAATCAATCATTAAGGGCACAACCCATTTAAAGGGCCCATCACATTCCAAAGCACATTCAAACCTAGCCCTAAATAAAATAGAGTAGACATTGGCCTTAAGGATTGGACTCGCTCTTCAGAACCCAGAACGAGATTTGAACAGACGCGGCTTGGGGTTACACTAGGAACCGTAGGCATAAGCCGAAGGAAGAACCTTCTCCCCAGTCCCTCCTTCTAACTGGTTGGATTGAACAGACGGAAGTAGATCAAATCGTTTCTTTATCTCAAGACGGGTTTTGGGAGTCTATAGGTCTGTAGGTTAACATAATTAAGGATAGGTTTGATTGTTTGTATTGCAAGGCACCTTTCTTCCTCCCGTGTATCATGAATCCTTCCACATATTTCACACATTCCTGCTCTTTCCCTCCTGTTGTGAATTATCCTCAACATGACGATTATCTCGACTCGTATTGTAATCAACCATCAGTTAATTGGGATAACTCGGATTGGGGATACAGTTCCGGACCTCCGTGTTTAGGGTCTAACTCTGAACACTTTGATTCTGATTTCTATCCTTCTCAGAGCTACATCGATTATAGATTGTCTTCCTTTCATGAACAACCTAATACGATCTACAATGAAGAAGGATGCACCGATCCTTACCCATCCTCTAATTTCACTGCTTTTAGGTCATCACCATCTTTTGAATAATCTGAAATGACCTATTATCAGGAAGGGTATAACGAATCTCAATTCGTTAATTCCTCTGCATTGATGTCAAACTCGTCCAACCCTGAATCAACTCATTTGGTTTTGGTTAACCAGGTTCAAGATAAGGTTCTAGCTAACTTGAGGAATATCATTCAATCTTTAGAAGTTCAGCCAATACCTTGCATTGAGAGATTGGAGCCCCTGATTGAAATGATTGATGATTTAAACAAGTCTTTGTTGGATTGGCTCCAGGATGTTAAGGATAAGAACCTGGGTGAGTTTCTACTTGGGAAATTAGCGAAATTGAGGATGAGATTCGTGGTTGCTTTGATTCAATCTTGGGATGATTCCCAGGATGAACCTTCTTCAGGAAAGCCAATGACTGAACCTGCTCAGGCACTTGTTGGGGGGGACACGTGTTACGAGGCTGACCAGATTGAATTAAGGCAACCAATTAAGGATGATCTGATTTCTTCACCTAAGATCCCTGAGACGGGTTACGAGGAAACATATGTCTCCTTGGAACAGAAAGTGACAAATGATTTTGGGACATACATTGATACGGATCCTGATTTCTTTGATGGTGAAGATTCAAGTTGCGAAGTCTCACACGAGTTTTCAGAACATGATTTTTGTGAGTCAATTGGGCCTGAGGAATCTAATAGATCATTTGATAGCCCAATAATTGAGGAAACTGATCTTAGGGCACACATTACGGATCCAGAATTACATTTTCTGGAGGATTCAATTCAAAGCCCTGATTGTCAGTTACACCCCGTTGAGCTTATTGATGATTCTAATTCTGAGATAATTTAAACCCAAGTCAATTTTGATTCTGCCACATCATTTAGACTTGGAGATTTCAGATGGGGTGATTAATACACAAGAGGTCCTGGAATTTGACATGCTGAATGAGGAGGATAGGAGCTGCGAAGTTCTGATTTAGGAAGTTAATTTCGGAGGAAATGGAAGATTGAGTCGAAGGGTTCCTTTTAAGTTGAAACCATGAAATTAGAACCCATACGACATTTGTTTTGAGGATGTCAAACCCAAGCACACATTCAACGATTATCCTTTTGAGCTTCAATTCTCTGTAACCCGACTTTTTGGTCTTGGGTTGCATCCTCATAAATCGCAGGCCCGACCCCGCTTGCATTCTGATTTTAGGTTTTGGGTAATTTTTATCCAGAACCTAAGATATTCTCAATTATGGGGAATGGGTCTGCACCACAATCTGGTCCACATCTGTGGACCTCTATTGATAGGTCAGAAGATTCTTCTGTTTATTCTAATTCTGACCTGCACTTGTGAATTCTTCATTTCTTTTCCTTGTACAGTGTGCCTAGTTGAAGGCACTAAACTCAGCACATATTCAGTTTTTCTTAGTTTTCATCTCGGAGCAGACCTGACATTCACGCAATTCATGTGCTTTCTACACTTTTCCGCTATTTTTTTTTGTCTTTTTAATACAATGAGGACATTGCATTAGATAGGCATGGGGGGGTGGATATTTATCTCTGAATTCATTCGTCAGCTCCGTAGATTTGTTTTATTTTCCTTTATAAAAAAAAAATTCAGAATTAGGAAAGAGAATTTGGGTTTAAGAAAATTTTCAATCTTAGGAAATAATACATTATGATTTGAACACAAAGACCCTTCAGGTCCTTGGACTTAATAAGCCCGTGTATCCACTAAAATGTGGATCTATTTTTCGAGTTCTCGCCAACCTAAATTTTATTTTAATTGGAGTAAATAAGTTTGGGTGATAAATACACGACTTATCAACCCGCCCTCCGATTTGAGGGAATTTTGAGTTTTTAGCATCTACACACTTTCTTTGCACTGACTCATTGTTCGACGATTTTAACGGAAATTGGGTAGCTAATGAACCTTCTAGGGTGACATGGCTAGCAAGTTATTGTGGGTAACAACCCATAGGTAGGTTGTCCAGAGCCCAATCACTGGATCTTTCTCTTTTTCCTGCCCTTAGGTAAATCCTAGACCAGGGAAGCCACCTACTTAAAAAAAAAAGAAAAGAAAAGGAGAAAAGAACAAAAAGAAATAAGCCACACTTCACCGCACGAGTATGGCTGGCAAGTTGTCGGTGGTAACAGCTCATCGACCAGTTGTCCAAAATCCAGCTTAGTAAATGCACTAAAGAAATTCCCAAAACACTTAGGAAGAAGTGGAGAAGTAGAATAAATCAGGGAGATATACACTGGATTCACCCCTGTGTTGACCCCATAAAAAAAAAATAAAAGTAGGGAGAAAGCTACCGGTTGTAAAGATACACCTTTAGGCAGAATTCTTTTTGAGGTCACCTAGAGGAATAGAAATCCGAAGTCCATTTTAATTACCGATCAACGAGTCTATCACAATCACAATAAGATGCTTAAAGCTTAGGGTTCTCATCAAATCTTGGGTGAGTTGAATGGCTGTACAAAGCCACTCTTAAACCCTAAAATTTGAAAATCCAAAAAAAAAAAAATTAGAAAAGAGTAAAAAGAGAAAAAGAAATTTTTCTTTGAATAAGAAGAGGGCTTGAGGCTGTCTGCATTTTGGCTGATACCTGGGCACTTTTGTGTCTTTGAAAGTTCAATTCCTAAGTAGACAATTTCTTAATGATTGAAAATAACTCAGGTCCAAATAATCCAACCTAATTCTTTTATAAATGGCATATAGTTTTTGCTAGGGACTAGCAAAATATTGGCATGGGGGTATGATGTAAACACATTTACACTACTTAAGATGTCTATTTATGCATGTTCTTAAGCATAGGATTGCATTCATGATATAAATATTGCATTACATGCATCATCTTGCATTTAGAATAGTTTAAATAAAATGGAGGTTAACTGTCTCCTTTTATGTGCTTGGATAGGGCAAACATTTTATCGGGGCCTCGGATCGAAGATCCAACCGTACGGATGTGATCAGGGTGATGATTGGAGTTCAACGACTCCAAGATCGCCCTAATCAGGCATCTGTAGCATCAGATAGTGGCTGGGGAACCCTAGAAAATCAGGGGCCAGGATGGTGTAAATCAGCACTTCAAATGACAAATCCGACCACATGGATGAATTCGGATCGACGATCGCAGCTCAACGACGTAAAAATCGAGTCAATCCGACATCCGTGGCACCATCTACAACATCCAGAAGATGGACGGCCAAGATGGCACCACGTGGCACCATCTCGGCCGCCCAAATGGCCGCATGCAATCTCTGAAGACCTCGCACCAGCTCCCTCTCCGCCGTTGGATCTCGATCCAACGGTTGTGGACAGCCACGCCTAAAAGCGCCTACTCGACAATTCATGCCTCGTAGCGCAGCGGTCGAGCACGCTTGCACGAGCTACAGCCGTGGGCTCGAGCTGCAGCGAACGGGAGAAAGTCGCGGGCGTGCGGGCGATGGCAGGTGTTGGATCATCATCGGACGGTCGTCTGCGCTCAATTGAGATCACTCGCTATTGCACGCGCGGCGTCACGTCGCATCACACGCACCGGGTGGGTGTGCAGCAGCAGGCGAAGATGAATCTTAAGCCGTCCGATCTCGCGATCGGACGGCTGAGAATTAAAGAACGTGCGTGGACATTGAAGAAGAGTGCAGCTGAGGAGGCACACGTGGGCGCGGGTGCTACGCCCACGTTGGTGCTTTAGTGAAGGATTTATCCATCACTAAAGACCCTTCATTTATTATTTTAAAGATGTAATGACCATTTTGCCCCCACTCCTTGCAACTATAGAAGGTGACTCCCTCCATACGAAATTCTCATCCCTTCCTTCTGTTCTCTACCTCTCCAAAGCTCTAGAGAAGCTTGTCCCACACTCGGGATGCTTCTCGCGAGATAAAGTCCATATTTTCGTCCCCCTTCAGAAGTCGATCCCGCGACGATGACGGCGTGCTGCTCCGTTCCCATTCTTCTGCTTCGTCCTCCTTCGTCCTGCTTCATCCTCCTTGGTCCAGGCGTTGTCCCGTCTAGCTCGTCCTCCAAGCGACCATCGAGAAGGATTTCTCTCTCCCTATTCTTTTTACAACTTTCTAGTGTAGTTCTGCTCGTCCTCCAAGCGATCGTCGAGGAGGACATTTCTCCCTCTATTCTTTTAATGCTTTCTAGAGTAAATTTATCGCTTTCTAGTGCAATTATTTTATGCTTTCTAGTTGTAATGAACAATCTTCTTAATGATAAATTCTTTATTTATTCTACATCTCATTTTGATTTCTATGTGTAATATTCTCTCTCTCTCTTCTATTTATTGTAAATAATTAGATAGTTTTAAAATAAATTACTACATGACAAATAAAAAGAAACGCGTAGTTTTTAAATCAAACGTCCGCCTCCCTGTGTTCGACCCGGAATTTTCATTTCGGTATAAATTTTATTTGTTGAACACGAATTCTTCGCTTTCAAGCTACAACGACAGGTTTTCCAAAACCAAACACGTTAGCGTAGCAATTCGAGCATTCAACAGCCTCGGAAATCAACTTGTCCCACTTGGAAGTCTCCCAATTTGGTAGGACTTTCCCTGTAACCAAGTAGTTCACTATATCAGCAAACTAGGGGAGACCGTGAATGGCAAGTAAATGTTCATCCGAAAAATGATCGGTGATTGGTCCAGATGGGTTAATGACTGAAGAAGGAAGACTGGATAAATGGTCAGCTACCATGTTCTGTTTTCCCACCATGTCGCGAATCTCGAGATCAAATTCTTGCAATAGCAAGATCCAACGTATTAGTCAAGGTTTCACATCCTTCTTCTGGAGTAAGTGCCTCACAACAATGTGATCCGAGTAATGATGACACGGTACCCCAGAGATAAGATCTGAATTTCTCCAAGACAAATACTACAGCTAGCAGTTCTTTCTCAGTAACTGTATAGTCATGTTGAGCCTCATCTAATGTCTTGCTAGCAAAGTAGATGACCACGAGTTTCCTGTCAACTTTCCACCCAAGCACCGCACCTATTGTGTAGTCAGATGCATCACAGCTGATCTCAAAGGGTAGAGACCAGTCAGGAGATTGTAGGATTGGTGCTTGAGTAACCCGATCATGTAGGCTCTCAAATGCATGAGTGCACTCATTGGTGATCTTGAAAGGGACATCCTTTGAGAGAAGATTTGTTAGGGGCACATGATGTTCGAGAAATCAAGAATAAAACAACAGTAAAAATTGACATGCCCCAGAAAAGAACGGATGTCCTTGATTGAGCTAGGCATGGGTAACTTGGAAATCAAATTAACCTTAGCTTGATCAACCTGGATGCCTTTTTCACAAATGAGGTGACCCAGGATAATTCCCTCAGGTACCATGAAGTGGCTCTTTTCCTAGGAAAGAACCAGATTCACGTCGATACAACACCTAAGGATTTAGACCAAGTACAGGAGGCAATCATCAAAAGATTCCCCAAATACCGGGAAGTCATCCACGAAAATTTCAGGGTATTCACATACCATATCTGAGAATATGGCAAGCATACACCACTATAAGGTTGCAGGTGCATTGCAGAGACTGAACGGCATCTTACGGAATGCGTATGTTCCACAGGGGCAGGCGAAGGTGGTCTTCTCTTGGTCCTCAGGATGGATTGCTACCTGGTTGTAATCGGAGTACCCATCCAAAAAGTAGAAGTATCGATTTCCCGCTAGTTTCTTGAGTATCTAATCAATGAATGGTAGTGGGAAATGATCCTTCTTCGTGGAGGCATTTAGTCTTCAGTAATCAATACAGACTCTCCACGAGTTAGCTATATGGGTCGGTATAGTCTCTCTGGTTTTAGTCGTAATGATGGTGAGTCCTGCCTTTTTGGGCACAACCTGGATTGGACTCACCCAACGACTATCGGAGATCAGGTAGATGATACCTAAATCTAACCACTTGATGATCTCCTTTCTCACGACCTCCTGCAGTTTAGGATTCAAGTGTCTCTGCATTTCACGGGATGGTCGTCAGCCCTCTTTGGTGTAGATGTGATGTGTGTAATAAGAAGGGCTGATGCCAGTCAGGTCATCGAGAGTCCACTCAATGGCTCTCCGATGCTATTGGAGGACAAAAATCAAGTGGGTTTCCTAATCAGAGGTAAGGCGGGAATTGACAATCACAGGAAAGGTCTGATTGGAACCCAAGAAGACATATTTGAGATGGTTAGGGAGGGGTTTCAACTCCATGACTGGATTTTCAGTAGTAGCTGGTAGAGGATCTATGGAATATGCGCACAAAAACTTAAGAACAAAATCAGTAATAACAAGACAATTGCACAAAATACAATCACAGAAATTTGCACAAGATATATAGTGGTTCCCCTCCCTTGGGTACTCCACTGCCTAAACCTCCCAGCTTAGGGTTTTTAACCCGATTCTCTCAACCTTGAGAGAATCAATTTACTAACCAAGGTAATTAGCAGGTTACCTCAACCCAAGTACAATAGCGGGTTTGTTACAACCCAACGAGCAAATGCTTAAATACAAAAGAAGTATAGGTGTAAGAAAGACTAATCATACAACTAAGTTCCTAAGCCTCTCAACAATATATAGAATAATATAACCAATTTGAGAGCCTAGAAAGAACGTGATTTACTTCGTAGATGTGTAACAAAAATGCATCGTTGAGCTTGCAAGAATACTATGAGAGTGGATGGCAAGCTTCTTCTTTCTCTCTTGTGAATATGGTAGGAATTTGAAATCTAGCTCTATGATTTTCTCTTCTCTTTCTTGTGTCTCTTGTATGTAAACAAAGAGTCCTAGGGTCATTTTATTGAGTTTAGGACCTAGGATACTCATCTACTAGACGTTGGGAATTAATTCCCAACATTTATATTGTTGGAATTAATTTTCTAGCCGTTCAGAATTAAGCCAACGGCTACTTGGTACAGGTACTCATTGCTTCTAGATTTGGGTTTCAAACTCTTAACACAAATCTGTAGCCCACTTGTACTGGTACTCATGATTAGTACCGATACTCGTTACCTCCAGTATCGGTACTAATCATGAGTACCAGTACTTGCAAGGTACAGGTTTGTTTCTTGACAAAACCCAAACCTGTAACTCACATGTACCAGTACTAAACTTTAGTACCGGTACTTGTGGCTTAACAAGTAATTTTTTTTTTAAGTGATTCAATCCATTACGTACTTTGAAAATGATCGTAATATAAATCATATTTTATCTCTAATTGATTTTACGATCTAAGTTATGATTCTTCGTTAAGAGGCATATACAATCTATAAAAATAAAATCTAAACTAAAGAAACTAAAGTTGAAGATGATCTTCTTCTTCCTAACTCATCCTTGTCATCCTCCATGACATGATCATGCCTCCATCATTTCTTGTTTGCCTTGCTCCTTCACCTAAATCTGAAAAACACTTAATGCAAACATTGATCCATAATAATTTTGTTAACACCAAAATAAGATGTGGAACAAGGTTCCAACAACCTCCCCCTTTTTGGTGTTGACAAAACTATCTTGCAAATAGATAAAAAAATTTAACAATGTTATATGAAGGAAAAATTTTCATTTTAACCCTCCCCCTCAATATAAGCTCCCCCTAAAAATATTACTATTTTCCCTTTATTTTTCTCCCCCTTTTTGTCAATCACAAAAAATGAAGAAATATCATACCATAAAGTTTACCAATAGTAAAATGATGAATATGGGTATCAAGCTCCATTAGGCCATCGTTCTTGATCTTCATTCAATCTATAAAAAGGTTGAAATGTTCCGTTGTGTGCCTTGAACACCCACTGATCTCTTTGATCTATTCCTGCAAAATAAATATCTTTTCTAGGTATCCATTTTCTTTTGGGTCCTTTAGAGTTGCACCTTTCAAATCCTGAGATTTATAGACCTTTTTAGTATCAGATTTATAATTCTTGGGATTTTTAGCCTTTTGATACATCCATGTATGCCTAGGTGCATGTAATTGATTTTGTGTATTCTTTCTAATTTTAAACCTTGCTTTTAGATCATCACAAAATTTTGTATTTAACCTAGTTGTTGTTTTTAAATTATTTAAAGTTCCCTCAAAATGTTAATAAATGTCCTCTAGTTCTACTATTTTTGCATGAAATTGTGAGTTAGTCTCTTTTGACATTTCTAATTCTATTTCTAAACATGATTTTTCTAATTCTAATGTTTGGTAATTATTCTTTAAAACCTTATTTTCTTTTTTAAATAACCTAGCTTTATGAGATAGCTCTTCATATGCTTCTAATAATTCTTCAAATGAAAAATCAGGGTTTACCTCGTTGTCCGTATCTTCTGAAGTTGCCACCAAGCAAATATGTGCAACCTCATCTTCAGATTCCGATTCGCTGGAGTCGGTGTCCTTGTCGGAGTCACTATCATCCCATGTCACTTTAAATGCTTTCTTTTTCTTCTTCATCTTGAGCTCCTTTATTTCTTTCCTATTGTCCTCGTTGTTTACAGGGCAATCCTTTCGTAGGTGACCCTTTCTCTTGCATTCATAGAAAACAATATCGGATGAAATTTTATTCACTTTCTTACCTTGCTTTTGAAGAAATTTCTGCAACTTTCTTGTGAGTATCTTCATCTCTTCATCTTCAGATTTCGAGGTGCTTGAATCCGAGTCCTCCTTGATTGCTCTGAAAGCAATGCTCTTCTTCTTGCTTGTTGCCTTCTCCTCATTCTTTTTCATATTCTCCAATTGGACTTCATATGCCATGAGGCTTCCAATTAGATCATCCAAGGAGAGAGTAGAAAGGTCTTTTGCCTCTTGGATGGCTGTAGAGACCCAATCACTTGTAAGTGATCTTAAAACCTTTCTTACAAGCTGCTCTTCTTTCAACTTGACTCCAAGATTCTTCATTGGATTCACGATCTCTCCAAATCTTGTGTACATCCCTTTGATTGTTTCACCTTTCTGCATCCTGAAACACTCATAGCTTTCTGTTAGAATAGAAATATGTGTTTCTTTAACCATACTCGTACCTTCATAGGTGACTTGCAATGTGTTCCATATCTCATATGCGGACTCACATGCAGAGATACGGTTAAACTCTTCCCTTGATAATGCATAATAGAGTGCATTCATCTCTTTCGCATTTCCCATGATCCTTTTGTTTTGTTCTGTAGTCCAGACAACACCTTCCTATGGCTTCGGATCCATGTACTTCTCTTGGATAAGCATCCATGAGTCCTCATCCATGGCCTTGAGGAAGATTTGCATCCTCCTCTTCCACTATCCATAGTCCATCCCATCAAAGTAGGGAGGATGTGTGGATGACTGTCCTTCGGTGCACTTGACTAGAGATGCCATTGCGAAAGAGAATTGTTACTTCTTTTCTCAACCTGCTTTGATACCAATTGATAGAGGATCTATAGAATATGCGCACAAAAACATAAGAACAAAATCAGTAATAACAAGACAATTTGCACAAAAAACGATAACAGAAATTTACATAAGATATATAGTGGTTCTCCTCCCTTGGGTACTCCACTACCTAAGCCTCCCAGCTTAGGGTTTTTAACCCGATTCTCTCAACCTCGAGAGAATCAATTTACTAACCGAGGTAATTAACAGGTTACCTCAACCCAAGTACAATAGCGGGTTTGTTACAACCCAGCGAGCAAATACTCAAATACAAAAGAAGTACAGCTGTAAGAAAGACTAATCTTACAACTAAGTTCCTAAGCCTCTCAATAATATATAGAATAATATTACCGATTAGAGATCCTAGAAAGAACATGAATTACTTTGTAGATGTGTAACAAAAATGCGTCATTGAGCTTGAAAGAATACTATGAGAGTGGATGGCAAGCTTCTTTCCCTCTTGTGAATATGGTCAGAATTTGAAATTCTAGCTCTAGGATTTTCTCTTCTCTTTTCTTGTGTCTCTTGTTTGCAAACAAAGAGTCCTAGGGTCATTTTATAGAGTTTAGGACCTAGGATACTTGTCTACTAGACGTTGGGAATTAATTCCCAACGTTCATATTGTTGGAATTAATTTTTTAGCCGTTCAAAATTAAGCAAACGGCTACTTGGTACCAGTACTAAAGTACCTGTACCGGTACTCGTTGATTGAAGATTTGGATTTCAATCTCTTAACACAAATCTGTAGCCCACTTGTACCGGTACTCATGATTAGTACCGGTACTCGTTACCTCCAGTACCGGTACTGATCATGAGTACTGGTACTTGCAGGGTACAAGTTTGTTTCTTGACAAAACCCAAACCTGTAACTCACATGTACCGGTACTAAACTTCAGTACCGGTACTTGTGGGCTAACAACTACCTTTTTTTAAGTGATTTAATCCATTACGTACTTTGAAGATGATCGCAATATAAATCCAAATTTATCTCTAATTGATTTTACGATCTAAGTAATGATTCTTTGTTAAGAGGCATATGCAATCTATAAAAATAAAATCTAAACTAAAGAAACTAAATTCGAAGATGATCTTCTTCTTCCCGACTCATCCTTGTCATCCACGATGACATGATCATGCCTCCATCATTTCTTATTTGCCTTGCTCCTTCACCTAAATCTGAAAAACACTTAATGCAAACGTTAATCCATAATAATTTTGTTAACACCAAAACAAGATGTAGAACACGGTTCCAACAGTAGCAGGTGGTTCAAGGTGAGGTTCAAGAGCAAGGACAAGAGCTAATGGTATCTCTAAGTGTGGGGTTTGATCCTCTTATGGTTGAATATCAAGGATAAGTGGGTTTTCCTCAACAAAGGGCTCTTCAACCATGGATTCAATATCTTAGATCTGCTTGATAACTCTGCAATTAATTCCTTTTTGGGCCTTAAAGATGTCAATCTTTAGTATCATATTCTAATATTGTAACTCAATTTGGCCCTCTTCACAATTGATATTGGCCCTAGTTGTGGCCAGAAAAGGTCTCCCCAAAATGATCGGTGTGTTCTTCAAATTCTCAGGAGCATCCATGTCCAAAACTATAAAGTCCATAGGAAAGTAGAACTTACGTACCTTAACTATGACATCCTCAAGAATTTCTTTAGGTGACTTAATAGATCGATCAACCAACTATAATGTCACCTCTGTCGGTTTAAGCTCAGATTCTTCAAGGCGGTCACATAGGGATGTAGGTATTAGGTTTATGGAGGCTCCTAGATCCAATAATGCATGTTCAAATAGAATATCACCGATTGTACAGGAGATCAGAGGGGTACCGGGATCTTTTGCCTTAGGCGGGAGTTTGCTCGAAATGAAGCTGGCTTGCTCCGGCAGTACGATTGGGTTCTCGCCCTTGGTTCGTGGCTTACGTTTTGGTGTACATATATCTTTTAGGAATTTTGTGTAAGCTGGTTGATGTAAACATGTTTACACTACTTAAGATGTCTATTTATGCATGTTCTTAAGCGTAGGATTGCATTGCATAACATGCATCATCTTGCATTTAGATTAGTTTAAATAAAATGGAGGTTAATTATCTCCTTTTATGTTCATGGACAGGGCAAATTTTTTATCAGAGCTCGGATCGAAGATCCAATCATACAGATGTGATCAGGGCGACGATTGGAGTTCAACGACTCCAAGATTGCCTTAATCAGACATCTGTAGCATCAGATAGAGATCGGGAAACCCTAGAAAAGCAAGGGCCAAGATGGTGTGAATCTACACTTTAAATGACAAATCCGACCACACGGATGGATTCAGATTGACGATCGCAGCCTAACGACGCAAAAATCGACTCAATCCGACAACCGTGGCACCATCTACATCATCCAGAAGATGGACGACCAAGATGGTGCCACGTGGCACCATCTCGGCCACTCAACCAGTTGCCCTCAACCGCTGAAGCTTCTAGCATCCTCGCCTCTCAGCCATTGGATCAAGATCCAACGGCTAAGAGTGTTCTCAGACTAGTGCCTTCGTTCTCTGAGGCTAAAGGAAGAAGCAATCTTGACCGTTGGATCTCAATCCAACGGTCCAGATCGCATGCTACGAAGTTGCCCGCTCGCCCATCCGCGCTCGTAACGCAGTGGGCGAAAGCACTATCGCGAGCAAGCGGCACGCGATCGACTCCTCGCGAGTGAGTACTGGAGTGCGAGTGAGCGTGCTCCGCGACCGCTCGATCACGATCAAGCGGCTGCGGTTGCTCAATCATTTTCACACGCTAGCGCATGCTTGCGCATGACGTGAGATCGCACGCGGGCATTGCACGTAGAAGAGACGGGCGAGAAGCGCTCGAGAATCAAAGAATGTGGGCGGCATGGAAGATGAGTGGGTACCCCCACTACGCCCATGATGGGGCTTTAGCGATGGTTTTATCCGTCACTAAAGACCCCTGATTTAATTTTTTAGAGTTGTAATGACCAAATTACCCCCACTCCTTGCAACTATAAAAGGAGACCCCCTCCACACGAAATTCTCATCCCTTCCTTCTCTTCTCTACCTCTTCAAAGCTCAAGAGAAGCTTGTCCCACACCTGGGATGCTCCTCGCGAGATAAAGTCAAATTTTCGCTCTCATTTTGGAAGCGGATCCCACAACGACGATGACGTGCTGCTCCATTCTCGTTCCTCCTGCCTCGATCTCCTTCGTCCCACTCCATCCTCCTTCGTCCAGGCGGTGTCTCATCCAGCTAGTCCTCCAAGCGATCGTCGAGGAGGATAACTTCTCTCTCCCATTCTTCTTTACAGCTTTCTAGTGTAGAATTTTCCCACTTTCTAGTGTAGCTGATTTCCCGATTTGTAGTGTAATTCTTCTTTGGTTTTATTATATAAACACTTTGAATTATTGAATGCATGTTCTCTCTCTCTCTCTCTAGTTTAGTCTAATTGTTATTATGGCTTCATTGTAATTACATCGCTTCACTTTTCAAGAAAAATTCTAAAAAAATATAATTGCGAATATAGATCGACGTAGGATCCCTAAGTTCGACTTGGGATTTCCATTCCGGTAAAATTTTATTTTTTGAACACGAGTTCTTTGCTTTCAAACTACGATGACAGGTTTTCAAAACCAAACAAGTTAGCATAGCAACTCGCACGTTCAACATTTTGACGCTGTTGCTGGGGAGGCAACGATTTCCGATCTTCTTTTCGCATTTCACACACTTTATTATTTTCTAGCTTTCTTTCTCTTGTGTCTACTATTTTGTAGAGATCTCCATCAGGGAATCATCAAGCGATAGAGCAGAGTAAAGTGCAGTTGAAAACAACTGTAAGTGCTCCCCATTCTTCTCCCCTCCATAGATTTCATTTGCCACATTAAATCCAAATTCTAATTAACCTAGTGTTTGCATAAATCCTATGAATAGTTTGGTTGTTTGGATTCTCACTCACATTCATTCCACCCTCATTTATAAAAAAAAAAATAACAAAAAGATAATCTTGTGGGGCAATTTTCAACAAACACACAACGTACACCCACATTCAAGTCACTTAACCTAATTGATTTGTTTCTACTCAACCGGGTTCTGATCTATGGAACCGGTACACACAAAGTAACACATAAAAGAGTAGAAATCATTCTAGGTTAACCATCTTTGTGTGCCTAACTTAGTGGTGCATTTGTGGCCAGTTGTTTGAGTTGTTTGGGCTGCATCACTCTACTTAAAATCAACTCATCAAGCAACTCCTCCTTAGCGTTTTCAATCTAGGTCTATTCTAGGCACTCCACTTTCTTTTTGGTTTTAAAGGAAAATAATCTTCACCTGTGTTTGACAACTTGGTTTGCCTAGAAACTTGATTGCAATCCACCTAATTTGAAACCCTAAAAGCTACTTAAGTAAGATTTGAACATTAAAATCCACGCATCACAAATAATCTTGCTTGAAGACCCCGATTGTGCACGCACTTACACAAATCTCAATCAATCATTAAGGACACAACCCATTTTAAGGGCCCATCACATTCCATAAGCACCACAATCCCAGGCCTTAATAAAATTGAGTGGACGTTGTCCTTAAGGTCTGATTCGCTCTTCAGGGCCTAGTCTGAGATTGTCTTTGATTAACCTACTTGTACTGATTAATCTGTTGTCTAGCTAGGGGAGTAGCGTGAAACGACCATGGTTGGGGGGTACACTAGGAACCAGAGGCGAAAGCCAAAGGAAGAACCTTCTCCCTAGTCCCTCCTTCTAACTGGTTGGATTGAGCAGATGCAAGTAGAGTAAATCAATTACTATCTTAAGGTAGGTTTTGGGAGTTAGTAGATCCGTAGGCTACCCCATTTAAGGACAGCCTTGTTTTGTTGTGCTGTAGGGTCCCTATCCCTAGTCCTTTCGACCTACTCCTAGTTTATGTTGGGAAGACGGTCATTGAATCCCCGATTGAAAGGACCATTAGAGTATTCTAGGAGGCGCAAATTGGATTTCGGTCAAATTGATCCCATGGTCGACCAACAGCCTCCTTTGCCTGGAAATCCACAAGAAGAATTTCGAAGGCAACTGGAACAAATGCAAAGAATGCAGGAATGGTTCCAAAGAATGCAGGGCGCTTAGCCCTTGAAGAATTTTTACGATCCTTTAAATTATAGGGAACGTCCCAGCGTCCAGATTCCAGCCGGTGACGTAGAAATCAAGCCCCAGGTGTTAAGCCTGATTAAACATTATCATGGGCATGGCGCCGAAGATCTACTTTAGCACTTGGAGGACTTGACCACTTTGGTCCAGACCACCAAGGCATGAAACGTAAACGATGAGCAAATGATCATGAGTCTCTTCCCCCACTCTCTTAGGGATAAGGCCGTGCATTGGTATAGGACAATAGGAAGACCAATTGCAACTTGGAATGAGTTGAAATCGGCCTTGCTGAAGAAATTCTTCCCAGTATGACGTACCAATGCTTTGAGATGGGCAATCACTACCTTTACCTAGCAGCCGGGGGAGCAGTTTCATGTGGCCTAGGAGTGATTTCAGGACCTATTGCGGAGGTGTCCACACCACCAGGTGCCGAAATGGTAACTCGTGCAGATCTTCTATCATGGATTGACTGAGTAACTCAGAAATCATGTGGATGCTTCTTGCGAAGGCAATTTCTTCAATAAAGATGCAGATAGTGCACATGATTTATTTGAGGAAATGAGCAAGAATTCAATCAATCATGCCTCCATGGATACATTTAACCGATCCCATCAGCCCAGATCAAATGTCAATGAAGTCCATGACTCTCATTCATTTGATATGGAATTATTTGTAACAAGCTTGATAAGGTGGACTTTGTTGCTAAGAGAATGGAAGAGTGGATGGCTGGCAATTCTATGAACAACTCTCAATCCACTCAATCCCAAAATACGGGATTCCATTCTTCACGAGCTCCTTCTGGACAGGAGTTCGTGAATCAACTCGTTGCGGCTCAACCTGTGAGTTAGAATTTTTCGGAACCCCATGGGTTCCAAATTGGGGCCTTTGATCCTAGTTTTTCTGATCCTTCCCTTTCTTTCTCTCCATCCTCACCCTATGAGGATGTTTGTGCTGTATAAGAGAATGTTAGATCCAACCCCTACTCTAATGCTTATAATCATGGTTGGAGAAACCACCCTAACTTCTCTTGGAAAACCCTGGGGCAACAGACCCAATTCCGACCCGGCAACTATGCTCCGCAACGACCAATGGGTCAGGGTCATGTATATACTCAATTGCCTCCAAATGAGGTCAATCAACCAGCTTGGAATGCCCGTCAACCTGCACGGTAGGCTGATTTGAACCAACAAATGGTAGAGATGCAAGGATCCATGCTCCAGCTCATGCAGCAAATGGAAACCTCATTGGACAACTTGTAGTCCGGGCTCATTGCTAACTCTCGTCAACCCGGATCTCTACCATCCCAACCCGTACCCAAGCCACGAAATATTATGAATTCGGGCAACCAAGCCCATGGGTATGGAAATCAGAGGGACCCACATGCACATGCTCAGGTGGTTGAGTAGGGTTCCTCCTCCTCTTCTTCTTCTTCTGCAAATCAACAATTCCTGGCTAAGCAAGCCCCTCCAATCTTTCCTAACCCTCCCCAAGACCCAAATTCTTATGCATCTGCAAATTCTGTCACCTTGAGGAGCGGTAAGCAGACTCAGGATCCACAACCACACTATTCTGATCTTCGGATTCCTAATGAACTTGAGGAGAGAGAGGAGAATTCTGGAGGAGAAATCAAGGCTCAAGAACCTGATTCCAAAGATCTGATTCATGTTCCTTTTCCTGAAGCCTTGATCAAATCAAAGAAGAAGTCTGTTGATAGCAATGAGGAGCTTCTGAATCTATTTAAGAATGTTGAGATCAATATCCCGCTCCTTGATGCTATCAAGCACATACCGGCTTACGCAAGATTTTTAAAGGATTTATGTACACAAAAGCGTAAGTTGAGAGAATCTATTCCGAGGAAGGTGGTGCTCTTCAAGCAGGCTAGTTCTGTTATCCTGCACCACGTCCCTCAGAAAAAGAGAGATCCAGGTGCTCCATTGATTTCTTACGTCATCGGAGATTACACATTTGATAGAGCACTTTTGGATCTGGGTGCATCCATCAACCTAATTCCAACTTCTCTTTACAAGAAGTTTGGATTAGGTGAACTTCGGCCAACTTCAGTAACGCTACAGTTAGCAGACCGCTCGGTCACAAATCCACGAGGCATTATTGAAGATGTTATAGTTAAGGTCAAGGATTTCTATTTTCCTGTAGATTTCCTCGTCCTCGACATGGATGTACCTGATAATCTGAGGAACATGCCCATCATTCTAGGGCATCCATTCCTTGCTACCGCTAAGGCCAACATTAATTATTTAAGCGGTAGCATGGAAATCACCTTTGGGGATCAACGAATGAAATTGGATATTTTTAAGGAGATCAATAAATTTGAGGATTGTGGATTTATTGAGGAACTTGAGGAGGATAATGAAAACATTGAAACTTGTTTGGCGGTTTCTTCAATCGAAAGTTCCTCCTTTGATGACGAATTCGACCTGCAACCTTCTATGGCTGACTTGCCATCTTCTGAAGAGGTTATTGATATTGTTCACTCACAACCTCTTCCTCTTATTGAGTCTTCAGCATCTACCTTACCATCAATCATCAACCCGCACCAGCTTGAACTGAAACCATTGCCTAAGAATTTGAAATATCAATTTTTAGGACCTCAGAAGACGCTCCCTGTGATTATCAGTGCTAAATTGACAAAGGAGAAAGAGATTAAATTGATCAAGGTCCTGAAGGAACACAAGAAGGCAATTGGTTGGACCATTCATGACCTCAAGGGGATTGAACCATCTTACTGCAATCATAGAATATTCTTGGAAGATGGATCCCGCCCTTCTCGCCAGATGTAGAGGAGATTAAATCCAAATATGCGAGTAGTCAAAAAGGAAATCATCAAGTGGCTCAATGCAGGAATTATTTATCCAATCTCTAATAGTCCCTGGGTAAGTCCCATGCAGATTATTCCGAAGAAAGCCGGGATTACCGTTGTGACTAACGAGAGAGGAGAATCTATCACAACTCATTCAACTTCCTTTTGGAGGGTTTATTGATTATAGGAAGCTGAACACAACCACTAAAAAGGATCATTTTCCCCTACCCTTCATCGATCAAATCTTGGAAAGATTACCCAGGCAAAAGTACTTCTATTTTCTTGATGGCTACTTGGGATACAACCAAATTCCTATCCATCCTGAGGATCAGGAAAAAACTACTTTCACCTGTCCCTACGAAACCTTTCCTTTCCGTAGGATGCCTTTCGGGTTATGCAATGCAGCTGCGACTTTTCAAAGGTGTATGCTAGCCATATTTTCTGACATGGTGGGAGAGTTTATGGAAGTCTTCATGGATGATTTCTCTATTTTCGAAGAATCATTTGACTCTTGTTTGGCTAATCTGGAAATGATTCTTAAGTGATGTATCAAAACACGATTGGTCCTTAACTGGGAAAAGAGTCATTTCATGACCCAAGAAGGCATCGTTTTGGGTCATGTAATCTCTGGACGGGGAATTGAAGTGGATAAAGCTAAGGTTGATGCTATTGCTAAACTTCCTCCTCCCACATCTCTTAAACAAATCTGATCATTTCTTGGCCATGTGGGATTCTATCAAAGATTCATCAAGGATTTCTCGAAGGTTGCTCGTCCCCTGAGCAATCTTCTTGCCAAAGAAATGCTGTTTGTTTTTGACAAATCATGCCGAAAGACATTTGATTTCCTGAAAATGGCAGTCACATGTGCTCCAGTTTTGCAACCACCAATTTGGACAGCCCCTTTTGAGATCATGACGACGCTTCTGATTACGCGGTCGGGGCTGTCTTGGATCAGAAAATTGATAGAAAGCCCTCTGTCATCTACTATGCTAGTAAAACTCTGGATGAAGCCCAGAGGAATTACATTGTTACTGAAAAGGAATTACTAGCTGTAGTGCTCGCTTTGGAAAAATTCAAGGCTTATCTCTTAGGGTCTCATGTTATCATCTATACCAACCACTAGGCCTTGAGACATCTCTTGGCCAAAAAGGATGCCAAACCCCGGCTTATTCGTTGAATTCTTTTGCTTCAAGAATTTGATCTTGAAATCAAGGATAAAATTGGGGTACAAAATGTGGTAGCGGATCATTTGTCGAGACTCCTAGGTGATTCCTCTCATCTAGACATTCTGATTGCTAACACTTTTCCGGACGAAACTATTCTTACAGTTTTAGGTGTCCACACCCCATGGTTTGCTGACATTGTTAACTATTTGGCCATTGGTCAAATCCCCCAGGATTGGACCAAGCAACAACGGGATAGACTTAAATCTGAGGCCAAATACTACTTTTGGGAGGACCCTGAGCTGTACCGCATCGGCTCTGATCAGATTATTCATCGATGCATACCCGAGAATGAATTCAATAGTATACTCAAGTTCTGCCATGCATCTAGGTGCGGTGGACTTTTATCTGGGAAAAAGACTGCTACAAAAATCTTGCAATCTGGCTTCTATTGGCCGTCTTTATTTAAGGATGCCCAGGATTTCTCAAGGTCATGTTCTCGATGTCAGGCACTCGGGAGCATAACTAAGAGAGATATGATGCCCCTAAACCCAATTCTTCCTGTAGAAATTTTTGATGTTTGGGGCATCAATTTCATGGGACCCTTTCTCCCTTCATTTGGACATCAGTACATTCTTGTTGCTATTGATTATGTGTCCAAATGGATTGAGGCAATTCCCACCCGAACCAAAAATGATAAGGTGGTTATCGATTTTGTCAAGAAAAATATCTTCAGTAGGTTTGGGATTCTGAGGGCCATCATCAGTGATGGTGGCACTCATTTTACTAATGCCCAATTCCAAAATTTGTTGGCCAAATATGGGGTTAATCACTGAATTTCCACACCTTACCATCCCCAGACGAATGAACAAGCTGAGATCTCCAATCGGGAGATCAAGAACATTCTGTAAAAAATGGTTAGGCCTGATCGCAAGGACTGGACTCAAAAGCTTGAGGATGCTCTTTAGGCCTACCGCACGGCGTATGAAATGCCCATCGGCATGTCTCCATTCCATTTGGTGTATGGAAAGGCATGCCATCTACCCTTAGAGATTGAACACGAGGCATTCTGGGTGATCAAACAATGCAATTTAGATCTGAATTTAGCTAGGAAGACAAGGAAACTCCAACTATCTGAGTTGGAGGAGCTTAGAAATGATGCATATGAGAATGCCAAGATCTATAAGGCTCGGACCAAAGCTTTACATGATCAACTGGTTTCCCATAAGAGCTTTGAGCCGAACTAGAAGGTCTGGTTATTCGATTCTAAACTTAAGCTCTTTCCTGGCAAACTTAGATCTAAATGGAATGGCCCATTCATAATTGACTAGATTTTTCCAAATGGAGCTGTTCAAATTTTTGACCCAAAGATAGGTAACACATTTAAAGTCAACGGTCAACGTCTGAAGCCTGTTATTGACCATATTCTTCTAGAACCCATCTCAGACACGGTTGCTATAGCCATTCTGTGACTTCTTTGGTTGGATTTTGCCTAGCTGACGACATTAAACTCAGCAGTTGTACATATGACACAAAGCTGACACGAGCTTCATATTCAGGTGACATCTCTCATACTCTACCCTTTCTTTCATGCCTCTTTCTCAATGTGGACATTGCATCAGCTAGGCATGGGGGGTGGATTCATTTTTGAATCATTTGTTCATCTTTGTGAAATTCATGTAAATTGTTTTTCTCTTCTTATTTATACATAAAAAAAAATGAATTAGGAAGGAATAGTTGAACATTAGGACTTTTCAATCTTAGGAAATTTTACATTAGGATCTGAACAAAAAGACCCTTTAGGTCTTTGGACTTAATCGGCCTGTGTATCCACTAAAATGTAGATTTATTTTTTTTGAGTCCTTGCCAACCTTAATTCTATTGTAATTTGAGTAAATAAGTTTGGGTGATAAGTACATGACTTATCAACTCACCCTCTGATTTGGGGGAACTTTGAGCTTTAAGCATCTACACACTTTCTTTGCACTGACTCATTGTTCGGAAATTTTAACGGAAGTTGGGTAGCTAATGAACCTTCTAGGGTGATATGGCTGGCAAGTTATCGTGAGTAACAGCCTATAGGTAGGTTGTCTAGAGCCCAGTCACTAGACCATTCTCTTTTTGCTATCTTTAGGTAAATCTTATACCAGGGAAGCCACCTACTTAAAAAAAAGAAGTCAAAAAGAAAAGGAGAAAAGAAAAGAAAAAGAATAAGCCACACTTCGCTGCATGAGTATGGCTGCCAAGTTGTCGGTGGTAACAGCTCATCGACCGGTTGTCTAGAACCCAGCTTAATAAATGTACTGAAAATTCCCAAAACACTTAGGAAGAAGCGGAGAAGTAGAATAAATCGGGGAGATATACACTGGATTCACCATTGTGTTGACCCCGTAAAAATAAAAGTAGGGAGAAAGCTACCGGTTCTAAAGATACCTTTAGGCAGAATTCTCCTTTTAAGGTCACCTAGAGGCTTAGAAACCCGAAGTCCATTTTAATCGCAGATCAACGAGTCTATCACATTCACATTAAGATGCTTAGAAGTTAGGGTTCTCATCAAATCTTGGGTGAATTGAATGGCCGTAGAAAGCCACTCTTAAACCCTAAAACCTGAAAATTCAAAAAAGTTAGAAAAGAGGAAAAAGAGAAAAAGAAAATTTTCTTTGAATAAGGCGAGGGCTTGAGGCAGTCTACATTTTGGCAGATACTCGGGCACTATTGTGTCTTTGAACGTTCAGATCCTAAGTAGACATTTTCTTAGTGATTGAAAATAACTCATGCCCAAATAATCCAACCTGATTCTTTTATAAATAGCATATAGTTTTTGCTAGGGACTAGCAAAAGATAGGCATGGGGGTAGGATGTAAACATGTTTACACTACTTAAGATGTCTATTTATGTATGTTCTTAAGCATAGGACTGCATTGCATACTATAAATATTGCATAACATGCATCATCTTGCATTTAGATTAGTTTAAATAAAATGGAGGTTAATTGTCTCCTTTTATATTCATGGATAGGGAAAACTTTTTTTTGGGGCCTCGGATCGAAGATCCAATCGTACATATGTGATCAGGGCAACGATTGGAGTTCAATGACTCCAAGATCGCCCTAATCAAACATCTGTAGCATTAGATAGAGATTGGGAAACCCTAGAAAAGCAAGTGCCAAGATGGTGTGAATCTGCACTTTAAATGACAAATCCGACCACACGAATGGATTCGGATCGATGATCGCAGCCTAACGGTGCGAATATTGACTCAATCCGACAACCGTGGCACCATCTACATATCTAGAAGATGGATGGCCAAGATGGCGCCACATCGCACCATCTCGGCCGCCCAACCGGCTACCCTAAACTGCTGAAGCTTCTAGCATCCTCGCCTCTCAACCACTAGATCAAGATTAAACAGCTAAGAGTGTTCTCAAACCAGCGCCTTCGTTCTCTGAAGCCAAAGGAAGAAGCAATCTCGACCGTTGGATCTCATTCCAACGATCCAGATCGCATGCTACGAAGTTGCCCGCTCGCCCATCCACGCACTTAGCACAGTGGGCGAAAGCACTATCACGAGCAAGCGGCGTGTGATCGACTCCTCGTGAGCGGGTGTTGGAGTGCGAGTGAGCGGGCTCCGCGACCGCTTGATCGCGATTGAGCCATTGCAGTTGCTCAATTAGTTTCACGTGCTAGCACATGCCCGCGCGTGACGCGAGATTGCACGCGAGCATTGCACGCAGAAGAGGCAGGCGAAAAGCACTCTCAGCCTTTTGGTCTCATGATCGAACAGCCGAGATTTAGAGAATGTGGGCGGCATGGAAGATGAGCGGGCGTGACATAAAGACTCCTTGATTTTATCAAAATTGCAAATTCTATAGCCCACTTCCATATTTCCATACGAAATCGAAAATAGGATTGAATGAAATCAGAGAATAAAAACAAAGCAAAATGGATGGAAGTACTTACTACAAAACAAAGTAGAATGAAAAGAATTCTATCCATACTTCGATTATATATATGGATCTGGATAGGGAGTTCAGGCTATGTTTGATGATTTGTTCTGTAGAGATCTCATTTCTCCAATCCATTTTTTCTTCCTAGTTGGAAAGGATCGCGGCATAATAGACAAGTGACCTGACATTGGAAGAAAGGGGAATAGCCTCTTCCCTATTTCAAGGGATTCTCTCCAATATGGAAAATACTAAGAAGAATTCTCCCTTGACAGGAATCTATGTTGTATATGTAAATCCTAGATGTGAAAACAAGCATAATTCATCTATGATAATTCATCTATGAAAGGATAAAACAAGAATGGGCACCAATCCATATACAAAAAAAAATCACAAGGGCCCAAGAGATCAAAAGATCGAAATCATGAAAGAATCCTAAATCCAGTTTAGGAGGTTCGAATTCCATAAAGAATCAAACCCTAACCTAATATGGATAAAATTTTATATAATGATAGATAAATGAACCATACTTCTTCATTCATGATTCTTATTCATCTACTTGAGATTTTGTTGAGACTTTGGTTTGCAATGGACATTTCGAAAAGAGGTTGATTGAACTTGAAAATGGACTCATGGAATGAGTCCACGGTGGAATTGGATTCGATTGGACAAATGAATGTGATTTGTGAGGTACAGCAATTATTAGGAAATCATCGAGTGAGAGCCGTACCTATGAGTGCTACAAATGGTCTGACGAGAGGAATGGAAGTGATTGACACAAGAGCTCCTCTAAGTGTTCCAGTTGGTGGGCCTACTCTCGGACGAATTTTCAACATTCTTGGAGAGCCCGTTGATAACTTAGGTCCTGAAGATACTCGCACAACATCACCTATTCATCGATCTGCCCCTGCTTTTACAGAGTTAGATACAAAATTATCCATCTTTGAAACAGTGATTAAAGTGGTGGACCTTTGAGCTCCTTATCGTCGTGGAGGAAAAGTCGGATTGTTCGGAGGAGCTGGAGTGGGTAAAACAGTACTCATCATGGAATTGATCAACAACATTGCTAAAGTTCATGGGGGCATATCCGTATTTGGTGGAGTAGGCGAACGTACTCGTGAAGGAAATGATCTTTACATGGAAATGAAAGAATCCCGAGTGATTAATGAACAAAATATTGTAGAATCCAAAGTGTCTCTAGTCTATGGTCAGATGAATGAGCCACCGGGAGCTCATATGAGAGTTGGTTTGACTACCCTAACCATGGTGGAATATTTTCGAGATGTGAATGCGCAAGACGTACTTCTATTCATCGACACTTCGCCCACGATAGGGGTTTAGCGACGGTTTTATCCGTCACTAAAGACCCCTGATTTAATGTTTTTAGAGTTGTAATGACCAAATTGCCTCCACTCCTTGCAACTATAAAAGGAGACCCCCTCCACACAAATTATCATCCCTTCCTTCTCTTCTCTACCTCTCCAAAGCTTAAGAGAAGCTTGTCCCACACCTGGGATGCTCCTCGCGAGATAAAGTCAAATTTTGGCTCTCATTTCGGAAGTGGATCCCTCGACGATGATGACGTGCTGCTCCATTCTCGTTCCTCCTGCCTCGATCTCCTTCGTCCCACTCTGTCCTCCTTCATCCAGGCGATGTCTCGTCTAGCTCATCCTCCAAGCGATCATCGAGGAGGATAACTTCTCTCTCCCATTCTTCTTTACAACTTTCTAGTGTAGAATTTTCCCGCTTTCTAGTGTAGCTGATTTCCCGCTTTCTAGTGTAATTCTTCTTTGGTTTTATTGTATAAACACTTTGAATTATTGAATGCATGTTATCTCTCTCTCTAGTTTAGTCTGATTGTTATTATGGCTTCATTGTAATTACATCACTTCACTTTTCAAGAAAAATTCTAAATAAATATAATTGTGAATATAGATCGACGTAGCCTCCCTGAGTTTGACCTGGGATTTCCATTCTGATATAAATTTTATTTGTTGAACACGAGTTCTTCGCTTTCAAACTAAGATGACAGATTTTCAAAACCAAACACATTAGTGTAGCAACTCGCACGTTCAACACCGGTACATGGTGAATTGCATCCATCAATGGGATGTTTATTTAGACCTACTCAGAGAGCTTGATCAGGTCCTCCTTGAGAGCCACAGGTTTAGGTTTCTTCTTTCCTTTGGTCAAGGCCTCGGGAAATGGGACCTTAGTTGGTTCCTCTAGAATTGTCTCAGGTTTCTTATTAGGGATCGGGGTGTCCTGGATGACCAATCTAGTGTTAGAGCCTACACTCTCAGGTAAGTTGTGGCTAGGAAAAGGTGGGTCCTATGTTGCTTTGCCGCTACGTGTGGTGAAGAAATTTATTCCTGCCTAGTTCTGGTTTGGGCTAGGGAGGATAGGTTTCTGCTACTGAAATCCAAAATAAGAGGTTGAAGCACCCACCCTGTCAGGGGTTGGAGCAGAAGGGGCGTGATAGAAAGATTGGGCTTGGCCCTAATTTGGATTCATAACATGCCTCTGGTTCGGTACATTACTTGGATTCAGCAGAGGCTGAGAAGGGAGTGCACTTGGCTGGCGTGCACTTGCCAACTGGGCCAATTGATTTTGCAGCTTAGAGATCTCTTCTTTATGTTGTTTTTGCATGTCAACCAAGGTCTGGAGAATCAAAGATGTCTGATCTTCTTTAGGTGATTCAAATTGGAAGCTTTGATTGGGCCATGGTTGAATGGGTTGATACGGATGCATGTTTTATGGTTGGGGTTGGAATTGAGGTCTTGAATGTGGGTTATTTCCCGACCACACAAAGTTTGGATGATTACACCATCAAAGGTTGTAGGTATTTGAGAAGGGATTGTTCTGGATGGTGTAGAGATCCTCGTAGGTCTAAGGATCCCCAGAATAATCAAGGTAGGAGTGTTCAAAGTTCCCCCAACTGTGGTAGGCTGGCTCGGAGTTTCCACTGAAGCCATAATTGGATGGGGGTGGATACGTATCCATCCCGGGAGAGTGGTAGATATTGTGTGCAGCTTCCCTACCTGAGGGCGGTGGTGTATATGTGCTTTGTGATGTAGAGGTGGTCTTGTGTAGATGTTGAGTGATGTTGTTCACCTTCGTCTCAATGATGGAGACCTTATCCAATTGACTGGCTACTGATTAGCCCATAGTTGTAGGCTATTTAAGTATTTAAGTGCCTAGACATTAGGTTAATTCTAACATTTATTTAGCATAAATTAGGATGTAAATAGATTAACCAATTAGGAACATTATTTTCATTAACATAAAAGTTGAGGGTCTGTATATAAATGACCATAATATTTTAACATTATTTTATTTATTCTTCTTCTTTCAGGAACGACTGGCTGCTGCTCCAACGCCACCCAATGCCGCAGCGAAAACCATTCAAGGAGGAGTGGATATGTTGGATCTGGTCGGGCAGCTAATTTCAAATTTGTCCAGGCCACTACAAAAGGAGGAGGGAGGCAGCCGAGCTCGGGAGGCCTCCACCACTGACCCACCACTGTGTAGAGAGATCTCCTCTCTTCTATTCCATACTGCCGGCCTCAACCGTGGCAGCGAGTCTCCACCACCGTGGGCGTGTGGTGTAACAGGCCACACCGCCATCCGGAGCTCGTCCGCATTACCGTGAGCACCTTAGCGTGCATCTCCCTCACCGTCGTCACCAACCACCACCACCGCAGCTACCGTTCAACCACCCTTTCAATCACTTAAGATGTCCGGGAAATTTCCCGGACGTCTGAAGTCCACCTCCCAATCCAGAGCAATCTCCATCCTCCCACTTCACTTCCACCACCCGCTCACCTCCAGCCGCTCTCGCGCCCTCTGCCAAGAGGCTGCACACTCGCTCACCTCCAACCACGCTCGCCCTCCTCAGCCTGCAGCGCCCTCTTCCCACGCCTGCAGAACCGCCAGCAGCACCCGCTCTCCACGCGCAACAGCTTGCACACCCGCTCACCTACAACCACGCATGCCCTCCTCCTACCTGCAGCGCCCTCCTCCCACGCTTGTAGAACCACCAGCAGCACCTTCCCCGCGCCTGCAGAACCCCCAACCACGCCCACTAGCCTGCAGCCGCACCCGCGCCCACCAGCCTGCAGCGCCCTTCTCCTACGCCTGCAGAACCGCCAACAGCAGCACGCGGCAGTCCTCACCGCCAACAGGCCGTGCGCACTCACGCCAAAGCAACTGCGGCACTGGCTGCAGCACCTCCGCCGGAGCTCGTCCGGCTGCCTCCGGCCGCCGCACGACATGCCACCACCATAGCTTCGAGGCCCTCGGTCCAGGGGACTTCCTCCGAGCTTCCCGCGTCTGGCCATCCACTCCTCGTCGCGCAAGGCAAAGGGAAAAAAATCCCCTGTTTTGCTACAGTAACCTGCCAATTAAAAATTACATTTTCTGCCATTGTCACTTTTTAATAATATTTATTGATTCTGCATTGCAAAAAATATCCTCTAGTTTCTCAGAATTGTTATTTCAGCATTGTTTCTTGCTTCAACCTTAATCTGAAGGCAATTTTGGCTTGATTCTTGTCTAAACTAACTACGAACAAATGTTTTTAACTGGTGTGAATTTTAATACGTCATTGCCTCCCTGTGGATACGACCCGCTCCTCTGCGAGTGGTTATTTCTTTTTAAATATTGATTAGTCGATTTTTCCACCACATTAAACTGTAAACGACTTTAAAGCGAACAATCGACCAGTCAGCTACCAACTCCATGTCAACAAGTGTGGAAAGGCCTTGAGATTCATGTACCCATGATTGTTTGTCAATGCGTGGGTGGACATCTGGTCGTACATGTAAGCACCTCTATTTTGATGCACCAAAATTATGTTTATTGCTAAGACTGACATTGCAAGACTATCTTGGATTGAAGCCTCTGTTCAAGATACAAGTTTAGATAGTTGTTGATGTGCATCTTTTTCATTTATTTGAGTCTCGGACTTTGTTGTAGGGAACCTCAAATAAATCTCAAAAATGATGTTTTCTTATTTCTTTTCAAAACCTAATTTTAGGGTTATTGATCGATCAGACATACTAATTGATTGACCAAAATACTTTGTTTGACCAACCTACTTATTTGACCGATCAAATCAGTCCATTTTAGAAAGTTTAGAAAAATCCTCTTGATCGACCAACCATGCTAATTGATCGACCAACAATTAGTCGACCAACATCTTTAATTGATCGACCAAAGTACTCTTTGATCAACCAATTAAGCTTAATTGATCGACCGATTTTGTTTCCTATTCAAGCAAAACTTTTTGTATAAATAGAGGTCGTACGCAGCTCATTCATATACAACGTTTAATAGAAACACCATTCAAAAATAGATCTTCTCGTGCTTATTTCAAAAGGCTTTCACGTCTTATTCTTCATGCACTTTAGAAGCACAATGTCTTGAACCTCTGCAAAAAATTGGTTTGATCATTTATTGAGGTTCCATAAAATTCATTTTATTGTTATTCTATTTTGTTGTTTTGATTTACGGATCCCAAGCCTGTTTGGAAGATTTGTGGTTGTTGTTTTTGCTTCTCTTCAGGTTAAAAGAGAAGGGTTTGTAAGAGGTTGTGCCACCCTCGTTCAAGTGGTGTGAATAATGGATTGACTAGCTTGTACTAGTCGGAAAAATCCTAAGCTGGGAGGCTTAGGTAGTGGTTTTACGCGGATTGGGTTTCCACTATAAATCAGGTGGACTCTATGCATAAATCTCTATTGTCTTATTTTTAATCTGACACATAATTTTTTAAAGCAATAATATTTACCCCTCCCTTCTATCATTTAGTTATGATCCGTAGGATATTCTTCAACCCTCATTTGGTATTAGAGCCAAGTTGTCTAGAAGATGTCACAATTGTCTATGGACACATACACTGAGGGGCAATCTACTATTCATCCTCCGCTCTTTGACGGGACAAACTACGGATATTGGAAGACAAGGATGCAAATCTTCTTAGAGTCCATGGATTTTGAACTGTGGCACGTCATCGCCTCGAAGTATACTAGTCCTGAGATGAAGGAAGGAGTGGTCATGACACCAGATCAAAAGAAGATGGCAACTCACAATGCAAAAGCCATGAATGCAATCTTCTGTAGGCTTTCAAAAGTAGAATTCAACTACATCAATGCTTGCAAGACAGCCTACGAAATCTAGAACATCCTTGAAGTGACCCATGATGGCACGACAAAGGTAAAGGAAACTAGAGTGAATTTACTAACGCAAAATTATGAGCTTTTCAGGATGGAGAAAGATGAGTCGATCGAGGAAATGTTCACAAGGTTTATGGACTTTACAAGAGTCGATCAAGGAAATATGACTTTACAAGAGTGTGCCTGCATAATTATGTGCAAGTCAGAGCTGCCTCGATATTTTTGGGCTAAGGCTGTAAACACTGCTTGTTATATCCAAAATAGAACCCTGATCAGACCAATTCTAAAGAAGACACCTTTTGAACTCTATCATGTAAGAACACCTAGAATTTCCAACTTTAATATTTTCGAATGTCGATGTTTTATACTTAACGCTAAAGATAATATTGATAAGTTTGATGCAAAAAGCTCAGAAGGGATTTTCCTAGGCTATTCAACCAGAAGTAAAGCCTATAGGGTCTTTAATAAGAAGAATTCTGTTGTTGAATAAACCATGCATGTATCATTTGATGAAACATTAGTTCAACCTGAATCTTCCACGATTGATGATGATGATACAATAGATGATCCCTTAAATATTCCAGCAGATATTATTTCTAATGAACTACCCGAAGATATCTCTTTTGTAAAAGATCATCCTAGAGAACTAGTAATAGGAGACTTATCAAAAGGAGTTCAGACCAGATCTTCCCTTAACACATTAGCCTTTACAGCTTTTGTATCTCAATTAGAGCATAAAAATATTAAGGAAGCCTTCTTAAATAATTATTGGATTATTGCTATGGAAGATGAGCTAAAACAATTCAGGAAAAATCAAGTATGGGAACTTCTTTCAAAACCTGAGCAACAAACTATTATTGGAACCAAGTTGATTTTTAGGAACAAACTTGATGAATCAGGACATGTAGTTAGAAATAATGCTACACTTGTGGCTCAAGGATATAATCAAGAGGAAGGAATAGATTTTGATGAAACATCTGCACCTGTTGCCTGACTTGAATCTGTTAGAATGTTGCTAGCTTTTGCGGCACATATGGAATTCATGCTTTTCCAAGTGGATGTCAAAAGTGCTTGTTTAAATGGATTCATTAAGGAGGAAGTCTTTGTTAAGCAACCTCCAGGATTTGAAAATCCAAATCATCCAGAACACGTATGCAAATTAAATAAAGCATTGTATGGATTAAAACAAGCTCCACGAGCTTGGTATGAAAGATTAAAAACATACTTAATTGACAATGAGTTTAAAATTGGTCAAATCGATCCAACTTTATTTAGAAAAAGAAAACAAAATGAACTCCTAATAATTAAAATATATGTAGATCATATTATTTTCGATGCTACTAATGATCTAATTTGCCTAGAATTTGCAAATGTTATGCAGGATCAATTTGAAATGAGTATGATGGGAGAACCTAAGTTCTTCTTAGGTCTTCAGATTGATCAACTATCCTCCAGAATCTTCATATCTCAAACAAAATACACAACAGAGATATTAAAGAAATTCTCAATGGACAAAGTCAAAGTAAAGAGACACCGATGGCAGCTTCTACCCAATTAAAAATTGACGATGAAGTAAGTCAGTAGATCAAAAACTTTATAGGAGCATGATAGGTTCTCTATTATACTTAACTGCAAGTAGACATGGCATTCTATTTTCCACTTGTTTATGTGCTCGTTTTCAAGTAAACCCTAAGGAATCACATCTGAATGCTGTTAAAAGAATCCTTAGATATCTAAACAACACACAAGACTTAGGACTCTTCTATCTGAAGTCAGACACTTTGGAATTATATTCCTTTTGTGATGCTGACTATGCAGATAGCTTCACAGACCGAAAGAGTACTGGAGGAACTTGTTAATTTCTCGGAAATTCCCTAGTCTCTTGGTTCTCTAGAAAACAAAACACAGTATCTCCATCCATTATAGAAGCAAAATATGTAGCAGCATCCTTAGCATGGTCACAACTATTGTGGATGAAATAGACTTTAAAAGATTTTGGATTAATTTTTAAAGACAACAAAATCTTATGTGACAACACCAGTATAATCAACTTATCCAAGAATCTAGTACAACACTCTAGGACTAAACATATTGATATTAGACATCACTTTCTTAGAGATTATGTCGTAAAAGGGGACATCAACTTAGAATTTATTAACAAAGAAAAATAGCTAGCTGATATATTCACAAAACCTTTATCAAAAGATAGGTTTAATCAAATTTGTCAATCACTAGGCTTATCTAGATTAAAAGAGCTTAATTAAGTGGCCTAAAAATTGACTCTTTGACAGTTTTGATCCATTAATTTTCAAAAATTGATCGAGCAACCTTTGATCGATTAAAACTATTGTTTTGATCAACCAAAACTTGAATTTTGCCTGGCGGGAAATTTCCCTCCATGGTTCTCTCTTTTTGATCAATCAACTAAAATTTTTGATTGACCAAACTATTTGGGCAGGAATTTTCTCTCCAAACTTTCAAACTTTGATTGACCAAATACATATTTTGATTGATCATTTCTTGTTTTGATCAACCAAAATCAAATTTTGATCAACCAAAACTAGGTGGATTCACCTTTGCAATTGCCATCTCGTTTCCTCATTTTTTCTGTTGCAATCTTCACTTACCATTTCTAACCAATGTGATTATTACCTTAACTACATTTACCTATTTTTCTAATCACATTCTCTTTAAAAACACCTCATTTTTACCCCTAAACCCATCTTTTAGCCATCAAAAATGGTCCCAACTTCTCTCACACACTACCCCACAACCTTTACTCTCCTCTGATAGACCAAAGCTGCCGGCTCTGACCTCCTTGCACATGCCCTCCTCCGTGCGTGGGTCCCTCGTGCAATGGGTCTCGCAAGAGCGTGCCTGATCGTCGCATCTTCCATCGCACAACTTCGTGACCTCCGTGCTTGCACAACTTCAGCCTTCTCGCTCGACCTCTATCCAGCCTCCTTTTGATCAACCAACTTTGGTTCAATCTTGGTACATTCTAAACCTTGAATACATTCATCCCTTTGGATTTTTCTTATGTTTAAAATGTGCTTTGACTTACTCTAACTTGCTTGATCTTGTTTTTGTATTTATTTCTTGCAAAATCTTGCAACATACGTGAGTTTATCATCTGTCAAACAACCTTTTTTTCTAGTCTACGGTCTTTTGGTCGACCAAACCCCTTAGTTGATCGACCAAATGTCCGATTCTTTTTTGGTCGACCAGTCAAAATTTTTAATTGACCAACCATGTTTTCCAACACCTTATCATGGCACCAAAACGTCCATCCGGCTCTTCTAGTCATTCATTACTGAGGTTGCTCATGATCATTTCTCGCTGTTTGCGAAATTCTCTCAACATGTTGGTAGACCAGTTGATTTCACTTATTTAGAGTCTATTTTCCCTCGGATCTGTGAGAAATTTGCATACCATCAAATTTTATGTTTTGTTGAGTAGAACTTTTATGTGGGTTCCAAACATAGCCGCATTCCCGGTGTTGATCCCATGGCCTGTCACCTATTTTATGCCAATCTCAAAATATAGGTGAGGGCTCCAACATCGAGTTGACCTCGAATGTCTATAGGATAGAAGTTCTAGCCAATGTGGATGCTTTAACAGAGATTCTTGGTTGTCCTTCTATTGGACCTTCTTTTCTTGAGTTGCATCAGCAAACTCAGTCTGATACTATCAGGGAGACCCTACTCACTCCCTCTCATTTTGACTTGGGGCATCCTACCAAGTCACCCTTTTTGCCTTGCTTTCTGAATCGTGTTTTCTTGTGGAACTTTATATCCAAGTCCAAATCTTTTGAAAACTGCCCTGGTATTATGCTGATCACCATCTATGCTTAAATGAAGAACAAATGGTTCAACTGGAACCATTTGATTCTTTATCTCATGAGTAAACCGCCTAGTAGCTCCTTCCAGTTTGAGACACTTCTATCTCATATCTTTCTCCATTTCTGTGTACCCATGGACATTAATCACAAATAGTTTTTCACTCGTGTCTCCAATTTTGATAAACTCACTTATGCAAAGATGGAGCAAGCACAAGGAGCTCATGATGAGGGTGCACCACAAGAGCAGCAGTAGTAGGAGCAGACCATTGTACCTCCTCCGTTCCTGCCATATGAGCACTTCACTGCGACATGTCCACCTCCAGTGAGACCATCACCATCTTTCTACAACCAGGAATGGAGTCTCTTGGACAGATAGTTTTCAGGTAGGGACTTTGTCACTATACAGGATGTGACAACTGGTATTTCTTTGATGATGCATAGGTAGAGGGAGATAGACATGGTAATGATGAGACACGGGCATCAGGTATCAGAACACCTGAATGCTTAGAGTCAGTTTTTGGATAGACTTGGAGAGTCCATTCATAGCATTCAGCAACAACTTCATTGATCTCCTCAACCTTGTCGTTCAACTACCATGACTTCCACAACACCTCGTCCTCCTACTTCATCAGCTTCACTAGTAGTACCACCAGCAGACCAGCAGATCACTCCTCACAAGACATCCAGACATTCGATACCCCGTTTGTCAACTCAGTGATGCCTTTGCCTTGGTTAGCCTGCATCTTCTGAGAGATCAGACTCACTGGATTTTGAGCTAGATATTGATCTTCAGAGCACCATGGATGCATTTATGGCATTGCTAGATGATTAGGTGTTATATATGTTTGTATCCGTTTATTTTTGTCATGTATCAGTTTATCTTCTAGACTCTTTTATATGTTTTTTTTTTCTAGACATTTTATTATGATGTAGCATGAATATTATCTCCTTCAGTTTTATGTTATTATCTCTCTCAATGCATGATATTATATTGATGCTTATATTACTTGTTTAAGGGGGAGTTAATTGTGAAATAACGAGCAGCATGTTTACTTTTTGCTGAAACAAAAAGGGGGAGATATTATGCAAAGTTATTCAAAATTTTAATTTTGTTGTTATCAAAAAGGGGGAGAATGTAAGCACCTCTATTTTAATTCACCAAAATTATGTTTGTTGCTAAGACTGACATTTCAGGACTATCTTTGATTGAAGCCTCTGTTCAACACACAAGTTCAGATAGTTGCTGATGTGCGTCTTTTTCATTTATTTCAGTCTAGGAATCTGTTGTAAGGAACCTCAAATAAAACTCAAAAATAATTTTTTCACATATCATTCCAAAACCTAATTTTAGGGTTATTGATTGACCAGACATACTAATTGATCGACCAAAACACTTTGATTGACCAACCTACTTATTTGACCGATCAAATTAGTCCATTTTAGAAAGTTGAGAAAAATCCTCTTGATCGACCAACCAAGCTAATTGAACCAGCAAGTGATCGACCAAAGTACTTTTCGATCGACCAATTTTGTTTCCTATTCAAGCAAAAATTTTGGTATAAATAGAGGTCGTATGCAGCCCATTCATATACAACATTTAATAGAAACACCATTCAAAAATAGATCTTACGCTTATTGCAAAAGGCTTTCACGTCTCGTTCTTCATGCTCTTCGAAAGCACGATGTCTCAAACATCTACAAAAAATCAGTATGATAATTTATTGAGGTTCCATAGAATTCATTTTATTGTTATTCTATTTTGTTGTTTTGATTTACGGATCCCAAGCTTGTTTGGAAGATCCGTGGTTGTTGCTTTTGCTTCTCTTCTAGTTAAAAGAGAAGCGTTTCTAAGAGGTTGTGCCACCCTCATTCAAGTGGTGCGAATAGTGGGTTGACTAGCTTGTACTAGTAGGAGAAATCTTAAGCTGGGAGGCTTAGATAATGGTGTTTACCCGGATTGGGTTTCCACTATAAATCAAGTGTACTCTGTGCATGAATCTCTGCTGTCTTATTTTTAATTTGACTCTTAATTTTTTAAAGCAATACTATTCACCCCTCCCCTCTAGTATTTAGTTTCGATCCACAGGATATTCTCCAACCCTCAGTATGCACCCAGCAACTCATTGTTTAAGGAATTCTCACACATGATCTCGAGAATCCCCCAAATCTCATCTTCATGCTGACCCATGATGCTACCACCACAGGTTGCATTGACAAATAGATTGATATCATTACGGAGCCTATGGTAAAAGGATTGGACTTGTTCCCACTTTGGGACTCCGTGATGGGGGCATTTGCGCATGAGATCCAGAAAATGATCCCATGCCTCGTGTGGAGATTCTCTCACTCCTTGGGGGAAGTGTGTGATTTGGTGCCACATAGCGTTTGTGCGACCAATGTGATAGAATTTTTGCAGGAAGGTGGTTTGAAGTTCTTCCCATGTGTTGACCGTGTGTAGATAAGTTTGAAACCAGTAGGCAACTTTGTCGGCTAGAGAGAAGGAGAAGAATTTTAAGAGCAAGCCGTCTCGATTCTGCATGTCTGCCCCAAAGGTGTAGGCCATATGCTTTAGATTCTTGATGTGTTGGAAAGGATCCTTGGAGTTCAAGCCATGAAATTTTGGAGTCATGTGAAGCATACTAGGCTTGAGCTCCACCTCGAGTCCTCCCGCGGGGATATTGATTCATGGTTTGATCTCCACTGCTACGAGATTGCAATGATCTCGCATTTGAGGATGCAGCGGTGGGTTGAAGAAGGCATTGATCTGATCTCTAAAATCAAGGAATTATTGTGGTTCAAAGTTAGGTTGTTCTAGTTGATCCATAATTGTGATTGGAGGTTAGAGCTTAGAATCTGAGGAAGTGTCAATATGGTTTGGTTGTTAAATAAACACGGAGGTCAAGGCCTTGCCTCGACTAGAGTGAATAACTAATGGAGGCTTCAAGCTTGGTATTAAGGACCTCCTCCTGAGCATACACTGATGGAAAAGATGAAAGATAGAATGTCAGATGGACCTAATCGAGGCACCTAAAGATTTTTGGATGACTATAGAGGTTCAGGGCAGATGATACCCCTAGATCAAAAGGTCTTCCACCAGTGGATTACCTGGGCAACCAGGAAGGGAGAGTCTTGCAAAGACCCCTACAAGGTAGAGCGTCCCCACGAGTTACAAGGCTTCCCCCATCCAACTTTCCTTGTCACTGAGGGTCTAGGTAGACAAAAATGGTGACTTGACCTCTTAAGTCTACCAATTTTAAGTTGATAGAAAGGTGCTTATGATTCCACTTGAACTTTTAAGATACTTTCGTGCAAGGTGACCTAATTTAATGATTGTGTTAACCCACAAGGTGGGTCAACTTCACCTGTTTGTGCTTTGAGATTATTAGGTCCCACTTTTTAAGATTCAAGTGGATTTAGGGCCTGATTTTAGGGTTTGCTTGATTAGGTAGATTCAATCAAGGCTTAGGCACACACTGTTTGGAAAGGTTGATTCTTTTTTAAGCAAGTGTGTCTCTAAAACCCTGAGATGGAAACCCTAGTTTGCTCTAATTGGTCCAATTAATTAATTCCAAATGCACTACCTAGGGCTCAAGCAAGAAGGTGATAGCCCTAGATACCTTAAACCCTAAGTAGGTGCAAGAGTTATGGTTAGGGTTTGTCTAATCACATCAAATCTGGCAACTTGTGATGATTAATCTAAGAATAGAATGCAAGTTGATTCTAATTGATTTTTCTTTCTTAGCTTTTCAGAATCAGGGGCTTAATGAGGATGGAAAATGAGATGACCTACCCCTGGAGTGGCTATTGTGCGGCTGATCTTATTCCTTGGCTAAATTCCCTACACAGATCACAGCAAAATAGATAGAGCAAGTTAGTATCAAATCGGATATTGCAATCAAGAGATCAAATTATGTGTTGCTCCTCGACAATGGTGCTAAAATGTTCTACGCACTGAATCGGGGTTTTAAAATCACCTCGTTGTAATATAGCCAAAAATAGCGCATCAAAAAATAGAATTTATAGCTCGAAAGAAATCCGAGGTCGAACGTAGGGAGCACGTGCTGCAATAAATCTCAAAAATTGCAATTCTATCACAAGATAGTAATATATGATGAAAATTCTAAACTCAAATAATATGTATATAAGAACCAATGCTGATAGAGCAAAAAGATTAGGGTAAAATGGTGATTTGGATCACCAATTACCCTAATTACAATAATATCAAATATTTCAATAGTATCAATCAACTTAAATCCATGTAGGATAAGTGCACAGTGCACTCCCTTCAGAGATCAGAAGATGGAACTCTCAACTAGATGGCTTAGCCATCCAACTACTACAGTGCCAAGAGGGCAACCTTCACCTTCCTTCCCTTTATCTTTTCTTCTTCTGCCTCCTTAAGCTCAAGGGAAGGCACAACACAGAGCTTAGCACCAACACCAGTAGAGGCAAAGGCCTCCGTCAGAAATCACTAAATGTCGAGAGGAGGGCAGCAGAGCAAAACCCCCCTCCCCTTTCTCTTCTTTCCTGTTCCTTTCCCTTTCTATCTCTTCTCTAATCGGATCCGGGTATACGGGTAAATGGTTCAGAGCCTAGACCTATGTGGCATGGCTGCGGGAGAGAGAGTTCATGGGCACATGCGAGGGGACCTTACCCATGCTACTGAGGCAATTAGGCTGAAGCAAAAAAATAATTTATGTTGTGTAGGCACATCAGTGATATCCGAGGTGGGACTATCCCACCTGCTTCCTTTGTGTGAACCTGCAGCGGAGACGTCCTCCAAGTTGACGAGGGCGCTGCAGCCAAGGCCTTCAATTAAGGTTCTGAAAGGAGTCCTAGGACGCATCCACGTCTCCTAATGCCCAGACCTAGAGCTGCAAACGAAGAACAAGCTTTGAAGCTTGCTTTAAAGAAAGTTCTTCAATGGCCATGGAGGTCGATACCTGAAAGTCACAAAAATGGCCTCACGGCTATGTCAGAGGATTTCAAAAGCGTCGCGGGTGACGACAAGTGCAGTGCAGGTGCTTAGTTGTGATGGCGTGGTCAGAAACATTCGGGCGAAGGCCGTGTATGCAAATGAAAGCGTGTGTGCTTAGTGGCGTGATAGGGTAAGAAAACCCCACAATTTCTTGAGGGGTTTTACTCACGAGGAAGAGATGGAGCTTTTAGGATAGGTGGTGAGGCTTATGGTGTGGTGTAGTAGTTGGAGAGCCTCGCCGAAGTGGTTGCCGGAGGTGGAGAAGACGGAGATGGATATGAGCGATTGACAGTTACGTATGTGTTGTGAGTGTGGGAGAGAGAAGTAGAGGAAAGGAGGAAGATGTAGAGGGCCTTAGGAGCGGAGGAGATAGGCAGAGGGCTCTGGTTGTGGCTGACTGGAGCTAGAGAAGACGGAGATGACGATGATGTGGCAATGACAATTGAGGTAGAAGAATGTCCTCCCTTTGACCAAGGAGGTGCGCGAGGACGAGGGGAAGAAGATAGGAAATCCAATTTGATGGTTGGACAGCCAGAGGAGGGGGTTTGAAGGTGGTCGCTGGAGCAAAATCTGAAAGAAGTTTGAGAGGGAGGAGAAGAGGGTTTCTCAAGCCAAGATTTGCTAAGGAACTTGTGTTCTTAACCCCACTCCTTTTATAAGCCATTGGAAGGGGTTTAAGCCTTAGAGACTAAGCTTTCAAGCTTGGTAAGCTCGCCGACAAAGGATACCCACATCTCTCATGCATTCACATGAGAGATTGGTAAAGAATTGGAGCCCACGAATAGGTTTGATTTGAAGGCAATTACTTGATGAATCTCCCTTTCAATTTTGAGAGGGATTCGTCAAGTAATCGCCACATTCTTACCAATCAAAGCTCACCGGAATAGGATTCCTAATCGATAATGGTGGAGGGACCTTTTCTGTAAAGAGTGATGGCAAAGATAGGGGGCATTTTGTAAGGAATTCAAAAGATGAGGGGTTATTTGGGATAAAGAGTCAGACTTGGACCAAATTGCAAACTATGTCAAGCAATCTCTGATTGGGTCCAAATTTTGATACAAACCTAATTTGGACCTGAGGAATCCAATGGTAAAGCTGGATTTTGATTTTGACCTAGTTTGACTGGGTAATTTATGTAAAAACCTAAATTAAGGCAATAGTCTATTTGTGATTCTATTTTGGGTCAAAATGAGTTCTGATGGTCAATTCAAGGATGCCAAACCCTAGATAATGTTTTTCTATGAATTTTAGAGTGTTTATGTGAATTTTATGTTGGCCAAAAACTCAGTTAATTAAGAGGGTCTATTTTTAAGGTTTTGGATGTCTATTAATTCTTGAAATCCGTGAAAAACCTATTTCTGTCTGCATGAACCCACTTATTAGACATTAATGACTAAATGACCTTTAACGAACTCCTGGCATACCCCATGGTTACTTTGTATTTGTGATGAGATGGTAAAATTATAGAAATAACCCTATTTTCATCTTTTCTTCTCAAAATAACTCTTCCTGCTCTAGAGACCTTCTGACTGATATGTAGGAGCTTTTATTGACTTCATAAGACCAAATTGAGCTAGTTCTGGCTCATGATGGTGTTCCCATCAAGAAGAATGTGATAAAAACCCCATTTCTGATTATGAGGAAAATCTGAAGAATCTTGAGGCAGTTTTGGATTTAGGGTTGGATGAATTTATTACGTCTTCTAACACATACTAACTCTTGGATTTTGACATCGAGGAGTTCACAGAAGCTACATAATTGAAAATGAAAGAATTAGAGGCTATATTACATCTAGATTATGATTTTCCACACCTTAAGATAATGAATTGTTGCCCATTATATTTGAGGATTTGCACCTTGAATAGAATTTAAGCGATTCATATGAGATTTCTGACCAATCTAGGGATAAGATTGATTTAGGCAAATCGGGAGCTGTTAGGATGGAACACTGGGTCTTATTTGACACACCTATTATGCACCCACCCACACCCACAATCCACTCACGAAATGGTTCCTTATACCATTTTGGATTACACCACTCGAGTCCCTCCTTTTATTTCTCACCACTTTAAGGACCTATATGATTTGTTTCCCACTTGTGTCTCTATGTCCACCTCATATGCATTACTCATACATCATTCTATAGGGTTGCAACTCTCTATTTCACCCTTGCACCCGAATTTATCTTTATCTCTTGTATCACTTGGCTACAACCCAATCCAAGTCCCATTATTGTATTTTTTCGACTTTATGGGATTGGTATTCATGGGTAGTTGATCTGTGTTTCTAGTCCACTGCTGGCAACGGCACTCAAAGTCCCTATGATTTTGATTTCCCTCTCTTTTGTAATCATTGATCCATCTGATTGAGTTTTTTGCCTAGCTGGAGGCGTTAAACTCAGCATTTATACATAACATTTGCTTTCTGTTTTATACATAGCATATTTTATTTTTGCATATTATTCTTATCATGCTTGTGTTGGCAAATGCTGAATGAAGAATCAAGAATAATTTCAGGTGATTTCTATCCATTTACCCCCTATCTTACTTTATTTTCCTTTTATTCATGCATGAGGACATGCAAAAACTTAAGCATGGGGGAGAGGGTAATACAGAAACTAAAAATTTTTCCTACCAACACCATAGAAAATAGATTTTTATCAAGAGGTTTTATTAGAGATTTATTCTTTAGTTGATTTCTAAATTTAGAATCCAATACAATTTCATTGTTGCACATAGAATTTGCAATGGATCCACTGTGAAGGCTGATAGACATCTTTAGTTTGTCAAGAAGAAGCATTGCCTCTTTTCCTAAACCCTTAGACAGTAATTAGGAAGTCAGGCAAACCATCTTCCATTAGATCCACTAAACAATTGTGAGGTGAAATTACAGTGTCTACTAGTGCTCTATGTTTAGTACAAGGAATCTTAGTTTCTGGATAATTGGATAATGATACTCGGAGTTAGGCATAGTTTTTGCTCTCAGTTCTTGCGTACAAGTTCTTTGTGTGAATTTTTGAGAGCCACCAAATAAGGTAAATATGTAAAGAGCGGGTTCTAATAAAATTAGGACTTAGGGGGATGGTTACGACCGACCTTTACGGAATCCCCAGCTAAAGGAGGGTGTTAGTGTCAAAGGTCAGGAAATATGCTATCCCATCCATTCCTTTCCCGATGTCGAGAATAGGCACTTCCACCAAATAAGTCACCTGATATTCTCTTGAACATTACCAATCCTCAATAATGCCTCGTGAATAAAAATTTTCATGTAAAGAGGAAAAGATAGAAGAAAAAAAGTGTTGAGCTTTATTTATTTTTTTTCAAGTACATTGAGGCAACAATACCTACTACCATTACAATCTGCCAAATACAGCCTTGACCTACTTTTCATGTATTTCTAATTACCAAAATACTGGCTGAGGATTTTTGACTTAGTTACATTAGAACTTAAGTAAAGAGTTAATGCCATGAGAGACAATCAAATATATTTACAAATCTAGCAAGATTGTGAGCTTGAAAGGAAAAGAAAAAGAAAAGAAAAAGAGAAGAAAAGAGAAGGAAAAAGAGGGAGAGAGTCAGTACAAAGGAACTAAAGAGAGCACAGTTTCTCCATCTCTCTCTAAGTTGATTCATTTAATAGTCTAGAAATCTAGGTTCTATAGTACTAGTTTATATATAGCACCAGAGGAGTGTGAGCCACGAAATACAAACCTACTCAACTCAGACATCTTCTACCTAAGGCAAAAGTCGGGGCAAAGATTACAAATTATTTTGTTATAACCCTAAGGGAATAAGTTTGCCTATCCCAATAGACTTTTACTAGGTGTCAAGTATGTGCTTTAGTTGTGGATTCGATTTTCACTTGGATCTATTACAAAGGCTACAACACTACACTTTCACGATTATCTGGATTTCTAAATTTCTGGATGAAAATAAAAGAAATAGATTTCTAGTCAAACTCTTGATAAAATGCATTTAGTCTTGCATTTGCTAGGGACTAGCAAGATTTAGGAATGGGGGTATGATTGCACAACAATCATAGGACCTAATCTACCTAAATTAAGTTAGATCCTAGCCTAACTTATGAATAATGCATGCATGAGCAACATATTTTTCATCATAGTTGATTTGTTAGCTATGTAAATGATAATGCTATTTTATGTTCTAATTGGTATGCAATAATAGTTGTAGATGATTTGGGGACACTGATGATAAATTCGACCATACAGATGGACTCAGAGTGACGATCGCAGTCCGATGGTGAAAAGTCACCTCAATTAGAACTTTGTATTACCAACTACAAAGGCGGGAAGATGGACGGTCAGGATGGCACCACGTGGCGCCATCTCAATGGCTTACCTAATGGTAACACCATCATTTGTTATAACTAACTTGAATTAGTTGAACTCCAGTGATAAATGCTCCTAAATGATCATCTGAGGATTGTAAATCCGTGCTGAACTGATCTGAGAAGAAGATAGGAAAACAAGGTTAATTATCTATCTTACCATCTAATCACAAATGCAAGTTAGCCAAGGGGTTTATCAGGGGTTAATTCAAGGTCAAATGAACTTTAATATCCAATAAGTGGGCTCACATTGACTGTATCTGGGTTTCACACATTTCGAGGACGAAAATAGTACTAAAAATTCCAATTATTAGCCCCACTTAAATTGAAAAGGTTCTGGTTGAGATAAATTCAATGTAAACCTCCTAAAATCATTGAAAATTATTCTAAGAGGTTTAGTGCCTTCACATTGACCATCTAGACCTATTTTGACCAATAATAAAGATTCAGACGGGAATTTGCCCTAATTTGGGCTCCTTTGCAATTTAACAAGGCAAACATGGTCAAAACTCAAATCCAATTTCACCATTATATTTTTTGGGTCCAAATTAGGTTAACATCAAAATTTGGGCCCAATCAGAAACCATGTTGACCAAGTTTGTATTTTAGTCCCTAAAAACTCTATTTCTCACATCTAGACCCTTAGGTTTCAAGTTTATTACCAAAAGGCTCCTAGCTTTGCTGTCTTCTTCATGATTAGGTCCCTTCCACCTGCAACTCCTAAACTGAGTCAAACCCAACTTTAATTGGTGAGATCTCTTCGATTCCTATTTGGAGGGATTAATTACCAAGAAACCCCCTTCCATCTAAATCAGATCTCATGTCCTAACTCAAGGGTGGTTGTCCTGGCGAGCTCACAAAAAACATGGGTTGTTCTTGATTCCAAATCCAAATTCATTGCACCTAATTTTCCTAATTGAGCTCATATTTGAGCTCTATATAAGCTCTATGAAGTTCCCACGTCTTCTTTAGCCTAGTTTAAGTCACAAAACATCTTCCCCTTCTCCCTCTGACTACCTCTGACCACGACTCTGATGACCCCCCTCAACTTCTTCCTTAGGCTGGCCAACCACCAAATTGGCCAGCTGATAGGTCCACTTTAGGGGACAAAATTAGAGCCTATGTACATGGCCATTGAGATAAGAAGTGAATTTAGAGTATCCATTATATTAACAGAATTATATAAGAGGTAAAATTGTCATTTCATGCATTACTTCATTATGAAAGGGTAATTTGGGTGGAATCCTAGTCAATTTAGAATGCCATTTGATTTGTCACATGGAAGGAAAAATTCTCCACTTTCCATTAGAATTATTTTCCAGGGAAATCCTCTTTTTGGAAGTCTCGTGCAAAAGGAAAAAATTAAAGAAAAGGAAAAACAATAAAAGGGGAAACAAATTGACAGACATATCTCTCTCTCCTCAAATCTCTCTTCTCTTTTTGGTAACACGAAGTAACGAATAACTTTCTCTCTTTGATTCTTTCTCTCTCGTATTCTTGTCTTTCTCTATATATGTGCAAGAAAGATGACACAGAATGATATCCCTCCACGAGAGGTTGGCCCTCTCCAAAGGCAGGAGGCAACTCCTCCACCGTCGACGCCACGAAAACCACCGCATCTCCCCATGATAACGATCACTGCCACATCTCGCCCATGACAACGATCATCACCGTGTCTCGCCTCTGACGACCACCACCGTGTCTCACCTACGCTAAATCCATCACCACAGTCAGTGATGATAACACCGACATCCGCAACCACATCCGCTACTATGTTCTCAACTCGACTGCATCTCCAACTTCATGATCCTGCTTCACCACTATGACAACCACCACTGTGCTCCATCTCCACTACTGTGCATCCTCCCCCACACTTAAGATGTCCAGGCACTTCTCCAGACATCTGAGGAGGGAGGCTGGCCTCATCTTCCCCGAACTCTATCTCTTCTTCGACTCAACTCTTTGCGCACCTCCTCCTCCATAGCTCATGCCCACAGCCAACAACGTGCCCTCGTGCAACTATACCACTACACGGATAGCCACCTCACATGCAAGCACAATGCTCCCTCCCTGTGTGTGCACGCACACTAACACCAATAGCCATAGCAGTCGGCCTCCCCCTCCTCTCCTTCTTCAAAACTGTTCTTCTTCTCCAAGAAGAACCCAATGCCAGCCGTCCATCTCCACATACAGCCACTGCCACAGACCACCATTCTCCACGTCGTCGGCTCCGTTGAGCTCACTTCGACCTCACGAGCTTGGCCAAGCCCTCAGATGTGCCCACCACGACCCAAGTGCAAGCGTGGAGTAACCCAGCACCGGCAGGCTCTTTCTCGCCATCTGACAACCTCCGACCGCCACTATCGGCACCACCACCGCCATCGGGATCCCCTCATCACTGGCAACCTCCTTTGAGCTCTGCACCTCCAACCGTGCCTCCCTCTCCATGTGTGCACGAGGGGAACGAACTCCCCTGTTTCACTATAGTTTAGGTTCTATTAATATTTATGAAAAATGCCATTGCCACTTATCATTTATTTGATAAATTATTTCAGGTGAATTTGCTTGTGTGCCCTCCTGAATCTCTCTATTTCGTATTGATGTCAATTCAAGCCACTCTTCATCTCATTTGATGCTACAACTTAATGACAATTTTATTTTGCATCATATTAGCCTCATACAAAGTATCCAAATAATACACTAAAAATATTGGTGGATTTATTGCAATTGTTCCTCCCTATGGATACGACCTGATTTTGTGGTTCAAAGTCAATATATTTTTAGTAATTTTTGATCGAGAGCTTTCCACCACAATGCTTAGTATGGCGTATTACTTTTTCTGACTATTTCGGCAAGCGAAAATCTCCCATTCATCGGCCCTCCATCTTCTTTTCCTTCCTTAGCTCCTCACTAGGCACAGCAGGAGCCTCCAACCCTGTCGTCCTCGTCTTTCTCCCCCACCAGAGATTTTAGCTCCCTCGACTCTAGCAAGCCACGTCTGTGAGGCTACATTCCCCTTTCATCCCATAAAATAGGTTATCTTCTCCCTCTCCTTTCACGAAATCACCTATCTCCCCCGTCATCTTCTTCATGTCCAGCAAAGCTCTGGTGAGCTTTGTCCGATCACCATATGTCACGGTATGCTCTGTCACCACCACCATTACCTTCGCTCCAAGCCACTGATCAAATGCCTCAAGGAAATTTGAGGCTTTGATGGTTCCTTCACCCCATCAGACAAACCCATAATCCACCACCATTGTCGTCTTCGACCAACCTCCACAGACCACCAAACTCCATGAAACCACTTCCATCACCTTCCTTGCCTCATGGCAACTCCTTCGAGCCATTTAATTGGGGCTTTTAGTTTCAGGTGCTTCATGCCGTCGTTGTCATCGCCGCCATCATTCGTTCATCTCCGACTGCCATACACCTTGCCACCAGCACCTCGAGGTGCGGTTTCACCCCACAAGCCAAGCTACACCTCCAATTGACTATGAGAGCCCCAGCAGTAGCAATAATCTAGTGGAACTCCATCAGCTGCAAACATATGAAGGAGTTGGGACTTAGTCCTACTTCATGAAATGTTAAAATTGAAAAAAGTGTATAAGGTTTGAGTGCATTGCTTTGCTGCCTTAAGACACATAGGGTGAGGTCCATGGCATGGGAGCCTACTTCTAGGTCCGAATCCGTTTACTCAATTACTTGATTACTTATGATCCGATTTTGAGGAGAGAGAAAGGAGGGAATTTTTGAGGGAAGGAGGGGGTTTTCCACTATGTATCCTTGGGATTCGTGCCTACATTTAGGAAAATTCTGAGGCTATTAGGGCTTGGACTTTAAGGCATCTGATGATTGCTAGGGACATCTGATCTGAGAAGAAATTGACTCTGACGTGGCTGAGTAATTGAGAATTGATTAGGAATTGCGCTGAGTATTAGTGGGGCTTAATTGGTGGTTTCAACCACCATTTTTAGGCTTCACTTTATGTTTTTTCCCTTTGACTCTTGAGATACAGTTTGAATTACGATTGAATATCTTTTTAGTCGATTGCTTCATTGCATATTATATTTGTGATTGATTATTGTTCTCATTTCTATTATTTTGATTAGTGGATTAAATTGCCATATTTGCCCCTGAGAATGCCCACGGAACTCACGATTTTTCGAGCACTTATAAATTTAAATGTCAATTCGATTTTCGTCACTATACTACAACGTGATATTTTCCTAAGCTACGACGAATTTCTACTCCAACACTATCGCCGCCCCCATCCACTGAAGAACATTCCATGCACTTTGTGGGCTGTTGGATCCTCATCCCACGACCACAAACGTGCCACGTCATCGGCTCCTCAGTGCTCCATCAAGGTAAGCCTCGTCTTGGCCGTTGGATTGTCATCCATCGATCAATAGCGATCATGGGTTAAATCAAAAGTGCAACCATCCGCGTGCATAGCATGTTGGTTAGCACCCTCGAAGGAGAGCTGGAGGCAAGCATTCAAAGTGCGAAGAGCAATAAAATTGAGGTGGTGGTGACGCACGATGAAATTGGAGCATCGATTTTCAATTGGATGATGCTGGAGCTCAACACATGGCATGTGTGGGCACGTACGATTGAGGCACACGATGATGCGCGGTTGCACGCACAATTGCATGCGATGAGCGGTGAGGTGGTAGCGGTGTGCAATCTTTGTCGTCGATTGTCACGATTAAGCGACCGAGATTGAAAGCATGCACGATGAGCATAGAGGCAATTGATCGGGCGACGCAAAGAGCGCGATGTGGCACATTCTACTGTGAGCATGCAATGAGCGTGTGATGGAGGTGCATTGATGAGGGTTTTTGTTGTGATCTGAGCCTTAAATCTCAAGATTGACAGCTCTTGCTCCTCCATATCGATTACACTGATTGGGGGTCTGAAAAAACCCATTTTGCCCCTCACTTTGGCTATGAAAAGGACCCCAGACCCCCCATTAGAGAGGAATTCCACCTCCGCATATCACCCGTTCCCTTTATTGAGCCCATATTTGTGGGCTATTTAGGTATTTCAATGCCTAGACATTAAGTTATTTTTAACAGTTATTTAGTATGCATTAGGATGTAAATAGATTTGACTTTATTGCATAATTCATGAATTACATTCATAATTAAATGCATTTAGAATTGACTTAGAATGGCAAGCATTTGATTAGTTAACCAATTAGGTGCATTACATGCATTATTTTGTTTTAACAGAAAAATTAAGGGTTTGCACATAAATAACCCATCATTTCTTTTCCATTTTTATTTATTCTATTCTTCTTAACGGCTGCAGGAGTTGTGGCGATTGAAGGGCAGCATTGAAGAGGTGACGAAAGTGGATCTTGGTCGCCCACGTTGGTCGTCGCTCCATCTCCTTCCATCAACCATCGCAAGCCATTCTCCCTGCAGTATAAGAAGAAGCTCCTTCACTAAGCACCGCAAGCCATCATCCCACTCCACCACCGTGTAGAGCTTGGAGCTCATCCATTCCACACTATGTGCCTCTACCACGGTGAGAGCTTTGCTATTGTGGGCAAGTAGGGTGATAGCCCACATCGCCGTCTATTGAGTCTTGCAATCTATCACCATGCTTCTTCACCCGCTTCATCACTGTGCTTCTCCCACTCAACCAACCCATTATCTACAGCTCACCAGCACCACGCCCTCACCGTGCGCACACCTTCCTCTATTTCTTCTTTGTTCAACAACAACAACACCCACTCCACAACCCAACACAGCCTTCAAGCACAATGCACCATCACCATCTTCACTTCCTTCTTCTTCTTCATTCTTCATCTCCAACTACAATCCACAACCCAATAGCAACAGACCCACCACCAGCATGCCGCTCCTGCCCTCTGTCATCCTCAAGCACCATGACCTTGCATGCCACCTCTGCTCACTCCTCGCCACTTGCACACGCTCCTGTCCCCCTTCCCCTCGCTATGCCTCAGCTCGCAAGCAATAGAGGTCGTGCGCCACCCAGCACGCCACTCCACCACAGTACCTTCACATGCCTCGCTCCTCCAAGACTTGCATGTCCTCTCCACTAGCACTGTGCACAGCCGCCCAGCACTAGAGTGTCGCTCACGCACCTCCACCTACACGTGGAGCCGCTTCACAGCAGCAACAGTCAACAGTTGATGAGCTGGTTTTTGCAGAGAAAAGTTAGGGTTTCAGGAAACCTGTCATTACAATCACAAAACTAGCTATTAAATAAAATTTACCGAAACTTGAAAGGGAGTCCCAGCTTGAACACGAGCAGGCGACATTTGTTTCTTGAAATTCGCATTTTGCTTTCTTTACTTTTGGCATTTTGAGGGGTTTGTTATTTTTTTGGTATTTTGAAATAAGACTAGCTACTTGAATAAAGAGAGTAGAATATCAGCAAAACAAGTAAGCTAAGCTAATCTAAAACTAAATATAGAGAAATGAAATTGATAAATTAAGAATGGAGTTTATTACAATTACACTAAGTATAAATATGCTAAATAAAATAACAAGAGAATGAATATGAGAACGAATCTCCCAAAGCGAATGTCTGGTGAGACGACAATGCTTGGTGGTAGCTTGAATGGAGGAGATGAGGTGCTGGACATCGGGGATGAGGTGTTGGAGGAGTTTGGGTAAAGGATCGCTTGACCATGCTGTGGGAATATGAATCAGGAGGTGGAGGTGATTGTCTACCTGAATGGAGGTGGGGGGACAACTCTGTGGTCTCCTATGAAGGTGGTAAGGGTAAGGTTGAATATTTGGTGGAGTAGGGGAGTATTACACCAATAGGAGGTCGTGGAGCTTGGGAATGAGCTCTTGGGAGCTTGGGAAGCTTCTTGGAGCTCATGGATAGCTGGGAATAGCTAGGTTGACATGAATGGCAATGGGGAGGTGTAGGTGGGCTTATATAGGTGGAAGGGAGGAGTGTGCTATAGCCATGCACCAAATGCACCACCCACGCACAGCTACACACAGCGTAGCGCACGCACTCATGCATCCCATGTTTGGTGCTAGCACATCTGTGCACAGAAATGCCAGATGCTGGAGTGTCCGCAGGCCGTTGGATCGCAAGTGGGTGGTGCGGATCGAGCGGAAGTCGCACGTGCTTAAATTTGAATTGCACAACTAGGCCCGAGAACGTCAGCCGTTGGATTCGTGATCGTGCAGCTAAGGGCACGTGTGGATTGCACCTTCATGAAATTTGAATGTGAGCGCATCGCACCTTCGCGAAGATCCGACAATGGAGAGCACGCACGGTCATCTTAAATGGGTTACCCAAATTTCATACGTATGACTTAGCATGCATCTGTGCATTGTCAGACAAGTGTCTAATCATGTGTGCGCAATCCTAATCGCTCAATCAAGATCGAGCGGTCCAATTTTGCTAGCATTGAACAGGCTGTAGCGAATCGATGCTTGAACCCGCGCCTCTTTCTTAAGGAATGCGTGTGCTACCAATTTGGCAAAGCACTTGATGATAACGTTATCATTAGCCATATGTAGCTTTATTTAGCCATAATCCATTGATAAATGCTCCTACATAACCATAGGAAGACCGTAATTAACTGCATATTCATTCCGAAAGATAAACATTAAAATAGGGGTAAAACTACAATTTTAATAGAATATCCTAATTACAGAGCAATCATTGGATTTCCCAGGGGTCAAATAAAGGTCAAATGGTCATAAATGTCTAATAAGTGGTTTCATGAAGAACAAACGTGTTTTCACGTGTTTCGAGAATTAATGGACATCTAAAACCCTAAAAAAAACCCGCTTAATTAACTAAAGTTCTGGTCAAAATAAAATTCACCTAAACCTTTCAAAAATCATATAAAAATATTCCCTAAGGTTTGGTACCTTTCGTTTGACCATTGGAACCCATTTTGACCTAAACAGAGTCTGAGTTGGATAGTTACCCTAATTTGGGTTTCTATGCAAATTACCAAGTGATAACACCACGCAAGGGCGTAGTAATTAGGTTGAATATGGCCCATATTTAGAATAAAAGGCACAACATAAAGTAGAATAGGAGCATTGCATGCATCAAGTACCAAGATTGCTTATAAACTGTATTAATGGCCATTTGTGTAAAGCATTTGTCAAAGCAGGCCTCAGATGAGCAATCGGACCGCACTGATGGATTAAGGACGACGAACAGAGTCTAACGGACTCAAGATCGGCCAAATCCGACATCCGGAGCTCCCACAATGGGCCCAAGAAATCCTGACCGTTGATCTGGAGATCAACGGCCCAGAACGCACCACGTCGCCCCGCCCCCGCCGCCCGCACGCCCCCAAGCCAGCCAAGGACGCATCTCGGCCGTTGATCTTCGATCGAACGGCCGAGATCCGCGCGCTCGCCCGCGGTCGCCGCGACAAAGCGCGGGCGTGGCGCAACGGTTAGCGCGCACGCCCGCGTCGCGGCGACGCGCGTTCGAATCGCGCGGAGCGGAAATCAATTGCGAGTGAAGGGCGCGGCAAAATTGAACCGCGCGATCAGCAGCGAGCGGTTAGGATTGCGCCACGCAGCGCGACGACAGCGCCCCACCGGGCGGAAACGCGCGCGCGCACGCGCGCCCGAAGCGCGATCTTAGCGCAGGCGCGGGAGGATCTCAGCTGTCCGATCTTCAATCGGACGGCTCTCGTTCGACATCCACGGATCGCACCTGAAGAGAGAGAGGGGCGGGCGGCTGACCGGCGGCAGGAGGGCTTCACCGACGTATCTGGAAGCGGTTTTAGCGACGTTCTGGATGTCGCTAAAGCACATTCTTCTTTTAGGAAGCCCTTAACTCTATTTAAACCCCCTTCTACCACCATTCAAGGCATCCTCTCCCACTTGCAACTACTCCACTCCTCTCCTAGCTAGTCTTAGGCACTCTTGTAATCGCCGGAGACGACGAGCCGCCGACGGAGACTCCTCCACCGCCGTGGCTGCCTCGTCGCTCTCCACTCTCTCTCTACCTCTCTCTCTCTCTTTTAAGCTTTCATTTACTTTTGTTGAAGCATGTATTTAATATTGTAAACCATGAACTATGAATGCATGTTTAATGAAATTATTTTTCATTTAGTTGCCTTTTTAATTTCTGTTTAAAGTGCATGATCAAAACCAAGAGCTTTCTAACCCTAAACTCTCTCTATCTCTCGCTTTTCAAAACCGTTTCTTTCGCAAGCAAAACTCCGCCTTTTTCGTGACAACAAGTGGTAAACAAAATCCGATTTCCACGCCTCCCTGAGATCGACACTCGGGCTCACCTCCGTTTACTTCTTTTAAAACCGACGTATCAAGTGCAACTATAACGACACCTCTTAACACACACGCACGAAGGCACGTCAGTTTTTGGCGCCGTTGCCGGGGAGGCAACGGATTTGTTTTATCACCTCCATTCCACACTCATTCTCATATCGTCTAATGCCCTATTTTCCTTTTTACTTGACGGTTGCAGGAATTCGGCGCATGGACGGCGAAGCGACGCATTCCACTATGGTAGCAAGGAAGTAGACGCCTCGAGGACCGATAGTGAGTACTCTCTCTCTCATTGTTTGCTTGCGTGAAAAAGCTAAAAAAATCATAAAAACTGAAAAAAATTGGCGTGGCGAATGATTGCTTGACCCACATTCTTAACACACCACCCTACAAAAAAATGTACACTCTAATATGCTGGACAAATTCTTGGAGTGTTCTTTTCTTTCTCTCTTGAGTGTTGTTTGCGAAGCCACCGTGAGTTGACCTGGGCCGCACCACTCAACCCTAAAAACTAACTCATCTAATAGAAGCTGCACGATCTTTAGGATGAGTACACTAGGGTTTTTAGAGCCTCTACAAGATAAAAAGGAAATCTACTTTCACCAAGTTGTGTGTAGAACTTGACGTGCCCATTGAAACTTGTCTGAAAGCATTAAGACACGTCAACCCTAAAAAACACTAAAGTAAGGATGAAACATTAAAAGACACCACACCCTAAAAATTCTTGCTTAAAAACCCTGTTTTATAGAAGCACACACCTTGAAAAGTGGAAAATTAAGAGGCACCACCCCAATCAACGCCTCATCACATTACCCTAAGCACAAGCACTATCCTAACCCATTAAAACTGAGAAGACGTGCCCTAGGCAGGACTGAGTTAAGTCTCAAAAGGTGAGGTTTTGTTTGCTAGGCACTTGGCTTTCATTCCCTTGGTAGAATCTGGTGGCTAGGCTGCGGGGCAGTGTCAAACGACCGCGGTTGTGGGGTCTATGGAACCGGAGGCGCAAGCCAAAGGAAGAACCTTCCCTGCAATCCCCTCGTAATCAACCTGGCCAGATTAGCCTTGGGAAGGGGAGTCCAGTGTTTACGGACTTAATCAACCTTTGTGAGATTTCTAGGTCTCCTAAGGAATACACCATAAGGATTAGGCTTGTTTGTTTGATTGAGTGCACAACTCTCTCTCATCTGTTCTTCCCGCATCCCTCCATTTCTTCCATGGATTTCAATGCCTATCCATCTTACCCAAATTACCCCCAACAGGATTTGTATGCTAACCCAAGTAGACCATACCCACAGCCGACTTGGGCTAACCAACCACCAAGTTGGGGATGCAACCTAGAATATCCCTCTTCGCCCAACTATGACCAAACCACACCAACCTCTTATTGGAATACACCCAACATAGCCACCCAAGGGTATGATTCAAATCATGGGGCTCCATATCTCGATTGTCCTCACGATGCCTCCTCATTTAGGTCCGACCCGCTCTACTGTGATAGGACCTACACTTTAGGAGAACACCAAGAACCCTACCCATCTCAAGATAATAACCAAGAAAGGTCATCTGAATTCAACAACCTTGCCTACTTGACCTTTGGATTAGGAGTTCTAGACAAATGGAAATCAGAAAATGATCAGAAATCTAGGCAAGCCCAGGATCATCAACCTCCGATTTGGTCCCCTGATGAAGAATCTGACTGGGAGGAGGACTTAGAACCTCAACTATTCTGGAGTAGGACCAAACAGAGAATGGTTCCTCTTGAAGAACTGGACCCTGAACATGACAGAATAGAGGACCCACCCAAGAACCTAAACACCAATATGGATTCTGATCCACAACCTCAACCATACTCTCTTAACCTGGATTTCAAGGAGGAAATCCAAAGGACACCAAATGACACCATGTCAATTCTTGATAACCTCCAGTTAGAACTACACAGACAGAATCAAGAATTGGTTAAAGGGCAACATGCCATGTTGGAGTTGTTCCAACAATTGGGGGAAGAAGGCCAAAGAAAGCTGTTGCATACAACGCCATTCATGGAATTCATAAAGCAAGGACCTACCATGATCAATTGGACTACACCTAGTCATCCTGATTTGGTTCAGTCCACCATTGATACCCCTCAGGAGTTGGATAGCTCAGTGGATAAGGAAAGTAAGGATTCCTTGGAGCACAATTTGGGGAGCATTGAGAACAAACATCAGGAGGAAACTGAGAAGGTGAGGGGAGAGACCTTGGAATCTGAATCTAATCAGCTCAAGACAAGTAATCCGGTGGGAGTAGCAGCCAACGTCGGAGATGGAGAATGGAGTTACAATTTCAAAGAAATTGATTATGAATCGGTTAGAATCCCCATCACAAATTTGGAGGAGGGTCGAGAGAAAGAATATGATCTAGAGGATGAAATTGACCCTACCTCTAATGCAACCCCAAACAGTGAATCTGATACAAAGGAGGTTGAAGAAAATATTCTTGAGATCAAGGGCTTGGAGGGAATGAGCAATGAAACCATAGTTGCGGAAGAGATGGATTCGTCTTTGAAGAGAAGACTCATGCTTGGTTGTAGGGCTCAGTATGAAACTCTGGACTTTGTTACTTGCCCTACCAGAATAAAGATCCCGCAACCCGAATGCACTAGAATTGATACACTTTCGATGGATTACAATTTTATGGGGACACAAGCTGAATATAAGACCTACATCTTTAGTGTTTGGCATATCATATTTGGGGTGCGTTCGTCCACAGCAACTTGTTTGCATGCCCACAAACTAAGAGAGGATCTGACACGGGCATGCATGATATATCTGTTACAGAATTCCCGCCCCTTAGGAACGGGACTCCACCACAACCTTATCCGCATCTGTGGACTTCTGATTTTGGGTCTGGTTAATTTTGAACATACCTTCTTGACCCAAGTCATTCCTGTTTGTGCACCGCCCAGCTGGAGGCGTTAAACTCAGCGCTTCCTGGGAGGCAACCCAGCGGATTCAGACTGATCTGGTAGTCTACGTCACTCAGGTACTATCTTTTTAAACCCTTCTGCATCCATGAATCTGCCAATGAGGACATTGTCCAACTTAAGCATGGGGGGGATGGTAAATTGCATAATCCTGAGCTTAATTAATCAGTCTGAATGAATAAAAAAAAAAAAAAAATTTGAATTTAGGAAGAAAAACTTAGGTATTAGAAACTTGTCAATAGTGGGAAATAATACAAAAAGAACTTAAACACTTAGACTTTTCAGGCCTTCAGGCTTAATCAGCCCTGGTGTCCGTTAAGATATAGATTTAGCGGTGAGTCCTGGCAACTTTAAGCTATTCTAATCCACCTACTAAATAAGGTGATAAGTATACGACTTATCAACTCATCCTCTAACTCAAGAAAACTTTGAGTCTAAGCATCTGCACACATTTCTACACAGACTCACTTCTCGGAGATTTTGGCAGAAATTGGGTAGCTAATGAACTCTCTAGGGTGGTATGGCTGGCAAGTTGTCGTGGGTAACAGCCCATTGGCAGGTTGTCCAGAACCCAGCCACAGGCCATTTCTTTTTCACTGCCTCTAGGTACATTTGAGATTAGGGAAGCCACCTACGTAAAAAAAATAATAATTAAAAAAAAAAAGGAAAAAAAAGGAAAAAGAAGAAAAGAAAATAAACCACACTTCACCGCACAAGTATGGCTGGCAAGTGATCGTGGGTAACAGCCCATTGGTCGGTTGTCCAAAGCCCAGCTCAATAATTGCACAAAAAAAAGAAGACCAAAAGCACCTAAGGAAGAAGCGGGGAAGTAGTACAAGCCGGGGAGATATACACTGGAAATCCTTGTGTTGACCCCAAGTAAAATGAACGCAGGGAGAAAGCTACCAATCGAACAAATACACCTTCAGGCAAAAATTTATTTTCTTTTCCGGTCACCTAGAGGCGTAGAAACTCGAAGTCTGTCTCAATTACCGTTAAGTAAGTCTATCACAACATTCACACCAAGATGCTTAGCACTTAGGGTTTTGACCGAGTTTTGGGTGGGTTGGGTAGCCGTAAAAAGTTACCAACCCACACTGAATTCTAAAAATTCTAAAAAGACATATATAGATATATACGTATACATAAGTATAGTTATATATACAAAGCACGGATTCGGGCGATTCATATTTTGGCAGACACCCGGGCGCTGCTTAGTCTTTGTAGATTAAGATCTTCGTATAGTTCCTCTTATTGACAAGTAACGAAGTGCCTAAGCAATTACTTCTTGAATTCGCCAAAGAAATAAAGGCTAGAATAAACCTTGCTAGGGACTAGCAAGGAGTAAGCATGGGGGTATGATAACACCACGCAAGGGGGTAGTAATTAGGTTGAATATGGCCCATATTTAGAATAAAAGGCACAACATAAAGTAGAATAGGAGCATTGCATGCATCAAGTACCAAGATTGCTTATAAACTGTATTAATGGCCATTTGTGTAAAGCATTTGTCAAAGCAGGCCTCAGATGAGCAATCGGACCGCACGGATGGATTCAGGACGACGAACGGAGTCTAACGGACTCAAGATCGGCCAAATCCGACATCCGGAGCTCCCACAATGGGCCCAAGAAATCCTGACCGTTGATCTAGAGATCAACGGTCCAGAACGTGCCACGTCGCCCCGCCCCCGCCGCTCGCACGCCCCCAAGCCAGCCAAGGACGCATCTCGGCCGTTGATCTTCGATCGAACGGTCGAGATCCGCGCGCTCGCCCGCGGTCGCCGCGACAAAGCGCGGGCGTGGCGCAACGGTTAGCGCGCACGCCCGCGTCGCGGCGACGCGCGTTCGAATCGCGCGGAGCGGAAATCAATTGCGAGCGAAGCGAGCGGTTAGGATTGCGCCACGCGGCGCGACGACAGCGCCCCACCGGGCGGAAACGCGCGCGCGCACGCGCGCCCGAAGCGCGATCTTAGCGCAGGCGCGGGAGGATCTCAGCTGTCCGATCTTCAATCGGACGGCTCTCGTTCAACATCCACGGATCGCACCTGAAGAGAGAGAGGGGCGGGTGGCTGACCGGCGGCAGGAGGGCTTCACCGACGTATCTGGAAGCGGTTTTAGCGACGTTCTGGATGTCGCTAAAGCACATTCTTCTTTTAGGAAGCCCTTAACTCTATTTAAACCCCCTTCTACCACCATTCAAGGCATCCTCTCCCACTTGCAACTACTCCACTCCTCTCCTAGCTAGTCTTAGGCACTCTTGTAATCGCCGGAGACGACGAGCCGCCGACGGAGCCTCCTCCACCGCCGTGGCTGCCTCGTCGCTCTCCACTCTCTCTCTACCTCTCTCTCTCTCTTTTAAGCTTTCATTTACTTTTGTTGAAGCATGTATTTAATATTGTAAACCATGAACTATGAATGCATGTTTAATGAAATTATTTTTCATTTAGTTGCCTTTTTAATTTCTGTTTAAAGTGCATGATCAAAACCAAGAGCTTTCTAACCCTAAACTCTCTCTATCTCTCGCTTTTCAAAACCGTTTCTTTCGCAAGCAAAACTCCGCCTTTTTCGTGACAACAAGTGGTAAACAAAATCCGATTTCCACGCCTCCCTGAGATCGACACTCGGACTCACCTCCGTTTACTTCTTTTAAAATCGACGTATCAAGTGCAACTATAACGACACCTCTTAACACACACGCACGAAGGCACGTCACCAAGTCAACCTTGGTCAAAACCTAAATCCTACTTCACCATCAGATTTCTTGGGTCCAAATTAGATTTATACCAAAATTTGGGCCCAATCAGAGATCTTAACCAAGTTTATATTTTGGTCTAGTCTGATTCTTCTCTCACTTAAACCCTTAACTTTCAAAATATATTGTAAATACCCCCTTGACTTCATCATCTTCTTCACAAATAGGTCCCCACTGCCTTCAGACTCCTAAACCCATCACCAACGACCATCAATCAAGGAGTTCTCCTTGATTTCTCTCCCAATCTCTTCCAAAATTGGAAGGGAGACTCTGGAGAGATTTCCCTACAATCTGAGCCACATCTTGGGCTCTAATTCCTACTCAAAACCTAATGCGAATCATTTGAAGGATTGGGTCTCCTATTTCACGAAGCTTCGAAGCTTCCAAGCTTAGTTTCCAAGCTTGGAAAGCTCCTTTGAGGCCTATATAAGGACCCCTGAGGACAAATCGTCCTCCTTAGCAAGGTTTGGGGCCAAAAACCTCTTCAGATCCCTACCTCCAGACCTTCTCCAACTGAGCTCCGGCGACCTTCCCAAACCCCTTTCTTTCGACCATTAGATGGTCAAATTACGTGGCCCATCTTCTTCCTCACCTTCCTCTCCCTCTCGCTGATCAAAGCGAAGGTTCCTTAACCTCCTTCCTCGACGTCACCCACCAGAGAGTTCTTCTTCTCCATCGTCGACCTGCTAAAATCGGCGCAGACCCTACCCATTTCGTCCAATTAGACGAGGTTAGATAGGTTTCCCTAGATTCTTAGGGTAACTTCCACTATTCAAAACCTATAAACAACCCTCGACACCGACGTTCACCGTCACCTCCTTCACCTCTGGCAACACCTCCAGCGAGGTCTGCCCATCACGTCATGACGAGTCGATTTTCGCTTTCGAAAATTTTGATTAAGAAGATTTATTGTTATATTTCTAAGTGGCGGAAAAATGACTAATGAAAATAATTACAATTAAAATTAAACCACTCACAGGAGAGCAGGTCGTGTCCACAGGGAGGCAATGACTTATTTAAAATCTCAATTAGGTAGAAATCAAGTTCGTTGAAATATTCGTCAAATCAAACAATGCCTATGTAGCCATGAAAGTAAACCTTAAATTTATGGAGAAGTCAAGGGTTGTTGACATAATTTTCACATAAGAAAATTATCCTTGTGTAAGGGTATGCCATGTACTTTTCACTTGCATGCATACTAAAATGTAATTCAAAATTAAATGCAATGCATATAAAGATGAATCAATAAGGCTTAACAATTCTCTAGAAGAATAAGCATAAAGCCATAAATTCACCACAATTTAATTAATCAAAGAAATAAAAATGAATGTTGACAATGGCAATTTCCATAAATAGAAACTCACACAAAAATAGGGGATTATACCTCTCTCCTCCTCATGCATGGGAGAGAGGCTCATTTGAGGAGCTACTCTGAGAAAAGGTTGGCCGAAGCGAGGACTTCACGGCGGTGGCGCGTCGTGAGATGGCCTAAGCCAGATGGATGGAGGAGAGAAGCGGCAACGATGGTGATGGTTGTCACTGCTGCTCTTGTGCGTAGGAATGGAGCTGCTGAAGGGCATTGGAGTACACGCGCTACGTGTGGGCGGAGCAGCTAGAGTAGCACACTCTCTGCGCACGCTGTTAGAGGTGAGGGTTGATGCTGCAATGGGTGGGCAGTTGCTACAGCTGGAGGGCACGCGACGGGTGCTACAGGCAGAGGTGCAGCAAGGGAGGCACGCGCAGACTGGAAGTGGGGCGGGCTCTGTGCTCGGGCGGAGGTGCAGGAGGGTGTCAGCTGAGCTGCTGGTGGGTGCACGCCTGCTGCGGTGTGAAGGTTCCCTACTAGGAGGGGTGACGTAATAATATGCGGAAATAAAATATAAAGCAATCTCACAAAAATCAATCGCACAATGTACACAGGTATTTTTAGGTGGAAACCCAAACCGGGTGAAAACCACCACCTAACCCTCTCGAGTTAGGATTTTCCGATCAACCAAGTTGATCAAAATCCACTAAACGAATCACTTTAAACGAGGGTGATTCAACCTCAGTACAACCACGCTACAAGTACGAGGGTAGCGTTCCTCAACCCCTTCTCTCCACGAGAAGGATTTTGTCCCACGAAGGAGACGGGAATTCGCAAAGCGAATACCCAACCAAAATACAAAGATAAAATAAAACAACAGTCCTATAGAGCCAACAAAATTAAACCTAGCTTCTATAGGAAATAGGAAACTCCCCTTTGCAAGGAGTGCGTCGACGATGACGCGGTGCGTGTGCCACGCGATGGCGCTACGTCGCTCTAATTATCAACACCGGGAGAGCGGGTGCGCAACGGTTGAATGCTCTCAAGAAAATGGAGCTTGAGCTTAGAGAGCAAGTGCTTCTTGGACACAAGAGAGTGGAAATACTTGATCTTAGTGTATCTTGGTCTCTCTAGGTGTATATCTTGTGTGTCTAAGTGTATCCAAGTGTGTTTTTGTGTTGCAAAGGCTCCCCTCTAGTTATAGAGGCCTTAGGAAGGCTTTGGAAGGCTTAGAAAAGCTTCCATAGCCGTTGGGTGCAAAGCCCAAGGGAATCAGGCCGAAATCAGGACAATGATTGCATTTGACAGGGTTATCAGACGTCTAACTCTGGCATCAGATGTCTGGAAGGCCACTTTAAGACGTCTGATTACAAGGTCAGACGTCTGATTCTATGCGGGTTTCTCCCTGACTTGAATCAGATCTAAACAGGGTTTTTGTGCAAGTCCATCAGACGACATACAGGACGTCTGGCACTATGTCTGGACGTCTGGAAACCTACTTTTACTGTGGGAATTGATTTCCAAACGTTGCAACGGCTAGAAAATCTCTGAGAAGAGATTTTGGGTCAGCCGAGGCAAAACGGTCATTTATCAGACGTCTGGTAAGTCCTATGGACGTCTGATAAGGCTCTAACGGTCATATTCTTGAGCGTCTTCTAAGCCAGCCAACGGTCCACTAACTGGACGTCTGGCAAAGTCATCAGACGTCTCCTAAGACGTCAGGTCTAAGGTCTGGACGTCTGATTTCATCAGACAGAACTAACTATGTCCAACCTAACAGTTATCAGACGTCTGAAACAACAGTCAGACGTCTTAAAATTCTTTATCAGACGTCTGATTTTGGAATTAGACGTCTGGAAGTGTTGTTTGAGCCCTATATTGGTTTTCTAAGTATTCTACAGAAAACATAAGTATCCTAGGGTTGTGCAGGTGTTCCTAGGACTACTTTTAGGGTACTTTGAGGCTCTTTAACATAATGTTCTAAGGAATCAAAAAGAGCAAGAAAATAAATACAAGAGATACATGAAAGGATAAAAAAGAATCTATCCTATTCTTCTTGTCTTCCATCTCCAATCTTTCGCTCCACGCGAACCTCCTGTGTTTTCCGTCAAGCTCCTCCAATCCGTCCTGGATGCGAGCTTGAACTCCGTCTAAACACGTCCACATTTGCAATTGACCTGAAATCTAGGACTCAAATTGCAAATGTTAAATAACACGTGTTTTGTTATCATCAAAACAAATGATCGTGGTGCTCTAGCACCAACAATCTCCCCCTTTTTGATGATGACAAAACCGTAAATAATAATGCATAAAAATCCTCCCCCTTTTTGACATTATCAAAAAGGTTTAATTGATTTTACATTTCCTATAACTCCCCCTTAAAACATGCTCTTCTATTAGTTAACAAAGGTAATATCCTCCCCCTTTTTGTAACAATGCGATAGCTATTATTTTTCTCCCCCTTTCTAAAGGAAATTTAGCTACCTTATATCTCCCCCTTAAAAATTGACAATTAGCTCATCCTTTTTTAACTCCCCCTATCTAAATGCTTATGATAAAAAGATAGGGTAAAGGGTTTTACCTCACCTACCATGGCCAATAAAATGGCCCGAATGGTGGTGGTGGATGCCACATCGGATGGGGCTCCCATCCGTAGCTTGGAGGCTCGGGCATTGGCGCCGGTCTCCAATCTGGTGGTCGACGTGCGGCGGGTCCGTCGTTTGTTCGCCGTCTCGTCGGTCTTCTTTTTCTCCTCCTTGGTCTACTCCTTGGTTCTCCCAATTCGAGTTGACCAGCCTTGAGTTTGTAGGTCCAGTCCTGTGTATTGTAGTTATCCCTGAATCCTACAAAACAAGATTCTAATTCTTTCTTCGGTATCCAAGTGAGCTTGGATCCGGATTTGTTAGAAGGTCTCCTTGATGGAGATCCTTTCTCAACCTCAGGGCTATAAAACTTATCTACTTTGTTGATTAATTTGTTAGAATTTTCCCTAAGACATGCAATTTCTCTTTCTATAATTTGCATCTTAGTCTTTAAATCAAAAATTTCTAACTTTAGACTATTATTTTCCTCAATCAATTTATTATTTTCATTGATGAGGTTTTGATTTTCTAATAATAGGTTATCATTTTTAGGACTAGCTTCTAGATCCTTAAGTTGTTTTTCTAACCTATTATTTTCATTTTTAAGAAAACTAAGGTTCTTTTTAATGCTTTTATTTTCTACCCTAAGTGATTTACTAATCTCAAAAAGTTCATTAAAAGCATCTTGTAAATCTAGGTTTACCTCATTGTCGAAGTCGCTTTCGCTGTCGATGTCGCTTTCTCCGATTGCCATGAAACCAAGGCACGTGGTTTCCTTCTCTCCGAGATCTTCTTCCGAACTCGTCTCCTCATGAGTGCCTTCCAACCTCCTCCATATCTCGTGAGCGGTGGTGCACTCTTGGATTCGTTTGAATTCTTTCGGACTCAACGCGCAATACAAGGCATTCATTGCCTTTGCGTTGAGTGAGAGATCTTGAATCTGCAGCTGCGAGTAGCCTGCATCCGGTCGCTCCGGGATCTCGTATGAGGCTTCGAAACGTCCCCATAGAGCGAAGTTCGTGGCTTGAAGCCACATCCACATCCTCAGCTTCCAGTAGCTGTAGTTGTTCCCGTCAAAGTAGGGCGGACGGGTTGTGGACTGTCCCTCCGAAATCCTACACGCGGAACTGCTTCCCTCCATCGATCTTCTTGCTTGGTTGTTACGCCGAAACAGCAAGACCTACTCTGATACCAATTGAAGGTTCCCTACTAGGAGGGGTGACGTAATAATATGCGGAAATAAAATATAAAGCAATCTCACAAAAATCAATCGCACAATGTACACAGGTATTTTTAGGTGGAAACCCAAACCGGGTGAAAACCACCACCTAACCCTCTCGAGTTAGGATTTTCCGATCAACCAAGTTGATCAAAATCCACTAAACGAATCACTTTAAACGAGGGTGATTCAACCTCAGTACAACCACGCTACAAGTACGAGGGTAGCGTTCCTCAACCCCTTCTCTCCACGAGAAGGATTTTGTCCCACGAAGGAGACGGGAATTCGCAAAGCGAATACCCAACCAAAATACAAAGATAAAATAAAACAACAGTCCTATAGAGCCAACAAAATTAAACCTAGCTTCTATAGGAAATAGGAAACTCCCCTTTGCAAGGAGTGCGTCGACGATGACGCGGTGCGTGTGCCATGCGATGGCGCTACGTCGCTCTCGTTATCAACGCCGGGAGAGCGGGTGCGCAACGGTTGAATGCTCTCAATAAAATGGAGCTTGAGCTTAGAGAGCAAGTGCTTCTTGGACACAAGAGAGTGGAAATACTTGATCTTAGTGTATCTTGGTCTCTCTAGGTGTATATCTTGTGTGTCTAAGTGTATCCAAGTGTGTTTTTGTGTTGCAAAGGCTCCCCTCTATTTATAGAGGCCTTAGGAAGGCTTTGGAAGGCTTAGAAAAGCTTCCATAGCCGTTGGGTGCAAAGCCCAAGGGAATCAGGCCGAAATCAGGACAATGATTACATTTGACAGGGTTATCAGACGTCTAACTCTGGCATCAGATGTCTGGAAGGCCACTTTAAGACGTCTGATTACAAGGTCAGACGTCTGATTCTATGCGGGTTTCTCCCTGACTTGAATCAGATCTAAACAGGGTTTTTGTGCAAGTCCATCAGACGACATACAGGACGTCTGGCACTATGTCTGGACGTCTGGAAACCTACTTTTACTGTGGGAATTGATTTCCAAACGTTGCAACGGCTAGAAAATCTCTGAGAAGAGATTTTGGGTCAGCCGAGGCAAAACGATCATTTATCAGACGTCTGGTAAGTCCTATGGACGTCTGATAAGGCTCTAACGGTCATATTCTTGAGCGTCTTCTAAGCCAGCCAACGGTCCACTAACTGGACGTCTGGCAAAGTCATCAGACGTCTCCTAAGACGTCTGGTCTAAGGTCTGGACGTCTTATTTCATCAGACAGAACTAACTATGTCCAGCCTAACAGTTATCAGACGTCTGAAACAACAGTCAGACGTCTTAAAATTCTTTATCAGACGTCTGATTTTGGAATTAGACGTCTGGAAGTGTTGTTTGAGCCCTATATTGGTTTTCTAAGTATTCTACAGAAAACCTAAGTATCCTAGGGTTGTGCAGGTGTTCCTAGGACTACTTTTAGGGTAATTTGAGGCTCTTTAACATAATGTTCTAAGGAATCAAAAAGAGCAAGAAAATAAATACAAGAGATACATGAAAGGATAAAAAAGAATCTATCCTATTCTTCTTGTCTTCCATCTCCAATCTTTCGCTCCACGCGAACCTCCTGTGTTTTCCGTCAAGCTCCTCCAATCCGTCCTGGATGCGAGCTTGAACTCCGTCTAAACACGTCCACATTTGCAATTGACCTGAAATCTAGGACTCAAATTGCAAATGTTAAATAACACGTGTTTTGTTATCATCAAAACAAATGATCGTGGTGCTCTAGCACCAACACGGTGGAGGTCCAGCATGCGCGGGCGGACTGCTGTGAGGGGCAGGCACATGCGAATGGCGCTACTGCAGAAGGTGAAACAAGTCGAGGGTGCTGGAGGGAGGTGCCTACGCTTGGTGATGGACGTGCACGGGGATGGTGCTGGTGGGTGTGGTGGTGAAGATGAAGCACAGTGATGCATGGACTTTGATTGGCGGTGTGGGCTGTCACACCACATGCCCATGGTGGTGGAGCCACGTTGCCACAGTTGAGGCCGGTGGTGAGGAGCGGATGAGAAACTAGGCTCTCTACACAGTGAGGAAAGGGGTGGTGGCCTCTTCTGAACGGCAGCCATTCCTCATCCTTTGTAGCTGCCTGCATGGATTTGAATGGAGAGGTGGGAGTCGATCCACGTTCTCCGCTCATCCTTGAATGTAGGTTTTAGTGCAGGCAGCTGGTGGCGTTGGAGCGGCAAATTCCTGTTGAGAAGAGAAAATGAATAATAATAAAAAGATTGGTTTATTTATGTTCAAACCCTCAATAAAATGTTAATGCATATAATGTAACCTAAAGACTAATGCATGTTATTCTAATGCATACAAGCAAATATATATAAACTAACTTATTTATATCTTAATACATGATATGTATACACTAATATCAATCTAATTCCTAGGCACTTACGTAACTATATATCCCACAAATATGGGCTCATCGCCTCACACCATCAACTGCCTCGTCACCTACTCCACAACCTCTGTCGCACCTCATCGCACGAAACCCCTCCAACATTTTGGCTCCGTTGCTAAGGAGCAATGTGCAATTCACCGCTATTCTTTATTTTATTTGATTATATTTGAGCACTAACTTGCCCTATTTGATTTCTTGTGATTTCGCAAGGTAGATCAAGCAAAGATCTTCCGTGCAAAACAGCCACTCCAGGGCAGGTAACTTTTCTATTCTTCCCTAGTCAACCTTCTAATCTTAGGAAGATAAAAAAGGAAACAAAAGAATTAGGAATCACCTGCCTTATTTTCTTAGTAATTCATCATTTAAAAGGCAAGTTTTCCTAATTTGTGAAAAAATTCACATATGATTGAAGCCTGAGATGATTTTGATTAGACATTCCCCATCCTGATTTCCTGTACCTACTAGGGATTATGATTAATTTCTAATCTTCTTGGACTATGCACTTCTTGTTTGAAGTCTTGGAAGAATAATTGGAGATCAAATTGGAAAAAAAGCCAATTAGGGTTTTTCAGCATTTAGTACACATATTGACTGGATTAAAGGAAATCAACCCTCCCACATTTGTTTGCTACCCAAGCCCCTATTTTAAAAGATCTAATCAGGTAGAACCCCAAAAATCAAGCTCTAAGATTCACTTGAACCCTAAAATTGTGGACCTCATTACCTGAGAGTCAATTCAAGGTGATTTCTAAATTTTTAGCTAGATTTCATTTTGCCATCTTTAGGGCAGGATAGGTGAAGTTGACCTACATTGTCGGCCAACCAACCTACAAACTAGGTCACAAGTCAAATCAACTTCTAATCAAGTGAAACTTAAGGCACTAATTAAGCTAAAATTAGTAGACTTAAGGTCTTAAGTCTGTACATTCCGGTCTACTTGGAATAGCAGTGACAAGGAAGGTCGGGTGGGGGAAACCCTGTAACCTGTGGGGATGCTCTACCTTGTAAGGGTCTTTGTAGGGATCTCCCTTCTTGGTTGCCCAGGTATTTCTTGGGTATGTGGATTTTGGATTCAGAGGTATCATCCGCCTCGAAACAGCCTTAGTCATCAAAAAATCTTTAGGTGCCTTGATTGGATCCACATAATATCCAGTCCCTCATCTTTTCTATAGAGCACATACACAGGAAGGTCATTAGGTTGTTAACCTAAGAGACCTCATTAGATCTTCTTGGGAATCTCTTTTAGATCTAATTAACTTCAATCTAACTTGATTTTGATTCTACATCTTGATTCCACCACCTGATTTGAAAATTCAACCTGGCATGTTAGGAAAAGTAATTAAGAAACCTGTGTCCCAAATGACTTTCAAGGATAAGATGATTGAGGCTACCTATAGACACCATGAAGAATATTATGAAACCTTAAATACGGACATTTAGGATAAATTTATAAAAACAACATACCACATTTTGAACCGTTTCAAAATAGCATGGGCACAAATAAAACACGATTCATCCTAGGATGATCTTTTAGCATAATATAGGGAATTAATGAAATTACATTGCAACGAGTATCTACAATGTTGGTCAAATCCTTCACTTTTGGAAAAACACCACGATCTCATGAAAAAATGGAGAGAATTGCTAAATGAGTTATATAGAATTATTGATCAAAAATGCCCGTCAGAAGTTAATAAGACATCTTGGAGTAATTATGATGGTCAATATGATTCCACAAATTTCGGGTTTGATGATCATAATTGTTGTAGACCCCCAACCCAAATGAATTCAGATTCAAATTTCATAACAATTGACATACCTGATCTTGATGAGGGCTGGGAGGATCCTATTGCACTTATTCACAATTCTGAACCAACCCTAGAAAAACATGAAGCTGGTCTATTAAGCTTAGATTTCCCCAACACCTGTGATGATGAGCTTAAAATAGAACCTCTCGAGAGTGTAAATTCCTCCCCTTATTTTGATAAGGTGACTCTCGAGAGCAATTCTGACATCCCTGTAGAGACCAGCCTAGATCCTAGTGACCCAATGCCTACCTTTGACCTAGAATCTGGATCTAAGCCTAATTGGGATGATTATGATGTCCCATATGATGAGACACAGATTTCAAATCTAAATTACTATTTAGGGGCTATATTTGACGATTACACCTCTCCAACCTCCTTAGAGACATAAATTGATTTTTTGAAAGTCACACCAATCTATGATACAGCAACCAAGGAGTTGGAAGAGTTGGGAATCAATTGGGCCTACCCTAAGAGCCAAGAACCTGAGCCCATGACTAATCAGAACACCTTTTGCAGCTCAGAATCTGAAAAGAGGTTAGATCCAAGTCAGGTTGCTGATTCTTCACATCTTGACTCTCTCTGTGGTGGAACTCCCAATCCAGAATCAGACTCGAAAACTTATTCTCACAAATTCTCCAATGATTTCGAATACCACTCCGATTTTGGAGAACCTTTGTTTCCTAACGATTATGAACCAATCGATGACCTCAATACCCATGACCCATTTTTCGACTCTGACTCTGAGGTCCCTGATCCCAAAATCATTGATTCGAAATTAGGTTCCATTGAGATGTAACCGTTCCTTCTTTATTTTTAGGAATCAGAAATAATAAGTGTCGAGAGTGTCTGCAATCCAAAGTTTGAATCTTTTCTTGACTTAGATTTCCATGATCCTATAAGCACTCTTCAGGCATTTACCTTTGATTTTAATGGCCATTACGAGGACTCTCTAGATGAACATACTTTTGAATCCTTTCTAGAGGAGACCTCAACACACATAGTTCTCAAGGAAGCCACCTCTTCAAATTCACATACAAAACCTTCTCAAATCCGTTTCCAACCTCGATCCGTTACTAGAATCAATTTATACTCTGATTCACTTCTCTATGATCCAATCGCACATGATTATTCTCCATCTTTTGATCGGGATTCAAATATCAATCAGAATACAAATCACATCCCATCCTCTTTTGATCCTATTAGTAGGGTTCCTACATCCTCTACAGCTCTGTTCTCATTTGAGGATCCCTACTCTGACCAGGATGATTGGAATTAGCCAAACCCACGATTCACACTGCCACATCTTTTTGAGTCACAAAACACCTGGTGGGCTCTGCATCTCTTGATCCACATCCATCAACCCACCAGACTGATTGGGTTTGGGTTGCAACATCAACCTGTCAATTTAAAAAAGCACCTGGTTGGACCATTACATTTTTTATCAAGGTGCTTATTCTACAAAATTCTATTGATTTAACCACTCCTCCATGACCACCTTTTGATCGGCTGAAGGCATTAAATTTAGCGCTTAACAGGAGGCAATCCGTCATTCCAATAACCCAAGACCCTTCCTATTATCCTTTTGAGCTACACGATACTACACTCTGAGTTTAGTTTTAGAATAACCGACTCCACTTTTGGTACTTGTATCAAAGCTTGAAATCGTCTGCAATAGCCACCCTAACCCGTTCACCCACCCTTTTGATCCAATTCTAACCCTTGAACCAAACTGATTTCATACCCTCTGGTTTACAAAGAGGACATTGCAAAACTTAGGCATGGAGGGGTGTTAAAGTGCAAACACACAAAATTCATGTTTCTGAAGAGTTCTCAGAAAAAAATTACTCATTCAAAAAATCAAAAAAATAAAAAAATTGAAAAAGAACAAAAAAATGGAGAAAAGAGAGGAAAATTTTGTGAGCTTAATTGCATATCATTCTTGAGGAGGAAAGGGGAGGTGATTTAAATGTCAAAAAGGAGCAACAATTTGAAACAAAAAAGGGATAGTCATTAGTAAATGATTATGGAATCTACTTAAGTTCTAGACCAAATCAAAAGAGAAAAATTAAGTCCGAAAATAATAGAGAGGCAAAGAGATTAGTATCAGTGCTGATCTTAGGCCTCTTGAGCTTATTTGTAGGCTTAAACATTCATGTATCTATTAAGATCTGGATAGTCCTCAAAAGGTTAAGGAAAATGCGAAGCTTTTGTATTAGGTCTAAGGCTTAGGGATTATTCAGCCTCGTTAATTGACCTCAGGTTTACAGGACTCGGTAACCTAAGCACCCTAATCCACACACAAGTCTAGTTCAGTGACCTTAATCAATCAAAATCATGAAAAAGCATTTATTCTGTTTTGAAAAAGCTGCCTAGATTTGGAGCGACTTATCAACAAAAGTTGATTTGGACAAGTTCTTAGCATAGAAAGGTGGGAAATTACCCTCAAAGATGTGCAATAACATATCTTCTCCTCAGTTTTTGTCTCCTAAGATATCTAAATATCCTACTAAGGGCTTGTAAGCAACTTATGCTAATTTAGGTGCCATGGGTAGGATTATCCTGAAATGTTGATCGCCAGGGCCTGAATTTAGCTATAGAATGCCATGGGTGGCACTAACTCGAAATGTCGAAAGCCAGTTTTCTGGGGTTGCCATGGGAGGTGCTATCTCAATGCATCGAAAGCCAAGGACCTTAAGAGGATTGATAGTGAGAACTAGGAATATGATACAGAACATGTTTTAAAGCCAATCCGAAGCTAGAAATAAAGAAAACAAAAAGAAAAATAAAAAACTCTCCAAGAATGCAAAAATTCTACCATCCCTCTCTCTTACAAAAATGCACTGCAAATTGAACTAGGACTAACCATATTACAAGCATAGGCGCTTTAACTGTTGCGTTGAACAAGCCTTAGGATATTTTCTGTAGGCCTTAGAAACCTTCGCAGCAAACTGAGGCTAAAACTGGTTAGGTCTAGATCTTGATTGGTACTTGAGTACCTCTAAGACTACTTTTAGCATTCTAACCTAATTTCTAAAAATAAAAATAAATCAGGACTTTGAGCACCAAAGCATGGTGTAGAATTCAAGTTCATTCCATAAGATTTTGCTAAGGGACTAGAAAAATTTAGGCATGGGGGTATGATGATAACGTCATCATCAGTCATATCTAACTTTATTTAGTCATAATCCATTGATAAATGCTCCTACATAACCACCAGAAGACCGTAATTCACTACATATTCATTCTGAAAGATAGACAATAAAATAAGGGTAAAACTATAGTTTTAATAGACTATCCTAATTGCAGAGCAAGCATAGGCTTTCCTAGGGGTTAAATAAAGTTCCAATGGTCATAAATGTCTAATAAGTGGGTTCATACAGAATAAAATGGGTTTTCACGTATTTTGAGAATTAATGGACATCTAAAACCCAAAATAAAGACCTACTTAACTAACTAAGGTTTCGATCAGGATAAAATTCACCTAAACCTTCTAAACAGCATAGAAAATATTCCCTAAGGTTTGTTACCTTTGATTTACCATTGGAACTCATTTTGAGCTAAAATAGAGTGCCAATTGTATAGTTGTCGTAATTTGGGTTTCTACGCAAATTACCTAGTCAAACTTGGTCAACACCTAAATCTGACTTCATCATCAAATTCCTTGGGTCAAAATTAGATTTGTACCAAAATTTGGGCCTAGTCAGAGATCATTTTGACGTAGTCTACATTTTGGTCCAGTCTGATTCTTCTTCTCTCACTAAAACCCCTAACTTTCAAAATATATCACAAATACCCCTCTAACTTCATCATCTTCTTCACATATAGGTCCCCACTGCCTTCAGACTCCTAAACCCATCACCGGCGACCTTCACTTAAGGAGTTCTCCCTGATTTCTCATCCAATCTCTTGCAAAATTGGAAGGCAAACTCCTAAGAGATTTCCCTACAATCTAAGCTGCATCTTGGGCTCTAATTCCTACTCAAAACCTAATGTGAATTGTTTGAAGGATTGGGTCTCCTATTTCATGAAGCTTCGAAGCTTTCAATCTTGGAAAGCTCCCTTGAGACCTATATAAGGACCCCTAAGGACAAACTGTCCACCTTAGTAAGGTTTGGGGCCACAAACCTCTTCAAATCCCTACCTTCGTCCCCTCTCCAATCGAGCTCCGGTGAGCTTCCCAAACCACTTTCTTCTAGCCATTAGATAGTCAAATCAAGTGGCCCATCTTCTTCCTCACCTTCCTCCGCCTCTCACCGGTCAAAGCAAAGGTACCCTGACCTCCTTCTTCCTCGTTGTCCCCCACCGGAGAGTTCTTCTTCTCCGTCGCTAGCCTGCCAAAACCAATGCAGACCCTTCCCACTTTCGTCCAATTAGAGTAGGTTAGATAGGTTTCATTAGATTCTTAAGGTAATTTGTACTATTCAAAACCTAAAAATAACCCTCGACACTGACGTTCACCGTCATCTCTTTCACCTCCAGCCACACCTCCGACTAGGTCTACTCGTCACCTCACACCTCCAACCACCTCGCCACCTACTTGACAACCTCCACCGCACTTCACTGCATGAAACTCCTCCAACACATTGGATGGTCGATCAAAGGGCTGCTGCCTTCCTAGTTATCGATCGTTGGATGAAGATCCAACGGTTGAGATTTCATCAAACCTTCTTCCTTTGGAGTTGAGCGGCAGGTTGAGCGGTGGATTCTCAGCCATTGAATTGAGATCCAACAATTGGGATCTGTTGGAGTCATTTTGGAGGAGGCTAGGCATTGTTGGGTGATCTGGATGGTGCCACGTGGTACTATCCGTACTGTCCACCTTTCCTTGCTTACAGAGGATGCCACAGTGCTCAAATCGAGATGATTTCTACACTGTTAGACTACGATCGTCATTCTGGATTCGTCCGTACAATCAAATTTTGCATTTAAAGCTTTGAAATGCCGCACCCTATCTCCTGGCCACAATAATGCACGAATTACTGTATAATTTATACACATTACACTATATGCAGTATTTATATTATGGAATGCATTGGGGCTTAGGAACTATAATAAGTAAGCATTTTATCATGAATACATGAATGTTTATCGTCCCCCATGCTTATATTTTGCTAGTCCTTACCAAAATTAACCAAAATGCTATCTATAGAAATAGAATCAAGAATTGATTACTTAGGCAAGATTTGTTCATTGCGTTAGAAAATTTGAACTAAGGACCTAATTACAAAAACTCAACAATGCTTGGGTATCTACCAAAATGTAGATCGTCCAAGCGCTCACCTTATTCGCAAAGGGAAGATACTTATTTTTTTTGGTTTTTTCTTATTTTCTAATTTTTTTTGGAATTTTGGAGTTGAGAGTTTTAGGATAACTTTTTATGACTACCCGACCCACCCAAGACTTCAAAAGAACTTTAAGTTCTAAGCATCTTGTGAAAAAGTGATAAACTCACTAGGCCGCCGTTAAAATGGATTTCAGGTTTGTACAACCCTAGGTGACCTTAAGAATTTCTGCCTAAAGGTTTATCTATCTGACCGATAGCTTTCTTCCTACTTTTTATTTTTATGGGGCCAACACAAGGGCAAACCCAGTGTATATCTCCTTAGTTTACTCTACTTCCCACTTCTTCCCTAAGTGTTTTGGGAATTATTTATGCTTTTTCTTGTGAGCTAGGCTCTGGACAACCGGTCGATGAGTTGTTACCACAGACCACTTGCCTGCCATACTCGTGCGGTGAAGTGTGGCTTATTTTGTTTCATTTTTTTTTCTCCTTTTTTTTGGGTATATCTTTTTCTTTTTTTTTTCTAAGTAGGTGGCTTTCATGATCTAAGATTTACCTAAAGACAACAGAAAGAAAATGGTCGTGTGGCTAGGCTCCAGACAACCGACTGATGAGTTGTTACCATCGGCAACTTGCCAGCCATACCACCCTAGATGGTTCATTAGCTACCTAATTTCTGTAAAAATCGCTGAAAAATGAGTCAATGCAAATAGTGTGTAGATGCTTAGACTTAAAGTCCCCTCAAATCAAAGGGTAGGTTGATAAATCATGTACTTATCACCCTAATTTTTTGGCCAAATTAGAATAAAATTACTTGGTAGGGACTCGAGACCAAGTCCACATTCTAGAGGACACCCAGGTTGATTAAGCCCAAAGACCTAAAGAGTCTTCATGTTCAGGTTCTGAAGTATCATTTCCTAAATTTTGCAACTCCTAATTCTAGTTTTTTTTTCTCTTTTTTTTTAATAATAGGAATTTACTGTCACAGGCTGACAAAATGATCAAATCACAAAGTATCCACTCCCCCATGCCCTGCTAATGCAATGTCCTCATTGTAAAATAAAAGCATAAAAGAGGGTAGAATAGGAAGAATATCACCTGAATTCCATGAAACTTCAATCAGCTCCAAAACAGCCTATACACGTGCTGAGTTTATTGCCTTCAGCTAGGCATAGTCCTTAAACAAAAATTATAAATATTGAGGTTGCAAGAACAAAGTTTCTGGGCCCCCAGATATGGGTCCCGAAGAGTGAAAGTGCGCTTGCCAAGGAGATGATCAATGAAAGTGTCAAGCTGGTGATGCAGGGAGAGTCAAATGGTCTCCAATAGGAGTTTTGTTGATTTATTACAGAGAGATTTGGGTGCGCATAGGATTTGTGTAATGGTTGAGCCAGAAAGGACGATGAGGATTTTGTGATGTGTTGGGAGTTTGTAATGTGTGTGTACTCTAGAATACCAAGCTTTTCAAAAGTTTCTCCCCAAAGTTCAATTTCATCCTAAAAATCTGGGTGCCTGATCCAACCATTCTAATCATGATTTCCACCCACTATTTGAACCTCAAACTCTAAGAATTCAGGATAAGGATGTTGTTGGGTCTTTTCTTGATCAGGTGAATCTTCCAACAAGATCCTAATTTCATGAATATTTCCCTCATCCTAGTTTATTGGTTGCATGTCTGTATTCTACTCAATTATCCCTACAATCTTGTGATTTTCTTTCTGAGTTTGGGTTGGGTTAGCCATTAAGGGGTTGTCTATTGTGTGTATGGCCATTACCTCCTCTATTATGCCAAGTTCCTCCATCAAACCACACTTAAATTTACCATTCTTTGAAACCTTGAAAATATTAAATCAATTTGTTTTATTCCCTAAGATAATTTCTCTATTTCTTGATTCACAATCAATCCTTGCCTTGGCTGTGTCCAAGAAAGGTCTTCCCAAAATAATCGGGGTGTGGTTGAGTTGTTTTGGTGCTTCCATGTCAAGGACCATGAAATCAACAAGGTAATGCAAATCATTAACTTTAACTAAAACATCCTCCAAGAGACCCCTTGGTTTTGTAATTTATCTATCGGCCAACTGCAAGGTTATGTTAGTGTGTTTCAAGTGGCCTTGACTTAGTTTCCTATGTAGTGAGGTAGGGATCACATTAATTGAAGCACCCAAGTCGAGGAGAGCTTGGTCAAAAGTAATGTTTCCTATTGTACAAGAAATCAGTGGGGCTCTCGGGTCCTGCTTCTTAGGGGGTAGCTTGTTTAAGATTAATGTTCTTTTGTTATCAGACAAGACTACTCTCCTAGTGTTTTTAGATTCTGCTTTATGCTTCTTTTTATATGAATTCAATAAAACTTTGGCATCGGTAGGGATTAATCCAATAATTGCAAGGAGTAAAATGATTGTCAATTTAAAAGCATGAAGTAAGGACATCCTTTCCTCCAATTTCTCCTTTGGCTTTTTCTATTTTCCCATACAACAACAACATACTCCCAAATTAGACTCTGGTGTTTTGTTTTACATTCTTAGTTGGGAGTCTAGAATTCTTGTGATTGGTCTTAATGGTATTGTTGTAGGGTTGGGTGGGACCCTTGTGTCTACTACCACTCCTCAAGGTGATGGTATTGGAGTGGCAAACTATTGTTGGTTAGTGCCTTGGGGAGGGTTAGGCAAAATAGGAGCCTTCCAGTTGATTATGGTGGGAACTTGGTTAGCCCCTGGAGGGCTGGGATAGCCTGATAGATAGCGTGAGCTTGAGCATGTGGCTCCCCACCATTACCAAACCTTTGAGGTACAACGCCTCGGTTCTATACATTCCTTGGGTTTGGCACAGGTTGTGACGGTAGAGATCTAGGTTGTTAGTTGTTCGCACTAAGTCCGGATTGCAAGGTGTCCAGCGAAGTTTTTATTTGTTGCATGAGATGGAGCATTGACCCTTGCATTTCTACAATCTTCAAGTTTAAATCAACTTGCCCGGTGGGTTGTTGGCCATTCCACATGGGCTAATTTACCTGATTCTGGGGTAGCTAAGTATATACATGGCCCTAATCTGTTGGTTTTTGCGACACATAGTTGTTGGATCGATATTGGGTCTATTGCCCTTGATCTTTCCAATAGAAGTTAGGGTGATTTTTCCAACCAGGATTATATGAATTCTAGTAATGGTTGGACCTAACGTTCTCTTATACAGCATGAACATCCTCGTAAGATGAGGAGTAAGAAGGATAAGAAAGACTGGGATCAAAGGCCTCAGTTTGGAACCCATAAGGTTCTGAGAAGAGCTGGCTCGAAGGTCGAGTTGACTCAAATTGGTTCACAAACTTCCGTCCTGTAGGAGCTTGCGAAGAATGAAATCTCAAGCTCTGGGATTGAGTGGATCTAGAAATATTAGAGTTTTCGAACATGCACTCTTCCATTCGTTTAGCAACCAAATCCACCTTATCTAATTTATTGCAGATCAATTCCATTTCAAATATATGAGAATCTTGGACCTCATTTGCATTTGATCTAGCTTGTTGGAATCGGTTGAAGGTTTTCAAGGATGTGTGGTTTATAGAGTTTTTTCTCATTTCCTCAAACAAATCATACGTGCTATCTGCGTCTCTATTGAGGAAATTGCCTCTGCAAGAAGCATCCAGATGATGACGGAGTTGATCATTAAACCCGTGGTAGAAAATCTGCACAAGTTGCCATTTAGGCACCTTGTGGTGTGGACACTTCCACAACAGATCCTGGAATTGCTCCTAGTCTCCCATGAAATGGTTCCCCTAGCCGCTGGGCAAAAGTGGTAATTGCCCATCGCAAAGCATTGGTTCATCCAATTGGGAAGAATTTCTTTATGAAGGCCAATTTCAAAGTTGTCCAGGTAGCAATCGGTCTTCCAATGGTACGATACCAATGTGTAGCCATATCCCTGAGTGAATGGGGGAAAAGCCTCATGAGCATCTATTCTTCATCCACATTCCGCGATTTGGTGGTCTGAATGTTGGAATGGGCCTTCTGAGCCAAGCCCGTGAAAGTGTTTAATCAAGCTCAAAACCTGGGGCTTGATCTCAACATCACCAGCAGGCAACACAATGCCGGGATGATTGACGAGTCAACTTTTCGCTACGCGTTGTAGTATTTAAGTGGTGGAAAAATCGACTAATCAACAATAAAAATAACCACTCACAGAAGAGCGGGTCATGTCCATAGGGAGGCAATTATGCAATAAACTCTCGATTATTTCGTATTCTTTCTGTCAAGTGCGAAATCCCTAGTCAAATCCAACATAAAATGCGATGGAAAGAAGATTCACAATTACTCAAAAATATAAAGGTATATGTGCAATTTTTCCTCACTGAAATCTTCAATAAATATATGATGATTTTATGTAATTTTCACTTGACATATACTAGAGAAAATTGGTGCACATGTTGATCCTAAAGCCAATCTTAAAACAGGTGAATATCAACAACATGCAATTATGAAAAAGCATGAGTGTGCATGCACAATTTTGCCACAATAAAATAATAATAAATCAAAAATCAATTTCTAGTTGCAATGGCAGTAAATGTAATTTTTAATCTCCCTCAAAACAGAGCATTTTCTCTCTCTCTTGCTTGCATGCGGGGAGGATCGTCGGAGGTGCTGTGGACGCGCTAGGGAGGTTGGCGAAGTTGAGGCCTATCTGATGGAGGCTGCGGTGTCGACGGAGATGGCCGGAGGTGGCCGGCCGACAGAGGAGAAGAATGTCGAAGGAGGCGCTGGAGGAGGGCCTTCAGTGGAGAAGGTGCCTGCGGGGCGATGGAGGCACGCCTGCAGTAGGGGCACTGGAAGGAGGAAGCGCTGAAAGGAGGCGCTGTGCGGGTACGGCGTGGCTGTGGTGGCCAGTGAGAGTGCAAGGTGGAGCGAGAGCCTTTCTGCAGGGTGCTGGCGCTGGAGAGGGGCGCACCCTACTGGAGTGGGTGGCAAGGGTGGAGCAGGTAGAGGTGATGGCGCGAGCGCCTGCAGGAGCGCTGGAGGCGCTTGGCGTGCAGTGCCTGCAGGGAGTGCTAGGCACTAGAAGGAGGAAGCTCCTGCGTTGAAGCAGGTGCCTTGTGGCGAGGGCGATGCGGTGCAGCGCCTGCAGGCACCTACAGGGGCACTGAAGAGGCGAGGGCGGTGCTTGCAGGCTGCGGAGAGGCGCTGTGCGAGTGCGCAAGGTTGTTATGCTACAAGGATGTGATGAAGAACTTGGTGCACAGTGCACGCGATGGTCGCCCGTTTCTGGATGATGGTTCCCCGCCAGGGGGAAGAAGATCATGGTCCACAGTGCACGTTGGGGTTGCCCACTTTCTGGATGATGGTTCACAGTGCACGCTGGGGTTGCCCACTTTCTGGATGGTGATTCTCCTCCCCTTTCTCTGCCTCCTCTTTAACTCCTGTCCTTTGCACATGCATGTGTTAAGGGATTTTCAAATCCCTTAGCTATTTCTGGCCTCGTTTACTGAGGGAGGGCTGTAGGAGATCAAATAAATGTGCGGGAGGAGTTGCAGCTGGTCGGAGATCAGATAAATGTTGGGGAAATTTATTCCCCCCTTGTTCTTTCTAAATATCTTTCCTACAACATAAAAATGTAACATCATTACATATTAAGTTATAGAATACTATAAAATAGATGTAAACTTAAATCATGATGAATGCAAACATTCAATAACTTAGTGTAGTTATTAACAAACCTAAAAGGTACGATTAAAGTTACTTAGGTCTAATACTAGCTATTAAAATGGACTCATCAAATACCCCTATGCCTATGATTTGCTAGTCCCTAGCAAAAATGAAAAATAATAGAAGTTATCAAAAGATTTCTTCTTTTCTTACTTCAAAACTTTAGAAATCCACACAAATGTGAAGTGCTGATAGCCTAGGTAACAGATCCAAGTGCGAAAGCCAATTCGCATTGGGAGTTTGTACTTCACCCTTGGTAAATATTTCTGCCGGGATAGGAAACTACTTCCTTTGAGGATAAAGTAGAAGATAATCTATAATTTGACCCCAACTTTTTGGCTTAGGTAGGAGATATCAAGTAGAATGGATTTGTATTTGGTGGCACACACTCATCTGGTGCTACATGTAGTCTAGTACTACAGACTCTAGATCTCTACACTGGTAGAAAAGTCAACTCAGAGAGAGGCTAAAGAACTGTGCTCTCTTGATGTTCCTAGGCGCTCACTCTTTTCTTTCTTTCTGAGATCACAAATCTCGCCAGATTTAGTAATTGTACTCACTGTTTGGTGGCCTCACATGGCATCCATATTTCAATTAAAGTCCTAATAACTCTACAACTAAGTTAGAGTCCTCAATCAGTATTTGGGCAATCAGAAATACTAGAGGGTAGGTATGGGTCATATTTGGTGGAACGCGATAGGTGTTCTGTTGCCTCAAAAACAGTGTTACATCATAAACTTGGACTTTTTTTTTTGTAATATAACTATTTCTTCTTTTTGTTCTTTCTGTTTCTTCTTTTTCTTCTTTTCTCTCTTCCCTTTTTTTTTATTATTTCTTTTTGTTTCTCTTTCTTTTTCAATCAACACAACACGATACAGACTTTTATTTACGAGGCATTATTAGAGATGATGATGGTCAACACAACACAAAACCTAGCCATCTGAAAGAGTAATATACGGTTTAAGTCACTGGCCATTTACTTTAAAGCTCGCACCTGAAATAGGGTTCCTAATCACTATAGCTCCGTGAGGGAAAGTATTGATAACAACGTATGGCCCATCCCAGCGGGACTTAAGCTTTCCAGAAAATAATTTAAGTCTAGAATTGAAAAGTCAGACCCACTGGTTGGGCTCAAAAGTCTTTCTAATAATGTGCTTGTCATGAAAGACTTTTATACGTTGCTTGTAAGCTTGAGAAGTTTCATAAGCTTCATTACAAAGCTCCTCAAGCTCACTTAATTCTAACATACGTGCCTTTCCCGCTTTATCCAGATTCAAGTTAACGTTTTCAATAGCCCAATAAGATTTATGTTGGATTTCAACGGGAAGGTGGCACGCTTTTCCATAGACAAGACGGAACGGAGACATGCCCAAGGGAGTCTTATATGCAGTTTTGTAGGCCCAAAGAGAATCATTTAGCTTTTTATACCAATCCTTCTGATCAGGCATGATAGTTTTTTCTAAAATTCGCTTAATCTCCCTATTGGACACTTCAACTTGTCCACTCGTTTGGGGATGATAAGGTGTGGTTATCATGTGGTTGACTCCCAAATTTTGGAGTAGTCTTGTGAAGTGTACATTCTTAAAGTGAGGTCCTCCATCACTTATGATCGTCCTAGGGCACCCATACCAAGAAATGATATTAGCCTTAACAAAGCCTAAGACCATGGAATGGTCATTGGTTCACGTGGGTATGGCTTCTATCCATTTCGATACATAGTCAATAGCCACAAGGATGTATTCATATCCGAAGGACATAGGAAAGGGACCCATGAAGTCAATGCCCTAAATATCAAAGATTTCAACAGGGAGGATAGGTTGTTGGGGCATCTCATCCCTTTTTCCAATGGTTCCCATCTGCTGGCAACATAGACATGCGCCCACATACATATGTGCAACTCAGAATAATGTTGGCCACCAAAAACTAGACTGAAGAACCTTATGGGCAGTCTTCTTCCAACTAAAATGTCCCCCACAGTGGAGGTCATGGCAGAAACTCAGAACACTTCTTTATTCTTTATCAGGGACGCAACGGCGAAACAGCTGGTTAGGGCCTATTCTAAAAAGCTCGGGTTCCTCCCAGTGATAAAATTTAGCATTGACGAGAAACCTGTCTCGCTTCTGCTTGTCCCAAGTACTGTGGGTAATGCTCGTGACCAAATAGTTCACTATGTTAGCGAACCAAGGAGTTTTACCTTCCACGGCCATTAGAGACTCATCAGGGAAAGTCTCTTGAATACCGCCAGCAAGGTTTGATGCCTCAATAGGGATCCTAGACAAATGGTCTACTACCACATTCTCAACTCCTTTCTTGTCTTTAATTTCCAGGTCAAATTCTTGGAGTAGCAGAATCCAACGAATTAGGCGAGGTTTGGTGTCCTTTTCAGCCAAAAGATGCTTAAAGGCTGAATGATGAGTGAACACCACAACCTTGGATCCCAAAAGATAAGACCGAAACTTTTCCAAAGCAAATACTATAGCAAGTAATTCCTTTTTAGTGACCGTGTAGTTTTGCTGAGGATCCGTAAGGGTCTTGCTGGCATAATGCAGCACATGAGGTTTGCCATCAACCCTTTGACCAAAGATCGCTCCCATTGCAAAATCAGAAGCATTGCACATAAGCTCAAACGGGAGGGTCCAATCTGGTTCTTCGAGAATCGGCGCGGTAATGAGGGATTTCTTCAAAAATTGGAAAGCCTCACCACATCTATCATCAAAATCGAAGGAGACATCCTTCAGTAACAGGTCATAGAGTGGCTTAGAGATTTTACTGAAATCTCTAATGAAGCGCCTATAAAATCTAGCATGGCCAAGGAAAGATCTAACCTGACGAACATTGGCGTGCAATGGAAGCTTAGAGATGGAATCGATATTTGTGGTGTCCACCTCTAATCCTCTCTTGGAAACTATATGCCCTAACACAATGCCCTGTTGACCATAAAGTGGCTCTTCTCCAAGCTAAGCACCAGCTTTGCCTCTTCGCAACGGGTTAAGACTTTATCAAGGTGCGAAAGGCATAGGTCAAACGACAAGCCATAAATGGAGAAGTCATCCATGAAAACTTCAACGAACTCGTCGATCATATCAAAAAAGATAGCCATCATACAACGTTGGAAAGTGGCAGGAGCATTACATAACCCGAATGGCATTCGACGGAACGCAAAAGTGCCATACGGACTCGTGAAGGTGGTACGCTCCTGATCATCAGGAAAAATGGCTATCTAATTGCACCCAGAGTACCCGTCAAGAAAACAAAAGTACTTGTTCCCCGTCAATCATTCTAGAAGTTGATCGATAAACGGTAAGGGGGAATGGTCTTTCTGGGTAGCTGTGTTTAAACGGCGGTAATCAATGCAGACCCTCCAACCAGTTGAGGGTCTAGTGGTCACCAGTTCACCTTGGTCATTCTCTTCAACAGTGATTCCTTCCTTTTTCGGAACTACGTGAATAGGATTGACCCATTTACTATCTGGAATGGGATAGATAATCCCTGCATCTAGACATTTCAGAATCTCCTTTTTAACAACCTCCCGCATAATTAGATTGAGCCTTCTCTGCATATCTCGAAAAGGCTTCATGGACTCATCCATGTATATATGATGCATGCAAAGAGAGGGATCAACACCCTTAATATCAGCAATTGTCCAGGCAATTGCTTCCTTGTGCCTTTGTAAACACTCAAGCAGAGCTCCCTCCTATAATTCAAATAATGCAAATGAGATAATAACGAGGAGCATGTTATTAGGGCCAAGGAAAACATATTTCAATGTGCTCGGGAGGGGTTTCAACTCCAATTCAGGAGCCTTTTGGATTGAGGGTTTTAGTTGAGATGTCCCCGCCTTAGGCAGCGGATCTACCTTCACAGTCCAGGGTGGGGACAGAGACTCAGTGTGTATCCCCAGCAACTCTTCTAATTCGGGCATTTCCCTTTTAGTTTCTTTAATAATCGAGGGATGGTCCTTAGATATGACCTTCTGAAGGGGATCTCTACATAAGAGTGCTGGAGTAGTCTCTTCAATTATTTCATCAATGACCTAAATCTGAAAACAATCTTCAAATCCGGGTTGCTTGTAAGTATCAAAAACATTCAACCGGATCTTCTTATTCCCAAAGCCCATTTTAAGTGCCCCAGATCTACAATTTATAGAGGCATTGGCTGTGGCCAAGAAGGGGCATCCCAGAATAATTGACGACTTTGTAGGCTTATTAGATGGGTCAGTATCAAGTACCAGAAAGTCAATGGGGAAAAAGAAATCCTCCACTCTCATAAGGAAATCTTCCAACAATCCCCATAGTGTCTTAAGTGATCTGTCTGCAACCTGGAGGATTATTGGACTAGGCTTCAGCTTTCCTCCTCCGAAAAGGTCATAGACAGATCTCGGTAGAATGTTTACCCCCGCACCCAGATCGAGCAGAGCCTCGTCATTGTGTTGGTTACCTATAACCACTGAAATATACAGGGCCCCTGGGTCTTTCATTTTGGGGGGCATTCCATGCTGGAGTACCGAGCTAACATGGTAAAGCAAGATGACCTTGGTTTGGACCTGTTTCCTAGATCGGTGCTTTTGGGTGCACTGGTCCTTCAGAAACTTAGCATAGGATGGAATCTGTTTAATTGGTTCCAACAGAGGCAAGTTAATCTGGACTTGCCTAAAAGTATCCATAATCTCTTCCGTCCTATCCTTGGCTCCAGACGAGCCAACAAAAGATTCCCCAGGAGCAGATAGGTGCTCTGGATAGGGCACCCTCATCTTCTGGGTAGAGTGGTCGTCATGGCGGGAAAGGGGTGGTGGAAGGATGACATCCTCATTGTGGGTGATTTTTTGCAAGGGAGAGTGGTGTGGCTCTTCCTCGGGTAAGATGGAAGTCGGGTCAGGTGTGGAAGGGGAATTCTGAGATGTAACCGTAGGAGTGTTATCAGGCTTGTCAATCTTTTTTCCACTCCTCAACACAGTCACTACTTGGGTGTGCTCCTTGAATACAACCCCCTTGCCCTTAGGGTTCTCCTCAAAGGAGCTAGGCAGCTTCCCCGGATCACGTTGCCTAACTGCCTCAGTAAGATGACCAATTTGGGATTGCATATCAGCAATCATCTTATTCTGAGATTGGATAACCATATTCTGATGCTCTTGCATTGCTTTCATCATGGCCTTCAGTTCATCCATCTCAGAGGGCTTATTCGGAGGAGGATTTTCATAAGAAGGTTGGTATATGGGCTGAGGAGGTAAGGGTCTTGTATTCCCTGAGTTAGAAGCATCACCTTGCTTCCAAGAGAAGTTTGGATGGTTCCTCCACCCTGGATTATAACTGTTAGAATAAGGGTTATTGCGAGGGGGCAGAAACCTTGGGCTGCATTCAAGTCGGCCTGAATCAACTCAGGGAATTGGTTTGCCTAATGGCACTCCGTAGTGGCATGCATTGTGCTTTGGCAAATGGAGCATTCTCTTGAAGCCTGAAAAATAGAGGTTGCTTGCGGGTTCATGCCGGGGTTTGCTAAAAGCCTATCAAAGTTTTTATTCAATAGTTGAATCTGACAAGCCAAATCCTGAGAAGCCCTGGCTTCATGGGCCTCTACTTCCTCTACAAGATTGATGGTTTTCTTTCTTGATAGGTAGAGGACAGATGTATGGAGTTGTCACTTAATGTTTCAAATAATGCCCAGGCTTCATCCTCAGTTCTGGTCATGAAGGTTCCTACATAGGCTGCATCAATGGTTTGCCTATGCCTTTTAGATAATCCGTTATAGAACCTTTCGACCAACTGCCATCTTGGCACTTGATGGTGGGGACATAACCTAAGAAGGTCATTAAAGCGCTCCCAAGTCTCATGAAATTGCTCCCCTTCCTATTGAGTAAAACCCATAATCTCTCTTCTGTAATGGTTGGTTTTACTCATAGGAAAATACTTTTTCAAAAATTCTCCCTTAAGGGTGGCCCAATCATTTACCCTTGCATCGAGGGTATGATACCAGTGCTTGGCCTTATCCTTAAGGGAGAAAGGAAATAGAGTCCTCATCAGGGCTTTATCAATAAGGCCCTGGAGCTTCACCGTGGAACAGACCTCGGTGAATTCCTCCAAATGCCAGTAGGGGTCCTCCCTTGTAGTACCATAAAAGAGGGCAATAAAGATATGGTACTGCTCTTGATCTCATATGGATTATCCCTTACCGGTCATCTTAGTGCTTGTGCAGCTTGGTTAGTTGGAATAAAATAGTCCCTTAGGGTCCTTTGTTGATTTGCACCTTGCTCAGCCATTCCTTCTTTTTCCTCTCCTAGGTGAGCTCTCCTAAGAATTCTCTCAGGCTTAGGATCAAACACTAGACTACCCTCAAGAGAGCATCTACCAAGCATACAAAACACAATTCAGGTTTTTATTGAGTAAGTTAAACCTCCACTCCAAAGATAAGTCAAAAGATCAAGACTTATCCCTCTGTTCCCATGTAAGTGGTATAAGAGGGGTGTGGACTTGAAATCTTAACCTTCTTTATTGCAGAGGTCGAATTAGTTAATATAAATGGCCAAACAAGTTTTTCACTGCAATTACATGCCTTAATTCAACCTTCGAGTGTCCTAGGACTTATACTTTGCTTGGATGATACTCCCAGGTGATCAAGTAAGAAGTTACTCCAAGGACGAACAAAGGGATGCAAGTAGGGCGAACCCTTCCTTTGAGGCGATGCATATGCGGTGCCCCTTAACTACCCTTTTGTTCCTTTAAGGGGTGTCCCCCTCTGTGGAGTATCAAAACACTTGGTCAAAAGATAGTATCAACACCACCACAAAGCACAATAGGAGGGTCTGCACCGATAAAGAGATCGGTGCCTATAGCCTTAAGGGATCGAGCCTTAGTGCGGTGCCTAATGTGCATGCTCAGTGTCAGAAGTGTGTAACACACTGCAAATCTTTGTAATTTCTTTTGAAATCGCAGACAAGTCCTTTAGAATCAGATCAAATGTGAATTGCTTTTAGGGTTGAATCTGATTATCAGTCCCACTTTTAGTTATGTGACCACTGAATTAGTAAATTCAAACAACTTGGTGGTCTTTAATTTAAATTTGAATGCAAATGTGTGAACAGGAGCTGGATGCAAAAGTTAGAAAGATGTACCTGTCACTAGCAATCTTCATGCTAATATGCTTGCAATGCAAAAATAAGATCTAATGTGCTGCCCAATCACCCCTAAATGAGTGCACCAAAGGACATGCAACTTCTAAATAGGTAGCTCGATATATTCTTTGTTGGTTTTAAAAGCAGGCAAGTAGAAAATAGAATCAGGCACACACAAAAAATATTGTAAGCCCTAGTAGCTAAAGAATGTGGGGACAAACCCCCAAAAATTCAGCCCCAATGACTACAAGGGTGAAAAGACAGAAATAAATTTGTGACGACGGAGAATCCTCTGCGAAAGCAGGATCTTGGTCTCCTTCATCTTTTCCTCGTGTGGCTTAACTCGTGGTTGCTGTCGTCGCCCTGTTGCGCCATGTCACCTCGTCAGATTCCTTGCACAGAAAAAAAAATTGACCATATAATTTCGCAACTCAGAATATTTAAAAATAATGAAGCAAATCTATTGTGTCTGTTGCCTCCTCGGCAACAGCTCCAATTTGACGAGTCGACTTTCCGCTATGCGTTGTAGTATTTAAGTGGTGGAAGAATCAACTAATCAACAATAAAAATAACCACTCGCAGAAGAGTAGGTCATATCCATAGGGAGGCAATTATGCAATAAACTCTCCATTATTTCATATTCTGTTGGACAAGTGCGAAATCCTTAGTCAAATCCGACATAAAACGCGATGGAAAGAAGATTCACAATTACTAAAAAATATAAGGGTATATGTGTAATTTTTCTTCAGTGAAATCTTCAATAAATATATGATGATTTTATGTAATTTTCACTTGACATATATTAGAGAAAATTGGTGCACATGTTGATCCCAAAACCAATCTTAAAATAGGTGAATATCAATAACATGCAATTATCAGAATGCATGAGTGTGCATGTGCAATTTTGCCATAATAAAATAATAATAAATCGAAAATCAATTTCTGGTTGCAGTGGCAATAAATGTAATTTTAAATCTCCCTCAAAACAGAGCATTTGCTCTCTCGCTTGCTTGCATGCGGGGAGGATTGTCGGTGGGGCTGTGGACGAACTAGGGAGGTTGGCGAAGATGAGGCCTATCCAATGGAGGCCACGTCGTCGACGGAGATGGCCGAAGGTGGCCGGCTGGTGGAGGAGAAGAACGTCGGAGGTGGCGCTGAAGGGGGGCCTGCAGTGGAGAAGGTGCCTGCAGGGCGATGGAGGTGCGCCTGCAGTAGGGGCGTTGGAAGGAGGAAATGCTGAAAGGAGGCGCTATGCAGGTGCGGCCAAGCTGCAGTGGCCGGTGAGCGTGTAAGGTGGAGCGGGCACCTTTCTGCAGGGTGCTGGCGCTGGAAAGGGGTGCGTCCTGCTGGAGCGGGTGGCGAGGGCGGAGCGGGTCGAGGTGATGGCACGAGTGCCTGCAGGAGGGGGCGTGCCTGCAAGAGCGCTAGAGGTGCTTGGCGTGCAGTGACTACGGGGATCTCTAGGCGCTGGAAGGAGGAAGCGCCTACACTGAAGCGGTGCCTGGTGGTAAGGGCAGTGCAGTGCAGTGCCTGCAGACACCTGCAGGGGCGCGAGTGAGGCGAGGGCGGTGCTTGCAGGCTGCGGAGAGGCATTGTGCGGGTGCGCAAGGTGGTTGCACTGGAAGGAGGATATGGTGAAGAACTTGGTGCGCAGTGCACGCGATGGTCGCCCATTTCTGGATGATGGCTCCCCACCATGGGGGAAGAAGATCCTAGTCCACAGTGCACGCTGGGGTTGCCCACATTCTAGAGGATGATTCTCCTCGCCTTTCTCCGCCTCCTCTTTAACTCCTCTCCTTTGCTCGTGCGTGAGTTAAGGGATTTTCAAATCCCTTAGCTATTTCTAGCCTCGTTTGTTGTGGGAGGGCGGCGGGAGATCAGATTAATGTGCGGCAGGAGTTGCTGCTGGTTGGAGATCAGATAAATGTTGGGGAAATTTATTCCCCCCTGTTCTTTCTAAATATCATTCCTGCAACATAAAAATGTAACATCATTACATATTAAGTTATAGAATACTATATAATAGATGTAAACTTAAATCATGATGAATGCAAACATTCTATAACTTAATGTAGTTATTAACACACCTAAAAGGTACGGTTAAAGTTACTTAGGCGTAATACTAGTCCATTACAATGGACTCATCAACGATCCTCATAATTTGAAGGATCATAAAAATCCTTTAATGGCCGAGTGCCCTGACGATTCATCCATTGGAACCATTCCTACATTTGTTGTAGCTGGTCCAACTACCTCTGAATCAGCTCTTGCTGGTTCGGGGCGGGGGAGGTGGTTGTTGATGAGCCATGGGATTTACATGGCTATAACTCAATCTCCGCCTCCGGGAATGGTCTAAAGGTCCTTCCAAGAGAGGATTCAATGACTTCCTTCCAAGCATGCACTGGAAGGAAGTTGGAAGAATGAGGAAAAAGGAACCCTGCAGCACAAAAAATATAAGCCTATCCTTAAATTGGGTAGCTTAAGGACCTAGGCTTCAGAATAAACTCTAACTACACAACAAATTCGGTGTTGTTCTTACTCTTGAAGCTGGTAAAGTTGGGCCGATGAAGCAGGGGGAGTGTGTCTTGAGGGCTGCTAATTATGCTAAACCCCTACTTAAGTCGTTTGATAATTGGGCCTCCTAACTTAGCACCTTTTGAAGCAAGCAAATGTCACTAATTCAAAATGTGTTCAAGAGAATACCCTAAAATGGACTCAATGAATCCTAGGGCCAACGCCTACTCAATTTTATTTAAGGCTTGGGATAATAGTGCTTCTGGAACGAGATGGCCTTAATTGGGTCATGCCCTTAATGATAGATTCGTGAGTGTCTATGTGCACAACCAATGGATTTTCAAGCAATATTAAATTTTTGTGAGGTGAATTTTAAGGTTTGGATCTTGCATAATAGCTTTTAGGATTTAGATATTTGGTGTATTCAACCAAGTTTTGTGAGGCAAACCAAGTTTGAAAGCATAAGTTCAAGTATTTTCCTTTGTAAATCAAGAAAATATGGAGTGCTTGGCTTAACCTAACTATTTGAATCCCATGGGGCACCTACAATATGAATCAGTTTAAATTAGGTGGTGCAGACCAAACAATTCAACCAATTGGCCCAGATGCACCACCAATTATGGCACACAAAAGGTGATTAACCTAATCTGATTTCTACTCTTTTATGTGTGTTGATGCATGTACTGGTTCCACAGGTCAAAATCCTGATTGAGTAGACATAATTAAAAGAGGTTATATGCCTCAAATGTGGGTGTGTGTAGTGTATATGTTAATTTTGTCCCACAATCAGAAAGTTTTTTTTTTGTGTTTTTTTTATACGGGGGTGAGATGAGTGGAGGTGGCAAACGAGACAAACAACTTCTATCATAGGGTTCCTGAAAACACCTAAGTAGATTAGGTCTAGATTTTTAAGTTTGCGAAATGAACTAGTAGGTGGGGAAGTGGGGGGAAACACTAACAAACAGCTTCGCCTGCACTTTACTCCGGTCTATCGCACTTCGATCTCCATCTTAGGATACCTGCAAGATAGCAAATCAGAGGCAAGAGGAGTTAGTCAATAAGTAAATGTAAAGAAACATGAAAAAAGAAAGCAAATTCCATTGCCTCCCCGACAACGGCGCCAAAATGATGAGCGAGTTTCAGTGAAGAAAAGTTACGATTTCGGGAAACCCATCATTGCAATCGCAAAACTCGCTATGAAATAAAATTTACTGAAACTCGAAAGGGAGTCTCGGGTCGAACACGGGGAGGCGACATTTGTTTCTTGAAATCCATGTTCCACGTTTTGCTTTGTTTTATTTTTGGTATTTTTAGGGTTTTGTTATTTTTTTGGTATTTTAAGATAAGACTAGCTACTTGAATAAAAGAGTAGAATATCAGCACAAAGAGCAAGCTAAGCTAGTCTAAAAGTAAATATAGATAAATGAAACTGATAAACTGAGAATGGAGTTTATTACAATTACACTAAGCAGAAATATGCTAAACAAAATAACAAGAGAATGAAGATGAGAAGGAATCTCCCAAAGCAGATGTCTGGCGAGACGATGGTGCTTGGTGGAAACTTGAATGGAGGAGATAAGCTGCTGGATGTCGGGGATGAGGTGTAGGAGAAATCTAGGTAGAGGGCCGCTTGAAAGAGTTGCGGGAATGGTGATGAGGTGGTGGAGATAATTGTCTACCTGTATGGAGGTGAGGGGATGGCTCTGTGGTCTCCTACGATGGGAGTGAGGGTAAGGTTGAATATTTGGTGGAGTTGGGGAATATTACACTAATAGGAGGCTATGGAGTATGGGAATAAGCTCTTGGCTATTGGGAAGCTTCTTGGAGCTCTTGGATTGGTGGGAAATAGCTAGGTGGAGATGAAGGGAAATGGAGAGGTGTTGGTCGGCTTATATAGGTGTAAGGGAGGAGTGTACTGTGGCCATGCACCAAATGCAGTGCAGCACATGCACCACGCATCGTGCATTTGGCACTGGCACATTAGCGCACCGTAGCTGGCAAATGCTAAAGCATCCGCAGGTTGATGGATCGTGAGTGAATGGCATAGATTGAGTGGAGGTCGCACACGCTTAAATTTGAAGTGCGTGCTCATTGGTGGGGGGAGGGGAGAACGTTAGTTGTTGGATTCGTGATCGTGCGACTGAGGGCATGCTCGAATCGCACCTTTGCGAAATTTGAATGCACATGCATCGTGCCTTCGTGAAGATCTGATAATGAAGAGTGCGCACAGTCGTCTTAAATGGGCACCACATATTGCATGTGTCCGATCTGGCTTGCATCCACGCATCATCGGGCGGGCGTCTAATCGTGCGTGCGCAATCCTGATAGCTCGATCAAGATTGAGTGGTCCAATTTTGCCGGCGTCGAAGAGGCTATGGTGGATCGATGCTCGAACTAGTGCCTCTTCCTTGAGTAACGGGTACGCCATTAATGAGGCAAAGCACTGGACGGTCACACCAAGGGTTACTACACCTCGATTCTCAATCATTGGTTGAAGATCCAATGGTCGATCCAATGGTTGAAATTTCATCAGATCTTCCGTTGGAGTTTGGCAGTGGATTCTCAGTCGTTGGATTGAGATCCAATAGCTAGGATCTCCTCTTGAGGTGCTTTGGAGGAGGCTGGGTGACATTGGGCGATTTGGATGGTGCCATGTGGCACCATCTGGACCATCCACCTTTCCTTGCTTACAGAGGATGCCGTGGTTCTCGGATCGAGATGATTTCCACATTACCAAACTACGATCGTTGCTCCAGATACATCTATACGGTCAGATTTTGCATTTGAAGCTTCAAAATGTCGCGCCCTGTCTCCTGGCCACAATAATGTAAGAATTACTGTGCAATTTATACACATTACATTAAATGCAGCATGATGAATGTTATGTAGTATTTATGCTATGAAATGCAATCCTAGGCTTAGGAACTATCATAAGTAATCATTTTATCATGAATACATGCATGTTTATCAACCGCCACCAACCACCTTCCACTGCTCCGTCTAGCCACATTGGGCCACCTTGCACCGCATTACGACCATCGCCATGGAGCCCTCGCTCCACTCTACCTCCAGTGCACTCCATGTGGCCTACCTCTCTCTCTCTTGTGCGCAAGCTCAAGGCGAAGGCAATCCCCTATTTTTCTTCATATTAAAATTTACATTGCTTTGCCATTATAACAGAGGGACTTTTGATTAAACAATGTTATATGTGGTTGATTTTGTGAGAACCCCCTCCTCTTTCACGTAATGCAATATCAGCTTACCTAATCATTGTTATCTTTAATGGTGGTTTTGATTTGATTTCTTGGCAAAATTAATCGTGAACATTTATTTTTGACTCGTACGAGTTTTAATAGACACGTTTCTCCCTATGGACACGACCTGCTCTTCCCAAGTCGTAATTTTAATTGTTTTGATTAGCTATTTTCCACCACTTAAAAGCTACTTTGACGCATCATTTTATGTGCGAAATTTATTTGAAAGTGAAAGCCATCTTTTCAAATGGCACCGTTGCCAAGGAGTGGCTCTCCTTCGTCTTTTCTGAATGCTTCACATAAGTAAAATCTAGGAAGACTTAAGGTGCAAGGTTGGGCTTTGGACATCCCACACTCTTCCTAGATTTTACTTAGGTGAAGCATTTAGAAAGGACGAAGGAGAGCCACTCACCAGGAAAAAAAAGAAAAAAAAAATGAATGGAGAATAAAAAAAAGAGGATTGAAATAACACCTCGTTACACATAGGTGTCATTGAGAATAAAAAGTACCTCATTATACATGGGTACTAGAATTAAAAAGAAAAATTTGAGAAATAGCTGTGGAGATATACACTGGGTTCGCCCTTGTCTTGACCTCGAAAAAAAGAAAAAAAAAGTAAGGAGAAAGCTGCCAAGTCTAAGTATGGTTGAACCTAGGAAGGTTTAGGTAGGTGAAGGGCAAGTCTGGTCTTGGGAACGTATAGGAAGAACAAGCGTGGATGCCCATTAATCAAATTATACACTGAGCACAGGTACTTTAACCTCTGGGATTTACAAACTCTAGGATAAACTTTGAAGTTTAAGAAACCATTGCCTGAGATAAAAAATGAAGAAAATCAAGTCTAAATTTTGACTAGTACTTGGATACCTTAAGGTCTAAGGTTAGTATTTCAACAAATCTCTTGAGGTGAGATATAATAAGGCATCTTGACGGTTAATTCTAGCATAGAACCTAGGAATTCTTAATCGATGTTGCTAGGGACTAGCAAAAACTAGGCATGGGAGCATTTGATGAGCCCATATTTGTGGGCTATTTAGGTATTTCAATGTCTAGACATTAAGTTATCTTTAACAGTTATTTAGCATGCATTAGGATGTAAATAGATTTGATTTGATTGCATAATTCATGCATTGCATTCATAATTAAATGCATTTAGAATTGACTTAGAATGGCATGCATTTATTAGTTAACCAACTTGGTGCATTACATGCATTCTTTTGTTTTAACATAGAAATTAAGGGTTTGCACATAAATAACCCATCATGTCTTTTTCATTTTTATTTATTCTCTTCTTCTTAGTGGCTGTAGGAGTCACGGCCATTGAAGAGTAGCAATGAAGAGGTGACAAAAGTTGATCTTGGTCCCCCACGTTGGTCGTCACTCCATCTCCTTCCCTCAACCATCACAAGCCATTCTCCTTGCAGTATAAGAAGAAGCTCCTTCACTAAGCACCGCAAGCCATCATCCCACTCCACCACCCTGCAGAGCTTGGAGCTCATCCATTACACACTATGGGCCTCTACTACTGTGAGAGCTTCGCTACTGTGGGCATGCAGGGTGATAGCCTGCATCGTTGTCTGTTGAGTCTCGCAATCCATCACCATGCTTCTTTACCCACTCCATCACAATACCTCACCCACTCAACCAACCCATCATCTACAGCTCACCACCACAATGCCCTTACTGTGCCACCACCTTCCTCTGTTTCTTCTTTGTTCAACAACAATAACACTCACTCCACAACCCAACACAACCCTCAAGCTCCACGCACCATCACCATCTTCACTTCCTTCTTCTTCATTCTTCATCTCCAACTATACTCCACAACCCAACAACAATAGACTCGCCACTAGTGCATCGCTCCTTCCTAGCATCGTCCTCGTGTACCATTGCCCTCGCATGCCACCCGCGCGTGCTACCCACCACTCTCACGTGCTCTTGCCCCTTTCTCCTTTCCATGCCTCTGCCTGCGAGCAACAGAGGTTGCATGCCACCCAACGTGCTGCTCTACTGTTGCACCTTCATGCGCCTCGCCCCTCCAATGCATGTGTGTCATCTCCACCAACATCGTGCACGGCCGCCCAACACTAGCGCGTCACTTGAGTGCCTTTGCCAACATGTGGAGTCGCTTCACAGCAACAGCAGCCGACTGCCACCCATCACCTTCCACCACTCCATCCGACCACCTTTGGCTACCTCGCACCACATCGTAACCACCATCGTGTAGCCCTCGCTCCACTCTACCACCGATGCACTCCTTGCTACCTACCTCTCTCTCTCTCAGGCGCATGCTCAAGGCAAAGGCAATCCGCTGTTTTGCTTCATATTAAAATTTACATTACTTTGCCATTGCAAGAGGGGGATTCTCTATTAAATAATATTTTACGTGGTTGATTTTGTGAGAACCCCCTCCTCTTTCATGTAATGCAATATCAGCTTATCTAATCATTGTTATCTTGATTTAAAGGTGTTTTTGATTCGATTTCTTGGCAAAATTAATCGTGGACATTTATTTTTGACTCATGTAAATTTTAATAGACACGTTCCTCCCTATGGACATGACTTGCTCTTCCTGAGTGGTAATTTTAAATTTTTTGATTAGTAATTTTCCACCACTTAAATACTACTTCGATGCGTCATTTTATGTGCGAAAATTATTTAAAAGTGAAAATCATCTTTTTATCCTTCTCCTCTGAAATGCCCTCTTCCTCTGAGACGTCCACCAAGGCCACCCTTGGTGCAACACTGCTGCTCCTCTACGCCTCTTCAAAGGCCACCAAGGACCACTCTTTGGTACCCTTGTTCTAGTAGAATAGGTAGTCGTCCTTTTCTTCTAGTAGTTAGTTCTATTAGATTTTGTTCTAGTTTATAATTTAGCTCTGGTTATTCTTCTTTTCAATCATTCAACTATATGGAAAACTTGCCTGATTATTATTTGAATAGAGTTGATTTGCTTCATATCTTATCTCTATCATGCTTATTATTCCAATTTTAGTTAGATTTGATTGTTATTAAATCAAGTCGCATTTCCACCTCCTTGCGTTCGACCAGGACTTACCAAATCTCATTATATTTATTTGTCAACTTGTTTTCCCACTATACGATGACGTAAGTATTTTAAAAATTTGATTTCATGGATCCGACAATCTGCATTTGAGTTGATAATTTAGAACTATTGAGTCTTTATCGTTAAGATTTTGTGTATAATTTATATAAGTAAAAAACCATATTGAGTTTTCAAATCCAACCTAGCTCTAGTTCATTTCTCACATTCTTTATTTTCATCAAAATTGCTTTTCTATTTTCCCATATAGTTTTATTTTCTATTTTGCTAGGGACTAGCAAAAGATAGGCATGAGGTGTGATAAATACATAATTTATATTAGTAATTTGGTTGTTTTATGCTTTGTACTTAATTAACAAATTACATATAGATTGTACATAGTGCATTGTAGTCATGCATGTATAATTAGGTTATAAATGTGTTTTATGTCCAACTAGCATCTAATTAGAATATTTTTAATAATGCAGGAGTGAGTGGTGAAGTTAAAGTAACTTGGAATAAATCTAGGAAGCTAATAAAGCTTGGAGTTATAAAGAAATAAAGACAAGGAATAAAGAAGGACAAGAGTACATGTGTCACTACCTAAAACCCTCATCTTCCTAGCCTTCTAAGATAAACTACACAAACAAATAAACCTTGTCCTAAGCCTACCTATTTTTAGAAAATGAAATCCAAAACCTAAATCCTAAATCCTATGGCCATCAACACTTTTCCAAAAGAGCTTATCCACTCTTGTGGCTAGCCAACCTTGCTAAAACCCTAAGGCACAAGGCCAGCCACCTTAGTCCTCCCAATCACCATCCAAATCAAATCTTAGGGCTCCTATTAATCCCTTCTAGCTGCCCCTTAGGTTTCTTCCTTCGGAGTCCAAAAACTTAGTTACTATCCTTCCCTAAAAAGCCTAAGTTAGAACATACCTCCTAGGACCTAATCCCCACCATCAAAAACACATCCTAAGGCCCTAATGATAGAGAGAAATTCGCTTAATTAAGATAGTCATAATAAAATGATTTATCATTGTATTTTATGTTGTGGAAAATCTCTCAATCAAAAATATATAAATCCAATCTAACCACAGTGGATTAGGTCATATACACAGGGAGGAACATGCAAAATTAACTCACAAATTTATGATTTCATTATTCAAACATTATGGTTAGATATTGCCCATAATTATATTATATCATGCAATGTATGGGAGGGCAATAGGTTGTAGAGAAATGAAATCAGATAATATAGCAAGAACTCCAGGGGCTGGCAGTAATTCACATAATAAATAAATATTAAATGGAAAAATAAGAGTTCAAAATTGCAGTGGATGTAATTATTAATTGACTTCAAAATAGAGGATTGAGTCTCTCTCTTCCTCGTGCATGGGAAGAAGCACGGTGGCCGGAGATGCTCTAGGGGACGGACGATCGGCACATGGGGAGTTCATTGATGGTGGCAATGAGATGAGAGATGGTTGGTGGCGGCTGACGGCGTGGTTGAGGTGGCCATCGGCTGGTGCTGGTGGTGCGCAAGGAGAGAGCTCGCGAGGATGGCGCACGCCTTGGGGGTTTCACAGTGATGGCAGGTGATCAAAGGAATGGTCTGGAGGTGGCTAGGCATCGTCGGTGGCTGTCGAGGATGTTGGTGATGGTGGGTGGTTTGGGTTCCTTCAGGAAGTTGCAGGGGGGAGGGAACGGTTGGAAGGAGAGGATGAAGAAGATGGGAAGGGGAAGTGGAGGCAGTGCTGGTTGCGTGCGCAAGGTCAGGCGTGGCAGCACGGGAAGTTGGCGGTGGTGATGGTTGAAGGTGATGGGTTGCTGCAGTGGTGGCCGCATGCTGTCACCATGCGATTGGCGAGGGGAAGGAGCAAAGATGGAGTACACCTCAGGGCACGGTGCGCATCGGGTCCACGGTGCAGGCTCTGCTTCACAGTGGAGTGCACGAGGCAGAAGATGGGTGCACGGTGAAGGTTGAGAGAGGAAGGAGATTCCTCTATGGAAGGCGATGTTAGGGAAGCTGGGGCCATCTCGCACGCTTGGGAGTCCACGGTGCAAGTCATCTCTTTCAATGATGGTAACCTTCGTGCACAGTGGCCATCCTAGAAGAAGGTTCCCCCCCTAGGGGGAAGGTCGGGGGGGCTTTTTATCCTCCTTTGTAGAGTTGCTAATGGACGGCCACAGCCTCTGTGATTTCAAATTCTCATTACTAAAATTAGCCATGACCTAAAATTAGCCACAACCATCATTGTGTGAAGAGGATGAGTTTGTTTGGCAGAGGAGGTTTTGTTGATGAGGTGGTGAGGTGTGTTGAGGCCGGCGAGGAGGAGGCGGTCCAGTTGTTGCGATTTGCAGGAAAGGAAAAACAAGGAAAAATTGAGTTATTTATAACAATAATCTAAAATAATGCATGTCACTATAATGTAATGTATGAAATATGCAAGCAAGCTCTTTTTATAAACTAATCTATTTATATATTAAAGTATGCTATGTACATGCAAATATTAATCTAGTAACTAAGTACTTAATATTCAATTAACCCACAGATGTGGTCTCGTCAAATGCCCTCATTCCTAGCTTTTGCTAGTCCCTAGCAAAAGTTAAAAGTGATGAAAGTGATCAAAAGATTTCTTCTTTCCTTATTCCAAAAATTTAGAGATCCAGACAAATGTGAAGTGAAAGTAGCCTGGGTAACGGATTAAAGTGAAAAGCCAACCTACATTTTAAACTCGTGCTTTACCCTTGATAAAAATTCTATTGATATAGGCAACTTCTTCCCTCGGGGATAAAGCAGAAAATGATCTATAATTTGACCTCGGCTTTTTGGTTTAGGGAGGAGATACTGGGTTAAATGGATTTATATTTGGTGGCTCACACTTATCTGGTGCTACATGTAGTCTTGTACTGTAGACTCTAAATCTCTCGACTATCAAATGAGTCAACAAAGAGAGAGGCTAAAAATTGTGCTCTCTTTGTGTTCCTTTGCGCTTACTCGCTCTCTCTTTTCTTTTCTTTTCTTTTTTTTCTTTTTTTTTTCTTTTCTGAGATCACATATCTTATCAGATTTTGTAAATGTACTTAATATTTAGTGGCCTCACATGGCATTCACACATCAATTAAATTCCTAATGACCCTACAACTAAGTTAGAAGTCCTTAGCCAGTATTCGAGCGATCAGAAATACTGAAGAGTAGGTTTGCATCATATTTGGTAGATAGTAATAGGTGTTTTTGTTGACTTAAAAACATTGACACATAATGAAAAATGACACAAAGATAAAATTATATAATTGAACTCTCTTCTTTTTTTCTTTCTTTTTTCATATGTTTCTAAATATAAATGTTTCTCGTTTTCTTCTTGCTTTTTTCATTCTCATTTTTTCTTTTTCTTTTTTTTGGACTTACTAACACAAAATGATGCAAACTTTTATTCATGATGCATTATTGGGGAAAATGATGATCAAGTGGATATTATGCTGCTTATTTGGTGGAAGTGCCCACTCTCGACACCTGGAAGGAATGGATAAGACAAGCGTATTTATGACCTTTGACACTATTACCCTCCTTCAACTAAGGACTCTATGAAGGACGGTTGTAACCATCTACAATAGTCATAATTTTATTAGGATTCAATCTCTGTATATCTGCCTTATTTGGTGACTCTTAGGAATTCACATAGTATTTGCACACAGGAATAGAGAGTGAAGCTATGCCTAACTTAGAGTTATCATCATCTAATTATCAAGAACATAAGAGTCCTTGCAATAGACTTAACACAGCAGTAGTCTCTTCATTTTCTCCTCACAAATATTAGGTGGATCTAATAGAAGATAGTTTGCCTGACTCCCTTCAAACTGTTCAAGGATTTAGCAGACTAAAAATTCATATTGGTCTTCTACCAAGATCCATTACCCAGTCTACGTGCAAGTGATGTAACTGTACTAGATTCTAAACTTAGAAATAATTTAAGAAGAAAATCTTCAATGAAACCTCCTTGATAAAGATGTTTTACTAAGGCTAACCAATTCAGCTCAAAAAAAAGAAAAGAGATTTTTTCTTTCTTGGAACTAATGCACCTATCCTAAATGCATGCAAATATTTATAAATGCTATAAACATCTTCAGGTTATACCCCCCCATGCCTAAGACTGACAATTTCCTCATTGGAAAAATAAAAACATAGAAGAATATCACCTGAGGAGGAGAGTGGGAGAAGCTAAGGCTCCTCAAGCCGAAGTGCATCCAAAACCTGGCCATCTGAAAGAGTAACATAAGGTTTAAGTCATTGGCCATTTACTTTAAAGCTTGCACCAGAAGCACGATTATGAATTTCTACTACTCCATGAGGGAAGGCATTGATAACAACATACGGCCCATCCTAGTGAGACTTAAGCTTTCCAGGAAATACTTTAAGTCTAGAATTGAAAAGCCAGATCCACTAGTTGGGCTCAAAGGTCTTTCTAACGATGTGCTTATCATGCAAGACCTTTGTACATTATTTGTAAGCTTGAGAGGTTTCATAGGCTTCATTGAGAAGCTCTTGAAGCTCACTTAACTCCAGCATGCATGCCTTTCATGCTTTATCTAGATTTAAGTTAACCCTTTTAATGCCCTAATAAGCCTTGTGTTGGATTTTGACGGGAAGGTGACATGCTTTCCCGTAGACAAGACGGAAAGGAGACATGCCCAAGGAGAGTCTTATATGCTATTCTATAAGCCCACAGAGCATCATTCATTTTTTTCGACCAATCCTTATGGTCAGGCCTAATAGTTTTTTCCAGAATCTATTTAATCTCCCTATTAGACACTTCAACTTGTCCACTTGTTCGGGGATGGTAAGGTGTGGCTATCATGTGGTTGACTCCTAAATTTTGGAGTAGTCTTGTGAAGTGAACATTCTTAAAGTGAGATCCTCCATCACTTATGATAGCTCTTGGGCACCCATATCGAGAAATGATATGAGCCCTAACAAAATCCAAGACCATGAAATGGTCATTGGTTTGCATGGGTATGACTTCTATCCATTTTGATACATAATCCATAGCCACAAGTATGTATTCATATCCGAAGGACATAGAAAAGGGACCCATGAAGTCAATGCCCTAAATATCAAAGATCTTAATGGGGAGAATAGGTTGCTGGGGCATCTCATCCCTTTTTCTGATGGTTCCAGTCTATTGGCAACGTAGACATGTGCCCACATATTTATGTGCATCTCAAAATAATGTGGGCCACCAAAGGCTAGACTGAAGAACCTTATGGGTAGTCTTCTTCCCACTAAAATGCCTCCATAGTGGAGGTCATGGCAAAAACTCAGAACACTCCTTTGTTCTTCGTCAGGGACACAACGGCGGAAAAGCTAGTCAGGACCCATTCTAAGAAGCTCGGGTTCCTCCCAGTGATAAAATTTAGCGTCAGCTAGAAACCTATCTCGCTTTTGCTTGTCCCAAGTACTGGGGGTAATGCCCATGGCTAGATAGTTCACTATGTTAGTGAACTAAGGAGTTTTGGCCTCCATGGCCAATAGAGGCTCATCAGGACAAGTCTCTTGGATACCACCAGCAGGGGTTGATACCCCAATAGGGATCCCGGATAGGTAATCTACTACCACATTGTCAACTCCTTTCTTATTTTTTATTTCCAAGTCAAAATCCTGGAGTAGCAGAATCCAATGAATCAAACAAGGTTTGGTGTCTGACAATCCTATTTTCGCATGTTTTGAAATCATTGGAAATCATAGTATAGTTGTGCTAAATGCTTGTCAAAAATAACTTATAAAGATAATGAGACTTTAGTCCAGATCGTTTGTGTTTGGGAGGCATTTATGGAAATGTAAATTTGAAATCAATCTCACTCGCTTTACTTGCTTAAAATTGCACGTCGATTTCTAATCGTCGGATCACTATTCAACCACTTTCATTATGAACCCTAATTTTGTGCGCATGAGTTAGATAAATGACAAATGTGAAAGTGTGAGTTTTAGTATGCACGATTCTAGTTATGTGGTCACTATTTATGGAAAATGCATTAATAGTTAGATCCTCGATATTTTCAGGTACCGACATGCTAGTTGTAACAGATAATAATTAAAAGCAGGCAACTTTAATCACAAAAAATATATTGCAATAAGCTCATGGTGATTCTCAACACATAAATATATATATATAGAAAAAGATCTTTCATTGATTCATCATGATGTTTGATGAGAACCTCATCATGAGCCCTAACTAGCTTATTTTGACCTAATAAAGTGAACAAAAGCTCCTGCATAACTTAAAAGAAGGCCTAACTCAAGAGATTACTGATATGGAAAGAATACATGAAACAAAGGGTAAAACTGAAATTTTACCATTACAATTCATCAACGGGATTTCTCAGGGTGTAGACAAAGGTCAATGAGACTTAATAAGAGAAAAATTGGGATGGTTCAATTAAAAAAGGGTTATTGTGAAATTTAAGAATTAAATGACATACTAAAACTCTAAAACAAACCCACTTAATTTCACAAGGCTCCAGTCAGGATAAAAATCAACTAAATCCTCTAAAATTCATGGAAAAATATTCCTTAGGATTTATAACCTTCAATTTGACCTTTGGAACCTGTTTTGACCTAGATTGGGGTCTAAGCTCAATATTTGATCTAATTTGGGTTTTTATGCAAAATATCCAGTCAAACATGGTCAAACCTAAAATCCAACTTCACCAATGGATTTATTAAGTTTAAATTAGGTTTGTACTAAAATTTGGACTTAAGGGAACGTCATCTTGACCTACTTTGCAAAATAGTCCACTCAATTACATTCTGGCCCCTAACTTTTGAAAACCCTTGCGAAGACCCCCTCAACTTCTTCTTCACTTTTTGCATTCCGGTCCCTCTGCCATTGCAGTAGAAGACGCATACCTCCGGTGAAGTTTCGAGGAGGATTTCTCCTTGCTTCCCCAGGGAGCTACTCTTAGATTTGAAAGGGGAGTCCTCTACGAAATCCCCTACCACCTAAGTAGCTCTCCATGCCCTGATTCGCCCCATACCTCTCGTGTGAATGCTCGAGAGGTATGGGTATCGTTCTGAGCCATACCTCCAATGAGGATTTTGCTCACCTTCCAAGCGTTTGACTCTCTGCCTATGCCTATAAATGAAGCTCTAGGTCCAGCCGCTTTCTCCAAGCTTGTTCTGGCCTGAGATACCCTCCCAATCTCCTCCGTCCTCATCTCCGGTCAGATGCCCACAAGCTCCGACGACCTCCTCTCCCTCATCTCGTCACTCTACAACCATAACAATGGTAGGGTTCTCTTTGCCTCGTTCCTCCGCGTTGCGCCACACCAGCGCATGCCACTCTGACCACCTCCTTGTCGCCGTCATCCCCACCTCACGGCCTTTGTCTCCGACGATGGCAAATACGAGCTGTCTTCCTCCTCCCTCCTTTCATCCATTAAGTAGGTTAGAACTCTTCCTCTCTCTCCTTTATTTATTTCCCCTATCTTTATTGCTATTTTTATCCCCTCGACGCCATAGACCACCACCACCTTCTCCACATTTGGCAGACCACCGGCGAGGCGCATCCACCGCTTCGCACCTCCACACACCTTGGCAGACCCCTCATCAGATCCACTATCACCCACTGAGCATCATCCGCCCCTCCATTACCCGCCAACACCTCCATAAATGCCCCTGATCAAACCCATCACCACGGCCATAGAGTGACCTAGGCATGCATGCCTAGGCCGCCCCTTGGCCAGCCACCCACCTAGGCACCTTCGTCGTGCCACGAGGAAGCTCCCCATCTGGTTTAATGAGGCCACGAGGCCTTATTGAGTGGTTTTAGATCTGAGCCCATGCCACCATTGAAGCACGTTGCAAGGAGGTTACCAGCAGTAGTCCAGGTTGCGTCAACCCAAGTGCTGTGCTCCAAGTGATGCACGTTGAGTGCGCTAACGCATCCAGCCAGAGAGTAGGCTTCACGACGCACCCAGCTATGCCAATTGCACAGACCTTCCTCCTACGGGCGCCAGCAGAAGCTGGTGGGACTTTTAGTCCCACCTTGAAAAGCCAGGAGCGCGATGAGTGAGTTAAGTTGATTTTGTGTTTTCTCCTTAGCACCTCATGTCACGAGGTGAGTTCCCTTCGCCCTCGGTTGCCTCATCTGTGGTCACCCCTACGCGGACTTGGCTGACCCGTTTACCCTGCACTCCTCGCGCACCACCCACGCTGGTGTGCCTAGACCAGAGCGTGTGTAACCTGACCCGTATACCCATTTGTCTAGCTTTGAGAGAGCGAAGAGAGAAATAGAGAGAGAGACACGGGGAGGGTAGGGGGTAGGTTTTACTACGTGGTGTTGTGTAGGAAAGAACGAATTAAGGAAGAGGCACAACAGAGAAGAAGAAGAAGAAGGCGCGGCTGAAGGAGGAGGCCAAAGTGAAGAAGGATTTAGCCATGGGGAAGAAGAAAGAGGAGCAGCTGAAGACAGAAGAAAGAAGACTAAAGAAGACGGAAAGAGAGGCACTGTAGCAGAGGAGTGGCAGAGGAAGAGAAGAAAAAGAAGAAGGCATGGCTGAAGATGACTGGAGAGGCCAAGGAAGAACAAGGAAGAGGCGCAACAGAGAATAATAGAAGAAGAACAACAAAAGAAAGCAGAAGAAGGAGAAGAAGAAGAAGAAAGAATGAGCACTGTAGCAATCACCAGATAAGGCATCTAATTTACAAAATCAAGCGTCTGATTCACAAGGAAATTCAGAGAAAGAAAGAAGGAAAAGGTGCGGCTAAGAAGAGAAAGAAAAGGAAGACAAGAAAGAAGCCATTAGAGAGAATACTCAATTTCCTCTTGCATTTCTATTCCCTTTTCAGTTTTCTTATACATGGACTCTCATTTATATTCTTGTTAAATATCATATTTCGAGATTGTTATTTTAGTTTCTAAAATACCAATTTGCTCCCTGAGTTCGACCTCAGATACTTTAGTTTTCGAGTAAAATAAAATTGTTAATTGTTTTCATGGCGATTTCAACTATACTGCAACGAACGTATTTTTAAAAAATACGATCTCGCCTCGTAAGCAATCATCATTTTTTGGCACCATTGCAGGGGAGTAACGAGCATTTTAGAAGCTTTGCTCACAACTTCTAATTCAATACTGACTTAATTTCTCTCTTTTGTTGTGTTTATCTCAGGAAAAGTTGAAGAAAGAAAAGCAGTCGCACAACAACCACACCAAGGAACAGGTAAACTTCCATTAGCCCTCTCTCTTGATCCCCTCAAAGTCTAAAAGGGAAAAAACAAAGAAAAATCAATCTAGGGCTCCATATTTAGTAATTCACAAAAGTTGCCTGATTTTTATTTCAACACATTTTGATTTGCACATTCAATTAAGCTAACTAGGGCTAAAACCTCCTTGATTGAGCCCTAGATACTCATTTTTGAGGCAACTAAATTGGACCAAATAGAGCAAACTTAGGGATTACAAGCTAGGGTTTTAGAGATACATCTTCTTCTAAGCAAAGAATCAAAAATTTCAAAAAGAGGTGTGCCTAAGCCTTGTTTGAAAAGACCTATCCAAGAGAAACCCTAAGCAATTCAGCCTCTTAATCCATTTGAACCCTAAAAGCAAGGACCTAAAAGCTCTCAAAGGAACAAAGAGGTGAAGTTGATCCTTTGGGACAACAAACCTTAAAATTAGGTCAGTTTGGACTCAAAAGACCTAAAGTTCAAGTGGAACCCTAAGTACCTTGATCTTAAGTAAAAGGGTAGACTTAAGAGGTCAAGGTCCTCATTCTGGTCTACCTAGAATCTCAATGACAAGGGAGGTCGGGTGGGGGAAACCCTATAACCCGTGGGGATGCTCTACTGTGTGGGAGTCTTCGCGGGACTCTCCCTCTCTGGCTGCCCAGGTATTTCTCAAGTGGACGGCCTTTCTGACTAAGGGGTGTCATCCGCCCCGAACCTCTATAGTCATTCAACAAATTTTGGGTGTCTTGATTGGGTCCAGCACATTCTGATCTCATCAAATTCTTCGGTGCATGTTTGGTAGGAGGTCCTTAAGACCTCCTTTAGAAATCCACTCTCCCCGAGGCCAAGCCTCGGTACTCTTGTTTGTGCAGCAACCCCACCACATAGATCTTTCCTCTGATTTAGAACCAAGTTCTCCTTCTTCTTCCATCATGGCATAACCTATTGAAGAAGAGAACAACCTTGAGCACTAGCTTCAGCGCCGAAATGATCTCTTCCAAAATTTTGTAAACCCACCGCAGTGTCCTATGATGCGAGATCACTATAATCCCGCTGCGGTGGCAATCGAGCCTCGAGTCTGAATCCCGACTGAAGGTCCTGATTCTGAACTCAAGCCCAAAATGATTCATGCCATACCAAAATTCTATGGGCTTAACTCCGAGGATCCATTCCAGCACATCAAAAAGCTCAAGCATCTGGCTCAAACCTTTGGGTCAAATGCACAAAATCAGGATATTCTACTCATGAAGATGTTTCCTTTCTCCCTCATGGACAAGGCTGCTCATTGGCATCAAACTCAGACTCGTCCGATCAACACATGGGATGAACTTCAGTCTACATTTTTGAAGTTCTTTCCCGTTGGTTAGACAAATGCCTTACGCCATCAGATCACTCATTTCACCCAACAAACGGGAGAGCCTCCTCATGAGGCATGGGACCGATTCTTGGATCTCATGCGAAAGTGCCCCCATCACGGAGTTCCTAAATGGGAACAAGTCAAGTCTTTTTACCAGGGACTCCATGAGGACATTCGATTATTCGTCAATGCAACCTGCGGAGGAAACATCATGGGTCAGCATGAGGACACGATGTGGGAGATTCTCGAGAATATGTGCGAGAACTCCATTAATAATGACTCCATGGACTTATTCTACAGGATGAATGTCCGCGCATCGACGAATCTTAGGGAGCACATGAGACGCAGGGCCTGTCTGCATCCGTTGACTTGGAGCTGATGGCTAGTTGGTTGGACAAGGTCTCTATCATAGAGAAGAAGGTGGACGAGATGACTCGGCATTTGCAGCGAGCCACCTCTGCGTAGAACTTCTTCGCACAACCACCTCTCTCGAGGGAAACTATGCAAAGTATCTATCATCGATCTTCTCAGGGGATGGACCCGTATCCACCCCTGTCTAACTCTAGGACCGAAGGGACCTCCCATCCTCTCTATTCTAGTAGGGGGAACTCTGAACCCCCTACTCTGACCTTCCTGAGGCTCCTTAGATTTATGAGGACCTCAACGCCATTTAGAATGACCCATTTTCCAACACCTACAACCTTGGATGGAGAAATCATCCCAACTTTCAATGGGTGAGAAATTCTCAGAATCAAAGACTACCTTATCAACTCCGTCCACAAGCCTCTTGTCCATATCAGCTGCCTCAACCTTGGCCCAACCCTACCTATCAACCTGGGCCAAACCAAGATCAAATGTCTCTTATCCTTCAAACACTGTCTGACATTCAGAAAATGAATGTGGCAATAAAAAAACAACACAAGGACGAGATCATAGAGGTTCGCAACCAACTCGCCCAGATGTTGAATTCCCACCAACCAGGCACACTTCCTTTGCAACCTCTACCAAACCCAAATAATATACCGACCCAGAGGCTCGTTATGAATCCAGGCCATGCACATATGATTTATCAGGCCCCTTTTATTCCATCACCTGACAGGATGGAAGCTTCGACATCTTATGCGGGATTTCAATAGCAGCCACCCATTTTACCAACCCCAAACCATAACCAGGCAGGATTAAATTCTGTAACAACCTGTAGTGGTAAAGCAACTCAAGATCCACCTTATCCAAACCACTCCAAGTCTAATAGTGATCCAAGCCATAGGATAGTTATCCAGGATGTCCCTATCCCAGATCAAGAACCTGGACCTATTCTAGAGGAACCAACCAAGGTTCCATTTCCTGAGGCCTTGACCAAGGGAAAAAGGATAACCAAACCCGTGGCTCCCGAGGAGGATTTGGTCAAGCTCTTTGAACTAGTTCAGATAAACATCCCTTTGATGGATGCAATCTGCCATGTACCGACTTACGCATGATTTTTGAAAGGTGTGTACACCTAAGCATAAGCTGCGAACCAAAAGTGAGAGTCTGATCATACTGTTAGAGCAAGCCAGCTCTGCAATCTTTAGTAAACTCCCACACAAGGCTAAAGACCCAGGCACTCCCCTGATTTCATGTAAAATTGGTGAAACCCAATTCGACAGAGCCTTGTTAGACCTAGGTGCCTCCATAAACCTAATACCTACATCCCTCCTTAACCACCTTGAAGAGTCCGAGCTTAAATCGACTGAGGTAACATTGCAGTTAGCCAATCGATCCATCAAGTCACCTAAAGGAATACTTGAGGATGTCATTGTTAAGGTATGGGATTTCTACTTCTCAGTGGATTTCATAGTTCTAGATATGGATGCACCTGAGAACCCAAGGGATACACCAATTATACTAGGGAGACCTTTTCTGGCTACTGCTAGGGCAACATAAGCTATGAAGAGGGCTAAATAGAATTGAAATTTGGGAACCAAACTCTAAAGATTGACATCTTTAAGGCCCAATAAGGGATTAATTGCAGTGTTATAGAACAAACATGTGATATCACAGTCATGGTTGATGAATTGCATATCGAAGACAACATGATTACCCCCGATCAACCACAAGAAGATCAAAACCCGCAAATAGAGGAGTCTGAACCTGATCTAGATACACCCATAACTCCTACCCTTGTTCCTGACACACTCTGAACCACTTGCTGCTGCTGATAATCCTATCCTAGAACTCAAGCCCCTTCCCGATCATCTGAAGTACCTCTTTTTGGTTTCCAATCAAATGTTTCCTGTGATTATAAACTCTAGACTCACACCTGACCAGGAATCCTGTCTGATTACTGTTCTCCAGCAACATCGTAGAGCCATTGGATGGACTCTTGATGATTTGACTGGTATCAGCCCCTCTTATTGCACACACCATATCTACTCTGAAAAGGGTGCATGACCTTCACGTGAAATGCAGAGACGTTTGAACCTTAATCTGCAAGAGGTCGTGAAAAAGGAGATCATTAAGTGGTTAGATGCAGGGATCATCTACCCGATCTCTGATAATCGATGGGTGAGTCCAATCCAGGTTGCGCCTAAAAAGGCAAGACTCACCACCATCACGACTGAAACCGGAGAGGTCATACTGACCCATATATCTAACTCATGGAGAGTCTGCATTGATTACAGAAGACTCAATTCCTCCACGAAGAAGGATCATTTCCCACTACCGTTTATTGATCAGATCCTCGAGAAACTAGTAGGAAATAGGTTCTTCTGCTTTCTTGACAGGTACTCCGGTTATAACCAAGTGGCAATCTATCAAGAGGACCAAGAAAAGACCACATTCACATGCCCTTCGGGATGTACGTGTTCTGTAGGATGCCTTTCGGTCTCTGCAATGCACCCGTGACTTTTCAACGGTGCATGCTTGCCATATTCTCTGATATGGTAGGTGATTATCTGGAAGTCTTCATGGGTGACTTTTTAGTATTTAGAGCATCATTTGATGATTGCCTCCAGCACTTGGTCTAAATACTCAGGCGATGCATTAACGTGAATCTAGTTCTTTCCTAGGAAAAGAGAAACTTTATGATGCCTGAGGGAATCATCCTGGGACATCCGATTTCGGAGAAAGGCATCCAAGTGAATTGGGCCAAGGTTAACTTGATTTACAAACTCCCTATGCCTAGCTTGATCAAGGACATCCGATCTTTTTTGGGGCACGTTGGTTTTTACCATCGATTTATCCCTGATTTTTCGAAAATCGCATGCCCCCTGACCACTCTTCTCTCCAAGGATGTACCTCTCAAAATCTCCAAGGAATGCACTCAAGCATTTGAGATCCTTCATGACCGAGTTACACAAGCCCCAATCCTACAGTCCCCTGATTGGTCTCAACCCTTTGAGATCATGTGCGATGCATTTGACTTCACTGTAGGTGCGATTTTGGGGCAGAAAATTAACGGGAAACCTGTGGTCATTTACTACGCTAGCAAAACACTTGACGCGGCTCAACGTAACTACATTGTCACTGATAAAGAGCTGCTAGCCATAGTATTTGTCGTAGAAAAATTAATATCTTACCTCCTGGGTTCCCACGTTATTATCTACTCAGATCACACAGCTGCAAGGCATCTCCTTGCAAAGAAGGATGCGAAACCTCGATTAATCCAATGGATCTTGCTGTTGCAAGAATTTGACCTCGAGATTCCTGACAAAGCTAGAAGATAGAATGTGGTAGTTGATCACTTGTCCCGCCTTCCTTCTGAGATCATTGACCCTTCCGGACCCATCACGGAACATTTTCCAGATGAGCACCTCCTGACTATCGATACAGGGCTTCCATGGTTTGTTGACATAGTAAACTACTTGGCATCACATCAGATCCCATCTAATTGGCCAAAGGGCAAGAAGGACAAATTGCATTCTGATGCCATGTATTACCCTTGGGAAGACCCGTATTTATTCCACATTGGTGTTGATCAAATTATCCGACGGTGTGTGATGAAAGTGGAAATCAATGACATACTCTCTTTCTGCCATGACCAGGCACGTGGTGGACATTTTTCAGGACACAAAACCGCATCAAAAGTCCTCTAGTGTGCCGTTTACTAGCCCACAATTTTCAAGGATGTATACAATCACTGTAAGGCATGTACCCGTTGCCAGACCTTGGGCAAAATGAGCCATCGAGACATGATGCCTTTACAGCCGATTCTGGTTTGCGAGATTTTTGACATTTGGGGGATTGATTTTATGGGACCCTTCCCTATCTCGGACGACTTCGAATACATTTTACTCACTGTTGACTATTTGTCCAAATGGATCGAAGCCATTCCAACCCGAACCAATGATCACAAAGTTGTTATCAAGTTCATTCACCAAAACATCTTCTCAAGGTTCGGGATTCCACGTGCGATCATTTCTGATGGAGGGACCTATTTCACAAATGCTTAGTTCAAGTCACTGATGGCGAAATACGGGGTGTCGCACCGAATCTCTACTTCTTACCACCCCCAAACTAATGGTCTAGCTGAGCTATCAAACTGGGAGATCAAGAAAATCCTCTAGGTCATTGTTCGACCTGACAGGAAGGATTGGTCATCCCGGCTTCCGGGAGCTTTGTGGGCTTATAGGATCGCCCATAAGATCCAATTAGGCATGTCTCCTTTCAGAGTGGTGTACGGGAAGGCATGTCACCTCCTCATCGAATTGGAACATAAAGCCTACTGGGTAGTATAGAACTGCAACTTAGATCTTTCTAAGGCTGGAGCCCATAGAAAGCTTCAGATAAGCAAGATTGATGAGTTACGCCACGACACGTATGAAAACTCGTGAATCTACAAAGAGCAGGTTAAAGCCTTTCACAACAAGCACATATCTAGAAAGATCTTTCATCCTAGTCAAAAGGTCCTACTCTTTGATGCCCGACTCAAACTATTCCCAGGGAAGCTACAATCTAAATGGATCGGACCATACTTAGTCCGACGAATCTTTGGAAATGGAGCTGTTGAGATTAGTCCACTCAGCCACGATTCTGAACCCTTCATTGTGAACGGTTAGTGACTCAAACCGTTCATTGACATGACCAATACAAATTTGGCTGAGACATCCTTTATCCTCCATTCTCCCTGAGCTCATTGCGCCCAGCCGATGGAGTAAAACTCAACGCTTAACAGGAAGCAACCCGTCATTCTTTGGAAAACCTGAAACCTTTCCTGACATTACTATGTTGAATTCGTATTGCACTTTAGGGTTCATCCTTTAGAATAGTGGACTCCACCTCAGGTACCTATACCCGAGTCTAGAAATCGTGCGCAACAGTCACCTTGACCCGTTTGTTCACCCAACACCTGTCCTAATGAATGAACTAAGATGAATTCGAACCCACATAATTTACAATGGGGACATTGCAAATCATAAGCATGGTGGGGTATGAAAGTGCAAAATATGTGAAAACTCATATCAAGAAAAGGTTTCAACAAAAAAATCACATATCTAAAAAAAAAACTGAGGAGGAGGAGAGATAATTTTTGGGCTAAACATGAGGAGGAAAAAGAGAAAAATGACAAAAAAAGGAGCATAAAATGGAAAAGAAAGAAATAGTCATTAGTAAGAGATTAAGGGATTAATTGAAGTTCTAGACCACATCAAGAAAAGTAAAGAAAAGTGCTAAGGAGATACGAAAAGAGTAGTAGGAACACTGACCTTAGGCCCTTTTGGCTAGACTCTTAGTACCCACTAAGATCTGGATAATTCTCAAGAGGTTGGGGAAATTGTGAAGCTTAAGTATTAGGTCTAAGGCTTATGGAGTATTCGGCCTTGTTAACTGACCTTCGATTTGCGAGACTCAGTAACCTAAGAACCCCAATCCACACACAGTCTGGTTTAGTACGCATAACTATCAAAATCACGCAAAAGCATTTTAATGTTCTAAAAATGTTGCCTAGATTAGGAGCGACCAGTCAACACAAGTTGATTTGGACGAGTTCCCAGTGTGAAGAGGTGGGAAATTCCCCTCGAAGATGCATAACAACATATCGTCTCCTTGGTGCTTGTCTCTTAGGATATTTACATATCTTACCGGGGGCATGTAAGCACTCTGCTGGTTCAGATACCATGGGTGGAATTATCATGAAATGTCGATTGCCAGGGTCTGGATTCGGCCACGGAACGCCATGGGTGGGATTATCTCAAAATCTCGAAAACCAAGGTTCTGGGGGTTTCCTTGGGCGATGCTATCACGAAGCATCGATTGCTAGGAACCTTTGAGGATTGATGATGGGGACGAGGAATTTGATACATACCGTGTTGAGAAGCCAATCTGAAGTTAGAAGTAAAAAGAAAAGAGAAAGAAAACTCTCCAAACAAATAAATCCTTGGTCTCTCTCTTACAAAAATGCACTGCAAATAGAATCAAGGCTAAAATATGTCTCAAGCACGGGTGCTTTAACCATGGAGTCCAATGAACCTTAGGGTAGTTCTTACGGGCCTTAAAAACCTTCGTGAAGGATCGAGGCTAAAGCTAGTCAACTCCGAATCTTGGTTGGTACTAGAGTACCTCTAGCTTATTATTGGCATTCTGACCTAATCACATAGGAAAAAGAAGAAAAAGCACTTATCATAACTGGTGAAAGAAATTCATGGTCTAGAACAAAAGTAAAAACGTTGAAATTTTGCTAAGGGGCTAGCAAAAGCTAGGCATGGGGGTATGATGAGAACCTCATCATGAGCCCTAACTAGCTTATTTTGACCTAATAAAGTGAACAAAAGCCCCTGCATAACCTAAAGGAAGGCCTAACTCAAGAGATTATTGATCTGGAAAGAATACATGAAACAAAGGGTAAAACTACAATTTTACAATCGCAGTTCATCAACAAGATTTCTCAGGGTCTAGACATAGGTCAATTTGACTTAATAAGAGAAAAAGTGGGATGGTTCAATCAGAAAAAGGTTATTGTGAAATTTAAGAATTAAATGACGTTCTGAAACCCTAAAACAAACCCACTTAATTTCACAAGGATCCAGTTAGGATAAAAATAAACTAAACCCTCTAAAATTCATGGAAAAATATCCCCTAGGATTTAGAACCTTCAATTTGGCCTTTGGAACCTGTTTTGACCTAGATTGAGGTCCAAGCTCAATATTTGACCTAATTTGGGTTTTCATGCAAAATGTCCTATCAAACGTGGTCAAACCTAAAATACAACCTTACCAATGGATTCCTTACGTCCAAATTAGGTTTGTACCAAAATTTTGACCTAATGGAAGGTCATCTTGACCTACTTTGCAAAATAGTCCACCAATTACATTCTGGCCCCTAACTTTTGAAAACCCTTGTGAAGACACCCTCAACTTCTTTGTCACCTTTTGTATTCCGATCCCTCTGCCATTGCAGCAAAAGACCCATACCCCCAGTGAAGTTTCGAGGAGGATTTCTCCTCGCTTCCCTAGGGAGATGCTCCCAGATTTGAAAGGGGAGTCCTCTGCGAAATCTTCTACCGCCTGAGCAGCTCCCCATGCCCTAATTCGCCCCATACCTCTCGTGCAAACAATCGAGAGGTATGGGTATCATTCTGAGCCATACCTCCAATGAGGATTTTGCTTGCCTTCCAAGCATTTGACTCTTCGCCTGTGCTAATAAACGAAGCTCCAGGTCCAGCCTCTTTCTCCAAGCTTGTTCTGGCCTGAGATACCCTCCCAATCTCCTCTGTCCTTATCTCCGGTCAGATGCCCACAAGCTCTGGTGACCTCCTCTCCCTCATCTCATCACTCTTCCACTATACCAGTGGCAGGGTTCGCTTTGCCTTGTTCCTCCGCACTGCACCGCACCAGTGCAAGCCTCTCTGACCTCCTCCTCGTAGCCGCCATCCCACCTCAGAGACTTCATCTCCGATGATGGCAAATACGAGCCGTCCACCTCCTCCCTCCTTTCGTCTGTTAAGTAGGTTAGAACTCTTCCTCTCTCTCCCCTCTTTATTTCCCCTATCTTTATTGCTATTTTTATCCCCTCAACGCCATAGACAACCACCACCTTCACCACCTCTGGCAGACCACCAGCGAGCCGCATCCACCGCTCCGCACCTCCACACACCTCGCCAGACCCCTCATTAGCTCCGCCATCACCCACTGAGCATCATCTGCCCCTCCATTAACTGCCAACACCTCCATAAACGCCCCCCGATCAAACCCATCATCATAGCCACAGAGTGACCTGGGCACGCATGCCTAGGCCACCCCACGGCCAACACCCACCTAGGCACCTTCACTATGTCACGAAGAAGCTCCCCATCTGGTTTAGTGAGGCCGCTAGGCCGTATTGAGTGGTTTCAGGTCTGAGCCCCTGCTGCCATTGAAGCACGGAGCAAGGAGGTCGCAAGCAGTACTCCACGTTGCATCCACCCTGGTGCTGCGATCCAAGTGACGGGCGTTAAATGCGTGAATGCATCCAGCCAGAGAACAGGCTTCGCGAGGCACCCAGCTGCGCCAATTGCGTGTACCTTCCTCCTGCAAGCGTCAATAGAAGTGGGTGGGACTTTTGGTCCCACCTTGGAAAGCCAGAAGAGCGGTGAGTGAGTTAAGTTGATTTTGTGTTTTCTCCTTAGCACCTCAAGTCACAGGGTGAGGTTCCCTTGCCCTCGCCTGCCTCGTCCATGGTCACCCCTACACGAACCTGGCTGACCCATTTACCCTACACTCCTCGCACACCACCCATGCTGGTGCGCTTGGACCCAAGCGCACGTAACCCAACCCGTATACATGATTGTCTAGCTTTGTGAGAGACAAGAGAGAAATAGAGAGAGAGAGAGACACGGGGCGGGTAGGGGGTAGGTTTTGCTGCATGGTGTTGTGCAGGAAAGGAGTTAAGGAAGAGGCATAGCAGAGAAGAAGAAGAAGGCGCGGCTGAAGGAGGAGGCCAAAGTGAAGAAGGGCTTAGTCACAGGGAAGAAGAAAGGGGAGCAGTTGAAGACAGAAGAAAGAAGGCTGAAGAAGAAGAAGGAAGGAGACACACTGTAGCAGAGGAGCAGCAGAGGAAGAGAAGAAAAAGGAGAAGGAGGCGCGGCTGAAGAAGACTGCAGAGGAAAAGGAAGAAGGAGGAGGCACAGCAGAGAAGAACAGAAGAAGAAGGAACAGTAGAAGAAAGCAGAAGAAGAAGAAGAAGAAGAAGAAGAAGAAGAAGAAGAAGAAGAAGAAGAAGAAGAAGAAAGAGTGAGCACTGTAGCAATCGCCAGATAAGGCGTAAGATTTACAAAATCAAACGTATGATTCACAAGGAAAGTCAAAGAAAGAAAGAAGGAAAAGGTACAGCTAAGAAGAGAAAGAAAAAGGAAGAAAGAGAAGAAAGAAGTCATTAGAGAGAATGCTCAATTTCCTCTTGCATTTGTATTCCCTTTTAAGTTTTCTCATACATGGACTCTTATTTATATTCTTGTTAAATATCATATTTTGAGATTGTGATTTTAGTTTCTAAAATACCAATTTGCTCCCTGAGTTCAACCTTGGATACTTTAGTTTTTGAGTAAAATAAAATTGTTAATTGTTTTCGCGGTGATTCAACTATACTGCAACGAATGTCTTTTTAAAAAACAAGATCCCACCTCGTAAGCAATCATCAGTGTTTGCAACATGGAACTCGTGGAAATCTTATAGAGGAATGCTTGGAAACACAAATCTAGTACCATAAAACGATTGCATGCATGAATCTGAAGGGGGATTATGCATGCATCGTTAGGGGAGAATATAGAGCTACACTACTAAGCAGTAAATAAAGCATGTAAACTATGAAGAACTAAGCTACTAATCTAGCAGAGATAAGGACATTCAGAGGTGGGCTCTAATGTCCCTTGAGTTGGTTGAGAGGAGGAGGGGCAGCCAATGGTGCTTAGGCTGGCCCTTAGAGAGAGGTTGAGGAGGCGATCAAACATCTTGGCATGGAGATGGTGGTGGCCATGGTGAAGCAAGTCGTGAAGGTGGAGTGGAGGTGGAATGTAGCCAAGGTAAATGGAAGCCAAGAGTGAATGGGTGCAAATGGCCACCCCTTAGGTCTTCTTGTAGACCTTAGGGAAGCTCTATAGAGAATTATGGAATTCTCTAGAGAGGCCTATGGTGGGAGCTCGTGGGAGAGTGAGAGAGAGAGGATGGATGGTGGATTTTAGATCCACCAAATGTTGATCTAAAAATTGAATGGCTCTTGGTTGCTAATTTTAGCAACCAAGGCAACAACACATGGTAGAGAGTTCTAGAGAACTCTAGGCTAGGTACTTTTGTGTGGATGGTGTGTGTGGGTGTGTGTGGGTCGAAACATAGGTGGCTAGGTTGATTAGGTTAGGTTTTAGTGGGTTTAGGTCAAGGTAGGTCTCAAATTAGGGTTGTAAACCCTAATTCACTAAGGTAAATTGCAATTAACTTAATACAAGTTTAATTGGGTGGCTGAAAACATAATTGAGAGTAAAATAACTCAATTAAGTCAAGTCTAGGCCAATTGGACTCTCACTGAGTCCAATTGGATAGTGTGTGCTGAGATCAGGGCTCAATTGGACTCAATGAGTCCAATTGAATAGGCTAATGGAATTGACTAAGATCCAAGTCAATTAGGTTTAGTGAGGACCTAATTAGGTCTTTAGGGAGGTCTAGAGGTGATGTACTAGGGTTAGGGTAGCTTAATTTAGGTTCCTATGGGCTTGGAATTGAATTTAGGGACCTAGAGATCCAAGATCAAGGCTTGAATCTCAAAACTGGGTCTGAAGGTCAGTTCTGGACATCCAATAATAGTGTCAGACATCTTATAGTGAAAAATCAGAAGTCCAAACTTGTTGTCTGGATGTCCAATCAGAGTCAGGAGGGATTCTAGGTTCTGTCTTGGGTATTTTGCAGAAATTGGACATCTGACCAAGTGTCTGGACGTCTAATAACACTGCAGAAGTAGGTTTAAGGTATGCGGGAGTTGGCTAAGGGTTCTGGACGTCCTAAAACTCATATGGATGTCTAGATAGAGGCTAAAATTAGGGTTTTAAGGTTTCCTAGAGTGCGATGACCTAATCTAATGATGGCTAAGGCTTGGGGAGGCTTCTAGGTTGTCTTAAGACTAGGATGGACCTAAGTTCTTGACAATTTATTGCTTTATTCCTACTTAATAGAATAGCATACCTTAACTCCCTTACATTATTATCTAGTACATCTAATGTACGTCTTCCACTCCAGCTCTGCTGCAACACCAGTTATTCTTTATTCTTCAGATCCAGCTTTAGATCTAGCTTCAGATCTAGCTTCTGATAAGCTTATTACCTACAATTGACATAATGCACCTAATTAGTACATTATAGCATTATTTTATGCATAGCTAAAAGAAAGCAGAAAAGATGCTAGTAATGCTTATGCATTCATGAATTGCCCTAACTTATACTAAGTCTTAGCCTAATTTAGGTTAGTTAAGACCTATGATTGCTATGCAATCATACCCCCACGCCTAAATCTTGCTAGTCCCTAGCAAATGCGAGACTAAATTATTCACAGAAGGGTCCCTAAGGGATTGATTATTTTATCAAGTGTAACCGTAGAGATTTTTCTCCTTTTTGTTTTCATCCTATGCTCTAGAAATCTAGGCAATCGTGAAAGTGTAGCTATATAGCTTTTGCAATGGATTCGAGTGAAAAACTAATTCACCTCTAAAGCCTATATTTGACCCCTAGTAAAAATTCTAGCTGGATAGGCAGACTTCTTCCATCAGGGTATTCAAGATATTCTATGAATTCCACCCGGCTTTAAGCTTTGGTAGAGAATCTTAGAGGGAAAAGATTATATATTTGGTGGCTCACTCTCACTTGGTGCTACATAGAGATTAATACTATAGAATCTAAATTCCCAAATTATTACGTAACTCAACTCAGAGAATGACAAGAAAAACTGTGCTCTCTTTTGATTCCTTTGTATTCATTCTCTCTTACTCTTTTTCTTTTTCTTTTCTTTTCTTTCTTTTTCTTAGAGCTCGCAATCTCACCATATTCACACATATGACCTGTATTTGGTGGTCTCACTTGGCATTAACACTTTAATTGAGTTCCCATAACTCTAACACTAAGTCAAAATTCCTCATCCAGTATTCAGGCGGTCAAAAACATAAGAAAGGTGGGTTAAGGCTATATTTGGTGGATCTCAAATTTATTTGGTGGTATTACCTCAATGCAACTAAAATAAACACTAAATATTCACACACTCTTTTTTCTTGATTTTTCTTCTTTTTCTCATTTTTCTTTCTTTTCATCATTTTTTTTATTTTTCTTTTTTTTTATGTAAAATTTTTTTCTTTTCCAACGCAACACAACTAGCACACATTCATGAACTTTATTGAGGAGGCATTATTAGGGATCGGTGGTACTCAAGAGACATTGGGTCGCTTATTTGGTGGAAGTCCTACTCACAGCACCAGGAAAGATGGATAGGACCTTGACATTAATACACTCCTTCAGTCGAGGATTCCGTAAAGAATGGTCGTAACCATCCATCTTAGCCCTAGTTTTATGAAAACTCGCTCTCCGTGTATTTGCCTTATTTGCTGGCTCTGAAAATTTCACACAAAATGTGTATGCAAGGACCGAGAGCAAAAACTATGCATAATCTCAGTGTATCATCACCTAATTATCTAGGATTCCAGATTCCTTGCACTAATCTTAGAGCACCAGTACACGCTACTCTCTTCTCACGCTATTTGGTTGATTTTTGGAAGAAAATCTGCTTGACTCCCAAAACACTGTCCAGGGGTTCAGAAGAAGAAGCACTGCTTCTTCTCGATAGACTAAAGAAGTTTATCCACCTTCACTATGAATCCATTGCAAATTCTATGTGTGTGTGAAAAATTATACTGGATTCCAGATTATAGGAATCAACTAGATGATAAAATCCCTAATGCATTCTCTTAATAAAAACCTTATTCATGAATGCAATATGTATATATGCTATAAACAAGTAACCTCTTATATTTGTACTTCATGAAATTTCCCTTATCAGGTTAAATTTAGTTTGATCCTAAATTTCAGAATAGGAAGGGTGAGCGGATGAGTCGGAAATGGCTGTTGCGGATGATTTCTAGCTCCGATGCGAGCATTGGAGGTGGAGTCTGTTGTTCTTACATTCAGGATCCTAAAGTATGTGTAACATGCAGCTCCAAGGCTTTCCTAAGGGTTGGCATAAAAAATTTTTCAGTTTTACTATATCTCCCCCCCATGCCTAAGTTCTTGCATGTCCTCATGCATGAATATAAAAGAAGATAAATACAGTAGGGAATAATGGGTAGAAATCACCTGGAATTGCTCCTGAAATTTTAATGTTCAGCACCGGCCAACCTGAAAGTATGTAATATGTAGAAAGAAAACGTGCTAAAAGAAAAATATGCTATGTATAAAATTGAATATGTATAAATGATGGATGCGGAGTAGATGCTGAGTTTAACGCCTCCAGCTGGGCGAGAACTTACTCAGATATCCTCAATAAGATGAATGAGTTCGTCAGCTAGAGGAGGTTCCTGGGCCATGAATGTCTTGAGGTGCTAGCCATTTACCATAGATACATGCCCAAATTTTGGGTCCCTGATCTGGACCGCCCCATTAGGATATAGGTGAATCACAACATATGGGCCAGTCTACTTGGACTTGAGCTTCCCTGCGAAAAGTTTTAATTGTGAATCAAACAACCAGACTTGCTAGTTCGGCGTGAATGCATTCCTCCTGATGTGGTGTTCATGAAAGGCCTTGGTTTTGTCCTTGTATATCAATGCATTGTCATAGGCCTCCCGCCGGATCTCTTCTAATTCACTGAGATGGAGTTTCCATTCTTGACCTCCCGCATCGAGGTCAAGGTTACATTTTCGCACTACCTAAAAGGAGTGGAGTTCCAACTCTGCAGGAAGGTGACAGGCCTTGCCATATACCATATGATATGGTGACATTCCGAGTGGGGCCTTGTACGCGGTTCGATATGCCCATAGTGCATCAACTAATTTATCAGACTAGTCCTTCCTATCTGGTCTAATCCTCTTTTGGAGAATCTACTTGATCTGATGGTTAGACACTTCAACCTGCACATTGGTCTGCAGGTGATACGGGGTGGCTATATAGTGATGTACCCCGTATTTCTTTAATAATGACCTTAAGTGGGTGTGGATGAAGTGGCTTCCCCCATCGCTAATCAGAGCATGGGGCATTCCGAATCTCGCGAAGATGTATTCCTGTACGAAAGAAATGACGGTCTTCTGATCAGCCCGTCTTGTCGGGATGGCCTCGACCCACTTCGAGACAGTCAACAGCTAGTAATATGTACTCGAAGCCATGCGAGTTTGGAAAAGGGCCCATAAAATTGATGCCCCAGACATCGTACACTTCTACAATCATGATGGGCTGGAGTGGCATCATGTCTCTCCTGGTCATAGAACCGACCGACTGGCATCGTTTGCAGTGCTGGGCATATCCGTGTGTATCTCTGAAAATAGTTGGCCAGAAAAATCCGACTGGAAAATTTTTGCTTTGGTTTTCCATCCCGAGAAATGACTGCCACAAGCATCATTATAGCAGAAAGATAACACATTGGCTATCTCAGAATCTAGAATGCATCTTCGAATAATCTGATCCACTCTAATGTTAAAGAGCAGTGGGTCATCCCAGAGGTAGAATTTAGCCTCCGCAATAAATTTGAGTTTCTGGTCCTTGGATAGGTTAGTGGGAATCATGTCTGTGGCAAGATAGTTTGAGATATCCACGTACCAGGGGAACTCAACAGAGTGAACTGCCAAAAGGGATTCATTCAGAAATTGGTCATGAATAGGCAGGGAATAACGAATGTTGGCTTGGTTCAGTCTGGATATGTGATCTGCCACAACATTCTGCTTTCCGGCTTTGTCGTGGATTTCAATATCAAATTCTTGCAATAGAAGGATCCATCTGATGAGCTAGGGTTTGGCATCCTTCTTTGCCAACAAATGCCAAAGGGCGGAGTTGTCAGTGAAGATAACTTTGGACCCTAATAAATAAGATCTGAATTTATCCAACCCCAATACTACTGCTAGCAATTCTTTTTTGGTGACAGTATAATTGTGCTGAGCCTCATTCAGCGTCCTGCTAGAGAAGTATATGACAACAGGTTGTTTCTCCCGACACTGGCCTAAAACAACACCGGCAGAGAAATCAGAAGAGTCACACATCATCTCAAAATCAAGTGACCAGTTGGGTGGTTGGAGAATCGGGGAATCAGTGACAGTGCTTCGTAAAGTCTCGAAGGCACTGAGACATGAAGTGTCGAATTCGAATGGGGCATCGGCAACAAGGAGATTCTTCAAAGGTCGTGCAATTTTTGAGAAATCGCGTACAAATCTTTGATAGAAGCCGACGTGACCAAAGAATGATCTGATCTGCTTGATCGAGCTTGGTGGGGATAAGTAGGAAATAATCTTAGATTTAGCTCGATCGACCTCAAGTCCATTTTTAGAGATCCTATTCCCTAGTACTATGCCATCCCTCACCATGAAATGGCTTTTCTCCCAGGATAGTACTAGGTTTACCTCAATACACCCTTTCAGGATTTTGGTGAGGTTATCAAGACAAGGTGCGAAATCATCTCCGAAAATGGAGAAGTCATCCATGAACACCTCCACATAGTCCCCAATCATGTCAAAAAGATGGCCATCATACAACGCTGAAATGTTGCTGTTGCATTGCAGAGTCCAAAAGGCATCCACTTGAAAGCAAATGTTCCAAAGGGGCATGTGAATGTGGTCTTGTCTTGATCTTCAAGGCTAATCGCTACTTGATTATACCCAGAGTATCCATCCAGAAAGCAAAAGAAATTGCGTCTGGCTAACCGTTCCAAGATCTGATCAATGAAAGGCAAAGGAAAGTGATCCTTCTGGGTAGCCATGTTCAGTTTCCTATAGTCGATGCAGACCCGCCAAGATGTCGTAGTGCGGGTCAGGATGGATTCGCCTTTATCATTTTTCACTACGGTGAGTCCTACTTTCTTTGGCACTATCTGGATCGGACTCACCCATTGGCTGTCAGAGATTGGGTATACAATACTTACATCCAGCCATTTGATGATCTCCTTCTTAACAACCTCTAGCATAGTCGGGTTTAGCCTTCTTTGAGGTTGTCTGGAAGGTTTCACCTCCTCATCCGTGTAAATGTGATGAGTGCAAAACGAGGGGCGAATACCACGAATATCAGCAATGCTCCACCCTATAGCAGCCCTATGTTCTTGTAGCGTAAAAATCAATTGATGCTCCTGTTCTTGGGTTAACTGGTACTAATAATGACCAGGTATGTCTCACTTTCACCCAAGAACACATACTTAAGTGAGTCAAGTAAGGCTTCAATTAAATCACGGGTGGGCCAGAGTCAAAGATGGGAATAGGAGCAGACTCAAAGGTGGAAATCAGATGATCTGGATGCGTGTGAATTCCCGCTGATTCGTGACCTGTGAGATAGTCGATTGTGATTATGCTAATAGGAAACCCATTAGCTGTGGTCACATCTTCTTGTAACAGAAAGGGTGATCCCGTAGTGTACGGATCAGGATAGCTAGATTCAGGGGTGCTATGGTTAGAAACACACCCTAAACAATCGGATCCTCAGGGAGATATGTGCAGTGCAGTGGTCTTAGTCCCTTGTGGATCGAGGTGCAAGAACCCTGATAGTGCAGATGAATGACACATTGGGTCGTCACAAAGGAGCCCAATGTTACCACAGTATGCTGAATCTTTATCTTCACCATCCTCCTCTATGCGATCACAGTCAAAATTCTTTGATGCCCTTAATATGTCAAGTCAAAGTCGCTCCTTACCTAGGGCTATCTCCATACACCCGGATGCATAATCAATGTTTGCTCGGGCTGTCGCTAGAAATGGCCAACCCAAAATGATTGGTGCATCTTAGAGATTAGGAGGAACCTCCATATTGAGAACGAAAAAATCTATGGGAAAGCAGAATCCGCGGACTTTTACGATCACGTTCTCAACCACTATTTAGTCGAAGCGAAATCAGGTTTTAAAATAAATGCATCAAAGTATAGCCAAAATCACTTTGAAAACAAATGAATTTTATTACTCAAAAAATGTAAATCCAAGGTCGAACACAGGGAGAAAATTGGAGTTCAAAAACCAAGAACACAGCTTTCAAATTTGATAAAATATGCAATAAAGAAGCAAAATTATAAAGCAAGAAATGTAAATAGATCCACAAGATATCAAATGTGTATAGAAGCAAAACATATGGACATCTGATTTTGGAAATCAGACATCTTAAATGTATATTTACTACAGTGCTTCTATGATTTCTTTGGTTGATCTCCTTCTTCTTTCTCTTCTTTCCTCTGTTCTCTGCCTCAGATGGCCGTCTTCCTTCTTGGCTCTTTCTTCTTCTTTGATTTCTTCTTTCTCTTCTTTGGCCCTTAGTTGCACTGGCCGTTAGATTCTTCTTCCTCTTCTTTCTATTCTGTCTCGAACTTCAACTCTTCTTCAGCCTTGATCCTCTCCAGCCATGATTTGCCTTCTCCTTCCTTAGCTGCTCAGGCTTCTGCCCTCTCCTTCTTCTTCCTTTGGCTTCCTCATTACTCTTCCTTGACTTCACCCTTGGCTTCTTCTTCCTCTTTTTCCCCTGAGAGAGAAACCTACCCCTACCCTCCCTGTGATCTCTCTTCATTCTTCTCTCTTAGGCTCACTCTTTCAAAGCCTTCTCAAGTTAACGAGTTGGGTTAGCACACCCGGGACCAGGCCCACCGGCGTGCGGTGGTGGACGAGGAGTGCACGGGTAGTCGAGTATCCGGGTCAGAACCAAGTACGCAGGGCGTGGGTCATGGACAAGATGGGTAAGTGGGACCTCACCCTGTGTCAGGAGGCAATAAGCCCCTGACACTTTTTCCTTTTAGTCAGCTGCATCCGCTACTGATCTTCCGAGGTGGGACTAAATGTCCCACCTTCCACGCAGGCGCTCGCACAGCAAGTGTTCGCATCCAATTGCAGAGTTGCATGGGGCTTTGACTCCAATAGCCAGGCTGAGAGTGTGTGTGAAGGAAGTCCGCATGTCTAGGACCTGGAGCCAGGGGTCCTGAAGCAAGCTTGTGAGCAAGCTTCATCCTCCATCAATGGCGGCGACGATCTAATCCCTGTCAATAAGCAAACGACCTTGCAGCCTTGTCAAAATACGCAGGGAGCTTCACCTGGACACGGTGAAGGTGGCTCGGTGGTCAGCATGCCGCGGGGTGGCCTGAGCGTGCTTGCCTAGGTCACCCTGTGGCTGTGAAGGTGGGTGTGTTCGGGAAACGTGTTGGTGCCGTGTGGCAATGAATGAGAAGAGGGTTTATGGTTAGTGAGGCGTCGTGGAGCTCATGAGGTGGTTGGCGAGGTGGGTGGATGCGTGGAGTGGCGGGAGCACCTCGCCGGTGGTCTGCCGGAGGTGGAGAAGGTGGAGGTGGTTCCCGTGCGTCGAGGCGGATTTCAAGAAATAAATGCGAGAAAAGAGATGAGAAAAAGTATAGGACTTATCTTAGAGGGAATAGACAAAGGGGGAAGCGGCGGAGGCAGCCGGCTCATATGTGCCGTCGCCGAAGACGAAGGCCCAGTGAGAGGAGGACGGCGACGATGATAGGGAAGTAGGAGCGTCGACTGGTGCGGCACGACGCGGACGAAGGAGACAAAGGTAACTCTGCCACTGATATTGTGGCAGAGCTACTAGAGAAGGAGATAGGAGTCGTCGAAGCTTGCTGGGAGGTTGGCCAGAGGGGAAGAGAGGAAATTGGTGGGTATCTCAGGCCAATTCAAGCTTGGGAGGAGCGGAAGGATTTGGGGACCCTTTTATAGCTCCTGGAAGAGGGCCTTATGCTTGGAAGCCAAGCTTCCAAGTGTGGCAACCTCGCTAGAGTTGGAAGGTCGAAAAGACCCAAATCTCTCATGCGTTCACATGAGTGATTGGATACAAATTGGAGCTCCAAATTAGGTTGACATGAACGGGGATTTCTCAGAGAATCTCCCTTTCAAATTTGAGAGGGATTCTCCGAGCAGTCAGGGAGTTCTTTCCCTTGAATCCTCATCGGAGTAGGATTTCCTCCGCTGTAATGGCAGAGGGACCTAATTGCAAAGAACAACGACGAAGCTAGGGGGTGTCTGCATGAGTTTTCAAAAGTTAGGGGTATAAATGTCATTGGGCTGGACTAGTTTGCAAAGTAGGTCAAGGTGAATTCCCCTTAGGTCCAAATTTTTGTACAAACCTAATTTGGACCTAAGGAATCCAATGGTGAAGTTGGATTTTAAGTTTGACGACATTACCTGGGCAATTTACACAAAAACATAATTTAAGGCAAACATTTAACTGAGATCCCTATTTAGGTCAAAATAGGTACTAAAGGCCAAATTGAAGGTTCTAAACCCTAGAAAATATTTTTTCATGATTTTTAGAGGGTTTAGGTGAATTTTATCCTAACCATAACCTTGTTAAATTACGTGGGTCTATTTTAGGGTTACAAGAAGTCATTTAATTCCCAGATTTCACATGAACCCCTTTCTATTTGAACCAAAAAACTTTTTATCTTGCTAAGACCATTTGACTTGTGTTTAGCCCATGAGAAATCCCTTGTTGTACTACAATGGTAAAATTACAGTTTTATCCCTTATTTCTTTCCCTTCTTTCAGAAGGATTTTCTCTTGAGTTAGGACCTCCAGTTGGTTATGTAGGAGCTTTTGTTCTCTTTTTCTTAGGTCAAAATGAGGTAGTTAGGTCTCATGGTGGTGTTCCCATCATACCCCTATGGCTAGCTTTTGCTAGTCCCTTAGCAAAATTTTAAGGTTTTAACTTCTATTCCAGACCAAGAATTCCTTTCAAAAATTATGATGAGTGCTTTTTTCTTTTCTTTTTGATTAGGTTAGAATGCCAACAGTAGGCCTAGAGGTACTCAAGTACCAACCAAGATCTGGACCTGACCAGCTCTAGCCTCGGTCCTCCACGAAGGTTTTTAAGGCCTGCAAGAACTATCCTAAGGTTCTTTGGACTCCACAGTTAAAGCATCCGTGCTTGAGACATATTTTAGCCTCGTTCAGTTTGCAGTGCATTTTTTGTAAGAGAGAGATAGAGGATTTATTTGTTTGGAGAGTTTTCTCTCTCTTTTCTTTTTATTTCTAGCCTTGGATTGGCATCTCGACATGGTCAGTATCGGATTCCTCATCCCCATCATCAATTCTCAAAAGGTCCCTGGCAATTGATGCTTCGTGATAGCACCGCCCATGGCAACCCCTAGAACTTTGGCTTTCAAGATTTCAAGGTAATCTCACCCATGGTGTTCTGTAGCTAAATTCAGACCCTAGCAATCGACATTTCGTGATAATGCCACCCATGGCATCTGAACCAGCATAAGGTGCTTATGTGCCCCCAGTAGGATATGTAAATATCCTAGGAGACAAGCACCTAGGAGATGATATGTTATTACACATCTTCGAGGGGAATTTCCTGCCTCTCCACGCCAGGAACACGTCTAAATCAACTTGTGTTGATCGGCTGCTCCTTATCTAGGAAACTTTTTTCACAACATTTAAACGCTTTTGTGTGATTTTTATAATTATGCTCACTAAACCAGACTGTGTGCGGATTGGGGTGCTTAGGTTACCGAATCCCTCAAACCAAAGGTCAGTTAACGAGGTCAAATACTCCCTAAGCCTTAGACCTAATACTTAAGCTTCGCATTTTCCTCAACCTCTTGAGGACTATCCAGATCTTAGCGAATACTTAAATTTTTAAGCCTAAGAGTTTAGCCTAAGAGGCCTAAGATCAGCATTCGTACTAATCCCTTTTGTGTCTCATTAGCACTTTTTCCTTCATTTTTCTTTTTCTTGATATGGTCTAGAACTTTGGTTAATCCCTTAATTTCTTAGTAATGACTTTCTTTTTTCTTTTTCATTTTTGTGCTCCTTTTTTGACATTTTGCTCTTTTCCTCCTCATGATTTGTATGGCCTCTAAATTTTCTCTCCCCTCAGTATTGTTTTGTTCTTTTTCAAGGTTTTTTCATTTTTTTTTTGGTGTTTTTTGTTAGAATCTTTTCTTGTGAGATGAGTTTTCATGGTGTTTTGCACTTTCACATACCCCCATGCCTACGATTTGCAATGTCCTCATTGTAAATTAGGTGGATTCGAATTCAGCTTAGATCGTTCATTAGAACAGGCTTTGGGTGGGAGAACGGGTCGAGGTGACTGTAGTGAATGATTTCTAGACTCAGGTACGAGTACCTGAGGTGGAGTCTGCTGTTCTAATGGATGAACCTTAAATTGCAATATGAATTCAGCATTGGAATGTCAAGAAAGGTTTCAGGTTTTTCAAGAATGACAGGCTGCCTTCCATTAAGTGCTGAGTTTTACGCCATCGGCTGGGCGCAATGAGCTCAGGGAGAATGGAGAGTAACAGATATCTTAGCCAAATTTGTATTGGTCAAGTCAATGAACGATTTGAGTCTCTGACCGTTCATGACGAAAGGTTCAAAATCATGGCTAAGTGGATTGATCTCAATGGCTGCATTTCCAAAGATTCATTGGACTAGGTAGGGTCTGATCCATTTTGATCATAATTTTCTTGGCAACAGTTTAAGCTTAGCATCAAAGAGTAGGACCTTTTGACCATGATTGAAGATCTTTCTAGATATGTGCTTGTCGTGAAAGTCCTTAACCCACTCTTTATAAATTTATGAGTTCTCATATGCATCGTGGCGTAATTCATCGATCTCGCTCATTTGAAGCTTTCTGTGGGTTCCTACCTTAGAAAGATCTAGGTTGCAGTTCCGTATTGCCCAATAGGCTTTGTGCTCCAACTTGACGGAGAGGTGACATAACTTCCCGTACACTAATATGAAGGGAGACATACCTAATTGGGTTTTGTGGGCGATGCTATAAGCCCACAAAACTACTGGAAGCCAAGATGACCAGTCCTTCCTATCAGGTCGAATAGTAACCTGGAGGATTTTCTTGATCTCCCAATTTGATAGCTTAGCTAGACCATTAGTTTGGGGGTGGTAAGGAGTAGAGATTCGGTGTGACACCCCGTATTTGGTCATCAGTGACCTAAACTGAGCATCAGTGAAATGGGTCCCTCCATCAGAAATTATAGCACGTGGAATCTCGAACCGTGAGATGTTCTGATGAATGAATTTGATAACTTTATGATCATTGGTTTGGGTCAGAATGGATTCGATCCATTTGGATACGCAATCAACAGCGAGTAAAATGTACTCGAAGCCGTCCGAGATAGGGAAGGGTCCCATGAAATCAATCCCCCATATGTCAAAGATTTCGCATACCAAAATCGGCTATAAAGGCATCATATCACAATGGCTCATGTTGCCCAAGGTCTGGCAACAAGTACATGCCTTACAGTGATTGTATGCATCTTTGAAAATTGTGGGCCAATAGAAGCCACACTGGAGGATTTTTGCTGTGGTTTTATGACCGGAAAAATGTCCACCGCATGCCTGGTCATGGCAGAAAGATAGTATGTCTTGAATTTCCGCTTCCACGACACATCATCAAATTATCTGATCAGCACCGATGCGGAAAAGATATGGGTCTTCCTAGAAGTAATATTTGGCATCAAAAAGTAATTTGACCTTCTTGGCCTTCGGCCAATCGGATGGGATCTAATGTAATGCCAGGCTATTTACTATTTTAGCAAACCATGGAAGACCTGTATTGGTAATCAAAAGGTGCTCATCAAGAAAATGTTCCGTGATGGGTCCGGAAGGGTCGATGATCTCTGAAGGAAGGCAGGACAAGTGATCAGCTACCATGTTTTGTTTTCCCACTTTGTCATGAATCTCGAGGTCAAATTCTTGAAATAGCAAGATCCAGTAGATTAATCGAGGTTTCATGTCCTTCTTTGCAAGGAGATGCCTCACAGATGTGTGGTCTGAGTAAATGATAACACGGGAACCCAAGAGATAAGATCTGAATTTTTCCAGGACAAATACTACAGCTAGCAGCTCTTTCTCAGTAACTGTGTAGTTACGCTGGGCCTCGTCAAGTGCCTTGCTCGTGTAGTAGATGATTACAGGTTTCCAATCAATTTTCTGCCCCAGTACCGCTCCTACAGTGAAATTAGATGCATCACACATGATCTCAAAGGTTTAAGAACAATCAGGGGACTATACGATCGGGGATTGGGTAACTCTGTCACGGAGGATTTCAAATGCTTGAGTGCATTCCTTGGAGATTTTGAAAGGTACATCCTTAGAGAGTAGAGAGGTCAGGGGGCGCATAATTTTCGAGAAATCAGGAATAAATCGACGGCAGAAACCGACATGCCGCAGAAAAGATCGGATGTCCTTGATCGAGCTAGGAATCGAGAGTTTGCAAATCAACTTCACCTTGGCTCGATCGACTTGGATGCCTTTTTCTGAAATAAGATGTCCCAGGACAATTCCTTCATGCACCATGAAATGTCACCTTTCCCAGGAAGAACTAGATTCACGTCAATGCACCGCCTGAGGATTTGGACCAAGTGCAGGAGACAATCGTCAAATGATTCTCCAAATACTGAAAAGTCATCCACGAAGACTTCCAGATAATCACCTACCATATCTGAGAATATGGCAAGCATGCACCGCTGAAAAGTTGCGAGTGCATTGCAGAGATAGAGCACCATCCTTCGGAATGCGTACGTCCCGAAGGGGCAGGTGAAAGTGGTCATTTCTTGGTCCTCAGGATGGATTGCCACCTGGTTATAACTGGAGTACCCATCCAAAAAGCAGAAGAACCTATTTCTTGCTAATTTCTCAAGGATCTAATCAATAAACGGTAGTGGGAAATGATCCTTCTTCGTGGAGGAATTGAGTCTTCTATAATCAATGCAGATTCTCCATGAGTTAGCCACATGGGTCGGTATGACTTCTCCAATTTTAGTCGTGATAACGGTGAGTCCTGCCTTCTTAGGCACATCCTAGATTGGACTCACCCACCGACTGTCGGAGATCAGGTAGATGATCCCTACATCTAATCAATCAATGATCTCCTTTTTCATGACCTCCAGTAGATTAGGATTTAAACATCTCTTCATTTCACTGGAAGGTCATATGCCCTCTTAACTGTAGATACGATGTGTGCAATAAGAGGGGCTGATACCAGTTAAATCATCAAGAGTCCATCCAATGGCTCTATGATGTTGCTAGAGAATAGTAATCGGATGGGATTCTTGGTCAAGTGTGAGTTTAGAGTTTATAATCACAGGAAACATCTGATTGGAACCCAAAAAGACGTACTTTAGATGGTCAGAAAGAGGCTTGAGTTCCAAAACAGGGTTATCAGTAGCAGCGGCCGGTTCAGGGTGCGTGTCAGGGGTAAGGGAAGGAGTTATGGGTGTACCTTGATCAGGGTCAAACTCCTCTGATTGTGGGTTTTGATCTTCTTGTGGTTGATCGGGAGTAATCAGGTTGTCCTCGATGTATGGTTCATCAACCATGGCCTTGATATCACATATTTGTTCTGTAACTCTACAATTAATCCCTTGTTGTGCCTTAAAGATGTCAATTTTCAATGTTTGGTTCCCAAATTTCAGTTCAATTTGGCCCTCCTCACAGTTTATATTGGCCCTAGCAGTGGCCAGAAAGGGTCTCCCTAGTATAATTGGTGTATCCCTTAGGTTTTCTGGTGCATCCATATCTAAGACTATAAAATCCATGGGAAAATAGAAATCTCTTACCCTAACGATGACATCCTCGAGATCTTCTTTAGGTGACTTAATGGATCGGTCAGCTAACTGCAATGTCACCTCTGTTGATTTGAGCTCAGATTCTTCAAGGTGGTCAAGAGGGATGTAGGTATTAGGTTTATGGAGGGACGTAAATCTAATAAGGCTCTGTCGAATTAGGTATCACCAATAGTACATGAAATCAGGGGAGTACTGGGTCTTTAGCCTTAGGTGGGAGTTTGATCAAAATTACAGAGCTGGCTTGCTTTGATAGTATGATTGGACTCCCACTTTTGGTTCGTAGCTTACACTTAGGAGTACACACGTCCTTCAGAAATCTTGCGTAAGTCAGTACATGGTGGATTGCATCCATCAAGGAGATGTTTATATAGACCTATTCAAAGAGCTCAACCAGATCCTCCTCAGGAGCCATGGGTTCGTTTACCCTCTTTCCCTTGGTCAAGGCCTCGGGAAATGGAACCTTGGTTGGTTCCTCTAGAATAGGTCCAGGTTCTTGATTTGAGACAGGGGTGTCCTGGATAACTATCCTAGGGCTTGGGTTACTACTGATGAGTCCATTTTAATGGACTATTGTTATGCCTAAGTAATTCAATTCTAACATTGTATGTTTGTTAATAATCACATTAGGTCATTAAATGATTGCATATGTCATTATTTAAGTTTACATTTATTCTATTGCTTATTATGTAATTATTTTATATTTCATGTAGGTCCCGTAACAGCGCACTCGTTACATCTCCACTTAATCTATTTCATCAGGTAATAATCGAGAAGAAGAGGGCGGAGGATCAATTGTGGAAAAGAATAGGGAGTGAAAAGATATTTTCCCCCCATAAAAATCTCAACCTACGGCTGTCCTCCTTCAATAGAACCCAATAACGTCCACCACGTTTAGTAAGGGATTTTGAAAATCCCTTGACTCGCGCGAGGAGAGGAGATAAAGAGAGAGAGGCAGAGGGGCTTGAGAGAGGAAAAATGATCCTGAAGAAGAGGGCGTGCACTGTGCGCACCAACTTCCACTGCCTACCCACCACCAGCCCAGCCTGCCTTCACCATTCCACCGCACGCCTGCAGGCAACCAAGCACCCTTGCAAGCTGCAGCCGCTCGCCATCGCCTGCTGATGTAAACATGTTTACACTACTTAAGATGTCTATTTATGCATGTTCTTAAGCATAGGATTGCATTGCATGCTATAAATAGTGCATAACATGCATCATCTTGCATTTAGAGTAGTTTGAATAAAATGGAGGTTAATTGTCTCCTTTTATGTGCTTGGACAGGGCAAACTTTTCATCAGGGCCTCGGATAGAAGATCCAACCGTACAGATATGATCAGGGCGACGATTGGAGTTCAACAACTCCAAGATCGCCCTAATCAGGTATCTGTATCATCAGATAGTGATTGGGGAACCCTAGAAGATCAAGGGCCAATATGGTGTAAATCCGCACTTCAAATGACAAATCCGATAGCACGGATGGATTCAGATCGACGATCGCAGCCTAACGGCGCAAAAATCGACTCAATCCGACAATCGTAGCACCATCTCCATCATCCAGAAGATGGACGGCCAAGATGGCGCCACGTGGTGCCATCTCAACCGTCCAACCGACCCTCAGGTCCACCGCTGCCTTTCCAAAGAGAATCCAACGTGCGATCTGGGCCGTTGGATCTCAATCCAATGGTCCTGAATGCGCGTTCAAAACTTTAGCCTCCCGCCCCATCCACGCGCGGAGCGCAGTGGATAAGGCACTTGGCTGCCTTTAGACGCGCAATCGAGTCTTCGGAAGTGGGCACAGGCGAGCAGGCGCGGGCGAGCGTCAGGTCGCAATCGAATGGCTGCGTGCGCTCGATAGCGCCCACACGCTACTACATGCTTAGTGAGGACGCGACATCGCACGTGGGCAGGTGCACAATGAGGCAGGCGAAGGCGCGATTTAAGCCGTCCGATCTCACGATCGGACAGCTGAACATGCGCAAGCGTTGCACACGCAAGCAGGCGAGTGGGCACGCACGCGTTGCCCACTATGCTCACATTCAGACCTTTAGCGATGGTTTTATCCTTTGCTAAAGGTCCTGAATTAATGTTTTTAAAGATGCAATGACCAATTTGCCCCTACTCCTTGCAATTATAAAAGGAGACCCCCTCGACATGAAATTCTCATCCCTTCCTTCTCTTCTCTCCCTTTCCAAAGCTCAAGAGAAGCTTGTCTCACACCCGGGATGCTTCTCGCGAGATAAAGTCAAATTTCCGTCCCCTTTCGGAAGTGGATCCCATGACGACGACGTGCTGCCCCATTCCCGTCCTTCTACTTCGTCTTCCTTCGTCCTGCTTCATTCTCCTTCGTCCAGGCATGGACCCGTCCGACTCGTCCTCCAAGCGACCGTCGAGGAGGATATTTCTCTCTCCATTCTTTTTACTGCTTTCTAGAATAGATTTATTGCTTTCTAGAGTAGTTCGGCTCGTCCTCCAAGTGACCGTCGAGGAGGATATTTCTCTCTCCATTCTTTTAATGCTTTCTAGAGTAAATTTACTGCTTTCTAGTATAATTGTTTTCTACTTTCTAGTTGTAATGTTTAGTGAAACAAACAATCTCTTTAATGATGAATTCCCTGTTCATTCTACATCTCGTTTGATTTCTGTTTGTAATATTCTCTCTCTCACTCTCTCGCTCTTCTATTTATTGTAAATAGTTAGATAGTTTTAATTAATTGAATGCGTAGCTTTTAAATCAATCGTCCGCCTCCCTGTGTTCGACCCAGAATTTCAATTTCGGTATAAATTTTATTTGTTGAACACGAGTTCTTTGCTTTCAAACTACAATGATAGGTTTTTCAAGACCAAACACGTTAGTGTAGCAACTCGTACGTTCAACATTTTGGCGCCGTTGCCACGGAGGCGACGTTCTTTGATTTTTCTTTACATTTTCTAACTTACAAATCATTTACCTCACTTCTCTCCTTTCTTATTGTGATTGCAGGTACTCTTTCGAGACAGAAAAATGTGGTAGATTGGAGTAAAGTGCTGTGGAAGGTTTTGTAAGTTATCCCCCACATCCCACCTATTAGATTTCATCCCACAACATAATAACACAAACATCAATCAACCTAGATGTTCTTATAAGCTCTAAGGTTAGATTATTTGTTGTTTGACACCCATACTCACCCCAACCCCCACATTAAAAAAAAAATAAAAAAAAAATCTCACAGAGGTACACAACCTCTTCTGATTTTCAAACTCAACCGGTAAATCGATCTTTGGAGTAGGTACATGCATCCAAACACATAATTGAGTAGAAATCAGATTAGGTAATCACTTGTGTGCCTAATAAATTGGTGCAACAGGCCAATTGTTTGATTTGATTGGGCCGCACCACTTCAAATAAAATCAACTCATCAAGTAGCTGCCACTTAGGTTCAACTATTAAGGATTTACCAGGCACTCCACATTCTTTTTAAGCTTTAAAGGAAAACATCTTCACCTGTGCTTTCAAAACTTGGTGTGCCAACAAAACTTGTTTGAAAACACCTAAAGTTGAATCCTAAAAGCTACTAAGCAAGATTTGAATTCTAAAATTCACCACATTAAAAGTAGTCTTGCTTGAAAACCACTGGTTGTGCACACACACACAAATCAATCAATAATTAAGGACACAACCCATTTAAAGGGTCCATCACATTCCGAAGCACATTCAAACCTAGCCCTAAATAAAACAGAGTAGACATTGGTCTTAAGGATTTAACTCGCTCTTCAGAGCCCTGAATGAGATTATTTTCGATTAGTCTGTTTCTACTGTTCAATCTGATATCTAGCTAGGGGAGCAGAATCAAACAATCACGGCTGGGGGATACACTAGGAACCGGAGGCGCAAGCTGAAGGAAGAACCTTCTCCCCAGTCCCTCCTTCTAACTGGTTGGATTGAACAGACAGAAGCAGATCAAATCTTTTCTTTATCTCAAGATGGGTTTTGGGAGTCCGTAGGTCTGTAGGCTAACCCACTTAAGGACAGGTTTGATTGTTTGTATTGCAGGGTGCCTTTCTTCCTCCCATCTCTCATGAATCCTTCCACATATTACATCCACTCCCACTCTTTCTCTCCTGTTTTGAATTATCCTCAACATGACGATTATCCTGACTCGTACTGTAGTCAATCATCAGTTAGTTGGGATAACTCGGATTGGGGATACAGTTCTAGACCTCCATGTTTAGGGTCTAACCCTGAACACTATGATTACGATTTCTATCCTTCTCAAAGCCACATTGATTATAGATCGTCAACCTTTCATGAACAACCTAATACGATCTACAATCAAGAAGGATACACTGATCCTTACCCATCCTCTGATTACGCTGCTTATATGTCATCACCACCTTTTGAACAATCTGAAATGACCTATTATCAAGAAGAGTATAACGAATCTCAATTTGTTAATTCCCCTACTTTGACCCCAAACCCACCCAACCCTGGACCAACTCATTTGGTTCAAGGTAACCAGGTTCAAGATAAGGTTTTGGCTAACTTGAGGAATATCATTCAATCTTTAGAAGTTTAGCCAATACCTTGCATTGAGAGATTGGAGCCCCTGATTGAAATAATTAATGATTTGAATAAGTCATTGTTGGATTGGCTCCAGGATGTTAAGGATAAGAACCTGGGTGAGTTTCTACTTGGGAAATTAGCGAAATTGACGATGAGATTCGTGGTCGCTTTGATTCAATCATGGGATGATTCCCAGGATGAACTCCCTTCAGGAAAGCCAATGACAGAACTCATTCAGGCACCTATTGGGGGGGACACATGTTACGAGCCTGACCAGATTGAATTAAAGCAACCAATTAAGGATGATCTGATTTCTTCACCTGAGATCCCTGAGTCGGGGTACAAGGAAACGTATGTCTCCATGGATCAGAAAGTGACAGATGATTTTGAGACATACATTAAAATGGATCTTGATTCTGATGGTGAAGATTCGATTTGCAAAGTCTCACACGCGTTTACAGAGCATGATTTTTGTGAAACGTTTGGGCCTGAGGAATCCGAAAAATCATTTGATAGCCCAAGAACTGAGGAAATTGATCTTATTAGGGCACACAAAATAACATTTTCTGGAGGATTCAATTCAATGCCATGTTTGTCAGTTACACCCTATTGAGCTTATTGATGATTCTATTTCTGAGATAATTAGACCTAAGTTAATTTTGATTCAGCCACATCATTTAAACTTGGAGATTTTAGACGGGGTGATTAACATGCAAGAGGTCTCGGAATTTAACATTCTAATTGAGGAGGATAGGAGTTGGGAAGTTCTGATTTGGGAAGCTAGTTTCGAAGGAAGTAGAAGACTGAGTCGAAGGGTTCCTATTCATCTGAAACCATCAAACTAGGACCCTTACGAAATTTGTTTTGAGGATGTCAAACCCAAGCACACATTCAATGATTATCCTTTTGAGCTTCAATTCTCTATAACCCAACTTTTTGGTCTTGGGTTGCTTCCTCATAAATCGCAGGCCTGACCCCGCTTGCATAAAGATTTTAGGTTTTGGGTAATTTTTATCTAGAACCTAAGATATTCTCGATTATGGGGTATGGGTCTGCACCATAATCTGGTCCACATCTGTGGACCTCTGCTAACAGGTCAGAGGTTTCTTCTATTTATTCTGATTTTGACCTGCACCTGTGAATTCTTCATTTCTCTTCCTTGTATAGTGTGCCTAGCTGAAGGCACTAAATTCATCACTTATATAGAGTTTTTTTAGTTTTCATCTCGCAGTGGACCTGACATTCACACAATTTAGGTGCTTTCTACGCTATTCCACTCTTTTTTATTCTTTTTAATACAATGAGGACATTGCATTAGATAGGCATGGGGGGGTGGATATTCATCTCTGAATTTATTCGTCAGCTACGTAGATTTGTTTTATTTTATTAAAAAAAATGTGTGGAATTAGGAAGGAAAACTTGGGTTTAAGAAAATGTTCAATCTTATGAAATACTCAATTATGATCTGAACACAAAGACCCTTCAGGTCTTTGGACTTAATTAGCTCGTGTATCCACTAAAATGTGGATTTGTTTTCGAGTCCTCGCCATCTTAATTCTATCGTAATTGGAATAAATAAGTTTGTGTGATAAGTGCACGACTTGTCAACCCACCCTCTGATTTGAGGGAATTTTTGAGTTTTAAGCATCTACACACTTTCTTTGCACTGACTCGTTGTTCGGCGATTCTAATGAAAATTGGGTAGCTAATGAACCTTCTAGGGTGATACAGCTGGCAAGTTATTGTGGGTAACAGCCCATAGTTAGGTTATCAAGAGCCCAGTCACTGGACCTTTCTCTTTTTGCTACCTTTAGGTAAATCTTAGACCAAGGAAGCCACCTACATAAAAAAAAAAAATCAAAAAGAAAAGGAGAAAAGAAAAAAAAGAAATAAACCACACTTCCTGCACGAGTATAGCTGGCAAGTTGTTGGTGGTAACAGCTAATCGACCGGTTGTCCAGAACCCAACTTAGTAAATGCACTGAAAATTCCCAAAACATTTAGGAAGAAGCAGAGAAGTAGAATAAATCGGAGAGATATACATTGGATTCACCCTTGTGTTGACCCCATAAAAAAGTAATAAAAGTAGGGAGAAAGCTACTGGTTGTAAAGATACACCTTTAGGCAGAATTCTTTTTGAGGTCACCTAGAGGCGTAGAAATCCGAAGTCCATTTTAACTGTCGGTCAACGAGTCTATCACATTCACAATAAGATGCTTAAAACTTAGGGTTCTCATCAAATCTTGGGTGAGTTGAATGGCCGTAGAAAGCCACTCTTAAACCCTAAAACTTGAAAATCCAAAAAAAAATTTAGAAAAGAGGAGAAATAGAAAAAGAAATTTTTCTTTGAATAAGGTGAGGGCTTAAGGCGGTCTGCATTTTGGCAAATACTCTGGCACTATTGTGTGAAGCGGGCGCGGGCGAGCGTCATATCGCGATAGAACGGCTGCACGCGCTCGATAGAGCCCATGCGCTATTGCACGTGCGGTGAGGATGCGGCGTCGCACACGGGCGGGTGTGCAGCGAGGCGGGCAAAGGCACAATTTAAGCCATCCGATCTCGTGATCAGATGGCTGAGGATGACTGAACGTGCATAAGCATTGCGCGCACAAGCAGGTGAGCGGGCGCACACACGCCGCCCACTACGCCCACGTTCAGACCTTTAGCAACGGTTTTATCCATCACTAAAGGTCCTGAATTAATGTTTTTAAAGATGTAATGACCAATTTGTCCCCACTCCTTGCAACTATAAAAGGAGACCCCCTCCACACGAAATTCTCATCCCTTCCTTCTCTTCTCTCTCTCTCCAAAGCTCAAGAGAAGCTTGTCCCACACCCAGGATGCTTCTCGCGAGATAAAGTCAAATTTTCGTCCCCCTTCAAAAGTGGATCCCGCGACGACGATGACGTGCTACCCCATTCCCATTCTTTTTCTTCGTCCTCCTTCGTCCAGGTATCGTCCCATTCGGCTCGTCCTCCAAGCGGCCGTCAAGGAGGATATTTCTCTCTCCATTCTTTTTATTGCTTTCTAGAATAGATTTACTGCTTTCTAGAGTAGTTCAGCTCATCCTCCAAGCGACTGTCGAGGAGGATATTTCTCTCTCCATTCTTTTAATGCTTTCTAGAGTAAATTTACTGCTTTCTAGTGTAATTATTTTCTGCTTTCTAGTTGTAATGTTTAGTGAAACAAACAATCTCTTTAATGATGAATTCCCTGTTCATTCTACATCTCATTTTGATTTCTGTTTGTAATATTCTCTCTCTCTCTCTTACTCTCTCTCTTCTATTTATTGTAAATAGTTAGATAGTTTTAATAAATTGAATTACTTCGTGACAAATAAAATCAAATGCGTAGCTTTTAAATCAAACGTCAGCCTCCCTGTGTTCGACCCGGAATTTCAATTTTGGTATAAATTTTATTTATGGAACACGAGTTCTTCGCTTTCAAACTACAACGCCAGGTTTTTCAAAACCAAACACGTTAGCATAGCAACTCGTACATTCAACACCTGCCCGCACTCGCACGCCCTGCAAGCGCTGCACCAGCCCCCACCACCCTTGCGTGCCCTACAACCACGCCAGCCTACACCCGTGCCGTCACCGCGCCAAGAGCCTCTAACCCCAACTGCAAGTTTGCACTACTCCAGCCTCTTCCATCGTGCTCCCTTATTGTTGTCTCCTAGCCTCACTGTACGTCTTGCAGGTGCCGCACCAAACTCCCGCAGGCGCCCACACCAAAGCCATGACCTTGCACTGCCCGCGTGCGCCCATGCAAGCACCTACCCTCACCGCTCACCGCACTGCCACAATGCACAAAGGCGCGCATTGCAGACCGCACGGCCCCTCCTCTTCGTCATCTTCTTCCTCTCCAGTGGCCCTGTAAGTACCAAAAGCCCTGCCCACAGCAGCCACGTGCACTCGCACGCAAGTGTAGCGCAGCCACGCGTGCCCGCGTGCTACGCCCACAGCATGCGTGCAGCCACCTGCTGGCGACAGGCCGGCGCTCCTCCCTGCCAACTGACCCCCTCCGACCACATCCGGTCGTCGCATCACCACCATCACGTAGCCCTTGTTGAGACGTGCCTTCTTCCCATGTAGCTCCTCCCACGAAGCCTCCTTGTGCGCGCAAGGAACAGATAGGAAGTTTCCTCTGTTTTCTCCCCAATTAGAATTTACATTGCATGCCATTGCCATTTGGATATTATTATTTTATTCAGGCCACATTGCATTGATGTACTTATAGTTTCATGAATTTACTTTACTTGTGTTATGTGCATCATTCAACATTGAAATTCAAATCCGATTTGCATGCAAATCAAATTTACATGATATGCCATTACACATGCATCATATACATATTTTTGGGAGCTTAATTCGTGATGTGAAAATTGCATAAATAGCCTTGAACTTTTAAGGAAATTGCAAGCTCTATTTAAAATATCATATTCCTTGCATTGAAGTTGTGAAAGTGTCTGCAAACAGCATATTCCTCTACTCATGAATTTATTGGTTCTATTCCTCCCTGTGGATGTGACATTTTTATTGTGGTTAAACTTGATATTTTTTTCTGATTGAGAGATTTTCCACCACATAAAACACAACGACATATCATTCTATTGCTATTTTAATTAAGTGAGAATCTCTACATAAAATGGTACCATTGCCAGGGAGGCAACAGACGCAATAGATTCACATTATTATTTTTGAATATTCTGAGTTGCACAATTATCTGATCATTTTTTTTATTGTGCGAGGAATCTGACAGGGCGACGAGGTGCAACAGAGCGGTGACGTCAACCACGAGCTATGCTACACGAGGAAAAGACGTAGAAGACCTGGATCCCGCTTTCATAAGGGATTCTCTGTCCTCACAAAATTTATTTCTATCTTCTCGCCCTTGTAGTAATTGGGGCTGAATTTTTGGGGTTCTGTCTCCACATTCTTTAGCTACTAGGGTTTAGATTTTTCTCGCATGCGTTATTCCATTTTCTGCTTGCTTGTCTTTAAAACCAATAAAAGAAAATATTGAGCTGCCTATTTAGAAGTTGCATGCCCTTAGGTGTGTGCATTTAGGGGTGATTGAGCAGCACATTAGATCTTATTATTGCTTTGCAAGTATATTAGCATGAAGATTGCTGGAGACAGGTACACCTTTCTAACTTTTGCATCCATCTCCTATTCATGCATTTGCATTCAAATTAAAATTCAAGACCACCAAGTTGTTTGAATTTACTAATTCAGTGGTCGCATAACTAAAAGTTGGACTGATAATCAGATTCGACCTTAAAATCAATTCACATTTGATCTGATTCTAAGGGACTTGTCTACATTTTCAAAAAAATTAAAAAGATTTATGGTGTGATGCACACTTCTGACATTGAGCATGCACATTAGGCACCGCACTAAGGCTCGATCCCTTAAGGCTATAGGCATTGATCTCTTTATCGTTGCAAACCCTCCTATTGTGCTTTGTGGTGGTGGTGGTACTATCTTTTGACCAAGTGTTTAGATACTTCATGGAGGGGGACACCCCTTAAAGGAACAAAAGGGTAGCTAAGGGGCACCGCATACGCATCGCCTCAAAGGAAGGGTTTGCCCTACTTGCATCCCTTTGTTCGTGCTTGGAGTAACTTCTCTCTTGATCACCTAGGAGTATCATCCAAGAAAAGTGTAGGTCCTAGGGCATTCGAAGGTTGAATTAAGGCACGTAATTGCAGTGAAAAACTTGTTTGGCCATTTCTATCAACCAATTTGACCTCCACAATAAAGAAGGTTAAGATTTCAAGTCATCACCCCTCTTATACCACTTACGTGGGAATGGAGGGATAAGCCTTGACCTTTTGACTGATCTTTCGAGTGGAGGTTTTACTTACTCAATAAGAACCTGAATTGTGATTGATATTGTATGCTTGGTAGACGCTCTCTTAAGGGCAGTCTAGTGTCTGATCCTGAGCCCGAGAGAATTCTTAGGAGAGCTCACCTAGGAGAGAAAAGAGAAGGAATGGCCGATCAAGGAGCAAATCAACAAAGGCCCCTAAGGGACTATTTTATTCCAACTAACCAACCTGCAGAAGCACTGAGACGATTGGTAGGGGATAATCCATATGAGATCAAGAGCAGTACCATATCTTTGTTGCCCTCCTTTTATGGTACTACTAGGGAGGACCCCTAAGGCATTTGGAGGAATTCACTGAGGTGTGTTCCACGGTGAAGCTCTATGGCTTTACTGATGAAGCCCTGATGAGGACTCTATTTCCTTTCTCCCTAAAGGATAAGGCCAAGCATTGGTATCATACCCTCAATGCAAGGGTAAATGATTGGGCCACCCTTAAGGGAGAATTTTTGAAAAAGTATTTTCCTATGAGTAAAACCAACCATTACAGAAGAGATTATGGGTTTTACTCAACAGGAAGAGGAGAAATTTCATGAAACTTGGGAGCACTTTAATGACCTTCTTAGGTTATGCCCCCACCATTAGGTGCCAAGATGGTAGTTGGTCGAAAGGTTCTATAACGGATTATCTGAAAGGCAAAGGCAAACCATTGATACAGCCTGTGCAGGAACTTTAATGACCAAAACTGAGGATGAAGCCTAGGCATTATTTGAAACATTAAGCGACAACTCCATACATCTGTCCTCTGCCTATCAAGAAAGAAAGACATCAATCTTGCAGAGGAAGATAGAGGCCCATGAAGCCGGGGCTTCTCAGGATTTGACTTATCAGATTCAATTACTGAATAAAAACTTTGATAGGCTTTTAGCAAACCTCGACACGAACCCGCAAGCAGCCTCTATCTTTTAGGCTTCAAGAGAATGCTCCATTTGCCAAAGCACAATGCAAGCCACTATAGAGTGCCATCAGGCAAATCAATTCCTTGAGTTGACTCAGGCCAACTTGAACGTGGCCCAAGGTTTCTGCCCTCCTCACAATAACCCTTATTCCAATCTGTGGTAGCGGAACCATCCAAACTTCCCTTGGAAGCAAGGTGATGCTTCTAACTTAGGGAATACAAGACCCTTACCTTCCCAACCCATATACCAACCATCCTATGGAAACCCTCCTCAGAATAAGCCCTCTAAGATGGATGAACTTAAAGCCATGATGAAAGCGATGCAAGAGCATCAGAATATGGTCATCCAATCTCAGAATAAGATGATTACTGGTATGCAATCCCAAATTGGTCAGCATACTGAGGCAGTTAGGCAACGTGATCCGGGGAAGCTGCCTAGCTCTTCTAAGGAGAACCATAAGGGCAAGGGGGTTGTATTCAGGGAGCATGCCTAAGTGGTGACCGTGCTGAGGAGTGGAAAGAAGATTGACAAGCCTGATAACACTCCTAAGGTTACGTCTCATAATTCCCCTTCTACACCTGACCCAACTTCCATCTCCACCAAGGAAGAGCCACATTGTTCTCCCTCGCACAAAATCACCCACAATGAGGATGTCGTCCTTCCACCACCCCTTTCCCGCCATGATGACCCCTCTACCCAAAAGCCGAGGGTGCCCTATCCAGAGCGCCTATCTACTCCTAGGGAATCTTCTGTTGGCTCGTCTAGAGCCAAGGATAGGATGGAAGAGATTATGGACACTTTTAGGCAAGTCCATATTAACTTGCCTCTGTTGGAAGCTATTAAACAGATCCTATGATATGCCAAGTTTATAAAAGACCTGTGCACCTGGAAGCACTAATCTAGGAAACAGGTCCAAACCAAGGTCATCCTGCCTAACCATGTTAGCTCGATTCTCCAGCATGGAACACCGCCCAAAATGAAAGACCCAGGGGCCCCATATATTTCAGTGGTTATAGGTAACCAACACATTGATGAGGCTCTGCTTGATCTGGGTGCGGGGGTGAACATTTTATCGAGCTCTGTTTACGACCTTTTGGGAGGAGGCAAGCTAAAGCCTAGTCCAGTAATCCTCTAGGTTGCAGACAGATCACTTAAGATACCACAGGGATTGTTGGAAGATGTCCTTGTAAGAGTGGAGGATTTCTTCTTCCCTGTTGACTTTCTAGTGCTTGATACTGACCCATCAAATAAGCCCACAAGGCCGTCCATTATTCTGTGATGTCCCTTCTTGGCCACAGCCAATGCCTCTATAAATTGTAGATCTAGGGCACTTAAAATGGCCTTCGAGAACAAGAATATCTGGTTGAATTTTTTGATACTTACAAGAAATCCGGATTTGAAGATTGTTCTCAGATTGAGGTTGTTGATGAAATAATTGAAGAGACTACTCCAGCACTCTTATGTAGAGATCCCCTTCAGAAGGTCATATCTAAGGACCATCCCTCAATTATTAAAGAAATTGAAAGGGAAATGCCCGAATTAGAAGAGTTGCTAGGGATACACACTGAGTCTTTTGTCCCCACCCTAGACCGTGAAGGTAGATCCGCTACCTGAGGCAGGGACATCTTAACTTAAACCATCAATCCAACTGGCTCCTGAGTTGGAGTTGAAACCCCTCCCGAGCACATTGAAATATGCTTTCCTTGGCCATAATAACACGCTCCCCATTATTATCTCATCTGCATTATCTAAATTGCAGGAGGGAGCTCTGCTTGAGTGTTTACAAAGGCACAAGGAAGCAATTGGCAGGTCAATTGCTGATATTAAGGGTGTTGATCCCTCTCTTTGCATGCATCATATATACACGGATGAGTCCATGAAACCTTTCCGAGACATGCAAAGGCTCAATCCAAATATGCGGGAGGTTGTTAAAAAGGAGATTCTGAAATGGCTGGATGCAAGGATTATCTATCCCATTCCAGATAGTAAATGGATCAGTCCTATTCATGTAGTTCCCAAAAAGGTAGGAATCACTGTGGAGGAGAATGACCAAGGTGAGCTGGTGACCACTAGACCCTCAACTGGTTGGAGGGTCTACATTAATTACCGCCGTTTGAACACGGCTACCCAGAAAGACCATTTCCCCTTACCGTTTATCATTCAAATTTTGGAACGATTAGCAGGGAACAAGTACTTTTGTTTTCTTGATGGGTACTTTGGGTATAATAAGATAGCCATTTTTCCTGACAATTAGGAGCGTACCACATTCACGAGTTCGTATGGCACATTTGCATTCCGCCGAATGCCATTCGTGTTATGTAATGCTCCTGCCACTTTCCAACGTTGTATGATGGCTATCTTTTCTGATATGATTGACGAGTTTGTTGAAATTTTCATGGATGACTTCTCCATTTATGGCTCGTCATTTGACCTATGCCTTTCGCACATTGATAAAGTCTTAACCCGTTGCGAAGAGGTAAAGCTGGTGCTTAGCTGGGAGAAAAGCCACTTTATGGTCCAGTAGGGCATTGTGTTAGGACATACAGTTTTCAAGAGAGGATTAGAGGTGGACACTGCAAAAATTGATTCCATCTCTAAGCTTCCATTGCCTGCCAATGTTCGTCAAGTTAGATCTTTCCATGGCCATGCTAGATTTTATAGGTGCTTCATTAGAGATTTCAGTAAAATCTCTAAGCCACTCTACGACCTGTTAGCGAAGGATGTCTCTTTCAATTTTGATGATAGATGTGGTGAGGCTTTCCAAGTCTTGAAGAAAGCCCTTATTACCGTGCTGATTCTCCAAGCACCAGATTGGACGCTCCCGTTTGAGCTAATGTGAGATGCTTCTGATTTTGCAGTGGGAGTGGTCTTAGGTCAAAGGGTTGATGGCAAACCTCATGTGCTGCATTATGCCAGCATGACCCTTACGGATCCTTAGCAAAACTACAAAGTCACTGAAAAGGAACTTCTTGCTATAGTATTTGCTTTGGAAAAGTTTCGATCTTATCTTTTGGGATCCAAGGTTGTGGTGTTCACTGATCATTCTGCCCTAATGCATCTTCTTGCTAAAAAGGACACCAAACCTCGCCTAATTTGTTTGATTCTGCTACTCCAGGAATTTAACCTGAAAATTAAAGGCAAGAATGGAGTTGAGAATGTGGTAGAAGATCATCTACCTAGGATCCCTATTGAGGCATCAAACCCTACTAACGGTATTCAAGAGACTTTCCCTGATGAAAAGCTAATGGCTGTGGAAGCTAAAACTCCTTGGTTTGCTGACATAGTGAATTATCCGGTCACAGGCATTACCCCCAGTACTTGGAACAAGCAGAAGCGAGATAGGTTTCTTACTAATGCTAAATTTTATCACTGGGAGGAACCCGAGCTTTTTAGAGTAGGCCCTGACCAGCTTTTTGGCGTTTACGTCCCTGACAAAGAACAAAGAAGTGTTCTGAGTTTTCTGCCATGACCTCCATTGTGGAGGACATTTTAGTGAAAAGAAGACAGCCCATAAGGTTCTTCAGTCTGGCTTTTGGTGGCCCACATTATTCCGAGATGCACATACGTATGTGGGCACATGTCTACGTTGCCAGAAGATGGGAACATTTGGAAAAAGGGATGAGATGCCCCAACAACCTATCCTCCCTGTTGAGATCATTGATATTTGGGGCATTGACTTCATGGGTCCCTTTCCTGTGTCCTTCGGATATGAATACATCCTTGTAGCTGTAGACTATGTATCAAAATGGATAGGAGCCATACCCATGCAAACCAATGACCATTCCATGGTCTTGGGCTTTGTTAAGGCTAATATCATTTCTCGGTATGGGTGCCCAAGGACGATCATAAGTGATGGAGGACCTCACTTCAAGAACGTACACTTCACAAAACTACTCCAAAATTTGGGAGTCAATCACATGATAGCCACACCTTACCAACTCCAAACGAGTGGACAAGTTGAAGTGTCTAATAGGGAGATTAAGCAAATTTTAGAAAAAACTATCAGGCCCGATCAGAAGGATTGGTCTAAAAAACTAAATGATGCTCTTTGGGCCTATAGAAACGCGTATAAGACTCCCTTGGGTATGTCTCATTTTCATCTTATCTTTAGAAAAGCGTGACACCTTCCCATTGAAATCTAACAAAAAGCCTATTGGGCTATTAAAAATGTTAACTTGAATCTGGATAAAGTGGGAAAGGCATGTATGTTAGAATTAAGTGAGCTTGAGGAGCTTCGTAATGAAGCCTATGAAACTTCTCAAGCTTACAAGCAACGTACAAAAGTCTTCCACGATAAGCATATCATTAGAAAGACTTTTGAGCCCAACCAGTGGGTCTGGCTTTTCAATTCTAGACTTAAATTATTTCCTGGAAAGCTCAAGTCCCGTTGGGATGGGCCATATGTTGTTATCAATACTTTCCCTCATTGAGCTGTAGAAATTCAGAACCCTACTTTAGGTGCGAGCTTTAAGGTAAATGGCTAGTGACTTAAACCTTATATTACTCTTTCAGATGGCCAGGTTTGGGACGCACTTCGGCCTGAGGAGCTTTAGCTCCTCCCACTCTCCTCCTTAGGTGATATTCTTCTATGTCTACAATTTTCCAATGAGGACATTGTCACTCTTAGGCATGGGGGGATATAACCTGAGAATGTTTATAGCATTTATAAATATTTGCATACATACAAAAAAAACAAACTCTTATTTTCGTGAGCTGAATGGCTTAGTCCCTAAAAAAATATCTTTGTCTTTGGAGGTTTTTCTTCTTGAATTATTTCTTAATGTTAGAATCCAGTACATTTACTTCACGTGCACGTAAATTGGGTAATGGATCTTTGAAGAAAATCAATAAGCATTTGTAGTCTACTGAACCCTTGGACAATTAATAGGGAGTTAGGCATACTATCTTCTAGTAGATCCATCTCATATTTGTGAGAAGAAAGTAGAGGGATTACTGGTGCGCTAAGTCTAGTGTAAGGACTCTTAAGTTTTGGACAATTAGATGATGATACTTCAGAGTTAGGCATAGCTTTCGCTCTCTGTTCCTGTGTGCGTACTTTGTGTGAATTCCTAAGAGTCACCAAATAAGGCAGATACACAGAGATTGAGTCTTAATAAAGCTATGACCATCCTTCATAGAGTCCTCAGCTGAAGGAGGGTAAGTGTCAAAGGTCAGAAATACACCTGTCCTATCCATTCCTTCCCGGTGCTGAGAATAGGCACTTCCACCAAATAAGCCACACAATATCCTCCTGACCATTATCATCCCTAATAATACCTCATAAATAAAAGCCTATTTCGTGTTATGTTGATTTATAAAAAATAATAATAATAAAAAAATTAAAAAAGAAGAAGAAGAAACAATTATATTACCAAAAAAAAAAAAAAAAAAGAAGAAAAGTGAGAGAGAAGAAAAAGAAAAGAGTCCAAGTTTATAATGTTATCTATGTAACATTGTTTATAAGGCAACAAAACACCTATCACGATCCGCCAAATATGACTCATACCTACCTTTCAGTATTTCTGATCACCTAAATACTGGCTAAGGGCTCTAACTTAGGTGTAGAGTTATTAGGACTTTAATTGAAGTGTGAATGACATGTGAGCCACCAAACAGTGAGTACACTAACTAAATCTGGTAAGATTTGGGTTCTCAGAAAGAAAAGAAAGAAAAGAGTGAGCGCCAAGGAACATCAAGGGAGCACAAGTGTTTAGCCTCTCTATAAGTTGACTTGTCAAATAGTCTATAGATCTAAAGTCTGTAGTACTAGACTACATGTAGCACCAGGTGAGTGTGTGCCACCAAATACAAATCCATTCAACTCGATATCTCCTACCTAAGCCAAAAGCCAGGGTCAAATTACAAATTATCTTCTGCTTTATCCCCGAGGGAAGTAATTGCCTATCCCGACAGAAATATTTACCAAGGGTGAAGTACGAACTCTCAATGCGAATTGGCTTTTCACGTAGATCTGTTACTTAGGCTATTATCACTTCACATTTGTCTGGATCTCTATAGTTTTGAAAAAAGAAAAGAAGAAATCTTCTCATTACTTCTATTATTTTTCATTTTTGCTAGGGACTAGCAAATCTTAGGCATGGGGTATTTGCTGAGTCCATTTTAATGGACTATTCTTAGGCCTAAGTAATTCAATTCTAACATTGCATGTTTGTTAATAATCACATTAGGTCATTAAATGATTGCATATGTCATTTTTTAAGTTTACATTTATTCTATTGCTTATTATGTAATTATTTTATATTTCATGCAGTTCCCGCAACAGTGCACTCGTTACATCTCCTCCACTTAATCTACTCCATCAGGCTAATAATCGAGAAGAAGAGGGAGGAGGATCAATTGTGGAAAAGAACAGGGGGGTGAAAAGATATTTTCTTGCCACAAATATCTCAACCTATAGCCATCCTCCTTTAAAATCCCTTGACTTGCGTGGGGAGAGGAGACAAAGAGAGAGAGGCGGAGGGGCTTGAGAGAGGAAAAATCATCGTGAAGAAGAGGACGTGCACTATGGAGAGAGCGTGCACTATGCTCACCAACTTCCACCACCAGCCCAGCTTACCTTCACCATTCCACCACACGCCCGCAGGCAGCCAAGCACCCTTGCAAGCCTACAGCTGCACGCCATCGCCTACCTGCACCCGTGCAGCCTGCAAGCACTGCACCAGCCCCCATCGCCTTTGTGCGCCCTGCAACCATGCCAGCCTGCACCTGGACCCTCACCGTGCCAAGAGCCTCTAGCCCCCATCGCAAGCGCGCACTGCTCCATCCTCTTCCATTGCACTGCCTTACTACAGTGCTCCTAGCCTCACCACGTGCCCTGCAGGTGCCGCACCAAACGCTCGCAGGTGCCCACACCAAAGCCACGCCCTTGCACTGCCCGCGCGTGCCCTTGCAAGTGCCCGCCCTTACCGCTCACCGCACTGCCACAGTGCACAAAAGCGTGCGATGCAGACCACCCGATCCCTCTTCGTCATCTTCTTCCTCTCCAGCGGCCCTGCAAGTACCCAAAGCCCCACCTACAACAATGCGCCCACAGTAGCCACATGCCTACAGGCAGTGCAGCGCAACCATGCACACCGACGTGCAAGTGCAGCTCATCTACGCAAGCCCACACACCACGCCCACAGCAGCCGTGCTGCCTCCTGCTGGCGATAGGCTGACGCTCCTTTCCGCCATCCGGCTGCCTCCAGCCACCTCCTGTCCCTACGTCACCACCAACACGTAGCCCTCGTCGAGACGTGCCTTCCCGCCGCGTAGCTCCTCCCACAAAGCCTCCTTGTGCGCACAAGGAAGAGAGGGCAAGTTTCCTCTATTTTCTCCCCAATTAGAATTTACATTGCATGCTTTTGCCACTTGGATATTATTATTTTATTCAGGCCTCATTGCGTTGATGCACTTATAGTTTCATGAATTTACTTTACTTGTGTTATGTGCATCATTCAACATTGAAATTCAAATCAAATTTGCATGCAAATCGAATTTACATGATATGCCATTACACATGCACCATATACATATTTTTGCGAGCTTAATTCCTAACATGAAAATTGCATAAATAGCCTTGAACTTTTAAGGAAATTGCAAGCTCCAATTAAAATAGCATATTCCTTGCATTGAAGTCGCGAAAGTGTCTACAAACAGTATATTCCTGTACTCATGAATTTATTGGTTCTATTCCTCCCTGTGGATGCGACATTTTTATTGTGGTTAAATTTGATATTTATTTTTGATTGAGAGTTTTTCCACCACATAAAACACAATGACATGTCATTCTATTGCTATTTTAATTAAGTGAAAATCTCTACATCAACTACCCAGCTTAGAGTGGCTTGGATAAGGTGGGTCTTGAGTTGCTTTACCACTATGGGTTGTTACAGAATTTAGTCTTGCTTGGTTTTGGTTTGGGGTTGGTAAAATAGGTGGCTGCTATTTAAATCCCAGATAAGATGTCGAAGCTTCCATCTTGTCGGGTGATGGAACAGAGGGGGCTAGGTAAATCATGTGGGCTTGGCCTGGATTTGGGTTCATAATGCGCCTCTAGTTCGGCATGTTATTTGGATTTGACAGAGGTTGCGAGGGGAGTGTGCCAGGTTGGCGGGAATTCGTCATCTGGGTGAGTTGATTGCGAACCTCTGTGATCTCATCTTTGTGCTATTTTTGTATTGCCACATTCGTCTTATGAATGCCAGCCAGAGTCTGAAGGATAAGAGTCATTTGATTTGCTTGGTTTGGCCCAGATTGATCGGTGGGGTTGGGCTGAGGCTGAGGCAGCTGATATGGACAAGGAGCTTGTGGACGCGGTTGATAAGGTGGTCCTTAATCTTGAGTATTTCTCACCCACAGGAAGTTGGGATGATTCCGCCATCCAAGGTTATAGGTGTTAGAGAATGGGTCATTCTGGATGGCGTTGAGGTCCTCGTAGGTCTGAGGAACCTCAGGAAAATCAGAGTATGAGGGTTCAAAGTTCCCCCAATAAGAGTAGATCGGATCAAAGTTTCCTTCGATTCTAGAGTCAGATGGGGGTGGATACGGGTCCATCCCCTGAGAAGATCGGTGATAGATGTTCTGCATAGTTTCCCTCCTAAGAGGTGGCTGTGTAAATAGGTTTTACGCAGAGGTGGCTTGCTGCAGATGTCGAGTCAGCTCGTCCACCTTCTTCTCGATGATAGAGACCTTGTCAAACCGACTAGCCATTAGTTCCACATTGACAGATGTGAACAGGCCCTGCATTTCATGTGCTCCCCTTGAATTCATCGATGCGCGGGCATTCGTCCGATCGAATAAGCCCACGGAGTCATTATTGATGGAATTCTCGCACATATTCTCGAGAATCTCCCACATAGTGTCTTTGTGTTAACCCATGATAATTCCTCTGTAGGTTGCATTAACGAATAATCGAATGTCTTTATGGAGTCCCTGGTAAAAAGACTAGACTTGTTCCCATTTAGGAACTCCGTGATAGGGGTACTTCCACATGAGATCCAAGAAACGATCCCATGGCTCATGAAGAGGTTCTCCAGATTGCTGAGTGAAGTGAGTGATCTAGTGGCGTAAGGCATTCGTCCGACCAATGGGGAAGAACTTTTTCAAAAATTTAGACTGGAGTTCAACCTACGTGTTGATCGAACACGTCTGAGTCTGATACAAATGAGCTGCCTTGTCCATGAGGGAGAAGGAAAACATCTTCATAAGCAGAATATCCTGATTTTGTACATCTGACCCAAAGGTCTGGGCCAGATGTTTGAGTTGTTTGATGTGCTGGAAGGGATCCTTGGAGTTAAGCCCATGGAACTTTGGGATAGCATGAATCATGTTGGGCTTGTGTTCGGAATCAGGACCTCCAATTGTGATTTGGACTCGAGGTTCGATCGCCACCGTAGCGAGATTACAATGATCTCACATCATAGGGCGCTGCAGCGGTTAATAAAGTTCTGAAATAGATCATTCAGGAGCTAGAGTTGGTGTTCAAGGTTGTTCTCTTCTTCAATTGGTTGTGCCATGATGGAAGAAGGAGAATTTGGTTTTGATGAATCAGAGGAGAGGTCTATGTGGTGGGGTTGTTGCACAAACACGGACGTCGAGGCTTGGCCTCGGCGGGAGTGGATTTCAAAAGGAGGTTGAACGAGCCGACTTTTCGCTTTGCATTATAGTATTTAAGTGGTGGAAAAATCGACTAATAAAAAAAAAAGAAAATAACCACTCGCAGAAGAGTGGGTCGTGTCCACAGGGAGGCAATTATGCAATAAATTCTTAATTATTTATAGTATTTCGTATAGTGCAAAATTCCTATTTAAATCTGACATAAAATGCGAAGGAAAGTAGATTTGCAATAACATAAAAAGATAAGGGTATATGTGCAGTTTTCCCTCACTGAAATCTTAAATAAATTTATGATGAATTTATGCAATTTTTACGTGACTTGTACTAGAGAAAATTAGTACTTAAGTTAAGCCCAAAAATCAATCTTCAAACTAGTGAATATCAATAACATGCAATTATAATGAAATATGAGTGTTCATGTGCAATTGTGCCATAATAAAATAATAATCAATCAAAAATCAAATGTTGGCAATGCAAGCAAATGTAATTTTTAATTAACTCCAAAACAGAGCATTTGTTGCCGTGGCTTGTGCACACAGGAGGAGGAGAGACGAACGTCGAGGCTGCCACTAGAGATCACCTTGGTCAGGCCACACCGGATGGTGGTGACGGCGCGGCTGATGGCGGCCTGTGGTGGCTGCAAGAAGGATGGGAAGGTGGCTGGCGGTGAGCAGTGCACCGGGCAGGGGCAGGCGCTGGATGAGCGGTGGGCGTGCTGCAGTGCGCTGGAGGCAAGGCGATCTGCAAAGGGGAGCACCAGGCGCTGGCTTTAGGCAGCTTGTGGTGGCTGCAAGAAGGATGGGAAGGTGGCTGGCGGTGAGCGGTGCACCGGGTAGGGGCAGGCGCTGGATGAGCGATGCGCGCACTGCGGTGCACTGGAGGCGAGGTGATCTGTAGAGGGGAGCGCTAGGCGCTGGCTTGAGGCAGCTTGTGGTGGCTACAAGAAGGATGGGAAGGTGGCTGGCGGTGAGCGGTGCACTGGGCAGGGGCAGGTGCTGGATGAGCGGTGCACGCGCTGCGGTGTGCTGGAGGCGAGGCGATCTACGGGGCCTGGAAGGTGCGGAGCAGCACCTGCGGTGTAGAGTGCCTGCGTTGGAATGCCTACAGTGCGGCTGGGTTGCAGTGCGGGCAAGGGCGGATGCAGCGCCTGTAGAGGGTTCAAGTGCTGCACTTGGTGCTGAAGGGAGGAAGTGCTGAAAGGAGGATGTGGCTGGAGATAAGCGCACGGAGAAAGAGTACGGCACGCTCCTGAGCGGGGAAGATGCAGCGGGTGTGTGGGGAAGGCTGTGGCAGTGGCGTTGGAGAGGTTGGAGCTCGCTTGATGGCAGTGGAGAAGATAGACGAAGTTGTGCACAGTGCATGCTTGATGTAGTTCCCCGCCAGGGGGAAGATGCCCATCCACAGTGTACGCTGGAATTGTTCCCCGCAAGGGGGAAGATGGCCTTCGTTCTTCTCTCAACCTCCTCTCTTTAACTCCTCTCTCTCCCCGCATGCGCCAAATCAAGCGATTTTCAAATCCCTTTTCTAATTTTGGCAGGAGGCTATTGGGGAGACACCGGCAACTGTTGAGGGTCGCTGATAGAGAGGGAAAAGAGCAGCTGCCGGTTATTTGAAAGGGTAATTTACCCTTTCCTCCTCATTCTTTTGCCACTTATTTTTCCTGCACATAAAAAGAACATAATCATTACACATTAAATTATAGAATGTCATAAAATTAAATCATAATGCATACAATTATTCTATAACTTAGTGTAGTTATTAACAAACCTAAAATGTATAGTTAAAGTTACTTAGGTGTAATATTAGTCTATTAAAATGGACTCCTCAAATAGCCCCATGCCTAAGATTTGCTAGTCCCTAGCAAAAATGAATAATAGAAGTAATCAGAAGACTTCTTCTTTTCTTATTTCAAAACTTTAGAAATTCAGACAAATGTGAAGTGCTGATAGCCTAGGTAAAAGATCCAAGTGAAAGAGCTAATTCGCATTGGGAGTTCGTACATCACCCTTGGCAAATGTTTTTGTTGGGATAGGCAACCACTTCTGATTGCGCAGCAATCATAGGTCTTAATTGACCTAAATTAAGCTAGGACTTAGCATAAGTTAGGGTTATTCATGCATGCATACACATTATCTGCATCTTTACTGCTTTTCTTTAGCTATGCATAAATAATGTTATAATGTGCTGATTAAGTGCATTATGTCGATTGCAGGGAATAAGGTAATCAGGAGCTGGATCTAAAGCTGGATCAGGAATAACGCGAGTTGTAGCAGAGCTAGAGCAGAAGGCCTAATTTAGATATAGGAATAATAATGTAAGGGGGTTAAAAGTTTGCTATTCTATTAAGTAGGAATAAAGCAGTAAAATGTGAAGAGCTTAGGTCCATCCTAGCCTTAGGATAGCCTAGAGACTTCCCCAAGCATTAGCCACCCTTAGATTAGGTCACAACACCCTAGGAAGCCCTAAAACCCTAGTTCCAACCCTTCTCTGGACGTCCAGATAAGTTTTAAGACGTCCAGGACCCTTAGCCAACTCTCGCACACTTCAAACCTACTCTGCAGTGTTATTGGACGTCCAGACACTTTGTCAGACGTCTAATTTCTATAGAATACGCAAAACAGAACCCGAAATCCTTCCTGACTCTGATTGGACGTCCAGACAACAAGTCTAGACTTCTGGGTTTTGAGTATAAGACGTCTGATTCTATAATTAGACATCTGATACTGCTCTCCAATTCCTGTTTTGAGATTTAAGCCTTGATCTTGGATCTCTAGGTCCCTAAACCCAATTCCAACCCCATAGGAACCTAAATTAAGGTTCCCTAACCATAGTGCACCACCTCTAGACCTCCCTAAGGACTTAATTAGGTCCTCACTAAACCTAATTGACTTGGATCTCAGTCAATTCCATCAGCCTATTCAATTGGACTCATTGAGTCCAATTGAGCCCTGATCTCAGCACACACTGTCCAATTGGACTCAGTGAGAGTACAATTGACCTAGACCTGACTTAATTGAGTTGTTTTACTCTCAATTAAGTTTCCACACACCTAATTAAACTTGTATTAAGTTTAATTGCACTTTACCTTAGTGAATTAGGGTTTATAACCTTAATTTGAGACCTACCTTGACCTAAACCCACTAGAACCCAACCTAATCAACCTAGCCACCTAAGTTTCGACCCACACACACCCACACACACCATCCACATGAAAATATCTAGCCTAGAGTTCTCTAGAACTCTCTACCATGTGTGGTTGCCTTGGTTGCCAAAAATAGCAACCAAGAGCCATTCAATTTTTAGATCCACATTTGGTGGATCTAAAAACCACCATCCACCCTTTCTCTCTCACTCTCCCACGAGCTCCCACCATAGGCCTCTCTAGAGAATTCCATAGTTCTCTAGAGAGCTTCCCTTAGGTCTACAAAAAGACCCCTTGGGTGGCCATTTGCACCCATTCACTCCCTTGGCAATTACTCTCCATTGGTGCCATTCACGCCACCTCCACTTAGCCACTCACTCCACCTCCACGAGCTCACTACCACCACCATGGAGGACACCATGCCGGGATGCTGGATCAACCCTACCTCTCTCCAAGGGTCGGCCTAAGCTACATTGGCCGCCCCTCATTCTCTTCTCAACCACTCTAAGGCCATCGGGGACCACCCCTGAATGCCCTCTACTCTTTTAGATCTAGATCATGCTTTTCATAAGTTTTACTGCTTTCATTTACTGCTTAGTAGAGTAGCTTCTCTTCTCCCCCAATGATGCATGCGAAATCCCCCCGTCGATTCTTGTATGCAATCATTTTCTGGTAGCTAGGTTTAATTTAAAGCATTCCTGTATAAGCTTTCCTCTAGATTTCCTATACAAACAACTCTCCCCCAATGAATGAATGAAAAATGCATTTATATATATATATATATATATATCTTTATGTGTTTGAAATCACCATGAGCTGAATGATTATTTTATTTGCGTGATTTAAGTGCCTATTCTTTAACCGCCTATATATTGCGCACCAGAATACTAAGTAGAGCGGCTTTAAGATCGATTTCAAAAATAGAAACACGCCTCCCAGAGACGAACGACCGGGACTCAAAGTCTCATTATTTTCAAAACAATATCTTTGTTGGATCATATTTCACAACTATACTACAACACTTTTATCAAAAATGCGACCTACGATCCCCCAACAACTTCCCTCATGGATAAAGCAGATGATAATCTGTAATTTGACCCTGGCATTTGGCTTAGGTAGGAGATATCGAGTTGAATGGATTTGTATTTGGTGGCACACACTCATTTGGTGCTACATATAATCTAGTACTGCAGACTCTAGATCTCTAGACTATTAGACAAGTCAGCTCTGAGAGAGGCTATACAACTGTTCTCTCTTGATGTTCCTGGGCACTCTCTTTTCTTTCTTTCTGAGATCACGAATCTCGCCAGATTTAGAAATTGTACTCATTATTTGGTGGCCTCACATGGCATCCACACTTCAATTAAAGTCTTAATAACTCTATAACTAAGTTTGAGTTCTCAACTAGTATTCAGGCGATCAGAAATACTAGAAGGTAGGTATGGGTCATATTTGGTGTAATGTGATAGGTGTTCTGCTGCCTCAGAAATAGTGTTACATCATAAACTTGGATTTTTTTTTTTTTGAAATATAACTATTTCTTTTCTTCTTTCTATTTCTTCTTTTTCTACTTTTCTCTTTTCTTTTTTTTTTAATTTTTTTTCTTCTTGTTTTTTTTTCTTTTTCAATCAACACAACACAATAGGGACTTTTATTTGTGAGGCATTATTTGGGATGATGATGGTCAAGAGGAAGTTGTGTGGCTTATTTGGTGGAAGTGCCTATTCTCGGCACCAGGAATGAATGGATAGGACAAGCGTATTTCTGACCTTTGACATTATTACCCCCTTCAGCCGAGGACTCTATGAAGGAAGGTCATAACCATCCACCATAGTTATAGCTTTATTAAGACTCAATCTCTGTGTATCTGCCTTATTTGGTGACTCTCAAGAATTCACACAAAATATGCACACAGGAACAAAGAGTAAAAACTACGCCTAACTCTGAAGTATCATCATCTAATTATCCAAAACTTAAGAGTCCTTGCATTAGACTTAGCGCACCAGTAATCTCTCCTCTTTCTTCTCACAAATATGAGGTAGATCTATTAGAAGATAGTATGCCTGACTCCCTATGAACTGTCCAAGGGTTCAGTAGACTTACAAATGCTCATTAGTTTTTCGCAAGGATCCAATACCAAATCTTCGTGCACGTGAAATAAATGTACTGGATTCTAAACTTAAGAAATAATTCCAGAAGAAGAACCTCCAATAACAAAGGTATTTTGCTAGGGACTAACCCATTTAACTCAAAAATTTTTTTTTTTATACTAACCTAAATGCATAAATACTTCCTAAAATGCAAATGCACTCCCCCATGCCTAAATCCTACAATGTCCCCATTGTAAAATTAAAACAAGAGGAGAAAGGAAAAATATCACCTGACACGGTCTACTGGGTTGCCTCCCAACAAGCGCTGCATTTTCTGTCAGCAGCCAGACTAAGAAGGAACCTATAAGACTAGTTCCAAACAGAAAAGTTTAGGCCCTAAGAATATGCATAACAGCACAGGCCTAGAAAATAGGTAACCACGGATGTTGGCGAGCTGATGATGAAATGTAATTCCAAATGCTCGCCAGAAGAAATGAAAACAGAAAATCACGTTGGCTACCTGGGGAGGTCTAGGAATAAGGAAGGGAATATGAGAAGAGGCCTCCCGAAACAGAATAAGTGGAGGATAACATGGATCCTCCAAAGCAGGACGGGTTTTAAAAGATATACACATAATTAGTTCAAACCCTTGAATGGCGAGAGTAAAAGTACAAGCATCAATCCATACTCGCCATTCTACCCTAGGATGTACTGGCCGGATATAGTCTCCAGAAAGAATGTACATGAGCAGAGATCTAAGCCAAGGATCAGTTAGAGAGTATAAGGGTTGTTTGTAGTGTTGGAAGGTAATGGTTAAGTCCAATAAGGACTTAGTTGGTGTTAGGTCCAATTCCAACAATGATTCAGATTGTGTACACTCCCTAACAGTTGTAGACAACTTCAAGTTATCCTGCCTAGCATTAATGATCGGAGTCGTATTTGAATCAAGGGTAGACTCCAAATTACAACCTTTTGATGGCAGGGTCAAAATGTAAGAATCATTATCATTCAGCTCATCCCCAGATTTGTTTGGTTCACTCAAATATTTATCGGGGTGTATCTGTGATTCATTAGGAGTTGGATCAGTATCCTCAATTATTCCTAAAGGAGAACCAGTTTTAATATTTTGGAGGAAGCCTATTTCATTGAATTCGTCATTCTTCTCAGGGTATAAATCCTCAATTGACGTGTTTTGTTCCCGAGAGTCTCCCATAGACTTCTCATTATTTTGTTTGTCCTCCTCTAATATCAACTCCTATTTTGATGGAGGATGACTCTCAAAAGAAGGAAGGAATTTGGATTTAATCATATTATTTCTATCTTCTGGAGGTAAATCCTCAAATGATAAATAATTCTCCTGTGATTGACTCCAGATTTTCAGTCTAGGTTCCTCAGTTGGGGCATCCTCATCCTCTGAATTAGACTCTTCATATCCTTGAGACCAGAATTGATCATCCTCTATTCCCTTAGGGTCACCTTTATTAGGTGCATTTGAATCCTCAGAATATTGAATGGTAGGGTTGATTCCCTAAGTAGAGGGTCAGGAGTAGGCTCACTAAGAGTAGAATAGGATTCCACCAAATAATTAATAGGGGATGTGATAGGAATAATACAACCTTGACCCGGGTTAGTAGGGGTAAGGAGAATACTGTCATTAGTGTCACGATCTTCAAGAGGTAGCATCTTCCCTTGCTTTTGACTGCAATATAATTCAGGTGGATAATCACTATGATCATTATCCTGTAGTGGCCGTGTCTCATTAGGAGAGTCTAAGTGATAGCTACCTAAAATTGGATCCCTATTGTCATTAGGTTCCTCAGAATTATTTTCATGATCATAGTTTATTGTGTAGGGATGAAGATTATTGGGAAGCGTGTAGCTAAGTTGTCTTGTTTCTTCATTTAATTGTTGACTATTCCTCAACATCTCTCCCACTGATTCCATTATTTCTTTTTGCTATTTTTGTATTTCTATCATAAAAGAGGAGTGGCTACTATTATCAGGTTGGGGAAGATAGTCAATTTCAGGCTCTGGTTGCCTAGGGGTATCGGTCCAACCCCGATATGGAAAATCATGAAGGGTGGGAGGGTTGGGTGTTTGCATGGAAGTATGGATTTCAGGATTGGAAAATCCCGCTCCTAGGCTCTGCTCAAAAGTAGGAGTTATCAAGCCAGTACTCCCAGGGTAAGAATGAGAATGATCCCATGAATTGTCAATGTACCCATCAAAGAATGGATACATTCGGAGCATGGGATCCTGATTAAAAGATGGGAAGTATTGACTCTAATAATCTGAATGATAGGAGTAAGAGTAATCCGTTTCTTTAAGCAAAACAATTTTAACTCAGGATTTAGCCAACATTTAGAATATAAGCAGAAAACTTCCTAGAGTTTCTATTGTCAAAGCAAACGCAAATTCAATGGGATCTGTTTTTAGTAGATTGTAGGTCTTAGATTTATATGTTTAGTTGGTGGCCAAACAAGTTTTGCAAAAAATTACGCTTCCTAGGCCAACCTTCGCTAGTGCCTATAACCTACTCGCAAGGGATGGAAGTCTCGAATCGAGCCCACACACGAAGAACCGAAGTAACTTGGTGGATAGGCTTGTTGATTTCCGACTAACTTCCCTTGTGGTGCAAAAGAGGAGTGGTAGAAATTTATCTAGTGACCTTATGTGTGAGGTGCACAGTGTCTCAAGTGTGCAAGCATACGATTGTGTTTTGATTTTTTAAAATTTCGCAAACAGGATCCTTTTGCACATAATTTTCAGTCATAGATTTTAAATTCCAACCTCTTAATAGTCCCAACTTTTTTAAAGTGACCACTGAATTAATTTGATTCAAGCACTTTAGTGGTCTTAGATTTAGGTTCAATGCATAAGCATGACAAGCAATTAATGCTCAAGAGAAGATGTGCCTTACTCCAGCTTTCTTCGTGTTATAATGAATGCAATGCAATAAAAATAAACTAGATGCTACTCATTCAGTCCTAGATGATCGTCCAATAGATATGCAGCTTCTAGCAGGCAGTTCAAAATTTTTTTTTTATATATAATAAACAAACAGACTTAATCTAACTAACTAACTGAAATGCAGTTGAAAATAGTTCAAATAATCCTATAATCTAAATAAATGGGAACACGCTCCCAAAAATACGCTCCCACATACAAGAGCGATAAGAAATAAAGTGGCACTGGGAACACGTTCCCAAAAATACCCAACAAGGGTCCAAAAGATAGAATTTAAATTCGAGTGTCTATCTAACTAAATCTAACTAAAACCTATATGCGTGGGATCAAGGCCCACGTGTTCCTGTTTCCATCCTCCAAGTGGCTTCAAGGTCCTCCAAAAGGATTGTCTCTGCCGTGCGCGTCGTTCACGTTCAACGTTGTCGCTCTGCTGCCGTGTCAGATTTCTCGCACAGAAAAAAATTGATCAGATAATTTCACAACGTAGAATATTCAAAAATAATAAAGTAAATCTATTGCGTCTATTGCCTCCCCGGCAACAGCGCCAATTGAACGAGCCGACTTTTCGCTTTGCGTTATAGTATTTAAGTGGTGGAAAAATCGACTAATCAAAAAAAATGAAAATAACCACTCGTAGAAGAGTGGGTCATGTCCACAGGGAGGTTATTATGCAATAAATTATTAATTATTTTATAGTATTTCGGATAGTGCAAAATTCCTATTTAAATCTGACATAAAATGTGAAGGAAAGTAGATTCGCAATAACTTAAAAAGATAAGGGTATATGTGCAGTTTTCCCTCACTTAAATCTTCAATAAATTTATGATGAATTTATGCAATTTTTACATGACGTGTCCTAGAGAAAATTAGTACTTAAGTTAAGCCCAAAAATCAATCTTCAAACTAGTGAATATCAATAACATGCAATTATAATGAAATATGAGTGTTCATATGCAATTGCGCCACAATAAAATAATAATAAATCAAAAATCAAATGTTGGCAATGCAAGAAAATGTAATTTTTAATTAACTACAAAACAGAGCATTTGTTGCCATGGCTTGTGTGCACAGGAGGAGGAGAGACGGACGTCGAGGCTGCTGCTGGAGATCACCCTGCTCAGGCCGCACCCAATGGTGGTGACGGCGCGGCTGATGGCGGCCTGTGGTGGCTGCACAAAGGATGGGAAGGTGGCTGGAGGTGATCGGTGCACCGAGCAGGGGTAGGCGCTAGATGAGCGGTGCGCGCGCTGCGGTGCACTAGAGGCGAGGCGATCTGCGGGGCCTGGAAGGTGCGAAGCAGCGCCTGCGGTGTAGGGTGCCTGTGCTAGAATGCCTTCGGTGCAACTAGGCTGCGATGCGGGCAGGGGCGGACGTAGCACCTGCAAAGGGTTGAAGTGCTGCACTTAGTGCTGAAGGGAGGAAGCGCTGAAAGGAGGATGCGGCTGGAGATAAGCGCACGGAGAAAGAGTAGGGTGCACTCCTGCACGGGGAAGATGCAAATCCAGGTGCGTGGGGAAGGCTGTGGCAGTGGCGTTGGAGAGGTTGGAGCTCACTTGATGGCAGTGGAGAAGATAGAGGAAGTTGTGCACAGTGCACGCTTGATGCAGTTCCCCGCCAGGGGGAAGATGCCTATCCACAGTGCATGCTGGAATTGTTCCCCGCAAGGGGGAAGATGGCCTTCATTCTTCTCTCAACCTCCTCTCTTTAACTCCTCTCTCTCCCCGCATGAGGAAAATCAAGGGATTTTCAAATCCCTTTTTTAATTTTGGCAGGAGGCTGTTGGGGAGACGCCGGCGGCTGTTGGGGGTGGCCGATAAAGAGGGAAAAGAGCAGTCGCCGGTTATTTGAAAGGATAATTTACCCTTTCCTCCTCATTCTTTTGCCACTTATTTTTCCTGCACATAAAAAGAACATAATAATTCACATTAAATTATAGAATGTTGTAAAATTAAATCATAATGCATACAATTATTCTATAACTTAGTGTAGTTATTCACAAACCTAAAATGTACAATTAAAGTTACTTAGGCGTAATATTAGTCCATTAAAATAGACTCATCAGAGGTCTTAAGGATGGTCTCAAGGACCTCCTACCAAACATGCATTGATGGATTAGATGAGATTAGAATGTGCTGGACCTACTCGAGACACCCAAAAAATTTGGATGACTATCGAGGTTCAGGGCAGATGATACCCCTTAGTCAGAAAAGCCGTCCACCTGAGAAATGCCTGGGTAGCCAGAGAGGGAGAGTGCCGCAAAGACCCCTACACGGTAGAGTGTCCCCACGAGTTATAGGGTTTCCCCCACCTAACCTCTCTTGTCACTGAGATTCTAGGTAGACTAGAATGGGGACCTTGACCTCTTAAGTTTACCACTTTTAGTTAAGATCAAAGGTGCTTAGGGTTCCAGTTGATCTTTAGATGTTTTGAAAAATGACCTAATTTCAAGGTTGGTTGACCCAACAAGGTGTCGACTTCACCTTTTTGTCCTTTTAGAGCTTTAGGTCCTTTCATTTAGGGTTTAAGTGAACTTAAGAGCTTGATTTTTAGGATTTCTCTTGGATAAGTCTTTTCAATCAAGGCTTAGGCACACCACTTTTTGGAAAATTGATTCTTTCTTAGAAAAGATGTGTCTCTAAAACCCTAGATTAGAATCCTTAATTTGGCTCTAATTAGTCCAATTTAGTTGCCACAAAGATGGTATCTAGGGCTCAATCAAGAAGGTGGTAGCCCTAATTACCTTAAATGGATGCATAATTAAAAATGTGTTGAAATAAAAAATTAGGTAACTTTGGTGAATTAGCTAGATATGGAAAGCAGGTAGCCCTAAATTTATTTGTTCTTTGTTTTTCCTTTTCAGAATGAGGGGATTAAGAGAAAGGGTTAATCAGAGATTACCTGCCCCGGGTGTGGTTGTTGTGCGGCTATCTTCTTTTGAATTTTTCTCCCCTGAAACAATCACAACAAAAGAGATAGATAAAGTTAGTATGGGATTAGAAGTTGTGATCAAGGTTTCTAAATCGCCTGTCACTCCCTGGCAATGGCGCCAAAATGTTTAGTCGAAGCGAAATCAGGTTTTAAAATAAATGCTTCTTAGTTTAGCCAAAATCACTTTGAAAACAAATGAATTTTATTACTTGAAAAATGTAAATCCCTGGTCGAACACAGGGAGCAAATTGGGGTTCAAAAACCAAGAACACAATGTTGAATTTCGTAGAGTGCATTTTTGATAGGAAAATATCGTAGTATAGTGTGTAATACGATCAAATAAAGATATTTAATAAAAGATAACAAGACGTTGAGTCCTGGTCATTCGTCTCTGGGAGGCATTTGTTTTACTTTTGAATTCAATTTTTTATTGCTCTACTTTGTTCAAAATCGCACGTCGGTTTCCAGTCTTTTGATTAAAATTTCACCACTTCTATTATAAACCCTGATTACATGCGTGTGTGTTAAATAAATCACAAAGGTGAAAGTGTAAGTTTCTGTGCACACGATTCTAGTGAGTTGGTGACTATTCACAGAAAATACGTCTATAGTTAGATTTTCTATATTTTCAAGAAATGACATGCTTGTTGTGGAATAGATAAACAAGTGAAAATAGGCAACTTGAATCACGCAAAAATGATGGCAATCAATAAGCTCATGGTGATTTCAAAACATAGCCATATATATATAGAAAAGATATTTTTCATTCAGTCATTTGGAGAGTGTCTGCAACATGAAATTGTAGAGGAAAGCTTGTACATGAATGCTTAAAAGTGTAGATCTAGCTATCAGAAAATGATTGCATACAAGAATCTACGGGGGGATTTTGCATGCATCATTCAAGGAGAATAAGGACTACGCTACTAAGCAATAATTAAAAGTAGTAAAACTATGAAGAGCATAAACTACTAATTTAGATCTAGTAGAACAGAAGGGCAATCAGAGGCAGTCTCCGATGGCCATGGAGTGGTCAGGAGGAGAATGAGGGGCGGCCAATGGAGTTTAGGCCGATCCTTGGAGAGAGAGAGGAGTGATTCAGCATCTCGGCATGGTGTCCTTCATGGTGGTAGTCAACTTGTGGAGATGGAGTGGAGGTGGCTAGCCTAAGTGGAGGTGGATGTGAATGGAGCCAAGGAAGTGAATGGAAGCCAATGAATGTGGATGGGTGCAAATGGCCACCCCTTAGGTCTTTTTATAGACCTAAGGGATTCTTTCTAGAGAGGTGTGGAACTCTCTAGAGAGGGCCCAAGAGTGGCCAGCCATGAGAGGATAGAAGTGGTTCTTAGATCCATAATTTGTGGATCTAAGAATTGAATGCCTCTTGGTTGGTAAATTTGGCAACCAAGAGTTGGCGCCAATTCAAGAGGGTTCCAAAGAACTCTAGAGAAGCGTTGGTGCATGAATGGCTGTGTGAGTGTGTGTGTGTGGTCGTGCCCTAGGTGTCTAAGAGGTCTAGGTTAGGTCCTAAGGGGTTTGGGTAGGTGTATACCTTGAATTAGGATTGCATACCCTAATTGCTAAGGGGAAATTGCAATTAAACTTAATATAAGTTTAATTGAATGAGTGTGAACCTAATTGAGAGTGAAATAACTCAATTAGGTTGGGTTTTGGTGAACTGGACTCTCACTAAGTCCAATTGAACTTGTGTGGGTTGAGATCTAAGCTCAATTGGACTCACTGAGTCCAATTGACTTAGGTGAAGGTAATTGACTTTTATCTAAGTCAACTGGATTTGGTGAGGACCTACATAGGTCCTTCAGTAGTTCTAGAGGTGATGTACTAGGGATAGGACACCTTGATTTAGGTTCCTATTGGGTTGGGATTAGGTCTAGGGAGCTAGAAATCCAAGATCAAGGCTTGAATCTCAAAACAGGGGTTGGAGACTAGTCCCAGACATCCAAAAATAAAATCAAACGACTTATAAACAAAAACTAGAAGTCCATACTTTAGTTCTGGATGTCCAATCTGAGTCAGGAGGAAATCTATGTTCTATTTTGGATATTCTGCAGAAATTGGACGTCTGACAAATTTTCTGAACATCCAATAACACTGCAGAAGTGGGTTTGAGGTGTGCGGGAGTTGGCTAAGGGTCCTGGACATCCTATAACTTATCTGGACGTCCAGATAAGGGTTGGAACTAGGGTTTTAGGGCTTCCTAGGGTGTTGTGACCTAATCTAAGGGTGCTAAGGCTTGGGGGAAGTCTCTAGGCTATCCTTGGGCTAGGATGGACCTAAGCTCTTCACATTTTACTGCTTTATTCCTACTTAATAGAATAGCAAACCTTAACTCCCTTGCATCATTATTCCTACATCTACTCTAAGCCTTCTGCTCTAGCTCTGCTACAACACCCATTATTCCTAATCCAGCTTCAAATCCAGCTTCAGATCGAGTTTCAAATCCAACTTATTACCTGTAATTGACATAATGCACCAAATCAGCACATTATAACATTATTTTATGCATAGCTAAGGTAAAGCAGTAAAGATGCAGATAATGCATGTGCATGCATGAATTACCCTAACTTATGCTAAGTCCTACCCTAATTTAGGTCAATTAAGACCAATGATTGCTGGACAATCATACTCCCATGCCTAAATCTTGCTAGTCCCTAGCAAATGCTGGACTAAATTATTTACAACAAGGGTCCTAAGGGACTGATTATTTTATCAAGTGTATGCCTAGAGATTTTTTTCCTTTTTGTTTTCATCCTATGCTCTAGAAGTCCAGACAACCGTAAAAGTGCAGCTATGTAGCTTTTGCAACGGATTCGAGTGAAAAACTAATGCACCTCTAAAGCCTGTGCTTGAACCCTGGTAAAATTTCTAGCAGATAGGCAGACTTCTTTCCATGGGGTATTCAAGATATTCTATGAATTCCACCCCGGCTTTAGGCTTAGGTAGAGAATCTCTGAGGGAAAAGATTATATATTTGGTGGCTCACTCTCACTTGGTGCTACATAGAGACTTGTACAGCAGAATATAGATTCCCGGATTACTAAGTAACTCAACTCAGAGAAATATGAGAAAGACTAAGCTCTCCTTTGGTAATGAATAACTGTGGCAATGCTTGTGTGATGTGTTCGTTGTAGTAATGTTGCACTAAGAGTGTCAAAGTGGTGAGTTAGGGTGAGTACCAGTCATTACAACCATTATTATTATTTACTTATCAAATTTTTACTGGTTTTGTTCCAAGTTGTTCACTGGAAGGCAATTTATTGAATTACATCGGTCACTCTTTGATCTCAAAATTATCCTCTAATTCCAAAAAGAAACTTTACATCTTATTAAAGAATGAATGAATATAAAAATGGTCTGCCTACTTACTAAAAGTTAATTGTAATGCTTGTAAAAATTAACTAACTTAAAACAAGCACCAAACAATTTATTACTATACTAAAAACTATGCATTTACAAGTTATAGTATTAATACTAACATGATATTACCTAATACACTAGGATGCCATAGTGTAAAAACTTAACTTACTAGTCTATTATCTACAGTAACATATACAACAGTTTTAATGACAGACATAAGCGTCGCTAAATCTCAGAAAACACTATACAACCTAAGGGGGAAGCTGAGGTCTTTAGCGACGTTTATAGTGTCATTTTATTCTGTTAGTAATTATATAGATTTACTTATACAAATAATAGGCTATACTACGTGTACATATGCATATCTTTTTCTTCTCTTTTGTTTCTGCCTTGTCAGGCTCCAGATACAGCGGCGTAAAGGCACTTAACACTGTCATTAACTTTCTTTAATCAATTAAAAATGTGTTTAATTTGTGGGCATGCTTTTCGAGGGATACGCTGCACCCAGAGGGTGGGACCAGACCTCTACTAAGCGCACCCTAAACTTGATTAGGCCACTTAATTATGTCTTCAGACTCAGCGCAGGGCCTCAACCAAACGGCGCGCACACACTCGGGCCCCCGGCCCCACACACAATGTTCACTTTCATCACAATGTTCAGACAGAATTGTCAGATAGTAATCGGATTCGTGTATATGCTGTGTTTCGGGCCCCCAACGCCCGTGACGACTGGCTAAAAAGGAGCACAAATTCTTATTATAGCGCTGCGCTCGATTTGCAGCGCACGATGTGGTGCTATTCCAGCACCACATCTGCGTTGGAAATCGGGTGCAACTGCGCCTGAAGGCGAATTTGGCCCTCGATTTGAGGGCCATAAATTATTAAATAAAATAAAATAAAATATGGACAATAAAGTATTTACATAAAACTACATAATTGTTTAATTAATTTTGAATTTTAATTAGGTTTACTATACAAATAAATTAATTAAAGTAGGCTGTTTGTACAGGCTAATTTAGGTGCCTTATTGGTTAATTGCTTATAAATTAGTTAGTAAATTGTCTAATTGACCTTAAACAGATTTAAATTACATACTTAAGTATTTTATGCATATTTTTATTATATTTTTCCAAATTTATTTATGTTTATTTATATTGAAATAGCAGTTTTTGGCTGTTTAATTTATAAACTAAATAACAGTAATCTAAAATGGGTATAAATATACTTTAACTAGCTTCAATTACTTAATATAAATTAACCTAAGTCTGTAGATTCACTTAACTTAATTATAACCCTAAATTACTAATTTATCCAATTGATATGTATATATACTGTTCAAGAAGTGATTAATTATATCCACATACATTTCAGTATAGATGTATATATACTTACATAGTTATTATGTACATTATAGTTATAGTTAGTTGTATATGTATATATACAGTATCAGAATTCAGTATACTTATAGTTAGATTTCAGTAGGAGGTGAGAAAGGAAGGACTGATTGTGTTCAATTTTCTTGTCTAACAGCAGCTTTAGCCACTGTCAGATGGGTGGAGGGGGAGAGTGTTAAGAATTCAGTGTTTCTTTTAGCAGCCTAAGCTACTGTCAAATGGGCTAACTATTGCTGCAGTTACTCCATTTGAAAAGAGAGATGAATCCAAATGGTGAGAAGGGAAGTGTTTAGAGAGGAGGAAGATATGTAGCTGCAAGATGCAGCAGTTTACTATGTACTGGGATTAAAAGCAATCAAAATCAACTGAAAAGTAGATAAGTGAATCCCAAATCTGACAAGGGTTTAATTCCTCACGAAAATCACAAAATTTCTTAATTCAAATGCCCAAAAACCCTCATTAAAAGCCTCATTTCAGATTAAAACCAAAACTAACACTGAATTAGCTCTTCCTAATGCTATAGACAGCATGAAGGAAGAATTAATTCAGCCAATTAAAACCATAAAATCAAATCCCAGTTTCTTGCAACCTTAAGGAGTATTGGGAACTCCTTAGGTTAGGAATTCACCATACAAATCACCATAGTCATTATCACATTAATTATCAAAACAGATAGTGTATGGCAATTCTGAATTATCAAGACAGTACTGAGAATTCATTAAGGGAATTCACAGTAACTTGTAAATGCATTCAAAACATAGCAAAACAGATAATGGATGGCTCTTCTGAGATAGTTTCTGTCACCAAAAATTCTCTCAGAGTCCTTGCCAACAGGAAATTCCAATCCTCTTCAATCTGTCAAATCAGGCAATGAAATCCAGAAAGCAAAAATCCTTAAAATCCATGTTGAAAAGAAATATGACAAACTGAAGAATTCAACCCAAAATCAAGGGGCTTTTGTGAACAAATATGGGGTGAGTGAGAAGCCCCAAAGGTGCTTGTGACGCCAATTTCATATCTGAGGTTGTAAACCACCAGATCTGAAATTGGATCAGGGTGTGTTGGTGAAGGATTAGAAAAACTTGTCGTTAAAAAGAAATCAGAACTAGATTGTGAAAAAGCATGGAGAGGGAGATAATTTGAAAAATGATTTGATGAATTCTTCCCCTATGATCTGGACTGATCAGAGGAGGTAAGGGAAAGGAATTAAAGCTAATTCTAGTCCTACAGCAACTTTAACCTACAGCGAAAATTAAACACTAACAATTATGCTAATTCTACTCTAAAATACTTAACTACAGCTAAATCTAATTATGCAGAATTAAAAACCTAAACTAACAGGAAGAATGGGACCTATGGGTCCTTAGCCGGTGGCTAAGGAGGAAGAAAGGAGGAAGATGACTCCAGCGGAGGGAAGAGTCTGCTAGTGAGGCTCCAGGGTCGACCTCAGGTGCTACGAAGTCCTTAGCGACGAGGAGTGTCGAGAGAAGGTGATGATTTCACAGCCGGGGCTATGAAATCAGAGGTTGGATGGGGAGGAGAGACTGGAGTGGACGAATTGATCGCTAAGAGGTGTAGGAGGGAGCAATCCCTTGCGTGCGACACCACTGAGGTGCTTAAGTAGCAGCTCAGTGGCTGAGATCACCGCACAGGTGAGAATAAACAAGATGCAACCGGTGGCGAGGATGTGAGGGGCGGAGCGCGCGGTGAGCTGAGCACAAGATCTGACTGTCAGATGAGATCTGGGGAGAGAGGTGAACGCACGCACCGAATTATGTGAAAGTTCCAATAGAATCCAATTGCAGATCAAGATCTAAAGAGCGATGGATGGCTGAGATTGGCCGTGTTCTTCACGCGCTACAGTGCGCGTGAAGAGCAGCAGGCTTCTCTCTGAAATGAGGAAAACTTGCAGGAAGACCCTTGAATGAAGGGTTAGAAATATTGCATGATGGCCCATAAGTGAGAAGAATAACAACTAGAAGGGCCCTGCAGGTTTTCAGAAGGGTCCCTGCGGCTTACAAGCAGGTCCAAAAATGAGTTTTTAAGGGTCAAAGTGTAATGCATGAAGGACCTAAGTATAAACTATCTATTTCAAAACCTAAATGATGTCCAATTGCCTTCAAATTTTTATATGTGCTTAATTGAACATTTAAGACATTGATTATACTTCTGATTTGGCTTTTTAAATTTATTGATGTGTTCAATTGACACATGGATCATCATTTGTATTTTGCTTTCAGAATATCTCATTTTTGTGACCTAATTATGAAGTTTTAAAACAGAGTAAAGGTTTTAGGTATTTTTCTACAATTCCCACACTTAACCCTTTTTATCTGTTAATTTGATATTATTTTGCTTAGTGTCTAGCTTAATTTGAGCTTTTTAGCCATGATGAGTAGTCACTCATTAGTTCCTTTGTATTCATTCTCTCTTACTCTTTTTCTTTTTCTTTTCTTTCTTTTTCTTAGATCTCACAACCTCACTAGATTCATACATATGACCTGCATTTGGTGGTCTCACTAGGCATTAACACTTTAATTGAGTTTCCATAACCCTAACACTAAGTCATAATTCCTCAGCCAGTATTCGGGCGGTCAGAAACACAACAAAGGTGGGTTAAGGCCATATTTGGTGGTTCTCAAACTTATTTGGTGGTTCTCAAACTTATTTGGTGGTATTGCCTCAATTTAACTGAACTAAATATTCACTCTTTTGCTTTTTCTTCTTCTTCTAACTTATTTCAATTTTCTTTCTTTTCATCATTTTTTTTTTCAACATAACACATCCATGAACTTTATTGAGGAGGCATTATTAGGGATTGGTGGTACTCAAGAGAATGGGTGGCTTATTTGGTGGAAGTGCCTACTTATGACACTAGGAGAGACGAATAGGACGGTGTATTTCTGACCTTGACATCAATACCCTCCTTCAGCCGAGGATTCCATAAAGAATGGTCGTAACCATCCACCTTAGCCCTAGTTTTATGAAAACCTCGCTCTTCGCATATTTGCCTTATTTGGTGGCTCTCACAATTCACACAAAATGTATACGCAAGAATCAAGAGTGAAAACTATGCCTAATCTCTGAGTATCATCACCTAATTATCTAGGACTCCAGATTCCTTGTACTAGTCTTAGAGCACTAGTACAATCTACTCTCATCCCACACTATTTGGTGGATTTTTGGAAGAAAATCTACTTGACTCCCAAAACACCATCCAAGGGTTTAGGAAAAGAAGTACTGCTTCTTCTCGATAGACTGAAGACGTTTATCAACCTTCACCGTGAATCCATTGCAAATTCTATGTGTGTGTGAGAAGTTGTACTGGATTCTAGATCACAGGAATCAACTAGAGGATAAAATCCCTAATGCATTCTCTTAATAAAATAATCTTATTCATGAATGCAATATGTATATATGCTATGAACAAGTAACCTCATATAATTTGTACTTCATAAAATTTCCCTTTCGGGTTACATTCAGCTTGACCCTAAATTTAGAACAAGAGGTGAGCGGGTGAGTCGGAAATAGCTGTTAAGGACGATTTCTAGCTCCAATGCGAGCATTAGAGGTGGAGTTGGTTTTTCTTTTATTTAGGGTTCTAAAGTACGTTTTACACATATCTTTGAGGTTTTCCTAAATGTTGGAATAAAAATTTTTAGTTTTGTTGTATCTAGCCCTCCATGCCAAAGTTCTTGCATGTCCTCATGCATAAATATAAAAGAAAATAAGTATTGTAGGGAGAGAATGGGTAGAAATCACTGGTAACTGCACCTGAAATTATACATTCAGCACCAGCCAACCTGTCAGTATCAATATACAGAAAGAACATATGCCAATAGAAAAAATATGCTATATATAAAAATGGTTACGTATAGGTGCTGGTGGAATGTGGGATATATGCTATCTATATGTGCTAAGTTTAACGCCTCCAGCTAGGCGAGCATTCAGTCACACATCCTCAATAAGATGAACAATCTCGTCAGGTGGAGGAGGTTCCTGGGCAAGAAATGGCTTGAAGCGCTGGCCATTTACCGTAGAAATATGCCCAGATTTTGTGTCCTTGATCTAGAATGCCCCATTAGGATATGGGTGAATCACAACATAAGGGCCAGTCCACTTGGACTTGAGCTTCCCTACGAACGATTTCAGTCATGAATCAAACAACTAGACTTGCTAGTTGTGCATGAATGCTTTCCTCCGGATGTGGCGGTCATGAAAGGCCTTGGTCTTGTCCTTGTATATCAATGCATTCTCATTGGCCTCCCGCTAGATCTCTTCTAATTTGCTGAGCTGGAGTTTCCGTTCTTGACCTCCTGCTTCGAGGTCAAGGTTACATTTCCGCACTGCCCAAAAGGTGCAGCATTCCGGCAGGCCTTGCCATATACCATGCGGTATGGTGACATTCCGAGTGGGGCCTTGTATGTGGTCCGATATGCCTAGAGTGCATCAACTAATTTATCAAACTAGTCCTTCCTGTCTGGTCTAACCGTCTTTTGAAGAATCAGCTTGATCTGACAGTTAGACACTTCAGCCTGCCCATTGGTCTGCGGGTGATACGAGGTGGCTATACGGTGATGTACCCCGTATTTCTTTAGTAATGACCTGAAATGGGCGTGGATGAAGTGGCTTCCCCTGTCACTAATCAAAGTGCAGGGTATTTCGAATATCGGGAAGATGTTCTACCGTATGAAAGAAATTACGGTCTTATGGTCAGCCCATCTCGCCAGGATGGCCTCGACCCGCTTTGAGATAGTCAACGGCTAGTAATATGTACTCAAAGCCATGCAAGTTCGAAAAAGGGCCCATAAAATCGATGCCCCAGACGTTGAACACTTCTACAACCATGATTGGTGGGAGTGGCATCATGTCTCTCCTGGTCATAGAACCGATCGACTGGCATCGTTTGCAGTGTTGGGCGTATTCGTGTGTATCTCTGAAAATAGTTGGCTAGAAAAATCCCGACTGCAAAATTTTTGCAGTGATTTTCCATCCCAAGAAATGACCACCACAAGCATCGTTGTGGCAAAAAGATAACACACTAGGGATCTCAGAGTCTGGGATGCATCTTTGAATAATCTGGAACGCTCCAATGCGGAAGAGCAATGGGTCATCCCAGAGGTAGTATTTGGCTTCAGCAGTGAATTTGAGTTTCTAGTCCTTGGATATGTTCGCTGGAATTTTTCCTGCGGCAAGGTAGTTTGCAATATCCGCGTACCAGGGGAACTCAATAGAATGAACTGCCAAAAGAGATTCATCTAGAAATTGCTCATGAATAGGTAGGGAATAAGGAATGTGGTCTGGGTCCAATCTAGATAGGTGATTCACCACAACATTCTACTTTCCGGCTTTGTCACGGATTTTGATATCAAATTCCCACAATAGAAGGATCCATCTAATGAGCCATGGTTTGGCATCCTTCTTTGCCAAAAAATGCCGGAGGGTGGAGTGGTAAGTGAAAATGATGACCTTGGACCCTAATAAGTACGATATGAATTTCTCCAACCCGAATACTACGGCTAGTAGTTCTTTTTCAGTGACAGCCGAGCCTCATTCAGCATCTTACTAGCATAGTATATGACGAAGGGTTGTTTCTCCTGTTGCTGGCCTAGAACAGCACCGACGGCAAAGTCAGACGCATCGCACATTATCTCAAAATCGAGCACCAGTCAGGTGGTTGGAGAATCGAGGAAACAAAAACAATGCTTCGTAAAGTCTCGAAGGCGTTGAGACACGAGGTATCAAATTCAAATGAGGCATCAGCAACTAGGAGATTCATCAAGGGTCATGTGATTTTCGAGAAATCGCGTATAAATCTCTAATAGAAGCTGACGTGCCCCAAGAATGATCTGATCTACTTGACCGAGCTAGCTGGCGGTAAGTGGGAAATAATCGCCGATTTAGCTCGATCAACCTCGAGTCCATTTTTGGAGATCCTGTGCCCTAGTACTATGCCATCCCTCACCATGAAATGGCTTTTCTCCCAGGATAGTACTAGGTTCACCTCAATACACCATTTTAGGATCTTGGTGAGGTTATCAAGACAAGATGCGAAATCATCTCCGAAAATAGAGAAGTCATCCATGAATACCTCCACATAGTCGCTAATCATGTCAGAGAAGATAGGCATCATACAATGCTGAAATGTCATTGGTGCATTGCAGAGGCCAAAGGGCATTTGCTTGAAAGCTAATGTTCCAAAGGGGCATGTGAATGTGGTCTTGTCTTGATCTTCCAGGCTAATCGCTACTTGATTATGCCTGGAGTATCCATCCAGAAAGTAGAAGAAACTGCATCTGGCTAACCATTCCAAGATCTGATCAATGAAAGGCAAAAGAAAGTGATCCTTCTGGGTAGCCGTGTTCAATTTCTTGTAGTCGATGCAAAGCTGCCAAGATGTCGCAGTGCGGGTCGGGATGGATTCGCCTTTTTCATTTTTTACGACGGTGAGTCCTACTTTCTTCGGCACTATATGAACCAGACTCACCCACTGGCTATCTGAGATTGGGTATACAATACCTGCATCCAGCCATTTGATGATATCCTTCTTAACAACCTCTAGCATATTCATGTTAAGTCGTCTTTGAGGTTGTCTTGAAGGTTTCACCCCCTCATCCGTGTAAATGTGATGAGTGTAATACGAGGGGTGAATACCGCGGGGATCAGCAATACTCCACCCGATAGCAACCCTATGGTCTTGCAGTGTAGAAATCAATTGGTGCTCCTATTCTTTGGTTAAGTGGGCATTGATAATGACTAGGTATGTCTCACTTTCACCTAAGAACACATACTTGAGTGAGTCAGGTAAGGGCTTCAATTCAATTACGGGTGGGTCAGAGTCAGAAGTGAGAGTGGGAGGAGGAGAATCAAGGGTAGGAATCCGCTGATCCATGTGCATGTGAATTCCTGCTGAGTCACTCCCTGTGAAATAATCGATTGTGACTGCATTAACGGGAAACCCGTTAGTTGTAGTCACGTTTTCCTGCAACAACATGGGTGATTCAATAATGTGTGGATCAGGATAGTTGGATTCAAGGGTGCTGTGGTTAAAAGCACACCCTAAACAGTCAAATCCTCGGGGAGATATGTGTAGTTCAGTTGTCTCAGTCCCGTGTGGATCGAGGTCCAAGAACCCTGATAGTGTAGATGAATGAGACATTGGGTCATCACAAAGGAGCACAATGTTACCACAGTCTGCCGCATCTTCATCTTCACCATCCTCCTCTATTTGATCACAATCGAAGTTCTTTGCTACCCTGAATATGTCCAGTCGAAGTCACTCATTGCCTAGGGTTATCTCCATACACCTAGATGCACAATCGATGTTCGCTCGAGTTGTCACCAGAAAGGGGCGACCCAAAATAATTGGTGCATCTTGGAGGTTCGGAGGAACTTCCATATCGAGAACGAAAAAATATGTGGGAAAGCAAAACCCGCATACTTTCACGATCACGTTATCAGCCACCCCCCTCAGTGTTTTTACTGATCTGTTAGCCAGCTGAATTGTGACCGAGGTGGGCTTCAACTCCCCAAATCGAAATCGATCAAATACAGCAGTGGGAGTTAGGTTGATGGACAAACCCAGATCTAGAAGGGCCCGATCAAATGGAGAATCCTGCAAGAAGCAGGATATAAGTGGGGTACCAAGTCTTTCTTCTTCGGTGGTAAGTCAGCTAGAATCACGGCGCTAGCCTCTTTTGACGGTACTGCCTGTTGTCCAATTCTCGGCTGTCGCTTCAGGGTACAGTAGTCCTTGAAAAACCTAGCGACAGTGGGAATGTGATCGATTGCCTCGAGGAGGGGGACCTAAATATGTACTTCCTTGAACATCAATTTCCGATCCTCAAAATTCCAAGTGTCCTTTTTCCGTACTGCATTTCGTGTTAGAGCCTTAGGAGAAGGGACGGGAATCTCAACGTCCAGTGGCCTCTTACCCTTATCTATCGTAGATGGCTCCTAAGATGGAGTGGAACCCACCTGTGGCGAAGGGTGGGAAAAATCAAGACCCCCTGTCTAAGTGGTTGGTCGAATGTCTTCCTTCCTCTCCTCAAAGAGATAACATGTGCATCGGCTTGTTGTCCATGAGGTGGTGGGGGAGAGGAAGGGGCAGAATACACAGGGTTCTACAAAGGCAGCTGGCCTTGCGCGTAACCGGGTGGTGCAGGAGGCACCTGTAGTGTGGCATGTGCCTTTCCTTACGGTGACTAAAACGTAGGCGGGGAGACTTGGTTTTGCACATATCTAGGATTCGGGATGGGTTGGGAGGGCAAGGCTCCCTGAGTTCTATGCTCCTGCAACAGCTGGTTCTGCGTGTTCTGTATGGTCTATATCTGATTAGCCATCGCCTTCACAATCTGCAAGCTATCTTGTGTGGATTTCCTCATTGACTCTTGCAGCTCCTCTTTCAGTGCCTCCAAAGGGTCACCCCGCTTTGAAGGGTGGCTGGCAACTTGGTGCAGTGGCTGGTATAAAGAGTGGGGTTGCTGTTGCTGAGACAGGAATGGCTACTGCCTAGGGTACGTGTTTTGCGCATTCCTGTATTGCCTAGTCTGGTAGTGTGGATCTTGATGTGGTCTTTGCGAATTACTAGACCAGGAGAAGTTCGGATGCTAGCGCCAGCCAGGGTTATACGTCTCTAAATACGGGTTATTACGACCGTATCCTTGGATAGTGTTGACGTCCTCATAGGCCGAAGATGTTTGAGACGTATATCCATCAAGGGGATACACATTATAATCTATGGGTGGTGTGTAACCCTGGTCGTAGGGTGCTAGATTTGGATTATTTACGGGATCCTGATGTGCGGGATCTCGTAAATATGGAGAAAATGCATCCCGAGTGAGTAGATTAACTCGAGCAAGAGGGGCTCGGGGTGCACAGGAGGGTCTTGAGGTGGCAAAGCTCAAGTCAGATTGACCCTGACTAATCTGGTCAATCTTCTTCTTGATTAGACTTATTCTATCCAGCTGCTTGACGATGATATCCATGTCGGCTCGAATAGACTTAGTGTAAGCCTCATCGACACCAACCACTACTGACCAGGCTGTTGAAACTGGTTCATGCATGCGACATTCATCGAGTTCTCCGCTAATGATTCGAACAGCTCAAATGCGTTTTTCTCGTCTTTTGCGAGGAAATTATCGCCACTAGATGCATCGGCCAGATACTGATGTGTGTCATCTAGCCCATGGTAAAAGATTTGAGCTAGGTGCCATCTGGGTATACCATGGTGCAGGCACTTCCGGAGAAGGTCGTGAAATCTGTCCCAAGCTTCATGTAACTTCTCCCTAGCTCCTTGGGAGAAAGTCGTGATTGCACGTCGCATTGCATTTGTTCGACCGATTTGGAAGAACTTTTGCAGGAATTCCCGTCATAATTCCGACCAGGTTCCAATCGGCTTCCCAATAGTCATGAACTAGTATGAAGCTTTGTCCTTCAGAGAGAACGGGAAAAGATTCATTAGAACAATCCTGAGATTGATATTCCTGGGTCGAATCATTTCAGTGAGTCGACTCAGGTCCTCAAGGTGCTGGAATGGATCTTCGCTTGAGTTCCCATAGAAGTGAGTGTTGATCAACCCAATCACATTGGGCTTGAGCTCAAACGTGTCTCTGCCTGTGGGAATTCTGACCAATGGTGCGACAATTTGTGCGGCTAGGTCATAGAAATCCCGCAGTTGTTCTCCTCGCTGTGGGTGATGCATCTTGTCAAGCACCGTTAAGATGCAATCGATGCCCTACCGATGCTGCTCCTCGGATTCAACTACCTAGGCTTCCAGTTGAGCCATCGGGTCCAGATTCTCGATATCCTGACCAGGTCTAGGTCCAGGTCTAGGATTAGCCATGGTGGCTCTGGGAGTAGAAGAAGTGGAGGGATAAGATGGTCCTGGAGAGGTGACTCGCCTCCTTGGGAGTGGCTCCCAAGGTCCAACCAAGTGGGGTCAAAGTCACCTCCTTCCTCGCATACACCACCCAACCCCTGGGTTGTTGTAACCAAGCAAGACAAGGCTAAGGCCCTGTCAATCAAGTGGTCCTTATGAATCGGATGATCGGATTTTTTCATTTTAGGTTTTAATTCCAGAAGAAATTCGTCGTACAACCGACTAAAAGCGATTCCTGCCTCTCCGCTAACCCAGCCAAGAGGTTGAAGCCACCCAGTATTACGACAATGAATTCGGGTTTTATTTCGTGTTTTAAGATTTATTTTTTCCTATTTTCTTCAGTGGGGTTTTCTCTTGGTGAGTGGCTCACAAGGTGACCAAGCTCACCAACTAAGTACAAGACTTGATTAAGTCTAGGTTAGCCCAAGTGTGGTCTCTAAATTGTAACCCTAAAGATTTACCCTAAGGTCCATGCACTTCTAGGTTTTGTTCTGTTTCAGTAAATCGCGAGAGTAAAATTCATTCTCTGACAATAATTGGAATCCAATTAACTTGAAATTTTGCAAGTAGATTCCTTTTTCAATTAGGTTCCCAGAGAATATTTTTTTGCAAATTTTACTATTTCAACTGAATTTTTAAGGATTTTTGAATGTTAGGGGATCAGATCTAGAATTTTCACCCCTGGTCGATTTTTCACTTTGAAATAGTATCAATTGACCTTTAAAAATTCAAGAAAAATATGAAAAATAAAGCCAATGAGATTAGCTTTCAAACCATACCATTTTTCGTCAAGACAAATTCACGGATTACTCGGAATTGCTTTTTGAAATTTGAAAAATCTTAAATTTGGGTCAGTCTAACCCTCGTGCACTTCACGAATTTCTAAAAATTTTATACTTGGAATTTTTTCAAAATAACGGTAGCATTTGAAGGATGGTTTGAAAATGAAGGTTTAGCCTGAATTTCAAAATTTTTTTCTTAATAATTTATCAACAATAGAATTTTTAAATCATACTTGAAATTCGGTCGAAAATCAGAAGATGGTGGAAAAGCTTTTAAAAGGGTTTGGGTTTGAAATCCAAGCCTTCCACCAAAATTTTTTTTTTTTCGAAAAATTTTGCAAATTTTTTTTTCTTTTCAAAAGGGTAAATTTTTTTTCAAGGGATTTTCACAAATATATATATATATATTTTTTCTTGTTGCTTTTTCAACTACCCTAGCATTCAAAAAGAAGCCTAATCTAGATTTCTGCTATTTTTTATTTTTTATTTCTTCCTTTTTCATGAATCTTTTTTTTCAAAAGACTTGCAGGAAGTAACTCTACTCCTAGGGTTCAAAAAGGAAACCTAATCTAAAAAGGAGATGATGTATACCTGATTTTTTTCCTTGCTGCACTCGTTGTGTGTGCAAATCCTATTTTTCTTCCATGTTATCCTGCACATAAAAAATAAAGTAGAGAGAGATTTGTCAGTGATAGTTTAAAAGTTCGAAATCAGAGAAAATGATGTTGCCTCCTCGACAACGGCGCCATTTGTTGAATCCCGTAGAGCACATTTTTGATAGGAAAACATCATAGTATAATGCACAATACGATCAAACAAAGATATTTAATAAGAGATAACGAGATGTTGAGTCCCAGTCGTTCGTCTCTGGGAGGCGTTTGTTTTACTTTTGAATTCAATCTTTTACCACTCTAATTTGTTCAAAATCGCATGCCGGTTTCCAGTCTTCTGATTAAAATTTCACCACTTCTATTATGAACCCTAATTACGTGCGGGTGTGTTAAATAAATCACAAAGGTGAAAGTGTGAGTTTCTGTGCGTACGATTCTAGTGAGGTGGTGACTATTCACAGAAAATGCGTCTATAGTTAGATTTTCTATATTTTCAGGAAACGACATGCTTGTTGCAGAATAGATAAACAAGTGAAAATAGGCAACTTGAATCACGCTAAAATGATGGCAATCAATAAGCTCATGGTGATTTCAAAACATAGACATATTTATATAGAAAATACATTTATCATTCATTCATTTGGAGAGTGCCTGCAACATGAACTTGTAGAGGAAAGCTTGTTCGTGAACGCTTAAAAATGTAGATCTAGCTATCGAAAAATGATTGTATACAAGAATCTACGGGGGGATTGTGCATGCAGCATTATGGGAGAATAAGGACTGTGCTACTAAGCAGTAATTAAAAGCAATAAAACTACGAAGAACATAAACTAGTAATCTAGATCTAGTAGAACATAAGGGCATTCTGAGGTGGTCTCTGATGAACTTGGAGTGGTCGGAAGGATAATGAGGGGTGACCAATGGAGCTTCGGCTGGCCCTTGGAGAGAGAGATGAGTGATCCAGCATCTTGGCATAGTGTCCTTCATGGTGGTGGTCAACTCATGGAGATGGAGTGGAGGTGGCTAGCCTAAGTGGAGGTGGATGTGAATGGAGCCAAGGAAGTGAATGACCAAGAGTGGATGGGTGAAAGTGGCCACCCCTTAGGGATTCTCTCTAGAGAGGTGTGGAACTCTCTAGAGAGAGCCCAGGAGTGGCCGGCCATGAGAGGATAAAAGTGGTTCTTAGATACACAATTTGTGGATCTAAGAATTGAATGCCTCTTGGTTGCTAAATTTTGCAACCATGAGTTGGCACCACCTCAAGAGGGTTTTAGAGAACTCTAGAGAAGTGTGGGTGTGTGAATGGGTGTGTGTGTGTGTGTGTGTGGTCGTGCCCTAGTTGTCTAAGAGGTCTAGGTTAGGTCCTAAGGGGTTTAGGTAGGTGTATACCTTGAATTAGGATTGCATACCCTAATTGCTAAGGGGAAATTGCAATTAAACTTAATCTAAGTTTAATTGAATGAGTGTGAACCTAATTGAGAGTGAAATAACTCAATTAGGTTCGGTTTTGGTCAATTGGACTCTCACTAAGTCCAATTGAACTTGTGTGGGTTGAGATCTAAGCTCAATTGGACTCATTGAGTCCAATTGACTTAGGTGAAGGTAATTGACTTTAATCTAAGTCAATTGGGTTTGGTGAGGACCTACTTAGGTCCTTCGGTAGGTCTAGAGGTGATTTACTAGGGTTAGGACACCTTAATTTAGGTTCCTATGGGGTTGGGATTAGGTCTAGGGAGCTAGAAATTCAAGATCAAGGCTTGAATCTCAAAATAGGGCTGGAGACCAGTCCCAGACGTCCAAAAACAAAATTGATAAATGTCAATTTATCATCAATCTTATGCACTAAAACAAACCTAGCTCTTAGGATTTTTACTCCGCAAATGGGTTTTTGGGCTGCATTTAGGAATTAACTAGGTTAGGCAAGCATTGCATTTTCTTTTGTTGTTTTAATGTGTTTTTGTGAGTGTCAGGGATGAATAGATATACAAATCCCTAAAACCCTAGCACTCAAGAAGGCAATTGGTGAAGAAGGAGCTCCGATTAGCTGGAACTCAGCTTGATCCAGCTCACCACAGCTAGAACCTAGCACACGTGGACTAGGGTTAGCTCATCCCAGCTCCATTCAACTAATCTCAGCTGAATGGCAGCTCAAGAGAGCTCATCTTAGCTCACCCGAGCTCAGGTCAGCTTAGATCCAGCTCAACTTTGCTGAGTCTAGCTCATCTCAACTCCCACTAGTCCACAAGGAGCTTTAGCTAGCTCAACTAAGTTAACTGGAGTTCACCCCAGCTTAGATCCAACTACATCCAGCTCCACTCAACTCCAGCCAACTAAAGACGAACTCATCCCAACTCAAGAAGTTCAAGTCCTGCTCCCGGGGACCTAGCTTAGCTCAAGCAAATTGAGCTAAGCTACCTTAGCTATCTCAACCAGCTCAATCCTCCCTGGGAGCACTAGACCTAGCTCACCTCAGCTCCATTCAATAGAAGCCAGCTCACTTTAGCTTGGCTTAGTAGCTAGCAAAGAACTAGCAAGCTAAGCCAGCTAGAGTAGCCCCATGTTGACCTCTTCAGCAGTTGCCTGCTCCAGTTCAGCTCTAGATTCTTTAGAACTAGCTCCTCCCTCCAAACCCTAGCTCCAACACCTCCTCCTCTACTCCTCCATTAGCTAAGCTAGCTTAGCTTAGCTTAGCTATGCTCCAGCTTCCTTGGCTTGTACCACACAAAAACCCTATCTAACAACTCCACCAACTAGCTCCACCTAAGCTCCACATAAGCTAAACCTACTTGGCACCAACATAGCCTACCCACCACCTCCAAAAGACACCTAAAAGTGGCACCAAAACCACCCTAACTACCCCCTTGTTGGCGCCACTTTTCCCTCCAAAAATCCCCTTCATCTCCACCACACATCTCCCCTTAAACCCATCTCCACCCTCCACATAATCCCACCTTCTAGAAACCTCAAAGTTGGCGCCAACCCATGGCACCTCTCCATGGTTGGCGCCACTTTTAGGTGTCTCTTGACCAACCCTAACTACCCCCCTTACAACCCTTAGGTGGCGCCAACAACCCTTAACCCTAGGATCATCTAACCACCTCCATTCTTCCATCTTAGTCCTCCATTTCAAGAGGCACCTTAACCCCTCATCCTACCCTATAAAAAGATCACTACCCACCACCATTCAAACCTTCCTTGGCTAGAAAATTCACTCTCATATTCTACCTAGAGCCCACGCCCAAGAGAGAAGAAGAAGAAGAAGATTAAGGGGATATTCTATCCCCTTGGTGCCTTCCCCTCTTCCCTTCTCTCTTGAGCCATGCCAGCCAAAGGAGAAGCCAAGCAAGGAAGATCTTTGGAGGAGATCTTGAAGTGGTCCATGCCACCTTGGAGGAGCTTTTAAGGGTGGTGCATACCCACCCCTTGGTGGAGAGCATTGAAGGTGGTAGCATCAACCTTGGAGGAGCTCTTAAGGAAGGAAAAGATGGAGGCCCTCTTTTGAAGCCAAGGAGCAACTAGGCTTGGAGCAAGAAGACTCCCTTCTTCACCAATTTTTGCAAGAGGATTGTGTTTCTTTTAATGCTTTTAGATTTTTTCCATTTCTAGTAGAAGCATTCCTCTACTTGTCTTGGAAAAAGAACAGAAATTCTAGTTAATCAAATTGCCTTCTTTTTACTTTCTATTGCAATTTTTGTTTTGGTTCTAGCACTTGTTTCACCTCTTCTTCCTATTTACTCTAGGCCTCCACTTCCCTAGAGTGAGCTTAGGAAGAGGATATATCTATCTCTTAAGTTTTTGTTAAGTAATTATAGGTGTTAGTACTTTCCGCTACAATTCACACTTTGCCCGTATTATTTCAAAACACAAAGAATGTATATATTAAAAATACCAAAAAGAAAGTTGACATGTATTTTTAGCAAGAGAATTGAATTGCAATTTTTTGCCTCCTTGGATGACCCTAGATACTCCCCTATCTAAGATATAAATTTAAAAGTGTATGCGAATTCGCGTGTTACGACATTAAAAACCTGTCTTTGCAAATCAAGAGTATTTCGCATCAAAAATCATATAACTTATACTCAAAAATTAGAAGTCCACACTTCAGTTTCGGACGTCCAATCTGAGTCAGGGGGAAATCTAGGTTCTATTTTGGGTATTCTGTAGAAATTGGATGTCTGACAAAGTGTCTGGACGTCTAATAACACTGCAGAAGTGGGTTTGAGGTGTGCAGGAGTTGGCTAAGGGTTCTGAACATCCTATAACTTATCTAGATGTCCAGATAAGGGTTGGAACTAGGGTTTTAGGGCATCCTAGGGTGCTGTGACCTAATCTAAGGGTGGCTAAGGCTTGGGGGAAGTCTCTAGGCTATCCTAGGGCTAGGATGGACCTAAGCTCTTCACATTTTACTGCTTTATTCCTACTTAATAGAATAGCAAACCTTAACTCCCTTACATCATTATTCCTACATCTACTCTAAGCCTTTTGCTCTAGCACTACTACAACACCCATTATTCCTGATCCAGCTTCAAATCCAGGTTCAGATCCAACTTATTACCTGTAATTGACATAAAGCACCTAATCAGCACATTATAACATAATTTAAGCATAGCTAAGGTAAAGCAGTAAAGATGCAGATAATGCATGTGCATGCATGAATTACCCTCACTTATGCTAAGTTCTAGCCTAATTTAGGTCAATTATAACCTATGATTGCTGCGCAATCACACAACTTTCAAATTTGATAAAATATGCAATGAAGAAACAAAACTATAAAGCAAGAAATGTAAATAGATCCACAAGATATCAAATGTGTATAGAAGCAAAAAATATGGAAATCTGGTTTTGGAAATTAGACATCTTAAATATACCTCCTTCTTCTTTCTCTTCTTTCCTCTGTTCTCTGCCTTAGATGGTCGTCTTCCTTCTTGGCTCTTTCTTCTTCTCTGATTTCTTCTTTCTCTTCTCTAGCCCTTGGTTGCTCCGGCCTTTAGCTTCTTCTTCCTCTTCTTTCCCTTCTGTCTCTGACTTCAACTCTTCTTCAACCTTGATTATCTCCGGCCATGTTTTGTCTTCTCCTTCCTTAGCTGCTCAGGCTTCTTACCTCTCCTTCTTATTCTTTTGGCTTCCTCTGCCTTAGCTTCCTCTGCGGCTTCCTCCTTCGTCATAGCTTCACCCTTGTCTTCTTCCACTTTTCCCCTAAGAGCAAAACCTACCCTACCCTCCCCGCGATCTCTCTTCTTTCTTAAGCTCGATCTCCCAAATCCTTCTTCAGTTAATGGGTCGAGATAGCACGCCTGGGACCAGGCCCACCGGAGTGTGGTGGTGGGAGAGGAGTGCACGGGTAGTTGGGTATCCAGGTCAGAACCAAGTCTGCGGGGCATGGGTCGTAGATGAGGAGATGGGTGAGAGGGACCTCTCCCCGTGTCTAGAGGCGATAAGCCCCTAACACTTTTTCCTTTTAGTCAGCTACATCCGCTCCTGATCTTCCGAGGTGGGACTAAATGTCCTACCTTCCTCGCAGGTGCTCGCACAGCAGGTGTTCTCTTCCAATTGCAGAGCTGCGTGGTGCTTTGACTCCAATAGCCAGGCTGAGAGTGTGCGTGAAGGAAGTATGCGTGTCTGGGACCTAGAGCTTGGAGCCTAGGGTCCTGATGCAAGCTTATGAGAAAACTTCGCCCTCTGTCAATGGCAGTGACGATCTCATCCCTGCCAACAATCAAATGGACTTGCGGCCTCATCAAAATATGTAAGGAGCTTATCCTGGACAAGGCGAAGGTGGCACGGTGGTCGGTGTGGTGCGGGGTGGCATGGGCGTGCGTGCCTAGGTCACCCTGTGGCTGTGAAGGTGGGTGTGTTCAAGGGACATGCTGGGGGCGTGTGGTGATGAATGGGAAGAGGGTTTATGGTCAGTGAGGCATGGTGGAGCTCATGAGGTGGTTAGCAAGGTGGGTGGATGCATGGAGCGGCAGGAGCACCTCGCTGGTGGTTTGCCGGAGGTGGAGAAGGTGGAGGTGGTTCATGAGCGTCGAGGCGAATTTTAAGAAATAAATGTGAGAAAAGAGATGAGCAGAGATAGAGGACTTATCTGAGAGGGAATAGACAAAGGGGGAAGCAGAGGAGGCAACCGGATCGTATTTGCCGTCACCGGAGGCGAAGGCCCAGTGAGAGGAGGATGGCGACAATGAGAAGGAAGCAGGAGCATCGGCTGGTGTGGCGCAACGCGGATGAAGAAGACAAAGGTAACTCTACCACTGGTATTGTGGCAGAGTGATGAGAGAAGGAGATAGATTCACCAGAGCTTGCTGGGAGGTTGGCCAGAGGGGAAGAGAGGAAATTGGGGGGTATCTCAAGCCAATTTAAGCTTGGGAGGAGCAAAAAAATCTGGGGACCCTTTTATAGCCCTTGGCAGAGAGCCTTGTGCATGGAAGCCAGGATTCCAAGCACGGCAACCTCACCAGAGTTGGAAGGTCAAAAAGACCCAAATCTCTCATGTGTTCGCATGAGAGATTGGGTAGAAATTAGAGCTCCAAATTAGGTTCACATGAATGGGGTTTTATCATAGAATCTCCCTATCAAATTTGAGAGGGATTCTTTGAGCAATCGGGGAGTTCTCTCCCTTGAAACCTCGCCGGAGTAGGATTTCCTCCGCTGTAATGGTGGAGGGACCTAATTGCAAAGAACGACAAGGAAGCAAGGGGGTTTCTGCACGTGTTTTCAAAAGTTAGGGGTATAAATGTCATTGGACTGGACTAGTTTGTAAAGTAGGTCAAGGTGAATTCTCCTTAGGTCCAAATTTTGGTACAAACCTAATTTGGACCTAAAGAATCCAATGGTGAAGTTAGATTTTAGGTTTGACAACATTTGACTAGGAAATTTGCATAAAAACCCAATTTAAGGCAAACATTTGACTGAGACCCCTATTTAAGTCAAAATAGGTCCTAAAGGCCAAATTGAATGTTCTAAACCATAGAGAATATTTTTCCATGATTTTTAGAATGTTTAGGTGAATTTTATCCTAACCATAACATTTTTAAATTAAGTGTGTCTGTTTTAGGATTACAAGAAGTCATTTAATTCTCAGATTTCACATAAATCCTTTTCTGTTTGAACCAACCAACTTTTTGCCTTGTTAAGACCATTTGACCTATGTTTAACCCATGAGAAATCCCGTTGTTGTACTACAATGGTAAAATTGCAGTTGTACCCCTTGTTTCTTACTTTTCTTTTAGAAGGAGTTTTCTTTAAGTTCAAACCTCCAGTTGGTTATGTAGGAGCTTTTGTTCTCTTTTTTTTAGGTCAAAATCAGCTAGTTAGGGCTCATGATGGTGTTCCCATCATCCACCCCCCTCAGTGTTTTTACTGATTTATTAGCCAGCTAAATCGTGACCGAGGTAGGCTTTAACTCCCCAAATTGAAATCAATCAAATACAGCAATGGGAGTTAGGTTGATGGACGGACCCAAATCTAGAAGGGCCCGATAAAATGGAGAATCCTGCAAAAGGTAGGATATGAGTGGGGTACCAAGGTATTTCTTTTTCGATGGCAAGTCTGCTAGAATCACGACGCTAGCTTCTTTTGATAGTACCGCCTGTCGTCCAATTCTAGGCTATTTCTTCAGTGTATAATAGTCCTTGAAGAACTTAGCGACAACGGGGATGTGATCAATTGCCTCGAGGAGGGGGACCTGAAATGTACTTCCTTGAACATTGACTTCAGGTCTTCAAAATTCTGCTTGTCCTTCTGTACTACATTTTGTGTCAGAGCCTCAGGAAATGGGATGGGAATCTTATGGTGAAATGGTCTCTTACCCTTATCTACCATATGTGGCTCCTGAGATGAAGGAGGCGAACCCACCTGTGGCGAAGGGTGAGAAAAATCAGGACTTGTTTTCCTATGTGGTGGGTCAAATGTCTTCCTTCCACTCCTCAATGAGACAGCATTTGCATCGACTTGCTGTCCATGAGGTGGTGGGGGAGCGGAAGGGGCAGACTATGCGAAGTTTGCATCAAAGCTGGCTGGCCTTGAGTGTAACTAGGTGGTGTAGGTGGCGTCTGTAATATGGCGTGTGCCTGTCCCTGTGGTGCCTGAAACCTAGGCGGGTCGCCTTGGTTCTGCACATACCAAGGGTTCAGAACAGGTTGGAAGGGCAAGGCTCCCTGAGTCCTATGCTCCTACAACAGTTAGTTTTGCATGTTCTGTATAGTATGTATCTAGTCAACCATCGCCTTCATTATCTGCAAGCAATTCTGTGTAGATTTCCTCATCGATTCTTGTAGTTCCTCTTTCAGTGCCTCCAAAGGGCTAGCCTGCTTTGGAGGATGATTGGCAGCTTGGTGTAGCAGCTGGTATATAGAACGGGGTTGTTGCTCCTAGGGTATGTGTTTTGCGCATTCCCGTATTGCTTGGTCTGGTAGTGTGGATCTTGATGTGGTCTCTATGAGTTACCAGACCAGGAGAAGTTCAGATGCTAGAGCCAACCAAGGTTACACGTCTCTAAAAATGAGTTATTACGTCTGTATCCTTGAATAGCACTGACGTCCTCGTAGGCCGAAGACGTCTAAGATGCATATCCATCAAGGGGATGCGTATTATAGTCAGCGGGTGGTGCGTAACCCTAGTCATATGGTGCTAGATCATGACTATTTACGGGATCCTCATATGTAGGATCTTGTAAATAAGGAGAGGATGCATCCCAAGTGAGTATATTAACTTGAGCAAGAGGGGCTCGGGGTGCATAGAAGGGTCTTGGTGTAGCAGAGTTTAGGTCAGATTGACCCTGAGTAATTTGGTCAATCTTTTTCTTGATTAGGTTTATTCTATCTAGCTGCTTGACGATGATATCCATGTCGGCTCGAATAGACTTGGTGTGAGCCTCATGGACACCAACCCGCTGCTGACTAGGCCATTGGAACTGGTTCATGGACGCGGCATTCATCGAGTTCTCCACCAAAGATTTGAACAACTCAAATGCGCTGTTCTTGTCTTTTGCGAGGAAATTCCTGCCACTAGATGCGTCGGCCAGATACCGATGTGTGTCATCCAGCCCATGGTAATAGATCCGAGCTAGGTACCATCTGGGTATACCATGATGCGGGCATTTCCGGAGAAGGTAATGAAATTGGTCCTAGGTGTCATACAACTTCTCCCCAGCTCCTTCAGAGAAAGTCATGATCGCACACCTCATCATATTCGTTTGACAGATCGGGAAGAACTTTTTGTAGGAATTCATGCCATAATTCTGGCCTAGTTCCAATTGGCTTCCCAATGTCTTGAACCAGTATGAAACTTTGTCCCTCAGAGAAAATGGGAAAAGCTTCATCAGAGTAATCCCAAGATCAACATTCCTGGGTCAAATCGTTTTTGTGAGTCGACTCAGGTCCTCTAAGTGCTGGAACGGATCTTCGCTTGAGTTTCCATAAAAAGGACTACTGATCAAACCGATCACATTAGGATTGAGCTCAAATGCATCTCCGCCTACGGGAATCCGAACTAAGGGTGCGATGATCGGTGCGACTGGATCATAGAAATCCAGAAGTTGTTCTCCTTGCGGTGGATGCTACATTCTATCAAGCATCATCAAGATACTGTCCATGCTCTGCTAATGTCACTCCTAAGATTCAACAACTTGGGCCTCCAGATGAGCCATCAGGTCCAGATTACCAGCATCCTGACCTAGTCTAGGTGCAAGATTAGCCATTGCAGCTAAGGGAGTAGAAGAAGTGGGGGGAGAAGATGGTCCTGGCGAGGTGACTCGCCTCCTTGGGAGTGGCTCCCAAGGTCCAACAAGTTGATGTCTAAGTGACCTCCTTCCTTACATACACCACCCAACCCCTGGGTTGGTGTAGCCAAGCCAGACAAGGCTAAGGCCCTGTTAATCAGATGGTCCTTATGATCGAGTGATTGGATTTTTCATTTTATTCTTTGAATTCCTAAAGAAAAATTTGTCGTGTAACTGCCTGAAAGTGATTTCCGCCTCTCATGCTAACCCAGCCAGTCTAGTTACGAGGGGACTAAGTGGAAGGTTCTTCCTTTGGCTTACGCCTCTGATTCCGTTACACCTTAGCCATGGTCAATTGACACTACCTCGCAGACTTAGTCACCAGGTTTGCCAAGAGAGATCGAAAACACCCAGTAGTATGACAATGAATTCGGGTTGCTTAAGTGTTTTAAAATTAATTTTAGCCCATTTTTCTTCAATTGAGGTTTGTGGTGAGTGGCCCACAAGGTGACCAAGCTCACCGGCTAAACACTAGACTTGACTACGTCTAGGTTAGCCCAAATGTGGTCTCTAGATTGTAACCCTAAAGGTGTAACCTAGGGTTCATGCAATTCTAGGGTTTTTTATTTTTTTTTCTTCTTCAGTAGACCATGAAATTAAGACTAATTCACTGATAAAAATTGGAATCATAATAAGTTGAAATTTGGCAAGTAGATTCCTTTTTCAATTATTTTTCTAGAGAATACTTTTTATAATTTCTACTGTTTCAACCGAATTTATAGATGTTTTTGAATGTCAAGGGGTCAAATCTAGAATTTTGACTCCTGGTCAATTTTTCGAATTGAAACAGCATCAAATGACTTTCAAAAATTCAAGAAAAATATGGGAATTAAAGCCAATGATATTAGCTTTCAAACCCCACCATTTTTAGTCAAAACATATTTGTGGATTGCTCGAAATTGCTTTTGGAGTTTTGAAAATTTTCAAATCTAGGTCAGTTTGACCCCTTGCACTTCCTGAATTTTTAAAAATTTTGTACTTAAAATTATCTTAAATGAATGGTGCCATTTGAAAGATGGATTGAAATGAAGGCCTAACCTGAATTTCAGAATTTTTCGTTTACCAAATTTTTGGCAATTAAATTTTTAAATTGGAATTTGAAGTCTGGCCGAAAATCAGAGGGTGGTGAGAAAGCTTTTAAAAGGTGTTTGAGTTTAAAATTCAAACTTTCCACCAAATTTTTTTTTTTCAAAAAGGATTTTTTTTCTCAAAAGATTTCAATTTTTTTTTGCTTTTTCAAAACTAACCTAGGATTCAAAAAGAAACCTAATCTGACTACCTAAATTTTTTTCTCTTTGATTTTTTTTTCTTTTTTTCTTTCACGAAAATAAATGGATTTTTTTTTCTTTTTCTCTCAAATAAATCTAACCTATGTTTCAGAAAAGGGAAATCCTAATCTAAGATGAGATGTGCACCTAATTTTTGTTTTAATCTGTGCTCGTTGCAAGCACAGATTCTCATTTTTCCTATTTTCCTACACATCAAAAGACAAACAAAGGAAGATTTGTCAGTGATAGCTTGATTGCGCAGCAATCATAGGTCTTAATTGACCTAGATTAAGTTAGAACTAAGCATAAGTTAGGGTAATTCACGCATGCATAAGCATTATCTATATCTTTAGTGCTTTACTTTAGCAATGCATAAAATAATGTTATAATGTGCTAATTAAGTGCATTATGTCGATTGCAGGCAATAAGCAGATCTGGAGTTGGATCTAGAGTAGGATCAGGAATAATGGGAGTTGCAGCAGAGCTGGAGCAGAAGGCTTAGATTAGATGTAGGAATAATAATGTAAGGGAGTTAAAGGTTTGCTACGCTACTAAGTAGGAATAAAGCAGTAAAATCTAAAGAGCTTAGGTCCATCCTAGCCCTACGATAGCCTAAAGAATTCACCAAGCCTTAGCCACCCATAGATTAGGTCACAACACCCTAGTGTAACGACCCGATTCCCGAGTCCCTACGAGACACGAGAACCGGACCGACTCGACTAATCCCAAGACCCAGTCGTCCAACGAGGAAGTAACCAAAAGACAGTAAAATAAACCACATTCAGCATGAATATAACTAACAGTAAGAAAGTACAGCAGTAAGGAAAGAAACTACTACAGTAGGCACCACCACAACAGTAAAACAACATTTATCATATAACAAAAACTGCAGGTAAAGAAGGTACAGCGGAAACAAAAACTACTCACTAGAACAGAAACAAAAAGGGGTACAAAGCTGTGGTAACTCTACTGGACCCTACTCGGCCCAGCATCCTCTGCAGCCGCCGACCCTGGCTGCTCAACACCTGGTCCTGAAAAAGGTAATGAGTGTAACACGTCAGCAAAACGCTGAGTAGAGTGGCAAACTAACTAAAGGCAACAGTAGAGTGTACAGTAGCTGTTATGTTCTATTACTTCCTTTATTTACATCTTTCAATTTTTCTCACTATTTCATTTATTTCTCAGATCCTTTACTTGATCTCGAATGTCCTCGTGGGACGATCTTGATTGCAGTCTTTTCCAAAAGTAGAAGTAGCACGTGGTGCTCTCCTGGCCGGGAGAGTCCCCCGTGGTGATCCTACCCTCAGTCAACCACCCCAAGGTCACTGACAGACGTAACGGTGACTACTGCACGCGCGATAAACGCACAGGTAGCTAGCCCGCACTGGCACGCGGTCAGTCGTTTCCGTTAACGGGTGCGCCCAAAGCACAGCACGGAACCAGGGCAGAGCCCTCTCAGTAACAGGGGTCCAACCCCTCCACAGTAACCAAACCGGGGCCTTGCCCCTCCACAGTCCGCGCACCCTCGCCTGACTACCCTGGTTTGCCCTAGTGGGCCTAACAAGTCGGTGAAGGAGGCTAGCAGAACCCCGGGGCCCGTGGGGTAGCTAGTACTCTCCTAACACTACTAGCTCTCCTCGGTACTACGTACACGAGGGCCAACAAGTCGGTACAGAGCGGCCAATCCTAACCCCGGGTCCCTGGGGCGGCTGGCCCCACTCTGCACTAAACAGGTACAGGTACTTCCCTTGGTACTGCGTACCCAAGAGACAGTACAAACTACATCTCAGTTCCATTCCTTTTTCTTTCCAGGAGTTCCACTCCTAACTCCCCGTAGGGTTCCAGCTCTTTATTTCAGAACATCATATGTTTCACTTTCCAGATTCACGTTCTCAAATTCCATGATCTCAAACATGTTTCTTTATTCATAACAGGCAGCTGTTAATTAAATTTACAGGCAGCTTTATATATTCCTTTCCATTTTTCCAAGACTGCAGTAATATACATTCCACTAGTTTTTCCATCCTAGGATTCATGCCATATCCTAGGATCTATCATACAATCTAGTTTTCCGGCCCTAGGATTCATGCAACACCTAGGAGCTATCATTCCATATATTTCTCATTCCTAGGATTCATGCAAAGCCCTAGGTTCTAGTTATGGTTCCATACTTTAACAGATTTTATTAATACTTAAAGCCACTCTACCAGGTACAACGGGAGTAATGGGGGCGTGATCGGGAATCCCGCGCGCCTCCGCGACTCTCAAGACTGCAACCGAAAGAGGTCCTATCACAAGGATCAAACACAAGGAGTGTCTCAAAACAGTGTATAGCTACTGTAGGCGGGTAGAGGAATTAATTATGAAATGAACGCAACTCGAATCACGGAAAACGGAGCCCAAACGGGCCCTAAACGGGTCAAGAAAGACGATACTGTGCAAAATCAGACGTCTGGAACTCCTTCCAGACGTCTTAAACGGTGGATCAGAGAATTACCTGTTTAGCTTGGTTCCCCAGACGTCCAGAAGTCTGCGGGGACGTCTGCCTAGATCCAAGACGTCCGATGGTCCCTCCGGACGTCTGGAGGTCACTCCCGCCGTCTGGTACAACTTCCAGACGTCTGATTCGCAAAGGATGACGAATCGGAGACCCTGCGCACAGCCAACCCCCCTCCCTCAGTACGGTCAGTCGACAAGAAGGAAGAAGAAAGTGGAAACTCACCTTTCAGACGTCTGTATGATCTCACAGACGTCGACCTTGCCGTCTGGATATCAATCCAGACGTCTGATTCTGGAAATTTTTCCAGAATCAGAACCCTGCTCGACCTCCGCTCGCGACGCCGCCCGCGTCGCACCTCGCGCGTCTGCTGCTCAGCCCGTACAGGTCCCTCTCCGCGACGCTCCGCGCCCCCTGCGCCCTCCGCCGGCCGGCCAAGCCGCTCCTGGCGAGCTCGCCCTCACGGCAGAGCCCCGCCTTCACACGCCGCAGCTCCTCCGCGCTCACTGCGGCTGCCGCTGCCGCTGCGCCCTCGCGTCCGCTCGCTCTCGCACACAGGCAGGAGAAGAAGGAGGAAGATGGTGAAGACGGGAGGGGAGGCGCGCCCCCCTTTTAACGCCGCGCGGAGAGGAGAGAGAAGGCGGTCGCAGCCGCCTGCAGCCGCAGAGAAAGAGAGCAGAAACGCAGGTCTGCGCGCACAGGCGCGCAGACGAATCTCCCGTGCGAACCTAACTGTTCTCCAGACGTCTGTAAACTATCCCGGACGTCTGGTCAGATGTCTGGATGTGATCCCAGACGTCTGGTATGACGTCTGGGCCACCTCCCAGACGTCTTAAAAGGCGTCTGGGGCACGCGCTCGTTACACCTAGGAAGCCCTAAAACCCCAGTTCCAACCCTAGTTTGGACATCCAGATAAGTTATAGGACGTCCAGGACCCTTAGCCATCTCCTGCACACCTCAAACCAACTTCTGCAATGTTATTGGACGTTCAGAAACTTTGTCAGACCAATTTCTGCAGAATACCCAAAACAGAACCCAAAATCCCTCCTGACTCAGATTGGATGACCAAACAACAAGTCTGGACTTCTGATTTTTGAGTATATGACGTCTAACACTATTATTAGACATCTGATACTGCTCTCCAATTCATGTTTTGAGATTTAAGCCTTGATCTTGGATCTCTAGGTCCCTAAACCCAATTCCAACCCCATAGGAACCTAAATTAAGGTGTCCTAACCATAGTACATCACCTCTAGACCTCCCTAAGGACCTAATTAGGTCCTCACTAAACCTAATTGACTTGGATCTTAGTCAATTCCATCAGCCTATTCAATTGGACTCATTGAGTCCAATTGAGCCTTGATCTCAGTGCACAATGTCCAATTAGACTCAGTGAGAGTCTAATTGATCTAGACCTAAATTAATTGAGTTGTTTCACTCTCAATTAAGTTTCCACACACCCAATTAAACTTGTATTAAGTTTAATTGCACTTTACCTTAGTGAATTAAGGTTTATAACCCTAATTTGAGACATACCTTGACCTAAACCCACTAGAACCTAACCTAATCAACCTAGCCACCTAAGTTTCGACCCACACACACCTACACACACCATCCACATGAAAATACCTAGCCTAGAGTTCTCTAGAACTCCCTACCATGTGTGGTTGCCTTGGTTGCCAAAATTAGCAACCAAGGGCCATTCAATTTTTAGATCCACATTTGGTGGATCTAAAAACCACCATCCATCCTCTCTCTCTCGCTCTCCCACGAGCTCCAACCATAGGCTGCTCTAGAGAATTCCATAATTCTCTAGAGAGCTTCCCTTAGGCTTATAAAAAGACCTAAGGGGTGGGCATTTGCACCCATTCACTTCCTTGGCAAATTCACTCCATTGGTGCCATTCACACCACCTCCACTTAGCTAGCCACTCCACCTCCACGAGCTCACTACCACCACCATGGAGGACATCATTCTGGTATGTTGGATCACTCCTCCCTCTCTCCAAGGGTCGGCCTAAGCTACATTGGCCGCCCCTCATTCTCCTCCCGACCACTCCAAGATCATCAGGGACCACCCCTAAATGCCCTTTTATTAAGCTAGATTTAGTTTATGCTCTTCATAATTTTATTACTTTTATTACTGCTTAGTAGCATAGTCTTAACTTCTCCCTCAATGATGCATTCGAAATCCCCCTATTGATTCTTGTATGCAGTCATTTTCTGGTAGCTAGATTTCCATTCTAAGATTTCCGTTATAGGCATTCCTCTACCTCCTTGTTGTGAACACCTTCCTGAATGAATGAAAGAAATTTTCCTATATATATATATGTTTATGTGTTGAGAATCGCCATGAGCTCATTGATTGCAATATATTTGGTGTGATTAAATTTGCCTGCTTTCCATTACCACCTATTGCAACTCAGCATGTCGTATCTAAATACGTAACAATCATAAATTGCCATGTGATTTCTAAATAATGTAGAGCGGCGAAAAGATCGATTTCAAAAGTAAAACAAATGCCTCCTAAAGATGAACGACCGAGACTCAAGTCTCATAATTTTTACAAACTTAATTTTTGATGAACGTTTTTGCGCGACTATATTATGATTTCCGACGACTTTTAAATGCACGAAAATGATAACTGTCAAAAGGCTCCATTGCCGGGGAGGCAACGTCATTTTATATGATTTCGATCATTTAAAACATCACTGACGAATTTGCCTCTGCTTTGTTTTTGATGTGCAGGAAAAATGGGAAGAAAATAGGATCTGCCCACACATCGAGCGCGGCAAAGAAACAATCCAAGTGCACATCATCATTCTCCTTAGATTAGGTTTTCTTTTTCTGAACCCTAGGACAAGATCTATTTCCTTTGAAAAATTCTTTGTGAAGAAAAAAAAAAGAGATTTTACTCATTTTCGTAAAAAAAAAAAAGAAAAATTTTAAAAAAATCTAGATTAGGTTTCCTTTTAAATCTAGGTTAATTTGAAAAGGAAAAATAAAAGATATTTTTGTTGATTCCTTTGAAAATTTCTTTTTGAAAAAGAAAAACATGCAAAAGTAAAAAAAAAAAAGCATTTTTGGTGGAAAGCTTAGATTTCAAATTCAAACCTCTTTAAAAAGCTTTTCCACCATCTCCTGATTTTTGGCCAGATTTTAAGCTTGAGTTAAAAATTCGATTTCCAAAAAACTAGTAAGCAAAAAACTTTGAAATTTGGGCTAAACCTTTATTTTCAAACCATCTTTCAAACGCCACCATTAGTTTGAAAAAATTCCAACTATAAAATTTTGAAAAATTCACGAAATGCACAAGGGTTAGACTGACCCAGATTCAAAAATTTTCAAATTTCAAAAAGTGATTTCGTGCAATCTGCGAATTTGTTTTGACTAAAAATGGTGGGGTTTGAAAGCTGATCGCATTGGCTTTATTTTCCATATTTTTCCCAAATTTTTTAAGGTCATTTGATATTTTTTCAAAGCGAAAAATCAACTAGAAGTCAAGATTCCACATCTGACCCTCTGATATTCAAAATTCCCTAAAAATTCAGTTGAAATAATAAAAATTCCAAAAAAATATTACTTGGAAAGCTAATTGAAAAAGGAATCTACACGCAAAATTTCAAATTAATTGGATTCCAGTTATTATCAAAGAACAAACATTACTTTTGTGCTCTGCTGAAACAGAAAAAACCCTAGAAGTGCATGCAACTTTGGTTGAATCTTTTGGGTTACAACTAGAGACCACACTTTGAGCTAACCTATACTTAATTAAGTCTAGTTAGCTGGTGAGCTTGGTCACCTTGTGGACCACTCACCACAAACCCCACTGAAAAAAATGGGTTAAAAATTAACCCAAGTTCATTGTCATACTACTGGGTGTTTTTAACCTCTCTTGCCAAACCTGGTGACTAAGTCTATGGGGTAGTATCAAACGACTGCGGCTCGGGGGTCAACGAAACTGGAGGCGTAAGCCAAAGGAAGAATCTTCCCCTTAGTTCCCCCGTAACCAGACTGGCTGGGTTAGCTTGAGAGGTGGGAATCACTTTCAGTCGGTTGAACGACGAACTTATCTTCAGGAATTCAAATTTCTAACGAAAAATATGGTCACCTAATCCATAAGGACCATTTGATTGATAGGGCCTTAGCCTTGTCCTGCTTGGCTACACCAACCCAGCGGTTGGGTGGTGTATGCAAGGAAGGAGGTCGCTTAGACCTCAACTGATTGGACCTTAGGAGTCGCTCCCAAGGAGGCGAGTCACTTCTTTTATCTGCTTAGCTGAAATGGCTAAACCTGGATCTGGACCTAATCAGGATCCAGAAGAGCTGGACCCACAAGCTTATCTGAGAGCCTAGGTCACTGAATCAGCTCAACCTTGGGATCAGAACCCAAGGTGGCGAAGATGACTTTTCGCTTCACCTGATCCTTCTCCTCGAGTTACCGAAATGGTTAACCCAAATCCTAACCCTGGATATTATGATCCATACCAACCAGTTCCTCAAAGGACCGCATCTTATAACCCAGGATATGGATTTCATACTCCGACTTCTCACCCATGGAATATAGGTAGACCTGATTCACCCCCTGGAACCCCTGAAGAGCTACCGATGCATATGCAGTCGCATTACAGAATACAAAGAGCTATGGCAAGCGCTAATGAAAAGGCTACATCCTATCTACATGAATTCCAGGCTATCATTGAGCCGAACCAAAGACAAAGCTTGATTATGCATCAACAAGCTGTGATGGAGCTTCTTCGAGAAACATTGGAGATAACAAGGTTAATGAGACAAAATCAGGAAACTCAAGAATTACTAGTTTTGAGATATCAAGTGGAAAATAGCCTTGAAGACCTCGAGGAATCCAAAACGATTACACCGGAAGGACACACAGAAGATTCTCAGGAGCAAACACTGGAAGATTACTCAGGGGAAAAAGAATCTAGCGTGGATATGAGATAGGAGTAGGAAGTATGCCGAATGAGTTCATCTGAAATTAAGGAGGAAAGGACTGATATCCCCAGGACTGAGCCACAATCAGATTATCCTAAATCCTGGGAGACAACTCCCAGGTTTGATAACCAAATCGAGGCAAGGGAAGTAGATCCAATTGATGATATGGACCTTGAGTCAAGCATTACATGTGACACTACTGATCAACCTAAGCCACTTCCCATTGTAGGTGAACCTGTGCTGGAGCCAACATCTTTTGACCTGCACTCTTCTTTCACCTACATCCCTAATTCGGATGCTAGAGATTTTGAGATGACATCCCCAAGCATGACATCCGAAGACCAGAAATAGCTATGGATGCCGGAATTACTGAGGAACCCAATGCATATGAGGGTGAAGCTTTGAGTAGAAGGAGATGGGGATGCACCTATCATCCTAGTCAATCTAATAGATGGCTCAACTTTGAGCCTAAGGAGATAGCCTCTGATGAATCAGAGATGGGTACTGATGAGGACGAAGAAATTTCTGACGAGGATTTCAGTGACCTCCCCATAGATCTTCTACTTTCATGGATACCCCCATATGACCCAGAGATTGGAGAGGGCATGATCTTTGATGTCAATTATTATTATGAGGATCCCTATGACTCAGATTCTGGTTCTGAGATACATTTTGATCTACTCCCTCAGCAACTTCCTGCTGAATTGTGGGGCATGATAAATCAGCTGAATCAACATCATGATCCCCCTTCTGATTATCCTCTATTTTCCACCACCACTCCACACTTTCTTATAGCTAGACTTTTTGGAGTAGGGGTGCACAATCAGCTGGTTCGCATCTCCGGACCACTGATTCTCGGAGAATACGAGCATATCTTTCTCTTAATCTTAGCCGGCTCCTATGCTAGAAATGACACATCTGATTGAGTTTTTGCCCAACTGGAGGCGTTAAACTCAGCACATATAGATAGCATATATCCCACATTTCACCATCATCTATACATAACCATTTTTATACATAGCATATTTTTCTTTTAGCATATTTCCCTTTTGTATATTGCATGCTAACAGGTTGGCTGGTGCTGAATGTATATTTTCAGGAGCAATTCCAGGTGACTTCTACCCACTCATCCTCTGTCAGATTTATTTTCTTTTATAGTGATGCATGAGGACATGTAAGAACTTAGGCATGGGGGGGTAGATACAACAAAACTGAAAAAATTTATGCCAACACTTAGGAAAACATCAAAGCTGCATGTAAAATGTACTTTAGCACCTTAAATAAAAGAACAATCGACTCCACCTCCAATGCTCGCATTGGAGCTAGAAATCATTCGCAACAGCCACTTCCGACTCACCCGCTCACCTTTTGTTCTAAATTTAGGGCTAAGTTGATTGTAACCCGATACAGGAATTTCACAAAGTACGAATTATATGAGGTTACTTGTTCATAGCATATATACATAGTGCATCCATGAATAAAATTATCTTATTAAGAGAATGCATTAGGAATTTTATTCTTTAGTTGATTCCTGTAATCTGGAATCCAGTACAATTTTTCACACAAACGTAGAATTTGCAATGGATTCACGGTGAAGGCTGATAAATGTCTTCAGTCTATCGAGAAGAAGCAGTGCTTCTTTTCCTGAATGCCTGGACAGTGTTTTGGGAGTCAGGTAGATTTTCTTCCAAACATCCACCAAATAGTGTGAGATGAGAGTAGAGTGTACTGGTGCTCTAAGATTAGTGCAAGGAATCTGGAATCCTAAATAATTAGGTGATGATACTTTGAGTTTAGACATAGTTTTTGCTCTTAGTTCCCACGTATACATTTTTGTGAGAAATTGTGAGAGCCACTGAATAAGGCAAATACGCGGAGAGCGAGTTTTCATAAAACTAGGGCTAAGGTGGATGGTTACGACCATTATTTACGTAATCCTCAGTTGAAGGAGGGTATTGATGTCAAGGTCAGAAATACACTGTCCTATCCATCTCTCCCGATGCCATGAGTAGACAATTCCACCAAATAAGCCACCCAATGTCTCTTGGGTACCACCAATCCCCAATAATGCCTCCTCAATAAAGTTCATGAATGTATGCCAATTGTGTTATGTTGAAAAAAAATAAGAAAAAAAAATTAGAAAAAGAAGAAAAAGCAAAGAGAAAAGAATGAATATTTAGTATTTATTTCATCGAGGCAATACCACCAAATAAAATTGAGATCCACCAAATATGGCCCTAACCTATTTTTTTTTGTATTTCTGACCACCCAAATACTGGTTGAGGAATTCCAACTTAGTGTTAGGGTTATGAGAACTCAATTAAAGTGTTAATGCCTAGTGAGACCACCAACTACAAGTCATATATGTGAATTTGGTAAAGTTGTGAGCTCTAAGAAAGAAAAGAAAAAGAAAGAAAAAAAGTGTAAGAGAGAATGAATACGAAGGAATCAAAGAGAGCATAGTTTTTCTCATATTTCTCTGAGTTGAGTCACTTAGTGATCTGGGAATCTTGATTCTGTAGTACTAGTCTCTATGAAGCACCAACTGAGAGTGAGCCACCAAATATATAATCTTTTCCCTCAGAGATCACTACCTAAGCCTAAAGCCGGGGTGGAATTCATAGAATATCTTGAATACCCCGAGGGAGGAAGTCCGCCTATCCCTCTAAAATTTTTACTAGGGGTCAAGTACAGGCTTTAAAGGTGTATTAGTTTTTCACTCGAATCCGTTGCAAAAGCTACATAGCTGCACTTTCGCAATTGTCTAGATTTCTAGAGCACAAGATGAAAACAAAAAGGAGAAAATTCTCTACGCATACACTTGATAAAATAATTAGTCCCTTAAGGACCTTTGCTGTAAATAAATTAGTCTTGCATTTGCTATGGAGTAGCAAGACTTAGGCATGGGGGTATGATTGCACAGCAATCATAGGTCTTAACTAACCTAGATTAAGCTAGAAATAAGCATAAGTCAGGGTAATTCGTGCATGCATAAGCATTATCTATACCTTTACTGCTTTACTTTAGCTATGCATAAAATAATGTTATAATGTGCTGATTAAGTGCATTATGTCGATTGCAGGCAATAAGTAGATCTGGAGCAGGATCTGAAGCTGGATTAGGAATAATGGGAGTTGCAGCAAAACTAGAGCAGAAGGCTTAGATTAGATGTAGGAATAATAATGTAAGGGAGTTAAAGGTTCGCTACACTATTAAGTAGGAATAAAGCAATAAAATGTAAAGAGCTTAGGTCCATCCTAGCCCTAGGATAGCCTAGAGACTTCCCCAAGCCTTAGCCACCCTTAGATTAGGTCACAACACCCTAAGAAGCCCTAAAACCCTAGTTCCAACACTAGTCTGGACGTCTAGATAAGTTATAGGATGTTCAGGACCCTTAGCCATCTCCCGCACACCTCAAACCCACTTATGCAGTGTTATTGGACGTCCAAAAACTTTGTCAGATGTCCAATTTCTATAGAATACCCAAAACAGAACCCAAAATCCCCCCTAACTCTGATTGGACGTCCAGACAACAAGTCTAGACTTCTGATTTTTTAGTATAAGATGTCTGACACTATTATTAGACATCTAATACTGCTCTACAATTCCTGTTTTGAGATTTAAGCCTTGATCTTGGATCTCTAGGTCCCTAAACCTAATTCCTACCCCATAGGAACCTAAATTAAGGTGCCCTAACCCTAGTACATCACCTCTAAACCTTCCTAAGGACCTAATTAGGTCCTCACTAAACCTAATTGACTTGGATCTTAGTCAATTCCATCAGCCTATTCAATTGCACGCATTGAGTTCAATTGAGCCATCATCTTAGCACTCACTGTCCAATTGGACTCAGTGAGAGTCCAATTGACCTAGACCTAAATTAATTGAGTTGTTTCACTATCAATTAAGTTTCCACACACCCAATTAAACTTGTATTAAGTTTAATTGCACTTTACCTTAGTGAATTAGGGCTTATAACCCTAATTTGAGACATACCTTGACCTAAACCCACTAGAACCTAACCTAATCAACCTAGCCACCTAAGTTTCGACCCACACACACACACACACACCATCCACATGAAAATACCTAGGCTAGAGTTCTCTAGAACTCTCTACCTTGTGTGGTTGCCTTGGTTGCCAAAATTAGCAACCAAGAGCCATTCAATTTTTAGATCCACATTTGGTTGATCTAAAAACCACCATCCATCCTCTCTCTCTCACTCTCCCACGAGCTCCCACCATAGGCCTCTCTAGAGAATTCCATAATTCTCTAGAGAGCTTCCCTTTGGCTTATAAAAAGACCTAAGGTGTGGCCATTTGCACCCATTCACTTCCTTGGCAAATTCACTCCATTAGTGCCATTCACGACACCTCCACTTAGCTAGCCACTCCATCTCCACGAGCTCACTACCACCACCATGGAGGACATCATGTCGGGATGCTGGATCACTCCTCCCTCTCTCCATGGGGCAGCCTAAGCTACATTGGCCACCCCTCATTCTCCCCCCGACCACTCCAAGGCCATCGGTGACCACCCCTGAATGCCCTTTTATTCTGCTAGATTTAGCTTATGCTCTTCATAATTTTATTGTTTTTATTACTGCTTAGTAGCGTAGTCTTAACTTCTCCCCCAATGATGCACGCGAAATCCCCCCATTGATTCTTGTATGCAGTCATTTTCTGGTAGCTAGATTTCCATTTTAAGCTTTCCGTTATAAGCATTCCTCTACCTCCATGTTGCGAACACCTTCCTGAAAGAATGAAAGAAATTTTTCTATATATGTATGTTTATGTGTTGAAAATCGCCATGAGCTCATCGATTGCAATATATTTGGTGTGATTAAAGTTGCCTGCTTTTCATTATCATCTATTGCAACAAAGCATGTCGTATCAAATATGTAACAATCATAAACCACCATGAGATTTCTAAACAAAGTAGAGCAGCAAAAAGATCAATTTCAAAAGTGAAACAAATGCCTCCTAGAGACGAATGACCGGGACTCAAGTCTCGTAATTTTTACAAACTTAATTTTTGACGAACATTTTTGCATGACTATACTACGATTTCCAATGACTTTCAAATGCGTGAGAACGGTACTATCATAGCTTAAAAGATCTAAATAAAAAATGACGTTGCCTCCTCGGCAACGGCGCCATTTGATAATCCTGTTTTTGCACATTTTGATATCATCAGAAATTGTAGTATAGCCGCGCTAAACGCTTGTCAAAAATAATTTATAAAGATAACGAGACTTGAGTCCCAGTCGTTCGTCTTCGGGAGGCATCTATGGAAATGCAAATTCGAAATCGATATCACTCACTCTACTTGCTTAAAATTGCACGTCGGTTTCTAATCGTCGGATCAATATTAGGCCACTTTCATTATGAACCCTAATTAGGTACGCATGTGTTACATAGATGACAAATGTGAAAGTGTGAGTTTCAACACTCATGTTTCTAGTTATGTGGTGGCTGTTTACGGAAAATGTGTTAATAGTTAGATCCTCGATATTTTCAGGTATCGACATGCTAGTTGCAACAGATAATAATTAAAAGCAGGCAACTTTAATCACAGAACATATATTGCAATAAGCTCATGGTGATTCTCAATACATATATATATATATAGAAAAAGATCTTTCATTGATTCATCATGGTGTTTGCAACGTGGAACTCTTGGAAAGCTTATAGAGGAATGCTTGGAAACACAAATCTAGCTACCAGAAAATGATCACAAGCATGAATCTAAAGGGGGATTATGCATGCATCATTGGGGGAGAATATAGAGCTACACTACTAAGCAGTAAATAAAGCATGTAAACTATGAAGAACTAAGCTACAAATCTAGCAAAAATAATGGCATTCGGAGGTGGTCTCTGATGGCCGTTTAGTTGGTTGAGAGGAGGAGGGGCGGCCAATGGTGCTTAGGCCGACCCTTGGAGAGAGGTTGAGGAGGTGATCCAACATCATGTTGGGGAGATGGTGGTGTCCATGTGAAGCAACTCGTGAAGGTGGAGTGGAGGTGGAATGTAGCTAAGCTAAATGGAAGCCAAGAGTGAATGGGTGTGAATGGCCACCCCTTAGGTCTTTTTATAGACCTAAGGGAAGCTCTCTGTAGAATTATGGAATTCTCTTGAGAGGCCCATGGTGGGAGCTCATGGGAGAGAGAGAGAGAGAGGATGGATGGTGGTTTTTAGATCCACAAAATGTGGATCTAGAAATTGAATGGCTGTTAGTTGCTAATTTTGGCAACCAAGGCAACCACACATGGTAGAGAGTTATAGAGAACTCTAGGCTAGGTATTTTCATGTGGATGGTGTGTGTGGGTGTGTGTGGGTCGAAACATAGGTGGCTAGGTTGATTAGGTTAGATTCTAGTGGGTTTAGGTCAAGGTAGGCCTGAAATTAGGGTTGTAAACCCAAATTCACTAAGGTAAAGTGCAATTAAACTTATTACAAGTTTAATTGGGTGTGTGAAAACTTAATTAATAGTAGAATAACTCAATTAAGTTAAGTCTAGGTCAATTGGACTCTCACTGAGTCCAATTGGGTAGTGTGTGTTGAGATCAGGGCTCAATTGGGCTCAATGAGTCCAATTGAATAGGCTAATGGAATTGACTAAGATCCAAGTCAACTAGGTTTAGTGAGGACCTAATTAGGTCCTTAGGGAGGTCTAGGGGTGATGTACTAGGGTTATGGCACCTTAATTTAGGTTCCTATGGGGTTAAAATTGGGTTTAGGGACCTAGAGATCTATGATCAAGGCTTGAATCTCAAAACAGGGTCTGGAGGGTAGTTTTGGACATCCAATAATAGTGTCAGACATCTTATAGTGAAAAATCAAAAGTCCAGACTTGTTGTCTGGACATCCAATCAGAGTCAGAAGGGATTCTAGGTTTTGTCTTGGGTATTCTGCAGAAATTAGATGTCTGACCAAGTGTCTAGACATCCAATAACACTGCAAAAGTGGGTTTAAGGTGTACGGGAGTTGGCTAAGGGTTTTGGATGTCCTATAACTCATCTGGACATCCATATAGAGGCTAGAATTAGGGTTTTAAGATTTCCTATGGTGCGATGACCTAATCTAAGGGTGGCTAATGCCTGGGGAGGTTTCTAGGCTATTCTAGGGATACAATGGACCTAAGTTCACAATTTATTGCTTTATTCCTACTTAATGGAATAGAATACCTTAACTCCCTTACATTATTATCTACTACATCTAATCTAGGTCTTCCGCTCCAGCTCTGCTGCAACACCAGTTATTCTTTATTCTTCAGATCCAGCTATAGATCCAGCTTCAGATCTAGCTTCTGATCAGCTTCTTACCTGCAATTGACATAATGCACCTAATTAGTACAATATAGTATTATTTTATGCATAGCTAAAAGAAAGCAGTAAAGACTTTGGTAATGCTTATGCATACATGAATTACCCTAACTTATGCTAAGTCCTAGCCTAATTTAGGTCAATTAAGACCTATGATTGCTACGCAATCAGTGTCCCTCACAAGATGGTGCTTTAAAGTAGAATGATTGGTGAACACCACAACCTTTGATCTCAATAAATAAGACTGAAACTTTTCCAAAGCAAATACTACAGTAAGAAGTTCCTTTTAAGTGACTGATCGTGCGGCTTTCACTCAACTTAGTAATTAAGTTAATTTCACTTAATTAAGAGTAGAAAAAGTCACTTAGGTTAACTCGAAATTGTGTCGGTTGTGTAGTATAGGGCCGAATTAACCTAACATTTTAGAAATTTTTACTGTTTGAGTCTAGGTCATTCACTGGGAGGTATAATAATTTTTCAAATTCACCAATTCTCTTTTATTTCTCTAGAAGTTTAGGAGGTATAACTAAGTTGATTTTTAAAACATGAATTTTGCCAAAATATTAAAACTATAAAGAATGTACAAAATTCCATATCGAAAACATATTTACTCAAATGATATACTTTATTAACAAGTAAACATGTTAGTTTTCTAATTTTATTTCAAAAGAAATTAAGGCAATAAAAGTTGTTCTATTAAAACATGCCTTTTTACAATTAAGAACAAAAAGTAATTAAAATGATGCAAGAAAAATAATATCCTTTCCTTACTTCTTTAGCCTCTCTCTTCTTCTTTCTTTCTTTTCTATTTATTTTATTCTCTATCTCGAGCTCTTTTCTTACCTTTCTTCTTCTGTTCTGTTCCTGCCTTTTTCTTCTCTTCCCTTAGTGCCTGTTCTCTTAGTTCCTTCCATGCCTGTTCTTTCTTTCCTTTGCCTTCAGCTCAACACTTAGCATTTTAACCATCGGCTCTTCTTTTTCTTAAGTCAGCTGAACCGCGTTTCTTTACTTTTTAACCAAAAAGTATTTTATTTGTGGCGAGGACCTTTCAAGGATACACAACACCCTGAGACCAGGGTGGGACCAGACCCTACTCGGTCCTCGCCTAATCTCAATTAGGTTGGATTTTGGTTTATTTCATTTTGGTTCATAGTCTCGAGCCAGTCCAGCTCAACCCAGCCTCCCAAGCATCGCCCTCCCAGGGCACACTACTCGCTCATGCCCACTCGGGGGCACACCCGCAGGCACACAAGCCTGCACACACACATGCACATGCTCAGATAATCAATCGGTAACCGGTGTGCCGAGTGCTGAGGATTGAATAACTCGTGTAACAAAATCGTTTTCTCCCCATGCGCATGCTCAGAATCTGATGATGTGGGACTATCATAACCCCTTCCAGACCCAACTTCAACCGATCATAACTTCCAGCTCAAAGCTCCAAATCGAGTGATTTAAAGTTTGTTAGAAAGCTCTAAGGTTTATCAACACAATTGCAGGGTCAATTTAAGGTTTTGAAGATGTTTTCCTCTTCAATTTGAAAGATAAAATTAGGGGTTCCTACGGGTTGTTATTTCCTGGAAATGATTTTTAAATTCACAGAGTCCTCAGATGGACTTTTCTCTTTCATTTAAAGGTCTGTATAGGTTCTACAAATTATTCCACATCTGTTAGAGTAAGTTTTAAGCTCTCAAGACCTTCAGACAGTGTACAGAAGGTTGAAGCTTATCTGAAAGCTTCAAAGTTTGAATTTTCAGGTTGAAATGGATGAACAGACATAGAGAAACATCTCTGATTGATTTAAACTAGTTCTAAGGGTTGTAATTGATTTCTCTAGGTAGGATTTAGAATTAAAACTCATCAAAATACTTCTACTGTTAGTTTGGGTTTGAAAGTAACCCAAACTGATAGGAACTAAAATCCTATCAAAATACATGCTTGAGCTCAGTCAAATCTCTCTAAAACAATCCAACAGAATCTCAGAATCCATTTAATCTTATCAATTCCTCAGATTGAGCTCAGATTCAGAATATCAAACTCATGTTGACTGTGGAGGCACAAAAATTGACTTTCTATTAAAAACTTCTCCACAGGAAATCAAAGCCTCGAATAAAGTCTCCTCAACACCAGGAACTTATTCAGATCTTCAGATAAGTGTTCTGACCCTGATTTTTAGGGTTTTAGGCTCGTCGGCTAAGGTTCGAAATGTGTTTGTTCGTCAGAGGAAATTAGAGGTTGTTACAGTATTCCAAGAGTTTAAACAGCTTCAGTGCATTGCACTGAAGCTTCTGAGTACCTTAAATTCTTCTTATTTCTCTTTATCAAACTTCTCCAACTCTGCCGGAGTTGGAGAAGATGAAGTTAAATCTTTGGTTCCAGACATTAAATCTTCAAACAAATATCCTCAAGACAATCAGTGATCCATATTACATCATTCTAGAGCTTCTCAATGAATTCTAAAGCCTAAAGCATAGATTTGGCTCGCCGGAGCTCTGGTGAGTCCAGAAAATATGTAAAGTGTACACAAATTATGAAAACTTATCATTTTTAATCTAAAAAGGATCCTGAGGTTGCAAGAAACCTCAGTATCACATTTAATTCCTCATTATTTCTTTAAATGTAAGATTTGACAGTGAAATCATTTCTTTAAAAATCTCATTTGAATTAAGCTCAGGACTTATTTTAACCACTTGATTGAATGGTTAAAACAAGTCAACAAGTGTTTATATTCATAAATATATATTTAATTTAGGATTTGAACTGCTCCTGAGCCACCATTGACAGCATGCTCAGGAGGTTAATTAAGATTGGGTGTTTAATTTATATGTGATATTTATATGTATTATAGTGTCGATTAGGGTCCATAAGTGATTGATAAATGATGAAGAACCTAGTGGAGGTGAAATTAAGTCAATTACTATCACCATGGATAGTGACAGTAGTCGGTGGAGGTGAAATGTGAATTAGGCGATTAGATGATTAATTAAGTGTTTAAGTGTGATAGAAATGGTCATGGAAGATAAAGCAAGGTGTACAGTGATTGAAAAAGACAAGATTAAGACTCTGGCGAGCTCAAGGAGCTCGCTGGAGTCGGAGAAGATGACACTGAAATTCTAATATTACAACTATTCTAACTAACTACCCAACTATGCTAGCCTACTCCTACTCCTACTCCTAATCTACTATTACCTAGACGAAGGGGTCAATAGGGTTCCGTCGAAGTCTAATGGCGGACGACGAAATCAGAAGATGGGAGAAAGATCTCCGATGGGCGGATTTGAGGTGGAGCAGAGGATTCCTTTGGTTGATGCCTGTGTCAGAGACACGGCAGACCATGGCAGATCTCCTTGGCTGATCAAGATCAATGGAGGAAGTCAGAAATTGAAATGGAAAGTCGCCAGAGTTTTGGACGAACAACCTATTGGGTCGGCTGCAGTGTTAGAAGAGGGAAGGGAGACAACTTGAGTAAAATCTGAGGGGTGAGGGGGTATTTATAGTAGTTGGCGAAGAGAATGGCGGGGTCTGACCGAAGAAGGAGCTTGAGGAGCTTAACCTCCGTCGTTGTCTACGACGATGGTGAGGTTATCTCCCACTGAAAAATAGGACTTCCGATTAATCCAGACTTGTGGATGAAGAGGAGGTGGTGAGCATAAGCTGTAAGAGCCTGGACAAAGAAGGATGATGTCGGCAGGGTGGTGATCATGTGGTGGCGTGACTCTCTGCTGCCAGCCATTCATTCAGCCGAAGAAGACGAAGAAGAAGACGAAAAGAGACTTAAATGTAATAAAACTTAAGGACCTATGTGAGAAATAAGGACCTGATTGTAATAAGCATTAAGGACCAAAATGTAAACCCAGGTTTTGAAGGTTTATTTTAACTTAGATCTTTTTCAACTTCTTATATATGTTAGTAAATAAGGTAAATATTATGTTTTCACCTTGAATTTACATTTTTGACCTTTTTAGCTTAATTTATTAGATTAAGTAAAATTACTTAAGTTATTATATACTAAGGTATACATTATATTTAAGTTACTTAACTTATTAATTAAGGGAATGATTAATAGGATTTTGAGTCCAATTATTAACTAAATTATTAATAATGTTAATTGAATGATAAAATGTCATTTCAAACTTATTTTAAGGTCCTTGACTAAATATCCCTTATTCTATAATTAACCCTTATATGTTAATAACCATAGCTAATTAACTAGGAAGACTAGTTAATTAGGGGTAATTAGAGATCATGATGAGTGTCTCATCAGTGACCGTGTAGTTTTGTTGAGGATTCGTAAGGGCCTTGCTGGCATAATGCAAAACATGAGGCTTGCCATCAACCCTTTGACCTAAGATTGCTCCCAATGTGAAATCAAAAGCATCGCACATCAGTTCAAACAGGAGGGTCCAATATGGTGCTTGGAGAATCGATGCGGTAAAAAGGGCTTTTTTCAAGACTTGGAAAGCCTTGCCACATCTATCATCAAAATTGAAGGAAACATCCTTCTCTAACAAGTTGTAAACTGGCTTAGACATTTTACTAAAATTTCTATTGAAGCATCGATAGAATCCAGCATGGCCAAGAAAATATCTTACTTGATGAACATTGGTGGGCAATGGAAGTTTAGTGATGGATTCAATTTTGGCTTTATCCACCTCCAATCCTCTCTTAGAAACTTCATGCCCCAAAATAATGCCCTGCTAGACCATAAAGTGGCTTTTCTCCCAGCTAAGCACCAGCTTTGCCTCATCGCAATGTCTTAAGACTTTATGAAGGTGTGAAAGGCATAGGTCAAATGACGAGCTGTAAATGGAGAAATTGTCCATGAAAATTTCTACAAACTCGTCAATCATATTAGAAAAGATAGCCATCATAAAACATTGAAAAGTGGCAAGAGCATTACATAACCCAAATGGCATTCGGCAGAATGCAAATGTGCCATACGGACTAGTAAAAGTGGTATGCTCCTGATCGTCAGGAAAGACGACCATCTGATTATACCTAGAGTACCTGTCAAGGAAACAGAAGTACTTGTTCCTTGCCAGTCGTTCCAAAATCTGATCAATAAATGGTAAGGGGAAATGGTCTTTCTGGGTAGTCATGTTCAAATGGTGATAATCAATGCATACCTTCCAGCCAGTTGAGGGTCTAGTGGTTACCAACTCTCCTTGGTTGTTTTCTTCATAGTGATTCCTGCCTTTTTGGGCACCACATGTATAGGACTGACCCATTTATTTTCTGGAATGGGATAGATAATTCCTGCATCTAGCCATTTCAGAATCTCCTTTTTGACAACCTCCCACATATTGGGGTTGAGCCTTCTTTGCATGTCTCAAAAGGGCATCACGGACTCATCCATGTATATATGATGCATGTAGAGGGAGGGGTCAACACCCTTAATATCAGCTATCGACCAAGCAATAGCTTCCTTGTGCCTTTGTAAACACTTGAGCAAAGCTCCCTCTTGCGATTCAATTAATGCAGATGAGATAATAATGGTGAGAGTGTTGTTAGGGCCAAGGAAAGCATACTTCAATGTGCTTAGGAGGGGTTTAAGCTCCAACTAAGGAGCTTTTTGGATTGAGGGTATAAGTTGAGATGTCCCCACCTCAGGTAGTGGATCTACCTTCAGGGTCCAAGGTGGGGACAGAGACTCTGTGTGTACTCCTAGCAACTCTTCTAATTCGAGCATATCCACTTTTGTTTCTTTAATAGTCGGAGGATGGTCTTTAGATATGACCTTTTGAAGGGGATCTCTACATAAGATTGTTGGAGTAGTCTCCTCAATGATTTCATCAACTACCTTAATCTAGGAACAGTCTTCAAATTTGAATTGCTTGTAGGTATCAAAAACATTCAATCGGATCTTCTTGTTCCTAAAGCCCATTTTAAGTGCCCCTAATCTACAATTGATAGAGGCATTGGCTGTAGCCAATAAGGGGCATCCAAGGATAATGGATGACTTGGTGGGCTTATTAGATGGGTCAGTCTCAAGTATGAGAAAATCAACAGGGAAGAAGAGGTCCACTCTCACCAGGACATCTTCCAGAAATCCCCATGGTGTCTTAAGTGATCTGTCTGTGACTTGGAGGATGACTGGACTAGGCTTTAAATCACCTCCTCCCAAAAGGTCGTAGACAGAGCTTGGTAAAATGTTAACCCCTATGCCTAGATCGAGCAGAGCCTCATCAATGTGTTGGTTACCTATAACCACTGAAATATACGGGGCCCATGGGTTTTTCATTTTAGGGGGTGTTCCATGTTGGAGTACCAAGCTAACATGGTCAGGCAGGATGACCTTAGCTTGGACCTATCTCTTAGATCGATGCTTTTGGGTGCATAGGTCCTTCAGAAACTTGGCATAGGATAGGATCTGTTTGATAGCTTCAAACAAAAGAAAGTTGATGTGGACTTGCCTGAAAGTGTCCATAATCTCATTCGTCCTGTCGTTGGCTCTAGATGAGCCAACAAAAGATTCCCCAGGAGCAGATAAGCGCTTTGGATAGGGTACCCTCAGCTTCTAGGTAGAGGGCTCATCATGTTGGGAAACGAGTGGCGGAATGACTACATCCTCTGGGTGAGTGATTTCAAGCTAGGGAGAGTAGTGTGGCTCTTCCTCAGTGAGGGTTGAAGTTGGGCTCGGTGTTGGAGCGAAATTCCGAGAGGTGACCATAGGAGTGTTATCTGGTTTGTCGATTTTCTTTCCACTCCTCAGCATGATCACAGCTTGAGCGTGCTCCCTAAAAATGACTCCCTTACCTTTTGGGTTCTCTTGAGAAGAGCTGGCAGCTTCCCTGGATCTTGCTATATAAATGCCTCAATAAGATGGCCAATTTGGGATTGCATATCAGTGATCATCTTATTGTTAGATTGGATGACCATATTTTGCTGCTTTTGCATCACTTTCATCATGGATTTTAGTTCATCCATCTCAAAAGGCTTATTCTGGGTAGGGTTTGTATAGGATGGCTAGTATACAGGTTGGGGAGGTTGTGGTCTTGCATTCCCTGAGTTGGAAGCATCACCTTGCTTCCATGAAATGTTTTGATGGTTCCTCCACCCTAGATTATAGGCATTGGAATAGGGATTATTGCAAAGAGGTGGTCAGAAACCTTGGGCCACGTTCAGGTCAGCCTAAATCAACTCAGGGAATTGATTTGCTTAGTGGCATTCCGCAGTGGCGTGCATTGTGGCTTGGCAAATGAAGCATTCACTTGAAACCTGAAAGATAGAAGCTACTTGCGGGTTCATGCTGGGGTTTGTTAAAAGCCTATCAAAATTTTTATTCAATAATTGAATCTGATAAGCCAAATCCTGATTAGCCCCGGCTTCATGGGCCTCTATCTTCCTCTGCAAGATTTATGATTTTGTTTCTTGATAAGCAGAGGACATGTGTATGGAATTATCACTTAGGGTTTCAAATAATGCTCAGGCTTCATCCTTAGTTTTGGTCATGAAGGTCCCTGCAAAGGCTACATCGATGGTTTGCCTGTGCCTTTTAGATAATCCATTACGGAACCTTTTGACGAATTGTCATCTTGGCACCTGATGGTGGGGGCATAACCTAAGGAGGTCATTAAAATGCTCCTAAGTCTCGTGAAATTTCTCCCCTTGCTATTCAGTAAAACCCATAATCTCTCTTCTGTAATGGTTGGTCTTACTCATAGGAAAGTATTTTCTCAAGAATTCTCCCTTAAGGGTGGCCTAATCATTTACCCTTGCATCGAGCATATGATACTAGTGCTTGGCCTTATCCTTAAGGGAGAAAGGAAATAGAATCCTCATCAGGGCTTCATCAATAAAGCCTTCGAAGTTCACCATGGAACAGGCCTCGGTGAATTCCTCAAGATGCCTGTAGGAATCCTCCCTAGCAGTACAATAGAAAGCGGGGAGTAAAGATATGGTGCTGCTCTAGATCTCATAAGGATTATCCACTCTAGGTCTTCTGATAGGTAGGGCTGGGTGAGTGGTAGGAAGGAAATAGTCTCTCAAGGTTCTTTGGTTTTCACCAACCCTGATCTCTTCTTCAGGTCTTTCTTCTAACATTTTTTTTCTTTCTTGGTTGGCTTTTTGATGGGAACACCATCATGATTCCTAACTAGCTCATTTTGACCCAATAAAGAGAATAAATACTCCTACATAACCAACTGAAGGTCATAATTCACTACATAAACTTTCTAAGGGAAACATAAGAAATAAGGGGTAAAACTATAATTTTACCAATGCAGTACAACCATGGGTTTTCTTAAGGGCTAAACAAGGGTCAAATGGTCTTAATAATATTATAAGTGGGTTGGATCAGACAGAAAAGGGTTTGTGTGTGTTTTGTGAATTAAATGACTTCTTGAAACCCTAAAAATAGACCCACTTGATTAACCAAGGTTTTGGTCAGGATAAAATTCACTTAAACCTTCTAAAAATCATAGAAAAATATTCTCTAGGGTTTATAACCTTCAATTTGGCCATTAAAACCCATCTTGACTTATAATGGGGTCCTAGATAGATATTTACCCTAAATTGGGTTTTTGCATAAATTTCCCAGTCAAATGTGGTATAACCCAAAATCCAACTTCACCATTTGATTCCTTAGGTCCAAATTAAGTTTGTACCAAAATTTGGACCCAAGATGAGTTTTCCTTGACTTAGTTTGCAAAAAGGTCCAACCTGATTACATTTTATCCCTAACTTTCAAAAACCTTTACAACAACCCCCTAGATTTCTTGTCGTATTAACAAGTAGGTCCCTCCGCCATTATCACAGAGGAAACCTACTCTGGCGACATTTGACAGAGGAGATCTCTTTGATTTCTCAGAGAATCTCCTCCAAAATTGGAAGGGAGATCCTTTGAGAAATTCTCTCTCGTCTGAACCCAACCTTGAGATCTGATTCCCTCCCAATCTCTCATGCGACCGCATGAGAGATATGGGTATCCTAACAGCTTCCTTCTCCAGTGAGCCGTCCTTTCTTGGGAAGCTTCCTTCCTAAGCCCTAACCGACCTTTAGAGCTCTATTTAAAGGAGCCCAGACCTTCCTGATCTCTCCACACTCGATTTCGGTCGCGACTACCCTTAATTCCTCTCTTCCCCTCACGGCCGTAGGATCCTCGACGTTCGACAACATTCCCTGCTCCTTCTTATTGTTTGACCACCACACCTGTTGGAAACCCATCTTCCCTAACTTCGTCTGCGTCTCGTCGTACCAGCAGGCGCCTCTTTCCCTTCATTCTCGCCGATCCAACCTCACTGGAGTCGCCTTCATCTCCGGTGTCAGCCACACCAAACCCGACGACTTCTCTCGCCCCCTTCGTCCCTTGACCTCCTAGATAAGCTCCCTCTCCCCTTTATTTTCTTCTCCACCTTTTATTCTCCAAAATCGACCACTGTTGACCTCCATCACCTCCATCCCTTCCATCTTCGACAATCAACTCCGACGAGGCCATCCCACCTCCACAGGTCACCCCAACCCTCGCCGACAAGCCCACGAGCTTTGCCTCACTTCACTGACCACTTCCCCTCACTCCACACACCGCGCCACTCACTTAAGCACCTCACCGCACACACCCACTCACTTGCACACAGTGTGCCCTAGGGACGCACGCACAGGCACCCACGAACCACGCCAACACCCCCATCATATTCGGCATTCTCTGGCGACCCTCTCTAAATGTTTTGACATGGCTGTGAGGCTGATCTTCTGTTTCCAGGTTTAGGCACCCATCTGCCATTGTTGAGGAGCTTGAAGCAAGCTTGAAGCCATGCCCAGGCCTTGCTGCTCCAGTTGTTGTTGTCCCAGGTGTGCAAAATCCTCTCGTGCATGCACCCAGGCTCTCAGTTGAAGTCGTATGCCTCTGCAGCCTCACCAATTGAGGAAGACACTCTTTGCTGTAGCGTGCGTGCAAAGGGTGGGACATTTAGTCCCACCTCGGAAGTGAAGGAGTGTTCACACTTGCATAAAAGGAAAAAGTGACAGAGGCTTTTCGCCTCAGATCCACGCGGTGAGGTCCCACTCACCCAACCTAGTCTCGTTCGTAAAGACGCCACACGGACCTACCTTGACATGACCTAAATTTCACTCCTCGCCCACTACCGCAGGCTAGTAGGCCTGGTTCTGAGTACGCACCCGACCCAATTACCCGACTACCGGTGTGGCTGTAGGAGAGTAGATCTTAAGAGAGAAAGAGGGGAGAGCTGCGCATGGGTAGGGGTAGGTTTTGCTATAGGGTTCTCCGGCCAACACTTAGTCATAGTCTGAAGAAGAAGAGGAAGCCAAAGAAGGAAGAAGAGAAGAAAAAGAGGAGGATCGTAGGGCTAAAGGCAGAAGAAAGAAGAAGAAGAGAAGGCCAGAGCAGCTAAGGGTCAAGGCAGAAGAAAGGCAAAGGTAGAAGATAGAGAAAGCTAAAGAGAAAGATAAGGACCACAGAAAGAAGAAGTGAAGAAGGCCTAAAGAGAAGCAAAAGAAGCTAAGGGAAAAAGAAGGAAAAAGAAGATAGAAGCTAAAGAAGAAAAGAAGGATCAGATATTTAAGTTGTATGATTCACAAATCAGACAAAAGATTCTAATTTCCATTGCATAGTCATACATTGAATTACTTGGTGATATTGTAGGAGTATTTGGTGATCTACATCACTATTTCACTCCCATATTTTTGCACTCTAATACTGCTATTATTACAATTTCTTTCAGTTTAATTTGTGATCTTGTTTCTAAATACCAATTTGCTCCCTGTGTTCGACCTCAAAAATATTTTTGAGTAATAAAATTATATCTCTTTTGAATGCTATTTCAGCTATAGTACAATGCAACACTTTTTAAAACCCGATTCTGCGACTCAATAACACTTTTCTAATAATTCTCTCTGGATCTGAGTTGAAAACAAGACTATTTCTAAGAGAATGTTTACCAAACATACACCAAACAAACACAATGCAATAGGTCTTTTGTTGATTTAAAGTACTTTAAGTCCTCTTCCAACTCTTCAGGTTGTCCAAATAGAGTCAAGGCAGTGTCTCTCCATTCCCACGTAAGTGGTACAAGAGAAATGAGGCACTTAAGATTCTTGGTCAATGTCTGTTAAGGAGGTTGAGGTTACTTTTAGTCCTTTTTGGGTGACCAATCAAGTTGTCAAGCAATTATGCATCCTAAATTGATCTTCGAGTGCCCTAGACATGTACACTTTGTTGCAATGATATTCTCAAATGCACAAGTAAAAAGGTACTCAAAGGATGGAACCAAGGGATGCAAGTAGGGCTAACCCTTTGAGGCGATGCGTTAGCGGTGCCTCTTAACTACCCTTTAATTCCTTTAAGGGGTGTCCCCCTCCTTAGAGTAACAAATCACTTGGGCAAAAGTTAATACCACCATCACAAAGCGAGATAGGAGGGTTTGCATTGATAAAGAGATCAATGCCTATAGCCTTAAGGGTCCAAGTCCTAGTGCAGTGCCTATAGCACATGCTCAGTGCAGGAAGTGTGCATCACACCATGAAAAGCAATTTTTCTTTTGAAAACCGCAATCAAGTTATTCAAACACTTCCTATATATTTTACTTTCTTTTCGAGAAGTAATGTGACCACTTGATTAATCTTTTCAAGTCAGCTTAAGTGGTCTTCTTTAATTATGTCCAAATGTAATGCATGTACAGATAACTGATGCAAAAAGATAGGGGGTACATACCTTGCTCCGACACTATATGATGCAGAAATGTATGCAATGCAATAAAAAAATTCTAGATGCTGCTCAGGTAATCCTAGATGGTCGCCCTATAAATATGCTGCTTCTAGCATCCAATTTGGATATATATATTTAAATAAATGTGCAATCAAAAGATCTAACTACCACACACAAAATAACCCTAGAATCAAAAGAATCGGGGACACTCCCCCGAAAACTAGCCCCAGATTACAAGGGTAAGAAAATAGATAACTAATACTAAGTCTATCAGCCTAAATCTAAACTAATATCTAATGACTAAATTAGGAAAGGCTCCTCTATATGCCTTCACGTGCATGGGATCAAGGCCCACAAGCACCCATTGTTGGCCTCCAGGTGGAGTCAAGGTCCACCAAACATATAGTCTCCGTTGCATGCTCCTCCTCCTCAAGAATGTTCCTCGCACAGAAAAAAGAAATAGATTAATGAATATATAGTCTCAATAAGAAATCACAGGAAATATGTGCAAGTTTACTAGGTCCGTTGCCTCCCCGGCAATGGTGCATTCTCATAGAGAGAAATTCGCTTAATTAAGATAGTCATAACAAAATGATTTATCATTGTATTTTATGTGGTGGAAATTCTCTCAATCAAAGATATAAAAATCTAATCTAACCACAGTGGATTAGGTCGTATCCATACGGAGGAACTTGCCAAAGTAACTCACAAATTTATGATTTCATTATTCAAACATTATGATATGATATTTATCTATAATTATAGTATATCATGCAATGTTTGGGAGGCCAATAGATTGTAGAGAAATGAAAACAAATAATATAGCAAGAACTCAAGGTGCTGGTCGTAATTCATGTAATAAATAAATATTAAATGGAAAAATAACAGTTCTCAATGGCAGTGGATGTAATTATTAATTGACTTCAAAATAGAGGATTGGGTCTCTCTCATCCTCGCGCATAGGAAGAAGCACGGCAGTTGGAGATGTTCTAGGGGATGGTCGGTCGATGCATGGGGAGTTCGTTGACAGTAGCAGTGAGTCGGGAGATGGCCAGTGGCGACTGGTGGCGTGGTTGAGGTGGCCGACAGTGGGTGCTAATTGTGCACTAGGAGAGAGTTTGCGAGGATGGTGTATGCCTTGGGTGGTTTCACGGTGATAGCAGGTGGTCGAGGGAACAATCTAGAGGCGGCTAGGCGTCGTCACTGGCTATTGAGGCTGTTGGTGATGGTGGGTGGTTTGGGTTCCTTCGGGAAGTTGCAGGGGGGAGGGAATGGTTGGAAGGAGAGGATGAAGAAGAAGATGGGAAGTGGAGGTAGTGCTGCTTGCATGCGTAGGGTTGGGCGTGGCTGTGCAGGAAGTTGGTGGTGGTGATGGCTGAAGGTGATGGGTTGCTACAGTGTAGGCCACACACTGTCACCATGCAACCGATGATAGGAAGAAGGAGCAGGGATGGAGTACGGCTCAAGGCATGATGAGTGATGGGTCCACGATGCAGGCTCTGCTTCACGATGGAGCGCACGAGGTAGAAGATGGGCGCACAGTCAAGGTTGAGAGAGGAAGGATGATTCCTCTCTAGAAGGTGATGTTGGGGAGGTTGGGGGCACTATGCACACTTGGGAGTCCATGGTGCAAGTCCTCTCTTTCCACGATGGTAACCTTCATGTGCAGTGGCCGTCTCGGAAGAAGATTCCACCCCAGGGGGAAGGTTGGGGGGGGGGGTGCATTTTATTCTCCTCCTCCGCAGTGCTACTAACCGACGGCCATAGCCTTTGGGATTTTGAATTCTCATTGCTAAAATTAGCCATGACCTAAAATTAGCCACAACTAGCATTACATGAAGAGGGTGAGTTTGTTTGGCAGAGCAGGTTGTGTTGATGAGGGGGTGCGGTGTGTTGAGGCTAGCGTGGAGGAGGCGGTCGAGTTGTTGCGATTTGCAGGAAAGGAAAAACAAGGAAAATTTGAGTTATTTATAACAATAATCTAAAATAATACATGAAATGCATGTCACTATAATGTAATGAATGAAATATGCATGCAATCACTTTTTATAAACTAATCTATTTATTTATTAAAGTATTCTATGTACATGAAAATATTAATCTAGTAACTAGGTATTTAAGTATTTAATTAACCCACAAATGTGGTCTCATCACCTAATACCTTGTACAAAGTTGCTATACATGGCTTTCCTTGGAAGCTATATGGTCGACCACCCTTCACACACGCACACCCCCTTAGATGCACATCCAAGGGTCTACATATCCGTGTATTGAAGGGTCCACATATCCCTTAGTTTGTTGGCCTTCTTTAGGCACTTAGATTTAGATCCTACAACCTACATTTATTTCCAAATCACTATAAAGACTCACCTACACCATCCCTTAGAGATTTATTTTCTTTCTCTACCAACTCTACCACGCATTGTTCCACAACCTCTAAGCCTTCCTAAGTAGATTAATTCCCTCCCTTAGGTTCTCCTTAGTAGAAACTCCATTAAAGCATTCCTCTAGTCTTCCAACTCTAAATCTCTACCTCTACTCTGGAGCCGTCAATGGATCTCTCCACCACTGTGATTTGCTCTGGATCCATCTCCAACTCCTTTATTGTTCTTATTATTTTTAGATTTGTTTTAGTTAGTTCTATTTATCTCCTTGCAAAAACTCTACTAGTAATCATTCATCTCTGGAAATAAAATTATTAGTTTCTCCATCCCTTTCCTTTTCTCTCTCTATTTCTATTCTTTTACTTTTATATTGCTTATAGCTAGTCATATTTGTTTTCATCTATCTAAAAATTGCAAAAAAAATCTGCATATTTGAAAATGAAAAAAAAAATCACGTAAGTGAATTCCTTTTTTTTTGAGAGAGCGAAAGGATGATTATTGAGGATAGTAATCATCCAGTATTATTACTAGAAAAAGAGAACATTTACAAGTCTCGTAACCACAAGGCTAACAAAGAAGAGGCCTCCCCATACACATTATCAATCCACGCAGGTCCCCTTTGGAAAATAACATCATTGCGGGATTTCCAAGTACTCCATAATACTATGGCCATTTGCTCGCTTGATTGAGATGAATCAGCCTTGAACATCCATAAAGAATCCCATGTAGGAAGCAGTTGCTCACTAACCCTCTCCTAAACCTCCATGTTGAAGGGGCAACCACTAAAAAGGTGACAAGTATCATCCTTGGCTGATGGATATATTGGACAATGTTGGTAACGTGTATGCATCAATGCCCTCCTTTTACTACCGATAACCAAGCCATCACATTTAGCAATCCATAGAAACAACTTAACCTTCAAAGAGGCCTTGATCGACCATAACTTGGCACAATAACTTGCACTATCATCCAGTTTAGGTTTCCTTAAATTCGCTCAAAAGCCCTTGGAAGTTGAGATCCGCCCCATCATTTTGGTGCCGCTGCCAGGAAGGCAACGCTCTTTATTTTTTCTTGCGTTTTCCGCCTTACCTAACTTTTATCTCACTTTTTCTCTGATCTTACTGTGATTGTAGGTATTCTTCCGAGGTAGGTCAGAGAGGTTAGATTGGAGAAAAGTGCAGATGAAGGTTTTGTAAGTGTACCCCCACTTCCCCACCCACTAGTTCATTTCGCCACATTAATAATCAAGACCTAATCTACTTAGGTGTTTTCACGGACCCTAGGATAGAAGTTGTTTGTCTTGTTTGCCACCACCACTCATCTCACACTCGCATAAAATGAAAAATAAAAAATATATATATGATCTGATTGTGGGACAAAAGTAACACACATACTATACACATTCACACTTGAGGCACTAACCTCTTTTGATTTTTACTCAACCAGGATTACGACCTGTGGAACTGATACACACACAAATCAACACATAAAAGAGTATAGAAATCAGATTAGGTTAATCACTTCGGTGTGCCTTAATTGGTGGTGCATCTAGGACACTTGTTTGTGCTGTTTGGATCGCACCACCTAACAAATTTAAAATCAATTCATCTTGTAGTTGCTCCATAGGATTCAAACAATTAGGCCAAGCTAAGCACTCGATATATTTTTTATTTATAAGGAAAATACTTGAACTCGTGTTTTCAAACTTGGTTTGCCTCACAAAACTTACTTTAATACACCTAATATTTGAATCCTAAAAGCTACTAAGCAAGATTCGAACCCTAAAATTCACTTCATCCTTAATAATCTTGCTTGAAAACTTTTGGTTGTGCACATACACACTCTAAACAAATTATTAAGGGCACAACCCATCTAAAGGGCCCATCACATTCCAAGAGCACAATCATCCCAAGCCTAATTAAAACTGAATAGACGTTGGCCTTAAGAATTGATTCGCTCTTCGGGGTTCAAATTGAGATTGTTTTCGATTAATTTGCTTCTACTGGTCCATCTAATGTCTAGATAGGGGATTAGCATTAAATGATCGTAGTTGGGCAGTATGAAAGGAATCGGAGGCACAAGCCGAAGGAAGAACCTTCTCCCCAGCCCCTCCCTCAAACTGGTTGGATTGACCCGATAAAAGTAGACTAAATCATTTATAATCTTAAGATAGGTTTTGAGAGTCTGTAGATCTTTAGTCTACCCACCTAAGGATAGGTTTGGTTGATTGTACTGTGGGGCACCTTTCTCTCTTCTATTTTCCCTCCTAGTCCACCATGTATGCTTCCACAGCATACACACAATTCCAATCCTATCCTCCTACCATTGCCTATCCTGAAGATGATTACTATCCTGACTTGATTTATGATTACCCATCTCCTAGTCTGGATAACTTTGATTGAGGGTATGAATCCGGACCTCAGTGTCCAGGGCCTAACCCTGGACAACATGACTATGATTACTATCTTTCCCAGAGCTACAATGACTATAGATCTCCACCCTTTGATGATCAACCTAACTCGATCTATAACCAAGAAGGATATGCTGACTATAACTCCTACCTTCCCAAAGAATTTGCTGAATATGGGTCACCACCATTCTTTGAACAACACGAAATGACCTACTATTGGGGAGGGACCCAAGAACCTTAATATCTTGACTCCCCTAGATTGAACCCAAACCCACCCAACCCTGAACTGAACCATTCTGTTCAGGTGAACTAGGTCCAGGATAGGGTGTTGGCTAACGTAAAGAATACTATGCAATCTTTAGAATATCAGCCAACACCATGCACTGAAGCATTAGAGACCATGATCAAAATGATTGATGTGTCGAATAGCCCTTTATTGGATTTGCCCCAAGATGTTAAAGATAAGGGCCTAGGTGAGTTTCTACTTGGGAAATTGTCAAGATTGAGGATGAAATTCGTGGTTGCCCTAGTCCAGTCTTGGGATGATTCTTAAGATGAACCCCCTTCAGGAGAGCCAATGTCTGAACCTGCTTAGGCGACTGTTGGGGGGGATACAGTTTTTGTGACCCGAGATGACTAGGTTGGTCTAAAGCAATCGATTCAGGATGAACTAATTACTTCACCTGAGATCCTCGAACTAGGGAGCGAGGAAAAATATGTCTCTATGGACCAGGAAATGACATTCGATTTTGAGACATATGCAATTGAGGATCAAGAATTCTTTGACTTTGAGGGTGAAGAATCTTTAGGTGATGTCCCATTTGAAGTTAAGGAAAATGATTTTAGTGAGACAAATGGGCTTGAGGAGTAAGACAAACCATTTGATAGCCCGATTATTGAAGATTGTGATCTAGTTGGGGCTAACTTGGAGGATCCGAATCCTCATTTACTAGAAGATTCAATCAGTAGCTCCTTTCCTCAACCACACCCCAAAGAGCTGAATGATCATATTTTTGAGATAATTATGCCCAAGTTAATCCTGATTCAGGCACAATTATTGTACTTCAGTATTTTAGAAAGGGTGTGCAACGATCTAGAGGTCTTGGAAACATTGATTTTGGAGGATAGAAATGTGGAAATGAAAATCTGGGAGGCTAATTCTGAGTGAAACTCAATTTTGGATCTAAGGGTTCCTATTGACCTAAAACTATCAACTTTTTACCAGGACCCTTACAATATCTTTGATGTGCTACCCAAGCTTGGAATAACTGACTATCTTTCTGAGCTAAACTTTATGTGGACATTTGAACCTAGTGAATCAAATCTACCTTTTGTTTGACACTTTAGTCTTGGGTTGCACACCACCAAACCGGAGGCTCGACCCCACAAGCTCAATAATCTTCGGTTCTAGGTGATTTTCATCCAGATCCCTAGAACCACTCGACCCTGGGGCATGGGTCCGCACTACAACTTGGTCCACATCTGTGGACATCTTCTACTGGCAGATCTGAGGATTAATCATTTGATTTTGATTCTGATATGTATTTGTGAATTCTTAATTTCTTCCTTATATGCATTTTATGCCTAGCTAAAGACATTAAACTTAGCACCTGTGTATACTCTCTTCTCTACAGAGCTGACTGGATTGTCACGAAACTCAGGTGTTATTCTGTTATTCCGCCCGTTTCATGTCTTTATTTCTACAATGGGGACATTGCATCATTTAAGCGTGGAGGGGTGGATACTTAATCGTGAAATTATTTCGTTAACTCTGTAGAATTTCTTTTATTTTATTTAAAAAAATTAAAAATTCAAAAAAATAGAAAAAGAAAGAAATAGAATTAGGAGAAGAGAACTTAGGTATTAAGCATTATTAACTTTAGGAAATGATACTTTAGGACCTGAACACTTAGACTCTTTTGGTCTTCGGGATGAATCAACCCGGGTGTCCACTCGAATGTGGACTGTCTCGAGTCCTTGCCAAGTAATTCCATTCTAATTTGGTCAATAAATTAGGGTGATAAGTACATGACTTAAACTGCCCTCTGATTTGAGGGGACTTTAAGCCTAAGCATCTACACTATTTGCATTGACCCACTTTTCGATGATTTTTACAGAAATTAGGTAGCTAATGAACTTTCTAGGGTAGTGTGGCTGACAAGCTATCGTGGGTAACAGCCCATTGGCCGATTGACCAGAGCCTAGCTACATGACCATACTCAATCTACTACTTTAGGTAAAACATAGATTAGGGAAGCCACCTTCTTAGAAAAAGAAAAAAAAATGATACTAAAAAATAAAAAGAAAAAAATATATAAAAAATAGAATAGTAAACCACACTTCACCGCATGAGTATGGCTAGCAAGTTGCCGTAGGTAACAGCTCATTAGTTGGTTGTCCAGAGCCCAGTTCACAAAAATGCATAAATAATTCCCAAAACACTTATGAAAGAATAGAAGTAGAATAAACTGGGGATATATACACTGAGTTTGCCCTTATGTTGACTCCATAAAAAATAAAACAAGCAGGGAGAAAGCTACCGATCAAAAAGATAAACCTTTAGGTAGAAATCGATAAGGTCAGCTAAGGTCGTAGAAACTTGAAGTCTATTTTAATGGCCGCATAGTGAGTCTATCACCCATTCACAAGATGCTTAGCACTTAGAGTCCTTTCGAGTCTTGGATGGGTTGGGTAGCCGTAGAAAGTTGCTCAGAAACCCTAAACTCAAAAAAATCCAAAAAATAGGAAAAGAAAAAAAAATAATAATAATATCTTCCCTTTTGAAATAAGGCGCGGACTTGGGAGGTCAACATTCTGGCAGACACCTGGGTACTGTTGAGTTTTCGTAGTTTAGGACCTTAGTTGAAATTTTCTATTGTTAATAAATGACTTAGGTCTAAGCCATTGAGTACTAATTTTTTTTTTTTATACATAGCATATAGTTTAATTTTGCTAGGGACTAGAAAAAGGTAGGCATGGGGGTATGATGTAGACACATCTATTTTGGTTAAAATGCCTATTTATGCATGTCTCTAGGTTTAGATATGCATTCCATACTTTAAATATTGCATAGCATGCATCATTCTGCATTTAGAGTAGTTTGTGTATATTTTAGGTTAATTACATCCTTTTATGGCTAGGAGAGAAGGAGATTTAATTCAGATCCCCAGATTGACGATCCGACCATACGGATCTAATCAAGATGATGATCGGAGTCCAACGCCTCCGAAATTGCCTTGATCAGAATCCCATAGCAGCATATGCAGTTCAAGGAAGATCAATGACCGAGGGACTAGGTGACACAATCCAGAGGTTCAAACGATAAATCCGACAACATGGATGGATTCATGTTGATTATCACAACCCAATGGCATGAAAATAGACTTAATCTGACCTCTGTAGCAGCCCCTACAAAGAAAAGAAGATGGACAGCCCAGGTCATGCCAAGTGGTGCAACCTAGGCCGCCCATGCACATGCACGCACCACTGCACGTGCACAGTAGTGCGAGCGCGCATGGGCGCAGTAGTGGGTGCGCAACAAGGGTGCGTGGAGTGTGCAACAGTGCAATGGTTGGTGGGCACGTGGGTTATCTTCAGCAATGTTTGCGGTGAACCTTCAGTGACATTGTGATCATTACTAAATGTCCTGTATACGAAATTGATCCTTTCCTCAACTATAAAAGGACCCTTACCACTCCCATTTTTCTTCATCTTTTCCTTTCTTCTCCTTACCACCTTCCAGGCTCTAGATAGAGCTTGTCGCAAGCCCGAGATGCTCCTCTAGAGTAAAATTAGATACTTTTCCCTCCCCTCATCCCCATTCGTGGAGCAACCCATGACCATCTTCTCACCTACTTCAGGAAGTAGATCCTCACCGCGATGCTGTCCTGCCCCCGCCCTCCATCCTTCACCTCCATCTTCATTTGTCCCTTTCTTTACCACCTTCCTCTAGGTGACGTCAGGGCGAGTCGTCCTCCAAGCGATCGTTGAGGGAGATTCTCTCACCTACATCTATCTTTACTGCTTTCTAGTGTAGTTTTTTCTACTTTTAGAGTTGTAGAAAAATTTGATCAAGCAGTATATGATTGTTCATCTCTCTCTATATATATTATTTTTGCAAGTAGATTAGTTAGACAAGTTTGCATTGACCAAATCTCTTGCTTGATAAAAATACCAAAAAAAATAGAGAAGAAAAAATGACAAAAATAAAGCAAAATGCAGATTTTTCAAATCAAATATTCGCCTCCCTGTGTTCGACACGAGACTCACCTAGAGTTTCGATTATAAATTTTATCTGATCGATGGAGTTTCTTGCGAATGGAACTATGACGATGGGTTTTCCAAACTCGAACTCTTTTTGCGATAAGATCCGCCCCATCAGATACCCATCATTGCTAGACCCCAAGTGAAAGTTTTGAAGCACCAACATTAGCTGTTGTCACTCAACCATAGTGCACCCTAGTATAACATTAGATAGAAGTGGAGGAATCCAAGAAGCATTAGTGTCATCCCAATAGCTATTAACAATACTTTCCTTATCATGCGAGACCCCATAACACTTAGGAAATTACGACATAAGAGGACCAAGACCAGTCCAATCATGCCACCAGAAGGAAAACTAACAACCATCTCCCAACTACTATTTAAAGTCCCCCCAATGGTCCTTTAGCGCTAAACACATCGACCTCCAGAATGGTGAGGCATGCACCCCAGGCTGAAGTCTATTATGAGGAACATTAGATCCTCCATAGGAATCAAAAATCAAATCCTGCCAAAGGCTGCTTTGCCCCTTGATGAGGCGTTGCTTACCATAGCTAAAATGCTCAAGTTAAGCTAGACACTAGATTAAACACTATCAAATTAACACAAGAAATGGTTAAGTGTGGGAATCAATAAAAATGACCTACTACATAAAAAATATGTTAAAAATGCATAATTGGGTCACTTTTGAGAGATTATGTACTTAGCTATGTTTATGGATGTATTAAATGTCAAGTGAACCCAAAATGAGCTCAATTTAAGAAATCAATGATAGGAATATTTCTTAATATGTTTAAATCATGTACCATAAAAAGTTCATTACATTTTCAATTTATTAGGACATTGCATTCGATAGTTTCATTTTAGGTTGTTCATATGTTACATTTCATTCACATTTTATGCATTAAAGTTGCTAAAGACCTAATAGAAAATTGCAAGGACTCATTTGCAAGCTTTAAGACACCCTTTGGCTAGAATTCTTACTACTTACAGGTTTTCCTACAATTCTTCCAGTGTTTCACTTGAAGGGCATTCTTACAAAAAGCCCATTAGACCTATAAGTGTCCTCTCTTCTTCCTTGATGAACACGATGAACACGTGCACTATCCACCGTCCATTATTTTCTTCATTGATCCTACAGTGGACCTTCACCTCACTTACTAACATCAGTGCTCATGGTTTCGTGCCTTCCTTTAGATCACATCTAATGGCTATTCTTCAATCTCTTGCATCACACACGCTACCTATCTCTTTTGATCCCTTGATCGACAACACCTTCCACCCTTGATTGCAAATCACCTAAGCCATCCCGTTCCTATAAATTGAGCTACCCAGACACCTGTGCAGACTATTGACTCCCTTCCCTCATAGTTGGTCCCTTCTACCCCTCCAACCCCATTTTTGCTTTCTTTTCCATTGGTTACAGCTTTAGCTTCCTGCTTCTCTTCTTCAACATTGGCCAACAATTGGTGGATCCTAGGGAACCACCTTCTTCCACTAGAGGTCCCTCCCATTTTGTAACCACCAGCCAATGGCGAGAGGACCTTGGACCCCTTCCTTTGTTTATATAAGATTTAATTGGTTTCCTAGCTGGATTTACAACTTTTTAGATTAGTTTTATCGCTTTCTTAGCTTAGTTTAGATGTTTAAATTTCAAATTCACTTTTTGATTGTTTAGAATTAGCTTAGATTAGTGTTAGAGTAGTTCCCTGCCACTCCACCCTCCCAGATCAATTCTAATTAGAGAGGAAGAAATCATTTGTTCCTTTCGATTCATTGAACTTCCCCTTCATCCCATAATCACCTTCTATTTTTTGCCTTGAAGTTTTAATCTATTGATTGTCCTACCCATAAGTGTCACTTTAGATCTGATGCTTACTAGCTCCTAGATCTAAAGTGCGCTTAAATTCTATTGTCCGGTCTTCCCATTCATGTCATATGACCAAAAGGACCCTCCCTTGTTGAAACCTTGTTCCATATCTTGTTTTGGCGTTAACAAAATTATTGTGGATTAATGTTTGCAATTTAGTGCTTTTCATATTTAAGTGAAGATCAAGTCAAATAGGAAATGGTGGAGGCATGATGATGAGAAGGAGAAGATCATGATGTGGAGGAGGCAAGATGACAAGGAAGAATAGAGGAGTAGAAGATCATCTTCGTCCTTTAGATTTTAGTTTAGGTTTTTCTAATTTATAGAATGTATGCCTCTTAACAATGAATCAACTTAGATCGTAAAATAAATTAGAGATAAACTAGGGTTTATACTACAATCATTTTCAAAGAATGTAATTGAATAATTCTCTTAAAAAGGGTACTTTTTAATTCACAAGTATCGGTACTAAAGTTTAGTACCGGTATTTATGAGTAACAGGTTTAGTTTTTTTCAAAGAAACAAACCTGTACCCCGCGAGTATCGGTACTCATGATCAATACCAGTACTGGAGGCAATGAGTACCGATACTCATGATCAGTACCGGTACAAGTGGGTTACAGATTTGTGTAAAGTTTTTAAAACCCAAATTTAGAAGCAGTGAGTATCGGTACCCATACTTTAGTACTGGTACCAGTTAGTCACTGGCTCAAAACAGAACAGCTAGAAAATTAATTTAGGGGATATGAACGTTGGGATTTAAACCCTACTGTCTAGTAGATGACCCACTATGGTCCTAACTCTATAAAATGAGTCTTGGACTCTTAGTTTGCACATAAGAAATAGAGTAGAAAAATTCTAGAACTATATTTCATATTTTCACAATATTTTCAAGAGAAGGAATAGTTCGCTGCTCTCAATCTCTCAATGGATTTGCAAGCACATCGACGTGATTTCTTCACGCGTTGTCAAGGCATTCACATTCATTCTAGGCTCTCAAATTGGTATTAATTTTATATTATTGTTGAGTGGCTAAGGTATTTTGTTGTAAGATTTTATTTATCTTACACCAGTGCTATATTTGTTCTTGAGCATTTGCTCGTTGGGTTGTAACAAACATATCTCTTATACTTAGGTTGAGGTAACCCGTTAATTACCTCATTTAGTAAATTGATTTCCTTGGGGTTGAGGGAATCGAGTTAAAAATCCTAAGCTGGGAGGCTTAGGTAGTAGAGTACCCAAGTGAGTGGGGAACCACTATACATCTTGTGCCAATTTCTGTGATTGTGATTTGTGTAAATCTTTCTTGTTATTACTAATTTTGCGTTTGAGTATTTGTGCACATAGCCATTCTATCTTTAGATCCTACAAGTGGTATCAGAGTGGGTTGCGAGAAGAAGTAAAAATCTTACTTGCTATGGCATCATCAACCAAGTGCATTGAAGGACAGTCATCAACACATCCTCCCTACTTCGATGGGACGGACTATGGATACTGGAAGAGGAGGATGAAAATCTTCCTTAAGGCAATGGATGAGGAGTCATGGACCCTTATTCAAGAGAAGTATTCGGATCTGAAGCCGCAAGGAGTAGCATGGATGGCAGATTGAAAGAAGAAAATTGTTGATAATTCAAGGGCAATGAACGCACTTTATTGTGCATTGTTAAGGGAAGAATTCAACCATATCTCGGTATGCGAGTCAGCATTTGAGATATGGAACACACTTCAATCACCTACAAAGGTACTAACAAGGTAAAAGAAACCTGTATTTCTATTCTAGCTGAAAAATATGAGTGTTTTAGGATGACAAAAGGTGAAATGATCAAAGACATGTACACAATGTTTAGGGTAATAGTTAACCCTCTAAAGAACCTTTGAGTGAAGTACATGGAAGAGCAGTTTGTAAGGAAGATCCTAAGATCTGTTACAAGTGATTGGGGTCCAAAGACCACAGCCATCCAAGAGGCAAAGGACCTCTCCACTCTCCCCTTGGATGATCTAATTGGAAGCTTCATGGACTATGAGGTTCAACTAGACAACATGAAGAAAAATGAGGAGAAGACGTCAGGTAAGAAGAAGAGTATTGACTTTAGAGCAATTAAGGAGGACACGTATTCAAGCACGTTGAAATCCAAAGATGATGAAGAAATGAAGATGCTCATAAGAAATTTTCAGAAATTTCTCTGGAAGCAAGGTAAGCAAGTGAATAAAATTTCATCTAGTATTATTTGTTGTGAGTGCAAAAAAAAGGGACACTTGAGAAAGGATTGCCCTATAAACAAGTGAATAAAATTTCATCTAATATTATTTCTTATGAGTGCAAAAAAAGGGACACTTGAGAAAGGATTTCCCTATAAACAAGAAGAAGGAAGACACAAAAGAAGCAAACAAGAAGAAGAGGAAGAAAGCTCTTAAAGTGACATGGAGTGATAATGACTCTAACATGGACACCGACTCCAGTAAATTGGATGACAACAAGGTCTCACACCTTTGTTTGGTTGCAAGCTCGAAAGACATGGGAAATGAGGTAAATCCTAATTTTTCTCTTGAAGAATTGCCAAAAGCTTATGAAGAATTATATCATAAAGCTAGACTATTTAAAAAAAATATATAAAGTTTTAAAGAATAATTATTAAACATTAGAAGCAGACAAATCATGTTTAGAAATAGAATTAGAAATTTCAAAAGAGACTAATCATCAGTTGCATGCAAAGATAGTAGAGCTAGAAGATATTTATGAGCATTTTGAGGAAACTTTAAATAATCTTACAACAACTACGTTAAATAGAAATTTTGTAATAACTTAAAAGAAAAATTTCATAATAAAAAGAATACACAAAATAAATTACATGCACCTAGGCATGCATGGATGTACCAAAAGGTAAAAAATCCCAAGAATTATAGATCTAACACTAAAAAGGTCTATAAATCTTAGGATTTGAAAGGTACTAACCCAGAAGAACCCACAAGAAAATGGGTACCTAGAAACGATATTTTACATTGTTTTGCAAGGTTAGATCATTGGGATCAACACAATTAATGGATGTTTAAGGCAAAAAATGGAACACTTCAACATTTCTATAGGTTGAATGAAGACCAAGAACGATGGCCTAACAGAGCTTGGTACCCACATTCATCATTCTACTATTGGTAAATTTTATGGTATAATATTCTTTAACCCTTCATTTTTTGAATATTGACAAAATGGCGGAGAAAAATAAAGAATAAGTAATAATATTTTTAGGGGGAGCATATATTAAGGGGGAGGATTAAATTAAAAGTTTTTCCTTCATATAACATTGCTAAAAATTATTTTTTCTATAATTATCTATTTGCAAGAAAGTTTTGTCAACACCAGAAAGGAGGAGATTGTTGGAACCCTATTAAACATCTTGTTTTGGTATTAACAAAATTATTATGGATTAATGTTTCCAATTTAGCGCTTTTTAGATTTAAGTGAAGATCAAGGAAAATAGGAAATGTGGGAGGCATGATGATGAGAAGGAGAAGATCATGATGTCGAGGAGGCAACATGACAAGGAAGAATCGAGGAGGAGAAGATCATCTTCGTCCTTTAGATTTTAGTATAGGTTTTTCTAATTTATAGAATGTATGCCTCTTAACAAAGAATCAACTTAGATCATAAAATAAATTAGAGAAAATCTAGGGTTTATGCTATGATCATTTTCAAAGAACGTAATTGAATAATTCTCTTAAAAATGGTACTTGTTAACTCACAAGTACCGATACTAAAGTTTAGTACCGATATATGTGAGTTACAGGTCTGGTTTTTTTCAAAGAAACAAACCTGTACCCCACTAGTACCGATACTCATGATCAGTACCGGTATTGGAGGTAATGAGTATTGGTACTCATGATCAGTATCGATACAAGTGGGTTATAGATTTACGTTAAGTTTTTAAAGCCCAAATCTAGAAGCAACTAGTACCAGTACCCATACTTTAATACCAGTACCAGTTAGCCGTTGGCTCAAAATAGAACGGCTAGAAAATTAATTTAGGTGATATGAACGTTTGGATTTAATCCCCAACATCTAGTAGATGACCCACTAAGATCCTAACTCTATAAAATATGTCTTGAACTCTTAGTTTGCACATAAGAAATAGAGAAGAAAAATTCTAGAGCTATATTTTATATTTTCACAATAATTTCAAGAGAAGGAATAGTTTGCTGCTCTCAATCTCTCTACAAATTTGTAAGCACATCGATGTGATTTCTTCACACATTGTCAAGGCATTCACGTTCATTATAGGCTCTCAAATTTGTATTAATTTTACATTATTGTTGAGAGGCTTAGGTATTTTGTTGTAAGATTTTATTTTTCTTACACCAGTGCTATATTTGTTCTTGATAATTTGCTCGTTGGGTTGCAACAAACCCATCTCTTGTACTTAGGTTGAAGTAACCCGTTAATTACCCTATTTAGTAAATTGATTCTCTCGGGGTTGAGGGAATTGGGTTAAAAATCATAAGCTGGGAGGCTTAGGTAGTGGAGCAGCCAAGTGAGTGGGGAACCACTACACATCTTGTGCCAATTTCTGTGATTGTGATTTATGTGAATCTTTCTTGTTATTACTGATATTGCATTTTAGTATTTGTGCATGTAGCCATTCTATCTTTAGATCCTACAAGTGGTATCGGAGTGGGTTGCGAGAAGAAGTAAAAATTTTACTTTCTTTGGCATCATCAACCAAGCGCACTAATACCACCTGTAGGATCTCTAAATCACGAACACACTTAAAGGGGAGGATGAATAGTGTGGAAAAAAAATATTTGCATGACGAATCAAACCACAAAATGCAGAAGATATATAGTGGTTCCCCTCACTTGGGTACTCCACTACCTAAGTCTCCCGACTTATGATTTCTAACCCGATTCCCTCAATCTGGAGGGAATCAATTTACTAAAACCTGAGGTAATTAACAGGTTACCTCAACCCAATTACAAGATATTGAAAGGAAATAAAGATACAAGTGTAAGCAAAGTATAAATAAAGGCTTACAACTAATCCCTAAGTCTCCAACAATTATATTGCTTAATACGAGTATGTAAATTAATCTAACAAGAAAATTAAGGCGTAAAACAAACAAATTTTTCAGAGAAGAACACCTTGATGACTTGCTGCAAGTGGAAAATGGCCTTGAGAGAATTGCAACAAGACAAGCGCTTTTGCAGCTAGTAATTTGAGAAATGAAAGTGCATGCAAAGATAGAATTTTGGCTTCTTGGTTGTGTGCAAAGGATACTTAAGGAGTGTTTATATAACCCACTAAGCACCTTCCCTACGTTTACTAGCTGTTAGGGGCAATTTGGGAAGATTAATGATAGGTTTAATTGCAAATAGCCGTTCAAATTGGTCACAACGGTTAGTTGGTACCGGTACTAAACTTTTGGTACTGGTAATGACTGCTTACAGTCAACCCAACTAAGTCACTAGGTATCAGTACTCATGATAAGTATTGGTACTTGTGACTCACAGATTTAGGTCCAATGACCTACATGTATCGGCACTAGTGATTAGTATCGGTACTTGTAAGGTCTAGGCAAAACCAAGTGCACAAACTGTGACCACTAGGTACCAGTACTCACGATGAGTACCAGTACTTGTTGTTCACAGTTTGGGACTTAGGCCTAAACCTGTGCCTAGCCTGTACTGGTACTTGCTACAAGTACCAAATTTTGTAAGTGTAAATCAATTTTTAGAGAAATCCAACCTACTCTAAATGAGTTGATTTTGAAAAAATTGATTTTGAGTTTTGAAACAAGTGAATGAACGATTTTCTGAGCCCTATTTATCTCTACCTTGATTTTAACTCCTAGATTCTATTTTACTTGTTAGGAGATGTACAAAGATTCTAAAAAATAATTAATACAACAAAAACTAGTCTTCTAATCTTCCTAATTAATATTCAATCTTATTGCTTGCATCCATAGGTTCTTTTGACCTGTAATACTTCATAAGCACATTACATTTAAAAATGATTTTGTTAACACCAAAACACAGAAGAGAGATGGAACTAGGTTCCAACAATCTCCCCCATTTTGGTGTTGACAAAACAAAGATAATACTCATATTTAAAAATAAATCGAGACTTAATAAGAGAAGAATAAAAAAAACTCCACAAGTAGTGAAAAACCTCCCCCTTAAACTAAGCTCTCACTATTTTAAATATGAAGTACAACATTTCTCCCCCTTTTTGTCAAAGAAGCAAAAAGTTGAGCAAATAGTAGAAATGAAACATAACATGATACATGAATAAGCAACAATTTCACATAAAGCATCATAACATGATAAAGTTCAAAAAGCTTGAAACAATTTTAACACATAATTGTCTGAAAAGTCATACAAATTTAACAATCATCAAAATGAAAACTAAGTTAATTTCTAGGACATTTTCTTATTAGCTTTTGCACATGTCCACCACCACCATCATCATCATCATCATCATTGTCATCATCATCGTTGTGATTCGGATTTTACGGGGTTTGTAAAATACATTGTAACACGCAAAATCGATCAACTCTTAAATTTATAAACCTAGATAGTGGTGTATCTAGGGTCGTCCAAGGAGGCAAGTTTGCAAATCAAAATCCCTTGCTTTAAAGATGGAACTCAACTTTCTTTTTGGTGTTTTGTATATATGATTTTTTTTTTTGTTTTGAAATAACGAGAATAAGGTGGGTATGTTGATAACAAGAAAATTTTCTATACTAATCCACTACACTACTATTATGGTGACAAGTAGAACCTCTCCCTAAGCTCACTTTAGGCACGTGGAGGCCTAGAGTAATTAGGGAGAGGGAGTGAAAAAGGTTAAACAAGAATTCTACAAGACTATACAACAAAAAGATTAAAAAGGCAACTTTGATTAAAAGAGAGAGTGTTTTACAAAAAACCCTAGTAGATGAATGCTTCTACTACTAGATAATTGCAACAAAGAAAATGAAACACAAATCTTCCTGAATTGTTGGTGAGGAGGGGAAGCTCCTTACTTCAAGCTTAGTGGCTCCTAAGCTTGAAAAGGGCTCCTCCTTCTCCTTCCTTGAAAATGGTGTCCTCTAAGGTGGAAGCTACCACCTCCAATGATCTCCTCTAAGGGTGGGCGTGTACCACCCTTGCTCTTCCTTGCCTAGCTGACCTCCTAGTGGGGGAGTGCTCCTCCTCCTTGGCGTGGCACAAGGGAGAAGAAAGAAGGGGAAGAAGGCACCAAAAGGGCGAGTAGGATGCCCCCTTAATCTACTTCTCTTCTTCTTCCTTGGCCTTGAATTGTGGTGGGTGTAATGTGGAATTAAACTAATGGGAGGATGAAGAAAATGTGGGAATTTAGGTGGGTATATATAGTTTAAGAAGGGGGGCATAGGTGACTCCTGGAATGGATGGCTAGGATAGGATATGGGGGGTAGTTGGGGATCCTAGGGCTAAGGAAAAATGGCATCACCTAAGGGGTGCTAAGGGGGGTAGTTATGGCTTTGGTGCCCTTTAGAATTGGAGCCAAATTGGGCCTTCTAGAAGGCTATTAGGTGGTGCCACATTAGGGTTCTATAAGGAGGTATGTGGATGGCTAGGATGGTTTATATGGGTAGGTGTAGGGTTAGGATGGGGGGGATTTTTGGAGGGAATTTTTGGCACCAAAACAAGGGTAGTATAGGTGGTTTTGGCACCATTTAGTGGTGTCTTTTGGAGTTAGTGGGTAGGCTAGGTTGGTGCCAAGGTGAGGTGGAAGTAGTGTTAGCTTATGTGGAGCTTAGGTGGAGCTAGTTGGTGGAGTTGTTAGGTAGGGTTTTTAGGTGGTAAAAGCCAAGGGAGCTGGAGCATAGCTAAGCTAAGCTAAGCTAGCTTAGCTAGTAGTGGAGTAGAGGAGGAGGTATTGGAGCTAGGTTTTGAAGAGAGGAGCTGAGGAGGAGAAGCTTGGAGCTTGAACTGGAGCTGGTAGCTGCTAAAGAGGGTGGCATGGAGCTACTCTAGCTGGCTTAGCTTGTTAGTTCTTTGCTAGCTGCTAAGACAAGTTAAAGTGATCTATCTTCTATCATAATGAGCTAAGGTGAGCTAGGTCTGGTGCTCTCAAAGAGGATCAAGTTGGTTAAGGCAGCTAAGGTAGCTTAGCTCAACTAAGTTGAGCTAAGTTGAGTCCCCAGGAGCTGGACTTGAGCTTCTTGAGCTGGAATGAATTCATCTTTAGCTGGCTGGAGTTGAGTGGTGCTGCATGTAGCTAGACTTGAGCTGGGGTGAACTCCAGTCAACTCAGCTGAGTTAGCTAGAGCTCCTTGTGGACTAATGGGAGCTGAGATGAGCTAGACTCAGCTAAGTTGAGCTAGATCAGAGTTGACTTGAGATAGGGTGAGCTAAGATGAGCTCTCTTGAGCTGGCATTTAGCTGAGATGAGCTGAATGGAGCTAGGATGAGCTAACCCTAGTTCGGGTGAGCTAAATTCCAGCTATGGTGAGCTAGATCAAGTTGAGTTTCAGATGCTGAGAGCTTCTCCTTCACCAGTTGCCTTCCTGAGTGCTAGGGCTCTAGGGATCTGGCAACCTGTATATCCCTAACACTCACAAAAACACATCAAAAAGATAATAACAAATGCAATACATGCCTAACCTAATTAATGCCTAAATGCTGCCCAAAAACCCATTTGTGGAGTAAAATCCTAAGAACTAGGTTTGTTTCAATGTATAAGAATGATGATAAACTGGCGTTTATCACATTGTCGTCATCATCTTCATCTTCATTATCACTTTCTTCATATGAAACTTCTTCGTCATCTTCCGTGTCTTCTTCTTCTTCATCATCATGAAGAGTAGGTTCTTCTTCTGCCATTGAAACAGGAGATGGATCATGAAAATGCTTCTACCTTCTTTCACTATATTCTTGAGGTGCTTTTGGTTGAGTCTGCTTCCTTTGTTTATGTTGTTGAGTGGAAGAAGTGACATGTGAGGACTCCATAGAAAGAGAAAGATCATGGAATTTGTGTTCCATGTGACGGAAGGCAAAATTTAGATTGGTTAAATTTTGACCAATGTAGTTGAAGGTATTTATCAAATTGGGATCAGTTCCAGACACATTAGATAGATTTACCCAAGATGTTTCGGCTTCTGGATATGGGTAGGTTATAGGAACGAATGTGGAGGATGATTCAGGATGTGGATGAGAAGAAGATTGAGAATTTGGATCAACTTCTTCGTCATCAATGGAGGATTCCGCTTTAGTAGGTTTCACTCCCATTTTTAAAAGTGTACCATTTAAAATTGACCACTTTTCCAAGGGGAGTAAAATTAGAGAGGTCAATTTTATTTTTATAAAGAATGTGTGACACCAAAATATCCAATGGTAAAGCTGATGCACAGTAATGGGGTCTAAGAAAGTGAATGAAAACTGTGTTCCACTTGACCGGAAAGCTCGTAATGATAGCATAAATCAAGGGTAAAATATCAACAGGTATTTTATGAAATCCTGAATTTTTAGCCCTTAAATTCCATGCTAAGATACGATAAAGGACACAAGCAAAAAGGGTCATATTTGGGGCAACCAATGCTTTGCCCTGACAGTTAGAGAGCAAAAGAGTTTAATGGATTTTATGAGTAGGAAATTGCTCCTTAAGTGTGTTAAATGCATGACCTTCATTAGGACATTCGGTAATTGTTGACAAGAATTTAGGTGTGATGGTTATTTTCTAACCAAAAAATTTGTTGTTAAGACAAGGTGACCTCGGTTTTCTTATTCTTGGAGATTAGCAAAGAATAGACAATTAACATCAAGGTATACTCCTGGAACATCAGCAAAGAATGATTCATCAATGAAATACATGAGTTTTTGTTTTGAAAGGTGAGTGGTAAAACTAAAGAGTTGGAGAGAAATCTTTCCACTCAATTGGCCTACAATGATGGAGTTTTAATCATTTATACCAATCAAATTTTGACTTAGCATCCTCATTAATGCAAATCTTGTGAAAATCATCTTGAGGTGCTTGTCCCTTACTTTTTGATTTAGGTGCCATATGTAAACATGCAATAACAAGGAATAGGAAAACAACTAGAAATATAGACATTTTCTTTCATGTGTTTGTACCAAAAAAAATATTTTTAAGCCTGCGTGTACCAGTACTGGTGATTGGTACCGGTACTGGTAGGTTTCTGTTCCAACCAGAAATTTGAGCTAGTATCGGTATTCATCTTTAGTATCAGTAGCAGCTCACTCAAGCAGGCACTACTACGCCAAGCTAGTACCGATACCAGTGATGGGTACCGGTACCACCTAGTACCCGACGAAAACAAATGCAGCAATGAGAAAGGATTTGAGAGAAAGAAGAAGGCAAGATGTAGAACAATTTAAAATAGCAAGATCTACTTAGGAGATAAAAATATACCTAGAGTAGAAGCTTTGAGAGACACTTGTGGAGAGAGAGCTAGGGCATTTTTGAGTCAAAATGAGACAAGTGTTTGCACTTGGAATCTTTTATAAGTGATGGGTCAAGTGCTTGTCACATGACAACTTAAGTGGTTGAGAGGTGAAAAATTTATAACTTAGATGTTGAATAAATAATGTAGTCAACAACCTAAGTTAGGCAACCATATTGCAAAAAACACCCAAATATTTCCAGACATATGGAAATATTACAGTTTACCCTCTTTTTTTGAAAAAAATGGGCAAATTGTAGTAAGACCCTCAGAGATTTTTATAAATACAAATAAATTCCATAACAATCAACTTATTAATTTTAAATCTCTTTTATTGTACAAGCCCTAATTTTCTTCTTATAAAGCAGAATCATTCTGCTGCAAGAGGTTTTGTAAAGATGTCTGCCAATTGGTTTTGTGTGCCAATGAATTCTAATTGAATTAATCCTTGAAGCACATTTTCTCAAAGGAAATCATGTCTTACATCTATGTGCTTGGTACGTGAATGATGGACTGGATTTTTGGATAACTTTATTGTGCTTGTATTATCACATAAAATTTTGGATTGCACAAAAATCAATCCAAAGTCGGACAAAGTCTGTCTCATCCAAATGACCTGAGAGCAAGCAAGTGAAGCAGCATATATTCAGCTTCAGTCGTAGAAAGTGAAACACAAGTCTATTTCTTAGAGAATCATGAGACTAGAGATTCTCCAATAAAATGACATGTGACACTAGTGCTCTTTCGTTCTGTCCGACTCCTTGCATAGTCAGCATCACTATAGGATAATAGATCTAAGGATTGTGCTTTAGGATAGAAAAGACTAAGGTCTTTTGAACTGTTTTGGTATCTAAATATTCTTTTTACTACATTATTATGAGATTCCTTGGGTTCGGATTGGAATATCGCACATTAACATCTAGCAAAAATAATATCAAGTCTAAAAGCTGTAAGATATAGTAGTGAACCTATCATTCCCTGGTATTTCTTTTCATCTACTCTCTTGCTGGAAAAATCTTCACCAAGAGAAGCAGATAGAGCAATCGCAGTCTCTTTGCCATTTATATTTTCAAAGTCAAATTTCTTGAGAGTTTCGAGAACATATTTTGTTTGACTAATGTAAATTCCTGTGTCTAATTGTTGAATTTGGAGTCCTAAAAAGAATCTGAGTTCACCCATCATACTCATTTCAAACTCAGTCTTCATAGTCTCACAGAAATGTTGACACAGGGACTCCTTAGTTGATCCAAATATAATATCGTCAACATATATTTGAACCAGTAGGATGTCATTTCCTTCTTTTACAAAAAGAGTTGAATCAACAACTCCAATCCTATATCCGTGCTGAATAAGAAAGGTCCTAAGCCTATCATACCAGGCCCTGGGAGCATGTTTAAGTCCATATAAAGCCTTATTGAGCTTGTATACGTGCTCTGGATGTGCTGGGTCCTCGAACTCGGGAGGCTGATGAACATAAACATCTTCCTTAATAAAACCATTAAGAAAGGCTCTCTTGACATCCATTTGATATAGCTTGAAGTCCTTTGCACTTGCAAAGGCAAGTAGCATCCGTATGGACTCCAAGCGAGCAATAGGAGCATATGTCTCATCAAAGTCAATACCCTCCTATTGGTTATAGCCTTGAGCTACAAGTCTGGCTTTATTCCTGATCACTGAACCAGATTCATCCAATTTATTTCGGAATACCCACTTGGTTCCAATGATGGAATTACCCTTAGGGGCAGGTACAAAGTTCCATACATTATTCCTAGTATATTAGAGTAGCTCCTCCTGCATAGCTACAATCCATGATTCATCCTTTAATGCATCATCAACTTTCTTGGGTTTAAGTTGTGAAACAATGGTATTAAGGACAAAATTAGCTCTAAAGTGAGATCAAGTTTTTACACCTTGTTCCATATCACCTATGATTTATTCTTGAGGGTGATCTTTATGGTGTACCCATTCTTTTGGAAGATCATGCACATTTCGTGTATCTTCCATTTTTGATAAATCGATGACGAAGGTATCTTCATCATCAGAATCTAAATGATTTGGTTCAAGTTCCCCTAAGTTTGTTTCATCAAATGAAGTATGCATGGATTCTTCTATAACAAAAGTTCTTTTATTGAAGACTCGATAAGCTTTGCTTCTTGTTGAATAGCCAATAAAAATGCCTTCATCACCTTTAGCATCAAACTTATCAATCCGATCATGGGTGTTTAACAAATAACATCGACTTCCAAACACCCTAAAATATGAAATCCTAGGAGATTTCTCATAATAAAGCTCATATGGAGTTTTCTTAATAATAGGCCTTAAGAGAGTTCTATTAAGAACATAACATGCCGTATTAATGGCTTCTGACCAGAAATATTCTTGAAGCCCAGACTCCAAGAGCAAAGTTCGGGTGCATTCTTGTAGAGTGTGATTCTTGCACTCTGCAGCACCATTTTGAGATGGTGCCCGAGGAAATGAAAATTTATGGGTTATGCCAGAATTGACACAAAAACTTGAAAATTTTTCATTTTCAAATTCACCCCCATGATTAGTACTAAGTCTAAGAATAGAGGATGATTTTTCCTTTTGAAGTCTTCGAGCAAGAGTTAGGAAGGAATCAAATGAGTCATCCTTATGTTTCAAGAAGATGACCCAAGTGAACCTAAAGAAGTCATCAACAATAACTAGGCAAAATTTTGATCCATTTAGGCTCTCAAATTGTGTTGGTCCAAATAAATCAAGATGTAACAATACTAAAGGTCGTGTTGTTGAAACTAAGTCTTTAGGTTTAAAAGAAGCTTTCTGCAATTTTTTGAGTTCACAAGATTTATACAAAACATCCTTTTTATAAGTTAGTTTGGGTAGGCTCCTTACTAACTGACTGGTCGATCTTTCGCTTTTAAGTCGGTTGTAGTTTAATGTGGTGGAAAAATCGACTGATCAATATTTAAGAAGAAATAAACACTCGCAGAGGAGTGGGTCGTATCCACAGGGAGGCAATGACGTATTAAAATTCGCACCAATTAAAAATGTTCGTTCGTAGTTAGTTTGGACAAGAATCAAGCCAAGATTGCCTTTAGATTAAGGTTTAAGCAAGAAACAATGCTGAAATGGCAATTATGAGAAACTAGAGGATATTTTCGGCAATGCAGAATCAATAAAATATCATTAAAAAGAGACAATGGCAGAAAATGTAATTTCTAATTGATGGTTTACTGTAGCAAAACAGGGGAATTTTTCCCCTTTGTCTTGCGCGACGAGGAGCGGATGGCCGGGCGCGGGAAGCTCGGAGGATGTCCCTTGGACCGAGGGCTTCGAATCGGTGGTGGCGGCGAGTCACGCGGCGGCCGAAGGTGGCCGGACGAGCTCCGGCGGAGGTGCTGCAGCCGGTGAGCTTGCGCGGCCTACTGGCGTGAGATCTGCTGCGCGCTGCTGCTGGCGGCTTTGCAGGCGCGGGCGGAGGGTGCTGCAGGCGCGAGAGCGAGTGCGCAAGCTGCGGGTGCGGGCGTGGTTGCTGCTGGTGGCGGGCGCGTGGGCGAAGGGATCTGCAGGCATGGTGAGCGCTGATCTGCAGGCGCGGGGAAGAGCAGTTGGCTTTCTGCAGCTGTGCGCTAATCTGCAGGCGCGGGGGTGGGAGCGGGTGAAGTTCTGTAGGCGCGGTTGGATGAGTCTGCAGGCGCGGGAGGATGGTTGCGCGGGTCTGCAGGCGTGTGGAGAGCGCTGCAGCTGGTGATTGCGTGGAGATGGGCGCGGTTGAGGAGGCCGTGTGTGGTTGGAGGGTGCAGGCACGGTTGAGGTGAAGGTTGATGGGCGCAGGTTGAGCTGAAGGTTCTGCAGGCGCGGGAGAGGGTCTGCAGGAGACTTCAGACGTGTGCGGTGGAAGTGAGCGGGTAGCTTCAGACATTCGGGAAATTTCCCGGATGTCTTAAGTTACTGAAAGGGTGGCTGACGGTTGTTCCGGTGGTGGTGGTTGGCGACGACGGCGAGGGAGATGCACGCTATTGTGCTCACGGTGATGTGGACGAGCTCCTGATGGCGGTGTGGCCTGTCACACCACACGCCCACGGTGGTGGAGACTCGCCGCCACAGTAGAGGCCGGCAGTTTGGAGTGGAAGAGAGAAGTTCTCTCTACACAGTGGTGGGTTGGTGGTGGAGGCCTCCCGAGCTCGGCTGCCTCCCTCCTCCTTTTGTAGTGTCCTACACAAGTTTGAAATCAGCCGTCTGACCAGATCCACCACATCCGCTCCCCCTTGAATGGGTCTTCACTGTGGCCGTTCGATGTTGGAGCGGCAGCCAGCCGTTCCTGCAAGGAGAAGAGTAAAGAAAATAATGTTAAAATATTAGGGTCATTTATATACAGACCCTCAACTTCTATGTTAATGAAAACAATGTACCTAATTGGTTGTCTAATTAGATGAATGCTATTCTAAGCTAATTCTAAATGCACTTAAGATATGAATGCAATGTATGGATTATGTAATTAAATTAAAACTATGAATTAATCTATTTACATCCTAATTTATGCTAAATAAATGTTAGAATTAACCTAATCTGTAGGCACTTAAATACTTAAATAGCCCACAACTATGGGCTTATCAAATACCCCCATGCCTAGTTTTTGCTAGTCCCCAGCAAAATTAAGCGAAACCTAGCACTCTAAGTAGACTAGTCAACTCACTTAGTCTTCCTTCAGAAGCATATTAAGTTCAGGCTCTAGACCCAAGGCTCCTAAGTAGTTGCTAAGTTACAGACTAGGTCGGCTAAAGACAAGTTGCAGGCACAAGTTTCCCTGATTTCTGACTCTACCCTAAAGTTTATTGATCCCTGAGATTAAAGCATCCGTGCCTATGTATTGGTCTGAGTTATTTGAGTTAAAGGATTTTTTTATATATATATATACCTTTTTTTTTTTTTTTTGATTCTTCTAAGTCTAACCTCAGATCAGCTATCAACACGGTCTGTGTCGGATTCATTGTCCCCATTACCATACCTCGAAGGGTACCTGGCTTTCGATGCTTCGAGATAGCACCACGCATAACGACCCCAAGAACTTCTGGCAATCGACACTTCGAGATAGTATCGCCCATGGATTTCTTAAGCGAATTCAGGCCTATGGCAATCGGCACTTCGAGATAGGGCCGCCCATGGTACCTGAACCGCGCAATGCACTTACATGCCCCCAGTAGGATGGATATCCTAAGAGACAAGCACCGAGGAGGTAATATGTTATCATCGCATCATCAAGGTGAGTATATACTCGACCTCTCCTGCGGCGGGAACTCTTCCAATCAAAATGTGTTTTCAAGCCTCTCTTAAGTCAAAACTAAGAGAACCAAATCTCTTTTCATAAAGATAGAAATTAAGTTAATTACCAAACCAAGTGTGTGAAATTTCGATGCTTGGGTTACAAGGACCCATAAACCAAAAGGTAGAATAAGACTCCAGGTACTACCCCACCTTTTAACTCAAACCCTAGTTTCCCTTCCTCAACCTCTTGAGGAATGGTCCGCAACTTAACTCCTACTTATGTTTTTAAGTCCACAAAGGGCCCTAAAGGTCTAAAGCTAGTAGCTCATTTAGCTTCTAAAGTTTGACCCTAGAATTAACTTAGTCTACCCTAGAGTTCTGATTTGCTTAAGACTACAAGATCTAGCCAGTTAAAAAAATTTTTTTTCTCTCTCTTTTTTTGTTTTTCTCTTTTTCTCTCTTCTTTTTTTTTTATATGCTATAAACAAAATGCCTCAGGTCCTCTCCTCCATGCCTGGTTCAAACAATGTCCTCATTGAAAATAAAAAATAGCTAAAGGAAGATATTACCTGAGGCGGAGAAAGGTAGGAGCTAAGGCTCCTCAAGAGTGACTTCGTCAACCAGATGGCCATCTAAAGTTATGTATTGTTTTAACCGTTGACCGTTGACGATAAAGGGAGTTGCTAAAGAGGAAGGATTTTTGATCTCCACAGCTCCATGGGGGAATACTTTGGTGATTATGTAAGGCCCATCCCAACGAGATTTTAATTTCCCAGGAAAAAGCTTAAGTCTGGAATTGAAAAGCCAGACTTGTTGGTTGGGTTCAAAGGTCTTTCGAAGAATAAACTTGTCATGCAAGACCTTAGTTCTTTCTTTATAAGCTTGAGAGGTGTCATAAGCATCATTCCTCAGCTCCTCAAGCTCACTTAATTCTAGAAATCGTGCCTTACCTGCCTTCTCTAAATCCATGTTAACACTTCGAATAGCCCAAAGTGCTTTATGTTCCAACTCAACAGGTAAATGGCACGCTTTTCCATACACAATCCGAAAGGGAGAAGTACCCAAAGGGGTCTTATAGGCCGTTCGATAAGCCCACAAAGCATCATCGAGCTTTTGGGACTAATCTTTCCTATCAGGTCTAACGGTCTTTTCCAAAATATTTTTTATCTCCCTATTTGATACTTCAACCTGGCCACTTGTCTGAGGGTGGTAAGGGGTAGCAACCTTGTGAGTCACTCCCAAACTCTTAATTAACTGATTGAAGTGGTGGTTTCGGAAATGAGGTCCCCCATCACTTATAATAGTCTTGGGGCAGCCGAAACGGGATATGATATTAGCCTTCACAAATTTCAAAACCATAGAGTGGTCATTTGTGCACGTAGGAGTGGCCTCTATCCATTTAGAGACATAATCAACTGCCACCAAGATATATTCAAAACCATGGGACAACGGGATGGGGCCCATAAAGTCAATTCCCCACACATCAAAAATTTCAACAGATTGAATAGGATGTTGAGGCATTTCATTTTTCTTCCCAATCGTTCCAATCCGTTGACATCTAACACAGGCCTTAACAAAATTATGAGAATCCTTAAATAAGGAAGGCCACCAAAAATCGGACTGGAGAACCTTAAAAGCAATTTTCTTAGCACCAAAGTGTCCTCCACAATGAAGTTCATGGCAAAAACTCAGCACACTTTGTTGTTCCTCCTTAGGCACACAAAATCTCAATACTTGGTCTTGTCCAATTCTAAATAATTCTGGCTCTTCCCAATGAAAATATCTTGCTTGAGAAATGAATCTCTTTCTTTTCTGCTCATCCCAAGAGCCAGGAGTTTGTCTAGTGACCAAGTAATTTACAATGTCTACATACCAAGGTAAAGTTGATGTTACCGCCATCAGAGTTTCATCAGGAAATGTCTCGCGAATGTCTTCAAAATAGAGTCATTAAGAGGAAGGTGAGATAGGTGGTCAGCCACAACATTTTCTACTCCTTTCTTTTCACGTATTTCCAAGTCAAATTCTTGGAGTAAGATACACCTAATCAGATGTGGCTTAGAATCTTTCTTAGCAATGAGATGTTTCACTACTGCATGATCAGTAAAAATAACCACCTTAGACCCAAGTAAATAAGACCTAAACTTCTCCAGAGAAAAAACTACAGCAAGTAATTCTTTTTCAGTGACGGTGTAGTTTTGCTGAGGTTCAGTTAAAGTCTTGCTTGCATAATGCAGCACATGAAGTCTTCCCTCAACCCTTTGTCCAAGGACTACTCCCACTGCATAATCCGAAGCATCACACATAAGCTCAAATGGGAGTGTCCAATCAGGAGCTTGGAGAACAGGCATAGAGATCAAGGCTTCCTTTAGAGTTTGAAAGGCCTCGGCACACTTTGAATCAAAACTGAAGGAAAATTCCTTCACTAATAAGTCACAAAGTGGCCTAGAAATCTTACTAAAATTTTTAATAAAGCGCCTGTAAAAACCAGCATGGCCCAGAAAGGATCTAATCTGTTTGACATTCGCAGGCAATGGAAGTTTGGAAATAGAATCAATCTTGGCTTTATCTACTTCCAAACCTTGCTCGGATACAACATGCCCAAGTACAATTCCTTTCTGTACCATGAAGTGACTTCTCTCCCAACTGAGGACTAAACGAGTCTCCTTACATCGTTTCAACACATTCTCCAGGTGCAGGAGACACTGGTCGAAAGATGAGCCATAAATAGAGAAGTCATCCATGAATACTTCAACACACTCATCAATCATGTCCGAAAAGATAGACATCATACACCGCTGGAAAGTTGCAGGGGCATTACATAATCCAAACGGCATACGCCTGAATGCAAAAGTACCGTAAGGACTCGTGAATGTTGTCTTTTCCTGGTCATCAGGAAAGACTGCCACCTGATTGTACCCAGAATATCCATCGAGAAAGCAATAATACTTATTCCCTGCCAATTTTTCGAGAATTTGATCAATAAAAGCCAAACGAAAGTGATCCTTCTGGGTAGCGGTGTTCAGCTTGCGGTAATCAATACAGACCCTCCATCCAGTTGAAGGTCTAGTGACAACTTGTTCACCTTGGTCATTGAGTTCCACAGTAAAGCCTGCCTTCTTTAGCACCACATGAATGGGACTGACCCATTTACTATCAGCAATGGGATATATGATCCCAACGTCCAACCACTTCAGGATTTCCTTTTTTACAACCTCCCTCATATTAGGGTTCAGACGTCTCTGCATGTCCCTAAAAGGCTTGATGGAATCATCAGTATAAATGTGGTGCATGCAGAGTGTAGAGTCTATACCCTTAATGTCAGCAATGCTCCAAGCAATAGCTTCCTTGTGCCTAGACAGGCATTCAATCAAGGCTCCCTCCTGTGCCTCAGACAGCACAGCCGAAATGATAACGGGGAGCGTATCATTGGCACCTAGGAAAACATACTTGAGAGTGTCAAGGAGGGGTTTCAGCTCAAGGTTGGGGGCATGCATGGTTGAGGGTTTCATAATAGATGTCCCCATCTCAGGTAGCAAATCTTCCTTCGACGGAAATGATGGGGGAAGAGACTCAGCAGAAACTCCTAGCAATTCCTCTAGTTCTAGTATATCCCCTTCACATTCCTTCAAGAGATGGGAATGCTCATTTAGCATGACATGCTGAAGGGGGTCATCACATAACATTGCAGGAGTTGCCTCTTCAATCAGGTCATCTATCACCTCAACTTTAGAACAATCCTCAAGTCCAGCTTGTTTGTAAGCATCAAACACATTAAGCCGGATTTTCCTGTTCCCAAAGCCCATTTTCAATGCCCCAGTATTGTAATTAATTGAAGCATGGGAAGTTGCAACGAAGGGGCGGCCCAAAATGATGGAGGGTTTGGTTGGCTTGTTGGTGGGGTCAGTGTCCAAAACTAAGAAGTCAACGGGAAAGAAGAAATCCTCCACTCTTATGAGGACATCTTCCAAAATTCCCCGTGGTGTCTTAAGTGATCGATCAGCAACTTGAAGGATTACAAGGCTAGGCTTCAGATTGCCTCCCCCAAGTTGTTCATACACGTAGCTTGGAAGGATGTTCACCCCCACACCCAGATCAAGCAGAGCCTCATCAATTTGTAAGTCACCAATAACTACAGAGATATATGGGGCTCCTGGGTCCTTAAGTTTCGGGGGTGTGCCATGTTGAACAATTGAGCTAACAGAATCAGGCAGGACAACTTTAGATTGGACCAGTTTTCTAGATTGTCGCTTTTTTGTGCACAAGTCCTTTAAGAAGCGGGTATAAGATGGAATTTGCCTGATAGCTTCAAGCAAAGGCAGGTTAATCTGCACTTGCTTGAAAGTTTCCATAATCTCATCCGTCTTATCTTTGGCTCCAGATGAGCCAGCAGAAGTCTGCCTAGAGGTGGATAAGCGCTCTGGAAAAGGCACTCTCGATCTCTCGGTGGAAGGGTTGTCATGTCGAGTAATGGGTGGAACGGGGGCAACTTCCTCTGGTGAGGTGATTTCAAGCGGAGAAGATTTGGGCAAATCTTCTCCAGTGGGGGTGAAAGTCGGGGTGGATGGTTTTTTAGGGGGTGTGACTATAGGAGCATCGGGTTTGGAAATTTCTTTCCCACTCCTCAGAATAGTCACTGCCTAAGCATACTCCCTAAAGACAATCCCTTTTCCTTTAGGATTTTCCTCAGCAGCACTGGGAAACTTCCAGTCTCCCTCTATCTAACGGCCTCAACAAGGTGTCCAATTTGTGATTTCATCTCATGTATAGCCTTGTCATGAGATTGGATGATGGCACTTTGACTTTCTTGCATAGTTTTCAACATCGCCGTTAATTCATCCATCTCAGAGGTTTTAGGTTGGGCAAAGGTCTGAGGTTGGTTCATTTGATGGTTTTGAAAGGAGTGTGGTTTGTAATTCCCTGAATTTGAGACATTTCCTTGTCTCCATGAAAAGTTTGGGTGGTTCCTCCATCCCTCATTATAAGTGTTGGAGAAAGGATCATTACGAGGTCTTGGACGGAACCCTTGAGCGGCATTCAAATCCGCTTGTACTAGCTCAGGGAATTGGGAGGCCAAGTGGCAATCCACAGTGGCGTGTGTATTGCCTTGACAAATTACGCATTCGGAAGCTTGGGATGTGGAGGTGTTAGGTGTGAATGAACTCGGGTTCGACATAAGCCTTTCCATGTTTTGATTCAGTAATTGAATTTGATAGGCTAAATTCTGGGTGTCCCTTGCTTCATTCGCCTCCAACTTTCTTTGCATGAGAGTGGGCTTTCTATCCATGTAGGCAGAATTCAAGTGAATAGAATTCTCACTCAAAGTATCAAATAAGTTCCAAGCTTCATCCTCAGTCTTAGATAGAAAGGTTCCTGCACAGGCACCATCCACAGTTTGCCTATGCGAATCATTAAGTCCGGTGTAGAACCTTTCAACCAGTTGCCATTTAGGCACCTGGTGATGTGGGCAAAGTCTCAGCAAATCGTTAAAATGCTCCCACGCATCATGAAAAGCTTCCCCATCCTTTTGAGCAAAACTCATAATTTCCCTCCTAAAGTGATTTGTTTTGCTCATGGGGAAGTACTTCTTCAAAAACTCCTTCAGGGCATCCCAAGTATTTATATTATCAAGGGTGTGATACCAATACTTGGCTTTGTCCTTTAGGGAGAAGGGAAAGAGGGTCTGCATTTGAGCGTCATCAGTAACACCCCGCAGCTTCACCGTGGAACAGACCTCGGTGAATTCCTCGATATGCCTGTAAGGGTCTTCCCTAGTAGTACCATAAAAGGAGGGTAGCAAGGATATGGTACTACTTTTGATCTCATATGGATTGTCCCCTCCAGGTCTACGTAGTGCTGGGCCAGCTTGGTTGGTTGGGATGAAATATTCCTTAAGGCTCCTTTGACCGGCCATTTCTACCCTTGGAAGGTCTTTTCTTAGGATTCTTTCAGGTTCAGGATCAAATACAAGTTGTCTCCTAAGAGAACGCCTACCAAGCATGCACTACAAACACAATTCAAACGGACTTGTTTGGTCTTTACAGATTTAGGCTTTTGACTTTAGTTCAAATTGTAGGTGACAAAACAAGTTGCCCAATCAATTATGCGCCTATTGTCAACCTTCAAAATGCCTAAAAAGACCTAGTTGGAACTTAGGTATTCTTCCCTAAATCTCAAATGGTCAAGTAAATCCAAAGACGGAAGATCGAGGGATGCAAGTAGGCCTAAGCCTTCCTTTGAAGCTGTGCTTTTGCGGTGCTCCTCAACTACCCCCAAAAATCCGTGTCAGGGTATCCCCCTCTTTGGATTTACAAAACCTTTGATCTCAAGTTCCAAACACTTCAGAATCCAATGATAGGAGGGCTCTTGTCCTAGTCTTTTCAAGACTTAGGAGTGTCTAAATGAGTGCTTTGGTGCAACAGATATAGGTGTGCATTCACCACAAAATGATTTTGAATTTTGAATCGCACACCACGTTTTACAATCAAGTCCTTGATTTTTAGATATCCCTCTTTTAATTAGTCCTTTTTTTGAATATATGTGACCACTTGTTAGATTGCTTCAAGACAAACTTTGTGGTCTTTGCATTAAATCCTAAATGCAATGCGTGATCAAAAATAGGATGCAAAGTAAGAGAATACGTACCTTGCCTCCAGCGATCTACGATGCAAAAATGCACGCAATGCAGAAAAGTAAATCTAGAGGCTGCTCATACAGACCTAAATGGTTCATCCTAGGGTAGGCAGCTTCTAGCAGGCAGCTCATTTTTTTTTTCTTTTTTTTTTAGAACTACTTATGCACAAGCAAATAAAAGTAATAATAATAAAAATAAAAAAATAAACCTAAATCTAAAGAAAAGGGAACAGACTCCCAAAAATTACCCAACACGGGCCCAAAACAAAATCGGGGAACAGACCCCTCAAAATATGCCCCAGAACAAGGGTTTCAAACTATCTTCAATGAAAAATTAAGTCTGCAGTCTTAATTCTAGTATAATTAAACTAGCGACTAAATACAATGGTGTCCGTTACGTCCTCATCCTTCTCCTCCTTTCAAAATTGCTCGTCCACTTCTCATCTGGCAATGTCAAGGGTCACCTCTCACACAGGCTGATTCTTGCACAAAATTTCTCGCACAGAAAAGAAAATAATAGATGGTCAAATCCCTATGCAATTGACAAAGAATCAAAATAAAATTAGGCGAAATTATTGCATATGTTGCCTCCCCGGCAACGGCGCCATTTGACTGGTCGATCTTTCGCTTTTAAGTCGGTTGCAGTTTAATGTGGTGGAAAAATTGACTTATCAATATATAAGAAGAAATAACCACTCGCAGAGGAGCGGGTCGTATCCACAGGGAGGCAATGATGTATTAAAAATCGCACCAATTAAAAATGTTCGTTCGTAGTTAGTTTGGACAAGAATCAAGCCAAGATTGCCTTTAGATTAAGGTTTAAGCAAGAAACAATGCTGAAATGGCAATTATGAGAAACTAGAGGATATTTTCCGCAATGCCGAATCAATAAAATATTATTAAAAAGTGACAATGGCAGAAAATGTAATTTCTAATTGATGGTTTACTGTAGCAAAACATGGGAATTTTTCCCCTTTGTCTTGCGCGACAAGGAGCGGATGGCCAGGCGTAGGAAGCTCAGAGGAGGTCCCTTGGACCAAGGGCCTCGAATCGGTGGTGGCGGCGAGTCGCGCGGTGGCCGGAGGTGGCCGGACGAGCTCCGGCGGAGGTGCTGGAGCCGGTGAGCTTGCACGGCCTGCTGGCGTGAGATCTGCCGCACGGTGCTGCTGGCGGCTCTACAGGCGCGAGCGAAGGGTGTTGCAGGCATGAGAGCAGGTGCGCAAGCTGTAGGCGCGGGCATGGCTGGTACTGGTGGTGGCCGTGCGGGCGAAGGGATCTGCAGGCATGGTGAGCGCTTATCTGCAGGTGCGGGGAAGAGCTGTTGGAGTTCTACAGCTGTGCGCTGATCTACAGGCGTGGGGGTGGGAGCGGGTGAAGTTCTGCAGGCGCGGTTGGACGAGTCTGCAGGCGCGGGAGGATGGTTGCGCGGGTCTACAGGCACGTGGAGAGCACTGCAGCTGGTGAGCACGTGGAGATGGGTGTGGTTGATGAGGGCGTGCGTGGTTGGAGGGTGCAGGCGCGGTTGAGCTGAAGGTTGATGGGCGCGGGTTGAGCTGAAGGTTCTGCAAGCGCGGGAGAGGGTCTGCAGGCGACTTCAGATGTGTGAGGTGGAAGTGAGTGGGTAGCTTCAGACGTGTGCAGTGGAAGTGAGCGGGTAGCATCAGACGTCTGGGAAATTTCCCTGAGGTCTAAAGTTACTGAAAGGGTGGCTGACGGTTGTTGCGGTTGTTATGAACGCGCGCCCCAGACGTCTTTTAAGACGTATGGGAGGTGGCCCAGACATCGGACCAGACATCTTGGATCACATCCAGACGTCTTACCAGATGTCTGGGATTGTTTCCAGACGTTTGGAAAATAGTTATTTTTCGCACGAGAGATTCGTCTGCACGCCTGTGCGCACAGACCCGCGATTCCTCTCTCTCTCTCTCTTTCCCTCTCTCTCTGCGGTTGCAGACCTGCCATGCACTCTCTCCCTCCTCCTCGCGCGGCCTTAAAAGGCCACGCCTCCCCTCCTGTCGTCTCCACCGTCCCCTTCCTCTTCCCCTTCCTATGCGCGAGAGCGAGCGAGAGCGAGGTCGGCAGCGGTGGCCGCAGTGAGCGCAGAGGAGGTGCGGCGTGCGAGGGCGGAGCTCTGCCGTGAGGGCGAGCTCGCCGGAGCGGCTTGGCCGGCCGGCGGAGGGTGCAGGGGGCGCGGAACGATGCGGAGAGGGACCTGCTGCGGTCTGAGCAGCAGACGCGCGAGGTGCGACGCAGGCGGCGTCGCAAGCGGAAACGTGGTGGGCCCATAACCCACAGGTCCCAGGATTGATAAATGTTGTTCTGCTGTTGTGGTGGTATCTACTGTAGTAGTTTCTTTCCTTGCTGCTGTACTTTCTTACTGTTAGTTATATTCAAGCTGAATGTGATTTATTTTACTGCTCTTTTGGTTACTTCCTTGTTGGACGACTAGGTCTTGGGATTAGTCGAGTCGGTCCTGTTCTCGTGTCTCGTAGGGACTCGGGAGACGGGTCGTTACAAGATGGTATCAGAGCAAGGTCGTCCCGAGAAGTGAATCAACTGACTGGAAAATAACCAATTCGCATGTTTATAGCTAGAGTAGCCACCACAACATATCTCCTGACTTGAGCTCTTAGAAGTTTCGTTAGGTACCGTCTGTTTTGATGTTTCTGTTTGGTTTCGTGTCTCCTTGCAGGAGATGCCTCGTCGCGGGACTGGCGAGACTGGCCTCGGGCGCGGCCGAGGGCGAGGTCGGTGAGGTGGACGTGCTGTTGTTGACGTCTCGGTGGACCAGCCACAACTCCCGGGCATCCAGGCCTAGGACCTCGCCAGATTGATACGAGATATTGTACGAGAGGAGCTCCACCCACCGCCCCGAGCGCCTCCTCCTGGGGCTGCAGAGGGGGAGTCCTCTGTGGGACCACGCGACGGACACGGCGCTGGACACGAGGGAGGGGATGGGCCGTTGCCGCCCCCACCTTCCTCCGACACTTCTGTACATGAGGCACCTTCGCCTGGAGGGGCACCAGCACCTCCCCTACAGCGCCACTTCGAACTTTTCGGATAGTTCCGGAAGCTAAAGCCCCCCTCCTTTAAGGGGGATGAGGACCCGACCGAGGCAAGGGACTGGCTTGAGCAGCTGGAGAAGATCTTCGACACCCTTCGCCCCCCGGTGGAGTGCCGCGTGGCCTTTGCCACGTACCAGCTGGAGAGTGCGGCACACCTGTGGTGGAGGGCGGTCCGGGGACAGGAGAGGGACGAGCCGACGTGGGACCAGTTCGTCACCCTCTTCTGCGAGCAGTACTTTCCCCAGACGTGGCAGGACCAGAGGAGGCGGGAGTTCCACACTCTCCGCCAAGGGACGATGACTGTGAGCACGTACCGCACGCGTTTCTTGGAGCTATCCCGCTTTGCAGCGACAGCGGTAGCCACTGAGGAGGAGCGCCTTTGGAGGTTCACCGAGGGGCTCCGGCCTGCGATCCGGGGTATGTCAAACCCCTGAAGCTGCCTACGTTCCCGAGGGTGGTAGAGGCAGCTATGACTTACGAGGAGATCAACCGGTCCGCGTGAGAGACCGACGGCGGGCGGAGGAGGCCCTTTCAGCCCGACTTCTCACAGGGCCGGCGAGAACGGAGACACGTGGCGTCCGCAGAAGAGCCGTCACGTTGTGCAGGGCCATCAGTGGCCTTTGGGGGCCCTCGACAGGGGCCAGTCGCCAGCACCAGACCCCCGCCTAGTCGACAGCAGGGACTCATTGAGGGCGGGAGTCGGGTTCCCCTCTGCTACCAGTGTGGCCAGGCGGGCCACGTCAAGAGGGACTGCCCATCTAGGGCAGGAGGTCAGCAGATACTTCCCGTGCAGAGCACTGGAGGGCGTGCAGGAGGCCGCGGTTCCCAGGCGCGAGGAGGACAGCAGTTGCGAGGAGGGTACTGGCCAGCACCTACCCGTCCGACGCAGAGTGTGGCTGCTTCGTCCGCACCTAGAGCTGAGGGGCGTATCAACGCCCTAGCACACAAGGACGGCAGAGCTTCAGGATCCGTGGTAGCAGGTATGGTTGCAGTTTCTGGCAGACTCGTTTACACGCTTTTCAATTCCGACGCTACGCACTCGTTTGTCGTAGCCAGTTTCGCAGTTAGTTTGGACCAGGATTATACACTGTTAGAAAATCCGTTCGTAATCAAAGGTCTGAGTGGTCAGCTGTTTGTAGCTGAGGAGGTGTACACGGATTGCGAGGTCAGCGTTGGAGGACATAGCCTGCCAGCTGACCTGATTATGATCCAGATGGAGGACTTTGGTGTGATTCTGGGGATGGATTGGCTGTCCGCTTACCACGCTTTGGTGGACTGTTTTGAGAGGAAGATTGTCTTCTCCATTCCGGAGTTGCCTTCTTTCGAGTTTCACGGACAGCCAGTGGACGGAGGTTTCAGGTGCATTTCGGCACTTCGGGCGGCGAGACTTTTGAGCCAGGGGTGTGAGGGCTTCCTAGCCTGTGTGGTGGCAGAGCCCAGCCCTGTGGCAGACTTCCAGAGCATCCCGGTGGTCAGAGAGTACCCTGACGTGTTTCCAGATGAGTTACCAGGACTACCGCCCGAGCGTGAGATCGAGTTTGAGATCTCACTAGTACCAGGGACCAGCCCCATCTCCACCGCGCCATACAGGATGGCACCGCTTGAGCTGCGAGAGCTCAAGTCCCAGTTGCAGGACCTTTTGGAGAAAGGTTTCGTGAGGCCCAGTGCGTCTCCCTGGGGAGCCCCGATACTGTTTGTGAAGAAGAAGGATGGGACCCTACGCCTTTGTGTCGACTACCGACAGCTGAATAGGGTCACCATCAAGAACAGATATCCGCTGCCGAGGATCGACGATTTGTTTGACCAGTTGCGGGGTGCCACAGTGTTTTCCAAGATAGACTTGAGGTCTGGATACCACCAGTTGAGGATCAGGGAGACCGACGTCTCCAAGACAGCTTTCCGCACCCGGTACGGACACTACGAGTTTTTGGTCATGCCGTTTGGGCTGACCAATGCCCCCGCTGCTTTCATGGACCTGATGAACAGGGTGTTTAGACCGTACTTGGATCAGTTCGTGGTGGTTTTCATAGATGATGTGCTCATCTATTCTAGAGATCGAACGCAGCACGGACAGCACTTGCGGATGGTTCTGGACACTCTGAGACGACGCAGGCTGTACGCCAAATACAGCAAGTGCGAGTTCTGGTTGAGGGAGGTGACTTTCTTGGGTCATGTGATATCTGGTGACGGCCTGGCGGTGGACCTCGCCAAGGTCGAGGCAGTGCTCAGGTGGGAGAGACCGCATTCAGTCACTGAGATTCGCAGTTTCCTAGGACTGGCAGGTTACTACAGATGGTTCATCAGGGGATTTTCACAGATTGCGCGTCCTATGACACAGTTGACCCGGAAGGACGTGCCTTTCGCTTGGACAGACGCCTGTGAGGCGTGTTTTCTGGAGTTGAAGGAGAGGTTGACCTCGGCTCCCGTGCTCACCATCCCTGACAGTAGTGGCGGGTTCGTTGTGTACACGGACGCTTCCTTGCAGGGTTAGGAGGTGTGCTCATGCAGAGGGGTCATGTTGTCGCTTACGCTTCGCGGCAACTGAAGTCCCATGAGCATACCTACCCTACCCACGACCTAGAGTTGGCAGCTGTTGTCTTCGCGCTAAAGACCTGGAGGCACTACTTGTACGGTGAGACCTTCGAGATTTTTACAGATCACAAGAGCCTCAGATATCTTTTTGACCAGAAGGGTGTTTAGACCGTACTTGGACCAGTTCGTGGTGGTTTTCATAAATGATGTACTCATCTATTCTAGATAACGGACGCAGCACGGACAACACTTGCGGATGGTTCTAGACACTCTGAGACGACGCAGGCTGTACGCCAAATACAGCAAGTGCGAGTTCTGGTTGAGGGAGGTGACCTTCTTGGGTCATGTGATCTCTGGTAACGGCCTGGCGGTGGACCCCGCCAAGGTCGAGGCAGTGCTCAGGTGGGAGAGACCGCGTTCAATCACTGAGATTCGCAGTTTCCTGGGACTGGCAGGTTACTACAGACGGTTCATCAGGGGTTAGGAGGTGCGCTCATGCAGAGGGGTCATGTTGTCGCTTACGCTTCGCGGCAACTGAAGCCCCATGAGCATACCTACCCTACCCACGACCTAGAGTTGGCAGCTGTTGTCTTCACGCTGAAGACCTGGAGGCACTACTTGTACGGTGAGACCTTCGAGATTTTTACAGATCACAAGAGCCTCAGATATCTTTTTGACCAGAAGGAGCTCAACATGAGACAGAGACGTTGGTTGGAGCTCCTGAAGGACTACGATTGTAGCATCTCCTACCACCCGGGAAAGGCCAATGTGGTGGCTGACACCTTGAGCCGTAAGGTGCCCGCACGCTTGGCCAGTCTACAGTTACAGAGTTGGAGACTTTTGGAGGAGGTGGGAAGTTGGCAACCTCTAGAGTTACGAGGGTACTGTGGGGCAGTTACGGTGACACGGTAGACCAGGCCAGAGCTGATAGACCGTATCATCATAGGACAGATGGCCGATCCGTACTTGTAGTCTTTGCGCGACAGAGTACTATAAGGAGACCCAGGGGACTTCTTTTTCACAGACCAGGTGCTACGTTTGAGGAGACGGTTGTGCGTTCCCAGAGACGAGGAGCTGTTGAGAGAGCTCCTGACTGAGGCACACGGTTCCAGATTCACCATACATCCCGGGAACACGAAAATGTACCACGACTTGAGACGCGAGTTTTGGTGGAGAGGGATGAAGCGGGATGTGGGTGAGTTCGTGCCATAGTGCTTAGTGTGCCAGCAGGTTAAAGCCGAGCATCAGAGGCCTGCAGGGCCGCTTCCAGTGCTAGAGTGGAAGTGGGAGAGCATCACCATGGACTTGGTGGTGGGCTTACCCATTACCCAGTGGGGACACGATGCAATCTGGGTAATAATGGATAGACTGACGAAGACGGCGCGTTTCTTGCCGATCCGAGTCACTTTGGGACCAGCACAGTTGGCAGAGAGGTATATTCGTGATGTGGTATGACTACATGGAGTTCCGCGGGAGATCATATCCAACCGGGATACCCGCTTTACGTCCCAGTTTTGGGCTGAGTTTCAGCAGGCCTTGGGGACGAGGTTGAGGTTTAGCACGGCTTACCACCCCCAGACGGACGGACAGTCTGAGCGCACGATACAGACACTTGAGGACCTTTCGCGTGCCTGTGTACTAGACTGGAGGGGCTCTTGGGAGGAGCACCTGCCCCTGGCGGAGTTTGCATACAACAACAGTTATCACTCAAGCATCGGCATGGCTCCCTACGAGGCTCTGTACGGACGGAAGTGTACGGCACCCTTCAGTTGGGTTGAGGTGGGGACCAAGTGGGAGGTTGGCCCCAGGTTGATCCGGCAGAGTCAGGAGGTAGTTGAGCAGATCCACAGACGACTCCGCACTGTCAGGAGCAGACAGAAGAGCTACACGGATCGGAGATGCAGAGAGGTGCAGTTTGAGGTTGGGGACCACGTCTTCCTTCGTGTTTCTCCCATGAAGGGCCTACAGCGGTTTGGGGTGAGAGGGAAGCTCGCGCTGAGGTTCGTAGGGCCCTTTGAGGTCCTGGAGTGGGTTGGACCTGTTGCTTACAGACTTGCCCTTCCCCCGCAGCTTTCTGGTGTGCACGACGTGTTCCACGTGTCCAACCTCAGGAAGTACATAGCCGATTCCAGTCACGTACTGAGTCACGAGAGCGTCGAGGTGAGCGACGACCTGACCTACCCCGAGCGGCCAGTGCAGATCCTAGACCGAGCCGTCCGCAGTTTGAGACGAAAGCAAGTACCCCTGGTAAAGGTTTTGTGGAGGTGCCAGCGGTACGAGGAGGCTACCTGGGAGCCTGAGGCGGCAATGCGGGAGCGGTACCCGGAGCTTTTCGTGGGTACGTCTTTTCGGACCGGCTTCGGTCCTCTTTGAGTTTGTTATGGTTATTTGGACATCTTTTCCCCACACCCTAGTTGGCGTAAGTTTTGGGGACGAAACTTCCTTTGAGTTTGTTATATTGTTACGAACGCGCGCCCCAGACGTCTTTTGAGGTGGCCCAGACGTCGGACCAGACGCCTTGGATCACATCCAGACGTCTTACCAGACGTCTGGGATCGTTTCCAGACGTCTGGAAAATAGTTATTTTTCGCACGAGAGATTCGTCTGCGCGCCTGTGCGCGCAGACCCACGATTCCTCTCTCTCTCTCTTTTTCCCTCTCTCTCTGCGGCTACAGACCTGCCGCGCACTCTCTCCCTCCTCCTAACGCGGCCTTAAAAGGCCATGCCTCCCCTCCTGTCGTCTCCACCGTCCCCTTCCTCTTCTCCTTCCTGTGAGCGAGAGCCAGCGAGCGCAAGGGCGGCAGTGGCAGCCGCAGTGAGCGCGAAGGAGGTGCGGCGTGCGAGGGCGGAGCTTTGCCGTGAGGGCGAGCTCGCCGAAGCGGCTTGGCCGGCCGGCGGAGGGCGCAAGGGGCGCGGAACGACACGGAGAGGGACCTGCTGCGGTCTGAGCAGCAGACGCGCGGGGTGCGACGTGGGCGGAGTCGCGAGCGGAAGCCGGGTGGTGCCCTGTTCTGGAAAAATTTCCAGAATCAGACGTCTGGGTTGATAGCCAGACGGCGAGGGAGACGTTTGGAAGATCATACAGACGTCTGAAAGGTGAGTTTTCCACTTTCTTCTTCCTTCCTGTCGACTGATCGTACTGAGGGAGGGAGTTGGCTGTGCGCAGGCTCGGTGATTCGCCATCCAATGCGAATAAGACGTCTGGCTATTGTACCAGATGGCGGAAGCGACCTCCAGATGTCCGGGGTGACCATAGGACGTCTGGGAGATAGGCCAGACGTCCCCGCAGACTTCTGGACATCTGGGAAACCATGCTAAGCAGGTAATTCTCTGATCCACTTTTTAAGACGTCTGGAAGAAGTTCCAGACATCTGATTTTGCACAGTATCGTCTTTTTCGACCCGTTTAGGGCCCGTTCGGGCTCCGTTTTCCGCGATTCGAGTTGCGTTCTTTTCAGAATTAATTCCTCTACCCGTCTACAGTAGCTATACACTATTTTGAGACTTTCCTTGTGTTTGATCCTTGTGATAGGACCTCATTCAGTTGCAGTCTTGGGAGTCGCGGAGGCACGCGGGATTCCCGATCACGCCCCCATTACTCCCGTTGTACTTGGTAGAGTGGCTTTAAGTTATTAATAAAATCTGTTAAATTATGAAACCATAAATAGAACCTAGGACATTGCATGAATCCTAGGAATGAGAAATAGATGGAATGATAGCTCCTAGGTGTTGCATGAATCCTAGGACTGGAAAACTAGATTGTATGATAGATCCTAGGATATGGCATGAATCCTAGGATGGGAAAACTAGTGGAATGTATAATACTGCAGTCTTAGAAAATGGAAAGAGATATAAAGCTGCCTGTAATTTGAATTAACAGCTGCCTGTTGTGAATAGATAACGTGGTTGAGAACATGGATTGTAAGAATGTGAAACTGGAAAGTGAAACCTGGATGTTTGAGTAAAAAGGATGGAACCCTACGGGGAAGTAGGAGTAGAACTCCTGGAAAGTGAATGGAATAGTTTTGGGGAAGTGAGCTGGCCCTTGAGTACGGAGTACCAAGGAGAGCGACTGTCCCCCTGTTTAGTGCAGAGCGGAGCCAGCCGCCCCAGGGACCCGGGGTTAGGACTGGCCACTCTGTACCGACTTGCTGGCCCTCGCGTACGTAATACCGAGGAGAGCTACTATTGTAGGGAGGTACTAGCTACCCCACGGGCCCCGGGGTTCTGCTAGCCTCCCACACCGACTTGTTAGGCCCGCTGGGGCAAACCAGGGTAGTTAGGCGAGGGTGCGCGGATTGTGGAGGGGCAAGGCCCCGGTTTGGTTACTGTGGAGGGGTTGGACCCCTGTTACTGAGAGGGCTCTGCCCTGTACTGGTTCCGTGCTGTGCTTTGGGCGCACCCGTTAACGGAAACGACTGACCGCGTGCCAGTACGGGTTAGCTACCTGTGCGTTTATCGCGCGTGCCGTAGTCACCGTTACGTCTGTCAGTGACCTTGGGGTGGTTGACTGAGGGTAGGATCACCACGAGGGACTCTCCCAGCCAGGAGAGTACCACGTGCTACTTCTACTTTTTGGAAAAGACTACAATCAAGATCGTTCCCACGAGGAACATTCAAGATCAAGTAAAAGATCTGAGAAATAAATGAAATAGTGAGACAATTGAAAGATGTAAATAAAGAAAGTAATAGAACATAACAGCTACTGTACACTCTACTGTTGTCTTTAGTTTTAGTTGCCACTCTACTCAGCGCTTTGCTGACGTGTTACACTCGTTACCTTTTTCTGGACCAGGTGTTGAGCAGCCAGGGTCAGCGGCTGCAGAGGACGCTGGGTCGAGTATGGTCCAATAGAGTTACTACTGTCTTTTGTACCTCTTTGTTCCCATTATAGTGAGTAGTTCTTGTTTCCGCTGTACTTTTCTTTACCTGCAGTTCATGTTATATGATAAATGTTGTTCTACTGTTGTGGTGGTATCTAATGTAGTAGTTTCTTTCCTTGCTGCTGTACTTTCTTACTGTTAGTTATATTCATGCTGAATGTGGTTTATTTTACTGCTCTTTTGGTTACTTCCTCGTTGGACGACTAGGTCTTGGGATTAGTCGAGTCGGTCCGGTTCTCGTGTCTCGTAGGGACTCGGGAGACGGGTCATTACAGCGGTGGTGGTGGTTGGCGACGACGGCGAGGGAGATGCACGCTAATGTGCTCACGGTGATGCGGACGAGCTCCTGATGGCGGTGTGGCCAGTCACACCACACGCCCACGGTGGTGGAGACTCGCCGCCACAGTAGAGGTCGGCAGTATGGAGTGGAAGAGAGAAGTTCTCTCTGCATAGTGGTGGGTCGGTGGTGGAGGCCTCCCGAGCTCGGCTGCCTCCCTCCTTTTGTAGTGGCCTGCACAAGTTTGAAATCAGCTGTCCGACCAGATCCACCACATCCGCTCCCCCTTGAATGGGTCTTCACTGCGGCCGTTCGACGTTGGAGCAGCAGCCAGCCGTTCCTGCAAGGAGAAGAGTAAAGAAAATAATGTTAAAATATTAGGGTCATTTATATACAGACCCTCAACTTCTATGTTAATGAAAACAATGTACCTAATTGGTTGTCTAGTTAGATGAATGCTATTCTAAGCTAATTCTAAATGCACTTAAGATATGAATGCAATGTATGGATTATGTAATTAAATTAAAACTATGAATTAATCTATTTACATCCTAATTTATGCTAAATAAATGTTAGAATTAACGTAATGTGTAGGCACTTAAATACTTAAATAGGTCACAACTATGGGCTAATCACTAACTCATTTTTGGCTAACCTATTAAGATGTTTGTGGTTAATGTGACCTAGCCTATGGTGCCAAAGTTCTACTTCAACATGGGATGCAAGCAGGCAATTTACAAATTTCTCTTGTGAAAAATGAAGAGCATAGATATTTTCATATCTAAATCCTTCAATTAAAATCGTATTTGTTTCTTCTTTTAATATTTTTAATCCAACTTTAGTAAAAAAAACATCACATCCATTATCACATATTTGACTAACACTAAGAAGGTTATGTTTTAAGTTTTCTACTAAAAGAACACTACGTACCTGCTTAGAAGAATTAGAAATATACTTGGAACACCCACTGTCTAGGATCCATTTGTCCTTTTTGATCTACAAAATAGTTTATTAAATCTATTTTAGGTACCCATTTTCTTTTGGGTCCTTGATGGTTAGTACCCTTCAAATCCGTAGGTTTATAGATCACTTTAGTGTTAGATCTATAATTCCTAGGATTCTTGACCTTTTGATAATCCATGCATGTTTAGGTGCATGTGATTTATTTTGTGTGTTCTTTTTATTATTGAACTTGGCTTTTAAATTATTACAAAATTCTGTATTCAGCCTAGTTGTTGTTTTCAGATTATTCAAAGTGTCCTCAAAATGTTCATAAATATCTTCTTATTCTACTATTTTAGCATGCAATTGATTATTAGTTTCTTTTGACATTTCTAGCTCTATTTCTAAACATTTCTCTATTTCTAAGGTTTTATAACTATCATGCAAGACCCTATTCTTCGTTTTAATCATTCTGGCTTTATGATACAAATCTTCATATGCTTGTAATAACTCATTAAAAGTGACTTCAAAGTCTACCACATTTTCGAAACTGCCATTGTTCACCATTAAACAGAGATATGCAACTTCTGTTTGTCCAGATTCCTCAGAAGATGATTCTATGTTGGAATCACTATCATCCCAAGTTGCCTTGTTTGCCTTTCTTGAAATTTTCTTCTTCCGATAGAGTTCTTTGTATTTCTCCTTTTCTTCCTTCTTTTTGATCATCTGACAATCTTTTTGTACATGCCCCTTTTTCTTGCACTCAAAATAAATAATGTCATTTGTAAATTTATTTACTTTCTTACCTTATTTTTAGATGAATCTTCTAAATCTTCTCGTTAGAAGAGCAAGCTCCTCTTCTTCATTAGAGTTGGAATCATCCAGATCCGACTCCTCCTTTATAGCTTTAAATCAAGCTCCTTCTTCTTGCTTATGGATTTTTCTTCAATCTTCTTATTTTCCAATTGGACTTCATATGCCATGAGGCTTCCAATCAAGTCATCCAAGGAAGGAGTAGAAAGATCTTTCGCCTCTTGGATGGATATGGTCTTTGGGGACCAATCGCTTATAAGGGATCTCAAGATCTTCCTTACAAGCTGCTCCTCCTTCAGCTTGACTCCAAGGTTCTTCATTAGATTTATGATCTCTCCAAATCTTGTGTACATTCCTTTGATTATTTCACCTTTCTGCATCCTGAAACACTCATAGCTTTCTATTAGAATAGAAATATGTGTTTCTTTTACCTTACTTGTACCCTCGTAGGTGACTTGCAACGTGTTTCATATCTTGTATGCAGACTCACATACGAAGATACGGTTAAACTCTTCCCTTGATAACGCACAGTAGAATGCATTCATTGCTTTCACATTTCTCGCGATCCTTTTCTTTTGTTCTGTAGTCCAAACAACACCTTGTGGCTCCGGATCCATGTACTTCTCTTGGATAACAGTCCATGAGTCCACATCCATGGCCTTGATGAAGATTTGCATCCTCCTCTTCTAGTATCCATAGTCCGTCCCATCAAAGTGGGGAGGACGTGTGGATGACTATCCTTCGATGCGTGTGACAGAAGATGCCATTGTGAAAGAAAATGGTCACTTCTATTCGCAACCCACTCTAATACCACCTGTAGGATCTGTAAATCACAAGCACACTAGAAGGGGGGATGAATGGTGTGGAAAAAAAAATATTTGCAAGACAAGTCAAACCATAAAATGCATAAGATATATAGTGGTTCCCCTCACTTGGGTACTCCACTACCTAAGTCTCCCAACTTAGGATTTTTAACTCAATTCTCTCAATCAGGAGGAAATCAATTTACTAAAACCTGAGGTAATTAACAGGTTACCTCAGCCCAATTACATGTTATTAAAAAGAAATAAAGATACAGGTGTAAGCAAAGTATAAATAAAAGCTTACAACTATCCTGAAGTCTCCAACAATTATATTGCTTAATATGAGTATGTAAATTAATCTAACGAGAAAATTAAGGCATAAAACAAATGAATTTTTCAGAGAACACGATCGCCTTGATGGCTTGTTGCAAGTGGAGAATGGACTTGAGAGAATTGCAACAAGACAAGCTCTTTTGTAGCTAGTAATTTGAGAAATGAAGGTGTATGCAAAGATAGAATTTTGGCTTCTTGGTTGTGTGCAAAGGACACTCAAGAAGTGCTTATATAACCCACTAAGCACCTTCCCTACATTTACTAGTTGTTAGGGGCAACTTGAGAAGATTAAAAATAGGTTTAATTGCAAAATAGCCATTCAGATTGGTCACAACAGTTAGTTGGTACCGGTACTAAATACTTACTGTCAGCCCAACTAAGTCACTAGGTACAGGTACTCATGATGAGTACCGGTACTTGTGACTAATAGAATTGGGTCTAGTGACCTACATATATCAGTACTAGTGATTAGTACCGGTACTTGTAAGGTCCAGGAAAAACCAAGTGCACAAACTATGACCACTTGGTACCGGTACTCACGATGAGTACCAGTACTTATTGTTCACAGTTTGGGACTTAGGCCCAAGCCTGTGCCTAGCATGTACCAATACTTATGCCCAATATCGATACTTGATACAAGTACCAAATTTTGTAAGTGTAAATCAATTTTTAAAGAAATCCAACCTACTCTAAACAACTTGATTTTGAAAAAATCAATTTGAGTTTTGAAACGAGTGAATGAACGATTTTCTGAACCCTAATTATCTCTACTTTGATTTTAACTCCTAGATTCTATTTTACTTCTTAGGAGATGTACAAAGATTCTAAAAAATAATTAATACAACAAAAACTAGTCTTCTAATCTTCTTCCTTCATATGCAATCTTGTAGCTTACATCCATAGGCTCTTTTGACCTGTAATATTTCATAAACACATTAGATTTAAAAATGGTTTTGTTAACACCAAAACATAGAAGGGAGATGGAACTAGGTTCCAAAAATTTTAAATGATCAAATTGAGTTTATATTAGTGTAATTGGATTAATTACGATGGGCTTAAGTCTTTTTTATTTGATTCTCATTGAGTAAAGAGCTTATGGCCAATTTTGACTGTTGATACTATTTACTTGGGTAGCGTTGGCCAAGGAAATCAGTGGCACTAATTAGAGGTCCTTGTGATGATCCAATTGGTTTTAGAGAATCACCCAGAACTCCTTAACACTAATTAATAGTGTACAGGACTCTAGGTGATCATATCACCTTGGTGGATTTGTATCACTTGCCCACCTAGGTAACACTTTTACTTGAATTTAAATTGTTTTACTTATTAGTCGAAGGGCTGAATGAGGTTTCATGGATTATAACCATGGTATGGAATTGATTTGCAAAGGCATTTAAGGTCCGAGTTGTACTCTCCTTCTTTATTGTCTACAGTGAAAGGAGGAGAGTCGCTTAGGGTTTTCCGAGGTCTAATGAGCTTGGATTTGTTTTTCAAAGGATTTTAGATTCCTTTGTGAATGTTTGCAACATTTTAAAATTAGTTTAATCTATTGAATTCGATCTGGGATCTTTAGCATCAATGCCTAAGTTCCAGGTTGATATTGATACTTGGAATTTCAATCTAAGTTCTAATGGCCTGGTCAAGAAGTTAGAATGATTTTTGAAGTTTATAAAACTCATTTGAGTGTTCTGATGATGTTTTGAGTCTTTATATCAGGTCAGAGAGATGTTTTTGCTGATATAGTAGCTATAGCAATTGTAGTCCGAATGAAATTTTGATTCAATCATGTATTTTAATGGATATTGGGTGTTTGATAAATGCATAGTTATTCATGACAAGATGACTATTTATGCAAGCTCCTACACTTAACATTTAATCCCACATTATAAATATTGCATAATGATTGCACCACAAAAATACGCCTGCAATTGTGCCGTCTTATGCTATTTCCTAGCATTACCAATGCATATTAGATCTCCATAGTTGCATTGTAAAAATACACACATGCATGGATTTAATTAAGAGAGGAGGAGAATGAAATAATTGGCCTCGCAATTCACATTTTCTTCAAGTGCTGCTTCACAATATTTCCATCTCCAATTTTATTTCTTTTTGATTTTAAAATCTTTCTTCTAGCAGCTGCTATGCATGGCCTCACCTTCTCCTCGCGCCATGCTCTGCAGCAGGCCCTTCCCTGCGGCAACCTCTCCCTGCCATGAGCCGTGCATGAGCCATGCACAGCCAAGGCATGGCTATGCATGGCTTTCTACTTCTATAAATATAGGGCATCTTCTTCTTCTTCAAGTAGCCTAGTCCAACGCCAAAAAAAGACCCAACACAGCAGCACCACCTTTTCCTTCCAAGCCATCCTCTCCTCCCTCTCCCTCCACACGCTGGCCCTCCTCCTCAGAGGAGACACCTAGCGGATAGGAGCACCTCACGGTGGTGCACAACCACTACCGTGAGTCCACCACCACCCAGCTCACCATAGAGCCGGTGGGCATGGTGGCTCTTCCCTGATTTCTTCGTTTCCAGCCATTCCAGCCATTGGAACGGTAGCTTCAAACTTTGAAGCTCAAAGCTCCACACGCAGCAGCAAGGGCAGCAGCAGCCGCCCCACTCCTTTCCGCACAAGCCTGTAGGCCGCCTTCGCCTTTCCTCATGTGCCTGTAGGCACCATCACCTCCCGCTTCTCCACCCTGTCGCGCTCTCTCTTCCGCCCGCAGCCGGCCACCACACATCACTGCAGCGGCTGGCCAAGCCTTACCACGCACTTTAGCAGCAACCGCAGGCCACCACGCATGCCTGTAGGCGCCCTTGCTTCCCTCTCTGCGAGCTTCTCCACGCCTGCAACCGGCCGGTGCAAACCTTCTTCCTCGTGCGCCAGCCACGAGCCGGCCGCACTCACATCACCTGCAGATCCCAGTTGTGTGGTTCGCCCAGCCACTGTAGCCATTGTTCACGCATTTCTGCGGAACACTGTGGCTACATTGGGGTGACCGGTGAGCTTCTCACTTAACCGGTCACTCGGTGCGTTGCTACCGCCGTTCGCCCGCACGTGCATCTCGCCCCGCGTCTCCCGCACGTCAGCTAGCCCGTGCGTCTACCAGCCCACATACGCCTGCCTTCGCCCACCCTACTCGCTCGCATGCGCCCGTGTCACCCGCTTCCTTCGCCCGCGTTCGCATCTTGACGCAACGCTGCGCACTGTGGCCCCTCCTCTCTGTGCCACTCCCTCCAGTGCACGTCCTCTGCGCGTATATGCGCCTACGTGCACGTGGAGAACTTTAGACGACGCTCGCTGGTCTGCAGATGCCTTAACCCTCCAGCAGTGCCCTCTCTCTCCCGCTCTCTCTCTCTCTCACTCTCTCTCACAACACTCTCTCACTCACTCTTTACCGACGCTCACACACACATACACTCACACTTCCATACACACACACACACCTATACACTATTATATACATATATATATATATATATATACGTATACATATATATATTGATATATATATACGTATATTTATATATATATATATTTTATATTTATACATATAGTAGTACTTATATAGTTATGTATTAGTATACATACATATATATATACATATATCTTCATACTTATATATATATATATACACATATATATTTACATATATACATATACTTATATACATATAGATATATATATATAAATATACATATATCTATACATATATTAATACTTATATAAATATGTATTAGTCTATATACATACATGATGAGAACCTCATCATGAGCCATAACTAGCTCATTTTGACCCAATACAAAGGATAAAAGCTCCTACATATCTCAAGGAAAGGCTTAACTCAGAGAATTCTGAGTTTGAGAAGAAAACAAGTCATAAGGGGTAAAAGTGCAATTTTACCAGTATAATCTGCATATAGGGTAATTCAGGGCCCAAACATAGGTCAAAACAGCTTAATAAGAATAAAAGTGGGATGAGATGATCTAGCAAGGGCTACAGCACTTCCAAGGAACCAAATGATAATCTGTAACCCTAAAACAACCCACTTCAATTCACAAGGTTCGAGGCAAAGTAAAAATAGAATAAACCCTCTAAAATTCATAGAAAAATAATCTCTGGGGTTTAGAACCATCAATTTGGCCTTTAGAACCCATTTTGACCTACATTGAGAACCATGCCCAATTAATAACTTAATATTGGGTTTTTGCGCAAATTGACCGGTCAAACAAGGTTTAATATGAAAATAAAATTCACCATCAGATTCCTTAGGTTCTAATTAGTCATGTATAAAAACTTGAGCCTAAGAAGAAACCTCCTTGACCGACTTTACACTTTGGTCCTCATATATTTACTCTTTGGCCCTCAACTTTTGAACCCTCGCATTTAGGCCCCTAACTCTCCTTCGTTCTTTGCAAACAGGTCCCTCCTGCAAAACCCTGCCAGCACCATGCTCCGGCGACCTTGCGCGGAGCATGGCGCCGCGCAGGGTGAGGTGGAGGACCTGGCAAGTGTACCGGGGGTGCCCTGCGTCGTCAGCCGTCGCAGGAGCACCCCCATGGTCATTGTAGCCCCCCATACCGGCCGTGCGAACGCACGGACGGTATGGGTTCGTATTCCGACCATTCTCCGGCGAGGGAGACACGTCGTCTCCCTCCGCCTTCCTCCCTGCTTCAACCCTATAAATACCCCCCGCCGCTCCACCGACGAAAGCAGCCTGGATCTGACGGAGAAAACCCCCAATTTTCCTCTCTTCTCACTCCGGCAGACGCCCACCAGCTCCGGCGGTTCTTCCTCCTCCTCCTCTTCGCTCTGCCGCAATACCAGCAGCAGAGACTTCTTCCCCTGCTCTTTCCGCGTCGCGCAATACCGGCGCGCGCTGCCTCTGCTCCGTCGTCACCGCCGTCCTTCCCCCACTGGGCATCGTCTTCTCCGGCGACAGTCGATACGACTGTCGCCCTGTTCCTCCCCCTTCGTCCCTGCAGTTAAGTTAGACCTACTCCCCTTCTCCTCCTCTTTCTTTCTCCGCTTTCGATTTAGTCAATTAAGCCCTCTACCGACCCTGTTCACCCTCATCCTCTCCGCCTCCGACCACCCTCCGGCGAGCCGCTCCCATCACCTCAGCAACCCACACGGCTCGCCGACCACCGCAGAACTTCCGCCTCCTCACCCTGATCCTCTTCCGCCCCTCCACTTCCCACCAAACACCCTCTGCAGATCCACCGAACACACCCACTCCTTCGCTCACAGTTTGACCTAGGACGACCTGATAGCTCCATCTCGCCCCCTGCAGACCCCCTGACCACCTTCGCCGTGCCACGGCGAAGGTTCCCCGCCTGTCTGATTTGGCCGAGAGGTCGTTCTATTGATTTCAGGTTTCAGGCCTTGACCGCCATTGGCGAGGAAGCTCGAAGCTTGCTCGAGGTTGCTCCAAGCCGAGATATCCCAGGTTGAAAAGCCACGGCCAGCGCGAAAGAGTCTTGCGCACACACCCTGGCCCTCAATTGGAGTTGCGCGCCTCAACAGCTGTTGCAATTGGAAGCACCATCCCTGCTGCAGGCGTGAGAGAAGCGGGGTGCGCGGATAGTCCCACCTCGGGAGTTTCTGAAGCCACACACCCACATAAATTGCAAAAGTGCCACCATCTGTTTGCCTCAGTTACCACGGGGTGAGGTCCCTCTCACCCGACCCGACCCGACTCGGCCTCGTCCGTGACCACGCTCCGCGGACCTGGCCCGACCCGATTAGACTGACCTGCACTCCTCGCCCACCACGCACGCCGGTGGGCCTGGACCCGGGCCTGACCCGAACCCGATTACCCGGTAGCGCTCTGGGAGAGCTTCCGAAGAGTGATTTCAGAGAGAGAGATACGCGGGGGAGGGGGGTAGAATAGGTTTTTGCCTCTTGACGAAAAAAAACTCTGAAGTGTGCAGGCCAAAAAAGAAGACGAAGCAGACCCGCTGAAGAAGAAGGAGCTGCTGCACTGTAGCGAAGGCATCGTTAAGTCGTCTCAGCACCGGGGCAGACGACGGAAGGTCAGCAGCCAAAGAAGAAGGAGACAGGCTGAAGAAGAAGGAAGAGCAACGGCCATCGCGAAAGAAGAAAAAGAGAGGTCAAGGCAGGTGAAGACAAAGAAGAAGAAGGACTGAAGAAAGCAGAAGAAGAAGAAGAAGAAGAAATGAAGAGAAGCAAGAAGCAAGAAAAGAAGAAGACGATCTGACGAAAAAGAAAGAAAGGAAACAAGGAAGAACAGAAGAAGAAGAGCACGAGGGGAAGATCTGAAGAAAGCAGAAGAAGAAGAAGAAGAAGAAGAAGAAGAACAGGAAGAACCAAAGACAAAGAGGAAGAAAGAAGAAAAGAAGAAGAAGCCAAATTTTCATCTCTCTCTCTCTCTCTCTCTCTTTATTTTTGTAATAGAACTTGTATATCTCTAGAATACAACTTGCTCCCTGAGTTCGACCTCGGGAACTCTTTTATTTTTCCGAGTAAAAAAATTTTATATGAAACGTTGGTAACAACCGGCTTTACTACAACGTTACAACCCGGTAAAACCGACGTTTTCAATACACATATAAATATATATACATCTATATACTTATATATATATATATATACATATATATACACATATACTTAAACATATATATATATATATATACGTATACTTACACACACACACGCACACACACACACACACATATATATATATATATATATACACATACATATATACATTTATATCTATATAACTATATATACATATATACATATATATATACATATACATCTATATAGTATCATATACATATAAATACACACACACACACACATATATATCTATGTATATATATATATATATATCTATACATATATCTATCTATACATATACTTATATATATATATATTTACATAGATATATATATACATATACATATATACATATACTTTTATATATATATATATATACATATATATAAACCTATATATTTATAACCATATATATATATATATATGTAGATATATTTACATACATATATATATATATATATTTTCACATTATTTACCATACGTGGTATCGCGGAAATATCTGCACTAGTTGCTGATATTCCCCAATACATGCATACAAAAAGCATGGTCACATACATCTTCCACCATCCATCCCACACCCTACGCGGCACCTCGTCCTGTTGGTTGCGTCTTTCTAGATGACGACCGACTCGACACAGTGCTACACTCCATCTCCCCCTCGACCCCCACCCCTTTATACATATATAGTATATACATATATATATCTATACTGTATTTATTTCTATTTCCCTCGCATGCCCATAAAAAGATAAAAAAAAATATATATAAAAGAGTAAAGATAATCCTTGACTTGTAGGTACTCCGTCTTGCAAATAGCAAGACCCGTTTTGGAACCCTGTTTTGACTCAAAGCCAAGAACCCAATTTTGAGGGTGTGCCTCAAGGACAAAGATTACCAGAAAAAAGATATAATTAGAAAAACACCAAAAACACAATAAACGAACGGAAGAGACTCGTTGTAGGAAAGGCGTAGAAACTTGACTTGTACCCCACTTCCCTGAGTTCGACCCTGGGCCTAAAAGTGACTAAGATAAAATCAAGTAGGCCAGGATAAAAATTTTGTAAAGAGATGGTTAGGTCCGATTTAGGTTAACCACTATACACACTTCAATGATAAAATCATCATATTAACCTATTCGGGTCCGGCATCACATAACATCCATCATATTACATTCAGGATGATTTGTATAAATTGTATAGTAATTCATATATTATTGTGGCCAGGAGATAGGGTGAAACATTTCAATGCTTCAAATGAAAAATCTGACCGTACAGATGGATCCGGAGCAATGATCGTAGTCAGGCAATGCAAAAATCACCTTGATCGGAGCACCAGGCTTCCTCTACAAGTAAAAGAAGATGGACAGTCTGGATGGTACCACATGGCACCATCCAGATCACCCAACATAGCCCATCCTGCCTCCTGAAAAGTACCTCCCACACATGATCCTAGTTGTTGGATGAAAATCCAACAACTAAGATCACACGACTACTGACTGCAGGAAAATCGTAAAGTTGACACATAGGCCTCAGTAGCATAGCGGTTGGGAGAGGCACTCTTAAGCTTTCAGCATGAGTTCGAGACCTCACGCTGCCACCCCATGCCTTCGACGCATCCAATTTCAATCAAGACCACACGATCTTAATCTTGCAGCACTGATAGAGATCACCGTCGAGTGCTCCATCTCAGATCCAAGGGTTGCGGACTCCATCGGCTGCGTATGCGAGCGATCACGTGCCATCACGTGTGCGATCGTACGTGTGGCTACGGCGCAATCCAAAGTGATGATACACGTGCTTCATCACGCATCAAACGGCCATCAAGCGCAAGGCGTGATACAAGGCACGATCCTCTTCACTCGTTCAAGACGACCATAATCACTCTCAGCCGTCGGATTTCAAGAGAGGTGCGATATGTGCATGCCTGAGTGATTCGAAGGTGCGATCAACATGCTCTCCCCAGCCATCTAATGCAAATCAGATGATTGTCATCCACCCTTGGCAATGAAGGTGTGCTGCATGCGATTGGGGTGTGGGACCCGCACTCTCTCCACTCTTTAATGAGGATCCAGCGGCTATAAATGGTTCTCGCACCATCCAGCTACTACCTTCATTCCTCCCCAGCAACAACTTCCGGTGTTTGGCCAACGGGTGCATGGGACTTGCATGCATGTCCCATGTGCCCCCATTAAACCCATGACCGCAATACACCCCCTCCCACTAGTATATAAACCCCATGAACCTTTCCTTTCCAATCCATCTCTACCTAGTTATTCCTCACCTATGCAAGCGCTCCAAGAAGCCTCCCGAGATCCCAAGATCTCATTCCCAAGCTCCATGGCCTCCTATTAGTATAATACTCCCATACTACACAAAATATTCAACCTTACACTCACCCCCTTCATAGGAGACCACAGAGTCATCCCTTCACCTCCGTTCAGGTAAATGCTCACCTCCACCTCCTCACCACCATTCCTATAGCTCGGTCAAGTGGCCCTCTACCTGGATTCCTCCCACACCTCATCCTTAACGTCCATCAACTCAACTTCTTCATCCAAGCAGCCGCCAAGTGCCATCGTCTCACCAAACATCCATTTTGGGAGATTCCTCTCACCTCCACTTCCTTTAGCTTGTTTAATATATTTCTGCTCAGTGTAATTGTAATAAACTTCATTTGATTTCAATATATTAGTTCTCCTTTAGTTCTCTACTCTCGCTCTTTACTTATTTCTAACCTAGTTCAATTTGCTCGTGGTTTTGATATTCTGTTATCATAGTCATAAAAGGAAAAAAAATAACAAAGCCCTAAAAAGTACCAAAAAAGAAACAAAGAGAAACACGGATTTCAAAGAAATAAATGTCGCCTCCCTATGTTCGACCAAGGGCTCCCTTTTGAGTTTCGGTTATAAATTTATTTGGTAGCAATATTTTATGACTACGACGATGGGTTTTCCAAAGCCCTGACTTTATTCGCAAAAAAATGCACTCATCAGTGTTCTTATGTTTGTATAGCTTGGTTGGGAAGAGATTTCACTTAAAGATACATTCTAGATGATTGAGCATAGTGTAGATGGTATTGATCAGAAGTTGGAATAACCGAGAATGGCTTGTTAATGTTTTTAGGTAGTAGTAGCTCAGCTGCTCTGACTGAACATAGATGAGTTGATTCAAGTGCCTTTGATGCATTGGAGGTTCAGATGATTGTCTTAGAGAGAATTTGATAGATAAGCATTCATGTATAAATGTAGATTTTATTTGTATTGGAAAAAAGTTGTAAATCAGTGTAGAAAACCTTTGTCAGTAAACATGCATAGCGAAAACTATCCAAAATCTCTACTTGTTCAATTCAACTTTTATATCATGTTTGACGTTTGAATTTGGTCTTAAATGATTTCTGGAGGTTCATATTGACTTAATCGTCATTTCTAGAATTTTTGTGATCATTTTACGGCTTGATTTCATTTTCTGATCATTTTTACAGCCTTTTCCAAGTTGTTACTGAAATATAGATGAAAAGTACAAAATAAGGTAAATAAATAAAAGAAATGTGTCTTGAGTGAGAGTAAGATGTGTTTGAGGTGTGTGTGTCATTTGTTTTAGGTTTTGAAGCCTTTAGTTAGGAGAACATATCTGTAGAAGTTCTAGACTTCTTAAGTTAGAAATAAAGGAAACAAAATTAAAAAAAACCAAAAAGAGTCTTCTTCTCTTCTCTCATTTCTTTCTCACCACCTTTTTTATTCTTATAAAACTCAAAATAAAAGCAAAAATTCAGAAAAATTCAAAAGCCGTAAAAATTACCTTTGTATATAGTGTAAATACATTTATATAGTAATAAGTTAGTAATATATAGTAGTTTATTTAAATAGAGTATGTATAATATATATATATTATTTATATGTGAATAAGCTATATTGATTATTTATATTACGTTATTTGGTATATATTATATATATGTATATAATGTATAATTAATTATAATAAATGTATATAACTTATATGTATATATAACTATAACTATATGTGTATACTAATATATATATAACTTAACATACTAATTACAGTAACTATTATGTACAGTAATGCATCTATATTATTTATTTATCTAGGAAGTACATATATTTATATAAGTTAATAAAGCATATTATTAAGTTAAGTCAATGTAGATTAGTAAATTAATTAACTAATGAAGTACTTTATACTATATTCTTGGATACTATAATTTAACTTATTTTAATTATATTTATGACCTTCTTTATAATGTAAATTACTGTGTACATTACATAATTTATATGTAATATATATAAATTCATGTAAATTAAATGTGTAAAAATAATAACAAAATAAATTATTTTATTCAAAAATCATAATTAACCATGTAAATATGCAAATTAAGTAAATAATACTTCAATTAGGTAATTATAACATTAATTTATAGTGTAATTAAGTAATTAAAGTAAGTTATGACATGTAAATTTAACTAATTTTAACTATTTTTAAAATATGTTTATATATTTAATTAATGTACAATAATCATACCAATCAAAAGCCCTATGTGCTTGCTGCAAGATTATGTAATTTAATTTTAATTTAGAACACTAATTCAACCAAAATTAATGGCTTAAACTTTGAAATAAATCACATTTGAAATGCTGGCGTAGCTGGAATTAGCACTAAAGATAGCACCGCATTGAGAGTTTTGAGAGCGCTAAGGCAGTATATCAGGAATGGCACCCTTAGCTCCGGTCAAGCGGCTACAACATGGTGCCTACGGGCAGCCTTGTGTGACATTAGAAACCCCGTGCACTGCATGTGCCATTGGGCACGTGTATGCATCTGGGTCACACGTGCATAAGCACGTGTGTGCTTGTGTGTGCACATGTCTGTGTATCCCTATAGGATGGCCTCCAAGTGCCATGCGGTGTTTATAATGTGGCTTTACGCTCCTATTGTTTGCCCTTGTAGTGGTATCGATCCGGCCCCATTGGGGTCATTGATCCTGCAAACAGGCAGAGGCCAAAACCGAAATTTTTTTAGCCATGTGAGTTAAGTGTTTAACTTAAAAGAAAAAACTAAGTGTTCATACTGTGTTAAGTGTTGTGTGAGTATAATGTGTGCGTGCTATGTGTGTGCATAGTTGTTACGACCCAGTTCTTGGATCCCTACAGGATCCGAGACTGGCTCGCCTCGACTAATCCCAAGACCCCGTCATCCAACAAGAAATAACCAAAAAGCAGGAAAGTAAACCACATTAACATATGCAATATAACTAAGTAGTAAAAATGTACAAAGCAGTAAAGGAAAGTAAAACTGTTGTTCCATTACATACCACCACAACAGCAGAAACAACGGAAGCGAATGTAATAGTAACAAGAATAGTAGCTAAAAGTCTGAAACTCACTACAACAGTAAGGGGAAGCAACGAGAAAGTGCTGGAAACTACGGCTGGGCTCAACTAGGCCCAGCACCCTCCTCAGTTGGAAGCTCGGGTTGCTCAACTCCTAGACTTGAACAGTGTTATGAAAAAGATAGAGTAAGCAAACGTTGAGTAGAGTGGTATCTATACTATCTAAAGCAGTAAAAGCAATAGGTTTAATTCTCTTTTCTAGTTATTTTATTCTATAGATGTTTCCTTTTCATTTTTCACCCATTTTCCTTAAACTTTCAGATTTTCTTGATCTTGCATGTTCCTCTTGGGAACGATCTTGATTGCAGTCTTTTCTAAAGAGTAGAAGGTACACATGGTGCCCTTTTGGCTGGGAGAGTCTCCCGTGGTACTCCTACACCCAGTCAACCACCTCGAGGTCACAGACAAGACGTAGCGGTGACTGCAGCACGCTTGGTAAGTGCACGGGTAGCTAACCCGCACTGACACGAGGTCAGTCGTTTCCGTTAGCAAGTATGCCCAAAGTATAGCACGGAACAATATAGGGCCTAACCCTCTTAGAAATAGGGGTCTCGCCCCTCAGAACCAAATAGGGGTCTCACCCCTCCATAGTCCACACACCCTCGTCTATCTACCCCGGTTTGCCTAAAGGGCCTAGCAAGTCGGTGTAGGGTGGCTAGCTGAACTTCGGGCCTTGTGGGGTGCCTAGCTCCCTCCCTACAGTAGTAGCTCACCTCGATACCGTGTACACAAGGGCCAATAGAAGTCGGTGTAGAGTGGCCAATTCTAACCCCGGGTCTCAACCCAAGGGTAGCTAGCTCTGCTCTGCACAAAAAGGGGACAGTTGCTTTCCTCGATACCACATACTTAAAGGCCAGCACACTTTCCATCTACATTCTAGATTTTCCATCTAACCACAGGAGCTCTACTCCTAATTCCCCGTAGGGTTCATGCTCATGTTTACCACATTACTTCAATCTAGATTCCACCATTCATAATTTAGTTCTCATTTATGTACAGGCAGCTCGTGTTTCCATAATTCAATACATGCAACTGATGATTTCACAGGTAATTGTTCATTTATCTCAGGCAACTCATATTCTAACAGGCAGCTCACAACTATATTACAGGCAATTGCTAGCAGTTTAACTTAATCAAGAATACAAATACAATCATTCAATACAACTGGTTCATTCATTTCTCTATCGTAGGGTTCATGCCACATCCTAAGGTTCCAGTTGGCTAATTCCACAAGAACATTCTTATTTAAGATGATTAAGAAAAGTACACCACTCTACCAGATAATTCGGGAGTACTGGGGGCTCGAACTACAGACCTAGTCATCTCTACGAGCCCTAAACATGTGGCTGGCTGAAATCATATACCAAGGAATACATCACAAAAGGAAGGTTCAAAATAGTGTACGAAGGTTTCTAGTATGTAGAGAAACTTGCAAGGAAACTACAGATACTTTGTTTGCGTAAAACAGATCCCGATCAGACCCTAAATGGGTCAAAAACATGTCTTCTGACCAAAATCAGATGTCTGGGAACAAGTCCAGACGTCTTAAAAGATACAAAACCTCACCTTAAGTCCCTGCGGTGTCCTCAAACATCCAAGACTCCTCTGCGATCATCTAAAGGCAGTGCCAGATGTCGGACCACTACTCCAGTCGTTTGGTGAGCTAATTAGATGTTCGAAAGTGCGTGGAAGGGCGTTCTGTGCTCCTTCCCAAGGTAGCTCCTGCATATGACAGTGCAGCCAGCCAAAATCAGGCAAACAAATCCTTGTGTGGTGCGGCCTGCATGACCATAGCCGCAGATAGAACGTACCTTCACGATAAAGGAGCTTTCAGACATCTGGTCTTGATTCCAGACATCCAGATGCTCCGCCAGTCATCCGAACTTCACTCTAGATGTCTGATACTGGAAAATTTTCAATATCAGAACTCGCTCCCAGCACTCTCCACCATGCTTCACCTCGCTTCGCCGTAGCTCTAGCCACTGCAGGTGGTTGAGGACACTGCTCCGTACTCTCTCCTCCCGTATGAGCCCACAGTGGCCATGCGAGCTCCAACAAGCTTCCACCGAAGCTCCTGACCTTGGTCTCCTCCTCCTATCACACTCTCCTCTTTATCGCCTACTCTCACTCATCCTCGCTAACCTCCTCTCACGGCAGTGAAGGTGGGGTGTGGTGGTGGTGTGTGGAGTGGAGAGGAGAGGAGGGGAGGGGTAGCTTTTATAGAGGCTGGGGGTTTAGGGTTCGGCAGGGAGAGGAGGAGAAAGGGGAGATAGAAAAGGTCATGCACGCTGCGCGTATGCAGGGCGCAGTACGCGTATAGAAATTTCATTTTCAGATGTCCGAGAAAGGGTCTAGACGTCTGGACAGACGTCTAACTGAGACTCCAGATGTCTTAAAAGGCTAAAAGTGGGACGTGTGTTTACATCATAACAAACTTAAAGGAAGTTTCATCCCCAAAACTTGAACTAGCTAGGGTACGAAAAAAGGAACTAAAATGCATAACAAACTTAAAGAGGACCAAAGTAGGTCCGAAAAGACGTACCCTCAAAAAGCTCCGGGTACCGCTCTCGCATCGCTGCCTCAGGCTCCCAAGTAGCCTCCTCGTACCGCTGGCTTCTCCATAAGACCTTCACCAGGGGTACCTGTTTCCATCTCAGACTCTGGACGGCTTTGTCTAGTATCTGCATTGGTCTCTCGGGGTAGGTCAAGTTGTCACCCACCTCAACGCTCACGTGGCTCAGAATGTGACTGGGATCGGCGATGTACTTCCTGAGGTTGGACACGTGGAACACGTCGTGCACTCCAAAAAGCTGTTGAGGAAGGGCAAGCAAGTAAGCAACGGGCCCTGCCCGCTCCAGGACCTCAAAGGGCCCCATGAACCTCAACGTAAGCTTCCCTTTCACCACAAAATGCTGCAAGCCCTTCATGGGTGAAATGCGGAGAAAAACGTGATCCCTAACCTCGAACTGGCCCTCTCTGCATTTCCGGTCAACATAGCTCTTCTGCTTGCTCCTGACAGTGCCGAGTCATCTGTGGATCTGCTCTATCACCACCTGACTCTGCCGGATCAGCCTAGGGCCAACCTCCCACTTGGTCCCCACCTTGACCCAACTCAAGGGTGCAGTACACCTCTATCCGTACAGAGCCTCGTAAGGTGCCATGCTGATGTTCGAGTGGTAATTGTTATTATATGCAAACTCTACCAGGCGTAAATGCCCCTCCCAGAGCCCCTCCAGTCTAGGACATAGGTGCGCAAAAGGTCCTCAAGTGTCTGTATGGTGCGCTCTGACTGTCCGTCCGTCTGGGGGTGGTACGCGGTATTGAACCTTGACTATGTCCCCAAAGCCTTTTGAAACTCTGCCCAAAACTGGGAAGTAAAACGGGTATCCCTGTCGGATACAATCTCACGAGGAACTCTGTGCAGGCGTACCACATCGTGAGTGTACCTCTCTGCCAACTGTTCTGGTCCCAAGGTGACTTGGATCGGCAGGAAACGCGATGTCTTCGTCAACCTAACCATTATCACCCAAATTGCGTCAGTCCTCACTAGGTAACAGGTAGACCCACCAGCAAGTCCATGGTGATGCTCTCCCACTTCCACTCTGGCACAGGAAGTGGCTGCAACGGCCCAGTAGGCCTTTGGTGCTCGACCTTCACCTGCTGGCACTCTAAATACTACTGTACGAACTCACCCGCATCCTGCTTTATTCCTCTCCACCAGAAGTCACATCTCAGATCTTGATATATCTTTGTGTTCCCAGGATGTATGGTGAGTCTGGACCAGTGTGGCTCTGTCAGGAGCTCTCTCAACAACTCCTCGTCCTTGGCATTGCACAAGCATCCCCTCATGCGCAGCACCTCGTCTGTAAAAGAAAAATCTCTTAGGTCCCCTGACAGCACTTTGTCCCACAATGTCTATAAGTACAGATCTGTCATCTGCCCTACGATGGCACGGTGTATCAGCTCTGGTCGCATTTGCTGCGTCACTGTCACTACCCCACAATACCCCTGTGACTCCTAGGGTTGCCAACTGCCCATCTCCTCCATAAGTCTCCAACACTTTGCCTATAGACTGGCCAAGTGGGCGGGTGCCTTCCGGCTCAAGGCGTCAGCCACCACATTGGCCTTCCCTGGATGGTAGGAGATGCTGCAGTCGTAGTCCTTCAGGAGCTCTAACCAACGTCTCTGTCTAATGTTAAGCTCCTTCTGGTCAAATAAGTACTTGAGGCTCTTATGATCCATGGAAATTTCAAAAGTCTCATCGTAAAGGTAGTTCCTCCATGTCTTCAGCACAAATACAACAACTGCTAGCTCTAAGTCCTGGGTAGGGTAGCTATGCTCAAGGGGCTTTAGTTGCCACGAAGCGTAAGCGACAATGTGACCCCATTACATGAGCACACCCCCTATCCCCTGTAACAAAGCATCTGTGTAGACCAAAAAATCACCACTACTGTCCAAGATGGTGAGCACAGGAGCTGAAGTCAGTCACTCCTTCAACTCCTGAAAACATGCCTCACATGCATCTGTCTGGGCAAAGGGCACGTCGTTTTGAGTCAACTGGGTCATAGGATGTGTAATCTACGAGAATCCTCTGATAAACCGTCGATAGTAACCTGCCAGTCCCAAAAAGTTGCGTATCTTTCTCACCATACGTAGTCTTTCCCACTTGAGTATGGCCTCAACCTTGGCTGGGTCTACAACCATGCCATCCCCCAAGATCACGTGGCCCAAGAAAGTCACCTGCCTCAACCAAAACTCGCACTTGCTACACTTGGCATATAGCCTGTGTCACCTCATGGTGTCCAGAATTATCCGTAGATGCTTCCCGTGTTGTGCCTGATCTCGCAAGTAAACGAGTACGTCGTCGATGATTACCACAACAAACTAGTCAAAGTACGGCCTGATAACCTGGTTCATCAAATCCATAAAAGCAGCGGGGGCGTTGGTCAGCCTAAACGGCATGACCAAGAACTCGTAGTGCCCGTACCGGGTACGGAAAGCTATCTTGGAGACATCAGTCTCCTTAATCCTCAACTAGTGGTAGCTTGACATCAGATCTATCTTGGGGAACACTGTGGCATCTCACAATTGGTCAAAAAGGTCATCAATCCTCTGCAGCGGATACTTGTTCTTGATGGTGACCCTATTCTGCTGTAGGTAGTCAACACAAAGTCGGAGGGTGCCATCCTTCTTCTTCACAAACAACACAGGCGCTCCCTATGAGGATGTGTTGGGCCTCACAAGGCCCTTCTCCAGTAGGTCCTGTAGCTATGACTTGAGCCCTCGCAGTTCAAGTGGTGCCATCCGGTATGGTGCAGTAGAAATGGGGTTGGTCCATGGTACTAGTGAGATCTCAAACTCGATCTTACACTCGGGCGGTAGTCTTGGCAGCTCCTCTGGAAACACGTCGGGGTACTCACAAACCACCAGAATGCTCTAAAAGTCAGCCACGGGGCTAGGCTCTGTCACTACATAGGATAAAAGGCCCTTACACCCCTAGCTCACGAGCCTCACTGCTCGAAGCACAGAGATGCATCGGAAACCTCCGTCCATCAGCTGTCCGTGAAACTCAAAGGGAGGCAACTCCAGTATGGTGAAGACAATCTTCCTCCCGAAATAGTCCACCAGGACATCGTAGGCAGACAACCAGTCCATCCCTAGAATCACGCCAAAATCCTCCATTGGTATCACAATTAGCTCAGCGGGGAGACAATGTCCCCCAATACTGATCTCGCAGTCTGTGTAGACCTCCTCAGCTACAAACAACTGGCCACCTAGGCCTTTGATCACAAATGGATCCTCTAACAGCACACTACCCTGTCCCAAACTGACAACAAAACTCTCAGCAACAAAAGAGTGTGTGGCACCGAAATCAAAAAGTACGTACACTAATATGCCAGAAACGGTAACCATACTTGCCAGCTCTAAACTGGAAGCCCCAGCGTCTCTGTGTGTCAGGGCGTTGATACGCCCTTCAGCCCTTGGTGCAGACGAGGTAGCTACACTCTTGGTTGGGCGAGCAGCCACTGGTCGGTACCGTCCTTGTGATTGCTGCCCTCCTCCACGCGCTTGGGGACCACGACCACCAGCTCGGCCTCTAGCACTCGGTGCAGGGAGCATCTGTTGTGCTCCAGCCCTAGATGTTGGTGCTAGAGCACCACGATCATCTGTTTTGATGATAACAAAACACGTGTTATTTAACATTTGCACTTGGAGTCTTAGATTTCAGGTCAATTGCAAATGGAGACGTGATTAGACGGAGTTCGAGCTCGCACCCAGGACGGATTGGAAGAGCTTGATGGAGAACAGAAGAGATTCGCGAGGAGCGATATATTGAAGAAGGAAGGAGATGAAGAATAGGATAGATTTCCTTCTCTTGTACTCTTTGTATTTTTTGTTTCTTTTGTTGCTCTTTATTTTTGTTACTTAGATTCATGTTAAAGAGCCTCAAAGTACCCTAACAGTAGTCCTAGGAACACCGGCACAACCCTAGGATACTTAGGTTTTCTATAGAGAACTTAGAAAACCAATATAGGGTTCAAACAGCATCTCCAGACGTCTAATTCCAAGATCAGACGTCTGATAATATGTTTTAAGACGTGTGACTGTTGATTCAGACGTTTGATAAACATTTAGGCTGGACTTGTTAGTTCTGTCTGATGAAATCAGAGGTCAATACCTTAGTCCGGACGTCTTCGAAGACGTCTGATGGACTTGCCAGACGTCCAATTAGTGTACCGTTGGCTGGCTTAACAAACACTCAAGGATATGACCGTTAGAGCCTTATCAGACATCCTTAGGCCTTTCCAGACGTCTGATAAATGACCATTTTGCCTCGGCTGACCCAAAATCTCTTCTCAGAGATTTTCTAGCCGTTGCACTCTCTTGGAAATCCATTCCCACAAAAAAGTAGGTTTCCAGACGTCCAGACATTGTGCCAGACGTCATGTATGTCGTCTGATGGACTTGCGCTAGAACCCTGTTTAGATCTGATTCAAGTCAGGAAGAGACCCGCCCAAAATCAAACGTCTGACCTTATTTTCAGACGTCTTAAAGTGATCTTCCAGATGTCTGATGATAGGATCAGACGTCTGATAACCCTGTCAGTGCAATCATTGTTCCTGATTTCAGCCTGATTCTCTTGGACTTTGCTCCCAACGGCTATGGAAGCTTTCCTAAGCCTTCCAAAGCCTTCCTAAGGCCTCTATAAATAGAGGGGAACCTTTTACACACCTAGACACATCAAGAACAAGCATTTCAACTCTTTTGTGTCCAAAAAGAAGCCCTTTCTCTCCAAGCTCAAGCTCTACATCTTGAGAGCATCAAGTCTTTACGCACCCACTCTCCCGCCGCAGTTCACGAGAGCGACGTTGCGCCGTCGCGTGGCTCACGCACTCGCGTCATCGATTCGACGCACTCCTTGCAATGGGGAGTTTCCTAATTCCTATAGAAGCTTAGGTTAAATATTACTTTGTTGGCTCTATAGGATTGTTGTTTATTTTATCTTTGTTATTTGGTTGGGTATTCGCTTTGAGAATTCCCGTCTCCTTTGTGGGACAAAATCCTTCTCGTGAAGAGAAGGGGTTTGAGGTACGCTACCCTCGAACAAGGTAGCGTGGTTGTAATTGAGGTTGAATCACCCTCGTTTAAGTGATTCGGTTGGTGGATTTGATCAACTTGGTTGATCGGAAAATCCTAACTCGAGAGGGTTAGGTGTGGTTTTCACCCGGTTTGGGTTTCCAACTAAAAATCTTTGTGTACTTTGTGTGATTGAATTTTGTGAGATTGTTTATTATCTTTTCCACAATTTTTTACGTCACGCTGATCTCACCCCCTCCGAGTAGGGAATCCACAATTGGTATCAGAGCAGGTCTTGCGTTATCGACGTTACAAACCGGTGAGGATCCAGATATGGAGGGAAAAGCATTCGTGCGCACCGAAGGACACGATACCTCGCGACCACCATACTTTGCAAGTATAGATTTCGTTTATTGGAAAAATCATATGACTATGTGGTTGCAGGCCTACAACTTCCGGGATTGGGAAAAATGCGAATCCGCATTTGTAATTCCCAAGAAACCCGCAAAAGGTTACTCAGAAATCAGGTTCGGAATCTCAACCTCAACGCAAAGGCAATGAATGCCTTGTATTGCGTGTTGAGTCTGAAGGAATTCGAACGAATCCAAGAGTACACCACCGCCCACGAGATATGGAGGAGGTTGGAAGGCACTCATGAGGAGATGAGCTCAGAAGAAGATCTCGAGAAGAAGGAAATCGCATGCCTTGGATTCATGGCCATCACGGATAACGATAGGGATGACAGCGACAATGAGGTAAACTCAGATTTACAATATGCTTTTAATGAGTTGTATGAGTTTAGTAAATCACTAAAAATAGGAAATAAAAGCATGGAAAAGAATCTTAGTTTTCTTAAATCTGAAAATGAAAGGCTAGAAAATAAACTTAAGGATCTAGAAATAAGCCCTAGTTCTAACACTTCTAAAATTGAAAATTTGTTTCTAGAAAATAAAAACCTCATCAATGAAAATAATAAATTGATTGAGGAAAATGATTGTCAAAAGTTAGAAATCTATGATTTAAAGACTAAGATGAATACTATAGAAAAAGAAATCGCATGTCTTAGGGAAAACTCTAACAAATTAATAAACAAAGTAGATAATTTTTATAGCCCTAAGGTTGAGAAAGGATCTCCGTCAAGGAGACCCGCTAACAGATCCGGATCCAAGCTCACTTGGATACCGAAGAAAGAATTGGAATCCAGTTTTGTAGGTTTCAGGAATAACTACAACACGAAGTATTGGACCTACAAGCTCAAGGCTGGTCAACTCAAGTTGGGAGAACTAAGGAGTAGACTAAGGAGGAGAACAAGAAGATCGATGAGACGGTGAACAAATGATGGACCTGCCGCATGTCGACCACCAGACTGGAGACCGGCTTGGATGCCCGGGCCTCCAAGCTACGGATGGGAGCCCCATCCGATGTGGCATCCACCACCACCATTTGTGCCATTTTATTGGCCCTGGTAGGTGAGGTAAAAATTCTTTACCCTATCTTTTTATCATTAGCATTTAGATAGGGGGAGTTAAAAAATTTATGAGCTAATTGTCAATTCTTAAGGGGGAGATGCAAGTTAGCTAAATTTCCTTTAGTAAGGGGAGAAAAATAATAGCTATCCTGTTGTTACAAAAAGGGAGAGGACATTACTTTTGTTAAAAGAAATTCAAAGAAGAGCATGTTTTAAGGGGGAGTTATAGGTAATTTAAAATCAATCAAACCTTTTTGATAATGTCAAAAAGGGGGAGGATTTTTTGCATTATTATTTATGGTTTTGTCATCATCAAAAAGGGAGATTGTTCGTGCTAGAGCAACACGATCATCTGTTTTGATGATAGCAAGACACGTGTTATTTAACATTTGCACTTGGAGTCTTAGATTTCAGGTCAATTGCAAGTGGAGACGTGATTAGACGGAGTTCGAGCTCGCATCCAGGATGGATTGGAAGAGCTTGATGGAGAACAGAAGAGATTCGCGAGGAGTGATATATTGAAGAAGGAAGGAGATGAGGAATAGGATAGATTTCCTTCTCATGTACTCTTTGTATTTTTCGTTTCTTTTGTTGCTCTTTATTTTCGTTACTTAGATTCATGTTAAAGAGCCTCAAAGTACCCTAACAGTAGTCCTAGGAACACCGGCACAACCCTAGGATACTTAGGTTTTCTGTAGAGAACTTAGAAAACCAATATAGGGTTCAAACAGCATCTCCATACGTCTAATTCCAAGATCAGACGTCTGATAATATGTTTTAAGATGTTTGACTGTTGATTCAGACGTCTGATAAACATTTAGGCTAGACTTGTTAGTTCTGTCTGATGAAATCAGAGGTCAATACCTTAGTCTGGACGTCTTAGAAGACGTCTGATGGGCTTGCCAGACGTCCAATTAGTGGATTGTTGGCTGGCTTAACAAACACTCAAGGATATGACCGTTAGAGCCTTATCAGACATCCTTAGGCCTTTCCAGATGTCTGATAAATGACCGTTTTGCTTCGACTGACCCAAAATCTCTTCTCAGAGATTTTCTAGCCGTTGCACTCTCTTGGAAATCCATTCCCACAAAAAAGTAGGTTTCCAGACGTCCAGACATAGTGCCAGACATCATGTATGTCATCTGATGGACTTGCGCTAGAACCCTATTTAGATCTGATTCAAGTCAGGAAGAGACCCGCCCAAAATCAGACGTCTGACCTTATTTTCAGACGTCTTAAAGTGATCTTCCAGATGTCTGATGCCAGGATCAGACGTTTGATAACCCTGTCAGTGCAATCATTGTTCCTGATTTCAGCCTGATTCTCTTGGACTTTGCTCCCAACGGCTATGGAAGCTTTCCTAAGCCTTCCAAAGACTTCCTAAGGCCTCTATAAATAGAGGGGAACCTTTTACACACCTAGACACATCAAGAACAAGCATTTCAACTCTTTTGTGTCCAAAAAGAAGCCCTTGCTCTCCAAGCTCAAGCTCTACATCTTGAGAGCATCAAGTCTTTGTGCACCCGCTCTCCCGCCGTAGTTCACGAGAGCGACGTTGCGCCGTCGTGTGGCTCACGCACTCGCGTCATCGATTCGACGCACTCCTTGCAAAGGGGAGTTTCCTAATTCCAATAGAAGCTTAGGTTAAATATTACTTTGTTGGCTCTATAGGATTGTTGTTTATTTTATCTTTGTTATTTGGTTGTGTGTTCGCTTTGAGAATTCCCGTCTCCTTTGTGGGACAAAATCCTTCTCGTGAAGAGAAGGGGTTTGAGGTACGCTACCCTCGAACAAAGTAGCGTGGTTGTAATTGAGGTTGAATCACCCTCGTTTAAGTGATTCGGTTGGTGGATTTGATCAACTTGGTTGATCGAAAAATCCTAACTCGAGAGGGTTAGGTGTGGTTTTCACCCGGTTTGGGTTTCCAACTAAAAATCTTTGTGTACTTTGTGTGATTGAATTTTGTGAGATTGTTTATTATCTTTTCCACAATTTTTTACGTCACGCTGATCTCACCCCCTCCGAGTAGGGAATCCACAGTTGGTATCAGAGCAGGTCTTACGTTATCGGTGTTACACACCGGTGAGGATCCAGATATGGAGGGAAAAGCATTCGTGTGCACCGAAGGACACGATACCTCGCGACCACCATACTTTGCAAGTATAGATTTCGTTTATTGGAAAAATCATATGACTATGTGGTTGCAGGCCTACAACTTCCGGGATTGGGAAAAATGCGAATCCGCATTTGTAATTCCCAAGAAACCCGCAAAAGGTTACTCAGAAATCAGGTTCGGAATCTCAACCTCAACGCAAAGGCAATGAATGCCTTGTATTGCGCGTTGAGTCCGAAGGAATTCGAACAAATCCAAGAGTGCACCACCGCCCACGAGATATGGAGGAGGTTGGAAGGCACTCATGAGGAGACGAGCTCGGAAGAAGATCTCGAGAAGAAGGAAATCGCATGCCTTGGATTCATGGCCATCACGGATAATGATATGGATGACAGCGACAATGAGGTAAACTCGGATTTACAAGATGCTTTTAATTAGTTGTATGAGTTTAGTAAATCACTAAAAATAGGAAATAAAAGCATGGAAAAGAATCTTAGTTTTCTTAAATCTGAAAATGAAAGGCTAGAAAATAAACTTAAGGATCTAGAAATAAGCCCTAGTTCTAACACTTCTAAAATTGAAAATTTGTTTCTAGAAAATAAAAACCTCATCAATGAAAATAATAAATTGATTGAGGAAAATGATTGTCAAAAGTTAGAAATCTATGATTTAAAGACTAAGATGAATACTATAGAAAAAGAAATCGCATGTCTTAGGGAAAACTCTAACAAATTAATCAACAAAGTAGATAATTTTTATAGCCCTAAGGTTGAGAAAGGATCTCCGTCAAGGAGACCCGCTAACAGATCCGGATCCAAGCTCACTTGGATACCGAAGAAAGAATTGGAATCCAGTTTTGTAGGTTTCAGGAATAACTACAACACGAAGGATTGGACCTACAAGCTCAAGGCTGGTCAACTCAAGTTGGGAGAACTAAGGAGTAGACTAAGGAGGAGAACAAGAAGACCGATGAGACGGCGAACAAATGATGGACCTGCCGCATGTCGACCACCAGACTGGAGACCGGCGCCGATGCCCGAGCCTCCAAGCTACGGATGGGAGCCCCATCCGATGTGGCATCCACCACCACCATTTGTGCCATTTTATTGGCCATGGTAGGTGAGGTAAAAATTCTTTACCCTATCTTTTTATCATTAGCATTTAGATAGGGGGAGTTAAAAAATTTATGAGCTAATTGTCAATTCTTAAGGGGGAGATGCAAGTTAGCTAAATTTCCTTTAGTACGGGGAGAAAAATAATAGCTATCCTGTTGTTACAAAAAGGGGGAGGACATTACTTTTGTTAAAAGAAATTCAAAGAAGAGCATGTTTTAAGGGGTAGTTATAGGTAATTTAAAATCAATCAAACCTTTTTGATAATGTCAAAAAGGGGGAGGATTTTTTGCATTATTATTTATGGTTTTGTCATCATCAAAAAGGGAGATTGTTCGTGCTAGAGCACCACGATCATCTGTTTTGATGATAGCAAGACACGTGTTATTTAACATTTGCACTTGGAGTCTTAGATTTCAGGTCAATTGCAAATGGAGACGTGATTAGACGGAGTTCGAGCTCGCATCCAGGATGGATTGGAAGAGCTTGATGGAAAACAGAAGAGATTCGTGAGGAGCGATATATTGAAGAAGGAAGGAGATGAAGAATAGGATAGATTTCCTTCTCATGTGCTCTTTGTATTTTTCGTTTCTTTTGTTGCTCTTTATTTTTGTTACTTAGATTCATGTTAAAGAGCATCAAAGTACCCTAACAGTAGTCCTAGGAACACCGGCACAACCCTAGGATACTTAGGTTTTCTGTAGAGAACTTAGAAAACCAATATAGGGTTCAAACAGCATCTCCAGATGTCTAATTCCAAGATCAGACGTCTGATAATATGTTTTAAGACGTCTGACTGTTGATTCAGACGTCTGATAAACATTTAGGCTGGACTTGTTAGTTCTGTCTGATGAAATCAGAGGTCAATACCTTAGTCCGGACGTCTTAGAAGACGTCTGATGGGCTTGCCAGATGTCCAATTAGTGGACCGTTGGCTGGCTTAACAAACACTCAACAATATGACCGTTGGAGCCTTATCAGACATCCTTAGGCCTTTCCAGACGTCTGATAAATGACCATTTTGCCTCGGCTGACCCAAAATCTCTTCTCAGAGATTTTTTAGCCGTTGCACTCTCTTGGAAATCCATTCCCACAAAAAAGTAGGTTTCCAGACGTCCAGACATAGTGCCAGACGTCATGTATGTCGTCTGATGGACTTGCGCTAGAACCCTGTTTAGATCTGACTCAAGTCAGGAAGAGACCCGCCCAAAATCAGACATCTGACATTATTTTCAGATGTCTTAAAGTGATCTTCCAGACGTCTGATGCCAGGATCAGACGTCTGATAACCCTGTTAGTGCAATCATTGTTCCTGATTTCGGCCTGATTCTCTTGGACTTTGCTCCCAACGGCTATGGAAGCTTTCCTAAGCCTTCCAAACCCTTCCTAAGGCCTCTATAAATAGAGGGGAGCCTTTTACACACCTAGACACACCAAGAACAAGCATTTCCACTCTTTTGTATCCAAAAAGAAGACCTTGCTCTCCAAGCTCAAGCTCTACATCTTGAGAGCATCAAGTCTTTGTGCACTCGCTCTCCTGCCGTAGTTCATGAGAGCGACCTTGTGCCGTCGCGTGGCTCACGCACCCGCGTCATCGATTCGACGCACTCCTTGTAAAGGAGAGTTTCCTAATTCCTATAGAAGCTTAGGTTAAATATTACTTTGTTGGCTCTATATTATTGTTGTTTATTTTATAGTTGTTATTTGGTTGGGTATTCGCTTTGCGAATTCCCGTCTCCTTTGTGGGACAAAATCCTTCTCATGAAGAGAAGGGGTTTGAGGTACGCTACCCTCGTACAAAGTAGCGTGGTTGTAATTGAGGTTGAATCACCCTCGTTTAAGTGATTTGATTAGTGGATTTGATCAACTTGGTTGATCGGAAAATCCTAACTCGAGAGGGTTAGGTGTGGTTTTCACCTGGTTTGGGTTTCTAGCTAAAAATCTTTGTGTACTTTGTGTGATTGAATTTTTTGAGATTGTTTATTATCTTTTCCACAATTTTTTACGTCACGCTGATCTCACCCCCTCCGAGTAGGGAATCCACACTAGATGGGCAGTCCCTCCTGATGTGGCCTGGCTGGCCACACTGGTAGTAGAGGGGAACTCGACTCCCTCCCACAGTAGGTCCCTGCTGACGACTGGGCGGGGGTCCAGTGCTGGCAGCTGGCCCCTGTCTAGGGCCCCCAAAGGCCACTGACGACTCTGCAAAATGAGATGGATCTCCTGCGAGTGCTGCGTGCCTCCTCTCTTGATGGTCCTGAGAGTACTCTAGCTGGTAGGGCCTCTTCCGTCCGCTGTCGGTGTCTCGTGCAGTCGGGTTGGTCACCTCGTAGGTCATGGCTGCCTCTACCACTCTCGAGAAGGTGGGCAGCTTCAGGGGTTTGACATACCCATAATTAGCAGGTTGGAGCCCCTGAGTGAACCTCCGCAGGCTCTCCTCCTCTGTAGCCACAGCTGCCGAGGCAAAATGTGATAGCTCTAGGAAGCACATGCGATATGCGTTAACAGTCATCATCCCCTGGCGGAGAGTGTGGAACTCCTGCCTCCTATGGTCCTATGAAGTCTACGGAAAGTACTGCTCGCAGAAGAGGGTCACGAACTGGTCCCACGGTGGCTCTTCCCTCTCTTGGTCCCTGACTACCCTCCACCAACTGTGTGCCACGCTCTCTAGCTGGCACGTGGCAAAGGCCACGCGACACTCAGCAGGAAGGCAAAGGGTGTCAAACACCTTCTCTATCTTCTCCAGCCAGTCCTCTGCCTTAGACGCGTCCTCATCCCCCATGAAGGAAGGGGGCTTCTACTTTTAGAACTGTTCAGAAATCTCGTGGTGTAGCAGCAATAGGGGAACGGGCACACCTCCAGGCAAGGAGGGCTCGTGCTCGGAAGTGTCAGAGTGCGGTGGGAGCGGTGGGGGACCACCCCCTCCCCCTCTTGCTCATCCAGTGCTGCAAAAGTCTCTCTGCCCCACCAAAGACTCCCCCTCTACATCCTAAGGGAGAGGTGCCCGTGGAGGCTGGTGGAGTTCCTCTCGCACTATATCTCTGATCAGCTGGGCAAGATCCCGAGCCTGAACGCCTGGGAAAGGAGGCGGGTCAACTGGCACCTCAGGCCCGGCACGTCTGCCCCTCTGACCTCGTCCAAGGTCGTGACCACAGCCTGCCTCGAGAACTCTTCAACGAGGCATCTCCAGCAAGGAGATGCGAAAGACAAACAAAAGGGTCAACGCTATTGAATTTCTTCGAAAAAAGAACTTAGAACGGATATCAAAGCAATACATTGTGGTGGCTACCATAGTTACATGCACATGAACGGTTATTCTCAAACGAGTTGGTTCATTTCTCGGGATGACCTTGCTCTGATACCATCTTGTTATGACCTAGTTCTCGGATCACTACAGGACTCGAGACAGACTCGCCTCGACTAATCCCAAGACCAAGTCGTCCAACAAGAAATAACCAAAAAGCAGGAAAGTAAACGACATTCGCATATGCAATATAACTAAGCAATAAAAATGTACAAAGCAGTAAAGGCAAGTAAAACTACTATTCCATTACATACCACCATAACAACAGAAACAATGGAAGCAAAAGTAATAGTAACAAGAAAAGTAGCTAAAAGTCTGAAACTCACTACAACAGTAAGAGGAAACAGCGAGAAAGTGCTGAAAACTATAGCTGGGCTCGACGAGGCCTAGCACCCTTCACAGCTGGAAGCATGGGCTACTTTACTCCTGGACCTAAACAGTGTTATGAAAAAGACAGAGTCAGCGAATGCTAAGTAGAGTGGTATCTTTACTATCTAAAGCAGTAAAAGCAACAAGTTTAATACTCTTTTCTAGTTATTTTATTCTATAGGTGTTTCCTTTTTATTTTTCACCCATTTTCCATAAACTTTCAAATATTTTTGATCTTGCATGTTCCTTGTGAGAACGATCTTGATTAAAGTCTTTTCCGAAGAGTAGAAGATACACGTGGTGCTCTCCTGGTCGGGAAAGTCCCCCATGGTAGTCCTACACCCAGTCAACCACCCCGAGATTACTGACAAGACATAGCGGTGACTACGGCACCCGTGGTAAGTGCACAGGTAGCTAACTCGCACTGACACTCGATCAGTCATTTCTGCTAGCAAGTACGTCCAAAGTACAGTACGGAACAGTATAAGGCTTAGCCTCTCAAAAACAGGGGTCTCGCCCCTCAGAACCAAATAGGGGTCTCGCCCCTCCACAGTCTGTGCACCCTCGTCTAACTACCTTGGTTTGCCCAGAGGGCCTAACAAGTTGATGTAGGGTGGCTAGCTGAACCCCAGGCCCCGTGGGGTGCCTAGCTTCCTCCCTACACTAGTAGCTCACCTCGGTATTGTGTACACGAGGGCCAACAGAAGTCAGTGAAGAGTGGCCAACCCTAACCATGGTCTCAACCAAAGGGCGGCTAGCTCCACTCTACACAAAAAGGGGACAGTCGCTCTCCTTGGTACGACGTACTCAAGGGCCAGCACACTTCCCGTCTACATTCTAGATTTTCCATCTAACCATAGGAGCTCCACTCCTAATTCCCCGTAGGGTTCATGCTCATGTTCACCACATTATTTCGATCTAGATTCCACCATTCGCAATTTAGTTCTCGTTTATGTACAGGTAGCTCGTGTTTCCATAATTCAATACATGCAACTGATGATTGCATAGGTAATTGTTCATTTATCTCAGGCAACTCATATTCTAACAGGCAGCTCACAACTATATTACAGTCAATTACTAGCAGTTTAACTTAATCATGTATACAAATACAATCATGCAGTACAACTGGTTCATTCATTTCTCGATCCTAGGGTTTATGCCACATCTTAGGGTTCCATTTGGCTAATTCCACAAGCGCATTCTTATTTAATATGATTAGCAGAAGTAGACCATTCTACCAGACAATTTGAGAGTACTAGGGGCTCAAACTGCGGACCCAGGGGTCTCTGCAAGCCCCAAATATGAAGCAGGTCGAAACCCTATACCAGGGAATACATCATAAAAGGAAGGTTCAGAGCAGCATACAAAGGTTTCTAGTACGTAAAGAAACTTGCAATGAAACTACAGATACTTTGTTTGTGTAAAACAAATCCCGATCGGACCCTAAATGGGTCAAAAACGTGTCTACTGACCAAAATAAGATGTTTGGGAACAAGTCTAGACATCTTAAAAGATACAGAACCTCACCTTAAGTGCTTGCATTGTCCTCAGACATCTAGGACTCCTCTATGATCATCTGAAGGCAGTTCTAGACATCAGACCTCTACTCCGATTGTTTGGAAGCACCTCCGGTCATCTAGTTAGCTGATCAGACGTCCGAAAGTGCATGGGAGGGCATTCCATGCTCCTTCCCAAGACTGCTATTGCGTATGACAGTGCAGCCACCCAAAATCAGGCAGACAAATCCTTGTGCGATGTGGCCTGCATGGCCGTAACCACGAAAAGAACATACCTTCACGATAAAGGAGCTTTCAGACGTCTGATATTGACTCCAGACATCTGGATGCTCCGTCAGTCGTCCGAACTTTGCTCCAGACATTCGATATTAGAAAATTTCCAGTATCAGTACTCACACTTAGCGCTCTCCACCACGCTTCTCCTTGCTCCACCGTAGCTCCAGTTGCTGCAGGTGGTCGATGATGCCACCCCAGACTCTCCTCCCGCACACGCTCGTGGTGGCCGTGCAAGCTCTGACGAGATTCCACTGAAGATCCTAACCTTGGCCTCCTCCTCCTCCTGCACTCTACTCTTTCTCTCCCTCTCTCGCTTGACGGAGAGATTTTCGCTTATGATAGCAATAGAAGAATATGTCATTGTAATTAATGTGGTGGAAATCTCTCAATCAGAAATTAACATAGATATGAATTTAAACCACAATAAAGGATGTCATATCCACAAGGAGGAATAGACCAATAATCTCACGAATCAAGGAATACGCAGTTCGCAACTCTTCTGCAACTTTAGTGCGAGGAATATAATATTTTAAATGAAGCTTTCAATTTCCTTAAATGTTCAGGGGTATTTATGTAGTTTTCACGTCAGGAATTTAAGCTCCAAAATTATGTGTATGATGCATGTGTATTGGCTTATCATGTAAATTCAGCTTTCATGCAATTCTGATTTGAAATTCATGGTAGAAACATGCACATAACACAAGTAAAATAATTTCAGGAAAATCTGAGTGCATCAGTGAAATGTGGCCTGAATAAAATATTAATATAAAATTGGAAATGGCATTGAATATAATTATTAATGGAGACAAAAACAGAGGATTTCCCCTCTCTCCTCCTCGCGTGTACAGCCGTGCACGGTTGGCTGCGAGAGTCGGCGGGGAGGTGCAGCTCGACGAGGGCTACGCAACGGTGGTGATGCAACGGTCGAAGGTGGCCGGCGGCGGTCGGATGGAGGAGGATGGCCGTCGGCCTATTAGAGGAGGCTGCCGCTGCTGGAGGGATGCTGGTGGCAAGGTACTGGCATAGGTACGCGCTGGTGTGCGCCTGTGGCAAGGTACTGGCAGGGATGTTGGTGTCGAGGGTGTAGGTGTCTACAAGAAACTGGTGGCTCTTCAACATCTGTAGAGGGTAGCACCAAGCGCTGGAGAGGCGCTAGCTGGAGGCGGGCGTTGGAGGGGAGCAAGCGCCTACGGGCGTGGGTTCACCTGCGGTCGCTAGAGAGGCGTAGGCCTGGCAGGGTTGAAGGCGCGCCTGCAGAGGGGGGGCGTGCTGCGATGGGCGTTGTGCAGGTGCGGGCCTGGGAGGGGCATGGGTGGGGCGAGGCGCCTGAACAAGCCTGCAGGCGATGGCGAACGCACAAGGTGGAGTCACTGCAGGGAGGCACTGGAGATGGACTCGCGGAGGTGCGCTATGAAGTGGAGAAGGTGCGGTGCCTGCGGGTGCCTGGTGGTGCTGGAGCAGGCACCTGTAGGCTAGAAGGGTGCGGTGGATGGTGGTAGTGTGAAGGTGATGGCACTGCAGTGGGGGGGCGCACTGCGGTGGAGAAGGTCCGGTGCCTGCAGGGGTGCAAGGGCAGGCAAAGGGTTGCCTGTGTGGGTGCGGGCGTCTGTAGGCGTAGCTGGAGGGAGCGATGGAAGACTTGGTGCACAGTGCACATGGTGGTTGCACGATTCCTGGATGATGGCCCTCTTCTCCTGTGCTCCGCCTCCTCTTAACTCCTCTCTTCCACCCTTCCAGGGATGTTCAAAATCCCCTCCTAATTTTAGTCGACGACGGTTTGCATTTGTTGAAGGTGGCTGGAGGATGGGGAAAAGATGGCCGGTTGTTTGAGAGGGGAATTTACCCTCCCCTCCTTGTTCTTTTCCCATTATTACTCCTGCAACATAAAAACATAAAATCATTACATATTAAGTTAAGAATGCTATAAAATAAATGTAAACTTAAATAATGAAGCATGCAAACATTCTATAACTTAATTTAGTTATTAACAAATCTAAAAGGTAAGATTAAAGTTAACTTAGGCATAATAATAGTCCATTAAAATGGACTCATCAAATACCCCCATGCCTAAGATTTGCTAGTCCCTAGCAAAAATGAAAAATAATAGAATTAATAAGATGATTTCTTCTTTTCTTATTTCAAAACTTTAGAGATCCAGACAAATGCGACGTGATAATAGCCAAGTAGCAAATCCAAGTGAAAAAGCCAATTCGCATTGGGAGTTCGTACTTCACCCTTGGTAAATATTTCTGTCGGGATAGGCAACTACTTCCCTCCAGGATAAAGCAGAAGATAATCTATAATTTGACCCCGGCTTTTGGCTTAGGTAGGAGATATCGAGTAGAATGGATTTGTATTTGGTGGCACGCACTCATCTGGTGCTACATGTAGTCTAGTACTATAGACTTTAGATCTCTAGACTAGTAGAAAAGTCAACTCAGAGAGAGGATAAACAACTGTGCTCTCTTGATGTTCTTGGGTGCTCACTCTTTTCTTTCTTTCTGAGATTACAAATCTCACCAGATTTAGTAATTGTACTCACTGTTTGGTGGCCTCACATGGCATGCACACTTCAATTAAAGTCCTTATAACTCTACAACAAAGTTAGAGTCCTCAACCAATATTCGGGCAATCAGAAATACTAGAACATAGGTATGGGTCATATTTGGTGGAACGCGATAGGTGTTCTGTTGCCTCAGAAATAGTGTTACATTACAAACTTGGGCTTTTTTTTTCTTTTCTCTATTTTTTTTTTTAATATAACTGTTTCTTCTTTTTTTCTCTCTTTTTTTTATAAATCAACATAATACGACACAGACTTTTATTTATGAGGCATTATTAGGGATGATGATGGTTAAGAGGATATTGTGTGGCTTATTTGGTGGAAGTGCCTATTCTCGGCACCGGGAAGGAATGGATAGGACAGGCATATTTCTAACCTTTGACACTATTGCCCTCCTTCAGCCTAGGACTCTATGAAGGATGGTTGTAACCATCTGATTGCGCAGCAATCATAGTTCTTAATTGATCTAGACTAAGCTAGAACTTAGCATAAGTTAGGGCTATTCTTGCATACATACGCATTATCTGCATCTTTATTGCTCTTCTCTAGTTATGCATGAAATAATGTTATAATGTACTGATTAACTGCATTATGCTGATTGTAGGCAATAAGCAGATCTGGAGCTAGATCTGGAGTAGGATCTAAAGTTGGATCGAGAATAATGAGAGTTGCAGCAGAGCTGGAGCAGAAGGCTTAGATTAGATGTAGGAATAATAATGTAAGGGAGTTAAAGGTTTGCTATGCTATTAAGTAGGAATAAAGCAGTAAAATGTGAAGAGCTTAGGTCCATCCTAGCCCTAAGATAGCCTAGAGACTTTCCTAAGTCTTAGCCACCCTCAGATTAGGTCACAACATCCTAGGTCTCAGATTAGCCTTAAAACCCTAGTCCCAGCCCTTATCTAGATGTCTAGATAAATTATAGGATGTCCAGGACACTTAGCCATCTCCCACACACCTCAAACCCACTCCTGCAGTGTTATTGGATGTCCAGACACTTTGTCAGACGTCCAATTTCTGCAGAGTGCCCAAAATAGAACCCTGATTTCCCCCTGACTCAAATTGGACATCCAGAACTGAAGTCTGGACTTCTCCATTTTGAGTATAAGTCATCTGATCCTATTATTGGACATCTGATGCTGGTCTCCAGTTCCTGTTTTGAGATTCAAGTCTTGATCTTGGATCTCTAGCTCCCTAGACCTAATCCCAACCCCATAGGAACCTAAATTAAGGTGTCCTAACCCTAGTACATCACCTCTAGACCTACCTAAGGACCTAATTAGGTCCTCACCCCAGTTGACTTAGATCAAAGTCAATTACCTTCACCTAAGTCAATTGGACTCATTGAGTCCAATTGAGCTTAGATCTCAACCCACACAAGTTTAATTGGACTTGTTGAGAGTCCAATTGACCTAAACCCATTGTAAGTGAGTTATTCTACTCTCAATTAGGTTCACACTCATTCAATTAAACTTAGGTTAAGTTTAATTGCATTTTCCCCTTAGCAATTAGGGTTTGTAACCCTAATTCAAGACCTACACCTACCCAAACCCCTTATGACCTAACCTAAGCCACCTAGCCACATAGAGCACGACCACACACACACACACACACACCATTCACGCACACACACTTCTCTAGAATTCTCTAGAGAGCTCTTGAGATGGCGACACCTCTTGGTTGCCAAATTTAGCAACCAAGAGGAATTCAAATTAAGATCCACAATTCTTGGATCTCATAGACCATCTCCACCCACATGTGGCTAGCCACTCTTGGACTCTCTCAAGAGAGTTCTACACCTCTCTAGAGAGAAGCCATTGGGTCTATAAAAAGACCCCTTGGGCGGCCAAGCACCCCCATTCACTTCCTTGCCATTCATTCCACTTACGCTAGCCACTCCCATCTCCACTCCACCTCCACGAGTTGAGTACCACCATGGAGGCCACCATCTCCATGCCAGGAAGCTAGATCAGCCCCCCAACCTCTCTCCAAGGGCCGACCTAAGCTCCATTGGCCACCCTTCCTTCTTCTCTCAGCCACTCAAAGGCCATCGGAGACCACCTCTGACTGCCCTTCCTTCTGCTAGATTAGTAGCTTAGCTTTTCATATATTTACTACTTTTATTTACTGGTTAGTAGTGTAGTCTTACTTCTCCCCCAATGATGCATGCGAAATCCCCCCATCGATTCTTGTATGCAATCATTTTTTGGTAGCTAGGTTTAATTTTTAAACATTCATGTATAAGCTTTCCTTTAGATTTCCTTGTGCAACAACTCTCCAATGATGAATGAAATTGCATTTATATATATATATATATGTATATGTCTCTCTATGTGTTTGAAATCACCGTGAGCCTAATAATTATCATATTTGCGTGATTTAAGTGCCTGTTCTTTAACTGCCTATATATTACGCACCAGCATGTCGTTTCTTGAGGATATTGAAAATTTGACAATAGATGCTTTCTCCATAACTAATCACCACCTTACTAGAATCGTGCGCACAGAAACTCACATGTTCACTTTTGTGATTTACTTGACGCATGCACATGTGATCCAAGTTAATAATAGGAGCAGTGAAGTCTTAGTTAGGAGATTGGAAACTGGCGTGTGTCTTTAAACAAAGTAGAGCGGCTAAATAAAAGATCGATTTCAAAAGCAGAAACATCGCTGTTGAACATTTACGAACCTACGCTAACGTGTTTGGTTTTGGAAAACCTGTCGTTGTAGTTCGAAAGTGAAGAATTAGTGTTCAACAAGTAAAATTTATACCGAAATTAAAATTCCGGGTCGAACACAGGGAGGCGGACGTTTGATTTAAAAACTACGCATTTCTTTTTATTTGTTACAGAATAATTCAATTTAGAACTATCTAATTATTTACAATAAATAGAAGAGAGAGAGAGTAAGAGAGAAAGAGAATATTACACAGAGAAATCAAAATGAGATGTAGAATAAACAAGGAATTTTTGCATTGAAGAGATTGTTCATTACAACTGGAAAGCATAAAATAATTACTCTAGAAAGCGATAAATTTACTCTAGAAAGCATTAAAAGAATGGAGGGAGAAATGTCCTCCTTGACGGTCGCTTGGAGGATAAGTAGATTAATCTCGAAAGCAGTAAATCTATACTAGAAAGCGGTAAAAAGAATAGGGAGAGAGAAATCCTCCTCGACGGTTGCTTGGAGGATGAGCCGAACGGGACGACGCTTGGACGAAGGAGAACGAAGCGAGACGAAGGAGGACGAAGCAGAAGAACGGGAACGAAGCAGCACGCTGTCGTCGTCGCGGGATCCACTTCCGAAGGGGAACGAAAATTGGACTTTATCTCGCGAGAAGCATCCCGGGTGTGGGACAAGCTTCTCTTGAGCTTTGGAGGGGTAGAGAGGAGAAAGAAGGGATGAGAATTTCGTATGGAGGGGGTCTCCTTTTATAGTTGCAAGCAGTGGGGGCAAAATGGACATTACATCTTCAAAATAATAAATAAGGGGTCTTTAGTGACGGATAAATCCGTCACTAAAGCCCCGACGTGGCCGTCTCCGCCGCGCCCACGCGCGCCTCCTCGACTGCCTGCTCCTCAACGCTCGCTCACGTCCAGCGCTTTTCAGCCATCCGATCGCGAGATCGGACGGCTTAAATCACGTCTGCGCCCGCTGCAACCCGCCCGCCTGCACGTGCGATCGCGCGTCGGCGCTATCGGGCGCCCACTACTGCACGATCTCCATCCGACGCTCCACGCGCCTCAATTACCCGCACCTCCAATCCCCTCACCGCGGCTCGAACCCGCGCCTCGCGCTCGCGTAAGCACGCTCGACCGCTGCGCTGCGGGGCGCGGATGGTCGAGCGCACGTTTTAAGCGCCGGGCGGCCACAGCCGTTGGATCTCCATCTGTTGGCGGAGAGCGATCAGGCGGGGACCTTCACAAAATGCCAGCGGCCGTTTGGGCGGCTAAGATGGCGCCACGTGGTGCCATCTTGGCCGTCCATCTTCTGGAAGTTGTAGATGGTGCCACGGATGTCGGATTGACTCGATTTTTGTGTCATTGGGCTGCGATCGTCGATCCGAATTCATCTGTGCGGTCGGATTTGTCATCTGAAGTGCAGATTTACACCATCCTGGCCCTTGATCTTCTAGGGTTCCCCAGTGTCTATCTGATGCTATGGATGCCTGATTAGGGCGATCTTGGAGTCGTTGAACTCCAATCGTTGCCCTGATCACATCCATACGGTTGGATCTTTGATTCGAGGCCCCGATAAAATGTTTGCCTTGTCCAAGCACATAAAAGGAGACAATTAACCTCCATTTCATTCAAACTACTCTAAATGCGAGATGATGCATGTTATGCAATATTTATATCATGAAATGCAATCCTATGCTTAAGAACATGCATAAATAGACATTTTAAGTAGTGTAAATGTGTTTACATCAATCGCCTCCCAGAGACGAACGATTGGGACTTAAAGTCTTGTTATTTTTATAAAATAATATCTTTGTTGGATGGTATTTCACGACTATATTACAACGCATTTCTTTCATATCAAAAACACGATCTACGATTTCCCCAACGAAACCATCATCTAATTGTCCAAAACTTAAGAGTCCTTGCACTAGCCTTATTGCACCAGTAATCTCTCTACTTTCTTCTCACAAATATGTGGTGGATCTACTAGAAGATAGTATGCCTGACTCCCTATGAACTGTCCAAGGGTTTAGTAGACTACAAATGCTTATTGGTTTTCTTCAATGATCTATTACCAAGTCTACGTGCATGTGAAATAAATGTACTGGATTCTAAACTTAAGAAATAATTTTAAGAAGAAAAACCTCCAATGACAAAGGTATTCTGCTAGGGACTAACCCATTCAGCTCAAGAAAAGAGAATTTTTTTTTTTACATATATAAATATGTATGCAAATATTTATAAATGCTATAAACATTCTCAGGTTATACCCCCCCATGCCGAAGACTGACAATGTCCTCATTGGAAAAATGCAGACATAGAAGAATATCACCTGAGGAGGAGAGTGGGAGGAGCTATGGCTCCTCAAGCAGAAGTGCATCCAAAACCTGGCCATCTGGAAGAGTAATATACGGTTTAAGTCGTTGGCCATTTACCTTAAAGCTCGCACCTAAAATAGGGTTCCTAATCTCTACAGCTCCATGAGGGAAAGTATTGATAACAATGTATTACCCATCCCAACGGGACTTGAGCTTTCTAGGAAATAATTTAAGTCTAGCATTGAAAAGCCAGACCCACTGGTTGGGCTCAAAAGTCTTTTTAATGATGTGCTTGTCATGAAATACTTTTGTACATTGCTTGTAAGCTTGAGAAGTTTCATAAGCTTCATTATGAAGCTCCTCAAGCTCACTTAATTCTAACATGCGTGCCTTTCCCTCTTTATCTAGATTCAAGTTAACATTTTTAATAACCCAATAAGCTTTATGTTGGATTTCCATGAGAAGGTGGCATGCTTTTCTGTAGACAAGACGGAAAGGAGACATGCCCAAGGGAGTCTTATACGCAGTTCTATAGGCCCAAAGAGCATCATTTAGTTTTTTAGACCAATCCTTCTGATCAGGCCTGACAATTTTTTCTAAAATTCGCTTAATCTCCCTATTAGACACTTCAACTTGTCCACTCATTTGGGGATGATAAGGCGTGGCTATCATGTGGTTGACTCCCAAATTTTGGAGTAGTCTTGTGAAGTGTACATTCTTAATGTGTGGTCCTCCATCACTTATGATCGTCCTTGGGCACTCATACCAAGAAATGATATTAGCCTTAACAAAGCTCAAGACCATAGAATGGTCATTGGTTTGCATGGGTATGGCTTTTATCCATTTCGATACATAGTCTACAGCCACAAGGATGTATTCATATCCGAAGGATATAGGAAAGGGACCCATGAAGTCAATGCCCCAAATATCAAAGATTTCAATAGGGAGAATAGGTTGTTGGGGCATCTCATCCCTTTTTCCAATGGTTCCCGTCTGCTGGCAACGTAGACATGTGCCCACATATGTATGTGCATATCAAAATAATGTGGGCCACCGAAAGCCAGACTGAAGAACCTTATAGGCAGTCTTCTTCCCACTAAAATGTCCCCCGCAATGGAGGTCATGGCAGAAACTCAGAACACTTCTTTGTTCTTCATTTAGGACACAACGACGAAAAAGCTTGTTAGGGCCTATTCTAAAAAGCTCGGGTTCCTCCCAGTGATAAAATTTAGCGTTGGAGAGAAACTTGTCTCATTTCTGCTTGTCCCAAGTACTGGGGGTAATGCCCGTGACCAGATAGTTCACTATGTCAGCAAACTAAGGAGTTTTGGCTTCCACGGCCATCAGAGACTCATCAGGGAAAGTCTCTTGAATATCGCCAACAGGGTTTGATGCCTCAGTAGGGATCCTAGACAAATGGTCTACTACCACATTCTCAACTCCTTTCTTGTCTTTAATTTCCAGGTCAAATTCTTGGAGTAGCAGAATCCAACAAATTAGGCGAGGTTTGGTGTCCTTTTTAGCCAGAAGATGCTTTAGGGCAAAATGATCAGTGAACACTACAACCTTGGATCCCAAAAGATAAGACCGAAACTTTTCCAAAGCAAATACTACAGCAAGTAGTTCCTTTTCAGTGACCGTGTAGTTTTGTTGAGGATCCGTAAGGGTCTTGCTGGCATAATGCAGCACTTGAGGTTTGCCATCAACCCTTTGACCTAAGACCTCTCCCACTGCAAAATCAGAAGCATTGCACATAAGCTCAAATGGGAGGGTCCAATCTGGTGCTTGGAGAATCGGCGTGGTAATGAGGGCTTTCTTAAAAACTTGGAAAGCCTCGCCACATCTATCATCAAAATCGAAGGAGACATCCATCGCTAGCAGGTCGCAGAGTGGCTTAGAGATTTTACTAAAATCTCTAATGAAGTGCCTATAAAATCCAGCATGGCCAAGGAAAGATCTAACTTGACGAACATTGGCGAGAATGGAAACTTAGAGATGGAATTGATTTTTGCGGTGTCCACCTCTAATCCTCTCTCGGAAACTATATGCCCAAACACAATGCCCTAATGGACCATAAAGTGGCTTTTCTCCCAACTAAGCACCAGCTTTGCCTCTTCATAAAGGGTTAAGACTTTATCAAGGTGCAAAAGGCATAGGTCAAACGACGAGCCATAAATGGAGAAGTCATCCATGAAAATTTCAACGAACTTGTCAATCATATCAAAAAAGATAGCCATCATACAACCTTGGAAAGTGGCAGGAGCATTACATAACCCGAATGGCATTCGGTGGAATGCAAAAGTGCCATACGAACTCATGAAGGTGGTACGCTCCTGATTATCAGGAAAAACGGCTATCTGATTGTACCCAGAGTACCCATCAAGAAAACAAAAGTACTTGTTCACCACCAATCGTTCCAGAATTTGATCGATAAACGGTAAGGGAAAATGGTGTTTCTGGGTAGCCATGTTTAAACGACGGTAATCAATGCAGACCCTCCAACCAGTTGAGGGTCAAGTGGTCACCAGTTCGCCTTGGTCATTCTCTTCCACAGTGATTCCTGCCTTTTTGGGAACAACGTGAATAGGACTGACCTATTTACTATCTGAAATGGGATAGATAATCCCTGCATCCAGCCATTTCAGAATCTCCTTTTCAACAACCTCCCACATATTTGGATTGAGCCTTCTCTGCTGATTGCACAGCAAAAATACACAAGCAATTGTGCCATCTTGTGCTATTTCCTAGCATTACCAGTGCATATTAGGTTTCCATAGTCGCTTTTGTAAAAATACACACATGCATGCATTTAATTAAGGGGGGAGTGATAAATGCCAGTTTATCATCATTCTTATGCATTAAAACAAACCTAGCTCTTAGGATTTTTGGCTGCATTTAGGCATAAATTAGGTTAGGCATGCATTGCATTTTTTATTGTCTTTTTGATATGTTTTTGTGAGTGTTAGGGATGAACAAATATACAGATCCCTAAAACCCTAGCACTGAAGAAGGCAAATGGCGAAGGAGAAGCTCAGACTAGATGGAACTCAGCTTGATCCAGCTCACCACAGCTGCAACCTAGCTCACTTGAACTAGGGTTAGCTCACCCCAGCTCCATTCAGCTAATCTCAACGGAATGGTAGCTCAAGAGAGTTCATCTTAGCTCACCCTAGCTCAAGTCAGCTCAGATCTAGCTCAACTTAGCTGAGTCTAGCTCATCTCAGCTCCCACTAGTCCACAGGGAGCTCTAGCTAGCTCAGCTGAGTTGACTGGAGTTCACCCCAGCTTAGACCCAGCTACATCCAGCTCCACTCAACTCCAGCCAGCTGAAGAAGAACTCATCTCAGCTCAGGAAGCTCAAGTCCAGCTCCCAGGGATTCAGCTTAGCTCAACTCAGTTGAGCTAAGCTACCTTAACTGCCTCAAGCAACTTGATCCTCCCCAAGAGCACCATACCCAGCTCACCTCAGCTCATTATGGTAGAAGCCAGTTCATTTTAGCTTGGCTTAGCAGCTTGCAAAGAACTAGCAAGCTAAGCCAGCTAGAGTAGCTCCATGCCAGCCTCTTTAGCAGCTGCCAACTCCAGTTCCAGCTCCAGACTTCTTCTCCTCAGCTCCTCTCTTCAAACCCTAGCTCCAATACCTCCTCCTCTACTCCATAGCTAGCTAAGCTAGCTTAGCTTAGCTTATCTTAGCTAGCAACCAGCTCCTTGGCCATCCACCACCTTCAATTCAACCCTAGCTAGCTCCACCAACTTAAGCCCTACCTAGGCTAGCTATCCTACTCATTTTGGTGCCACCTCTTCATCACCTTTCACCCCTCAACTAACCACCAAAAGACACCAAAAGTCGGTGCCAAAACTAACCCTAACCACCTCCCTTTTGGTGCCAACTTTCAGCCCCTTCATCCACCCTACACCTACCCACATAACCCATCCTAGCCATCCACATACCCCCTTTCTAGAACCTTAAGGTGGCACCACCTAATGGCCTTCTAGAAGGCCCATTTTGGCACCAATTCTAAAGGGCACCAAAGCCTTAACTACCCCCCTTAGCACCCCTTGTGTGGCGCCACTTATTCTTAGCCCAAGGATCCCCAACTACCCCCCATATCCTATCCTAGCCATCCATTGCAAGTGACACCTATGCCCCACTTCCTACACTATATATACCCACCAAACTTCCCACATTTTCTTCATCCTCCATTAGTGTATTTTGCTACCTATACCACCTACACCTACGGCCAAGAAGGAGTAGAGAAGAAGATTAAAGGGGCACATCACCAGCCCTTTTGGTGCCTTCTTCTCCCGACTCTCTTCAACTTGGGCCACGCCAAGGTGGAGGACTTTTCTACTTCAAGGAGGATGGCCAGGAAAAGGAGAAGGACCTAGGGTGGACATCCACCCTTGGAGAGAAGCTTAGGGCATGCCCCTTTAGGGCTTGCCATGGAGGACATCACCTTGGCGAAGCATAAAAAGGAAGGAGTTGGACGACTCTTTTCAAGCTTGGAAGCTACCAAGCTTGGAGCAAGAAGCCCTCTTCTTCACCATCTATCTAGAAGATTTGTGTTTGCTTTTATTTATTGCAATTTTTGTAGTAGTAGAAGCATTCCTCTACTAGGCTTTTTTGTAAAACACTTTTTCATTAATCTAGTTGCCTTCTTTGCTATTTCTTTATTTGCATTTCTAATTGCTTTGTTTTTAGCATTCTTCACTCCCTCTCCCTAATTATTCTAGGCCTCCACTTGCCTAGAGTGAGCTTAGGGAGAGGCTCTACTTGCCACTTTAGAAGTAGTCTATTGAATTGAAGTGTAAGTCACTTTTCGGCCACAATTTCGCATGTTACCTTAATTTCAAAAACATAAAAATGATATATTGAAAAAGGCCAAAACAAATGTTGAGATTTATATTCCAAGCAAGAGAATCAATTTTGCAAACATTTGGCCTCCTTGAACGACCCTAGATACTCCCCTATCTAGGAACATAAATTTTAAAGCCAAAGTGGATTTACGCATTGCAACGACACTAAATTAATTACCTAATTTACAAACCACGTATTTTTGCTATCACTTTTTGGTGCCATTGCTGGGGAGGCACAGCTTTGCATTAGTCAATTTTCTCTCGCTTGAAGTCGATCTCATCCCCTTCTCTTTCTTTTCTTTTGTGTGTGCAGGAGCTATTGCAGGAAGAAAGCGGGAATCTTGAAGCGAGAGCTCAAAGATCCTTTTCTCCCCATGAAATTCAGGTTGGTTCCCCTTTCTTGTCACATTTAGGCTAAAAGACTACCAAAAAAATATTAAACTTGGCTTTCAGGACCATAAACAACTTAACTAAGTGGAGTGGTGCATTTTAAAGTCCATTGTTTGCTTGAATGCTTCTTTAACACCACTCTATTACAAGTATTGGTGTTCTATTTTTCGGGTCTAGATTTCTATCCGGACTTGAAAAATCGATTCCTAACACCACAGGCCACCTAAAATCATAACGTTTCATATAAGGATTCCCAATTAAGTTAGGAATATCTGTTTCAAATTTCATATCAATTGGATTTGTATTTAATTTTTAAAAATTAGTGGACTGCAGAGGGGTCACACCCTCTAATCTTCTTATTTTGCTACTATCCACGAATTTTTAGAATTTTTGTACTCATCCAATTTTTGTGAAATTTTAGCTTGGTGGAATCCTTGTGAAATTTTACACATCATATAAAATCAAAAAATTTTTATGAAGTTGGTGGTAATACTGAAAAGTCTAAAATACCCACAGGTATCATTTCTGGACTTTAACACTAGTACAATTAAAAATTCAAAATAATTATCAAAAAAATTTATAAAATCTTACAAAAATCTTTTTTGGAATCCTTGTTTGATTTTGTTCAAAGTAGTGGTGTTGTTTGACTTGTTTGCACCACTACTTAATATAGAAAGCCTAAAATTAATTCATTGGTAGTCATTTTCTGTCTTAGGGATAATTGGTTTAGGGTTTCTTTCTTTCTTTTTAGAGACTCACATTAAAGGAAATTAACCATCACCAATACAACTTGTTTTTCATTTGATTGTGGATTTTCAAACTTGTTTGAAAATTTAACTAGTGAAATCCTAAAACACACTCAATTAAATTGAATCCTAAAAGACATAAATATAAAAAAAAAAATTGTGTGACAACTTGATTTTCATTGGAGCCATTCTCCAATTCCTGCACACACAAAAAAAAATTGAAATAACAGGGCAACAACCTAATTAACGCCCTCCACATTCCTTGTGCACTGTAGTATCCTAGACCTAATTAAAACTTGTAGCAACTTGACCCCTAAGGCTTCATCAACTTAGGCTTGCTATCTAGGTCTTAAGTTTTCTTTAGTTAGTACCAATTCTGTCATCTATATCTGGTGTTCAGGCTGAGGGGCCGTGTCAAACGACTAGGTGCGGATTTGTACAAGCACCTGGGGTTTTCATTGGGAAACGTTTGGGCCCAAACCTCCCCTTAAGCAACTTGGCTAGATTTGTTGATAGAATGGGTATTTACTATTGACTACTTATTTCCTACATAGACCAAGTCTTAGGTTATTATTAGGGAGTCGCATTTAAGTTAGGTCTAGTTTTGTTTGTTTGAATTGCATACTTTCTCTCATCTCTTTCTCTTCTCCTCCCCTCTCGTTCTTCCATTTTATGCCCGAGCGACGGTCTCAAAATCCGCACTTGGAAGGACCATTTGATTTCACCCCCCACGCAAAAAGACCACTTTTTCTGTCTTCTTCTCCTTCTAAAAAAATGGAAACTCAACAAAATAGGTCCACTGACCCTTCCACTTCCACCTCTAACCTTACCTCTAACACCACCACTAACCCTAATTCTAACCCTTCCACCCAAAACCCACCCACCTTTAACTTCCCACACTTGGAGCTCCCTATTCTTGAGTTACCCCGAACACAACATCAAGACCCCCTACCTGATCTTTTAAAATTGATGGCTGAGTAGATTAATAAATTAAATTCCAATCAACAAACATTGACTAGGAACATTCAAAACCTAGCCATTCCAAGGCCACACCCACCACCCCGTCAGCAGCCTGTTATTCCTCTAAAAGATTTCTATGATCCGTCTTATTATGAGGAATGACCAGGGGTGGTCATACCAGAGGGGGACTTTGAGATCAAGCCTGCAGTCCTGAACCTAATTAAACACTTCATGGCCTTCCTAGGGAAGACCCTTTCAGCCACCTTGAAGAGCTGACTCTTCTTGCACAGACAACCCGTTCCTGAAATGTGCAAGAAGACATATGGCTGATGCGGCTTTTTCCATTATCTCTTAAAGATAAGGCTACTTATTGGTTCAGGACCATTGGCCAACCCATCACAAATTAGCCTCAGCTCAAGAGCACCTTCCTCAAGAAATTCTTTCCCATAGGTCGTACCAATTCCTTGAGAAGATCTATTACAACCTTTCACCAAAAATCTGGTGAGACTTTCCATGATTCTTCAGAAAGATTTCAAGATCTTTTAAGAAGTTGCCCGCACCACGAGATTCCTTTATGGCAGCTCATGCAAATCTTCTATCATGGATTAGAAGATCAAATCCGACATTTTGTCGATGCCTCGTGTGGCGGCAACTTCTTAAATAAAGATGCTGAAAGTGCCTATGACTTGTTTGAAGAAATGAGTGAAAACTCATTTAATCAAGCTTCCATGAACACATTTTGCAGAACCCAAAACCCGCAGTTCGGTGTTCATGAAATAGGCACTCAATCTATCCCTGTCACCCAAGACGATCTTCAATTGATCGCTCAAAAACTCGACCAGATGCATATTAATCAAAAGAAAATTGAGGAAAGACTGGCCACATCAACCCAAGCTCCAAACCCACATCTAACCCAACCTAACTTTCCACGAAGAGAAAATTTGCACAATCTCAACACTACTTCTGCTAATTATTCTGAGGTTGCCCATGATTCACTGGGGAATTACAACTATCAAGATCTTAACCCTACTCAAAATATTTCAGCCATCCAGGAGCCCTTTAAAAATTCTTCCAATTCGAAAAATTACTCGAACTACTCCTGGAATAATCAGGTTTCTCCCCAACCATATCATTTTAATGGGTATGGGTCGAATCCAATCTTCCATCTTGGGCAATCTCAACAAGACATCAATGCCCAAATGATGCAAACCCTATAGGAAATGCAAACAAAAATGACGGAAGTAACCCGCACCAGCAAAAATTTGAACAATCAGATTGGGGTTACTCCCACGCAATGACCTGCAGGACATCTCCATCCCAACCCATGACCAACCCTAATCACCAAGGGAACCATTATACGGGCAGAACTCCACACTATCCGAATCAGCCTCCTCCTAATCAACCACCTAAGAAGCCTCCCAGGTTTCCGCAATCACAGGCCCCCCCACCTCCTCGAAATAATAATCAGACTGCACATGCAGTTACTTTGAGGAGTGGGAAAACCACCACTGATCCCGGGCCTTCACACAAACCTGGTGAAATACCTATGCAAGTTGACTCCCCACCTCCCTATCAGGAAGAAAAAGAAATACAAAAATCTCAAGACAAGATTCCTATCCCTTTCCCACAAGCTCTCCACCCCACCACCAACAAAAAAAAGAAATCTGAGCCTAGTACAGAAGAACTCATGGATCTATTTGGGCAAGTTCATATCAATATTCCTCTCCTAAATGCCATCAAATATATACCTGCCTATGCCAAATTTTGGAAGGAGATTTGTACTCCTAAAAGGCAGGCCAAAAATCTAGGACAGGTGCATCTTTCGGAGAAAGTAAACTCTGTCATACAAAGTAAGCTGCCTCCTAAGATGAAAGATTTGGGGCGCCTTTAATTTCTGTAATTATTGATGACACTACCTTTAATCGTGCCCTCCTTGATCATGGTGCCTCAGTTAATATTATTCCCACAAGTTTGTTCGAAGAATTTCAGATCGGTGAATTAAAACCTGTCGAGGTTACCCTGCAATTAGCCGACCGATCTACAATCAAACCTCGTGGGATTGTTGAGGATGTTTTGGTCAAGGTCTAGAATTGTGTCTTCCCTGCAGACTTTCTAGTTCTTGACATTGAGGTACCTGAATCATTACTAGACTCCCCAATAATCCTTGGACGCCCTTTTTTGGCCACTGCAAAGGCAAATATCAATTGCCACACAGGCAAAATGGATATGACTTGTGTAGGCAAAACTCTCACTTTAGATATTTTCAAATCCTCCAGGAGATTCCATGATGATAACCTTTTTGAGGACTCAGATATTGAAATTTCCAATATGGTGGAGGAGACAATGTTAATAGATACCCTTACCGACCACAATTTTTTTGAGGACTCTGATTCAAAATTAGTGGTCGACGAAATCTGTAATCTGGAGACTTGTCTTGACCTCAAATTTATTCCTGATGCACCCCCTAAGCACCCTAACCCACCCACTATTCACGCACCTAATTTTTCCATACTAACTTCACCCAATCCTCACCATCCCTTCCCCAACTCCTTTCTTACGGACCTGCCACCAACCCCGCCCGAGTTTGGCATCCAACTTGATTTAAAACCACTACCAGACTCGGCCTACACTTATCATTTTCCATCCAACTTTGATCCCAATATTGCTTCTAATCAATTTTCTAGGGATCTAGAAGAAGACACCTTTTTTGCGGGCATCCAAGTGTCCAATTATTTACATGATTTTATGTCTTCCGTGCATACCTTCACTCCAAGCTGAATGGCGTAAAAGATAGCACTGGATGGGAGGTAACCCATCATTTTTTCTTGCTTTCCTTTTTGCTTCTTTTTCCAGGTTTTGTTCATCGTAAACTCGACCATTCTTCACTAAGGTGATCCCTTTTCCCTCCTAATGCATGAGGACATGGCATATCTTAAGCATGGGAGGTTGTTTTTAAATTTGACGATCGATTTAGGATTTTCAAAACCTAAAAACATGCATTTTTCTTTAATTTATTTCCTGCTTGCATACCCAAAAAAAGAAACAAAAATGTTGAAAACTTTTTGAGGAAAAATTTTGAAATCGAGACTAAGGTAGAAAAATTCACTTTTGGTACAATGGGATTTAATCTTTAACAAACTAAGGTTGAGGATATGGATCCGATTATTAGAATTCCAGGATCTATTTTTATATTAGATCAAATATCCTTCTATAAAATTCCACGTGAACTCATGATAGTTCAGGTGACTTGATTCTATTTTGTAATACGGAAAGTATTTGACTTAGTTTCTGATTCAAAAACTTGCATGTCTTGAGAAACTTCTTGTGTCAATTTTCACACACAAGCCAATACTTAAAAACAACTAAAAATTTGAAAAACTCCCCTGTTTGGACTTAGTAAAAGTCTGAAGCAGATCATTGGTTTGAGTTCCCACCACCGAGAAGGAGGAAAATGCCTCCTTTGAGGATGCGATGTCAACATGTTATCGCCTCAGCGCTGCTCCATATCTATATTTCATATCTTTAGACGGAGCATTAAAGCTCATTTTAGCAACTCAAGTGGCTTGGACGATGCTCTACCTATAGTGTCGGAGCAAGAGCTTGAGTTTGCTTGGAGCGCCTCTTTACACCGCATCGTGTTTTGGGGTTGTGAGCTCCTGGGTGGTGTCATGGACAGTGCTATCCTGAAGTACTGGCGTCAGAGCCCCCTCGAGGAATGGTAACGGGAATGATGATCCTGACACATCTGTTGTAAGACTAAGCCAAAAATAAGCATGGGAAAAAAAAAGTGATAATAAATAAATTAACACGCCGTTATAAATGTTGGATTTTCACAAGCACTGACACAAGATTTTAAAGGATTTTGCAAGTTGCGAATCAGATTCATGAGCCAGAAAAATCCTAAAAACAAAAATTTCAAGTCATCTGAATTAACAAGGGGTTAATTTGTGAATTTTCTGGAGGATATATTGATCCCGTTCTGTTTAATGGTTGGATCCACAAACAAATCCCTATGCTTATCTTTAATAAATCCCGTACCTCTTATTTTTTAATCTACCAAGATCCCTCAATCTCTTTTTCTCCTCAAAAGTCGAAAAGATTAGATTTCCCAAAAATTTCGTTTTCCAAAAAATTGAAGTTTTGCTAAGAGACTAGCAAAAGATATGCATGGGGGTGTGATAAACACCAGTTTATCATCATTCTTATGCATTAAAACAAACCAAGCTCTTAGGATTTTACTCCGCAAACGAGTTTTTGGGCTGCATTTAGGCATAAATTAGGTTAGGCATGCATTGCATTTTTTATTGTCCTTTTGATATGTTTTTGTGAGTGTTAGGGATGAACAAATATACAGATCCCTAAAACCCTAGCACTCAAGAAGGCAAATGGTGAAGGAGAAGCTCAAACTAGATGGAACTCAGCTTGATCCAGCTCACCACAGCTACAACCTAGCTCACTTGAACTAGGGTTAGCTCATCCCAGCTCCATTCAGCTAATCTCAACGGAACGGTAGCTCAAGAGAGTTCATCTTAGCTCACTGTTTGCACCTCAAAACATGCCTGTAATAACGCCTTCTTGTGCTATTTTCTAGCATTAACATTGCATAATAGGATCCTGTAATCGCATTTGTAAAAACACTTGCATGCATGCATTTAATCAAGAGAGGAAGAGGAGTGAAACAATCGCCTACATAGTTACATTTTTCTTCTAGTGCCTCCTTGCAAAATCACCCTCTTTTTATTTTTCCTCTTGATTTCTTCTTTTCTCTCCTTCCCGCGGCTGCATCCTTCCCGCGGCTGCACTCTTCCCGCAGCTGCATGCAGCAGCCACACAGCACTTCTTCCCGTCACGTCTCCCTGCCAACGCCGCTCCCTATAGCTGCAACTCGCACACCCTCTCCCTGCTGCAGCCGGCACGCCACTCTCCCCTCCTCTATAAGTAGCTGCAGCTTCATCCTCGCGACGCAGCTGTTGCAGCTGCTGAAAAAACCCGTAGCCATCTTCTCCACCGCTTTCCCCTCCCATACGTCGCCCCTCCGTCGAGGAGGCACCCGGCGAGCAGGAGAACCCACTGTGGTGCACACCACCACAGTGGGAGCACCACCGCCCAGCTCTTCAACGAGCCGATGGGCGTGGTGTTTTCTTTTCTCTTCGTATTCATCTCCACGCCATCGCTGCCGCTTCAAGCTCCGAAGCTTGAAGCAGCAGCAGCTAAACCGTGGCGAAAGCAGCAGCAGCAGCACCCCCCGCCTCCTCCGCGACCTTCCCCGCAGGCGCGCAACCCTCCGCGCGCGCTTGCAGGCCCGTTCCCCGCCTCCGTCTCCGTTCTGTCCTCCTCGCAGTTGCACCTGTAGCCGTCCGCCGCACGCACTGCAGCGGCCGGTTACGGCCTCGCGCCGACCCTCGCGACCCTCCGCGACCCTCCGCGACCACCGCAGAACCTCCTCCACGCTCGCTCCTCCGCGCCGTCGCCCGCTCGTCGCCTTCGCGCAGGCCTGCAGAACCCTGCGCGAAGGCGCGCCCGCACCCGCCGTCTTCAGACGTCCGCCTCCGCCTTCAGACGACGCGGCGTCAGACGTCCGCCGACGCGAGCAGACGTCTTAACTCGCTGCCATCGTCCGCGCTCGCGATCTCTCCCGCCCGCTCTTTCTCTCTCTGGCGCTCTCTATCTCTCTCTCTCTCTCTCTCCCGCTCTCTCTCTCTCTCTCTCTTTTTCACTCACTCACAGACACACACTACACCAACACACACACATCTTCACCGACACACACACACACCCACACACACACTTACACTATACGTATAGTTATATATAGTAACATATATATACATACATATATATATATATACATACATATATCTATTATATATATATACTTATATACATAGTATATCTATATAGTTATGTATACATACATATATATATAATATATCTCTATATATATATATATACACGTATATATATATCTATATACTTATACATATACTTATATATATATACATATATACTTATATACATATATATATATACATATCTATATACTTATATATATACACACATATATATATATATATCTAGATACATATATACTTGTATACATATATATATATATACATATATATAGTAATATATATATACTTATATACATATATATACACATATATATATCTGTATATATATATATATCTATACATATATAACTATACATTTATATATATATATAGATATATTTACTTATATACAGACATATGTACATATACTTTCATGTTATTTATTATACGCTGTATCGCGGGGATATCTGCACCAGTTGCTGATATTCCCTGATACACGCGTACAAAAAAAGCGTGGTCCCATACATCATCCATCCTCCATCCACACTCCACGCGGCACATAGTCGTGTTGGTTGCGTCTCTCTAGACGTCGACTGACTCGACATAGTGCTACACTCCATCGCCACCTCCACCCCCACCCCTTTATATATATACTACATATAAATATATATCTATAGCTACTATATTTACTTTCTATCTGTTATCTTCCTTCTTAGTAAAAAGATAAAAAAAGGTATAAAAGTGAAAAGATAATCTTTGATTTGCATGTACCCCGTCTTGCGAGTAGCAAGGCGTGTTTTGGAACTCTGTTTTGGCGAAAAGCCAAGGACACAATTTTGAGGGTGTGCCTCAAGAACAAGGATTACCAGAAAAAAACCTAAATAAGAAAAATACCAAAAACACAATAAACGAACGGAAGAGACACATTTTAAGGAAAACATAGAAACTCGACTTTAACCCCACTTCCCTGTGTTCGACCCTGGGCCTAAAAGTGACAAGATAAAATCAATTAGGCCAGGTTAAAAATTTTGTAAAGAGATGGTTAGGTCTGAATTAGGTTAACCACTATACATATTTTAACGATAAAAACATCATATTAACAACCTATCCGGGCCGACCCATCATGACTTTTCTGGCACCGTTGCCGGGGAAGTGCGCTTTCAAGTAAGTTTCTATCCAATTCCTTTAAATTTGTCTCTTCTCTCTTCACGGGTATTGTTGTTTTTGGTGTGCAGGTGAACCTGGTGGAAGGAGAAGAAGGCTAACGAAGTCGAGGACGTGAGCAGATCCAAGGCGGGAACGAGAGCGTGAAGACGCCGACATCGCATTGGAGCTTCGCACACATTGCCGAACAAGTAGGTTTTCTTTTCTCATCAAATTAGGGTTAACTTGCCACCACAATAAAAAAAAAAAAAAAAATTTTAAAACTAAAAACTAGAAAAACTTCTTGGGATTTCTTGAGGGCAAGTGGATTAAAATTAACTTGATTGATTAGTTGTCTTCACTCCCACTGCCCCGGGATTTCCCGCCTTACTTCGCATAGCGAAAATCCGAGAATCTTGATTCTTAGATTTTTCGCCGTGGGAAGTATTCTTTGAGGCAAAGAAAAAGATTGCTTGTATCCCTCTTTTGCCTCACTTATCTTTAATTCAGGATCACATTTTTGGTGGGGAGACTTGGAATTGAGTTGATTCCAACCCCACCACGACTTTTCAAACTTGCCTGTGATTCGATCCTGAATACTTCAACCCCAACAATTTTATTTTCTTTATCTTTTGGTTGAAGCCTTGTGTGTGGAAATCATTTCTGGTGATTGGGAGCACTTGAATTGAAGTGCTTTGGCTCCCTGTCACATTGATATAAAACTGATTCGTGCATCCACACTTAGAAATCTCCATTTAGGGTAGCCCATTGCATTTTAGCATGCATTAACTAACTGATAATTGAAGAAGGGTTTCTTGGGCTTTAGAAAAAAAAAAAAAACCTGTATTCTTGCAAAACCCGGAGATTGGTTGAATTGGTAATTCAGCAAAACCCTAAAATTCATACTACTTAAGGCTGAACTCTAAAAACCATTCGCTAATAAAAACTTCAATTCGGGGAGATTTCCCCATTGCATGCTTGTTCTTACACACTCTTAAAATCAATCACTTGGGCATTACCCGTAAACAACGCCCTTCACATTCCAAAAGCACTTGACCCTAAGCCTCTAATTAAAACTGGTAGTAACTTGACCCTTACTAAGGATTGGAGGTCTAACTACCTGTGTGTAGCGACTACGTGCTGGTGAGAGTTCCCGCGTGCTATCGGGTGTCTAAGACTGGGGCAAACGGCCTCTCAATCTGGCCCGGTGGTTCCGCGGTGCTCTCATTCGGTTCCGTAGTTCGTGATAGTAGGTAACTTAGATCTTTAGGTCTAAGGGCACACTGTAGAGGTTAGGAACTTGACTGTATTGATTTGTAATCAAGTGTACCTTTGCGGCGTCATTTCTCTCATCGCTTTTCCCCTCTTATCCCCCCCAATTCTTCCTGCGTAGTGCATGTTTTGGAGGAGGCCACAAAACCCTGAACTGTTTGAATTGACTGCTAAATCTAAAAAAAGAGCCGAATCATCCTCCTCCTCCACAAACATGGCACACACCCCCACCTCACCACTTCGTCACAATTCCAATTCTTTCAACACCAGGCTTATCCCGAGAAACCCTGCAAGACCTTCCTTATCGAGTGTCGCGCCAAGCGACTCGGTAAGTCATGTGGAATTGGCTTCTGCGAGCCAGTATTTCAACATGGAGGACCAAGCCTCCGTGTGCTCGAACACATATGCGGACACGTCTTCTGGCATAGAAGATGCCTGCACCCTGGGGAACAACCCGTTTTCTGCCACGTATAACCCAGGGTGGCACGATCATCCAAATTTCGCATGGTCTAACAACCCACAGCGCCAAAACCCCGCTGGTGGACCAAGGCGATCGTCCGCACCCGTCATCCCAAGGGCCCAATCTAATCCTATGGCAAATCCGCCATTAGGCCCTTGCGTACATAAAACCAAGCACGCATCAAAACCTCTTGATAAATTGATGCGAATGATGACGGAAATGTCAAAGCGCCATAAAGAGAACATGACCTCTCTTCAGCATTTGGCGCAGCAGAATGCTGAGATCAGTCAACTAAGCATGGCGACTCGATCTCAGGGCACTTTTCCCGCCCAACCTGTTCCAAACCCGCAAAACTTTGTACCCTATGGTCCGCAACCACAGGTACAACCTTCTCAGGAACAGGTTCATCAAATTCTGCAAGCTCCGAGTATTCCTCCGGGATTTCAGGTTAATCCCGCTGCAGCATCGCACTCTCATGCTGATAGCGATTACATCAAGGATGACACGTCTGACGAGGACATGACTGTCAGTACGTGTATCGAACTTATTGGAGCCAATTCAGACTGCTGCAAATTACCTGATGACTGCCTGACCTATACAAACTGTGACTTTCCCCAATCCCTCCCTATTCCTGTATCATCTCCTGACCAGACTTCTGACGAGGTTTTCTCCGCTTCCCATACCTCGTGGTCTGAGTCATCGCCGGGCTGCTCACCGCCGGTCCACACTATGGAAGACCGGATTGCCCTTTCTTTCCCGCTAAATCAGGCGGATTTGCAAATCCACACAGGGACCTTGAGCCCACATCTTACTCACCGGGGCTATTCCCTTTTGGACCCATCTATCCAAAAAGCCCCCCTTCTTGGCCAATCTAAGGGCCAACTTCCTCTTCCTGATCTGTTTTCTGATTCGCCTGGGACACTCTCGTCCCAGAAAACACCAAATCTCTCACCATCCACCATTACTTTTCACGCCTCTATCGCGATTACTTCGCTTTTCTCTTCACCACCCACCATCCACCCACCCTTCCACCCTGATTTATACCCTGAACCTCAGCTCCTGTTACCCGATCTGTCGTCCGTTCTCTGCCTTTCCCTGCATGCATATGAGGACATAGCATTGTTTGGCATGGGGGGGTGGATAGGCATCCATAGGATCCGGGTATTTTATGGTATCAGACAATTACCACCTATTTATAAATATGCAAGAAAAAGAAAAAGAAAAAGAAAAAAAAAAGAAAAAAAATAAAAAAAATATATATATATATATTAATAATAAAAGGTGTTTAGTAATGATTTGAAAGCTGAAACAAAAAAATTCAATAAGTGTTTATGGATATTCAACCTCTGTTTTGAAGAATTTCCAGGCCACAGAAGCTTGATTCGCTCAGGCTCGGCTTAATTCACTTAAAGTATTGACGAAATAGATCAAAATCTCTCTTAACTAAGGACGTATTCTTGTACCTGAGACACCAGTACAGGATCCGTTGGTTTGCTTTTTCTTGAGAGCTTAAGTAAATTTGGTTCACACTACACATATCAGGAAAGACCAGGTGAACATAAGATCCAACCCTAGTGTTCATTAGGGAAGGTGGAGTCCTTACCTGTGCGTGCAGGTAGACTTTTTATCCCAGCATTTAGTCTTGTGTTTAGGAGTGACTCTTTCCACCAAAAAGAAACTCTCCCACCAAAAAGAAAAATAAGTGTGCTCCTTCAAAATGTGTTGTAAGAGATATACTGACACGTGTTTCAAAAAAAAAAAAAAAAGAGTTGTTAAGAAAGAAAAAAAAAAGAAAAAAAGAAAAAAGAAAAGAAAAAAAAAAGAAAAAAAAAAAGAGAGATGTTTTAAAAGAGTCAGTATATCTCATTAATGTCTGCATACTTTGTTTTTCGGTGAGCCACAAAAAAATATCAGAAAATGGGAGTTGAGTTTTCCGTAATCATCTTAAGGGTCAATCCAAAAACACGAGCTGAAACTGGGACCAACTTGTACTTAAAAATTCGTGAAACCCTGGGAGTGAGTCTTAAGGTTCATCTGGTCAGTCTTGATCCTTCACTATGCACAACCATAACCTCTTGAGCTCTCGAGTACGGCAAAACCTCCTGGGTCTTGGAAATCGTATTTAGGGTTTAAATATCAAGAGTCCTGGTTAGTTGAGAGATGATCTTTGTCATGTAAGACTTAAAGTACTGGTAATCTTCTCTACAATTGGTTCTCACAATATTCCATAGTAAACACACTGTATCACCTCAGAAGAAAATCTTCAGCTTAAGATCATTTCTAAATACTATTTTGCTAGGGACTAGCAAAAGATAGGCATGGGGGTATATGTTTGCACCTCAAAACACGCCTGTAATAACGCCTTCTTGTGCTATTTTCTAGCATTAACATTGCATAATAGGATCCTGTAATCGCATTTGTAAAAACACTTGCATGCATGCATTTAATCAAGAGAGGAAGAGGAGTGAAACAATCGCCTACATAGTTACATTTTTCTTCAAGTGCCTCCTTGCAAAATCACCCTCTTTTTATTTTTCCTCTGGATTTCTTCTTTTCTCTCCTTCCCGCGGCTGCATCCTTCCCGCGGCTGCACTCTTCCCGCAGCTGCATGCAGCAGCCACACAGCACTTCTTCCCGTCACGTCTCCCTGCCAACGCCGCTCCCTATAGCTGCAACTCGCACACCCTCTCCCTGCTGCAGCCGGCACGCCACTCTCCCCTCCTCTATAAGTAGCTGCAGCTTCATCCTCGCGATGCAGCTGCTGCAGTTGCTGAAAAAACCTGTAGCCATCTTCTCCACCGCTTTCCCCTCCCATACGTCGGCCCTCCGTCGAGGAGGCACCCGGCGAGCAGGAGAACCCACTGTGGTGCACACCACCACAGTGGGAGCACCACCGCCCAGCTCTTCAACGAGCCGGTGGGCGTGGTGTTTTCTTTTCTCTTCGTATTCGTCTCCACGCCATTGCTGCCGCTTCAAGCTCCGAAGCTTGAAGCAGCAGCAGCAGCAGCTAAACCGCGGCGACAGCAGCAGCAGCAGCACCCCCCGCCTCCTCCGCGACCTTCCCCGCAGGCGCGCAACCCTCCGCGCGCGCCTGCAGGCCCGTTCCCCTCCTCCGTCTCCGTTCTGTCCGCCTCGCAGTTGCACCTGTAGCCGTCCGCCGCACGCACTGCAGCGGCTGGTTACGGCCTCGCGCCGACCCCCGCGACCCTCCGCGACCCTCAGCGACCACCGCAGAACCTCCTCCACGCTCGCTCCTCCGCGCCATCGCCCGCTCGTCGCCTTCGCGCAGGCCTGCAGAACCCTGCGCGAAGGTGCGCCCGCACCCGCCGTCTTCAGACGTCCGCCTCCGCCTTCAGACGACGCGGCGTCAGACGTCCGCCGACGCGATTAGACGTCTTAACTCGCTGCCATCGTCCGCGCTCGCGATCTCTCCCGCCCGCTCTTTCTCTCTCTGGCGCTCTCTATCTCTCTCTCTCTCTCTCTCCCGCTCTCTCTCTCTCTCTCTTCTCTTTTTCACTCACTCACAGACACACACTACACCAACACACACACATCTTCACCGACACACACACACACCCACACACACACTTACACTATACATATAGTTATATATAGTAACATATATATACATACATATATATATATATACATACATATATCTATTATATGTATATACTTATATACATAGTATATCTATATAGTTATGTATACATACATATATATATAATATATCTCTATATATATATATGTACACGTATATATATATCTATATACTTATACATATACTTATATATATATACATATCTATATACTTATATATATACACACATATATATATATATCTAGATACATATATACTTGTATACATATATATATATATATACATATATATAGTAATATATATATATACTTATATAAACATATATATATCTATATATATATATATCTATACATATATAACTATACATTTATATATATATATAGATATATTTACTTATATACATACATATGTACATATACTTTCATGTTATTTATTATACGCTGTATCGCGGGGATATCTGCACCAGTTGCTGATATTCCCTGATACACGCGTACAAAAAAAGCGTGGTCCCATACATCATCCATCCTCCATCCACACTCCACGCGGCACATAGTCGTGTTGGTTGTGTCTCTCTAGATGTCGACTGACTCGACATAGTGCTACACTCCATCGCCACCTCCACCCCCACCCCTTTATATATATACTACATATAAATATATATCTATAGCTACTATATTTACTTTCTATCTGTTATCTTCCTTCTTAGTAAAAAGATAAAAAAAGGTATAAAAGTGAAAAGATAATCTTTGATTTGCAGGTACCCCATCTTGCGAGTAGCAAGGCGTGTTTTGGAACTCTGTTTTGGCTAAAAGCCAAGGACACAATTTTGAGGGTGTGCCTCAAGAACAAGGATTACCAGAAAAAAACCTAAATAAGAAAAATACCAAAAACACAATAAACGAACGGAAGAGATGCGTTTTAAGGAAAACATAGAAACTCGACTTTAACCCCACTTCCCTGTGTTCGACCCTGGGCCTAAAAGTGACAAGATAAAATCAATTAGGCCAGGTTAAAAATTTTGTAAAGAGATGGTTAGGTCTGAATTAGGTTAACCACTATACATATTTTAACGATAAAAACATCATATTAACAACCTATCCGGGCCGACCCATCACTCACCCTAGCTCAAGTCAGCTCAGATCCAGCTCAACTTAGCTGAGTCTAGCTCATCTTAGCTCCCAATAGTCCACAGGGAGCTCTAGCTAGCTCAGCAGAGTTGACAGGAGTTCACCCCAGCTCAGACCCAGCTACATCCTGCTCCACTAAACTCCATCCAATAGAAGAAGAACTCATCTCAGCTCAAGAAGCTCAAGTACAGCTCCCAGGGATTCAGCTTAGCTCAACTCAGTTGAGTTAAGCTACCTTAACTGGCTCAAGCAGCTTGATCCTCCCCAGGAGAACTAGACCCAGCTCACCTCAGCTCATTATGGTAGAAGCCAGTTCACTTTAGCTTGGCTTAGCAGCTAGCAAAGAACTAGCAAGCGAAGCCAACTAGAGTAGCTCCATGCCAGCCTCTTCAGCAGCTGCCAGCTCCAGTTCCAGCTCCAGACTTCTTCTCCTCAGCTCCTCTCTTCAAACCCTAGCTCCAATACCTCCTCCTCTACTCCATAGCGAGCTAAGCTATCTTAGCTTAGCCTAGCTTAGCTAGCAACTAGATCCTTGGCCATCCACCACCTTCAATTCAACCCTAGCTAGCTCCACCAACTTAAGCCCTACCTAGGCTAGCTATCCTACTCATTTTGGTGCCACCTCTTCACCACCTTTCATCCCTCAACTAAACACCAAAAGGCACCAAAAGTTGGTGCCAAAACTAACCCTAACCAGCTCCGTTTTGGCGCCAACTTTCAGCCCCTTCATCCACCCTACACCTACCCACATAACCCATCCTAGCCATCCACATACCCCCCTTCTAGAACCCTAAGGTGGCACCACCTAATGGCCTTCTAGAAGGCCCATTTTGGCACCAATTCTAAAGGGCACCAAAGCCTTAACTACCCCCCTTAGCACCCCTTAGGTGGCGCCACTTATTCCTAGCCCAAGGATCCCCAACTACCCCCCATATCCTATCCTAGCCATCCATTGCAAGTGACACCTATGCCCCACTTCCTACACTATATATACCCACCAAACTTCCCACATTTTCTTCATCCTCCATTAGTGTATTTTGCTACCTATACCACCTACACCTATGGCCAAGAAGAAGGAGTAGAGAAGAAGATTAAAGGGGCACATCACCAGCCCTTTTGGTGCCTTCTTCTCCCCACTCTCTTCAACTTGGGCCACGCCAAGGAGGAGGACTTTTCTACTTCAAGGAGGACGGCCAAGAAAAGGAGAAGGACCTAGGGTGGACAACCACCGTTGGAGAGAAGCTTAGGGCACGCTCCTTTAGGGCTTGCCTTGGAGGACATCACCTTGGCGGAGCATAAAAAGGAAGGAGTTGGAGGACTCTTTTCAAGCTTGGAGCAAGAAGCCCTCTTCTTCAGCATCTATCTAGAAGATTTGTGTTTGCTTTTATTTATTGCAATTTTTCTATTAGTAGAAGCATTCCTCCACTAGGCTTTTTTGTAGAACACTTTTTCATTAATCTACTTGCCTTCTTTGCAATTTCCTTATTTGCATTTCTAATTGCTTTGTTTTTAGCATTCTTCACTCCCTCTCCCTAATTATTCTAGGACTCCACTTGCCAAGAGTGAGCTTAGGGAGAGGCTCTACTTGCCACTTTAGAAGTAGTCTATTGAATTGAAGTGTAAGTCACTTTCCCGCCACAATTTCGCATGTTGCCTTAATTTCAAAAACATAAAAATGATATATTGAAAAAGACCAAAAAGAAAGTTGAGATTTATATTCCAAGCAAGAGAATAAATTTTGCAAACATTTGGCCTCTTTGAACGACCCTAGATACTCCCCTATCTAGGAATATAAATTTAAAAGCGAAAGTGGATTTACGCGTTGCAACGACACTAAATTACCTAATTAACAAACCGCGTATTTTCGCTATCAGGGAGGAGAGTGAAATAGATGGCCTCACAATTCACGTATTCTTCAAGTGCTGCCTCGCAAAATTTCCATCTTCATTTTTTATTTTTGATTTTTTACTTTTTTCCCGCAGCTGCAAGGCATGGCATGGCTGGATCTTCTTCTTCGCGCCATGTCTTACTCAGCCATTCCTTGCTCATGATCTCCCTGCCAAGCCATGCATAAGCCATGCACAGTTAGGGCAAGGCTGTGCATGCCTCTTTGCTCTATAAAAAGTGCTCGGATTCTTCTTGCAAGAGGAGAGCCTGGTCCTCCACAAAAAAAAAAAACCCAACGCAGCTTCTTCTCCAGGACACCATCTCCTTCCCTCTCCCTCCATATGCAGGCCCTCCTCCTCTGAGGAGACACTCTGCGGGTAGGAGTCCATCACTGTCGTGTACACCCACCACCGTGAGACCACCACTGCCCAGCTCATCAAAGAGCCGGTGGGCGTGGTGGTCCTCTTTTCCCTATCTTACGTCCAAGCCACTTTACCCAATGGAACAGGAGATTCAAGCTTTGAAGCTCAAAGCTCCGCACGCAGTAGCAGCAGCAAGGCGGCAGCAGCCGCAAGGCCCTCCAGCGCACACCTGCAAGCGCAGTCACCTCCTGCTTCTTCGCACTACACTCGCCTTTCGACCCGAAACTGGCCACCGTGTGTCCCCGCAGCGGCTGGCACAAGCTTCACCGCGCCCGCCAGCCAACACCCGCAGGCCACCGCGTGCCTTGTCACGCTCCTTCGCCCGCAACCTAGCCTTCTCCGCACGCTCTGTTGTGACGTCCCACCCGCAAGCCACCGGCTGGCGCAACCCTTCCACGCGTTTGCCAGCCCGCGTGCACCAGCCGCAAGCTGTCCGCACTCACAGCACCGGACGCAAGCGGTTGCGAGGCTCGCCCGGCCACTGTAGCCACTGTTCACGTGTTTCTGTGGAACATTGTGGCTACAGTGGGGTGACCGGTAAGTTTCTCACTTATCCGATCACCCGGTGCACTGCAACCGACCTTCGCCCGCGCGCGCATCTGCGTGCAGTCCTCTGCCAGCACCCGCCCGCTTCAGTGTCTTCACCCGCGTACGTCTACGTGCACTTGCTCCAGCTCTCCGTGTAGCACTGTGCGCTGCAGTCCTCTCCGCGCCCATCTCCCACCAGCGCGTGCCTCTTTGCGCGCATACGCGCCTGTGCACACACGTGGAACCATCAAACAACACCTGGATGCCTTAGACGACTTAACTGCACTCCTTCACGCCAACTCCAGCTCTCTCTCTCTCTCACAGCACTCTCTCCCTATCTCTCTGCCGACACTTACACACACTCACACTCTCATACACACACACACCTATACATTATTATATACTTATATATATATATACATATATATATTTATATTTATATATATTTATATACATATATATATATTCATATCTATATATATAGTAGCATTTATATAATTAAGTATTAGTATACATACATATATATATACATATATCTATATACTTATATATATATATTTACATATATACATATACTTATATACATATATATATATATATATATATATACATATGTCTATACATATATTAGTTCTTATATAACTATGTATTAGTCTATATCTATATATCTATATACTTATATATATATATATATATACACATATATACTTACATATATACATATACTTATATACATATATATATATATACATATATCTATATATATTATTACCTATATAACTAGGTATAAGTATAGATACATATATATATATATACATATATACACACCTACTTATACATATATATATATATACAAATATACATGCATATATACATATATATCTCTATAACTATATATAAATATACATATATATATACACATATCTATCTACATATATCTATATACATATATTACTATATATATATACATGCATTTATATACATCTATATAGTTATATATACATACATATACATATATATATATATATACCTATACATATATCTATCTATACATATAGTTACATACATATATATATATATATATACTTATATATATTTACATATATATATATTTATATATACATATATAAGTACATATATACCTATATATTTATAACCATATATACATATAGATATATTTACATATATACATATATATATATATATTTACATTACTTACCATACGTTGTATCGCGGGAATATCTGCACCAGTTGCTGATATTCCCCGATACACACGTATAGAAAGCATATTCGCATTCATCTTCCACCAGTCCACCTTACACGTGGCACTTCGTCCTGTTGGTTGCGTCTTTCTAGATGACGACCAACTCGACACCATGCCACACTCCATCTCCACCTCCACCCCCACCCCTTTATACATATATAATATATACACATATATATATATATACTATAGTTACTTTACTTCTGCTTCTCTTTCCTGCCAATAAAAAGACAAAAAATATATTAAAGAGAAAAGATAATCCTTGACTTGCAGTTACTCCGTCTTGCGAATAGCAAGACCCATTTTGGAACCCTGATTTGGCTCAAAGCCAAGAACCTAATTTTGAGGGTGTGCCTCAAGGACCAAGATTATCAGAAAAAAAACCAAAAACACAATAAACAAACGCAAGAGATTTGTTGTAGGAAAGGTGTAGAAACTTGACTTGTAACCCCACTTCCCTGAGTTCGACCCTGGGCCTAAAAGTGACCAAGATAAAATCAAGTAGGCCAGTTAAAAAAAAAAATTGTAAAGAGATGGTTAGGCTCGATTTAGGTTAACCACTATGCACATTATAACTATAAAATCACCATATTAACACACCTATCCGGGCCCCGACCATAATCTTTTCTGGCGCCGTTACCGAGGAAGTGTGCCTTCAAGTAAGTTTTTACTCCATTCCTTTCATTTTTCTCTTCTCTCTTCACGGGTGTTTTTGTTTTTGGTGTACAGGTAAACCTATTGCAAGGAGAAGGCAGGTAGACGAAGTCGGAGACGTGGGCAGATCCAAGGCGGGAACGAGAGCGTGAAGACGCCGACACGGCACTGGAACTCCGCACACGTTGCTGCATAAGTAAGTCTTTCTTTCTTAGCAACCTAAGTTAACTTGTAACCGTAATAAAAAAAACTAAAAAGCTAAAAAACTAGAAAAACTTCTTGGATCTCTTGGGGCAAGTGGATTAAAATTCACTTGTTTGATTGTTTTCCCTTACTCCCACCTCCCCGAGATTTCTCGCAAAACTTCACATAGAGAAAATCCAAGAATCTTGATTCTTGAATTTTTCGCCGTGTGAAGTATTCTTTGAGGAAAATAAAAAGATTGATTGCCACCCCTCTTTGCCTCATTTACGGGCAATTCAGGATCACATTTTTGGTGGGGAGACTTGGAATTGAGTTGCTTCTGACCCAACCACGACTCTTCACGTGCCTAAGATTCGATCCCGAATACTTCAACCCCAACAAATTGATTTTCTTTATCTTTTGGTTGAGCCTTGTGTGGAAATCATTTTTGGTGATAGGGAGCACTTGAAATGAAGTGCTTTAGCTCCCTTTCACACTAATCTAAAACTGATTCGTGCATCCACACATAGAAATCTCCATTTAGGGAAGCCCATTGCATTTTAGCATGCATTAACCAATTGACATTGAAGAAGGGTTTGTTGGGCTTAGAAGAAAACTTGTATTCTTGCAAAACCTGGAGATTGGTTGAATTGGTATTTCAGCGAAATGCTAAAATCCATACTACTTAAGGCTGAACTCTAAAAACCATTCACCAATTAAAAACTTCAATTCAGGGAGATTTCCCCATTGCATGCTTGTTTTACACACTTGAAAAAAATCAATCACTTGGGCATTACCTGTAAACAACGCCCTTCACATTCCAAAAAGCACTTGATCCTAAGCCTCTAACTAAAATTGGTAGCAACTTGACCCTTACTAAGGATTGGAGGTCTAAGTACCTGCGTGTAGCGCCTACGTGCTGGTGAGGGTTCCCGCGTGCTATTGGGTGTCTAAGACTAGGGCAAACGGCCTTTCAATCTGGTCCGATGGTTCCGCGGTGCTCGCATTCGGTTCCGTAGTTTGTGATAGTAGGTAACTTAGATCTTTAGGTCTAAGGGCACACTGTAGAGGTTAGGAATTTGATTGTACTAATTTGTCATCAAGTGTACCTTTGAGGCATCATTTCTCTCATCTCTTTTCCCTTCTTATCTCCCCAATTCTTCCTGCGGTAGTGCATGTTTGGGAGGAGGTCACAAAACCCTGAACTGTGTGAATTGCCTAATAACTTTAGAAAAGCAGCCGAATCGTCCTCCTCCTCCACAAACATGGCTGCACGCCCACCCCCAAATCCCGGGGGAGGAAATCGCCCTTAGAACCCTCCAGGTGGTGGAACCTTAGATCCCATAACCTGCCTCCAAGCCCAAATGGAAATGTATAATGAACAAATTGAAGCCATTCGGGAAACATTGGAGGAAATGTAGAACCCTCCCAAATGGGAGGAGCCTAGGTCTCTTAGCTCTTATCAGAATCCTGCTGCTACAGAGACCATAGGATAAATTTGGGTCCCCATGGGCGGGGACGACTTTGAACTGAAGCCTAACATAATTGGCCTAATAAATTTTCACTTCCATGGTCTTGCAAGTGAAGATTCTTTTCTCCACTTGGAAGACCTAACCCAATTAGCTGAAACTGTTAAACCAAGAAATATCGAGTTACCTGTAGTCCTCATGAAAATGTTCCCATTTTCATTGCGGGATAAAGCGTCGTAGTGGTTACGCACCCTTGGGAGAACCATCCACTCTTGGGAAGAGATGTGAACAGCGTTTCTCAAGAAATTCTTCCCAATCGGGCGACCCAATGCGCTTCGCTGTGCTATCACCTCCTTTACGCAACAAAACAGCGAACAATTTCATGAGGCATGGGAGAGGTATAATGACCTCCTCAGGAAGTGTCCGCATCACGATCTGCCTAAGTGGCATATAGCCCAGATTTTCTACTATGGACTAAATAGGACTTTGAAGTAGATTGCAGACACTTCCTGTGGAGGGAACTTTATGAATAAAGACGAGAATGGAGCATTTGAATTGTTTGAAAATATGAGCGAAAAATCAATGAACAATGCCTCCATTGTCGCCTTTAATCGTACCAGCTTACCCCGAAATGTCCACGAAGTTGACAGGGGACCCTCCCATTCATCCACTGATCTCAGCCTTATCGCACAGAAGTTGGATGAAGTCTCCGTCGTGCACAAGAAGCTGGAGGAGCTTCTAGCCAACCCCGCTCGTTCTATGGTAAACACCCCCACCTCACCACTTCATCACAATCCCAATTCTTCCAACACCAAGCTTATCCCAAGAAACCCTGTAAGACCTTCCTTACTGAGTGTTGCGCCAAGCAACTCGGTAAGCCATGTGGATCTGGCTTCTACGAGCTAGTATTTCGATAGGGAGGACCAAGCATCCGTGTGCTCGGATGCATATTTACATGCGAACGCGTCTTCTGGCATAGAAGACGCTTGCGCCTTGGGGAATAACCCGTTCTCTGCCACTTATAACCCAAGGTGGTGAAATCATCCAAACTTCGTATGGTCCAACAACCCGCAACGCCAAAACCCCGCAGGTGGACCAATGAGACCGTCCGCACCCATCATTCGAAGGGCCCAGTCTAATCCTATGGCAAATCCGCCATTAGGCCCTTGCGTACCGCAAACCGAACACCCATCAAGTCCTCTTGATAAATTGATGCGAATGATGATGGAAATGTCAAAGCGCCATGAAGAGAACATGAGCTCTCTTCAGCACCAATTGGCGTAGCAGAATGCTGAGATCAGTCAACTACGCATGGTGACTCGATCTCAGGGCACTCTTCCCGCCCAACCTATTCCAAACCAACGAAATTTCGTACCCCGTGGTCCTCAACCACTGGTACGACCTTCTCAGGGGTAGGTTAATTAGATTTTGCAAGCTTCGAGCATTCCATCAGGATTTCAGGCTAATCCCGCTGCAGCACCTCACTCTTATGTCTCTATTGCAAACCCTCCTCCACCTTATGATCCCACTGGACCCGCATCGTCCAATGCCATCAATACGAGGAGTGGTAAGCAGACTGTCGATCTGCCTCGACCTGATCTTGGCCCGTCTTCTTCTTCGCCTTCTCATTCGAGATGCGCACCGCATTTGCAAAAGGACGATACACCCAAAATGGTGCCAGAATCAGTCCCATTCTCTGAGGTTCTACTGAGGGAGCCAAAAGGGAAGAAGAAAGATACGTAGGCCTCTGATAACTTGTGTAATTTTTTCAGGGATGTAGAAATCAAGGTACCCCTGCTCGAGGCTATCGACCACATACCTACTGTCGCCTGATTTTTCAAAGACTACACAACACCCAGGCGATAGTCAAAGAAAACTAAGAATTCGGTGGTTCTCTCGCCTCATGCGAGTTGTGCTATACTGTCAAACCTACCACCGAAGCATAAAGATTCGGGCACACCACTGATTTCCTGTAGCATCCAAGGCTACAATTTTAACCGTGCCCTGCTTGATCTAGGATCTTCCATCAATCTTATACTGACCATCATGCTCAAAAAAATTTCCTTGGGAAATCTGAAACCCACCCCTGTCACGTTACAGTTGGCAGATTGTTCTGTCAAAATCCCAAAGGGTGTCGTGGAAGACGTGGTGGTTAGGGTCAACAGTCTCTGTTTTCCTGTTGACTTTCTTATTTTAGATATGGAAGTTCCTAGCTCACTTTCTGATTGTCCGATCATCCTCGATCGACCTTTCATGGACACAACCCGCGCCCATATTGACTGCGAGTCGGGCTGTATTGAGATTGTCGTTGGATCTGAAAAGCTCAAGCTTAGCATCTTCAAGGCAGCCAAGAACTTTGATTGCAATTGCATCGAGGATGACACGTTTGACGAGGACATGGCTGTCAGCGCGTGTATCGGACTAATTGGGACCTATTCTGATTGCTACAGATTACCTGTAAACACTGATGACTGCCTGACCAAAACATATTGTGATGTTCCCCCATCCCTCCCTTGTCCCATACCTTCTCCTGGCCAGACTTCTGACGAGGTTTTCTCGCTTCCCATACCTCGTGGTCTGAGTCATATCCGGGCTACTCACCGCCGGTCCACACTCTTGAAGACCGGATTGCCCTTTCGTTCTCGCCAAATTAGGCAGATTTGCAAATCCATACTGGGACCTTGACCCCATAAACTTCTCACTGGGGCTATTCCTTTTTGGATCCATCTATCTAAGAAGTCCCTCTTCTTGGCCAATCTAAGGGCCAATTTCTTCCTCCTGACCTATTCTCCAATCCGCCTGGGACACTCTCGTCCCAAGAAATGCTAGACCTTTCACCATCCACTCCCGAGCTGAAAGAGCCGCCTAATACACTTAAGTATGTTTTCCTGGGACCAAATGAAACGCTCCCCATAATCATCAGTTCAAAATTGACCAGGGAGCAAGAGTGCAAACTAACGAAGGTCCTCATCGAACATTAGGCAGCCATTGGATGGTCTCTATCAGACTTATCTGGCATTAGCCCCTCCTACTGCACTCACCGTATCTATATGGAGGAAGAGGCTCGACCTTCACGCGAGATGCAGCGACGTCTCAACCCTAACATGCGCGAGGTCGTCAAGAAGGAAATTATTAAGTGGCTGGATGCGGGTATAATCTACCTGATCAGCGATAGCCCCTGGGTGAGTCCGATTCACGTTGTACCCAAAAAGGTAGGACTCACCATCCGTGTCAATGACAGGGGCGAATCCATCCCTACACGTACTTCTACATCTTGGAGAGTGTGTGTAGATTATAGGAAACTCAATGCTGCAACTAAGAAAGATCACTTTCCGCTACCTTTCATCGATCAAATCCTAGAGTGGTTAACGGGAAATAAATTTTTCTATTTCCTGGATGGATTCTCAGGATATAACCAGGTGGCAATTCACCCCCGGGACTAAGAGAAAACCACCTTTACCTGCCCCTTCAGCACCTTTGCATTTAGAAGGATGCCATTTGGACTTTGTAACGCACCAGCAACTTTCCAGAGATGTATGCTGGCGATATTCCATGACATGGTCGGTGACTTTCTCGAGGTCTTCATGGATGAGTTCTCGATCTTCGAACCATCTTTCGATGACTATCTTTAGGAGATGTATTGATGTAAACCTCGTGCTTTCTTGGGAAAAAAGTCATTTTATGGTGCACGAGGGAATTGTTCTCGGACATATCATCTTCGATAGGGGTATCGAGGTTGACAGAGCTAAGCTTGACATAATTGCTGATTTACCTATGCCTGGCTTTGTCAAACAAATCCGCTCCTTCCTGGGACACGTCGGTTTCTATAGGAGATTCATCAAAGACTTCTCCAAAATTTCTCGACGCTTAACTCCTCTCCTATCAATAGACGTACCCTTCGATATGGGGCTCGACTGCATACGAGCATTCACGCAGCTACGTGATGCTGTCACCAAGGCTCCTGTTCTCCAGCCACCTGGTTGGTCCCTCGACTTTGAACTCATGTGTGATGCTTTCGACCTTATAGTCGAAGACATCCTGGGACAAAGACGCAACAGACACCCCTTCGTGGTGTACTACGCCAGTAAGATGTTGGACGAGGCCTAGCGTAATTATACTACCATTGAGAAAGAACTACTAGCGGTCGTCTTTGGGCTGGAGAAATTTTGCTCTTACCTTCTGGGCTCACACGTTATTGTTTTCAATGATCACGCAGCCATTCGCCATCTCATGCACAAGAATGATGCCAAGCCTAGACTGATTCGTTGGATCCTTCTGCTCCAAGAATTTGACATTGAGATTCGCGATAAAGTTGGAGCCCAGAATGTTGTGGCTGATCACCTTTCCAGACTGAACCCTGACCATATTGGACTTACTCTGCCGATCAATGAAATTTTTCCTGATGAGCACCTATTGGCAATTAATGTGGCAAGTGGTCCGTGGTATGCCGACATTGCCAATTACCTTACTTCTGGATCCCATCCACGTGGCTGGCCTAAAAACCAGTGCGAGCATCTCATGGCAGAAGCAAAGTATTATTTCTGGGATAATCCACTTCTTTTTCGCATAGGTGCTGATCAAATCATCCGTCGCTATGTTCCTGACAGTGAATTCCCCAGTGTGCTATCCTTCTGCCACGATCAGGCCTGCGGAGGCCATTTCTCTGGGAGGGAAACTGCAGCCAAGGTGTTGCAGTGCGGTTTCTTTTGGCCCTCCCTTCACCAGGATGCACACAATTATGCCAAGCATTACAGTAGGTGCTAGTCGTTAAGGTCAATGTCACATCGTGACTTGATGCCCTTGCAACCCATCCTAGCCGTAGAAATCTTCGACATTTGGGGAATTGATTTCATGGGTCCCTTTCCTCCTTCCAACGGCTTCGAATTCATTCTCGTGGCCATTGACTATGTTTCGAAATGGATCGAGTCTATTCCCACGCGCTGTGCTGACCATGTTATATCCACCCGATTTGTCAAAGACCACATCTTTGAGCGTTTTGGGATCCCTCGAGCCATTATCTCTGATGGAGGAAGCCACTTTACCCATGCTTCTTTTCGGGCACTTCTGAGGAAATATAGAGTCCACCATCGTATCGCATCCCTGTATCATCCTCAGACGAACGGCCAGGTAGAGGTGTCGAACCGGCAAATCAAGCAAATTCTTCAAAAAACGGTTCGGCCTGACCGTAAGGATTGGTCCGACAAGCTGACTGACGCACTTTGGGCATATCGGACCACCTTCAAGGCTCCCCTTGGTATGTCTCTGTATAGAATCGTTTACAGGAAGCCTTGTCATTTGCCCGTGGAGTTGGAGCACCGTGCTTATTGGCCGATTCACCAATGTAACCTCGACCCAGACCTATGTGGTCGAGAAAGGAAACTCCAACTCCAGGAGCTGGAAGAGCTTCGTCGTGAAGCCTATGATTCTGCTTTAACTTTCAAACAACGCACTAAGGCTTTTCACGATAGCCGTATTCGGTGGAAAGAATTTGAGCCATCTCATCAAGTTTGGCTCTATAATGCCCGGCTCAAATTCTTTCCTGGGAAACTGAAGTCCAAATGGACTGGTCCTTTCCTGGTCTCGAGACCATTTCCCAACGGGGCTGTTGAGATCGAAGATCCCAAATCTGGGCATAAATTTACGGTCAACAGGTAGCATTTGAAACCCTATCTAACTCATGAACCTACCCCCATTGGAGAAACCGTTGCCCTGCTGGAGGGTAACTAATTCTTTGCCTCATTCTGAGTCCAGCTGGGGATGTTAAATTCAGCGCTCATTGGGAGGCACCCCAACAACACTCACCATCCACCATCTCTTTTCACTTCACTATCACGATCACTTCACTTTTCACTTCACCACCCACCATCCACCCACCCTACCACCCTGCTGTATACCCTGTACTTCAGCTCTCGTTACCCGATATTTCATCCTTTCTCTACCCTTCCCTGCATGCATATGAGGACATAGCATCATTTAGCATGGGGGGCTGGATAGGCATCCTTAGGATCTGGGTATTTCAGGGTATCTTGCAGTTTCTATATATATATATATATATATAAAGGTGTTTAGTAATGATCTGAAGGCTACAATAAGTGTTTATGGATATTCAACTGTTGTTTTGATGACTTTCCGGGCCACAAAAGCTTGATTTGCTCAGACTCGGCTTAATTCACTTGAGCATTGACAAAATAGATCGGAATCTCTCCTAACTAAGGACGTATTCTTGTACTTGAGACACCAGTATAGGATCCGTTGGTTTTCTTCTACTTGAGAGCCTAAGTAATCTTGGTTCACACTACACATATCAGGAAAGACCAGGTGAACATAAGATCCAACCCTAGTGTTCATTAGGGAAGGTGGAGTCCTTACCTGTACGCGCAGGTAGACTTTTTATCCCAGGCTTTAGTCTTGTGTTTAGGAGAGACTCTTTCCACCAAAAAGGAACTCTCCCACAAAAAGAAAAGTGTGCTCCTCCAAATAATGTTGTAAGAGATATACTGACACGTGTTTCGAAAAAAAAAAAGATGCAAATAAGTCAGTATATATCACAAATTTCTATAAAGTTTTCCTCCTACAAAAGTTCTTCAGGGCAAAGTACAAATACCCTGTTTTCCTTGAGCCACAAATGTCAAAAAATGGGAGTTGAGTTTCCATCATCTTTTTAAGGGTCAATCCAAAGACATGAGCTGAAACTGGGACCAACCTGTACTTAAAAATTTGTGAAACCCTGGGCTTGAGTCTTAATGTTGATCTGGTCAGTCTTGGTCCTTCACTAAGCACAAGCCATAACCTTTTGAGCTCTCGAGTACGGCAAAAACCTCCTGGGTCCTGGAAATCATACTTAAGGTTTAAATATTAAGAGTCCTAGTTAGTCGAGAGATGATCTATGTCATGTGAGATTTAAAGTACTGGTAGTCTTCTCTACAATTGGTTCTCACAATATCCAACAATAAACACACCTATGTTGCCTCAGGAGAAAATCTTCAGCTTAAAGATCATTTCTAAATACAACAAAAAAATGTTTTGCTAGGGACTAGCAAAAGATAGGCATGTGAGTATGATTGCACTGCAAAAATACACCTGCAATTGTGCCATCTTGTGCTATTTCCTAGCATTACCATTGCATATTAGGTTTCCATAGTTGCATTTGTAAAAATACACGCATGCATGCATTTAATTGAGAGGGGAGGAGAGTGAAATAAATGGCCTCGCAATTCACATATTCTTCAAGTGCTGCCTCGCAAAATTTCCATCTTCATTTTTTATTTTTGATTTTTGACTTTCTTCCTGCGGCTGCAAGGCATGGCATGGTTGGATCTTCTTCTTCGCACCATGTCCTACTCAGCCATTCCCTGCTCATGCTCTCCCTGCTAAGCCATGCACAGCTAGGGCATGGCTGTGCATGCCTCCTTGCTCTATAAAAAGAGCTCAGCTTCTTCTTGCAAGAGGAGAGCCTGCTCCAGACAAAAAAAAAGAAACCCAACGCAGCTTCTTCTCCAGGCCACCATCTCCTTCCCTCTCCCTCCATACGCAAGCCCTCCTCCTCTGAGGAGACACTCTGCGGGCAGGAGTCCATCACTGTGGTGTACACCCACCACCGTGAGACCACCACCACCTTGCTCATCAAAGAGCCGGTGGGCGTGGTGGTCTTCTTTTCCCTGTCTCACGTCCAAGCCACTTCAGATATTGGAGTAGGAGCTTCAAGCTTCGAAGCTCAAAGCTCTGCACACAGCAGCAGCAAGGCAGTAGCAGCTGCAAGGCCCTCCAGCGCACGCCTGCAGGCCACCCTCACCTCCAGCGCACGCCTGCAGGCACACTCGACTCCCGCTTCTTCACACTGCACTAGCCTTTCCGCCCGCAACCGGCCACCACGCGTCCCTGCAGCGGCCGGCCAAGCTTCACCGTGCCCGCCAGCCAACACCCACAGGCCACCACGCTCCCTGTCGTGCTCCTTCGCCCGCAACTCAGCCTTCTCCGCGTGCTCTGTCACAACATCCCACCCGCAAGCCACAGGCCGGCGCAACCCTTCCATGCACGCACTAGCCCGTGCGTGGCAGCCGCAAGCCATCTGCACTCACAGCATCGGACGCAAGCAGCTACGCGGCTCGCCCGGCCACTGTAGCCACTGTTCACGCGTTTCTGCCCGGTAAGTTTTTCACTTATCCGATCACCCGATACACCGCAATCGGCCTTCACCCACGTGTGCGTCTCACCCTGCATCCCTCTCCAGTGCCCGCCCGCGCGTCTACGTGCAGTCCTCTGCCAGCGCCTGCCCACTTCAGCATCTTCGCCAACGTACGTCTGCATGCACCCGCTCCAGCTCTCCACGCAGCGTTGTGCGCTGCGGTCCTCTCAGCGCTCATCTCCCTCCAGCGTGTGCCTCTCTGCGCGCATAAGTGCCTACACGCACGCATGGAACCATTAGACGACGCCTGGATGCCTCTGACGACTTAACCGCACTCCTTCACGCCAACTCCAGCTCTTTCTCTCTCTCTCTCTCACACAGCACTCTCTCCCTATCTCTCTGCCGACACTCACACACACACACACTCACACTCTCATACACACACACACACCCCTATACACTATTATATACTTATATATATACATATATATATTTATATATATATATATTTATATACATATATATATATTCATATCTATATATATAGTAGTATTTATATAACTAAGTATTAGTATAATTACATATATATATACATATATCTATACATATGTTAGTACTTATATAACTATGTATTAGTCTATATCTATATATCTATATACTTATATATATATATATATACACATATATACTTACATATATACATATATTTATATACATATATAGATATACATATACATATATCTATATATATATTATTACCTATATAACTAAGTATAAGTATAGATACATATATATATACACATATATACACACCTACTTATACATATATATATATATACAAATATACATACATATATACATATATATCTATATAACTATATATACATATACATATATATATACACATATCTATCTACATATATCTCTATACATATATTACTATATATATATATACATGCATTTATATACGTCTATATAGTTATATATACATACATATATATATATATCTATACGTATATCTATCTATACATATAGTTACATACATATATATATACATATATAAGTACATATATACCTATATATTTATAACCAGATATACATATAGATATATTTACATATATACATATATATATATATATTTTTTTTTCACATTACTTACCATACGTTGTATCGCAGGAATATCTGCACCAGTTGCTGATATTCCCTGATACACACGTACAGAAAGTGTGTTCACATTCATCTTCCACCAATCCACCTTACACGTGGCATTTCGTCTTGTTGGTTACGTCTTTCTAGATGACGATCGACTCGACACCGTGCTACACTCCATCTCTGCCTCCACCCCCACCCCTTTATACATATATAGTATATACATATATATATATACTATAGTTACTTTACTTCTGCTTCTCTTTCTTGCCAATAAAAAGATAAAAAATATATAAAAGAGAAAAGATAATCCTTGACTTGCAGGTATTCCGTCTTGCGAATAGCAAGACCCATTTTGGAACCCTAATTTGGCTCAAAGCCAAGAACCTAATTTTGACGGTGTGCCTCAAGGACCAAGATTATCAGAAAAAAAAATATTAAATAGAAAAGCACCAAAAACACAATAAACTAATGGAAGAGATTTATTTAGGAAAGGCGTAGAAACTTGACTTTTAACCCCACTTCCCTGAGTTCGACCCTGAGCCAAAAAGTGACCAAGATAAAATCAAGTAGGCCAAGTAAAAAAAAAAAATTGTAAAGAGATGGTTAGGCTCAATTTAGGTTAACCACCATACACATTATAATGATAAAATCACCATATTAACACACCTATCTGGGTCCCGACCATCTGCATATCTCAGAAAGGCTTCACGGACTCATCCGTGTATATATGATGCATGTAACGAGAGGGATCAAGACCCTTAATATCAGCAATTGTCCAGGAAATTGCTTCCTTGTGCCTTTGTAAACACTCAAGCAGAGCTCCTTCCTGCAATTTAGATAATGCAGACGAGATAATAATGGGGAATGTGTTATTAGGGCCAAGGAAAGCATATTTCAATGTGCTCGATAGGGGTTTCAACTCCAATTCAAGAGCCTTTTGGATTGAGGGTTTTAGTTGAGATGTCCCCTCCTCAGGCAGCAGATCTACCTTAACAGTCCAGGGTAAGGACAAAGACTCAGTGTGTATCCCCAGCAGCTCTTCTAGTTGGAGCATTTGCCTTCCAATTTATTTAGTAATCAAGGGATGGTCCTTAGATATGACCTTCTGAAGGGGATCTCTACATAAGAGTGCTGGAGTAGTCTCTTCAATTATTTCATCGACGACCTCAATCTGAGAACAATCTTCAAATCCGGGTTGCTTGTAAGTATCAAAAACATTCAAGCAGATCTTCTTCTTTCCAAAGCCCATTTTAAGTTCCCCAGATCTACAATTTATAGAGGCATTGGCTGTGGCCAAGAAGGGGTGTCCCAAAATAATGGACAACTTTGTGGGCTTATTAGATGGGTCAGTATCAAGTACCAGAAAGTCAACAGGGAAGAAGAAATCCTCTACTCTCATAAGGACATCTTACAACAATCCCCACGGTGTCTTAAGTGATCTGTCTACAACTTGGAGGATTACTGGACTAGGCTTTAGCTTGCCTCCGCCCAAAAGGTCGTTGACAGAGCTCGGTAGAATGTTCACCCCCACACCCAGATCAAGTAGAGCCTCGTCAATGTGTTGGTTACCTATAACCACTAAAATATACGGGGCCCCTGGGTCTTTCATTTTGGGGGGTGTTCCATGCTAGAGATCCGAGCTAACATGGTCAGGCAGGATGACCTTGGTTTGGACCTGTTTCCTAGATCGGTGCTTTTGGGTGGATAAGTCCTTCAGAAACTTGGCATAGGATGGAATTTGTTTAATCGCTTCCAACAGAGGCAAGTTAATCTGGACTTGCCTAAAGGTATCCATAATCTCTTCCATCCTATCCTTGCCTCCAGGCGAGCCAACAGAAGATTCCCCAGGAGCAGATAGGTGCTCTGGATAGGGCACCCTCAGCTTCTGGGTAGAGGGGTCATCATGGCTGGAAAGGGGTGGTGGAAGGACGACATCCTCATTATGGGTGATTTGTGCTTGGGAGAGAAGTGTGGCTCTTCCTCGGTGGAGATGGAAGTCGGGCCGGGTGTGGAAGGGGAATTCTGAGATGTAATCGTAGGAGTGTTATCAGGCTTGTCAATCTTTCTTCCACTCCTCAACATGGACACTGCTTGGGCGTGCTCCATGAATACAACCCCCTTGCCCTTAGGGTTCTCCTTAGAGGAGCTAGGCAGCTTCCCCAGATCACGTTGCCTAACTACCTCAGTAAGATGACCAATTTGGTATTGCATATCAGTAATCATCTTATTCTGAGATTGGATAACCATATTCTGATGCACTTACATTGCTTTCATCATGGCCTTCAGTTCATTTATCTCAGAGGGCTTATTCGGAAGGGGGTTTTCATAAGAAGGTTAGTATATGGGCTGGGGAGGTAAGGATCTTGTATTCCCTGAGTTAGAAGCATCACCTTGCTTCCAAGAGAAGTTTGGATGGTTCTGCCACCCTGGATTTTAAGTATTAGAATAAGGGTTATTGCGAGGGGGTGGAAACCTTGGGCTGTGTTCAAGTCGGCCTGAATCAACTCAGGGAATTTATTTTCCTGATGGCACTCCGCAGTGGCGTGCATTGTGCTTTGGCAAATGGAGCATTCTCTTGAAGTCTGAAAAATAGAGGCTACTTGCACGTTCATGTCGGTGTTTGCTAAAAGCCTATCAAAGCTTTTATTCAATAGTTGAATTTGATATGCTAAATCCTGAGAAGCCCCGGCTTCATGGGCCTCTATCTTCCTCTGCAAGATTGATGGTTTTCTTTCTTGATAGGTAGAGGATAGATGTATGGAGTTGTCGCTTAATCTTTCAAATAATGCCCAGGCTTCATCCTCAGTTCTGGTCATGAAGGATCCTGCACAGGCTGCATCAGTGGTTTGCCTGTGCCTTTCAGATAATCCGTTATAGAACCTTTCGACCAACTGCCATCTTGGCACTTGATGGTGGGGGCATAACCTAAGAAGGTCATTAAAGTGCTCCTAAGTCTCATGAAATTGCTCCCCTTCCTGCTAAGCAAAACCCATAATCTCTCTTCTGTAATGGTTGGTTTTACTCATAGGAAAATACTTTTTCAAAAATTGTCCCTTAAGGGTGGCCCAATCATTTACCCTTGCATCAAGGGTATGATACCAGTGCTTGGCCTTATCCTTAAGAGGGAAAGGAAATAGAGTCCTCATCAGGGCTTCATCAGTAAAGCCCTGGAGTTTCACCGTGGAACAGACCTCGGTGAATTCCTCCAAATGCCGGTAGGGGTCCTCCCTGGTAGTACCATAAAAGAGGGCAATAAAGATATGGTATTGCTCTTGATCTCATATGGATTATCCCCTGCCGGTCGTCTTAGTGCTTGTACAGGTTAATTAGTTGGAATAAAATAGTCCCTTAGGGTCCTTTGTTGATTTGCACCTTGCTTAGCCATTCCTTCTTTTTCCTCTCCTAGGTGAGCTCTCCTAAGAATTCTCTCAAGCTCAGGATCAAACACTAGACTACCCTCAAGAGAGCATCTACCAAGCATACAAAACACAATTCAGGTTTTTATTGAGTAAGTTAAACCTCCAATCCAAAGATAAGCCAAAAGATCAAGACTTATCCCTCTGTTCCCATGTAAGTGGTATAAAAGGGGTGTGGACTTGAAATCTTAACCTTCTTTATTGAGGAGGTCAAATTAGTTAATATAAATGGCCAAACAAGTTTTTCACTATAATTACGTGCCTTAATTCAACCTTCGAGTGCCCTAGGACCTATACTCTGCTTTGATGATGCTCCCAGGTGATCAAGTGAGAAGTTACTCCAAGGACGAATAAAGGGATGCAAGAAGGGTGAACCCTTCCTTTGAGGCGATGCATATGAGGTGCCCCTTAACTACCCTTTCATTCCTTTAAGGGGTGTCGCCCTCCGTGGAGTATCAAAACACTTGGTTAAAAGATAGTATCACCACCACCACAAAGCATAATAGGAGGGTCTACACCGATAAAGCGATTGGTGCCTATAGCCTTAAGGGATCGAGCCTTAGTGCGGTGCCTAATGTGCGTGCTCAGTGTCAAAAGTGTGCAACACAGTGCAAATCTTTATAATTTCTTTCGAAATCGCAGAAAAGTCCCTTAGAATCAGATCAAATGTGAATTGCTTTTAGGGTTGAATCTGATTATCAGTCCCACTTTTAGTTATGTTACCACTGAATTAGTAAATTCAAACAACTTGGTGGTCTTGAATTTAAATTTGAATGCAACTTCTAAATAGGCAGCTCAATATTTTCTTTGTTGGTTTTAAAAGCAAGCAAGCAGAAAATAGAATCACGCACGCAAAAAAAATATTGTAAGCCCTAGTAGCTAAAGAATGTGGAGACAAACCCCCAAAAATTCAGGCCCAATGACTACAAGGGTGAAAAGATAGAAATAAATTTGTGATGACGGAGAATCCTCTACGAAAGTAGGATCTTGGTCTCCTTCGTCTTTTCCTCATGTGGCTTAACTCGTGGTTACTATCGCCGCTCTGTTGCACCACGTCACCTCGTCAGATTCCTCGCACAGTAAAAAAAATTGATCAGATAATTTCGCAACTTAGAATATACAAAAATAATGAAGTGAATCAATTGTGTCTATTGCCTCCCCGGCAACGACGCCATTTTAAGGGAGAGATTTTCACTTACTTATGATAGTAATAGAAGAATATGTCATTGTAATTAATGTGGTGGAAATCTCTCAATCAGAAATTAACATACATATGAATTTAAATCACAATAAAGGATGTCGTATCCACATGGAGGAATAGCCCAATAAATTCACAAGTCAAGGAATACATAGTTCGCAACTCTTCTGCAACTTTAATGCAAGGAATATGCTATTTTAAATGATGCTTGCAATTTCCTTAAAGGTTTAGGGGTATTTATGCAGTTTTCATGTCAGGAATTAAGCTCAAAAAATATGTGTATGATGCATGTGTAATGGCTTATCATGTAAATTCAACTTTCATGCAATTGTGATTTGAAATTCAAGGTAGAAACATGCACATAACACAAGTAAAATAATTTCAAGAAAATCTGAGTGCATCAGTGCAATGTGTCTTGAATAAATATTAATATAAAATTGGCAATGGCATTGAATGTAATTATTAATGGAGACAAAAACAGAGGATTTCTCCTCTCTCCTCCTCGCATGTGCGGCAATGCACGGTTGGTCGCAAGAGTCGGTGGGGAGGTGCAGCTCGATGAGGGCTATGCAACGGCAGTGATGCAGCGGCCGGAGGTGGCCGGCAACGGCCGAACGGAGGAGGATGGCTGCAGGCCTGTTGGATTAGGCTACCGTTGCTGCAGCCTCACGGCCGTACACTAGGCACTGGCGTAGGTGTGCGCCTGTGCGCTCCTGCAGGGATGCTGGTGGCGACGACGCGGGTGTCTGCAAGGCACTGGTGGCCCTTCAGCGTCTGCAGAGGGGAGCGCCAGGCACTGGAGAGGCACTGGCTAGAGGTGGGTGCTAGAGGGGTGCAAGCGCCTGCTGGCGTGGGTTCGCCTAAGGTTGCTGGAGAGGCGCAGGCCTAGGAGGGTTGAAGGCGAGCCTGCATAGGGGGGGCACGCTGCGGTGGGCACTGTGCGGGTGCGAGCCTGGCAGGGGTGCGGGTGGGCCGAGGTGCCTGAACAAGCCTGCAGGCGATGGTGGGCACGCAAGGTGGAGGCACTGTAGGGAGGCACTGGGGATGGGCACGCGAAGGTGCACTCTGCAGTGGAGAAGAAATGGTGCCTACGGGCACCTGGTGGTGCTGCAGTGGGTTTCTACAGGCTGGAAGGGTGCGGTGGACGATGGTAGCGTGAAGGTGATGGTGCTGCAGAGGGGGGGCGCACTGCGGTGGAGAAGGTGCGGTGCCTGCGGGCGCCTGGTGGTGCTGGAGTAGGTGCCTGCAGGTGTGCAAGGGCAGGCAGAGGGTTGTCTGCATGGGTGAGGGCGTCTGCAGGCACAGCTGGAGGGAGTGGTGGAAGACTTGGTGCACAGTGCACACGGTGGTTGCACGGTTCCTGGATGATGGCCCTCTTCTCCTATGCTCTGCCTCCTCTTAACTCCTCTCTTCCGCCCTTCCAGAGATTTTCAAAATCCCCTCATAATTTTAGTCGGTGGCGGTTTACATTTGTTGAGGGTGGTCGGAGGATGGGGAAAAGATGGCCGGTTGTTTGAGAGGGGAATTTACCCTCCCCTCCTTGTTCTTTTCCCATTATTACTCCTGCAACATAAAAACATAAAATCATTACATATTAAGTTATAGAATGCTATAAAATATATGTAAACTTAAATAATGATGCATGCAAACATTCTATAACTTAATTTAGTTATTAACAAATCTAAAAGGTAAGATTAAAGTTAACTTAGGTGTAGTAATAGTCCATTGAAATGGACTCATCATCGCTCACCCTCGCTCACCTCCTCATGCAGTAGTAATGGTAGGGTGTGGTGGTGGTGTGTGGAGTGGAGAGGAGAGGAGGGGAGGGGTAGCTTTTATAGAGATTGGGGGTTTAGGGTTTGGTAGGGAGAGGAGGAGGAAAAAGAGAGAGAAAAGGTCCTGCGCATTGCACGCGTGTAGGGCGCAATACGCATATAAAAATTTCATTTTTAGACATTCGGGAAAGGGTCCAGACGTCTAGACAGACGTTTGACTGAGACTCTAGACGTCTTAAAAGGTTAAAAGTGGGATGGGTCTTTACAATAGTATATATGTGTTAAGAGTTATATCTATATGTTATGTAAGTGTTATAAATATATATTAAGTATGAAATGTGTGTATACATATATGTATATAAGTGAATAAGTAATGTTATATATATTAATCAGACTGTATATATAGAGTATATATGTATAGTATAGGTATGTTAATTAGTATAGTAAGTTAGTTATATTATTTATTAATTATAGATCACTAGTAGAAATTACACTGTTGCCAATGATCCACAATCAATAATTTATGGAACCATTGGCAATGTTATTATGCTCGACCATTCTACAAATAAAGGTCAATAATATTCATTTCATTAACTACCCCCATTCAATTCAAAGAGTAGGTGGGTGGGACTACTGTTGTCGGTTCTTAATCGAAGATAATATAAATATACTCGACGGTGAATATAAAACGATCGACGGTAGTCCTTCTTAGAAATCGTCGATTACAAAAAGTTATTTTTGAAACTCATTTCTCGAATGTTTTAGATTAAATCATCGAGAATGGTGATCCTAAATCCCTCGCGCATTCACTCGACTCCTCCACTTTCCACCTTTCTCCCATAGCGTAGAGATGACTCTCCATCCTCCAGCAGTGAGTGCTCCTCCTCCTTCGTCGACTCCATTGTGCCACCTCTCGCCCGCTCACGTGCGGACGTCTTCCGGTGCCCCCCTTCGGTAAGGACTCCTTATCCACCTCTGTCACCCACTCCTCTTCTTGTCACCAGACCTCCTCTACCTTTCCCTTGCTCAGTGGCCCTCACTCTCCCAATGACGAACACCCCTTCCCTTTGTCGCCACCACCACCAGCACCACACCAACACCAGCACCATCCCCTTCCCCTCGTTGCCGCACCTCCACCACCACCAACACCTCCTGCCTCCACCAACACCATCACCTCCTACTACCACCGCCACCACCACCACCACCACCTGCCGCCACTAGCACCACCACATCCTATTGCCTCCACTAGCACCACCTCCTCCTGCCACCACCACCACCACCTCCACCTCCTCCCACCACCACCTGACCCATCCCCCTCATTTCCCGCCCTAATTTCCCCCCTTAGGTTTAGATTAATTTAATTTTTTCAACGTACAACTTAGGTTAGAAATTTAATTATGAATGCAATTATAATATATGCTTCAATGTTTAGTTAAATTATCAGTGTTTAGTTAAATTTAGCTTAAAATGTTCAATGTTTGATTCAATGTTTAAATTATTTTTGTTAACATTGTTTAGTTAAATTATTGTCGAATGTTAGGCATGAATGTTTAGTTCATTATTAGGTTTTGAGTTATGGATTTAGGGTATAGGGTTTAGGGTTTAGTGTTAAGGGTTTAGGTTATAGGGTTTAAGGTTTAGAGTTAAGGGTTTAGGTTATAGGGTTAAGGGTTTAAAGTTCTTAGGGTCTAGGTTTGAGTGTTTTTTGGGTTTAGGGCTTAGTGTCTTTAGGGCTTAGGTTTTTGTGTTTATAGGGTTTAGGGATTTTATGTTATAGGCTTTTGGGTTTTAGGGTTTATGGATTACTGTTTTTGAGGCTTAGTCTTTCGTGTTTATAGGGTTTAGGGATTTTATGTTTTAGGTTTTAGGATTTAGGGTTTTAGGGTTTACAATTTAGGGTTTAGAGTTTTAGGGTTTACAATTTAGGGTTTAGAGTTAAGGGTTTTTAGTGTTATGTTTTAATGTTCAGGGTTTAGGGCTTTTAGGATTAAGGTCTAGAGTTTTTATGGTTTAGGTTTTACAAATTCTAGGGTTTATGGTTTAGGATTTAGGGTTTCCACAAATTTAATTTAGCTTAATTTAGGTTTTGGGTTTAGAAGAGATAGGGGAGTGAGGAAGAGGAAGATAAATACAATTAGGTGTGGAGAAATTTATAAATAAATTTTAGAATCAATTTAAATTTAGGTATACACATTTGCATAAATTTAGATGCACCTAATGTCAAATAATTGGAGTTCTAACCCCTTGGGTGTAGGTTGTGAGAGAGATATAACTATGTCAAAATACTTGCTTGTCGAGACTTATGATCATGTTATATGAACAATTCGAAGTTTATGCATAGTTCACTTACATGCTCGATGTGTTGTCTTTATAGTATGCCATAAGTCTAGGTTGTCTTTAGTTCGGTGAAGATCCCATGCTGAACAGGGTCCCAGAAGATTTGATCACTACATAGGGTTACTTCTTGCTTGGAGCTAGTGTTTGGAGAAATTTCGATCACATATTCTCACTCTACTCTGGTACACCAACTAATCTTAGTTTGTTCCCAAAGTTCCCTTTAGTGGGGGCTATTGGGAATATAGTTAAGGCTAGTCTTGAGGGGTATACTGGAAATATGTGGGGAAATGCCATAGAAATTTGTCCAAACATTGGTTGCATGTAAGAAGTAACATTATGATGAAATCTTCAAGAATTGGCTAAGTGAAAATCTTCTTAAAATACACATATTTTCCTTATTTGAATCTTACTTATGAGTAGTTGACATTGAAATTTAGGTTATCATGGATAAGTCACAGATTAGTCTGAGGAATTCGAATTATGACAAATACAAGAATGGAGTGATTTCATTTCTGGAGTGGGCATTTAATGAGATAAGAAGGCATTTAGATGAGGAGAATTTCTTGAGCTGATTTTATGCCCATGTAGATGCTATTTGAATGAGTTTTTCCATGACCAAGACACTATTTTCGAGCATGAGATATATAACGGTTAGTGGTAGCATTACATAAATTAGACAACTCATGGTGAGTAAATCACAACAAAAGTCAGATATGATAGAATTGATAATTTAGAACAAAGTGACTGTAATCAGGGAGATGAATTAGATGAAATGTTACATGATATGAGAGTAGCAGACCCTGAGGATGAAGATGACGATGAGACATTATGAGATTGTAATGAATTTTATGATGTAATCAAGGCAGCAGAGGATCCTATTACTCCAGGAATAATGTCAATGTCGAAGTTGTCATTCCTTTTGAAATTGTTTTAGATGAAAGTGATGAATAGAGCCATAGTGAAATTAATGTCTGAGGTCCTTCAATTCATTGTGGACCTACTGAATAATCCTGTTGGGTACCCTGAGTCATGGTATGATGCAAAGAAGCAGATACACAAGCTTGAACTGAAATGTGAGAATATTGATGCTTGTCGAAATGATTATGTCTTATATAAAAATGAGTACTCAGGGTTGAGTAATTGTCCCGAATGTGGTAATGAAAAGAATAAGGTGGGTAAATCAACAAACATAGGTGAAAAGAAGCAACCAGAGAAGGTTCTCCATTATTTTCCACTAATCCCTAGGCTACATCACTTATTCATTTTCAGTAAAATAACAAAATTGATGGAGTGGCATCAGGAGAATAAATTAAGAGATGGATGCATCTATCATCCAACAAATTTTAATGAGTAGAATAGATTTAACAAGAATCATGCATCATTCACGGACGAGGCACAGAATGTGAGATTGGGACTTGTAAGCGATGGATTTAGCCCATTCCAGAATATGTATCCATCATATTCCATATGGCCGGTGGTAATGTTAACTTATAACTTACCTCCTTGGCTATGCATGCGATCTACATTTATGTTATTGATGCTCCTTATCTTAGGCCCCAAGCAACTAGGAAATCTAATAAAAGTTCATCTCCAACCATTAATTAATGAACTGAAAGTCTTGTGATACAGTGGTGTTAAAGATATGACCCACACATGAAAGAATCCTTTCAGTTGCACGCTGCATTATTGTGGATAATCAATGACTTTCCAACATATGCTAATTTGTTAAGATGGAGTATAAAGAGGAAGTTTATATATCCAATCTGTATTGATGATACTCATTTATGGTAACACCATCATGTGCCATGATAAACTAAAATTAGTCAGATTCAAGTATTAAATGCTTCTTAATGATTGTCTAAGGATCGTAAGTCCGTACTGAACTGATTTGAGAAGATAGAAAAAGATAGTTAATTCTATTATTTTACCATCTCATCACAAATGCAGATTAACCAAAGGATTGATGAGGGGTTAATTAAAGGTCAAATGAACATAAAAGACTAAGAAGTGGGTTCATAATAACTAAATTAAGGTTTCACGCATTTTAAGGATCAAAATAATACTAAAAATGCTAATTATCAGCCACATTCAAAGTAAAAGGGTTCTAATAGATAAAAATTCAACCTAAACTTCCTAAAAATCATTGAGAAATATTTTAAGATGTTTGGCATCTTCACTTTGACAATTTGAACCCATTTTGACCAAAAATAGATATTCCGATGGGAATTTGCCTTTATTTGGGCTTCTATGCAAGTTACCTAGTCAAATGTTACCAAAACTCAAATCCAAGTTGACCATTTGATTTCTTCAGTCCAAATTAGGCTAACATCAAAATTTGGGCCCAATCAGATTCCATCTTGACCTTATTTGCATTAAGTCCCCAGAACTTTGTTCTCTACACCTAGACCCCTAACTTCTACATTTTTCTTACCAAAAGTTCCCTAACTTCCTTCTATCCTTCACAAATAGGTCCCTTCTACCCGAAACCTTGTTTCCTAAAATTAGAGTCAAACCCATCGAGACTAACTTTGATCACGCATTGCTCCATCCATACGTGATCAAATCCTTTGAAATTTGGAAGGATCAACCACAGGGAGATCCTCTCTCCATTAGACCAACTCCTAGATCCTGATTTGAAGCAAAAAGCTCCAGTGAATCTCATGATTTCCATGTTTAGAAGTTCCTAATTAGTGAATCCTACATGTGAATTCTTCCAATTTGAGCTCAAATCTGAGCTCTATAGAAGCTTCACGAAGTTCCATGGTCAATTTCAGCCAGGTTCCTACCAAGACAAGCTCTTCTTTCCCTCCACTAGTCACCTCCAACCTCAGCTCTAGCGACTCTACTCAACTTCCCTCCTCTGACCATCCAACAGCCAAATTGGATGGTCCATTGCCTTTGTCTCGTTCTTCCGCTCCTCGTTGGCCACAATAGGGGCTCCCATCTCCCCTTCTTCCTCGCCGTCTACCCAACCGGAGGACTTTGTCTTCTTCGACTCCAGCAAGTCACACCGAAGTGATTCCCTTACCCTATCGACCAAATAAGTTCCTTCTTCTCTTCGTCTCACTCCCCAACATCTTTCTACACCCTTAGCTCCTAGGACCACCCACTACACACTCCACCCCACCCTCGTCTTATCTGTCTCCAGCCACGCCTTTGGCATGGTCGCACACACACTACACTACATGAAACCCAAAACCACCACCACCCATACCTTCCTCTTATCCCAGAGACCAAAAGCCCCAAGTTTATTGGGAGTTTTGGCCATTGAAACCCTTCCTCGAACAAACCCACCTTCCACTATCATCTCCGGCACTATTAAACCACGCCATGCATCCATACATCAAAACACCACCACCAACGCACTCATTAATCCACAGTGATCATCCTGAGCTTTCTAATTGGGGCTTTAAGCTTGTGTTGCATGTTGCAAGTCCTTGCTGGATTAAGCATCAACTCCTCACCCTTACGCTGTCATTCTTAGATGCCCTACCTCACGACGGCCATCAGGTTATGCAGATTGAAGGCACGAAGCTACCTAGAGCTCCAATTGATGAAGGAAGCAGCACAACAGCTCCAATTGAAGAAAGCTTCATAGCAGCTGAGCGTGTGAAGAAAGGCTGAGGATATAGTGCCACATCGTGGCATTTTGACTTTTTTTCTAGTACTTAATGAATTGTGTGTAGGCATATTGCCTTCTAGACAAGGGGTCAGGTCCCCATTAAACCATGCCATACACATGCCCTTACCTATGACCACACGCACGTGGGCCTGGGCCGATTTGAATTGGGTTTGAATTGTGTCTGGTCTGGTCTAGGTTTGAAGAGAGAGAAAGGAGAGAATTTGAGAGAAGAGAAGGGGTTTTTCTTTGTGTTGCAACCAGATAGCCACACTTAGGTTTGATTTGAGAGTTTAAGGCATTGGATGACTTCTCCGGATGTTTAATTTGGTTGAATTTGAGGCTTTGAGTGTTGGGATTTGATTAAGTGCTCGAGAATAAGAAGAGAAGAGAGGAGGAAATTTGACTAAGTGTTGATACTAGTGATTAAGCTTAAGTGTTAATTTGGTGGTTATAAACATCATTTATTTTTTGCTTTCTCTCTCTCTCTATACTATTTTTGTTCTATGACTCTTGGCATACATTGAAAATATTTCATATTGAGTATTTTTTATTATTCACTGCATTGTTGTGGTCATCATATTTGATTGGTGATTGACTTGTGATTATTTTGCTCCCTACGAACGACCTCGGAACTCACATTTCTCGAGGTTATAAATTTAAATGTCGATTTGATTTTCGTTTCTATACTATAATGTGTTTTCCTAAACCGTGATAGATTTTGATTCAACACTCATCACTTGAGATTACCTGAAAGCAAGAAGTTATGTTACTTAGGGTATTGCAGATTTTTGCCCATTGAACACAAATGGCAAACGTCACAATTCATGGATAGTTTTGATGGTAAAGCATGCTGGTATTCGTTGAAGAATCCAAAAAATAAATTGAGTATAGGTTCTATTAGGTTGTCTGATGTGAAAATCATGGAGACATTGCAATAGCTTGGTGAAGTGTGTTTCGGTCGTCTTTTCAAAAATGACTTGACTTCCTTGCGGCATTCAGGATTTAGGAAGAAAAGCACATTTTTTATGGAGCTTCCATATTGGTAGGATTTGAATGTGTGACATAATTTACATGTTATGCACATTGAGAAAAATGTAATGGACAACATTTTAGATGTATTAAACTTAATAGACAACCCAAAGGATATAGTTAAAATAACGAATGATATGAAAATTTTGGGTAATCGTCCTGTGTCGCACGTTTAAGAAGGCGACTCTCACTTTCTAGAAGCTATATACAGTCTTACCGAAGAGCAGAGGCAAAGGACTTTCTCCTTCCTGAAAGACATTCGGGCTCCAAATGGGTATTCGACCCAGCTTTCACATTGCGTAAATGAAGTGTAAAAGAATATCATTGGGTTAAAAAGTCATGATTCTCATGTGTACATACAAATCTTATTTCCACTAGCAATACATGAAGTGATGTCTAATCTAGTACTCGATTCATTTACGGAGATGAGTAGATCTTTTAAAGTCAAATGTTCCAAGACATTAGATCTAGAATTGCTAGAGTACTGGGATAAACAAATTGTAATCAAACTTTGTAAAATGGAGTAGATTTTTCCGCCTACATTCTTTGACGTGATGGTTCATGTCACGCTTCATCTTACGAATGAAGCAAGAATTGCTGGACCTATGCAGTACAGAAGAATTTATCCAATTGAATGATATTTAAAGAAGTTGAAAGATTATATCCTAAATAAGGCAAAGCCAGAACGGTCAATCGTGGAAGGATATCTTGCAGTGGAATATATTAACTTCTATGCCATGTACATAAATGAGATAGACAATCAATTTAATAAACTTGAATGAAATTATGATGGAGGATTTAATGGTAATGATGAAGACTACCTATCCATATTTGACATTGGAGGAAGGTCGATCCTCTGCATCGAGTTCAAGTCCATCTTGGAAATGGACTGACGATTGGCTCACTTGTACATTCTGAAGCAAATTACAGAAGTGGATGAATTTTACAATGAATTTAAAGAATCCTCTGATCCATCTACACATGAATTGCAGTTCCTCGATTGGTTCAAGGATCATGTAAATAAATTGAAAGAACAGGGAGATCCATGGTGGGTACAAGATTTTAATGTAATTGTCGATAGACCTTTGACATACGGACGTTATCATTTGGGTTATATAATTAATAGGTTCAGATTCAAAGTAAGGTCAGTTGATGATGCGAAGGCCATGCAACAAGTGGAAGTCATCGCCAATTGTGACAAAAGTACTGGTTGTGATGGGTATTATGATCAAATTAAAGAGATTGTGCAAATGAGTTTCAGATTTGACTGTAGGGTGATTTTATTCAAGTGTGATTGGTTTGATGCTTTCAAGAGAGGAATTGGATTCAAAGTGGATAAGAAACACGGTTTCTTGAGTTTAAGTAAGAATCATCGGATGCTTCAGTCATCAGAACCATTTACATTAGCTTGTTAGGTAGCATAAGTATTCTACATGCCTGATAATAGCAAAAATGGGTGGATAATACCCATTAGAGCTCTACTGCATGAACAATATGATGTGGGAAAAGATCTCAACCTAGATGTTGAATCTGAAGCATATCAGCGAAACCCAAAAAATGAAGAAGTTGCCCCTGGTGCAATTGACAGTAATATATAAGGTAATTTGTCAAAAGTATTAATCCTTAACCCACAAATAAAATTATGTTTTTCAAATTTTTAGCTATAAGTTTCGTTTATTTGTTCTTTAAATGTATCATTTTCTTCTCAAAGCTTATGTTTTCTTCTTTTTGAAACTGAGTTTTATTTTATTGCCTTCTTTTATAGGTTTCCCGAGTTCTTTGAGTTCCTTTCAAATTCTTCCACCATGTACACGATGGTGAGTTTTTTCTACTACTTCCTTAAAATTTTGTAAATGCACGTTAGTTTCTTTCATTGATTATGTAGGGTGTGCTCACTATATATATATATATGATTCATGTGACTCTTTTTTACTATGTGGGGTGTGCCTGATACGCCTACTTTAGTGGACTAATTTAGAGCCTAAGTACATGATTATTTGGACGTGACATCAGTTTAGATCATACACTACATTCATAAATTAGTTAAGCTCGTGTGTTGACAATCTGGCATTTTTCTTTAATTGGTACTACATGCATCCATGTCATTAATTAATGTATACTCATTTCTATGGCATGAATTCATTGTATCCCATCTCAATTGGAATGCCATCATGACATTTAATTTTTTCCAACATAAAATGGGCAAGAAAATCATCATAGATTCCCTCTTAAAATTTGCTTTATTTTCACTCTTATCGTTTTTGGCAAGCCTACTATAAGAAGGAAAAAAGGACTCTCATATATTTGGCAGCAATCCCTCTTCGATTCCTCTCCTTATTTTCCCCTCAAATTTCTTATTCTCTCTTTTCTCTCTCTTTATAACAAGACATGGGACCACAGGGAAGGATTATCTCCCTCCTCAAGTGGAGAGCCCTCTCTCCATGAACAACAAACCACCATCTCCCCCATCGGCAACCAATAGAGAATCATCTTCTTCCAACAGAGGGGAGAACCTCCCCTGCACCGTGTGCCACCACCAACCACCTATTGCGCTCCACCCGTCCACCATCGACTATGATCTTCCTTGACATCGACCTCTTCGCTACCATGCATCCACACCATGATTTCCACCTAAGAACAGCATTGTGCATCATCCTTCCTGCAAATGATCGTGACAGCCTTGCATTGATAGCGTGTGCAAATCAATGTGCTTCCATGACCACCTCACCATTACGACTTTCGCAACCTCCTCCTCTCTAAGCACTGACTGCGCCACTACCACTGCGTTCTTCATGAACTATTCTTCTTCTTCTTCATCTACATTACTTCTTCACCTCCTAAAATGAACCTAACATCTCCACCTCCCATAGCACCTCTCCTCAACATTGACACCCCACTAATGCCACCATCTGCCACGCACGGCTCCGCGTGTGCGCAGCCAGCCCGCGTGCACCACCAGCCCTCGTGCACCCTCTCGCGTGCCCTCACATCGCCTGCAGCCACTCCAAGTGCGGCACCAGCAGCAATAGAGTAGCCCCCACTGGCTACTCCTCTCCGCAGCCGTCACTCCCCACCGGCTAGACATCCTTGCCGTTACACGAACATCGATGCCCCCATCTGCCACAGACGACCACTCCGCATGCGCGTCTTTAACCTCGCATCAGGCACGGGCAACCACAGACCACGCACCCGACCTCTCTTATTCTTCTCCTTCTCCGCCGATAGAGAAGAACCCAAACTCTATGTGGCTCCTCCACACACAGCCAGCCCCTCTGCCCTCTGGTCTATGCACCATCGATGCCACCCATCTAGCCCTTGAGCTTCGGACCACCCTCGACCTCGTCTAGTGGCGCCTACAGTTGCTGCTCATCATCAGTAGACCTCCTTGCCAACGAGCTTCTTCTCCTCTGGCTGGCCGCCATTGCCAACAAACAACCACACCATGATCACCCATGCATTGCCCTCGTCACCAGTGACCTCCATGTGCAGCCGTGCCTCTTGCTGTTCTCTCCTCTTCGTGCACGCACATGGGGGCGGTTTCCCCTATTTTGGGTTTAATTAGTAATTAAATCTATTTGCCATTGCCACCAATTTGATTTTTTATTTCTCATTATTTTTATGATGGTGAAAATTGTGGCTGAACCCTTACACTCTTGCGAAGTTGCCTGATTCTTCCTTATCTCTTTATTGCGCATTAGATTTTGATACGGACTTGGCATCTATGTGATGAGTCCATTTTAATGGACTAGTATTACGCCTAAGTAACTTTAATCTTACCTTTTAGGTTTGTTAATAAATACATTAAGTTATAGAATGTTTTCATGCATTATGATTTATGTTTACATCTATTTTACAGCATTCTATAACTTAAAATGTAATGATTTTTTATTTTTATGTGTAGGAATGATATTTAGAAAGAACAAGGAGGGGGGGATAAATTTCCCCAACAAACAACCGGTGGCATATTTTTACCCCCATCCTCTGGCCACCCTCAACAGCTGCCGGCCATAAATAGCAAAGGGATTTAAAAATCCCTTAACTCACGCATGCAGGGGGAGGAGATAAAGAGGTTGGGAAATATTTGATAGCAGGCATCTTCTTCCTCTCTCTTGAGGGGATCCACCTTCACCACCGTGGAGAGGGCTGACCCTGCGAACCAAGAGTGCACTGAAGTCACCCTTCTAGCCTGTAGCCACCCCACCCGTGCCTGCAACAGCGCCATCATGCCCCGCAGGTGCAGTCCTCTCACTGTAGGCACACCCGCACAGTGCCTCCACCTTGTGTGCCCGCCATCGCCTGCAGGCTTGTTCAGGCGCATCGCCCCACCCGTGCCCCTCCAGTGCCCGTAGGCATTATCCCCTCTCCAGCACCAGACCAGCATCCCACCTGCCAGGCCTGCACCCCTCCAGCGCCCACAACAGCGTGCCCCCCCTCTCCAGTGCCATCACCACCACAGCGTGCCCGCCTCCTCCAGCACCCTTCACCGCAGGTGCTGCACCACTCATTGTAGGCATGCCACCAGCGCTCCTGCCTGCAGCATGCCCTCGCCACCCGTGCTTCAGCCTGCAGCGTGCCCTCACCACCAGCACTCCGACTACAAGCGTTGCTGGTGCTCACCACCCATGCATGCCCTCTGCAGACCGCCCTTGCTCCTTTTGCCCCGCAGGTGCTCCCAGCCAAGTGCGCGCAAGGGCGCAAGCTAGCAACCGCCTACAAGCGCAGCACCTCCCTGCAGGCAGCAAAGGCCACGCCTTGCATCCACGTCCAGCGCGCAGCCAGCCGTGCGGCTGCAATAGTGGCCATCCTCCTCCAGCAGGCCAGCGGCCATCATCCTCCGTCCGGCCGCCGCGTCACCACCGTTGCATAGCCCTCGTCGAGGCACACCTCCCTGCCGACTCTCGCGGCCAATCGGGCACGGCCGCACACGCAAGAAGGAGAGAGGAGAAATCGTCTGTTTTTGCCTCCATTAATAATTACATTCAATGCCATTGCCAATTTTATATTAATATTTTATTCATGCCACATTGCATTGATGCACTCAGACTTTCCTGAAATTATTTTACTTGTGTTATGTGCATGATTCTACCTTGAATTTCAAATTAGAATTGCATGAAAGTTGAATTTACATGATATGCCATTACACATGCATCATACACATGTTTTTGGAGCTTAATTCCTAACATGAAAACTACATAAATACCCCTGAACCTTTAAGGAAATTGCAAGCTTCATTTAAAATAGCATATTCCTCTCATTAAAGTTGCAGAAGAGTCTGCGAACTGTGTATTCCATGACTCATGAATTTATTGGTCTATTCCTCCCTGTGGATATGACATCCTTTATTGTTGTTTAAATTCATATCTATGTTAATTTTTGATTGAGAGATTTCCACCACATTAATTACAACGACATATTCTTCTATTGCTATCATAAGTAAGCGAAAATCTCTCCGTCAAAAGGACGCCGTTGCCAGGGAGGCAACAGATGCAATAGATTCACTTCCTTATTTTTGAATATTCTGAGTTGTGAAATTATCTGATCAATTTTTTTTTACTATGCTAGGAATCTAACGAGGCGACGAGGTGCAACAGAGCGGCGACAGCAACCACGAGCTAAACCACATGAGGGAAAGATGTAGGAGACCAAGATCCTACTTTCACAAAAAATTCTCCATTGTCACAAAATTTATTTCTGTCTTTTCGCCCTTGTAGTAATTGGGGTTGAATTTTTGGGGGTTTGTCCCCACATTCTTTAGGTACTAGGGCTTACATTATTTTTTTCACATGCATGATTCTATTTTCTACTTGCCTGCCTTTAAAACCAATAAAGAAAATATCGAGTTGCCTATTTAGAAGTTGCATGCCCTTAGGTGCATGCATTTAGGGGTGATTGAGTAGCACATTAGATCTTATTATTGCATTGCAAGCATATTAGCACGAAGATTGCTGGAGACAGGTACACCGTTCTAACTTTTGCATCCAGCTCCTGTTCACGCATTTGCATTCAAATTAAAATTCAAGACCACCAAGTTTGAATTTACTAATTTAGTGGTCGCATAACTAAAAGTGGGACTGATAATCAGATTCAACCCTAAAAGCAATTCACATTTGATCTTATTCTAAGGGACTTGTCTGTGATTTCAAAAGAAATTACAAAGATTTGCGGATTGTTGCACACTTCTGACACTGAGCACGCACATTAGGCACCGCACTAAGGCTTGATCCCTTAAGGCTATATGCACCGATCTCTTTATCGATGCAAACCCTCCTATTGTGCTTTGTAGTGGTGGTGATAATATCTTTTGACCAAGTGTTTTGATACTCCACAAAGGGGGACACCCCTTAAAGGAATAAGAGGGTAGTTAAGGGGCACCGCATATGCATCGCCTCAAAGGAAGGGTTCTCCCTACTTGCATCCCTTTGTTTGTCCTTTGAGTAACTTCTCACTTGATCACCTGGGAGTATCAGCAAAGAAAAGTATAAGTCCTATGGCACTCGAAGGTTGAATTAAGGCACGTAATTGTAGGGAAAAATGTGTTTGGCCATTTTTATTAACTAATTCGATCTCCGCAATAAAGAAGCTTAAGATTTCAAGTCCACACCCCTCTTATACCACTTACGTGGGAACGGAGGGATAAGTCTTGATCTTTTGACTTATCTTTGAAGTGGAGGCATCTCTTACTCAATAAGAACCTGAATTGTGTTTTGTATGCTTGGTAGATGCTCTCTTGAGGGTAGTCTAGTGTTTGATCCTGAGCCTGAGAGAATTCTTAGGACAGGTCACCTCGGAGAGGAAAAAGAAGGAATGGTTGAGCAAGGTGCAAATCAACAAAGGACCCTAAGGGACTATTTTATTCCAACTAACCAACCTGCATAAGCACTAAGATGACCGGCAGGGGATAAACCATATGAGATCAAGAGAAGTACCATATCTTTGTTGGCCTCTTTTTATGGTACTACTAGGGAGGACCCCTACCGGCATTTGGAGGAATTCACCGAGGTCTGTTCCACGGTGAAGCTCCAGGGCTTTACTGATGAAGCTCCAGGGCTTTACTGATGAAGCTCTGATGAGGACTCTATTTCCTTTCTCCCTAAAGGATAAGGCCAATCACTGGTATCATACCCTTGATGCAAGGGTAAATGATTGGGTCACCCTTAAGGGAGAATTTTTGAAAAAGTATTTTTGTATGAGTAAAACCAACCATTACAGAAGAGAGATTACAGGTTTTACTCAACAGGAAGGGGAGCAATTTCATGAGATTTGGGAGTGCTTTAATGACCTTCTTAGGTTATGCCCCCACCATCAAGTGCCAAGATGGCAGTTGGTCGAAAGGTTCCATAACGGATTATCTGAAAGGCATAGGCAAACCATCGATGTAGCCTGTGCAGGAACCTTCATGACTAGAACTGAGGATGAAGCCTGCGCATTATTTTAAACATTAAGTGACAAGTCCATACATCTATCCTCTCCCTATCAAGAAAGAAAACCATCAATCTTGCAGAGGAAGATAGAGGCCCAAGAAGTTGGGGCTTCTCAAGATTTGGCTTATCAGATTGAACTATTGAATAAAAACTTTCGTAGGCTTTTAGAAAACCCCGGCATGAACCCCCAAGCAACCTCTATTTTTCAGGCTTCAAGAGAATGCTCCATTTTCCAAAGCACAACGCACGCCACTGCGGAGTGCCATCAGGCAAACCAATTCCCTGAGTTGATTCAGGCCAACTTGAATGTGGCCCAAGGTTTCCACCCCCTCGCAATAACCCTTACTCCAACACTTATAACCCAGGGTGGCGGAACCATCAAAACTTCTCTTGGAAGCAAGGTGATGCTTCTAACTCAGGGAATACAAGACCCTTACCTCCCTAGCCCATACACCAACCTTCTTATGAAAACCCTCCTCCGAATAAGCCCTCTGAGATGGATGAACTGACGGCCATGATAAAAGCAATGCAAGAGCATTAGAATATGGTTATCCAATCTCAAAATAAGATGATTACTGATATGCAATCTCAAATTGGTCATCTTACTGAGGCAGTTAGGCAATGTGATCTGGGGAAACTACCAAGCTCCTTTAAGGAGAACCCTAAGGGTAAGGGGGTTGTATTCAGGGAGCATGCCCAAGCAGTGACCGTGTTGAGGTGTGTAAAAAAGATTGACAAGCCTGATAACACTTCTATGGTTACATCTCAGAATTCCCCTTCCACACCAGACCCGACTTCCATCTCAACCGAGGAAGAGCCACACTGCTCTCCCTCGCACAAAATCACCCACAATGAGGATGTTGTCCTTCCACCACCCCTTCCCCACCATGACGACCCCTCGACCTAGAAGCCGAGGGTGCCCTATCCAAAGCATCTATCTACTCCTGGGGAATCTTCTGTTGGCTCATCTGGAGCCAAGGATAGAATGGAAGAGATTATGGATACTTTTAGGCAAGTCCAGATTAACTTGCCTCTATTGGAAGCAATTAAATAGATTTCGTCCTATGCCAAGTTTCTGAAGGACCTGTGCACCCAAAAGCACCGATCTAGGAAATAGGTCCAAACCAAGGTCATCCTGCCTGACCATGTTAACTCGGTTCTCCAGCATGGAACACCCCCAAAAATGAAAGACCCAGGGGCCCCATATATTTTAGTGGTTATAGTTAACCAACACATTGATGAGGCTCTGCTCGATCTGGGTGCGGGGGTGAACATTCTATAGAGCTCTGTCTATGACTTTTTGGGAGGAGGCAAGCTAAAGCCTAGTCCAGTAATCCTCCAGGTTGCAGACAGATTACTTAAGACACCTCGGGGATTGTTGGAAGATGTCCTTGTGAGAGTGGAGGATTTCTTCTTCCCCGTTGACTTTCTGGTACTTGATACTGACCCATCTAATAAGCCCACAAAGTCATCCATTATTCTGGGATGCCCCTTCTTGGCCACAGCCAATGCCTCTATAAATTATAGATCTGGGGCACTTAAAATGGGCTTTAGGAACAAGATCCGGTTGAATGTTTTTGATACTTACAAGCAACCCGGATTTAAAGATTGTTCTCAGATTGAGGTCGTCGATGAAATAATTGAAGAGGCTACTCCAGCACTCTTATGTAGAGATCCCCTTCAGAAGGTCATATCTAAGGACTATCTCTTGATTATTAAAGAAACTGAGAGGGAAATGCCCGAATTAGAAGAGTTGCTGGGGATATACACTGAGCCTCTGTCCCCACCTTGGACTGTGAAGGTAGATCCGCTACCTGAGGAGGGGACATCTCAACTAAATCCCTCAATCCAAAAGGCTCCTGAATTGGAGTTGAAACCCCTCTCGAGCACATTGAAATATGCTTTCCTTGGCCATAATAACACACTCCCCATTATTATCTCGTCTGGATTATCTGAAGTGCAGGAGGGAGCTTTAGTTGAATGTTTACAAAGGCACAAGGAAGCAATTACCTGGACAATTGTTGATATTAAGGGTGTTGATCCCTCTCTTTGCATGCGTCATATATACACGGACGAGTTCGTGAAGCCTTTCTGAGATATGCAGAGAAGGCTCAATCTAAATATGTGGGAGGTTGTTAAAAAGGAGATTCTGAAAAGGCTGGATGCAGGGATTATCTATCCCATTTCAGATAGTAAATGGGTCAGTCCTATTCACGTTGTTCCCAAAAAGGTAGGAATCACTATGGAAGAGAATGACCAAGGAGAATTGGTGACCACTAGACCCTCAACTGGTTGGAGGGTCTGCATTGATTACCGCCATTTAAACACGGCTGCCCAGAAAGACCATTTCCCCTTACCATTTATCGATCAAATTCTGGAACGATTGGCGGGGAACAAGTACTTTTGTTTTCTTGACGGGTACTCTAGGTATAATTAGATAACTATTTTTCCTGACGATCAGGAGCGTACCACCTTCATGAGTTCGTATGGCACTTTTGCATTTCGCCGAATGCCATTCGGGTTATGTAGTGCTCCTGCCACTTTCCAATGTTGTATGATGGCTATCTTTTCTGATATGTTCGACGAGTTCGTTGAAATTTTCATGGATGACTTCTCCATTTATGGCTCGTCATTTAACCTATGCCTTTCACACCTTGATAAAGTCTTAACCTGTTGCGAAGAGGCAAAGCTGGTGCTAAGCTGGGAGAAAAGCCACTTTATGGTCCAGCAGGGCATTGTGTTAGGGCATATAGTTTCTGAGAGAGGATTAGAGGTGGACACCACAAAAATCAATTCCATCTCTAAGCTTCCATTTCCCGCCAATGTTCGTCAGGTTAGATCTTTCCTTGGCCATGCTAGATTTTATAGGCACTTCATTAGACATTTCAGTAAAATCTCTAAGCCACTCTACGACCTGTTAGCGAAGGATGTCTCCTTTGATTTTGATGATAAATGTGACGAGGCATTCCAAGATTTGAAGAAAGCCCTCATTACCGCGCCGATTCTCCAAGCACCAAACCCTCCTGTTTGAGCTTATGTGTGACACTTCTGATTTTGCTATGGGAGCGATCTTAGGTCAAAGGGTTAATGGCAAACCTCATGTGCTGCGTTATGCCAGCAAGACCCTTACGGATCCTCAGCAAAACTACACGGTCACTGAAAAGGAACTACTTGCTGTAGTATTTGCTTTGGAAATGTTTCGGTCGTATCTTTTGGGATCCAAGGTTGTAGTGTTCACTGATCATTCTGACCTAAAGCATCTTCTGGCTAAAAAGGACACCAAACCTCGCCTAATTCGTTGAATTCTGCTACTCCAAGAATTTGACCTAGAAATTAAAGACAAGAAAGGAGTTGAGAATTTGGTAGCAAACCATTTGTCTAGGATCCCTAGTGAGGCATCAGACCCTGCTGGCGGTATTCAAGAGACTTTCCCTAATGAGTCTTTGATGGCCGTGGAAGCTAAAACTCCTTGGTTCACTGACATAGCGAACTATCTGGTCACGGGCATTACCCCCAGTACTTGGGACAAGCAGAAGCGAGACAGGCTTCTCGCTAATGCTAAATTTTATCACTGGGAGGAACCCGAGCATTTTAGAATAGGCCCTGACTAGCTTTTTCGCCGTTGCGTCCCTGGTGAAGAACAAAGATGTGTTCTGAGTTTCTGCCATGACCTCCATTGTGGGGGACATTTTAGTGCGAAGAAGACTACCTATAAGTTTCTTCAGTTTGGCTTTTGGTGGCCCACATTATTCCGAGATGCACATATGTATGTGGGTGCATGTCTACATTGCCAGCAGATGGGAACCATTGGAAAAAGGGATGAGATGCCCCAACAACTTATTCTCCCTGTTGAAATCTTTGATATTTGGGGCATTGACTTCATGGGTCCCTTTCCTGTGTCCTTCGGATATGAATACATCCGTGTGGCTATTGACTATGTATTGAAATGGATAGAAGCCATACCCACGTGAACCAATAATCATTCCGTGGTCTTGGGCTTTATTAAGGCTAATATCATTTCTCGGTATGGGTGCCCAAGGATGATGATAAGTGATGGAGGACCTCACTTTAAGAATGTACACTTCACAAGACTACTCCAAAATTTGGGAGTCAACCACATGATAGCCACACCTTATCATCCCCAAACGAGTGGACAAGTTGAAGTGTCTAATAGGGAGATTAAGCGAATTTTAGAAAAAACTGCCAGGCCTGATCGGAACGATTGGTCTAAAAAGCTAAATGATGCTCTTTGGGCCTACAAAACTACATATAAGACTTCGTTGGGCATGTCCCCTTTTCGTCAAGTCCGCGGAAAAGCATGTCACCTTCCCGTTGAAATCCAACATAAAGCTTATTGGGCTATTAAAAATGTTAACTTGAATCTGGATAAAGCGGGAAAGGCACGTATGTTAGAATTAAGTGAGCTTGAGGAGCTTCATAATGAAGCTTATGGAACTTCTCAAGCTTACAAGCAACGTACAAAAGTCTTCCTTGACAAGCACATCATTAGAAAGACTTTTAAGCCCAACCAGTGGGTCTGGCTTTTCAATTCTAGACTTAAATTATTTCCTGGAAAGCTCAAGTCCCGCTGGGATGGGCCATACGTTGTTATCAATACTTTCCCTCATGGAGCTGTAGAGATTCGGAACCCTATTTCTGGTGCGAGCTTTAAGGTAAATGGCCAGCGACTTAAACCGTATATTACTCTTTCAGATGGCCAGGTTTTGGATGCACTTCAGCTTGAGGAGCCTTAGCTCCTCCCACTCTCCTCCTTAGGTGATATTCTTCTATGTCTGTAATTTTTTTTTCCAATGAGGGCATTGCTAATCTTAGGCTTGGGGGGGTATAACCTGAGAATGTTTATAGCATTTATAAATATTTGCATGCATATATATTTATATGTATATATATTAAAAAAAAAAATCTCTTTTCTTAAGCTGAATGGGTTAGTCCCTAGCAGAATACCTTTGTCATTGGAGGTTTTTCTTCTTGAATTATTTCTTAAGTTTAGAATCCAGTACATTTATTTCACGTGCACATAGACTGGGTAATGGATCCTTGAGGAAAACAAATAAGTATTTGTAGTCTACTAAACCCTTGGATAGTTTAGGGAGTCAGGCATACTATCTTCTAGTAGATCAACCTCATATTTATGAGATGAAAGTAGAGAGATTACTAGTGCGCTAAGTCTAGTGCAAGGACTCTTAAGTTTTGGACAATTAGATGATGATACTTCAGAGTTAGGCATAGTTTTCACTCTTTGTTCCTGTGTGCATACTTTATGTGAATTCCTGAGAGTCACCAAATAAGGCAGATACATAGAGATTGAGTTTTAATAAAGCTATGACTATGGTGGATGGTTATGACCGTCCTTCATAGAGTCCTCGGTTGAAAGAGGGTAATAGTGTCAAAGGTCAGAAATACGCCTGTCCTATCCATTCCTTCCTGGTGCCGAGAATAGGCACTTCCACCAAATAAGCCACACAACATTCTCTTAACCATCATCATCTCTAATAATGCCTCATAAATAAAAGTTTGTATCGTATTATGCTGATTTATAAAAATAAAAAATAAAAAAATTAAAAAAAAGAAATAGAAATAGAAAGAAGAAAAAGAAGAAATAGTTATATTACAAAACAAAGGTCCAAGTTTATAACATAACATTGTTTCTGAGGCAACAGAACACCTATCATGTTCCACCAAATATGACCCATACCTGCCTTTATTATTTCTGATCGGCTGAATACTGGTTGAGGACTTTAACTTAGTTGCAGAGTTATTAGGGCTTTAATTGAAGTGTGGATGCCATGTGAGGCCACCAAACAGTGAGTACAATTACTAAATCTGGCGAGATTTGTGATCTCAGAGAAAAAAAAGGAGTGAGCGCCCAGGAACATCAAGAGAGCACAGTGGTTTAGCCTCTCTCTGAGTTGACTTTTATAAAAGTCTAGAGATCTAGAGTCTATAGTACTAGATTACATGTAGCATTAGAGGAGTGTGTGCCACCAAATACAAATCCATTCTACTCGATATCTCCTACCTAAGCCAAAAGCCGAGGTCAAATTATAGATTATCTTCTACTTTATCCCAACGGGAAGTAGTTGCCTCTCCCGACAGAAATATTTACCAAGGGTGAAGTACGAACTTCCAATGCGAATTAGCTTTATCACTTGGATCTGTTACCTAGGCTATCATCACTTCACATTTGTCTGGATTTCTAAAGTTTTGAAATAAGAAAACAAGAAATCTTCTGATTACTTCTCTTATTTTTTATTTTTGCTAGGGACTAGCAAATCTTAAGCATGGGGGTATTTGATGAGTCCATTTTAGTGGACTAGTATTACGCCTAAGTAACTTTAATCTTACCTTTTAGGTTTGTTAATAACTGCATTAATTTATAGAATGTTTGCATGCATCATGATTTAAGTTTACATCTATTTTATAACATTCTATAACTTAATATGTAATGATTTTTTGTTTTTATGTGCAGGAATGATATTTAGAAAGAACAAGGAGGGGGGGATAAATTTCCCCAACAAACAACCGGTGGCATATTTTTTCCCCCATCCTCCAGCCACCCTCAACAGCCACCGGCCAAAAATAGCAAAGGGATTTGAAAATCCCTTAACTCACGCATGCAAGGGGAGGATATAAAGAGGTTGGGAAAAATTGGATAGCAGGCATCTTCTTCCTCTCTCTTGCGAGGATCTACCATCACCACTATGGAGAGGGCTGACCCTGTGAACCAAGCGTGCACTGAAGTCACCCTTCTAGCCTGCAGCCGCCCCACCCGCACCCGCACCAGCGCCATCACGCCCTGCAGGCGCAGTCCTCTCATTGCAGGTGCACCTGGATAGTGCCTCCACCTTGCGTGCCCGCCATCGCCTGCAAGCTTGTTGGAGCGCATCGCCCTACTCGTGCCCCTCCAGCGCCCATAGGCATTTCCCCCTCTCCAGTGCCAGACCCGCATCCCACCTGCCAGGCCCGTGCCCCTCCAGTGCCCACCGCAGCGCGCCCCCCTCTCCAGCGCCATCACCACCACAACACGCCACCCTCCTCCAGCGCCCTTCACCGCAGGCGCTGCACTGCTCACTATAGGCACGCCACCCGCGCTTCCGCCTGCAGCACGCCCTCGCCACCAGCGCTCCCACCGCAGGCGCTGTAGGTGCTCACCGCCCGTGCGCACCCTCTGCAAACTACCCTTGCGCCTTCTGCCCCGCAGGTGCTCCCACGCCAAGTGCATGTAGAGGCCCAAGCCAGCAAACTCCTGCAAGCGCAGTGCCTCCCTACAGGCAGCAAAGGCCACGCCTTGCGTGCGCGTCCAGTGTGCAGCCAGCCGCGTGGCTGTAGCAGTGGCCATCCTCCTCCAACAGGCCTGCGGCCATCCTCCTTCGTCCAGCCACCGCGTCACCGCCGTTGCATAGCCCTTGTCGAGGCGCACCTCCCTACCGACTCTCGCGGCCAACCGTGCACGGCCACACACGTGAGGACGAGAGAGGAGAAATCCTATGTTTTTGCCTACATTAATAATTACATTCAATGCCATTGCCAATTTTATATTAATATTTTATTCATGCCACATTGCATTGATGCACTCAGACTTTCCTGAAATTATTTTACCTATGTTATGTGCATGATTCTACCTTGAATTTCAAATCAGAATTGCATGAAAGTTGAATTTACATGATAAGCCATTATACATGCATCATACACATGTTTTTGGAGCTTAATTCCTAACGTAAAAACTACATAAATACTCCTGAACCTTTAAGGAAATTGCAAGCTTCATTTAAAATAGCATATTCCTCGCATTGAAGTTGCAGAAGAGTCTGCGAACTGTGTATTCCTTGACTCGTGAATTTATTGGTCTATTCCTCCCTGTGGATACGACATCCTTTATTGTGTTTTAAATTCATATCTATGTTAATTTTTGATTGAGAGATTTTCACCACATTAATTACAACGACATATTCTTCTACTGCTATCATAAGTAAGTAAAAATCTCTCCATTACTATGACTGGGAATAATATATATTTGTGATTTCCTTGCAATTGTGCCTCCTTGTGGATACGACTCGCTCTCCTATGAGTGGTTTATTTTAATTATTGACAATTGGTTTTCTGCCATTCAATTTCTACTTCGACAACTTATTTTCTTGAGTGAAAATTATTTCAAGTGAAAATCAACCGTTTAATGCCCACTAGATATATATATGATGCACGTGAATTCTTTTGTTGCTTATGTGGGGTGTGCCTACCATTTGTTATTTGTTGAATGTTTAATATGATAGGAAATGAGAGGAAAGAAGAAGAAGAAGGATGTGGGGGGGGAGGAAATGTGAGGAGAAAAAAAGAAGGAAGTCAAGGGGCGAGGGGGTAGGAAATGGGAGGGGAAAAAAGAATGGTAGGAAATGAGAGGAAGGAAGAAGAAGGAAGTGTAGGAACTTAAGAACACAAGCACACTAGAAGGGCGATGAATAGTGTGGTAAAAATAATATACAAATAAAGACAAACCACAAAAATGAACACCAAATATATAGTGGTTCCCCTCACTTGGGTACTCCACTACTTAAGTCTCCCGACTTAGGATTTTTAACTCGATTCCCTCAACTCGGAGGGAATCAATTAACTAAAAATGAGGCAATTAATAGGTTACCTCAACCCAATTACAAAAACAAATGAGACTAAAATATTACAGGTGTAAGCAAGAAATTTAAAAGCTTACAACTAGAATCCTAAGTCTCCAACAAGAATATATTTAGCAATGTTATACAATAAAAACTAACATGAAAATCAATGTGCAAAAAGAATTGTAGAGAACTAAATTATGTGCCAAAAGAACTTGTTAGGATTCAGAGGAATTCTTGGAAGCTGAAGGCAACAAGCACTAGCACCATGCTGCTAATATGGAGAGAATGAGTTTTGGAAGCAAGGGAGGTATATGATTCTTGTGTGTTGTAAAAATGGCTCACAAGGGTCATTTAATTGACCACCAAACAACCCTTCCATGCTCCCTAGCCATTAAGGGGGAGATATGGGTACATTATAACTAGGATTAAACACAAAATAGCCATTCAGAACTAGAACAATGGATAGTTTGTGCCGATACTAAAGTTGTGGTATCGGTACTAGATGCTCACAGTTATTCAGCAGCCAGCACAAAAGAGTCTGGGTATCGGTAGTCAACATTGGTACTGATACTCAGTGCTTCCAGTTGAGTAGCAACTAAGTCACTAGATACCAGTACACATCATGGGTACTAGTACTTGTGACTCATAGGTTTGAGGTATACTAGGCATTGTAACCTGCATGTACCGATACTCATCATGGGTACCGGTCCTTGTAAAGTTTAGGCACGAACTGACTCCACCAAATGTGAGCATCAGATATCGATACTCATGATGAGTATTGGTACTTGTTGTTCATAGTTTAAGGCAGAGACACAAACCTGTGCCTTGTAGGTATTGATACTCAAGAACAATATCAGTACTTGCTACATGTACCTTGAATTAGCAACTAAGATCAAATTTTTTGCACTTTTCAAATCCAATTAATCTTTTAATATGACAAAGAAATGTTTTTAAACTTTTAAACGAGCGATTGTTCGTGAGTTTGATACCTAATTATCTCTAATTTGATTTTACTTCCTATATCAATTTTTCTTATTTAGGAGACATACAAACTTCTAAGTTACAGTCAATAAACAACAAAAAAATCTTCACCAAATTTTATCTTCTTCCTTGTCATCATCCAAGATGGCTATATTCCTATGATTATCCCTATAAATATCACTTAACAAACTCATTAGATTTAAAACAGTTTTGTTAACACCAAAACATAGAAGAGAGGTGGAACTAGGTTGCAACAATCTCCCCCTTTTTTGTGTTGACAAAACAAAAGAAATATACATATTTTAAAGATAGAAATGACATAAGAGAAGGAATACAAAAAACTCCAATAGGAATGAAACCTCCCCCTCATACTATGCTTCCTCTTTTAAATATGCCTATTCTCCTTTTCTCCCCCATTTTGTCAACCAAACAAAAAGTAATAGAAGTATGCATAGAAGATGATCAATCATTCATAAAAGATGCTAAGAATTTAACAAGTAAAATAGATCTAAAGTTCATTACATCATGACAAGCAACCAAGGAAAAAGCAAATCGTCTCATACATCAAATTTTTAGAAAGTTTCATATAACAAACTACATAATAGAAATCTTGAAACTAAACTAAGTATGAGTCCTTTCTCTAATGTATTTATGAAGATGAGTTGAAAGTATGACGTTGTCACCGCCATTATCATCACCGCCACTATCATCATCTTCATCATCTTCATCTTCATCTTCTTCTTCATCATCTTCAGCATAAGGATTGTCTTCATCTTCATGAATGCCGATCTTCTTCCTCCTCGTCGTCACTAAGAATAGGTTATTTTTCCTTATTTGTGAAGAGACTTGAGATGGGTCTTGGAAATGCTTTTGTCTTCTTTAACTACATTCCATAGGTGTCTTTGCTTGAGTACGCTTTCATTGCTTAGGTTATTGAGTGGAAGAAGCAAAATGGGAGGACTCAAGAGAAAGAGAAAGCTCGTGGAACTTGCGTTCAATGTGACACATCCAAAGTTGAGATTTGTGAGATTTTGACCAATGTAATTGAATGTGTTAATCATGGTTTGGTCAGTTCCAAGTAAATGAGACAAACTAACCCAAGGCATTTCAGCTTCGGGATATGGGTAAGTCATAGGAAGGAAATCAGAAGATAAGCCTAGAACTTGATGAGAAGAAGAATGAGCACTAGGATCAACTTGCTCATCTTCTTCATCATCACTTGATGATTCTTCTCCAATGGGTTTTACCCCCATTTTCTTGAGAGTGGACCACCTTTCTAAGTGGGGTAAAATTGGAGAGATCAACCCTAATCTTGATAAAAATATGAGAGACTAGTATATCAAGAGGAAGGGTAGAAGCATGGTAATGAGGTCTAAGAAAATGTATGAATACCATGTCCTAGTTGGCAGGGAAACTGGTAATAATAACATAGATTAGGTAAAATATTTATAGGAATTTTGTGAAATCTTAAATATTTGGCCCTCAAATTCCATGCTAAAATCCTAAATAAGACTCGAGAAAATAAAGTCATGTTAGGTGCAACCAATGACTTTCCCTGGCAATTAGGTAGCAAAAGAGTTTCATGCATTTGAACAGTGGTAAATTTTTTTTTGAGAGTACTAAATGCATGGCATTCATTTGGACATTGGGTAATTGTTGAAAGACACTTCGGGTTAGTGGTTACCCTTTGACCAAATATAGTAGATGTTATGACTAGATGCCTTCTATTCCCTTGTCCTTGGAGGTTAGCAAAAAATAGACAATTCACATCAGGATAGACTCCAGGAACCTCAGCAAAGAAAGACTCATCAAAGAAATGCATGAGATGTTATTTGGAAAGATGAGTTGTGAAACCATAAAGGTGTACGGAAAAATATTTCCACTCAGCAGGCCTACAATGATGAAGCTTAAGGCCCTTGTACTAATCAAAATTTGATCTTGCATCCTCATTGATGGAAAATTTGTGGAATTCATCTTGAGGTGCTTTTCCTTTACTCTTAGATTTAGGTGTCATCTGTGGACATGCAACAAATCACATAATAGTCATATTAAGAATCAAGAGGCAAAAATATTTCCATGCATGTTTGTTACAAAACACACATAAACTTGCATGTACTGGCACTAGTGGTGTGTACCAGTATTGGTTGGTTCTGGATCCAACCAGAAAATCGAGCGAGTATCGGTATAGGTTATCAGTACCGGTACTTGCTACTCATAGCAGGAACTACTGCAACTAGCAAGTACCCATACCTATTGATACTCGAAGAAGAAAATATGCAGTAGCAGGTTGAGTTGTGAAACACAAAAAAACAAGATGAAAGATGATCTAGAATGAACAAGAAAAGGAAGGAATACCTTGAATCCTTGAGGAGAGCCTTAGAGTTGGGGATTTTCTTTGGAGGATGCCTTGAAGAGAAAGAGGGGCTAGGGTTTTGAAGAGAAAAAATGAGGCAAGTTTTTACACTAGCTCTATTTTATATGGGATGGGCCATGTGCGAGACACATGATCATTTAATTTTGAATTTATTTTATTGTAAAAAGCCCCAATTTTCTTCTAATAAAGTAGAATCTCTCTACTACAAGAGGTTTTGTGAAAATGTTGGCTAATTAGTGTTGAATATCTATAAATTCTAATGAATGACACCTTGCAGTACATTTTCTCAAAGAAAATGATGTTGAACATCTATGTGCTTGGTTTGTGAATGATGTATCGGATTCTTAGATAAATTGATTATGCTTGTACTATCAAATCAAATTTTAGATTGCACAAAAATTAATCCAAAATTGGACAAAGTCTATCTCATCCAAATGACCTAAGAGCAAGCAAGTGAAGCAGCAATATATTCTGCTTCAGTCGAAGACAGTGAAACACATGTTTGTTTCTTAGAGAACCATGATACCAGAAACTTTCCAATAAAATGACAAGTGCCGCTAGTGCTCTTTCGGTCTGTCCGACTCCCTACATAATCTGCATCACAAAAGGATAATAAGCCTGAGGTCTATGCTTTAAGATAAAAGGGACCAAGATCTCTTGTGCTATTTAGGTATCTAAATATGCTTTTTACTGTGTTTAAATGAGATTCCTTTGGTTTGGACTGGGATCTTGCACATAAACAGGTAGCAAAATGAATATTAGGACTACAGGTTGTAAGGTATAGTAGTGAACCTATCATACCCCGATATTTCTTTTCATCTACCTTCTTGCCAGATAATTCTTCACCAAGAGAAGTGGATGGAGCAATTGGAGTCTCAATTCCTTTTACATTTCATAGTCAAACTTCTTGAGTATTTCAAGAACATACTTAAATTGACTAATGTAGATTCTTGTGTCCAATTGTTGGATCTGGAGGCCTAAAATGAACTTAAGTTCACCTATTCAAACTCATTTTGAGCTTAACCTTCATAGTCTCTGATATAGACACATCTATTGAGTGTAAAATACCTATTCCTGCATGTTCCTAGGCTTAGATTTGCATTTCATGTTATAAATATTGCATAGCATGCATCATTCTACATTTAGAGTAGTTGTACATATTTTAGGTTATTAGGTCCTTTTTTATGGTCAGGAGAGAAGAGGATTTGTTTTAGGGCCTCAAATGGATAATCAGACCATATGGATCTGATCAAGACAACGATCAAGCTCTAACACCTTTGAAATCGCCTAGATCGGAGTCCCGTGGCATCATTTGAAGTTCAAGGAAAATCAACAGCTAGGGGGCAATGTGACATCCATATGGGCTTTAGATGAAAAATTCGACCGTACGGATGAATCCGGAGCAACGATCATAGTCTAGCAATGTGGGAATCATCTCATCTAATCACCATGGCACCCTCTGCAATAGAATGAAGATGGATGGCCTAAATGGTGCCATGTGGTGCCATCTGAACTGCCCTTGGGTGTCCTAAGAACTACCTCTTCCTTCAAGTGAGCAATCTTCACCATTGGATTTGCATCCAACGATTGAAGCAGTTGAGCCTCAAAACGTAGCCGCGACCATCTGACTCCTATAGCACATTAGTGAAGCTCTCACCGCTCAACCAGCTCTGCGGGATCTAGTCCCACCGAAGCTCCCAATCCATCAATTGACGTAGACCCACTGCAGTGCATGCGTGCGCACAACCGCAGCTGCGCACAGCAGTAGCGTAGCGCATGCTAGCGCTCATGCACGACACGGTGCAAGGAGCATGGGAGTGTGATGCGCGCAGTGCCAGCAGGGTGTGCCAGCAGGGAAGGGCCGATCTTCAGCGACGTAGGCCTTTAATGATGCTTGCAGCTGTCACTAAATGGCCTACGTAGTGCATGTGCTAGCCAAGGCATTGAAGAGGTGTAGATCTTTTGGCGACAGCTTGAGCGGCCTTTAGTGACGCATGTAGTTGTCACTGAATTTCTATGCACGGGATGCTCTTCCTCCCATTACTATATAAATGCCCCTACACGCCCCATTCCTCTTCATCTCTACCTACTCTACTCCCACCTACTCCTAAGCTCTAGCAAGCCTACCAACACTCCGTTAGAGCTTACTCTCAAGATCCCAAGGCACCTATTAGTGTAGCGAACCTCTGTCTCACCAAATATTCCTCCCTCTTACCATCACCATTCATAGGTTTCCTTGGAGCCATCCTCTTACCTCCGTTCCGATAGTAGATCATCTCTGCCTCCTCAACTCCATTCCGAAGCCACGCTGAAGCTTTCCTCTACTCGACATCCTCCTGCATCTCACCTCCATCATCCTGCTCCTCAACTTCTTCGTTCAATCTTCCACTAGGCACTGTCGTCTCGCTGAACAGCCGATTCAGGAGATTCCTTCTCACCTCTTTCCTTTTTTATGCTTTCATAGATCAGTGTAATTGACATTGGAGTAATATATATCATATTTGTTCCATCTATTCTACTTGTCTTCTTATTTCAAAAACACAAAAAAATAACAAAACTTCAAAATACCAAAAACAAACAAAATGAAGCACGGTTTTCAATTAAAGTGAACGTCACCTCTCTGTGTATTAACCGAGACTCACTTGGAGTTTCAGTAAAATTTTATTTGATAAATGAGTTTTGCAACTACAATGATGAGTTACTCTTGACCCCAATTTCAAACATGCAAAACACATCATTCTTTTTGGCACCATTGCTAGGGAGGCAACAGAATTTACTTTATTATTTTCTGCACTTCTTTGCATTTACATAGCACTATCCTCGCTTATCTCTAATCTATTGTCTTACAGGTACCCTAGCATGGAGATCCAAGTGTCGTAGATGAGAGTAAAGTGCAGGTAGAGTACTTTGTAAGTGTCCCCCACATTCCCCCCCACTAGTTTCATTTCGCCACACTCATAACCAAGACCAAATCTACTTAGGTGCTTGCATAAACCCTAGGATAGATTTGTTTGTCTTGTTTGCCACCTTCATCCATTTCACCCCCGCATTTTATAAAAAAAAAAATAAAAAGATACTTTCTGTGAGACGAATCAATTTACACTCTTTATACACCTACATCGGAGGCACATAACCTGACTTGATTTTCATCTACTCAACCGGGATTCTGACCTGTGGACCCGGTACACTAATTCAACACATAAAAGAATAGAAATCATATTAGGTTAATCACCTTTCCGTGTGCCTTAATCGGTGGTGCATTTGAGCCGATTGATTGAATTGTTTGGGCCACACCACCTAATTTAAAAGAAATTCATTTTGTAGCTGCCCCATAGGATTCAATATTTAGGTCAAGCCAGGCACTCCATATTCTTTTCATTTATAAAGGAAAATACTTGAACACATGCTTTCAAAACTTGGTTTGCCTCACGAAACTTTGTTGAATACACATAATATTTGAATCCTAAAAGCTACTAAGAAATATTCGAACCCTAAAACTCACCTCATCATTAATAATCTTGCTTGAAAACTTCTTGGTTGTGCACATTCACACATTATTAAACAAATCATTAAGGGCACAACCCATTAAGGGCCCATCACATTCGTGAAGCACCATTGTCCCAAGCCTAACTAAAATTGATTAGACGTTGGCCCTAAGGATTGGTTCGCTCATCAGGATCCAGATTGAGATTGTTCACGATTAACCTACTTATACTAGTCAATCTGATGTCAAGCTAGGGGAGTAGCATCAAGCTACCGTGGCTGGGCATACACTAGGAACCGAAGGCGCAAGCCAAAGGAAGAACCTTCTCCCCAGTCCCTTCTTCTAACTAGTTGGATTGCCTGGACATAAGTAGAGTAAATCGTTCATAATCTTAGGATAGATTCTGAGAGTCTATAGACCTTTAGGCTACCCAACCTAAGGACAGGCTTGTATTTTTGTATTGCAGGGCTCCTTCTTTCTCTTCTGATTTCCCTCCTTACTCCACCATGTACCCTTCCACATCTTACAAACATTTCCAATCCTATCCTCCTACCACCACTTATCCCCAAGATGATTACTATCCCAACTTGACTTGTAATTACCCATCCACTAGCTAGGATAACTTTGATTGGGGATACGAATCCGGACCTCAATGTCCAGGGCCTAACCCTAGACAACAAGACTATGATTACTATACTTACCAAACCTACAATGATTATGGATCTCTATTCTTTGATGACAAAACCAATCCGATCTACAATTAGGAAGGATATGTTGATTATAACACCTACACTGCCCAGTATTCCATTGAAAATAGGTCATCACCATTTTTCGAACAACCCAAGACAACCTACTGATGAGTCCATCAAAATGGACTAATACTAAGCCTAAGAATATTTAATCGTATAGTTTAGGAGTGTTAATAATGGAAATTAAGTTATAGAATATTTGTATACCTTATAATTTGAGTTTATAACATTCTATAACTTAATTATTTTGTTATTTTTATGTGCAGGTAATAAAATCCAGAAATAACAAGGGTGGGGGGATAATTTCCCCAAACAGCCGATTCTTTCCCCCTCCCCTGCCGGACAATGGGGCAATCTTCTCCAACGCTCGCCGGCCAAAAAAATAGAAAGGGATTTGCAAATCCCTGGATTGGCACACGGAGGGAGAGAGAAGACTTAAAAAGAGAAGAGGCGGCGTGCACAAAGGAATCTTTCCCCCTCGCGGGGAACTGCTTCACGGTGGAAAAGGCAAACCCTGTGATCCAGCAGCGTGCACTGTGTCCTCTTCCCCCTTGTGGAAAAAACCTTCACTAGTGCGCACGCCTCCGCCCGTGCACCTCTTCCTGCCACAAGCACCGCTCACCAACTACCCACTCCAGCCCCCTGCAAATCAGAACCATCGCCCTCTCCGCAGACGCGCGCCCCCCCTTACCGCGCCATCAACCCATGCATCCCCCAGCGCATCCCTGCACTGCCAGCCTTCACCCCACAGCCGCACAGCCACCCACGCCTGCAGGCACCCGCACGCCCTTCAGCCTGCAATGCGCCCGCATGCCCTTCAGCCTGCAGGCGTCCTTTTCTAGTGCCCGCAGGCACTCGCTGCCACCAAGTCTGCGCCTCATTTGCCTTACGTCCACATCCTCCTTGCGCGCCCCCACTGAAGGCGTACATCCATCGCCCCAGCAGTACCTTCTCTCGCCTGCAGAAGCTCCCACAGCAGGCGCTCCTCGGCATGCGCCTCACTGCCAAGTGCACACCCTGCTGCAAGCGCTGGCCCTCGCACCAGCGCACGTGCGCAAGCCTGCACACCACAGCAGCAGGCAGCACTACAGTAGCCGCCCTCTTGCTCCATAGGCCGGAGCTCCGGCCACCTCCGCCGCTACCGCTGCCACCGTCGAAAAGCTCTCGACCTCACCGTCCTCTTGAGCCCTGCATCGAACCCCACGGTGCCCTCTCTCTCTCACGAGGAAGAGAGAGAGCAAATGCTCTGTTTTTGTTGGAATTAAAAATTACATTCAATGCCATTGCCACCAATTTTATTTTTTTATTATTATTATATTATGGCAGAATTGCATTCAGACACTCCTAGTTATTTATAATTGCATGGTATTGATAGTGGCTAGTTTAAAGGTTGATCTTGGACTTAATTTAAGTACTAATTGTCTTTAGTACACATTAGATGAAAATTGCACTAATTCATCCTAAATTTATTGAGGATTTCTGCGAGGGAAAACTGCACTTACACCCTTAGCTTTTTAGGTTATTGCAAATCTACTTTCCTTCACATTTTAAGTCCAATTTGAAAAGGGATTTCAGACTATCTGAAATAACATTAAATAATTAAAGTATTGATTGCATCATTGCCTCCCTGTGGACACGACCCGCTCTTCTGCGAGTGGTTAATTTCATTATTTTTTATTTGTCGATTTTCCACCACTTAAATACTATAACACTAAGCGAAAAGATGACCTATCAAATTGGCGCCGTTGCTGGGGAGGCAACAGACGCAATAGATTTACTTTATTATTTTTAAATCTTTTAAGTTGCGAAATTATCTAATCATTTTTATTATTGTGCAAGGAATCTGACATGGCGACGAGGCGTAGCAAAGCGACGACTTTGAACATGAACAACGTGCACGGCGGAGACGATCTTTTTGGTGGACCTTGACGCCACAGGGAGGACGACAACAGGAACATGTGGGCCTTGATCCCATGCATTTAGGCTTACAGAGAAACCTATTTCTGATTTAGGCAGTAGGTCTTAGTTAGATTTAGTTAGATAGACATTAGAATTTAAATTACAGTCTTTTGGGGACCTTGTTGGGCATTTTTGGGAATATGTTCCCATTTGTTTAGATTATAGGATTATTTAAACTATTTTGAACTGCATTTCAGTTAGTTAGTTAGATTAAGTCTGTTTGTTATTAAGAAAAAAAATATATATATATAATCGAACTGTCTGCTAGAAGCTGCATATCTATAGGATGATCATCTAGGACTGAATGAGCAGCATCTAGTTTATTTTTATTGCACTACATTCATTACTGCACGAAGAAAGCTGGAGTAAGGTACGTCTTCTCTTGAGCATAAATTATTTGTCATGCATATGCATTGAACCTAAATCTAAGACCACTAAATTGCTTGAATCAAATTAATTCAGTGGTCACTTTAAAAAAAAAAAAATTAGGACTGTTAAGTGGTTGGACTTTAAAATCTGTGACTAAAAATTGTGTGCAAAAGGATCCTGTTTGTGGAATTTCAAAAAAAAAAAAAAAAATCAAAACATGATCATATGCTTGCACACTTGAGACACTGTGCACCTCACACATAAGGTCACTAGATAATTTCTACCTCACCTCTTTTGCACCACAAGGGAAGTTAGTCGGAAATCAACAAGCCTATCCACCAAGTTACTTCGGTTCCTCATGTGTGGGCTCGATTCGAGACTTCCATCCCTTGCGAGTAGGTTATAGGCACCAACGAAGGTTGGCCCAGGAAGCGTAATTTTTGCAAAACTTGTTTGGCCACCAATTAAACATATAACTCTAAGACCTATAATCTACTAAAAATAGATCCCGTTGAATTTGCGTTTGCTTTGACAATAGAACTCTCTAGGAAGTTTTCTGCTGAATTTTGCTAAAGCCTAAAAGAGTTAAAATTGTTTTGCTTAAAGAAATGGATTACTCTTACTCCTATCATTCAGATTATCAAAGTCAATGCTTCCCATCTTTTAATCAGGATCCCATGCTTCGAGCGTATCCATCCTTTGATGGGTACATTGATAATTCATGTGATCATTCTCATTCTTACCCTGGGAGTACTGGCTTGATAACTCCCACTTTTGAGCAGAGCCTAGGAGTGGGATTTTCCAATCCTGAAATCCCTACTTCCATGCAAACACCCAACCCTCCTACCCTTCATGACTTTTCATATCGAGGTTGGACCGATACACCTAGGCAACCAGAGCCTGAAATTGACTATCCTCCCCAACCTGCTAATAGTAGCCTCTCCTCTTTTATGATAGAAATGCAAAAACAACAAAAGGAAATAATGGAATCAATGGGAGAGATGTTGAGGAATAGTCAACAATTAAATGAAGAAATAAGACAACTTAGCTACACGGTTCCTAATAATCCTGATCCCTACCCATCCAATCATGATCATGAAAATAATTCTGAGGTACTTAATGACAATAGGGATCCAATTTCATGTAGCGATCACTTAGACTCTCCCAATGAGACGCGGCCACTAGAGGACAACAATCATAGTAATTATCCACTTGAACTATATTGGAGTCAAAAGCAAGAGAAGATTATTATTCCTATCACTTCCCCTCTTGATTATTTGGTGGAGTCCCATTCTACTCTTAGTGAGCCTACTCCTGACCCTCCAATTAGGGAATCAACACCTATCATTCAATATCCTGAGGATTTAAATGCACCTAATGAAGGTGACCCTAAGGGAATGGAGGATGATCAATTCTGGTCTCAGGGATATGAAGAGTCTAATTCAGAGGATGAGGATGCCTCAACAGAGGAACTTGGACTGAAAATTTAGAGTGAATCACAGGAGAATTATTTATCATTTGAGGATTTAGCTCCAGAGGATAGAAGTAATATGATTAAATCTGGATTCCTACTTTCTTTTGATAGTCATCCTCCATCAAAACAGGAGTTGATATTACAGGAGGACAAACAAAATGAGAAGTCTATGGGAGACTCTCGGGGACAAAACACGTCATTTGAGGATTTATACCCTAAGAACAATAACGAATTCAATGATATAGGCTTCCTCCAAAATATTAAGACTGATCCTCCATTAGAAATAATTGAAAAAATTGATTCAACTCCTAATGAATCACATATACACCCCGATAAATATTTGAGTGAACCAAACAAATTTGGGGATGGGCGGAATGATAATGATTCTGACATTTTGACCCTGCCATCAAAAAGTTGTAGTTTGGAGTCTACCCTTGATTCAAATATGACTCCAATCATTAATGCTAGGCAGGATAACTTGAAGTTGTCTACTACTGTTAGGGAGTGTACACAATTTGAATCACTGTTGGAATTGGACCTAACACCTACTAAGCCCTCATTGGACTTAACCATTACCTTCCAACACTACAAACAACCCTTATACTCCCTAACCGATCCTTGGCTCAGATCTCTGCTCATGTACATTCTTTTTGGAGACTATATCAGGCTAGTACATCCTAGAGTAGAATGGCGAGTATGGATTGATGCTTGTACTTTCACTCTTGCCATTTAAGGGTTTGAACTAATAATGATTATATCTTTTAAAACCCATCATACTTTGGAGGATCCTTGTTATCCTCCACCTATTCCGTTTCGGGAGGTCCCTTTTCATATTCCGTTTATTATCCCCAGACCTCCCAAGGTAGCCAATGAGGTTTTTCGCTTTCATATCTTCTGGCGAGCATTTGGAATTACATTGCATCATCAGCTCGCCAACATCTGTGGTTACCCATTTTCTAGGCCTGCACTGTTACGCATATTCTTAGGGCCTAATCTTTTCTGTTTGGAACCTGACTTACAGGTTCTTTATAAGTCTGGCTGCTGACAGAAAATGCAGCGCTTGTTGGGAGGCAACCCAGCAAACTGTGTCAGGTGATTTCTTTCCTTTCTTCTCCTGTTTTAATTTTACAATGGGGACATTGTAGGATTTAGGCATGGGGGAGTGCATTTGCATTTTAGGTGCATTCATGCATTTAGGTTAGCATATAAAAAAAAAAAAATTCTCTTTTCTTGAGCTGATTGGGTTAATCCCTAGCAGAATACCTTTGTCATTGGAGGTTTTTCTTCTTGAATTATTTCTTAAGTTTAGAATCCAGTACATTTATTTCACATGCACGTAGAATTGGTAATGGATCCTTGAGGAAAACCAATGAGCATTTGTAGTCTACTGAACCCTTGGACAGTTCATAGAGTGTCAGGCATACTATCTTCTAGTAAATCCACCTCATATTTGTGAGAAGTAGAGAGATTACTGGTGCGCTAAGTCTAGTGCAAGGACTCTTAAGTTCTGGATAATTAGATAATGATACTTCAGAGTTAGGCGTAGTTTTCACTCTTTGTTCCTGGGTGCGTACTTTGACTGAATTCCTGAGAGTCACCAAATAAGGCAGATACACAGAGATTGAGTCTTAATAAAGCTATAACTATGGTGGATGGTTACGACCGTCCTTCATAGAGTCCTCAGCTGAAGGAGGGTAATAGTGTCAAAGGTCAGGAATACGCCTGTCCTATCCATTCTTTCCCGGTGCCAAGAATAGGCACTTCCACCAAATAAGCCACACAACTTCCTCTTGATCGTCATCATCCCTAATAGTGCCTCATAAATAAAAGTCTGTATCGTGTTGTGTTGATTGAAAAAAGAAACAAAAATAAGAAGAAATAAAAAAAATAAAAAAAAAGATAGAGAAAAGAAGAAGAAAAAGAAGAAATCGAAAGAAGAAAAAGAAAAAAATAGTTATATTCCAAAAAAAAAAAAAGGGATCCAAGTGTATGATGTAACACTATTTCTGAGACAGCAAACACCTATCGCGTTTCACCAAATATGACCCATACCTACCTTCTAGTATTTCTGATCGCCTGAATACTGGTTGAGGACTCTAACTTAGTTATAGAGTTATTAGGACTTTAATTGAAGTGTAGATGCCATGTGAGGCCACCAAATAGTGAGTATAATTTCTAATTCTGGTGAGATTCGTGATCTTAGAAAGAAAGAAAAAAAAGAGAGTGCTTAGGAACATCAGGAGAGCACAGTTATGTAGCCTCTCTTAGAGTTGACTTGTCTAATAGTCTAGAGAGCTAGAGTCTGCAGTACTAGACTATATGTAGCACCAGTTGAGTGTGTGCCACCAAATACAAATCCATTCAATTTGATATCTCCTACCTAAGCCAAATGCCGGGGTCAAATTACAGATTATCGTCTGCTTTATCCCCGAGGGAAGTAGTTGGCTATCTCAACAGAAATTTTTGCCAAGGGTGATGTATGAACTCCCAATGCGAATCGGCTCTTTCATTTGGATCTATTACCTAGGTTATCAGCACTTCACATTTGTCTAGATTTCTAAAGTTATGAAATAAGAAAATAAGAAGTCTTCTAATTATTTCTATTATTCATTTTTGCTAGGGACTAGCAAATCTTAGGCATGGGGGTATTTGATGAGTCCATCAAAATGGACTAATACTAAGCCTAAGAATATTTAATCGTATAGTTTAGGAGTGTTAATAATGGCAATTAAGTTATAGAATATTTGTATACCTTATAATTTGAGTTTATAACATTCTATAACTTAATTATTTTGTTATTTTTGTGCAGGTAATAAAATCCAGAAATAACAAGGGTGGGGGGATAATTTCCCCAAACAGCCGATTCTTTCCCCCTCCCCCACCGGACATTGGGGCAATCTTCTCTAACGCTCGCCGCCCAAAAAAATAGAAAGGGATTTGCAAATCCCTGGATTGGTGCACGGAGGGAGAGAGAAGACTTAAAAAGAGAAGAGGCGGCATGCACAAAGGAATCTTTCCCCCTCACGGGGAACTGCTTCACGGTGGAAAAGGCGAACCCTGTGATCCAGCAACGTGCACTGTGTCCTCTTCCCCCTTGCGGAAAAAACCTTCACCAGTGCGCACGCCTCCGCCCGTGCCCCTCTTCCTGCCACAAGCACCGCTCACCAACTGCCCGCTCTAGCCCCCTACAAATCAGAACCAACACCCTCTCCGCAGACGCGTGCCCCCCGCCCTTCCCGCGCCATCAACCCATGCATCCGCCAGCGCATCCCTGCACCACCAGCCTTCACCCCACAGCCGCACAGCCACCCACGCCTGCAGGAGCCCGCATGCCCTTCAGCTTGCAGGCATCCTTCTCCAGTGCCTGCAGGCGCTCACTGCCACCAGGTCCGCGCCTCATTTGCCTCACGTCCACATCCTCCTTGCGCGCCCCCACTGCAGGCGCACATCCATCGCCCCAGTAGTACCTTCTCCAACCTGCAGAAGCTCCCACAGCAGGCGCTCGTCGGCACGCGCGTCACTGCCAAGCGCGCGCCCTACTGCAAGCGCCGGCCCTCGCACCAGCGCACGTGCTCAAGCCTGCACGCCACGGCCGTAGGCAGTACTGCAGCAGTCACCCTCTTGCTCCATAGGCCGGAGCTCTGGCCACCGCCGCCGGCCGCCTCCGGCCACCTCCGCCGCCACCGCTACCACCATCGGAAAGCTCTCGACCTCGCTGTCCTCTTGAGCCCTGCATCGACCCCCGCGGTGCCCTCTCTCTCTCGCGAGGAAGAGAGAGAGCAAATGCTCTATTTTTGTTGGAATTAAAAATTACATTAAATGCCATTTCCACCAATTTGATTTTTTTTATTATTATTATATTATGGCAGAATTGCATTCAGACACTCCTAGTTATTTATAATTGCATGGTATTGATAGTGGCTAGTTTAAAGGTTGATTTTGGACTTAATTTAAGTACTAATTGTCTTTAGTACACATCAGATGAAAATTGTACTAATTCATCCTAAATTTATTGAGGATTTCTGTGAGGGAAAACTGCAGTTACACCCTTAACTTTTTAGGTTATTGAAAATCTACTTTCCTTCACATTTTAAGTCCAATTTGAAAAGGGATTTCGCACTATCTGAAATAACATTAAATAATTAAAGTATTGATTGCATCATTGCCTCCCTGTGGACACGACCCGCTCTTCTGTGAGTGGTTAATTTCATTATTTTTGATTAGTCGATTTTTCCACCACTAAATACTATAACGCTAGGCAAAAAGTCGACCATCACTTACTATCAGGGATGGACACGAGAACCTTGATATCTTGACTCCCCTAGATTTAACCAAAAACCACCCAAACCTAAATCAAACAAGTCGATTTAGGTGAACCAGATCCAGAATAAGGTGTTGGCAAATTTGAGGAACACCATCCAATCTTTAGAAGCTTAGCCAACACCATGCACTGAAGCATTGGAGCCTATGATAAAAATTATTGATGAGCTGAATAGCTCTTTATTGGATTTTCTCCAAACCGTTAGGGATAGAGACTTGGGTGAGTTTCTTCCTGGGAAGTTGTCGAGGTTGAGGATGAAATTTGTGGTTGCACTATTCAAATCTTGGGATGATTCTTAAGATGAACCCTTTTCAGGTGAGCCAATGTCTAAACCCACTTTGGCGCTAATGAGACACTCATCATGATCTCTAATTACCCCTAATTACCTAGTCTTCCTAGTTAATTAGCTAAGGTTATGAATATATAAGGGTTAATTATAGAATAAGGGATATTTACTAAAGGACTTTAAAATAAGTTAAAAATGACATTTTATCATTCAATTAACATTATTAATAATCTAGATAATAGTTGGACTCAAAATTCTATTAATCATTCCCTTAATTAATAAGATAAGTAACTTAAACATATTGTATACCTAAGTATATAATAACTTAAGTAATTTTACTTAATCTAATCAATTAATCTAAAAAGGTCAAAAATGTAAATTCAAGGTGAAAACATAATATTTACCTTATTTACCAACATATATAAAAAGTTGAAAATAATCTAAATTAAAATAAACCTTCAAAACCTGGGTTTACATTTTGGTCCTTAATATTCATTACAATCGGGTCCATATTTCGCACACAGGTCCTTAAGTTTTATTATATTTAAGTCCCTTTTCGTCTTCTTCTTCAGCTGAATGAATGGCTGACGGCAGAGAGTCACTCCACCGCGCGATTACCGCCCTGCCGACATCATCCTTCTCTGTCTAAGCTCTTGTAGCTTGCGCTCACCACCTCCTCTTCATCCACCGGTCTGGATTAACCGAAAATCATAATTTCCAGTGGGAGATAACCTTACCGTCATCGGAGACGACACTGGAGGTTAAGCTCCTCAAGCTCCTTCTTTGGCCAGACCCCGCCATTCTCTTTGTCGCCAATTACTATAAATACCCCCTCAACCCTCGGATTTTACTCAAGTTAGCTCCCTTCCCTCTTCTAACACTGTAGCTGACACAAGGCTATTCATCCAAAACTCCGGGGACTTTCCATTTCACTTTCTGACTCCCTCCATCCATTCTGATCATTCAAGGAGATCCGCCAAGGTCTTCCACGTCTCTGACACAGGCGCCGACTAAAGGAATCCTCTGCTCCACCTCAAATCTGCCCGTCGGAGATCTTTCTTCCACCCTCTAATTTCATCGTCCGCCATGAGACTTCGGCGGAACCCTATTGACCCCTTCGTCCAGGTAATAGTAGATTAGGAGTAGGAGTAGGAGTAGGTTAGCTTAGTTAGTTAGTTTAGGTAGTTAGGTTAGAGTAATTTTTGAATTTCAGTGTTCATCTTCTCCGACTCCGGCAAGCTCCTTGAGCTCGCCAGAGCTTTAATCTTATCTTTTTAACTCACTGTACACCTTCCTTTATCTCCCATGACCATTTCTATCACATTTAAACACTTAATTGATCATCTAATGGCCTAATTCGCATTCCACCTCCATCGACTACTGTCACTGTCCATGGTAACAGTAGTCGAGTTAATTCCACCTTCATAGGGTCTTTCATCATCTTTTGACCACTTATGGACCCTAATGGACACTATAATACATATTATTATCACATATAAATTAAACGCCCAATCTTAACTAAGCTTCTAAGGTCATTGTCAATGGCAGCTCAAGAGTAATTCAAACTACTAATTAACTATATAATTATGACTGTTATTATCTGTTGACTTGTTTTAACTGCTCAATCGAGTGGTAAAACAAGTCCTGAGCTTAATTCAAATCAGATTTTTAAAGAAATAAATTCACTGTCAAATCTTAACTCTAATGAAATAATGAGGAATTAATTGTGATTCTGAGATTCCTTACAACCTCAGGATCCCTTCTAAATCAAAAATGGCAAGTTTGAACAATCTGTACATAATTTTTCCTTTTTTTGGACTCACCGGAGCTCCGACGAGCTCCGACAAGCCAAATCTGTACTTTAGCCTTTAGAATTCATTGAGAAGCTCCAGAATGATACATTGTGGATCACTGATTATTCGAAGGATGTTTATTTGAGGATTAAATGACTGGAGCTGTAGAATGAACTTCATCTTCTCCAACTCCGACGGAGTTGGAGAAGCCTGATAAAGAGATATAAGAAGAATTTAAGGAACTTAGAAGCTTCAGTGCAATGCACTGAAGTTGTTTAAACTCTTAGATCACTGTAACAACCTTCCAATGGCTCTAACGAACAAAGTCATTTCGAACCTCAGGCGGTGAGCCTAAAACCCTAGGAATATGAGTTAGAACACTTATCTAAAGATCTGAATAAGTTCCTAGTGTTGAGGAGACTCTATTTGAGGCTTTAATTTCTTGTGGAGAAGTTTTTAATAGAAAGTCAATTTTTGTGTCTTCACAGTCAAACTAAGTCTGATAATGGAGTTCTGAGCTCATTCTGAGGAATTTATGAGATTAAATGGATTCTGAGATCTTGTTGAATGATCTTGGAGAGAATAAAGTGAGCTCAGATGATTTATTGTGTGAAAATTTGAACCCTGTCAATTTGGGTTATTTTCGAACCCAAACTTACAACACTGATATTTTGTTGAGATTTGAACTTGAATCCTGCCCAGATAAGTCAATTACAACCTTTAGAATTTGTCTAAATCAATTAGAAACACCCTTAAGTGTCTGTTGCACATATCAAAGTCTGAAAAATTGATCTCTGAAGCTTTCAGAGAAGTGTAGAGCTTTCATGCTATTCCTGAAAGTCCTGAGAGCTTAAGATTCACATCAACAGATGCGGAATAATTTGTAGAACCTGTACAGACCTTTAAATAAGAGAGAAAAGTCCATCTGAGGACTCTGTAGACATAAAAACTATTTCCAAGCAATAAATAACCCGTAGGAACCCCTTATTTCACTGAGGAGGAAAACATCCTCTAATCTTTAAATTGACCCTGCAATTGTGTAGATCTACCTTAGAGCTTTCCAGCAAACTTTAAATCATTTGATTTGGAGCTCTGTGTAGAAAGTTATGATCATTTGAAGTTGGGTCTAGAAGGGGGAACATAGTCCCACATCGTCAGTTTCTGAGCGCACGCATGGGGATAAAATAATTTTGTTACATGGGCTTCCCAGTTGTCAGCGCTCGATGCACCGGTTACCGATCTGAACATTCTGGCATTCTGAGCATGTGTATGTGTGTGTGCGGGCATGTGTGCCTGCGGGTGTGCACCCGAGTGGGCTTTAGAGAGTGTGCCCTGGGAGGGCAGGTTGAGCCGAATTGGCTCGAGACTATGAACCAAAATGAAATAAATCGAAATCGAACCTAATTGAGATTAGGCAAGGACCGAGTAGGGTCTGGTCCCACCCTAGTCTCAGGGTGCTGTGTATTCTCGAAAGGACCTCGCTGCAAATAAAATATTTTTTGGTTGAAAAGTAAGTAAACCCAGTTCAACTGCAGGATTAAAGAACAAAAGAAAAGAGAAGCAGAGAAGTTGATGGCTAAGTACTGAAAGCTAAAGTTAAGTGTTGAGGTGAAGGCGCTAAGGAAGCAAAGGAAAGAAAGGAGAACAGGCACTACTAAGGCACTAAGAGGAAAGACAAAGGGAAGAGAAGGCAGGAATAGAGCAGAAGAAGACAGGTAAGAAAAGAGCTCGAAAGAGAATAAAAATAAAGGAAAAGAAAAGAAAGAAAAGGAGAACAAGATAAGAGGCTGAAGAAAATAAATAAAGAATTATTTTTCTTGCATCATTTTCATTTCTTTTTGTTCTTAAATTTGTAATAAGGCATACTTTAATAGAACAATTTTTATTGCCTTAATTTCTTTGGAAATAAAATTTGAAAACTAACATATTTACTTGTTAATAAAGTACATCATTTGAGTAAATATGTTTTTCATATGGAATTTTGTATATTCTTTATAGTTTAAATATTTTGGCAAAATTCATGTTTTAAAATCAACTTAATTATACCTCCTAAACTTATAAAGGAAATAAAAGAAAATTGGTGAATTTGGAAAAAAATTATTATACCTCCCAGTGAACAACCTGGACTCAACCAGTAAAAATTTCTAAAATGTTAGGTTAATTCGACCCTATACTATACAATCGACACAATTTTGAGTTAACCTAAGTGACTTTTTCTACTCTTAATTAAGTGAAATTAACTTAATTACTGAGTTGAGTAAGCCACGCTATCATTTTAATGCCGCCGTTGCCTGTGAGGTAATATTTTGCCTCACTGCACTCATCAAAATATTCCTTGGCATTACTTCATCTAAACATCATTTTAATGGCACCGTTGCTGGGGAGGTAATCCCTTAATTCACTAAAATTTAGTTGGATTAATTTTATAATTAGGAGGTATTTTGTAAATATATTTTTATTTTTACTAACCTTTGTTCTAATTAGTTGTATTTCATTTTTGTTTTATTTTTTGTTTTTATTTTCTATCTTCTTTTTATGTTTACCTCTGCGGGTAATCTCAGGAGAAGGCGGGATTTTGTTGCTATTTTTGTGAGTATTTCTTAATCTTTTGTATTGTTGCATTTAAAAAATGAAAAAATACAAAAATATATCTTTATCTGACTAGCAGCAGCATATCATAGTCACACACTCTTAGGAGTGCATTATCCTGCTAGTATTAGTACGATCTAACTTGAGAATTTTTTTAACTATTTTTCTTGCATTAGTTGGAAAACACGAGAAAACCCACGTAGATCCCTGTCTTCTGAGATTTAAAAAGACCACATATTTTTGTTTGAAAAGATATAAAAAGCGGCCATTGTAGTTTAGATTGATATATTTTTGTAAAAGATTAACTAAAAAGAGGAAGTAAAATTTGTGACTTAAATCTGATTGTAGAATGCATGCGGGTTTTTATATCGCTATCGTCTGTTGCATGCTATCGCGCACACAGTGCTATCACTAGAGTTACACGAGTCTATTTTTCTATCTCTCCTCTTTGCACCTCTTAGGGCTTTGGCCAAAGATCAACAACTCTATCTCACTACTAGAGCCCCAGGGAGCCAGTAGTGAGCGGTCTCGATCCTAGACCTTAGACCTTTGAGTTTAAGGTACGCACCTACGTAGTCACGAATTAGGATGTGTATTTTTATACTGTTACTCTATTTGTTTGCGTCAAATTACTTTGCGTATCTTAGGAATTTCTTCTTTCCTTTGAAAGAAGAGCAAAACCCGCATCTTTTGCGCTGTTTTGCGGGTTGTTTGTGCTGTTGTTTTCTTATCGGTGGTGTGTGTGTGCCTTTGCACATTATTTTCCGTTTATGGATGGGAGGCAATCCTTGTATCCACCTCTTGCACCACCGTTGACAGGTGATCCTAGGCCGGTTGCAGATAAGTAACTAATGGTTTTCCCATTTGATCCATCTACTTCCTTGGATCAAATGCAGAATCTTAATCTCGAGATCCCTTCTTCTTCTGGTCAGGGGGAGATGTCGCCTTTTGATGTTCATGAGGTCCTCCTGAACCAGAATCTTATGATGCTAGAGCAAACTAGACAAATCAATTTATTAACAGCAGCCTTAAATAATTTACAAACTCTTTAAACCCGTTCTCCACCTCGACCTGAGGCGGGTTTTGAAATCCCTGATTTACCGATCCATCATCCAAGGCCTCTACTTAGAGATTATTATAACCCATCTAATGCACAAGTAGAGCCTAATGTTAGGATTCCTATTGGGGAAAATGATCCTGAATTAAAGCCAAATATTATAGGTTTAATCCCCCACTTTCATGGATTTGCATCCGAGGATCCATTTCAACATATAGAAGATCTTAAAAATTTATCCCAAACTCTTGGTCCTCAAAATCAAAATAGGAAAATCCTACTAATGAAGATGTTCTCTTTTATCCTTAAAGATAAAGCTGCATATTGGTATAGAACTATAGCAAGACCAATCTCAACTTGGGCTGAACTAGAATCCGCATTTTTAAAGAAATTCTTTCCTATTGGTCAAACCAATTCTTTAAGATGAGCTATTACTTCTTTCAATCAAAACCAAGGAGAACCAATTCATGAAGCGTGGGAACATTTTCATGAATTGCAAAGGAAATGCCCACATCATGAGATCCCTCATTGGAAACTCATACACATCTTTTACTATGGTTTACAAGAAGGCATTCGTAATCTAGTCAATGCCTCTTGTGGAGGGAATTTTCTAAATCGCGATGCAGAATCCGCTTCAGAATTATTTGAAGGGATGGCGGAAAACTCGATTAACAACGCATCAATGTCGCAATTCACGTAGAGAGCGAATACAAATCAACAAAATCGGCATAAAGGCATTCACGAGATCGGTAATCCGTCCAGCTCAAAGCATTTAGAGATTATTGCAGAAAAACTGGACAAAGTAGATATCATAGCAAAGCATCTCGATGAGGTTAGAAACACAATGAAGACACTTATGCCTCTACTTGGTACGAATTTCGCATATTCACTTGTTTCGCAAATTCCTGTAGGGAGGGAATTTGTGAATAATCTGGATTCTAGAGATCCATCTTCCTTGGGTTTTCTATCTACTCCTTCACTAACCCAAGGAGGGACCTTTGTCCCACAATCTTACCCACCCTTTTACCCACCCTTACTTGTTGCAGAAAACACGCCTTATCTTTTAGGTTTACACACCATCCAGGAAAACACTCCAAGACCAAACCCTTATTCAAATTCCTATAATCCTGGATGGAGAAGCCACCCAAATTTTTCTTGGGATGATCAAAATCAAAATCAAAGACCAAATTATTCAAATCAGACCCATTTTAACCCACCTCCATTGCCTCCTCAGCAATCAAATTCAAGGCCTAGCCCGATGAGTATGCAGAATTACTCTAGGCCTATTAGAGATACACAGCTAGATCAAATTTTAAAGAGCTATGTCAGAGAGTCAGCGACAAAATGCTGAAGCTCTCACTGAGATCCATAGGCAATGTAAGGTGGAGTTGGTTGATTTACAAAATCAGATCACGCTTTTGGCTGAGTCTCATTAGCCAGGTACTCTTCCATCTCAGCCAATTCCGAATCCTAGGAATATGCCAAATCTTAGGCAAAACCAAGGCCAAGTCCATTTCATTAATCAGGCCTTTGATTCTAATCATAACCCATCCTCTGTACTCCCTGAAAATAATCCATCAAACCCGCATCAGCAACCTATTTTGTGTCAAAATGACCCACCTATTATTGAGAATCAAAATTGACTATGCTGATCTTCTGAACTTGGTGGAAACATTTACAAATTGCCTTAATCTTGAATATTCTACATCTCAACCTAAATCAGATCTAATCTGTATAAGATTCACTCTGATCTTTCTGAGATTTTCATGAGAATCTTATTTTGGGTTCTGCGAAATCTATTCTAGGCAATTTCTGGACGAGTTTCGATTGGGTGGTTTAATCTGTTTTCTATGTTTTTAATCTAATTCTTTCATAACTCCTCTGTTTTTACCATACACATATTCTTTTTAGGAGTCCTTTACTAGGGTTTATGCCTACCTGAAGGCGTAAAACATGGCATTTGTATATAACTATTTCTTGTTTTCACCTTTTATATTTTCTTCTACACTTTAAAAATTTCACTTCATATCATATTAATTACCTTTATTTAGACCGACTGACCACTTTGACCTTTAGTCAGAATTGAAATCGTCCTCATATAGATTTTTAATCTCTTCTTTTCAACTCCTTCCATCACCGTATACTAAATGAAGTATAATATCTTTACACCCTTCTTACAATGAGGACATTGTAAAATTTTGGCTTGGGGGGGTGTTGAAGTGAAATTTTCACTTTAAGTGTCGGTTCAAAAATAAAAACACATAAAAATTAAATATCCACGAAATTTTTCTAAAAAAAATAAAAATCTAAAAACGATAAAAATTTTTAAAAATTAAAAATTTTCATAAAAATTTGAAAATTTCTTGTAAATTCATAAAAATTAAAAAATATTATATACATAAAAATAAAAATATATAAATACAAAAATTTGGAAAAGAAAATTCATAAAAGTAATAAGAGGGGTTTATTCATTTTCAATAAAGAAGAAAAGAAGAAGAATAAATATAAATATATTTATTAAGAGCTTAATTTTCTTTTAGGTCAGATATTTAAAACATATATCGAATATATATAGAGTATTTAAGAGAATTCAATTCTTAATAAGATTTTTATTTAAACATTTTGTAAAAACACACTTTTGTGTTTAAATTTTTAAAACAAGATTTTATTTGAATTAAGAATCTTTTAAATCTTTTAAAGATTTATTTTTCTATTCTTATCTTGAATTAAGAAACTAAGTGTGTAAGATTTAAACTTAAATTTTGGAATTAAATTATAACTTTTTAATGAATTAGATTAAGTAATCCTTTTGCTTTTTGAAATTTGATTTTATCATAAAGTTAAGTAAAAGGCCAGATATTCAGAGTTAATTAAATAGAGAGTTGGTAGAATTTTAGTTTACAAAACTTGCAGGCTAAAGATAAATAACTAGACTTGGTAAATTTTGTCTTGACGGATCCTATAGGAGGAAACTAAAAATTTGAAGAACCTGAGAGTAAAGGGCATTGTTGTCCAAGCTCTGGTTTAAGAGCTAAGTAATCTAAACATCTAAATTCACACACATAGAATTGTCTTGTTGGCATCTAAGACCGCGAAAACACAAGGGTTAAGAGATCAGTTCTGAATCCTCTTTAGTCCAAGGATTTTCGCAGGGCAGTTCTTGAAAGGGTGAAGGATGTGTCACTCACCTAGAAAAAGGATTTGGAGAATAAAGTTAGTAAGAAAAATGAGAAGGGGGGAAAAGAAAAGAAGGAAAAAGAAAAAAAAATAAATAAAACACCCTACAATAAAGTGCCTTGTTATAAAAGGGTGCTTATGCAGTTTATCCATAATAAATAAAGCATCTCAATATAAATGGATGCTACCCTTCCTTCCATCAAATAAAAAGAACACCTCGCTACAAATGGGTGTTCTAACATATAGAAAAAGAGAAAAAAAATATGGAGAAAAAAATATTAGGAATAAAAGACCCAATGGTCCACCAGGGAGGTATACACAAAATGTGTTGACCTCGAGATAGAAAACTGGTGAGGAGAAAGCAACCAAACCTGAGTAAGGCCAAGCCAAAGGCTTGAATTGGAATAATTGGGATTGGAAATTGATGTCTTAAGATCTGAATTTTTGCAATTTTGGATGCCTTTAGGACAATTCTCTTCACTAGGCACAGATGTTTTAAAATCATAGCTACTGAACCTTGGTATTGGGCAGTGAAGCCGAAGAAATTGGGTTTTGAAGATTTTAAGTTGAGACCTAAAGGAGAATAATTGATAGAATCCTAGGTCAAGAAGTTATTCTTTAGTGTTGTAGGCTAGTAAATTAGAGTTTTACTACTCTAAGTTTGATTAATAATGAGTATCTTATTAATTTGCTTAAACTTATATTGATAAAAGTCAAATATCACAAACAAGGGACTAACTTAAATCTATTTGAGTTTTTGAGTTAAAATTTAATTCTCAATTCTTAAGTTTTGTTTTCTTAAAACACTTTGTATTCTAATTTGAGTTAAGAATAGTTATAAAGATTAAAGAGATTTTTAAGGAATTCTAATTCAGAGTAAAATTCTTGTTTACAAATTATTTTAAGTGTGTTTTGAAAATGTTATAAGTATAAATCTAAGTAAGAAAATTTTCACATGTGCTCTTTACATTAATAATTTATATTAAACTTAAAAAATTTATGATCTAAGCTTTCCTCTACATAGTTACTATTTATAATAATTTAAACCCAAGTGCTTTATATCATCGTAGTCTTAGTTAATTTTGCTAAGGACTAGCAAAACTTTGGCTTGGGGTATGATGAGACACTCATCATGATCTCTAATTACCCCTAATTACCTAGTCTTCCTAGTTAATAAGCTAAGGTTATGAATATATAAGGGTTAATTATAGAATAAGGGATATTTAGCAAAGGACTTTAAAATAAGTTTAAAATGACATTTTATCATTCAATTAACATTATTAATAATCTAGATAATAATTGGACTCAAAATTCTATTAATCATTCCCTTAATTAATAAGATAAGTAACTTAAACGTAATGTATACCTAAGTATATAATAACTTAAGTAATTTTACTTAATCTAATAAATTAATCTAAAAAGGTCAAAAATGTAAATTCAAGGTGAAAACATAATATTTACCTTATTTACTAACATATATAAAAAGTTGAAAATGATCTAAATTAAAATAAACCTTCAAAACCTGGGTTTACATTTTGGTCGTTAATATTCATTACAATCGGGTCCATATTTCTCACACAGGTCCTTAAGTTTTATTACATTTAACTCCCTTTTCGTCTTCTTCTTCTTCTTCAGCCGAATGAACGGCTGGCGGCAAAGAGTCATGTCACCGCGTGATTATCGCCCTGCCAACATCCTTACTTGTCCAAGCTCTTGCAGCTTGCGCTCACCACCTCCTCTTCATCCACCGGTCTGGATTAATTGGAAATCCTAATTTCCAGTGGGAGATAACCTCACCATCGTCGGAGACCCTGCCATTCTCTTCACCGCCAACTACTATAAATACCCCCTCAACCCTCGGATTTTACTCAAGTTGGCTCCCTTCCTCTTCTAACACTATAGCCGACCCAATAGGCTATTCGTCCAAAACTCCGGCGACTTTCCATTTCACTTTCCAACTTCCTCCATCCATTCTGATCAATCGAGGAGATCCGCCATGCTCTTCCGCGTCTCTGACACAGGCATCGACTAAAGGAATCCTCTGCTCCACCTCAAATCCACCCTCCGGAGATCCTTCTTCCACCCTTTGATTTCGTCGTCTGCCATGAGACTTTGGCGGAATCCTATTGACCCCTTTGTCCAGGTAACAGTAGATTAGGAGTAGGAGTAGGAGTAGGTTAGCTTAGTTAGTTAGTTTAGGTAGTTAGATTAGAGTAATTTTTGAATTTCAGTGTTCATCTTCTCCGACTTGGGCGAGCTCCTTGAGCTCGCCCGAGCTTTAATCTTGCCTTTTTAACTCACTGTACACCTTCCTTTATCTCCCACAACCATTTCTATCACATTTAAACACTTAATTGATCATCTAATTGCCTAATTCACATTCCACCTCCACCGACTACTGTCACTGTCCATGGTGATAGTAGTCGAGTTAATTCCACCTTCATAGGGTCTTTCATCATCTTTCGAACACTTATGGATGCTAATCGACACTATAATACATATTATTATCACATACAAATCAAACACCCAATCTTAACTAAGCTTCTAGGCTCGCTGTCAATGGCAGCTCAGGAGTAGTTCAAACTATTAATTAACTCTATAATTATGACTGCTATTATCTGTTGACTTGTTTTAACTACTCAATCGAGTGGTAAAACAAGTCCTGAGCTTAATTCAAATCAGATTTTTAAAGAAGCAAATTCACTGTCAAATCTTAACTCTAATGAAATAATGAGGAATTAAATGTGATTCTGAGGTTCCTTGCAACCTCAGGATCCTTTCTAAATCAAAAATGGCAACTTTTTAACAATCTGTACACAATTTTCCCTTTTTCTGGACTCACCGGAGCTTCGGCGAGCCAAATTTGTACTTCAGCCTTTAGAATTCATTGAGAAGCTCCAGAATGATATAATGTGGATCACTGATTGTTTTAAGGATGTTTATTTGATGATTAAATGACTGAAGCTGTAGAATGAACTTCATCTTCTCCAACTCCGACGGAGTTGGAGAAGTCTGATAAAGAGATATAAGAGGAATTTAAGGAACTCAGAAGCTTCAGTGCAATGCACTGAAGCTGTTTAAACTCATAGATCACTGTAACAACCTTCCAATGGCTCTGACGAACAAAGTCATTTTGAACCTCAGGCAGTGAGCCTGAAACCCGAGGAATATGAGTTAAAACACTTATCTGAAGATCTGAATAAGTTCTTGGTGTTGAGGAGACTCTATTTGAGGCTTTAATTTCCTGTGGAGAAGTTTTTAACAGAAAGTCAATTTTTGTGCCTTCACAGTCAAACTAAGTCTGATAATGGAGTTCTGAGCTCAATTTGAGGAATTGATGAGATTAAATGGATTCTAAGATCTTGTTGAATGATCTGAGAAAGAATAAAGTGAGCTCAGATGATTTATTGTGTGAGAATTTGAACCCTACCAATTTGGGTTACTTTTTAACCCAAACTTACAGTAGTGATATTTTGTTGAGATTTGAACTTGAATCCTGCCCAGATAAGTCAATTACAACCTTTAGAATTTGTTTAAATCAATTAGAAACACCCTTAAGTGTCTGTTGCACATATCAAAGTCTGAAAATTTTGATCTCTGAAGCTTTCAGAGAAGTGTAGATCTTTCATGCTATTCCTAGAGGTCTTGAGAGCTTAAGATTCACTTCAACAGATGCGGAATAATTTGTAGAACCTATACAGACCTTTAAATAAGAGAGAAAAGTCCATCTGTGGATTCTGTAGACATAAAAACTATTTCTAGGCAATAAATAACCCATAGGAACCCCTTATTTCACTCTTCAATTTGAAGAAAAAGACATCCTCTAATATTTAAATTGACCCTGCAATTGTGTAGATCTATCTTAGAGCTTTCCAGCAAACTTTAAATCATTTGATTTGGAGATCTGAGTAGAAAGTTATGATCATTTGAAGTTGGGTCTGGAAGGGGGAACATAGTTCCACATCGTCAGTTTCTGAGTGCTCACATGGGGATAAAACGATTTTGTTACATGGGCTTCCAAGTCGTCAACACTCGTCGCACCGGTTACCAATCTGAACATTCTGGCATTTTGAGCATGTGTATGTGTGTGTGCAGGCATGTGTGCGTGCGGGTGTGCGCCCGAGTGGGCGTGAGAGAGTGTGCCCTAGGAGGGTGAGGCCTGGGAGGCCAGGTTGAGCCGAAGTGGCTCAAGACTATGAACCAAAATGAAATAAACCAAAATTGAACCTAATTGAGATTAGGTGAGGGCCGAGTAGGGTCTGGTCCCACCCTGGTCTCAAGGTGCTGTGTATCCTCGAAAGGACCTCGCCGCAAATAAAATAATTTTTGGTTGAAAAGTAAATAAACTTGGTTCAACTGAAGGATTAAAGAACAAAAGAAAAGGGTAGCAGAGAAGTTGACGGCTAAGAACTAAAAGCTAAAGTTAAGTGTTGAGCTGAAGGTGCTAAGGAAGCAAAGGAAAGAAAGGAGAGTAGGCACTACTAAGGCACTAAGCAGAAAGACTAAGGAAAGAGAAGGCTGGAACAGACCAGAAGAAGACAGGTAAGAAAAGAGCTTGAGAGAGAATAAAAATAAAGGAAAAGAAGAGAAAGAAAAGGAGTACATAAGGGGATAAAGAAAATGAATGAAGAATTATTTTTCTTGCATCATTTTCATTTGTTTTTGTTCTTAAATTTGTAATAAGGCATATTTTAATAGAACAATTTTTATTGCCTTAATTTCTTTTGAAATAAAATTAGAAAACTAACATGTTTACTTGTTCATTTGAGTAAATATGTTTTTCATATGGAATTTTGTATATTCCTTTAGTTTAAATATTTTGGCAAAATTCATGTTTTAAAATCAACTTAATTATACCTCCTAAACTTATAATGGAAATAAAAGAAAATTGGTGAATTTGGAAAAAAAATTATTATAACTCCTAGTGAACGACCTGGACTCAACCAGTAAAAATTTCTAAAATGTTAGGTTAATTCGACCCTATACTACACAACTAACACAATTTTGAGTTAACCTAAGTGACTTTCTCTACTTTTAATGAAGTGAAATTAACTTAATTACTGAGGTGAGTAAGCCGCGCGATCAGGCACCTATTGGGGTGGATACATATTCTGAGACTTGAGATGACTAGATTGGTCTAGAGTGACCCATTAAGGATGAACTGATTGATTCACCCGAGATCCCCGAGCTAAGGAGTGAGGAAAAATATGTCTCTTTGAACTAGGAAATGAGAATCGATTTTGAGACATATATAAATGAGGATCATGAATTCTTGACTTTGAGGGTGAAGAATCTCTTAGTGAAGTCTCACTTGAGCATAAGGAAGATGATTTTAGTGAGACAAATGGGATTAAGGAATTTGATGAACCATTTGATAGCCCGTTCATTAAAGATTTGGATTCAGTTGGGGCTAACTTGGAGGATTCGAATTCTCACTTACTAGAAGATTCAATCAATAGCCCCATTCCTCAACCATACTCCAAAGGGATTGATTTTGATTTAGAAATCATTACACCCAAGTCAATATTGATTCAGCCGCAATTATTGGACTTGGGAACTTTAAATGGGGTGTACAATGATTTGGAGGTCTCAAAGACATTGATTTCGGAGGATAGGAAGTTGGAATTAAAAATCTAAGAAGCTAATTCTGAGGGAACTTTGATTTTGGATCTGAGGGTTCCTGTTGATCTGAAACCACCTACCTTCTATCAAGATCATTATGATATCTTTCACGTGAGACCGAAGCCTGGAATAATTGACTATCTTCGTGAGCTGAACTATAAGTGGACACCTAATTTTAATGAATCAGATCATCCCATTGTCTAACACTTTGGTCTTGGGTTGCACACCACAAAATCACTGGCCCGACCCCACAAGTTTCACAATAATCTTAGGTTCTGGGTGATTTTCATCTAGAACCTTAAAACCACTCGACCCTGGGGCATGAGTTTGCACCATAATCTGGTCCACGTCTATGGACATATTCTGTTGGCAGGTCTGAGGATCAATATTTTTATTTTGATTCTAACCTGCACTTATGAATTCTCCATTTCTTCCTTGTATGTATTCTATGCCTAGTTAAAGCATTAAACTTAGTGCGTGTGTATACTCTCTTCTCTCTGTGGAGCTGACCGGGTTGTCATGAAATTTAGGTGACATTTTATTTACTCCGCCCTTTTCATATCTTTATTTTTACAATGAGGACATTGCATCATTAAGGCATGGGGGGTGGATACTTTATCCTGAAATCATTTTGTTAACTCTGTAGAATTTCTTTTAGTTTCTTTTTAGAAAAATTCCACAAGAAAAGAAAAAAAAATAGAATTAGGAGAAGAGAACTTAGGCTTTTAGGCATTATTAACTTTAGGAAATAATACGAGAGGACCTAAACACTTAGACTCTTCAAGTTTTCGGGTTTAATTAGCCCAGGTGTCCACTTGAATGTGGACTTAGTCTTGAGTCCTTGCCAAGTAAATCTTATTTTAATTTGGTAAATAGTTTGGGATGATAACTATGCGACTTATCAACTTGTCCTCTGATTTGAGAGGACTTTAAGCCTAAGCATCTACACACTTTTTGCACTGACTCACTTTTTGGTGATTTTCTCGGAAATTGGGTATCTAATGAACTATTTAGGGTGGTATGGCTGGCAAGTTGTTAGTGGTAACAGCTCATCGACCAATTGTCCAGAGCCCAACAACAAGACCATTTTCGTCGTACTGCCTTTAGGTAAATCATAGATCAAGGAAGCCACCTACTTAAAAAGAAAAAAATAGAAAAAAGAAGAAAAAGGAGAAAATAAAAAAAGAAAATAATAAAGCCACACTTCACCGCACGAGTATGGCTGGTAAGTGGTTGTGGGTAACAGCCCATTAGCTGGTTGTCCAGAGCTCAGCTCATAAAATGCACAATAATTCCCAAAACACTTAGGGAAGAAGCGAAGAAGTAGAATAAACGAGGGAGATATACACTGGGTTTGCCCTTATTTTGACCACATAAATAAAAGAAGTAGGGAGAAAGCTACCAATCAAAAAGATAAATGTTTAGGCAAGGTCACCTAGGGTCATAGAAACCCGAAGTCCATTTCAATGGCTGCCTAGTGAGTCTTTCACTAATTTCACAAGATGCTTAGTACTTAGAGTCATTTTTGAGTCTTAGGCGGGTTGGGTAGCTGTAAAAGGTTATCTCGACACTCTCAAACTCCAAAAAGTCCAAAAAAATAAGTAGAAAAGAAAAACAAAAAAAAAAATCTTCTTCCCTTTTCAAATAAGGCGAGGACTTGGGCGGGGTACATTCCGGCGGACATTCGGGTACTATTGAGTCTTCGTAGTTTAGGACCTTAGTTGAAATTTTCTATTGTTAATAAATAACTTAGGCCTAAGCGATCAAGTCCTAATTTTGTTTCTATACAAAGCATGTAGTTTAATTTTGCTAGGGACTAGCAAAAGATAGGCATGGGGGTATAATATAAACACATCTACTGAGGGTAAAATGTGTATTCATTCATGTTCCAAGGCTTAGATTTGCATTTCATGTTATAAAGATTGCATAGCATGTATCATTCTACATTTAGAGTAGTTGTATATATTTTAGGTTAATTAGGTCTTTTTTTATGGCTAGGAGAGAAGAGGATTTATTTCAGGGCCTTGGATTGACGATCGAACTGTATGAATCTGATCAGGATGACGATCGGGGTCAAACACCTCCGAAATCATCAAGATCGAAGTCTCGTAGCATCATACGAAGTCCAAGGAAGATCAACGACCATGGTGGCAATGCAACATCCATACGGGCTTTGGATGAAAAATCTGACTGTATGGATGGATCCGGAGCAACGATCGCAGTCCGGCAGCATGGGAATCATCTCGATCTGAACACCATGGCACTTTCTATAATAGAATGAAGATGGATGGCCCAGATGGCACCACATGGCCCCATCTGAACTGCCTCTGGGCATTCGCAGAACTACCTCTTCCTCTGAGTGAGCAATCTCCACCATTGGATTTGCATCCAACGGTTGAAGTAGTTGAGCCTCAAAACGTAGACGCGACCATCTGACTCTTGTAGTGCATTGGTGAAGCACTCACCACTTAACCAGCTGCTGCTAGATCGAGTCCCACCAAAGCTCCCAATCCATCAATTGATGCGGACCCACTATAGTGCACACGCGTGCACAAGATGCATACACAACTGCAGCCGCGCAAAGCAATAGCACAGTGCATGCTAACGTGCGTGCGTAACACGGTGCGAGGAGCATAAGCACGTGATGCGTGCAGCACCAGCGGGGGAGGGCGAATCTTCAGCGATGTAGGCCTTTAGTGACACTTGCAACTATCACTAAATGCCCTGCACAGTGCGTACGCTAGCCAAGGCATTGAAGAGGCACGGATCTTTTGGAGAGGCCATTAGTGACGCTTATAGCTATCACTGAATGTCTGTGCGCAGGATGCTCTTCCTCCCATCACTATATAAACACCCCTACACCCCCCATTCTTCTTCATCTCTACCTACTCTACTCCCACCTACTCCTAAGCTTTAGCAAGCCTACCAACGCTCCGTTAGAGATTTCTCTCAAGCTCCCAAGGCACTTATTAGTGTAGCGAACCTCTACCTCACCAAATATTCCTCCCTCTTCTCATCACCATTCATAGGTTGCCTTGGAGTTGTCTTCTCACCTCTATTTCGATAGCCGATCATCTTCGCCTCCTCACCTCCATTCCGGAGCCACGCTGAATTTTTCCTCTACCCGACGTCCTCCTGCATCTCACCTCTGTCATCCTGCTCCTCACCTCCTTTGTCCAAGCTTCCGCCAGGCACCGTCATCTCGTCGAACAACTGATTTGGGGGTTCCTTCTCACATCTTTCTTTTTTTATGCTTTCATAGATCAGTGTAATTGACGTTGGAGTAATATATATCATATTTGTTCCATCTATTCTGCTTTTCTTCTTATTTCAAAAACACAAAAATATAATAAAACTTCAAAATACAAAAAACAAACAAAACAAAGCATAGTTTTCAATTAAACATCGCCTCCCTGTGTTCGACCCAGGACTCCCTTGGAGTTTTGGTAAAATTTTATTTGGTAAACGAGGTTTACGACTACAATGATGGGTCACTCTTAACCCCAATTTCAAACAAGCGAAACACATCGATCAGTCTCACAAAAATTCTTACATAAGAGCTCCTTGGTTAATTCAAATATGATATCGTCAATGTATATTTGGACCAACAGGATGTCATTTCCTTCTTCCTTTACAGAAAGAGTTGAATCAATAACTCCAATCCGATATCCATGCTGGAGAAGGAAGTACCTGAGTCGATCATACCAGGCTCTGGGAGCTTATTTAAGTCCATATAATGCCTTATTGAGCTTAAGTACATGCTCTGGGTGTGTTGGGTCCTCGAACGTTGGAGGCTAATGAACATAAACTTCTTCCTTAATATAACCATTAAGGGATGCACTCTTGACATCCATTTGATATAACATGAAGACCTTTGCACTTGCAAAAGCAAGTAACATCCAAACTCTTGACATCCATTTGATATAACTTGAAGCCCTTTGCATTTGCAAAAGCAAGTAGCATCTGAATGGACTCCAAGCGGGCAACAAGAGCAAACTTCTCATCAAAGTCAATTCCCTCTTACTGGTTATAGCCTTAAGCTATAAGTTTGGCCTTATTCCTGATTACTGCACCAGATTCATCCAATTTATTTTGGAACACCCACTTGGTTGCAATAATGGAATTACCCTCAAGAGCGGGTACCAAGTCCCATACATTATTTCTTGTAAATTGGAGTAGCTCCTCCTACATGGCGACAACCCGACTCATCCTTTAATGCCTCATCAACTTTCTTGGGTTCAAGTTGAGAAACAAAGGCATTAAGGATAAAGTCAGCCCTTAATTTAGACTGGGTTTTTACACCTTGTTCAATATCACCAATGATTTTATCTTGAGAGTGATCTTGTGGTGTACCAATTCTTTTGTAAGATCATGTACATTTCATGTATCTTTCATTTTTGACACATGGATGAAGGGGGTATCCTCATCGTTAGACTCTACTTGATTTGGTTTACGTTCTCCTAATTTTGTTTCATTAAATAAAACAAGCAGGGATTCTTCTACTATAAAAGTCTTTTTGTTAAAGACTTAGTAAGCTTTGCTTCTAATTGAATAGCCAATAAAGATGCCTTCATCGCCTTTAGCATCAAACTTATCAAGTCGATCTTCCGTGTTTAACAAATAACATTGACTTCCAAACACCATAAAATATGGAAAACTAGGAAATTTCTCATAATATAGTTCAAATGGAGTTTTCTTGATAATAGGCTCTAAAAGAGTTCAATTAAGAACATAGCAGGCTGTGTTAACGGCTTCAGCCCAAAAATAGTTTTGAAGCCCAAAAAGTTTAGGCACATTCTTATAGAGTGCGATTCTTGCACTCTACAACACCATTTTGAGATGGTGTCCAAGGGAGCGAAAATTCATGGGAGATGCCATAAATAACAAAAAAACATGAAAACTTTTCATTTTCAACTTCACCCCCATGGTTGGTCCTAAGTCTAAGAATAGAAGATGATTTTTCCTTTGAAGTCTTTGAGAAAGACTTAGGAAGGAGTAAAATAAGTCATCCTTATGTTTCAAGAAGATGACCGAAGTGAACCTTGAGAAGTCATTAACAATAACTAGCCAAAATTTTGATCCATTTAGGCTCTCAAATTGTGTTGGCCCAAATAGATCAACGGGTAGTAATTTTAAGGGCGTGTGGTTGAAACTAAGCCTTTTGATTTAAAAGAGTCTTTGTGCATTTTTCTGAGTTCACAAGATTTGCATAATTGTTTGACACGTAACTCGTGTTTAAAATATTATTTCAGTTGTAGTATAGCGCGAAAACATGTCGACAAATAATATTTATAAAATCGGTGAGAATCGAGTCGTTCATAAGGAGGCAATCTCGATTTTAATGGAAGTTTTTCAATAAACTAGTTCTAACAGTTACTTATATATGTATATATATTAAAGAGTAGATATTAGGCATTCAGAAGATCAGAATTTTATTGCATTCATAAACATTTGTTTTAAAGTAGAAAGTGTTATGCTAAATAGAGAAAGAGAGAAAGTAGACAGATAGAAAGAGAGAGAGAGAGAGAGAATGAGGCAGAGAGACGATGTCACTTGTAGGATGCTTGTGCGAGATGTGGTAGCACCTCAGATCCAGAGTGCCGGGATGAAGGTTGGACCAGAGTTGTAGAGGGATGAAGAGTTGTAGAGAAGGTGGAAGAGTTGTATCTAGAGATGCTTCAACTGGGGGGGCTTTGGCCTTCTTTTATAGTTTTTATGGAGGGAAAAAGGGTATTTTGGCCCTCTATCTTGTGTAACAACTTTAGGCCAATCAGATCTGTTGATCGAGATCTTGTGTAACAACCTTAGGCCAATCAGATCTGTTGATCGAGAGATCAACGAACCTGATTAGGCCTCAAAACACCTTCAAAATCACCTTCATCGCATGGATTCAATCTCTGGCTGACACATGGCTTGCCCACGTCCCTTGGATCTTCATCGGACATCTCCTGCTCCTCCGTACGCTAGCTTCAACACTTGCAGTGCAATTATCTCTCTTCTTGCGTGCCCTCGCTAATTCAAAATCGCGTGCCCATCATTCACAGTCGTCTGATCGCCACCTGCATTGAATTAGTGCGTGCGAATGCATGTGGAGCATGTGTTTGATTGTACGTGAGGCCGCGGGGTGCTTCGGTCATGCCACGCGTTCGTCTCCCATCACTCCGATCACCATACAACAGTTAATCAAGCCCACTCACCATCGCCTTCCTAATTCCTCATGCACCACCACTCGAACGCGCGTCTCGCACCTACGGTTGAGCTCACTCACCGCTGCGCTAATGACACATTTTTGTTGACTTTTCATTTTAAGAAAACTTATTCTCGTCTGTTGGATGAAGATCCAACAGTCGAGATCTTCTTTCCTTTGATGAGGTGTGGTTGGATGGGCGACGTGGCACACTTGTGGTCATTGTATGAAGATCCAACGGCCAACAGCATGCGAGGGTGGCCTTCTCAGATGGGGAGGTGATGAGGGGGCGGCTGTGATGGTGCCACGTGGCACCATCATGGTCGTCCATCTTCTTTTCCTTGTATCTGGTGCTGTAGATCTCCAATTTAGTTGATTTTTCTACCATTGGACTACGATCGTCGATCTAGATTCATCATGCGATTGGACTCTTCATCTAAGACTCGGATCTTTGTCTTTTGGCTTTATGATCTCCATTCTTTTATGGCATGCACAAGATGCCCCAATTGTCTGATCGAGACAATTTTGGAAGAGTTGGACTCTCGTCGTCGTTCTGATCAGATATGGTTGGTCTGATCTGACATCCGCAGCTTCAAATCATCTACAATTAAAATCATCTCTCTTTTAGGTCATAAAATGACGATATTATCTATATGACTAATAAATTAGCTATTGTGCAAATTACAATGCCTATGAATGCATTATTCCTAAGTTATGTTAGAATGTAGCTTAATTTAGGTGATTTAGGTTGCATGATTGCTATGCAATCGCACCCCCGTGCCTAAATATTGCTAGTCCATAGTAAATGCATGACTAAATGCAGAACTGGTCCTACATGAGTAATTTTTATCAAGAGTTTGACTAGAGGTTTGTCTTTTGTTTTCATCCAAAGCTTTAGTAATCCTGATAGTCATAAATGTGTTTTGTTGTAGTCTATGCAACAGATCCAAGTGAAAATTCAATCTACCTCTAAAGCTTATACTTAATCTTTAGTAAAAATCTATTAGGATAGGCAAAATTCTCCCCTCGGTGTTATACGATAATCTATAAATTCAACCCCAGCATTTGGCTTATGTAGAAGATGATTTTGAGTCAAGTGGATTTATTTTTGGTGGCTCACACTCATCTGGTGCTACATATAGACTAGTACTTCAGAACCTAGATTTCCAGATTATGAAATAATTCAACTCAGAGAGAGGTAGTGAAACTATGCTCTCTTTAGTTCCTTTGTACTCATTCTCTCTCTTTCTTTGTCTTTCTTTTTCTATTTTTTTTTATTATCTTATCTTTTCTTTTCTTTCTTTTTGAGCTCACAATCTCACCAGATTTATTAGTATATTTGGTGGTCGCTTTTAGGTCATAAAATGATGATATTATCTATATGACTAATAAACTTGCTATTGTACAAATTACACCAGGTGGCCAGAAATACAGAAAAATAGGTCAAGGCTATATTTGGTGGATCGTTAGGGTGGTAGGTGTTGTTGCCTCATTACACTTGAAATAAATTCTAGCTCATAAACTCTTTTTTTTTCTATTCTTTTCTTTTCCTAAATTTTTTTCTATGTATATATATATATTTTTCTTCTCTTTTTTTTTTGCATCCAAATTTCTACTAACACAACGGAGCATACGAACTTTTATTTACAAGGCATTATTCCAGATTATGGGTATTCAAGAGGATATCAGGTGGCTTATTTGGTGGAAGTGCCCATTCTCGGCACCGGGAAGGGAATGGATAGGATAATGTATTTCTGACCTTGACATTAATACCCTCCTTTAGCCGAGGATTCCGTAAAAGATGGTCGTGACCATCCACCTTAGTCCTAGTTTTATCGAAACCCACTCTCTGCATATTTGCTTTATTTGGTGTCTCTCAAGAGATTCGCACTAAGAACTTGTACATAGAAATTGAGAACGAAAACTATGCCTAACTCCGAGTATCATTATCTCATTATCCAGAGTTTAAGATTTCTTATACTAGCCTTAGAGGACCAGTAGACTTTCTACTCTTACCTCACACTTGTTTGGTGGATATGTTAGAAGATAGTTTGCCTGACTCCTTAATTACTGTCCAAGGGTTCAGGAGAAGAAGCATTGCTTCTTCTTGATAAACTAAAGATGTTTATCAATCTTCACAGAGGATCCATTGCAAATTTTACATATAATTGTGAAATTATACTAGATTCTAAACTCAGGAATCAGCTTAAGAATAAATCCCTAATAAAATCTTAATAAAAATTCTTTATTCCTAAATGTAATTTATTTTTTTTGACATAAAGATAAGATATGCAATGTCCACCCCACCATGCCTATTCATTACAATGTCCTCATTGAAATGTATGCATGAAAATCAAAATATAATAAGCAAGAGGATTGGATACCACCTAACTATTCTTGTTAATTCAAGTCAACAAGAATACAAAGGATGCAGAGCTACCTGTATAGAGTACTGGATTGCCTCCCAGCTAGTGCTAAGTTTAATGTCATTTGCCAGACTTAAACCCAAAAATATGTAGTTCAATACTGTGGGTTAAGAGAAGTATTGATTGTTGTAGGGGAATTTAAGATTAGTAAAAAGATATGATCATTTGGTCCCATAATTAGTGATCCACAAATGCGGTCCAGCTGATGATGCAGCCCTATTCCAAAGAGTCTTTCTAATTTGGAATATGAAATAGGGTCGGGTGGATGAGGTTCAAATTGCAAAGAATGTCTGTCAATCCAATTCCATAATTCAAGAAGAGGTCGTATAAGGTATGGATTGAAATCATGATTTATAATTAAATCTGGTTCTTAATCATAGTAATAAGGGTCTTCATAATGGTAGATGATATCAAAAATCATGAGTTCTCCAGGCTCTGGGTCATATGAGGATAGGGGTAGAGTTGTGTGGAATTCATCAAAATCTTCATTAGAAATTTCCTTTTCCTCATCCGGAGTCACTTCTTCTGAGTCAAGCCATCCATTTGAACTAGTTGCCTTATAAGTTCTTCCCCAGTCCATTATGTGTTGAACTTCTTCTTCTGGGGTTACTTCATGGTTCATGTCCTTAGATTGCTCATTTTCTTGAACTCCCTCTGTTTGTGCGAAAGCAAAATCGGGTTTGTAAATATTGTGTTACAGTATAGTTGAAATTGCTTCTAAAAATAAATGATAATTTATTACTCAAAAAACTATGAATCCGAGGTCGAACACGGGGAGCAAATTGGGTTTTAAAAACTAAGAACATAACCTCAATTTAATAAAATGTGACGTTCAACAATATTATGAAGCAATAGAACTAGTTTCAATGTATATAGAAGCTTAAAAATATGAATAAATGTAAAAATCATATGCTTCTAGCTTAGGCTTTCGCTTCTTATTTTTCTTCTTTAGCTTCTAATGTCTTCTTCTTTCTTCCTTCTTTACTCTTCTTTCTCTAACTTCAGTTAAGCCCTTTTCTTCCTTTGCTTTTCTTCTTCTTTTTCTTCCTTCTTTTGCTTCCTTTCCTCTGCTTCTGACGTTGGCTCCTTCTTTCTCTTCTTTCTCTGACTTCTCCTGCCTTCTTCTTCTTCAACCGTGCCTTCAGCTCTACCCTCTCTACAGCTCCTTCCTTCTCTTCTTTGGCTTCTCCTTCAGAGTCCTCTTTCTTCAGTTGTGCCTTCTCTGCAGCTCCTTCCTTAGTTCTTCTACCCTGGCTTCTTTCTCCTGTGGCTCCCTCTCTTCAGCCTTCCTTAGCCTCTTCCTTCTTTAGCCTCCTCTTCCTTCTTCCTTTCCCATCACACAAGTGCAAAACCTACCCCTACCCTCCCCCATGAATGCTCTCTCTCTTTTCTCTCTTAGGCTCGCTCTCCCAGAGCCAATTGGGTAAACGGGTCGAGTCAGCATGCCCGATGATAGGATCGATGGAATATGGCTATGTGCACAAATACTTAAGCAAACAAATCAATAATAACAAGAAAGATTTGCTCAAATAATCAAACCACAGAAAATTGGCATAATATGTATAGTGGTTCCCCTCCCTTGGGTACTCCACTACCTAAGCCTCCCAGCTTAGGGCTTTTAACCCGATTCTCTCAACCCCAAGAGAATCAATTTAATAAATCAAGGTAATTAATGGGTTACCTCAACCCAAGTACAAAAATAGTTTTGTTACAACCCAATGAGCAACAAGCTCAAAATACAAATAAGAACTGGTGTCAGAAAGAGAACTCTTACAACAAGAATTCCTATGCCTCCCAAAAATAATTAAAATGAATACCAATTTGAGAGTTTAGGATGGACGTGAATCGCTTCGTAGATGCGTGAGAAAAACACGTCGTTGAGCTAGCAAGAATGTTGAGAAAGTGAATGGCAAGCTTCTTCTCTCTCTTGAAAATATGGTGGAAATTTGAAATATAGCTATAGAATTTCTCTTCTCTATTTGCTATGTCTCTTGTGTGCAAACAAAGAGTCCTAGGGTCATTTCATAAAGTTTAGGACCCAATATACTCATCTACTAGATGTTGGGATTTAATTCCCAACGTTCACATAGCCTAAATAAATTTTCTAGCCATTCAGAATTGAGCCAACGGCTAGCTGGTACCGGTACTAAAGTACCTGTACCAGTACTAGCAGCTCACTGCCACTAGTACATGAGTCCTGGTACCGGTACTCATCATGGGTACCAATGCTTGTGACTCCCATTTTTGGAATTCCTTGGGCACAGTAACCTACCTATAGCGGTACTCATTATGGGTACTGGTACTTGTATGGTTCAGGCCAAAATTAAGCCTTCAACCTGTGGCCAACATGTACTAGTACTCATGGTTAGTACCGGTACTTGTTGTTCACAGTTTGAGATGAATTCTCAAACCTGTGCCTTGCAAATGCCAATACTGATAAACAGTACCAGTACTTGTTTACAAGTACCTGTTTTAAGAGTTTTAATTCATTGCATACTTTGAAAATGAATGCCATACAAATCCTAATTTATCTCTAATTGATTTTTATGATCTAAGTTAAATTCTCTTGTTAAGAGGCATACATTCTATAAATAAAAAGTTTGAACTAAAAAACTAAAGGTCGAAGATGATCTTCTTCAGTTCGACTCATCCTTGTCATCTTACCTCCTCCTTGTCATCATCTTCTCTTTCTTATCATCATGCCTCCATCACTTCCTGTTTGCCTTGATATTCACCTAAAAATGAAAGAATGCAATTGCAAACATTAATCCCTAATAATTTTGTTAACACCAAAACAAGATGTGGAACAAAGTTCTAACAATCTCCCCCTTTTTGGTGTTGACAAAACTATCTTGTAAATAGATAACATAATTTTTAGCAATGTTATATGAAGGAAAAACTTTTAATTAAATCCTTCCCCTCAATATATGCTCCCCCTAAAAATATTACTATTTGCCTTCTATCTTTCTCCCCCTTTTTGTCAATCACAAAAAAAATGAAAGGGTAAGAATATCATACCATAAAATTTACCAATAGTAAAATGATGAATGTGGGTACCAAGCTCCATTAGGCCAACGTTCTTGGTCTTCATTCAACCTATAGAAAGGTTGAAATGTTCCATTGTGTGCCTTGAACACCCACTGATCTCTTTGATCTATTCTCGCAAAATAATGTAAAATATCTTTCCTAGGTACCCATTTTCTTGTAGATCCTTGATGTTTAGTACCCTTCAAATCCTTAGGTTTATAGATCACTTTAGTGTTAGATCTATAATTCTTAGGATTCTTGACCTTTTGATAAATCCATGCATATCTTGGTGCTTGTGATTTATTTTGTGTGTTCTTCTTGTTATTGAACTTGGCTTTTAAATTATTACAAAATTCTGTATTCAGCCTAGTTGTTGTTTTTAAATTATTCAAAGTGTCCTCAAAGTGTTCATAAATATCTTCTAATTCTACAATTTTTGCATGTAATTGATTGTTAGTTTCTTTGGACATATCTAATTCTATTTCTAAACAAGATTTCTCTATTTCTCGAGTTATATAATTATCATGCAAAACATTATTTTCCTTTTTAATCATCCTAGCCTTATTATATAAATCTTCATACACTTGTACTAATTCATTAAAGGTGACTTTAGAATCTACCTCATTTTCTGAGTTGTTGTTGTTTGCCTTTAACCAAAGATGTGCAACTTCTGTTCCTTTAACCTTACCCGTACCTTCATAGGTGATTTGCAAAGTGTTCCAAATCTTGTAGGCGGACTCGCATGCAGAGATTCGGTTGAACTTTGCCATTGATAATGCACAATCGAGTGTGTTCATCGCCTTTGTGTTTCCCGCAATTTTCTTTGTTTGATCCACCATCCAAGCCACTCCTTCCTGCTGCTGCGGATCCATGTACCTCTCCTGAATGAGAGTCCATGAATCTTCATCCATGGCTTTGAGGAAGACTTGCATCCTCCTCTTCCAATACCCATAGTCCGTCCCATCGAAATAGGGAGGATGAGTGGATGATTGCCCTTTGGTGCACCTTGATGTGGATGCCATTGCGAGCAAGAGTTTTTGCTTCCTCTCGCTACCCACTTTGATGCCAATTGATAGGATCGGTAAAATATGGCTATGCGCACAAATACCTAAGCAAATAAATCAGTAATAACAAGAAAGATTTGCTTAAATAATCAAACCACAGAAAATTGGCACAATATGTATAATGGTTCCCCTCCCTTGGGTACTCCACTACCTAAGCCTCCCAGCTAAGGGTTTTTAACCCGATTCTCTCAACCCCGAGAGAATCAATTTACTAAATTGAGGTAATTAATGGGTTACCTCAACCCAAGCACAAAAACAAGTTTATTACAACCCAACGAGCAACAAGCTCAAAATACAAATAAGAACTGGTGTAAGAAAGAGAACTCTTACAACAAGAATTCCTATGCCTCCCAACAATAATTAAAATGAATACCAATTGAGAGCCTAGGATGGACTTGAATCGCTTTGTAGATGCGTGAGAAAAACACATCGTTGAGATTGCAAGAATGTAGAGAAAGTGAATGGCAAGCTTCTTCTTTCTCTCTTGAAAATATAGTGGAAATTTGAAATATAGTTCTAGAATTTCTCTTCTCTATTTGCTATGTCTCTTGTGTGCAAACAAAGAGTCCTAGGGTCATTTCATAGAGTTTAGGACCCAATATACTCATCTACTAGATGTTGGGATTTAATTCCCAATGTTCACATAGCCTAAATAAATTTTCTAGTCGTTCATAATTGAGCCAACGGCTAGCTGGTACCGGTACTAGTAGCTCACTGCCTCCAGTACATGAGTCCTGGTGCCGGTACTCATCATGGGTACCGGTACTTGTGACTTCCAGGTTTGGAATTCCTTGGACACAGTGGCCTACCTGTACCGGTACTCATCATGGGTACCGGTACTTGTAAGGTTCAGGCCAGAATTAAGCCTTGAACTTGTGGCCAACATGTACCGGCACTCTTGGTTAGTATCGGTACTCGTTGTTCATAGTTTGAGACGAATTCTCAAACCTGTGCCTTGTAAATACCAATACTGATGAACATTACCGGTACTTGCTTACAAGTACCTATTTTAAGAGTTTTAATTCATTACGTACTTTGAAAACTAATGCCATATAAATCCTAATTTATCTCTAATTGATTTTTATGATCTAAGTTAAATTCTCTTGTTAAGAGGCATACATTCTATAAATAAAAAGTCTAAACTAAAAAACTAAAGGTCGAAGATGATCTTCTTCACTTCAACTCATCCTTGTCTTCTTGCCTCCTCCTTATCATCATCTTCTCTTTCTCATCATCATGCCTCCATCACTTCCTGTTTGCCTTGATCTTCACCTAAATCTGAAAGAACTCATTTGCAAACATTAATCCATAATAATTTTGTTAACATAAAAACAAGATGTGGAACAAGGTTTCAACACCTGGGTCTAGGCACACCGGCGTGGGTGATGCGCGAGTGTTGGGTAATCGGGTCAGGCAGCCAGGTCAGCGGAGGAGTGAGAACGGATGAGGCGTGAGTGGGTGAGGGGACCTCACCGTGTGTTAGGAGGCGAAGAGCCCATAACACAAAAACAAGTTATACCGCTTTGCTGCTTCTAAAGTTACTGAGGTGGGACTAAAAGTCCCACCTGCTTCTTCGCGTGCGCCCGCAAGGATGTCTCCTAATTGCTGCAACTACGAAGTGCTTTGGCCCTCGATAGGTGGCTGATGCTATTCGGGGAGGAAAATCGTGCACCTGGGACTCGGTCTCCTGGAGCGGGGCCACCTGGTGCAAGGTTGTAAGCAAGCTTCACGGCTGCTCCAATGGCGGATGGGGGTCCAAGCCTGTCACCACAGATATGGCCTCACGGTCTTTTCGAAATGCTCAGGAAGCTTCACCGTGACACGGCGAAGGTGGCTCGATGGGTGGCATGGCGCAGGATGGCCTAGGAGTGAGTGCCTAGGTTGGTTTGTAGCCGTGAAGGTGGGGTTGCTTGGGGGCAGTGTGTGGGATGTGCGGCGGTGGATGGAGAGGTGGAAAATGATCAGTGGATGGTGGTGATGCTTCTGCGGTAGTTGGCGAGGCATGTGGGTGCATGGAGTGGTGGATGCGCCTCGCTGGTGGTCTACCGGAGGTGAAGAAGGTAAGGGTGATCTGTGGTTGTCGAGGGTGGTTTTGTGAAATAAAGAGAGGGAAAATGAAGAGTAGAGAGGGGGGAACTTATCTGAGAGTGATTGCACGAAGGGGGATGTAGAGGGGCAGACGATGCGTATCTACCGTCGCCAGAGATGAAGGACCTGAGATGGAGAGGCGACGACGACAAGAGGGATGTAGACGCGGCCGCAGGTCTGGAGCAATGTGGAAGAATGATGCGGAGAAGACTCTGCCACTGGTATGGTGGCAGAGCAACTAGAAGAGGGAGGAAGAGTCGCCGGAGCTTGCAAGCTTCTTGGTCGGAGAGGGGAAAGGAGGAATTCTGAGGGATTCTTCGGCCAAATCAAGATTAGGATGGTCAGGAGGATCTGGGGGCCTTTAAATAGTCGTGGGTGGAGGGCCTTGTGCTTAGAAGGCAAGCTTCCAAGCACGGCAACCTCGCTGGACTTGGAAGGTCGAGAGATACCCATATCTCTCATGCGTTCGCATGAGAGATTGGGTGGGAATCAGATAGCCTATTTGGGTTCACACTGTCGGGAATTCCTTAGAGAATCTCCCTTTCAAATTTGAGAGGGATTCTCTGAGGAATTAGGGAGAAATCCCTCTTGAATCCTTGCCAGAGTAGGATTCCTCTGCTGTAATGTAGAGGGACCTAATTGCAAAGAATGAAGAGGAAGATAGTGGGATCTCTGCAAGGTTTTCAAAAGTTAGGGGCATAAAAGTAATTAGGTTGGACTATTTTGCAAAGTAGGTCAAGTTGAACTCCCCTTAGGTCCAAATTTTGGTATGAACCTAATTTAAACCTAAGGAATCCAATGGTGAGGTTGTAATTTAGGTTTGACCATTTTGATTGGACATTTTGCACAAAAATCTAATTTATGGCAAATGTTTGACTAGGTCCCCTTTTTAGGTCAAATTAGGTTCTAAAGGCCAAATTGAATGTTATAAACCCTAGAGGATATTTTTCTATGAATTTTAGAGGGTTTAGTTGAATTTTATCCTGACCAGAACCTTGTTGAATTAAGTGGATCTGTTTTAGGGTTATAAGAAGTCATTTAATTCCCAGATTGCACATTAACACTTTTTTGATTGAACCAACCCACTTTTTATCTTGTTGAGACCAATTGACCCATGTTTAACCCCTGAGAAATCCTGTTGTTGTACTGCAATGGTAAAATTACAGTTTTACCCTTTGTTTCTTACTTTTCTCTCAGATCAGTTATTCCTTGAATTAGGCCCTTTACTTGGTTATGTAGGAGCTTTTGTTCCCTTTTCTAGGTCAAAATGAGCTAGTTAGGGCTCATGATGGTGTTCCCATCATACCCCTATGCCTAGCTTTTGCTAGTCCCTTAACAAAATTTTAATGTTTTAACTTCTGTTCTAGACTATGAGTTTCTATCACAATTTATGTTAAGTGCTTTTTTCTTTTTCTTTTTGATTAGGTTAGAATGTCGATAGTAGGCCTAGAGGTACTCAAGTACCAACCAAGATCCGAACCTGACCAGCTCTAGCCTCGGTCCTCCGCGAAGTTTTTTAAGGCCTACAGGAACTATCCTAAGGTTTGTTGGACTCCACAGTTAAAACACCCGTGCTTGAGACATACTTTAGCCTCGGTTCTGTTTACAGTGTGCTTTTTGTAAGAGAGAGACAGAGGATTTATTTGTTTGGAGATTTTTCTCCCTCTTTTATTTTTATTTCTAGCTTTTGATTGGCTTCTTAACACGGTCTGTATCGGATTCCTCGTCCTTATCATCAATCCTCAAAGGTCCCTAGCAATCGATGCTTCGTGATAGCACCACCCAAAGCAGCCCCCAGAACACTAGCTTTTGAGATTTTGAGATAATCCTACCCATGGCATTCCATAGCCAAATCCAGACCCTGGCAATCAACATTTCGTGATAATGCTGCCCATGGCATCTGAACCAGCAGGGTGCTTACGTGCCCCCGATAGGATATGTAAATATCCTAGGAAACAAGCACCGAGGATACGATATGTTGTTATGCATCTTCGAGGGGAATTTCCCACCTCTCCGCGCTGGGAACTCGTCCAAATCAACTTGTGTTGATCGGTCGCTCCTAATCTAGGAAACTTTTTTCAGAACATTTAAGCACTTTTGCATGATTTTGATAGTTATGTGCACTAAACCAGACTGTGTGTGGATTGGGGTGCTTAGGTTACTGAGTCCCACAAATCAAAGGTCAGTTAACGAGGCCGAATACTCCCTAAGCCTTAAACCTAATACTTAAGCTTCGCATTTTCCCCAACCTCTTGAGGATTATCCAGATCTTAGCGGGTACTTGAATTTTTAAGCCCAAGAGTCTAGCCCAAAAGGCCTATGATCAGCGTTCCTACTAATCTCTCTTTGTGTCTCATTAGCACTTTTTTTGCTATTTTTCTCTTTTTGTTGATCTGGTCTAGAACTTCAGTTAATCCCTTAATCTCTTACTAATGACTATTCTTTTTCTTTTTCATTTTGTGCTCCTTTTTTTGTCATTTTGCTCTTTTCGTCACATTTTGTATGGCCTCAAAAATTTTCTCTCCCCCCCTCAATTTTTTTGTTCTTTTTCAATATTTTTTTCATTTTTATGGTGTTTTTTGTGATATGTGATTTTTTTTCTTGAAACATTTTCTTGTGATATGAGTTTTCATGATGTTTTGCACTTTCATACCCCCCATGCCTATGATTTGCAATGTCCCCATTGTAAATTAGGTGGGTTTGAATTCATCTTAGTTCATTCATTTGGACTAGTTTTGGGTGGGTGAATGGGTCGAGGTGACTGTTGCAGATGATTTCTAGACTCGAATACGGGTACCTGAGGTGGAGTTGACTGTCTAATGGATGAACCCTAAAGTGTAATATGAATTCAGCATAGAAATGACAAGAAAGGTTTCAGGTTTTTCAAGAATGATAGGTTGGCTCCCGTTAAGCGCTGAGTTTTATGCCATCGATTGGGCCTAATGAGCTCAGGGAGAATAGAGGATAAAGGATTTCTCAGCCAAATTTGTATCGGTCACGTCAATGAACGGTTTGAGTCTCTGACCGTTTACGATGAAGGGTTCGGAATCATGGCTGAATTGACTGATTTCAATGGCTCCATTTCCAAAGATTCATCGGACTAAATAACAAAGGCCCTGAGATGGAGAGGCAGCAACGATGAGAGGGATGTAGATGCAAGCACAGGTATGGAGCGATGCAGAAGAATGGGGAGGAGAAGACTTTGCCACTGGTATGGTGGCAGAGCGACGAGAAGAGGAAGGAGGAGTCATTGGAGCTTGTAGGCTTCTTGGTTGGAGAGGGGAAAGGAGGAATTCTGGGGGATTCTTCTGCCAAATTAAGCTTAGGAAGGTCGGGAGGATTTGGGGGCCTTTAAATAGTCGCGGGCGAAGGGCCTTGTGCTTGGAAGGCAAGCTTCCAAGCATGGCAATCTTGTCGGACTTGGAAAGTTGAGAGATACCCATATCTCTCATGCGTTCGCAAGAGAGATTGGGTGGGAATCAGATTGCCTAATTGGGTTCACACTGTCGGGAATTCCTCAGATAATCTCCCTTTCATATTTAGAGCGATTCTCTAAGGAATAAGGGAGATATCCATCTTGAATGCACACCGAAGTAGGATTCCTCCATTGTAATGGTGGGGGGACCTAATTGCAATGAATGAAGAGGAAGCTAGGTGGTCTCTACAAGGTTTTTAAAAGTTAGGGGCAAAAAAGAAATTGGGTTGGACTGTTTTGCAAAGTAGGTCAAGGTGAAATTACCTTAGGTCCAAATTTTGGTATAAACCTAATTTGGACTCAAGGAAATGTTGAAGTTGGATTTTTAGTTTGACCACGTTTGACTGGACATTTTGCACAAAAACCTAATTTAGGGCAAATGTTTGACTAGGTCCCCTTTTTAGGTTAAAATAGGTTCTAAAGGCCAAATTGAAGGTTTTAAACCCTAGAGGATATTTTTCTATGAATTTTAGAGGATTTAGTTCAATTTTATCCTGACCAAAACCTTGTTGAATTAAGTGGTCTATTTTAGGGTTATAAGAAGTCATTTAATTCCTAGATTACACATTAACCCTTTTCTGATTGAACCAACCCACTTTTTATCTTATTAAGACCAATTAACCCATGTTTAACTCCTAAGAAATCCTGTTATTGTACTACAATGGTAAAATTATAGTTTTACCCTTTGTTTCTTACTTCTCTCAAATCAGTTATTCCTTGAATTAAGCCCTTTACATGGTTATGTAGGAGCTTTTGTTCTCTTTTCTAGGTCAAAATGAACTAGTTAGGGCTCATGATGGTGTTCCCATCACCCTCAGAATTCAAAAGATCTTGAATTTTAGGGTGTATGTAATGAGGATTGTTTATATTATCATCTAATTCATCATAAGTTACTCCCAAGAGTTTCTCGATCTCCTTAATGTCCATTTCAATTTGAGCTTCTATGGGAGGTGGTAGATCAGAATCATCCTCAAGTACATCCCCTTCTTGCCCTTTGTGCTAGTCTTGAGCTTTGGTAGGATTCAGATCATCTTTAGTGTGAATTGCCAAAACTTGTTCAATTGTTCCTACAACCTTGATGGAGCCACAATTCACCCTATTATTTTGGGAATTTTAAAGATATTGAGTTGACAAATTTTCCTTCTAAACGTGATGTGCATAATCCCCATCTCGCAGTTGATTAGAGCCTTAGCAGTGGCCAAGAAAGGTCACCCTAAGATTATCAGGGTGTGGTTCAGGTTTTCTGATGCCTCCATATCTAGAACAACGAAGTCCACAGGGTACTCAAAATCCCTCACTTTTATAATCACATTCTATAGAAGGCCGTTCGAAATTTTGGTTGACCTATCAGTGAATTGAAGGGTCACTTCAGTGTGTTCAAGGGGCCTAAATTCAACTATTCATATAATTTTGTGGGGATTAAGTTGATGAAGGCACCAAAGTCCAGTAAGGCTTGATCCAGGATGAATCCATTTATTTCACATGAAATTAAGGGGGTCCCTAGATCTTTCTTTTCAGGAGGGAGCTTGTTCGAATAGTAGATCACCAGGTTTTAGGAAAAGCGATGTCATTGTTCATAGTATAGTGCGAAATCTGATCAAAACAAACATATTTGTAAAATAACAAGACTTGGAGTCCCAATCGTTCATATCTAGGAAGCGTTATGGAAATGTAAAGTAATTTCGATCTTGCTCACTCTCTACTTGCCTAAAATTGCATGTCAGTTTCCAATCGTCAGATCAATGTTTTGCCACTTGCATTATTAACCCTAATTATGTGCACATGTGTTGAGTAGATGACAAACATGAATGTGTGAGTTTCAATACGCATGATTCTAGTTATGTGGTGATTTTTTATGGAAAATATGTTAATAGTTAGATCCTCAACATCCTCAGGTACCGACATGCTAATTGCAACAGATAGCAGTTAAAAGCATGTAACTTTAATCACACAAAGATATTGCAACAAAGCTCATGGTGATTTTCACACATAGACATATAGATATATAAAAAATGATTTCATTGATTGCATCAGAGTTTGGAGCATAGCTAGAGGAAGGATTGTAAACAAATGCTTGAAAACATAAAACTAGTTAGCAGAAAACGACTGCATACATGAATCTATGGGGGGATTATGCATGCATCATTGCGGGAGAATATGGAGCTACACTACTAAGCAGTAAATCTATGAAGAACTATCTACTTAGCTAACAGAAATAAGGGCATTCAGAGGTAGGATCCAATGGCCTTTGACTTGGTTGAGAGGAGTAGGAGGGCCGACCAATTAGGGTTAGGCTGGCCCTTGGAGAGATGAGAAGGAGGTGATCCAAGCTTGGTGTGGTGGTGATGGGGTCATGGTGGAGCTCGTGGAGGATGAGGTGTGAAGGTGGAGTTATGCTATGGAAGGTGGAATGAAGCCAAGAGTGAATGGGTGCAAATGGCCACCCCTGAGGTCATTCTATAGACCTAAGGGAGCCTCTCTAGAGAAGTGTGGAACTCTCTAGAGAGACCTCCAAATGAGGCCATCCAAGGGAGAGAGAGGGTTGTTCTTAGATCCACCAAAAGTGGTTCTACAATTTGAATGTCTATTGGTTGCTAATTTTAACAACCATGAGTGGCGCCAGCTTTGGAAGGACCTAGAATACTCTAGGTGGTCTGGGAGTTCGTGAATGTGTGTGTGTGTGTGTGTGTGTGTGGTCATGCCCAAGGTGGCTAAGTGAGCTAGGTTAGGTCCTAAGAGCTTTAGGAAAGGGTAGGTCTCAAATTAGGGTTGTAAACCGTAATTTGCTAAGAAAATGCAATTAAACTTAACACATGTTTAATTGAATGAGTGTGAACCTAATTGAGAGTGAAATAACTCAATTAGGTTGGGCTTAGGTGAATTGGACTCTCACTGAGTCCAATTAGACTTGTGTGGGTTGAGATCTTAGCTCAATTGTACTCTACGATTCCAATTGACTAGGCAATGGTAATTGACTATGATCTAGGTCAATTGGGCTTAATGAGAACCTACTTAGGTTCTTAGGAAGGTCTAGAGGTGGTGTACTAATGTTAGGGTACCTTAATTTAGGTTCCTAAGGGGTTAGAATTGGGTTTAGGGACCTAGGAACTCATGATCAAAGCTTGACTTCCAAAACAGGAATTGGAGAATAGTTCTAGACATCCAATAAAGGTATCAGATGACGACTTACACTAAAAAATTAGAAGTCCGGACTTGTTGCCTGGACTTCCAATCAGGGTCAGGAGGGAATCAAGGTTCTATCTTGGGTATTATGTAGAAATTGGACATCTTACGAAGTGTCTGGATGTCCAATAACACTGCAGACTTGGGTTTAAGATGTGCGGTGATGAGTCGATTTTCCGCTACGCGTTGTAGTATTTAAGTGGTGTAAAAATTGACTAATCAACAATAAAAATAACCACTCACAGAAGAGCGGGTCGTGTCCACAGGGAAGCAATTATGTAATAAACTCTTGAGTATTTTGTATTCTTTCGGTTAAGTGTGAAATCCCTAGTCAAGTCTGACATAAAATGCATTGGAAAGAAGATTTATAATAACTCAAAAATATAGGGGTATATGTACAATTTTCCCTCACTGAAATCTTCAATAAATATATGATGATTTTATGTAATTTTCAATTGACATATACTAGAGAAAATTGGTGCACATGTTAATCCCAAAATCAATCCTAAAACAGGTGAATAATAATAACGTGCAATTATCAGAAAGTATGAGTGTGCACTCTCAATTTTGCCATAATAAAATAATAATAAATCAAAAATCAAATGTTGGCAATGGCAGCACATGTAATAACTAATTGAAGGGAAAACAGAGATTTCCCTCTCTCTCCTCCTCGCGTGAGAGATGAAGCACCGGCGATGGAGATGCTATGGGGGAAGGTTAACTGGCGCGTGGGGATCACGATGACGGTGGCAGAATGGTGAGAGGTGGCTGGAGGTGGGCGCGGCAGGCGGAGGAGGGCCTCTGGCCTGTTGAAGGAGAAGGTGATAGCCGCAGCTTCGCGTCTGGCGGTGCTCTGGTGCGCACCTGCGGGAGGGGTGGTGCTGGTGCGGTGCGGTAGGTCTGTAAAGGGGAGGGCATGATGTAGATGGGCACGTGCCTGTGGGCGCGGCTGGAGGGTGAAGGCGGTGCCTGCAGGGGTGGCTACTGGAGATGGAAAGGGGTGCGATGTAGTTCCTGCGGGCCTGGTAGGGGTGCGGTGTAGTGAGAGCTTGGCGTGCTTGGTGCAGTGGTGCGCCTGAAGGCGGTGGAGGCTGAGGCGCGAACTTAGTGGCAGGCAGAGCACCTGTGGGGGTGCGGGCGCTATGCGGGATGGGGCACTGGCTGGAGCGGCACTGGTTGGAGACGCTGGTGAGGCAAGGCGTGTCTACAGAGGGGAGGGCACACTGCAGGGAGGCGCTGGAGGGTGGATGGGCACTTGTGCGACTGAAGGGCAGGATGGGGTGATGGCGTTGGAAGGGAGGATGCACCTGCAGGAGCGGCCTTGCAGAGGCGCTGGAGGTTGTTTGTACGGCTAAAGGGTAGGATGGGGTGATGGCGCTGGAAGGGAGGATGCGCTTGCATGGGCAGCCTGGCAGGGGCACTGGAGATGGGTGCTTGGTGCACAGTGTTCGCCCTCTCCACGGTGGAGAAGATGGAGCAGTTCCCCACAGGGGGGAAGATCCCCATCTTCCTCTCCTTTCTCTGCCTCCTTTTTAACTCCTTTCTTCCTGCGTGCGTCATTTAAGAGATTTTCAAATCCCTTAGCTATTTTTGACCGGCAGCTGTTGAGGGTGCTCGGAGAATGGGGAAAAGAAATGCCGCCGGTTGTTTGAAAGGGTAATTTACCCTCCCCTCATTATTCTTTTGCCAAATCTTCTTCCTGCACATAAAAACATAAAATTATTACATATTAAGTTATAGAATGCTATAAAACTTAAATAATGATGCATGCAAACATTCTATAACTTAATTTAGTTATTAATAAATCTAAAAGTTAAGATTAAAGTTAACTTAGGCATAATAATAGTCCATTAAAATGGACTCATCAAATACCCCCATGCCTAAGATTTGCTAATCCGTAGCAAAAAATGAAAAATAATAGAAGTAATCAGAAGATTTCTTCTTTTCTTATTTCGAAACTTTAGAGATCTAGACAAATGTGATGTGATAATAGCCTAAGTAACAGATCCAAGTGAAAAAGCCAATTCGCATTGGGAGTTTGTACTTCACCCTTGGTAAATATTGTTGTCGGGATAGGCAACTACTTCCCTCCGGGATAAAGCAGAGGATAATCTATAATTTGACCCTGACATTTGGCTTAGGTAGGAGATATCGAGTTGAATGGATTTGTATTTGGTTGCACACACTCATCTGGTGCTACATATAGTCTAGTACTATAGACTCTAGATCTCTAGACTATTAGACAAGTCAACTCTGAGATAGGCTACACAATTGTGCTCTCTTGATGTTCCTGGGCACTCCCTCTTTTCTTCCTTTCTAGGATCACGAATCTCGCCAGATTTAGAAATTGTACTCACTATTTGGTGGCCTCACATGGCATCCACACTTTAATTAAAGTCCTAATAACTCTACAACTAAGTTAGAGTTCTCAACCAGTATTTGGGCGATCAGAAATACTAAAAGCTAGGTATGGGTCATATTTGGTGAAACGAGATAGGTGTTCTGTTACCTCAGAAATAATGTTACATTATAACTTGGACCCTCCTTTTTTTTGTACTATAAATATTTCTTCTTTTTCTTCATCTTTTCTTTTTTTTCTCTTTTTTTTTATAATATAAATCAACATAATATGACACAGACTTTTATTTATGAGGCATTATTCGGGATGATGATGGTTAAGAGGATATTGTGTGGCTTATTTGGTGGAAGTGTCTATTCTCGGCACCAGGAAGGAATGGATAGGACAGGCGTATTTCTGACCCTTGAAACTAATACCCTCCTTCAGCTGAGAACTCTATGAAGGACGGTCGTAACGATCCACCATAGTTATAGCTTTATTAAGACTCAATCTCTGTGTATCTGCCTTATTTGGTGACTCTCAGGAATTCACACAAAGTACGCACATAGGAATAGTGAGTGAAAACTATGCCTAACTTTGAAGTATCATCATCTAATTATCCATAACTCAAGAGTCCTTGCACTAGACTTAGAGCACCAGTAATCTCTCTACTTTCTTCTCACAAATATGAGGTGGATCTACTAGAATATAGTATGCCTGATTCCCTATGAACTGCCCAAGGGTTCAGTAGAGTACAAATTCTTATTGATTTTCCTCAAGGATCTATTACCAAGTCTACGTGCACGTGAAATAAATGTACTGTATTCTAACTCAAGAAATAATTCAGGAAGAAAAACCTCCCATGACAAAGGTATTTTGCTAGGGACTAACCCAATCAGCTCAAGAAAAGAGGAATTTTTTTTTTTTATATGCTAACCTAAATGCATGAATACTTCCTAAAATGCAAATGCACCCCCCCATGCCTAAATCCTACAATGTCCCCATTGTAAAATTAAAACAGGAGGAGAAAGGAAAAGCATCACCTGACACGGTGTTATTCCAACCGTTGGGTTGCCTCCCAACAAGTGCTGCATTTTCTGTCAGCAGCAAAACTTAGAAGGAACCTATAAGTCTGGTTCCAAACAGACAAAGTTAAGCTCTAAAAATATGCGTAATAGTGCAGGCCTAGGAAACAAGTACCCACGGATGTTGGCGAGCTGATGATGCAACGTAATACCAAATGCTCACCAGAAGATATGAAAGCAAAGAACCTTGTTGGCTACCTTGGGAGGTGTAGGAATAATAAACGGAATATGAAAAGGGACCTCCCAAAATGGAATAAGTGGAGGATAACAAGGATCCTCCAGAGCAGGACGGGTTTTAAAAGATATACACATAATTAGTTCAAACCCTTGAATGGCTAGAGTAAAAGTACAAGCATCAATCCACACTCGCCATTCTACCCAAGGATGTACTAGCCTGATATGTTCTCTAGAAACAATGTACATGAGTAGAGATCTGAGCCAAGGATCGGTTAGGGAGTATAAGGGTTGTTTGTAGTGTTGGAAGGTAATGGTTAAGTCAAATGAGGGCTTAGTCAGTGTTAGTTCTAATTCCAACAATGATTCAAATTATGTATACTCCCTAACAGTTGTAGACAACTGCATATTACCCTGCCTAGCATTAATGATCGGAGTCATATTTGAATCAAGGGTAGACTCCAAATTACAACTCTTTGATGGCAGGGTCAAAATGTCAAAATCATTATCATTCAGCTAATCCCCAGATTCATTTGGTTCACTCAAATTTTTGTCGGGGTGTATATGTGATTCATTAATGAAGACAGGAGTTGGATCAGTATCCTTAATTATTTCTAAAGGAGGATCAGTCTTGATATTTTGGAGCAAGCCTATATCACTGAATTCGTTATTGTTGTCGGGGTATAAATCCTCAATTAATGTGTTTAGTCCCCGACAGTCTTCCATAGACTTCTCATTATTTTGTTTGTCCTCCTATAAATCAACTCCTGTTTTGATGGAGGATGACTCTCACAAGAAAGGAGGAATCTGGATTTCACCATATTGTTTATATCCTTTGTAGCTAAATCCTCAAATGATAAATAATTCCCCTGTGATTCACTCTAGATTTTCAGTCCAGGTTCCTCTACTAGGGCATCCCCATCCTCTGAAATAGACTCTTCATATCCCAGAGACCAAAATTGATCATTCTCTATTCCCTTAGGGTCACCTTCATTGGGTGCATTTAAATCCTCAGGATGCTGAATGGTGGGTGTTGATTCCCTAAGTGGAGGGTCAGGAGTAGGCTCACTAAGGGTAGAATGGGATTCCACCAAATAATCAATAAAGGAAGTGATAGGAACAATATAACCTTGACCCGGGTTGGTAGGGGTAAGGAGAATACTGTCATTGGGGTCAAGGTCCTCAAGAGGTACCATCTTCCCTTGCTTTTGACTCCAATATAGTTCAGGTGGATAGTCACTATGATCGTTGTCCTCTAGTGGCCTTGTCTCAATGGGAGAGTCTAAGTGATAGCTACATACAAATTGGATCCCTATTGTCATTAGGTTCCTCAGAATTATTTTCATGATCATGATCATATGGGTAGGGATCAGGATTATTGGGAAGCATGTAGCTAAGTTGTCTTATTTCTTCATTTAACTGTTGACTATTCCTCAACATTTCTCCCATTGATTCCATCATTTCCTTTTGCTATTTTTGCATTTCTATCATAAAAGAGGAGAGGCTACTATTATCAGGTTGGGGAGGATAGTCAATTTCAGGCTCTAGTTGCCTAGGGGTATCGGTCCAACCTCGATACGGAAAATCATGAAGGGTGGGTGGGTTGGGTGTTTACATGGAAGTAGGGATTTCAGGGTTGGGAAATCCTGCTCCTAGGCTCTGCTCAAAAGTGGGAGTTATCAAGCCAGTACTCCCAGGATAAGAATAAGCTTGATCCCATGAATTATCAATGTAACCATCAAAGGACGGATACGCTTGGGGCATGGGATCCTGATTAAAAGAAGGGAAGTATTGACTCTGATAATCTAATTGATAGGAGTAAGGGTGATCCATTTCTTTAAGCAAAACAGTTTTAACTCTCTTAGGATTTAGAAGAAATAAGAATATAAGTAGAAAATTTCCTAGAGAGTTCTACTGTCAAAGCAAACGCAAATTCAAAGGGATCTATTTTTAGTAGATTGAAGGTCTTAGAATTAAATGTTCAATTGGTGGCCAAACAAGTTTTGCAAAATATTATGCTTCCTAGGCCAACTTTCCCTAGTGCATATAACCTACTCGTAAGGGATGGAAATCTCCAATAGATCCCACACACGAGGAATCGAAGTAACTTGGTGGATAGGCTTGTTGATTTCTGACTAACTTCCTTTGTGGTGCAAAAGTGGAGAGGTAGAAATTTATCTAGTGACCTTATGTGTGAGGTGCACAGTGTCTCAAGTGTGCAAACATACGATCGTGCTTTGATTTTTGAAATTTCACAAACAGGATCCTTTTGCACACAATTTTCAATCACAGATTTTAAGGTCCAACCTCTTAGCTGTCCCAATTTTTAAAGTGACCACTGAATTAATTTGATTCAAGCACTTTAGTGGTCTTAGATTTAGGTTCAATGCATATGCATGACAGGTAATTGATGCTCAAGAGAAGACGTACCTTAGTCCAGCTTTCTTCGTGCAACAATGAATGCAATGCAGTAAAAATAAACTAGATGCTGCTCATTCAGTCCTAGATGGTCGTCCTATAGAGATGCAGCTTCTAGCAGGTAGTTCAAATATTTTATTTTATTTATTTATTCTTTTTTTGGTTAATAATAAACAAATAGACCTAATCTAACTAACTAACTGAAATTCAGTTCAAATAATCCTATAATCTAAATAAATGGGAACATGCTCCCTGAAATACGCTCCCGCATACAAGAGCGATAAGAAATAAAGAGGCATTGGGGACAGATTCCCAAAAATACCCAACAAGGGTCCAAAAGACAGTAATTAAATTCTAATGTCGATCTAAACTAAATCTAACTAAGATCTACTGACTAAATCAGAAATAGACATCTCCGCAAGCCTATGTGTGTAGGATCAAGGCCCACGTGTTCCTGTTGCAGTCCTCCAGGTGGTGTCAAGGTCCACCAAAAAGATCATCTCCGCCGTGCACGTCATTCAGGGTCAATGTCGTCGCTTTGTTGTGCCTGTCGCCGTGTCAGATTCCTCGCACAATAATAAAAATGATAAGATGATTGCGCAACTCAGAATATTCAAAAAAAATAATAACATGAATTTATTGCGTCTATTTCCTCCACAGCAACGGCGCCAATTTGACGAGTCGATTTTCCGCTACGCGTTGTAGTATTTAAGTGGTGGAAAAATCGACTAATCAACAATAAAATTAACCACTCACAGAAGAGCGAGTCGTGTCCATAGGGAGGCAATTATGTAATAAATTCTTGAGTATTTCGTATTCTTTCGGTTAAGTGCGAAATCCCTAGTCGAGTTCGACATAAAATGTGATGGAAAGAAGATTCACAATAGCTTCAAAATATAAGGTTATATGTGCAATTTTCCCTCACTGAAATCGTCAATAAATATATGATGATTTTATGTAATTTTCAATTGACATATACTAGAGAAAATTGGTGCACATGTTAATCCCAAAACCAATCTTGAAATAGGCGAATAATAATAACATGCAATTATCAGAAAGTATGAGTGTGCATTCGTAACTTTGCCATAATAAATAATAATAAATCAAAAATCAAATGTTGGCAATGGCAGCACATGTAATAACTAATTGAAGGGAAAACAGAGCTTTCCCTCTCTCTCCTCCTCGCGTGAGAGATGAAGCACCAACGACGGAGCTGCTATGGGGGAAGGTTAACTGGCGTGTGGGGATCACGATGATGGTGGCAGAACGGTGAGAGGTGGCTGGAGGTTGGTGCGGCAGGTAGAGGAGGGCCTCTAGCCTGTTGGAGGAGAAGACGACAGCAGCAGCTGCGCTCAGGTGCGCACCTGCGGGAGGGGTGGTGCTGGTGCGGTGAGGCAGGTCTGCAAAGGGGAGGGCGCACTGCAAATGGGCGTGTGCCGGTGGGCTCGGCAAGAGGGTGAAGGTGGTGCCTGTAGGGGTGGCTGCTAGTGATGGAGAGGGGTGCGGTGGGGTGCCTGCGGGCCTGGCAGGGTCGTGGTATAGTGAGTGCTTGGCGTGCTTGGTGCAGTGGTGAGCCTGAAGGCGGTGGAGGCTGAGGCGTCAACCTGGTGGCAGGCAGAGCTCCTGCAGGGGTGTGGGCGCTATGCGGGATGGGGCGTTGGCTAGAGCGGCACTGGCTGGAGACGCTGGTGAGGTGAGGCGGGTCTGCAGAGGGGAGGGTGCTTTGCAGGGAGGCACTAGAGGGTGGATGGGTGCTTGTGCGATTGAAGGGCAGGATGGGGTGATGGCACCGGAAGGGCAGATGTGCCTGCGGGTCGGCCTGGCAGGGGCACTAGAGGGTGCTTGTGCACCTGAAGGGTAGGATGGGGTGATGGAACTGGAAGGGAGGATGCGCCTGCAGGCGTGGCCTGGCAGGGGCGCTGGAGATGGGTGCTTGGTGCACAGTGTTCGCCCTTTCCACAGTGGAGAAGGTGGAGCAGTTCCCCGCAGGGGGGAAGATCCTCATCTTCCTCTCCTTTCTCCCCGCATGCGTCATTTAAGGGATTTTCAAATCCCTTATCTATTTTTGACCGGTGGCTGTTAAGGGTGCCCGGAGAATGGGGAAAAGAAATGTCGCCGGTTGTTTAAAAGGGTAATTTACCCTCCCCTCCTTATTCTTTTGCCAAATCTTCTTCCTGCTCATAAAAACATAAAACTATTCCATATTAAGTTATAGAATGCTATAAAATAAATGTAAACTTAAATAATGATGTATGCAAACATTCTATAACTTAATTTAATTAGTAGCAAATCTAAAAGATAAGATTAAAGTTAACTTAGGTGTAATAATAGTCTATTAAAATGGACTCATCATGCAGGTTGTGGTAATGGTCCTTGATGTCCAATAACCTATCTGGATGTCTAGATAAGGGCTGGAATTAGGGTTTTGAGGCTACCTAGGCTATGGTGACCTAATCTAACAATGGCTAAGGCTTGGGAAGGCTTCCAGGGCTATCCCAAGGCTAGGATTGGACCTAAGTTCTTCATAATTTATCTTCTTTACGTCTACTTAATGGAATAGCATACCTCAACCCTCTACATTATTTATCTACTACATTTTATTCTAATCTTCCATTCCAGCTCTGTTGCAGCAATAGCTTCAGGTCAAGCTTCAGATCTAGCTTCAGATATAGCTTCTAAGCTTCTTATTTCCTACAATTTATATAATGCAATTAATTAGTACATTATATCATTATTTCATGCATAGCTGAAGGAAAGCAGTAAGGATACAAATAATGCTTATGCATGCATGAATTACACGAGATTTTGCTAAGTTCTAGCCTAATTTAAGTCAATTAAGACCTATGATTACTGCGCAATCATACCCCCATGCTAAATCTTGCTAATCCATTGCAAATGCGAGACTAAGTTATTTACAGAAGGGTCCCTAAGGGATTGATTATTTATATGAAGTATATGCGTAGAGATTCATTTCCTTTTTGTGTTCATCTTAAAATCTAGAAATCCAGACAATCAGTGTAGCTATGTAGCTTTTGCAATGGGTTCGAGTGAAAAACCTGATTTACCTCTAAAGCCTGTACTTGAACCCTAGTAAAATTCTAGCAGGATAGGCAAACTTCTTCCCTTGGGGTATTCAAGATATTCTATGAATTGCACCTCGGCTTTATGATTGGGTAGAGAATGTCTGAGGGAAACTGATTGTTTATTTGATGGCTCACTCTCAATTGGTGCTACATAGAGATTAGTACTATAGAATGTAGATTCCCAAATTATTAGGTAACTCAACTTAGAGAAAGACAAGAAAGACTATGCTCTCTTTTGGTTCCTTTGTATTCATTCTCTCTTCCTCTTTTCTTCTTTTCTTAAGCTGACAATCTCACCACATTCACACATATATTCCATATTTCGTGGTCTTACATGGCATTAACACTTTAATAGAGTTCCAATAACCCTAACATTAAGTCAAAATTCCTCAGCCAATATTTGGGCGATCAGAAACACAGAAGTGGGTCAAGGCCTTATTTGGTGGGTTTCAATTTTATTTGGTGGTATTGCCTCAATGCAAATGAAATAACACTAGGTACTCAACTCTTTTTCTATTTTGTTTTCTCTTTTTCTTTCTTTCTTTTCATTTTTTTTCTTGTTTTTTCCTTTTTCTCATTTTCTCATTTTCTCTTTTTTTATTTCATTTTTTTTTCATATATAATTTTTCTAACACAACACATTCCTGAATTTTATTGAGGAGGCATTATTAGGGATTGGTGGTACTCAAAAGACTTTGGGTGGCTTATTTGGTGGAAGTGTCTACTCACGGCACCAGGAAAGTTGGATAGGATGGTGCATTTCTGACCTTGACATTAATACCCTCCTTCAGTCGAGGATTCTCTAAAGAATGGTCGTAACCATCCACCTTAGCCCTAGTTTTATGAGAACTCGCTCTTCACGTATTTGCCTTGATTGGTGGTTCTCAATGTTTCACACAAAATGTATACATAGGAACCGAGAGAGAAAACTATACTTATTCTCTGAGTATCATTACCTAATTATCCATAATTCTAGATTCCTTGCATTAATCTTAGAGTACTAGTACACTCTATTCTCATCTCAAACTATTTGGTGGATTTTTAGAAGAAAATCTGCCTGACACCCAAAACACAGTCAAGGGGTTCAGGGAAAGAAGCAGTGCTTCTTTTCGACAGGCTAAAGATGTTTATCAATTTTCACCATGAATTCATTGCAAATTCTACGTGTAGGTGTGAAAATTGTACTAGATTCCAGATTATAGGAATCAACTAACGGATAAAATCCCTAATGCATTCTCTTAATAAAAATAATATTATTCATGAATGCACTATGTATATATGCTACAAACAAGTAACCTCTTTCATTTGTACTTCATAAATTCCCCTATCGAGTTACATTCAACTTGATCCTAAATTTAGAACAAAAGGTGGTGAGCGGGTGAGTCGAAAATGGCTACTGTAGATGATTCTAGCTCCAATGCATGCATTGGAGGTGGAGTCGGTTGTTCTTTTATTTGGAATCCTAAAGTACATTTGACATACTACTCCAAGGTTTTCTAAGTGTTGGCATAAAAATTTTTCAGTTTTGCTGTATATCTACCCCCCCATGCCTAAGTTATTGCATGTCCTCATGCATGAATATAAAAGAAAATAAATACGGTAAGAAGTAAGTGGGTAGAGATCATCTGGACTTGCACCTAAATTTGAACATTTAGCACCGGCCAACAAGATAGTTTGCAATATGTGAAAAGGAAATATGCTAAAGGAAAAATATGTTATGTATAAGGCAAGTATGTATAGGGTGATGAAGAATGTGGGTAGATGGTGAGTTCAACACCTCCAGCTGGGTGAAAACTCAAACAGAGAGATCATTAATTGCATAAGAGTTGGTCAAGATCAATAGAAAGATATGTTCATGCATTCCTAGAATTGGTGGTCCATAAATGCAAACCAGCTGATTGTGCACCCCTACTCTAAAAATTCTAGCTATAATAGAGTGTGGAGTAGTGGTGGAGGATAGAGGATAATTAGAGCGGGGATCATGATGTTAATTCAGCTGATTTATCATGTCAAAAAATTCAATAGGAAGTTACTAAGGGAGTGGATCAAAATGTATCTCAGGACCAGAATTTGAATCATAGGGTTCTTCATAATGATAATTGACACCAAAGATCATGCCCTCTCCATGCTCTGGGTCATATGGGGGTATCCGTGAAAGTAAAAGATTAGTGGGGTGGTCACTGAAATCCTCATCAGAAATCACTTCGTCCTCATCAATACTTATCTCTGACTCCTCAAAGACTAACTCTTTAGGCTCTGAGTCAAGCTATCAATTAGTCTGACTAGGATGGTAGGTAGGTCCCCAGCTCATTCTGCTCAGTGCTTCGCCCTCATATGTAATAGGCTCCACATTACTTCCTGCTTCAGATATCATGTCCATTTCTTTAGTCAAGACATCCTTGGTTGTCTTTCTTCTTTGGGTATCGAAATTGAAAGGTGTAGTCCTAGAGATTCCAACATGGCCTTGATAGGTGAAAGAAGAAGGGTACAAATCAGCTGATGTTGGATCAAGAACAAGTATAAATTGATCGGTGGTGTTACATGGAATGCTCGCCTCTAGATCCATGTTCTCAGATGGATCATCATCCTTCGTCTCAAGTAGGTTGTCTGACCCATAATGTGACTCCCAGGGTCCAGAGTAATCAGTCCTTTCCTTGTCATTTTCTTGGATGGAGTTTCCAGCTGAATTCATTCGAGATGTTTCCTGCTACTGTTCTTCTTCCCCTGAATTTCTTCTGAGTATCTGCACCTGTGAATTATCTTCAGGCGTGGTCAATTCAGGTTCTTTGGGATTGCTCAGGCTATTTTCCACTTGATAATGCAAAAGCATCATCTCCTGAAGTGTGCAATTCTGTTTAAGTGCCCTTATTATTGATGCCATTTCTTGAAGGGCTTCCATTAAAGTTTCATGATAGGGAATCCAGACTCGTCTTTGTTCCGGATCCGTAATAGCCTTGATTCCATGCAGATGGCATGAGACTCTGTCTCTCATCCTAGTTATAGCTCACTGTAATCTATAATGTGGTTGCATATAGACTGGGAGTTCCTCGGGGGTTCCAGGGGGTGAATCATATCTACCCATATTCCATGGGTGTGATGTAGGAGTATGAAATTCATACCCTAGGTTATAAGATGAGGTCCCTTGAAGGGCCGACTGGTATGGGTCATAATACCTAGGGTCAGGATATGGGTTGGCCATTTCGGCAACCTGAGAAGAAGGATCAGGCGAAGTAAAAAGTCATCTTCGTCGCCTTGGGTTTGGTTCCCAAGGCTATTTTGCTTCAGTGAACTAGGCTCCCAGATGAGCCCTTGGGTCCAGATTACTTGGATTCTGACCAAGTCTAGATCCAGGGTTAGCCATTTCGGCTAAGAGGATAGAAGAAGGGTGAAAAGATGGTCCGGGCGAAGCAACGAATTGCCTTCGCCTCCTTGGGATTGGCTCCCAAGATCCAACCAGGTGAGGTCTTAGTGACCTCCTTCCTTGCATACACCAGTCAACACCTGGGTTGGTGTAGCCAGCCAGACAAGGCTAGGGCCCTATCAATCAGATGGTCCTTATGATCAGATGACTGAATTTTTTGTTTTGGGTTTGGATTCTTGAAGAAAAATTCGTTCTTGACTGACTGAAAGTGATTCCAGCCTCTCAACCTAACCCAACCAGTCTGGTTATGAGAGGACTAAGGGGAAGGTTCTTCCTTCGACTTGAGCCTCCGGTTCCATTGACCCCCGAGCCATGATCATTTGACACTACCCCACAGACTTACTCACCAGGTTTGGCTAAGGAGGTTGAAAACAACTAGTAGTATGACAACGAATTCGAGTTGATTTTGTGTTTTAGAGTTTATTTTAACCTTTTTTTTCTTCACTGGGGTTTGGGGTGAGTGGCCCATAAGGTGACCAGGCTTACCAGCTAAACACCAGACTTAGCTAAGTCTAGGATAGCTCAAGTGTGTGGTCTCTAGAGTGTAACCTAGGGTTCATGCAAATCTAGGGTTTTTCTCTTTCTTTTCAGCAGACCACAAGAATAAAAATAATTTTTCCAGCAAAATTGGAATCCAAATAAATTGAAATTTGGCAAGTAGATTTTTTTTTCAATTATCTTCTCAACGAATATTTTTCTTTATAATTTTTACTATTGCAACCAAATTTATAGGGATTTTTAAATGTTATGGGGTTAGATCTGGAATTTGATGCCTGGTCGATTTTTTATTTTGAAATAGTATCAAATGATTTTAAAAAATTCATGAAAAATATGGAGATTAAAGCTAATGAGATCAGCTTTCAAACCTCGCCATTTTTCGTCAAAATAGATTCGTGGATTTCTCGAAATTGATTTTTTTCACTCATTTTTTTTTCAAGCAAACTAACTTGATCTAACCTAAAGAGAAAAAAATATTTTTGTTGTTTTCTTTTCTTTCAAAAAGAAATTTCTAGCTAAGAAAATAATCTAACTTAGAGTTCAAATGAAAATCCTAAGCTAAGGAAGAGATGTGCACCTACATTTTTTTCTCCATGCTCGATGTGTGCGCAAAACCCATTTTTTCATGATTTCCTTCACATCCAAAAAACAAGCAAAGGAAGATTTGTCACTAAAAGCTTTAGATCGAAAATCAATTGCGTTGCCTCCTCGGTAACGGTGCCATTTGTTCGAACGGTAGATCGTGAGGTTTTAGGAAAAGCAATGTCGTTGTTCGTAGTATAGTGTGAAATTCGATCAAAATAAAACTATTTGTAAAAAAATGAGACTTGGAGTCCTGGTTGTTTGCCTCTGAGAGGCGTTAAAGAAATGCAAAGTAATTTTGATCTCACTCGCTCTCTACTTGCTTTAAATCGCATGCCAGATTCCAATCGTCAGATCAATGTTTTGCCTCTTGCATTATTAACCCTAATTACATGCGCATGTGTTACGTAGATGACAAATGTGAATGTGTGAGTTTCAGCAAGCACGATTCTAGTTATGTGGTGGTCGTTTATGGAAAATATGTTAATAGTTAAATCCTCAACATCCTCAGGTACCGACATGCTAGTTGCAATAGATAGCAATTAAAAGCATGCAACCTTAACCACACAAAGATATTGCAACAAAGCTTATTTTGATTTTCACGGATAGACATATAGATATTTAAAAAATGATTTCATTGATTGAATTAGAGTTCGGAGCACAACTAAAGGAAGGCTTGTAGAGGAATGCTTGAAAACATAAAACTAGTTAGCAGAAAACAACTGCGTACAAGAATTTATGGGGGGATTATGCATGCAACATTGGGGGAAAAATATGGAGCTACAATACTAATCAGGAATAAATCATTAAATCTACAAAGAACTATTTACTTAGCTAACAGAAATAAGGGCATTCAAAGGTGGGCTCCGATGGACTTTGACTTGGTTGAGAAGAGGAGGGGTGGCCAATGGGGGTTAGGCCAGCCCTTGGAGAGGTTAGGAGGAGGTGATCCAAGCTTGGTGTGGAGGTGGTGAAGTCATGGTCAAGATCGTGGAGATTGAGGTGTGAAGGTGGTGTTATGCTATGGAAGGTGGAATGAAGCGAACAGTGAATGGGTGCAAATTGCCACCCTTTAGGTCTTTCTATAGACCTAAGGGAGCCTCTCTAGAGAAGTGTGGAACTCTCTAAAGAGAGCTCCATGTTTGGTCATCCAAGGGAGAGAGAGGGTAGTTCTTAGATCCACCAAAAGTGGATCTACAATTTGAATGTCTCTTAGTTGCTAATTTTAGCAATCAAGAGTGGTGCCACCTTTGGAAGGACATAGAATACCCTAGGTGGTGTGGGAGTGCATGAATGGGTGTGCGTGTGTGTGTGTGTGGTTGTGCCCTAGGTGGCTAAGTGAGCTAGGTTAGGTCCTAATAGGTTTAGGTAAGGGTAGGTCTCAAATTAGGGTTGCAAACCCTAATTTGCTAAGGAGAAAATGCAATTAAACTTAACAAAAGTTTAATTGAATGAGTGTGAACCTATTTGAGAGTGAAATAACTCAGTTAGGTTGGGCTTAGGTCAATGGTACTCTCACTGAGTCCAATTCGATTTGTGTAGGTAGAGATCTGAGCTCAATTGGACTCCATGAGTCCAATTGACTAGGTAATGGTAATTGACTATAATCTAAGTCAATTGGTTTTAATAAGAACTTACTTAGGCTCTTAGGAAGGTCTAGAGGTGGTGTACTAAGGTTAGGGTACCTTAACTTAGGTTCTTAAGGGGTTGGAATTGGGTTTAGGGGCCTAGGAACTCAAAATCAAGGCTTGAATCTCAAAATAGGAACTGGAGAACAGTTCCAGATGTCCAATAAAGGTATCAGACAACCTATACTCAAAAATCATAAGGCCAGAATTGTTGTCTGGATGTCCAATCAGAGTCAGGAGGGATTCAAGGTTCTGTCTTGGGTATTCTACAAAAATTGGACGTTCGACTAACTGTCTGGGCATCTGACTAACTTTCTGGATGTCTAATAACACTGCAGACATGGGATTAAGGTGTGCAGGTTGTGGCTAAGGGTCCTGGACATCCAATATCCTATCTAGTCATCAAGATAAGGGCTAGAATTAGGGTTTTGAGGCTTCCTAGGCTATTGTGACCTAATCTAAGGGTGGCTAAGGATTGGGAAGGCTTGTAGGACTATCCTAGTGCTAAGATTGGACCTATGTTCTTGATAATTTAACTGCTTTACGTCTACTTAATAGAATAGCATACCTCAACCCTTTTCATTATTTCTCTACTACATTTTATTGTAATCTTCTGCTATAGCTCTGATGCAGCATTAGCTTCAGGTCCAGCTTCAGATCCATCTTCAGATCTAGCTTCTAAGCTTCTTGCTTCCTGCAATTTTTATAATGCACTTAATTAGTACATTATATAATTATTTCATGCATAGCTAAAGGAAAGTAGTAAGGATGCAAATAATGCTTATGCAGGCATGAATTACACTAACTTATGCTAAGTTCTCACCTAATTTATGTCAATTAAGATCTATGATTGCTGCGCAGCCAGAGCTTATTTTGGATGATGGCACTGGGTTGTTTAGAAATCACTACCCTTTTTGATGATTTGGCCTGGTGTTTCGATGTGCATAATTCCTTCAGAAATTTCGCACAAGCTGGGATGTTCTCAATAGCCTCAAGGAGAGGTATATTTACCTGGACTTGCTTTAGAATCTCAAGTCACTCCTTGGACTGATCGATTTTCTTTTCCCTGTGTCTGATCGAGGATTCAGGAAAAGGTGCTTGTGAAAAATCAAGAGTATTCAAATCCTGAGTCTTGTTTTCTAGGTTAGTTTGGTCTCCCATGCTAGATTTAGGCTCCTCAAGATCTTGGAAAGATTTTAATGTAGAGGGATCTTGGATTTGCTTACCACTTCTCAAAGTGACAGCACAGGAATGTGCATTAGGGTTAGAAAGGTAAGGTGGGTTTTGCAAAATGGGTTGAGCCTGGGTTGGGTTAGGGTTAACAAAGCCCGGTTGGTGTTGGGGAGCAGGCTAAATTAGGTGTGCTTGTTGCTCTTGTGTGTTGTACTGGTTAACCCTATTGAAGTTCCTTGGGTTTGGGATGGGTTGGGATGGCAACATTCTGTGTTGTCTAGCATCTACTAGCTGGTCCAGTCGTCCCGTCAATTCTGTCCTCAATTGATTCATTGCTTCCTTATGCCACAAATTCATTTTTCTCATTTCTTTAAGGACTAGACTTAGATCAGAGGGCTGGTTTTCCTGTGTAGGTTGTGGTTGATATGTGCATGGTTGTGTGTACGTACTAGGTTGCTAATAAGTGCTTGGCTTAGTCAAATTAGGACCCTAGGCAAGTTTCTGACTTGATGAAACAAAATTAGGATGGTTACGCCATCTAGGGTTGCAAGTGTTTGAATAAGGCTCATTTCTAGTGTAACCATGGAGTGCATTCACATCCTCAAGATAACTAGGCATCGGGCTACCTAGTTCAGAATTCGTGGGCATCAAGGTCCCTCCTTGGTACCTAGAATGAGATGGGTCCAAGTACAATTGGCTCGTAGGTGGAGCCATGGTCAAGTCATTAATGTTGTGCACTGATTCCTGACCTAGTGGGTTGGGGAATTGGTTGTGGGTTACCATAGGCACTCCTTGGGTAGGCATAGGATTTAATCTGGATTGTGTACCTAAGGAATTCCCGCCCCTTAGAAGGTTATCCAGCTTCTTATCCAAATTCTCTACATTCTTTCCCACGAGTTCCACCTTGTTTAATTGTTGTGAAATTAGCTCTAAATCAACCAAGTTTGAATTGTTGCTAACTTCATAAACTCCGCTCCTTGGTTGATTAGCTCAGTTAAAGGCAGACATTGAGGCATTGTTGAGGGAATTTTCACTCATATTCTCAAACAATTGAAAGGCTCCCTCAGCATCTTGACTCAGGAAATTGCCCCCACATGCTGCATCAATAAAATTCTTCAGATTATCACTCAACCCATAATAGAAACTATGATCCAAGCGCCACTTCGGAATTCCATGATGGGGGTATTTCCTAGCTAAATCATTAAACCTCTCCCAAGCCTCATGTAGTTATTCCCCAAGGTTTTGCTTAAAGGTTGTTATGGCACATTCTAAGGGCATTAGTTTTTCCTACGGGGAAGAATTTCTTTAGGAATGTGCTTCTTAGGTCTTCCCAAGTTAGTATTGGTCTACCAATTATTCTCAACCAATGTACAACTCTATCTTTCAAGGAGAATGGGAACATCTTCATCAACAGGGTACCTTCATGCATGTTCTTAGGGCCAAAGGACCTTCATATGTGTAGGAGCTCTTCAAGGTGGTGGAAGGGGTCATTTGACTCATGGACATGGAAGTAGGGAATCAAGTTAATGATCTGAGGTTTGAGTTCAAAATCATCCCCATCTTAAGGTACCCTGACAAAGGGTTCAAGCTAATCATTAGGAGGGTTATAAAAGTCACAAAGGGGCTGGTATGCCCTTCTGTTTTGGAGTCAAGTGATGGCCAGCACTGTGACTTCTATCTGTCAGTCATGATGTTGGCCTTGCTTATTCCTCTACCTTTGTAAGAGAGTCATAGGTTCTAGATTTTGTTCATCAATTTCTTCTTCCTCGTGATGACTAACCATTGCAGAGGGTTTACATTTAGATCCTGGATAAATAGGTCTTCTCCTAGGATTTCTTTCTAATGGTGGTACCAAATCAGGATTTTGAGATCGTCTACCTTGCATACACCAAAAAGAATGTCTATAGATGAGAAGGAGAAGACAGATGAGAGAAAACCCCACCCACTTAATGCAAGCAATCAAACTGGTCCTTAAAGTGTCAACCTTAATTAAACTTGATCCTGGCTACCAAAAGCACGACTGGGTTAGATCAACCCTTGAATTACTTGGCTGGCTAGAAGGGTGGGACCCCTTAGGACACCCCGCATGGCGGGAAACCACTAAGGGTTAACGTGGTTATCGCACCAACCTTTCTTGTCACCAGTGGGTCCAAGTAGACAAGGCCTTGACTTTAGCCCAATCTATTTTCAAGTCCCCAAATCTATTAGTCCTGCCTAGGGCACATCTACTCAATTTAAAGCTTGCGTTTGATGTACTTTTGGAATATGATCAGTGTTAGGGGGTGTTTTTCCTTAAATTGATTTTGAAATGTGTGAAGTGCTTAGGCAAATAGGGTTCACAAGCAATTTCTTATGATGAAGTGAATTTTAATATTCAAATGCTTGTGTTAATGTGTTTTAGGGTTCACTTGGGTTAATGTTTTCAATCAAGATTTTGATGATGCACACAAGAGTTTTGCAAATCCCAATTTGTTTGATAGATTTCCTTTAAGTATGGAAATGCAAGTGTGCTCTATCCTTAGCGTGAAATCCTAAATGCAGACAGTTCTAGATGTTCTTTTTTTAAGTCAAATTCAGAGAAGTGGTGTGACTCAAGTAAAGAAATCAATTGATCTTATTGCACCACTACCTAGGCACCTAGAAAATATTTTTCAAGAAATTTTAATGCACATTTTTTATTTTCTTTGGATTTAAAGTGTACTGGGGGTTTTGTAGTCTGTTTTGACCCCTAGCTGGGGAATGGGTAATCTATTCAACTAAACGTGCAAGAAATAATTTTCTTAGATTTTTCTTAAATTCTTGATTATCTCAAAAATTCAGTGCCACAAATTTCAAGTCATCGGAGATGAATAAAAATTTCTATAATATTTTGAACATTGAAAAATCAGGAACAATAATCGAATTGATAATATATCAGTGAGCAAATTTTTAAAATTTTTCTATAACTATGATTTATGCGAAATTTGGATATGTAGTTTTTGACTTTGAAATCAATTTTTAAGATAAAACTTTTATTCAAGATCGAAAATCAAGGGGGAATTTTTTTTTAACAATAATTAAGCAAATTCTAACTAATCCTAAGGTTCAATCAAACACCTAATTTTTTGTTTGGATTTTTTTAAAAATCTAACTAATCTAACCTATGAGTACTTACCTGATTTGAACCTACGATTTCTTCGTTTGTTGCGTCTTTCCCTTGGATTTCAGCGCTTCTTGCACACGCAAATAGAATACGTTAGAAATCTCAAATTAGAAATGCTTCAAAAATATCCGTTGCATCCCTGGCAATGGCGCCAACTTGTTCAGCACGTAGTTCATGTTTAAAATATTATTTCAGTTCTAGTATAGTGCGAAAACACGTCGACAAATAATATTTATAAAATTGATGAGTACCGAGTCGTTTGTAGGGAGGCAATCTCGATTTTAACATAAGCTTTTCAATAAACTAGTTCTAACAGTTATTTATATATCTAAATATATATAAAGAGCAGATATTAGGCATTCAGAAGATCATAATTTTATTGCATTCATAAATAGTTTTTTTTCAAAGTAGAAAGTGCTATGCTAAATAGAGAAAGAGAGATAACAGATAGATAGATAGAGAGAGAGAGATAGGAGGCAGAGAGATGACGTCGCTTGCAGGATGCTTGTGCGAGATGCGGCAGCACCTCAAATCCAAAGCGTCGGGATGAAGGTCAGGGCAGAGTTGCAAAGGGATGGAGAGTTGCAGAGAAGGTGGAAGAGTTGTATCTAGAGATGCTTCAACTGGGGGTCGCTTTGGCCTTCTTTATAGTTTTTATGGAGGGCAAAAAGGGCATTTTGGCTCGCTATCTCATTGTTACGACCCGGTTACCGAATCCCTGCAGGACACTAGACTGGACCGACTCAACTAATCCCAAGACCCAGTCGTCCAATGAGAAATAACCAAAAAGTAGGAAGGTAAACCACATTCACTATGCTATGCAACTAACGGTAAAAAGGTACAGCAGTATGAAGTAAAAGCTGCTACAGTACATATCACCACCACAATAGTAGAAAGTAAAAAAGTACTGGAACATAAAGTACAGAACATAAAAGTACAGAACATAAAGGTACCAGACTCTACTCACTACTACAGAAGGAGTACAACTAAAGAACTACAGCTACTGGGCTCTACTGAGCCCAGCACCCTCTGCAGCCGTAGACTCTGGCTGCACAACACCTGGACCTGAAAAGGGTTATGAGTACAAAAAGTCAGCAAACGTTGAGTAGAGTGGCAACCAACTAACTAAAGTAGTAAAAGTGGACAGGTAGCTGGTTATTCCATTTATTTTATTTCACAATTTATTCCTTTCCACCCATTGGTTTATTTATCAGATCTCTTTCTTGATCTCGAATGTTCCTCGTGAGAATGATCTTGATTGCAGTCTTTTCCGAAGAGTAGAAGGCACACGTGGTGCTCTCCTGGCCGGGAGAGTCCCCTGTGGTGATCCTACACCCAGTCAACCACCCAAAGGTCACGGACAGACGTAACGAAGACTACGGCACGCGTGATAAGCGCACGAGTAGACACCTCACACTGACACACGGTCAGTCGTTTCCGCCAACGGGTGTGCCCAAAGTACAGCACGGAACAGTATAGGGCTTAGCCCTCTTAGTAATAGGTGTCTAGCCCCTAAGAACCAAACACGGGTCTCGCCCCTCCATAGTCCACGCACCCTCGCCTAACTACCTTTGTTTGCCTAGTGGGCCTAACAAGTAGGTGTAGGGCAGCTAGTTGAACCCCGGGCCCCATGGGGTGACTAGATCTCTCCCTACACTAGTAGCTCTCCCTGGTACCTTGTGTGCGAAGGCCAAGAAGTCGGTACAGAGTGGCTAATCCTAATCTTGGTTCCCAACCCAAGGGCGGCTAGCTCCACTCTGCACTAAACAGGGGGACAGTCTCTCTCCTTGGTACTCTGTACTCAAGGGCTAGCTCACTTCCCCACTCACATTTCCAGATCCATTCCATTTATTTCAAAGAGCTCTACTCCTAATTCCCTGTAAGGTCCATGCTCATATTCCTCATACCATGACATACCAGGTTTCATCATTTCTATTTCCATTCCCAGGTTATACATATCCAGCTTGTATTGCTATCATTCACATTTCTATACTCAGGTTATACACAGGTAGCTATTATTTCCATCATTCACATTACCATTCTCAATTTATATACATGCACCTCGCATTATGTCATTTAATGTATACAACAGGAAAGTTACATGCAACCGTTAACTAGCACAAGTACTTCATATTTCACAGGCAGTTGTTATTCATTTATAGGTAGTTGTTATCATTTCTATCTACAAATTCAAGACTGCAATTCATTCATCCAATATAGACCTTTCCAATATTTCTCGTCCTAGGATTCATACCATATCTTAGGTTCTAATCATTCATTCCACACATGCTTTTATGTTTGTAATTAAATTTGGGGAAGCCACTCTACCAGTAAACCCATGAGTATTGGGGAATGAAGTCCTATAACAAGGAACAATCAAAAGAGAACTATCAAAACAGTATGGAAATCCTTCTAACAAGTAGAGGAACTCACAAGGAACACATCGGTATCTTATTTGCATAAAACGGACCTCAAACGGATCCTAAACAGGTCAAAACAGGGTTACTGATGCAATATCAGATGTCTGGAACAACTTCTAGACATCTTAAAAGTGTCTAGTATCGTACCTCAGTCTCTACGTCCACTCCAAATGTCTAGGAACTCTTCCAGACCGTCTGGACCCAGCTCCAGTCGTTTGACCACCTCTCCGGATGTCTGGAAGTGCTTCCAGCCGTCTGGTACGTCCCCCATACATCTGAAATGCGTGCGTAGGCGTGCCCCGCGCCTTCCCAAAGCAAATCCTGTAGGAAATCTACCAAATCTCCTCAAAATAGGTATGCAAAAGGGCACCCACGAAGGGCTTGCATGGCCATATCCCCAAAGAGAACGTACCTTCGCGAAGCCCTTTCTTCAGTCATCTGGAACCGCCTCCAGACATCCGCTCAGTCATCTAGATGCCACTCCAGACGTTTTATTTTGGGAGAAACCTAGAATCAGAACCTGCTTCCGCTGTCTCGCGTCACGCGTGACTGTGCCTCGCCCCCTTCGCCTGCAGCTCCAGCTGCAGCAGTGTCGGGGAGGACTCCCCCGACGCACTCCTCCTCTTCGCGTGCGTGCCACTCTAACCGTGCGCTGTTGGTGAGATCCCACGCGAGCTCGCGAACTCACTCTCCTCTCCTCACGCCGCTAATCCTCAACGCCGCTCTCCCACTCTCGCTGGTGCTGGCTCTCTTGCTGGAGTGGAGAAGAAGAGAGGAAGATGGTTGGTGTGGGGGGAATGAGAGAGGGGGAAGGGGTTTATAAAGTTGGGGGTTACGGTTTGCTGGAGGGGGAAAAAGAGAGAGAAGGAGGAAAATGAGAGTACTGTCTGCACGTAGCCTGCGCGCAGATGCGAGCTCGTACTCAAAATTTTTGATTTCCAGACTTCAGGGAAGGTCTGCAGACGTTTGACCAGACATCTGACCTACAGTCCAGATGTCTTAAAAGGCTCAAATAGCATGGGTCATAACATCATAACAAATTTAAAGGAAGTTTCATCCCCGAAACTTAAGCTAGCTAGGGTGTGAAAAAAGAACTATATATGCATAACAAACTTAAAGAGGACCGAAGCCGGTCTGAAAAGTCGTACCCTCAAAATGCTCCAGGTACCGCTCTCGCATTGCCGCCTCAGGCCCCCAGGTAGCCTCCTCGTACCTCTGGCTCTTCCACAAGACCTTCACCAGGGGTACCTGCTTCCATCTCAAACTCCGAACAGCTCTGTCTACTATCTGCACTGGTCGCTCATGGTAGGTCAGGTCGTCACCCACCTCGACAATCTCGTGGCCCAAAACGTGACTGGGATCGGCAACCTACTTCTTAAGGTTGGACACGTGGAACACGTTGTGCACACCAGAAAGCTAGGAAGGAAGGGCAAGCCTGTAAGCAACGGGTCCTACCCGCTCTAGGACCTCAAAGGGCCCCACAAACCTTAACACGAGCTTCCCGCTCACCCCAAAATGCTGCAGGGCCTTCATGGGAGAAATGCGTAGAAAGACGTGATCCCCAACCTCTAACTGCTCCTCTCTGCGCTTCCGATCGGCATAACTCTTATGTCTGCTCCGGACAGTGCGTAGTCATCTGTGAATCAGCTTAACCACCTCCTGACTCTACTAGATTAGCCAGCGGCCAAACTCCCACTTGGTCCCCACCTCAACCCAACTCAAAGGTGTAGTACACCTCTGTTCGTACAGAGCCTCGTATGGTGCTATGCTGATACTCTAGTGATAGCTATTATTATATGCAAACTCTGCCAGGGGTAAGTGCTCCTCCCAGGAACCCCTCTAGTCTAGTACACAGGCATGCAAAAGATCCTCAAGTGTCTATATCGTGTGCTCTGATTGTCCGTCCATCTGGGGGTGATACACCATGCTGAACCTCAACTGTGCCCCTAAAGCGTGCTGAAACTCAGCACAAAACTAGGACGTAAAATAGGTATCCCGGTCGGATACAATCTCATGCAGAACTTCGTGTAGATGTACCACATCATGAATATACCTCTCTGTCAACTGTGCTGGTCCCAAGGTGACTCGGATCGGCAAGAAACATGCCGTCTTCGTCAATCTATCACAATCACCCAGACTGCGTCATGTCCTCGCTGGGTAATGGGCAAACTCATCACCAAGTCCATGGTGATGCTCTCCCACTTCCACTCTAGCATTGGGAGTGGCTGCAACGGCCCTGCAGGCCTCTGATGCTCGACCTTCACCTGCTAACACACCAAACACTGCTGCACGAACTCACCTACATCCTGCTTCATCCCCATCCACCAAAAGTCACATCTTAGATCATGATACATCTTCGTGTTCCCGGGATGTATGGTGAACCTGGAATCGTGTGCCTTAGTCAGGAGCTCTCTCAATAATTCCTCATCTCTGGGAACGCACAAACGTCCCCTCGTACGCAACACCTCATCTATGAAGAAGAAGTCTCCCAGGTCCCCTGATAGTACTCTGTCTTGCAACGACTGCAGGTACGTGTCTATCATCTATCCTGTAATGATGCGGTCTATCAGCTCTAGTCTCGTCGCCATGTCACTGTCACTGCCCCACAATGCCCCTATAATTATAGGGGTCACCAACTGCCCAACTCCTCCATTGGTCTCCAACTCTGTGCATGTAAACTGGCTAAGTGGGTGGGTGCCTTTCGGATCGAAGCGTCAGCCACCACGTTGGCCTTCCCCGAATGGTAGGAGATTATGAAGTCATAGTCCTTTAGGATCTCTAACCAACATCTCTGTCTCATGTTAAGCTCCTTCTGATCAAACAAATACCTGAGGTTCTTATGATCTGTGAATATCTCAAAAGTCTCACCGTACAGGTAGTGCCTCCATGTCTTCAGCGCGAAGATGCCAGCTGCCAGCTCTAAGTCATGGGTAGGGTAGCTATGCTCATGGGCCTTCAGTTGCCGCGAAGCGTACATGACACCGTGACCCCGCTGCATGAGCACACCCCCTAACCCCTGCAAAGAAGCGTCCGTGTACACAATGAAACCGCCACTGCTATTTGGAATGGTAAGCACAGGAGTTGAAGTCAGCCTCTCCTTCAACTCCCGAAAACATGCCTCACATGCATCTATACAAGAGAAGGGCATTTTCTTCAAGGTCAACTGGGTCATAAGACGTGTAATTTGCGAGAAACCCCTGATAAGCCATCGTTAGTAGCCTACCAGTCACAAGAAACTGCGGATCTCTATCACTATACGTGGTCTCTCCCACCTGAGCATTGCCTCTACCTTGGCTGGATCCATAGCCAAGCAATCCCCTGAAATCACATGACCTAAGAAGGTCACCTGCCTCAACTAGAACTCACACTTGTTGTATTTGGCATATAGCCTACGTCATCTCGGTGTGTCCAAAACCATCCGCAAGTGTTGTCCGTGCTATGCCTGATCCCGCTAGTAAATGAGCATATCATCAATAAATACCACCACAAACTGATCTAGATACGGCCTGAACACCCGGTTCATCAAATCCATGAAGGCAGCGAGGGCATTTGTTAGCCCAAATGGCATGACCAAAAGCTCGTAGTGTTCGTATCGAGTGCGGAAAGCTGTCTTGGAGACGTCGGTCTCCCTGATCCTCAAGTGGTGGTAGCCAGACCTCAAATCTATCTTGGCGAATACCGTAGCACCTCGTAACTTGTCAAACACATCATCGATCCTCGGCAGCGGATACCTGTTCTTGATGGTGACCCTATTCAGCAATCTGTAGTCCACACAAAGGTGTAGGGTACCATCCTTCTTCTTCACAAATAACACCGGGGCTCCCCACGGAGACGCACTGGGCCCCACAAAGCCATTCTCGAATAGGTCCTACAACTGGGACTTGAGCTCTCACAGCTCAAGTGGTGCCATCCTGTAAGGTGTTGTATAAATGGGGCTGGTCCCCAGTACTAGTGACATCTCAAACTCGGGAGGTAGTCCTGGCAGCTCCTCTAGAAACACGTTGGGGTACTCTCTAACCACCAGGATGCTCTGAAAGTCTGCCATGGGGCTAGGCTCTACCACTAGACAAGCCAGAAGACCCTCACACCCTTGGCCCAAAAGTCTCGCTGCCTGAAGTGTAGAAATGCACTTGAAGCTTCCGTCCACTGGCTGTCCGTGAAACTCAAAAGAAGGCATCTCTAGTATGGAGAAGACGGTCTTCCTCTCAAAACAATTCACCAAAGCGTGGTAGGCGGACAGCCAATCCATCCCTAGAATCACGGCAAAGTCCTCCATCGGTATCTCAATTAGGTAGCAGGGAGGCTATGTCCCCCAACACTGACCTCATAGTCTGTGTAGACCTCCTCAGCTACAAATAGCTGACCACCCGAACCTCTAATCACAAACGGATCCTCTAACAACACACAGTCCTATCCCAAACTGACAGCAAAACTAGTAGCAACAAACGAGTGCGTGGCGCCGATATCAAAAAGTGTGTAAACTAATCTGCTGGAAACTGTAACCATAACTGCCACCACTGAACTTGAAGCTCTGGCGTCTCTGTGTGTCAAGGCATTGATACGCCCCTTAGCTCTCGGTGAAGAAGAAGCACCCACACTATAAGTCGGACAGGTAGCCGCTGGCCGGTACCCTCCCCGCGACTGTTGTCCTCCCCCACGCTCTTGGGAACCACGACCTCCTGCTTGGCCTCCAGTGCTCGGTGCGGGGAGCATCTGCTGACCCCCAGCCCTAGATGGGTAGTCCCTCCTGATGTGGCCTGGCTGACCACATTGGTAGAAAAGGGGAACTCGACTCCCGCCCTCAGTAGATCCCTACTGACTGCTGGGTGGGGTCCAGTGCTGGTAGCTGGCCTCTATCGGCGGCCCCCAAAGGCCACTGACGGCCCCGCAAAGCGTGACGGCCCTCCTGCGGGTGTCGCGTGCCTCCTTTCTTGCTAGCCCTGTGAGTAGTCTAGCTGGTAGGGCCTCTTCCATCCACTATCAGTGTCACGTGCAGCCGGGTTGTTCTCCTCATAGGTCATTGCTGCCTCCACCACTCTCGAGAATGTGGGTAGCTTCAGGGGTTTGACATACCCCCAAATAGCAGGTCGGAGCCCCTCGGTGAACCTCCATAGGCGCTCCTCCTCAGTTGCCACAGCTGTCGCAGCGAAACGGGATAGCTCCAGGAAACGTGTACGATATGCGCTCACAGTCATCGTCCCCTTGTGGAGAGTGTGGAACTCCTGCCTCCTCTGATCCTGCCATGTCTGCGGGAAGTACTGCTCGCAGAAGAGGGTGACAAACTAGTCCCATGTCGGCTCTGCCCTCTCCTGACCTCTGACCTCCCTCCACCACCTATGTGCCACACTCTCCAGCTAGTACGTGGCAAAGGCCACATGGCACTCCGCAGGGGGGCGAAAGGTGTCGAACACCTTCTCGATCTGCTCTAACCAGTCCTCCGCCTCAATCATGTCCTCATCTCCCTTGATGTTGGAAGGCTTTAGCTTCTGGAACAGTCTGAAAAGCTCGTAATGTCACTGTAGTGGGGAAACAGGCATGCCTCCAGGCAAGGAGGGCTCGTGCTTGGAAGTGTCAGAGTGCGGTGGGGGCGGTGGAGGACCACCCCCTCCCCCATGTCCAATGTTGTGTCGATCTCATTGTCCCACAGAGGACTCCCCCTCCACGTCCCCAGGGAGAGGCGCCCATCGAGGTGGGTGGAGCTCCTCTTGTACTATCTCGCGTATTAGCTGGGTGAGGTCCTGGGCCTAAACGCCCAAAAGAAGTGGCTGGTCCACAGAAACATCGGGATCAGCACGTCTGCCCCTTCGACCTCATCCATGCCCACATCTTCGCCCTCCTCAATGACTCCACGTCGAGGTATCTCCTGCAAGGAGACGCGAATAGCAGAACAAGAAGATGTCAATTCCAACGGACATCTAGCAAAAGAACCTCAGAATAGATGTCAAAATGTACGTTGTGGTGGCTACTCTAGTTACATGCACGTGAATTGGTTATCTCAAGCTAGTCGGTTCACTTCTCGAGATGACCTTGCTCTGATACCTTCTTGTTACAACCCGGTTCCTGAATCCCTACAGGACACAAGATCGGACTGACTAGACTAATCCCAAGACCCAGTCTTCCAACGAGAAATAACCAAAAAGCAGGAAAGTAAACCACATTCACTATGCTATGCAACTAACAGTAAAAAGGTATAGCAGTAAGAAGTAAAAACTGCTATAGTACATATCACCACCACAACAGTAGAAAGTAACAAAGTATAGGAACATAAAGTATAGAATGTAAAAGTACAGAACATAAAGGTAGCAATGTCTGCTCACTACTACAAAAGGAGTACAACAAATGAACTACAGCTACTGGGCTCTACTGAGCCCAGCACAAGTACTTCATCTTTCACAGGCAGCTGTTATTCATTTACAGGCAATTGTTATCATTTCTAACTACAAATTCAAGGCTGCATTTCATTCATCCAGTATAGACATTTCCAATATTTCTCATCCTAGGATTCATGCCATATCCTAGGTTCTAATCATTCATTCCACACATGCATTCAGGTTTGTAATTAAATTAGGGGAAGCCACTCTACCAGTAAACCCAGGAGTATTAGGGGCTTGAACGGCAGGATCACGTGCCTCAGCAAGCCTCGAACCCGCAATGGAACGAAGTCCTATAACAAAGAACAATCACAAGGGAACTATCAAAACAGTATGGAAAGCCTTCTAACAAGTAGAGGAACTCACAAGGAACACATCGGTATCCTATTTGCGTAAAACGAACCTCAAATGGATCCTAAATGGGTCAAAATAGGGTTACTGACGTAAAATCAGACGTCTGGAACAACTTCCAGATGTCTTAAAAGTGTCTAGTATCGTACCTCAGTCTCTGCATCCACCTTAGACATCCATGAACTCTTTTGGACCATTTGGACCCAGCTCCAGTCGTCCGACAACCTCTCCGGACATCTAGAAGTGCTTCCAGCCGTCTAGTACGTTACCCAGACGTCTGAAATGCGTGGACGGGCGTGCCCCATGCCATCCTAAAGCAAATTCTTCATGAAATCCACCAAATCTCCTCAAAATAGGTATGCAAAAGGGCACCCGCCGAGCGGCCTGCATGGCCATATCCACAAAGAGAACATACTTTCGCGAAGCCCTCTCCTCAGACGTCTGGAACCGCCTCCAGACGTCCGCTCCATTGTCTAGATGCCACTCCAGACGTCTAATCTCCGAGATGCACCAATTATTTTGGGTCGCCCATTTCTGGTGACAGCCCGAGCGAACATCGATTGTGCATCCGGATGTATGGAGATTGCTCTAGGCAATGAGCGACTTTGACTAGACATTCAAGGCAGCAAAGAACTTCAACTGTGATCGAATAGAGGAAGATGGTGAAGACGAAGATTCGGCTTACTGTGGTAACATTGGGCTCCTCTATGATGACCCAATGTCTCATTCGTCTACACTATTAGGGTTCTCGGACCTCGACCCACATCGGACTAAAACCACTGCATTACACATATCTCCCCGAGGATCTAACTATTTAAGGTGTGCTTCTGACCACTGCACCCCTGAATCCGGCTGTCTTGATCCATATATTACTGAATCACCCATGTTATTGTAGGAAGATGTGACCATAGCTAACGGGGTTCCCGTTAACGCAGTCACAACCGATTATTCCATAGGGAGCAACTCAGCAGGAATTCACGTGCACATGAATCAGCAGATTCCCACCTTCAATTCTGCTCCTCCCACTCTCATATCTGATTCTGACCCACCTGTGATTGAACTGAAGCCCTTTCCTGACTCACTCAAATACGTGTTCTTGGGCGAAAGTGAGACATATCCAGTCATTATCATTGCCCACTTGACCCAAGAACAGGAGCATCAATTGATTTCTATGCTTCAAGATCATAGGGCTACTATCGAGTGGAGTATTGCTAATCTCCACGGTATTCGCTCCTCATATTGCACTCATCACATTTACACGGATTAGGGGGTGAAACCTTCTAGACAACCTCAAAGACGGCTTAACCCAAATATGCTAGAGGTTGTTAAGAAGGAGATCATCAAATGGCTGGATGTAGGCATTGTATATCCAATCTTAGACAGCCAGTGGGTGAGTCCGATTCAAATAGTGCCTAAGAAAGCAGGACTCACCATCATGAAGAATGATAAGGGAAAATCCATCCCGACCTGCACTGCAACATCTTGGCAGGTCTACATTGACTATAGGAAACTGAACACAGCTACCCAGAAGGATCACTTTCCTTTGCCGTTCATTGACCAGATCTTGGAACGGTTAGCCGGACGCAGTTTCTTCTACTTTCTGGATGGATACTCCAGGTATAATCAGGTAGCGATTAGCTCGGAAGATCAGGACAAGACCACATTCATATGCCCCTTTGGAACATTCGCCTTCAAGCGGATGCCCTTTGGCCTCTGCAACGCACCAGCGACATTTCAACGTTGTATGATGGCTATCTTCTCTGACATGATTGGGGATTATGTGGAGGTATTCATGGATGACTTCTCTGTTTTCGAAGATGATTTCGCATCTTGTCTTGATAACCTCACCAAGATCCCGAAACAGTGTATTGAGGTAAACCTAGTACTATCCTGGGAGAAAAGCCATTTCATGGTGAGGGATGGCATAGTACTATGGCACAGGATCTCCAAAAATGGACTTGAGGTCAACCGGGCTAAATCAGAGATTATCTCCCACTTACCGCCACCTAGCTCGGTCCAGCAGATCAGATCATCTTGGGTCATGTCAGCTTCTATCAGAGATTTATACGCGATTTCTCAAAAATTGCATGGCCTTTGACAAATCTCCTGGTTACCAATGTCCCATTTGAATTTGATACCTCGTGTCTCAGTGCCTTTGAGACTTTACGAAGTGCTATTTCTGACTCCCCAATTCTCCAACCACCCAACTAGTCGCTTGATTTCGAAATGATGTGGGATGCTTCTGATTTTTCCGTCGGTGCTGTTTTAGGCCAGCGTCGGGAGAAACAACCCCTCGCCATATACTATGCTAGCAAGACGCTGAATGAGGCTCAGCATAATTACACTGTCACCGAAAAAGAACTCCTAGCAGTAGTATTTGGGTTGGAGAAATTCAGATCATACTTATTAGGGGCCAAGGTCATCATCTTCACTGACCACTCCACCCTCCGGCATTTGTTGGCAAAGAAGGGTGCCAAACCATGGCTCATTAGATGGATCCTTCTATTATAGGAATTTGATATCGAAATCCGTGACAAAGCCGGAAAAAATTTTTTTTGTGGAGAATCACCTATCCAGATTGGACCCAGACCACATTCCTTATTCCCTGCCTATCCATGAACAATTTCCAGATGAATCTTTTTTGGCAATTCATTCTGTTGAGTTCCCCTGGTATGCAGATTTCACAAACTACCTTGCCGCAGGCAGAATTCCCACGAACCTATCGAAGGACCAAAAACTCAAATTCATTGCTGAGGCCAAATACTACCTCTGGGATGACCCACTACTCTTCCGCATTGGAGAGGATCAGATTATTCACAGACACATCCCATACTCTGAGATCCCCAATGTGTTATCTTTCTACCACAATGACGCGTGTGGTGGCCATTTCTCAGGACAGAAAATCGCTGCAAAAATTTTGCAGTCGGGATTTTTTTGACCAACCATCTTCAGAGATACACACAATTACACCCAACATTGCAAACGATGTCAGTTGGTTGGTTCTATGACCAGGAGAGACATGATGCCACTCCAACCCATCATGGTCATAGAAGTGTTCGACATCTAGGGTATCGATTTTTTGGGCCCTTTTCCGAACTCGCATGGCTTCGAGTACATATTGCTAGTTGTTGATTATGTCTCAAAATAGGTCGAGGCCATCCCGGTGAGACGGGCTGACCACAAGACCGTCATTTCTTTCGTACGGCAAAATATTTTCGTAAGTTTCGGAATACCCCACACTCTGATTAGCGACGGGGGAAGCCACTTCACCCACGCCCATTTCAGGTCGTTATTAAAGAAATACGGGGTACATCACCGCATAGCCACCCTGTATAACCCATAGACCAATGGGCAGGCTGAAGTGTCTAACCATCAAATCAAGCTAATTCTCCAGAAGAAGGTTGACTAGACAGGAAGGACTGGTCCGACAAATTAATCGATGCAATCTGGGCATATCGGACTGCATACAAGTCCCCACTCGGAATGTCACCATATCGCATTGTATATGGCAAGGCCTGTCACCTTCCTGTAGAGATGGAACACTGCGCCGTTTGGGCAGTGTGAAAATGCAATGTTGACCTCGATGCAGGAGGTTGAGAATGGAAACTCCAGCTCAGCGAATTAGAAGAAATCCGATGGGAGGCCTATGAAAATGCATTAATATACAAGGACAAGACCAAGGCCTTTCATGACCGCCACATTCGGAGGAAAGTATTCACGCCCAACCAGCGAGTTTGGTTGTTTGATTCACGACTGAAACTATTTGCGGGGAAGCTCAAGTCCAAGTGGACTGGCTCGTATGTTGTGATACAGTCATATCCTAACGAGGTAGTCCAGATTAAGGACCTAAAATCTGGGCATATATTCACGGTAAATGGCTAGTGCCTCAAGCCATTTTTGGCCCAGGAACCTCCTCCACCTGACGAGATTGTTCATCTTAGTGAGGACGTGTGATTGAGTGCTCACCCAGCTAGAGGTGCTAAACTCAGCACGTATAAATACCATTCACTCCACATTCCACCATCATCTATACAAAACCATTTTTATACATAGCATATTTTTGCTTTAGCATATGTCCCCTTTGTATATTACATGTTAACAGGTTGGCTGGGGCTGGATATAATTTCAGGAGCAATTACAGGTGATTTCTACCCACTCTCCCCCTGCAGTATTTATTTTCTTTTACATTCATGCATGCGGACATGTAAGAACTTAGGCATGGGGGGGTAGATACAACAAAACTAAAAAAATTTTTTTGCCAGCACTTAGGAAAACGTCAGAGTTGCATGTAAAACGTACTTTAAGACCATAAATTAAAGAACAACCGACTCCACCTCCAATGCTTCCATTGGAGCTAGAAATCGTTCGCAACAGCCACTTCCGACTCACCCACTCACCTTTTGTTCTAAATTTAGGGTCAAGTTGAATGTAACCCGATACGGGAATTTCACGAAGTACAAATTATATGAGGTTACTTGTTTATAGCATATATACATACTGTATTCATGAATAAGATTATTTTATTAAGAGAATGCATTAGGGATTTTATCCTCTAATTGATTCCTGTAATCTGGAATCCAGTACAACTTTTCACATACACGTAGAATTTGTAATGGATTCATGGTGAAGGCTGATAAACCTCTTCGTCTGTCAAGAAGAAGCAGTGCTTCTTTTCCGGAACCCTTGGACAGTGTTTTTGGGAGTTAGGTAGATTTTCCTCCAAAAATCCACCAAATAGTGTGAGATGAGAGTAAAGTGTACTGGTGCTCTAAGATTAGTGCGAGGAATCTAGAATCCTAGATAATTAGGTGATGATACTCTAAGATTAGACATAGTTTTCACGCTCGATTCTCGCGTATACATTTTTGTACGAAGTTTTGAGAGCCACCAAATAAGGCAAATACGTGGAGAGTGAGTTTTCATAAAACTAGGACTAAGGTGGATGGCTACAACCATTCTCTACGGGATCCTCAGCTAAAGGAGGGTATTGATGTCAAGGTCAGAAATACATCGTCCTATCCGTCTCTCCCGATGCCATGAGTAGGCACTTCCACCAAATAAGCCACCCAATGTCTCTTGAGTACCACCAATCCCTAATAATGCCTCCTCAATAAAGTTCATGGATGTATGCCAGTTGTGTTATGCTAAAAAAAAAAAAAGAGAAAAATAAAAAGAAAAAGAATGATGAAAAGAAAGAAAAACTGAAGAAAAAAAATTAGAAAAAGAAGAAAAAGCAAAGAAAAGAATGAGTATTTAGTGTTTATTTCATTGAGGCAATACCACCAAATAAAATTGAGATCCACCAAATATGGCCCTAACCTATTTTTCTTGTGTTTTTGACCGCCCAAATACTGGCTGAGGAATTCTGACTTAGTGTTAGGGTTATGAGAACTCAATTAAAGTGTTGATGCCTAGTGAGACCACCAAATACAGGTCGTATATGTGAATCTGGTAAGGTTGTGAGCTCAAAGAAAAAAAAGAAAAGAAAAAGAGTAAGAGAGAATAGATACAAAGGAATCACAAGAGAGCATGGTTTTTCTCGTCTTTCTCTGAGTTGAGTTACTTAGTAATCTGGGAATTTAGATTCTGTAGTACTAGTCTCTATGTAGCACCAAGTGAGAATGAGCTACCAAATATATAATCCTTTCCCTCAGAGATTCTCTACCTAAGCCTAAAGCCAGGGTGGAATTCATAGAACATCTTGAATACCCTGAGGGAAGAAGTCCGCCTATCCCGCTAGAATTTTTACTAGGGATCAAGTACAGGCTTTAGAGGTGTATTAGTTTTCACTCGAATCCGTTGCAAAAGCTACATAGTTGCACTTTCACGATTGTGGAGATTTCAAGAGCATAGGATGAAAACAAAAAGGAGAAAAATCTCTATGCATACACTTGATAAAATAATCATCCCCTTAAGGACCCTTTCTGTAAATAAATTAATCTTGCATTTGCTAAGGACTAGCAAGATTTAGGCATGGGGATATGATTGTGTAGCAATCATAGGTCTTAATTGAACTAGATTAAGCTAGGACATAGCATAAGTTAGGGTTATTCATGCATACATACACATTATCTGCGTGTTTACTGCTTTACTTTAGTTATGCATAAAATAATGTTATAATGTGCTGATTAAGTGCATTATGTCAACTGCAGGCAATAAGCAGGATCTGAAGCTGGATCAGGAATAACGGGAGTTGTAGTAGAGCTAGAGCAGAAGGCTAAGTTTAGATATAGGAACAATAATGTAAGGGGGTTAACAGTTTGCTATTCTATTAAGTACGAATAAAGCAGTAAAATGTGAAGGGCTTAGGTCCATCCTAGCCTTAAGATAGCCTAGAGACTTTCCCAAGCCTTAGCCACCCTTAGATTAGGTCACAACACCCTAGGAAGCCTTAAAACCCTAGTTCCAACCCTTATCTGGACATCCAGATAAGTTATAGGACATTCAGGACCCTTAGCCATCTCCCGCACATCTTAAACCCACTTCTGCAGTGTTATTGGACGTCCAGACACTTTGTCAGACGTCCAATTTTTGCAGAGTACACAAAACAGAACCTTGATTTCCCCCTGACTCAAATTGGATGGCCAGAACTGAAGTCTAGACTTCTGATTTTTGAGTATAAGTTGTCTGATCCTATTTTTGGACGTCTGATACTGGTCTCCAGTCCCTGTTTTGAGATTCAAGTCTTGATCTTGGATCTCTAGCTCCCTAGACCTAATCCCAACCCCATAGGAACCTAAATTAAGTTGTCCTAACCCCAGTACATCACCGCTAGACTTACCTAAGGACCTAATTAGGTCCTCACCAAACCCAATTGACTTAGATTAAGTCAATTACCTTCACCTAAGTCAATTGGACTCATTGAGTCCAATTGAGCTTAGATCTCAACCCACACAAGTTCAATTGGACTTAGTGAGAGTTCAATTGACCTAAACCCAACCTGATTGAGTTATGTCACCCTCAATTAGGCTCATACTCATTCAATTAAACTTAGGTTAAGTTTAATTGCATTTTCACCGTAGCAATTAGGGTTTGTAACCCTAAAATCAAGACCTACACCTACACAAATCCCTTAGGACATATCCTAAGCCACCTAGCCACATAGAGCACGACCACACACACACACACACACACCCATTCATGCACACACTTCTCTAGAATTCTCTAGAGCTCTCTTGAGATGGCACCACTTCTTGGTTTCCAAATTTAGCAACCAAGAGGCATTCAAATTGAGATCCAAAATTTTTGGATCTCAAAGACCACCTCCACCCACATGTGGCCAGCCACTCTTGGACTCTCTCTAGAGAGTTCCACACCTCTCTACAGAGAAGCCATTGGGTCTATAAAAAGACCCCATGGGTGGCCAAGTGCACCCATTCACATCCTTGGCTTCCATTGGCACCACTCACTTCATTAGCTCCATACACGCCCACCTTCACTTAGGTCAACTACTCCACCTCCACAAGCTCACAACCATCATGGAGGACATCATGCTGGGATGCTGGATCAACCCTACATCTCTCCAAGGGTCGGCCTAAGCTACATTGGCCACCCCTCATTCTTCTCCTGACCACTCCAAGGCCATCGGGGACCACACTTGAATGCCCTTTTATTCTTCTAGATTTAATTCATGATCTTCATAATTTTATTGCTTTTATTACTGCTTAATAGTGTAGTCTTACTTCTCCCCCACTAATGCATGCGAAATCCCCCCCCATTGATTCTTGTATGCGATCATTTTCTGGTCGCTAGGTTTAATTTTCAAGCATTTATGTATAAGCTTTCCTCTAGATTCCTTGTGCAAACAACTCCCCAATGAATGAATGAAAATTCATTTATATATCTCTTTATGTGTTGAAATCACCACGAGGTTAATAATTATCGTATTTGCGTGATTTAAGTGCCTGCTCTTTAACTTTCTATCCATTACGCACCAGCATGTCATTTCTTGAGGATATTGAAAATCTAACAATAGACGCTTTCTCCATAAATAGTCACCACCTCACTAGAATCGTGTGTATAGAAACTCACACGTTCACTTTCGTAATTTACTTGACTCATGCGCATGTGATCCGAGTTAATAACAGAAGTGGTGAAGTTTTAGTTAGGAGATTGGAAACCAACGTGTGTCTTTAAACGAAGTAGAGTAGTAAAAAGATCGATTTCAAAAGTGAAAGCAATGCCTCCTAGAGACGAATGATCGGGACTCAACTCTCATAATTTTTGTAAAATAATATCTTTGTTGGATCGTACTTCGCAACTATACTACAAAACTTTCTTCTATCAAATATGTGATCTACGCACTCCCAACACTCCTCTCCTCATGCCGCTCCTCCTCGACGCCGCTCTCTCACTCTCGCTCGTGTTGGCTCTCTTGCTGGAGTGGAGAAGAAGAGAGGAAGATGGCTAGTGTGGGGAGAACGAGAGTGGGGGAAGGGGTTTATAAAGTTGGGGGTTAGGGTTCGCTGGAGGGGGGGAAAAGAGAGAGAAGGAGGAAAATGAGAGTACTGTCTACATGTATCTCGCGCATAGACGCGAGCTCGTACTCAAATTTTTTGATTTCCAGACGTATGGGAAGGTGTCCAGATATTTGACCAGACGTCTGACCCACAATCCAAACATCTTAAAAGGCTTAAACAACATGGGTCTTAACACTCATATAACAACCTTAAGCTAATCAGATTTGTCGATCGGGAGATCAGCGGACCTGGTTAGGCCTCAAAACACCTTCAAAATCACCTCCATCGCATGGATTCAATCTCTGGTTGACACGTGGTGCACCCACATCCCTTGGATCTCCATCGGACGTCTCCCGCTCCTTCGTACACTCGCTTGAATGCCTGTAGCGTGCTTATCTCTCTTCTCGTGTGCCTCAAAAATTCAAAATCGCGCGCCCATCATTCACAGCCATCCGATTGCCACCTGCATTGAATTAGCACGTGATAATGCACGTGGAGCATGCATTTGATTACATGTAAGGCCATGGGGCACTTCGGCTGTGCCACATGTTCGCCTCCCATTGCTCCAATCACCATCCAACGGTTAATCAAGCTCGCTCGCCACTGCCTTCCTAGTTCCTCGTGCACCACCACTCGAACATGAGTCTCACGCTTGTGGTTGAGCATGCTCACTGCTATGCTGAGGCCACATTTTTGTTGCATTTTCATTTTAAAGAAACTTATTCTCGTCCGTTGGATGAAGATCCAATGGTCAAGATCTTCTTTCCTTTGATGAGGAGCGGTTTGATGGGCAACGTGGTGAGCTCATGGCCTTTGGATGAAGATCCAACGGTCGACAGCACATGAGGGTGGCCTTCTTAGATGGGGAGGCAATGAGGGGGCGGCTGTGATGGTGCCACATGGCACCATCGTGGTTGTCCATCTTCTTTTCCTTGTATCTAGTGCTGTAGATCTCCGATTGAGTTGATTTTTTTGCCGTTGGACTGTGATAGTCGATCAGGATTCATCCGTGCAATTGGATTCTTTATCTGAGGCTCAGATCTTTGTCTTTTGGCTTTATGATCTCCATTCTTTTATGGCCTACACAAGATGCCCTAGTTGTTTGATCGAGACGATTTCGGAAGGGTTGGACTCTCATAGTCAATCTGATTTGACATCCGCAGCATCGAATCATGTGCAACTAAAATCATCTCTCTTTTAGGTCATAAAATGACTATATTATTTATATGACTAATAAACTAGCTATTGTGCAAATTACGACGCCTATGAGTGCATTATTCCTAAGTTATGCTAGAATCTAGCTTAATTCAGGTGATTTAGGTTGCATGATTGTTGTGCAATCAATAATGCATCCTTTTTATAAGTTAGTTTGGGTAGGCCCCTTACTAACTCATTTTTGGCTAGTTTATATAGGTGTTTGTGATTTATGTGACTTAGCCTACAGTGTCATAAATCCACTTCAGCACGAGTGGCAAGCAGACATTTCACAAATTTTTCTTGCGCAAAATGAAAAGCATAGATATTTTCATATCTAGAACCTTCAATTAAAACTGTATTAGATCCTTCTTTTAATATTTTAATTCCAATTTTTGTAAACAATACATCACAACCATTGTCACAAATTTGACTAACGCTTAGTAGGTTATCTTTTCAATTTTCTACCGAAAGTACTTTTCAAACCTACTTAGCTGAATTACCTATTGTATCTTCACCAATAATGCGACAACGTTTGTTGTTGCCCAACTTGACATGTCCTCCATCTTGAATCCTTGTCCACTCTATAAATAGGTCGAAGCATCCGTCATATGATTAGAATACCCACTGTCTAGGATCCACTTGTCCTTCTTGGCGTGCAAAATAGTTTAATAAATATGATTTAGGTACCCATTTTCTTCTGGGTCCTTGGATGTTAGTACCTTTCAAATCCTAAGATTTATAGACTTCTTTTGTGTTAGATCTATAATTCTTAGGATTTTTGTCCTTTTGATAAATCCATGCATGCCTAGGTGCATGTGATTTATTTTTGTGTATTCTTTTTATTTTGAAATTCAGCTTTCAAAGCATCACAAAATTCAATATTCAACCTAGTAGTTGTTTGTAGATTATTTAAAGTCTCCTCAAAATGCTCATGGATATCTTCAAACTCTATTATTTTTGCATGCAATTGAGAGTTAGTATCTTTTGCTATATCAACTCTATCTCTAAACATGATTTTTCTATTTCCAAGGTTTTATAATTGTTATGTAGAACTTTATTTTCCTTTTTAAATAACTTAGCCTTCTGATATAGCTCTTCATATACTTGCAACAATAAATTAAAAAAGCCTTTAGATTCTACCTCATTTTCCAAGCTATCGTTGTTTGCCATCAAACATAGATGGTCGACTTCATTTTCCTCGGATTCTTTAGAAGAAGATTCTGTGTTGGAATTGTTGTTGTTCCAAGTTGTTTTATACGTCTTTCATGAGTTCTTCTTCTTCTTTCGATTGATTTCTCTTTCTTTCTTTCTTTTCTTCTTGCTTTTTCTTGATTAACGAGCAATCATTTCATGCATGTCCCTCTTCTTACATTCAAAACAAACTACGTCATTTGAAAACTTATTTCCTCTTTTACCTTATTTTCAAATGAACCATGGAAACTTCCTTCTTAGAAGAGCAAGCTCTTCTTCATCGGAGTTGGAGTCGTCAAAATCTGAATCTTCCCTTAAAGCTTTGAAAGCAAGCTCCTTCTTCTTGCTTATAGGTTTCTCTTCATTTTTCTTCATGTTCTCCAATTGCACCTCATAGGCCATGAGGCTTCCAATCAGATCGCCAAGAGGAAGGACTGAAAGATCCTTTACCTCTTGAATCATTATAGATTTTGGAGACTAATCACTTGTTAGAGATCTCAAGATCTTTCATGAGATTGACAATTTCCCCAAACCTTGTGTACATTGCTTTGATCGTCTCACCTTTCTCCATCCTGAAACTATCATAATTTTCTATTAGAATAGAAATGTGAGTTTCTTTTACCTTATTTGTTCCTTCGTATGTGACTTGAAGCATGTTCCATATCTTGTATGCGGACTCGCAAGTTGAGATACAGTTGAACTCCTCCTTGGATAATGTGCAATAAAGTGCATTCATGGACTTCGCATTGTTAACAATCTACTTCTTTTGATCCATAGTCAATGCAACTCCTTGTGGCTCCAAAAATACATTGTTTGTATGAGCATCCAAGCATCCTCATCCATGGACTTGAGGAATAGTTGCATATGCTTTTCCAGTATCCATAGTCTGTCCCAACAAAGTAGGAGGATGTGAGGATGGCTGGCCTTCAGTGCGCTTGGTTGATAATGATGCCATCACAAGTTGAGTTATTACGTCTTCTCACAACCTACCATGATACCACCTGTAGGAACTGAAGAACACAAGCACACTAGAAGGGGGATGAATAGTGTGGTAAAAATAATATGCAAATAAACACAGACCACAAAAATGAATACCAGATATATAGTGATTCCCCTCACTTGGGTACTCCACTACCTAATGTGGTTGCCTGCGGATCTTAATGGTATACTAGAGGGGAGGGGTGAATAGTATTATTTTAAAAAATATATATATAATAGAAGTGAAGTCAATTCAAACCATAGAAAATCAAGCACATAAGACACTTAGATTTATAATGGAAACCCTTCTCGGGTGAAAACCACAACCTAAGCCTCTATACGTAGGATTTTTCAGACTAGTCAAGACTAGTCAATCCACCAATGCACCACTTGAAATGAGGGTGGCACAATCTCTCACAATAGTCCCCTCTCTTTACAACTTGAAGAGAAGCATAACAACAACAATGGATCTTTCTCAACAACTGAGGATTCATAATCAAAGCAACAAGTAGAATAAAAATAGTATAATCCTATGGAACCTCAAGGAAAGTCAGACCAAATTTTTGCAGAGGTTCGGGTTGACATGCTTTGAAAAGGTGTAGAAGCAGAAATGCAAAGAACTTGAAAAAAGCATGCAAGCTCCTTTTCTAGATGGATTTCTCTTTGAATGTCAGTTTGAAAAAGGCTACCTATGACCTCTATTATACTAGAAAATCGACTAGTAAAGGAAGTCAAATTGGTCAATCAAAATGAGTTTTGATCGATCAAACTAGTTATTTGATCGATCAATGCTTGGTCAATTAATTAAGCTAAATGATCAATCAAAGATGTATTTATCAACTTCCTAAGATGGGTTGTTTTGATTGATTAATTAAGTTGGTTCGTCAATCAATTAGTTTGGTCAATCAATTAACCTAATAAATTGATTTTTACTTTAAGAACGAAAACTCATTTCAAGCCTACTTGAGGTTCTTTACAAAATAATCTAGACTCAATAAAAAAAAGACACTGAGAAGAAATCAACGATCTTCTTGCTTTAATCCAAGAATCCATGAGAGAATCCTGAAAGATTAGTCTAGCAAATAGCATAATTTTGGTGCACTAAAATAGAGGTACTTACACCTAAGTCTCCCAACCTAGGATTTTTAACTTGATTTCCTCAACCTGCAGGAAATCAATTTACTAAAAAATGAGGCAATTAATGGGTTACCTCAACCCAACTACAAGAACAAATGAGAACAAAATATAATAGGTGTAAGCAAGAAATTTAAGAGCTTACAACTAGAATCCTAGCCTTCAACAAGAATACATTTAGCAATGTTAAAAAATAAAAACTAATGTGACAATCAGTGCTAAAAAAGAATTATAGGAACTAAATTATGCACCAAAAGAGCTTGTTACGATTCAGAGGAATTCCTAAAAGCTTAAGGCAATAAGCACTATTACCCTGCTGCTAATATGGAGAGAATATGAGTTTTGGAAGCAAGGGAGTGGTAAGCCCATATTTGTGTGCTAATTAGTTACTTAGACACCTAGACATTAGATTAGTATTGACATAAAAATAGCATACAATAAGATGTAAATAGATTAGTCTAATTATTCACTTCTTTGCACATTTCATGCATTGATTCATATCTAAATACATTTAGAATTTATCTAGAATAACATGCATTGAAATAATTAGTCTATAGGTTGCATTACATGCATGTATTAGAATTAACATTTTATGTGAGGGTTTGTAGATAAATAGCCCATCATTTATTTTCTTATTAATCCATTTCTTCTTCTTCTTCAATGGTTGCTGCTTCTTCACACCAGCTGCCTACACTGAAGATCGACATTCAAGGAGGACTAGGAGAAGTGGATCTGGTGGACACTCCATCTTCGTCTTCATCTTCCCTTGTAGGTATAAGAAAGGGGGAGCCACAACTGGGCTAGGAGAGATGCCGACCCACTCCACCACCATGCTTCCCATCCACCACCGTGGTCTTCACAGCCAAACTCCACCACATCGTGGGCTGGCAAGGTGATAGCTCACCACGCCAAGCCCGTGGAGTCATGCCAACATCGCGAGTGTGGACACACCGGCCACACAAACATCACCATGGGAGGTGCCTCTGGCCATGCAATTATCCTCACTGTGCCCTGATGAGTCCATTAAAATGGACTATTATTAAGCCTAAGTATCTTTAATTATACAATTTAGGTGTGTTAATAATGGTAATTAAGTTATAGAAGATTTGTACACCTCATAATTTAAGTTATAACATTCTATAACTTCATGATTCTATTGTTTTTATGTGCAGGTAATAAAATACACAAAGAGCAAGGGTGGGGGGATAAAATTCCCAAAACAACCGCAACTCTCTTTCCCCCCTCCCCCGCCGGACATTGGGCAAAACTTCTGGCGCTGCCTTTCTCAACAGCCATGATCGGGGATTTTGGAAAATCCTTCAACTCACGCGGTGAGGGGAGAACTTAAAAAGAAGAGGCGGGGAGAGAAGAAGGGATCCAGAGAGAAAAAAAAAGAGAACGACTCTCTCTTCTCCACTGTGGAGAGGGCGAGCACTGTGCCACACCTGCCTCTCCCTCAGCCACCGTAAGCACCCATGCGCCATCACCCGCGACTCACTACATGCGCTCCTCACTGCACCTGCCCTACTGCACGCCTTCACCCCACAGCTCCCGCACGCCACCTGCAGGCGCTCCCTCTACCTGCCCGCACACAACCGCGCGCTCGCCAGTGCCTTCCATATCCCTGCAGGCGTGCACCCTCCCTACCGTGCGCCTCCACCTTCAAATATGCAGACCGCCTCACCCACGCCAGCCTTCACCCTACAAGCGTCTGCAGCCGCACTAGCACCGCGCCTCAGCCCATAGGCGCCCGCAAGCGCACGCCGATCAGCAGGCTTTGCACCATCGCAAGCTCTTGCAGTGACAGCACGGGCGCCACCATGCCCACTGTTCGTCGTGCCTTCATCCACCTCAAGTCCTTAAGGGGAGAACACCTTCACCACCACCTCCATGCTCGCTATTCATCCACCACCACCATCACTAATACAGTGACCGCCGCTGTGAGCCACTATCAACACCCTCAACCGCATGCCTGCCATTCAATTAAGTCTTTCGAGAATCTTTTCAGACATCTAAAGATCTGCACTGACTTCTCTACTATGTGCCAACCTCCTGACCTCCTGCACCTGCTGCCCTCGATCTTCCTCGCCATCGTGCCAACCACAATAGTAGGGCCTCCACCACTGCAAGCTACATTCTTCTTCCTCTTCTTCTCCACCAATAGAGGAGAAAAGGAACCTACCAGCCATCCTCTCCGCATGTGCACCACAGCTGCACGACCTTGCCCCTACTCTCCCCTCGCCTCCTCTCGCACGTGGTGCCTTTCCAATAGCGGCAGTAGGCCACCGGACACCCACTCTGCAACTGCTCCGTCCAGTTGACTCTAGCCATGCCACGACTCGCGTTGACCACCATTACGAAGTCCTTGCTCCACTTAACCTCTGCCGAGCTTCTTGCCTTTGGCCTCTCCTCCTCCATGCATGGAGAGAAACAAAAGTAAATGCTTTGTTTTGATTGTAATTAATAATTTCATTTTTTTCCATTAAGGGGAAGGGATTTTTTTACTTATTAATATTCCATCGATTGATTTTATGAGCATATCCCTCTTATTTTGCATAAATACCATTCCAACATATCATGTCATTAATTAGCTAGTCTAAAGAGAATTTTAACTTGATTTTGGGGGAAATCAATACTGGATATCAATTTTTGACCCGTGCAAGTTTTAATAAGTCATTGCCTCCATGTGGATACGACCTGCTCTTTTGAGTGGTTAATTTTAAATGTTTTGAATAGCGATTTTCCACCACTTGCATAATACAACACGACATTATCATTTGATCATGATCATCATGTTTAAGCGAAAACTCATCTTTTCAGGGAGGTATACGATCCTTGTTTACTGTAAAAATGGCTCGCAAGGGTCTTTTTATAGGCCACCAAATGACCCTTCCACGCTCCCTAGTTGTTGGCGGTGAGTTATGGGTGTTATAAGTTGGATTAAACATAAAATAGCCAGTTCGAACTAGCACAACGGAAAGTTGGTACCCGTACTAAAGTTGTGGTACCGGTACTTGCTGCTCATAGTTACCCAGCAGCTAGCACAAAAGAGTCTAGGTATCGATACTCATCATGGGTACTAATGAGAGCCTCATCATTAGCCCTAACTAGCTCATTTTGACCTAAGAAAGAGAATAAGAGCTCTTACATAACCTGGAGAAGGGCTTAATTCAAGGAATAAGTATTCTGAGAAGAAAACATGAAATAAAGGTTAAAACTGTAATTTTACTATTGCAGTACATAAACAGGATTTCTCAGAGTCAAAACATTGGTCAAATGGTCTCAATAAGATAAAAAGTGGGTTGGTTCTTCAGAAATGGGTTAATGTGCAATCTAGGAATTAAATGACATCTTGTAACCCTAAAACAGACCTGCTTAATTCAACAAGGTTCTGGTCAGGATAAAAATCAATTAAACCCTCTCAAATTCATGGAAAAATATCCCCTAGGGTTTAGAACCTTCAAATTGGCTTTTGGAACCTATTTTGACCTAGATTGGGGTCCTAGCTCATTAATTGACTTAATTTGGGTTTTTATGCAAAATGTCCAGTCAAACGTGGTCAAACCAAAATTCCAACTTCACCATTGGATTCCTTACGTCAAAATTAGGTTTCTACCAAAATTTGGACTTAAGGGGAGGTCATCTTGACCTACTTTGCAAATTAGTACACCCAATTACATTTTGGCCCCTATCTTTTGAAAACCATTGCACAGACCCCCTAACTTCCTCACCACTCTTACAAATAGGTCCCTCCAGAATTAATGGGGAGAAATCCTACTCCGACGAGGAATGGAGGGGGAATACTCCCTGATTCCTCAGAGATCTCCCAGATTTGGAAGGGAGATTCTCTGAGGAATTCCCTTCCATCTGAGCTTGATCCTAATCCCTGATTCGCACCCAATCTCTCGTGCGAATGCACGAGAGATTTGGGTATCCCATAGACTTCCTACTCCGGCAAGGACTCTTGCATTTGGAAGCTTGTCTTCCAAGAACAAGAGCCCCTGCCAGTGCCTATAAATTGATCCTCAACCCTAGCCGCACCTCTTAGGCTCAATTTGGCCAGAATTCCATCTCAATTTCTTCTTCTTCTCCTCCGGCCAGGTGGTCCAATGAGCTCTGGCGAGCCTCCCTCCTCTTTCTTGTCACTCTACCACAATACCAGTGGCAGAGCTGTCCTCACCATCCTCCTCCGTATCGTGCAGCACCCGCGCGAGCATCCCTAGCCCCATCATCGCCGTCTTCTCCCTCCACTGGATACCTTCTTCTCCGGCGACAGCAGGTACTGCCAATCACCCTCTCTCCCCCTTTGTCCACTTAATTAGGTTAGAACCACTTGTCTCTATCCCCTTTTCAATTCCCCTCAATCAATTTCACAAAACATTCCTCGACTGCCACTGTCCGCCCACATCTTCCCCATCTCCAGCCAACCTCCAGAGAGACGCATCCGTCACTCCACACATCTCGCCACCAACCCCACAACCTCTGCCACAGTCCACTGAACATCTTCCACCCATCCACAGGTCACCACATGCACTCCACGCTTCCCCTAACCTAACCCATAAACTCGACCACAGAGAGACCTAGGCATGTATGCCTAGGCCGCCCCGTGGCCTACCACCCACCGTCCCACCTTTGCCTTCACACGATGAAGTTTCCCATGTATTTTAATGCAACCGCAAGGCCGTGATTGTGTGTGACATATTTTCACCACCTGCTGCCATTAGCGACAGCTCGAGGAGGTCGTGAGCTCCATCCCAAGCTTCGCGCTCCAGTTGTTAGGGTCCCAGAGGAAGCAGATGTGTGTGCAACCTTAGACAGCAGGGCAATTGGTTTAGCAAGGCCTCCAGCTGCAACAACTGTGGGAAGTCATCCTTTTGCAGGCAAATGCACAAAAGTTGGTGGGACATTAGTCCCACCTTGTAAATGTCTGAGTGAAGCGCATAGAATATGTTGAATTTGTGTTCTACTCTCTTCACCTCGAGACACACATGGGGTGAGGTCCTCACCTATCATGCCTCGTCCATGACATTCTCCCTCGTAGATCTGGCACCTGACCCGACTAGCCTACTGATCACTCCTCGCGCACCACAACCACGCCGGTGCGCCTAGACCTGGGCACGTGACCCGACCCGATTACTCGACTCTGGGAGAGCGTACTGAAGAGTGATATATAGAGAGAGAGAGACGTGGGGGTAGGTAGAGGGGTAGGCTTTGCTCTTCTATTTGTGCAGGGAAGAAGGAGAAGGAAGGCACAGCTGAAGTGAAGCTGACACTTAGCTGCAAAAGGAAGAAGAAGGAAGGAAGGCTGAAGAAAGAAGAAGACTCGTAGAGGAAAAAGAGAAGGAAAGACAAGGCAAAAGGAAGAGGCAAAGCCAAAGAGAAGAGGAAGTCAGAGAGGTAAGGCTGAAGAAGTAAGAAGAAAGAAAGAAAGGGAAAGACAAGCAGAAGAAAAAGAAGAAGAAGAAGAAGAAGAAAAGCTAAAGCCAAGGGAAGGAGAGCCAAAGAAGAAGAAGAAGACCCATAGAGAAAAAGGAGAAAGACACTGCAGAAGACAAGTAACTGAAGCATAGAAAGGAAGAGAAGAAAGAAGAAGAAGAAGAAGAAGAAGAAAGCTACAAGGAGAAGAATAGAAGGGCCATCATTTAAGATGTCTAATCTTATGATCAGATGTCCAATTTCTCTCTTTTTGCCACATTTGACTCTTAAATTCTTGCATTATATTCTGACTTACGTTTTGAGTAATTCTATGTGTTCAATTACATTATTGAGATTAGTGAATAAATTCCATTTGCTTCTTGTGTTCGACCTCGGATACTTAGGTTTTTGAGTAATAAATTTTTATTTGTTGACAATGCTTGGTCACCTATACTACAACGCAACTAACTATTAAAACATGATCTAGACGTGTCAACATTTTGGCACCGTTTCCAGGGAGCAATGTGCAATTTATCACTAGTCTCTACATTCTTTTTGATCATATTGAACACTAACTTGCCCTACTTTGCTTTGTTATGATCTTGCAGGTATTTCATTAGAAGATCCCTCCTGCAAGTCAACTACTCCAGGGCAGGTAATCTCTTTTCTTCCTTAAACCATCCCTTAATCTTTGAAAGGCAAAAGGAAGCAATTAATGAAGGAATTAATTGCCTTCTTTCTATAGTAATCACCATCTTTAAGGCAAACGTTTCCTGATTTTGTGAAAAGTTTTCAAACAGAGTGAAGTTGGAGCGATTTTTTTTAGATCCTATCCCACAAAATTCCTATGCCTAATAGAAATCACGCTTAATCTCCGTGGACAACACACTTCTTGCTTTTAAGTCCAAAGAGAACTTTTGTGAAAAAGAGGATTGGAAATAGAACCAAATTAGGGTTTCAACAGTAGGGTCTTGGAGTGCTAGTTCACACATGCCTGTATAAAAGGAAATAAACCCTCTCGCATCAGTGTGCTACCCAAGCCCTTGATTGAAGAGATCTAAACATGAAAAACCCTAAAAATTGAGCTCTAAAATCACTTTAATCTTAAAATCTTGGACCAAATAAACTGGGAGTCAAATCAGGGTGACCTCTAGGTCCCAAGCCTAGAATCATTCTGCCTTCAATAGGACAGGTCAGGTGAAGTTGACCCCTTGGGTCAACCAACCTCCAAATTAGGTCACAACATCAAAACATCTAAAGTTCAAGTGAAAACCCTAAAGCACCTTTGAAATAAAAGTGGTAGACTTAAGAGGTCAAGGTCCCCATTCTTGTCTACCTGGAATCTCAGTGACAAGAGAGGTCAGGTGGGGGAAACCCTGTAACCCGTGGGATGCTCTATCGTGTGGGGGTCTTTGCGGGACTCTCCCTCTCTGGCTGCCTAGGTAATTCTCAGGTGGATGATCTTCTAATCCAGGGGTATCATCTGCCCCAAACCTCCATAGTCATCCAAACGTCTTTGGGTGTCTTGATTGGGACAAAAACATCTCTAGTCCATCATCTTCTCTCTTTAGAGCACACACATACACACATATATTTTCAATGGGACTCATTATTCAGATCTAATCGCTTCATAACTTGATTCTACACCTTGATTCAAACTCTAATTCTACATCTTGATTCCACCAACTGATCCAAATATGTATCCAAACCACCTAGGACTACCATTCAAGAAACCTGAATATCGGAGATCCATGAAAGACAAGATGATTGGGGATGCCTTGAAATTCTATGAAAAAGAAGACAAAACCTCAACACCAGTAGAAAACATTCAGGTTGATGTCCCAACAATGACAACCTTTATCATAACTTGTGCCCAAGTACTATTGGCAGAAGCCACAAATGGATCAACCCGAGACTTGCTCATCACAGGATACATTGAGATGGAAAAACTGCACAATCTTAAATACCTTCAATGCATGACAAATCCTCGACTTTGGAAGCAACACCAAGATGATCTTGAAAAACGAGAAGAGATAATGAGTTTATTAAAACAAATTATCGACCAGAAATACTTGTATATGCAACAAACAGAGGATGAACCATCTTGGGAAAACATCGAGGATCAATCTGATCTCGGGTTTGAGGCACAAAATGGTTGTGGATTCCCAACCCAGATGGAGTACGATGTGCTTGATATTGAGGAAGATTGGGAAGCTCCAATTGCAAGAAAACACAATGTTGAGCCCACTCTAGACCATGAATCACCAGGCTTAGAATCCCAAAACTCCTGCAATAATGAGAGTAGAACTGAACCTCTCGAGGGTGTAAATTCCGTCCCTTATTCTGATAAGGTGACCTTCGAAGGTTATTCAGACCTAGATTCTAGTGATTCAACCAGCATCCTAAGCCTAGAATCTAGATCTGAAACCTATCGGGAAGATTCCGAGGTCCCATATGAGGAAGATCAATTTTTCAATGAAAAATATGATTTTGGGCCTCTATTTGATGAATATTCCTTGCCAACATCCTCAGAGGAACCAATCGATTTTTCGGAAGTCATGCCAATTTACGATATAGAAACTGAGGAGTTAGACGAGTGGGGTTTCAATTGGGTCTGCCCTGCCAGCTTAGAACCTGAGTCTCTACTAGATAAGGGCAGCTTTTTAAGCTCAGAATTGACATCTTGGCTAGACCCCAGTCAGGCAGCTGAATTTACAGCATATGATTTACTCTTTGGTGGAACTCATGATCATGAATCTCATTCAGATTTTGATTTTTGCACACTCTCCGATGATTTAGAATCTGACCATAACATCGAAGAAATCTACTTCCTGATTATAACAAGCCAATTCTCATTGAAGCCACCTCCTCCACACATACAAAATAGATCAAAACCCATTCTCTACCCTGACCCGCAACCAGACTCAATTTCTATTCTGATTCACCTCTCACTGAGCCATTTGCAGATGATTCAACCCCACATCTATACCAGGTATCGGGTATCGATCAGACTAATAATCATGAGCCATCATTCTCTGATCACCCCTATAGGGATTCCACACCAAGCACTGATTATTTTTTGGAACCCTACTTTGACCAGGCTGAGTCGACTCAGCCTAAACCCAAGTTTTCACTTCCATATCCATCTGAGCCACATTGCATATGGTGGGTTCCGCAACTGTTGATCTACATCTATCAACCCACCAGACTGATTGGGTTTGGGCTGCATCATTAGCCCACTGATCTTAATAAGCACTTGGTTGGACCAACCAGGCTCTTAATCAAGGTGCTTGTTTTACAAAACTCTGCTGATTTGACCACTCCCTCTCCACCCCATTTTCCTCTCGGCTGAAGGCGTTGAATTTAGCGCTTAACGGGAGGTAACCCGTCATTCCAAAAATAGAGACCCATCTGATTATCCGTCTGTACTCCACATCCATTGCACCTTGAGTTCAACCTTAGACAGTTGATCCCACCACTGGTACACGTACCAGAGCTTGAAATCATACGCATCAGTCATTTCTAACCCATTCACCCACTTGATGTATCCTATTCTAAGTCCCTGACCTCAACAGTATTTCGTACCCTCCATTTACAATGACATTGCAAAACTTTGGCATAGGGGGGTGATAAAGTGCATACATATAGAAACAAGAAAAGTCAGAAGGATTCTCAGAAAAAAAATTCGCATATGTCAAAAACACAAAAAAATTGAAAAATTATGAAAAAGAACAAAAAAATGCAGGGAGGAAATTTTGTGAGCCACATAATTTTAGGGAGAAAAAGAGAAAAAATGACAAAAAAGAGCACAAAATGAAAAAGAAAAAGAGATAGTCATTAGTAAGAGATTAAGGAATTAACTGAAGTTCTAAACCACATCAAGAAAAAAAAGAAAAATGAAAGAAAAGTGCTAAGGAGACAAAAAAAGAGATTAGTAGGAACGTTGATCTTAGGCCTTTTGGGCTAGACTCCTAGGCTTAAAAATTCACGTACCCACTAAGATCTGGATAATCCTCAAGAGGTTGGGGAAAATGCGAAGCTTAAGTATTATGTCTAAGGCTTAGGAAGTATTCGGCCTCGTTAACTGACCTTCAGTTTGTGGGATTCGGTAACCTAAGCACCCCAATCCACACACAATCTGGTTCAGTGCCCATAAATATCAAAATCATGCAAAAAGCGTTTCAATGTTCTAAAAAAAGTTGCCTAGATTATGAGCGGCCGATCAACACAAGTTGATTTGGACGAGTTCCCGACGTGGAGAGGTGGGAAATTCCCCTCCAAGATGTGTAACAACATATCATCTCCTCGGTGCTTGTCTCATAGGATATTTAAATATCCTACCTGGGGCATGTAAGCACTCTGTTGGTTCAGATACCATGAGAGGCATTATCTCGAAATGTCGATCGCTAGGGTCTAGATTCTACCACGGAACACCATGGGCGGGATTATCTCGAAATCTCGAAAGCCAGGGCTCTGGGGGTTGTCATGGGCAGTGCTATCTCGAAGCATCGACTACCAGGGACCCTTGAGTATTAATGATGGGGATGAGGAATCCGATATAGACCGTGTTGAGAAACCAATCCGAAGCTAGAAATAAAAAGAAAAGAGAGAGAAAGCTCTCCAAATAAATTAATCCTCTGTCGCTCTCTTACAAAAACACACTGCAAACTGAACCTAGGCTAAAAATGTCTCAAGCACGGGTGCTTTAACCATGGAATCTACCAAACCCTAGGATAGTTTCTACGAGCCTTAAAAACCTCTACGGAAGACTGAGGCAAAAGTGGGTCAGGTCCGAATTTTGGTTCATACTTGAGTACCTCTTGGCCTACTGTCAGCATTCTTAACCTAATCAAAAGAAAAAGAAAAGCACTTATCATAACTAGTAACAGACACTCAGGGTCTAGAACAGAAGTTAAAACCTGGAAATTTTGCTAAGGGACTAGCAAAAGCTAGGCATGGGGGTATGATGAGAACCTCATCATGAGCCCTAACTAGCTCATTTTGACCTATGAAAGAGAATAAGAGCTCCTACATAACCTCGAGAAGGGCTTAACTCAAGGAATAAGTGTTCTGAGAAGAAAACATGAAATAAAGGTTAAAACTGCAATTTTACCATTGCAGTACATAAACGAGATTTCTCAGAGGCAAAACACAGGTCAAATGGTCATAATAAGATAAAAACTGGTTGGTTCAGTCAGAAATGGGTTTATGTGTAATCCAGGAATTAAATGACATCTTGTAACCCTAAAACAAACTCGCTTAATTCAATAAGGTTCTAGTCATGATAAAAATCAATTAAACCCTCTAAAATTCATGAAAAAATATCCTCTAGGGTTTAGAACCTTCAAATTAGCCTTTGGAACCTATTTTGACCTAGATTGGGGTCCTAGCTCATCAATTAACATAATTTGGATTTTTATGCAAAATGTCAAGTCAAACATGGTCAAACCTAAAATCCAACTTCACCATTGGATTCCTTAGGTCCAAATTAGTTTTGTACAAAAATTTGGACCTAAGGGGAGGTCCTGTTGACCTACTTTGCAAATTAGTACACCCAATTACATTTTGACCCCTATCTTTTGAAAACCAATGCACAGACCCCCTAACTTCCTCACCACTCTTACAAATAGGTCCTTACAGCATTAATGGGGAGAAATCCTACTCCGATGAGGAATGGAGCGGGAATACTCCCTGATTCCTCAGAGATCTCCTCCCAGATTTGGAAGGGAGATTCTCTGAGGAATTCCCTTCCTTCTGAGCTCGATATTAATCCTTGATTCGCACCCAATCTCTCGCGTGAGCGCACGAGAAATTTGGGTATCCCACAGACTTCCTACTCCGGTGAGGACTCCTGCATTTGGAAGCTTGTCTTCCAAGCAAAAGAGCCCCTGCCAGTGCCTATAAATTGATCCTCATCCCTGGCCGCACCTCTTAAGCTCAACTTGGCCAGAATTCCATCTTAATTTCTTCTTCTTCTCCTCCAGCCAAGTGTTCCAGCGAGCTCCAGTGAGCCTCCCTCCCCTTTCTCATCGCTCTGCCACAATACCAGTGGAAGAGCTATCCTCACCATCCTCCTCCACATCGCGCAACACCCGCGCAAGCATCCCCAGCCTCGTCGTCGCCGTCGTCTCCCTACACTAGATACCTTCTCCGGCAATAGAAAGTACTACCAGTCACCTTCTCTCCCCCTTCGTCCACTTAATTAGGTTAGAACCACTCGTCTCTATCCCCTTTTCAATTCCCCTCAATCTATTTCACGAAACACCCCTCGACTGTCACTGTCCGCTCGCATCTTTCCATCTCCAGCCAACCTCCAGTGAGACGCATCCGTCACTCCACACCTCCACACGTCTTGCCACGAACCCCACAACCTCTGCCATAGTCCACTAAACATCTTCCACCCATCCACAAGTCACCACACGCACTCCACGCTTCCCCCAACCTAACCCATAAACCCAACCATAAAGTGACCTAGGCACGCATGCCTAGGCCGCCCCACGGCCTGCCACCCACCTTCCCACCTTCGCCTTCTCACGGCGAAGCTTCCCATGTATTTTAATGGGGCCGCAAGGCCGTGATTGTGTGTGACAGATTTTCACCACCTGCCGCCATTAGCGACGACTTGAGGAGGTCGCGAGCTCCATCCCACGATATGCGCTCCAAGTGTTAAGGTCCCAGAGGAAGCAGACATGTGCGCGAACTCAGACAGCAGGGCAATTGGTTTGCTGAGGCCTCCAGTTGTGACAACTATGGGAAATAATCCTCCTGTGGGCGAACGTGCAAAAGCAGGTGGGACATTAGTCCCACCTTGTAAACATCTGAGTAAAGCGCATAGAATAAGTTGAATTTGTGTTCTACCCTCTTCACCTCGAGACACACATGTGGTGAGGTCCCTCACCTATCATGCCTCGTCCATGACATTCTCCCCTGTAGATCTGGCACCCGACCCGACTAGCCTACCGATCACTCCTTGCGCACCATACCCAACCGCTGCGCCTGGACCCGGGCACGCGACCCGACCCGATTACCCAGCTCTGGGAGACCATACTGAAGAGTGATATACAGAGAGAGAGAGATGCGGGGGTGGGTAGAGGGGTAGGTTTTGTCCTTCTGTTTGTGTAGGGAAGAAGGAGAAGGAAGGCACAGCTGAAGTGAAGCTGACAGTTAGCTGCAAAAGGAATAAGGAAGGAAGGCTAAAGAAAGAAGAAGACTCGCAGAGGAAAAAGAGAAAGAATGACAAGGCAGAAGGAAGAGGCGAAGCCAAAGAGAAGAGGAAGTCAAAGAGCTAAGGCTGAAGAAGGAAGAAGAAAGAAAGAAAGGGAAAGACAAGCAGAAGAAGAAGAAAAAGAAAAGCAGAAGTCAAGGGAAGTAGAGCTAAAGAAAAAGAAGAAGACTCGTAGAGAAAAAGGAGTGAAACACTACAGAAGAGAAGCAACTGAAGTAGAGAAAGGAAGAGAAGAAAGAAGAAGAAGAAGAAAGCTACATGCAGAAGAATAGAAGGGCCATCATTTAAGACGTCTGATCTTATGATCAGGTGTCCAATTTCTCTCTTTTTGCCACATTTGACTCTTAAACTCTTGCATTATATTCTGACTTACGTTTTGAGTTATTTTAAGTGTTCAATTACATTATTGAGATTAGCGAATAAATTCCATTTTCTCCCTGTGTTCGACCTCGGATACTTAGGTTTTTGTGTAATAAATTTTTATTTGTTGACAACTCTTGGTCACCTATACTACGATGTAGCTAACTGTTAAAACAAGATCTAGCCGCATCAATAGGCACCGGTACTCAGTGCATCTAGTTTTGTACCAACTAAGTCACCAGATATTGGTACTCATCATGGGTACCGATACTTGTGACTCACAAGTTTGAGGTATAGTAGGCACTGTGACCTACATGTACTAGTACTCATTAAGGGTACCGGTACTTAGAAGGTCAAGGCACAAATTGACTTCACAACTGTGATCATTAGATACTGGCACTTATGATGAGTACTAGTACTTGATGTTCACAGTTTGAGGTAGAGGCTCAAACCTATGTCCTGTAGGTACCAGTGCTGATGAACTGTACCGTTACTTGCTAGAAATACCTTGAATTAGCAACTGAGATCAAATTTTAATGCTTTTCAAATCCAATTAATCTTTTAATATGACAAAGAAACATCTCTAAATTTTCAAATGAGCAATTGTTCGTGAGTTTGATACCTAATTATCTCTAATTTGATTTTACTTCCAATATCAATTTTTCTTATTTAGGAGACATACAAACTTTTAAGTGACAATCAATAAACAATAAAAAATCTTCACCCACTTTTATCTTCTTCCTTGTCATCATCCAAGCTTGCTATATTCTTGTGATTATCCCTATAAATATCACTTCAAAAAAACTCATTAGATTTAAGACAGTTTTATTAACACTAAAACATAGAAGGGAGGTGGAACTAGGTTCCACTAGGAAGGGGGGAATGTAAGGAGAAAAAAAGAAGTGGAGGAGGTACGAAATAGGAGGAAACAAAAAAAAGAAGTGGAGGGTGTAGGAAATGGGAAGGGAAATGCTGGAGATGTTGTCTTCATATTTTTTTTATATTGCTTTCTCTATTTTCATTTATTTATATATTTGTTTCATACTGAATGTTTGGAAAATCATAATATATATCGGAAATGCTATTGATTTTTCTTCTACATATCTGATTATTTGTTTTGTTTCTACATAGGTGAACATCAAGAAGAAGGCCAATAGGGGTGGCAAAGATCGAGCCACCTCCTAGTAGCCTTGGGCTTAGGCTTCCTGCCAGTAGCACTAGGCTCAACACCCCTGCTAGCAGCCCCAGGCACCCTGCCAGCAGTTTTTGAGGCTTGGAGATGTGGCTCGATATCTCCAGAGTTAGGGGAGGGGGGGCAAGGGGAAGGGGAAGAGTCTGATGCCTCCTCCAACAGATTTCGAGGAGGACGATCCTGACTATGAGGAGTAGGACACACCCGATGATGATGAGGAGGGGGAGGACAATGCTTCATTTGATGAGGGGAATGTTGGGTTAGATGATCAGCCAAAGTAGCTGGCCGACCTAGATAATTCCCAGTCGGGACCTTCTACACCATGCCCTCGCTATACTAGTATGAAAGTTCAATAAATAGTATGATTTATTTATTTCTTTGTAATTTAATATTATGTTATAATTTTGTCTTTTATGTACGGTACGTAGGGGAAGAAGTCCGATGAAGAATAGCAACCTAGAAAGACTTCCACATGGGATTCGCATTACAGTTAGAATCACACTAGCAGGGGAAGCAGAGGGCTATCCTCCATTTGTCAGTAGGCTGGGTATGCTGACGAAGGTAATCATCCCACTCTCCTACTTCAATTGGAGGAAGGTGCCAAAAGAGCTGAAGAGGCAACTCCTTTGAGAGTTAGAGGAAATTGGTAAAAACTTATTCACATTTTTTATATAATTATAAATTACATAACAATTACTGTTCTCCTACTAATGTAGGTGATCTTCGATTGGGGCGACAATTCGAATATCCCCAAATATATCCTCAAGTACAAAGCAAGATCCATGAAGATTGAAGATTGGAGATGAAGAGTAAGGCAAAAGAAAATTTTAACTTTATTTATTTCATTTTTCAATATAATTGCATTATTTCTAGCATTAAAGATATATATTTTAGTTTTATAAGAATAAGAACCATGATGAGCCATTACATAGTGGGCCTCTTGTGATATAGCTAGACATTCGAAAGGAAGTGTACAAGCATTAGCATGATCCAGTGATGTAGGTAAAAGCATTGTATATATCATAATTTAACTAATTTTGAAGTTAATAAATTCTACCTTTATTTCAGGAGCAGGCCTAGAGAATAAGGACAATGGGGCTAAAGCTCCAACGAAGACCCACGTCTTAGGTAGAAGGAGAATAGACAGGATGAAATGTTGTTACGTTAGTATTTCTATTTTTTTTTATAACCTTAAAAGATTTATAATTTATTTTAAATAACTCTTTTAAATTGCAGTCCCATATGCATCAAGGTGCCTAGCTTGATCGGGCAGGAGTATATGAGGCCACTCATAGCAAGCTGAGTCATGAGGGAAATAGAGAGTGGCTTCATGGCACATACCAGCAGAGACATGTAAGTTAAATTACAAAAAAAGAAAATCATTTCTTAATTAAATTTACATGATATTACCTAACGTAATTGAAAATTTTCAAGATAATATGGTCAATTTATTTCATCCGCCTGAAGATGCCAACTCTAGTACAGTTCAGCAACCACTATCAGCAAAGGAGGCATTCTAAACAGTCATACCACCCGAGCTTGGTGGGTTCGTGCGTAGTGCAGATAAGAGTGAGACCATCTCCAACTGGTATGGGAGAAAGGGGGCATTGTCCTCTTCAGCTGAGGTACTAAAGATGAGGAAGGAGATTACGGCATTATGCCAGTGAGATGAGAAGGAGCAATGGATTGAGGAGCTTACCACGTAGGTCAGGGACTCTGCAACGTAGTTCAAGGAGTTGGTTGTGCAGTTGTAGCAGTCGACTCAGACTATTCAAGAGGTGCTGAGGGTATTTCAGAGATCGTTGTGATGTTGACGTTGATTTAGGTGGTGTTGGAGGCATTGGTGCCCCAGCTTGATTTTTGTATTTTCATATGTTACTGTTTATACATCTACTTTATAGACATTACTATATAAATGAAAATTTGATTTTGAATCTCATTTTTCGTGTTTTCAATGAATGCCATGGTTTTGGTTGTGAGATTCTTTTTTACAGGATTTCTAATCTTTTACAGTTCTTCCATATATATAACTAAACTTAAAAAAAAGAAAACACTATTTTTGTTGGTTATAGAACTGACACCAATAATGTGTCGTCGATTTTTGGTTCAATCTCAACCATTATATAATGGACAAGAATATTATTATTCTCATCCATTTTTCCTAAATAGTCAAGAATAATGACTTAATCGATTATTATCCAACTAACGAGGATGCGCTTATTCTCGTCTGTTTTAGGTTCACCGACGAGAATGGGAACATCCTCATTAGTTGTAATCACCGTTGAGGTTAATGTTTATGTCAACAGTATATTTGAAACGGTCGAGAAAAACCTTTCTCCACCATTTAATACAGACGAGAAAGACACCCACACATTTATTGAGGGTCCACTTTTGTCCCGTTGCTAATGTTGTAAACACGTCAACAAAACATAATCGGACACAACATTCCTCGACCATATTTTTCGACCATAGAATCCTCATTGCTGACAGCCTTTAACCATCAGTCTTGATGAATATTCTTGCAGTGGATATACAAGTATATGTATTAGGTATATGTTGTACATGTGTATTAGTGTTAGTGTATTAAGTACGTGTATTTAGTAAATAAGTGTTAGTGTATTAGGCTAACTAACTAAATAGCTAAGTAATATATACATATTGTTTAGCCTACTATGTATATACTTTTGGAGGCTTATTTAATTAGTTTATTTATTCTCTCTTTATTTTCGTCTTGTCTTTGTTTAGAGTTTCTTTTAGGACAATATTTGTGTATATTAATCTTCTCTTTTATTTGATTCATTAATTTGTATATAATTAGATTGAAACATAGTTTAGTTTAGAATAATTGTTGATGCCTTTATTTTGTGTATTTCTTGAGGCATTGTTCATTGACACTAATTCATTTGTTTGTATTCATTTATAATTGACTTAGATTAGTTCATTCTTTAATTCTTTTACTTCTAACTTATTCTTTTGTAAATAAACTTAACATTTTTGGAATAAAAGATGATTTTAGATAATAGAGAGTGATGTATATTAATAACTACCTCCCAGTGAACGACCTCGAATAAAATCAGTAAAAATTATATATAAATAAAATGACATCTGCCTCGATTGCGACACTATAGAACTACAGCAAAAATAAACCCTAATAAACTAGCAATCCGGATTGAACATCACCCCTCAATGACATGGGTAGCCCATTTCAATAGCAATAAATCTCCAAATTCTTGAAGGTTGTATACTCGTAGTTGGATGGGCGTTCTTGGCTTGCAGAAATAATGTGTATCAGAAACATAAGTTCTCGCAGTGAAATAACGTGGTGGAAAAATCCCAAACAAAACTAATTATCAGTAAAACTAACCACAATGGATTAGATCATATCCACAAGGAGAAATAGATGCAATAAATTCATGAATATTTTCTTTTTGTACTCGTTCAATCGAGTGTGAAACCCATGGTTAAATCTAACATGAAATGTGACGAAAAGAAGACACACAATAACTCAAGAATGTAAGGTTATATGCATAATTTTTACTCAATAAAATATTCAATAAACATGTGATCAATCTATATAATTTCCAATTGCACTTGTATTAGACAGAAATTGTGTAAATCTTAATCTTGTCTCTCAATTAATAGTAATGTGGGATTTTGCTTTATCAGAAAGAGCAAGGAGATCAAATTTAGAGGCATCCATATATGCCTCTCAATTAATCAAGCACACCTTCCTTGTTCTCTCCCTCTCTCCCTCACGAACCTCTCTCGCCCTCAAATCTCTCTCATCTATTTTGGAAACATGAAATGACGATTCTCCTTCTCTCTCTTATTCTCTCTATATATATACAACAGGAAGAAGACAGAAAGGGGGATATCTCTTCTCTCATGAGAGGTTCTCCCTCTCCAGCATAATCTCCTCCTCACGAGGAGGAGAACCCTCTCCACCAGAACCAACTACCACAGCGTCTCAGCCACACCCTCACCACTGCGCTTCCACCACCGCATCTCGCCCATGTCCTCACCAACTCCATCACCGTGGTCAGTGGTGACAGTGCTAAAGCCATCACCATGCTCCACCTCCTTACTGCGACTTCGCACTCCTCACTAGGAATTCATCACTGCGCTTTGCCAATCAACCACTGTTTGCAAAGCATATAGCACGTATTTGATAGGAAATGCATCGTACTATAGTGTGCAATACGATCAAACAAAGATATTTAATAAAAGATAACGAGACTTGAGTCTCGGTCATTCATCTCTGGGAGGTGTTTATTTTACATTTGAATTCGATCTTTTACCGCTCTACTTTGTTTAAATTCGCACACCGATTTATGATTATTATGTATTGAAGTACAACATGCTTAGTTGCAAGTATATTAGGAATTGAAAATAGGCAACATTATTCACACAAGAGATATTGCAATGAGCTCATGGTGATTCACAACACATAGACATATATATATAGAAAATATATTTTTCATTCATTCATTTGGAGAGTGTTTGCAACATGAACTTGTAGAGGAAAGCTTGTACATGAATGCTTAAAAATGTAAAGCTAGCTATCAGAAAACGATCGCATACAAGAATCTACGAGGGGATTTTGCATGCATCATTGGGGGAGAATAATGATTACCCTACTAAGCAGTAATTAAAAGTAGTAAAACTATGAAGAGCATAAATTACTGATATAGATCTAGTAGAACAGAAGGGCATTCGGAGGCGGTCTTCGATGGCCTTGGAGTGGTCGGGAGGAGAATAAGGGGCGGCCAATGGAGCTTTTGCTGGCCCTTGGAGAGAGAGAGGAGTGGTCTACCATCTCGGCATGGTGTCCTTCATGGTGGTAGTCAACTCATGGAGATGGAGTGGAAGTGGCTAGCCGAAGTGGAGGTGGATGTGAATGGAGCGAAGGAAGTGAATGGAAGCCAATGGATGTGAATGGGTGTAAATGGCCACCCCTTAGGTCTTTTTATAGACCTAAGGGATTCTCTCTAGAGAGGTGTGGAACTCTTTAAAGGGAGTCCAAGAGTGGCCAGCCAAGTGGTTATGAGATCCAAAAAATGTGGATCTCAATTTGAATGCCTCTTGGTTGCTAAATTTGGCAACCAAGAGTGTTGCCATTTGGAGAGAGTTCTAGAGAACTCTAGATGTGTGGGAGTGCATGAATGGTTGTGTGTGTGTGTGTGTCTGTGTGTGGTCGTACCCTATGTAGCTAGGTGGTTTAGGTTAGGTCCTAAGGGGTTTAGGTAGGTGTATGCCTTGAATTAGGGATACAAACCCTAATTGCTAAGGGGAAATTGCAATTAAAGTTAGCCTAAGTTTAATTGAATGAGTGTGAACCTAATTGAGAGTGAAATAACTCAATTAAGTTGGGTTTAGGTGAATTGGACTCTCACTAAGTCCAATTGAACTTGTGTGGGTTGAGATCTAAGCTCAATTGGACTCAATGAGTCCAATTGACTTAGGTGAAGGTAAATGACTTTGATCTAAGTCAATTGGGTTTGGTGAGGACCTAATTAGGCCCTTAGGTAGGTCTAGAGGTGATGTACTAGGGTTAGGACACCTTAATTTAGGTTCCTATGGGGTTGGGATTAGGTCTAGGGAGCTAGAAATCCAAGATCAAGACTTGAATCTCAAAATAAAGACTGGAGATCAGTCCCAGACATCCAAACACAAAATCAGGCGACTTATACTCAAAAATCAGAAGTCCAGACTTCAGTTCTGGACATCCAATCTGAGTCAGGGGGAAGTCTAGGTTCTGTTTTGGGTATTCTGTAGAAATTGGACGTTTAACAAAGTGTCTGGACGTCCAATAACCCCGTAGAATTGGGTTTGAGGTGTGTGGGAGTTGGCTATGGGTCCTAGACGTCCTATAACTTATTTGGACGTCCAGATAAGGGTTGGAACTAGGGTTTTGGGCCTTCCTATGGTGCTATGACCTAATCTAAGGGTGGCTAAGGCTTGGGGAAGTCTCTAGGCTATCCTAGGGCTAGGATGGACCTAAGCTTTTCACATTTTACTGCTTTATTTCTACTTAATAGAATAGCAAACCTCAACTCCCTTACATCATTATTTCTACATCTAATATAAGTCTTATGCTCCAGCTCTGTTGCAACACTCGTTATTCCTGATCTAGCTTCAGATCCTACTCCAGATCAACTTATTGCCTACAATCGACATAATGCACTTAATCAGCACATTATAACATTATTTTATGCAAAGCTAAAGGAAAGTAATAAAGATGCAGATAATGGTTATGCATGCATGAATTACCCTAACTTACGCTAAGTCCTAGCCTAATCTAGGTCAATTAAGACCTATGATTGTTGCGCAATCAACCACCATGCTCCCATGCTTCTCCATCACCTTGACACCCACCATGATCGTGCTTCACCACAATGCAACGTCCACGATTGTGCCTCCTCCAGTGACCACTGCAACCTCCAACTGTGCAACACAACTATGAGTCACCTCCGATCCTCGCCGCCATGACCTATACTCTCTAGCTCTCCATCTCAAGGACCCACAATAATAACCACAACCACAGAACCATACGCCACCTCCCTCGCCCTTGCTGTACCTCCATCTTCTCTTCCTTGCCATCACCTAAAACTAGCGCCATCAAAGCCACCATCGCACCAGTGCTCAACCAGTCTCACATCCTCCACTCCATCAGCGGCTATAGTGATATGCAATAGCGCCTTCTTCATTCAACGTATCTTCCTCTTCTTCGAACATTATTCATCTTCTCCAACTGAAGGAACCCATCTCTACCTTCCACCCCCTTCCACACAGCCCACACGTCCAGCCACCGTTTGCACATCATCGACTCCAACGGATTCGCCGTGCCGACACAATCTCGTCCACGCACTCAGGGCTGACCACGATAGCCCATGCATGAGCGTGGACACTTGCCACCGCCGCCGCACCCCCTCGTCGTCGGCAGCAGCTTCGACCATCGTTCCCGTCACCGTGACCTCCATCAGAATGGCCTCACCATCCTCAACCTTGTCTGAGCTTCCCGCAGCCCGCCATCACCTCCTCTTAAGAAGAATTCCTCTGTTTTGGGTTCAATTATTATTTACCAAAAGTACCATTACCATATCACTATTCCCTTATTTGATGCATTAATATATTGAGGTAAATTGCAACAGTGCGCTTATGCATTCTCATATTTGTTTGGCTCTTGTTATGCACTTCATTGCACATTAGATTTGGATTCAGATTTGCACAACTTCTCTCTGATATGAGTGCCGTTGGAAATTACATGAGATGCCACTACTGATCACATCTTTAAAAAATATTTTATTGTGGAAAAATTGCATACATAACCTTACGTTCTCGAAATTATTGTGTGTCTTCTTTTCGTAGCATTTCGTAGTTGATTTGGGCATGGATCCTACACTCAATTGGGAGAACATAAAGGAAAAATATTCATGAATTTATTGATCTATTCCTCCTTGTGGATAAAACATCCTAACTATTCGTGGTTAGTTTTCATTGATATATATTTTTGTTTAGGATTTTCCACCATGATTTCCATTACTGCAACAACATAATGGCACCATTGCTGGGGAGGCAACAGACACAATAGATTTTCATTATTATATTTGAGATTATTCTGAGGTGCACATTGATATGACTAGTTGTTCGTTTTTCTGTGCAAGGAATCTGAAGAGGCAACAAGCATAGCTGAGCGACGACATCAACCTTGAGCGACACCCACACACTTGGAGAGGACGCAAAGAGAAGGAGACCTGGATGACACTTTCACAAAGGATTCTCCTTCATCGTCAAGTTTATTTCAATTCTGTCTTCTCGCCCTTATAGCAATTGGGGCTAATTTTTGGGGGTCTGTCCCCACATTCTTTAGCTCCTAGGGGCAATTTTTCTACATGTGTGATTCATTTCTTGCCAGCTTGCTCTAAAAGGAAAAAATAAAAAATATTGAGCTACTTGTTTAGGAGTTGCATACCCTTAGGTGCACACATTTAGGGGTGATTGAGCAGCATATTAGATCTCTCTCCTTGTATTGTGTACATATCTGCACAAAGATTGGTGGAGCCAGGTATATCATTCTATCTTTGCATCTAGCTTTTGTTCAAGCATTTGCATTTGGATTAAATTTCAAGACCACCAAACTAATTGAATTGACCTAATTCAGTGAACTCCTAACTAGAATTGTGATTGTTAATCAGATTCAACATTTAACCAAATCACATTTGATTTGATTAAAAGGACTTATATGTGATTCTTCTCAAAATAAAAATTCATTCGAGGTGTGATGCATACTTCTGACACTGAGCATGCACACTAGACACCACACTAGGTCTCGATCCCATAAGCTATAGGCACTGATCTCTTTTTCGGTCCAGACCTTCCTATTTTGATTTGTGGAGGTGGTACTATCTTTTCACTAAGAGTTTCAATACATAAATAAAAAGGGTAGTTAAGAGGCATCGCTTATGCATCGCCTCAAAGGAAGGGTTTGCCCTACTTGCATCCCTTTGTTCGTCCTTGGAGTAACTTCTCACTTGATCACTTAAGATTATCATTGAAGCAAGGTATAGGTCTTAGGGCACGCGAAGGTTGACTTAGGATCCATAATTGATTGTGTAACTTCTTTGGCCACTAATAAAGAATGTAACAACCTCTATTCTTCTCTAAAGAGCTTGTCAGAAATCTCAAGTCACAACCCCTCTTATACCACTAAAGTGGGAACGGACGGGTGCAAACTTGACCCCATTTGACAACTTTAAGGGGTAGGTTGGAGGTTGGCTCAAATCTACTACAAGAAAAGAGAGTCCCATTGCCTTGCGTTTGATTAGGGTGTGTTTTTCAAGTCATGGATTATAATAACTACTTCACTTCTTACTTTCACCCCAGAACATTGAATCCCAATCCCACGACTGGTAGTTATCCATCATCTGATGAACATTGGGATCCTTTCTACTCCTACTATAGGAGCATTGGTTTGATTCATTTCCAACCCAATGATGATGAGTAGAGAACCTAGGAGAAGGGTATCCCATCCCTAGCTCTCCCAGGACTATACCCACCCTTAACGATTTTGCTTATCAAGTTTGGACTAATACTCGTAGGCAACTTGAACCTAAGATTGACTATCCTCCTTAATCTGATAGTAGCCTATCCTCTTTTATGATAGAAATGCAAAAATAACAAAAAGAAATGATGGATTCTATGTGAGATTTTGAGGAATAGTCAAAGATTAACTGAAGGGATTAGCCAGCTTAGCGACCCTCCTACAGTCAATTCTGATCCCCACCTCTATACCCCTTATTGCCAAGACAATTTTGAGGAAAATAATGTCAACAGGGATCTTGTTTTGAGGAGTAGTTATCACTTAGATGTCCCTCCAAAGATATGCATACCAGAAGGCAATCCTTGTGATTATCCACCTGATCTTAATTGGAGAGGGAAGATGGTCCCATTAGATGAACTCGACCTGAATGATAGTATCTTTGTTATATTTGATGAAATGGGTCACAGTCAAATAGTGAACCCAACTCCCAGTCTGAATTTTGAGGTGGAATCTGTACCCCATCCAAAGGATGTTGAACATATACCTTACACTTGTTAGGACATTACACCTCAGTTAGATCTTCCTGATGATTGTGATTCAAAAATTTACAAATTCCAAGAGTCTTAGAAGCTAGATGAAATCATATTGGAAGAAAGTGATAATAACTACGATTCTCTTCCTAGGGGACCAACAGCTATCATTAAACATTCTGAGGATTTACAGGTACCCAACACAAGTGACCGTGAGAAAATTGAGACTGAATTGAAAGACTTGGATCAATATTGGTCTCAGCAACATGAAGAGTTGATTTTTGAGGAAGATAAGGAAACACTTGATCCTGGTGTGAAAGTTGTTCTTGAGTCTCAAGGGAAAGAGGGACGAAATGTAGAAGTGGATGATGATGACTTTGAGGGGACTGGACTCAGAGTATGGAGTTACTCTAGAGGAGAATATATTTTGTTCGACTTACCCATGAGGATCTGACTAATTTAGTCAAATCTAGATTCCTACATACCTTTGACTATCAAGATCATCCTCTCAAACATTCAGAAGAAATGGAAGCAATTACTACTCTTGAGGAACAAATCTATACACCCTAGGGGCAAGATCTTAACATTGGACAAGAACCTGGGGATGTCGTTATTGAGGTCACTCACAACCCTATTGCTTCCAACCCACTTCTACTTGATAATGAAATGGGTGACACCCTTAAGTAGCTCAATTTGGAAGATGAACATTTGGGCCCATTCCAGGATGCGCACACCAATGATAGGTAGCATGAAAATAAATCAATTACTAAGGCTACTTTTGATGACATTCAGGAATTGGAATGGTTGTAGAGGATGAATGTCGAACCACTCAAACCCTCTTTGACCCTCTTCCCGACCCTACAACTGAGAGACATCCACTCCTGTAGAAATAGCTTCCAGAAATCTCTGCTCACATTCCTTCTTTAAAGGGGGATAACCCGACTAATACATCTTGTGGTAAAGTGGTGGGTATGGATCGACCCTTGTCCATGTCAGCCCATCAATCTTATGGTATCCTTCGTTGCATCCTCTATTTCCCACACATATCTACTTGAGGAGCCTTTTCCTCCTCGTTGCACACTACCTAAGGTCACTACTCATGTGTATCATGTAAAACCTCCAATAAGATCTCAGGAGTACCCTATTTTCACTCACATCTGGTGAACATTTGGCATCACTATCCATCACCAGCTTGCTAACATCTTGGGTTACTTACTCGCCAGGCTAGGTTTGTTATGTATCTTCTTTGGGTCTCCTTCTGCTTCCCTTCCAGAACCTCATTTGCGAGATATCCCAACTCCACCTCAGTTATTATCTTTCCATGCTTTTGCTTTCCAATGAGGACATTGTTAGATTTAGGCATGGGGGGGTATAACCTGAGGTTATTCATAGCATAATACATATTCTACATGCAATTAGGGCATCCATCTTGGACAAAAAAAATGAGAGAAATGAAAAAGAAAAAGGAAGAGAGAGAAAGAAGGAGATGGAATCTTTATGAGCTAAATTGCAAATATGTTGAGAAAGAAAGAGAAAGAAAAAAAGAAAGAGACACAAAGAGAAAATGTGCAAAAATTGTGTTGGTCCCAACATTTTTTTATGGAAGAGTTACTTAAGTTCTGGGCTAGAATGAATGATCAATTAAATCTGAAAGTGCTAAAGAAAAGGAGATAAGTGAGGGATACCTACTTTAGGCCTCTTGGGTCTATTTTAGGGCTTAAACACTCATGTATTTGTTAAGTCTGGACTATTCCTCAAGGGGTTGATTGAGTTATGAGGCTGATGTATTATGTCTAAGGCTTAGGGAGTATTCAGCTCCGTTGCCTACCCTTTGGTTTGCAGGACTTGGTAACCTAGGAACCCAAAAATCACACATTGGTCTGGTTCAGTGCGCATAATGAAGAATAATGCCAAAAAGTTTCTGTTCTGAAAATGTTTTCCTGAAAAGTTGACTGAGGGGTGGCTCAAAGGCACAAGTTGATTGGATGAGTTCCTGGCATGGAGAGGAGGAATGAAAAATACTCCCCTCGAATTGTCTCCTCGATGCTTGTCTCCTAGGATAACTAAATATCCTATCGGGGGCACAAAAGCACCTTATGCTGGTTCAGGTGCTATGGGCAGCATTATCCCGAAATGTCGATTGCCAGGGTCTGAATTTATCTATAGAACGCCATGGGCGGCACTATCCTGGAGTGTTGAAAGCCAGGGTTCAGGGGGTTGCCAAGGGCGATGCTATCCTGAAGCACCGATTGCTAGGGATCCTACGAGGATTGTTGGTGGGGACAAGGAATCCAATACAGATCGTGTCTAGGTTCAATCCGATGTTGGGTTTAGGGGAATTTAAAAAGAAAGAGAGAAAACTCTTGAAATAACATCATTTGCCATATCTCTTACTAAAAATGCACTGGCAAATTGAACCTAGACTTTCAACACATATGCACGGATGCTTTAACCACTGGGGTCAATGAACCACTGAGTAGTTTTTGCAGGCCTTAGAAACCTTTGCGGCAGATGAAAGACTAGGGATAGTTAGGTCTGTATCTTGGTTGGTACATGAGTACCTTTAGGCCTATAGTTGGTATTTCAATCTGATCTCTAGAGGTGTGGCACAATAAGGCATCCTGACAGTGAAATCTGGCGTAGAGATCTAGTCTATTTCATATGATTTTGCTCAGGACTAGCAAAACTTAGGCATGGGGGTATTTGATAGGTCCACTTAAGTGGACTAATTTAGTGCTGAAGTCATAATTATGTGGATGAGAATTTAATCTAAAGAATGCTTGGTATTGAAAAAATAATGTGAGCTCTAGTTTTATCATTTCATGCATTAATTACATTAATCTTTGTGGAAGGACTAATTATTCACTTTAAAAGACATCCCATCATATTTCAATTTAGGATATCATAGTAATGTGGGATTTTCCTTTAGTAGGAAGGGCAAGGAGATCAAATTTCTAGGCATCCATATATGCCTCTCAATTAATCAAGCACACCTTCCTTATTCTCTCTCTCTCCCTCACGAATCTCTCTCTCCCTTAAATCTCTCTCTTCTATTTTGGAAACATGGAATGAAAATTCCCCTTCTCTCTCTTATTCTTTCTTTCTATATATATAATAGAAAGAAGATGGAAAGGGGGATATCTCCTCTCTCATGAGAAATCCTACCTCTCCAACATCATCTCTTCACGAGGAGGAGAACCCTCTCTCCACTAGAACCAACTACCATAGTGTCTTGACCACACCCTCGCCACCACGCTTCCACCACCGCGTCTTGCCCACTGATGATAATGTCATCATCAACCATATCTAGCTTTAATTAGTCAGAATCCATTAATAAATGCTCCTACATAACAGGTAGAAGTTTGTAATTCATTGCATATCCTTTCTAAGAGAAATGCATTAAAATAGGGATAAATATGTAGGTTTAATAGAATATCCTAATTGTAGAGCAATTAAGAGGTTTTCCAAAGGCTAATTAAAGGTCAAAGGTTCTTAAATGTCTAATAAGAGGGTCCGTGCAGAAAGAAACAAGTTTCCATGCATTTCAAAAATTAATGGATATCTGAAATCCTAAAAGAAAACCCGCTTAATTAACTAAGGTTTTGGTTAGGATAAAATTTATCTAAACCTTCAAAAAATCATAGGAAAATATTCTCTAAGGCTTGGTATGCTTGCTTTGACCTTTAGAACTCATTTCGACCTAAAATAGAGTCTTAGACAAATAGTTGCCTTAAATTAGGTTTCTACATAAATTACCAAGGGAAACTTGGTCAAAACTAAAATCCAAGTTCACCATCAGATTTCTTGGGTCAAAATTAGGTTTTTATAAAAATTTGGACCCAATCTGAGATCATCTTGACCTAGTTTGCATTTTGGTCCAGTCTAACTCTTTTCTCTCACACACATACCCTTAACTTTCAAATTCTTTGCAAATGGACCCCTAGGTTTGTCATCTTCTTTGGAAAATGGTCCATACCACCATTAGAACCTTCCATCCATACATGGAAGGTTTCCATCAAGTTTTTCTCCCTAAATCTGCGGTGGATCTCTCCCAAAAATGGGAGGACTCCTGATGAGATCCTCTTCCATCTGAGCTTGTTCATGGCCTTCCAAACCTGTCTAAAAGCTTGTGCGAACTCTTGGAAGTCCTAAACTTATTCCATGAATTTTGAGCTTTCAAGCTTGGTTTCCATGTTTGAAACTCGACTCTAAGCCCTATGAAATGACCCACAATGCAAGGTCATCATCCTTAGCTTATTTTTAGCTAAAAAACCTCCTTCTTCCCTCCTCTCTAGCCGAATGCTCCATGAGCTCCAGTGACCTTCTCCGACCACCTTCCTCGTCTACCCTCATAGACCATTGCATGTGGATTCCTCTTCCACAACTTCTTCTGCACATTGCAATACCAGCAGTTGCCACCTACGCCCCTTCCTCGTTGCCGCTCCTATCACCTAAGATTTCATCTTCCCCATTTCTGGCATACCACTCACTCGACCTGACCTGCCTAATCTAGACACTCCTTAGCTACGACCCCACATGCCCAGCCCTGGACTCAGTTACTATGCATGCTCGTATACCCGATTATCCGGCTATTTGAGAGAGCAAGGGAAGGAAGGAAGAAGAAGAGAGTGAGGGGGAGGGGAGGGTTTTTCTCCTCTGTGCTTTGTGAGACACTTAGTCACTGAGAAGGAGAAGACCCTTAGAAGAAGAAGAAGAAGCTAAGGTAGAAAGTGAAAGGAAGAAGAGGCTCTATGAAGAAGCTGAGACTGAAAAGGCTCATGAGAGAAGAGGAAGAAGCTAACAGCTAAAAGAGGAAGAGACTGAAGGAAGGAGAGAAGAAGAAAGCATAAAGATCATAGAAGAAAGCACTGTAGAAGGCGACATTTAAGTCGTCTGATTTGCAAAGTAGATGTCTAATCATTGTTCATTTATTTGATTCATTTGAGTAATTGATATGTGCTTAATTAAGACTATTAATTGGTGATTCAAATTATCATTATTTTATCCTAGACATTTTTTGCCTCATTAAACTCTTGATATACTCATGTTATACATTAAATATCAATTTTGAGTAGTTATTCATTGAATATCATTATTCTTGCCTTTTCTCTGTGCTCATTTATATTTTAACTGAGATTAGCACGTGAATTCCATATCTACTCCCTGTGTTCGACCTCGGAATTCATTTCTTTTAGATATTCGAGTAATAAATATTATTTGTTGAGAGATCTATTTAGGAGACTTTACTACAATGAGACACTTAAAACTCTTATCTAAGATCCCTCCAAGACCTAAGTCCTCGCCAACTCCATCATCGTGGTCGTCGGTGATAGTGCCGCTGCCATCACCGCACTCCACCTCCTTACTATGACTTCTCACTCCTCACCGTGAGTTCATCACTGCGCTCCACCAATCAACCACCATGCTCCCCTACTTCTCCATCACCGTGACACCCACCACGACCGTGCTTCACATTTGTGCAACATTCACGACCGTGCCTCCTCCGACGACCACCGCAACCTCCAATCGTGCAACACAACTGCGAGTCACCTCCGACCCTCACCGACATGACCTCTGCTCTCTAGCCTTTCCTCTCGAGGACCCACAACACTAACCATAACATAGAACCGTATGCCACCTCCCTCGCCCTTGCTGCACCTCCATCCTCTTCCTCACCATCACCTCCAACCGACACCATCAGTGCCACCATCGTACCTGTGCTCAACTGGCCTCACATCGTCCACGCCATCAACGGCTACAGCAATCCGCAATAGTGCCTTCTTCAGCCAATGCATCTTCCTCTTCTTTGAACATTGTTCATCTTCTCCAACCAATGGAACCCATCTTCACCACCTACCCCCTTCCACGCAACCCACAAGTCTAGCCTCCATTCATGCCATCGACTCCAACAGACTCGCCGCACCCTCACGAGCTCGGTTGTGCCCTTAGAGTTGACCACGATATGCCGCCCATGCACATGGACACCCAACACCACCGCTGCCCCTCCTCATTGCCGACGGTAACTCTAGCAATCGTTCTTGTCATCGTGACCTCCATCAGAATGGCCTTGCCTCCTTGACCTCCTCCGAGCTTCCCGCAGCCCACCATTGTCTTCTCTTTGCATATGCACGAGGGGAAGAATTCCTCTATTTTGGGTTCACTTAGTATTTACCAAAGATGTCATTGCCATATCACTATTCCTTTATTTAATGTATTAGATATATTGAGGTAACTTGTAGCAGTGCACTAATGCTTTCACGTATTTGTTTGACTTTTGTTATGCACTTCATTGTACATTAGATTTGGATTCAAATTTGCACAACTTCTCTCCAGTATGAGTGCCGATAGAAATTACATGACATGCCACTACTGATCACATCTTTATGGAATATTTTATTGAGGAAAAATTACCCACATAACCATATGTTCTCTAATTATTGTGTGTCTTCTTCTTTTCGTCGCATTTCGTAGCAAATTTTGGAATGGATCCTGTACTCAATTGGGCAAACATAAGGGAAAAATATTCGTAAATTTATTGATCTGTTCCTCCTTGTGGATATGACATCCTAACTATTCATGGTTAGTTTTCATTGATATATATTTTTGTTTGGGATTTTCCACCATGATTTCCATTACTGCGATGACATAATTTTTTGACGTATCATCTTCCAAGTGAAATATCTCGATCACCATCTAGCTAAGATGAGCTGAATGGAGCTAGAGAGTGCTAAACCTAACTCAGGTGAGTTGATGTCTAGCTGTGATGAGCTGGATATAGCTAGGTTCCAACTGAATTAAGCCTCCTCTTCATCTGTTACCTTCCTGAATGTTAGGATTTTAGGGATCTAGCTATCTGTTCATCCTTAACACTCAAATAAATGTGTCAAAAACACAAAAATTATGCAATGCATGCCTACCTTAGGAATTGCCTAAATGCAACCTAGAAACCCATCTATGGCGTTAAAACCCTAAGAATTAAATTGATTTTATGGCATAAAATGGTGATAAACTGGCATTTATCACACCTCCATGATTATTTTTTGCTAGTCTCAGCAAAATTTATCATCACAAAATGGATTTTTGGGAAAGGCTAATTTCTTTTACTTTTGAGGAGGGGATTACGAGACCTTGGTTGGTTAAAACATGAAAGGCATGGGATTTGTTATAGATAAACATCGAGATTCATTTTCAAATCCAAAATTACATGAATCGGGATCAATGTATCTTCCAAAAATTCACAAGTTAACTCCTTGTTAATTCAGATGATTTGAAATTATTTTATGGTTAGGATTTCCCTGGCTCTTGGATCCGATTCGCAACTTGCATGATCCTTTAAAACCTTGTGTCTGTGCTTGTGAATGCCAAAATTTATAAGGTCATGCTTTTGTTTAAATTTTTATTTTTATTTATTTTTATTTTTTTGTCTCCCCTATGCTTATTCCTAGCTTAATCCTACAATAGATGTGTCAAAATCATCATTCCCGTTACTACTCCTCGAGAGGGCTCTGGCGATAGCACTTCGAGATAGTACTGTCCAAGACACCACCCAGGATCTCACAACCCCAAAACACAATGTCATGTAAAGGGGCACTCCAAGCAAACTCAAGCTCTTACTCCGACACTATGGATAGAGCACCGTCCAAGACCACTAAGCTGTAAAATTTGTGCCTTAATGCTCTGTCTAAAGATATGAAATCTAAATATGGAGCAATGTCGAGGCAGCAACATGTTGACATCACATCCTCAAAGGAGGCATTTTCCTCCTTCTCAATGGTGGAAACTCAAACCAATCATTTGCTTCAGATTTCACTAAGGCTAAACAAGAGGTTTTTTCTAATTTCTAAATGTTTTCTAGGTGTTGGCTTTTGTGTGAAATTTGACACAAAAATTTTGCAAGAGATGCAAATTTTTGGATCAGAGACTAAGACAAAAAATTTCGAAGTCACGAAAGGAGATCAAGTCACCTAAATCATCATGAGTTTAGGTGGAACTTAGAGAAGGATACTTGATTTAGTCTAAAGATAGACCCAGATAATCTAATAATCATATCTGCATCCTAGTCCCTAGTTTTTTAAAGATTAAATCCCATTGTACCTTAAAATAAATCCTCAACCTTTGCCCCGATTTCAAGATTTCCTCAAAAAGTTTTCAACATTTTTATTTTTTTTGGTATGCAAGCAAGAGAAAAACAAAAATTTTGAACGTTTTAGGTTTTAAAAATCTTGATTCGATCATCAAAATTTAGAAACAATCCCGCATGCTTAAGATATGGCATGTTGATAAATGCTAGTTTATCATCATTCTTATGCCCTACAACAAACCTAGCTCTTAGGATTTTAACTCCGCAAACAGGTTTTTGGGCTGCATTTAGGCATCAATTATGTTAGGCATGCATTGCATATTTTGTTGTATTTTTGACACGTCTATTTGAGTGTTAGGGACGAACAGACAATTAGATCCCTAAAACCTTAGCGCTCAAGAAGGCAACTGGTCAAGAGAAAGCTCATTCCAGCTGGGACCCAGCCAAATCCAGCTCATCATAGCAGGATACCAGCTCACTTGAGTTAGAGTTAGCTCCATTAATCTCAATTTAGCTCATCTTAGTTGAATGGTAGCTCATGATAGCTCATCCTAGCTCACCCTAGCTTAAGTTAACTCAGATCCTACTCAACTTAATTGAGTCTAGCTCACCTTAGCTCCAATCAGTTCATTGGTAGCTCTAGCTTGCTTAGTTAACTTGACTAGAGTTCACCTCTGCTCAGGTCCAGCTACTTCCAACTCCACTCAACTCAAGTTAGCTAAAGATGACTTCATACAGCTCAAGCTAGCTCAAGTACAGCTCTCGGGGACTCCACTTAGCTCAACTTAGTTAAGCCAAGCTACCTTAGCAACTCCAGCTCACTTAGTCCTCCCTGGGAAAATCAGACGCAACTCACCACAGCATATTTCAGCAGAAGCCAGCTTACTTTAGCTTGGCTTAGCAGGTAGTAAAGAACTAGCAAGCTAAGCCAGCTAACGTAGCTCCCTGCAAGTCCCTTTAGCAGCTACCAGCTCTAGTTCAGCTCCAGAGATTCCTTCTTCATCTCCTCTTCCCTAAACCCTAGCTCCATCCCACCTCCTCCTCTAGTCAACTACTAGCTAAGCTAGCTTACCAAGCTTAGCTTAGCTACATCTTAGTTCCCACTAGCCACCCACCACCTAAAACCCTAACCTAGCTCCACCTCAACTTGGCTACTAGCTCCACCTAAAAACACCTCCACATCCCTCCCATTTTGGCACCAACCACAACCTCCACACCTCTTCACACCACCACCTCCAAAAACCACCAAGAAGTTGGTGCCGAAATCTTCCCTCCAAGAACCCCCCTTATCTCCACCTTACACCTAAGCTACCTAGACATCCTAACCCTACACCTACTCCCCTTCTAGAACCTTAAACTTGCAGCCAACTCAACACCACTCTAACCACCTCTTAACCACCATAAAAGTGGTTCCAACAACACCACCACCACCCCTTCATTTGGCGCCAGTTATCCTAAACCCTAGGATCCCATAACCACAACTTAAAACACCATCCTACCCTTGCACCTACCCTCCACTCCACCTTAACCCCACCACATAAAGAGTGGTGCCAACTTGACATAAACCCACCTACCCTCATATGGCGCCACTTAACATCCACCATCCATCTCCCAACCACCACCCTATAACCTAATCCTAACCATACAACACATCAACCTGCCCCTTAACTCTAACCTACATAGAGTTGGAGCCGACATTACTCCACCCACCATAACTACCACCTCATTATTGAATGTTGGGTTGCTACGCTAACGTGTTTGGTTTTGAAAACCTGTCGTTGTAGTTTGAAAGCGAAGAACTCGTGTTCAACAAATAAAATTTATATCGGAATGGAAATCCTGGGTTGAACATAGGGAGGCGAACGTTTGATTTAAAAACTATGCATTTGTTTTATTTGTCACGAAGTAATTCAATTGATTAAAACTATCTAACTACTTACAATAAATAGAAAAGAGAGAGAGAATAAGAGAGAGAGAGAATATTACAAACAAAAACCAAAGCGAGATGTAGAATAAACATGGAATTTCATCATAAGAACGATTGTTCATTACATTAGAAAGCGGGAAAATGGTTACACTAGAAAGCAGTAAATCTACTCTAGAAAGTAGTAAATCTATTCTAGAAAGCAGTAAAAAAGAATGGGGAGAGAGATATCCTCCTCGACGGTCGCTTGGAGGATGAGCCGGACGGGACGATGCTTGGATGAAGGAGGACGGAGTAGGATGAAGTAGAAGAACGGGAATGAGGCAGCATGTCATTGTCGTCACGGGATCCACTTCCAAAAGGGGATGAAAAATTGACTTTATCTCATGAGAAGCATCCCGGGTGTGGAACAAGCTTCTCTTGAGCTTTGGAGAGGGACAGAAGAGATGCAAGGGATGAGAATTTCATGTGGAGGGGGTTTCCTTTTATTGTTGCAAGGAGTGGGGGCATTTTGGTCATTCCAATTTTAAAAACATTAATTCAGGACCTTCGTAAGATCGGACAACTTAAATCGCACCTCCGCCCGCCTCCTCTGCGCACCCGCCCACGTGTGATTTCGCATGAAGCGTGGCGTGCGATACGGCATGAGCGCAATTGCACGCGCACGACTGCTCGATCACAATCGAATGACCAATCACACCCGCTCGCCTGCACCGCTCGCCCACTCCTGCGGATTCGAACCCACGATAGCGCCTCGCGATAAGGCACTCACCTGCTGCGCTACGTCGTCAAGATAGTCACGCGGATGAAATCTAGCATGCACATCCACAGCCGCTGGATCAAGATCCAACGGCCCAGATTACACGTTGGATTTCCTTTGGAGAGGCAATGGCGGTCTTGAGGGTCGGTTGGACGGCTGAGATGGTGCCACGTGGTGCCATCCTGGCCGTCCATCTTCTGGATGATGTAGATGGTGCCACGGTTGTTGGATTGAGTCGATTTTCACGCCGTTAAGCTGCGATCGTCAACCCGAGTCCATCCATGTTGTCGGATTTGTCATTTGAAGTGTGGATTCACACCATCTTGGCCCTTGATCTTCTAGGGTTCCCCGGTCACTAACTGATGCTACAGATATCTGATTAGGGCGATATTGGAGTCGTTGAACTCCAATCGTCGTCCTGATCACATCTGTACGGTTGGATCTTCGATCCGAGGCCTCGATAAAAAGTTTGCCCTGTCCATGAACATAAAATGAGACAATTAACCTCCATTTTATTCAAACTACTCTAAATGCAAGATGATGCATGTTATCAACATTTATAGCATGCAATGCAATCCTATGCTTAAGAACATGCATAAATAGACATCTTAAGTAGTATAAACATGTTTACATCACTCATGCATCCTTCAACCTCCACGGCAACTGTAATCCACCATCCATCCACCAACTTCCATATCCCAACCATCCATAACACCACTCTTCCCTTAACCATAGTCAACACCAACCTCCACCCCCTTTACTCTATAAAAAGACCCATAACCACCACCATTTCCTCCATCCTTTAGCTTCATATTTTCCACCTTCATCCCACCATATCCAAGGCCAAGAGAAGAAGGAGAAGAAGATTAAGAGGACACTCTATCCCCTTGGTGCCTTCCCCTCTTCCCTTCTCTCTTGTGCTTCCACTAGCCAGAGGAGTAGCCAGGCAAGCAAGACCTTAGGAGGAGGTCTTGAGGGTGGTGCATGCCACCTTAGGAGGAGCCTTGTGGGTGGAGATCATCCACCCTTGGAGGAGCAAGGGCACACCCCCTAGGGCTTGTCAAGGAAGACACCAATTTGGAGGTGTTTCTCATGGGAGGAGAAGGAGAACATGTTTTCAAGCCCAGGAGCAGCTGAGCTTGGAGCAAGAAGCCTCTCCACTTCACCATTATCATCAAGAGGATGTGTTTATTTCTTTTGTATTTTCGTTTTAGAGTAGAATATTTCCTATACTTGTCTTTTGTAAAACATAATTCTACTTAGTTAAAGTTGCCTTCTTTTCATTTTTGTTGCATCTTTGCTAATTGTTGTTTCTAGCACTTTTCACTCCCTCTCTCTAATTACCCTAGGTCTCCACTTCCTAGGGTGAGCTTACAGCGAGGCCATTTTTGTCACTTAGGTACTAGCATTAGCAATTAAGTGTGATCATTTTCTCGCATACATTTGCATAATCTCCTGTTATTTAGAAAGCCATAAAAAAATTCTTATATTCAAAAACCTAAAAAGAAAGTTGATTTCCTTTTTGTCAGGCAAGATTCTTAAAAGGTGCATTCTCACCTCCTTGGATTACCCTAGATACCACCATTATCTAGGTTTATAAATTTTGAAAGCGATTGCAAATTAGCGTGTTACAATGACTCAAAACCCACTTTTTACAAATCATGCTTTTCTTCGCATCACCTTTTGGCATCATTGCCGGGGAGGCATGACTTTTCATTTAGTAATTCTCTTGCTTGATATGTGGATCTCATCCCCTTCTCTCTCTTCTCTCTTGTGTGTGCAAGTATTGCAGGAAGAAAGCAGGATTTTGAAAGCAAGAGCTTGAAGTTCCTTTTCTTCCAACGGATTTCAGGTTGGTTCCTCTTTCCCTGTCACATTAACCTTTGAAAACTACCAAAAAAACTACTAAACCAAGCTTTCAGGATCATAAATAATTAAATCAAGTAGAGTGGTGTCCTTAAAATTTCATTGGTTACTTGTTTGTATAATTTCACACCACTCTACCTTAAGTGTTGGTGTTCTGATTTTCGGGTCCAAACTTCTATCCAGACTTCAAAAATCAATTTTCAACACCATTGGCCTCCTAAAATCTTGAAATTTCACCCAAAGATTCCAAATCAAATTAAGAACATCTTTTCTAAATATCAGAACAATTGAAGTTCTAGAGAATTTTTAGAAATTCGTGGACCATAGGTGTCATCTCCTCTTATTTCACTATTTTGCTACTGTCTGCGAATTTTAGAATTTTTTCTACTTATACAATTTTTGGAAATTTAATTTTCTGGAATCTTATGAAATTCTACACATCATATGAAATCACAAAAATTTTTGATGGCCGGTGGTGGTACAGAAAAGTCCAAAATACGCATGGGTATCATTTCTGGACTTTGACACCAGCACAAAGAAAAATCATAAAAAAATATCAAACAAAGTCGTAAAATCACAAAAAAATATTATTTGGAATCCTTGTTTGGGTTTCCTTCCAGTAGTTGTGTTTCTTGCTTTGTTTGGACCACAAATTAAAAAGAAAAAGCCTGAATTAATTTACTAGTAGTAACATTTCTGCTTAGGGATCATAGGGATCAATTCAATTAGGGTTTCTTTTCATTTTTTAGAGACCCACTTTTTAAAAGGAAATCTACATTGAACAATACAAATTGATTTCTTTTTTATTATGTATCTTAAACTTGTTTGAAAACTTAAAAAGAAAACCCTAAAAGACTCTATGCTAAGTCAAATCCTAAAAGCAGAAAACAAAAAAAAGTTGTGTGACAACTTTATTGATATTGGAATCACTCTTTCCAATCTTTGCATACACTAAAAAAATTGAAATAACAGGGCATTACCCCAATCAACGCCCTCCACATTCTCGTGCACAATTTGACACCCAAGCCAAAATTGAAACAAGTACTCATTTGACCACTTAAGGACTTCACCGAAACTTAGGCTTGATATCCAATATCTAAGAAGTACTAAGTGCTCCTAATTCCTTTTGAAATACGCGGTGACAGACTTAGAGGGAAGTCAAATGATGGGTGTGGGTTTACACGAGCCCCTATTGATTTTCCCAAGAAATGCTTGGGCCCAATCCACCACTTTTAGTCTAGCTGGGTAATCTTAAGAAATTGGGTTCTCTTATTAATTTCTTCCTTATTGGGTTCCCAAGTCTTAGGTTGCATTAAGGAGTCATCCTTAGGGTAGTTAGGCCTAGTTGTTTGATTTGCACATTTTCTCTGATCTCATCTCTCTTCTCCTCCCCTCCCATTCTTCCATTAAGTGCATGCACGGGCGAAGGTCCTAGAATCCACATCTTAAGGGACCACTTGATTTTCCCCCCCACACCAAAAGATCTTTGTTTTCTTCTCCTTCTTCCTCTATTTTTAATATGGAAAACAATTCAGAAATTTTTCTTCCACATCCCAACCTACCACTAATTCATGAGCTAACCCACAAGCTGACTTCACCATCCCTAACCTCTCGCATTTGGAGCTACCACAAAACCTTGAATGGCCAGGTGTTTCTTTAAATCCAAATTTAAACCCCTTTTCTCCTACGGTCAACAATTGGTTCGACTTCAACAAAGCTAACAACAATTGGCTAGGACTGTCATGAACCTAGCAAATCAGAGATCGGGTCAGCCACTCATGGAACCTCTCCTATTGCTTAAGGATTTTTATGATCCATCTAATTATGAAGAGAGACCTGGAGTTGTTATACCCCAAGGGGAATTAAAAATAAAACTTGCCATTCTGAACCTAATTAAACATTTCCATGGTCATTTGAGAGAGGACCCCTTTTGCCACATTGAAGAGCTAACTGTCCTCTCTCAAACTACTCATTCCCACAATGTGCAGGAAGAAGTGTAGCTCATGAGACTTTTTCCTCTCCCACTAAAAGATAAAGCATCACACTAGTTTAGAATAGTCGGGTGTCCTATCACCACCTGGCCCCCATTAAAAAGCGCTTTTCTTAAAGAATTCTTTCTGATAGTTCATACAAATGCTTTACGTCGATCAATAATGACCTTTCAACAAAAATCTGGTGGACCTTTCCATGCATCTTGGGAGAGATTTCAAGAACTTCTCAGAAGTTGTCCCCACCATGAAATTCCACGATGGCAGCTAGTCCAGATTTTCTATCATGGATTAGAAGACCAATTAAAAAGATTTGTGGATGCTTCATGTGGGGGTAATTTCCTTAATAAAAATGCCGAAAGTGTCTACCTCCTTTTTGAAGAAATGAGCGAAAACTCATTTAATATGGCTTCAATGGACACTTTTGGTAGAACCAACAACCCAAGACTTGGAGTCAATGAAATTGACTCCAAATCCACATCTATTCCAGTCACTCAAGATGATCTACACATGATAGCTCAACAACTGGATCATATGCAAATCAACCAGAAAAAAATGAAAGAAAAGCTAACCTTAAAACAAGCTCCTTATCCTAACTCACCTCACCTTCTTAGAAGAGTGAATCAGCACAATATCAATGCTACCTCTGCTGGGCAGCAATTTTCTTCTGATTTCTCATAAGATCTGTTGACTGGGAATTTTGATTACATGAATCAAAATCTTCTTGACTCCACCACTGAAAACATCTCTACTCTGTAGGAGAAATTTAGAAATCCCTCCAATACTTACAATCAAAACTAGAGGACCAACTCGAATCCCTCCTGGAAAGCCCCAAATCAGGTTCCACTTCCCAAACAAAATAAATTTGGGAATTATGGGCAAAACTTATATCAACTTAGGCCATCCTAGGAAGATATCAACACCTAGGTCATGACGACTCTGCATGGTATGTAGAATCAAATGATGGAAGTAACCTACTTGATAACCAACTTGCAACATCAAGTTAAGGTTACTCTTGATCGTAGACCTGCTGGCAATCTACCATCCCAACCCATGCTGAACTCTAACAATCAACGGAATCAATATCAAGGTGGACATCCCAGTTAACCTATCCACCTAGCACCCCAACACCCGCTGGGTTTTAATCAAAATTAGGCCCCCCATCCTCCTCCCAGAAACAACCATACTGTAAATGTAGTAACTTTGAGGAATGGGAAAACCACTCATGATACCCTTCCTACTCAAGAAATCTGCCTAAAAGGAAAGCAGATCAGCTTTTCTCCCTCTTCTTCTAACCCCATTCAGGAACCCAAAAATGCACAACAGGTACACCCAACACCTTTTCCACAAGCCCTTCACTCTTCACAAACTAGAAAAAAGAAATCTGAGCCCACTGATAAGGAATTGATGGATCTTTTTCGGCAAGTAGAAATCAAAATCTCTCTCCTAGATGCCATAAAATACATTCCTGCATATGCCAAATTCTTGAAAGATTTGTGTACCCCAAAAAGGCAGCCTAGAAACCTATGAGAGGTGATCCTTCTAGAGATTGTAAGCTCAGTTGTATAGAGCAAACTTCCTCTGAAAGGAAAAGATCCAGGCACCCCCCTAATTCAAGCAGTCACTAATGACACTTCATTTGACCGCACCCTATTGGATCTTGGTGCCTCAATTAATCTCATCCCAACTATTGTTTTTGAGGAATTCAAGATCGGTGAATTAAAGCCGGTCGTGGTAACACCTCAACTAACGGACTGATCTACAATTAAACCCAAGCTGATTGTTGAGGACGTAATAGTCCAGGTCAAACATTGTCTATTTGCCATAGACTTTTTAGTTCTAGATGTAAAGGTACCGGAAGCTTTGAAGAATGCCCCTATAATTCTTGGAAGACCATTCTTAGCCACCGCCAAAGCCAATATTGATTGTGACTCTGGAAAGATGAAGATCATGTGTGGCAGTGAATCTATTACCCTAGATATTTTTCAAACTTCTAGGCATTTCCAAGAGCCAGATTTCTTTGATGACTTGGATTCGAACATTGAAAGTTTGGTGGGGGAAACAATGCTGATTTCACACCTGGGTTCCTGTTTTGCAATTCGCATGATTCCTAAACAATCTAATTTGCCTTACCCTCCCACCCTAACCACATCTTCTCAATCTGACACTTCATTTAACTCTCTCCCTCTAATTTCACCTCTCACTCCACAAGCAGAAACCATTTTGGAGCCGAGCCCTCAACTGGAATTAAAACCCTTGCCTGACTCCCTTAAATATGTTTTCCTTGGTCCGAACCAGACCATGCCCCTGATTATCAATTTTGGACTTTTTGGGGCACAAGAGGGAAAACTTCTCCAAGTATTGAGCAAACACAGAAAAGCTATTAGTTGGACGCTTTCTAATCTAAATGGTATTAATCTATCCTATTGCACCCATCAAGTTTATCTTGAGGATGATTCTCAGCCCTCCCGCCAACCACAAAGGCGCTTGAACCCTAATATGCAGGAGGTGGTAAAAAAGGAGATTATAAAGTGGCTTGATGCTGATATCATCTACCCCATTTTTGATAGCTCCTAGGTTAGTCCGACACAAGTAGTTCCTAAAAAGGCTAGACTAACAGTTGTCACTAATGAACATAGGGAAAATATAACCACTCGGATCGCTTCTTCTTGGGATGTGTGCATTGATTACAGAAAATTGAACATCACCAATAAGAAGGACCATTTTTCGCTCCCATTTATTGATCAAATGTTGAAGTAGTTAGCCAGATGTGATTACTACTGCTTTCTTGATGGTCATTCAGGCTATAATCAAGTTGCGGTCCATCCTAAGGATCAAGAAAAAGCCACATTCACTTGCCCCTTTGAAACCTTTGCTTCCGAAGAATGCTTTTCGGCTTTTGCAACACACTTGCAAGTTTCAATGGTGTATGCTTGCAATTTTTTCAAACCTGGTAGGTGAATGTCTAGAAGTCTTTATGGATGACTTCTCTGTATTTGGAGATGCTTTTGATCTTTGTCTTAGAAATCTTGAAAGAGCTCTCCAAAAATGCATAGAAGTTAACCTTGTCCTCAGTTGGGAAAAAAGTCATTTTATTGTCTAGGAAGGCATTGTCCTGGGCCATGTTATTTCCAAAAATGGAATTGCGATAGATCGAGCTAAAATTGATGCTATCTCCAAGCTCCCACCACCCATTTCTGTAAAATAGATCTGATCTTTTTTAGGGCATGTGGGCTTCTACCCCCATTTCATTAAAAATTTTTCCCAAATCTCCAAGCCCTTAAGTCAATTACTTACCAATGACCAGCCTTTTTACTTCAATACCCAATGCTTGCAGAGTTTTTATCAGCTGAAGAAGACTGTCACAGAGGCACCCATTTTACAGGGAGCTAACTAGAATTGTCCCTTTGAATTAATGACTAATGCCTTTGATTTTGCTGTGGGAGCTGTTCTAGGGCAATGAATTGACAAGAAACCCGTTGTCATCTACTACGCTAGCAAAATGCTTGATGATGAACAAAAAAATTACATAGTTACTGTAAAAGAACTTCTTGTCATTGTCTTTGCCCTAGAAAAATTTCGCTCTTATCTGTTGGGGTAACATGTCACAGTATACACTTACCACTCAGCACTTAAAATATCTACTGACCAAGAAGGATGCGAAATCCCACCTTATCTGTTAGATCCTACTGCTCTAGGAATTTGACCTAGAAATCAAGGATAAAGCGGGATCGCAAAATGTAGTGGCCGATCATCTCTCTCATCTTATGATGAGTGATATGTTGAACCCCCTTGATAAATTCCCTGATGAGACAATCTTAGCTGCCATTACCCTCCCATGGTTTGCACCTATTGCAAACTACCTAGCAACAGAACAAATCCCATCTGATTGGCCAAAAACCAAAAGGGATAAGTTCTTTGCTGACATTAAATATTATTTTTCGGAGGAGCCTGACATTTTCCGCATTTGTGCCTATCAGGTCATTAGATGGTGTGTCCCAGATTCAGAACTCCATGATATTCTGACACATTGTCACTCAATGGCCTGTGGCGGGCATATCTCAAGCAAGAAAACTGCAGCTAAGGTCCTCAATTCTGGATTCTTTTGGCCCAGCTTGCCCAAAGATGCTCGTTCCTTTGTTTGGTTTTGTGTGCGTTGCCAGAGCATCGGCAACATGACTCGGAAGGATATGATGACCCTAAATAGAATCTTAAAGGTTGAAATTTTTAATGTATGGAGCATCGACTTCATGTGACCGTCCATAAACTCTTGTGGTTATTTATATACACTAGTCGTAGTCGACTATGTATCAAAGTGGATTGAAGCAATACCCACACGTACCAATGATCGTAAAGTGGTTGTTGAATTTATCAAGAAAAACATTTTCTTGAGATTCAACATTCCTAAGGCCATCATCGGTGACGGCTTATCACATTTCACTCACTCTCAATTCCATCACCTACTTTCTAAATATAGGGTTAATCATAAAATTTCCACTCCTTACCACCCCCAAACAAATGGCTACGCGAAAGTTTCTAACTGCGAGATAAAAAATATTTTACAAAAGATGTTTAGGCCTGATGGTAAAGACTGGTCTAATAAATTGGGCAATGCTTTATGGGTCTACCGGACCGCTTTCAAAACTCTACTAGGCATGTCTTCTAACCATCTAATTTTTGGAAAGGCATGCCATCTTCCGGTAGAACTTGAACATAAAGCTTTTTGGGTAATAAAATAATTAAATATGGATTTATCTAAAGTCGGTACCCACAGTAAATTGCAATTAACAGAATTGGAAGAATTACGTAACTTTTCTTATGAAAACGCATGGCTTTATAAAGACCGAACAGAGAAGTTTCATGATAAATATATCTTTCCAAAACATTTTGATGTCAATCAACGTATTTGGCTTTTTGATGCTACATTACATATTTTTCCTGGAATATTAAAATCCACACGGACCAGCACTTTTATTGTCCTCAAAACATATCCATATGGCACTGTTGATCTTCTCGATCCTAAGACGAACACTACTTTTCAAGTCAACGGCAGCATTTAAAGCCCTATCTCGATAATACTCTGAATCTTCCATCCGATATGCTTGATTTAACTAAACTACCCACTAATGATCATTAATGCAATTCACGTCCAGTTGAATAGTGTAAAAGATATCACTGGATGGGAGGTAGCCCATCATTTTTTTCCCACTTTTCATTTTCTCTTTTCTTTAGAGGTTTTTGTAGAATCTGTAAATCACAAGCACACAAGATGGGGGGATGAATAGTGTGGGAAATAAAAATTGCAAGACAAAACAAACCACAAAAATAGAGGCACAAGATATAAAGTGTTTCCCCTCACTTGGGTACTCCACTACCTAAGTCTCCTGACTTAGGATTTTTAACCCGATTCCCTCAACTCAAAGGGAATCAATTTACTAATATCAGAGGTAATTAACGGGTTACCACAACCCAATTACAAGATATGAAAAGTGATAAAGGTACAGGTGTAAGCAAAAATGAAAGTAGAAGCTATCAACTATTTCCTAAGTCTCCAACAAGAATATATCTTATAAGAAGTATAACCAAATCTAACCAAAAAAACTAAGGCATAAAACAGATGATTGAATTCAGAAAAACACGATTGCCTTTGATGATTTGTTGTAAATGATGAGAGGCCATCAAAGGTATGCAATAAACCAAGATCTTTTCCAGCTTGAAAATTGAGAATTGAAGGTGTAGGCAAGAGTATAAATTTTTTAAGAGATGTGTCAAAAACAACACTCAAAGAGTGCTTATATAGGCCACTAATTACCTCTCCCATGAATTCTAGCCGTTAGGGGTATTTTAGGAACATTAGAAATATGATTAATTGCAAACTAGCTATTCAGACTGATCATAATGGTTAGTTGGTACCGGTACTAAACTCTTGGTACCGGTACTGACTGCATACAATCAGTACAACCATATTACTGAGTACCGGTACTCATTATGAGTACCGGTACTTGTGACGCATAGTTTTAGGTCCTGTGACCTACATGTACTGGTACTCATGATGAGTACTGGTACTTGTAAGGTCCAGGCAAAAACCCAATTCACAAACTGTGACCAGTTGATACCGGTACTCACGATGAGTACCGATACTTGATATTCACAGTTTGGAACTTAGGTCCAAACCTGTGCTTAGCAAGTACCAAAGATCATTAATGTAAATCAATTAGAGAAATCCAATCTACTCTAGGCGACTTTGTTTTGAAAGAGTCGATTTTGAGTTAAGAACCGAGTAAATGAACGATATTCTGAAACCTAGTTATCTCTACTTTGATTTTAACATCTAGCTTATGTTTTACTTGTTTGGAGACATACAAAAATTCTATGATACAATAAAAACTAAAGTCTTCAAAACTTCTTCCTTCATGTGCAATCTTTTTTGCTTGCATCCACAAATTCTTTTGGCCTGAAATTACTTCATAAACATATTAGATTTTAAGACAGTTTTGTTAACACCAAAACACAAAAGAGAGATGGAACTAGGGTCTAACAATCTCCCCCTTTTTGATGTTGACAAAACAAACAAGATACTCATATTAAAGCTAAATAGAGACTTAATAAGAGAAGAATAAAAAAACTCCACAAGAGAGTGAAAAACCTCCCCCTCAAACTAAGCTCTCCTTATTTTAGATATGATGTATCCATTTATTCATTTCATTTGTCTCCCTTTTTGTCAAGCAAGCAAAAAAATTGAGCAAATACCATAAAGCATGACATTATCAAACAAAACATCAACTTTCATAACATGATAAAGTTCATGACACAAAAGAAATATTAAGAGCCATAGAAGTTTAACAATCTTAAGAGTCATACAAGCAACAACAAGCTTACATACTTAAAATACTAAACTAATTTCTATGACGCTTTCTAATAAGTGGTTGCTCATCCTCATCATTGTCATTGTCATCATCATCGTTGTTGTCATCATTATCATCATCGTCGTTGCCGTCGTCATCATCATCATCGTCTTCTTCATACGAAACATTTTCTTCATCTTCCGTGTCTTCTTCTTCCTCATCTTCATGGATAATAGGTTCTTTTTCTGCTACAAAAGATGGATCTTGAAAGTGCTTCTGTCTTCTTTCACTATATTCCAGAGGTGCTTTTGGTTGAGTCTGTTTCCGTTGTTTGGTTTGTTGAGTGGAAGATGCAACATAGGAAGACTTAAGAGACATAGAAAGATCATGAAATTTGCGTTCCATGTGATAGAAGACAAAATTCAGATTGGCTAAATTTTGACCAATATAATTGAAAGTATTGGTCATATAGGGGTCAGTGCCAGACTCATGATATAGGTTCCTCCAAGGAGTTTCAGCTTTCGGAAATGGATAGGTAATGGGGACAAAAGCCGAAGATGATTCAGGAGGTGGATGAGAAGAAGATTGAGCATTTGGATCAACTTCATCATCTTCATCATCACTAGTAGATTCCTCTCTAGCGGGTTTCACTCCCATTTTCCGGAGAGTAGTCCATTTGAAATAGATCACTTTTCTAAGAGGAGTGAAATTAGAAAGGTCAATTTTATTTTTATGAAATATGTGAGACACCAAGATATCTAAGGGTAAAGCCGATGGACGGTAATCAGGTCTAAGAAAGTGAATGAAAATTGTGTTCCAGTTGACCGGAAATCCTGTAATGATAGCAAAAATTAAGGGTAAAATCTCAATAGGAATTTTGTGAAAACCTAAATTTTTATCCCTTAAATTCCATGCAAAAATACAGAAAAGGACACGAGCAAAAAGAGTCATGTTGGGGGCAACCAATGCTCTGGCCTGGAATTGGGAAGCAATAGAGTTTCGTGAATTTTGTGAGTAGGAAATTGCTCCTTAAATGTGTTAAAAGGATGACCTTCATTAGGGCATTGGGTGATCATTGATAAAAATTTAGGAGTAATGGTGATTTTTTGACCAAAAACTTTGGATGTTAAGACAAGATGGCCTCGATTTTCTTGTTCTTGAAGATTAGCAAAAAATAGACAATTAACATCAGGGTAAACTCCAGGAACATCAGCAAAAAATGACTGATCAAAGAAATGCATAAGATGCTATTTGGAAAGATAGGTAGTAAACTCAGATTTGAAGAGAAAAATCTTTCCACTCAATAGGCCTACAATAATGGAGTTTTAGGCTTTTATACCAATCAAATTTTGATTTAGCATCCTCATTGATGCAATACTTGTGGAAGGCATCTTGAGGTGCTTGTCCCTTACTTTTAGATTTAGGTGCCATTTGAAAACATGCAACAACAAGGAATAGGAAATACAATTAGAGATAAAGATAATGTGTTCAAGTAACAACACATTTTAGCTTACATGTACCGGTATTGGTGATTGGTACCGGTACTGCTTGGTTTCTGTCCCAACCAGAGATTTGAGCTGATACCGGTACTCATCTTTAGTATCGGTACCTGCTTTGTAAAGCAGGCACTGTTGCACTCAGCGAGTACCGGTACCATCTGGTACCCAATGGAAACATATAGCAACAGAAGAAATGACGTCAAGAAAAGATCAAACAAGATGTAGAACGACTCATGGAAACATGATTTGATGAGAAGAGAAGAATGTACCTAGGGCATGAAGATTGGAGATGATTCTTCTTCTTCTTGACAAGGGCTTGGAGAGACTTGTGGTGGAACTAGGGTTTGGTTGTGATGAAATGAGGCAAGTGTTTGCACTTGACCTCTTTTATATGGGATGGGTCATGTGCTTGTCACATGACCACTTAAGTGGTTGAGAGAAGGAAAAATTGACAACTTAGATGTTGAAAAAATAATTTAATCAACAACCTAAGTTAAGCAACCAAATTGTAAACAACACCTTGGTATTTCTAGACATATGGAAATATTACAATTTACCCCTCTTTTACTAAGCATGGGTAATTTGCAAGAAATCCCTCAAGAATTTTCATAAATACAAACAAAGTTCATATCAAACAAATTATTAGATTAGAATCTCTTTTATTGTACAAAGTCCTAATTTTCTCCTTATAAAGTAGAATCTCTCTACTGCAAGAGGATTTGTAAAGATGTCAGTCAATTGGTTTTGAGTGTCAATGAATTCTAATTGAATAGAGCCTGAAGAACATTATCTCTGAGGAAATGATGTCTAATGTCTATATGTTTGGTACGTGAATGATGTACCGGATTTTTGGATAGATTTATTGCACTTGTATTATCACATAATATCTTGGATTGTGCAAAAATCAATCCAAAGTTGGACAAAGTCTATCTCATCCAAATGACCTGAGAGCAAGCAAGTGAAGCTGCAATATACTTTGTTTCAGTCGTAGAAAGTGAAACACAAGTCTACTTAGAGAACCATGAGACTAGAGATTCTCCAATAAAATGACATGTGCCGCTTGTGCTCTTTCGATCTATACGACTCCCTGTATATTCTGCATCACTATAGGATAATAGATCTAAGGATTGTGCTTTAGGATAGAAAAGACCAAGGTCTTTTGTGTTGTTTAGGTATCTAAATATTCTTTTTACTGCATTAAAATGAGATTCCTTGGGTTCGAATTGGAATCCCGCACATAAACATGTAGCAAAAAGACTATCAGGTCTAGAAGCTGTGAGATATAGTAGTGAACCTATCATTCCCCGGTATTTCTTTTCATCTACTCTCTTGCTAGATAAATCTTCACCAAGAGAAGTAGATAGAGCAATCGGAGTCTCTTTGCCATTTACATTTTCAAAGTCAAATTTCTTGAGAATTTCAAGAACATATTTTGTTTGACTAATGTAAATTCCTATGTCTAATTGTTGAATTTGAAGTCCTAAAAAGAATCTGAGTTCACCCATCATACTCATTTCAAACTCAGTCTTCATAGTCTCACAGAAATGTTGACACAGGGACTCCTTATTTGATCCAAATATAATATCCTTGACATATATTTGAACCAATAAGATGTCATTACCTTCTTATTTTACAAAAAGAGTTGAATCAACAACTCTAATTCTAAAATCATGCTGAAGAAGAAAGGTCCTGAGCCTATCATACTAGGCCCTGGGAGCTTGTTTAAGTCCATATAATGCCTTATTGAGCTTGTATACATGCTCTAGGTGTGCTGGGTCCTCAAACCCGGGAGGCTGAAGAACATAAACTTCTTCCTTAATATAACCATTAAGAAAAGTGCTCTTGACATCCATTTGATATAACTTGAAGTCCTTTGCACTTGCAAAGGCAAGTAGCATCCGTATGGACTCCAAGCGAGCAACAAGAGCATATGTCTCATCAAAGTCAATACCCTCTTGTTGGTTATAGCCTTGAGCTACAAGTCTGGCTTTATTCCTAGTCACTGAACCAGATTCATCCAATTTATTTCGGAACACCCACTTGGTTTCAATGATGGAATTACCCTTTGGAGCAGGTACCAAGTTCCATACATTGTTCCTAGTAAATTGGAGTAGCTCCTCTTGCATAGCTACAACCCATGATTCATCCTTTAATGCCTCATCAACTTTCTTGGGTTCAAGTTGTGAAACAAAGGAATTAAGGACAAAATCAACACTAAAGTGAGATCGAGTTTTTACACCTTGTTCAATATCACCAATAATCTATTCTTTAGGGTGATCCTTATGGTGTACCCATTCTTTTTGAAGATCATGTACATTTCGTGTATCTTCTATTTTTAATATATCAATGAAGGGGGTATCTTCATCAGGATCTAAATGATTTGGTTCCGGTTCACCTAAGTTTGTTTCATCAAATGAAACATGCAAGGATTCTTCAATGACAAAAGTCCTTTTATTAAAGACTCGATAAGCTTTGCTTCTTGTTGAATAGCCAATAAAAATGCCTTCATCGCCTTTAGCATCAAACTTATCAAGCCGGTCACGGGTGTTTAATAAATAACATCTGCTTCCAAACACCCTAAAATATGATATCTTAGGAGAGTTCTTATAATAAAGCTCATATGGAGTTTTCTTAATAATAGGCCTTAAAAGTGTTTGATTTAGAACATAACATGCCATATTAATAGCTTCTGCCCAGAAATATTTTTGAAGCCCAAACTCCAAGAGCAAAATTCAGGTGCATTCTTGTAGAGTGCGATTCTTGCACTCTACAACACTATTTTGAGATGGAGCCCGAGGAAATGAAAATTCATGGGTTATGCCAGAATTGACACAAAAGCTTGAAAATTTTTTATTTTCAAATTCACCCCCATGATCAGTCCTAAGTCTAAGAATAGAGGATGAATTTTCCTTTTGAAGTCTTCGAGTAAGACTTAGGAAGGAATCAAATGAGTCATCCTTATGTTTCAAGACGATGACCCAAGTGAACCTAGAGAAGTCATCAACAATAACTAGGCAAAATTTTGATCCATTTACACTCTCAAATCGTGTTGGTCCAAATAATCAAGGTGTAACAACTCTAAATGTCGTGTTGTTGAAACTAAGTCTTTAGGTTTAAAAGAAGCTTTGTGCATTTTTCCGAGTTCACACGACTTGCACAAAACATCCTTCTTATAAGTTAGTTTAGGTAGGCCCCTTACTAACCCATTTTTGGCTAACCTATTAAGATGTTTGTGATTAATGTGACCTAGCCTAAGGTGGCAAAGATCTACTTCAATATGGGAGGTAAGCAGACATTTTACATACTTCTCTTTTGAAAAATGAAGAGCATAGATATTTTCATATCTAAAGCATTCAATTAAAACCTTATTTGTTCGTTCTTTTAATATTTTGAATCCAACTTTAGTGAACAAAACATCACATCCATTATCACATATTTGACTAACACTAAGCAGGTTATGTTTTATGTTTTCTACTAAAAGAACACTACGTGCCTGCTTAGAAGAGTTTCCTATTGTACCTTCACCAATAATGCAACAACGGTTGTTGTCGCCCAACTTGACGTGTCCTCCATCTTCGATTTTGGTCCATTTGATAAAGAGGTTGGAGTGTCCCGTCATGTGCTTGGAACATCCACTGTCTAGGATCCATTTGTCCTTTTTGACCTGCAAGATAATTTATTAAATCTATTTTAGGTACCCATTTTCTTTGGGGTCCTTGATGGTTAGTACTTTTCAAATCCTTAGGTTTATAGATCACTTTAGTGTTAGATCTATAATTCTTAGGATTCTTGATCTTTTGATAAATCCATGCATGTCCAGGTGCATGTGATTTATTTTGTGTGTTCTTCTTATTATTGAACTTGGCTTTTAAATTATTACAAAATTTCGTATTTAACCTAGTCGTTGTTTTTAAATTATTTAAAGTGTCCTCAAAGTGTTCATAAATACCTTCTAATTCTATTATTTTTGCATGTAATTGATTGTTAGTTTCTTTGGACATATCTAATTCTATTTCTAAACATGATTTCTCTATTTCTCGAGTTCTATAACTATCATGCAAAACCTTATTTTTCTTCTTAATCATCCTAGCTTTATTATATAAATCTTCATATGCTTGTACTAATTTATTAAAGGTGACTTCAGAATCTACCTCATTTTCCGAGTTGTCATCGTTTGCCATCAAGCAAAGATGTGCAACTTTTGTTTCTTCAGATTCTTCAGAAGATGATTCCGCATCGGAATCAATATCATCCTAAGTTGCCTTATATGCCTTTCTTGAAGTCTTCTTTTTCTTTCGATCGAGTTCTTTGTCCTTCTTTTCTTCCTTCTTCTTAATCATTGAACAATCTTTTCGTACGTGCCCTTCTTCTTGCACTCAAAACAAATAATGTCATTTGCAAATTTATTGACTTTCTTACCTTGTTTTCGGATGAATCTTCTAAATCTTCTCGTTAGAAGAGCAAGCTCTTCTTCTTCGTTGGAATTTGAGTCATCAAAGTCCGATACCTCCTTTAAAGCTTTGAAAGCAAGCTCCTTTTTTTTGCTTAGGGATTTTTCTTCATTCTTCTTCATATTTTCCAACTGAACTTCATATGCCATGAGGCTTCCAATTAACTTATCTAAGGAGAGAGTAGAAAGATCTTTCGCCTCTTGAATGGCTGTGGTCTTTGGAGACTAGTTGCTTGTAAGGGATCTTAAGATTTTCCTTACAAGTTGTTCCTCCTTCAGCTTGACTCCAAGATTCTTCATTGGTTTCAGGATCTCTCCAAATCTTATGTACATCCCTTTGACTATTTCACCTTTCTGCATTCTGAAACACTCATAGCTTTCTGTTAGAATAGAAATGTGTTTCTTTAATTTTACTCGTACCTTCATAGGTGACTTGCAATGTGTTCCATATCTCGTATGTGGACTCGCATGCGGAGATACTTTTAAATTCTTCCCTTGATAATGCACAATAGAGTGTGTTCATCGCTTTCGCATTTCCAGCAATCCTTTTCTTTTGTTTCACCGTCCATGCCACTACTTCTTGTGGCTTCGGATCCATGTACTTCTCTTGGATAAGCATCCATGAGTCCTCATCCATGGCCTTGAGGAAGATTTGCATCCTCCTCTTCCAGTATCCATAGTCCATCCCATCAAAGTAGGGAGGACGTGTGGATGACTGTCCTTCGGTGCACTTTACTGGAGATGCCATTGCAAAAGAGAATTGTCACTTCTTTTCGCAACCCACTCTGATACCACCTATAGGATCTGTAAATCACAAGCACACTAGAAGGGGGGATGAATAGTGTGGGAAATAAAAATTGCAAGACAAAGCAAACCACAAGAACAGAGGCACAAGATATATAGTAGTTACCCTCACTTGGGTACTCCACTACCTAAGTCTCCTGACATAGGTTTTTTAACCCGATTCCCTCAACTCAGAGGGAATCAATTTACTAATATCAGAGGTAATTAACGGGTTACCTCAACCCAATTACAAGATTTGAAAAGTGATAAAGGTACAAGTGTAAGCAAAAATGTAAGTAGAAGCTTACAACTATATCCTAATTCTCCAACAAGAATATATCTTATAACAAGTATAACCAAATCTAACAAGAAAAACTAAGGTGTAAAACAAATGATTGAATTCAGAAAAACACGATCGCCTTTGATGATTTGTTGCAAATGATGAGAGGCCTTGAAAGGTATGCAACAAACCAAGCTCTTTTTCAACTTGAAAATTGAGAATTGAAGGTGTAGGCAAGAGTATAAATTTTTTAAGAGATGTGTCAAAAACAACACTCAAAGAATGCTTATATAGGCCACTAATAACCTCTCCCACGAATTCTAGCCGTTAGGGGTATTTTAGGAACATTAGAAATATGATTAATTGCAAACTAGCCGTATAGACTGGTCACAACGGTTAGTTGGCACCGGTATTGAACTCTTGATATCGGTACTGACTGCATACAGTCAGTACAACCAAATCACTGAGTACCGGTACTCATTGTGAGTACCGGTACTTGTGATGCACAATCTTGGGTCCTGTGACCTACATGTACCGGTACTTATGGTGAGTACTGGTACTTGTAAGGTCTAGGCAAAAACCGAGTTCACAAACTATGACCACTTGATATCGGTACTCATGATGAGGAGTAGTACTTGATGTTCTCAGTTTGGAACTTAGGTCCAAACCTGTGCCTAGCAAGTACCAAAGATCATTAGTGTAAATCAATTAGAGAAATCCAATCTACTATAGCTGACTTTGTTTTGAAAGAGTCGATTTTGAGTTAAGAACCGAGTAAATGAATGATATTCTGAAACCTAGTTATCTCTACTTTGATTTTAACGCCTAGTTTATGTTTTACTTGTTTGGAGACATACAAAAATTCTAAGATACAATAAAACCTAAAGTCTTCAAAACTTCTTCCTTCATGTGCAATCTTTTTTGCTTTCATCCACAATTCTTTTGACCTGAAATTACTTCATAAACATATTAGATTTTAAGACGGTTTTGTTAACACCAAAACATAGAAGAGAGATGGAACTAGGGTCCAACAGTTTTCACTATCCAAATTTTGACCGCCTTCATTGAGGTAATCTCTTTTCCCTTCCCATTGCATGTGGACATGGCATATCTTAAGCATAGAGGGGTGTTTTTAAACCTTGATGATAAAATCTGAATTTTCAAAACCCAAAAACATGCAATTTTCTTATTTTATTTATGCTTGCATACCCAAAAAAATAAAAATGCTGAAAATTTTTTGAGAAAATTTTGAAATGGGGACTAAGGTGAACATTCACTTTTGGTACAATTGGATTTAATCCTTAACTGACTAGGGTTAAGGATACGGATCTGATTATTTGAATTTCAGGGTCTACCTTTAGACTAGATTAAATATCCTTCTTTAAAATTCCACCTAAACTCATGATACCTCAGGTGACTTGATCCCCCTTTTGTAACATGGAAAGTATTTGGCTTAGCTTTTGATTCAAAAACTTTCATCTCATGCAAAATTTCTTGTGTCAAAAATACACACACAAGCTTACACCTAAAAACAATTAGAAAAACCCCTTTGTTTAGCCTTAGTAAAAGTCCGAAGCAGATTATTGGTTTGAGTTCCCACCGCTGAGAAGGAAGAAAATGCCTCATTTGAGGATGCGATGTCAACATGTTACCACCTCGGCACTACTCTATTCTATATTTCATACGTTTAGACTGAGCATTAAGGCACATTTTTGCAGCTCAAGTGTCTTGGATGGTGCTCTACCCACAACGTTGGAGCAAGAGCTTGAGTTTGCTTGGAGTGCCCCTTTACATCGCATTGTGGTTTGGGGTTACGAGCTCCTGGGTGGTGTCATGGACAATACTATCTTGAAGTACTAGCGCCAGAGGCCCCTCGAGGATTGGTAACAGGAATGATGATCCTGACACATCTGTTATAAGACTAAGCTAAGAATAAACATAGGGGAGACAAAAAAAAGTTTTAAACCAAAAACATGACCTTATAAATGTTGGCTTTTCACAAGCATAGACACAAGGTTTTAAAGGTTATTACAAGTTGCGAGTTGGATTCTAGAGCTGGAAATATCCTAAGTACAAAAATTTTGTGTCATCTGAATTAATGAAGAGAACATTGTCACGAGCCTTAACTAGCTTATTTTGACCGAAGAAAGAGAACAAAAGCTCCTACATAACTTGGAGAAGGGCCTAATTCAAGGAATAACTGTTCTGAGAAGAAAACATGAAATAAAGGTTAAAACTGTAATTTTACCATTGCAGTACAACAGGATTTCTCGGGAGGGAAACATAGGTCAAATGGTCATAATAATATAAAAAGTTAGTTGGTTCAGTCAGAAATGGGTTCATATGCAATCTAAGAATTAAATGACATCTCGTAACCCTAAAATAGACTCACTTAATTCAACAAGGTTATAGTCAGGATAAAAATCAACTAAACCCTCTAAAATTCATGAAAAAATATCCCCTAAGGTTTAGAACCTTTAATTTGGCTTTTGGAACCTATTTGACCTAAGTAAGGATCTTAGCTAGATATTTGACCTAATTTGGGTTTTTGTGTGAAATGTCCAGTCAAACATGGTCAAAACCAAAATCCAACTTCACCATTGGATTACTTAGTTCCAAATTAGGTTTGTACCGAAATTTGGACTTAAAGGGAGGTCACCTTGACCTACTCTACAAAATAGTACACCCAATTACACTTTGACCCCTAACTTTTAAAAATCATTGCCCAGACCCCCCTATCTTCCTCTCCACTCTTCCAATTAGGTCCCTCCACCATTAAAGCAGAGGATTCAAGGAGGATTGCTCCCTGATTCCTCAGAGATCTCCTCTCAGATTTGAAAGGGAGATTCTCTGAGGAATCCCCTTTGATTTGAACGCAATTACAAGGTCTGATTTGCACCCAATCTCTCGTGCGAACGCACGAAATATTTGGGTATCTTCCACATTCCTTCTCCGGTGAGGACTCTTGCGCTTGGAATCTTGCCTTCCAAGCATAAGAGCCCTTGCCAGTACCTATGAAAGGACCCCTATCTCTGGCCGCACATTTTCAGCTTGGCTTGGCCAGAGAACCACCTCCAACTTCATCTCTTCCCCTCTGGCCAAGTGTCCAGCAAGCTTCGGTGATCCCTCCTCCTCCTTCTCGTCGCTCAGCCACAATACCAGTGGCAGAGATGTCTTCACCACGTTCCTCTGCCTCGCGCCATACCCGCACGCACGCCTCCAGCAACTTCGTCATCGCCGTTCTCCCTCCTCTGGAAGTTTCTTCTCCGGTGGCGGCAAGTGTAGCCAACCGCCCTTTTATCCCCATTCGTCTACTTAGTTAGGTTAGAATGCTTCCCCTCTCTCCCCTCTTAATTTCCCCTCTCTTTCTTTTCACTTTAAACCCCTCGATGCCGCAGACCACCACCATTGTTCCCATCTCCGACCAACCATCGGCGAGGTGTCTCCGTCACCTCCACACCTCCATCCACCTCACTAGACCCGTCATAACCTTTGCCATCATCCACTCAGCATCTTCCACCCCTCCATTGACCGCCATCACTTCCTTAAGTGCTCCTCGAGCAAACCCACCTTCACGGCCACAGAGTAACCTAGGCACGCATGCCTAGGCAGCCCCACATCCTGCCACCAACCACCTCACCTTTGCCATGACACGATGAAGCTCCCTAAGTCATTTGACGGGGCCGCAACACCGTATTGAGTGATTTCAGATCCGTCCCTTTTTCTGCCATTGGAGCACGAGTAAGGAGCTGGCAAGCTCACTCCAGGCCGAAGTGCTCCAGGTTCCCAGGTTCAGAAGGCATGGGTTGGTCTCGCGCATACATCCGTCCAGGCAATTGGCTTTGCGAGGTGCCCAGCTACAGCAATTGAGAGAAGTCCTCCTGCAGGCATGTGAGCGAAGCAGGTGGGACTTTTAGTTCCACCTCAGAAACTTAGGCGCGCGATGAGTTACGTAAATTGATTTTGTGTGTTCTTCTCTTCACCTCAAGACATGGGGAGAGGTCCCCTCATCCATGCTCACCTGCCTCATCTGCGACCCACGCCTCCATGGACCAAGCTGATCGACCCATTTAACCCCGCACTCCTCGCGCACCACCCACGTCGGTGTGCCCGGACCCGGGTGCACGTAACCTGACCCGATTACCTGGCTTGCTCTAGGAGAGTGAACCCAAGAGAGACATAGAGAGTGTACGCGGGGAAGGGTAGGGGTAGGTTTTGCACTCTCATGTGTGCAGGGAAAAGAAGAAAGGAAGAGAAAGGTGCAGCTGCAAAGGAGCTAAGGAAGAAGAGCAAGGGCAGAAGCTGAGGAAGCTGAAGGAAGGAGGAGGCACAACTGAAGAAGAAAGAGAAAGAAGGGAAAGCAAAGGCAAAGGGTTGAAGGCAGAAGTTGAAGGAAGAAGAAGCCAAGGTCAAGGAAGAAGAGAAGTCTGAAGAGAAGAAGGAAGGAGAAGGCAGCAAGGAATCAAGGCAGAAGAAGAAGACAAGGAAGGAGAAAGCATTGTAGCCAAAGAAGGTGCGGCTGAAGAAAAAGGCTAAGGTAGATGAAAGGAAGAATAAGAAGGAAGAAGAAATTAAGGAAGAAGGCCAAAGGCAGAAGCTAAAGGAAAAGAGAAGCCAAGGCAAGCACGTAGAGACAGAGAAGAAAGAAGAAAGAGCTAAAGCTAAAGGATAGAAGAGAAAGAATAAGAAGAAAAGAAAGAAGAGAAGCAAAGAAGGCAAGGCTAAGGCAAGAAAGAAGAGAAAGAGAGAGCCAAGGCAAGCACGCAAGGAAGGAGAATTCAAGGCAGAAGAAGAAGACAAAGAAAAAGGAAAGGCACTGTTGCAAAGAGCCGTCAGAGAAAGAAGAAAGAGGAGAACCAAAGAAGAAGAAAGACAAGCAGACTTTTCGCCCTATTCTTCTCAATCTCACTATTTTGCTATATTGTAATATCCATAAACTCCTGCATTATATTCTGAATTAGATTTTGAGTAGATTTAAGTGTTCAAATTACATTGATTGAGATTAGTGAATAAATTTCATTTGCTCCCTATGTTCAACCTCGGATACTTAGGTTTTCTAGTAATAAAATTCTTATCTATTTTCAAGGTAATTTAACCTATACTACGACACAACATCCTTTATCTTTATAAAACCCCAATCTCACATTGTGTTAATATTTTGGTGCTATTGCCGAGGAGCAACATGCAATTTATCACTAATCTCTGCATTCTTTTTAATTTTATTTGAGCACAAGCTTGCCCTATTTGTTTTGCTATGATCTTCCAAGGTAGTTCATGAGAAGATCTCCCGCACAAGGCAAACACTCCAGGGCAGGTAATCTCTCTTCTTCCCTAATCCACCTCCTAATCCTGAGAAGAAAAAAGGAAGAAATCAAATTAGGAATCAACTACCTTCTTTTATAGTAATTGCCATCTTTGTGGCAAACTTTCCTGATTTTGTGAAAATTTTTCAAAATCTATTTAAGTTGAGGCAATTTTTAAAGAACCAACCCCATGAATTCCTGTGCCTAGTAGAAATCACGCTTAATCTCTGCGAACAACACATTTCTTGTTTTAAAAGTCCAAAGAGAACTTTTTTGAAAGGAAAAGAGGATTGGAAATAGAATCAAATTAGGGTTTCAACCGTAGGGTTTTTGTAGTGCTAGTCACACATGCTTGAATAAAAGGAAACAAACCTACCCGTATTTGTGTGCTACCCAAGCCCTTGATTGAAAAGATCTAAGAAAGACAAACCCTACAATTAAGCTCTAAAATCACTTGAATCCTAAAATCTTGGACCTAATAACCAGGGAGTCAAATCAGGGTGAGTTCTAGGTCATGACCTAGAATCATTCTGCCATCTTTAGGGCAGGTTAGGTGAAGTTGATCCTTTAGGTCAACCAACCTTGAAATTGAAGGTTCCCTACTTGGAGGGGTGACGTAAAAATATGTGGAAATAAAAATATAAAGCAATCTCACAAAAATCAATCGCACAATGTACACAGGTATTTTTAGGTGGAAACCCAAACCGGGTGAAAACCACCACCTAACCCTCTCGAGTTAGGATTTTCCGATCAACCAAGTTGATCAAAATCCACTAAACGAATCACTTTAAACGAGGGTGATTCAACCTCAGTACAACCACGCTACAAGTACGAGGGTAGCGTTCCTCAACCCCTTCTCCCCACGAGAAGGATTTTGTCCCACGAAGGAGACGGGAATTCGCAAAGCGAATACCCAACCAAAATGCAAAGATAAAATAAAACAACAGTCCTATAGAGCCAACAAAATTAAACCTAGCTTCTATAGGAAATTGGAAACTCCCCTTTGCAAGGAGTGCGTCGACGATGACGCGGTGCGTGTGCCACGCGATGGCGCTACGTCGCTCTCGTTAACAACGCCGGGAGAGCGGGTGCGCAACGGTTGAATGCTCTCAAGAAATAGAACTTGAGCTTGGAGAGCAAGAACTTCTTGGACACAAGAGTGTGAAAGTGTGTAGCTAAGTGTATCCAAGTGTATTTCTAAGTGTATCTCTTGTGTATCTAGGTGTGTAAAGGCTCCCATCTATTTATAGAGGCCTTAGGAAGGTTTTGGAAGGCTTGGAAAAGCTTCCATAGCCGTTGGGTGCAAAGCCCAAGAGAATCAGGCCGAAATCAGGACAATGATTACATTTGACAGGGTTATCAGACGTCTAACTCTGGCATCAGACGTCTGGAAGGCCACTTTAAGACGTCTGATTCCAAGGTCAGACGTCTGATTCTATGCGGGTTTCTCCCTGACTTGATTCAGATCTAAACAGGGTTTTTGTGCAAGTCCATCAGACGACATACAGGACGTCTGGCACTATGTCTGGATGTCTGGAAACCTACTTTTACTGTGGGAATTGATTTCCAAACGTTGCAACGGCTAGAAAATCTCTGAGAAGAGATTTTGGGTCAGCCGAGGCAAAACGGTCATTTATCAGACGTCTGGGAAGACCTATGGACGTCTGATAAGGCTCTAACGGTCATATACTGCCATACTTGCTAGGTTAGCCAACGGTCCACTATCTGGACGTCTGGCAAGTCCATCAGACGTCTTCTAAGACGTCTGGTCTAAGGTCTGGACGTCTGATTTCATCAGACAGAACTAACTATATCCAGCCTAACAGTTATCAGACGTCTGAAACAACAGTCAGACGTCTTAAAATACATTATCAGACGTCTGATTTGGGAATTAGACGTCTGGAAAGTCTGTTTGAACCATATATTGGTTTTCTAAGTATTCTACAGAAAACCTAAGTATCCTAGGGTTGTGCCGGTGTTCCTAGGACTACTGTTAGGGTACTTTGAGGCTCTTTAACATGAAATATCTAAGGAAATAAAGAGCAACAAAAGAAACAAAAAATACAACAAGTACAAAAGAAGGAAATCTATCCTATTCTTCATTTCCTTCCATCTTCAATCTTTCGCTCCACGCGAACCTCCTCTGATTTCCGTCAAGCTCTTCCAATCCGTCCTGGATGCGAGCTCGAACTCCGTCTAAACACGTCCTCATTTGCAATTGACCTGAAATCTAGGACTCAAATTGCAAATGTTAAATAACACGTGTTTTGTTATCATCAAAACAAATGATCGTGGTGCTCTAGCACCAACAATCTCCCCCTTTTTGATGATGACAAAACCGTAAATAATAATGCATAAAAATCCTCCCCCTTTTTGACATTATCAAAAAGGTTTAATTGATTTTATATTTCCTATAACTCCCCCTTAAAACATTCTCTTCTATGAGTTTCTTTTGACAAAGGTAATGTCCTCCCCCTTTTTGTAACAATGCGATAGCTATTATTTTTCTCCCCCTTTCTAAAGGAAATTTAGCTACCTTATATCTCCCCCTTAAAAATTGACAATTAGCTCATCCTTTTTTTTTTTAACTCCCCCTATCTAAATGCTTATGATAAAAAGATAGGGTAAAGGGTTTTACCTCACCTACCATGGCCAATAAAATGGCCCGAATGGTGGTGGTGGATGCCACATCGGATGGGGCTCCCATCCGTAGCTTGGAGGCCCGGGCATTGGCGCCGGTCTCCAATCTGGTGGTCGACGTGCGGCGGTTCCGTCGTTTGTTCACCGTCTCGTCGGTCTTCTTGTTCTCCTCCTTGGTCTACTCCTTGGTTCTCCTAACTCGAGTTGACCAGCCTTGAGTTTGTAGGTCCAGTCCTTTGTATTGTAGTTATCCCTGAATCCTACAAAACAAGATTCTAATTCCCTTTTTGGTATCCAAGTGAGCTTGGATCCGGATCTGTTAGTGGGTCTCCTTGATGGAGATCCTTTCTCAACCTTAGGGCTATAAAAATCATCTACTTTATTGATTAGTTTGTTAGAGTTTTCCCTAAGACATGCAATTTCTTTTTCTATAGTTTGCATCTTAGTCTTTAAATTAGAAATTTCTAACTTTAGACTATCATTTTCCTCAATCAATTTAGTATTTTCATTGATTAAATTTTTATTTTCTAAAAGCAGGTTATTAGGACTAGAGCTACTTTCTAGGTCCCTAAGTTTTATTTCTAACCTATCATTTTCATTTCTAAGAAAACTAAGATTCTTTTTAATGCTTTTGTTTTCGATTCTAAGTGATTTACTAACTTCAAAAAGCTCATTAAAAGCATCTTGTAAATCCAGGTTTACCTCATTGTCGGAGTCGCTTTCGCTGTCGATGTCGCTTTCTCCGATTGCCATGAAACCAAGGCACGTGGTTTCCTTCTCTACGAGATCTTCTTCCGAACTCGTCTCCTCATGAGTGCCTTCCAACCTCCTCCATATCTCATGAGCGGTGGTGCACTCTTGGATTCGTTCGAATTCTTTCGGACTCAGCGCGTAGTACAAGGCATTCATTGCCTTTGCGTTGAGTGAGAGCTCTAGAATCTGCACCTGCGAGTAGCCTCCTTGGGGTCGCCTCGGGATCTCGTATGGGGTTTCGCAACATCCCCACACCTCGAATTCAGTGGCTTGGAGCCACGTCTTCATCCTCAGCTTCCAGTAGCTGTAGTTGTTCCCGTCAAAGTAGGGCGGACGGGTTGTGGACTGCCCCTCGGAAATTTTGATCGCTGATGTGCTTCCCTCCATTTGATCTCTTGCCGGGTTGTTACGCCGAAACAGCAAGACCTGCTCTGATACCAATTGAAGGTTCCCTACTTGGAGGGGTGACGTAAAAATATGCGGAAATAAAAATATAAAGCAATCTCACAAAAATCAATCGCACAATGTACACAGGTATTTTTAGGTGGAAACCCAAACCAGGTGAAAACCACCACCTAACCCTCTCGAGTTAGGATTTTCCGATCAACCAAGTTGATCAAAATCCACTAAACGAATCACTTTAAACGAGGGTGATTCAACCTCAGTACAACCACGCTACAAGTACGAGGGTAGCGTTCCTCAACCCCTTCTCTCCATGAGAAGGATTTTGTCCCACGAAGGAGACGGGAATTCGCAAAGCGAATACCCAACCAAAATGCAAAGATAAAATAAAACAACAGTCCTATAGAGCCAACAAAATTAAACCTAGCTTCTATAGGAAATAGGAAAGTCCCCTTTGCAAGGAGTGCGTCGACGATGACGCGGTGCGTGTGCCACGCGATGGCGCTACGTCGCTCTCGTTAACAACGCCGGGAGAGCGGGTGCGCAACGGTTGAATGCTCTCAAGAAATAGAACTTGAGCTTGGAGAGCAAGAACTTCTTGGACACAAGAGTGTGAAAGTGTGTAGCTAAGTGTATCCAAGTGTATTTCTAAGTGTATCTCTTGTGTATCTAGGTGTGTAAAGGCTCCCCTCTATTTATAGAGGCCTTAGGAAGGTTTTGGAAGGCTTGGAAAAGCTTCCATAGCCGTTGGGTGCAAAGCCCAAGAGAATCAGGCCGAAATCAGGACAATGATTACATTTGATAGGGTTATCAGACGTCTAACTCTGGCATCAGACATCTGGAAGGCTACTTTAAGACGTCTGATTCCAAGGTCAGACGTCTGATTCTATGCGGGTTTCTCCCTGACTTGATTCAGATCTAAACAGGGTTTTTGTGCAAGTCCATCAGACGACATACAGGACGTCTGGCACTATGTCTGGACGTCTGGAAACCTACTTTTACTGTGGGAATTGATTTCCAAACGTTGCAACGGCTAGAAAATCTCTGAGAAGAGATTTTGGGTCAGCCGAGGCAAAACGGTCATTTATCAGACGTCTGGGAAGACCTATGGACGTCTGATAAGGCTCTAACGGTCATATACTGCCGTACTTGCTAGGTTAGCCAACGGTCCACTATCTGGACATCTGGCAAGTCCATCAGACGTCTTCTAAGACGTCTGGTCTAAGGTCTGGACGTCTGATTTCATCAGACAGAACTAACTATATCTAGCCTAACAGTTATCAGACGTCTGAAACAACAGTCAGACATCTTAAAATACATTATCAGACGTCTGATTTGGGAATTAGACGTCTGGAAAGTCTGTTTGAACCCTATATTGGTTTTCTAAGTATTCTACAGAAAACCTAAGTATCCTAGGGTTGTGCCGGTGTTCCTAGGACTACTGTTAGGGTACTTTGAGGCTTTTTAACATGAAATATCTAAGGAAGTAAAGAGCAACAAAAGAAACAAAAAATACAACAAGTACAAAAGAAGGAAATCTATCCTATTCTTCATTTCCTTCCATCTTCAATCTTTCGCTCCACGCGAACCTCCTTTGTTTTCCGTCAAGCTCTTCCAATCCATCCTGGATGCGAGCTCGAACTCCGTCTAAACACGTCCTCATTTGCAATTGACCTGAAATCTAGGACTCAAATTGCAAATGTTAAATAACACGTGTTTTGTTATCATCAAAACAAATGATCGTGGTGCTCTAGCACCAACAGAAATTAGGTCACAAAATCAAAACATCTAGAGTTCAAGTGAAAACCCTAAGCACCTTTGATCGTAAAAGTGGTAAACTTAAGAGGTCAAGGTCCCCATTCTGGTCTACCTGGAATCTTAGTGACAAGAGAGGTTGGGTGGGGGAAACCCTGTAACCCATGGGGATGCTCTACCATGTAGGGGTCTTTGCGAGACTCTCCCTCTCTGGCTACCTAGATAATTCTCAGGTGGACGACCTTCTGATCGAGGGGTATCATCTGCCCCGAACCTCCATAGTCATCCAAGCTCCTTTGGGTGCCTCGATTGGGTCGAAAACACCTCCATTCCCTAATCTCTTCTCTTTAGAGCACACACATAGACTTTTCAGTGGGACTCTTTACTCAGATTTGATCGCTTCACAACTTGATTGTACATCCTAATCGAAATTCTGATTCTACATCTTGATTCCACCACATAATCCAAATATGCAGCCAAATTACTTAGAATTACCATTCAAGAAACTTGAATCACATAAATCCATGAGAGATATGATGATTGAGGATGCCCTTGATTTCTATGAAATTGAATATAAATCCTCAACATCAACAGAAGACATTCAGGTTAACGTACCAACAACCACAACTTTCATCATAAACTATGCCTAAGTTTTACTAATAGAAGCCATAAAAGTATCAACTCGAGACAATCTCATCATAGGATACATTGAGATTGAAAAGTTACACAATTTTGAATACCTTCAATGCATGACAAATCCTATATTATGGGAACAACACCAAGATGATCTTGAAAAACGAGAAGAGATGATGAGATTATTGAAACAAATTTTTGATCAGGCATACCCGTACATGCCCCAAAAAGATGATGAACCATCTTGGAATAATATCGAGGATCAATCTGATTTTTCAAATCTTAGGTTCGAGGCACAGAGTGATTGTGGATTCCCATCGCAGATGGAGTACAATATGCCTAATAATGAAGAAGGTTGGGAAATTTCAGGAGAACATAATGTTGAGCCAACCCTAGACCCTAACATAGCATTCCAAGACTCCTGCAATATTGAAATTAGAACTGAACCACTTGAGGGTGTAAATCCTGCCCCTTATTCTGATAAGGTGCCCCTCAAAGGTTATTCGGACCTAGATTCTAGTGACTCGACCCACATCCTAAGCCTAGAATCTAGATCTAAAACATATTGGGAAGATTATGAGGCCCCATATGAAGAACAAATTTTCAATGAAGAATATGATTGTGGGCCTCTATTTGATGAATATCCCTCACCAACATCCTCAGAGAGACAAATCAACTTTTTGGAAGTCACACCAATCTACGATACAGAAACTGAGGAGTTGGACGAGTGGAGTTTTGATTGGGTCTCTCCTACAAGCCTAGAACTTGAGCCTAGAACAAATAAGAACACCTTTTTGAGCTCAGAATATACATATAGGCTAGACCCCAATCAGGCTGCTGAGTCCACGTCATGCGATTTATTCTATGGTGGAACTCATGATCTTGAATCTCATGCAGAATGTGATTTTCGCAATATCTCCAATGATTTTGAATCTGACCATGATTTCGGAGAAACTCTGCCTCTTGAATTCGACGAACCAATCCACAACCTCAGCTCACATGATTCATTCTTTGACTCTGAGGTCCTAGTTCCTGAGATCACTGATCTAAGTTCAGGTTCCAGTGACATGGAATCATTTCTTCTTGATCCTCAGGAACCAAAACCAGAAAATGCCGAGAGTGATTGCAACCCAGAATTCAAATCTTTTCTCGACTCAGATTTCCCTCATTCTATAGACACTATCCAGGCATTCATTTTTTATTTTGAAAGCAACTATGAAGACTCTCTCAATGAAACTACCTGTAACTCCTTTTTAGAAGAGCCCTCCTACACAATTCTCATTGAAACGACCTCTTATGAGTATACAAAATCTATCAAAACCCATTTTCAACCCCGACTCGCAACCAAACTCAATTTCTATTTTGATTCCCCTCTCACTAAGCCGTTTGCAGATGATTCAACTCCATACTGGGTTTCAGGCATTGATCAGACTGAAAAACTTGATCCATCATTCTCTGATCACCCCTGTAGGGTTTCCACCTCATTCACTGATTACTTCACGGATCCCTACGTTGATCGGGTTGATTTAACTCAGCCAAAACCCGCATTTTCACTTTCACATCCGTCCGAGTTTCAATGCATATGGTGGGTTCCACGTCTCCTGATTTACATCTATCAACCCACCAGATTAATAGGGTTTGGGCTTCATCATCAGCCTATTGATCTCAACAAACACTTGGTTGGACCAACCAGGCTCTTAATCAAGGTGCTTGTTTTACAAAATTCTGCTGATCTGACCACTCCCTCTGCATCCCATTTCCCGCTTGGCTGAAGGCATTAAATTTAGCGCTTAGCGGGGGGCAATCCGTCATTCTAGAAACCCGAGATCCATCTGATTATCCGTCTGTACTTCACGTCTATTGCACCCTATGTTCAGCCTTAGACCAGTTGATCCCACCTCTGGTACACATACCACAGCTTGAAATCATCTGCATCAGTCATTACTGACCCATTCGCCCACCCAATATATCCTGTTTTAAGTCCCTGGACCCAACACTGTTTCACACCCTCTGTTTATAATAGGACAATGCAAAACCTAGGCATGGGGGGGGTGGTAAAGTGCAAACATACAGAAATTAAGAAAAGTCAGAAGGATTCTCACAAAAAAAATTCACATATGTCAAAAAATACCAAAAAATAGAAAATTAGGAAAAAGAACAAAAAATTGGAGGGAGGAAAATTTTGAAGTCATATAATCATAAGGAAGAAAAGAGCAAAATGCCAAAAAGGAGCACAAAATGAAAAAAAAAGAGATAGTCATTAGTAAGAGATTAAGGAATTAACCGAAGTTCTAGACCACATCAAAGAAAAGAGAAAAAGAAAAAAAGTGCTAATGAGACACACAAAGAGATTAGTAGGAACGTTGATCTTAGGCCTTTTGGGCTAGACTCTTAGGCTTAAAAATTCAAGTATCCTCTAAGATCTGGATAATCCTCAAGAGGTTGGGGAAAATGCGAAGCTTAAGTATTAGGTCTAAGGCTTAGGGAGTATTCAGCCTCGTTAATTGACCTTTGTTTTGAGGGACTCGGTAACCTAAGCACTGGGATCCACACATAGTCTTGTTCAGTGTGCATAACTCTCAAAATCACGTGGAAGCGTTTAAATATTCTGAAAAAAAAAGTTGCCTAGATTAAGAGCAGCCAATCAACACAAGTTGATTTAGATGAGTTCCCAGCACGAAGAGGCGAGAAATTCCCCTCGAAGATGCGTAATAACATATCATCTCCTTAGTGCTTGTCTCCTAGGATATTTACATATCCTACCGGGGGCACGTAAGCACTCTACTGGTTCAGATTCCATGGGCGACATTATCACGAAATGTTGATTGCCAGGGTTTGGATTCGGCCACGAAACACCATCAGCGGGATTAGCTCAAAATCTCAAAAGACAGGGTTCTGGGGATTGCCATGGGCGGTGCTATCATGAAGCATCGATTGCCAGGGACCTTTCAGGATTGATGATGGGGATGAGGAATCCGATACAGATCGTGTTGAGAAGTCAATCCGAAGCTAGAAATAAAAAGAAAAGAGAGAGAAACTCTCCAAACAGATAAATCCTCTCTCTCTTACAAAAACACGCTGCAAACTAAACCAAGGCTAAAATATGTCGCAAGCACAGGTGTTTTAACTGCGGAGTCCAACAAACCCTAGGATAGTTCCTGTGTGCCTTAAAAACCTTCGCGGAGGACCGAGGCTAAAGCTGGTCAAGTCCAAATCTTTATTGGTACTTGAGTACCTCTAGGTCTACTGTCAGCATTCTAACCTAGTCACAAAAGAAAAAGAAAAAGCACCTATCATAACTCATAAGAGAAACTCGTGGTCTAGAATAGAAGTTAAAACCTTGAAATTTTGCTAAGGGACTAGCAAAAGCTAGGCATGGGGGTATGACGAAAACATCATCATGAGCCCTAACTAGCTCATTTTGACCTAAGAAAGAGAACAAATGCTCCTACATAACTTGGAGAAGGGCCTAATTCAAGGAATAATTATTTTGAGAAGAAAACATGAAATAAAGGGTAAAACTACAATTTTACCATTGTAGTACATCAACGGGATTTCTCAGGAGGGAAACAAGGCCAAATGATTTTAATAAGATAAAAAGTGAGTTGGTTCAGTCAAAAATGGGTTCATATGAAATTTAAGAATTAAATGGCATCTGGTAATCCTAAAACAGAGTCACTTAATTCAACAAGGTTCTGGTCAGGATAAAAATCAACTAAACCCTCTAAAGTTCTTGGAAAAATATTCCTTACGGTTTAGAACCTCCAATTTGGCCTTTAGAACCTATTTTGACCCAAGTAAGTGTCCTAGCTAGATATTTGACCTAATTTGGGGTTTTGTGTGAAATGTCCAGTCAAATGTGGTCAAAACCAAAATCCAACTTCACCATTGGATTCCTTAGCTCCAAATTAGGCTTGTACCAAAATTTGGACCTAAGGGGAGGTCACCTTGACGTACTTTGCAAAATAGTACACCTAATGACATTTTGAACCCTAACTTCTAAAAATCATTGCCCAAACCCCCTATCTTCCTCGCCACTCTTGCAATTAGGTCCCTCCACCATTAAAGCAGAGGAATCCTACTCCGACGAGGATTCAAGGAGGATTGCTCCCTGATTCCTCAGAGATCTCCTCTCATATTTGAAAGGGAGATTCCTTGAGGAACCCCCTTTCGTCTGAACGCAATTACAAGGTCTGAGTTGCACCCAATCTCTCGTGCGAATGCATGAGATTTGGGTATCTTCCACATTCCTTCTCTGGTGAGGACTCTTGCGTTTGTGTTTTCTTCTCTTCGCCTCAAGACACTGGGTGAGGTCCCCTCGCCCACGCTCACCCACCTCGTCTGCGACCCACGCCTCCGCGGACTTAGCTGACCCACCCGTTTAACCCCGCACTCCTCGTGCACCACCCATGACGGTGCGCTTGGACCCAGGTGCGCGTAACCTAACCCGATTACCCGGCTAGCTCTGGGAGAGCGAACCCAAGAGAAGCATAAAGAGAGAGTGTACGCGGGGAAGGGTAGGGGTAGGTTTTGCACTCTCGTGTGTGCAGGGAAAAGAAGAAAGGAAGAGGAAGGTGCAGCCGCAAAGGAGCTATGACAGAAGAGCAAAGGCAGAAGCTGAAGGAAAGAACCACAGCTGAAGAAGAAAGAGAAAGAAGGAAAGGCAAAGGCAAAGGGCTGAAGGTAGATGCTGAGGGAAGAAGAAGCCAAGGTCAAGGAAGAAGAGAAGTCAGAAGAGAAGAAGGAAGGAGAAGGCAGCAAGGAATCAAGGCAAAAGAAGAAGACAAGGAAGGAGAAAGCACTGTAGCCAAAGAAGGTGCGGCTGAAGAAAAAGGCTAAGGCTGAGGAAAGGAAGAATAAGAAGGAAGAAGACCAAAGTCAGAAGCTAAAGGAAAAGAGAAGCCAAGGCAAGCACATAGAGAAAGGGAATAAGAAAGAAGAAGGAGCTCAAGCTAAACGACAGAAGAGAAAGAACAAGAAGAAAAGAAAGAAGAGAAGCAAAGAAGGCAAGGCTAAGGCAAGAAAGAAGAGAAAGAGAAAGCCAAGGCAAGCACGCAAGGAAGGAGAAATCAAGGCAGAAGAAGAAGACAAAGAAAAAGGAAAGGCACTATTGCAAAGAGCTGTCAGAGAAAGAAGAAAAAGGAGAACCAAAGAAGAAGAAAGACAAGCAGACTTTTTACCCCATTCTTCTCAATCTCTCTATTTTTCTATATTTTAATATCCATAAACTCCTGCATTATATTCTGAATTAGATTTTTAGTAGATTTAAGTGTTCAAATTACATTGATTAAGATTAGTGAATAAATTTCATTTTCTCCCTGTGCTCGACATTGGATACTTAGGTTTTCGTGTAATAAAATTCTTATTTGTTTTCAAGGCAATTTCACCTATACTATGACGCAACATCCTTTATCTTTATAAAACCCCTATCTTGCTTTGTGTTAACAATTAACAAGGGGTTAATTTGTGAATTTTTGGAGGATATATTGATCCCAATTCATCTAGTTTTTTGGATCCGAAAAAAAATCCCAATGTTTATCTATAACAAATCCGGTACCTCCTGTGTTTGAACCAACCAGGGTCCTATGATCTCTTTCTCCTTTAAAAAGTTAAAAAAGTAGTTTTCAGAAAAATTTTGCTTTGTAAAAGTTTGTTTTGCTAAGAGACTAGCAAAAGATAAGCATGGGGGTTTGATAAACGTCAGTTTATCATCATTCTTTTGCCCTAAAACAAACCTAGCTCTTAGGATTTTAGCTCCACAAATAGGTTTTCGGGCTACATTTAGGCAACAATTAGGTTAGGCATGCATTGGTACTTTGTTGTATTTTTGACACGTTTATTTGAGTCTTAAGAATGAACAGATAATCAGATCCCTAAAACCTTAGCATTCAGGAAGTTAACTAGTGAAGAGGAAGCTCATTCCAGCTGGGACCCAGCCAAATCCAGCTCATCATAGTTGGATACCAGCTCACTTGAGTTACGGTTAGCTTCACTAAGCTCCATTCAGCGCATCTTAGCTCACTCTAGCTCAAGCTAGCTCAAATCCTACTCAACTTAGTTGAATCTAGCTCACCTTAGCTCTAATCAGTTCATTAGGAGCTCTAGCTAGCTTAGTTAAGTTGACTGGAGTCCACCCCAGCTTAGGCCCAGCTACTTCCAGCTCCACTTAACTTAAGTCAGCTAAAGATGACTTCATACAGCTCAAGCCAACTCAAGTCCAGCTCTCGAGGACTCCTGTTAGCTCAACCTAGTTAAGCTAAGCTACCTTAACAACTCCAACTAGCTAGGTCCTCCCTGGGAAAATCAGACCCAACTCACCTCAACATATTTCAGTAGAAGCCAACTTACTTTAGCTTGGCTTAGTAGCTAGTAAAGAACTAGCCAACTAAGCCAGCTAAAGTAGCTTCCTGTAAGTCCCTTCAGCAGCTACCAACTCCAGTTCAGCTCCAGACATTCCTTCCTCAGCTCCTCTTCCCTAAACCCTAGCACCATCCCACCTCCTCCTCTACTCAACTACTAGCTAAGCTAGCTTACCTAGCTTAGCTTAGCTACATCTTAGTTCCCACTGGCCATCCACCACCTAGAAGTCTAACCTAGCTTCTCCTCAACTTGGCTACTAGCTCCACCTAAAAACACCTTCACATCCTTCCCTTTTTGGCACCAACCACAACCTCGACACCTCTTCACACCGCCACCTCCAAAGGCCACCCAGAAGTTGGTGCCAAAATCATCCCTCCAAAAACCCCCTTATCTCCACCTTATACCTAAGCTACCTAGCCATCCTAACCCTACGCCTACTCACCTTCTAGAACCTTAAACTTGCCCCCAAATCAACACCACCCTAACCACCCCCTAACCACCATAAAAGTGGTGCCAACATCACCACCAACACCCCTTCATTTTCCACCACTTATCCTACACCCTAGGATCCCATGGCCACCACTTAAAACACCATCCTACCCTTACATCTACCCTCCACGCCACCTTAACCCCAACCACATAAAAAGTGGTGCGAACTTGACATAAACCAACCTACCCTACACCCTCTCATATGGCGCCACTTAACATCCACCATCCATCTCCTAACCACCACCCTATAACCTAATCCTAGCCATACAACACATCATCCAACCCCTTAGCTCTAACCTACAAAGAGTTGGCGCCAACACTACTCCACCCACCATAACTACCACCTTATGCATCCTTCTACATCCACTCCAACCCTAATCCACCATCCATCCGCCAACTTCCATATCACAACCATCCATAACACCACTCTTCCCTTAACCATAGTCAACGCCAAACTCCACCCCCTATACTCTATAAAAAGACCCATAACCACCACCATTTCCTTCATCCTTTGGCTTCATATTTTCCACCTTCATCTCATCATATCCATAGCCAAAAGAAGAAGGAGAATAAGAAGATTAAGGGGACACTCTATCCCCTTGGTGCCTTCCCATCTTCCCTTCTCTATTGTGCCCCCACCAGCTAGAGGAGCAGCCAAGCAAGGAAAATCTTAAGATGAGGTCTTGAGGGTGGCGCACACCACCCTAGGAGTCTTGTGGGTGGAGATCATCCACCCTTGGAGGAGCAAGGGCACTCCACCCTAGGGCTTGCCAGGAAGACACCAATTTGGAGGAGTTTTTCAAGGGAGGTGAAGGAGAACTTGTTTTCAAGCCCAAGAGTAGCTGAGCTTGGAGCAAGAAGCCTCTCCCCTTCACCATTATCATCAAGAAGATTTATGTTTTGGTTCTTTTGTATTTTCATTTTAGAGTAGAAGCATTCCTCTACTTGTCTTTTGTAAAACATAGTTCTACTTAATTAAAGTTGCCTTCTTTTCATTTTTTGTTGCATCTTTGCTAATTGTTGTTTCGAACACTTTTCACTCCCTCTATCTAATTACCCTAGGTCTCCACGTACCTAGGGTGAGCTTAGAGAGAGGCCATTTTTGTTACTTAGATATTAGTATTAGCAATTAGGTGTGATCATTTTCCCTTATAAATTTGCTTAATCGCTCGTTATTTGAAAGCCCAAAATAAAATCTTATATTCAAAAACCTAAAAGGAAAGTTGATTTCCTTTTTGTCTAGCAAGATTCTTAAAAAGTGCATTCTCGCCTCCTTGGACAACCCTAGATATCACCACTATCTAGGTTTATAAATTTTAAAAGCAAATGTGAATTAACGTGTTACAATGACTCAAAACTCGCTTTTACAAATCACGCTTTTCTTTGCATCACTTGTCCTCCTCATGCATTACGAAGGGAAAAGAAATCACCTTGGTGAAGCTGGTCTGAATCAGGATAGTTAAATCCTTTGGAAAAGAAAATAAAAATGCAAAGTAGGAAAAATGTTGGGTTACCTCCCATCCAGTGCTATCTTTTACGCCATTCAACCGAGCATGAGTTGCATCAATGATTGTTAGAAGGTAGGTCGATTAAATCAAGAGTGTCAGATGAGAGATTCAGGGAATAGTCTAACTAGGGTTTAGACGTTGGCCATTGACTTCAAAGGTATTATTCGTTTTTGGATCAAAAAGGTCAACTGCATGTTGAATGCTCTGAATCAGGATTTTGAAAGTAATGCGCTGTAGTATAGCCGATAAATCGCACAGAACACTTAAAATTTATAGCTCGAAAGAAATTCAAGGTCGAACGCATAGAGCAAGTAGGAATTCACACACTAAGGTCAATGAATATATATATGAGCATAATAATTAAGCCAATAATGATATTCAAGGAAGAACAATTACTCACGAATTGATCATCAATGTATAACATGAGCTTGACATAGCAAAAAGAATGAAAATGATCTGAAAAGTGGTGATTTAAATCACCTTTTAAATCCACATTTAAGCATGCATCTCAATTTATTCAAATATCCCAATAGTAGCTCTAACACTATAGTCAGTAGACATCTTGACAGAAGGCAAGCACAAGCCTTCTCCTCTTCTTTAGAACCTCCTCAACCTTGCTTCTTCTTTCCTTCTTTAAAGGCACGACTCTTTCCTTCTCTCTTCTCAAACCTTCGTGAGACCGAGGCTCCTTCACAAGCTGTGTCGCACAGGCCAAGCCCTCAAGAGAAAAACCCTCTCCCGCTTTCCTCAGAAATCCTCTTTCTTCTACCATGTAATCAAATATTCGGGTATTCGGTCAGATGTCCAGGTCCGCGTGCATGTGGGCAAGAACAAGGGTGCAAAGGCTGCGCATGTGGGGGACCTCACCCCCCAGGTGTCTTGAGGCAACCCAGCGAAGACACAAAATTAATTTATTCATAGGCAAGTGCTTGTCTTTCCACGATGTGAGCATGAGACTTCATCCAATTGCAGGTGAAATTGACGCGATGACCTTAAATTGGTGACCTGAGATGAAACCTGGAGCAACTCCGTGCTGCCTAGAGGTGCTGCCTGGATCTTTCGTGGCTTGGAGCTCGAAGAATACGGCGGTGTTAATGGAGGCTACAACAAAGTACGACAAACACTTGAAGGTCAAGAACAAGGCCCCTCCGCCCAATTAAAAATGCTTAGGAGCATCACCAGACCACAACAAGTGTGTGGATGGTGGTTTTGTAGTGTAAGAATGCGTAAGATGGTCGGATGAAAGCGGAGAAGGTGGTCGAAGATGGGTTCATTTGGTGAGGAGATGGATTGGGCAATAGGCCTGGAAAGGTTAAGGCTTTTATTCTAGGGGCCATGGCGGAGGTTTTGGCAGTGGTGTGTGGGGTGCAGGAGGCATTGTCGAAGCGGAGGAAGATGATGGCGTGGAAGGCGGAGCGGTGGTCGAATTAATGTCTGAGAAGAGGGGAAATGATGTAGAGGAGAAGAGGAAGAAGTAGAGGGTATTTTAGGAGGGGTAGAGGGATAGAGAGCACCGGTCATGGCTTGACCAGAGCCGGAGAAGGAGAAAAGGATAGCGAGGTGGCAACAACGAGTGAAGCAGAGGAACGACCTCTCTTTGGCTGAAGAGGTTTGTGAGGAAGAGAGGAAGGATATGGGCCATACAATTTGATGGTTGGTTGTTCGAATGAGGGTGAACAGAGGTAGTTGCCGAAGCAAAATCCAAAGTTGGCCGGAGAAGGAGTTTCTCAAGCCAAGACTTCCTAAGGAGCTCGTGTTCTCATCGTAGGTCCATTTATAGGCCATGGGGAGGGGTTTCAAGCTTGGAAACAAGCTTGGAAAGTTTGTGCAAACTTGATACCCACATCTTCCATGCATTCGCATGGAAGATTGGGAATGAATCAGGATTCATGGTCGGGTTTAATTGGAAGGGAATTCCTCAAGGAATCTCCCTTTCAATTTTGGGAGAGTTTGATTGAGAATCGAGCGAGAAATCTTCACTCGAATCTCGACAGAGCTTGCTGTGTTCACACCAATGGTAGAAGGGACCTAAATGTAAATATTATGAAAAAGTTAGGGACCTATTTGTAAATAATTCATAAAGTTAAGTGCCATTATGTGATAAAGAGAGTCTGTCTGGACTGAAATGTAAACTAGGTCAACGTGATCTCTAATTGAGCTCAAATTTTAGTATAAACCTAATTTGGACCCAAGGAATTTGATGGTGAAGTCAGATTAAGGTTTTAACCAAGTTTGATTGGTTAATTTGCATAGAAACCCAATTTAGGGGCAACTATCTGTCTGAGACTCCATTTTAGGTCAAATGGGTTCAGATGGTCAAATCAAGGATGTCAAACTCTAGAGAATATTTTTCTATGATTTTTAGAGGATTTAGGTTAATTTTATCCGAGCCAGAACCTTAGTTAATTAAGTAGGTTTGTTTTAGGGTTTCAGATGTCCATTAATTCTTGAAATGCATGAAAACCTATTTCTATCTGCACGGACCCTCTTGTTAGACTTTAATGCATATTTGACCTTTAATAAACCCCTGAGAAAACCCATGGTTGTTCTATATTTATGATATGGTGGTAAAATTATAGTTTTAACCCTGGTTTCCTGTTTAACTCTCAGAAAGGATGTGTAGTGAATTATAGTCCCTTGGTGGTTTTGTAGGAGCATTTATTAATGGAATATGACTAAATAAAGCTAGATATGGCTGATGATGATGTTATCATCACTGTGCCATACGAATAAGTTTTTAGGACGATAAAAGGTCGGTCCACTTGGATTTAAGTTTACTTAGAAAAATGCATAATCTTACATCAAAAAGCCAAACACGTTGATTGATATCAAAATGTTTTTGAACGATATATTCATCTTGAAATTTCTTTGTTTGGTCTTTATAAATCCACACGTTTCCATATGAGAAGTTACACAATTTTTCCAATTTAGTTAATTGTAGTTTCTGTTGTTTACCGACTTTAGATAGATCCATGTTTAATCACTTGATTACCCAAATAGCCTTGTGTTTGAGTTCTACCGGGAGATGGCATACCTTTCCAAAAATCAAACGAAAAGGTGACATTCCTAGAGGAGATTTGGAAGCATATGGTAGGCCCATAAAGCATCATCCAACTTATTGGAACAGTCTTTACGGTCGGGCCTAATCATCTTTTGCAAAATATTTTTAATCTCCCAATTAGAAACTTCTGTATGGCCAGTCGTTTGGGGGTGGTAAGAAGTGGAAATTTTATGATTAATCTCGTATTTTGATAAAAGGTCACGGAATTAAGAATGAGTGAAATGTGATCCTCCATCACGGATGATGGACTTTGGAATTCCGAATCTTGAAAAAAGTATTTTTCTTTTTAAATTCAATGACAACCTTGTGTTCATTGGTGCATGTGGGTATTGCTTCAATCCATTTTGATACATAGTCGACTGTGACTAGTATATATAAATACCCACAAGAGTTGATGAATGGTCCCAAGAAGTCGATGCCCCATACGTCAAAAATTTCAACTTCTAATATTAGATATAGGGGCATCATATCCTTCTAAATCATGTTGTCGATGCTCTAGCAACTCACACAGGACTGAATGAAAGAATGAGCATCTTTGTGCTAGATGGGCTGAAAGAATCCAGAAGTGACGACCTTAGCTACAATTTTCTTGCTCGAGAAATGTCCGTCGTAGGCCATAGACTGACAGTGTGTCAGAATATCATGAATTTCTGAATCGGGGACACACCGTCAAATGACCTAGTTAGTGCAGATGAGAAAAAGGTTGTGCTTCTCCCAAGAATAATACTTGATGTCAGCAAAGAACTTATCCCATTTGGTTTTTGGCCAATTAGAGGGGATTCATTCTATTGCTAAATGGTTTGTAATGGGTGCAAACTAGGGGAGGGTATTGGCAGCTAAGATGGTCTCATCAGGGAAAACATCGGGAGGGGTCAACATGCCTGATAACTCTACATTCAGTGATAATAATTCCATCAACTGGGGTTACTTTTGAGGACATATGCGCACTAATAACATGTCATGTTGGGCATAGAAGAACTACATGCATTGCGATTTAAGATTGCTTATAAATCAATGTTTAATGCACATATGTACAAGTGCATGTTGAAACAGGCCTCAAATGAGCAATCGGACATAAATAATGGATTCAATTCCATGAATGGAGTCCAATGGACTTGAAATCACTTAAATCCGACATCCGGAGCTCCCTCGACCAGCCCAAGAAGTTTTGGCCATTGATCTGATGATCAATAGCCCATAACGCACCATGTGGCACCCGCCTACCCACATCTGCCACCTTCTCTCTACATCACATAATCTCAGCTACACATCTCTCATCAGACGGCTGAGATTCCACGAGCTCAGCATCGCATCCCCCATGCCCAAACTCCTTTAGCGTGAAGATTTAACCGTTGGATCTTCATCCAATGGTCGCTAGTGCCCGCACCTGATCTCATCTCGGCGACTAAGCGCAAAGGCAGCACAGCAGAAGTGCCTCGCCCTCGCAAGTGAGAGGCTAGCGTTCGACTACCGTCGTGACCTAAATCACACCTCAGCATGCATCACAGTTAATTCAGGTCGTCCAATCAATGCCTAGCGGTGTGGATGGAAGCTATGCAATGCGCCCTCAAGCTCCTGATGGGAATGTGTGCGATCACGCGTGAGGCATGCGCTTCCTGCATGCAAGCATGATCTGAACTAGCACTCAAGGAGCAATCTTAGCCATCCGATCTTTGATTAGATGGTCCACATGGATTGCACAAGTGAAGGAAGCACGTGTACGCACTTGGACCGACTGGCGAGGGGCTTGACGGACATTTCTGGAATGGGTTTAGTGACATCCCAGATGTTGCTAAAGCCCATACTTAGTTTGGAAACCCCTCTTCTCAATGTAAACCTCCTCAACCACCCCATTCAAAGGCATTCAATACACACACACCTTCCATGCTACTCTAGCCTTCTCATAGCTCCACCAAATACTCCATACTTGCCCCGGAGTTGTCAATTCACCGATGGAGTCTCCCTCCACCGCTGTGGCCGCCTTGACTCCTCCTCACACTCTCTCTTTAATTTAGTTTATGTTGCACTTGTTTAAGCTTTCATCCATTGTTGTAGTTGTAAACAAACTTTAATTGCATGTTATATGTTGATGATGTTTCATATATCATGGCTCACATCTTCTAGAATGATCATCATGTTCTAAACACGATCTCTAGCCCTACTCTCTCTCTTTCACTCACGTTTTCTCACAAGAAAGTAAACCCACCATTCCTGTGACAACTACGGCAACAAAATAATATGATTTTATGCCTCCTTGTGTTCGACACTTGGACTCACCAACTACGCATCTTAAATTAAAATCGACGTCGTGAACGCATACTACAATGGCATAATTAAGTGAACGTGTTCTGCGCGTATCAATGTTGTTTGTCATAAGACAAGAGAGATGGTCGGCAACTACATTTTGCGACCCCACCTTATCCCTGATTTCTAAGTCAAATTCTTGGAGCAATAGGATCCAACAGATAAGGTAGGGTTTCGCATCTTTCTTGTTCAGTAGATATTTGAGTGTTGAGTGGTCAGTGTATACAGTGACATGTGACCCTAACAAATATGAGCGAAGTTTTTCTAGGGCAAAGACGATGGCAAGAAGTTCTTTTTCAATTACCATGTAATTCCGTTGTGTATCATCAAGCATTTTATTGGCATAGTAGATCACAATAGGCTTCTTGTCAATTTGTTGCCCTAGAACAGCCCCCATAGCAAAATCAGAGGCATCTGTCATTAATTCAAAGGGACAATTCCCTCGTGAAATTGGTACCTCTGTTACATCCTTCTTCAATTTATTGAAACTCTCTAGGCATTGTTCTGTAAATTCAAAAGTCTAGTCCTTGGTAAGTAATTGACATAAAGGCTTGGAGATTTGAGAAAAATTTTTGATGAAACGGCGATAGAAGCCCACATGCCCCAAGAAAGATCGAATCTGTTTCATAGTAGTGGGCGATGTGAATTTCGAGAGAGCATCAATTTTTATTGGATTAGGGGACACACCGTCGGATGACTTGATCAGCATAGATGCGAAAAAGGTCAGGCTCCACCCAGAAATAATATTTGATGTCAGCAAAGAACTTATCCCGTTTAGTTATTGACCAATAGAAAGGGATTCGTTTTATTGCTAAATAGTTTACAATTGGTGCAAATCAGGGGAGGGCATTGGCAGCTAAAAGAGTTTAATCAGGAAAGACATCTGGGGGGGTCAGCACATCATTTGTCATAAGATGAGAGAGATGATCGAGCATACATTTTGCAACCCCGCCTTATTCTTGATTTCCAAGTCAAATTCCTAGAGCAGTAGGACCCAACGAATAAGGTGGGGTTTCGCATCTTTCTTGTTTAGCAGATATTTAAGTGCTGAGTAGTTGGTGTAAATGGTGACATGTGACCCCAACAGATATAAGCAAAATTTTTCTAGGGAAAAAATGATGGCAAGAGGTTCTTTTTCAGTGACCGTGCAATTCTGTTGTGCCTCATCAAGGGTTTTACTAGCATAATAGATCACAACAGGCTTCTTGTTAATATGTTGTATAAGAACAACCCCCACAGTATAATCTGAGGCATCTGTCATTAACTCAAAGGGACTATTCCAATCAAGTCCTTGTAAAATAGGTGCCTCAATTACCTCTTTCTTCAATTTGTTAAAACTCTCCAGGCATTGGTCATTGAAGCAAAAGGTTGATCTTTGGTAAGTAACTAACTTAAGGGCTTGGAGATTTGGGAGAAGTTCATGATGAAATGGTGGTAGAAGCCCACATGCTCCAAGAAAGATCGGATCTATTTTACAGAGGTGGGTGGTGAGAGTCTAGAAATAGCATCAATTTTGGTACAATCTACCACAATTTCATTTTTAGAAATGACGTGGCCTAGGAGGATGCCTTCCTGGATCATAAAATGACTTTTCTCCCAATTGAGGACCAAATTGACTTCTATACATTTCTGGAGTGTCCTTTCAAGATTTTTAGGACATAATTGAAGGATTCTCCAAACATGTAGAAGTCATCCATATAAATTTCTAAGCATTCACCTACTAGATCTAAAAATATAGCAAGCATACACCTTTGAAAAATCATAGGTGCATTGCATAGACGAAAGGGCATCATTTAGAAAGCAAAGGTTCCGAAGTGGCAGGTGAGTGTAGTTTTCTCTTGATCCTCAGGGTGGATCGTGACTTGATTGTAGCCAGAATAGCCATCAAGAAAGAAATAATAATCACGCTCGGCTAACCACTTCAAGATTTGATCAATACATGGGGGTGGAAAATGGTCCTTCTTGGTGGCGGTGTTTAATTTGTGATAGTCAATGCACACATGCCAAGAAGAAGCAATCCAAGTGGCTATATTTTCCCCATGTTCATTTGTGACAACGGTTAGTCCAACTTTTTTTGACATTACTTGCGTAGGACTAACCCAAGAGTTGCAAGAAATGGGGTAAATGATATTAGCATCAAGCCACTTAATTATCTCTTTTTTGACCACCTCCTGCACATTAGGGTTTAATTTCCTTTGAGGCTGGCGGGAGGGGCGAGATTTGTACTCAAGATATATTTGTAAGTATAGTAGGATGGATTGATACCCTTAAGATTAGAAATTGTCTAACCAATAGCCTTTTAATGTTTACTAAGAACCTGGAGAAGATTTTCCTCTTAAGCCCTGGTGAGTTGGGAATTAATAATCAGGGGCATGGATTAATTTGGGCCCCGGAAAACATATCTGAGGGAGTCAGGCAAAGGTTTTAACTCAAGTTGTGGGCCTGACTCTGAAATGATTTCTTCTTTGCAGTCCATGGGGGAGGAGAGATAGAAAGAGTCAGGTGGATAGTTAGATGTTGATGGTGAAGTTAGGGTGGGATGAATTAGAAGTGTGTTCAAGAATTGTGATAACTACAAAGCAAGATACCACTTCTGAAATTTGCATGGTTTCCTCCACAAGGTTTTCTAATTTAGTAACTGGGTTGTCAAAGAAATCAGGTTCTTGAAATCTCCTAGAAGCTTGAAAGATATCTTGGGTAATTGACTCACCACCGTACATGATTTTCATCTTTCTAGAGTCACAATCAATGTTTGCTTTAGTGGTGGCTAAAAATGGTCCTTCAAGAATTTTGGGGGATTTTTTAGTGCTTCCGGTATCTCTATGTCCAAGAGCAAACAGTCTATGGCAAATAGACAAATTTGGACCTAGACAATTACATCCACAACAATCCCCTTTGGTTTTATTGTAGATCGGATAGCCAATTGAAGTGTAACCTTGACAGTCTTTAATTCACCGATCTTAAATTCCTCAAATACAACAGTAGGGAAAAGATTGATTGAGGGACATGATACGGATTTTTGCGTGATTTGTAAAATTAGGGTTTTATCGCTGTACCACATAAAAACTGGGTCGCTTTTAAATTTATAAAACCTAGATAGGGAAGTATCTAGAGTCGTCGAAGGAGGTCAAATGTTTGCAAAATATGTCTCTTACTTGGAAATGGAAATCAACTTTCTTTTTGATCTTTCAAATTTATAATTTTTATAGTTTTGAAATGACGGGAAACATGCGAATAGTTGATAGCGAGAAAATAGCCTACACCTAATTCACTACACTTCTACTAAGGTGACAAGTAGAGCCTCTCCCTAAGCTCACCTTAGGCACGTGGAGGCATAAAGTAATTAGGGAGAGGGAGTGAAAAAAATGCCAGACAAAATTCTAAAAGACTATGCAACAAAAAGATAACTGAAGGTAACTTGAATTGATGGAAATTGTTTACACAAAACCTATAGAGGAATGCTTCTACTCTACTTGAGAATACAAGAAAAGAAAAACGCAAATCCTCTATATAAAAAGGAAAAGAAGAGGGGGCTTCTTGCTCCAAGCCGAGTAGCTCCTTGACTTGAAAAGAGGGCTCCTTCTTCTCCTTCCTTGAAAGGCTCCTCCAGGAAGGTGTCCTCCAAGATAGTTGCAAGCCCAAGGGGGGGCATGCACTTGCTTCTCCCAAGGGTGGATGTCCACCGTAAAAACTCCTCGTTTGCCTGGCCATCTCCTAGTGATGGATTGCGCCTTCCCTTAGGCTTGGCATAAGGTGAAGGAATGGGAAGAAGAAGGCACCAAGGGGGCAGGTGATGTGCCCCCTTAATCTTCTTCCCTCTTCCTTCTCCTTGGCCTTGGGTTATGGGTGGAATTAGAGTGGAAAATATACTATGGGAGGATGATGAAAATGGTGGTGGTTAAGGGTGATTTATAGAATAGGAAGGGGGGTATAGGTGGCTCTTAGTATGGATGGCTAAGATGGGATTTGGGATGGTGGTTAAGGATCCTATGGTAGAGATCATTTGGTGTCAACCCAAGAGACTTATAGGGGGTAGTTATGGTGGCGTTGGTGGCTCTTGGTGGTGGAGAGACACCACAAAATTGGTGCCAACTTGAAGTTTCTAGAAGGAGGTCCTAGGTGGATGGTGGAGATAATTTTAAGGAGAGGTGTATGGTGGTGATGAAGGAAATTTTGAAGGGAAAAGTTGGTGCCAAAGAGGGGGTGGTTATAGGTGTCTTTGGCACCAACTTTTGGTGCCCTTTGGCGATGGTTGAGGGGTGAAGAGGTGGCTATGTTGTGGCACCAACTTGGAGTGGGGTGGAGCCAGCATAGGTGAGCATCGATAAGGTTTAGTTGGTGGTGCTAGTTAGGTAGGGTTTTAGGGTATTTGATTGCAAACAGAGATGGAGTTTAGCTAAGCTAATCTAGCTAAGCTAGATTAGCTAGTAGTAGAGTAGAAGAGTAGGCAAATGGAGCTATGGTTTGAGGGGAGGAGCTGGATAGAGGAAGTCTGGAGATGAACTGGAGCTGGCGGCGGCTGAAGAGGGTGGCATGGAGCTACTTTAGCTGGCTTAGCTTGCTAGTTCTTTGCTAGCAGCTAAGCCAAGCTAAAGCATACTAGCTTTTGCTAAAATTAGCTAAGGTGAGCTGGGTCTGATGCTCCCAAAGAGGATATAGCTAGTTAAGTTAGCTAAGGTAGCTTAGCTCTACTAAGTTGAACTAAGCTGAGTCCCCGGGAGCTAGACTTGAGATTTTTGAGCTAAGATGAAGTCATCTTCAGCTAGCTAGAGTTGAGTGGAGTTGGATGTAGCTGGACCTGAGTTTGGGTGAACTCAAATCAACTCAGCTGAGCTAGCTAGAGCTCCAAGTGAACTGATGGGAGCTGAGATGAGCTAAACTCAACTAAGTTGAGCCAAATCTAAGCTGACTTGGGCTAAGGTAAGCTAAGAAGAGCACTCTTGAGCTGCCATTCAGCTGAGATGAGCTAAATGGAGCTGGGATGAGCTAACACTAGTTCAAGTGAACTGGATTCCAACTATGGTGAGTTGGATCAAGCTGAGTTCCAACTGGTTTGAGCTTCTCCTTCACCAATTGGCTTCCTTAGTGCTAAGGTTTTAGGGATTTGACAATCTGTAAATCCCTAACACACACAAAAACACATCAACAGCACAATAAAAATTGCAATGTATGCCTAACCTAATTGATGCCTATATGCAACCCAAAAGCCCATTTGTGGAGCAAAATACTAAGAGCTAGGTTTGTTTCAATGCATAAGAATGATGATAAACTGGTGTTTATCACACCCCCATGCTTATCTTTTGCTAGTCGCTTAGCAAAGCTTAAATTTTTACAAAGTGGAATTTTGGGGAAATCTAATTTTTTTGACTTTTGAGGAGAAAGAGATTACAGGATGTTGGTTGATCCAAACATAGGAGGTATGGGATTTGTTAAGGATAAACATCAAGATTCATTTTCGAATCCAAAAATTAGACAAAAGCAGGATCAATATATCCTCCAAAAAATTCACAGATTAACCCTTTGTTAATTCAAATGACTCAATTTTTGTATTTGGGATTTTTCTGGCTCTTGAATCTGATTTGCAACTTGCGATAACGTTTAAAACTATGTTTGTGCTTATGAAAAGCCAACTTTTATAAGGCCATGTTTTTGGTTTAAAACTTTTGTTTTCTCTCCCACATGATTATTTTTAGCTTAGTCTTACAATAGATGTGCCAGGATCATCATTCACATTACCAATCCTCGAGGGTGCTCTAGCACCAGTACTTCGAGATAGCACTGTGCATGACACCACCCCGGAGTTCACAACCCCAAAACACAAGCGGTGTAAAGGGGCACTCCAGCAAACTCAAGCTCTTGCTCCGACACTATAGGTAGAGCACCGTCCAAGACACTTGAGCTGCAAAAATGCACTTTAATGCTCTGTCCAAAGATATGTAATATAGATATGGAGCAGCGCCGAGGTGGAAACATGTTGACATCGCATCCTCAAAGGAGGCATTTTCCTCCTTCCCGACAGTGGGAACTCAAACCAATGATCTGCTTCAAAAATTTACAAAGGCCAAACAAAGGGGTTTTTCTAATTTTTAGTTGTTTTTAGGTGTTGGCTTATGTGTGAAATTTGATACAGGAGGAAATAATACAAAGGTTGTGATGATGTGAAAATGATTGTTGTAGTATGTGTTGTAATTTGAAATACCAAGAGTGTCATTGTGGTGAGTTGTATGGAGTACCAGTCATTACAACCATTATTATTATTTACTTATCTAATTTTTACTGGTTCTATTCCAGGTCCTTCACTGGGAGGCAATTTATTGAATTACATCGCTCTTTGATCTCAAAATTATCCTCTAATTCCAAAAAGAAGCTTTACATCTTATTAAAGAATGAATGAATGTGGACATTGTTTATCTACTCAAAAAGAATCAATGGTAATGCTTGCAAAAACTAACTATAAACAAGTACCAAACAATCTATTACTATACTATAAACTATGTCTTTACAAGTTGTAGTATTACTACTAACATGGAAGTACACAATAGACTAAGATGTTATAGTATATTAACATAACTTACTAGTCTGTTATCTACAGAAACACATACAGCGGTTTTAGTGACAGACAAAAGCGTCGCTAGATCTCAAAAAACACTATATACAAACCTAAGGAGCCAAACTGGGGTCTATAGCGACACATAGGGTGACATTTTGTTCTGTTAGTAAATATATGGGTTCATTTATACAAATAATTGGCTATACTACATATACATATATATATATATTTATATCTTTTTCTTGTATTTGTATTTACGTATGTACATCTTCTATTTGTATGTACACCTTCTATCTCTCTCTCTTACTCTTACTCTAAGCTTCTTTTGTTGTTCTTCTACAAATGCACTTCGTTTGTTTCTGTCTTAACAGATTTTTTAGCTACGGGGGAGAGGTGATTAAGCAACCTCATTAGCTTCCATTAATCAATTAAAAATGTGTTTAATTTGTGGGTGCGCCTTTCGAGGGATACACAGCACCCAGAGGGTGGGACCAAACCTCTACTAAGCGTACCCTAATCCTCATTAGACCGCTTAATTACGATTTCCAACTCAGCGCAGGGTCTCAGCCCCACGCCACACGCTTCTCGGCCCTCGACCCCACACACTGTTCGTATACTCATAATCGGATTGGGTATGCATGACATGTTCGTTTCTTTCAGGCGCTCGGCGCCCATGACGACTGCTTGGCATATGCAGAAAAGCAATATAAACCGCTGCGTATGGTTTGCAGCACACGATGTGGCGCTATTCTAACACCACATCTACGCTGGAAATCGCGCGCAGCTGTTGTCTGGAAGCGATTTTGGCCCTCAATTCGAGGGCCATAAGTTATTAAATAAAATAAAATAAATTATGGAATATAAAGTATTTACATAATACTATATAATTGTTCAATTAATTTTGAATTTTAAATAGATTTACTATATAAATAAATTCATTAAATTGGGCTATTTTTACATGCTGATTTAGGTGCTTTCTTGGTTAATTACTTAAAAATTAGTTAGCATATGGTCTAATTGACCATATACAGAGTTAGATTACATACATAAGTATTTTATACATATTTTTATTATATTTTTTTGAATTAGTTTCTATTTTATTTATATTTAAGTAGCAGTTTTTGGCTGTTTAACTTATAAACTAAGTTAAAGTAGTATAAAAAAGGTATAAATATACTTTAACTAGCTTAAATTACTGAAGATATTTTCACCTAAGTCTACATACTCAATTAACTTAATTATAACCCTAAATTACTAATTTATCTAATTTATATGTATATATACTGTTCAAGAGGTGATTAATTATATACACATACATTTCAGTATAATGTATATATACTTACATAGTTATTATGTACATTATAGTTATAGTTAGTTGTATATGTATACATACAGTATCAGATTTCGGTATACTTATAGTTAGATTTCAGTAGGAGGTGAGAAAGGAAGGATTAATTATGTTCAATTTCTTTTCTAACAGTAGTCGAAGCTACTGTCCAAGAGATGAGAAGGGGAATGGTGCTTAATTTTCTCTTTTCTAACAGCAGCTTCAGCCACTGTCAAATGGGCTAACTGCTGCTGCAGTTAGTCCATTTGAGAAGGAAGGTGAATCTAAATGGTGTGAAGGGAAGGGTTTGGAAAGAAGGAGATATGTAGCTGCAAGATGCAACAATTTACTATGTTACTGGGATTAAAGTCAATCAAAACCAACTGAAAAGAAAATAAGTAAATCCCAAATTTGACAAGGGTTTAATTTCTCACGAAAATCAATAAATGTCTCAATTCAGATGCCCAAAAACCCTCATCAAAAACTTCATTTCAGCTTAAATCCACAAATATCGCTGAATTAATTCTTCCTAATGCTATAGACAACATGAAGGAAGGATTAATTTAGTCAATTAAAACCATAAGATCAAATCCCAGTTTCTTGCAACCTTAAGGAGATTGAGAACTCAGGTTAGGAAATCTTCATAAAAATTACCACAGTAATTATTTCAGTAATTATCAAAACAGATAATGTATGGTTCTTTTGAATTATCAAAACAGTATTGAGAACTCATTAAAGGTTTCACAATAACTTGTGAATGCAAGAACAGACTAATGGATGGCTCTTCTGAGATGATTTCTGTCACCAGAAATCCTCTTAGAATCCTTGCCAATAGGGAATTCAACTCTGCTTCAATCTGTCAGATCAGGCAGTAAATCTAGAAAGCAATAAATCCTTAAAATCCATGTTGAAAAGAAATCTGACAAACTGAAAAATTCGACCCGTAATCAAGGGGCTTTTGTGATCAATGATGAGGTGAGTGAGAAGCCCCTTAGGTGATTGTGATGCAATTTCAGATCTAAGGTTGTAAACCACCCAGATCTGAAATTGGATCAGGGTGTGTGGGTGAAAGATGAGAGAAACATGTCGTGAAAAAAAATCAGAATTGGATTGTGAAAAAAAAAAATGGAGAGGGAGACAATTTGAAACATGGTTTGATGAATTCTTCCCCTCTGATCTGGACTGATTAGAGGAGGTGAGGGGAGGGCATTTAATCCTAATTCTATTACTACAGCTACTTTAACCTACAACAAAAATTAAACATTAACAATTATATTAATTCTACTCTAAACTACTTAATTACAACTAAAACTAATTATGCAGAATTAAAAACCTAATCTAATAGGAAGAATGGGACCTATGGGTCCTTAGCCGGTGGCTAAGGAGGAAGAAAGGAGGAAGATGATTCCAGCGGAGGGAAGAGTCTGCTAGTGAGGCTCCAAGGTCGTCCTCAAGTGCTACGAAGTCCTTAGCGACGTGGAGTGTCGAGAGAAGGTGATGATTTCACAGCCGATGGTTGTGAAATCAGAGGCTGGATGGGGAGGAGAGATTGGAGTGGACGAATTGATCGCTAAGAGGTGTAGGAGGGAGCGATCCCTTGTGCGCGACACCACTGAGGTGCTTAAGTAGCAGCTCAGTGGCTGAGATACCCGCGTAGGTGAAGATAATCAAAATGCAACTGGCGGCGAGGATGTGAGGGGCGGAGCATGCGGTGAGATGAGCACAAGATCTGACCGTCAGATGAGATCTGGGGAGAGAGGTGAACGCACGCACCGAATTACGTGAAAGTTCCATTCGAATCCAACCGTAGATCAAGAGTTGAAGAGCGACGAACGGCTGAGATTGGCCGTGTTCTTCGCGTGCTACAGTGCGCGTGAAGGGCAGCAGGCTTCTCTCTAAAATGAAGGAAATTTTGCAGGAAGACCCTTGAATGAAGGGGTAGAAGAATAGCGTGTCGGCCCAGGAGTGAAAAGAACTACAACTGGAAGGGCCCTGCAGCTTTTCAAAAGGGTCCCAGAGGCTTACAAGTAGGTCTAAAGCGGAGTTTTTAAGGGTAGGAGTGTAATGCATGAAGGACCTAAGTGTAAACTACCTATTTCATAACTTAAATGATGTCCAATTGCCTTCAAATTTTTATATGTGCTTAATGGAACATTTAAGACATTGATTTTACTTCTGATTTGGCCTTTCAAACAATTTATGTGTTCAGTTGACACATGGATCATCATTTGTACTTTGCTTTCAGAATATCTCATTTTTGTGACCTAATTATGAAGTTTTAAGACAGAGTAAAGGTTTTAGGTCTTTGTCTTTAATTGCCACACTTAACCCTTTTTTATCTGTTAATTTGATATTATTTTACTTAGTGTCTAGCTTAATTTCAGCTTTTTAGCCATGATAAGTAGCCACTCATCAGGAGGTTTTGCATGAACTACAAGTTTTTGAATGAGAAACTAAGCCAGGTACTTTCCATATTGCAAAAGAGGATCAAGTCACCTGAACTATCATGAGTTCAGGCGGAATTTTAGAGAAGGATATTTGATCTAGTCTAAAGATAGACCCTTAAATTCTAATAATCAGATCCATATCCTTATCCCTAGTTTGTTAAAGATTAAATCCCATTGTACCAAAAGTGAGTTTTCAACCTTAGTCCCAATTTCAAAATTTTCCTCAAAAAGTTTCCAACATTTTTATTTTCTTAGGTATGCTAGCAGAAAAATAAAACAAAAATGACTAAAGAAAAATGCATGTTTTTAGGTTTTGAAAATCCTAAATCGATTGTCAACACTTTTAAAACACCCCCCTATGCTTATGATATGCAATGTCCTCATGCATTAGGAGGGAGAAGAAACCACCTTAGTGAAAGGCAGTCGGGTTTAGGATGGTCAAAACTTGGAAAAAGGAAGTGAAAAAGAAAGTAGGAAAAATAATGGGTTACCTCTCATCTAGTGCTATCTTTTACGCCATTTAGCCAGGTGTGAAGGTATTCACAGAAGATGGACAATCGTGTAAGTAATTGGACAGTTGGACGCCCGCAAAAAATGTGAGTTCTTCTGGATCCCTAGAAAGTTGAACGGAAGAAAAATAGGGATTGAAATTTGAGGGAAAATAATAAATGTAGCCCGAGTCTGGCCAAGGTCCAGGGTAGGTTTGGTGGTAGGTCTAGGTGAGAGGGGGTGGGAAAGGAATGATGAGAGCTAGGTTGGGTTAGTATGCAAGGGTGGGTTGAGAGAAAACTAGATGAGTTAAGAGAATGATCAAGGGGGTCATTAGGAATAGATTGTGGAAGTCAAGTCTTCTAATCAAAGGTTTCATTGACCACTGATTCTAAGTCAGACTCCTTGAAAATTTTGTGGTCGGGAAGGGTATCTACCAACATAGTCTCCTCCACTAAATTTGAAATTTTTGTATCTGAGTCCTCAAAAAAATTATCATCATGGAATCTCTTGGAGGATTTAAAAATATCAAGAGTGATAGTTTGACTTGCGCAAGTGATATCCATTTTGCCTGTGGGGCAATTGATATTTGCCTTTGTAGTAGCAAAAAGGGTCATCCAAGGATTATTGGGGAATTCATTAAAGATTCAGGTACCTCAATGTCAAGGACCAAAAAGTCTGCGCAGAAGACACAATTCTAGACCTTGACTAAAACATCCTTGACAATCCCACGAGGTTTGATTGTAGATCGGTCAGCTAATTGAAGGTTAACCTCAACAAGTTTAAGCTCACCGATCTGAAACTCTTCAAATAAAATCATGGGAATGATATTAACTGAGGTACCATGATCAAGCAGGGCGCGATCAAAAGTAGTATAATCAATAATCACTGAAATTAATGGCACCCCCAAATCTTTCATCTTAGGAGGCAGCTTGCTTTGTATGACAAAGCTTACTGTCTTGGAAAGATGCACCTGGCCTAGATTTTTGCCCTGCCTTTTAGGAGTACAGATCTCCATAAAAAATTTGGCATACGCAGGTATATATTTGATGCCATCTAAGAGAGGGATATTGATTTGAACTTGCCCGAATAAATCCATGAGTTCTTTTGTGGTGTGCACAGATTTCTTTTTTCGATTGGTGGTGGGGTGGAGAGCTTGTAGAAAAGGGATAGGAATTGTGTCCTAAGATTTTTGTATTTTTTTTTCTTCCTGATGTGGGAGTGGAGAGTCAATCTGCAAAGGGATGGGGATTTCACCAGGTTTTTGTGAAGGCCCAGGATTAGTGGTGGTTTTTCCACTCCTCAACATAACTACATGTGCAGTCAGATTATTATTTGGAGGAGGTAGGGGGTCTATTGTTGGGGAAATCTAAGAGGCTGCTGAGGTGGTGGATTAGTAGGAGAATGATTTGAGAAGTTTGGATTTCTACCTGGATACTGGTTCCTCTGGTGATTAGGGTTGGGCATGGGTTGGGAGGGCAATTGCCCTGTAGGTCTTTGAGTTGGAGTAACCCTAATCCGATAATTCAGATTTGTTATAGTGCAGGTTACTTCCATCAACTTAGTTTGCATTTCCTGAAGGGTTTTCATCATCTAGGCATTGATTTCTTGTTGGGATGGCCCATAATGAAAGGTCATATTTGACCCATACCCACTAAATTGATTTTAATGTTGGGAAAGAACTAGGTTTCAAGAGTGGTTCAGGTAATTCCTCCGATTAGAAGAATTTCTGTATTGCTCTTGGAGAGCAAAAATATTTTCAGTGGGGTGAGAGTTTGGATAATTATAATTCCCTAGTGAATCATAAAAAGCCATGGGGTATTGATGATAATCAGCAGAAATAGTGTTCAGATTGTGCAAGTTCTCTCTCCGAGGAGTGTTAGGGTGGGTTAGATGTGGAACATGTGGAGCTTGGGTTGGTATGGCAAGTCTTTCCTCAATTTTCTTTTGATTAATGAGCATCTGGTCGAGTTTTTGTGCAATCATTTGAAGATCATCTTGTGTTACAGGAATAGATTGAGTGCCTACTGTTCGGGGCGTAGATCATGTAAAAGATGAATACGTCGCAGTATAGTGCGAAATACATCTCGACAAATAAAATTAACGAAACTGGGGGTCCCAGTCGATCACAGGGAGGTAAAAAAATGATTTTGATTTCATGCGCTTATTCTAAATCTAATTACTAAATAATAGAGACAATGAATCACGATATATATATCACATAGGGCGTTTGAACCTGAATTTCATACATGAAACTAAACAAAATGATAACATGAATATAAACTACTTATGGAATAGAACAAGGGCACCACGGGTAGATCGTGGTAGCCCTTCGAAGAGGTTGAGAGAAGTAGCGACAATCCGACAGGGTGGCCCAATGGATTTTTCAGACAGAGGCAGAGAAGATGAGAAGAAGAAGAGAGAGAGGTAGAAGGAAGAAGAAGAAAAAGAATGGAGAGAGTTGAGAGTTATCCCCTCCAATGGGAGGCACTTAGGTCCCTTTATAGCATTCTTTCTTCTCATGCAAATCCTTCCCCGGCTGATTTATTCTGGTTCTACCATGTGGCACTTTGTGCGCCCTTGGATGCAGATTGCGCGGCTCCCGCCCTCCCGCGCCTTCGCATTTTCGCTTTTGTCACATGGCTTCGAATCCCACCTTAACATCGATCATAGCACCGCGCCTTCGCAAATCCTAAGCGTGATTCACGTGCCTTCCTTATCTCGCAACAACCCGCGCGATCGCGCCACTTGGAAGCATCTCAGCCATCCAATCGTTCATACCTGCCTGCACGTGCCCGCCTGCGATGCCGCATTAATTTTTTGCGCAGCACACAGCTCGAACCCGTGTCCCACGCATACACGCACGCGCGCATGAGCCAATGCACTGTGCAAAGCCTTTATCATATATACGTGCTTACTTATATTTATATTGATCGAATTTGGGTGGTGACGTAGCACGTTCGTGGCCATTGGATGAAGATCCAATGGCCCACACTGCGAGGAAAGGTACCTTCAGGAGATGGGGCAGTTGCGATGGTGTCACGTGACGCCATCGTGGTCGTCCATTCTTCTCTTTATATCTGATGATGTAGGCCTTCGATTAAGTTGATTTCTACATCGTTGGACTGCGAGCGTCATTCTGGATCCATCCGTATGGTTGGATTTGTCATCTAAGGTTTGGATCTTGTTCAATTCACCCCTTGGATCTTTCTCTTCTATGGACTCCCAAGGGTGCTACGAGAGTCTGATTGATGCGATCTTGGATGCATTGGACTCCCGTCATTATTCCGAATAGAACCATAAGGTTGGATTAGTCATCTACAGCCCTGGATTACTACAATCATTAATACCTCCCAAACAACATAGTTTAATACATAAAACACATATATCAACTACGATGCATAGTACAATGCGTATGCATGCAGAATGTTCTTGTTAAGCTAAGTTTTAGCTTAATTCAAGCGAGTTAGGGCCTATGATTGCTGTGCAATCATATCCGCATGCCTAAATCTTGCTAGTCCCTAGTAAGTGCAAGACTAAATGCATTTTATCAAGAGTTAAACTAAAGATTTATTTCCTTTTATTTTATCCAAAAATTCAGAATCCAAATAACCATTAATATATATTGTTGTTGCTCCTGCAATGGATCCAAGCGAAGAGTCGATATACATTTAAAGCTTGTACTTGACCCCTAGTAAAATTCTGTTGGGATAGGCGAACCTCTTCTTCTGGGGTTACAAAATATTATCTATTTTCGGCCTTAGCGTTTGGTTTGGGTAGGAGATGTCTGAGTTAACTAGATTTGTATTTGGTGGCTCACTCTCTTCTGGTGCTTCTTAATGACTAGTATTTCAGAATTTAGATTTCCAGATTATTGAATAAATCAACTTAGAGAGGGGTTGGAAAAACTGTGCTCTCTTTAATCTTTTGTACTCTTCTCTCTTTTTTTCTTTTCCTTCCTGAGCTCACATCTCACCAAATTTACAAATGTATTTGGTGGTCTCACATGGCATGACACTTTAATTAGGTTCTGATAACCCTATGACTAAGTCAGAAGCCCTCAGCCCGTATTCAGGTGATCAGAAATACATAAACAAGTAGGTTAAGGATGTATTTGGTGGTTTGTGAGGGTGGTAGGTGTTTTTGCCTCAAAACATTTAACTTGACTCACATCACGCAACTATTTTACATAACACCTTTTTTTTTGGTTTTTTTTTCTTTCATTTTATTCTTTTTTTTATTTCTTTTTCGAGCAAACAACTCTTTTGTATGAAATTCTATAAGCACAATGCCACAACATGACATACTACTGTATTTATCAGCACAACATAACACGACATACATACTTTTATATGTAAGGCATTCTTGGGGATTTTTGGGATGACCAAGAGGATCTCGAGTGGCTTATTTGGTGGAAGTGCCTATTCTCAGCACCGAGTAGGGAACGGATAGGACGATGTATTTCTAGCCTTGACATTAGTACCCTCCTTCAGCAGAGGATTCCGTAGAGGATGGTCATGACCATCCACCCTAGTCCTAGTTTTATCAGAACCCACTCTCTGTGTTTCTGCCATATTTGGTAACTCTCGTATGGAATTTCTCACATATTTAGCATGTAAGAATTGAGAGTGAAAACTATGCCCAACTCCAAGTGTCATTATTTAATTATTAAAGATTCCTTGTATTAGCCTTAGAGCACCAGTAAACTCTCTGCTCTCACCTCACATATATTTTTTTGAAGCTACGAGAAGATAGTTCACTGAACTCCCTGATTGCTATCCAAGGGTTCAAGAGAAGAAGCGATGCTTCTTCTAGACAAACTAGAGATGTCTATCAATTTTCGCAGAGGATCCATTGCAAAATCTACATGCAAGTATGAAATTATACTGAATTCTAAGTCTAGGAATCTACCAAAGAATAAATCTTTAATAAAACCTCTTGATAAAGCAATCTAATCCCCTAATTGTTGGTAGAAAATTTTCAATTTTTATGGACTACCTGCCCCATGCCTAAGTGTTTGCATGTCCTCATGCATGAATAAAAGAAATTGGAATAAGGCTGGGTGTATGTAGATAGAAATCACCTGGAATTGCTTCTGAGTTATCATTTAGCTCATGCCATCACTGAATGCCATACACAATATGTAAAACATTATGCAAAAATGAAATATGCTATGTATATATGGTATGTATATATGTATACGTGCTGAGTTTAACGCCTCCAACTGGGAAACTCATCAGTCATACGTCCTCAAGAAGATGTATCGTTTCGTCAGCAGGAGGAGGTTCCTTGGCAAAGAATGGTCTGAGGCATTGGCCATTAACCATAAAAATGTGCCCAGATTTTGGGTCTCTAAATTGGACTGCCCCGTAAGGATACGTGTGGACCACCAGAAATGGCCCAGTCCACTTGAACTTGAGCTTTTCTACAAAGAATTTGAGTCGGGAGTCAAACAACCAAACCTGTTGGTTTGGTGCAAACTCCTTCCTCCGGATGTGTCGATCATGGAAAGCTTTTGTCTTGTCCTTGTATATTTTTGCATTCTCATATGCTTCCCACCTAATCTCCTCTAACTCACTGAGTTGGAGCTTTCTTTCATAACCTCTGGCCTCGAGGTTAAAATTACACTTCTTCATGGCCCAAAAGGCAAGGTGCTCCGGCTCCACAGGAAGGTGACAGCCCTTTCCATACACCATGCGGTATGGCAACATTCCGAGCAGAGCCTTGTACGCCGTCCGATATGCCCATTGTGCATCGATCAATCGATCAGACCAATCCTTCCTATCAGGTCTAACCGTCTTTTGAATGATAAGCTTGATTTGACGGTTTGATATTTGAGCCTACCCATTGGTCTGTGTGTGATACAGGGTAGCAATGCGGTGGTGCACCCCGTATTTCTTCAATAATGACTTGAAGTGGGCATGGATGAAGTGGCTTCCTCCATCACATCAGGGCAAGGGGAACTCCAAATCTCACAAAAATAAACTCCCAGACAGAGGATATAATAATCTTATGATCAGCTCGTCGTGCTGGGATGGCTTCTACCCACTTTGAGACATAGTCTACTGCGAGGAGTATGTACTCAAAGCCATGCGAGTTTGGGAAGGGGCCCATAAAGTTGATGCCCTAGATGTCTATTTAGAGCACTGAATCGGGTTTTAAAAGTATTGCGTTGTAATATAGTCGAAAAAACATTCAAAACAGATATAATTTTATTACTCGAATTTGAAGTCCGAGGTCGAACATAGGGAGCAAATTGGTATTTAGAAATCAAGATCACAATTCAAAGTAAAAAGGATTTGCAATAATAACGAGATCAAATTGCAAAAAGGTGGGAGTAAAATGGTGATTTAAATCACCAAATACTCCTACAATATCAATTAAGGAACTCAATGTATATGAATTAAACTCAAATTGGACGTCTGATTTATAAATCAGACAACTTAAACGTCTGATGCTATAGTGCTCCTTATTTCTTCTTTCTCTGCTTCTCTTCTGTGCCTCCTCTTCTTTCTTCCTTCTTCTACTTTTCTCTTCTTTCTCTACTACTTCCTCTTCTCTTTCTTTCTCTTTTCCTTTGTCTTCTCTTTCCTTCTTCTTCTTCTTTGGCTTCTGTCTGCTCTTCTTATTCCTTTTCTACCTTAGCCTCTTCTTCTTCTTCCTTCAGCTTCTTCCTCCTCTACCTTTCTCTGTCATCTGCCTTCTCTTTCTCTTCAGCTTTTGCTTGCAGCAAAACCTACCCCTACCCGTGAGCAACTCTCCTCTCTTTCTCTGTTAGGTTCCGCTCTCCCAAAGCCACACAGTTATTCGGGTAATCAGGTCAGGTACGTACCCAGGACCAGGTCCACCAGCGTGCGGTGGTGGGCGAGGAGTGCAATCGGGTAGGGTCAAGCCAGGTCCATGTGGGCAGTGCTGCGGATGAGACCGGGTCAGATCGGGTAAGAGGGACCTCCCCTCGTGGATCTGAGGCGAACAGATGTAGGCACAAAATCAACTTATGCGGGTGCATGGCCTTAAGACTCTTTGAGGTGGGACTATCCGTTCACCCTTCTGCTAGCACACCTACAGCAGAGGTAGTCTTCCAATTGCAGCAGCTGCTACGGCCTTCGACTGGAATCAAGAGCCTAGATTCGTGCGTGACAGTCTTCCGCGTAGCTTAGGACAGGAGCCTGGAACTAGTAAGGCTTGGAGCGACCTCAAGAGTGCTTCAATCCTGGTCACCAATGGCGAATGATTCCTGTACCTGAAATCACAAAGATGGCTTCACAGCCATGTCAAAAATCTCAGGGAGTGCTGCCAAGGCACGACAGATGTGCTGGGGTGGTTGGCGTGGCATGGGGATGTCTGTGCAAGCGTGCCTAGGGCACATTGTGTGAGAAGGTGTGGGTGTGTTCGGGGGTGCGTTTGGGAGAGTGTCGTGGTAATATGAGCGAGGGTAAGTGTTCAGTGGAGTGAGGGGAAGCTTATGGGCATGTCAGTGAGGGAATGGCTGGCCTGTTGAGGTGGAGTGACCTCGCTAGAGGTGGTGGCTGGAGATGAAGGAGATGAGGGTGATGGAGGTCGACAGTGGTTGATTTTGGGAAATAGAGAGTGGCGAAGAAAATAGAGGTGGAAGGGAGCTTATCTGGGGTACTAGTGGATGAAGGGGAGATGAAGATGTCATCGAACGTGTATTGCCGACGCTGGAGACGAAGGTGCTCAGAGAGAGATGGTCGGCAATGATGAAGGGGGGCCGGAGTGTCGGCAGGTGATGCACGACGCGAACGAAAGCAAGAAGGAAGAATCTGCCAACAATATTGTGGTTAGACGACAAGGTAGAGTAGGGAAGGTCTTCAAAGCTTGAAGAGCGAATCAGCTAGAGGAGGAGAGAAGAATTTGAGGGGGTCTCCAGTCGAATTCAAGCTTGCCGGAGTCGGGGCGATCTGGGCTTCTTTAAATAGAACCCTGGAGGTCGGTTAGGGAAAAGCAAGGAAAGATTGTCAGAGTTGGAATCCGTTAGGATACCCATGTCTTTCATGAGTTCACATGAGAGATTGGGAAAGAATCTGGGATCAATGATGGGTTCAGATTGAAGGGATTTTCTTAGAGAATCTCCCTTCCAATTTTGGACGGGATTCTCTGAGCAATCATGGTGAAACCTTCTTCCAAAGCTCTCCGGAGTAGGATTCCTCAACTATAATGGTGGAGGGGCATAATTGCAAAGATGATGAAGAAGATAGGGGGCTATATGTATGGGTTTTTAAAAGATAGGGATACAAATGTAATCAGGCTGGACCTTTCTGCAAACTATGTCAAGGCAAATTCATCTTGGGTCCAAATTTTTCTACAAACCTAATTTGGACATAAGGAATCCAATGGTGAAGTTGGATTTTGGGTTTTACAATGTTTAGCTAGAAAATTTATGCAAAAACCCAATTTAAGGCAAATATCTATCCGAGACCCATTCTAGGTTAAGATAGGTTTCAATGGCCAAATAGAAAGTTCTAAACCTTAAAGAATATTTTTATATGATTTTTAGATGGTCTATGTGAATTTTATCCTGACCAAAACCTTGGTTAATCAACTGGGTTAGTTTTAGGATTTTAAGAAGTCATTTAATTCACAGGATACACACAAACCCTTTTTTGTCTAATCCAACACAATTATTATCTTATTAAGAACCTTTAACCTTTGTTTAGCCCTTGAGAAAACTCGTTGTTGTACTGCATTGGTAAAGTTGCAGTTTTACCCCTTGTTTCATATTTTTCTCTCAAAAAGGCTATGCAGTGAATTAGGACCTTCAGTTGGTTATGTAGGAGCTTTTATTCTCTTCATTGGGTCAAAATGAGGTTGTTAGGGCTCATAATGGTGTTCCCATCATACCCCCATGCCTAGCTTTTGCTAGTCCCTTAGCAAAATTTTAAGGCTTTAACTTTGATTCTAGACCATGTAATCCTTTCCTTTTTTTATGCACAAATTTGTGATGTGTGCTTTCTTCTATAGATTAGGCTTGAATGCCAATAGTAGGCTTAGAGGTACTCAAGTACCAACCAAGATCCGGACCTGCCCAGATTTAGCCTCAGTCTGCCGCGAAGGATTTTAAGTCCCATAGGAACTATAATAAGGTTCGTTGAACTCTGCGGTTAAAGCACCCATGCTTGTAACATATTTTAGCCTTGGTTCAGTTGGCAGTGCATTTTTGCAAGAGAGAGACAGAGGAATTTTCTTTGTTTAGGGAGTTTTCTCTCTCTTTTCTTTTTATTTCTAGCTTCGGATTGGCTTCACAACACGGTCTGTATTAGATTCCTAGTACCCATCATCAATCCTCGTAGGGTCCCTGTCAATCGATGCTTCGAGATAGCACTGCCCATGGCAACCCCAGAGCCCTGGCTTTCATGATTTCGAGATAATCCCACTCATGGCATTTTGTAGCTAAATCCAAACCCTAGCAATCGACATTTTGGGATAATGCCACCCATGGCATATGAACTAGCACAGGGTGCTTACATGCCCCTAGTAGGACATGTAGATATCCTAGGAGACAAGCACCGAGGAGACGATATGTTATTATGCATCTTCGAGGGGAATTTCCCGCCTCTCCGCGCTGGGAACTCGTCCAAATCAACTTGTGTTGATCGGTCGCTTCTAATCTAGGCAACTCTTTCAAAATAATTTAAATGCATTTGCGTGATTTTGATACGTATACGCACTGAACCAGACTGTGTGTGGATTGGGGTGCTTAGGTTACCGAGTCTCGCAAACTAGAGGTTAGTTAACGAGGCTGAATACTCCCTAAGCCTTAGACCTAATACCAAAGCTTTGCATTTTCCCCAACCACTTGAGGACTATCCAAATTTTAGCAAATACTTGAATTTTTAAGCCTAGGAGTATAGCCTAAGAAGCCTAAGATCAGCATTCCTACTAATCTCTTCTATGTTTTATTAGCACTTCTTTTATTTTCTTTTTCTTGATATGGTCTAGAACTCAGTTAATTTCTTAATTTTTTACTAATGACTATCTCTTTTTTTTTTTCTTTTCAACTTGTGCTCCTTTTTCGACATTTTTCACTTTTCCCCCTTTTTCTCCTCAACATTTGTATGGCCTCAAAATTTTCTCTCCCGTCAGAATTTTTTGCTCTTTTTCAAGAATTTTTTTCATTTTTTTGTCATTTTTGGAATATGTGATTTTTTTGATGAAACCATTTCTTGTGAGATGATTTTCACAGTGCTTTACACTTTCATACCCCCCATGCCTACGATTTATAATGTCATTGTAAATTAGGTGGGTTCGAGTTCAGCTTAGATCATTCATTAGAATAGGTTCTAGGTGGGTGAATGGGTTGAGATGACTATTTACGGACGATTTCAAGCTCGGGTACGGGTACCTGAGGTGGAGTCGGTTGTTCTAATGGATGAACCCTAAAGTGCAATATGAATTTAGCATAGGAATGTCAAGAAAGGTTTCAGATTTTTCAAAAATGACAGGTTGCCTCCCATTAAGTGCTGAGTTTTACGCCATTGGCTGAGCGCAATGAGCTCAAGGAGAATGCAGGGTAAAGGATGCCTCAGCCAATTTTGTATCGGTAAGATCAATGACCGATTTAGGTCTCTAACCATTCACGATGAAAGGCTCTGAGTCATGGCTGAGTTGACTAAACTCAATGGCTCCATTTCCAAAGATTCATCGAACGAGGTAAGGTCCAATCCATTTTGATCTGAGCTTTCCTGGCAATAGTTTGAGCTTGGCATCAGAGAGTAGAACTTTTTGACCAAGGTGAAAGATCTTTTTGGATATGTGCTTGTCGTGAAAGGCCTTAACCGCTCTTTGTAAATTCATGAGTTCTCATACACGTCGTGGTGTAATTCATTGATCTCGCTCATTTGAAGCCTTCTGTGGGTTCCTACCTTAGAAAGATCTAGGTTGCGGGTTCGTACTGCCCAATAGGCTTTGTGCTCCAATTCGATGGTGAGGTGACATGCCTTCCCATACACCAATCTGAAGGGATACATACCAAATTGGGTTTTGTGGGTGGTCCTATAAGCCCACAAAGCTTCGAAAAGTCAGGATGACTAGTCTTTCCTGTCAGGTCAAACAGTAACTTGGAGGATTTTCTTGATCTCCCGATTTGATAGCTCAGCTAGACCATTAGTTTGGGGGTGATAAGGAGTAGAGATTCAGTGTGATACCCCATATTTGATCATCAGTGCCCTGAACTGAGCATTAGTAAATGGGTCCCTCCATCAGAGATTATAGCACCTAGAATCTCGAACCGAGAAAAGATGTTCTGATGAATGAATTTGATAACCACCTTATGATCATTGGTTTGGGTCGAAATGGCTTCGATCGATTTGTACACATAGTCGACAGTGAGTAGAATGTTCTCGAAGCCATTTGAAATAAGAAAGGGTCCCATAAAACCAATCCCCCATATGTCGAAGATTTCGCATACGAGAATCGGCTGTAAGGGCATCATATCATGGTGGTTTATGTTGCCTAAGGTCTGACAACAAGTGCATGCCCTACAGTGATTGTATGCGTCTTTAAAAATCGTGCGCCAATAGAAGCCACACTGGAGGACATTCATTGCAGTTTTATGAGCTAAGAAGTGTCCACCACATGCTTGGTCATGGCAGGACATAATGCCCTGAATTTCCGCTTCCAACACACATCGTCGAATGGTTTAATCAACACTGATGCAGAAAAGATACGGGTCTTCCCAGAAGTAATACTTGGCATCGGAAAGCAATTTGTCCTTCTTGGCCTTCGGCCAATCGGATAGGATCTGATGTGATTCTAGGTAGTTTACTAGATCAGCGAACCATGGAAGCCCTGTACTGATAATCAGGAGGTGCTCATTAGGAAAATGTTCTGTCATGGTTCCAGAAGGGTTGATAATATCAAAAGGAAGGCGAGACAAGTGATCAGCTACCATGTTCTGTTTTCCTGCTTTGTCATGAATCTTGAGGTCAAACTCTTACAACAGCAAGATCTATCAAATTAATCGATGTTTCGCATCCTTCTTCGTAAGGAGATGCCTCACAGTCGTGTAATAAGAGTAAATGATAATGCGGGAACCCAAAAGATGTGATCTGAACTTCTCCAAGGTAAATACTTTGGCTAGCAGCTCTTTCTCAGTAATTGTGCAGTTATGCTAAGCCTCGTCAAGTGTCTTGCTAGCGTAGTAGATGACCATGGGTCTCTAGTCAAATTTCTGCCCAAGTACCCCTCCTACAGCAAAATCAGATGCATCGCACATGATCTCAAAGGGTTGAGACAAATCAGGGGATTGTAGGATCAGAGCTTGGGTAACTCGATCACGTAGGGTTTCAAATGCTTGAGTGCATTACTTGGAGATTTCAAAAGGAACATCCTTAAATAGTAGAGTGGTCAGGGGGCGTGCGATCTTTGAGAAATTAGGAATGAATCGACGGTAAAAATCGACATGCCCCAGAAAAGATCTGATGTCCTTGATCGAGCTAGGCATAGGGAGTTTGGAAATCAGATTCACCATGGCTTGATCAACCTAGATGCCTTTTTTTGATATGAGATGTCCCAGAACAATTCTTTCAGGCACTATGAAATGTCACTTTTCCAAGGAAAGAACCAGATTCACGTCAATGCACCGCCTGAGGATCTAAACCAAGTGCAAGAGGTAATCGTCAAATGATTCGCCAAATACTAAAAAGTCATCCATGAAGACATCCAGATAATCACCTACCATATCTGAGAATATGGCAAGCATGCACCGCTGAAAAGTAGTAGGAGCATTGCAGAGACCGAAAGGCATCCTTTGGAACACGTACGTCCCGAAGGGGCAGGTGAAAGTGGTCTTTTCTTGGGCCTTAGGATGGATTGCCACCTGGTTATAACCGGAGTACCTGTCCAAAATGTAGAAGAACCTATTTCCTGCTAGTTTCTCGAGGATCTGATTAATGAATGGTAGTGGGAAATGATCCTTCCTTGTGGAGGTATTGAGTCTTATGTAATCAATGGAGACTCTCCACAAATTCGTCACATGGGTCGGTATGATTTCTCCGATTTCAGTTGTGAACATGGTGAGTCCCACCATTTTAGGCAATACCTAGATTGGACTCACCCACCGACTGTCGGAGATTGGGTAGATGATCCCAGCATCTAACCACTTGATGACCTCCTTTTTCATGACCTCCTACAGATTACGATTTAGATGCCTCTGCATTTCACAGGAAGGTCATGTGCCCTCTTCATTATAGATGCAGTGTGTGTAGTAAGAGGGACTGATGCCAGTGAAATCATCGAGAGTCCATCCAATGGCTCTTCAATGCTACTGGAGAATAGTAATTAGATGGGATTCTTGATCATGTGTGAGTCTGGAGTTGATAATCACAGGAAACGTCTGATTGGAACCCAAAAAGACATACTTTAGATGATTAGGAAGAGGCTTGAGTTCCAAAATAGGGTTATCAGCAGTAGCAAGTGGTTCAGGGTGTGTCAGAAGCAAGGGAAGGAGTGATGGGTGTGTCTAGGTTAAGTTCAGACTCCTCTGATTGTAGGTTTTGATCCTCTTCTGGTTGATCAGTAGTAGTCAGGTTTTCCTAAATATATGGATCGTCAACCATAGCCTTGATATCACATATTTGTTCTATAACACCGCAATTAATCCCTTGTTGGGCCTTAAAGATGTCAATCATTAATGTTTGGTTCCTAAATTTCAGTTCAATTTGGCCCTCCTAACAATTTATGTTGGCCCTAGTAGTGGCCAGAAAGGGTCTCTCTAGTATAATTGGTGTATTCCTTGGATTTTCTAGAGCATCCATATCCAAGACTACGAAGTCCACCAGGAAATAGAAATCCTGAACCCTAATAATGACATTCTTAAGAACACCTTTAGGTGACTTAATAGATCGATCAGCCAACTGTAATGTCACCTCTACCGGTTTGAGCTCAGATTCCTCAAGATGGTCAAGTAGGCATGTAGGTATTAGGTTTATGGAGGCTCCTAGATCTAGTAAAGCTCTATCAAATTGGATATCACCAACTGTATAGGAAATCAGGGGAGTGCTTGGATCTTTTGTCTTAGGTGGAAGTTTGCTTAAAATTACAGAGATGGCTTGTTTTGAGAATACGATTGGACTCCCACTTTTGGTTCACAGCTTACGCTTAGGTGTACACATGTCCTTTAGAAATTGTGCATAAGCCAGTACGTGGCGAATTGCATCCATCAAGGGGATGTTTATATGGACATGTTCAAAGAGCTTGGGTTACTACCCGGCTGAAAGTGGCTTGGGTAAGGTGGGTCTTGTGTTGTTTTTCCACTACGGGTTGTTAGTGAATTTAGTCTTGCCTGGTTCTAGTTCGGTGTCAGTAAAATAGGTGGCTGCTGCTGAAATCCTAAGTATGATGTCAAAGCTTCCATCCTGTCAGGTGATGGAGCAAAAGGGTCCTGATAAATCATGTGGGCTTGGCTCGGATTTGGGTTCATAACACTCCTCTGGTTCGTCACGTTGTTCGGATTCGGTAGAGGTTGTAAAGGGAGTGTGCCAGGTTGGCAGGAATTTGCCATCTGAGCGAGTTGATTGCAAACCTTTGTGATCTTGCCTTTGTGCTATTTTTGTATAGCCGCATTCGTCTTTTAAATGTCAGCCAGCATCTGAAGGATAAGAGTCATTTGATTTGTCTGAGTTGGCCCAGATTGATAGGTGGGGTTGGGCCGAGGCTGACGCGAATGAAATGGACGAGGAGCTTATGGACGTGGTTGATATGGTGGTCTCTGATTTTGATTGTTTCCCGCCCACAAGAAATTGATATGATTTCGCCATCCAGGGTTATAAGTATTAGAGAATGAGTCATTCTGGATGGCGTTAAGGTCCTTGCAGGTCTGAGGAATCTCAGAAAGATCAAAGTATGAGGGTTCAGAGTTGCCCCAACTAGAGTAGGCAGGATCGGCGTTTCCTCTGATCCTAGAGTCAGATGGAGGTGGATACGGGTCCATCCCCTGAGAGGATTGGTGATAGATGTTATGCATAGCCTACCTCGTAGAGGGTGGCTGTGCGAATGGGTTTTGCGCAGAGGTGGTCCGCTGTAAATGTCGAGTTAGCTCATCCACCTTCTTCTCAATGATAGAGACCTTGTCCAAACAACTGGCCATCAATTCCAAGTCGATTGATGTGGACAGGCCCAGCGTCTCGTGTGCTCCCCATGGATTCGTTGATGCACAGGCATTCGTGTGGTCGAATAATCCCATGGAGTCATTATTGATGGAGTTCTCACACATATTCTTGAGAATCTCCCACACAGTGTCTTCGTGTTGACCCATGATATTTCATCTGCAAGTTGCATTGATGAATAAACGGATATCTTCATGGAGTCCATGGTAATAAGACGGGACTTGTTCCCATTTAGGAACTTCATGATGGGGGCACATTCGCATGAGATCCAGGAAACGGTCCCATGCTTCATGAAGTGGCTCTCTAGTCCGTTGTGTGAAGTGTGTGATCTGATGTCGTAAAGCATTCGTCCGACCAACTGGGAAGAACCTTTTTAGAAACTTAGATTGTAGTTCAGCCCATGTGTTCATTGGAAGCATTTGAGTTTGATACTAGTGACCAGCTTTGTTCATGAGAGAGAAGGAGAACATCTTCATGAGAAGAATATCCCGATTTTGGACATCTGACCCGAAGGTCTGGGATAGATGCTTGAGCTGTTTGATGTGCTGGAAAGGATCCTCGGAATTGAGCCCATGAAACTTTGGAATAGCATGAATCATGTTGGGCTTAAGTTCAGAATCAAGACCTCAAGTCGGGATTTGGACTCGAGGTTCTATCGCCACCATAGCGGGATTGTAGTGTCTCGCATCATAAGATGCTGTGGTGGATTCATAAAGGCTTGGAATAAACCATTAAGGTGTTGAAGTTGGTTCTCAAGGTTATTCTCTTCTACAAGTTGTGCCATGATGGTGGAAGAAGGAGAATTGGGTTCAGATGAATCAGAGATGTCTATGTGATGGGGTTGCTACACAAACATGAAAGTCGAGGCCTGGCCTCGATGGGAGTGAATAACTAAAGGAGGCCTCAAGGATGGTCTTAAGGACCTCCTAACAAACATGCACTGATGGTTTGGATGAGAGTAGAATGTGATGGACCTAATCAAGACACCCAGAAAATTTGGATCACTATAGAGGTTCAGGGCAGATGATACCCCTTAGTTACAAAGCCGTCCACCTAAGAAATACCTGGGCAGCCAGAGAGGGAAAGTCCCGCAAAGACCCCTACACAGTAGAGTGCCCCCACGAGTTACAGGGTTTCCCCCACCCGACCTCTTTTGTCACTGATGTTCCAGGTAGACCAAAATGGGGGCTTGATCTCTTAAGTCTACCGGTTTTAATTAAGAGCAAGGGTGCTTAAGATTTCACTTGAACTTTTGATGCATTGAGTGCAAAAAGTGACCTCATTTCAAGGTTGGTCGACTCAACAAGGTGGATCAACTTCACCGATTTGTCCTTTGAGAAGTTTTATGTCCCTTCTTTTAGGATTCAAGTGAGATTAAGAGCCTAAATTTTAGGGTTTTCTCGATTAAATCACTTCAACCAAGGCTTAGAGACACATCATTTTGGAGGGTTGATTCTTGTTTATGAAAGTGTGTCTCTAAAACCCTAAATTGAATTCCTTAATTTGGCTCTAATCTTGGTCTAATTTAGTTTGCCAAATGTGGTATCTAGGGCTCAAACAAGAATGTGGTAGCCCTAGTTACCTTAAATGGGTGCACAAATCAAATTTTGTTGTTGAAATCAAATTAGGCAACTTGATGAATTAGCTAAGAATGTAAAGCAAGTAGCCCTAATTGATTTTATCTTTTTTTCCTTTTCAGAATGAGGGGCTTAAGAGAAAGTAATCAGAAATTACCTACCCTTGGTGTGTTTGTTGTGAGATGGTCTTTCTTTGAATCTTCTCCCTGAAACAACCACAAAAAAGAGATATAGCAAGTTAGTACCAAATCAGGAATTGTAATCAAGAATTCTAAATTGCCCATTGCTCCACGGCAATGGCGCCAAAATGTTTGGAGCATTGAATCGGGTTTTAAAAGTCTTACGTTGTAATATAGTCGAAAAAGCATTCAAAACAGATATAATTTAACTACTCGAATTTGAAGTCCGACGTCGAACAAAGGGAGCAAATTGGTATTCAAAAATCAAGATCACAATTCAAAGTAAAAAGGATTTGCAGTAATAACAAGATCAAAGTGCAAAAAGGTGGGAATAAAATGATGATTTAGATCACCAAATACTCCTACAATATCAACTAAGGAACTCAATGTATATGAATTAAACTCAAATTGGACGTCTGATTTGTAAATCAGACGACTTAAACGTCTGATGCTACAGTGCTCCTTCTGATTTCTTCTTTCTTTGCTTCTCTTCTGCGGCTCCTCTTCTTTCTTCCTTCCGCTTTTCTCTTCTTTCACTACTACTTCCTCTTCTCTTTCTTTCTCTTTTCCTTTGTCTTCTCTTTCCTTCTTCTTCTTCTTTGGCTTCTACCTTCTCCTCTTTTTCCTTTACTGCCTTAGCTTCTTCTTTTTCTTCCTTCAGCTTCTTCCTCCTTTGCCTTTCTCTATCGTCTACCTTCTCTTTCTCTTCAGCTTTCACCTACAGCAAAAGCTACCCCTACCCGCATGCAACTCTCCTCTCATTCACTCTTAGGCTCTGCTCTCCGAGAGCCACACAATTATTCAGGTAGTCGGGTCGAGTACGTACTTGGGACCAGGCCCACCGGCATGTGGTGTAGAGCGAGGAGTGCAGTCGGGTCGAGTCAGGCCAGGTTCGCATGGGCAGTGTCGCGGACGAGACCAGGTCAGATCGGGTGAGAGGGACCTCACCTCGTCGAACTGAGGTGAACAAATGCAGGCACAAAATCAACTTATACAGGTGAGCGGCCTCAGGACTTTCTGAGGTGGGACTATCCACGCACCCTTCTTCTTGCACGCCTGCAACAGAGGTAGCCTTTCAATTGCAGCAGCTGCTAAGGCCTTCGATTGGAATCGAGAGCCCGGATACGTGCACAAGAGTCTTCCACACAACCTGGGACAGGAACCTAGAACTGGGAAGGCCTGGAGCGACCCCAAGCTTGCTCACCAATGGTGGATGATGCCTGTACCTGAAATCACAAAGACGGCCTCGCGACCATGTCAAATTGCTCAGGTAGCGTCGCCGAGGCACGACAAATGTGCTGGGGTGGTTGGCGTGGGATGGGGACGTTTGTGGGAGCGTGCCTAGGGCACACTGTGTGCGAAGGTGTGGGTGTGTTCGGGGGTGCATTTGGGAGAGTGACGTAGTGATATGAGTGAGGGGAAGTGTTCAGTGGAGTGAGGGGAAGCTTATGGGCGTGTCGGCAAGCGATCGGTTGGCCTTTGGAGGTGGAGCGGCCTCGCTACAAGCGGTGGCTGGAGATGAAGGACATGAGGGTGATGGAGGTCTGTAGTGGTTGATTTTGGGAAATACAGTGGAGAAGAAAATAGAAGGGGAAGGGAGCTTATCTGGGGTAATAGTGGATGAAGGGGAGACAAAGATGGCTTCAAATGCATACTGGCGATGCCGAAGAGAGAGACAGTCGGCGAGGATGAAGGGGGGCAGGAGCGTCGACGAGTGCTACGCGACATGGACAAAAGCATGGAGGAAGAGTTTGCCACTGGTATTGTGGTCAAATGATGAGGGAGAGTAGGGAAGGTCATTGGAGATTGAAGAGCGGATCGACCAGAGGAGGAGAGAAGAATTTGAGGGGGTCTTCGGTCGAATTCAAGCGTGCCGGAGTCGGGGAGATCTGGGCTTCTTTAAATAGAACCTTAGAGGTCAGTTAGGGCTTGGGAAGGAAGCTTCTCAAGCAAGGAAAGCACATCGGTGTTGAAATCCGTTAGGATAACCATGTCTCTCAAGCGTTCGCATGAGAGATTGGGAAAGAATCTGGGATCAAGGATGGGTTCAGATTGAAGCGATTTTCTCAGAGAATCTCCCTTCCAATTTTGGAAGGGATTATCTAAACAATCAAGGAGAAACTTCCTTCCAAAGCTCGCAAGAGTAGGATTCCTCCGCTATAATGGTGGAGGGACCTAATTGCGAAGATGATGAAGAAGCTAGGTGGACATTTGTAAGGGTTTTCGAAAGATAGGGGTACAAATGTAATTAGGCTGGACCTTTTTGCAAACTAGGTCAAGGCAAATTCATCTTGGGTTGAAATTTTGGTACAATCCTAATTTGGACCTAGGAAATCCAATGGTGAAGTTGGATTTTGGGTTTGACTATGTTTGACTTGAAAATATATGCAAAAACCCAATTTAGGGCAAATATTTGTCTAAGACCCCATTCTAGGCCAAGAATAGGTGCACTGGAGATAGTGCTTTGCAAGGTCTCGAAAGCGCTGAGACACGAGGAGTCAAACTTAAAGGGCATGTTAGTTACCAGAAGATTCGTTAACGGGTGAGCAATTTTCAAGAAATCTCGAATGAATCTTCGATAAAATCCAACATGCACTAAGAATGATTTGATTTGCCTAACAGAGCGAGGCAGAGGTAATCGCAAAATGATTTCAGACTTAGCTTGGGTGACCTTGAGTCCATTAGAGGAGATCTTGTGACCTACTACGATGCCACCCCTCCCCATAAAATGGCTTTTCTCCCATGAAAGTACTAGGTTAACCTCTATACATCTCCTCAAAATCTTTGTGAGGTTATTGAGACAAGATGAGAAATCATCTCCAAGCATGGAGAAGTCATCCATGAACACTTCTACGTAGTCCTCGATCATGTATGAAAAGATGGCCATCATGCATCGCTGAAAAGTAGCTAGTGCGTTGCAGAGGCTAAAAGGCATCCATTTAAAAGCGAATGTTCCAAAGGGACACATAAAAGTTCACTTGTCTTGGTCTTCCACGTTGATTGCAACTTGATTGCACCCAGAGTATCCGTCCAGAAAGAAGAAGAAACTACGCCTACCTAGCCATTTGAGAATCTAATCAATAAAGGGCAAAGGAAAATGATCCTTTTTGGTAGGCGAGTTTAGTTTCCTATAGTCAATGCAAACCTGCTAAGAAGTCATGGTGCGGGTTGGGATGGATTCACCCAATTCATTTCTGATTATGGCGAGTCCCGCCTTTTTGGGCACTATTTGAATGGGACTCACCCACTGGCTATCGAAAATTGGATAGATAATGTCTACATCCAGCCATTTAATGATCTCCTTCTTGACAACCTCCAACATATTTGGATTTAGGGGTCTCTGAGGTTGTCTCGACGGTCTAACCCCTTCATCAGTGTAGATATGGTGAGTGCAATATAAGGGGCAAAATCTGTGGAGATCAGTAATGCCTCACCCGATAGTAGTCCTATGTGCTCACAAAATGGAGATCAACTGATGTTTCTGATCTGGAGTCAAGTGAGCATTGATAATCACTGGATATGTCTCACTTTCTGCCAAAAACATGTATTTCAGCGAATCAGGTAAGGGCTGTAGCTCTAGTAGTGGAGGGTGGGGATGAGGGTTATGTAGGGGAGAAGAGGAAATAATAATAGAAATTTGCTGATCCTGATTCATGAAGAATCCTCCTACAGTGGTCATGTAATCCTGTCTTGAGATATCAGTGTTGGATAGGACAGGATAGTCAGGATCAGGGGTGTTACGAGTCGATGAACACCCATGACGACCAGAACCATGGGATGAAATATGTATATCAGTAGTCTCAATCCCGTATGGATCATGATCAAAGACCTTTGATAGTGAGGATGAATGTGCCATTGGGTCGCTGCAGAGGAGCCCAATGTTCCCATAGGAAGCTAAATCTTCGTCGTCACTATCCTACTCGATCAAGTCACAACCAAAGTTCTTTGATGCCCTGAAAATGTCCAGTCTAAGCTTTTCATTTCCAAGGGCAATCTCCATACACCCTGATGCACAGTCGATGTTTGCGCGAGCGGTTGCCAAAAACGGGCAACCTAGAATAATCGGTGCATCATGAAGATTATGAGGAACCTCCATATCAAGAACAAAAAAGTCCGCTGGAAAGCAGAATCCTTGTACTTTTACGATCACATTTTCAACCACCCCCCTCGATGTTTCTACAGATCGATCAGCCATTTGTATGGTAACCGAGGTGGGCTTCAACTCCCCAAATCAAAATCGATCAAATACTGCGGAAGGAGTTCGATTGATGGATGACCCCAAGTCAAGAAGGGCTCTATCAAAAGGGGAATCCTGCAACAAGCAGGAAATCAATGGTGTGCTCGTGCCCTTCTTTTTGGGTGGTAAGTCAGCTAAAATAACTGCACTGGCTTCCTCAGATAATATCGCTTGTCATCCGATCCTCTGCTGCCGCTTCGGAGTACAATAGTCCTTAAAGAACCTAGCAACAGCTGGGATGTGATCTATTGCTTCAAAGAGAGGGACCTGAATGTGAACTTCCTTGAACATAGATTTCAGGTCGTCGAAATTTCATGTGTCCTTTTTTTACTGAATCACGTGTTACGGCTGCAGGAAAAGGGATGGGAATTTTAGGGTCTAAGGGCTTCTTTCCCTTATCTAATGAAGATGGTTTGTGAGAGGAAGAGGGTTGTGAGTCATCCCGTGGTACAACATAGGGACAATCGTTACACGCTTGCCTAGGTAGTGGGTCCTATGTAGTCTTTCCACTAATTTAAGTGACAGCTTTTTCATCGGCGTGCTATCCATGATGGGTAGAGGAATGGGTTCGTCTGGATACGCAAGGTTTGGCAACAAAGGTGGCTGACCGAGCCCATAACTAGGAGGTGCAGAAGATGCTTGCATAACAGCGTGTGCATGCCCCTGTGGTGCTTGGAATCTAGGCAGGGCACCCTGATTCTATACATATCTCTAGTTTGGGACAGGTTGGGAGGGCAAAGCTCCCAGTGATCTATGCTCCTGCATCATCTTGTTTTGTGTGTTCTATATGCTCTGTATTTGGTCAGCCATTGCCTTCATTATTTGGAGGTTGTCATGAGTAGATTTTCATATGGATGCCTGCAGTTCCTCCTTTAGCGACTCCAAAGGTTTGACCTGCTTTGGAGGGTAGTTGGCAGCTTGGTGCAGCGGTTGATAGATAGAGCGTGTCTGTTGCTGCTGAGATGAGAATGGCTGCTGCCTAGGATACGTGTTCTGCACATTCCCATATTGTCTGGTCTGGTAGTGTGGAACTTGACTCGATCTCTGTGGATTACCGGACCAGGCGAAATTGCGATGTTGGCGCCAACTAGGGTTATATGTTTTAGAATACAGGTTGTTACAGCCATATCCCTGAATGGCATTGACATCTTCGTTAGCCGAAGATGTCTCAGATGCACATTCATCAAAAGAATATGCACTTGCATCATCAAGTGGTGCAAAACCTTGATTTTACAGTGCTAGATCCATATCGTTCATGGGTTCCTGGCCTGCAGGATCCCAAGAAGATGTAGAGAAAACATCATGAGTGACCGAATATATATGAGCAAAGGGGGCTTAGGATGCTTGAGAGGAGTTAGATGGAGCAGTGTTTCCAGAAGATCTAGATCTCGCTCGCATCAATTCATCGAACTTCTTATCGAGCAGATCCACCCTACCCAGCTTTTTGGTGATAATGTCCATGTCAGCTCAGGCAGATTTAGCTTGAGCTTCATGGACATTAACTCATTGCTTTCCAGGTCGCAGGAACTGGTTCATTGAGGCAGTGTTCATTGAGTTTTACGCTAAGGACTCGAATAGTTCAAATGCGCTGTTCTCGTCCTTCGCGAGAAAATTCCCACCGCTAGATGCATCGGCTAGGTACTGATTGTGTCATCCAACCCACTGTAAAATACTTGCGCAAGGTGCCATTTGGGTACACCATGGTGTGGGCACTTCCTAAGAAGATCGTGAAATCTGCCCCAGGAATCATGTAGCTTCTCTCTAGGGCCTTGAGCAAAAGTCATGATTGTGCGTCTCATGGCATTTGTTCGACCGATCGGGAAGAACTTTTGGAGGAATTCGCGACGTAATTCCTCCCAGGTTCCAGTTGGCCTCTCGATGGTCTTGAACCAATAAGTAGCTTTATCCTTGAGAGAAAAAGGAAAAATCTTCATGAAAACAATTCCAATATCAATATTCCTGGGTCAAACTTACTCTGCAATCCAACTCAAGTCTTCGAGGTGCTAGAAGGGATCCTCATTCGAGTTTCCTTGGAAATGAGTCTGAATTAGACTTATGATATTCAGCTTTAACTCGAATGCGTCTCCACCTATGGGAATCTAGACCTGATGTGCTATGATTATTGCCATCGGATCATAGAAGTCATGCAGTTATTCCCTGCATGGTGGATGCTGCATCCTATCAAGTGTCGTGAGAATCCAATCAATGCTTTGCTCATATTTCTGTTCTGTTTCCTCGACCCTGGCTTCCAAACAAGCAATTGGGTCTTGATTCTCAGGGTCCTGACAAATTCGAGGACCAGGATTAGCCATTGCAGCTAATTGGATGGAAGAAGGTTGAGAAGAGAGGTCGAGCAAAAATCGCCTTCGCTGCCTTGGGTTTGGCTCGCAAGGTCCCACAAGTTCAGGTCTTAATGACCTTCTTCCTTGCATACACCAACTCAAAGGGTTGGTGTAATCAAGTAGGGCTAAGGCCTTGTTAATCAGAGTGGCCCTTCAGATCCGATGACCTAATTTTTCGTTTAAGTTTGTGTTATTGAAAATTTGGCTAAAGACCAACTGTAAGGAATTCCTACCTCTCACGCTAACCCGGCTAGTCTGGTTACGAGGGAACTACGAGGAAGGTTCTTCCTTCAGCTTTCACCTCCGGTTCCATTACCCCTCAACCACAGTCATTTGACACTGCCCTGCAGGCTTAGTCACCAGGTTTTGTAGGAGAGGTTGGAACTACCTAGTAGTTTCAAGCAAAATGCAGGTTATTTGATGTATTTTCGTGAATTCTTAACCTATTTCTTCAATGTAGTAGATGGTGGGAAATTCACAAGGTGGCTTGCCTCACCGACTAACTTTTGGGCTCGTCGAAGTCCAAGTAAGTCAATGTAGTCTTATTGGCTCAAGCACTTCTAAGTTCTTTTTCAAATTGTAGACCACAATTCAAAAGTATACTCTAAGGTGAGATGGAATCCAAATGATTTGAAACTTGGGAAGAAGATTTCTTTTGTAATAAGCTTTTCAGAGAGTATTTTTCAAAAATTTTTTCTATTTCCAACAATTAGTTATGAACTTTTTGCTAACCAGAGGTCAAATCTAGGATTTTCACCCTGTGTTGGTTTTTCTATTGGAAACTATATCAAATAAGCTCCCAAAATTTTGTAAAAATATGATATTGAAAGCTAATTTGATTATCTTTCACACCCGAGAAATTTTGTGTCAATCTAATTTGTATGTTAGTCAAAATTAATTTTTAAAATTCATAAATGTGTCACTTTCAAGCAATCTGACCAGTATGTACTCCACTAATTTATAAAAATTATACCAAAGGAATTTCTTTTGGAAAAGTTGGCATTGGAAAGATAATTTGAATATCTAGTTCTAGTAAAAATTTCAGAATTTTTGGAGCATTAGAAACATGACTGTTGAATTTTGAAGATAACTCCTACTTTCTGGTCAATTTTCTAATAGGAATGTGTGCACTTGATTTCTGCAGCGCCCGCTTCGATTTGTTCATCACTTCTCTGGTTTAATCTACACACAAAAATAATATCTTAGAGATGAAATCAAAAGTTGCCTTGCCTCCCCGACAACGACGTCAATTTGTTCGAGGTGTACATCACGTAAAAGATGAATACGTCGTAGTATAGCACGAAATACGTCTCGACAAATAAAATTAATGTAACTCGGAGTCCAGGTAGATCACAGGGAGGAAGAAAAATGCTTTTGATTTCATGCACTTATCTAAATCTAATTACAAATAATGGACACAATGAATCATGATATATATATCACATAGAGCGTTTGAACATGAATTTCATACATGAAACTAAACAAAATGATAACATGAATATAAACTACTTATGGAATAGAACAAGGGTACCACAGGTAGATTGTGGAGACCTTTTGGAGAGGTTGAGAGAAGTAGTGACAACCCGAGAGGGTGGCCCAACAGATTTTTAGACGGAGGCAGAGAAGACGGGAAGAAGAAGAAGAGAGAGAGGTAGAAGAAGGAAGAGGAAAAAGAATGAAGAGAGAGTTGAGAGTTGTCCCCTCTAAGGGGAGGCCCTTAGGTCCTTTTATAGCTTTCTTTCTTCTCGTGTAAATCCTTCCCCGGTCGGTTTATTCTAGTGCTACCATGTGGCACTCTGTGCGCCCTCAGATGCAGATCACATGGCTCCTGCTCTCCCGTGCCTTTGCATTTTCGCTTTTGCCGCATGGCTTCAAATCCTGCATTAACATCAACTACAACACCGCACCTTCGCAAATCCTAAGCACGATTCACGCACCTTCCTAATCTCGCAACAACCCGCATGATTGCGCCACGTGGATGCATCCCAATCCTCCAATCACGCAAACCCGCCTACATGCGCCCGCCCGTGACGCCGCATTAATTTTTGCATAGCACAGGGCTCGAACCCCTGTCCCACACATACGTGCGCGCACGTGCACAGGCCAACGCACTGTGCAAAGCCTCTAGCATATATACGTGCTTATTTATATTTATACTAATCAAATCTGGGTGGCGATGTGGCACGTTCATGGCCGTTGGATGAAGATCCAACGGGCCACGCTGTGAAGAGAGGTGCCTTCAGGAGTTGGGGGCACGGTGAGGGGCAGTTGTGATGGTGCCATGTGGCACCATCGTAGCCATCCATTTTTCTTCTCTTTATATTTGATGATGTAGGCCTCCAATTAAGTTGATTTCTACATCGTTGCATTGCAAACATCAATTCGAAACCATCCGTGAGATTGGATTTGTCATCTAAGGTTTTGATCTTCTTCAATTCATCCCTTGGCTCTTTCTCTTCTACAGACTCCCTATGGTGCTACGAGAGTCTGATTGATGCGATCTTGGATGCATTGGACTCCCATTGTTATTCCGAACAAATCCATAAGGTTGGATCGGTCATCTGTAGCCATGGATTACCTACAATCATTAATACCTCTCAAATAGCATAGTTTAATACATAAAACACATATATCAACTATGATGTAGAATACGATGCGTATGCATGTAGAATGTTCATGTTAAGCTAAGTTCTAGCTTAATTTAGGTGAGTTAGGGCCTATGATTGCTGTGCAATCACCTACTTCATGAACATTGAATTGTAAGTTTGAAGTTCTGCAAAATGTGTTCATGAGAAGCTTGATTAAAAGAGTTTTCACTCATTTCTTCAAATAAGTCATAGGCACTCTCAGCATCTTATTCAAGAAATTGTCACCACACGAGGCATAAATGAAACATTGGATTTCATCTTCTAATCCATGATAGAGGATCTACATGAGCTGCCATAAAGGAATCTTGTGGTGCGGGTAGGTTCTTAAGAGATCTTGAAATCTTTCCCAAGAATCATGAAAAGTATTGCCAGATTTTTGTCGAAAGGTCATAATAGATCTTCATAGGGAATTAATACAACCTATGGGAAAGAATTTTTGAGGAAGGCACTCTTGAGCTGAGGCCATGTGGTGATTAGACGACCAATGGTCCTAAACCAGTAAGTGACCTTATCTTTAAGAGATAATAGAAATAGCCACATCAGCAATAGGTCTTCTTGCACATTTCGAGAACCGGTTGTTTGTGCAAGAAGAGTTAGCTCTTCAAGGTGGCTGAATGGGTCTTCCCTTGGAAGGACATGTAAATCTTTAATTAGGTTTAGGACCGCCAGCTTGATCTCAAAGTCCCCTTCAGGTATAACATCCCCTGGTTGTTCCTCATAATAGGAAGGATCATAAAAATCTTTTCGAGGAATGATAGGCTGCTAATGGGGTGGTGGGTTTGGCCTTTGGTTGGCTAGGTTGTGGATATTCCTAGTCAACACTTGTTGATTGGCATTAAGTTGAGCAACCTACTCAACAATCAAGGTGTAGAGATCAGGCGAGGGGGCTTGATGTTGTGATTGAGGCAAACCAGCATTAGGAAGCTCCACATGTGGGAAGTCAAAGGTGGGGGCTGTTTTAGGTGGAAGGGTCAGAATTAGGATTAGAAGTGGGATTAGAGGTGGAAGTGGAAGGGTTAGTGGACCTATTTTGTTGATTTTTCATTTTTTAGAAGACAGAAAAAGTGATTTTTTGTACGGGGGGCAAAATCAAGTGGTCCCTCCAAGTGCGGATTTTGAGATCATCACCCGTGCATGGAAGAATGGGAGGGGAGGAGAAGAGATGGAGGTGAGAGAAAGTGTGCAATCAATCAAACAAAATTCTAGACCTAACTTAAATGTGACTCTGTAAAAAATAACTTATGACTTAATCTACCTAGGAAATAAGAAATCAATAGTGAATACCCGTTCTATCAACAAATCTGGCCAAGTTGCATAAGGGCAGGTTTGGGCCCAAGCATTTCCCAAGAAAGTCCCTAGGGGCTTATGCAAACCCGCGCCTGGTCATTTGACATGACCCCTTAGCCTGACACCAGATATAGGTGACAAAATTGATATTAACTAGAGAAAACTTATGACCTGAATAGTAAGCCTAAGTTGATGAAACCTTAGCGGTCAAATTGCTATAATTTTTAGTTAAGTCTAGGAGACTAAACTGCACATGGAATGTGGAGGGCGTTGAATTGGGTAATGCTCTGTTATTTCAATTTTTTTGTGTGTGAAAGAATGGAAAGTGATTCTAATAGCAAACAAGTTGTCACATAATTTTTCTTTGTTTTTCTACTTTTAGAATTTGATTTAGCTTAGTGTATTTTTGGATTTTCCTTTTATAGTTTCAAACAAGTTTGAGATTCCACAAATGAAAGGAAATAAAGTTATATTGGTGAAGATAAGTTTCCTTTAATTTGTTGGTTTCTAGAAATGAAAAAAACCTTAATCAATTAAATCCTAAGCAGAAATTTAACTATCAATGAGCTTATTCTTTTCAGTTTAAGTAGTGGTCCAAAATATGCAAGAAACACCACTACTATAAGGAAAATCAAATAAGGATTCAAAAAAATATTTTTTAGTGATTTTAGGAATTTGTTAGATAATTTTAAAGAATTTTTCTTTGTGCTTGTTTCAAAGTCTAAAAATGATACCCAAGGGTATTTTGGGCTTTTTAGTACCACCACTTACCACAGAAAAATTTTGTAATTTTATATGTTATGTAGAATTTTACAAGGATTCCATAAATCTAGACTTCACAAAAATTAGATGAGCATAAAAAATCTTAAAATTCACAGACTGTACGAAAATTGGAAGATTAGAGGAGGTGACCCCTCTGTAGTCCACAAAATTTCAAAAATGTTATACAAGTCCAATTGCTATGAAATTTGGAAAGGATGTTCCCCAGTTGATTTGGAATCATTGGATGAAATTTCAAGATTTCTAGAGGCTTGTGGTGTTGGGAATTGATTTTTGAATTCCATAAAGAAGTTTGGACTCGAAAAGCAGACTTCCAACACTTGAAGTGAGTGGTATTTAATGATGCAAACAAACAATCAATTGAATTTTAAATGAAACCACTCCACATAACATAGTTGTTTGAGATCCTGAAAACCAAGTTTAATGTGTTTTGATAGTTTTTAGGGCTATGTGTGACTAGAAAGAGGAACCAACCTCAATTTTCGTAGGAAGACAAGGAATTGCAAGCTCTTCCTTCTTGAATCCTACTTTCTTCCTATAGTTCCTGCGCACACGAGAGAGAGAAAGACAAGGGGAAGGGATCCACTTATCAAGAAAAAGACTAAATGAATGCAAAGCCGTGCCTCTCTATCAACGGCACCAAAAAGTGATACGGATTTTTACACGGTTTGTAAAATTAGGGTTTTATCATTGTAATGCATAAAAATCGAGTCGCTTTTAAATTTATAAACCCTCAATAGCGAAGTATCTAGCATCATCCAAGGAGACCAAATATTTGCAAAATATGTCTCTTACTTGGAAATGGAAATCAAATTTCTTTTTGATCCTTTCAATTTTATAATTCTAGTAGTTTTGAAATGATGAGAAACAAGCGAATTGTTGATAGTGAGAAAATAGCCAACACCTAATTTACTACACTACTACTAAGGTGACAAGTGGAGCCTCTCCCTAAGCTCACCCTAGGCACGTGGAGGCCTAAAGCAATTATGGAGAGGGAGTGAAAAAAAATGCCAGACAAAATTCTAAAAGGCTATGCAACAAAAAGATAACTAAAGGCAACTTGAATTGATGGAAATTGTTTACACAAAACCTATAAAGGAATGCTTCTACCCTACTTGAGAATATGACAAAAGAGAAACACAAATCCTCTATATAAAATGGTGAAAAAGAGGGGGCTTCTTGCTCCAAGACAAGTAGCTCCTTAACTTGAAAAGTGGGCTCCTTCTCCTTCTGTGAAAGGCTCCTCCTGGAAGGTGTCCTCCAAGATAGTTGCAAGCCCAAGGGGGGTGTGCACTTGCTTCTCCCAAGGGTGGATGTCCACCGTAAAAACTCCTCCTTTGTTTGGTCGTCCTCCTATTGATGGATTGCTCCTGCTCCAAGGCATGGCATAAGGTGAAGGAATGGGAAGAAGAAGGCACCAAGGGGGTAGGTGATGTGCCCCCTTAATCTTTTTCTCTCTTCCTTCTCCTTGGCCATGGGTTATGGGTGGAATTACAGTGGAAAATATACTATGGGAGGATGACAAAAATGGTGCTGGTTAAGGGTCTTTTTATAGAATACTAAGGAGGGTATAGGTGGCTCTTGGAATGGATGGCTAGAATGGGATTTGGGATGGTGGTTAAGGATCCTATGGTGGAGATCATTTGGCTACAACTCAGGAGACTTATAGGGGGTAGTTATGGTGGTGTTGGTGGCTATTGGTGGTGGAGAGACACCACCAAATTGGCACCAACTTGAAGTTTCTAAAAGGAGGTCCTAGGTGAATGGTGGAGATGATTTTAAGGAGAAGTGTATGGTGGAGATGAAGGGAATTTTGGAGGGAAAAGTTGGCACCAAAGAGGGGGTGGTTATGGCATTTCCGGCACCAACCTTTTATGCCCTTTGGTGGTGGTTGAGGGGTGAAGAGGTGGCTATGTTGTGGCACCAACTTGGAGTAGGGTGGAGCTAGCTTAGGTGAGCTTAGGTAGGGTTTAGTTGGTGGAGCTAGTTAGGTAGGGTTTTAGGGTATTGGATTGCCAAGGGAGCTGGAGTTTAGCTAAGCTAAGCTAGCTAAGCTATCTTAGCTAATAGTAGAGTAGAAGAGTAGGCAAATGGAGCTATGGTCTGACGAGAGAAGCTGGACAGAAGAAGTTTGGAGCTGAACTGGAGCAGGTGACTACTGAAGAGGGTGGCATGGAGCTACTTTAGCTACCTTTGCTTGCTAGTTCTTTGCTAGCTGCTAAGCCAAGCTAAGTAAGCTGGCTTCTACTGAAATGAGCTGAGGTGAGTTGGGTCTGATGCTCCTGGGGAGGATCTAGCTAGTTAAGGTAGATAAGGTTGCTTAGCTCAACTAAGTTGAGCTAAGCTGTCTCTGGGAGCTGGACTTGAGCTTCCTGTGCTAAGATGAAGTCATCTTCGGCTAGCTAGAGTTCAGTGGAGCTGGATGTAGCTAGACCTGAGCTGGGGTGAACTCCAGTCAACTCAGCTAAGTTAGCTAGAGCTTCTAGTGAACTGATGGGAGCTGAGATGAGCTAGACTCAACTAAGTTGAGCTGACTTGGGCTAAGGTGAGCTAGGAAGAGCTCTCTTGAGCTGCCATTCAGCTGAGATGAGCTGAATGGAGCTGGGATGAGCCAACCATAGTTCAAGTGAGCTGGATTCTAGCTATGGTGAGTTGGATCAAGCTGAGTTCCAGTTGGTTTGAGCATCTCCTTCACTAGTTGCCTTCCTGAGTGCTAATTTTTTAGGGATCTGACAATCTGTAAATCCCAAACACTCATGCCTAACCTAATTGATGCCTAAATGCAACCTAGAAACCTGTTTGCGGAGCAAAATCCTAAGAGCTAGGTTTGCTTTAATGCATATGACTGATGATAAATTGGTGTTTATCAGGACTGAGATCCAATAGGGCACGATCAAAAGAAGTGCCATTGATGATCACTTGAATCAGGGGAGTGCCTGATCTTTCTTTTTTTGGGGCAATTTTCTTTGCATAACTAGGCTAACTACCTCTGGGAGAATCACCTTTCCAAAATTTCTTGGCTGCCTTTTGGGAGTACATAAATCCTTTAAAAATTTTATTTAGGCAGGAATATATTTTATGGCATCAAGAAGAGGGATATTTATTTCTACTTGCCCAAAAAGATCCATCAATTCCTTATCAGTGGGCTCGGATTTCTTTTTCTTATTCTTTGTTGAGTGAAGGGCTCATGGGAAAGGTATGGGGTTGTCCTTTCCTGCAGTTGATGGTTCCTAAATGGGGTTAGCGGGGAAAGAGGAGGAAGAGTTGGTCAACTTTTCTCTAGAGATGGTTTCAGGCATAGGATCATTAGTAGTTTTCCCATCCTCAGAATGACTGCATTTGCAATATGGTTGTTTCTGGGAGGAGGTTGGGAAGTTTGATTTTGATTGAAACCTAGTGGGTGCTGAGGTGCTCGGTAGATAGGTTGTTTGGGATACCCGCCTTGATATTGGTTCCATTAGTTATTTGGGTTGAGCATGGGCAGAAATGGAAAATTGCCAGTAGATCTGTGATTAGGAGTGACCTTGACTTGATTCTGTAAATTGGTTACCATGCGGGTCACTTTCGTCATTTGATTCTGCATACCTTGCAGAGTTTTCATGACTTGGGCATTGATATCTTCTTGAGATGGCCCAAGTTGATACATGTTCTGCCCATAAGTCCCAAATTAATTTTGCTTAGGGAACGGAACTTGATTCGGGGCTTTCCAGGAGGAGTTCGAGTTTTTCCTCCAATTTTGATTGTAACAGTTGGAGGAATTTCTATATTGCTCTTGGAGAGCCAAAATGTTTTCAGTGCTAGGGTTAAAAGGATTTTGATTCATGAAATCAAAGGTCCTAATCAAGTCTTGTGAGAGTTCAGGAGAATACTGCTGCTCAGCTGGGATAGCACCAATATTATGCAGATTCTCTCCTCATAAGGTTAGGGGGTTTGGGTAAGGAGCTTGTTTCTTAGTCAGCTTTTCTTCCATCTTTTCTAGGTGAATTTGCATCTAATCCAATCTTTGTGCAATCATTTGCAAGTCATCTTGTGTGACTGGAATTGATGTAGATTTGGAGTCAATTTCATTTACTTTAAGTCTTGTGTTAGTTGTCCTACGAAATGTATCCATTGAAGCCAAGTTGAATGAGTTTTCACTCATTTCTTCAAAAAAAAGGTAGGCACTATCAACATGTTTGTTAAGAAAGTTCCCCCCACATGAGGCAACCACGAACCATTTTAATTGATCTTCTAATCCATGATAGAAGTTCTGCACTAGTTGCCATTGAGGAATCTCATGGTGGGGGCAACTCCTTAGTAATTCTTGAAATCTCTCCCAAGACTCATGGAGAGATTCATTGGATTTTCGCTGAAAGGTCGTAATAGATCATCTTAAGGCATTTGTACGACCGATCGGCAAAGTGCTTTTCAAATGGGGCCAGGTAGTAATGGGATGTGCAACCGTTCTTAGCCAATAGGATGATTTGTCTTTTCGGGAGAGAGGGAAAAGTCTCATGAGGCACAAGTCTTCGTGCATATTGTAGGAATGGGTGGTTTGTATGAGGACAGTCAGCTCCTCAAGGTGGCTAAAATGATCCTCTCTCAAAATAGTGTGAAAGTGTTTAATTAGGTTCAAGATAGTTGGTTTAATTTCAAAATATCCTTCCGGTATAACTACCCCGGCTCTCGCTTCATAGTTGGAAGGATCATAAAAATCCTTAAGTGGTATAAGAGGATTCCCATGTGGCTGGCTAGGTTCATGACTGTCCTAACCAACTGTTGTTGATTGAGTTGAAGTTGAGCCAATTGGTCGACCACTATGTATAGGGGATTAAGATTTCAATTTTGACTTTGCCCTGGTTGTTCCAGGTTTCGAGGTAGCACCAAACCTGGGAAGTTAGGGATAGAAAAGTCAGCATGTGAGTTAGCTGACGGGTTTTGTACATTGCAATTAAGGTCAAGTTGAGAAATGGAAGTGGAAGTGTCAAGGTTTCTGGGCTTATTTTCAATGTTTTCCATGTTTTTATGAGAGGAAATATGCAAGGAAGAAGAAAAAGGTCTTTTTGTGTGTGGGGAAAAATCAATTGGTCCCTCGAGATGTGGATTCTAGGACCTTTGCTCATGCATACAATGGAGGAAGGAGAAGGGAGGATAAGAGAATAGATGAGGAGAAGTGTGCAAAACAAGCAAACAAGCCTAAATCTTCCTTAAGGATGACTCCCTAGCGAAGCCTAAGACTTGGGAACTCGAAAAGTAAGGGATCAATAACCTGGCTAGACTAAAGAGGTGACTTGGGCCAAAGCATGTCCTGGGAAAATCACCAAGACCATGTGTAAACCCTTACTCGTCATTTGACTTCCCCTAAGTTTGTCGCCGCATTTACTAAGGGAATTATGAGCAATTAAGGATCCTTAAATCCTAAATATCAAGCCTAATTTAGATGAAGTCCTTAAGTGGTCAAGTGACTACTTGCTTTAATTAGGCTTGGGTACCTAAATGTGTACAGGAATCTGAAGGGCATTGATTGGGGTAATGGCCAGTTATTATTTTTTTTTGAAGTGTGTCCGAATTGGATGGAGTGAGTCCAATACTAAATCAAGAGTTGTCACACAAATTTTTTATTTTTCTGCTTTTAAGGTTTGATATTAGTTAATGTATTTTAGGGTTTCCTTGTTAAGATTTCAGATAAGTTTTGAATTCCCCAATCACAAGGAAACAGGTTGTGTTGGTGAAGATGGATTTGCTTTATAGATTGTGGGACTAGAAATTGAAAAGAAACCCCAATTGAATTAACCCTAAGTAGAAAAATTAACTATTGATGAGTATTTTCAGGCTTTTCTAATTAAGTATTGGTTCAAACAAAGCTAGCAAAACCATTACTGGAAAGAAAATCAAACAAGGATTCCAAAAAATATTTCTTTGTGATTTTAGGAGTTTGTTTCATATTTTTTGGAATTTTTTATGCTGGTGTCAAAGTCCAAAAATGATACCTGTGGGTATTTTAGACTTTTCAGTAACACCACCGGCCACCAAAAGTTTTTAGGATTTTATATGTTATGTGGAATTTCACAAAGATTCTAGAAAGATAAATTTCAAAGAAATTGAACAAGCATAAAAATTCCTAAAATTTGTGAATAGTAAAAAATTAATGAAATCAGAGGAGATGATCCCTTTGTGGTTTGCAAATTTTTAATAATTTTTTACATATCCAAATTCTTTGAAATTTAGAGCAGATTTTACTAACTTGATTTGGGAGCTTCAGGTGGAATTTCAAGAATTTAGAAGGCCTGTGGCATCAGGAATTAATTTTTAAAATCCGGACAAAAGTCTCGACCCAAAAATCAGAACACCAACATCTTGAGTATAGTGGTGTTAATTAACTCAAATAAGCAAACAATGATTTTTAAAATTCACCATTCTACCAATTTTGATGTTTTCAATTCTAAAAACCTAATTTAATATTTTTTTTATAGTTTTTAGGATTTTTATGTGACAAGAAAGAAGGCAATAACCTCAATTCCACGAGAAGACATGGAACTTTAAGCTTTCGCTCCAAAAATCATGTCTTCTTCCTGTTGCACCTACACACACGAAATGAAAGAAAGAGGAGGTGATTTGATCCACATATCATGCAAGAAGAACAATGATATGCAAAGTTGAGCCTCCCCATCAACGACGCCAAAAAGTGATCACGGAAAAGCTTGATTTGTTAAAACGAGTTTAGATGTCGTTGTAACACGAATTTTGATCGCTTTTAAAATTTGTAAAGATCAAGTACTCGGTGAGTATTTGGGTTCTCCCAAGGGAAGTGGAAATGTGATTCGAAACTCTCTTGCTTGAAAAATGAAAATCAATTTTCTTTTTTTTTTTTTAGATATATATAGATATTTGAGTTTTGAAAAAATGGGCGATAGGAATAAGTGAAACGAAACTATGTCTACACAAAAACTTGAGTGATAGGAAGAATCTCTCTCTAAGCTCACCCAAGGTACATGAAGACTTAAGATAATTAGAGAGTGTATGAGTGCACTAACTAAAGGAAAAGCAAATAAATAAATTGCAACAAAAATTTGAAAGGCAACTTATATTAAGGGAGAAAATTGTTTACAAGCGCTTGTAGCGCAATGCTTCAACTACAAAACTAAAATATAAAATAAAGAACAAAATTCTCCCAATGATGATGATGAAGTGGAAGGAAGCCTTGCTCCAAGCTCAGCTGCTCCCAGGCTTAGAAAGGTTCCACCAACTTATTCCTTGAAATGCTCCTCTAGGTTGATGAAGATCTTCCTCTTGGCAACCCTAGATGGGGTGTGCCTTGCTCCTTCTAGAGTGGATAGTTTCCACTCTCAAACTCCTCCTTAATGTGGACGTGGACTACCCTAAAATCTCCTTCAATGCCTAGCATCCCTTTGAAGTATTCTCCTTGGCTTGGGAAGAGAGAAGGGAAGAGGAGGAAGGCACCAAGGAAGCAGGCATGCTCCCTTGATCTTCCTTTCTTCTTCTTCTTTCTTGACCGAGTATATGTGGGAATATGAGTAAGGATTATACTAGAAATAATGTAGCCAAGGGTGCTTGAAATGGTGGCAGGATGGAGGTATTTGTAGGAGTGGTGATGGGAGATGTTGGCATGGAGTAGGTAGATGGTTAGGATAGGATTTGGGGGGTAGTTTGGTGATCCAAGGGTCAAGGTTTCCTGGTGCCAATTGAAGGGTTTTGAAGGGAGGTAGTTAAGGATTAGAAGCACCCTTTTGGTGGCCGTCCATGGTGGTTGTAAACAACTTTGTTGGTGCCAACTTTGGTGCTTCTAGAAGAGGCCAGGTGTGGAGGGTTTAGATAGAGTTGTGGTGGCATGGAGGGTTAGGATTTAAGGGAGACTTGACACCAATTGAGATGGTGTGGAGAGGCTTAGTTAAGGAGATTTGCCTTGGGTTTGTGGTGGAGTTAAGGGTTAGGCTTTTGGTTCCAATTGATGAAGGGTGGAGATGGGTTTAATGGGTAGGTGTAGGGCTTGGATGAGGCTATATTGTTGGTGCCAACTTGTAGGGATGTGGCAGGTGTTTTGGTGCCAACTATCATGGTGGTTGTGGGTGGTTATGGTGGTGAAAAGGTAGGTTAAATTTGGTGCCAAGGAGGGTTTCTAGAAGAGGGGTTAGGTTTAGGGTTAGGATGACTTTAAGAGGTAGGTGTATGGTGGTGATGTGGTGAAGTTTTGGAGTGAAAAAGGGGTGCCAACGTGTGTGGTTATGGGGGTGTATGGTGCCATTTTAGAGGTGACCTTTGGTACGGTTAGTGGGGTGAAGGGGTGTAGTTTAGTGTTGAACGTACGAATCACTACGCTAACGTGTTCGATTTTGGAAAACCTATCGTTGTAGCTTGAAAGCGAAGAATTAGTGTTTAACAAATAAAATTTATACCGAAATTGAAATTCTAGGTCGAATACAGGGAGGCGGACGTTTGATTTAAAAACTACGCGTTTCTTTTTATTTGTCACGAAGTAATTCAATTTAAAACTATCTAATTAGTTACAATAAATAGAAGAGAGAGAGAGAGAATATTACACATAGAAATCAAAATGAGATGTAGAATAAATAAAGAATTTATCATTAGGGGGATTTGTTCATTACAAGTAGAAAGCATAAAACAATTGCACTAGAAAGTGATAAATTTACTCTAGAAAGCATTAAAAGAATGGAGGGAGAAATGTCCTCCTCGACGGTCGCTTGGAGGACGAACACAACTACACTAGAAAGCAGTAAATCTATGCTAGAAAGCAGTAAAAAGAATAGGGAGAGAGAAATCCTCCTCGACGGTTGCTTGGAGGATGAGTCGGACGGGACGACACCTGGACGAAGCAGAACGAAGTAGGATGAAGGAGGATGAAGCAGAAGAACGGGAACGGAGCAGCACGCCGTCGTCGTCGCGGGATCCACTTCCGAAGGGGGATGAAAATTTGGACTTTATCTCGCGAGAAGCATCCCGGGTGTGGGACAAGCTTCTGTTGAGCTTTGGAGGGGTAGAGAAGAGAAGGAAGGGATGAGAATTTCGTATGGAGGGGGTCTCCTTTTATAGTTGCAAGGAGTGGGGGCAAAATGGTCATTACATCTTCAAAATAATAAATGCAGGGTTTTTAGTGACGGATAAATCCGTCACTAAAGCCCCCAACGTGGGCGTAGCTCTCGCTCCCACGCGCGCCTCCTTAGCTGCCCGCGCACAACGCTCACGCACGTTCTTTGATTCTCAGCCGTCCAATCGTGAGATCGGACAGCTTAAGACACATCTCCGCCTGCTGCTGCGCCCGCCTGGCGCGTGCGATCGCACGTGACGCTGCTCGTTCAATAGAACGTAAACGCTATCTGGTGGGCACGGCCGTTGGATTGCGATCTGACGGTTGATGAAAGCGCACCCACTCGCCTCAGAAATCGCTTGGCGAGGCTCGAATGCACGCCAGCGCCTCGCGATAAGGCACTGGAGCACTGCGCTGCCTCGCCCAAAATGTCGCGCGGATGATTTTAAAGAGCCGCGTCCACAGCCGTTGGATCGAGATCCAACGACGGAGAGGGGGCGTGTGCGCGGTCTTCATGGAATGTAAGCGGCCGTTTGGGCTGTCGGTTGGTCGTCCATCTTCTGGAAGTTGTAGATGGTGCCACGGATGTCGGATTGACTCGATTTTTGCGTCGTTGAGCTACGATCGTCGATCCAAATTCATCCGTGCGGTCGGATTTGTCATCTGAAGTGCAGATTTACACCATCCTGGCCCTTGATCTTCTAGGGTTCCTCGATCACTATCTGATGCTTCGGATGCCTGATTAGGGCGATCTTGGAGTCGTTGAACTCCAATCGTCGCCCTAATCACATCCATATGGTTAGATCTTTGATCCGAGGCCTCGATAAAATGTTTGCCCTGTCCAACCACATAAAAGGAGACAATTAGCCTCCATTTTATTCAAACTACTCTAAATGCAAGATGATGCATGCTATGCAATATTTATATCATGAAATGCAATCCTATGCTTAAGAACATGCATAAATAGACATTTTAAGTAGTGTAAATATGTTTACATCATACCCCCATGCCTATCTTTTGCTGATCCCTAGCAAAAACTATATGCTATTTATAAAAGAATTAGGTTGGATTATTTGGACCTGAGTTATTTTCAATCATTAAGAAATTGTCTACTTAGGAACTGAACTTTCAATGACACAACAGTGCCTGGGTATCAGCCAAAATGCGGACCGCCTCAAGGCCTCGCCTTATTAAAAGTAAAATTTCTTTTTCTCTTTTTCTCTTTTCTAATGTTTTTGGATTTTCAAATTTTAGGGTTTAGGAGTGGCTTTCTACGGCCATTCAACTGACCTAATATTTGATGAGAACCCTAAGTTTTAAGCATCTTATTATGATTGTGATAGACTCGTTGATCGGTAATTAAAATGGACTTTGGATTTCTATGTCTCTAGGTGACCTCAAAAAGAATTCTACCTAAAGGTGTATCTTTACAACCAGTAGCTTTCTCCCTACTTTTATTTTTTTACGGGGTCAACACAAGGGTGAATCCAGTGTATATCTCCCCAGTTTATTCTACTTCTTCACTTCTTCCTAGGTGTTTTGGGAATTTTTAGTGCATTTACTGAGCTGGGTTCTAGACAACCGGTCGATGAGCTGTTACCACTGACAACTTGCCAGCCATACTCATGTGGCGAAGTGTGGCTTATTTCTTTTTTTTTCTTTTCTTCTTTCCTCCTTTTCTTTTTCTTTTTCTTCTTTTCTTCTTTTTTTTTCTCTTCTTTTTTTTTTAAGTAGGTGGCTTCCCTGGTCTAAGATTTACCTAAAGGCAGCAAAAAGAGAAAGATCCAGTGACTGGGCTCTAGACAACCTACCTATGAGCTATTACCCACAATAACTTGCCAGCCATATCACCCTAGAAGGTTCATTAACTACCCAATTTCCATTAAAATCGCCGAACAACGAGACAGTGCAAAGATAGTGTGTAGATGCTTAAGACTCAAAATTCCCTCAAATCAGAGGGCGGGTTGATAAGTCGTGTACTTATCACCCAAACTTATTTATTCCAATTATGATAGAATTAAGATGGTGAGGACTCAAAGACAAATCCACATTTTAGTAGATACACGGGCTGATTAAGTCCAAAGACCTGAAGGGTCTTTGTGTTCAAATCATATTGTAGTATTTCCTAAGATTGAAAATTTTCTTAAACTCAAATTCTCTTTCCTAATTTTGAATTTTTTTTATATAAAAAGAAAATAAAATAAATCTACGGAGCTGACGAATGAATTCATAGATGAATATCCACCCTCCCATGCCTATCTAATGCAATGTCCTCATTGTATTAAAAAGACATAAAACAGAGTGGAAAAGTGTAGAAAGCACCTGAATTGCGTGAATGTCAGGTTCACTCTGAGATGAAAATGAAAAAGAACTGTATACGTGCTGAGTTTAGTGCCTTCAGCTAGGCACACTATACAAAGAAAAGAAATGAAGACTTCATAACTGCAGGTCAGAATTAAAATAAATAGAAGAATCCTCTGACCTATCAACAGTGGTCCACAGATGTGGACTAGATTGTGGTGCAGACCCATCCCCCATAATCGAGAATATTTTAGGTTCTGGATAAAAATTACCCAGAACCTAAAATCAGAATGCAAGCAGGGTCGGGCCTGCGATTTATGAGGATGCAACCCAAGACCAAAAAATCGGGTTACAGAGAATTGAAGCTCAAAAGGATAATCATTGAATGCGTGCTTGAGTTTGACATCCTTGAAAGAAATGTCATAAGGGTTCTGATTTGATGGTTTCAGCTTAAAAGGAACCCTTCGACTCAATCTTTCATTTCCTCCAAAATTAACTTCCCAAATCAGAACTTCCCAGCTCCTAGCCTCCTCATTACGAATGTTAAATTCCGAGACCTCTTGCATGTTAATCACCCTATCTGAAATCTCCAAGTCTAAATGATGTGGTAGAATCAGAATTGACTTGGGCCTAATTATCTCAGAAATAGAATTATCGATAAGCTCAACGCGGTGTAACTGATAATCAGGGCATTGAATTGATTCATCTAGAAAATGTAATCCTTGATCTGTAATGTGTGCCCTAAGATCAGTTTCCTCAGTTATTGGGCTATCAAATGATCCATCAGATTCCTCAGGCCCAATCATCTCATAGAAATCGTGTTCAGAAAACTCACATGAGACTTTGCAACTTGAATCTTCACCATCAAAGAAATCAGGATCCGTATCAATGTATGTCCCAAAATCATTTGTCACTTTCTGTTCCAAGGAGACATACGTTTCCTCGTAACTAAGCTCAGGGATCTTAGGTGAAGAAATCAGATCATACTTAATTGGTTGCTTTAATTCAATCTGGTCAGCCTCGTAACATGTGTCCCCCCCAACAGGTGCCTGAGCGGGTTCTGTCAGTGGCTTTCCTGAAGAGGGTTCATCTTGGGAATCATCCCAAGATTTAATCAAAGCAACCACAAATCTCATCCTCAATTTCGCTAATTTCCCAAGTAGAAACTCACCCGGGTTCTTATCCTTAACGTCCTGGAGCCAATCCAACAAAGACTTATTCAAATCATCAATCATTTCAATCAGGGGCTCCAATCTCTTAATGCAAGGTATTGGCTGAACTTCTAAAGATTGAATGATATTCCTCAAGTTAGCCAAATCCTTATCTTGAACCTGGTTAACCTGAACCAAATGAGTTGGTTCAGGGTTGGGCTGGTTTGGGCTCAATGCAGGGGAATTAACGAATTGAGATTTGTTATACCCTTCCTGAAAATAGGTCATTTCAGATTGTTCAAAAGATGGTGATGACCTAAAGGCAGTGAAATCAGAGGATGGGTAAGGATCGGTGTATCCTTCTTGATTGTAGATCGTATTAGGTTGTGCATGAAAGGAAGACGATCTATAATCGATGTAGCTCTGAGAAGGATAGAAATCAGAATCAAAGTGTTCAGGGTTAGACCCTAAACACGGGGGTTCGAAATTGTTTCCCCAATCCTAATTATCCCAACTGACTGATGGTCGATTACAATACGAGTTGGGATAATCATCATGTTGAGGATAATTCACAACAAGAGGGAAAGAGCAGGAATGCGTGAAATATATGGAAGGATTCATGAGACACAGGAGGAAGAAAGGTGCCCTGCAATACAAACAATCAAACCTGTCCTTAAGTGGGTTAGGCTACATACCTACAGACTCCCAAAACCCGTCTTGAGATAAAGGAACGATTTGATCTACTTCCGTCTGTTCAATCCAACCAGTTAGAAGGAGGGACTAGGAGAAGGTTCTTCCTTCGGCTTGCACCTCTGGTTCCTAGTGTACCCCCCAGCCGCGATCGTTTGACTCTGCTCCTCTTGCTAGACATCAGATTGAATAGTAGAAACAGACTAATCGAAAATAATCTCGTTCTGAGTTCTGAAGAGCGAGTCCAATCCTTAAGGCCAACGTCTACTCTGTTTTATTTAGGGCTAGGTTTGAATGTGCTTTGGAATGTGATGGGCCCTTTAAATGGGTTGTGCCCTTAATGATTGATTGATTTGCGCGTGTGTGCACAACCAGTGGTTTTCAAGCAAGATTATTTTTGATGCGGTGAATTTTAAGATTCAAATCTTTCTTAGTAGCTTTTAGGATTCAAATTTAGGTGTTTTCAAACAAGTTTCATTGGCACACCAGGTTTTGCAAGCACAGGTGAAGATGTTTTCCTTTAAGGCTTAAAAAGAATGTGGAGTGCCTGGTAAATCCCTAAGAGTTGAACCTAAGTGACAGCTACTTGATGAGTTTATTTTATTTGAAGTGGTGCAGCCCAAACAACTCAAACAATTGGCCACAGATGCACCACTAAGTTAGGAACTCAAAAAAAATGGTTAACTAGAATGATTTCTACTCTGTTATGTGTTGCTTTGTGTGTCCCGGTTCCATAGATCAGAACCCGGTTGAGTAGAAAACAAATCAAGTTGATCAAGTGCCTTGAATGTGGGTGTGTGTTGTGTGTTTGTTGAAAATTACCCCACAAGATTATCTTTTTGTTATTATTTTTTATGAATGAGGGTGGAATGAACGTGAGTGGAAATCCAAACAACCAAAATATTCCTAGGATTTATGCAAACACCTAGGTTAATTGGAATTTGGATTTAATGTAGCGAATGAAATCAATGGAGGGGGAAAGAATGGGGGATAACTTACAAAACCTTCCGCAACACTTTACACCAATCTACCGCTTTTGCTCATCTCAAAAGAGTCACTGCAATCACAATAAGAAAGTAGAGGAGTGAGGTAAATGATTTGTAAGTTACAAAGCGCGAAGAGAAGTCAAAGATCGTTGCCTCCCTGGCAACAGTGCCAAAATGTTGAATGTACAAATCGCTATGCTAACGTGTTCGATTTTGGAAAACCTGTCGTTGTAGCTTGAAAGCGAAGAATTCGTGTTCAACAAATAAAATTTATACCGAAATTGAAATTCCGGGTCGAACACAGGGAGGCGGACATTTGATTTAAAAACTACGCGTTTCTTTTTATTTGTCATGAAGTAATTCAATTTAAAACTATCTAATTAGTTATAATAAAAAGAAGAGAGAGAATATTACACATAGAAATCAAAATGAGATGTATAATAAACAGAGAATTTATCATTAGGGGGATTTGTTAATTACAACTAGAAAGCATAAAATAATTGCACTAGAAAGCGATAAATTTACTCTAGAAAGCATTAAAAGAATGGAGGGAGCAATGTCCTCCTCAACGGTCGCTTGGAGGACGAACACAACTACACTAGAAAGTAGTAAATTTATGCTGGAAAGGAGTAAAAAGAATAGGGAGAGAGAAATCCTCCTCGACGGTTGCTTGGAGGATGAGCCGGACGGGACGACGCCTGGACGAATGAGAACGAAGCAGGACGAAGGAGGATGAAGCAGACGAACGGGAACGGAGCAGCACGCCGTCGTCGTCGCAGGATCCACTTCCAAAGGGGGACGAAAATTTGGACTTTATCTCACGAGAAGCATCCCGGGTGTGGGACAAGCTTCTCTTGAGCTTTGGAGGGGTAGAGAAGAGAAGGAAGGGATGAGAATTTCATATGGAGGGGGTCTCCTTTTATAGTTGCAAGGAGTGGGGGCAAAATGGTGATTACATCTTCAAAATAATAAATGAGGGGTCTTTAGTGACGGATAAATCCGTCACTAAAGCCCCCGACGTGGGCGTAGCTCTCGCACCCACCCGCACCTCCTCAGCTGCCTGCGCACAACGCTCATGCACGTTCTTTGATTCTCAGCTGTCCGATCGCGATATCGGACGGCTTAAGACGCATCTCCACCCACTGCTATGCCTGCCTGGCGCGTGCTATCACGCGTGACGCCACTCGTTCAATAGCATGTAAACGCTATCGGGTGCGCACGGTCGTTGGATTGCGATCTGACTGTTGATGAAAGCGCGCCCGCTCACCTCAGAAATAGCTTTGCGAGGCTCGAATGCGTGCCAGCACCTCGCGATAAGGCGCTGGACCGCTACACTGCCTCGCCCAAAAGGTCGCGCGGATGATTGTAAAGAGCCGCGTCCACAGCCGTTGGATCGAGATCCAACGGCGGAGAGGGGGCAGGTGCGCGGTCTTCATGGAATGTAAGCGGCCGTTTGGGTGACCGGGATGGCACCATGTGGCGCCATCTTGGCTGTCCATCTTCTGGAAGTTGTAGATGGTGCCACGGATGTCGGATTGACTCGATTTTTACGTCGTTGAGCTACGATCATCGATCCAAATTCATCTGTGTGGTCGGATTTGTCATCTGAAGTGTGGATTTACACCATCCTGGCCCTTGATCTTCTAGGGTTCCTCGATCACTATCTGATGCTACGAATGCCTGATTAGGGAGATCTTGCAGTTGTTGAACTCCAATCGTCGCCCTGATCACATCCATATGGTTAGATCTTTGATCCAAGGCCTCGATAAAATGTTTTCCCTGTCCAAGCACATGAAAGGAGACAATTAGCCTCCATTTTATTCAAACTACTCGAAATGCAAAATGATGCATGTTATGCAATATTTATATCATGAAATGCAATCCTATGCTTAAGAACATGCATAAATAGACATTTTAAGTAGTGTAAATGTGTTTACATCATTTAGACGGCACCAAGTTAGAGTGGGAGTAGGGGAGCTTAGGTGTACTGTAGGTAGGCTTACTTGGTGGAGCTAGTTAGGTGGGGTATACAATTAAGGTTGAAGGCTATGGAGGTGGATTAGCTAAGCTAAGCTAGCTTAGCTAGTAGTTGAGTGGAGTAGGAGGTGGAAAGAGCTATGATTTGAGAGGAGGAGCTGAGAGGAGCTGCACTAAAGTTGAGTAGATCTGCCTGGAGCTGGTAATTGTTGAAGAGGTCTTCTCAGGAGCTTAGCTACTTAGCCTACCAAGCTAATTCTTCTGCTAGCAGCTAAGCTTGAGTAGTAGAGATAAGTTAAGCTGGTCTGAACTTATTTGGAGCTGGGTTGAGCTAGACCTTCTCTTGAGAACTCTTGAGCTATCTTAGTTAGTAAGTTGACAAATAGTAGCTAAACTAGAGGGAGTCAGCTGCTATGAGCAGAGTGGAGTTGGGGAGAGCTGGGCTGAAGCTGGAGTGAACTCATGTCAACTAAGTTGAGAGAACTTGAGCTCCCAGTGAACTAATTGGAGCTAGGATGAGCTAGGCTCAACTATATTGAGTTGGATCTGAGCTAAGTTAAGCTGAGTTGAGCTACCTTGAGTTGTCATCTAGCTGAGATGAGCTAATTAGATCTCAGATGAGCTAAACCCAACCTAGTTGAGCTGGTATCCAGCTGTGATGAGCTGGATTCAGCTAGGGTCCAACTGGAATGAGCTTCCTCTTCACCTTCTACCTTCTTGAGTGCTATGGTTTTAGGGATCTGACTATCTTCTTATCCCTAACACTCTAAAAAACATGGTAAAAATACAAAAAGTATGCAATGCATACCTATCCTAAGTGATGCATAAATGTATCCCGAAAACCATTTGCGAAATTAAAATCCTAAAAGCTAGATCATTTTAAAGGCATAAGAATGATGATAAATTGCCATTTATCAGCCCCTGCACACCCCCTTCAGTAAAGAAGATAGTATCATCAGCAAACTAAAGAATAAGAGTTAATGCACGCTGGCTGAAAATTAGTGAATAACCATGGAGCAAAGCCCCTTCACAAGCTTTGAAGGCAAACCATGCTAACATGTTAACTACCAAGAGAAAGATTACAGGAGCAGTTGGGCAACCTTAGCGAACCCCCTTCTGGGGATGAATCTATCTTTCGGTAGAATGACCATTCACAAGTGGCGAGAATGAAGATGTAGTGTTGAAGCGAAAATCATTGTTTTAGGAATGTACAGTGACAAAAATCGTAACACTTAAATTTATAAACTCGGGAAACAGAAGTGAGTTCGAGGTCGTTTGTAGGGTGCAATTTGAACAATTCAATCCACTAATCACAATGTCAAGAATAATCCTCAATGTATATTAGAATAATATCTCAATAAAATCTGGAGTCAAAGTGCAAAAAAGATTCGATTAAAATGGTGGTTTGAACCACCAATTTAACCTTAATGTTTAAGCTCTAATTAAATCTCAAATATATGAATAGTAACTCTCAACCATTAATAGCAATTTCCACATTATCGCAATAGCTAAGTTCTGAGCGTGGGAGAGGGGACACGAATCCCGAGGCACAAAACCCTTCCCCCCTCTTGGGATTTCCTTCCTTCTAAACAAAATCGGACCTAGGTATCCAGGTAATCGATCCAACCCAGACCCATGGGTAAAATCAAGGACAAGGGCATGTGAGGGAGTGCATGTATAGCATGTGCAATGAGGCATGCGTAGGACCTCACCCCGTGTTCTCTGAGTCAAAGAGCTACAGGGATGAATTCAATTTAGATGCTATCTCATGCCTTTACATCTCGGATGTGGGACTAAACCCAATGCTATTATTCGTGCATAGCTCTGCATGCCTGCCTCTAATGGATTCATGGAATTGAATCTGTGGTTGTTGCTCTCTTGCTCAATTGAATGCCTAGAGGGCCTCAAGGCCTGGAGCCACGAAGGGTGCAAGTTGTAGTAGGATGTTTGAAGGTCGGAGGAAGATTCATGACATCGGAGAAGATGACTGCGGTAGTAGAGCTCTGATGAGGATACCTGAAACATGAATATGGCTATAAGCCCAAGTTAAAACGTTCAATACAATCATCAGAGAATAGATAATGTAGTGCAGGTCATGGATAGGTGAGAGGGTGTGTGTGGGTGAGTTGTTAAGTCAGAGAAGGTGAGGTTATGGTGGGTTGTTCGGTGGCAGCTTTCAGGGATCGAGAGTTCCAATAATGTTGGGGCATTTGATCCCTAGAGTGAGAGGGATGTTGTGGTGGTGTCGATGTGTTGGTTTGTGCAGTGTAGCATTGGCATGGGCTCACTGGAGCCCTTTCCAATGGCGGAGAAGATGATGGGGGAGGAGGGTGAATGTCGGTCGAAAGTGAGACTTGAGTGGACAAAAGTGAAGTGGGGGAGTAGTGAAAGAGATTAGAGGGAGGAAGGAGGAGAAACAGGAGGGATAGGTGTCAACGTTGGTTGGATGACACTGAAGAAGGTGAAGTTGGTGGCGAGATATCGGCGACGAAGAAGAGGGCGAAAGTGCTCCCTCTTTGGCTGGAGAGACGCACGATGAAGAGAGAAGATCAGAGGCCCGTCCAATTTGATGGTTGGATGGTCAAAGGAAAGGGTTGGAGATGCTCATTGAAGCTTAAGGTGCGGAGGTCAGAGAAGGTGGAAGGGGAGGATTTCCAGAGTAAAACTTGGCTAAACAACATGGTCTAGGGTCTGGCGCTTATAGATCTCCAATATGAGCTCAAGATTAAGGAACGAGGCTCAAAATTCTTAAGATTTCAGGGAAAAAGATTCCCTGATTTTTTCTTGAAATCTCGAGCTCTCCTGGGCTCTAGAGATCTCCTCGGGGTTTTTGATTGGGCTCGAATGATCAGGAATTGCTTGAGGACCAATATTTCCAATTTTGGACAGATTTGGCTTTGATTTGAGGGAGAAAACTTCCCTCGAATCTCACTACAGAGCTTAGGTTCACACCAATGGTGACAGGGACAAAAATGAAGAAAATGATGAGAAGTTAGGGACCTATTTGCAATTAATTTGAAACTTGAGGAGCTAAATGTAAGAAATAGAGTTTTAAAGGGCTAAATTGCAAACATTGTCAAGATAGACTCTAATTGGGCCCAAATTTTGGCCTTAACCTAATTTGTACCCAAGGAATCTAACGAACTTGCATTTGAATTTTGACCACATTTGACTGGGCAATTTACATAGAAGCCCAAATTAGGGTAAAATCTAGTCTGAAACTCTATTCTAGGTTAAAATTTGTTTAGATGGTCAAACCAAAGGTACTAAACCTCTTAGAATATTTTTCTATGCATTTTAGGAGGCTTATATGAATTTTATCTTGAACAAACATTTTTAATTTAAGCAGGTTTATAATTAGGGTTTTTTGTACTGTTTCCACCATCGAAATGTGTGAAACCTCGTTTCTGTTAATGTTGACCTACTTTTTGGACTTTTGAGATCATTTGGCCTTCATTGAACCCTCGAGTGACCCCGTGGTTAATCTGTGTTTGTGATGTGCTGTTAAAATTATCGAATTATCCCTGATTTCCAGTTCTCTTATTAAATCAGAATAATGCGAAGTTATGACCCTCAGATGGTTATGTAAGAGCTTTAATCGATCAAACCTGACTAAATGTGACTAGTTAGAGTCCACGATGATGCTCCCATCATACCCCCATTCCTAGCTTTTGCTAGTCCCTAGCAAACTCCTATGGATTAAACTAGATCTCTAAGCCTGATGTAACCTTTAAGATGCCTTACTGAGTTGCATATCTAGAAATTTGATTAAAGTACCAAAAATTGGCCTAGAGGTATTTGAGTACCAGCCAAGATCTAGACCTGACCAGCTTCAACCTAGGTCTGCCATGAAGGTTTCTATGGCTCACAAAAACTGCCTAAAGGTTCGTTAACCATAGCAGTTAAAGCATCCATGCATATTTGTAGCGAGTTTAGGTTAAGTTTGCTAGTGTATTTTGATAAGAGAGAGATAGAGAAGGATTTTTCATTGTGAGAGTTTTCTCTCTTTTGTTTTTATATTTCCCTAAATCCAGCCTCGGATTGGCCCTAAACACGGCCTGTATCTGTCCCCACCATCAATCCTCGAAGGGTCCCTAGCTTTTGATGCTTTAGGATAGCACCGCCCATGGCAACTCCCAAAACCTTGCATTGCAACACTTCGGGATAGTGCCACCTATGGTGTTTTATAGCTAAATTCAGGCCCTAGCGATTGACATTTCACGATAATCCTGCCCATGGCACCTGAACTAGTACAAGGTGCTTACAAGCCCCCGGTAGAATATTTAGATACCCTAGGAGACAAGCACGGAGGAGACGATATGTTATTACGTATCTTCGAGGGGAGTGTTTATTCAACCTCTCTGCATTGAGGACTCATTCAATCAACTTGTCTTCAAGTTGCTTCTAATCTATATCTTTGAGATGTCTTTTTTAGAATAGAACACTTTTGGCATTATTTCTTCATTAAGCGCACTGAACCAAACTGGTGTATGGATTTTGGGTGCTTAGGTTACCAAGTCCAGCAAACCAAAGGGAAAGCAATGAGGCCAAATAATCCCTAAGCCTTAGACTTAATACATCAGTCTCGCACTTTCCTCAACCTCTTGAGGTTTATTCCGAATCTTAACAAATATCCAAGTGTTTAACCCTTAAAATAGGCCCAAGAGGCCTAAGGTAGGTAGTCATCACTAATCTCCTAAGTTTCAGCCTTCCAGATCTTAATTCATCATCCGATCCAGCCTAGAAGTTAGGTAAGTTCCAAAATCAATGACAAGGGACTATCTCATTTCTTTCTTTTGAGTGCTCCTTTTTTTTTCTTTTTCTTTTCTTTTCTCCTCAATTATTTTATATTCACCTTAATGTTTGACCTCTCTTTCTCTCCTTCCTTCAATATATATATATTTCAGTATGAAAGCCCTCCATGAATTGATTTTCATATTGTTTTACACTTTAATACCCCCTGATAACACCACACAAGGGGGTAATAATTATGTTGAATATGGCCCATCTTTAGAATAAAAGGCACAACATAAGTAGAATAAGAGCATTGCACGCATCATGTACCAAGATTGCTTATAAACTATATTAATGGCCATTTGTGTAAGCATTTGTCAAAGCAGGCCTCAGATGAGCAATCGGACCGCACGGATGGATTCAGAACGATGAACGAAGTCCAACGGACTCAAGATCGGCCAAATCCAACATCCGGAGCTCCTACAATCGGCCCAAGAAGTTCTCACCGTTGATCTGGAGATCAACAACCCAGATTGTGCCACGTCAGCCCCGCCCCCACCGCACGCGTGCCTTCAGCCAGCCGAGGACAAATCTCGGCCGCCGATCTACGATCGAACGACCGAGATCTGCGTGCTCGCCCGCAGTCGTCGCAACAAAAGCGTGGGCGTGGCGCAACGGTTAGCGCGCACGCCCGCATCCACGCGACGTGCGTTCGAGCCGCGCGGGGTGGAATTTGAAGGCGAGTGAAGGGTGCGGAGAAATTGGGCTACCCGATCAGCAGCAGGCAGCCAGGATCTTGCCACGCGACGCGACCACAGCTCTCAAGCGCCCACGCGCGTGCACACGCAGGGCGGAGACATGCGCGCACACGTGAGCCCGAGGCGCGATCTTAGCGCGGGCGAGGAAGACTCTTAGCCGTCCGATCTTCGATCGGACGGCTCAAGATCGGACGGCTGTCGTTCAGCGGCCACGGATCACGCGAGGAGAAGGAATGGGGCGGGCGGCTAACCGGCGGTGAGAGGGCTTCACCGACGCTTTTGGAAGCGATTTTAGTGACGCTCTGGATGTCGCTAAAGCCCCTTCTTCTTTTAGGAAGCCCTTAACTCTATTTAAACCCCCTCCAACCACCATTCAAGGCATTGACTCCCCCTTACAACTACTCTACCCCTCTCTTAGCTACCCTTAGGCACTCTTGTAATCGCCGGAGACGATGAGCCGCAGACAGAGCCTCCTCCACCACCGTGGCTGCCTCGTCGCTCTCCACACACACTCTCTTTCTCTCTCTCTCTCTCTCTCTCTCTCTCTCTGAGGCTTTTTATTATTTTTGTTGAAGCATGTATTTAATGTTGTAAGTCATGAACTACAAGTGCATGTTTAATGAAGTTATTTTCTCGTTCAGTTGCCATTTTAATTTCTATTCAAGTTGCATGATCAAAACAAAGAGCATTCTAACCCTAAACCTTCTCTCTCTCTCTATCTCTCTCTCGCTTTTCAAAACCGCACCTTTCGCAAGCAAAACTCCGCACTCTCCGTGACAAGTGGCAAAGTAAAAATCCGATTTTCATGCCTCCCTGAGACCGACACTCGGACTCACCTTCGTTTAATTATTTTAAAATCGGCGTTGCAAGTGCGACTATAACGACACTTCTTAACACACGCACAACAGCATGTCAGTTTTTGGCGCCGTTGCCGGGGAGGCAACAGATTTGTTTTATCACCTCCATTCCACATTCATTCTCACATCGTCTAATGCCTTATTTTCCTTTTCACTTGACAGTTGCAGGAATTCGGCGCATGGATGGTGAAGCGACGCATCCCACGACGGTAGCAAGGGAGTAGGCACCTCGAGGACCGATAGTGAGTAACCTGTCTTTCATTGTTTCCTTGGGTGAAAAAGCTAAAAAAATTGTAAAAACTGAAAAAAATTGGCATGATGTATGATTGCTTGACCCACATCCTTAACACATCACCCCACAAAAAATGTACACTCTAACATTCTGAATAAATTCTTGGAGTGTTCTTTTCTTTCTCTTGAGTGGTGTTTGCGAAGCCACCATGAGTTGACCTGGGCCGTACCACTCAACCCAAAAACTAAGTCATCTAATAGAAGCTGCATGATCATTAGGATGAGTACACTAGGGTTTTAGAGCCTCTACAAAAGAAAAGGAAATCTACTTTCACCAAGTTGTGTGCAGAACTTGACGTGCCCACTGAAACTTGTTTGAAAACATTAAGACACATCAACCCTAAAAAGTACTAAAGTAAGGATGAAACACTAAAAAACACCACATCTTAACAAATCCTTGCTTGAAAATCATGTTTTGCTAGAAGCACACACTTTGAAAGTGGAAAATTAAGAGGCACCACCCCAATCAATGCCTCATCACATCACCCTAAGCACAAGCACTATCCTAACCCTTTAAAACTGAGTAGACATGCCCTAGGCAGGACTGAGTTAAGTCTCAAAAGGCGAGGTTTTGTTCGCTAGGCACTTGGCTTTCATTCCCTTGGTAGAATCTGGTGACTAGGCTGCGAGGCAGTGTCAAACGACCACGGTTGTGGGGTCTATGGAACCGGAGGTGCAAGCCAAAGGAAGAACCTTCCCTGCAATCCCCTCATAATCAACCTGGCCAGATTAGCCTTGGGAAGGAGAGTCCAGTGCTTACGGACTTAATCACCCTTTGTGAGATTTCTAGGTCTCCTAAGGAATACACCATAAGGACTAGGCTTGTTTGCTTGGTTGAGTACACAACTCTCTCTCATCTGTTCTTCCTGCATCCCTCCATTTCTTCCAAACCATGGATTTCAATGCCTATCCATCTTACCCAAACTACCCCCAACAGGATTTGTATGCTAACCCAAGTGGACCATACCCGCAGCCTACTTGGGCTAACCAACCACCAAGTTGGGGGTACAACCTGGAATATCCCTCTTGGCCCAACTATGACCAAACTGCACCAACCTCTTATTGGAATACACCCAACATAGCCACCCACGGGTACGATTCAAATTTTGGGGCTCCATATCTCGATTCTCCTCATGATGCCTCCTCATTTAGGTCCGACCCACTCTACTGTGATAGGACCTATACTTTAGGAGAACACCAAGAACCCTACCCTTCTCAGGATAATAACCAAGAAAGGTCATATGAATTCAACAACTTTTCCTACTTGACCTTTGGATTGGAAGGAGTTCTAGACAAATGGAAATCAGAAAATGATCAGAAATCTAGTCAAACCCAGGATCATCAACCTTTGATTTGGTCCCCTGATGAGGAATCTGACTGGGAGGAGAACTTAGAACCTTAACTATTCTGGAGTAGGACCAAACAGAGAATGGTTCCTCTTGAAGAACTGGACCCTGAACATGATAGAATAGAGGACCCACCCAAGAATCTAAACACCAGTGTGGGTTCTGACCCACAACCTCAACCATACTCTCTTAACCTGGATTTCAAGGAGGAAATCCAAAGGACACCAAATGACACAATGTCAATTCTTGATAACCTCCAGTTAGAACTACACAAACAGAATCAAGAATTGGTTAAAGGCCAACAGGCCATGTTGGATTTGTTCCAACAATTGGGGGAAAAAGGCCAGAGAAAGCTGTTGCACACAACGCCATTCATGGAATTCATAAAGCAAGGACCTACCATGATCAATTGGACTACATCCAGTCATCTTGATTTGGTTCAGTCCACCATTGATACCCCTCAAGAGTTGGACGGCTCAGTGGATAAGGACAGTAAGGATTCCTCGGAACACAATTTGGGGAGCATTGAGAACAAACATTAGGAGGAAACTGAGAATGTGAAGGGAGAGGCCTTGGAATCCGAATCTAATCAGCCCAGGAGAAGCAATCCGGTGGGAGAAGCAGCCAACATCATAGATGGAGAATGGAGTTACAATTTCAAAGAAATTGATTATGAATCGAGTGGAATCCATATCACAAATTTGAAGGAGGGCCAAGAGAAAGAATATGATCTAGAGGATGAAATTGACCCTACCTCTAATGCAACCCCAAACAGTGAATCTGATATAAAGGAGGTTGAAGAAAATATTCTTGAGATCAAGGGCTTAGAGGGAATGAACAATGAAATCATAGTTGCGGAAGAGATGGATTTATCTTTGGAGAGAGGCTTCATGCTTGATTGTAGGGCTCATTATGAAACTCTGGACTTTGTTACCTGCCCTACCAGAATAAAAATCCCGCAACCCGAATGCACTGGAATTGATACACTTTCGATGGATTACAATTTTATGGGGACACAAGCTGATTATAAGACCTACATCTTTAGTGTCTGGCATGTCATATTTGGGGTGCATTCGTCCACAGCAACTTGTTTGCATGCCCACAGACTAAGAGAGGATCTGACACGGGCATGCATGATACATCTGTTGCAGAATTCCCGTCCCTTAGGAACGGGACTCCACCACAACCTTATTCGCATCTATGGACTTCTGATTTTGGGTCTGGCTAATTTTGAACATATCTCCTTGACCCAAACCATTCCTGTTTACACACCGCCCAGCTGGAAGTGTTAAACTCAACGCTTCCTAGGAGGCAACCCAGCGGATTCAGACTGATCTGGTAGTTTACGTCACTCAGGTACTATCTTTTTGAACCCTTCTGCATCCATGAATCTGCCAATGAGGACATTGTCCAACTTAAGCATGGGGGGGTGATAAATTGCATAATCCTGAGTTCAATTAATCAGTCTGAATGAATAATTAATAAAAAAAAATGAATTTAGGAAGAAAACTTAGGCATTAGAAACTTGTCAATAGTGGGAAATAATACAAAAAGAACTTAAACACTTGGACTTTTCAGGCCTTCAAGCTTAATCAGCCCTGGTGTTCGTTAAAATATGGATTTAGTAGTGAATCCTTGCAACCTTAAGCTATTCTAATCCACCTACTAAATAAGGTAATAAGTATACGACTTATCAACTCACCCTCTAACTCAGGAAAACTTTGAGTCTAAGCATCTACACACATTTTTGCACAGACTCACTTCTTGAAGATTTTGACAGAAATTGGGTAGCTAATGAACTCTCTAAGGTGGTATGGCTGGTAAGTTGTCGTGGGTAACAGCCCATTGGCAGGTTGTCCAGAACCCAGCCATAGGCCATTTCTTTTTCATTGCCTCTACGTACATTTGAGATCAGGGAAGCCACCTACAAGAAAAAAAAAGGAACGAGAAGAAAAGAAAACAAACCACACTTCACCGCACAAGTATGGCTGGCAAGTGATCGTGGGTAACAGCCCATTGGTCGGTTGTCCAGAGCCTAGCTCAATAATTACACAAAAAAGACCAAAACAACTAAGGAAGAAGTGGGGAAGTAGTACAAGCCGGGGAGATATATATTGGAAAAATCCTTGTGTTGACCCCAATTAAAATAAATGTAGGGAGAAAGCTACCAATCGAACAAATACACCTTTAGGCAAATTTGTTTCCTTTCCCGGTCACCTAGAGGCATAGAAACTCAAAGTCTGTCTCAATTACCATTAAGTGAGTCTATCACAACATTCACACCAAGATGCTTAGCACTTAGGGTTTTGATCGAGTTTTGGGTGGGTTGGGTAGCCGTAAAAAGTTACCAACCCACACTGAATTCCGAAAAAAATTCTTAAAAGATACATACGTATGTATAGTTATATATACATTAAAGCAAGGATTCGAGCGATTCGTATTTTGGCAGACACCCGGGCGCTGCTTAGCCTTTTAGATTAAGATCTGCGCATATTTCCTCTTATTGACAAGTAACGAAGTGTCTAAGCAATTACTTCTTGAATTCTGCAAGGAAATAAAGACTAGAATAAACCTTGCTAGCGACTAGCAAGGAGTAAGCATGGGGGTATGATAACACCACACAAGGGGGTAATAATTATGTTGAATATGGCCCATCTTTAGAATAAAAGGCACAACATAAGTAGAATAGGAGCATTGCATGCATCATGTACCAAGATTGCTTATAAATTGTATTAATGGCCATTTGTGTAAGCATTTGTCAAAGTAAGCCTCAGATGAGCAATCGGACCACACGGATGGATTCAGAACGACGAACGGAGTCCAACAGAATCAAGATCGGCCAAATCCGACTTCCGGAGCTCCTACAATGGGCCCAAGAAGTTTTGACCGTTGATCTGGAGATCAACGGCCTAGATTGTGCCACATCAGCCCCGCCCCCACCACATGCGCACCTTCAGACAGCCGAGGACAAATCTCGGCCATCGATCTTCGATCGAACGACCGAGATCCGCGCACCTGCCTGCGGGCGTGGCGCAACGGTTAGCGCGCACGCCCGCATCCACGCGACGTGCGTTCGAGCCGCGCAGGGTTGAATTTGAAGGTGAGAGAAAGGCGTGGAGAAATTGGGTCGCCCGATCAGCAGTGGGCGGCCAGGATCTTGCCACGCGGAACGACCGCAGCTCTCGAGCGCCCACGCGCACGTGCACGCCGGGTAGAGACGTGCGCGCACACGCGTGCCCGAGGCTCGATCTCAACGCGGGCAAGGAAGACTCTCAGCCGTCCGATCTTTGATCGGACGACTCTCGTTCGGCGGCCACGGATCGCGCGAGGAGAAGGAGTGGGGCGGGCGGTTGACTGGCAGCGAAAGGGCTTCACCTACGCTTTTGGAAGCGGTTTTAGCGATGCTCTAGATGTCGCTAAAGCCCCTTCTTCTTTTAGGAAGCCCTTAACTCTATTTAAACCCCCTCCAACCACCATTCAAGGCATTGACTCCCCCTTGCAACTACTCTACCCTTCTCTTAGCTAGCCTGAGGCACTCTTGTAATCGCCGAAGACGACGAGCCGTCGATGGAGCCTCCTCCACCGCAGTGGCTGCCTCGTCGCTCTCCACACACACTCTTTCTCTCTCTCTCTATCTTTTAAGCTTTTTATTATTTTTCTTGAAGCATGTATTTAATGTTGTAAGTCATGAACTACAAGTGCATGTTTAATGAAGTTATTTTCTCATTCAGTTGCCATTTTAATTTCTATTCAAGTTGCATGATCAAAATAAAGAGCTTTCTAACCCTAAACCTTCTCTCTCTATCTCTCTCTCTCGCTTTTCAAAATCGCACATTTCGCAAGCAAAACTCCGCACTCTCCGTGACAACAAGTGGCAAAGTAAAAATATGATTTTCACGCCTCCCTGAGACTGACACTCGGACTCACCTCCATTTAATTATTTTAAAATTGACATTGCAAGTGCGACTATAGCAACACTCCTTAACACACGCACAACAGCACGTCACCCCCCATGCCTAATATTTGAAATGTCCCCATTGAAAATTAGGTGGGTTCGAGTTTAGCCTAGATTGTACATTAGAATAGGTTTGGTGGGTGGTAGACGAGTCAAGAAGACTATTGTGGACAATTTCAAGCTCTAATACAAGTATCAAAGATGCAGTCGGCTGTTCTAATGGACGAACCCTAAAGTGCAATATGATTTCAACGAAAAGATAGGTTAGAAGGGTCTCGGGTTTTTCAAAATGGTGGGTTGCCTCCAGTTAAGCACTAAGTTTAATGCCATCAGTTGGGTGTAATGTTGCTCAGGAAGAATGGACATTAAAAGATACTGCAGCCAGATTTGAGTTGGTGAGTTCGAAGAACGGTTTGAGTCTCTGATCGTTCATGACCAATGGTTCTAAGTCATGGCTGAGTTCACTGATTTTGACAACTCCATTTCCAAACACTCGTCATAAGAGGAATAGTTCAATCCATTTTGATCTGTGTTTTCCTGGGAAGAGCTTGAGTTTAGCACTAAAGAGTAACACTTTCTGACTAGGATGGAAATATTTTTGAGAAATGTGCTTATCATGGAAGGCTTTGACCCGCTCTTTGTAGATTCGTGAGTACTCGCATGAGTCATTGTGTAGTTCCTCGATCTCTCTCATTTGCAGCTGATGCTAAATTCCAACCTTCATGAGATCTAGATTTCACTTCAGTACTTCCTAGTAGGCTTTGTGTTCCATTTCTATGGGGAGGTGACATGCCTTCTCGTGCACGAGTCTAAAGGGAGACATGCCTAACTGGGTCTTATGGGCATTCCTATAGGACCACAAGGCTTCCAAAAGGTGGGTAGACCAATCTTTCTTATTAGGCCAAACAATAACCTGAAGGATCTTTTTGATCTCTCGATTAAATAGCTTAGCCAATCTATTGGTCTAGGGGTGAAAAGAAGTCAAAATACAATGCGGCACCCCATACTTTTTCATCAAGGACTGGAAGTGCACATTTGCAAAATGACCCACCATCGCTGATGATAGCTTTTGGAACCCCAAATCTAGAAAAGATGTTCTCCTGAATGAACCAAAGAACAACTTTATGATCTTTTGTTCTGGTGGGGACGACTTTGATCCATTTGGAAACACAATCAACAACGGGTAAGATGTACTCGAAGTCGTTAGATCTCGGAAAGGGTCCCATGAAATCAATTCCCCAGATGTCAAAGATTTCGAGCACAATGTCGGATTCAAGGGCATAATATCGTGCAGGCCCATGTTACCAAGGGTCAGATAACGAGCACATGCCCAACATTAGGATTGTGCATCTTTAAACATTGTGGGCCAAAAGAACCCACACTGGAGGATCTTCGCTATGATTTTACGCCCAGAGTAATGGCCACCATAGGCCTGATCATGATAGAACGAGATGACATCATTGACCTCATTGTCGGGAATGTATCTTCGGATCACTTGGTCGTTACCGATGTGGAATAGATATGGATCCTCCCAGACATAATAGTTAGCATTGGAAATCAGCTTGTCCCGCTGCGAGGTTGCCCAGTCTAGTGGGACTTTCCCTGTAACCAAATAGTTCACGATGTCGGTAAACCAGGGAAGTCTATTAATGGCCAAGAGATGCTCACCCGGAAAGTACTCAGTGATAGGTCTGGATGGTTCAATGACCAAAGAAGGAAGGCGAGACAAATGGTTAGTTACCACATTCTGCTTTCCTACCTTGTCACGAATTTCAAGATTGAATTCTTCCAACAGTAAGATCTAGCAAATTAATCTAGGCTTTGCATCCATCTTCGTGAGTAAGTGCCTTACTGTGATCTAAGTAAATGATGACATGTGACCCCAGGAGGTATGAATTGAATTTCTCTAGTCCAAATACTACAGCTAATGGGAACACCATCATGAGCCATAACTAGCACTAGTCATTATCAAGGAATGAATGCTCCTACATAACTGTCAGAGAGTCATATTTCATTGCGTGATCATTTTGAGAGAAAGACAACAAAATAGGGTTAAAATTGCAATATTACCATCATATCTTGAAAGCAGAACAACCACGGGTTTTCCTAGGGGGTAATTAAGGGTCAAATGGTCTTAAAAGTCCAACAAGTGGGTTAATACTGATAAGAAAGGGTGCTGAAAACCAAAACCCCTCCCTTGCAACCGAACTGTGATAGTCAGGAAATGGTGGCAGAATGCACTAAAGGTAGGGAACCGGTAGATGGGGTAGGGTGCTTGGGAGTTGAGGAGTTGAGGACTGAAGCTCTGGAGGGTGCAGCTGAAGTACCTCTGATCCAAGACCTCCCTTCTTATGCTGAGGTGCTGAAAACCAAAGCTCCTTCCTTGCAACCAAAAGGTGCTAGCCAGGAGGTGGTGGCAGAATGCTCTAAAGATAGGGAATTGGTAGATGGGGTAGGGAGCATGGGAGTTGTGGAGATGAGGACTGAAGCTCTGGAGGAAGTGGCTGAAGTACCCCTGATCCAAAAGGTAGCTGCAATGGTGGAGGATGAAGGGATGTAAATGAATGTGTCTAATGAAACTGTGGCTGAGGACCTAAAAGCCCATCCTGGTGAGTCTGATGAAGGGATGGAAGTGAATGTGATTAATGAGCCTGCTGATTCTGCTCTGGTGGATTCCTCTGTGAACTCCTTGGACTTGCAAAATTGCTCTCCTGTGGCTGATGTCGTGCACTTGAAGTCAAAGACTCCCTTTACTGCTAGGATTGGGAAACCTCCTTACAAGTTGAGGCTAAGAAGGCACACTCCTACGCAAAGAGTTGATGAATCTATCATTGCAGCTGTGTTGAAGGTTAGTAGAGCGTCTGCAGCTAAGAAGGGGACAGATCTAACTCCCAAATGAGGGTCCTAACCTAGAATGTGCATGGACTACACGATAGAAATAGGAGAGGGTCTCTACTTAGATATCTGTGTGAATGGGAAATCGACTTTGCCATCCTTCAAGAGACACATTAATTGTGAGTCTGATAGGGCATGGGAGGAGATGAGGGCAGGTTTTGCAAATGACCTTGTGGTGGTCAACTCCAATGGCAGATCTGGGGGAATTGCCATCTGGTGGAAGAAGCAGCTGCTATGCTTGGAGGAGGTTTCTGTGGCTAGGTACCTTCTAACCTGTAGATTCAAAAGAGGCCAGGGGGACAATGTTTCTTTGTGACAGGGGTGTATGGTCCAAACGATCCTAACAAGAGGCAGGAGCTGTGGGAGGATTGGAACTTGGCTGCAGATTTTGTAGATGGGCGGGCTTGGCTTATTAAAGGGGACTTCAATTGTACTTTATTGGGAAGTGACAGGCCTAATGGGATGGTGGATAGCTCTACCACTGGATTCCAATTGATGGTCCAAGCTTTGGGGATGTGTGAGTTTCCTTCATCAGGGGCTGAATTCACTTGGAGGAATGGTAATGGGCTCATGTCCAAGATTGACAGGTTTTTTGGCAATGTTGAGCTGATGGATCTCTTCCAGATGTCATTTGTTTGTGGTCTTGAATGCCCATTTTCTGATCATACACCCTTGGTGTGGGACAATGGTGTACAGGTGGTGGTTGGATCCTACAAATTTAGGAAGTCTTGGCTGAGGGAAACAGGGTTCAGAGACATGTTTGCCAGCTGGTGGAGGTCACAGCAGGGTGAAGGCTTGGCCACCTTCCAAGATTATGGCATTGAAAGGTATGCTGAAGGAGTAGGGAGATGTTATCTCTGTTCTCAGACATCAGAAGCGTCGTGAGGCCTTGCTGAAAATTCAAGAACTGGATATCAAGGAAGCTGTGGCTCTTCTGTCTGAGTTGGAACTTGCAGATAGGAAAAGATGGCAAGGGGTGGTGATTGAAGAAGACCTAAAATTGGAAATGGAATGGAGGGTGCATTCTAGGCATCCATGGCTAAGTGAGGGGGATGCAAACACCAAATTCTTTCACCTAGCTGCTAGTTCTAGGAGAAGAACAAATCTGATCTCTTCAATTGTTATAGAGGGGCAGAGAATTACCTCCTTATCTGATATCAGAGCTAAGGTTGTCAGGTATTTCAAGGAATCTTCAAGAGCTACAGATAGGGGCAATTGGAAGATGACAGCTAGTGATCTGCCCAAGATTAATGAGTCTCAGGGGTCCAGCCTGATTGAACCCATATCTGAAGCTGAAGTCCTGAAAGCCATTAAGGATCTCAACTGTGAAGGGTCGCCTGGTCCTGATGGAATCCAAGTTTTCTTCTACAAAGAACTGTGGGACATTGTGGGCACAGAGGTTATGGAAGTGATTAGAGAGTTTCAAATTGCAATTTTGGCTTTGAAAGGATAAATAGATCTTATTTGTTTCTTCTGCCAAAAACCCCAGGTGCTGAATCCTTCCAGGAGTTTAGATCCATTGCCCTCTCTAACTCCTTATACTTGGTGATTGGCAAGGTCCTAACTAATAGATTGAGGCCCGTATTGCAAGATCTGATCCATCCTACTCAATCAGCATTCCTCCCTGGCAGATCTCTACAAGAATCCTTTATCATAGCCCAAGAGATGATTTGTGGCTAGCATAAGAGAAGATGCAAGGCCTTCCTTTGGAAGGTTGACTTTCATAAGGCTTATGATTCCATTAGTTGGCCTTATCTCTGGGATGTGCTTAAAAGAAGGGGCTTTCCTTCTACTTGGATAGGCTGGGTTAAAAGATGTATTACCACTGCCTCCTTCACCCCTCTAATAAATGGAAAACCCTATGGTGCGTGGATTCAGCCCCAATTTGGCATCAGGCAAGGATGTCCCCTGGCTCCCCTAATCTTCAATTTGGCAGTTGACAGTTTGGCTTGGTTTGCTTGTAAGCTTGCTGAAGCTGGTCTTATCAGAGGATATTCACTATCTTGTAGGAATAATCTGGCTCCCATTCTTCAGTATGCAGATGATACTATTTCTTTTGTTGAAGGGTCCATCGATGGAGCATTGGCTCTGCATCATTTGGTTAATATTTTTGGTGAGCTTTCTGGATTGAGGTTGAATAGAGATAAGTCTGGTTTGGTCTGCTTTGGTTTACCTGAGGAGGAGCAAGATGCCTTAGCAGCCATCCTGATGACTCCCCGCATCAGTCTTCCTATCAGATATCTAGGGCTGCCTTTGAGGTGTTCCAGGTTGAAGAAAAGTGATTGGAACTGCCTTTTTAACAAGATTTCTATGAAATTAGATGGTTGGCATAGCAGGTTCCTGTCCAGAGGTGGAAGACTTGTCTTACTCAACTCGGTAGTCACCTCCATCCCTGTCTTCTACTTTTCCATTTTCAAAGCACTAAAATCCATTTGGAAAAGGTTGGATGTGATGACGAAAAGGTTCTTTTGGAAGGGAGCTAGACATAAGGGTAGTTTCTTGCAGCCTCTCAAGTGGGATCAAATTTGCTATCCTAAAGAGAAGGGTGGTCTTGGGATTAAGTCCCTACAGCATTTTAATGATGCCCTGCTACTTAAATGGGTTGTTAAACTATTGCAAGGTGATCTGAAGCCGTGGTCTGCTCTGATTAAGAACAGATATGGAGCATCCAACAACATGTTGTCCAGACTTCTGGCCAACTATCCTTCTCCCTTATGGAAATCTGTGACTAAGGCATTGACTGATCACTTCCATCTGCTACGACCATCACTTGGAGATGGTAGGTCCTTCAGTTTCTGGAAGGAGGGATGGTCTGAGCTGGGTGTTTTGAAGGAGCTCTATCCAAGAGCTTTTGCTGCAGCAGCTACAAGGATGCCACTGTCAGCAAGGTCTGGTCCTGTAGCAGTAGCAGCTAGAATCTGGATGGTGAGGAATCCAGTAGAAGAGCTACCAGGATATGGGAAGAAAAGAGAAGGCTTATTTCAGACCTTGAGAGCTTCAGACCTACGCCTGGAATGGAGGACAGATATCTGTGGGAGGGGATTTATAGTGTCCAATCTGGCTATAACAGATTGTTGAACATTGAAGAGGGTTGGAGATATGATTCCATTAACAAGAAGATATGGTTGTTAAAAATTCCTCTCAAGGTACAAATTTTCCTCTGCTATGCAGGAGAGATGGTTTAATCACAAGTGATCTATGCCATAGAAGGTTGGGTACTGATCACCATGTTTGTTTTTTGTGTGAGATGAGTACTGACAATGTAAATCACCTCCTCTCTTCTTGCCTTGTCACTGATGTCATCTAGAGAAAAATTTGTCAGGAGCCATTACCATAGTGGGATTCTATATGGCATGGGTTTGAGGTGAGAGGGAAGCCACATGTCCACATGGCTGCTACTATTTGGTGTGTATGGAACGCAAGGAATGAGAGACTTTTTCAAGAGAGGCTGGTATGTTGTGAGAGTATTATAAGAGAGTGATGGTCTGTCATACACTCTTGGGGATCCATTTTGTAACTTCCCTTGCTTTGCACGTAATATACTGCTCTAGACTGATATCGTAGGATGATAGCTCTCCTTTCTATTTCAAAAATAAAATACTGATAAAAAATGGTTTTCACATATTTTAATAATGAAATGACTTCTGAAACCCTAAAAACAAACCTGCTTAACTAATTGAGATTTTGGTCAGGATAAAATTCACCTAAACCCTCTAAAATTCATAGAAAAATATTCTCTAGGGTGTAGTACCTTCAATTTTACCATCAAAATCCATCTTGACCCAAAATAAAGTCTCAAATTGACATTTACCCTAATTTGGGTTTTTGCATACATTACCCAATCAAAATAGGTCAAAACCAAAATCCAACTTCACCATTGGATTCCTTAGGTCCAAATTAAGTTTGTACCAAAATTTGGGCCCTATCTGAGATCGTCTTATTCTAGTTTATGATTTAGTCCTTTCTAATTCTTTTATATCACACATATGCCCTTAACTTTCAAAATCCGTACGAAAAGGTCCCTAACTTTGTCATCATTTTCACAAACAGATCCCTATCGCCATGAATCCTATTCCTACAAACTCTAGAGACCTTTAAAGGGAAAGATCTTTGTGATTGTTTAATGAATCCCTCTCAAAATTGAAAGGGAAACTCGTCAAGTAATTGCTTTCCAAATGAGCCCATTTAGGAATCCTAAAACTCTCTAGAATCCTAATGCAAATGATTTGATTGATTGGGTATCCTATGCCAGCTAGAAGCTCAGAGATTCTAATCTTGCTTTCCAAGCTTAGAACTCCGTTTAGAGCCCTATAAAAGGACCCCCGTGGCCTTGCACATTTTTCCAGCAAGTTTTGGTGCGTCAACTCCCTTAGTTCTCCTTCTCCATCCATCAAAACCCTTGCACCAGTGACCCTCTTCGATCCTCCTCCTTCGGCTGTCCAACAACCAAATTGGTTGGCTTACCCGACTCCTCTCTTCTTCGCGACTCTCCCAAGCCAAAGGGAGGGCGTTTCTCCATCTGCCTCGTTGTCACCACCTTACTGTTCTATCCTCCTTCGGTGCTAGACGAACAAAACTAGTTGCCTCCACCTCTCTTTCACCTAGCTAAGTTTTTCTATCACACTCTCTCTCTCATTCTATTTCTCTCTCCCACACTTACAACACATGCACAACTGCCAACCTGTTCCCCCACACTTCATCTTCTCCACCTTCGGTGACTCTCTAGCAACGCCAATCAGCTGCTACACCGCTCGACTCTTGCCTCCAACACCGTCAAAACCTATGCTGTGACCCCAAGAGAAAAAGCCCTAACCTAGTTAGTTTGATTGCCCCTCCAAATCTTCCACCAAGAAGACCCACTTCCAGCCACACTTTGAGAGGTCGTCAGACCTCCACATTCCGCCAATCACCACGCAACCACCACCGTTGACTTCACCTCATCAAGGCAAAGTCCTGAAGGTACTGATTGGGGAACTTAGCCCATGTTCGTCTCTTTCAAGTATCACGTCGCCATTGCCATTGACGAAGCTTCACGCAACCTTGAAGAAGGTGTTATTGCTCCAGATGCCCAGGCATCACCTCCAGGTGGTGTGGAACCAATAGCTCCAGACTCCCAAGTCCCTGATTGGGTGTGTGAACCTCAGCAAATTCTCCAATTTGGTGAAGAAACTCGCTGCAATACAGGAAGGTCATTGCGAAGAATTGCAGGGGACTTACTCAAACATCGGAAAGCACCGAAGCCCACGAGCAATTTAAATTGAATTTCTGCTTTTGCCTCGTTGCTTTAGTAGCATGGGGTGAGGTCCCCTCACATGCCCTCACTCGTTGCCACACCACGCAAGTCTAGGCTTTGAACCAATTACCCGTATACCTGCCTTATTTAAGAGAGAAGAGAAGAAAAAGAGAGGTGAGATGGGGGGTTTTGCTCAGCCATCCTCTCAACACTTGTGAGATCTGAGAGAGGCCTTTGCCTTTGCTAGCGTACTAAGTCTTGTGCTGTGCCTTCTTGGAAGCTTAAGGAGGAGAGAGAAAAGAAGAAGAGGCCTTTGCCTCTATTAAGGTGTTTGAGCGCCTATTCTATCATCTGATATTTGCTGATACCTTGGTTCTATTGGTTAAATTGAGATTTGATTGGCTTATATGTTCTGTTACTTTGAGTAGCTTGCGAAGCGTAACATTGTGGGGTAATTTGGTGATTCAAATCACCATTTTACCCTCTCTTCCTTTTGCATTATTGACATCAGATTTCATTTATATATCAATCTTATTTGAAATTCTTATATTGTATTTGAGTTGCGATCTTGAGAAGTATTTTGCCAGTTGCTCCTTATGTTCGACCTCAGATTTCTTTCAAGTATAAATATTATTTATTTTTTGCACTGATTCGATCTATACTACAACATGACGTTTTTAAACCTGATTCAGAGCGTATAAACATTTTGGCTCCATTGCCAGGAGCAACGCATAATTAGATCTTTTGATTACAATATTAGATTTGGTACTAACTTGCTACATCTCTTTTGACAGTGATCTGTAGGTGACTCATTGAAAGAAGATCAGCTGCACATCAGCCACCCCAGGGGTAGGTAAACTCCATTCACCCTCCTCTAAGCCCTTATTCTAAAAAGCTAAAAAAGGAAAAAAATCAATTTGGGCTACTTGCATTTTATTCTTAGACAAATCATCAAGTTTCCTGATTTGATACATTCTAGAGAAACATACAAACCCTGATTTGTGCACCTACTTAAAATCTTAAGGTATCTAGGGCTATCACCTTCTTTCTTGAATCCCTAGGTACCACATTTGGACAAAATTGAATTCGACCAAATTAAAGCCAATTATGATTTCCAGTTTAGGGTTTTAGAGACACACTTGCTTAATCAACAATTAATCTTCCCAAACAATGTGCGCCTAAGCCTTGATTGAATTGATCTATTCAAGCAAATGCTAAAATCAGGCTCTTAATCTCATTTAAACACTAAAAGAGGGAGATAAATTTCTCAAAGGTCAAAACAAATGAAGTTCACCCACCTTGTTGGGTTAACCAATCTTCAAATTAGGTTACTTTGCACTAAACCATCTTAAAGTTCAAGTGAAATCATAAGCACCCTTGCTGACGGTGATGGTTGTAAATGGTTGACACCGATGCTCCCCGGCAACGGCGCCAAAAATAATGTTGATGATTGGTTGTGGTGTAAATTGATTGTTGTAAATGTTTGTTGGTAATAATTGTTGTAAATGTCGTTGTAGTATGAGGTGTATAATATAACATTAAGGATGTCGTATAGTGGTGAGTATGGGTGAGTACCAGTCATTACAACCATTATTATCATTTGCTTATTTATCTAATTTTTACTGGTTTTGTTCCAGGTCGTTCTCTGGGAGGCAATTTATTGAACTTAATTCGGTCACTCTTTGATTATCTCCAAAATTGTCTTCTTATTCAAAAATAAACTCTACATTTAAAGAATGAATGAATGTTTTATTTACCTAGTTGCTAAGAAGTGCTTGCAAAAATGCTAACTATGAACAAGCATCAAGCAATCTATTATTATACTCTAAACTATGTATTTACAAGTTATACTATTAACACTATTATGTTAGTTCATACTACATTAGGATACCATAGTGTAAAAACTTAACCTACTGGTCATTTATTTATAGTGACATATATATCAGTTTTAGTGACAGATATAAACGTCGCTAAATCTCAGGAAACACTATATACAACCTAAAGAAGCAAACTGAGGTCTTTAGCGACATTTATAGTGTCGTTTTATTCTGTTAGTAATTATGTGGGTTTAATTATACATATGTACAGAGTCTTTTCTGTTGTTATCCCGTGTTATCTTTTTTTTAAGTCGTCTGTCCTTTCATTTTGTTCTGTGTGGTCTTTCAGAGGCTGCGGTGGAGAGTCCTTAGTGTAAAATGTGTTTAATTAGCGGGCGCGCTTTTCGAGGGATACACAGCACCCTTCGGGTGGGACCAGACCTCTACTAAGTGCGCCCTAATCTCAGATTAGGTGGCTTAGTTACGTTATTCAAACTCAGCGCAGGGCCTCAGCCCAACGCCTTGAACAAGTTCGCACACGCTCGGGCTCCCAGCCCCACACATTCAGAATCATCACATATCAGAATCGGGTTATCGGATCAGACAGAACAGGTGACGTTTCGGGCGCCCGGCGCCATGACGACTGGTAAGGTTATAACATAAATTATATTTATATGCTGCGTTTCATTTGCAGCCCACGATGTGGCGCTATTCCAGCGCCACATCGTGCGCTGGAAACCAGACGCAGCTGCGTCTGTGCGCGTTTTTGGCCCTCGATTTGGGGGCCATAAATTATTAAAAAAAATAAAATAAAATATGGTAAATAAAATATTTACATAATACTACATAATTGATTAATTAATTTTGAATTTTAAATATATTTACTATACAAATAAATTCGCTAAACTAGGATGATTATACAGGTTGATTTAGGTGATTAAATAGTTAATTACTTATAAAATAATTAGTAAATGGTCTAATTGACCTTAAACAGTTTTAACTTACATGCTTAAGTATTTAATACATATTTTTATTGTATTTTTACGAATTTATTTATGTTTTATTTAGGCTAAAATAGCAATTCTGTGTAGTTTATAATTAAAACTAAGTTACAGTGAGTTATACTAGGTATAATTATACTTTGACTAACTTAAATTACTTAATATATACATATATATATATATATATATTCCCACGTTTATAGATTTATTTACTTGATTATTGCTCTAACCTATTAACTTAGCTACTAAATCAGTAAATATAAATCTGTACATATATATATACATAGATCAGTAGATACATACATACTAGATTAGTATACATACATATTTTTACATAGATTACATATGTATACGAATTTCTGTACAGGTTTTATACATATTTACAGTATAATTATGTATCTAACTGATATGCTATAGTTATAGTTATAATACTATGAATGGGTATATTTACAGTTTTAAAATAAGTCTATGCCATTAGGCTTTTGTATAAAGTTAGGAAATTATAGTTGATTGATTTTTTATTTGAGTTTAGACAGCAGCCGCAGCTACTGTCAGAGGAGATGGAGAAGAGAAGAATGTGCTGTTTTAGTGTTGTTGTTTACAGTGGCAGTGGCTTAAGCCACTGTCAAATGGCTAACTGCTGCTGCAGTTAGTCCACTTGAAGAGGGGGGAAGTATTCTACAGAGAAGAGGGAAATTTAGAGAAGAAGGGAGTTTAGAGAAGAGGGGAATGTAGCTGCTAGATGCAGCATATTGCTGTGTAACTGGGAGTAAGATAAAATTCAAAACAAACTACAATTTACAGAGTTGAAATCCAAATCTGAAAGGGGTTTAAATCTCACGAAAATCTCATGTAAATTCAGCTCAAACACTCATTAGAAAAAACCTTATCAGAAGCATCCTTTCAGATCAAAACAGCAAATGGCATTGAGTTAGTCTTCCTAATGCCATAGACAGCATGAAGGAAGACTTAGCTCAATCAATTAAAACCAAAGAAACACAATCCCAGTTTCTTGCAACCTTAAGGAGTATGGAAAACTCCTTAGGTTAGAGAATCACCATACAGAAATGATCATCAACACAAATAGTGCATGGCAGTTCTGAAATAGCAAAAAGAGACTAAGAATGCATTAAGGAAATTTAATGGAAGCTGGCGAATGCATTCAAAACAAAGTATAAACAGAATCATGAAAGGCTCTTCTGATTGGTTCTCTGTCACCAGAGAACTTCTCAGAATCCTTGCCTACAATGAAAACCAAAAATCCTTTCAATTTGTCAGATCTGTCAAAACATTTCAGAGAGTAAAAATCCTTTAAAATCCAAATCAAAAGTGCTCTGACAAACTGAGGCAATCCATTTAAAACAGAGGGGCTTTTGTGAAACAAATGGAGTGAGTGAGAAGCCCCAAATGGTGCTTGTGACGCCACTTTCAGATCTGAGGCAGTGTGCCATCAGATCTGAAATTGGGTCAGGATGTGTGGGTGATTGATGAAAAATTCGTCGTTAAAAAGGAAAAAACAAGAATCAGAATCTGGATGATGGAAAAAACAAAACATGCAGAGGGAGATAAATTGAACAGTGAACAGATGATTCTTCCCCTCTGATCTGGACTGATCAGAGGAGGTGAGGGAGGGGATCTAATACTAATTCTACTCCTAAGACTAATCTAACTACAGCTAACATTAAACGCTAACAATTAAAACTAAATCTATTCTAAACTACTGCAAACTAAATCTAAAACTACTTGTGCAGAATTAAAAACTAAACTAAAAGGAAGAATGGGACCTATGGGTCCTTAGCCGGCGGCTAAGGAGGAAGAAAGGAGGAGGGTGACTCCAGCGGAGGAAAGAGTCTGCTAGTGAGACTCCAGGGTCGTCCTCAGGTGCTACGAGGTCCTTAGCGACGAGGAGGGTCGAGAGCAGGCGATGATTCCACAGCCGGTGGCTGTGAAATCAGGGTCTAGATGAGGAGGAGAGACTGGAGTGGAAGAATTGATCGCTAAGAGATGTAGGAGGGAGCGATCCCTTGCGCGCGACACCACTGAGGTGCTTAAATAGCAGCTCAGTGACTGAGATCACCGCAAGGGTGAGGTTAATCAAAATCAGGCCGGCGGTGAGGATGAGATGGGTAGAGCGCGCGGCGAGTCAAGAGAGAGATCTGACCGTCAGATGAGATCTGGGAAGAGAGGTGAACGCACGCACCGAATCGCGCGAAGGTTCCATTTGATTCCAGCCGCAGATCGAGATCAAAAGTGTGATGGACGGTCGAGAATGGCTGTGTTCTTCGCGCGCTACAGTGCGCGGGAAGAACACAGGCTTCTCTCTGAAATGAGGGAAAACTTGCAGGAAGACCCTTAAACGAAGGGGTAGAAGAATAGCGTGCAGGTCCAAAAGTGAGAAGAACTATAACTGGAAGGGCCCTGCAGTCATACAGAAGGGTCCCTGCGGCTTGCAAAAAGGTCCAAGAAGGAGTTTTGAAGGGTAGAAATGTAATGCATGAAGGACCTAATTGTAATCTATTTATTTCTAAGCCTAAATGCTGTCCAATTGCTTTCAAATTTTTACATGTGCTTAATTGAACATTTAAGACATTGATTTTACTTCTGATTTATCTTTTCAAACTTGTTTCAGTGTTCAATTGATGCATGGATCATCATTTGTTCTTTAGTTTTCAGAATATCTCATTTTTGTGACCTAATTAGGAGATTTTAACACACATTAAAAGGTTTAGGTCTTTTCTTTAATTCCCACACTTAACCCTTTTTATGTGTTAATTTTGATATTGTTTTGCTTAGTGTCTAGCTTAATTTCGGCCTTTTAGCTATGATGAGTAGCCACTCATCATACCCCCATGCTTACGTTTTGCTAGTCCCTTAGCAAACAATCTGTTGAAGTGTAAGGCAATTTAAGTATCAGCAAGGTAAGTGTGTAAAGATATCTTTTTTTTCTTTTTCAAAAATTTTTAAGTGTTTTATGATGATCTTTAAGCTGAAAAAATTTTTTTTTTTAATAAACCAACTGTGTTTTTGGAAATTGTGAGAACCTGGTTACTGAGGATAACCTACCAGAACTCGAGGCTTAAATGACATAGACCATCTCTCAACCAACAAGGATTCTTGATATTTAAACCTTAAGTCGAATTCCAGGACTCAGGGGTTTTTTACAGAGACTCAGAATGCTATGAAGTTATGGCTGTGCTTTGTGATAAGTCAGGACTAACCAGGTGAATTCTAAGGCTCAATCCCGGGGTTTCACTTCTTTTTAAGTCCAGGTTGGTCCTAACTTCAGCTCATGTTTTCGGATGACTCTCAAAAATTGATGGTATTCAATCACAACCCTTATTGTATTTGTGGCTCAGAGAAATTTTTTTTTTTTTGGATAAACAGGGTATTGTTTTGAACCCTGAAAACATTTTTGGTGGAAGAGTAGTTTTTCAGACTTTTTGGAGAACATACTTGACCTTTTTTTTTTTTTTTTGAACAGTATGTCTCCGGAACTTATTTGGTAGAGCGCACTGTATTTGGTGGGTGGATTTCTTTTGTGGAAAGAGCTTCTCCTAGACACAAAACTAAAGATTAGGACAAAGAGTCTACCTGCACGCACAGGTAAGGACTCCACCTTCCCTAATGAACACAAGGGTTGAGGCTTAGGTTCAAGTGGTCTTTCCTGACACTGTGTAGTGTAAGCCAAGGTTACTTAGACTCTTAAGTCAAAGCAAACCAACGAATCCTGTACTGGTGACTCAGGTACAAGAACTATCCTAAAGTTAGGAGAGACTGTGGTCTATCTTGTCAAGGCTCGAAGTGTATTAAGCCTAAGCTTGTACCAAGCTTCTATGGCCCGGCAGGTCAAACTAGTAACGGTTGAATGTCCATAGACACTTATTCTTTTTTTTTTTTTTTTTTTTTTTTTCAGCTATAAGATCACTTATCTTTTCTTTCTTTTTCTTTTTCTTTCTCTCCCTCCCCTCTTGAAATAAATGTCCTCCTTTGATAATGAAGTACATGTCCCTTATTGTATTTTTGGAATTTTTCTGATTTGTTATTTTTTTGTATTTTTAGCTTTGTAATTTTTTCAAAAATTTTTCAAAATTTTTCAATTTTTTTTGAAGTATATAATTTTTTGATAATACTATATGTACTATAGTTGTGTCTACAATTGCATTTTGGTTTAAATGGTTTACCATTTACACCCCCCCATGCTTAAATGTTTCAATGTCCTCATTGAATGAAAGGGTGGATGCAAATGCATGCTCTGCTTTTCACTATCCTAGACTGGGTGATGGAAGGAAGTCGGAATGAGGAGATAAAATCTCTGTGCGGACGATTTTAAGTCTGATCTAGGATCAGAGTGAACAGTCGGGCTAGGAAATGAAATGCATGACATGTGTGTCAATGAATGTATACTCAGAATGCAAGGGTAGACACTATATGCAAATAAAGGCAAGAGTAAGAAAGGTGTAAAACAGCTATATACAAGGGTAGGTGTTTGCTAAGTTTAACGCCTTCAGCTAGGCGAAAACTTAGTTGGTAGCTCAAAATGTAGGAGCGAAATGGTGGAATTGACAAGTCTGAGATCATGCGGCTCAATGAAAGGTTTCAGTCTTTGTCCATTAACAATAAAGGGTTCAGATTTGTCAAGTTCAGTGATCTCAACGGCTCCACTATCAAATAATCTCAAGATCATGTTGATTCAGTGTTATGCACAGGCTGTGAAATGTCATGTGTTTGGTCTTGCAGTGCTGGTCTAGGTTGGACATACCTTTGAGCAGGTATGTTCCTAGGGTTGGGTTGTGCTTGGGATGGGAGTGAATGTGGTTGACGGGACTCCGTCAAGTGTGATAGCTGGGCTCTCATCTCAGCTAAGGCCGCGTCCTGTCTCTGCTGCATAGCAATATTCTGTTGTTGCATATCAGCAAGAGCTTTCATGATAGACCCCAACTGGTCATCTCGTGTAGTCCCAGATTGAGAGTATTGGGTGGGCCTGGGTTGGGGTTGCTGGTAGGTACGCGGTGGATATCCGTGTGATTGTGGAGGTGGTGCTCGGATCAGGTTGTGTAATGGTGGTGCAGAAGGTTGTTGAAAAGGAGGTCTCTGTGAATTTCCCGACCACGAGAAATTTGGATGATTACGCCATCCAGGGTTATAGGTTTGTGTGAAAGGATCATTGTGAATGGCATGAAGCTCCTCCGAAGCTCCAGAAGGTGCAGGGAAGTCAGTGAAGGGAGGAACAAGGGTTCCTCCAACCGGTGAAGGATATGGAAATGGAAAATCCGGTAATGCAGTTTGTGTCACAGAAAGGTTATTCACAGTTTCCCTCCCTGTGGGAAACTGAGAAGAAGTGTTTTGTGCTGGTGACTGAGAAGAAGAAGATGGGTGTTTTGAGAGAAATTTCCATACTTCATCTACTTTCTTCTCGATTAAGCCCACTTTATCCAGTTGACTAGCCACTATCTCAAAGTCTTTGCTACTGGATTGGGCTTCATGTACCCCCGTGTGTGAGTGGGAATGTGAGGACTTTCTATTAAACACGCTCATAGAAGCATTGTTAATAGAGTTTTCGGCCATGCCTTCAAAGAGCTCAAAGGCTGAGTCCTCGTCCCGACACAGGAAATTGCCTCCACAAGCGGCATCTACAAAATTCCGTGTGTCATCATGGAGCCCATTGTAGAAGATCTGGACCTGTTGCCAGCGTGGGACACCATGGTGGGGACATTTTCTCAAAAGCTCATGGAATCTCTCCCAAGTCTCGTGCATAGGTTCTCCTGAATTCTGGGTGAAGGTGGTGATGGCACGCCTTAAGGCATTAGTGCGGCCTACAGGAAAGTACTTCTTTAAGAACTCATGTTCTAAAGAAGCCCAGGAATCTATAGGTGTAGTCCGTGCAAGTGTTCTAAACCAAAAGGCTGCCTTATCTTTTAATGAAAAGGAGAACATTTTCATCAAAAGCGTGTGCTGATCATGTCCTTGCGGACCCAAAGTTTGGGCAAGATTCTTCAGCTCCTCTAAATGCTGAAAAGGGTCCTCAGAAGCAAGTCCATGGAAGTGAGGAATGAGTGCTATAATGTTCGGCTTCAGTTCAGCAGCACGACCCCCATTGGGATAACGTACCACAGGCATTGGTTGGGCAACTGCGGGATTATAATAATCTCGTAGTTGAGGTCTACGGGGTTGGGGTGGTGCCTGAGGATTTCTAGGTTGAAGTGGTTGTGGTTGGGGGTTAGCTAATAGATTTACAGCTTGAGCAAGCTGTTGCACCTGTTGGGTTAAGGTATTCATTTGTAGTTGTGTATCGAAAAGGTGCTGAAGATGAGGCATAGGTCCTCTCTCCGGGGGTGGATTAGGATGATTAGGATAAGGTGGAGGTTGGAACCTAGGGATAGGTGGTTGCTGTGGTAGAGGATGTGCAACTAAGTCTGGAGGAAGTTCTTCAAAATCCTCAAAGTGTGAAGAATCAAGATCATCCTCTTGGCGAGGGGGATTGTGAAAAGTATTTTGAGACTCAGGAGGTAAGGGATTAGAAGTGGAAGGCAAAGAAGATGATGCAGTAGCTTGGGTAGCAGTACCCAAGGGGAGTACAAGTTCTAGGTTTTGGGATCTCCTACCTTCCATTGAGTTGGTTTTTTTTTTTTTTGAAATCCCATTTACTCTAATTCGATCCAACTCAATGGGAAAAATTTTTAACGTTCACAATAAAACAGAAGAATCCCAATAAAATCTCAATTCAAGAAGACCAATCAATCGAAATGAATCGGAGAAAATTTTTCCTAGAGGCTGCTACGCAAAGTATGTTACACGCAAGCAATTGTTTCAAACAATTGTACGTATCCTAAGATAAACCTAGCGAAGTGCAGACCTCTAAAATCCACTGGGAATCTGGATAAGACTGAGCGTGTGAATCCAGATCCTGTGGTTGCAGAAAGATGAGGTAGAAACCCGTGTATTGTGGCCTTAAGTGATCGTGCTGTGTGCACGATAACATTCAACACAAGGCGATTAAAATCTCAAACATGGTTTCACCCAATTTTGCTATCTCCTTTTTGATTTAATTGAAGTTATTAAAATGTGTTTTCTATGCTGCTCGTTTCACTTTTTAATAAATTCAGAACAAGTAGTGGTCTTCTTTAATTTTAAGTCAAATGCAAATATGGCAGGAGTTAGAGTTAGGTAAGAAATGCGTACCTGACTCCAGCAATCTTCTAATGCAGATTTGACTTGAATTAAAATCTAGCAGGAATGAAACGCAATCCTAAAAATGGATGCCTAGGGTTATGCTGCTGCTAGATAAGTATGAGGTCTTTTTGATTTTTTTTTGATTTTTTGATTTTTCTGAAAAATTTTATATGCAATTCAAAAGTAAGGAAAGAAATTAAGAAGATAAAGAAATAAAGTCCAGATAGTCCAGAATTATTACAAAAATTGTGTGAGAACAAGCTCTCACAACTTATGACTAACAATTGTTCCTAATTAATAAACCTAAAACTATCTATACTAAAACTAATACTAAAATCCTACAGCTACTTCGAGGCAAAACACCACCAGGAAGACGGATCTGGAGCGCAGCGACTCCACCAGGAAGACGACACTCCTCCTCAAGTGCTGTGGAAAAAACAAATGATTAGTAAAAGAATAAAGGAATGTATACACAATTAATTCAATGGAAAATAAAAGCAATTACAATGAATGAATGAATGAAATAAAGAATTTCTATATACAAAAGAATAAAAAGAAAATTTTGGTGCAAAGAGCGTTGCCTCCCCGGCAACGGCACCAAAAAATGATGGTGATGGTTGTAAATGGTTGACACCGATGCTCCCCGGCAACGGCGCCAAAAATAATGTTGATGATTGGTTGTGGTGTAAATTGATTGTTGTAAATGTTTGTTGGTAATAATTGTTGTAAATGTCGTTGTAGTATAAGGTGTATAATATAACATTAAGGATGTCGTATAGTGGTGAGTATGGGTGAGTACCAGTCATTACAACCATTATTATCATTTGCTTATTTATCTAATTTTTACTGGTTTTGTTCCAGGTCGTTCTCTGGGAGGCAATTTATTGAACTTAATTCGGTCACTCTTTGATTATCTCCAAAATTGTCTTCTTATTCAAAAATAAACTCTACATTTAAAGAATGAATGAATGTTTTATTTACCTAGTTGCTAAGAAGTGCTTGCAAAAATGCTAACTATGAACAAGCATCAAGCAATCTATTATTATACTCTAAACTATGTATTTACAAGTTATACTATTAACACTATTATGTTAGTTCATACTACATTAGGATACCATAGTGTAAAAACTTAACCTACTGGTCATTTATTTATAGTGACATATATATCAGTTTTAGTGACAGATATAAACGTCGCTAAATCTCAGGAAACACTATATACAACCTAAAGAAGCAAACTGAGGTCTTTAGCGACATTTATAGTGTCGTTTTATTCTGTTAGTAATTATGTGGGTTTAATTATACATATGTACAGAGTCTTTTCTGTTGTTATCTCGTGTTATCTTTTTTTTAAGTCGTCTGTCCTTTCATTTTGTTCTGTGTGGTCTTTCAGAGGCTGCAGTGGAGAGTCCTTAGTGTAAAATGTGTTTAATTAGCGGGCGCGCTTTTCGAGGGATACACAGCACCCTTCGGGTGGGACCAGACCTCTACTAAGTGCGCCCTAATCTCAGATTAGGTGGCTTAGTTACGTTATTCAAACTCAGCGTAGGGCCTCAGCCCAACGCCTTCAACAAGTTCGCACCGCTCGGGCTCCCAGCCCCACACATTCAGTATCATCACATATCAGAATCGGGTTATCGGATCAGACAGAACAGGTGACGTTTCGGGCGCCCGACGCCATGACGACTGGTAAGGTTATAACATAAATTATATTTATATGCTGCGTTTCGTTTGCAGCCCACGATGTGGCGCTATTCCAGCGCCACATCGTGCGCTGGAAACCAGACGCAGCTGTGTCTGTGCGCGTTTTTGGCCCTCGATTTGGGGGCCATAAATTATTAAAAAAAATAAAATAAAATATGGTAAATAAAATATTTACGTAATACTACATAATTGATTAATTAATTTTGAATTTTAAATGTATTTACTATACAAATAAATTCGCTAAACTAGGCTGATTATACAGGTTGATTTAGGTGATTAAATAGTTAATTACTTATAAAATAATTAGTAAATGGTCTAATTGACCTTAAACAGTTTTAACTTACATACTTAAGTATTTAATACATATTTTTATTGTATTTTTACGAATTTATTTATGTTTTATTTAGGCTAAAATAGCAATTCTGTGTAGTTTATAATTAAAACTAAGTTACAGTGAGTTATACTAGGTATAATTATACTTTGACTAACTTAAATTACTTAATATATACATATATATATATATATTCCCACGTTTATAGATTTATTTACTTGATTATTGCTCTAACCTATTAACTTAGCTACTAAATCAGTAAATATAAATCTGTACATATATATATACATAGATCAGTAGATACATACATACTAGATTAGTATACATACATATTTTTACATAGATTACATATGTATACGAATTTCTGTACAGGTTTTATACATATTTACAGTATAATTATGTATCTAACTGGTATGCTATAGTTATAGTTATAATACTATGAATGGGTATATTTACAGTTTTAAAATAAGTCTATGCCATTAGGCTTTTGTATAAAGTTAGGAAATTATAGTTGATTGATTTTTTATTTGAGTTTAGACAGCAGCCGCAGCTACTGTCAGAGGAGATGGAGAAGAGAAGAATGTGCTGTTTTAGTGTTGTTGTTTACAGTGGCAGTGGCTTAAGCCACTGTCAAATGGCTAACTACTGCTGCAGTTAGTCCACTTGAAGAGGGGGTAAGTATTCTACAGAGGAGGGAAATTTAGAGAAGAAGGGAGTTTAGAGAAGAGGGGAATGTAGCTGCTAGATGCAGCATATTGCTGTGTAACTGGGAGTAAGATAAAATTCAAAACAAACTACAATTTACAGAGTTGAAATCCAAATCTGAAAGGGGTTTAAATCTCACGAAAATCTCATGTAAATTCAGCTCAAACACTCATTAGAAAAAACCTTATCAGAAGCATCCTTTCAGATCAAAACAGCAAATGGCATTGAGTTAGTCTTCCTAATGCCATAGACAGCATGAAGGAAGACTTAGCTCAATCAATTAAAACCAAAGAAACACAATCCCAGTTTCTTGCAACCTTAAGGAGTATGGAAAACTCCTTAGGTTAGAGAATCACCATACAGAAATGATCATCAACACAAATAGTGCATGGCAGTTCTGAAATAGCAAAAAGAGACTAAGAATGCATTAAGGAAATTTAATGGAAGCTGGCGAATGCATTCAAAACAAAGTATAAACAGAATCATGAAAGGCTCTTCTGATTGGTTCTCTGTCACCAGAGAACTTCTCAGAATCCTTGCCTACAATGAAAACCAAAAATCCTTTCAATTTGTCAGATCTGTCAAAACATTTCAGAGAGTAAAAATCCTTTAAAATCCAAATCAAAAGTGCTCTGACAAACTGAGGCAATCCATTTAAAACAGAGGGGCTTTTGTGAAACAAATGGAGTGAGTGAGAAGCCCCAAATGGTGCTTGTGACGCCACTTTCAGATCTGAGGCAGTGTGCCATCAGATCTGAAATTGGGTCAGGATGTGTGGGTGATTTATGAAAAATTCGTCGTTAAAAAGGAAAAAACAAGAATCAGAATCTGGATGATGGAAAAAACAAAACATGCAGAGGGAGATAAATTGAACAGTGAACAGATGATTCTTCCCCTCTGATCTGGACTGATCAGAGGAGGTGAGGGAGGGGATCTAATACTAATTCTACTCCTAAGACTAATCTAACTACAGCTAACATTAAACGCTAACAATTAAAACTAAATCTATTCTAAACTACTGCAAACTAAATCTAAAACTACTTGTGCAGAATTAAAAACTAAACTAAAAGGAAGAATGGGACCTATGGGTCCTTAGCCGGCGGCTAAGGAGGAAGAAAGGAGGAGGGTGACTCCAGCGGAGGGAAGAGTCTGCTAGTGAGACTCCAGGGTCGTCCTCAGGTGCTACGAGGTCCTTAGCGACGAGGAGGGTCGAGAGCAGGCGATGATTCCACAGCCGGTGGCTGTGAAATCAGGGTCTAGATGAGGAGGAGAGACTGGAGTGGAAGAATTGATCGCTAAGAGATGTAGGAGGGAGCGATCCCTTGCACGCGACACCACTGAGGTGCTTAAATAGCAGCTCAGTGACTGAGATCACCGCAAGGGTGAGGTTAATCAAAATCAGGCCGGCGGTGAGGATGAGATGGGTAGAGCGCGCGGCGAGTCAAGAGAGAGATCTGACCGTCAGATGAGATCTGGGAAGAGAGGTGAACGCACGCACCGAATCGCGCGAAGGTTCCATTTGATTCCAGCCGCAGATCGAGATCAAAAGTGCGATGGACGGTCGAGAATGGCTGTGTTCTTCGCGCGCTACAGTGCGCGTGAAGAACACAGGCTTCTCTCTGAAATGAGGGAAAACTTGCAGGAAGACCCTTAAACGAAGGGGTAGAAGAATAGCATGCAGGTCCAAAAGTTAGAAGAACTATAACTGGAAGGGCCCTGCAGTCATACAGAAGGGTCCCTGCGGCTTGCAAAAAGGTCCAAGAAGGAGTTTTGAAGGGTAGAAATGTAATGCATGAAGGACCTAATTGTAATCTATTTATTTCTAAGCCTAAATGATGTCCAATTGCTTTCAAATTTTTACATGTGCTTAATTGAACATTTAAGACATTGATTTTACTTCTGATTTATCTTTTCAAACTTGTTTCTGTGTTCAATTGATGCATGGATCATCATTTGTTCTTTAGTTTTCAGAATATCTCATTTTTGTGACCTAATTAGGAGATTTTAACACACATTAAAAGTTTTAGGTCTTTTCTTTAATTCCCACACTTAACCCTTTTTATGTGTTAATTTGATATTGTTTTGCTTAGTGTCTAGCTTAATTTCGGCCTTTTAGCTATGATGAGTAGCCACTCATCACTTGCTCTTAACTTAAAACTGGTAGACTTAAGAGGTCAAGTCCCCATTCTGGTCTACCTGGATCATCAATGACAAGAGTGGCAGGTGGGGGAAACCCTGTAACTCGTGCGGGCGCTCTACCATGTAGGGGTCTTCGTGGGACTCTCCCTCTTTGTCTACCCAAGTAATTCTCAGGTGGATGGCTTTCTAACTATGGGGTATCATCAGCCCTGAACCTCAATAGTCATCCAAAATTTTTTAGTGTCTTGATTGGGTCCATCACATTCTACCTCTCATCTACTCCATTAGTGCTTGTTCGAGAGGAGGTCTCTAAGACCATCTCTTAGGCCACCATTAGCTATTCATTTTCATCGAGGCTAAGCCTCGACCTCCTTGTTTGTTCAACAACCCAACCTAATCGATATCTCTTCTGATTCATCTACACGTAATTTTCCCTCATCCATCATCATGGAGCAACCAGCAGAAGAAAACAATCTTGAAAATCAGCTTCAACGCCTCAGCGATCTATTCTATGCCTTTGTGAACCCACCGCAACATCCTATGATGCGAGACCATTACAATCTCACTGCTGTGGCAATCGAACCTCGAGTTCAAATCCCCATTGGAGGTCCTAATACTGAAATCAAGCCCAACATGATTCACGCTATTCCCAAATTCCATGGGCATAATTTCGAGGATCCTTTTCAGCATATCAAGCAACTCAAGCATCTGGCCCAGACCTTCAGGTCAGAACCTCAAAATCGAGATGTCTTACTCATGAAAATGTTCTCCTTCTTTCTCATGGGCAAGGCTACTCACAGGTACCAAACCCAAATGCATCCAATCAACACCTAGGCAGAACTACAATCTGAGTTTCTGAGAAAGTTCTTCCCTGTTGGTCGAACAAATGCTCTATGGCACCTGATCACGCATTTCACGCAGCAAGTTGGAGAACCATTTCATGAGGCATGGGATCATCTGTTGGATCTCATGCGAAAGTGCCCCCACCACGGAGTTCCTAAATGGGACAAGTCCAGTCTTTGTACCAGGGACTCCATGAGGATATTCGATTACTCGTGAATGCGACCTATGGAAAAAACATCATGGGTCAACACGAAGACACAGTGTGGGAGATTCTCTAGAATATGTGTGAGAACTCCATCAATAATGAATCCATGGGCATGTTCGACCAAACGAATGCCCATGCATTGACGAATCCAAAGGGAGCACATGAGACGTAGGGCCTGTCCTCTTCCGTTGACTTGGAACTGATGACAAGTCACCTGGACAAGGTCACTATTATTAAGAAGAAGGTGGATGAGCTAACTCGACACTTGCAGCGAGCCACCTCTGTGCAAAACCCATTCGCGCAACCGCCCTCTGGTAGGGAGGCTGTGTATAACATCTACCATCGATCTTCTCAAGGGATGGACCTGTATCCACCCCCATCTGATTCAGGGTTTAGAGGAAACTCTGGACCTACCTATTCTAGTTAGAGGAACTCTGAACCCTCATATTCTGACCTTTCCGAGAGTCCTCAAACCTACGAGGACCTCAACGCCATTCAGAATGATCCATTCTCAAACATCTACAACCCTAGATGGAGTAATCATCCTAATTTCACGTGGTCTGGGAACAATCAAAATCAGAGACCTCAATATCAACCCCGACCACTAGCTCCTCGTCCATATCAGCCGCCTCATCCTTAGTCCAACCCAACTTATCAATCTGGGCCAACTCACGCAGATCAGATGAATCTTATCATTCATACTTTGGCTAACATTCAGAGAATGAATGCAGCTATTCAAAAATAGCACAAAGACGAGATCACAGAAGTTCGCAATCAACTCACCCAGATGGCAAATCCTCGCCAACATGGTGCACTTCCTTCACAACTTCTACTTAATTTGAATAACATGCCAAACCAGAGGTGCGTTATGAACCGACTCAAGGCCAAGCTCACTTTGTCTATCAGGCCCCTTCTGCTTCATCACCTGATGGGATGGAGACTTCGACATCATACGTGGGTTATCAGAAGGAATCACCTCTTTTATCAACGCCAACCCAGAACCTGGTAGGACTAAATTTTGTTACTACCTGTAGTGGCAAAGCAACACAAGACCCACCTTATCCAGTAGACTCCCAGCATGGTAATGCAAACACAACCCTCGGATAGTCATCCAGTATATCCCTATCCCAGATCAAGAACTTGGACCCATTCTTAAGGAACCTACAAAAATTCCATTTCCCGAGGCCTTGACCAAGGGAAAGAGGACAGCTAAACCCATGGCACCTGAGGAGAACCTGGTTAAGCTCTTTGAGCAGGTCCATATAAACATCCCCTTCTTGGATGCGATACACCACGTACTGGTTTACGCATGATTCCTGAAAGATGCGTACACACCTAAGCGTAAGTTGCGAACCAAAGGTGCGAACCCGATCGTACTGTCAGAGCAAGACAGCTCCGTTATTTTGAGCAAACTCCCGCCTAAGTCAAAAGACCTAGGCACCCCTCTAATCTCCTATGCTATCGGTGATATACAATTTGATCGAGCCTTATTGGACCTAGAAGCTTCAATCAATTTGATACCTACATCCCTACTTGACTACTTGGAGGAATCTGAATCGACAGAGATGATGTTGTAGTTAGCCGATCGATCTATTAAGTCACCAAAAGGAATTGTCAAGGATGTCATAATTAGGGTACATGATTTCTATTTTCCAATGGATTTCATTGTCTTGGACATGGATGCTCCTGAGAACTTGAAGAATACACCGATCATATTAGGGAGACCCTTTCTGGCCACTGCTAGGGCCAATATTAATTGTAAGGAGGGCCAAATTGAATTAAAATTTGGGAGCAAGACACTGATGATCAACATCTTTAAGGCCCAACAAGGAATTAATTGTGGGGTTATAGAACAAATCTATGATATTAAGGTTGTGGTTGACGACCTATGTATCGAGGAAAACCCGACTATTTCTGATCAACCACAAGAAGATGAAAACCCATAATTAGATGAGCTTGAACATAACCTAGACACACCCATAGCTCGTTCCTTTTCTCTCGACACCCACCCTGAACCACCTACTACTGTTGATAATCCTGTTATGGAATTAAAGCCTCTTCCCGATCATCTGAAATATGTCTTTTTGGATTCCAATCAGACATTTCCTATGATTATCAACTCCCAACTCACACCTGATCAGGAAACACGCTTGATTTCTATTTTCCAGCAGCCTCGGAGAGCCATTGGATGGACTCTCGATGATCTGATTGGTATCAGCCCTTCATACTACACACATCACATCTATACTGAAGAAGGCTCATGACCATCCCGTGAAATGTAAAGATGCTTAAATACAAACCTGCAGGATGTCATGAAAAAGATCATCAAGTGGTTAGATGCAGGGATCATCTACCCGATCTCCAACAGTCAGTGGGTGAGTCCAATCCAAGTTGTGCCTAAGAAGGCAGGGCTCATTGTCATCACGACTGAAATCAGAGAAACCATACCGACCCGTATAGCAAACTTATGGAGAGTCTGCATTGATTATAGAAGACCTAATTCCTCCACAAAGAAGGATCATTTCCTACTACCGTTCATTGATCAGATACTCAAAAAACTAGCGGGAAATCAATTCTTCTGCTTTTTGGATGAGTACTTCGGTTATAATCAGGTCTCAATCCATCCTGAAGACCAAGAGAAGACAACCTTCACCTGCCCCTTTAGGACATACGCATTCCAAAGGATGCCGTTCGATCTCTGCAATGCACTCGCTACTTTTCAGTGGTGCATGCTTACCATATTCTCAGATATGGTAGGTGAATACCTTGAGGTCTTCATGGATGACTTCTCGGTATTTGGAGAAACTTTTGATGATTGCCTCCTGCACTTGGTCCAAATCCTCAGGTGGTGCATCGACGTGAATTTGGTTCTTTCCTGGGAAAAGGGCCACTTCATGGTACCTGAGGGAATTGTCCTAGGACATCTCGTCTCTGAAAAAGGCATCCAGGTTGATCGAGCCAATGTGAATATGATTTCCAAACTCCCTATGGCTAGCTTGGTCAAAGACATCCGATCATTTCTGGGGCATGTCAATTTTTACCGTCGATTCATTATCGATTTTTTGAAAATCGCTTGCCCCCTGACTAATCTTCTTTCTAAGGATGTCCCCTTTGAAATTTTCGAGGAGTGCACTCAGGCATTTGAGATCCTACGTGATCAAGTTACCCAAGCATCTATCCTGCAGTCCCTTGATTGGTATCAATCTTTTGAGATCATGTTCGATGCATCTGATTACGCTATGGGTGCGACACTTGGGTAGAAAATAGACGGGAAACCCATGGTCATCTACTGTGCCAGCAAGACACTTGACGAGGCTCAGTGTAACTACATAGTTACTGAGAAAGTGCTGCTAGCCGTAATATTTGGCTTGGAAAAATTCATATCTTATCTTTTGGGTTCCCGTGTTATCATATACTCGGATCACACTACAGTGAGGCACCTCCTCGCGAAGAAGGATGTGAAACCTCAACTAATCCGATGGATCTTGCTGTTGCAAGAATTCGATCTTGAGATTTGCAATAAAGTGGGAAACAGAACGTGGTAGCTGACCATTTGTCCCATCTTCCGTCTTCCGTCATCGACCCATCTGGTCCGATCACCAAGCATTTTTCAGACGAGCACTTGCTAGCCATTCACAGTCTCCCATGGTTTGCTGATAATGTAAATTACTTGGTTACAGGGAAAGTTTCGCTAGATTGGGTTACTTCCAGGTGGGACAAATTGATTGCCAAGGCCAAGTACTATATTTAGGAGGAGTTATACCTTTTCCACATTGGCAATGATTAGGTGATCCGAAGATGCATTCTTGACGACGAGGTCAATAACGTTATCTCATTCTATCACGAGCAGGCCTGTGGTGGCCATTTCTCTGGGCATAAAACCGCAACGAAAATTTTCTAGTGTGGATTCTTTTGGCCCACTTTGTTCAAAGATGCATAGATGTATTGTAGGGCATGCGCTCATTGTCAGACCCTCAGCAACATGGGCTTGTGGGATATGATGTTCTTGAACACAATTATTGTGTATGAAATTTTTGACATATGGGGAATTGATTTCATGGGACCCTTTCCTAGATCTAATGGATTTGAGTACATTCTACTCGCTGTTGATTATGTCTCTTGATGGATAGAAGCCATCCCCACGAGAACTAGTGATCATAAAGTTGTTCGATTTATCCAGGAGAACATCTTTGCCAAATTTGGGGTTCCTATGGCCATCATCAGCGATGGTGGGTCACATTTTAACAATTTGCACTTCCAGTCCCCGATGAAAAAGTACGAGATGTCACATTGTATCTCGACTCCTTACCACCCCCAAACTAATGGACTGGTAGAATTGTGGAATAGAGAGATCAAGAAGATCCTTCAGGTCACTGTTCGGCCTGATAGGAAGGATTGGTCTGCTCGCCTTCCAGAAGCCTTGTGGGCCTATAGAACCGCCCACAAGACCCAAATAGGCATGTCTCCCTTCATATTAGTGTATGGAAAAGCATGTCACCTTCCCGTCGAGTTGGAGCACAAGGCTTATTGGGCAATACGGAAGTGCAATCTCGATCTAATGAAGGCTAGAATATATCGTCGGTTGCAAATGAGTGAGATGAAGGAACTACGCAATGATGCGTATGAGAACTTGTGTATCTGTAAAGCGTGGGTTAAGGCATTCCATGACAGGCACATTGTACGAAAATCTTTCCACCCTGGTAAAAAGTTTTTACTCTTTGATGCCAAACTCAAACTGTTCCCAGGAAAACTCAGATCAAAATGGATTGGACCATTCTTGGTGAGACGAATCTTTGGAAACGGAGCCATTGAAATTAGTGAACTTAGCCATGATTCTGAACCGTTTGTCATGAACGGTCAAAGACTTAAACCGTTCGTCGAACTCACTGACTCAAAGTTGGCTGAGGTATCTTTTGCCCTCCATTCTCCTTGAGCTCATTATGCCCGGCTGATGGCGTTAAACTAAGTGCTTAATGGGAGGCAAGCCGTTATCCTTTTCAAACACTTGAAACCCTTGCCACATCTTATGTTGAACTCATATTGCACCTTAGGGTTCGTCCATTAGAACAACCAACTCCACCTCTAGTACTCGTACCCGAGCTTGAAATCGTCCACAATAGTCACCCTAACCTGTCCACCCACCCAAAACCTATTCTAATGTATGATCTAAGCTGAATTCGAACCCACCTAATTTACAATGAGGACGTTGAAAATCATAGGCATCAGGGGGTATTAAAGTGCAAAACACTGTGAGAATCACTTCAAAAGAAAGGGTTTCATCAGAAAAATTGCATATTCCAAAAAACCAAAAAAGAAAAACTGAAAAAGAACAAAAAAAAATGGAAGAAATTTTGAAAGATCAATTCACATATCATTTTTTAGGAGGAAAAGAGGAGGTGATATAAATGTCAAAAAGGAGCACAATTTGAAATAAAAAAGAGATAGTCATTAGTAAAAGATTAAGGAATCTATTTACTTCTAGACTAAATCAAAAGAAAGAAATGAAAGATAAAAAGGTGCTAAGTGACAAAAGAGATTAGTATGAACGCTGATCTTAGGCCTCTTGGGCTGTGATTTTAGGCTTAAAAATTCAAGTATCCATTAAGATCTGGATAGTCCGCAAGAGGTTAAGGAAGATGCAAAGCTTAAGTATTAGGTCTAAGGCTTAGGGATTATTCGACCTCATTAACTAACCTCTAGTTTGTGAGACTCAGTAACCTAAGCACCCTAGTCCACGCATAGTCTAGTTTAGTGCGGTTAATTATCAAAATTACGCAAATGTGTTAAATCTGTTTTGAAAAAGCTACCTAGATTAGGATCGGCCGATCAACACAAGTTGATTTGGAAGAGTTCCCAGTGCGGAGAGGTGGGAAATTCCCCTTGAAGATGTGCAATAATATACCGTCTTCTCGGTGCTTGTCTCCTAAGATATCTAAATATCCTACTGGGGGCATGTAAGCACCTCGTGTTGGTTCAGATGCCATTCGCGACATTATCATGAAATATCAATCACTAGGGTTTGGATTTAGCTATAGAATGTCATGGGCGGGATTATCCTGAAATCTCGAAAGCCAGTGTGCTGGGGTTTGCCATGGGCAGTGCTATCTCGAAGCATCGATTGCTAAGGACCCTACGAGGATTGATGGTGGAAATTAGGAATCAGATACAGACTATGTTGTAAAGCCAATCTGAAGCTAGAAAATAAAGAAAGAAAAGAGAGAGAAAACTCTCCAAAAAAAAAAATCTTCTGTCTCTCTCTCTTACAAAATGCACTGCAAACTAAACCTGGGCTACAACATGTTACAAGCACAAGTGCGTTAACCATGGAGTTCAACGAACCTTAGGTTAGTTCCTGTGGGCCTTAGAAACCTTCATGGTGGACTAATGCTTGAGCTGGTCAGGTCCAGATCTTTGTTGGTACTTTAGTACCTCAAGGCCTACTATCGACATTCTGACCTAATCTACACAAGAAAGCACACATCTGAGCATAAAGAGGCATGGTCTGGAATTTAAGTTAATTCCATGAGATTTTGCTAAGGGACTGGCAAAAGCTAGGCATGGGGGTATGATGGGAACACCATCATAAGCCATAACTAGCTCAATTTAGTCATTATCACGGAATAAATGCTCTTACATAACTGCCAGAGAACCATAGTTCATTGCGTGATCATTCTAAGAGAAAGACAAGAAAACAGGGTTAAAACTATAATTTTACCATCAAATCTTAAATGCAAAACAACCACGGGTTTTTCCAGGGGGTAATTAATGGTCAAATTGCCTTAAAAGACCAACAAGTTGGTTAATACGGACAAAAAAGGGTTTTCCCATGTTTTGAGAATTAAATGACTTCTGAAACCCTAAAAAGAGACCTAGTTAACTAACTGAGGTTCTGGTCAAAATAAAATTCACCTAAACCCTCTAAAATTCATAGAAAAATATTCTCTAGGGTGTAGTACCTTCAATTTGACTATCAGAGTCCATCTTGACCCAAAACAAAGTCTCAAACTGACATTTGCCCTATTTGGGTTTTTGCATACATTACCCAGTCAAACTAGGTCAAAACCAAAATCCAACTTCACCATTAGATTCCTTACATCCAAATTAAGTTTGTACCATAATTTGGGCCCTATCTGAGATCGTCTTATTCTAGTTTGCAATTTGGTCCTTTCTAATTCTTTTATATCACACATTGCCCTTAACTTTCAAAATCCTTACAAAAAGGTCCCTAACTTTGACATCATTTTCACAAACAGGTCTCTGCCACCATGAATCCTATTCCTACAAACTCTGGCGACCTTTAAAGGGCAAGATCTTTGTGATTACTTGACGAATCCCTCTCAAAATTGAAAGGGAAACTCGTCAAGTAATTGCCTTCCAAATGAGCCCATTTAGGAATCCTAAAACTCCCTAGAATCCTAGTGGAAATGATTTGATTGATTGGGTATCCTATGCCGGCAAGAAGCTCGGAGATTCTAAGCTTGTTTTCCAAGCTTAGAACTCCATTTAGAGCCCTACAAAAGGACCCCTGTGGCCTTGCACATTTTTCGAGCAAGTTTTGATGCGTCAACTCCCTTAGATTCTCCTTCTCTGGCCATCGAAACCCCTACTCCGATGACCCTCTTCAATCCTCCTCCTCCAACCCTCCAACGACCAAATTGGTCGGCTTACACGACTCCTCTCTTCTTCACGACTCTCCCCAGCCAAAGGGAGGGTCTTTCTCTGTCTGCCTTGTCATCACTGCCTTGCCATTCTATCCTCCTTATCCGATGCTGGTCAGCCAAATCTGGATGCCTCCACCTCTCTTTCACCTAGCTAAGTTCCTCTATCACTCTCTCTCTCATTCTATTTCGCTCTCCCACACTTACGACACACGCGCAACTGCCAACCACTTCCCCTACACTTCAACTTCTCCAACACCAATGACACTCATGGATCGCTACGCTTACGTGTTCGATTTTGGAAAACCTGTCGTTGTAGTTTGAAAGCGAAGAACTCGTGTTCAACAAATAAAATTTATACCAAAATGAAAATTCTGGGTCGAACATAGGGAGGCGGACATTTGATTTAAAAACTACGCGTTTCTTTTTATTTGTCACGAAGTAATTCAATTTAAAACTATATAATTATTTACAATAAATAAAAGAGAGAGAGAGGGTAAGATAGAGAGAGAGAATATTACACATAGAAATCAAAATGAGATGTAGAATAAACAAAGAATTTATCATTAAGAAGATTGTTCATTACAACTAGAAAGCATAAAACAATTGCACTAGAAAGCGATAAATTTACTCTCGAAAGCATTAAAAGAATGGAGGGAGAAATGTCCTCCTCGACGATTGCTTGGAGGATGAGCAGAACTACACTAGAAAGCAGTAAAAAGAATAGGGAGAGAGAAATCCTCCTCGACGGTCGCTTGGAGGATGAGCCGAACGGGATGACGCCTGGACGAAGGAGAACGAAGCAGGACGAAGGAGGATGAAGTAGAAGAATGGGAACGGAGCAGCACGCCGTCGTCGTCGCGGGATCCACTTCCGAAGGGGGACAAAAAAGTTTGGACCTTATCTCACAAGAAGCATCCCGGGTGTGGGACAAGCTTCTCTTGAGCTTTAGACGAGTAGAGAAGAGAAGGAAGGGATGAGAATTTCGTATGGAGGGGGTCTCCTTTTATAGTTGCAAGGAGTGGGGGCAAAATGGTCATTACAACTTTAAAATAATAAATGAGGGGTCTTTAGTGACGGATAAAACCGTCGCTAAAGCATCCTTTGTGGGCGTCATGGGCGACTCGCGAGCGCCTGCTCGCCTGCTCGAGCGCGCAATGCCTACGCACGTCCACTGAGTCTCAGCAATTCGATCGCGAGAACGGACGGCTTAAGACGCATCTTCGCCCGCTGCCGCTCCCACTTGGCGCGTACGATGGTGCGTGATGCCGCGCGTGCAATAGCGCGAGAACGCTATCGAGCACGCGTGGCCATTGGATTGCGATCTGACGGTTGATAAAAAACGCGCCCGCTCGCCTCAGAAATCGCTTGGCGAGGCTCGAATGTGCGCCAGCGCCTCACGATAAGGTGCTGGACCGCTGCGCTGCCTTGCCAAAAGGTCGCGTGGATGATTTTAAAGAGCTGCATCCACAGCCGTTGGGTCGAGATCCAACGGCGGAGAGGGGGCGGCTGCGCGGTCTTCGTAGAATGTAAGCGGCCGTTTAGGCGGCCGAGAGGGTGCCACGTGGCACCGTCTTGGCCGTCCATCTTCTGGAAGTTGTAGATGGTGCCACGGATGTCGAATTGACTCGATATTTGCGTCATTGAGCTGCGATCGTTGATCCGAATTCATCCGTGCGGTCGGATTTGTCATCTGAAGTGCAGATTTACACCATCCTTGCCCTCGATCTTCTAGGGTTCCCCGATCACTATCTGATGCTACGGATGCCTGATTAAGGCGATCTTGGAGTCGTTGAACTCTAATCGTCGCCTTGATCACATCCATATGGTTGGATCTTTGATCAGAGGCCCCGATAAAATGTTTGCCCTGTCAAAGCCCATAAAAGGAAACAATTAACCTCTATTTTATTCAAACTACTCTGAATGCAAGATGATTCATGTTATGCAATATTTATATCATGAAATACAGTCCTATGCTTAAGAACATGCATAAATAGATATTTTAGGTAGTGTAAATGTGTTTACATCATACCCCCATGCCTATCTTTTGCTAGTCCCTAGCAAAAACTATATACTATTTATAAAAGAATTAGGTTAGATTATTTGGACCTGAGTTATTTTCAATCATTAAGAAATTGTCTACTTCGGAACTGAACTTTCAAAGACACAACAGTGCCCGAGTATCAGCCAAAATGCAAACCACCTCAAGCCCTTGCCTTATTCAAAGAAACGTTTCTTTTTCTCTTTTTCTTCTTTTCTATTTTTTTTTTTTTTGGATTTTCAAATTTTAGGGTTTAAGAGTGGCTTTCTATGGTCATTCAACTCACCCAAGATTTGATGAGAACCCTAAGTTTTAAGCATCTTATTGTGAATGTGATAGACTCATTGACCGGTAGTTAAAACGGACTTCGGATTTCTACGCCTCTAAGTGACTTCAAAAAGAATTCTGCCTAAAGGTGTATCTTTACAACCGGTAGCTTTCTCCCTACTTTTATTTTTTTACAGGGTCAACACAAGGGTGAATCCAGTGTATATCTCCCCGGTTTATTCTACTTCTCTGCTTCTTCCTAAGTGTTTTAGGATTTTTAGTGCATTTACTGAGTTGGGTTCTGGACAACCGGTCGATGAGCTGTTACCACTGACAACTTGCCAGCCAAACTCGTGCGATGAAGTGTGGCTTATTTCTTTTTTTTCTTTTCTCCTTTTCTTTTTGATTTTTTTTTCTTTTCTTTTTTTTTTTAAGTAGGTGGCTTCCCTGGTCTAAAATTTACCTAAAGGCAGCAAAAAGAGAAAGGTCCAGTGACTGGGCTCTAGACAACCTACCTATGGGCTGTTACCCATGATAACTTGCCAGCCATATCACCCTAGAAGGTTCATTAGCTACCCAATTTCTGTTAAAATCGCCGAACAACGAGTCAGTGCAAAGAAAGTGTGTAGATGCTTAAGACTCAAAATTCCCTCAAATCAAAGGGTGGGTTGATAAGTCGTGTACCTATCACGCAAACTTATTTACTCCAATTAAAATAAAATTCAGGTTGGCGAGAACTCGAAAAACAAATCCACATTTTAGTGTATGCACGGGCTGATTAAGTCCAAAGACCTGAAGGATCCTTGTGTTCAGATCTTAATGTAGTATTTCCTAAGATTGAAAATTTTCTTAAACCCAAATTCTCCTTCCTAATTTCGATTTTTTTTAATAAAAGAAAATAAAACAAATCTACGGAGCTGACGAATGAATTCAGAGATAAATATCCACCCCCCCATGCCTATCTAATGCAATGTCCTCATTGTATTAAAAAGACATGAAACAGAGTGGAAAAGCGTAGAAAGCACCTGAATTGTGTGAATGTTAGGTCCGCTTTGAAATGAAAATGAAAAAGAACTGTATATGTGCTGAGTTTAGTGCTTTCAGCTAGGCACACTTTACAAAGAAAAGAAATGAAGAATTCACAAGTGCAGGTCAGAATTAAAATAAACAGAAGAATCCTTCGACCTGTCAACAGAGGTCCACAAATGTGGACCAGATTGTGGTGCAGACCCATCTCCCGTAATCGAGAATATCTTAGGTTCTAGATAAAAATTACCCAAAACCTAAAATCAGAATGCAAGCGGCGTCAGGCTTGCGATTTATGAGGATGCAACCCAAGACTAAAAAGTCGGGTTATAGAGAATTGAAGCTCAAAAGGATAATCATTGAATGTGTGCTTGGGTTTGACATCCTCAAAACAAATATCGTAAGGGTTCTGATTTGATGGTTTTAGCTTAAAAGGAACCCTTCGACTCAATCTTCTATTTCCTCCAAAATTAACTTCCCAAATCATAACATCCAAGCTCTTATCCTCCTCATTCAGCATATCAAATTCCAGGACCTCTTGTAGATTAATCACCCCGTCTGAAATCTCCAAGTCTAAATGATGTGGCAGAATCAGAATTGACTTGGGTCTAATTATCTCAGAAATAGAATTATCGATAAGCTCAATGGGGTGTAATTGATAATCAGGGCATTGAATTAATTCCTCCAGAAAATGCGATTCTGGATCCGTAATGTGTGCCCTAATAAGATTAGTTTCCTCAGTTATTGGGCTATCAAATGATCTATCAGATTCCTCAGGCCCAATCGTCTCACAGAAATCATGTTCAGAAAACTCGTGTGAGACTTCACAACTTGAATCTTTACCATCAAAGAAATCAGGATCCGTATCAATGTATGTCCCAAAATCAGTTGTCACTTTGTGTTCCCAAGTGACATACGTTTCCTCGTAACCCAGCTCAGCGATCTCAGGTGAAGAAATGAAATCTTCCTTAATTGGTTACTTTAATTCAATCTAGTTAGCCTCGTAACACGTGTCCCCCCCAACAGGTACCTGAGCGAGTTCCATTATTGGCTTTCCTGAGGAGGGTTCATCCTGGGAATCATCCCAAGATTGAATCAAAGCAATGACGAATCTCATCCTCAATTTCGCTAATTTCCTAAGTAGAAACTGACCCGGGTTCTTATCCTTAACATCCTGGAGCCAATCCAACAAAGACTTGTTAAATCATCAATCATTTCAATCAGGGGCTCCAATCTCTCATTGCAAGGTGTTGGCTGAACTTCTAAAGATTGAATAATATTCCTCAAGTTAGCCAGAACCTTATCTTGAACCTAGTTAACCTGAACCAAATGAGTTGGTTCAGGGTTGGGCGGGTTTAACATCAATGCAGAGGAAGTAACGAATTGAGATTCGTTATACCCTTCCCGATAATAGGTCATTTCAGATTGTTCAAAATATGGTGATGACCTAAAGGCAATGAAATCAGAGGATGGGTAAAGATCGGTGTATCCTTCTTGATTGTAGATCGTATTAGGTTATGCATGAAAAGAAGACGATCTATAATCGATGTAGCTCTGAGAAGGATAGAAATTAGAATCAAAATGTTCAGGGTTAGACCCTAAACATGGGGGTCCGAAATTGTATCCCCAATCCGAATTATCCCAACTGATTGATGGTTGATTACAATACGAGTCGGGATAATCGTCATGTTGAGGATAATTCACAACAGGAGGGAGAGAGCGGGAATGCGTGAAATATGTGGAAGGATTCATGAGACATGGGAGGAGGAAAGGTGCCATGCAATGCAAACAATCGAACTTGTCCTTAAATGGGTTAGCCTACAGACCTACAGACTCCCAAAACCCGTCTTGAGATAAAGGAACAATTTGATCTGCTTCTGTCTGTTCAATCCAACCAGTTAGAAGGAGGGACTAGGGAGAAGGTTCTTCCTTCGGCTTGCACCTCCGGTTCCTAGTGTACCCCCCAGCCGCGATCGTTTGACTGTACTCCCCTAGCTAGACATCAGATTGAACAGTAGAAACAGACTAATCAAAAATAATCTCGTTCTGAGTTTTGAAGAGCAAGTCCAATCCTTAAGGCCAACGTCTACTCTGTTTTATTTAGGGCTAGGTTTGAATGTGCTTTGGAATGTGATGGGCCCTTTAAATGGGTTGTGCCCTTAATGATTGATTGATTTGTGTGTGCGTGCACAACCAATGGTTTTCAAGCAAGATTATTTTTTGATGTGGTGAATTTTAAGGTTCAAATCTTGCTTAGTAGCTATTAGAATTCAACTTTAGGTGTTTTCAAACCAGTTTCATTGGCACACCAGGTTTTGAAAGCACGGGTGAAAATGTTTTCCTTTGAAGCTTAAAAAGAATGTGGAGTGCCTGGTAAATCCTTAAGAGTTGAACCTAAATGGTAGCTACTTGATGAGTTGATTTTATTTGAAGTGGTGCGGCCCAATCAACTCAAACAATTGGCCTGATGCACCACTTAATTAGGCACAGAAATGATTACCTAATCTGATTTCTACTCAATTATGTGTTTGAACGTATGTACCAGCTCCTAAGATCGGTTTACCGGTTGAGTTAGAAAATCAGATGAGGTTGTGTACCTCTGTGAGATTTTTTAATTTTTCTTTTTTCTTTAATGTGGGGATTAGGGTGAGTATGGGTGTCAAACAACAAATAATCTAACCTTAGAGTTTATAAAAACACCTAGGTTGATTGATGTTTGAATTATTATGTTGTGGAATGAAATCTAATGGGTGGGAGGTGGGGGATAACTTACAGAACCTTCCACAGTACTTTTCTCCGATCTACCACTTTTGCCTGTCTCGAAAGAGTACTTGCAATTATAATAAGAAAAGAGAAAAGTGATGTAAATGATTTGTAAGTTACAAAATGCGAAGAGAAATCAAAGATCGTTGCCTCCCCGGCAACAGTGCCAAAATGTTGAATGCACGAATCGTACGCTTACGTGTTCGGTTTTGGAAAACCTGTCATTGTAGTTTGAAAGCGAAGAACTCATGTTCAACAAATAAAATTTATACCGAAATGAAAATTCCGGGTCGAACATAGAGAGGCGGACGTTTGATTTAAAAACTATGCGTTTCTTTTTATTTGTCACGAAGTAATTCAATTTAAAACTATCTAATTATTTACAATAAATAGAAGAGAGAGAGAGGGTAAGAGAGAGAGATAGAATATTACACATAGAAATCAAAATGAGATGTAGAATAAACAAAGAATTTATCATTAAAAAGATTGTTCATTACAACTAGAAAGCATAAAACAATTGCACTAGAAAGCGATAGATTTACTCTAGAAAGCATTAAAAGAATGGAGGGAGAAATGTCCTCCTCGACGATTGCTTGGAGGACGAGCAAACCTACACTAGAAAGCAGTAAATCTATAGTAGAAAGCAGTAAAAAGAATAGGGAGAGAGAAATCCTCCTCGACGATCGCTTGGAGGATGAGTCGGACAGGACGATGCTTGGACGAAGGAGAACGAAGCAGGACGAAGGAGGACGAAGCAGAAGAATGGGAACGGAGCAGCACGCCATCATCGTCGCGGGATCCACTTCCGAAGGGGGGCGAAAATTTGGACTTTATCTCGCGAGAAGCATCCCAGGTGTGGGACAAGCTTCTCTTGAGCTTTGGAGGGGTAGAGAAGAGAAGGAAGGGATGAGAATTTCGTATGGAGGGGGTCTCCTTTTATAGTTGCAAGGAGTAGGGGCAAAATGGTCATTACATCTTCAAAATAATAAATGAGGGGTCTTTAGTGACGGATAAATCCGTCACTAAAGCCCCCAACGTGGGCGTAGCTTCTGCGCCCATGCGCGGCTCCTCATCTGGTCGCTTCCTCAACGCCAACACAGGTTCATAAGATCTCAGCAGTCCGATCGTGAGATCGGACGGCTTAAGACTCATCTCCACCTGTTATTGCGCCCGCCTGGCGCGTGCGATCGCGTGTCCATGCCGTACGTTCAATCGCGCGTGAATGCTATTGGGCGCACACGGCCGTCCGATCAAGAACCAACGCCCGCCCGCACTCAATCGCCCGCGCCTTCTAGCCCTTCGCTGTGCCTTGAACCCGCGCCCACAGCTTGCGTAAGCGTGCTCGACCACTACGCTACGAGGAGCGGATGGTCGAGAGGACGCTTTTAGGCGTGGCTAACCACAGCTGTTGGATCGAGATCCAACGGCGGAGAGCGAGCGGGTTCGGGGCCTTTAGGGATTCATGCGGTTGTTTGGGTGGTCGGGATGGCACCACGTGGTGCCATCTTGGCCGTCCATCTTTTGGAAGTTGTAGATGGTGCCACGGATGTCGGATTGACTTGATTTTTGTGTCGTTGGGCTGCAATCGTCGATCTGAATTCATCCATGTGGTCTGATTTGTCATTTGAAGAGTGGATTTACACCATCCTCACCCTTGATCTTCTAGGGTTCCCTGGTCACTATCTGATGCTACAGATGTCTGATTAGGGCGATCTTGGAGTCATTGAACTCCAATCGTCGCCCTGATCACATCCATACGGTTGGATCTTTAATCCAAGGCCCCGATAAAATGTTTGCCCTGTCCAAGAATATTAAAGGAGACAATTAACCTCCATTTTATTCAACTACTCTAAATGCAAAATGATGCATGTTATGCAATATTTATATCATGAAATGCAATCCTATGCTTAAGAACATGCATAAATAGACATCTTAAGTAGTGTAAATGTGTTTACATCACTCTCCCACACTTACGACACACGCACAACCGCCAACCACTTCCCCCACACTTCAACTTCTCCACCACCAATGACACTCCGGCAATGCCAATCAGCTGCTACACTGCTCGATTGTTGCTGCCAACACCGCCAAAACCTCCTATCATGACCCCAGGAGCAAAAGTCCTAACTTGGTTTGATCAATTGCCCCTCTAAATCTTCTGCCGAGCAGACCCACCTCCAGCCACCCTTCGAGAGGTCGTTAGACCACCTCATTCCACCAATCACCACGCAACCACCACAATTGACTTCACCTCATCAAGGCGAGGCTCCTGAAGGTACTGATTGGGGAACTTAGCCCATGTTCATCTCTTTCAGGTATCACGTCGCCACCGCCCTTGACGAAGCTTCACGCAACCTTGAAGAAGGTGTTCTTGCTCCAGATGCCCAGGCATCATCTCCAAATGGTTCGGAACTAATAGCTCCAGACTCCCAGGTCCCTGATTGGGAGTGTGAACCTTAGCAGCTACTCCAATTTGGCCAAGAAACTTGCTGGAGCACACGAAGGACATCGCGAAGAATTGCAAGGGACTTAGTCCCACATCAGAAAGCACCGAAGCCAACGAGCAGTTTAAATTGAATTTCTACTTGTGCCTCATTGCCATAGTAGCACGGGGTGAGTTCCCCTTGCACGTGCCCACGCACGGCCTTGCTCGCAGCCACACCACATAGGTCTAGGCTTTGAATCAATTACTTATATACCCACCAGATTTGAGAGGGAAGCGGAGAAAAAGAGAAGTGAGAGGGGGGATTTTGCTCTGCCACCCTCCTCTCAACACTTGTGAGATCTGAGAGATGTCTCTACCTCTACTGGCATGCTAAGTCCTGTGTTGTGCATTCTCTGAAGCTAAAGGAGGTGGAAGAAGAGAGAAGAAGAAGAGGCCTTTGCCTCTGTTAAGGCATCTGAGCACCTATTATGTCATCGGATATCTGTTGATACCTTGGTTTTGTTGGTTAAATTGAAATTTTCTTGGCTTATATGATCCGTTACTTTGAGTAGCTTGCAATGCTTCACATTGGAGGGTAATTTGGTGATTCAAATCACCATTTTACCGTCTCTTCTTTTTGCATTATTGACATCAGATTTCAATTATATATCATTCTTGTTTGAAATTCTTCTATTGCATTTGAGTTGTGATCTTAAGAAGTATTTTGACAATTGCTCCCTGTGTTTGACCTCGGATTTCTTTCGAGTATAAATATTATTTTTTTTTCACGCTGATTCGATCTATACTACAACATGATGATTTTAAACCCAATTCAGAGCATACAAACAACAGCCAGCAGTTCTTTCTCCTTAATCGTGTAAGTACATTAAGCCTCATCTAGTGTCTTGTTGGCGTAATACACAACCACTGGTTTCCCATCAATTTTCTGACCCAACACCGCTCCTACTACATAGTCAGGCACATCGCACATGATCTCGAAGGGTTGAGACTAACCAGGAGATTGTAGGATTGGTGATTTGGTGACTCAATCATGCAGGATCTCAAATGCGTGAATGCACTCACTCGTCATCTTGGATGGTGTGTCTTTCGAGAACAAATTAGTCAAGGGGCATGTAATCTTGGAAAAATCAGATATGAATCGACGATAAAATCTGATGTGCCCTAAGAACAATCTGATGTCTTTGACTGAGGTAGGCACAGGTAATTTGGAAATCAGATTTACCCTAGCTTGGTCTAATTGGATACCTCTCTCAGAGACAAGGTGTCCAAGCATGATGCCCTTAGGAACCATGAAGTGGCTCTTTTCCTAGGAAAGATCTAAGTTCACTTCGATGCATCTTTGAAGGAGCTGGACTAAATGCAGGAGACAATCATCAAAAGATTCACCAAATATTGAGAAGTCATCCATGAAGACTGACATGATCGCATTTCTCACGTGTGTTTTGAAAACAGAGATCTTGTCGTAGTATAGTGTGCGAAAGCGCTCGCCAAAAATAATTTATAAAGATAACAAGACTTGAGACCCGGTCGTTCATCTCTGGGAGGCATTTATGGAAATGTAGATTTGAAATTGATCTCCCTTGCTCTACTTATTCAAAATCTCATGTCAATTTATGCTAAGTTCGTATTTATGCACGACATGCTTAGTTGCCAGAATATCAGAAATTAAAACATGCAACTTCAATCACACAAAAATATTGCAACAAGGCTCATGGTGATTTTCACAAATAGATATATATATACAAAAAGATTTTCATTGATTCATGATGGTGTTTGCAACATAAAGCTCATGGAAATCTTGTAGAGGAATGCTTGAAAACATAAATCTAGCTAGTAGAAAACGATCGCATACATGAATCCAAGGGTGGATTATGCATGCATCATTAGGGGAGAATTTACGGCTACACTATTAAGTAGTAAATAAAGTAGTTAGACTATGAAGAACTATAATCTAATCTATCAGAACTAAGGGCATTCAGAGGTGAGATTCGATGGCCTTTAACTTGGTTGAGAGGAGGAGGGGCAGCCAATGGTGCTTAGGCTGACCGTTGGAGAGAGGTTGAGGAGGTGATCCAACATCTTGGCGTGGAGATGGTGGTTGCCATGGTGAAGCTACTCGTGAAGGTGGAGTGGAGGTGGAATGAAGCTAAGCTAAAATGGAGCCAAGAGTGGATGGGTGCAAATGGCCACCCCTTAGGTCTTTTTATGGACCTAAAGGAAGCTCTCTAGAGAATTATTGAATTCTCTAGAGAGGCCTATGGTGGGAGCTCGTGGGAGAGTGAGAGAAAGGATGGATGGTGCTTTTTAGATCCACCAAATGTGGATCTAAAAATTGAATGGCTCTTGGTTGCTAATTGTAGCAATCAAGACAACAACACATGGTTGAGAGTTCTAGAGAACTCTAGGCTAGGTATTTTCATGTGGATGATGTGTGTGGGTGTGTGTGGGTCGAAACTTAGTTGGCAAGGATGATTAGATTAGGTTCTAGTGGGATTAGGTCAAGGTAGGTCTCAAATTAGGGTTGTAAACCCTAATTCACTAAGGTAAAGTGCAATTAAACTTAATACAAGTTTAATTGGGTGTGTGGAAACCTATTAAGAGTAAAACAACTCAATTAATTCATGTCTAGGTCAATTGGACTCTCACTGAGTCCATTTGGGCTGTATGTGATGAGATCAGGCTCAATTGGACTCAATGAGTCCAATTGAATAGACTGAAGAGATTGACCATGATCCAAGTCAATTAGGCTTGGTGAGGACCTAATTGGGTCCTTAGGTAGGTCTATAGGTTATGTACTAGGGTTAGGGCACCTTAATTTAGGTTCCCAGGGGGTTAGAATTGGGTTTAGGGAGCTAAAGATCCAAGATCAAGGCTTGAATCTCAAAACAGGGTTCGGAGGGTAGTTCTGGACGTCTAATAATAGTGTGAGATGTCTTATAGTGAAAAATTACAAGTCCAGACATGTTGTCTGGACATCCAACCAGAGTTAGGAGGGTTTCTAGGTTCTGTCTTGGGTATTCAAAAGAAATTGGGCATCTGACCAAGTATATGGACGTTCAGTAACATTACAGAAGTGGGTTTAAGGTGTGCGGGAGTTGGCTAAGGTTTCTAGACATCATATAACTCATTTGTACATCCAGATAGAGGCTAGAATTAGCATTTTAAGGTTTCCTATGGTGCGGTGACTTAATCAAAGGGTGGCTAAGGCTTGGGGAAGCCTCTAGGCTGTCCTAGGGCTAGGATGGACCTAAGTTCTTCATAATTTATTGCTTTATTCCTACTTAATAGAATAGCATACCTTAGCTCCCTTACATTATTATCTACTACATCTAATCTAGGTCTTCCACTCCAGCTCTGCTGCACAACCAGTTATTCTTTATTCTTTAGATCCAGCTTTAGATCCAGCTTTTGATCTAGTTTCTGATCAACTTATTACCTGCAATTGACATAATCAACCTAATCAGTACATTGTAGCATTATTTTATGCATAGCTAAAAGAAAGCAGTAAAAGTGCTAGTAATGCTTATGCATGCATGAATTACCTAACTTATGCTATGTCCTAGCCTAATTTAGGTCAATTAAGACATGATTGCTGCGCAATCATACCCCCATGCCTAAATCTTGCTAGTCCCTATCCAATGCGAGACTAAATTATTCATAGAAGTGTCCTTAAGGAATTGATTATTTTATCAAGTGTATGCCTAGAGATTGTTCTCCCTTATGTTTTCATCCTATGCTCTAGAAATCCATACAATCGTGAAAGTGTAGCTATGTAGCTTTTGCAACAGATTCAAGTGAAAAACTAATTCACCTCTAAAGCCTGTACTTGACCCCGAGTAAAAATTCTAGTAGGATAGGTAGACTTCTTCCCTCGGGGTATTCAAGATATTCTATGAATTCCACCCGGCTTTAAGCTTAGGTAGAGAATCTTAGAGGGAAAAGATTATATATTTGGTGGCTCACTCTCGACTGGTGCTAAATAGAGATTAGTACTATAGAATCTAGATTCCCAAATTATTAAGTAACTCAACTCAGAGAAAGACGAGAAAAACTATGCTCTCTTTTGGTTCCTTTGTATTCATTCTCTCGTTTTCTTTTTCTTTTTCTTTTCTTTCTTTTTATTAGAGCTCACAATCTCACCAGATTCACACATATGACCTTTATTTGGTGTCTCACTTGGCATTAACACTTTAATTGAGTTCCCATAACTTTGACACTAAGTCAGAATTCCTCAGCCAGTATTCGGGCGGTTAGAAACACAAGAAAGGTGGGTTAAGGCCATATTTGGTGGATCTCAAATTTATTTGGTGGTATTGCCTCAGTGCAACTGAAATAGACACTAAATATTCACACACTCTTTTTCTTTGCTTTTTATTTTTCTAGTTTTTTTTCTATTTTTTTCATTTTATTATTATTATTTTTTTCTTCTTTTTTTTTGTATATATATTTTTTCAACACAACATAGGCTAGCATATATACATTAACTTTATTGAGGAGGCATTGTTAGAGTTTGGTGGTACTCAAGTGACATTGGGTGGTTTATTTGGTGGAAGTGCTTACTCACAGCTTTGGGAGAGACGGATAGGATGGTGTATTTCTGACCTTGACATCAATACCCTCCTTCAGCCGAGGATTCCGTAAAGAATGGTCGTAACCATCTACCTTAGCCCTAGTTTTATGAAAACTTGCTCTCTGCGTATTCACCTTATTTGTTGGCTCTCAAAATTTTCCACAAAAATGTATACGCAGGAACCAAGAGCGGAAACTATGCCTAATCTCTGAGTATCATCACCTAATTATTTAGTATTCCGAATTCCTTGCACTAATCTTAGAGCACTAGCACACTCTACTCTCATCTCACACTATTTGGTGGATTTTTGGAGGAAAATTTGCCTAGCTCCCAAAACACTATCTAGGGGTTCAGGAGAAGAAGCACTACTTCTCGATAGTCTAATGACGTTTATCAGCCTTCACCGTGAATCCATTGCAAATTCTACGTGTGTGTGAAAAATTATACTGGATTCCAGATTACAGGAATCAACTAGAGGATAAAAATCCCTAATGCATTCTCTTAATAAAATAATCTTATTCTTGGATGCACTATGTATATATGCTATAAACAAGTAACCTCTTATATTCGTACTTCATGAAATTTCCCTTTCGGTTACATTCAACTTGACCCTAAATTTAGAATAAGAGGTGAGCGGGTGGGTCGGAAGTGGCTGTTGCGGATGATTTTTAGCTTCAATGCAAGCATTGGAGGTGGAGTTGGTTGTTCTTATATTTAGGATCCTAAGGTATGTTTGACATGCAGCTCTGGGGTTTTCCTAAATGTTGACATAAAAATTTTCAATTTTGTCTTATCTACCCTCCCCATGCCAAAGTTCTTGCATGTTCTCATTCATGAATTTAAAAGAAAATAAGTACAGCTGGGAGTAAATGGGTAGAAATCACCTGGAATTGCTCTTGAAATTTTAACATTCAGCATCGGCCAACCTGACAATATGCAATATGCGAAAAGGAAATATGCTTAAAGAAAAATATGCTATGTATAAAAATGGTTATGTATAGATGATGGTAGAATGTGGAATATGCTATCTATACGTGCTAAGTTCAACACCTCCAGCTGGGCGAGAACTTACTCAAATATATCAGTTCTAGCATAGGAGCCAGTGAAGATTAAGAGAAAGATGTGCTCGTATGCTCCTAGAGTCAGTGGCTGGAGATGCAAACCAATTGATTGTGCACCTCTACTCCAAAAAGTCTAGCTATAAGAAAGTGTGGAGTGGTGGTGGAAAATAAAGGATAATTAGAGGGGGGATCATGATGTTGATTCAATTGATTTATCATGTCCCACAATTCAGCAAGAAGTTGCTAAGGGAGTAGATCAAAATGTATCTCAGAACCAGAATCTAAGTCATAGGAATCGTCATAATGATAATTGACATCAAACATCATGCCCTCTCCAAGATCTAGATCATACGGGGGTATTCATGAAAGTAGAAGATCTGTGGGGAGGTCACTGAAATCCTCGTCAAAAATGGGAATAGGAGTAGGCTCGATGGTGGGAATCTGATGATCTATATGTATGTGAATTCCTGCTAATTCGCTACCTATGACATAATCGGTTGTGACTGCATTAATAGGAAACTCGTTAGCTGTGGTCACGTCTTCTTGTAACAAGGGAGATCCAATAGTGTACGGATCAGGATAGCTAGATTCAGGGGTGCTGTGGTCAAAAACACACCTTAAACAATCGGATCCTCGGGGAGATATGTGTAGTGTAGTGGTCTCAGTCCCGTGTGGATCGAGGTCCAAGAACCCTGATAGTGCAGACGAATGAGACATTGGGTCGTCACAAACGAGACCAATGTTACCACAGTATGTCAAATCTTTGTCCTCACCATCCTCCTCTATGCGATCACAGTCAAAATTCCTTGATGCCCTGAATATGTCAAGTCAAAGTTGCTTACTACCTAGGGCTATCTCCATACACCCGAATGCACAATCAATGTCTGCTCGGGCTATCGCTAGAAATGGGAGATCCAAAATGATTGGTGCATCTCGGAGATTAGGAGGAACCTCCATATCGAGAATGAAAAAGTCCGTAGGAAAGCAGAATCCACGGGCTTTTACGATCACGTTCTCAACCACCCCTCGGTGTTTTTACTGATCTATCAGCTAGCTGAATCATGACCGAGGTTGGCTTTATCTACCCAAATCGAAATCGATCAAATACGACAGTGGGAGTCAGGTTGATGGACGAACCCAGATCTAGAAGGGCCCAATCAAATGTAGAATCCTGCAAGAAGCAGGATATGAGTGGGGTACTAGGGTCTTTCTTTTTCGGTGGTAAGTCAGCTAGAATCACGGTGCTAGCCTCTTTTGACAGTACCATCTGTCATCCAATTCTAGGCTATCGCTTCGAGGAACAATAGTCCTTGAAGAACCTAACGATAGTAAGGATGTGATCAATTGCCTCAAGGAGAGGGACCTGAATATGTACTTCCTTGAACATTGACTTCAGGTCCTCAAAATTCTGCATGTCCTTCTTTCATACTACATTTCACATTACAGCCTTGAGGAAAGGGACAGGAATCTTAGGGTCAAGTGGCCTCTTACCCTTATCTACCGTAGGTGGCTCCTGAGATGAAGGAGTCAAACTCGCCTGCAGCAAAGGGTGAGAAAAATCAGGACCCGCCTACCTACGTGGTGGGTCAAATGTCTTCCTTCCACTCCTTAATGAGACAACATTTGCATCAGCTTGCTGTCCATGAGGTGGTGGGGGAAAGGAAGGGGCAAAGTATGCGGGGTTCTGTATCAAAGGTGACTGGCCTTGAGCGTAACTAGGTGGTGTAGTGATTAGCCCATAGTTGTGGGCTACTTAAGTATTTGAGTGCCTAGATATTAGGTTAATTCTAACATTTATTTAACATAAATTAGGATGTAAATAGATTAATTCATATTTCTAATTCAATTATATAATTCATGCATCTTATTCATATTTAAATGCATTTAGAATTAACTTAGAATTGCATTAGTTAACTAATTAGGTACATTGCATGCATTAATTTAGGTTAACATAAAAGTTGAGGGTTTGTATATAAATAACCATAATATTTTATCATTATTTTTTTACTCTTCTTCTACGTGCAACGGCTGCATTTCTTCCTCCAGCTGTCGCAGTGAACAACCCAATCAAGGAGGAGCGGATGTGTTGGATCTGGTCGGGCAGCTGATTTCAAAAGAGAGGAGGAGGTAGCCGAGCTCACTAGGCCTCCACCACCGACCCACCACTGTGCAGAGAGTTCTTTCTTCCATTCCACACCGTCAACCTCAACCATGGCGACGAGTCTCCACCACCGTGGGTGTGTGGTGTGACAGGCCACACCGCCATCCAGAGCTCGTCCGCATTACCATGAGCACCTCAACATGCATCTCCCTCGCCGCCGTCACCAACAACCACCACCGCAGCCACTGCATTTTCATCTTCTCAGTCAATTAAGACGTCCGAGAAATTTCCCGGATGTCTGAAGCTCCTACATCACACCTTCATCTTCCTTCCCTGTCCTTAGTTCTTCTTCTAGCCACCGGTCACAGCCTGCAACAACCACACTCACCCGCTCACTCCACGCCTGCCCGCACGACCTCCAGCAGTCCTCCCGCGCCCTCCAGCCTTCGTGCGCACCCGCGCCCACCGCCAACAGTGCACACATTCGCCTGCAAGCCTCCCCGTCCACGCCAACGTGCAACACCGGCTGCAGTGCTCACCTGCACGCAGAAGTAGAGCCGCCCTCCTCCATCGCACCCGCGCCATGCCTTCCACCTACGCATGCCCCTGCTGTGCCTCACCGCCACTTCCAGCGCGCGCTCGCCAGCACCTACAGCCTTCCCGCGCCACACCTTCCACCAACAGCAGCACGCCCACGCCTCCAGCCAGCGTGCAGCACCGGCTCCAGCCCTCACCAGCACGCCTGCAGCAAAGGCCTCCACCCCCACTTGACCGCCAACAGTGCGTGCACCCGCCAGCAGCGCCACCTCCACACGTGCGTAGTCCCCTGCGCACCCACCTGCAACCTTCCCACGCCTACGCACGCTCACCGTTTCCAGCCACTCTCGCCGGAGCTCCGTTCGACCGACTCCGACCACCGCTCGACGTGCAGCTGCCACCACCGCGATGGCCTCGCTTCAACCACCTGCATGTGCGAACCTCTCCTCGATTGAACCTCTCTCCCGATCGCGAGGAGGAGAGAGGTAAAATGCTCTGTTATGGAGTTAATTAGTTATTACATTTCGTGCCATCGCCAGGAAAAAGACTCTTGATTTATGAATATTTTATTGTGGTAAAATTTACAACTTCATACTCAAGTTCTCTTACAATTGCATCGCTTTTGTAATTAACATTGGTTTTGGAATTTAAATGTGCATAAATTTTCTTTAATACATGTCAATGGAAAATTGAATAAAATCATCGTATGTTTATTGAATATTTCAGTGAGGAAAAATTGCACATCTACCCTTATGTTTTCAAGATATTGTGCATCTTCTTTCCGTCGCATTTCATGTTAGATTTGACTACGGATTTCTCACGAGATTGAACGAATATGAAATAAGTGAGATGATATTATTTCATCATTGCCTCCCTATGGATACGACCTGCTCTTCTGCTAGTGGTTATTTCTTTTTAAATACTGATTAGTCGATTTTTCCACCACATAAATTACAAACGACTTTAAAGCGAACAATAGACTCGTCATGTAGGAGGCGCCAGTAATGTGGCGTGTGCCTGTCCCTGTGGTGCCTAAAACCTTGGCAGGGTGCCTCGGTTCTACACATACCGAGGGTTCGAGATAGGTTGAGAGGGCAAGGCTCCCTGAGTCTTATGCTCCTGCAACAATTGGTTTTGCATGTTCTGTATAGTCTGTACTGGCCAGCCATCGCCTTCATTATCTGCATGCTATCCTACATAGACTTCCTCATCAATTCTTGCAGCTCCTCTTTTAGTGCCTCCAGAGGGTTAGCCCTCTTTGAAAGGTGACCGGCAGCTTGGTGCAGCGGTAGTATATAGAATGGGGTTACTGCTGCTGAGACGAGAATGGCTACTACCTAGGGTATGTGTTTTGCACATTCCTGTATTGCCTAGTCTGGTAGTGTAGGTCTTGATGTGGTCACTGTGAGTTACTAGACCAGGAGAAGTTCGGATGCTGGCACCAACCAAGGTTATACGTCTCTGAATATAGGTTATTACGCTCATATCCTTGAATAGCACTGACGTCCTCGTAGGTCAAAGACGTCTGAGATGTATATCCATTAAGGGGATATATATTATAGTCAGCGGGTGGTGCGTAACCCTGGTCATATGGTGCCAAATCAGGATTGTTTACGGGACCCTGATATATAAGATCTCATAAATAAGGAGAGGATGCATCCTGAGTGAGTAGATTAACTCGAGCAGAAAGGGCTCAGGGTGCATAATAGGGTCTTGAAGTAGTAGAGTTTAGGTCAGATTGACCTTGATTAATTTGGTCAATCTTTTTTTTGATCAGTTTATTCTATCAAGCTACTTGATAATGATATCCATCTCGACTCGAATAGACTAAGTGTGAGCCTCATGGATAGCAACTCACTGCTGGCCAGACCACTGGAACTGGTTCATGGACGCGGCATTCATCGAGTTCTCCGCCAAAGATTTAATAACTCAAATGCACCATTCTCATCTTTTGAGAGGAAATTCCTGCCACTAGATGCATCGGCCAGATACCGATGTGTGTCATCCATCCCATGGTAAAAGATATGAGCTAGGTGCCATCTGGGCACACCATGGTGCGGGCATTTCCGGAGGAGGTCGTGAAATCGATCCTAGGTGTCATGTAACTTCTCCCCAGCTCCTTGGGAGAAAGTCGTGATCGCATGCCTCATCGCGTTCATTCAACCGATCAAGAAGAACTTTTGTAGGAATTCACGTCGTAATTCCAGCCAGGTTCCAATCGGCTTCCCAATGGTTTTGAATTAGTACGAAGCTTTGTCACCCAGAGAAAATGAGAAAAGCTTCATCAGAACAATCCCAAGATAAACATTCCTGGGTTGAATCATTTCTACGAGTCAACTCAGGTCCTCTAAGTGCTGGAATGGATCTTCGCTTGAGTTTCCATAGAAAAGACTATTGATCAAAACCAATCACATTAGGTTTGAGCTCAAATGCATCTCCGCCTATGGGGATTCGGACTAAGGGTGTGATGATTGGTGCAGCTGGATCATAGAAATTCTGAAGTTGTTCTCCTCGCAGTGGATGCTACATTCTTTCAAGCGTTGTCAAGATACAGTCCATGCTCTGCTGATGCCGCTCCTCTGATTCAACAACTCGGGCTTCCAGATGAGCCATCGGGTCCAAATTACCTACATCTTGACCAGATCTAGGTCCAGGTCCAGGATAAGGGTTAGCCATCTCGGCTAAGGGAGTAGAAGAAATGGGGGGAGAAGATGGTCCGAGCGAGGTGACTCACCTCCTTGGGAGTGACTCCCAAGGTCCAACTAGTCAAGGTCTGAGTAACCTCCTTCCTTGCATACACCACCCAACCCCTGGGTTGGTGTAGCCAAGCCAAACAAGGCTAAGGCCCTGTCAATCGGATGGTCCTTATGATCAAATGACTAGACTTTTTCGTTTAAAGTTTGAATTCCTAAAGAAAAATTCATCGTACAACTGACTGAAAGTGATTGCCACCTCTCAAGCTAACCTAGCCAGTCTGGTTACGAGGGGACTCAGGGGAAGGTTCTTCCTTTGGCTCATGCCTTCGGTTCCATTACCCCTTAATCGCAGTCATTTAACACTACCCCGCAGACTTAATCACCAGGTTCGGCAAGAGAGGTTGAAGCCACCCAGTATGACAACGAATTCAGGTTTGCTTACGTGCTTTAAAATTAATTTGAGCTCATTTTTCCCCAGTTGGAGTTTGTGGTGTGTGGCCCACAAGGTGACCAAGCTCACCAGCTAAACACTAGACTTGACTAAGCCTAGGTTGGCCCAAATGTGGCCTCTAGAATGTAACCCTAAAGGTGTAACCTAGGGTTCATGCAATTCTAGGGTCCTTTTCTTCTTTCTTTTCAGCAGACCAACGAAACACAAATAATTCTCTGGATAAAATTTGAATCCAAATAAATTGAAATTTTGCAAGTAGATTCTTTTTTTAGTTATCTTTTCAGGGAATATTTTTTTGTGATTTTTATTATTTCAATCAAATTTCTAGAGATTTTTTAATGTCTGGGGGTCAGAACTAGAATTGTGACCCCTGGTCGATTTTTCAAATTGAAATAGTATCAAATGATCTTCAAAAATTTGGAAAAACATGGAAGATAAAGCGAATGATATCAGATTTTAAACCCCACAATTTTTTGTCAAAACAGATTTGCGGATTGCTTAGAATTGCTTTTTGAAATTTGAAACATTTCAAATCTGGGTCAGTCTGACCCCCTTGCACTTCTCAAATTTTTAAAAATTTTGTACTTAGAATTTTTCCAAATGAATGATACCATTTGAAAGGGGATTTAAAAATGAAGGTCTAACCCAAATTTCAGAATTTTTTGCTCATTAATACTTAGGCAATTGAATTTTGAAATCAAAATTTGAAGCCTAATTGAAAATCAGAAGGTGGTGGAGAAGATTTTGAATAGGTGTTTGAATTTGAAATTCAAACTTTCCACCAAAATATTTTTTTTTTCAAAAAATTTTGAAATTTTTTTTGAAGGAAAAGCTTTTTTTTTCGAAAAAAAAAATTTTTCCTTTATTTTTTTCAAGTAAACTAACCTAAGATTCAAATGGTGGCCTAATCCAACTACCTAGACTTCTTTTTTTTTTTCACGAAAAGAAATAGGCTTTTTTTTTCAAATGAAATTGCTAGAAAGAAATCTAACCTAGGGTTGAAAAAAAAGGGAAATCCTAATCTAAGAGGAGATGTGCACCTCATGATTTTGCTGCCCCTGATGTGTGGGCAGATCCCATTTTTCCTATTTTCCTGCTCATTAAAAGACAAGCAAAAGAAGATTTATCAGTGATAATTCAAGAGATCGAAATAGAAAATGACATTGCTTCCCTAGCAAAGGCGCCATTTGACAAGATCGCATTTCTCGTGCGTGTTTTGAAAATAGAGATCTCGTCATACTATAGTGCATGAAAACACTCATTAAAAATAATTTATAAAGATAAGAAGACTTGAGTCCCGGTCGTTCGTCTCTGGGAGGTGTTTATGGAAATGCAGATTTGAAATCGATCTCTCTTGCTCTACTTATTCAAAATCGCATGTCGATTTTTGCTAAGTTCGTATTTATGCACAACATGCTTAGTTGCCAGAATATCAGAAATTAAAACATGCAACTTCAATTACACAAGAATATTCCAACAAGGCTCATGGTGATTTTCACTAATAGATATATATACATATATATAGAAAAAGATTTTCATTGATTCATGTTGGTGTTTGCAACATAAAGCTCATGGAAAGCTTGTAGAGGAATGCTTGAAAACATAAATCAAGCTAGCAGAAAACGATCGCATACATGAATCTAAGGGTCGATTATGCATGCATCATTAGGGAAGAATTTAGAGCTACACTATTAAGTAGTAAAACTATGAAGAACTATCAGAACTAAGGGCATTCAGAGGTAGGCTCCGATGGCCTTTGACTTGGTTGAGAGGAGAAGGAGGGGCAGCCAATGGTGCTTAGGCCAGCCCTTGGAGAGAGGTTGAGAAGGTGATCCAACATCTTGGCATGGAGGTGGTGGTGACCTTGGTGAAGCTACTCGTTAAGGTGAAGTGGAGGTGGAATGAAGCTAAGCTGAAATGGAGCTAAGAGTGGATGGGTGCAAATGGCCACCCCTTAGGTCTTTTTATAGACCTGAAGGAAGCTCTCAAGAGAATTATGTAATTCTCTAGAGAGGCCTATGGTGGGCGCTCGTGGGAGAGTGAGAGAGAGGATGGATGGTGGTTTTTAGATCCACCAAATGTGGATCTAAAAATTGAATGGCTCTTGGTTGCTAATTGTAGCAACCAAGACAACAACACTTGGTAGAGAGTTCTAGAGAACTCTAGGGTAGGTATTTTTGTGTGGATGATGTGTGTGGGTCAAAACTTAGGTGGCTAGGTTGATTAGGTTAGGTTCTAGTGGGTTAAGGTTAAGGTAGGTCTCAAATTAGGGTTGTAAACCCTAATTCATTAAGGTAAAGTGCAATTAAACTTAATACAACTTTAATTGGGTGTGTGGAAACCTAATTGAGAGTAAAACAACTCAATTAAGTCAAGTTTAGGTCAATTGGACTCTCACTGGGTCCAATTGGACAGTGTGTGCTGATATCAGGGCTCAATTGGACTCAATGAGTCCAATTGAATAGACTGAAGAGATTGACCATGATCCAAGTCAATTAGGGTTAGTGAGAACCTAATTAGGTCCTTAGGGAGGTCTAGAGGTGATGTACTAGGGTTAGGGCACCTTAATTTAGGTTCCTAGGGTGTTAGAATTGGGTTTAAAGAGCTAGAGATTCAAGATCAAGGATTTAATCTCAAAATAGGGTCTGAAGGGCAGTTCTGGATGTCTAATAATAGTGTCAGACATCTTATAGTGAAAAATCAAAAGTCAAGACCTATTGTCTGGACATCCAATCAGAGTTAGGAGGGTTTCTAGGTTCTATCTTGGGTATTCTACAGAAATTAGACGCCTAATAAAGTATCTAGACGTCCAATAACACTACAGAAGTGGGTTTAAGGTGTGTGGGAGTTGGCTAAGGGTTCTGGACATCCTATTACTCATCTGGACATCCAGATAGAGGTCGAAATTAGGGTTTTAAGGTTTCCTAGGGTGTGGTGACTTAATCTAAGGGTGGCTAAGGCTTGGGGAAGTTTCTAGGCTGTCCTAGGTCTAGGATGGACCTAAGTTCCTCACAATTTATTGCTTTATTCCTACTTAATAGAATAGCATACCTTAACTCCCTTACATTATTATCTGCTACATCTAATCTAGGTCTTCCACTCTAGCTCTACTGCAACACCAGTTATTCTTTGTTCTTCAAATCCAGCTTTAGATCCAGCTTCAGATCTAGCTTCTGGTCGTTATTACCTGTAATTGACATAATGCACCTAATCATTACATTATAGCATTATTTTATGCATAGTTAAAAGAAAGCAGTAAAGGTGCTAGTAATGCTTATGCATGCATGAATTACCCTAACTTATGCTAAGTCCTAGCCTAATTTAGGTCAATTAAGACCTATGATTACTGCGCAATCAAAGTCCTCAAGATATTTACCTACCATATATGAAAATATCGCTAACATGCAACATTGAAAAGTGGTGAGTGCGTTGCATAGACCAAATGGCATCCTATGAAACATGTATGTACCGTAGGGGTAGGTAAAGGTTGTCTTGTCTTGATCTTCAGGATGGATTGCCAGCTGATTATATATGGAGTACCCATCAACAAAATAGAAAAATTGATTTCGCACCAGTTTCTCAAGAATCTTGTAAATGAATGGGAGTGCGAAATGATCTTTCTTCGTGGAGGCATTCAATCTCTGATAGAGTATGCAAACTCTCCATGAATTCTCAATATGAGTCGGGATGGTCTCTCCAGATTTAGTCATAATCATGATGAGCCCTGCCTTCTTACGCACAACTTGGATGGGGCTCACCCAGTCGCTGCTAGAGATCGATTAGATGATACCAGCATCTAACCACTTGATGATCTCTTTCTTCATGACCTCTTGAAGGTTTGAATTGAGTCGTCTTTGCATTTCTCGAGATGGTCATGAGCCCTCTTCGATGTAGATATGATGTGTACAATAAGAGGGGCTTATCCCAGTCAGCTCATCCAGAGTCCATTCGATGGCCCTTCGATGTTGCTAGAGAATAGAAATTAGCTTTGTTTCCTGATTAGGTGTGAGTTGGGAATTGATAATCACAAGAAATATTTGATTGGAACCAAAAAGGACATACTTCAGATGATCTGGGAGGGGCTTCAAATCCAGCACTGGGTTATCAGTAGTGGGTGGGGATTTGAGATGGGCCTCAGAAGATAAAGTGGAAGCTATGGGTAGGTCTAGATCAGCTCTAGGCTTCTCTATCTGTAGGTTAAGATTGTCTTGCTGTTGAGGTTCAGGGGTTAGCAGGTTTTCCTTCTGAAATCGGGTCCTCAACCAATGAACTGATGTTGCATACTTCTATTTCCCTACAGTTTATTCTTTTCTAGGCCTTAAAGATATCAATCCGTAATGTCTTGTTCCAGAATTTTAATGCGATTTGGCCCTCTTCACAATTAATGTTGGCCATGGCTATGGCTGGGAATGATCTCCCTAAGATGATTAGTGTATTTCTCATGTTCTCAAGAGTATCCATATCTAATACGATGAAGTCCACTAGGAAGTATAAATCTCAAATCCTAACTAAAACATCCTTGAGCACTCCTCTAGGTGACTTGATTGATTTGTCTGCTAACTGCAAGGTCACCTCAGTCGGTTTGAACTCAATTTCCTTGAAATGATCTAGCAAAGATGTAGGGATAAGGTTTATGGAAGCTCCTAGATCCAATAAAGCTCGATCAAATTCTAGGTCACCGATCTTACAGGAGATCAAAGGCGTACCAGGATCTTTCACTTTCTGTAGGAGTTTGTTTATAATATTGAGCTAACTTGCTTAGACAATATGATCGGACTCCCATCCATGTTTCACGGCATATGCTTCGGTGTACATAAGTCCTTCAGAAATCGCACGTAAGCTGGTACGTGGTGAATCACATCCATCAAGGGGATATTTATCTAGACTTGCTCGAAGAGCTTGACCAGATCTTCATCAAGTGCCAAGGGATTGGGTTTCCTCTTTCCTTTTTAAATGGCTCAGTAAATGGAATCTTTGTAGATTCCTCTAGGATTTGTTCAAGCTCTGGATCAGGTATAGGAGTGTCCTAGATATCCATCCTAGGGTTAGCCTCTGAACAACCAAGTTTAGAGTGGCTAGGATAAGGTGGATGCTAAGTCGATTTGCCACTGTGGGTGGTAATAGCGTGATGTAAACATGTTTACAGTACTTAAGATGTCTATTTATGCATGTTCTTAAGCATAGAACTGCATTGCATGCTATAAATATTGCATAACATGCATCATCTTGCATTTAGATTAGTTTAAATAAAATGGAGGTTAATTGTCTCCTTTTATGTTCAGGGACAGGGTCAACTTTTTATCGGGGCCTCGGATCGAAGATCCAACCATACAAATGTGATCAGGGCGACGATTGGAGTTCAACGACTCCAAGATCGCCCTAATCAGACATCTGTAGCATCAGATAGAGATCGGGGAACCCTAGAAGATTAAGGGCCAAGATGATATGAATCCACACTTCAAATGACAAATCTGACTACACGGATAGATTCGGATCGACAATCGCAGCCTAACAGTGTGAAAATCAAGTCAATCGGACACCCGTGGCACCATTTACATCATCCAGAAGATGGACGGCTAAGATGGCACCACGTGGTGCCATCTCGGCCGCCCAATAGACTGCACGCATCAGTTGAAGGCCTCTGCATTAGCCCTTCCCCACTGTTGGATCAAGATCGAAAGGCTACGACGTGCCCGCGCTTAAGTTAAGCACTTGACACAAATGTGCCCACAACGCGTTGGTCGAGTGCTCTAACGCGAAGTGTAGGCACGCATTCGAGCCTCACCACGCTGCAATTGGAGCGGAGGCGTGCACCCGATCGACCGCATGATCGCGATCCAGCAGCTATGGGTGCTCAATCCATTTCACGCGCTATCACACACCCACGCGTGACGCGAGATCGCACGTGGACGTTGTGTGGAGAGGAGGCGGGCGGAGAAGCGAGTTAAGCCATCCGATCTCATGATCGGACGGTTAGGATTGGCTGAACATGAGAAGGCATTGCACGTAGAGGACATGAGTGGGTGCACGAGCGGCTGACCCACTACGCCCATGATGGGGCTTTAGTGACGGTTTTATCCGTCACTAAAGACCCCTGATTTAATGTCTTTCAAATTAAAATGACCAAATTACCCTCACTCCTTGCAACTGTATAAGGAGACCCCCTTCACATGAAATTCTCATCCCTTCCTTCTCTTCTCTCCCTCTCCAAAGCTCAAGAGAAGCTTGTCCCACACCCGGGATGCTTCTCGCGAGATAAAGTCAATTTTTTGTCCCCCTTTCAGAAGCGGATCCTGCGACGACGACGGCGTGCTGCCCCATTCCCGTTCTTCTCACTTCACCCTCCTTCGTCTTGCTTCATTCCCCGTCGTCCTGGCGGCGTCCCGTCTGGCTTGTCCTCCAAGTGACCGTCGAGGACGATATCTCTCTCCCCATTCTTTTTACTACTTTCTAGAATAGATTTACTGCTTTCTAGTGTAATCATTTTCCTGCTTTCTAGTCGTAGTGAGTAGTGTAATGAACAATCTTGTTTTTAATGAATTCCATGTTGATTCTACATCTCTTTTTTGCTTTTTTGTTTGTAATATTCTCTCTCACTCTCATTCTCTCTCTCTTCTATTTAGTGTAAATTGATAGATAATTTCTAATCAATTATTCTACCTCATGACAAATAAAACAAACGCATGTTTTTAAATCAAACGTCTGCTTCCCTGAGTTCGACCCGGGATTTCTATTCCGGTGTAAATTTTATTTGTTGAATCGGAGTTCTGTGCTTTCATACTACAAGGACAGGTTTTCAAAACCAAACACATTAGCGTACCAACTTGTAGTATGAACATTTTGGTGCCGTTGCTGGGGAGGTGACACTATTTGATTTTTTCACGTTTTCCAACTTACGAATCATTTACCTCACTTCTCTCCTTTCATATTGTGATTGTAGGTACTCTTTTGAGATGAGCAAATGTGGTAGATTGGAGTAAAGTACTGTTGAAGGTTCTGTAAGTTATCCCCCACCTCCCACCCATTAGTTTTCATTTCACCACATAATAACACAAACATCAATCAACCTAGGTGTTCTTATAAACTCTAACGTTAGTTTTGTTTGTTTGTTTGACACCCACACCTGCCTCAACCTCCACAATTAAAAAGAAAAATAAAAAAAAAAATTCACAAAGGTACACAACCTCATCTGATTTTCAAACTCAACCGGTAAACCGATCTTTGGAACCGGTACACACATCCAAACACATAATTGAGTAGAAATTAGATTAGGTAATCACTTGTGTGCCTAATTAAGTGGTGCAATAGGCTAACTATTTGAGTTGATTGGGCCGCACCACTTCAATTAAAATCAACTCATCAAGTAGCTGCTGATTAGGTTCAACTCTTAGGGATTTACCAGGCACTCCACATTTTTCTTAAGCTTCAAAGGAAAACATCTTCACCAGTGCTTTCAAAACTTGGTGTACCAATAAACTTGTTTGAAAATACCTAAAGTTGAATCCTAAAAGCTACTAAGCACGATTTGAACCATAAAATTCATCGCATCAAAAGTAATCTTGCTTGAAAACCACTGGTTTTGCATGCACACACACATCAATCAATCATTAATGGTACAACCTAGATAAAGGGCCCATCACATTCCAAAGCACATTCAAACCTAGCCCTAAATAAAATAGAGTAGACGTTGGCCTTAAGGATTCGACTTGCTCTTCAGAGCCCAGAATGAGATTATTTTCGATTAGTATGTTTCTACTGTTCAATCTGATGTCTAGCTAGGGGAGCAAAATCAAACGATCGTGGCTGGGGGGTACACTAGGAACCATAGGCGTAAGCCGAAGGGAGAACCTTCTCCCCAGTCCCTCCTTCGAACAGGTTGGGTTGAACAGATAGAAATAGATCAAATCATTCCTTTATCTCAAGATGGGTTGTGAGAGTCTGTAGGTCTTTAGGCTAGACCACTTAAGGACATGTTTGATTGCTTGTATTGCAGGGCGCCTTTCTTCCTCCCATTTATCATGAATCTTTCCACATATTATACGCATTCCCGCTCTTTCCCTCCTATTTTGAATTATCCTCAACATGTCGATTATCCCGACTCGTACTGTAATCAACATCAGTTAGTTGGGATAACTCAGATTGGAGATACAATTCAGGACCTCCGTGTTTAGGGTCTAACCCTGAACACTATAATTGTGATTTTTATCCTTCTTAGAGCCACATCGATTATAGATCGTCAACCTTTCATGGACAACCTAATACAATCTACAATCAAGAAGGATACACTGATCCTTACCCATCATCTGATTACACTGCCTTTAGGTCATCACCACCTTTTGAACAATCCGAAATGACCTATTGTCAGGAAAGGTATAACGAATCTCAATTCGTTAACTCTACACTGATCCCAAACCTGCCCAACCCTGAAACAACTCATTTCGTTTAGGGTAACCAGGTTCAAGATAAGGTTCTGGCTAACTTGAGGAATATCATACAAACTTTAGAAGTTCAGCCAACACCTTCCATTGAAAGATTGGAGCCCCTGATTGAAATGATTGATGATTTGAACAAGTATATGTTGGATTGGCTTCATGATGTTAAGGATAAGAACCCGGGTGAGTTTCTACTTGGGAAGTTAGCGAAATTGACGATGAGATTTATGGTTTCTTTGGTTCAATCGTGGGATTATTCCCAGGATGAACCCCCTTCAGGAAAGCCAATTTCAGAACCTACTCAAGCACCTGTTGGGGGGACACGTGTTACGAGGCTGACTAGATTGAATTAGAGCAACCAATTAAGGATGATCTGATTTCTTCACCTAAGATCCCTAAGCCAGGGTACAAGGAAACGTATGTCTCCATGGATCAGAAAGTGATAGATGATTTTGGGACATACATTAATACGGATCTTGATTTCTTTGATTCTGATGGTGAAGATTCAATTTGCAAAGTCTCACGTGAGTTTACAGAATATGATTTCTGTGAGACGATTGGGCTTGAGGAATCTGAAAGATCATTTGATAGCCCAATAACTGAGGAAACTGATTTTATTGGGGCTCACATTACGGATCCAGAATCGCATTTTCTGGAGGATTCAATCAAATGCCCTGATTGTCAGTTACACCCCATTGAGCTTATCGATGATTCTATTTTTGAGATAACTAGACACAAGTCAATTCTGATTCAGCCACATCTTTTAGACTTGGAGATTTCAGACGAGGTGATTAATATGCAAGAGGTCCCGAAACTTGACATTCTGAATGAGGAGAACAGAAGCTGGGAAGTTCTAATTTGGGAAGCAAACTTTGGAGGAAGTAGAAGACTGCATCTAAGGGTTCCATTTCATCTGAAACCATCAAACCAGGACCCTTACGACATCTATTCTGAGGATGTCCAACCCAAGCCCACATTCATTGATTATCCTTTAGAGCTTGAATTCTCTATAACCCGACTTTTTGGTCTTGAGTTGCATCCTCATAAATAATAGGCTCGACCCCGCTTGCATACTGATTTTATGTCTTGGGTAATTTTTATCCAGAACCTGAGATATTCTTGATTATGGGGTATGGGTCAGCACCACAATCTGGTCCACATCTGTGGAGATCCATTGGTAGGTCAGAGGTTTCTTCTCTTTATTCTGATTCTGACCTGCACTTGTGAATTCTTTATTTGTCTTCTTTGTATAGTGTGCCCAGCTGAAGGCACTAAATTCAGCATGTATACAGTTCTTTTTAGTTTTTATCTCGAAGCAAACCCGACATTCACGCAATTCAGGTGCTTTCTACTCTATTCCACTCTGTTTTATGTCTTTTTAATACAATGAGAACATTGCATTAGATAGGAATGGAGGGGTGGATATTCATATCTAAATTAATTTGTCAGCTCTGTAGATTTGTTTTATTTTCTTTTATTTATATTAAAAAAAATTATGGAATTAGGAAAGACTTGGGTTTAAGAAAATTTTCAATCTTAGGAAATGCTACATTACGATTTGAACACAAAGACCCTCCAGGTCTTCAGACTTAATCAGCCTGTGTATCCATTAAAATGTGGATTTTTCTTTCGAGTCCTCGCCATGTTAATTCTATCGTAATTGGAGTAAATAAGTTTGGGTGATAAGTACATGACTTATCAACCTGCCCTCTGATTTGAGGGAACTTTAAGCCTAAAGCATCTACACACTATCTTGTCACTGACTCGTTAATCAACGATTCTAACGGAAATTAGGTAGCTAATGAACCTTCTAGGGTGATATGGCTGGCAAGTTATAGTGGGTAATAGCCCATAGGTAGGTTATCTAGAGCCTAGTCACAGGACCTTTCTCTTTTTGCTGCCTTTAGGTAAATCTTAGACCAGGGAAGCCACCTACTTAGAAAAAAAGAGAGTCAAAAAGAAAAGAAAAACAAGAAAAAAAAAGGAAAAGGAGAAAAGAAAAAAAAAGGCCACACTTTGCTGCACGAGTATGTCTGGCAAGTTGTTGGTGGTAACAGCTCATCGACCGATTGTCCAAAACCTAGCTCAATAAATGCACTGAAAATTCCCAAAACACTTAGGAAGAAGCAAAGAAGTAGAATAAATCGGGGAGACATACACTAGATTCACCCTTGTGTTGACCCCGTAAAAATAAAAGTAGGGAGAAAGCTACCTGTTGTAAAGATACACCTTTAGGCAAAATTCTCTTTTTAAGGTCACCTAGAGGAAGTAGAAATCTAAAGTCCGTTTTTACTGCCGATCAATGAGTCTTTCATATTCACAATAAGATGCTTAGAACTTAGGGTTCTCATCAAATCTTGGGTGAGTTGAATGGCCGTAGAAAGCCACTCCTAAACCCTAAAAATTGAAAATCCAAAAAAATAAGAAAAGAAGAAAAAGAGAAAAAGAAATTTTTCTTTGAATAAGGCGAGGGCTTGAGGCGGTCTGCATTTTGGCAGATACCCGGGAACTGTTGTGTCTTTGAAAGTTCAGATCCTAAGTAAACATTTTCTTAATGATTGAAAATAACTCATGCCTAGGTAATCCAACCTAATTCTTTTATAAATAGCATATAGTTTTTGCTAGGGACTAGCAAAAGATAGGCAAGGGGGTATGACGTAAACATGTTTACACTATTTCAGATATCTACTTATGCATGTTCTTAAGCATAGAATTGCATTGCATACAATAAATATTGCATAACATGCATCATCTTGCATTTGGATTAGTTTAAATAAAATGGAGGTTAATTGTCTCCTTTTATGTTCAGAGACAGAGCAAACTTTTTATCAGGGCCTCGGATCGAAGATCCAACTGTACAGATGTGATAAAGGCGACAATTGGAGTTCTACGACTCCAAGATCGCCCTAATCAGACATCTGTAGCATCCGATAGAGATCGAGAATCGAAGAAGATAAAGAGCCAAGATGGTGTGAATTCACACTTCAAACAACAAATCCGACTGCACAGATGGATTCGGATTGACGATCGTAGCCTAACGGTGTGAAAATCGAGTCAATCTGACACTCGTGGCACCATCTACATCATCTAGAAGATGGATGACCAAGATGGTGCCACGTGGCGCCATCTCGGCTGCCCAATTGACTGCACACATCAGCTGAAGGCCTCTGCATCAACCCTTCCCTGCCGTTGGATGAAGATCCAATGGCTACAACGCACGTGCACTTATGTTAAGCGCTTGACACAAATGCACCCACAGCATGTTGGTCAAGTGCTCTAACACGAAGCGTAGGCGCACGTTCGAGCCTCGCCGCGCTGCAATTGGAGCGGAGGCGCATGCCCGATCAACCGCACGATCGTGATCCAGTGGATACGGCCGCTCAATCCATTTCATGTGCCATCGCATGCCCACACGTGACGTGAGATCGCACGCAGACGTTTCGTGTAGAGGACGCGGACGGAGGGGCGAGTTAAGCCGTCCTATCTCACGATCGGAAGGCTAGGATCTGCTAATTGTGAGAAGGCATTGCGCCTAAAGGAGACGAGTAGGTGCGCAAGCGGTCGTCCCACTACGCCCACAATGGGACTTTAGCGACGGTTTTATCCGTCACTAAAGACCCCTAATTTAATGTTTTTCAAATTAAAATGACCAAATTGCCCTCACTCCTTGCAACTATAAAAGGAGACCCTCTCCACACGAAATTCTCATCCCTTCCTTCTCATCTCTCCCTCTCCAAAGCTCAAGAGAAGCTTGTCCCACACCCGGGATGCTTCTCGCGAGATAAAATCAGTTTTTCATCCCCCTTTCAGAAGCAGATCCTACGATGACGACGATGTGTTTCCCCGTTCCCATTCTTCTCGCTTCGCCCTCCTTCGTCTTGCTCCGTTCCCTGTCGTCCAGGCGTTGTCCCGTCTGGCTTGTCCTCCAAGCGACCGTCGAGGAGGATATCTTTCTCCCCATTCTTTTTACTGCTTTCTAGAATAGATTTACTGCTTTCTAGAGTAGATTTACTTTTTTCTAATGTAGTCATTTTCCAACTTTCTAGTCGTAATGAGTAGTGTAATGAATAATCTTGTTGTTAATGAATTCCATGTTCATTCTACTTCTCTTTCTGGTTTTTTTGTTTGTAATATTCTCTCTCTCTCATTCTCTCTCTCTTCTATTTAGTGTAAATAGATAGATAATTTCTAATCAATTATTCTGCCTCGTGACAAATAAAACAAATGCGTGTTTTTAAATCAAACATCTGTCTCCCTGAGTTTGACTTGGGATTTCTATTCTGGTATAAATTTTATTTGTTGAACCCGAGTTCTGCGCTTTCAAACTACAACGACAGGTTTTCAAAACCAAACACATTAGCGTAGCAACTTGTAGCCTCAACACAGCATTATGACCTAGTTGGTTTTAGTTCAGAATCAACAAAAGAGGTGGTTGCTACTGATATCTTGAACGGGCTTGATAAACGTAGTGAGTTTGGCCCTAATTCGGGTTCATAACGCGCCTCTAGTTTAGCACGTTATTCGGATTTGGTAGAGGTTGAGAAGGAAATGCACTAGGTTGGTGAGACCTAGGCATTTGTGCGAGCTGATTTTGAACCTCTGTGATCTTGACTTTGTGTTGTTGCTGCATAGCGGCATTGGTCTTTTGAATGTCAGCCTAGGTTTATAGAATCATATTCAATTGATCTTCCCTTGACGACTATTTAAGTGATAGATTAGTGTTTTAAGATTGTCGTGTTGTAGTATAGCCAAAATAGCGCTCAAACAAATAAATTTTATTACTAGAAAAGGTTCCAAGGTTGAACATAGGGAGCAATATGGAATTTAAAGCTCAAGATCACAAGTTAAATCAAGAATAAAGATTGCAAGTAATGTCAAGATCAATATGCCAAAAAAAATGGAGTAAAATGGTGATTTAAATCACCAAATACTCCCCACAAATAATACTTAAATCAAGTCTCAAATATATGCAATTAAAGTATCAATATATGGTGTTGTTGCTTTTCATCTCCTTCTACTGGTTCTTCTTCTTCTATCTATTGCTCAAGCCTTCTCCTTCTTCTTCACTGTTGTGGCTCCCTCTCTCCTTCCTTTTTCTTTCTTCCTCTTCACTTAAGCCTTCTTCTTCTTCCTTCTCTGCTCAGCCTCTTCACACAAGGGGGGCTTCTTGAATTGGCTAAGTGTCAGGAAACTTCCCAAAGAGCAAAACCCTCCCCATACCCCACGCGATCTCTCCTTCTCTTTCTCTCTTACGCTCCGCCGTCCTAGGGCCTCTCATTGGGTAACCGGGTTATCGGGTACACGTGCACTAGGGACCAGGGCTGCCTGATTGCACAGCAATCATAGGTCTTAATTGGCCTAAATTAGGCTAGAACATAGCATAAGTAGGGTAATTCATGCATGCATAAGCATTATCTACATCTTTATTGCTTTCCTTTAGCTATGCATAAAATAATGTTATAATGTGCTGATTAAGTGCATTATGTCGATTGCAGGGAATAAGCTGATCAAGAGCTAGATCTGGAGTTGGATCTGAAGCTGGATCAGGAATAATGGGTGTTGCAGCAGAGCTGGAGCAGAAGACTTAGATTAGATGTAGGAATAATGATGTGAGGGAGTTAAGGTTTTCTATTCTATTAAGTAGGAATAAAGTAGTAAAATGTGAAGGGCTTAGGTCCATCCTAGCCCTAGGATAGCCTAGAGACTTTCACAAGCCTTATCCACCCTTAGATTAGGTCACAACACCCTAGGAAGCCCTAAACCCTAGTTCCAACCATTATCTAGACATCCAAATAGTTATAGGACGTCGAAGACCCTTAGCCATCTCCTACACACCTCAAACCCACTTCTGCAGTGCTATTGGATGTCCGACACTTTGTCAGACGTCCAATTTATGCAGAATACCCAAAACAGAACCCCAAATCCCTCCTGACTCTGATTGGACATCCAAACAACAAGATGTCTGACACTATTATTAGACGTCTGATACTGCTCTCCAGTTCCTATTTTGAGATTCAAGCCTTGATCTTGGATCTCTAGGTCCCTAAACCCAATTCCAACCCCATAGGAATCTAAATTAAGGTGCCCTAACCCTAGTACATCACCTCTATACCTCACTAAGGACCCAATTAGGTCCTCACTAAACCTAATTGATTTGGATCTTAGTCAATTCCATCAGCCTATTCATTTGGACTCATTGAGTCCAATTAAGCCCTGATCTTAGCACACACTGTCCAATTGGACTCAGTGAGAGTCCAATTGACCTAGACCTAAATTAATTGAGTTTTTTTACTCTCAATTAAGTTTTCACACACCCAATTAAACTTGTATTAAGTTTAATTGCACTTTACTTTAGTGAATTAGGGTTTATAACCCTAATTTGAGACATACCTTGACTTAAACCCACTAGAACCTAACCTAATCAACCTAGCCACCTAAGTTTCGACCCACACACACCCACACACACCATCCACACGAAAATACCTAGCCTAGAGTTCTCTAGAACTCTCTACCATGTGTGGTTGCCTTGGTTGCCAAAAGTAGCAACCAAGAGCCATTCAATTTTTAGATCAACATTTGGTGGATCTAAAAACCACCATCCATCCTCTCTCACTCTCCCACCAGCTCCCACCATAGGCCTCTGTAGAGAATTCCATAATTCTCTAGAGATCTTCCCTTAGGTCCATAAAAGGACCTAAGGGGTGGCCATTTGCACCCATTCACATCCCTTGGCTTCCATTGGCACCACTCACCTCATTAGCTCCATACACGCCCACCTTCACTTAGGCCAGCTACTCCACCTCCATGAGCTCTCCACCATCATGGAGGACATCATGCCGGGATGTTGGATCAACCCTACCTCTCTCCAAGGGTCGACCTAAGCTACATTGGCCGCCCCTCATTCTTCTCCCGACCACTCCAAGGCCATCGGGGACCACCCCTGAATGCCCTTTCATTCTTCTAGATTTAATTCATGCTCTTTATAATTTTATTTCTTTTACTTATTTCTTAGTAGTGTAGTCTTATTTCTCCCCCAATGATGCATGCGAAATCCCCCCTATCGATTCTTGTATGCAATCATTTTCTGGTAGCCAGGTTTAATTTTCAAGCATTTATGTACAAACTTTCCTCTAGATTCCTTATGCAAACAACTCCCCAATGAATGAATGAAAATGCATTTATATATATATCTCTTTATGTGCTTGAAATCACCACAAGCTTAATAATTATCGTATTTCTGTGATTTAAGTGCCTACTCTTTAACTATCTATCCATTATGCACCAGCATGTCATTTCTCAAGGATATTGAAAATCTAACGATAGACACTTTCTCCATAAATAGTCACCACCTCACTAGAATCGTGTGCACAGAAACTCACACGTTCACCTTCATAATTTATTTGACGCATGCGCATGTGATCTGAGTTAATAACAGAAGTGGTGAAGTTTTAGTTAGGAGATTGGAAACCGGCGTGCATCTTTAAACGAAGTAGAGCAGTAAAAAGATCGATTTTAAAAGTGAAAGCAACGCCTCCCAGAGACGAACGACCGAGACTCAAGTCTCGTAATCTTTGTAAAATAATATCTTTGTTTGATCGTACTTCGCGACTATACTACGACACTTTTTCTATCAAAAATGTGATTTACGACTTTCAACACTGCCTGCAGTGGGTAGTAGCCGAGGAGTGCTTAGGTTAGGTGGGTTATCGGGTCAGCTAGATCTGTGAGGTCAAAGTCGCAGATGAGGTGCGTGAGGGGTGCATGCGGGGACCTCTGCCCCTGTGTGTGCTGAGGCGATAAGGATATGCGACTTTTCAATTTATGTGCCTTCAACTACTCTGCCACTTCCGATGTGGGACTAAGCTGTGCCCTTTCTTCGAGTGCATCTGTAGCAAGAAGGTTCCTCTGTTTAGCATAGCTGGTGCACCTCTTCCACTTAATTGATGGCCTGGATACCTGGAGCTGAGACTTCCGCGTGTCCTTGGACTGAAACCTGGGACGGAAGTAGAAAGAATACGGGCTTCAAGGTTGCGTGAAGCTCTGTTAATGGTAACGGCAGAGGAGAACCTGAAAATTGCAATACGGGCTTGTAGCCCCAATTGAACCAATTCACAAGCTTTGCCAAACCATGACAAATGCATAGGGGTTGGTCCCTTGGTTAGTGGAGGTGTGTGGTGGTCTACGAAGGTCGGAGGAGGAACACGACAGTCAGTGTGTTCGGCAGAGCGGTGGAGAGGCTAATAGCCTCGAAGACCAGAGGGTTTTGCTCTCTGGGACACAGCGGAGGTGTAGGGAGTGTTTAATGAGGCGTACGGAATGGTGTAGCGATGGGAGCGCTTCATCGGAGTGGTCGGACGTGGAAGGGATGACGGTGAACGGGTTATAGCATGGTCGAAATTGGGTGCGGTTGAGATGTAAGTGAATTAGAGGAAGTAAGGGACTTATATAGGTAGTTGGTAGACAATAAGGAGTTGAGGTGGTGCCGATTGCGGTATGGTTGACGTTGGGGAAGAAACTGGTCTAATAAGGGGTGGACGGTGAGGATGAAGGAGGTAGGGATGTCGGCTAGTGCTGCTCGATGCGGAAGAAGGCAAGGAAAAATAATCTACCGCTGGTATTGCGGTCAGACGACAAGGGAAGGCAAGGAGGGTCGTCGAATCTTGAAGAGAAATTCGGCCAGAGGAGGAGAGAAGAAAATTGAGGCTTATTTCGGTCGAATTCAAGCTTAAGCGGTTCGGTATGAGTAGGAGGTGCTTTTATAGACCTTAGGAGGTTGGTTAGAGCTTGGGAAGCAAGCTTCCCAAGTTTGGAAAGCCTGCTGGAGTTTGGGAATTCCTTGATACCCAAATCTCTCATGTGTTCACATGAGAGATTGGGTAGGTTTTTGGGTTTAGGATCGGGTTCAAAAGGAAGGGAATTTCTCGACGAACTTCCCTTTCAAATTTGAAATGGATTTGTCAAGAAATCAGGGAGTTCTTTCCTTCTTAAAGTCACTGGAGCAAGTAGGAATAGGTTTAATGGGGGTAGGGACCTTTTTGTGAGAACAACGAGAAAGTTAGGGGCCTATTTGAAAGGATTTTGAAAGTTAAGGATAGAAATGTAACTAGACAAGACCAATTTGCAAACTAGGACAAGACAAACTCATCTTCGGTCCAAATTTTGGTAAAAACCTAATTTTGACCGAAGAAATCCAATGGCGAAGTTGGATTTTGGTTTTGACAACATTTGACTAGGTAATTTATGCAAAAATCCAAATTAGGGCAAATGCCTATCTGTGACTCTATTCTGGGTCAAAACAGGTCCTGATGGTCAAATTGAAAGTTCCAAACCCTAAAGAATATTTTTCTATGAATTTTAGAGGGTTTAAATGAATTTTATCCTGATCAAAACCTCAATTAATTAAGCGGGTTTATTTTTAAGGTTTCAAAAAGTCATTTATTTCTCAGAACACGTGTAAACCCTTTTCTGATTGTTCTAACCCACTTGTTATCTTCTTAAGACCATTTGACCTTCATTCAACCTCTGAGAAAACCCATGGTTATTCTGCATTCACGATATCTGGTAAAATTATAGTTTTAACCCTAGTTTCTTATTTTTTCCCTCAGAATGATTATGCAGTGACTTGTGACTCTCTGGCAGTTATGTAGGAGCATTTACTGACTTAATTAGGTCAAAATAAGCGAGTTATGGCTCATGATGGTGTTCCCATCATACCCCCATGCCTAGCTTTTACTAGTCCCTTAGCAAAATTTTAAGGAGTTAACTTTGATTGTAGACCATAAAACTTTTGATGGTTAAAACTTTGATGTGTGCTTTCTTTTGTAGATTAGGCTAGAATGCCGATAGTAGGCCTAGAGGCACTCAAGTACCAACTAAGATCCGGACCTAGCCAGCTCTAGCCTTAGTCTGCCACGAAGGTTTCTAAGGCTCACAGGAACTAACCTAAGGTTCGTTGAACTCTGCGGTTAAAGCACCCGTGCTTGTAACATGTTTTCGCCCAAGTTCAGTTTACAGTGCATTTTTGTCAAAGAGAGATAGAGGAATTTTTCTTTCTTTTTGAAGAGCTTTCTCTCTCTTTTCTTTTTATTTCTAGCTTCGGATTCGCTTTACAACATGGCCTATATCAGATTCCTAGTCCCCACCATCAATCCTTGCAAGGTCCCTCGCAATCAATGCTTCGAGATAGCACCGCCCATGGTAACCCCTAGAACCTTAGCTTTTGAGATTTCGAGATAATCTCGCCCATGGCATTCTGTTGCTAAATCCAGACCCTGGAAATTGACATTTCGAGATAATGCTGCCCATGACATTTGAACCAGTATATGGTGCTTACATGCCCCCGATAGGATATGTAGATATCCTAGGAGACAAGCACTGAGGAGACGTTATGTTATTACACATCTTCAAGGGGAATTTCCCACCTCTCCGCACCAGGAACTCATGCAAATCAACTTGTGTTGATCAACCCCTCCTAATCTAGGTAACTTTTTTTAAAATATATTTAACTCATTTCCGTGATTTCGATATTTAAGCGCATTGAACCAGACTGTGTTTGGATTGGGGTGCTTAGGTTACCGAGTCCCGCAAACCAAGGGTTAGTTAACGAGGCTGAATAATCCCTAAGCCTTAGACCTAATACTTAAGCTTCGTATTTTCCCCAACCACTTGAGTACTATCCAGATCTTATCGGATACTTGAATTTTTAAGCCTACGATTGCAGCCCAAGAGGCCTAAAATCAATGTTCCTACTAATCTTTTCTTTGTTTCATTAGCACTTTTTGCCTTTCATTTTCTTTCTTTTGATTTGGTCTAGAACTAATTCAATTCCTCTTCTTTTACTAATGACTATCTCTTTCTTTTCAAATTGTGCTCCTTTTTGACATTTTTATCTCCTCCCCTGTTTCTCCTAAAAACTGATATGCCATCAAAATTTCCTCCCCTCTCATATTTTTGTTCTTTTTCAAAAAAAAATTATTATTTTTATTATTTTTGGAATATGTGATTATTTTTTATGAAACCCTTTCTTGTGAAGTGATTTTCACAGCATTTTGCACTTTGATACCTCCCCATGCCAATGATTTACAATGTTCTCATTGTAAATTAGGTTGGTTCAAGTTCAGCTTAGATCATTCATTAGAATAGGTGTTGGGTGGGTGAATGGGTCGAGGTGACTGTTACGGACGATTTCAGGCTCGGGTACAGGTACTAGAGGTGGAGTCGGCTATTCTAATGGATGAACCCTAAAGTGCAATATGAGTTCAGCATAAGATGTGTTAGGAAGGGTTTTGGGTTTTTCAAAATGACGGGTTGCCTCCTGTTAAGCGCTGAGTTTAACTCCATCAACCTAGCGTAATGAGCTCAGAGAAAATGGAGGGTAAAAGGATGCCTCAGGTAAATTTGTATCAGTGAGTTCAATGAATGGTTTTAGTCTCTAACCATTCACAGCAAAAGGCTCAGAATTGTGGCTGAGTTGATTGATTTCGACAGCTCCATTTCAAAAGATTCATTGGACAAGGTATGGTCCAATCCATTTTGATCTGAGTTTTCCTGAGAACAATTTGAGTTTGGTGTCAAAGAGTAGGACTTTCTAACCAGGGAAAAAGAACTTTCTGGATATGTGCTTGTCATGAAAGGCCTTAACCCGCTCTTTGTAAATTCACGAGTTCTCATACGCATCATGGCATAGTTCATCGATCTTACTCATTTGCAGCTTTCTGTGGGTTCCTGCCTTAGAAAGATCGAGATTGCAATTCCGTAGTGTCTAATAGGCTTTGTGCTCCAATTCGACGGGGAGGTGACATGCCTTCCCGTACACTAATCTGAAGGGAGACATGCCTAATTGGGTTTTGTGGGCAGTCCTATAAGCCCACAAAGCTTCCAGAAGTCGGGATGACCAATCCTCTTTGTCAGGTTGAACAGTGACTAGGAGGATTTTCTTGATCTCCCGATTCGATAACTCAGCTAAACCGTTAGTTTGGGGGTGATAAGGAGTTGAGATCCTATGTGACACCTCGTACCTGGTCATTAGTGATCTTTTGAATTGAGTATTCGTGAAATGGGTCCCTCCATCGAAGATTATGGCACATGGAATCCTGAACCGCGAGAAGATGTTCTGATGAATGAATTTGATAACCACCTTATGATCATTCGTTCAGGTCAGAATGGCTTCGATCCATTTTGACACGTAGTCAACAGCAAGAAGAAAGTATTCGAAGCGATTCAAAATAGGGAAGGGTCCCATAAAATCAATCCCCCATATATCAAAGATTTCGCATACGAGAATCGACTATAAGGGCATCATATCACGGTGGCTCATGTTGCCTAAGGTCTGGCAACGAGTACATGCCTTACAGTGATTGTATGCGTCTTTGAAAATTATGGTCCAATAGAAGCCACACTGGAGGACTTTTGCTGTGATTTTATGACCAGAGAAGTATCCACCACATGCCTGGTCATGGTAGAAGGACAAAATGTCCTGAATTTCCGCATCCAGAACACATCGTCGGATGATCTAATCATCACCAATGCGGAAGAGATACGAGTCTTCTGAAAAGTAGTACTTCTCATTAGAAAGTAATTTATCCTTCTTGGCTTTTGGCCAATCGAATGGGATCTGATGTGATGCCAAGTAGTTTACTAGATCAGCAAACCTTGGAAGCCTTGTACTGATAGTCAGGAGGTGCTCATCGGGAAAATGTTCAGTAATAGGTCCGGAAGGGTTGATAATGTCCTAAGGAAGACAGGATAAGTGATCAGCTACCACATTCTTTTTCCCCGCCTTATCGCAAATCTCGAGGTCAAATTCTTGCAATAGCAAGATCCAGTGGATTAGTCAAGGTTTCGCATCCTTCTTCGCAAGGTGATGCCTCACAGTAGTGTGATCTGAGTAAATGATAACACGGGAACCCAAAATATACGATCTAAATTTTTTTAGGGTAAATACTACAGCTAGCAACTCTTTCTCAGTAACTGTATAGTTATGCTGAGCCTTGTCAAGTGTCTTGCCAGCGTAGTAGATAACCACGGGTTTCCTGTCTATTTTCTGCCCAAGTATTGCCCCCACAGCGTAATCAGATGCATCGCACATGATCTCAAAGGGTTGAGACCAATTAGGGGACCGCAGGATAGGTGCTTCGGTAACTCAATCACGCAGGATCTCAAATGCCTGAGTACACTCCTTGGTGATTTCAAAAGGGACATCTTTAGATTGAAGCTTAGTCAGGGGGCACACGATTTTTGAGAAATCGAGAATGAATCGACGGTAAAAATCGACGTGCCCCAGGAAGGATCGGATGTCTTTGATCGAGCTAGGCATTGGGAGTTTGGAAATCAAATTCACCTTGGCTCGATCAACCTGGATGCCTATTTTAGAGATAAGATGTCCCAAGACAATTCCCTTAGGTACCATGAAGTGGCTCTTTTCCCAGGAGAGAACTAAGTTCATGTCGATGCACCGCCTGAGGATTTGGACCAAGTGCAAGAGCTAATCGTCAAATGATTCACCAAATATCGAGAAGTCATCAATGAAGACTTCAAGATATTCACCTACCATATCTGAGAATATGGAAAGCATACACTGGTGAAAAGTAGCAGGTGCATTGTAAAGACCGAACGGCATCCTTCGGAATGCGTAAGTTCCAAAGGGTCAAGTGAAGGTGGTCTTTTCTTATCCTCGGGATGGATTGCGACCTGGTTGTCACCAGAGTACCCATCCAAAAAGTAGAAGAATCGATTTCCCGCTAGTTTCTCAAGAATCTAATTAATGAACGGTAGTGGGAAATGATCCTTCTTCTTGGAGGAATTGAGTCTTCTGTAATCAATGCAGAGTCTCCACGAGTTTGTTATATAGCTCGGTATGGCTTCTCTGGTTTTAGTCATGATGACAGTGAGCCTTGCCTTTTTAGGCACAACTTGCATTAGACTCACCCATCGACTGTCGAAGATCTGGTAGATGATCCTTGCATCTAACCACTTGATAATCTCCTTTTTCATGACATCCTGCATATTGGGATTCAGGCGTCTCTGCATTTCATGGGATGGTCGTGAGCCCTCCTCAGTGTAGATGTGATGTGTGCAGTATGAGGGGCTGATACAAGTGAGATCATCGAGAGCCCATCAAATGGCTCTTCGATGTTGCTGGAGAATAGAAATCAAGCGTGTTTCCTGATTAGGTGTGAGTCGAGAGTTGATAATCATAGGAAATGTCTGATTGGAACCCAACAAGACATACTTGAGATGATCGGGAAGAGGCTTTAATTCCAAAATTAGGTTTTCAGTAGCAACAGGTAGTTTAGAATGGATGTCGGGAGCAAAGGAAGGAGCTATGGGTCTGTCTAGGTTGAGTTCAGTCTCCTTTAATTGCAAGTTTTGATCCTCTTGTGGTTGATTAGAAATAGTCAGGTTCTTGATGAAGTCGTCAACCACCACTTCAATATCGCAAATTTATTCTATGACTCAACAATTAATTCTTTGTTGGGCCTTAAAGATGTCAATCTTTAGTGTCTTTCTCCCAAATTTAAATTCAATTTGGCCCTCCTCACAATTGATGCTAGCCCTAGCAGTGGCCAAAAAGGGTCTCCCTAGTATAATCGGTGTATTCTTCACATTCTCAGGAGCATCCATGTCTAAAATGATGAAATCCACTAGAAAATAGAAATCATGCACCCTAACTATGACATCCTTGAGAATTCCTTTTGGTGACTTAATTGATCGATTTGCTAGTTGTAAAGTCATTTCAGTCAATTTAGGTTTAGATTCCTTGAAATAGTCTAGTAGGGATGTGGGTATCAAATTTATGGAGGCTCCTAAATCTATTAAGGCTCGGTCAAATCGTATATCACCGATTTCGTAGGAGATCAAAGGGGTGCCTGGGTCTTTTACCTTAGGTGGGAGTTTGCCCAAAATAATGGAGCTGGCTTGCTCTGACAGTATGATCGGATTCCTATCTTTGGTTCATGGCTTACGCTTTGGTGTACATACGTCTTTCAGAAATCGTGCGTAGGCCGGTACATGGCGTGTTGCATCCATCAAGGGGATGTTTATATGGACCTACTCAAAGTGCTTAACTAGGTCCTCCTCAGGTGCCACGGTTTTGGTTATTCTTTTTCCTTTGGTCAAGGCCTCAGGAAATGGAATCTTAGGTGGTTCCTCTAGAATGGGTCTAGGTTCTTGATCTGGGATAGAGGTGTCCTAGATGACTATCCTTTGGTTAGGGTTTGCATTACCAGGCTAGGTTTGGCTTGGATAAGGTGGGTCCTACGTTGTTTTGCTAGTGCGGGTAGTAACAGAATTTAATCCTGCCTGGTTTTATTTTGGAGTGGGTAGAAGAGGTGCTTGCTGTTGGTAACCCGTATATGATGCCAAAGCCACCATCTTGCCGGGTGATGGAGTAGAAAGGGCCTGATAAACAAAGTAAGCTTGGCCCAGATTTGGGTTCATAATGCACCTCTAGTTCGCCACGTTATTTGATTAGGTAGAGGTTGTGAAGTGCACTAGGTTGGCGAGGATTTGTCATCTGGGCAAGTTGATTGCAAACCTCTGTGATCTCGTCTTTGTGATGTTTTTGCATAGCCACATTTGTCTTCTGAATGTCAGCCAAAGTCTGAAGGATAAGTGTCATTTGATCTATCTGAGTCAGCCCAGATTGATAAGTTAGGTTATGCCGAGGCTGAGGAGGCTGATATGGATGAGGAGGTTGTGGTCGGGGTGGATATTAAGGTCTCTGATTTTGATTATTGCCTGACAATGTAAAATTGGGATGATTACGCCATCCGGGGTTGTAGGTGTTTAAGAATGGATCATTCTGAATGGTGTTGAGGTCCTCGCAGGTCTGTAGAAGCTCAGGAAAATCAGAATATGAGGGTTAAGAGTTCCCCCAACTAGAGTAGGTGGATCCAGAGTTTCCTCCGTAGCTAGAAACAAATAGGGGTGGATATGGGTCCATCCTCTGAGAAGGTCGGTGATAGATGTTGTGCATGGCCTCCCTGCCAGAGAGTGGTTGTGTGAATGAGTTTTGCGTAGAGGTGGCTCGCTGCAAATGTCAAGTTAGCTCATCTACCTTCTTCTCAATAATAGAGACCTTGTCCAGATAACTGGCCATGAATTCCAAGTCGATGGAAGAGGACAGGCCTTACGTCTCATGTGCTCCCTTTGGATTAGTCAATGCATGGGCATTCTTCCAGTCGAACAAGCCCATGGATTCATTATTGATGGAGTTCTCGCACATCTTCTCGAGAATCTCCCACACGGTGTCTTCGTGTTGACACATGATGTTTCCTCCGCATGTCGCATTGACGAATAATCTAATATCCTCATAGAGTCCTTGGTAGAAAGACTAGACTTGTTCCCATTTAGAAACTCTGTTATGGGGGCACTTTTGCATGAGATCCAGAAAATGACCAAATGCTTCATGAAGTGGTTCTCCTACTTGTTGTGTGAAATGTGTGATCTGGTGCCATAAAGCATTTGTCCGACCAACAGGGAAGAACTTTCTCAGAAACTTGGATTGAAGTTCTGCACAGGTTTGATTGGATGCATTTCGGTTTGGTACTAGTGAGCAGCTTTATCCATGAGAGAGAAGGAGAATATTTTCATGAGTAGAATATAATTTTGAGCTTCTGACCTGAAGGTCTAGGCCAGATGCTTGAGTTATTTGATATGCTGGAAAGGATCTTCGGAATTATGCCCATGGAATTTGGGAATGGCATGAATTATGCTGGGCTTGAGTTCAGTGTCAGGACCTCCAATGGGGATATGTACTCAAGGTTTGATTGCCACTACAGCTGGATTGTAGTGATCTCGCATCATTGGATGCTATGGTGGGTTTACAAAGGCTTGGAATAGATTATTGAGGCACTAAAGTTGATTTTCGAGATTATTTTCTTTTGCGGGTTGTGCCATGATGATGGATGAAGGAGAATCAGGTTCAGATGAATTGGAGGAGATATCAATAGGATTGGGTTGTTGCACAAACAAGGAGGTCGAGGCTTGGCCTTAATGTGAATGAGTGGCTAAAAGAGGCCTCAAGGATGGTCTTAGAGACCTCCTCCCGAGCATGCACTGATGGAGTAGATGAGAGGAGAATGTGATGGACCCAATCAAGACACCCAAAAATTTTGGATGACTATAGAGGTTCGGGGAAGATGATACCCCTTAGTCAGAAAGTCATCCACTTGAGAATTACCTAGGTAGCCAGAGAGGGAGAGTCCTGCAAAGACCCCTACATGATAGAGTGCCCCCATGTGCTACAGGGTTTCCCCACCCGACCACTCTTGTCACTGATGTTCCAAGTAGACCAGAATGGAGACTTGACCTCTTAAGTCTACCGATTTTAATTAAGAGCAATGGTGCTTATTATTTCACTTGAGCTTTAAGATGTCTTGAGTGCAAAAGTGACCTAATTTGAAGATTGGTTGACCCAAAATGGTGGGTCAACTTCATCTATATTGTCCTCTTGAGAATCTTAGGTCCCTCTTTTAGTGTTCAAATGACTTTAAGAGCCTGATTTTAGGGTTTTCTTGAATAGATCAGTTCAATCAAGGTCTAGGCACACATTGTTAGAAAAGATGATTTCTTGATTAAGCAAGTGTGTCTCTAAAAAACCCTAAACTGAAATCCTTAATTGGCTCTAGTTTGGTCCAATTTAATTTATCCAAATGTGGTACCTAGGGCTTAAACAAGAATGTAATAACCCTAGATAACTTAAGCTTTAAGTGAGTGCACAAATCAGGATTTGTTGTCCAAATAAAATGTATCAAATCAAGCAACTTGATGAATTATCTATAGATAGAATGCAAATAGCCCTAATTGACTTTTTTCCTTTTAACCTTTTCAGAATGAGGGGCTTAAGAGAGTGAGAGTAGTTGGAACTTACCTGCCCCTGGTGTATTTATTGTGCGGCTATTCTTCCTAGAATGTATCCCTCCTGAAACAACCATGGCAAAAGAGATATAGCAAGTTAGAATCTAAATTAGGAGTTGTAATCAAGAGTTCTAAATTGCCTGTTGCTACCCGGCAACGGCGCCAAAATGTTTAAGCGATAGATCGCTGTTTTAAGATTGTCGTGTTGTAGTATAGCCAAAATAGCGCTCAAACAAATAAATTTTATTACTCAAAAAGGTTCCGAGGTTGAACATAAGGAGCAATATGGAATTTGAAGCTCAAGATCACAAGTCAAATCAAGAATAAAGATTGTAAATAATGTCAGGATCAATATGCCAAAAAGAATGGAGTAAAATGGTAATTTAAATCACCAAATACTCCTCACAAATAATACTTAAATCAAGTCTCAAATATATGCAATTAAAGTATCAAAATATTGTGTTGTTGCTTTTCTTCTCCTTCTGCTAGTTCTTCTTCTTCTTCTTCTTCTTCTTCTTCTCTTCTACTTCTTCTTCTGTCTGTTGCTCAAGCCTTCTCCTTCTTCTTCTCTGTTGTGGCTCCCTCTCTCCTTCTTCTTCCTTTTTCTTTCTTCCTCTTCACTTAAGCCTTCTTCTTCTTCCTTCTCTGTTCAACCTCTTCACACAAGGGGGACTTCTTGAATTGGCTAAGTGTCAGCCAACTTCCCAAAGTGCAAAACCCTCCCCCTACCCCACGCGATCTCTCCTCTTTCTCTCTTAGGCGCCACCCTCCTAGGGCCTCCCACTGGGTAATCGGGTTAACGGGTACACGCGGACCCAGAACCATGGCTGCCAGTAGTGGGTAGCAGCCCAGGAGTGCTTAGGTTAGGTAGGTTATCAGGTCGGCCAGATCCGCAGGGTCAGAGCCATGGACGATGCGCATGAGGGGTGCGTGTAGGGACCTCGCCCCCTGTGCATGTTGAGGTGGAAAGGCTATGAGACTTTTTCAATTTCTGCACCTTCAACTTCTCTGCTGCTTCCGATGTGGAACTAAACCCCACCCCTTTCTTTGCGTGCATCTGCAGCAAGGAGGTTCCTCTAATTAGTGTAGCTAGTGCACCTCTTCCACTCAATTGATGGCCTGGAGACCTGGAGTTGTGATTTTCGCGCGTCATCGGACTGAAACCTGGGACGAAACAAGTAAGAACACAGCTTCAAGGTTGCATGAAGATCTGTTAATGGCGACAATGGAGGAGAACCTGAAAATCACAATACGGGCTTGTAGCCCCAATTAAACCAATTCACAAGCTTCTCCAGGCCACGGCGAATGCGTAGGGGTTGGTCTCATGGATAGTGGAGGTGTGTTGTGGTCAGCAGAGGTCGGAGGAGGAATGCGACGGTGGGTGTGTTCGGTGGAGCGGTGGAGAGGCTAATAGCCTCGAAGACTAGAGGGCTTCTGCTCTCTGGGACACAGCGGAGGTGTAGGGAGTGTCGGCCAGCCATATGGAAGGTGTAGCGATGGGAGCGCTTCACCGGAGGAGTGGCCGAATGTGGAAGGGATGACGGTGAACGGGCGGTAGCATCGTCGAAATTGAGTGCGGTTGAGATGTAAATGAAGTAGAGGAAGTAAGAGAGTTATCTAGGTAGTTGGTAGACGATGGGGAGTCGAGGTGGCTTGGATTGTAGTGTGGTTGACGTTGGGGAAGAAACTGCTCTGATAAGGGCTGGATAGCGAGATGAGGGAGGTAAGGATGCTGCTTTGTGCTGCTCGACGTAGAAGAATTCAAGGAAGAAGAATATGCTGCTGGTATTACGGTCAGACGATGAGGGAAGGCAAGGAGGGTTGCCGGAGCTTGAAGAGCAATTCTGCTGAATGAGGAGAGAAGAAAATTGAGGGTTACTCCCGTCGAATTCAAGCTTGAGCGGTTCGGTATGAGCAGGAGGTGCTTTTATAGACCTCAAGAGGTCGATTAGAGCTTGGGAAGCAAGCTTCCCAAGCTTGGAAAGCCCGCCGAAGTTTGGGAATTCTTTGATACCCAAATCTCTCATGCGTTCACATAAGAGATTGGGTAGGTTTTAGGGTTTAGGATCGGGTTCAAAAGGATGGAAATTTCTTGACGAACTTCCCTTTTAAATTTGAAATGGATTCGTCAAGAAATTAGCGAGTTCTTTCCTTTTTATGGTCGCCGGAGCAAGTAGGAATAGGTTTAATGGAGATAGGGACCTTTTTGTGAGAACAACGAGAAAGTTAGGGGCCTATTTGAAAAGATTTTGAAAGTTAAGATCAGAAATGTAATTAGACAGGACCAATTTGCAAACTAGGTCAAGACAAACTCATCTTGGGTCCAAATTTTGGTAAAAACCTAATTTTGACATAAGGAATCCAATGGTGAAGTTGGATTTTGGTTTTGACCATGTTTGGCTAGGTAATTTATGCAAAAACATAAATTAGGGCAAATGCCTATCTGACTCTATTATTGGTCAAAATGGGTTCTGATGGTCAAATTGAAAGTTCTGAACCCTAGAGAATACTTTTTTATGAATTTTAGAGGGCTTAGGTGAATTTTATACTGATCAGAACCTCAGTTAATTAAGTGGGTCTATTTTTAGGGTTTCAAAATGTCATTTAATTCTCAGAACACGTGCAAACCCTCTTCTGATTGTTCTAACCCACTTGTTATCTTTTTAAGACCATTTGACATTCATTCAAACCCTGAGAAAACCCGTGATTATACTGCATTCACGATAGGCTGGTAAAATTATAGTTTTAACCCTAGTTTCTTATTTTTCCCACAGAATGACTATGCAGTGACTTGTGACTCTTTGCCTGTCATGTAGGAGCATTTACTGACTTAATTGGGTAAAAATGAGCTAGTTATGGTTCATGATGGTGTTCCCATCAGTGGCCCATATTGGTAATTCGGATTGGGCGTTGGTTGAGCAGGCTGATATGGGTGCAGAGCCTATGGTCATGGTTGGAATTGAGGTCTCGAGTTGTGACTATTTTCGGACCACGTAAAGTTAGGATGATTGTGCCATCTAGGGTTATAGTTGTTCAAGAATGGATCATTCTAGATGGTGTGGAGATCTTTGCAGGTCTGAGGAACTCTAGAGAAGTCAGAATACGAGGGTTCAGAGTTACCCCAATTAGAGTAGGCAAGCCCAGAGTTCCCTCCGAAATTAGGATTAAACGGGGGTGGATACGGGTCCATCCCCTGGTGAGAGTGGTGGTAAATGTTACGCATAGCCTCCCTACTTGAGGGTGGTTGCACATACGTGTTCTGCTCTGCTGTGGTGGCTCTCTGTAGATGTCGAGCCAATTCATCCACCTTTTTCTCAATGATAGAGACCTTATCTAAGCGACTAGCCACCAACTCTAGATCAATGGATGTGGATAGGCCTTAAGTCTCATGTGCCCCTTGCATGTTTGTCAATGTGCGGGTAGTCATCCAGTCAAACACATCCATAGACTCATTATTTATGGAGTTCTCGCACTTGTTCTTGAGAATCTCCCAAATGATAACTTCATATTGACCCATGATTTTTCCACTACAAGTTGCATTGGCAAAGAGCCTGATATCCTCATGGAGTCCCTGGTAAAAAGACTGGACTTATTCCCATTTAGGAACTCCGTGATGGGGGCATTTTCGCATGAGATCCAAAAAGCGGTCCCATGCCTCATGAAGTGGTTCTCCCGCATTTTGCATGAAGTGTGTGATCTAGTGCCTCAAAGCATTCGTCCAACCAACACGGAAAATTTCTTTAGGAATTCAGATTAGAGTTCCTCCCATGTGCTGATCGGATGGGTCAAAGTCTGATACCAGTAGGCAGCTTTATCCATAAGGGAGAAGGAGAACATCTTCATGAGTAGGATGTCCTGATTCTGAATAGGAGGTCCAAAGGTCTGGGCTAGATGTTTTAGTTGCTTGATGAGCTCAAGCGGATCTTCGTAGTTTGAGGCATGGAATTTGGGAATTGCACTGATCATATTCGGCTTTAGCTCAGTGTCAAGTTCTCTAGTTGGGATTTGCACCCTGGGTTCGATCGCCACCGCAGTGGGATTACAATGATCTTGTATTTAAGGACATTGCGGTGGATTCATGAAAGCTTGGAATAGATCATTGAGCATTGTACCTAATTTTAAATATTAGGCTCTTCTTGATTCTCCATGGATGCAGCTGATGGAGATCTAGACTCAGCTATGGAAGACTCAAAAGTGATGTCAATTTGGTCGGGCGATAGCACAAACAAATGGGTCGAGGCTTAGCCTTGACAATAGTGAAATACTAATGCAGGCCTCAAGGGTTGTCTTAAGGACCTCCTCTTGAACATGCACTAAAGAGCTAGATGAGGGACAGAATATGTACTAGACCCAATAGAGGCACCCAAAAAATCTTTGGATGACTAAAGAGGTTCGAGGTAGATGATACCTTTGGATCAGAAGGTCACTCACCCGAGAATTACTTAGGCAACCAGGAAGGTAGAGTCCCGCAAAGACCCCTACATGGTAGAGCGTCCCCATGGGTTAAGGGTTTCCCCTACCTGACCTTCCTTGTCACTGAGAATCCATGCAGACTGGAATGAGCAATCTTGACTCCTAAGTCTACCAGTTTTAATCCTGAGTTTGTGCCTTGAATTTCACTTGAACTTTAGAGTTGATTATGATGTGTGACCTAATTTGGAGGTTGGTTAACCCACAAGGTAGGTCAACTTCACCTAACTTGCCCTAACGTTTAGGATGAGTTGGGTAAAGAGCCCAAAATCACCCTGAGTGTTTTGCAAACAGGTTATTAAGTCCCAAATCTTAATGATTCAAGTGATCATTAGAGAATGGTTTTAGGGTTCACTTGATTAGGTCAATTCAACCAATGTATAGGTAACACACGATGCGAGAAATCTATTTTCTTTAAATCAAGCAGGTGTGTTTTCCTGAAACCCTAAAATGGAAACCCTAATTTGGCTATACTTTCCAAGTCCAATTCCTTCCAAAATTGGAACCTAGGGCTCAATCAAGAAGGTGAATAGCCCCAGTTACCTTAAATCTCTAATAGGTGCAAGTATCGGGATGGGGATTTCTAATCAAATCAAACCAAATTAGGTAACTCATATGATTAATTCTATGAAATAATGTGAGTTGATCCTAATTGATTCTTGTTTTTAATCCTTTCCCAAAAATGAGGGGCTTAAGAAGAAGGGAATAAAATTACCTACCCCTGGAGTGGTTGTTGTGTAACTAAGCCAATAACTCACCTTGCAAAATCACAACAAATAAGAGAAATCAAGTTACTATCAAATCAGCATTGTAATTAGCGAAAGAAATGCTCGTTGCTCTTCAACAATGGTGCCAAAATGTTGAAGCAAAAATTGTCATTTTAGGAATGTATAGCATTGTAGTACAGTAACAAAAATTGCAACAACTCTTAAATTTATAAACTCGGGAAACGAAGTGAGTCTGAGGTCGTTCGGAGGGTGTAATTTGAACAATTCAATCCATTAATCACAATATCAAGAATAATATGCAATTGATTCAAAAAATGCTCAACGTATATCAGAATAATATCTCAATAAAATCAGGAGTGAGAGTACAAAAAAGATTGGGTCTAAATGGTGGTTTAAACCACCAATTTAACCATGATGTTTAAGCTCTAATTCAATATAAAATATATTAATAGTAACTCTCAATCACTAATAGCAATTTCCACATCACCAGATGTGTCTACAATATCAAAACCTAAGCAAGCATCCCACCAAATGTCAAGACAAGGCTTCATGTGCCTTAACCTCAAGGGAACTAAAGCTCTTGTAGAATCAACACAAGGCACAAGGGCCTTGCAATGGCTAAGTACTAAGTGTGGAAGAGGAGGCACGAATCCTGAGATGCAAAAGCCTCCCCCCTCCTCAGATTTCCTTCCGTCAGAACCAAATTGGACCCAGGTATCCAAGTGATGGGAACCCCATCATAGGCCCTAACTAGCCACTTTTAGTTAGGTATGATTGATTAAAGCTCCCACATGATCATCTAGGGGTCATAACTCCGCATTATTTTAATTTGAGAAGAGAGTAGGAAATTAGGGTTAATTCTATAATTTTAATAGCACATCATAAACAAAGATTAACCACAGGGTTTTTCAAGGGTTAAATGAAGGTTAAATGACCTTAAAAGTCTAAAAAGTAGGTCAACACTGATAGAAACAGGGTTCCACGCTTTTCGAGAACCACAACACACAGAAACCTAATTTTAGACGTGATTAAATTAAAGAGGTTTTGGTTAGAATAAAATTCATCAAAACCTCCTAGAAATCATAGAAAAATATTCTAAGAGGTCTGGTATCCTTGGTTTGACCATTTGAACCCATTTTGACCTAGAATAGTCTCAGATGGAATTCTACCCTAATTTAGGCTTCTGTACACATTTCCCTGTTAAACATGGTAAAAACTGTAATCCAACTTCACCATTAGATTTTTTGGTCCAAATTAGGTTGGTGCCAAAATTTTGGTCCAATCAGAGTCCATCTTGACCTAGTTTGCAATTTAGCCTTTTAAATTTCTATTTCTCTCAGTTAGGCCCCTAACTTTTGAATTCTTTGCAAATAGCCCCCTAACTTCTATTCATTTTCTTCATTTAGGTCCCTTCCACCATGAGAGGTGGGAATGCACTTCAGTCAAGATTTGCAGAGAGATTTCTCTCACAAAGCAAGACCAAATCCCACCAAATTCGGATGGATTAATCTTAAGAGATCTTTCTATCAGGTGACTAGATCTTGGACCTCGATTCACACCATGGAACTCGCATGAACTTAGATAAATCTAGGGATCTTTTCCCCTGATTTCATGATCGAATCAGGCTCCTTCCCTTATCTGGAGCTCTTCCTGAAGCTTTATAAAGGACCCCTTCGACGAGGTCGCTCTCCTTAGCCAAGAAATGACCGAGAATATCTCTCTTCTCTCTCCTCAAGCCACCATTCCTTTGAGCTCCGACGAGCCCCTCTGCCTTCTTCATCAAGCTAGCCAACGATCAAATTGACCGACTTACCTTCGTCCTCTCTTTTTCGCGCATCTTTCCAGCCAAAGAAAGAGCGTCTCCAGCGTCTCTTTCCTCGTTGCTCACTCACTGTCGACCCCATCTTCTCTGACTCTGGCCCATCACCTCCAGATGACTCCACCCTCTTTCTCCCTCCCTAAGTCTCTCTTCTCTCTTCTTCTCACTCCCCTGCTTCCTTCTGACCCCTTAGATTCTAGGATCAACCACCATATCGCCCTCACCACCATCATCTTCCCCATGATCGGTGAAATTCTAGTGAGTTTGCTTGGCCACCACACCTCACCATTCCAATGACTACAACTCCCATAAGCTCTTCCTTGACCTCCCCTACAAAAGCCCTCACCCAATTTGGTCTTTTGATCACTCCCACACTCCACTGAACACCACCACCTCCGTTCACCCTGTTCGACCTCGACACACTAACACATGAGCTCCCTCACGTGCCCTTGCCTGCAATCATGCTTGTGGGTCTTGGCTGGATCAGATTAACCCGGATACTCAGGTCTGACTTGGTTCTGAGGAAGGAAATTGAGAGGGAGGAGGGGGGCTTTTGCTACCTCAGGAATCATGTCATTTCCCCCTCTCTCAACACTTAGCTGAGCTTTGAGAGGCCCTTTCACCTCTTTGTTGGTGTGCTACTGCTGTTGCCTTAGCAATGCTGAGCCTGGTGAGATAAGGTCCTTGTGCCTTGAGCCAGTTCTGACTTCCTGGTTACTGTGGATTTATTTGAGAATTGGTTGAGTACTATTCAAATATATGAGTAATTGTAGAGATTAACATTAGGGTTAAATTGGCGGTTCAAACCACCATTTTAACCCCATCTTTTTGCACTCTCATTTCTGGTTTTAATTACAATATTCTTTTAATCCAGATTGAGTAGTATTTTGACTATACTTACATATTATTCTTGCTATTGTAATTGGTGATTGAATTGCCAATTTGCTCCCTACGAATGACCTTGGACACATTTCTTGATTTCGAGTTTTATAAATTTAAGTGTTGTCGCAATTTTTGTCCTATACTACGACACATATTCCTTAAAACGACGATTCACATGATAAGCACCGAGTAATCGGATCTGGCCTAGACTGATGGCAGAATCGCAATCGAGGTCACGTAAGGGAGCATGTGTATAATGCGTGCGATGACGCATGCGTGGGACCTCACCCCAAGCTCTTTGAGGTGAAGAGCTATGGGGATGAATTCAATTTATTCGTTGTCTCGTGCGTTTACGTCTCTAATGTGGGATTAAACCCACTGCTGTTATTCGCGTGCAGCTCCGCATGCTTCCAGCTAATGGATTCATGGAATTGAAGTTGTGGTTGCTGCTCTCTTGCTCAATTGAATGCCTAGAGGGCTTCAGGGCCTGGAGTCGCAAAGGGTGTTGGTTGTAGTAGGATGTTTGAAGGATGAAAGAAGATGCACGACGTCGGAGAAGACGACTGCAGCGGCGCAGCTCCAATGAAGATACCTGAAACACACATACAAGCTATAAGCCCAAGTTAAAATGTTCAATACGGTCGCTGAAGCACAGAGAATGTAGTGGTGGTTGTGGATCATTATGAGGGTGAATGTGGGCGAGTAGCGAAGTCAAAGAAGATGCGGTTATGGTGGGTTGTTCGATGGCAGCTTTCAGGGATCGAGAGTTCCAATAATGTTGGGGCTTTTGATCCCTGGAGTGCGAGGGATGTTGTGGTGGTGTCGATGTGTTGGTTTGTGTAGTGTAGCGTTGGCACGGGCTCACTGAAGCCCTTATTGGAGGCGGAGGGGAAGGAGGGTGAATGTCGGTCAAAAGTGAGACTTGAGCAGACAAAAGTGAAGTGGTGGAGTAGAGGAAGAGATTAGAGGGAAGAAGGAGGAGAAACAGGGAGTGATAGGTGCTAGTGTTGGTTGGACGGCACCGTAGAAGGTGAAGTTGGCAGTGAGGTGTCGGTGACGAAGAAGAGGGCTGAAGTGCTCGTTCTTTGGCTAGAGAGATGCGTGATGAAGAGTGAAGAGAAAAGGGCCATCCAATTTGATGGTTGGACGACCAGAGGAAAGGGTTGGAGAAGCTTGCAGGAGCTCAAGGTGCGAAGACCAGAGAAGGTGGAAGGGGAGGATTTCCAACGCAAAACATGGCTAAACAACATGGTCAGGGGTTCAAGGCTTCTTATAAAGCGATAATATGAGCTCAAGATCAAGGAACGATGCTCAAAATTCTCAAGATTTCAGGTAAAAGAATCCCCCAAAATCTCGAACTCGCCTGGGCTCTAAATATCTCCTCAAGGTCTTTGATTGGGCTCGAATGATCGGGAATTGCTTAAGGACGAATCTCTCCAATTTTGGACAGATTTGGTTTTGATTAAGGGAGAAAACTTCTCTTGAATGTCGTTGTTGAGCTCGGCTTCACACCAATAGTGGTAGAGACCAAATAAAGAATAATGATAAGATGCTAGGGACCTATTTGCAATAAATTAGAAACTTGAGGGGCTAAAAGTAAGAAATAGAGTTTTAAGGGCTAAATTGCAAACTAGGTCAAGATGGCTCTGATTGGACCCAAATTTTGGCCTTAACCTAATTTGGACCCAAAGAATCTAATGGTGAACTTGGATTTGAGTTTTGGCCATATTTTTCTAGTCAATTTGCATAGAGGCCCAAATTAGGGCAAAATCTCATCTGAAACTCTATTTTAGGTTAAAATGTGTTCAAATGGTCAAACCAAAGGTACCAAACCTATTAGAATATTTTTTTATGAATTTTAGGAGGTTTAGATGAATTTCATCCTGACCAGAACCTCTTTAATTCAAGTGAGTTGATAATTAGGGTTTTATGTACTTTTTCTGCCCTCGAAATGCGTGAAACCCCATTTCTGTCAATGTTAACCCACTTTTTGGACTTTTGAGCTCATTTGACCTCCATTTAACCACTGAGTGATCCCGTGGTTAATCTGTGTTTGTGATGTACTGTTAAAATTATAGAATTATCCTTGCTTTCCAATTCTCTTCTCAAATACGAATAATGCGAAGTTTTGACCCTCAAATGATTATGTAGGAGGTTTAATCAATCAAACCTAACTAAATGTGACTAGTTGGAGCACATGATGTTGTTCCCATCATGTAGTAATACATTATTACATCGACTAGACCAACCTCTTTGGAAAGGTTCTATGCCAAAAAATCTCCCACAAATACGTCCACCTTAAAGAATCATATGCCTTGGTGAAATCCACCTTGCATAAGAAAGCCTCTTTTTTATTACGTACCCACCCTGACACCATCTCTTGTGCCAAAATAAAATGACGCTTTCAAAGAAGGACCCTTCAAGAAAGCGGACTACACCAGACTAATGAGCATAGGGAGTACCTCTAGATTCGCCAACACTTTGCCCACAATGAAATACAAATAGTTCGAGAGTGTAATCGATTGAAAATCAAGAGACTCTGCACCAGGTTTCTTGGGGAGAAGAAAAAGGAAGGAGTGGTTGATTTTTTCGAAGCTGAAATTCCCCACCTGAAATTCCTGAAACACCTTCATCACATCATCCTTTAAAATCACCCAAAATTCCTTATAGAAGGGAATGGGGAAGTCATCAAGACCGGGGGATCCCTCTTCCTTAAATTCACGTATTGCCTCCCACACCTCACCCTCCATGATAAGTCTAACAAGGTGGTCAGTTTCACCCTTAAACAATCGCGGCATATCTAAAGCAGCCAAGTGCCATGTCCCTCTAGGACCAGACCAAGTAGCATGAAAAAAAATATTAACCTCCTTCATAAGCTCAAGCCTATTGACCACAGTATCCCCAACCTAAAGCGATGTAATGACATTAAGCCTCCTCTTGGAACAAGCACATGTATGCAAAAGAATTTGTATTTGCATTACCCTCTTTCAACCATAACTCATTGACTTCTCCTACCAATCAATTTCTCTCTTCATATCTTCAGAAGCCTCCACCTGTAGATGGTTTTTACGTAACTTCAGTTCCTCCACTGTAAGCATTCTGGACTCCTCGTTGACATCAAGAGCTCGAATAGCATCCAGCGTTGCAACACGCGTCTGCTCCCTATTAACACGGACAGCTTTGTAGTAACCAAGTAACCTCTCCCGAAGATTCTTCAGTTTGGATGCCAATACATGTGTTGCCGTGCCTTTGCCTTGCGTAGCATACCACCAACTTATTATCATGTCACGAAAACTTTCCTCTAACAGCTAATAACATTGGAATTTAAAATAAGAGGACACCTTCCCCCCATCATCACTATCCCACAGGATGGGAGTGTGGTCAGAAAAAGGCCTGCTCAATACTGTCATAGTTGCTAATTGGAACAAACTAGCCACCTTGACATTGTCCAAAAATCTGTCTAGCCTAGAATCCACACCATTATTTCCTCACCAAGTATACACTACACCTAAAGAGGGAAGATCAACCAAGTCACGATCAACAATCATCTCATGAAAACCTAGAGTAGAAGAATCAGTCCTCCTATCTGGTCAATTAGTGGAGTACAACGTAGTGTTGAAACCCCCTCCCATGAGCCATGCTCCCCCTTGTGTGAAGTCAGCCACGACCCTTATATCATCACAAAGGTGAGGTCTTTCACTTGTACTACAAGGCCCATACATGCATGAGACATAAATGGAAAAGCCATCAGAGTTACAGACGAATCCACAAGTAATCATATGTCAGTCTCGCAAGCATGACTCAACAAGCATATTCGCCTTCTTCCACCAGATGGCCACCCACCTGATCTACCAACTGAAACAATATAAGCAAGATCGAAGTTGCCACCTAAGTCAAGGGGGGACCAAGCAAGGCCAAGACCCTCCTCAATATGTGTTTCCTGAAAAAGAGCACATTCCACCTGCCATTCCTTTAAATAGCTGCAAAGAATCACCCTCCTAGACTTGTCCTTAAGGCCACGAACGTTCCATGACAAAATGCGTGTCATGGCACAGGAACCGACTCCCTCTTAGTATTGAGCACATGCTCTACTTTCAGAATCCTTGCCACCTAATCATCATCGAGTAAGTGAAGTTTGGAAGTCACATACTTCCTCAAGTTGTAATGGTTCTACGTCACACTTGCACCCTTCAATTTCTTCACTCCGGGTTTAGAAGAACTGGATGGCATAGTCAACAAAGAAGGGAACCCCTCACTAGAAAATGGCACACTGATATACCCAGTAGAGCCCTCAACATCTGTTTCCCCTGCAGGGACATCTAGCAAGCATTGGTCACCAAGCAATTCAAACCCCAAGATCTCAGTCCCCTTCACATTGAATTTCTTAGCTCATTGCTCCCCAACTAGGATAGGAGCCACCACTCACCCATCCAGCTTTGGTTCCCCTGTCTGAGGAGCTAGTGTGGTAACCTCCATGGCACACACCGCAGGTTCTCACACTTGTGGCTGCTAAACCCACCGACATTGGGCACCAAACCGTCGATGGTGCCTACTTGCATCAATACGCCCTCCCTCGCCCGATACAACCTCAGCATAAAATCAATCCCCAAGGTTTACACTCCCCTGATTTAGCATGTTATTGATCAATCGAAAGAAAAGAAGCGAAGAGCTCCCTCCTGCTCGCAATACCATGGATCAAGGAACTAAGTCCATCCAAAGTTAGTTAACAGTCACCTTGACTGGGGTCACATCCCCTTCCCATAACCCAATAATGAATCCCTCCTTCAGATTGGCAAACCATGAAATTACCAAAGAAACAACTTCAGTCGATCACAAGTGCAAAGGCAAACCATCAATGGAGGCACATGATAGAGTTTTGGCATGCCTTTGCATAATGACCCCATTCATGGCATTGAAAGCACAACACCGAGTGCTCCCTACTTGCAGCTCCCACTTCAAATTGGGTCGCCCTAGGTCGTCACCCTTCCATCAGGATTGTCGCAATACAACAGGCTATTATCGAGTTCCTTTTTACTTCTCTCCCCGTGTTTTATCCAAATTCCCAATCCAATTGTTATTAATTGATTAGCAGTTTTTGCACGTTGCAATGAACAATTTTTAACTATTGCATAAAATTGCCTATTAGAGAGTGTAGAGGGGGAATAAGCCACTGAGAGGATGCTAGAGAAGATGCGAAGATGGTGCAAAGAGGGAGAAAGGAGGACAAGGTCATGTACAAAGAGAGAAGAGAGAAAGAGAAGGATGACGTGAGGGAGAAAGATGAGAAGATGACATAGAAGTAGAGGAGGAAAGGCAAAGGACATAGAAGGAGACGATGAGGAAGAAGAGAAGGTGAAGAGGAAGAAGAGGAAGGAGGAAAGGACATGGAAGGAGGAGGAAGGATAGAAGAATGTTGTGGAAGGAGAGAAGAAGAGGAGAAAAAGGAGGGAACGTGAAGGGAGAGGAGGAGAAGAAGAAAAAATGAATAGAAAGAGAGAGAGCTAAGAGAGGGAGCATAGGTATGGATGTGCGATGTGTCTCAAGGAGAGAGAGGTTAGGCGAGTTGAGTTATCGTGTGAGAGGAAGAGAGTCTGTGAAAGGAAGGTCACGATCTAGGAAAAATAAAGAGTAGGTGGAGTCGCGATTGAGATTTGAGAGAGAGAGAAGGAGCACTTGCGAGATGCCGAGATGAGAGGAGAAAGGGAGGGAGGAAGCTGGGTCAGGGAGAGAGAGAATGAGAAAGAGAGAGGGTGCCCATATTAGAGAGAGCGGGGGGCACACAGAAATAAATACAGAGAGAGAGGTTATGAGCATTTAGAAATTAGGAGTAGGGGGTGGCAATTTACATGCATAGGGAGTGTTTGGGATTATGTTGGAGGGGACTTTTTGGAAGGGGGTGTAGTAATTGTGGAGGGGATTTTTGTATGGAATTTTGAATTCTTGAAAGGAGGGGGCACTGGGAATAGGTGTGATGGGAAGGGGATAGTTGCATGGGATTTTGTTACATGGGTAAGAAAAAAGAAAGAAGAGAGAGAGGTGTTGGGATTTTAGGTTGGGAAAGAGGAATGGGGTTTAATGGGATTTGTTGGGGATAAATATGAAGGTAAATATGTGATTATGTGGTCACATATAGGAAGACTTATGATTTTTGTTTTGTTTGGATGGTGAGGTGAAATGTTGATAAGTAGTGATGTGATGGGAACAGCATCATGAGCCCTAACTAGCCCAATTTGATCTAATAAAGTTAGTAAAAGCTCATACATAATCATCAGAGGCTCCTATATGCATAATGTTCTATTTTGAGAAGATAAGAAACCAAGGTTATTTCTGCAATTATAACTGCATTGAATAAGTACAGAATAACCACAGGGAATTCCTGGAGTTAATTAAAGGTTAAATGGTCATTAATGTCTAATAAGAGGGTCCATGTAGATAGAAATGGGTTTTCGCGCATTTCAAGAATTAATGAACATCCGAAACCCTAATTTCAGACCTGTTTAAATAACTGAGGTTCTGGTAAGGATAAAATTCATCTAAATCCTCTAAAATTCATAGAAAAATATTCCATGAGGTTTGATATACTTGGTTTGACCATCTTAACCTATTTTGACCTAAAATAAAGTCTCAGATGGAAAGTTGCCCTAATTTGGGTTTCTACACAAATTTCCTAGTCAAACTTGGTCAAAACTAAAATTTGACTTCACCATCAGATTCCTGGGGTCCAAATTAGGTTTCTACCAAAATATGAGCCCAATCAGAGTCTATCTTGACCTTGTTTGCATTTTGATCCTCTCTAACTTGCTTTCTCTCTTATAGCCCCTCATGTTTTGAAAACTTTGCGAAACGTCGCCTAGGTTTATCTTCATTCTTTGCATTTGGGTCCATGCTGCCATGGCAGGTGTGAACCCAAAGAGGTCGATCTTCAATCAAGGATTCCTCCTTTATTTCTTGGTTAATCTCTTCCAAATTTGGAATGGAGACTCCTGAGAAATCCTCTTCATTTTGGATCATATCTTGACCTCTGATTCTTGGGCAAAAGTTCATGTGAACTCTTTCAATCCCACAAAACCTACTCCCTGATTTGAGAAGCTTTCAAGCTTGTTTCCAAGCTTGAAAGCTCGCCCAATGGCCTATAAAAGACCCCCATCGACTGCCTTACTTCCTTAGGAAGATTTTAAGCCAAAATCCCTCTTCTTTTCCTACACGCAGCTCGCTCTAAGCTTGACTCTGGTGATCCTCCTACCTCCAGCCTCTTCATCATCGCCACATATCATAGGCGGCCGGTTATGTTAATCGCTCTGAATCAGGTTTTAAAATCTTCATGTTGTAGTATAGTTCGAATCAGTACGAAAAACAAATAATATTTATACTCGAATATCAAAAATGAAGTCTAAGGTGAAACACTGGGAGCAATTGGCAAAAATAGTTCTCAAGATTGGAATTCAACATAATATAAGCAGTTGATAATAGAATTCCAAATAATAATGATATAAATGAAAGTGAATGTCAGATAATGAGACAAGAATGGGGGTAAAATGGTGATTTGAATCACCAATTACCCCTCACAATTATATCAAATATTTCAATAGTTCTAGTCAATCTAAATTCCACGTAGGATGAGTGCACAAGAACACAGGGGTCTTTTTATCGGGCTCTAGATGGAGTTCCAAGCTTGGAAAACAAGCTTAGAAACCTTGAGCTCTTCGCTGGTGATGGATACCCAATAAATCAAAATGTTCGCATTAGGATTCTAGCGAGATTAAGGATCCCTGGATGGGCTCAATTGGAAGGCAATTACTTGATGAGATTCCCTTTCAATTTTGAGAGGGATTCTTCAAGAAATCATAGAGACCTTGCCATCTTAAGGTCACTGGAGTTTGTAGGATTAGGATTTTATGGCTGTAGGGACCTTTTTGTGAAGATGATGATAAAGTTAGGGACCGAAATGCAAAGGATTCAAAAGTTAACGGCATATGTGTGAGATAAAAGAGTCAGACAGAACCAAATTGCAAACTAGGTTAAGAAGATCTAAGATTAGGCCCAAATTTTGGTACAAACCTAACTTGGATCAAAGGAATTCAATGGTGAAGTTGGATATTTGTTTTGGCCTAGTTTGATTGGGTAATTTATGCAAGAGCCCAAATTAGGGCAAAAGTTTGCCTTTGGCTTTATTTTAGGTCAAGATGGATTTTGATGGTCAAATCGAGCACACTAAACCCTAGAGATTATTTTTCTTTGAATTTAGAGGGCTTAGGTGAATTTTATCCTGATCAGAACCTCAATTAATTAAGCATGTCTATTTTTAGGATTTCGGAAGTCATTTAATTCCTGAATTGCATGAAAACCCATTTCTGTCTGTATTAACCCACTTGTTAGACTCTTAAGATCATTTGACCCTCAATTAACCCCTTAAAAAACCTGTGGTTGTTCTACATTCAAGATATGATGGTAAAATTATAGTTTTAACCCTGGTTTCTTGTATTTCTCTCTGAAAGGATTTGCAATGAATTATTGCCTTCTGGTGGTCATGTAGGAGCATTTAATCACTTAATCAGATCAAATTGAGCTAGTTATGGCCCATGGTAGTGTTGCCATCATACTCGCAAGCCTAGCTTTTGCTAGTCCCTTAGCAAAATCTCATGGCTTCAACTTAAATTCTAGACTATGGTTTTTTATGCTCAAATTTCTGATGTGTGCTTTCCTTTGTAGATTAAGTCAGAATGCTAATAGCAGGCCTGGAGGTACTCAAGTACCAACCAAGATCTAGACCTAACTAACTCTAGCCTCAGTCCGCTACCAAGGTTTCTAAGGCCCACAGGAGCTAACCTAAGGTTCGTTGAACTCCGCGATTAAGGTACCCGTGCTTAAAACATGTTTAGTCCCAGTTCTGTTTGTAGTGCATCTTTGTAAGAGAGATAAAAGATTTTTTTATTTTTGGAGAGTTTTCTCTCTTTTTTCTTTCTTTATTTCTAGCTTTGGATTGACTTTATAACACGGTCTGTATCGGATTCCTAGCTCCCACCATCAATCCTCGTAAGGTCCCTAGCAATCGATGCTTCAAGATAGCACCGCCCATAGCAACCCCCAGAACCCTGGCTTTTGAGATTTTGGGATAATCCCACCCATGGCATTCTATAGCTAAATTCAGGCCTTGGCAATCGACATTTCAGGATAATCCCACCCATGGCACTTGAATGAGCACAAAGTGCTTACATGCCCCTGGTAGGACATTTAGATATCCTAGGAGACAAACACTGAGGAGATGATATGTTATTGCTCATCTTCGAGGGGAATTTCTTACCTCTCTGCACAGGGAACTCTTCCAAATCAACTTGTGCTGATCAGCCACTCTTAATCTAGGTAGCTTTTCACAATAAAATTAACTCATTTGCGCGATTTTGATAATTAAGCGCACTGAACCAGACTGTGTGTGGATTGAGGTGCTTAGGTTACCAAGTCCCGCAAACAAAGGCCAGTTAATGAGGCCAAATAATCCCTAAGCCTTAGACCTAATACTTAAGCTTTTCATTTTCCTCAACCTCTTAAGGACTATCCAAATCTTAACGAATACTTGAATTTTTAAGCCTTAAAACACAACCCAAGAGGCCTAAGATCAGCATTCATACTAATCTCTTTTTGTCTCTTAGCACTTTTTCTCTTTCATTTTCTTTCTTTTGATTTGGTCTAGAGCTAAGTAGATTCCTTAATCTTTTACTAATGACACTCTCTTTTTATTTCAAATTGTTGCTCCTTTTTGACATTTATATCACCTCATTTTTTCCTCAAAAAAATTGATATGCAAATTGATCTTTCAAAATTTCTTCCCTTCTCCATTTTTTCTTTTAGTTTTTTATTTTTTTGGGTTTTTGGAATATGCAATTTTTTTTGATGAATCCCTTTCGTGTTAAGTGATTCTCACAGTGTTTTGCACTTTAATACACCCCCATGCCTACAATTTGCAATATCCTCATTATAAATTAGGTTCGAATTTAGCTTAAATTGTACATTAGAAAAGGATTTGGGTGGGTGGGAGGGTCGGGGTGACTGTTGCAGACGATTTCAAGCTCTGGTATGAGTACCAAAAGTGGAGTCGGTTGTTCTAATGGACGAACCCTAAAGTGCAATATGAGTTCAGCATGGGATGTGTCAAGAAGGGTTTTGGGTTTTTCAAAAAGGTGACGGGTTACCTCCCATTAAGCGTTGTGTTTAACGCCATCAGCCAGACACAATGAGCTCAGGGAGAATGGAGGGTAAAAGATACCTCAGCCAAGTTTGAGTCAGTGAGTTGGATGAACGGTTTGAGTCTTTGACCGTTCACAACAAAAGGTTCAGAATCAAAGTTGAGTTCACTAATTTCAATGACTCCACTTCCAAAGGTTCATCTCACCAAGAATGGTCCAACCCATTTTGATCTAAGCTTTCCTGGGAATAGTTTGAGTTTGGCATCAAAGAGTAGAACTTTTTGACCAGGGTGGAAAGATTTTCCAATAATGTGCCTGTCATGGAAGGCTTTAACCTACCCTTTGTAGATACATGAGTTCTCGTACGTATCATTGCGTAGTTCCTCGATCTCCCTCAATTGCAACCAGCGATGTATTCTAGTCTTCATCTGATCTAAATTGCACTTCCGTACTGCCTAATAAGCCTTGAGCTCCATCTTGACAAGAAGGTGACATGACTTTCCGTACACTAATATGAAGGGAGACATGCCTAATTGGGTCTTGTGGGCAATCCTATAGGCCCACAAGTCTTCCAAAAGGCGAGTAAACCAATCCTTCCTATCAGACCGAATAGTAACTTGAAAGATCTTGATCTCTCGATTCAACAGTTTTGCCAGTCCCTTAGTCTGGGGGTGGTAAGGAGTCAAGATGCGATGTGACACCCAATACTTTTTCATCAGAGACTGGAAGTGCACACTGTAAAAATGAGACCTACCATCGCTGATGATGGCCTTAGGAACCCCAAATCTGATAAAGATGTTCTCCTGGATGAAGTAGAGTACAACTTTATGATCACTAGCTCTCGTGGGGACGGCTTCATTCCATTTAGAGACATAATCAATAGCAAGTAGAATGTACTCGAAGCCGTTAGATCCGGGAAAGGGTCCTATGAAATCAATTCCCCATATGTCAAAGATTTCGCACACAATAATTGGGTTTAAGGGAATCATATCCCGCGGGCCCATGTCGCCGAGGGTCTGACAACGAGCACATGCCCTACAATACGTCTGTGCGTCTTTGATCAAAGTGGGCCAGAAGAACCCACATTGAAGAATTTTTGTAGTGGTCTTACGCCTACAGAAATGGCCACCGCAGGCCTTGTTGTGACAGAATGAGATCACGTCATTGACCTCATCGTCAGGAATGCATCTTCGGATCACCTGATCCTTGCCAATGTGGAAGAGGTATGGTTCCTCCCAAATATAGTACTTGTCGTTAGCAATCAATTTGTCTCTCTTGGAAGTCACACAATCTGGCGGAACTGTCCCCATAACCAAGTAGTTTACAATATCAGCAAACCATGGGAGACTATGAATGCTAGTAGGTGCTCATCTGGAAAATGCTCGGTGATTGGTCCAAACTGGTCGATGACTGAAGAAGGAAGACAGGACAAATGGTCAGCTACCACATTCTGCTTTCCTGCCTTATCGTGAATCTTGAGATCAAACTCTTGTAACAGCAAGATCCAGTGGATTAGTCAATGTTTTGCATCCTTCTTCGCGAGGAGGTGCCTCACTGTAGTGTGATCCAAGTATATAATGATGCGGGAACCCAAAAGATAAGATCTGAATTTTTCCAAGCCAAATACGATGGCTGGCAGCTCTTTCTCAGTAACTGTATAGTTATGCTGAGCCTCGTCAAATGTCTTGCCAGCGTAGTAGATGACCACAAGTTTCCTGTCTATTTTCTGTCCAAGTACTGCATCGCATAAGATCTCAAAGGGTTGAGACCAATCAAGGAACTGTAGAATAGGTGCTTGGGTAACTCGATCACATAGATCTCAAATGCTTGAGTGCACTCCTCGGTAATTTCGAAGGGGACATCCTTGAAGATAAGATCAGTTAGGGGGCACACGATTTTTGAGAAATTGAAAATGAATCAACGGTAAAAACCAATGTGCCCCAGAAAGGATCAGATGTCCTTGATCGAGCTAGGTATAGGGAGTTTGGAAATCATTTTCACCTTGGCTCGATCAACCTTGGTGCCTTTTTCAGAGATGAGATGTCCCAGGACAATTCCCTTAGGTACCATGATGTAGCTCTTTTCACAAGAAATATCCAAGTTCACGTCAATGCATTGCCTGAGGATTTGGACCAAGTGCAGGAGGCAATCATCAAAAGATTCTCCAAATATCGAGAAGTCATCCATGAAGACTTCAAGGTATTCACCTACCATATCTGAGAATATGGCAAGCATGCATCGCTAAAAAGTAGCAGGTGCATTGCAGAGATTGAATGGCATCCTCCGGAATGCGTATGTCCCGAAGGGGTAGGTGAAGGTAGTCTTCTCTTAGTCCTCAAGATGGATTGCGACCTAGTTATAACTGGAGTACCCATCCAAGAAGCAGAAGAATCGATTTCCTGCTAGTTTCTCAAGGATCTGATCAATGAACTATAGTGGGAAATGATCCTTCTTCGTGGATGAATTGAGTCTTCTATAATCAATGCAGACTCTCCATGAATTTGCTATACGGGTCAGTATGGTTTCTTTAGCTTCAGTCGTGATCACGGTGCGTCCTGCTTTCTTAGACACAACTTTGATTGGACTCACCCATCGACTGTCGGAGATCGAGTAGATGATCCTTGAATCTAACCACTTGATGATCTCCTTTTTCATGACATCTTGCAGATTTGGATTTAGGCATCACTGCATTTCACAGGATGGTCGTGAGCCCTCTTCAGTATAGATGTAATGTGTGTAGTATGAGGGGCTGATGCTAGTCAAATCATCAGGAGTCCATCTAATGGCTCTCCGATGCTGCTGGAGAATAGAAATCAAGCGTGTTTCCTGATCAAATGTCAGTCGGAAGTTGATAATAAGAGGAAATGCTTGATTGAAACCCAGAAAGACATATTTTAGATGATCGAGAAGAGGCTTTAATTCCATAACTGGGTTGTCAGCAACAATAGGTGGTTCCATGTGGGTGTCGGGAGCAAAGGAAGGAGCTATGGGTGTGTCTAGGTTAGGTTCAGGCTCAAATTACGTGTTTTGATCTTCTTCTGGTTGATCATGAATAATCAGGTTTTCATCGATACATGGGTTGTCAACCATGGCCTCAATATCGCAAATTTGTTCTATAACCCCGCAATTAATTCCTTGTTGGGCCTTAAAGATGTCGATCTTCAGTGTCTTGCTCCCAAATTTTAATTCAATTTGGCCCTCCTCACAATTAATACTGGCCCTAGTTGTAGCCAGAAAAGGTCTTCCTAATATGATCGGTGTATTCTTCAAGCTCTCAGGAGAGTGCATGTCTAAGACTATGAAATCCACGGGGAAGTAGAAATCGTGTACCCTAACTATGACATCCTCGAGTACTCCTTTTGGTGACTTAATAGATCGATCAGCTAACTATAAAGTCATCTCTATCTGTTTAAGTTCAGATTTCTTAATGTAGTCTAGTAGGGCTGTGGGTATCAAATTGATGGAAGCTCCTAGGCCCAAAAGGGCTTTGTCAAATTCTAAATATCCAATCTTGCATGAAATTAGAGGGGTACCAGGGTCCATTGCCTTAGGTAGGAGTTTGCTCAAGATGATGGAGCTAGCTTGCTCTGACAGTACGGTCGTGTTCCCGCCTTTGGTTCACGGCTTACGCTTGCATGTACACACATCTTTCAGGAGTCGTGCGTAAGTCAGTATGTGGCGTATTGCATCCATCAAGGGGATATTTATTTGGACCTACTCAAATCGCTTGACTAGGTCCTCCTAAAGTGCCACGGGTTGGGGTTTCCTTTTTCCTTTGGTCAAGGCCTCTAGAAATGGAACTTTTGTGGGTTCCTCTAGAATGGGTCTAGGTTCTTGATCTGGGATAAGGGTATCCTAGATGATTATCCTAGGGTTTGGGTTTGCAATACCAGGATGGAATTGGCTTCGATAAGGTGGGTCCTATGTAGCTTTGCCACTACAAGTAGTAACTGAATTTAGTCCTACCTGGTTCTAGGTTGGTGTGGGCAAAAGAGGTTGTTGCTGCTGATAACCCGCGTACGATGTCAAAGCCTCCATCCCATTGGGTGATGGAGTAGAAGGGGCCTGATAGACATAGTGAGCTTGGCCCTTAGTCCGGTTCATAATGCACCTCTGGTTCGGCACATTATTTGGGTTAGGCAGAGGTTGCGAAGGAAGTGCACCAGGTTGGTGGGGATTTGCCATCTGGGCGAGTTGATTGCGAACCTCTGTGATCTCATCTTTGTGCTGTTTTTGCATAGCCGCATTCGTTCTCTGAATGTTAGAAGGATAAGAGTCATCTGATCTTCGTGAGTTGGCCCAGATTGGTAAGTTGGGTTGGGTCAAGGCTAAGGCGGCAGATATGGACGAGAAGATTGTGGTCGGGGCTGATATTGAGGTCTCTAATTTTTATTATTCTCTGACCACGTGAAATTAGGATGATTATGCCATCCAGGGTTGTAGGTGTTTGAGAATGGATCATTCTAGATAGCGTTGAGGTCCTCGCAAGTCTAAGGAGCCTCGAAAAAGTCAGAATATGAGGGTTCAAAGTTCCCCTAACTAGAATAGGTAGGTCCAGAGTTTCCTACGAACCTAAAATCAGATGGGGGTGGATATAGGACCATCCTTTGAGAAGATGGATGGTAGATGTTATGCATAGCCTCCCTACCAGAGGGCGGTTGCGCGAACAGGTTTTACGTAGAGGTGGCTCACTACAGGTGTCGAGTTAGATCACCCACCTTCTTCTCAATAATAGAGACTTGTCCAAGAGACTGACCATCAGTTCCAACTTGACGGAAGAGGATAGGCTCTGCATCTCATGTGCTCCCCTTGGATTTGTTAATTAATGCGCATTCGTCCGGTCGAACATGCCCATGGATTCACTATTAATGGAATTCTCACACATGTTCTCAAGAATCTCCCACACAGTGTCTTCATGTTGACCCATGATGTTTCCTCCACAGGTCGCATTGACAAATAATCAAATATCCTCATGGAGTACCTGGTAAAAAGACTGGACTTGTTCCCATTTAGGAACTCCGTGGTGGGGGCACTTTCTCATCAGATCCAGAAAACGATCCCATGCCTCGTGAAGTGGATCTCCTGCTTGCTGCGTAAAATGTGTGATCTGGTGCCGTAGAGCATTTGTCCAACCAATAGGGAAGAACTTTTTTAGAAACTCGGATTGTAGTTTTTCCCAGGTGTTGATTGGACGTGATAGGGTTTAGTACTAGTGAGCAACCTTGTCCATGAGAGAGAAGGAGAACATTTTCATGAGTAATGAGCTTCTGACCGAAGGTCTAAGCCAGATGCTTGAGTTGCTTGATATATTGGAAAGGATCCTCAGAATTATGCCCATGAAATTTGGGAATAGCATGAATCATGTTGTGCTTGAGTTCAATTTCAGGACCTCCAGTGGGGATTTGGACTCGAGGTTCAATCGCCACCGCAACAGGATTGTAATAATCTTGCATCATAGGATGCTATGGTGGGTTTACAATGGCCTGAAATAGATTGTTGAGGTGCTAAAGCTGATTCCCAAGATTGTTTTCCTTTGCTGGTTGCTCCATGATGATGGATGAAGGAGAGCTAGGTTCAGATGAATCAGAAGAGATATCGATCTGGTTGGGTTGTTGCACAAACAGGGAGGTCGCGGCTTGGCCTCAACAGGAATGAATAGCTAATGGAGGCCTTAAGCATGGTCTTAGAGACCTCCTCCTAAACATGCACCATTGGAGTAGATGAGGGATAGAATGTGATGGACCAAATCAAGACACCCAAAAAATTTTGGATGACTATAGAGGTTCGGGGCGGATGATACCCCTAAGTCAAAGAGCCATCCACCTGAGAATTACGTGGGCAGCCAGAGAGGGAGAGTCCCACGAAGACCCCTACACGGTAGAGCGCCCCCATGAGTTACAAGGTTTCCCCCACCTGACCTCTCTTGTCACTGAGGATCCAGGTAATGAGGACTTGACCTCTTATGTCTACCAGTTTTAAGTTAAGAGCAAAGGTGCTTATGATTTCACTTGAACTTTAAGATGTTTTTTTGTGCAAAGTGACCTAATTTAAAGATTGGCTAACCCAACAAGGTGGGTCAACTTCACCTGTTTTGCCCTTTGAGAAATTTAGGTCCCTCTTTTAGTATTCAAATGAGATTAAGAGCCTGCTTTTAGGGTTTGCTTGAATAGATCAATTCAACCAAGGCTTAGGCACACACTGTTTGGGAAGGTTATTCTTGATTAAGCAAGTGTGTCTCTAAAATCCTAAATTGGAAACCCTAATTGGCTCTTGATTGATCCAATTTAATTCATCAAAAATATGGTACCTAGGGCTCATGCAAAAAGGTGATAGCCCTAAATACCTTAAACCCTAGGTAGGTGCACAAATCAAGGTTGGGTGTTTTTTAGAAATGAACCAAATCAGGTAACTTGTTTGTGATTGAATCTAAAAACAGAATGCAAGTTCGACCTAATTGATTTCTTCTTTTAGCTTTTCAGAATCACGGGCTTAGGAGATATTGGATTTGTGTTTTACCTACCCTTGGAGTGGCTGATGTGCGGCTAATCTTTCTTCAATGAATCCCTAAAATAGATCATAGTCAAAAGTGATAGAGCAAGTTAGTACGAAATCAAATATTGCAATCAAGAGATCTAAGTTGAGCGTTGCTCCCTGCCAATGACACCAAAATGTTAATATCTTCTAATCGGGTTTTAAAGTCGTCGTATTGTAGTACAGTTCGAATCAGTGCAAAAAATAAATAATATTTATACTTGAATATCAAAAATGAATTTCATGGTCGAACACAGAGAGCAATTGGCAAAAATAGTTCTCAAGATTGCAATTCAACACAATATAAGCAGTTGATAATAGAACTCCAAATAATAATGATATAAATGAAAGTGAATGTCAAATAATGCAAAAAGAACGGGGTAAAATGGTGTTTTGAATCACCAATTACCCCTCACAATTATATCAAAGTGCTAATCAATCCAAATTCCACATAGGATGAGTGCACAATGCACTCCATTTAGAGATCAGCCAATGAAACTCTAAGTGCCAAGGCACTCTTCCTCTTCCTTCCCTTTCTCTTCTCTAGCTACTCTTCTCTTCTTCCTTCTCTTTCTCTCTTCTTCTACCTCCTTAAGCTTCAGAGAAGGCACAGCACAGGGCTCAGCAATGCCAGCAGAGGCAAAGGCCTCCCTCAGAGATTAGAAGTGTTGAGAAGAGGGCTGCAGAGCAAACCCCCCCCCCCCCCCCACACTCCTCTCTTTTTCTCTTCTTCCTCTCTCAGAACCAGGCAAACAAAAGCAGACATAGGTATCCAGGTAAACGGATCGAGCCCAAACCTGCGAGGTGTGAGCGCAGGCAAGGTCGTGCGTATGCATGTGCGTGTGGGGACCTCACCCCTTGTGCGTGCTGAGGAATAAGCCACCAACACTTTTTCAATTTATGCTCTGCGGTGGCTTTAGTCTTCTACGAGGTGGGACTAAAGTTGTCCCCCCGTTCCTTGCACGGCTGTAGTGGACTTCTCTCACCAAATTGAAGTAGCAAAAGTGTGTGTTAATGCCAATTGAAGGCCTGGAGACCTAGAGTGCGTAGTTTCGCACCACCTAGAGGTGATGCCTGGGGCGGAAGATGCAAGAACACCTTCGTCAAGCTGTGCGTGGAGCTCTAGTAATGGCGGTGGCACGGGCGATACCTAAAATAAGGAATACGGCCTGATGGCCAGGTTAGAGCAGCTCAGGAGGCTCGCAGGACCACGGCAAGTGCAATGGTGGTGGATTAGTGGAGTTTGGTGCATGGAGGTGGTCGGTCGGTGACAGAGTAGGTCGCGTGAAGGTGGGTTACTCGGTGGGTGGTCGGTGGAGTGCAATAGGTTAGGGCTTTGGATGAGGGGAGAACGGCGAAGGTTTTGGACTAGTTGGCAAGGGGTTTGAGTGTGTGAAGCAAGCGGAAACCCTCACTGGTGATCTCGCCAGAGGTGGAGTCGAAGGCGGGGTCAGATGTGTAGCGGTGGTCGAAGGTGTGATGTGAGTGCGGGAAAAGGATGTAGAGAGATAGAGAAAGAGATATGGTTACTTAGCGATGAGGTAGAGAGGTGAAGGTGACCGGTTGTGATAGATTGGTGCTGGAGAAGGAGGAGTAGACATTGAGACGACGATGATGATGCATACGTAGATACGACCTCCCTTTGGCTGGGGAGGGTCGTGACGAAGAGAGGACTCAAGGGATCTAACCAATTTGGTCGTTGGATGGCTGAAGGAGGAGGATCGAAGAGGGTTACCGGAGCAAGGGTTTTGGTGGCTGGAGGAGGATAATCAGAGGTGGTTGACTCACCAAAACTTGCTGAGGGGATGCGCAAGGCCTTGGGGGTCCTTTTATAGTGCTCTAGATGGAGTCCCAAGCTTGGAAAACAATCTTAGAAACTCCAAACTCTTCGCTAGCAATGGATACCCAATCAATCAAAACATTTGCATTAGGATTCTAGGGGGATTTAGAATCCCTCGATGGGATCAATTGGAAGGCAATTACTTGAAGAGTTTCCCTTTCAATTTTGAGAGGGATTCGTCAAGAAATCATAGAGATCTTGCCATCTTAAGGTTGCTGGAGTTTGTAGGATTAGGACTTCATGGCGGTAGGGACCCTTTTGTGAAGATGATGATAAAGTTAGGGACAAAAATGCAAATGATTCAAAAGATAGGGGCATATGTGTGAGATAAAAGAGTCAAACAGGACCAAATTGCAAACTAAGTTAAGATGATCTCAGATTAGGCACAAATTTTGGTACAAACCTCATTTGGACCTAAGGAATTCAATGGTGAAGTCGGATTTTGGTTTTGACCTAGTTTGTAGGGTAATCTTTGCAAAAACCCAAATTAGGGCAACTTCCCTATCAAATTGACATCTCCTTCAACTCCATTTTTGAGCCCGTATCTCCAGCCATAGCTATTGAACCCCACGGAGAAGAACCTGAGCTTCAGCATCAATTCCATAACCTCGGAGATCAATTCAATGCCAACATCAACCCACTGCAGCGTCCTAAAATGCGAGATCACTACAATCCCGCTATGGTGGAAATCAAGCCTCAAGTGCAAATCCCTACAGGAGGACCTGAAGTGGAGGTCAAAGCAAGTATGCTTCATACAATCCCAAAATTCCATGGCTTGAACTCCGAGGATCCCTTTCAGCACATTAATCATCTAAAGCTTTTGGCTCAGACCTTTGAGCCAAACATGTAGAATCGACATAGTTTACTCATGAGAATGTTCTCCTTCTCTCTTTTGGATAAAGCCACTCAATAGTTTTAGACTCTAACTTATCCGATCACCACATGGGAAGAACTTCAGACTACTTTCCAACAAAAATTCTTTCCCATTGGTTGGACGAATGCTATGCAGCAGCAGATCACACACTTCTCTCAGGTGCAGGAGAACCTTTACATGAGGCATGGGATCATTTTCTGGATCTCATGTGCAAGTGCTCCCATCATGGAGTTCCAAAATGGGAACAAGTCCAATCTTTTTACCATGGGCTCCATGATGATATCAAACTCTTTATCAATGCGACCTGTGGTGGCAGCATCATGGATCAACATGAAGACACGATTTAGGAAATTCTCGAGAACATGTGCGAGAAATCCCTGAATAATGAGTCATTGGGTGTGTACAACTAGACGACCAACCGCGCATTGACAAATAATCGGGGGGTTGATTATGCAGCAATTATAAACCCTAATTCGCCTGAATTAAGGTAGAACCAAGCTTGACGTGGGCATTCTGCATGCAGACACATCGTACTTCGCATCTTAGATGAGTTATATGTTTTATCCATAATAATGTGCTATTTGAGAGGTATTATTAATTGCAGGTATTCTAGGGTTGCGGATCAGCGATCCAACCCTATGGATCTATTTAGAATAACGACGAGAGTCCAATGCATCCAAAAGCACATCAATCAGACTCCCATAGCACCCTAAGGAGTCCGCAGAAAAAGCAGGAGCCAACGGGAAATTAAAGAATATCCAAATCTTAGATGAAAAATCCAACCGTGCGGATGGATCCGAATGAAGGTTCGCAATCCAATGGTGCAGAAATCAACCAAATCGAAGGCCTACATCATCAGATACAAGAAGAAGAAGATGGACGGTAACAATGGTGCCATGTGGCACCATCACAGTCACCCCCTCACCGTGCCTCATTTGGGAAGGAGAACTACGAGTCGTTGGATCATCATCCAACGACCCGCAGTTCTCCATCCAACAGCTGCGATCACAGCCACGTGCCCGCCCTCAATCACATCATTAGACGAGACAAGATCTCGACAGTTGGATTCCCATCCAATGACTGAGAGCGTGTGCCAACAAAACCTCAGCGCAACCAACTCATAGGAGTAGCATGTTGGTTAGCGCTTTCTCCACGGGACGGGCAGTGAGGGATCGAAGCGCGCCCAATGTGGATTTCGGAGAAGCGACGAGCGTAGAAGGAATTCACCCGTCGGATCTCCATCGAGTGGCTCTGCAGCGAACGCATGGTGAAGAGCAGGAGCGTTGGATGCAGAATGCGTGCAATGACGTGTGCGGAGACACGTGTGCGAGCACTTTAGGATTCAAAGGCATGATGGCGCATGCGTTTAAGCCATCCGATCTTATGATCAGACAGCTGAGATTGGGCACTCAGAAGAGGCGAGCGGCAAAGGAGAAGAAACGAAGGCACGCGTGTGGGCGATCTGCAGTTGTGCAATGGAGGATCAACACTTCACATGCTGCCACGTGGCAGCACAAGATTCAACCGGGGATTAAAGAAGGATTTAGAATTCTTAATCAGGGCCGTTGATCTCTCGATCAATAGATCCGATTAATCCAAGGCATTTGCATGAATTTAAGGGGCCAAAAGCCTTCCTTTCCCCCACCAAAGCTATAAAAAGAGGCCAAAGGGCCCCCTTTTGAAAGGCACTTCTCAAAATTCTCTTCTTCTTCCTCCTTTAGCCTTTCTTTCTTCTTCTTCTTCATGTCTTCTCTGCATTCGTCTCTGTACCTCTGTCTGAAGCATCTGTTGGGCCACCACGACGAATTGTTGCTACTCTTCTCAACCTCTCTGGAAGGCCACCACAAACTACCCGTGGTGCCCTCGTTCTATTAGATTAGTAGTAGTTTACTTTCATGTTTTCATTCTATTACATATATGTCAGATTTGATCTCTTTATAATGTGAATATTATTGATTGTTTCTATTCTTTAGTAATCATCTTTAGAATAAGTGTATGAAATCAAAAGTGCTTTCTGCCTCCCTGTGATCGATCGAGACTCACCAAGTTCCGTTAATTTATTTGCTCGAGATGTATGTCGTGCTATAGTACAATGTGTTAATTTTCTACGCGATCTACACCGTGAGCAATTGGCACCATTATCGGGGAGGCAAGGAGACTTTTGATTTTATCTCTAATACATTATTTCTGTGAGCAGGAACAATGGCACGAAGTAGTGAACGAGGAAAAGCGGGCACTACAAAAATCAAGTGCACACATTCCTATTAGAAATTCAGCCAGAAAGTAATGCTCTAAAAATTCTAAAATTTGGACTGGAACTAGATCTCCAAATTATCCTTCCAATGCCACCTTCCCCAAAAAGAAATTTCTTTCTGTGGAATTTTTAAAAATTTGTGGGGTATATACTGGTCAGATTAATTGAAAACAAAACTTTTACAAACTTTAGAAATCAATTCTGACTAACATACAAATCAGATTGACTCAAAATTTGTGGGGTGTGAAAGATAATCAAATTAGATTTTCATATCATATTTTTGCAAAATTTTTGGAGTACAGTTGATATAGTTTCCAACAGAAAAACCAACATGGGATCTAAATCCAAGATTTGACCCCTGGTTAGCTAAAAATTCATAACTAATTGTTGGAAATAGAAAAAAAATTTGGAAAAATACCCTCTTAAAATCTTATTGCAAAGGGAATTTTCTTGCAAAGTTTCAAATCGTTTGGATTTCATCTTAACTTCGAGTATACTTTTGAATTGTGGTCTTCAATTTGAGAAGGAACTTAGAGGTGCATGAGCCATTAGGATCACATTGACTAACTTGGACTTCGACATGCCCAAAAGTTAGTTGGTGAGGTGAGTCACCTTGTGGACTGCCCACCATCTACTATATTGAAGAGATAGGTTAAGAATTCACGAAAGTACATCAAATAACCTGCATTTGGCTTGAAACTACTAGGTAGTTCCAACCTCTCTTGCAAAACCTGGTGACTAAGCCTGTGGGATAGTGTCAAACGACAACGGCTGTGAGATAATGGAACTAGAGGTGAAAGTTGAAGGAAGAACCTTCCTCGCAGTCCCCTCGTAACCAGACTAGCCGAGTTAGCTTGAGAGGTAGGAATTCCTTACAGTTGGCCTCTCATCGAATTTTCAATAACACAAACTTAAACGAAAAATCAGGTCATCTGATCTAAAGGACCACTCTGATTAACAAGGCCTTAGCCTTGTTCTACTTGTCTACACCAACCCTTTTAGTTGGTGTATGCACAGAAGAAGGTCATTAAGACCTGAACTTGCAGGACCTTGGGAACCAAACCCAAGGCAGTAAAGGCAATTTTTGCCTGACCTCTCTTCTCAACCTTCTTCCATCAGATTAGCTGAGATGGCTAATCCCGGTCCCTGAGTTTGTTAAGACCTTGAGAATCACGACCCAATGGTTTGTCTAGAAGCCAGGGTCGAGGAAACAGAATAGAAATATGAGCAAAGCATCGACCGGATTCTCACGACACTCGATAGGATACAGCATCCATCACACGGAGAATAATTACGGGACTTCTATGATCCGGCAGCAATAATCATAGCACCTCAAGTCTGGATTCCTGTAATTGGAGACGCATTCAAGGTAAAGCCGAATATCATAAGTCTAATTCAGAGTCATTTCCATGGAAACTCGAATGAGGATCCCTTCCAGCACCTCAAAAGCCTGAGTCAAATTGTAGAGTCAGTTCGACCTAGGAATATAGATATTGGAATTGTTCTCATGAAGCTTTTTCCCTTTTCTCTCAAGGATAATGCTACTTATTGGTTCAAGACCATCGGGAGGCCAATTGGAACCTGGGAAGAATTACATCGTGAATTCCCCCAAAAGTTCTTCACGATCGGTTAAACAAATGCTATGAAGCACGCAATCACGACCTTTGCTCAAGGCCCTAGAGAGAAGCTACATGACGCCTGCGACAGATTCCACGATCTTCTTAAGAAGTGCCCACACCATGGTGTACCCAAATGGCACCTTGCGCAAGTATTTTACCATGGGCTGGATGACACACATTAGTACCTGGCTGATGCATCTAGCGGTGGGAATTTTCTCACGAAGGATGAGAACAGTGCATTTGAATTATTCGAGTCCTTAGTAGAGAACTTGATGAACGCTGCATCAATGAACCAGTTCCAGCAACCTGGACAACAACGAGTTAATGTCCACGATGCTCAAGCCGAGTTTGCCCGAGCCGACATGGACATTATTACCAAAAGGATGGATAAGGTGGATCTGCTCGATAAGAAGCTCGATGAATTAATGCGAGCGAGATCCAATTCTTCTGGCAGCACTGCTCCATCTTACTCCTCTCAAGCATCCTGAGGGCCCTCTGCTCATACATATCCGATCCCTCAGTATGTTTTCTCTCCTTCTTCGTGGGATCCTGCATACTAGGAACCCGTGAACAATATGGATTTGGCACCGTACAATCAGGGTTATGCACCACATGATGATGCAAGGGCATATTCTTTTGATGAATTCGCATATGAGAGATCTTCGGCTTGCAAAGATGTCAATGCCATTCAGGGATACAAGTGTAACAACCCTTATTCTGAAACATATAACCTTGGTTGGCGCTAGCATCCAAATTTCGCTTGGTCTGGAAACCCACAGAGACTGAGTCAAGCTCCACACTACCAAACCAGATAATACAGGAATGCACAGAACATGTATCCTAGGTAGCAGTCATTCTTGTCTCAGCAGCAACAAACAAGCTCTATCTATCAGTCGTTGCACCAACCTACCAACTATCCTCCAAGACAGGCCGACCCTTTGGAGTCGTTGAAGGAGGAATTGCAGGCATCAATTCAAAAATCTACTCATGACAACCTCCAAATAATGAAGGCAATGGTTGACCAAATACAGAGCATATAGAACACGCAAAACCAGATGATGCAGGAGCATAAATCACAGGAGCTTTGCCCTCCCAACTTGTCTCAAGCCCAAGATATGTGTAGAATCAGGGTGCCTCACCTAGATTCCAAGCACCACAAGGATAGGCACACGCTGTTATGCAATCATCTCCCGCACCTCCAGGTTATGGGCTCGATCAACCACCTTTGTTGCCATACCCTGTGTATCCAAACCAACCTGCTCCTCTGCCGCTGCATGGATAGCACGCCGATGCAAAAGCTATCTCCTTAAGGAGTGGAAAGACTACATAGGACCTACTACCTAGAAAAGCAGGTAACGATTTTCTTGTGCTATACCACGAGATGGCTCACAACCCTCTTCCTCTCACAAGCTATCTTCATTAGATAAGGGAAAGAAGCCCCTAGACCCTGAAATTCCTGTTTCGTTTCCTGCGACCCTAACACGAGATTCAGCATGGAAAAAGGACATGCGGAATTTTGAGGACCTGAAATCTATGTTCAAAGAAGTTCACATTCAGGTCCCTCTTCTCGAAGTGATAGATCACATCCTAGCTGTTGCTAGGTTCTTTAAGAACTATTGTACTCCGAAGCGACAACAGAGGATCAGACGACAAGCGGTATTATCTGAGGAAGCCAGCGCAGTCATTTAGCTGACTTACCGACCAAAAAGAAGGACTTGGGCACACCACTGATTTCTTGTTTTTTGCAAGATTCCCCTTTTGATAGGGCCCTTCTTGATTTGGGGTCGTCCATCAGCCTAACTCCCACCGCAGTATTTGATTGATTTTGATTTGGGGAGTTAAAGCCCACCTCAGTTACTATTAGGAGCACTTGATCAGGTTTTCAAAAGGTCGAATTGTAGTACAGTCGAAAAAGCATTCAAAACAAATAAATTTTATTACTTGAATTTTAAGTCTGAGGTCGAACATAGGAAGCAAATGGAGTTCAAGCACTAATCTCAATAATAGATGTAATTTGAACACTTAAAATTACTCAAAATCTAATACAAAATGTAAAGCAGGAGTTTATGAATAATAAAATGTAGCATAAAAGAGGAATTGGGAAGAATTGGATAAAAGTGTTTGATTCTTCTTTCTTCTTTTGCTTCTTCTATTGGCTCTTTCTTCAGCTTCCTCTTTAGCTTCTTTTCTTCTTCTTCTATCCTTCTTTCTTTCTCTGGCTCTTCTTTCCTTCTTTCCTTTAATGTTCTTCTTAGCTTCTCTCCTTTGGCGAGTGCCTTCTTTCTCTTCTGTTCTTTCTTTGGCTTTTATTTTCTTCCTGCCTTCTCCTTCCTTCTTCTTTCCTTAGCTTCCTCTTCCTTCTTCGGCTGTGCCTTCTCCTTCCTTAGATCTTGTTTGCCTTAGCTTTCCCCTGTGGCTCTTTCTCCTTCAGCTATCTTCTTCAGCTTCCTCCTCCTTAATTGCACCTTTGGCTTTCCCTGGCTTCGCCCTTCTTTCTTCTTCCTTTCCCCACAAGCAAGTGCAAAACCTACCCCTACCCTCCCCCATGAATGCTCTCTCTCTTTTCTCTCTTAGGCTTGCTCTACCAAAGCCTTTCTCGGGTATACAGGTCGAGTTAACGTGCCCAGGTCCAGGTGCATCGGCATGGGTGATGCGCGAGGAGTGCACGGGTTATCGGGTCAAGCAACTAGGTTCATGGAGGAGTTAATCGTAGACGAGGCATGGATAATTGGGATGGACCTCACCCTTGACACAATTATAATTTATACCACACAAGGCGCTCCAAACTTACCAAGGTGGGACTAAAAGTCCCACACGCTTCCTCACGCGCCCATAGGGGATGTCTTGCTTGATTGCAGCAGATGTTGTTCCTTGCAGTTAATGCGGCTTGATCGTGTTTTAACAGTTAGTTACATCGTAGTATAGGTGACCAAGCGTTGTCAACAAGTAAAATTTATTACTCGAAAATCTAAGTATCTGAGGTCGAACATAAAGAGCAATTAGAATTTATTACTAATCTCAAGAACGTAATTGAACACTTAGAGTTACTCAAAACTTAATTCAAAGTATATATGCATGAGTTTAAAAGTTAATTGTGGCAAAAATAAGGAATTTGGATGTCTGATCATGGGATCAGATGTCTTAAAAAGATGTTTTCTCCTATCTTGTTCTTGTTCTTCTTCTGACTTATGATTTTCTTCCTTTCTTCTTTGCGCTTCTTCTTCCTTGTTTCTTCTATACAGTTCTCTTGCCTTGCTTCTTTCTTCTTATTTTCTTTCTCCTTTTCTCTGTGGGTCTTCTTCTTCTTCCTTCCTTAGTTCTGCTTCCCTTCTTCTTCTGCTTGTCTTTCCCTTCCTTTATTTCTTCTTCAGTTCCTCTTTTCTTTGGCTTTGCTTCTTCCTTCTGCCTTGCCTTTCTTTTTCCTCTGCGGAGCTTCCTTACTTCTACTTCTTCTCCTTCACTTGCAGCGGCTAAGTTCTTGCTTCCTTCTTCAGTTCCTTCCCTGCACAAACTGAAGAGAGCAAAACCTACCCCTCTACCCACACCTGCGTCTCTCTCTCTCTGTTTATCACTCTTTAGCATGCTCTTCCAGAGCCAGGTAATCGGGTTGGGTCGTGGGCCTGGGTCCAGGTGCACCGGGGTGGGTGTGGTGCGCGAGGAGTGCTCAGGAGGGTATCGGGTCAGGTCACCAGATCTGCGTGATGAGCTCACGGACAAGACGCGTGTATAGGTGAGGAACCTCACCCCATGTGTTCTTGGAGGCAACCAGCCGATAGCACAAAATCAATTTGAAGTACTCAAAGAGATTACTGCTTACCTAGGTGGGACTATTGTTCCACCACTCTTTCTCGCACGCCCACAACAGACCGTTCCTCCAATTGCAGCAACTGCAGGTCTCTCGGCACCACTTGCTGGGACAACTAGATGCACAAGACCTCCCCGAGTTTGCTGGACCTGGAATCCTGGAGCACTACAGCCTGGAACAAGCGTGCAACCTCCTCGAGTCACCGCTAATGGCTGCTGAAGCTCGAACCCTGCCTGACACAAAAAGGGCCTTGCGGCTCTATCAGACCACAGGAGCACCTTCGTCGTGTCACGGGGAAGGTGAGGCGGTAGGTGGCAGGCCGCGGGGCGGCCTAGGCGTGCGTGCCTAGGTCACTCTGTGGCCGGATGGATGGGTTAGGTCGGGGGGCAGTTGTGGTGCTGTAAAGGGTCTGTGGACAAGTGGAGGATGTTCAATGAAGTGTGGCAGAGGTTATGCGGTGGTTGGCGAGATGTGTGGGGCTGCGGAGTGACGAGGCGTCTCGCTGGAGGGTGGCCGGAGATGAGGAAGATGGTGGTGGACAGCGGCGGTCGAGGAGCGTTTGGTGAAATAGGATGAGGGAAATGAAAGAGGGGATAGAGATGAACAGTTCTAACCTAACTAAGTGGCGAAGGGGGCGAGAGGGCGGTTGGCAGCGCCTGCTATCGTTGGAGAAAAAGGCATCCAGTGGAGGAAGACGGTGGTCACGACGGAGCTAGGGAAGCGCACGCGGGTGCTGCACGACGCGAAGGAGGATGAGGAGGACAACTCTGCCACTGGTATTGTGGCAGAGTGACGTGGAAGAGGAGAGAGGCTCGTCGAAGCTCACTGGACCCCTTAACCAGAGGAGAAGATAGGATTTGAATGTGTGACATAATTTACATGTTATGCACATTGAGAAAAATGTAATGGACAACATTTTAGATGTATTAAACTTAATAGACAACCCAAAGGATATAGTTAAAATAATGAATGATATGAAAATTTTGGGTAATCGTCCTGTGTCGCACGTTTAAGAAGGCGACTCTCACTTTCTAGAAGCTATATACAGTCTTACCGAAGAGCAGAGGCAAAGGACTTTCTCCTTCCTGAAAGACATTCGGGCTCCAAATGGGTATTCGACCCAGCTTTCACATTGCGTAAATGAAGTGTAAAAGAATACCATTGGGTTAAAAAGTCATGATTCTCATGTGTACATACAAATCTTATTTCCACTAGCAATACATGAAGTGATGTCTAATCTAGTACTCGATTCATTTACGGAGACGAGTAGATCTTTTAAAGTCAAATGTTCCAAGACATTAGATCTAGAATTGCTAGAGTACTGGGATAAACAAATTGTAATCAAACTTTGTAAAATGGAGTAGATTTTTCCGCCTACATTCTTTGACGTGATGGTTCATGTCACGCTTCATCTTACGAAAGAAGCAAGAATTGCTGGACCTATGCAGTACAGAAGAATTTATCCAATTGAATGATATTTAAAGAAGTTGAAAGATTATATCCTAAATAAGGCAAAGCCAGAACGGTCAATCGTGGAAGGATATCTTGTAGTGGAATATATTAACTTCTATGCCATGTACATAAATGAGATAGACAATCAATTTAATAAACTTGAATGAAATTATGATGGAGGATTTAATGGTAATGATGAAGACTACCTATCCATATTTGACATTGGAGGAAGGTCGATCCTCTGCATCGAGTTCAAGTCCATCTTGGAAATGGACTGACGATTGGCTCACTTGTACATTCTGAAGCAAATTACAGAAGTGGATGAATTTTACAATGAATTTAAAGAATCCTCTGATCCATCTACACACGAATTGCAGTTCCTCGATTGGTTCAAGGATCATGTAAATAAATTGAAAGAGCAGGGAGATCCATGGTGGGTACAAGATTTTAATGTAATTGTCGATAGACCTTTGACATACGGACGTTATCATTTGGGTTATATAATTAATAGGTTCAGATTCAAAGTAAGGTCAGTTGATGATGCGAAGGCCATGCAACAAGTGGAAGTCATCGCCAATTGTGACCAAAGTACTGGTTGTGATGGGTATTATGATCAAATTAAAGAGATTGTGCAAATGAGTTTCAGATTTGACTGTAGGGTGATTTTATTCAAGTGTGATTGGTTTGATGCTTTCAAGAGAGGCATTGGATTCAAAGTGGATAAGAAACACGGTTTCTTGAGTTTAAGTAAGAATCATCGGATGCTTCAGTCATCAGAACCATTTACATTAGCTTGTTAGGTAGCATAAGTATTCTACATGCCTGATAATAGCAAAAATGGGTGGATAATACCCATTAGAGCTCTACTGCATGAACAATATGATGTGGGAAAAGATCTCAACCTAGATGTTGAATCTGAAGCATATCAGCGAAACCCAAAAAATGAAGAAGTTGCCCCTGGTGCAATTGACAGTAATATATAAGGTAATTTTTCAAAAGTATTAATCCTTAACCCACAAATAAAATTATGTTTTTCAAATTTTTAGCTATAAGTTTCGTTTATTTGTTCTTTAAATGTATCATTTTCTTCTCAAAGCTTATGTTTTCTTCTTTTTGAAACTGAGTTTTATTTTATTGCCTTCTTTTATAGGTTTCCCGAGTTCTTTGAGTTCCTTTCAAATTCTTCCACCATGTACACGATGGTGAGTTTTTTCTACCACTTCCTTAAAATTTTGTAAATGCACGTTAGTTTCTTTCATTGATTATGTAGGGTGTGCTCACTATATATATATATATGATTCATGTGACTCTTTTTTACTATGTGGGGTGTGCCTGATACGCCTACTTTAGTGGACTAATTTAGAGCCTAAGTACATGATTATTTGGACATGACATTAGTTTAGATCATACACTACATTCATAAATTAGTTAAGCTCGTGTGTTGACAATCTGGCATTTTTCTTTAATTGGTACTACATGCATCCATGTCATTAATTAATGTATACTCATTTCTATGGCATGAATTCATTGTATCCCATCTCAATTGGAATGCCATCATGACATTTAATTTTTTCCAACATAAAATGGGCAAGAAAATCATCATAGATTCCCTCTTAAAATTTGCTTTATTTTCACTCTTATCGTTTTTGGCAAGCCTACTATAAGAAGGAAAAAAGGACTCATATATTTGGCAGCAATCCCTCTTCGATTCCTCTCCTTATTTTCCCCTCAAATTTCTTATTCTCTCTTTTCTCTCTCTTTATAACAAGACATGGGACCACAGGGAAGGATTATCTCCCTCCTCAAGTGGAGAGCCCTCTCTCCATGAACAACAAACCACCATCTCCCCCATCGGCAACCAATAGAGAATCATCTTCTTCCAACAGAGGGGAGAACCTCCCCTGCACCGTGTGCCACCACCAACCACCTATTGCGCTCCACCCGTCCACCATCGACTATGTTCTTCCTTGACATCGACCTCTTCGCTACCACGCATCCACACCATGATTTCCACCTAAGAACAGCATTGTGCATCATCCTTCCTGCAAATGATCGTGACAGCCTTGCATTGATAGCGTGTGCAAATCAATGTGCTTCCATGACCACCTCACCATTACGACTTTCGCAACCTCCTCCTCTCTAAGCACTGACTGCGCCACTACCACTGCGTTCTTCATGAACTATTCTTCTTCTTCTTCATCTACATTACTTCTTCACCTCCTAAAATGAACCTAACATCTCCACCTCCCACAGCACCTCTCCTCAACATTGACACCCCACTAATGCCACCATCTGCCACGCACGGCTCCGCGTGTGCGCAGCCAGCCCGCGTGCACCACCAGCCCTCGTGCACCCTCTCGCGTGCCCTCACATCGCCTACAGCCACTCCAAGTGCGGCACCAGCAGCAATAGAGTAGCCCCCACTGGCTACTCCTCTCCGCAGCCGTCACTCCCCACCGGCTAGACATCCTTGCCGTTACACGAACATCGATGCCCCCATCTGCCACAGACGACCACTCCGCATGCGCGTCTTTAACCTCGCATCAGGCACGGGCAACCACAGACCACGCACTCGACCTCTCTTATTCTTCTCCTTCTCCGCCGATAGAGAAGAACCCAAACTCGATGTGGCTCCTCCACACACAGCCAGCCCCTCTACCCTCTGGTCTATGCACCATCGATGCCATCCATCTTGCCCTTGAGCTTCGGACCACCCTCGACCTCGTGTAGTGGCGCCTACAGTTGCTGCTCATCATCAGTAGACCTCCTTGCCAACGAGCTTCTTCTCCTCTGGCTGGCCGCCATTGCCAACAAACAACCACACCATGATCACCCATGCATTACCCTCGTCACCAGTGACCTCCATGTGCGGCCGTGCCTCTTGCTGTTCTCTCCTCTTCGTGCACGCACATGGGGGTGGTTTCCCCTATTTTGGGTTTAATTAGTAATTAAATCTATTTGCCATTGCCACCAATTTGATTTTTTATTTCTCATTATTTTTATGATGGTGAAAATTGTGGCTGAACCCTTACACTCTTGCGAAGTTGCCTGATTCTTCCTTATCTCTTTATTGCGCATTAGATTTTGATACGGACTTGGCATCTATGTGATGAGTCCATTTTAATGGACTAGTATTACGCCTAAGTAACTTTAATCTTACCTTTTAGGTTTGTTAATAAATACATTAAGTTATAGAATGTTTTCATGCATTATGATTTATGTTTACATCTATTTTACAGCATTCTATAACTTAAAATGTAATGATTTTTTATTTTTATGTGTAGGAATGATATTTAGAAAGAACAAGGAGGGGGGGATAAATTTCCCCAACAAACAACCGGTGGCATATTTTTACCCCCATCCTCTGGCCACCCTCAACAGCTGCCGGCCATAAATAGCAAAGGGATTTAAAAATCCCTTAACTCACGCATGCAGGGGGAGGAGATAAAGAGGTTGGGAAATATTTGATAGCAGGCATCTTCTTCCTCTCTCTTGAGGGGATCCACCTTCACCACCGTGGAGAGGGCTGACCCTGCGAACCAAGAGTGCACTGAAGTCACCCTTCTAGCCTGTAGCCACCCCACCCGTGCCTGCAACAGCGCCATCATGCCCCGCAGGTGCAGTCCTCTCACTGTAGGCACACCCGCACAGTGCCTCCACCTTGTGCGCCCGCCATCGCTTGCAGGCTTGTTCAGGCGCATCGCCCCACCCGTGCCCCTCCAGTGCCCGTAGGATTACCCCCTCTCCAGCACCAGACCAGCATCCCACCTGCCAGGCCTGCACCCCTCCAGCGCCCACAACAGCATGCCCCCCCTCTCCAGTGCCATCACCACCACAGCGTGCCCGCCTCCTCCAGCACCCTTCACCGCAGGCGCTGCACCACTCACTGTAGCATGCCACCAGCGCTCCTGCCTGCAGCATGCCCTCGCCACCCGTGCTTCAGCCTGCAGCGTGCCCTCACCACCAGCACTCCGACTACAAGCGTTGCTGGTTCTCACCGCCCATGCGTGCCCTCTGCAGACGGCCCTTGCTCCTTCTGCCCCGCAGGTGCTCCCAGCCAAGTGCGCGCAAGGGCGCAAGCCAGCAACCGCCTACAAGCGCAGCGCCTCCCTGCAGGCAGCAAAGGCCACGCCTTGCATCCGCGTCCAGTGCGCAGCCAGCCATGCGGCTGCAGTAGTGGCCATCCTCCTCCAACAGGCCGGCGGCCATCCTCCTCCGTCCGGCCGCCGCGTCACCACCGTTGCATAGCCCTCGTCGAGGCACACCTCCCTGCCGACTCTCGCGGCCAATCGTGCACGGCCGCACACGCAAGAAGGAGAGAGGAGAAATCGTCTGTTTTTGCCTCCATTAATAATTACATTCAATGCCATTTCCAATTTTATATTAATATTTTATTCATGCCACATTGCATTGATGCACTCAGACTTTCCTGAAATTATTTTACTTGTGTTATGTGCATGATTCTACCTTGAATTTCAAATTAGAATTGCATGAAAGTTGAATTTACATGATATGCCATTACACATGCATCATACACATGTTTTTGGAGCTTAATTCCTAACATGAAAACTACATAAATACCCCTGAACCTTTAAGGAAATTGCAAGCTTCATTTAAAATAGCATATTCCTCACATTAAAGTTGCAGAAGAGTCTGCGAACTGTGTATTCCTTGACTCGTGAATTTATTGGTCTATTCCTCCCTGTGGATATGACATCCTTTATTGTTGTTTAAATTCATATCTATGTTAATTTTTGATTGAGAGATTTCCACCACATTAATTACAACGACATATTCTTCTATTGCTATCATAAGTAAGCGAAAATCTCTCCGTCAAAAGGATGCCGTTGCCAGGGAGGCAACAGATGCAATAGATTCACTTCCTTATTTTTGAATATGCTGAGTTGTGAAATTATCTGATCAATTTTTTTTTACTATGATAGGAATCTAACGAGGCGACGAGGTGCAACAGAGCGGCGACAGCAACCACGAGCTAAACCACATGAGGGAAAGATGTAGGAGACCAAGATCCTACTTTCACAAAAAATTCTCCATTGTCACAAATTTTATTTCTGTCTTTTCGCCCTTGTAGTAATTGGGCTTGAATTTTTGGGGGTTTGTCCCCACATTCTTTAGGTACTAGGGCTTACATTATTTTTTTCACATGCGTGATTCTATTTTCTACTTGCCTGCCTTTAAAACCAATAAAGAAAATATCGAGCTGCCTATTTAGAAGTTGCATGCCCTTAGGTGCATGCATTTAGGGGTGATTGAGTAGCACATTAGATCTTATTATTGCATTGCAAGCATATTAGCACGAAGATTGCTGGAGACAGGTACACCGTTCTAACTTTTGCATCCAGCTCCTGTTCACGCATTTGCATTCAAATTAAAATTCAAGACCACCAACTTTGAATTTACTAATTTAGTGGTCGCATAACTAAAAGTGGGACTGATAATCAGATTCAACCCTAAAAGCAATTCACATTTGATCTTATTCTAAGGGACTTGTCTGTGATTTCAAAAGAAATTACAAAGATTTGCGGAGTGTTGCACACTTTTGACACTGAGCACGCACATTAGGCACCGCACTAAGGCTTGATCCCTTAAGGCTATATGCACCGATCTCTTTATCAATGCAAACCCTCCTATTGTGCTTTGTGGTGGTGGTGATAATATCTTTTGACCAAGTGTTTTGATACTCCACAGAGGGGGACACCCCTTAAAGGAATAAGAGGGTAGTTAAGGGGCACCGCATACGCACCACCTCAAAGGAAGGGTTCTCCCTACTTGCATCCCTTTGTTTGTCCTTTGAGTAACTTCTCACTTGATCACCTGGGAGTATCAGCAAAGAAAAGTATAAGTCCTATGGCACTCGAAGGTTGAATTAAGGCACGTAATTGTAGGGAAAAATGTGTTTGGCCATTTTTATTAACTAATTCGACCTCCACAATAAAGAAGCTTAAGATTTCAAGTCCACACCCCTCTTATACCACTTACGTGGGAACGGAGGGATAAGTCTTGATCTTTTGACTTATCTTTGAAGTGGAGGCATCTCTTACTCAATAAGAACCTGAATTGTGTTTTGTATGCTTGGTAGATGCTCTCTTGAGGGTAGTCTAGTGTTTGATCCTGAGCCTGAGAGAATTCTTAGGACAGGTCACCTCGGAGAGGAAAAAGAAGGAATGGTTGAGCAAGGTGCAAATCAACAAAGGACCCTAAGGGACTATTTTATTCCAACTAACCAACCTGCATAAGCACTAAGATGACCGGCAGGGGATAAACCATATGAGATCAAGAGAAGTACCATATCTTTGTTGGCCTCTTTTTATGGTACTACTAGGGAGGACCCCTATCGGCATTTGGAGGAATTCACCGAGGTCTGTTCCACGGTGAAGCTCCAGGGCTTTACTGATGAAGCTCTGATGAGGACTCTATTTCCTTTCTCCCTAAAGGATAAGGCCAATCACTGGTATCATACCCTCGATGCAAGGGTAAATGATTGGGTCACCCTTAAGGGAGAATTTTTGAAAAAGTATTTTTGTATGAGTAAAACCAACCATTACAGAAGAGAGATTACGGGTTTTACTCAACAGGAAGGGGAGCAATTTCATCAGATTTGGGAGTGCTTTAATGACCTTCTTAGGTTATGCCCCCACCATCAAGTGCCAATATGGCAGTTGGTCGAAAGGTTCCATAACGGATTATCTGAAAGGCATAGGCAAACCATCGATGTAGCCTGTGCAGGAACCTTCATGACTAGAACTGAGGATGAAGCCTGCGCATTATTTTAAACATTAAGTGACAAGTCCATACATCTATCCTCTGCCTATCAAGAAAGAAAACCATCAATCTTGCAGAGGAAGATAGAGGCCCAAGAAGTTGGGGCTTCTCAAGATTTGGCTTATCAGATTGAACTATTGAATAAAAACTTTCGTAGGCTTTTAGCAAACCCCGGCATGAACCCCCAAGCAGCCTCTATTTTTCAGGCTTCAAGAGAATGCTCCATTTTCCAAAGCACAACGCACGCCACTGCGGAGTGCCATCAGGCAAACCAATTCCCTGAGTTGATTCAGGCCAACTTGAATGTGGCCCAAGGTTTCCACCCCCTCGCAATAACCCTTACTCCAACACTTATAACCCAGGGTGGCGGAACCATCAAAACTTCTCTTGGAAGCAAGGTGATGCTTCTAACTCAGGGAATACAAGACCCTTACCTCCCTAGCCCATACACCAACCTTCTTATGAAAACCCTCCTCCGAATAAGCCCTCTGAGATGGATGAACTGAAGGCCATGATAAAAGCAATGCAAGAGCATTAGAATATGGTTATCCAATCTCAAAATAAGATGATTACTGATATGCAATCTCAAATTGGTCATCTTACTGAGGCAGTTAGGCAATGTGATCTGGGGAAACTACCAAGCTCCTTTAAGGAGAACCCTAAGGGCAAGGGGGTTGTATTCAGGGAGCATGCCCAAGCAGTGACCGTGTTGAGGTGTGTAAAAAAGATTGACAAGCCTGATAACACTTCTATGGTTACATCTCAGAATTCCCCTTCCACACCAGACCCGACTTCCATCTCAACCGAGGAAGAGCCACACTGCTCTCCCTCGCACAAAATCACCCACAATGAGGATGTTGTCCTTCCACCACCCCTTTCCCACCATGACGACCCCTCGACCTAGAAGCCGAGGGTGCCCTATCCAAAGCATCTATCTACTCCTGGGGAATCTTCTGTTGGCTCATCTGGAGCCAAGGATAGGATGGAAGAGATTATGGATACTTTTAGGCAAGTCCAGATTAACTTGCCTCTATTGGAAGCAATTAAATAGATTTCGTCCTATGCCAAGTTTCTGAAGGACCTGTGCACCCAAAAGCACCGATCTAGGAAACAGGTCCAAACCAAGGTCATCCTGCCTGACCATGTTAGCTCGGTTCTCCAGCATGGAACACCCCCAAAAATGAAAGACCCAGGGGCCCCATATATTTTAGTGGTTATAGTTAACCAACACATTGATGAGGCTCTGCTCGATCTGGGTGCGGGGGTGAACATTCTATAGAGCTCTGTCTATGACTTTTTGGGAGGAGGCAAGCTAAAGCCTAGTCCAGTAATCCTCCAGGTTGCAGACAGATTACTTAAGACACCTCGGGGATTGTTGGAAGATGTCCTTGTGAGAGTGGAGGATTTCTTCTTCCCCGTTGACTTTCTGGTACTTGATACTGACCCATCTAATAAGCCCACAAAGTCATCCATTATTCTGGGATGCCCCTTCTTGGCCACAGCCAATGCCTCTATAAATTATAGATCTGGGGCACTTAAAATGGGCTTTAGGAACAAGATCCGGTTGAATGTTTTTGATACTTACAAGCAACCCGGATTTAAAGATTGTTCTCAGATTGAGGTCGTCGATGAAATAATTGAAGAGGCTACTCCAGCACTCTTATGTAGAGATCCCCTTCAGAAGGTCATATCTAAGGACTATCTCTTGATTATTAAAGAAACTGAGAGGGAAATGCCCGAATTAGAAGAGTTGCTGGGGATACACACTGAGTCTCTGTCCCCACCTTGGACTGTGAAGGTAGATCCGCTACCTGAGGAGGGGACATCTCAACTAAATCCCTCAATCCAAAAGGCTCCTGAATTGGAGTTGAAACCCCTCCCGAGCACATTGAAATATGCTTTCCTTGGCCATAATAACACACTCCCTGTTATTATCTCGTCTGGATTATCTGAAGTGCAGGAGGGAGCTTTAGTTGAATGTTTACAAAGGCACAAGGAAGCAATTACCTGGACAATTGCTGATATTAAGGGTGTTGATCCCTCTCTTTGCATGCGTCATATATACACGGACGAGTTCGTGAAGCCTTTCTGAGATATGCAGAGAAGGCTCAATCTAAATATGTAGGAGGTTGTTAAAAAGGAGATTCTGAAAAGGCTGGATGCAGGGATTATCTATCCCATTTCAGATAGTAAATGGGTCAGTCCTATTCACGTTGTTCCCAAAAAGGTAGGAATCACTGTGGAAGAGAATGACCAAGGAGAATTGGTGACCACTAGACCCTCAACTGGTTGGAGGGTCTGCATTGATTACCGCCATTTAAACACGGCTGCCCAGAAAGACCATTTCCCCTTACCATTTATCGATCAAATTCTGGAACGATTGGCGGGGAACAAGTACTTTTGTTTTCTTGACGGGTACTCTAGGTATAATTAGATAACTATTTTTCCTGACGATCAGGAGCGTACCACCTTCACGAGTTCGTATGGCACTTTTGCGTTCCGCCGAATGCCATTCGGGTTATGTAGTGCTCCTGCCACTTTCCAATGTTGTATGATGGCTATCTTTTCTGATATGATCGACGAGTTCGTTGAAATTTTCATGGATGACTTCTCCATTTATGGCTCGTCATTTAACCTATGCCTTTCACACCTTGATAAAGTCTTAACCTGTTGCGAAGAGGCAAAGCTGGTGCTAAGCTGGGAGAAATGCCACTTTATGGTCCAGCAGGGCATTGTGTTAGGGCATATAGTTTCCGAGAGAGGATTAGAGGTGGACACCACAAAAATCGATTCCATCTCTAAGCTTCCATTTCCCGCCAATGTTCGTCAGGTTAGATCTTTCCTTGGCCATGCTAGATTTTATAGGCACTTCATTAGACATTTCAGTAAAATCTCTAAGCCACTCTACGACCTGTTAGCGAAGGATGTCTCCTTTGATTTTGATGATAAATGTGACGAGGCATTCCAAGATTTGAAGAAAGCCCTCATTACCGCGCCGATTCTCCAAGCACCAAACCCTCCTGTTTGAGCTTATGTGTGACACTTCTGATTTTGCTATGGGAGCGATCTTAGGTCAAAGGGTTAATGGCAAACCTCATGTGCTGCGTTATGCCAGCAAGACCCTTACGGATCCTCAGCAAAACTACACGGTCACTGAAAAGGAACTACTTGCTGTAGTATTTGCTTTGGAAATGTTTCGGTCGTATCTTTTGGGATCCAAGGTTGTAGTGTTCACTGATCATTCTGACCTAAAGCATCTTCTGGCTAAAAAGGACACCAAACCTCGCCTAATTCGGTGGATTCTGCTACTCCAAGAATTTGACCTAGAAATTAAAGACAAGAAAGGAGTTGAGAATTTGGTAGCAAACCATTTGTCTAGGATCCCTAGTGAGGCATCAGACCCTGCTGGCGGTATTCAAGAGACTTTCCCTAATGAGTCTTTGATGGCCGTGGAAGCTAAAACTCCTTGGTTCGCTGACATAGTGAACTATCTGGTCACGGGCATTACCCCCAGTACTTGGGACAAGCAGAAGCGAGACAGGCTTCTCGCTAACGCTAAATTTTATCACTGGGAGGAACCCGAGCATTTTAGAATAGGCCCTGACTAGCTTTTTCGCCGTTGCGTCCCTGGTGAAGAACAAAGATGTGTTCTGAGTTTCTGCCATGACCTCCATTGTGGGGGACATTTTAGTGCGAAGAAGACTACCTATAAGTTTCTTCAGTTTGGCTTTTGGTGGCCCACATTATTCCGAGATGCACATATGTATGTGGGTGCATGTCTACATTGCCAGCAGATGGGAACCATTGGAAAAAGGGATGAGATGCCCCAACAACTTATTCTCCCTGTTGAAATCTTTGATATTTGGGGCATTGACTTCATGTGTCCCTTTCCTGTGTCCTTCGGATATGAATACATCCATGTGGCTATTGACTATGTATTGAAATGGATAGAAGCCATACCCACGTGAACCAATAATCATTCCGTGGTCTTGGGCTTTATTAAGGCTAATATCATTTCTCGGTATGGGTGCCCAAGGATGATCATAAGTGATGGAGGACCTCACTTTAAGAATGTACACTTCACAAGACTACTCCAAAATTTGGGAGTCAACCACATGATAGCCACACCTTATCATCCCCAAACGAGTGGACAAGTTGAAGTGTCTAATAGGGAGATTAAGCGAATTTTAGAAAAAACTGCCAGGCCTGATCGGAACGATTGGTCTAAAAAGCTAAATGATGCTCTTTGGGCCTACAAAACTACATATAAGACTTCGTTGGGCATGTCTCCTTTTCGTCAAGTCCGTGGAAAAGCATGTCACCTTCCCGTTGAAATCCAACATAAAGCTTATTGGGCTATTAAAAATGTTAACTTGAATCTGGATAAAGTGGGAAAGGCACGTATGTTAGAATTAAGTGAGCTTGAGGAGCTTCATAATGAAGCTTATGGAACTTCTCAAGCTTACAAGCAACGTACAAAAGTCTTCCTTGACAAGCACATCATTAGAAAGACTTTTAAGCCCAACCAGTGGGTCTGGCTTTTCAATTCTAGACTTAAATTATTTCCTGGAAAGCTCAAGTCTCGCTGGGATGGGCCATACGTTGTTATCAATACTTTCCCTCATGGAGCTGTAGAGATTCGGAACCCTATTTCTGGTGCGAGCTTTAAGGTAAATGGCCAGCGACTTAAACCGTATATTACTCTTTCAGATGGCCAGGTTTTGGATGCACTTCAGCTTGAGGAGCCTTAGCTCCCCCCACTCTCCTCCTCAGGTGATATTCTTCTATGTCTGCAATTTTTTTTTCCAATGAGGGCATTGTTAATCTTAGGCTTGGGGGGGTATAACCTGAGAATGTTTATAGCATTTATAAATATTTGCATGCATATATATTTATATGTATATATATTAAAAAAAAAAATCTCTTTTCTTAAGCTGAATGGGTTAGTCCCTAGCAGAATACCTTTGTCATTGGAGGTTTTTCTTCTTGAATTATTTCTTAAGTTTAGAATCCAGTACATTTATTTCACGTGCACATAGACTGGGTAATGGATCCTTGAGGAAAACAAATAAGTATTTGTAGTCTACTAAACCCTTGGATAGTTTAGGGAGTCAGGCATACTATCTTCTAGTAGATCAACCTCATATTTATGAGATGAAAGTAGAGAGATTACTAGTGCGCTAAGTCTAGTGCAAGGACTCCTAAGTTTTGGACAATTAGATGATGATACTTCAGAGTTAGGCATAGTTTTCACTCTTTGTTCCTGTGTGCATACTTTATGTGAATTCCTGAGAGTCACCAAATAAGGCAGATACATAGAGATTGAGTTTTAATAAAGCTATGACTATGGTGGATGGTTATGACCGTCCTTCATAGAGTCCTCGGTTGAAAGAGGGTAATAGTGTCAAAGGTCAGAAATACGCCTGTCCTATCCATTCCTTCCTGGTGCCGAGAATAGGCACTTCCACCAAATAAGCCACACAACATTCTCTTAACCATCATCATCTCTAATAATGCCTCATAAATAAAAGTTTGTATCGTATTATGCTGATTTATAAAAATAAAAAATAAAAAAATTAAAAAAAAGAAATAGAAATAGAAAGAAGAAAAAGAAGAAATAGTTATATTACAAAACAAAGGTCCAAGTTTATAACATAACATTGTTTCTGAGGCAACCGAACACCTATCATGTTCCACCAAATATGACCCATACCTGCCTTTATTATTTCTGATCGCCTGAATACTGGTTGAGGACTTTAACTTAGTTGCAGAGTTATTAGGGCTTTAATTGAAGTGTGGATGCCATGTGAGGCCACCAAACAGTGAGTACAATTACTAAATCTGGCGAGATTTGTGATCTCAGAGAAAAAAAAGGAGTGAGCACCCAGGAACATCAAGAGAGCACAGTGGTTTAACCTCTCTCTGAGTTGACTTTTATAAAAGTCTAGAGATCTAGAGTCTATAGTACTAGATTACATGTAGCATTAGAGGAGTGTGTGCCACCAAATACAAATCCATTCTACTCGATATCTCCTACCTAAGCCAAAAGCCGAGGTCAAATTATAGATTATCTTCTACTTTATCCCAATGGGAAGTAGTTGCCTCTCCCGACAGAAATATTTACCAAGGGTGAAGTACGAACTTCCAATGCGAATTAGCTTTATCACTTGGATCTGTTACCTAGGCTATCATCACTTCACATTTGTCTGGATTTCTAAAGTTTTGAAATAAGAAAACAAGAAATCTTCTGATTACTTCTCTTATTTTTTATTTTTGCTAGGGACTAGCAAATCTTAAGCATGGGGGTATTTGATGAGTCCATTTTAGTGGACTAGTATTACGCCTAAGTAACTTTAATCTTACCTTTTAGGTTTGTTAATAACTGCATTAATTTATAGAATGTTTGCATGCATCATGATTTAAGTTTACATCTATTTTATAACATTCTATAACTTAATATGTAATGATTTTTTGTTTTTATGTGCAGGAATGATATTTAGAAAGAACAAGGAGGGGGGGATAAATTTCCGCAACAAACAACCGGTGGCATATTTTTTCCCCCATCCTCCGGCCACCCTCAACAGCCACCGGCCAAAAATAGCAAAGGGATTTGAAAATCCCTTAACTCACGCATGCAAGGGGAGGATATAAAGAGGTTGGGAAAAATTGGATAGCAGGCATCTTCTTCCTCTCTCTTGCGAGGATCTACCATCACCACTATGGAGAGGGCTGACCCTGTGAACCAAGCGTGCACTGAAGTCACCCTTCTAGCCTGCAGCCGCCCCACCCGCACCCGCACCAGCGCCATCACGCCCTGCAGGCGCAGTCCTCTCATTGCAGGTGCACCCGGATAGTGCCTCCACCTTGCGTGCCCACCATCGCCTGCAAGCTTGTTGGAGCGCATCGCCCTACTCGTGCCCCTCCAGCGCCCGTAGGCATTTCCCCCTCTCCAGTGCCAGACCCGCATACCACCTGCCAGGCCCGTGCCCCTCCAGTGCCCACCGCAGCATGCCCCCCTCTCCAGCGCCATCACCACCACAACATGCCACCCTCCTCCAGCGCCCTTCACCGCAGGCGCTGCACTGCTCACTGTAGGCACGCCACCCGCGCTTCCGCCTGCAGCACGCCCTCGCCACCAGCGCTCCCACCGCAGGCGCTGTAGGTGCTCACCGCCCGTGCGCACCCTCTGCAAACTACCCTTGCGCCTTCTGCCCCGCAGGTGCTCCCACGCCAAGTGCATGTAGAGGCCCAAGCCAGCAAACTCCTGCAAGCGCAGTGCCTCCCTACAGGCAGCAAAGGCCACGCCTTGCGTGCGCGTCCAGTGTGCAGCTAGCCGCGTGGCTGTAGCAGTGGCCATCCTCCTCCAACAGGCCTGCGGCCATCCTCCTTCGTCCGGCCACCGCGTCACCGCCGTTGCGTAGCCCTTTTCGAGGCGCACCTCCCTACCGACTCTCGCGGCCAACCGTGCACGGCCACACATGTGAGGACGAGAGAGGAGAAATCCTATGTTTTTGCCTACATTAATAATTACATTCAACGCCATTGCCAATTTTATATTAATATTTTATTCATGCCACATTGCATTGATGCACTCAGACTTTCCTGAAATTATTTTACCTATGTTATGTGCATGATTCTACCTTGAATTTCAAATCAGAATTGCATGAAAGTTGAATTTACATGATAAGCCATTATACATGCATCATACACATGTTTTTGGAGCTTAACTCCTAACGTGAAAACTACATAAATACTCCTGAACCTTTAAGGAAATTGCAAGCTTCATTTAAAATAGCATATTCCTCGCATTAAAGTTGCAGAAGAGTCTGCGAACTGTGTATTCCTTGACTCGTGAATTTATTGGTCTATTCCTCCCTGTGGATACGACATCCTTTATTGTGTTTTAAATTCATATCTATGTTAATTTTTGATTGAGAGATTTTCACCACATTAATTACAACGACATATTCTTCTACTGCTATCATAAGTAAGTAAAAATCTCTCCATTACTATGACTGGGAATAATATATATTTGTGATTTCCTTGCAATTATGCCTCCTTGTGGATACGACTCGCTCTCCTATCAGTGGTTTATTTTAATTATTGACAATTGGTTTTCTGCCATTCAATTTCTACTTCGACAACTTATTTTCTTGAGTGAAAATTATTTCAAGTGAAAATCAACCGTTTAATGCCCACTAGATATATATATGATGCACGTGAATTCTTTTGTTGCTTATGTGGGGTGTGCCTACCATTTGTTATTTGTTGAATGTTTAATATGATAGGAAATGAGAGGAAAGAAGAAGAAGAAGGATGTGGGGGGGGAGGAAATGTGAGGAGAAAAAAAGAAGGAAGTCAAGGGGCGAGGGGGTAGGAAATGGGAGGGGAAAAAAGAATGGTAGGAAATGAGAGGAAGGAAGAAGAAGGAAGTGTAGGAACTTAAGAACACAAGCACACTAGAAGGGCGATGAATAGTGTGGTAAAAATAATATACAAATAAAGACAAACCACAAAAATGAACACCAAATATATAGTGGTTCCCCTCACTTGGGTACTCCACTACTTAAGTCTCCCGACTTAGGATTTTTAACTCGATTCCCTCAACTCGGAGGGAATCAATTAACTAAAAATGAGGCAATTAATAGGTTACCTCAACCCAATTACAAAAACAAATGAGACCAAAATATTACAGGTGTAAGCAAGAAATTTAAAAGCTTACAACTAGAATCCTAAGTCTCCAACAAGAATATATTTAGCAATGTTATACAATAAAAACTAACATGAAAATCAATGTGCAAAAAGAATTGTAGAGAACTAAATTATGTGCCAAAAGAACTTGTTAGGATTCAGAGGAATTCTTGGAAGCTGAAGGCAACAAGCACTATCACCATGCTGCTAATATGGAGAGAATGAGTTTTGGAAGCAAGGGAGGTATATGATTCTTGTGTGTTGTAAAAATGGCTCACAAGGGTCATTTAATTGACCACCAAACAACCCTTCCATGCTCCCTAGCCATTAAGGGGGAGTTATGGGTACATTATAACTAGGATTAAACACAAAATAGCCATTCAGAACTAGAACAATGGATAGTTTGTGCCGATACTAAAGTTGTGGTACCGGTACTAGATGCTCACAGTTATTCAGCAGCCAGCACAAAAGAGTCTGGGTATCGGTAGTCAACATTGGTACTGATACTCAGTGCTTCCAGTTGAGTAGCAACTAAGTCACTAGATACCAGTACACATCATGGGTACTAGTACTTGTGACTCATAGGTTTGAGGTATACTAGGCATTGTAACCTGCATGTACCGATACTCATCATGGGTACCGGTCCTTGTAAAGTTTAGGCACGAACTGACTCCACCAAATGTGAGCATCAGATATCGATACTCATGATGAGTATTGGTACTTGTTGTTCATAGTTTAAGGCAGAGACACAAACCTGTGCCTTGTAGGTATTGATACTCAAGAACAATATCAGTACTTGCTACATGTACCTTGAATTAGCAACTAAGATCAAATTTTTTGCGCTTTTCAAATCCAATTAATCTTTTAATATGACAAAGAAATGTTTTTAAACTTTTAAACAAGCGATTGTTCGTGAGTTTGATACCTAATTATCTCTAATTTGATTTTACTTCCTATATCAATTTTTCTTATTTAGGAGACATACAAACTTCTAAGTTACAGTCAATAAACAACAAAAAAATCTTCACCAAATTTTATCTTCTTCCTTGTCATCATCCAAGATTGCTATATTCCTATGATTATCCCTATAAATATCACTTAACAAACTCATTAGATTTAAAACAGTTTTGTTAACACCAAAACATAGAAGAGAGGTGGAACTAGGTTGCAACAATCTCCCCCTTTTTTGTGTTGACAAAACAAAAGAAATATACATATTTTAAAGATAGAAATGACATAAGAGAAGGAATACAAAAAACTCCAATAGGAGTGAAACCTCCCCCTCAAACTATGCTTCCTCTTTTAAATATGCCTATTCTCCTTTTCTCCCCCATTTTGTCAACCAAACAAAAAGTAATAGAAGTATGCATAGAAGATGATCAATCATTCATAAAAGATGCTAAGAATTTAACAAGTAAAATAGATCTAAAGTTCATTACATCATGACAAGCAACCAAGGAAAAAGCAAATCGTCTCATACATCAAATTTTTAGAAAGTTTCATATAACAAACTACATAATAGAAATCTTGAAACTAAACTAAGTATGAGTCCTTTTTCTAATGTATTTATGAAGATGAGTTGAAAGTATGACGTTGTCACCGCCATTATCATCACCGCCACTATCATCATCTTCATCATCTTCATCTTCATCTTCTTCTTCATCATCTTCAGCATAAGGATTGTCTTCATCTTCATGAATGCCGATCTTCTTCCTCCTCGTCGTCACTAAGAATAGGTTATTTTTCCTTATTTGTGAAGAGACTTGAGATGGGTCTTGGAAATGCTTTTGTCTTCTTTAACTACATTCCATAGGTGTCTTTGCTTGAGTACACTTTCATTGCTTAGGTTATTGAGTGGAAGAAGCAAAATGGGAGGACTCAAGAGAAAGAGAAAGCTCGTGGAACTTGCGTTCAATGTGACACATCCAAAGTTGAGATTTGTGAGATTTTGACCAATGTAATTGAATGTGTTAATCATGGTTGGGTCAGTTCCAAGTAAATGAGACAAACTAACCCAAGGCATTTCAGCTTCAGGATATGGGTAAGTCATAGGAAGGAAATCAGAAGATAAGCCTAGAACTTGATGAGAAGAAGAATGAGCACTAGGATCAACTTGCTCATCTTCTTCATCATCACTTGATGATTCTTCTCCAATGGGTTTTACCCCCATTTTCTTGAGAGTGGACCACTAGAAGTGGACCACCTTTCTAAGTGGGGTAAAATTGGAGAGATCAACCCTAATCTTGATAAAAATATGAGAGACTAGTATATCAAGAGGAAGGGTAGAAGCATGGTAATGAGGTCTAAGAAAATGTATGAATACCATGTCCTAGTTGGCAGGGAAACTGGTAATAATAACATAGATTAGGTAAAATATTTATAGGAATTTTGTGAAATCTTAAATATTTGGCCCTCAAATTCCATGCTAAAATCCTAAATAAGACTCGAGAAAATAAAGTCATGTTAGGTGCAACCAATGACTTTCCCTGGCAATTAGGTAGCAAAAGAGTTTCATGCATTTGAACAGTGGTAAATTTTTTTTTGAAAGTACTAAATGCATGGCATTCATTTGGACATTGGGTAATTGTTGAAAGACACTTCGGGTTAGTGGTTACCCTTTGACCAAATATAGTAGATGTTATGACTAGATGCCTTCTATTCCCTTGTCCTTGGAGGTTAGCAAAAAATAGACAATTCACATCAGGATAGACTCCAGGAACCTCAGCAAAGAAAGACTCATCAAAGAAATGCATGAGATGTTATTTGGAAAGATGAGTTGTGAAACCATAAAGGTGTACGGAAAAATATTTCCACTCAGCAGGCTTACAATGATGAAGCTTAAGGCCCTTGTACTAATCAAAATTTGATCTTGCATCCTCATTGATGGAAAATTTGTGGAATTCATCTTGAGGTGCTTTTCCTTTACTCTTAGATTTAGGTGTCATCTGTGGACATGCAACAAATCACATAATAGTCATATTAAGAATCAAGAGGCAAAAAGATTTCCATGCATGTTTGTTACAAAACACACATAAACTCGCATGTACTGGCACTAGTGGTGTGTACCAGTATTGGTTGGTTCTGGATCCAACCAGAAAATCGAGCGAGTATCGGTACAGGTTATCAGTACCGGTACTTGCTACTCAAAGCAGGAACTACTGCAACTAGCAAGTACCCATACCTATTGATACTCGAAGAAAAAAATATGCAGTAGCAGGTTGAGTTGTGAAACACAAAAAAACAAGATGAAAGATGATCTAGAATGAACAAGAAAAGGAAGGAATACCTTGAATCCTTGAGGAGAGCCTTAGAGTTGGGGATTTTCTTTGGAGGATGCCTTGAAGAGAAAGAGGGGCTAGGGTTTTGAAGAGAAAAAATGAGGCAAGTTTTTACACTAGCTCTATTTTATATGGGATGGGCCATGTGCGAGACACATGATCATTTAATTTTGAATTTCTTTTATTGTAAAAAGCCCCAATTTTCTTCTAATAAAGTAGAATCTCTCTACTACAAGAGGTTTTGTAAAAATGTTGGCTAATTAGTGTTGAATATCTATAAATTCTAAATGAATGACACCTTGCAGTACATTTTCTCAAAGAAAATGATGTTGAACATCTATGTGCTTGGTTTGTGAATGATGTATCGGATTCTTAGATAAATTGATTATGCTTGTACTATCAAATCAAATTTTAGATTGCACAAAAATTAATCCAAAATTGGACAAAGTCTATCTCATCCAAATGACCTAAGAGCAAGCAAGTGAAGCAGCAATATATTCTGCTTCAGTCGAAGACAGTGAAACACATGTTTGTTTCTTAGAGAACCATGATACCAGAAACTTTCCAATAAAATGACAAGTGCCGCTAGTGCTCTTTCGGTCTGTCCGACTCCCTACATAATCTGCATCACAAAAGGATAATAAGCCTGAGGTCTATGCTTTAAGATAAAAGAGACCAAGATCTCTTGTGCTATTTAGGTATCTAAATATGCTTTTTACTGTGTTTAAATGAGATTCCTTTGGTTTGGACTGGGATCTTGCACATAAACAGGTAGCAAAATGAATATTAGGACTACAGGTTGTAAGGTATAGTAGTGAACCTATCATACCCCGATATTTCTTTTCATCTACCTTCTTGCCAGATAATTCTTCACCAAGAGAAGTAGATGGAGCAATTGGAGTTTCCTTTCCTTTTACATTTCATAGTCAAACTTCTTGAGTATTTCAAGAACATACTTAAATTGACTAATGTAGATTCTTGTGTCCAATTGTTGGATCTGGAGGCCTAAAATGAACTTAAGTTCACCTATTCAAACTCATTTTGAGCTTAACCTCCATAGTCTCTGATATAGACACATCTATTGAGTGTAAAATACCTATTCCTGCATGTTCCTAGGCTTAGATTTGCATTTCATGTTATAAATATTGCATAGCATGCATCATTCTACATTTAGAGTAGTTGTACATATTTTAGGTTATTAGGTCCTTTTTTATGGTCAGGAGAGAAGAGGATTTGTTTTAGGGCCTCAAATGGATAATCAGACCATATGGATCTGATCAAGACAACGATCAAGCTCTAACGCCTTCGAAATCGCCTAGATCGGAGTCCCGTGGCATCATTTGAAGTTCAAGGAAAATCAACAGCTAGGGGGCAATGTGACATCCATATGGGCTTTAGATGAAAAATTCGACCGTACGGATGGATCCGGAGCAACGATCACAGTCTAGCAATGTGGGAATCATCTCATCTAATCACCATGGCACGCTCTGCAATAGAATGAAGATGGATGGCCTAAATGGTGCCACGTGGTGCCATCTGAACTGCCCTTGGGTGTCCTAAGAACTACCTCTTCCTTCAAGTGAGCAATCTTCACCATTGGATTTGCATCCAACGATTGAAGCAGTTGAGCCTCAAAATGTAGCCGCGACCATCTGACTCCTATAGCACATTAGTGAAGCTCTCACCGCTCAACCAGCTCTGCGGGATCTAGTCCCACCGAAGCTCCCAATCCATCAATTGACGTAGACCCACTGCAGTGCATGCGTGCGCACAACCGCAGCTGCGCACAGCAGTAGCGTAGCGCATGCTAGCGCTCATGCACGACACGGTGCAAGGAGCATGGGAGTGTGATGCGCGCAGTGCCAGCAGGGTGTGCCAGCAGGGAAGGGCCGATCTTCAGCGACGTAGGCCTTTAATGATGCTTGCAGCTGTCACTAAATGGCCTACGTAGTGCATGTGCTAGCCAAGGCATTGAAGAGGTGTAGATCTTTTGGCGACAGCTTGAGCGGCCTTTAGTGACGCACGTAGTTGTCACTGAATTTCTATGCACGGGATGCTCTTCCTCCCATTACTATATAAATGCCCCTACACCCCCCATTCCTCTTCATCTCTACCTACTCTACTCCCACCTACTCCTAAGCTCTAGCAAGCCTACCAACACTCCGTTAGAGCTTACTCTCAAGATCCCAAGGCACCTATTAGTGTAGCGAACCTCTGTCTCACCAAATATTCCTCCCTCTTACCATCACCATTCATAGGTTTCCTTGGAGCCATCCTCTTACCTCCATTCCGATAGTAGATCATCTCTGCCTCCTCAACTCCATTCCGAAGCCACGCTGAAGCTTTCCTCTACTCGACATCCTCCTGCATCTCACCTCCATCATCCTGCTCCTCAACTTCTTCGTTCAATCTTCCACTAGGCACTGTCGTCTCGCTGAACAGCCGATTCAGGAGATTCCTTCTCACCTCTTTCCTTTTTTATGCTTTCATAGATCAGTGTAATTGACATTGGAGTAATATATATCATATTTGTTCCATCTATTCTACTTGTCTTCTTATTTCAAAAACACAAAAAAATAACAAAACTTCAAAATACCAAAAACAAACAAAATGAAGCACGGTTTTCAATTAAAGTGAACGTCACCTCTCTGTGTATTAACCGAGACTCCCTTGGAGTTTCAGTAAAATTTTATTTGATAAATGAGTTTTGCAACTACAATGATGAGTTACTCTTGACCCCAATTTCAAACATGCAAAACACATCATTCTTTTTGGCACCATTGCTAGGGAGGCAACAGAATTTACTTTATTGTTTTCTGCACTTCTTTGCATTTACATAGCACTATCCTCGCTTATCTCTAATCTATTGTCTTACAGGTACCCTAGCATGGAGATCCAAGTGTCGTAGATGAGAGTAAAGTGCAGGTACAGTTCTTTGTAAGTGTCCCCCACATTCCCCCCCACTAGTTTCATTTCGCCACACTCATAACCAAGACCAAATCTACTTAGGTGCTTGCATAAACCCTAGGATAGATTTGTTTGTCTTGTTTGCCACCTTCATCCATTTCACCCCCGCATTTTATAAAAAAAAAAATAAAAAGATACTTTCTGTGAGACGAATCAATTTACACTCTTTATACACCTACATCGGAGGCACATAACCTGACTTGATTTTCATCTACTCAACCGGGATTCTGACCTGTGGACCCGGTACACTAATTCAACACATAAAAGAATAGAAATCATATTAGGTTAATCACCTTTCCGTGTGCCTTAATCGGTGGTGCATTTGAGCCGATTGATTGAATTGTTTGGGCCACACAACCTAATTTAAAAGAAATTCATTTTGTAGCTGCCCCATAGGATTCAATATTTAGGTCAAGCCAGGCACTCCATATTCTTTTCATTTATAAAGGAAAATACTTGAACACATGCTTTCAAAACTTGGTTTGCCTCACGAAACTTTGTTGAATACACCTAATATTTGAATCCTAAAAGCTACTAAGAAATATTCGAACCCTAAAACTCACCTCATCATTAATAATCTTGCTTGAAAACTTCTTGGTTATGCACATTCACACATTATTAAACAAATCATTAAGGGCACAACCCATTAAGGGCCCATCACATTCGTGAAGCACCATTGTCCCAAGCCTAACTAAAATTGGTTAGACGTTGCCCTAAGGATTGGTTCGCTCATCAGGATCCAGATTGAGATTGTTCACGATTAACCTACTTATACTAGTCAATCTGATGTCAAGCTAGGGGAGTAGCATCAAACTACCGTGGCTGGGCATACACTAGGAACCGAAGGCGCAAGCCAAAGGAAGAACCTTCTCCCCAGTCCCTTCTTCTAACTAGTTGGATTGCCTGGACATAAGTAGAGTAAATCGTTCATAATCTTAGGATAGATTCTGAGAGTCTATAGACCTTTAGGCTACCCAACCTAAGGACAGGCTTGTATTTTTGTATTGCAGGGCTCCTTCTTTCTCTTCTGATTTCCCTCCTTACTCCACCATGTACCCTTCCACATCTTACAAACATTTCCAATCCTATCCTCCTACCACCACTTATCCCCAAGATGATTACTATCCCAACTTGACTTGTAATTACCCATCCACTAGCTAGGATAACTTTGATTGGGGATACGAATCCGGACCTCAATGTCCAGGGCCTAACCCTAGACAACAAGACTATGATTACTATACTTACCAAACCTACAATGATTATGGATCTCTATTCTTTGATGACAAAACCAATCCGATCTACAATTAGGAAGGATATGTTGATTATAGCACCTACACTGCCTAGTATTCCATTGAAAATAGGTCATCACCATTTTTCGAACAACCCAAGACAACCTACTGATGAGTCCATCAAAATGGACTAATACTAAGCCTAAGAATATTTAATCATATAGTTTAGGAGTGTTAATAATGGCAATTAAGTTATAGAATATTTGTATACCTTATAATTTGAGTTTATAACATTCTATAACTTAATTATTTTGTTATTTTTATGTGCAGGTAATAAAATCCAGAAATAACAAGGGTGGGGGGATAATTTCCCCAAACAGCCGATTCTTTCCCCCTCCCCTGCCGGACAATGGGGCAATCTTCTCCAACTCTCGCCGGCCAAAAAAATAGAAAGGGATTTGCAAATCCCTGGATTGGCACACGGAGGGAGAGAGAAGACTTAAAAAGAGAAGAGGCGGCGTGCACAAAGGAATCTTTCCCCCTCGCGGGGAACTGCTTCACGGTGGAAAAGGCAAACCCTGTGATCCAGCAGCGTGCACTGTGTCCTCTTCCCCCTTGTGGAAAAAACCTTCACTAGTGCGCACGCCTCCGCCCGTGCACCTCTTCCTGCCACAAGCACCGCTCACCAACTACCCGCTCCAGCCCCCTGCAAATCAGAACCATCGCCCTCTCCGCAGACGCGCGCCCCCCCTTACCGCGCCATCAACCCATGCATCCTCCAGCGCATCCCTGCACTGCCAGCCTTCACCCCACAGCCGCACAGCCACCCGCGCCTGCAGGCACCCGCACGCCCTTCAGCCTGCAATGCGCCCGCATGCCCTTCAGCTTCCAGGCGTCCTTTTCTAGTGCCCGCAGGCACTCGCTGCCACCAAGTCTGCGCCTCATTTGCCTTACGTCCACATCCTCCTTGCGCGCCCCCACTGCAGGCGTACATCCATCGCCCCAGCAGTACCTTCTCTCGCCTGCAGAAGCTCCCACAGCAGGCGCTCCTCGGCATGCGCCTCACTGCCAAGTGCACACCCTGCTGCAAGCGCTGGCCCTCGCACAAGCGCACGTGCGCAAGCCTGCACACCACAGCAGCAGGCAGCACTACAGCAGCCGCCCTCTTGCTCCATAGGCCGGAGCTCCGGCCACCTCCGCCGCTACCGCTGCCACCGTCGGAAAGCTCTCGACCTCGCCGTCCTCTTGAGCCCTGCATCGAACCCTGCGGTGCCCTCTCTCTCTCACGAGGAAGAGAGAGAGCAAATGCTCTGTTTTTGTTGGAATTAAAAATTACATTCAATGCCATTGCCACCAATTTGATTTTTTTATTATTATTATATTATGGCAGAATTGCATTCAGACACTCCTAGTTATTTATAATTGCATGGTATTGATAGTGGCTAGTTTAAAGGTTGATCTTGGACTTAATTTAAGTACTAATTGTCTTTAGTACACATCAGATGAAAATTGCACTAATTCATCCTAAATTTATTGAGGATTTCTGCGAGGGAAAACTGCACTTACACCCTTAGCTTTTTAGGTTATTGCAAATCTACTTTCCTTCACATTTTAAGTCCAATTTGAAAAGGGATTTCAGACTATCTGAAATAACAATAAATAATTAAAGTATTGATTGCATCATTGCCTCCCTGTGGACACGAACCGCTCTTCTGCGAGTGGTTAATTTCATTATTTTTTATTTGTCGATTTTCCACCACTTAAATACTATAACGCTAAGCGAAAAGATGACCTATCAAATTGGCGCCGTTGCTGGGGAGGCAACAGACGCAATAGATTTACTTTATTATTTTTAAATCTTTTAAGTTGCAAAATTATCTAATCATTTTTATTATTGTGCAAGGAATCTGACACGGCGACGAGGCGTAGCAAAGCGACGACTTTGAACATGAACAACGCGCACGGCGGAGACGATCTTTTTGGTGGACCTTGACGCCACAGGGAGGACGACAACAGGAACATGTGGGCCTTGATCCCATACATTTAGACTTACAGAGAAACCTATTTCTGATTTAGGCAGTAGGTCTTAGTTAGATTTAGTTAGATAGACATTAGAATTTAAATTACAGTCTTTTGGGGACCTTGTTGGGCATTTTTGGGAATATGTTCCCATTTGTTTAGATTATAGGATTATTTAAACTATTTTGAACTGCATTTCAGTTAGTTAGTTAGATTAAGTCTGTTTGTTATTAAGAAAAAAAATATATATATAATTGAATTGTCTGCTAGAAGCTGCATATCTATAGGACGATCATCTAGGACTGAATGAGCAGCATCTAGTTTATTTTTATTGCACTACATTCATTACTGCACGAAGAAAGCTGGAGTAAGGTACGTCTTCTCTTGAGCATAAATTATTTGTCATGCATATGCATTGAACCTAAATCTAAGACCACTAAATTGCTTGAATCAAATTAATTCAGTGGTCACTTTAAAAAAAAAAAAAATTAGGACTGTTAAGTGGTTGGACTTTAAAATCTGTGACTAAAAATTGTGTGCAAAAGGATCCTGTTTGTGGAATTTCAAAAAAAAAAAAAAAAAATCAAAACACGATCATATGCTTGCACACTTGAGACACTGTGCACCTCACACATAAGGTCACTAGATAATTTCTACCTCACCTCTTTTGCACCACAAGGGAAGTTAGTCGGAAATCAACAAGCCTATCCACCAAGTTACTTCGGTTCCTCATGTGTGGGCTCAATTTGAGACTTCCATCCCTTGCGAGTAGGTTATAGGCACCAACGAAGGTTGGCCCCGGAAGCGTAATTTTTGCAAAACTTGTTTGGCCACCAATTAAACATATAACTCTAAGACCTCTAATCTACTAAAAATAGATCCCGTTGAATTTGCGTTTGCTTTGACAATAGAACTCTCTAGGAAGTTTTCTGCTGAATTTTGCTAAAGCCTAAAAGAGTTAAAATTGTTTTGCTTAAAGAAATCGATTACTCTTACTCCTATCATTCAGATTATCAGAGTCAATACTTCCCATCTTTTAATCAGGATCCCATGCTTCGAGCGTATCCATCCTTTGATGGGTACATTGATAATTCATGTGATCATTCTCATTCTTACCCTGGGAGTACTGGCTTGATAACTCCCACTTTTGAGCAGAGCCTAGTGAAAGTTCCCTACTACTTGGAGGGGTGACGTAATAATGCGGAAATCAAATATAAAGCAATCTCACAAAAATCAATCGCACAATGTACACAGGTGTTTTTAGGTGGAAACCCAAACCGGGTGAAAACCACCACCTAACCCTCTCGAGTTAGGATTTTTCGATCAACCAAGTTGATCAAAATCCACTAAACGAATCACTTTAAACGAGGGTGATTCAACCTCAGTACAACCACGCTACAAGTACGAGGGTAGCGTTCCTCAACCCCTTCTCTCCACGAGAAGGATTTTGTCCCACGAAGGAGACGGGAATTCGCAAAGCGAATACCCAACCAAAAGACAAAGATAAAAGAAACAATAGTCCTATAGAGCCAACAAAATAATTAAACCTAGCTTCTATAGGAAATAGGAAACTCCCCTTTGCAAGGAGTGTGTCGACGATGACGCGGTGCGTGTGCCACGCGATGGCGCTACGTCGCTCTCGTTAACAACGCCGGGAGAGCGGGTGCGCAACGGTTGAATGCTCTCAAGAAAATGGAGCTTGAGCTTGGAGAGCAAGAGAGTCTTTTCTTTGGACACAAAAGGTTTGAAAGTGTATTGCAAGGTGTGTGTCTTAGTGTGTATATGTGTTTTTCTAAGTGTATCTCTTGTGTGTCTAGGTGTGTAAAGGCTCCCCTCTATTTATAGAGGCCTTAGGAAGGTTTTGGAAGGCTTGGAAAAGCTTCCATAGCCGTTGGGTGCAAAGCCCAAGAGAATCAGGCCGAAATCAGGACAATGATTGCTTTTGACAGGGTTATCAGACGTCTAACTCTGGCATCAGACGTCTGGAAGGCCACTTTAAGACGTCTGATTCCAAGGTCAGACGTCTGATTCTATGCGGGTTTCTCCCTGACTTGAATCAGATCTAAATAGGGTTTTTGTGCAAGTCCATCAGACGACATACAGGACGTCTGGCATTATGTCTGGACGTCTGGAAACCTACTTTTACTGTGGGAATTGATTTCCAAACGTTGCAACGGCTAGAAAATCTCTGAGAAGAGATTTTGGGTCAGCCGAGGCAAAACGGTCATTTATCAGACATCTGGAAAGGCCTATGGACGTCTGATAAGGCTCTAACGGTCATAATCTTGAGTGTTTTCTAAGCCAGCCAACGGTCCACTAATTGGACGTCTGGCAAAGTCATCAGACGTCTCCTAAGACGTCTGGTATAAGGTCTGGACGTCTGATTTCATCAGACAGAACTAACTATGTCCAGCCTAACAGTTATCAGACGTCTGAAACAACAGTCAGACGTCTTAAAATTCTTTATCTGACGTCTAATTTGGGAATTAGACGTCTGGAAGTGCTGTTTGAACCCTATATTGGTTTTCTAAGTATTCTACAGAAAACCTAAGTATCCTAGGGTTGTGCCGGTGTTCCTAGGACTACTGTTAGGGTTCTTTGAGGCTCTTTAACATGAAATATCTAAGGAAATAAAGAGCAACAAAAGAAATGAAAAATACAACAAGTACAAAAGAAGGAAATCTATCCTATTCTTCATTTCCTTCCATCTTCAATCTTTCGCTCCACGCGAACCTCCTCCGTTTTCCGTCAAGCTCTTCCAATCCGTCCTGGATGCGAGCTCGAACTCCGTCTAAACACGTCCACATTTGCAATTGACCTAAAATCTAGGACTCAAATTGCAAATGTTAAATAACACGTGTTTTGTTATCATCAAAACAAATGATCGTGGTGCTCTAGCACCAACACCTAGGAGTGGGATTTTCCAATCCTGAAATCCCTACTTCCATGCAAACACCCAACCCTCCTACCCTTCATGATTTTTCATATCGAGGTTGGACCGATACACCTAGGCAACCAGAGCCTGAAATTGACTATCCTCCCCAACCTGATAATAGTAGCCTCTCCTCTTTTATGATAGAAATGCAAAAACAACAAAAGGAAATAATGGAATCAATGGGAGAGATGTTGAGGAATAGTCAACAATTAAATGAAGAAATAAGACAACTTAGCTACACGGTTCCTAATAATCCTGATCCCTACCCATCCAATCATGATCATGAAAATAATTCTGAGGTACTTAATGACAATAGGGATCCAATTTCATGTAGCGATCACTTAGGCTCTCCCAATGAGACGCGGCCACTAGAGGACAACAATCATAGTAATTATCCACTTGAACTATATTGGAGTCAAAAGCAAGAGAAGATTATTATTCCTATCACTTCCCCTCTTGATTATTTGGTGGAGTCCCATTCTACTCTTAGTGAGACTACTCCTGACCCTCCAATTAGGGAATCAACACCTATCATTCAATATCCTGAGGATTTAAATGCACCTAATGAAGGTGACCCTAAGGGAATGGAGGATGATCAATTCTGGTCTCAGGGATATGAAGAGTCTAATTCGGAGGATGAGGATGCCTCAACAGAGGAACTTGGACTGAAAATTTAGAGTGAATCATAGGAGAATTATTTATCATTTGAGGATTTAGCTCCAGAGGATAGAAGTAATATGATTAAATCTGGATTCCTACTTTCTTTCGATAGTCATCCTCCATCAAAACAGGAGTTGATATTACAGGACAAACAAAATGAGAAGTCTATGGGAGACTCTCGGGGACAAAACACGTCATTTGAGGATTTATACCCTAAGAACAATAACGAATTCAATGATATAGGCTTCCTCCAAAATATTAAGACTGATCCTCCATTAGAAATAATTGAAAAAATTGATTCAACTCCTAATGAATCACATATACACCCCGATAAATATTTGAGTGAACCAAACAAATTTGGGGATGGGCGGAATGATAATGATTCTGACATTTTGACCCTGCCATCAAAAAGTTGTAGTTTGGAGTCTACCCTTGATTCAAATATGACTCCAATCATTAATGCTAGGCAGGATAACTTGAAGTTGTCTACTACTGTTAGGGAGTGTACACAATTTGAATCATTGTTGGAATTGGACCTAACACCTACTAAGCCCTCATTGGACTTAACCATTACCTTCCAACACTACAAACAACCCTTATACTCCCTAACCGATCCTTGGCTCAGATCTCTGCTCATGTACATTCTTTTTGGAGACTATATCAGGCTAGTACATCCTAGAGTAGAATGGCGAGTATGGATTGATGCTTGTACTTTCACTCTTGCCATTCAAGGGTTTGAACTAATAATGATTATATCTTTTAAAACCCATCATACTTTGGAGGATCCTTGTTATCCTCCACCTATTCCGTTTCGGGAGGTCCCTTTTCATATTCCGTTTATTATCCCTAGACCACCCAAGGTAGCCAATGAGGTTTTTCGCTTTCATATCTTCTGGCGAGCATTTGGAATTACATTGCATCATCAGCTCACCAACATCTGTGGTTACCCATTTTCTAGGCCTGCACTATTGCGCATATTCTTAGGGCCTAATCTTTTCTGTTTGGAACCTGACTTACAGGTTCTTTATAAGTCTGGCTGCTGACAGAAAATGCAGCGCTTGTTGGGAGGCAACCCAGCAAACTGTGTCAGGTGATTTCTTTCCTTTCTTCTCCTGTTTTAATTTTACAATGGGGACATTGTAGGATTTAGGCATGGGGGAGTGCATTTGCAATTTAGGTGCATTCATGCATTTAGGTTAGCATATAAAAAAAAAAAAATTCTCTTTTCTTGAGCTGATTGGGTTAATCCCTAGCAGAATACCTTTGTCATTAGAGGTTTTTCTTCTTGAATTATTTTTTAAGTTTAGAATCCAGTACATTTATTTCACATGCACGTAGAATTGGTAATGGATCCTTGAGGAAAACCAATGAGCATTTGTAGTCTACTGAACCCTTGGACAGTTCATAGAGAGTCAGGCATACTATCTTCTAGTAAATCCACCTCATATTTGTGAGAAGTAGAGAGATTACTGGTGCGCTAAGTCTAGTGCAAGGACACTTAAGTTCTGGATAATTAGATAATGATACTTCAGAGTTAGGCGTAGTTTTCACTCTTTGTTCCTGGGTGCGTACTTTGAGTGAATTCCTGAGAGTCACTAAATAAGGCAGATACACAGAGATTGAGTCTTAATAAAGCTATAACTATGGTGGATGGTTACGACCGTCCTTCATAGAGTCCTCAGCTGAAGGAGGGTAATAGTGTCAAAGGTCAGGAATACGCCTGTCCTATCCATTCTTTCCCGGTGCCGAGAATAGGCACTTCCACCAAATAAGCCACACAACTTCCTCTTGATCGTCATCATCCCTAATAGTGCCTCATAAATAAAAGTCTGTATCGTGTTGTGTTGATTGAAAAAAGAAACAAAAATAAGAAGAAATAAAAAAAATAAAAAAAAAGATAGAGAAAAGAAGAAAAAGAAGAAATAGAAAGAAGAAAAAGAAAAAAATAGTTATATTCCAAAAAAAAAAAAAGGGATCCAAGTGTATGATGTAACACTATTTCTGAGACAGCAAACACCTATCGCGTTTCACCAAATATGACCCATACCTACCTTCTAGTATTTCTGATCGCCTGAATACTGGTTGAGGACTCTAACTTAGTTATAGAGTTATTAGGACTTTAATTGCAGTGTAGATGCCATGTGAGGCCACCAAATAGTGAGTATAATTTCTAATTCTGGTGAGATTCGTGATCTTAGAAAGAAAGAAAAAAAAGAGAGTGCTTAGGAACATCAGGAGAGCACAGTTATGTAGCCTCTCTTAGAGTTGACTTGTCTAATAGTCTAGAGAGCTAGAGTCTGCAGTACTAGACTATATGTAGCACCAGTTGAGTGTGTGCCACCAAATACAAATCCATTCAATTTGATATCTCCTACCTAAGCCAAATGCCGGGGTCAAATTACAGATTATCGTCTGCTTTATCCCCGAGGGAAGTAGTTGGGTATCTCAACAGAAATTTTTGCCAAGGGTGATGTATGAACTCCCAATGCGAATCGGCTCTTTCATTTGGATCTATTACCTAGGTTATCAGCACTTCACATTTGTCTAGATTTCTAAAGTTATGAAATAAGAAAATAAGAAGTCTTCTAATTATTTCTATTATTCATTTTTGCTAGGGACTAGCAAATCTTAGGCATGGGGATATTTGATGAGTCCATCAAAATGGACTAATACTAAGCCTAAGAATATTTAATCGTATAGTTTAGGAGTGTTAATAATGGCAATTAAGTTATAGAATATTTGTATACCTTATAATTTGAGTTTATAACATTCTATAACTTAACTATTTTGTTATTTTTATGTGCAGGTAATAAAATCCAGAAATAACAAGGGTGGGGGGATAATTTCCCCAAACAGCCGATTCTTTCCCCCTCCCCCACCGGACATTGGGGCAATCTTCTCTAACGCTCGCCGCCCAAAAAAATAGAAAGGGATTTGCAAATCCCTAGATTGGTGCATGGAGGGAGAGAGAAGACTTAAAAAGAGAAGAGGCGGCATGCACAAAGGAATCTTTCCCCCTCGCGGGGAACTGCTTCACGGTGGAAAAGGCGAACCCTGTGATCCAGCAACGTGCACTGTGTCCTCTTCCCCCTTGCGGAAAAAACCTTCACCAGTGCGCACGCCTCCGCCCGTGCCCCTCTTCCTGCCACAAGCACCGCTCACCAACTGCCCGCTCTAGCCCCCTGCAAATCAGAACCAACGCCCTCTCCGCAGACGCGTGCCCCCCGCCCTTCCCGCGCCATCAACCCATGCATCCGCCAGCGCATCCCTGCACCACCAGCCTTCACCCCACAGCCGCACAGCCACCCACGCCTGCAGGAGCCCGCATGCCCTTCAGCTTGCAGGCATCCTTCTCCAGTGCCCGCAGGCGCTCACTGCCACCAGGTCCGCGCCTCATTTGCCTCACGTCCACATCCTCCTTGCGCGCCCCCACTGCAGGCGCACATCCATCGCCCCAGTAGCACCTTCTCCAACCTGCAGAAGCTCCCACAGCAGGCGCTCGTCGGCACGCGCCTCACTGCCAAGCGCGCGCCCTACTGCAAGCGCCGGCCCTCGCACCAGCGCACGTGCTCAAGCCTGCACGCCACGGCCGTAGGCAGTACTGCAGCAGTCGCCCTCTTGCTCCATAGGCCGGAGCTCTGGCCACCGCCGCCGGCCGCCTCCGGCCACCTCCGCCGCCACCGCTACCACCATCGGAAAGCTCTCGACCTCGCTGTCCTCTTGAGCCCTGCATCGACCCCCGCGGTGCCCTCTCTCTCTCGCGAGGAAGAGAGAGAGCAAATGCTCTATTTTTGTTGGAATTAAAAATTACATTCAATGCCATTTCCACCAATTTGATTATTATTATTATTATTATATTATGGCAGAATTGCATTCAGACACTCCTAGTTATTTATAATTGCATGGTATTGATAGTGGCTAGTTTAAAGGTTGATTTTGGACTTAATTTAAGTACTAATTGTCTTTAGTACACATCAGATGAAAATTGTACTAATTCATCCTAAATTTATTGAGGATTTCTGTGAGGGAAAACTACAGTTACACCCTTAACTTTTTAGGTTATTGTAAATCTACTTTCCTTCACATTTTAAGTCCAATTTGAAAAGGGATTTCGCACTATCTGAAATAACATTAAATAATTAAAGTATTGATTGCATCATTGCCTCCCTGTGGATACGACCCGCTCTTCTGTAAGTGGTTAATTTCATTATTTTTGATTAGTCGATTTTTCCACCACTAAATACTATAACGCTAGGCAAAAAGTCGACCATCACTTACTATCAGGGATGGACACGAGAACCTTGATATCTTGACTCCCCTAGATTTAACCCAAAACCACCCAAACCTAAACCGAAGAAGTCGATTTAGGTGAACCAGATCCAGAATAAGGTGTTGGCAAATTTGAGGAACACCATCCAATCTTTAGAAGCTTAGCCAACACCATGCACTGAAGCATTGGAGCCTATGATAAAAATTATTGATGAGCTGAATAGCTCTTTATTGGATTTTCTCCAAACCGTTAGGGATAGAGACTTGGGTGAGTTTCTTCCTGGGAAGTTGTCGAGGTTGAGGATGAAATTTGTGGTTGCACTATTCAAATCTTGGGATGATTCTTAAGATGAACCCTCTTCAGGTGAGCCAATGTCTAAACCCACTTTGGCGCTAATGAGACACTCATCATGATCTCTAATTACCCCTAATTACCTAGTCTTCCTAGTTAATTAGCTAAGGTTATGAATATATAAGGGTTAATTATAGAATAAGGGATATTTACTAAAGGACTTTAAAATAAGTTAAAAATGACATTTTATCATTCAATTAACATTATTAATAATCTAGATAATAATTGGACTCGAAATTCTATTAATCATTCCCTTAATTAATAAGATAAGTAACTTAAACATATTGTATACCTAAGTATATAATAACTTAAGTAATTTTACTTAATCTAATCAATTAATCTAAAAAGGTCAAAAATGTAAATTCAAGGTGAAAACATAATATTTACCTTATTTACCAACATATATAAAAAGTTGAAAATAATCTAAATTAAAATAAACCTTCAAAACCTGGGTTTACATTTTGGTCCTTAATATTCATTACAATCGGGTCCATATTTCGCACACAGGTCCTTAAGTTTTATTATATTTAAGTCCCTTTTCGTCTTCTTCTTCAGCTGAATGAATGGCTGACGGCAGAGAGTCACTCCACCGCGCGATTACCGCCCTGCCGACATCATCCTTCTCTGTCTAAGCTCTTGTAGCTTGCGCTCACCACCTCCTCTTCATCCACCGGTCTGGATTAACCGAAAATCATAATTTCCAGTGGGAGATAACCTTACCGTCGTCGGAGGCGACACTGGAGGTTAAGCTCCTCAAGCTCCTTCTTTGGCCAGACCCCGCCATTCTCTTTGTCGCCAATTACTATAAATACCCCCCAACCCTCGGATTTTACTCAAGTTAGCTCCCTTCCCTCTTCTAACACTGTAGCTGACACAAGGCTATTCATCCAAAACTCCGGGGACTTTCCATTTCACTTTCTGACTCCCTCCATCCATTCTGATCATTCAAGGAGATCCGCCAAGGTCTTCCGCGTCTCTGACACAGGCGCCGACTAAAGGAATCCTCTGCTCCACCTCAAATCTGCCCGTCGGAGATCTTTCTTCCACCCTCTAATTTCGTCGTCCGCCATGAGACTTCGGCGGAACCCTATTGACCCCTTCGTCCAGGTAACAGTAGATTAGGAGTAGGAGTAGGAGTAGGTTAGCTTAGTTAGTTAGTTTAGGTAGTTAGGTTAGAGTAATTTTTGAATTTCAGTGTTCATCTTCTCCGACTCCGGCAAGCTCCTTGAGCTCACCAGAGCTTTAATCTTGTCTTTTTAACTCACTGTACACCTTCCTTTATCTCCCATGACCATTTCTATCACATTTAAACACTTAATTGATCATCTAATCGCCTAATTCGCATTCCACCTCCATCGACTACTGTCACTGTCCATGGTGACAGTAGTCGAGTTAATTCCACCTTCATAGGGTCTTTCATCATCTTTTGACCACTTATGGACCCTAATGGACACTATAATACATATTATTATCACATATAAATTAAACGCCCAATCTTAACTAAGCTTCTAAGGTCATTGTCAATGGCAGCTCAAGAGTAATTCAAACTATTAATTAACTATATAATTATGACTGTTATTATCTGTTGACTTGTTTTAACTGCTCAATCGAGTGGTAAAACAAGTCCTGAGCTTAATTCAAATCAGATTTTTAAAGAAATAAATTCACTGTCAAATCTTAACTCTAATGAAATAATGAGGAATTAAATGTGATTCTGAGATTCCTTACAACCTCAGGATCCCTTCTAAATCAAAAATGGCAAGTTTGAACAATCTGTACACAATTTTTCCTTTTTCTGGACTCACTGGAGCTCCGACGAGCTCTGACAAGCCAAATCTGTACTTTAGCCTTTAGAATTCATTGAGAAGCTCCAGAATGATATATTGTGGATCACTGATTATTCGAAGGATGTTTATTTGAGGATTAAATGACTGGAGCTGTAGAATAAACTTCATCTTCTCCAACTCCGACGGAGTTGGAGAAGCCTGATAAAGAGATATAAGAAGAATTTAAGGAACTTAGAAGCTTCAGTGCAATGCACTGAAGTTGTTTAAACTCTTAGATCACTGTAACAACCTTCCAATGGCTCTAACGAACAAAGTCATTTCGAACCTCAGGCGGTGAGCCTAAAACCCTAGGAATATGAGTTAGAACACTTATCTAAAGATCTGAATAAGTTCCTAGTGTTGAGGAGACTCTATTTGAGGCTTTAATTTCTTGTGGAGAAGTTTTTAATAGAAAGTCAATTTTTGTGCCTTCACAGTCAAACTAAGTCTGATAATGGAGTTCTGAGCTCATTCTGAGGAATTTATGAGATTAAATGGATTCTGAGATCTTGCTGAATGATCTTGGAGAGAATAAAGTGAGCTCAGATGATTTATTGTGTGAAAATTTGAACCCTGTCAATTTGGGTTATTTTCGAACCCAAACTTACAACACTGATATTTTGTTGAGATTTGAACTTGAATCCTGCCCAGATAAGTCAATTACAACCTTTAGAATTTGTCTAAATCAATTAGAAACACCCTTAAGTGTCAGTTGCACATATCAAAGTCTGAAAAATTGATCTCTGAAGCTTTCAGAGAAGTGTAGAGCTTTCATGCTATTCCTGAAAGTCCTGAGAGCTTAAGATTCACATCAACAGATGCGGAATAATTTGTAGAACCTGTACAGACCTTTAAATAAGAGAGAAAAGTCCATCTGAGGACTCTGTAGACATAAAAACTATTTCCAAGCAATAAATAACCCGTAGGAACCCCTTATTTCACTGAGGAGGAAAACATCCTCTAATCTTTAAATTGACCCTGCAATTGTGTAGATCTACCTTAGAGCTTTCCAGCAAACTTTAAATCATTTGATTTGGAGCTCTGTGTAGAAAGTTATGATCATTTGAAGTTGGGTCTAGAAGGGGGAACATAGTCCCACATCGTCAGTTTCTGAGCGCACGCATGGGGATAAAATAATTTTGTTACATGGGCTTCCCAGTTGTCAGCACTCGGTGCACCGGTTACCGATCTGAACATTCTGGCATTCTGAGCATGTGTATGTGTGTGTGCGGGCATGTGTGCCTGCGGGTGTGCACCCGAGTGGGCGTTAGAGAGTGTGCCCTGGGAGGGCAGGTTGAGCCGAATTGGCTCGAGACTATGAACCAAAATGAAATAAACCGAAATCGAACCTAATTGAGATTAGGCAAGGACCGAGTAGGGTCTGGTCCCACCCTGGTCTCAGGGTGCTGTGTATTCTCGAAAGGACCTCGCTGCAAATAAAATAATTTTTGGTTGAAAAGTAAGTAAACCCAGTTCAACTGCGGGATTAAAGAACAAAAGAAAAGAGAAGCAGAGAAGTTGATGGCTAAGTACTGAAAGCTAAAGTTAAGTGTTGAGGTGAAGGCGCTAAGGAAGCAAAGGAAAGAAAGGAGAACAGGCACTACTAAGGCACTAAGAGGAAAGACAAAGGGAAGAGAAGGCAGGAATAGAGCAGAAGAAGACAGGTAAGAAAAGAGCTTGAAAGAGAATAAAAATAAAGGAAAAGAAAAGAAAGAAAAGGAGAACAAGATAAGAGGCTGAAGAAAATAAATAAAGAATTATTTTTCTTGCATCATTTTCATTTCTTTTTGTTCTTAAATTTGTAATAAGGCATACTTTAATAGAACAATTTTTATTGCCTTAATTTCTTTTGAAATAAAATTTGAAAACTAACATATTTACTTGTTAATAAAGTACATCATTTGAGTAAATATGTTTTTCATATGGAATTTTGTATATTCTTTATAGTTTAAATATTTTGGCAAAATTCATGTTTTAAAATCAACTTAATTATACCTCCTAAACTTATAAAGGAAATAAAAGAAAATTGGTGAATTTGGAAAAAAATTATTATACCTCCCAGTGAACAACCTGGACTCAACCAGTAAAAATTTCTAAAATGTTAGGTTAATTCGACCCTATACTATACAATCGACACAATTTTGAGTTAACCTAAGTGACTTTTTCTACTCTTAATTAAGTGAAATTAACTTAATTACTAAGTTGAGTAAGCCACGCTATCATTTTAATGCCGCCGTTGCCTGTGAGGTAATATTTTGCCTCACTGCACTCATCAAAATATTCCTTGGCATTACTTCATCTAAACATCATTTTAATGGCACCGTTGCTGGGGAGGTAATCCCTTAATTCACTAAAATTTAGTTGGATTAATTTTATAATTAGGAGGTATTTTGTAAATATATTTTTATTTTTACTAACTTTTGTTCTAATTAGTTGTATTTCATTTTTGTTTTATTTTTTGTTTTTATTTTCTATCTTCTTTTTATGTTTACCTCTGCGGGTAGTCTCAGGAGAAGGCGGGATTTTGTTGCTATTTTTGTGAGTATTTCTTAATCTTTTGTATTGTTGCATTTAAAAAATGAAAAAATACAAAAATATATCTTTATCTGACTAGCAGCAGTATATCATAGTCACACACTCTTAGGAGTGCATTATCCTGCTAGTATTAGTACGATCTAACTTGGGAATTTTTTTAACTATTTTTCTTGCATTAGTTGGAAAACACGAGAAAACCCACGTAGATCCCTGTCTTCTGAGATTTAAAAAGACCACATATTTTTGTTTGAAAAGATATAAAAAGCAGCCATTGTAGTTTAGATTGATATATTTTTGTAAAAGATTAACTAAAAAGAGGAAGTAAAATTTGTGACTTAAATCTGATTGTAGAATGCATGCGGGTTTTTATATCGCTATCGTCTGTTGCATGCTATCGCGCACACAGCGCTATCACTAGAGTTACACAAGTCTATTTTTCTATCTCTCCTCTTTGCACCTCTTAGGGCTTTGGCCAAAGATCAACAACTCTGTCTCACTACTAGAGCCCCAGGGAGCCAGTAGTGAGCGGTCTCGATCCTAGACCTTAGACCTTTGAGTTTAAGGTACGCACCTACGTAGTCACGAATTAGGATGTGTATTTTTATACTGTTACTCTATTTGTTTGCATCAAATTACTTTGCGTATCTTAGGAATTTCTTCTTTCCTTTGAAAGAAGAGCAAAACCCGCATCTTTTGCGCTGTTTTGCGGGTTGTTTGTGCTGTTGTTTTCTTATCGGTGGTGTGTGTGTGCCTTTGCACATTATTTTCCGTTTATGGATGGGAGGCAATCCTTGTATCCACCTCTTGCACCACCGTTGACAGTTGATCCTAGGCCGGTTGCAGATAAGTAACTAATGGTTTTCCCATTTGATCCATCTACTTCCTTGGATCAAATGCAGAATCTTAATCTCGAGATCCCTTCTTCTTCTGGTCAGGGGGAGATGTCGCCTTTTGATGTTCATGAGGTCCTCCTGAACCAGAATCTTATGATGCTAGAGCAAACTAGACAAATCAATTTATTAACAGCAGCCTTAAATAATTTACAAACTCTTTAAACCCGTTCTCCACCTCGACCTGAGGCGGGTTTTGAAATCCCTGATTTACCGATCCATCATCCAAGGCCTCTACTTAGAGATTATTATAACCCATCTAATGCACAAGTAGAGCCTAATGTTAGGATTCCTATTGGGGAAAATGATCCTGAATTAAAGCCAAATATTATAGGTTTAATCCCCCACTTTCATGGATTTGCATCTGAGGATCCATTTCAACATATAGAAGATCTTAAAAATTTATCCCAAACTCTTGGTCCTCAAAATCAAAATAGGAAAATCCTACTAATGAAGATGTTCTCTTTTATCCTTAAAGATAAAGCTGCATATTGGTATAGAACTATAGCAAGACCAATCTCAACTTGGGCTGAACTAGAATCTGCATTTTTAAAGAAATTCTTTCCTATTGGTCGAACCAATTCTTTAAGACGAGCTATTACTTCTTTCAATCAAAACCAAGGAGAACCAATTCATGAAGCGTGGGAACATTTTCATGAATTGCAAAGGAAATGCCCACATCATGAGATCCCTCATTGGAAACTCATACACATCTTTTACTATGGTTTACAAGAAGGCATTCGTAATCTAGTCAATGCCTCTTGTGGAGGGAATTTTCTAAATCGCGATGCAGAATCCGCTTCAGAATTATTTGAAGGGATGGCGGAAAACTCGATTAACAACGCATCAATGCCGCAATTCACGTAGAGAGCGAATACAAATCAACAAAATCGGCATAAAGGCATTCACGAGATCGGTAATCCGTCCAGTTCAAAGCATTTAGAGATTATTGCAGAAAAATTGGACAAAGTAGATATCATAGCAAAGCATCTCGATGAGGTTAGAAACACAATGAAGACACTTATGCCTCTACTTGGTACGAATTTCGCGTATTCACTTGTTTCGCAAATTCCTGTAGGGAGGGAATTTGTGAATAATCTGGATTCTAGAGATCCATCTTCCTTGGGTTTTCTATCTACTCCTTCACTAACCCAAGGAGGGACCTTTGTCCCACAATCTTACCCACCCTTTTACCCACCCTTACTTGTTGCAGAAAACACGCCTTATCTTTTAGGTTTACACACCATCCAGGAAAACACTCCAAGACCAAACCCTTATTCAAATTCCTATAATCCTGGATGGAGAAGCCACCCAAAATTTTCTTGGGATGATCAAAATCAAAATCAAAGACCAAATTATTCAAATCAGACCCATTTTAACCCACCTCCATTGCCTCCTCAGCAATCAAATTCAAGGCCTAGCCCGATGAGTATGCAGAATTACTCTAGGCCTATTAGAGATACACAGCTAGATCAAATTTTAAAGAGCTATGTCAGAGAGTCAGCGACAAAATGCTGAAGCTCTCACTGAGATCCATAGGCAATGTAAGGTGGAGTTGGTTGATTTACAAAATCAGATCACGCTTTTGGCTGAGTCTCATTAGCCAGGTACTCTTCCATCTCAGCCAATTCCGAATCCTAGGAATATGCCAAATCTTAGGCAAAACCAAGGCCAAGTCCATTTCATTAATCAGGCCTTTGATTCTAATCATAACCCATCCTCTGCACTCCCTGAAAATAATCCATCAAACCCGCATCAGCAACCTATTTTGTGTCAAAATGACCCACCTATTATTGAGAATCAAAATTGACTATGCTGATCTTCTGAACTTGGTGGAAACATTTACAAATTGCCTTAATCTTGAATATTCTACATCTCAACCTAAATCAGATCTAATCTTTATAAGATTCACTCTGATCTTTCTGAGATTTTCATGAGAATCTTATTTTGGGTTCTGCGAAATCTATTCTAGGCAATTTCTGGACGAGTTTCGATTGGGTGGTTTAATCTGTTTTCTATGTTTTTAATCTAATTCTTTCATAACTCCTCTGTTTTTACCATACACATATTCTTTTTAGGAGTCCTTTACTAGGGTTTATGCCTACCTGAAGGCGTAAAACATGGCATTTGTATATAACTATTTCTTGTTTTCACCTTTTATATTTTCTTCTACACTTTAAAAATTTCACTTCATATCATATTAATTACCTTCATTTAGACCGACTGACCACTTTGACCTTTAGTCAGAATTGAAATCGTCCTCATATAGATTTTTAATCTCTTCTTTTCAACTCCTTCCATCACCGTATACTAAATGAAGTGTAATATCTTTACACCCTTCTTACAATGAGGACATTGTAAAATTTTGGCTTGGGGGGGTGTTGAAGTGAAATTTTCACTTTAAGTGTCGGTTCAAAAATAAAAACACATAAAAATTAAATATCCACGAAATTTTTCTAAAAAAAATAAAAATCTAAAAACGATAAAAATTTTTAAAAATTAAAAATTTTCATAAAAATTTGAAAATTTCTTGTAAATTCATAAAAATAAAAATATATAAATACAAAAATTTGGAAAAGAAAATTCATAAAAGTAATAAGAGGGGTTTATTCATTTTCAATAAAGAAGAAAAGAAGAAGAATAAATATAAATATATTTATTAAGAGATTAATTTTCTTTTAGGTCAGATATTTAAAACATATATCGAATATATATAGAGTATTTAAGAGCATTCAATTCTTAATAAGATTTTTATTTAAACATTTTGTAAAAACACACTTTTGTGTTTAAATTTTTAAAACAAGATTTTATTTGAATTAAGAATCTTTTAAATCTTTTAAAGATTTATTTTTCTATTCTTATCTTGAATTAAGAAACTAAGTGTGTAAGATTTCAACTTAAATTTTGGAATTAAATTATAACTTTTTAATGAATTAGATTAAGTAATCCTTTTGCTTTTTGAAATTTGATTTTATCATAAAGTTAAGTAAAAGGCCAGATATTCAGAGTTAATTAAATAGAGAGTTGGTAGAATTTTAGTTTACAAAACTTGCAGGCTAAAGATAAATAACTAGACTTGGTAAATTTTGTCTTGACGGATCCTATAGGAAGAAACTAAAAATTTGAAGAACCTGAGAGTAAAGGGCTTTGTTGTCCAAGCTCTGGTTTAAGAGCTAAGTAATCTAAACATCTAAATTCACACACATAGAATTATCTTGTTGGCATCTAAGACCGCGAAAACACAAGGGTTAAGAGATCAGTTCTGAATCCTCTTTAGTCCAAGGATTTTCACGGGGCAGTTCTTGAAAGGGTGAAGGATGTGTCACTCACCTAGAAAAAGGATTTGGAGAATAAAGTTAGTAAGAAAAATGAGAAGGGGGGAAAAGAAAAGAAGGAAAAAGAAAAAAAAATAAATAAAACACCCTACAATAAAGTGCCTTGTTATAAAAGGGTGCTTATGCAGTTTGTCCATAATAAATAAAGCATCTCAATATAAATGGATGCTACCCTTCCTTCCATCAAATAAAAAGAACACCTCGCTACAAATGGGTGTTCTAACATATAGAAAAAGAGAAAAAAAATATGGAGAAAAAAATATTAGGAATAAAAGACCCAGTGGTCCACCAGGGAGGTATACACAAAAAGTGTTGACCTCGAGATAGAAAACTGGTGAGAAGAAAGCAACCAAACCTGAGTAAGGCCAAGCCAAAGGCTTGAATTGGAATAATTGGGATTGGAAATTGATGTCTTAAGATCTGAATTTTTGCAATTTTGGATACCTTTAGGACAATTCTCTTCACTAGGCACAGATGTTTTAAAATCATAGCTACTGAACCTTGGTATTGGGCAGTGAAGCCGAAGAAATTGGGTTTTGAAGATTTTAAGTTGAGACCTAAAGGAGAATAATTGATAGAATCCTAGGTCAAGAAGTTATTCTTTAGTGTTGTAGGCTAGTAAATTAGAGTTTTACTACTCTAAGTTTGATTAATAATGAGTATCTTATTAATTTGCTTAAACTTATATTGATAAAAGTCAAATATCACAAACAAGGGACTAACTTAAATCTATTTGAGTTTTCGAGTTAAAATTTAATTCTCAATTCTTAAGTTTTGTTTTCTTAAAACACTTTGTATTCTAATTTGAGTTAAGAATAGTTATAAAGATTAAAGAGATTTTTAAGGAATTCTACTTCAGAGTAAAATTCTTGTTTACAAATTATTTTAAGTGTGTTTTGAAAATGTTATAAGTATAAATCTAAGTAAGAAAATTTTCACATGTGCTCTTTACATTAATAATTTATATTAAACTTAAAAAATTTATGATCTAAGCTTTCCTCTACATAGTTACTATTTATAATAATTTAAACCCAAGTGCTTTATATCATCATAGTCTTAGTTAATTTTGCTAAGGACTAGCAAAACTTTGGCTTGGGGGTATGATGAGACACTCATCATGATCTCTAATTACCCCTAATTACCTAGTCTTCCTAGTTAATAAGCTAAGGTTATGAATATATAAGGGTTAATTATAGAATAAGGGATATTTAGCAAAGGACTTTAAAATAAGTTTAAAATGACATTTTATCATTCAATTGACATTATTAATAATCTAGATAATAATTGGACTCAAAATTCTATTAATCATTCCCTTAATTAATAAGATAAGTAACTTAAACGTAATGTATACCTAAGTATATAATAACTTAAGTAATTTTACTTAATCTAATAAATTAATCTAAAAAGGTCAAAAATGTAAATTCAAGGTGAAAACATAATATTTACCTTATTTACTAACATATATAAAAAGTTGAAAATGATCTAAATTAAAATAAACCTTCAAAACCTGGGTTTACATTTTGGTCGTTAATATTCATTACAATCGGGTCCATATTTCTCACACAGGTCCTTAAGTTTTATTACATTTAACTCCCTTTTCGTCTTCTTCTTCTTCAGCCGAATGAACGGCTGGCGGCAAAGAGTCATGTCACCGCGCGATTATCGCCCTGCCAACATCCTTACTTGTCCAAGCTCTTGCAGCTTGCGCTCACCACCTCCTCTTCATCCACCGGTCTGGATTAATTGGAAATCCTAATTTCCAGTGGGAGATAACCTCACCGTCGTCGGAGACGATGCCACAGGTTAAGCTCCTCAAGCTCCTTCTTCGGCCAGACCCTGCCATTCTCTTCACCGCCAACTACTATAAATACCCCCTCAACCCTCGGATTTTACTCAAGTTGGCTCCCTTCCTCTTCTAACACTATAGCCGACCCAATAGGCTATTCGTCCAAAACTCCGGCGACTTTCCATTTCACTTTCCAACTTCCTCCATCCATTCTGATCAATCGAGGAGATCCGCCATGCTCTTCCGCGTCTCTGACACAGGCACCGACTAAAGGAATCCTCTGCTCCACCTCAAATCCACCCTCCGGAGATCCTTCTTCCACCCTTTGATTTCGTCGTCTGCCATGAGACTTTGACGGAACCCTATTGACCCCTTTGTCCAGGTAACAGTAGATTAGGAGTAGGAGTAGGAGTAGGTTAGCTTAGTTAGTTAGTTTAGGTAGTTAGATTAGAGTAATTTTTGAATTTCAGTGTTCATCTTCTCCGACTTGGGCGAGCTCCTTGAGCTCGCCCGAGCTTTAATCTTGTCTTTTTAACTCACTGTACACCTTCCTTTATCTCCCACAACCATTTCTATCACATTTAAACACTTAATTGATCATCTAATTGCCTAATTCACATTCCACCTCCACCGACTACTGTCACTGTCCATGGTGATAGTAGTCGAGTTAATTCCACCTTCATAGGGTCTTTCATCATCTTTCGAACACTTATGGATGCTAATCGACACTATAATACATATTATTATCACATATAAATCAAACACCCAATCTTAACTAAGCTTCTAGGCTCGCTGTCAATGGCAGCTCAGGAGTAGTTCAAACTATTAATTAACTCTATAATTATGACTGCTATTATCTGTTGACTTGTTTTAACTACTCAATCGAGTGGTAAAACAAGTCCTGAACTTAATTCAAATCAGATTTTTAAAGAAGCAAATTCACTGTCAAATCTTAACTCTAATGAAGTAATGAGGAATTAAATGTGATTCTGAGGTTCCTTGCAACCTCAGGATCCTTTCTAAATCAAAAATGGCAACTTTTAACAATCTGTACACAATTTTCCCTTTTTCTGGACTCACCGGAGCTTCGGCGAGCCAAATTTGTACTTCAGCCTTTAGAATTCATTGAGAAGCTCCAGAATGATATAATGTGGATCACTGATTGTTTTAAGGATGTTTATTTGATGATTAAATGACTGAAGCTGTAGAATGAACTTCATCTTCTCCAACTCCGACGGAGTTGGAGAAGTCTGATAAAGAGATATAAGAGGAATTTAAGGAACTCAGAAGCTTCAGTGCAATGCACTGAAGCTGTTTAAACTCATAGATCACTGTAACAACCTTCCAATGGCTCTGACGAACAAAGTCATTTTGAACCTCAGGCAGTGAGCCTGAAACCCAAGGAATATGAGTTAAAACACTTATCTGAAGATCTGAATAAGTTCTTGGTGTTGAGGAGACTCTATTTGAGGCTTTAATTTCCTGTGGAGAAGTTTTTAACAGAAAGTCAATTTTTGTGCCTTCACAGTCAAACTAAGTCTGATAATGGAGTTCTGAGCTCAATTTGAGGAATTGATGAGATTAAATGGATTCTAAGATCTTGTTGAATGATCTGAGAAAGAATAAAGTGAGCTCAGATGATTTATTGTGTGAGAATTTGAACCCTACCAATTTGGGTTACTTTTTAACCCAAACTTACAGCAGTGATATTTTGTTGAGATTTGAACTTGAATCCTGCCCAGATAAGTCAATTACAACCTTTAGAATTTGTTTAAATCAATTAGAAACACCCTTAAGTGTCTGTTGCACATATCAATGTCTGAAAATTTTGATCTCTGAAGCTTTCAGAGAAGTGTAGAGCTTTCATGCTATTCCTAGAGGTCTTGAGAGCTTAAGATTCACTTCAACAGATGCGGAATAATTTGTAGAACCTATACAGACCTTTAAATAAGAGAGAAAAGTCCATCTGTGGATTCTGTAGACATAAAAACTATTTCTAGGCAATAAATAACCCATAGGAACCCCTTATTTCACTCTTCAATTTGAAGAAAAAGACATCCTCTAATATTTAAATTGACCCTGCAATTGTGTAGATCTATCTTAGGGCTTTCCAGCAAACTTTAAATCATTTGATTTGGAGATCTGAGTAGAAAGTTATGATCATTTGAAGTTGGGTCTGGAAGGGGGAACATAGTTCCACATCGTCAGTTTCTGAGTGCTCACATGGGGATAAAACGATTTTGTTACATGGGCTTCCAAGTCGTCAGCACTCGTCGCACCGGTTACCAATCTGAACATTCTGGCATTTTGAGCATGTGTATGTGTGTGTGCAGGCATGTGTGCGTGCGGGTGTGCGCCCGAGTGGGCGTGAGAGAGTGTGCCCTAGGAGGGCGAGGCCTGGGAGGCCAGGTTGAGCCGAAGTGGCTCAAGACTATGAACCAAAATGAAATAAACCAAAATTGAACCTAATTGAGACTAGGTGAGGGCCGAGTAGGGTCTGGTCCCACCCTGGTCTCAAGGTGCTGTGTATCCTCGAAAGGACCTCGCCGCAAATAAAATAATTTTTGGTTGAAAAGTAAATAAACTTGGTTCAACTGAAGGATTAAAGAACAAAAGAAAAGGGTAGCAGAGAAGTTGACGGCTAAGAACTAAAAGCTAAAGTTAAGTGTTGAGCTGAAGGTGCTAAGGAAGCAAAGGAAAGAAAGGAGAGTAGGCACTACTAAGGCACTAAGCAGAAAGACTAAGGAAAGAGAAGGCTGGAACAGACCAGAAGAAGACAGGTAAGAAAAGAGCTTGAGAGAGAATAAAAATAAAGGAAAAGAAGAGAAAGAAAAGGAGTAGATAAGGGGATAAAGAAAATGAATGAAGAATTATTTTTCTTGCATCATTTTCATTTCTTTTTGTTCTTAAATTTGTAATAAGGCATATTTTAATAGAACAATTTTTATTGCCTTAATTTCTTTTGAAATAAAATTAGAAAACTAACATGTTTACTTGTTCATTTGAGTAAATATGTTTTTCATATGGAATTTTGTATATTCCTTTAGTTTAAATATTTTGGCAAAATTCATGTTTTAAAATCAACTTAATTATACCTCCTAAACTTATAATGGAAATAAAAGAAAATTGGTGAATTTGGAAAAAAAATTATTATAACTCCTAGTGAACGACCTGGACTCAACCAGTAAAAATTTCTAAAATGTTAGGTTAATTCGACCCTATACTACACAACTAACACAATTTTTAGTTAACCTAAGTGACTTTTTCTACTTTTAATGAAGTGAAATTAACTTAATTACTGAGGTGAGTAAGCCGCGCGATCAGGCACCTATTGGGGTGGATACATATTCTGAGACTTGAGATGACTAGATTGGTCTAGAGTGACCCATTAAGGATGAACTGATTGATTCACCCGAGATCCCCGAGCTAAGGAGTGAGGAAAAATATGTCGCTTTGAACTAGGAAATGACAATCGATTTTGAGACATATATAAATGAGGATCATGAATTCTTGACTTTGAGGGTGAAGAATCTCTTAGTGAAGTCTCACTTGAACATAAGGAAGATGATTTTAGTGAGACAAATGGGATTAAGGAATTTGATGAACCATTTGATAGCCCGTTCATTAAAGATTTGGATTCAGTTGGGGCTAACTTGGATGATTCGAATTCTCACTTACTAGAAGATTCAATCAATAGCCCCATTCCTCAACCATACTCCAAAGGGATTGATTTTGATTTAGAAATCATTACACCCAAGTCAATATTGATTCAGCCGCAATTATTGGACTTGGGAACTTTAGATGGGGTGTACAATGATTTGGAGGTCTCAAAGACATTGATTTCGGAGGATAGGAAGTTGGAATTAAAAATCTAAGAAGCTAATTCTGAGGGAACTTTGATTTTGGATCTGAGGGTTCCTGTTGATCTGAAACCACCTACCTTCTATCAAGATCATTATGATATCTTTCACGTGAGACCGAAGCCTGGAATAATTGACTATCTTCGTGAGCTGAACTATAAGTGGACACCTAATTTTAATGAATCAGATCATCCCATTGTCTAACACTTTGGTCTTGGGTTGCACACCACAAAATCACTGGCCCGACCCCACAAGTTTCACAATAATCTTAGGTTCTGGGTGATTTTCATCTAGAACCTTAAAACCACTCGACCCTGGGGCATGAGTTTGCACCATAATCTGGTCCACATCTATGGACATATTCTGTTGGCAGGTTTGAGGATCAATATTTTTATTTTGATTCTAACCTGCACTTATGAATTCTCCATTTCTTCCTTGTATGTATTTTATGCCTAGTTAAAGGCATTAAACTTAGTGTGTGTGTATACTCTCTTCTCTCTGTGGAGCTGACCGGGTTGTCATGAAATTTAGGTGATATTTTATTTACTCCGCCCTTTTCATATCTTTATTTTTACAATGAGGACATTGCATCATTAAGGCATGGGGGGTGGATACTTTATCCTGAAATCATTTTGTTAACTCTGTAGAATTTCTTTTAGTTTCTTTTTAAAAAAATTCCACAAGAAAAGAAAAAAAATAGAATTAGGAGAAGAGAACTTAGGCTTTTAGGCATTATTAACTTTAGGAAATAATACGAGAGGACCTAAACACTTAGACTCTTCAAGTTTTCGGGTTTAATTAGCCCAGGTGTCCACTCGAATGTGGACTTAGTCTTGAGTCCTTGCCAAGTAAATCTTATTTTAATTTGGTAAATAGTTTGGGATGATAACTATGCGACTTATCAACTTGTCCTCTGATTTGAGAGGACTTTAAGCCTAAGCATCTACACACTTTTTGCACTGACTCACTTTTTGGTGATTTTCTCGGAAATTGGGTATCTAATGAACTATTTAGGGTGGTATGGCTGGCAAGTTGTTAGTGGTAACAGCTCATCGACCAATTGTCCAGAGCCCAACAACAAGACCATTTTCGTCGTACTGCCTTTAGGTAAATCATAGATCAAGGAAGCCACCTACTTAAAAAGAAAAAAATAGAAAAAAGAAGAAAAAGGAGAAAATAAAAAAAGAAAATAATAAAGCCACACTTCACCGCACGAGTATGGCTGGTAAGTGGTTGTGGGTAACAGCCCATTGGCTGGTTGTCCAGAGCTCAGCTCATAAAATGCACAATAATTCCCAAAACACTTAGGGAAGAAGCGAAGAAGTAGAATAAACAAGGGAGATATACACTGGGTTTGCCCTTATTTTGACCACATAAATAAAAGAAGTAGGGAGAAAGCTACCAATCAAAAAGATAAATGTTTAGGCAAGGTCACCTAGGGTCGTAGAAACCCGAAGTCCATTTCAATGGCTGCCTAGTGAGTCTTTCACTAATTTCACAAGATGCTTAGTACTTAGAGTCATTTTTGAGTCTTAGGCAGGTTGGGTAGCTGTAAAAGGTTATCTCGACACTCTCAAACTCCAAAAAGTCCAAAAAAATAAGTAGAAAAGAAAAACAAAAAAAAAAATCTTCTTCCCTTTTCAAATAAGGCGAGGACTTGGGCGGGGTACATTCTGGCGGACATTCAGGTACTATTGAGTCTTCGTAGTTTAGGACCTTAGTTGAAATTTTCTATTGTTAATAAATAACTTAGGCCTAAGCGATCAAGTCCTAATTTTGTTTCTATACATAGCATGTAGTTTAATTTTGCTAGGGACTAGCAAAAGATAGGCATGGGGGTATAATATAAACACATCTACTGAGGGTAAAATGTGTATTCATTCATGTTCCAAGGCTTAGATTTGCATTTCATGTTATAAAGATTGCATAGCATGTATCATTCTACATTTAGAGTAGTTGTATATATTTTAGGTTAATTAGGTCTTTTTTTATGGTTAGGAGAGAAGAGGATTTATTTCAAGGCCTTGGATTGACGATCGAACTGTATGAATCTGATCAGGATGTCGATCGAGGTCAAACACCTCCGAAATCATCAAGATCGAAGTCTCGTAGCATCATACGAAGTCCAAGGAAGATCAACGACCATGGTGGCAATGCAACATCCATATGGGCTTTGGATGAAAAATCTGACTGTATGGATGGATCAGGAGCAACGATCGCAGTCCGGCAGCATGGGAATCATCTCGATCTGAACACCATGGCACTTTCTATAATAGAATGAAGATGGATGGCCCAGATGGCACCACGTGGCCCCATCTGAACTGCCTCTGGGCATTCGCAGAACTACCTCTTCCTCTGAGTGAGCAATCTCCACCATTGGATTTGCATCCAACGGTTGAAGTAGTTGAGCCTCAAAACGTAGACGCGACCATCTAACTCTTGTAGTGCATTGGTGAAGCACTCACCACTTAACCAGCTGCTGCTAGATCGAGTCCCACCGAAGCTCCCAATCCATCAATTGATGTGGACCCACTATAGTGCACACGCGTGCACAAGATGCATACACAACTGCAGCCGCGCAAAGCAATAGCACAGTGCATGCTAACGTGCGTGCGTAACACGGTGCGAGGAGCATAAGCACGTGATGCGTGCAGCACCAGCAGGGGAGGGCGAATCTTCAGCGATGTAGGCCTTTAGTGACACTTGCAACTATCACTAAATGCCCTGCACAGTGCGTACGCTAGCCAAGGCATTGAAGAGGCACAGATCTTTTGGAGAGGCCTTTAGTGACGCTTATAGCTATCACTGAATGTCTGTGCGCAGGATGCTCTTCCTCCCATCACTATATAAACACCCCTACACCCCCATTCTTCTTCATCTCTACCTACTCTACTCCCACCTACTCCTAAGCTTTAGCAAGCCTACCAACGCTCCGTTAGAGATTTCTCTCAAGCTCCCAAGGCACTTATTAGTGTAGCGAACCTCTACCTCACCAAATATTCCTCCCTCTTCTCATCACCATTCATAGGTTGCCTTGGAGTTGTCTTCTCACCTCTATTTCGATAGCCGATCATCTTCGCCTCCTCACCTCCATTCCGGAGCCACGCTGAATTTTTCCTCTACCCGACGTCCTCCTGCATCTCACCTCTGTCATCCTGCTCCTCACCTCCTTTGTCCAAGCTTCCGCCAGGCACCGTCATCTCGTCGAACAATTGATTTGGGGGTTCCTTCTCACATCTTTCTTTTTTTATGCTTTCATAGATCAGTGTAATTGACGTTGGAGTAATATATATCATATTTGTTCCATCTATTCTGCTTTTCTTCTTATTTCAAAAACACAAAAATATAATAAAACTTCAAAATACAAAAAACAAACAAAACAAAGCATAGTTTTCAATTAAACATCGCCTCCCTGTGTTCGACCCAGGACTCCCTTGGAGTTTTGGTAAAATTTTATTTGGTAAACGAGGTTTACGACTACAATGATGGGTCACTCTTAACCCCAATTTCAAACATGCGAAACACATCGATCAGTCTCACAAAAATTCTTACACAAGAGCTCCTTGGTTAATTCAAATATGATATCGTCAATGTATATTTGGACCAACAGGATGTCATTTCCTTCTTCCTTTACAAAAAGAGTTGAATCAATAACTCCAATCCGATATCCATGCTGGAGAAGGAAGTACCTGAGTCGATCATACCAGGCTCTGGGAGCTTATTTAAGTCCATATAATGCCTTATTGAGCTTAAGTACATGCTCTGGGTGTGTTGGGTCCTCGAACGTTGGAGGCTAATGAACATAAACTTCTTCCTTAATATAACCATTAAGGGATGCACTCTTGACATCCATTTGATATAACATGAAGACCTTTGCACTTGCAAAAGCAAGTAACATCCAAACTCTTGACATCCATTTGATATAACTTGAAGCCCTTTGCATTTGCAAAAGCAAGTAGCATCTGAATGGACTCCAAGCGGGCAACAAGAGCAAACTTCTCATCAAAGTCAATTCCCTCTTACTGGTTATAGCCTTAAGCTATAAGTTTGGCCTTATTCCTGATTACTGCACCAGATTCATCCAATTTATTTTGGAACACCCACTTGGTTGCAATAATGGAATTACCCTCAAGAGCGGGTACCAAGTCCCATACATTATTTCTTGTAAATTGGAGTAGCTCCTCCTGCATGGCGACAACCCGACTCATCCTTTAATGCCTCATCAACTTTCTTGGGCTCAAGTTGAGAAACAAAGGCATTAAGGATAAAGTCAGCCCTTAATTTAGACTGGGTTTTTACACCTTGTTCAATATCACCAATGATTTTATCTTGAGAGTGATCTTGTGGTGTACCAATTCTTTTGTAAGATCATGTACATTTCATGTATCTTTCATTTTTGACACATGGATGAAGGGGGTATCCTCATCATTAGACTCTACTTGATTTGGTTTACGTTCTCCTAATTTTGTTTCATTAAATGAAACAAGCAGGGATTCTTCTACTATAAAAGTCTTTTTGTTAAAGACTTAGTAAGCTTTGCTTCTAATTGAATAGCAAATAAAGATGCCTTCATCGCCTTTAGCATCAAACTTATCAAGTCGATCTTCCGTGTTTAACAAATAACATTGACTTCCAAACACCATAAAATATGGAAAACTAGGAAATTTCTCATAATATAGTTCAAATGGAGTTTTCTTGATAATAGGCTCTAAAAGAGTTCAATTAAGAACATAGCAGGCTGTGTTAACGGCTTCAGCCCAAAAATAGTTTTGAAGCCCAAAAAGTTTAGGCACATTCTTATAGAGTGCGATTCTTGCACTCTACAACACCATTTTGAGATGGTGTCCAAGGGAGCGAAAATTCATGGGAGATGCCATAAATGACAAAAAAACATGAAAACTTTTCATTTTCAACTTCACCCCCATGGTTGGTCCTAAGTCTAAGAATAGAAGATGATTTTTCCTTTGAAGTCTTTGAGAAAGACTTAGGAAGGAGTAAAATAAGTCATCCTTATGTTTCAAGAAGATGACCGAAGTGAACCTTGAGAAGTCATTAACAATAACTAGCCAAAATTTTGATCCATTTAGGCTCTCAAATTGTGTTGGCCCAAATAGATAAACGGGTAGTAATTTTAAGGGCGTGTGGTTGAAACTAAGCCTTTTGATTTAAAAGAGTCTTTGTGCATTTTTCTGAGTTCACAAGATTTGCATAATTGTTTGACACGTAACTCATGTTTAAAATATTATTTCAGTTGTAGTATAGCGCGAAAACATGTCGACAAATAATATTTATAAAATCAGTGAGAATCGAGTCGTTCATAAGGAGGCAATCTCGATTTTAATGGAAGTTTTTCAATAAACTAGTTCTAACAGTTACTTATATATGTATATATATTAAAGAGTAGATATTAGGCATTCAGAAGATCAGAATTTTATTGCATTCATAAACATTTATTTTAAAGTAGAAAGTGTTATGCTAAATAGAGAAAGAGAGAAAGTAGATAGATAGAAAGAGAGAGAGAGAGATAGAATGAGGCAGAGAGACGATGTCACTTGTAGGATGCTTGTGCGAGATGTGGTAGCACCTCAGATCCAGAGTGCTGGGATGAAGGTTGGACCAAAGTTGTAGAGGGATGAAGAGTTGTAGAGAAGGTGGAAGAGTTGTATCTAGAGATGCTTCAACTGGGGGGGCTTTGGCCTTCTTTTATAGTTTTTATGGAGGGCAAAAGGGTATTTTGGCCCTCTATCTTGTGTAACAACCTTAGGCCAATCAGATCTGTTGATCGAGATCTTGTGTAACAACCTTAGGCCAATCAGATCTGTTGATCGAGAGATCAACGAACCTGATTAGGCCTCAAAACACCTTCAAAATCACCTTCATCGCATGGATTCAATCTCTGGCTGACACGTTGCTTGCCCACGTCCCTTGGATCTTCATCGGACATCTCCTGCTCCTCCGTACGCTAGCTTCAACACTTGCAGTGCAATTATCTCTCTTCTTGCGTGCCCTCGCTAATTCAAAATCGCGTGCCCATCATTCACAGTCGTCTGATCGCCACCTGCATTGAATTAGTGCGTGCGAATGCATGTGGAGCATGTGTTTGATTGTACGTGAGGCCGCGGGGTGCTTCGGTCATGCCACGCGTTCGTCTCCCATCACTCCGATCACCATACAACAGTTAATCAAGCCCACTCACCACCGCCTTCCTAATTCCTCATGCACCACCACTCGAACGCGCGTCTCACACCTACGGTTGAGCTCACTCACCGCTGCGCTAATGCCACATTTTTGTTGACTTTTCATTTTAAGGAAACTTATTCTCGTCTGTTGGATGAAGATCCAACAGTCGAGATCTTCTTTCCTTTGATGAGGTGTGGTTGGATGGGCGACGTGGCACACTTGTGGTCATTGTATGAAGATCCAACGGCCAACAGCATGCGAGGGTGGCCTTCTCAGATGGGGAGGTGATGAGGGGGCGGCTGTGATGGTGCCACGTGGCACCATCATGGTCGTCCATCTTCTTTTCCTTGTATCTGGTGCTGTAGATCTCCGATTTAGTTGATTTTTCTACCATTGGACTACGATTGTCGATCTAGAGTCATCATGTGATTGGACTCTTCATCTAAGACTCGGATCTTTGTCTTTTGGCTTTATGATCTCCATTCTTTTATGGCATGCACAAGATGCCCCAATTGTCTGATCGAGACAATTTTGGAAGAGTTGGACTCTCGTCGTCATTCTGATCAGATATGGTTGGTCTGATCTGACATCCGCAGCTTCAAATCATCTACAATTAAAATCATCTCTCTTTTAGGTCATAAAATGACGATATTATCTATATGACTAATAAATTAGCTATTGTGCAAATTACAATGCCTATGAATGCATTATTCCTAAGTTATGTTAGAATGTAGCTTAATTTAGGTGATTTAGGTTGCATGATTGCTATGCAATCGCACCCCCGTGCCTAAATATTGCTAGTCCATAGTAAATGCATGACTAAATGCAGAACTGGTCCTACATGAGTAATTTTTATCAAGAGTTTGACTAGAGGTTTGTCTTTTGTTTTCATCCAAAGCTTTAGTAATCCTGATAGTCATAAATGTGTTTTGTTGTAGTCTATGCAACAGATCCAAGTGAAAATTCAATCTACCTCTAAAGCTTATACTTAATCTTTAGTAAAAATCTATTAGGATAGGCAAACTTCTCCCCTCGGTGTTATACGATAATCTATAAATTCAACCCCAGCATTTGGCTTATGTAGAAGATGATTTTGAGTCAAGTGGATTTATTTTTGGTGGCTCACACTCATCTGGTGCTACATATAGACTAGTACTTCAGAACCTAGATTTCCAGATTATGAAATAATTCAACTCAGAGAGAGGTAGTGAAACTATGCTCTCTTTAGTTCCTTTGTACTCATTCTCTCTCTTTCTTTGTCTTTCTTTTTCTATTTTTTTTTATTATCCTATCTTTTCTTTTCTTTCTTTTTGAGCTCACAATCTCACCAGATTTATTACTATATTTGGTGGTCTCTTTTAGGTCATAAAATGATGATATTATCTATATGACTAATAAACTAGCTATTGTGCAAATTACACCAGGTGGCCAGAAATACAGAAAAATAGGTTAAGGCTATATTTGGTGGATCGTTAGGGTGGTAGGTGTTGTTGCCTCATTACACTTGAAATAAATTCTAGCTCATAAACTCTTTTTTTTTCTATTCTTTTCTTTTCCTAAATTTTTTTCTATGTATATATATATTTTTTTCTTCTCTTTTTTTTTTGCATCCAAATTTCTACTAACACAACGGAGCATACGAACTTTTATTTACAAGGCATTATTCCAGATTATGGGTATTCAAGAGGATATCAGGTGGCTTATTTGGTGGAAGTGCCCATTCTCGGCACCGGGAAGGGAATGGATAGGATAATGTATTTCTGACCTTGACATTAATACCCTCCTTTAGCCGAGGATTCCGTAAAAGATGGTCGTGACCATCCACCTTAGTCCTAGTTTTATCGAAACCCACTCTCTGCATATTTGCTTTATTTGGTGTCTCTCAAGAGATTCGCACTAAGAACTTGTACATAGAAATTGAGAACGAAAACTATGCCTAACTCCGAGTATCATTATCTCATTATCCAGAGTTTAAGATTTCTTTTTTTATACTAGCCTTAGAGGACCAGTAGACTTTCTACTCTTACCTCACACTTGTTTGGTGGATATGTTAGAAGATAGTTTGCCTGACTCCTTAATTACTGTCCAAGGGTTCAAGAGAAGAAGCATTGCTTCTTCTTGATAAACTAAAGATGTTTATCAATCTTCACAGAGGATCCATTGCAAATTTTACATATAATTGTGAAATTATACTGGATTCTAAACTCAGGAATCAGCTTAAGAATAAATCCCTAATAAAATCTTAATAAAAATTCTTTATTCCTAAATGTAATTTATTTTTTTTGACATAAAGATAAGATATGCAATGTCCACCCCACCATGCCTATTCATTACAATGTCCTCATTGAAATGTATGCATGAAAATCAAAATATAATAAGCAAGAGGATTGGATACCACCTAACTATTCTTGTTAATTCAAGTCAGCAAGAATACAAAGGATGCAGAGCTACCTGTACAGAGTACTGGATTGCCTCCCAGCTAGTGCTAAGTTTAATGTCATTTGCCGGACTTAAACCCAAAAATATGTAGTTCAATACTGTGGGTTAAGAGAAGTATTGATTGTTGTAGGGGAATTTAAGATTAGTAAAAAGATATGATCATTTGGTCCCATAATTAGTGATCCACAAATGCGGTCCAGCTGATGATGCAGCCCTATTCCAAAGAGTCTTTCTAATTTGGAATATGAAATAGGGTCGGGTGGAAGAGGTTCAAATTGCAAAGAATGTCTGTCAATCCAATTCCATAATTCAAGAAGAGGTCGTATAAGGTATGGATTGAAATCATGATTTATAATTAAATCTGGTTCTTAATCATATTAATAAGGGTCTTCATAATGGTAGATGATATCAAAAATCATGAGTTCTCCAGGCTCTGGGTCATATGAGGATAGGGGTAGAGTTATGTGGAATTCATCAAAATCTTCATTAGAAATTTCCTTTTCCTCATCCGAAGTCACTTCTTCTGAGTCAAGCCATCCATTTGAACTAGTTGCCTTATAAGTTCTTCCCCAGTCCATTATGTGTTGAACTTCTTCTTCTGGGGTTACTTCATGGTTCATGTCCTTAGATTGCTCATTTTCTTGAACTCCCTCTGTTTGTGCGAAAGCAAAATCGGGTTTGTAAATATTGTGTTGCAGTATAGTTGAAATTGCTTCTAAAAATAAATGATAATTTATTACTCAAAAAACTATGAATCCGAGGTCGAACACGGGGAGCAAATTGGGTTTTAAAAACTAAGAACACAACCTCAATTTAATAAAATGTGACGTTCAACAATATTATGAAGCAATAGAACTAGTTTCAATGTATATAGAAGCTTAAAAATATGAATAAATGTAAAAATCATATGCTTCTAGCTTAGGCTTTCGCTTCTTACTTTTCTTCTTTAGCTTCTAATGTCTTCTTCTTTCTTCCTTCTTTACTCTTCTTTCTCTAACTTCAGTTAAGCCCTTTTCTTCCTTTGCTTTTCTTCTTCTTTTCCTTCCTTCTTTTGCTTCCTTTCCTCTGCTTCTGACGTTGGCTCCTTCTTTCTCTTCTTTCTCTGACTTCTCCTGCCTTCTTCTTCTTCAACCGTGCCTTCAGCTCTACCCTCTCTACAACTCCTTCCTTCTCTTCTTTGGCTTCTCCTTCAGAGTCCTCTTTCTTCAGTTGTGCCTTCTCTGCAGCTCCTTCCTTAGTTCTTCTACCCTGGCTTCTTTCTCCTGTGGCTCCCTTCCTTCAGCCTTCCATAGCCTCTTCCTTCTTTAGCCTCCTCTTCCTTCTTCCTTTCCCATCACACAAGTGCAAAACCTACCCCTACCCTCCCCCATGAATGCTCTCTCTCTTTTCTCTCTTAGGCTCGCTCTCCCAGAGCCAATTGGGTAAACGGGTCGAGTCAGCATGCGCGGTGATAGGATCGATGGAATATGGCTATGTGCACAAATACTTAAGCAAACAAATCAATAATAACAAGAATGATTTGCTCAAATAATCAAACCATAGAAAATTGGCATAATATGTATAGTGGTTCCCCTCCCTTGGGTACTCCACTACCTATGCCTCCCAGCTTAGGGCTTTTAACCCGATTCTCTCAACCCCAAGAGAATCAATTTAATAAATCAAGGTAATTAATGGGTTACCTCAACCCAAGTACAAAAACAGTTTTGTTACAACCCAATGAGCAACAAGCTCAAAATACAAATAAGAACTGGTGTCAGAAAGAGAACTCTTACAACAAGAATTCCTATGCCTCCCAAAAATAATTAAAATGAATACCAATTTGAGAGTCTAGGATGGACGTGAATCGCTTCGTAGATGCGTGAGAAAAACACGTCGTTGAGCTAGCAAGAATGTTGAGAAAGTGAATGGCAAGCTTCTTCTTTCTCTCTTGAAAATATGGTGGAAATTTGAAATATAGCTATAGAATTTCTCTTCTCTATTTGCTATGTCTCTTGTGTGCAAACAAAGAGTCCTAGGGTCATTTCATAAAGTTTAGGACCCAATATACTCATCTACTAGATGTTGGGATTTAATTCCCAACGTTCACATAGCCTAAATAAATTTTCTAGCCATTCAGAATTGAGCCAACGGCTAGCTGGTACCGGTACTAAAGTACCTGTACCAGTACTAGCAGCTCACTGCCACTAGTACATGAGTCCTGGTACCGGTACTCATCATGGGTACCAATGCTTGTGACTCCCAGGTTTGGAATTCCTTGGGCACAGTAACCTACCTATAGCGGTACTCATTATGGGTACTGGTACTTGTATGGTTCAGGCCAAAATTAAGCCTTCAACCTGTGGCCAACATGTACTAGTACTCATGGTTAGTACCGGTACTTGTTGTTCACAGTTTGAGATGAATTCTCAAACCTGTGCCTTGCAAATGCCAATACTGATAAACAGTACCAGTACTTGTTTACAAGTACCTGTTTTAAGAGTTTTAATTCATTGCATACTTTGAAAATGAATGCCATACAAATCCTAATTTATCTCTAATTGATTTTTATGATCTAAGTTAAATTCTCTTGTTAAGAGGCATACATTCTATAAATAAAAAGTTTGAACTAAAAAACTAAAGGTCGAAGATGATCTTCTTCAGTTCGACTCATCCTTGTCATCTTACCTCCTCCTTGTCATCATCTTCTCTTTCTTATCATCGTGCCTCCATCACTTCCTATTTGCCTTGATATTCACCTAAAAATGAAAGAATGCAATTGCAAACATTAATCCCTAATAATTTTGTTAACACCAAAACAAGATGTGGAACAAAGTTCTAACAATCTCCCCCTTTTTGGTGTTGACAAAACTATCTTGTAAATAGATAACATAATTTTTAGCAATGTTATATGAAGGAAAAACTTTTAATTAAATCCTTCCCTCAATATATGCTCCCCCTAAAAATATTACTATTTGCCTTCTATCTTTCTCCCCCTTTTTGTCAATCACAAAAAAATGAAAGGGTAAGAATATCATACCATAAAATTTACCAATAGTAAAATGATGAATGTGGGTACCAAGCTCCATTAGGCCAACGTTCTTGGTCTTCATTCAACCTATAGAAAGGTTGAAATGTTCCATTGTGTGCCTTGAACACCCACTGATCTCTTTGATCTATTCTCGCAAAATAATGTAAAATATCTTTCCTAGGTACCCATTTTCTTGTAGATCCTTGATGTTTAGTACCCTTCAAATCCCTAGGTTTATAGATCACTTTAGTGTTAGATCTATAATTCTTAGGATTCTTGACCTTTTGATAAATCCATGCATATCTTGGTGCTTGTGATTTATTTTGTGTGTTCTTCTTGTTATTGAACTTGGCTTTTAAATTATTACAAAATTCTGTATTCAGCCTAGTTGTTGTTTTTAAATTATTCAAAGTGTCCTCAAAGTGTTCATAAATATCTTCTAATTCTACAATTTTTGCATGTAAGTGATTGTTAGTTTCTTTGGACATATCTAATTCTATTTCTAAACAAGATTTCTCTATTTCTCGAGTTATATAATTATCATGCAAAACATTATTTTCCTTTTTAATCATCCTAGCCTTATTATATAAATCTTCATACACTTGTACTAATTCATTAAAGGTGACTTTAGAATCTACCTCATTTTCTGAGTTGTTGTTGTTTGCCTTTAACCAAAGATGTGCAACTTCTGTTCCTTCAACCTTACCCATACCTTCATAGGTGATTTGCAAAGTGTTCCAAATCTTGTAGGAGGACTAGCATGCAGAGATTCGGTTGAACTCTGCCATTGATAATGCACAATCGAGTGTGTTCATCACCTTCGTGTTTCCCGCAATTTTCTTTGTTTGATCCACCATCCAAGCCACTCCTTCCTGCTGCTACGGATCCATGTACCTCTCCTGAATGAGAGTCCATGAATCTTCATCCATGGCTTTGAGGAAGACTTGCATCCTCCTCTTCCAATACCCATAGTCCGTCCCATCGAAATAGGGAGGACGAGTGGATGATTGCCTTTGGTGCACCTTGATGTGGATGCCATTGCGAGCAAGAGTTTTTGCTTCCTCTCTCTACCCACTTTGATGCCAATTGATAGGATCGGTAAAATATGGCTATGCGCACAAATACCTAAGCAAATAAATCAGTAATAACAAGAAAGATTTGCTTAAATAATCAAACCACAGAAAATTGGCACAATATGTATAATGGTTCCCCTCCCTTGGGTACTCCACTACCTAAGCCTCCCAGCTAAGGGTTTTTAACCCGATTCTCTCAACCCCGAGAGAATCAATTTACTAAATTGAGGTAATTAATGGGTTACCTCAACCCAAGCACAAAAACAAGTTTATTACAACCCAACGAGCAACAAGCTCAAAATACAAATAAGAACTGGTGTAAGAAAGAGAACTTTTACAACAAGAATTCCTATGCCTCCCAACAATAATTAAAATGAATACCAATTGAGAGCCTAGGATGGACTTGAATCGCTTTGTAGATGCGTGAGAAAAACACATCGTTGAGATTGCAAGAATGTAGAGAAAGTGAATGGCAAGCTTCTTCTTTCTCTCTTGAAAATATAGTGGAAATTTGAAATATAGTTCTAGAATTTCTCTTCTCTATTTGCTATGTCTCTTGTGTGCAAACAAAGAGTCCTAGGGTCATTTCATAGAGTTTAGGACCCAATATACTCATCTACTAGATGTTGGGATTTAATTCCCAATGTTCACATAGCCTAAATAAATTTTCTAGTCGTTCATAATTGAGCCAACGGCTAGCTGGTACCGGTACTAGTAGCTCACTGCCTCCAGTACATGAGTCCTGGTGCCGGTACTCATCATGGGTACCGGTACTTGTGACTTCCAGGTTTGGAATTCCTTGGACACAGTGGCCTACCTGTACCGGTACTCATCATGGGTACCGGTACTTGTAAGGTTCAGGCCAGAATTAAGCCTTGAACTTGTGGCCAACATGTACCGGCACTCTTAGTTAGTATCGGTACTTGTTGTTCATAGTTTGAGACGAATTCTCAAACCTGTGCCTTGTAAATACCAATACTGATGAACAGTACCGGTACTTGCTTACAAGTACCTATTTTAAGAGTTTTAATTCATTACGTACTTTGAAAACTAATGCCATATAAATCCTAATTTATCTCTAATTGATTTTTATGATCTAAGTTAAATTCTCTTGTTAAGAGGCATACATTCTATAAATAAAAAGTCTAAACTAAAAAACTAAAGGTCGAAGATGATCTTCTTCACTTCAACTCATCCTTGTCTTCTTGCCTCCTCCTTATCATCATCTTCTCTTTCTCGTCATCATGCCTCCATCACTTCCTGTTTGCCTTGATCTTCACCTAAATTTGAAAGAACTCATTTGCAAACATTAATCCATAATAATTTTGTTAACATCAAAACAAGATGTGGAACAAGGTTTCAACACCTGGGTCTAGGCACACCGGCGTGGGTGATGCGCGAGTGTTGGGTAATCGGGTCAGGCAGCCAAGTCAGCGGAGGAGTGAGAACGGATGAGGCGTGAGTGGGTGAGGGGACCTCACCACGTGTTAGGAGGCAAAGAGCCCATAACACAAAAACAAGTTATACCGGTTTGCTGCTTCTAAAGTTACCGAGGTGGGACTAAAAGTCCCACCTGCTTCTTCGCGTGCGCCTGCAAGGATGTCTCCTAATTGCTGCAACTACGAAGTGCTTTGGCCCTCGATAGGTGGCTGATGCTATTCGGGGAGGAAAACCATGCACCTGGGACTCGGTCTCCTGGAGCGGGGCCACCTGGTGCAAGGTTGTAAGCAAGCTTCACGGCTGCTCCAATGGCTGATGGGGGTCCAAGCCTGTCACCATAGATATGGCCTCACGGTCTTTTCGAAATGCTCAGGAAGCTTCACCGTGACAAGCCTGTCACCATAGATATGGCCTCACGGTCTTTTCGAAATGCTCAGGAAGCTTCACCGTGACACGGCGAAGGTGGCTCGATGGGTGGCATGGCGCAGGATGGCCTAGGAGTGAGTGCCTAGGTTGGTTTGTAGCCGTGAAGGTGGGGTTGCTTGGGGGCAGTGTGTGGGATGTGCGGCGGTGGATGGAGAGGTGGAAAATGATCAGTGTATGGTGGTGATGCTTCTGCGGTAGTTGGCGAGGCATGTGGGTGCATGGAGTGGTGGATGCGCCTCGCTGGTGGTCTACCGGAGGTGAAGAAGGTAAGGGTGATCTGTGGTTGTCGAGGGTGGTTTTGTGAAATAAAGAGAGGGAAAATGAAGAGTAGAGAGGGGGGAACTTATCTGAGAGTGATTGCACGAAGGGGGATGTAGAGGGGCAGACGGTGCGTATCTACCGTCGCCAGAGATGAAGGACCTGAGATGGAGAGGCGACGACGACAAGAGGGATGTAGACGCGGGCCGCAGGTCTGGAGCAATGTGGAAGAATGATGCGGAGAAGACTCTGCCATTGGTATGGTGGCAGAGCAACTAGAAGAGGGAGGAAGAGTCGCCGGAGCTTGCAAGCTTCTTGGTCGGAGAGGGGAAAGGAGGAATTCTGAGGGATTCTTCGGCCAAATCAAGATTAGGATGGTCAGGAGGATCTGGGGGGCCTTTAAATAGTCGTGGGTGGAGGGCCTTGTGCTTGGAAGGCAAGCTTCCAAGCACGGCAACCTCGCTGGACTTGGAAGGTCGAGAGATACCCATATCTCTCATGCATTCGCATGAGAGATTGGGTGGGAATCAGATAGCCTATTTGGGTTCACACTGTCGGGAATTCCTTAGAGAATCTCCCTTTCAAATTTGAGAGGGATTCTCTGAGGAATTAGGGAGAAATCCCTCTTGAATCCTTGCCAGAGTAGGATTCCTCTGCTGTAATGTAGAGGGACCTAATTGCAAAGAATGAAGAGGAAGATAGGGGGATCTCTGCAAGGTTTTCAAAAGTTAGGGGCATAAAAGTAATTAGGTTGGACTATTTTGCAAAGTAGGTCAAGTTGAACTCCCCTTAGGTCCAAATTTTGGTATGAACCTAATTTAAACCTAAGGAATCCAATGGTGAGGTTGTAATTTAGGTTTGACCATTTTGATTGGACATTTTGCACAAAAATCTAATTTATGGCAAATGTTTGACTAGGTCCCCTTTTTAGGTCAAATTAGGTTCTAAAGGCCAAATTGAATGTTATAAACCCTAGAGGATATTTTTCTATGAATTTTAGAGGGTTTAGTTGAATTTTATCCTGACCAGAACCTTGTTGAATTAAGTGGGTCTGTTTTAGGGTTATAAGAAGTCATTTAATTCCAGATTGCACATTAACGCTTTTTTGGTTGAACCAACCCACTTTTTATCTTGTTGAGACCAATTGACCCATGTTTAACCCCTGAGAAATCCTGTTGTTGTACTGCAATGGTAAAATTACAGTTTTACCCTTTGTTTCTTACTTTTCTCTCAGATCAGTTATTCCTTGAATTAGGCCCTTTACTTGGTTATGTAGGAGCTTTTGTTCCCTTTTCTAGGTCAAAATGAGCTAGTTAGGGCTCATGATGGTGTTCCCATCATACCCCTATGCCTAGCTTTTGCTAGTCCCTTAACAAAATTTTAATGTTTTAACTTCTGTTCTAGACTATGAGTTTCTATCACAATTTATGTTAAGTGCTTTTTTCTTTTTCTTTTTGATTAGGTTAGAATGTCGATAGTAGGCCTAGAGGTACTCAAGTACCAACCAAGATCCGAACCTGACCAGCTCTAGCCTCGGTCCTCCGTGAAGTTTTTTATGGCCTACAGGAACTATCCTAAGGTTTGTTGGACTCCACAGTTAAAACACCCGTGCTTGAGACATATTTTAGCCTCGGTTCTGTTTACAGTGTGCTTTTTGTAAGAGAGAGACAGAGGATTTATTTGTTTGGAGATTTTTCTCTCTCTTTTCTTTTTATTTCTAGCTTTTGATTGGCTTCTTAACACGGTCTGTATCGGATTCCTCGTCCTTATCATCAATCCTCAAAGGTCCCTAGCAATCGATGATTCGTGATAGCACCACCCAAAGCAACCCCCAGAACACTAGCTTTTGAGATTTTGAGATAATCCTACCCATGGCATTCCAAAGCCAAATCCAGACCCTGGCAATCAACATTTCGTGATAATGCTGCCCATGGCATCTGAACCAGCAGGGTGCTTACGTGCCCCCGGTAGGATATGTAAATATCCTAGGAAACAAGCACCGAGGATACGATATGTTGTTATGCATCTTCGAGGGGAATTTCCCACCTCTCCGCGCTGGGAACTCCTCCAAATCAACTTGTGTTGATCGGTCGCTCCTAATCTAGGAAACTTTTTTCAGAACATTTAAGCACTTTTGCATGATTTTGATAGTTATGTGCACTAAACCAGACTGTGTGTGGATTGGGGTGCTTAGGTTACTGAGTCCCACAAACCAAAGGTCAGTTAACGAGGCCGAATACTCCCTAAGCCTTAAACCTAATACTTAAGCTTTGCATTTTCCCCAACCTCTTGAGGATTATCCAGATCTTAGCGGGTACTTGAATTTTTAAGCCCAAGAGTCTAGCCCAAAAGGCCTATGATCAGCGTTCCTACTAATCTCTCTTTGTGTCTCATTAGCACTTTTTTTTGCTATTTTTCTCTTTTTCTTGATGTGGTCTAGAACTTCGGTTAATCCCTTAATCTCTTACTAATGACTATTCTTTTTCTTTTTCATTTTGTGCTTCTTTTTTTGTCATTTTGCTCTTTTCGTCACATTTTGTATGGCCTCAAAAATTTTCTCTCCCCCCCCCCTCAATTTTTTTGTTCTTTTTCAGTATTTTTTTCATTTTTATGGTGTTTTTTGTGATATGTGATTTTTTTTCTTGAAACATTTTCTTGTGATATGAGTTTTCATGATGTTTTGCACTTTCATACCCCCCATGCCTATGATTTGCAATGTCCCCATTGTAAATTAGGTGGGTTTGAATTCATCTTAGTTCATTCATTTGGACTAGTTTTGGGTGGGTGAATGGGTCGAGGTGACTGTTGCAGATGATTTCTAGACTCGAATATGGGTACCTGAGGTGGAGTTGACTATCTAATGGATGAACCCTAAAGTGTAATATGAATTCAGCATAGAAATGACAAGAAAGGTTTCAGGTTTTTCAAGAATGATAGGTTGGCTCCCGTTAAGTGCTGAGTTTTATGCCATCGATTAGGCCTAATGAGCTCAGGGAGAATAGAGGATAAAGGATTTCTCAGCCAAATTTGTATCGGTCACATCAATGAACGGTTTGAGTCTCTGACCATTTACGATGAAGGGTTCGGAATCATGGCTGAATTGACTGATTTCAATGGCTCCATTTCCAAAGATTCATCGGACTAAATAACAAAGGCCCTGAGATGGAGAGGCAGCAACGATGAGAGGGATGTAGATGCAAGCACAGGTATGGAGCGATGCGGAAGAATGGGGAGGAGAAGACTTTGCCACTGGTATGGTGGCAGAGAGACGAGAAGAGGGAGGAGGAGTCATTGGAGCTTGCAGGCTTCTTGGTTGGAGAGGGGAAAGGAGGAATTCTGGGGGATTCTTCTGCCAAATTAAGCTTAGGAAGGTCGGGAGGATTTGGGGGCCTTTAAATAGTCGCGGGGCGAAGGGCCTTGTGCTTGGAAGGCAAGCTTCCAAGCATGGCAATCTTGTCGGACTTGGAAAGTTGAGAGATACCCATATCTCTCATGCGTTCGCAAGAGAGATTGGGTGGGAATCAGATTGCCTAATTGGGTTCACACTGTCGGGAATTCCTCAGATAATCTCCCTTTCATATTTAGAGCGATTCTCTAAGGAATAAGGGAGATATCCATCTTGAATGCACACCGAAGTATGATTCCTTCATTGTAATGGTGGGGGGACCTAATTGCAATGAATGAAGAGGAAGCTAGGTGGTCTCTGCAAGGTTTTTAAAAGTTAGGGGCAAAAAAGAAATTGGGTTGGACTGTTTTGCAAAGTAGGTCAAGGTGAAATTACCTTAGGTCCAAATTTTGGTATAAACCTAATTTGGACTCAAGGAAATGTTGAAGTTGGATTTTTAGTTTGACCACGTTTGACTGGACATTTTGCACAAAAACCTAATTTAGGGCAAATGTTTGACTAGGTCCCCTTTTTAGGTTAAAATAGGTTCTAAAGGCCAAATTGAAGGTTTTAAACCCTAGAGGATATTTTTCTATGAATTTTAGAGGATGTAGTTCAATTTTATCCTGACCAAAACCTTGTTGAATTAAGTGGTCTATTTTAGGGCTATAAGAAGTCATTTAATTCCTAGATTACACATTAACCCTTTTCTGATTGAACCAACCCACTTTTTATCTTATTAAGACCAATTAACCCATGTTTAACTCCTAAGAAATCCTGCTATTGTACTACAATGGTAAAATTATAGTTTTACCCTTTGTTTCTTACTTCTCTCAAATCAGTTATTCCTGGAATTAAGCCCTTTACATGGTTATGTAGGAGCTTTTGTTCTCTTTTCTAGGTCAAAATGAACTAGTTAGGGCTCATGATGGTGTTCCCATCACCCTCAGAATTCAAAAGATCTTGAATTTTAGGGTGGATGTAATGAGGATTGTTTATATTATCATCTAATTCATCATAAGTTACTCCCAAGAGTTTTCTCGATCTCCTTAATGTCCATTTCAATTTGAGCTTCTATGGGAGGTGGTAGATCAGAATCATCCTCAAGTACATCCCCTTCTTGCCCTTTGTGCTGGTCTTGAGCTTTGGTAGGATTCAGATCATCTTTAGTGTGAATTGCCAAAACTTGTTCAATTGTTCCTACAACCTTGATGGAGCCACAATTCACCCTATTATTTTGGGAATTTTAAAGATATTGAGTTGACAAATTTTCCTTCTAAACGTGATGTGCATAATCCCCATCTCACAGTTGATTAGAGCCTTAGCAGTGGCCAAGAAAGGTCACCCTAAGATTATCAGGGTGTGGTTGAGGTTTTCTGATGCCTCCATATCTAGAACAACGAAGTCCACAGGGTACTCAAAATCCCTCACTTTTATAATCACATTCTATAGAAGGCCGTTCGGAATTTTGGTTGACCTATCAGTGAATTGAAGGGTCACTTCAGTGTGTTCAAGGGGCCTAAATTCAACTATTCATATAATTTTGTGGGGATTAAGTTGATGAAGGCACCAAAGTCCAGTAAGGCTTGATCCAGGATGAATCCATTTATTTCACATGAAATTAAGGGGGTCCCTAGATCTTTCTTTTCAGGAGGGAGCTTGTTCGAATAGTAGATCGCCAGGTTTTAGGAAAAGCGATGTCATTGTTCATAGTATAGTGCGAAATCTGATCAAAACAAACATATTTGTAAAATAACAAGACTTGGAGTCCCAATCGTTCATATCTAGGAAGCGTTATGGAAATGTAAAGTAATTTCGATCTTGCTCACTCTCTACTTGCCTAAAATTGCATGTCAGTTTCCAATCGTCAGATCAATGTTTTGCCACTTGCATTATTAACCCTAATTATGTGCACATGTGTTGAGTAGATGACAAACATGAATGTGTGAGTTTCAATACGCATGATTCTAGTTATGTGGTGATTTTTTATGGAAAATATGTTAATAGTTAGATCCTCAACATCCTCAGGTACCGACATGCTAATTGCAACAGATAGCAGTTAAAAGCATGTAACTTTAATCACACAAAGATATTGCAACAAAGCTCATGGTGATTTTCACACATAGACATATAGATATATAAAAAATGATTTCATTGATTGCATCAGAGTTTGGAGCATAGCTAGAGGAAGGATTGTAAACAAATGCTTGAAAACATAAAACTAGTTAGCAGAAAATGACTGCATACATGAATCTATGGGGGGGATTATGCATGCATCATTGCGGGAGAATATGGAGCTACACTACTAAGCAGTAAATCTATGAAGAACTATCTACTTAGCTAACAGAAATAAGGGCATTCAGAGGTAGGATCCAATGGCCTTTGACTTGGTTGAGAGGAGTAGGAGGGGCCGACCAATTAGGGTTAGGCTGGCCCTTGGAGAGATGAGAAGGAGGTGATCCAAGCTTGGTGTGGTGGTGATGGGGGTCATGGTGGAGCTCGTGGAGGATGAGGTGTGAAGGTGGAGTTATGCTATGGAAGGTGGAATGAAGCCAAGAGTGAATGGGTGCAAATGGCCACCCCTTAGGTCATTCTATAGACCTAAGGGAGCCTCTCTAGAGAAGTGTGGAACTCTCTAGAGAGACCTCCAAATGAGGCCATCCAAGGGAGAGAGAGGGTTGTTCTTAGATCCACCAAAGTGGTTCTACAATTTGAATGTCTATTGGTTGCTAATTTTAACAACCATGAGTGGCGCCAGCTTTGGAAGGACCTAGAATACTCTAGGTGGTCTGGGAGTTCGTGAATGTGTGTGTGTGTGTGTGTGTGTGTGGTCATGCCCAAGGTGGCTAAGTGAGCTAGGTTAGGTCCTAATAGCTTTAGGAAAGGGTAGGTCTCAAATTAGGGTTGTAAACCGTAATTTGCTAAGAAAATGCAATTAAACTTAACACATGTCTAATTGAATGAGTGTGAACCTAATTGAGAGTGAAATAACTCAATTAGGTTGGGCTTAGGTGAATTGGACTCTCACTGAGTCCAATTAGACTTGTGTGGGTTGAGATCTTAGCTCAATTGTACTCTACGATTCCAATTGACTAGGCAATGGTAATTGACTATGATCTAGGTCAATTGGGCTTAATGAGAACCTACTTAGGTTCTTAGGAAGGTCTAGAGGTGGTGTACTAATGTTAGGGTACCTTAATTTAGGTTCCTAAGGGGTTAGAATTGGGTTTAGGGACCTAGGAACTCATGATCAAAGCTTGACTTCCAAAACAGGAATTGGAGAATAGTTCTAGACATCCAATAAAGGTATCAGATGACTTACACTAAAAAATTAGAAGTCCGGACTTGTTGCCTGGACTTCCAATCAGGGTCAGGAGGGATTCAAGGTTCTATCTTGGGTATTATGTAGAAATTGGACATCTTACGAAGTGTCTGGATGTCCAATAACACTGCAGACTTGGGTTTAAGATGTGCGGTGATGAGTCGATTTTCCGCTACGCGTTGTAGTATTTAAGTGGTGTAAAAATCAACTAATCAATAATAAAAATAACCACTCACAGAAGAGCGGGTCGTGTCCACAGGGAGGCAATTATGTAATAAACTCTTGAGTATTTCGTATTCTTTCGGTTAAGTGTGAAATCCCTAGTCAAGTCCGACATAAAATGCAATGGAAAGAAGATTTATAATAACTCAAAAATATAGGGGTATATGTGCAATTTTCCTTCACTGAAATCTTCAATAAATATATGATGATTTTATGTAATTTTCAATTGACATATACTAGAGAAAATTGGTGCACATGTTAATCCCAAAATCAATCCTAAAACAGGTGAATAATAATAACGTGCAATTATCAGAAAGTATGAGTGTGCACTCTCAATTTTGCCATAATAAAATAATAATAAATCAAAAATCAAATGTTGGCAATGGCAGCACATGTAATAACTAATTGAAGGGAAAACAGAGATTTCCCTCTCTCTCCTCCTCGCGTGAGAGATGAAGCACCGGCGACGGAGATGCTATAGGGGAAGGTTAACTGGCGCGTGGGGATCACGATGACGGTGGCAGAATGGTGAGAGGTGGCTGGAGGTGGGCGCGGCAGGCAGAGGAGGGCCTCTGGCCTGTCGAAGGAGAAGGTGATAGCCGCAGCTTCGCGTCTGGCGGTGCTCTGGTGCGCACCTGCGGGAGGGGTGGTGCTGGTGCGGTGAGGTAGGTCTGTAAAGGGGAGGGCATGATGTAGATGGGCACGTGCCTGTGGGCGCGGCTGGAGGGTGAAGGCGGTGCCTGCAGGGGTGGCTACTGGAGATGGAAAGGGGTGCGATGTAGTTCGTGCGGGCCTGGTAGGGGTGCGGTGTAGTGAGCGCTTGGCGTGCTTGGTGCAGTGGTGCGCCTGAAGGCGGTGGAGGCTGAGGCGCAGACTTAGTGGCAGGCAGAGCACCTGTGGGGGTGCGGGCGCTATGCGGGATGGGGCATTGGCTGGAGCGGCACTGGTTGGAGACGCTGGTGAGGCAAGGCGGGTCTACAGAGGGGAGGGCACACTGCAGGGAGGCGCTGGAGGGTGGATGGGCACTTGTGCGACTGAAGGGCAGGATGGGGTGATGGCGTTGGAAGGGAGGATGCACCTGCAGGAGCGGCCTTGCAGAGGCGCTGGAGGTTGTTTGTACGGCTAAAGGGTAGGATGGGGTGATGGCGCTGGAAGGGAGGATGCGCTTGCATGGGCAGCCTGGCAGGGGCACTGGAGATGGGTGCTTGGTGCACAGTGTTCGCCCTCTCCATGGTGGAGAAGATGGAGCAGTTCCCCACAGGGGGGAAGATCCCCATCTTCCTCTCCTTTCTCTGCCTCCTTTTTAACTCCTTTCTTCCTGCGTGCGTCATTTAAGAGATTTTCAAATCCCTTAGCTATTTTTGACCGGCAGCTGTTGAGGGTGCTCGGAGAATGAGGAAAAGAAATGCCGCCGGTTGTTTGAAAGGGTAATTTACCCTCCCCTCATTATTCTTTTGCCAAATCTTCTTCCTGCACATAAAAACATAAAATTATTACATATTAAGTTATAGAATGCTATAAAACTTAAATAATGATGCATGCAAGCATTCTATAACTTAATTTAGTTATTAGTAAATCTAAAAGTTAAGATTAAAGTTAACTTAGGCATAATAATAGTCCATTAAAATGGACTCATCAATTACCCCCATGCCTAAGATTTGCTAATCCGTAGCAAAAAATGAAAAATAATAGAAGTAATCAGAAGATTTCTTCTTTTCTTATTTCGAAACTTTAGAGATCTAGACAAATGTGATGTGATAATAGCCTAAGTAACAGATCCAAGTGAAAAAGCCAATTCGCATTGGGAGTTTGTACTTCACCCTTGGTAAATATTGTTGTCGGGATAGGCAACTACTTCCCTTCGGGATAAAGCAGAGGATAATCTATAATTTGACCATGACATTTGGCTTAGGTAGGAGATATCGAGTTGAATGGATTTGTATTTGGTTGCACACACTCATCTGGTGCTACATATAGTCTAGTACTATAGACTCTAGATCTCTAGACTATTAGACAAGTCAACTCTGAGATAGGCTACACAATTGTGCTCTCTTGATGTTCCTGGGCACTCCCTCTTTTCTTTCTTTCTAGGATCACGAATCTCGCCAGATTTAGAAATTGTACTCACTATTTGGTGGCCTCACATGGCATCCACACTTTAATTAAAGTCCTAATAACTCTACAACTAAGTTAGAGTTATCAACCAGTATTTGGGCGATCAGAAATACTAAAAGCTAGGTATGGGTCATATTTGGTGGAACGAGATAGGTGTTCTGTTACCTCAGAAATAATGTTACATTATAACTTGGACCCTCCTTTTTTTTGTACTATAAATATTTCTTCTTTTTCTTCATCTTTTCTTTTTTTTCTCTTTTTTTTTATAATATAAATCAACATAATATGACACAGACTTTTATTTATGAGGCATTATTCGGGATGATGATGGTTAAGAGGATATTATGTGGCTTATTTGGTGGAAGTGTCTATTCTCGGCACCAGGAAGGAATGGATAGGACAGGCGTATTTCTGACCCTTGAAACTAATACCCTCCTTCAGCTGAGAACTCTATGAAGGACGGTCGTAACGATCCACCATAGTTATAGCTTTATTAAGACTCAATCTCTGTGTATCTGCCTTATTTGGTGACTCTCAGGAATTCACACAAAGTACGCACATAGGAATAGTGAGTGAAAACTATGCCTAACTTTGAAGTATCATCATCTAATTATCCATAACTCAAGAGTCCTTGCACTAGACTTAGAGCACCAGTAATCTCTCTACTTTCTTCTCACAAATATGAGGTGGATCTACTAGAATATAGTATGCCTGATTCCCTATGAACTGCCCAAGGGTTCAGTAGAGTACAAATTCTTATTGATTTTCCTCAAGGATCTATTACCAAGTCTACGTGCACGTGAAATAAATGTACTGGATTCTAACTCAAGAAATAATTCAGGAAGAAAAACCTCCCATGACAAAGGTATTTTGCTAGGGACTAACCCAATCAGCTCAAGAAAAGAGGAATTTTTCTTTTTTTATATGCTAACCTAAATGCATGAATACTTCCTAAAATGCAAATGCACCCCCCATGCCTAAATCCTACAATGTCCCCATTGTAAAATTAAAACAGGAGGAGAAAGGAAAAGCATCACCTGACACGGTGTTATTCCAACCGTTGGGTTGCCTCCCAACAAGTGCTGCATTTTCTGTCAGCAGCAAAACTTAGAAGGAACCTATAAGTCTGGTTCCAAACAGACAAAGTTAAGCTCTAAAAATATGCGTAATAGTGCAGGCCTAGGAAACAAGTAGCCACGGATGTTGGCGAGCTGATGATGCAACGTAATACCAAAAGCTCACCAGAAGATATGAAAGCAAAGAACCTTGTTGGCTACCTTGGGAGGTGTAGGAATAATAAACGGAATATGAAAAGGGACCTCCCAAAATGGAATAAGTGGAGGATAACAAGGATCCTCCAGAGCAGGACAGGTTTTAAAAGATATACACATAATTAGTTCAAACCCTTGAATGGCTAGAGTAAAAGTACAAGCATCAATCCACACTCGCCATTCTACCCAAGGATGTACTAGCCTGATATGTTCTCTAGAAACAATGTACATGAGTAGAGATCTGAGCCAAGGATCGGTTAGGGAGTATAAGGGTTGTTTGTAGTGTTGGAAGGTAATGGTTAAGTCAAATGAGGGCTTAGTCAGTGTTAGTTCTAATTCCAACAATGATTCAGATTATGTATACTCCCTAACAGTTGTAGACAACTGCATATTACCCCGCCTAGCATTAATGATCGGAGTCATATTTGAATCAAGGGTAGACTCCAAATTACAACTCTTTGATGGCAGGGTCAAAATGTCAAAATCATTATCATTCAGCTCATCCCCAGATTCATTTGGTTCACTCAAATTTTTGTCGGGGTGTATATGTGATTCATTAATGAAGACAGGAGTTGGATCAGTATCCTTAATTATTTCTAAAGGAGGATCAGTCTTGATATTTTGGAGCAAGCCTATATCACTGAATTCGTTATTGTTGTCGGGGTATAAATCCTCAATTAATGTGTTTAGTCCCCGACAGTCTTCCATAGACTTCTCATTATTTTGTTTGTCCTCCTATAAATCAACTCCTGTTTTGATGGAGGATGACTCTCACAAGAAAGGAGGAATCTGGATTTCACCATATTGTTTATATCCTTTGTAGCTAAATCCTCAAATGATAAATAATTCCCCTGTGGTTCACTCTAGATTTTCAGTCCAGGTTCCTCTACTAGGGCATCCCCATCCTCTGAAATAGACTCTTCATATCCCAGAGACCAAAATTGATCATTCTCTATTCCCTTAGGGTCACCTTCATTGGGTGCATTTAAATCCTCAGGATGCTGAATGGTGGGTGTTGATTCCCTAAGTGGAGGGTCAGGAGTAGGCTCACTAAGGGTAGAATGGGATTCCACCAAATAATCAATAAAGGAAGTGATAGGAACAATATAACCTTGACCCGGGTTGGTAGGGGTAAGGAGAATACTGTCATTGGGGTCAAGGTCCTCAAGAGGTACCATCTTCCCTTGCTTTTGACTCCAATATAGTTCAGGTGGATAATCACTATGATCGTTGTCCTCTAGTGGCCTTGTCTCAATGGGAGAGTCTAAGTGATAGCTACATACAAATTGGATCCCTATTGTCATTAGGTTCCTCAGAATTATTTTCATGATCATGATCATATGGGTAGGGATCAGGATTATTGGGAAGCATGTAGCTAAGTTGTCTTATTTCTTCATTTAACTGTTGACTATTCCTCAACATCTCTCCCATTGATTCCATCATTTCCTTTTGCTATTTTTGCATTTCTATCATAAAAGAGGAGAGGCTACTATTATCAGGTTGGGGAGGATAGTCAATTTCAGGCTCTGGTTGCCTAGGGGTATCGGTCCAACCTCGATACGGAAAATCATGAAGGGTGGGTGGGTTGGGTGTTTACATGGAAGTAGGGATTTCAGGGTTGGGAAATCCTGCTCCTAGGCTCTGCTCAAAAGTGGGAGTTATCAAGCCAGTACTCCCAGGATAAGAATAAGCTTGATCCCATGAATTATCAATGTAACCATCAAAGGACGGATACGCTTGGGGCATGGGATCCTGATTAAAAGAAGGGAAGTATTGACTCTGATAATCTAATTGATAGGAGTAAGGGTGATCCATTTCTTTAAGCAAAACAGTTTTAACTCTCTTAGGATTTAGAAGAAATAAGACTATAAGTAGAAAATTTCCTAGAGAGTTCTACTGTCAAAGCAAACGCAAATTTAAAGGGATCTATTTTTAGTAGATTGAAGGTCTTAGAATTAAATGTTCAATTGGTGGCCAAACAAGTTTTGCAAAATATTACGCTTCCTAGGCCAACTTTCCCTAGTGCATATAACCTACTCGTAAGGGATGGAAATCTCAAATAGAGCCCACACACGAGGAATCGAAGTAACTTGGTGGATAGGCTTGTTGATTTCTGACTAACTTCCTTTGTGGTGCAAAAGTGGAGAGGTAGAAATTTATCTAGTGACCTTATGTGTGAGGTGCACAGTGTCTCAAGTGTGCAAACATACGATCGTGTTTTGATTTTTGAAATTTCACAAACAGGATCCTTTTGCACACAATTTTCAATAACAGATTTTAAGGTCCAACCTCTTAGCAGTCCCAATTTTTAAAGTGACCACTGAATTAATTTGATTCAAGCACTTTAGTGGTCTTAGATTTAGGTTCAATGCATATGCATGACAGGTAATTGATGCTCAAGAGAAGACGTACCTTAGTCCAGCTTTCTTCGTGCAACAATGAATGCAATGCAGTAAAAATAAACTAGATGCTGCTCATTCAGTCCTAGATGGTCGTCCTATAGAGATGCAGCTTCTAGCAGGTAGTTCGAATATTTTATTTTATTTATTTATTCTTTTTTGGTTAATAATAAACAAACATACCTAATCTAACTAACTAACTGAAATTCAGTTCAAATAATCCTATAATCTAAATAAATGGGAACATGCTCCCTGAAATACGCTCCCGCATACAAGAGCGATAAGAAATAAAGAGGCACTGGGGACAGATTCCCAAAAATACCCAACAAGGGTCCAAAAGACAGTAATTAAATTCTAATGTCTATCTAAACTAAATCTAACTAAGATCTACTGACTAAATCAGAAATAGACATCTCCGTAAGCCTATGTGTGTAGGATCAAGGCCCACGTGTTCCTGTTGCAGTCCTCCAGGTGGTGTCAAGGTCCACCAAAAAGATCATCTCCGCCATGCACGTCATTCAGGGTCAATGTTGTCGCTTTGTTGTGCCTGTCGCCGTGTCAGATTCCTCTCACAATAATAAAAATGATAAGATGATTGCGCAACTCAGAATATTCAAAAAAAATAATAACATGAATTTATTACGTCTATTTCCTCCACAGCAACGGCGCCAATTTGACGAGTCGATTTTCCACTACGCGTTGTAGTATTTAAGTGGTGGAAAAATCGACTAATCAACAATAAAAATAACCACTCACAGAAGAGTGAGTCGTGTCCATAGGGAGGCAATTATGTAATAAATTCTCGAGTATTTCGTATTCTTTCGGTTAAGTGCGAAATCCCTAGTCAAGTTCGACATAAAATGTGATGGAAAGAAGATTCACAATAGCTTCAAAATATAAGGTTATATGTGCAATTTTCCCTCACTGAAATCGTCAATAAATATATGATGATTTTATGTAATTTTCAATTGACATATACTAGAGAAAATTGGTGCACATGTTAATCCCAAAACCAATCTTGAAATAGGCGAATAATAATAACATGCAATTATCAGAAAGTATGAGTGTGCATTCGTAACTTTGCCATAATAAATAATAATAAATCAAAAATTAAATGTTGGCAATGGCAGCACATGTAATAACTAATTGAAGGGAAAACAGAGCTTTCCCCTCTCTCCTCCTCGCGTGAGAGATGAAGCACCAACGACGGAGCTGCTATGGGGGAAGGTTAACTGGCGTGTGGGGATCACGATGATGGTGGCAGAACGGCGAGAGGTGGGTGCGGTAGGTAGAGGAGGGCCTCTAGCCTGTTGGAGGAGAAGACGACAGCCGCAGCTGCGCTCAGGTGCGCACCTGCGGGAGGGGTGGTGCTGGTGCGGTGAGGCAGGTCTGCAAAGGGGAGGGCGCACTGCAAATGGGTGTGTGCCGGTGGGCTCGGCAAGAGGGTGAAGGTGGTGCCTGTAGGGGTGGCTGCTAGTGATGGAGAGGGGTGCGGTGGGGTGCCTGCGGGCCTGGCAGGGGCGTGGTATAGTGAGCGCTTGGCGTGCTTGGTGCAGTGGTGAGCCTGAAGGCGGTGGAGGCTGAGGCGTCAACCTGGTGGCAGGCAGAGCTCCTGCAGGGGTGTGGGCGCTATGCGGGATGGGGCGTTGGCTGGAGCGGCACTGGCTGGAGACGCTGGTGAGGTGAGGCGGGTCTGCAGAGGGGAGGGTGCTTTGCAGGGAGGCACTAGAGGGTGGATGGGTGCTTGTGCGATTGAAGGGCAGGATGGGGTGATGGCACCGGAAGGGCGGATGCGCCTGCGGGTCGGCCTGGCAGGGGCACTAGAGGGTGCTTGTGCACCTGAAGGGCAGGATGGGGTGATGGAACTGGAAGGGAGGATGCGCCTGCAGGCGTGGCCTGGCAGGGGCGCTGGAGATGGGTGCTTGGTGCACAGTGTTCGCCCTCTCCACAGTGGAGAAGGTGGAGCAGTTCCCCGCAGGGGGGAAGATCCCCATCTTCCTCTCCTTTCTCCCCGCATGCGTCATTTAAGGGATTTTCAAATCCCTTATCTATTTTTGACCGATGGCTGTTAAGGGTGCCCGGAGAATGGGGAAAAGAAATGTCGCCGGTTGTTTAAAAGGGTAATTTACCCTCCCCTCCTTATTCTTTTGCCAAATCTTCTTCCTGCTCATAAAAACATAAAACTATTCCATATTAAGTTATAGAATGCTATAAAATAAATGTAAACTTAAATAATGATGTATGCAAACATTCTATAACTTAATTTAATTAGTAGCAAATCTAAAAGATAAGATTAAAGTTAACTTAGGTGTAATAATAGTCTATTAAAATGGACTCATCATGCAGGTTGTGGTAATGGTCCTTGATGTCCAATAACCTATCTGGATGTCTAGATAAGGGCTGGAATTAGGGTTTTGAGGCTACCTAGGCTATGGTGACCTAATCTAACAATGGCTAAGGCTTGGGAAGGCTTCCAGGGCTATCCTAAGGCTAGGATTGGACCTAAGTTCTTCATAATTTATCTTCTTTACGTCTACTTAATGGAATAGCATACCTCAACCCTCTACATTATTTATCTACTACATTTTATTCTAATCTTCCATTCCAGCTCTGATGCAGCAATAGCTTCAGGTCAAGCTTCAGATCTAGCTTCAGATATAGCTTCTAAGCTTCTTATTTCCTACAATTTATATAATGCAATTAATTAGTACATTATATCATTATTTCATGCATAGCTGAAGGAAAGCAGTAAGGATACAAATAATGCTTATGCATGCATGAATTACACGAGATTTTGCTAAGTTCTAGCCTAATTTAAGTCAATTAAGACCTATGATTACTGCGCAATCATACCCCCATGCTAAATCTTGCTAATCCATAGCAAATGCGAGACTAAGTTATTTACAGAAGGGTCCCTAAGGGATTGATTATTTATATGAAGTATATACGTAGAGATTCTTTTCCTTTTTGTGTTCATCTTAAAATCTAGAAATCCAGACAATCAGTGTAGCTATGTAGCTTTTGCAATGGGTTCGAGTGAAAAACCTGATTTACCTCTAAAGCCTGTACTTGAACCCTAGTAAAATTCTAGCAGGATAGGCAAACTTCTTCCCTTGGGGTATTCAAGATATTCTATGAATTGCACCTCGGCTTTATGATTGGGTAGAGAATGTCTGAGGGAAACTGATTGTTTATTTGATGGCTCACTCTCAATTGGTGCTACATAGAGATTAGTACTATAGAATGTAGATTCCCAAATTATTAGGTAACTCAACTTAGAGAAAGACAAGAAAGACTATGCTCTCTTTTGGTTCCTTTGTATTCATTCTCTCTTCCTCTTTTCTTCTTTTCTTAAGCTGACAATCTCACCACATTCACACATATATTCCATATTTCGTGGTCTTACATGGCATTAACACTTTAATAGAGTTCCAATAACCCTAACATTAAGTCAAAATTCCTCAGCCAATATTTGGGCGATCAGAAACACAGAAGTGGGTCAAGGCCTTATTTGGTGGGTTTCAATTTTATTTGGTGGTATTGCCTCAATGCAAATGAAATAACACTAGGTACTCAACTCTTTTTCTATTTTGTTTTCTCTTTTTCTTTCTTTCTTTTCATTTTTTTTCTTGTTTTTTCCTTTTTCTCATTTTCTCATTTTCTCTTTTTTTATTTCATTTTTTTTTCATATATAATTTTTCTAACACAACACATTCCTGAATTTTATTGAGGAGGCATTATTAGGGATTGGTGGTACTCAAAAGACTTTAGGTGGCTTATTTGGTGGAAGTGTCTACTCACGGCACCAGGAAAGTTGGATAGGATGGTGCATTTCTGACCTTGACATTAATACCCTCCTTCAGTCGAGGATTCTCTAAAGAATGGTCGTAACCATCCACCTTAGCCCTAGTTTTATGAGAACTCGCTCTTCACGTATTTGCCTTGATTGGTGGTTCTCAATGTTTCACATAAAATGTATACATAGGAACCGAGAGAGAAAACTATACTTATTCTCTGAGTATCATTACCTAATTATCCATAATTCTAGATTCCTTGCATTAATCTTAGAGTACTAGTACACTCTACTCTCATCTCAAACTATTTGGTGGATTTTTAGAAGAAAATCTGCCTGACACCCAAAACACAGTCAAGGGGTTCAGGGAAAGAAGCACTGCTTCTTTTCGACAGGCTAAAGATGTTTATCAATTTTCACCATGAATCCATTGCAAATTCTACGTGTAGGTGTGAAAATTGTACTAGATTCCAGATTATAGGAATCAACTAACGGATAAAATCCCTAATGCATTCTCTTAATAAAAATAATATTATTCATGAATGCACTATGTATATATGCTACAAACAAGTAACCTCTTTCATTTGTACTTCATAAATTCCCCTATCGAGTTACATTCAACTTGATCCTAAATTTAGAACAAAAGGTGGTGAGCGGGTGAGTCGAAAATGGCTACTGTAGATGATTCTAGCTCCAATGCATGCATTGGAGGTGGAGTCGGTTGTTCTTTTATTTGGAATCCTAAAGTACATTTGACATACTACTCCAAGGTTTTCTAAGTGTTGGCATAAAAATTTTTCAGTTTTGCTGTATATCTACCCCCCCATGCCTAAGTTATTGCATGTCCTCATGCATGAATATAAAAGAAAATAAATACGGTAAGAAGTAAGTGGGTAGAGATCATCTGGACTTGCACCTAAATTTGAACATTCAGCACCGGCCAACATGACAGTTTGCAATATGTGAAAAGGAAATATGCTAAAGGAAAAATATGTTATGTATAAGGCAAGTATGTATAGGGTGATGAAGAATGTGGGTAGATGGTGAGTTCAACACCTCCAGCTGGGTGAAAACTCAAACAGAGAGATCATTAATTGCATAAGAGTTGGTCAAGATCAATAGAAAGATATGTTCATGCATTCCTAGAATCGGTGGTCCATAAATGCGAACCAGCTGATTGTGCACCCCTACTCTAAAAATTCTAGCTATAATAGAGTGTGGAGTAGTGGTGGAGGATAGAGGATAATTAGAGCGGGGATCATGATGTTAATTCAGCTGATTTATCATGTCAAAAAATTCAATAGGAAGTTACTAAGGGAGTGGATCAAAATGTATCTCAGGACCAGAATTTGAATCATAGGGTTCTTCATAATGATAATTGACACCAAAGATCATGCCCTCTCCATGCTCTGGGTCATATGGGGGTATCCGTGAAAGTAAAAGATTAGTGGGGTGGTCACTGAAATCCTCATCAGAAATCACTTCGTCCTCATCAATACTTATCTCTAACTCCTCAAAGGCTGACTCTTTAGGCTCTGAGTCAAGCTATCAATTAGTCTGACTAGGATGGTAGGTAGGTCCCCAGCTCATTCTGCTCAGTGCTTCGCCCTCATATGTAATAGGCTCCACATTACTTCCTGCTTTAGATATCATGTCCATTTCTTTAGTCAAGACATCCTTGGTTGTCTTTCTTCTTTGGGTATCGAAATTGAAAGGTGTAGTCCTAGAGATTCCAACATGGCCTTGATAGGTGAAAGAAGAAGGGTACAAATCAGCTGATGTTGGATCAAGAACAAGTATAAATTGATCAGTGGTGTTACATGGAATGCTCGCCTCTAGATCCATGTTCTCAGATGGATCATCATCCTTCGTCTCAAGTAGGTTGTCTGACCCATAATGTGACTCCCAGGGTCCAGAGTAATCAGTCCTTTCCTTGTCATTTTCTTGGATGGAGTTTCCAGCTGAATTCATTCGAGATGTTTCCTGCTACTGTTCTTCTTCCCCTGAATTTCTTCTGAGTATCTGCACCTGTGAATTATCTTCAGGCGTGGTCAATTCAGGTTCTTTGGGATTGCTCAGGCTATTTTCCACTTGATAATGCAAAAGCATCATCTCCTGAAGTGTGCAATTCTGTTTAAGTGCCCTTATTATTGATGCCATTTCTTGAAGGGCTTCCATTAAAGTTTCTTGATAGGGAATCCAGACTCGTCTTTGTTCCGGATCCGTAATAGCCTTGATTCCATGCAGATGGCATGAGACTCTGTCTCTCATCCTAGTTATAGCTCACTGTAATCTATAATGTGGTTGCATATAGACTGGTAGTTCCTCGGGGGTTCCAGGGGGTGAATCATATCTACCCATATTCCATGGGTGTGATGTAGGAGTATGAAATTCATACCCTAGGTTATAAGATGAGGTCCCTTGAAGGGCCGACTGGTATGGGTCATAATACCTAGGGTCAGGATATGGGTTGGCCATTTCGGCAACCTGAGAAGAAGGATCAGGCGAAGTAAAAAGTCATCTTCGTCGCCTTGGGTTTAGTTCCCAAGGCTATTTTGCTTCAGTGAACTAGGCTCCCAGATGAGCCCTTGGGTCCAGATTACTTGGATTCTGACCAAGTCTAGATCCAAGGTTAGCCATTTCGGCTAAGAGGATAGAAGAAGGGTGAAAAGATGGCCCGGGCGAAGCAACGAATTGCCTTCGCCTCCTTGGGATTGGCTCCCAAGATCCAACCAGGTGAGGTCTTAGTGACCTCCTTCCTTGCATACACCAGTCAACACTTGGGTTGGTGTAGCCAGCCAGACAAGGCTAGGGCCCTATCAATCAGATGGTCCTTATGATCAGATGACTGAATTTTTTGTTTTGGGTTTGGATTCTTGAAGAAAAATTCGTTCTTGACTGACTGAAAGTGATTCCAGCCTCTCAACCTAACCCAACCAGTCTGGTTATGAGAGGACTAAGGGGAAGGTTCTTCCTTCGACTTGAGCCTCCGGTTCCATTGACCCCCGAGCCATGATCATTTGACACTACCCCACAGACTTACTCACCAGGTTTGGCTAAGGAGGTTGAAAACAACTAGTAGTATGACAACGAATTCGAGTTGATTTTGTGTTTTAGAGTTTATTTTAACCTTTTTTTTCTTCACTGGGGTTTGGGGTGAGTGCCCCATAAGGTGACCAGGCTTACCAGCTAAACACCAGACTTAGCTAAGTCTAGGATAGCTCAAGTGTGTGGTCTCTAGAGTGTAACCTAGGGTTCATGCAAATCTAGGGTTTTTCTCTTTCTTTTCAGCAGACCACAAGAATAAAAATAATTTTTCCAGCAAAATTGGAATCCAAATAAATTGAAATTTGGCAAGTAGATTTTTTTTTCAATTATCTTCTCAACGAATATTTTTCTTTATAATTTTTACTATTGCAACCAAATTTATAGGGATTTTTAAATGTTACGGGGTTAGATCTGGAATTTGATGCCTGGTCGATTTTTTATTTTGAAATAGTATCAAATGATTTTCAAAAATTCATGAAAAATATGGAGATTAGAGCTAATGAGATCAGCTTTCAAACCTCGCCATTTTTCGTCAAAATAGATTCGTGGATTTCTCGAAATTGATTTTTGAATTTTGAAAATTTTCAAATCTGGGTCAGTTTGTTCCCCTTGCACTTCGCGAATTTTTATAAATTTTGTACTTAGAATTTTTTCAAATAAATGGTGTCATTTGATAGATGGTTTGAAAATGAAGCACTTGCTCGAATTTTAGAAATTTTCACTCATTAATTTTTTGGCAAATGAATTTTTAAGTCAGAAATTGAAGTTTGACCAAATTTTAGCAAGTGGTGGAAAAGCTTTAAAAAGGTGTTTGAAATTCAAATTCCACTTCCCACCGAAAGAGATTTTTTTTCTTTTCAAATGTTTTTTTTTTTCAAAAATTGTTGAAACTTTTTTTTGGAGGGAAAAACTTTTTAAAATTTTTTTCACTCATTTTTTTTTCAAGCAAACTAAGTTGATCTAACCTAAAGAGAAAAAAATATTTTTGTTGTTTTCTTTTCTTTCAAAAAGAAATTTCTAGCTAAGAAAATAATCTAACTCAGAGTTCAAATGAAAATCCTAAGCTAAGGAAGAGATGTGCACCTACATTTTTTTCTCCATGCTCGATGTGTGCGCAAAACCCATTTTTTCATGATTTCCTTCACATCCAAAAAACAAGCAAAGGAAGATTTGTCACTAAAAGCTTTAGATCGAAAATCAATTGCGTTGCCTCCTCGGCAACGGTGCCAATTGTTCGAACGGTAGATTGTGAGGTTTTAGGAAAAGCAATGTCGTTGTTCGTAGTACAGTGTGAAATTCGATCAAAATAAAACTATTTGTAAAAAAATGAGACTTGGAGTCCTGGTTGTTTGCCTCTGAGAGGCGTTAAAGAAATGCAAAGTAATTTTGATCTCACTCGCTCTCTACTTGCTTTAAATCGCATGCCAGATTCCAATCGTCAGATCAATGTTTTGCCTCTTGCATTATTAACCCTAATTACATGCGCATGTGTTACGTAGATGACAAATGTGAATGTGTGAGTTTCAGCAAGCACGATTCTAGTTATGTGGGGGTCGTTTATGGAAAATATGTTAATAGTTAAATCCTCAACATCCTCAGGTACCGACATGCTAGTTGCAATAGATAGCAATTAAAGCATGCAACCTTAACCACACAAAGATATTGCAACAAAGCATATTTTGATTTTCACGGATAGACATATAGATATTTAAAAAATGATTTCATTGATTGAATTAGAGTTCGGAGCACAACTAAAGGAAGGCTTGTAGAGGAATGCTTGAAAACATAAAACTAGTTAGCAGAAAACAACTGCGTACAAGAATTTATGGGGGGATTATGCATGCAACATTGGGGGAAAAATATGGAGCTACAATACTAATCAGGAATAAATCATTAAATCTACAAAGAACTATTTACTTAGCTAACAGAAATAAGGGCATTCAAAGGTGGGCTCCGATGGACTTTGACTTGGTTGAGAAGAGGAGGGGTGGCCAATGGGGGTTAGGCCAGCCCTTGGAGAGGTTAGGAGGAGGTGATCCAAGCTTGGTGTGGAGGTGGTGAAGTCATGGTCAAGATCGTGGAGATTGAGGTGTGAAGGTGGTGTTATGCTATGGAAGGTGGAATGAAGCGAATAGTGAATGGGTGCAAATTGCCACCCTTTAGGTCTTTCTATAGACCTAAGGGAGCCTCTCTAGAGAAGTGTGGAACTCTCTAAAGAGAGCTCCATGTTTGGTCATCCAAGGGAGAGAGAGGGTAGTTCTTAGATCCACGAAAAGTGGATCTACAATTTGAATGTCTCTTAGTTGCTAATTTTAGCAATCAAGAGTGGTGCCACCTTTGGAAGGACATAGAATACCCTAGGTGGTGTGGGAGTGCGTGAATGGGTGTGCGTGTGTGTGTGTGTGGTTGTGCCCTAGGTGGCTAAGTGAGCTAGGTTAGGTCCTAATAGGCTTAGGTAAGGGTAGGTCTCAAATTAGGGTTGCAAACCCTAATTTGCTAAGGAGAAAATGCAATTAAACTTAACAAAAGTTTAATTGAATGAGTGTGAACCTATTTGAGAGTGAAATAACTCAGTTAGGTTGGGCTTAGGTCAATGGTACTCTCACTGAGTCCAATTGGATTTGTGTAGGTAGAGATCTGAGCTCAATTGGACTCCATGAGTCCAATTGACTAGGTAATGGTAATTGACTATAATCTAAGTCAATTGGTTTTAATAAGAACTTACTTAGGCTCTTAGGAAGGTCTAGAGGTGGTGTACTAAGGTTAGGGTACCTTAACTTAGGTTCTTAAGGGGTTGGAATTGGGTTTAGGGACCTAGGAACTCAAAATCAAGGCTTGAATCTCAAAATAGGAACTGGAGAACAGTTCCAGATGTCCAATAAAGGTATCAGACAACCTATACTCAAAAATCATAAGGCCAGAATTGTTGTCTGGATGTCCAATCAGAGTCAGGAGGGATTCAAGGTTCTGTCTTGGGTATTCTACAAAAATTGGACGTTCGACTAACTGTCTGGGCATCTGACTAACTTTCTGGATGTCTAATAACACTGCAGACATGGGTTTAAGGTGTGCAGGTTGTGGCTAAGGGTCCTGGACATCCAATATCCTATCTAGTCATCAAGATAAGGGCTAGAATTAGGGTTTTGAGGCTTCCTAGGCTATTGTGACCTAATCTAAGGGTGGCTAAGGATTGGGAAGGCTTGTAGGACTATCCTAGTGCTAAGATTGGACCTATGTTCTTGATAATTTAACTGCTTTATATCTACTTAATAGAATAGCATACCTCAACCCTTTTCATTATTTCTCTACTACATTTTATTGTAATCTTCTGCTATAGCTCTGATGCAGCATTAGCTTCAGGTCCAGCTTCAGATCCATCTTCAGATCTAGCTTCTAAGCTTCTTGCTTCCTGCAATTTTTATAATGCACTTAATTAGTACATTATATAATTATTTCATGCATAGCTAAAGGAAAGTAGTAAGGATGCAAATAATGCTTATGCAGGCATGAATTACACTAACTTATGCTAAGTTCTCACCTAATTTATGTCAATTAAGATCTATGATTGCTGCGCAGCCAGAGCTTATTTTGGATGATGGCACTGGGTTGTTTAGAAATCACTACCCTTTTTGATGATTTGGCCTGGTGTTTCGATGTGCATAATTCCTTCAGAAATTTCGCACAAGCCGGGATGTTCTCAATAGCCTCAAGGAGAGGTATATTTACCTGGACTTGCTTTAGAATCTCAAGTCACTCCTTGGACTGATCGATTTTCTTTTCCCTATGTCTGATCGAGGATTCAGGAAAAGGTGCTTGTGAAAAATCAAGAGTATTCAAATCCTGAGTCTTGTTTTCTAGGTTAGTTTGGTCTCCCATGCTAGATTTAGGCTCCTCAAGATCTTGGAAAGATTTTAATGTAGAGGGATCTTGGATTTGTTTACCACTTCTCAAAGTGACAGCACAGGAATGTGCATTAGGGTTAGAAAGGTAAGGTGGGTTTTGCAAAATGGGTTGAGCTTGGGTTGGGTTAGGGTTAACAAATCCCGGTGGGTGTTGGGGAGCAGGCTAAATTAGGTGTGCTTGTTGCTCTTGTGTGTTGTACTGGTTAACCCTATTGAAGTTCCTTGGGTTTGGGATGGGTTGGGATGGCAACATTCTGTGTTGTCTAGCATCTACTAGCTGGTCCAGTCGTCCCGTCAATTCTGTCCTCAATTGATTCATTGCTTCCTTATGCCACAAATTCATTTTTCTCATTTCTTTAAGGACTAGACTTAGATCAGAGGGCTGGTTTTCCTGTGTAGGTTGTGGTTGATATGTGCATGGTTGTGTGTACGTACTAGGTTGCTAATAACTGCTTGGCTTAGTCAAATTAGGACCCTAGGCAAGTTTCTGACTTGATGAAACAAAATTAGGATGGTTACGCCATCTAGGGTTGCAAGTGTTTGAATAAGGCTCATTTCTAGTGTAACCATGGAGTGCATTCACATCCTCAAGATAACTAGGCATCGGGCTACCTAGTTCAGAATTCGTGGGCATCAAGGTCCCTCCTTGGTACCTAGAATGAGATGGGTCCAAGTACAATTGGCTCGTAGGTGGAGCCATGGTTAGGTCATTAATGTTGTGCACTGATTCCTGACCTAGTGGGTTGGGGAATTGGTTGTGGGTTACCATAGGCACTCCTTGGGTAGGCATAGGATTTAATCTGGATTGTGTACCTAAGGAATTCCCGCCCTTTAGAAGGTTATCCAGCTTCTTATCCAAATTCTCTACATTCTTTCCCACGAGTTCCACCTTGTTTAATTGTTGTGAAATTAGCTCTAAATCAACCAAGTTTGAATTGTTGCTAACTTCATAAACTCCGCTCCTTGGTTGATTAGCTCAGTTAAAGGCAGACATTGAGGCATTGTTGAGGGAATTTTCACTCATATTCTCAAACAATTGAAAGGCTCCCTCAGCATCTTGACTCAGGAAATTGCCCCCACATGCTGCATCAATAAAATTCTTCAGATTATCACTCAACCCATAATAGAAACTTTGAGCCAAGCGCCACTTCGGAATTCCATGATGGGGGTATTTCCTAGCTAAATCATTAAACCTCTCCCAAGCCTCATGTAGTTATTCCCCAAGGTTTTGCTTAAAGGTTGTTATGGCACATTCTAAGGGCATTAGTTTTTCCTACGGGGAAGAATTTCTTTAGGAATGTGCTTCTTAGGTCTTCCCAAGTTAGTATTGGTCTACCAATTATTCTCAACCAATGTACAACTCTATCTTTCAAGGAGAATGGGAACATCTTCATCAACAGGGTACCTTCATGCATGTTCTTAGGGCCAAAGGACCTTCATATGTGTAGGAGCTCTTCAAGGTGGTGGAAGGGGTCATTTGACTCATGGACATGGAAGTAGGGAATCAAGTTAATGATCTGAGGTTTGAGTTCAAAATCATCCCCATCTTAAGGTACCCTGACAAAGGGTTCAAGCTAATCATTAGGAGGGTTATAAAAGTCACAAAGGGGCTGGTATGCCCTTCTGTTTTGGAGTCAAGTGATGGCCAGCACTGTGACTTCCATCTGTCAGTCATGATGTTGGCCTTGCTTATTCCTCTACCTTTGTAAGAGAGTCATAGGTTCTAGATTTTGTTCATCAATTTCTTCTTCCTCGTGATGACTAACCATTGCAGAGGGTTTACATTTAGATCCTGGATAAATAGGTCTTCTCCTAGAATTTCTTTCTAATGGTGGTACCAAATCAGGATTTTGAGATCGTCTACCTTGCATACACCAAAAAGAATGTCTATAGATGAGAAGGAAAAGACAGATGAGAGAAAACCCCACCCACTTAATGCAAGCAATCAAACTGGTCCTTAAAGTGTCAACCTTAATTAAACTTGATCCTGGCTACCAAAAGCACGACTGGGTTAGATCAACCCTGGAATTACTTGGCTGGCTAGAAGGGTGGGACCCCTAAGGACACCCCGCATGGTGGGAAACCACTAAGGGTTAACGTGGTTATCGCACCAACCTTTCTTGTCACCAGTGGGTCCAAGTAGACAAGCCTTGACTTTAGCCCAATTTATTTTCAAGTCCCCAAATCTATTAGTCCTACCTAGGGCACATCTACTCAATTTAACGCTTGCGTTTGATGTACTTTTGGAATATGATCAGTGTTAGGGGGTGTTTTTCCTTAAATTGATTTTGAAATGTGTGAAGTGCTTAGGCAAATAGGGTTCACAGGCAATTTCTTATGATGAAGTGAATTTTAATATTCAAATGCTTGTGTTAATGTGTTTTAGGGTTCACTTGGGTTAATGTTTTCAATCAAGATTTTGATGATGCACACAAGAGTTTTGCAAATCCCAATTTGTTTGATAGATTTCCTTTAAGTATGGAAATGCAAGTGTGCTCTATCCTTAGCGTGAAATCCTAAATGCAGACAGTTCTAGATGTTCTTTTTTTAAGTCAAATTCAGAGAAGTGGTGTGACCCAAGTAATGAAATCAATTGATCTTATTGCACCACTAACTAGGCACCTAGAAAATATTTTTCAAGAAATTTTAATGCACATTTTTTATTTTCTTCGGATTTAAAGTGTACTGGGGGTTTTGTAGTCTGTTTTGACCCCTAGCTGGGGAATGGGTAATCTATTCAACTAAACGTGCAAGAAATAATTTTCTTAGATTTTTCTTAAATTCTTGATTATCTCAAAAATTCAGTGCCACAAATTTCAAGTCATCAGAGTTGAATAAAAATTTCTATAATATTTTGAACATTGAAAAATCAGGAACAATAATCGAATTGATAATATATCAGTGAGCAAATTTTTAAAATTTTTCTATAACTATGATTTATGCGAAATTTGGATATGTAGTTTTTGACTTTGAAATCAATTTTTAAGATAAAACTTTTTTTCAAGATCGAAAATCAAGGGGGAATTTTTTTTTAACAATAACTAAGCAAATTCTAACTAATCCTAAGGTTCAATCAAACACCTAATTTTTTGTTTGGATTTTTTTAAAAATCTAACTAATCTAACCTATGAGTACTTACCTGATTTGAACCTACGATTTCTTCGTTTGTTGCGTCTTTCCCTTGGATTTCAGCGCTTCTTGCACACGCAAATAGAATAGGTTAGAAATCTCAAATTAGAAATGCTTCAAAAATATCCGTTGCATCCCTGGCAATGGCGCCAACTTGTTCAGCACATAGTTCATGTTTAAAATATTATTTCAGTTCTAGTATAGTGCGAAAACACGTCGACAAATAATATTTATAAAATTGATGAGTATCGAGTCGTTTGTAGGGAGGCAATCTCGATTTTAATAGAAGCTTTTCAATAAACTAGTTCTAACAGTTATTTATATATCTAAATATATATAAAGAGCAGATATTAGGCATTCAGAAGATCATAATTTTATTGCATTCATAAATAGTTTTTTTCAAAGTAGAAAGTGCTATGCTAAATAGAGAAAGAGAGATAACAGATAGATAGATAGAGAGAGAGAGATAGGAGGCAGAGAGATGACGTCGCTTGCAGGATGCTTGTGCGAGATGCGGCAGCACCTCAAATCCAAAGCGTCGGGATGAAGGTCAGGGCAGAGTTGCAAAGGGATGGAGAGTTGCAGAGAAGGTGGAAGAGTTGTATCTAGAGATGCTTCAACTGGGGGTCGCTTTGGCCTTCTTTATAGTTTTTATGGAGGGCAAAAAGGGCATTTTGGCTCGCTATCTCATTGTTACGACCCGGTTACCGAATCCCTGCAGGACACGAGACTGGACCGACTCAACTAATCCCAAGACCCAGTCGTCCAATGAGAAATAACCAAAAAGTAGGAAAGTAAACCACATTCACTATGATATGCAACTAACGGTAAAAAGGTACAGCAGTATGAAGTAAAAGCTGCTACAGTACATATCACCACCACAATAGTAGAAAGTAACAAAGTACAGGAACATAAAGTACAGAACATAAAAGTACAGAACATAAAGGTACCAGACTCTACTCACTACTACAAAAGGAGTACAACTAAAGAACTACAGCTACTGGGCTCTACTGAGCCCAGCACCCTCTGCAGCCGTAGACTCTGGCTGCACAACACCTGGACCTGAAAAGGGTTATGAGTATAAAAAGTCAGCGAACGTTGAGTAGAGTGGCAACCAACTAACTAAAGTAGTAAAAGTGGACAGGTAGCTAGTTATTCCATTTATTTTATTTCACAATTTATTCCTTTCCACCCATTGGTTTATTTATCAGATCTCTTTCTTGATCTCGAATGTTCCTCGTGAGAATGATCTTGATTGCAGTCTTTTCCGAAGAGTAGAAGGCACACGTGGTGCTCTCCTGGCCGGGAGAGTCCCCTGTGGTGATCCTACACCCAGTCAACCACCCAAAGGTCACGGACAGACGTAACGAAGACTACGGCACGCGTGATAAGCGCACGAGTAGACACCTCACACTGACACACGGTCAGTCGTTTCCGCTAACGGGTGTGCCCAAAGTACAGCACGGAACAGTATAGGGCTTAGCCCTCTTAGTAATAGGTGTCTAGCCCCTAAGAACCAAACAGGGGTCTCGCCCCTCCATAGTCCACGTACCCTCGCCTAACTACCTTTGTTTTCCCAGTGGGCCTAACAAGTTGGTGTAGGGCAGCTAGTTGAACCCCGGGCCCCGTGGGGTGACTAGATCTCTCCCTACACTAGTAGCTCTCCCTGGTACCTTGTGCGCGAAGGCCAAGAAGTCGGTACAGAGTGGCTAATCCTAATCTTGGTTCCCAACCCAAGGGCGGCTAGCTCCACTCTGCACTAAACAGGGGGACAGTCTCTCTCCTTGGTACTCTATACTCAAGGGCCAGCTCACTTCCCCACTCACATTTCCAGATCCATTCCATTTATTTCCAAGAGCTCTACTCCTAATTCCCTGTAAGGTCCATGCTCATATTCCTCATACCATGACATACCAGGTTTCATCATTTCTATTTCCATTCCCAGGTTATACATATCCAGCTTGTATTGCTATCATTCACATTTCTATACTCAGGTTATACACAGGTAGCTATTATTTCCATCATTCACATTACCATTCTCAATTTATATACATGCACCTCGCATTATGTCATTTAATGTATACAACAGGAAAGTTACATGCAACCGTTAACTAGCACAAGTACTTCATATTTCACAGGCAGCTGTTATTCATTTATAGGTAGTTATCATTTCTATCTACAAATTCAAGACTGCAATTCATTCATCCAATATAGACCTTTCCAATATTTCTCGTCCTAGGATTCATACCATATCTTAGGTTCTAATCATTCATTCCACACATGCTTTTAGGTTTGTAATTAAATTTGGGGAAGCCACTCTACCAGTAAACCCATGAGTATTGGGGAATGAAGTCCTATAACAAGGAACAATCAAAAGAGAACTATCAGAATAGTATGGAAATCCTTCTAACAAGTAGAGGAACTCACAAGGAACACATCGGTATCTTATTTGCATAAAACGGACCTCAAACGGATCCTAAACAGGTCAAAACAGGGTTACTGATGCAATATCAGATGTCTGGAACAACTTCTAGACATCTTAAAAGTGTCCAGTATCGTACCTCAGTCTCTACGTCCACTCCAAATGTCTAGGAACTCTTCCAGACCGTCTGGACCCAGCTCCAGTCGTTTGACCACCTCTCCGGACGTCTGGAAGTGCTTCCAGCCATCTGGTACGTCCCCCATACATCTGAAATGCGTGCGTAGGCGTGCCCCGCGCCTTCCCAAAGCAAATCCTGCAGGAAATCTACCAAATCTCCTCAAAATAGGTATGCAAAAGGGCACCCACGAAGCGGCCTGCATGGCCATATCCCTAAAGAGAATGGAACCTTCGCGAAGCCCTTTCTTCAGTCATCTGGAACCGCCTCCAGACATCCGCTCAGTCATCTAGATGCCACTCCAGGCGTTTTATTTTGGGAGAAACCTAGAATCAGAACCTGCTTCCGCTGTCTCACGTCGCGCATGACTGTGCCTCGCCCCCTTCGCCTGCAGCTCCAGCTGCAGTAGTGTCGGGGAGGACTCCCCCGACGCACTCCTCCTCTTCGCGTGCGTGCCACTCTAACCGTGCGCTGTTGGTGAGATCCTACGCGAGCTCGCGAACTCACTCTCCTCCTCTCCTCACGCCGCTCATCCTCAACGCCGCTCTCCCACTCTCGCTGGTGTTGGCTCTCTTGCTGGAGTGGAGAAGAAGAGAGGAAGATGGTTGGTGTGGGGAGAATGAGAGAGGGGGAAGGGGTTTATAAAGTTGGGGGTTACGGTTTGCTGGAGGGGGAAAAAGAGAGAGGAGGAAAATGAGAGTACTGTCTGCACGTAGCCTGCGCGCAGATGCGAGCTCGTACTCAAAATTTTTGATTTCCAGACTTCAGGGAAGGTCTGCAGACGTTTGACCAGACATCTGACCTACAGTCCAGATGTCTTAAAAGGCTCAAATAGCATGGGTCATAACATCATAACAAATTTAAAGGAAGTTTCATCCCCGAAACTTAAGCTAGCTAGGGTGTGAAAAAAGAACTATATATGCATAACAAACTTAAAGAGGACCGAAGCCGGTCCGAAAAGTCGTACCCTCAAAATGCTCCAGGTACCGCTCTCGCATTGCCGCCTCAGGCCCCTAGGTAGCCTCCTCGTACCTATGGCTCTTCCACAAGACCTTCACCAGGGGTACCTGCTTCCATCTCAAACTCCGAACAGCTCTGTCTACTATCTGCACTGGTCGCTCATGGTAGGTCAGGTCGTCACCCACCTCGACAATCTCGTGGCTCAAAGCGTGACTGGGATCGGCAACCTACTTCCTAAGGTTGGACACGTGGAACACGTTATGCACACCAGAAAGCTAGGAAGGAAGGGCAAGCCTGTAAGCAACGAGTCCTACCCGCTCTAGGACCTCAAAGGGCCCCACAAACCTTGACACGAGCTTCCCGCTCACCCAAAAATGCTGCAGGGCCTTCATGGGAGAAATGCGTAGAAAGACGTGATCCCCAACCTCTAACTGCTCCTCTCTGCGCTTCCGATCGGCATAACTCTTATGTCTGCTCCGGACAGTGCGTAGTCATCTGTGAATCTGCTTAACCACCTCCTGACTCTACTAGATTAGCCAGCGGCCAACCTCCCACTTGGGCCCCACCTCAACCCAACTCAAAGGTGTAGTACACCTCTGTTCGTACAGAGCCTCGTATGGTGCTATGCTGATACTCTAGTGATAGCTATTATTATATGCAAACTCTGCCAGGGGTAAGTGCTCCTCCCAGGAACCCCTCTAGTCTAGTACACAGGCATGCAAAAGATCCTCAAGTGTCTATATCGTGCGCTCTGATTGTCCGTCCATCTTGGGGTGATACACCGTGCTGAACCTCAACTGTGTCCCCAAAGCGTGCTGAAACTCAGCACAAAACTAGGACGTAAAATAGGTATCCCGGTCGGATACAATCTCATGCAGAACTTCGTGTAGACGTACCACATCACGAATATACCTCTCTGTCAACTGTGCTGGTCCCAAGGTGACTCGGATCGGCAAGAAACATGCCGTCTTCGTCAATCTATCACAATCACCCAGACTGCGTCATGTCCTCGCTGGGTAATGGGCAAACCCATCACCAAGTCCATGGTGATGCTCTCCCACTTCCACTCTAGCATTGGGAGTGGCTGCAACGGCCCTGCAGGCCTCTGATGCTCGACCTTCACCTGCTAACACACCAAACACTGCTGCACGAACTCACCTACATCCTGCTTCATCCCCCTCCACCAAAAGTCACGTCTTAGATCATGATACATCTTCGTGTTCCCGGGATGTATGGTGAACCTGGAATCGTGTGCCTTAGTCAGGAGCTCTCTCAATAATTCCTCATCTCTGGGAACGCACAAACGTCCCCTCCTACGCAACACCTCATCTATGAAGAAGAAGTCTCCCAGGTCCCCTGATAGTACTCTGTCTTGCAACGACTGCAGGTACGTGTCTATCATCTATCCTGTAATGATGCGGTCTATCAGCTCTAGTCTCGTCGCCATGTCACTGTCACTGCCCCACAATGCCCCTATAATTATAGGGGTCACCAACTGCCCAACTCCTCCATTGGTCTCCAACTCTGTGCATGTAAACTGGCTAAGTGGGTGGGTGCCTTTCGGCTCGAAGCGTCAGCCACCACGTTGGCCTTCCCCGAATGGTAGGAGATGATGAAGTCATAGTCCTTTAGGATCTCTAACCAACATCTCTGTCTCATGTTAAGCTCCTTCTGATCAAACAAATACCTGAGATTCTTATGATCTGTGAATATCTCAAAAGTCTCACCGTACAGGTAGTGCCTCCATGTCTTCAGCGCGAAGATGCCAGCTGCCAGCTCTAAGTCATGGGTAGGGTAGCTATGCTCATGGGTCTTCAGTTGCCGCGAAGCGTACATGACACCGTGACCCCGCTGCATGAGCACACCCCCTAACCCCTGCAAAGAAGCGTCCGTGTACACAATGAAACCACCACTGCTATTTGGAATGGTAAGCACAGGAGTTGAAGTCAGCCTCTCCTTCAACTCCCGAAAACATGCCTCACATGCATCTATACAAGAGAAGGGCATTTTCTTCAAGGTCAACTGGGTCATAAGACGTGCAATTTGCGAGAAACCCCTGATAAGCCATCGTTAGTAGCCTACCAGTCCCAAGAAACTGCGGATCTCTATCACTATACGTGGTCTCTCCCACCTGAGCATTGCCTCTACCTTGGCTGGATCCATAGCCAAGCAATCCCCTGAAATCACATGACCTAAGAAGGTCACCTGCCTCAACTAGAACTCACACTTGTTGTATTTGGCATATAGCCTACGTCATCTCGGTGTGTCCAAAACCATCCGCAAGTGTTGTCCGTGCTACGCCTGATCCCGCTAGTAAATGAGCATATCATCAATAAATACCACCACAAACTGATCTAGATACGGTCTGAACACCCGGTTCATCAAATCCATGAAGGCAGCGAGGGCATTTGTTAGCCCAAATGGCATGACCAAAAGCTCGTAGTGTCCGTATCGAGTGCGGAAAGCTGTCTTGGAGACGTCGGTCTCCCTGATCCTCAACTGGTGGTAGCCAGACCTCAAATCTATCTTGGCGAATACCGTAGCACCTCGTAACTTGTCAAACACATCATCGATCCTCGGCAGCGGATACCTGTTCTTGATGGTGACCCTATTCAGCATCTGTAGTCCACACAAAGGCATAAGGTACCATCCTTCTTCTTCACAAATAACACCGGGGCTCCCCACGGAGACGCACTGGGCCCCACAAAGCCATTCTCGAATAGGTCCTACAACTGGGACTTGAGCTCTCACAGCTCAAGTGGTGCCATCCTGTAAGGTGTTGTATAAATGGGGCTGGTCCCCAGTACTAGTGACATCTCAAACTCGGGAGGTAGTCCTGGCAGCTCCTCTAGAAACACGTCGGGGTACTCTTTAACCACCAGGATGCTCTGAAAGTCTGCCACGGGGCTAGGCTCTACCACTAGACAAGCCAGAAGACCCTCACACCCTTGGCCCAAAAGTCTCGCTGCCTGAAGTGTAGAAATGCACTTGAAGCTTCCGTCCACCGGCTATCCGTGAAACTCAAAAGAAGGCATCTCCGGTATGGAGAAGACGATCTTCCTCTCAAAACAATTCACCAAAGCGTGGTAGGCGGACAGCCAATCCGTCCCTAGAATCACGGCAAAGTCCTCCATCGGTATCTCAATTAGGTAGCAGGGAGGCTATGTCCCCCAACACTGACCTCATAGTCTGTGTAGACCTCCTCAGCTACAAATAGCTGACCACCCGAACCTCTAATCACAAACGGATCCTCTAACAACACACAGTCCTATCCCAAACTGACAGCAAAACTAGTAGCAACAAACGAGTGCATGGCGCCGATATCAAAAAGTGTGTAAACTAATCTGCTGGAAACTGTAACCATAACTGCCACCACTGAACTTGAAGCTCTGGCGTCTCTGTGTGTCAAGGCATTGATACGCCCCTTAGCTCTCGGTGAAGAAGAAGCACCCACACTATAAGTCGGACAGGTAGCCGCTGGCCGGTACCCTCCCCGCGACTGCTGTCCTCCCCCACGCTCTTGGGAACCACGGCCTCCTGCTTGGCCTCCAGTGCTCGGTGCGGGGAGCATCTGCTGACCCCCAGCCCTAGATGGGTAGTCCCTCCTGATGTGGCCTGGCTGACCACATTGGTAGAAAAGGGGAACTCGACTCCCGCCCTCAGTAGATCCCTACTGACTGCTGGGTGGGGTCCAGTGCTGGTAGCTGGCCTCTATCGGCGGCCCCCAAAGGCCACTGACGGCCCCGCAAAGCGTGACGGCCCTCCTGCGGGTGTCGCGTGCCTCCTTTCTTGCTAGCCCTGTGAGTAGTCTAGCTGGTAGGGCCTCTTCCATCCACTATCAGTGTCACGTGCAGCCGGGTTGTTCTCCTCATAGGTCATAGCTGCCTCCACCACTCTCGAGAATGTGGGCAGCTTCAGGGGTTTGACATAACCCCAAATAGCAGGCCGGAGCCCCTCGGTGAACCTCCATAGGCGCTCCTCCTCAGTTGCCATAGCTGTCGCAGCGAAACGGGATAGCTCCAGGAAACGTGTACGATATGCGCTCACAGTCATCGTCCCCTTGTGGAGAGTGTGGAACTCCCGCCTCCTCTGATCCTGCCATGTCTGCGGGAAGTACTGCTCGCAGAAGAGGGTGACAAACTAGTCCCATGTCGGCTCTGCCCTCTCCTGACCTTTGACCGCCCTCCACCACCTATGTGCCACACTCTCCAGCTAGTACGTGGCAAAGGCCACACGGCACTCTGCAGGGGGGCAAAAGGTGTCGAACACCTTCTCGATCTGCTCTAACCAATCCTCCGCCTCAATCGTGTCCTCATCTCCCTTGATGTTGGAAGGCTTTAGCTTCCGGAACAGTCTGAAAAGCTCGTAATGTCACTGTAGTGGGGAAACAGGCATGCCTCCAGGCAAGGAGGGCTCGTGCTTGGAAGTGTCAGAGTGAGGTGGGGGCGGTGGAGGACCACTCCCTCCCCCATGTCCAATGCTGTGTCGATCTCATTGTCCCACAGAGGACTCCCCCTCCACGTCCCCAGGGAGAGGCGCCCGTCGAGGTGGGTGGAGCTCCTCTTGTACTATCTCGCGTATTAGCTGGGTGAGGTCCTGGGCCTAAACGCCCAAAAGAAGTGGCTGGTCCACAGAAATGTCGGGATCAGCACGTCTGCCCCTTCGACCTCATCCATGCCCACATCTGCGGCCCTCCTCAATGACTCCACGTCGAGGCATCTCCTGCAAGGAGACGCGAACAACAGAACAAGAAGATGTCAATTCCAACGGACATCTAGCAAAAGAACCTCAGAATAGATGTCAAAATGTACGTTGTGGTGGCTACTCTAGTTACATGCACGTGAATTGGTTACCTCAAGCTAGTCGGTTCACTTCTCGAGACGACCTTGCTCTGATACCTTCTTGTTACGACCCGGTTCCCGAATCCCTATAGGACACAAGATCGGACTGACTAGACTAATCCCAAGACCCAGTCTTCCAACGAGAAATAACCAAAAAGCAAGAAAGTAAACCACATTCACTATGCTATGCAACTAACAGTAAAAAGGTATAGTAGTAAGAAGTAAAAACTGCTATAGTATATATCACCACCACAACAGTAGAAAGTAACAAAGTACAGGAACATAAAGTATAGAATGTAAAAGTACAGAACATAAAGGTAGCAATGTCTGCTCACTACTACAAAAGGAGTACAACAAAAGAACTACAGCTACTGGGCTCTACTGAGCCCAGCACGCTTTGCAGCCGTAGACTTTAGTTGCTCAACACCTGGACCAGAAAAGGGTTATGAGTACACAAAGTCAGCGAATGCTGAGTGGAGTGGCAACCAACTAACTAAAACAGTAAAGGTGGATAGGTAGCTGGTTATTCCATTTACTTTATTTCATAATTTATTCCTTTCCACCCATTGGTTTATTTATCAGATCTCTTTCTTGATCTTGAATGTTCCTCATGGGAACGATCTTGATTGAATTCTTTTCCGAAGAGTAGAAGGCACACGTGGCGCTCTCCTGGCCGGGAGAGTCCCCTATGTTAATCTTACACCCAGTCAACCACCCCAAGGTCACGGACAGACATAACGGAGACTACGACACGTGTGCTAAGCGCACAATTAGCTACCTCACACTGGCACACGGTCAGTCGTTTCCACTAACGGGTGCGCCCAAAGTACAGCACGGAACAGTATAGGGCCTAGCCCTCTCAGTAACAGGGGTCTAGCCCATAGGAACCAAACAGGGGTCTCGCCCCTCCATAGTCCGTGCACCCTCGCCAGACTACCCTGCTTTGCCTAGTGTGCCTAACAAGTCAGTGTAGGGCGGCTAGTTGAACCCCATGCCCCGTGGGGTGACTAGCTCTCTCCCTACACTAGCAGCTCTTCCCGATACCGTGTACTAGAGGGCCAAGAAGTTGGTACAGAGTGGCCAATCCTAACCCATGGTCCCAACCCAAGGGCGGCTAGCTCCACTCTGCACTAAATAGTGGGATAGTTACTCTCCTTGGTACTCCGTACTCAACGGCCAACTCACTTCCACACTCACATTTCCATATCCATTCCATTTATTTCCAGGAGCTCTACTCCTAATTTCCTGTAGGGTTCATGCTCATATTCCTCATGCCATGCCATACCAAGTTTCATCATTTCTATTTCCATTCCCAGGTTATACATATGCAGCTTGTATTGCTATCATTCACATTTCCATACTCAGGTTATACACAGGTAGCTCGTATTTCCATCATTCACATTACCATTCTAAATTTATATGCATGCAGCTCGTATTATGTCATTTAACGTATAAAATAGGAAAGTTATATGCAACAGTTAACTAGCACAAGTACTTCATCTTTCACAGGCAGCTGTTATTCATTTACAGGCAATTGTTATCATTTCTAACTACAAATTCAAGGCTGCAATTCATTCATCCAGTATAGACATTTCCAATATTTCTCATCCTAGGATTCATGCCATATCCTAGGTTCTAATCATTCATTCCACACATGCATTCAGGTTTGTAATTAAATTAGGGGAAGCCACTCTACCAGTAAACCCAGGAGTATTAGGGGCTTGAACGGCAGGATCACGTGCCTCAGCAAGCCTCGAACCCGCAATGGAACGAAGTCCTATAACAAAGAACAATCACAAGGGAACTATCAAAACAGTATGGAAAGCCTTCTAACAGGTAGAGGAACTCACAAGGAACACATCGGTATCCTATTTGCGTAAAACGGACCTCAAACGGATCCTAAATGGGTCAAAATAGTGTTACTGACGTAAAATCAGACGTCTGGAACAACTTCCAGATGTCTTAAAAGTGTCTAGTATCGTACCTCAGTCTCTGCATCCACCTTAGACATCCATGAACTCTTTTGGACCATTTGGACCCAGCTCCAGTCGTCCGACAACCTCTCCGGACATCTAGAAGTGCTTCCAGCCGTCTAGCACGTTACCCAGACGTCTGAAATGCGTGGACGGGCGTGCCCCACGCCATCCTAAAGCAAATTCTTCATGAAATCCACCAAATCTCCTCAAAATAGGTATGCAAAAGGGCACCCGCCGAGCGGCCTGCATGGCCATATCCACAAAGAGAACATACCTTCGCGAAGCCCTCTCCTCAGACGTCTGGAACCGCCTCCAGACGTCCGCTCCATTGTCTAGATGCCACTCCAGACGTCTAATCTCCGTGATGCACCAATTATTTTGGGTCGCCCATTTCTGGTGACAGCCCGAGCGAACATCGATTGTGCATCCGGATGTATGGAGATTGCTCTAGGCAATGAGCGACTTTGACTAGACATTCAAGGCAGCAAAGAACTTCAACTGTGATCGAATAGAGGAAGATGGTGAAGACGAAGATTCGGCTTACTGTGGTAACATTGGGCTCCTCTATGATGACCCAATGTCTCATTCATCTACACTATTAGGGTTCTCGGACCTTGACCCACATCGGACTAAAACCACTGCATTACACATATCTCCCCGAGGATCTGACTATTTAAGGTGTGCTTCTGACCACTGCACCCCTGAATCCGGCTGTCTTGATCCATATATTACTGAATCACCCATGTTATTGTAGGAAGATGTGACCATAGCTAACGGGGTTCCCGTTAACGCAGTCACAACCGATTATTCCATAAGGAGCAACTCAGCAGGAATTCACGTGCACATGAATCAGCAGATTCCCACCTTCAATTCTGCTCCTCCCACTCTCATATCTGATTCTGACCCACCTGTGATTGAACTGAAGCCCTTACCTGACTCACTCAAATACGTGTTCTTGGGCGAAAGTGAGACATATCCAGTCATTATCATTGCCCACTTGACCCAAGAACAGGAGCATCAATTGATTTCTATGCTTCAAGATAATAGGGCTACTATCGGGTGGAGTATTGCTGATCTCCACGGTATTCGCTCCTCATATTGCACTCATCACATTTACACGGATTAGGGGGTGAAACCTTCGAGACAACCTCAAAGACGGCTTAACCCAAATATTCTAGAGGTTGTTAAGAAGGAGATCATCAAATTGCTGGATGTAGGCATTGTATATCCAATCTTAGACAGCCAGTGGGTGAGTCCGATTCAGATAGTGCCTAAGAAAGCAGGACTCACCATCATGAAGAATGATAAGGGAAAATCCATCCCGACCTGCACTGCGACATCTTGGCAGGTCTACATTGACTATAGGAAACTGAACACAGCTACCCAGAAGGATCACTTTCCTTTGCCGTTCATTGACCAGATCTTGGAACGGTTAGCCGGACACAGTTTCTTCTACTTTCTGGATGGATACTCCAGGTATAATCAGGTAGCGATTAGCTCGGAAGATCAGGACAAGACCACATTCATATGCCCCTTTGGAACATTCGCCTTCAAGCGGATGCCCTTTGGCCTCTGCAACGCACCAGCGACATTTCAACGTTGTATGATGGCTATCTTCTCTGACATGATTGGGGATTATGTGGAGGTATTCATGGATGACTTCTCTGTTTTCGAAGATGATTTCACATCTTGTCTTGATAACCTCACCAAGATCCCGAAACAGTGTATTGAGGTAAACCTAGTACTATCCTGGGAGAAAAGCCATTTCATGGTGAGGGATGGCATAGTACTATGGCACAGGATCTCCAAAAATGGACTTGAGGTCAATCGGGCTAAATCAGAGATTATCTCCCACTTACCGCCACCTAGCTCGGTCCAGCAGATCAGATCATCTTGGGTCATGTCGGCTTCTATCAGAGATTTATACGCGATTTCTCAAAAATTGCATGGCCTTTGACAAATCTCCTGGTTACCAATGTCCCATTTGAATTTGATACCTCGTGTCTCAGCGCCTTTGAGACTTTACGAAGTGCTATTTCTGACTCCCCGATTCTCCAACCACCCAACTAGTCGCTTGATTTCGAAATGATGTGGGATGCTTCTGATTTTTCCGTCGGTGCTGTTTTACGCCAGCGTCGGGAGAAACAACCCCTCGCCATATACTATGCTAGCAAGACACTGAATGAGGCTCAGCATAATTACACTGTCACCGAAAAAGAACTCCTAGCAGTAGTATTTGGGTTGGAGAAATTCAGATCATACTTATTAGGGGCCAAGGTCATCATCTTCACTGACCACTCCACCCTCCGGCATTTGTTGGCAAAGAAGGGTGCCAAACCATGGCTCATTAGATGGATCCTTCTATTGTAGGAATTTGATATCGAAATCCGTGACAAAGCCGGAAAAAATTTTTTTTGTGGCGAATCACCTATCTAGATTGGACCCAGACCACATTCCTTATTCCCTGCCTATCCATGAACAATTTCCAGATGAATCTTTTTTGGCAATTCATTCTGTTGAGTTCCCCTGGTATGCAGTTTCACAAACTACCTTGCCGCAGGCAGAATTCCCACGAACCTATCGAAGGACCAGAAACTCAAATTCATTGCTGAGACCAAATACTACGTCTGGGATGACCCACTACTCTTCCGCATTGGAGCGGATCAGATTATTCACAGACACATCCCATACTCTGAGATCCCCAATGTGTTATCTTTCTGCCACAATGACGCGTGTGGTGGCCATTTCTCAGGACAGAAAACCGCTGCAAAAATTTTGCAGTCGGGATTTTTTTGACCAACCATCTTCAGAGATACACACAATTACACCCAACATTGCAAACGATGTCAGTTGGTTGGCTCTATGACCAGGAGAGACATGATGCCACTCCAACCCATCATGGTCGTAGAAGTGTTCGACATCTAGGGTATCGATTTTTTGGGCCCTTTTCCGAACTCGCATGGCTTCGAGTACATATTGCTAGTTGTTGATTATGTCTCAAAATAGGTCGAGGCCATCCCGGTGAGACGGGCTGACCACAAGACCGTCATTTCTTTCGTACGGCAAAATATTTTCGTAAGTTTCGGAATACCCCACACTCTGATTAGCGACGGGGGAAGCCACTTCACCCACGCCCATTTCAGGTCGTTATTAAAGAAATACGGGGTACATCACCGCATAGCCACCCTGTATAACCCATAGACCAATGGGCAGGCTGAAGTGTCTAACCATCAAATCAAGCTAATTCTCCAGAAGAAGGTTGACTAGACAGGAAGGACTGGTCCGACAAATTAATCGATGCAGTCTGGGCATATCGGACTGCATACAAGTCCCCACTCGGAATGTCACCATATCGCATTGTATATGGCAAGGCCTGTCACCTTCCTGTAGAGATGGAACACTGCGCCTTTTGGGCAGTGTGAAAATGCAATGTTGACCTCGATGCAGGAGGTTGAGAATGGAAACTCCAGCTCAACGAATTAGAAGAAATCCGATGGGAGGCCTATGAAAATGCATTAATATACAAGGACAAGACCAAGGCCTTTCATGACCGCCACATTCGGAGGAAAGTATTCACACCCAACCAGCGAGTTTGGTTGTTTGATTCACGACTGAAACTATTTGCGGGGAAGCTCAAGTCCAAGTGGACTGGCTCGTATGTTGTGATACAGTCATATCCTAACGAGGTAGTCCAGATTAAGGACCTAAAATCTGGGCATATATTCACGGTAAATGGCTAGTGCCTCAAGCCATTTTTGGCCCAGGAACCTCCTCCACCTGACGAGATTGTTCATCTTAGTGAGGATGTGTGATTGAGTGCTCACCCAGCTAGAGGTGCTAAACTCAGCACGTATAAATACCATTCACTCCACATTCCACCATCATCTATACAAAACCATTTTTATACATAGCATATTTTTGCTTTAGCATATGTCCCCTTTGTATATTACATGTTAACAGGTTGGCTGGGGCTGGATATAATTTCAGGAGCAATTACAGGTGATTTCTACCCACTCTCCCCCTGCAGTATTTATTTTCTTTTACATTCATGCATGCGGACATGTAAGAACTTAGGCATGGGGGGTAGATACAACAAAACTAAAAAAAAATTTATGCCAGCACTTAGGAAAACGTCAGAGTTGCATGTAAAATGTACTTTAAGACCATAAATTAAAGAACAACCGACTCCACCTCCAATGCTTGCATTGGAGCTAGAAATCGTTCGCAACAGCCACTTCCGACTCACCCACTCACCTTTTGTTCTAAATTTAGGGTCAAGTTGAATGTAACCCGATACGGGAATTTCACGAAGTACAAATTATATGAGGTTACTTGTTTATAGCATATATACATACTGTATTCATGAATAAGATTATTTTATTAAGAGAATGCATTAGGGATTTTATCCTCTAATTGATTCCTGTAATCTGGAATCCAGTACAACTTTTCACACACACGTAGAATTTGTAATGGATTCATGGTGAAGGCTGATAAACCTCTTCGTCTGTCAAGAAGAAGCAGTGCTTCTTTTCCGGAACCCTTGGACAGTGTTTTTGGGAGTTAGGTAGATTTTCCTCCAAAAATCCACCAAATAGTGTGAGATGAGAGTAAAGTGTACTGGTGCTCTAAGATTAGTGCGAGGAATCTAGAATCCTAGATAATTAGGTGATGATACTCTAAGATTAGACATAGTTTTCACGCTCGATTCTCGCGTATACATTTTTGTGCGAAGTTTTGAGAGCCACCAAATAAGGCAAATACGTGGAGAGTGAGTTTTCATAAAACTAGGACTAAGGTGGATGGCTACAGCCATTCTCTACGGGATCCTCAGCTAAAGGAGGGTATTGATGTCAAGGTCAGAAATACATCGTCCTATCCGTCTCTCCCGATGTCATGAGTAGGCACTTCCACCAAATAAGCCACCCAATGTCTCTTGAGTACCACCAATCCCTAATAATGCCTCCTCAATAAAGTTCATGGATGTATGCCAGTTGTGTTATGCTAAAAAAAAAAAAAGAGAAAAATAAAAAGAAAAAGAATGATGAAAAGAAAGAAAAACTGAAAAAAAAATTAGAAAAAGAAGAAAAAGCAAAGAAAAGAATGAGTATTTAGTGTTTATTTCATTGAGGCAATACCACCAAATAAAATTGAGATCCACCAAATATGGCCCTAACCTATTTTTCTTGTGTTTTTGACCGCCTAAATACTGGCTGAGGAATTCTGACTTAGTGTTAGGGTTATGAGAACTCAATTAAAGTGTTGATGCCTAGTGAGACCACCAAATACAGGTCGTATATGTGAATCTGGTAAGGTTGTGAGCTCAAAGAAAAAAAAGAAAAGAAAAAGAGTAAGAGAGAATAGATACAAAGGAATCACAAGAGAGCATGGTTTTTCTCGTCTTTCTCTGAGTTGAGTTACTTAGTAATCTGGGAATTTAGATTCTGTAGTACTAGTCTCTATGTAGCACCAAGTGAAAATGAGCTACCAAATATATAATCCTTTCCCTCAGAGATTCTCTACCTAAGCCTAAAGCCAGGGTGGAATTCATAGAACATCTTGAATACCCTGAGGGAAGAAGTCCGCCTATCCTGCTAGAATTTTTACTAGGGATCAAGTACAGGCTTTAGAGGTGTATTAGTTTTCACTCGAATCCGTTGCAAAAGCTACATAGTTGCACTTTCACGATTGTGGAGATTTCAAGAGCATAGGATGAAAACAAAAAGGAGAAAAATCTCTACGCATACACTTGATAAAATAATCATCCCCTTAAGGACCCTTTCTGTAAATAAATTAATCTTGCATTTGCTAAGGACTAGCAAGATTTAGGCATGGGGATATGATTGTGCAGCAATCATAGGTCTTAATTGAACTAGATTAAGCTAGGACATAGCATAAGTTAGGGTTATTCATGCATACATACACATTATCTGCGTGTTTACTGCTTTACTTTAGTTATGCATAAAATAATGTTATAATGTGCTGATTAAGTGCATTATGTCAACTGCAGGCAATAAGCAGGATCTGAAGCTGGATCAGGAATAACGGGAGTTGTAGCAGAGCTAGAGTAGAAGGCTTAGTTTAGATATAGGAACAATAATGTAAGGGGGTTAACAGTTTGCTATTCTATTAAGTAGGAATAAAGCAGTAAAATGTGAAGGGCTTAGGTCCATCCTAGCCTTAAGATAGCCTAGAGACTTTCCCAAGCCTTAGCCACCCTTAGATTAGGTCACAACACCCTAGGAAGCCTTAAAAACCTAGTTCCAACCCTTATCTGGACATCCAGATAAGTTATAGGACATTCAGGACCCTTAGCCATCTCCCGCACATCTTAAACCCACTTCTGCAGTGTTATTGGACGTCCAGACACTTTGTCAGACGTCCAATTTTTGCAGAGTACACAAAACAGAACCTTGATTTCCCCCTGACTCAAATTGGACGGCCAGAACTGAAGTCTAGACTTCTGATTTTTGAGTATAAGTTGTCTGATCCTATTTTTGGACGTCTGATACTGGTCTCCAGTCCCTGTTTTGAGATTCAAGTCTTGATCTTGGATCTCTAGCTCCCTAGACCTAATCCCAACCCCATAGGAACCTAAATTAAGTTGTCCTAACCCCAGTACATCACCGCTAGACTTACCTAAGGACCTAATTAGGTCCTCACCAAACCCAATTGACTTAGATTAAGTCAATTACCTTCACCTAAGTCAATTGGACTCATTGAGTCCAATTGAGCTTAGATCTCAACCCACACAAGTTCAATTGGACTTAGTGAGAGTTCAATTGACCTAAACCCAACCTGATTGAGTTATGTCACCCTCAATTAGGCTCATACTCATTCAATTAAACTTAGGTTAAGTTTAATTGCATTTTCACCGTAGCAATTAGGGTTTGTAACCCTAAAATCAAGACCTACACCTACACAAATCCCTTAGGACATATCCTAAGCCACCTAGCCACATAGAGCACGACCACACACACACACACACACACACCCATTCATGCACACACTTCTCTAGAATTCTCTAGAGCTCTCTTGAGATGGCACCACTTCTTGGTTGCCAAATTTAGCAACCAAGAGGCATTCAAATTGAGATCCAAAATTTTTGGATCTCAAAGACCACCTCCACCCACATGTGGCCAGCCACTCTTGGACTCTCTCTAGAGAGTTCCACACCTCTCTACAGAGAAGCCATTGGGTCTATAAAAAGACCCCATGGGTGGCCAAGTGCACCCATTCACATCCTTGGCTTCCATTGGCACCACTCACTTCATTAGCTCCATACACGCCCACCTTCACTTAGGTCAGCTACTCCACCTCCACAAGCTCACAACCATCATGGAGGACATCATGCTGGGATGCTGGATCAACCCTACATCTCTCCAAGGGTCGGCCTAAGCTACATTGGCCACCCCTCATTCTTCTCCCGACCACTCCAAGGCCATCGGGGACCACACTTGAATGCCCTTTTATTCTTCTAGATTTAATTCATGATCTTCATAATTTTATTGCTTTTATTACTGCTTAATAGTGTAGTCTTACTTCTCCCCCACTAATGCATGCGAAATCCCCCCCCATTGATTCTTGTATGCGATCATTTTCTGGTCGCTAGGTTTAATTTTCAAGCATTTATGTATAAGCTTTCCTCTAGATTCCTTGTGCAAACAACTCCCCAATGAATGAATGAAAATTCATTTATATATATATATATCTCTTTATGCGTTGAAATCACCACGAGCTTAATAATTATCGTATTTGCGTGATTTAAGTGCCTTCTCTTTAACTTTCTATCCATTACGCACCAGCATGTCATTTCTTGAGGATATTGAAAATCTAACAATAGACGCTTTCTCCATAAATAGTCACCACCTCACTAGAATCGTGTGTATAGAAACTCACACGTTCACTTTCGTAATTTACTTGACTCATGCGCATGTGATCCGAGTTAATAACAGAAGTGGTGAAGTTTTAGTTAGGAGATTGGAAACCAACGTGTGTCTTTAAACGAAGTAGAGTAGTAAAAAGATCGATTTCAAAAGTGAAAGCAATGCCTCCTAGAGACGAATGATCGGGACTCAACTCTCATAATTTTTGTAAAATAATATCTTTGTTGGATCGTACTTCGCAACTATACTACAAAACTTTCTTCTATCAAATATGTGATCTACGCACTCCCAACACTCCTCTCCTCATGCCGCTCCTCCTCGACGCCGCTCTCTCACTCTCGCTCGTGTTGGCTCTCTTGCTGGAGTGGAGAAGAAGAGAGGAAGATGGCTGGTGTGGGGAGAACGAGAGTGGGGGAAGGGGTTTATAAAGTTGGGGGTTAGGGTTCGCTGGAGGGGGGGAAAAGAGAGAGAAGGAGGAAAATGAGAGTACTGTCTACATGTATCTCGCGCGTAGACGCGAGCTCGTACTCAAATTTTTTGATTTCCAGACGTATGGGAAGGTGTCCAGATATCTGACCAGACGTCTGACCCACAATCCAAACATCTTAAAAGGCTTAAACAACATGGGTCTTAACACTCATATAACAACCTTAAGCCAATCAGATTTGTCGATCGGGAGATCAGCGGACCTGGTTAGGCCTCAAAACACCTTCAAAATCACCTCCATCGCATGGATTCAATCTCTGGTTGACACGTGGTGCACCCACATCCCTTGGATCTCCATCAGACGTCTCCCGCTCCTTCGTACACTCGCTTGAATGCCTGTAGCGTGCTTATCTCTCTTCTCGTGTGCCTCAAAAATTCAAAATCGCGCGCCCATCATTCACAGCCATCCGATTGCCACCTGCATTGAATTAGCACGTGATAATGCACGTGGAGCATGCATTTGATTACATGTAAGGCCGTGGGGCACTTCGGCTGTGCCACATGTTCGCCTCCCATTGCTCCAATCACCATCCAACGGTTAATCAAGCTCGCTCGCCACTGCCTTCTTAGTTCCTCGTGCACCACCACTCGAACACGAGTCTCACGCTTGTGGTTGAGCATGCTCACTGCTATGCTGAGGCCACATTTTTGTTGCATTTTCATTTTAAAGAAACTTATTCTCGTCCGTTGGATGAAGATCCAATGGTCAAGATCTTCTTTCCTTTGATGAGGAGCGGTTTGATGGGCAACGTGGTGAGCTCATGGCCTTTGGATGAAGATCCAACGGTCGACAGCACATGAGGGTGGCCTTCTTAGATGGGGAGGCAATGAGGGGGTGGCTGTGATGGTGCCACATGGCACCATCGTGGTTGTCCATCTTCTTTTCCTTGTATCTAGTGCTGTAGATCTCCGATTGAGTTGATTTTTTTGCCGTTGGACTGTGATAGTCGATCAGGATTCATCCGTGCAATTGGATTCTTTATCTGAGGCTCAGATCTTTGTCTTTTGGCTTTATGATATCCATTCTTTTATGGCCTACACAAGATGCCCTAGTTGTTTGATCGAGACGATTTCGGAAGGGTTGGACTCTCATAGTCAATCTGATTTGACATCCGCAGCTTCGAATCATGTGCAACTAAAATCATCTCTCTTTTAGGTCATAAAATGACTATATTATTTATATGACTAATAAACTAGCTATTGTGCAAATTACGATGCCTATGAGTGCATTATTCCTAAGTTATGCTAGAATCTAGCTTAATTCAGGTGATTTAGGTTGCATGATTGTTGTGCAATCAATAATGCATCCTTTTTATAAGTTAGTTTGGGTAGGCCCCTTACTAACTCATTTTTGGCTAGTTTATATAGGTGTTTGTGATTTATGTGACTTAGCCTACAGTGTCATAAATCCACTTCAGCACGAGTGGCAAGCAGACATTTCACAAATTTTTCTTGCGCAAAATGAAAAGCATAGATTTTTTCATATCTAGAACCTTCAATTAAAACTGTATTAGATCCTTCTTTTAATATTTTAATTCCAATTTTTGTAAACAATACATCACAACCATTGTCACAAATTTGACTAACGCTTAGCAGGTTATCTTTTCAATTTTCTACCGAAAGTACTTTTCAAACCTACTTAGCTGAATTACCTATTGTATCTTCACCAATAATGCGACAACGTTTGTTGTTGCCCAACTTGACATGTCCTCCATCTTGAATCCTTGTCCACTCTATAAATAGGTCGAAGCATCCGTCATATGATTAGAATACCCACTGTCTAGGATCCACTTGTCCTTCTTGGCGTGCAAAATAGTTTAATAAATATGATTTAGGTACCCATTTTCTTCTGGGTCCTTGGATGTTAGTACCTTTCAAATCCTAAGATTTATAGACTTCTTTTGTGTTAGATCTATAATTCTTAGGATTTTTGTCCTTTTGATAAATCCATGCATGCCTAGGTGCATGTGATTTATTTTTGTGTATTCTTTTTATTTTGAAATTCAGCTTTCAAAGCATCACAAAATTCAATATTCAACCTAGTAGTTGTTTGTAGATTATTTAAAGTCTCCTCAAAATGCTCATGGATATCTTCAAACTCTATTATTTTTGCATGCAATTGAGAGTTAGTATCTTTTGCCATATCAACTCTATCTCTAAACATGATTTTTCTATTTCCAAGGTTTTATAATTGTTATGTAGAACTTTATTTTCCTTTTTAAATAACTTAGCCTTCTGATATAGCTCTTCATATACTTGCAATAATAAATTAAAAAAGCCTTTAGATTCTACCTCATTTTCCAAGCTATCGTTGTTTGCCATCAAACATAGATGGTCGACTTCATTTTCCTCGGATTCTTTAGAAGAAGATTCTGTGTTGGAATTGTTGTTGTCCCAAGTTGTTTTATACGTCTTTCATGAGTTCTTCTTCTTTCGATTGATTTCTCTTTCTTTCTTTCTTTTCTTCTTGCTTTTTCTTGATTAACGAGCAATCATTTCATGCATGTCCCTCTTCTTACATTCAAAACAAACTACGTCATTTGAAAACTTATTTCCTCTTTTACCTTATTTTCAAATGAACCATGGAAACTTCCTTCTTAGAAGAGCAAGCTCTTCTTCATCGGAGTTGGAGTCGTCAAAATCTGAATCTTCCCTTAAAGCTTTGAAAGCAAGCTCCTTCTTCTTGCTTATAGGTTTCTCTTCATTTTTCTTCATGTTCTCCAATTGCACCTCATAGGCCATGAGGCTTCCAATCAGATCGCCAAGAGGAAGGACTGAAAGATCCTTTACCTCTTGAATCATTATAGATTTTGGAGACTAATCACTTGTTAGAGATCTCAAGATCTTTCATGAGATTGACAATTTCCCCAAACCTTGTGTACATTGCTTTGATCGTCTCACCTTTCTCCATCCTGAAACTATCATAATTTTCTATTAGAATAGAAATGTGAGTTTCTTTTACCTTATTTGTTCCTTCGTATGTGACTTGAAGCATGTTCCATATCTTGTATGCGGACTCGCAAGCTGAGATACAGTTGAACTCCTCCTTGGATAATGCGCAATAAAGTGCATTCATGGACTTCGCATTGTTAACAATCTACTTCTTTTGATCCATAGTCAATGCAACTCCTTGTGGCTCCAAAAATACATTGTTTGTATGAGCGTCCAAGCATCCTCATCCATGGACTTGAGGAATAGTTGCATATGCTTTTCCAGTATCCATAGTCTGCCCCAACAAAGTAGGAGGATGTGAGGATGGCTGGCCTTCAGTGCGCTTGGTTGATAATGATGCCATCACAAGTTGAGTTATTACGTCTTCTCACAACCTACCATGATACCACCTGTAGGAACTGAAGAACACAAGCACACTAGAAGGGGGATGAATAGTGTGGTAAAAATAATATGCAAATAAACACAGACCACAAAAATGAATACCAGATATATAGTGATTCCCCTCACTTGGGTACTCCACTACCTAATGTGGTTGCCTGCGGATCTTAATGGTATACTAGAGGGGAGGGGTGAATAGTATTATTTTAAAAAATATATATATAATAGAAGTGAAGTCAATTCAAACCATAGAAAATCAAGCACATAAGACACTTAGATTTATAATGGAAACCCTTCTCGGGTGAAAACCACAACCTAAGCCTCTCAACTTAGGATTTTTCATACTAGAAAAGACTAGTCAATCCACCAATGCACCACTTGAAATGAGGGTGGCACAATCTCTTACAATAGTCCCCTCTCTTTACAACTTGAAGAGAAGCATAACAACAACAATGGATCTTTCTCAACAACTGAGGATTCATAATCAAAGCAACAAGTAGAATAAAAATAGTATAATCCTATGGAACCTCAAGGAAAGTCAGACCAAATTTTTGCAGAGGTTCGGGTTGACATGCTTTGAAAAGGTGTAGAAGTAGAAATGCAAAGAACTTGAAAAAAGCATGCAAGCTCCTTTTCTAGATGGATTTCTCTTTGAATGTCAGTTTGAAAAAGGCTACCTATGACCTCTATTATACTAGAAAATTGACTAGTAAAGGAAGTCAAATTGGTCAATCAAAATGAGTTTTGATCGATCAAACTAGTTATTTGATCGATCAATGCTTGGTCAATTAATTAAGCTAAATGATCAATCAAAGATGTATTTATCAACTTCCTAAGATGGGTTGTTTTGATTGATTAACTAAGTTGGTTCGTCAATCAATTAGTTTGGTCAATCAATTAACCTAATAAATTGATTTTTACTTTAAGAACGAAAACTCATTTGAAGCCTACTTGAGGTTCTTTACAAAATAATCTAGACTCAATAAAAAAAAGACACTGAGAAGAAATCAACGATCTTCTTGCTTTAATCCAAGAATCCATGAGAGAATCCTGAAAGATTAGTCTAGCAAATAGCATAATTTTGGTGCACTAAAATAGAGGTACTTACACCTAAGTCTCCCAACCTAGGATTTTTAACTTGATTTCCTCAACCTGCAGGAAATCAATTTACTAAAAAATGAGGCAATTAATGGGTTACCTCAACCCAATTACAAGAACAAATGAGAACAAAATATTATAGGTGTAAGCAAGAAATTTAAGAGCTTACAACTAGAATCCTAGCCTTCAACAAGAATACATTTAGCAATGTTAAAAAATAAAAACTAATGTGACAATCAGTGCTCAAAAAGAATTATAGGAACTAAATTATGCACCAAAAGAGCTTGTTACGATTCAGAGGAATTCCTAAAAGCTTAAGGAAATAAGCACTATTACCCTGCTGCTAATATGGAGAGAATATGAGTTTTGGAAGCAAGGGAGTGGTAAGCCCATATTTGTGTGCTAATTAGTTACTTAGACACCTAGACATTAGATTAGTATTGACATATAAATAGCATACAATAAGATGTAAATAGATTAGTCTAATTATTCACTTCTTTGCACATTTCATGCATTGATTCATATCTAAATACATTTAGAATTTATCTAGAATAACATGCATTGAAATAATTAGTCTATAGGTTGCATTACATGCATGTATTAGAATTAACATTTTATGTGAGGGTTTGTAGATAAATAGCCCATCATTTATTTTCTTATTAATCCATTTCTTCTTCTTCTTCAATGGTTGCTGCTTCTTCACACCAGCTGCCTACACTGAAGACCGACATTCAAGGAGGACCAGGAGAAGTGGATCTGGTGGACACTCCATCTTCGTCTTCATCTTCCCTTGTAGGTATAAGAAAGGGGGAGCCACAACTGGGCTAGGAGAGATGCCGACCCGCTCCACCACCATGCTTCCCATCCACCACCGTGGTCTTCACAGCCAAACTCCACCACATCGTGGGCTGGCAAGGTGATAGCTCACCACGCCAAGCCCGTGGAGTCATGCCAACATCGCGAGTGTGGACACACCGGCCACACAAACATCACCGTGGGAGGTGCCTCTGGCCATGCAATTATCCTCACTGTGCCCTGATGAGTCCATTAAAATGGACTATTATTAAGCCTAAGTATCTTTAATTATACAATTTAGGTGTGTTAATAATGGTAATTAAGTTATAGAAGATTTGTACACCTCATAATTTAAGTTATAACATTCTATAACTTCATGATTCTATTGTTTTTATGTGCAGGTAATAAAATACACAAAGAGCAAGGGTGGGGGGATAAAATTCCCAAAACAACCGCAACTCTCTTTCCCCCCTCCCCCGCCGGACATTGGGCAAAACTTCTGGCGCCGCCTTTCTCAACAGCCATGATCGGGGATTTTGGAAAATCCTTCAACTCACACGGTGAGGGGAGAACTTAAAAAGAAGAGGCGGGGAGAGAAGAAGGGATCCAGAGAGATAAAAAAAGAGAACGACTCTCTCTTCTCCACTGTGGAGAGGGCGAGCACTGTGCCACACCTGCCTCTCCCTCAGCCACCGTAAGCACCCATGCGCCATCACCCGCGACTCACTACATGCGCTCCTCACCGCACCTGCCCTACTACACGCCTTCACCCCACAGCTCCCGCACGCCACCTGCAGGCGCTCCCTCTACCTGCCGGCACACAACCGCGCGCTCGCCAGTGCCTTCCATCTCCCTGCAGGCGTGCACCCTCCCTACCGTGCGCCTCCACCTTCAAATATGCAGACCGCCTCACCCACGCCAGCCTTCACCCTACAAGCGTCTGCAGCCGCACTAGCACCGCGCCTCAGCCCATAGGCGCCCGCAAGCGCACGCCGATCAGCAGGCTTTGCACCATCGCAAGCTCTTGCAGTGACAGCACGGGCGCCACCATGCCCACTGTTCGTCGTGCCTTCATCCACCTCAAGTCCTTAAGGGGAGAACACCTTCACCACCACCTCCATGCTCGCTATTCATCCACCACCACCATCACCAATACAGTGACCGCCGCTGTGAGCCACTATCAACACCCTCAACCGCATGCCTGCCATTCAATTAAGTCTTCCGAGAATCTTCTCAGACATCTGAAGATCTGCACTGACTTCTCTACTGTGTGCCAACCTCCTGACCTCCTGCACCTGCTGCCCTCGATCTTCCTCGCCATCGTGCCAACCACAATAGTAGGGCCTCCACCACTGCAAGCTACATTCTTCTTCCTCTTCTTCTCCACCAATAGAGGAGAAAAGGAACCTACCAGCCATCCTCTCCGCATGTGCACCACAGCTGCACGACCTTGCCCCTACTCTCCCCTCGCCTCCTCTCGCACGTGGTGCCTTTCCAATAGCGGCAGTAGGCCACCGGACACCCACTCTGCAACTGCTCCGTCCAGTTGACTCTAGCCATGCCACGACTCGCGTTGACCACCATTACGAAGTCCTTGCTCCACTTAACCTCTGCCGAGCTTCTTGCCTTTGGCCTCTCCTCCTCCATGCATGGAGAGAAACAAAAGTAAATGCTTTGTTTTGATTGTAATTAATAATTTCATTTTTCTCCATTAAGGGGAAGGGATTTTTTTACTTATTAATATTCCATCGATTGATTTTATGAGCATATCCCTCTTATTTTGCATAAATACCATTCCAACATATCATGTCATTAATTAGCTAGTCTAAAGAGAATTTTAACTTGATTTTGGGGGAAATCAATACTGGATATCAATTTTTGACCCGTGCAAGTTTTAATAAGTCATTGCCTCCCTGTGGATACGACCTGCTCTTTTGAGTGGTTAATTTTAAATGTTTTGAATAGCGATTTTCCACCACTTGCATAATACAACACGACATTATCATTTTATCATGATCATCATGTTTAAGCGAAAACTCATCTTTTCAGGGAGGTATACGATTCTTGTTTACTGTAAAAATGGCTCGCAAGGGTCTTTTTATAGGCCACCAAATGACCCTTCCACGCTCCCTAGTTGTTGGGGATGAGTTATGGGTGTTATAAGTTGGATTAAACATAAAATAGCCAGTTCGAACTAGCACAACGGATAGTTGGTACCCGTACTAAAGTTGTGGTACCGGTACTTGCTGCTCATAGTTACTCAGCAGCTAGCACAAAAGAGTCTAGGTATCGATACTCATCATGGGTACTAATGAGAGCCTCATCATTAGCCCTAACTAGCTCATTTTGACCTAAGAAAGAGAATAAGAGCTCTTACATAACCTGGAGAAGGGCTTAATTCAAGGAATAAGTATTCTGAGAAGAAAACATGAAATAAAGGTTAAAACTGCAATTTTACTATTGCAGTACATAAACAGGATTTCTCAGAGGCAAAACATTGGTCAAATGGTCTCAATAAGATAAAAAGTGGGTTGGTTCTTCAGAAATGGGTTAATGTGCAATCTAGGAATTAAATGACATCTTGTAACCCTAAAACAGACCTGCTTAATTCAACAAGGTTCTGGTTAGGATAAAAATCAATTAAACCCTCTTAAATTCATGGAAAAATATCCCCTAGGGTTTAGAACCTTCAAATTGGCTTTTGGAACCTATTTTGACCTAGATTGGGGTCCTAGCTCATTAATTGACTTAATTTGGGTTTTTATGCAAAATGTCCAGTCAAACGTGGTCAAACCAAAATTCCAACTTCACCATTGGATTCCTTACGTCAAAATTAGGTTTCTACCAAAATTTGGACTTAAGGGGAGGTCATCTTGACCTACTTTGCAAATTAGTACACCCAATTACATTTTGGCCCCTATCTTTTGAAAACCATTGCACAGACCCCCTAACTTCCTCACCACTCTTACAAATAGGTCCCTCCAGAATTAATGGGGAGAAATCCTACTCCGACGAGGAATGGAGGGGGAATACTCCCTGATTCCTCAGAGATCTCCCAGATTTGGAAGGGAGATTCTCTGAGGAATTCCCTTCCATCTGAGCTCGATCCTAATCCCTGATTCGCACCCAATCTCTCGTGCGAACGCACGAGAGATTTGGGTATCCCATAGACTTCCTACTCCGGCAAGGACTCTTGCATTTGGAAGCTTGTCTTCCAAGAACAAGAGCCCCTGCCAGTGCCTATAAATTGATCCTCAACCCTAGCCGCACCTCTTAGGCTCAATTTGGCCAGAATTCCATCTCAATTTCTTCTTCTTCTCCTCCGGCCAGGTGGTCCAGTGAGCTCTGGCGAGCCTCCCTCCTCTTTCTTGTCACTCTACCACAATACCAGTGGCAGAGCTGTCCTCACCATCCTCCTCCGCATCGTGCAGCACCCGCGCGAGCATCCCTAGCCCCATCGTCGCCGTCTTCTCCCTCCACTGGATACCTTCTTCTCCGGCGACAGCAGGTACTGCCAATCACCCTCTCTCCCCCTTTGTCCACTTAATTAGGTTAGAACCACTTGTCTCTATCCCCTTTTCAATTCCCCTCAATCAATTTCACAAAACATTCCTCGACTGCCACTGTCCGCCCGCATCTTCCCCATCTCCAGCCAACCTCCAGAGAGACGCATCCGTCACTCCACACATCTTGCCACCAACCCCACAACCTCTGCCACAGTCCACTGAACATCTTCCACCCATCCACAGGTCACCACACGCACTCCACGCTTCCCCTGACCTAACCCATAAACTCGGCCACAGAGAGACCTAGGCATGTATGCCTAGGTCGCCCCGTGGCCTACCACCCACCGTCCCACCTTTGCCTTCACACGATGAAGTTTCCCATGTATTTTAATGCAACCGCAAGGCCGTGATTGTGTGTGACATATTTTCACCACCTGCTGCCATTAGCGACAGCTCGAGGAGGTCGTGAGCTCCATCCCAAGCTTCGCGCTCCAGTTGTTAGGGTCCCAGAGGAAGCAGATGTGTGTGCAACCTTAGACAGCAGGGCAATTGGTTTAGCAAGGCCTCCAGCTGCAACAACTGTGGGAAGTCATCCTTTTGCAGGAAAATGCACAAAAGTTGGTGGGACATTAGTCCCACCTTGTAAACGTCTGAGTGAAGCGCATAGAATATGTTGAATTTGTGTTCTACTCTCTTCACCTTGAGACACACATGGGGTGAGGTCCTCACCTATCATGCCTCGTCCATGACATTCTCCCTCGTAGATCTGGCACCTGACCCGACTAGCCTACTGATCACTCCTCGCGCACCACACCCACGCCGGTGCGCCTAGACCTGGGCACGTGACCCGACCCGATTACTCGGCTCTGGGAGAGCGTACTGAAGAGTGATATATAGAGAGAGAGAGACGTGGGGGTAGGTAGAGGGGTAGGCTTTGCTCTTCTATTTGTGCAGGGAAGAAGGAGAAGGAAGGCACAGCTGAAGTGAAGCTGACACTTAGCTGCAAAAGGAAGAAGAAGGAAGGAAGGCTGAAGAAAGAAGAAGACTCGTAGAGGAAAAAGAGAAGGAAAGACAAGGCAAAAGGAAGAGGCGAAGCCAAAGAGAAGAGGAAGTCAGAGAGGTAAGGCTGAAGAAGTAAGAAGAAAGAAAGAAAGGGAAAGACAAGCAGAAGAAAAAGAAGAAGAAGAAGAAGAAGAAGAAGAAGAAAAGCTAAAGCCAAGGGAAGGAGAGCCAAAGAAGAAGAAGAAGACCCGTAGAGAAAAAGGAGAAAGACACTGCAGAAGACAAGTAACTGAAGCATAGAAAGGAAGAGAAGAAAGAAGAAGAAGAAGAAGAAGAAGAAAGCTACAAGGAGAAGAATAGAAGGGCCATCATTTAAGATGTCTAATCTTATGATCAGACGTCCAATTTCTCTCTTTTTGCCACATTTGACTCTTAAATTCTTGCATTATATTCTGACTTACGTTTTGAGTAATTCTATGTGTTCAATTACATTATTGAGATTAGTGAATAAATTCCATTTGCTTCTTGTGTTCGACCTCGGATACTTAGGTTTTTGAGTAATAAATTTTTATTTGTTGACAATGCTTGGTCACCTATACTACAACGCAACTAACTATTAAAACATGATCTAGCCGTGTCAACATTTTGGCACCGTTTCCAGGGAGCAATGTGCAATTTATCACTAGTCTCTACATTCTTTTTGATCATATTGAACACTAACTTGCCCTACTTTGCTTTGTTATGATCTTGCAGGTATTTCATTAGAAGATCCCTCCTGCAAGTCAACTACTCTAGGGCAGGTAATCTCTTTTCTTCCTTAAACCATCCCTTAATCTTTGAAAGACAAAAGGAAGCAATTAATGAAGGAATTAATTGCCTTCTTTCTATAGTAATCACCATCTTTAAGGCAAACGTTTCCTGATTTTGTGAAAAGTTTTCAAACAGATTGAAGTTTGAGTGATTTTTTTTAGATCCTATCCCACAAAATTCCTATGCCTAATAGAAATCACGCTTAATCTCCGTGGACAACACACTTCTTGCTTTTAAGTCCAAAGAGAACTTTTGTGAAAAAGAGGATTGGAAATAGAACCAAATTAGGGTTTCAATAGTAGGGTCTTGGAGTGATAGTTCACACATGCCTGTATAAAAGGAAATAAACCCTCTCGCATCAGTGTGCTACCCAAGCCCTTGATTGAAGAGATCTAAACATGAAAAACCCTAAAAATTGAGCTCTAAAATCACTTTAATCTTAAAATCTTGGACCAAATAAACTGGGAGTCAAATCAGGGTGACCTCTAGGTCCCAAGCCTAGAATCATTCTGCCTTCAATAGGACAGGTCAGGTGAAGTTGACCCCTTGGGTCAACCAACCTCCAAATTAGGTCACAACATCAAAACATCTAAAGTTCAAGTGAAAACCCTAAAGCACCTTTGAAATAAAAGTGGTAGACTTAAGAGGTCAAGGTCCCCATTCTTGTCTACCTGGAATCTCAGTGACAAGAGAGGTCAGGTGGGGGAAACCCTGTAACCCGTGGGGATGCTCTACCGTGTGGGAGTCTTTGCGGGACTCTCCCTCTCTGGCTGCCTAGGTAATTCTCAGGTGGATGATCTTCTAATCCAGGGGTATCATCTGCCCCAAACCTCCATAGTCATCCAAACGTCTTTGGGTGTCTTGATTGGGACAAAAACATCTCTAGTCCCTCATCTTTTCTCTTTAGAGCACACACATACACACATATATTTTCAATGGGACTCATTATTCAGATCTAATCGCTTCATAACTTGATTCTACACCTTGATTCAAACTCTAATTCTACATCTTGATTCCACCAACTGATCCAAATATGTATCCAAACCACCTAGGACTACCATTCAAGAAACCTGAATATCGGAGATCCATGAAAGACAAGATGATTGGGGATGCCTTGAAATTCTATGAAAAAGAAGACAAAACCTCAACACCAGTAGAAAACATTCAGGTTGATGTCCCAACAATGACAACCTTTATCATAACTTGTGCCCAAGTACTATTGGCAGAAGCCACAAAAGGATCAACCCGAGACTTGCTCATCACAGGATACATTGAGATAGAAAAACTGCACAATCTTAAATACCTTCAATGCATGACAAATCCTCGACTTTGGAAGCAACATCAAGATGATCTTGAAAAACGAGAAGAGATAATGAGTTTATTAAAACAAATTATCGACCAGAAATACTTGTATATGCAACAAACAGAGGATGAACCATCTTGGGAAAACATCGAGGATCAATCTGATCTCGGGTTTGAGGCACAAAATGGTTGTGGATTCCCAACCCAGATGGAGTACGATGTGCTTGATATTGAAGAAGATTGGGAAGCTCCAATTGCAAGAAAACACAATGTTGAGCCCACTCTAGACCATGAATCACCAGGCTTAGAATCCCAAAACTCCTGCAATAATGAGAGTAGAACTGAACCTCTCGAGGGTGTAAATTCCGTCCCTTATTCTGATAAGGTGACCTTCGAAGGTTATTCAGACCTAGATTCTAGTGATTCAACCAGCATCCTAAGCCTAGAATCTAGATCTGAAACCTATCGGGAAGATTCCGAGGTCCCATATGAGGAAGATCAATTTTTCAATGAAAAATATGATTTTGGGCCTCTATTTGATGAATATTCCTTGCCAACATCCTCAGAGGAACCAATCGATTTTTCGGAAGTCATGCCAATTTACGATATAGAAACTGAGGAGTTAGACGAGTGGGGTTTCAATTGGGTCTGCCCTGCCAGCTTAGAACCTAAGTCTCTACTAGATAAGGGCACCTTTTTAAGCTCAGAATTGACATCTTGGCTAGACCCCAGTCAGGCAGCTGAATTTACAGCATATGATTTACTCTATGGTGGAACTCATGATCATGAATCTCATTCAGATTTTGATTTTTGCAAACTCTCCGATGATTTAGAATCTGACCATAACATCGAAGAAATCTACTTCCTGATTATAACAAGCCAATTCTCATTGAAGCCACCTCCTCCACACATACAAAACAGATCAAAACCCATTCTCTACCCTGACCCGCAACCAGACTCAATTTCTATTCTGATTCACCTCTCACTGAGCCATTTGCAGATGATTCAACCCCACATCTATACCAGGTATCGGGTATCGATCAGACTAATAAACATGAGCCATCATTCTCTGATCACCCCTGTAGGGATTCCACACCAAGCACTGATTATTTTTTGGAACCCTACTTTGACCAGGCTGAGTCGACTCAGCCTAAACCCAAGTTTTCACTTCCATATCCATCTGAGCCACATTGCATATGGTGGGTTCCGCAACTGTTGATCTACATCTATCAACCCACCAGACTGATTGGGTTTGGGCTACATCATTATCCCACTGATCTTAATAAGCACTTGGTTGGACCAACCAGGCTCTTAATCAAGGTGCTTGTTTTACAAAACTCTGCTGATTTGACCACTCCCTCTCCACCCCATTTTCCTCTCGGCTGAAGGCGTTGAATTTAGCGCTTAACGGGAGGTAACCCGTCATTCCAAAAATAGAGACCCATCTGATTATCCGTCTGTACTCCACATCCATTGCACCTTGAGTTCAACCTTAGACAGTTGATCCCACCACTGGTACACGTACCAGAGCTTGAAATCATACGCATCAGTCATTTCTAACCCATTCACCCACCTGATGTATCCTATTCTAAGTCCCTGACCTCAACACTATTTCGTACCCTCCATTTACAATGACATTGCAAAACTTTGGCATAGGGGGGTGATAAAGTGCATACATATAGAAACAAGAAAAGTCAGAAGGATTCTCAGAAAAAAAATTCGCATATGTCAAAAACACAAAAAAATTGAAAAATTATGAAAAAGAACAAAAAAATGCAGGGAGGAAATTTTGTGAGCCACATAATTTTAAGGAGAAAAAGAGAAAAAATGACAAAAAAGAGCACAAAATGAAAAAGAAAAAGAGATAGTCATTAGTAAGAGATTAAGGAATTAACCGAAGTTCTAAACCACATCAAGAAAACAAAGAAAAATGAAAGAAAAGTGCTAAGGAGACACAAAAAGAGATTAGTAGGAACGTTGATCTTAGGCCTTTTGGGCTAGACTCCTAGGCTTAAAAATTCACGTACCCACTAAGATCTGGATAATCCTCAAGAGGTTGGGGAAAATGCGAAGCTTAAGTATTATGTATAAGGCTTAGGAAGTATTCGGCCTCGTTAACTGACCTTCAGTTTGTGGGATTCGGTAACCTAAGCACCCCAATCCACACACAATCTGGTTCAGTGCCCATAAATATCAAAATCATGCAAAAAGCGTTTCAATGTTCTAAAAAAAGTTGCCTAGATTATGAGCGGCCGATCAACACAAGTTGATTTGGACAAGTCCCCGATGTGGAGAGGTGGGAAATTCCCCTCCAAGATGTGTAACAACATATCATCTCCTCGGTGCTTGTCTCATAGGATATTTAAATATCCTACCTGGGGCATGTAAGCACTCTGTTGGTTCAGATACCATGGGCGGCATTATCTCGAAATGTCGATCGCCAGGGTCTAGATTCGACCACGGAACACCATGGGCGGGATTATCTCGAAATCTCGAAAGCCAGGGCTCTGGGGGTTGTCATGGGCAGTGCTATCTCGAAGCATCGACTACCAGGGACCCTTGGGTATTGATGATGGGGATGAGGAATCCGATATAGACCGTGTTGAGAAACCAATCTGAAGCTAGAAATAAAAAGAAAAGAGAGAGAAAGCTCTCCAAATAAATTAATCCTCTGTCGCTCTCTTACAAAAACACACTGCAAACTGAACCTAGGTTAAAAATGTCTCAAGCACGGGTGCTTTAACCATGGAATCTAACAAACCCTAGGATAGTTTCTACGAGCCTTAAAAACCTCTGCGGAAGACTGAGGCAAAAGTGGGTCAGGTCCGAATTTTGGTTGATACTTGAGTACCTCTTGGCCTATTGTCAGCATTCTTAACCTAATCAAAAGAAAAAGAAAAGCACTTATCATAACTAGTAACAGACACTCAGGGTCTAGAACAGAAGTTAAAACCTGGAAATTTTGCTAAGGGACTAGCAAAAGCTAGGCATGGGGGTATGATGAGAACCTCATCATGAGCCCTAACTAGCTCATTTTGACCTATGAAAGAGAATAAGAGCTCCTACATAACCTCAAGAAGGGCTTAACTCAAGGAATAAGTGTTCTGAGAAGAAAACATGAAATAAAGGTTAAAACTGCAATTTTACCATTGCAGTACATAAACGGGATTTCTCAGAGGCAAAACACAAGTCAAATGGTCATAATAAGATAAAAACTGGTTGGTTCAGTCCGAAATGGGTTCATGTGTAATCCAGGAATTAAATGACATCTTGTAACCCTAAAACAAGCTCGCTTAATTCAATAAGGTTCTAGTCATGATAAAAATCAATTAAACCCTCTAAAATTCATGAAAAAATATCCTCTAGGGTTTAGAACCTTCAAATTAGCCTTTGTAACCTATTTTGACCTAGATTGGTGTCCTAGCTCATCAATTAACATAATTTGGATTTTTATGCAAAATGTCCATTCAAACATGGTCAAACCTAAAATCCAACTTCACCATTGGATTCCTTAGGTCTAAATTAGTTTTGTACAAAAATTTGGACCTAAGGGGAGGTCCTGTTGACCTACTTTGCAAATTAGTACACCCAATTACATTTTGACCCCTATCTTTTGAAAACCAATGCACAGACCCCCTAACTTCCTCGCCACTCCTACAAATAGGTCCTTACAGCATTAATGGGGAGAAATCCTACTCCAACGAGGAATGGAGCGGGAATACTCCCTGATTCCTCAGAGATCTCCTCCCAGATTTGGAAGGGAGATTCTTTGAGGAATTCCCTTCCTTCTGAGCTCGATATTAATCCTTGATTCGCACCCAATCTCTCGCGTGAGCGCACGAGAAATTTGGGTATCCCACAGACTTCCTACTCCAGTGAGGACTCCTGCATTTGGAAGCTTGTCTTCCAAGCAAAAGAGCCCCTGCCAGTGCCTATAAATTGATCCTCATCCCTGGCCGCACCTCTTAAGCTCAACTTGGCCAGAATTCCATCTTAATTTCTTCTTCTTCTCCTCCAGCCAAGTGTTCCAGCGAGCTCCAGTGAGCCTCCCTCCCCTTTCTCATCGCTCTGCCACAATACCAGTGAAGAGCTATCCTCACCATCCTCCTCCACATCGCGCAACACCCACGCAAGCATCCCCAGCCTCGTCGTCGCCGTCGTCTCCCTACACTAGATACCTTCTCCGGCAATAGAAAGTACTACCAGTCACCTTCTCTCCCCCTTCGTCCACTTAATTAGGTTAGAACCACTCGTCTCTATCCCCTTTTCAATTCCCCTCAATCTATTTCACGAAACACCCCTCGACTGCCACTGTCCGCTCGCATCTTTCCATCTCCGGCCAACCTCCAGTGAGACACATCCGTCACTCCACACCTCCACACGTCTTGCCACGAACCCCACAACCTCTGCCATAGTCCACTAAACATCTTCCACCCATCCACAAGTCGCCACACGCACTCCACGCTTCCCCCGACCTAACCCATAAACCCAACCATAAAGTGACCAAGGCGAAGCTTCCCATGTATTTTAATGGGGCCGCAAGGCCGTGATTGTGTGTGACAGATTTTCACCACCTGCCGCCATTAGCGACGACTTGAGGAGGTCGCAAGCTCCATCCCACGCTACGCGCTCCAAGTGTTAGGGTCCCAGAGGAAACAGACATGTGCGCGAACTCAGACAGCAGGGCAATTGGTTTGGTGAGGCCTCCAGTTGTGACAACTATGGGAAATAATCCTCCTGTGGGCGAACGCGCAAAAGCAGGTGGGACATTAGTCCCACCTTGTAAACATCTGAGTAAAGCGCATAGAATAAGTTGAATTTGTGTTCTACCCTCTTCACCTCGAGACACACATGTGGTGAGGTCCCTCACCTATCATGCCTCGTCCATGACATTCTCCCCTACAGATCTGGCACCCGACCCGACTAGCCTACCGATCACTCCTTGCGCACCATACCCACGCCGCTGCGCCTGGACCCGGGCACGCGACCCGACCCGATTACCCAGCTCTGGGAGACCATACTGAAGAGTGATATACAGAGAGAGAGAGATGCGGGGGTGGGTAGAGGGGTAGGTTTTGTCCTTCTGTTTGTGTAGGGAAGAAGGAGAAGGAAGGCACAGCTGAAGTGAAGCTGACAGTTAGCTGCAAAAGGAATAAGGAAGGAAGGCTAAAGAAAGAAGAAGACTCGCAGAGGAAAAAGAGAAAGAATGACAAGGCAGAAGGAAGAGGCGAAGCCAAAGAGAAGAGGAAGTCAAAGAGCTAAGGCTGAAGAAGGAAGAAGAAAGAAAGAAAGGGAAAGACAAGCAGAAGAAGAAGAAGAAGAAGAAGAAAAGCAGAAGTCAAGGGAAGTAGAGCTAAAGAAAAAGAAGAAGACTCGTAGAGAAAAAGGAGTGAAACACTACAGAAGAGAAGTAACTGAAGTAGAGAAAGGAAGAGAAGAAAGAAGAAGAAGAAAGCTACATGCAGAAGAATAGAAGGGCCATCATTTAAGACGTCTGATCTTATGATCAGGTGTCCAATTTCTCTCTTTTTGCCACATTTGACTCTTAAACTCTTGCATTATATTCTGACTTACGTTTTGAGTTATTTTAAGTGTTCAATTACATTATTGAGATTAGCGAATAAATTCCATTTTCTCCCTGTGTTCGACCTCGGATACTTAGGTTTTTGTGTAATAAATTTTTATTTGTTGACAACTCTTGGTCACCTATACTACGATGTAGCTAACTGTTAAAACACGATCTAGCCGCATCAATAGGCACCGGTACTCAGTGCATCTAGTTTTGTACCAACTAAGTCACCAAATATTGGTACTCATCGTGGGTACCGATACTTGTGACTCACAAGTTTGAGGTATAGTAGGCACTGTGACCTACATGTACTAGTACTCATTAAGGGTACCGGTACTTAGAAGGTCAAGGCACGAATTGACTTCACAACTGTGATCATTAGATACTGGCACTTATGATGAGTACTAGTACTTGATGTTCACAGTTTGAGGTAGTGGCTCAAACCTATGTCCTGTAGGTACCAGTGCTGATGAACTGTACCGTTACTTGCTAGAAATACCTTGAATTAGCAACTGAGATCAAATTTTAATGCTTTCCAAATCCAATTAATCTTTTAATATGACAAAGAAACATATCTAAATTTTCAAATGAGCAATTGTTCGTGAGTTTGATACCTAATTATCTCTAATTTGATTTTACTTCCAATATCAATTTTTCTTATTTAGGAGACATACAAACTTTTAAGTGACAATCAATAAACAATAAAAAATCTTCACCCACTTTTATCTTCTTCCTTGTCATCATCCAAGCTTGCTATATTCTTGTGATTATCCCTATAAATATCACTTCAAAAAAACTCATTAGATTTAAGACAGTTTTATTAACACTAAAACATAGAAGGGAGGTGGAACTAGGTTCCAGTAGGAAGGGGGGAATGTAAGGAGAAAAAAAGAAGTGGAGGGGGTACGAAATAGGAGGAAACAAAAAAAAGAAGTGGAGGGTGTAGGAAATGGGAAGGGAAATGCCGGAGATGTTGTCTTCATATTTTTTTTATATTGCTTTCTCTATTTTCATTTATTTATATATTTGTTTCATACTGAATGTTTAGAAAATCATAATATATATCGGAAATGCTATTGATTTTTCTTCTACATATCTGATTATTTGTTTTGTTTCTACATAGGTGAACATCAAGAAGAAGGCCAATAGGGTTGGCAAAGATCGAGCCACCTCCTAGTACCTTGGGCTCAGGCTTCCTGCCAGTAGCACTAGGCTCAACACCCCTGCTAGCAGCCCCAGGCACCCTGCCAGCAGTTTTTGAGGCTTGGAGATGTGGCTCGATATCTCCAGAGTTAGGGGAGGGGGGGCAAGGGGAAGGGGAAGAGTCTGATGCCTCCTCCAACAGATTTCGAGGAGGACGATCCTGACTATGAGGAGTAGGACACACCCGATGATGATGAGGAGGGGGAGGACAATGCTTCATTTGATGAGGGGAATGTTGGGTTAGATGATCAGCCAAAGCAGCTGGCCGACCTAGATAATTCCCAGTCGGGACCTTCTACACCATGCCCTCGCTATACTAGTATGAAAGTTCAATAAATAGTATGATTTATTTATTTCTTTGTAATTTAATATTATGTTATAATTTTGTCTTTTATGTACGGTACGTAGGGGAAGAAGTCCGATGAAGAATAGCAACCTAGAAAGACTTCCACATGGGATTCGCATTACAGTTAGAATCACACTAGCAGGGGAAGCAGAGGGCTATCCTCCATTTGTCAGTAGGCTGGGTATGCTGACGAAGGTAATCATCCCACTCTCCTACTTCAATTGGAGGAAGGTGCCAAAAGAGCTGAAGAGGCAACTCCTTTGAGAGTTAGAGGAAATTGGTAAAAACTTATTCACATTTTTTATATAATTATAAATTACATAACAATTACTGTTCTCCTACTAATGTAGGTGATCTTCGATTGGGGCGACAATTCGAATATCCCCAAATATATCCTCAAGTACAAAGCAAGATCCATGAAGATTGAAGATTGGAGATGAAGAGTAAGGCAAAAGAAAATTTTAACTTTATATATTTCATTTTTCAATATAATTGCATTATTTCTAGCATTAAAGATATATATTTTAGTTTTATAAGAATAAGAACCATGATGAGCCATTACATAGTGGGCCTCTTGTGATATAGCTAGACATTCGGAAGGAAGTGTACAAGCATTAGCATGATCCAGTGATGTAGGTAAAAGCATTGTATATATCATAATTTAACTAATTTTGAAGTTAATAAATTCTACCTTTATTTCAGGAGCAGGCCTAGAGAATAAGGACAATGGGGCTAAAGCTCCAACGAAGACCCACGTCTTAGGTAGAAGGAGAATAGACAGGATGAAATGTTGTTACGTTAGTATTTCTATTTTTTTTTATAACCTTAAAAGATTTATAATTTATTTTAAATAACTCTTTTAAATTGCAGTCCCATATGCTTCAAGGTGCCTAGCTTGATCGGGCGGGAGTATATGAGGCCACTCATAGCAAGCTGAGTCATGAGGGAAATAGAGAGTGGCTTCATGGCACATACCAGCAGAGACATGTAAGTTAAATTACAAAAAAAGAAAATCATTTCTTAATTAAATTTACATGATATTACCTAACGTAATTGAAAATTTTCAAGATAATATGGTCAATTTATTTCATCCGCCTGAAGATGCCAACTCTAGTACAGTTCAGCAACCACTGTCAGCAAAGGAGGCATTCCAAACAGTCATACCACCCGAGCATGGTGGGTTCGTGCGTAGTGCAGATAAGAGTGAGACCATCTCCAACTGGTATGGGAGAAAGGGGGCATTGTCCTCTTCAGTTGAGGTACTAAAGATGAGGAAGGAGATTACGGCATTATGCCACTGAGATGAGAAGGAGCAATGGATTGAGGAGCTTACCACGTAGGTCAGGGACTCTGCAACGTAGTTCAAGGAGTCGGTTGTGCAGTTATAGCAGTCGACTCAGACTATTCAAGAGGTGCTGAGGGTATTTCAGAGATCGTTGTGATGTTGACGATGATTTAGGTGGTGTTGGAGGCATTGGTGCCCCAGCTTGATTTTTGTATTTTCATATGTTACTGTTTATACATCTACTTTATAGACATTACTATTTAAATGAAAATTTGATTTTGAATCTCATTTTTCGTGTTTTCAATGAATGCCATGGTTTTGGTTGTGAGATTCTTTTTTACAGGATTTCTAATCTTTTACAGTTCTTCCATATATATAACTAAACTTAAAAAAAAGAAAACACTATTTTTGTTGGTTATAGAGCTGACACCAATAATGTGTCATCGATTTTTGGTTCAATCTCAACCATTATATAATGGACAAGAATATTATTATTCTCATCTATTTTTCCTAAACAGTCAAGAATAATGACTTAATCGATTATTATCCAACTAACGAGGATGCGCTTATTCTCGTCTGTTTTAGGTTCACCGACGAGAATGGGAACATCCTCATTAGTTGTAATCACCGTTGAGGTTAATGTTTATGTCAACAGTATATTTGAAACGGTCGAGAAAAACCTTTCTCCACCATTTAATACAGACGAGAAAGACACCCACACATTTATTGAGGGTCCACTTTTGTCCCGTTGCTAATGTTGTAAACATGTCAACAAAACATAATCGGACACAACATTCCTCGACCATATTTTTCGACCATAGAATCCTCATTGCTGACAGCTTTTAACCATCAGTCTTGATGAATATTCTTGCAGTGGATATACAAGTATATGTATTAGGTATATGTTGTACATGTGTATTAGTGTTAGTGTATTAAGTACGTGTATTTAGTATATAAGTGTTAGTGTATTAGGCTAACTAACTAAATAGCTAAGTAATATATACATATTGTTTAGCCTACTATGTATATACTTTTGGAGGCTTATTTAATTAGTTTATTTATTCTCTCTTTATTTTCGTCTTGTCTTTGTTTAGAGTTTCTTTTAGGACAATATTTGTGTATATTAATCTTCTCTTTTATTTGATTCATTAATTTGTATATAATTAGATTGAAACATAGTTTAGTTTAGAATAATTGTTGATGCCTTTATTTTGTGTATTTCTTGAGGCATTGTTCATTGACACTAATTCATTTGTTTGTATTCATTTATAATTGACTTAGATTAGTTCATTCTTTAATTCTTTTACTTCTAACTTATTCTTTTGTAAATAAACTTAACATTTTTGGAATAAAAGATGATTTTAGATAATAGAGAGTGATGTATATTAATAACTACCTCCCAGTGAACGACCTCGAATAAAATCAGTAAAAATTATATATAAATAAAATGACATCTGCCTCGATTGCGACACTATAGAACTACAGCAAAAATAAACCCTAATAAACTAGCAATCCGGATTGAACATCACCCCTCAATGACATGGGTAGCCCATTTCAATAGCAATAAATCTCCAAATTCTTGAAGGTTGTATACTTGTAGTTGGATGGGCGTTCTTGGCTTGCAGAAATAATGTGTATCAGAAACATAAGTTCTCGCAGTGAAATCACGTGGTGGAAAAATCTCAAACAAAACTAATTATCAGTAAAACTAACCACAATGGATTAGATCATATCCACAAGGAGAAATAGATGCAATAAATTCATGAATATTTTCTTTTTGTACTAGTTCAATCGAGTGTGAAACCCATGGTCAAATCTAACATGAAATGTGACGAAAAGAAGACACACAATAACTCAAGAATGTAAGGTTATATGCATAATTTTTACTCAATAAAATATTCAATAAACATGTGATCAATCTATATAATTTCCAATTGCACTTGTATTAGACAGAAATTGTGTAAATCTTAATCTTGTCTCTCAATTAATAGTAATGTGGGATTTTGCTTTATCAGAAAGAGCAAGGAGATCAAATTTAGAGGCATCCATATATGCCTCTCAATTAATCAAGCACACCTTCCTTGTTCTCTCCCTCTCTCCCTCACGAATCTCTCTCTCCCTCAAATCTCTCTCATCTATTTTGGAAACATGAAATGATGATTCTCCTTCTCTCTCTTATTCTCTCTATATATATACAACAGGAAGAAGACAGAAAGGGGGATATCTCTTCTCTCACGAGAGGTCCTCCCTCTCCAGCATAATCTCCTCCTCACGAGGAGGAGAACCCTCTCCACCAGAACCAACTACCACAGCGTCTCAGCCACACCCTCACCACTGCGCTTCCACCACCGCATCTCGCCCATGTCCTCACCAACTCCATCACCGCGGTCAATGGTGACAGTGCTAAAGCCATCACCATGCTCCACCTCCTTACTGCGACTTCGCACTCCTCACTACGAATTCATCACTGTGCTTTGCCAATCAACCACTGTTTGCAAAGCATATAGCACGTATTTGATAGGAAATGCATCGTACTATAGTGTGCAATACGATCAAACAAAGATATTTAATAAAAGATAACGAGACTTGAGTCTCGGTCATTCATCTCTGGGAGGTGTTTGTTTTACATTTGAATTCGATCTTTTACCGCTCTACTTTGTTTAAATTCGCACACCGATTTATGATTATTATGTATTGAAGTACAACATGCTTAGTTGCAAGTATATTAGGAATTGAAAACAGGCAACATTATTCACACAAGAGATATTGCAATGAGCTCATGGTGATTCACAACACATAGACATATATATATAGAAAATATATTTTTCATTCATTCATTTGGAGAGTGTTTGCAACATGAACTTGTAGAGGAAAGCTTGTACATGAATGCTTAAAAATGTAAAGCTAGCTATCAGAAAACGATCGCATACAAGAATCTACGGGGGGATTTTGCATGCATCATTGGGGGAGAATAATGATTACCCTACTAAGAAGTAATTAAAAGTAGTAAAACTATGAAGAGCATAAATTACTGATATAGATCTAGTAGAACAGAAGGGCATTCGGAGGTGGTCTTCGATGGCCTTGGAGTGGTCGGGAGGAGAATAAGGGGCGGCCAATGGAGCTTTTGCTGGCCCTTGGAGAGAGAGAGGAGTGGTCTACCATCTCGGCATGGTGTCCTTCATGGTGGTAGTCAACTCATGGAGATGGAGTGGAAGTGGCTAGCCAAAGTGGAGGTGGATGTGAATGGAGCGAAGGAAGTGAATGGAAGCCAATGGATGTGAATGGGTGCAAATGGCCACCCCTTAGGTCTTTTTATAGACCTAAGGGATTCTCTCTAGAGAGGTGTGGAACTCTTTAAAGGGAGTCCAAGAGTGGCCAGCCAAGTGGTTATGAGATCCAAAAAATGTGGATCTCAATTTGAATGCCTCTTGGTTGCTAAATTTGGCAACCAAGAGTGTTGCCATTTGGAGAGAGTTCTAGAGAACTCTAGATGTGTGGGAGTGCATGAATGGTTGTGTGTGTGTGTGTGTGTGTGTGTGGTCGTACCCTATGTAGCTAGGTGGTTTAGGTTAGGTCCTAAGGGGTTTAGGTAGGTGTATGCCTTGAATTAGGGTTACAAACCCTAATTGCTAAGGGGAAATTGCAATTAAAGTTACCCTAAGTTTAATTGAATGAGTGTGAACCTAATTGAGAGTGAAATAACTCAATTAGGTTGGGTTTAGGTGAATTGGACTCTCACTAAGTCCAATTGAACTTGTGTGGGTTGAGATCTAAGCTCAATTGGACTCAATGAGTCCAATTGACTTAGGTGAAGGTAAATGACTTTGATCTAAGTCAATTGGGTTTGGTGAGGACCTAATTAGGCCCTTAGGTAGGTCTAGAGGTGATGTACTAGGGTTAGGACACCTTAATTTAGGTTCCTATGGGGTTGGGATTAGGTCTAGGGAGCTAGAAATCCAAGATCAAGACTTGAATCTCAAAATAAAGACTGGAGATCAGTCCCAGACATCCAAACACAAAATCAGACGACTTATACTCAAAAATCAGAAGTCCAGACTTCAGTTCTGGACATCCAATCTGAGTCAGGGGGAAGTCTAGGTTCTGTTTTGGGTATTCTGTAGAAATTGGACGTTTAACAAAGTGTCTGGACGTCCAATAACCCCGTAGAATTGGGTTTGAGGTGTGTGGGAGTTGGCTATGGGTCCTAGACGTCCTATAACTTATTTGGACGTCCAGATAAGGGTTGGAACTAGGGTTTTGGGCCTTCCTATGGTGCTATGACCTAATCTAAGGGTGGCTAAGGCTTGGGGAAGTCTCTAGGCTATCCTAGGGCTAGGATGGACCTAAGCTTTTCACATTTTACTGCTTTATTTCTACTTAATAGAATAGCAAACCTCAACTCCCTTACATCATTATTTCTACATCTAATATAAGTCTTATGCTCCAGCTCTGTTGCAACACTCGTTATTCCTGATCTAGCTTCAGATCCTACTCCAGATCAACTTATTGCCTGCAATCGACATAATGCACTTAATCAGCACATTATAAAATTATTTTATGCAAAGCTAAAGGAAAGTAATAAAGATGCAGATAATGGTTATGCATGCATGAATTACCCTAACTTACGCTAAGTCCTAGCCTAATCTAGGTCAATTAAGACCTATGATTGTTGCGCAATCAACCACCATGCTCCCAAGCTTCTCCATCACCTTGACACCCACCATGATCGTGCTTCACCACAATGCAACATCCATGATTGTGCCTCCTCCATTGACCACTGCAACCTCCAACTGTGCAACACAACTATGAGTCACCTCCGATCCTCGCAGCCATGACCTATACTCTCTAGCTCTCCATCTCAAGGACCCACAATAATAACCACAACCACAGAACCATACGCCACCTCCCTTGCCCTCGCTGTACCTCCATCTTCTCTTCCTTGCCATCACCTACAACTAGCGCCATCAAAGCCACCATCGCACCAGTGCTCAACCAGTCTCACATCCTCCACTCCATCAGCGGCTATAGTGATCTGCAATAGCGCCTTCTTCATCCAACGTATCTTCCTCTTCTTCGAACATTATTCATCTTCTCCAACTGAAGGAACCCATCTCTACCTTCCACCCCCTTCCACACAGCCCACACGTCCAGCCACCGTTTGCACATCATCGACTCCAACTGATTCGCCGTGCCGACACAATCTCGTCCACGCCCTCAGGGCTGACCACGATAGCCCATGCATGAGCGTGGACACCTGCCACCGCCGCCGCACCCCCTCGTCGTCGGCAGCAGCTTCGACCATCATTCCCGTCACCGTGACCTCCATCAGAATGGCCTCACCATCCTCAACCTTGTCTGAGCTTCCCGCAGCCCGCCATCACCTCCTCTTAAGAAGAATTCCTTTGTTTTGGGTTCAATTATTATTTACCAAAAGTACCATTACCATATCACTATTCCCTTATTTGATGCATTAATATATTGAGGTAAATTGCAACAGTGCGCTTATGCATTCTCGTATTTGTTTGGCTCTTGTTATGCACTTCATTGCACATTAGATTTGGATTCAGATTTGCACAACTTCTCTCTTATATGAGTGCCGTTGGAAATTACATGAGATGCCACTACTGATCACATCTTTAAAAAATATTTTATTGAGGAAAAATTGCATACATAACCTTACGTTCTCGAAATTATTGTGTGTCTTCTTTTCGTAGCATTTCGTAGTTGATTTGGGCATGGATCCTACATTCAATTGGGAGAACATAAAGGAAAAATATTCATGAATTTATTGATCTATTCCTCCTTGTGGATAAAACATCCTAACTATTCGTGGTTAGTTTTCATTGATATATATTTTTGTTTAGGATTTTCCACCATGATTTCCATTACTGCAACAACATAATGGCACCATTGCTGGGGAGGCAACAGACACAATAGATTTTCATTATTATATTTGAGATTATTCTGAGGTGCACATTGATATGACTAGTTGTTCGTTTTTCTGTGCAAGGAATCTGAAGAGGCAACAAGCATAGCTGAGCGACGACATCAACCTTGAGCGACACCCACACACTTGGAGAGGACGCAAAGAGAAGGAGACCTGGATGACACTTTCACAAAGGATTCTCCTTCATCGTCAAGTTTATTTCAATTCTGTCTTCTCGCCCTTGTAGCAATTGGGGCTAATTTTTGGTGGTCTATCCCCACATTCTTTAGCTCCTAGGGGCAATTTTTCTACATGTGTGATTCATTTCTTGCCTGCTTGCTCTAAAAGGAAAAAATAAAAAATATTGAGCTACTTGTTGAGGAGTTGCATACCCTTAGGTGCACACATTTAGGGGTGATTGAGCAGCATATTAGATCTCTCTCCTTGTATTGTGTACATATCTGCACAAAGATTGGTGGAGCCAGGTATATCATTCTATCTTTGCATCTAGCTTTTGTTCAAGCATTTGCATTTGGATTAAATTTCAAGACCACCAAACTATTTGAATTGACCTAATTCAGTGAACTCCTAACTAGAATTGTGATTGTTAATCAGATTCAACATTTAACCAAATCACATTTGATTTGATTACAAGGACTTATATGTGATTCTTCTCAAAATAAAAATTCATTCGAGGTGTGATGCATACTTCTGACACTGAGCATGCACACTAGACACCACACTAGGTCTCGATCCCATAAGGCTATAGGCACTGATCTCTTTTTCGGTCCAGACCTTCCTATTTTGATTTGTGGTGGTGGTACTATCTTTTCACTAAGAGTTTCAATACATAAATAAAAAGGGTAGTTAAGAGGCACCGCTTATGCATCGCCTCAAAGGAAGGGTTTGCCCTACTTGCATCCCTTTGTTCGTCCTTGGAGTAACTTCTCACTTGATCACTTAAGATTATCATTGAAGCAAGGTATAGGTCTTAGGGCACGCGAAGGTTGACTTAGGATCCATAATTGATTGTGTAACTTCTTTGGCCACTAATAAAGAATGTAACAACCTCTATTCTTCTCTAAAGAGCTTGTCAGAAATCTCAAGTCACAACCCCTCTTATACCACTAAAGTGGGAACAGACGGGTGCAAACTTGACCCCATTTGACAACTTTAAGGGGTAGGTTGGAGGTTGGCTCAAATCTACTATAAGAAAAGAGAGTCCCATTGCCTTGCATTTGATTGGGGTGTGTTTTTCAAGTCATGGATTATAATAACTACTTCACTTCTTACTTTCACCCCAGAACATTGAATCCCAATCCCACGACTAGTAGTTATCCATCATCTGATGAACATTGGGATCCTTTCTACTCCTACTATAGGAGCATTGGTTTGATTCATTTCCAACCCAATGATGATGAGTAGAGAACCTAGGAGAAGGGTATCCCATCCCTAGCTCTCCCAGGACTATACCCACCCTTAACGATTTTGCTTATCAAGTTTGGACTGATACTCATAGGCAACTTGAACCTAAGATTGACTATCCTCCTTAATCTGATAGTAGCCTATCCTCTTTTATGATAGAAATGCAAAAATAACAAAAAGAAATGATGGATTCTATGTGAGATTTTGAGGAATAGTCAAAGATTAACTGAAGGGATTAGCCAGCTTAGCGACCCTCCTACAGTCAATTCTGATCCCCACCTCTATACCCCTTATTGCCAAGACAATTTTGAGGAAAATAATGTCAACAGGGATCTTGTTTTGAGGAGTAGTTATCACTTAGATGTCCCTCCAAAGATATGCATACCAGAAGGCAATCCTTGTGATTATCCACCTGATCTTAATTGGAGAGGGAAGATGGTCCCATTAGATGAACTCGACCTGAATGATAGTATCTTTGTTATATTTGATGAAATGGGTCACAGTCAAATAGTGAACCCAACTCCCAGTCTGAATTTTGAGGTGGAATCTGTACCCCATCCAAAGGATGTTGAACATATACCTTACACTTGTTAGGACATTACACCTCAGTTAGATCTTCCTGATGATTGTGATTCAAAAATTTACAAATTCCAAGAGTCTTAGAAGCTAGATGAAATCATATTGGAAGAAAGTGATAATAACTACGATTCTCTTCCTAGGGGACCAACAGCTATCATTAAACATTCTGAGGATTTACAGGTACCCAACACAAGTGACCGTGAGAAATTGAGACTGAATTGAAAGACTTAGATCAATATTGTTCTCAGCAACATGAGGAGTTGATTTTTGAGGAAGATAAGGAAACACTTGATCCTGGTGTGAAAGATGTTCTTGAGTCTCAAGGGAAAGAGGGACGAAATGTAGAAGTGGATGATGATGACTTTGAGGGGACTGGACTCAGAGTATGGAGTTACTCTAGAGGAGAATATATTTTGTTCGACTTACCCATGAGGATCTGACTAATTTAGTCAAATCTAGATTCCTACATACCTTTGACTATCAAGATCATCCTCTCAAACATTCAGAAGAAATGGAAGCAATTACTACTCTTGAGGAACAAATCTATACACCCTAGGGGCAAGATCTTAACATTGGGCAAGAACCTGGGGATGTCGTTATTGAGGTCACCCACAACCCTATTGCTTCCAACCCACTTCTACTTGATAATGAAATGGGTGACACCCTTAAGTAGTTCAATTTGGAAGATGAACATTTGGGCCCATTCCAGGATGCACACACCAATGATAGGTAGCATGAAAATAAATCAATTACTAAGGCTACTTTTGATGACATTCAGGAATTGGAATGGTTGTAGAGGATGAATGTCGAACCACTCAAACCCTCTTTGACCCTCTTCCCGACCCTACAACTGAGAGACATCCACTCCTACAGAAATAGCTTCCAGAAATCTCTGCTCACATTCCTTCTTTAAAGGGGGATAACCCGACTAATACATCTTGTGGTAAAGTGGTGGGTATGGATTGACACTTGTCCATGTCAGCCCATCAATCTTATGGTATCCTTCGTTGCATCTTCTATTTCCCACACATATCTACTTGAGGAGCCTTTTCCTCCTCGTTGCACACTACCTAAGGTCACTACTCATGTGTATCATGAAAAACCTCCAATAAGATCTCAGGAGTACCCTATTTTCACTCACATTTGGTGAACATTTGGCATCACTATCCATCACCAGCTTGCTAACATCTTGGGTTACTTACTCGCCAGGCTAGGTTTGTTATGTATCTTCTTTGGGTCTCCTTCTGCTTCCCTTCCAGAACCTCATTTGCGAGATATCCCAACTCCACCTCAGTTATTATCTTTCCATGCTTTTGCTTTCCAATGAGGACATTGTTAGATTTAGGCATGGGGGGGTATAACCTGAGGTTATTCATAGCATAATACATATTCTACATGCAATTAGGGCATCCATCTAGGACAAAAAAAATGAGAGAAATGAAAAAGAAAAAGGAAGAGAGAGAAAGAAGGAGATGGAATCTTTATGAGCTAAATTGCAAATATGTTGAGAAAGAAAGAGAAAGAAAAAAAGAAAGAGGCACAAAGAGAAGATGTGCAAAAATTGTGTTGGTCCCAACATTTTTTTATGGAAGAGTTACTTAAGTTCTGGGCTAGAATGAATGATCAATTAAATCTGAAAGTGCTAAAGAAAAGGAGATAAGTGAGGGATACCTACTTTAGGCCTCTTGGGTCTATTTTAGGGCTTAAACACTCATGTATTTGTTAAGTCTGGACTATTCCTCAAGGGGTTGATTGAGTTATGAGGCTGATGTATTATGTCTAAGGCTTAGGGAGTATTCAGCTCCGTTGCCTACCCTTTGGTTTGCAGGACTTGGTAACCTAGGCACCCAAAAATCACACATTGGTCTGGTTCAGTGCGCATAATGAAGAATAATGCCAAAAAGTTTCTGTTCTGAAAATGTTTTCCTGAAAAGTTGACTGAGGGGTGGCTCGAAGGCACAAGTTGATTGGATGAGTTCCTGGCATGGAGAGGAGGAATGAAAAATACTCCCCTCGAATCGTCTCCTCGATGCTTGTCTCCTAGGATAACTAAATATCCTATCGGGGGCACAAAAGCACCTTATGCTGGTTTAGGTGCTATGGGCAGCATTATCCCGAAATGTCGATTGCCAGGGTCTGAATTTATCTATAGAATGCCATGGGCGGCACTATCCTGGAGTGTTGAAAGCCAGGGTTCAGGGGCTTGCCAAGGGCGATGCTATCCTGAAGCACCGATTGCTAGGGATCCTACGAGGATTGTTGGTGGGGACAAGGAATCCAATACAGATCGTGTCTAGGTTCAATCCGATGTTGGGTTTAAGGGAATTTAAAAAGAAAGAGAGAAAACTCTTGAAATAACATCATTTGCCATATCTCTTACTAAAAATGCACTGGCAAATTGAACCTAGACTTTCAACACATATGCACGGATGCTTTAACCACTGGGGTCAATGAACCTCTGAGTAGTTTTTGCAGGCCTTAGAAACCTTTGCGGCAGATGAAAGACTAGGGATAGTTAGGTTTGTATCTTGGTTGGTACATGAGTACCTTTAGGCCTATAGTTGGTATTTCAATCTGATCTCTAGAGGTGTGGCACAATAAGGCATCCTGACAGTGAAATCTGGCGTAGAGATCTAGTCTATTTCATATGATTTTGCTCAGGACTAGGAAAACTTAGGCATGGGGGTATTTGATAGGTCCACTTAAGTGGACTAATTTAGTGCTGAAGTCATAATTATGTGGATGAGAATTTAATCTAAAGAATGCTTGGTATTGAAAAAATAATGTGAGCTCTAGTTTTATCATTTCATGCATTAATTACATTAATCTTTGTGGAAGGACTGATTATTCACTTTAAAAGACATCCCATCATATTTCAATTTGGGATATCATAGTAATGTGGGATTTTCCTTTAGTAGGAAGGGCAAGGAGATCAAATTTCTAGGCATCCATATATGCCTCTCAATTAATCAAGCACACCTTCCTTATTCTCTCTCTCTCCCTCACAAATCTCTCTCTCCTTAAATCTCTCTCTTCTATTTTGGAAACATAGAATGACAATTCCCCTTCTCTCTCTTATTCTTTCTTTCTATATATATAATAGAAAGAAGATGGAAAGGGGGATATCTCCTCTCTCATGAGAAATCCTCCCTCTCCAACATCATCTCTTCACGAGGAGAACCCTCTCTCCACTAGAACCAACTACCATAGTGTCTTGACCACACCCTCGCCACCACGCTTCCACCACCACGTCTTGCCCACTGATGATAATGTCATCATCAACCATATCTAGCTTTAATTAGTCAGAATCCATTAATAAATGCTCCTACATAACAGGTAGAAGTTTGTAATTCATTGCATATCCTTTCTAAGAGAAATGCATTAAAATAGGGATAAATATGTAGCTTTAATAGAATATCCTAATTGTAGAGCAATTAAGAGGTTTTCCAAAGGCTAATTAAAGGTCAAAGGTTCTTAAATGTCTAATAAGAGGGTCCGTGCAGAAAGAAACAAGTTTCCATGCATTTCAAAAATTAATGGATATCTGAAATCCTAAAAGCAAACCCGCTTAATTAACTAAGTTTTTGGTTAGGATAAAATTTATCTAAACCTTCAAAAAATCATAGGAAAATATTCTCTAAGGCTTGGTATGCTTGCTTTGACCTTTAGAACTCATTTTGACCTAAAATAGAGTCTTAGACAAATAGTTGCCTTAAATTAGGTTTCTACGTAAATTACCAAGGGAAACTTGGTCAAAACTAAAATCCAAGTTCACCATCAGATTTCTTGGGTCAAAATTAGGTTTTTATAAAAATTTGGACCCAATCTGAGATCATCTTGACCTAGTTTGCATTTTGGTCCAGTTTAACTCTTTTCTCTCACACACATACCCTTAACTTTCAAATTCTTTGCAAATGGACCCCTAGGTTTGTCATCTTCTTTGGAAAATGGTCCATACCACCATTAGAACCTTCCATCCATACATGGAAGGTTTCCATCAAGTTTTTCTCCCTAAATCTGCGGTGGATCTCTCCCAAAAATGGGAGGACTCCTGATGAGATCCTCTTCCATCTGAGCTTGTTCATGGCCTTCCAAACCTGTCAAAAAGATTGTGCGAACTCTTGGAAGTCCTAAACTTATTCCATGAATTTTGAGCTTTCAAGCTTGGTTTCCATGTTTGAAACTCGACTCTAAGCCCTATGAAATGACCCACAATGCAAGGTCATCATCCTTAGCTTATTTTTAGCTAAAAAACCTCCTTCTTCCCTCCTCTCTAGCCGAATGCTCCATGAGCTCCGGTGACCCTCTCCGACCACCTTCCTCGTCTACCCTCATAGACCATTGCATGTGGATTCCTCTTCCACAACTTCTTCTGCACATTGCAATACCAGCAGTTGCCACCTACGCCCCTTCCTCGTTGCCGCTCCTATCACCTAAGATTTCATCTTCCCATTTCTGGCATACCACCGGCGTGGGAAATTCCCCCCTTTGTCCAATTAAATTAGGGTAGTTAAGTTCCCTTAGGTTATTAGGTTATTTTCCCCTATTCAAAACCCAAAAACACCCCTCGACCTCCATGCATGCCACCTTCTTCCTCCTCTCCAGTTGCACCTCCGGCGAGGTCATCTGCACACTACGCAACTCCAAACACTTCGGTAACAAATCATACACCTCCGCCATGCCACCACGAACAAAATCCTTAACCTATTCTACCCTATCACCCATCCAAACTCCCCGTCTACCAACCCACTTACACACCTTCATTTCCATCACTGACCGACCACTATACATGCTCTCGCACCACACAACCACTGCCACCATAATCGTCGCACCACAGCGAACCTCATGAGCTATTTTAATGTGGATGAGAGGCCATTTTATGATTTGCAAGTCTCACCATCGCTCTTCCATCGTCGCTGTTGTCACCACCCCGTTCGTGGTGTTCTAAGCCACATTCTTCTTGGCTGACACTTCCAAGCACTGCCGACAAGGCCTAGGAACGCCTCTAGGTCTTCAATTGAGGAATCCATCAATTGCAGCCATGCCAATTGAATGAAGATCCTCACAGTAGCACGCACGTGAAGGAAGGGAAAAAGATAGCTCCACATCGGTGGGAGAGGAGTGCGCGGATGCACTTAAATTATTTTTGTGATATGGCCTTACTACCTCAAGAACACATGGGGTGAGGTCCCTTCACCCACTCACTCGACCTGACCTGCCTAATCTAGACACTCCTTAGCTACGACCCCACACGCCCAGCCCTGGACTCAGTTACTATGCATGCTCGTATACCCGATTATCCGGCTATTTGAGAGAGCAAGGGAAGGAAGGAAGAAGAAGAGAGTGAGGGGGAGGGGAGGGTTTTTCTCCTCTGTGCTTTGTGAGACACTTAGTCACTGAGAAGGAGAAGACCCTTAGAAGAAGAAGAAGAAGCTAAGGTAGAAAGTGAAAGGAAGAAGAGGCTCTATGAAGAAGCTGAGACTGAAAAGGCTCGTGAGAGAAGAGGAAGAAGCTAACAGCTAAAAGAGGAAGAGACTGAAGGAAGGAGAGAAGAAGAAAGCATAAAGATCATAGAAGAAAGCACTGTAGAAGGCGACATTTAAGTCGTCTGATTTGCAAAGTAGATGTCTAATCACTGTTCATTTATTTGATTCATTTGAGTAATTGATATGTGCTTAATTAAGACTATTAATTGGTGATTCAAATTATCATTATTTTATCTTAGACATTTTTTGCCTCATTAAACTCTTGATATACTCATGTTATACATTAAATATCAATTTTGAGTAGTTATTCATTGAATATCATTATTCTTGCCTTTTCTCTGTGCTCATTTATATTTTAACTGAGATTAGCACGTGAATTCCATATCTACTTCCTGTGTTCGACCTCGGAATTCATTTCTTTTAGATATTCGAGTAATAAATATTATTTGTTGAGAGATCTATTTAGGAGACTTTACTACAATGAGACACTTAAAACTCTTATCTAAGATCCCTCCAAGACCTAAGTCCTCGCCAACTCCATCATCGTGGTCGTCGGTGATAGTGCCGCTGCCATCACCGCACTCCACCTCCTTACTATGACTTCTCACTCCTCACCGTGAGTTCATCACTGCGCTCCACCAATCAACCACCATGCTCCCCTACTTCTCCATCACCGTGACACCCACCACGACCGTGCTTCACATTTGTGCAACATTCACGACCGTGCCTCCTCCGACGACCACCGCAACCTCCAATCGTGCAACACAACTGCGAGTCACCTCCGACCCTCACCGACATGACCTCTGCTCTCTAGCCTTGCCTCTCGAGGACCCACAACACTAACCATAACATAGAACCGTATGCCACCTCCCTCGCCCTTGCTGCACCTCCATCCTCTTCCTCACCATCACCTCCAACCGACACCATCAGTGCCACCATCGCACCTGTGCTCAACTGGCCTCACATCGTCCACGTCATCAACGGCTACAGCAATCCGCAATAGTGCCTTCTTCAGCCAATGCATCTTCCTCTTCTTTGAACATTGTTCATCTTCTCCAACCAATGGAACCCATCTTCACCACCTACCCCCTTCCACGCAACCCACAAGTGTAGCCTCCATTCATGCCGTCGACTCCAACAGACTCGCCGCACCCTCACGAGCTCGGTTGTGCCCTTAGAGTTGACCACGATATGCCGCCCATGCACATGGACACCCAACACCACCGCTGCCCCTCCTCATTGCCGACGGTAACTCTAGCCATCGTTCTTGTCATCGTGACCTCCATCAGAATGGCCTTGCCTCCTTGACCTCCTCCGAGCTTCCCGCAGCCCACCATTGTCTTCTCTTTGCATATGCACGAGGGGAAGAATTCCTCTGTTTTGGGTTCACTTAGTATTTACCAAAGATGTCATTGCCATATCACTATTCCTTTATTTAATGTATTAGATATATTGAGGTAACTTGTAGCAGTGCACTAATGCTTTCACGTATTTGTTTGACTTTTGTTATGCACTTCATTGTACATTAGATTTGGATTCAAATTTGCACAACTTCTCTCCAGTATGAGTGCCGATAGAAATTACATGACATGCCACTACTGATCACATCTTTATGGAATATTTTATTGAGGAAAAATTACCCACATAACCATATGTTCTCTAATTATTGTGTGTCTTCTTCTTTTCGTTGCATTTCGTAGCAAATTTTGGAATGGATCCTGTACTCAATTGGGCAAACATAAGGGAAAAATATTCGTAAATTTATTGATCTGTTCCTCCTTGTGGATATGACATCCTAACTATTCATGGTTAGTTTTCATTGATATATATTTTTGTTTGGGATTTTCCACCATGATTTCCATTACTGCGATGACAATTTTTTGACGTATCATCTTCCAAGTGAAATATCTCGATCACCATCTAGCTAAAATGAGCTGAATGGAGCTAGAGAGTGCTAAACCTAACTCAGGTGAGTTGATGTCTAGCTGTGATGAGCTGGATATAGCTAGGTTCCAACTGAATTAAGCCTCCTCTTCATCTGTTACCTTCCTGAATGTTAGGATTTTAGGGATCTAGCTATCTGTTCATCCTTAACACTCAAATAAATGTGTCAAAAACACAAAAATTATGCAATGCATGCCTACCTTAGGAATTGCCTAAATGCAACCTAGAAACCCATCTATGGAGTTAAAACCCTAAGAATTAAATTGATTTTATGGCATAAATTGGTGATAAACTGGCATTTATCACACCTCCATGCTTATTTTTTGCTAGTCTCAGCAAAATTTATCATCACAAAATGGATTTTTGGGAAAGGCTAATTTCTTTTACTTTTGAGGAGGGGATTACGAGACCTTGGTTGGTTAAAACATGAAAGGCATGGGATTTGTTATAGATAAACATCGAGATTCATTTTCAAATCCAAAATTACATGAATCGGGATCAATGTATCTTCCAAAAATTCACAAGTTAACTCCTTGTTAATTCAGATGATTTGAAATTATTTTATGGTTAGGATTTCCCTGGCTCTTGGATCCGATTCGCAACTTGCATGATCCTTTAAAACCTTGTGTCTGTGCTTGTGAATGCCAAAATTTATAAGGTCATGCTTTTGTTTAAATTTTTATTTTTATTTATTTTTATTTTTTTGTCTCCCCTATGCTTATTCCTAGCTTAATCCTACAATAGATGTGTCAAAATCATCATTCCCGTTACTACTCCTCGAGAGGGCTCTGGCGATAGCACTTCGAGATAGTACTGTCCAAGACACCACCCAGGATCTCACAACCCCAAAACACAATGTCATGTAAAGGGGCACTCCAAGCAAACTCAAGCTCTTACTCCGACACTATGGATAGAGCACCGTCCAAGACCACTAAGCTGTAAAATTTGTGCCTTAATGCTCTGTCTAAAGATATGAAATCTAAATATGGAGCAATGTCGAGGCAGCAACATGTTGACATCACATCCTCAAAGGAGGCATTTTCCTCCTTCTCAATGGTGGAAACTCAAACCAATCATTTGCTTCAGATTTCACTAAGGCTAAACAAGAGGTTTTTTCTAATTTCTAAATGTTTTCTAGGTGTTGGCTTTTGTGTGAAATTTGACACAAAAATTTTGCAAGAGATGCAAATTTTTGGATCAGAGACTAAGACAAAAAATTTCGAAGTCACGAAAGGAGATCAAGTCACCTAAATCATCATGAGTTTAGGTGGAACTTAGAGAAGGATACTTTATTTAGTCTAAAGATAGACCCAGATAATCTAATAATCATATCTGCATCCTAGTCCCTAGTTTTTTAAAGATTAAATCCCATTGTACCTTAAAATAAATCCTCAACCTTTGTCCCGATTTCAAGATTTCCTCAAAAAGTTTTCAACATTTTTATTTTTTTTTGGTATGCAAGCAAGCGAAAAACAAAAATTTTGAACGTTTTAGGTTTTAAAAATCTTGATTCGATCATCAAAATTTAGAAACAATCCCGCATGCTTAAGATATGGCATGTTGATAAATGCTAGTTTATCATCATTCTTATGCCCTACAACAAACCTAGCTCTTAGGATTTTAACTCCGCAAACAGGTTTTTGGGCTGCATTTAGGCATCAATTATGTTAGGCATGCATTGCATATTTTGTTGTATTTTTGACACGTCTATTTGAGTGTTAGGGACGAACAGACAATTAGATCCCTAAAACCTTAGCGCTCAAGAAGGCAACTGGTCAAGAGAAAGCTCATTCCAGCTGGGACCCAGCCAAATCCAGCTCATCATAGCAGGATACCAGCTCACTTGAGTTAGAGTTAGCTCCATTAATCTCAATTTAGCTCATCTTAGTTGAATGGTAGCTCATGATAGCTCATCCTAGCTCACCCTAGCTTAAGTTAACTCAGATCCTACTCAACTTAATTGAGTCTAGCTTACCTTAGCTCCAATCAGTTCATTGGTAGCTCTAGCTTGCTTAGTTAACTTGACTAGAGTTCACCTCTGCTCAGGTCCAGCTACTTCCAACTCCACTCAACTCAAGTTAGCTAAGGATGACTTCATACAACTCAAGCTAGCTCAAGTACAGCTCTCGGGGACTCCACTTAGCTCAACTTAGTTAAGCCAAGCTACCTTAGCAACTCCAGCTCACTTAGTCCTCCCTGGGAAAATCAGACGCAACTCACCACAGCATATTTCAGCAGAAGCCAGCTTACTTTAGCTTGGCTTAGCAGTTAGTAAAGAACTAGCAAGCTAAGCCAGCTAACGTAGCTCCCTGCAAGTCCCTTTAGCAGCTACCAGCTCTAGCTCAGCTCCAGAGATTCCTTCTTCATCTCCTCTTCCCTAAACCCTAGCTCCATCCCACCTCCTCCTCTAGTCAACTACTAGCTAAGCTAGCTTACCAAGCTTAGCTTAGCTACATCTTAGTTCCCACTAGCCGCCCACCACCTAAAACCCTAACCTAGCTCCACCTCAACTTGTCTACTAGCTCCACCTAAAAACACCTCCACATCCCTCCCATTTTGGCACCAACCACAACCTCCACACCTCTTCACACCACCACCTCCAAAAACCACCAAGAAGTTGGTGCTGAAATCTTCCCTCCAAGAACCCCCCTTATCTGCACCTTACACCTAAGCTACCTAGACATCCTAACCCTACACCTACTCCCCTTCTAGAACCTTAAACTTGCAGCCAACTCAACACCACTCTAACCACCTCTTAACCACCATAAAAGTGGTTCCAACAACACCACCACCACCCCTTCATTTGGCACCAGTTATCCTAAACCCTAGGATCCCATAACCACAACTTAAAACACCATCCTACCCTTGCACCTACCCTCCACTCCACCTTAACCCCACCACATAAAGAGTGGTGCCAACTTGACATAAACCCACCTACCCTCATATGGCGCCACTTAACATCCACCATCCATCTCCCAACCACCACCCTATAACCTAATCCTAACCATACAACACATCAACTTGCCCCTTAACTCTAACCTACATAGAGTTGGCGCCGACATTACTCCACCCACCATAACTACCACCTCATTATTGAATGTTGGGTTGCTACGCTAACGTGTTTGGTTTTGAAAACCTGTCGTTGTAGTTTGAAAGCGAAGAACTCGTGTTCAACAAATAAAATTTATATCGGAATGGAAATCCTGGGTTGAACATAGGGAGGCGAATGTTTGATTTAAAAACTATGCATTTGTTTTATTTGTCACGAAGTAATTCAATTGATTAAAACTATCTAACTACTTACAATAAATAGAAAAGAGAGAGAGAATAAGAGAGAGAGAGAATATTACAAACAAAAACCAAAGCGAGATGTAGAATAAACATGGAATTTCATCATAAGAACGATTGTTCATTACATTAGAAAGCGGGAAAATGGTTACACTAGAAAGCAGTAAATCTACTCTAGAAAGCAGTAAATCTATTCTAGAAAGCAGTAAAAAAGAATGGGGAGAGAGATATCCTCCTCGACGGTCGCTTGGAGGACGAGCCGGACGGGACGATGCTTGGATGAAGGAGGACGGAGTAGGATGAAGTAGAAGAACGGGAATGAGGCAGCATGTCATTGTCGTCACGGGATCCACTTCCAAAAGGGGATGAAAAATTGACTTTATCTCATGAGAAGCATCCCGGGTGTGGAACAAGCTTCTCTTGAGCTTTGGAGAGGGACAGAAGAGATGCAAGGGATGAGAATTTCATGTGGAGGGGGTTTCCTTTTATTGTTGCAAGGAGTGGGGGCATTTTTGTCATTCCAATTTTAAAAACATTAATTCAGGACCTTCGTAAGATCGGACAACTTAAATCGCACCTCCGCCCGCCTCCTCTGCGCACCCGCCCACGTGTGATTTCGCATGAAGCGTGGCGTGCGATACGGCATGAGTGCAATTGCACGCGCACGACTGTTCGATCACAATCGAATGACCAATCACACCCGCTCGCCTGCACCGCTCTCCCACTCCTGCGGATTCGAACCCACGATAGCGCCTCGTGATAAGGCACTCACCTGCTGCGCTACGTCGTCAAGATAGTCACGCGGATGAAATCTAGCATGCGCATCCACAGCCGCTGGATCAAGATCCAACGGCCCAGATTACACGTTGGATTTCCTTTGGAGAGGCAATGGCGGTCTTGAGGGTCGGTTGGACGGCTGAGATGGTGCCACGTGGTGCCATCCTGGCCGTCCATCTTCTGGATGATGTAGATGGTGCCACGGTTGTTGGATTGAGTCGATTTTCACGCCGTTAAGCTGCGATCGTCAACCCGAATCCATCCATGTTGTCGGATTTGTCATTTGAAGTGTGGATTCACACCATCTTGGCCCTTGATCTTCTAGGGTTCCCCGGTCACTAACTGATGCTACAGATATCTGATTAGGGCGATATTGGAGTCGTTGAACTCCAATCGTCGTCCTGATCACATCTGTACGGTTGGATCTTCGATCCGAGGCCTCGATAAAAAGTTTGCCCTGTCCATGAACATAAAATGAGACAATTAACCTCCATTTTATTCAAACTACTCTAAATGCAAGATGATGCATGTTATGCAACATTTATAGCATGCAATGCAATCCTATGCTTAAGAACATGCATAAACAGACATCTTAAGTAGTATAAACATGTTTACATCACTCATGCATCCTTCAACCTCCACGGCAACTGTAATCCACCATCCATCCACCAACTTCCATATCCCAACCATCCATAACACCACTCTTCCCTTAACCATAGTCAACACCAACCTCCACCCCCTTTACTCTATAAAAAGACCCATAACCACCACCATTTCCTCCATCCTTTCGCTTCATATTTTCCACCTTCATCCCACCATATCCAAGGCGAAGAGAAGAAGGAGAAGATTAAGAGGACACTCTATCCCCTTGGTGCCTTCCCCTCTTCCCTTCTCTCTTGTGCTTCCACTAGCCAGAGGAGTAGCCAGGCAAGCAAGACCTTAGGAGGAGGTCTTGAGGGTGGTGCGTGCCACCTTAGGAGGAGCCTTGTGGGTGGAGATCATCCACCCTTGGAGGAGCAAGGGCACACCCCCTAGGGCTTGTCAAGGAAGACACCAATTTGGAGGTGTTTCTCATGGGAGGAGAAGGAGAACATGTTTTCAAGCCCAAGAGCAGCTGAGCTTGGAGCAAGAAGCCTCTCCACTTCACCATTATCATCAAGAGGATGTGTTTATTTCTTTTGTATTTTCGTTTTAGAGTAGAATATTTCCTATACTTGCCTTTTGTAAAACATAATTCTACTTAGTTAAAGTTGCCTTCTTTTCATTTTTGTTGCATCTTTGCTAATTGTTGTTTCTAGCACTTTTCACTCCCTCTCTCTAATTACCCTAGGTCTCCACGTCCTAGGGTGAGCTTACAGCGAGGCCATTTTTGTCACTTAGGTACTAGCATTAGCAATTAAGTGTGATCATTTTCTCGCATACATTTGCGTAATCTCCTGTTATTTAGAAAGCCATAAAAAAATTCTTATATTCAAAAACCTAAAAAGAAAGTTGATTTCCTTTTTGTCAGGCAAGATTCTTAAAAGGTGCATTCTCACCTCCTTGGATTACCCTAGATACCACCATTATCTAGGTTTATAAATTTTGAAAGCGATTGCAAATTAGCGTGTTACAATGACTCAAAACCCACTTTTTACAAATCATGCTTTTCTTCGCATCACCTTTTGGCATCATTGCCGGGGAGGCATGACTTTTCATTTAGTAATTCTCTTGCTTGATAAGTGGATCTCATCCCCTTCTCTCTCTTCTCTCTTGTGTGTGCAAGTATTGCAGGAAGAAAGCAGGATTTTGAAAGCAAGAGCTTGAAGTTCCTTTTCTTCCAACGGATTTCAGGTTGGTTCCTCTTTCCCTGTCACATTAACCTTTGAAAACTACCAAAAAAACTACTAAACCAAGCTTTCAGGATCATAAATAATTAAATCAAGTAGAGTGGTGTCCTTAAAATTTCATTGGTTACTTGTTTGTATAATTTCACACCACTCTACCTTAAGTGTTGGTGTTCTGATTTTCGGGTCCAAACTTCTATCCAGACTTCAAAAATCAATTTTCAACACCATTGGCCTCCTAAAATCTTGAAATTTCACCCAAAGATTCCAAATCAAATTAAGAACATCTTTTCTAAATATCAGAACAATTGAAGTTCTAGAGAATTTTTAGAAATTCGTGGACCATAGGTGTCATCTCCTCTTATTTCACTATTTTGCTACTGTCTGCGAATTTTAGAATTTTTTCTACTTATACAATTTTTGGAAATTTAGTTTTCTGGAATCTTATGAAATTCTACACATCATATGAAATCACAAAAATTTTTGATGGCCGGTGGTGGTACAGAAAAGTCCAAAATACGCATGGGTATCATTTCTGGACTTTGACACCAGCACAAAGAAAAATCATAAAAAAATATCAAACAAAGTCGTAAAATCACAAAAAAATATTATTTGGAATCCTTGTTTGGGTTTCCTTCCAGTAGTTGTGTTTCTTGCTTTGTTTGGACCACAAATTAAAAAGAAAAAGCCTGAATTAATTTACTAGTAGTAACATTTCTGCTTAGGGATCATAGGGATCAATTCAATTAGGGTTTCTTTTCATTTTTTAGAGACCCACTTTTTAAAAGGAAATCTACATTGAACAATACAAATTGATTTCTTTTTTATTATGTATCTTAAACTTGTTTGAAAACTTAAAAAGAAAACCCTAAAAGACTCTATGCTAAGTCAAATCCTAAAAGCAGAAAACAAAAAAAAGTTGTGTGACAACTTTATTGATATTGGAATCACTCTTTCCAATCTTTGCATACACTAAAAAAATTGAAATAACAGGGCATTACCCCAATCAACGCCCTCCACATTCTCGTGCACAATTTGACACCCAAGCCAAAATTGAAACAAGTACTCATTTGACCACTTAAGGACTTCACCGAAACTTAGGCTTGATATCCAATATCTAAGAAGTACTAAGTGCTCCTAATTCCTTTTGAAATACGCGGTGACAGACTTAGAGGGAAGTCAAATGATGGGTGTGGGTTTACACGAGCCCCTATTGATTTTCCCAAGAAATGCTTGGGCCCAATCCACCACTTTTAGTCTAGCTGGGTAATCTTAAGAAATTGGGTTCTCTTATTAATTTCTTCCTTATTGGGTTCCCAAGTCTTAGGTTGCATTAAGGAGTCATCCTTAGGATAGTTAGGCCTAGTTGTTTGATTTGCACATTTTCTCTGATCTCATCTCTCTTCTCCTCCCCTCCCATTCTTCCATTAAGTGCATGCACGGGCGAAGGTCCTAGAATCCACATCTTAAGGGACCACTTGATTTTCCCCCCCACACCAAAAGGTCTTTGCTTTCTTCTCCTTCTTCCTCTATTTTTAATATGGAAAACAATTCAGAAATTTTGCTTCCACATCCCAACCTACCACTAATTCATGAGCTAACCCACAAGCTGACTTCACCATCCCTAACCTCTCGCATTTGGAGCTACCACAAAACCTTGAATGGCCAGGTGTTTCTTTAAATCCAAATTTAAACCCCTTTTCTCCTACGGTCAACAATTGGTTCGACTTCAACAAAGCTAACAACAATTGGCTAGGACTGTCATGAACCTAGCAAATCAGAGATCGGGTCAGCCACTCATGGAACCTCTCCTATTGCTTAAGGATTTTTATGATCCATCTAATTATGAAGAGAGACCTGGAGTTGTTATACCCCAAGGGGAATTAGAAATAAAACTTGCCATTCTGAACCTAATTATACATTTCCATGGTCATTTGAGAGAGGACCCCTTTTGCCACCTTGAAGAGCTAACTGTCCTCTCTCAAACTACTCGTTCCCACAATGTGCAGGAAGAAGTGTAGCTCATGAGACTTTTTCCTCTCCCACTAAAAGATAAAGCATCACACTAGTTTAGAATAGTCGGGTGTCCTATCACCACCTGGCCCCCATTAAAAAGCGCTTTTCTTAAAGAATTCTTTCTGATAGTTCATACAAATGCTTTACGTCGATCAATAATGACCTTTCAACAAAAATCTGGTGGACCTTTCCATGCGTCTTGGGAGAGATTTCAAGAACTTCTCAGAAGTTGTCCCCACCATGAAATTCCACGATGGCAGCTAGTCCAGATTTTCTATCATGGATTAGAAGATCAATTAAAAAGATTTGTGGATGCTTCATGTGGGGGTAATTTCCTTAATAAAAATGCCGAAAGTGTCTACCTCCTTTTTGAAGAAATGAGCGAAAACTCATTTAATATGGCTTCAATGGACACTTTTGGTAGAACCAACAACCCAAGACTTGGAGTCAATGAAATTGACTCCAAATCCACATCTATTCCAGTCACTCAAGATGATCTACACATGATAGCTCAACAACTGGATCATATGCAAATCAACCAGAAAAAAATGAAAGAAAAGCTAACCTTAAAACAAGCTCCTTATCCTAACTCACCTCACCTTCTTAGAAGAGTGAATCAGCACAATATCAATGCTACCTCTGCTGGGCAGCAATTTTCTTCTGATTTCTCATAAGATCTGTTGACTGGGAATTTTGATTACATGAATCAAAATCTTCTTGACTCCACCACTGAAAACATCTCTACTCTGTAGGAGAAATTTAGAAATCCCTCCAATACTTACAATCAAAACTAGAGGACCAACTCGAATCCCTCCTGGAAAGCCCCAAATCAGGTTCCACTTCCCAAACAAAATAAATTTGGGAATTATGGGCAAAACTTATATCAACTTAGGCCATCCTAGGAAGATATCAACACCTAGGTCATGACGACTCTGCATGGTATGTAGAATCAAATGATGGAAGTAACCTACATGATAACCAACTTGCAACATCAAGTTAAGGTTACTCTTGATCATAGACCTGCTGGCAATCTACCATCCCAACCCATGCTGAACTCTAACAATCAACGGAATCAATATCAAGGTGGACATCCCAGTTAACCTATCCACCTAGCACCCCAACACCCGCTGGGTTTTAATCAAAATTAGGCCCCCCATCCTCCTCCCAGAAACAACCATACTGCAAATGTAGTAACTTTGAGGAATGGGAAAACCACTCATGATACCCTTCCTACTCAAGAAATCTGCCTAAAAGGAAAGCAGATCAGCTTTTCTCCCTCTTCTTCTAACCCCATTCAGGAACCCAAAAATGCACAACAGGTACACCCAACACCTTTTCCACAAGCCCTTCACTCTTCACAAACTAGAAAAAAGAAATCTGAGCCCACTGATAAGGAATTGATGGATCTTTTTCGGCAAGTAGAAATCAAAATCTCTCTCCTAGATGCCATAAAATACATTCCTGCATATGCCAAATTCTTGAAAGATTTGTGTACCACAAAAAGGCAGCCTAGAAACCTATGAGAGGTGATCCTTCTAGAGATTGTAAGCTCAGTTGTATAGAGCAAACTTCCTCTGAAAGGAAAAGATCCAGGCACCCCCCTAATTCAAGTAGTCATTAATGACACTTCATTTGACCGCACCCTATTGGATCTTGGTGCCTCAATTAATCTCATCCCAACTATTGTTTTTGAGGAATTCAAGATCGGTGAATTAAAGCCGGTCGTGGTAACACCTCAACTAACGGACTGATCTACAATTAAACCCAAGCTGATTGTTGAGGACGTAATAGTCCAGGTCAAACATTGTCTATTTGCCATAGACTTTTTAGTTCTAGATGTAAAGGTACCGGAAGCTTTGAAGAATGCCCCTATAATTATTGGAAGACCATTCTTAGCCACCGCCAAAGCCAATATTGATTGTGACTCTGGAAAGATGAAGATCATGTGTGGCAGTGAATCTATTACCCTAGATATTTTTCAAACTTCTAGGCATTTCCAAGAGCCAGATTTCTTTGATGACTTGGATTCGAACATTGAAAGTTTGGTGGGGGAAACAATGCTGATTTCACACTTGGGTTCCTGTTTTGCAATTCGCATGATTCCTGAACAATCTAATTTGCCTTACCCTCCCACCCTAACCACATCTTCTCAATCTGACACTTCATTTAACTCTCTCCCTCTAATTTCACCTCTCACTCCACAAGCAGAAACCATTTTGGAGCCGAGCCCTCAACTGGAATTAAAACCCTTGCCTGACTCCCTTAAATATGTTTTCCTTGGTCCAAACCAGACCATGCCCCTGATTATCAATTTTGGACTTTTTGGGGCACAAGAGGAAAAACTTCTCCAAGTATTGAGCAAACACAGAAAAGCTATTAGTTGGACGCTTTCTAATCTAAATGGTATTAATCTATCCTATTGCACCCATCAAGTTTATCTTGAGGATGATTCTCACCCCTCCCGCCAACCACAAAGGCGCTTGAACCCTAATATGCAGGAGGTGGTAAAAAAGGAGATTATAAAGTGGCTTGATGCTGATATCATCTACCCCATTTTTGACAGCTCCTAGGTTAGTCCGACACAAGTAGTTCCTAAAAAGGCTAGACTAACAGTTGTCACTAATGAACATGGGGAAAATATAACCACTCGGATCGCTTCTTCTTGGGATGTGTGCATTGATTACAGAAAATTGAACATCGCCAATAAGAAGGACCATTTTTCGCTCCCATTTATTGATCAAATGTTGAAGTAGTTAGCCAGATGTGATTACTACTGCTTTCTTGATGGTCATTCGGGCTATAATCAAGTTGCGGTCCATCCTAAGGATCAAGAAAAAGCCACATTCACTTGCCCCTTTGAAACCTTTGCTTCCGAAGAATGCTTTTCGGCTTTTGCAACACACTTGCAAGTTTCAATGGTGTATGCTTGCAATTTTTTCAAACCTGGTAGGTGAATGTCTAGAAGTCTTTATGGATGACTTCTCTGTATTTGGAGATGCTTTTGATCTTTGTCTTAGAAATCTTGAAAGAGCTCTCCAAAAATGCATAGAAGTTAACCTTGTCCTCAGTTGGGAAAAAAGTCATTTTATGGTCTAGGAAGGCATTGTCCTGGGCCATGTTATTTCCAAAAGTGGAATTGCGATAGATCGAGCTAAAATTGATGCTATCTCCAAGCTCCCACCACCCACTTCTGTAAAATAGATCTGATCTTTTTTAGTGCATGTGGGCTTCTACCCCCATTTCATTAAAAATTTTTCCCAAATCTCCAAGCCCTTAAGTCAATTACTTACCAATGACCAGCCTTTTTACTTCAATGCCCAATGCTTGCAGAGTTTTTATCAGCTGAAGAAGACTGTCACAGAGGCACCCATTTTACAGGGAGCTAACTAGAATTGTCCCTTTGAATTAATGACTAATGCCTTTGATTTTGCTGTGGAAGCTGTTCTAGGGCAATGAATTGACAAGAAACCCGTTGTCATCTACTACGCTAGCAAAATGCTTGATGATGCACAAAAAAATTACATAGTTACTGTAAAAGAACTTCTTGTCATTGTCTTTGCCCTAGAAAAATTTCGCTCTTATCTGTTGGGGTAACATGTCACAGTATACACTTACCACTCAGCACTTAAAATATCTACTGACCAAGAAGGATGCGAAATCCCACCTTATCTGTTAGATCCTACTGCTCTAGGAATTTGACCTAGAAATCAAGGATAAAGCGGGATCGCAAAATGTAGTGGCCGATCATCTCTCTCATCTTATGATGAGTGATATGTTGAACCCCCTTGATAAATTCCCTGATGAGACAATCTTAGCTGCCATTACCCTCCCATGGTTTGCACCTATTGCAAACTACCTAGCAACAGAACAAATCCCATCTGATTGGCCAAAAACCAAAAGGGATAAGTTCTTTGCTGACATTAAATATTATTTTTCGGAGGAGCCTGACCTTTTCCGCATTTGTGCCTATCAGGTCATTAGATGGTGTGTCCCAGATTCAGAACTCCATGATATTCTGACACATTGTCACTCAATGGCCTGTGGCGGACATATCTCAGGCAAGAAAACTGCAGCTAAGGTCCTCAATTCTGGATTCTTTTGGCCCAGCTTGCCCAAAGATGCTCGTTCCTTTGTTTGGTTTTGCGTGCGTTGCCAGAGCATCGGCAACATGACTCGGAAGGATATGATGACCCTAAATAGAATCTTAAAGGTTGAAATTTTTAATGTATGGAGCATCGACTTCATGTGACCGTCCATCAACTCTTGTGGTTATTTATATACACTAGTCGTAGTCGACTATGTATCAAAGTGGATTGAAGCAATACCCACACGCACTAATGATCGTAAAGTGGTTGTTGAATTTATCAAGAAAAACATTTTCTTGAGATTCAACATTCCTAAGGCCATCATCGGTGACGGCTTATCACATTTCACTCACTCTCAATTCCATCACCTTCTTTCTAAATATAGGGTTAATCATAAAATTTCCACTCCTTACCACCCCCAAACAAATGGCTACGCGAAAGTTTCTAACTGCGAGATAAAAAACATTTTACAAAAGATGTTTAGGCCTGATGGTAAAGACTGGTCTAATAAATTGGGCAATGCTTTATGGGTCTACCGGACCGCTTTCAAAACTCTACTAGGCATGTCTTCTAACCATCTAATTTTTGGAAAGGCATGCCATCTTCCGGTAGAACTTGAACATAAAGCTTTTTGGGTAATAAAATAATTAAATATGGATTTATCTAAAGTCGGTACCCACAGTAAATTGCAATTAACAGAATTGGAAGAATTATGTAACTTTTCTTATGAAAACGCATGGCTTTATAAAGACCGAACAAAGAAGTTTCATGATAAATATATCTTTCCAAAACATTTTGATGTCAATCAACATATTTGGCTTTTTGATGCTACATTACGTATTTTTCCTGGAATATTAAAATCCACACGGACCAGCACTTTTATTGTCCTCAAAACATATCCATATGGCACTGTTGATCTTCTCGATCCTAAGACGAACACTACTTTTCAAGTCAACGGCAGCATTTAAAGCCCTATCTCGATAATACTCTGAATCTTCCATTCGATATGCTTGATTTAACTAAACTACCCACTAATGATCATTAATGCAATTCACGTCCGGTTGAATAGTGTAAAAGATATCACTGGATGGGAGGTAGCCCATCATTTTTTTCCCACTTTTCATTTTCTCTTTTCTTCAGAGGTTTTTGTAGAATCTGTAAATCACAAGCACACAAGATGGGGGGATGAATAGTGTGGGAAATAAAAATTGCAAGACAAAACAAACCACAAAAACAGAGGCACAAGATATAAAGTGTTTCCCCTCACTTGGGTACTCCACTACCTAAGTCTCCTGACTTAGGATTTTTAACCCGATTCCCTCAACTCAAAGGGAATCAATTTACTAATATCAGAGGTAATTAACGGGTTACCACAACCCAATTACAAGATATGAAAAGTGATAAAGGTACAGGTGTAAGCAAAAATGAAAGTAGGAGCTATCAACTATTTCCTAAGTCTCCAACAAGAATATATCTTATAAGAAGTATAACCAAATCTAACCAAAAAAACTAAGGCATAAAACAGATGATTGAATTCAGAAAAACACGATTGCCTTTGATGATTTGTTGTAAATGATGAGAGGCCATCAAAGGTATGCAATAAACCAAGATCTTTTCCAGCTTGAAAATTGAGAATTGAAGGTGTAGGCAAGAGTATAAATTTTTTAAGAGATGTGTCAAAAACAACACTCAAAGAGTGCTTATATAGGCCACTAATTACCTCTCCCATGAATTCTAGCCGTTAGGGGTATTTTAGGAACATTAGAAATATGATTAATTGCAAACTAGCTATTCAGACTGATCATAATGGTTAGTTGGTACCGGTACTAAACTCTTGGTACCGGTACTGACTGCATACAATCAGTACAACCATATTACTGAGTACCGGTACTCATTATGAGTACCGGTACTTGTGACGCATAGTTTTAGGTCCTGTGACCTACATGTACCGGTACTCATGATGAGTACTGGTACTTGTAAGGTCCAGGCAAAAACCCAATTCACAAACTGTGACCAGTTGATACCGGTACTCACGATGAGTACCGATACTTGATATTCACAGTTTGGAACTTAGGTCCAAACCTGTGCTTAGCAAGTACCAAAGATCATTAATGTAAATCAATTAGAGAAATCCAATCTACTCTAGGCGACTTTGTTTTGAAAGAGTCGATTTTGAGTTAAGAACCGAGTAAATGAACGATATTCTGAAACCTAGTTATCTCTACTTTGATTTTAACATCTAGCTTATGTTTTACTTGTTTGGAGACATACAAAAATTCTATGATACAATAAAAACTAAAGTCTTCAAAACTTCTTCCTTCATGTGCAATCTTTTTTGCTTGCATCCACAAATTCTTTTGGCCTGAAATTACTTCATAAACATATTAGATTTTAAGACAGTTTTGTTAACACCAAAACACAGAAGAGAGATGGAACTAGGGTCTAACAATCTCCCCCTTTTTGATGTTGACAAAAAAAATAAGATACTCATATTAAAGCTAAATAGAGACTTAATAAGAGAAGAATAAAAAAACTCCACAAGCGAGTGAAAAACCTCCCCCTCAAACTAAGCTCTCCTTATTTTAGATATGATGTATCCATTTATTCATTTCATTTGTCTCCCTTTTTGTCAAGCAAGCAAAAAAAATGAGCAAATACCATAAAGCATGACATTATCAAACAAGTCCACATTATCAAACAAAACATCAACTTTCATAACATGATAAAGTTCATGACACAAAAGAAATATTAAGAGCCATAGAAGTTTAACAATCTTAAGAGTCATACAAGCAACAACAAGCTTACATACTTAAAAAACTAAACTAATTTCTATGACGCTTTTGTTGGTGCTAGAGCACCACGATCATTTGTTTTGATGATAACAAAACACGTGTTATTTAACATTTGCAATTTGAGTCCTAGATTTCAGGTCAATTGCAAATGAGGACGTGTTTAGACGGAGTTCAAGCTTGCATCCAGGACAGATTGGAGGAGCTTGACGGAAAACACAGGAGGTTCGCGTGGAGCGAAAGATTGGAGATGGAAGACAAGAAGAATAGGATAGATTCTTTTTTATCCTTTCATGTATCTCTTGTATTTATTTTCTTGCTCTTTTTGATTCCTTAGAACATTATGTTAAAGAGCCTCAAAGTACCCTAAAAGTAGTCCTAGGAACACCTGCACAACCCTAGGATACTTAGGTTTTCTGTAGAATACTTAGAAAACCAATATAGGGCTCAAACAGCATTTCCAGACGTCTAATCCCAAAATCAGACATCTGGTAAAGAATTTTAAGACGTCTGACTGTTGTTTCAGACGTCTGATAACTGTTAGGCTGGACATAGTTCTGTCTGATGAAATCAGACATCCAGACCTTAGACCAGACGTCTTAGAAGACGTCTGATGACTTTGCCAGACGTCCAATTAGTGGACCGTTGGCTGGCTTAGAAAACACTGAAGATTATGACCGTTAGAGCCTTATCAGACGTCCATAGGACTTACCAGACGTCTGATAAATGACCGTTTTGCCTCGGCTGACCCAAAATCTCTTCTCAGAGATTTTCTAGCCGTTGCAACGTTTGGAAATCAATTCCCACAGTAAAAGTAGGTTTCCAGACGTCCAGACATAGTTCCAGACGTCCTGTATGTCGTCTGATGGACTTGCACAAAAACCCTGTTTAGATCTGATTCGAGTCAGGGAGAAACCCGCATAGAATCAGACGTCTGACCTTGGAATCAGACGTCTTAAAGTGGCCTTCCAGACGTCTGATACCAGAGTTAGACGTCTGATAACCCTGTCAAATGCAATCATTGTCCTGATTTCGGCCTGATTCTCTTGGGCTTTGCACCCAACAGCTATGGAAGCTTTTCCAAGCCTTCCAAAGCCTTCCTAAGGCCTCTATAAATAGAGGGGAACCTTTGTAACACAAACACACTCAAAAAGGACAACATAAGAGACACTTAGAAATACACTTGGATACACTTAGCTACACATTTTCACACTCTTGTGTCCAAGAAGTTCTTGCTCTCCAAGCTCAAGCTCTACATCTTGAGAGCATCAAACAGTTTGCGCGCCCGCTCTCCCGCTGTTGATAACGAGAGCGACGTAGCGCCAACGCGTGGCACACGCACCGCGTCATCGTCGACGCACTCCTTGCAAAGGGGAGTTTCCTATTTCCTATAGAAGCTAGGTTTAATTTTGTTGGCTCTATAGGACTGTTGTTTATTTTATCTTTGTATTTTGGTTGGGTATTCGCTTTGCGAATTCCCGTCTCCTTCGTGGGACAAAATCCTTCTCGTGGAGAGAAGGGGTTGAGGAACGCTACCCTCGTACTTGTAGCGTGGTTGTATTGAGGTTGAATCACCCTCGTTCAAAGTGATTCGGTTAGTGGATTTGATCAACTAGGTTGATCGGAAAATCCTAACTCGAGAGGGTTAGGTGGTGGTTTTCACCCGGTTTGGGTTTCCACCTAAAAATCTTTGTGTACATTTTGTGATTGCCTATTTTTGTGAGATTGCTTTATATATTTTCAATTCCGCATTTTTTTGTCACGCTGATCTCACCCCTCCTAGTACAAGGGACGAACCTTCAATTGGTATCAGAGCAGGTCTTGCTATTTCGGCGTAACAACCCGGCAAGAGATCAAATGGAGGGAAGCACATCAGCAATCAGGATCTCCGAGGGGCAGTCCACAACCCGTCCGCCGTTCTTCGACGGGAGCAACTACCCCTACTGGAAGTTGCGGATGAAGACGTGGCTTCAAGCCACCGACTTCACAGTCTGGGCCAGGTGCGAGACCCCCTTCGACATCCCAGAGAAACCGGCCAGAGGATACTCGCAGCAGCAGATCCGGGAGCTCTCTCTCAACGCGAAAACAATGAACGCGTTGTATTGCGCGCTCAGCCGGGAGGAGTTCAACAGAATCTCGCAGTGCGCCACCGCATACGAGATTTGGTACACACTCGAGGTAACTCATGAAGGTACCTCTAAGGTAAAAACCTCAAAAATTAATTTACTTTCTCAAGAATTTGAATCTTTTTCAATGAAATCAACGAGTCTTTAAGTGAGATGAACACTAGGTTCACTCTCATTGTAAATAACTTGAAAGCTTTAGGAAAGACTTTCATCAAGGGGGAGCTTCAAGGGAAGCTTCTTCGTTCCCTTGGACCGGAGTGGGAACAGAAAGTCACCGCCATCGAGGAGGTGAACGAAATGGAGGAGCTCAACATGGAAGATCTCCTAGGCAATCTGATGGCCTACGAGACTAAGTTGAAGCAGAAGAAGAAGGATACACCGGAGCATAAACCAAAGAAGACTCTCGCCTTCAGAGCCGCGTCGGATAGCGAGGTAAGTTCCGACGACGAAGACTTTAGAATTTTACTTAAAAATTTTTCCAAGTTTTGTAGGGAATTAAAGAAAAAGAAAAAGGAGAAGAAGGAAAGCCCGAGACGTTGCTACCACTGCAACGGGAAAGGGCATCTGCGACCAGAATGCCCTCTTCTCAAAAAGGAGAAAAAGAAGGCGTTCCAAGCCACTTGGGACGATTCAAGCTCGGAGGAAGAAGAAGAAGAAGAAACCGCTTGCTTTGGTTTCATGGCCAGAGGAACCAATAGCGACAGTGAAAGCGGAAGCGACTCCGACGACGAGGTAAATTTTGATTTACAAGAAGCTTTTAATGAATTATTCGATATTAGTAAATCACTTAAAATAGAAAACAAAAGCATGAAGAAGAACCTTAGTTTTCTTAGAAATGAAAATGATAGGTTAGAAAAACAACTCAAGGATATAGAGACTAGTCCTAAGGATAATAACCTGTTATTAGAAAATCAAGACCTCATCAATGAAAATAATAAATTGATTGAGGAAAATAATAGTCTAAAGCTAGAAATTTCTGATTTAAAGACTAAGATGGATATTATAGAAAAAGAAATCGCATGTCTTAGGAAAAATTCTAACAAATTAATCAACAAAGTTGATAATTTTTATAGCCCTAAGGTTGAGAAAGGATCTCCATCAAGGAGACCTTCTAACAAATCCGGATCCAAGCTCACTTGGATACCAAAAAAAAAAATAGAATCTTGTTTTGTAGGGTTCAGGGATGACTACAACATAAAGGACTGGACCTACAATCTCAAGGCTGGTCAACTTAAGTTGGGAGAACCAATGAGTAGACCAAGGAGGAGAAGAAGAAGATCGACGAGACGGCGAACAAACGACGGACCCGCCGCACGTCGACCACCGGATTGGAGACCGGCGCCGATGCCCAGGCCTCCAAGCTACGGATGGGAGCCCCATCCGATGTGGCATCCACCACCACCATTCGGGCCATTTTATTGGCCATGGTAGGTGAGGTAAAAATTCTTAACCCTATCTTATTATCATAAGCATTTAGATAGGGGGAGTTAAAAAATGATGAGCTAATTGTCAATTTTTAAGGGGGAGATGTAAGGTAGCTAAATTTCCTTTAGTAAGGGGGAGAAAAATAATAGCTATCGCATTGTTACAAAAAGGGGGAGAATATTACCTTTGTTAAAATAAACTCATAGAAGAGCATGTTTTAAGGGGGAGTTATAGGAAATGTAAAATCAATTAAACCTTTTTGATAATGTCAAAAAGGGGGAGGATTTTTATGCATTATTATTTACGGTTTTGTCATCATCAAAAAGGGGGAGATTGTTGGTGCTAGAGCACCACGATCATTTGTTTTGATGATAACAAAACACGTGTTATTTAACATTTGCAATTTGAGTCCTAGATTTCAGGTCAATTGCAAATGAGGACGTGTTTAGACGGAGTTCAAGCTCGCATCCAGGATGGATTGGAGGAGCTTGACGGAAAACACAGGAGGTTCGCGTGGAGCGAAAGATTGGAGATGGAAGACAAGAAGAATAGGATAGATTCTTTTTTATCCTTTCATGTATCTCTTGTATTTATTTTCTTGCTCTTTTTGATTCCTTAGAACATTATGTTAAAGAGCCTCAAAGTACCCTAAAAGTAGTCCTAGGAACACCTGCACAACCCTAGGATACTTAGGTTTTCTGTAGAATACTTAGAAAACCAATATAGGGCTCAAACAGCATTTCCAGACGTCTAATCCCAAAATCAGACGTCTGATAAAGAATTTTAAGACGTCTGACTGTTGTTTCAGACGTCTGATAACTGTTAGGCTGGACATAGTTAGTTCTGTCTGATGAAATCAGACGTCCAGACCTTAGACCAGACGTCTTAGAAGACGTCTGATGACTTTGCCAGACGTCCAATTAGTGGACCGTTGGCTGGCTTAGAAAACACTGAAGATTATGACCGTTAGAGCCTTATCAGACGTCCATAGGACTTACCAGACGTCTGATAAATGACCGTTTTGCCTCGGCTGACCCAAAATCTCTTCTCAGAGATTTTCTAGCTGTTGCAACGTTTGGAAATCAATTCCCACAGTAAAAGTAGGTTTCCAGACGTCCAGACATAGTTCCAGACGTCCTGTATGTTGTCTGATGGACTTGCACAAAAACCCTGTTTAGATCTGATTCGAGTCAGGGAGAAACCCGCATAGAATCAGACGTCTGACCTTGGAATCAGACGTCTTAAAGTGGCCTTCCAGACGTCTGATGCCAGAGTTAGACATCTGATAACCCTGTCAAATGCAATCATTGTCCTGATTTCGGCCTGATTCTCTTGGGCTTTGCACCCAACGGCTATGGAAGCTTTTCCAAGCCTTCCAAAGCCTTCCTAAGGCCTCTATAAATAGAGGGGAAACTTTGTAACACAAACACACTAAAAAAGGACAACATAAGAGACACTTAGAAATACACTTGGATACACTTAGCTACACATTTTCACACTCTTGTGTCCAAGAAGTTCTTGCTCTCCAAGCTCAAGCTCTACATCTTGAGAGCATCAAACAGTTTGCGCGCCCGCTCTCCCGCTGTTGATAACGAGAGCGACGTAGCGCCATCGCGTGGCACACGCACCGCGTCATCGTCGACGCACTCCTTGCAAAGGGGAGTTTCCTATTTCCTATAGAAGCTAGGTTTAATTTTGTTGGCTCTATAAGACTGTTGTTTATTTTATCTTTGTATTTTGGTTGGGTATTCGCTTTGCGAATTCCCGTCTCCTTCGTGGGACAAAATCCTTCTCGTGGAGAGAAGGGGTTGAGGAACGCTACCCTCGTACTTGTAGCGTGGTTGTATTGAGGTTGAATCACCCTCGTTCAAAGTGATTCGGTTAGTGGATTTGATCAACTAGGTTGATCGGAAAATCCTAACTCGAGAGGGTTAGGTGGTGGTTTTCACCCGGTTTGGGTTTCCACCTAAAAATCTTTGTGTACATTTTGTGATTGCCTATTTTTGTGAGATTGCTTTATATATTTTCAATTCTGCATTTTTTTGTCACGCTGATCTCACCCCTCCTAGTACAAGGGATGAACCTTCAGCTTTCTAATAAGTGGTTGTTCATCCTCATCATTGTCGTCATCATTGTCATTGTCATCATCATTGTTGTTGTCATCATTATCATCATCGTCGTTGCCGTCGTCATCATCATCGTCGTCTTCTTCATACGAAACATTTTCTTCATCTTCCGTGTCTTCTTCTTCCTCATCTTCATGGATAATAGGTTCTTTTTCTGCTACAAAAGATGGATCTTGAAAGTGCTTCTGTCTTCTTTCACTATATTCCAAAGGTGCTTTTGGTTGAGTCTGTTTCCGTTGTTTGGTTTGTTGAGTGGAAGATGCAACATAGGAAGACTTAAGAGACATAGAAAGATCATGAAATTTGCGTTCCATGTGACAGAAGACAAAATTCAGATTGGCTAAATTTTGACCAATATAATTGAAAGTATTGGTCATATAGGGATCAGTGCCAGACTCATGATATAGGTTCCTCCAAGGAGTTTCAGCTTTCGGAAATGGATAGGTAATGGGGACAAAAGCCGAAGATGATTCAGGAGGTGGATGAGAAGAAGATTGAGCATTTGGATCAACTTCATCATCTTCATCATCACTAGTAGATTCCTCTCTAGCGGGTTTCACTCCCATTTTCCGGAGAGTAGTCCATTTGAAATAGATCACTTTTCTAAGAGGAGTGAAATTAGAAAGGTCAATTTTATTTTTATGAAATATGTGAGACACTAAGATATCTAAGGGTAAAGCCGATGGACGGTAATGAGGTCTAAGAAAGTGAATGAAAATTGTGTTCCAGTTGACCGGAAATCTTGTAATGATAGCAAAAATTAAGGGTAAAATCTCAATAGGAATTTTGTGAAAACCTAAATTTTTATCCCTTAAATTCCATGCAAAAATACAGAAAAGGACACGAGCAAAAAGAGTCATGTTGGGAGCAACCAATGCTCTGGCCTGGCAATTGGGAAGCAATAGAGTTTCGTGAATTTTGTGAGTAGGAAATTGCTCCTTAAATGTGTTAAAAGGATGACCTTCATTAGGGCATTGGGTGATCGTTGATAAAAATTTAGGAGTAATGGTGATTTTTTGACCAAAAACTTTGGATGTTAAGACAAGATGGCCTCGATTTTCTTGTTCTTGAAGATTAGCAAAAAATAGACAATTAACATCAGGGTAAACTCCAGGAACATCAGCAAAAAATGACTGATCAAAGAAATGCATAAGATGTTGTTTGGAAAGATAGGTAGTAAACTCAGATTTGAAGAGAAAAATCTTTCCACTCAATAGGCCTACAATAATGGAGTTTTAGGCTTTTATACCAATCAAATTTTGATTTAGCATCCTCATTGATGCAATACTTGTGGAAGGCATCTTGAGGTGCTTGTCCCTTACATTTAGATTTAGGTGCCATTTGAAAACATGCAACAACAAGGAATAGGAAATACAATTAGAGATAAAGATAATGTGTTCAAGTAACAACACATTTTAGCTTACATGTACCGGTACTGGTGATTGGTACCGGTACTGCTTGGTTTCTGTCCCAACCAGAGATTTGAGCTAGTACCGGTACTCATCTTTAGTATCGGTACCTGCTTTGTAAAGCAGGCACTGTTGCACTCAGCGAGTACCGGTACCATCTGGTACCCAATGGAAACATATAGCAGCAGAAGAAATGACGTCAAGAAAAGATCAAACAAGATGTAGAACGACTCATGGAAACAAGATTTGATGAGAAGAGAAGAATGTACCTAGGGTATGAAGATTGGAGATGATTCTTCTTCTTCTTGACAAGGGCTTGGAGAGACTTGTGGTGGAACTAGGGTTTGGTTGTGATGAAATGAGGCAAGTGTTTGCACTTGACCTCTTTTATATGGGATGGGTCATGTGCTTGTCACATGACCACTTAAGTGGTTGAGAGAAGAAAAAATTGACAACTTAGATGTTGAAAAAATAATTTAATCAACAACCTAAGTTAAGCAACCAAATTTTAAACAACACCTTGGTATTTCTAGACATATGGAAATATTACAATTTACCCCTCTTTTACTAAGCATGGGTAATTTGCAAGAAATCCCTCAAGAATTTTCATAAATACAAACAAAGTTCATATCAAACAAATTATTAGATTAGAATCTCTTTTATTGTACAAAGTCCTAATTTTCTCCTTATAAAGTAGAATCTCTCTACAGCAAGAGGATTTGTAAAGATGTCAGTCAATTGGTTTTGAGTGTCAATGAATTCTAATTGAATAGAGCCTGAAGAACATTATCTCTGAGGAAATGATGTCTAATGTCTATATGTTTGGTACGTGAATGATGTACCGGATTTTTGGATAGATTTATTGCACTTGTATTATCACATAATATCTTGGATTGTGCAAAAATCAATCCAAAGTTGGACAAAGTCTATCTCATCCAAATGACCTGAGAGCAAGCAAGTGAAGCTGCAATATACTTTGTTTCAGTCGTAGAAAGTGAAACACAAGTCTACTTATAGAACCATGAGACTAGAGATTCTCCAATAAAATGACATGTGCCGCTTGTGCTCTTTCGATCTATCCGACTCCCTGTATATTCTGCATCACTATAGGATAATAGATCTAAGGATTGTGCTTTAGGATAGAAATGACCAAGGTCTTTTGTGTTGTTTAGGTATCTAAATATTCTTTTTACTGCATTAAAATGAGATTCCTTGGGTTCGAATTGGAATCCCGCACATAAACATGTAGCAAAAAGACTATCAGGTCTAGAAGCTGTGAGATATAGTAGTGAACCTATCATTCCCCGGTATTTCTTTTCATCTACTCTCTTGCTAGATAAATCTTCACCAAGAGAAGTAGATAGAGCAATCGGAGTCTCTTTGCCATTTACATTTTCAAAGTCAAATTTCTTGAGAATTTCAAGAACATATTTTGTTTGACTAATGTAAATTCCTGTGTCTAATTGTTGAATTTGAAGTCCTAAAAAGAATCTGAGTTCACCCATCATACTCATTTCAAACTCAGTCTTCATAGTCTCACAGAAATGTTGACACAGGGACTCCTTATTTGATCCAAATATAATATCCTTGACATATATTTGAACCAATAAGATGTCATTACCTTCTTATTTTACAAAAAGAGTTGAATCAACAACTCTAATTCTAAAATCATGCTGAAGAAGAAAGGTCCTGAGCCTATCATACTAGGCCCTGGGAGCTTGTTTAAGTCCATATAATGCCTTATTGAGCTTGTATACATGCTCTAGGTGTGCTGGGTCCTCGAACCGGGAGGCTGAAGAACATAAACTTCTTCCTTAATATAACCATTAAGAAAAGTGCTCTTGACATCCATTTGATATAACTTGAAGTCCTTTGCACTTGCAAAGGCAAGTAGCATCCGTATGGACTCCAAGCGAGCAACAAGAGCATATGTCTCATCAAAGTCAATACCCTCTTGTTGGTTATAGCCTTGAGCTACAAGTCTGGCTTTATTCCTAGTCACTGAACCAGATTCATCCAATTTATTTCGGAACACCCACTTGGTTTCAATGATGGAATTACCCTTTGGAGCAGGTACCAAGTTCCATACATTGTTCCTAGTAAATTGGAGTAGCTCCTCTTGCATAGCTACAACCCATGATTCATCCTTTAATGCCTCATCAACTTTCTTGGGTTCAAGTTGTGAAACAAAGGAATTAAGGACAAAATCAACACTAAAGTGAGATCGGGTTTTTACACCTTGTTCAATATCACCAATAATCTATTCTTTAGGGTGACCCTTATGGTGTACCCATTCTTTTTGAAGATCATGTACATTTCGTGTATCTTCTATTTTTAATATATCAATGAAGGGGGTATCTTCATCAGGATCTAAATGATTTGGTTCCAGTTCACCTAAGTTTGTTTCATCAAATGAAACATGCAAGGATTCTTCAATGACAAAAGTCCTTTTATTAAAGACTCGATAAGCTTTGCTTCTTGTTGAATAGCCAATAAAAATGCCTTCATTGCCTTTAGCATCAAACTTATCAAGCCGGTCACGGGTGTTTAATAAATAACATCTGCTTCCAAACACCCTAAAATATGATATCTTAGGAGAGTTCTTATAATAAAGCTCATATGGAGTTTTCTTAATAATAGGCCTTAAAAGTGTTTGATTTAGAACATAACATGCCATATTAATAGCTTCTGCCCAGAAATATTTTTGAAGCCCAAACTCCAAGAGCAAAGTTCGGGTGCATTCTTGTAGAGTGCGATTCTTGCACTCTACAACACTATTTTGAGATGGAGCCCGAGGAAATGAAAATTCATGGGTTATGCCAGAATTGACACAAAAGCTTGAAAATTTTTTATTTTCAAATTCACCCTCATGATCAGTCCTAAGTCTAAGAATAGAGGATGAATTTTCCTTTTGAAGTCTTTGAGTAAGACTTAGGAAGGAATCAAATGAGTCATCCTTATGTTTCAAGAAGATGACCCAAGTGAACCTAGAGAAGTCATCAACAATAACTAGGCAAAATTTTGATCCATTTACACTCTCAAATCGTGTTGGTCCAAATAGATCAAGGTGTAACAACTCTAAATGTCGTGTTGTTGAAACTAAGTCTTTAGGTTTAAAAGAAGCTTTGTGCATTTTTCCGAGTTCACACGACTTGCACAAAACATCCTTCTTATAAGTTAGTTTAGGTAGGCCCCTTACTAACCCATTTTTGGCTAACCTATTAAGATGTTTGTGATTAATGTGACCTAGCCTACGGTGGCAAAGATCTACTTCAATATGGGAGGTAAGCAGACATTTTACATACTTCTCTTTTGAAAAATGAAGAGCATAGATATTTTCATATCTAAAGCATTCAATTAAAACCTTATTTGTTCGTTCTTTTAATATTTTGAATCCAACTTTAGTGAGCAAAACATCACATCCATTATCACATATTTGACTAACACTAAGCAGGTTATGTTTTATGTTTTCTACTAAAAGAACACTACGTGCCTGCTTAGAAGAGTTTCCTATTGTACCTTCACCAATAATGCAACAACGGTTGTTGTCGCCCAACTTGACGTGTCCTCCATCTTCGATTTTGGTCCATTTGATAAAGAGGTTGGAGTGTCCCGTCATGTGCTTGGAACATCCACAGTCTAGGATCCATTTGTCCTTTTTGACCTGCAAGACAATTTATTAAATCTATTTTAGGTACCCATTTTCTTTGGGGTCCTTGATGGTTAGTACTTTTCAAATCCTTAGGTTTATAGATCACTTTAGTGTTAGATCTATAATTCTTAGGATTCTTGATCTTTTGATAAATCCATGCATGTCCAGGTGCATGTGATTTATTTTGTGTGTTCTTCTTATTATTGAACTTGGCTTTTAAATTATTACAAAATTTCGTATTTAACCTAGTCGTTGTTTTTAAATTATTTAAAGTGTCCTCAAAGTGTTCATAAATACCTTCTAATTCTATTATTTTTGCATGTAATTGATTGTTAGTTTCTTTGGACATATCTAATTCTATTTCTAAACATGATTTCTCTATTTCTAGAGTTCTATAACTATCATGCAAAACCTTATTTTTCTTCTTAATCATCCTAGCTTTATTATATAAATCTTCATATGCTTGTACTAATTTATTAAAGGTGACTTCAGAATCTACCTCATTTTCCGAGTTGTCATCGTTTGCCATCAAGCAAAGATGTGCAACTTTTGTTTCTTCAGATTCTTCAGAAGATGATTCCGCGTCGGAATCAATATCATCCCAAGTTGCCTTATATGCCTTTCTTGAAGTCTTCTTTTTCTTTCGATCGAGTTCTTTGTCCTTCTTTTCTTCCTTCTTCTTAATCATTGAACAATCTTTTCGTACGTGCCCCTTCTTCTTGCACTCAAAACAAATAATGTCATTTGAAAATTTATTGACTTTCTTACCTTGTTTTCGGAAGAATCTTCTAAATCTTCTCGTTAGAAGAGCAAGCTCTTCTTCTTCGTTGGAATTTGAGTCATCAAAGTCTGATACCTCCTTTAAAGCTTTGAAAGCAAGCTCCTTTTTTCTGCTTAGGGATTTTTCTTCATTCTTCTTCATATTTCCCAACTGAACTTCATATGCCATGAGGCTTCCAATTAACTTATCTAAGGAGAGAGTAGAAAGATCTTTCGCCTCTTGAATGGCTGTGGTCTTTGGAGACTAGTTGCTTGTAAGGGATCTTAAGATTTTCCTTACAAGTTGTTCCTCCTTCAGCTTGACTCCAAGATTCTTCATTGGTTTCAGGATCTCTCCAAATCTTATGTACATCCCTTTGACTGTTTCACCTTTCTACATTCTGAAACACTCATAGCTTTCTGTTAGAATAGAAATATGTGTTTCTTTAATTTTACTCGTACCTTCATAGGTGACTTGCAATGTGTTCCATATCTCATATGTGGACTCGCATGCGGAGATACTTTTAAATTCTTCCCTTGATAATGCACAATAGAGTGTGTTCATCGCTTTCCCATTTCCAGCAATCCTTTTCTTTTGTTTCACCGTCCATGCCACTACTTCTTGTGGCTTCGGATCCATGTACTTCTCTTGGATAAGCATCCATGAGTCCTCATCCATGGCCTTGAGGAAGATTTGCATCCTCCTCTTCCAGTATCCATAGTCCATCCCATCAAAGTAGGGAGGACGTGTGGATGACTGTCCTTCGGTGCACTTTACTAGAGATGCCATTGCGAAAGAGAATTGTCACTTCTTTTCGCAACCCACTCTGATACCACCTATAGGATCTGTAAATCACAAGCACACTAGAAGGGGGGATGAATAGTGTGGGAAATAAAAATTGCAAGACAAAGCAAACCACAAGAACAGAGGCACAAGATATATAGTAGTTACCCTCACTTGGGTACTCCACTACCTAAGTCTCCTGACATAGGTTTTTTAACTCGATTCCCTCAACTCAGAGGGAATCAATTTACTAACTTCAGAGGTAATTAACGGGTTACCTCAACCCAATTACAAGATTTGAAAAGTGATAAAGGTACAGGTGTAAGCAAAAATGTAAGTAGAAGCTTACAACTATATCCTAATTCTCCAACAAGAATATATCTTATAACAAGTATAACCAAATCTAACAAGAAAAACTAAGGTGTAAAACAAATGATTGAATTCAAAAAAACACGATCGCCTTTGATGATTTGTTGCAAATGATGAGAGGCCTTGAAAGGTATGCAACAAACCAAGCTCTTTTTCAACTTGAAAATTGAGAATTGAAGGTGTAGGCAAGAGTATAAATTTTCTAAGAGATGTGTCAAAAACAACACTCAAAGAATGCTTATATAGGCCACTAATAACCTCTCCCACGAATTCTAGCCGTTAGGGGTATTTTAGGATCATTAGAAATATGATTAATTGCAAACTAGCCGTATAGACTGGTCACAACGTTTAGTTGGCACCGGTATTGAACTCTTGATATCGGTACTGACTGCATACAGTCAGTACAACCAAATCACTGAGTACCGGTACTCATTGTGAGTACCGGTACTTGTGATGCACAATCTTGGGTCCTGTGACCTACATGTACCGGTACTTATGGTGAGTACTGGTACTTGTAAGGTCTAGCCAAAAACCCAGTTCACAAACTATGACCACTTGATATCGGTACTCATGATGAGGAGCAGTACTTGATGTTCTCAGTTTGGAACTTAGGTCCAAACCTGTGCCTAGCAAGTACCAAAGATCATTAGTGTAAATCAATTAGAGAAATCCAATCTACTATAGCTGACTTTGTTTTGAAAGAGTCGATTTTGATTTAAGAACCGAGTAAATGAACGATATTCTGAAACCTAGTTATCTCTACTTTGATTTTAACGCCTAGTTTATGTTTTACTTGTTTGGAGACATACAAAAATTCTAAGATACAATAAAAACTAAAGTCTTCAAAACTTCTTCCTTCATGTGCAATCTTTTTTGCTTTCATCCACAATTCTTTTGACCTGAAATTACTTCATAAACATTTTAGATTTTAAGACGGTTTCGTTAACACCAAAACATAGAAGAGAGATGGAACTAGGGTCCAACAGTTTTCACTATCCAAATTTTGACCGCCTTCATTGAGGTAATCTCTTTTCCCTTCCCATTGCATGTGGACATGGCATATCTTAAGCATAGAGGGATGTTTTTAAACCTTGATGATAAAATCTGAATTTTCAAAACCCAAAAACATGCAATTTTCTTATTTTATTTATGCTTGCATACCCAAAAAAATAAAAATGCTGAAAATTTTTTGAGAAAATTTTGAAATGGGGACTAAGGTGAACATTCACTTTTGGTACAATTGGATTTAATCCTTAACTGACTAGGGATAAGGATACGGATCTGATTATTTGAATTTCAGGGTCTACCTTTAGACTAGATTAAATATCCTTCTTTAAAATTCCACCTAAACTCATGATACCTCAGGTGACTTGATCCCCCTTTTGTAACATGGAAAGTATTTGGCTTAGCTTCTGATTCAAAAACTTTCATCTCATGCAAAATTTCTTGTGTCAAAAATACACACACAAGCTTACACCTAAAAAACAATTAGAAAAACCCCTTTGTTTAGCCTTAGTAAAAGTCCGAAGCAGATTATTGGTTTGAGTTCCCACCGCTGAGAAGGAAGAAAATGCCTCATTTGAGGATGCGATGTCAACATGTTACCACCTCGGCACTACTCTATTCTATATTTCATATGTTTAGACTTAGCATTAAGGCACATTTTTGCAGCTCAAGTGTCTTGGATGGTGCTCTACCCACAACGTTGGAGCAAGAGCTTGAGTTTGCTTGGAGTGCCCCCTTACATCGCATTGTGGTTTGGGGTTACGAGCTCCTGGGTGGTGTCATGGACAATACTATCTTGAAGTACTAGCGCCAGAGGCCCCTCGAGGAATGGTAACAGGAATGATGATCCTGACACATCTGTTATAAGACTAAGCTAAGAATAAACATAGGGGAGACAAAAAAAAGTTTTAAACCAAAAACATGACCTTATAAATGTTGGCTTTTCACAAGCATAGACACAAGGTTTTAAAGGTTATTACAAGTTGCGAGTTGGATTCTAGAGCTGGAAATATCCTAAGTACAAAAATTTTGTGTCATCTGAATTAATGAAGAGAACATCGTCACGAGCCTTAACTAGCTTATTTTGACCGAAGAAAGAGAACAAAAGCTCCTACATAACTTGGAGAAGGGCCTAATTCAAGGAATAACTGTTCTGAGAAGAAAACATGAAATAAAGGTTAAAACTGTAATTTTACCATTGCAGTACAACAGGATTTCTCGGGAGGGAAACATAGGTCAAATGGTCATAATAATATAAAAAGTTAGTTGGTTCAGTCAGAAATGGGTTCATATGCAATCTAAGAATTAAATGACATCTCGTAACCCTAAAATAGACTCACTTAATTCAACAAGGTTATAGTCAGGATAAAAATCAACTAAACCCTCTAAAATTCATGAAAAAATATCCCCTAAGGTTTAGAACCTTTAATTTGGCTTTTGGAACCTATTTGACCTAAGTAAGGATCTTAGCTAGATATTTGACCTAATTTGGGTTTTTGTGTGAAATGTCCAGTCAAACATGGTCAAAACCAAAATCCAACTTCACCATTGGATTACTTAGTTCCAAATTAGGTTTGTACCAAAATTTGGACTTAAAGGGAGGTCACCTTGACCTACTCTACAAAATAGTACACCCAATTACACTTTGACCCCTAACTTTTAAAAATCATTGCCCAGACCCCCCTATCTTCCTCTCCACTCTTCCAATTAGGTCCCTCCACCATTAAAGCAGAGGATTCAAGGAGGATTGCTCCCTGATTCTCAGAGATCTCCTCTCAGATTTGAAAGGGAGATTCTCTGAGGAATCCCCTTTGACTTGAACGCAATTACAAGGTCTGATTTACACCCAATCTCTCGTGCGAACGCACGAAATATTTGGGTATCTTCCACATTCCTTCTCCGGTGAGGACTCTTGCGCTTGGAATCTTGCCTTCCAAGCATAAGAGCCCTTGCCAGTACCTATAAAAGGACCCCTATCTCTGGCCGCACATTTTCAGCTTGGCTTGGCCAGAGAACCACCTCCAACTTCATCTCTTCCCCTCTGGCCAAGTGTCCAGCAAGCTTCGGTGATCCCTCCTCCTCCTCGTCGCTCAGCCACAATACCAGTGGCAGAGATGTCTTCACCACGTTCCTCTGCCTCGCGCCATACCCGCACGCACGCCTCCAGCAACTTCGTCATCGCCGTTCTCCCTCCTCTGGAAGTTTCTTCTCCGGTGGCGGCAAGTGCAGCCAACCGCCCTTTTATCCCCATTCGTCTACTTAGTTAGGTTAGAATGCTTCCCCTCTCTCCCCTCTTAATTTCCCCTCTCTTTCTTTTCACTTTAAACCCCTCGATGCCGTAGACCACCACCATTGTTCCCATCTCCGACCAACCATCGGCGAGGTGTCTCCGTCACCTCCACACCTCCATCCACCTCACTAGACCCGTCATAACCTTTGCCATCATCCACTCAGCATCTTCCACCCCTCCATTGACCGCTATCACTTCCTTAAGTGCTCCTCGAGCAAACCCACCTTCACGGCCACAGAGTGACCTAGGCACGCATGCCTAGGCAGCCCCACATCCTGCCACCAAGCACCTCACCTTTGCCATGACACGATGAAGCTCCCTAAGTCATTTGACGGGGCCGCAACACCGTATTGAGTGATTTCAGATCCGTCCCTTTTTCTGCCATTGGAGCACGAGCAAGGAGCTGGCAAGCTCACTCCAGGCCGAAGTGCTCCAAGTTCCCAGGTTCAGAAGGCATGGGTTGGTCTCGCGCATACATCCATCCAGGCAATTGGCTTTGCGAGGTGCCCAGCTGCAGCAATTGAGAGAAGTCCTGCAGGCATGTGAGCGAAGCAGGTGGGACTTTTAGTTCCACCTCGGAAACTTAGGCGCGCGATGAGTTACGTAAATTGATTTTGTGTGTTCTTCTCTTCACCTCAAGACATGGGGAGAGGTCCCCTCATCCATGCTCACCTGCCTCATCTGCGACCCACGCCTCCATGGACCAAGCTGATCGACCCATTTAACCCCGCACTCCTCGCGCACCACCCACGTCGGTGTGCCTGGACCCGGGTGCACGTAACCCGACCCGATTACCTGGCTTGCTCTAGGAGAGTGAACCCAAGAGAGACATAGAGAGTGTACGCGGGGAAGGGTAGGGGTAGGTTTTGCACTCTCATGTGTGCAGGGAAAAGAAGAAAGGAAGAGAAAGGTGCAGCTGCAAAGGAGCTAAGGAAGAAGAGCAAGGGCTGAAGCTGAGGAAGCTGAAGGAAGGAGGAGGCACAGCTGAAGAAGAAAGAGAAAGAAGGGAAAGCAAAGGCAAAGGGTTGAAGGCAGAAGTTGAAGGAAGAAGAAGCCAAGGTCAAGGAAGAAGAGAAGTCTGAAGAGAAGAAGGAAGGAGAAGGCAGCAAGGAATCAAGGCAGAAGAAGAAGACAAGGAAGGAGAAAGCATTGTAGCCAAAGAAGGTGCGGCTGAAGAAAAAGGCTAAGGCAGATGAAAGGAAGAATAAGAAGGAAGAAGAAATTAAGGAAGAAGGCCAAAGGCAGAAGCTAAAGGAAAAGAGAAGCCAAGGCAAGCACGCAGAGACAGAGAAGAAAGAAGAAAGAGCTAAAGCTAAAGGATAGAAGAGAAAGAACAAGAAGAAAAGAAAGAAGAGAAGCAAAGAAGGCAAGGCTAAGGCAAGAAAGAAGAGAAAGAGAGAGCCAAGGCAAGCACGCAAGGAAGGAGAATTCAAGGCAGAAGAAGAAGACAAAGAAAAAGGAAAGGCACTGTTGCAAAGAGCCGTCAGAGAAAGAAGAAAGAGGAGAACCAAAGAAGAAGAAAGACAAGCAGACTTTTCGCCCTATTCTTCTCAATCTCACTATTTTGCTATATTGTAATATCCATAAACTCCTGCATTATATTCTGAATTAGATTTTGAGTAGATTTAAGTGTTCAAATTACATTGATTGAGATTAGTGAATAAATTTCATTTGCTCCCTATGTTCAACCTCGGATACTTAGGTTTTCTAGTAATAAAATTCTTATCTATTTTCAAGGTAATTTCACCTATACTACGACACAACATCCTTTATCTTTATAAAACCCCAATCTCACATTGTGTTAATATTTTAGTGCTATTGCCGAGGAGCAACATGCAATTTATCACTAATCTCTGCATTCTTTTTAATTTTATTTGAGCACAAACTTGCCCTATTTGTTTTGCTATGATCTTCCAAGGTAGCTCATGAGAAGATCTCCCGCACAAGTCAAACACTCCAGGGCAGGTAATATCTCTTCTTCCCTAATCCACCTCCTAATCCTGAGAAGAAAAAAGGAAGAAATCAAATTAGGAATCAACTACCTTCTTTTATAGTAATTGCCATCTTTATGGCAAACTTTCCTGATTTTGTGAAAATTTTTCAAAATCTATTTAAGTTGAGGCAATTTTTAAAGAACCAACCCCATGAATTCCTGTGCCTAGTAGAAATCACGCTTAATCTCTGCGAACAACACACTTCTTGTTTTAAAAGTCCAAAGAGAACTTTTTTGAAAGGAAAAGAGGATTGGAAATAGAATCAAATTAGGGTTTCAACCGTAGGGTTTTTGTAGTGCTAGTCACACATGCTTGAATAAAAGGAAACAAACCTACCCGTATTTGTGTGCTACCCAAGCCCTTGATTGAAAAGATCTAAGAAAGACAAACCCTACAATTAAGCTCTAAAATCACTTGAATCCTAAAATCTTGGACCTAATAACCAGGGAGTCAAATCAGGGTGAGTTCTAGGTCATGACCAAGAATCATTCTGCCATCTTTAGGGCAGGTTAGGTGAAGTTGATCCTTTAGGTCAACCAACCTTGAAATTAGGTCACAAAATCAAAACATCTAGAGTTCAAGTGAAAACCCTAAGCACCTTTGATCGTAAAAGTGGTAAACTTAAGAGGTCAAGGTCCCCATTCTGGTCTACCTGGAATCTTAGTGACAAGAGAGGTTGGGTGGGGGAAACCCTGTAACCCATGGGGATGCTCTACCATGTAGGGGTCTTTGCGAGACTCTCCCTCTCTGGCTGCCTAGATAATTCTCAGGTGGACGACCTTCTGATCGAGGGGTATCATCCGCCCCGAACCTCCATAGTCATCCAAGCTCCTTTGGGTGCCTCGATTGGGTCAAAAACACCTCCATTCCCTAATCTCTTCTCTTTAGAGCACACACATAGACTTTTCAGTGGGACTCTTTACTCAGATTTAATCGCTTCACAACTTGATTGTACATCCTAATCGAAATTATGATTCTACATCTTGATTCCACCACATAATCCAAATATGCAGCCAAATTACTTAGAATTACCATTCAAGAAACTTGAATCACAGAAATCCATGAGAGATAGGATGATTGAGGATGCCCTTGATTTCTATGAAATTGAATATAAATCCTCAACATCAACAGAAGACATTCAGGTTAACGTACCAACAACCACAACTTTCATCATAAACTATGCCTAAGTTTTACTAACAGAAGCCATAAAAGGATCAACTCGAGACAATCTCATCATAGGATACATTGAGATTGAAAAGTTACACAATTTTGAATACCTTCAATGCATGACAAATCCTATATTATGGGAACAACACCAAGATGATCTTGAAAAATGAGAAGAGATGATGAGATTATTGAAACAAATTTTTGATCAGGCATACCCGTACATGCCCCAAACAGATGATGAACCATCTTGGAACAATATCGAGGATCAATCTGATTTTTCAAATCTTAGGTTCGAGGCACAGAGTGATTGTGGATTCCCATCCCAGATGGAGTACAATATGCCTAATAATGAAGAAGGTTGGGAAATTTCAGGAGAACATAATGTTGAGCCAACCCTAGACCCTGACATAGCATTCCAAGACTCCTGCAATATTGAAATTAGAACTGAACCACTTGAGGGTGTAAATCCTGCCCCTTATTCTGATAAGGTGCCCCTCAAAGGTTATTCGGACCTAGATTCTAGTGACTCGACCCACATCCTAAGCCTAGAATCTAGATCTAAAACATATTGGGAAGATTATGAGGCCCCATATGAAGAATAAATTTTCAATGAAGAATATGATTGTGGGCCTCTATTTGATGAATATCCCTCACCAACATCCTCAGAGAGACAAATCAACTTTTTGGAAGTCACACCAATCTACGATACAGAAACTGAGGAGTTGGACGAGTGGAGTTTTGATTGGGTCTCTCCTACAAGCCTAGAACAAATAAGAACACCTTTTTGAGCTCAGAATATACATATAGGCTAGACCCCAATCAGGCTGCTGAGTCCACGTCATGCGATTTATTCTATGGTGGAACTCATGATCTTGAATCTCATGCAGAATGTGATTTTCGCAATATCTCCAATGATTTTGAATCTGACCATGATTTCGGAGAAACTCTGCCTCTTGAATTCGACGAACCAATCCACAACCTCAGCTCACATGATTCATTCTTTGACTCTGAGGTCCTAGTTCCTGAGATCATTGATCTAAGTTCAGGTTCCAGTGACATGGAATCATTTCTTTTTGATCCTCAGGAACCAAAACCAGAAAATGCCGAGAGTGATTGCAACCCAGAATTCAAATCTTTTCTCGACTCAGATTTCCCTCATTCTATAGACACTATCCAGGCATTCATTTTTTATTTTGAAAGCAACTATGAAGACTCTCTCAATGAAACTACCTGTAACTCCTTTTTAGAAGAGCCCTCCTACACAATTCTCATTGAAACGACCTCTTATGAGTATACAAAATCTATCAAAACCCATTTTCAACCCCGACTCGCAACCAAACTCAATTTCTATTTTGATTCCCCTCTCACTAAGCCGTTTGCAGATGATTCAACTCCATACTGGGTTTCAGGCATTGATCAGACTGAAAAACTTGATCCATCATTCTCTGATCACCCCTGTAGGGTTTCCACCTCATTCACTGATTACTTCACGGATCCCTACGCTGATCGGGTTGATTTAACTCAGCCAAAACCCGCATTTTCACTTTCACATCCGTCCGAGTTTCAATGCATATGGTGGGTTCCACGTCTCCTGATTTACATCTATCAACCCACCAGATTAATAGGGTTTGGGCTTCATCATCAGCCTATTGATCTCAACAAACACTTGGTTGGACCAACCAGGCTCTTAATCAAGGTGCTTGTTTTACAAAATTCTGCTGATCTGACCACTCCCTCTGCATCCCATTTCCCGCTTGGCTGAAGGCATTAAATTTAGCGCTTAGCGGGGGGCAATCCGTCATTCTAGAAACCCGAGATCCATCTGATTATCCGTCTGTACTTCACGTCTATTGCACCCTATGTTCAGCCTTAGACCAGTTGATCCCACCTCTGGTACACATACCACAGCTTGAAATCATCTGCATCAGTCATTACTGACCCATTCGCCCACCCAATATATCCTGTTTTAAGTCCCTGGACCCAACACTGTTTCACACCCTCTGTTTATAATAGGACAATGCAAAACTTAGGCATGGGGGGGTGGTAAAGTGCAAACATACAGAAATTAAGAAAAGTCAGAAGGATTCTCACAAAAAAAATTCACATATGTCAAAAAATACCAAAAAATAGAAAATTAGGAAAAAGAACAAAAAATTGGAGGGAGGAAAATTTTGAAGTCATATAATCATAAGGAAGAAAAGAGCAAAATGCCAAAAAGGAGCACAAAATGAAAAAAAAGAGATAGTCATTAGTAAGAGATTAAGGAATTAACCGAAGTTCTAGACCACATCAAAGAAAAGAGAAAAAGAAAAAAAGTGCTAATGAGACACACAAAGAGATTAGTAGGAACGCTGATCTTAGGCCTTTTGGGCTAGACTCTTAGGCTTAAAAATTCAAGTATCCTCTAAGATCTGGATAATCCTCAAGAGGTTGGGGAAAATGCGACGCTTAAGTATTAGGTCTAAGGCTTAGGGAGTATTCATCCTCGTTAATTGACCTTTGTTTTGAGGGACTCGGTAACCTAAGCACCGGGATCCACACATAGTCTTGTTCAGTGTGCATAACTCTCAAAATCACGCGGAAGTGTTTAAATATTCTGAAAAAAAAAGTTGCCTAGATTAAGAGCAGCCAATCAACACAAGTTGATTTAGATGAGTTCCCAGCACGAAGAGGTGAGAAATTCCCCTCGAAGATGCGTAATAACATATCATCTCCTTAGTGCTTGTCTCCTAGGATATTTACATATCCTACCGGGGGCACGTAAGCACTCTGCTGGTTCAGATTCCATGGGCGACATTATCACGAAATGTTGATTGCCAGGGTTTGGATTCGGCCACGAAACACCATCAGCGGGATTAGCTCAAAATCTCAAAAGACAGGGTTCTAGGGATTGCCATGGGCGGTGCTATCATGAAGCATCGATTGCCAGGGACCTTTCAGGATTGATGATGGGGATGAGGAATCCGATACAGATCGTGTTGAGAAGCCAATCCGAAGCTAGAAATAAAAAGAAAAGAGAGAGAAACTCTCCAAACAGATAAATCCTCTCTCTCTTACAAAAACACGCTGCAAACTGAACCAAGGCTAAAATATGTTGCAAGCACAGGTGTTTTAACTGCGGAGTCCAACAAACCCTAGGATAGTTCCTGCGTGCCTTAAAAACCTTCGCGGAGGACCGAGGCTAAAGCTGGTCAAGTCCAAATCTTTGTTGGTACTTGAGTACCTCTAGGCCTACTGTTAGCATTCTAACCTAGTCACAAAAGAAAAAGAAAGAGCACCTATCATAACTCATAAGAGAAACTCGTGGTCTAGAATAGAAGTTAAAACCTTGAAATTTTGCTAAGGGACTAGCAAAAGCTAGGCATGGGGGTATGACGAAAACATCATCATGAGCCCTAACTAGCTCATTTTGACCTAAGAAAGAGAACAAATGCTCCTACATAACTTGGAGAAGGTCCTAATTCAAGGAATAATTGTTTTGAGAAGAAAACATGAAATAAAGGGTAAAACTACAATTTTACCATTGTAGTACATCAACGGGATTTCTCAGGAGGGAAACAAGGCCAAATGATTTTAATAAGATAAAAAGTGAGTTGGTTCAGTCAAAAATGGGTTCATATGAAATTTAAGAATTAAATGGCATCTGGTAATCCTAAAACAGAGTCACTTAATTCAACAAGGTTCTGGTCAGGATAAAAATCAACTAAACCCTCTAAAGTTCTTGGAAAAATATTCCTTAGGGTTTAGAACCTCCAATTTGGCCTTTAGAACCTATTTTGACCCAAGTAAGTGTCCTAGCTAGATATTTGACCTAATTTGGGGTTTTGTGTGAAATGTCCAGTCAAATGTGGTCAAAACCAAAATCCAACTTCACCATTGGATTCCTTAGCTCCAAATTAGGCTTGTACCAAAATTTGGACCTAAGGGGAGGTCACCTTGACGTACTTTGCAAAATAGTACACCTAATGACATTTTGAACCCTAACTTCTAAAAATCATTGCCCAAACCCCCTATCTTCCTCGCCACTCTTGCAATTAGGTCCCTCCACCATTAAAGCAGAGGAATCCTACTTCGACGAGGATTCAAGGAGGATTGCTCCCTGATTCCTCAGAGATCTCCTCTCATATTTGAAAGGGAGATTCTTTGAGGAATCCCCTTTCGTCTGAACGCAATTACAAGGTCTGAGTTGCACCCAATCTCTCGTGCGAATGCATGAGATTTGGGTATCTTCCACATTCCTTCTCTGGTGAGGACTCTTGCGTTTGTGTTTTCTTCTCTTCGCCTCAAGACACTGGGTGAGGTCCCCTCGCCCAAGCTCACCCACCTCGTCTGCGACCCACGCCTCCGCGGACTTTGCTGACCCACCCGTTTAACCCTGCACTCCTCGTGCACCACCCATGACGGTGCGCTTGGACCCAGGTGCGCGTAACCTAACCCGATTACCCGGCTAGCTCTGGGAGAGCGAACCCAAGAGAAGCATAAAGAGAGAGTGTACGCGGGGAAGGGTAGGGGTAGGTTTTGCACTCTCGTGTGTGCACGGAAAAGAAGAAAGGAAGAGGAAGGTGCAGCCGCAAAGGAGCTATGACAGAAGAGCAAAGGCAGAAGCTGAAGGAAAGAACCACAGCTGAAGAAGAAAGAGAAAGAAGGAAAGGCAAAGGCAAAGGGCTGAAGGTAGATGCTGAGGGAAGAAGAAGCAAAGGTCAAGGAAGAAGAGAAGTCAGAAGAGAAGAAGGAAGGAGAAGGCAGCAAGGAATCAAGGCAAAAGAAGAAGACAAGGAAGGAGAAAGCACTGTAGCCAAAGAAGGTGCGGCTGAAGAAAAAGGCTAAGGCTGAGGAAAGGAAGAATAAGAAGGAAGAAGACCAAAGTCAGAAGCTAAAGGAAAAGAGAAGCCAAGGCAAGCACATAGAGAAAGGGAATAAGAAAGAAGAAAGAGCTCAAGCTAAACGACAGAAGAGAAAGAACAAGAAGAAAAGAAAGAAGAGAAGCAAAGAAGGCAAGGCTAAGGCAAGAAAGAAGAGAAAGAGAAAGCCAAGGCAAGCACGCAAGGAAGGAGAAATCAAGGCAGAAGAAGAAGACAAAGAAAAAGGAAAGGCACTATTGCAAAGAGCTGTCAGAGAAAGAAGAAAAAGGAGAACCAAAGAAGAAGAAAGACAAGCAGACTTTTTACCCCATTCTTCTCAATCTCTCTATTTTTCTATATTTTAATATCTATAAACTCCTGCATTATATTCTGAATTAGATTTTTAGTAGATTTAAGTGTTCAAATTACATTGATTAAGATTAGTGAATAAATTTCATTTTCTCCCTGTGCTCGACATTGGATACTTAGGTTTTCGTGTAATAAAATTCTTATTTGTTTTCAAGGCAATTTCACCTATACTATGACGCAACATCCTTTATCTTTATAAAACCCCTATCTTGCTTTGTGTTAACAATTAACAAGGGGTTAATTTGTGAATTTTTGGAGGATATATTGATCCCGATTCATCTAGTTTTTTGGATCCGAAAAAAAATCCCAATGTTTATCTATAACAAATCTGGTACCTCCTGTGTTTGAACCAACCAGGGTCCTATGATCTCATTCTCCTTTAAAAAGTTAAAAAAGTAGTTTTCAGAAAAATTTTGCTTTGTAAAAGTTTGTTTTGCTAAGAGACTAGCAAAAGATAAGCATGGGGGTTTGATAAACGTCAGTTTATCATCATTCTTTTGCCCTAAAACAAACCTAGCTCTTAGGATTTTAGCTCCACAAATAGGTTTTCGGGCTACATTTAGGCAACAATTAGGTTAGGCATGCATTGGATACTTTGTTGTATTTTTGACACGTTTATTTGAGTCTTAAGAATGAACAGATAATCAGATCCCTAAAACCTTAGCATTCAGGAAGTTAACTAGTGAAGAGGAAGCTCATTCCAGCTGGGACCCAGCCAAATCCAGCTCATCATAGTTGGATACCAGCTCACTTGAGTTACGGTTAGCTTCACTAAGCTCCATTCAGCGCATCTTAGCTCACTCTAGCTCAAGCTAGCTCAAATCCTACTCAACTTAGTTGAATCTAGCTCACCTTAGCTCTAATCAGTTCATTAGGAGCTCTAGCTAGCTTAGTTAAGTTGACTGGAGTCCACCCCAGCTTAGGCCCAGCTACTTCCAGCTCCACTTAACTTAAGTCAGCTAAAGATGACTTCATACAGCTCAAGCCAACTCAAGTCCAGCTCTCGAGGACTCCTGTTAGCTCAACCTAGTTAAGCTAAGCTACCTTAACAACTCCAACTAGCTAGGTCCTCCCTGGGAAAATCAGACCCAACTCACCTCAACATATTTCAGTAGAAGCCAACTTACTTTAGCTTGGCTTAGTAGCTAGTAAAGAACTAGCCAACTAAGCCAGCTAAAGTAGCTTCCTATAAGTCTCTTCAGCAGCTACCAACTCCAGTTCAGCTCCAGACATTCCTTCCTCAGCTCCTCTTCCCTAAACCCTAGCTCCATCCCACCTCCTCCTCTACTCAACTACTAGCTAAGCTAGCTTACCTAGCTTAGCTTAGCTACATCTTAGTTCCCACTGGCCATCCACCACCTAGAAGTCTAACCTAGCTTCTCCTCAACTTGGCTACTAGCTCCACCTAAAAACACCTTCACATCCTTCCCTTTTTGGCACCAACCACAACCTCGACACCTCTTCACACCGCCACCTCCAAAGGCCACCCAGAAGTTGGTGCCAAAATCATCCCTCCAAAAACCCCCTTATCTCCACCTTATACCTAAGCTACCTAGCCATCCTAACCCTACGCCTACTCACCTTCTAGAACCTTAAACTTGCCCCCAAATCAACACCACCCTAACCACCCCCTAACCACCATAAAAGTGGTGCCAACATCACCACCAACACCCCTTCATTTGCCACCACTTATCCTACACCCTAGGATCCCATGGCCACCACTTAAAACACCATCCTACCCTTACATCTACCCTCCACGCCACCTTAACCCCAACCACATAAAAAGTGGTGCGAACTTGACATAAACCAACCTACCCTACACCCTCTCATATGGTGCCGCTTAACATCCACCATCCACCTCCTAACCACCACCCTATAACCTAATCCTAGCCATACAACACATCATCCAACCCCTTAGCTCTAACCTACAAAGAGTTGGCGCCAACACTACTCCACCCACCATAACTACCACCTTATGCATCCTTCTACATCCACTCCAACCCTAATCCACCATCCATCCGCCAACTTCCATATCACAACCATCCATAACACCACTCTTCCCTTAACCATAGTCAACGCCAAACTCCACCCCCTATACTCTATAAAAAGACCCATAACCACCACCATTTCCTTCATCCTTTGGCTTCATATTTTCCACCTTCATCTCATCATATCCATAGCCAAAAGAAGAAGGAGAATAAGAAGATTAAGGGGACACTCTATCCCCTTGGTGCCTTCCCATCTTCCCTTCTCTATTGTGCCCCCACCAGCTAGAGGAGCAGCCAAGCAAGGAAAATCTTAAGATGAGGTCTTCAGGGTGGCGCACACCACCCTAGGAGTCTTGTGGGTGGAGATCATCCACCCTTGGAGGAGCAAGGGCACTCCACCCTAGGGCTTGCCAAGGAAGACACCAATTTGGAGGAGTTTTTCAAGGGAGGTGAAGGAGAACTTGTTTTCAAGCCCAAGAGTAGCTGAGCTTGGAGCAAGAAGCCTCTCCCCTTCACCATTATCATCAAGAAGATTTATGTTTTGGTTCTTTTGTATTTTCATTTTAGAGTAGAAGCATTCCTCTACTTGTCTTTTGTAAAACATAGTTCTACTTAATTAAAGTTGCCTTCTTTTCATTTTTTGTTGCATCTTTGCTAATTGTTGTTTCGAACACTTTTCACTCCCTCTATCTAATTACCCTAGGTCTCCACGTACCTAGGGTGAGCTTAGAGAGAGGCCATTTTTGTTACTTAGATATTAGTATTAGCAATTAGGTGTGATCATTTTCCCTTATAAATTTGCTTAATCGCTCGTTATTTGAAAGCCCAAAATAAAATCTTATATTCAAAAACCTAAAAGGAAAGTTGATTTCCTTTTTGTCTAGCAAGATTCTTAAAAAGTGCATTCTCGCCTCCTTGGACGACCCTAGATATCACCACTATCTAGGTTTATAAATTTTAAAAGCAAATGTGAATTAATGTGTTACAATGACTCAAAACTCGCTTTTACAAATCACACTTTTCTTTGCATCACTTGTCCTCCTCATGCATTAGGAAGGGAAAAGAAATCACCTTGGTGAAGCTGGTCTGAATCATGATAGTTAAATCCTTTGGAAAAGAAAATAAAAATGCAAAGTAGGAAAAATGTTGGGTTACCTCCCATCCAGTGCTATCTTTTACGCCATTCAACCGAGCATGAGTTGCATCAATGATTGTTAGAAGGTAGGTCGATTAAATCAAGAGTGTCAGATGAGAGATTCAGGGAATAGTCTAACTAGGGTTTAGACGTTGGCCATTGACTTGAAAGGTATTATTCGTTTTTGGATCAAAAAGGTCAACTGCATGTTGAATGCTCTGAATCAGGATTTTGAAAGTAATGCGCTATAGTATAGCCGATAAATCGCACAGAACACTTAAAATTTATAGCTCGAAAGAAATTCAAGGTCGAACGCATAGAGCAAGTAGGAATTCACACACTAAGGTCAATGAATATATATATGAGCATAATAATTAAGCCAATAATGATATTCAAGGAAGAACAATTACTCACGAATTGATCATCAATGTATAACATGAGCTTGACATAGCAAAAGGAATGAAAATGATCTGAAAAGTGGTGATTTAAATCACCTTTTAAATCCACATTTAAGCATGCATCTCAATTTATTCAAATATCCCAACAGTAGCTCTAACACTATAGTCAGTAGACATCTTGACAGAAGGCAAGCACAAGCCTTCTCCTCTTCTTTAGAACCTCCTCAACCTTGCTTCTTCTTTCCTTCTTTAAAGGCACGACTCTTTCCTTCTCTCTTCTCAAACCTTCGTGAGACCGAGGCTCCTTCACAAGCTGTGTCGCACAGGCCAAGCCCTCAAGAGCAAAACCCTCTCCCGCTTTCCTCACAAATCCTCTTTCTTCTACCATGTAATCAAATATTCGGGTATTCAGTCAGATGTCCAGGTCCGCATGCATGTGGGCAAGAACAAGGGTGCAAAGGTTGTGCATGTGGGGGACCTCACCCCCCAGGTGTCTTGAGGCAACCCAGCGAAGACACAAAATTAATTTATTCATAGGCAAGTGCTTGTCTTTCCACGATGTGAGCATGAGACTTCATCCAATTGCAGGTGAAATTGACGCGATGACCTTAAATTGGTGACCTGAGATGAAACCTGGAGCAACTCCGTGCTGCCTAGAGGTGCTGCCTGGATCTTTCATGGCTTGGAGCTCGAAGAATACGGCGGTGTTAATGGAGGCTACAACAAAGTACGACAAACACTTGAAGGTCAAGAACATGGCCCCTCCGCCCAATTAAAAATGCTTAGGAGCATCACCAGACCACAACAAGTGTGTGGATGGTGGTTTTGTAGCGTAAGAATGCGTAAGATGGTCGGATGAAAGCGGAGAAGGTGGTCGAAGATGGGTTCATTTGGTGAGGAGATGGATTGGGCAATAGGCCTGGAAAGGTTAAGGCTTTTATTCTAGGGGCCATGGCGGAGGTTTTGGCAGTGGTGTGTGATGTTTGGTGGTGTGTGGGGTGCAGGAGGCATTATCGAAGCGGAGGAAGATGATGGCGTGGAAGGCGGAGCGGTGGTCGAATTAATGTCCGAGAAGAGGGGAAATGATGTAGAGGAGAAGAGGAAGAAGTAGAGGGTATTTTAGGAGGGGTAGAGGGATAGAGAGCACCGGTCATGGCTTGACCAGAGCCGGAGAAGGAGAAAAGGATAGCGAGGTGGCAACAACGAGTGAAGCAGAGGAACGACCTCTCTTTGGCTGAAGAGGTTTGTGAGGAAGACAGGAAGGATATGGGCCATACAATTTGATGGTTGGTTGTTCGAATGAGGGTGAACAGAGGTAGTTGCCGAAGCAAAATCCAAAGTTGGCCGGAGAAGGAGTTTCTCAAGCCAAGACTTCCTAAGGAGCTCGTGTTCTCATCGTAGGTCCATTTATAGGCCATGGGGAGGGGTTTCAAGCTTGGAAACAAGCTTGGAAAGTTTGTGCAAACTTGATACCCACATCTTCCATGCATTCGCATGGAAGATTGGGAATGAATCAGGATTCATGGTCGGGTTTAATTGGAAGGGAATTCCTCAAGGAATCTCCCTTTCAATTTTGGGAGAGTTTGATTGAGAATCGAGCGAGAAATCTTCACTCGAATCTCGACAGAGCTTGCTGTGTTCACACCAATGGTAGAAGGGACCTAAATGTAAATATTATGAAAAAGTTAGGGACCTATTTGTAAATAATTCATAAAGTTAAGTGCCATTATGTGATAAAGAGAGTCTGTCTGGACTGAAATGTAAACTAGGTCAACGTGATCTCTAATTGAGCCCAAATTTTAGTACAAACCTAATTTGGACCCAAGGAATTTGATGGTGAAGTCAGATTAAGGTTTTAACCAAGTTTGATTGGTTAATTTGCATAGAAACCCAATTTAGGGGCAACTATCTGTCTGAGACTCCATTTTAGGTCAAATGGGTTTAGATGGTCAAATCAAGGATGTCAAACTCTAGAGAATATTTTTCTATGATTTTTAGAGGATTTAGGTTAATTTTATCCGAGCCAGAACCTTAGTTAATTAAGTAGGTTTGTTTTAGGGTTTCAGATGTCCATTAATTCTTGAAATGCATGAAAACCTATTTCTGTCTGCACGGACCCTCTTGTTAGACTTTAATGCATATTTGACCTTTAATAAACCCCTGAGAAAACCCATGGTTGTTCTGTATTTATGATATGGTGGTAAAATTATAGTTTTAACCCTGGTTTCCTGTTTAACTCTCAGAAAGGATGTGTAGTGAATTATAGTCCCTTGGTGGTTTTGTAGGAGCATTTATTAATGGAATATGACTAAATAAAGCTAGATATGGCTGATGATGATGTTATCATCACTGCGCCATACGAATAAGTTTTTAGGACGATAAAAGGTCGGTTCACTTGGATTTAAGTTTACTTAGAAAAATGCATAATCTTACATCAAAAAGCCAAACACGTTGATTGATATCAAAATGTTTTTGAACGATATATTCATCTTGAAATTTCTTTGTTTGGTCTTTATAAATCCACACGTTTCCATATGAGAAGTTACACAATTTTTCCAATTTAGTTAATTGTAGTTTCTGTTGTTTACCGACTTTAGATAGATCCATGTTTAATCACTTGATTACCCAAATAGCCTTGTGTTTGAGTTCTACCGGGAGATGGCATACCTTTCCAAAAATCAAACGAAAAGGTGACATTCCTAGAGGAGATTTGGAAGCATATGGTAGGCCCATAAAGCATCATCCAACTTATTGGAACAGTCTTTACGGTCGGGCCTAATCATCTTTTGCAAAATATTTTTAATCTCCCAATTAGAAACTTCTGTATGGCCAGTTGTTTGGGGGTGGTAAGAAGTGGAAATTTTATGATTAATCTCGTATTTTGATAAAAGGTCACGGAATTAAGAATGAGTGAAATGTGATCCTCCATCACGGATGATGGACTTTGGAATGCCGAATCTTGAAAAAAGTATTTTTCTTTTTAAATTCAACGACAACCTTGTGTTCATTGGTGCATGTGGGTATTGCTTCAATCCATTTTGATACATAGTCGACTGTGACTAGTATATATAAATACCCACAAGAGTTGATGAATGGTCCCAAGAAGTCGATGCCCCATACGTCAAAAATTTCAACTTCTAATATTAGATATAGGGGCATCATATCCTTCTAAATCATGTTGTCGATACTCTAGCAACTCACACAGGACTGAATGAAAGAATGAGCATCTTTGTGCTAGATGGGCTGAAAGAATCCAGAAGTGACGACCTTAGCTACAATTTTCTTGCTCGAGAAATGTCCGTCGTAGGCCATAGACTGACAGTGTGTCAGAATATCATGAATTTCTGAATCGGGGACACACCGTCAAATGACCTAGTTAGTGCAGATGAGAAAAAGGTTGTGCTTCTCCCAAGAATAATACTTGATGTCAGCAAAGAACTTATCCCATTTGGTTTTTGGCCAATTAGAGGGGATTCATTCTATTGCTAAATGGTTTGTAATGGGTGCAAACTAGGGGAGGGTATTGGCAGCTAAGATGGTCTCATCAGGGAAAACATCGGGAGGGGTCAACATGCCTGATAACTCTACATTCAGTGATAATAATTCCATCAACTGGGGTTACTTTTGAGGACATATGTGCACTAATAACATGTCATGTTGGGCATAGAAGCACTACATGCATTGCGATTTAAGATTGCTTATAAATCAATGTTTAATGCACATATGTACAAGTGCATGTTGAAACAGGCCTCAAATGAGCAATCGGACATAAATAATGGATTCAATTCCATGAATGGAGTCCAATGGACTTGAAATCACTTAAATCCGACATCCGAAGCTCCCTCGACCAGCCCAAGAAGTTTTGGCCATTGATCTGATGATCAATAGCCCATAACGCACCATGTGGCACCCGCCTACCCACATCTGCCACCTTCTCTCTACATCACATAATCTCAGCTACACATCTCTCATCAGACGGCTGAGATTCCACGAGCTCAGCATCGCATCCCCCATGCCCAAACTCCTTTAGCGTGAAGATCTAACCGTTGGATCTTCATCCAATGGTTGCTAGTGCCCGCACCTGATCTCATCTCGGCGACTAAGCGCAAAGGCAGCACAGCAGAAGTGCCTCACCCTCGCAAGTGAGAGGCTAGCGTTCGACTACCGTCGTGACCTAAATCACACCTCAGCATGCATCACAGTTAATTCAGGTCGTCCAATCAATGCCAAGCGGTGTGGATGGAAGCTATGCAATGCGCCCTCAAGCTCCCGATGGGAATGTGTGCGATCACGCGTGAGGCATGCGCTTCCTGCATGCAAGCATGATCTGAACTAGCACTCAAGGAGCAATCTTAGCCATCCGATCTTTGATTAGATGGTCCACATGGATTGCACAAGTGAAGGAAGCACGTGTACGCACTTGGACCGACTGGCGAGGGGCTTGACGGACATTTCTGGAATGGGTTTAGTGACATCCCAGATGTTGCTAAAGCCCATACTTAGTTTGGAAACCCCTCTTCTCAATGTAAACCTCCTCAACCACCCCATTCAAAGGCATTCAATACACACACACCTTCCATGCTACTCTAGCCTTCTCATAGCTCCACCAAATACTCCATACTTGCCCTGGAGTTGTCAATTCACCGATGGAGTCTCCCTCCACCGCTGTGGCCGCCTTGACTCCTCCTCACACTCTCTCTTTAATTTAGTTTATGTTGCACTTGTTTAAGCTTTCATCCATTGTTGTAGTTGTAAACAAACTTTAATTGCATGTTATATGTTGATGATGTTTCATATATCATGGCTCACATCTTCTAGAATGATCATCATGTTCTAAACACGATCTCTAGCCCTACTCTCTCTCTTTCACTCATGTTTTCTCACAAGAAAGTAAACCCACCATTCCTGTGACAACTACGGCAACAAAATAATATGATTTTATGCCTCCTTGTGTTCGACACTTGGACTCACCAACTACGCATCTTAAATTAAAATCGACGTCGTGAACGCATACTACAATGGCATAATTAAGTGAACGTGTTCTGCGCGTATCAATGTTGTTTGTCATAAGACAAGAGAGATGGTCGGCAACTACATTTTGCGACCCCACCTTATCCCTGATTTCTAAGTCAAATTCTTGGAGCAATAGGATCCAACAGATAAGGTAGGGTTTCGTATCTTTCTTGTTCAGGAGATATTTGAGTGTTGAGTGGTCAGTGTATACAGTGACATGTGACCCTAACAAATATGAGCGAAGTTTTTCTAGGGAAAAGACGATGGCAAGAAGTTCTTTTTCAATTACCATGTAATTCCGTTGTGTATCATCAAGCATTTTATTGGCATAGTAGATCACAATAGGCTTCTTGTCAATTTGTTGCCCTAGAACAGCCCCCATAGCAAAATCAGAGGCATCTGTCATTAATTCAAAGGGACAATTCCCTCGTGAAATTGGTACCTCTGTTACATCCTTCTTCAATTTATTGAAACTCTCTAGGCATTGTTCTGTAAATTCAAAAGTCTAGTCCTTGGTAAGTAATTGACATAAAGGCTTGGAGATTTGAGAAAAATTTTTGATGAAACGGCGATAGAAGCCCACATGCCCCAAGAAAGATCGAATCTGTTTCGTAGTAGTGGGCGATGTGAATTTCGAGAGAGCATCAATTTTTATTGGATTAGGGGACACACCGTCGGATGACTTGATCAGCATAGATGCGAAAAAGGTCAGGCTCCACCCAGAAATAATATTTGATGTCAGCAAAGAACTTATCCCGTTTAGTTATTGACCAATAGAAAGGGATTCGTTTTATTGCTAAATAGTTTACAATTGGTGCAAATCAGGGGAGGGCATCGGCAGCTAAAAGAGTTTAATCAGGAAAGACATCTGGGGGGGTCAGCACATCATTTGTCATAAGATGAGAGAGATGATCGAGCATACATTTTGCAACCCCGCCTTATTCTTGATTTCCAAGTCAAATTCCTAGAGCAGTAGGACCCAACGAATAAGGTGGGGTTTCGCATCTTTCTTGTTTAGCAGATATTTAAGTGCTGAGTAGTTGGTGTAAATGGTGACATGTGACCCCAACAGATATAAGCAAAATTTTTCTAAGGAAAAAATGATGGCAAGAGGTTCTTTTTCAGTGACCGTGCAATTCTGTTGTGCCTCATCAAGGGTTTTACTAGCATAATAGATCACAACAGGCTTCTTGTTAATATGTTGTATAAGAACAACCCCCACAGTATAATCTGAGGCATCTGTCATTAACTCAAAGGGACTATTCCAATCAAGTCCTTGTAAAATAGGTGCCTCAATTACCTCTTTCTTCAATTTGTTAAAACTCTCCAGGCATCGGTCATTGAAGTCAAAAGGTTGATCTTTGGTAAGTAACTAACTTAAGGGCTTGGAGATTTGGGAGAAGTTCATGATGAAATGGTGGTAGAAGCCCACATGCTCCAAGAAAGATCGGATCTATTTTACAGAGGTGGGTGGTGAGAGTCTAGAAATAGCATCAATTTTGGTACAATCTACCACAATTTCATTTTTAGAAATGACGTGGCCTAGGAGGATGCCTTCCTGGATCATAAAATGACTTTTCTCCCAATTGAGGACCAAATTGACTTCTATACATTTCTGGAGTGTCCTTTCAAGATTTTTAGGACATAATTGAAGGATTCTCCAAAAATGTAGAAGTCATCCATATAAATTTCTAAGCATTCACCTACTAGATCTAAAAATATAGCAAGCATACACCTTTGAAAAGTCATAGGTGCATTGCATAGACGAAAGGGCATCATTTAGAAAGCAAAGGTTCCGAAGTGGCAGGTGAGTGTAGTTTTTTCTTGATCCTCAGGGTGGATCGTGACTTGATTGTAGCCAGAATAGCCATCAAGAAAGAAATAATAATCATGCTCGGCTAACCACTTCAAGATTTGATCAATACATGGGGGTGGAAAATGGTCCTTCTTGGTGGCGGTGTTTAATTTGTGATAGTCAATGCACACATGCCAAGAAGAAGCAATCCAAGTGGCTATATTTTCCCCATGTTCATTTGTGACAACGGTTAGTCCAACTTTTTTTGACATTACTTGCGTAGGACTAACCCAAGAGTTGCAAGAAATGGGGTAAATGATATTAGCATCAAGCCACTTAATTATCTCTTTTTTGACCACCTCCTGCACATTAGGGTTTAATTTCCTTTGAGGCTGGCGGGAGGGGCGAGATTTGTACTCAAGATACATTTGTAAGTACAGTAGGATGGATTGATACCCTTAAGATTAGAAATTGTCTAACCAATAGCCTTTTAATGTTTACTAAGAACCTGGAGAAGATTTTCCTCTTAAGCCCTGGTGAGTTGGGAATTAATAATCAGGGGCATGGATTAATTTGGGCCCCGGAAAACATATCTGAGGGAGTCAGGCAAAGGTTTTAACTCAAGTTGTGGGCCTGACTCTGAAATGATTTCTTCTTTGCAGTCCATGGGGGAGGAGAGATAGAAAGAGTCAGGTGGATAGTTAGATGTTGATGGTGAAGTTAGGGTGGGATGAATTAGAAGTGTGTTCAAGAATTGTGATAACTACAAAGCAAGATACCACTTCTGAAATTTGCATGGTTTCCTCCACAAGGTTTTCTAATTTAGTAACTGGGTTGTCAAAGAAATCAGGTTCTTGAAATCTCCTAGAAGCTTGAAAGATATCTTGGGTAATTGACTCACCACCGTACATGATTTTCATCTTTCTAGAGTCACAATCAATGTTTGCTTTAGTGGTGGCTAAAAATGGTCCTTCAAGAATTTTGGGGGATTTTTTAGTGCTTCCGGTATCTCTATGTCCAAGAGCAAACAGTCTATGGCAAATAGACAAATTTGGACCTAGACAATTACATCCACAACAATCCCCTTTGGTTTTATTGTAGATCGGATAGCCAATTGAAGTGTAATCTTGACAGTCTTTAATTCACCGATCTTAAATTCCTCAAATACAACAGTAGGGAAAAGATTGATTGAGGGACATGATACGGATTTTTGCGTGATTTGTAAAATTAGGGTTTTATCGCTGTACCACATAAAAACTGAGTCGCTTTTAAATTTATAAAACCTAGATAGGGAAGTATCTAGAGTCGTCGAAGGAGGTCAAATGTTTGCAAAATATGTCTCTTACTTGGAAATGGAAATCAACTTTCTTTTTGATCTTTTCAAATTTATAATTTTTATAGTTTTGAAATGACGGGAAACATGCGAATAGTTGATAGCGAGAAAATAGCCTACACCTAATTCACTACACTTCTACTAAGGTGACAAGTAGAGCCTCTCCCTAAGCTCACCTTAGGCACGTGGAGGCATAAAGTAATTAGGGAGAGGGAGTGAAAAAAATGCCAGACAAAATTCTAAAAGACTATGCAAAAAAAAGATAACTGAAGGTAACTTGAATTGATGGAAATTGTTTACACAAAACCTATAGAGGAATGCTTCTACTCTACTTGAGAATACAAGAAAAGAAAAACGCAAATCCTCTATATAAAAAGGAAAAGAAGAGGGGGCTTCTTGCTCCAAGCCGAGTAGCTCCTTGACTTGAAAAGAGGGCTCCTTCTTCTCCTTCCTTGAAAGGCTCCTCCAGGAAGGTGTCCTCCAAGATAGTTTTAAGCCCAAGGGGGGGCATGCACTTGCTTCTCCCAAGGGTGGATGTCCACCCTAAAAACTCCTCGTTTGCCTGGCCATCTCCTAGTGATGGATTGCGCCTTCCCTTAGGCTTGGCACAAGGTGAAGGAATGGGAAGAAGAAGGCACCAAGGGGGCAGGTGATGTGCCCCCTTAATCTTCTTCTCTCTTCCTTCTCCTTGGCCTTGGGTTATGGGTGGAATTAGAGTGGAAAATATACTATGGGAGGATGATGAAAATGGTGGTGGTTAAGGGTGATTTATAGAATAGGAAGGGGGGTATAGGTGGCTCTTAGTATGGATGGCTAAGATGGGATTTGGGATGGTGGTTAAGGATCCTATGGTGGAGATCATTTGGTGTCAACTCAAGAGACTTATAGGGGGTAGTTATGGTGGCGTTGGTGGCTCTTGGTGGTGGAGAGACACCACAAAATTGGTGCCAACTTGAAGTTTCTAGAAGGAGGTCCTAGGTGGATGGTGGAGATAATTTTAAGGAGAGGTGTATGGTGGTGATGAAGGAAATTTTGAAGGGAAAAGTTGGTGCCAAAGAGGGGGTGGTTATAGGTGTCTTTGGCACCAACTTTTGGTGCCCTTTGGCGATGGTTGAGGGGTGAAGAGGTGGCTATGTTGTGGCACCAACTTGGAGTGGGGTGGAGCCAGCTTAGGTGAGCGTCGATAAGGTTTAGTTGGTGGTGCTAGTTAGGTAGGGTTTTAGGGTATTTGATTGCAAACAGAGATGGAGTTTAGCTAAGCTAATCTAGCTAAGCTAGATTAGCTAGTAGTAGAGTAGAAGAGTAGGCAAATGGAGCTATGGTTTGAGGGGAGGAGCTGGATAGAGGAAGTCTGGAGATGAACTGGAGCTGAAGGCGGCTGAAGAGGGTGGCATGGAGCTACTTTAGCTGGCTTAGCTTGCTAGTTCTTTGCTAGCAGCTAAGCCAAGCTAAAGCATACTAGCTTTTGCTAAAATTAGCTAAGGTGAGCTGGGTCTGATGCTCCCAAAGAGGATCTAGCTAGTTAAGTTAGCTAAGGTAGCTTAGCTCTACTAAGTTGAACTAAGCTGAGTCCCCGGGAGCTAGACTTGAGATTTTTGAGCTAAGATGAAGTCATCTTCAGCTGGCTAGAGTTGAGTGGAGTTGGATGTAGCTGGACCTGAGTTTGGGTGAACTCAAATCAACTCAGCTGAGCTAGCTAGAGCTCCAAGTGAACTGATGGGAGCTGAGATGAGCTAAACTCAACTAAGTTGAGCCAAATCTAAGCTGACTTGGGCTAAGGTAAGCTAAGAAGAGCACTCTTGAGCTGCCATTCAGCTGAGATGAGCTAAATGGAGCTGGGATGAGCTAACACTAGTTCAAGTGAACTGGATTCCAACTATGGTGAGTTGGATCAAGCTGAGTTCCAACTGGTTTGAGCTTCTCCTTCACCAATTGCCTTCCTTAGTGCTAAGGTTTTAGGGATTTGACAATCTGTAAATCCCTAACACACACAAAAACACGTCAACAGCACAATAAAAACTGCAGTGTATGCCTAACCTAATTGATGCCTATATGCAACCCAAAAGCCCATTTGTGGAGCAAAATCCTAAGAGCTAGGTTTGTTTCAATGCATAAGAATGATGATAAACTGGTGTTTATCACACCCCCATGCTTATCTTTTGCTAGTCGCTTAGCAAAGCTTAAATTTTTACAAAGTGGAATTTTGGGGAAATCTAATTTTTTTGACTTTTGAGGAGAAAGAGATTACAGGATGTTGGTTGATCCAAACATAGGAGGTATGGGATTTGTTAAGGATAAACATCAAGATTCATTTTCGAATCCAAAAATTAGACAAAAGCAGGATCAATATATCCTCCAAAAAATTCACAGATTAACCCTTTGTTAATTCAAATGACTCAAAATTTTTGTATTTGGGATTTTTCTGGCTCTTGAATCTGATTTGCAACTTGCGATAATGTTTAAAACTATGTTTGTGCTTATGAAAAGCCAACTGTTATAAGGCCATGTTTTTGGTTTAAAACTTTTGTTTTCTCTCCCACATGATTATTTTTAGCTTAGTCTTACAATAGATGTGCCAGGATCATCATTCACATTACCAATCCTCGAGGGTGCTCTAGCACCAGTACTTCGAGATAGCACTGTGCATGACACCACCCCGGAGTTCACAACCCCAAAACACAAGCGGTGTAAAGGGGCACTCCAGCAAACTCAAGCTCTTGCTCCGACACTATAGGTAGAGCACCGTCCAAGACACTTGAGCTGCAAAAATGCACTTTAATGCTCTGTCCAAAGATATGTAATATAGATATGGAGCAGCGCCGAGGTGGAAACATGTTGACATCGCATCCTCAAAGGAGGCATTTTCCTCCTTCCCGACAGTGGGAACTCAAACCAATGATCTGCTTCAAAAATTTACAAAGGCCAAACAAAGGGGTTTTTCTAATTTTTAGTTGTTTTTAGGTGTTGGCTTGTGTGTGAAATTTGATACAGGAGGAAATAATACAAAGGTTGTGATGATGTGAAAATGATTGTTGTAGTATGTGTTGTAATTTGAAATACCAAGAGTGTCATTGTGGTGAGTTGTATGGAGTACCAGTCATTACAACCATTATTATTATTTACTTATCTAATTTTTACTGGTTCTATTCCAGGTCCTTCACTGGGAGGCAATTTATTGAATTACATCGCTCTTTGATCTCAAAATTATCCTCTAATTCCAAAAAGAAGCTTTACATCTTATTTAAGAATGAATGAATGTGGACATTGTTTATCTACTCAAAAAGAATCAATGGTAATGCTTGCAAAAACTAACTATAAACAAGTACCAAACAATCTATTACTATACTATAAACTATGTCTTTACAAGTTGTAGTATTACTACTAACATGGAAGTACACAATAGACTAAGATGTTATAGTATATTAACATAACTTACTAGTCTGTTATCTACAGTAACACATACAGCGGTTTTAGTGACAGACAAAAGCGTCGCTAGATCTCAAAAAACACTATATACAAACCTAAGGAGCCAAACTGGGGTCTATAGCGACACATAGGGTGACATTTTGTTCTGTTAGTAAATATATGGGTTCATTTATACAAATAATTGGCTATACTACATATACATATATATATATTTATATCTTTTTCTTGTATTTGTATTTACGTATGTACATCTTCTATTTGTATGTACACCTTCTATCTCTCTCTCTTACTCTTACTCTAAGCTTCTTTTGTTGTTCTTCTACAAATGCACTTCGTTTGTTTCTGTCTTAACAGATTTTTTAGCTACGGGGGAGAGGTGATTAAGCAACCTCATTAGCTTCCATTAATCAATTAAAAATGTGTTTAATTTGTGGGTGCGCCTTTCGAGGGATACACAGCACCCAGAGGGTGGGACCAAACCTCTACTAAGCGTACCCTAATCCTCATTAGACCACTTAATTACGATTTCCAACTCAGCGCAGGGTCTCAGCCCCACGCCACACGCTTCTCGGCCCTCGACCCCACACACTGTTCGTATACTCATAATCGGATTGGGTATGCATGACATGTTCGTTTCTTTCAGGCGCTCGGCACCCATGATGACTGCTTGGCATATGCAGAAAAGCAATATAAACCGCTGCGTATGGTTTGCAGCGCACGATGTGGCGCTATTCTAGCACCACATCTACGCTGGAAATCGCGCGCAGCTGTTGTCTGGAAGCGATTTTGGCCCTCAATTCAAGGGCCATAACTTATTAAATAAAATAAAATAAATTATGGAATATAAAGTATTTACATAATACTATATAATTGTTCAATTAATTTTGAATTTTAAATAGATTTACTATATAAATAAATTCATTAAATTGGGCTATTTTTACATGCTGATTTAGGTGCTTTCTTGGTTAATTACTTATAAATTAGTTAGCATATGGTCTAATTGACCATATACAGAGTTAGATTACATACATAAGTATTTTATACATATTTTTATTATATTTTTTTGAATTAGTTTCTATTTTATTTATATTTAAGTAGCAGTTTTTGGCTGTTTAACTTATAAACTAAGTTAAAGTAGTATAAAAAAGGTATAAATATACTTTAACTAGCGTAAATTACTGAAGATATTTTCACCTAAGTCTACATACTCAATTAACTTAATTATAACCCTAAATTACTAATTTATCTAATTTATATGTATATATACTGTTCAAGAGGTGATTAATTATATACACATACATTTCAGTATAGATGTATATATACTTACATAGTTATTATGTACATTATAGTTATAGTTAGTTGTATATGTATACATACAGTATCAGATTTCGGTATACTTATAGTTAGATTTCAGTAGGAGGTGAGAAAGGAAGGATTAATTATGTTCAATTTCTTTTCTAACAGTAGTCGAAGCTACTGTCCAAGAGATGAGAAGGGGAATGGTGCTTAATTTTCTCTTTTCTAACAGCAGCTTCAGCCACTGTCAAATGGGCTAACTGCTACTGCAGTTAGTCCATTTGAGAAGGAAGGTGAATCTAAATGGTGTGAAGGGAAGGGTTTGGAAAGAAGGAGATATGTAGCTGCAAGATGCAACAATTTACTATGTTACTGGGATTAAAGTCAATCAAAACCAACTGAAAAGAAAATAAGTAAATCCCAAATTTGACAAGGGTTTAATTTCTCACGAAAATCAATAAATGTCTCAATTCAGATGCCCAAAAACCCTCATCAAAAACTTCATTTCAGCTTAAATCCACAAATATCGCTGAATTAATTCTTCCTAATGCTATAGACAGCATGAAGGAAGGATTAATTTAGTCAATTAAAACCATAAGATCAAATCCCAGTTTCTTGCAACCTTAAGGAGTATTGAGAACTCCTTAGGTTAGGAAATCTTCATACAAATTACCACAGTAATTATTTTAGTAATTATCAAAACAGATAATGTATGGTTCTTTTGAATTATCAAAACAGTATTGAGAACTCATTAAAGGTTTCACACTAACTTGTGAATGCAAGAACAGACTAATGGATGGCTCTTCTGAGATGATTTCTGTCACCAGAAATCCTCTTAGAATCCTTGCCAATAGGGAATTCAACTCTGCTTCAATCTGTCAGATCAGGCAGTAAATCTAGAAAGCAATAAATCCTTAAAATCCATGTTGAAAAGAAATCTGACAAACTGAAAAATTCGACCCGTAATCAAGGGGCTTTTGTGATCAATGATGAGGTGAGTGAGAAGCCCCTTAGGTGATTGTGATGCAATTTCAGATCTAAGGTTGTAAACCACCCAGATCTGAAATTGGATCAGGGTGTGTGGGTGAAAGATGAGAGAAACATGTCGTGAAAAAAAATCAGAATTGGATTGTGAAAAAAAAAAATGGAGAGGGAGACAATTTGAAACATGGTTTGATGAATTCTTCCCCTTTGATCTGGACTGATTAGAGGAGGTGAGGGGAGGGCATTTAATCCTAATTCTATTACTACAGCTACTTTAACCTACAACAAAAATTAAACATTAACAATTATATTAATTACAACTAAAACTAATTATGCAGAATTAAAAACCTAATCTAATAGGAAGAATGGGACCTATGGGTCCTTAGCCGGTGGCTAAGGAGGAAGAAAGGAGGAAGATGATTCCAGCGGAGGGAAGAGTCTGCTAGTGAGGCTCCAAGGTCGTCCTCAAGTGCTACGAAGTCCTTAGCGACGTGGAGTGTCGAGAGAAGGTGATGATTTCACAGCCGATGGTTGTGAAATCAGAGGCTGGATGGGGAGGAGAGATTGGAGTGGACGAATTGATCGCTAAGAGGTGTAGGAGGGAGCGATCCCTTGTGCGTGACACCACTGAGGTGCTTAAGTAGCAGCTCAGTGGCTGAGATACCCGCGTAGGTGAAGATAATCAAAATGCAACTGGCGGCGAGGATGTGAGGGGCGGAGCATGCGGTGAGCTGAGCACAAGATCTGACCGTCAGATGAGATCTGGGGAGAGAGGTGAACGCACGCACCGAATTACGTGAAAGTTCCATTCGAATCCAACCATAGATCAAGAGTTGAAGAGCGACGAACGACTGAGATTGGCCGTGTTCTTCGCGTGCTACAGTGCACGTGAAGGGCAGCAGGCTTCTCTCTAAAATGAAGGAAATTTTGCAGGAAGACCCTTGAATGAAGGGGTAGAAGAATAGCGTGCCGGCCTAGGAGTGAAAAGAACTACAACTGGAAGGGCCCTGCAGCTTTTCAAAAGGGTCCCAGAGGCTTACAAGTAGGTCTAAAGCGGAGTTTTTAAGGGTAGGAGTGTAATGCATGAAGGACCTAAGTGTAAACTACCTATTTCATAACTTAAATGATGTCCAATTGCCTTCAAATTTTTATATGTGCTTAATGGAACATTTAAGACATTGATTTTACTTCTGATTTGGCCTTTCAAACAATTTATGTGTTCAGTTGACACATGGATCATCATTTGTACTTTGCTTTCAGAATATCTCATTTTTGTGACCTAATTATGAAGTTTTAAGACAGAGTAAAGGTTTTAGGTCTTTGTCTTTAATTGCCACACTTAACCCTTTTTTATCTGTTAATTTGATATTATTTTACTTAGTGTCTAGCTTAATTTCAGCTTTTTAGCCATGATGAGTAGCCACTCATCAGGAGGTTTTGCATGAACTACAAGTTTTTGAATCAGAAACTAAGCCAGGTACTTTCCATATTGCAAAAGAGGATCAAGTCACCTGAACTATCATGAGTTCAGGCGAAATTTTAGAGAAGGATATTTGATCTAGTCTAAAGATAGACCCTTAAATTCTAATAATCAGATCCATATCCTTATCCCTAGTTTGTTAAAGATTAAATCCCATTGTACCAAAAGTGAGTTTTCAACCTTAGTCCCAATTTCAAAATTTTCCTCAAAAAGTTTCCAACATTTTTATTTTCTTAGGTATGCTAGCAGAAAAATAAAACAAAAATGACTAAAGAAAAATGCATGTTTTTAGGTTTTGAAAATCCTAAATCGATTGTCAACACTTTTAAAACACCCCCCTATGCTTATGATATGCAATGTCCTCATGCATTAGGAGGGAGAAGAAACCACCTTAGTGAAAGGCAGTCGGGTTTAGGATGGTCAAAACTTGGAAAAAGGAAGTGAAAAAGAAAGTAGGAAAAATAATGGGTTACCTCTCATCTAGTGCTATCTTTTATGCCATTTAGCCAGGTGTGAAGGTATTCACAGAAGATGGACAATCGTGTAAGTAATTGGACAGTTGGACGCCCGCAAAAAATGTGAGTTCTTCTGGATCCCTAAAAAGTTGAACGGAAGAAAAATAGGGATTGAAATTTGAGGGAAAATAATAAATGTAGCCCGAGTCTGGCCAAGGTCCAGGGTAGGTTTGGTGGTAGGTCTAGGTGAGAGGGGGTGGGAAAGGAATGATGAGAGCTAGGTTGGGTTAGTATGCAAGGGTGGGTTGAGAGAAAACTAGATGAGTTAAGAGAATGATCAAGGGGGTCATTAGGAATAGATTGTGGAAGTCAAGTCTTCTAATCAAAGGTTTCATTGACCACTGGTTCTAAGTCAGACTCCTTGAAAATTTTGTTGTCGGGAAGGGTATCTACCAACATAGTCTCCTCCACTAAATTTGAAATTTTTGTATCTGAGTCCTCAAAAAAATTATCATCATGGAATCTCTTGGAGGATTTAAAAATATCAAGAGTGATAGTTTGACTTGCGCAAGTGATATCCATTTTGCCTGTGGGGCAATTGATATTTTCCTTTGTAGTAGCAAAAAGGGTCATCCAAGGATTATTGGGGAATTCATTAAAGATTCAGGTACCTCAATGTCAAGGACCAAAAAGTCTGCGCGGAAGACACAATTCTAGACCTTGACTAAAACATCCTTGACAATCCCACGAGGTTTGATTGTAGATCGGTCAGCTAATTGAAGGTTAACCTCAACAAGTTTAAGCTCACCGATCTGAAACTCTTCAAATAAAATCATGGGAATGATATTAACTGAGGTACCATGATCAAGCAGGGCGCGATCAAAAGTAGTATAATCAATAATCACTGAAATTAATGGCACCCCCAAATCTTTCATCTCAGGAGGCAGCTTGCTTTGTATGACAAAGCTTACTGTCTTGGAAAGATGCACCTGGCCTAGATTTTTGCCCTGCCTTTTAGGAGTACAGATCTCCACAAAAAATTTGGCATACGCAGGTATATATTTGATGCCATCTAAGAGAGGGATATTGATTTGAACTTGCCCGAATAAATCCATGAGTTCTTTTGTGGTGTGCACAGATTTCTTTTTTCGATTGGTGGTGGGGTGGAGAGCTTGTAGAAAAGGGATAGGAATTGTGTCCTAAGATTTTTGTATTTTTTTTTCTTCCTGATGTGGGAGTGGAGAGTCAATCTGCAAAGGGATGGGGATTTCACCAGGTTTTTGTGAAGGCCCAGGATTAGTGGTGGTTTTTCCACTCCTCAACCTAACTACATGTGCAGTCAGATTATTATTTGGAGGAGGTAGGGGGTCTATTGTTGGGGAAATCTAAGAGGCTGCTGAGGTGGTGGATTAGTAGGAGAATGATTTGAGAAGTTTGGATTTCTACCTGGATACTGGTTCCTCTGGTGATTAGGGTTGGGAGGGCAATTGCCCTGTAGGTCTTTGAGTTGGAGTAACCCTAATTCGATAATTCAGATTTGTTATAGTGCAGGTTACTTCCATCAACTTAGTTTGCATTTCCTGAAGGGTTTTCATCATCTAGGCATTGATTTCTTGTTGGGATGGCCCATAATGAAAGGTCAGATTTGACCCATACCCACTAAATTGATTTTAATGTTGGGAAAGAACTAGGTTTCAAGAGTGGTTCAGGTAATTCCTCCGATTAGAAGAATTTCTATATTGCTCTTGGAGAGCAAAAATATTTTCAGTGGGGTTAGAGTTTGGATAATTATAATTCCCTAGTGAATCATAAAAAGCCACGGGGTATTGATGATAATCAGCAGAAATAGTGTTCAGATTGTGCAAGTTCTCTCTCCGAGGAGTGTTAGGGTGGGTTAGATGTGGAACATGTGGAGCTTGGGTTGGTATGGCAAGTCTTTCCTCAATTTTCTTTTGATTAATGAGCATCTGGTCGAGTTTTTGTGCAATCATTTGAAGATCATCTTGTGTTACAGGAATAGATTGAGTGCCTACTGTTCGGGGCGTAGATCATGTAAAAGATGAATACATCGCAGTATAGTGCGAAATACATCTCGACAAATAAAATTAACGAAACTGGGGGTCCCAGTCGATCACAGGGAGGTAAAAAAATGATTTTGATTTCATGCGCTTATTCTAAATCTAATTACTAAATAATAGAGACAATGAATCACGATATATATATCACATAGGGCGTTTGAACCTGAATTTCATACATGAAACTAAACAAAATGATAACATGAATATAAACTACTTATGGAATAGAACAAGGGCACCACGGGTAGATCGTGGTAGCCCTTCGAAGAGGTTGAGAGAAGTAGCGACAATCCGACAGGGTGGCCCAATGGATTTTTCAGACAGAGGCAGAGAAGATGAGAAGAAGAAGAGAGAGAGGTAGAAGGAAGAAGAAGAAAAAGAATGGAGAGAGTTGAGAGTTATCCCCTCCAATGGGAGGCACTTAGGTCCCTTTATAGCATTCTTTCTTCTCATGCAAATCCTTCCCCGGCTGATTTATTCTGGTTCTACCATGTGGCACTTTGTGCGCCCTTGGATGCAGATTGCGCGGCTCCCGCCCTCCCGCGCCTTCGCATTTTCGCTTTTGTCACATGGCTTCGAATCCCACCTTAACATCGATCATAGCACCGCGCCTTCGCAAATCCTAAGCATGATTCACGTGCCTTCCTTATCTCACAACAACCCGTGCGATCGCGCCACTTGGAAGCATCTCAGCCATCCAATCGTTCATACCTGCCTGCACGTGCCCGCCTGCAATGCCGCATTAATTTTTTGCGCAGCACACACTCGAACCCGTGTCCCACGCATACACGCACGCGCGCATGAGCCAATGCACTGTGCAAAGCCTTTATCATATATACGTGCTTACTTATATTTATATTGATCGAATTTGGGTGGTGACGTAGCACGTTCGTGGCCATTGGATGAAGATCCAATGGCTCACACTGCGAGGAAAGGTACCTTCAGGAGATGGGGCAGTTGCGATGGTGTCACGTGACGCCATCGTGGTCGTCCATTCTTCTCTTTATATCTGATGATGTAGGCCTTCGATTAAGTTGATTTCTACATCGTTGGACTGCGAGCGTCGTTCTGGATCCATCCGTATGGTTGGATTTGTCATCTAAGGTTTGGATCTTGTTCAATTCACCCCTTGGATCTTTCTCTTCTGTGGACTCCCAAGGGTGCTACGAGAGTCTGATTGATGCGATCTTGGATGCATTGGACTCCCGTCATTATTCCGAATAGAACCATAAGGTTGGATTAGTCATCTACAGCCCTGGATTACCTACAATCATTAATACCTCCCAAACAACATAGTTTAATACATAAAACACATATATCAACTACGATGCATAGTACAATGTGTATGCATGCAGAATGTTCTTGTTAAGCTAAGTTTTAGCTTAATTCAAGCGAGTTAGGGCCTATGATTGCTGTGCAATCATATCCGCATGCCTAAATCTTGCTAGTCCCTAGTAAGTGCAAGACTAAATGCATTTTATCAAGAGTTAAACTAAAGATTTATTTCCTTTTATTTTATCCAAAAATTCAGAATCCAAATAACCATTAATATATATTGTTGTTGCTCCTGCAATGGATCCAAGCGAAGAGTCGATATACATTTAAAGCTTGTACTTGACCCCTAGTAAAATTCTGTTGGGATAGGCGAACCTCTTCTTCTGGGGTTACAAAATATTATCTATTTTCGGCCTTAGCGTTTGGTTTGGGTAGGAGATGTCTGAGTTAACTAGATTTGTATTTGGTGGCTCACTCTCTTCTGGTGCTTCTTAATGACTAGTATTTCAGAATTTAGATTTCCAGATTATTGAATAAATCAACTTAGAGAGGGGTTGGAAAAACTGTGCTCTCTTTAATCTTTTGTACTCTTCTCTCTTTTTTTCTTTTCCTTCCTGAGCTCACATCTCACCAAATTTACAAATGTATTTGGTGGTCTCACATGGCATGACACTTTAATTAGGTTCTGACAACCCTATGACTAAGTCAGAAGCCCTCAGCCCGTATTCAGGTGATCAGAAATACATAAACAAGTAGGTTAAGGATGTATTTGGTGGTTTGTGAGGGTGGTAGGTGTTTTTGCCTCAAAACATTTAACTTGACTCACATCACGCAACTATTTTACATAACACCTTTTTTTTTTGTTTTTTTTTCTTTCATTTTATTCTTTTTTTTATTTCTTTTTCGAGCAAACAACTCTTTTGTATGAAATTCTATAAGCACAATGCCACAACATGACATACTACTGTATTTATCAGCACAACATAACACGACATACATACTTTTATATGTAAGGCATTCTTGGGGATTTTTGGGATGACCAAGAGGATCTCGAGTGGCTTATTTGGTGGAAGTGCCTATTCTCAGCACCGAGTAGGGAACGGATAGGACGACGTATTTCTGGCCTTGACATTAGTACCCTCCTTCAGCAGAGGATTCCGTAGAGGATGGTCATGACCATCCACCCTAGTCCTAGTTTTATCAGAACCCACTCTCTGTGTTTCTGCCATATTTGGTAACTCTCGTATGGAATTTCTCACATATTTAGCATGTAAGAATTGAGAGTGAAAACTATGCCCAACTCCAAGTGTCATTATTTAATTATTAAAGATTCCTTGTATTAGCCTTAGAGCACCAGTAAACTCTCTGCTCTCACCTCACATATATTTTTTTGAAGCTACGAGAAGATAGTTCACTGAACTCCCTGATTGCTATCCAAGGGTTCAAGAGAAGAAGCGATGCTTCTTCTAGACAAACTAGAGATGTCTATCAATTTTCGCAGAGGATCCATTGCAAAATCTACATGCAAGTATGAAATTATACTGAATTCTAAGTCTAGGAATCTACCAAAGAATAAATCTTTAATAAAACCTCTTGATAAAGCGATCTAATCCCCTAATTGTTGGTAGAAAATTTTCAATTTTTATGGACTACCTGCCCCATGCCTAAGTGTTTGCATGTCCTCATGCATGAATAAAAGAAATTGGAATAAGGCTGGGTGTATGTAGATAGAAATCACCTGGAACTGCTTCTGAGTTATCATTTAGCTCATGCCATCACTGAATGCCATACACAATATGTAAAACATTATGCAAAAATGAAATATGCTATGTATATATGGTATGTATATATGTATACGTGCTGAGTTTAACGCCTCCAGCTGGGAAACTCATCAGTCATACGTCCTCAAGAAGATGTATCGTTTCGTCAGCAGGAGGAGGTTCCTTGGCAAAGAATGGTCTGAGGCATTGGCCATTAACCATAAAAATGTGCCCAGATTTTGGGTCTCTAAATTGGACTGCCCCGTAAGGATACGTGTGGACCACCAGAAATGGCCCAGTCCACTTGAACTTGAGCTTTTCTACAAAGAATTTGAGTCGGGAGTCAAACAACCAAACCTGTTGGTTTAGTGCAAACTCCTTCCTCCGGATGTGTCGATCATGGAAAGCTTTTGTCTTGTCCTTGTATATTTTTGCATTCTCATATGCTTCCCACCTAATCTCCTCTAACTCACTGAGTTGGAGCTTTCTTTCATAACCTCTGGCCTCGAGGTTAAAATTACACTTCTTCATGGCCCAAAAGGCACGGTGCTCCGGCTCCACAGGAAGGTGACAGCCCTTTCCATACACCATGCGGTATGGCAACATTCCGAGCAGAGCCTTGTACGCAGTCCGATATGCCCCATTGTGCATCGATCAATCGATCAGACCAATCCTTCCTATCAGGTCTAACCGTCTTTTGAATGATAAGCTTGATTTGACGGTTTGATATTTGAGCCTACCCATTGGTCTGTGTGTGATACAGGGTAGCAATGCGGTGGTGCACCCCGTATTTCTTCAATAATGACTTGAAGTGGGCATGGATGAAGTGGCTTCCTCCATCACATCAGGGCAAGGGGAACTCCAAATCTCACAAAAATAAACTCCCAGACAGAGGATATAATAATCTTATGATCAGCTCGTCGTGCTGGGATGGCTTCTACCCACTTTGAGACATAGTCTACTGCGAGGAGTATGTACTCAAAGCCATGCGAGTTTGGGAAGGGGCCCATAAAGTTGATGCCCTAGATGTCTATTTAGAGCACTGAATCGGGTTTTAAAAGTATTGCGTTGTAATATAGTCGAAAAAACATTCAAAACAGATATAATTTTATTACTCGAATTTGAAGTCGAGGTCGAACATAGGGAGCAAATTGGTATTTAGAAATCAAGATCACAATTCAAAGTAAAAAGGATTTGCAATAATAACGAGATCAAATTGCAAAAAGGTGGGAGTAAAATGGTGATTTAAATCACCAAATACTCCTACAATATCAATTAAGGAACTCAATGTATATGAATTAAACTCAAATTGGACGTCTGATTTATAAATCAGACAACTTAAACGTCTGATGCTATAGTGCTCCTTATTTCTTCTTTCTCTGCTTCTCTTCTGCGCCTCCTCTTCTTTCTTCCTTCTTCTACTTTTCTCTTCTTTCTCTACTACTTCCTCGTCTCTTTCTTTCTCTTTTCCTTTGTCTTCTCTTTCCTTCTTCTTCTTCTTTGGCTTCTGTCTGCTCTTCTTATTCCTTTTCTACGTTAGCCTCTTCTTCTTCTTCCTTCAGCTTCTTCCTCCTCTACCTTTCTCTGTCATCTGCCTTCTCTTTCTCTTCAGCTTTTGCTTGCAGCAAAACCTACCCCTACCCGTGCGCAACTCTCCTCTCTTTCTCTGTTAGGTTCCGCTCTCCCAAAGCGACACAATTATTCGGGTAATCGGGTCAGGTACGTACCCAGGACCAGGTCCACCAGCGTGCGGTGGTGGGCGAGGAGTGCAATCGGGTAGGGTCAAGCCAGGTCCATGTGGGCAGTGCTGCGGATGAGACCGGGTCAGATCGGGTAAGAGGGACCTCCCCTCGTGGATCTGAGGCGAACAGATGTAGGCACAAAATCAACTTATGCGGGTGCATGGCCTTAAGACTCTTTGAGGTGGGACTATCCGTGCACCCTTCTGCTAGCACACCTACAGCAGAGGTAGTCTTCTAATTGCAGCAGCTGCTACGGCCTTCGACTGGAATCAAGAGCCTAGATTCGTGCGTGACAGTCTTCCGCGTAGCTTAGGACAGGAGCCTGGAACTAGTAAGGCTTAGAGCGACCTCAAGCGTGCTTCAATCCTGGTCACCAATGGCGAATGATGCCTGTACCTGAAATCACAAAGATGGCTTCACAGCCATGTCAAAAATCTCAGGGAGTGCTGCCAAGGCACGACAGATGTGCTGGGGTGGTTGGCGTGGCATGGGGATGTCTGTGCAAGCGTGCCTAGGGCACATTGTGTGAGAAGGTGTGGGTGTGTTCGGGGGTGCGTTTGGGAGAGTGCCGTGGTAATATGAGTGAGGGTAAGTGTTCAGTGGAGTGAGGGGAAGCTTATGGGCATGTCAGTGAGGGAATGGCTGGCCTGTTGAGGTGGAGTGACCTCGCTAGAGGTGGTGGCTGGAGATGAAGGAGATGAGGGTGATGGAGGTCGACAGTGGTTGATTTTGGGAAATAGAGAGTGGCGAAGAAAATACAGGCGGAAGGGAGCTTATCTGGGGTACTAGTGGATGAAGGGGAGATGAAGATGTCATCGAACGTGTATTGCCGACGCTGGAGACGAAGGTGCTCAGAGAGAGATGGTCGGCAATGATGAAGGGGGGCCGGAGTGTCGGCAGGTGATGCACGACGCGAACGAAAGCAAGAAGGAAGAATCTGCCAACAATATTGTGGTTAGACGACAAGGTAGAGTAGGGAAGGTCTTCAAAGCTTGAAGAGCGAATCGGCTAGAGGAGGTGAGAAGAATTTGAGGGGGTCTCCAGTCGAATTCAAGCTTGCCGGAGTCGGGGCGATCTGGGCTTCTTTAAATAGAACCCTGGAGGTCGGTTAGGGAAAAGCAAGGAAAGATTGTCAGAGTTGGAATCCGTTAGGATACCCATGTCTTTCATGAGTTCACATGAGAGATTGGGAAAGAATCTGGGATCAATGATGGGTTCAGATTGAAGGGATTTTCTTAGAGAATCTCCCTTCCAATTTTGGACGGGATTCTCTGAGCAATCATGGTGAAACCTTCTTCCAAAGCTCTCCGGAGTAGGATTCCTCAACTATAATGGTGGAGGGGCATAATTGCAAAGATGATGAAGAAGATAGGGGGCTGTTTGTATGGGTTTTTAAAAGATAGGGATACAAATGTAATCAGGCTGGACCTTTCTGCAAACTATGTCAAGGCAAATTCATCTTGGGTCCAAATTTTTCTACAAACCTAATTTGGACATAAGGAATCCAATGGTGAAGTTGGATTTTGGGTTTTACAATGTTTAGCTAGAAAATTTATGCAAAAACCCAATTTAAGGCAAATATCTATCTGAGACCCATTCTAGGTTAAGATAGGTTTCAATGGCCAAATAGAAAGTTCTAAACCTTAAAGAATATTTTTATATGATTTTTAGATGGTCTATGTGAATTTTATCCTGACCAAAACCTTGGTTAATCAACTGGGTTAGTTTTAGGATTTTAAGAAGTCATTTAATTCACAGGATACACACAAACCCTTTTTTGTCTAATCCAACACAATTATTATCTTATTAAGAACCTTTAACCTTTGTTTAGCCCTTGAGAAAACTCGTTGTTGTACTGCATTGGTAAAGTTGCAGTTTTACCCCTTGTTTCATATTTTTCTCTCAAAAAGGCTATGCAGTGAATTAGGACCTTCAGTTGGTTATGTAGGAGCTTTTATTCTCTTCATTGGGTCAAAATGAGGTTGTTAGGGCTCATAATGGTGTTCCCATAATACCCCCATGCCTAGCTTTTGCTAGTCCCTTAGCAAAATTTTAAGGTTTTAACTTTGATTCTAGACCATGTAATCCTTTCCTTTTTTTATGCACAAATTTGTGATGTGTGCTTTCTTCTGTAGATTAGGCTTGAATGCCAATAGTAGGCTTAGAGGTACTCAAGTACCAACCAAGATCCGGACCTGCCCAGATTTAGCCTCAGTCTGCCGCGAAGGATTTTAAGTCCCATAGGAACTATAATAAGGTTCGTTGAACTCTGCGGTTAAAGCACCCATGCTTGTAACATATTTTAGCCTTGGTTCAGTTGGCAGTGCATTTTTGCAAGAGAGAGACAGAGGAATTTTCTTTGTTTAGGGAGTTTTCTCTCTCTTTTCTTTTTATTTCTAGCTTCGGATTGGCTTCACAACACGGTCTGTATTAGATTCCTAGTACCCATCATTAATCCTCGTAGGGTCCCTGTCAATCGATGCTTCGAGATAGCACCGCCCATGGCAACCCCAGAGCCCTGGCTTTCATGATTTCGAGATAATCCCACTCATGGCATTTTGTAGCTAAATCCAAACCCTAGCAATCGACATTTTGGGATAATGCCACCCATGGCATATGAACTAGCACAGGGTGCTTACATGCCCCTAGTAGGACATGTAGATATCCTAGGAGACAAGCACCGAGGAGACGATATGTTATTATGCATCTTCGAGGGGAATTTCCCGCCTCTCCGCATTGGGAACTCGTCCAAATCAACTTGTGTTGATCGGTCGCTTCTAATCTAGGCAACTCTTTCAAAATAATTTAAATGCATTTGCATGATTTTGATACGTATAAGCACTGAACCAGACTGTGTGTGGATTGGGGTGCTTAGGTTACCGAGTCTCGCAAACTAGAGGTTAGTTAACGAGGCTGAATACTCCCTAAGCCTTAGACCTAATACCTAAGCTTTGCATTTTCCCCAACCACTTGAGGACTATCCAAATTTTAGCAAATACTTGAATTTTTAAGCCTAGGAGTATAGCCTAAGAAGCCTAAGATCAGCATTCCTACTAATCTCTTCTATGTTTTATTAGCACTTCTTTTATTTTCTTTTTCTTGATATGGTCTAGAACTCAGTTAATTTCTTAATTTTTTACTAATGACTATCTCTTTTTTTTTTCTTTTCAACTTGTGCTCCTTTTTCGACATTTTTCACTTTTCCCCCTTTTTCTCCTCAAGATTTGTATGGCCTCAAAATTTTCTCTCCCGTCAGAATTTTTTGCTCTTTTTCAAGAATTTTTTTCATTTTTTTGTCATTTTTGGAATATGTGATTTTTTTTGATGAAACCATTTCTTGTGAGATGATTTTCACAGTGCTTTACACTTTCATACCCCCCATGCCTACGATTTATAATGTCATTGTAAATTAGGTGGGTTCGAGTTCAGCTTAGATCATTCATTAGAATAGGTTATAGGTGGGTGAATGGGTTGAGATGACTATTTACGGACGATTTCAAGCTCGGGTACGGGTACCTGAGGTGGAGTCAGTTGTTCTAATGGATGAACCCTAAAGTGCAATATGAATTTAGCATAGGAATGTCAAGAAAGGTTTCAGATTTTTCAAAAATGACAGGTTGCCTCCCATTAAGTGCTGAGTTTTACGCCATTGGCTGAGCGCAATGAGCTCAAGGAGAATGCAGGGTAAAGGATGCCTCAGCCAATTTTGTATCGGTAAGATCAATGACCGATTTAGGTCTCTAACCATTCACGATGAAAGGTTCTGAGTCATGGCTGAGTTGACTAAACTCAATGGCTCCATTTCCAAAGATTCATCGAACGAGGTAAGGTCCAATCCATTTTGATCTGAGCTTTCCTGGCAATAGTTTGAGCTTGGCATCAAAGAGTAGAACTTTTTGACCAAGGTGAAAGATCTTTTTGGATATGTGCTTGTCGTGAAAGGCCTTAACCGCTCTTTGTAAATTCATGAGTTCTCATACACGTCGTGGTGTAATTCATTGATCTCGCTCATTGGAAGCCTTCTGTGGGTTCCTACCTTAGAAAGATCTAGGTTGCGGGTTTGTACTGCCCAATAGGCTTTGTGCTCCAATTCGATGGTGAGGTGACATGCCTTCCCATACACCAATCTGAAGGGATACATACCAAATTGGGTTTTGTGGGTGGTCCTATAAGCCCACAAAGCTTCGAAAAGTCAGGATGACTAGTCTTTCCTGTCAGGTCAAACAGTAACTTGGAGGATTTTCTTGATCTCCCGATTTGATAGCTCAGCTAGACCATTAGTTTGGGGGTGATAAGGAGTAGAGATTCAGTGTGATACCCCATATTTGATCATCAGTGCCCTGAACTGAGCATTAGTAAATGGGTCCCTCCATCAGAGATTATAGCACCTAGAATCTCGAACCGAGAAAAGATGTTCTGATGAATGAATTTGATAACCACCTTATGATCATTGGTTTGGGTCGAAATGGCTTCGATCGATTTGTACACATAGTCGACAGTGAGTAGAATGTTCTCGAAGCCATCTGAAATAAGAAAGGGTCCCATAAAACCAATCCCCCATATGTCGAAGATTTCGCATACGAGAATCGGCTGTAAGGGCATCATATCATGGTGGTTTATGTTGCCTAAGGTCTGACAACAAGTGCATGCCCTACAGTGATTGTATGCGTCTTTAAAAATCGTGCGCCAATAGAAGCCACACTGGAGGACATTCGTTGCAGTTTTATGAGCTAAGAAGTGTCCACCACATGCTTGGTCATGGCAAGACATAATGCCCTGAATTTCCGCTTCCAACACACATCGTCGAATGGTTTAATCAACACTGATGCAGAAAAGATACGGGTCTTCCCAGAAGTAATACTTGGCATCGGAAAGCAATTTGTCCTTCTTGGCCTTCGGCCAATCGGATAGGATCTGATGTGATTCTAGGTAGTTTACTAGATCAGCGAACCATGGAAGCCCTGTACTGATAATCAGGAGGTGCTCATTAGGAAAATGTTCTGTAATGGTTCCAGAAGGGTTGATAATATCAAAAGGAAGGCGAGACAAGTGATCAGCTACCATGTTCTGTTTTCCTGCTTTGTCATGAATCTTGAGGTCAAACTCTTACAACAGCAAGATCTATCAAATTAATCGAGGTTTCGCATCCTTCTTCGTAAGGAGATGCCTCACAGTCGTGTAATAAGAGTAAATGATAATGCGGGAACCCAAAAGATGTGATCTGAACTTCTCCAAGGTAAATACTTTGGCTAGCAGCTCTTTCTCAGTAATTGTGCAGTTATGCTAAGCCTCGTCAAGTGTCTTGCTAGCGTAGTAGATGACCATGGGTCTCTAGTCAAATTTCTGCCCAAGTACCCCTCCTACAGCAAAATCAGATGCATCGCACATGATCTCAAAGGGTTGAGACAAATCAGGGGATTGTAGGATCAGAGCTTGGGTAACTCGATCACGTAGGGTTTCAAATGCTTGAGTGCATTACTTGGAGATTTCAAAAGGAACATCCTTAAATAGTAGAGTGGTCAGGGGGCGTGCGATCCTTGAGAAATTAGGAATGAATCGACGGTAAAAATCGACATGCCCCAGAAAAGATCTGATGTCCTTGATCGAGCTAGGCATAGGGAGTTTGGAAATCAGATTCACCATGGCTTGATCAACCTAGATGCCTTTTTTTGATATGAGATGTCCCAGAACAATTCTTTCAGGCACTATGAAATGTCACTTTTCCAAGGAAAGAACCAGATTCACGTCAATGCACCGCCTGAGGATCTAAACCAAGTGTAAGAGGTAATCGTCAAATGATTCGCCAAATACTAAAAAGTCATCCATGAAGACATCCAGATAATCACCTACCATATCTGAGAATATGGCAAGCATGCATCGCTGAAAAGTAGCAGGAGCATTGCAGAGATCGAAAGGCATCCTTTGGAACACGTACGTCCCGAAGGGGCAGGTGAAAGTGGTCTTTTCTTGGGCCTTAGGATGGATTGCCACCTGGTTATAACCGGAGTACCCGTCCAAAATGTAGAAGAACCTATTTCCTACTACTTTCTCGAGGATCTGATTAATGAATGGTAGTGGGAAATGATCCTTCCTTGTGGAGGTATTGAGTCTTATGTAATCAATGGAGACTCTCCACAAATTCGTCACATGGGTCGGTATGATTTCTCCGATTTCAGTTGTGAACATGGTGAGTCCCACCATTTTAGGCAATACCTAGATTGGACTCACCCACCGTCTGTCGGAGATTGGGTAGATGATCCCAGCATCTAACCACTTGATGACCTCCTTTGTCATGACCTCCTACAGATTACGATTTAGATGCCTCTGCATTTCACAGGAAGGTCATGTGCCCTCTTCATTATAGATGCAGTGTGTGTAGCAAGAGGGACTGATGCCAGTGAAATCATCGAGAGTCCATCCAATGGCTCTTCAATGCTACTGGAGAATAGTAATTAGATGGGATTCTTGATCATGTGTGAGTCTGGAGTTGATAATCACAGGAAACGTCTGATTGGAACCCAAAAAGACATACTTTAGATGATTAGGAAGAGGCTTGAGTTCCAAAATAGGGTTATCAGCAGTAGCAAGTGGTTCAGGGTGTGTCCGAAGCAAGGGAAGGAGTGGTGGGTGTGTCTAGGTTAAGTTCAGACTCCTCTGATTGTAGGTTTTGATCCTCTTCTGGTTGATCAGTAGTAGTCAGGTTTTCCTCAATATATGGATCGTCAACCATAGCCTTGATATCACATATTTGTTCTATAACACCGCAATTAATCCCTTGTTGGGCCTTAAAGATGTCAATCATTAATGTTTGGTTCCTAAATTTCAGTTCAATTTGGCCCTCCTAACAATTTATGTTGGCCCTAGTAGTGGCCAGAAAGGGTCTCTCTAGTATAATTGGTGTATTCCTTGGATTTTCTGGAGCATCCATATCCAAGACTACGAAGTCCACCAGGAAATAGAAATCCTGAACCCTAATAATGACATTCTTAAGAACACCTTTAGGTGACTTAATAGATCGATCAGCCAACTGTAATGTCACCTCTACCGGTTTGAGCTCAGATTCCTCAAGATGGTCAAGTAGGCATGTAGGTATTAGGTTTATGGAGGCTCCTAGATCTAGTAAAGCTCTATCAAATTGGATATCACCAACTGTATAGGAAATCAGGGGAGTGCTTGGATCTTTTGTCTTAGGTGGAAGTTTGCTTAAAATTACAGAGATGGCTTGTTTTGAGAATACGATTGGACTCCCACTTTTGGTTCACAGCTTACGCTTAGGTGTACACATGTCCTTTAGAAATTGTGCATAAGCCGGTACGTGGCGAATTGCATCCATCAAGGGGATGTTTATATGGACATGTTCAAAGAGCTTGGGTTACTACCCGGCTGAAAGTGGCTTGGGTAAGGTGGGTCTTGTGTTGTTTTTCCACTACGGGTTGTTAGTGAATTTAGTCTTGCCTGGTTCTAGTTCGGTGTCAGTAAAATAGGTGGCTGCTGCTGAAATCCTAAGTATGATGTCAAAGCTTCCATCCTGTCAGGTGATGGAGCAAAAGGGTCCTGATAAATCATGTGGGCTTGGCTCGGATTTGGGTTCATAACACTCCTCTGGTTTGTCACGTTGTTCGGATTCGGTAGAGGTTGTAAAGGGAGTGTGCCAGGTTGGCAGGAATTTGCCATCTGAGCGAGTTGATTGCAAACCTTTGTGATCTTGCCTTTGTGCTATTTTTGTATAGCCGCATTCGTCTTTTAAATGTCAGCCAGCATCTGAAGGATAAGAGTCATTTGATTTGTCTGAGTTGGCCCAGATTGATAGGTGGGGTTGGGCCGAGGCTGACGCGAATGAAATGGGCGAGGAGCTTATGGACGTGGTTGATATGGTGGTCTCTGATTTTGATTGTTTCCCGCCCACAAGAAATTGATATGATTTCGCCATCCAGGGTTATAAGTATTAGAGAATGAGTTATTCTGGATGGCGTTAAGGTCCTTGCAGGTCTGAGGAATCTCAGAAAGATCAAAGTATGAGGGTTCAGAGTTGCCCCAACTAGAGTAGGCAGGATCGGCGTTTCCTCTGATCCTAGAGTCAGATGGAGGTGGATACGGGTCCATCCCCTGAGAGGATTGGTGATAGATGTTATGCATAGCCTACCTCGTAGAGGGTGGCTGTGCGAATGGGTTTTGCGCAGAGGTGGTCCGTTGTAAATGTCGAGTTAGCTCATCCACCTTCTTCTCAATGATAGAGACCTTGTCCAAACAACTGGCCATCAATTCCAAGTCGATTGATGTGGACAGGCCCAGCGTCTCGTGTGCTCCCCATGGATTCGTTGATGCGCAGGCATTCGTGTGGTCGAATAATCCCATGGAGTCATTATTGATGGAGTTCTCACACATATTCTTGAGAATCTCCCACACAGTGTCTTCGTGTTGACCCATGATATTTCATCTGCAAGTTGCATTGATGAATAAACGGATATCTTCATGGAGTCCATGGTAATAAGACTGGACTTGTTCCCATTTAGGAACTTCATGATGGGGGCACATTCGCATGAGATCCAGGAAACGGTCCCATGCTTCATGAAGTGGCTCTCTAGTCCGTTGTGTGAAGTGTGTGATCTGATGTCGTAAGGCATTCATCCGACCAACTGGGAAGAACCTTTTTAGAAACTTAGATTGTAGTTCAGCCCATGTGTTCATTGGAAGCATTTGAGTTTGATACTAGTGACCAGCTTTGTTCATGAGAGAGAAGGAGAACATCTTCATGAGAAGAATATCCCGATTTTGGACATCTGACCCGAAGGTCTGGGATAGATGCTTGAGCTATTTGATGTGCTGGAAAGGATCCTCGGAATTGAGCCCATGAAACTTTGGAATAGCATGAATCATGTTGGGCTTAAGTTCAGAATCAAGACCTCAGTCGGGATTTGGACTCGAGGTTCTATCGCCACCGTAGCGGGATTGTAGTGTCTCGCATCATAAGATGCTGTGGTGGATTCATAAAGGCTTGGAATAAACCATTAAGGTGTTGAAGTTGGTTCTCAAGGTTATTCTCTTCTACAAGTTGTGCCATGATGGTGGAAGAAGGAGAATTGGGTTCAGATGAATCAGAGATGTCTATGTGATGGGGTTGCTACACAAACATGAAAGTCGAGGCCTGGCCTCGATGGGAGTGAATAACTAAAGGAGGCCTCAAGGATGGTCTTAAGGACCTCCTAACAAACATGCACTGATGGTTTGGATGAGAGTAGAATGTGATGGACCTAATCAAGACACCCAGAAAATTTGGATCACTATAGAGGTTCGGGGCAGATGATACCCCTTAGTTACAAAGCCGTCCACCTAAGAAATACCTGGGCAGCCAGAGAGGGAAAGTCCCGTAAAGACCCCTACACAGTAGAGTGCCCCCACGAGTTACAGGGTTTCCCCCACCCGACCTCTTTTGTCACTGATGTTCCAGGTAGACCAGAATGGGGGCTTGATCTCTTAAGTCTACCGGTTTTAATTAAGAGCAAGGGTGCTTAAGATTTCACTTGAACTTTAGATGCATTGAGTGCAAAAAGTGACCTCATTTCAAGGTTGGTCGACTCAACAAGGTGGATCAACTTCACCGATTTGTCCTTTGAGAAGTTTTATGTCCCTTCTTTTAGGATTCAAGTGAGATTAAGAGCCTAAATTTTAGGGTTTTCTCGATTAAATCACTTCAACCAAGGCTTAGAGACACATCATTTTGGAGGGTTGATTCTTGTTTATGAAAGTGTGTCTCTAAAACCCTAAATTGAATTCCTTAATTTGGCTCTAATCTTGGTCTAATTTAGTTTGCCAAATGTGGTATCTAGGGCTCAAACAAGAATGTGATAGCCCTAGTTACCTTAAATGGGTGCACAAATCAAATTTTGTTGTTGAAATCAAATTAGGCAACTTGATGAATTAGCTAAGAATGTAAAGCAAGTAGCCCTAATTGATTTTATCTTTTTTTCCTTTTCAGAATGAGGGGCTTAAGAGAAAGTAATCAGAAATTACCTACCCTTGGTGTGTTTGTTGTGAGATGGTCTTTCTTTGAATCTTCTCCCTGAAACAACCACAAAAAAGAGATATAGCAAGTTAGTACCAAATCAGGAATTGTAATCAAGAATTCTAAATTGCCCATTGCTCCACGGCAATGGCGCCAAAATGTTTTGAGCATTGAATCGGGTTTTAAAAGTCTTACGTTGTAATATAGTCGAAAAAGCATTCAAAACAGATATAATTTAACTACTCGAATTGGAAGTCCGACATCGAACAAAGGGAGCAAATTGGTATTCAAAAATCAAGATCACAATTCAAAGTAAAAAGGATTTGCAGTAATAACAAGTCAAAGTGCAAAAAGGTGGGAATAAAATGATGATTTAGATCACCAAATACTCCTACAATATCAACTAAGGAACTCAATGTATATGAATTAAACTCAAATTGGACGTCTGATTTCTAAATCAGACGACTTAAACGTCTGATGCTACAGTGCTTCTTCTAATTTCTTCTTTCTTTGCTTCTCTTCTGCGGCTCCTCTTCTTTCTTCCTTCCGCTTTTCTCTTCTTTCACTACTACTTCCTCTTCTCTTTCTTTCTCTTTTCCTTTGTCTTCTCTTTCCTTCTTCTTCTTCTTTGGCTTCTACCTTCTCCTCTTTTTCCTTTACTGCCTTAGCTTCTTCTTTTTCTTCCTTCAGCTTCTTCCTCCTTTGCCTTTCTCTATCGTCTACCTTCTCTTTCTCTTCAGCTTTCACCTACAGCAAAAGCTACCCCTACCCGCATGCAACTCTCCTCTCATTCACTCTTAGGCTCTGCTCTCCAAGAGCCACACAATTATTCAGGTAGTCAGGTCGAGTACATACTTGGGACCAGGCCCACCGGCATGCGGTGTAGAGCGAGGAGTGCAGTCGGGTCGAGTCAGGCCAGGTTCGCATGGGCAGTGTCGCGGACGAGACCAGGTCAGATCGGGTGAGAGGGACCTCACCTCGTCGAACTGAGGTGAACAAATGCAGGCACAAAATCAACTTATACAGGTGAGCGGCCTCAGGACTTTCCGAGGTGGGACTATCCACGCACCCTTCTTCTTGCACGCCTGCAGCAGAGGTAGCCTTTCAATTGCAGCAGCTGCTAAGGCCTTCGATTGGAATCGAGAGCCCGGATACGTGCACAAGAGTCTTCCGCACAACCTGGGACAGGAATCTAGAACTGGGAAGGCCTGGAGCGACCTCAAGCTTGGTCACCAATGGTGGATGTGTACCTGAAATCACAAAGACGGCCTCGCGACCATGTCAAATTGCTCAGGGAGCGTCGCCGAGGCACGGCAAATGTGCTGGGGTGGTTGGCGTGGGATGGGGACGTTTGTGGGAGCGTGCCTAGGGCACACTGTGTGCGAAGGTGTGGGTGTGTTCGGGGGTCATTTGGGAGAGTGACGTAGTGATATGAGTGAGGGGAAGTGTTCAGTGGAGTGAGGGGAAGCTTATGGGCGTGTCGGCAAGCGATGGGTTGGCCTTTGGAGGTGGAGCGGCCTCGCTACAAGCGGTGGCTGGAGATGAAGGACATGAGGGTGATGGAGGTCTGTAGTGGTTGATTTTGGGAAATATAGTGGAGAAGAAAATAGAAGGGGAAGGGAGCTTATCTGGGGTAATAGTGGATGAAGGGGAGACAAAGATGGCATCAAATGCATACTGGCGATGCCGAAGAGAGAGACAGTCGGCGAGGATGAAGGGGGGCAGGAGCGTCGACGAGTGCTACGCGACATGGACAAAAGCATGGAGGAAGAGTTTGCCACTGGTATTGTGGTCAAATGATGAGGGAGAGTAGGGAAGGTCATTGGAGATTGAAGAGCGGATCGACCAGAGGAGGAGAGAAGAATTTGAGGAGGTCTTCGGTCGAATTCAAGCGTGCCGGAGTCGGGGAGATCTGGGCTTCTTTAAATAGAACCTTAGAGGTCAGTTAGGGCTTGGGAAGGAAGCTTCTCAAGCAAGGAAAGCACATCGGAGTTGAAATCCGTTAGGATAACCATGTCTCTCATGCGTTCGCATGAGAGATTGGGAAAGAATCTGGGATCAAGGATGGGTTCAGATTGAAGCGATTTTCTCAGAGAATCTCCCTTCCAATTTTGGAAGGGATTATCTAAACAATCAAGGAGAAACTTCCTTCCAAAGCTCGTAAGAGTAGGATTCCTCCGCTATAATGGTGGAGGGACCTAATTGCGAAGATGATGAAGAAGCTAGGTGGACATTTGTAAGGGTTTTCGAAAGATAGGGGTACAAATGTAATTAGGCTGGACCTTTTTGCAAACTAGGTCAAGGCAAATTCATCTTGGGTTGAAATTTTGGTACAATCCTAATTTGGACCTAGGAAATCCAATGGTGAAGTTGGATTTTGGGTTTGACTATGTTTGACTTGAAAATATATGCAAAAACCCAATTTAGGGCAAATATTTGTCTAAGACCCCATTCTAGGCCAAGAATAGGTGCACTGGAGATAGTGCTTTGCAAGGTCTCAAAAGCGCTGAGACACGAGGAGTCAAACTTAAAGGGCATGTTAGTTACCAGAAGATTCGTTAACGGGTGAGCAATTTTCAAGAAATCTCGAATGAATCTTCGATAAAATCCAACATGCACTAAGAATGATTTGATTTGCCTAACAGAGCGAGGCAGAGGTAATCGCAAAATGATTTCAGACTTAGCTTGGGTGACCTTGAGTCCATTAGAGGAGATCTTGTGACCTACTACGATGCCACCCCTCCCCATAAAATGGCTTTTCTCCCATGAAAGTACTAGGTTAACCTCTATACATCTCCTCAAAATCTTTGTGAGGTTATTGAGACAAGATGAGAAATCATCTCCAAGCATGGAGAAGTCATCCATGAACACTTCTACGTAGTCCTCGATCATGTATGAAAAGATGGCCATCATGCATCACTGAAAAGTAGCTAGTGCGTTGCAGAGGCTAAAAGGCATCCATTTAAAAGCGAACGTTCCAAAGGGACACATAAAAGTTCACTTGTCTTGGTCTTCCACGTTGATTGCAACTTGATTGCACCCAGAGTATCCGTCCAGAAAGAAGAAGAAACTACGCCTACCTAGCCATTTGAGAATCTAATCAATAAAGGGCAAAGGAAAATGATCCTTTTTGGTAGGCGAGTTTAGTTTCCTATAGCCAATGCAAACCTGCTAAGAAGTCATGGTGCGGGTTGGGATGGATTCACCCAATTCATTTCTGATTATGGCGAGTCCCGCCTTTTTGGGCACTATTTGAATGGGACTCACCCACTGGGTATCGAAAATTGGATAGATAATGTCTACATCCAGCCATTTAATGATCTCCTTCTTGACAACCTCCAACATATTTGGATTTAGGGGTCTCTGAGGTTGTCTCGACGGTCTAACCCCTTCATCAGTGTAGATATGGTGAGTGCAATATAAGGGGCAAAATCTGTGGAGATCAGTAATGCCTCACCCGATAGTAGTCCTATGTGCTCGCAAAATGGAGATCAACTGATGTTTCTGATCTGGAGTCAAGTGAGCATTGATAATCACTAGATATGTCTCACTTTCTGCCAAAAACATGTATTTCAGCGAATCAGGTAAGGGTTGTAGCTCTAGTAGTGGAGGGTGGGGATGAGGGTTATGTAGGGGAGAATAGGAAACAATAATAGAAATTTGCTGATCCTGATTCATGAAGAATCCTCCTACAGTGGTCATGTAATCCTGTCTTGAGATATCAGCGTTGGATAGGACAGGATAGTCAGGATCAGGGGTGTTATGAGTCGATGAACACCCATGACGACCAGAACCATGGGATGAAATATGTATATCAGTAGTCTCAGTCCCGTATGGATCATGATCAAAGACCTTTGATAGTGAGGATGAATGTGCCATTGGGTCGCTGCAGAGGAGCCCAATGTTCCCATAGGAAGCTAAATCTTCGTCGTCACTATCCTACTCGATCAAGTCACAACCAAAGTTCTTTGATGCCCTAAAAATGTCCAGTCTAAGCTTTTCATTTCCAAGGGCAATCTCCATGCACCCTGATGCATAGTCGATGTTTGCGCGAGCGGTTGCCAAAAACGGGCAGCCTAGAATAATCGGTGCATCATGAAGATTATGAGGAACCTCCATATCAAGAACAAAAAAGTCTGCTGGAAAGCAGAATCCTTGTACTTTTACGATCACATTTTCAACCACCCCCCTCGATGTTTCTACAGATCGATCAGCCATTTGTATGGTAACCGAGGTGGGCTTCAACTCCCCAAATCAAAATCGATCAAATACTGCGGAAGGAGTTCGATTGATGGATGACCCCAAGTCAAGAAGGGCTCTATCAAAAGGGGAATCCTGCAACAAGCAGGAAATCAATGGTGTGCTCGTGCCCTTCTTTTTGGGTGGTAAGTCAGCTAAAATAACTGCACTGGCTTCCTCAGATAATATCGCTTGTCATCCGATCCTCTGCTGCCGCTTCGGAGTACAATAGTCCTTAAAGAACCTAGCAACAGCTGGGATGTGATCTATTGCTTCAAAGAGAGGGACCTGAATGTGAACTTCCTTGAACATAGATTTCAGGTCGTCGAAATTTCACGTGTCCTTTTTTTACTGAATCACGTGTTACGGCTGCAGGAAAAGGGATGGGAATTTTAGGGTCTAAGGGCTTCTTTCCCTTATCTAATGAAGATGGTTTGTGAGAGGAAGAGGGTTGTGAGTCATCCCGTGGTACAACATAGGGACAATCGTTACACGCTTGCCTAGGTAGTGGGTCCTATGTAGTCTTTCCACTAATTTAAGTGACAGCTTTTTCATCGGCGTGCTATCCATGATGGGTAGAGGAATGGGTTCGTCTGGATACGCAAGGTTTGGCAACAGAGGTGGCTGACCGAGCCCATAACTAGGAGGTGCAGAAGATGCTTGCATAACAGCGTGTGCATGCCCCTGTGGTGCTTGGAATCTAGGCAGGGCACCCTGATTCTATACATATCTCTAGTTTGGGACAGGTTGGGAGGGCAAAGCTCCCAGTGATCTATGCTCCTGCATCATCTTGTTTTGTGTGTTCTATATGCTCTGTATTTGGTCAGCCATTGCCTTCATTATTTGGAGGTTGTCATGAGTAGATTTTCATATGGATGCTTGCAGTTCCTCCTTTAGCGACTCCAAAGGTTTGACCTGCTTTGGAGGGTAGTTGGCAGCTTGGTGCAGCGGTTGATAGATAGAGCGTGTCTGTTGTTGCTGAGATGAGAATGGCTGCTGCCTAGGATACGTGTTCTGCACATTCCCATATTGTCTGGTCTGGTAGTGTGGAACTTGACTCGATCTCTGTGGATTACCGGACTAGGCGAAATTGCGATGTTGGCGCCAACTAGGGTTATATGTTTTAGAATACAGGTTGTTACAGCCATATCCCTGAATGGCATTGACATCTTCGTTAGCCGAAGATGTCTCAGATGCACATTCATCAAAAGAATATGCACTTGCATCATCAAGTGGTGCAAAACCTTGATTTTACGGTGCTAGATCCATATCGTTCATGGGTTCCTGGCCTGCAGGATCCCAAGAAGATGTAGAGAAAACATCATGAGTGACCGAATATATATGAGCAAAGGGGGCTTAGGATGCTTGAGAGGAGTTAGATGGAGCAGTGTTTCCAGAAGATCTAGATCTCGCTCGCATCAATTCATCGAACTTCTTATCGAGCAGATCCACCCTACCCAGCTTTTTGGTGATAATGTCCATGTCAGCTCAGGCAGATTCAGCTTGAGCTTCATGGACATTAACTCATTGCTTTCCAGGTCGCAGGAACTGGTTCATTGAGGCAGTGTTCATTGAGTTTTACGCTAAGGACTCGAACAGTTCAAATGCGCTGTTCTCGTCCTTCGCGAGAAAATTCCCACCGCTAGATGCATCAGCTAGGTACTGATTGTGTCATCCAACCCACTGTAAAATACTTGCGCAAGGTGCCATTTGGGTACACCATGGTGTGGGCACTTCCTAAGAAGATCGTGAAATCTGCCCTAGGAATCATGTAGCTTCTCTCTAGGGCCTTGAGCAAAAGTCATGATTGTGCGTCTCATGGCATTTGTTCGACCGATCGGGAAGAACTTTTGGAGGAATTCGCGACGTAATTCCTCCCAGGTTCCAGTTGGCCTCTCGATGGTCTTGAACCAATAAGTAGCTTTATCCTTGAGAGAAAAAGGAAAAATCTTCATGAAAACAATTCCAATATCAATATTCCTGGGTCAAACTTACTCTGCAATCCAACTCAAGTCTTCGAGGTGCTAGAAGGGATCCTCATTCGAGTTTCCTTGGAAATGAGTCTGAATTAGACTTATGATATTCAGCTTTAACTCGAATGCGTCTCCACCTATGGGAATCTAGACCTGATGTGCTATGATTATTGCCATCGGATCATAGAAGTCATGCAGTTATTCCCTGCATGGTGGATGCTGCATCCTATCAAGTGTCGTGAGAATCCAATCAATGCTTTGCTCATATTTCTGTTCTGTTTCCTCGACCCTGGCTTCCAGACAAGCAATTGGGTCTTGATTCTCAGGGTCCTGACAAATTCGAGGACCAGGATTAGCCATTGCAGCTAATTGGATGGAAGAAGGTTGAGAAGAGAGGTCGAGCAAAAATCGCCTTCGCTGCCTTGGGTTTGGCTCGCAAGGTCCCACAAGTTCAGGTCTTAATGACCTTCTTCCTTGCATACACCAACTCAAAGGGTTGGTGTAATCAAGTAGGGCTAAGGCCTTGTTAATCAGAGTGGCCCTTCAGATCAGATGACCTAATTTTTCGTTTAAGTTTGTGTTATTGAAAATTTGGCTAAAGACCAACTGTAAGGAATTCCTACCTCTCACGCTAACCCGGCTAGTCTGGTTACGAGGGAACTACGAGGAAGGTTCTTCCTTCAGCTTTCACCTCCGGTTCCATTACCCCGCAACCACAGTCATTTGACACTGCCCTGCAGGCTGAGTCACCAGGTTTTGTAGGAGAGGTTGGAACTACCTAGTAGTTTCAAGCAAAATGCAGGTTATTTGATGTATTTTCGTGAATTCTTAACCTATTTCTTCAATGTAGTAGATGGTGGGTGATGAGAACCTCATCATGAGCCATAACTAGCTCATTTTGACCCAATACAAAGGATAAAAGCTCCTACATATCTCAAGGAAAGGCTTAACTCAGAGAATTCTGAGTTTAAGAAGAAAACCAGTCATAAGGGGTAAAAATGCTATTTTACCAGTATAATCTGCATACAGGGTAATTCAGGGCCCAAACACAGGTCAGAACAGCTTAATAAGAATAAAAGTGGGATGAGATGATCTAGCAAGGGCTACAGCACTTCCAAGGAACCAAATGATAATCTGTAACCCTAAAACAACCCACTTCAATTCACAAGGTTCGAGGCAAAGTAAAAATAGAATAAACCCTCTAAAATTCATAGAAAAATAATCTCTAGGGTTTAGAACCTTCAATTTGGCCTTTAGAACCCATTTTGACCTACATTGAGAACCATGCCCAATTAATAACTTAATTTGGGTCTTTACGCAAATTGACCGGTCAAACAAGGTTTAATATGAAAATGAAATTTACCATCAGATTCCTTAGGTTCTACTTAGTCATGTATAAAAACTTGAGCCTAAGAAGAAACCTCCTTGACCGACTTTACACTTTGGTCCTCATATATTTACTCTTTGGCCCTCAACTTTTGAACCCTCGCTTTCAGGCCCCTAACTCTCCTTCGTTCTTTGCAAACAGGTCCCTCCTGCAAAACCCTGCCAGCACCATACTCCGGCGACCTTGCGCGGAGCATGGCGCCGCGCAGGGTAAGGTGGAGGACCTGGCATGTGTACCGGAGGGTGCCCTGCGTCGTCAGCCGTCGCAGGAGCACCCCCATGGTCCTTGCAGCCCCCCATACCGGCCGTGCGAACGCACGGACGGTATGGGTTCGAATTCCGACCTTGCTCCGGCGAGGGAGACACGTCGTCTCCCTCCGCCTTCCTCCCTGCTTCAACCTTATAAATACCCCCCGCCGCTCCACCGACCAGGGCAGCCTGGATCTGACGGAGAAAACCCCCAGCTTTCGTCTCTTCTTTCTCCGGCAGACGCTCACCAGCTCCGGCGACATCCTCTCCCTCTACCTCTTCGCTCTGCCGCACTACCAGCAGCAGAGACCTCCTCCCCTGCTCTTCCCGCGCCACGCCGCACCCAGCTGGCGCCTCTCCAGCCTTCTGCTCGCCGCCGCCCCTCTCCCTGAGCATCATCTTCTCCGGCGACAGTCGATACGACTGTCGCCCTGTTTCTCCCCCTTCGTCCCTGCAGTTAAGTTAGACTTACTCCTCTTCTCCTCCTCTTTCTTTCCCCGCTTTCGATTTAGTCAATTAAGCCCTCTACCGACCCTGTTCACCCTCATCCTCTCCGCCTCCGACCACCCTCCGGCGAGCCGCTCCCATCACTTCAGCGACCCACACGGCTCGCCGACCACCGCAGAACTTCCGCCTGTTCACCCTGATCCTCTTCCGCCCCTCCACTTCCCACCAAACACCCCCTGCAGACCCACCGAACACACCCACTCCCTCGCTCACAGTCTGACCTAGGACGACCAGACAGCCCCCTCTCGCCCCCTGCAGACCCCCTGACCACCTTCGCCGTGCCACGGCGAAGGTCCTCCGCCTGTCTGATTTGGCCGAGAGGCCGTGCCATTGGTTTCAGGTTCCAGGCCTCGGCCGCCATTGGCGAAGAAGCTCGAAGCCTGCTCGAGGTTGCTCCAAGCCGAGACATCCCAGATTGAATAGCCTCGGCCAGCGCGGAAGAGTCCCACGCACATACCCTGGCCCTCGATTGGAGCTGTACGCCTCAACAGCCGACGCAATTGGGAGCACCTTCCCTGCTGCAGGCGTAAGAGAATTGGGGTGGGACATTTAGTCCCACCTCGGAATCTCTCAAAGGCGCGCGGGCACATAAATTGAAAACCTGCCGTATGCTGTTTGCCTCAGTTACCACGGGGTGAGGTCCCTCTCACCCGACCCGACCCGACTCGGCCTCGTCCGTGACCACGCTCCGCGGACCTGGCCCGACCCGATTAGACTGACCTGCACTCCTCGCCCACCACGCACGCCGGTGGGCCTGGACCCGGGTCTGATCCGAACCCGATTACCCGGTAGCGCTCTGGGAGAGCTTCCGATGAGTGATTTCAGAGAGAGATACGCGGGGGAGGGGGGTAGAGTAGGTTTTTGCCTTCTGATGAACTCTTGAGCGTGCAGGCACAGGTGAAGGACTGCGGAAGAAGAAGCAGCTGCACTGTAGCAACTGCTCAGTTAAGTCGTCGAAGCACCGGGCCAGACGACGGACAGCCAGCAGCCAGAGCAACACAGAAGGCAGGCTGAAGAAGAAGGAAGGGAGACTTAGTAGCCGAAGGCAGAAACACCACGATTGCAGAAGAAGAAATGAAAAGAAGCAAGAAGCAAGAAAAGAAGAAGACGATCTGACAAGGAAGAAAGCAGAAGAAGAAGAAGAAGAAGAACAGGAAGAACCAGAGACAGAGGGGAAAAATCTGAAGAAAGCAGAAGAAAGATCTGAAGATTGCAGAAGAAGAAGAAGAACAGGAAAAACCAAAGACAAAGAGGAAGAAGAAAAGAAGAAGAAGCCAAATTTTCATCTCTCTCTCTCTCTCTTTATTTTTGTAATAGAACTTGTATATCTCTAGAATATAACTTGCTCCCTGAGTTCGACCTCGGGAACTCTTTTATTTTTCCGAGTAAAAAAATTTTTTATATATGATGATACGTTGGTAACAACCGGCTTTACTACAACGATATATATAACACAAACCGGTCGAAACCGACTGTCTCACCAACATTTTGGCGCCGCTGCCGGGGAGCAACGGCTATTCTAGAGGTAAACATTCCTGTATTCTTTTATTATTTCTGATAATCTCCTCTCTTTTGTGCAGCTACAGGAACTCAAGAAGACAAGCAACTACTCCGAAGACAGGTAAAATCTTTTCTCTCACTATTAACCCCTACACTCTAAAGAGAAAGAAAAAAAACAAGCAACATAGGGCTAACCTGTCTTCCATATTTAGTAACCATAAAAGTTGCATGTTTTCAACTCATTATTTCTGCACACTATTAAGGGTATTTAAGGGCTACCACATTCTTGCTTGAGCCCTAATTACCCAACAAAGAATTAACTGGACCAAATAGAGCCAAACTAAGATCCAACACTAGGGATTTTGAGACACACTCCTTAAGCAAGAATTGAGAAAACCAAATGAAGTGTGCCCAAGCCCTTGTCTGAAAATACCTATTCAAAGAAAATCTAAAACAATTGGCTCTCTAAACACTTGAACCCTAAAAGACAGGACCTAAAAGCTCTTAAAGAAAACAATAGGTAAAGTTGACCCCTTGGGTTAACCAACCTTAAATTAGGTCACTCTTTGCACTTAAAAAGACTAAAGTTCAAGTGAAACCTTAAGCACCCTGATCTTAAAATTGGTAGACTTAAGAGGTCAAGATCCCCATTCTGGCCTACCTGGAACCGCAGTGACAAGAGAGGTCGGGTGGGGGAAACCCTGTAACCCGTGGGGACGCTCTACCGTGTAGGGGTCTTCGCGGGACTCTCCCTCTCTGGCTGCCCAGGTAATTCTCAGGTGGACGATCTTTCTGATCAAGGGGTCCATCTGCCCCGCACCTCTATAGTCACCCAACACATTTTTGGGTGACTTGATTGGGTCCATCACCTTCTAAACTTACCTCTCCCAACTGTGCATGTACGGAAGGAGGTCTCTAAGACCACCCTTAAGACCTCCTTTAGAAATTCACTCTCGTCAAGGCCAAGCCTCGACGCCCGTGTTTGTGCAGCAACACCCTCACATTATTCTCTCTTCTGATTCAGAACCAAGTTCTTCTTCTTCCCCCATCATGGCTCAGCCAGTTGAGGAAGAAAATAATCTGGAACACCAGCTCCAGCGACTCAATGACCTCTTCCAAAACTTCGTGCACCCACCGCAGCGTCCTATGATGCGGGACCACTACAATCCTGCTGCGGTGGCCATTGAGCCTCGAGTTAGAATCCCGATTGGAGGACCTGATTCCGAACTAAAGCCCAACATGATTCACGCTATACCTAAATTCCATGGGCTTAATTCTGAAGATCCCTTCCAGCACATCAAACAGCTTAAGCATCTGGCCCACACTTTTGGATCAGATGCGCAAAATCGGGATATTCTTCTCATGAAGATGTTCTCCTTTTCTCTTATGGACAAGGCCGCCCATTGGTATCAAACTCAGACCCGGCCGATCAACACTTGGGAAGAACTTCAATCCGAGTTTTTGAAAAAGTTCTTTCCCGTTGGTCGGACCAACGCCTTGCGCCATCAGATTACACACTTCACTCAACAAGCAGGAGAACCTCTCCATGAGGCATGGGATCGTTTTCAGGATCTCATGAGGAAGTGCCCCCATCACGGAGTTCCTAAATGGGAACAAGTCCAATCTTTTTACCAGGGACTCCGTGAGGACATCCGCCTTTTCGTCAATGCAACCTGCGGAGGAAACATCATGGGTCAACATGAAGACACCGTATGGGAGATTCTCGAAAACATGTGCGAGAACTCCATCAACAATGACTCCATGGGATTATTCGACAGGACGAATACCCGCGCAGCGACGAATCTTAAGGGAGCACATGAGACGCAGGGCCTGTCCGCATCAGTCGACCTGGAATTAATGGCCAGTCGATTGGACAAGGTCTCAATTATTGAAAAGAAGGTGGATGAGCTGACTCAGCACTTGCAGCGAGCCACCTCTGCGCGTAACTCCTTTGCACAACCTCCTTCCACACAGGAGACTGTGCAAAACATCCTCCACCGATCCTCCCCTGGGATGGATCCATATCCATCCCCATCTGATTCTTGGACTGGAAGATCATCCGATCCTTTCTTCACCAGTCGGGGGAACTCCATTCCCCCTTTCCCTGATTCTCAGGAGGTTCCTCAGACCTGCGAGGACCTCAACGCCATCCAGAACGACCCATTCTCCAATACTTACAACCCTGGATGGCGAAACCATCCAAATTTTCAGTGGGCGGGAAATCCTCAAACCCGAAGACCACCTTTTCAGTCCCGCCCACAGCCCTCTCATCACTACCAGCCGCCTCAGCCTCGGCCCAACCCTACTTATCCATCAGGGCCAGATCAAGATCAAATGTCCTTAATCCTTCAGACTCTGGCTGACATTCAAAAATCGAATGCGGCCATTCAAAAACAGCACAAGGACGAGCTTACTGAAGTTAAAACTCAGCTGGCCCAGTTGGCAAATTCTCGCCAGCCAGGCACACTCCCCTCCCAACCCCTTCCTAACCCAAATAACGTGCCATCCCAGAAGCGCGTTATGAATCCAAATTTAGGCCACGCTCAATGGATTTATCAGGCCCCTACTGCCCCATCTCCAGACGAGATGGAAGCCTCTACTTCTCGTACGGGATTTCAGCAGCAGCCACCCCTCCTACCAAATCCAAACCAAAATCAGGCCGGATTAAATGCTGTAACAACACGTAGTGGTAAGACAACTCAGGACCCGCGTTATCCAAACCACTCCCAGCCTGATAATCATGACCCTAGGATAGTTATCCAAGGTACCGCTGTTCCAGACCCACAACCAGGACCTATCCTAGAGGAACCAACCAAGATCCCGTTTCCCGAAGCCCTGACCAAGGGAAAGAAGACCACCAAACCCGTGGCCCCTGAGGAGGACCTGGTCAAGCTCTTTGAGCAGGTCCACATAAACATCCCCTTGATGGATGCAATCCACCACGTACCAGCTTACGCACGATTTCTAAAGAATATATGTACACCCCAGCGTAAGCCGCGAACCAAGGGAGGGAGCCCAATTGTTCTGTCAGAGCAAGCTAGCTCTGTAATCCTTAGTAGACTCCCACCCAAGGCAAAAGATCCTGGAACTCCCCTGATCTCCTGTAAGATAGGTGGTACCCAATTTGACAGAGCATTGTTAGACTTAGGTGCATCTATAAATCTGATACCCACATCCTTACTTGACCATCTGGAAGAATCTGAGCTGAAACCAACTGAGGTGACATTACAATTAGCAGATCGATCTATAAAGTCACCAAAAGGGATTCTCGAGGATGTTATCGTAAGAGTGCGGGATTTCTATTTTCCAGTGGACTTTATAGTCTTAGACATGGATGCACCTGAGAACCCTAGGGATACACCAATCATTCTAGGGAGACCTTTCTTGGCTACTGCTAGAGCCAACATCAGCTGTGAGGAGGGCCAAATAGAGCTTAAGTTTGGAGATCAAACACTGAAAATTGATATATTTAAGGCCCAACAAGGAATTAATTGCGGCGTCATCGAGCAAATTTGTGACATCAAGACTTTGGTTGATGAATCACACCTCCAGAATGACTTGAGTATTCCTCATCAACCACAGAAGGATCTTGACCCGCAAATAGAGGAGTCCATTCCGGATGTGAACAACCCAGTAACTCCCACCCTTGAACCTCACATCTATACTGAACCACCCGCTGCTGCTGAAAACCCCATCCTTGAACTAAAACCCCTTCCTGCTCATTTGAAATACATCTTTTTGGGTTCTAATCAGACCCTTCCTGTGATCATCAATTCCAACCTCAATCCTGAACAGGAATCCCGTCTGACTGTTGTCCTCCAGCAACATCGCAGAGCCATCGGATGGACCCTCGATGATTTGACTGGAATAAGTCCCTCTTATTGTACTCATCATATCTATTCAGAAGAGGGCACACGACCTTCTCGTGAAATGCAGAGACGCTTAAACCCCAATCTGCAGGAGGTCGTGAAAAAGGAGATCATTAAGTGGTTAGATGCCGGGATCATCTACCCGATCTCCGATAGTCGTTGGGTGAGCCCAATTCAGGTCGTGCCTAAGAAGGCAGGACTCACCACTATAACGACTGAGACCGGAGAAATCATTCCTACCCGATTAGCCAACTCGTGGAGAGTCTGTATAGATTACCGTCGACTCAATTCCTCCACGAAGAAGGATCATTTCCCACTACCCTTCATTGATCAAATTCTCGAAAAACTAGCGGGAAATAGGTTCTTCTGCTTTCTTGACGGGTACTCCGGTTATAACCAGGTGGCAATCCATCCTGAGGACCAAGAAAAGACCACATTCACCTGCCCCTTCGGAACATACGCTTTCCGAAGGATGCCTTTCGGTCTTTGCAATGCACCCGCTACTTTTCAGCGATGCATGCTTGCCATATTCTCAGATATGGTAGGTGATTATCTGGAAGTCTTCATGGATGACTTTTCAGTTTTCGGAGCATCATTCGACGATTGCCTCCAGCACTTGGTCCAGATACTCAGGCGGTGCATCGACGTGAATTTGGTTCTTTCCTGGGAAAAGAGCCATTTCATGGTGCCTGAGGGAATTGTCCTGGGACACTCAATTTCGGAGAAAGGTATCCAAGTGGATCGAGCTAAGGTTAGTCTGATTTCTCGCCTTCCTATGCCTAACTCGATCAGGGACATCCGATCCTTTTTAGGGCATGTCGGTTTTTATCGACGATTTATCCCTGATTTTTCAAAAATCGCACGCCCCCTGACCACTCTTCTCTCCAAGGATGTTCCCTTCGAAATCTCCAAGGAATGCACTCAAGCATTTGAAATCCTGCGTGACCGAGTCACCCAAGCCCCGATCCTACAGTCCCCTGATTGGTCTCAACCCTTTGAGATCATGTGTGATGCATCCGACTTCGCTGTAGGAGCGGTTTTGGGGCAGAAGAATGACAAGAAACCTGTGGTCATTTACTACGCCAGCAAAACACTCGATGAGGCTCAGCGTAACTATACAGTTACTGAGAAAGAGCTGCTAGCTGTAGTATTTGCCCTAGAGAAATTCAGATCATACCTTCTGGGTTCCCATGTCATCATATACTCGGATCACACGGCTGTGAGGCATCTCCTTGCAAAGAAGGACGCGAAACCTCGATTGATCCGATGGATCTTGCTGTTGCAAGAATTTGACCTCGAGATTCGCGATAAAGCGGGAAAACAAAACGTGGTAGCTGATCACTTGTCCCGTCTTCCTTCTGAAATGATAGACCCTTCCGGACCCATCACTGAGCATTTTCCCGATGAGCACCTGCTGACTATTGGTACTAGCCTTCCATGGTTTGCTAATATTGTAAATTACTTGGCATCTCATCAGACCCCGTCCGATTGGCCGAAGGCCAAGAAAGACAAATTACGCTCCGATGCCAAGTATTACATTTGGGAAGACCCGTACCTCTTCCGCATAGGTGCCGATCAGATCATCCGGAGATGTATCCCGGAAGGGGAAGTCAACAATATCCTCTCTTTCTGCCATGACCAGGCATGCGGTGGCCATTTTGCCGGGCATAAAACCGCATCAAAAGTCCTCCAGTGCGGCTTTTACTGGCCCACACTGTTCAAAGACGCATACAGTCATTGCAAGGCATGCAGTCGTTGCCAGACTTTGGGCAACATGAGCCATCGCAACATGATGCCTATGCAGCCGATTCTAGTATGCGAAATCTTTGATGTTTGGGGGATTGATTTTATGGGCCCCTTTCCTGTTTCGGATGGTTTCGAATACATTCTGTTGGCCGTGGACTACGTGTCCAAATGGATCGAAGCCATACCGACCCGAACCTGTGATCACAAAATCGTTCTCAAATTCATTCATCAACACATTTTCTCAAGGTTCGGGATTCCTCGTGCAATAATCTCTGATGGGGGGACCCATTTCACAAATGCTCAGTTTAGGTCACTGATGACCAAATACGGGGTGTCTCATCGAATCTCTACTCCTTACCACCCCCAAACTAATGGTCTAGCTGAGCTGTCAAATCGGGAGATCAAGAAAATCCTACAGGTCACTGTTCGACCTGACAGGAAGGACTGGTCGGCCCGACTTCCGGAAGCATTGTGGGCCTATAGGACCGCCCACAAGACCCAATTGGGCATGTCTCCCTTTAGATTGGTGTACGGAAAGGCATGCCACCTTCCCGTCGAACTGGAGCATAAAGCCTATTGGGCAGTACGGAACTGTAATCTAGATCTTTCCAAGGCTGGGACCCACAGAAAACTCCAAATCAGCGAGATCGATGAATTACGCACAGACGCGTACGAGAACTCGCAAATCTACAAGGAGCGGGTTAAAGCCTTCCACGACAAACACATCTCAAGAAAGATCTTCCATCCTGGTCAAAAGGTCCTACTCTTTGATGCCCGACTCAAACTCTTCCCAGGAAAACTGAGATCTAAGTGGGTCGGACCATATTTGGTCCGACAGGTTTTTGGAAATGGAGCAATCGAAATCAGTCCACTCAGCCACGATTCTGAACCTTTCATCGTGAATGGTCAAAGACTCAAGCCGTTCATTGATGTAACTTCTACTGATTTGGCTGAGGCATCTCATATCCTCCTTTCCCCTTGAGCTTATTGCGCCCAGCCGATGGCGTAAAACTCAGCGCTTAACGGGAGGCAACCCGTCATTCTCTTTGAAAACCTGAAACTTGTTCTGACACCTTTCAGCACTCGAAGTTCACCCTTATAGACAGCCGACCCCAACTCAGATGTTCGCATCTGAAATTTGAAATCGTCCGCAAAAATTCAACCCGACCCATCCACTCACCCAAATTTCTGTCTTAAGGAATGAACTAAGACCCCCTAGGTTACAATGAGGACATTGCAAATCTTAGGCATGGGGGGGTATGAAAGTGCAAAAACTCGTAAGAAAAGGTTTCAAACAAAAAAAATTCACATATGCCAAAAATACCATAAAAATTAAAAAAAAAAAAAAAAAAAAAAAAAAAAAAAAAAAAAAAAAAAAAAAAAAAAAAAAAAAAAAATTTTCGAAAAAGAATAAGAGGAAAAGAGGAGAAGGAAAATTTTGTGAAGGAGAGAAGAAACAAAATGAAAAAGGAGCACAAAATTATAAGAAAAGTTGATAGTCATTAGTAAGGAACTAAGGAATTAACCTAAGTTCTAGACCTCATTCAAGAAAATAACTGAAAAGTGCACAATGAGATTAGTAAGAATGCAAACCTTAGGCATTCTTGAATAGACTCTTAGTACTCATTAAGATCTGGACACTCCTCAAGAGGTTGAGGAAAATGAAAGGCTGAAGTATTAGGTCTAAGGCTTAGGAAGTATTCGACCTCGTTAACTAATTTTTGGTTTACGGGACTCAGTAACCTAAGCACCCTAATCTCACACACAGCCTGGTTCAGTAAGCGTAAAAATCAGAATCACGCAGAAGCGTCGCAAAAATCTGAAAAGAACACCTAGAATAGGAATGGCCGATCAACACAAGTTGATTTGGACGAGTTCCCAGCGCGGAGAGGCGGGAAATCCCCTCGAAGATGCGTAACAAAATATCATCTCCTCGGTGCTTGTCTCTTAGGATATTTACATATCCTACGGGGGGCATGTAAGCACTCTGCTGGTTCAGATTCCATGGATGGCATTATCTCGAAGTGTCAATTGCCAGGGTCTGGATTCGGCCACGGAACACCATGGATGGGATTATCTCGAAATCTCAATAGCCAGGGTTCCGGGGGTTGCCATGGGCGGTGCTATCTCGAAGCATCGATCGCCAGGAACCCTTGAGGATTGATGATGGGAGCAAGGAATCTGATACAGACCGTGTTGAAAAGCCAACCCTAGACTAGAACTAAAAAGAAAAAGAGAGAGAAAACTCTCCAAACAGAAAAAAACTTTCTATCTCTCTCTTACAAAACGCACTGCGAACTGAGCCAGGGCTAAAATCATTTCAAGCACGGGTGCTTTAACCACGAAGTCCAATAAACCTTAGGTTAGTTCTTGTGGGCCTTAAAAACCTTTGCTAAAAGACTGAGGCTAAGGCTAGACAGATTTGGATCTTGATTGGTACTAGAGTATCTTTTAGGCCTATGGTCAGCATTCTAACCTAATCTAAGCTCAAATAAAAAGGCACTTATCTAAAACCATTGAAAACTTCATGGTCTAGAACAAGGGTTGAAACCTTAAGTTTTTTGCTAAGGGACTAGCAAAAGCTAGGCATGGGGGTATGATGAGAACCTCATCATGAGCCATAACTAGCTCATTTTGACCCAATACAAAGGATAAAAGCTCCTACATATCTCAAGGAAAGGCTTAACTCAGAGAATTCTGAGTTTAAGAAGAAAACCAGTCATAAGGGGTAAAAATGCTATTTTACCAGTATAATCTGCATACAGGGTAATTCAGGGCCCAAACACAGGTCAGAACAGCTTAATAAGAATAAAAGTGGGATGAGATGATCTAGCAAGGGCTACAGCACTTCCAAGGAACCAAATGATAATCTGTAACCCTAAAACAACCCACTTCAATTCACAAGGTTCGAGGCAAAGTAAAAATAGAATAAACCCTCTAAAATTCATAGAAAAATAATCTCTAGGGTTTAGAACCTTCAATTTGGCCTTTAGAACCCATTTTGACCTACATTGAGAACCATGCCCAATTAATAACTTAATTTGGGTCTTTACGCAAATTGACCGGTCAAACAAGGTTTAATATGAAAATGAAATTTACCATCAGATTCCTTAGGTTCTACTTAGTCATGTATAAAAACTTGAGCCTAAGAAGAAACCTCCTTGACCGACTTTACACTTTGGTCCTCATATATTTACTCTTTGGCCCTCAACTTTTGAACCCTCGCTTTCAGGCCCCTAACTCTCCTTCGTTCTTTGCAAACAGGTCCCTCCTGCAAAACCCTGCCAGCACCATACTCCGGCGACCTTGCGCGGAGCATGGCGCCGCGCAGGGTAAGGTGGAGGACCTGGCATGTGTACCGGAGGGTGCCCTGCGTCGTCAGCCGTCGCAGGAGCACCCCCATGGTCCTTGCAGCCCCCCATACCGGCCGTGCGAACGCACGGACGGTATGGGTTCGAATTCCGACCTTGCTCCGGCGAGGGAGACACGTCGTCTCCCTCCGCCTTCCTCCCTGCTTCAACCTTATAAATACCCCCCGCCGCTCCACCGACCAGGGCAGCCTGGATCTGACGGAGAAAACCCCCAGCTTTCGTCTCTTCTTTCTCCGGCAGACGCTCACCAGCTCCGGCGACATCCTCTCCCTCTACCTCTTCGCTCTGCCGCACTACCAGCAGCAGAGACCTCCTCCCCTGCTCTTCCCGCGCCACGCCGCACCCAGCTGGCGCCTCTCCAGCCTTCTGCTCGCCGCCGCCCCTCTCCCTGAGCATCATCTTCTCCGGCGACAGTCGATACGACTGTCGCCCTGTTTCTCCCCCTTCGTCCCTGCAGTTAAGTTAGACTTACTCCTCTTCTCCTCCTCTTTCTTTCCCCGCTTTCGATTTAGTCAATTAAGCCCTCTACCGACCCTGTTCACCCTCATCCTCTCCGCCTCCGACCACCCTCCGGCGAGCCGCTCCCATCACTTCAGCGACCCACACGGCTCGCCGACCACCGCAGAACTTCCGCCTGTTCACCCTGATCCTCTTCCGCCCCTCCACTTCCCACCAAACACCCCCTGCAGACCCACCGAACACACCCACTCCCTCGCTCACAGTCTGACCTAGGACGACCAGACAGCCCCCTCTCGCCCCCTGCAGACCCCCTGACCACCTTCGCCGTGCCACGGCGAAGGTCCTCCGCCTGTCTGATTTGGCCGAGAGGCCGTGCCATTGGTTTCAGGTTCCAGGCCTCGGCCGCCATTGGCGAAGAAGCTCGAAGCCTGCTCGAGGTTGCTCCAAGCCGAGACATCCCAGATTGAATAGCCTCGGCCAGCGCGGAAGAGTCCCACGCACATACCCTGGCCCTCGATTGGAGCTGTACGCCTCAACAGCCGACGCAATTGGGAGCACCTTCCCTGCTGCAGGCGTAAGAGAATTGGGGTGGGACATTTAGTCCCACCTCGGAATCTCTCAAAGGCGCGCGGGCACATAAATTGAAAACCTGCCGTATGCTGTTTGCCTCAGTTACCACGGGGTGAGGTCCCTCTCACCCGACCCGACCCGACTCGGCCTCGTCCGTGACCACGCTCCGCGGACCTGGCCCGACCCGATTAGACTGACCTGCACTCCTCGCCCACCACGCACGCCGGTGGGCCTGGACCCGGGTCTGATCCGAACCCGATTACCCGGTAGCGCTCTGGGAGAGCTTCCGATGAGTGATTTCAGAGAGAGATACGCGGGGGAGGGGGGTAGAGTAGGTTTTTGCCTTCTGATGAACTCTTGAGCGTGCAGGCACAGGTGAAGGACTGCGGAAGAAGAAGCAGCTGCACTGTAGCAACTGCTCAGTTAAGTCGTCGAAGCACCGGGCCAGACGACGGACAGCCAGCAGCCAGAGCAACACAGAAGGCAGGCTGAAGAAGAAGGAAGGGAGACTTAGTAGCCGAAGGCAGAAACACCACGATTGCAGAAGAAGAAATGAAAAGAAGCAAGAAGCAAGAAAAGAAGAAGACGATCTGACAAGGAAGAAAGCAGAAGAAGAAGAAGAAGAAGAACAGGAAGAACCAGAGACAGAGGGGAAAAATCTGAAGAAAGCAGAAGAAAGATCTGAAGATTGCAGAAGAAGAAGAAGAACAGGAAAAACCAAAGACAAAGAGGAAGAAGAAAAGAAGAAGAAGCCAAATTTTCATCTCTCTCTCTCTCTCTTTATTTTTGTAATAGAACTTGTATATCTCTAGAATATAACTTGCTCCCTGAGTTCGACCTCGGGAACTCTTTTATTTTTCCGAGTAAAAAAATTTTTTATATATGATGATACGTTGGTAACAACCGGCTTTACTACAACGATATATATAACACAAACCGGTCGAAACCGACTGTCTCACCAACAGTGGGCAATTCACAAGGTGGCTTGCCTCACCGACTAACTTTTGGGCTCGTCGAAGTCCAAGTAAGTCAATGTAGTCTTATTGGCTCAAGCACTTCTAAGTTCTTTTTCAAATTGTAGACCACAATTCAAAAGTATACTCTAAGGTGAGATGGAATCCAAATGATTTGAAACTTGGGAAGAAGATTTCTTTTTCAAAAATTTTTTCTATTTCCAACAATTAGTTATGAACTTTTTGCTAACCAGAGGTCAAATCTAGGATTTTCACCCTGTGTTGGTTTTTCTATTGGAAACTATATCAAATAAGCTCCCAAAATTTTGTAAAAATATGATATTGAAAGATAATTTGATTATCTTTCACACCTGAGAAATTTTGTGTCAATCTAATTTGTATGTTAGTCAAAATTAATTTTTAAAATTCATAAATGTGTCACTTTCAAGCAATCTGACCAGTATGTACTCCACTAATTTATAAAAATTATACCAAAGGAATTTCTTTTGGAAAAGCTGGCATTGGAAAGATAATTTGAATATCTAGTTCTAGTAAAAATTTCAGAATTTTTGGAGCATTAGAAACACGACTGTTGAATTTTGAAGATAACTCCTACTTTCTGGCCAATTTTCTAATAGGAATGTGTGCACTTGATTTCTGCAGCGCCCGCTTCGATTTGTTCATCACTTCTCTGGTTTAATCTACACACAAAAATAATATCTTAGAGATGAAATCAAAAGTTGCCTTGCCTCCCCGACAACGACGTCAATTTGTTCGAGGTGTAGATCACGTAAAAGATGAATACGTCGTAGTATAGCACGAAATACGTCTCGACAAATAAAATTAATGTAACTCGGAGTCCAGGTAGATCACAGGGAGGCAGAAAAATGCTTTTGATTTCATGCACTTATCTAAATCTAATTACAAATAATGGACACAATGAATCATGATATATATATCACATAGAGCGTTTGAACATGAATTTCATACATGAAACTAAACAAAATGATAACATGAATATAAACTACTTATGGAATAGAACAAGGGTACCACAGGTAGATCGTGGAGACCTTTTGGAGAGGTTGAGAGAAGTAGTGACAACCCGAGAGGGTGGCCCAACAGATTTTTAGACGGAGGCAGAGAAGACGGGAAGAAGAAGAAGAGAGAGAGGTAGAAGAAGGAAGAGGAAAAAGAATGAAGAGAGAGTTGAGAGTTGTCCCCTCTAAGGGGAGGCCCTTAGGTCCTTTTATAGCTTTCTTTCTTCTCATGTAAATCCTTCCCCGGTCGGTTTATTCTAGTGCTACCATGTGGCACTCTGTGCGCCCTCAGATGCAGATCACATGGCTCCTGCTCTCCCGTGCCTTTGCATTTTCGCTTTTGCCGCATGGCTTCAAATCCTGCATTAACATCAACTACAACACCGCACCTTCGCAAATCCTAAGCACGATTCACGCACCTTCCTGATCTCGCAACAACCCGCATGATTGCGCCACGTGGATGCATCCCAATCCTCCAATCACGCAAACCCGCCTACATGCGCCCGCCCGTGACGCCGCATTAATTTTTGCATAGCACAGGGCTCGAACCCCTGTCCCACACATACGTGCGCACACGTGCACAGGCCAACGCACTGTGCAAAGCCTCTAGCATATATACGTGCTTATTTATATTTATACTAATCAAATCTGGGTGGCGATGTGGCACGTTCATGGCAGTTGGATGAAGATCCAACGGGCCACGCTGTGAAGAGAGGTACCTTCAGGAGTTGGGGGCACGGTGAGGGGCGGTTGTGATGGTGCCATGTGGCACCATCGTAGCCATCCATTTTTCTTCTCTTTATATTTGATGATGTAGGCCTCCAATTAAGTTGATTTCTACATCGTTGCATTGCAAACATCAATTCGAAACCATCCGTGAGATTGGATTTGTCATCTAAGGTTTTGATCTTCTTCAATTCATCCCTTGGCTCTTTCTCTTCTACAGACTCCCTATGGTGCTACGAGAGTCTGATTGATGCGATCTTGGATGCATTGGACTCCCATTGTTATTCCGAACAAATCCATAAGGTTGGATCGGTCATCTGTAGCCCTGGATTACCTACAATCATTAATACCTCTCAAATAGCATAGTTTAATACATAAAACACATATATCAACTATGATGTAGAATACGATGCGTATGCATGTAGAATGTTCATGTTAAGCTAAGTTCTAGCTTAATTTAGGTGAGTTAGGGCCTATGATTGCTGTGCAATCACCTACTTCATGAACATTGAATTGTAAGTTTGAAGTTCTGCAAAATGTGTTCATGAGAAGCTTGATTAAAAGAGTTTTCACTCATTTCTTCAAATAAGTCATAGGCACTCTCAGCATCTTATTCAAGAAATTGTCACCACACGAGGCATAAATGAAACATTGGATTTCATCTTCTAATCCATGATAGAGGATCTACATGAGCTGCCATAAAGGAATCTTGTGGTGCGGGTAGGTTCTTAAGAGATCTTGAAATCTTTCCCAAGAATCATGAAAAGTATTGCCAGATTTTTGTCGAAAGGTCATAATAGATCTTCATAGGGAATTAATACAACCTATGGGAAAGAATTTTTGAGGAAGGCACTCTTGAGCTGAGGCCATGTGGTGATTAGACGACCAATGGTCCTAAACCAGTAAGTGACCTTATCTTTAAGAGATAATAGAAATAGCCACATCAGCAATAGGTCTTCTTGCACATTTCGAGAACCGGTTGTTTGTGCAAGAAGAGTTAGCTCTTCAAGGTGGCTGAATGGGTCTTCCCTTGGAAGGACATGGAAATCTTTAATTAGGTTTAGGACCGCCAGCTTGATCTCAAAGTCCCCTTCAGGTATAACATCCCCTGGTTGTTCCTCATAATAGGAAGGATCATAAAAATCTTTTCGAGGAATGATAGGCTGCTAATGGGGTGGTGGGTTTGGCCTTTGGTTGGCTAGGTTTTGGATATTCCTAGTCAACACTTGTTGATTGGCATTAAGTTGAGCAACCTACTCAACAATCAAGGTGTAGAGATCAGGCGAGGGGGCTTGATGTTGTGATTGAGGCAAACCAGCATTAGGAAGCTCCACATGTGGGAAGTCAAAGGTGGGGGCTGTTTTAGGTGGAAGGGTCAGAATTAGGATTAGAAGTGGGATTAGAGGTGGAAGTGGAAGGGTTAGTGGACCTATTTTGTTGATTTTTCATTTTTTAGAAGACAGAAAAAGTGATTTTTTGTACGGGGGGCAAAATCAAGTGGTCCCTCCAAGTGCGGATTTTGAGATCATCACCCGTGCATGGAAGAATGGGAGGGGAGGAGAAGAGATGGAGGTGAGAGAAAGTGTGCAATCAATTAAACAAAATTCTAGACCTAACTTAAATGTGACTCTGTAAAAAATAACTTATGACTTAATCTACCTAGGAAATAAGAAATCAATAGTGAATACCCGTTCTATCAACAAATCTGGCCAAGTTGCATAAGGGCAGGTTTGGGCCCAAGCATTTCCCAAGAAAGTCCCTAGGGGCTTATGCAAACCCGCGCCTGGTCGTTTGACATGACCCCTTAGCCTGACACCAGATATAGGTGACAAAATTGATATTAACTAGAGAAAACTTATGACCTGAATAGTAAGCCTAAGTTGATGAAACCTTAGTGGTCAAATTGCTATAATTTTTAGTTAAGTCTAGGAGACTAAACTGCACATGGAATGTGGAGGGCGTTGAATTGGGTAATGCTCTGTTATTTCAATTTTTTTGTGTGTGAAAGAATGGAAAGTGATTCTAATAGCAAACAAGTTGTCACATAATTTTTCTTTGTTTTTCTACTTTTAGAATTTGATTTAGCTTAGTGTATTTTTGGATTTTCCTTTTATAGTTTCAAACAAGTTTGAGATTCCACAAATGAAAGGAAATAAAGTTATATTGGTGAAGATAAGTTTCCTTTAATTTGTTGGTTTCTAGAAATGAAAAAAACCTTAATCAATTAAATCCTAAGCAGAAATTTAACTATCAATGAGTTTATTCTTTTCAGTTTAAGTATTGGTCCAAAATATGTAAGAAACACCACTACTATAAGGAAAATCAAATAAGGATTTAAAAAAATATTTTTTAGTGATTTTAGGAATTTGTTTGATAATTTTAAAGAATTTTTCTTTGTGCTTGTTTCAAAGTCTAAAAATGATACCCAAGGGTATTTTGGGCTTTTTAGTACCACCACTTACCACAGAAAAATTTTGTAATTTTATATGTTATGTAGAATTTTACAAGGATTCCATAAATCTAGACTTCACAAAAATTAAATGAGCATAAAAAATCTTAAAATTCACAGACTGTACGAAAATTGGAAGATTAGAGGAGGTGACCCCTCTGTAGTCCACGAAATTTCAAAAATGTTATACAAATCCAATTGCTATGAAATTTGGAAAGGATGTTCCCCACTTGATTTGGAATCATTGGATGAAATTTCAAGATTTCTAGAGGCTTGTGGTGTTGGGAATTGATTTTTGAATTCCATAAAGAAGTTTGGAATCGAAAAGCAGACTTCCAACACTTGAAGTGAGTGGTATTTAATGATGCAAACAAACAATCAATTGAATTTTAAATGAAACCACTCCACATAACATAGTTGTTTGAGATCCTGAAAACCAAGTTTAATGTGTTTTGATAGTTTTTAGGGCTATGTGTGACTAGAAAGAGGAACCAACCTCAATTTTCGTAGGAAGACAAGGAATTGCAAGCTCTTCCTTCTTGAATCCTACTTTCTTCCTATAGTTCCTGCGCACACGAGAGAGAGAAAGACAAGGGGAAGGGATCCACTTATCAAGAAAAAGACTAAATGAATGCAAAGCCATGCCTCTCTATCAACGGCACCAAAAAGTGATACGGATTTTTACACGGTTTGTAAAATTAGGGTTTTATCATTATAATGCATAAAAATCGAGTCGCTTTTAAATTTATAAACCCTCAATAGCGACGTATCTAGCATCATCCAAGGAGACCAAATATTTGCAAAATATGTCTCTTACTTGGAAATGGAAATCAAATTTCTTTTTGATCCTTTCAATTTTATAATTTTAGTAGTTTTGAAATGATGAGAAACAAGCGAATTGTTGATAGTGAGAAAATAGCCAACACCTAATTTACTACACTACTACTAAGTTGACAAGTGGAGCCTCTCCCTAAGCTCACCCTAGGCACGTGGAGGCCTAAAGCAATTATGGAGAGGGAGTGAAAAAAAATGCCAGACAAAATTCTAAAAGACTATGCAACAAAAAGATAACTAAAGGCAACTTGAATTGATGGAAATTGTTTGCACAAAACCTATAAAGGAATGCTTCTACTCTACTTGAGAATATGACAAAAGAGAAACACAAATCCTCTATATAAAATGGTGAAAAAGAGGGGGCTTCTTGCTCCAAGACAAGTAGCTCCTTAACTTGAAAAGTGGGCTCCTTCTTCTCCTTCTGTGAAAGGCTCCTCCTGGAAGGTGTCCTCCAAGATAGTTGCGAGCCCAAGGGGGGTGTGCACTTGCTTCTCCCAAGGGTGGATGTCCACCGTAAAAACTCCTCCTTTGTTTGGTCGTCCTCCTATTGATGGATTGCTCCTCCTCCAAGGCATGGCATAAGGTGAAGGAATGGGAAGAAGAAGGCACCAAGGGGGTAGGTGATGTGCCCCCTTAATCTTTTTCTCTCTTCCTTCTCCTTGGCCATGGGTTATGGGTGGAATTACAGTGGAAAATATACTATGGGAGGATGACAAAAATGGTGGTGGTTAAGGGTCTTTTTATAGAATACTAAGGAGGGTATAGGTGGCTCTTGGAATGGATGGCTAGAATGGGATTTGGGATGGTGGTTAAGGATCCTATGGTGGAGATCATTTGGCTACAACTCAGGAGACTTATAGGGGGTAGTTATGGTGGTGTTGGTGGCTATTGGTGGTGGAGAGACACCACCAAATTGGCACCAACTTGAAGTTTCTAAAAGGAGGTCCTAGGTGAATGGTGGAGATGATTTTAAGGAGAAGTGTATGGTGGAGATGAAGGGAATTTTGGAGGGAAAAGTTGGCACCAAAGAGGGGGTGGTTATGGCGTTTCCGGCACCAACCTTTTATGCCCTTTGGTGGTGGTTGAGGGGTGAAGAGGTGCCTATGTTGTGGCACCAACTTGGAGTAGGGTGGAGCTAGCTTAGGTGAGCTTAGGTAGGGTTTATTGGTGGAGCTAGTTAGGTAGGGTTTTAGGGTATTGGATTGCCAAGGGAGCTGGAGTTTAGCTAAGCTAAGCTAGCTAAGTTATCTTAGCTAATAGTAGAGTAGAAGAGTAGGAAAATGGAGCTATGGTCTGACGAGAGAAGCTGGACAGAAGAAGTTTGGAGCTGAACTGGAGCAGGTGACTACTGAAGAGGGTGGCATGGAGCTACTTTAGCTACCTTTGCTTGCTAGTTCTTTGCTAGCTGCTAAGCCAAGCTAAGTAAGCTGGCTTCTACTGAAATGAGCTGAGGTGAGTTGGGTCTGATGCTCCTGGGGAGGATCTAGCTAGTTAAGGTAGATAAGGTTGCTTAGCTCAACTAAGTTGAGCTAAGCTGTCTCTGGGAGCTGGACTTGAGCTTCCTGTGCTAAGATGAAGTCATCTTCGGCTAGCTAGAGTTCAGTGGAGCTGGATGTAGCTAGACCTGAGCTGGGGTGAACTCCAGTCAACTCAGCTAAGTTAGCTAGAGCTTCTAGTGAACTGATGGGAGCCGAGATGAGCTAGACTCAACTAAGTTGAGCTGACTTAGGCTAAGGTGAGCTAGGAAGAGCTCTCTTGAGCTGCCATTCAGCTGAGATGAGCTGAATGGAGCTGGGATGAGCCAACCATAGTTCAAGTGAGCTGGATTCTAGCTATGGTGAGTTGGATCAAGCTGAGTTCCAGTTGGTTTGAGCATCTCCTTCACTAGTTGCCTTCCTGAGTGCTAATTTTTTAGGGATCTGACAATCTGTAAATCCCAAACACTCATGCCTAACCTAATTGATGCCTAAATGCAACCTAGAAACCTGTTTGCGGAGCAAAATCCTAAGAGCTAGGTTTGGTTTAATGCATATGACTGATGATAAATTGGTGTTTATCAGGACTGAGATCCAATAGGGCACGATCAAAAGAAGTGCCATTGATGATCACTTGAATCAGGGGAGTGCCTGATCTTTCTTTTTTTGGGGCAATTTTCTTTGCATAACTAGGCTAACTACCTCTGGGAGAATCACCTTTCCAAAATTTCTTGGCTGCCTTTTGGGAGTACATAAATCCTTTAAAAATTTTATTTAGGCAGGAATATATTTTATGGCATCAAGAAGAGGGATATTTATTTCTACTTGCCCAAAAAGATCCATCAATTCCTTATCAGTGGGCTCGGATTTCTTTTTCTTATTCTTTGTTGAGTGAAGGGCTCATGGGAAAGGTATGGGGTTGTCCTTTCCTGCAGTTGATGGTTCCTAAATGGGGTTAGCGGGGAAAGAGGAGGAAGAGTTGGTCAACTTTTCTCTAGAGATGGTTTCAGGCATAGGATCATTAGTAGTTTTCCCATCCTCAGAATGACTGCATTTGCAATATGGTTGTTTCTGGGAGGAGGTTGGGAAGTTTGATTTTGATTGAAACCTAGTGGGTGCTGAGGTGCTCGGTAGATAGGTTGTTTGGGATACCCGCCTTGATATTGGTTCCATTAGTTATTTGGGTTGAGCATGGGCAGAAATGGAAAATTGCCAGTAGGTCTGTGATTAGGAGTGACTTGACTTGATTCTGTAAATTGGTTACCATGCGGGTCACTTTCGTCATTTGATTCTGAATACCTTGCAGAGTTTTCATGACTTGGGCATTGATATCTTCTTGAGATGGCCCAAGTTGATACATGTTCTGCCCATAAGTCCCAAATTAATTTTGCTTAGGGAACGGAACTTGATTCGAGGCTTTCCAGGAGGAGTTCGAGTTTTTCCTCCAATTTTGATTGTAACAGTTGGAGGAATTTCTATATTGCTCTTGGAGAGCCAAAATGTTTTCAGTGCTAGGGTTAAAAGGATTTTGATTCATGAAATCAAAGGTCCTAATCAAGTCTTGTGAGAGTTCAGGAGAATACTGCTGCTCAGCTGGGATAGCACCAATATTATGCAGATTCTCTCCTCATAATGTTAGGGGGTTTGGGTAAGGAGCTTGTTTCTTAGTCAGCTTTTCTTCCATCTTTTCTAGGTGAATTTGCATCTAATCCAATCTTTGTGCAATCATTTGCAAGTCATCTTGTGTGACTGGAATTGATGTAGATTTGGAGTCAATTTCATTTACTTTAAGTCTTGTGTTAGTTGTCCTACGAAATGTATCCATTGAAGCCAAGTTGAATGAGTTTTCACTCATTTCTTCAAAAAAAAGGTAGGCACTATCAACATGTTTGTTAAGAAAGTTCCCCCCACATGAGGCAACCACGAACCGTTTTAATTGATCTTCTAATCCATGATAGAAGTTCTGCACTAGTTGCCATTGAGGAATCTCATGGTGGGGGCAACTCCTTAGTAATTCTTGAAATCTCTCCCAAGACTCATGGAGAGATTCATTGGATTTTCGCTGAAAGGTCATAATAGATCATCTTAAGGCATTTGTACGACCGATCGGCAAAGTGCTTTTCAAATGGGGCCAGGTAGTAATGGGATGTGCAACCGTTCTTAGCCAATAGGATGATTTGTCTTTTCGGGAGAGAGGGAAAAGTCTCATGAGCCACAAGTCTTCGTGCATATTGTAGGAATGGGTGGTTTGTATGAGGACAGTCAGCTCCTCAAGGTGGCTAAAATGATCCTCTCTCAAAATAGTGTGAAAGTGTTTAATTAGGTTCAAGATAGTTGGTTTAATTTCAAAATATCCTTCCGGTATAACTACCCCGGCTCTCGCTTCATAGTTGGAAGGATCATAAAAATCCTTAAGTGGTATAAGAGGATTCCCATGTGGCTGGCTAGGTTCATGACTGTCCTAACCAACTGTTGTTGATTGAGTTGAAGTTGAGCCAATTGGTCAACCACTATGTATAGGGGATTAAGATTTCAATTTTGACTTTTCCCTGGTTGTTCCAGGTTTCGAGGTAGCACCAAACCTGGGAAGTTAGGGATAGAAAAGTCAGCATGTGAGTTAGCTGACGGGTTTTGTACATTGCAGTTAAGGTCAAGTTGAGAGATGGAAGTGGAAGTGTCAAGGTTTCTGGGCTTATTTTCAATGTTTTCCATGTTTTTATGAGAGGAAATATGCAAGGAAGAAGAAAAAGGTCTTTTTGTGTGTGGGGAAAAATCAATTGGTCCCTCGAGATGTGGATTCTAGGACCTTTGCTCGTGCATACAATGGAGGAAGGAGAAGGGAGGATAAGAGAATAGATGAGGAGAAGTGTGCAAAACAAGCAAACAAGCCTAAATCTTCCTTAAGGATGACTCCCTAGCGAAGCCTAAGACTTGGGAACTCGAAAAGTAAGGGATCAATAACCTGGCTAGACTAAAGAGGTGACTTGGGCCAAAGCATGTCCTGGGAAAATCACCAAGACCATGTGTAAACCCTTACTCGTCATTTGACTTCCCCTAAGTTTGTCGCCGCATTTACTAAGGGAATTATGAGCAATTGAGGATCCTTAAATCCTAAATATCAAGCCTAATTTAGATGAAGTCCTTAAGTGGTCAAGTGACTACTTGCTTTAATTAGGCTTGGGTACCTAAATGTGTACAGGAATCTGAAGGGCATTGATTGGGGTAATGGCCAGTTATTATTATTTTTTGAAGTGTGTCCGAATTGGATGGAGTGAGTCCAATACTAAATCAAGAGTTGTCACACAAATTTTTTATTTTTCTGCTTTTAAGGTTTGATATTAGTTAATGTATTTTAGGGTTTCCTTGTTAAGATTTCAGATAAGTTTTGAATTCCCCAATCACAAGGAAACAGGTTGTGTTGGTGAAGATGGATTTGCTTTATAGATTGTGGGACTAGAAATTGAAAAGAAACCCTAATTGAATTAACCCTAAGTAGAAAAATTAACTATTGATGAGTATTTTCAGGCTTTTCTAATTAAGTATTGGTTCAAACAAAGCTAGCAAAACCATTACTGGAAAGAAAATCAAACAAGGATTCCAAAAAATATTTCTTTGTGATTTTAGGAGTTTGTTTCATATTTTTTGGAATTTTTTATGCTGGTGTCAAAGTCCAAAAATGATACCTGTGGGTATTTTAGACTTTTCAGTAACACCACCGGCCACCAAAAGTTTTTAGGATTTTATATGTTATGTGGAATTTCACAAAGATTCTAGAAAGATAAATTTCAAAGAAATTGAACAAGCATAAAAATTCCTAAAATTTGTGAATAGTAAAAAATTAATGAAATCAGAGGAGATGATCCCTTTGTGGTTTGCAAATTTTTAATAATTTTTTACATATCCAAATTCTTTGAAATTTAGAGCAGATTTTACTAACTTGATTTGGGAGCTTCAGGTGGAATTTCAAGAATTTAGAAGGCCTGTGGTATCAGGAATTAATTTTTAAAATCCGGACAAAAGTCTCGACCCAAAAATCAGAACACCAACATCTTCAGTATAGTGATGTTAATTAACTCAAATAAGCAAACAATGATTTTTAAAATTCACCATTCTACCAATTTTGATGTTTTCAATTCTAAAAACCTAATTTAATATTTTTTTTATAGTTTTTAGGATTTTTATGTGACAAGAAAGAAGGCAATAACCTCAATTCCACGAGAAGACATGGAACTTTAAGCTTTCGCTCCAAAAATCATGTCTTCTTCCTGTTGCACCTACACACACGAAATGAAAGAAAGAGGAGGTGATTTGATCCACATATCATGCAAGAAGAACAATGATATGCAAAGTTGAGCTCCCCATCAACGACGCCAAAAAGTGATCACGGAAAAGCTTGATTTGTTAAAACGAGTTTAGATGTCGTTGTAACACGAATTTTGATCGCTTTTAAAATTTGTAAAGATCAAGTACTCGGTGAGTATTTGGGTTCTCCCAAGGGAAGTGGAAATGTGATTCGAAACTCTCTTGCTTGAAAAATGAAAATCAATTTTCTTTTTTTTTTTTTAGATATATATAGATATTTGAGTTTTGAAAAAATGGGCGATAGGAATAAGTGAAACGAAACTATGTCTACACAAAAACTTGAGTGATAGGAAGAATCTCTCTCTAAGCTCACCCAAGGTACATGAAGACTTAAGATAATTAGAGAGTGTATGAGTGCACTAACTAAAGGAAAAGCAAATAAATAAATTGCAACAAAAATTTGAAAGGCAACTTATATTAAGGGAGAAAATTGTTTACAAGCGCTTGTAGTGCAATGCTTCAACTACAAAACTAAAATATAAAAGAAAGAACAAAATTCTCCCAATGATGATGATGAAGTGGAAGGAAGCCTTGCTCCAAGCTCAGCTGCTCCCAGGCTTAGAAAGGTTCCACCAACTTATTCCTTGAAATGCTCCTCTAGGTTGATGAAGATCTTCCTTTTGGCAACCCTAGATGGGGCGTGCCTTGCTCCTTCTAGAGTGGATAGTTTCCACTCTCAAACTCCTCCTTAATGTGGACGTGGACTACCCTAAAATCTCCTTCAATGCCTAGCATCCCTTTGAAGTATTCTCCTTGGCTTGGGAAGAGAGAAGGGAAGAGGAGGAAGGCACCAAGGAAGCAGGCATGCTCCCTTGATCTTCCTTTCTTCTTCTTCTTTCTTGACCGAGTATATGTGGGAATATGAGTAAGGATTATACTAGAAATAATGTAGCCAAGGGTGCTTGAAATGGTGGTAGGATGGAGGTATTTGTAGGAGTGGTGATGGGAGATGTTGGCATGGAGTAGGTAGATGGTTAGGATAGGATTTGGGGGGTAGTTTGGTGATCCAAGGGTCAAGGTTTCCTGGTGCCAATTGAAGGGTTTTGAAGGGAGGTAGTTAAGGATTAGAAGCACCCTTTTGGTGGCCGTCCATGGTGGTTGTAAACAACTTTGTTGGTGCCAACTTTGGTGCTTCTAGAAGAGGCCAGGTGTGGAGGGTTTAGATAGAGTTGTGGTGGCATGGAGGGTTAGGATTTAAGGGAGACTTGGCACCAATTGAGATGGTGTGGAGAGGCTTAGTTAAGGAGATTTGCCTTGGGTTTGTGGTGGAGTTAAGGGTTAGGATTTTGGTTCCAATTGATGAAGGGTGGAGATGGGTTTAATGGGTAGGTGTAGGGCTTGGATGAGGCTATATTGTTGGTGCCAACTTGTAGGGATGTGGCAGGTGTTTTGGTGCCAACTATCATGGTGGTTGTGGGTGGTTATGGTGGTGAAAAGGTAGGTTAAATTTGGTGCCAAGGAGGGTTTCTAGAAGAGGGGTTAGGTTTAGGGTTAGGATGACTTTAAGAGGTAGGTGTATGGTGGTGATGTGGTGAAGTTTTGGAGTGAAAAAGGGGTGCCAACGTGTGTGGTTATGGGGGTGGATGGTGCCATTTTAGAGGTGACCTTTGGTACGGTTAGTGGGGTGAAGGGGTGTAGTTTAGTGTTGAACGTACGAATCACTACGCTAACGTGTTCGATTTTGGAAAACCTATCGTTGTAGCTTGAAAGCGAAGAATTAGTGTTCAACAAATAAAATTTATACCGAAATTGAAATTCCAGGTCGAATACAGGGAGGCGGACATTTGATTTAAAAACTACGAGTTTCTTTTTATTTGTCACGAAGTAATTCAATTTAAAACTATCTAATTAGTTACAATAAATAGAAGAGAGAGAGAGAGAATATTACACATAGAAATCAAAATGAGATGTAGAATAAATAAAGAATTTATCATTAGGGGGATTTTTTCATTACAAGTAGAAAGCATAAAACAATTGCACTAGAAAGTGATAAATTTACTCTAGAAAGCATTAAAAGAATGGAGGGAGAAATGTCCTCCTCGACGGTCGCTTGGAGGACGAACACAACTACACTAGAAAGCAGTAAATCTATGCTAGAAAGCAGTAAAAAGAATAGGGAGAGAGAAATCCTCCTCGACGGTTGCTTGGAGGATGAGTCGGACGGGACGACACCTGGACGAAGGAGAACGAAGTAGGATGAAGGAGGACGAAGCAGAAGAACGGGAACGGAGCAGCACGCCGTCGTCGTCGCGGGATCCACTTCCGAAGGGGGACGAAAATTTGTACTTTATCTCGCGAGAAGCATCCCGGGTGTGGGACAAGCTTCTGTTGAGCTTTGGAGGGGTAGAGAAGAGAAGGAAGGGATGAGAATTTCGTATGGAGGGGGTCTCCTTTTATAGTTGCAAGGAGTGGGGGCAAAATGGTCATTACATCTTCAAAATAATAAATGCAGGGTTTTTAGTGACGGATAAATCCGTCACTAAAGCCCCCAATGTGGGCGTAGCTCTCGCTCCCACGCGCGCCTCCTTAGCTGCCCGCGCACAACGCTCACGCACGTTCTTTGATTCTCAGCCGTCCAATCGTGAGATCGGACAGCTTAAGACACATCTCCGCCTGCTGCTGCGCCCGCCTGGCGCGTGCGATCGCACGTGACGCTGCTCGTTCAATAGAACGTAAACGCTATCGGGTGCGCACGGCCGTTGGATTGCGATCTGACGGTTGATGAAAGCGCACCCACTTGCCTCAGAAATCGCTTGGCGAGGCTCGAATGCACGCCAGCGCCTCGCGATAAGGCGCTGGAGCACTGCGCTGCCTCACCCAAAATGTCGCGCGGATGATTTTAAAGAGCCGCGTCCACAGCCGTTGGATCGAGATCCAACGACGGAGAGGGGGCGTGTGCGCGGTCTTCATGGAATGTAAGCAGCCGTTTGGGCTGTCGGTTGGTCGTCCATCTTCTGGAAGTTGTAGATGGTGCCACGGATGTCGGATTGACTCGATTTTTGCGTCGTTGAGCTACGATCGTCGATCTGAATTCATCCGTGCGGTCGGATTTGTCATCTGAAGTGCAGATTTACACCATCCTGGCCCTTGATCTTCTAGGGTTCCTCGATCACTATCTGATGCTACGGATGCCTGATTAGGGCGATCTTAGAGTCGTTGAACTCCAATCGTCGCCCTAATCACATCCATATGGTTAGATCTTTGATCCGAGGCCTCGATAAAATGTTTGCCCTGTCCAACCACATAAAAGGAGACAATTAGCCTCCATTTTATTCAAACTACTCTAAATGCAAGATGATGCATGCTATGCAATATTTATATCATGAAATGCAATACTATGCTTAAGAACATGCATAAATAGACATTTTAAGTAGTGTAAATATGTTTACATCATACCCCCATGCCTATCTTTTGCTGATCCCTAGCAAAAACTATATGCTATTTATAAAAGAATTAGGTTGGATTATTTGGACCTGAGTTATTTTCAATCATTAAGAAATTGTCTACTTAGGAACTGAACTTTCAATGACACAACAGTGCCTGGGTATCAGCCAAAATGCAGACCGCCTCAAGGCCTCGCCTTATTAAAAGTAAAATTTCTTTTTCTCTTTTTCTCTTTTCTAATGTTTTTGGATTTTCAAATTTTAGGGTTTAGGAGTGGCTTTCTACGGCCATTCAACTGACCTAATATTTGATGAGAACCCTAAGTTTTAAGCATCTTATTATGATTGTGATAGACTCGTTGATCGGTAATTAAAATGGACTTTGGATTTCTATGCCTCTAGGTGACCTCAAAAAGAATTCTACCTAAAGGTGTATCTTTACAACCAGTAGCTTTCTCCCTACTTTTATTTTTTTACGGGGTCAACACAAGGGTGAATCCAGTGTATATCTCCCCAGTTTATTCTACTTCTTCACTTCTTCCTAAGTGTTTTGGGAATTTTTAGTGCATTTACTGAGTTGGGTTCTAGACAACCGGTCGATGAGCTGTTACCACCGACAACTTGCCAGCCATACTCATGTGGCGAAGTGTGGCTTATTTCTTTTTTTTTCTTTTCTTCTTTCCTCCTTTTCTTTTTCTTTTTCTTCTTTTCTTCTTTTTTTTTCTCTTCTTTTTTTTTTAAGTAGGTGGCTTCCCTGGTCTAAGATTTACCTAAAGGCAGCAAAAAGAGAAAGATCCAGTGACTGGGCTCTAGACAACCTACCTATGAGCTATTACCCACAATAACTTGCCAGCCATATCACCCTAGAAGGTTCATTAACTACCCAATTTCCATTAAAATCGTCGAACAACGAGACAGTGCAAAGATAGTGTGTAGATGCTTAAGACTCAATTCCCTCAAATCAGAGGGCGGGTTGATAAGTCGTGTACTTATCACCCAAACTTATTTATTCCAATTATGATAGAATTAAGATGGTGAGGACTCAAAGACAAATCCACATTTTAGTAGATACACGGGCTGATTAAGTCCAAAGACCTGAAGGGTCATTGTGTTCAAATCATATTGTAGTATTTTCTAAGATTGAAAATTTTCTTAAACTCAAATTCTCTTTCCTAATTTTGAATTTTTTTTTATATAAAAAGAAAATAAAATAAATCTACGGAGCTGACGAATGAATTCATAGATGAATATCCACCCTCCCATGCCTATCTAATGCAATGTCCTCATTGTATTAAAAAGACATAAAACAGAGTGGAAAAGTGTAGAAAGCACCTGAATTGCGTGAATGTCAGGTTCACTCTGAGATGAAAACGAAAAAGAACTGTATACGTGCTGAGTTTAGTGCCTTCAGCTAGGCACACTATACAAAGAAAAGAAATGAAGACTTCATAACTGCAGGTCAGAATTAAAATAAATAGAAGAATCCTCTGACCTATCAACAGTGGTCCACAGATGTGGACTAGATTGTGGTGCAGACCCATCCCCCATAATCGAGAATATTTTAGGTTCTGGATAAAAATTACCCAGAACCTAAAATCAGAATGCAAGCGGGGTCGGGCCTGCGATTTATGAGGATGCAACCCAAGACCAAAAAGTCGGGTTACAGAGAATTGAAGCTCAAAAGGATAATCATTGAATGCGTGCTTGAGTTTGACATCCTTGAAGGAAATGTCGTAAGGGTTCTGATTTGATGGTTTCAGCTTAAAAGGAACCCTTCGACTCAATCTTTCATTTCCTCCAAAATTAACTTCCCAAATCAGAACTTCCCAGCTCCTAGCCTCCTCATTACGAATGTTAAATTCCGAGACCTCTTGCATGTTAATCACCCTGTCTGAAATCTCCAAGTCTAAATGATGTGGTAGAATCAGAATTGACTTGGGCCTAATTATCTCAGAAACAGAATTATCGATAAGCTCAACGCGGTGTAACTGATAATCAGGGCATTGAATTGATTCATCTAGAAAATGTAATCCTTGATCTGTAATGTGTGCCCTAAGATCAGTTTCCTCAGTTATTGGGCTATCAAATGATCCATCAGATTCCTCAGGCCCAATCATCTCATAGAAATCGTGTTCAGAAAACTCACATGAGACTTTGCAACTTGAATCTTCACCATCAAAGAAATCAGGATCCGTATCAATGTATGTCCCAAAATCATTTGTCACTTTCTGTTCCAAGGAGACATACGTTTCCTCGTAACTAGGCTCAGGGATCTTAGGTGAAGAAATCAGATCATACTTAATTGGTTGCTTTAATTCAATCTGGTCAGCCTCGTAACATGTGTCCCCCCCAACAGGTGCCTGAGTGGGTTCTGTCAGTGGCTTTCCTGAAGAGGGTTCATCTTGGGAATCATCCCAAGATTTAATCAAAGCAACCACAAATCTCATCCTCAATTTCACTAATTCCCCAAGTAGAAACTCACCCGGGTTCTTATCCTTAACGTCCTGGAGCCAATCCAACAAAGACTTATTCAAATCATCAATCATTTCAATCAGGGGCTCCAATCTCTCAATGCAAGGTATTGGCTGAACTTCTAAAGATTGAATGATATTCCTCAAGTTAGCCAAAACCTTATCTTGAACCTGGTTAACCTGAACCAAATGAGTTGGTTCAGGGTTGGGCTGGTTTGGGCTCAATGCAGGGGAATTAACGAATTGAGATTCGTTATACCCTTCCTGAAAATAGGTCATTTCAGATTGTTCAAAAGATGGTGATGACCTAAAGGCAGTGAAATCAGAGGATGGGTAAGGATCGGTGTATCCTTCTTGATTGTAGATCGTATTAGGTTGTGCATGAAAGGAAGACGATCTATAATCGATGTAGCTCTGAGAAGGATAGAAATCAGAATCAAAGTGTTCAGGGTTAGACCCTAAACACGGGGGTTCGGAATTGTTTCCCCAATCCGAATTATCCCAACTGACTGATGGTCGATTACAATACGAGTTGGGATAATCGTCATGTTGAGGATAATTCACAACAAGAGGGAAAGAGCAGGAATGCGTGAAATATATGGAAGGATTCATGAGACACGGGAGGAAGAAAGGTGCCCTGCAATACAAACAATCAAACCTGTCCTTAAGTGGGTTAGCCTACATACCTACAGACTCCCAAAACCCGTCTTGAGATAAAGGAACGATTTGATCTACTTCCGTCTGTTCAATCCAACCAGTTAGAAGGAGGGACTAGGAGAAGGTTCTTCCTTCGGCTTGCACCTCTGGTTCCTAGTGTACCCCCCAGCCACTATCGTTTGACTCTGCTCCTCTTGCTAGACATCAGATTGAACAGTAGAAATAGACTAATCGAAAATAATCTCGTTCTGAGTTCTGAAGAGCGAGTCCAATCCTTAAGGCCAACGTCTACTCTGTTTTATTTAGGGCTAGGTTTGAATGTGCTTTGGAATGTGATGGGCCCTTTAAATGGGTTGTGCCCTTAATGATTGATTGATTTGTGCGTGTGTGCACAACCAGTGGTTTTCAAGCAAGATTATTTTTGATGCGGTGAATTTTAAGATTCAAATCTTTCTTAGTAGCTTTTAGGATTCAAATTTAGGTGTTTTCAAACAAGTTTCATTGGCACACCAGGTTTTGCAAGCACAGGTGAAGATGTTTTCCTTTAAGGCTTAAAAAGAATGTGGAGTGCCTGGTAAATCCCTAAGAGTTGAACCTAAGTGACAGCTACTTGATGAGTTTATTTTATTTGAAGTGGTGCAGCCCAAACAACTCAAACAACTGGCCACAGATGCACCACTAAGTTAGGAACTCAAAAAAAATGGTTAACTAGATTGATTTCTACTCTGTTATGTGTTGCTTTGTGTGTCCCGGTTCCATAGATCAGAACCCGGTTGAGTAGAAAACAAATCAAGTTGATCAAGTGCCTTGAATGTGGGTGTGTGTTGTGTGTTTGTTGAAAATTACCCCACAAGATTATCTTTTTGTTATTATTTTTTATGAATGAGGGTGGAATGAATGTGAGTGGAAATCCAAACAACCAAAATATTCCTAGGATTTATGCAAACACCTAGGTTAATTGGAATTTGGATTTAATGTAGCGAATGAAATCAATGGAGGGGGAAAGAATGGGGGATAACTTACAAAACCTTCCGCAACACTTTACACCAATCTACCGCTTTTTCTCATCTCAAAAGAGTCACTGCAATCACAATAAGAAAGTAGAGGAGTGAGGTAAATGATTTGTAAGTTACAAAGCGCGAAGAGAAGTCAAAGATCGTTGCTTCCCTGGCAATAGTGCCAAAATGTTGAATGTACAAATCGCTATGCTAACGTGTTCGATTTTGGAAAACCTGTCGTTGTAGCTTGAAAGCGAAGAATTCGTGTTCAACAAATAAAATTTATACCGAAATTGAAATTCCGGGTCGAACACAGGGAGGCGGACATTTGATTTAAAAACTACGCGTTTCTTTTTATTTGTCATGAAGTAATTCAATTCAAAACTATCTAATTAGTTATAATAAAAAGAAGAGAGAGAATATTACACATAGAAATCAAAATGAGATGTATAATAAACAGAGAATTTATCATTAGGGGGATTTGTTAATTACAACTAGAAAGCATAAAATAATTGCACTAGAAAGCGATAAATTTACTCTAGAAAGCATTAAAAGAATGGAGGGAGCAATGTCCTCCTCAACGGTCGCTTGGAGGACGAACACAACTACACTAGAAAGTAGTAAATCTATGCTGGAAAGGAGTAAAAAGAATAGGGAGAGAGAAATCCTCCTCAACGGTTGCTTGGAGGATGAGCCGGACGGGACGACGCCTGGACGAATGAGAACGAAGCAGGACGAAGGAGGATGAAGCAGACGAACGGGAACGGAGCAGCACGCCGTCGTCGTCGCAGGATCCACTTCCAAAGGGGGACGAAAATTTGGACTTTATCTCACGAGAAGCATCCCGGGTGTGGGACAAGCTTCTCTTGAGCTTTGGAGGGGTAGAGAAGAGAAGGAAGGGATGAGAATTTCATATGGAGGGGGTCTCCTTTTATAGTTGCAAGGAGTGGGGGCAAAATGGTGATTACATCTTCAAAATAATAAATGAGGGGTCTTTAGTGACGGATAAATCCGTCACTAAAGCCCCCGACGTGGGCGTAGCTCTCGCACCTACCCGCACCTCCTCAGCTGCCTGCGCACAATGCTCATGCACGTTCTTTGATTCTCAGCTGTCCGATCGCAATATCGGACGGCTTAAGCGCATCTCCACCCACTGCTGTGCCTGCCTGGCGCGTGCTATCACGCGTGACGCCACTCGTTCAATAGCGTGTAAACGCTATCGGGTGCGCACGGTCGTTGGATTGCGATCTGACTGTTGATGAAAGCGCGCCCGCTCACCTCAGAAATAGCTTTGCGAGGCTCGAATGCGTGCCAGCACCTCGCGATAAGGCGCTGGACCGCTACACTGCCTCGCCCAAAAGGTCGCGCGGATGATTGTAAAGAGCCGCGTCCACAGCCGTTGGATCGAGATCCAACGGCGGAGAGGGGGCGGGTGCGCGGTCTTCATGGAATGTAAGCGGCCGTTTGGGTGACCGGGATGGCACCATGTGGCGCCATCTTGGCTGTCCATCTTCTGGAAGTTGTAGATGGTGCCACGGATGTCGGATTGACTCGATTTTTACGTCGTTGAGCTACGATCATCGATCCAAATTCATCCGTGTGGTCGGATTTGTCATCTGTAGTGTGGATTTACACCATCCTAGCCCTTGATCTTCTAGGGTTCCTCGGTCACTATCTGATGCTACGAATGCCTGATTAGGGAGATCTTGCAGTCGTTGAACTCCAATCGTCGCCCTGATCACATCCATATGGTTAGATCTTTGATCCAAGGCCTCGATAAAATGTTTTCCCTGTCCAAGCACATGAAAGGAGACAATTAGCCTCCATTTTATTCAAACTACTCGAAATGCAAAATGATGCATGTTATGCAATATTTATATCATGAAATGCAATCCTATGCTTAAGAACATGCATAAATAGACATTTTAAGTAGTGTAAATGTGTTTACATCATTTAGACGGCACCAAGTTAGAGTGGGAGTAGGGGAGCTTAGGTGTACTGTAGGTAGGCTTACTTGGTGGAGCTAGTTAGGTGGGGTATACAATTAAGGTTGAAGGCTATGGATGTGGATTAGCTAAGCTAAGCTAGCTTAGCTAGTAGTTGAGTGGAGTAGGAGGTGGAAAGAGCTATGATTTGAGAGGAGGAGCTGAGAGGAGCTGCACTAAAGTTGAGTAGATCTGCCTGGAGCTGGTAATTGTTGAAGAGGTCTTCTCAGGAGCTTAGCTACTTAGCCTACCAAGCTAATTCTTCTGCTAGCAGCTAAGCTTGAGTAGTAGAGATAAGTTAAGCTGGTCTGAACTTATTTGGAGCTGGGTTGAGCTAGACCTTCTCTTGAGAACTCTTGAGCTATCTTAGTTAGTAAGTTGACAAATAGTAGCTAAACTAGAGGGAGTCAGCTGCTATGAGCAGAGTGGAGTTGGGGAGAGCTGGGCTGAAGCTGGAGTGAACTCATGTCAACTAAGTTGAGAGAACTTGAGCTCCCAGTGAACTAATTGGAGCTAGGATGAGCTAGGCTCAACTATATTGAGTTGGATCTGAGCTAAGTTAAGCTGAGTTGAGCTACCTTGAGTTGTCATCTAGCTGAGATGAGCTAATTAGATCTCAGATGAGCTAAACCCAACCTAGTTGAGCTGGTATCCAGCTGTGATGAGTTGGATTCAGCTAGGGTCCAACTGGAATGAGCTTCCTCTTCACCTTCTACCTTCTTGAGTGCTATGGTTTTAGGGATCTGACTATCTTCTTATCCCTAACACTCTAAAAAACATGGTAAAAATACAAAAAGTATGCAATGCATACCTATCCTAAGTGATGCATAAATGTATCCCGAAAACCATTTGCGAAATTAAAATCCTAAAAGCTAGATCATTTTAAAGGCATAAGAATGATGATAAATTGCCATTTATCAGCCCCTGCACACCCCCTTCAGTAAAGAAGATAGTATCATCAGCAAACTAAAGAATAAGAGTTAATGCACGCTGGCTGAAAATTAGTGAATAACCATGGAGCAAAGCCCCTTCACAAGCTTTGAAGGCAAACCATGCTAACATGTTAACTACCAAGAGAAAGATTACAGGAGCAGTTGGGCAACCTTAGCGAACCCCCTTCTGGGGATGAATCTATCTTTCGGTAGAATGACCATTCACAAGTGGCGAGAATGAAGATGTAGTGTTGAAGCGAAAATCATTGTTTTAGGAATGTACAGTGACAAAAATCGTAACACTTAAATTTATAAACTCGGGAAACAGAAGTGAGTTCGAGGTCGTTTGTAGGGTGCAATTTGAACAATTCAATCCACTAATCACAATGTCAAGAATAATCCTCAATGTATATTAGAATAATATCTCAATAAAATCTGGAGTCAAAGTGCAAAAAAGATTCGATTAAAATGGTGGTTTGAACCACCAATTTAACCTTAATGTTTAAGCTCTAATTAAATCTCAAATATATGAATAGTAACTCTCAACCATTAATAGCAATTTCCACATTATCGCAATAGCTAAGTTCTGAGCGTGGGAGAGGGGACACGAATCCCGAGGCACAAAACCCTTCCCCCCTCTTGGGATTTCCTTCCTTCTAAACAAAATCGGACCTAGGTATCCAGGTAATCGATCCAACCCAGACCCATGGGTAAAATCAAGGACAAGGGCATGTGAGGGAGTGCATGTATAGCACGTGCAATGAGGCATGCGTAGGACCTCACCCCGTGTTCTCTGAGTCAAAGAGCTACAGGGATGAATTCAATTTAGATGCTATCTCATGCCTTTACATCTCGGATGTGGGACTAAACCCAATGCTATTATTCGTGCATAGCTCTGCATGCCTGCCTCTAATGGATTCATGGAATTGAATCTGTGGTTGTTGCTCTCTTGCTCAATTGAATGCCTAGAGGGCCTCAAGGCCTGGAGCCACGAAGGGTGCAAGTTGTAGTAGGATGTTTGAAGGTCGGAGGAAGATTCATGACATCGGAGAAGATGACTGCGGTAGTAGAGCTCTGATGAGGATACCTGAAACATGAATATGGCTATAAGCCCAAGTTAAAACGTTCAATACAATCATCAGAGAATAGATAATGTAGTGCAGGTCATGGATAGGTGAGAGGGTGTGTGTGGGTGAGTTGTTAAGTCAGAGAAGGTGAGGTTATGGTGGGTTGTTCGGTGACAGCTTTCAGGGATCGAGAGTTCCAATAATGTTGGGGCATTTGATCCCTAGAGTGAGAGGGATGTTGTGGTGGTGTCGATGTGTTGGTTTGTGCAGTGTAGCATTGGCATGGGCTCACTGGAGCCCTTTCCAATGGCGGAGAAGATGATGGGGGAGGAGGGTGAATGTCGGTCGAAAGTGAGACTTGAATGGACAAAAGTGAAGTGGGGGAGTAGTGAAAGAGATTAGAGGGAGGAAGGAGGAGAAACAGGAGGGATAGGTGTCAACGTTGGTTGGATGACACTGAAGAAGGTGAAGTTGGTGGCGAGATATCGGCGACGAAGAAGAGGGCGAAAGTGCTCCCTCTTTGGCTGGAGAGACGCACGATGAAGAGAGAAGATCAGAGGCCCGTCCAATTTGATGGTTGGATGGTCAAAGGAAAGGGTTGGAGATGCTCATTGAAGCTTAAGGTGCGGAGGTCAGAGAAGGTGGAAGGGGAGGATTTCCAGAGTAAAACTTGGCTAAACAACATGGTCTAGGGTCTGGCGCTTATAGATCTCCAATATGAGCTCAAGATTAAGGAACGAGGCTCAAAATTCTTAAGATTTCAGGGAAAAAGATTCCCTGATTTTTTCTTGAAATCTCGAGCTCTCCTGGGCTCTAGAGATCTCCTCGGGGTTTTTGATTGGGCTCGAATGATCAGGAATTGCTTGAGGACCAATCTTTCCAATTTTGGACAGATTTGGCTTTGATTTGAGGGAGAAAACTTCCCTCGAATCTCACTACAGGGCTTAGGTTCACACCAATGGTGACAGGGACAAAAATGAAGAAAATGATGAGAAGTTAGGGACCTATTTGCAATTAATTTGAAACTTGAGGAGCTAAATGTAAGAAATAGAGTTTTAAAGGGCTAAATTGCAAACATTGTCAAGATAGACTCTAATTGGGCCCAAATTTTGGCCTTAACCTAATTTGTACCCAAGGAATCTAACGAACTTGCATTTGAATTTTGACCACATTTGACTGGGCAATTTACATAGAAGCCCAAATTAGGGTAAAATCCAGTCTGAAACTCTATTCTAGGTTAAAATTTGTTTAGATGGTCAAACCAAAGGTACTAAACCTCTTAGAATATTTTTCTATGCATTTTAGGAGGCTTATATGAATTTTATCTTGAACAAACATTTTTAATTTAAGCAGGTTTATAATTAGGGTTTTTTGTACTGTTTCCACCATCGAAATGTGTGAAACCTCGTTTCTGTTAATGTTGACCTACTTTTTGGACTTTTGAGATCATTTGGCCTTCATTGAACCCTCGAGTGACCCCGTGGTTAATCTGTGTTTGTGATGTGCTGTTAAAATTACAGAATTATCCCTGATTTCCAGTTCTCTTATTAAATCAGAATAATGCGAAGTTATGACCCTCAGATGGTTATGTAAGAGCTTTAATCGATCAAACCTGACTAAATGTGACTAGTTAGAGTCCACGATGATGCTCCCATCATACCCCCATTCCTAGCTTTTGCTAGTCCCTAGTAAACTCCTATGGATTAAACTAGATCTCTAAGCCTGATGTAACCTTTAAGATGCCTTACTGAGTTGCATATCTAGAAATTTGATTAAAGTACCAAAAATTGGCCTAGAGGTATTTGAGTACCAGCCAAGATCTAGACCTGACCAGCTTCAACCTAGGTCTGCCATGAAGGTTTCTATGGCTCACAAAAACTGCCTAAAGGTTCGTTAACCATAGCAGTTAAAGCATCCATGCATATTTGTAGCGAGTTTAGGTTAAGTTTGCTAGTGTATTTTGATAAGAGAGAGATAGAGAAGGATTTTTCATTGTGAGAGTTTTCTCTCTTTTGTTTTTATATTTCCCTAAATCCAGCCTCGGATTGGCCCTAAACACGGCCTGTATCTGTCCCCACCATCAATCCTCGAAGGGTCCCTAGCTTTTGATGCTTTAGGATAGCACCGCCCATGGCAACTCCCAAAACCTTGCATTGCAACACTTCGGGATAGTGCCACCTATGGTGTTTTATAGCTAAATTCAGGCCCTAGCGATTGACATTTCACGATAATCCTGCACATGGCACCTGAACTAGTACAAGGTGCTTACAAGCCCCCGGTAGAATATTTAGATACCCTAGGAGACAAGCACGGAGGAGACGATATGTTATTACGTATCTTCGAGGGGAGTGTTTATTCAACCTCTCTGCATTGAGGACTCATTCAATCAACTTGTCTTCAAGTTGCTTCTAAGCTATATCTTTGAGATGTCTTTTTTAGAATAGAACACTTTTGGCATTATTTCTTCATTAAGCGCACTGAACCAAACTGGTGTATGGATTTTGGGTGCTTAGGTTACCAAGTCCAGCAAACCAAAGGGAAAGCAATGAGGCCAAATAATCCCTAAGCCTTAGACTTAATACATCAGTCTCGCACTTTCCTCAACCTCTTGAGGTTTATTCCGAATCTTAACAAATATCCAAGTGTTTAACCCTTAAAATAGGCCCAAGAGGCCTAAGGTAGGTAGTCATCACTAATCTCCTAAGTTTCAGCCTTCCAGATCTTAATTCATCATCCGATCCAGCCTAGAAGTTAGGTAAGTTCCAAAATCAATGACAAGGGACTATCTCATTTCTTTCTTTTGAGTGCTCCTTTTTTTTTCTTTTTCTTTTCTTTTCTCCTCAATTATTTTATATTCACCTTAATGTTTGACCTCTCTTTCTCTCCTTCCTTCAATATATATATATATATTTCAGTATGAAAGCCCTCCATGAATTGATTTTCATATTGTTTTACACTTTAATACCCCCTGATAACACCACACAAGGGGGTAATAATTATGTTGAATATGGCCCATCTTTAGAATAAAAGGCACAACATAAGTAGAATAAGAGCATTGCACGCATCATGTACCAAGATTGCTTATAAACTATATTAATGGCCATTTGTGTAAGCATTTGTCAAAGCAGGCCTCAGATGAGCAATCGGACCGCACGGATGGATTCAGAACGATGAACAAAGTCCAACGGACTCAAGATCGGCCAAATCCAACATCCGGAGCTCCTACAATCGGCCCAAGAAGTTCTCACCGTTGATCTGGAGATCAACAACCCAGATTGTGCCATGTCAGCCCCGCCCCCACCGCACGCGTGCCTTCAGCCAGCCGAGGACAAATCTCGGCCGCCGATCTACGATCGAACGACCGAGATCCGCGTGCCCGCCTGCAGTCATCGCAACAAAAGCGTGGGCGTGGTGCAACGGTTAGCGCGCACGCCCGCATCCACGCGACGTGCGTTCGAGCCGCGCGGGGTGGAATTTGAAGGCGAGTGAAGGGTGCGGAGAAATTGGGCTACCCAATCAGCAGCAGGCAGCCAGGATCTTGCCACGCGACGCGACCACAGCTCTCAAGCGCCCACGCGTGTGCGCATGCCGGGCGGAGACATGCGCGCACACGTGAGCCCGAGGCGCGATCTTAGCGCGGGCGACGAAGATCGGACGGCTCTCGTTCAGCGGCCACGGATCACGCGAGGAGAAGGAATGGGGCGGGCGGCTGACCGGCGGTGAGAGGGCTTCACCGACGCTTTTGGAAGCGATTTTAGTGACGCTCTGGATGTCGCTAAAGCCCCTTCTTCTTTTAGGAAGCCCTTAACTCTATTTAAACCCCCTCTAACCACCATTCAAGGCATTGACTCCCCCTTACAACTACTCTACCCCTCTCTTAGCTACCCTTAGGCACTCTTGTAATCGCCGGAGACAACGAGCCGCAGACAGAGCCTCCTCCACCACCGTGGCTGCCTCGTCGCTCTCCACACACACTCTCTTTCTCTCTCTCTCTCTCTCTGAGGCTTTTTATTATTTTTGTTGAAGCATGTATTTAATGTTGTAAGTCATGAACTACAAGTGCATGTTTAATGAAGTTATTTTCGCGTTCAGTTGCCATTTTAATTTCTATTCAAGTTGCATGATCAAAACAAAGAGCATTCTAACCCTAAACCTTCTCTCTCTCTCTATCTCTCTCTCGCTTTTCAAAACCACACCTTTCGCAAGCAAAACTCCGCACTCTCCATGACAAGTGGCAAAGTAAAAATCCGATTTTCATGCCTCCCTGAGACCGACACTCGGACTCACCTTCGTTTAATTATTTTAAAATCAGCGTTGCAAGTGCGACTATAACGACACTTCTTAACACACACGCACAACAGCATGTCAGTTTTTGGCGCCGTTGCCGGGGAGGCAACAGATTTGTTTTATCACCTCCATTCCACATTCATTCTCACATCGTCTAATGCCTTATTTTCCTTTTCACTTGACAGTTGCAGGAATTCGGCGCATGGACGGTGAAGCGACGCATCCCACGACGGTAGCAAGGGAGTAGGCGCCTCGAGGACCGATAGTGAGTAACATGTCTTTCATTGTTTGCTTGGGTGAAAAAGCTAAAAAAATTGGCATGATGTATGATTGCTTGACCCACATCCGTAACACATCACCCCACAAAAAATGTACACTCTAACATTCTGAATAAATTCTTGGAGTGTTCTTTTCTTTCTCTTGAGTGGTGTTTGCGAAGCCACCATGAGTTGACCTGGGCCGTACCACTCAACCCAAAAACTAAGTCATCTAATAGAAGCTGCATGATCATTAGGATGAGTACACTAGGGTTTTAAAGCCTCTACAAAAGAAAAGGAAATCTACTTTCACCAAGTTGTGTGCAGAACTTGACGTGCCCACTGAAACTTGTTTGAAAACATTAAGACACATCAACCCTAAAAAGTACTAAAGTAAGGATGAAACACTAAAAAACACCACATCTTAACAAATCCTTGCTTGAAAACCATGTTTTGCTAGAAGCACACACTTTGAAAGTGGAAAATTAAGAGGCACCACCCCAATCAATGCCTCATCACATCACCCTAAGCACAAGCACTATCCTAACCCTTTAAAACTGAGCAGACATGCCCTAGGCAGGACTGAGTTAAGTCTCAAAAGGCGAGGTTTTGTTCGCTAGGCACTTGGCTTTCATTCCCTTGGTAGAATCTGGTGACTAGGCTGCGAGGCAGTGTCAAACGACCACGGTTGTGGGGTCTATGGAACCGGAGGTGCAAGCCAAAGGAAGAACCTTCCCTGCAATCCCCTCATAATCAACCTGGCCAGATTAGCCTTGGGAAGGAGAGTCCAGTGCTTACGGACTTAATCACCCTTTGTGAGATTTCTAGGTCTCCTAAGGAATACACCATAAGGACTAGGCTTGTTTGCTTGGTTGAGTACACAACTCTCTCTCATCTGTTCTTCCTGCATCCCTCCATTTCTTCCAAACCATGGATTTCAATGCCTATCCATCTTACCCAAACTACCCCCAACAGGATTTGTATGCTAACCCAAGTGGACCATACCCGCAGCCTACTTGGGCTAACCAACCACCAAGTTGGGGGTACAACCTAGAATATCCCTCTTGGCCCAACTATGACCAAACTGCACCAACCTCTTATTGGAATACACCCAACATAGCCACCCACGGGTACGATTCAAATTTTGGGGCTCCATATCTCGATTCTCCTCATGATGCCTCCTCATTTAGGTCCGACCCACACTACTGTGATAGGACCTATACTTTAGGAGAACACCAAGAACCCTACCCTTCTCAGGATAATAACCAAGAAAGGTCATATGAATTCAACAACTTTTCCTACTTGACCTTTGGATTGGAAGGAGTTCTAGACAAATGGAAATCAGAAAATGATCAGAAATCTAGTCAAACCCAGGATCATCAACCTTTGATTTGGTCCCCTGATGAGGAATCTGACTGGGAGGAGAACTTAGAACCTTAACTATTCTGGAGTAGGACCAAACAGAGAATGGTTCCTCTTGAAGAACTGGACCCTAAACATGATAGAATAGAGGACCCACCCAAGAATCTAAACACCAGTGTGGGTTCTGACCCACAACCTCAACCATACTCTCTTAACCTGGATTTCAAGGAGGAAATCCAAAGGACACCAAATGACACAATGTCAATTCTTGATAACCTCCAGTTAGAACTACACAAACAGAATCAAGAATTGGTTAAAGGCCAACAGGCCATGTTGGATTTGTTCCAACAATTGGGGGAAGAAGGCCAGAGAAAGCTATTGCACACAACGCCATTCATGGAATTCATAAAGCAAGGACCTACCATGATCAATTGGACTACATCCAGTCATCTTGATTTGGTTCAGTCCACCATTGATACCCCTCAAGAGTTGGACGGCTCAGTGGATAAGGACAGTAAGGATTCCTCGGAACACAATTTGGGGAGCATTGAGAACAAACATTAGGAGGAAACTGAGAATGTGAAGGGAGAGGCCTTGGAATCCGAATCTAATCAGCCCAGGAGAAGCAATCCGGTGGGAGAAGCAGCCAACATCATAGATGGAGAATGGAGTTACAATTTCAAAGAAATTGATTATGAATCGAGTGGAATCCATATCACAAATTTGAAGGAGGGCCAAGAGAAAGAATATGATCTAGAGGATGAAATTGACCCTACCTCTAATGCAACCCCAAACAGTGAATCTGATATAAAGGAGGTTGAAGAAAATATTCTTGAGATCAAGGGCTTAGAGGGAATGAACATTGAAATCATAGTTGCGGAAGAGATGGATTTGTCTTTGGAGAGAGGCTTCATGCTTGATTGTAGGGCTCATTATGAAACTCTGGACTTTGTTACCTGCCCTACCAGAATAAAGATCCCGCAACCCGAATGCATTGGAATTGATACACTTTCGATGGATTACAATTTTATGGGGACACAAGCTGATTATAAGACCTACATCTTTAGTGTCTGGCATGTCATATTTGGGGTGCATTCGTCCACAGCAACTTGTTTGCATGCCCACAGACTAAGAGAGGATCTGACACGGGCATGCATGATACATCTGTTGCAGAATTCTCGTCCCTTAGGAACGGGACTCCACCACAACCTTATTCGCATCCGTGGACTTCTGATTTTGGGTCTGGCTAATTTTGAACATATCTCCTTGACCCAAACCATTCCTGTTTACACACCGCCCAGTTGGAAGTGTTAAACTCAACGCTTCCTAGGAGGCAACCCAGTGGATTCAGACTGATCTGGTAGTTTACGTCACTTAGGTACTATCTTTTTGAACCCTTCTGCATCCATGAATCTGCCAATGAGGACATTGTCCAACTTAAGCATGGGGGGGTGATAAATTGCATAATCCTGAGTTCAATTAATCAGTCTGAATGAATAATTAATAAAAAAAAATGAATTTAGGAAGAAAACTTAGGCATTAGAAACTTGTCAATAGTGGGAAATAATACAAAAAGAACTTAAACACTTGGACTTTTCAGGCCTTCAAGCTTAATCAGCCCTGGTGTTCGTTAAAATATGGATTTAGTAGTGAATCCTTGCAACCTTAAGCTATTCTAATCCACCTACTAAATAAGGTAATAAGTATACGACTTATCAACTCACCCTCTAACTCAGGAAAACTTTGAGTCTAAGCATCTCCACACATTTTTGCACAGACTCACTTCTTGAATATTTTGACAGAAATTGGGTAGCTAATGAACTCTCTAAGGTGGTATGGCTGGTAAGTTGTCGTGGGTAACAGCCTATTGGCAGGTTGTCCAGAACCCAGCCATAGGCCATTTCTTTTTCATTGCCTCTACGTACATTTGAGATCAGGGAAGCCACCTACAAGAAAAAAAAAGGAATGAGAAGAAAAGAAAACAAACCACACTTCACCGCACAAGTATGGCTGGCAAGTGATCTTGGGTAACAGCCCATTGGTCGGTTGTCCAGAGCCTAGCTCAATAATTGCACAAAAAAGACCAAAACAACTAAGGAAGAAGTGGGGAAGTAGTACAAGCCGGGGAGATATATACCGGAAAAATCCTTGTGTTGACCCCAATTAAAATAAATGTAGGGAGAAAGCTACCAATCGAACAAATACACCTTTAGGCAAATTTGTTTCCTTTCCCGGTCACCTAGAGGCATAGAAACTCAAAGTCTGTCTCAATTACCATTAAGTGAGTCTATCACAACATTCACACCAAGATGCTTAGCACTTAGGGTTTTGATCGAGTTTTGGGTGTGTTGGGTAGCCGTAAAAAGTTACCAACCCACACTGAATTCCGAAAAAAATTCTTAAAAGATATATACGTATGTATAGTTATATATACATTAAAGCAAGGATTCGGGCGATTCGTATTTTGGCAGACACCCGGGCACTGCTTAGCCTTTTAGATTAAGATCTGCGCATATTTCCTCTTATTGACAAGTAACGAAGTGCCTAAGCAATTACTTCTTGAATTCTGCAAGGAAATAAAGACTAGAATAAACCTTGCTAGCGACTAGCAAGGAGTAAGCATGGGGGTATGATAACACCACACAAGGGGGTAATAATTATGTTGAATATGGCCCATCTTTAGAATAAAAGGCACAACATAAGTAGAATAGGAGCATTGCATGCATCATGTACCAAGATTGCTTATAAATTGTATTAATGGCCATTTGTGTAAGCATTTGTCAAAGTAAGCCTCAGATGAACAATCGGACCACACGGATGGATTCAGAACGACGAACGGAGTCCAACAGAATCAAGATCGGCCAAATCCGACTTCCGGAGCTCCTACAATGGGCCCAAGAAGTTCTGACCGTTGATCTAGAGATCAACGGCCTAGATTGTGCCACATCAGCCCTGCCCCCACAACATGCGCACCTTCAGCCAGCCGAGGACAAATCTCGGCCATCGATCTTTGATCGAACGACCGAGATCCACGTGCCTGCCTGCGGGCGTGGCGCAACGGTTAGCGCGCACGCCCGCATCCACGCGACGTGCGTTCGAGCCGCGCAGGGTTGAATTTGAAGGTGAGAGAAAGGCACGGAGAAATTGGGTCGCCCGATCAGCAGTGGGCGGCCAGGATCTTGCCACGCGGAACGACCACAGCTCTCGAGCGCCCACGCGCACGTGCACGCCGGGCAGAGACGCGCGCGCACACGCATGCCCGAGGCTCGATCTCAACGCGGGCGAGGAAGACTCTCAGTCGTCCGATCTTCGATCGGACGACTCTCGTTCGGCGGCCACGGATCGCGCGAGAAGGAGTGGGGCGGGCGGTTGACTGGCGGCGAAAGGGCTTCACCTACGCTTTTGGAAGCAGTTTTAGCGATGCTCTGGATGTCGCTAAAGCCCCTTCTTCTTTTAGGAAGCCCTTAACTCTATTTAAACCCCCTCCAACCACCATTCAAGGCATTGACTCCCCCTTGCAACTACTCTACCCTTCTCTTAGCTAGCCTGAGGCACTCTTGTAATCGCCGAAGACGACGAGCCGCCGATGGAGCCTCCTCCACCGCAGTGGCTGCCTCGTCGCTCTCCACACACACTCTTTCTCTCTCTCTCTATCTTTTAAGCTTTTAATTATTTTTGTTGAAGCATGTATTTAATGTTGTAAGTCATGAACTACAAGTGCATGTTTAATGAAGTTATTTTCTCATTCAGTTGCCATTTTAATTTCTATTCAAGTTGCATGATCAAAATAAAGAGCTTTCTAACCCTAAACCTTCTCTCTCTATCTCTCTCTCTCGCTTTTCAAAATCGCACCTTTCGCAAGCAAAACTCCGCACTCTCCGTGACAAGTGGCAAAGTAAAAATCTGATTTTCACACCTCCCTGAGACCGACACTCGGACTCACCTCCATTTAATTATTTTAAAATTGACATTGCAAGTGCGACTATAGCAACACTCCTTAACACACACACACAACAGCACGTCACCCCCCATGCCTAATATTTGAAATGTCCCCATTGAAAATTAGGTGGGTTCGAGTTTAGCCTAGATTGTACATTAGAATAGGTTTGGTGGGTGGTAGACGAGTCAAGAAGACTATTGTGGACAATTTCAAGCTCTAATACAAGTATCAAAGATGCAGTCGGCTGTTCTAATGGATGAACCCTAAAGTGCAATATGATTTCAACGAAAAGATAGGTTAGAAGGGTCTCGGGTTTTTCAAAATGGTGGGTTGCCTCCAGTTAAGCACTAAGTTTAATGCCATCAATTGGGTGTAATGTTGCTCAGGAAGAATGGACAATAAAAGATACTGCAGCCAGATTTGAGTTGGTGAGTTCGAAGAACGGTTTTGAGTCTCTGATCGTTCATGACCAATGGTTCTAAGTCATGGCTGAGTTCACTGATTTTGACAACTCCATTTCCAAACACTCGTCATAAGAGGAATAGTTCAATCCATTTTGATCTGTGTTTTCCTGGGAAGAGCTTGAGTTTAGCACCAAAGAGTAACACTTTCTGACTAGGATGGAAATATTTTTGAGAAATGTGCTTATCATGGAAGGCTTTGACCCGCTCTTTGTAGATTCGTGAGTACTCGCATGAGTCATTGTGTAGTTCCTCGATCTCTCTCATTTGCAGCTGATGCTAAATTCCAACCTTCATGAGATCTAGATTTCACTTCAGTACTTCCTAGTAGGCTTTGTGTTCCATTTCTATGGGCAGGTGACATGCCTTCTCGTGCACGAGTCTAAAGGGAGACATGCCTAACTGGGTCTTATGGGGCATTCCTATAGGACCACAAGGGCTTCCAAAAGGTGGGTAGACCAATCTTTCTTATTAGGCCAAACAATAACCTGAAGGATCTTTTTGATCTCTCGATTAAATAGCTTAGCCAATCTATTGGTCTAGGGGTGACAAGAAGTCAAAATACAATGCGACACCCCATACTTTTTCATCAAGGATTGGAAGTGCACATTTGCAAAATGACCCACCATCGCTGATGATAGCTTTTGGAACCCCAAATCTAGAAAAGATGTTCTCCTGAATGAACCAAAGAACAACTTTATGATCTTTTGTTCTGGTGGGGATGACTTTGATCCATTTGGAAACACAATCAATAACGGGTAAGATGTACTCGAAGTCGTTAGATCTCGGAAAGGGTCCCATGAAATCAATTCCCCAGATGTCAAAGATTTCGAGCACAATGTCGGATTCAAGGGCATAATATCGTGCAGGCCCATGTTACCAAGGGTCAGATAATGAGCACATGCCCAACATTAGGATTGTGCATCTTTAAACATTGTGGGGCCAAAAGAACCCACACTGGAGGATCTTCGCTATGATTTTACGCCCAGAGTAATGGCCACCACAGGCCTGATCATGATAGAACGAGATGACATCATTGACCTCATTGTCGGGAATGTATCTTCGGATCACTTGGTCGTTACCGATGTGGAATAGATATGGATCCTCCCAGACATAATAGTTAGCATTGGAAATCAGCTTGTCCCGCTGCGAGGTTGCCAAGTCTAGTGGGACTTTCCCTGTAACCAAATAGTTCACGATGTCGGTAAACCTGGGAACTCTATTAATGGCCAAGAGATGCTCACCCGGAAAGTACTCAGTGATAGGTCTGGATGGTTCAATGACCAAAGAAGGAAGGCGAGACAAATGGTTAGTTACCACATTTTGCTTTCCTACCTTGTCACGAATTTCAAGATTGAATTCTTCCAACAGTAAGATCTAGCAAATTAATCTAGGCTTTGCATCCATCTTTGTGAGTAAGTGCCTTACTGTGATCTAAGTAAATGATGACATGGGACCCCAGGAGGTATGAATTGAATTTCTCTAGTCCAAATACTACAGCTAATGGGAACACCATCATGAGCCATAACTAGCACAATTTAGTCATTATCAAGGAATGAATGCTCCTACATAACTGTCAGAGAGTCATATTTCATTGCGTGATCATTTTGAGAGAAAGACAACAAAATAGGGTTAAAATTGCAATATTACCATCATATCTTGAAAGCAGAACAACCACGGGTTTTCCTAGGGGGTAATTAAGGGTCAAATGGTCTTAAAAGTCCAACAAGTGGGTTAATACTGATAAGAAAGGGTGCTGAAAACCAAAACCCCTCCCTTGCAACCGAACTGTGATAGTCAGGAAATGGTGGCAGAATGCACTAAAGGTAGGGAACCGGTAGATGGGGTAGGGTGCTTGGGAGTTGAGGAGTTGAGGACTGAAGCTCTGGAGGGTGCAGCTGAAGTACCTCTGATCCAAGACCTCCCTTCTTATGCTGAGGTGCTGAAAACCAAAGCTCCTTCCTTGCAACCAAAAGGTGCTAGCCAGGAGGTGGTGGCAGAATGCTCTAAAGATAGGGAATTGGTAGATGGGGTAGGGAGCATGGGAGTTGTGGAGATGAGGACTGAAGCTCTGGAGGAAGTGGCTGAAGTACCCCTGATCCAAAAGGTAGCTGCAATGGTGGAGGATGAAGGGATGGAAATGAATGTGTCTAATGAAACTGTGGCTGAGGACCTAAAAGCCCATCCTGGTGAGTCTGATGAAGGGATGGAAGTGAATGTGATTAATGAGCCTACTGATTCTGCTCTGGTGGATTCCTCTGTGAACTCCTTGGACTTGCAAAATTGCTCTCCTGTGGCTGATGTCGTGCACTTGAAGTCAAAGACTCCCTCTACTGCTAGGATTGGGAAACCTCCTTACAAGTTGAGGCTAAGAAGGCACACTCCTACGCAAAGAGTTGATGAATCTATCATTGCAGCTGTGTTGAAGGTTAGTAGAGCTTCTGCAGCTAAGAAGGGGACAGATCTAACTCCCAAATGAGGGTCCTAACCTAGAATGTGCATGGACTACACGATAGAAATAGGAGAGGGTCTCTACTTAGATATCTGTGTGAATGGGAAATCGACTTTGCCATCCTTCAAGAGACACATTAATTGTGAGTCTGATAGGGCATGGGAGGAGATGAGGGCAGGTTTTGCAAATGACCTTGTGGTGGTCAACTCCAACGGCAGATCTGGGGGAATTGCCATCTGGTGGAAGAAGCAGCTGCTATGCTTGGAGGAGGTTTCTGTGGCTAGGTACCTTCTAACCTGTAGATTCAAAAGAGGCCAGGGGGACAATGTTTCTTTGTGACAGGGGTGTATGGTCCAAACGATCCTAACAAGAGGCAGGAGCTGTGGGAGGATTGGAACTTGGCTGCAGATTTTGTAGATGGGCGGGCTTGGCTTATTAAAGGGGACTTCAATTGTACTTTATTGGGAAGTGACAGACCTAATGGGATGGTGGATAGCTCTACCACTGGATTCCAATTGATGGTCCAAGCTTTGGGGATGTGTGAGTTTCTTTCATCAGGGGCTGAATTCACTTGGAGGAATGGTAATGGGCTCATGTCCAAGATTGACAGGTTTTTTGGCAATGTTGAGCTGATGGATCTCTTCCAGATGTCATTTGTTTGTGGTCTTGAATTCCCATTTTCTGATCATACACCCTTGGTGTGGGACAATGGTGTACAGGTGGTGGTTGGATCCTACAAATTTAGGAAGTCTTGGCTGAGGGAAACAGGGTTCAGAGACATGTTTGCCAGCTGGTGGAGGTCACAGCAGGGTGAAGGCTTGGCCACCTTCCAAGATTATGGCATTGAAAGGTATGCTGAAGGAGTAGGGAGATGTTATCTATGTTCTCAGACATCAGAAGCGTCGTGAGGCCTTGCTGAAAATTCAAGAACTGGATATCAAGGAAGCTGTGGCTCTTCTGTCTGAGTTGGAACTTGCAGATAGGAAAAGATGGCAAGGGGTGGTGATTGAAGAAGACCTAAAATTGGAAATGGAATGGAGGGTGCATTCTAGGCAGCCATGGCTAAGTGAGGGGGATGCAAACACCAAATTCTTTCACCTAGCTGCTAGTTCTAGGAGAAGAACAAATCTGATCTCTTCAATTGTTATAGAGGGGCAGAGAATTACCTCCTTATCTGATATCAGAGCTAAGGTTGTCAGGTATTTCAAGGAATCTTCAAGAGCTACAGATAGGAGCAATTGGAAGATGACAGCTAGTGATCTGCCCAAGATTAATGAGTCTCAGGGGTCCAGCCTGATTGAACCCATATCTGAAGCTGAAGTCCTGAAAGCCATTAAGGATCTCAACTGTGAAGGGTCGCCTGGTCCTGATGGAATCCAAGTTTTCTTCTACAAAGAACTGTGGGACATTGTGGGCACAATGGTTATGGAAGTGATTAGAGAGTTTCAAATTGCAATTTTGGCTTTGAAAGGATAAATAGATCTTATTTGTTTCTTCTGCCAAAAACCCCAGGTGCTGAATCCTTCTAGGAGTTTAGATCCATTGCCCTCTCTAACTCCTTATACTTGGTGATTGGCAAGGTCCTAACTAATAGATTGAGGCCCGTATTGCAAGATCTGATCCATCCTACTCAATCAGCATTCCTCCCTGGCAGATCTCTACAAGAATCCTTTATCATAGCCCAAGAGATGATTTGTGGCTAGCATAAGAGAAGATGCAAGGCCTTCCTTTGGAAGGTTGACTTTCATAAGGCTTATGATTCCATTAGTTGGCCTTATCTCTGGGATGTGCTTAAAAGAAGGGGCTTTCCTTCTACTTGGATAGGCTGGGTTAAAAGATGTATTACCACTGCCTCCTTCACCCCTCTAATAAATGGAAAACCCTATGGTGCGTGGATTCAGCCCCAATGTGGCATCAGGCAAGGATGTCCCCTGGCTCCCCTAATCTTCAATTTGGCAGTTGACAGTTTGGCTTGGTTTGCTTGTAAGCTTGCTGAAGCTGGTCTTATCAGAGGATATTCACTATCTTGTAGGAATAATCTGGCTCCCATTCTTCAGTATGCAGATGATACTATTTCTTTTGTTGAAGGGTCCATCGATGGAGCATTGGCTCTGCATCATTTGGTTAATATTTTTGGTGAGCTTTCTGGATTGAGGTTGAATAGAGATAAGTCTGGTTTGGTCTGCTTTGGTTTACCTGAGGAGAAGCAAGATGCCTTAGTAGCCATCCTGATGACTCCCCGCATCAGTCTTCCTATCAGATATCTAGGGCTGCCTTTGAGGTGTTCCAGGTTGAAGAAAAGTGATTGGAACTGCCTTTTTAACAAGATTTCTATGAAATTAGATGGTTGGCATAGCAGGTTCCTGTCCAGAGGTGGAAGACTTGTCTTACTCAACTCGATAGTCACCTCCATCCCTGTCTTCTACTTTTCCATTTTCAAAGCACCAAAATCCATTTGGAAAAGGTTGGATGTGATGACGAAAAGGTTCTTTTGGAAGGGAGCTAGACATAAGGGTAGTTTCTTGCAGCCTCTCAAGTGGGATCAAATTTGCTATCCTAAAGAGAAGGGTGGTCTTGGGATTAAGTCCCTACAGCATTTTAATGATGCCCTGCTACTTAAATGGGTTGTTAAACTATTGCAAGGTGATCTGAAGCCGTGGTCTGCTCTGATTAAGAACAGATATGGAGCATCCAACAACATGTTGTCCAGACTTCTGGCCAACTATCCTTCTCCCTTATGGAAATCTGTGACTAAGGCATTGACTGATCACTTCCATCTGCTACGACCATCACTTGGAGATGGTAGGTCCTTCAGTTTCTGGAAGGAGGGATGGTCTGAGCTGGGTGTTTTGAAGGAGCTCTATCCAAGAGCTTTTGCTGCAGTAGCTACAAGGATGCCACTGTCAGCAAGGTCTGGTCCTGTAGCAGTAGCAGCTAGAATCTGGATGGTGAGGAATCCAGTAGAAGAGCTACCAGGATATGGGAAGAAAAGAGAAGGCTTATTTCAGACCTTGAGAGCTTCAGACCTACGCCTGGAATGGAGGACAGATATCTGTGGGAGGGGATTTATAGTGTCCAATCTGGCTATAACAGAATGTTGAACATTGAAGAGGGTTGGAGATATGATTCCATTAACAAGAAGATATGGTTGTTAAAAATTCCTCTCAAGGTACAAATTTTCCTCTGCTATGCAGGAGAGATGGTTTAATCACAAGTGATCTATGCCATAGAAGGTTGGGTACTGATCACCATGTTTGTTTTTTGTGTGAGATGAGTACTGACAATGTAAATCACCTCCTCTCTTCTTGCCTTGTCACTGATGTCATCTAGAGAAAAATTTGTCAGGAGCCATTACCATAGTGGGATTCTATATGGCATGGGTTTGAGGTGAGAGGGAAGCCACATGTCCACATGGCTGCTACTATTTGGTGTGTATGGAACGCAAGGAATGAGAGACTTTTTCAAGAGAGGCTGGTATGTTGTGAGAGTATTATAAGAGAGTGATGGTCTGTCATACACTCTTGGGGATCCATTTTGTAACTTCCCTTGCTTTGCACGTAATATACTGCTCTAGACTGATATCGTAGGACGATAGCTCTCCTTTCTATTTCAAAAAAAAAAATACTGATAAAAAATGGTTTTCACATATTTTAATAATGAAATGACTTCTGAAACCCTAAAAACAAACCTGCTTAACTAATTGAGATTTTGGTCAGGATAAAATTCACCTAAACCCTCTAAAATTCATAGAAAAATATTCTCTAGGGTGTAGTACCTTCAATTTTACCATCAAAATCCATCTTGACCCAAAATAAAGTCTCAAATTGACATTTACCCTAATTTGGGTTTTTGCATACATTACCCAATCAAAATAGGTCAAAACCAAAATCCAACTTCACCATTGGATTCCTTAGGTCCAAATTAAGTTTGTACCAAAATTTGGGCCCTATCTGAGATCGTCTTATTCTAGTTTATGATTTAGTCCTTTCTAATTCTTTTATATCACACATATGCCCTTAACTTTCAAAATCCGTACGAAAAGGTCCCTAACTTTGTCATCATTTTCACAAACAGATCCCTATCGCCATGAATCCTATTCCTACAAACTCTAGCGACCTTTAAAGGGAAAGATCTTTGTGATTGTTTAATGAATCCCTCTCAAAATTGAAAGGGAAACTCGTCAAGTAATTGCTTTCCAAATGAGCCCATTTAGGAATCCTAAAACTCTCTAGAATCCTAATGCAAATGATTTGATTGATTGGGTATCCTATGCCAGCTAGAAGCTCAGAGATTCTAATCTTGCTTTCCAAGCTTAGAACTCCGTTTAGAGCCCTATAAAAGGACCCCCGTGGCCTTGCACATTTTTCCAGCAAGTTTTGGTGCGTAAACTCCCTTAGTTCTCCTTCTCCATCCATCAAAACCCTTGCTCCAGTGACCCTCTTCGATCCTCCTCCTTCGGCTGTCCAACAACCAAATTGGTTGGCTTACCCGACTCCTCTCTTCTTCGCGACTCTCCCAAGCCAAAGGGAGGGCGTTTCTCCATCTGCCTCGTTGTCACCACCTTACTGTTCTATCCTCCTTCGGTGCTAGACGAACAAAACTGGTTGCCTCCACCTCTCTTTCACCTAGCTAAGTTTTTCTATCACTCTCTCTCTCTCATTCTATTTCTCTCTCCCACACTTACAACACATGCACAACTGCCAACCTGTTCCCCACACTTCATCTTCTCCACCTTCGGTGACTCTCTAGCAACGCCAATCAGCTGCTACACCGCTCGACTCTTGCCTCCAACACCGTCAAAACCTATGCTGTGACCCCAAGAGAAAAAGCCCTAACCTAGTTAGTTCGATTGCCCCTCCAAATCTTCCACCAAGAAGACCCACTTCCAGCCACACTTTGAGAGGTCGTCAGACCTCCACATTCCGCCAATCACCACGCAACCACCACCGTTGACTTCACCTCATCAAGGCAAAGTCCTGAAGGTACTGATTGGGGAACTTAGCCCATGTTCGTCTCTTTCAAGTATCACGTCGCCATTGCCATTGACGAAGCTTCACGCAACCTTGAAGAAGGTGTTATTGCTCCAGATGCCCAGGCATCACCTCCAGGTGGTGTGGAACCAATAGCTCCAGACTCCCAAGTCCCTGATTGGGTGTGTGAACCTCAGCAAATTCTCCAATTTGGTGAAGAAACTCGCTGCAATACAGGAAGGTCATTGCGAAGAATTGCAGGGGACTTACTCAAACATCGGAAAGCACCGAAGCCCACGAGCAATTTAAATTGAATTTCTGCTTTTGCCTCGTTGCTTTAGTAGCATGGGGTGAGGTCCCCTCACACGCCCTCACTCGTTGCCACACCACGCAAGTCTAGGCTTTGAACCAATCACCCGTATACCTGCCTTATTTAAGAGAGAAGAGAAGAAAAAGAGAGGTGAGATGGGGGGTTTTGCTCAGCCGTCCTCTCAACACTTGTGAGATCTGAGAGAGGCCTTTGCCTTTGCTAGCGTACTAAGTCTTGTGCTGTGCCTTCTTGGAAGCTTAAGGAGGAGAGAGAAAAGAAGAAGAGGCCTTTGCCTCTATTAAGGTGTTTGAGCGCCTATTCTATCATCTGATATTTGCTGATACCTTGGTTCTATTGGTTAAATTGAGATTTGATTGGCTTATATGTTCTGTTACTTTGAGTAGCTTGCGAAGCGTAACATTGTGGGGTAATTTGGTGATTCAAATCACCATTTTACCCTCTCTTCCTTTTGCATTATTGACATCAGATTTCATTTATATATCAATCTTATTTGAAATTCTTATATTGTATTTGAGTTGCGATCTTGAGAAGTATTTTGCCAGTTGCTCCTTATGTTCGACCTCAGATTTCTTTCAAGTATAAATATTATTTATTTTTCGCACTGATTCGATCTATACTACAACATGACGTTTTTAAACCTGATTCAGAGCGTATAAACATTTTGGCTCCATTGCCAGGAGCAATGCATAATTAGATCTTTTGATTACAATATTAGATTTGGTACTAACTTGCTACATCTCTTTTGACAGTGATCTGTAGGTGACTCATTGAAAGAAGATCAGCTGCACATCAGCCACCCCAGGGGTAGGTAAACTCCATTCACCCTCCTCTAAGCCCTTATTCTAAAAAGCTAAAAAAGGAAAAAAATCAATTTGGGCTACTTGCATTTTATTCTTAGACAAATCATCAAGTTTCCTGATTTGATACATTCTAGAGAAACATACAAACCCTGATTTGTGCACCTACTTAAAATCTTAAGGTATCTAGGGCTATCACCTTCTTTCTTTAATCCCTAGGTACCACATTTGGACAAAATTGAATTTGACCAAATTAAAGCCAATTATGATTTCCAGTTTAGGGTTTTAGAGACACACTTGCTTAATCAACAATTAATCTTCCCAAACAATGTGCGCCTAAGCCTTGATTGAATTGATCTATTCAAGCAAATGCTAAAATCAGGCTCTTAATCTCATTTAAACACTAAAAGAGGGAGATAAATTTCTCAAAGGTCAAAACAAATGAAGTTCACCCACCTTGTTGGGTTAACCAATCTTCAAATTAGGTTACTTTGCACTAAACCATCTTAAAGTTCAAGTGAAATCATAAGCACCCTTGCTCTTAACTTAAAACTGGTAGACTTAAGAGGTCAAGTCCCCATTCTGGTCTACCTGGATCATCAATGACAAGAGTGGCAGGTGGGGGAAACCCTGTAACTCGTGCAGGCGCTCTGCCATGTAGGGGTCTTCGTGGGACTCTCCCTCTTTGTCTACCCAAGTAATTCTCAGGTGGATGACTTTCTAACTATGGGGTATCATCAGCCCTGAACCTCAATAGTCATCCAAAATTTTTTGGTGTCTTGATTGGGTCCATCACATTCTACCTCTCATCTACTCCATTAGTGCTTGTTCGAGAGGAGGTCTCTAAGACCATCTCTTAGGCCACCATTAGCTATTCATTTTCATCGAGGCTAAGCCTCGACCTCCTTGTTTGTTCAACAACCCAACCTAATCGATATCTCTTCTAATTCATCTACACGTAATTTTCCTTCATCCATCATCATGGAGCAACCAGCAGAAGAAAACAATCTTGAAAATCAGCTTCAACGCCTCAGCGATCTATTCTATGCCTTTGTGAACCCACCGCAACATCCTATGATGCGAGACCATTACAATCTCACTGCTGTGGCAATCGAACCTCGAGTTCAAATCCCCATTGGAGGTCCTAATACTGAAATCAAGCCCAACATGATTCACGCTATTCCCAAATTCCATGGGCATAATTTCGAGGATCCTTTTCAGCATATCAAGCAACTCAAGCATCTGGCCCAGACCTTCAGGTCAGAACCTCAAAATCGAGATGTCTTACTCATGAAAATGTTCTCCTTCTTTCTCATGGACAAGGCTGCTCACAGGTACCAAACCCAAATGCATCCAATCAACACCTAGGCAGAACTACAATCTGAGTTTCTGAGAAAGTTCTTCCCTGTTGGTCGAACAAATGCTCTATGGCACCTGATCACGCATTTCACGCAGCAAGTTGGAGAACCATTTCATGAGGCATGGGATCATCTGTTGGATCTCATGCGAAAGTGCCCCCACCACGGAGTTCCTAAATGGGACAAGTCCAGTCTTTGTACCAGGGACTCCATGAGGATATTCGATTACTCGTGAATGCGACCTATGGAAAAAACATCATGGGTCAACACGAAGACACAGTGTGGGAGATTCTCTAGAATATGTGTGAGAACTCCATCAATAATGAATCCATGGGCATGTTCGACCAGACGAATGCCCATGCATTGACGAATCCAAAGGGAGCACATGAGACGTAGGGGCTGTCCTCTTCCGTTGACTTGGAACTGATGACAAGTCACCTGGACAAGGTCACTATTATTAAGAAGAAGGTGGATGAGCTAACTCGACACTTGCAGCGAGCCACCTCTGTGCAAAACCCATTCGCGCAACCGCCCTCTGGTAGGGAGGCTGTGTATAACATCTACCATCGATCTTCTCAAGGGATGGACCTGTATCCACCCCCATCTGATTCAGGGTTTAGAGGAAACTCTGGACCTACCTATTCTAGTTAGAGGAACTCTGAACCCTCATATTCTGACCTTTCCGAGAGTCCTCAAACCTACGAGGACCTCAACGCCATTCAGAATGATCCATTCTCAAACATCTACAACCCTAGATGGAGTAATCATCCTAATTTCACGTGGTCTGGGAACAATCAAAATCAGAGACCTCAATATCAACCCCGACCACTAGCTCCTCGTCCATATCAGCCGCCTCATCCTTAGTCCAACCCAACTTATCAATCTGGGCCAACTCACGCAGATCAGATGAATCTTATCATTCATACTTTGGCTAACATTCAGAGAATGAATGCAGCTATTCAAAAATAGCACAAAGACGAGATCACAGAAGTTCGCAATCAACTCACCCAGATGGCAAATCCTCGCCAACCTGGTGCACTTCCTTCACAACTTCTACTTAATTTGAATAACATGCCAAACCAGAGGTGCGTTATGAACCGACTCAAGGCCAAGCTCACTTTGTCTATCAGGCCCCTTCTGCTTCATCACCTGATGGGATGGAGACTTCGACATCATACGTGGGTTATCAGAAGCAATCACCTCTTTTATCAACGCCAACCCAGAACCTGGTAGGACTAAATTTGTTACTACCTGTAGTGGCAAAGCAACACAAGACCCACCTTATCCAATAGACTCCCAGCATGGTAATGCAAACACAACCCTCGGATAGTCATCCAGTATATCCCTATCCCAGATCAAGAACTTGGACCCATTCTTAAGGAACCTACAAAAATTCCATTTCCCGAGGCCTTGACCAAGGGAAAGAGGACAGCTAAACCCATGGCACCTGAGGAGAACCTGGTTAAGCTCTTTGAGCAGGTCCATATAAACATCCCCTTGATGGATGCGATACACCACGTACTGGCTTACGCATGATTCCTGAAAGATGCGTACACACCTAAGCGTAAGTTGCGAACCAAAGGTGCGAACCCGATCGTACTGTCAGAGCAAGACAGCTCCGTTATTTTGAGTAAACTCCCGCCTAAGTCAAAAGACCTAGGCACCCCTCTAATCTCCTATGCTATCGGTGATATACAATTTGATCGAGCCTTATTGGACCTAGAAGCTTCAATCAATTTGATACCTACATCCCTACTTGACTACTTGGAGGAATCTGAATCGACAGAGATGATGTTGTAGTTAGCCGATCGATCTATTAAGTCACCAAAAGGAATTGTCAAGGATGTCATAGTTAGGGTACATGATTTCTATTTTCCAATGGATTTCATTGTCTTGGACATGGATGCTCCTGAGAACTTGAAGAATACACCGATCATATTAGGGAGACCCTTTCTGGCCACTGCTAGGGCCAATATTAATTGTTAGGAGGGCCAAATTGAATTAAAATTTGGGAGCAAGACACTGATGATCAACATCTTTAAGGCCCAACAAGGAATTAATTGTGGGGTTATAGAACAAATCTATGATATTAAGGTTGTGGTTGACGACCTATGTATCGAGGAAAACCTGACTATTTCTGATCAACCACAAGAAGATGAAAACCCATAATTAGATGAGCTTGAACATAACCTAGACACACCCATAGCTCGTTCCTTTTCTCCCGACACCCACCCTGAACCACCTACTACTGCTGATAATCCTGTTATGGAATTAAAGCCTCTTCCCGATCATCTGAAATATGTCTTTTTGGATTCCAATCAGACATTTCCTATGATTATCAACTCCCAACTCACACCTGATCAGGAAACACGCTTGATTTCTATTTTCCAGCAGCCTCGGAGAGCCATTGGATGGACTCTCGATGATCTGATTGGTATCAGCCCTTCATACTACACACATCACATCTATACTGAAGAAGGCTCATGACCATCCCGTGAAATGTAAAGATGCTTAAATACAAACCTACAGGATGTCATGAAAATGATCATCAAGTGGTTAGATGCAGGGATCATCTACCCGATCTCCAACAGTCGGTGGGTGAGTCCAATCCAAGTTGTGCCTAAGAAGGCAGGGCTCATTGTCATCACGACTGAAATCAGAGAAACCATACCGACCCGTATAGCAAACTCATGGAGAGTCTGCATTGATTATAGAAGACCTAATTCCTCCACAAAGAAGGATCATTTCCTACTACCGTTCATTGATCAGATACTCAAAAAACTAGCGGGAAATCAATTCTTCTGCTTTTTGGACGAGTACTCCGGTTATAATCAGGTCTCAATCCATCCTGAAGACCAAGAGAAGACAACCTTCACCTGCCCCTTTAGGACATACGCATTCCAAAGGATGCCGTTCGATCTCTGCAATGCACTCGCTACTTTTCAGCGGTGCATGCTTACCATATTCTCAGATATGGTAGGTGAATACCTTGAGGTCTTCATGGATGACTTCTCGGTATTTGGAGAAACTTTTGATGATTGCCTCCTACACTTGGTCCAAATCCTCAGGTGGTGCATCGACGTGAATTTGGTTCTTTCCTGGGAAAAGGGCCACTTCATGGTACCTGAGGGAATTGTCCTAGGACATCTCGTCTCTGAAAAAGGCATCCAGGTTGATCGAGCCAATGTGAATATGATTTCCAAACTCCCTATGGCTAGCTTGGTCAAAGACATCCGATCATTTCTGGGGCATGTCAATTTTTACCGTCGATTCATTGTCGATTTTTTGAAAATTGCATGCCCCCTGACTAATCTTCTTTCTAAGGATGTCCCCTTTGAAATTTTCGAGGAGTGCACTCAGGCATTTGAGATCCTACGTGATCAAGTTACCCAAGCATCTATCCTACAGTCCCTTGATTGGTATCAATCATTTGAGATCATGTTCGATGCATCTGATTACGCTATGGGTGCGACACTTGGGTAGAAAATAGACGGGAAACCCATGGTCATCTACTGTGCCAGCAAGACACTTGACGAGGCTCAGTGTAACTACATAGTTACTGAGAAAGTGCTGCTAGCCGTAATATTTGGCTTGGAAAAATTCATATCTTATATTTTGGGTTCCCGTGTTATCATATACTCGGATCACACTACAGTGAGGCACCTCCTCGCGAAGAAGGATGTGAAACCTCAACTAATCCGATGGATCTTGCTGTTGCAAGAATTCGATCTTGAGATTTGCAATAAAGTGGGAAACAGAACGTGGTAGCTGACCATTTGTCCCATCTTCCGTCTTCCGTCATCGACCCATCTGGTCCGATCACCAAGCATTTTTCAGACGAGCACTTGCTAGCCATTCACAGTCTCCCATGGTTTGCTGATAATGTAAATTACTTGGTTACAGGGAAAGTTTCGCTAGATTGGGTTACTTCCAGGTGGGACAAATTGATTGCCAAGGCCAAGTACTATATTTAGGAGGAGTTATACCTTTTCCACATTGGCAATGATTAGGTGATCCGAAGATGCATTCTTGACGACGAGGTCAATAACGTTATCTCATTCTATCACGAGCAGGCCTGTGGTGGCCATTTCTCTGGGCATAAAACCCCAACGAAAATTTTCTAGTGTGGATTCTTTTGGCCCACTTTGTTCAAAGATGCACAGATGTATTGTAGGGCATGCGCTCATTGTCAGACCCTCAGCAACATGGGCTTGTGGGATATGATGTTCTTGAACACAATTATTGTGTACGAAATTTTTGACATATGGGGAATTGATTTCACGGGACCCTTTCCTGGATCTAATGGATTTGAGTACATTCTACTCGCTGTTGATTATGTCTCTTGATGGATAGAAGCCATCCCCACGAGAACTAGTGATCATAAAGTTGTTCGATTTATCCAGGAGAACATCTTTGCCAAATTTGGGGTTCCTATGGCCATCATCAGCGATGGTGGGTCTCATTTTAACAATTTGCACTTCCAGTCCCCAATGAAAAAGTACGAGATGTCACATTGTATCTCGACTCCTTACCACCCCCAAACTAATGGACTGGTAGAATTGTGGAATCGAGAGATCAAGAAGATCCTTCAGGTCACTGTTCGGCCTGATAGGAAGGATTAGTCTGCTCGCCTTCCAGAAGCCTTGTGGGACTATAGAACCGCCCACAAGACCCAATTAGGCATGTCTCCCTTCATATTAGTGTACGAAAAAGCATGTCACCTTCCCGTCGAGTTGGAGCACAAGGCTTATTGGGCAATACAGAAGTGCAATCTCGATCTAATGAAGGCTAGAATATATCGTCGGTTGCAAATGAGTGAGATCAAGGAACTACGCAATGATGCGTATGAGAACTTGTGTATCTGTAAAGCGTGGGTTAAGGCATTCCATGACAAGCACATTGTACGAAAATCTTTCCACCCTGGTAAAAAGTTTTTACTCTTTGATGCCAAACTCAAACTGTTCCCAGGAAAACTCAGATCGAAATGGATTGGACCATTCTTGGTGAGAGGAATCTTTGGAAACGGAGCCATTGAAATTAGTGAACTTAGCCATGATTCTGAACTGCTTGTCATGAACGGTCAAAGACTTAAACCGTTCGTCGAACTCACTGACTCAAAGTTGGCTGAGGTATCTTTTGCCCTCCATTCTCCTTGAGCTCATTATGCCCGGCTGATGGCGTTAAACTAAGTGCTTAATGGGAGGCAAGCCGTTATCCTTTTCAAACACTTGAAACCCTTGCCACATCTTATGTTGAACTCATATTGCACCTTAGGGTTCGTCCATTAGAACAACCAACTCCACCTCTAGTACTCGTACCCGAGCTTGAAATCGTCCACAATAGTCACCCTAACCTGTCCACCCACCCAAAACCTATTCTAATGTATGATCTAAGCTGAATTCGAACCCACCTAATTTACAATGAGGACGTTGAAAATCGTAGGCATAGGGGGGTATTAAAGTGCAAAACACTGTGAGAATCACTTCAAAAGAAAGGGTTTCATCAGAAAAATTGCATATTCCAAAAAACCAAAAAAGAAAAACTGAAAAAGAACAAAAAAAAATGGACGAAATTTTGAAAGATCAATTCACATATCATTTTTTAGGAGGAAAAGAGGAGGTGATATAAATGTCAAAAAGGAGCACAATTTGAAATAAAAAAGAGATAGTCATTAGTAAAAGATTAAGGAATCTATTTACTTCTAGACTAAATCAAAAGAAAGAAATGAAAGATAAAAAGGTGCTAAGTGACAAAAGAGATTAGTATGAACGCTGATCTTAGGCCTCTTGGGCTGTGATTTTAGGCTTAAAAATTCAAGTATCCATTAAGATCTGGATAGTCCGCAAGAGGTTAAGGAAGATGCAAAGCTTAAGTATTAGGTCTAAGGCTTAGGGATTATTCGACCTCATTAACTAACCTCTAGTTTGTGAGACTCAGTAACCTAAGCACCCTAGTCCACGCATAGTCTAGTTTAGTGCGGTTAATTATCAAAATTACGCAAATGTGTTAAATCTGTTTTGAAAAAGCTACCTAGATTAGGATCGGCCGATCAACACAAGTTGATTTGGAAGAGTTCCCAGTGCGGAGAGGTGGGAAATTCCCCTTGAAGATGTGCAATAATATACCGTCTTCTCGGTGCTTGTCTCCTAAGATATCTAAATATCCTACTGGGGGCATGTAAGCACCTTGTGTTGGTTCAGATGCCATTCGCGACATTATCATGAAATATCAATCACTAGGGTTTGGATTTAGCTATAGAATGTCATGGGCGGGGTTATCCTGAAATCTCGAAAGCCAGTGTGCTGGGGTTTGCCATGGGCAGTGCTATCTCGAAGCATCGATTGCTAGGGACCCTACGAGGATTGATGGTGGAAATTAGGAATCAGATACAGACTATGTTGTAAAGCCAATCTGAAGCTAGAAAATAAAGAAAGAAAAGAGAGAGAAAACTCTCCAAAAAAAAAAATCTTCTGTCTCTCTCTCTTACAAAATGCACTGCAAACTAAACCTGGGCTACAACATGTTACAAGCACAAGTGCGTTAACCATGGAGTTCAATGAACCTTAGGTTAGTTCCTGTGGGCCTTAGAAACCTTCATGGTGGACTAATGCTTGAGCTGGTCAGGTCCAGATCTTTGTTGGTACTTTAGTACCTCAAGGCCTACTATCGACATTCTGACCTAATCTACACAAGAAAGCACACATCTGAGCATAAAGAGGCATGGTCTGGAATTTAAGTTAATTCCATGAGATTTTGCTAAGGGACTGGCAAAAGCTAGGCATGGGGGTATGATGGGAACACCATCATAAGCCATAACTAGCTCAATTTAGTCATTATCAAGGAATAAATGCTCTTACATAACTGCCAGAGAACCATAGTTCATTGCGTGATCATTCTAAGAGAAAGACAAGAAAACAGGGTTAAAACTATAATTTTACCATCAAATCTTAAATGCAAAACAACCACGGGTTTTTCCAGGGGGTAATTAATGGTCAAATTGTCTTAAAAGACCAACAAGTTGGTTAATACGGACAAAAAAGGATTTTCCCATGTTTTGAGAATTAAATGACTTCTGAAACCCTAAAAAGAGACCTAGTTAACTAACTGAGGTTCTGGTCAAAATAAAATTCACCTAAACCCTCTAAAATTCATAGGAAAATATTCTCTAGGGTGTAGTACCTTCAATTTGACTATCAGAGTCCATCTTGACCCAAAACAAAGTCTCAAACTGACATTTGCCCTATTTGGGTTTTTGCATACATTACCCAGTCAAACTAGGTCAAAACCAAAATCCAACTTCACCATTAGATTCCTTACATCCAAATTAAGTTTGTACCATAATTTGGGCCCTATCTGAGATCGTCTTATTCTAGTTTGCAATTTGGTCCTTTCTAATTCTTTTATATCACACATTGCCCTTAACTTTCAAAATCCTTACAAAAAGGTCCCTAACTTTGACATCATTTTCACAAACAGGTCTCTGCCACCATGAATCCTATTCCTACAAACTCTGGCGACCTTTAAAGGGCAAGATCTTTGTTATTACTTGACGAATCCCTCTCAAAATTGAAAGGGAAACTCCTCAAGTAATTGCCTTCCAAATGAGCCCATTTAGGAATCCTAAAACTCCCTAGAATCCTAGTGGGAATGATTTGATTGATTGGGTATCCTATGCCGGCAAGAAGCTCGGAGATTCTAAGCTTGTTTTCCAAGCTTAGAACTCCATTTAGAGCCCTACAAAAGGACCCCTGTGGCCTTGCACATTTTTCGAGCAAGTTTTGATGCGTCAACTCCCTTAGATTCTCCTTCTCTGGCCATCGAAACCCCTACTCCGATGACCCTCTTCAATCCTCCTCCTCCAACCCTCCAACGACCAAATTGGTCGGCTTACTCGACTCCTCTCTTCTTCACGACTCTCCCCAGCCAAAGGGAGGGTCTTTCTCTGTCTGCCTTGTCGTCACTGCCTTGCCATTCTATCCTCCTTATCCGATGCTGGTCAGCCAAATCTGGATGCCTCCACCTCTCTTTCACCTAGCTAAGTTCCTCTATCACTCTCTCTCTCATTCTATTTCGCTCTCCCACACTTACGACACACGCGCAACTGCCAACCACTTCCCCTACACTTCAACTTCTCCAACACCAATGACACTCATGAATCGCTACGCTTACGTGTTCGATTTTGGAAAACCTGTCGTTGTAGTTTGAAAGCGAAGAACTCGTGTTCAACAAATAAAATTTATACCAAAATGAAAATTCTGGGTCGAACATAGGGAGGCGGACATTTGATTTAAAAACTACGTGTTTCTTTTTATTTGTCACGAAGTAATTCAATTTAAAACTATCTAATTATTTACAATAAATAAAAGAGAGAGAGAGGGTAAGATAGAGAGAGAGAATATTACACATAGAAATCAAAATGAGATGTAGAATAAACAAAGAATTTATCATTAAGAAGATTGTTCATTACAACTAGAAAGCATAAAACAATTGCACTAGAAAGCGATAAATTTACTCTAGAAAGCATTAAAAGAATGGAGGGAGAAATGTCCTCCTCGACGATTGCTTGGAGGATGAGCAGAACTACACTAGAAAGCAGTAAAAAGAATAGGGAGAGAGAAATCCTCCTCGACGGTCGCTTGGAGGATGAGCCGAACGGGATGACGCCTGGACGAAGGAGAACGAAGCAGGACGAAGGAGGATGAAGTAGAAGAATGGGAACGGAGCAGCACGCCGTCGTCGTCGCGGGATCCACTTCCGAAGGGGGACGAAAAAGTTTGGACTTTATCTCACAAGAAGCATCCCGGGTGTGGGACAAGCTTCTCTTGAGCTTTAGACGAGTAGAGAAGAGAAGGAAGGGATGAGAATTTCGTATGGAGGGGGTCTCCTTTTATAGTTGCAAGGAGTGGGGGCAAAATGGTCATTACAACTTTAAAATAATAAATGAGGGGTCTTTAGTGACGAATAAAACCGTCGCTAAAGCCTCCTTTGTGGGCGTCGTGGGCGACTCGCGAGCGCCTGCTCGCCTGCTCGAGCGCGCAATGCCTACGCACGTCCACTGAGTCTCAGCAATCCGATCGCGAGAACGGACGACTTAAGACGCATCTTCGCCCGCTGCCGCTCCCACTTGGCGCGTACGATGGTGCGTGATGCCGCGCGTGCAATAGCGCGAGAACGCTATCGAGCACGCGCGGCCATTGGATTGCTATCTGACGGTTGATAAAAAACGTGCCCGCTCGCCTCAGGAACCGCTTGGCGAGGCTCGAATGCGCGCCAGCGCCTCACGATAAGGTGCTGGACCGCTGCGCTGCCTTGCCAAAAGGTCGCGAGGATGATTTTAAAGAGCTGCATCCACAGCCGTTGGGTCGAGATCCAACGGCGGAGAGGGGGCGGCTGCGCGGTCTTCGTAGAATGTAAGCGGCCGTTTAGGCGGCCGAGAGGGTGCCACGTGGCACCGTCTTGGCCGTCCATCTTCTGGAAGTTGTAGATGGTGCCACGGATGTCGAATTGACTCGATATTTGCGTCATTGAGCTGCGATCGTTGATCCGAATTCATCCGTGCGGTCAGATTTGTCATCTGAAGTGCAGATTTACACCATCCTTGCCCTCGATCTTCTAGGGTTCCCCGATCACTATCTGATGCTACGGATGCCTGATTAAGGCGATCTTGGAGTCGTTGAACTCTAATCGTCGCCTTGATCACATCCATATGGTTGGATCTTTGATCAGAGGCCCCGATAAAATGTTTGCCCTGTCAAAGCCCATAAAAGGAAACAATTAACCTCTATTTTATTCAAACTACTCTAAATGCAAGATGATTCATGTTATGCAATATTTATATCATGAAATACAATCCTATGCTTAAGAACATGCATAAATAGATATTTTAGGTAGTGTAAATGTGTTTACATCATACCCCCATGCCTATCTTTTGCTAGTCCCTAGCAAAAACTATATACTATTTATAAAAGAATTAGGTTGGATTATTTGGACCTGAGTTATTTTCAATCATTAAGAAATTGTCTACTTAGGAACTGAACTTTCAAAGACACAACAGTGCCCGAGTATCAGCCAAAATGCAAACCACCTCAAGCCCTTGCCTTATTCAAAGAAACGTTTCTTTTTCTCTTTTTCTTCTTTTCTATTTTTTTTTTTTTTGGATTTTCAAATTTTAGGGTTTAAGAGTGGCTTTCTATGGTCATTCAACTCACCCAAGATTTGATGAGAATCCTAAGTTTTAAGCATCTTATTGTGAATGTGATAGACTCATTGACCGGTAGTTAAAACGGACATCGGATTTCTACGCCTCTAGGTGACTTCAAAAAGAATTCTGCCTAAAGGTGTATCTTTACAACCGGTAGCTTTCTCCCTACTTTTATTTTTTTACAGGGTCAACACAAGGGTGAATCCAGTGTATATCTCCCCGTTTATTCTACTTCTCCGCTTCTTCCTAAGTGTTTTAGGATTTTTAGTGCATTTACTGAGTTGGGTTCTGGACAACCGGTCGATGAGCTGTTACCACTGACAACTTGCCAGCCATACTCATGCGATGAAGTGTGGCTTATTTCTTTTTTTTCTTTTCTCCTTTTCTTTTTGATTTTCTTTTCTTTTCTTTTTTTTTTTAAGTAGGTGGCTTCCCTGGTCTAAAATTTACCAAAAGGCAGCAAAAAGAGAAAGGTCCAGTGACTGGGCTCTGGACAACCTACCTATGGGCTGTTACCCATGATAACTTGCCAGCCATATCACCCTAGAAGGTTCATTAGCTACCCAATTTCTGTTAAAATCGCCGAACAACGAGTCAGTGCAAAGAAAGTGTGTAGATGCTTAAGACTCAAAATTCCCTCAAATCAAAGGGTGGGTTGATAAGTCGTGTACCTATCACGCAAACTTATTTACTCCAATTAAAATAAAATTCAGGTTGGCGAGAACTCGAAAAACAAATCCACATTTTAGTGTATGCACGGGCTGATTAAGTCCAAAGACCTGAAGGATCCTTGTGTTCAGATCTTAATGTAGTATTTCCTAAGATTGAAAATTTTCTTAAACCCAAATTCTCTTTCCTAATTTCGATTTTTTTTAATAAAAGAAAATAAAAAAATCTACGGAGCTGACGAATGAATTCAGAGATAAATATCCACCCCCCCATGCCTATCTAATGCAATGTCCTCATTGTATTAAAAAGACATGAAACAGAGTGCAAAAGCGTAGAAAGCACCTGAATTGTGTGAATGTTAGGTCCGCTTTGAAATGAAAATGAAAAAGAACTGTATATGTGCTGAGTTTAGTGCTTTCAGCTAGGCACACTTTACAAAGAAAAGAAATGAAGAATTCACAAGTGCAGGTCAGAATTAAAATAAACAGAAGAATCCTTCGACCTGTCAACAGAGGTCCATAAATGTGGACCAGATTGTGGTGCAGACCCATCTCCCGTAATCGAGAATATCTTAGGTTCTAGATAAAAATTACCCAAAACCTAAAATCAGAATGCAAGCGGCGTCAGGCTTGCGATTTATGAGGATGCAACCCAAGACTAAAAAGTCGGGTTATAGAGAATTGAAGCTCAAAAGGATAATCATTGAATGTGTGCTTGGGTTTGACATCCTCAAAATAAATATCGTAAGGGTTCTGATTTGATGGTTTCAGCTTAAAAGGAACCCTTCGACTCAATCTTCTATTTCCTCCAAAATTAACTTCCCAAATCATAACATCCAAGCTCCTATCCTCCTCATTCAGCATATCAAATTCCAGGACCTCTTGTAGATTAATCACCCCGTCTAAAATCTCCAAGTCTAATTGATGTGGCAGAATCAGAATTGACTTGGGTCTAATTATCTCAGAAATAGAATTATCGATAAGCTCAATGGGGTGTAACTGATAATCAGGGCATTGAATTAATTCCTCCAGAAAATACGATTCTGGATCCGTAATGTGTGCCCTAATAAGATTAGTTTCCTCAGTTATTGGGCTATCAAATGATCTATCAAATTCCTCAGGCCCAATCGTCTCACAGAAATCATGTTCAGAAAACTCGTGTGAGACTTCACAACTTGAATCTTTACCATCAAAGAAATCAGGATCCGTATCAATGTATGTCCCAAAATCAGTTGTCACTTTGTGTTCCCAAGTGACATACGTTTCCTCGTAACCCAGCTCAGCGATCTCAGGTGAAGAAATGAAATCTTCCTTAATTGGTTACTTTAATTCAATCTGGTTAGCCTCGTAACACGTGTCCCCCCCAACAGGTGCCTGAGCGAGTTCCATTATTGGCTTTCCTGAAGAGGGTTCATCCTGGGAATCATCCCAAGATTGAATCAAAGCAATGACGAATCTCATCCTCAATTTCGCTAATTTCCTAAGTAGAAACTGACCCGGGTTCTTATCCTTAACATCCTGGAGCCAATCCAACAAAGACTTGTTAAATCATCAATCATTTCAATCAGGGGCTCCAATCTCTCATTGTAAGGTGTTGGCTGAACTTCTAAAGATTGAATAATATTCCTCAAGTTAGCCAGAACCTTATCTTGAACCTAGTTAACCTGAACCAAATGAGTTGGTTCAGGGTTGGGCGGGTTTAACATCAATGCAGAGGAATTAACGAATTGAGATTCGTTATACCCTTCCCGATAATAGGTCATTTCAGATTGTTCAAAATATGGTGATGACCTAAAGGCAATGAAATCAGAGGATGGGTACAGATCGGTGTATCCTTCTTGATTGTAGATCGTATTAGGTTATGCATGAAAAGAAGACGATCTATAATCGATGTAGCTCTGAGAAGGATAGAAATTAGAATCAAAATGTTCAGGGTTAGACCCTAAACATGGGGGTCCGAAATTGTATCCCCAATCCGAATTATCCCAACTGATTGATGGTTGATTACAATACGAGTCGGGATAATCGTCATGTTGAGGATAATTCACAACAGGAGGGAGAGAGCGGGAATGCGTGAAATATGTGGAAGGATTCATGAGACACGGGAGGAAGAAAGGTGCCATGCAATGCAAACAATCGAACTTGTCCTTAAATGGGTTAGCCTACAGACCTACAGACTCCCAAAACCCGTCTTGAGATAAAGGAACGATTTGATCTGCTTCTGTCTGTTCAATCCAACCAGTTAGAAGGAGGGACTAGGGAGAAGGTTCTTCCTTCGGCTTGCACCTCCGGTTCCTAGTGTACCCCCTAGCCGCGATCGTTTGACTCTACTCCCCTAGCTAGACATCAGATTGAACAGTAGAAACAGACTAATCGAAAATAATCTCGTTCTGAGTTTTGAAGAGCGAGTCCAATCCTTAAGGCCAACGTCTACTCTGTTTTATTTAGGGCTAGGTTTGAATGTGCTTTGGAATGTGATGGGCCCTTTAAATGGGTTGTGCCCTTAATGATTGATTGATTTGTGTGTGCGTGCACAACCAATGGTTTTCAAGCAAGATTATTTTTTGATGTGGTGAATTTTAAGGTTCAAATCTTGCTTAGTAGCTTTTAGAATTCAACTTTAGGTGTTTTCAAACCAGTTTCATTGGCACACCAGGTTTTGAAAGCACGGGTGAAAATGTTTTCCTTTGAAGCTTAAAAAGAATGTGGAGTGCCTGGTAAATCCTTAAGAGTTGAACCTAAATGGTAGCTACTTGATGAGTTGATTTTATTTGAAGTGGTGCGGCCCAATCAACTCAAACAATTGGCCTGATGCACCACTTAATTAGGCACAGAAATGATTACCTAATCTGATTTCTACTCAATTATGTGTTTGAATGTATGTACCGGCTCCTAAGATCGGTTTACCGGTTGAGTTAGAAAATCAGATGAGGTTGTGTACCTCTGTGAGATTTTTTAATTTTTCTTTTTTCTTTAATGTGGGGATTAGGGTGAGTATGGGTGTCAAACAACAAATAATCTAACCTTAGAGTTTATAAAAACACCTAGGCTGATTGATGTTTGAATTATTATGTTGTGGAATGAAATCTAATGGGTGGGAGGTGGGGGATAACTTACAGAACCTTCCACAGTACTTTTCTCCGATCTACCGCTTTTGCCTGTCTCGAAAGAGTACTTGCAATTATAATAAGAAAAGAGAAAAGTGATGTAAATGATTTGTAAGTTACAAAATGCGAAGAGAAATCAAAGATCGTTGCCTCCCCGGCAACGGTGCCAAAATGTTGAATGCACGAATCGTACGCTTACGTGTTCGGTTTTGGAAAACCTGTCATTGTAGTTTGAAAGCGAAGAACTCATGTTCAACAAATAAAATTTATACCGAAATGAAAATTCCGGGTCGAACATAGGGAGGCGGACGTTTGATTTAAAAACTATGCGTTTCTTTTTATTTGTCACGAAGTAATTCAATTTAAAACTATCTAATTATTTACAATAAATAGAAGAGAGAGAGAGGGTAAGAGAGAGAGATAGAATATTACACATAGAAATCAAAATGAGATGTAGAATAAACAAAGAATTTATCATTAAAAAGATTGTTCATTACAACTAGAAAGCATAAAACAATTGCACTAGAAAGCGATAGATTTACTCTAGAAAGCATTAAAAGAATGGAGGGAGAAATGTCCTCCTCGACGATTGCTTGGAGGACGAGCAAAACTACACTAGAAAGCAGTAAATCTATAGTAGAAAGCAGTAAAAAGAATAGGGAGAGAGAAATCCTCCTCGACGATCGCTTGGAGGATGAGCCGGACAGGACGATGCTTGGACGAAGGAGAACGAAGCAGGACGAAGGAGGACGAAGCAGAAGAATGGGAACGGAGCAGCACGCCATCATCGTCGCGGGATCCACTTCGGAAGGGGGGCGAAAATTTGGACTTTATCTCGCGAGAAGCATCCCAGGTGTGGGACAAGCTTCTCTTGAGCTTTGGAGGGGTAGAGAAGAGAAGGAAGGGATGAGAATTTCGTATGGAGGGGGTCTCCTTTTATAGTTGCAAGGAGTAGGGGCAAAATGGTCATTACATCTTCAAAATAATAAATGAGGGGTCTTTAGTGACGGATAAATCCGTCACTAAAGCCCCCAACGTGGGCGTAGCTTCTGCGCCCATGCGCGGCTCCTCATCTGGTCGCTTCCTCAACGCCAACACAGGTTCATAAGATCTCAGCAGTCCGATCGTGAGATCGGACGCCTTAAGACTCATCTCCACCTGTTATTGCGCCCGCCTGGTGTGTGCGATCGCGTGTCCATGCCGTACGTTTAATCGCACGTGAATGCTATTGGGCGCACACGGCCGTCCGATCAAGAACCAACGCCCGCCCGCACTCAATCGCCCGCACCTTCTAGCCCTTCGCTGTGCCTTGAACCCGCGCCCACAGCTCGCGTAAGCGTGCTCGACCACTACGCTACGAGGCGCGGATGGTCGAGAGGACGCTTTTAGGCGTGGCTAACCACAGCCGTTGGATCGAGATCCAACGGCGGAGAGCGAGCGGGTTCGGGGCCTTTAGGGATTCATGCGGCTGTTTGGGTGGTCGGGATGGCACCACGTGGCGCCATCTTGGCCGTCCATCTTTTGGAAGTTGTAGATGGTGCCACGGATGTCGGATTGACTTGATTTTTGTGTCGTTGGGCTGCAATCGTCGATCTGAATTCATCCATGCGGTCTGATTTGTCATTTGAAGAGTGGATTTACACCATCCTGGCCCTTGATCTTCTAGGGTTCCCTGGTCACTATCTGATGCTACGGATGTCAGATTAGGGCGATCTTGGAGTCATTGAACTCCAATCGTCGCCCTGATCACATCCATACGGTTGGATCTTTAATCCAAGGCCCCGATAAAATGTTTGCCCTATCCAAGAATATAAAAGGAGACAATTAACCTCCATTTTATTCAACTACTCTAAATGCAAAATGATGCATGTTATGCAATATTTATATCATGAAATGCAATCCTATGCTTAAGAACATGCATAAATAGACATCTTAAGTAGTGTAAATGTGTTTACATCACTCTCCCACACTTACGACACACGAACAACCGCCAACCACTTCCCCCACACTTCAACTTCTCCACCACCAATGACACTCCGGCAATGCCAATCAGCTGCTACACTGCTCGATTGTTGCTGCCAACACCGCCAAAACCTCCTATCATGACCCCAGGAGCAAAAGTCCTAACTTGGTTTGATCAATTGCCCCTCTAAATCTTCTGCCGAGCAGACCCACCTCCAGCCACCCTTCGAGAGGTCGTTAGACCACCTCATTCCACCAATCACCACGCAACCACCACAATTGACTTCACCTCATCAAGGCGAGGCTCCTGAAGGTACTGATTGGGGAACTTAGCCCATGTTCGTCTCTTTCAGGTATCACGTCGCCACCGCCCTTGACGAAGCTTCACGCAACCTTGAAGAAGGTGTTCTTGCTCTAGATGCCCAGGCATCATCTCCAAATGGTTCGGAACTAATAGCTCCAGACTCCCAGGTCCCTGATTGGGAGTGTGAACCTTAGCAGCTACTCCAATTTGGCAAAGAAACTTGCTGGAGCACACGAAGGACATCGCGAAGAATTGCAAGGGACTTAGTCCCACATCAGAAAGCACCGAAGCCAACGAGCAGTTTAAATTGAATTTCTACTTGTGCCTCATTGCCATAGTAGCACGGGGTGAGTTCCCCTTGCACGTGCCCACGCACGACCTTGCTCGCAGCCACACCACATAGGTCTAGGCTTTGAATCAATTACTTATATACCCACCAGATTTGAGAGGGAAGAGGAGAAAAAGAGAAGTGAGAGGGGGGATTTTGCTCTGCCACCCTCCTCTCAACACTTGTGAGATCTGAGAGAGGTCTCTACCTCTACTGGCATGCTAAGTCCTGTGTTGTGCATTCTCTGAAGCTAAAGGAGGTGGAAGAAGAGAGAAGAAGAAGAGGCCTTTGCCTCTGTTAAGGCATCTGAGCACCTATTATGTCATCTGATATCTGTTGATACCTTGGTTTTGTTGGTTAATTGAAATTTTCTTGGCTTATATGATCCGTTACTTTGAGTAGCTTGCAATGCTTCACATTGTAGGGTAATTTGGTGATTCAAATCACCATTTTACCGTCTCTTCTTTTTGCATTATTGACATCAGATTTCAATTATATATCATTCTTGTTTGAAATTCTTCTATTGCATTTGAGTTGTGATCTTAAGAAGTATTTTGACAATTGCTCCCTGTGTTTGACCTCGGATTTCTTTCGAGTATAAATATTATTTTTTTTTCACGCTGATTCGATCTATACTACAACATGATGATTTTAAACCCAATTCAGAGCATACAAACAACAGCCAGCAGTTCTTTCTCCTTAATCGTGTAAGTACATTAAGCCTCATCTAGTGTCTTGTTGGCGTAATACATAACCACTGGTTTCCCATCAATTTTCTGACCCAACACCGCTCCTACTACATAGTCAGGCACATCGCACATGATCTCGAAGGGTTGAGACTAACCAGGAGATTGTAGGATTGGTGATTTGGTGACTCAATCATGCAGGATCTCAAATGCGTGAATGCACTCACTCGTCATCTTGGATGGTGTGTCTTTCGAGAACAAATTAGTCAAGGGGCATGTAATCTTGGAAAAATCAGATATGAATCGACGATAAAATCTGATGTGCCCTAAGAACAATCTGATGTCTTTGACTGAGGTAGGCACAGGTAATTTGGAAATCAGATTTACCCTAGCTTGGTCTAATTGGATACCTCTCTCAGAGACAAGGTGTCCAAGCATGATGCCCTTAGGAACCATGAAGTGGCTCTTTTCCTAGGAAAGATCTAAGTTCACTTCGATGCATCTTTGAAGGAGCTGGACTAAATGCAGGAGACAATCATCAAAAGATTCACCAAATATTGAGAAGTCATCCATGAAGACTGACATGATCGCATTTCTCACGTGTGTTTTGAAAACAGAGATCTTGTCGTAGTATAGTGTGCGAAAGCGCTCGCCAAAAATAATTTATAAAGATAACAAGACTTGAGACCCCGGTCGTTCATCTCTGGGAGGCATTTATTGAAATGTAGATTTGAAATTGATCTCCCTTGCTCTACTTATTCAAAATCTCATGTCAATTTATGCTAAGTTCGTATTTATGCACGACATGCTTAGTTGCCAGAATATCAGAAATTAAAACATGCAACTTCAATCACACAAAAATATTGCAACAAGGCTCATGGTGATTTTCACAAATAGATATATATATACAAAAAGATTTTCATTGATTCATGATGGTGTTTGCAACATAAAGCTCATGGAAATCTTGTAGAGGAATGCTTGAAAACATAAATCTAGCTAGTAGAAAACGATCGCATACATGAATCCAAGGGTGGATTATGCATGCATCATTAGGGGAGAATTTACGGCTACACTATTAAGTAGTAAATAAAGTAGTTAGACTATGAAGAACTATAATCTAATCTATCAGAACTAAGGGCATTCAGAGGTGAGATTCGATGGCCTTTAACTTGGTTGAGAGGAGGAGGGGCAGCCAATGGTGCTTAGGCTGACCGTTGGAGAGAGGTTGAGGAGGTGATCCAACATCTTGGCGTGGAGATGGTGGTTGCCATGGTGAAGCTACTCGTGAAGGTGGAGTGGAGGTGGAATGAAGCTAAGCTAAAATGGAGCCAAGAGTGGATGGGTGCAAATGGCCACCCCTTAGGTCTTTTTATGGACCTAAAGGAAGCTCTCTAGAGAATTATTGAATTCTCTGGAGAGGCCTATGGTGGGAGCTCGTGGGAGAGTGAGAGAAAGGATGGATGGTGCTTTTTAGATCCACCAAATGTGGATCTAAAAATTGAATGGCTCTTGGTTGCTAATTGTAGCAATCAAGACAACAACACATGGTTGAGAGTTCTAGAGAACTCTAGGCTAGGTATTTTCATGTGGATGATGTGTGTGTGTGTGTGTGTGGGTCGAAACTTAGTTGGCTAGGATGATTAGATTAGGTTCTAGTGGGATTAGGTCAAGGTAGGTCTCAAATTAGGGTTGTAAACCCTAATTCACTAAGGTAAAGTGCAATTAAACTTAACACAAGTTTAATTGGGTGTGTGGAAACCTATTAAGAGTAAAACAACTCAATTAATTCAGGTCTAGGTCAATTGGACTCTCACTGAGTCCATTTGGGCTGTATGTGATGAGATCAGGCTCAATTGGACTCAATGAGTCCAATTGAATAGACTGAAGAGATTGACCATGATCCAAGTCAATTAGGCTTGGTGAGGACCTAATTAGGTCCTTAGGTAGGTCTATAGGTTATGTACTAGGGTTAGGGCACCTTAATTTAGGTTCCCAGGGGGTTAGAATTGGGTTTAGGGAGCTAAAGATCCAAGATCAAGGCTTGAATCTCAAAACAGGGTTCGGAGGGTAGTTCTGGACGTCTAATAATAGTGTGAGATGTCTTATAGTGAAAAATTACAAGTCCAGACTTGTTGTCTGGACATCCAACCAAAGTTAGGAGGGTTTCTAGGTTCTGTCTTGGGTATTCAAAAGAAATTGGGCATCTGACCAAGTATATGGACGTTCAGTAACATTACAGAAGTGGGTTTAAGGTGTGCGGGAGTTGGCTAAGGTTTCTAGACATCATATAACTCATTTGTACATCCAGATAGAGGCTAGAATTAGCATTTTAAGGTTTCCTAGGGTGCGGTGACTTAATCAAAGGGTGGCTAAGGCTTGGGGAAGCCTCTAGGCTGTCCTAGGGCTAGGATGGACCTAAGTTCTTCATAATTTATTGCTTTATTCCTACTTAATAGAATAGCATACCTTAGCTCCCTTACATTATTATCTACTACATCTAATCTAGGTCTTCCACTCCAGCTCTGCTGCACAACCAGTTATTCTTTATTCTTTAGATCCAGCTTTAGATCCAGCTTTTGATCTAGTTTCTGATCAACTTATTACCTGCAATTGACATAATGAACCTAATCAGTACATTGTAGCATTATTTTATGCATAGCTAAAAGAAAACAGTAAAAGTGCTAGTAATGCTTATGCATGCATGAATTACCTAACTTATGCTATGTCCTAGCCTAATTTAGGTCAATTAAGACATGATTGCTGTGCAATCATACCCCCATGCCTAAATCTTGCTAGTCCCTATCCAATGCGAGACTAAATTATTCATAGAAGTGTCCTTAAGGAATTGATTATTTTATCAAGTGTATGCCTAGAGATTGTTCTCCCTTATGTTTTCATCCTATGCTCTAGAAATCCATACAATCGTGAAAGTGTAGCTATGTAGCTTTTGCAACAGATTCAAGTGAAAAACTAATTCACCTCTAAAGCCTGTACTTGACCCCGAGTAAAAATTCTAGTAGGATAGGTAGACTTCTTCCCTCGGGGTATTCAAGATATTCTATGAATTCCACCCGGCTTTAAGCTTAGGTAGAGAATCTTAGAGGGAAAAGATTATATATTTGGTGGCTCACTCTCGACTGGTGCTAAATAGAGATTAGTACTATAGAATCTAGATTCCCAAATTATTAAGTAACTCAACTCAGAGAAAGACGAGAAAAACTATGCTCTCTTTTGGTTCCTTTGTATTCATTCTCTCGTTTTCTTTTTCTTTTTCTTTTCTTTCTTTTTATTAGCGCTCACAATCTCACCAGATTCACACATATGACCTTTATTTGGTGTCTCACTTGGCATTAACACTTTAATTGAGTTCCCATAACTTTGACACTAAGTCAGAATTCCTCAGCCAGTATTCGGGCAGTTAGAAACACAAGAAAGGTGGGTTAAGGCCATATTTGGTGGATCTCAAATTTATTTGGTGGTATTGCCTCAGTGCAACTGAAATAGACACTAAATATTCACACACTCTTTTTCTTTGCTTTTTATTTTTCTAGTTTTTTTTCTATTTTTTTCATTTTATTATTATTATTTTTTTCTTCTTTTTTTTTGTATATATATTTTTTCAACACAACATAGGCTAGCATATATACATTAACTTTATTGAGGAGGCATTGTTAGAGTTTGGTGGTACTCAAGTGACATTGGGTGGCTTATTTGGTGGAAGTGCTTACTCACAGCTTTGGGAGAGACAGATAGGATGGTGTATTTCTGACCTTGACATCAATACCCTCCTTCAGCCGAGGATTCCGTAAAGAATGGTCGTAACCATCTACCTTAGCCCTAGTTTTATGAAAACTTGCTCTCTGCGTATTCACCTTATTTGCTGGCTCTCAAAATTTTCCACAAAAATGTATACGCAGGAACCAAGAGCGGAAACTATGCCTAATCTCTGAGTATCATCACCTAATTATTTAGTATTCCGAATTCCTTGCACTAATCTTAGAGCACTAGCACACTCTACTCTCATCTCACACTATTTGGTGGATTTTTGGAGGAAAATTTGCCTAGCTCCCAAAACACTATCTAGGGGTTCAGGAGAAGAAGCACTACTTCTTCTCAATAGTCTAATGACGTTTATCAGCCTTCACCGTGAATCCATTGCAAATTCTACGTGTGTGTGAAAAATTATACTGGATTCCAGATTACAGGAATCAACTAGAGGATAAAAATCCCTAATGCATTCTCTTAATAAAATAATCTTATTCTTGGATGCACTATGTATATATGCTATAAACAAGTAACCTCTTATATTCGTACTTCATGAAATTTCCCTTTCGGTTACATTCAACTTGACCCTAAATTTAGAATAAGAGGTGAGCGGGTGGGTCGGAAGTGGCTGTTGCGGATGATTTTTAGCTTCAATGCAAGCATTGGAGGTGGAGTTGGTTGTTCTTATATTTAGGATCCTAAGGTATGTTTGACATGCAGCTCTGGGGTTTTCCTAAATGTTGACATAAAAATTTTCAATTTTGTCTTATCTACCCTCCCCATGCCAAAGTTCTTGCATGTTCTCATTCATGAATTTAAAAGAAAATAAGTACAGCTGGGAGTAAATGGGTAGAAATCACCTGGAATTGCTCTTGAAATTTTAACATTCAGCATCGGCCAACCTGACAATATGCAATATGCGAAAAGGAAATATGCTTAAAGAAAAATATGCTATGTATAAAAATGGTTATGTATAGATGATGGTAGAATGTGGAATATGCTATCTATACGTGCTAAGTTTAACACCTCCAGCTGGGCGAGAACTTAGTCAAATATATCAGTTCTAGCATAGGAGCCAGTGAAGATTAAGAGAAAGATGTGCTCGTATGCTCCTAGAGTCAGTGGCTGGAGATGCAAACCAACTGATTGTGCACCTCTACTCCAAAAAGTCTAGCTATAAGAAAGTGTGGAGTGGTGGTGGAAAATAAAGGATAATTAGAGGGGGGATCATGATGTTGATTCAATTGATTTATCATGTCCCACAATTCAGCAAGAAGTTGCTAAGGGAGTAGATCAAAATGTATCTCAGAACCAGAATCTAAGTCATAGGAATCGTCATAATGATAATTGACATCAAACATCATGCCCTCTCCAAGCTCTAGATCATACGGGGGTATTCATGAAAGTAGAAGATCTGTGGGGAGGTCACTGAAATCCTCGTCAAAAATGGGAATAGGAGTAGGCTCGATGGTGGGAATCTGATGATCTATATGTATGTGAATTCCTGCTAATTCGCTACCTATGACATAATCGGTTGTGACTGCATTAATAGGAAACTCGTTAGCTGTGGTCACGTCTTCTTGTAACAAGGGAGATCCAATAGTGTACGGATCAGGATAGCTAGATTCAGGGGTGCTGTGGTCAAAAACACACCTTAAACAATCGGATCCTCGGGGAGATATGTGTAGTGTAGTGGTCTCAGTCCCGTGTGGATCGAGGTCCAAGAACCCTGATAGTGCAGACGAATGAGACATTGGGTCGTCACAAACGAGACCAATGTTACCACAGTATGTCGAATCTTTGTCCTCACCATCCTCCTCTATGCGATCACAGTCAAAATTCCTTGATGCCCTGAATATGTCAAGTCAAAGTTGCTTACTACCTAGGGCTATCTCCATACACCCGAATGCACAATCAATGTTTGCTCGGGCTAACGCTAGAAATGGGAGATCCAAAATGATTGGTGCATCTCGGAGATTAGGAGGAACCTCCATATCGAGAATGAAAAAGTCTGTAGGAAAGCAGAATCCACGGGCTTTTACGATCACGTTCTCAACCACCCCTCGGTGTTTTTACTGATCTATCAGCTAGCTGAATCATGACCGAGGTTGGCTTTATCTACCCAAATCGAAATCGATCAAATACGACAGTGGGAGTCAGGTTGATGGACGAACCCAGATCTAGAAGGGCCCAATCAAATGTAGAATCCTGCAAGAAGCAGGATATGAGTGGGGTACTAGGGTCTTTCTTTTTCGGTGGTAAGTCAGCTAGAATCACGGTGCTAGCCTCTTTTGACAGTACCATCTGTCATCCAATTCTAGGCTATCGCTTCGAGGAACAATAGTCCTTGAAGAACCTAACGATAGTAAGGATGTGATCAATTGCCTCAAGGAGAGGGACCTGAATATGTACTTCCTTGAACATTGACTTCAGGTCCTCAAAATTCTGCATGTCCTTCTTTCATACTACATTTCACATTAGAGCCTCGAGGAAAGGGACAGGAATCTTAGGGTCAAGTGGCCTCTTACCCTTATCTACCGTAGGTGGCTCCTGAGATGAAGGAGTCAAACTCGCCTATAGCGAAGGGTGAGAAAAATCAGGACCCGCCTACCTACGTGGTGGGTCAAATGTCTTCCTTCCACTCCTTAATGAGACAACATTTGCATCAGCTTGCTGTCCATGAGGTGGTGGGGGAAAAGAAGGGGCAAAGTATGCGGGGTTCTGTATCAAAGGTGACTGGCCTTGAGCGTAACTAGGTGGTGTAGTGATTAGCCCATAGTTGTGGGCTATTTAAGTATTTGAGTGCCTAGACATTAGGTTAATTCTAACATTTATTTAACATAAATTAGGATGTAAATAGATTAATTCATATTTCTAATTCAATTATATAATTCATGCATCTTATTCATATTTAAATGCATTTAGAATTAACTTAGAATTGCATTAGTTAACTAATTAGGTACATTGCATGCATTAATTTAGGTTAACATAAAAGTTGAGGGTTTGTATATAAATAACCATAATATTTTATCATTATTTTTTTACTCTTCTTCTACGTGCAACGGCTGCATTTCTTCCTCCAGCTGTCGCAGTGAACAACCCAATCAAGGAGGAGCGGATGTGTTGGATCTGGTCGGGCAGCTGATTTCAAAAGAGAGGAGGAGGCAGCCGAGCTCACTAGGCCTCCACCACCGACCCACCACTGTGCAGAGAGTTCTTTCTTCCATTCCACACCGTCAACCTCAACCATGGCGACGAGTCTCCACCACCGTGGGCATGTGGTGTGACAGGCCACACCGCCATCCAGAGCTCGTCCGCATTACCATGAGCACCTCAACATGCATCTCCCTCGCCGCCGTCACCAACAACCACCACCGCAGCCACTGCATTTTCATCTTCTCAGTCAATTAAGACGTCCGAGAAATTTCCCGGATGTCTGAAGCTCCTACATCACACCTTCATCTTCCTTCCCTGTCCTTAGTTCTTCTTCTAGCCACCGGTCACAGCCTGCAACAACCACACTCACCCGCTCACTCCACGCCTGCCCGCACGACCTCCAGCAGTCCTCCCGCGCCCTCCAGCCTTCGTGCGCACCCGCGCCCACCGCTAACAGTGCACACATTCGCCTGCAAGCCTCCCCGTCGCTACCTGCAGTGCCGCACCAGTGCGTGCACGCACCCACGCCAACGTGCAACACCGGCTGCAGCACTCACCTGCACGCAGAAGTAGAGCCGCCCTCCTCCATCGCACCCGCGCCATGCCTTCCACCTACGCATGCCCCTGCTGTGCCTCACCGCCACTTCCAGCACGCGCTCGCCAGCACCTACAGCCTTCCCGCGCCACACCTTCCACCAACAGCAGCACGCCCACGCCTCCAGCCAGCGTGCAGCACCGGCTCCAGCCCTCACCAGCACGCCTGCAGCAAAGGCCTCCACCCCCACTTGACCGCCAACAGTGCGTGCACCCACCAGCAGCGCCACCTCCACACGTGCGTAGTCCCCTGCGCACCCACCTGCAACCTTCCCACGCCTACGCACGCTCACCGTTTCCAACCACTCTCGCCGGAGCTCCGTTCGACCGACTCCGACCACCGCTCGACGTGCAGCTGCCACCACCGCGATGGCCTCGCTTCAACCACCCGCATGTGCGAACCTCTCCTCGATTGAACCTCTCTCCCGATCGCGAGGAGGAGAGAGGTAAAATGCTCTGTTATGGAGTTAATTAGTTATTACATTTCGTGCCACCGCCAGGAAAAAGACTCTTGATTTATGAATATTTTATTGTGGTAAAATTTACAACTTCATACTCAAGTTCTCTTACAATTGCATCGCTTTTGTAATTAACATTGGTTTTGGAATTTAAATGTGCATAAATTTTCTTTAATACATGTCAATGGAAAATTGAATAAAATCATCGCATGTTTATTGAATATTTCAGTGAGGAAAAATTGCACATCTACCCTTATGTTTTCAAGATATTGTGCATCTTCTTTCCGTCGCATTTCATGTCAGATTTGACTACGGATTTCTCACGAGATTGAACGAATACGAAATAAGTGAGATGCTATTATTTCATCATTGCCTCCCTATGGATACGACCTGCTCTTCTGCTAGTGGTTATTTCTTTTTAAATACTGATTAGTCAATTTTTCCACCACATAAATTACAAACGACTTTAAAGCGAACAATAGACTTGTCATGTAGGAGGCGCCAGTAATGTGGCGTGTGCCTGTCCCTGTGGTGCCTAAAACCTTGGCAGGGTGCCTCGGTTCTACACATACCGAGGGTTCGAGATAGGTTGAGAGGGCAAGGCTCCCTGAGTCTTATGCTCCTGCAACAATTGGTTTTGCATGTTCTGTATAGTCTGTACTGGCCAGCCATCGCCTTCATTATCTGCATGCTATCCTACATAGACTTCCTCATCAATTCTTGCAGCTCCTCTTTTAGTGCCTCCAGAGGGTTAGCCCTCTTTGAAGGGTGACCGGCAGCTTGGTGCAGCGGTAGTATATAGAATGGGGTTACTGCTGCTGAGACAGGAATGGCTACTACCTAGGGTATGTGTTTTGCACATTCCTGTATTGCCTAGTCTGGTAGTGTAGGTCTTGATGTGGTCACTGTGAGTTACTAGACCAGGAGAAGTTCGGATGCTGGCACCAACCAAGGTTATACGTCTCTGAATATAGGTTATTACGCTCATATCCTTGAATAGCACTGACGTCCTCGTAGGTCGAAGACGTCTGAGATGTATAACCATTAAGGGATATATATTATAGTCAGCGGGTGGTGCGTAACCCTGGTCATATGGTGCCAAATCAGGATTATTTACGGGACCCTGATATATAAGATCTCATAAATAAGGAGAGGATGCATCCTGAGTGAGTAGATTAACTCGAGCAGAAAGGGCTCAGGGTGCATAATAGGGTCTTGAAGTAGTAGAGTTTAGGTCAGATTGACCTTGATTAATTTGGTCAATCTTTTTTTTGATCAGTTTATTCTATCAAGCTACTTGATAATGATATCCATCTCGACTTGAATAGACTAAGTGTGAGCCTCATGGATAGCAACTCACTGCTGGCCAGACCACTGGAACTGGTTCATGGACGCGGCATTCATCGAGTTCTCCGCCAAAGATTTGAATAACTCAAATGCACCATTCTCATCTTTTGAGAGGAAATTCCTGCCACTAGATGCATCGGCCAGATACTGATGTGTGTCATCCATCCCATGGTAAAAGATATGAGCTAGGTGCCATCTGGGCACACCATGGTGCGGGCATTTCCGGAGGAGGTCGTGAAATCGATCCTAGGTGTCATGTAACTTCTCCCCAGCTCCTTGGGAGAAAGTCGTGATCGCATGCCTCATCGCGTGCATTCAACCGATCAAGAAGAACTTTTGTAGGAATTCACGTCATAATTCCAGCCAGGTTCCAATCGGCTTCCCAATGGTTTTGAATTAGTACGAAGCTTTGTCACCCAGATAAAATGAGAAAAGCTTCATCAGAACAATCCCAAGATAAACATTCCTGGGTTGAATCATTTCTACGAGTCAACTCAGGTCCTCTAAGTGCTGGAATGGATCTTCGCTTGAGTTTCCATAGAAAAGACTATTGATCAAACCAATCACATTAGGTTTGAGCTCAAATGCATCTCCGCCTATGGGGATTCAGACTAAGGGTGTGATGATTGGTGCAGCTGGATCATAGAAATTCCGAAGTTGTTCTCCTCGTAGTGGATGCTACATTCTTTCAAGCGTTGTCAAGATACAGTCCATGCTCTGCTGATGCCGCTCCTCTGATTCAACAACTCGGGCTTCCAGATGAGCCATCGGGTCCAAATTACCTACATCTTGACCAGATCTAGGTCCAGGTCCAGGATAAGGGTTAGCCATCTCGGCTAAGGGAGTAGAAGAAATGGGGGGAGAAGATGGTCCGAGCGAGGTGACTCACCTCCTTGGGAGTGACTCCCAAGGTCCAACCAGTCAAGGTCTGAGTAACCTCCTTCCTTGCATACACCACCCAACCCCTGGGTTGGTGTAGCCAAGCCAAACAAGGCTAAGGCCCTGTCAATCGGATGGTCCTTATGATCAAATGACTAGACTTTTTCGTTTAAAGTTTGAATTCCTAAAGAAAAATTCATCGTACAACTGACTGAAAGTGATTGCCACCTCTCAAGCTAACCTAGCCAGTCTGGTTACGAGGGGACTCAGGGGAAGGTTCTTCCTTCGGCTCATGCCTTCGGTTCCATTACCCCTTAATCGCAGTCATTTAACACTACCCCGCAGACTTAATCACCAGGTTCGGCAAGAGAGGTTGAAGCCACCCAGTATGACAACGAATTCAGGTTTGCTTACATGCTTTAAAATTAATTTGAGCTCATTTTTCCCCAGTTGGAGTTTGTGGTGTGTGGCCCACAAGGTGACCAAGCTCACCAGCTAAACACTAGACTTGACTAAGCCTAGGTTGGCCCAAATGTGGCCTCTAGAATGTAACCCTAAAGGTGTAACCTAGGGTTCATGCAATTCTAGGGTCCTTTTCTTCTTTCTTTTCAGCAGACCAACGAAACACAAATAATTCTCTGGATAAAATTTGAATCCAAATAAATTGAAATTTTGCAAGTAGATTCTTTTTTTAGTTATCTTTTCAGGGAATATTTTTTTGTGATTTTTATTATTTCAATCAAATTTCTAGAGATTTTTTAATGTCTGGGGGTCAGAACTAGAATTGTGACCCCTGGTCGGTTTTTCAAATTGAAATAGTATCAAATGATCTTCAAAAATTTGGAAAAACATGGAAAATAAAGCGAATGATATCAGATTTTAAACCCCACAATTTTTTGTCAAAACAGATTTGCGGATTGCTTAGAATTGCTTTTTGAAATTTGAAACATTTCAAATCTGGGTCAGTCTGACCCCCTTGCACTTCTCAAATTTTTAAAAATTTTGTACTTAGAATTTTTCCAAATGAATGAGACCATTTGAAAGGGGATTTAAAAATGAAGGTCTAACCCGAATTTCAGAATTTTTTGCTCATTAATACTTAGGCAATTGAATTTTGAAATCAAAATTTGAAGCCTAATTGAAAATCAGAAGGTGGTGGAGAAGATTTTGAATAGGTGTTTGAATTTGAAATTCAAACTTTCCACCAAAATATTTTTTTTTTCAAAAAATTTTGAAATTTTTTTTGAAGGAAAAGCTTTTTTTTTCGAAAAAAAAATTTTTTCCTTTATTTTTTTCAAGTAAACTAACCTAAGATTCAAATGGTGGCCTAATCCAACTACCTAGACTTCTTTTTTTTTTTTCACGAAAAGAAATAGGCTTTTTTTTTCAAATGAAATTGCTAGAAAGAAATCTAACCTAGGGTTGAAAAAAAAGCGAAATCCTAATCTAAGAGGAGATGTGCACCTCATGATTTTGCTGCCCCTGATGTGTGGGCAGATCCCATTTTTCCTATTTTCCTGCTCATTAAAAGACAAGCAGAAGAAGATTTATCAGTGATAATTCAAGAGATCGAAATAGAAAATGACATTGCTTCCCTAGCAAAGGCGCCATTTGACAAGATCGCATTTCTCGTGCGTGTTTTGAAAATAGAGATCTCGTCATACTATAGTGCATGAAAACACTCATTAAAAATAATTTATAAAGATAAGAAGACTTGAGTCCCGGTCGTTCGTCTCTGGGAGGTGTTTATGGAAATGCAGATTTGAAATCGATCTCTCTTGCTCTACTTATTCAAAATCGCATGTCGATTTTTGCTAAGTTCGTATTTATGCACAACATGCTTAGTTGCCAGAATATCAGAAATTAAAACATGCAACTTCAATTACACAAGAATATTCCAACAAGGCTCATGGTGATTTTCACTAATAGATATATATACATATATATAGAAAAAGATTTTCATTGATTCATGTTGGTGTTTGCAACATAAAGCTCATGGAAAGCTTGTAGAGGAATGCTTGAAAACATAAATCAAGCTAGCAGAAAACGATCGCATACATGAATCTAAGGGTCGATTATGCATGCATCATTAGGGAAGAATTTAGAGCTACACTATTAAGTAGTAAAACTATGAAGAACTATCAGAACTAAGGGCATTCAGAGGTAGGCTCCGATGGCCTTTGACTTGGTTGAGAGGAGAAGGAGGGGCAGCCAATGGTGCTTAGGCCAGCCCTTGGAGAGAGGTTGAGAAGGTGATCCAACATCTTGGCATGGAGGTGGTGGTGACCTTGGTGAAGCTACTCGTTAAGGTGAAGTGGAGGTGGAATGAAGCTAAGCTGAAATGGAGCTAAGAGTGGATGGGTGCAAATGGCCACCCCTTAGGTCTTTTTATAGACCTGAAGGAAGCTCTCAAGAGAATTATGTAATTCTCTAGAGAGGCCTATGGTGGGCGCTCGTGGGAGAGTGAGAGAGAGGATGGATGGTGGTTTTTAGATCCACCAAATGTGGATCTAAAAATTGAATGGCTCTTGGTTGCTAATTGTAGCAACCAAGACAACAACACTTGGTAGAGAGTTCTAGAGAACTCTAGGCTAGGTATTTTTGTGTGGATGATGTGTGTGGGTCAAAACTTAGGTGGCTAGGTTGATTAGGTTAGGTTCTAGTGGGTTAAGGTTAAGGTAGGTCTCAAATTAGGGTTGTAAACCCTAATTCATTAAGGTAAAGTGCAATTAAACTTAATACAACTTTAATTGGGTGTGTGGAAACCTAATTGAGAGTAAAACAACTCAATTAAGTCAAGTTTAGGTCAATTGGACTCTCACTGGGTCCAATTGGACAGTGTGTGCTGATATCAGGGCTCAATTGGACTCAATGAGTCCAATTGAATAGATTGAAGAGATTGACCATGATCCAAGTCAATTAGGGTTAGTGAGAACCTAATTAGGTCCTTAGGGAGGTCTAGAGGTGAAGTACTAGGGTTAGGGCACCTTAATTTAGGTTCCTAGGGTGTTAGAATTGGGTTTAAAGAGCTAGAGATTCAAGATCAAGGATTTAATCTCAAAATAGGGTCTGAAGGGCAGTTCTGGATGTCTAATAATAGTGTCAGACATCTTATAGTGAAAAATCAAAAGTCAAGACCTATTGTCTGGACATCCAATCAGAGTTAGGAGGGTTTCTAGGTTCTATCTTGGGTATTCTACGGAAATTAGACGCCTAATAAAGTATCTAGACGTCCAATAACACTACAGAAGTGGGTTTAAGGTGTGTGGGAGTTGGCTAAGGGTTCTGGACATCCTATTACTCATCTGGACATCCAGATAGAGGTCGAAATTAGGGTTTTAAGGTTTCCTAGGGTGTGGTGACTTAATCTAAGGGTGGCTGAGGCTTGGGGAAGTTTCTAGGCTGTCCTAGGTCTAGGATGGACCTAAGTTCCTCACAATTTATTGCTTTATTCCTACTTAATAGAATAGCATACCTTAACTCCCTTACATTATTATCTGCTACATCTAATCTAGGTCTTCCACTCTAGCTCTGCTGCAACACCAGTTATTCTTTGTTCTTCAAATCCAGCTTTAGATCCAGCTTCAGATCTAGCTTCTGGTCATTATTACCTGTAATTGACATAATTCACCTAATCATTACATTATAGCATTATTTTATGCATAGTTAAAAGAAAGCAGTAAAGGTGCTAGTAATGCTTATGCATGCATGAATTACCCTAACTTATGCTAAGTCCTAGCCTAATTTAGGTCAATTAAGACCTATGATTACTGCGCAATCAAAGTCCTCAAGATATTTACCTACCATATATGAAAATATCGCTAACATGAAACATTGAAAAGTGGTGAGTGCGTTGCATAGACCAAATGGCATCCTATGAAACATGTATGTACCGTAGGGGTAGGTAAAGGTTGTCTTGTCTTGATCTTCGGGATGGATTGCCAGCTGATTATATATGGAGTACCCATCAACAAAATAGAAAAATTGATTTCGCACCAGTTTCTCAAGAATCTTGTAAATGAATGGGAGTGCGAAATGATCTTTCTTCGTGGAGGCATTCAATCTCCGATAGAGTATGCAAACTCTCCATGAATTCTCAATATGAGTCGGGATGGTCTCTCCAGATTTAGTCATAATCACGATGAGCCCTGCCTTCTTACGCACAACTTGGATGGGGCTCACCCAGTCGCTGCTAGAGATCGATTAGATGATACCAGCATCTAACCACTTGATGATCTCTTTCTTCATGACCTCTTGACTGTTTGAATTGAGTCGTCTCTGCATTTCTCGAGATGGTCATGAGCCCTCTTCGATGTAGATATGATGTGTACAATAAGAGGGGCTTATCCCAGTCAGCTCATCCAGAGTCCATTCGATGGCCCTTCGATGTTGCTAGAGAATAGAAATTAGCTTTGTTTCCTGATTAGGTGTGAGTTGGGAATTGATAATCACAAGAAATATTTGATTGGAACCAAAAAGGACATACTTCAGATGATCTGGGAGGGGCTTCAAATCCAGCACTGGGTTATCAGTAGTGGGTGGGGATTTGAGATGGGCCTCAGAAGATAAAGTGGAAGCTATGGGTAGGTCTAGATCAGCTCTAGGCTTCTCTATCTGTAGGTTAAGATTGTCTTGCGGTTGAGGTTCAGGGGTTAGCAGGTTTTCCTTCTGAAATCGGGTCCTCAACCAATGAACTGATGTTGCATACTTCTTCTATTTCCCTACAGTTTATTCTTTTCTAGGCCTTAAAGATATCAATCCGTAATGTCTTGTTCCAGAATTTTAATGCGATTTGGCCCTCTTCACAATTAATGTTGGTCTTGGCTATGGCTGGGAATGATCTCCCTAAGATGATTAGTGTATTTCTCATGTTCTCAAGAGTATCCATATATAATACGATGAAGTCCACTAGGAAGTATAAATCTCAAATCCTAACTAAAACATCCTTGAGCACTCCTCTAGGTGACTTGATTGATTTGTCTGCTAACTGCAAGGTCACCTCAGTCGGTTTGAACTCAATTTCCTTGAAATGATCTAGCAAAGATGTAGGGATAAGGTTTATGGAAGCTCCTAGATCCAATAAAGCTCGATCAAATTCTAGGTCACCGATCTTACAGGAGATCAAAGGCGTACCAGGATCTTTCACTTCCTGTAGGAGTTTGTTTATAATATTGAGCTAACTTGCTTAGACAATATGATCGGACTCCCATCCATGTTTCGCGGCATATGCTTCGGTGTACATAAGTCCTTCAGAAATCGCACGTAAGCTGGTACGTGGTGAATCACATCCATCAAGGGGATATTTATCTAGACTTGCTCGAAGAGCTTGACCAGATCTTCATCAAGTGCCAAGGGATTGGGTTTCCTCTTTCCTTTTTAAATGGCTCAGTAAATGGAATCTTTGTAGATTCCTCTAAGATTTGTTCAAGCTCTGGATCAGGGATAGAAGTGTCCTAGATATCCATCCTAGGGTTAGCCTCTGAACAACCAAGTTTAGAGTGGCTAGGATAAGGTGGATGCTAAGTCGATTTGCCACTGCGGGTGGTAATAGCGTGATGTAAACATGTACATGTTTACAGTACTTAAGATGTCTATTTATGCATGTTCTTAAGCATAGAACTGCATTGCATGCTATAAATATTGCATAACATGCATCATCTTGCATTTAGATTAGTTTAAATAAAATGGAGGTTAATTGTCTCCTTTTATGTTCAGGGACAGGGTCAACTTTTTATCGGGGCCTTGGATCGAAGATCCAACCATACAAATGTGATCAGGGCGACGATTGGAGTTCAACGACTCCAAGATCGCCCTAATCAGACATCTGTAGCATCAGATAGAGATCGGGGAACCCTAGAAGATTAAGGGCCAAGATGATGTGAATCCACACTTCAAACAACAAATCTGACTACACGGATAGATTCGGATCGACAATCGCAGCCTAACAGTGTGAAAATCAAGTCAATCGGACACCCGTGGCACCATTTACATCATCCAGAAGATGGACGGCTAAGATGGCACCACGTGGTGCCATCTCGGCCGCCCAATAGACTGCACGCATCAGTTGAAGGCCTCTGCATTAGCCCTTCCCCACTGTTGGATCAAGATCGAAAGGCTACGACGTGCCCGCGCTTAAGTTAAGCACTTGACACAAATGCGCCCACAACGCGTTGGTCGAGTGCTCTAACGCGAAGTGTTGGCACGCATTCGAGCCTCACCACGCTGCAATTGGAGCGGAGGCGTGCACCCGATCGACCGCATGATCGCGATCCAGCAGCTATGGGTGCTCAATCCATTTCACGCGCTATCACACACCCACGCGTGACGCGAGATCGCACGTGGACGTTGTGTGGAGAGGAGGCGGGCGGAGAAGCGAGTTAAGCCATCCGATCTCATGATCGGACGGTTAGGATTGGCTGAACATGAGAAGGCATTGCACGTAGAGGACATGAGCGGGTGCACGAGCGGCTGACCCACTACGCCCATGATGGGGCTTTAGTGACGGTTTTATCCGTCACTAAAGACCCCTGATTTAATGTCTTTCAAATTAAAATGACCAAATTGCCCTCACTCCTTGCAACTGTATAAGGAGACCCCCTTCACATGAAATTCTCATCCCTTCCTTCTCTTCTCTCCCTCTCCAAAGCTCAAGAGAAGCTTGTCCCACACCCGGGATGCTTCTCGCGAGATAAAGTCAATTTTTTGTCCCCCTTTCAGAAGCGGATCCTGCGACGACGACGGCGTGCTGCCCCATTCCCGTTCTTCTCACTTCACCCTCCTTCGTCTTGCTTCATTCCCCATCGTCCTGGCGGCGTCCCGTCTGGCTTGTCCTCCAAGTGACCGTCGAGGACGATATCTCTCTCCCCATTCTTTTTACTACTTTCTAGAATAGATTTACTGCTTTCTAGTGTAATCATTTTCCTGCTTTCTAGTCGTAGTGAGTAGTGTAATGAACAATCTTGTTTTTAATGAATTCCATGTTGATTCTACATCTCTTTTTTGCTTTTTTGTTTGTAATATTCTCTCTCTCTCTCATTCTCTCTCTCTTCTATTTAGTGTAAATTGATAGATAATTTCTAATCAATTATTCTACCTCATGACAAATAAAACAAACGCGTGTTTTTAAATCAAATGTCTGCTTCCCTGAGTTCGACCCGGGATTTCTATTCCGGTGTAAATTTTATTTGTTGAACCGGAGTTCTGTGCTTTCATACTACAAGGACAGGTTTTCAAAACCAAACACATTAGCGTAGCAACTTGTAGTATGAACATTTTGGTGCCGTTGCTGGGGAGGTGACACTATTTGATTTTTTCGCGTTTTCCAACTTACGAATCATTTACCTCACTTCTCTCCTTTCATATTGTGATTGTAGGTACACTTTTGAGATGAGCAAATGTGGTAGATTGGAGTAAAGTACTATTGAAGGTTCTGTAAGTTATCCCCCACCTCCAACCCATTAGTTTTCATTTCACCACATAATAACACAAACATCAATCAACCTAGGTGTTCTTATAAACTCTAACGTTAGTTTTGTTTGTTTGTTTGACACCCACACCTGCCTCAACCTCCACAATTAAAAAGAAAAATAAAAAAAAAAATTCACAACGGTACACAACCTCATCTGATTTTCAAACTCAACCGGTAAACCGATCTTTGGAACCGATACACACATCCAAACACATAATTGAGTAGAAATTAGATTAGGTAATCACTTGTGTGCCTAATTAAGTGGTGCAATAGGCTAACTATTTGAGTTGATTGGGCCGCACCACTTCAATTAAAACCAACTCATCAAGTAGCTGCTGATTAGGTTCAACTCTTAGGGATTTACCAGGCACTCCACATTTTTCTTAAGCTTCAAAGGAAAACATCTTCACCAGTGCTTTCAAAACTTGGTGTACCAATAAACTTGTTTGAAAATACCTAAAGTTGAATCCTAAAAGCTACTAAGCACGATTTGAACCATAAAATTCATCGCATCAAAAGTAATCTTCCTTGAAAACCACTGGTTTTGCATGCACACACACATCAATCAATCATTAATGGTACAACCTAGATAAAGGGCCCATCACATTCCAAAGCACATTCAAACCTAGCCCTAAATAAAATAGAGTAGACGTTGGCCTTAAGGATTCGACTTGCTCTTCAGAGCCCAGAATGAGATTATTTTCGATTAGTATGTTTCTACTGTTCAATCTGATGTCTAGCTAGGGGAGCAAAATCAAACGATCGTGGCTGGGGGGTACACTAGGAACCATAGGCGCAAGCCGAAGGGAGAACCTTCTCCCCAGTCCCTCCTTCGAACAGGTTGGGTTGAACAGATAGAAATAGATCAAATCATTCCTTTATCTCAAGATGGGTTGTGAGAGTCTGTAGGTCTTTAGGCTAGACCACTTAAGGACATGTTTGCTTGTATTGCAGGGCGCCTTTCTTCCTCCCATTTATCATGAATCTTTCCACATATTATACGCATTCCCGCTCTTTCCCTCCTATTTTGAATTATCCTCAACATGTCGATTATCCCGACTCGTACTGTAATCAACCATCAGTTAGTTGGGATAACTCAGATTGGAGATACAATTCAGGACCTCCGTGTTTAGGGTCTAACCCTGAACACTATAATTGTGATTTTTATCCTTCTTAGAGCCACATCGATTATAGATCGTCAACCTTTCATGGACAACCTAATACAATCTACAATCAAGAAGGATACACTGATCCTTACCCATCATCTGATTACACTGCCTTTAGGTCATCACCACCTTTTGAACAATCCGAAATGACCTATTGTCAGGAAAGGTATAACAAATCTCAATTCGTTAACTCTACACTGATCCCAAACCTGCCCAACCCTGAAACAACTCATTTCGTTTAGGGTAACCAGGTTCAAGATAAGGTTCTGGCTAACTTGAGGAATATCATACAAACTTTAGAAGTTCAGCCAACACCTTCCATTGAAAGATTGGAGCCCCTGATTGAAATGATTGATGATTTGAACAAGTATATGTTGGATTGGCTTCATGATGTTAAGGATAAGAACCCGGGTGAGTTTCTACTTGGGAAGTTAGCGAAATTGACGATGAGATTTATGGTTGCTTTGGTTCAATCGTGGGATTATTCCCAGGATGAACCCCCTTCAGGAAAGCCAATTTCAGAACCTACTCAAGCACCTGTTGGGGGGACACGTGTTACGAGGCTGACTAGATTGAATTAGAGCAACCAATTAAGGATGATCTGATTTCTTCACCTAAGATCCCTAAGCCAGGGTACAAGGAAACGTATGTCTCCATGGATCAGAAAGTGATAGATGATTTTGGGACATACATTAATACGGATCTTGATTTCTTTGATTCTGATGGTGAAGATTCAATTTGCAAAGTCTCACGTGAGTTTACAGAATATGATTTCTGTGAGACGATTGGGCTTGAGGAATCTGAAAGATCATTTGATAGCCCAATAACTGAGGAAATTGATTTTATTGGGGCTCACATTACGGATCCAGAATCGCATTTTCTGGAGGATTCAATCAAATGCCCTGATTGTCAGTTACACCCCATTGAGCTTATCGATGATTCTATTTTTGAGATAACTAGACACAAGTCAATTCTGATTCAGCCACATCTTTTAGACTTGGAGATTTCAGACGAGGTGATTAATATGCAAGAGGTCCCGAAACTTGACATTCTGAATGAGGAGAACAGAAGCTGGGAAGTTCTAATTTGGGAAGCAAACTTTGGAGGAAGTAGAAGACTGCATCTAAGGGTTCCATTTCATCTGAAACCATCAAACCAGGACCCTTACGACATCTATTCTGAGGATGTCCAACCCAAGCCCACATTCATTGATTATCCTTTAGAGCTTGAATTCTCTATAACCCGACTTTTTGGTCTTGGGTTGCATCCTCATAAATAATAGGCTCGACCCCGCTTGCATACTGATTTTATGTCTTGGGTAATTTTTATCCAGAACCTGAGATATTCTTGATTATGGGGTATGGGTCAGCACCACAATCTGGTCCACATCTGTGGACATCCATTGGTAGGTCAGAGGTTTCTTCTCTTTATTCTGATTCTGACCTGCACTTGTGAATTCTTTATTTGTCTTCTTTGTATAGTGTGCCCAGCTGAAGGCACTAAATTCAGCATGTATACAGTTCTTTTTAGTTTTTATCTCGAAGCAAACCCGACATTCACGCAATTCAGGTGCTTTCTACTCTATTCCACTCTGTTTTATGTCTTTTTAATACAATGAGAACATTGCATTAGATAGGAATGGAGGGGTGGATATTCATATCTAAATTAATTTGTCAGCTCTGTAGATTTGTTTTATTTTCTTTTATTTATATTAAAAAAAATTATGGAATTAGGAAAGACTTGGGTTTAAGAAAATTTTCAATCTTAGGAAATGCTACATTACGATTTGAACACAAAGACCCTCCAGGTCTTCAGACTTAATCAGCCTGTGTATCCATTAAAATGTGGATTTTTCTTTCGAGTCCTCGCCATGTTAATTCTATCATAATTGGAGTAAATAAGTTTGGGTGATAAGTACATGACTTATCAACCTGCCCTCTGATTTGAGAGAACTTTAAGCCTAAAGCATCTACACACTATCTTGTCACTGACTCGTTAATCAACGATTCTAACGGAAATTAGGTAGCTAATGAACCTTCTAGGGTGATATGGCTGGCAAGTTATAGTGGGTAATAGCCCATAGGTAGGTTATCTAGAGCCCAGTCACAGGACCTTTCTCTTTTTGCTGCCTTTAGGTAAATCTTAGACCAGGGAAGCCACCTACTTAGAAAAAAAGAGAGTCAAAAAGAAAAGAAAAACAAGAAAAAAAAAAAGAAAAGGAGAAAAGAAAAAAAAAAGGCCACACTTTGCTGCACGAGTATGTCTGGCAAGTTGTTGGTGGTAACAGCTCATCGACCGATTGTCCAAAACCTAGCTCAATAAATGCACTGAAAATTCCCAAAACACTTAGGAAGAAGCAAAGAAGTAGAATAAATCGGGGAGACATACACTAGATTCACCCTTGTGTTGACCCCGTAAAAATAAAAGTAGGGAGAAAGCTACCTGTTGTAAAGATACACCTTTAGGCAGAATTCTCTTTTTAAGGTCACCTAGAGGAAGTAGAAATCTAAAGTCCGTTTTTACTGCCGATCAATGAGTCTTTCATATTCACAATAAGATGCTTAGAACTTAGGGTTCTCATCAAATCTTGGGTGAGTTGAATGGCCGTAGAAAGCCACTCCTAAACCCTAAAAATTGAAAATCCAAAAAAATAAGAAAAGAAGAAAAAGAGAAAAAGAAATTTTTCTTTGAATAAGGCGAGGGCTTGAGGCGGTCTGCATTTTGGCAGGTACCCGGGCACTGTTGTGTCTTTGAAAGTTCAGATCCTAAGTAAACATTTTCTTAATGATTGAAAATAACTCATGCCCAGGTAATCCAACCTAATTCTTTTATAAATAGCATATAGTTTTTGCTAGGGACTAGCAAAAGATAGGTAAGGGGGTATGACGTAAACATGTTTACACTATTTCAGATATCTATTTATACATGTTCTTAAGCATAGAATTGCATTGCATACAATAAATATTGCATAACATGCATCATCTTGCATTTGGATTAGTTTAAATAAAATGGAGGTTAGTTGTCTCCTTTTATGTTCAGAGACAGAGCAAACTTTTTATCAGGGCCTCGGATCGAAGATCCAACTGTACAGATGTGATAAAGGCGACAATTGGAGTTCTATGACTCCAAGATCGCCCTAATCAGACATCTGTAGCATCCGATAGAGATCGAGAATCGAAGAAGATAAAGAGCCAAGATGGTGTGAATTCGCACTTCAAACAACAAATCCGACTGCACAGATGGATTCGGATTGACGATCGTAGCCTAACGGTGTGAAAATCGAGTCAATCTGACACTCGTGGCACCATCTACATCATCTAGAAGATGGATGACCAAGATGGTGCCACGTGGCGCCATCTCGGCTGCCCAATTGACTGCACACATCAGCTGAAGGCCTCTGCATCAACCCTTCCCTGCCGTTGGATGAAGATCCAATGGCTACAACGCACGTGCACTTAAGTTAAGCGCTTGACACAAATGCACCCACAGCATGTTGGTCAAGTGCTCTAACGCAAAGCGTAGGCACACGTTCGAGCCTCGCCGCGCTGCAATTGGAGCGGAGGCGCATGCCCGATCAACCGCACGATCGTGATCCAGTGGATACGGCCGCTCAATCCATTTCATGTGCCATCGCATGCCCACACGTGACGTGAGATCGCACGCAGACGTTTCGTGTAGAGGACGTGGACGGAGGGGCGAGTTAAGCCGTCCTATCTCACGATCGGAAGGCTAGGATCTGCTAATTGTGAGAAGGCATTGCGCCTAAAGGAGACGAGTAGGTGCGCAAGCGGTCGTCCCACTACGCCCACAATGGGACTTTAGCGACGGTTTTATCCGTCACTAAAGACCCCTAATTTAATGTTTTTCAAATTAAAATGATCAAATTGCCCTCACTCCTTGCAACTATAAAAGGAGACCCTCTCCACACGAAATTCTCATCCCTTCCTTCTCATCTCTCCCTCTCCAAAGCTCAAGAGAAGCTTGTCCCACACCCGGGATGCTTCTCGCGAGATAAAATCAGTTTTTCATCCCCCTTTCAGAAGCAGATCCTACGATGACGACGATGTGTTTCCCCGTTCACATTCTTCTCGCTTCGCCCTCCTTCGTCTTGCTCCGTTCCCCGTCGTCCAGGCGTTGTCCCGTCTGGCTCGTCCTCCAAGCGACCGTCGAGGAGGATATCTTTCTCCCCATTCTTTTTACTGCTTTCTAGAATAGATTTACTACTTTCTAGAGTAGATTTACTTCTTTCTAATGTAGTCATTTTCCAACTTTCTAGTCGTAATGAGTAGTGTAATGAATAATCTTGTTGTTAATGAATTCCATGTTCATTCTACTTCTCTTTCTGGTTTTTTTGTTTGTAATATTCTCTCTCTCTTATTCTCTCTCTTCTATTTAGTGTAAATAGATAGATAATTTCTAATCAATTATTCTGCCTCGTGACAAATAAAACAAATGCATGTTTTTAAATCAAACATCTGTCTCCCTGAGTTTGACTTGGGATTTCTATTCTGGTATAAATTTTATTTGTTGAACCCGAGTTCTGCGCTTTCAAACTACAACGACAGGTTTTCAAAATCAAACACATTAGCGTAGCAACTTGTAGCCTCAACACAGCATTATGACCTAGTTGGTTTTAGTTCAGAATCAACAAAAGAGGTGGTTGCTACTGATATCTTGAACGGGCTTGATAAACGTAGTGAGTTTGGCCCTAATTCGGGTTCATAACGCGCCTCTAGTTTAGCACGTTATTCGGATTTGGTAGAGGTTGAGAAGGAAATGCACTAGGTTGGTGAGACCTAGGCATTTGTGCGAGCTGATTTTGAACCTCTGTGATCTTGTCTTTGTGTTGTTGCTGCATAGCGGCATTGGTCTTTTGAATGTCAGCCTAGGTTTATAGAATCATATTCAATTGATCTTCCCTTGACGACTATTTAAGTGATAGATTAGTGTTTTAAGATTGTCGTGTTGTAGTATAGCCAAAATAGCGCTCAAACAAATAAATTTTATTACTAGAAAAGGTTCCAAGGTTGAACATAGGGAGAAATATGGAATTTAAAGCTCAAGATCACAAGTTAAATCAAGAATAAAGATTGCAAGTAATGTCAAGATCAATATGCCAAAAAGAATGGAGTAAAATGGTGATTTAAATCACCAAATACTCCCCACAAATAATACTTAAATCAAGTCTCAAATATATGCAATTAAAGTATCAATATATGGTGTTGTTGCTTTTCATCTCCTTCTACTGGTTCTTCTTCTTCTATCTATTGCTCAAGCCTTCTCCTTCTTCTTCACTGTTGTGGCTCCCTCTCTCCTTCCTTTTTCTTTCTTCCTCTTCACTTAAGCCTTCTTCTTCTTCCTTCTCTACTCAGCCTCTTCACACAAGGGGGGCTTCTTGAATTGGCTAAGTGTCAGGCAACTTCCCAAAGAGCAAAACCCTCCCCATACCCCACGCGATCTCTCCTTCTCTTTCTCTCTTAGGCTCCGCCCTCCTAGGGCCTCTCATTGGGTAACCGGGTTATCGGGTACACGTGCACTAGGGACCAGGGCTGCCTGATTGCACAGCAATCATAGGTCTTAATTGGCCTAAATTAGGCTAGAACATAGCATAAGTAGGGTAATTCATGCATGCATAAGCATTATCTACATCTTTATTGCTTTCCTTTAGCTATGCATAAAATAATGTTATAATGTGCTGATTAAGTGCATTATGTCGATTGCAGGGAATAAGCTGATCAAGAGCTAGATCTGGAGTTGGATCTGAAGCTGGATCAGGAATAATGGGTGTTGCAGCAAAGCTGGAGCAGAAGACTTAGATTAGATGTAGGAATAATGATGTGAGGGAGTTAAGGTTTTCTATTCTATTAAGTAGAAATAAAGTAGTAAAATGTGAAGAGCTTAGGTCCATCCTAGCCCTAGGATAGCCTAGAGACTTTCACAAGCCTTATCCACCCTTAGATTAGGTCACAACACCCTAGGAAGCCCTAAAACCCTAGTTCCAACCATTATCTAGACATCCAAATAGTTATAGGACGTCCAAGACCCTTAGCCATCTCCTACACACCTCAAACCCACTTCTGCAGTGCTATTGGATGTCTGACACTTTGTCAGACGTCCAATTTATGCAGAATACCCAAAACAGAACCCCAAATCCCTCCTGACTCTGATTGGACATCCAAACAACAAGATGTCTGACACTATTATTAGACGTCTGATACTGCTCTCCAGTTCCTATTTTGAGATTCAAGCCTTGATCTTGGATCTCTAGGTCCCTAAACCCAATTCCAACCCCATAGGAATCTAAATTAAGGTGCCCTAACCCTAGTACATCACCTCTATACCTCACTAAGGACCTAATTAGGTCCTCACTAAACCTAATTGATTTGGATCTTAGTCAATTCCATCAGCCTATTCATTTGGACTCATTGAGTCCAATTAAGCCCTGATCTTAGCACACACTGTCCAATTGGACTCAGTGAGAGTCCAATTGACCTAGACCTAAATTAATTGAGTTTTTTTACTCTCAATTAAGTTTTCACACACCCAATTAAACTTGTATTAAGTTTAATTGCACTTTACTTTAGTGAATTAGGGTTTATAACCCTAATTTGAGACATACCTTGACTTAAACCCACTAGAACCTAACCTAATCAACCTAGCCACCTAAGTTTCGACCCACACACACCCACACACACCATCCACACGAAAATACCTAGGCTAGAGTTCTCTAGAACTCTCTACCATGTGTGGTTGCCTTGGTTGCCAAAAGTAGCAACCAAGAGCCATTCAATTTTTAGATCAACATTTGGTGGATCTAAAAACCACCATCCATCCTCTCTCACTCTCCCACGAGCTCCCACCATAGGCCTCTGTAGAGAATTCCATAATTCTCTAGAGATCTTCCCTTAGGTCCATAAAAGGACCTAAGGGGTGGCCATTTGCACCCATTCACATCCCTTGGCTTCCATTGGCACCACTCACCTCATTAGCTCCATACACGCCCACCTTCACTTAGGCCAGCTACTCCACCTCCATGAGCTCTCCACCATCATGTAGGACATCATGCCGGGATGTTGGATCAACCCTACCTCTCTCCAAGGGTCGACCTAAGCTACATTGGCCGCCCCTCATTCTTCTCCCGACCACTCCAAGGCCATCGGGGACCACCCCTGAATGCCCTTTCATTCTTCTAGATTTAATTCATGCTCTTTATAATTTTATTTCTTTTACTTATTTCTTAGTAGTGTAGTCTTATTTCTCCCCCAATGATGCATGCGAAATCCCCCCCTATCGATTCTTGTATGCAATCATTTTCTGGTAGCCAGGTTTAATTTTCAAGCATTTATGTACAAACTTTCCTCTAGATTCCTTATGCAAACAACTCCCCAATGAATGAATGAAAATGCATTTATATATATATATATCTCTTTATGTGCTTGAAATCACCACAAGCTTAATAATTATCGTATTTCTGTGATTTAAGTGCCTACTCTTTAACTATCTATCCATTATGCACCAGCATGTCATTTCTCGAGGATATTGAAAATCTAACGATAGACACTTTCTCCATAAATAGTCACCACCTCACTAGAATCGTGTGCACAGAAACTCACACGTTCACCTTCATAATTTATTTAACGCATGCGCATGTGATCTAAGTTAATAACAGAAGTGGTGAAGTTTTAGTTAGGAGATTGGAAACCGGCGTGCATCTTTAAACGAAGTAGAGCAGTAAAAAGATCGATTTTAAAAGTGAAAGCAACGCCTCCCAGAGACGAACGACCGGGACTCAAGTCTCGTAATCTTTGTAAAATAATATCTTTGTTTGATCGTACTTCGCGACTATACTATGACACTTTTTCTATCAAAAATGTGATTTACGACTTTCAACATTGCCTGCAGTGGGTAGTAGCCGAGGAGTGCTTAGGTTAGGTGGGTTATCGGGTCAGCTAGATCTGTGAGGTCAAAGTCGCAGATGAGGTACGTGAGGGGTGCATGCGGGGACCTCTGCCCCTGTGTGTGCTGAGGCGATAAGGATATGCGACTTTTCAATTTATGTGCCTTCAACTACTCTGCCACTTCCGATGTGGGACTAAGCTGTGCCCTTTCTTCGAGTGCATCTGTAGCAAGAAGGTTCCTCTGTTTAGCATAGCTGGTGCACCTCTTCCACTTAATTGATGGCCTGGATACCTGGAGCTGAGACTTCCGCGTGTCCTTGGACTGAAACCTGGGACGGAAGTAGAAAGAATACGGGCTTCAAGGTTGCGTGAAGCTCTGTTAATGGCAACGGCAGAGGAGAACCTGAAAATTGCAATACGGGCTTGTAGCCCCAATTGAACCAATTCACAAGCTTTGCCAAACCATGACAAATGCATAGGGGTTGGTCCCTTGGTTAGTGGAGGTGTGTGGTGGTCTACGAAGGTCGAAGGAGGAACACGACAGTCAGTGTGTTCGGCAGAGCGGTGGAGAGGCTAATAGCCTCGAAGACCAGAGGGTTTTGCTCTCTGGGACACAGCAGAGGTGTAGGGAGTGTTTAATGAGGCGTACGGAATGGTGTAGCGATGGGAGCGCTTCATCGGAGTGGTCGGACGTGGAAGGGATGACGGTGAACGGGTTATAGCATGGTCGAAATTGGGTGCGGTTGAGATGTAAATGAATTAGAGGAAGTAAGGGACTTATATAGGTAGTTGGTAGACAATAAGGAGTTGAGGTGGTGTCGATTGCGGTATGGTTGACGTTGGGGAAGAAACTGGTCTAATAAGGGGTGGACGGTGAGGATGAAGGAGGTAGGGATGTCGGCTAGTGCTGCTCGATGCGGAAGAAGGCAAGGAAAAATAATCTACCGCTGGTATTGCGGTCAGACGACAAGGGAAGGCAAGGAGGGTCGTCGAATCTTGAAGAGAAATTCGGCCAGAGGAGGAGAGAAGAAAATTGAGGCTTATTTCGGTCGAATTCAAGCTTAAGCGGTTCGGTATGAGTAGGAGGTGCTTTTATAGACCTTAGGAGGTTGGTTAGAGCTTGGGAAGCAAGCTTCCCAAGTTTGGAAAGCCTGTTGGAGTTTAGGAATTCCTTGATACCCAAATCTCTCATGTGTTCACATGAGAGATTGGGTAGGTTTTTGGGTTTAGGATCGGGTTCAAAAGGAAGGGCATTTCTCGACAAACTTCCCTTTCAAATTTGAAATGGATTTGTCAAGAAATCAGGGAGTTCTTTCCTTCTTAAAGTCGCTGGAGCAAGTAGGAATAGGTTTAATGGGGGTAGGGACCTTTTTGTGAGAACAACGAGAAAGTTAGGGGCCTATTTGAAAGGATTTTGAAAGTTAAGGATAGAAATGTAACTAGACAAGACCAATTTGCAAACTAGGACAAGACAAACTCATCTTCGGTCCAAATTTTGGTAAAAACCTAATTTTGACCGAAGAAATCCAATGGCGAAGTTGGATTTTGGTTTTGACAACATTTGACTAGGTAATTTATGTAAAAATCCAAATTAGGGCAAATGCCTATCTGTGACTCTATTCTGGGTCAAAACAGGTCCTGATGGTCAAATTGAAAGTTCCAAACCCTAAAGAATATTTTTCTATGAATTTTAGAGGGTTTAAATGAATTTTATCCTGATCAAAACCTCAATTAATTAAGCGGGTTTATTTTTAAGGTTTCAAAAAGTCATTTATTTCTCAGAACACGTGTAAACCCTTTTCTGATTGTTCTAACCCACTTGTTATCTTCTTAAGACCATTTGACCTTCATTCAACCTCTGAGAAAACCCATGGTTATTCTGCATTCACGATATCTGGTAAAATTATAGTTTTAACCCTAGTTTCTTATTTTTTCCCTCAGAATGATTATGCAGTGACTTGTGACTCTCTGGCAGTTATGTAGGAGCATTTACTGACTTAATTAGGTCAAAATAAGCGAGTTATGGCTCATGATGGTGTTCCCATCATACCCCCATGCCTAGCTTTTACTAGTCCCTTAGCAAAATTTTAAGGTATTAACTTTGATTGTAGACCATAAAACTTTTGATGGTTAAAACTTTGATGTGTGCTTTCTTTTGTAGATTAGGCTAGAATGCCGATAGTAGGCCTAGAGGCACTCAAGTACCAACTAAGATCCGGACCTAACCAGCTCTAGCCTTAGTCTGCCACGAAGGTTTCTAAGGCTCACAGGAACTAACCTAAGGTTCGTTGAACTCTGCGGTTAAAGCACCCGTGCTTGTAACATGTTTTCGCCCAAGTTCAGTTTACAGTGCATTTTTGTCAAAGAGAGATAGAGGAATTTTTCTTTCTTTTTGAAGAGCTTTCTCTCTCTTTTCTTTTTATTTCTAGCTTCGGATTCGCTTTACAACATGGCCTATATCAGATTCCTAGTCCCCACCATCAATCCTTGCAAGGTCCCTCGCAATCGATGCTTCGAGATAGCACCGCCCATGGTAACCCCTAGAACCTTAGCTTTTGAGATTTCGAGATAATCTCGCCCATGGCATTCTGTTGCTAAATCCAGACCCTGGAAATTGACATTTCGAGATAATGCTGCCCATGACATTTGAACCAGTATATGGTGCTTACATGCCCCCGGTAGGATATGTAGATATCCTAGGAGACAAGCACTGAGGAGACGTTATGTTATTGCACATCTTCAAGGCGAATTTCCCACCTCTCCGCACCAGGAACTCATGCAAATCAACTTGTGTTGATCAACCCCTCCTAATCTAGGTAACTTTTTTTAAAATATATTTAACTCATTTCCGTGATTTCGATATTTAAGCGCATTGAACCAGACTGTGTTTGGATTGGGGTGCTTAGGTTACTGAGTCCCGCAAACCAAGGGTTTGTTAACGAGGCTGAATAATCCCTAAGCCTTAGACCTAATACTTAAGCTTCGTATTTTCCCCAACCACTTGAGTACTATCCAGATCTTATCGGATACTTGAATTTTTAAGCCTACGATTGCAGCCCAAGAGGCCTAAAATCAATGTTCCTACTAATCTTTTCTTTGTTTCATTAGCACTTTTTGCCTTTCATTTTCTTTCTTTTGATTTGGTCTAGAACTAATTCAATTCCTCTTCTTTTACTAATGACTATCTCTTTCTTTTCAAATTGTGCTCCTTTTTGACATTTTTATCTCCTCCCCTGTTTCTCCTAAAAACTGATATGCCATCAAAATTTCCTCCCCTCTCATATTTTTGTTCTTTTTCAAAAAAAATTTATTATTTTTATTATTTTTGGAATATGTGATTATTTTTTATGAAACCCTTTCTTGTGAAGTAATTTTCACAGCATTTTGCACTTTGATACCTCCCCATGCCAATGATTTACAATGTTCTCATTGTAAATTAGGTTGGTTCAAGTTCAGCTTAGATCATTCATTAGAATAGGTGTTGGGTGGGTGAATGGGTCGAGGTGACTGTTACGGACGATTTCAGGCTCGGGTACAGGTACTAGAGGTGGAGTCGGCTATTCTAATGGATGAACCCTAAAGTGCAATATGAGTTCAGCATAAGATGTGTCAGGAAGGGTTTTGGGTTTTTCAAAATGACGGGTTGCCTCCTGTTAAGCGCTGAGTTTAACTCCATCAACCTAGCGTAATGAGCTCAGAGAAAATGGAGGGTAAAAGGATGCCTCGGGTAAATTTGTATCAGTGAGTTCAATGAATGGTTTTAGTCTCTGACCATTCACAGCAAAAGGCTCAGAATTGTGGCTGAGTTGATTGATTTCGACAGCTCCATTTCAAAAGATTCATTGGACAAGGTATGGTCCAATCCATTTTGATCTGAGTTTTCCTGAGAACAATTTGAGTTTGGTGTCAAAGAGTAGGACTTTCTAACCAGGGAAAAAGAACTTTCTGGATATGTGCTTGTCATGAAAGGCCTTAACCCGCTCTTTGTAAATTCACGAGTTCTCATACGCGTCATGGCATAGTTCATCGATCTTACTCATTTGCAGCTTTCTGTGGGTTCCTGCCTTAGAAAGATCGAGATTGCAATTCCGTAGTGTCTAATAGGCTTTGTGCTCCAATTCGACGGGGAGGTGACATGCCTTCCCGTACACTAATCTGAAGGGAGACATGCCTAATTGGGTTTTGTGGGCAGTCCTATAAGCCCACAAAGCTTCCAGAAGTCGGGATGACCAATCCTCTTTGTCAGGTTGAAAAGTGACTAGGAGGATTTTCTTGATCTCCCGATTCGATAACTCAGCTAAACCGTTAGTTTGGGGGTGATAAGGAGTTGAGATCCTATGTGACACCTCGTACCTGGTCATTAGTGATCTTTTGAATTGAGTATTCGTGAAATGGGTCCCTCCATCGAAGATTATGGCACGTGGAATCCTGAACCGCGAGAAGATGTTCTGATGAATGAATTTGATAACCACCTTATGATCATTCGTTCAGGTCAGAATGGCTTCGATCCATTTTGACACGTAGTCAACAGCAAGAAGAAAGTATTCGAAGCGATTCAAAATAGGGAAGGGTCCCATAAAATCAATCCCCCATATATCAAAGATTTCGCATACGAGAATCGACTGTACGGGCATCATATCACGGTGGCTCATGTTGCCTAAGGTCTGGCAACGAGTACATGCCTTACAGTGATTGTATGGGTATTTGAAAATTATGGGCCAATAGAAGCCACACTGGAGGACTTTTGCTGCGATTTTATGACCAGAGAAGTATCCACCACATGCCTGGTCATGGTAGAAGGACAAAATGTCCTGAATTTCCGCATCCAGAACACATCGTCGGATGATCTAATCATCACCAATGCGGAAGAGATACGAGTCTTCTGAAAAGTAGTACTTGGCATTAGAAAGTAATTTATCCTTCTTGGCTTTTGGCCAATCGAATGGGATCTGATGTGATGCCAAGTAGTTTACTAGATCAGCAAACCTTGGAAGCCTTGTACTGATAGTCAGGAGGTGCTCATCAGGAAAATGTTCAGTAATAGGTCCGGAAGGGTTGATAATGTCCTAAGGAAGACAGGATAAGTGATCTGCTACCACATTCTTTTTCCCCGCCTTATCGCAAATCTCGAGGTCAAATTCTTGCAATAGCAAGATCCAGTGGATTAGTCAAGGTTTCGCATCCTTCTTCGCAAGGTGATGCCTCACAGTAGTGTGATCTGAGTAAATGATAACACGGGAACCCAAAATATACGATCTAAATTTTTTTAGGGTAAATACTACAGCTAGCAACTCTTTCTCAGTAACTGTATAGTTATGCTGAGCCTTGTCAAGTGTCTTGCCAGCGTAGTAGATAACCACGGGTTTCCTGTCTATTTTCTGCCCAAGTATTGCCCCCACAGCGTAATCAGATGCATCGCACATGATCTCAAAGGGTTGAGACCAATTAGGGGACCGCAGGATAGGTGCTTCGGTAACTCAATCACGCAGGATCTCAAATGCCTGAGTACACTCCTTGGTGATTTCAAAAGGGACATCTTTAGATTGAAGCTTAGTCAGGGGGCACACGATTTTCGAGAAATCGAGAATGAATCGAAGGTAAAAATCGACATGCCCCAGGAAGGATCGGATGTCTTTGATCGAGCTAGGCATTGGGAGTTTGGAAATCAAATTCACCTTGGCTCGATCAACCTGGATGCCTGTTTTAGAGATAAGATGTCCCAAGACAATTCCCTTAGGTACCATGAAGTGGCTCTTTTCCCAGGAGAGAACTAAGTTCATGTCGATGCACCGCCTGAGGATTTGGACCAAGTGCAAGAGCTAATCGTCAAATGATTCACCAAATATCGAGAAGTCATCAATGAAGACTTCAAGATATTCACCTACCATATCTGAGAATATGGAAAGCATACACCGGTGAAAAGTAGCAGGTGCATTGTAAAGACCGAACGGCATCCTTCGGAATGCGTAAGTTCCAAAGGGTCAAGTGAAGGTGGTCTTTTCTTATCCTCGGGATGGATTGCGACCTGGTTGTCACCAGAGTACCCATCCAAAAAGTAGAAGAATCGATTTCCCGCTAGTTTCTCAAGAATCTAATTAATGAACGGTAGTGGGAAATGATCCTTCTTCTTGGAGGAATTGAGTCTTCTGTAATCAATGCAGAGTCTCCACGAGTTTGTTATACAGCTCGGTATGGCTTCTCTGGTTTTAGTCATGATGACAGTGAGCCTTGCCTTTTTAGGCACAACTTGCATTAGACTCACCCATCGACTGTCGAAGATCTGGTAGATGATCCTTGCATCTAACCACTTGATAATCTCCTTTTTCATGACATCCTGCAGATTGGGATTCAGGCATCTCTGCATTTCATGGGATGGTCGTGAGCCCTCCTCAGTGTAGATGTGATGTGTGCAGTATGAGGGGCTGATACAAGTGAGATCATCGAGAGCCCATCAAATGGCTCTTCGATGTTGCTGGAGAATAGAAATCAAGCGTGTTTCCTGATTAGGTGTGAGTCGAGAGTTGATAATCATAGGAAATGTCTGATTGGAACCCAACAAGACATACTTGAGATGATCGGGAAGAGGCTTTAATTCCAAAATTAGGTTTTCAGTAGCAACAGGTAGTTTAGAATGGATGTCAGGAGCAAAGGAAGGAGCTATGGGTCTGTCTAGGTTGAGTTCAGTCTCCTTTAATTGCAAGTTTTGATCCTCTTGTGGTTGATTAGAAATAGTCAGGTTCTTGATGAAGTCGTCAACCACCACTTCAATATCGCAAATTTATTCTATGACTCCACAATTAATTCTTTGTTGGGCCTTAAAGATGTCAATCTTTAGTGTCTTTCTCCCAAATTTAAATTCAATTTGGCCCTCCTCACAATTGATGCTAGCCCTAGCAGTGGCCAAAAAGGGTCTCCCTAGTATAATCGGTGTATTCTTCACATTCTCAGGAGCATCCATGTCTAAAATGATGAAATCCACTAGAAAATAGAAATCATGCACCCAAACTATGACATCCTTGAGAATTCCTTTTGGTGACTTAATTGATCGATTTGCTAGTTGTAAAGTCATTTCAGTCAATTTAGGTTTAGATTCCTTGAAATAGTCTAGTAGGGATGTGGGTATCAAATTTATGGAGGCTCCTAAATCTATTAAGGCTCGGTCAAATCGTATATCACCGATTTCGTAGGAGATCAAAGGGGTGCCTGGGTCTTTTACCTTAGGTGGGAGTTTGCCCAAAATAATGGAGCTGGCTTGCTCTGACAGTATGATCGGATTCCTATCTTTGGTTCATGGCTTACGCTTTGGTGTACATACGTCTTTCAGAAATCGTGCGTAGGCCGGTACATGGCGTGTTGCATCCATCAAGGGGATGTTTATATGGACCTACTCAAAGTGCTTAACTAGGTCCTCCTCAGGTGCCACGGTTTTGGTTATTCTTTTTCCTTTGGTCAAGGCCTCAGGAAATGGAATCTTAGGTGGTTCCTCTAGAATGGGTCTAGGTTCTTGATCTGGGATAGAGGTGTCCTAGATGACTATCCTTTGGTTAGGGTTTGCATTACCAGGCTAGGTTTGGCTTGGATAAGGTGGGTCCTACGTTGTTTTGCTAGTGCGGGTAGTAACAGAATTTAATCCTGCCTGGTTTTATTTTGGAGTGGGTAGAAGAGGTGCTTGCTGTTGGTAACCCGTATATGATGCCAAAGCCACCATCTTGCCGGGTGATGGAGTAGAAAGGGCCTGATAAACAAAGTAAGCTTGGCCCAGATTTGGGTTCATAATGCACCTCTAGTTCGCCACGTTATTTGATTAGGTAGAGGTTGTGAAGTGCACTAGGTTGGCGAGGATTTGTCATCTGGGCAAGTTGATTGCAAACCTCTGTGATCTCGTCTTTGTGATGTTTTTGCATAGCCACATTTGTCTTCTGAATGTCAGCCAAAGTCTGAAGGATAAGTGTCATTTGATCTATCTGAGTCAGCCCAGATTGATAAGTTAGGTTATGCCGAGGCTGAGGAGGCTGATATGGATGAGGAGGTTGTGGTCGGGGTGGATATTAAGGTCTCTGATTTTGATTATTGCCTGACAATGTAAAATTGGGATGATTACGCCATCCGGGGTTGTAGGTGTTTAAGAATGGATCATTCTGAATGGTGTTGAGGTCCTCGCAGGTCTGTAGAAGCTCAGGAAAATCAGAATATGAGGGTTAAGAGTTCCCCCAACTAGAGTAGGTGGATCCAGAGTTTCCTCCGTAGCTAGAAACAAATAGGGGTGGATATGGGTCCACCCTCTGAGAAGGTCGGTGATAGATGTTGTGCATGGCCTCCCTGCCAGAGAGTGGTTGTGTGAATGAGTTTTGCGTAGAGGTGGCTCGCTGCAAATGTCAAGTTAGCTCATCTACCTTCTTCTCAATAATAGAGACCTTGTCCAGATAACTGGCCATGAATTCCAAGTCGATGGAAGAGGACAGGCCCTACGTCTCATGTGCTCCCTTTGGATTAGTCAATGCATGGGCATTCTTCCAGTCGAACAAGCCCATGGATTCATTATTGATGGAGTTCTCGCACATCTTCTCGAGAATCTCCCACACGGTGTCTTCGTGTTGACACATGATGTTTCCTCCGCATGTCGCATTGACGAATAATCTAATATCCTCATAGAGTCCTTGGTAGAAAGACTAGACTTGTTCCCATTTAGAAACTCTGTTATGGGGGCACTTTTGCATGAGATCCAGAAAATGACCAAATGCTTCATGAAGTGGTTCTCCTACTTGTTGTGTGAAATGTGTGATCTGGTGCCATAAAGCATTTGTCCGACCAACAGGGAAGAACTTTCTCAGAAACTTGGATTGAAGTTCTGCACAGGTTTGATTGGATGCATTTCAGTTTGGTACTAGTGAGCAGCTTTATCCATGAGAGAGAAGGAGAATATTTTCATGAGTAGAATATAATTTTGAGCTTCTGACCTGAAGGTCTAGGCCAGATGCTTGAGTTATTTGATATGCTGGAAAGGATCTTCGGAATTATGCCCATGGAATTTGGGAATGGCATGAATTATGTTGGGCTTGAGTTCAGTGTCAGGACCTCCAATGGGGATATGTACTCAAGGTTTGATTGCCACTGCAGCTGGATTGTAGTGATCTCGCATCATTGGATGCTATGGTGGGTTTACAAAGGCTTGGAATAGATTATTGAGGCACTAAAGTTGATTTTCGAGATTATTTTCTTTTGCGGGTTGTGCCATGATGATGGATGAAGGAGAATCAGGTTCAGATGAATTGGAGGAGATATCAATAGGATTGGGTTGTTGCACAAACAAGGAGGTCGAGGCTTGGCCTTAATGTGAATGAGTGGCTAAAAGAGGCCTCAAGGATGGTCTTAGAGACCTCCTCCCGAGCATGCACTGATGGAGTAGATGAGAGGAGAATGTGATGGACCCAATCAAGACACCCAAAAATTTTGGATGACTATAGAGGTTCGGGGCAGATGATACCCCTTAGTCAGAAAGTCATCCACTTGAGAATTACCTAGGTAGCCAGAGAGGGAGAGTCCTGCAAAGACCCCTACATGATAGAGTGCCCCCATGTGCTACAGGGTTTCCCCACCCGACCACTCTTGTCACTGATGTTCCAAGTAGACCAGAATGGAGACTTGACCTCTTAAGTCTACCGATTTTAATTAAGAGCAATGGTGCTTATTATTTCACTTGAGCTTTAAGATGTCTTGAGTGCAAAAGTGACCTAATTTGAAGATTGGTTGACCCAACATGGTGGGTCAACTTCATCTATATTGTCCTCTTGAGAATCTTAGGTCCCTCTTTTAGTGTTCAAATGACTTTAAGAGCCTGATTTTAGGGTTTTCTTGAATAGATCAGTTCAATCAAGGTCTAGGCACACATTGTTAGAAAAGATGATTTCTTGATTAAGCAAGTGTGTCTCTAAAAAACCCTAAACTGAAATCCTTAATTGGCTCTAGTTTGGTCCAATTTAATTTATCCAAATGTGGTACCTAGGGCTTAAACAAGAATGTAATAACCCTAGATAACTTAAGCTTTAAGTGAGTGCACAAATCAGGATTTGTTGTCCAAATAAAATGTATCAAATCAGGCAACTTGATGAATTATCTATAGATAGAATGCAAATAGCCCTAATTGACTTTTTTCCTTTTAATCTTTTCAGAATGAGGGGCTTAAGAGAGTGAGAGTAGTTGGAACTTACCTGCCCCTGGTGTATTTACTGTGCGGCTGTTCTTCCTAGAATGTATCCCTCCTGAAACAACCATGGCAAAAGAGATATAGCAAGTTAGAATCTAAATTAGGAGTTGTAATCAAGAGTTCTAAATTGCCTGTTGCTACCTGGCAACGGCGCCAAAATGTTTAAGCGATAGATCGCTGTTTTAAGATTGTCGTGTTGTAGTATAGCCAAAATAGCGCTCAAACAAATAAATTTTATTACTCAAAAAGGTTCCGAGGTTGAACATAAGGAGCAATATGGAATTTGAAGCTCAAGATCACAAGTCAAATCAAGAATAAAGATTGTAAATAATGTCAGGATCAATATGCCAAAAAGAATGGAGTAAAATGGTAATTTAAATCACCAAATACTCCTCACAAATAATACGTAAATAAAGTCTCAAATATATACAATTAAAGTATCAAAATATTGTGTTGTTGCTTTTCTTCTCCTTCTGCTAGTTCTTCTTCTTCTTCTTCTTCTTCTTCTTCTCTTCTGCTTCTTCTTCTGTCTGTTGCTCAAGCCTTCTCCTTCTTCTTCTCTGTTGTGGCTCCCTCTCTCCTTCTTCTTCCTTTTTCTTTCTTCCTCTTCACTTAAGCCTTCTTCTTCTTCCTTCTCTGTTCAACCTCTTCACACAAGGGGGACTTCTTGAATTGGCTAAGTGTCAGCCAACTTCCCAAAGTGCAAAACCCTCCCCCTACCCCACGCGATCTCTCCTCTTTCTCTCTTAGGCGCCACCCTCCTAGGGCCTCCCACTGGGTAACCGGGTTAACGGGTACACGAGGACCCAGAACCATGGCTGCCAGTAGTGGGTAGCAGCCCAGGAGTGCTTAGGCTAGGTAGGTTATCAGGTCGGCCAGATCCGCAGGGTCAGAGCCATGGACGATGCGCATGAGGGGTGCGTGTAGGGACCTCGCCCCCTGTGCATGTTGAGGTGGAAAGGCTATGAGACTTTTTCAATTTCTGCACCTTCAACTTCTCTGCTGCTTCCGATGTGGAACTAAACCCCACCCCTTTCTTTGCGTGCATCTGCAGCAAGGAGGTTCCTCTAATTAGTGTAGCTAGTGCACCTCTTCCACTCAATTGATGGCCTGGAGACCTGGAGTTGTGATTTTCGCACGTCATCGGACTGAAACCTGGGACGAAACACGTAAGAACACAGCTTCAAGGTTGCATGAAGATCTGTTAATGGCGACGATGGAGGAGAACCTGAAAATCACAATACGGGCTTGTAGCCCCAATTAAACCAATTCACAAGCTTCTCCAGGCCACGGCGAATGCGTAGGGGTTGGTCTCATGGATAGTGGAGGTGTGTTGTGGTCAGCAGAGGTCGGAGGAGGAATGCGACGGTGGGTGTGTTCGGTGGAGCGGTGGAGAGGCTAATAGCCTCGAAGACTAGAGGGCTTCTGCTCTCTGGGACACAGCGGAGGTGTAGGGAGTGTCGGCCAGCCATATGGAAGGTGTAGTGATGGGAGCGCTTCACCGGAGGAGTGGCCGAATGTGGAAGGGATGACGGTGAACGGGCGGTAGCATCGTCGAAATTGAGTGCGGTTGAGATGTAAATGAAGTAGAGGAAGTAAGAGAGTTATCTAGGTAGTTGGTAGACGATGGGGAGTCGAGGTGGCTTGGATTGTAGTGTGGTTGACGTTGGGGAAGAAACTGCTCTGATAAGGGCTGGATAGCGAGATGAGGGAGGTAAGGATGCCGCTTTGTGCTGCTCGACGTAGAAGAATTCAAGGAAGAAGAATATGCTGCTGGTATTACGGTCAGACGATGAGGGAAGGCAAGGAGGGTTGCCGGAGCTTGAAGAGCAATTCTGCTGAATGAGGAGAGAAGAAAATTGAGGGTTACTCCCGTCGAATTCAAGCTTGAGCGGTTCGGTATGAGCAGGAGGTGCTTTTATAGACCTCAAGAGGTCGATTAGAGCTTGGGAAGCTTGGAGCTTGGGAAGCAAGCTTCCCAAGCTTGGAAAGCCCGTCGAAGTTTGGGAATTCTTTGATACCCAAATCTCTCATGCGTTCACATAAGAGATTGGGTAGGTTTTAGGGTTTAGGATCGGGTTCAAAAGGATGGAAATTTCTTGACGAACTTCCCTTTTAAATTTGAAATGGATTCGTCAAGAAATTAGCGAGTTCTTTCCTTTTTATGGTCGCCGGAGCAAGTAGGAATAGGTTTAATGGAGATAGGGACCTTTTTGTGAGAACAACGAGAAAGTTAGGGGCCTATTTGAAAAGATTTTGAAAGTTAAGATCAGAAATGTAATTAGACAGGACCAATTTGCAAACTAGGTCAAGACAAACTCATCTTGGGTCCAAATTTTGGTAAAAACCTAATTTTGACATAAGGAATCCAATGGTGAAGTTGGATTTTGGTTTTGACCATGTTTGGCTAGGTAATTTATGCAAAAACATAAATTAGGGCAAATGCCTATCTGACTCTATTCTAGGTCAAAATGGGTTCTGATGGTCAAATTGAAAGTTCTGAACCCTAGAGAATACTTTTTTATGAATTTTAGAGGGCTTAGGTGAATTTTATACTGATCAGAACCTCAGTTAATTAAGTGGGTCTATTTTTAGGGTTTCAAAATGTCATTTAATTCTCAGAACACGTGCAAACCCTCTTCTGATTGTTCTAACCCACTTGTTATCTTTTTAAGACCATTTGACATTCATTCAAACCCTGAGAAAACCCGTGATTATACTGCATTCATGATAGGCTGGTAAAATTACAGTTTTTACCCTAGTTTCTTATTTTTTCCCACAGAATGGCTATGCAGTGACTTGTGACTCTCTGCCTGTCATGTAGGAGCATTTACTGACTTAATTGGGTAAAAATGAGCTAGTTATGGTTCATGATGGTGTTCCCATCAGTGGCCCATATTGGTAATTCGGATTGGGCGTAGGTTGAGCAGGCTGATATGGGTGCAGAGCCTATGGTCATGGTTGGAATTGAGGTCTCGAGTTGTGACTATTTTCGGACCACGTAAAGTTAGGATGATTGTGCCATCTAGGGTTATAGTTGTTCAAGAATGGATCATTCTAGATGGTGTGGAGATCTTTGCAGGTCTGAGGAACTCTAGAGAAGTCAGAATACGAGGGTTCAGAGTTACCCCAATTAGAGTAGGCAAGCCCAGAGTTCCCTCCGAAATTAGGATTAAACGGGGGTGGATACGGGTCCATCCCCTGGTGAGAGTGGTGGTAAATGTTACGCATAGCCTCCCTACTTGAGGGTGGTTGCACATACGTGTTCTGCTCTGCTGTGGTGGCTCTCTGTAGATGTCGAGCCAATTCATCCACCTTTTTCTCAATGATAGAGACCTTATCTAAGCGACTAGCCACCAACTCTAGATCAATGGATGTGGATAGGCCTTAAGTCTCATGTGCCCCTTGCATGTTTGTCAATGTGCGGGTAGTCATCCGGTCAAACACATCCATAGATTCATTATTTATGGAGTTCTCGCACTTGTTCTTGAGAATCTCCCAAATGATAACTTCATATTGACCCATGATTTTTCCACTACAAGTTGCATTGGCAAAGAGCCTGATATCCTCATGGAGTCCCTGGTAAAAAGACTGGACTTATTCCCATTTAGGAACTCCGTGATGGGGGCATTTTCGCATGAGATCCAAAAAGCGGTCCCATGCCTCATGAAGTGGTTCTCCCGCATTTTGCATGAAGTGTGTGATCTAGTGCCTCAAAGCATTCGTCCAACCAACAGGGAAAATTTCTTTAGGAATTCAGATTAGAGTTCCTCCCATGTGCTGATCGGATGGGTCAAAGTCTGATACCAGTAGGCAGCTTTATCCATAAGGGAGAAGGAGAACATCTTCATGAGTAGGATGTCCTGATTCTGAATAGGAGGTCCAAAGGTCTGGGCTAGATGTTTTAGTTGCTTGATGAGCTCAAGCGGATCTTCGTAGTTTGAGGCATGGAATTTGGGAATTGCACTGATCATATTCGGCTTTAGCTCAGTGTCAAGTTCTCTAGTTGGGATTTGCACCCTGGGTTCGATCGCCACCGCAGTGGGATTACAATGATCTTGTATTTAAGGACATTGCGGTGGATTCATGAAAGCTTGGAGTAGATCATTGAGCATTGTACCTAATTTTAAATATTAGGCTCTTCTTGATTCTCCATGGATGCAGCTGATGGAGATCTAGACTTAGCTATGGAAGACTCAAAAGTGATGTCAATTTGGTCGGGTGATAGCACAAACAAATGGGTCGAGGCTTAGCCTTGACAATAGTGAAATACTAATGCAGGCCTCAAGGGTTGTCTTAAGGACCTCCTCTTGAACATGCACTAAAGAGCTAGATGAGGGACAGAATATGTACTAGACCCAATAGAGGCACCCAAAAAATCTTTGGATGACTAAAGAGGTTCGAGGTAGATGATACCTTTGGATCAGAAGGTCACTCACCCGAGAATTACTTAGGCAACCAGGAAGGTAGAGTCCCGCAAAGACCCCTACATGGTAGAGCGTCCCCATGGGTTAAGGGTTTCCCCTACCTGACCTTCCTTGTCACTGAGAATCCATGCAGACTGGAATGAGCAATCTTGACTCCTAAGTCTACCAGTTTTAATCCTGAGTTTGTGCCTTGAATTTCACTTGAACTTTAGAGTTGATTATGATGTGTGACCTAATTTGGAGGTTGGTTAACCCACAAGGTAGGTCAACTTCACCTAACTTGCCCTAACGTTTAGGATGAGTTGGGTAAAGAGCCCAAAATCACCCTGAGTGTTTTGCAAACAGGTTATTAAGTCCCAAATCTTAATGATTCAAGTGATCATTAGAGAATGGTTTTAGGGTTCACTTGATTAGGTCAATTCAACCAATGTTTAGGTAACACACGATGCGAGAAATCTATTTTCTTTAAATCAAGCAGGTGTGTTTTCCTGAAACCCTAAAATGGAAACCCTAATTTGGCTATACTTTCCAAGTCCAATTCCTTCCAAAATTGGAACCTAGGGCTCAATCAAGAAGGTGAATAGCCCCAGTTACCTTAAATCTCTAATAGGTGCAAGTATCGGGATGGGGATTTCTAATCAAATCAAACCAAATTAGGTAACTCATATGATTAATTCTATGAAATAATGTGAGTTGATCCTAATTGAGTCTTGTTTTTAATCCTTTCCCAAAAATGAGGGGCTTAAGAAGAAGGGAATAAAATTACCTACCCCTGGAGTGGTTGTTGTGTAACTAAGCCCATAACTCACCTTGCAAAATCACAACAAATAAGAGAAATCAAGTTACTATCAAATCAGAATTGTAATTAGCGAAAGAAATGCTCGTTGCTCTTCAACAATGGTGCCAAAATGTTGAAGCAAAAATTGTCATTTTAGGAATGTATAGCATTGTAGTACAGTAACAAAAATTGCAACAACTCTTAAATTTATAAACTCGGGAAACGAAGTGAGTCTGAGGTCGTTCGCAGGGTGTAATTTGAACAATTCAATCCATTAATCACAATATCAAGAATAATATGCAATTGATTCAAAAAATGCTCAACGTATATCAGAATAATATCTCAATAAAATCAGGAGTGAGAGTACAAAAAAGATTGGGTCTAAATGGTGGTTTAAACCACCAATTTAACCATGATGTTTAAGCTCTAATTCAATATAAAATATATTAATAGTAACTCTCAATCACTAATAGCAATTTCCACAACACCAGATGTGTCTACAATATCAAAACCTAAGCAAGCATCCCACCAAATGTCAAGACAAGGCTTCATGTGCCTTAACCTCAAGGGAACTAAAGCTCTTGTAGAATCAACACAAGGCACAAGGGCCTTGCAATGGCTAAGTACTAAGTGTGGAAGAGGAGGCACGAATCCTGAGATGCAAAAGCCTCCCCCCTCCTCAGATTTCCTTCCATCAGAACCAAATTGGACCTAGGTATCCAAGTGATGGGAACCCCATCATAGGCCCTAACTAGCCACTTTTAGTTAGGTATGATTGATTAAAGCTCCCACATGATCATCTAGGGGTCATAACTCCGCATTATTTTAATTTGAGAAGAGAGTAGGAAATTAGGGTTAATTCTATAATTTTAATAGCACATCATAAACAAAGATTAACCACAGGGTTTTTCAAGGGTTAAATGAAGGTTAAATGACCTTAAAAGTCTAAAAAGTAGGTCAACACTGATAGAAACAGGGTTCCACGCTTTTCGAGAACCACAACACACAGAAACCTAATTTTAGACGTGATTAAATTAAAGAGGTTTTGGTTAGAATAAAATTCATCAAAACCTCCTAGAAATCATAGAAAAATATTCTAAGAGGTCTGGTATCCTTGGTTTGACCATTTGAACCCATTTTGACCTAGAATAGTCTCAGATGGAATTCTACCCTAATTTAGGCTTCTATACACATTTCCCTGTTAAACATGGTAAAAACTGTAATCCAACTTCACCATTAGATTTCTTGGGTCCAAATTAGGTTGGTGCCAAAATTTTGGTCCAATCAGAGTCCATCTTGACCTAGTTTGCAATTTAGCCTTTTAAATTTCTATTTCTCTCAGTTAGGCCCCTAACTTTTGAATTCTTTGCAAATAGCCCCCTAACTTCTATTCATTTTCTTCATTTTGGTCCCTTCCACCATTAGAGGTGGGAATGCACTTCAGTCAAGATTTGCAGAGAGATTTCTCTCACAAAGCAAGACCAAATCCCACCAAATTCGGATGGATTAATCTTAAGAGATCTTTCTATCAGGTGACTAGATCTTGGACCTCGATTCACACCATGGAACTCGCATGAACTTAGATAAATCTAGGGATCTTTTTCCCTGATTTCATGATCGAATCAGGCTCCTTCCCTTATCTGGAGCTCTTCCTGAAGCTTTATAAAGGACCCCTTCGACGAGGTCGCTCTCCTTAGCCAAGAAATGACCGAGAATATCTCTCTTCTCTCTCCTCCAGCCACCATTCCTTTGAGCTCCGACGAGCCCCTCCGCCTTCTTCATCAAGCTAGCCAACGATCAAATTGACCGACTTACCTTCGTCCTCTCTTTTTCGCACATCTTTCCAGCCAAAGAAAGAGCGTCTCCAGCGTCTCTTTCCTCGTTGCTCACTCACTGTCGACCCCATCTTCTCTGACTCTGGCCCATCACCTCCAGATGACTCCACCCTCTTTCTCCCTCCCTAAGTCTCTCTTCTCTCTTCTTCTCACTCCCCTGCTTCCTTCTGACCCCTTAGATTCTAGGATCAACCACCATATCGCCCTCACCACCATCATCTTCCCCATGATCGGTGAAATTCTAGTGAGTTTGCTTGGCCACCACACCTCACCATTCCAATGACTACAACTCCCATAAGCTCTTCCTTGACCTCCCCTACAAAAGCCCTCACCCAATTTGGTCTTTTGATCACTCCCACACTCCACTGAACACCACCACCTCCGTTCACCCTGTTCGACCTCGACACACTAACACATGAGCTCCCTCACGTGCCCTTGCCTGCAATCATGCTTGTGGGTCTTGGCTGGATCAGATTAACCCGGATACTCAGGTCTGACTTGGTTCTGAGGAAGGAAATTGAGAGGGAGGAGGGGGGCTTTTGCTACCTCAGGAATCATGTCATTTCCCCCTCTCTCAACACTTAGCTGAGCTTTGAGAGGCCCTTTCACCTCTTTGTTGGTGTGCTACTGCTGTTGCCTTAGCAATGCTGAGCCTGGTGAGATAAGGTCCTTGTGCCTTGAGCCAGTTCTGACTTGCTGGTTACTGTGGATTTATTTGAGAATTGGTTGAGTACTATTCAAATATATGAGTAATTGTAGAGATTAACATTAGGGTTAAATTGGTGGTTCAAACCACCATTTTAACCCCATCTTTTTGCACTCTCATTTCTGGCTTTAATTACAATATTCTTTTAATCCAGATTGAGTAGTATTTTGACTATACTTACATATTATTCTTGCTATTGTAATTGGTGATTGAATTGCCAATTTGCTCCCTACGAATGACCTTGGACACATTTCTTGATTTCGAGTTTTATAAATTTAAGTGTTGTCGCAATTTTTGTCCTATACTACGACACATATTCCTTAAAACGACGATTCACATGATAAGCACCGGGTAATCGGATCTGGCCTAGACTGATGGCAGAATCGCAATCGAGGTCACGTAAGGGAGCATGTGTATAATGCGTGCGATGACGCATGCGTGGGACCTCACCCCAAGCTCTTTGAGGTGAAGAGCTATGGGGATGAATTCAATTTATTCGTTGTCTCGTGCGTTTACGTCTCTAATGTGGGATTAAACCCACTGCTGTTATTCGCGTGCAGCTCCGCATGCTTCCAGCTAATGGATTCATGGAATTGAAGTTGTGGTTGCTGCTCTCTTGCTCAATTGAATGCCTAGAGGGCTTCAGGGCCTGGAGTCGCAAAGGGTGTTGGTTGTAGTAGGATGTTTGAAGGATGAAAGAAGATGCACGACGTCGGAGAAGACGACTGCAGCGGCGCAGCTCCAATGAAGATACCTGAAACACACATACAAGCTATAAGCCCAAGTTAAAATGTTCAATACGGTCGCTGAAGCACAGAGAATGTAGTGGTGGTTGTGGATCATTATGAGGGTGAATGTGGGCGAGTAGCGAAGTCAAAGAAGATGCGGTTATGGTGGGTTGTTCGATGGCAGCTTTCAGGGATCGAGAGTTCCAATAATGTTGGGGCTTTTGATCCCTGGAGTGCGAGGGATGTTGTGGTGGTGTCGATGTGTTGGTTTGTGTAGTGTAGCGTTGGCACGGGCTCACTGAAGCCCTTATTGGAGGCGGAGGGGAAGGAGGGTGAATGTCGGTCAAAAGTGAGACTTGAGCAGACAAAAGTGAAGTGGTGGAGTAGAGGAAGAGATTAGAGGGAAGAAGGAGGAGAAACAGGGAGTGATAGGTGCTAGTGTTGGTTGGACGGCACCGTAGAAGGTGAAGTTGGCAGTGAGGTGTCGGTGACGAAGAAGAGGGCTGAAGTGCTCGTTCTTTGGCCAGAGAGATGCGTGATGAAGAGTGAAGAGAAAAGGGCCATCCAATTTGATGGTTGGACGACCAGAGGAAAGGGTTGGAGAAGCTTGCAGGAGCTCAAGGTGCGGAGACCAGAGAAGGTGGAAGGGGAGGATTTCCAACGCAAAACATGGCTAAACAACATGGTCAGGGGTTCAAGGCTTCTTATAAAGCGATAATATGAGCTCAAGATCAAGGAACGATGCTCAGAATTCTCAAGATTTCAGGTAAAAGAATCCCCCAAAATCTCGAACTCGCCTGGGCTCTAAATATCTCCTCAAGGTCTTTGATTGGGCTCGAATGATCGGGAATTGCTTAAGGACGAATCTCTCCAATTTTGGACAGATTTGGTTTTGATTAAGGGAGAAAACTTCTCTTGAATCTCGTTGTTGAGCTCGGGTTCACACCAATAGTGGTAGAGACCAAATAAAGAATAATGATAAGATGCTAGGGACCTATTTGCAATAAATTAGAAACTTGAGGGGCTAAAAGTAAGAAATAGAGTTTTAAGGGCTAAATTGCAAACTAGGTCAAGATGGCTCTGATTGGACCCAAATTTTGGCCTTAACCTAATTTGGACCCAAAGAATCTAATGGTGAACTTGGATTTGAGTTTTGGCCATGTTTTTCTAGTCAATTTGCATAGAGGCCCAAATTAGGGCAAAATCTCATCTGAAACTCTATTTTAGGTTAAAATGTGTTCAAATGGTCAAACCAAAGGTACCAAACCTATTAGAATATTTTTTTATGAATTTTAGGAGGTTTAGATGAATTTCATCCTGACCAGAACCTCTTTAATTCAAGTGAGTTGATAATTAGGGTTTTATGTACTTTTTCTGCCCTCGAAATGCGTGAAACCCCATTTCTGTCAATGTTAACCCACTTTTTGGACTTTTGAGCTCATTTGACCTCCATTTAACCACTGAGTGATCCCGTGGTTAATCTGTGTTTGTGATGTACTGTTAAAATTATAGAATTATCCTTGCTTTCCAATTCTCTTCTCAAATACGAATAATGCGAAGTTTTGACCCTCAAATGATTATGTAGGAGGTTTAATCAATCAAACCTAACTAAATGTGACTAGTTGGAGCACATGATGTTGTTCCCATCATGTAGTAATACATTATTACATCGACTAGACCAACCTCTTTGGAAAGGTTCTATGCCAAAAAATCTCCCACAAATACGTCCACCTTAAAGAATCATATGCCTTGGTGAAATCCACCTTGCATAAGAAAGCCTCTTTTTTATTACGTACCCACCCTGACACCATCTCTTGTGCCAAAATAAAATGACGCTTTCAAAGAAGGACCCTTCAAGAAAGCGGACTACACCAGACTAATGAGCATAGGGAGTACCTCTAGATTCGCCAACACTTTGCCCACAATGAAATACAAATAGTTCGAGAGTGTAATCGATTGAAAATCGAGAGACTCTGCACCAGGTTTCTTGGGGAGAAGAAAAAGGAAGGAGTGGTTGATTTTTTCGAAGCTGAAATTCCCCACCTGAAATTCCTGAAACACCTTCATCACATCATCCTTTAAAATCACCCAAAATTCCTTATAGAAGGGAATGGGGAAGTCATCAAGATCGGGGGATCCCTCTTCCTTAAATTCACGTATTGCCTCCCACACCTCACCCTCCATGATAAGTCTAACAAGGTGGTCAGTTTCACCCTTAAACAATCGCGGCATATCTAAAGCAGCCAAGTGCCATGTCCCTCTAGGACCAGACCAAGTAGCATGAAAAAAAATATTAACCTCCTTCATAAGCTCAAGCCTATTGACCACAGTATCCCCAACCTAAAGCGATGTAATGACATTAAGCCTCCTCTTGGAACAAGCACATGTATGCAAAAGAATTTGTATTTGCATTACCCTCTTTCAACCATAACTCATTGACTTCTCCTACCAATCAATTTCTCTCTTCATATCTTCAGAAGCCTCCACCTGTAGATGGTTTTTACGTAACTTCAGTTCCTCCACTGTAAGCATTCTGGACTCCTCGTTGACATCAAGAGCTCGAATAGCATCCAGCGCTGCAACACGCGTCTGCTCCCTATTAACACGGATAGCTTTGTAGTAACCAAGTAACCTCTCCCAAAGATTCTTCAGTTTGGATGCCAATACATGTGTTGCCGTGCCTTTGCCTTGCGTAGCATACCACCAACTTATTATCATGTCACGAAAACTTTCCTCTAACAGCTAATAACATTGGAATTTAAAATAAGAGGACACCTTCCCCCCATCATCACTATCCCACAGGATGGGAGTGTGGTCAGAAAAAGGCCTGCTCAATACTGTCATAGTTGCTAATTGGAACAAACTAGCCACCTTGACATTGTCCAAAAATCTGTCTAGCCTAGAATCCACACCATTATTTCCTCACCAAGTATACACTACACCTAAAGAGGGAAGATCAACCAAGTCACGATCAACAATCATCTCATGAAAACCTAGAGTAGAAGAATCAGTCCTCCTATCTGGTCAATTAGTGGAGTACAACGTAGTGTTGAAACCCCCTCCCATGAGCCATGCTCCCCCTTGTGTGAAGTCAGCCACGACCCTTATATCATCACAAAGGTGAGGTCTTTCACTTGTACTACAAGGCCCATACACGCATGAGACATAAATGGAAAAGCCATCAGAGTTATAGATGAATCCACAAGTAATCATATGTCAGTCTCGCAAGCATGACTCAACAAGCATATTCCCCTTCTTCCACCAGATGGCCACCCACCTGATCTACCAACTAAAACAATATAAGCAAGATCGAAGTTGCCACCTAAGTCAAGGGGGGACCAAGCAAGGCCAAGACCCTCCTCAATATGTGTTTCCTGAAAAAGAGCACATTCCACCTGCCATTCCTTTAAATAGCTGCAAAGAATCACCCTCCTGGACTTGTCCTTAAGGCCACGAACGTTCCATGACAAAATGCGTGTCATGGCACAGGAACCGACTCCCTCTTAGTATTGAGCACATGCTCTACTTTCAGAATCCTTGCCACCTAATCATCATCGAGTAAGTGAAGTTTGGAAGTCACATACTTCCTCAAGTTGTAATGGTTCTACGTCACACTTGCACCCTTCAATTTCTTCACTCCGGGTTTAGAAGAACTGGATGGCATAGTCAACAAAGAAGGGAACCCCTCACTAGAAAATGGCACACTGATATACCCAGTAGAGCCCTCAACATCTGTTTCCCCTGCAGGGACATCTAGCAAGCATTGGTCACCAAGCAATTCAAACCCCAAGATCTCAGTCCCCTTCACATTGAATTTCTTAGCTCATTGCTCCCCAACTAGGATAGGAGCCACCACTCACCCATCCAGCTTTGGTTCCCCTGTCTGAGGAGCTGGTGTGGTAACCTCCATGGCACACACCGCAGGTTCTCACACTTGTGGCTGCTAAACCCACCGACATTGGGCACCAAACCGTCGATGGTGCCTACTTGCATCAATACGCCCTCCCTCGCCCGATACAACCTCAGCATAAAATCAATCCCCAAGGTTTACACTCCCCTGATTTAGCATGTTATTGACCAATCGAAAGAAAAGAAGCGAAGAGCTCCCTCCTGCTCGCAATACCATGGATCAAGGAACTAAGTCCATCCAAAGTTAGTTAACAGTCACCTTGACTGGGGTCACATCCCCTTCCCATAACCCAACAATGAATCCCTCCTTCAGATTGGCAAACCATGAAATTACCAAAGAAACAACTTCAGTCGATCACAAGTGCAAAGGCAAACCATCAATGGAGGCACATGATAGAGTTTTGGCATGCCTTTGCATAATGACCCCATTCATGGCATTGAAAGCACAACACCGAGTGCTCCCTACTTGCAGCTCCCACTTCAAATTGGGTCGCCCTAGGTCGTCACCCTTCCATCAGGATTGTCGCAATACAACAGGCTATTATCGAGTTCCTTTTTACTTCTCTCCCCGTGTTTTATCCAAATTCCCAATCCAATTGTTATTAATTGCTTAGCAGTTTTTGCACGTTGCAATGAACAATTTTTAACTATTGCATAAAATTGCCTATTAGAGAGTGTAGAGGGGGAATAAGCCACTGAGAGGATGCTAGAGAAGATGCGAAGATGGTGCAAAGAGGGAGAAAGGAGGACAAGGTCATGTACAAAGAGAGAAGAGAGAAAGAGAAGGATGACGTGAGGGAGAAAGATGAGAAGATGACATAGAAGTAGAGGAGGAAAGGCAAAGGACATAGAAGGAGACGATGAGGAAGAAGAGAAGGTGAAGAGGAAGAAGAGGAAGGAGGAAAGGACATGGAAGGAGGAGGAAGGATAGAAGAATGTTGTGGAAGGAGAGAAGAAGAGGAGAAAAAGGAGGGAACGTGAAGGGAGAGGAGGAGAAGAAGAAAAAATGAATAGAAAGAGAGAGAGCTAAGAGAGGGAGCATAGGTATGGATGTGCGATGTGTCTCAAGGAGAGAGAGGTTAGGCGAGTTGAGTTATCGTGTGAGAGGAAGAGAGTCTGTGAAAGGAAGGTCACGATCTAGGAAAAATAAAGAGTAGGCGGAGTCACGATTGAGATTTGAGAGAGAGAGAAGGAGCACTTGCGAGATGCCGAGATGAGAGGAGAAAGGGAGGGAGGAAGCTGGGTCAGGGAGAGAGAGAATGAGAAAGAGAGAGGGTGCCCATATTAGAGAGAGCGGGGGGCACACAGAAATAAATACAGAGAGAGAGGTTATGAGCATTTAGAAATTAGGAGTAGGGGGTGGCAATTTACATGCATAGGGAGTGTTTGGGATTATGTGGGAGGGGACTTTTTGGAAGGGGGTGTAGTAATTGTGGAGGGGATTTTTGTATGGAATTTTGAATTCTTGAAAGGAGGGGGCACTGGGAATAGGTGTGATGGGAAGGGGATAGTTGCATGGGATTTTGTTACATGGGTAAGAAAAAAGAAAGAAGAGAGAGAGGTGTTGGGATTTTAGGTTGGGAAAGAGGAATGGGGTTTAATGGGATTTGTTGGGGATAAATATGAAGGTAAATATGTGATTATGTGGTCACATATAGGAAGACTTATGATTTTTGTTTTGTTTGGATGGTGAGGTGAAATGTTGATAAGTAGTGATGTGATGGGAACAACATCATGAGCCCTAACTAGCCTAATTTGATCTAATAAAGTTAGTAAAAGCTCATACATAATCATCAGAGGGTCCTATATGCATAATGTTCTATTTTGAGAAGATAAGAAACCAAGGTTATTTCTGCAATTATAACTGCATTGAATAAGTACAGAATAACCACAGGGAATTCCTGGAGTTAATTAAAGGTTAAATGGTCATTAATGTCTAATAAGAGGGTCCATGTAGATAGAAATGGGTTTTCACGCATTTCAAGAATTAATGAACATCCGAAACCCTAATTTCAGACCTGTTTAAATAACTGAGGTTCTGGTAAGGATAAAATTCATAGAAAAATATTCCATGAGGTTTGATATACTTGGTTTGACCATCTTAACCTATTTTGACCTAAAATAAAGTCTCAGATGGAAAGTTGCCCTAATTTGGGTTTCTACACAAATTTCCTAGTCAAACTTGGTCAAAACTAAAATTTGACTTCACCATCAGATTCCTGGGGTCCAAATTAGGTTTCTACCAAAATATGGGCCCAATCAGAGTCTATCTTGACCTTGTTTGCATTTTGATCCTCTCTAACTTGCTTTCTCTCTTATAGCCCCTCATGTTTTGAAAACTTTGCGAAACGTCGCCTAGGTTTATCTTCATTCTTTGCATTTGGGTCCATGCTGCCATGGCAGGTGTGAACCCAAAGAGGTCGATCTTCAATCAAGGATTCCTCCTTTATTTCTTGGTTAATCTCTTCCAAATTTGGAATGGAGACTCCTGAGAAATCCTCTTCATTTTGGATCATATCTTGACCTCTGATTCTTGGGCAAAAGTTCATGTGAACTCTTTCAATCCCACAAAACCTACTCCCTGATTTGAGAAGCTTTCAAGCTTGTTTCCAAGCTTGAAAGCTCGCCCAATGGCCTATAAAAGACCCCCATCGACTGCCTTACTTCCTTAGGAAGATTTTAAGCCAAAATCCCTCTTCTTTTCCTACACGCAGCTCGCTCTAAGCTTGACTCTGGTGATCCTCCTACCTCCAGCCTCTTCATCGATCGCCACATATCATAGGCGGCCGGTTATGTTAATCGCTCTGAATCAGGTTTTAAAATCTTCATGTTGTAGTATAGTTTGAATCAGTACGAAAAACAAATAATATTTATAGTCGAATATCAAAAATGAAGTCTAAGGTGAAACACTGGGAGCAATTGGCAAAAATAGTTCTCAAGATTGGAATTCAACATAATATAAGCAGTTGATAATAGAATTCCAAATAATAATGATATAAATGAAAGTGAATGTCAGATAATGCGAAAAGAATGGGGGTAAAATGGTGATTTGAATCACCAATTACCCCTTACAATTATATCAAATATTTCAATAGTTCTAGTCAATCTAAATTCCACGTAGGATGAGTGCACAAGAACACAGGGGTCTTTTTATCGGGCTCTAGATGGAGTTCCAAGCTTGGAAAACAAGCTTAGAAACTTTCAGCTCTTCGCTGGTGATGGATACCCAATAAATCAAAATGTTCGCATTAGGATTCTAGCGAGATTAAGGATCCCTGGATGGGCTCAATTGGAAGGCAATTACTTGATGAGATTCCCTTTCAATTTTGAGAGGGATTCTTCAAGAAATCATAGAGACCTTGCCATCTTAAGGTCACTGGAGTTTGTAGGATTAGGATTTTATGGCTGTAGGGACCTTTTTGTGAAGATGATGATAAAGTTAGGGACCGAAATGCAAAGGATTCAAAAGTTAACGGCATATGTGTGAGATAAAAGAGTCAGACAGAACCAAATTGCAAACTAGGTTAAGAAGATCTAAGATTAGGCCCAAATTTTGGTACAAACCTAACTTGGATCAAAGGAATTCAATGGTGAAGTTGGATATTTGTTTTGGCCTAGTTTGATTGGGTAATTTATGCAAGAGCCCAAATTAGGGCAAAAGTTTGCCTTTAGCTTTATTTTAGGTCAAGATGGATTTTGATGGTCAAATCGAGCACACTAAACCCTAGAGATTATTTTTCTTTGAATTTAGAGGGCTTAGGTGAATTTTATCCTGATCAGAACCTCAATTAATTAAGCATGTCTATTTTTAGGATTTCGGAAGTCATTTAATTCCTGAATTGCATGAAAACCCATTTCTGTCTGTATTAACCCACTTGTTAGACTCTTAAGATCATTTGACCCTCAATTAACCCCTTAAAAAACCTGTGGTTGTTCTACATTCAAGATATGATGGTAAAATTACAGTTTTAACCCTGGTTTCTTGTATTTCTCTCTGAAAGGATTTGCAATGAATTATTGACTTCTGGTGGTCATGTAGGAGCATTTAATGACTTAATCAGATCAAATTGAGCTAGTTATGGCCCATGGTAGTGTTGCCATCATACTCGCAAGCCTAGCTTTTGCTAGTCCCTTAGCAAAATCTCATGGCTTCAACTTAAATTCTAGACTATGGTTTTTTATGCTCAAATTTCTGATGTGTGCTTTCCATTGTAGATTAAGTCAGAATGCTAATAGCAGGCCTGGAGGTACTCAAGTACCAACCAAGATCTAGACCTAACTAACTCTAGCGTCAGTCCGCTTCCAAGGTTTCTAAGGCCCACAGGAGCTAACCTAAGGTTCGTTGAACTCCGCGATTAAGCTACCCGTGCTTAAAACATGTTTAGTCCCAGTTCTGTTTGTAGTGCATCTTTGTAAGAGAGAGATAAAAGATTTTTTTATTTTTGGAGAGTTTTCTCTCTTTTTTCTTTCTTTATTTCTAGCTTTGGATTGACTTTACAACACGGTCTGTATCGGATTCCTAGCTCCCACCATCAATCCTCGTAAGGTCCCTAGCAATCGATGCTTCAAGATAGCACCGCCCATAGCAACCCCCAGAACCCTGGCTTTTGAGATTTTGGGATAATCCCACCCATGGCATTCTATAGCTAAATTCAGGCCTTGGCAATCGACATTTCAGGATAATCCCACCCATGGCACTTGAATGAGCACAAAGTGCTTACATGCCCCTGGTAGGACATTTAGATATCCTAGGAGACAAACACTGAGGAGATGATATGTTATTGCTCATCTTCGAGGGGAATTTCTTACCTCTCTGCACAGGGAACTCTTCCAAATCAACTTGTGCTGATCAGCCGCTCTTAATCTAGGTAGCTTTTCACAATAAAATTAACTCATTTGCGCGATTTTGATAATTAAGAGCACTGAACCAGACTGTGTGTGGATTGAGGTGCTTAGGTTACCAAGTCCCGCAAACAAAGGTCAGTTAATGAGGCCAAATAATCCCTAAGCCTTAGACCTAATACTTAAGCTTTTCATTTTCCTCAACCTCTTAAGGACTATCCAAATCTTAACGAATACTTGAATTTTTAAGCCTTAAAACACAACCCAAGAGTCCTAAGATCAGCATTCATACTAATCTCTTTTTGTCTCTTAGCACATTTTCTCTTTCATTTTCTTTCTTTTGATTTGGTCTAGAGCTAAGTAGATTCCTTAATCTTTTACTAATGACACTCTCTTTTTATTTCAAATTGTTGCTCCTTTTTGACATTTATATCACCTCATTTTTTCCTCAAAAAAATTGATATGCAAATTGATCTTTCAAAATTTCCTCCCTTCTCCATTTTTTCTTTTAGTTTTTTATTTTTTTGGGTTTTTGGAATATGCAATTTTTTTTGATGAATCCCTTTCGTGTTAAGTGATTCTCACAGTGTTTTGCACTTTAATACACCCCCATGCCTACAATTTGCAATATCCTCATTATAAATTAGGTTCGAATTTAGCTTAAATTGTACATTAGAAAAGGATTTGGGTGGGTGGGAGGGTCGGGGTGACTGTTGCAGACGATTTCAAGCTCTGGTATGAGTACCAAAAGTGGAGTCGGTTGTTCTAATGGACGAACCCTAAAGTGCAATATGAGTTCAGCATGGGATGTGTCAAGAAGGGTTTTGGGTTTTTCAAAAAGGTGATGGGTTACCTCCCATTAAGCGTTGTGTTTAACGCCATCAGCCAGACACAATGAGCTCAGGGAGAATGGAGCGTAAAAGATACCTCAGCCAAGTTTGAGTCAGTGAGTTGGATGAACGGTTTGAGTCTTTGACCGTTCACAACAAAAGGTTTAGAATCAAAGTTGAGTTCACTAATTTCAATGACTCCACTTCCAAAGGTTCATCTCACCAAGAATGGTCCAACCCATTTTGATCTAAGCTTTCCTGGGAATAGTTTGAGTTTGGCATCAAAGAGTAGAACTTTTTGACCAGGGTGGAAAGATTTTCCAATAATGTGCCTATCATGGAAGGCTTTAACCTACTCTTTGTAGATACATGAGTTCTCATACGTATCATTGCGTAGTTCCTCGATCTCCCTCAATTGCAACTAGCGATGTATTCTAGTCTTCATCTGATCTAAATTGCACTTCCGTACTGCCTAATAAGCCTTGAGCTCCATCTTGACAAGAAGGCGACATGACTTTCCATACACTAATATGAAGGGAGACATGCCTAATTGGGTCTTGTGGGCAATCCTATAGGCCCACAAGTCTTCCAAAAGGAGAGCAAACCAATCCTTCCTATCAGAACGAATAGTAACTTGAAAGATCTTGATCTCTCGATTCAACAGTTCTGCCAGTCCCTTAGTCTGGGGGTGGTAAGGAGTCAAGATGCGATGTGACACCCAATACTTTTTCATCAGAGACTGGAAGTGCACACTGTAAAAATGAGACCTACCATCGCTGATGATGGCCTTAGGAACCCCAAATCTGATAAAGATGTTCTCCTGGATGAAGTAGAGTACAACTTTATGATCACTAGCTCTCGTGGGGACGGCTTCATTCCATTTAGAGACATAATCAATAGCAAGTAGAATGTACTCGAAGCCGTTAGATCCGGGAAAGGGTCCTATGAAATCAATTCCCCATATGTCAAAGATTTCGCACACAATAATTGGGTTTAAGGGAATCATATCCCGCGGGCCCATGTCGCCGAGGGTCTGGCAACGAGCACATGCCCTACAATACGTCTGTGCGTCTTTGATCAAAGTGGGCCAGAAGAACCCACATTGAAGAATTTTTGTAGTGGTCTTACACCTACAGAAATGGCCACCGCAGGCCTTGTTGTGACAGAATGAGATCACGTCATTGACCTCATCGTCAGGAATGCATCTTCGGATCACCTGATCCTTGCCAATGTGGAAGAGGTATGGTTCCTCCCAAATATAGTACTTGTCGTTAGCAATCAATTTGTCTCTCTTGGAAGTCACACAATCTGGCGGAACTGTCCCCATAACCAAGTAGTTTACAATATCAGCAAACCATGGGAGACTGTGAATGCTAGTAGGTGCTCATCTGGAAAATGCTCGGTGATTGGTCCAGACTGGTCGATGACTGAAGAAGGAAGACAGGACAAATGGTCAGCTACCACATTCTGCTTTCCTGCCTTATCGTGAATCTTGAGATCAAACTCTTGGAACAGCAAGATCCAGTGGATTAGTCAATGTTTTGCATCCTTCTTCGCGAGGAGGTGCCTCACTGTAGTGTGATCCAAGTATATAATGATGCGGGAACCCAAAAGATAAGATCTGAATTTTTCCAAGCCAAATACGATGGCTGGCAGCTCTTTCTCAGTAACTGTATAGTTATGCTGAGCCTCGTCAAATGTCTTGCCAGCGTAGTAGATGACCACAAGTTTCCTGTCTATTTTCTGTCCAAGTACTGCATCGCATAAGATCTCAAAGGGTTGAGACCAATCAAGGAACTGTAGAATAGGTGCTTGGGTAACTCGATCACATAGATCTCAAATGCTTGAGTGCACTCCTCGGTAATTTTGAAGGGGACATCCTTGAAGATAAGATCAGTTAGGGGGCACACGATTTTTGAGAAATTGAAAATGAATCAACGGTAAAAACCAATGTGCCCCAGAAAGGATCAGATGTCCTTGATCGAGCTAGGTATAGGGAGTTTGGAAATCATTTTCACCTTGGCTCGATTAACCTTGGTGCCTTTTTCAGAGATGAGATGTCCCAGGACAATTCCCTTAGGTACCATGATGTAGCTCTTTTCACAAGAAATATCCAAGTTCACGTCAATGCATTGCCTCAGGATTTGGACCAAGTGCAGGAGGCAATCATCAAAAGATTCTCCAAATATCGAGAAGTCATCCATGAAGACTTCAAGGTATTCACCTACCATATATGAGAATATGGCAAGCATGCATCGCTAAAAAGTGGCAGGTGCATTGCAGAGATTGAATGGCATCCTCCGGAATGCGTATGTCCCGAAGGGGTAGGTGAAGGTAGTCTTCTCTTAGTCCTCAAGATGGATTGTGACCTAGTTATAACTGGAGTACCCATCCAAGAAGCAGAAGAATCGATTTCCTGCTAGTTTCTTAAGGATCTGATCAATGAACGATAGTGGGAAATGATCCTTCTTCGTGGATGAATTGAGTCTTCTATAATCAATGCAGACTCTCCATGAATTCGCTATACGGGTCAGTATGGTTTCTTTAGCTTCAGTCGTGATCACGGTGCGTCCTGCTTTCTTCGACACAACTTTGATTGGACTCACCCATCGACTGTCGGAGATCGAGTAGATGATCCTTGAATCTAACCACTTGATGATCTCCTTTTTCATGACATCTTGCAGATTTGGATTTAGGCATCACTGCATTTCACAGGATGGTCGTGAGCCCTCTTCAGTATAGATGTAATGTGTGTAGTATGAGGGGCTGATGCTAGTCAAATCATCAGGAGTCCATCTAATGGCTCTCCGATGCTGCTGGAGAATAGAAATCAAGCGTGTTTCCTGATCAAATGTCAGTCGGAAGTTGATAATAAGAGGAAATGCCTGATTGAAACCCAGAAAGACATATTTTAGATGATCGAGAAGAGGCTTTAATTCCATAACTGGGTTGTCAGCAACAATAGGTGGTTCCATGTGGGTGTCGGGAGCAAAGGAAGGAGCTATGGGTGTGTCTAGGTTAGGTTCAGGCTCAAATTACGTGTTTTGATCTTCTGGTTGATCATGAATAATCAGGTTTTCATCGATACATGGGTTGTCAACCATGGCCTCAATATCGCAAATTTGTTCTATAACCCCGCAATTAATTCCTTGTTGGGCCTTAAAGATGTCGATCTTCAGTGTCTTGCTCCCAAATTTTAATTCAATTTGGCCCTCCTCACAATTAATACTGGCCCTAGTTGTAGCCAGAAAAGGTCTTCCTAATATGATCGGTGTATTCTTCAAGCTCTCAGGAGAGTGCATGTCTAAGACTATGAAATCCACGGGGAAGTAGAAATCGTGTACCCTAACTATGACATCCTCGAGTACTCCTTTTGGTGACTTAATAGATCGATCAGCTAACTATAAAGTCATCTCTATCTGTTTAAGTTCAGATTTCTTAATGTAGTCTAGTAGGGCTGTGGGTATCAAATTGATGGAAGCTCCTAGGTCCAAAAGGGCTTTGTCAAATTCTAAATATCCAATCTTGCATGAAATTAGAGGGGTATCAGGGTCCATTGCCTTAGGCAGGAGTTTGCTCAAGATGATGGAGCTAGCTTGCTCTGACAGTACGGTCGTGTTCCCGCCTTTGGTTCACGGCTTACGCTTGCATGTACACACGTCTTTCAGGAGTCGTGCGTAACTCAGTATGTGGCGTATTGCATCCATCAAGGGGATATTTATTTGGACCTACTCAAATCGCTTGACTAGGTCCTCCTAAAGTGCCACGGGTTGGGGTTTCCTTTTTCCTTTGGTCAAGGCCTCTAGAAATGGAACTTTTGTGGGTTCCTCTAGAATGGGTCTAGGTTCTTGATCTGGGATAAGGGTATCCTAGATGATTATCCTAGGGTTTGGGTTTGCAATACCAGGATGGAATTGGCTTCGATAAGGTGGGTCCTATGTAGCTTTGCCACTACAAGTAGTAACTGAATTTAGTCCTACCTGGTTCTAGGTTGGTTTGGGCAAAAGAGGTTGTTGCTGCTGATAACCCGCGTACGATGTCAAAGCCTCCATCCCATTGGGTGATGGAGTAGAAGGGGCCTGATAGACATAGTGAGCTTGGCCCTTAGTCCGGTTCATAATGCACCTCTGGTTCGGCACATTATTTGGGTTAGGCAGAGGTTGCGAAGGAAGTGCACCAGGTTGGTGGGGATTTGCCATCTGGGCGAGTTGATTGTGAACCTCTGTGATCTCATCTTTGTGCTGTTTTTGCATAGCCGCATTCGTTCTCTGAATGTTAGAAGGATAAGAGTCATCTGATCTTCGTGAGTTGGCCAAGATTGGTAAGTTGGGTTGGGTCAAGGCTAAGGCGGCAGATATGGACGAGAAGATTGTGGTCGGGTGATGAGTGGCTACTCATCATAGCTAAAAGGCCGAAATTAAGCTAGATACTAAGCAAAACAATATCAAATTAACACATAAAAAGGGTTAAGTGTGGGAATTAAAGAAAAGACCTAAAACTTTTAATGTGTGTTAAAATCTCCTAATTAGGTCACAAAAATAAGATATTCTGAAAATTAAAGAATAAATGATGATCCATGCATAAATTGAACACATAAACAAGTTTGAAAAGCCAAATCAGAAGTAAAATAAATGTCGTAAATGTTCAATTAAGCACATGTAAAAATTTGAAAGCAATTGGACATCATTTAGGCTTAGAAATAAATAGATTACAATTAGGTCCTTCATGCATTACATTTCTACCCTTCAAAACTCCTTCTTGGACCTATTTGCAAGCCGCAGGGACCCTTTTATAAGACTGCAGGGCCCTTCCAGCTGCTATTCTTCTCGCTTATGGGCCTGCATGCAAATGTTCTACCCCTTCTTCTAAGGGTCCGTCTGCAAATTTCCCCTTTATTTCAAAGAGAAGCCTGTGTTCTTCACGCGCACTGTAGCGCGCGAAGAACACAGCCATTCTCGACCGTCCATCGCACTTTTGATCTCGATCTGCGGCTGGATTCAAATGGAACCTTCGCGCGATTCGGTGCGTGCGTTCACCTCTCTTCCCAGATCTCATCTGACGGTCAGATCTCTCTCTTGACTCGCCGCGCGCTCTACCCATCTCATCCTAGCCGCCGGCCTGATTCTGATTAACCTCACCCTTGCGGTGATCTCAGTCACTGAGCTGCTATTTAAGCACCTCAGTGGTGTCGCGCGCGAAGGATCGCTCCCTCCTACATCTCTTAGCGATCAATTCTTCCACTCCAGTCTCTCCTCCTCATCTGGACCCTGATTTCACAGCCACCGGCTGTGGAATCATCGCCTGCTCTCGACCCTCCTCGTCGCTAAGGACCTCGTAGCACCTGAGGACGACCCTGGAGTCTCACTAGCAGACTCTTCCCTCCGCTGGAGTCACCCTCCTCCTTTCTTCCTCCTTAGCCGCCGGCTAAGGACCCATAGGTCCCATTCTTCCTGTTAGTTTAGTTTTTAATTCTGCACAAGTAGTGTTAGACTTAGTTTACAGTAGTTTAGAATAGATTTAGTTTTAATTGTTAGTGTTTAATGTTAGCTGTAGTTAGATTAGTCTTAGGAGTAGAATTAGTATTAGATCCCCTCCCTCACCTCCTCTGATCAGTCCAGATCAGAGGGGAAGAATCATCTGTTCATTAATCAATTTATCTCCCTCTTCATGTTTTGTTTTTCCACCATCCAATTCTGATTTATGTTCCTTTTAACGACGAATCTTTCATCTGTCACCCACACATCTGGACCCAATTCCAGATCTGATGGTGTACTGCCTCAGATCTGAAATTGGCGTCACAAGCACCATTTGGGGCTTCTCACTCACCCCATTTGTGTTCACAAAAGCCCCTTTTATTTTAGATTGATTGCCTCAGTTTGTCAGATTCACTTTAACATGGGTTTAGAAGAGATTTTGCTTTCTGAAATGTCTTGACAGATCTGACAAATTGAAGGGATTTTGGTTTTCCTTGAGGGCAAGGATTCTGAGAAGTTCTCTGGTGACAGAGAACAAATCAGAAGAGCCTTTCATGAATTTGCTTCTGCCTTGATCTGAATGCATTTGCTAGCTTTTATAAATTCCTTTAATGCATTCTTTTTCTGATTTGTCATTTCAGAACTGCCATACACCACCTGTTTGATAATTATTTTTGTATGGTGATTCTCTAACCTAAGGAGTTTTCCATACTCCTTAAGGTTGCAAGAAACTGGGATTGTATGTTTTTGGTTTTAATTGATTGAGTTAAGTCTTCCTTCATGCTGTCTATGGCATTAGGAAGACTAACTCAATACCATTTGCTGTTTTGATCTGAAAGGATGCTTCTGCTAAGTTTGTTTTCTAATGAGGGTTTGAGCTGAATTTACATGAGATTTTCGTGAGATTTAAACCCCTTTCAGATTTGGATTTCAACTCTGTAAATTGTAGTTTGTTTTGAATTTTATCTTACTCCCAGTTATACAGCAACATGCTGCATATAGCAGCTACATTCCCCTCTTCTCTAAACTCCCTTCTTCTCTAAATTTCCCTCTTCTCTGTAGAATACTTCCCCCCTCTTCAAGTGGACTAACTGCAGCAGCAGTTAGCCATTTGACAGTGGCTTAAGCCACTGCCACTGTAAATAACACTAAAACAACACATTGTTCTCTTCTCCATCTCCTCTGACAGTAGCTGAAGCTGCTGCCTAAACTCAAATAAAAAAAAAAAAAAAATCAATCAACTCTAATTCCCTAACTTTATACAAAAGCCTAATTGCATAGACTTATTTTAAAACTGTAAATACACCCATTCATAGTATTATAACTATAACTATAGCATATCAGTTAGATACATAGTTATACTGTAAATATGTATAAAACCTGTACAGAAATTCATACACATATGTAATCTATGTAAATATATGTATAAATACTGAACTATTATGTATGTATTTACTGATATATGTATATGTATATATACAGATTCATATGTACATATTCAGTAGCTATATTGTAGAATAAATTAGCTAAATTAATAATTTAGAGCTATAATTAAGTAAATAAATCTATAGACTTAGGTTAACATATATAGTAAGTAATTTAAGTTAGTTAAAGTACAATTATACCTAGTATAGCTTACTGTAACTTAGTTTTATTTAAAACACTCAGAACAGCTAGTTTAGCTTAAATAAAATAGAAATAAATTCGTAAATATACAATAAAAATATGTATAAAATACTTAAGTATGTAAATTGAATCTGTATAAGGTCAATTAGACCATTTACTAACTATTTTATAAGTAATTAACTATTTAATCACCTAAATCAACCTGTACAATCAGCCTAGTTTAGCGAATTTATTTGTATAGTAAACATAATTAAAATTCAAAATTAATTAATCAATTATGTATTATTATGTAAATATTTTATTTACCATATTTTATTTTATTTTTTTTAATAATTTATGGCCCCCAAATCGAGGGCCAAAAACGTGCACAGACGCAGCTGCGTTTGGTTTCCAGCGCACGATGTGGCGCTGGAATAGCGCCACATCGTGGGCTGCAAACGAAACGCAGCATATAAATATAATTTATGTTATAACCTTACCAGTCGTCATGGCGCCGGGCGCCCGAAACTTCACCTGCTCCGTCTGATCTGATAACCCGATTCTGATATGTGCTGAATACTGAATGCGTGATTCCTGTGTGGGGCTGGGAGCCCGAGCATGTGCGAACTTGTTGAAGGCGTTGGGCTGAGGCCCTGCGCTGATACGAAAACGTAATTAAGCACCTAATCTGAGATTAGGGCGCGCTTAGTAGAGGTCTGGTCCCACCCGAAGGGTGCTGTGTATCCCTCGAAAAGCGCGCCCGCTAATTAAACATATTTTACACTAAGGACTCCACCACAGCCTCTGAAAGACTACACAGAACAAAATGAAAGGACAGACGACTTAAAAAAAGAGATAACACGAGATAACAACATAAAAGACTCTGTACATATGTAAAATTAAACCCACATAATTACTAACAGAATAAAACGACACTATAAATGTCGCTAAAGACCTCAGGTTGCTTCTTTAGGTTGTATATAGTGTTTCCTGAGATTTAGCGACGTTTATATCTGTCACTAAAACTGATATGTATGTCACTATAAATAAATGACTAGTAAGTTAAGTTTTTACACCATGGTATCCTAATGGAGTATGAACTAACATATTAGTGTTAATAGTATAACTTGTAAATACATAGTTTAGAGTATAATAATAGATTGTTTGATGCTTGTTCATAGTTAGCATTTTTGCAAGCACTTCTTAGTAACTAGGTAAACAAAACATTCATTCATTCTTTAAATGTAAAGTTTCTTTTTGAATAAGAAGACAATTTTGGAGATAATCAAAGAGTGACTGAATTAAATTCAATAAATTGCCTCCCAGAGAACGACCTGGAACAAAACCAGTAAAAATTAGATAAATAAGCAAATGATAATAGTGGTTGTAATGACTGGAACTCACCCATACTCACCACTATACGACATCCTTAATGTTATATTGTACACCCTGTACTACAACGACATAATCAACAATTATTACCAATTTCAAACACAACAACCACACATCACAACCAACAAAAAAAAAAAACCCAATCATTATTTTGGCGCCGTTGCCGGGGAGGCAACACTCTTTGCACCAAAATTTTCTTTTCATTCTTTTGTATATAGAAATTCTTCATTCATTCATTATAATTGCTTTTATTTTCCATTGAATTAATTGTGTATACATTCCTTTATTCTTTTACTAATCATTTGTTTTTTTCCACAGCACTTGAGGAGGAGTGTCGTCTTCCTGGTGGAGTCGCTGCGCTCCAGATCCGTCTTCCTGGTGGAGTTTTGCCTCGAAGTCGCTGTAGGATTTTAGTATTAGTTTTAGTATAGATAGTTTTAGGTTTATTGATTAGGAGCAATTGTTAGTCATAAGTTGTGAGAGCTTGTTCTCACACAATTTTTGTAATAATTCTGGACTATCTGGACTTTATTTCTTTCTGTTCTTAATTTCTTTCCTTACTTTTGAATTGCATATAAAATTTTTCAAAAAGAAAAAAAAATCAAAAAATCAAAAAGACCTCATACTTATCTAGCAGCAGCATAACCTCAGGCATCCATTTTTAGGATTGCATTTCATTCCTGCTAGATTTTAATTCAAGTCAAATCTGCATTAGAAGATTGCTGGAGTCAGGTACGCATTTCTTACCTAACTCTAACTCCTGCCATATTTGCATTTGACTTAAAATTAAAGAAGACCACTACTTGTTCTGAATTTAGTAAAAAGTGAAATGAGCAGCATAGAAAACATATTTTAATCACTTTAATTAAATCAAAAAGGAGATAGCAAAATTGGGTGGAACCATGTTTGAGATTTTAATCGCCTTGTGTTGAATGTTATCGTGCACACAGCACGATCACTTAAGGCCACAATACACGGGTTTCTACCTCATCTTTCTGCAACCACAGGATCTGGATCCGCACGCTCAGTCTTATCCAGATTCCCAGTGGATTTTAGAGGTCTGCACTTCGCTAGGTTTATCTTAGGATACGTACAATTGCTTGAAACAATTGTTTGCGTATAACATACTTTGCGTAGCAGCCTCTAGGAAAAATTTTCTCCGATTCATTTCGATTGATTGGTCTTCTTGAATTGAGATTTTATTGGGATTCTTCTGTTTTATTGTGAACGTTAAAAATTTTTTCCCATTGAGTTGGATCGAATTAGAGTAAACGGGATTTCAAAAAAAAAAAAAAAAAAAAAAAAAAAAAAATCAACTCAATGGAAGGTAGGAGATCCCAAAACCCAGAACTTGTACTCCCCTTGGGTACTGCTACCCAAGCTACTGCATCATCTTCTTTGCCTTCCACTTCTAATCCCTTACCTCCTGAGTCTCAAAATACTTTCCACAATCCCCCTCGCCAAGAGGATGATCTTGATTCTTCACACTTTGAGGATTTTGAAGAACTTCCTCCAGACTCAGTTGCACATCCTCTACCACAGCAACCACCTATCCCTAGGTTCCAACCTCCACCTTATCCTAATCATCCTAATCCACCCCCGGAGAGAGGACCTATGCCTCATCTTCAGCACCTTTTCGATACACAACTACAAATGAATACCTTAACCCAACAGGTGCAACAGCTTGCTCAAGCTGTAAATCTATTAGCTAATCCCCAACCACAACCACTTCAACTTAGAAATCCTCAGGCACCACCCCAACCCCGTAGACCTCAACTACGAGATTACTATAATCCCGCAGTTGCCCAACCAATGCCTGTGGTACGTTATCCCAATGGGGGTCGTGCTGCTGAACTGAAGCCGAACATTATAGCACTCATTCCTCACTTCCATGGACTTGCTTCTGAGGACCCTTTTCAGCATTTAGAGGAGCTGAAGAATCTTGCCCAAACTTTGGGTCCACAACGACATAATCAACAATTATTACCAATTTCAAACACAACAACCACACATCACAACCAACAAAAAAAAAAGCCGATCATCGGGGCTGATATTGAGGTCTCTAATTTTTATTATTCTCTGACCACGTGAAATTAGGATGATTATGCCATCCAGGGTTGTAGGTGTTTGAGAATGGATCATTCTGGATAGCGTTGAGGTCCTCGCAAGTCTAAGGAGCCTCGAAAAAATCAGAATATGAGGGTTCAAAGTTCCCCTAACTAGAATAGGTAGGTCCAGAGTTTCCTACGAACCTAAAATCAGATGGGGTGGATATAGGACCATCCTTTGAGAAGATGGATGGTAGATGTTATGCATAGCCTCCCTACCAGAGGGCGGTTGCGCGAACAGGTTTTACGTAGAGGTGGCTCACTACAGGTGTCGAGTTAGATCACCCACCTTCTTCTCAATAATAGAGACTTGTCCAAGAGACTGACCATCAGTTCCAACTTGACGGAAGAGGATAGGCTCTGCATCTCATGTGCTCCCCTTGGATTTGTTAATTAATGCGCATTCGTCCGGTCGAACATGCCCATGGATTCACTATTAATGGAATTCTCACACATGTTCTCAAGAATCTCCCACACAGTGTCTTCATGTTGACCCATGATGTTTCCTCCACAGGTCGCATTGACAAATAATCAAATATCCTCATGGAGTACCTGGTAAAAAGACTGGACTTGTTCCCATTTAGGAACTCCGTGGTGGGGGCACTTTCTCATCAGATCCAGAAAATGATCCCATGCCTCGTGAAGTGGATCTCCTGCTTGCTGCGTAAAATGTGTGATCTGGTACCGTAGAGCATTTGTCCAACCAATAAGGAAGACTTTTTTAGAAACTCGGATTGTAGTTTTTCCCAGGTGTTGATTGGACGTGATAGGGTTTAGTACTAGTGAGCAGCCTTGTCCATGAGAGAGAAGGAGAACATTTTCATGAGTAAGGCATCCTGATTTTGAGCTTCTGACCGAAGGTCTAAGCCAGATGCTTGAGTTGCTTGATATATTGGAAAGGATCCTCAGAATTATGCCCATGAAATTTGGGAATATCATGAATCATGTTGTGCTTGAGTTCAATTTCAGGACCTCCAGTGGGGATTTGGACTCGAGGTTCAATCGCCACCGCAACAGGATTGTAATAATCTTGCATCATAGGATGCTATGGTGGGTTTACAATGGCCTGAAATAGATTGTTGAGGTGCTAAAGCTGATTCTCAAGATTGTTTTCCTTTGCTGGTTGCTCCATGATGATGGATGAAGGAGAGCTAGGTTCAGATGAATCAGAAGAGATATCGATCTGGTTGGGTTGTTGCACAAACAGGGAGGTCGCGGCTTGGCCTCAACAGGAATGAATAGCTAATGGAGGCCTTAAGCATGGTCTTAGAGACCTCCTCCTAAACATGCACCATTGGAGTAGATGAGGGATAGAATGTGATGGACCAAATCAAGACACCCAAAAAATTTTGGATGACTATAGAGGTTCGGGGCGGATGATACCCCTAAGTCAAAGAGCCATCCACCTGAGAATTACGTGGGCAGCCAGAGAGGGAGAGTCCCACGAAGACCCCTACACGGTAGAGCGCCCCCATGAGTTACAAGGTTTCCCCCACCTGACCTCTCTTGTCACTGAGGATCCAGGTAATGAGGACTTGACCTCTTATGTCTACCAGTTTTAAGTTAAGAGCAAAGGTGCTTATGATTTCACTTGAACTTTAAGATGTTTTTTTGTGCAAAGTGACCTAATTTAAAGATTGGCTAACCCAACAAGGTGGGTCAACTTCACCTGTTTTGCCCTTTGAGAAATTTAGGTCCCTCTTTTAGTATTCAAATGAGATTAAGAGCCTGCTTTTAGGGTTTGCTTGAATAGATCAATTCAACCAAGGCTTAGGCACACACTGTTTGGGAAGGTTATTCTTGATTAAGCAAGTGTGTCTCTAAAATCCTAAATTGGAAACCCTAATTGGCTCTTGATTGATCCAATTTAATTCATCAAAAATATGGTACCTAGGGCTCATGCAAAAAGGTGATAGCCCTAAATACCTTAAACCCTAGGTAGGTGCACAAATCAAGGTTGGGTGTTTTTTAGAAATGAACCAAATCAGGCAACTTGTTTGTGATTGAATCTAAAAACAGAATGCAAGTTCGACCTAATTGATTTCTTCTTTTAGCTTTTCAGAATCACGGGCTTAGGAGATATTGGATTTGTGTTTTACCTACCCTTGGAGTGGCTGATGTGCGGCTAATCTTTCTTCAATGAATCCCTGAAATAGATCATAGTCAAAAGTGATAGAGCAAGTTAGTACCAAATCAAATATTGCAATCAAGAGATCTAAGTTGAGCGTTGCTCCCTGCCAATGACACCAAAATGTTAATATCTTTTAATCGGGTTTTAAAGTCGTCGTATTGTAGTACAGTTCGAATCAGTGCAAAAAATAAATAATATTTATACTTGAATATCAAAAATGAATTTCATGGTCGAACACAGAGAGCAATTGGCAAAAATAGTTCTCAAGATTGCAATTCAACACAATATAAGCAGTTGATAATAGAACTCCAAATAATAATGATATAAATGAAAGTGAATGTCAAATAATGCAAAAAGAACGGGGTAAAATGGTGTTTTGAATCACCAATTACCCCTCACAATTATATCAAAGTGCTAATCAATCCAAATTCCACATAGGATGAGTGCACAATGCACTCCATTTAGAGATCAGCCAATGAAACTCTAAGTGCCAAGGCACTCTTCCTCTTCCTTCCCTTTCTCTTCTCTAGCTACTCTTCTCTTCTTCTTCCTTCTCTTTCTCTCTTCTTCTACCTCCTTAAGCTTCAGAGAAGGCACAGCACAGGGCTCAGCAATGCCAGCAGAGGCAAAGGCCTCCCTCAGAGATTAGAAGTGTTGAGAAGAGGGCTGCAGAGCAAACCCCCCCCCCACACTCCTCTCTTTTTCTCTTCTTCCTCTCTCAGAACCAGGCAAACAAAAGCAGACATAGGTATCCAGGTAAACGGATCGAGCCCAAACCTGCGAGGTGTGAGCGCAGGCAAGGTCGTGCGTATGCATGTGCGTGTGGGGACCTCACCCCTTGTGCGTGCTGAGGAATAATCCACCAACACTTTTTCAATTTATGCTCTGCGGTGGCTTTAGTCTTCTACGAGGTGGGACTAAAGTTGTCCCCCCGTTCCTTGCACGGCTGTAGTGGACTTCTCTCACCAAATTGAAGTAGAAAAAGTGTGTGTTGATGCCAATTGAAGGCCTGAAGACCTAGAGTGCGTAGTTTCGCACCACCTAGAGGTGATGCCTGGGGCAGAAGATGCAAGAACACCTTCGTCAAGCTGTGCGTGGAGCTCTAGTAATGGTGGTGGCACGGGCGATACCTAAAATAAGGAATACGGCCTGATGGCCAGGTTAGAGCAGCTCAGGAGGCTAGCAGGACCACGGCAAGTGCAATGGTGGTGGATTAGTGGAGTTTGGTGCATGGAGGTGGTCGGTCGGTGACAGAGTAGGTCGCGTGAAGGTGGGTTACTCGGTGGGTGGTCGGTGGAGTGCAATAGGTTAGGGCTTTGGATGAGGGGAGAACGGCGAAGGTTTTGGACTAGTTGGCAAGGGGTTTGAGTGTGTGAAGCAAGCGGAAACCCTCACTGGTGATCTCGCCAGAGGTGGAGTCGAAGGCGGGGTCAGATGTGTAGCGGTGGTCGAAGGTGTGATGTGAGTGCGGGAAAAGGATGTAGAGGGATAGAGAAAGAGATATGGTTACTTAGCGATGAGGTAGAGAGGCGAAGGTGACCGGTTGTGATAGATTGGTGCTGGAGAAGGAGGAGTAGACATTGAGACGACGATGATGATGCATATGAAGATACGCCCTCCCTTTGGCTGGGGAGGGTCGTGACGAAGAGAGGACTCAAGGGATCTAACCAATTTGGTCGTTGGATGGCTGAAGGAGGAGGATCGAAGAGGGTTACCGGAGCAAGGGTTTTGGTGGCTGGAGGAGGATAATCAGAGGTGGTTGACTCACCAAAACTTGCTGAGGGGATGCGCAAGGCCTTGGGGGTCCTTTTATAGGGCTCTAGATGGAGTCCCAAGCTTGGAAAACAATCTTAGAAACTCCAAACTCTTCGCTAGCAATGGATACCCAATCAATCAAAACATTTACATTAGGATTCTAGGGGGATTTAGAATCCCTCGATGGGATCAATTGGAAGGCAATTACTTGAAGAGTTTCCCTTTCAATTTTGAGAGGGATTCGTCAAGAAATCATAGAGATCTTGCCATCTTAAGGTTGCTGGAGTTTGTAGGATTAGGACTTCATGGCGGTAGGGACCCTTTTGTGAAGATGATGATAAAGTTAGGGACAAAAATGCAAATGATTCAAAAGATAGGGGCATATGTGTGAGATAAAAGAGTCAAATAGGACCAAATTGCAAACTAAGTTAAGATGATCTCAGATTAGGCACAAATTTTGGTACAAACCTCATTTGGACCTAAGGAATTCAATGGTGAAGTCGGATTTTGGTTTTGACCTAGTTTGTAGGGTAATCTTTGCAAAAACCCAAATTAGGGCAACTTCCCTATCAAATTGACATCTCCTTCAACTCCATTTTTGAGCCCGTATCTCCAGCCATAGCTATTGAACCCCACGGAGAAGAACCTGAGCTTCAGCATCAATTCCATAACCTCAGAGATCAATTCAATGCCAACATCAACCCACTGCAGCGTCCTAAAATGCGAGATCACTACAATCCCGCTATGGTGGAAATCAAGCCTCAAGTGCAAATCCCTACAGGAGGACCTGAAGTGGTGGTCAAAGCAAGTATGCTTCATACAATCCCAAAATTCCATGGCTTGAACTCCGAGGATCCCTTTCAGCACATTAATCATCTAAAGCTTTTGGCTCAGACCTTTGAGCCAAACATGTAGAATCGACATAGTTTACTCATGAGAATGTTCTCCTTCTCTCTTTTGGATAAAGCCACTCAATAGTTTTAGACTCTAACTTATCCGATCACCACATGGGAAGAACTTCAGACTACTTTCCAACAAAAATTCTTTCCCATTGGTTGGACGAATGCTATGCAGCAGCAGATCACACACTTCTCTCAGGTGCAGGAGAACCTTTACGTGAGGCATGGGATCATTTTCTGGATCTCATGTGCAAGTGCTCCCATCATGGAGTTCCAAAATGGGAACAAGTCCAATCTTTTTACCATGGGCTCCATGACGATATCAAACTCTTTATCAATGCGACCTGTGGTGGCAGCATCATGGATCAACATGAAGACACGATTTAGGAAATTCTCGAGAACATGTGCGAGAAATCCCTGAATAATGAGTCATTGGGTGTGTACAACTAGACGACCAACCGCGCATTGACAAATAATCGGGGGGCTGATTGTGCAGCAATTATAAACCCTAATTCGCCTGAATTAAGGTAGAACCAAGCTTGACGTGGGCATTCTGCATGCAGACACATCGTACTTCGCATCTTAGATGAGTTATATGTTTTATCCATAATAATGTGCTATTTGAGAGGTATTATTAATTGCAGGTAATCTAGGGTTGCGGATCAGCGATCCAACCCTATGGATCTATTTAGAATAACGACGAGAGTCCAATGCATCCAAAAGCACATCAATCAGACTCCCATAGCACCCTAAGGAGTCCGCAGAAAAAGCAGGAGCCAACGGGAAATTAAAGAATATCCAAATCTTAGATGAAAAATCCAACCGTGCGGATGGATCCGAATGAAGGTTCGCAATCCAATGGTGCAGAAATCAACCAAATCGAAGGCCTACGTCATCAGATACAAGAAGAAGAAGATGGACGGTAACAATGGTGCCATGTGGCACCATCACAGTCACCCCCTCACCGTGCCTCATTTGGGAAGGAGAACTACGAGTCGTTGGATCATCATCCAACGACCCGCAGTTCTCCATCCAACAGCTGCGATCACAGCCACGTGCCCGCCCTCAATCACATCATTAGACGAGACAAGATCTCGACAGTTGGATTCCCATCCAATGACTGAGAGCGTGTGCCAACAAAACCTCAGCGCAACCAACTCATAGGAGTAGGATGTTGGTTAGCGCTTTCTCCACGGGACGGGCAGTGAGGGATCGAAGCGCGCCCAATGTGGATTTAGGAGAAGCGACGAGCGTAGAAGGAATTCACCCGTCGGATCTCCATCGAGTGGCTCTGCAGCGAACGCATGGTGAAGAGCGGGAGCGTTGGATGCAGAATGCGTGCAATGACGTGTGCGGAGACACGTGTGCGAGCACTTTAGGATTCAAAGGCATGATGGAGCATGCGTTTAAGCCATCCGATCTTATGATCAGACAGCTGAGATTGGGCACTCAGAAGAGGCGAGCAGCAAAGGAGAAGAAACGAAGGCACGCGTGTGGGCGATCTGCAGTTGTGCAATGGAGGATCAACACTTCACATGCTGCCACGTGGCAGCACAAGATTCAACCGGGGATTAAAGAAGGATTTAGAATTCTTAATCAGGGCCGTTGATCTCTCGATCAATAGATCCGATTAATCCAAGGCATTTGCATGAATTTAAGGGGCCAAAAGCCTTCCTTTCCCCCACCAAAGCTATAAAAAGAGGCCAAAGGGCCCCCTTTTGAAAGGCACTTCTCAAAATTCTCTTCTTCTTCCTCCTTTAGCCTTTCTTTCTTCTTCTTCTTCCTGTCTTCTCTGCATTCGTCTCTGTACCTCTGTCTGAAGCATCTGTTGGGCCACCACGACGAATTGTTGCTACTCTTCTCAACCTCTCTGGAAGGCCACCACAAACTACCCGTGGTGCCCTCATTCTATTAGATTAGTAGTAGTTTACTTTCATGTTTTCATTCTATTACATATATGTCAGATTCGATCTCTTTATAATGTGAATATTATTGATTGTTTCTATTCTTTAGTAATCATCTTTAGAATAAGTGTATGAAATCAAAAGTGCTTTCTGCCTCCCTGTGATCGATCGAGACTCACCAAGTTCCGTTAATTTATTTGCTCGAGATGTATGTCGTGCTATAGTACAATGTGTTAATTTTCTACGCGATCTACACCGTGAGCAATTGGCACCATTATCGGGGAGGCAAGGAGACTTTTGATTTTATCTCTAATACATTATTTCTGTGAGCAGGAACAATGACATGAAGTAGTGAACGAGGAAAAGCGGGCACTACAAAAATCAAGTGCACACATTCCTATTAGAAATTCAGCCAGAAAGTAATGCTCTAAAAATTCTAAAATTTGGACTGGAACTAGATCTCCAAATTATCCTTCCAATGCCACCTTCCCCAAAAAGAAATTTCTTTTTGTGGAATTTTTAAAAATTTGTGGGGTATATACTGGTCAGATTAATTGAAAACAAAACTTTTACAAACTTTAGAAATCAATTCTGACTAACATACAAATCAGATTGACTCAAAATTTGTGGGGTGTGAAAGATAATCAAATTAGATTTTCATATCATATTTTTGCAAAATTTTTGGAGTACAGTTGATATAGTTTCCAACAGAAAAACCAACATGGGATCTAAATCCAAGATTTGACCCCTGGTTAGCTAAAAATTCATAACTAATTGTTGGAAATAGAAAAAAAATTTGGAAAAATACCCTCTTAAAATCTTATTGCAAAGGGAATTTTCTTGCAAAATTTCAAATCGTTTGGATTTCATCTTAACTTCGAGTATACTTTTGAATTGTGGTCTTCAATTTGAGAAGGAACTTAGAGGTGCATGAGCCATTATGATCACATTGACTAACTTGGACTTCGACAAGCCCAAAAGTTAGTTGGTGAGGTGAGTCACCTTGTGGACTGCCCACCATCTACTATATTGAAGAGATAGGTTAAGAATTCACGAAAGTACATCAAATAACCTGCATTTGGCTTGAAACTACTAGGTAGTTCCAACCTCTCTTGCAAAACCTGGTGACTCAGCCTGTGGGATAGTGTCAAACGACAACGGCTGTGAGATAATGGAACTAGAGGTGAAAGTTGAAGGAAGAACCTTCCTCGCAGTCCCCTCGTAACCAGACTAGCCGAGTTAGCTTGAGAGGTAGGAATTCCTTACAGTTGGCCTCTCATCGAATTTTCAATAACACAAACTTAAACGAAAAATCAGGTCATCTGATCTAAAGGACCACTCTGATTAACAAGGCCTTAGCCTTGTTCTACTTGTCTACACCAACCCTTTTAGTTGGTGTATGCACAGAAGAAGGTCATTAAGACCTGAACTTGCAGGACCTTGGGAACCAAACCCAAGGCAGTAAAGGCAATTTTTGCCTGACCTCTCTTCTCAACCTTCTTCCATCAGATTAGCTGAGATGGCTAATCCCGGTCCCTGAGTTTGTTAAGACTTTGAGAATCACGACCCAATGGTTTGTCTAGAAGCCAGGGTCGAGGAAACAGAATAGAAATATGAGCAAAGCATCGACCGGATTCTCACGACACTCGATAGGATACAGCATCCATCACACGGAGAATAATTACGGGACTTCTATGATCCGGCAGCAATAATCATAGCACCTCAAGTCTGGATTCCTGTAATTGGAGATGCATTCAAGGTAAAGCCGAATATCATAAGTCTAATTCAGAGTCATTTCCATGGAAACTCGAATGAGGATCCCTTCCAGCACCTCAAAAGCCTGAGTCGAATTGTAGAGTCAGTTCGACCTAGGAATATAGATATTGGAATTGTTCTCATGAAGCTTTTTCCCTTTTCTCTCAAGGATAATGCTACTTATTGGTTCAAGACCATCGGGAGGCCAATTGGAACCTGGGAAGAATTACATCGTGAATTCCCCCAAAAGTTCTTCACGATCGGTTAAACAAATGCTATGAAGCACGCAATCACGACCTTTGCTCAAGGCCCTAGAGAGAAGCTACATGACGCCTGCGACAGATTCCACGATCTTCTTAAGAAGTGCCCACACCATGGTGTACCCAAATGGCACCTTGCGCAAGTATTTTACCATGGGCTGGATGACACACATCAGTACCTAGCTGATGCATCTAGCGGTGGGAATTTTCTCGCGAAGGATGAGAACAGTGCATTTGAACTATTCGAGTCCTTAGTAGAGAACTTGATGAACGCTGCATCAATGAACCAGTTCCAGCAACCTGGACAACAACGAGTTAATGTCCACGATGCTCAAGCCGAGTTTGCCCGAGCCGACATGGACATTATTACCAAAAGGATGGATAAGGTGGATCTGCTCGATAAGAAGCTCGATGAATTAATGCGAGCGAGATCCAATTCTTCTGGCAGCACTGCTCCATCTTACTCCTCTCAAGCATCCTGAGGGCCCTCTGCTCATACATATCGGATCCCTCAGGATGTTTTCTCTCCATCTTCGTCGGATCCTGCATACCAGGAACCCGTGAACAATATGGATTTGGCACCGTACAATCAGGGTTATGCACCACATGATGATGCAAGGGCGTATTCTTTTGATGAATTCTCATATGAGAGATCTTCGGCTTGCAAAGATGTCAATGCCATTCAGGGATACAAGTGTAACAACCCTTATTCTGAAACATATAACCTTGGTTGGCGCTAGCATCAAAATTTCGCTTGGTCTGGAAACCCACAGAGACTGAGTCAAGCTCCACACTACCAAACCAGATAATACAGGAATGCACAGAACATGTATCCTAGGTAGCAGTCATTCTTGTCTCAGCAGCAACAGACAAGCTCTATCTATCAGTCGTTGCACCAACCTACCAACTATCCTCCAAGACAGGCCGACCCTTTGGAGTCGTTGAAGGAGGAATTGCAGGCATCAATTCAAAAATCTACTCATGACAACCTCCAAATAATGAAGGCAATGGTTGACCAAATACAGAGCATATAGAACACGCAAAACCAGATGATGCAGGAGCATAAATCACAGGAGCTTTGCCCTCCCAACTTGTCCCAAGCCCAAGATATGTGTAGAATCAGGGTGCCTCACCTAGATTCCAAGCACCACAAGGATAGGCACACGCTGTTATGCAATCATCTCCCGCACCTCCAGGTTATGGGCTCGATCAACCACCTTTGTTGCCACACCCTGTGTATCCAAACCAACCTGCTCCTCTGCCGCTGCATGGATAGCACGCCGATGCAAAAGCTGTCACCTTAAGGAGTGGAAAGACTACATAGGACCTACTACCTAGGAAAGCAGGTAACGATTTTCTTGTGCTATACCACGAGATGGCTCACAACCCTCTTCCTCTCACAAGCTATCTTCATTAGATAAGGGAAAGAAGCCCCTAGACCCTGAAATTCCTGTTTCGTTTCCTGCGACCCTAACACGAGATTCAGCATGGAAAAAGGACATGCGGAATTTTGAGGACCTGAAATCTATGTTCAAAGAAGTTCACATTCAGGTCCCTCTTCTCGAAGTGATAGATCACATCCCAGCTGTTGCTAGGTTCTTTAAGGACTATTGTACTCCGAAGCTACAACAGAGGATCAGACGACAAGCGGTATTATCTGAGGAAGCCAGCGCAGTCATTTAGCTGACTTACCGACCAAAAAGAAGGACTTGGGCACACCACTGATTTCTTGTTTTTTGCAAGATTCCCCTTTTGATAGGGCCCTTCTTGATTTGGGGTCGTCCATCAGCCTAACTCCCACCGCAGTATTTGATTGATTTTGATTTGGGGAGTTAAAGCCCACCTCAGTTACTATTAGGAGCACTTGATCAGGTTTTCAAAAGGTCGAATTGTAGTACAGTCGAAAAAGCATTCAAAACAAATAAATTTTATTGCTTGAATTTTAAGTCTGAGGTCGAACATAGGAAGCAAATGGAGTTCAAGCACTAATCTCAATAATAGATGTAATTTGAACACTTAAAATTACTCAAAATCTAATACAAAATGTAAAGCAGGAGTTTATGAATAATAAAATGTAGCATAAAAGAGGAATTGGGAAGAATTGGATAAAAGTGTTTGATTCTTCTTTCTTCTTTTGCTTCTTCTATTGGCTCTTTCTTCAGCTTCCTCTTTAGCTTCTTTTCTTCTTCTTCTATCCTTCTTTCTTTCTCTGGCTCTTCTTTCCTTCTTTCCTTTAATGTTCTTCTTAGGTTCTCTCCTTTGGCGAGTGCCTTCTTTCTCTTCTATTCTTTCTTTGGCTTTTATTTTCTTCCTGCCTTCTCCTTCCTTCTTCTTTCCTTAGCTTCCTCTTCCTTCTTCGGCTGTGCCTTCTCCTTCCTTAGATCTTGTTTGCCTTAGCTTCCCCTGTGGCTCTTTCTCCTTCAGCTATCTTCTTCAGCTTCCTCCTCCTTAATTGCACCTTTGGCTTTCCCTGGCTTCGCCCTCTTTCTTCTTCCTTTCCCCACAAGCAAGTGCAAAACCTACCCCTACCCTCCCCCATGAATGCTCTCTCTCTTTTCTCTCTTAGGCTTGCTCTACCAAAGCCTTTCTCGGGTATACAGGTCGAGTTAACGTGCCCAGGTCCAGGTGCATCGGCATGGGTGATGTGCGAGGAGTGCACGGGTTATCGGGTCAAGCAACTAGGTTCATGGAGGAGTTAATCGTAGACGAGGCATGGATAATTGGGATGGACCTCACCCTTGACACAATTATAATTTATACCACACAAGGCGCTCCAAACTTACCAAGGTGGGACTAAAAGTCCCACACGCTTCCTCACGCGCCCATAGGGGATGTCTTGCTTGATTGCAGCAGATGTTGTTCCTTGCAGTTAATGCGGCTTGATCGTGTTTTAACAGTTAGTTACATCGTAGTATAGGTGACCAAGCGTTGTCAACAAGTAAAATTTATTACTCGAAAATCTAAGTATCTGAGGTTGAACATAAAGAGCAATTAGAATTTATTACTAATCTCAAGAACGTAATTGAACACTTAGAGTTACTCAAAACTTAATTCAAAGTATATATGCATGAGTTTAAAAGTTAATTGTGGCAAAAATAAGGAATTTGGATGTCTGATCATGGGATCAGATGTCTTAAAAAGATGTTTTCTCCTATCTTGTTCTTGTTCTTCTTCTGACTTATGATTTTCTTCCTTTCTTCTTTGCGCTTCTTCTTCCTTGTTTCTTCTATACAGTTCTCTTGCCTTGCTTCTATCTTCTTATTTTCTTTCTCCTTTTCTCTGTGGGTCTTCTTCTTCTTCCTTCCTTAGTTCTGCTTCCCTTCTTTTTCTGCTTGTCTTTCCCTTCCTTTATTTCTTCTTCAGTTCCTCTTTTCTTTGGCTTCGCTTCTTCCTTCTGCCTTGCCTTTCTTTTTCCTCTGCGGAGCTTCCTTACTTCTACTTCTTCTCCTTCACTTGCAGCGGCTAAGTTCTTGCTTCCTTCTTCAGTTCCTTCCCTGCACAAACTGAAGAGAGCAAAACCTACCCCTCTACCCACACCTGCGTCTCTCTCTCTCTGTTTATCACTCTTTAGCATGCTCTTCCAGAGCCAGGTAATCGGGTCGGGTCGTGGGCCTGGGTCCAGGTGCACCGGGGTGGGTGTGGTGCGCGAGGAGTGCTCAGGAGGGTATCGGGTCAGGTCACCAGATCTGCGTGATGAGCTCACGGACAAGGCGCGTGTATAGGTGAGGAACCTCACCCCATGTGTTCTTGGAGGCAACCAGCCGATAGCACAAAATCAATTTGAAGTACTCAAAGAGATTACTGCTTACCGAGGTGGGACTATTGTTCCACCACTCTTTCTCGCACGCCCGCAACAGACCGTTCCTCCAATTGCAGCAACTGCAGGTCTCTCGGCACCACTTGCTGGGACAACTAGATGCGCAAGACCTCCCCGAGTTTGCTGGACCTGGAATCCTGGAGCACTACAGCCTGGAACAAGCGTGCAACCTCCTCGAGTCACCGCTAATGGCTGCTGAAGCTCGAACCCTGCCTGACACAAAAAGGGCCTTGCGGCTCTATCAGACCACAGGAGCACCTTCATCGTGTCACGGGGAAGGTGAGGCAGTAGGTGGCAGGCCGCGGGGTGGCCTAGGCGTGCGTGCCTAGGTCACTCTGTGGCCGGATGGATGGGTTAGGTCGGGGGGCAGTTGTGGTGCTGTAAAGGGTCTGTGGACAAGTGGAGGATGTTCAATGAAGTGTGGCAGAGGTTATGCGGTGGTTGGCGAGATGTGTGGGGCTGCGGAGTGACGGAGGCGTCTCGCTGGAGGGTGGCCGGAGATGAGGAAGATGGTGGTGGATAGCGGCGGTCGAGGAGCGTTTGGTGAAATAGGATGAGGGAAATGAAAGAGGGGATAGAGATGAACAGTTCTAACCTAACTAAGTGGACGAAGGGGGCGAGAGGGCGGTTGGCAGCGCCTGCTATCGTTGGAGAAAAAGTCATCCAGTGGAGGAAGATGGTGGTCACGACGGAGCTAGGGAAGCGCACGCGGGTGCTGCACGACGCGAAGGAGGATGAGGAGGACAACTCTGCCACTGGTATTGTGGCAGAGTGACGTGGAAGAGGAGAGAGGCTCGTCGAAGCTCACTGGACCCCTTAACCAGAGGAGAAGATAGGATTTGAATGTGTGACATAATTTACATGTTATGCACATTGAGAAAAATGTAATGGACAACATTTTAGATGTATTAAACTTAATAGACAACCCAAAGGATATAGTTAAAATAACGAATGATATGAAAATTTTGGGTAATCGTCCTGTGTCGCACGTTTAAGAAGGCGACTCTCACTTTCTAGAAGCTATATACAGTCTTACCGAAGAGCAGAGGCAAAGGACTTTCTCCTTCCTGAAAGACATTCAGGCTCCAAATGGGTATTCGACCCAGCTTTCACATTGCGTAAATGAAGTGTAAAAGAATACCATTGGGTTAAAAAGTCATGATTCTCATGTGTACATACAAATCTTATTTCCACTAGCAATACATGAAGTGATGTCTAATCTAGTACTCGATTCATTTACGGAGACGAGTAGATCTTTTAAAGTCAAATGTTCCAAGACATTAGATCTAGAATTGCTAGAGTACTGGGATAAACAAATTGTAATCAAACTTTGTAAAATGGAGTAGATTTTTCTGCCTACATTCTTTGACGTGATGGTTCATGTCATGCTTCATCTTACGAATGAAGCAAGAATTGCTGGACCTATGCAGTACAGAAGAATTTATCCAATTGAATGAAATTTAAAGAAGTTGAAAGATTATATCCTAAATAAGGCAAAGCCAGAACGGTCAATCGTGGAAGGATATCTTGCAGTGGAATATATTAACTTCTATGCCATGTACATAAATGAGATAGACAATCAATTTAATAAACTTGAATGAAATTATGATGGAGGATTTAATGGTAATGATGAAGACTACCTATCCATATTTGACATTGGAGGAAGGTCGATCCTCTGCATCGAGTTCAAGTCCATCTTGGAAATGGACTGACGATTGGCTCACTTGTACATTCTGAAGCAAATTACAGAAGTGGATGAATTTTACAATGAATTTAAAGAATCCTCTGATCCATCTACACACGAATTTCAGTTCCTCGATTGGTTCAAGGATCATGTAAATAAATTGAAAGAACAGGGAGATCCATGGTGGGTACAAGATTTTAATGTAATTGTCGATAGACCTTTGACATACGGACGTTATCATTTGGGTTATATAATTAATAGGTTCAGATTCAAAGTAAGGTCAGTTGATGATGCGAAGGCCATGCAACAAGTGGAAGTCATCGCCAATTGTGACCAAAGTACTGGTTGTGATGGGTATTATGATCAAATTAAAGAGATTGTGCAAATGAGTTTCAGATTTGACTGTAGGGTGATTTTATTCAAGTGTGATTGGTTTGATGCTTTCAAGAGAGGCATTGGATTCAAAGTGGATAAGAAACACGGTTTCTTGAGTTTACGTAAGAATCATCGGATGCTTCAGTCATCAGAACCATTTACATTAGCTTGTTAGGTAGTATAAGTATTCTACATGCCTGATAATAGCAAAAATGGGTGGATAATACCCATTAGAGCTCTACTGCATGAACAATATGATGTGGGAAAAGATCTCAACCTAGATGTTGAATCTGAAGCATATCAGCGAAACCCAAAAAATGAAGAAGTTGCCCCTGGTGCAATTGACAGTAATATATAAGGTAATTTGTCAAAAGTATTAATCCTTAACCCACAAATAAAATTATGTTTTTCAAATTTTTAGCTATAAGTTTCGTTTATTTGTTCTTTAAATGTATCATTTTCTTCTCAAAGCTTATGTTTTCTTCTTTTTGAAACTGAGTTTTATTTTATTGCCTTCTTTTATAGGTTTCCCGAGTTCTTTGAGTTCCTTTCAAATTCTTCCACCATGTACACGATGGTGAGTTTTTTCTACCACTTCCTTAAAATTTTGTAAATGCACGTTAGTTTCTTTCATTGATTATGTAGGGTGTGCTCACTATATATATATATATGATTCATGTGACTCTTTTTTACTATGTGGGGTGTGCCTGATACGCCTACTTTAGTGGACTAATTTAGAGCCTAAGTACATGATTATTTGGACGTGACATCAGTTTAGATCATACACTACATTCATAAATTAGTTAAGCTCGTGTGTTGACAATCTGGCATTTTTCTTTAATTGGTACTACATGCATCCATGTCATTAATTAATGTATACTCATTTCTATGGCATGAATTCATTGTATCCCATCTCAATTGGAATGCCATCATGACATTTAATTTTTTCCAACATAAAATGGGCAAGAAAATCGTCATAGATTCCCTCTTAAAATTTGCTTTATTTTCACTCTTATCGTTTTTGGCAAGCCTACTATAAGAAGGAAAAAAGGACTCATATATTTGGCAGCAATCCCTCTTCGATTCCTCTCCTTATTTTCCCCTCAAATTTCTTATTCTCTCTTTTCTCTCTCTTTATAACAAGACATGGGACCACAGGGAAGGATTATCTCCCTCCTCAAGTGGAGAGCCCTCTCTCCATGAACAACAAACCACCATCTCCCCCATCGGCAACCAATAGAGAATCATCTTCTTCCAACAGAGGGGAGAACCTCCCCTGCACCGTGTGCCACCACCAACCACCTATTGCGCTCCACCCGTCCACCATCGACTATGTTCTTCCTTGACATCGACCTCTTCGCTACCATGCATCCACACCATGATTTCCACCTAAGAACAGCATTGTGCATCATCCTTCCTGCAAATGATCGTGACAGCCTTGCATTGATAGCGTGTGCAAATCAATGTGCTTCCATGACCACCTCACCATTACGACTTTCGCAACCTCCTCCTCTCTAAGCACTGACTGCGCCACTACCACTGCGTTCTTCATGAACTATTCTTCTTCTTCTTCATCTACATTACTTCTTCACCTCCTAAAATGAACCTAACATCTCCACCTCCCACAGCACCTCTCCTCAACATTGACACCCCACTAATGCCACCATCTGCCACGCACGGCTCCGCGTGTGCGCAGCCAGCCCGCGTGCACCACCAGCCCTCGTGCACCCTCTCGCGTGCCCTCACATCGCCTACAGCCACTCCAAGTGCGGCACCAGCAGCAATAGAGTAGCCCCCACTGGCTACTCCTCTCCGTAGCCGTCACTCCCCACCGGCTAGACATCCTTGCCGTTACACGAACATCGATGCCCCCATCTGCCACAGACGACCACTCCGAATGCGCGTCTTTAACCTTGCATCAGGCACGGGCAACCACAGACCACGCACCCAACCTCTCTTATTCTTCTCCTTCTCCGCCGATAGAGAAGAACCCAAACTCGATGTGGCTCCTCCACACACAGCCAGCCCCTCTGCCCTCTGGTCTATGCACCATCGATGCCATCCATCTCGCCCTTGAGCTTCGGACCACCCTCGACCTCGTGTAGTGGCGCCTACAGTTGCTGCTCATCATCAGTAGACCTCCTTGCCAACGAGCTTCTTCTCCTCTGGCTGGCCGCCATTGCCAACAAACAACCACACCATGATCACCCATGCATTGCCCTCGTCACCAGTGACCTCCATGTGCGGCCGTGCCTCTTGCTGTTCTCTCCTCTTCGTGCACGCACATGGGGGTGGTTTCCCCTATTTTGGGTTTAATTAGTAATTAAATCTATTTGCCATTGCCACCAATTTGATTTTTTATTTCTCATTATTTTTATGATGGTGAAAATTGTGGCTGAACCCTTACACTCTTGCGAAGTTGCCTGATTCTTCCTTATCTCTTTATTGCGCATTAGATTTTGATACGGACTTGGCATCTATGTGATGAGTCCATTTTAATGGACTAGTATTACGCCTAAGTAACTTTAATCTTACCTTTTAGGTTTGTTAATAAATACATTAAGTTATAGAATGTTTTCATGCATTATGATTTATATTTACATCTATTTTACAGCATTCTATAACTTAAAATGTAATGATTTTTTATTTTTATGTGTAGGAATGATATTTAGAAAGAACAAGGAGGGGGGGATAAATTTCCCCAACAAACAACCGGTGGCATATTTTTACCCCCATCCTCTGGCCACCCTCAACAGCTGTCGGCCATAAATAGCAAAGGGATTTAAAAATCCCTTAACTCACGCATGCAGGGGGAGGAGATAAAGAGGTTGGGAAATATTTGATAGCAGGCATCTTCTTCCTCTCTCTTGAGGGGATCCACCTTCACCACCGTGGAGAGGGCTGACCCTGCGAACCAAGAGTGCACTGAAGTCACCCTTCTAGCCTGTAGCCACCCCACCCGTGCCTGCAACAGCGCCATCATGCCTCGCAGGTGCAGTCCTCTCACTGTAGGCACACCCGCACAGTGCCTCCACCTTGTGCGCCCGCCATCGCCTGCAGGCTTGTTCAGGCGCATCGCCCCACCCGTGCCCCTCCAGTGCCCGTAGGCATTACCCCCTCTCCAGCACCAGACCAGCATCCCACCTTCCAGGCCTGCACCCCTCCAGCGCCCACAACAGCGTGCCCCCCCTCTCCAGTGCCATCACCACCACAGCGTGCCCGCCTCCTCCAGCACCCTTCACCGCAGGCACTGCACCACTCACTGTAGGCATGCCACCAGCGCTCCTGCCTGCAGCATGCCCTCGCCACCCGTGCTTCAGCCTGCAGCGTGCCCTCACCACCAGCACTCCGACTACAAGCGTTGCTGGAGCTCACCGCCCATGCGTGCCCTCTGCAGACCGCCCTTGCTCCTTCTGCCCCGCAGGTGCTCCCAGCCAAGTGCGCGCAAGGGCGCAAGACAGCAACCGCCTACAAGCGCAGCGCCTCCCTGCAGGCAGCAAAGGCCACGCCTTGCATCCGCGTCCAGCGCGCAGCCAGCCGTGCGGCTGCAATAGTGGCCATCCTCCTCCAACAGGCCGGCGGCCATCCTCCTCCGTCCGGCCGCCGCGTCACCACCGTTGCATAGCCCTCGTCGAGGCACACCTCCCTGCCGACTCTCGCGGCCAATCGTGCACGGCCGCACACGCAAGAAGGAGAGAGGAGAAATCGTCTGTTTTTGCCTCCATTAATAATTACATTCAATGCCATTGCCAATTTTATATTAATATTTTATTCATGACACATTGCATTGATGCACTCAGACTTTCCTGAAATTATTTTACTTGTGTTATGTGCATGATTCTACCTTGAATTTCAAATTAGAATTGCATGAAAGTTGAATTTACATGATATGCCATTACACATGCATCATACACATGTTTTTGGAGCTTAATTCCTAACATGAAAACTACATAAATACCCCTGAACCTTTAAGGAAATTGTAAGCTTCATTTAAAATAGCATATTCCTCACATTAAAGTTACAGAAAAGTCTGCGAACTGTGTATTCCTTGACTCGTGAATTTATTGGTCTATTCCTCCCTGTGGATATGACATCCTTTATTGTTGTTTAAATTCATATCTATGTTAATTTTTGATTGAGAGATTTCCACCACATTAATTACAACGACATATTCTTCTATTGCTATCATAAGTAAGCGAAAATCTCTCCGTCAAAAGGACGCCGTTGCCAGGGAGGCAACAGATGCAATAGATTCACTTCCTTATTTTTGAATATTCTGAGTTGTGAAATTATCTGATCAATTTTTTTTTACTATGCTAGGAATCTAACGAGGCGACGAGGTGCAACAGAGCGGCGACAGCAACCACGAGCTAAACCACATGAGGGAAAGATGTAGGAGACCAAGATCCTACTTTCACAAAAAATTCTCCATTGTCACAAAATTTATTTCTGTCTTTTCGCCCTTGTAGTAATTGGGGTTGAATTTTTGGGGGTTTGTCCCCACATTCTTTAGGTACTAGGGCTTACATTATTTTTTTCACATGCGTGATTCTATTTTCTACTTGCCTGCCTTTAAAACCAATAAAGAAAATATCGAGCTGCCTATTTAGAAGTTGCATGCCCTTAGGTGCATGCATTTAGGGGTGATTGAGTAGCACATTAGATCTTATTATTGCATTGCAAGCATATTAGCACGAAGATTGCTGGAGACAGGTACACCGTTCTAACTTTTGCATCCAGCTCCTGTTCACGCATTTGCATTCAAATTAAAATTCAAGACCACCAAGTTTGAATTTACTAATTTAGTGGTCGCATAACTAAAAGTGGGACTGATAATCAGATTCAACCCTAAAAGCAATTCACATTTGATCTTATTCTAAGGGACTTGTCTGTGATTTCAAAAGAAATTACAAAGATTTGCGGAGTGTTGCACACTTTTGACACTGAGCACGCACATTAGGCACCGCACTAAGGCTTGATCCCTTAAGGCTATATGCACCGATCTCTTTATCGATGCAAACCCTCCTGTTGTGCTTTGTGGTGGTGGTGATAATATCTTTTGACCAAGTGTTTTGATACTCCACAGAGGGGGACACCCCTTAAAGGAATAAGAGGGTAGTTAAGGGGCACCGCATACGCATCACCTCAAAGGAAGGGTTCTCCCTACTTGCATCCCTTTGTTTGTCCTTTGAGTAACTTCTCACTTGATCACCTGGGAGTATCAGCAAAGAAAAGTATAAGTCCTATGGCACTCGAAGGTTGAATTAAGGCACGTAATTGTAGGGAAAAATGTGTTTGGCCATTTTTATTAACTAATTCGACCTCCGCAATAAAGAAGCTTAAGATTTCAAGTCCACACCCCTCTTATACCACTTACGTGGGAACGGAGGGATAAGTCTTGATCTTTTGACTTATCTTTGAAGTGGAGGCATCTCTTACTCAATAAGAACCTGAATTATGTTTTGTATGCTTGGTAGATGCTCTCTTGAGGGTAGTCTAGTGTTTGATCCTGAGCCTGAGAGAATTCTTAGGACAGGTCACCTCGGAGAGGAAAAATAAGGAATGGTTGAGCAAGGTGCAAATCAACAAAGGACCCTAAGGGACTATTTTATTCCAACTAACCAACCTGCATAAGCACTAAGATGACCGGCAGGGGATAAACCATATGAGATCAAGAGAAGTACCATATCTTTGTTGGCCTCTTTTTATGGTACTACTAGGGAGGACCCCTACCGGCATTTGGAGGAATTCACCGAGGTCTGTTCCACGGTGAAGCTCCAGGGCTTTACTGATGAAGCTCTGATGAGGACTCTATTTCCTTTCTCCCTAAAGGATAACGCCAATCACTGGTATCATACCCTCGATGCAAGGGTAAATGATTGGGTCACCCTTAAGGGAGAATTTTTGAAAAAGTATTTTTGTATGAGTAAAACCAACCATTACAGAAGAGAGATTACGGGTTTTACTCAACAGGAAGGGGAGCAATTTTATGAGATTTAGGAGTGCTTTAATGACCTTCTTAGGTTATGCCCCCACCATCAAGTGCCAATATGGCAGTTGGTCGAAAGGTTCCATAACGGATTATCTGAAAGGCATAGGCAAACCATCGATGTAGCCTGTGCAGGAACCTTCATGACTAGAACTAAGGATGAAGCCTGCGCATTATTTTAAACATTAAGTGACAAGTCCATACATCTATCCTCTGCCTATCAAGAAAGAAAACCATCAATCTTGCAGAGGAAGATAGAGGCCCAAGAAGTTGTGGCTTCTCAAGATTTGGCTTATCAGATTGAACTATTGAATAAAAACTTTCGTAGGCTTTTAGCAAACCCCGGCATGAACCCCCAAGCAGCCTCTATTTTTCAGGCTTCAAGAGAATGCTCCATTTTCCAAAGCACAACGCACGCCACTGCAGAGTGCCATCAGGCAAACCAATTCCCTGAGTTGATTCAGGCCAACTTGAATGTGGCCCAAGGTTTCCACCCCCTCGCAATAACCCTTACTCCAACACTTATAACCCAGGGTGGCGGAACCATCAAAACTTCTCTTGGAAGCAAGGTGATGCTTCTAACTCAGGGAATACAAGACCCTTACCTCCCTAGCCCATACACCAACCTTCTTATGAAAACCCTCCTCCGAATAAGCCCTCTGAGATGGATGAACTGAAGGCCATGATAAAAGCAATGCAAGAGCATTAGAATATGGTTATCCAATCTCAAAATAAGATGATTACTGATATGCAATCTCAAATTGGTCATCTTACTGAGGCAGTTAGGCAATGTGATCTGGGGAAACTACCAAGCTCCTTTAAGGAGAACCCTAAAGGCAAGGGGGTTGTATTCAGGGAGCATGCCCAAGCAGTGACCGTGTTGAGGTGTGTAAAAAAGATTGACAAGCCTGATAACACTTCTATGGTTACATCTCAGAATTCCCCTTCCACACCAGACCCGACTTCCATCTCAACCGAGGAAGAGCCACACTGCTCTCCCTCGCACAAAATCACCCACAATGAGGATGTTGTCCTTCCACCACCCCTTTCCCACCATGACGACCCCTCGACCTAGAAGCCGAGGGTGCCCTATCCAAAGCATCTATCTACTCCTGGGGAATCTTCTGTTGGCTCATCTGGAGCCAAGGATAGGATGGAAGAGATTATGGATACTTTTAGGCAAGTCCAGATTAACTTGCCTCTATTGGAAGCAATTAAATAGATTTCGTCCTATGCCAAGTTTCTGAAGGACCTGTGCACCCAAAAGCATCGATCTAGGAAACAGGTCCAAACCAAGGTCATCCTGCCTGACCATGTTAGCTCGGTTCTCCAGCATGGAACGCCCCCAAAAATGAAAGACCCAGGGGCCCCATATATTTTAGTGGTTATAGTTAACCAACACATTGATGAGGCTCTGCTCGATCTGGGTGCGGGGGTGAACATTCTATAGAGCTCTGTCTATGACTTTTTGGGAGGAGCCAAGCTAAAGCCTAGTCCAGTAATCCTCCAGGTTGCAGACAGATTACTTAAGACACCTCGGGGATTGTTGGAAGATGTCCTTGTGAGAGTGGAGGATTTCTTCTTCCCCGTTGACTTTCTGGTACTTGATACTGACCCATCTAATAAGCCCACAAAGTCATCCATTATTCTGGGATGCCCCTTCTTGGCCACAGCCAATGCCTCTATAAATTATAGATCTGGGGCACTTAAAATGGGCTTTAGGAACAAGATCCGGTTGAATGTTTTTGATACTTACAAGCAACCTGGATTTAAAGATTGTTCTCAGATTGAGGTCGTCGATGAAATAATGGAAGAGGCTACTCCAGCACTCTTATGTAGAGATCCCCTTCAGAAGGTCATATCTAAGGACTATCTCTTGATTATTAAAGAAACTGAGAGGGAAATGCCCAAATTAGAAGAGTTGCTGGGGATACACACTGAGTCTCTGTCCCCACCTTGGACTGTGAAGGTAGATCCGCTACCTGAGGAGGGGACATCTCAACTAAATCCCTCAATCCAAAAGGCTCCTGAATTGGAGTTGAAACCCCTCCCGAGCACATTGAAATATGCTTTCCTTGGCCATAATAACACACTCCCCGTTATTATCTCGTCTGGATTATCTGAAGTGCAGGAGGGAGCTTTAGTTGAATGTTTACAAAGGCACAAGGAAGCAATTACCTGGACAATTGCTGATATTAAGGGTGTTGATCCCTCTCTTTGCATGCGTCATATATACACGGACGAGTTCGTGAAGCCTTTCTGAGATATGCAGAGAAGGCTCAATCTAAATATGTGGGAGGTTGTTAAAAAGGAGATTCTGAAAAGGCTGGATGCAGGGATTATCTATCCCATTTCAGATAGTAAATGGGTCAGTCCTATTCACATTGTTCCCAAAAAGGTAGGAATCACTGTGGAAGAGAATGACCAAGGAGAATTGGTGACCACTAGACCCTCAACTGGTTGGAGGGTCTGCATTGATTACCGCCATTTAAACACGGCTGCCCAGAAAGACCATTTCCCCTTACCATTTATCGATCAAATTCTGGAACGATTGGCGGGGAACAAGTACTTTTGTTTTCTTGACGGGTACTCTAGGTATAATTAGATAACTATTTTTCCTGACGATCAGGAGCGTACCACCTTCACGAGTTCGTATGGCACTTTTGCGTTCCGCCGAATGCCATTCGGGTTATGTAGTGCTCCTGCCACTTTCCAATGTTGTATGATGGCTATCTTTTCTGATATGATCGACGAGTTCGTTGAAATTTTCATGGATGACTTCTCCATTTATGGCTCGTCATTTAACCTATGCCTTTCACACCTTGATAAAGTCTTAACCTGTTGCGAAGAGGCAAAGTTGGTGCTAAGCTGGGAGAAATGCCACTTTATGGTCCAGCAGGGCATTGTGTTAGGGCATATAGTTTCCGAGAGAGGATTAGAGGTGGACACCACAAAAATCGATTCCATCTCTAAGCTTCCATTTCCCGCCAATGTTCGTCAGGTTAGATCTTTCCTTGGCCATTCTAGATTTTATAGGCACTTCATTAGACATTTCAGTAAAATCTCTAAGCCACTCTACGACCTGTTAGCGAAGGATGTCTCCTTTGATTTTGATGATAAATGTGACGAGGCATTCCAAGATTTGAAGAAAGCCCTCATTACCGCGCCGATTCTCCAAGCACCAAACCCTCCTGTTTGAGCTTATGTGTGACACTTCTGATTTTGCTATGGGAGCGATCTTAGGTCAAAGGGTTAATGGCAAACCTCATGTGCTGCGTTATGCCAGCAAGACCCTTACGGATCCTCAGCAAAACTACACGGTCACTGAAAAGGAACTACTTGCTGTAGTATTTGCTTTGGAAATGTTTCGGTCGTATCTTTTGGGATCCAAGGTTGTAGTGTTCACTGATCATTCTGACCTAAAGCATCTTCTGGCTAAAAAGGACACCAAACCTCGCCTAATTCGTTGGATTCTGCTACTCCAAGAATTTGACCTAGAAATTAAAGACAAGAAAGGAGTTGAGAATTTGGTAGCAAACCATTTGTCTAGGATCCCTAGTGAGGCATCAGACCCTACTGGCAGTATTCAAGAGACTTTCCCTAATGAGTCTTTGATGGCCGTGGAAGCTAAAACTCCTTGGTTCGCTGACATAGTGAACTATCTGGTCACGGGCATTACCCCCAGTACTTGGGACAAGCAGAAGCGAGACAGGCTTCTCGCTAACGCTAAATTTTATCACTGGGAGGAACCCGAGCATTTTAGAATAGGCCCTGACTAGCTTTTTCGCCGTTGCGTCCCTGGTGAAGAACAAAGATGTGTTCTGAGTTTCTGCCATGACCTCCATTGTGGGGGACATTTTAGTGCGAAGAAGACTACCTATAAGTTTCTTCAGTTTGGCTTTTGGTGGCCCACATTATTCCGAGATGCACATATGTATGTGGGTGCATGTCTACATTGCCAGCAGATGGGAACCATTGGAAAAAGGGATGAGATGCCCCAACAACTTATTCTCCCTGTTGAAATCTTTGATATTTGGGGCATTGACTTCATGGGTCCCTTTCCTGTGTCCTTCGGATATGAATACATCCGTGTGGCTATTGACTATGTATTGAAATGGATAGAAGCCATACCCACGTGAACCAATAATCATTCTGTGGTCTTGGGCTTTATTAAGGCTAATATCATTTCTCGGTATGGGTGCCCAAGGATGATCATAAGTGATGGAGGACCTCACTTTAAGAATGTACACTTCACAAGACTACTCCAAAATTTGGGAGTCAACCACATGATAGCCACACCTTATCATCCCCAAACGAGTGGACAAGTTGAGGTGTCTAATAGGGAGATTAAGCGAATTTTAGAAAAGACTGCCAGGCCTGATCGGAACGATTGGTCTAAAAAGCTAAATGATGCTCTTTGGGCCTACAAAACTACATATAAGACTTCGTTGGGCATGTCTCCTTTTCGTCAAGTCCGTGGAAAAGCATGTCACCTTCCCGTTGAAATCCAACATAAAGCTTATTGGGCTATTAAAAATGTTAACTTGAATCTGGATAAAGCGGGAAAGGCACGTATGTTAGAATTAAGTGAGCTTGAGGAGCTTCATAATGAAGCTTATGGAACTTCTCAAGCTTACAAGCAACGTACAAAAGTCTTCCTTGACAAGCACATCATTAGAAAGACTTTTAAGCCCAACCAGTGGGTCTGGCTTTTCAATTCTAGACTTAAATTATTTCCTGGAAAGCTCAAGTCCCGCTGGGATGGGCCATACGTTGTTATCAATACTTTCCCTCATGGAGCTGTAGAGATTCGGAACCCTATTTCTGGTGCGAGCTTTAAGGTAAATGGCCAGCGACTTAAACCGTATATTACTCTTTCAGATGGCCAGGTTTTGGATGCACTTCAGCTTGAGGAGCCTTAGCTCCTCCCACTCTCCTCCTCAGGTGATATTCTTCTATGTCTGCAATTTTTTTTTCCAATGAGGGCATTGTTAATCTTAGGCTTGGGGGGGTATAACCTGAGAATGTTTATAGCATTTATAAATATTTGCATGCATATATATTTATATGTATATATATTAAAAAAAAAAAATCTCTTTTCTTAAGCTGAATGGGTTAGTCCCTAGTAGAATACCTTTGTCATTGGAGGTTTTTCTTCTTGAATTATTTCTTAAGTTTAGAATCCAGTACATTTATTTCACGTGCACATAGATTGGGTAATGGATCCTTGAGGAAAACAAATAAGTATTTGTAGTCTACTAAACCCTTGGATAGTTTAGGGAGTCAGGCATACTATCTTCTAGTAGATCAACCTCATATTTATGAGATGAAAGTAGAGAGATTACTAGTGCGCTAAGTCTAGTGCAAGGACTCCTAAGTTTTGGACAATTAGATGATGATACTTCAGAGTTAGGCATAGTTTTCACTCTTTGTTCCTGTGTGCATACTTTATGTGAATTCCTGAGAATCACCAAATAAGGCAGATACATAGAGATTGAGTTTTAATAAAGCTATGACTATGGTGGATGGTTATGACCGTCCTTCATAGAGTCCTCGGTTGAAAGAGGGTAATAGTGTCAAAGGTCAGAAATACGCCTGTCCTATCCATTCCTTCCTGGTGCCGAGAATAGGCACTTCCACCAAATAAGCCACACAACATTCTCTTAACCATCATCATCTCTAATAATGCCTCATAAATAAAAGTTTGTATCGTATTATGCTGATTTATAAAAATAAAAAATAAAAAAATTAAAAAAAAGAAATAGAAATAGAAAGAAGAAAAAGAAGAAATAGTTATATTACAAAACAAAGGTCCAAGTTTATAACATAACATTGTTTCTGAGGCAACAGAACACCTATCATGTTCCACCAAATATGACCCATACCTGCCTTTATTATTTCTGATCGCCTGAATACTGGTTGAGGACTTTAACTTAGTTGCAGAGTTATTAGGGCTTTAATTGAAGTGTGGATGCCATGTGAGGCCACCAAACAGTGAGTACAATTACTAAATCTGGCGAGATTTGTGATCTCAGAGAAAAAAAAGGAGTGAGCGCCCAGGAACATCAAGAGAGCACAGTGGTTTAGCCTCTCTCTGAGTTGACTTTTATAAAAGTCTAGAGATCTAGAGTCTATAGTACTAGATTACATGTAGCATTAGAGGAGTGTGTGCCACCAAATACAAATCCATTCTACTCGATATCTCCTACCTAAGCCAAAAGCCGAGGTCAAATTATAGATTATCTTCTACTTTATCCCAACGGGAAGTAGTTGCCTCTCCCGACAGAAATATTTACCAAGGGTGAAGTACGAACTTCCAATGCGAATTAGCTTTATCACTTGGATCTGTTACCTAGGCTATCATCACTTCACATTTGTCTGGATTTCTAAAGTTTTGAAATAAGAAAACAAGAAATCTTCTGATTACTTCTCTTATTTTTTATTTTTGCTAGGGACTAGCAAATCTTAAGCATGGGGGTATTTGATGAGTCCATTTTAGTGCACTAGTATTACGCCTAAGTAACTTTAATCTTACCTTTTAGGTTTGTTAATAACTGCATTAATTTATAGAATGTTTGCATGCATCATGATTTAAGTTTACATCTATTTTATAACATTCTATAACTTAATATGTAATGATTTTTTGTTTTTATGTGCAGGAATGATATTTAGAAAGAACAAGGAGGGGGGGATAAATTTCCGCAACAAACAACCGGTGGCATATTTTTTCCCCCATCCTCCGGCCACCCTCAACAGCCACCGGCCAAAAATAGCAAAGGGATTTGAAAATCCCTTAACTCACGCATGCAAGGGGAGGATATAAAGAGGTTGGGAAAAATTGGATAGCAGGCATCTTCTTCCTCTCTCTTGCGAGGATCTACCATCACCACTATGGAGAGGGCTGACCCTGTGAACCAAGCGTGCACTAAAGTCACCCTTCTAGCCTGCAGCCGCCCCACCCGCACCTGCACCAGCGCCATCACGCCCTGCAGGCGCAGTCCTCACATTGCAGGTGCACCCGGATAGTGCCTCCACCTTGCGTGCCCGCCATCGCCTGCAAGCTTGTTGGAGCGCATCGCCCTACTCGTGCCCCTCCAGCGCCCGTAAGCATTTCCCCCTCTCCAGTGCCAGACCCGCATCCCACCTGCCAGGCCCGTGCCCCTCCAGTGCCCACCACAGCGCGCCCCCCTCTCCAGCGCCATCACCACCACAACACGCCACCCTCCTCCAGCGCCCTTCACCGCAGGCACTGCACTGCTCACTGTAGGCACGCCACCCGTGCTTCCGCCTGCAGCACGCCCTCGCCACCAGCACTCCCACCGTAGGCGCTGTAGGTGCTCACCGCCCGTGCGCACCCTCTGCAAACTACCCTTGCACCTTCTGCCCCGCAGGTGCTCCCACGCCAAGTGCATGTAGAGGCCCAAGCCAGCAAACTCCTGCAAGCGCAGTGCCTCCCTACAGGCAGCAAAGGCCACGCCTTGCGTGCGCGTCCAGTGTGCAGCCAGCCGCGTGGCTGTAGCAGTGGCCATCCTCCTCCAACAGGCCTGCGGCCATCCTCCTTCGTCCGGCCACCGCGTCACCGCCGTTGCGTAGCCCTTGTCGAGGCGCACCTCCCTACCGACTCTCGCGGGCAACCGTGCACGGCCACACATGTGAGGACGAGAGAGGAGAAATCCTATGTTTTTGCCTACATTAATAATTACATTCAATGCCATTGCCAATTTTATATTAATATTTTATTCATGCCACATTGCATTGATGCACTCAGTCTTTCCTGAAATTATTTTACCTATGTTATGTGCATGATTCTACCTTGAATTTCAAATCAGAATTGCATGAAAGTTGAATTTACATGATAAGCCATTATACATGCATCATACACATGTTTTTGGAGCTTAATTCCTAACGTGAAAACTACATAAATACTCCTGAACCTTTAAGGAAATTGCAAGCTTCATTTAAAATAGCATATTCCTCGCATTAAAGTTGCAGAAGAGTCTGCGAACTGTGTATTCCTTGACTCGTGAATTTATTGGTCTATTCCTCCCTGTGGATACGACATCCTTTATTGTGTTTTAAATTCATATCTATGTTAATTTTTGATTGAGAGATTTTCACCACATTAATTACAACGACATATTCTTCTACTGCTATCATAAGTAAGTAAAAATCTCTCCATTACTATGACTGGGAATAATATATATTTGTGATTTCCTTGCAATTGTGCCTCCTTGTGGATACGACTCGCTCTCCTATCAGTGGTTTATTTTAATTATTGACAATTGTTTTTCTGCCATTCAATTTCTACTTCGACAACTTATTTTCTTGAGTGAAAATTATTTCAAGTGAAAATCAACCGTTTAATGCCCACTAGATATATATATGATGCACGTGAATTCTTTTGTTGCTTATGTGGGGTGTGCCTACCATTTGTTATTTGTTGAATGTTTAATATGATAGGAAATGAGAGGAAAGAAGAAGAAGAAGGATGTGGGGGGGGAGGAAATGTGAGGAGAAAAAAAGAAGGAAGTCAAGGGGCGAGGGGGTAGGAAATGGGAGGGGAAAAAAGAATGGTAGGAAATGAGAGGAAGGAAGAAGAAGGAAGTGTAGGAACTTAAGAACACGAGCACACTAGAAGGGCGATGAATAGTGTGGTAAAAATAATATACAAATAAAGACAAACCACAAAAATGAACACCAAATATATAGTGGTTCCCCTCACTTGGGTACTCCACTACTTAAGTCTCCCGACTTAGGATTTTTAACTCGATTCCCTCAACTCGGAGGGAATCAATTAACTAAAAATGAGGCAATTAATAGGTTACCTCAACCCAATTACAAAAACAAATGAGACCAAAATATTACAGGTGTAAGCAAGAAATTTAAAAGCTTACAACTAGAATCCTAAGTCTCCAACAAGAATATATTTAGCAATGTTATACAATAAAAACTAACATGAAAATCAATGTGCAAAAGGAATTGTAGAGAACTAAATTATGTGCCAAAAGAACTTGTTAGGATTCAGAGGAATTCTTGGAAGCTGAAGGCAACAAGCACTATCACCATGCTGCTAATATGGAGAGAATGAGTTTTGGAAGCAAGGGAGGTATATGATTCTTGTGTGTTGTAAAAATGGCTCACAAGGGTCATTTAATTGACCACCAAACAACCCTTCCATGCTCCCTAGCCATTACGGGGGAGTTATGGGTACATTATAACTAGGATTAAACACAAAATAGCCATTCAGAACTAGAACAATGGATAGTTTGTGCCGATACTAAAGTTGTGGTACCGGTACTAGATGCTCACAGTTATTCAGCAGCCAGCACAAAAGAGTCTAGGTATCGGTAGTCAACATTGGTACTGATACTCAGTGCTTCCAGTTGAGTAGCAACTAAGTCACTAGATACCAGTACACATCATGGGTACTAGTACTTGTGACTCATAGGTTTGAGGTATACTAGGCATTGTAACCTGCATATACCGATACTCATCATGGGTACCGGTCCTTGTAAAGTTTAGGCACGAACTGACTCCACCAAATGTGAGCATCAATAATCGATACTCATGATGAGTATTGGTACTTGTTGTTCATAGTTTAAGGCAAAGACACAAACCTGTGCCTTGTAGGTATTGATACTCAAGAACAATATCAGTACTTGCTACATGTACCTTGAATTAGCAACTAAGATCAAATTTTTTGCGCTTTTCAAATCCAATTAATCTTTTAATATGACAAAGAAATGTTTTTAAACTTTTAAACGAGCGATTGTTCGTGAGTTTGATACCTAATTATCTCTAATTTGATTTTACTTCCTATATCAATTTTTCTTATTTAGGAGACATACAAACTTCTAAGTTACAGTCAATAAACAACAAAAAAATCTTCACCAAATTTTATCTTCTTCCTTGTCATCATCCAAGATTGCTATATTCCTATGATTATCCCTATAAATATCACTTAACAAACTCATTAGATTTAAAACAGTTTTGTTAACACCAAAACATAGAAGAGAGGTGGAACTAGGTTGCAACAATCTCCCCCTTTTTTGTGTTGACAAAACAAAAGAAATATACATATTTTAAAGATAGAAATGACATAAGAGAAGGAATACAAAAAACTCCAATAGGAGTGAAACCTCCCCCTCAAACTATGCTTCCTCTTTTAAATATGCCTATTCTCCTTTTCTCCCCCATTTTGTCAACCAAACAAAAAGTAATAGAAGTATGCATAGAAGATGATCAATCATTCATAAAAGATGCTAAGAATTTAACAAGTAAAATAGATCTAAAGTTCATTACATCATGACAAGCAACCAAGGAAAAAGCAAATCGTCTCATACATCAAATTTTTAGAAAGTTTCATATAACAAACTACATAATAGAAATCTTGAAACTAAACTAAGTATGAGTCCTTTTTCTAATGTATTTATGAAGATGAGTTGAAAGTATGACGTTGTCACCGCCATTATCATCACCGCCACTATCATCATCTTCATCATCTTCATCTTCATCTTCTTCTTCATCATCTTCAGCATAAGGATTGTCTTCATCTTCATGAATGCCGATCTTCTTCCTCCTCGTCGTCACTAAGAATAGGTTATTTTTCCTTATTTGTGAAGAGACTTGAGATGGGTCTTGGAAATGCTTTTGTCTTCTTTAACTACATTCCATAGGTGTCTTTGCTTGAGTACGCTTTCATTGCTTAGGTTATTGAGTGGAAGAAGCAAAATGGGAGGACTCAAGAGAAAGAGAAAGCTCGTGGAACTTGCGTTCAATGTGACACATCCAAAGTTGAGATTTGTGAGATTTTGACCAATGTAATTGAACGTGTTAATCATGGTTGGGTCAGTTCCAAGTAAATGAGACAAACTAACCCAAGGCATTTCAGCTTCAGGATATGGGTAAGTCATAGGAAGGAAATCAGAAGATAAGCCTAGAACTTGATGAGAAGAAGAATGAGCACTAGGATCAACTTGCTCATCTTCTTCATCATCACTTGATGATTCTTCTCCAATGGGTTTTACCCCCATTTTCTTGAGAGTGGACCACTAGAAGTGGACCACATTTCTAAGTGGGGTAAAATTGGAGAGATCAACCCTAATCTTGATAAAAATATGAGAGACTAGTATATCAAGAGGAAGGGTAGAAGCATGGTAATGAGGTCTAAGAAAATGTATGAATACCATGTCCTAGTTGGCAGGGAAACTGGTAATAATAACATAGATTAGGTAAAATATTTATAGGAATTTTGTGAAATCTTAAATATTTGGCCCTCAAATTCCATGCTAAAATCCTAAATAAGACTCGAGAAAATAAAGTCATGTTAGGTGCAACCAATGACTTTCCCTGGCAATTAGGTAGCAAAAGAGTTTCATGCATTTGAACAGTGGTAAATTTTTTTTTGAGAGTACAAAATGCATGGCATTCATTTGGACATTGGGTAATTGTTGAAAGACACTTCGGGTTAGTGGTTACCCTTTGACCAAATATAGTAGATGTTATGACTAGATGCCTTCTATTCCCTTGTCCTTGGAGGTTAGCAAAAAATAGACAATTCACATCAGGATAGACTCCAGGAACCTCAGCAAAGAAAGACTCATCAAAGAAATGCATGAGATGTTATTTGGAAAGATGAGTTGTGAAACCATAAAGGTGTACGGAAAAATATTTCCACTCAGCAGGCCTACAATGATGAAGCTTAAGGCCCTTGTACTAATCAAAATTTGATCTTGCATCCTCATTGATGGAAAATTTGTGGAATTCATCTTGAGGTGCTTTTCCTTTACTCTTAGATTTAGGTGTCATCTGTGGACATGCAACAAATCACATAATAGTCATATTAAGAATCAAGAGGCAAAAAGATTTCCATGCATGTTTGTTACAAAACACACATAAACTTGCATGTACTGGCACTAGTGGTGTGTACCAGTATTGGTTGGTTCTGGATCCAACCAGAAAATCGAGCGAGTATCGGTACAGGTTATCAGTACCGGTACTTGCTACTCATAGCAGGAACTACTGCAACTAGCAAGTACCCATACCTATTGATACTCGAAGAAAAAAATATGCAGTAGCAGGTTGAGTTGTGAAACACAAAAAAACAAGATGAAAGATGATCTAGAATGAACAAGAAAAGGAAGGAATACCTTGAATCCTTGAGGAGAGCCTTAGAGTTGGGGATTTTCTTTGGAGGATGCCTTGAAGAGAAAGAGGGGCTAGGGTTTTGAAGAGAAAAAATGAGGCAAGTTTTTACACTAGCTCTATTTTATATGGGATGGGCCATGTGCGAGACACATGATCATTTAATTTTGAATTTCTTTTATTGTAAAAAGCCCCAATTTTCTTCTAATAAAGTAGAATCTCTCTACTACAAGAGGTTTTGTAAAAATGTTGGCTAATTAGTGTTGAATATCTATAAATTCTAAATGAATGACACCTTGCAGTACATTTTCTCAAAGAAAATGATGTTGAACATCTATGTGCTTGGTTTGTGAATGATGTATCGGATTCTTAGATAAATTGATTATGCTTGTACTATCAAATCAAATTTTAGATTGCACAAAAATTAATCCAAAATTGGACAAAGTCTATCTCATCCAAATGACCTAAGAGCAAGCAAGTGAAGCAGCAATATATTCTGCTTCAGTCGAAGAGAGTGAAACACATGTTTGTTTCTTAGAGAACCATGATACCAGAAACTTTCCAATAAAATGACAAGTGCTGCTAGTGCTCTTTCGGTCTGTCCGACTCCCTACATAATCTGCATCACAAAAGGATAATAAGCCTGAGGTCTATGCTTTAAGATAAAAGAGACCAAGATCTCTTGTGCTATTTAGGTATCTAAATATGCTTTTTACTGTGTTTAAATGAGATTCCTTTGGTTTGGACTGGGATCTTGCACATAAACAGGTAGCAAAATGAATATTAGGACTACAGGTTGTAAGGTATAGTAGTGAACCTATCATACCCCGATATTTCTTTTCATCTACCTTCTTGCCAGATAATTCTTCACCAAGAGAAGTAGATGGAGCAATTGGAGTTTCCTTTCCTTTTACATTTCATAGTCAAACTTCTTGAGTATTTCAAGAACATACTTAAATTGACTAATGTAGATTCTTGTGTCCAATTGTTGGATCTGGAGGCCTAAAATGAACTTAAGTTCACCTATTCAAACTCATTTTGAGCTTAACCTTCATAGTCTCTGATATAGACACATCTATTGAGTGTAAAATGCCTATTCCTGCATGTTCCTAGGCTTAGATTTGCATTTCATGTTATAAATATTGCATAGCATGCATCATTCTACATTTAGAGTAGTTGTACATATTTTAGGTTATTAGGTCCTTTTTTATGGTCAGGAGAGAAGAGGATTTGTTTTAGGGCCTCAAATGGATAATCAGACCATATGGATCTGATCAAGACAACGATCAAGCTCTAACGCCTTCGAAATCGCCTAGATCGGAGTCCCGTGGCATCATTTGAAGTTCAAGGAAAATCAACAGCTAGGGGGCAATGTGACATCCATATGGGCTTTAGATGAAAAATTCGACCGTACGGATGGATCCGGAGCAACGATCACAGTCTAGCAATGTGGGAATCATCTCATCTAATCACCATGGCACCCTCTGCAATAGAATGAAGATGGATGGCCTAAATGGTGCCACGTGGTGCCATCTGAACTACCGTTGGGTGTCCTAAGAACTACCTCTTCCTTCAAGTGAGCAATCTTCACCATTGGATTTGCATCCAACGATTGAAGCAGTTGAGCCTCAAAACGTAGCCGCGACCATCTGACTCCTATAGCACATTAGTGAAGCTCTCACCGCTCAACCAGCTCTGCGGGATCTAGTCCCACCGAAGCTCCCAATCCATCAATTGACGTAGACCCACTGCAGTGCATGCGTGCGCACAACCGCAGCTGCGCACAGCAGTAGCGTAGCGCATGCTAGCGCTCATGCACGACACGGTGCAAGGAGCATGGGAGTGTGATGCGCGCAGTGCCAGCAGGGTGTGCCAGCAGGGAAGGGCCGATCTTCAGCGACGTAGGCCTTTAATGATGCTTGCAGCTGTCACTAAATGGCCTACGTAGTGCATGTGCTAGCCAAGGCATTGAAGAGGTGTAGATCTTTTGGCGACAGCTTGAGCGGCCTTTAGTGACGCACGTAGTTGTCACTGAATTTCTATGCACGGGATGCTCTTCCTCCCATTACTATATAAATGCCCCTACACCCCCCATTCCTCTTCATCTCTACCTACTCTACTCCCACCTACTCCTAAGCTCTAGCAAGCCTACCAACACTCCGTTAGAGCTTACTCTCAAGATCCCAAGGCACCTATTAGTGTAGCGAACCTCTGTCTCACCAAATATTCCTCCCTCTTACCATCACCATTCATAGGTTTCCTTGGAGCCATCCTCTTACCTCCATTCCGATAGTAGATCATCTCTGCCTCCTCAACTCCATTCCGAAGCCACGCTGAAGCTTTCCTCTACTCGACATCCTCCTGCATTTCACCTCCATCATCCTGCTCCTCAACTTCTTCGTTCAATCTTCCACTAGGCACTGTCGTCTCGCTGAACAGCCGATTCAGGAGATTCCTTCTCACCTCTTTCCTTTTTTATGCTTTCATAGATCAGTGTAATTGACATTGGAGTAATATATATCATATTTGTTCCATCTATTCTACTTGTCTTCTTATTTCAAAAACACAAAAAAATAACAAAACTTCAAAATACCAAAAACAAACAAAATGAAGCACGGTTTTCAATTAAAGTGAACGTCACCTCTCTGTGTATTAACTGAGACTCCCTTGGAGTTTCAGTAAAATTTTATTTGATAAATGAGTTTTGCAACTACAATGATGAGTTACTCTTGACCCCAATTTCAAACATGCAAAACACATCATTCTTTTTGGCACCATTGCTAGGGAGGCAACAGAATTTACTTTATTGTTTTCTGCACTTCTTTGCATTTACATAGCACTATCCTCGCTTATCTCTAATCTATTGTCTTACAGGTACCCTAGCATGGAGGTCCAAGTGTCGTAGATGAGAGTAAAGTGCAGGTAGAGTACTTTGTAAGTGTCCCCCACATTCCCCCCCACTAGTTTCATTTCGCCACACTCATAACCAAGACCAAATCTACTTAGGTGCTTGCATAAACCCTAGGATAGATTTGTTTGTCTTGTTTGCCACCTTCATCCATTTCACCCCCGCATTTTATAAAAAAAAAAATAAAAAGATACTTTCTGTGAGACGAATCAATTTACACTCTTTATACACCTACATCGGAGGCACATAACCTGACTTGATTTTCATCTACTCAACCGGGATTCTGACCTGTGGACCCGGTACACTAATTCAACACATAAAAGAATAGAAATCATATTAGGTTAATCACCTTTCCGTGTGCCTTAATCGGTGGTGCATTTGAGCCGATTGATTGAATTGTTTGGGCCACACAACCTAATTTAAAAGAAATTCATTTTGTAGCTGCCCCATAGGATTCAATATTTAGGTCAAGCCAGGCACTCCATATTCTTTTCATTTATAAAGGAAAATACTTGAACACATGCTTTCAAAACTTGGTTTGCCTCACAAAACTTTGTTGAATACACCTAATATTTGAATCCTAAAAGCTACTAAGAAATATTCGAACCCTAAAACTCACCTCATCATTAATAATCTTGCTTGAAAACTTCTTGGTTGTGCACATTCACACATTATTAAACAAATCATTAAGGGCACAACCCATTAAGGGCCCATCACATTCGTGAAGCACCATTGTCCCAAGCCTAACTAAAATTGATTAGACGTTGCCCTAAGGATTGGTTCGCTCATCAGGATCCAGATTGAGATTGTTCACGATTAACCTACTTATACTAATCAATCTGATGTCAAGCTAGGGGAGTAGCATCAAACTACCGTGGCTGGGCATACACTAGGAACCGAAGGCGCAAGCCAAAGGAAGAACCTTCTCCCCAGTCCCTTCTTCTAACTAGTTGGATTGCCTGGACATAAGTAGAGTAAATCGTTCATAATCTTAGGATAGATTCTGAGAGTCTATAGACCTTTAGGCTACCCAACCTAAGGACAGGCTTGTATTTTTGTATTGCAGGGCTCCTTCTTTCTCTTCTGATTTCCCTCCTTACTCCACCATGTACCCTTCCACATCTTACAAACATTTCCAATCCTATCCTCCTACCACCACTTATCCCCAAGATGATTACTATCCCAACTTGACTTGTAATTACCCATCCACTAGCTAGGATAACTTTGATTGGGGATACGAATCCGGACCTCAATGTCCAGGGCCTAACCCTAGACAACAAGACTATGATTACTATACTTACCAAACCTACAATGATTATGGATCTCTATTCTTTGATGACAAAACCAATCCGATCTACAATTTGGAAGGATATGTTGATTATAACACCTACACTGCCTAGTATTCCATTGAAAATAGGTCATCACCATTTTTCGAACAACCCAAGACAACCTACTGATCAGTCCATCAAAATGGACTAATACTAAGCCTAAGAATATTTAATCGTATAGTTTAGGAGTGTTAATAATGGCAATTAAGTTATAGAATATTTGTATACCTTATAATTTGAGTTTATAACATTCTATAACTTAATTATTTTGTTATTTTTATGTGCAGGTAATAAAATCCAGAAATAACAAGGGTGGGGGGATAATTTCCCCAAACAGCCGATTCTTTCCCCCTCCCCTGCCGGACAATGGGGCAATCTTCTCCAACTCTCGCCGGCCAAAAAAATAGAAAGGGATTTGCAAATCCTTGGATTGGCACACGGAGGGAGAGAGAAGACTTAAAAAGAGAAGAGGGGGCGTGCACAAAGGAATCTTTCCCCCTCGCGGGGAACTGCTTCACGGTGGAAAAGGCAAACCCTGTGATCCAGCAGCGTGCACTGTGTCCTCTTCCCCCTTGTGGAAAAAACCTTCACTAGTGCGCACGCCTCCGCCCGTGCACCTCTTCCTGCCACAAGCACCGCTCACCAACTACCCGCTCCAGCCCCCTGCAAATCAGAACCATCGCCCTCTCCGCAGACGCGCGCCCCCTTACCGCGCCATCAACCCATGCATCCTCCAGCGCATCCCTGCACTGCCAGCCTTCACCCCACAGCCGCACAGCCACCCGCGCCTGTAGGCACCCGCACGCCCTTCAGCCTGCAATGCGCCCGCATGCCCTTCAGCCTGCAGGCGCCCTTTTCTAGTGCCCGCAGGCACTCGCTGCCACCAAGTCTGCGCCTCATTTGCCTTACGTCCACATCCTCCTTGCGCGCCCCCACTGCAGGCGTACATCCATCGCCCCAGCAGTACCTTCTCTCGCCTGCAGAAGCTCCCACAGCAGGCGCTCCTCGGCATGCGCCTCACTGCCAAGTGCACACCCTGCTGCAAGCGCTGGCCCTCGCACCAGCACACGTGCGCAAGCCTGCACACCACAGCAGTAGGAAGCACTACAGCAGCCGCCCTCTTGCTCCATAGGCCGGAGCTCCGGCCACCTCCGCCACTACCGCTGCCACCGTCGGAAAGCTCTCGACCTCGCCGTCCTCTTGAGCCCTGCATCGAACCCCACGGTGCCCTCTCTCTCTCACGAGGAAGAGAGAGAGCAAATGCTCTGTTTTTGTTGGAATTAAAAATTACATTCAATGCCATTGCCACCAATTTGATTTTTTTATTATTATTATATTATGGCAGAATTGCATTCAGACACTCCTAGTTATTTATAATTGCATGGTATTGATAGTGGCTAGTTTAAAGGTTGATCTTGGACTTAATTTAGGTACTAATTGTCTTTAGTACACATCAGATGAAAATTGCACTAATTCATCCTAAATTTATTGAGGATTTCTGCGAGGGAAAACTGCACTTACACCCTTAGCTTTTTAGGTTATTGCAAATCTACTTTCCTTCACATTTTAAGTCCAATTTGAAAAGGGATTTCAGACACGACCCGCTCTTCTGCGAGTGGTTAATTTCATTATTTTTTATTTGTCGATTTTCCACCACTTAAATACTATAACGCTAAGCGAAAAGATGACCTATCAAATTGGCGCCGTTGCTGGGGAGGCAACAGACGCAATAGATTTACTTTATTATTTTTAAATCTTTTAAGTTGCGAAATTATCTAATCATTTTTATTATTGTGCAAGGAATCTGACACGGCGACGAGGCGTAGCAAAGCGACGACTTTGAACATGAACAACGCGCACGGCGGAGACGATCTTTTTGGTGGACCTTGACGCCACAGGGAGGACGACAACAGGAACACGTGGGCCTTGATCCCATGCATTTAGACGTACAGAGAAACCTATTTCTGATTTAGGCAGTAGGTCTTAGTTAGATTTAGTTAGATAGACATTAGAATTTAAATTACAGTCTTTTGGGGACCTTGTTGGGCATTTTTGGGAATATGTTCCCATTTGTTTAGATTATAGGATTATTTAAACTATTTTGAACTGCATTTCAGTTAGTTAGTTAGATTAAGTCTGTTTGTTATTAAGAAAAAAAATATATATATATAATCGAACTGTCTGCTAGAAGCTGCATATCTATAGGACGATCATCTAGGACTGAATGAGCAGCATCTAGTTTATTTTTATTGCACTACAATCATTACTGCACGAAGAAAGCTGGAGTAAGGTACGTCTTCTCTTGAGCATAAATTATTTGTCATGCATATGCATTGAACCTAAATCTAAGACCACTAAATTGCTTGAATCAAATTAATTCAGTGGTCACTTTAAAAAAAAAAAAAATTAGGACTGTTAAGTGGTTGGACTTTAAAATCTGTGACTAAAAATTATGTGCAAAAGGATCCTGTTTGTGGAATTTCAAAAAAAAAAAAAAAAATCAAAACACGATCATATGCTTGCACACTTGAGACACTGTGCACCTCACACATAAGGTCACTAGATAATTTCTACCTCACCTCTTTTGCACCACAAGGGAAGTTAGTCGGAAATCAACAAGCCTATCCACCAAGTTACTTCGGTTCCTCATGTGTGGGCTCGATTTGAGACTTCCATCCCTTACGAGTAGGTTATAGGCACCAACGAAGGTTGGCCCAGGAAGCGTAATTTTTGCAAAACTTGTTTGGCCACCAATTAAACATATAACTCTAAGACCTATAATCTACTAAAAATAGATCCCGTTGAATTTGCGTTTGCTTTGACAATAGAACTCTCTAGGAAGTTTTCTGCTGAATTTTGCTAAAGCCTAAAAGAGTTAAAATTGTTTTGCTTAAAGAAATCGATTACTCTTACTCCTATCATTCAGATTATTAGAGTCAATACTTCCCATCTTTTAATCAGGATCCCATGCTTCGAGCGTATCCATCCTTTGATGGGTACATTGATAATTCATGTGATCATTCTCATTCTTACCCTGGGAGTACTGGCTTGATAACTCCCACTTTTGAGCAGAGCCTAGTGAAAGTTCCCTACTACTTGGAGGGGTGACGTAATAATGCGGAAATCAAATATAAAGCAATCTCACAAAAATCAATCGCACAATGTACACAGGTATTTTTAGGTGGAAACCCAAACCGGGTGAAAACCACCACCTAACCCTCTCGAGTTAAGATTTTCCGATCAACCAAGTTGATCAAAATCCACTAAACGAATCACTTTAAACGAGGGTGATTCAACCTCAGTACAACCACGCTACAAGTACGAGGGTAGCGTTCCTCAACCCCTTCTCTCCACGAGAAGGATTTTGTCCCACGAAGGAGACGGGAATTCACAAAGCGAATACCCAACCAAAAGACAAAGATAAAAGAAACAATAGTCCTATAGAGCCAACAAAATAATTAAACCTAGCTTCTATAGGAAATAGGAAACTCCCCTTTGCAAGGAGTGCGTCGACGATGATGCGGTGCGTGTGCCACGCGATGGCACTACGTCGCTCTCGTTAACAACGCCGGGAGAGCGGGTGCGCAACGGTTGAATGCTCTCAAGAAAATGGAGCTTGAGCTTGGAGAGCAAGAGAGTCTTTTCTTTGGACACAAAAGGTTTGAAAGTGTATTGCAAGGTGTGTGTCTTAGTGTGTATATGTGTTTTTCTAAGTGTATCTCTTGTGTGTCTAGGTGTGTAAAGGCTCCCCTCTATTTATAGAGGCCTTAGGAAGGTTTTGGAAGGCTTGGAAAAGCTTCCATAGCCGTTGGGTGCAAAGCCCAAGAGAATCAGGCCGAAATCAGGATAATGATTGCTTTTGACAGGTTATCAGACGTCTAACTCTGGCATCAGACGTCTGGAAGGCCACTTTAAGACGTCTGATTCCAAGGTCAGACGTCTGATTCTATGCGGGTTTCTCCCTGACTTGAATCAGATCTAAACAGGGTTTTTGTGCAAGTCCATCAGACGACATACAGGACGTCTGGCACTATGTCTGGACGTCTGGAAACCTACTTTTACTGTGGGAATTGATTTCCAAACGTTGCAACGGCTAGAAAATCTCTGAGAAGAGATTTTGGGTCAGCCGAGGCAAAACGGTCATTTATCAGACGTCTGGAAAGGCCTATGGACGTCTGATAAGGCTCTAACGGTCATAATCTTGAGTTTTTCTAAGCCAGCCAACGGTCCACTAATTGGACGTCTGGCAAAGTCATCAGACGTCTCCTAAGACATCTGGTATAAGGTCTGGACGTCTGATTTCATCAGACAGAACTAACTATGTCCAGCCTAACAGTTATCAGACGTCTGAAACAACAGTCAGACGTCTTAAAATTCTTTATCAGACGTCTAATTTGGGAATTAGACGTCTGGAAGTGCTGTTTGAACCCTATATTGGTTTTCTAAGTATTCTACAGAAAACCTAAGTATCCTAGGGTTGTGCCGGTGTTCCTAGGACTACTGTTAAGGTTCTTTGAGGCTCTTTAACATGAAATATCTAAGGAAATAAAGAGCAACAAAAGAAATGAAAAATACAACAAGTACAAAAGAAGGAAATCTATCCTATTCTTCATTTCCTTCCATCTTCAATCTTTCGCTCCACGCGAACCTCCTCCGTTTTCCGTCAAGCTCTTCCAATCCGTCCTGGATGCGAGCTCGAACTCCGTCTAAACACGTCCACATTTGCAATTGACCTGAAATCTAGGACTCAAATTGCAAATGTTAAATAACACGTGTTTTGTTATCATCAAAACAAATGATCGTGGTGCTCTAGCACCAACACCTAGGAGTGGGATTTTCCAATCCTGAAATCCCTACTTCCATGCAAACACCCAACCCTCCTACCCTTCATGATTTTTCATATCGAGGTTGGACCGATACACCTAGGCAACCAGAGCCTGAAATTGACTATCCTCCCCAACCTGATAATAGTAGCCTCTCCTCTTTTATGATAGAAATGCAAAAACAACAAAAGGAAATAATGGAATCAATGGGAGAGATGTTGAGGAATAGTCAACAATTAAATGAAGAAATAAGACAACTTAGCTACACGGTTCCTAATAATCCTGATCCCTACCCATCCAATCATGATCATGAAAATAATTCTGAGGTACTTAATGACAATAGGGATCCAATTTCATGTAGCGATCACTTAGACTCTCCCAATGAGACGCGGCCACTAGAGGACAACAATCATAGTAATTATCCACTTGAACTATATTGGAGTCAAAAGCAAGAGAAGATTATTATTCCTATCACTTCCCCTCTTGATTATTTGGTGGAGTCCCATTCTACTCTTAGTGAGCCTACTCCTGACCCTCCAATTAGGGAATCAACACCTATCATTCAATATCCTGAGGATTTAAATGCACCTAATGAAGGTGACCCTAAGGGAATGGAGGATGATCAATTCTGGTCTCAGGGATATGAAGAGTCTAATTCGGAGGATGAGGATGCCTCAACAGAGGAACTTGGACTGAAAATTTAGAGTGAATCACAGGAGAATTATTTATCATTTGAGGATGTAGCTCCAGAGGATAGAAGTAATATGATTAAATCTGGATTCCTACTTTCTTTCGATAGTCATCCTCCATCAAAACAGGAGTTGATATTACAGGAGGACAAACAAAATGAGAAGTCTATGGGAGACTCTCGGGGACAAAACACGTCATTTGAGGATTTATACCCTAAGAACAATAACGAATTCAATGATATAGGCTTCCTCCAAAATATTAAGACTGATCCTCCATTAGAAATAATTGAAAAAATTGATTCAACTCCTAATGAATCACATATACACCCCGATAAATATTTGAGTGAACCAAACAAATTTGGAGATGGGCGGAATGATAATGATTCTGACATTTTGACCCTGCCATCAAAAAGTTGTAGTTTGGAGTCTACCCTTGATTCAAATATGACTCCAATCATTAATGCTAGGCAGGATAACTTGAAGTTGTCTACTACTGTTAGGGAGTGTACACAATTTGAATCATTGTTGGAATTGGACCTAACACCTACTAAGCCCTCATTGGACTTAACCATTACCTTCCAACACTACAAACAACCCTTATACTCCCTAACCGATCCTTGGCTCAGATCTCTGCTCATGTACATTCTTTTTGGAGACTATATCAGGCTAGTACATCCTAGAGTAGAATGGCGAGTATGGATTGATGCTTGTACTTTCACTCTTGCCATTCAAGGGTTTGAACTAATAATGATTATATCTTTTAAAACCCATCATACTTTGGAGGATCCTTGTTATCCTCCACCTATTCCGTTTCGGGAGGTCCCTTTTCATATTCCGTTTATTATCCCTAGACCTCCCAAGGTAGCCAATGAGGTTTTTCGCTTTCATATCTTCTGGCGAGCATTTGGAATTACATTTCATCATCAGCTCGCCAACATCTGTGGTTACCCGTTTTCTAGGCCTGCACTATTGCGCATATTCTTAGGGCCTAATCTTTTCTGTTTGGAACCTGACTTACAGGTTCTTTATAAGTCTGGCTGCTGACAGAAAATGCAGCGCTTGTTGGGAGGCAACCCAGCAAACTGTGTCAGGTGATTTCTTTCCTTTCTTCTCCTGTTTTAATTTTACAATGGGGACATTGTAGGATTTAGGCATGGGGGAGTGCATTTGCATTTTAGGTGCATTCATGCATTTAGGTTAGCATATAAAAAAAAAAAAAATTCTCTTTTCTTGAGCTGATTGGGTTAATCCCTAGCAGAATACCTTTGTCATTGGAGGTTTTTCTTCTTGAATTATTTCTTAAGTTTAGAATCCAGTACATTTATTTCACATGCACGTAGAATTGGTAATGGATCCTTGAGGAAAACCAATGAGCATTTGTAGTCTACTGAACCCTTGGACAGTTCATAGAGAGTCAGGCATACTATCTTCTAGTAAATCCACCTCATATTTGTGAGAAGTAGAGAGATTACTGGTGCGCTAAGTCTAGTGCAAGGGCACTTAAGTTCTGGATAATTAGATAATGATACTTCAGAGTTAGGCGTAGTTTTCACTCTTTGTTCCTGGGTGAGTACTTTGAGTGAATTCCTGAGAGTCACTAAATAAGGCAGATACACAGAGATTGAGTCTTAATAAAGCTATGACTATGGTGGATGGTTACGACCGTCCTTCATAGAGTCCTCAGCTGAAGGAGGGTAATAGTGTCAAAGGTCAGGAATACGCCTGTCCTATCCATTCTTTCCCGGTGCCGAGAATAGGCACTTCCACCAAATAAGCCACACAACTTCCTCTTGATCGTCATCATCCCTAATAGTGCCTCATAAATAAAAGTCTGTATCGTGTTGTGTTGATTGAAAAAAGAAACAAAAATAAGAAGAAATAAAAAAAATAAAAAAAAAGATAGAGAAAAGAAGAAAAAGAAGAAATAGAAAGAATAAAAAGAAAAAAATAGTTATATTCCAAAAAAAAAAAAGGGATCCAAGTGTATGATGTAACACTATTTCTAAGACAGCAAACACCTATCGCGTTTCACCAAATATGACCCATACCTACCTTCTAGTATTTCTGATCGCCTGAATACTGGTTGAGGACTCTAACTTAGTTATAGAGTTATTAGGACTTTAATTGAAGTGTAGATGCCATGTGAGGCCACCAAATAGTGAGTATAATTTCTAATTCTGGTGAGATTCGTGATCTTAGAAAGAAAGAAAAAAAAGAGAGTGCTTAGGAACATCAGGAGAGCACAGTTATGTAGCCTCTCTTAGAGTTGACTTGTCTAATAGTCTAGAGAGCTAGAGTCTGCAGTACTAGACTATATGTAGCACCAGTTGAGTGTGTGCCACCAAATACAAATCCATTCAATTTGATATCTCCTACCTAAGCCAAATGCCGGGGTCAAATTACAGATTATCGTCTGCTTTATCCCCGAGGGAAGTAGTTGGGTATCTCAACAGAAATTTTTGCCAAGGGTGATGTATGAACTCCCAATGCGAATCGGCTCTTTCATTTGGATCTATTACCTAGGTTATCAGCACTTCACATTTGTCTAGATTTCTAAAGTTATGAAATAAGAAAATAAGAAGTCTTCTAATTATTTCTATTATTCATTTTTGCTAGGGACTAGCAAATCTTAGGCATGGGGATATTTGATGAGTCCATCAAAATGGACTAATACTAAGCCTAAGAATATTTAATCGTATAGTTTAGGAGTGTTAATAATGGCAATTAAGTTATAGAATATTTGTATACCTTATAATTTGAGTTTATAACATTCTATAACTTAATTATTTTGTTATTTTTATGTGCAGGTAATAAAATCCAGAAATAACAAGGGTGGGGGGATAATTTCCCCAAACAGCCGATTCTTTCCCCCTCCCCCACCGGACATTGGGGCAATCTTCTCTAACGCTCGCCGCCCAAAAAAATAGAAAGGGATTTGCAAATCCCTAGATTGGTGCACGGAGGGAGAGAGAAGACTTAAAAAGAGAAGAGGCGGCATGCACAAAGGAATCTTTCCCCCTCGCGGGGAACTGCTTCACGGTGGAAAAGGCGAACCCTGTGATCCAGCAACGTGCACTGTGTCCTCTTCCCCCTTGCGGAAAAAACCTTCACCAGTGCGCACGCCTCCGCCCGTGCCCCTCTTCCTGCCACAAGCACCGCTCACCAACTGCCCGCTCTAGCCCCCTGCAAATCAGAACCAACGCCCTCTCCGCAGACGCGTGCCCCCCGCCCTTCCCGCGCCATCAACCCATGCATCCGCCAGCGCATCCCTGCACCACCAGCCTTCACCCCACAGCCGCACAACCACCCACGCCTGCAGGAGCCCGCATGCCCTTCAGCTTGCAGGCATCCTTCTCCAGTGCCCGCAGGCGCTCACTGCCACCAGGTCCGCGCCTCATTTGCCTCACGTCCACATCCTCCTTGCGCGCCCCCACTGCAGGCGCACATCCATCGCCCCAGTAGTACCTTCTCCAACCTGCAGAAGCTCCCACAGCAGGCGCTCGTCGGCACGCGCCTCACTGCCAAGCGCGCGCCCTACTGCAAGCGCCGGCCCTCGCACCAGCGCACGTGCTCAAGCCTGCACGCCACGGCCGTAGGCAGTACTGCAGCAGTCGCCCTCTTGCTCCATAGGCCGGAGCTCTGGCCACCGCCGCCGGCCGCCTCCGGCCACCTCCGCCGCCACCGCTACCACCATCGGAAAGCTCTCGACCTCGCTGTCCTCTTGAGCCCTGCATCGACCCCCGCGGTGCCCTCTCTCTCTCGCGAGGAAGAGAGAGAGCAAATGCTCTATTTTTGTTGGAATTAAAAATTACATTCAATGCCATTTCCACCAATTTGATTATTATTATTATTATTATTATATTATGGCAGAATTGCATTCAGACACTCCTAGTTATTTATAATTGCATGGTATTGATAGTGGCTAGTTTAAAGGTTGATTTTGGACTTAATTTAAGTACTAATTGTCTTTAGTACACATCAGATGAAAATTGTACTAATTCATCCTAAATTTATTGAGGATTTCTGTGAGGGAAAACTACAGTTACACCCTTAACTTTTTAGGTTATTGTAAATCTACTTTCCTTCACATTTTAAGTCCAATTTGAAAAGGGATTTCGCACTATCTGAAATAACATTAAATAATTAAAGTATTGATTGCATCATTGCCTCCCTGTGGATACGACCCGCTCTTCTGTAAGTGGTTAATTTCATTATTTTTGATTAGTCGATTTTTCCACCACTAAATACTATAACGCTAGGCAAAAAGTCGACCATCACTTACTATCAGGGATGGACACGAGAACCTTGATATCTTGACTCCCCTAGATTTAACCCAAAACCACCCAAACCTAAACCGAAGAAGTCGATTTAGGTGAACCAGATCCAGAATAAGGTGTTGGCAAATTTGAGGAACACCATCCAATCTTTAGAAGCTTAGCCAACACCATGCACTGAAGCATTGGAGCCTATGATAAAAATTATTGATGAGCTGAATAGCTCTTTATTGGATTTTCTCCAAACCGTTAGGGATAGAGACTTGGGTGAGTTTCTTCCTGGGAAGTTGTCGAGGTTGAGGATGAAATTTGTGGTTGCACTATTCAAATCTTGGGATGATTCTTAAGATGAACCCTCTTCAGGTGAGCCAATGTCTAAACCCACTTTGGCGCTAATGAGACACTCATCATGATCTCTAATTACCCCTAATTACCTAGTCTTCCTAGTTAATTAGCTAAGGTTATGAATATATAAGGGTTAATTATAGAATAAGGGATATTTACTAAAGGACTTTAAAATAAGTTAAAAATGACATTTTATCATTCAATTAACATTATTAATAATCTAGATAATAATTGGACTCGAAATTCTATTAATCATTCCCTTAATTAATAAGATAAGTAACTTAAACATATTGTATACCTAAGTATATAATAACTTAAGTAATTTTACTTAATCTAATCAATTAATCTAAAAAGGTCAAAAATTTAAATTCAAGGTGAAAACATAATATTTACCTTATTTACCAACATATATAAAAAGTTGAAAATAATCTAAATTAAAATAAACCTTCAAAACCTGGGTTTACATTTTGGTCCTTAATATTCATTACAATCGGGTCCATATTTCACACACAGGTCCTTAAGTTTTATTATATTTAAGTCCCTTTTCGTCTTCTTCTTCAGCTGAATGAATGGCTGACGGCAGAGAGTCACTCCACCGCGCGATTACCGCCCTGCCGACATCATCCTTCTCTGTCTAAGCTCTTGTAGCTTGCGCTCACCACCTCCTCTTCATCCACCGGTCTGGATTAACCGAAAATCATAATTTCCAGTGGGAGATAACCTTACCGTCGTCGGAGGCGACACTGGAGGTTAAGCTCCTCAAGCTCCTTCTTTGGCCAGACCCCGCCATTCTCTTTGTCGCCAATTACTATAAATACCCCCTCAACCCTCGGATTTTACTCAAGTTAGCTCCCTTCCCTCTTCTAACACTGTAGCTGACACAAGGCTATTCATCCAAAACTCCGGGGACTTTCCATTTCACTTTCTGACTCCCTCCATCCATTCTGATCATTCAAGGAGATCCGCCAAGGTCTTCCGCGTCTCTGACACAGGCGCCGACTAAAGGAATCCTCTGCTCCACCTCAAATCTGCCCGTCGGAGATCTTTCTTCCACCCTCTAATTTCGTCGTCCGCCATGAGACTTCGGCGGAACCCTATTGACCCCTTCGTCCAGGTAACAGTAGATTAGGAGTAGGAGTAGGAGTAGGTTAGCTTAGTTAGTTAGTTTAGGTAGTTAGGTTAGAGTAATTTTTGAATTTCAGTGTTCATCTTCTCCGACTCCGGCAAGCTCCTTGAGCTCGCCAGAGCTTTAATCTTGTCTTTTTAACTCACTGTACACCTTCCCTTATCTCCCATGACCATTTCTATCACATTTAAACACTTAATTGATCATCTAATCGCCTAATTCGCATTCCACCTCCATCGACTACTGTCACTATCCATGGTGACAGTAGTCGAGTTAATTCCACCTTCATAGGGTCTTTCATCATCTTTTGACCACTTATGGACCCTAATGGACACTATAATACATATTATTATCACATATAAATTAAACGCCCAATCTTAACAAAGCTTCTAAGGTCATTGTCAATGGCAGCTCAAGAGTAATTCAAACTATTAATTAACTATATAATTATGACTGTTATTATCTGTTGACTTGTTTTAACTGCTCAATCGAGTGGTAAAACAAGTCCTGAGCTTAATTCAAATCAGATTTTTAAAGAAATAAATTCACTGTCAAATCTTAACTCTAATGAAATAATGAGGAATTAAATGTGATTCTGAGATTCCTTACAACCTCAGGATCCCTTCTAAATCAAAATGGCAAGTTTGAACAATCTGTACACAATTTTTCCTTTTTCTGGACTCACCGGAGCTCCGACGAGCTCCGACAAGCCAAATCTGTACTTTAGCCTTTAGAATTCATTGAGAAGCTCCAGAATGATATATTGTGGATCACTGATTATTCGAAGGATGTTTATTTGAGGATTAAATGACTGGAGCTGTAGAATGAACTTCATCTTCTCCAACTCCGACGGAGTTGGAGAAGCCTGATAAAGAGATATAAGAAGAATTTAAGGAACTTAGAAGCTTCAGTGCAATGCACTGTAGTTGTTTAAACTCTTAGATCACTGTAACAACCTTCCAATGGCTCTAACGAACAAAGTCATTTCGAACCTCAGGCGGTGAGCCTAAAACCCTAGCAATATGAGTTAGAACACTTATCTAAAGATCTGAATAAGTTCCTAGTGTTGAGGAGACTCTATTTGAGGCTTTAATTTCTTGTGGAGAAGTTTTTAATAGAAAGTCAATTTTTGTGCCTTCACAGTCAAACTAAGTCTGATAATGGAGTTCTGAGCTCATTCTGAGGAATTTATGAGATTAAATGGATTCTGAGATCTTGCTGAATGATCTTGGAGAGAATAAAGTGAGCTCAGATGATTTATTGTGTGAAAATTTGAACCCTGTCAATTTGGGTTATTTTCGAACCCAAACTTACAACACTGATATTTTGTTGAGATTTGAACTTGAATCCTGCCCAGATAAGTCAATTACAACCTTTAGAATTTGTCTAAATAAATTAGAAACACCCTTAAGTGTCTGTTGCACATATCAAAGTCTGAAAAATTGATCTCTGAAGCTTTCAGAGAAGTGTAGAGCTTTCATGCTATTCCTGAAAGTCCTGAGAGCGTAAGATTCACATCAACAGATGTGGAATAATTTGTAGAACCTGTACAGACCTTTAAATAAGAGAGAAAACTCCATCTGAGGACTCTGTAGACATAAAAACTATTTCCAAGCAATAAATAACCCGTAGGAACCCCTTATTTCACTGAGGAGGAAAACATCCTCTAATCTTTAAATTGACCCTGCAATTGTGTAGATCTACCTTAGAGCTTTCCAGCAAACTTTAAATCATTTGATTTGGAGCTCTGTGTAGAAAGTTATGATCATTTGAAGTTGGGTCTAGAAGGGGGAACATAGTCCCACATCGTCAGTTTCTGAGCGCACGCATGGGGATAAAATAATTTTGTTACATGGGCTTCCCAGTTGTCAGCGCTCGGTGCACCGGTTACCGATCTGAACATTCTGGCATTCTAAGCATGTGTATGTGTGTGTGCGGGCATGTGTGCCTGCGGGTGTGCACTCGAGTGGGCGTTAGAGAGTGTGCCCTGGGAGGGCAGGTTGAGCCGAATTGGCTCGAGACTATGAACCAAAATGAAATAAACCGAAATCGAACCTAATTGAGATTAGGCAAGGACCGAGTAGGGTCTGGTCCCACCCTGGTCTCAGGGTGCTGTGTATTCTCGAAAGGACCTCGCTGCAAATAAAATAATTTTTGGTTGAAAAGTAAGTAAACCCAGTTCAACTGCAGGATTAAAGAACAAAAGAAAAGAGAAGCAGAGAAGTTGATGGCTAAGTACTGAAAGCTAAAGTTAAGTGTTGAGGTGAAGGCGCTAAGGAAGCAAAGGAAAGAAAGGAGAACAGGCACTACTAAGGCACTAAGAGGAAAGACAAAGGGAAGAGAAGGCAGGAATAGAGCAGAAGAAGACAGGTAAGAAAAGAGCTCGAAAGAGAATAAAAATAAAGGAAAAGAAAAGAAAGAAAAGGAGAACAAGATAAGAGGCTGAAGAAAATAAATAAAGAATTATTTTTCTTGCATCATTTTCATTTCTTTTTGTTCTTAAATTTGTAATAAGGCATACTTTAATAGAACAATTTTTATTGCCTTAATTTCTTTTGAAATAAATTTTGAAAACTAACATATTTACTTGTTAATAAAGTACATCATTTGAGTAAATATGTTTTTCATATGGAATTTTGTATATTCTTTATAGTTTAAATATTTTCGCAAAATTCATGTTTTAAAATCAACTTAATTATACCTCCTAAACTTATAAAGGAAATAAAAGAAAATTGGTGAATTTGGAAAAAAATTATTATACCTCCCAGTGAACAACCTGGACTCAACCAGTAAAAATTTCTAAAATGTTAGGTTAATTCGACCCTATACTATACAATCGACACAATTTTGTGTTAACCTAAGTGACTTTTTCTACTCTTAATTAAGTGAAATTAACTTAATTACTGAGTTGAGTAAGCCACGCTATCATTTTAATGCCGCCGTTGCCTGTGAGGTAATATTTTGCCTCACTGCACTCATCAAAATATTCCTTGGCATTACTTCATCTAAACATCATTTTAATGGCACTGTTGCTGGGGAGGTAATCCCTTAATTCACTAAAATTTAGTTGGATTAATTTTATAATTAGGAGGTATTTTGTAAATATATTTTTATTTTTACTAACTTTTGTTCTAATTAGTTGTATTTCATTTTTGTTTTATTTTTTGTTTTTATTTTCTATCTTCTTTTTATGTTTACCTCTGCGGGTAATCTCAGGAGAAGGCGGGATTTTGTTGCTATTTTTGTGAGTATTTCTTAATCTTTTGTATTGTTGCATTTAAAAAATGAAAAAATACAAAAATATATCTTTATCTGACTAGCAGCAGCATATCATAGTCACACACTCTTAGGAGTGCATTATCCTGCTACTATTAGTACGATCTAACTTGGGAATTTTTTTAACTATTTTTCTTGCATTAGTTGGAAAACACGAGAAAACCCACGTAGATCCCTATCTTCTGAGATTTAAAAAGACCACATATTTTTGTTTGAAAAGATATAAAAAGCAGCCATTGTAGTTTAGATTTTTATATTTTTGTAAAAGATTAACTAAAAAGAGGAAGTAAAATTTGTGACTTAAATCTGATTGTAGAATGCATGCGGGTTTTTATATCGCTATCGTCTGTTGCATGCTATCGCGCACACAGCGCTATCACTAGAGTTACACGAGTCTATTTTTCTATCTCTCCTCTTTGCACCTCTTAGGGCTTTGGCCAAAGATCAACAACTCTGTCTCACTACTACAGCCCCAGGGAGCCAGTAGTGAGCAGTCTCGATCCTAGACCTTAGACCTTTGAGTTTAAGGTACGCACCTACGTAGTCACGAATTAGGATGTGTATTTTTATACTGTTACTCTATTTGTTTGCGTCAAATTACTTTGCGTATCTTAGGAATTTCTTCTTTCCTTTGAAAGAAGAGCAAAACCCGCATCTTTTGCGCTGTTTTGCGGGTTGTTTGTGCTGTTGTTTTCTTATCGGTGGTGTGTGTGTGCCTTTGCACATTATTTTCCGTTTATGGATGGGAGGCAATCCTTGTATCCACCTCTTGCACCACCGTTGACAGGTGATCCTAGGCCGGTTGCAGATAAGTAACTAATGGTTTTCCCATTTGATCCATCTACTTCCTTGGATCAAATGCAGAATCTTAATCTCGAGATCCCTTCTTCTTCTGGTCAGGGGGAGATGTCGCCTTTTGATGTTCATGAGGTCCTCCTGAACCAGAATCTTATGATGCTAGAGCAAACTAGACAAATCAATTTATTAACAGCAGCCTTAAATAATTTACAAACTCTTTAAACCCGTTCTCCACCTCGACCTGAGGCGGGTTTTGAAATCCCTGATTTACCGATCCATCATCCAAGGCCTCTACTTAGAGATTATTATAACCCATCTAATGCACAAGTAGAGCCTAATGTTAGGATTCCTATTGGGGAAAATGATCCTGAATTAAAGCCAAATATTATAGGTTTAATCCCCCACTTTCATGGATTTGCATCCGAGGATCCATTTCAACATATAGAAGATCTTAAAAATTTATCCCAAACTCTTGGTCCTCAAAATCAAAATAGGAAAATCCTACTAATGAAGATGTTCTCTTTTATCCTTAAAGATAAAGCTGCATATTGGTATAGAACTATAGCAAGACCAATCTCAACTTGGGCTGAACTAGAATCCGCATTTTTAAAGAAATTCTTTCCTATTGGTCGAACCAATTCTTTAAGACGAGCTATTACTTCTTTCAATCAAAACCAAGGAGAACCAATTCATGAAGCGTGGGAACATTTTCATGAATTGCAAAGGAAATGCCCACATCATGAGATCCCTCATTGGAAACTCATACACATCTTTTACTATGGTTTACAAGAAGGCATTCGTAATCTAGTCAATGCCTCTTGTGGAGGGAATTTTCTAAATCGCGATGCAGAATCCGCTTCAGAATTATTTGAAGGGATGGCGGAAAACTCGATTAACAACGCATCAATGTCGCAATTCACGTAGAGAGCGAATACAAATCAACAAAATCGGCATAAAGGCATTCACGAGATCGGTAATCCGTCCAGCTCAAAGCATTTAGAGATTATTGCAGAAAAACTGGACAAAGTAGATATCATAGCAAAGCATCTCGATGAGGTTAGAAACACAATGAAGACACTTATGCCTCTACTTGGTACGAATTTCGCGTATTCACTTGTTTCGCAAATTCCTGTAGGGAGGGAATTTGTGAATAATCTGGATTCTAGAGATCCATCTTCCTTGGGTTTTCTATCTACTCCTTCACTAACCCAAGGAGGGACCTTTGTCCCACAATCTTACCCACCCTTTTACCCACCCTTACTTGTTGCAGAAAACACGCCTTATCTTTTAGGTTTACACACCATCCAGGAAAACACTCCAAGACCAAACCCTTATTCAAATTCCTATAATCCTGGATGGAGAAGCCACCCAAATTTTTCTTGGGATGATCAAAATCAAAATCAAAGACCAAATTATTCAAATCAGACCCATTTTAACCCACCTCCATTGCCTCCTCAGCAATCAAATTCAAGGCCTAGCCCGATGAGTATGCAGAATTACTCTAGGCCTATTAGAGATACACAGCTAGATCAAATTTTAAAGAGCTATGTCAGAGAGTCAGCGACAAAATGCTGAAGCTCTCACTGAGATCCATAGGCAATGTAAGGTGGAGTTGGTTGATTTACAAAATCAGATCACGCTTTTGGCTGAGTCTCATTAGCCAGGTACTCTTCCATCTCAGCCAATTCCGAATCCTAGGAATATGCCAAATCTTAGGCAAAACCAAGGCCAAGTCCATTTCATTAATCAGGCCTTTGATTCTAATCATAACCCATCCTCTGTACTCCCTGAAAATAATCCATCAAACCCGCATCAGCAACCTATTTTGTGTCAAAATGACCCACCTATTATTGAGAATCAAAATTGACTATGCTGATCTTCTGAACTTGGTGGAAACATTTACAAATTTCCTTAATCTTGAATATTCTACATCTCAACCTAAATCAGATCTAATCTTTATAAGATTCACTCTGATCTTTCTGAGATTTTCATGAGAATCTTATTTTGGGTTCTGCGAAATCTATTCTAGGCAATTTCTGGACGAGTTTTGATTGGGTGGTTTAATCTGTTTTCTATATTTTTAATCTAATTCTTTCATAACTCCTCTGTTTTTACCATACACATATTCTTTTTAGGAGTCCTTTACTAGGGTTTATGCCTACCTGAAGGCGTAAAACATGGCATTTGTATATAACTATTTCTTGTTTTCACCTTTTATATTTTCTTCTACACTTTAAAAATTTCACTTCATATCATATTAATTACCTTCATTTAGACCGACTGACCACTTTGACCTTTAGTCAGAATTGAAATCGTCCTCATATAGATTTTTAATCTCTTCTTTTCAACTCCTTCCATCACCGTATACTAAATGAAGTGTAATATCTTTACACCCTTCTTACAATGAGGACATTGTAAAATTTTGGCTTGGGGGGGTGTTGAAGTGAAATTTTCACTTTAAGTGTCGGTTCAAAAATAAAAACACATAAAAATTAAATATCCACGAAATTTTTCTAAAAAAAATAAAAATCTAAAAACGATAAAAATTTTTAAAAATTAAAAATTTTCATAAAAATTTGAAAATTTCTTGTAAATTCATAAAAATTAAAAAATATTATATACATAAAAATAAAAATATATAAATACAAAAATTTGGAAAAGAAAATTCATAAAAGTAATAAGAGGGGTTTATTCATTTTCAATAAAGAAGAAAAGAAGAAGAATAAATATAAATATATTTATTAAGAGCTTAATTTTCTTTTAGGTCAGATATTTAAAACATATATCGAATATATATAGAGTATTTAAGAGCATTCAATTCTTAATAAGATTTTTATTTAAACATTTTGTAAAAACACACTTTTGTGTTTAAATTTTTAAAACAAGATTTTATTTGAATTAAGAATCTTTTAAATCTTTTAAAGATTTATTTTTCTATTCTTATCTTGAATTAAGAAACTAAGTGTGTAAGATTTAAACTTAAATTTTGGAATTAAATTATAACTTTTTAATGAATTAGATTAAGTAATCCTTTTGCTTTTTGAAATTTGATTTTATCATAAAGTTAAGTAAAAGGCCAGATATTCAGAGTTAATTAAATAGAGAGTTGGTAGAATTTTAGTTTACAAAACTTGCAGGCTAAAGATAAATAACTAGACTTGGTAAATTTTGTCTTGACGGATCCTATAGGAGGAAACTAAAAATTTGAAGAACCTGAGAGTAAAGGGCTTTGTTGTCCAAGCTCTGGTTTAAGAGCTAAGTAATCTAAACATCTAAATTCACACACATAGAATTGTCTTGTTGGCATCTAAGATCGCGAAAACACAAGGGTTAAGAGATCAGTTCTGAATCCTCTTTAGTCCAAGGATTTTCGCGGGGCAGTTCTTGAAAGGGTGAAGGATGTGTCACTCACCTAGAAAAAGGATTTGGAGAATAAAGTTAGTAAGAAAAATGAGAAGGGGGGAAAAGAAAAGAAGGAAAAAGAAAAAAAAATAAATAAAACACCCTACAATAAAGTGCCTTGTTATAAAAGGGTGCTTATACAGTTTGTCCATAATAAATAAAGCATCTCAATATAAATGGATGCTACCCTTCCTTCCATCAAATAAAAAGAACACCTCGCTACAAATGGGTGTTCTAACATATAGAAAAAGAGAAAAAAAATATGGAGAAAAAAATATTAGGAATAAAAGATCCAGTGGTCCACCAGGGAGGTATACACAAAAAGTGTTGACCTCGAGATAGAAAACTGATGAGAAGAAAGCAACCAAACCTGAGTAAGGCCAAGCCAAAGGCTTGAATTGGAATAATTGTGATTGGAAATTGATGTCTTAAGATCTGAATTTTTGCAATTTTGGATACCTTTAGGACAATTCTCTTCACTAGGCACAGATGTTTTAAAATCATAGCTACTGAACCTTGGTATTGGGCAGTGAAGCCGAAGAAATTGGGTTTTGAAGATTTTAAGTTGAGACCTAAAGGAGAATAATTGATAGAATCCTAGGTCAAGAAGTTATTCTTTAGTGTTGTAGGCTAGTAAATTAGAGTTTTACTACTCTAAGTTTGATTAATAATGAGTATCTTATTAATTTGCTTAAACTTATATTGATAAAAGTCAAAAATCACAAATAAGGGACTAACTTAAATCTATTTGAGTTTTTGAGTTAAAATTTAATTCTCAATTCTTAAGTTTTGTTTTCTTAAAACACTTTGTATTCTAATTTGAGTTAAGAATAGTTATAAAGATTAAAGAGATTTTTAAGGAATTCTACTTCAGAGTAAAATTCTTGTTTACAAATTATTTTAAGTGTGTTTTGAAAATGTTATAAGTATAAATCTAAGTAAGAAAATTTTCACATGTGCTCTTTACATTAATAATTTATATTAAACTTAAAAAATTTATGATCTAAGCTTTCCTCTACATAGTTACTATTTATAATAATTTAAACCCAAGTGCTTTATATCATCATAGTCTTAGTTAATTTTGCTAAGGACTAGCAAAACTTTGGCTTGGGGGTATGATGAGACACTCATCATGATCTCTAATTACCCCTAATTACCTAGTCTTCCTAGTTAATAAGCTAAGGTTATGAATATATAAGGGTTAATTATAGAATAAGGGATATTTAGCAAAGGACTTTAAAATAAGTTTAAAATGACATTTTATCATTCAATTGACATTATTAATAATCTAGATAATAATTGGACTCAAAATTCTATTAATCATTCCCTTAATTAATAAGATAAGTAACTTAAACGTAATGTATACCTAAGTATATAATAACTTAAGTAATTTTACTTAATCTAATAAATTAATCTAAAAAGGTCAAAAATGTAAATTCAAGGTGAAAACATAATATTTACCTTATTTACTAACATATATAAAAAGTTGAAAATGATCTAAATTAAAATAAACCTTCAAAACCTGGGTTTACATTTTGGTCGTTAATATTCATTACAATCGGGTCCATATTTCTCACACAGGTCCTTAAGTTTTATTACATTTAACTCCCTTTTCGTCTTCTTCTTCTTCTTCAGCCGAATGAACGGCTGGCGGCAAAGAGTCATGTCACCGCGCGATTATCGCCCTGCCAACATCCTTACTTGTCCAAGCTCTTGCAGCTTGCGCTCACCACCTCCTCTTCATCCACCGGTCTGGATTAATTGGAAATCCTAATTTCCAGTGGGAGATAACCTCATCGTCGTCGGAGACGATGCCACAGGTTAAGCTCCTCAAGCTCCTTCTTCGGCCAGACCCTGCCATTCTCTTCACCGCCAACTACTATAAATACCCCCTCAACCCTCGGATTTTACTCAAGTTGGCTCCCTTCCTCTTCTAACACTATAGCCGACCCAATAGGCTATTCGTCCAAAACTCCGGCGACTTTCCATTTCACTTTCCAACTTCCTCCATCCATTCTGATCAATCGAGGAGATCCGCCATGCTCTTCCGCGTCTCTGACACAGGCACCGACTAAAGGAATCCTCTGCTCCACCTCAAATCCACCCTCCGGAGATCCTTCTTCCACCCTTTGATTTCGTCGTCTGCCATGAGACTTTTGCGGAACCCTATTGACCCCTTTGTCTAGGTAACAGTAGATTAGGAGTAGGAGTAGGAGTAGGTTAGCTTAGTTAGTTAGTTTAGGTAGTTAGATTAGAGTAATTTTTGAATTTCAGTGTTCATCTTCTCCGACTTGGGCGAGCTCCTTGAGCTCGCCCGAGCTTTAATCTTGTCTTTTTAACTCACTGTACACTTTCCTTTATCTCCCACAACCATTTCTATCACATTTAAACACTTAATTGATCATCTAATTGCCTAATTCACATTCCACCTCCACCGACTACTGTCACTGTCCATGGTGATAGTAGTCGAGTTAATTCCACCTTCATAGGGTCTTTCATCATCTTTCGAACACTTATGGATGCTAATCGACACTATAATACATATTATTATCACATATAAATCAAACACCCAATCTTAACTAAGCTTGTAGGCTCGTTGTCAATGGCAGCTCAGGAGTAGTTCAAACTATTAATTAACTCTATAATTATGACTGCTATTATCTGTTGACTTGTTTTAACTACTCAATCGAGTGGTAAAACAAGTCCTGAGCTTAATTCAAATCAGATTTTTAAAGAAGCAAATTCACTGTCAAATCTTAACTGTAATGAAATAATGAGGAATTAAATGTGATTCTGAGGTTCCTTGCAACCTCAGGATCCTTTCTAAATCAAAAATGGCAACTTTTAACAATCTGTACACAATTTTCCCTTTTTCTGGACTCACCGGAGCTTCGGGGAGCCAAATTTGTACTTCAGCCTTTAGAATTCATTGAGAAGCTCCAGAATGATATAATGTGGATCACTGATTATTTTAAGGATGTTTATTTGATGATTAAATGACTGAAGCTGTAGAATGAACTTCATCTTCTCCAACTCCGACGGAGTTGGAGAAGTCTGATAAAGAGATATAAGAGGAATTTAAGGAACTCAGAAGCTTCAGTGCAATGCACTGAAGCTGTTTAAACTCATAGATCACTGTAACAACCTTCCAATGGCTCTGACGAACAAAGTCATTTTGAACCTCAGGCAGTGAGCCTGAAACCCAAGGAATATGAGTTAAAACACTTATCTGAAGATCTGAATAAGTTCTTGGTGTTGAGGAGACTCTATTTGAGGCTTTAATTTCCTGTGGAGAAGTTTTTAACAGAAAGTCAATTTTTGTGCCTTCACAGTCAAACTAAGTCTGATAATGGAGTTCTGAGCTCAATTTGAGGAATTGATGAGATTAAATGGATTCTAAGATCTTGTTGAATGATCTGAGAAAGAATAAAGTGAGCTCAGATGATTTATTGTGTGAGAATTTGAACCCTACCAATTTGGGTTACTTTTTAACCCAAACTTACAGCAGTGATATTTTGTTGAGATTTGAACTTGAATCCTGCCCAGATAAGTCAATTACAACCTTTAGAATTTGATTAAATCAATTAGAAACACCCTTAAGTGTCTGTTGCACATATCAAAGTCTGAAAATTTTGATCTCTGAAGCTTTCAGAGAAGTGTAGAGCTTTCATGCTATTCCTAGAGGTCTTGAGAGCTTAAGATTCACTTCAACAGATGCGGAATAATTTGTAGAACCTATACAGACCTTTAAATAAGAGAGAAAAGTCCATCTGTGGATTCTGTAGACATAAAAACTATTTCTAGGCAATAAATAACCCATAGGAACCCCTTATTTCACTCTTCAATTTGAAGAAAAAGACATCCTCTAATATTTAAATTGACCCTGCAATTGTGTAGATCTATCTTAGAGCTTTCCAGCAAACTTTAAATCATTTGATTTGGAGATCTGAGTAGAAAGTTATGATCATTTGAAGTTGGGTCTGGAAGGGGGAACATAGTTCCACATCGTCAGTTTCTGAGTGCTCACATGGGGATAAAACGATTTTGTTACATGGGCTTCCAAGTCGTCAGCACTCGTCGCACCGGTTACCAATCTGAACATTCTGGCATTTTGAGCATGTGTATGTGTGTGTGCAGGCATGTGTGCGTGCGGGTGTGCGCTCGAGTAGGCGTGAGAGAGTGTGCCCTAGGAGGGCGAGGCCTGGGAGGCCAGGTTGAGCTGAAGTGGCTCAAGACTATGAACCAAAATGAAATAAACCAAAATTGAACCTAATTGAGACTAGGTGAGGGCCGAGTAGGGTTTGGTCCCACCCTGGTCTCAAGGTGCTGTGTATCCTCGAAAGGACCTCGCCGCAAATAAAATAATTTTTGGTTGAAAAGTAAATAAACTTGGTTCAACTGAAGGATTAAAGAACAAAAGAAAAGGGTAGCAGAGAAGTTGACGGCTAAGAACTAAAAGCTAAAGTTAAGTGTTGAGCTGAAGGTGCTAAGGAAGCAAAGGAAAGAAAGGAGAGTAGGCACTACTAAGGCACTAAGCAGAAAGACTAAGGAAAGAGAAGGCTGGAACAGACCAGAAGAAGACAGGTAAGAAAAGAGCTTGAGAGAGAATAAAAATAAAGGAAAAGAAGAGAAAGAAAAGGAGTAGATAAGGGGATAAAGAAAATGAATGAAGAATTATTTTTCTTGCATCATTTTCATTTCTTTTTGTTCTTAAATTTGTAATAAGGCATATTTTAATAGAACAATTTTTATTGCCTTAATTTCTTTTGAAATAAAATTAGAAAACTAACATGTTTACTTGTTCATTTGAGTAAATATGTTTTTCATATGGAATTTTGTATATTCCTTTAGTTTAAATATTTTGGCAAAATTCATGTTTTAAAATCAACTTAATTATACCTCGTAAACTTATAATGGAAATAAAAGAAAATTGGTGAATTTGGAAAAAAAATTATTATAACTCCTAGTGAACGACCTGGACTCAACCAGTAAAAATTTCTAAAATGTTAGGTTAATTCGACCCTATACTACACAACTAACACAATTTTGAGTTAACCTAAGTGACTTTTTCTACTTTTAATGAAGTGAAATTAACTTAATTACTGAGGTGAGTAAGCCGTGCGATCAGGCACCTATTGGGGTGGATACATATTCTGAGACTTGAGATGACTAGATTGGTCTAGAGTGACCCATTAAGGATGAACTGATTGATTCACCCGAGATCCCCGAGCTAAGGAGTGAGGAAAAATATGTCTCTTTGAACTAGGAAATGACAATCGATTTTGAGACATATATAAATGAGGATCATGAATTCTTGACTTTGAGGGTGAAGAATCTCTTAGTGAAGTCTCACTTGAACATAAGGAAGATGATTTTAGTGAGACAAATGGGATTAAGGAATTTGATGAACCATTTGATAGCCCGTTCATTAAAGATTTGGATTCAGTTGGGGCTAACTTGGAGGATTCGAATTCTCACTTACTAGAAGATTCAATCAATAGCCCCATTCCTCAACCATACTCCAAAGGGATTGATTTTGATTTAGAAATCATTACACCCAAGTCAATATTGATTCAGCCGCAATTATTGGACTTGGGAACTTTAGATGGGGTGTACAATGATTTGGAGGTCTCAAAGACATTGATTTCGGAGGATAGGAAGTTGGAATTAAAAATCTAAGAAGCTAATTCTGAGGGAACTTTGATTTTGGATCTGAGGGTTCCTGTTGATCTGAAACCACCTACCTTCTATCAAGATCATTATGATATCTTTCACGTGAGACCGAAGCCTGGAATAATTGACTATCTTCGTGAGCTGAACTATAAGTGGACACCTAATTTTAATGAATCAGATCATCCCATTGTCTAACACTTTGGTCTTGGGTTGCACACCACAAAATCACTGGCCCGACCCCACAAGTTTCACAATAATCTTAGGTTCTGGGTGATTTTCATCTAGAACCTTAAAACCACTCGACCCTGGGGCATGAGTTTGCACCATAATCTGGTCCACGTCTATGGACATATTCTGTTGGCAGGTCTGAAGATCAATATTTTTATTTTGATTCTAACCTGCACTTATGAATTCTCCATTTCTTCCTTGTATGTATTTTATGCCTAGTTAAAGGCATTAAACTTAGTGCGTGTGTATACTCTCTTCTCTCTGTGGAGCTGACCGGGTTGTCATGAAATTTAGGTGATATTTTATTTACTCCGCCCTTTTCATATCTTTATTTTTACAATGAGGACATTGCATCATTAAGGCATGGGGGGTGGATACTTTATCCTGAAATCATTTTGTTAACTCTGTAGAATTTCTTTTAGTTTCTTTTTAAAAAAATTCCACAAGAAAAGAAAAAAAAATAGAATTAGGAGAAGAGAACTTAGGCTTTTAGGCATTATTAACTTTAGGAAATAATACGAGAGGACCTAAACACTTAGACTCTTCAAGTTTTCGGGTTTAATTAGCCCAGGTGTCCACTCGAATGTGGACTTAGTCTTGAGTCCTTGCCAAGTAAATCTTATTTTAATTTGGTAAATAGTTTGGGATGATAACTATGCGACTTATCAACTTGTCCTCTGATTTGAGAGGACTTTAAGCCTAAGCATCTACACACTTTTTGCACTGACTCACTTTTTGGTGATTTTCTCGGAAATTGGGTATCTAATGAACTATTTAGGGTGGTATGGCTGGCAAGTTGTTAGTGGTAACAGCTCATCGACCAATTGTCCAGAGCCCAACAACAAGACCATTTTCGTCGTACTGCCTTTAGGTAAATCATAGATCAAGGAAGCCACCTACTTAAAAAGAAAAAAATAGAAAAAAGAAGAAAAAGGAGAAAATAAAAAAAGAAAATAATAAAGCCACACTTCACCGCACGAGTATGGCTGGTAAGTGGTTGTGGGTAACAGCCCATTGGCTGGTTGTCCAGAGCTCAGCTCATAAAATGCACAATAATTCCCAAAACACTTAGGGAAGAAGCGAAGAAGTAGAATAAACGAGGGAGATATACACTGGGTTTGCCCTTATTTTGACCACATAAATAAAAGAAGTAGGGAGAAAGCTACCAATCAAAAAGATAAATGTTTAGGCAAGGTCACCTAGGGTCGTAGAAACCCGAAGTCCATTTCAATGGCTGCCTAGTGAGTCTTTCACTAATTTCACAAGATGCTTAGTACTTAGAGTCATTTTTGAGTCTTAGGCGGGTTGGGTAGCTGTAAAAGGTTATCTCGACACTCTCAAACTCCAAAAAGTCCAAAAAAATAAGTAGAAAAGAAAAACAAAAAAAAAAATCTTCTTCCCTTTTCAAATAAGGCGAGGACTTGGGCGGGGTACATTCCGGCGGACATTCGGGTACTATTGAGTCTTCGTAGTTTAGGACCTTAGTTGAAATTTTCTATTGTTAATAAATAACTTAGGCCTAAGCGATCAAGTCCTAATTTTGTTTCTATACATAGCATGTAGTTTAATTTTGCTAGGGACTAGCAAAAGATAGGCATGGGGGTATAATATAAACACATCTACTGAGGGTAAAATGTGTATTCATTCATGTTCCAAGGCTTAGATTTGCATTTCATGTTATAAAGATTGCATAGCATGTATCATTCTACATTTAGAGTAGTTGTATATATTTTAGGTTAATTAGGTCTTTTTTTATGGTTAGGAGAGAAGAGGATTTATTTCAGGGCCTTGGATTGACGATCGAACTGTACGAATCTGATCAGGATGACGATCGGGGTCAAACACCTCCGAAATCATCAAGATCGAAGTCTCGTAGCATCATACGAAGTCCAAGGAAGATCAACGACCATGGTGGCAATGCAACATCCATACGGGCTTTGGATGAAAAATCTGACTGTATGGATGGATCCGGAGCAACGATCGCAGTCCGGCAGCATGGGAATCATCTCGATCTGAACACCATGGCACTTTCTATAATAGAATGAAGATGGATGGCCCAGATGGCACCACGTGGCCCCATTTGAACTGCCTCTGGGCATTCGCAGAACTACCTCTTCCTCTGAGTGAGCAATCTCCACCATTGGATTTGCATCCAACGGTTGAAGTAGTTGAGCCTCAAAACGTAGACGCGACCATCTGACTCTTGTAGTGCATTGGTGAAGCACTCACCACTTAACCAGCTGCTGCTAGATCGAGTCCCACCGAAGCTCCCAATCCATCAATTGATGCGGACCCACTATAGTGCACACGCGTGCACAAGATGCATACACAACTGCAGCCGCGCAAAGCAATAGCACAGTGCATGCTAACGTGCGTGCGTAACACAGTGCGAGGAGCATAAGCACGTGATGTGTGCAGCACCAGCGGGGGAGGGCGAATCTTCAGCGATGTAGGCCTTTAGTGACACTTGCAACTATCACTAAATGCCCTGCACAGTGCGTACGCTAGCCAAGGCATTGAAGAGGCACAGATCTTTTGGAGAGGCCTTTAGTGACGCTTATAGCTATCACTGAATGTCTGTGCGCAGGATGCTCTTCCTCCCATCACTATATAAACACCCCTACACCCCCCATTCTTCTTCATCTCTACCTACTCTACTCCCACCTACTCCTAAGCTTTAGCAAGCCTACCAACGCTCCGTTAGAGATTTCTCTCAAGCTCCCAAGGCACTTATTAGTGTAGCGAACCTCTACCTCACCAAATATTCCTCCCTCTTCTCATCACCATTCATAGGTTGCCTTGGAGTTGTCTTCTCACCTTTATTTCGATAGCCGATCATCTTCGCCTCCTCACCTCCATTCCGGAGCCACGCTGAATTTTTCCTCTACCCGACGTCCTCCTGCATCTCACCTCTGTCATCCTGCTCCTCACCTCCTTTGTCCAAGTTTCCGCCAGGCACCGTCATCTCGTCGAACAACTGATTTGGGGGTTCCTTCTCACATCTTTCTTCTTTTATGCTTTCATAGATCAGTGTAATTGACGTTGGAGTAATATATATCATATTTGTTCCATCTATTCTGCTTTTCTTCTTATTTCAAAAACACAAAAATATAATAAAACTTCAAAATACAAAAAACAAACAAAACAAAGCATAGTTTTCAATTAAACATCACCTCCCTGTGTTCGACCCAGGACTCCCTTGGAGTTTTGGTAAAATTTTATTTGGTAAACGAGGTTTACGACTACAATGATGGGTCACTCTTAACCCCAATTTCAAACACGCGAAACACATCGATCAGTCTCACAAAAATTCTTACACAAGAGCTCCTTGGTTAATTCAAATATGATATCATCAATGTATATTTGGACCAACAGGATGTCATTTCCTTCTTCCTTTACAAAAAGAGTTGAATCAATAACTCCAATCCGATATCCATGCTGGAGAAGGAAGTACCTGAGTCGATCATACCAGGCTCTGGGAGCTTATTTAAGTCCATATAATGCCTTATTGAGCTTAAGTACATGCTCTGGGTGTGTTGGGTCCTCGAACGTTGGAGGCTAATGAACATAAACTTCTTCCTTAATATAACCATTAAGGGATGCACTCTTGACATCCATTTGATATAACATGAAGACCTTTGCACTTGCAAAAGCAAGTAACATCCAAACTCTTGACATCCATTTGATATAACTTGAAGCCCTTTGCATTTGCAAAAGCAAGTAGCATCTGAATGGACTCCAAGCGGGCAACAAGAGCAAACTTCTCATCAAAGTCAATTCCCTCTTACTGGTTATAGCCTTAAGCTATAAGTTTGGCCTTATTCCTGATTACTGCACCAGATTCATCCAATTTATTTTGGAACACCCACTTGGTTGCAATAATGGAATTACCCTCAAGAGCGGGTACCAAGTCCCATACATTATTTCTTGTAAATTGGAGTAGCTCCTCCTGCATGGCGACAACCCGACTCATCCTTTAATGCCTCATCAACTTTCTTGGGTTCAAGTTGAGAAACAAAGGCATTAAGGATAAAGTCAGCCCTTAATTTAGACTGGGTTTTTACGCCTTGTTCAATATCACCAATGATTTTATCTTGAGAGTGATCTTGTGGTGTACCAATTCTTTTGTAAGATCATGTACATTTCATGTATCTTTCATTTTTGACACATGGATGAAGGGGGTATCCTCATCATTAGACTCTACTTGATTTGGTTTACGTTCTCCTAATTTTGTTTCATTAAATGAAACAAGCAGGGATTCTTCTACTATAAAAGTCTTTTTGTTAAAGACTTAGTAAGCTTTGCTTCTAATTGAATAGCCAATAAAGATGCCTTCATCGCCTTTAGCATCAAACTTATCAAGTCGATCTTCCGTGTTTAACAAATAACATTGACTTCCAAACACCATAAAATATGGAAAACTAGGAAATTTCTCATAATATAGTTCAAATGGAGTTTTCTTGATAATAGGCTCTAAAAGAGTTCAATTAAGAACATAGCAGGCTGTGTTAACGGCTTCAGCCCAAAAATAGTTTTGAAGCCCAAAAAGTTTAGGCACATTCTTATAGAGTGAGATTCTTGCACTCTACAACACCATTTTGAGATGGTGTCCAAGGGAGCGAAAATTCATGGGAGATGCCATAAATGACAAAAAAACATGAAAACTTTTCATTTTCAACTTCACCCCCATGGTTGGTCCTAAGTCTAAGAATAGAAGATGATTTTTCCTTTGAAGTCTTTGAGAAAGACTTAGGAAGGAGTAAAATAAGTCATCCTTATGTTTCAAGAAGATGACCGAAGTGAACCTTGAGAAGTCATTAACAATAACTAGCCAAAATTTTGATCCATTTAGGCTCTCAAATTGTGTTGGCCCAAATAGATCAACGGGTAGTAATTTTAAGGGCGTGTGGTTGAAACTAAGCCTTTTGATTTAAAAGAGTCTTTGTGCATTTTTCTGAGTTCACAAGATTTGCATAATTGTTTGACACGTAACTCGTGTTTAAAATATTATTTCAGTTGTAGTATAGCGCGAAAACATGTCGACAAATAATATTTATAAAATCGGTGAGAATCGAGTCGTTCATAAGGAGGCAATCTCGATTTTAATGGAAGTTTTTCAATAAACTAGTTCTAACAGTTACTTATATATGTATATATATTAAAGAGTAGATATTAGGCATTCAGAAGATCAGAATTTTATTGCATTCATAAACATTTGTTTTAAAGTAGAAAGTGTTATGCTAAATAGAGAAAGAGAGAAAGTAGATAGATAGAAAGAGAGAGAGAGAGATAGAATGAGGCAGAGAGACGATGTCACTTGTAGGATGCTTGTGCGAGATGTGGTAGCACCTCAGATCCAGAGTGCCGGGATGAAGGTTGGACCAGAGTTGTAGAGGGATGAAGAGTTGTAGAGAAGGTGGAAGAGTTGTATCTAGAGATGCTTCAACTGGGGGGGCTTTGCCTTCTTTTATAGTTTTTATGGAGGGCAAAAGGGTATTTTGGCCCTCTACCTTGTGTAACAACCTTAGGCCAATCAGATCTGTTGATCGAGAGATCAACGAACCTGATTAGGCCTCAAAACACCTTCAAAATCACCTTCATCGCATGGATTCAATCTCTGGCTGACACGTGGCTTGCCCACGTCCCTTGGATCTTCATCGGACATCTCCTGCTCCTCCGTACGCTAGCTTCAACACTTGCAGTGCAATTATCTCTCTTCTTGCGTGCCCTTGCTAATTCAAAATCGCGTGCCCATCATTCACAGTCGTCTGATCGCCACCTGCATTGAATTAGTGCGTGCGAATGCATGTGGAGCATGTGTTTGATTGTACGTGAGGCCGCGGGGTGCTTCGGTCATGCCACGCGTTCGTCTCCCATCACTCCGATCACCATACAACAGTTAATCAAGCCCACTCACCACCGCCTTCCTAATTCCTCATGCACCACCACTCGAACACGCGTCTCGCACCTACGGTTGAGCTCACTCACCGCTGCGCTAATGCCACATTTTTGTTGACTTTTCATTTTAAGGAAACTTATTCTCGTCTGTTGGACGAAGATCCAACAGTCGAGATCTTCTTTCCTTTGATGAGGTGTGGTTGGATGGGTGACGTGGCACACTTGTGGTCATTGTATGAAGATCCAACGACCAACAGCATGCGAGGGTGGCCTTCTCAGATGGGGAGGTGATGAGGGGGCGGCTGTGATGGTGCCACGTGGCACCATCATGGTCGTCCATCTTCTTTTCCTTGTATCTGGTGCTGTAGATCTCCGATTTAGTTGATTTTTCTACCATTGGACTACGATTGTCGATCTAGATTCATCATGTGATTGGACTCTTCATCTAAGACTCGGATCTTTGTCTTTTGGCTTTATGATCTCCATTCTTTTATGGCATGCACAAGATGCCCCAATTGTCTGATCGAGACAATTTTGGAAGAGTTGGACTCTCGTCGTCATTCTGATCAGATATGGTTGGTCTGATCTGACATCCGCAGCTTCAAATCATCTACAATTAAAATCATCTCTCTTTTAGGTTATAAAATGACGATATTATCTATATGACTAATAAATTAGCTATTGTGCAAATTACAATGCCTATGAATGCATTATTCCTAAGTTATGTTAGAATGTAGCTTAATTTAGGTGATTTAGGTTGCATGATTGCTATGCAATCGCACCCCCGTGCCTAAATATTGCTAGTCCATAGTAAATGCATGACTAAATGCAGAACTGGTCCTACATGAGTAATTTTTATCAAGAGTTTGACTAGAGGTTTGTCTTTTGTTTTCATCCAAAGCTTTAGTAACCCTGATAGTCATAAATGTGTTTTGTTGTAGTCTATGCAACAGATCCAAGTGAAAATTCAATCTACCTCTAAAGCTTATACTTAATCTTTAGTAAAAATCTATTAGGATAGGCAAACTTCTCCCCTCGGTGTTATACGATAATCTATAAATTCAACCCCAGCATTTGGCTTATGTAGAAGATGATTTTGAGTCAAGTGGATTTATTTTTGGTGGCTCACACTCATCTGGTGCTACATATAGACTAGTACTTCAGAACCTAGATTTCCAGATTATGAAATAATTCAACTCAGAGAGAGGTAGTGAAACTATGCTCTCTTTAGTTCCTTTGTACTCATTCTCTATCTTTCTTTGTCTTTCTTTTTCTATTTTTTTTTATTATCTTATCTTTTCTTTTCTTTCTTTTTGAGCTCACAATCTCACCAGATTTATTACTATATTTGGTGGTCTCTTTTAGGTCATAAAATGATGATATTATCTATATGACTAATAAACTAGCTATTGTGCAAATTACACCAGGTGGCCAGAAATACAGAAAAATAGGTCAAGGCTATATTTGGTGGATCGTTAGGGTGGTAGGTGTTGTTGCCTCATTACACTTGAAATAAATTCTAGCTCATAAACTCTTTTTTTTTCTATTCTTTTCTTTTCCTAAATTTTTTTCTATGTATATATATATATTTCTTCTCTTTTTTTTTTGCATCCAAATTTCTACTAACACAACGGAGCATACGAACTTTTATTTACAAGGCATTATTCCAGATTATGGGTATTCAAGAGGATATCAGGTGGCTTATTTGGTGAAAGTGCCCATTCTCGGCACCGGGAAGGGAATGGATAGGATAATGTATTTCTGACCTTGACATTAATACCCTCCTTTAGCCGAGGATTCCGTAAAAGATGGTCGTGACCATCTACCTTAGTCCTAGTTTTATCGAAACCCACTCTCTGCATATTTGCTTTATTTGGTGTCTCTCAAGAGATTCGCACTAAGAACTTGTACATAGAAATTGAGAACGAAAACTATGCCTAACTCCGAGTATCATTATCTCATTATCCAGAGTTTAAGATTTCTTATACTAGCCTTAGAGGACCAGTAGACTTTCTACTCTTACCTCACACTTGTTTGGTGGATATGTTAGAAGATAGTTTGCCTGACTCCTTAATTACTGTCCAAGGGTTCAGGAGAAGAAGCATTGCTTCTTCTTGATAAACTAAAGATGTTTATCAATCTTCACAGAGGATCCATTGCAAATTTTACATATAATTGTGAAATTATACTGGATTCTAAACTTAGGAATCAGCTTAAGAATAAATCCCTAATAAAATCTTAATAAAAATTCTTTATTCCTAAATGTAATTTATTTTTTTTGACATAAAGATAAGATATGCAATGTCCACCCCACCATGCCTATTCATTACAATGTCCTCATTGAAATGTATGCATGAAAATCAAAATATAATAAGCAAGAGGATTGGATACCACCTAACTATTCTTGTTAATTCAAGTCAGCAAGAATACAAAGGATGTAGAGCTACCTGTACAGAGTACTGGATTGCCTTCCAGCTAGTGCTAAGTTTAATGTCATTTGCCGGACTTAAACCCAAAAATATGTAGTTCAATACTGTGGGTTAAGAGAAGTATTGATTGTTGTAGGGGAATTTAAGATTAGTAAAAAGATATGATCATTTGGTCCCATAATTAGTGATCCACAAATGCGGTCTAGCTGATGATGCTGCCCTATTCCAAAGAGTCTTTCTAATTTGGAATATGAAATAGGGTCGGGTGGATGAGGTTCAAATTGCAAAGAATGTCTGTCAATCCAATTCCATAATTCAAGAAGAGGTCGTATAAGGTATGGATTGAAATCATGATTTATAATTAAATCTGGTTCTTAATCATAGTAATAAGGGTCTTCATAATGGTAGATGATATCAAAAATCATGAGTTCTCCAGGCTCTGGGTCATATGAGGATAGGGGTAGAGTTGTGTGGAATTCATCAAAATCTTCATTAGAAATTTCCTTTTCCTCATCCGAAGTCACTTCTTCTGAGTCAAGCCATCCATTTGAACTAGTTTCCTTATAAGTTCTTCCCCAGTCCATTATGTGTTGAACTTCTTCTTCTGGGGTTACTTCATGGTTCATGTCCTTAGATTGCTCATTTTCTTGAACTCCCTCTGTTTGTGCGAAAGCAAAATCGGGTTTGTAAATATTGTGTTGCAGTATAGTTGAAATTGCTTCTAAAAATAAATGATAATTTATTACTCAAAAAACTATGAATCCGAGGTCGAACACGGGGAGCAAATTGGGTTTTAAAAACTAAGAACACAACCTCAATTTAATAAACTGTGACGTTCAACAATATTATGAAGCAATAGAACTAGTTTCAATGTATATAGAAGCTTAAAAATATGAATAAATGTAAAAATCATATGCTTCTAGCTTAGGCTTTCGCTTCTTACTTTTCTTCTTTAGCTTCTAATGTCTTCTTCTTTCTTCCTTCTTTACTGTTCTTTCTCTAACTTCAGTTAAGCCCTTTTCTTCCTTTGCTTTTCTTCTTCTTTTTCTTCCTTCTTTTGCTTCCTTTCCTCTGCTTCTGACGTTGGCTCCTTCTTTCTCTTCTTTCTCTGACTTCTCCTGCCTTCTTCTTCTTCAACCGTGCCTTCAGCTCTACCCTCTCTACAACTCCTTCCTTCTCTTCTTTGGCTTCTCCTTCAGAGTCCTCTTTCTTCAGTTGTGCCTTCTCTGCAGCTCCTTCCTTAGCTCTTCTACCCTGGCTTCTTTCTCCTGTGGCTCCCTCTCTTCAGCCTTCCTTAGCCTCTTCCTTCTTTAGCCTCCTCTTCCTTCTTCCTTTCCCATCACACAAGTGCAAAACCTACCCCTACCCTCCCCCATGAATGCTCTCTCTCTTTTCTCTCTTAGGCTCGCTCTCCCAGAGCCAATTGGGTAAACGGGTCGAGTCAGCATGCCCGGTGATAGGATCGATGGAATATGGCTATGTGCACAAATACTTAAGCAAACAAATCAATAATAACAAGAAAGATTTGCTCAAATAATCAAACCACAGAAAATTGGCATAATATGTATAGTGGTTCCCCTCCCTTGGGTACTCCACTACCTAAGCCTCCCAGCTTAAGGCTTTTAACCCGATTCTCTCAACCCCAAGAGAATCAATTTAATAAATCAAGGTAATTAATGGGTTACCTCAACCCAAGTACAAAAACAGTTTTGTTACAACCCAATGAGCAACAAGCTCAAAATACAAATAAGAACTGGTGTCAGAAAGAGAACTCTTACAACAAGAATTCCTATGCCTCCCAAAAATAATTAAAATGAATACCAATTTGAGAGTCTAGGATGGACGTGAATCGCTTCGTAGATGCGTGAGAAAAACACGTCGTTGAGCTAGCAAGAATGTTGAGAAAGTGAATGGCAAGCTTCTTCTTTCTCTCTTGAAAATATGGTGGAAATTTGAAATATAGCTATAGAATTTCTCTTCTCTATTTGCTATGTCTCTTGTGTGCAAACAAAGAGTCCTAGGGTCATTTCATTAAGTTTAGGACCCAATATACTCATCTACTAGATGTTGGGATTTAATTCCCAACGTTCACATAGCCTAAATAAATTTTCAAGCCATTCAGAATTGAGCCAACGGCTAGCTGGTACCGGTACTAAAGTACCTGTACCAGTACTAGCAGCTCACTGCCACTAGTACATGAGTCCTGGTACCGGTACTCATCATGGGTACCAATGCTTGTGACTCCCAGGTTTGGAATTCCTTGGGCACAGTAACCTACCTATAGCGGTACTCATTATGGGTACTGGTACTTGTATGGTTCAGGCCAAAATTAAGCCTTCAACCTGTGGCCAACATGTACTAGTACTCATGGTTAGTACCGGTACTTGTTGTTCACAGTTTGAGATGAATTCTCAAACCTGTGCCTTGCAAATGCCAATACTGATAAACAGTACCAGTACTTGTTTACAAGTACCTGTTTTAAGAGTTTTAATTCATTGCATACTTTGAAAATGAATGCCATACAAATCCTAATTTATCTCTAATTGATTTTTATGATCTAAGTTAAATTCTCTTGTTAAGAGGCATACATTCTATAAATAAAAAGTTTGAACTAAAAAACTAAAGGTCGAAGATGATCTTCTTCAGTTCGACTCATCCTTGTCATCTTACCTCCTCCTTGTCATCATCTTCTCTTTCTTATCATCATGCCTCCATCACTTCCTGTTTGCCTTGATATTCACCTAAAAATGAAAGAATGCAATTGCAAACATTAATCCCTAATAATTTTGTTAACACCAAAACAAGATGTGGAACAAAGTTCTAACAATCTCCCCCTTTTTGGTGTTGACAAAACTATCTTGTAAATAGATAACATAATTTTTAGCAATGTTATATGAAGGAAAAACTTTTAATTAAATCCTTCCCCTCAATATATGCTCCCCCTAAAAATATTACTATTTGCCTTCTATCTTTCTCCCCCTTTTTGTCAATCACAAAAAAATGAAAGGGTAAGAATATCATACCATAAAATTTACCAATAGTAAAATGATGAATGTGGGTACCAAGCTCCATTAGGCCAACGTTCTTGGTCTTCATTCAACCTATAGAAAGGTTGAAATGTTCCATTGTGTGCCTTGAACACCCACTGATCTCTTTGATCTATTCTCGCAAAATAATGTAAAATATCTTTCCTAGGTACCCATTTTCTTGTAGATCCTTGATGTTTAATACCCTTCAAATCCCTAGGTTTATAGATCACTTTAGTGTTAGATCTATAATTCTTAGGATTCTTGACCTTTTGATAAATCCATGCATATCTTGGTGCTTGTGATTATTTTTGTGTTCTTCTTGTTATTGAACTTGGCTTTTAAATTATTACAAAATTCTGTATTCAGCCTAGTTGTTGTTTTTAAATTATTCAAAGTGTCCTCAAAGTGTTCATAAATATCTTCTAATTCTACAATTTTTGCATGTAATTGATTGTTAGTTTCTTTGGACATATCTAATTCTATTTCTAAATATGATTTCTCTATTTCTCGAGTTATATAATTATCATGCAAAACATTATTTTCCTTTTTAATCATCCTAGCCTTATTATATAAATCTTCATACACTTGTACTAATTCATTAAAGGTGACTTTAGAATCTACCTCATTTTCTGAGTTGTTGTTGTTTGCCTTTAACCAAAGATGTGCAACTTCTGTTCCTTCAACCTTACCCGTACCTTCATAGGTGATTTGCAAAGTGTTCCAAATCTTGTAGGAGGACTCGCATGCAGAGATTCGGTTGAACTCTGCCATTGATAATGCACAATCGAGTGTGTTCATCACCTTCGTGTTTCCCGCAATTTTCTTTGTTTGATCCACCATCCAAGCCACTCCTTCCTGCTGCTGCGGATCCATGTACCTCTCCTGAATGAGAGTCCATGAATCTTCATCCATGGCTTTGAGGAAGACTTGCATCCTCCTCTTCCAATACCCATAGTCCGTCCCATCGAAATAGGGAGGACGAGTGGATGATTGCCCTTTGGTGCACCTTGATGTGGATGCCATTGCGAGCAAGAGTTTTTGCTTCCTCTCTCTACCCACTTTGATGCCAATTGATAGGATCGGTAAAATATGGCTATGCGCACAAATACCTAAGCAAATAAATCAGTAATAACAAGAAAGATTTGCTTAAATAATCAAACCACAGAAAATTGGCACAATATGTATAATGGTTCCCCTCCCTTGGGTACTCCACTACCTAAGCCTCCCAGCTAAGGGTTTTTAACCCGATTCTCTCAACCCCGAGAGAATCAATTTACTAAATTGAGGTAATTAATGGGTTACCTCAACCCAAGCACAAAAACAAGTTTATTACAACCCAACGAGCAACAAGCTCAAAATACAAATAAGAACTGGTGTAAGAAAGAGAACTCTTACAACAAGAATTCCTATGCCTCCCAACAATAATTAAAATGAATACCAATTGAGAGCCTAGGATGGACTTGAATCGCTTTGTAGATGCGTGAGAAAAACACATCGTTGAGATTGCAAGAATGTAGAGAAAGTGAATGGCAAGCTTCTTCTTTCTCTCTTGAAAATATAGTGGAAATTTGAAATATAGTTCTAGAATTTCTCTTCTCTATTTGCTATGTCTCTTGTGTGCAAACAAAGAGTCCTAGGGTCATTTCATAGAGTTTAGGACCCAATATACTCATCTACTAGATGTTGGGATTTAATTCCCAATGTTCACATAGCCTAAATAAATTTTCTAGTCGTTCATAATTGAGCCAACGGCTAGCTGGTACCGGTACTAGTAGCTCACTGCCTCCAGTACATGAGTCCTGGTGCCGGTACTCATCATGGGTACCGGTACTTGTGACTTCCAGGTTTGGAATTCCTTGGACACAGTGGCCTACCTGTACCGGTACTCATCATGGGTACCGGTACTTGTAAGGTTCAGGCCAGAATTAAGCCTTGAACTTGTGGCCAACATGTACCGGCACTCTTAGTTAGTATCGGTACTTGTTGTTCATAGTTTGAGATGAATTCTCAAACCTGTGCCTTGTAAATACCAATACTGATGAACAGTACCGGTACTTGCTTACAAGTACCTATTTTAAGAGTTTTAATTCATTACGTACTTTGAAAACTAATGCCATATAAATCCTAATTTATCTCTAATTGATTTTTATGATCTAAGTTAAATTCTCTTGTTAAGAGGCATACATTCTATAAATAAAAAGTCTAAACTAAAAAACTAAAGGTCGAAGATGATCTTCTTCACTTCAACTCATCCTTGTCTTCTTGCCTCCTCCTTATCATCATCTTCTCTTTCTCATCATCATGCCTCCATCACTTCCTGTTTGCCTTGATCTTCACCTAAATCTGAAAGAACTCATTTGCAAACATTAATCCATAATAATTTTGTTAACATCAAAACAAGATGTGGAATAAGGTTTCAACACTTGGGTCTAGGCACACCGGCGTGGGTGATGCGCGAGTGTTGGGTAATCGGGTCAGGCAGCCAGGTCAGCGGAGGAGTGAGAACGGATGAGGCGTGAGTGGGTGAGGGGACCTCACCGCGTGTTAGGAGGCAAAGAGCCCATAACACAAAAACAAGTTATACCGCTTTGCTGCTTCTAAAGTTACCGAGGTGGGACTAAAAGTCCCACCTGCTTCTTCGCGTGCGCCTGCAAGGATGTCTCCTAATTGCTGCAACTACGAAGTGCTTTGGCCCTCGATAGGTGGCTGATGCTATTCGGGGAGGAAAACCGTGCACCTGGGACTCGGTCTCCTGGAGCGGGGCCACCTGGTGCAAGGTTGTAAGCAAGCTTCACGGCTGCTCCAATGGCTGATGGGGGTCCAAGCCTGTCACCACAGATATGGCCTCACGGTCTTTTCGAAATGCTCAGGAAGCTTCACCGTGACACGGCGAAGGTGGCTCGATGGGTGGCATGGCGCAGGATGGCCTAGGAGTGAGTGCCTAGGTTGGTTTGTAGCCGTGAAGGTGGGGTTGCTTGGGGGCAGTGTGTGGGATGTGCGGCGGTGGATGGAGAGGTGGAAAATGATCAGTGGATGGTGGTGATGCTTCTGCGGTAGTTGGCGAGGCATGTGGGTGCATGGAGTGGTGGATGCGCCTCGCTGGTGGTCTACCGGAGGTGAAGAAGGTAAGGGTGATCTGTGGTTGTCGAGGGTGGTTTTGTGAAATAAAGAGAGGGAAAATGAAGAGTAGAGAGGGGGGAACTTATCTGAGAGTGATTGCACAAAGGGGGATGTAGAGGGGCAGACGGTGTGTATCTACCGTCGCCAGAGATGAAGGACCTGAGATGGAGAGGCGACGACGACAAGAGGGATGTAGATGCGGCCGCAGGTCTGGAGCAATGTGGAAGAATGATGCGGAGAAGACTCTGCCATTGGTATGGTGGCAGAGCAACTAGAAGAGGGAGGAAGAGTCGCCGGAGCTTGCAAGCTTCTTGGTCGGAGAGGGGAAAGGAGGAATTCTGAGGGATTCTTCGGCCAAATCAAGATTAGGATGGTCAGGAGGATCTGGGGGCCTTTAAATAGTCGTGGGTGGAGGGCCTTGTGCTTGGAAGGCAAGCTTCCAAGCACGGCAACCTCGCTGGACTTGGAAGGTCGAGAGATGCCCATATCTCTCATGCGTTCGCATGAGAGATTGGGTGGGAATCAGATAGCCTATTTGGGTTCACACTGTCGGGAATTCCTTAGAGAATCTCCCTTTCAAATTTGAGAGGGATTCTCTGAGGAATTAGGGAGAAATCCCTCTTGAATCCTTGCCAGAGTAGGATTCCTCTGCTGTAATGTAGAGGGACCTAATTGCAAAGAATGAAGAGGAAGATAGGGGGATCTCTGCAAGGTTTTCAAAAGTTAGGGGCATAAAAGTAATTAGGTTGGACTATTTTGCAAAGTAGGTCAAGTTGAACTCCCCTTAGGTCCAAATTTTGGTATGAACCTAATTTAAACCTAAGGAATCTAATGGTGAGGTTGTAATTTAGGTTTGACCATTTTGATTGGACATTTTGCACAAAAATCTAATTTATGGCAAATGTTTGACTAGGTCCCCTTTTTAGGTCAAATTAGGTTCTAAAGGCCAAATTGAATGTTATAAACCCTAGAGGATATTTTTTTATGAATTTTAGAGGGTTTAGTTGAATTTTATCCTGACCAGAACCTTGTTGAATTAAGTGGGTCTGTTTTAGGGTTATAAGAAGTCATTTAATTCCCAGATTGCACATTAACGCTTTTTTGATTGAACCAACCCACTTTTTATCTTGTTAAGACCAATTGACCCATGTTTAACCCCTGAGAAATCCTGTTGTTGTACTGCAATGGTAAAATTACAGTTTTACCCTTTGTTTCTTACTTTTCTCTCAGATCAGTTATTCCTTGAATTAGGCCCTTTACTTGGTTATGTAAGAGCTTTTGTTCCCTTTTCTAGGTCAAAATGAGTTAGTTAGGGCTCATGATGGTGTTCCCATCATACCCCTATGCCTAGCTTTTGCTAGTCCCTTAACAAAATTTTAATGTTTTAACTTCTGTTCTAGACTATGAGTTTCTATCACAATTTATGTTAAGTGCTTTTTTCTTTTTCTTTTTGATTAGGTTAGAATGTCGATAGTAGGCCTAGAGGTACTCAAGTACCAACCAAGATCCGAACCTGACCAGCTCTAGCCTCGGTCCTCCGCGAAGTTTTTTAAGGCCTACAGGAACTATCCTAAGGTTTGTTGGACTCCACAGTTAAAACACCCGTGCTTGAGACATATTTTAGCCTCGGTTCTGTTTACAGTGTGCTTTTTGTAAGAGAGAGACATAGGATTTATTTGTTTGGAGATTTTTCTCTCTCTTTTCTTTTTATTTCTAGCTTTTGATTGGCTTCTTAACACGGTCTGTATCGGATTCCTCGTCCTTATCATCAATCCTCAAAGGTCCCTAGCAATCGATGCTTCGTGATAGCACCACCCAAAGCAACCCCCAGAACACTAGCTTTTGAGATTTTGAGATAATCCTACCCATGGCATTCCATAGCCAAATCCAGACCCTGGCAATCAACATTTCGTGATAATGCTGCCCATGGCATCTGAACCAGCAGGGTGCTTACGTGCCCCCGGTAGGATATGTAAATATCCTAGGAAACAAGCACCGAGGGTACGATATGTTGTTATGCATCTTCGAGGGGAATTTCCCACCTCTCCGCGCTGGGAACTCCTCCAAATCAACTTGTGTTGATCGGTCGCTCCTAATCTAGGAAACTTTTTTCAGAACATTTAAGCACTTTTGCATGATTTTGATAGTTATGTGCACTAAACCAGACTGTGTGTGGATTGGGGTGCTTAGGTTACTGAGTCCCACAAACCAAAGGTCAGTTAACGAGGCCGAATACTCCCTAAGCCTTAAACCTAATACTTAAGCTTCGCATTTTCCCCAACCTCTTGAGGATTATCCAGATCTTAGCGGGTACTTGAATTTTTAAGCCCAAGAGTCTAGCCCAAAAGGCCTATGATCAGCGTTCCTACTAATCTCTCTTTGTGTCTCATTAGCACTTTTTTTGCTATTTTTCTCTTTTTCTTGATGTGGTCTAGAACTTCGGTTAATCCCTTAATCTCTTACTAATGACTATTCTTTTTCTTTTTCATTTTGTGCTCCTTTTTTTGTCATTTTGCTCTTTTCGTCACATTTTGTATGGCCTCAAAAATTTTCTCTCCCCCCCCTCAATTTTTTTGTTCTTTTTCAGTATTTTTTCATTTTTATGGTGTTTTTTGTGATATGTGATTTTTTTTCTTGAAACATTTTCTTGTGATATGAGTTTTCATGATGTTTTGCACTTTCATACCCCCCATGCCTATGATTTGCAATGTCCCCATTGTAAATTAGGTGGGTTTGAATTCATCTTAGTTCATTCATTTGGACTAGTTTTGGGTGGGTGAATGGGTCGAGGTGACTGTTGCAGATGATTTCTAGACTCGAATACGGGTACCTGAGGTGGAGTTGACAGTCTAATGGATGAACCCTAAAGTGTAATATGAATTCAGCATAGAAATGACAAGAAAGGTTTCAGGTTTTTCAAGAATGATAGGTTGGCTCCCGTTAAGCGCTGAGTTTTATGCCATCGATTGGGCCTAATGAGCTCAGGGAGAATAGAGGATAAAGGATTTCTCAGCCAAATTTGTATCGGTCACGTCAATGAACGGTTTGAGTCTCTGACCGTTTACGATGAAGGGTTCGGAATCATGGCTGAATTGACTGATTTCAATGGCTCCATTTCCAAAGATTCATCGGACTAAATAACAAAGGCCCTGAGATGGAGAGGCAGCAACGATGAGAGGGATGTAGATGCAAGCACAGGTATGGAGCGATGCGGAAGAATGGGGAGGAGAAGACTTTGCCACTGGTATGGTGGAAGAGCGACGAGAAGAGGGAGGAGGAGTCATTGGAGCTTGCAGGCTTCTTGGTTGGAGAGGGGAAAGGAGGAATTCTGGGGGATTCTTCTGCCAAATTAAGCTTAGTAAGGTCGGGAGGATTTGGGGGCCTTTAAATAGTCGCGGGCGAAGGGCCTTGTGCTTGGAAGGCAAGCTTCCAAGCATGGCAATCTTGTCGGACTTGGAAAGTTGAGAGATACCCATATCTCTCATGCGTTCGCAAGAGAGATTGGGTGGGAATCAGATTGCCTAATTGGGTTCACACTGTCGGGAATTCCTCAGATAATCTCCCTTTCATATTTAGAGCAATTCTCTAAGGAATAAGGGAGATATCCATCTTGAATGCACACCGAAGTAGGATTCCTCCATTGTAATGGTGGGGGGACCTAATTGCAATGAATGAAGAGGAAGCTAGGTGGTCTCTGCAAGGTTTTTAAAAGTTAGGGGCAAAAAAGAAATTGGGTTGGACTGTTTTGCAAAGTAGGTCAAGGTGAAATTACCTTAGGTCCAAATTTTGGTATAAACCTAATTTGGACTCAAGGAAATGTTGAAGTTGGATTTTTAGTTTGACCACGTTTGACTGGACATTTTGCACAAAAACCTAATTTAGGGCAAATGTTTGACTAGGTCCCCTTTTTAGGTTAAAATAGGTTCTAAAGGCCAAATTGAAGGTTTTAAACCCTAGAGGATATTTTTCTATGAATTTTAGAGGATTTAGTTCAATTTTATCCTGACCAAAACCTTGTCGAATTAAGTGGTCTATTTTAGGGTTATAAGAAGCCATTTAATTCCTAGATTACACATTAACCCTTTTCTGATTGAACCAACCCACTTTTTATCTTATTAAGACCAATTAACCCATGTTTAACTCCTAAGAAATCCTGCTATTGTACTACAATGGTAAAATTATAGTTTTACCCTTTGTTTCTTACTTCTCTCAAATCAGTTATTCCTTGAATTAAGCCCTTTACATGGTTATGTAGGAGCTTTTGTTCTCTTTTCTAGGTCAAAATGAACTAGTTAGGGCTCATGATGGTGTTCCCATCACCCTCAGAATTCAAAAGATCTTGAATTTTAGGGTGGATGTAATGAGGATTGTTTATATTATCATCTAATTCATCATAAGTTACTCCCAAGAGTTTCTCGATCTCCTTAATGTCCATTTCAATTTGAGCTTCTATGGGAGGTGGTAGATCAGAATCATCCTCAAGTACATCCCCTTCTTGCCCTTTGTGCTGGTCTTGAGCTTTGGTAGGATTCAGATCATCTTTAGTGTGAATTGCCAAAACTTGTTCAATTGTTCCTACAACCTTGATGGAGCCACAATTCACCCTATTATTTTGGGAATTTTAAAGATATTGAGTTGACAAATTTTCCTTCTAAACGTGATGTGCATAATCCCCATCTCACAGTTGATTAGAGCCTTAGCAGTGGCCAAGAAAGGTCACCCTAAGATTATCAGGGTGTGGTTGAGGTTTTCTGATGCCTCCATATCTAGAACAACGAAGTCCACAGGGTACTCAAAATCCCTCACTTTTATAATCACATTCTATAGAAGGCCGTTCGGAATTTTGGTTGACCTATCAGTGAATTGAAGGGTCACTTCAGTGTGTTCAAGGGGCCTAAATTCAACTATTCATATAATTTTGTGGGGATTAAGTTGATGAAGGCACCAAAGTCCAGTAAGGCTTGATCCAGGATGAATCCATTTATTTCACATGAAATTAAGGGGGTCCCTAGATCTTTCTTTTCAGGAGGGAGCTTGTTTGAATAGTAGATCGCCAGGTTTTAGGAAAAGCGATGTCATTGTTCATAGTATAGTGCGAAATCTGATCAAAACAAACATATTTGTAAAATAACAAGACTTGGAGTCCCAATCGTTCATATCTAGGAAGCGTTATGGAAATGTAAAGTAATTTCGATCTTGCTCACTCTCTACTTGCCTAAAATTGCATGTCAGTTTCCAATCGTCAGATCAATGTTTTGCCACTTGCATTATTAACCCTAATTATGTGCACATGTGTTGAGTAGATGACAAACATGAATGTGTGAGTTTCAATACGCATGATTCTAGTTATGTGGTGATTTTTTATGGAAAATATGTTAATAGTTAGATCCTCAACATCCTCAGGTACCGACATGCTAATTGCAACAGATAGCAGTTAAAAGCATGTAACTTTAATCACACAAAGATATTGCAACAAAGCTCATGGTGATTTTCACACATAGACATATAGATATATAAAAAGTGATTTCATTGATTGCATCAGAGTTTGGAGCATAGCTAGAGGAAGGATTGTAAACAAATGCTTGAAAACATAAAACTAGTTAGCAGAAAACGACTGCATACATGAATCTATGGGGGGATTATGCATGCATCATTGCGGGAGAATATGGAGCTACACTGCTAAGCAGTAAATCTATGAAGAACTATCTACTTAGCTAACAGAAATAAGGGCATTCAGAGGTAGGATCCAATGGCCTTTGACTTGGTTGAGAGGAGTAGGAGGGCCGACCAATTAGGGTTAGGCTGGCCCTTGGAGAGATGAGAAGGAGGTGATCCAAGCTTGGTGTGGTGGTGATGGGGTCATGGTGGAGCTCGTGGAGGATGAGGTGTGAAGGTGGAGTTATGCTATGGAAGGTGGAATGAAGCCAAGAGTGAATGGGCGCAAATGGCCACCCCTTAGGTCATTCTATAGACCTAAGGGAGCCTCTCTAGAGAAGTGTGGAACTCTCTAGAGAGACCTCCAAATGAGGCCATCCAAGGGAGAGAGAGGGTTGTTCTTAGATCCACCAAAAGTGGTTCTACAATTTGAATGTCTATTGGTTGCTAATTTTAACAACCATGAGTGGCGCCAGCTTTGGAAGGACTTAGAATACTCTAGGTGGTCTGGGAGTTCGTGAATGTGTGTGTGTGTGTGTGTGTGTGTGGTCATGCCCAAGGTGGCTAAGTGAGCTAGGTTAGGTCCTAATAGCTTTAGGAAAGGGTAGGTCTCAAATTAGGGTTGTAAACCGTAATTTGCTAAGAAAATGCAATTAAACTTAACACATGTTTAATTGAATGAGTGTGAACCTAATTGAGAGTGAAATAACTCAATTAGGTTGGGCTTAGGTGAATTGGACTCTCACTGAGTCCAACTAGACTTGTGTGGGTTGAGATCTTAGCTCAATTGTACTCTACGATTCCAATTGACTAGGCAATGGTAATTGACTATGATCTAGGTCAATTGGGCTTAATGAGAACCTACTTAGGTTCTTAGGAAGGTCTAGAGGTGGTGTACTAATGTTAGGGTACCTTAATTTAGGTTCCTAAGGGGTTAGAATTGGGTTTAGGGACCTAGGAGCTCATGATCAAAGCTTGACTTCCAAAACAGGAATTGGAGAATAGTTCTAGACATCCAATAAAGGTATCAGATGACTTACACTAAAAAATTAGAAGTCCGGACTTGTTGCCTGGACTTCCAATCAGGGTCAGGAGGGATTCAAGGTTCTATCTTGGGTATTATGTAGAAATTGGACATCTTACGAAGTGTCTGGATGTCCAATAATACTGCAGACTTGGGTTTAAGATGTGCGGTGATGAGTCGATTTTCCGCTACGCGTTGTAGTATTTAAGTGGTGTAAAAATCAACTAATCAACAATAAAAATAACCACTCACAGAAGAGCGGGTCGTGTCCATAGGGAGGCAATTATGTAATAAACTCTTGAGTATTTCGTATTCTTTCGGTTAAGTGTGAAATCCCTAGTCAAGTCCGACATAAAATGCAATGGAAAGAAGATTTATAATAACTCAAAAATATAGGGGTATATGTGCAATTTTCCCTCACTGAAATCTTCAATAAATATATGATGATTTTATGTAATTTTCAATTGACATATACTAGAGAAAATTGGTGCACATGTTAATCCCAAAATCAATCCTAAAACAGGTGAATAATAATAACGTGCAATTATCAGAAAGTATGAGTGTGCACTCTCAATTTTGCCATAATAAAATAATAATAAATCAAAAATCAAATGTTGGCAATGGCAGCACATGTAATAACTAATTGAAGGGAAAACAGAGATTTCCCTCTCTCTCCTCCTCGCGTGAGAGATGAAGCACCGGCGACGGAGATGCTATAGGGGAAGGTTAACTGGCGCGTGGGGATCACGATGACGGTGGCAGAATGGTGAGAGGTGGCTGGAGGTGGGCGCGGCAGGCAGAGGAGGGCCTCTGGCCTTTTGAAGGAGAAGGCGATAGCCGCAGCTTCGCGTCTGGCGGTGCTCTGGTGCGCACCTGCGGGAGGGGTGGTGCTGGTGCGGTGAGGTAGGTCTGTAAAGGGGAGGGCATGATGTAGATGGGCATGTGCCTGTGGGCGCGGCTGGAGGGTGAAGGCGGTGCCTGCAGGGGTGGCTACTGGAGATGGAAAGGGGTGCGATGTAGTTCCTGCGGGCCTGGTAGGGGTGCGGTGTAGTGAGCGCTTGGCGTGCTTGGTGCAGTGGTGTGCCTGAAGGCGGTGGAGGCTGAGGCGCGGACTTAGTGGCAGGCAGAGCACCTGTGGCAGTGCGGGCGCTATGCGGGATGGGGCACTGGCTGGAGCGGCACTGGTTGGAGACGCTGGTGAGGCAAGGCGGGTCTACAGAGGGGAGGGCACACTGCAGGGAGGCGATGGAGGGTGGATGGGCACTTGTGCGACTGAAGGGCAGGATGGGGTGATGGCGTTGGAAGGGAGGATGCACCTGCAGGAGCGGCCTTGCAGAGGCGCTGGAGGTTGTTTGTACGGCTAAAGGGTAGGATGGGGTGATGGCGCTGGAAGGGAGGATGCGCTTTCATGGGCAGCCTGGCAGGGGCACTGGAGATGGGTGCTTGGTGCACAGTGTTCGCCCTCTCCACGGTGGAGAAGATGGAGCAGTTCCCCACAGGGGGGAAGATCCCCATCTTCCTCTCCTTTCTCTGCCTCCTTTTTAACTCCTTTCTTCCTGCGTGCGTCATTTAAGAGATTTTCAAATCCCTTAGCTATTTTTGACCGGCAGCTGTTGAGGGTGCTCGGAGAATGGGGAAAAGAAATGCCGCCGGTTGTTTGAAAGGGTAATTTACCCTCCCCTCATTATTCTTTTGCCAAATCTTCTTCCTGCACATAAAAACATAAAATTATTACATATTAAGTTATAGAAAGCTATAAAACTTAAATAATGATGCATGCAAACATTCTATAACTTAATTTAGTTATTAGTAAATCTAAAAGTTAAGATTAATGTTAACTTAGGCATAATAATAGTCCATTAAAATGGACTCATCAAATACCCCCATGCCTAAGATTTGCTAATCCGTAGCAAAAAATGAAAAATAATAGAAGTAATCAGAAGATTTCTTCTTTTCTTATTTCGAAACTTTAGAGATCTAGACAAATGTGATGTGATAATAGCCTAAGTAACAGATCCAAGTGAAAAAGCCAATTCGCATTGGGAGTTTGTACTTCACCCTTGGTAAATATTGTTGTCGGGATAGGCAACTACTTCCCTCCGGGATAAAGCAGAGGATAATCTATAATTTGACCATGACATTTGGCTTAGGTAGGAGATATCGCGTTGAATGGATTTGTATTTGGTTGCACACACTCATCTGGTGCTACATATAGTCTAGTACTATAGACTCTAGATCTCTAGACTATTAGACAAGTCAACTCTGAGATAGGCTACACAATTGTGCTCTCTTGATGTTCCTGGGCACTCCCTCTTTTCTTTCTTTCTAGGATCACGAATCTCGCCAGATTTAGAAATTGTACTCACTATTTGGTGGCCTCACATGGCATCCACACTTTAATTAAAGTCCTAATAACTCTACAACTAAGTTAGAGTTCTCAACCAGTATTTGGGCGATCAGAAATACTAAAAGCTAGGTATGGGTCATATTTGGTGGAACGAGATAGGTGTTCTGTTACCTCAGAAATAATGTTACATTATAACTTGGACCCTCCTTTTTTTTGTACTATAAATATTTCTTCTTTTTCTTCATCTTTTCTTTTTTTTCTCTTTTTTTTTATAATATAAATCAACATAATATGACACAGACTTTTATTTATGAGGCATTATTCGGGATGATGATGGTTAAGAGGATATTGTGTGGCTTATTTGGTGGAAGTGTCTATTCTCGGCACCAGGAAGGAATGGATAGGACAGGCGTATTTCTGACCCTTGAAACTAATACCCTCCTTCAGCTGCGAACTCTATGAAGGATGGTCGTAACGATCCACCATAGTTATAGCTTTATTAAGACTCAATCTCTGTGTATCTGCCTTATTTGGTGACTCTCAGGAATTCACACAAAGTACGCACATAGGAATAGTGAGTGAAAACTATGCCTAACTTTGAAGTATCATCATCTAATTATCCATAACTCAAGAGTCCTTGCACTAGACTTAGAGCACCAGTAATCTCTCTACTTCTTCTCACAAGTATGAGGTGGATCTACTAGAATATAGTATGCCTGATTCCCTATGAACTGCCCAAGGGTTCAGTAGAGTACAAATTCTTATTGATTTTCCTCAAGGATCTATTACCAAGTCTACGTGCACGTGAAATAAATGTACTGGATTCTAACTCAAGAAATAATTTAGGAAGAAAAACCTCCCATGACAAAGGTATTTTGCTAGGGACTAACCCAATCAGCTCAAGAAAAGAGGAATTTTTCTTTTTTTATATGCTAACCTAAATGCATGAATACTTCCTAAAATGCAAATGCACCCCCCCATGCCTAAATCCTACAATGTCCCCATTGTAAAATTAAAACAGGAGGAGAAAGGAAAAGCATCACCTGACACGGTGTTATTCCAACCGTTGGGTTGCCTCCCAACAAGTGCTGCATTTTCTGTCAGCAGCAAAACTTAGAAGGAACCTATAAGTCTGGTTCCAAACAGACAAAGTTAAGCTCTAAAAATATGCGTAATAGTGCAGGCCTAGGAAACAAGTAGCCACGGATGTTGGCGAGCTGATGATGCAACGTAATACCAAATGCTCACCAGAAGATATGAAAGCAAAGAACCTTGTTGGCTACCTTGGGAGGTGTAGGAATAATAAACGGAATATGAAAAGGGACCTCCCAAAATGGAATAAGTGGAGGATAACAAGGATCCTCCAGAGCAGGACGGGTTTTAAAAGATATACACATAATTAGTTCAAACCCTTGAATGGCTAGAGTAAAAGTACAAGCATCAATCCACACTCGCCATTCTACCCAAGGATGTATAGCCTGATATGTTCTCTAGAAACAATGTACATGAGTAGAGATCTGAGCCAAGGATCGGTTAGGGAGTATAAGGGTTGTTTGTAGAGTTGGAAGGTAATGGTTAAGTCAAATGAGGGCTTAGTCAGTGTTAGTTCTAATTCCAACAATGATTCAGATTATGTATACTCCCTAACAGTTGTAGACAACTGCATATTACCCTGCCTAGCATTAATGATCGGAGTCATATTTGAATCAAGGGTAGACTCCAAATTACAACTCTTTGATGGCAGGGTCAAAATGTCAAAATCATTATCATTCAGCTAATCCCCAGATTCATTTGGTTCACTCAAATTTTTGTCGGGGTGTATATGTGATTCATTAATGAAGACAGGAGTTGGATCAGTATCCTTAATTATTTCTAAAGGAGGATCAGTCTTGATATTTTGGAGCAAGCCTATATCACTGAATTCGTTATTGTTGTCGGGGTATAAATCCTCAATTAATGTGTTTAGTCCCCGACAGTCTTCCATAGACTTCTCATTATTTTGTTTGTCCTCCTATAAATCAACTCCTGTTTTGATGGAGGATGACTCTCACAAGAAAGGAGGAATCTGGATTTCACCATATTGTTTATATCCTTTGTAGCTAAATCCTCAAATGATAAATAATTCCCCTGTGATTCACTCTAGATTTTCAGTCCAGGTTCCTCTACCAGGGCATCCCCATCCTCTGAAATAGACTCTTCATATCCCAGAGACCAAAATTGATCATTCTCTATTCCCTTAGGGTCACCTTCATTGGGTGCATTTAAATCCTCAGGATGCTGAATGGTGGGTGTTGATTCCCTAAGTGGAGGGTCAGGAGTAGGCTCACTAAGGGTAGAATGGGATTCCACCAAATAATCAATAAAGGAAGTGATAGGAACAATATAACCTTGACCCGGGTTGGTAGGGGTAAGGAGAATACTGTCATTGGGGTCAAGGTCCTCAAGAGGTACCATCTTCCCTTGCTTTTGACTCCAATATAGTTCAGGTGGATAATCACTATGATCGTTGTCCTCTAGTGGCCTTGTCTCAATGGGAGAGTCTAAGTGATAGCTACATACAAATTGGATCCCTATTGTCATTAGGTTCCTCAGAATTATTTTCATGATCATGATCATATGGGTAGGGATCAGGATTATTGGGAAGCATGTAGCTAAGTTGTCTTATTTCTTCATTTAACTGTTGACTATTCCTCAACATCTCTCCCATTGATTCCATCATTTCCTTTTGCTATTTTTGCATTTCTATCATAAAAGAGGAGAGGCTACTATTATCAGGTTGGGGAGGATAGTCAATTTCAGGCTCTGGTTGCCTAGGGGTATCGGTCCAACCTCGATACGGAAAATCATGAAGGGTGGGTGGGTTGGGTGTTTACATGGAAGTAGGGATTTCAGGGTTGGGAAATCCTGCTCCTAGGCTCTGCTCAAAAGTGGGAGTTATCAAGCCAGTACTCCCAGGATAAGAATAAGCTTGATCCCATGAATTATCAATGTAACCATCAAAGGACGGATACGCTTGGGGCATGGGATCCTGATTAAAAGAAGGGAAGTATTGACTCTGATAATCTAATTGATAGGAGTAAGGGTGATCCATTTCTTTAAGCAAAACAGCTTTAACTCTCTTAGGATTTAGAAGAAATAAGAATATAAGTAGAAAATTTCCTAGAGAGTTCTACTGTCAAAGAAAACGCAAATTCAAAGGGATCTATTTTTAGTAGATTGAAGGTCTTAGAATTAAATGTTCAATTGGTGGCCAAACAAGTTTTGCAAAATATTATGCTTCCTAGGCCAACTTTCCCTAGTGCATATAACCTACTCGTAAGGGATGGAAATCTCAAATAGAGCCCACACACGAGGAATCGAAGTAACTTGGTGGATAGGCTTGTTGATTTCTGACTAACTTCCTTTGTGGTGCAAAAGTGGAGAGGTAGAAATTTATCTAGTGACCTTATGTGTGAGGTGCACAGTGTCTCAAGTGTGCAAACATACGATCGTGTTTTGATTTTTGAAATTTCACAAACAGGATCCTTTTGCACACAATTTTCAATCACAGATTTTAAGGTCCAACCACTTAGCAGTCCCAATTTTTAAAGTGACCACTGAATTAATTTGATTCAAGCACTTTAGTGGTCTTAGATTTAGGTTCAATGCATATGCATGACAGGTAATTGATGCTCAAGAGAAGACGTACCTTAGTCCAGCTTTCTTCGTGCAACAATGAATGCAATGCAGTAAAAATAAACTAGATGCTGCTCATTCAGTCCTAGATGGTCGTCCTATAGAGATGCAGCTTCTAGCAGGTAGTTCGAATATTTTATTTTATTTATTTATTCTTTTTTTGGTTAATAATAAACAAACAGACCTAATCTAACTAACTAACTGAAATTCAGTTCAAATAATCCTATAATCTAAATAAATGGGAACATGCTCCCTGAAATACGCTCCCGCATACAAGAGCGATAATAAATAAAGAGGCACTGGGGACAGATTCCCAAAAATACCGAACAAGGGTCCAAAAGACAGTAATTAAATTTTAATGTCTATCTAAACTAAATCTAACTAAGATCTACTGACTAAATCAGAAATAGACATCTCCGTAAGCCTATGTGTGTAGGATCAAGGCCCACGTGTTCCTGTTGCAGTCCTCCAGGTGGTGTCAAGGTCCACCAAAAAGATCATCTCCGCCGTGCACGTCATTCAGGGTCAATGTTGTCGCTTTGTTGTGCCTGTCGCCGTGTCAGATTCCTCTCACAATAATAAAAATGATAAGATGATTGCGCAACTCAGAATATTCAAAAAAAATAATAACATGAATTTATTGCGTCTATTTCCTCCACAGCAACGGCGCCAATTTGACGGGTCGATTTTCCGCTACGCGTTGTAGTATTTAAGTGGTGGAAAAATCGACTAATCAACAATAAAAATAACCACTCACAGAAGAGCAAGTCGTGTCCATAGGGAGGCAATTATGTAATAAATTCTCGAGTATTTCGTATTCTTTCGGTTAAGTGCGAAATCCCTAGTCAAGTTCGACATAAAATGTGATGGAAAGAAGATTCACAATAGCTTCAAAATATAAGGTTATATGTGCAATTTTCCCTCACTGAAATCGTCAATAAATATATGATGATTTTATGTAATTTTCAATTGACATATACTAGAGAAAATTGGTGCACATGTTAATCCCAAAACCAATCTTGAAATAGGCGAATAATAATAACATGCAATTATCAGAAAGTATGAGTGTGCATTCGTAACTTTGCCATAATAAATAATAATAAATCAAAAATCAAATGTTGGCAATGGCAGCACATGTAATAACTAATTGAAGGGAAAACAGAGCTTTCCCTCTCTCTCCTCCTCGCGTGAGAGATGAAGCACCAACGACGGAGCTGCTATGGGGGAAGGTTAACTGGCGTGTGGGGATCACGATGATGGTGGCAGAACGACGAGAGGTGGCTGGAGGTGGGTGCGGTAGGTAGAGGAGGGCCTCTAGCCTGTTGGAGGAGAAGACGACAGCCGCAGCTGCGCTCAGGTGCGCACCTGCGGGAGGGGTGGTGCTGGTGCGGTGAGGCAGGTCTGCAAAGGGGAGGGCGCACTGCAAATGGGCATGTGCCGGTGGGCTCGGCAAGAGGGTGAAGGTGGTGCCTGTAGGGGTGGCTGCTAGTGATGGAGAGGGGTGCGGTGGGGTGCCTGCGGGCCTGGCAGGGGCATGGTATAGTGAGCGCTTGGCATGCTTGGTGCAGTGGTGAGCCTGAAGGCAGTGGAGGCTGAGGCGTCAACCTGGTGGCAGGCAGAGCTCCTGCAGGGGTGTGGGCGCTATGCGGGATGGGGCGTTGGCTGGAGCGGCACTGGCTGGAGACGCTGGTGAGGTGAGGCGGGTCTGCAGAGGGGAGGGTGCTTTGCAGGGAGGCACTAGAGGGTGGATGGGTGCTTGTGCGATTGAAGGGCAGGATGGGGTGATGGCACCGGAAGGGTGGATGCGCCTGCGGGTCGGCCTGGCAGGGGCACTAGAGGGTGCTTGTGCACCTGAAGGGCAGGATGGGGTGATGGAACTGGAAGGGAGGATGCGCCTGTAGGCGTGGCCTGGCAGGGGCGCTGGAGATGGGTGCTTGGTGCACAGTGTTCGCCCTCTCCACAGTGGAGAAGGTGGAGCAGTTCCCCGCAGGGGGGAAGATCCCCATCTTCCTCTCCTTTCTCCCCGCATGCGTCATTTAAGGGATTTTCAAATCCCTTATCTATTTTTGACCGGTGGCTATTAAGGGTGCCCGGAGAATGGGGAAAAGAAATGTCGCCGGTTGTTTAAAAGGGTAATTTACCCTCCCCTCCTTATTCTTTTGCCAAATCTTCTTCCTGCTCATAAAAACATAAAACTATTCCATATTAAGTTATAGAATGCTATAAAATAAATGTAAACTTAAATAATGATGTATGCAAACATTCTATAACTTAATTTAATTAGTAGCAAATCTAAAAGATAAGATTAAAGTTAACTTAGGTGTAATAATAGTCTATTAAAATGGACTCATCATGCAGGTTGTGGTAATGGTCCTTGATGTCCAATAACCTATCTGGATGTCTAGATAAGGGCTGGAATTAGGGTTTTGAGGCTACCTAGGCTATGGTGACCTAATCTAACAATGGCTAAGGCTTAGGAAGGCTTCCAGGGCTATCCTAAGGCTAGGATTGGACCTAAGTTCTTCATAATTTATCTTCTTTACGTCTACTTAATGGAATAGCATACCTCAACCCTCTACATTATTTATCTACTACATTTTATTCTAATCTTCCATTCCAGCTCTGATGCAGCAATAGCTTCAGGTCAAGCTTCAGATCTAGCTTCAGATATAGCTTCTAAGCTTCTTATTTCTTACAATTTATATAATGCAATTAATTAGTACATTATATCATTATTTCATGCATAGCTGAAGGAAAGTAGTAAGGATACAAATAATGCTTATGCATGCATGAATTACACGAGATTTTGCTAAGTTCTAACCTAATTTAAGTCAATTAAGACCTATGATTACTGCGCAATCATACCCCCATGCTAAATCTTGCTAATCCATAGCAAATGCGAGACTAAGTTATTTACAGAAGGGTCCCTAAGGGATTGATTATTTATATGAAGTATATACGTAGAGATTCTTTTCCTTTTTGTGTTCATCTTAAAATCTAGAAATCCAGACAATCAGTGTAGCTATGTAGCTTTTGCAATGGGTTCGAGTGAAAAACCTGATTTACCTCTAAAGCCTGTACTTGAACCCTAGTAAAATTCTAGCAGGATAGGCAAACTTCTTCCCTTGGGGTATTCAAGATATTCTATGAATTGCACCTCGGCTTTATGATTGGGTAGAGAATGTCTGAGGGAAACTGATTGTTTATTTGATGGCTCACTCTCAATTGGTGCTACATAGAGATTAGTACTATAGAATGTAGATTCCCAAATTATTAGGTAACTCAACTTAGAGAAAGACAAGAAAGACTATGCTCTCTTTTGGTTCCTTTGTATTCATTCTCTCTTCCTCTTTTCTTCTTTTCTTAAGCTGACAATCTCACCACATTCACACATATATTCCATATTTCGTGGTCTTACATGGCATTAACACTTTAATAGAGTTCCAATAACCCTAACATTAAGTCAAAATTCCTCAGCCAATATTTGGGCGATCAGAAACACAGAAGTGGGTCAAGGCCTTATTTGGTGGGTTTCAATTTTATTTGGTGGTATTGCCTCAATGCAAATGAAATAACACTAGGTACTCAACTCTTTTTCTATTTTGTTTTCTCTTTTTCTTTCTTTCTTTTCATTTTTTTTCTTGTTTTTTCCTTTTTCTCATTTTCTCATTTTCTCTTTCTTTATTTCATTTTTTTTTCATATATAATTTTTCTAACACAACACATTCCTGAATTTTATTGAGGAGGCATTATTAGGGATTGGTGGTACTCAAAAGACTTTGGGTGGCTTATTTGGTGGAAGTGTCTACTCACGACACCAGGAAAGTTGGATAGGATGGTGCATTTCTGACCTTGACATTAATACCCTCCTTCAGTCGAGGATTCTCTAAAGAATGGTCGTAACCATCCACCTTAGCCCTAGTTTTATGAGAACTCGCTCTTCACGTATTTGCCTTGATTGGTGGTTCTCAATGTTTCACATAAAATGTATACATTGGAACCGAGAGAGAAAAATATACTTATTCTCTGAGTATCATTACCTAATTATCCATAATTCTAGATTCCTTGCATTAATCTTAGAGTACTAGTACACTCTACTCTCATCTCAAACTATTTGGTGGATTTTTAGAAGAAAATCTGCCTGACACCCAAAACACAGTCAAGGGGTTCAGGGAAAGAAGCACTGCTTCTTTTCGACAGGCTAAAGATGTTTATCAATTTTCACCATGAATCCATTGCAAATTCTACGTGTAGGTGTGAAAATTGTACTAGATTCCAGATTATAGGAATCAACTAACGGATAAAATCCCTAATGCATTCTCTTAATAAAAATAATATTATTCATGAATGCACTATGTATATATGCTACAAACAAGTAACCTCTTTCATTTGTACTTCATAAATTCCCCTATCGAGTTACATTCAACTTGATCCTAAATTTAGAACAAAAGGTGGTGAGCGGGTGAGTCGAAAATGGCTACTGTAGATGATTCTAGCTCCAATGCATGCATTGGAGGTGGAGTCGGTTGTTCTTTTATTTGGAATCCTAAAGTACATTTGACATACTACTCCAAGGTTTTCTAAGTGTTGGCATAAAAATTTTTCAGTTTTGCTGTATATCTACCCCCCCATGCCTAAGTTATTGCATGTCCTCATGCATGAATATAAAAGAAAATAAATACGGTAAGAAGTAAGTGGGTAGAGATCATCTGGACTTGCACCTAAATTTGAACATTCAACACCGGCCAACATGACAGTTTGCAATATGTGAAAAGGAAATATGCTAAAGGAAAAATATGTTATGTATAAGGCAAGTATGTATAGGGTGATGAAGAATGTGGGTAGATGGTGAGTTCAACACCTCCAGCTGGGTGAAAACTCAAACAGAGAGATCATTAATTGCATAAGAGTTGGTCAAGATCAATAGAAAGATATGTTCATGCATTCCTAGAATCGGTGGTCCATAAATGCGAACCAGCTGATTGTGCACCCCTACTCTAAAAATTCTAGCTATAATAGAGTGTGGAGTAGTGGTGGAGGATAGAGGATAATTAGAGCGGGGATCATGATGTTAATTCAGCTGATTTATCATGTCAAAAAATTCAATAGGAAGTTACTAAGGGAGTGGATCAAAATGTATCTCAGGACCAGAATTTGAATCATAGGGTTCTTCATAATGATAATTGACACCAAAGATCATGCCCTCTCCATGCTCTGGGTCATATGGGGGTATCCGTGAAAGTAAAAGATTAGTGGGGTGGTCACTGAAATCCTCATCAGAAATCACTTCGTCCTCATCAATACTTATCTCTGACTCCTCAAAGGCTAACTCTTTAGGCTCTGAGTCAAGCTATCAATTAGTCTGACTAGGATGGTAGGTAGGTCCCCAGCTCATTCTGCTCAGTGCTTCGCCCTCATATGTAATAGGCTCCACATTACTTCCTGCTTCAGATATCATGTCCATTTCTTTAGTCAAGACATCCTTCGTTGTCTTTCTTCTTTGGGTATCGAAATTGAAAGGTGTAGTCCTAGAGATTCCAACATGGCCTTGATAGGTGAAAGAAGAAGGGTACAAATCAGCTGATGTTGGATCAAGAACAAGTATAAATTGATCGGTGGTGTTACATGGAATGCTCGCCTCTAGATCCATGTTCTCAGATGGATCATCATCCTTCATCTCAAGTAGGTTGTCTGACCCATTATGTGACTCCCAGGGTCCAGAGTAATCAGTCCTTTCCTTGTCATTTTCTTGGATGGAGTTTCCAGCTGAATTCATTCGAGATGTTTCCTGCTACTGTTCTTCTTCCCCTGAATTTCTTCTGAGTATCTGCACCTGTGAATTATCTTCAGGCGTGGTCAATTCAGGTTCTTTGGGATTGCTCAGGCTATTTTCCACTTGATAATGCAAAAGCATCATCTCCTGAAGTGTGCAATTCTGTTTAAGTGCCCTTATTATTGATGCCATTTCTTGAAGGGCTTCCATTAAAGTTTCTTGATAGGGAATCCAGACTCGTCTTTGTTCCGGATCCGTAATAGCCTTGATTCCATGCAGATGGCATGAGACTCTATCTCTCATCCTAGTTATAGCTCACTGTAATCTATAATGTGGTTGCATATAGACTGGTAGTTCCTCGGGGTTCCAGGGGGTGAATCATATCTACCCATATTCCATGGGTGTGATGTAGGAGTATGAAATTCATACCCTAGGTTATAAGATGAGGTCCCTTGAAGGGCCGACTGGTATGGGTCATAATACCTAGGGTCAGGATATGGGTTGGCCATTTCGGCAACCTGAGAAGAAGGATCAGGCGAAGTAAAAAGTCATCTTCGTCGCCTTGGGTTTGGTTCCCAAGGCTATTTTGCTTCAGTGAACTAGGCTCCCAGATGAGCCCTTGGGTCCAGATTACTTGGATTCTGACCAAGTCTAGATCCAGGGTTAGCCATTTCGGCTAAGAGGATAGAAGAAGGGTGAAAAGATGGTCCGGGCGAAGCAACGAATCGCCTTCGCCTCCTTGGGATTGGCTCCCAAGATCCAACCAGGTGAGGTCTTAGTGACCTCCTTCCTTGCATACACCAGTCAACACTTGGGTTGGTGTAGCCAGCCAGACAAGGCTAGGGCCCTATCAATCAGATGGTCCTTATGATCAGATGACTGAATTTTTTGTTTTGGGTTTGGATTCTTGAAGAAAAATTCGTTCTTGACTGAATGAAAGTGATTCCAGCCTCTCAACCTAACCCAACCAGTCTGGTTATGAGAGGACTAAGGGGAAGGTTCTTCCTTCGACTTGAGCCTCCGGTTCCATTGACCCCCGAGCCATGATCATTTGACACTACCCCACAGACTTACTCACCAGGTTTGGCTAAGGAGGTTGAAAACAACTAGTAGTATGACAACGAATTCGAGTTGATTTTGTGTTTTAGAGTTTATTTTAACCTTTTTTTTCTTCACTGGGGTTTGGGGTGAGTGGCCCATAAGGTGACCAGGCTTACCAGCTAACCACCAGACTTAGCTAAGTCTAGGATAGCTCAAGTGTGTGGTCTCTAGAGTGTAACCTAGGGTTCATGCAAATCTAGGGTTTTTCTGTTTCTTTTCAGCAGACCACAAGAATAAAAATAATTTTTCCAGCAAAATTGGAATCCAAATAAATTGAAATTTGGCAAGTAGATTTTTTTTTCAATTATCTTCTCAACGAATATTTTTCTTTATAATTTTTACTATTGCAACCAAATTTATAGGGATTTTTAAATGTTACGGGGTTAGATCTGGAATTTGATGCCTGGTCGATTTTTTATTTTGAAATAGTATCAAATGATTTTCAAAAATTCATGAAAAATATGGAGATTAGCGCTAATGAGATCAGCTTTCAAACCTCGCCATTTTTCGTCAAAATAGATTCGTGGATTTCTCGAAATTGATTTTTGAATTTTGAAAATTTTCAAATCTGGGTCAGTTTGTTCCCCTTGCACTTCGCGAATTTTTATAAATTTTGTACTTAGAATTTTTTCAAATAAATGGTGTCATTTGATAGATGGTTTGAAAATGAAGCATTTGCTCGAATTTTAGAAATTTTCACTCATTAATTTTTTGGCAAATGAATTTTTAAGTCAGAAATTGAAGTTTGACCAAATTTTAGCAAGTGGTGGAAAAGCTTTAAAAAGGTGTTTGAAATTCAAATTCCACTTCCCACCGAAAGAGATTTTTTTTCTTTTCAAATGTTTTTTTTTTTCAAAAATTTTTGAAACTTTTTTTTGGAGGGAAAAACTTTTTAAAATTTTTTTCACTCATTTTTTTTTCAAGCAAACTAACTTGATCTAACCTAAAGAGAAAAAAATATTTTTGTTGTTTTCTTTTCTTTCAAAAAGAAATTTCTAGCTAAGAAAATAATCTAACTCAGAGTTCAAATGAAAATCCTAAGCTAAGGAAGAGATGTGCACCTACATTTTTTTCTCCATGCTCGATGTGTGTGCAAAACCCATTTTTTCATGATTTCCTTCACATCCAAAAAACAAGCAAAGGAAGATTTGTCACTAAAAGCTTTAGATCGAAAATCAATTGCGTTGCCTCCTCGGCAACGGTGCCATTTGTTCGAACGGTAGATCGTGAGGTTTTAGGAAAAGCAATGTCGTTGTTCGTAGTACAGTGTGAAATTCGATCAAAATAAAACTATTTGTAAAAAAATGAGACTTGGAGTCCTGGTTGTTTGCCTCTGAGAGGCGTTAAAGAAATGCAAAGTAATTTTGATCTCACTCGCTCTCTACTTGCTTTAAATCGCATGCCAGATTCCAATCGTCAGATCAATGTTTTGCCTCTTGCATTATTAAGCCTAATTACATGCGCATGTGTTACGTAGATGACAAATGTGAATGTGTGAGTTTCAGCAAGCACGATTCTAGTTATGTGGTGGTCGTTTATGGAAAATATGTTAATAGTTAAATCCTCAACATCCTCATGTACCGACATGCTAGTTGCAATAGATAGCAATTAAAAGCATGCAACCTTAACCACACAAAGATATTGCAACAAAGCTTATTTTGATTTTCACAGATAGACATATAGATATTTAAAAAATGATTTCATTGATTGAATTAGAGTTCGGAGCACAACTAAAGGAAGGCTTGTAGAGGAATGCTTGAAAACATAAAACTAGTTAGCAGAAAACAACTGCGTACAAGAATTTATGGGGGGATTATGCATGCAACATTGGGGGAAAAATATGGAGCTACAATACTAATCAGGAATAAATCATTAAATCTACAAAGAACTATTTACTTAGCTAACAGAAATAAGGGCATTCAAAGGTGGGCTCCGATGGACTTTGACTTGGTTGAGAAGAGGAGGGGTGGCCAATGGGGGTTAGGCCAGCCCTTGGAGAGGTTAGGAGGAGGTGATCCAAGCTTGGTGTGGAGGTGGTGAAGTCATGGTCAAGATCGTGGAGATTGAGGTGTGAAGGTGGTGTTATGCTATGGAAGGTGGAATGAAGCGAACAGTGAATGGGTGCAAATTGCCACCCTTTAGGTCTTTCTATAGACCTAAGGGAGCCTCTCTAGAGAAGTGTGGAACTCTCTAAAGAGAGCTCCATGTTTGGTCATCCAAGGGAGAGAGAGGGTAGTTCTTAGATCCACCAAAAGTGGATCTACAATTTGAATGTCTCTTAGTTGCTAATTTTAGCAATCAAGAGTGGTGCCACCTTTGGAAGGACATAGAATACCCTAGGTGGTGTGGGAGTGCGTGAATGGGTGTGCGTGTGTGTGTGTGTGGTTGTGCCCTAGGTGGCTAAGTGAGCTAGGTTAGGTCCTAATAGGTTTAGGTAAGGGTAGGTCTCAAATTAGGGTTGCAAACCCTAATTTGCTAAGGAGAAAATGCAATTAAACTTAACAAAAGTTTAATTGAATGAGTGTGAACCTATTTGAGAGTGAAATAACTCAGTTAGGTTGGGCTTAGGTCAATGGTACTCTCACTGAGTCCAATTGGATTTGTGTAGGTAGAGATCTGAGCTCAATTGGACTCCATGAGTCCAATTGACTAGGTAATGGTAATTGACTATAATCTAAGTCAATTGGTTTTAATAAGAACTTACTTAGGCTCTTAGGAAGGTCTAGAGGTGGTGTACTAAGGTTAGGGTACCTTAACTTAGGTTCTTAAGGGGTTGGAATTGGGTTTAGGGACCTAGGAACTCAAAATCAAGGCTTGAATCTCAAAATAGGAACTGGAGAACAGTTCCAGATGTCCAATAAAGGTATCAGACAACCTATACTCAAAAATCATAAGGCCAGAATTGTTGTCTGGATGTCCAATCATAGTCAGGAGGGATTCAAGGTTCTGTCTTGGGTATTCTACAAAAATTGGATGTTCGACTAACTGTCTGGGCATCTGACTAACTTTCTGGATGTCTAATAACACTGCAGACATGGGTTTAAGGTGTGCAGGTTGTGGCTAAGGGTCCTGGACATCCAATATCCTATCTAGTCATCAAGATAAGGGCTAGAATTAGGGTTTTGAGGCTTCCTAGGCTATTGTGACCTAATCTAAGGGTGGCTAAGGATTGGGAAGGCTTGTAGGACTATCCTAGTGCTAAGATTGGACCTATGTTCTTGATAATTTAACTGCTTTACATCTACTTAATAGAATAGCATACCTCAACCCTTTTCATTATTTCTCTACTACATTTTATTGTAATCTTCTGCTATAGCTCTGATGCAGCATTAGCTTCAGGTCCAGCTTCAAATCCATCTTCAGATCTAGCTTCTAAGCTTCTTGCTTCCTGCAATTTTTATAATGCACTTAATTAGTACATTATATAATTATTTCATGCATAGCTAAAGGAAAGTAGTAAGGATGCAAATAATGCTTATGCAGGCATGAATTACACTAACTTATGCTAAGTTCTCACCTAATTTATGTCAATTAAGATCTATGATTGCTGCGCAGCCAGAGCTTATTTTGGATGATGGCACTGGGTTGTTTAGAAATCACTACCCTTTTTGATGATTTGGCCTGGTGTTTCGATGTGCATAATTCCTTCAGAAATTTCGCACAAGCCGGGATGTTCTCAATAGCCTCAAGGAGAGGTATATTTACCTGGACTTGCTTTAGAATCTCAAGTCACTCCTTGGACTGATCGATTTTCTTTTCCCTGTGTCTGATCGAGGATTCAGGAAAAGGTGCTTGTGAAAAATCAAGAGTATTCAAATCCTGAGTCTTGTTTTCTAGGTTAGTTTGGCCTCCCATGCTAGATTTAGGCTCCTCAAGATCTTGGAAAGATTTTAATGTAGAGGGATCTTGGATTTGTTTACCACTTCTCAAAGTGACAGCACAGGAATGTGCATTAGGGTTAGAAAGGTAAGGTGGGTTTTGCAAAATGGGTTGAGCTTGGGTTGGGTTAGGGTTAACAAATCCCGGTGGGTGTTGGGGAGTAGGCTAAATTGGTGTGCTTGTTGCTCTTGTGTGTTGTACTGGTTAACCCTATTGAAGTTCCTTGGGTTTGGGATGGGTTGGGATGGCAACATTCTGTGTTGTCTAGCATCTACTAGCTGGTCCAGTCGTCCCGTCAATTCTGTCCTCAATTGATTCATTGCTTCCTTATGCCACAAATTCATTTTTCTCATTTCTTTAAGGACTAGACTTAGATCAGAGGGCTGGTTTTCCTGTGTAGGTTGTGGTTGATATGTGCATGGTTGTGTGTACGTACTAGGTTGCTAATAAGTGCTTGGCTTAGTCAAATTAGGACCCTAGGCAAGTTTCTGACTTGATGAAACAAAATTAGGATGGTTACGCCATCTAGGGTTGCAAGTGTTTGAATAAGGCTCATTTCTAGTGTAACCATGGAGTGCATTCACATCCTCAAGATAACTAGGCATCGGGCTACCTAGTTCAGAATTCGTGGGCATCAAGGTCCCTCCTTGGTACCTAGAATGAGATGGGTCCAAGTACAATTGGCTCGTAGGTGGAGCCATGGTTAGGTCATTAATGTTGTGCACTGATTCCTGACCTAGTGGGTTGGGGAATTGGTTGTGGGTTACCATAGGCACTCCTTGGGTAGGCATAGGATTTAATCTGGATTGTGTACCTAAGGAATTCCCGCCCTTTAGAAGGTTATCCAGCTTCTTATCCAAATTCTCTACATTCTTTCCCTCGAGTTCCACCTTGTTTAATTGTTGTGAAATTAGCTCTAAATCAACCAAGTTTGAATTGTTGCTAACTTCATAAACTCCGCTCCTTGGTTGATTAGCTCAGTTAAAGGCAGACATTGAGGCATTGTTGAGGGAATTTTCACTCATATTCTCAAACAATTGAAAGGCTCCCTCAGCATCTTGACTCAGGAAATTGCCCCCACATGCTGCATCAATAAAATTCTTCAGATTATCACTCAACCCATAATAGAAACTTTGAGCCAAGCGCCACTTCGGAATTCCATGATGGGGGTATTTCCTAGCTAAATCATTAAACCTCTCCCAAGCCTCATGTGGTTATTCCCCAAGGTTTTGCTTAAAGGTTGTTATGGCACATTCTAAGGGCATTAGTTTTTCCTACGGGGAAGAATTTCTTTAGGAATGTGCTTCTTAGGTCTTCCCAAGTTAGTATTGGTCTACCAATTATTCTCAACCAATGTACAACTCTATCTTTCAAGGAGAATGGGAACATCTTCATCAACAGGGTACCTTCATGCATGTTCTTAGGGCCAAAGGACCTTCATATGTGTAGGAGCTCTTCAAGGTGGTGGAAGGGGTCATTTGACTCATGGACATGGAAGTAGGGAATCAAGTTAATGATCTGAGGTTTGAGTTCAAAATCATCCCCATCTTAAGGTACCCTGACAAAGGGTTCAAGCTAGTCATTAGGAGGGTTATAAAAGTCACAAAGGGGCTGGTATGCCCTTCTGTTTTGGAGTCAAGTGATGGCCAGCACTGTGACTTCCATCTGTCAGTCATGATGTTGGCCTTGCTTATTCCTCTACCTTTGTAAGAGAGTCATAGGTTCTAGATTTTGTTCATCAATTTCTTCTTCCTCGTGATGACTAACCATTACAGAGGGTTTACATTTAGATCCTGGATAAATAGGTCTTCTCCTAGAATTTCTTTCTAATGGTGGTACCAAATCAGGATTTTGAGATCGTCTACCTTGCATACACCAAAAATAATGTCTATAGATGAGAAGGAGAAGACAGATGAGAGAAAACCCCACCCACTTAATGCAAGCAATCAAACTGGTCCGTAAAGTGTCAACCTTAATTAAACTTGATCCTGGCTACCAAAAGCACGACTGGGTTAGATCAACCCTTGAATTACTTGGCTGGCTAGAAGGGTGGGACCCCTTAGGACACCCCGCATGGTGGGAAACCACTAAGGGTTAACGTGGTTATCGCACCAACCTTTCTTGTCACCAGTGGGTCCAAGTAGACAAGGCCTTGACTTTAGCCCAATCTATTTTCAAGTTCCCAAATCTATTAGTCCTGCCTAGGGCACATCTACTCAATTTAAAGCTTGCGTTTGATGTACTTTTGGAATATGATCAGTGTTAGGGGGTGTTTTTCCTTAAATTGATTTTGAAATGTGTGAAGTGCTTAGGCAAATAGGGTTCACAGGCAATTTCTTATGATGAAGTGAATTTTAATATTCAAATGCTTGTGTTAATGTGTTTTAGGGTTCACTTGGGTTAATGTTTTCAATCAAGATTTTGATGATGCACACAAGAGTTTTGCAAATCCCAATTTGTTTGATAGATTTCCTTTAAGTATGGAAATGCAAGTGTGCTCTATCCTTAGCGTGAAATCCTAAATGCAGACAGTTCTAGATGTTCTTTTTTTAGTCAAATTCAGAGAAGTGGTGTGACCCAAGTAATGAAATCAATTGATCTTATTGCACCACTAACTAGGCACCTAGAAAATATTTTTCAAGAAATTTTAATGCACATTTTTTATTTTCTTCGGATTTAAAGTGTACTGGGGGTTTTGTAGTCTGTTTTGACCCCTAGCTGGGGAATGGGTAATCTATTCAACTAAACATGCAAGAAATAATTTTCTTAGATTTTTCTTAAATTCTTGATTATCTCAAAAATTCAGTGCCACAAATTTCAAGTCATCGGAGTTGAATAAAAATTTCTATAATATTTTGAACATTGAAAAATCAGGAACAATAATCGAATTGATAATATATCAGTGAGCAAATTTTTAAAATTTTTCTATAACTATGATTTATGCGAAATTTGGATATGTAGTTTTTGACTTTGAAATCAATTTTTAAGATAAAACTTTTATTCAAGATCGAAAATCAAGGGGGAATTTTTTTTTAACAATAATTAAGCAAATTCTAACTAATCCTAAGGTTCAATCAAACACCTAATTTTTTGTTTGGATTTTTTTAAAAATCTAACTAATCTAACCTATGAGTACTTACCTGATTTGAACCTACGATTTCTTCGTTTGTTGCGTCTTTCCCTTGGATTTCAGCGCTTCTTGCACACACAAATAGAATAGGTTAGAAATCTCAAATTAGAAATGCTTCAAAAATATCCATTGCATCCCTGGCAATGGCGCCAACTTGTTCAGCACGTAGTTCATGTTTAAAATATTATTTCAGTTCTAGTATAGTGCGAAAACACGTCGACAAATAATATTTATAAAATTGATGAGTACCGAGTCGTTTGTAGGGAGGCAATCTCGATTTTAACAGAAGCGTTTCAATAAACTAGTTCTAACAGTTATTTATATATCTAAATATATATAAAGAGCAGATATTAGGCATTCAGAAGATCATAATTTTATTGCATTCATAAATAGTTTTTTTTCAAAGTAGAAAGTGCTATGCTAAATAGAGAAAGAGAGATAACAGATAGATAGATAGAGAGAGAGAGAGATAGGAGGCAGAGAGATGACGTCGCTTGCAGGATGCTTGTGCGAGATGCGGCAGCACCTCAAATCCAAAGCGTCGGGATGAAGGTCAGGGCAGAGTTGCAAAGGGATGGAGAGTTGCAGAGAAGGTGGAAGAGTTGTATCTAGAGATGCTTCAACTGGGGGTCGCTTTGGCCTTCTTTATAGTTTTTATGGAGGGCAAAAAGGGCATTTTGGCTCGCTATCTCATTGTTACGACCCGGTTACCGAATCCCTGCAGGACACGAGACTGGACCGACTCAACTAATCCCAAGACCCAGTCGTCCAATGAGAAATAACCAAAAAGTAGGAAAGTAAACCACATTCACTATGCTATGCAACTAACGGTAAAAAGGTACAGCAGTATGAAGTAAAAGCTGCTACAGTACATATCACCACCACAATAGTAGAAAGTAACAAAGTACAGGAACATAAAGTACAGAACATAAAAGTACAGAACATAAAGGTACCAGACTCTACTCACTACTACAAAAGGAGTACAACTAAAGAACTACAGCTACTGGGCTCTACTGAGCCCAGCACCCTCTGCAGCCGTAGACTCTGGCTGCACAACACCTGGACCTGAAAAGGGTTATGAGTATAAAAAGTCAGCGAATGTTGAGTAGAGTGGCAACCAACTAACTAAAGTAGTAAAAGTGGACAGGTAGCTGGTTATTCCATTTATTTTATTTCACAATTTATTCCTTTCCACCCATTGGTTTATTTATCAGATCTCTTTCTTGATCTCGAATGTTCCTCGTGAGAATGATCTTGATTGCAGTCTTTTCCGAAGAGTAGAAGGCACACGTGGTGCTCTCCTGGCCGGGAGAGTCCCCTGTGGTGATCCTACACCCAGTCAACCACCCAAAGGTCACGGACAGACGTAACGAAGACTACGGCACGCGTGATAAGCGCACGAGTAGACACCTCACACTGACACACGGTCAGTCGTTTCCGCTAACGGGTGTGCCCAAAGTACAGCACGGAACATTATAGGGCTTAGCCCTCTTAGTAATAGGTGTCTAGCCCCTAAGAACCAAACAGGGGTCTCGCCCCTCCATAGTCCACGCACCCTCGCCTAACTACCTTTGTTTGCCCAGTGGGCCTAACAAGTTGGTGTAGGGCAGCTAGTTGAACCCCGGGCCCCGTGGGGTGACTAGATCTCTCCCTACACTAGTAGCTCTCCCTAGTACCTTGTGCGCGAAGGCCAAGAAGTCGGTACAGAGTGCCTAATCCTAATCTTGGTTCCCAACCCAAGGGCGGCTAGCTCCACTCTGCACTAAACAGGGGGACAATCTCTCTCCTTGGTACTCTGTACTCGAGGGCCAGCTCACTTCCCCACTCACATTTCCAGATCCATTCCATTTATTTCCAAGAGCTCTACTCCTAATTCCCTGTAAGGTCCATGCTCATATTCCTCATACCATGACATACCAGGTTTCATCATTTCTATTTCCATTCCCAGGTTATACATATCCAGCTTGTATTGCTATCATTCACATTTCTATACTCAGGTTATACATAGGTAGCTATTATTTCCATCATTCACATTACCATTCTCAATTTATATACATGCACCTCGCATTATGTCATTTAATGTATACAACAGGAAAGTTACATGCAACCGTTAACTAGCACAAGTACTTCATATTTCACAGGCAGCTGTTATTCATTTATAGGTAGTTGTTATCATTTCTATCTACAAATTCAAGACTGCAATTCATTCATCCAATATAGACCTTTCCAATATTTCTCGTCCTAGGATTCATACCATATCTTAGGTTCTAATCATTCATTCCACACATGCTTTTAGGTTTGTAATTAAATTTGGGGAAGCCACTCTACCAGTAAACCCATGAGTATTGGGGAATGAAGTCCTATAACAAGGAACAATCAAAAGAGAACTATCAGAACAGTATGGAAATCCTTATAACAAGTAGAGGAACTCACAAGGAACACATCGGTATCTTATTTGCATAAAACGGACCTCAAACGGATCCTAAACAGGTCAAAACAGGGTTACTGATGCAATATCAGATGTCTGGAACAACTTCTAGACATCTTAAAAGTGTCCAGTATCGTACCTCAGTCTCTACGTCCACTCCAAATGTCTAGGAACTCTTCCAGACCGTCTGGACCCAGCTCCAGTCGTTTGACCACCTCTCCGGACGTCTGGAAGTGCTTCCAGCCGTCTGGTACGTCCCCCATACATCTGAAATGCGTGCGTAGGCGTGCCCCGCGCCTTCCCAAAGCAAATCCTGCAGGAAATCTACCAAATCTCCTCAAAATAGGTATGCAAAAGGGCACCCACGAAGCGGCCTGCATGGCCATATCCCCAAAGAGAACGTACCTTCGCGAAGCACTTTCTTCAGTCATCTGGAACCGCCTCCAGACATCCGCTCAGTCATCTAGATGCCACTCCAGACGTTTTATTTTGGGAGAAACCTAGAATCAGAACCTGCTTCCGCTGTCTCGCGTCGCGCGTGACTGTGCCTCGCCCCCTTCGCCTGCAGCTCCAGCTGCAGCAGTGTCGGGGAGGACTCCCCCGACGCACTCCTCCTCTTCGCGTGCGTGCCACTCTAACCGTGCGCTGTTGGTGAGATCCCACGCGAGCTCGCGAACTCACTCTCCTCCTCTCCTCACGCCGCTCATCCTCAACGCCGCTCTCCCACTCTCGCTGGTGTTGGCTCTCTTGCTGGAGTGGAGAAGAAGAGAGGAAGATGGTTGGTGTGGGGAGAATGAGAGAGGGGGAAGGGGTTTATAAAGTTGGGGGTTACGGTTTGCTGGAGGGGGAAAAAGAGAGAGGAGGAAAATGAGAGTACTGTCTGCACGTAGCCTGCGCGCAGATGCGAGCTCGTACTCAAAATTTTTGATTTCCAGACTTCAGGGAAGGTCTGCAGACGTTTGACCAGACATCTGACCTACAGTCCAGATGTCTTAAAAGGCTCAAATAGCATGGGTCATAACATCATAACAAATTTAAAGGAAGTTTCATCCCCGAAACTTAAGCTAGCTAGGGTGTGAAAAAAGAACTATATATGCATAACAAACTTAAAGAGGACCAAAGCCGGTCCGAAAAGTCGTACCCTCAAAATGCTCCAGGTACCGCTCTCGCATTGCCGCCTCAGGCCCCTAGGTAGCCTCCTCGTACCTATGGCTCTTCCACAAGACCTTCACCAGGGGTACCTGCTTCCATCTCAAACTCCGAACAGCTCTGTCTACTATCTGCACTGGTCGCTCATGGTAGGTCAGGTCGTCACCCACCTCGACAATCTCGTGGCTTAAAACGTGACTGGGATCGGCAACCTACTTCCTAAGGTTGGACACGTGGAACACATTGTGCACACCAGAAAGCTAGGAAGGAAGGGCAAGCCTGTAAGCAACGGGTCCTACCCGCTCTAGGACCTCAAAGGGCCCCACAAACCTTGACACGAGCTTCCCGCTCACCCCAAAATGCTGCAGGGCCTTCATGGGAGAAATGCGTAGAAAGACGTGATCCCCAACCTCTAACTGCTCCTCTCTGCGCTTCCGATCGGCATAACTCTTATGTCTGCTCCAGACAGTGCGTAGTCATCTGTGAATCTGCTTAACCACCTCCTGACTCTACTAGATTAGCCAGCGGCCAACCTCCCACTTGGTCCCCACCTCAACCCAACTCAAAGGTGTAGTACACCTCTGTTCGTACAGAGCCTCGTATGGTGCTATGCTGATACTCTAGTGATAGCTATTATTATATGCAAACTCTGCCAGGGGTAAGTGCTCCTCCCAGGAACCCCTCTAGTCTAGTACACAGGCATGCAAAAGATCCTCAAGCGTCTATATCGTGCGCTCTGATTGTCCGTCCATCTGGGGGTGATACACCGTGCTGAACCTCAACTGTGTCCCCAAAGCGTGCTGAAACTCAGCACAAAACTAGGACGTAAAATAGGTATCCCGGTCGGATACAATCTCATGCAGAACTTCGTGTAGACGTACCACATCACGAATATACCTCTCTGTCAACTGTGCTGGTCCCAAGGTGACTCGGATCGGCAAGAAACATGCCGTCTTCGTCAATCTATCACAATCACCCAGACTGCGTCATGTCCTCGCTGGGTAATGGGCAAACCCATCACCAAGTCCATGGTGATGCTCTCCCACTTCCACTCTAGCATTGGGAGTGGCTGCAACGGCCCTGCAGGCCTCTGATGCTCGACCTTCACCTGCTAACACACCAAACACTGCTGCACGAACTCACCTACATCCTGCTTCATCCCCCTCCACCAAAAGTCACGTCTTAGATCATGATACATCTTCATGTTCCCGGGATGTATGGTGAACCTGGAATCGTGTGCCTTAGTCAGGAGCTCTCTCAATAATTCCTCATCTCTGGGAACGCATAAACGTCCCCTCCTACGCAACACCTCATCTATGAAGAAGAAGTCTCCCAGGTCCCCTGATAGTACTCTGTCTTGCAACGACTGCAGGTACGTGTCTATCATCTATCCTGTAATGATGCGGTCTATCAGCTCTAGTCTCGTCGCCATGTCACTGTCACTGCCCCACAATGCCCCTATAATTATAGGGGTCACCAACTGCCCAACTCCTCCATTGGTCTCCAACTCTGTGCATGTAAACTGGCTAAGTGGGTGGGTGCCTTTCGGCTTGAAGCGTCAGCCACCACGTTGGCCTTCCCCGAATGGTAGGAGATGATGAAGTCATAGTCCTTTAGGATCTCTAACCAACATCTCTGTCTCATGTTAAGCTCCTTCTGATCAAACAAATACCTGAGGTTCTTATGATCTGTGAATATCTCAAAAGTCTCACCGTACAGGTAGTGCCTCCATGTCTTCAGCGCGAAGATGCCAGCTGCCAGCTCTAAGTCATGGGTAGGGTAGCTATGCTCATGGGGCTTCAGTTGCCGCGAAGCGTACATGACACCGTGACCCCGTTGCATGAGCACACCCCCTAACCCCTGCAAAGAAGCGTCCGTGTACACAATGAAACCGCCACTGCTATTTGGAATGGTAAGCACAGGAGTTGAAGTCAGCCTCTCCTTCAACTCCTGAAAACATGCCTCACATGCATCTATACAAGAGAAGGGCATTTTCTTCAAGGTCAACTGGGTCATAAGACGAGCAATTTGCGAGAAACCCCTGATAAGCCATCGTTAGTAGCCTACCAGTCCCAAGAAACTGCGGATCTCTATCACTATACGTGGTCTCTCCCACCTGAGCATTGCCTCTACCTTGGCTGGATCCATAGCCAAGCAATCCCCTGAAATCACATGACCTAAGAAGGTCACCTTCCTCAACTAGAACTCACACTTGTTGTATTTGGCATATAGCCTACGTCATCTCGGTGTGTCCAAAACCATCCGCAAGTGTTGTCCATGCTACGCCTGATCCCGCTAGTAAATGAGCATATCATCAATAAATACCACCACAAACTGATCTAGATACGGTCTGAACACCCGGTTCATCAAATCCACGAAGGCAGCGAGGGCATTTGTTAGCCCAAATGGCATGACCAAAAGCTCATAGTGTCCGTATCGAGTGCGGAAAGCTGTCTTGGAGACGTCGGTCTCCCTGATCCTCAACTGGTGGTAGCCAGACCTCAAATCTATCTTGGCGAATACCGTAGCACCTCGTAACTTGTCAAACACATCATCGATCCTCGGCAGCGGATACCTGTTCTTGATGGTGACCCTATTCAGCATCTGTAGTCCACACAAAGGCGTAGGGTACCATCCTTCTTCTTCACAAATAACACCGGGGCTCCCCACGGAGACGCACTGGGCCCCACAAAGCCATTCTCGAATAGGTCCTACAACTGGGACTTGAGCTCTCACAGCTCAAGTGGTGCCATCCTGTAAGGTGTTGTATAAATGGGGCTGGTCCCCAGTACTAGTGACATCTCAAACTCGGGAGGTAGTCCTGGCAGCTCCTCTAGAAACACGTCGGGGTACTCTCTAACCACCAGGATGCTCTGAAAGTCTGCCACGGGGCTAGGCTCTACCACTAGACAAGCCAGAAGACCCTCACACCCTTGGCCCAAAAGTCTCGCTGCCTGAAGTGTAGAAATGCACTTGAAGCTTCCGTCCACCGGCTGTCCGTGAAACTCAAAAGAAGGCATCTCCGGTATGGAGAAGACGATCTTCCTCTCAAAACAATTCACCAAAGCGTGGTAGGCGGACAGCCAATCCGTCCCTAGAATCACGGCAAAGTCCTCCATCGGTATCTCAATTAGGTAGCAGGGAGGCTATGTCCCCCAACACTGACCTCATAGTCTGTGTAGACCTCCTCAGCTACAAATAGCTGACCACCCGAACCTCTAATCACAAACGGATCCTCTAACAACACACAGTCCTATCCCAAACTGACAGCAAAACTAGTAGCAACAAATGAGTGCATGGCGCCGATATCAAAAAGTGTGTAAACTAATCTGCTGGAAACTGTAACCATAACTGCCACCACTGAACTTGAAGCTCTGGCGTCTCTGTGTGTCAAGGCATTGATACGCCCCTTAGCTCTCGGTGAAGAAGAAGCACCCACACTATAAGTCGGACAGGTAGCCACTGGCCGGTACCCTCCCCGTGACTGCTGTCCTCCCCCACGCTCTTGGGAACCACGGCCTCCTGCTTGGCCTCCAGTGCTCGGTGCGGGGAGCATCTGCTGACCCCCAGCCCTAGATGGGTAGTCCCTCCTGATGTGGCCTGGCTGACCACATTGGTAGAAAAGGGGAACTCGACTCCCGCCCTCAGTAGATCCCTACTGACTGCTGGGTGGGGTCCAGTGCTGGTAGCTAGCCTCTATCGGCGGCCCCCAAAGGCCACTGACGGCCTCGCAAAGCGTGACGACCCTCCTGCGGGTGTCGCGTGCCTCCTTTCTTGCTAGCCCTGTGAGTAGTCTAGCTGGTAGGGCCTCTTCCATCCACTATCAGTGTCACGTGCAGCCGGGTTGTTCTCCTCATAGGTCATAGCTGCCTCCACCACTCTCGAGAATGTGGGCAGCTTCAGGGGTTTGACATACCCCCAAATAGCAGGCCGGAGCCCCTCGGTGAACCTCCATAGGCGCTCCTCCTCAGTTGCCACAGCTGTCGCAGCAAAACGGGATAGCTCCAGGAAACGTGTACGATATGCGCTCACAGTCATCGTCCCCTTGTGGAGAGTGTGGAACTCCCGCCTCCTCTGATCCTGCCATGTCTGCGGGAAGTACTGCTCGCAGAAGAGGGTGACAAACTAGTCCCATGTCGGCTCTGCCCTCTCCTGACCTCTGACCGCCCTCCACCACCTATGTGCCACACTCTCCAGCTAGTACGTGGCAAAGGCCACACGGCACTCCGCAGGGGGGCGAAAGGTGTCGAACACCTTCTCAATCTGCTCTAACCAGTCCTCCGCCTCAATCGTGTCCTCATCTCCCTTGATGTTGGAAGGCTTTAGCTTCCGGAACAGTCTGAAAAGCTCGTAATGTCACTGTAGTGGGGAAACAGGCATGCCTCCAGGCAAGGAGGGCTCGTGCTTGGAAGTGTCAGAGTGAGGTGGGGGCGGTGGAGGACCACTCCCTCCCCCATGTCCAATGCTGTGTCGATCTCATTGTCCCACAGAGGACTCCCCCATGTCCAATTAGCTACCTCACACTGGCACACGGTCAGTCGTTTCCACTAACGGGTGCGCCCAAAGTACAGCACGGAACAGTATAGGGCCTAGCCCTCTCAGTAACAGGGGTCTAGCCCATAGGAACCAAACAGGGGTCTCGCCCCTCCATAGTCCGTGCACCCTCGCCAGACTACCCTGCTTTGCCTAGTGTGCCTAACAAGTCAGTGTAGGGCGGCTAGTTGAACCCCATGCCCCGTGGGGTGACTAGCTCTCTCCCTACACTAGCAGCTCTTCCCGATACCGTGTACTAGAGGGCCAAGAAGTTGGTACAGAGTGGCCAATCCTAACCCATGGTCCCAACCCAAGGGCGGCTATCTCCACTCTGCACTAAATAGTGGGATAGTTACTCTCCTTGGTACTCCGTACTCAACGGCCAACTCACTTCCACACTCACATTTCCATATCCATTCCATTTATTTCCAGGAGCTCTACTCCTAATTTCCTGTAGGGTTCATGCTCATATTCCTCATGCCATGCCATACCAAGTTTCATCATTTCTATTTCCATTCCCAGGTTATACATATGCAGCTTGTATTGCTATCATTCACATTTCCATACTCAGGTTATACACAGGTAGCTCGTATTTCCATCATTCACATTACCATTCTAAATTTATATGCATGCAGCTCGTATAATGTCATTTAACGTATACAATAGGAAAGTTATATGCAACAGTTAACTAGCACAAGTACTTCATCTTTCACAGGCAGCTGTTATTCATTTACAGGCAATTGTTATCATTTCTAACTACAAATTCAAGGCTGCAATTCATTCATCCAGTATAGACATTTCCAATATTTCTCATCCTAGGATTCATGCCATATCCTAGGTTCTAATCATTCATTCCACACATGCATTCAGGTTTGTAATTAAATTAGGGGAAGCCACTCTACCAGTAAACCCAGGAGTATTAGGGGCTTGAACGGCAGGATCACGTGCCTCAGCAAGCCTCGAACCCGCAATGGAATGAAGTCCTATAACAAAGAACAATCACAAGGGAACTATCAAAACAGTATGGAAAGCCTTCTAACAAGTAGAGGAACTCACAAGGAACACATCGGTATCCTATTTGCGTAAAACGGACCTCAAACGGATCCTAAATGGGTCAAAATAGGGTTACTGACGTAAAATCAGACGTCTGGAACAACTTCCAGATGTCTTAAAAGTGTCTAGTATCGTACCTCAGTCTCTGCATCCACCTTAGACATCCATGAACTCTTTTGGACCATTTGGACCCAGCTCCAGTCGTCCGACAACCTCTCCGGACATCTAGAAGTGCTTCCAGCCGTCTAGCACGTTACCCAGACGTCTGAAATGCGTGGATGGGCGTGCCCCACGCCATCCTAAAGCAAATTCTTCATGAAATCCACCAAATCTCCTCAAAATAGGTATGCAAAAGGGCACCCGCCGAGCGGCCTGCATGGCCATATCCACAAAGAGAACATACCTTCGCGAAGCCCTCTCCTCAGACGTCTGGAACCGCCTCCAGACGTCCGCTCCATTGTCTAGATGCCACTCCAGACGTCTAATCTCCGTGATGCACCAATTATTTTGGGTCGCCCATTTCTGGTGACAGCCCGAGCGAACATCGATTGTGCATCCGGATGTATGGAGATTGCTCTAGGCAATGAGCGACTTTGACTAGACATTCAAGGCAGCAAAGAACTTCAACTGTGATCGAATAGAGGAAGATGGTGAAGACGAAGATTCGGCTTACTGTGGTAACATTGGGCTCCTCTATGATGACCCAATGTCTCATTCATCTACACTATTAGGGTTCTCGGACCTTGACCCACATCGGACTAAAACCACTGCATTACACATATCTCCCCGAGGATCTGACTATTTAAGGTGTGCTTCTGACCACTGCACCCCTGAATCCGGCTGTCTTGATCCATATATTACTGAATCACCCATGTTATTGTAGGAAGATGTGACCATAGCTAACGGGGTTCCCGTTAACGCAGTCACAACCGATTATTCCATAGGGAGCAACTCAGCAGGAATTCACGTGCACATGAATCAGCAGATTCCCACCTTCAATTCTGCTCCTCCCACTCTCATATCTGATTCTGACCCACCTGTGATTGAACTGAAGCCCTTACCTGACTCACTCAAATACGTGTTCTTGGGCGAAAGTGAGACATATCCAGTCATTATCATTGCCCACTTGACCCAAGAACAGGAGCATCAATTGATTTCTATGCTTCAAGATCATAGGGCTACTATCGGGTGGAGTATTGCTGATCTCCACGGTATTCGCTCCTCATATTGCACTCATCACATTTACACGGATTAGGGGGTGAAACCTTCGAGACAACCTCAAAGACGGCTTAACCCAAATATGCTAGAGGTTGTTAAGAAGGAGATCATCAAATTGCTGGATGTAGGCATTGTATATCCAATCTTAGACAGCCAGTGGGTGAGTCCGATTCAGATAGTGCCTAAGAAAGCAGGACTCACCATCATGAAGAATGATAAGGGAAAATCCATCCCGACCTGCACTGCGACATCTTGGCAGGTCTACATTGACTATAGGAAACTGAACACAGCTACCCAGAAGGATCACTTTCCTTTGCCGTTCATTGACCAGATCTTGGAACGGTTAGCCGGACGCAGTTTCTTCTACTTTCTGGATGGATACTCCAGGTATAATCAGGTAGCGATTAGCTCAGAAGATCAGGACAAGACCACATTCATATGCCCCTTTGGAACATTCGCCTTCAAGCGGATGCCCTTTGGCCTCTGCAACGCACCAGCGACATTTCAACGTTGTATGATGGCTATCTTCTCTGACATGATTGGGGATTATGTGGAGGTATTCATGGATGACTTCTCTGTTTTCGAAGATGATTTCGCATCTTGTCTTGATAACCTCACCAAGATCCCGAAACAGTGTATTGAGGTAAACCTAGTACTATCCTGGGAGAAAAGCCATTTCATGGTGAGGGATGGCATAGTACTATGGCACAGGATCTCCAAAAATGGACTTGAGGTCAACCGGGCTAAATCAGAGATTATCTCCCACTTACCGCCACCTAGCTCGGTCCAGCAGATCAGATCATCTTGGGTCATGTCGGCTTCTATCTGAGATTTATACGCGATTTCTCAAAAATTGCATGGCCTTTGACAAATCTCATGGTTACCAATGTCCCATTTGAATATGATACCTCGTGTCTCAGCGCCTTTGAGACTTTACGAAGTGCTATTTCTGACTCCCCGATTCTCCAACCACCCAACTAGTCGCTTGATTTCGAAATGATGTGGGATGCTTCTGATTTTTCCATCGGTGCTGTTTTAGGCCAGCGTCGGGAGAAAAAACCCCTCGCCATATACTATGCTAGCAAGACGCTGAATGAGGCTCAGCATAATTACACTGTCACCGAAAAAGAACTCCTAGCAGTAGTATTTGGGTTGGAGAAATTCAGATCATACTTATTAGGGGCCAAGGTCATCATCTTCACTGACCACTCCACCCTCCGGCATTTGTTGGCAAAGAAGGGTGCCAAACCATGGCTCATTAGATGGATCCTTCTATTGTAGGAATTTGATATCGAAATCCGTGACAAAGCCGGAAAAAAATTTTTTTGTGGCGAATCACCTATCCAGATTGGACCCAGACCACATTCCTTATTCCCTGCCTATCCATGAACAATTTCCAGATGAATCTTTTTTGGCAATTCATTCTGTTGAGTTCCCCTGGTATGCAGTTTCACAAACTACCTTGCCGCAGGCAGAATTCCCACGAACCTATCGAAGGACCAGAAACTCAAATTCATTGCTGAGGCCAAATACTACCTCTGGGATGACCCACTACTCTTCCACATTGGAGCGGATCAGATTATTCACAGACACATCCCATACTCTGAGATCCCCAATGTGTTATCTTTCTGCCACAATGACGCGTGTGGTGGCCATTTCTCAGGACAGAAAACCGCTGCAAAAATTTTGCAGTCGGGATTTTTTTGACCAACCATCTTCAGAGATACACACAATTACACCCAACATTGCAAACGATGTCAGTTGGTTGGCTCTATGACTAGGAGAGACATGATGCCACTCCAACCCATCATGGTCGTAGAAGTGTTCGACATCTAGGGTATCAATTTTTTGGGCCCTTTTCCGAACTCGCATGGCTTCGAGTACATATTGCTAGTTGTTGATTATGTCTCAAAATAGGTCGAGGCCATCCCGGTGAGACGGGCTGACCACAAGACCGTCATTTCTTTCGTACGGCAAAATATTTTCGTAAGTTTCGGAATACCCCACACTCTGATTAGCGACGGGGGAAGCCACTTCACCCACGCCCATTTCAGGTCGTTATTAAAGAAATACGGGGTACATCACCGCATAGCCACCCTGTATAACCCATAGACCAATGGGCAGGCTGAAGTGTCTAACCATCAAATCAAGCTAATTCTCCAGAAGAAGGTTGACTAGACAGGAAGGACTGGTCCGACAAATTAATCGATGTAGTCTGGGCATATCGGACTGCATACAAGTCCCCACTCGGAATGTCACCATATCGCATTGTATATGGCAAGGCCTGTCACCTTCCTGTAGAGATGGAACACTGCGCCTTTTGGGCAGTGTGAAAATGCAATGTTGACCTCGATGCAGGAGGTTGAGAATGGAAACTCCAGCTCAGCGAATTAGAAGAAATCCGATGGGAGGCCTATGAAAATGCATTAATATACAAGGACAAGACCAAGGCCTTTCATGACCGCCACATTCGGAGGAAAGTATTCACACCCAACCAACGAGTTTGGTTGTTTGATTCACGACTGAAACTATTTGCGGGGAAGCTCAAGTCCAAGTGGACTGGCTCGTATGTTGTGATACAGTCATATCCTAACGAGGTAGTCCAGATTAAGGACCTAAAATCTGGGCATATATTCACGATAAATGGCTAGTGCCTCAAGCCATTTTTGGCCCAGGAACCTCCTCCACCTGACGAGATTGTTCATCTTAGTGAGGATGTGTGATTGAGTGCTCACCCAGCTAGAGGTGCTAAACTCAGCACGTATAAATACCATTCACTCCACATTCCACCATCATCTATACAAAACCATTTTTATACATAGCATATTTTTGCTTTAGCATATGTCCCCTTTGTATATTACATGTTAACAGGTTGGCTGGGGCTGGATATAATTTCAGGAGCAATTACAGGTGATTTCTACCCACTCTCCCCCTGCAGTATTTATTTTCTTTTACATTCATGCATGCGGACATGTAAGAACTTAGGCATGGGGGGGTAGATACAACAAAACTAAAAAAAATTTTATGCCAGCACTTAGGAAAACGTCAGAGTTGCATGTAAAATGTACTTTAAGACCATAAATTAAAGAACAACCGACTCCACCTCCAATGCTTGCATTGGAGCTAGAAATCGTTCGCAACAGCCACTTCCGACTCACCCACTCACCTTTTGTTCTAAATTTAGGGTCAAGTTGAATGTAACCCGATACGGGAATTTCACGAAGTACAAATTATATGAGGTTACTTGTTTATAGCATATATACATACTGTATTCATGAATAAGATTATTTTATTAAGAGAATGCATTAGGGATTTTATCCTCTAATTGATTCCTGTAATCTGGAATCCAGTACAACTTTTCACACACACGTAGAATTTGTAATGGATTCATGGTGAAGGCTGATAAATCTCTTCGTCTGTCAAGAAGAAGCAGTGCTTCTTTTCCGGAACCCTTGGACAGTGTTTTTGGGAGTTAGGTAGATTTTCCTCCAAAAATCCACCAAATAGTGTGAGATGAGAGTAAAGTGTACTGGTGCTCTAAGATTAGTGCGAGGAATCTAGAATCCTAGATAATTAGGTGATGATACTCTAAGATTAGACATAGTTTTCACGCTCGATTCTCGCGTATACATTTTTGTGCGAAGTTTTGAGAGCCACCAAATAAGGCAAATACGTGGAGAGTGAGTTTTCATAAAACTAGGACTAAGGTGGATGGCTACAGCCATTCTCTACGGGATCCTCAGCTAAAGGAGGGTATTGATGTCAAGGTCAGAAATACATCGTCCTATCCGTCTCTCCCGATGCCATGAGTAGGCACTTCCACCAAATAAGCCACCCAATGTCTCTTGAGTACCACCAATCCCTAATAATGCCTCCTCAATAAAGTTCATGGATGTATGCCAGTTGTGTTATGCTAAAAAAAAAAAAAGAGAAAAATAAAAAAAAAAGAATGATGAAAAGAAAGAAAAACTGAAAAAAAAATTAGAAAAAGAAGAAAAAGCAAAGAAAAGAATGAGTATTTAGTGTTTATTTCATTGAGGCAATACCACCAAATAAAATTGAGATCCACCAAATATGGCCCTAACCTATTTTTCTTGTGTTTTTGACCGCCCAAATACTGGCTGAGGAATTCTGACTTAGTGTTAGGGTTATGAGAACTCAATTAAAGTGTTGATGCCTAGTGAGACCACCAAATACAGGTCGTATATGTGAATCTGGTAAGGTTGTGAGCTCAAAGAAAAAAAAGAAAAGAAAAAGAGTAAGAGAGAATAGATACAAAGGAATCACAAGAGAGCATGGTTTTTCTCGTCTTTCTCTGAGTTGAGTTACTTAGTAATCTGGGAATTTAGATTCTGTAGTACTAGTCTCTATGTAGCACCAAGTGAGAATGAGCTACCAAATATATAATCCTTTCCCTCAGAGATTCTCTACCTAAGCCTAAAGCCAGGGTGGAATTCATAGAACATCTTGAATACCCTGAGGGAAGAAGTCCGCCTACCCCTCTAGAATTTTTACTAGGGATCAAGTACAGGCTTTAGAGGTGTATTAGTTTTCACTCGAATCCGTTGCAAAAGCTACATAGTTGCACTTTCACGATTGTGGAGATTTCAAGAGCATAGGATGAAAACAAAAAGGAGAAAAATCTCTACGCATACACTTGATAAAATAATCATCCCCTTAAGGACCCTTTCTGTAAATAAATTAATCTTGCATTTGCTAAGGACTAGCAAGATTTAGGCATGGGGATATGATTGTGCAGCAATCATAGGTCTTAATTGAACTAGATTAAGCTAGGACATAGCATAAGTTAGGGTTATTCATGCATACATACACATTATCTGCGTGTTTACTGCTTTACTTTAGTTATGCATAAAATAATGTTATAATGTGCTGATTAAGTGCATTATGTCAACTGCAGGCAATAAGCAGGATCTGAAGCTGGATCAGGAATAACGGGAGTTGTAGCAGAGCTAGAGCAGAAGGCTTAGTTTAGATATAGGAACAATAATGTAAGGGGGTTAACAGTTTGCTATTCTATTAAGTAGGAATAAAGCAGTAAAATGTGAAGGGCTTAGGTCCATCCTAGCCTTAAGATAGCCTAGAGACTTTCCCAAGCCTTAGCCACCCTTAGATTAGGTCACAACACCCTAGGAAGCCTTAAAAACCTAGTTCCAACCCTTATCTGGACATCCAGATAAGTTATTGGACATTCAGGACCCTTAGCCATCTCCCGCACATCTTAAACCCACTTCTGCAGTGTTATTGGACGTCCAGACACTTTGTCAGACGTCCAATTTTTGCAGAGTACACAAAACAGAACCTTGATTTCCCCCTGACTCAAATTGGACGGCCAGAACTGAAGTCTAGACTTCTGATTTTTGAGTATAAGTTGTCTGATCCTATTTTTGGACGTCTGATACTGGTCTCCAGTCCCTGTTTTGAGATTCAAGTCTTGATCTTGGATCTCTAGCTCCCTAGACCTAATCCCAACCCCATAGGAACCTAAATTAAGTTGTCCTAACCCCAGTACATCACCGCTAGACTTACCTAAGGACCTAATTAGGTCCTCACCAAACCCAGTTGACTTAGATTAAGTCAATTACCTTCACCTAAGTCAATTGGACTCATTGAGTCCAATTGAGCTTAGATCTCAACCCACACAAGTTCAATTGGACTTAGTGAGAGTTCAATTGACCTAAACCCAACCTGATTGAGTTATGTCACCCTCAATTAGGCTCATACTCATTCAATTAAACTTAGGTTAAGTTTAATTGCATTTTCACCGTAGCAATTAGGGTTTGTAACCCTAAAATCAAGACCTACACCTACATAAATCCCTTAGGACATATCCTAAGCCACCTAGCCACATAGAGCACGACCACACACACACACACACACACCCATTCATGCACACACTTCTCTAGAATTCTCTAGAGCTCTCTTGAGATGGCACCACTTCTTGGTTGCCAAATTTAGCAACCAAGAGGCATTCAAAGACCACCTCCACCCACATGTGGCCAGACACTCTTGGACTCTCTCTAGAGAGTTCCACACCTCTCTACAGAGAAGCCATTGGGTCTATAAAAAGACCCCATGGGTGGCCAAGTGCACCCATTCACATCCTTGGCTTCCATTGGCACCACTCACTTCATTAGCTCCATACACGCCCACCTTCACTTAGGTCAGCTACTCCACCTCCACAAGCTCACAACCATCATGGAGGATATCATGCTGGGATGCTGGATCAACCCTACATCTCTCCAAGGGTCGGCCTAAGCTACATTGGCCACCCCTCATTCTTCTCCCGACCACTCCAAGGCCATCGGGGACCACACTTGAATGCCCTTTTATTCTTCTAGATTTAATTCATGATCTTCATAATTTTATTGCTTTTATTACTGCTTAATAGTGTAGTCTTACTTCTCCCCCACTAATGCATGCGAAATCCCCCCGCATTGATTCTTGTATGCGATCATTTTCTGGTCGCTAGGTTTAATTTTCAAGCATTTATGTATAAGCTTTCCTCTAGATTCCTTGTGCAAACAACTCCCCAATGAATGAATGAAAATTCATTTATATATATATATATATATCTCTTTATGTGTTGACATCACCACGAGCTTAATAATTATCGTATTTACGTGATTTAAGTGCCTGCTCTTTAACTTTCTATCCATTACGCACCAACATGTCATTTCTTGAGGATATTGAAAATCTAACAATAGACGCATTCTCCATAAATAGTCACCACCTCACTAGAATCGTGTGTATAGAAACTCACATGTTCACTTTCGTAATTTACTTGACTCATGCGCATGTGATCCGAGTTAATAACAGAAGTGGTGAAGTTTTAGATTGGAAACCAACGTGTGTCTTTAAACGAAGTAGAGTAGTAAAAAGATCGATTTCAAAAGTGAAAGCAATGCCTCCTAGAGACGAATGATCGAGACTCAACTCTCATAATTTTTGTAAAATAATATCTTTGTTGGATCGTACTTCGCAACTATACTACAAAACTTTCTTCTATCAAATATGTGATCTACGCACTCCCAACACTCCTCTCCTCATGCCGCTCCTCCTCGACGCCGCTCTCTCACTCTCGCTCGTGTTGGCTCTCTTGCTGGAGTGGAGAAGAAGAGAGGAAGATGGCTAGTGTGGGGAGAACGAGAGTGGGGGAAGGGGTTTATAAAGTTGGGGGTTAGGGTTCGCTGGAGGGGGGGAAAAGAGAGAGAAGGAGGAAAATGAGAGTACTGTCTACATGTATCTCGCGCGTAGACGCGAGCTCGTACTCAAATTTTTTGATTTCCAGACGTATGGGAAGGTGTCCAGATATCTGACCAGACGTCTGACCCACAATCCAAACATCTTAAAAGGCTTAAACAACATGGGTCTTAACACTCATATAACAACCTTAAGCCAATCAGATTTGTCGATCGGGAGATCAGCGGACCTGGTTAGGCCTCAAAACACCTTCAAAATCACCTCCATCGCATGGATTCAATCTCTGGTTGACACGTGGTGCACCCACATCCCTTGGATCTCCATCGGACGTCTCCCGCTCCTTCGTACACTCGCTTGAATGCCTGTAGCGTGCTTATCTCTCTTCTCGTGTGCCTCAAAAATTCAAAATCGCGCGCCCATCATTCACAGCCATCCGATTGCCACCTGCATTGAATTAGCACGTGATAATGCACGTGGAGCATGCATTGGATTACATGTAAGGCCGTGGGGCACTTCGGCTGTGCCACATGTTCGCCTCCCATTGCTCCAATCACCATCCAACGGTTAATCAAGCTCGCTCGCCACTGCCTTCCTAGTCCCTCGTGCACCACCACTCGAACATGAGTCTCACGCTTGTGGTTGAGCATGCTCACTGCTATGCTGAGGCCACATTTTTGTTGCATTTTCATTTTAAAGAAACTTATTCTCGTCCGTTGGATGAAGATCCAATGGTCAAGATCTTCTTTCCTTTGATGAGGAGCGGTTTGATGGGCAACGTGGTGAGCTCATGGCCTTTGGATGAAGATCCAACGGTCGACAGCACATGAGGGTGGCCTTCTTAGATGGGGAGGCAATGAGGGGGCGGCTGTGATGGTGCCACATGGCACCATCGTGGTTGTCCATCTTCTTTTCCTTGTATCTAGTGCTGTAGATCTCCGATTGAGTTGATTTTTTTGCCGTTGGACTGTGATAGTCGATCAGGATTCATCCGTGCAATTGGATTCTTTATCTGAGGCTCAGATCTTTGTCTTTTGGCTTTATGATCTCCATTCTTTTATGGCCTACACAAGATGCCCTAGTTGTTTGATCGAGACGATTTCGGAAGGGTTGGACTCTCATAGTCAATCTGATTTGACATCCGTAGCTTCGAATCATGTGCAACTAAAATCATCTCTCTTTTAGGTCATAAAATGACTATATTATTTATATGACTAATAAACTAGCTATTGTGCAAATTACGATGCCTATGAGTGCATTATTCCTAAGTTATGCTAGAATCTAGCTTAATTCAGGTGATTTAGGTTGCATGATTGTTGTGCAATCAATAATGCATCCTTTTTATAAGTTAGTTTGGGTAGGCCCCTTACTAACTCATTTTTGGCTAGTTTATATAGGTGTTTGTGATTTATGTGACTTAGCCTACAGTGTCATAAATCCACTTCAGCACGAGTGGCAAGCAGACATTTCACAAATTTTTCTTGCCCAAAATGAAAAGCATAGATTTTTTCATATCTAGAACCTTCAATTAAAACTGTATTAGATCCTTCTTTTAATATTTTAATTCCAATTTTTGTAAACAATACATCACAACCATTGTCACAAATTTGACTAACGCTTAGCAGGTTATCTTTTCAATTTTCTACCGAAAGTACTTTTCAAACCTACTTAGCTGAATTACCTATTGTATCTTCACCAATAATGCGACAACGTTTGTTGTTGCCCAACTTGACATGTCCTCCATCTTGAATCCTTGTCCACTCTATAAATAGGTCGAAGCATCCGTCATATGATTAGAATACCCACTGTCTAGGATCCACTTGTCCTTCTTGGCGTGCAAAATAGTTTAATAAATATGATTTAGGTACCCATTTTCTTCTGGATCCTTGGATGTTAGTACCTTTCAAATCCTAAGATTTATAGACTTCTTTTGTGTTAGATCTATAATTCTTAGGATTTTTGTCCTTTTGATAAATCCATGCATGCCTAGGTGCATGTGATTTATTTTTGTGTATTCTTTTTATTTTGAAATTCAACTTTCAAAGCATCACAAAATTCAATATTAAACCTAGTAGTTGTTTGTAGATTATTTAAAGTCTCCTCAAAATGCTCATGGATATCTTCAAACTCTATTATTTTTGCATGCAATTGAGAGTTAGTATCTTTTGCCATATCAACTCTATCTCTAAACATGATTTTTCTATTTCCAAGGTTTTATAATTGTTATGTAGAACTTTATTTTCCTTTTTAAATAACTTAGCCTTCTGATATAGCTCTTCATATGCTTGCAACAATAAATTAAAAAAGCCTTTAGATTCTACCTCATTTTCCAAGCTATCGTTGTTTGCCATCAAACATAGATGGTCGAATTCATTTTCCTCGGATTCTTTAGAAGAAGATTCTGTGTTGGAATTGTTGTTGTCCCAAGTTGTTTTATACGTCTTTCATGAGTTCTTCTTCTTTCGATTGATTTCTCTTTCTTTCTTTCTTTTCTTCTTGCTTTTTCTTGATTAACGAGCAATCATTTCATGCATGTCCCTCTTCTTACATTCAAAACAAACTACGTCATTTGAAAACTTATTTCCTCTTTTACCTTATTTTCAAATGAACCATGGAAACTTCCTTCTTAGAAGAGCAAGCTCTTCTTCATCGGAGTTGGAGTCGTCAAAATCTGAATCTTCCCTTAAAGCTTTGAAAGCAAGCTCCTTCTTCTTGCTTATAGGTTTCTCTTCATTTTTCTTCATGTTCTCCAATTGCACCTCATAGGCCATGAGGCTTCCAATCAGATCGCCAAGAGGAAGGACTGAAAGATCCTTTACCTCTTGAATCATTATAGATTTTGGAGACTAATCACTTGTTAGAGATCTCAAGATCTTTCATGAGATTGACAATTTCCCCAAACCTTGTGTACATTGCTTTGATCGTCTCACCTTTCTCCATCCTGAAACTATCATAATTTTCTATTAGAATAGAAATGTGAGTTTCTTTTACCTTATTTGTTCCTTCGTATGTGACTTGAAGCATGTTCCATATCTTGTATGCGGACTCGCAAGCTGAGATACAGTTGAACTCCTCCTTGGATAATGCGCAATAAAGTGCATTCATGGACTTCGCATTGTTAACAATCTACTTCTTTTGATCCATAGTCAATGCAACTCCTTGTGGCTCCAAAAATACATTGTTTGTATGAGCATCCAAGCATCCTCATCCATGGACTTGAGGAATAGTTGCATATGCTTTTCCAGTATCCATAGTCTGTCCCAACAAAGTAGGAGGATGTGAGGATGGCTGGCCTTCAGTGCGCTTGGTTGATAATGATGCCATCACAAGTTGAGTTATTACGTCTTCTCACAACCTACCATGATACCACCTGTAGGAACTGAAGAACACAAGCACACTAGAAGGGGGATGAATAGTGTGGTAAAAATAATATGCAAATAAACACAGACCACAAAAGTGAATACCAGATATATAGTGATTCCCCTCACTTGGGTACTCCACTACCTAATGTGGTTGCCTGCGGATCTTAATGGTATACTAGAGGGGAGGGGTGAATAGTATTATTTTAAAAAATATATATATAATAGAAGTGAAGTCAATTCAAACCATAGAAAATCAAGCACATAAGACACTTAGATTTATAATGGAAACCCTTCTCGGGTGAAAACCACAACCTAAGCCTCTCAACTTAGGATTTTTCAGACTAGTCAAGACTAGTCAATCCACCAATGCACCACTTGAAATGAGGGTGGCACAATCTCTTACAATAGTCCCCTCTCTTTACAACTTGAAGAGAAGCATAACAACAACAATGGATCTTTCTCAACAACTGAGGATTCATAATCAAAGCAACAAGTAGAATAAAAATAGTATAATCCTATGGAACCTCAAGGAAAGTCAGACCAAATTTTTGCAGAGGTTCGGGTTGACATGCTTTGAAAAGGTGTAGAAGCAGAAATGCAAAGAACTTGAAAAAAGCATGCAAGCTCCTTTTCTAGATGGATTTCTCTTTGAATGTCAGTTTGAAAAAGGCTACCTATGACCTCTATTATACTAGAAAATTGACTAGTAAAGGAAGTCAAATCGGTCAATCAAAATGAGTTTTGATCGATCAAACTAGTTATTTGATCGATCAATGCTTGGTCAATTAATTAAGCTAAATGATCAATCAAAGATGTATTTATCAACTTCCTAAGATGGGTTGTTTTGATTGATTAATTAAGTTGGTTCGTCAATCAATTAGTTTGGTCAATCAATTAACCTAATAAATTGATTTTTACTTTAAGAACGAAAACTCATTTGAAGCCTACTTGAGGTTCTTTACAAAATAATCTAGACTCAATAAAAAAAAGACACTGAGAAGAAATCAACGATCTTCTTGCTTTAATCCAAGAATCCATGAGAGAATCCTGAAAGATTAGTCTAGCAAATAGCATAATTTTGGTGCACTAAAATAGAGGTACTTACACCTAAGTCTCCCAACCTAGGATTTTTAACTTGATTTCCTCAACCTGCAGGAAATCAATTTACTAAAAAATGAGGCAATTAATGGGTTACCTCAACCCAATTACAAGAACAAATGAGAACAAAATATTATAGGTGTAAGCAAGAAATTTAAGAGCTTACAACTAGAATCCTAGCCTTCAACAAGAATACATTTAGCAATGTTAAAAAATAAAAACTAATGTGACAATCAGTGCTCAAAAAGAATTATAGGAACTAAATTATGCACCAAAAGAGCTTGTTACGATTCAGAGGAATTCCTAAAAGCTTAAGGCAATAAGCACTATTACCCTGCTGCTAATATGGAGAGAATATGACTTTTGGAAGCAAGGGAGTGGTAAGCCCATATTTGTGTGCTAATTAGTTACTTAGACACCTAGACATTAGATTAGTATTGACATATAAATAGCATACAATAAGATGTAAATAGATTAGTCTAATTATTCACTTCTTTGCACATTTCATGCATTGATTCATATCTAAATACATTTAGAATTTATCTAGAATAACATGCATTGAAATAATTAGTCTATAGGTTGCATTACATGCATGTATTAGAATTAACATTTTATGTGAGGGTTTGTAGATAAATAGCCCATCATTTATTTTCTTATTAATCCATTTCTTCTTCTTCTTCAATGGTTGCTGCTTCTTCACACCAGCTGCCTACACTGAAGACCGACATTCAAGGAGGACCAGGAGAAGTGGATCTGGTGGACATTCCATCTTCGTCTTCATCTTCCCTTGTAGGTATAAGAAAGGGGGAGCCACAACTGGGCTAGGAGAGATGCCGACCCATTCCACCACCATGCTTCCCATCCACCACCGTGGTCTTCACAGCCAAACTCCACCACATCGTGGGCTGGCAAGGTGATAGCTCACCACGCCAAGCCCGTGGAGTCATGCCAACATCGCGAGTGTGGACACACCGGCCACACAAACATCACCGTGGGAGGTGCCTCTGGCCATGCAATTATCCTCACTGTGCCCTGATGAGTCCATTAAAATGGACTATTATTAAGCCTAAGTATCTTTAATTATACAATTTAGGTGTGTTAATAATGGTAATTAAGTTATAGAAGATTTGTACACCTCATAATTTAAGTTATAACATTCTATAACTTCATGATTCTATTGTTTTTATGTGCAGGTAATAAAATACACAAGGAGCAAGGGTGGGGGGATAAAATTCCCAAAACAACCGCAACTCTCTTTCCCCCCTCCCCCGCCGGACATTGGGCAAAACTTCTGGCGCCGCCTTTCTCAACAGCCATGATCGGGGATTTTGGAAAATCCTTCAACTCACGCGGTGAGGGGAGAACTTAAAAAGAAGAGGCGGGGAGAGAAGAAGGGATCCAGAGAGAAAAAAAAAGAGAACGACTCTCTCTTCTCCACTGTGGAGAGGGCGAGCACTGTGCCACACCTGCCTCTCCCTCAGCCACCGTAAGCACCCATGCGCCATCACCCGCGACTCACTACATGCGCTCCTCACCACACCTGCCCTACTGCACGCCTTCACCCCACAGCTCCCGCACGCCACCTGCAGGCGCTCCCTCTACCTGCCCGCACACAACCGCGCGCTCGCCAGTGCCTTCCATCTCCCTGCAGGCGTGCACCCTCCCTACCGCGCGCCTCCACCTTCAAATATGCAGACCGCCTCACCCACGCCAGCCTTCACCCTACAAGCGTCTGCAGCCGCACTAGCACCGCGCCTCAACCCATAGGCGCCCGCAAGCGCAAGCCGATCAGCAGGCTTTGCACCATCGCAAGCTCTTGCAGTGACAGCACGGGCGCCACCATGCCCACTGTTCGTCGTGCCTTCATCCACCTCAAGTCCTTAAGGAGAGAACACCTTCACCACCACCTCCATGCTCGCTATTCATCCACCACCACCATCACCAATACAGTGACCGCCGCTGTGAGCCACTATCAACACCCTCAACCGCATGCCTGCCATTCAATTAAGTCTTCCGAGAATCTTCTCAGACATCTGAAGATCTGCACTGACTTCTCTACTGTGTGCCAACCTCCTGACCTCCTGCACCTGCTGCCCTCGATCTTCCTCACCATCGTGCCAACCACAATAGTAGGGCCTCCACCACTGCAAGCTACATTCTTCTTCCTCTTCTTCTCCACCAATAGAGGAGAAAAGGAACCTACCAGCCATCCTCTCCGCATGTGCACCACAGCTGCACGACCTTGCCCCTACTCTCCCCTCGCCTCCTCTCGCACGTGGTGCCTTTCCAATAGCGGCAGTAGGCCACCGGACACCCACTCTGCAACTGCTCCGTCCAGTTGACTCTAGCCATGCCACGACTCGCGTTGACCACCATTACGAAGTCCTTGCTCCACTTAACCTCTGCCGAGCTTCTTGCCTTTGGCCTCTCCTCCTCCATGCATGGAGAGAAACAAAAGTAAATCCTTTGTTTTGATTGTAATTAATAATTTCATTTTTTTCCATTAAGGGGAAGGGATTTTTTTACTTATTAATATTCCATCGATTGATTTTATGAGCATATCCCTCTTATTTTGCATAAATACCATTCCAACATATCATGTCATTAATTAGCTAGTCTAAAGAGAATTTTAACTTGATTTTGGGGGAAATCAATACTGGATATCAATTTTTGACCCGTGCAAGTTTTAATAAGTCATTGCCTCCCTGTGGATTCGACCTACTCTTTTGAGTGGTTAATTTTAAATGTTTTGAATAGCGATTTTCCACCACTTGCATAATACAACACGACATTATCATTTTATCATGATCATCATGTTTAAGCGAAAACTCATCTTTTCAGGGGGGTATACGATTCTTGTTTACTGTAAAAATGGCTCGGAAGGGTCTTTTTATAGGCCACCAAATGACCCTTCCACGCTCCCCAGTTGTTGGGGGTGAGTTATGGGTGTTATAAGTTGGATTAAACATAAAATAGCCAGCTTGAACTAGCACAATGGATAGTTGGTACCCGTACTAAAGTTGTGGTACCGGTACTTGCTGCTCATAGTTACTCAACAGCTAGCACAAAAGAGTCTAGGTACCGATACTCATCATGGGTACTAATGAGAGCCTCATCATTAGCCCTAACTAGCTCATTTTGACCTAAGAAAGAGAATAAGAGCTCTTACATAACCTGGAGAAGGGCTTAATTCAAGGAATAAGTATTCTGAGAAGAAAACATGAAATAAAGATTAAAACTGCAATTTTACTATTGCAGTACATAAATAGGATTTCTCAGAGGCAAAACATTGGTCAAATGGTCTCAATAAGATAAAAAGTGGGTTGGTTCTTCAGAAATGGGTTAATGTGCAATCTAGGAATTAAATGACATCTTGTAACCCTAAAACAGACCTGCTTAATTCAACAAGGTTCTGGTCAGGATAAAAATCAATTAAACCCTCTCAAATTCATGGAAAAATATCCCCTAGGGTTTAGAACCTTCAAATTGGCTTTTGGAACCTATTTTGACCTAGATTGGGGTCCTAGCTCATTAATTGACTTAATTTGGGTTTTTATGCAAAATGTCCAGTCAAACGTGGTCAAACCAAAATTCCAACTCCACCATTGGATTCCTTACGTCAAAATTAGGTTTCTACCAAAATTTGGACTTAAGGGGAGGTCATCTTGACCTACTCTGCAAATTAGTACACCCAATTACATTTTGGCCCCTATCTTTTGAAAACCATTGCACAGACCCCCTAACTTCCTCACCACTCTTACAAATAGGTCCCTCCAGAATTAATGGGGAGAAATCCTACTCCGACGAGGAATGGAGGGGGAATACTCCCTGATTCCTCAGAGATCTCCCAGATTTGGAAGGGAGATTCTATGAGGAATTCCCTTCCATCTGAGCTCGATCCTAATCCCTGATTCGCACCCAATCTCTCGTGCGAACGCACGAGAGATTTGGGTATCCCATAGACTTCCTACTCCGGCAAGGAATCTTGCATTTGGAAGCTTGTCTTCCAAGAACAAGAGCCCCTGCCAGTGCCTATAAATTGATCCTCAACCCTAGCCGCACCTCTTAGGCTCAATTTGGCCAGAATTCCATCTCAATTTCTTCTTCTTCTCCTCCGGCCAGGTGGTCCAGTGAGCTCTGGCGAGCCTCCCTCCTCTTTCTTGTCACTCTACCACAATACCAGTGGCAGAGCTGTCCTCACCATCCTCCTCCGCATCGTGCAGCACCCGCGCGAGCATCCCTAGCCCCATCGTCGCCGTCTTCTCCCTCACTGGATACCTTCTTCTCCGGCGACAGCAGGTACTGCCAATCACCCTCTCTCCCCCTTTGTCCACTTAATTAGGTTAGAACCACTTGTCTCTATCCCCTTTTCAATTCCCCTCAATCAATTTCACAAAACATTCCTCGACTGCCACTGTCCGCCCGCATCTTCCCCATCTCCAGCCAACCTCCAGAGAGACGCATCCGTCACTCCACACATCTATCCACCAACCCCACAACCTCTGCCACAGTCCACTGGACATCTTCCACCCATCCACAGGTCACCACACACACTCCACGCTTCCCCTGACCTAACCCATAAACTCGGCCACAGAGAGACCTAGGCATGTATGCCTAGGCCGCCCCGTGGCCTACCACCCACCGTCCCACCTTTGCCTTCACACGATGAAGTTTCCCATGTATTTTAATGCAACCGCAAGGCCGTGATTGTGTGTGACATATTTTCACCACCTGCTGCCATTAGCGACAGCTAGAGGAGGTCGTGAGCTCCATCCCAAGCTTCGCGCTCCAGTTGTTAGGGTCCCAGAGGAAGCAGATGTGTGCGCAACCTTAGACAGTAGGGCAATTGGTTTAGCAAGGCCTCCAGCTGCAACAACTGTGGGAAGTCATCCTTTTGCAGGCAAATGCACAAAAGTTGGTGGGACATTAGTCCCACCTTGTAAACGTCTGAGTGAAGCGCATAGAATATGTTGAATTTGTGTTCTACTCTCTTCACCTCGAGACACACATGGGGTGAGGTCCTCACCTATCATGCCTCGTCCATGACATTCTCCCTCGTAGATCTGGCACCTGACCCGACTAGCCTACTGATCACTCCTCGCGCACCACACCCACGCCGGTGCGCCTAGACCTGGGCACGTGACCCGACCTGATTACTCGGCTCTGGGAGAGCGTACTGAAGAGTGATATATAGAGAGAGAGAGACGTGGGGGTAGGTAGAGGGGTAGGCTTTGCTCTTCTATTTGTGCAGGGAAGAAGGAGAAGGAAGGCACAGCTGAAGTGAAGCTGACACATAGCTGCAAAAGGAAGAAGAAGGAAGGAAGGATGAAGAAAGAAGAAGACTCGTAGAGGAAAAAGAGAAGGAAAGACAAGGCAAAAGGAAGAGGCGAAGCCAAAGAGAAGAGGAAGTCAGAGAGGTAAGGCTGAAGAAGTAAGAAGAAAGAAAGAAAGGGAAAGACAAGCAGAAGAAAAAGAAGAAGAAGAAGAAAAGCTAAAGCCAAGGGAAGGAGAGCCAAAGAAGAAGAAGAAGACCCGTAGAGAAAAAGGAGAAAGACACTGCAGAAGACAAGTAACTGAAGCATAGAAAGGAAGAGAAGAAAGAAGAAGAAGAAGAAGAAGAAGAAGAAGAAGAAGAAGAAGAAGAAAGCTACAAGGAGAAGAATAGAAGGGCCATCATTTAAGATGTCTAATCTTATGATCAGACGTCCAATTTCTCTCTTTTTGCCACATTTGACTCTTAAATTCTTGCATTATATTCTGACTTACGTTTTGAGTAATTCTATGTGTTCAATTACATTATTGAGATTAGTGAATAAATTCCATTTGCTTCTTGTGTTCGACCTCGGATACTTAGGTTTTTGAGTAATAAATTTTTATTTGTTGGCAATGCTTGGTCACCTATACTACAACGCAACTAACTATTAAAACATGATCTAGCCGTGTCAACATTTTGGCACCGTTTCCAGGGAGCAATGTGCAATTTATCACTAGTCTCTACATTCTTTTTGATCATATTGAACACTAACTTGCCCTACTTTGCTTTGTTATGATCTTGCAGGTATTTCATTAGAAGATCCCTCCTGCAAGTCAACTACTCCAGGGCAGGTAATCTCTTTTCTTCCTTAAACCATCCCTTAATCTTTGAAAGACAAAAGGAAGCAATTAATGAAGGAATTAATTGCCTTCTTTCTATAGTAATCACCATCTTTAAGGCAAACGTTTCCTGATTTTGTGAAAAGTTTTCAAACAGATTGAAGTTGGAGTGATTTTTTTTAGATCCTATCCCAAAAAACTCCTATGCCTAATAGAAATCACGCTTAATCTCCGCGGACAACACACTTCTTGCTTTTAAGTCCAAAGAGAACTTTTGTGAAAAAGAGGATTGGAAATAGAACCAAATTAGGGTTTCAACAGTAGGGTCTTGGAGTGCTAGTTCACACATGCCTGTATAAAAGGAAATAAACCCTCTCGCATCAGTGTGCTACCCAAGCCCTTGATTGAAGAGATCTAAACATGAAAAACCCTAAAAATTGAGCTCTAAAATCACTTTAATCTTAAAATCTTGGACCAAATAAACTGGGAGTCAAATCAGGGTGACCTCTAGGTCCCAAGCCTAGAATCATTCTGCCTTCAATAGGACAGGTCAGGTGAAGTTGACCCCTTGGGTCAACCAACCTCCAAATTAGGTCACAACATCAAAACATCTAAAGTTCAAGTGAAAACCCTAAAGCACCTTTGAAATAAAAGTGGTAGACTTAAGAGGTCAAGGTCCCCATTCTTGTCTACCTGGAATCTCAGTGACAAGAGAGGTCAGGTGGGGGAAACCCTGTAACCCGTGGGGATGCTCTACTGTGTGGGGGTCTTTGCGGGACTCTCCCTCTCTGGCTGCCTAGGTAATTCTCAGGTGGATGATCTTCTAATCCAGGGGTATCATCTGCCCCAAACCTCCATAGTCATCCAAACGTCTTTGGGTGTCTTGATTGGGACAAAAACATCTCTAGTCCCTCATCTTTTCTCTTTAGAGCACACACATACACACATATATTTTCAATGGGACTCATTATTCAGATCTAATCGCTTCATAACTTGATTCTACACCTTGATTCAAACTCTAATTCTACATCTTGATTCCACCAACTGATCCAAATATGTATCCAAACCACCTAGGACTACCATTCAAGAAACCTGAATATCGGAGATCCATGAAAGACAAGATGATTGGGGATGCCTTGAAATTCTATGAAAAAGAAGACAAAACCTCAACACCAGTAGAAAACATTCAGGTTGATGTCCCAACAATGACAACCTTTATCATAACTTGTGCCCAAGTACTATTGGGAGAAGCCACAAAAGGATCAACCCGAGACTTGCTCATCACAGGATACATTGAGATAGAAAAACTGCACAATCTTAAATACCTTCAATGCATGACAAATCCTCGACTTTGGAAGCAACATCAAGATGATCTTGAAAAACGAGAAGAGATAATGAGTTTATTAAAACAAATTATCGACCAGAAATACTTGTATATGCAACAAACAGAGGATGAACCATCTTGGGAAAACATCGAGGATCAATCTGATCTCGGGTTTGAGGCACAAAATGGTTGTGGATTCCCAACCCAGATGGAGTACGATGTGCTTGATATTGAAGAAGATTGGGAAGCTCCAATTGCAAGAAAACACAATGTTGAGCCCACTCTAGACCATGAATCACCAGGCTTAGAATCCCAAAACTCCTGCAATAATGAGAGTAGAACTGAACCTCTCGAGGGTGTAAATTCTGTCCCTTATTCTGATAAGGTGACCTTCGAAGGTTATTCAGACCTAGATTCTAGTGATTCAACCAGCATCCTAAGCCTAGAATCTAGATCTGAAACCTATCGGGAAGATTCCGAGGTCCCATATGAGGAAGATCAATTTTTCAATGAAAAATATGATTTTGGGCCTCTATTTGATGAATATTCCTTGCCAACATCCTCAGAGGAACCAATCGATTTTTCGGAAGTCATGCCAATTTACGATATAGAAACTGAGGAGTTAGACGAGTGGGGTTTCAATTGGGTCTGCCCTGCCAGCTTAGAACCTGAGTCTCTACTAGATAAGGGCACCTTTTTAAGCTCAGAATTGACATCTTGGCTAGACCCCAGTCAGGCAGCTGAATTTACAGCATATGATTTACTCTATGGTGGAACTCATGATCATGAATCTCATTCAGATTTTGATTTTTGCAAACTCTCCGATGATTTAGAATCTGACCATAACATCGAAGAAATCTACTTCCTGATTATAACAAGCCAATTCTCATTGAAGCCACCTCCTCCACACATACAAAACAGATCAAAACCCATTCTCTACCCTGACCCGCAACCAGACTCAATTTCTATTCTGATTCACCTCTCACTGAGCCATTTGCAGATGATTCAACCCCACATCTATACCAGGTATCGGGTATCGATCAGACTAATAAACATGAGCCATCATTCTCTGATCACCCCTGTAGGGATTCCACACCAAGCACTGATTATTTTTTGGAACCCTACTTTGACCAGGCTGAGTCGACTTAGCCTAAACCCAAGTTTTCACTTCCATATCCATCTGAGCCACATTGCATATGGTGGGTTCCGCAAATGTTGATCTACATCTATCAACCCACCAGACTGATTGGGTTTGGGCTGCATCATTAGCCCACTGATCTTAATAAGCACTTGGTTGGACCAACCAGGCTCTTAATCAAGGTGCTTGTTTTACAAAACTCTGCTGATTTGACCACTCCCACTCCACCCCATTTTCCTCTCGGCTGAAGGCGTTGAATTTAGCGCTTAACGGGAGGTAACCCGTCATTCCAAAAATAGAGACCCATCTGATTATCCGTCTGTACTCCACATCCATTGCACCTTGAGTTCAACCTTAGACAGTTGATCCCACCACTGGTACACGTACCAGAGCTTGAAATCATACACATCAGTCATTTCTAACCCATTCACCCACCTGATGTATCCTATTCTAAGTCCCTGACCTCAACACTATTTCGTACCCTCCATTTACAATGACATTGCAAAACTTTGGCATAGGGGGGTGATAAAGTGCATACATATAGAAACAAGAAAAGTCAGAAGGATTCTCACAAAAAAAATTCGCATATGTCAAAAACACAAAAAAATTGAAAAATTATGAAAAAGAACAAAAAAATGCAGGGAGGAAATTTTGTGAGCCACATAATTTTAAGGAGAAAAAGAGAAAAAATGACAAAAAAGAGCACAAAATGAAAAAGAAAAAGAGATAGTCATTAGTAAGAGATTAAGGAATTAACCGAAGTTCTAAACCACATCAAGAAAACAAAGAAAAATGAAAGAAAAGTGCTAAGGAGACACAAAAAGAGATTAGTAGGAACGTTGATCTTAGTCCTTTTGGGCTAGACTCCTAGGCTTAAAAATTCACGTACCCACTAAGATCTGGATAATCCTCAAGAGGTTGGGGAAAATGTGAAGCTTAAGTATTATGTATAAGGCTTAGGAAGTATTCGACCTCGTTAACTGACCTTCAGTTTGTGGGATTCGGTAACCTAAGCACCCCAATCCACACACAATCTGGTTCAGTGCCCATAAATATCAAAATCATGCAAAAAGCGTTTCAATGTTCTAAAAAAAGTTGCCTAGATTATGAGCGGCCGATCAACACAAGTTGATTTGGATGAGTTCCTGACGTGGAGAGGTGGGAAATTCCCCTCCAAGATGTGTAACAACATATCATCTCCTCGGTGCTTGTCTCATAGGATATTTAAATATCCTACCTGGGGCATGTAAGCACTCTGTTGGTTCAGATACCATGGGCGGCATTATCTCGAAATGTCGATCGCCAGGGTCTAGATTCGACCACGGAACACCATGGGCGGGATTATCTCGAAATCTCGAAAGCCAGGGCTCTGGGGGTTGTCATGGGCAGTGCTATCTCGAAGCATCGACTACCAGGGACCCTTGAGTATTGATGATGGGGATGAGGAATCCGATATAGACCGTGTTGAGAAACCAATCCGAAGCTAGAAATAAAAAGAAAAGAGAGAGAAAGCTCTCCAAATAAATTAATCCTCTGTCGCTCTCTTACAAAAACACACTGCAAACTGAACCTAGGCTAAAAATGTCTCAAGCATGGGTGCTTTAACCATGGAATCTAACAAACCCTAGGATAGTTTCTACGAGCCTTAAAAACCTCTGCGGAAGACTGAGGCAAAAGTGGGTCAGGTCCGAATTTTGGTTGATACTTGAGTACCTCTTGGCCTATTGTCAGCATTCTTAACCTAATCAAAAGAAAAAGAAAAGCACTTATCATAACTAGTAACAGACACTCAGGGTCTAGAACAGAAGTTAAAACCTGGAAATTTTGCTAAGGGACTAGCAAAAGCTAGGCATGGGGGTATGATGAGAACCTCATCATGAGCCCTAACTAGCTCATTTTGACCTATGAAAGAGAATAAGAGCTCCTACATAACCTCGAGAAGGGCTTAACTCAAGGAATAAGTGTTCTGAGAAGAAAACATGAAATAAAGGTTAAAACTGCAATTTTACCATTGCAGTACATAAACGGGATTTCTCAGAGGCAAAACACAGGTCAAATTGTCATAATAAGATAAAAACTGGTTGGTTCAGTCAGAAATGGGTTCATGTGTAATCCAGGAATTAAATGACATCTTGTAACCCTAAAACAAACTCGCTTAATTCAATAAGGTTCTAGTCATGATAAAAATCAATTAAACCCTCTAAAATTCATGAAAAAATATCCTCTAGGGTTTAGAACCTTCAAATTAGCCTTTGGAACCTATTTTGACCTAGATTGGGGTCCTAGCTCATCAATTAACATAATTTGGATTTTTATGCAAAATGTCCATTCAAACATGGTCAAACCTAAAATCCAACTTCACCATTGGATTCCTTAGGTCTAAATTAGTTTTGTACAAAAATTTGGACCTAAGGGGAGGTCCTGTTGACCTACTTTGCAAATTAGTACACCCAATTACATTTTGACCCCTATCTTTTGAAAACCAATGCACAGACCCCCTAACTTCCTCGCCACTCTTACAAATAGGTCCTTACAGCATTAATGGGGAGAAATCCTACTCCGACGAGGAATGGAGCGGGAATACTCCCTGATTCCTCAGAGATCTCCTCCCAAATTTGGAAGGGAGATTCTCTGAGGAATTCCCTTCCTTCTGAGCTCGATATTAATCCTTGATTCGCACCCAATCTCTCGCGTGAGCGCACGGGAAATTTGGGTATCCCACAGACTTCCTACTCCGGTGAGGACTCCTGCATTTGGAAGCTTGTCTTCCAAGCAAAAGAGCCCCTGCCAGTGCCTATAAATTGATCCTCATCCCTGGCCGCACCTCTTAAGCTCAACTTGGCCAGAATTCCATCTTAATTTCTTCTTCTTTTCCTCCAGCCAAGTGTTCCAGCGAGCTCCAGTGAGCCTCCCTCCCCTTTCTCATCGCTCTACCACAATACCAGTGAAGAGCTATCCTCACCATCCTCCTCCACATCGCGCAACACCCACGCAAGCATCCCCAGCCTCGTCGTCGCCGTCGTCTCCCTACACTAGATACCTTCTCCGGCAATAGAAAGTACTACCAGTCACCTTCTCTCCCCCTTCGTCCACTTAATTAGGTTAGAACCACTCGTCTCTATCCCCTTTTTAATTCCCCTCAATCTATTTCACGAAACACCCCTCGACTGCCACTGTCCGCTCGCATCTTTCCATCTCCGGCCAACCTCCAGTGAGACGCATTCGTCACTCCACACCTCCACACGTCTTGCCACGAACCCCACAACCTCTGCCATAGTCCACTAAACATCTTCCACCCATCCACAAGTCGCCACACTCACTCCACGCTTCCCCCGACCTAACCCATAAACCCAACCATAAAGTGACCAAGGCACGCATGCCTAGGCCGCCCCGCGGCCTGCCACCCACCTTCGCCTTCTCACGGCGAAGCTTCCCATGTATTTTAATGGGGCCGCAAGGCCGTGATTGTGTGTGACAGATTTTCACCACCTGCCGCCATTAGCGACGACTTAAGGAGGTCGCGAGCTCCATCCCACGCTACGCGCTCCAAGTGTTAGGGTCCCAGAGGAAGCAGACATGTGCGTGAACTCAGACAGCAGGGCAATTGGTTTGGTGAGGCCTCCAGTTGTGGCAACTATGGGAAATAATCCTCCTGTGGGCGAACGCGCAAAAGCAGGTGGGACATTAGTCCCACCTTGTAAACATCTGAGTAAAGCGCATAGAATAAGTTGAATTTGTGTTCTACCCTCTTCACCTCGAGACACACATGTGGTGAGGTCCCTCACCTATCATGCCTCGTCCATGACATTCTCCCCTGCAGATCTGGCACCCGACCCGACTAGCCTACCGATCACTCCTTGCGCACCATACCCACGCCGCTGCGCCTGGACCCGGGCACGCGACCCGACCCGATTACCCAGCTCTGGGAGACCATACTGAAGAGTGATATACAGAGAGAGAGAGATGCGGGGGTGGTTAGAGGGGTAGGTTTTGTCCTTCTGTTTGTGTAGGGAAGAAGGAGAAGGAAGGCACAGCTGAAGTGAAGCTGACAGTTAGCTGCAAAAGGAATAAGGAAGGAAGGCTAAAGAAAGAAGAAGACTCGCAGAGGAAAAAGAGAAAGAATGACAAGGCAGAAGGAAGAGGCGAAGCCAAAGAGAAGAGGAAGTCAAAGAGCTAAGGCTGAAGAAGGAAGAAGAAAGAAAGAAAGGGAAAGACAAGCAGAAGAAGAAGAAGAAGAAGAAGAAGAAGAAAAGCAGAAGTCAAGGGAAGTAGAGCTAAAGAAAAAAGAAGAAGACTCGTAGAGAAAAAGGAGTGAAACACTACAGAAGAGAAGCAACTGAAGTAGAGAAAGGAAGAGAAGAAAGAAGAAGAAGAAGAAAGCTACATGCAGAAGAATAGAAGAGCCATCATTTAAGACGTCTGATCTTATGATCAGGTGTCCAATTTCTCTCTTTTTGCCACATTTGACTCTTAAACTCTTGCATTATATTCTGACTTACGTTTTGAGTTATTTTAAGTGTTCAATTACATTATTGAGATTAGCGAATAAATTCCATTTTCTCCCTGTGTTCGACCTCGGATACTTAGGTTTTTGTGTAATAAATTTTTATTTGTTGACAACTCTTGGTCACCTATACTACGATGTAGCTAACTGTTAAAACACGATCTAGCCGCATCAATAGGCACCGGTACTCAGTGCATCTAGTTTTGTACCAACTAAGTCACCAGATATTGGTACTCATCGTGGGTACCGATACTTGTGACTCACAAGTTTGAGGTATAGTAGGCACTGTGACCTACATGTACTAGTACTCATTAAGGGTACCGGTACTTAGAAGGTCAAGGCACGAATTGACTTCACAACTGTGATCATTAGATACTGGCACTTATGATGAGTACTAGTACTTGATGTTCACAGTTTGAGGTAGTGGCTCAAACCTATGTCCTGTAGGTACCAGTGCTGATGAACTGTACCGTTACTTGCTAGAAATACCTTGAATTAGCAACTGAGATCAAATTTTAATGCTTTCCAAATCCAATTAATCTTTTAATATGACAAAGAAACATCTCTAAATTTTCAAATGAGCAATTGTTCGTGAGTTTGATACCTAATTATCTCTAATTTGATTTTACTTCCAATATCAATTTTTCTTATTTAGGAGACACAAACTTTTAAGTGACAATCAATAAACAATAAAAAATCTTCACCCACTTTTATCTTCTTCCTTGTCATCATCCAAGCTTGCTATATTCTTGTGATTATCCCTATAAATATCACTTCAAAAAAACTCATTAGATTTAAGACAGTTTTATTAACACTAAAACATAGAAGGGAGGTGGAACTAGGTTCCAGTAGGAAGGGGGGAATGTAAGGAGAAAAAAAGAAGTGGAGGGGGTACGAAATAGGAGGAAACAAAAAAAAGAAGGAAGTGGAGGGTGTAGGAAATGGGAAGGGAAATGCTGGAGATGTTGTCTTCATATTTTTTTTATATTGCTTTCTCTATTTTCATTTATTTATATATTTGTTTCATACTGAATGTTTGGAAAATCATAATATATATCGGAAATGCTATTGATTTTTCTTCTACATATCTGATTATTTGTTTTGTTTCTACATTGGTGAACATCAAGAAGAAGGCCAATAGGGGTGGCAAAGATCGAGCCACCTCCTAGTAGCCTTGGGCTCAGGCTTCCTGCCAGTAGCACTAGGCTCAACACCCCTGCTAGCAGCCCCAGGCACCCTGCCAGCAGTTTTTGAGGCTTGGAGATGTGGCTCGATATCTCCAGAGTTAGGGGAGGGGGGGCAAGGGGAAGGGGAAGAGTCTGATGCCTCCTCCAACAGATTTCGAGGAGGACGATCCTGACTATGAGGAGTAGGACACACCCGATGATGATGAGGAGGGGGAGGACAATGCTTCATTTGATGAGGGGAATGTTGGGTTAGATGATCAGCCAAAGCAGCTGGCCGACCTAGATAATTCCCAGTCGGGACCTTCTACACCATGCCCTCGCTATACTAGTATGAAAGTTCAATAAATAGTATGATTTATTTATTTTTTTGTAATTTAATATTATGTTATAATTTTGTCTTTTATGTACGGTACGTAGGGGAAGAAGTCCGATGAAGAATAGCAACCTAGAAAGACTTCCACATGGGATTCGCATTACAGTTAGAATCACACTAGCAGGGGAAGCAGAGGGCTATCCTCCATTTGTCAGTAGGCTGGGTATGCTGACGAAGGTAATCATCCCACTCTCCTACTTCAATTGGAGGAAGGTGCCAAAAGAGCTGAAGAGGCAACTCCTTTGAGAGTTAGAGGAAATTGGTAAAAACTTATTCACATTTTTTATATAATTATAAATTACATAACAATTACTGTTCTCCTACTAATGTAGGTGATCTTCGATTGGGGCGACAATTCGAATATCCCCAAATATATCCTCAAGTACAAAGCAAGATCCATGAAGATTGAAGATTGGAGATGAAAGTAAGGCAAAAGAAAATTTTAACTTTATATATTTCATTTTTCAATATAATTGCATTATTTCTAGCATTAAAGATATATATTTTAGTTTTATAAGAATAAGAACCATGATGAGCCATTACATAGTGGGCCTCTTGTGATATAGCTAGACATTCGGAAGGAAGTGTACAAGCATTAGCATGATCCAGTGATGTAGGTAAAAGCATTGTATATATCATAATTTAACTAATTTTGAAGTTAATAAATTCTACCTTTATTTCAGGAGCAGGCCTAGAGAATAAGGACAATGGGGCTAAAGGTCCAACGAAGACCCACGTCTTAGGTAGAAGGAGAATAGACAGGATGAAATGTTGTTACGTTAGTATTTCTATTTTTTTTATAACCTTAAAAGATTTATAATTTATTTTAAATAACTCTTTTAAATTGCAGTCCCATATGCTTCAAGGTGCCTAGCTTGATCGGGCGGGAGTATATGAGGCCACTCATAGCAAGCTGAGTCATGAGGGAAATAGAGAGTGGCTTCATGGCACATACCAGCAGAGACATGTAAGTTAAATTACAAAAAAAGAAAATCATTTCTTAATTAAATTTACATGATATTACCTAACGTAATTGAAAATTTTCAAGATAATATGGTCAATTTATTTCATCCGCCTGAAGATGCCAACTCTAGTACAGTTCAGCAACCACTGTCAGCAAAGGAGGCATTCCAAACATTCATACCACCCGAGCATGGTGGGTTCGTGCGTAGTGCAGATAAGAGTGAGACCATCTCCAACTGGTATGGGAGAAAGGGGGCATTGTCCTCTTCAGTTGAGGTACTAAAGATGAGGAAGGAGATTACGGCATTATGCCACTGAGATGAGAAGGAGCAATGGATTGAGGAGCTTACCACGTAGGTCAGGGACTCTGCAACGTAGTTCAAGGAGTCGGTTGTGCAGTTATAGCAGTCGACTCAGACTATTCAAGAGGTGCTGAGGGTATTTCAGAGATCGTTGTGATGTTGACGATGATTTAGGTGGTGTTGGAGGCATTGGTGCCCCAGCTTGATTTTTGTATTTTCATATGTTACTGTTTATACATCTACTTTATAGACATTACTATATAAATGAAAATTTGATTTTGAATCTCATTTTTCGTGTTTTCAATGAATGCCATGGTTTTGGTTGTGAGATTCTTTTTTACAGGATTTCTAATCTTTTACAGTTCTTCCATATATATAACTAAACTTAAAAAAAAGAAAACACTATTTTTGTTGGTTATAGAACTGACACCAATAATGTGTCGTCGATTTTTGGTTCAATCTCAACCATTATATAATGGACAAGAATATTATTATTCTCATCTATTTTTCCTAAACAGTCAAGAATAATGACTTAATCGATTATTATCCAACTAACGAGGATGCGCTTATTCTCGTCTGTTTTAGGTTCACCGACGAGAATGGGAACATCCTCATTAGTTGTAATCACCGTTGAGGTTAATGTTTATGTCAACAGTATATTTGAAACGGTCGAGAAAAACCTTTCTCCACCATTTAATACAGACGAGAAAGACACCCACACATTTACTGAGGGTCCACTTTTGTCCCGTTGCTAATGTTGTAAACACGTCAACAAAACATAATCGGACACAACATTCCTCGACCATATTTTTCGACCATAGAATCCTCATTGCTGACAGCTTTTAACCATCAGTCTTGATGAATATTCTTGCAGTGGATATACAAGTATATGTATTAGGTATATGTTGTACATGTGTATTAGTGTTAGTGTATTAAGTACGTGTATTTAGTATATAAGTGTTAGTGTATTAGGCTAACTAACTAAATAGCTAAGTAATATATACATATTGTTTAGCCTACTATGTATATACTTTTGGAGGCTTATTTAATTAGTTTATTTATTCTCTCTTTATTTTCGTCTTGTCTTTGTTTAGAGTTTCTTTTAGGACAATATTTGTGTATATTAATCTTCTCTTTTATTTGATTCATTAATTTGTATATAATTAGATTGAAACATAGTTTAGTTTAGAATAATTGTTGATGCCTTTATTTTGTGTATTTCTTGAGGCATTGTTCATTGACACTAATTCATTTGTTTGTATTCATTTATAATTGACTTAGATTAGTTCATTCTTTAATTCTTTTACTTCTAACTTATTCTTTTGTAAATAAACTTAACATTTTTGGAATAAAAGATGATTTTAGATAATAGAGAGTGATGTATATTAATAACTACCTCCCAGTGAACGACCTCGAATAAAATCAGTAAAAATTATATATAAATAAAATGACATCTGCCTCGATTGCGACACTGTAGAACTACAGCAAAAATAAACCCTAATAAACTAGCAATCCGGATTGAACATCACCCCTCAATGACATGGGTAGCCCATTTCAACAGCAATAAATCTCCAAATTCTTGAAGGTTGTATACTCGTAGTTGGATGGGCGTTCTTGGCTTGCAGAAATAATGTGTATCAGAAACATAAGTTCTCGCAGTGAAATCACGTGGTGGAAAAATCCCAAACAAAACTAATTATCAGTAAAACTAACCACAATGGATTAGATCATATCCACAAGGAGAAATAGATGCAATAAATTCATGAATATTTTCTTTTTGTACTCGTTCAATCGAGTGTGAAACCCATGGTCAAATCTAACATGAAATGTGACGAAAAGAAAACACACAATAACTCAAGAATGTAAGGTTATATGCATAATTTTTACTCAATAAAATATTCAATAAACATGTGATCAATCTATATAATTTCCAATTGCACTTGTATTAGACAGAAATTGTGTAAATCTTAATCTTGTCTCTCAATTAATAGTAATGTGGGATTTTGCTTTATCAGAAAGAGCAAGGAGATCAAATTTAGAGGCATCCATATATGCCTCTCAATTAATCAAGCACACCTTCCTTGTTCTCTCCCTCTCTCCCTCACGAATCTCTCTCTCCCTCAAATCTCTCTCATCTATTTTGGAAACATGAAATGACGATTCTCCTTCTCTCTCTTATTCTCTCTATATATATACAACAGGAAGAAGACAGAAAGGGGGATATCTCTTCTCTCACGAGAGGTCCTCCCTCTCCAGCATAATCTCCTCCTCACGAGGAGGAGAACCCTCTCCACCAGAACCAACTACCACAGCGTCTCAGCCACACCCTCACCACTGCGCTTCCACCACCGCATCTCGCCCATGTCCTCACCAACTCCATCACCGCGGTCAGTGGTGACAGTGCTAAAGCCATCACCATGCTCCACCTCCTTACTGCGACTTCGCACTCCTCACTACGAATTCATCACTGCGCTTTGCCAATCAACCACTGTTTGCAAAGCATATAGCACATATTTGATAGGAAATGCATCGTACTATAGTGTGCAATACGATCAAACAAAGATATTTAATAAAAGATAACGAGACTTGAGTCTCGGTCATTCATCTCTGGGAGGTGTTTGTTTTACATTTGAATTCGATCTTTTACCGCTCTACTTTGTTTAAATTCGTACACCGATTTATGATTATTATGTATTGAAGTACAACATGCTTAGTTGCAAGTATATTAGGAATTGAAAACAGGCAACATTATTCACACAAGAGATATTGCAATGAGCTCATGGTGATTCACAACACATAGACATATATATATAGAAAATATATTTTTCATTCATTCATTTGGAGAGTGTTTGCAACATGAACTTGTAGAGGAAAGCTTGTACATGAATGCTTAAAAATGTAAAGCTAGCTATCAGAAAACGATCGCATACAAGAATCTACGGGGGGATTTTGCATGCATCATTGGGGGAGAATAATGATTACCCTACTAAGCAGTAATTAAAAGTAGTAAAACTATGAAGAGCATAAATTACTGATATAGATCTAGTAGAACAGAAGTGCATTCGGAGGCGGTCTTCGATGGCCTTGGAGTGGTCGGGAGGAGAATAAGGGGCGGCCAATGGAGCTTTTGCTGGCCCTTGGAGAGAGAGAGGAGTGGTCTACCATCTCGGCATGGTGTCCTTCATGGTGGTAGTCAACTCATGGAGATGGAGTGGAAGTGGCTAGCCTAAGTGGAGGTGGATGTGAATGGAGCGAAGGAAGTGAATGGAAGCCAATGGATGTGAATGGGTGCAAATGGCCACCCCTTAGGTCTTTTTATAGACCTAAGGGATTCTCTCTAGAGAGGTGTGGAACTCTTTAAAGGGAGTCCAAGAGTGGCCAGCCAAGTGGTTATGAGATCCAAAAAATGTGGATCTCAATTTGAATGCCTCTTGGTTGCTAAATTTGGCAACCAAGAGTGTTGCCATTTGGAGAGAGTTCTAGAGAACTCTAGATGTGTGGGAGTGCATGAATGGTTGTGTGTGTATGTGTGTCTGTGTGTGGTTGTACCCTATGTAGCTAGGTGGTTTAGGTTAGGTCCTAAGGGGTTTAGGTAGGTGTATGCCTTGAATTAGGGTTACAAACCCTAATTGCTAAGGGGAAATTGCAATTAAAGTTAGCCTAAGTTTAATTGAATGAGTGTGAACCTAATTGAGAGTGAAATAACTAAATTAGGTTGGGTTTAGGTGAATTGGACTCTCACTAAGTCCAATTGAACTTGTGTGGGTTGAGATCAAAGCTCAATACATCACCTCTAGACCTACCTAAGGGCCTAATTAGGTCCTCACCAAACCCAATTGACTTAGATCAAAGTCATTTACCTTCACCTAAGTCAATTGGACTCAATGAGCCCAATTGACTTAGGTGAAGGTAAATGACTTTGATCTAAGTCAATTGGGTTTGGTGAGGACCTAATTAGGCCCTTAGGTAGGTCTAGAGGTGATGTACTAGGGTTAGGACACCTTAATTTAGGTTCCTATGGGGTTGGGATTAGGTCTAGGGAGCTAGAAATCCAAGATCAAGACTTGAATCTCAAAATAAAGACTGGAGATCAGTCCCAGACATCCAAACACAAAATCAGACGACTTATACTCAAAAATCAGAAGTCCAGACTTCAGTTCTGGACATCCAATCTGAGTCAGGGGGAAGTCTAGGTTCTGTTTTGGGTATTCTGTAGAAATTGGACGTTTAACAAAGTGTCTGGACGTCCAATAACCCTGTAGAATTGGGTTTGAGGTGTGTGGGAGTTGGCTATGGGTCCTAGACGTCCTATAACTTATTTGGACGTCCAGATAAGGGTTGGAACTAGGGTTTTGGGCCTTCTTATGGTGCTATGACCTAATCTAAGGGTGGCTAAGGCTTGGGGAAGTCTCTAGGCTATCCTAGGGCTAGGATGGACCTAAGCTTTTCACATTTTACTGCTTTATTTCTACTTAATAGAATAGCAAACCTCAACTCCCTTACATCATTATTTCTACATCTAATATAAGTCTTATGCTCCAGCTCTGTTGCAACACTCGTTATTCCTGATCTAGCTTCAGATCCTACTCCAGATCAACTTATTGCCTGCAATCGACATAATGCACTTAATCAGCACATTATAAAATTATTTTATGAAAAGCTAAAGGAAAGTAATAAAGATGCAGATAATGGTTATGCATGCATGAATTACCCTAACTTACGCTAAGTCCTAGCCTAATCTAGGTCAATTAAGACCTATGATTGTTGCGTAATCAACCACCATGCTCCCATGCTTCTCCATCACCTTGACACCCACCATGATCGTGCTTCACCACAATGCAACATCCACGATTGTGCCTCCTCCAGTGACCACTGCAACCTCCAACTGTGCAACACAACTATGAGTCACCTCCGATCCTCGCCGCCATGACCTATACTCTCTAGCTCTCCATCTCAAGGACCCACAATAATAACCACAACCACAGAACCATACGCCACCTCCCTCGCCCTCGCTGTACCTCCATCTTCTCTTCCTTGCCATCACCTACAACTAGTGCCATCAAAGCCACCATCGCACCAGTGCTCAAACAGTCTCACATCCTCCACTCCATCAGCGGCTATAGTGATCTGCAATAGTGCCTTCTTCATCCAACGTATCTTCCTCTTCTTCGAACATTATTCATCTTCTCCAACTGAAGGAACCCATCTCTACCTTCCACCCCCTTCCACACAGCCCACACGTCCAGCCACCGTTTGCACATCACCGACTCCAACTGATTCGCCGTGCCGACACAATCTCGTCCACGCCCTCAGGGCTGACCACGATAGCCCATGCATGAGCGTGGACACCTGCCACCGCCGCCGCACCCCCTCGTCGTCGGCAGCAGCTTCGACCATCGTTCCCGTCACCGTGACCTCCATCAGAATGGCCTCACCATCCTCAACCTTGTCTGAGCTTCCCGCAGCCCGCCATCACCTCCTCTTACGAAGAATTCCTCTGTTTTGGGTTCAATTATTATTTACCAAAAGTACCATTACCATATCACTATTCCCTTATTTGATGCATTAATATATTGAGGTAAATTGCAATAGTGCGCTTATGCATTCTCGTATTTGTTTGGCTCTTGTTATGCACTTCATTGCACATTAGATTTGGATTTAGATTTGCACAACTTCTCTCTGATATGAGTGCCGTTGGAAATTACATGAGATGCCACTACTGATCACATCTTTAAAAAATATTTTATTGAGGAAAAATTGCATACATAACCTTACGTTCTCGAAATTATTGTGTGTCTTCTTTTCGTAGCATTTCGTAGTTGATTTGGGCATGGATCCTACACTCAATTGGGAGAACATAAAGGAAAAATATTCATGAATTTATTGATCTATTCCTCCTTGTGGATAAAACATCCTAACTATTCGTGGTTAGTTTTCATTGATATATATTTTTGTTTAGGATTTTCCACCATGATTTCCATTACTGCAACAACATAATGGCACCATTGCTGGGGAGGCAACAGACACAATAGATTTTCATTATTATATTTGAGATTATTCTGAGGTGCACATTGATATGACTAGTTGTTCATTTTTCTGTGCAAGGAATCTGAAGAGGCAACAAGCATAGCTGAGCGACGACATCAACCTTGAGCGACACCCACACACTTGGAGAGGATGCAAAGAGAAGGAGACCTGGATGACACTTTCACAAAGGATTCTCCTTCATCGTCAAGTTTATTTCAATTCTGTCTTCTCGCCCTTGTAGCAATTGGGGCTAATTTTTGGGGGTCTGTCCCCACATTCTTTAGCTCCTAAGGGCAATTTTTCTACATGTGTGATTCATTTCTTGCCTGCTTGCTCTAAAAGGAAAAAATAAAAAATATTGAGCTACTTGTTGAGGAGTTGCATACCCTTAGGTGCACACATTTAGGGGTGATTGAGCAGCATATTAGATCTCTCTCCTTGTATTGTGTACATATCTGCACAAAGATTGGTGGAGCCAGGTATATCATTCTATCTTTGCATCTAGCTTTTGTTCAAGCATTTGCATTTGGATTAAATTTCAAGACCACCAAACTAATTGAATTGACCTAATTCAGTGAACTCCTAACTAGAATTGTGATTGTTAATCAGATTCAACATTTAACCAAATCACATTTGATTTGATTAAAAGGACTTATATGTGATTCTTCTCAAAATAAAAATTCATTCGAGGTGTGATGCATACTTCTGACACTGAGCATGCACACTAGACACCACACTAGGTCTCGATCCCATAAGGCTATAGGCACTGATCTCTTTTTCGGTCCAGACCTTCCTATTTTGATTTGTGGTGGTGGTACTATCTTTTCACTAAGAGTTTCAATACATAAATAAAAAGGGTAGTTAAGAGGCACCGCTTATGCATCGCCTCAAAGGAAGGGTTTGCCCTACTTGCATCCCTTTGTTCGTCCTTGGAGTAACTTCTCACTTGATCACTTAAGATTATCATTGAAGCAAGGTATAGGTCTTAGGGCACGCGAAGGTTGACTTAGGATCCATAATTGATTGTGTAACTTCTTTGGCCACTAATAAAGAATGTAACAACCTCTATTCTTCTCTAAAGAGCTTGTCAGAAATCTCAAGTCACAACCCCTCTTATACCACTAAAGTGGGAACAGACGGGTGCAAACTTGACCCCATTTGACAACTTTAAGGGGTAGGTTGGAGGTTGGCTCAAATCTACTATAAGAAAAGATAGTCCCATTGCCTTGCATTTGATTGGGGTGTGTTTTTCAAGTCATGGATTATAATAACTACTTCACTTCTTACTTTCACCCCAGAACATTGAATCCCAATCCCACGACTGGTAGTTATCCATCATCTGATGAACATTGGGATCCTTTCTACTCCTACTATAGGAGCATTGGTTTGATTCATTTCCAACCCAATGATGATGAGTAGAGAACCTAGGAGAAGGGTATCCCATCCCTAGCTCTCCCAGGACTATACCCACCCTTAACGATTTTGCTTATCAAGTTTGGACTGATACTCATAGGCAACTTGAACCTAAGATTGACTATCCTCCTTAATCTGATAGTAGCCTATCCTCTTTTATGATAGAAATGCAAAAATAACAAAAAGAAATGATGGATTCTATGTGAGATTTTGAGGAATAGTCAAAGATTAACTGAAGGGATTAGCCAGCTTAGCGACCCTCCTACAGTCAATTCTGATCCCCACCTCTATACCCCTTTTTGCCAAGACAATTTTGAGGAAAATAATCTCAACAGGGATCTTGTTTTGAGGAGTAGTTATCACTTAGATGTCCCTCCAAAGATATGCATACCAGAAGGCAATCCTTGTGTTTATCCACCTGATCTTAATTGGAGAGGGAAGATGGTCCCATTAGATGAACTCGACCTGAATGATAGTATCTTTGTTATATTTGATGAAATGGGTCACAGTCAAATAGTGAACCCAACTCCCAGTCTGAATTTTGAGGTGGAATCTGTACCCCATCCAAAGGATGTTGAACATATACCTTACACTTGTTAGGACATTACACCTCAGTTAGATCTTCCTGATGATTGTGATTCAAAAATTTACAAATTCCAAGAGTCTTAGAAGCTAGATGAAATCATATTGGAAGAAAGTGATAATAACTACGATTCTCTTCCTAGGGGACCAACAGCTATCATTAAACATTCTGAGGATTTACAGGTACCCAACACAAGTGACCGTGAGAAAATTGAGACTGAATTGAAAGACTTGGATCAATATTGGTCTCAGCAACATGAAGAGTTGATTTTTGAGGAAGATAAGGAAACACTTGATCCTGGTGTGAAAGATGTTCTTGAGTCTCAAGGGAAAGAGGGACGAAATGTAGAAGTGGATGATGACGACTTTGAGGGGACTGGACTCAGAGTATGGAGTTACTCTAGAGGAGAATATATTTTGTTCGACTTACCCATGAGGATCTGACTAATTTAGTCAAATCTAGATTCCTACATACCTTTGACAATCAAGATCATCCTCTCAAACATTCAGAAGAAATGGAAGCAATTACTACTCTTGAGGAACAAATCTATACACCCTAGGGGCAAGATCTTAACATTGGACAAGAACCTGGGGATGTCGTTATTGAGGTCACCCACAACCCTATTGCTTCCAACCCACTTCTACTTGATAATGAAATGGGTGACACCCTTAAGTAGTTCAATTTGGAAGATGAACATTTGGGCCCATTCCAGGATGCGCACACCAATGATAGGTAGCATGAAAATAAATCAATTACTAAGGCTACTTTTGATGACATTCAGGAATTGGAATGGTTGTAGAGGATGAATGTCGAACCACTCAAACCCTCTTTGACCCTCTTCCCGACCCTACAACTGAGAGACATCCACTCCTGCAGAAATAGCTTCCAGAAATCTCTGCTCACATTCCTTCTTTAAAGGGGGATAACCCGACTAATACATCTTGTGGTAAAGTGGTGGGTATGGATTGACACTTGTCCATGTCAGCCCATCAATCTTATGGTATCCTTCGTTGCATCCTCTATTTCCCACACATATCTACTTGAGGAGCCTTTTCCTCCTCGTTGCACACTACCTAAGGTCACTACTCATGTGTATCATGTAAAACCTCCAATAAGATCTCAGGAGTACCCTATTTTCACTCACATCTAGTGAACATTTGGCATCACTATCCATCACCAGCTTGCTAACATCTTGGGTTACTTACTCGCCAGGCTAGGTTTGTTATGTATCTTCTTTGGGTCTCCTTCTGCTTCCCTTCCAGAACCTCATTTGCGAGATATCCCAACTCCACCTCAGTTATTATCTTTCCATGCTTTTGCTTTCCAATGAGGACATTGTTAGATTTAGGCATGGGGGGGTATAACCTGAGGTTATTCATAGCATAATACATATTCTACATGCAATTAGGGCATCCATCTAGGACAAAAAAAATGAGAGAAATGAAAAAGAAAAAGGAAGAGAGAGAAAGAAGGAGATGGAATCTTTATGAGCTAAATTGCAAATATGTTGAGAAAGAAAGAGAAAGAAAAAAAGAAAGAGACACAAAGAGAAAATGTGCAAAAATTGTGTTGGTCCCAACATTTTTTTATGGAAGAGTTACTTAAGTTCTGGGCTAGAATGAATGATCAATTAAATCTGAAAGTGCTAAAGAAAAGGAGATAAGTGAGGGATACCTACTTTAGGCCTCTTGGGTCTATTTTAGGGCTTAAACACTCATGTATTTGTTAAGTCTGGACTATTCCTCAAGGGGTTGATTGAGTTATGAGGCTGATGTATTATGTCTAAGGCTTAGGGAGTATTCAGCTCCGTTGCCTACCCTTTGGTTTGCAGGACTTGGTAACCTAGGCACCCAAAAATCACACATTGGTCTGGTTCAGTGCGCATAATGAAGAATAATGCCAAAAAGTTTCTGTTCTGAAAATGTTTTCCTGAAAAGTTGACTGAGGGGTGGCTCGAAGGCACAAGTTGATTGGATGAGTTCCTGGCATGGAGAGGAGGAATGAAAAATACTCCCCTCGAATCATCTCCTCGATGCTTGTCTCCTAGGATAACTAAATATCCTATCGGGGGCACAAAAGCACCTTATGCTGGTTCAGGTGCTATGGGCAGCATTATCCCGAAATGTCGATTGCCAGGGTCTGAATTTATCTATAGAACGCCATGGGCAGCACTATCCTGGAGTGTTGAAAGCCAGGGTTCAGGGGCTTGCCAAGGGCGATGCTATCCTGAAGCACCGATTGCTAGGGATCCTACGAGGATTGTTGGTGGGGACAAGGAATCCAATACAGATCGTGTCTAGGTTCAATCCGATGTTGGGTTTAAGGGAATTTAAAAAGAAAGAGAGAAAACTCTTGAAATAACATCATTTGCCATATCTCTTACTAAAAATGCACTGGAAAATTGAACCTAGACTTTCAACACATATGCACGGATGCTTTAACCACTGGGGTCAATGAACCTCTGAGTAGTTTTTGCAGGCCTTAGAAACCTTTGTGGCAGATGAAAGACTAGGGATAGTTAGGTTTGTATCTTGGTTGGTACATGAGTACCTTTAGGCCTATAGTTGGTATTTCAATCTGATCTCTAGAGGTGTGGCACAATAAGGCATCCTGACAGTGAAATCTGGCGTAGAGATCTAGTCTATTTCATATGATTTTGCTCAGGACTAGCAAAACTTAGGCATGGGGGTATTTGATAGGTCCACTTAAGTGGACTAATTTAGTGCTGAAGTCATAATTATGTGGATGAGAATTTAATCTAAAGAATGCTTGGTATTGAAAAAATAATGTGAGCTCTAGTTTTATCATTTCATGCATTAATTACATTAATCTTTGTGGAAGGACTAATTATTCACTTTAAAAGACATCCCATCATATTTCAATTTGGGATATCATAGTAATGTGGGATTTTTCTTTAGTAGGAAGGGCAAGGAGATCAAATTTCTAGGCATCCATATATGCCTCTCAATTAATCAAGCACACCTTCCTTATTCTCTCTCTCTCCCTCACGAATCTCTCTCTCCCTTAAATCTCTCTCTTCTATTTTGGAAACATGGAATGACAATTCCCCTTCTCTCTCTTATTCTTTCTTTCTATATATATAATAGAAAGAAGATGGAAAGGGGGATATCTCCTCTCTCATGAGAAATCCTCCCTCTCCAACATCATCTCTTCACGAGGAGGAGAACCCTCTCTCCACTAGAACCAACTACCATAGTGTCTTGACCACACCCTCGCCACCACGCTTCCACCACCACGTCTTGCCCACTGATGATAATGTCATCATCAACCATATCTAGCTTTAATTAGTCAGAATCCATTAATAAATGCTCTTACATAACAGGTAGAAGTTTGTAATTCATTGCATATCCTTTCTAAGAGAAATGCATTAAAATAGGGATAAATATGTAGCTTTAATAGAATATCCTAATTGTAGAGCAATTAAGAGGTTTTCCAAAGGCTAATTAAAGGTCAAAGGTTCTTAAATGTCTAATAAGAGGGTCCGTGCAGAAAGAAACAAGTTTCCATGCATTTCAAAAATTAATGGATATCTGAAATCCTAAAAGCAAACCTGCTTAATTAACTAAGTTTTTGGTTAGGATAAAATTTATCTAAACCTTCAAAAAATCATAGGAAAATATTCTCTAAGGCTTAGTATGCTTGCTTTGACCTTTAGAACTCATTTTGACCTAAAATAGAGTCTTAGACAAATAGTTGCCTTAAATTAGGTTTCTGCGTAAATTACCAAGGGAAACTTGGTCAAAACTAAAATCCAAGTTCACCATCAGATTTCTTGGGTCAAAATTAGGTTTTTATAAAAATTTGGACCCAATCTGAGATCATCTTGACCTAGTTTGCATTTTGGTCCAGTTTAACTCTTTTCTCTCACACACATACCCTTAACTTTCAAATTCTTTGCAAATGGACCCCTAGGTTTGTCATCTTCTTTGGAAAATGGTCCATACCACCATTAGAACCTTCCATCCATACATGGAAGGTTTCCATCAAGTTTTTCTCCCTAAATCTGCGGTGGATCTCTCCCAAAAATGGGAGGACTCCTGATGAGATCCTCTTCCATCTGAGCTTGTTCATGGCCTTCCAAACCTGTCTAAAAGCTTGTGCGAACTCTTGGAAGTCCTAAACTTATTCCATGAATTTTGAGCTTTCAAGCTTGGTTTCCATGTTTGAAACTCGACTCTAAGCCCTATGAAATGACCCACAATGCAAGGTCATCATCCTTAGCTTATTTTTAGCTAAAAAACCTCCTTCTTCCCTCCTCTCTAGCCGAATGCTCCATGAGCTCCGGTGACCTTCTCCGACCACCTTCCTCGTCTACCCTCATAGACCATTGCATGTGGATTCCTCTTCCACAACTTCTTCTGCACATTGCAATACCAGCAGTTGCCACCTACGCCCCTTCCTCGTTGCCGCTCCTATCACCTAAGATTTCATCTTCCCCATTTCTGGCATACCACCGGCGTGGGAAATTCCCCCCTTTGTCCAATTAAATTAGGGTAGTTAAGTTCCCTTAGGTTATTAGGTTATTTTCCCCTATTCAAAACCCAAAAACACCCCTCGACCTCCATGCACGCCACCTTCTTCCTCCTCTCCAGTCGCACCTCCGGCGAGGTCATCTGCACACTACGCAACTCCAAACACCTCGGTAACAAATCATACACCTCCACCATGCCACCACGAACAAATCCTTAACCTATTCTACCCTATCACCCATCCAAACTCCCCGTCTACCAACCCACTTACACACCTTCATTTCCATCACTGACCGACCACTATACATGCTCTTGCACCACACAACCACTGCCACCATAATCGTCGCACCACAGCGAACCTCATGAGCTATTTTAATGTGGATGAGAGGCCATTTTATGATTTGCAAGTCTCACCATCGCTCTTCCATCGTCGCTGTTGTCACCACCCCGTTCGTGGTGTTCTAAGCCACATTCTTCTTGGCTGACACTTCCAGGCACTGCCGACAAGGCCTAGGAACGCCTCTAGGTCTTCAATTGAGGAATCCATCAGTTGCAGCCATGCCAATTGAATGAAGATCCTCACAGTAGCACGCACGTGAAGGAAGGGCAAAAGATAGCTCCACATCGGTGGGAGAGGAGTGCGTGGATGCACTTAAATTATTTTTGTGATATGGCCTTACTACCTCAAGAACACATGGGGTGAGGTCCCTTCACCCACTCACTCGACCTGACCTGCCTAATCTAGACACTCCTTAGCTACGACCCCACACGCCCAGCCCTGGACTCAGTTACTATGCATGCTCGTATACCCGATTATCCGGCTATTTGAGAGAGCAAGGGAAGGAAGGAAGAAGAAGAGAGTGAGGGGGAGGGGAGGGTTTTTCTCCTCTGTGCTTTGTGAGACACTTAGTCACTGAGAAGGAGAAGACCCTTAGAAGAAGAAGAAGAAGCTAAGGTAGAAAGTGAAAGGAAGAAGAGGCTCTATGAAGAAGCTGAGACTGAAAAGGCTCGTGAGAGAAGAGGAAGAAGCTAACAGCTAAAAGAGGAAGAGACTGAAGGAAGGAGAGAAGAAGAAAGCATAAAGATCATAGAAGAAAGCACTGTAGAAGGCGACATTTAAGTCGTCTGATTTGCAAAGTAGATGTCTAATCACTGTTCATTTATTTGATTCATTTGAGTAATTGATATGTGCTTAATTAAGACTATTAATTGGTGATTCAAATTATCATTATTTTATCTTAGACATTTTTTGCCTCATTAAACTCTTGATATACTCATGTTATACATTAAATATCAATTTTGAGTAGTTATTCATTGAATATCATTATTCTTGCCTTTTCTCTGTGCTCATTTATATTTTAACTGAGATTAGCACGTGAATTCCATATCTACTTCCTGTGTTCGACCTCGGAATTCATTTCTTTTAGATATTCGAGTAATAAATATTATTTGTTGAGAGATCTATTTAGGAGACTTTACTACAATGAGACACTTAAAACTCTTATCTAAGATCCCTCCAAGACCTAAGTCCTCACCAACTCCATCATCGTGGTCGTCGGTGATAGTGCCGCTGCCATCACCGCACTCCACCTCCTTACTATGACTTCTCACTCCTCACCATGAGTTCATCACTGCGCTCCACCAATCAACCACCATGCTCCCCTACTTCTCCATCACCGTGACACCCACCACGACCATGCTTCACATTTGTGCAACATTCACGACCGTGCCTCCTCCGACGACCACCGCAACCTCCAATCGTGCAACACAACTGCGAGTCACCTCCGACCATCACCGACATGACCTCTGCTCTCTAGCCTTGCCTCTCGAGGACCCACAACACTAACCATAACATAGAACCGTATGCCACCTCCCTCGCCCTTGCTGCACCTCCATCCTCTTCCTCACCATCACCTCCAACCGACACCATCAGTGCCACCATCGCACCTGTGCTCAACTGGCCTCACATCGTCCATGCCATCAACGGCTACAGCAATCCGCAATAGTGCCTTCTTCAGCCAATGCATCTTCCTCTTCTTTGAACATTGTTCATCTTCTCCAACCAATGGAACCCATCTTCACCACCTACCCCCTTCCACGCAACCCACAAGTGTAGCCTCCATTCATGCCGTCGACTCCAACAGACTCGCCGCACCCTCACGAGCTCGGTTGTGCCCTTAGAGTTGACCACGATATGCCGCCCATGCACATGGACACCCAACACCACCGCTGCCCCTCCTCATTGCCGACGGTAACTCTAGCCATCGTTCTTGTCATCGTGACCTCCATCAGAATGGCCTTGCCTCCTTGACCTCCTCCGAGCTTCCCGCAGCCCACCATTGTCTTCTCTTTGCATATGCACGAGGGGAAGAATTCCTCTGTTTTGGGTTCACTTAGTATTTACCAAAGATGTCATTGCCATATCACTATTCCTTTATTTAATGTATTAGATATATTGAGGTAACTTGTAGCAGTGCACTAATGCTTTCACGTATTTGTTTGACTTTTGTTATGCACTTCATTGTACATTAGATTTGGATTCAAATTTGCACAACTTCTCTCCAGTGTGAGTGCCGATAGAAATTACATGACATGCCACTACTAATCACATCTTTATGGAATATTTTATTGAGGAAAAATTACCCACATAACCATATGTTCTCTAATTATTGTGTGTCTTCTTCTTTTCGTCGCATTTCATAGCAAATTTTGGAATGGATCCTGTACTCAATTGGGCAAACATAAGGGAAAAATATTCGTAAATTTATTGATCTGTTCCTCCTTGTGGATATGACATCCTAACTATTCATGGTTAGTTTTCATTGATATATATTTTTGTTTGGGATTTTCCACCATGATTTCCATTACTGCGATGACATAATTTTTTGACGTATCATCTTCCAAGTGAAATATCTCGATCACCATCTAGCTAAGATGAGCTGAATGGAGCTAGAGAGTGCTAAACCTAACTCAGGTGAGTTGATGTCTAGCTGTGATGAGCTGGATATAGCTAGGTTCCAACTGAATTAAGCCTCCTCTTCATCTGTTACCTTCCTGAATGTTAGGATTTTAGGGATCTAGCTATCTGTTCATCCTTAACACTCAAATAAATGTGTCAAAAACACAAAAATTATGCAATGCATGCCTACCTTAGGAATTGCCTAAATGCAACCTAGAAACCCATCTATGGAGTTAAAACCCTAAGAATTAAATTGATTTTATGGCATAAAATGGTGATAAACTGGCATTTATCACACCTCCATGCTTATTTTTTGCTAGTCTCAGCAAAATTTATCATCACAAAATGGATTTTTGGGAAAGGCTAATTTCTTTTACTTTTGAGGAGGGGATTACGAGACCTTGGTTGGTTAAAACATGAAAGGCATGGGATTTGTTATAGATAAACATCGAGATTCATTTTCAAATCCAAAATTACATGAATCGGGATCAATGTATCTTCCAAAAATTCACAAGTTAACTCCTTGTTAATTCAGATGATTTGAAATTATTTTATGGTTAGGATTTCCCTGGCTCTTGGATCCGATTCGCAACTTGCATGATCCTTTAAAACCTTGTGTCTGTGCTTGTGAATGCCAAAATTTATAAGGTCATGCTTTTGTTTAAATTTTTATTTTTATTTATTTTTATTTTTTTGTCTCCCCTATGCTTATTCCTAGCTTAATCCTACAATAGATGTGTCAAAATCATCATTCCCGTTACTACTCCTCGAGAGGGCTCTGGCGATAGCACTTCGAGATAGTACTGTCCAAGACACCACCCAGGATCTCACAACCCCAAAACACAATGTCATGTAAAGGGGCACTCCAAGCAAACTCAAGCTCTTACTCTGACACTATGGATAGAGCACCGTCCAAGACCACTAAGCTGTAAAATTTGTGCCTTAATGCTCTGTCTAAAGATATGAAATCTAAATATGGAGCAATGTCGAGGCAGCAACATGTTGACATCACATCCTCAAAGGAGGCATTTTCCTCCTTCTCAATGGTGGAAGCTCAAACCAATCATTTGCTTCAGATTTCACTAAGGCTAAACAAGAGGTTTTTTCTAATTTCTAAATGTTTTCTAGGTGTTGGCTTTTGTGTGAAATTTGACACAAAAATTTTGCAAGAGATGCAAATTTTTGGATCAGAGACTAAGACAAAAAATTTCGAAGTCACGAAAGGAGATCAAGTCACCTAAATCATCATGAGTTTAGGTGGAACTTAGAGAAGGATACTTGATTTAGTCTAAAGATAGACCCAGATAATCTAATAATCATATCTGCATCCTAGTCCCTAGTTTTTTAAAGATTAAATCCCATTGTACCTTAAAATAAATCCTCAACCTTTGTCCCGATTTCAAGATTTCCTCAAAAAGTTTTCAACATTTTTATTTTTTTTGGTATGCAAGCAAGCGAAAAACAAAAATTTTGAACGTTTTAGGTTTTAAAAATCTTGATTCGATCATCAAAATTTAGAAACAATCCCGCATGCTTAAGATATGGCATGTTGATAAATGCTAGTTTATCATCATTCTTATGCCCTACAACAAACCTAGCTCTTAGGATTTTAACTCCGCAAACAAGTTTTTGGGCTGCATTTAGGCATCAATTATGTTAGGCATGCATTGCATATTTTGTTGTATTTTTGACACGTCTATTTGAGTGTTAGGGACGAACAGACAATTAGATCCCTAAAACCTTGGCGCTCAAGAAGGCAACTGGTCAAGAGAAAGCTCATTCCAGCTGGGACCCAGCCAAATCCAGCTCATCATAGCAGGATACCAGCTCACTTGAGTTAGAGTTAGCTCCATTAATCTCAATTTAGCTCATCTTAGTTGAATGGTAGCTCATGATAGCTCATCCTAGCTCACCCTAGCTTAAGTTAACTCAGATCCTACTCAACTTAATTGAGTCTAGCTCACCTTAGCTCCAATCAGTTCATTGGTAGCTCTAGCTTGCTTAGTTAACTTGACTAGAGTTCACCTCTGCTCAGGTCCAGCTACTTCCAACTCCACTCAACTCAAGTTAGCTAAAGATGACTTCATACAGCTCAAGCTAGCTCAAGTACAGCTCTCGGGGACTCCACTTAGCTCAACTTAGTTAAGCCAAGCTACCTTAGCAACTCCAGCTCACTTAGTCCTCCCTGGGAAAATCAGACGCAACTCACCACAGCATATTTCAGTAGAAGCCAGCTTACTTTAGCTTGGCTTAGCAGTTAGTAAAGAACTAGCAAGCTAAGCCAGCTAACGTAGCTCCCTGCAAGTCCCTTTAGCAGCTACCAGCTCTAGTTCAGCTCCAGAGATTCCTTCTTCATCTCCTCTTCCCTAAACCCTAGCTCCATCCCACCTCCTCCTCTAGTCAACTACTAGCTAAGCTAGCTTACCAAGCTTAGCTTAGCTACATCTTAGTTCCCACTAGCCGCCCACCACCTAAAACCCTAACCTAGCTCCACCTCAACTTGGCTACTAGCTCCACCTAAAAACACCTCCACATCCCTCCCATTTTGGCACCAACCACAACCTCCACACCTCTTCACACCACCACCTCCAAAAACCACCAAGAAGTTGGTGCTGAAATCTTCCCTCCAAGGACCCCCCTTATCTCCACCTTACACCTAAGCTACCTAGACATCCTAACCCTACACCTACTCCCCTTCTAGAACCTTAAACTTGCAGCCAACTCAACACCACTCTAACCACCTCTTAACCACCATAAAAGTGGTTCCAACAACACCACCACCACCCCTTCATTTGGCACCAGTTATCCTAAACCCTAGGATCCCATAACCACAACTTAAAACACCATCCTACCCTTGCACCTACCCTCCACTCCACCTTAACCCCACCACATAAAGAGTGGTGCCAACTTGACATAAACCCACCTACCCTCATATGGCGCCACTTAACATCCACCATCCATCTCCCAACCACCACCCTATAACCTAATCCTAACCATACAACACATCAACCTACCCCTTAACTCTAACCTACATAGAGTTGGCGCCGACATTACTCCACCCACCATAACTACCACCTCATTATTGAATGTTGGGTTGCTACGCTAACGTGTTTGGTTTTGAAAACCTGTCGTTGTAGTTTGAAAGCGAAGAACTCGTGTTCAACAAGTAAAATTTATATCGGAATGGAAATCCTGGGTTGAACATAGGGAGGCGAACGTTTGATTTAAAAACTATGCATTTGTTTTATTTGTCACGAAGTAATTCAATTGATTAAAACTATCTAACTACTTACAATAAATAGAAAAGAGAGAGAGAATAAGAGAGAGAGAGAATATTACAAATAAAAACCAAAGCGAGATGTAGAATAAACATGGAATTTCATCATAAGAACGATTGTTCATTACATTAGAAAGCGGGAAAATGGTTACACTAGAAAGCAGTAAATCTACTCTAGAAAGCAGTAAATCTATTCTAGAAAGCAGTAAAAAAGAATGGGGAGAGAGATATCCTCCTCGACGGTCGCTTGGAGGACGAGCCGGACGGGACGATGCTTGGATGAAGTAGGACGGAGTAGGATGAAGTAGAAGAACGGGAATGAGGCAGCATGTCATTGTCGTCACGGGATCCACTTCCAAAAGGGGATGAAAAATTGACTTTATCTCATGAGAAGCATCCCGGGTGTGGAACAAGCTTCTCTTGAGCTTTGGAGAGGGACAGAAGAGATGCAAGGGATGAGAATTTCATGTGGAGGGGGTTTCCTTTTATTGTTGCAAGGAGTGGGGGCATTTTGGTCATTCCAATTTTAAAAACATTAATTCAGGACCTTCGTAAGATCGGACAACTTAAATCGCACCTCCGCCCGCCTCCTCTGCGCACCTGCCCACGTGTGATTTCGCATGAAGCGTGGCGTGCGATACGGCATGAGCGCAATTGCACGCGCACGACTGTTCGATCACAATCGAATGACCAATCACACCCGCTCGCCTGCACCGCTCGCCCACTCCTGCGGATTCGAACCCACGATAGCGCCTCGCGATAAGGCACTCACCTGCTGCGCTACGTCGTCAAGATAGTCACGCGGATGAAATCTAGCATGCGCATCCACAGCCGCTGGATCAAGATCCAACGGCCCAGATTACACGTTGGATTTCCTTTGGAGAGGCAATGGCGGTCTTGAGGGTCGGTTGGACGGCTGAGATGGTGCCACGTGGTGCCATCCTGGCCGTCCATCTTCTGGATGATGTAGATGGTGCCACGGTTGTTGGATTGAGTCGATTTTCACGCCGTTAAGCTGCGATCGTCAACCCGAATCCATCCATGTTGTCGGATTTGTCATTTGAAGTGTGGATTCACACCATCTTAGCCCTTGATCTTCTAGGGTTCCCCGGTCACTAACTGATGCTACAGATATCTGATTAGGGCGATATTGGAGTCGTTGAACTCCAATCGTCGTCCTGATCACATCTGTACGGTTGGATCTTCGATCCGAGGCCTCGATAAAAAGTTTGCCCTGTCCATGAACATAAAATGAGACAATTAACCTCCATTTTATTCAAACTACTCTAAATGCACGATGATGCATGTTATGCAACATTTATAGCATGCAATGCAATCCTATGCTTAAGAACATGCATAAACAGACATCTTAAGTAGTATAAACATGTTTACATCACTCATGCATCCTTCAACCTCCACGGCAACTGTAATCCACCATCCATCCACCAACTTCCATATCCCAACCATCCATAACACCACTCTTCCCTTAACCATAGTCAACACCAACCTCCACCCCCTTTACTCTATAAAAAGACCCATAACCACCACCATTTCCTCCATCCTTTCGCTTCATATTTTCCACCTTCATCCCACCATATCCAAGGCCAAGAGAAGAAGGAGAAGAAGATTAAGAGGACACTCTATCCCCTTGGTGCCTTCCCCTCTTCCCTTCTCTCTTGTGCTTCCACTAGCCAGAGGAGTAGCCAGGCAAGCAAGACCTTAGGAGGAGGTCTTGAGGGTGGTGCGTACCACCTTAGGAGGAGCCTTGTGGGTGGAGATCATCCACCCTTGGAGGAGCAAGGGCACACCCCCTAGGGCTTGTCAAGGAAGACACCAATTTGGAGGTGTTTCTCATGGGAGGAGAAGGAGAACATGTTTTCAAGCCCAAGAGCAGCTGAGCTTGGAGCAAGAAGCCTCTCCACTTCACCATTATCATCAAGAGGATGTGTTTATTTCTTTTGTATTTTCGTTTTAGAGTAGAATATTTCCTATACTTGTCTTTTGTAAAACATAATTCTACTTAGTTAAAGTTGCCTTCTTTTCATTTTTGTTGCATCTTTGCTAATTGTTGTTTCTAGCACTTTTCACTCCCTCTCTCTAATTACCCTAGGTCTCCACGTCCTAGGGTGAGCTTACAGCGAGGCCATTTTTGTCACTTAGGTACTAGCATTAGCAATTAAGTGTGATCATTTTCTCGCATACATTTGCGTAATCTCCTGTTATTTAGAAAGCCATAAAAAAATTCTTATATTCAAAAACCTAAAAAGAAAGTTGATTTCCTTTTTGTCAGGCAAGATTCTTAAAAGGTGCATTCTCACCTCCTTGGATTACCCTAGATACCACCATTATCTAGGTTTATAAATTTTGAAAGCGATTGCAAATTAGCGTGTTACAATGACTCAAAACCCACTTTTTACAAATCATGCTTTTCTTCGCATCACCTTTTGGCATCATTGCCGGGGAGGCATGACTTTTCATTTAGTAATTCTCTTGCTTGATAAGTGGATCTCATCCCCTTCTCTCTCTTCTCTCTTGTGTGTGCAAGTATTGCAGGAAGAAAGCAGGATTTTGAAAGCAAGAGCTTGAAGTTCCTTTTCTTCCAACGGATTTCAGGTTGGTTCCTCTTTCCCTGTCACATTAACCTTTGAAAACTACCAAAAAAACTACTAAACCAAGCTTTCAGGATCATAAATAATTAAATCAAGTAGAGTGGTGTCCTTAAAATTTCATTGGTTACTTGTTTGTATAATTTCACACCACTCTACCTTAAGTGTTGGTGTTCTGATTTTCGGGTCCAAACTTCTATCCAGACTTCAAAAATCAATTTTCAACACCATTGGCCTCCTAAAATCTTGAAATTTCACCCAAAGATTCCAAATCAAATTAAGAACATCTTTTCTAAATATCAGAACAATTGAAGTTCTAGAGAATTTTTAGAAATTCGTGGACCATAGGTGTCATCTCCTCTTATTTCACTATTTTGCTACTGTTTGCGAATTTTAGAATTTTTTCTACGTATACAATTTTTGGAAATTTAGTTTTCTGGAATCTTATGAAATTCTACACATCATATGAAATCAGAAAAATTTTTGATGGCCGGTGGTGGTACAGAAAAGTCCAAAATACGCATGGGTATCATTTCTGGACTTTGACACCAGCACAAAGAAAAATCATAAAAAAATATCAAACAAAGTCGTAAAATCACAAAAAAATATTATTTGGAATCCTTGTTTGGGTTTCCTTCCAGTAGTTGTGTTTCTTGCTTTGTTTGGACCACAAATTAAAAAGAAAAAGCCTGAATTAATTTACTAGTAGTAACATTTCTGCTTAGGGATCATAGGGATCAATTCAATTAGGGTTTCTTTTCATTTTTTAGAGACCCACTTTTTAAAAGGAAATCTACATTGAACAATACAAATTGATTTCTTTTTTATTATGTATCTTAAACTTGTTTGAAAACTTAAAAAGAAAACCCTAAAAGACTCTATGCTAAGTCAAATCCTAAAAGCAGAAAACAAAAAAAAGTTGTGTGACAACTTTATTGATATTGGAATCACTCTTTCCAATCTTTGCATACACTAAAAAAATTGAAATAACAGGGCATTACCCCAATCAACGCCCTCCACATTCTCGTGCACAATTTGACACCCAAGCCAAAATTGAAACAAGTACTCATTTGACCACTTAAGGACTTCACCGAAACTTAGGCTTGATATCCAATATCTAAGAAGTACTAAGTGCTCCTAATTCCTTTTGAAATACGCGGTGACAGACTTAGAGGGAAGTCAAATGATGGGTGTGGGTTTACACGAGCCCCTATTGATTTTCCCAAGAAATGCTTGGGCCCAATCCACCACTTTTAGTCTAGCTGGGTAATCTTAAGAAATTGGGTTCTCTTATTAATTTCTTCCTTATTGGGTTCCCAAATCTTAGGTTGCATTAAGGAGTCATCCTTAGGATAGTTAGGCCTAGTTGTTTGATTTGCACATTTTCTCTGATCTCATCTCTCTTCTCCTCCCCTCCCATTCTTCCATTAAGTGCATGCACGGGCGAATGTCCTAGAATCCACATCTTAAGGGACCACTTGATTTTCCCCCCCACACCAAAAGGTCTTTGTTTTCTTCTCCTTCTTCCTCTATTTTTAATATGGAAAACAATTCAGAAATTTTGCTTCCACATCCCAACCTACCACTAATTCATGAGCTAACCCACAAGCTGACTTCACCATCCCTAACCTCTCGCATTTGGAGCTACCACAAAACCTTGAATGGCCAGGTGTTTCTTTAAATCCAAATTTAAACCCCTTTTCTCCTACGGTCAACAATTGGTTCGACTTCAACAAAGCTAACAACAATTGGCTAGGACTGTCATGAACCTAGCAAATCAGAGATCGGGTCAGCCACTCATGGAACCTCTCCTATTGCTTAAGGATTTTTATGATCCATCTAATTATGAAGAGAGACCTGGAGTTGTTATACCCCAAGGGGAATTAGAAATAAAACTTGCCATTCTGAACCTAATTAAACATTTCCATGGTCATTTGAGAGAGGACCCCTTTTGCCACCTTGAAGAGCTAATTGTCCTCTCTCAAACTACTCGTTCCCACAATGTGCAGGAAGAAGTGTAGCTCATGAGACTTTTTCCTCTCCCACTAAAAGATAAAGCATCACACTAGTTTAGAATAGTCGGGTGTCCTATCACCACCTGGCCCCCATTAAAAAGCGCTTTTCTTAAAGAATTCTTTCTGATAGTTCATACAAATGCTTTACGTCGATCAATAATGACCTTTCAACAAAAATCTGGTGGACCTTTCCATGCATCTTGGGAGAGATTTCAAGAACTTCTCAGAAGTTGTCCCCACCATGAAATTCCACGATGGCAGCTAGTCCAGATTTTCTATCATGGATTAGAAGATCAATTAAAAAGATTTGTGGATGCTTCATGTGGGGGAAATTTCCTTAATAAAAATGCCGAAAGTGTCTACCTCCTTTTTGAAGAAATGAGCGAAAACTCATTTAATATGGCTTCAATGGACACTTTTGGTGGAACCAACAACCCAAGACTTGGAGTCAATGAAATTGACTCCAAATCCACATCTATTCCAGTCACTCAAGATGATCTACACATGATAGCTCAACAACTGGATCATATGCAAATCAACCAGAAAAAATGAAAGAAAAGCTAACCTTAAAACAAGCTCCTTATCCTAACTCACCTCACCTTCTTAGAAGAGTGAATCAGCACAATATCAATGCTACCTCTGCTGGGCAGCAATTTTCTTCTGATTTCTCATAAGATCTGTTGACTGGGAATTTTGATTACATGAATCAAAATCTTCTTGACTCCACCACTGAAAACATCTCTACTCTGTAGGAGAAATTTAGAAATCCCTCCAATACTTACAATCAAAACTAGAGGACCAACTCGAATCCCTCCTGGAAAGCCCCAAATCAGGTTCCACTTCCCAAACAAAATAAATTTGGGAATTATGGGCAAAACTTATATCAACTTAGGCCATCCTAGGAAGATATCAACACCTAGGTCATGACGACTCTGCATGGTATGTAGAATCAAATGATGGAAGTAACCTACATGATAACCAACTTGCAACATCAAGTTAAGGTTACTCTTGATCATAGACCTGCTGGCAATCTACCATCCCAACCCATGCTGAACTCTAACAATCAACGGAATCAATATCAAGGTGGACATCCCAGTTAACCTATCCACCTAGCACCCCAACACCTGCTGGGTTTTAATCAAAATTAGGCCCCCCATCCTCCTCCCAGAAACAACCATACTGCAAATGTAGTAACTTTGAGGAATGGGAAAACCACTCATGATACCCTTCCTACTCAAGAAATCTGCCTAAAAGGAAAGCAGATCAGCTTTTCTCCCTCTTCTTCTAACCCCATTCAGGAACCCAAAAATGCACAACAGGTACACCCAACACCTTTTCCACAAGCCCTTCACTCTTCACAAACTAGAAAAAAGAAATCTGAGCCCACTGATAAGGAATTGATGGATCTTTTTCGGCAAGTAGAAATCAAAATCTCTCTCCTAGATGCCATAAAATACATTCCTGCATATGCCAAATTCTTGAAAGATTTGTGTACCCCAAAAAGGCAGCCTAGAAACCTATGAGAGGTGATCCTTCTAGAGATTGTAAGCTCAGTTGTATAGAGCAAACTTCCTCTGAAAGGAAAAGATCTAGGCACCCCCCTAATTCAAGTAGTCATTAATGACACTTCATTTGACCGCACCCTATTGGATCTTGGTGCCTCAATTAATCTCATCCCAACTATTGTTTTTGAGGAATTCAAGATCGGTGAATTAAAGCCAGTCGTGGTAACACCTCAACTAACGGACTGATCTACAATTAAACCCAAGCTGATTGTTGAGGACGTAATAGTCCAGGTCAAACATTGTCTATTTGCCATAGACTTTTTAGTTCTAGATGTAAAGGTACCGGAAGCTTTGAAGAATGCCCCTATAATTCTTGGAAGACCATTCTTAGCCACCGCCAAAGCCAATATTGATTGTGACTCTGGAAAGATGAAGATCATGTGTGGCAGTGAATCTATTACCCTAGATATTTTTCAAACTTCTAGGCATTTCCAAGAGCCAGATTTCTTTGATGACTTGGATTCGAACATTGAAAGTTTGGTGGGGGAAACAATGCTGATTTCACACCTGGGTTCCTGTTTTGCAATTCGCATGATTCCTGAACAATCTAATTTGCCTTACCCTCCCACCCTAACCACATCTTCTCAATCTGACACTTCATTTAACTCTCTCCCTCTAATTTCACCTCTCACTCCACAAGCAGAAACCATTTTGGAGCCGAGCCCTCAACTGGAATTAAAACCCTTGCCTGACTCCCTTAAATATGTTTTCCTTGGTCCAAACCAGACCATGCCCCTGATTACCAATTTTGGACTTTTTGGGGCACAAGAGGAAAAACTTCTCCAAGTATTGAGCAAACACAGAAAAGCTATTAGTTGGACGCTTTCTAATCTAAATGGTATTAATCTATCCTATTGCACCCATCAAGTTTATCTTGAGGATGATTCTCACCCCTCCCGCCAACCACAAAGGCGCTTGAACCCTAATATGCAGGAGGTGGTAAAAAAGGAGATTATAAAGTGGCTTGATGCTGATATCATCTACCCCATTTTTGACAGCTCCTAGGTTAGTCCGACACAAGTAGTTCCTAAAAAGGCTAGACTAACAGTTGTCACTAATGAACATGGGGAAAATATAACCACTCGGATCGCTTCTTCTTGGGATGTGTGCATTGATTACAGAAAATTGAACATCGCCAATAAGAAGGACCATTTTTCACTCCCATTTATTGATCAAATGTTGAAGTAGTTAGCCAGATGTGATTACTACTGCTTTCTTGATGGTCATTCGGGCTATAATCAAGTTGCGGTCCATCCTAAGGATCAAGAAAAAGCCACATTCACTTGCCCCTTTGAAACCTTTGCTTCCGAAGAATGCTTTTCGGCTTTTGTAACACACTTGCAAGTTTCAATGGTGTATGCTTGCAATTTTTTCAAACCTGGTAGGTGAATGTCTAGAAGTCTTTATGGATGACTTCTCTGTATTTGGAGATGCTTTTGATCTTTGTCTTAGAAATCTTGAAAGAGCTCTCCAAAAATGCATAGAAGTTAACCTTGTCCTCAGTTGGGAAAAAAGTCATTTTATGGTCTAGGAAGGCATTGTCCTGGGCCATGTTATTTCCAAAAATGGAATTGCGATAGATCGAGCTAAAATTGATGCTATCTCCAAGCTCCCACCACCCACTTCTGTAAAATAGATCTGATCTTTTTTAGGGCATGTGGGCTTCTACCCCCATTTCATTAAAAATTTTTCCCAAATCTCCAAGCCCTTAAGTCAATTACTTACCAATGACCAGCCTTTTTACTTCAATGCCCAATGCTTGCAGAGTTTTTATCAGCTGAAGAAGACTGTCACAGAGGCACCCATTTTACAGGGAGCTAACTAGAATTGTCCCTTTGAATTAATGACTAATGCCTTTGATTTTGCTGTGGGAGCTGTTCTAGGGCAATGAATTGACAAGAAACCCGTTGTCATCTACTATGCTAGCAAAATGCTTGATGATGCACAAAGAAATTACATAGTTACTGTAAAAGAACTTCTTGTCATTGTCTTTGCCCTAGAAAAATTTCACTCTTATCTGTTGGGGTAACATGTCACAGTATACACTTACCACTCAGCACTTAAAATATCTACTGACCAAGAAGGATGCGAAATCCCACCTTATCTGTTAGATCCTACTGCTCTAGGAATTTGACCTAGAAATCAAGGATAAAGCGGGATCGCAAAATGTAGTGGCCGATCATCTCTCTGATCTTATGATGAGTGATATGTTGAACCCCCTTGATAAATTCCCTGATGAGACAATCTTAGCTGCCATTACCCTCCCATGGTTTGCACCTATTGCAAACTACCTAGCAACAGAACAAATCCCATCTGATTGGCCAAAAACCAAAAGGGATAAGTTCTTTGCTGACATTAAATATTATTTTTCGGAGGAGCCTGACCTTTTCCGCATTTGTGCCTATCAGGTCATTAGATGGTGTGTCCTAGATTCAGAACTCCATGATATTCTGACACATTGTCACTCAATGGCCTGTGGCGGACATATCTCAGGCAAGAAAACTGCAGCTAAGGTCCTCAATTCTGGATTCTTTTGGCCCAGCTTGCCCAAAGATGCTCGTTCCTTTGTTTGGTTTTGCGTGCGTTGCCAGAGCATCGGCAACATGACTCGGAAGGATATGATGACCCTAAATAGAATCTTAAAGGTTGAAATTTTTAATGTATGGAGCATCGACTTCATGTGACCGTCCATCAACTCTTGTGGTTATTTATATACACTAGTCGTAGTCGACTATGTATCAAAGTGGATTGAAGCAATACCCACACGCACTAATGATCGTAAAGTGGTTGTTGAATTTATCAAGAAAAACATTTTCTTGAGATTCAACATTCCTAAGGCCATCATCGGTGACGGCTTATCACATTTCACTCACTCTCAATTCCATCACCTTCTTTCTAAATATAGGGTTAATCATAAAATTTCCACTCCTTACCACCCCCAAACAAATGGCTACGCGAAAGTTTCTAACTGCGAGATAAAAAATATTTTACAAAAGATGTTTAGGCCTGATGGTAAAGACTGGTCTAATAAATTGGGCAATGCTTTATGGGTCTACCGGACCGCTTTCAAAACTCTACTAGGCATGTCTTCTAACCATCTAATTTTTGGAAAGGCATGCCATCTTCCGGTAGAACTTGAACATAAAGCTTTTTGGGTAATAAAATAATTAAATATGGATTTATCTAAAGTCGGTACCCACAGTAAATTGCAATTAACAGAATTGGAAGAATTACGTAACTTTTCTTATGAAAACGCATGGCTTTATAAAGACCGAACAAAGAAGTTTCATGATAAATATATCTTTCCAAAACATTTTGATGTCAATCAACGTATTTGGCTTTTTGATGCTACATTACGTATTTTTCCTGGAATATTAAAATCCACACGGACCAGCACTTTTATTGTCCTCAAAACATATCCATATGGCACTGTTGATCTTCTCGATCCTAAGACGAACACTACTTTTCAAGTCAATGGCAGCATTTAAAGCCCTATCTCGATAATACTCTGAATCTTCCATTCGATATGCTTGATTTAACTAAACTACCCACTAATGATCATTAATGCAATTCACGTCCGGTTGAATAGTGTAAAAGATATCACTGGATGGGAGGTAGCCCATCATTTTTTTCCCACTTTTCATTTTCTCTTTTCTTCAGAGGTTTTTGTAGAATCTGTAAATCACAAGCACACAAGATGGGGGGATGAATAGTGTGGGAAATAAAAATTGCAAGACAAAACAAACCACAAAAACAGAGGCACAAGATATAAAGTGTTTCCCCTCACTTGGGTACTCCACTACCTAAGTCTCCTGACTTAGGATTTTTAACCCGATTCCCTCAACTCAAAGGGAATCAATTTACTAATATCAGAGGTAATTAATGGGTTACCACAACCCAATTACAAGATATGAAAAGTGATAAAGTTACAGGTGTAAGCAAAAATGAAAGTAGAAGCTATCAACTATTTCCTAAGTCTCCAACAAGAATATATCTTATAAGAAGTATAACCAAATCTAACCAAAAAACCTAAGGCATAAAACAGATGATTGAATTCAGAAAAACACGATTGCCTTTGATGATTTGTTGTAAATGATGAGAGGCCATCAAAGGTATGCAATAAACCAAGATCTTTTCCAGCTTGAAAATTGAGAATTGAAGGTGTAGGCAAGAGTATAAATTTTTTAAGAGATGTGTCAAAAACAACACTCAAAGAGTGCTTATATAGGACACTAATTACCTCTCCCATGAATTCTAGCCGTTAGGGGTATTTTAGGAACATTAGAAATATGATTAATTGCAAACTAGCTATTTAGACTGATCATAATGGTTAGTTGGTACCGGTACTAAACTCTTGGTACCGGTACTGACTGCATGCAATCAGTACAACCATATTACTGAGTACCGGTACTCATTATGAGTACCGGTACTTGTGACGCATAGTTTTAGGTCCTGTGACCTACATGTACCGGTACTCATGATGAGTACTGGTACTTGTAAGGTCCAGGCAAAAACCCAATTCACAAACTGTGACCAGTTGATACCGGTACTCACGATGAGTACCGATACTTGATATTCACAGTTTGGAACTTAGGTCCAAACCTGTGCTTAGCAAGTACCAAAGATCATTAATGTAAATCAATTAGAGAAATCCAATCTACTCTAGGCGACTTTGTTTTGAAAGAGTCGATTTTGAGTTAAGAACCGAGTAAATGAACGATATTCTGAAACCTAGTTATCTCTACTTTGATTTTAACATCTAGCTTATGTTTTACTTGTTTGGAGACATACAAAAATTCTATGATACAATAAAAACTAAAGTCTTCAAAACTTCTTCCTTCATGTGCAATCTTTTTTGCTTGCATCCACAAATTCTTTTGGCCTGAAATTACTTCATAAACATATTAGATTTTAAGACAGTTTTGTTAACACCAAAACACAGAAGAGAGATGGAACTAGGGTCTAACAATCTCCCCCTTTTTGATGTTGACAAAGAAAACAAGATACTCATATTAAAGCTAAATAGAGACTTAATAAGAGAAGAATAAGAAAACTCCACAAGAGAGTGAAAAACCTCCCCCTCAAACTAAGCTCTCCTTATTTTAGACATGATGTATCCATTTATTCATTTCATTTGTCTCCCTTTTTGTCAAGCAAGCAAAAAAAATGAGCAAATACCATAAAGCATGACATTATCAAACAAGTCCACATTATCAAACAAAACATCAACTTTCATAACATGATAAAGTTCATGACACAAAAGAAATATTAAGAGCCATAGAAGTTTAACAATCTTAAGAGTCGTACATGCAACAACAAGCTTACATACTTAAAAAACTAAACTAATTTCTATGACGCTTTCTAATAAGTGGTTGTTCATCCTCATCATTGTCGTCATCATTGTCATTGTCATCATCATCGTTGTTGTCATCATTATCATCATCGTCGTTGCCGTCGTCATCATCATCATCGTCTTCTTCATACGAAACATTTTCTTCATCTTCCGTGTCTTCTTCTTCCTCATCTTCATGGATAATAGGTTCTTTTTCTGCTACAAAAGATGGATCTTGAAAGTGCTTCTGTCTTCTTTCACTATATTCCAAAGGTGCTTTTGGTTGAGTCTGTTTCCGTTGTTTGGTTTGTTGAGTGGAAGATGCAACATAGGAAGACTTAAGAGACATAGAAAGATCATGAAATTTGCGTTCCATGTGACAGAAGACAAAATTCAGATTGGCTAAATTTTGACCAATATAATTGAAAGTATTGGTCATATAGGGATCAGTGCCAGACTCATGATATAGGTTCCTCCAAGGAGTTTCAGCTTTCGGAAATGGATAGGTAATGGGGACAAAAGCCGAAGATGATTCAGGAGGTGGATGAGAAGAAGATTGAGCATTTGGATCAACTTCATCATCTTCATCATCACTAGTAGATTCCTCTCTAGCGGGTTTCACTCCCATTTTCCGGAGAGTAGTCCATTTGAAATAGATCACTTTTCTAAGAGGAGTGAAATTAGAAAGGTCAATTTTATTTTTATGAAATATGTGAGACACCAAGATATCTAAGGGTAAAGCCGATGGACGGTAATGAGGTCTAAGAAAGTGAATGAAAATTGTGTTCCAGTTGACCGGAAATCCTGTAATGATAGCAAAAATTAAGGGTAAAATCTCAATAGGAATTTTGTGAAAACCTAAATTTTTATCCCTTAAATTCCATGCAAAAATACAGAAAAGGACACGAGCAAAAAGAGTCATGTTGGGGGCAACCAATGCTCTGGCCTGGCAATTGGGAAGCAATAGAGTTTCGTGAATTTTGTGAGTAGGAAATTGCTCCTTAAATGTGTTAAAAGGATGACCTTCATTAGGGCATTGGGTGATCGTTGATAAAAATTTAGGAGTAATGGTGATTTTTTGACCAAAAACTTTGGATGTTAAGACAAGATGGCCTCGATTTTCTTGTTCTTGAAGATTAGCAAAAAATAGACAATTAACATCAGGGTAAACTCCAGGAACATCAGCAAAAAATGACTGATCAAAGAAATGCATAAGATGCTGTTTGGAAAGATAGGTAGTAAACTCAGATTTGAAGAGAAAAATCTTTCCACTCAATAGGCCTACAATAATGGAGTTTTAGGCTTTTATACCAATCAAATTTTGATTTAGCATCCTCATTGATGCAATACTTGTGGAAGGCATCTTGAGGTGCTTGTCCCTTACTTTTAGATTTAGGTGCCATTTGAAAACATGCAACAACAAGGAATAGGAAATACAATTAGAGATAAAGATAATGTGTTCAAGTAACAACACATTTTAGCTTACATGTACCGGTACTGGTGATTGGTACCGGTACTGCTTGGTTTCTGTCCCAACCAGAGATTTGAGCTAGTACCGGTACTCATCTTTAGTATCGGTACCTGCTTTGTAAAGCAGGCACTGTTGCACTCAGCGAGTACCGGTACCATCTGGTACCCAATGGAAACATATAGCAGCAGAAGAAATGACGTCAAGAAAAGATCAAACAAGATGTAGAACGACTCATGGAAACAAGATTTGATGAGAAGAGAAGAATGTACCTAGGGTATGAAGATTGGAGATGATTCTTCTTCTTCTTGACAAGGGCTTGGAGAGACTTGTGGTGGAACTAGGGTTTGGTTGTGATGAAATGAGGCAAGTGTTTGCACTTGACCTCTTTTATATGGGATGGGTCATGTGCTTGTCACATGACCACTTAAGTGGTTGAGAGAAGAAAAAATTGACAACTTAGATGTTGAAAAAATAATTTAATCAACAACCTAAGTTAAGCAACCAAATTGTAAACAACACCTTGGTATTTCTAGACATATGGAAATATTACAATTTACCCCTCTTTTACTAAGCATGGGTAATTTGCAAGAAATCCCTCAAGAATTTTCATAAATACAAACAAAGTTCATATCAAACAAATTATTAGATTAGAATCTCTTTTATTGTACAAAGTCCTAATTTTCTCCTTATAAAGTAGAATCTCTCTACAGCAAGAGGATTTGTAAAGATGTCAGTCAATTGGTTTTGAGTGTCAATGAATTCTAATTGAATAGAGCCTGAAGAACATTATCTCTGAGGAAATGATGTCTAATGTTTATATGTTTGGTACGTGAATGATGTACCGGATTTTTGGATAGATTTATTGCACTTGTATTATCACATAATATCTTGGATTGTGCAAAAATCAATCCAAAGTTGGACAAAGTCTATCTCATCCAAATGACCTGAGAGCAAGCAAGTGAAGCTGCAATATACTTTGTTTCAGTCGTAGAAAGTGAAACACAAGTCTACTTAGAGAACCATGAGACTAGAGATTCTCCAATAAAATGACATGTGCCGCTTGTGCTCTTTCGATCTATCCGACTCCCTGTATATTCTGCATCACTATAGGATAATAGATCTAAGGATTGTGCTTTAGGATAGAAAAGACCAAGGTCTTTTGTGTTGTTTAGGTATCTAAATATTCTTTTTACTGCATTAAAATGAGATTCCTTGGGTTCGAATTGGAATCCCGCACATAAACATGTAGCAAAAAGACTATCAGGTCTAGAAGCTGTGAGATATAGTAGTGAACCTATCATTCCCCGGTATTTCTTTTCATCTACTCTCTTGCTAGATAAATCTTCACCAAGAGAAGTAGATAGAGCAATCGGAGTCTCTTTGCCATTTACATTTTCAAAGTCAAATTTCTTGAGAATTTCAAGAACATATTTTGTTTGACTAATGTAAATTCCTGTGTCTAATTGTTGAATTTGAAGTCCTAAAAAGAATCTGAGTTCACCCATCATACTCATTTCAAACTCAGTCTTCATAGTCTCACAGAAATGTTGACACAGGGACTCCTTATTTGATCCAAATATAATATCCTTGACATATATTTGAACCAATAAGATGTCATTACCTTCTTATTTTACAAAAAGAGTTGAATCAACAACTCTAATTCTAAAATCATGCTGAAGAAGAAAGGTCCTGAGCCTATCATACTAGGCCCTGGGAGCTTGTTTAAGTCCATATAATGCCTTATTGAGCTTGTATACATGCTCTAGGTGTGCCGGGTCCTCGAACCCGGGAGGCTGAAGAACATAAACTTCTTCCTTAATATAACCATTAAGAAAAGTGCTCTTGACATCCATTTGATATAACTTGAAGTCCTTTGCACTTGCAAAGGCAAGTAGCATCCGTATGGACTCCAAGCGAGCAACAAGAGCATATGTCTCATCAAAGTCAATACCCTCTTGTTGATTATAGCCTTGAGCTACAAGTCTGGCTTTATTCCTAGTCACTGAACCAGATTCATCCAATTTATTTCGGAACACCCACTTGGTTTCAATGATGGAATTACCCTTTGGAGCAGGTACCAAGTTCCATACATTGTTCCTAGTAAATTGGAGTAGCTCCTCTTGCATAGCTACAACCCATGATTCATCCTTTAATGCCTCATCAACTTTCTTGGGTTCAAGTTGTGAAACAAAGGAATTAAGGACAAAATCAACACTAAAGTGAGATCGGGCTTTTACACCTTGTTCAATATCACCAATAATCTATTCTTTAGGGTGATCCTTATGGTGTACCCATTCTTTTTGAAGATCATGTACATTTCGTGTATCTTCTATTTTTAATATATCAATGAAGGGGGTATCTTCATCAGGATCTAAATGATTTGGTTCCGGTTCACCTAAGCTTGTTTCATCAAATGAAACATGCAAGGATTCTTCAATGACAAAAGTCCTTTTATTAAAGACTCGATAAGCTTTGCTTCTTGTTGAATAGCCAATAAAAATGCCATCATCGCCTTTAGCATCAAACTTATCAAGCCGGTCACGGGTGTTTAATAAATAACATCTGCTTCCAAACACCCTAAAATATGATATCTTAGGAGAGTTCTTATAATAAAGCTCATATGGAGTTTTCTTAATAATAGGCCTTAAAAGTGTTTGATTTAGAACATAACATGCCATATTAATAGCTTCTGCCCAGAAATATTTTTGAAGCCCAAACTCCAAGAGCAAAGTTCGGGTGCATTCTTGTAGAGTGCGATTCTTGCACTCTACAACACTATTTTGAGATGGAGCCTGAGGAAATGAAAATTCATGGGTTATGCCAGAATTGACACAAAAGCTTGAAAATTTTTTATTTTCAAATTCACCCCCATGATCAGTCCTAAGTCTAAGAATAGAGGATGAATTTTCCTTTTGAAGTCTTCGAGTAAGACTTAGGAAGGAATCAAATGAGTCATCCTTATGTTTCAAGAAGATGACCCAAGTGAACCTAGAGAAGTCATCAACAATAACTAGGCAAAATTTTGATCCATTTACACTCTCAAATCGTGTTGGTCCAAATAGATCAAGGTGTAACAACTCTAAATGTCGTGTTGTTGAAACTAAGTCTTTAGGTTTAAAAGAAGCTTTGTGCATTTTTCCGAGTTCACACGACTTGCACAAAACATCCTTCTTATAAGTTAGTTTAGGTAGGCCCCTTACTAACCCATTTTTGGCTAACCTATTAAGATGTTTGTGATTAATGTGACCTAGCCTACGGTGGCAAAGATCTACTTCAATATGGGAGGTAAGCAGACATTTTACATACTTCTCTTTTGAAAAATGAAGAGCATAGATATTTTCATATCTAAAGCATTCAATTAAAACCTTATTTGTTCGTTCTTTTAATATTTTGAATCCAACTTTAGTGAACAAAACATCACATCCATTATCACATATTTGACTAACACTAAGCAGGTTATGTTTTATGTTTTCTACTAAAAGAACACTACGTGCCTGCTTAGAAGAGTTTCCTATTGTACCTTCACCAATAATGCAACAACGGTTGTTGTCGCCCAACTTGACGTGTCCTCCATCTTCGATTTTGGTCCATTTGATAAAGAGGTTGGAGTGTCCCGTCATGTGCTTGGAACATCCACTGTCTAGGATCCATTTGTCCTTTTTGACCTGCAAGACAATTTATTAAATCTATTTTAGGTACCCATTTTCTTTGGGGTCCTTGATGGTTAGTACTTTTCAAATCCTTAGGTTTATAGATCACTTTAGTGTTAGATCTATAATTCTTAGGATTCTTGATCTTTTGATAAATCCATGCATGTCCAGGTGCATGTGATTTATTTTGTGTGTTCTTCTTATTATTGAACTTGGCTTTTAAATTATTACAAAATTTCGTATTTAACCTAGTCGTTGTTTTTAAATTATTTAAAGTGTCCTCAAAGTGTTCATAAATACCTTCTAATTCTATTATTTTTGCATGTAATTGATTGTTAGTTTCTTTGGACATATCTAATTCTATTTCTAAACATGATTTCTCTATTTCTAGAGTTCTATAACTATCATGCAAAACCTTATTTTTCTTCTTAATCATCCTAGCTTTATTATATAAATCTTCATATGCTTGTACTAATTTATTAAAGGTGACTTCAGAATCTACCTCATTTTCCGAGTTGTCATCGTTTGCCATCAAGCAAAGATGTGCAACTTTTGTTTCTTCAGATTCTTCAGAAGATGATTCCGCGTCGGAATCAATATCATCCCAAGTTGCCTTATATGCCTTTCTTGAAGTCTTCTTTTTCTTTCGATCGAGTTCTTTGTCCTTCTTTTCTTCCTTCTTCTTAATCATTGAACAATCTTTTCGTACGTGCCCCTTCTTCTTGCACTCAAAACAAATAATGTCATTTGAAAATTTATTGACTTTCTTACCTTGTTTTCGGAAGAATCTTCTAAATCTTCTCGTTAGAAGAGCAAGCTCTTCTTCTTCGTTGGAATTTGAGTCATCAAAGTCTGATACCTCCTTTAAAGCTTTGAAAGCAAGCTCCTTTTTTCTGCTTAGGGATTTTTCTTCATTCTTCTTCATATTTCCCAACTGAACTTCATATGCCATGAGGCTTCCAATTAACTTATCTAAGGAGAGAGTAGAAAGATCTTTCGCCTCTTGAATGGCTGTGGTCTTTGGAGACTAGTTGCTTGTAAGGGATCTTAAGATTTTCCTTACAAGTTGTTCCTCCTTCAGCTTGACTCCAAGATTCTTCATTGGTTTCAGGATCTCTCCAAATCTTATGTACATCCCTTTGACTGTTTCACCTTTCTACATTCTGAAACACTCATAGCTTTCTGTTAGAATAGAAATATGTGTTTCTTTAATTTTACTCGTACCTTCATAGGTGACTTGCAATGTGTTCCATATCTCATATGTGGACTCGCATGCAGAGATACTTTTAAATTCTTCCCTTGATAATGCACAATAGAGTGTGTTCATCGCTTTCGCATTTCCAGCAATCCTTTTCTTTTGTTTCACCGTCCATGCCACTACTTCTTGTGGCTTCGGATCCATGTACTTCTCTTGGATAAGCATCCATGAGTCCTCATCCATGGCCTTGAGGAAGATTTGCATCCTCCTCTTCCAGTATCCATAGTCCATCCCATCAAAGTAGGGAGGACGTGTGGATGACTGTCCTTCGGTGCACTTTACTAGAGATGCCATTGCGAAAGAGAATTGTCACTTCTTTTCGCAACCCACTCTGATACCACCTATAGGATCTGTAAATCACAAGCACACTAGAAGGGGGGATGAATAGTGTGGGAAATAAAAATTGCAAGACAAAGCAAACCACAAGAACAGAGGCACAAGATATATAGTAGTTACCCTCACTTGGGTACTCCACTACCTAAGTCTCCTGACATAGGTTTTTTAACTCGATTCCCTCAACTCAGAGGGAATCAATTTACTAACTTCAGAGGTAATTAACGGGTTACCTCAACCCAATTACAAGATTTGAAAAGTGATAAAGGTACAGGTGTAAGCAAAAATGTAAGTAGAAGCTTACAACTATATCCTAATTCTCCAACAAGAATATATCTTATAACAAGTATAACCAAATCTAACAAGAAAAACTAAGGTGTAAAACAAATGATTGAATTCAAAAAAACACGATCGCCTTTGATGATTTGTTGCAAATGATGAGAGGCCTTGAAAGGTATGCAACAAACCAAGCTCTTTTTCAACTTGAAAATTGAGAATTGAAGGTGTAGGCAAGAGTATAAATTTTCTAAGAGATGTGTCAAAAACAACACTCAAAGAATGCTTATATAGGCCACTAATAACCTCTCCCACGAATTCTAGCCGTTAGGGGTATTTTAGGATCATTAGAAATATGATTAATTGCAAACTAGCCGTATAGACTGGTCACAACGTTTAGTTGGCACCGGTATTGAACTCTTGATATCGGTACTGACTGCATACAGTCAGTACAACCAAATCACTGAGTACCGGTACTCATTGTGAGTACCGGTATTTGTGATGCACAATCTTGGGTCCTGTGACCTACATGTACCGGTACTTATGGTGAGTACTGGTACTTGTAAGGTCTAGCCAAAAACCCAGTTCACAAACTATGACCACTTGATATCGGTACTCATGATGAGGAGCAGTACTTGATGTTCTCAGTTTGGAACTTAGGTCCAAACCTGTGCCTAGCAAGTACCAAAGATCATTAGTGTAAATCAATTAGAGAAATCCAATCTACTATAGCTGACTTTGTTTTGAAAGAGTCGATTTTGATTTAAGAACCGAGTAAATGAACGATATTCTGAAACCTAGTTATCTCTACTTTGATTTTAACGCCTAGTTTATGTTTTACTTGTTTGGAGACATACAAAAATTCTAAGATACAATAAAAACTAAAGTCTTCAAAACTTCTTCCTTCATGTGCAATCTTTTTTGCTTTCATCCACAATTCTTTTGACCTGAAATTACTTCATAAACATATTAGATTTTAAGACGGTTTTGTTAACACCAAAACATAGAAGAGAGATGGAACTAGGGTCCAACAGTTTTCACTATCCAAATTTTGACCGCCTTCATTGAGGTAATCTCTTTTCCCTTCCCATTGCATGTGGACATGGCATATCTTAAGCATAGAGGGGTGTTTTTAAACCTTGATGATAAAATCTGAATTTTCAAAACCCAAAAACATGCAATTTTCTTATTTTATTTATGCTTGCATACCCAAAAAAATAAAAATGCTGAAAATTTTTTGAGAAAATTTTGAAATGGGGACTAAGGTGAACATTCACTTTTGGTACAATTGGATTTAATCCTTAACTGACTAGGGATAAGGATACGGATCTGATTATTTGAATTTCAGGGTCTACCTTTAGACTAGATTAAATATCCTTCTTTAAAATTCCACCTAAACTCATGATACCTCAGGTGACTTGATCCCCCTTTTGTAACATGGAAAGTATTTGGCTTAGCTTCTGATTCAAAAACTTTCATCTCATGCAAAATTTCTTGTGTCAAAAATACACACACAAGCTTACACCTAAAAAACAATTAGAAAAACCCCTTTGTTTAGCCTTAGTAAAAGTCCGAAGCAGATTATTGGTTTGAGTTCCCACCGCTGAGAAGGAAGAAAATGCCTCATTTGAGGATGCGATGTCAACATGTTACCACCTCGGCACTACTCTATTCTATATTTCATATGTTTAGACTTAGCATTAAGGCACATTTTTGCAGCTCAAGTGTCTTGGATGGTGCTCTACCCACAACGTTGGAGCAAGAGCTTGAGTTTGCTTGGAGTGCCCCTTTACATCGCATTGTGGTTTGGGGTTACGAGCTCCTGGGTGGTGTCATGGACAATACTATCTTGAAGTACTAGCGCCAGAGGCCCCTCGAGGAATGGTAACAGGAATGATGATCCTGACACATCTGTTATAAGACTAAGCTAAGAATAAACATAGGGGAGACAAAAAAAAGTTTTAAACCAAAAACATGACCTTATAAATGTTGGCTTTTCACAAGCATAGACACAAGGTTTTAAAGGTTATTACAAGTTGCGAGTTGGATTCTAGAGCTGGAAATATCCTAAGTACAAAAATTTTGTGTCATCTGAATTAATGAAGAGAACATCGTCACGAGCCTTAACTAGCTTATTTTGACCGAAGAAAGAGAACAAAAGCTCCTACATAACTTGGAGAAGGGCCTAATTCAAGGAATAACTGTTCTGAGAAGAAAACATGAAATAAAGGTTAAAACTGTAATTTTACCATTGCAGTACAACAGGATTTCTCGGGAGGGAAACATAGGTCAAATGGTCATAATAATATAAAAAGTTAGTTGGTTCAGTCAGAAATGGGTTCATATGCAATCTAAGAATTAAATGACATCTCATAACCCTAAAACAGACTCACTTAATTCAACAAGGTTATAGTCAGGATAAAAATCAACTAAACCCTCTAAAATTCATGAAAAAATATCCCCTAAGGTTTAGAACCTTTAATTTGGCTTTTGGAACCTATTTGACCTAAGTAAGGATCTTAGCTAGATATTTGACCTAATTTGGGTTTTTGTGTGAAATGTCCAGTCAAACATGGTCAAAACCAAAATCCAACTTCACCATTGGATTACTTAGTTCCAAATTAGGTTTGTACCAAAATTTGGACTTAAAGGGAGGTCACCTTGACCTACTCTACAAAATAGTACACCCAATTACACTTTGACCCCTAACTTTTAAAAATCATTGCCCAGACCCCCCTATCTTCCTCTCCACTCTTCCAATTAGGTCCCTCCACCATTAAAGCAGAGGATTCAAGGAGGATTGCTCCCTGATTCCTCAGAGATCTCCTCTCAGATTTGAAAGGGAGATTCTCTGAGGAATCCCCTTTGACTTGAACGCAATTACAAGGTCTGATTTACACCCAATCTCTCATGCGAACGCACGAAATATTTGGGTATCTTCCACATTCCTTCTCCGGTGAGGACTCTTGCGCTTGGAATCTTGCCTTCCAAGCATAAGAGCCCTTGCCAGTACCTATAAAAGGACCCCTATCTCTGGCCGCACATTTTCAGCTTGGCTTGGCCAGAGAACCACCTCCAACTTCATCTCTTCCCCTCTGGCCAAGTGTCCAGCAAGCTTCGGTGATCCCTCCTCCTCCTCGTCGCTCAGCCACAATACCAGTGGCAGAGATGTCTTCACCACGTTCCTCTGCCTCGCGCCATACCCGCACGCATGCCTCCAGCAACTTCGTCATCGCCGTTCTCCCTCCTCTGGAAGTTTCTTCTCCGGTGGCGGCAAGTGCAGCCAACCGCCCTTTTATCCCCATTCGTCTACTTAGTTAGGTTAGAATGCTTCCCCTCTCTCCCCTCTTAATTTCCCCTCTCTTTCTTTTCACTTTAAACCCCTCGATGCCGTAGACCACCACCATTGTTCCCATCTCCGACCAACCATCGGCGAGGTGTCTCCGTCACCTCCACACCTCCATCCACCTCACTAGACCCGTCATAACCTTTGCCATCATCCACTCAGCATCTTCCACCCCTCCATTGACCGCTATCACTTCCTTAAGTGCTCCTCGAGCAAACCCACCTTCACGGCCACAGAGTGACCTAGGCACGCATGCCTAGGCAGCCCCACATCCTGCCACCAAGCACCTCACCTTTGCCATGACACGATGAAGCTCCCTAAGTCATTTGACGGGGCCGCAACACCGTATTGAGTGATTTCAGATCCATCCCTTTTTCTGCCATTGGAGCACGAGCAAGGAGCTGGCAAGCTCACTCCAGGCCGAAGTGCTCCAAGTTCCCAGGTTCAGAAGGCATGGGTTGGTCTCGCGCATACATCCATCCAGGCAATTGGCTTTGCGAGGTGCCCAGCTGCAGCAATTGAGAGAAGTCCTGCAGGCATGTGAGCGAAGCAGGTGGGACTTTTAGTTCCACCTCGGAAACTTAGGCGCGCGATGAGTTACGTAAATTGATTTTGTGTGTTCTTCTCTTCACCTCAAGACATGGGGAGAGGTCCCCTCATCCATGCTCACCTGCCTCATCTGCGACCCACGCCTCCATGGACCAAGCTGATTGACCCATTTAACCCCGCACTCCTCGCGCACCACCCACGTCGGTGTGCCTGGACCCGGGTGCACGTAACCCGACCCGATTACCTGGCTTGCTCTAGGAGAGTGAACCCAAGAGAGACATAGAGAGTGTACGCGGGGAAGGGTAGGGGTAGGTTTTGCACTCTCATGTGTGCAGGGAAAAGAAGAAAGGAAGAGAAAGGTGCAGCTGCAAAGGAGCTAAGGAAGAAGAGCAAGGGCTGAAGCTGAGGAAGCTGAAGGAAGGAGGAGGCACAGCTGAAGAAGAAAGAGAAAGAAGGGAAAGCAAAGGCAAAGGGTTGAAGGCAGAAGTTGAAGGAAGAAGAAGCCAAGGTCAAGGAAGAAGAGAAGTCTGAAGAGAAGAAGGAAGGAGAAGGCAGCAAGGAATCAAGGCAGAAGAAGAAGACAAGGAAGGAGAAAGCATTGTAGCCAAAGAAGGTGCGGCTGAAGAAAAAGGCTAAGGCAGATGAAAGGAAGAATAAGAAGGAAGAAGAAATTAAGGAAGAAGGCCAAAGGCAGAAGCTAAAGGAAAAGAGAAGCCAAGGCAAGCACGCAGAGACAGAGAAGAAAGAAGAAAGAGCTAAAGCTAAAGGATAGAAGAGAAAGAACAAGAAGAAAAGAAAGAAGAGAAGCAAAGAAGGCAAGGCTAAGGCAAGAAAGAAGAGAAAGAGAGAGCCAAGGCAAGCACGCAAGGAAGGAGAATTCAAGGCAGAAGAAGAAGACAAAGAAAAAGGAAAGGCACTGTTGCAAAGAGCCGTCAGAGAAAGAAGAAAGAGGAGAACCAAAGAAGAAGAAAGACAAGCAGACTTTTCGCCCTATTCTTCTCAATCTCACTATTTTGCTATATTGTAATATCCATAAACTCCTGCATTATATTCTGAATTAGATTTTGAGTAGATTTAAGTGTTCAAATTACATTGATTGAGATTAGTGAATAAATTTCATTTGCTCCCTATGTTCAACCTCGGATACTTAGGTTTTCTAGTAATAAAATTCTTATCTATTTTCAAGGTAATTTCACCTATACTACGACACAACATCCTTTATCTTTATAAAACCCCAATCTCACATTGTGTTAATATTTTAGTGCTATTGCCGAGGAGCAACATGCAATTTATCACTAATCTCTGCATTCTTTTTAATTTTATTTGAGCACAAACTTGCCCTATTTGTTTTGCTATGATCTTCCAAGGTAGCTCATGAGAAGATCTCCCGCACAAGTCAAACACTCCAGGGCAGGTAATATCTCTTCTTCCCTAATCCACCTCCTAATCCTGAGAAGAAAAAAGGAAGAAATCAAATTAGGAATCAACTACCTTCTTTTATAGTAATTGCCATCTTTATGGCAAACTTTCCTGATTTTGTGAAAATTTTTCAAAATCTATTTAAGTTGAGGCAATTTTTAAAGAACCAACCCCATGAATTCCTGTGCCTAGTAGAAATCACGCTTAATCTCTGCGAACAACACACTTCTTGTTTTAAAAGTCCAAAGAGAACTTTTTTGAAAGGAAAAGAGGATTGGAAATAGAATCAAATTAGGGTTTCAACCGTAGGGTTTTTGTAGTGCTAGTCACACATGCTTGAATAAAAGGAAACAAACCTACCCGTATTTGTGTGCTACCCAAGCCCTTGATTGAAAAGATCTAAGAAAGACAAACCCTACAATTAAGCTCTAAAATCACTTGAATCCTAAAATCTTGGACCTAATAACCAGGGAGTCAAATCAGGGTGAGTTCTAGGTCATGACCTAGAATCATTCTGCCATCTTTAGGGCAGGTTAGGTGAAGTTGATCCTTTAGGTCAACCAACCTTGAAATTAGGTCACAAAATCAAAACATCTAGAGTTCAAGTGAAAACCCTAAGCACCTTTGATCGTAAAAGTGGTAAACTTAAGAGGTCAAGGTCCCCATTCTGGTCTACCTGGAATCTTAGTGACAAGAGAGGTTGGGTGGGGGAAACCCTGTAACCCATGGGGATGCTCTACCATGTAGGGGTCTTTGCGAGACTCTCCCTCTCTGGCTGCCTAGATAATTCTCAGGTGGACGACCTTCTGATCGAGGGGTATCATCCGCCCCGAACCTCCATAGTCATCCAAGCTCCTTTGGGTGCCTCGATTGGGTCAAAAACACCTCCATTCCCTAATCTCTTCTCTTTAGAGCACACACATAGACTTTTCAGTGGGACTCTTTACTCAGATTTAATCGCTTCACAACTTGATTGTACATCCTAATCGAAATTATGATTCTACATCTTGATTCCACCACATAATCCAAATATGCAGCCAAATTACTTAGAATTACCATTCAAGAAACTTGAATCACAGAAATCCATGAGAGATAGGATGATTGAGGATGCCCTTGATTTCTATGAAATTGAATATAAATCCTCAACATCAACAGAAGACATTCAGGTTAACGTACCAACAACCACAACTTTCATCATAAACTATGCCTAAGTTTTACTAACAGAAGCCATAAAAGGATCAACTCGAGACAATCTCATCATAGGATACATTGAGATTGAAAAGTTACACAATTTTGAATACCTTCAATGCATGACAAATCCTATATTATGGGAACAACACCAAGATGATCTTGAAAAATGAGAAGAGATGATGAGATTATTGAAACAAATTTTTGATCAGGCATACCCGTACATGCCCCAAACAGATGATGAACCATCTTGGAACAATATCGAGGATCAATCTGATTTTTCAAATCTTAGGTTCGAGGCACAGAGTGATTGTGGATTCCCATCCCAGATGGAGTACAATATGCCTAATAATGAAGAAGATTGGGAAATTTCAGGAGAACATAATGTTGAGCCAACCCTAGACCCTGACATAGCATTCCAAGACTCCTGCAATATTGAAATTAGAACTGAACCACTTGAGGGTGTAAATCCTGCCCCTTATTCTGATAAGGTGCCCCTCAAAGGTTATTCGGACCTAGATTCTAGTGACTCGACCCACATCCTAAGCCTAGAATCTAGATCTAAAACATATTGGGAAGATTATGAGGCCCCATATGAAGAATAAATTTTCAATGAAGAATATGATTGTGGGCCTCTATTTGATGAATATCCCTCACCAACATCCTCAGAGAGACAAATCAACTTTTTGGAAGTCACACCAATCTACGATACAGAAACTGAGGAGTTGGACGAGTGGAGTTTTGATTGGGTCTCTCCTACAAGCCTAGAACTTGAGCCTAGAACAAATAAGAACACCTTTTTGAGCTCAGAATATACATATAGGCTAGACCCCAATCAGGCTGCTGAGTCCACGTCATGCGATTTATTCTATGGTGGAACTCATGATCTTGAATCTCATGCAGAATGTGATTTTCGCAATATCTCCAATGATTTTGAATCTGACCATGATTTCGGAGAAACTCTGCCTCTTGAATTCGACGAACCAATCCACAACCTCAGCTCACATGATTCATTCTTTGACTCTGAGGTCCTAGTTCCTGAGATCATTGATCTAAGTTCAGGTTCCAGTGACATGGAATCATTTCTTTTGGATCCTCAGGAACCAAAACCAGAAAATGCCGAGAGTGATTGCAACCCAGAATTCAAATCTTTTCTCGACTCAGATTTCCCTCATTCTATAGACACTATCCAGGCATTCATTTTTTATTTTGAAAGCAACTATGAAGACTCTCTCAATGAAACTACCTGTAACTCCTTTTTAGAAGAGCCCTCCTACACAATTCTCATTGAAACGACCTCTTATGAGTATACAAAATCTATCAAAACCCATTTTCAACCCCGACTCGCAACCAAACTCAATTTCTATTTTGATTCCCCTCTCACTAAGCCGTTTGCAGATGATTCAACTCCATACTGGGTTTCAGGCATTGATCAGACTGAAAAACTTGATCCATCATTCTCTGATCACCCCTGTAGGGTTTCCACCTCATTCACTGATTACTTCACGGATCCCTACGCTGATCGGGTTGATTTAACTCAGCCAAAACCCGCATTTTCACTTTCACATCCGTCCGAGTTTCAATGCATATGGTGGGTTCCACGTCTCCTGATTTACATCTATCAACCCACCAGATTAATAGGGTTTGGGCTTCATCATCAGCCTATTGATCTCAACAAACACTTGGTTGGACCAACCAGGCTCTTAATCAAGGTGCTTGTTTTACAAAATTCTGCTGATCTGACCACTCCCTCTGCATCCCATTTCCCGCTTGGCTGAAGGCATTAAATTTAGCGCTTAGCGGGGGGCAATCCGTCATTCTAGAAACCCGAGATCCATCTGATTATCCGTCTGTACTTCACGTCTATTGCACCCTATGTTCAGCCTTAGACCAGTTGATCCCACCTCTGGTACACATACCACAGCTTGAAATCATCTGCATCAGTCATTACTGACCCATTCGCCCACCCAATATATCCTGTTTTAAGTCCCTGGACCCAACACTGTTTCACACCCTCTGTTTATAATAGGACAATGCAAAACTTAGGCATGGGGGGGTGGTAAAGTGCAAACATACAGAAATTAAGAAAAGTCAGAAGGATTCTCACAAAAAAAATTCACATATGTCAAAAAATACCAAAAAATAGAAAATTAGGAAAAAGAACAAAAAATTGGAGGGAGGAAAATTTTGAAGTCATATAATCATAAGGAAGAAAAGAGCAAAATGCCAAAAAGGAGCACAAAATGAAAAAAAAAGAGATAGTCATTAGTAAGAGATTAAGGAATTAACCGAAGTTCTAGACCACATCAAAGAAAAGAGAAAAAGAAAAAAAGTGCTAATGAGACACACAAAGAGATTAGTAGGAACGCTGATCTTAGGCCTTTTGGGCTAGACTCTTAGGCTTAAAAATTCAAGTATCCTCTAAGATCTGGATAATCCTCAAGAGGTTGGGGAAAATGCGAAGCTTAAGTATTAGGTCTAAGGCTTAGGGAGTATTCAGCCTCGTTAATTGACCTTTGTTTTGAGGGACTCGGTAACCTAAGCACCGGGATCCACACATAGTCTTGTTCAGTGTGCATAACTCTCAAAATCACGCGGAAGTGTTTAAATATTCTGAAAAAAAAAGTTGCCTAGATTAAGAGCAGTCAATCAACACAAGTTGATTTAGATGAGTTCCCAGCACGAAGAGGCGAGAAATTTCCCTCGAAGATGCGTAATAACATATCATCTCCTTAGTGCTTGTCTCCTAGGATATTTACATATCCTATCGGGGGCACGTAAGCACTCTGCTAGTTCAGATTCCATGGGCGACATTATCACGAAATGTTGATTGCCAGGGTTTGGATTCGGCCACGAAACACCATCAGCGGGATTAGCTCAAAATCTCAAAAGACAGGGTTCTGGGGATTGCCATGGGCGGTGCTATCATGAAGCATCGATTGCCAGGGACCTTTCAGGATTGATGATGGGGATGAGGAATCCGATACAGATCGTGTTGAGAAGCCAATCCGAAGCTAGAAATAAAAAGAAAAGAGAGAGAAACTCTCCAAATAGATAAATCCTCTCTCTCTTACAAAAACACGCTGCAAACTGAACCAAGGCTAAAATATGTCGCAAGCATAGGTGTTTTAACTGCGGAGTCCAACAAACCCTAGGATAGTTCCTGCATGCCTTAAAAACCTTCGCGGAGGACCGAGGCTAAAGCTGGTCAAGTCCAAATCTTTGTTGGTACTTGAGTACCTCTAGGCCTACTGTCAGCATTCTAACCTAGTCACAAAAGAAAAAGAAAAAGCACCTATCATAACTCATAAGAGAAACTCGTGGTCTAGAATAGAAGTTAAAACCTTGAAATTTTTCTAAGGGACTAGCAAAAGCTAGGCATGGGGGTATGACGAAAACATCATCATGAGCCCTAACTAGCTCATTTTGACCTAAGAAAGAGAACAAATGCTCCTACATAACTTGGAGAAGGGCCTAATTCAAGGAATAATTGTTTTGAGAAGAAAACATGAAATAAAGGGTAAAACTACAATTTTACTATTGTAGTACATCAACGGGATTTCTCAGGAGGGAAACAAGGCCAAATGATTTTAATAAGATAAAAAGTGAGTTGGTTCAGTCAAAAATGGGTTCATATGAAATTTAAGAATTAAATGGCATCTGGTAATCCTAAAACAGAGTCACTTAATTCAACAAGGTTCTGGTCAGGATAAAAATCAACTAAACCCTCTAAAGTTCTTGGAAAAATATTCCTTAGGGTTTAGAACCTCCAATTTGGCCTTTAGAACCTATTTTGACCCAAGTAAGTGTCCTAGCTAGATATTTGACCTAATTTGGGGTTTTGTGTGAAATGTCCAGTCAAATGTGGTCAAAACCAAAATCCAACTTCACCATTGGATTCCTTAGCTCCAAATTAGGCTTGTACCAAAATTTGGACCTAAGGGGAGGTCACCTTGACGTACTTTGCAAAATAGTACACCTAATGACATTTTGAACCCTAACTTCTAAAAATCATTGCCCAAACCCCCTATCTTCCTACCCTTAAAACACCATCCTACCCTTACATCTACCCTCCACGCCACCTTAACCCCAACCACATAAAAAGTGGTGCGAACTTGACATAAACCAACCTACCCTACACCCTCTCATATGGCGCCACTTAACATCCACCATCCATCTCCTAACCACCACCCTATAACCTAATCCTAGCCATACAACACATCATCCAACCCCTTAGCTCTAACCTACAAAGAGTTGGCGCCAACACTACTCCACCCACCATAACTACCACCTTATGCATCCTTCTACATCCACTCCAACCCTAATCCACCATCCATCCGCCAACTTCCATATCACAACCATCCATAACACCACTCTTCCCTTAACCATAGTCAACGCCAAACTCCACCCCCTATACTCTATAAAAAGACCCATAACCACCACCATTTCCTTCATCCTTTGGCTTCATATTTTCCACCTTCATCTCATCATATCCATAGCCAAAAGAAGAAGGAGAATAAGAAGATTAAGGGGACACTCTATCCCCTTGGTGCCTTCCCATCTTCCCTTCTCTATTGTGCCCCCACCAGCTAGAGGAGCAGCCAAGCAAGGAAAATCTTAAGATGAGGTCTTGAGGGTGGCGCACACCACCCTAGGAGTCTTGTGGGTGGAGATCATCCACCCTTGGAGGAGCAAGGGCACTCCACCCTAGGGCTTGCCAAGGAAGACACCAATTTGGAGGAGTTTTTCAAGGGAGGTGAAGGAGAACTTGTTTTCAAGCCCAAGAGTAGCTGAGCTTGGAGCAAGAAGCCTCTCCCCTTCACCATTATCATCAAGAAGATTTATGTTTTGGTTCTTTTGTATTTTCATTTTAGAGTAGAAGCATTCCTCTACTTGTCTTTTGTAAAACATAGTTCTACTTAATTAAAGTTGCCTTCTTTTCATTTTTTGTTGCATCTTTGCTAATTGTTGTTTCGAACACTTTTCACTCCCTCTATCTAATTACCCTAGGTCTCCACGTACCTAGGGTGAGCTTAGAGAGAGGCCATTTTTGTTACTTAGATATTAGTATTAGCAATTAGGTGTGATCATTTTCCCTTATAAATTTGCTTAATCGCTCGTTATTTGAAAGCCCAGAATAAAATCTTATATTCAAAAACCTAAAAGGAAAGTTGATTTCCTTTTTGTCTAGCAAGATTCTTAAAAAGTGCATTCTCGCCTCCTTGGACGACCCTAGATATCACCACTATCTAGGTTTATAAATTTTAAAAGCAAATGTGAATTAACGTGTTACAATGACTCAAAACTCGCTTTTACAAATCACGCTTTTCTTTGCATCACTTGTCCTCCTCATGCATTAGGAAGGGAAAAGAAATCACCTTGGTGAAGCTGGTCTGAATCAGGATAGTTAAATCCTTTGGAAAAGAAAATAAAAATGCAAAGTAGGAAAAATGTTGGGTTACCTCCCATCCAGTGCTATCTTTTACGCCATTCAACCGAGCATGAGTTGCATCAATGATTGTTAGAAGGTAGGTCGATTAAATCAAGAGTGTCAGATGAGAGATTCAGGGAATAGTCTAACTAGGGTTTAGATGTTGGCCATTGACTTCAAAGGTATTATTCGTTTTTGGATCAAAAAGGTCAACTGCATGTTGAATGCTCTGAATCAGGATTTTGAAAGTAATGCGCTGTAGTATAGCCGATAAATCGCACAGAACACTTAAAATTTATAGCTCGAAAGAAATTCAAGGTCGAACGCATAGAGCAAGTAGGAATTCACACACTAAGGTCAATGAATATATATATGAGCATAATAATTAAGCCAATAATGATATTCAAGGAAGAACAATTACTCACGAATTGATCATCAATGTATAACATGAGCTTGACATAGCAAAAAGAATGAAAATGATCTGAAAAGTGGTGATTTAAATCACCTTTTAAATCCACATTTAAGCATGCATCTCAATTTATTCAAATATCCCAATAGTAGCTCTAACACTATAGTCAGTAGACATCTTGACAGAAGGCAAGCACAAGCCTTCTCCTCTTCTTTAGAACCTCCTCAACCTTGCTTCTTCTTTCCTTCTTTAAAGGCACGACTCTTTCCTTCTCTCTTCTCAAACCTTCGTGAGACCGAGGCTCCTTCACAAGCTGTGTCGCACAGGCCAAGCCCTCAAGAGCAAAACCCTCTCCCGCTTTCCTCACAAATCCTCTTTCTTCTACCATGTAATCAAATATTCGGGTATTCGGTCAGATGTCCAGGTCCGCGTGCATGTGGGCAAGAACAAGGGTGCAAAGGCTGCGCATGTGGGGGACCTCACCCCCCAGGTGTCTTGAGGCAACCCAGCGAAGACACAAAATTAATTTATTCATAGGCAAGTGCTTGTCTTTCGACGATGTGAGCATGAGACTTCATCCAATTGCAGGTGAAATTGACGCGATGACCTTAAATTGGTGACCTGAGATGAAACTTGGAGCAACTCCGTGCTGCCTAGAGGTGCTGCCTGGATCTTTCGTGGCTTGGAGCTCGAAGAATACGGCGGTGTTAATGGAGGCTACAACAAAGTACGACAAACACTTGAAGGTCAAGAACATGGCCCCTCCGCCCAATTAAAAATGCTTAGGAGCATCACCAGACCACAACAAGTGTGTGGATGGTGGTTTTGTAGCGTAAGAATGCGTAAGATGGTCGGATGAAAGCGGAGAAGGTGGTCGAAGATGGGTTCATTTGGTGAGGAGATGGATTGAGCAATAGGCCTGGAAAGGTTAAGGCTTTTATTCTAGGGGCCATGGCGGAGGTTTTGGCAGTGGTGTGTGATGTTTGGTGGTGTGTGGGGTGCAGGAGGCATTGCCGAAGCGGAGGAAGATGATGGCGTGGAAGGCGGAGCGGTGGTCGAATTAATGTCCGAGAAGAGGGGAAATGATGTAGAGGAGAAGAGGAAGAAGTAGAGGGTATTTTAGGAGGGTTAGAGGGATAGAGAGCACCGGTCATGGCTTGACCAGAGCCGGAGAAGGAGAAAAGGATAGCGAGGTGGCAACAACGAGTGAAGCAGAGGAACGACCTCTCTTTGGCTGAAGAGGTTTGTGAGGAAGAGAGGAAGGATATGGGCCATACAATTTGATGGTTGGTTGTTCGAATGAGGGTGAACAGAGGTAGTTGCCGAAGCAAAATCCAAAGTTGGCCGGAGAAGGAGTTTCTCAAGCCAAGACTTCCTAAGGAGCTCGTGTTCTCATCGTAGGTCCATTTATAGGCCATGGGGAGGGGTTTCAAGCTTGGAAACAAGCTTGGAAAGTTTGTGCAAACTTGATACCCACATCTTCCATGCATTCGCATGGAAGATTGGGAATGAATCAGGATTCATGGTCGGGTTTAATTAGAAGGGAATTCCTCAAGGAATCTCCCTTTCAATTTTGGGAGAGTTTGATTGAGAATCGAGCGAGAAATCTTCACTCGAATCTCGACAGAGCTTGCTGTGTTCACACCAATGGTAGAAGGGACCTAAATGTAAATATTATGAAAAAGTTAGGGACCTATTTGTAAATAATTCATAAAGTTAAGTGCCATTATGTGATAAAGAGAGTCTGTCTGGACTGAAATGTAAACTAGGTCAACGTGATCTCTAATTGAGCCCAAATTTTAGTACAAACCTAATTTGGACCCAAGGAATTTGATGGTGAAGTCAGATTAAGGTTTTAACTAAGTTTGATTGGTTAATTTGCATAGAAACCCAATTTAGGGGCAACTATCTGTCTGAGACTCCATTTTAGGTCAAATGGGTTCAGATGGTCAAATCAAGGATGTCAAACTCTAGAGAATATTTTTCTATGATTTTTAGAGGATTTAGGTTAATTTTATCCGAGCCAGAACCTTAGTTAATTAAGTAGGTTTGTTTTAGGGTTTCAGATGTCCATTAATTCTTGAAATGCATGAAAACCTATTTCTGTCTGCACGGACCCTCTTGTTAGACTTTAATGCATATTTGACCTTTAATAAACCCCTGAGAAAACCCATGGTTGTTCTGTATTTATGATATGGTGGTAAAATTATAGTTTTAACCCTGGTTTCCTGTTTAACTCTCAGAAAGGATGTGTAGTGAATTATAGTCCCTTGGTGGTTTTGTAGGAGCATTTATTAATGGAATATGACTAAATAAAGCTAGATATGGCTGATGATGATGTTATCATCACTGCGCCATACGAATAAGTTTTTAGGACGATAAAAGGTCGGTCCACTTGGATTTAAGTTTACTTAGAAAAATGCATAATCTTACATCAAAAAGCCAAACACATTAATTGATATCAAAATGTTTTTGAACGATATATTCATCTTGAAATTTCTTTGTTTGGTCTTTATAAATCCACACGTTTCCATATGAGAAGTTACACAATTTTTCCAATTTAGTTAATTGTAGTTTCTGTTGTTTACCGACTTTAGATAGATCCATGTTTAATCACTTGATTACCCAAATAGCCTTGTGTTTGAGTTCTACCGGGAGATGGCATACCTTTCCAAAAATCAAACGAAAAGGTGACATTCCTAGAGGAGATTTGAAAGCATATGGTAGGCCCATAAAGCATCATCCAACTTATTGGAACAGTCTTTACGGTCGGGCCTAATCATCTTTTGCAAAATATTTTTAATCTCCCAATTAGAAACTTCTGTATGGCCAGTCGTTTGGGGGTGGTAAGAAGTGGAAATTTTATGATTAATCTCGTATTTTGATAAAAGGTCACGGAATTAAGAATGAGTGAAATGTGATCCTCCATCACGGATGATGGACTTTGGAATGCCGAATCTTGAAAAAAGTATTTTTCTTTTTAAATTCAACGACAACCTTGTGTTCATTGGTGCATGTGGGTATTGCTTCAATCCATTTTGATACATAGTCGACTGTGACTAGTATATATAAATACCCACAAGAGTTGATGAATGGTCCCAAGAAGTCGATGCCCCATACGTCAAAAATTTCAACTTCTAATATTAGATATAGGGGCATCATATCCTTCTAAATCATGTTGTCGATACTCTAGCAACTCACACAGGACTGAATGAAAGAATGAGCATCTTTGTGCTAGATGGGCTGAAAGAATCCAGAAGTGACGACCTTAGCTACAATTTTCTTGCTCGAGAAATGTCCGTCGTAGGCCATAGACTGACAGTGTGTCAGAATATCATGAATTTCTGAATCGGGGACACACCGTCAAATGACCTAGTTAGTGCAGATGAGAAAAAGGTTGTGCTTCTCCCAAGAATAATACTTGATGTCAGCAAAGAACTTATCCCATTTGGTTTTTGGCCAATTAGAGGGGATTCATTCTATTGCTAAATGGTTTGTAATGGGTGCAAACTAGGGGAGGGTATTGGCAGCTAAGATGGTCTCATCAGGGAAAACATCGGGAGGGGTCAACATGCCTGATAACTCTACATTCAGTGATAATAATTCCATCAACTGGGGTTACTTTTGAGGACATATGCGCACTAATAACATGTCATGTTGGGCATAGAAGCACTACATGCATTGCGATTTAAGATTGCATATAAATCAATGTTTAATGCACATATGTACAAGTGCATGTTGAAACAGGCCTCAAATGAGCAATCGGACATAAATAATGGATTCAATTCCATGAATGGAGTCCAATGGACTTGAAATCACTTAAATCCGACATCCGGAGCTCCCTCGACCAGCCCAAGAAGTTTTGGCCATTGATCTGATGATCAATAGCCCATAACGCACCATGTGGCACCCGCCTACCCACATCTGCCACCTTCTCTCTACATCACATAATCTGAGCTACACATCTCTCATCAGGCGGCTGAGATTCCACGAGCTCAGCATCGCATCCCCCATGCCCAAACTCCTTTAGCGTGAAGATCTAACCGTTGGATCTTCATCCAATGGTCGCTAGTGCTCGCACCTGATCTCATCTCGGCGACTAAGCGCAAAGGCAGCACAGCAGAAGTGCCTCACCCTCGCTAGTGAGAGGCTAGCGTTCGACTACCGTCGTGACCTAAATCACACCTCAGCATGCATCACAGTTAATTCAGGTCGTCCAATCAATGCCAAGCGGTGTGGATGGAAGCTATGCAATGCGCCCTCAAGCTCCCGATGGGAATGTGTGCGATCACGCGTGAGGCATGCGCTTCCTGCATGCAAGCATGATCTGAACTAGCACTCAAGGAGCAATCTTAGCCATCCGATCTTTGATTAGATGGTCCACATGGATTGCACAAGTGAAGGAAGCACGTGTACGCACTTGGACTGACTGGCGAGGGGCTTGACGGACATTTCTGGAATGGGTTTAGTGACATCCCAGATGTTGCTAATGCCCATACTTAGTTTGGAAACCCCTCTTCTCAATGTAAACCTCCTCAACCACCCCATTCAAAGGCATTCAATACACACACACCTTCCATGCTACTCTAGCCTTCTCATAGCTCCACCAAATACTCCATACTTGCCCCGGAGTTGTCAATTCACCGATGGAGTCTCCCTCCACCGCTGTGGCCGCCTTGACTCCTCCTCACACTCTCTCTTTAATTTAGTTTATGTTGCACTTGTTTAAGCTTTCATCCATTGTTGTAGTTGTAAACAAACTTTAATTGCATGTTATATGTTGATGATGTTTCATATATCATGGCTCACATCTTCTAGAATGATCATCATGTTCTAAACATGATCTCTAGCCCTACTCTCTCTCTCTCACTCACGTTTTCTCACAAGAAAGTAAACCCACCATTCCTGTGACAACTACGGCAACAAAATAATATGATTTTATGCCTCCTTGTGTTCGATACTTGGACTCACCAACTACGCATCTTAAATTAAAATCGACGTCGTGAACGCATACTACAATGGCATAATTAAGTGAATGTGTTCTGCGCGTATCAATGTTGTTTGTCATAAGACAAGAGAGATGGTCGGCAACTACATTTTGCGACCCCACCTTATCCCTGATTTCTATGTCAAATTCTTGGAGCAATAGGATCCAACAGATAAGGTAGGGTTTCGCATCTTTCTTGTTCAGTAGATATTTGAGTGTTGAGTGGTCAGTGTATACAGTGACATGTGACCCTAACAAATATGAGTGAAGTTTTTCTAGGGCAAAGACGATGGCAAGAAGTTCTTTTTCAATTACCATGTAATTCCGTTGTGTATCATCAAGCATTTTATTGGCATAGTAGATCACAATAGGCTTCTTGTCAATTTGTTGCCCTAGAACAGCCCCCATAGCAAAATCAGAGGCATCTGTCATTAATTCAAAGGGACAATTCCCTCGTGAAATTGGTACCTCTGTTACATCCTTCTTCAATTTATTGAAACTCTCTAGGCATTGTTCTGTAAATTCAAAAGTCTAGTCCTTGGTAAGTAATTGACATAAAGGCTTGGAGATTTGAGAAAAATTTTTGATGAAACGGCGATAGAAGCCCACATGCCCCAAGAAAGATCGAATCTGTTTCATAGTAGTGGGCGATGTGAATTTTGAGAGAGCATCAATTTTTATTGGATTAGGGGACACACCGTCGGATGACTTGATCAGCATAGATGCGAAAAAGGTCAGGCTCCACCCAGAAATAATATTTGATGTCAGCAAAGAACTTATCCCATTTAGTTATTGACCAATAGAAAGGGATTCGTTTTATTGCTAAATAGTTTACAATTGGTGCAAATCAGGGGAGGGCATTGGCAGCTAAAAGAGTTTAATCAGGAAAGACATCTGGGGGGGTCAGCACATCATTTGTCATAAGATGAGAGAGATGATCGAGCATACATTTTGCAACCCCGCCTTATTCTTGATTTCCAAGTCAAATTCCTAGAGCAGTAGGACCCAACGAATAAGGTGGGGTTTCGCATCTTTCTTGTTTAGTAGATATTTAAGTGCTGAGTAGTTGGTGTAAATGGTGACATGTGACCCCAACAGATATAAGCAAAATTTTTCTAGGGAAAAAATGATGGCAAGAGGTTCTTTTTCAGTGACCGTGCAATTCTGTTGTGCCTCATCAAGGGTTTTACTAGCATAATAGATCACAACAGGCTTCTTGTTAATATGTTGTATAAGAACAACCCCCACAGTATAATCTGAGGCATCTATCATTAACTCAAAGGGACTATTCCAATCAAGTCCTTGTAAAATAGGTGCCTCAATTACCTCTTTCTTCAATTTGTTAAAACTCTCCAGGCATTGGTCATTAAAGTCAAAAGGTTGATCTTTGGTAAGTAACTAACTTAAGGGCTTGGAGATTTGGGAGAAGTTCATGATGAAATGGTGGTAGAAGCCCACATGCTCCAAGAAAGATCGGATCTATTTTACAGAGGTGGGTGGTGAGAGTCTAGAAATAGCATCAATTTTGGTACAATCTACCACAATTTCATTTTTAGAAATGACGTGGCCTAGGAGGATGCCTTCCTGGATCATAAAATGACTTTTCTCCCAATTGAGGACCAAATTGACTTCTATACATTTCTGGAGTGTCCTTTCAAGATTTTTAGGACATAATTGAAGGATTCTCCAAAAATGTAGAAGTCATCCATATAAATTTCTAAGCATTCACCTACTAGATCTAAAAATATAGCAAGCATACACCTTTGAAAAGTCATAGGTGCATTGCATAGACGAAAGGGCATCATTTAGAAAGCAAAGGTTCCGAAGTGGCAGGTGAGTGTAGTTTTTTCTTGATCCTCAGGGTGGATCGTGACTTGATTGTAGCCAGAATAGCCATCAAGAAAGAAATAATAATCACGCTCGGCTAACCACTTCAAGATTTGATCAATACATGGGGGTGGAAAATGGTCCTTCTTGGTGGCGGTGTTTAATTTGTGATAGTCAATGCACACATGCCAAGAAGAAGCAATCCAAGTGGCTATATTTTCCCCATGTTCATTTGTGACAATGGTTAGTCCAACTTTTTTTGACATTACTTGCGTAGGACTAACCCAAGAGTTGCAAGAAATGGGGTAAATGATATTAGCATCAAGCCACTTAATTATCTCTTTTTTGACCACCTCCTGCACATTAGGGTTTAATTTCCTTTGAGGCTGGCGGGAGGGGCAAGATTTGTACTCAAGATATATTTGTAAGTACAGTAGGATGGATTGATACCCTTAAGATTAGAAATTGTCTAACCAATAGCCTTTTAATGTTTACTAAGAACCTGGAGAAGATTTTCCTCTTAAGCCCTGGTGAGTTGGGAATTAATAATCAGGGGCAAGGATTAATTTGGGCCCCGGAAAACATATCTGAGGGAGTCAGGCAAAGGTTTTAACTCAAGTTGTGGGCCCGACTCTGAATTGATTTCTTCTTTGCAGTCCATGGGGGAGGAGAGATAGAAAGAGTCAGGTGGATAGTTAGATGTTGATGGTGAAGTTAGGGTGGGATGAATTAGAAGTGTGTTCAAGAATTGTGATAACTACAAAGCAAGATACCACTTCTGAAATTTGCATGGTTTCCTCCACAAGGTTTTCTAATTTAGTAATTGAGTTGTCAAAGAAATCAGGTTCTTGAATTCTCCTAGAAGCTTGAAAGATATCTTGGGTAATTGACTCACCACCGTACATGATTTTCATCTTTCTAGAGTCACAATCAATGTTTACTTTAGTGGTGGCTAAAAATGGTCCTTCAAGAATTTTGGGGGATTTTTTAGTGCTTCCGGTATCTCTATGTCCAAGAGCAAACAGTCTATGGCAAATAGAGAAATTTGGACCTAGACAATTACATCCACAACAATCCCCTTTGGTTTTATTGTAGATCGGATAGCCAATTGAAGTGTAACCTTGACAGTCTTTAATTCACCGATCTTAAATTTCTCAAATACAACAGTAGGGAAAAGATTGATTGAGGGACATGATACGGATTTTTGCGTGATTTGTAAAATTAGGGTTTTATCGCTGTACCACATAAAAACTGAGTCGCTTTTAAATTTATAAAACCTAGATAGGGAAGTATCTAGAGTCGTCGAAGGAGGTCAAATGTTTGCAAAATATGTCTCTTACTTGGAAATGGAAATCAACTTTCTTTTTGATCTTTTCAAATTTATAATTTTTATAGTTTTGAAATGACGGGAAACACGCGAATAGTTGATAGCGAGAAAATAGCCTACACCTAATTCACTACACTTCTACTAAGGTGACAAGTAGAGCCTCTCCCTAAGCTCACCTTAGGCACGTGGAGGCATAAAGTAATTAGGGAGAGGGAGTGAAAAAAATGCCAGACAAAATTCTAAAAGGCTATGCAACAAAAAGATAACTGAAGGTAACTTGAATTGATGGAAATTGTTTACACAAAACCTATAGAGGAATGCTTCTACTCTACTTGAGAATACAAGAAAAGAAAAACGCAAATCCTCTATATAAAAAGGAAAAGAAGAGGGGGCTTCTTGCTCCAAGCCGAGTAGCTCCTTGACTTGAAAAGAGGGCTCCTTCTTCTCCTTCCTTGAAAGGCTCCTCCAGGAAGGTGTCTTCCAAGATAGTTGCAAGCCCAAGGGGGGGCATGCACTTGCTTCTCCCAAGGGTGGATGTCCACCCTAAAAACTCCTCGTTTGCCTGGCCATCTCCTAGTGATGGATTGCGCCTTCCCTTAGGCTTGGCACAAGGTGAAGGAATGGGAAGAAGAAGGCACCAAGGGGGCAGGTGATGTGCCCCCTTAATCTTCTTCTCTCTTCCTTCTCCTTGGCCTTGGGTTATGGGTGGAATTAGAGTGGAAAATATACTATGGGAGGATGATGAAAATGGTGGTGGTTAAGGGTGATTTATAGAATAGGAAGGGGGGTATAGGTGGCTCTTAGTATGGATGGCTAAGATGGGATTTGGGATGGTGGTTAAGGATCCTATGGTGGAGATCATTTGGTGTCAACTCAAGAGACTTATAGGGGGTAGTTATGGTGGCGTTGGTGGCTCTTGGTGGTGGAGAGACACCACAAAATTTGTGCCAACTTGAAGTTTCTAGAAGGAGGTCCTAGGTGGATGGTGGAGATAATTTTAAGGAGAGGTTTATGGTGGTGATGAAGGAAATTTTGAAGGGAAAAGTTGGTGCCAAGGAAGGGGGTGGTTATAGGTGTCTTTGGCACCAACTTTTGGTGCCCTTTGGTGATGGTTGAGGGGTGAAGAGGTGGCTATGTTGTGGCACCAACTTGGAGTGGGGTGGAGCCAGCTTAGGTGAGCGTCGATAAGGTTTAGTTGGTGGTGCTAGTTAGGTAGGGTTTTAGGGTATTTGATTGCAAACAGAGATGGAGTTTAGCTAAGCTAATCTAGCTAAGCTAGATTAGCTAGTAGTAGAGTAGAAGAGTAGGCAAATGGAGCTATGGTTTGAGGGGAGGAGCTGGATAGAGGAAGTCTGCAGATGAACTGGAGCTGGCGGCGGCTGAAGAGGGTGGCATGGAGCTACTTTAGCTGGCTTAGCTTGCTAGTTCTTTGCTAGCAGCTAAGCCAAGCTAAAGCATACTAGCTTTTGCTAAAATTAGCTAAGGTGAGATGGGTCTGATGCTCCCAAAGAGGATCTAGCTAGTTAAGTTAGCTAAGGTAGCTTAGCTCTACTAAGTTGAACTAAGCTAAGTCCCCGGGAGCTAGACTTGAGATTTTTGAGCTAAGATGAAGTCATCTTCAGCTGGCTAGAGTTGAGTGGAGTTGGATGTAGCTGGACCTGAGTTTGGGTGAACTCAAATCAACTCAGCTGAGCTAGCTAGAGCTCCAACTGAACTGATGGGAGCTGAGATGAGCTAAACTCAACTAAGTTGAGCCAAATCTAAGCTGACTTGGGCTAAGGTAAGCTAAGAAGAGCACTCTTGAGCTGCCGTTCAACTGAGATGAGCTAAATGGAGCTGGGATGAGCTAACACTAGTTCAAGTGAACTGGATTCCAACTATGGTGAGTTGGATCAAGCTGAGTTCCAACTGGTTTGAGCTTCTCCTTCACCAATTGCCTTCCTTAGTGCTAAGGTTTTAGGGATTTGACAATCTGTAAATCCCTAACACACACAGAAACACATCAACAGCACAATAAAAATTGCAATGTATGCCTAACCTAATTGATGCCTATATGCAACCCAAAAGCCCATTTGTGGAGCAAAATCCTAAGAGCTAGGTTTGTTTCAATGCATAAGAATGATAATAAACTGGTGTTTATCACACCCTCATGCTTATCTTTTGCTAGTCGCTTAGCAAAGCTTAAATTTTTACAAAGTGGAATTTTGGGGAAATCTAATTTTTTTGACTTTTGAGGAGAAAGAGATTACAGGATGCTGGTTGATCCAAACATAGGAGGTATGGGATTTGTTAAGGATAAACATCAAGATTCATTTTCGAATCAAAAAATTAGACAAAAGCAGGATCAATATATCCTCCAAAAAATTCACAGATTAACCCTTTGTTAATTCAAATGACTCAAAATTTTTGTATTTGGGATTTTTCTGGCTCTTGAATCTGATTTGCAACTTGCGATAACGTTTAAAACTATGTTTGTGCTTATGAAAAGCCAACTTTTATAAGGCCATGTTTTTGGTTTAAAACTTTTGTTTTCTCTCCCACATGATTATTTTTAGCTTAGTCTTACAATAGATGTGCCAGGATCATCATTCACATTACCAATCCTCGAGGGTGCTCTAGCACCAGTACTTCGAGATAGCACTGTGCATGACACCACCCCGGAGTTCACAACCCCAAAACACAAGCGGTGTAAAGGGGCACTCCAGCAAACTCAAGCTCTTGCTCCGACACTATAGGTAGAGCACCGTCCAAGACACTTGAGCTGCAAAAATGCACTTTAATGCTCTGTCCAAAGATATGTAATATAGATATGGAGCAGCGCCGAGGTGGAAACATGTTGACATCGCATCCTCAAAGGAGGCATTTTCCTCCTTCCCGACAGTGGGAACTCAAACCAATGATCTGCTTCAAAAATTTACAAAGGCCAAACAAAGGGGTTTTTCTAATTTTTAGTTGTTTTAGGTGTTGGCTTGTGTGTGAAATTTGATACAGGAGGAAATAATACAAAGGTTGTGATGATGTGAAAATGATTGTTGTAGTATGTGTTGTAATTTGAAATACCAAGAGTGTCATTGTGGTGAGTTGTATGGAGTACCAGTCATTACAACCATTATTATTATTTACTTATCTAATTTTTACTGGTTCTATTCCAGGTCCTTCACTGGGAGGCAATTTATTGAATTACATCGCTCTTTGATCTCAAAATTGTCCTCTAATTCCAAAAAGAAGCTTTACATCTTATTAAAGAATGAATGAATGTGGACATTGTTTATCTACTCAAAAAGAATCAATGGTAATGCTTGCAAAAACTAACTATAAACAAGTACCAAACAATCTATTACTATACTATAAACTATGTCTTTACAAGTTGTAGTATTACTACTAACATGGAAGTACACAATAGACTAAGATGTTATAGTATATTAACATAACTTACTAGTCTGTTATCTACAGTAACACACACAGCGGTTTTAGTGACAGACAAAAGCGTCGCTAGATCTCAAAAAAACTATATACAAACCTAAGGAGCCAAACTGGGGTCTATAGCGACACATAGGGTGACATTTTGTTCTGTTAGTAAATATATGGGTTCATTTATACAAATAATTGGCTATACTACATATACATATATATATTTATATCTTTTTCTTGTATTTGTATTTACGTATGTACATCTTCTATTTGTATGTACACCTTCTATCTCTCTCTCTTACTCTTACTCTAAGCTTCTTTTGTTGTTCTTCTACAAATGCACTTCGTTTGTTTCTGTCTTAACAGATTTTTTAGCTACGGGGGAGAGGTGATTAAGCAACCTCATTAGCTTCCATTAATCAATTAAAAATGTGTTTAATTTGTGGGTGCGCCTTTCGAGGGATACACAGCACCCAGAGGGTGGGACCAAACCTCTACTAAGCGTACCCTAATCCTCATTAGACCGCTTAATTACGATTTCCAACTCAGCGCAGGGTCTCAGCCCCACGCCACACGCTTCTCGGCCCTCGACCCCACACACTGTTCGTATACTCATAATCGGATTGGGTATGCATGACATGTTCGTTTCTTTCAGGCGCTCGGCGCCCATGACGACTGCTTGGCATATGCAGAAAAGCAATATAAACCGCTGTGTATGGTTTGCAACGCACGATGTGGTGCTATTCTAGCACCACATCTACGCTGGAAATCGCGCGCAGCTGTTGTCTGGAAGCGATTTTGGCCCTCAATTCGAGGGCCATAACTTATTAAATAAAATAAAATAAATTATGGAATATAAAGTATTTACATAATACTATATAATTGTTCAATTAATTTTGAATTTTAAATAGATTTACTATATAAATAAATTCATTAAATTGGGCTATTTTTACATGCTGATTTAGGTGCTTTCTTGGTTAATTACTTATAAATTAGTTAGCATATGGTCTAATTGACCATATACAGAGTTAGATTACATACATAAGTATTTTATACATATTTTTATTATATTTTTTTGAATTAATTTCTATTTTATTTATATTTAAGTAGCAGTTTTTGGCTGTTTAACTTATAAACTAAGTTAAAGTAGTATAAAAAAGGTATAAATATACTTTAACTAGCTTAAATTACTGAAGATATTTTCACCTAAGTCTACATACTCAATTAACCTAATTATAACCCTAAATTACTAATTTATCTAATTTATATGTATATATACTATTCAAGAGGTGATTAATTATATACACATACATTTCAGTATAGATGTATATATACTTACATAGTTATTATGTACATTATAGTTATAGTTAGTTGTATATGTATACATACAGTATCAGATTTCAGTATACTTATAGTTAGATTTCAGTAGGAGGTGAGAAAGGAAGGATTAATTATGTTCAATTTCTTTTCTAATAGTAGTCGAAGCTACTGTCCAAGAGATGAGAAGGGGAATGGTGCTTAATTTTCTCTTTTCTAAAGCAGCTTCAGCCACTGTCAAATGGGCTAACTGCTACCGCAGTTAGTCCATTTGAGAAGGAAGGTGAATCTAAATGGTGTGAAGGGAAGGGTTTGGAAAGAAGGAGATATGTAGCTGCAAGATGCAACAATTTACTATGTTACTGGGATTAAAGTCAATCAAAACCAACTGAAAAGAAAATAAGTAAATCCCAAATTTGACAAGGGTTTAATTTCTCATGAAAATCAATAAATGTCTCAATTCAGATGCCCAAAAACCCTCATCGAAAACTTCATTTCAGCTTAAATCCACAAATATCGCTGAATTAATTCTTCCTAATGCTATAGACAGCATGAAGGAAGGATTAATTTAGTCAATTAAAACCATAAGATCAAATCCCAGTTTCTTGCAACCTTAAGGAATATTGAGAACTCCTTAGGTTAGGAAATCTTCATACAAATTACCACAGTAATTATTTCAGTAATTATCAAAACAGATAATGTATGGTTCTTTTGAATTATCAAAACAGTATTGAGAACTCATTAAAGGTTTCACAATAACTTGTGAATGCAAGAACAGACTAATGGATGGCTCTTCTGAGATGATTTCTGTCACCAGAAATCCTCTTAGAATCCTTGCCAATAGGGAATTCAACTCTGCTTCAATCTGTCAGATCAGGCAGTAAATCTAGAAAGCAATAAATCCTTAAAATCCATGTTGAAAAGAAATCTGACAAACCGAAAAATTCGACCCGTAATCAAGGGGCTTTTGTGATCAATGATGAGGTGAGTGAGAAGCCCCTTAGGTGATTGTGATGCAATTTCAGATCTAAGGTTGTAAACCACCCAGATCTGAAATTGGATCAGGGTGTGTGGGTGAAAGATGAGAGAAACATGTCGTGAAAAAAAATCAGAATTGGATTGTGAAAAAAAAAAATGGAGAGGGAGATAATTTGAAACATGGTTTGATGAATTCTTCCCCTCTGATATGGACTGATTAGAGGAGGTGAGGGGAGGGCATTTAATCCTAATTCTATTACTACAGCTACTTTAACCTACAACAAAAATTAAACATTAACAATTATATTAATTCTACTCTAAACTACTTAATTACAACTAAAACTAATTATGCAGAATTAAAAAACTAATCTAACAAGAAGAATGGGACCTATGGGTCCTTAGCCGGTGGCTAAGGAGGAAGAAAGGAGGAAGATGATTCCAGCGGAGGGAAGAGTCTGCTAGTGAGGCTCCAAGGTCGTCCTCAAGTGCTACGAAGTCCTTAGCGACGTGGAGTGTCGAGAGAAGGTGATGATTTCACAGCCGATGGCTGTGAAATCAGAGGCTGGATGGGGAGGAGAGATTGGAGTGGACGAATTGATCGCTAAGAGGTGTAGGAGGGAGCGATCCCTTGTGCGCGACACCACTGAGGTGCTTAAGTAGCAGCTCAGTGGCTGAGATACCCGCGTAGGTGAAGATAATCAAAATGCAACTGGCGGCGAGGATGTGAGGGGCGGAGCATGCGGTGAGCTGAGCACAAGATCTGACCATCAGATGAGATCTGGGGAGAGAGGTGAACGCACGCACCGAATTACGTGAAAGTTCCATTCGAATCCAACCGTAGATCAAGAGTTGAAGAGCGACGAACGGCTGAGATTGGCCGTGTTCTTCGCGTGCTACAGTGCGCATGAAGAGCAGCAGGCTTCTCTCTAAAATGAAGGAAATTTTGCAGGAAGGCCCTTGAATGAAGGGGTAGAAGAATAGCGTGCCAGCCCAGGAGTGAAAAGAACTACAACTGGAAGGGCCCTGCAGCTTTTCAAAAGGGTCCCAGAGGCTTACAAGTAGGTCCAAAGTAGAGTTTTTAAGGGTAGGAGTGTAATGCATGAAGGACCTAAGTGTAAACTACCTATTTCATAACTTAAATGATGTCCAATTGCCTTCAAATTTTTATATGTGCTTAATGGAACATTTAAGACATTGATTTTACTTCTGATTTGGCCTTTCAAACAATTTATGTGTTCAGTTGACACATGGATCATCATTTGTACTTTGCTTTCAGAATATCTCATTTTTGTGACCTAATTATGAAGTTTTAAGACAGAGTAAAGGTTTTAGGTCTTTGTCTTTAATTACCACACTTAACCCTTTTTTATCTGTTAATTTGATATTATTTTACTTAGTGTCTAGCTTAATTTCAGCTTTTTAGCCATGATGAGTAGCCACTCATCAGGAGGTTTTGCATGAACTACAAGTTTTTGAATCAGAAACTAAGCCAGGTACTTTCCATATTGCAAAAGAGGATAAAGTCACCTGAACTATCATGAGTTCAGGCGGAATTTTAGATAAGGATATTTGATCTAGTCTAAAGATAGACCCTTAAATTCTAATAATCAGATCCATATCCTTATCCCTAGTTTGTTAAAGATTAAATCCCATTGTACCAAAAGTGAGTTTTCAACCTTAGTCCCAATTTCAAAATTTTCCTCAAAAAGTTTCCAACATTTTTATTTTCTTAGGTATGCTAGCAGAAAAATAAAACAAAAATGACTAAAGAAAAATGCATGTTTTTAGGTTTTGAAAATCCTAAATCGATTGTCAAAACTTTTAAAACACCCCCCTATGCTTATGATATGCAATGTCCTCATGCATTAGGAGGGAGAAGAAACCACCTTAGTGAAAGGCAGTTGGGTTTAGGATGGTCAAAACTTGGAAAAAGGAAGTGAAAAAGAAAGTAGGAAAAATAATGGGTTACCTCTCATCTAGTGCTATCTTTTACGCCATTTAGCCAGGTGTGAAGGTATTCACAGAAGATGGACAATCGTGTAAGTAGTTGGACAGTTGGACGCCCGCAAAAAATGTGAGTTCTTCTGGATCCCTAGAAAGTTGAACGGAAGAAAAATAGGGATTGAAATTTGAGGGAAAATAATAAATGTAGCCCGAGTCTGGCCAAGGTCCATGGTAGGTTTGGTGGTAGGTCTAGGTGAGAGGGGGTGGGAAAGGAATGATGAGAGCTAGGTTGGGTTAGTATGCAAGGGTGGGTTGAGAGAAAACTAGATGAGTTAAGAGAATGATCAAGGGGGTCATTAGGAATAGATTGTGGAAGTCAAGTCTTCTAATCAAAGGTTTCATTGACCACTGATTCTAAGTCAGACTCCTTGAAAATTTTGTGGTCGGGAAGGGTATCTACCAACATAGTCTCCTCCACTAAATTTGAAATTTTTGTATCTGAGTCCTCAAAAAAATTATCATCATGGAATCTCTTGGAGGATTTAAAAATATCAACAGTGATAGTTTGACTTGCGCAAGTGATATCCATTTTGCCTGTGGGGCAATTGATATTTGCCTTTGTAGTAGCAAAAAGGGTCATCCAAGGATTATTGGGGAATTCATTAAAGATTCAGGTACCTCAATGTCAAGGACCAAAAAGTCTGCGCGGAAGACACAATTCTAGACCTTGACTAAAACATCCTTGACAATCCCACGAGGTTTGATTGTAGATCGGTCAGCTAATTGAAGGTTAACCTCAACAAGTTTAAGCTCACCGATCTGAAACTCTTCAAATAAAATCATGGGAATGATATTAACTGAGGTACCATGATCAAGCAGGGCGCGATCAAAAGTAGTATCATCAATAATCACTGAAATTAATGGCACCCCCAAATCTTTCATCTTAGGAGGCAGCTTGCTTTGTATGACAAAGCTTACTGTCTTGGAAAGATGCACCTGGCCTAGATTTTTGCCCTGCCTTTTAGGAGTACAGATCTCCATAAAAAAATTGGCATACGCAGGTATATATTTGATGCCATCTAAGAGAGGGATATTGATTTGAACTTGCCCGAATAAATCCATGAGTTCTTTTGTGGTGTGCACAGATTTCTTTTTTCGATTGGTGGTGGGGTGGAGAGCTTGTAGAAAAGGGATAGGAATTGTGTCCTAAGATTTTTGTATTTTTTTTTCTTCCTGATGTGGGAGTGGAGAGTCAATCTGCAAAGGGATGGGGATTTCACCAGGTTTTTGTGAAGGCCCAGGATTAGTGGTGGTTTTTCCACTCCTCAACATAACTACATGTGCAGTCAGATTATTATTTGGAGGAGGTAGGGGGTCTATTGTTGGGGAAATCTAAGAGGCTGCTGAGGTGGTGGATTAGTAGGAGAATGATTTGAGAAGTTTGGATTTCTACCTGGATACTGGTTCCTCTGGTGATTAGGGTTGGGCATGGGTTGGGAGGGCAATTGCCCTGTAGGTCTTTGAGTTGGAGTAACCCTAATCCGATAATTCAGATTTGTTATAGTGCAGGTTACTTCCATCAACTTAGTTTGCATTTCCTGAAGGGTTTTCATCATCTAGGCATTGATTTCTTGTTGGGATGGCCCATAATGAAAGGTCAGATTTGACCCATACCCACTAAATTGATTTTAATGTTGGGAAAAAACTAGGTTTCAAGAGTGGTTCAGGTAATTCCTCCGATTAGAAGAATTTCTATATTGCTCTTGGAGAGCAAAAATATTTTCAGTGGGGTTAGAGTTTGGATAATTATAATTCCCTAGTGAATCATAAAAAGCCACGGGGTATTGATGATAATCAGCAGAAATAGTGTTCAGATTGTGCAAGTTCTCTCTCCGAGGAGTGTTAGGGTGGGTTAGATGTGGAACATGTGGAGCTTGGGTTGGTATGGCAAGTCTTTCCTCAATTTTCTTTTGATTAATGAGCATCTGGTCGAGTTTTTGTGCAATCATTTGAAGATCATCTTGTGTTACAGGAATAGATTGAGTGCCTACTGTTCGGGGCGTAGATCATGTAAAAGATGAATACGTCGCAGTATAGTGCGAAATACATCTCGACAAATAAAATTAACGAAACTGGGGGTCCCAGTCGATCACAGGGAGGTAAAAAAATGATTTTGATTTCATGCGCTTATTCTAAATCTAATTACTAAATAATAGAGACAATGAATCACGATATATATATCACATAGGGCGTTTGAACCTGAATTTCATACATGAAACTAAACAAAATGATAACATGAATATAAACTACTTATGGAATAGAACAAGGGCACCACGGGTAGATCGTGGTAGCCCTTCGAAGAGGTTGAGAGAAGTAGCGACAATCCGACAGGGTGGCCCAATGGATTCTTCAGACAGAGGCAGAGAAGATGAGAAGAAGAAGAGAGAGAGGTAGAAGGAAGAAGAAGAAAAAGAATGGAGAGAGTTGAGAGTTATCCCCTCCAATGGGAGGCACTTAGGTCCCTTTATAGCATTCTTTCTTCTCATGCAAATCCTTCCCCGGCTGATTTATTCTGGTTCTACCATGTGGCACTTTGTGCGCCCTTGGATGCAGATTGCGCGGCTCCCACCCTCCCGCGCCTTCGCATTTTCGCTTTTGTCACATGGCTTCGAATCCCACCTTAACATCGATCATAGCACCGCGCCTTCGCAAATCCTAAGCGTGATTCACGTGCCTTCCTTATCTCGCAACAACCCGCGCGATCGCGCCACTTGGAAGCATCTCAGCCATCCAATCGTTCATACCTGCCTGCACGTGCCCGCCTGCGATGCCGCATTAATTTTTTGCGCAGCACACAGCTCGAACCCGTGTCCCACGCATACACGCACGCGCGCATGAGCCAATGCACTGTGCAAAGCCTTTATCATATATACGTGCTTACTTATATTTATATTGATCGAATTTGGGTGGTGACGTAGCACGTTCGTGGCCATTGGATGAAGATCCAATGGCCCACACTGCGAGGAAAGGTACCTTCAGGAGATGGGGCAGTTGCGATGGTGTCACGTGACGCCATCGTGGTCGTCCATTCTTCTCTTTATATCTGATGATGTAGGCCTTCGATTAAGTTGATTTCTACATCGTTGGACTGCGAGCGTCATTCTGGATCCATCCGTATGGTTGGATTTGTCATCTAAGGTTTGGATCTTGTTCAATTCACCCCTTGGATCTTTCTCTTCTGTGGACTCCCAAGGGTGCTACGAGAGTCTGATTGATGCGATCTTGGATGCATTGGACTCCCGTCATTATTCCGAATAGAACCATAAGGTTGGATTAGTCATCTACAGCCCTGGATTACCTACAATCATTAATACCTCCCAAACAACATAGTTTAATACATAAAACACATATATCAACTACGATGCATAGTACAATGCGTATGCATGCAGAATGTTCATGTTAAGCTAAGTTTTAGCTTAATTCAGGCGAGTTAGGGCCTATGATTGCTGTGCAATCATATCCGCATGCCTAAATCTTGCTAGTCCCTAGTAAGTGCAAGACTAAATGCATTTTATCAAGAGTTAAACTAAAGATTTATTTCCTTTTATTTTATCCAAAAATTCAGAATCCAAATAACCATTAATATATATTGTTGTTGCTCCTGCAATGGATCCAAGCGAAGAGTCGATATACATTTAAAGCTTGTACTTGCCCTTAGTAAAATTCTGTTGGGATAGGCGAACCTCTTCTTCTGGGGTTACAAAATATTATCTATTTTCGGCCTTAGCGTTTGGTTTGGGTAGGAGATGTCTGAGTTAACTAGATTTGTATTTGGTGGCTCACTCTCTTCTGGTGCTTCTTAATGACTAGTATTTCAGAATTTAGATTTCCAGATTATTGAATAAATCAACTTAGAGAGGGGTTGGAAAAACTGTGCTCTCTTTAATCTTTTGTACTCTTCTCTCTTTTTTTCTTTTCCTTCCTGAGCTCACATCTCACCAAATTTACAAATGTATTTGGTGGTCTCACATGGCATGACACTTTAATTAGGTTCTGATAACCCTATGACTAAGTCAGAAGCCCTCAGCTCGTATTCAGGTGATCAGAAATACATAAACAAGTAGGTTAAGGATGTATTTGGTGGTTTGTGAGGGTTGTAGGTGTTTTTGCCTCAAAACATTTAACTTGACTCACATCACGCAACTATTTTACATAACACCTTTTTTTTTGGTTTTTTTTTCTTTCATTTTATTCTTTTTTTTATTTCTTTTTCGAGCAAACAACTCTTTTGTATGAAATTCTATAAGCACAATGCCACAACATGACATACTACTGTATTTATCAGCACAACATAACACGACATACATACTTTTATATGTAAGGCATTCTTGGGGATTTTTGGGATGACCAAGAGGATCTCGAGTGGCTTATTTGGTGGAAGTGCCTATTCTCAGCACCGAGTAGGGAACGGATAGGACGACGTATTTCTGACCTTGACATTAGTACCCTCCTTCAGCAGAGGATTCCATAGAGGATGGTCATGACCATCCACCCTAGTCCTAGTTTTATCAGAACCCACTCTCTGTGTTTCTGCCATATTTGGTAACTCTCGTATGGAATTTCTCACATATTTAGCATGTAAAAATTGAGAGTGAAAACTATGCCCAACTCCAAGTGTCATTATTTAATTATTAAAGATTCCTTGTATTAGCCTTAGAGCACCAGTAAACTCTCTGCTCTCACCTCACATATATTTTTTTGAAGCTACGAGAAGATAGTTCACTGAACTCCCTGATTGCTATCCAAGGGTTCAAGAGAAGAAGCGATGCTTCTTCTAGACAAACTAGAGATGTCTATCAATTTTCGCAGAGGATCCATTGCAAAATCTACATGCAAGTATGAAATTATACTGAATTCTAAGTCTAGGAATCTACCAAAGAATAAATCTTTAATAAAACCTCTTGATAAAGCGATCTAATCCCCTAATTGTTGGTAGAAAATTTTCAATTTTTATGGACTACCTGCCCCATGCCTAAGTGTTTGCATGTCCTCATGCATGAATAAAAGAAATTGGAATAAGGCTGGGTGTATGTAGATAGAAATCACCTGGAACTGCTTCTGAGTTATCATTTAGCTCATGCCATCACTGAATGCCATACACAATATGTAAAACATTATGCAAAAATGAAATATGCTATGTATATATGGTATGTATATATGTATACGTGCTGAGTTTAACGCCTCCAGCTAGGAAACTCATCAGTCATACGTCCTCAAGAAGATGTATCATTTCGTCAGCAGGAGGAGGTTCCTTGTCAAAGAATGGTCTGAGGCATTGGCCATTAACCATAAAAATGTGCCCAGATTTTGGGTCTCTAAATTGGACTGCCCCGTAAGGATACGTGTGGACCACCAGAAATGGCCCAGTCCACTTGAACTTGAGCTTTTCTACAAAGAATTTGAGTCGGGAGTCAAACAACCAAACCTGTTGGTTTAGTGCAAACTCCTTCCTCCGGATGTGTCGATCATGGAAAGCTTTTGTCTTGTCCTTGTATATTTTTGCATTCTCATATGCTTCCCACCTAATCTCCTCTAACTCACTGAGTTGGAGCTTTCTTTCATAACCTCTGGCCTCGAGGTTAAAATTACACTTCTTCATGGCCCAAAAGGCACGGTGCTCCGGCTCCACAGGAAGGTGACAGCCCTTTCCATACACCATGCGGTATGGCAACATTCCGAGCAGAGCCTTGTACGCAGTCCGATATGCCCATTGTGCATCGATCAATCGATCAGACCAATCCTTCCTATCAGGTCTAACCGTCTTTTGAATGATAAGCTTGATTTGACAGTTTGATATTTGAGCCTACCCATTGGTCTGTGTGTGATACAGGGTAGCAATGCGGTGGTGCACCCCGTATTTCTTCAATAATGACTTGAAGTGGGCATGGATGAAGTGGCTTCCTCCATCACATCAGGGCAAGGGGAACTCCAAATCTCACAAAAATAAACTCCCAGACAGAGGATATAATAATCTTATGATCAGCTCATCGTGCTGGGATGGCTTCTACCCACTTTGAGACATAGTCTACTGCGAGGAGTATGTACTCAAAGCCATGCGAGTTTGGGAAGGGGCCCATAAAGTTGATGCCCTAGATGTCTATTTAGAGCACTGAATCGGGTTTTAAAAGTATTGCGTTGTAATATAGTCGAAAAAACATTCAAAACAGATATAATTTTATTACTCGAATTTGAAGTCCGAGGTCGAACATAGGGAGCAAATTGGTATTTAGAAATCAAGATCACAATTCAAAGTAAAAAGGATTTGCAATAATAACGAGATCAAATTGCAAAAAGGTGGGAGTAAAATGGTGATTTAAATCACCAAATACTCCTACAATATCAATTAAGGAACTCAATGTATATGAATTAAACTCAAATTGGACGTCTGATTTGTAAATTAGACAACTTAAACGTCTGATGCTATAGTGCTCCTTCTTATTTCTTCTTTCTCTGCTTCTCTTCTGCGCCTCCTCTTCTTTCTTCCTTCTTCTACTTTTCTCTTCTTTCTCTACTACTTCCTCTTCTCTTTCTTTCTCTTTTCCTTTGTCTTCTCTTTCCTTCTTCTTCTTTTTTGGCTTCTGTCTGCTCTTCTTATTCCTTTTCTACCTTAGCCTCTTCTTCTTCCTTCAGCTTCTTCCTCCTCTACCTTTCTCTGTCATCTGCCTTCTCTTTCTCTTCAGCTTTTGCTTGCAGCAAAACCTACCCCTACCTGTGCGCAACTCTCCTCTCTTTCTCTGTTAGGTTCCGCTCTCCCAAAGCCACACAGTTATTCGGGTAATCGGGTCAGGTACGTACCCAGGACCAGGTCCACCAGCGTGCGGTGGTGGGCGAGGAGTGCAATCGGGTAGGGTCAAGCCAGGTCCATGTGGGCAGTGCTGCGGATGAGACCGGGTCAGATCGGGTAAGAGGGACCTCCCCTCGTGGATCTGAGGCGAACAGATGTAGGCACAAAATCAACTTATGCGGGTGCATGGCCTTAAGACTCTTTGAGGTGGGACTATCCGTGCACCCTTCTGCTAGCACACCTACAGCAGAGGTAGTCTTCCAATTGCAGCAGCTGCTACGGCCTTCGACTGGAATCAAGAGCCTAGATTCGTGCGTGACAGTCTTCCGCGTAGCTTAGGACAGGAGCCTGGAACTAGTAAGGCTTGGAGCGACCTCAAGCGTGCTTCAATCCTGGTCACCAATGGCGAATGATGCCTGTACCTGAAATCACAAAGATGGCTTCACAGCCATGTCAAAAATCTCAGGGAGTGCTGCCAAGGCACGACAGATGTGCTGGGGTGGTTGGCGTGGCATGGGGATGTCTGTGCAAGCGTGCCTAGGGCACATTGTGTGAGAAGGTGTGGGTGTGTTCGGGGGTGCGTTTGGGAGAGTGCCGTGGTAATATGAGTGAGGGTAAGTGTTCAGTGGAGTGAGGGGAAGCTTATGGGCATGTCAGTGAGGGAATGGCTGGCCTGTTGAGGTGGAGTGACCTCGCTAGAGGTGGTGGCTGGAGATGAAGGAGATGAGGGTGATGGAGGTCGACAGTGGTTGATTTTCGGAAATAGAGAGTGGCGAAGAAAATAGAGGCGAAAGGGAGCTTATCTGGGGTACTAGTGGATGAAGGGGAGATGAAGATGTCATCGAACGTGTATTGCCGACGCTGGAGACGAAGGTGCTCAGAGAGAGATGGTCGACAATGATGAAGGGGGGCCGGAGTGTCGGCAGGTGATGCACGACGTGAACGAAAGCAAGAAGGAAGAATCTGCCAACAATATTGTGGTTAGACGACAAGGTAGAGTAGGGAAGGTCTTCAAAGCTTGAAGAGCGAATCGGCTAGAGGAGGAGAGAAGAATTTGAGGGGGTCTCCAGTCGAATTCAAGCTTGCCGGAGTCGGGGCGATCTGGGCTTCTTTAAATAGAACCCTGGAGGTCGGTTAGGGAAAAGCAAGGAAAGATTGTCAGAGTTGGAATCCGTTAGGATACCCATGTCTTTCATGAGTTCGCATGAGAGATTGGGAAAGAATCTGGGATCAATGATGGGTTCAGATTGAAGGGATTTTCTTAGAGAATCTCCCTTCCAATTTTGGATGGGATTCTCTGAGCAATCATGGTGAAACCTTCTTCCAAAGCTCTCCGGAGTAGGATTCCTCAACTATAATGGTGGAGGGGCATAATTGCAAAGATGAAGAAGAAGATAGGGGGCTGTTTGTATGGGTTTTTAAAAGATAGGGATAAAATGTAATTAGGCTGGACCTTTCTGCAAACTATGTCAAGGCAAATTCATCTTGGGTCCAAATTTTTCTACAAACCTAATTTGGACATAAGGAATCCAATGGTGAAGTTGGATTTTGGGTTTTACAATGTTTAACTAGAAAATTTATGCAAAAACCCAATTTAAGGCAAATATCTATCTGAGACCCATTCTAGGTTAAGATAGGTTTCAATGGCCAAATAGAAAGTTCTAAACCTTAAAGAATATTTTTATATGATTTTTAGATGGTCTATGTGAATTTTATCCTGACCAAAACCTTGGTTAATCAACTGGGTTAGTTTTAGGATTTTAAGAAGTCATTTAATTCACAGGATACACAAAAACCCTTTTTTGTCTAATCCAACACAATTATTATCTTATTAAGAACCTTTAACCTTTGTTTAGCCCTTGAGAAAACTCGTTGTTGTACTGCATTGGTAAAGTTGCAGTTTTACCCATTGTTTCATATTTTTCTCTCAAAAAGGCTATGCAGTGAATTAGGACCTTCAGTTGGTTATGTAGGAGCTTTTATTCTCTTCATTGGGTCAAAATGAGCTTGTTAGGGCTCATAATGGTGTTCCCATCATACCCCCATGCCTAGCTTTTGCTAGTCCCTTAGCAAAATTTTAAGGTTTTAACTTTGATTCTAGACCATGTAATCCTTTCCTTTTTTTATGCACAAATTTGTGATGTGTGCTTTCTTCTGTAGATTAGGCTTGAATGCCAATAGTAGGCTTAGAGGTACTCAAGTACCAACCAAGATCCGGACCTGCCCAGATTTAGCCTCAGTCTGCCGCGAAGGTTTTTAAGTCCCATAGGAACTATAATAAGGTTCGTTGAACTCTGCAGTTAAAGCACCCATGCTTGTAACATATTTTAGCCTTGGTTCAGTTGGCAGTGCATTTTTGCAAGAGAGAGACAGAGGAATTTTCTTTGTTTAGGGAGTTTTCTCTCTCTTTTCTTTTTATTTCTAGCTTCGGATTGGCTTCACAACACGGTCTGTATTAGATTCCTAGTACCCATCATCAATCCTCGTAGGGTCCCTGTCAATCGATGCTTCGAGATAGCACCGCCCATGGCAACCCCAAAGCCCTGGCTTTCATGATTTCGAGATAATCCCACTCATGGCATTTTGTAGCTAAATCCAAACCCTAGCAATCGACATTTTGGGATAATGCCACCCATGGCATATGAACTAGCACAGGGTGCTTACATGCCCCTAGTAGGACATGTAGATATCCTAGGAGACAAGCACTGAGGAGACGATATGTTATTATGCATCTTCGAGGGGAATTTCCCGCCTCTCCGCGCTGGGAACTCGTCCAAATCAACTTGTGTTGATCGGTCGCTTCTAATATAGGCAACTCTTTCAAAATAATTTAAATGCATTTGTGTGATTTTGATACGTATACGCACTGAACCAGACTGTGTGTGGATTGGGGTGCTTAGGTTACCGAGTCTCGCAAACTAGAGGTTAGTTAACGAGGCTGAATACTCCCTAAGCCTTAGACCTAATACCTAAGCTTTGCATTTTCCCCAACCACTTGAGGACTATCCAAATTTTAGCAAATACTTGAATTTTTAAGCCTAGGAGTATAGCCCAAGAAGCCTAAGATCAGCATTCCTACTAATCTCTTCTATGTTTTATCAGCACTTCTTTTATTTTCTTTTTCTTGATATGGTCTAGAACTCAGTTAATTTCTTAATTTTTTACTAATGACTATCTCTTTTTTTTTTTCTTTTCAACTTGTGCTCCTTTTTCGACATTTTTCACTTTTCCCCCTTTTTCTCCTCAAGATTTGTATGGCCTCAAAATTTTCTCTCCCGTCAGAATTTTTTGCTCTTTTTCAAGAATTTTTTTCATTTTTTTGTCATTTTTGGAATATGTTATTTTTTTGATGAAACCATTTCTTGTGAGATGATTTTCACAGTGCTTTACACTTTCATACCCCCCATGCCTACGATTTATAATGTCATTGTAAATTAGGTGGGTTCGAGTTCAGCTTAGATCATTCATTAGAATAGGTTATAGGTGGGTGAATGGGTTGAGATGACTATTTACGGACTATTTCAAGCTCGGGTACGGGTACCTGAGGTGGAGTCGGTTGTTCTAATGGATGAACCCTAAAGTGCAATATGAATTTAGCATAGGAATGTCAAGAAAGGTTTCAGACTTTTCAAAAATGACAGGTTGCCTCCCATTAAGTGCTGAGTTTTACGCCATTGGCTGAGCGCAATGAGCTCAAGGAGAATGCAGGGTAAAGGATGCCTCAGCCAATTTTGTATCGGTAAGATCAATGACCGATTTAGGTCTCTAACCGTTCACGATGAAAGGTTCTGAGATATGGCTGAGTTGACTAAACTCAATGGCTCCATTTCCAAAGATTCATCGAACGAGGTAAGGTCCAATCCATTTTGATCTGAGCTTTCTTGGCAATAGTTTGAGCTTGGCATCAAAGAGTAGAACTTTTTGACGAAGGTGAAAGATCTTTTTGGATATGTGCTTGTCGTGAAAGGCCATAACCGCTCTTTGTAAATTCATGAGTTCTCATACACATCGTGGTGTAATTCATTGATCTCGCTCATTTGAAGCCTTCTGTGGGTTCCTACCTTAGAAAGATCTAGGTTGCGGGTTCGTACTGCCCAATAGGCTTTGTGCTCCAATTCGATGGTGAGGTGACATGCCTTCCCATACACCAATCTGAAGGGATACATACCAAATTGGGTTTTGTGGGTGGTCCTATAAGCCCACAAAGCTTCGAAAAGTCAGGATGACTAGTCTTTCCTGTCAGGTCAAACAGTAACTTGGAGGATTTTCTTGATCTCCCGATTTGATAGCTCAGCTAGACCATTAGTTTGGGGGTGATAAGGAGTAGAGATTCAGTGTGATACCCCATATTTGATCATCAGTGCCCTGAACTGAGCATTAGTGAAATGGGTCCCTCCATCAGAGATTATAGCACCTAGAATCTCGAACCGAGAAAAGATGTTCTGATGAATGAATTTGATAACCACCTTATGATCATTGGTTTGGGTCGAAATGGCTTCGATCGATTTGTACACATAGTCGACAGTGAGTAGAATGTTCTCGAAGCCATCTGAAATAAGAAAGGGTCCCATAAAACCAATCCCCCATATGTCGAAGATTTCGCATACGAGAATCGGCTGTAAGGGCATCATATCATGGTGGTTTATGTTGCCTAAGGTCTGACAACAAGTGCATGCCCTACAGTGATTGTATGCATCTTTAAAAATCGTGCGCCAATAGAAGCCACACTGGAGGACATTCGTTGCAGTTTTATGAGCTAAGAAGTGTCCACCACATGCTTGGTCATGGCAGGACATAATGCCCTGAATTTCCGCTTCCAACACACATCGTCGAATGGTTTAATCAACACTGATGCAGAAAAGATACGAGTCTTCCCAGAAGTAATACTTGGCATCGGAAAGCAATTTGTCCTTCTTGGCCTTCGGCCAATCGGATAGGATCTGATGTGATTCTAGGTAGTTTACTAGATCAGCGAACCATGGAAGCCCTGTACTGATAATCAGGAGGTGCTCATTAGGAAAATGTTCTGTAATGGTTCCAGAAGGGTTGATAATATCAAAAGGAAGGCGAGACAAGTGATCAACTACCATGTTCTGTTTTCCTGCTTTGTCATGAATCTTGAGGTCAAACTCTTACAACAGCAAGATCTAGCAAATTAATCGAGGTTTCGCATCCTTCTTCGTAAGGAGATGCCTCACAGTCGTGTAATAAGAGTAAATGATAATGCGGGAACCCAAAAGATGTGATCTGAACTTCTCCAAGGTAAATACTTTGGCTAGCAGCTCTTTCTCAGTAATTGTGCAGTTATGCTAAGCCTCGTCAAGTGTCTTGCTAGCGTAGTAGATGACCATGGGTCTCTAGTCAAATTTCTGCCCAAGTACCCCTCCTACAGCAAAATCAGATGCATCGCACATGATCTCAAAGGGTTGAGACCAATCAGGGGATTGTAGGATCAGAGCTTGGGTAACTCGATCACGTAGGGTCTCAAATGCTTGAGTGCATTACTTGGAGATTTCAAAAGGAACATCCTTAAATAGTAGAGTGGTCAGGGGGCGTGCGATCTTTGAGAAATTAGGAATGAATTAACGGTAAAAATCGACGTGCCCTAGAAAAGATCTGATGTCCTTGATCGAGCTAGGCATAGGGAGTTTGGAAATCAGATTCACCATGGCTTGATCAACCTAGATGCCTTTTTTTGATATGAGATGTCCCAGAACAATTCTTTCAGGCACTATGAAATGTCACTTTTCCAAGGAAAGAACCAGATTCACGTCAATGCACCGCCTGAGGATCTAAACCAAGTGCAAGAGGTAATCGTCAAATGATTCGCCAAATACTAAAAAGTCATCCATGAAGACATCCAGATAATCACCTACCATATCTGAGAATATGGCAAGCATGCACCGCTGAAAAGTAGCAGGAGCATTGCAGAGACCGAAAGTCATCCTTTGGAACACGTACGTCCCGAAGGGGCAGGTGAAAGTGGTCTTTTCTTGGACCTTAGGATGGATTGCCACCTGGTTATAACCGGAGTACCCGTCCAAAATGTAGAAGAACCTATTTCCTGCTAGTTTCTCAAGGATCTGATTAATGAATGGTAGTGGGAAATGATCCTTCCTTGTGGAGGTATTGAGTCTTATGTAATCAATGGAGACATTCCACAAATTCGTCACATGGGTCGGTATGATTTCTCCGATTTCAGTTGTGAACATGGTGAGTCCCACCATTTTAGGCAATACCTAGATTAGACTCACCCACCGACTGTCGGAGATTGGGTAGATGATCCCGGCATCTAACCACTTGATGACCTCCTTTTTCATGACCTCCTACAGATTACGATTTAGATGCCTCTGCATTTCACAGGAAGGTCATGTGCCCTCTTCATTATAGATGCAGTGTGTGTAGTAAGGGGGACTGATGCCAGTGAAATCATCGAGAGTCCATCCAATGGCTCTTCAATGCTACTGGAGAATAGTAATTAGATGGGATTCTTGATCATGTGTGAGTCTGGAGTTGATAATCACAGGAAACGTCTGATTGGAACCCAAAAAGACATACTTTAGATGATTAGGAAGAGGCTTGAGTTCCAAAATAGGGTTATCAGCAGTAGCAGGTGGTTCAGGGTGTGTCAGAAGCAAGGGAAGGAGTGATGGGTGTGTCTAGGTTAAGTTCAGACTCCTCTGATTGTAGGTTTTGATCCTCTTCTGGTTGATCAGTAGTAGTCAGGTTTTCCTCAATATATGGATCGTCAACCATAGCCTTGATATCACATATTTGTTCTATAACACCGCAATTAATCCCTTGTTGGGCCTTAAAGATGTCAATCATTAATGTTTGGTTCCTAAATTTCAGTTCAATTTGGCCCTCCTAACAATTTATGTTGGCCCTAGTAGTGGCCAGAAAGGGTCTCTCTAGTATAATTGGTGTATTCCTTGAATTTTCTAGAGCATCCATATCCAAGACTACGAAGTCCACCAGGAAATAGAAATCCTGAACCCTAATAATGACATTCTTAAGAACACCTTTAGGTGACTTAATAGATCGATCAGCCAACTGTAATGTCACCTCTACCGGTTTGAGCTCAGATTCCTCAAGATGGTCAAGTAGGCATGTAGGTATTAGGTTTATGGAGGCTCCTAGATCTAGTAAAGCTCTATCAAATTGGATATCACCAACTGTATAGGAAATCAGGGGAGTGCTTGGATCTTTTGTCTTAGGTGGAAGTTTGCTTCAAATTACAGAGATGGCTTGTTTTGAGAATACGATTGGACTCCCACTTTTGGTTCACAGCTTACGCTTAGGTGTACACATGTCCTTTAGAAATTGTGCATAAGCCGGTACGTGGCGAATTGCATCCATCAAGGGGATGTTTATATGGACATGTTCAAAGAGCTTGGGTTACTACCCGGCTGAAAGTGGCTTGGGTAAGGTGGGTCTTGTGTTGTTTTTCCACTACGGGTTGTTAGTGAATTTAGTCTTGCCTGGTTCTAGTTCGGTCTCAGTAAAATAGGTGGCTGCTGCTGAAATCCTAAGTATGATGTCAAAGCTTCCATCCTGTCAGGTGATGGAGCAAAAGGGTACTGATAAATCATGTGGGCTTGGCTCGGATTTGGGTTCATAACACTCCTCTGGTTCGTCACGTTGTTCGGATTCGGTAGAGGTTGCAAAGGGAGTGTGCCAGGTTGGCAGGAATTTGCCATTTGAGCGAGTTGATTGCAAACCTTTGTGATCTTGCCTTTGTGCTATTTTTGTATAGCCGCATTCGTCTTTTAAATGTCAGCCAGCATCTGAAGGATAAGAGTCATTTGATTTGTCTGAGTTGGCCCAGATTGATAGGTGGGGTTGGGCCGAGGCTGACGCGAATGAAATGGACGAGGAGCTTATGGACGCGGTTGATATGGTGGTCTCTGATTTTGATTGTTTCCCGCCCACAAGAAATTGATATGATTTCGCCATCCAGGGTTATAAGTATTAGAGAATGAGTCATTCTGGATGGCGTTAAGGTCCTTGCAGGTCTGAGGAATCTCAGAAAGATCAAAGTATGAGGGTTCAGAGTTGCCCCAACTAGAGTAGGCAGGATCGGCGTTTCCTCCGATCCTAGAGTCAGATGGAGGTGGATACGGGTCCATCCCCTGAGAGGATTGGTGATAGATGTTATGCATAGCCTACCTCGTAGAGGGTGGCTGTGCGAATGGGTTTTGCGCAGAGGTGGTCCGCTGTAGATGTCGAGTTATCTCATCCACCTTCTTCTCAATGATAGAGACCTTGTCCAAACAACTGGCCATCAATTCCAAGTCGATTGATGTGGACAGGCCCAGCGTCTCGTGTGCTCCCCATGGATTCGTCGATGCGCAGGCATTCGTGTGGTCGAATAATCCCTTGGAGTCATTATTGATGGAGTTCTCACACATATTCTTGAGAATCTCCCACACAGTGTCTTCATGTTGACCCATGATATTTCATCTGCAAGTTGCATTGTGAATAAACGGATATCTTCATGGAGTCCATGGTAATAAGACTGGACTTGTTCCCATTTAGGAACTTCATGATGGGGGCACATTCGCATGAGATCCAGGAAACGGTCCCATGCTTCATGAAGTGGCTCTCTAGGCCGTTGTGTGAAGTGTGTGATCTGATGTCGTAAGGCATTCGTCCGACCAACTGGGAAGAACCTTTTTAGAAACTTAGATTGTAGTTCAGCCCATGTGTTCATTGGAAGCATTTGAGTTTGATACTAGTGACCAGCTTTGTTCATGAGAGAGAAGGAGAACATCTTCATGAGAAGAATATTCCGATTTTGGACATCTGACCCGAAGGTCTGGGATAGATGCTTGAGCTGTTTGATGTGCTGGAAAGGATCCTCGGAATTGAGCCCATGAAACTTTGGAATAGCATGAATCATGTTGGGCTTAAGTTCAGAATCAAGACCTCAAGTCGGGATTTGGACTCGAGGTTCTATCGCCACCGTAGCGGGATTGTAGTGTCTCGCATCATAAGATGCTGTGGTGGATTCATAAAGGCTTGGAATAAACCATTAAGGTGTTGAAGTTGGTTCTCAAGGTTATTCTCTTCTACAAGTTGTGCCATGATGGTGGAAGAAGGAGAATTGGGTTCAGATGAATCAGAGATGTCTATGTGATGGGGTTGCTACACAAACATGAAAGTCGAGGCCTGGCCTCGATGGGAGTGAATAACTAAAGGAGGCCTCAAGGATGGTCTTAAGGACCTCCTAACAAACATGCACTGATGGTTTGGATGAGAGTAGAATGTGATGGACCTAATCAAGACACCCAGAAAATTTGGATCACTATAGAGGTTCGGGGCAGATGATACCCCTTAGTTACAAAGCCGTCCACCTAAGAAATACCTGGGCAGCCAGAGAGGGAAAGTCCCGCAAAGACCCCTACACAGTAGAGTGCCCCCACGAGTTACAGGGTTTCCCCCACCCGACCTCTTTTGTCACTGATGTTCCAGGTAGACCAGAATGGGGGCTTGATCTCTTAAGTCTACCGGTTTTAATTAAGAGCAAGGGTGCTTAAGATTTCACTTGAACTTTAGATGCATTGAGTGCAAAAAGTGACCTCATTTCAAGGTTGGTCGACTCAACAAGGTGGATCAACTTCACCGATTTGTCCTTTGAGAAGTTTTATGTCCCTTCTTTTAGGATTCAAGTGAGATTAAGAGCCTAAATTTTAGGGTTTTCTCGATTAAATCACTTCAACCAAGGCTTAGAGACACATCATTTTGGAGGGTTGATTCTTGTTTATGAAAGTGTGTCTCTAAAACCCTAAATTAAATTCCTTAATTTGGCTCTAATCTTGGTCTAATTTAGTTTGCCAAATGTGGTATCTAGGGCTCAAACAAGAATGTGGTAGCCCTAGTTACCTTAAATGGGTGCACAAATCAAATTTTGTTGTTGAAATCAAATTAGGCAACTTGATGAATTAGCTAAGAATGTAAAGCAAGTAGCCCTAATTGATTTTATCTTTTTTTCCTTTTCAGAATGAGGGGCTTAAGAGAAAGTAATCAGAAATTACCTACCCTTGGTGTGTTTGTTGTGAGATGGTCTTTCTTTGAATCTTCTCCCTGAAACAACCACAAAAAAGAGATATAGCAAGTTAGTACCAAATCAGGAATTGTAATCAAGAATTCTAAATTGCCCATTGCTCCACGGCAATGGCGCCAAAATGTTTGGAGCATTGAATCGGGTTTTAAAAGTCTTACGTTGTAATATAGTCAAAAAAGCATTCAAAACAGATATAATTTAACTACTCGAATTTGAAGTCCGACGTCGAACAAAGGGAGCAAATTGGTATTCAAAAATCAAGATCACAATTCAAAGTAAAAAGGATTTGCAGTAATAACAAGATCAAAGTGCAAAAAGGTGGGAATAAAATGATGATTTAGATCACCAAATACTCCTACAATATCAACTAAGGAACTCAATGTATATGAATTAAACTCAAATTGGACGTCTGATTTGTAAATCAGACGACTTAAACGTCTGATGCTACAGTGCTCCTTCTGATTTCTTCTTTCTTTGCTTCTCTTCTGCGGCTCCTCTTCTTTCTTCCTTCCGCTTTTCTCTTCTTTCACTACTACTTCCTCTTCTCTTTCTTTCTCTTTTCCTTTGTCTTCTCTTTCCTTCTTCTTCTTCTTTGGCTTCTACCTTCTCCTCTTTTTCCTTTACTGCCTTAGCTTCTTCTTTTTCTTCCTTCAGCTTCTTCCTCCTTTGCCTTTCTCTATCATCTACCTTCTCTTTCTCTTCAGCTTTCACCTACAGCAAAAGCTACCCCTACCCGCATGCAACTCTCCTCTCATTCACTCTTAGGCTCTGCTCTCCGAGAGCCACACAATTATTCAGGTAGTCGGGTCGAGTACGTACTTGGGACCAGGCCCACCGGCATGCGGTGTAGAGCGAGGAGTGCAGTCGGGTCGAGTCAGGCCAGGTTCGCATGGGCAGTGTCGCGGACGAGACCAGGTCAGATCGGGTGAGAGGGACCTCACCTCGTCGAACTGAGGTGAACAAATGCAGGCACAAAATCAACTTATACAGGTGAGCGGCCTCAGGACTTTCCGAGGTGGGACTATCCACGCACCCTTCTTCTTGCACGCCTGCAGCAGAGGTAGTCTTTCAATTGCAGCAGCTGCTAAGGCCTTCGATTGGAATCGAGAGCCCGGATACGTGCACAAGAGTCTTCCGCACAACCTGGGACAGGAACCTAGAACTGGGAAGGCCTGGAGCGACCTCAAGCTTGGTCACCAATGGTGGATGATGCCTGTACCTGAAATCACAAAGACGGCCTCGCGACCATGTCAAATTGCTCAGGGAGCGTCGCCGAGGCACGGCAAATGTGATGGGGTGGTTGGCATGGGATGGGGACGTTTGTGCGAGCGTGCCTAGGGCACACTGTGTGCGAAGGTGTGGGTGTGTTCGGGGGTGCATTTGGGAGAGTGACGTAGTGATATGAGTGAGGGGAAGTGTTCAGTGGAGTGAGGGGAAGCTTATGGGCGTGTCGGCAAGTGATGGGTTGGCCTTTGGAGGTGGAGCGGCCTCGCTACAAGCGGTGGCTGGAGATGAAGGACATGAGGGAGATGGAGGTCTGTAGTGGTTGATTTTGGGAAATACAATGGAGAAGAAAATAGAAGGGGAAGGGAGCTTATCTGGGGTAATAGTGGATGAAGGGGAGACAAAGATGGCATCAAATGCATACTGGCGATGCCGAAGAGAGAGACAGTCGGCGAGGATGAAGGGGGGCAGGAGCGTCGACGAGTGCTACGCGACATGGACAAAAGCATGGAGGAAGAGTTTGCCACTGGTATTGTGGTCAAATGATGAGGGAGAGTTGGGAAGGTCGTTGGAGATTGAAGAGCGGATCGACCAGAGGAGGAGAGAAGAATTTGAGGGGGTCTTCGGTCGAATTCAAGCTTGCCAGAGTCGGGGAGATCTGGGCTTCTTTAAATAGAACCTTAGAGGTCAGTTAGGGCTTGGGAAGGAAGCTTCTCAAGCAAGGAAAGCACATCGGAGTTGAAATCCGTTAGGATAACCATGTCTCTCATGCGTTCGCATGAGAGATTGGGAAAGAATCTGGGATCAAGGATGGGTTCAGATTGAAGCGATTTTCTCAGAGAATCTCCCTTCCAATTTTGGAAGGGATTATCTAAACAATCAAGGAGAAACTTCCTTCCAAAGCTCGCAAGAGTAGGATTCCTCCGCTATAATGGTGGAGGGACCTAATTGCGAAGATGATGAAGAAGCTAGGTGGACATTTGTAAGGGTTTTCGAAAGATAGGGGTACAAATGTAATTAGGCTGGACCTTTTTGCAAACTAGGTCAAGGCAAATTCATCTTGGGTTGAAATTTTGGTACAATCCTAATTTGGACCTAGGAAATCCAATGGTGAAGTTGGATTTTGGGTTTGACTATGTTTGACTTGAAAATATATGCAAAAACCCAATTTAGGGTAAATATTTGTCTAAGACCCCATTCTAGGCCAAGATAGGTTCTAATGGCCAAATTAAAAGTTACAAACACTAGATAATATTTTTCTATGATTTTTAGAGGGTTTATGTGAATTTTATCCTAACCAAAACCTTGGTTAATCAAGTGGGTTTGTTTTAGGGTTTAAGAAGTCATTTAATTCATAGGATACACATAAACCCTTTTTTGTATGATCCAGCCCACTTATTATCTTATTAAGACCCTTTGACTTTTGTTCAGCCTTTGAGAAAACCCGTTGTTGTAATGCATTGGTAAAATTATAGTTTTACCCCTTGTTTCTTATTTTTCTTTTAGAAAGGTTATGTAGTGAATTAGGACCTTCAGTTGGTTATGTAGGAGCTTTTATTCTCTTCATTGGATCAAAATGAGCTAGTTAGAGCTCATGATGGTGTTCCCATCAACGTCAAACACTTCTCCGATGAGAATGGATTGGAGAGGCATCATATCTCTCCGGGTCATAGAACTGACTGCCTAGCATCGCTTACAACACTTGGTAAACTCATGTGCATCTCTAAAAAGGGTCGGCTAGAAAAATCTTGACTGCAAAATTTTTGCAGTAGTTTTTCGGCCAAAAAAATGACCCCCACAGGCATCGTTGTGGCAGAAGGATAGCACACTGGAGATTTTCGAATCAGGGATGCATCTACGAATGATCTGATCATCCCCAATGCGAAAGAGCAATGGTAGTCCCAAAAATAGAACTTAGCCTCTAATATAAATTTGAGCTTTTGATCCTTGGATAATCCTGCAGGTAGCCTGCTTGTGACAAGATAGTTTGCGATATCAGCATACCAAGGAGACTTAACAGAGTTGATAGATAGCAGAAACTCAACCGAAAATCGATCTAATATTGGTGGGGAGTACGGAATGTAGTCTGAGTCTAACCGAGACAAGTAGTCCGCCACAACATTATGTGCCCCGGCTTTGTCGCGAATTTCGATATCAAACTCCTGCAACAGAAGGATCCATCTGATAAGGCAAGGTTTGGCATCCATCTTTGCCAATAAATGCCGAATTACAGAATGATTAGTATAGATGATAACTTTGGACCCAAGTAAGTATGACCTAAATTTCTCTAACCCAAATACTACGGCCAGCAATTCTTTCTCAGTGACTGTATAGTTACGCTGAGCCACGTTCAACGTTTTGCTGGAGTAGTATATTACAAATGGATGGCGCTCTCGACACTGGCCAAGAATAGCTATGACAGCGAACATCTCGAAGTCGAGTGACCAGTCGAGGGGTTGGAGAATAGGTGCACTGGAGACAACACTTCGCAAGGTCAAAAAGCACTGAGACACGAGGAGTCAAAATCAAAGGGTGTGTTAGTTACCAAAAGATTCGTTAATGGGCGAGCAATTTTCTAGAAATCTCAAATGAATCTTCAATAAAATCTAACATACCCTAAGAATGATCTGATTTGTCTAACCGAGCTAGGCGGAGGTAATTGCAAAATGATTTCTGACTTAGCTCAATCTACCACGAGTCCATTAGAGGAGATCTTGTGACCTAGTACAATGCCATCCCTCACCATAAAATGGCTTTTCTCCCATGAAAGTACTAGGTTAACCTCTATACATCTCCTTAGAATCTTTGTGAGGTTATAGAGACAAGACAAGAAATTGTCTGCAAACATAGAGAAGTCATCCATGAACACTTCTACGCAGTCCCCGATCATGTCTGAAAAGATGGCCATCATGCATCGCTGAAAAGTAGCTAGTGCATTGCAGAGGCCGAAAGGCATTTGTTCAAAAGCGAATGTTCCAAAAAGATACATAAAAGTTGTCTTGTCTTGGTCTTCTAGGTTTATTGCAACTTGATTGTACCCAGAGTATCCATCCAAAAAGGAGAAGAAACTATGCCTAGCTAGCTATTTGAGAATCTGATCAATAAAGGGCAAAGGAAAATGATCCCTTTTGGTAGCCGAGTTCAGCTTCCTATAGTCAATGTAGACCTACCAAGAAGTCGTGGTGCAGGTAGGGATGGATTCACCCAATTCATTTCTGATTACGGTGAGTCCCACCTTTTTGGGCACTATTTGAATGGGACTCATCTACTGGCTGTTGAAAATTGGATAGATAATGTCTACGTCCAACTATTTAATGATCTCCTTCTTGACAACCTCCAACATATTTGGATTTAGGGGTCTCTGAGCTTGTCTCGATGGTCTCACCCCTTCATCATTGTAGATATAGTGAGTGCAATATGAGGAGCGAATTCCGTAGAGATCAACAATGCCCCACTCGATAGTAGCCCTATGTGCTTACAAAATGGAGATCAATCGGTGTTCTTGATCTGGATTCAAGTGAGCATTGATAATCACTGGATATGTCTCACTTTCTCCCAGAAACATGTATTTGAGTGAATCAAGTAAGGGCTGTAGCTCTAGTAGAGGAGGGTGGGGAGGAGGGTTATACAGGGGAGGAGAGGAGACAATAACAGAAATTTGTTGATCCTGATTCATGAAGAATTCGCCTGCAGTGGTCATGTAATCCTATCTTAGGATATCAGTGTTGGATAGGATAGGATAGTCAGGATCAAGGGTGTTAGGAGAAGATGAACACCCATGATAACCAGATCCTTGTGGTGAAATGTGTATACCAGTAGTCTCAGTCCCGTGTGGATCACGATCAAAGACCCCTGATAGTAAGGATGAATGTGCCATTGGGTGGCTGCAAAGGAGCCCATTGTTCCCACAGAAAACTGAATCTTCATCGTCACTATCCTCCTCGATCAAGTCACAATCAAAGTTCTTTGAGGCCCTGAAAATGTCCAGTCTAAGCTTTTTGTTTCCAAGGGCAATCTCCATGCACCCTGATGCGCAGTTGATGTTTGCGCTGGCGATTGCCAAAAATGGGCGACCTAGAATAATCGATGCATCAAGGAGATTAGGAGGAACCTCCATATCAAGAACAAAAAAGTTCGCTGGAAATCAGAATCCTTGGACTTTTACGATCACATTTTCAACCACCCCTCTTGGTGTTTTTACAGATCGGTCAGCCAACTCTATGGTAACCAAGGTGGGCTTTAACTCCGTAAATCGAAATCGATCAAATACTGCGGTGGGAGTTAGGTTGATGGACGACCCCAAGTCAAGAAGGTCTCTATCAAAAGGGGAATCTTGCAACAAGCAGGAAATCAATGGTGTGCTCAGGTCCTTCTTCTTGGGTCATAAGTCAACTAAACTAACTACACTGAATTCCTCAGATAATACCGCTTATCGTCCGATCCTCTACTGCTGCTTTGGAGTACAATGGTCCTTAAAGAACCTAGAACAGCTAGATGTGATCTATTACTTTGAGGAGAGGGACCTGAATGTGAACTCCCTTGAGCATAGATTTCAGGTCCTCGAAATTCCGCATCCTTTTTCCGTGCTAAATCTCATGTTAGGGCTATGGGAAAAGGGACAAGAATTTTAGGGTCTAGGGGCTTCTTTCCCTTATCTAATGAAGATGGTTTGTGAGAGGAAGAGGGTTGTGAGTCATCTCGTGGTACAGCATAGGGAAAATCGTTACCCACTTGCCTAGGTAGCAAGTCTTGTGTGGTCTTTCCACTCCTTAAGGTGATAGCTTTTGCATCGGTGTGCTGTCCATGCAGGGGCAGAGGAGCAGGTTCGTCTGGGTACACAAGGTTTGGCAACAGAGGTGGCTAACCAAGCCCATAACTAGGAGGTGCGGAAGGTGCTTCCATAACAGCGTGTGCCTGCACCTGTGGTGCTTGGAATCTTGGTGGGGCACCCTGATCTACACATATCTCGGGTTTGGGATAGGTTGGGAGGGAAAAGCACCCTGTGATCTATGCTCCTGCATCATCTGGTTTTGCGTGTTCTATATGCTCTATATTTGGCCAGCCATTGCCTGCATTTTTTGGAGGTTGTCATGAGTAGATTTCTAAATAGATGCCTGCAGTTTCTCCTTTAGCGACTCCAAAGGGTCAGCCCACCTTGGAGGGTAGTTGGCAGCTTTGTGCAGCGGCTGATAGATAGAGTGTATCTGTTGCTGCTGAGATGGGAATGGCTGCTGCCTAGGATACATGTTCTACACATTTCCATATTGTCTGGTCTAGTAGTGTGGAACTTGACTCGGTCTCTGTGGATTACCAGACTAGGCGAAATTGGGATGCTGGCAGCAACTAGGGTTATATGTTTCAGAATATGAGTTGTTACGACTGTATGCCTGAATGGCATTGACATCTTCGTAAGCCGAAGATGTCTCAAATGCGAATTCATCAAAAGAATATGCACTTGCATCATCATGTGGTGCGAAACCCTGATTATACGGTGCCAGATCCATATTGTTCATGGGTTCTTGGTATGCAAGATCCTGAGAAGATGGAGAGAAAACATCCCGAGTGACTGGATATATACGAGCAGAGGGGGCTCGGGATGCTTGATAGGAGCAAGATGAAGTAGTGCTGCCAGAAGGTCCAGATCTTGCTCGCATCGATTCATCGAGCTTCTTATCGAGCAGATCCACCTTATCGAACTTTTTGGTGATAATGCCCATGTCAGCTCAGACAGATTCGGCTTGAGCTTTGTGGACATTAACTCGTTGTTGTCTAGGTCGCTAGAACTGGTTCATTGAGGTGGCATTCATCGAGTTCTCTGCAAAGGACTTGAACATTTCAAATGAGCTATTCTCATCCTTCGAGAGAAAATTCCCACCGCTAGATGCATCGGCTTGGTACCAATGTGTGTCATCCAGCCCATGGTAAAATACTTGCGCAAGGTGACATTTGGGTACACCATGGTGTGAGCACTTCCTGAGAAGATCGTGAAATCTGTCCCAGGCATCATGTGGCTTCTCCCCAGGGCCTTAAGCAAAAGTCATGATTGTGCACCTCATGGCATTTGTTCAACCGATCGGGAAGAACTTTTGGAGGAATTTGCGACGTAATTCCTCCCAGGTTCCAATTAGCCTCCCAATAGTATTCAACCAATAAGCAACTTTATCCTTGAGATAAAAAGGAAAAGGCTTCATGAGAATAATTCCAATATCAATATTCCTGGGTCGAACTGACTCTGCAATCCAACTCAGCTCTTCAAGGTGCTGGAAGGGATCCTCATTTGAGTTTCCATGGAAATGAGTCTGAATTAGACCTATGATATTCGATTTTAACTCGAATGCATCTCCACCTTCGAGAATCCGGACTTGAGGTGCTATGATTGTTGCCGCCGGATCATAGAAGTCCCACAGTTATTCTCCACGTAGTGGACGTTGCATCCTGTCAAGTGTCATAAGAATCCGATCGATGCTATGCTCATATTTATTTTCCATTCCTCGACCCTGGCTTCCAGACGAGCCATTGGGTCCTGATTCTCAGGGTCCTGACGAATTCGAGGACCACGATTAGCCATTGCAGCAAATCGGATGGAAGAATGTTGAGAAGAGAGGTCAGGCGAAAATCGCCTTCTCCCCCTTGGGTTTAGCTCCCAAGGTGCCACAAGTTCAGGTCTTAATGATCTTCTTCCTTGCATACACCAACTCAAAGGGTTAGTGTAGTCAAACAGAACAAGGCTAAGGCCTTGTTAATCGGAGTGGTCCTTTAGATCAGATGACCTGATTTTTCGTTTAAGTTTGTGTTATTGAAAATTTGGCTAGAGACCAATTGTAAGGACTTCCTGCCTCTCAGGCTAACCTGACCAATCTAGTTATGAGGGGACTATGAGGAAGGCTCTTTTTTCGACTTTCACCTCTGGTTCCGTTACCCCGCAACCACAGTCATTTGACACTGCCCCACAGGTTTAGTCACCAGGTTTTGCAGGAGAGGTTGGAACTACCCAATAGTTTCAAGCCAAATACAACTTATTTGATGTATTTTCGTGAATTCTTAACATGTTTCTTCAATGTAGTAGATGGTGAGAAATCCATAAGGTGGCTTGCCTCACTGACTAACTTTTGGGCTCATCGAAGTCCAAGTTAGTCAATGTTGTTATATTGGTTCAAGCACTTCTAAGTTCTTTTTCAAATTGTAGACCACAATTTCAAAGTATACTCTAAGGTGCGATGGAATCCAAACTATTTGAAACTTGGCAAGAAGATTCCCTTTGCAATAAGCTTATTAGAGAGTATTTTCCAAAATTTTTTTCTATTTCCAACAATTAGGTATGAAGTTTTAGCTAACTAGGGGTCAAATCTAGGATTTAGACCCTGTGTTGGTTTTTCTATTGGAAACTATATCAAATATGCTCCAAAAATTTTGTAAAAATATGTTATTGAAAGCTAATTTAAGTATCTTTCACACCTTAGAAATATTGAGTCAACCTGATTTGTATGTTAATTAGAATTAATTTTTAAATTTCATAAAGGTGTTGGTTTTACGCAATCTGACTAGTACATACTCCATAAATTTTAAAAAATTCTACAGAAGGAATTTTTATTTCGGAAAGGGTGGAATTGGAAATATAATTTGAATATCTAGTTCCAATTCAAATTTCAGGATTTTTGGAGCATTAGAAACATGGCTGTTGGATTTGAAGATAACACTTACTTTCTGGATGAATTTCTAATAGAAATGTGTGCATCTGATTTGCACAGCGCTCGCTTCGATTCGTTCACCGCTTCTCTGGTTTAATTTGCACACAAAGATAGTATGTTAGAGATGAAATCAAAAGTCACCTTGCCTCGCCGGCAATGGCACCAATTTGTTCTGGACATAGATCACGTAAAAGATGAATATGTCATAGTATAGTGCAAAATATGTCTTGACAAATAAAATTAACGGCATTGGAAGTCCCAGTCGATCACAGGGAGGCAGAAAATTGCTTTTGATTTCATGCACTTATTCTAAATCTAATTACTAAATAATAGACATAATGAATCATGATATATATATCACATAGAGCGTTTGAACATGAATTTCATAAATTAAACTAAACTAAATGATAACATGAATGTAAACTACTTATGGAATAGAATAAGGGCACCACAGGTAGAATGTGGTGGCCTTTCGGAGAGGTTGAGAGAAGCAACGATAATCCGACAGGGTGGCCCAACGGATTTTTCAGACGGAGGCAGAGAAGACGGGAAAAAGAAGAGAGAGAGAGGTAGAAGATGGAAGAAGAAAAAGAATGAAGAGAGAGTTGAGAGTTGTCCCCTCCAAGGGGAGGCCCCTAGGTCCTTTTATAGCTTTCTTTCTTCTCGTGCAAATCCTTCCTCAGTCGATTTATTCTTGTGCTACCATGTGGCACTCTGTGCCTCCTTGGATGCAGATCACACGGCTCCTACCTTCTCATTTTCGCTTTTACTGCATGGCTTCAAATCCTGCCCTAACATTGGCCGCAGCACTGCACCTTCGTAAATCCTAAGTGCAATTCATGCACCTTCTTGATCTTGCAACAACCCGCACGATCGCGCAACGTGGATGCATCCTAGGACTTTAATCGGGCATACCTGCCTGCACGCACCCGCCCGCGACGTCGCATTAATTTTTGCAAAGCATAGGGCTCGAACCCACGTCCCACGCATACATGCACACGCAGGCATAAGGCAATGCACTGCGCAAAGCCTTTATCATATATACCTGCTTATTTATATTCATACTGTTCGAATCTGGGTGGCGACGTGGTGCGTCCGTGGCAGTTGGATGAAGATCCAACGGCCCACAATGCGAGGAGAGGTGCCTTCAGGAGTTGGGGGCACGGCGAGGGGCGACTGTGATGGTGCCACGTGGTGCCATCGTGGCCGTCTATTCTTCTTCTCTTTATATCTGATGACATAGGCCTCCAATTAAGTTGATTTTTGCACCGTTGGACTACGAACGTCGATCTGAATCCATCCGTGCAGTTGGATTTGTCATCTGAGGTCTAGGTCTTCTTCGATTCGCCCCTTGGATCTTGCTTTTCTGCGGACTCCCTAGGGTGCTACGGGAGTCTGATTGATGCGATCTTGGATGTGTTGGACTCCCATCGTTATTCTGAATAGATCCATAATGTTGGGTCGTTCATCTACACCCCTGGATTACCTGTAATCATTAATACCTCTCAATTAACATAGTTTAATACATAAAACTCATATATCAACTATGATGCAGAATACGATGCGTATGCATGCAGAATGTTCATGTTAAGCTAGGTTCTAGCTTAATTCAAGCCAGTTAGGGCCTATGATTGCTGTGTAATCATACTCCCATGCCTAAATCTTGCTAGTCCCTAGCAAGTGCAAGACTAAATGCATTTTATCAAGAGTTAAACTAATGATTTATTTCTTTTTGTTTTATCCAAAAATTCAGAATCTAGATAACCATTAATATATAATGTTGTAGCTCCTGCAACGGATCCAAGCAAAGAGTCGATATACATTTAAAGCTTGTACTTGACCCCTAGTAAAATTCTGTCAGGATAGGCAAACCTCTTCTTTCGTGGTTACAAAATATTTTCTAATTTTAGCCCTAGCGTTTGATTTGGGTAGGAGATGTCTGAATTAATTAGATTTGTATTTCGTGGCTCACTCTCTTCTGGTGCTTCTTACAGACTAGTATTTCAGAATTTAGATTTTCAAATTATTGAATAAATCAACTTAAAGAGGGGCTAGAAAAATTATGCTCTCTTTAATCTTTTGTACTCTTCTCTCTTTTTTTCTTTTCCTTCCTGAGCTCACATCTCAGCAGATTTCCAAATGTTTTTGGTCGTCTCACATGGCATGACACTTTAGTTAGGTTCTGATAACCCTACAACTAAGTCAGAAGCCCTCAGCCCGTATTCAGGCAGTCAGAAATACAGGAACAAGTTAAGGATGTACTTGGTGGTTCGTGAGGGTGGTAGGTGCTTTTGCCTCAAAACATTTAACTTGACTCACATCACACAACTGTTTTACATAACACCTTTTTCTTATTTTTTTTTCTTTTATTTTTTTCTTCTTTTTTTTATTTTTTTTCCACCAAACAACTCTTTTGTATGGAATTCTATAGGCACAATGCCACAACATGACATACTACTGTATTTATCAGCACAACATAACATGGCATACATACTTTTATAGGTAAGGCAATCTTGGGGATTTTTGGGATGACCAAGAGGATCTTGGGTGGCTTATGTGGTGGAAGTGCCTATTCTCAGAACCGGGTAGGGAACGGATAGGATGACGTATTTCTGACCTTGACATCAGTACCCTCCTTTAGTCGAGGTTTTCGTAGAGGATGGTCGTGACCATCCACCTCAGTCCCAGTTTTATCAGAACCCGCTCTCTTAGTTTTTGCCTTATTTGGTAGCTCTCATGTGGAATTTCTCGCAGATTTAGTATGTAAGAAGTAAGAGCCAAAACTATGCCCAACTCCAAGTGTCATTATTCAATTATTAAAGATTCCTTATACTAGCCTTAGAGCACCAGTAAACTCTCTGCTCTCACCTCACATATATTTTGGTGGAGCTACTAGAAGATAGTTCACCTGACTCCCTGATTATTGTCCAAGGGTTCAGGAGAGGAAGCGATGCTTCTTCTCGACAAACTAGAGATGTCTATTGATTTTCGCAGGGGATCCACTGCAAAATCTACATGCAAGTATGAAATTATAGTAGATTCTAAATCTAGGAATCTACTAAAGAATAAATCTTTAATAAAACCACTTGATAAAGCTATCTAATCCCCCAATTGTTGGCAGAAAATTTTCAATTTTTTATGGACTACCCCCCCCATGCCTAAGTGTTTGCATGTCCTCATGCATGAATAAAAGAAATTGGAATAAGGCTGGGTGTATGTAGATAGAAATCACCTGGAACTGCTTCTGAGTTATCATTTAGCTCATGCCATCACTGAATGCCATACAAAATATGCAAAAAAATATGCAAAACATTACGCAAAAATGAAATATGCTATGTATATATGGTATGTATATATGTATTCGTGCTAAGTTTAACGCCTCCAGCTGGGCAACTCATCAGTCATATGTCCTCAAGAAGATGTATCATTTCGTCAGCAAGAGGAGGTTCCTTGGCAAAGAATGGTTTGAGGCATTGGCCATTAACCGTAAAAACGTGCCCAGATTTTGGGTCTCTAAATTGGACCGCCCCGTAAGGATACGTGTGGACCACCAGAAACGGCCCAGTCCACTTGAACTTGAGCTTTTCTACAAAGAATTTGAGTCGAGAGTCAAATAACCAAACCTGCTGGTTAGGTGGGAACTCCTTCCTCCGGATGTGTTGATCATGGAAATCTTTTGTCTTGTCCTTGTATATTTTTTCATTCTCATATGCTTCCTGCCTAATCTCCTCTACCTCACTGAGCTGGAGCTTTCTTTCATAGCCTCTGGCATCAAGGTTAAAATTACACTTCTGCACGACCCAAAAGGGATGGTGCCCCAGCTCCACAAGAAGGTGATAGGCCTTTCCATACACCATGTGGTATGGTGACATTCTGTGCAGGGCCTTGTATGTATTCCGATATGCCCATAGTGCATTGATCAACCGATCGGACCAATCCTTCCTATCAGGTCTGACTGTCTTTTGAAGGACAAGCTTGATTTGACGATTTCATACTTTAGCCTGCCATTGGATTGTGGGTGATACGGGGTATCAATGCGGTGTTGCACCCCGTATTTCTTCAATAATGACCTGAAATGGGCATGGATAAAGTGGCTTCCTCCATCACTTATCAGGGCACGGGGAACTCCAAATCTCGCAAAAATAAACTCTCGGACAAAGGATATAACAGTCTTATAATCAGCTCGTCTTGCCGGGATGGCTTCTACCCACTTTGAGACATAGTATACTGTGAGGTGTATGTACACAAAGCCATGCGAGTTCAGGAAGGGGCCCATAAAATCGATTCCCCGGACGTCGAACACTTCTACAATGAGAAAGGATTGGACAGGCATCATATCTCTCTAGGTCATAGAACCGACTGGCCGGCATCACTTATAGCACTTGGCATACTCGTGTGTATTTCTGAAAATGGTCGGCCAGAAAATTCCCGACTGCAAAACTTTTGCAGTGGCTTTTCAACTTGAGAAATGACCCCCATAAGGATAGCACACTGGAGATTTCTGAATCAGGGATGCATCTACGGATGGTCTGATCAGCCCCAATGCGAAAGAGCAATGGGTCATCCCAAAAATAGAACTTAGCCTCTAATATAAATTTGAGCTTTCGATCCTTGGACAATCCCATAGGTAGCCTGCCTACGACAAGATAGTTTGCGATATCAGCATACTAAGCAGACTCAACAGAGTTGATAGATGGCAGAAACTCATCCGGAAATCAGTCTGATATTTACGGGGAGTATGGAATGTAGTCTAGGTGTACCCAAGACAAGTGGTCTACCACAACATTATGTGCTCCGACTTTGTCACAGATTTCAATATCAAACTCCTGCAATAGAAGGATCCATCTGATAACGCGGGGTTTGGCATCCTTCTTTGCCAACAAATGGCGGAGGGTAGAATGGTCAGTGTAGATGATAACTTTAGACCCAAGTATGACCTAAATTTCTCCAATACGAATACTACGGCCAACAATTCTTTCTCAGTGACTGTAAAGTTACGCTGAGCCTTATTCAACATTTTGCTGGCGTAGTATATTACAAATGGATGGTGCTCCCGACATTGGCCAAGAATGGCTCCGACAGTGAAGTCAGAATTGTCACACAACATCTCGAAGTCAAGTGACCAGGCGGGGGGCTGGAGAATAGGTGCACTGGAGATAGTGCTTTGCAAGGTCTCGAAAGCGCTGAGACACGAGGAGTCAAACTTAAAGGGCATGTTAGTTACCAGAAGATTCGTTAACGGGTGAGCAATTTTCAAGAAATCTCGAATGAATCTTCGATAAAATCCAACATGCACTAAGAATGATTTGATTTGCCTAACAGAGCGAGGCAGAGGTAATCACAAAATGATTTCAGACTTAGCTTGGGTGACCTTGAGTCCATTAGAGGAGATCTTGTGACCTACTACGATGCCACCCCTCCCCATAAAATGGCTTTTCTCCCATGAAAGTACTAGGTTAACCTCTATACATCTCCTCAAAATCTTTGTGAGGTTATTGAGACAAGATGAGAAATCATCTCCAAGCATGGAGAAGTCATCCATGAACACTTCTACATAGTCCTCGATCATGTATGAAAAGATGGCCATCATGCATCGCTGAAAAGTAGCTAGTGCGTTGCAGAGGCTAAAAGGCATCCATTTAAAAGTGAATGTTCCAAAGGGACACATAAAAGTTCACTTGTCTTGGTCTTCCACGTTGATTGCAACTTGATTGCACCCAGAGTATCCGTCCAGAAAGAAGAAGAAACTACGCCTACCTAGCCATTTGAGAATCTAATCAATAAAGGGCAAAGGAAAATGATCCTTTTTGGTAGCCGAGTTTAGTTTCCTATAGTCAATGCAAACCTGCTAAGAAGTCATGGTGCGGGTTGGGATGGATTCACCCAATTCATTTCTGATTATGGCGAGTCCCGCCTTTTTGGGCACTATTTGAATGGGACTCATCAACTGGCTATCGAAAATTGGATAGATAATGTCTACATCCAGCCATTTAATGATCTCCTTCTTGACAACCTCCAACATATTTGGATTTAGGGGTCTCTGAGGTTGTCTCGACGGTCTAACCCCTTCATCAGTGTAGATATGGTGAGTGCAATATAAGGGGCAAAATCTGTGGAGATCAGTAATGCCTCACCCGATAGTAGTCCTATGTGCTCGCAAAATGGAGATCAACTAATGTTTCTGATCTGGAGTCAAGTGAGCATTGATAATCACTGGATATGTCTCACTTTCTGCCAAAAACATGTATTTGAGCGAATCAGGTAAGGGCTGTAGCTCTAGTAGTGGAGGGTGGGGATGAGGGTTATGTAGGGGAGAAGAGGAAACAATAATAGAAATTTGCTGATCCTGATTCATGAAGAATCCTCCTACAGTGGTCATGTAATCCTGTCTTGAGATATCAGTGTTGGATAGGACAGGATAGTCAGGATCAGGGGTGTTACGAGTCGATGAACACCCATGACGACCAGAACCATGGGATGAAATATGTATATCAGTAGTCTCAGTCCCGTATGGATCATGATCAAAGACCTTTGATAGTGAGGATGAATGTGCCATTGGGTCACTGCAGAGGAGCCCAATGTTCCCATAGGAAGCTAAATCTTCGTCGTCACTATCCTACTCGATCAAGTCACAACCAAAGTTCTTTGATGCCCTGAAAATGTCCAGTCTAAGCTTTTCATTTCCAAGGGCAATCTCCATGCACCCTGATGCACAGTCGATGTTTGCGCGAGCGGTTGCCAAAAACGGGCAGCCTAGAATAATCGGTGAATCATGAAGATTATGAGGAACCTCCATATCAAGAACAAAAAAGTCCGCTGGAAAGCAGAATCCTTGTACTTTTACGATCACATTTTCAACCACCCCCCTCGATGTTTCTACAGATCGATCAGCCATTTGTATGGTAACCGAGGTGGGCTTCAACTCCCCAAATCAAAATCGATCAAATACTGCGGAAGGAGTTCGATTGATGGATGACCCCAAGTCAAGAAGGGCTCTATCAAAAGGGGAATCCTGCAACAAGCAGGAAATCAATGGTGTGCTCGTGCCCTTATTTTTGGGTGGTAAGTCAGCTAAAATAACTGCACTGGCTTCCTCAGATAATATCGCTTGTCATCCGATCCTCTGCTGCCGCTTCGGAGTACAATAGTCCTTAAAGAACCTAGCAACAGCTGGGATGTGATCTATTGCTTCAAAGAGAGGGACCTGAATGTGAACTTCCTTGAACATAGATTTCAGGTCGTCGAAATTTCACGTGTCCTTTTTTACTGAATCACGTTTTACGGCTGCAGGAAAAGGGATGGGAATTTTAGGGTCTAAGGGCTTCTTTCCCTTATCTAATGAAGATGGTTTGTGAGAGGAAGAGGGTTGTGAGTCATCCCGTGGTACAACATAGGGACAATCGTTACACGCTTGCCTAGGTAGTGGGTCCTATGTAGTCTTTCCACTAATTTAAGTGACAGCTTTTTCATCGGCGTGATATCCATGATGGGTAGAGGAATGGGTTCGTCTGGATACGCAAGGTTTGGCAACAGAGGTGGCTGACCGAGCCCATAACTAGGAGGTGCAGAAGATGCTTGCATAACAGCGTGTGCATGCCCCTGTGGTGCTTGGAATCTAGGCAGGGCACCCTGATTCTATACATATCTCTAGTTTGGGACAGGTTGGGAGGGCAAAGCTCCCAGTGATCTATGCTCCTGCATCATCTTGTTTTGTGTGTTCTATATGCTCTGTATTTGGTCAGCCATTGCCTTCATTATTTGGAGGTTGTCATGAGTAGATTTTCATATGGATGCCTGCAGTTCCTCCTTTAGCGACTCCAAAGGTTTGACCTGCTTTGGAGGGTAGTTGGCAGCTTGGTGCAGCAGTTGATAGATAGAGCGTGTCTGTTGCTGCTGAGATGAGAATGGCTGCTGCCTAGGATACGTGTTCTGCACATTCCCATATTGTCTGGTCTGGTAGTGTGGAACTTGACTCGATCTCTGTGGATTACCGGACCAGGCGAAATTGCGATGTTGGCGCCAACTAGGGTTATATGTTTTAGAATACAGGTTGTTACAGCCATATCCCTGAATGGCATTGACATCTTCGTTAGCCGAAGATGTCTCAGATGCACATTCATCAAAAGAATATGCACTTGCATCATCAAGTGGTGCAAAACCTTGATTTTACGGTGCTAGATCCATATCGTTCATGGGTTCCTGGTCTGCAGGATCCCAAGAAGATGTAGAGAAAACATCATGAGTAACCGAATATATATGAGCAAAGGGGGCTTAGGATGCTTGAGAGGAGTTAGATGGAGCAGTGTTTCCAGAAGATCTAGATCTCGCTCGCATCAATTCATCGAACTTCTTATCGAGCAGATCCACCCTACCCAGCTTTTTGGTGAAAATGTCCATGTCAGCTCTGGCAGATTCAGCTTGAGCTTCATGGACATTAACTCATTGCTTTCCAGGTCGCAGGAACTGGTTCATTGAGGCGGTGTTCATTGAGTTTTACGCTAAGGACTCGAACAGTTCAAATGCGCTGTTCTCGTCCTTCGCGAGAAAATTCCCACCGCTAGATGCATCGGCTAGGTACCGATTGTGTCATCCAACCCATGGTAAAATACTTGCGCAAGGTGCCATTTGGGTACACCATGGTGTGGGCACTTCCTAAGAAGATCGTGAAATCTGCCCCAGGAATCATGTAGCTTCTCTCTAGGGCCTTGAGCAAAAGTCATGATTGTGCGTCTCATGGCATTTGTTCGACCGATCGGGAAAACTTTTGGAGGAATTCGCGACGTAATTCCTCCCAGGTTCCAGTTGGCCTCTCGATGGTCTTGAACCAATAAGTAGCTTTATCCTTGAGAGAAAAAGGAAAAATCTTCATGAAAACAATTCCAATATCAATATTCCTGGGTCAAACTTACTCTGCAATCCAACTCAAGTCTTCGAGGTGCTAGAAGGGATCCTCATTCGAGTTTCCTTGGAAATGAGTCTGAATTAGACTTATGATATTCAGCTTTAACTCGAATGCGTCTCCACCTATGGGAATCTAGACCTGATGTGCTATGATTATTGCCATCGGATCATAGAAGTCATGCAGTTATTCCCCGCATGGTGGATGCTGCATCCTATCAAGTGTCGTGAGAATCCAATCAATGCTTTGCTCATATTTCTGTTCTGTTTCCTCGACCCTGGCTTCCAGACAAGCAATTGGGTCTTGATTCTCAGGGTCCTGACAAATTCGAGGACTAGGATTAGCCATTGCAGCTAATTGGATGGAAGAAGGTTGAGAAGAGAGGTCGAGCAAAAATCGCCTTCGCTGCCTTGGGTTTGGCTCGCAAGGTCCCACAAGTTCAGGTCTTAATGACCTTCTTCCTTGCATACACCAACTCAAAGGGTTGCTGTAATCAAGTAGGGCTAAGGCCTTGTTAGTCAGAGTGGCCCTTCAGATCAGATGACCTAATTTTTCGTTTAAGTTTGTGTTATTGAAAATTTGGCTAAAGACCAACTGTAAGGAATTCCTACCTCTCACGCTAACCCGGCTAGTCTGGTTACGAGGGAACTACGAGGAAGGTTCTTCCTTCAGCTTTCACCTCCGGTTCCATTACCCCGCAACCACAGTCATTTGACACTGCCCTGCAGGCTTAGTCACCAGGTTTTGTAGGAGAGGTTGGAACTACCTAGTAGTTTCAAGCAAAATGCAGGTTATTTGATGTATTTTCGTGAATTCTTAACCTATTTCTTCAATGTAGTAGATGGTGGGCAATTCACAAGGTGGCTTGCCTCACCGACTAACTTTTGGGCTCGTCGAAGTCCAAGTAAGTCAATGTAGTCTTATTGGCTCAAGCACTTCTAAGTTCTTTTTCAAATTGTAGACCACAATTCAAAAGTATACTCTAAGGTGAGATGGAATCCAAATGATTTGAAACTTGGGAAGAAGATTTCTTTTGTAATAAGCTTTTCAGAGAGTATTTTTCAAAAATTTTTTCTATTTCCAACAATTAGTTATGAACTTTTTGCTAACCAGAGGTCAAATCTAGGATTTTCACCCTGTGTTGGTTTTTCTATTGGAAACTATATCAAATAAGCTCCCAAAATTTTGTAAAAATATGATATTGAAAGCTAATTTGATTATCTTTCACACCCAAGAAATTTTGTGTCAATCTAATTTGTATGTTAGTCAAAATTAATTTTTAAAATTCATAAATGTGTCACTTTCAAGCAATCTGACCAGTATGTACTCCACTAATTTATAAAAATTCTACCAAAGGAATTTCTTTTGGAAAAGCTGGTATTGGAAAGATAATTTGAATATCTAGTTCTAGTAAAAATTTCAAAATTTTTGGAGCATTAGAAACACGACTGTTGAATTTTGAAGATAACTCCTACTTTCTGGCCAATTTTCTAATAGGAATGTGTGCACTTGATTTCCGCAGCGCCCGCTTCGATTTGTTCATCAAATCTCTGGTTTAATCTACACACAAAAATAATATCTTAGAGATGAAATTAAAAGTTGCCTTGCCTCCCCGACAACGACGTCAATTTGTTCGAGGTGTAGATCACGTAAAAGATGAATATGTCGTAGTATAGCACGAAATACGTCTCGACAAATAAAATTAATGTAACTCGGAGTCCAGGTAGATCATAGGGAGGCAGAAAAATGCTTTTGATTTCATGCACTTATTTAAATCTAATTACAAATAATGGACACAATGAATCATGATATATATATCACATAGAGCGTTTGAACATGAATTTCATACATGAAACTAAACAAAATGATAACATGAATATAAACTACTTATGGAATAGAACAAGGGTACCACAGGTAGATCGTGGAGACCTTTTGGAGAGGTTGAGAGAAGTAGTGACAACCCGAGAGGGTGGCCCAACAGATTTTTAGACGGAGGCAGAGAAGACGGGAAGAAGAAGAAGAGAGAGAGGTAGAAGAAGGAAGAGGAAAAAGAATGAAGAGAGAGTTGAGAGTTGTCCCCTCTAAGGGGAGGCCCTTAGGTCCTTTTATAGCTTTCTTTCTTCTCGTGTAAATCCTTCCCCGGTCGGTTTATTCTAGTGCTACCATGTGGCACTCTGTGCGCCCTCAGATGCAGATCACATGGCTCCTGCTCTCCCGTGCCTTTGCATTTTCGCTTTTGCCGCATGGCTTCAAATCCTGCATTAACATCAACTACAACACCGCACCTTCGCAAATCCTAAGCACGATTCACGCACCTTCCTGATCTCGCAACAACCCGCATGATTGCGCCACGTGGATGCATCCCAATCCTCCAATCACGCAAACCCGCCTACATGCGCCCGCCCGTGACGCCGCATTAATTTTTGCATAGCACAGGGCTCGAACCCCTGTCCCACACATACGTGCGCGCACGTGCACAGGCCAACGCACTGTGCAAAGCCTCTAGCATATATATGTGCTTATTTATATTTATACTAATCAAATCTGGGTGGCGATGTGGCACGTTCATGGCCGTTGGATGAAGATCCAACGGGCCACGCTGTGAAGAGAGGTGCCTTCAGGAGTTGGGGGCACGGTGAGGGGCGGTTGTGATGGTGCCATGTGGCAGCGTCGTAGCCATCCATTTTTCTTCTCTTTATATTTGATGATGTAGGCCTCCAATTAAGTTGATTTCTACATCGTTGCATTGCAAACATCAATTCGAAACCATCCGTGAGATTGGATTTGTCATCTAAGGTTTTGATCTTCTTCAATTCATCCCTTGGCTCTTTCTCTTCTACAGACTCCCTATGGTGCTACGAGAGTCTGATTGATGCGATCTTGGATGCATTGGACTCCCATTGTTATTCCGAACAAATCCATAAGGTTGGATCGGTCATCTGTAGCCCTGGATTACCTACAATCATTAATACCTCTCAAATAGCATAGTTTAATACATAAAACACATATATCAACTATGATGTAGAATACGATGCGTATGCATGTAGAATGTTCATGTTAAGCTAAGTTCTAGCTTAATTTAGGTGAGTTAGGGCCTATGATTGCTGTGCAATCACCTACTTCATGAACATTGAATTGTAAGTTTGAAGTTCTACAAAATGTGTTCATGAGAAGCTTGATTAAAAGAGTTTTCACTCATTTCTTCAAATAAGTCATAGGCACTCTCAGCATCTTATTCAAGAAATTGTCACCACACGAGGCATAAATGAAACATTGGATTTCATCTTCTAATCCATGATAGAGGATCTACATGAGCTGCCATAAAGGAATCTTGTGGTGCGGGTAGGTTCTTAAGAGATCTTGAAATCTTTCCCAAGAATCATGAAAAGTATTGCCAGATTTTTGTTGAAAGGTCATAATAGATCTTCATAGGGAATTAATACAACCTATGGGAAAGAATTTTTGAGGAAGGCACTCTTGAGCTGAGGCCATGTGGTGATTAGACGACCAATGGTCCTAAACTAGTAAGTGACCTTATCTTTAAGAGATAATAGAAATAGCCACATCAGCAATAGGTCTTCTTGCACATTTCGAGAACCGGTTGTTTGTGCAAGAAGAGTTAGCTCTTCAAGGTGGCTGAATGGGTCTTCCCTTGGAAGGACATGGAAATCTTTAATTAGGTTTAGGACCGCCAGCTTGATCTCAAAGTCCCCTTCAGGTATAACATCCCCTGGTTGTTCCTCATAATAGGAAGGATCATAAAAATCTTTTAGAGGAATGATAGGCTGCTAATGGGGTGGTGGGTTTGGCCTTTGGTTGGCTAGGTTTTGGATATTCCTAGTCAACACTTGTTGATTGGCATTAAGTTGAGCAACCTGCTCAACAATCAAGGTGTAGAGATCAGGCGAGGGGGCTTGATGTTGTGATTGAGGCAAACCAGCATTAGGAAGCTCCACATGTGGGAAGTCAAAGGTGGGGGCTGTTTTAGGTGGAAGGGTCAGAATTAGGATTAGAAGTGGGATTAGAGGTGGAAGTGGAAGGGTTAGTGGACCTATTTTGTTGATTTTTCATTTTTTAGAAGACAGAAAAAGTGATTTTTTGTACGGGGGGCAAAATCAAGTGGTCCCTCCAAGTGCGGATTTTGAGATCATCACCCGTGCATGGAAGAATGGGAGGGGAGAAGAGATGGAGGTGAGAGAAAGTGTGTAATCAATCAAACAAAATTCTAAACCTAACTTAAATGTGACTCTGTAAAAAATAACATATGACTTAATCTACCTAGAAAATAAGAAATCAATAGTGAATACCCGTTCTATCAACAAATCTGGCCAAGTTGCATAAGGGCAGGTTTGGGCCCAAGCATTTCCCAAGAAAGTCCCAAGGGGCTTATGCAAACCCGCGCCTGGTCGTTTGACATGACCCCTTAGCCTGACACCAGATATAGGTGACAAAATTGATATTAACTAGAGAAAACTTATGACCTGAATAGTAAGCCTAAGTTGATGAAACCTTAGCGGTCAAATTGCTATAATTTTTAGTTAAGTCTAGGAGACTAAATTGCACATGGAATGTGGAGGGCGTTGATTTGGGTAATGCTCTGTTATTTCAATTTTTTTGTGTGTGAAAGAATAGAAAGTGATTCTAATAGCAAACAAGTTGTCACATAATTTTTCTTTGTTTTTCTACTTTTAGAATTTGATTTAGCTTAGTGTATTTTTGGATTTTCCTTTTATAGTTTCAAACAAGTTTGAGATTCCACAAATGAAAGGAAATAAAGTTATATTGGTGAAGATAAGTTTCCTTTAATTTGTTGGTTTCTAGAAATGAAAAAAACCTTAATCAATTAAATCCTAAGCAGAAATTTAATTATCAATGAGTTTATTCTTTTCAGTTTAAGTAGTGGTCCAAAATATGCAAGAAACACCACTACTATAAGGAAAATCAAATAAGGATTCAAAAAAATATTTTTTAGTGATTTTAGGAATTTGTTTGATAATTTTAAAGAATTTTTCTTTGTGCTTGTTTCAAAGTCTAAAAATGATACCCAAGGGTATTTTGGGCTTTTTAGTACCACCACTTACCACAGAAAAATTTTGTAATTTTATATGTTATGTAGAATTTTACAAGGATTCCATAAATCTAGACTTCACAAAAATTAAATGAGCATAAAAAATCTTAAAATTCACAGACTGTACGAAAATTGTAAGATTAGAGGAGGTGACCCCTCTGTAGTCCACGAAATTTCAAAAATGTTATACAAATCCAATTGCTATGAAATTTGGAAAGGATGTTCCCCACTTGATTTGGAATCATTGGATGAAATTTCAAGATTTCTAGAGGCTTGTGGTGTTGGGAATTGATTTTTGAATTCCATAAAGAAGTTTGGACTCGAAAAGCAGACTTCCAACACTTGAAGTGAGTGGTATTTAATGATGCAAACAAACAATCAATTGAATTTTAAATGAAACCACTCCACATAACATAGTTGTTTGAGATCCTGAAAACCAAGTTTAATGTGTTTTGATAGTTTTTAGGGCTATGTGTGACTAGAAAGAGGAACCAACCTCAATTTTCGTAGGAAGACAAGGAATTGCAAGCTCTTCCTTCTTGAATCCTACTTTCTTCCTATAGTTCCTGCGCACACGAGAGAGAGAAAGACAAGGGGAAGGGATCCACTTATCAAGAAAAAGACTAAATGAATGCAAAGCCGTGCCTCTCTATCAACGGCACCAAAAAGTGATACGGATTTTTACACGGTTTGTAAAATTAGGGTTTTATCATTGTAATGCATAAAAATCGAGTCGCTTTTAAATTTATAAACCCTCAATAGCGAAGTATCTACCGTCATCCAAGGAGACCAAATATTTGCAAAATATGTCTCTTACTTGGAAATGGAAATCAAATTTCTTTTTGATCTTTTCAATTTTATAATTTTAGTAGTTTTGAAATGATGAGAAACAAGCGAATTGTTGATAGTGAGAAAGTAGCCAACACCTAATTTACTACACTACTACTAAGGTGACAAGTGGAGCCTCTCCCTAAGCTCACCCGAGGCACGTGGAGGCCTAAAGCAATTATGGAGAGGGAGTGAAAAAAAATGCCAGACAAAATTCTAAAAGACTATGCAACAAAAAGATAACTAAAGGCAACTTGAATTGATGGAAATTGTTTACACAAAACCTATAAAGGAATGCTTCTACTCTACTTGAGAATATGACAAAAGAGAAACACAAATCCTCTATATAAAATGGTGAAAAAGAGGGGGCTTCTTGCTCCAAGACAAGTAGCTCCTTAACTTGAAAAGTGGGCTCCTTCATCTCCTTCTGTGAAAGGCTCCTCCTGGAAGGTGTCCTCCAAGATAGTTGCAAGCCCAAGGGGGGTGTGCACTTGCTTCTCCCAAGGGTGGATGTCCACCGTAAAAACTCCTCCTTTGTTTGGTCGTCCTCCTATTGATGGATTGCTCCTCCTCCAAGGCATGGCATAAGGTGAAGGAATGGGAAGAAGAAGGCACCAAGGGGGTAGGTGATGTGCCCCCTTAATCTTTTTCTCTCTTCCTTCTCCTTGGCCATGGGTTATGGGTGGAATTACAGTGGAAAATATACTATGGGAGGATGACAAAAATGGTGGTGGTTAAGGGTCTTTTTATAGAATACTAAGGAGGGTATAGGTGGCTCTTGGAATGGATGGCTAGAATGGGATTTGGGATGGTGGTTAAGGATCCTATGGTGGAGATCATTTGGCTCCAACTCAGGAGACTTATAGGGGGTAGTTATGGTGGTGTTGGTGGCTATTGGTGGTGGAGAGACACCACCAAATTGGCACCAACTTGAAGTTTCTAAAAGGAGGTCCTAGGTGAATGGTGGAGATGATTTTAAGGAGAAGTGTATGGTGGAGATGAAGGGAATTTTGGAGGGAAAAGTTGGCACCAAAGAGGGGGTGGTTGTGGCGTTTCCGGCACCAACCTTTTATGCCCTTTGGTGGTGGTTGAGGGGTGAAGAGGTGGCTATTTTGTGGCACCAACTTGGAGTAGGGTGGAGCTAGCTTAGGTGAGCTTAGGTAGGGTTTAGTTGGTGGAGCTAGTTAGGTAGGGTTTTAGGGTATTGGATTGCCAAGGGAGCTGGAGTTTAGCTAAGCTAAGCTAGCTAAGCTATCTTAGCTAATAGTAGAGTAGAAGAGTAGGCAAATGGAGCTATGGTCTGACGAGAGAAGCTGGACAGAAGAAGTTTGGAGCTGAACTGGAGCAGGTGACTATTGAAGAGGGTGGCATGGAGCTACTTTAGCTACCTTTGCTTGCTAGTTCTTTGCTAGCTGCTAAGCCAAGCTAAGTAAGCTGGCTTCTACTGAAATGAGCTGAGGTGAGTTGGGTCTGATGCTCCTGGGGAGGATCTAGCTAGTTAAGGTAGATAAGGTTGCTTAGCTCAACTAAGTTGAGCTAAGCTATGTCTCTGGGAGCTGGACTTGAGCTTCCTGTGCTAAGATGAAGTCATCTTCGGCTAGCTAGAGTTCAGTGGAGCTGGATGTAGCTAGACCTAAGCTGGGGTGAGCTCCAGTCAACTCAGCTAAGTTAGCTAGAGCTTCTAGTGAACTGATGGGAGCTAAGATGAGCTAGACTCAACTAAGTTGAGCTGACTTGGGCTAAGGTGAGATAGGAAGAGCTCTCTTGAGCTGCCATTCAGCTAAGATGAGCTGAATGGAGCTGGGATGAGCCAACCATAGTTCAAGTGAGCTGGATTCTAGCTATGGTGAGTTGGATCAAGCTGAGTTCCAGTTGGTTTGAGCATCTCCTTCACTAGTTGCCTTCCTGAGTGCTAATTTTTTAGGGATCTGACAATCTGTAAATCCCAAACACTCATGCCTAACCTAATTGATGCCTAAATGCAACCTAGAAACCTATTTGCGGAGCAAAATCCTAAGAGCTAGGTTTGCTTTAATGCATATGACTGATGATAAATTGGTGTTTATCAGGACTGAGATCCAATAGGGCACGATCAAAAGAAGTGCCATTGATGATCACTTGAATCAGGGGAGTGCCTGATCTTTCTTTTTTTGGGGCAATTTTCTTTGCATAACTAGGCTAACTACCTCTGGGAGAATCACCTTTCCAAAATTTCTTGGCTGCCTTTTGGGAGTACATAAATCCTTTAAAAATTTTATTTAGGCAGGAATATATTTTATGGCATCAAGAAGAGGGATATTTATTTCTACTTGCCCAAAAAGATCCATCAATTCCTTATCAGTGGGCTCGGATTTCTTTTTCTTATTCTTTGTTGAGTGAAGGGCTCATGGGAAAGGTATGGGGTTGTCCTTTCTTGCAGTTGATGGTTCCTAAATGGGGTTAGCGGGGAAAGAGGAGGAAGAGTTGGTCAACTTTTCTCTAGAGATGGTTTCAGGCATAGGATCATTAGTAGTTTTCCCATTCCTCAGAATGACTGCATTTGCAATATGGTTGTTTCTGGGAGGAGGTTGGGAAGTTTGATTTTGATTGAAACCTAGTGGGTGCTGAGGTGCTCGGTAGATAGGTTGTTTGGGATACCCGCCTTGATATTGGTTCCATTAGTTATTTGGGTTGAGCATGGGCAGAAATGGAAAATTGCCAGTAGGTCTGTGATTAGGAGTGACCTTGACTTGATTCTGTAAATTGGTTACCATGCGGGTCACTTTCGTCATTTGATTCTGCATACCTTGCAGAGTTTTCATGACTTGGGCATTGATATCTTCTTGAGATGGCCCAAGTTGATACATGTTCTGCCCATAAGTCCCAAATTAATTTTGCTTAGGGAACGGAACTTGATTCGGGGCTTTCCAGGAGGAGTTCGAGTTTTTCCTCCAATTTTGATTGTAACAGTTGGAGGAATTTCTATATTGCTCTTGGAGAGCCAAAATGTTTTCAGTGCTAGGGTTAAAAGGATTTTGATTCATGAAATCAAAGGTCCTAATCAAGTCTTGTGAGAGTTCAGGAGAATACTGCTGCTCAGCTGGGATAGCACCAATATTATGCAGATTCTCTCCTCATAAGGTTAGGGGGTTTGGGTAAGGAGCTTGTTTCTTAGTCAGCTTTTCTTCCATCTTTTCTAGGTGAATTTGCATCTAATCCAATCTTTGTGCAATCATTTGCAAGTCATCTTGTGTGACTGGAATTGACGTAGATTTGGAGTCAATTTCATTTACTTTAAGTCTTGTGTTAGTTGTCCTACGAAATGTATCCATTGAAGCCAAGTTGAATGAGTTTTCACTCATTTCTTCAAAAAAAAGGTAGGCACTATCAACATGTTTGTTAAGAAAGTTCCCCCCACATGAGGCAACCACGAACCGTTTTAATTGATCTTCTAATCCATGATAGAAGTTCTGCACTAGTTGCCATTGAGGAATCTCATGGTGGGGGCAACTCCTTAGTAATTCTTGAAATCTCTCCCAAGACTCATGGAGAGATTCATTGGATTTTCGCTGAAAGGTCGTAATAGATCATCTTAAGGCATTTGTACGACCGATCGGCAAAGTGCTTTTCAAATGGGGCCAGGTAGTAATGGGATGTGCAACCGTTCTTAGCCAATAGGATGATTTGTCTTTTCGGGAGAGAGGGAAAAGTCTCATGAGCCACAAGTCTTCGTGCATATTGTAGGAATGGGTGGTTTGTATGAGGACAGTCAGCTCCTCAAGGTGGCTAAAATGATCCTCTCTCAAAATAGTGTGAAAGTGTTTAATTAGGTTCAAGATAGTTGGTTTAATTTCAAAATATCCTTCCGGTATAACTACCCCAGCTCTCGCTTCATAGTTGGAAGGATCATAAAAATCCTTAAGTGGTATAAGAGGATTCCCATGTGGCTGGCTAGGTTCATGACTGTCCTAACCAACTGTTGTTGATTGAGTTGAAGTTGAGCCAATTGGTCGACCACTATGTATAGGGGATTAAGATTTCAATTTTGACTTTGCCCTGGTTGTTCCAGGTTTCGAGGTAGCACCAAACCTGGGAAGTTAGGGATAGAAAAGTCAGCATGTGAGTTAGCTGACGGGTTTTGTACATTGCAGTTAAGGTCAAGTTGAGAGATGGAAGTGGAAGTGTCAAGGTTTCTGGGCTTATTTTTAATGTTTTCCATGTTTTTATGAGAGGAAATATGCAAGGAAGAAGAAAAAGGTCTTTTTGTGTGTGGGGAAAAATCAATTGGTCCCTTGAGATGTGGATTCTAGGACCTTTGCTCGTGCATACAATGGAGGAAGGAGATGGGAGGATAAGAGAATAGATGAGGAGAAGTGTGCAAAACAAGCAAACAAGCCTAAATCTTCCTTAAGGATGACTCCCTAGCGAAGCCTAAGACTTGGGAACTCGAAAAGTAAGGGATCAATAACCTGGCTAGACTAAAGAGGTGACTTGGGCCAAAGCATGTCCTGGGAAAATCACCAAGACCATGTGTAAACCCTTACTCGTCATTTGACTTCCCCTAAGTTTGTCGCCGCATTTACTAAGGGAATTATGAGCAATTAAGGATCCTTAAATCCTAAATATCAAGCCTAATTTAGATGAAGTCCTTAAGTGGTCAAGTGACTACTTGCTTTAATTAGGCTTGGGTACCTAAATGTGTACAGGAATCTGAAGGGCATTGATTGGGGTAATGGCCAGTTATTATTTTTTTTTGAAGTGTGTCCGAATTGGATGGAGTGAGTCCAATACTAAATCAAGAGTTGTCACACAATTTTTTTGTTTTTCTGCTTTTAAGGTTTGATATTAGTTAATGTATTTTAGGGTTTCCTTGTTAAGATTTCAGATAAGTTTTGAATTCCCCAATCACAAGGAAACAGGTTGTGTTGGTGAAGATGGATTTGCTTTATAGATTGTGGGACTAGAAATTGAAAAGAAACCCCAATTGAATTAACCCTAAGTAGAAAAATTAACTATTGATGAGTATTTTCAGGCTTTTCTAATTAAGTATTGGTTCAAACAAAGCTAGCAAAACCATTACTGGAAAGAAAATCAAACAAGGATTCCAAAAAATATTTCTTTGTGATTTTAGGAGTTTGTTTCATATTTTTTGGAATTTTTTATGCTGGTGTCAAAGTCCAAAAATGATACCTGTGGGTATTTTAGACTTTTCAGTAACACCACCGGCCACCAAAAGTTTTTAGGATTTTATATGTTATGTGGAATTTCACAAAGATTCTAGAAAGATAAATTTCAAAGAAATTGAACAAGCATAAAAATTCCTAAAATTTGTGAATAGTAAAAAATTAATGAAATCAGAGGAGATGATCCCTTTGTGGTTTGCAAATTTTTAATAATTTTTTACATATCCAAATTCTTTTAAATTTAGAGCAGATTTTACTAACTTGATTTGGGAGCTTCAGGTGGAATTTCAAGAATTTAGAAGGCCTGTGGCATCAGGAATTAATTTTTAAAATCCGGACAAAAGTCTCGACCCAAAAATCAGAACACCAACATCTTGAGTATAGTGGTGTTAATTAACTCAAATAAGCAAACAATGATTTTTAAAATTCACCATTCTACCAATTTTGATGTTTTCAATTCTAAAAACCTAATTTAATATTTTTTTTATAGTTTTTAGGATTTTTATGTGACAAGAAAGAAGGCAATAACCTCAATTCCACGAGAAGACATGGAACTTTAAGCTTTCGCTCCAAAAATCGTGTCTTCTTCCTGTTGCACCTACACACACGAAATGAAAGAAAGAGGAGGTGATTTGATCCACATATCATGCAAGAAGAACAATGATATGCAAAGTTGAGCCTCCCCATCAACGACGCCAAAAAGTGATCACGGAAAAGCTTGATTTGTTAAAACGAGTTTAGATGTCGTTGTAACACGAATTTTGATCGCTTTTAAAATTTGTAAAGATCAAGTACTCGGTGAGTATTTGGGTTCTCCCAAGGGAAGTGGAAATGTGATTCGAAACTCGCTTGCTTGAAAAATGAAAATCAATTTTCTTTTTTTTTTTTAGATATATATAGATATTTGAGTTTTGAAAAAATGGGCGATAGGAATAAGTGAAACGAAACTATGTCTACACAAAAACTTGAGTGATAGGAAGAATCTCTCTCTAAGCTCACCCAAGGTACATGAAGACTTAAGATAATTAGAGTGTATGAGTGCACTAACTAAAGGAAAAGCAAATAAATAAATTGCAACAAAAATTTGAAAGGCAACTTATATTAAGGGAGAAAATTATTTACAAGCGCTTGTAGCACAATGCTTCAACTACAAAACTAAAATATAAAAGAAAGAACAAAATTCTCCCAATGATGATGATGAAGTGGAAGGAAGCCTTGCTCCAAGCTCAGCTGCTCCCAGGCTTAGAAAGGTTCCACCAACTTATTCCTTGAAATGCTCCTCTAGGTTGATGAAGATCTTCCTCTTGGCAACCCTAGATGGGGCGTGCCTTGCTCCTTCTAGAGTGGATAGTTTCCACTCTCAAACTCCTCCTTAATGTGGACGTGGACTACCCTAAAATCTCCTTCAATGCCTAGCATCCCTTTGAAGTATTCTCCTTGGCTTGGGAAGAGAGAAGGGAAGAGGAGGAAGGCACCAAGGAAGCAGGCATGCTCCCTTGATCTTCCTTTCTTCTTCTTCTTTCTTGGCAGAGTATATGTGGGAATATGAGTAAGGATTATACTAGAAATAATGTAGCCAAGGGTGCTTGAAATGGTGGCAGGATGGAGGTATTTGTAGGAGTGGTGACGGGAGATGTTGGCATGGAGTAGGTAGATGGTTAGGATAGGTTTTGGGGGGTAGTTTGGTGATCCAAGGGTCAAGGTTTCCTGGTGCCAATTGAAGGGTTTTGAAGGGAGGCAGTTAAGGATTAGAAGCACCCTTTTGGTGGCCGTCCATGGTGGTCGTAAACAACTTTGTTGGTGCCAACTTTGGTGCTTCTAGAAGAGGCCAGGTGTGGAGGGTTTAGATAGAGTTGTGGTGGCATGGAGGGTTAGGATTTAAGGGAGACTTGGCACCAATTGAGATGGTGTGGAGAGGCTTAGTTAAGGAGATTTGCCTTGGGTTTGTGGTGGAGTTAAGGGTTAGGCTTTTGGTTCCAATTGATGAAGGGTGGAGATGGGTTTAATGGGTAGGTGTAGGGCTTGGATGAGGCTATATTGTTGGTGCCAACTTGTAGGGATGTGGCAGGTGTTTTGGCGCCAACTATCATGGTGGTTGTGGGTGGTTATGGTGGTGAAAAGGTAGGTTAAATTTGGTGCCAAGGAGGGTTTCTAGAAGAGGGGTTAGGTTTAGGGTTAGGATGACTTTAAGAGGTAGGTGTATGGTGGTGATGTGGTGAAGTTTTGGAGTGAAAAAGGGGTGCCAACGTGTGTGGTTATGGGGGTGGATGGTGCCATTTTAGAGGTGACCTTTGGTACGGTTAGTGGGGTGAAGGGGTGTAGTTTAGTGTTGAACGTACGAATCACTACGCTAAGGTGTTCGATTTTGGAAAACCTATCGTTGTAGCTTGAAAGCGAAGAATTAGTGTTCAACAAATAAAATTTATACCGAAATTGAAATTCCGGGTCGAATACAGGGAGGCGGACGTTTGATTTAAAAACTACGCGTTTCTTTTTATTTGTCACGAAGTAATTCAATTTAAAACTATCTAATTAGTTACAATAAATAGAAGAGAGAGAGAGAGAATATTACACATAGAAATCAAAATGAGATGTAGAATAAATAAAGAATTTATCATTAGGGGGATTTGTTCATTACAAGTAGAAAGCATAAAACAATTGCACTAGAAAGTGATAAATTTACTCTAGAAAGCATTAAAAGAATGGAGGGAGAAATGTCCTCCTCGACGGTCGCTTGGAGGACGAACACAACTACACTAGAAAGCAGTAAATCTATGCTAGAAAGCAGTAAAAAGAATAGGGAGAGAGAAATCCTCCTCGACGGTTGCTTGGAGGATGAGCCGGACGGGACGACACCTGGACGAAGGAGAACGAAGTAGGATGAAGGAGGACGAAGCAGAAGAACGGGAACGGAGCAGCACGCCGTCGTCGTCGCGGGATCCACTTCCGAAGGGGGACGAAAATTTGGACTTTATCTCGCGAGAAGCATCTCGGGTGTGGGACAAGCTTCTGTTGAGCTTTGGAGGGGTAGAGAAGAGAAGGAAGGGATGAGAATTTCGTATGGAGGGGGTCTCCTTTTATAGTTGCAAGGAGTGGGGGCAAAATGGTCATTACATCTTCAAAATAATAAATGCAGGATTTTTAGTGACGGATAAATCCGTCACTAAAGCCCCCAACGTGGGCGTAGCTCTCGCTCCCACGCGCGCCTCCTTAGCTACCCGCGCACAACGCTCACGCACGTTCTTTGATTCTCAGCCGTCCAATCGTGAGATCGGACAGCTTAAGACACATCTCCGCCCGCTGCTGCGCCCGCCTGGCGCGTGTGATCGCACGTGACGCTGCTCGTTCAATAGAACGTAAACGCTATCGGGTGCGCACGGCCGTTGGATTGCGATCTGACGGTTGATGAAAGCGCACCCACTCGCCTCAGAAATCGCTTGGCGAGGCTCGAATGCACGCCAGCGCCTCGCGATAAGGCGCTGGAGCACTGCGCTGCCTCGCCCAAAAGGTCGCACGGATGATTTTAAAGAGCCTCGTCCACAGCCGTTGGATCGAGATCCAACGGCGGAGAGGGGGCGTGTGCGCGGTCTTCATGGATGTAAGCGGCCGTTTGGGCTGTCGGTTGGTCGTCCATCTTCTGGAAGTTGTAGATGGTGCCACGGATGTCGGATTGACTCGATTTTTGCGTCGTTGAGCTACGATCGTCGATCCGAATTCATCCGTGCGGTCGGATTTGTCATCTGAAGTGCAGATTTACACCATCCTGGCCCTTGATCTTCTAGGGTTCCTCGATCACTATCTGATGCTACGGATGCCTGATTAGGGCGATCTTGGAGTCGTTGAACTCCAATCGTCGCCCTAATCACATCCATATGGTTAGATCTTTGATCCGAGGCCTCGATAAAATGTTTGCCCTGTCCAACCACATAAAAGGAGACAATTAGCCTCCATTTTATTCAAACTACTCTAAATGCAAGATGATGCATGCTATGCAATATTTATATCATGAAATGCAATCCTATGCTTAAGAACATGCATAAATAGACATTTTAAGTAGTGTAAATGTGTTTACATCATACCCCCATGCCTATCTTTTGCTGATCCCTAGCAAAAACTATATGCTATTTATAAAAGAATTAGGTTGGATTATTTGGACTTGAGTTATTTTCAATCATTAAGAAATTGTCTACTTAGGAACTGAACTTTCAATGACACAACAGTGCCTAGGTATCAGCCAAAATGCAGACCGCCTCAAGGCCTCGCCTTATTAAAAGTAAAATTTCTTTTTCTCTTTTTCTCTTTTCTAATGTTTTTGGATTTTCAAATTTTAGGGTTTAGGAGTGGCTTTCTACGGCCATTCAACTGACCTAATATTTGATGAGAATCCTAAGTTTTAAGCATCTTATTATGATTGTGATAGACTCGTTGATCGGTAATTAAAATGGACTTTGGATTTCTATGCCTCTAGGTGACCTCAAAAAGAATTCTACCTAAAGGTGTATCTTTACAACCAGTAGCTTTCTCCCTACTTTTATTTTTTTACGGGGTCAACACAAGGGTGAATCCAGTGTATATCTCCCCAGTTTATTCTACTTCTTCACTTCTTCCTAAGTGTTTTGGGAATTTTTAGTGCATTTACTGAGCTGGGTTCTAGACAACCGGTCGATGAGCTGTTACCACCGACAACTTGACAGCCATACTCATGTGGCGAAGTGTGGCTTATTTCTTTTTTTTTCTTTTCTTCTTTCCTCCTTTTCTTTTTCTTTTTCTTCTTTTCTTCTTTTTTTTTCTCTTCTTTTTTTTTAAGTAGGTGGCTTCCCTGGTCTAAGATTTACCTAAAAGGCAGCAAAAAGAGAAAGATCCAGTGACTGGGCTCTAGACAACCTACCTATGAGCTATTACCCACAATAACTTGCCAGCCATATCACCCTAGAAGGTTCATTAACTACCCAATTTCCATTAAAATCGCCGAACAACGAGACAGTGCAAAGATAGTGTGTAGATGCTTAAGACTCAAAATTCCCTCAAATCAGAGGGCGGGTTGATAAGTCGTGTACTTATCACCCAAACTTATTTATTCAAATTATGATAGAATTAAGATGGCGAGGACTCAAAGACAAATCCACATTTTAGTAGATACACGGGCTGATTAAGTCCAAAGACCTGAAGGGTCTTTGTGTTCAAATCATATTGTAGTATTTCCTAAGATTGAAAATTTTCTTAAACTCAAATTCTCTTTCCTAATTTTGAATTTTTTTTATATAAAAAGAAAATAAAATAAATCTACGGAGCTGACGAATGAATTCATAGATGAATATCCACCCTCCCATGCCTATCTAATGCAATGTCCTCATTGTATTAAAAAGACATAAAACAGAGTGGAAAAGTGTAGAAAGCACCTGAATTGCGTGAATGTCAGGTTCACTCTGAGATGAAAACGAAAAAGAACTGTATACGTGCTGAGTTTAGTGCCTTCAGCTAGGCACACTATACAAAGAAAAGAAATGAAGACTTCATAACTGCAGGTCAGAATTAAAATAAATAGAAGAATCCTCTGACCTATCAACAGTGGTCCACAGATGTGGACTAGATTGTGGTGCAGACCCATCCCCCATAATCGAGAATATCTTAGGTTCTGGATAAAAATTACCCAGAACCTAAAATCAGAATGCAAGCGGGGTCGGGCCTGCGATTTATGAGGATGCAACCCAAGACCAAAAAGTCGGGTTACAGAGAATTGAAGCTCAAAAGGATAATCATTGAATGCGTGATTGAGTTTGACATCCTTGAAAGAAATGTCGTAAGGGTTCTGATTTGATGGTTTCAGCTTAAAAGAAACCCTTCGACTCAATCTTTCATTTCCTCCAAAATTAACTTCCCAAATCAGAACTTCCCATCTCCTAGCCTCCTCATTACGAATGTTAAATTCCGAGACCTCTTGCATGTTAATCACCCTGTCTGAAATCTCCAAGTCTAAATGATGTGGCAGCGTGATTATTTTCGAGCCTTAAGGATAAAATGTAATCCTTGATCTGTAATGTGTGCCCTAAGATCAGTTTCCTCAGTTATTGGGCTATCAAATGATCCATCAGATTCCTCAGGCCCAATCATCTCATAGAAATCGTGTTCAGAAAACTCACATGAGACTTTGCAACTTGAATCTTCACCATCAAAGAAATCAGGATCCGTATCAATGTATGTCCCAAAATCATTTGTCACTTTCTATTCCAAGGAGACATACGTTTCCTCTTAACTAGGCTCAGGGATCTTAGGTGAAGAAATCAGATCATACTTAATTGGTTGCTTTAATTCAATCTGGTCAGCCTCGTAACATGTGTCCCCCCCAACAGGTGCCTGAGCGGGTTCTGTCATTGGCTTTCCTGAAGAGGGTTCATCTTGGGAATCATCCCAAGATTTAATCAAAGCAACCACAAATCTCATCCTCAATTTCGCTAATTTCCCAAGTAGAAACTCACCCGGGTTCTTATCCTTAACGTCCTGGAGCCAATCCAACAAAGACTTATTCAAATCATCAATCATTTCAATCAGGGGCTCCAATCTCTCAATGCAAGGTATTGGCTGAACTTCTAAAGATTGAATGATATTCCTCAAGTTAGCCAAAACCTTATCTTGAACCTGGTTAACCTGAACCAAATGAGTTGGTTCAGGGTTGGGCTGGTTTAGGCCCAATGTAGGGGAATTAACGAATTGAGATTCGTTATACCCTTCCTGAAAATAGGTCATTTCAGATTGTTCAAAAGATGGTGATGACCTAAAGGCAGTGAAATCAGAGGATGGGTAAGGATCGGTGTATCCTTCTTGATTGTAGATCGTATTAGGTTGTGCATGAAAGGAAGACGATCTATAATCGATGTAGCTCTGAGAAGGATAGAAATCAGAATCAAAGTGTTCAGGGTTAGACCCTAAACACGGGGGTTCAGAATTGTTTCCCCAATCCGAATTATCCCAACTGACTGATGGTCGATTACAATACGAGTTGGGATAATCGTCATGTTGAGGATAATTCACAACAAGAGGGAAAGAGCAGGAATGCGTGAAATATATGGAAGGATTCATGAGACACGGGAGGAAGAAAGGTGCCCTGCAATACAAACAATCAAACCTGTCCTTAAGTGGGTTAGCCTACATACCTACAGACTCCCAAAACCCGTCTTGAGATAAAGGAACGATTTGATCTACTTCCGTCTGTTCAATCCAACCAGTTAGAAGGAGGGACTAGGAGAAGGTTCTTCCTTCGGCTTGCACCTCTGGTTCCTAGTGTACCCCCCAGCCGCGATCGTTTGACTCTGCTCCTCTTGCTAGACATCAGATTGAACAGTAGAAACAGACTAATCGAAAATAATCTCGTTCTGAGTTCTGAAGAGCGAGTCCAATCCTTAAGGCCAACGTCTACTCTGTTTTATTTAGGGCTAGGTTTGAATGTGCTTTGGAATGTGATGGGCCCTTTAAATGGGCTGTGCCCTTAATGATTGATTGATTTGTGCGTGTGTGCACAACCAGTGGTTTTCAAGCAAGATTATTTTTGATGCGGTGAATTTTAAGATTCAAATCTTTCTTAGTAGCTTTTAGGATTCAAATTTAGGTTTTTTCAAACAAGTTTCATTGGCACACCAGGTTTTGCAAGCACAGGTGAAGATGTTTTCCTTTAAGGCTTAAAAAGAATGTGGAGTGCCTAGTAAATCCCTAAGAGTTGAACCTAAGTGACAGCTACTTGATGAGTTTATTTTATTTGAAGTGGTGCAGCCCAAACAACTCAAACAACTGGCCACAGATGCACCACTAAGTTAGGAACTCAAAAAAAATGGTTAACTAGAATGATTTCTACTCTGTTATGTGTTGCTTTGTGTGTCCCGGTTCCATAGATCAGAACCCGGTTGAGTAGAAAACAAATCAAGTTGATCAAGTGCCTTGAATGTGGGTGTGTGTTGTGTGTTTGTTGAAAATTACCCCACAAGATTATCTTTTTGTTATTATTTTTTATGAATGAGGGTGGAATGAATGTGAGTGGAAATCCAAACAACCAAAATATTCCTAGGATTTATGCAAACACCTAGGTTAATTGGAATTTGGATTTAATGTAGCGAATGAAATCAATGGAGGGGGAAAGAATGGGGGATAACTTACAAAACCTTCCGCAACACTTTACTCCAATCTACCGCTTTTGCTCATCTCAAAAGAGTCACTGCAATCACAATAAGAAAGTAGAGAAGTGAGGTAAATGATTTGTAACTTACAAAGCGCGAAGAGAAGTCAAAGATCGTTGCCTCCCTGGCAACAGCGCCAAAATGTTGAATGTACAAATCGCTATGCTAACGTGTTCGATTTTGGAAAACCTGTCGTTGTAGCTTGAAAGCGAAGGATTCGTGTTCAACAAATAAAATTTATACCGAAATTGAAATTCCAGGTCGAACACAGGGAGGCGGACATTTGATTTAAAAACTACGCGTTTCTTTTTATTTGTCATGAAGTAATTCAATTTAAAACTATCTAATTAGTTATAATAAAAAGAAGAGAGAGAATATTACACATAGAAATCAAAATGAGATGTATAATAAACAGAGAATTTATCATTAGGGGGATTTGTTAATTACAACTAGAAAGCATAAAATAATTGCACTAGAAAGCGATAAATTTACTCTAGAAAGCATTAAAAGAATGGAGGGAGAAATGTCCTCCTCAACGGTCGCTTGGAGGACGAACACAACTATACTAGAAAGTAGTAAATCTATGCTAGAAAGGAGTAAAAAGAATAGGGAGAGAGAAATCCTCCTCGACGGTTGCTTGGAGGATGAGCCGGACGGGACGACGCCTGGACGAAGGAGAACGAAGCAGGACGAAGGAGGATGAAGCAGACGAACGGGAACGGAGCAGCACGCCGTCGTCGTCGCAGGATCCACTTCCAAAGGGGGACGAAAATTTGGACTTCATCTCACGAGAAGCATCCCGGGTGTGGGACAAGCTTCTCTTGAGCTTTGGAGGGGTAGAGAAGAGAAGGAAGGGATGAGAATTTCATATGGAGGGGGTCTCCTTTTATAGTTGCAAGGAGTGGGGGCAAAATGGTGATTACATCTTCAAAATAATAAATGAGGGGTCTTTAGTGACGGATAAATCCGTCACTAAAGCCCCCAAAGTGGGCGTAGCTCTCGCACCCACCCGCACCTCCTCAGCTGCCTGCGCACAACGCTCATGCACGTTCTTTGATTCTCAGCTGTCCGATCGCGATATCGGATGGCTTAAGACGCATCTCCACCCACTGCTGTACCTGCCTGGCGCGTGCTATAATGCGTGACGCCACTCGTTCAATAGCGTGTAAACGCTATCGGGTGCGCACGGTCGTTGGATTGCGATCTGACTGTTGATGAAAGCGCGCCCGCTTGCCTCAGAAATAGCTTGGCGAGGCTCGAATGCATGCCAGCACCTCGCGATAAGGCGCTGGACCGCTACGCTGCCTCGCCCAAAAGGTCGCGCGGATGATTGTAAAGAGCCGCGTCCACAGCCGTTGGATCGAGATCCAACGGCGGAGAGGGGGCGGGTGCGCGGTCTTCATGGAATGTAAGTGGCCGTTTGGGTGACCGGGATGGCACCACGTGGCGCCATCTTGGCTGTCCATCTTCTGGAAGTTGTAGATGGTGCCACGGATGTCGGATTGACTCGATTTTTACGTCGTTGAGCTACGATCATCGATCCAAATTCATCCGTGTGGTCGGATTTGTCATCTGAAGTGTGGATTTACACCATCCTGGCCCTTGATCTTCTAGGGTTCCTCGGTCACTATCTGATGCTACGAATGCCTGATTAGGGAGATCTTGCAGTCGTTGAACTCCAATCGTCGCCCTGATCACATCCATATGGTTAGATCTTTGATCCAAGGCCTCGATAAAATGTTTTCCCTGTCCAAGCACATGAAAGGAGACAATTAGCCTCCATTTTATTCAAACTACTCGAAATGCAAAATGATGCATGTTATGCAATATTTATATCATGAAATGCAATCCTATGCTTAAGAACATGCATAAATAGACATTTTAAGTAGTGTAAATGTGTTTACATCATTTAGACGGCACCAAGTTAGAGTGGGAGTAGGGGAGCTTAGGTGTACTGTAGGTAGGCTTACTTGGTGGAGCTAGTTAGGTGGGGTATACAATTAAGGTTGAAGGCTATGGAGGTGGATTAGCTAAGCTACGCTAGCTTAGCTAGTAGTTGAGTGGAGTAGGAGGTGGAAAGAGCTATGATTTGAGAGGAGGAGCTGAGAGGAGCTGCACTAAAGTTGAGTAGATCTGCCTGGAGCTGGTAATTGTTGAAGAGGTCTTCTCAGGAGCTTAGCTACTTAGCTTACCAAGCTAATTCTTCTGCTAGCAGCTAAGCTTGAGTAGTAGAGATAAGTTAAGCTGGTCTGAACTTATTTGGAGCTGGGTTGAGCTAGACCTTCTCTTGAGAACTCTTGAGCTATCTTAGTTAGTAAGTTGACAAATAGTAGCTAAACTAGAGGGAGTCAGCTGCTATGAGCAGAGTGGAGTTGGGGAGAGCTGGGCTGAAGCTGGAGTGAACTCATGTCAACTAAGTTGAGAGAACTTGAGCTCCCAGTGAACTAATTGGAGCTAGACTCAACTATATTGAGTTGGATCTGAGCTAAGTTAAGCTGAGTTGAGCTACCTTGAGTTGTCATCTAGCTGAGATGAGCTAATTAGATCTCATATGAGCTAAACCCAACCTAGTTGAGCTGGTATCCAGCTGTGATGAGCTGGATTCAGCTAGGGTCCAACTGGAATGAGCTTCCTCTTCACCTTCTACCTTCTTGAGTGCTATGGTTTTAGGGATCTGACTATCTTCTTATCCCTCACACTCTAAAAAACATGGTAAAAATACAAAAAGTATGCAATGCATACCTATCCTAAGTGATGCATAAATGTATCCCGAAAACCATTTGCGAAATTAAAATCCTAAAAGCTAGATCATTTTAAAGGCATAAGAATGATGATAAATTGCCATTTATCAGCCCCTACACACCCCCTTCAGTAAAGAAGATAGTATCATCAGCAAACTAAAGAATAAGAGTTAATGCATGCTGGCTGAAAATTAGTGAATAACCATGAAGCAAAGCCCCTTCACAAGCTTTGAAGGCAAACCATGCTAACATGTTAACTACCAAGAGAAAGATTACAGGAGCAGTTGGGCAACCTTAGCGAACCCCCTTCTGGGGATGAATCTATCTTTCGGTAGAATGACCATTCACAAGTGGCGAGAATGAAGATGTAGTGTTGAAGCGAAAATCGTTGTTTTAGGAATGTACAGTGACAAAAATCGTAACACTTAAATTTATAAACTCGGGAAACAGAAGTGAGTTCGAGGTCGTTTGTAGGGTGCAATTTGAACAATTCAATCCACTAATCACAATATCAAGAATAATCCTCAATGTATATTAGAATAATATCTCAATAAAATCTGGAGTCAGAGTGCAAAAAAGATTCGATTAAAATGGTGGTTTGAACCACCAATTTAACCTTAATGTTTAAGCTCTAATTAAATCTCAAATATATGAATAGTAACTCTCAACCATTAATAGCAATTTCCACATTATCGCAATAGCTAAGTTCTGAGCGTGGGAGAGGGGACACGAATCCCAAGGCACAAAACCCTTCCCCCCTCTTGGGATTTCCTTCCTTCTAAACAAAATCGGACCTAGGTATCCAGGTAATCGATCCAACCCAGACCCATGGGTAAAATCAAGGACAAGGGCATGTGAGGGAGTGCATGTATAGCACGTGCAATGAGGCATGCGTAGGACCTCACCCCGTGTTCTCTGAGTCAAAGAGCTACAGGGATGAATTCAATTTAGATGCTATCTCATGCCTCTTTACATCTCGGATGTGGGACTAAACCCAATGCTGTTATTCGTGCATAGCTCTGCATGCCTGCCTCTAATGGATTCATGGAATTGAATCTGTGGTTGTTGCTCTCTTGCTCAATTGAATGCCTAGAGGGCCTCAAGGCCTGGAGCCACGAAGGGTGCAAGTTGTAGTAGGATGTTTGAAGGTCGGAGGAAGATTCATGACATCAGAGAAGATGACTGCGGTAGTAGAGCTCTGATGAGGATACCTGAAACATGAATATGGGCTATAAGCCCAAGTTAAAACGTTCAATACAATCATCAGAGAATAGATAATGTAGTGCAGGTCATGGATAGGTGAGAGGGTGTGTGTGGGTGAGTTGTTAAGTCAGAGAAGGTGAGGTTATGGTGGCTTGTTTGGTGGCAGCTTTCAGGGATCGAGAGTTCCAATAATGTTGGGGCATTTGATCCCTAGAGTGAGAGGGATGTTGTGGTGGTGTCGATGTGTTAGTTTGTGCAGTGTAGCATTGGCATGGGCTCACTGGAGCCCTTTCCAATGGCGGAGAAGATGATGGGGGAGGAGGGTGAATGTCGGTCGAAAGTGAGACTTGAGTGGACAAAAGTGAAGTGGGGGAGTAGTGAAAGAGATTAGAGGGAGGAAGGAGGAGAAACAGGAGGGATAGGTGGCAACGTTGGTTGGATGACACTGAAGAAGGTGAAGTTGGTGGCGAGATATCAGCAACGAAGAAGAGGGCGAAAGTGCTCCCTCTTTGGCTGGAGAGACGCACGATGAAGAGAGAAGATCAGAGGCCCGTCCAATTTGATGGTTGGATGGTCAAAGGAAAGGGTTGGAGATGCTCATTGAAGCTTAAGGTGCGGAGGTCAGAGAAGGTGGAAGGGGAGGATTTCCAGAGTAAAACTTGGCTAAACAACATGGTCTAGGGTCTAACGCTTATAGATCTCCAATATGAGCTTAAGATTAAGGAACGAGGCTCAAAATTCTTAAGATTTCAGGGAAAAAGATTCCCTGATTTTTTCTTGAAATCTCGAGCTCTCCTGGGCTCTAGAGATCTCCTCGGGGTTTTTGATTGGGCTCGAATGATCAGGAATTGCTTGAGGACCAATCTTTCCAATTTTGGACAGATTTGGCTTTGATTTAAGGGAGAAAACTTCCCTCGAATCTCACTACAGAGCTTAGGTTCACACCAATGGTGACAGGGACAAAAATGAAGAAAATGATGAGAAGTTAGGGACCTATTTGCAATTAATTTGAAACTTGAGGAGCTAAATGTAAGAAATAGAGTTTTAAAGGGCTAAATTGCAAACATTGTCAAGATAGACTCTAATTGGGCCCAAATTTTGGCCTTAACCTAATTTGTACCCAAGGAATCTAACAAACTTGCATTTGAATTTTGACCACATTTGACTGGGCAATTTACATAGAAGCCCAAATTAGGGTAAAATCCAGTCTGAAACTCTATTCTAGGTTAAAATTTGTTTAGATGGTCAAACCAAAGGTACTAAACCTCTTAGAATATTTTTTTATGCATTTTAGGAGGCTTATATGAATTTTATCTTGAACAAACATTTTTAATTTAAGCAGGTTTATAATTAGGGTTTTTTGTACTGTTTCCACCATCGAAATGTGTGAAACCTCGTTTCTGTTAATGTTGACCTACTTTTTGGACTTTTGAGATCATTTGGCCTTCATTGAACCCTCGAGTGACCCCGTGGTTAATCTGTGTTTGTGATGTGCTGTTAAAATTACAGAATTATCCCTGATTTCCAGTTCTCTTATTAAATCAGAATAATGCGAAGTTATGACCCTCAGATGGTTATGTAAGAGCTTTAATCGATCAAACCTGACTAAATGTGACTAGTTAGAGTCCACGATGATGCTCCCATCATACCCCCATTCCTAGCTTTTGCTAGTCCCTAGCAAACTCCTATGGATTAAACTGATCTCTAAGCCTGATGTAACCTTTAAGATGCCTTACTGAGCTGCATATCTAGAAATTTGATTAAAGTACCAAAAATTGGCCTAGAGGTATTTGAGTACCAGCCAAGATCTAGACCTGACCAGCTTCAACCTAGGTCTGCCATGAAGGTTTCTATGGCTCACAAAAATTGCCTAAAGGTTCGTTAACCATAGCAGTTAAAGCATCCATGCATATTTGTAGCGAGTTTAGGTTAAGTTTGCTAGTGTATTTTGATAAGAGAGAGATAGAGAAGGATTTTTCATTGTGAGAGTTTTCTCTCTTTTGTTTTTATATTTCCCTAAATCCAGCCTCGGATTGGCCCTAAACACGGCCTGTATCTGTCCCCACCATCAATCCTCGAAGGGTCCCTAGCTTTTGATGCTTTAGGATAGCACCGCCCATGGCAACTCCCAAAACCTTGCATTGCAATACTTCGGGATAGTGCCACCTATGGTGTTTTATAGCTAAATTCAGGCCCTAGCGATTGACATTTCACGATAATCCTGCCCATGGCACCTGAACCAGTACAAGGTGCTTACAAGCCCCCGGTAGAATATTTAGATACCCTAGGAGACAAGCACGGAGGAGACGATATGTTATTACGTATCTTCGAGGGGAGTGTTTATTCAACCTCTCTGCATTGAGGACTCATTCAATCAACTTGTCTTCAAGTTGCTTCTAAGATATATCTTTGAGATGTCTTTTTTAGAATAGAACACTTTTGGCATTATTTCTTCATTAAGCGCACTGAACCAAACTGGTGTATGGATTTTGGGTGCTTAGGTTACCAAGTCCAGCAAACCAAAGGGAAAGCAATGAGGCCAAATAATCCCTAAGCCTTAGACTTAATACATCAGTCTCGCACCTTCCTCAACCTCTTGAGGTTTATTCCGAATCTTAACAAATATCCAAGTGTTTAACCCTTAAAATAGGCCCAAGAGGCCTAAGGTAGGTAGTCATCACTAATCTCCTAAGTTTCAGCCTTCCAGATCTTAATTCATCATCCGATCCAGCCTAGAAGTTAGGTAAGTTCCAAAATAAATGACAAGGGACTATCTCATTTCTTTCTTTTGAGTGCTCCTTTTTCTTTCTTTTTCTTTTCTTTTCTCCTCAATTATTTTATATTCACCTTAATGTTTAACCTCTCTTTCTCTCCTTCCTTCAATATATATATATATATTTCAGTATGAAAGCCCTCCATGAATTGATTTTCATATTATTTTACACTTTAATACCCCCTGATAACACCACACAAGGGGGTAATAATTATGTTGAATATGGCCCATCTTTAGAGTAAAAAGCACAACATAAGTAGAATAAGAGCATTGCACGCATCATGTACCAAGATTGCTTATAAACTATATTAATGGCCATTTGTGTAAGCATTTGTCAAAGCAGGCCTCAGATGAGCAATCGGACCGCACGGATGGATTCAGAACGACGAACGAAGTCCAACGGACTCAAGATCGGCCAAATCCAACATCCGGAGCTCCTACAATCGGCCCAAGAAGTTCTCACCATTGATCTGGAGATCAACAACCCAGATTGTGCCACGTCAGCCCTGCCCCCACCGCACGCGTGCCTTCAGCCAGCCGAGGACAAATCTTGGCCGCCGATCTTCGATCGAACGACCGAGATCCGCGTGCCCACCCGCAGTCGTCGCAACAAAAGCGTGGGCGTGGCGCAACGGTTAGCGCACACGCCCGCATCCACGCGACGTGCGTTCGAGCCGCGTGGGGTGGAATTTGAAGGCGAGTGAAGGGTGCGGAGAAATTGGGCTGGCCGATCAGCAGCAGGCAGCCAGGATCTTGCCACGCGACGCGACCGCAGCTCTCAAGCGCCCACGCACGTGCGTACGCCGGGCGGAGACATGCACGCACACGTTAGCCCGAGGCGCGATCTTAGCGCAGGCGAGGAAGACTTAGCCGTCCAATCTTCGATCGGACGGCTCTCGTTCAGCGGCCACGGATCACGCGAGGAGAAGGAATGGGGCGGGCGGCTGACCGGCGGTGAGAGGGCTTCACCGACGCTTTTGGAAGCGATTTTAGTGACGCTCTGGATGTCGCTAAAGCCCCTTCTTCTTTTAGGAAGCCCTTAACTCTATTTAAACCCCCTCCAACCACCATTCAAGGCATTGACTCCCCCTTACAACTACTCTACCCCTCTCTTAGCTACCCTTAGGCACTCTTGTAATCGCCGGAGATGACGAGCCGCAGACAGAGCCTCCTCCACCACCGTGGCTGCCTCGTCGCTCTCCACACACACTCTCTTTCTCTCTCTCTCTCTCTCTCTGAGGCTTTTTATTATTTTTGTTGAAGCATGTATTTAATGTTGTAAGTCATGAACTACAAGTGCATGTTTAATGAAGTTATTTTCTCGTTCAGTTGCCATTTTAATTTCTATTCAAGTTGCATGATCAAAACAAAGAGCTTTCTAACCCTAAACCTTCTCTCTCTCTATCTCTCTCTCGCTTTTCAAAACCGCACCTTTCGCAAGCAAAACTCCGCACTCTCCGTGACAAGTGGCAAAGTAAAAATCCGATTTTCACGCCTCCCTGAGACCGACACTCAGACTCACCTTCGTTTAATTATTTTAAAATCGATGTTGCAAGTGCGACTATAACGACACTTCTTAACACACACGCACAACAGCATGTCAGTTTTTGGCGCCGTTGCCGGGGAGCCAACAGATTTGTTTTATCACCTCCATTCCACATTCATTCTCACATCGTCTAATGCCTTATTTTCCTTTTCACTTGACAGTTGCAGGAATTCGGCACATGGACGGTGAAGCGACGCATCCCACGACGGTAGCAAGGGAGTAGGCGCCTCGAGGACCGATAGTGAGTAACCTGTCTTTCATTGTTTGCTTGCGTGAAAAAGCTAAAAAAATTGTAAAAACTGAAAAAAAATGGCATGATGTATGATTGCTTGACCCACATCCTTAACACATCACCCCACAAAAAATGTACACTCTAACATTCTGAATAAATTCTTGGAGTGTTCTTTTCTTTCTCTTGAGTGGTGTTTGCGAAGCCACCATGAGTTGACCTGGGCCGTACCACTAAACCCAAAAACTGAGTCATCTAATAGAAGCTGCATGATCATTAGGATGAGTACACTAGGGTTTTAGAGCCTCTACAAAAGAAAAGGAAATCTACTTTCACCAAGTTGTGTGCAGAACTTGACGTGCCCACTGAAACTTGTTTGAAAACATTAAGACACATCAACCCTAAAAAGTACTAAAGTAAGGATGAAACACTAAAAAACACCACATCTTAACAAATCCTTGCTTGAAAACCATGTTTTGCTAGAAGCACACACTTTGAAAGTGGAAAATTAAGAGGCACCACCCCAATCAATGCCTCATCACATCACCCTAAGCACAAGCACTATCCTAACCCTTTAAAACTGAGTAGACATGCCCTAGGCAGGACTGAGTTAAGTCTCAAAAGGTGAGGTTTTGTTCGCTAGGCACTTGGCTTTCATTCCCTTGGTAGAATCTGGTGACTAGGCTGCGAGGCAGTGTCAAACGACCACGGTTGTGGGGTCTATGGAACCGGAGGTGCAAGCCAAAGGAAGAACCTTCCCTGCAATCCCCTCATAATCAACCTGGCCAGATTAGCCTTGGGAAGGAGAGTCCAGTGCTTACGGACTTAATCACCCTTTGTGAGATTTCTAGGTCTCCTAAGGAATACACCATAAGGACTAGGCTTGTTTGCTTGGTTGAGTACACAACTCTCTCTCATCTGTTCTTCCCGCATCCCTCCATTTCTTCCAAACCATGGATTTCAATGCCTATCCATCTTACCCAAACTGCCCCCAACAGGATTTGTATGCTAACCCAAGTGGACCATACCCGCAGCCTACTTGGGCTAACCAACCACCAAGTTGGGGGTACAACCTGGAATATCCCTCTTGGCCCAACTATGACCAAACTGCACCAACCTCTTATTGGAATACACCCAACATAGCCACCCACGGGTACGATTCAAATTTTGGGGCTCCATATCTCGATTCTCCTCATGATGCCTCCTCATTTAGGTCCGACCCACTCTACTGTGATAGGACCTATACTTTAGGAGAACACCAAGAACCCTACCCTTCTCAGGATAATAACCAAGAAAGGTCATATGAATTCAACAACTTTTCCTACTTGACCTTTGGATTGGAAGGAGTTCTAGACAAATGGAAATCAGAAAATGATCAGAAATCTAGTCAAACCCAGGATCATCAACCTTTGATTTGGTCCCCTGATGAGGAATCTGACTGGGAGGAGAACTTAGAACCTTAACTATTCTGGAGTAGGACCAAACAGAGAATGGTTCCTCTTGAAGAACTGGACCCTGAACATGATAGAATAGAGGACCCACCCAAGAATCTAAACACCAGTGTGGGTTCTGACCCACAACCTCAACCATACTCTCTTAACCTGGATTTCAAGGAGGAAATCCAAAGGACACCAAATGACACAATGTCAATTCTTGATAACCTCCAGTTAGAACTACACAAACAGAATCAAGAATTGGTTAAAGGCCAACAGGCCATGTTGGATTTGTTCCAACAATTGGGGGAAGAAGGCCAGAGAAAGCTGTTGCACACAACGCCATTCATGGAATTCATAAAGCAAGGACCTACCATGATCAATTGGACTACATCCAGTCATCTTGATTTGGTTCAGTCCACCATTGATACCCCTCAAGAGTTGGACGGCTCAGTGGATAAGGACAGTAAGGATTCCTCGGAACACAATTTGGGGAGCATTGAGAACAAACATTAGGAGGAAACTGAGAATGTGAAGGGAGAGGCCTTGGAATCCGAATCTACTCAGCCCAGGAGAAGCAATCTGGTGGGAGAAGCAGCCAACATCATAGATGGAGAATGGAGTTACAATTTCAAAGAAATTGATTATGAATCGAGTGGAATCCATATCACAAATTTGAAGGAGGGCCAAGAGAAAGAATATGATCTAGAGGATGAAATTGACCCTACCTCTAATGCAACCCCAAACAGTGAATCTGATATAAAGGAGGTTGAAGAAAATATTCTTGAGATCAAGGGCTTAGAGGGAATGAACAATGAAATCATAGTTGCGGAAGAGATGGATTTGTCTTTGGAGAGAGGCTTCATGCTTGATTGTAGGGCTCATTATGAAACTCTGGACTTTGTTACCTGCCCTGCCAGAATAAAGATCCCGCAACCCGAATGCACTGGAATTGATACACTTTCGATGGATTACAATTTTATGGGGACACAAGCTGATTATAAGACCTACATCTTTAGTGTCTGGCATGTCATATTTGGGGTGCATTCGTCCATAGCAACTTGTTTGCATGCCCACAGACTAAGAGAGGATCTGACACGGGCATGCATGATACATCTGTTGCAGAATTCCCGTCCCTTAGGAACGGGACTCCACCACAACCTTATTCGCATCTGTGGACTTCTGATTTTGGGTCTGGCTAATTTTGAACATATCTCCTTGACCCAAACCATTCCTGTTTACACACCACCCAGCTGGAAGTGTTAAACTCAACGCTTCCTGGGAGGCAACCCAGCGGATTCAGACTGATCTGGTAGTTTACGTCACTCAGGTACTATCTTTTTGAACCCTTCTGCATCCATGAATCTGCCAATGAGGACATTGTCCAACTTAAGCATGGGGGGGTGATAAATTGCATAATCCTGAGTTCAATTAATCAGTCTGAATGAATAATTAATAAAAAAAAATGAATTTAGGAAGAAAACTTAGGCATTAGAAACTTGTCAATAGTGGGAAATAATACAAAAAGAACTTAAACACTTGGACTTTTCAGGCCTTCAAGCTTAATCAGCCCTGGTGTTCGTTAAAATATGGATTTAGTAGTGAATCCTTGCAACCTTAAGCTATTCTAATCCACCTACTAAATAAGGTAATAAGTATACGACTTATCAACTCACCCTCTAACTCAGGAAAACTTTGAGTCTAAGCATCTACACACAATTTTGCACAGGCTCACTTCTTGAAGATTTTGACAGAAATTGGGTAGCTAATGAACTCTCTAGGGTGGTATGGCTGGTAAGTTGTCGTGGGTAACAGCCCATTGGCAGGTTGTCCAGAACCCAGCCATAGGCCATTTCTTTTTCATTGCCTCTACGTACATTTGAGATCAGGGAAGCCACCTACAAGAAAAAAAAAGGAACGAGAAGAAAAGAAAACAAACCACATTTCACCGCACAAGTATGGCTGGCAAGTGATCGTGGGTAACAGCCCATTGGTCGGTTGTCCAGAGCCTAGCTCAATAATTGCACAAAAAAGACCAAAACAACTAAGGAAGAAGTGGGGAAGTAGTACAAGCCGGGGAGATATATACTGGAAAAATCCTTGTGTTGACCCCAATTAAAATAAATGTAGGGAGAAAGCTACCAATCGAACAAATACACCTTTAGGCAAATTTGTTTCCTTTCCCGGTCACCTAGAGGCGTAGAAACTCAAAGTCTGTCTCAACTACCATTAAGTGAGTCTATCACAACATTCACACCAAGATGCTTAGCACTTAAGGTTTTGATCGAGTTTTGGGTGGGTTGGGTAGCCGTAAAAAGTTACCAACCCACACTGAATTCCGAAAAAAATTCTTAAAAGATATATACGTATGTATAGTTATATATACATTAAAGCAAGGATTCGGGCGATTCGTATTTTGGCAGACACCCGGGCGCTGCTTAGCCTTTTAGATTAAGATCTGCGCATATTTCCTCTTATTGACAAGTAACGAAGTGCCTAAGCAATTACTTCTTGAATTCTGCAAGGAAATAAAGACTAGAATAAACCTTGCTAGCGACTAGCAAGGAGTAAGCATGGGGGTATGATAACACCACACAAGGGGGTAATAATTATGTTGAATATGGCCCATCTTTAGAATAAAAGGCACAACATAAGTAGAATAGGAGCATTGCATGCATCATGTACCAAGATTGCTTATAAATTGTATTAATGGCCATTTGTGTAAGCATTTGTCAAAGTAAGCCTCAGATGAGCAATCGGACCACACGGATGGATTCAGAACGACGAACGGAGTCCAACAGAATCAAGATCGGCCAAATCCGACTTCCGGAGCTCCTACAATGGGCCCAAGAAGTTCTGACCGTTGATCTGGAGATCAACGGCCTAGATTGTGCCACATCAGCCCCGCCCCCACCACATGCGCACCTTCAGCCAGCCGAGGACAAATCTCGGCCATCGATCTTCGATCGAACGACCGAGATCCGCGCACCTGCCTGCGGGCGTGGCGCAACGGTTAGCGCGCACACCCGCATCCACGCGACGTGCGTTCGAGCCGCGCAGGGTTGAATTTGAAGGTGAGAGAAAGGTGTGGAGAAATTGGGTCGCCCGATCAGCAGTGGGCGGCCAGGATCTTGCCATGCGGAACGACCGCAGCTCTCGAGCGCCCACGCGCACGTGCACGCCGGGCAGAGACGCGCGCGCACACGCGTGCCCGAGGCGCGATCTCAACGCGGGCGAGGAAGACTCTCAGCCGTCCGATCTTCGATCGGACGACTCTCGTTCGGCGGCCACGGATCACGCAAGGAGAAGGAGTGGGGCGGGCGGTTGACCGGCGGCGAAAGGGCTTCACCTACGCTTTTGGAAGCGGTTTTAGCGATGCTCTGGATGTCGCTAAAGCCCCTTCTTCTTTTAGGAAGCCCTTAACTCTATTTAAACCCCCTCCAACCACCATTCAAGGCATTGACTCCCCCTTGCAACTACTCTACCCTTATCTTAGCTAGCCTGAGGCACTCTTGTAATCGCCGAAGACGACGAGCCGTCGATGGAGCCTCCTCCACCACAGTGGCTGCCTCGTCGCTCTCCACACACACTCTTTCTCTCTCTCTCTATCTTTTAAGCTTTTTATTATTATTGTTGAAGCATGTATTTAATGTTGTAAGTCATGAACTACAAGTGCATGTTTAATGAAGTTATTTTCTCATTCAGTTGCCATTTTAATTTCTATTCAAGTTGCATGATCAAAATAAAGAGCTTTCTAACCCTAAACCTTCTCTCTCTATCTCTCTCTCTCGCTTTTCAAAATCGCACCTTTCGCAAGCAAAACTCCGCACTCTCCATGACAACAAGTGGCAAAGTAAAAATCTGATTTTCACGCCTCCCTGAGACCGACACTCGGACTCACCTCCATTTAATTATTTTAAAATTGACATTGCAAGTGCGACAATAGCAACACTCCTTAACACACACGCACAACAGCACGTCACCCCCCATGCCTAATATTTGAAATGTCCCCAATGAAAATTAGGTGGGTTCGAGTTTAGGCTAGATTGTACATTAGAATAGGTTTGGTGGGTGGTAGACGAGTCAAGAAGACTATTGTGGACAATTTCAAGCTCTAATACAAGTATCAAAGATGCAGTCGGCTGTTCTAATAGACGAACCCTAAAGTGCAATATGATTTCAACGAAAAGATAGGTTAGAAGGGTCTCGGGTTTTTCAAAATGGTGGGTTGCCTCCAATTAAGCACTAAGTTTAATGCCATCAGTTGGGTGTAATGTTGCTCAGGAAGAATGGACATTAAAAGATACTGCAGCCAGATTTGAGTTGGTGAGTTCGAAGAACGGTTTGAGTCTCTGATCGTTCATGACCAATGGTTCTAAGTCATGGCTGAGTTCACTGATTTTGACAACTCCATTTCCAAACACTCGTCATAAGAGGAATAGTTCAATCCATTTTGATCTGTGTTTTCCTGGGAAGAGCTTGAGTTTAGCACCAAAGAGTAACACTTTCTGACTAGGATGGAAATATTTTTGAGAAATGTGCTTATCATGGAAGGCTTTGACCCGCTCTTTGTAGATTCGTGAGTACTCGCATGAGTCATTGTGTAGTTCCTCGATCTCTCTCATTTGCAGCTGATGCTAAATTCCAACCTTCATGAGATCTAGATTTCACTTCAGTACTTCCTAGTAGGCTTTGTGTTCCATTTCTATGGGGAGGTGACATGCCTTCTTGTGCACGAGTCTAAAGGGAGACATGCCTAACTGGGTCTTATGGGCATTCCTATAGGACCACAAGGCTTCCAAAAGGTGGGTAGACCAATCTTTCTTATTAGGCCAAACAATAACCTGAAGGATCTTTTTTATCTCTCGATTAAATAGCTTAGCCAATCTATTGGTCTAGGGGTGACAAGAAGTCAAAATACAATGCGGCACCCCATACTTTTTCATCAAGGACTGGAAGTGCACATTTGCAAAATGACCCACCATCGCTGATGATAGCTTTTGGAACCCCAAATCTAGAAAGATGTTCTCCTGAATGAACCAAAGAACAACTTTATGATCCTTTGTTCTGGTGGGGACGACTTTGATCCATTTGGAAACACAATCAACAACGGGTAAGATGTACTCGAAGTCGTTAGATCTCGGAAAGGGTCCCATGAAATCAATTCCCCAGATGTCAAAGATTTTGAGCACAATGTCGGATTCAAGGGCATAATATCGTGCAGGCCCATGTTACCAAGGGTCAGATAACGAGCACATGCCCAACATTAGGATTGTGCATCTTTAAACATTGTGGGCCAAAAGAACCCACACTGGAGGATCTTCGCTATGATTTTACGCCCAGAGTAATGGCCACCACAGGCCTGATCATGATAGAACGAGATGACATCATTGACCTCATTGTCGGGAATGTATCTTCGGATCACTTGGTCGTTACCGATGTGGAATAGATATGGATCCTCCCAGACATAATAGTTAGCATTGGAAATCAGCTTGTCCCGCTGCGAGGTTGCCCAGTCTTGTGGGACTTTCCCTGTAACCAAATAGTTCACGATGTCGGTAAACCAGGGAAGTCTATTAATGGCCAAGAGATGCTCACCCGGAAAGTACTCAGTGATAGGTCTGGATGGTTCAATGACCAAAGAAGGAAGGTGAGACAAATGGTTAGTTACCACATTCTGCTTTCCTACCTTGTCACGAATTTCAAGATTGAATTCTTCCAACAGTAAGATCTAGCAAATTAATCTAGGCTTTGCATCCATCTTCGTGAGTAAGTGCCTTACTGTGATCTAAGTAAATGATGACATGGGACCCCAGGAGGTATGAATTGAATTTCTCTAGTCCAAATACTACAGCTAATGGGAACACCATCATGAGCCATAACTAGCACAATTTAGTCATTATCAAGGAATGAATGCTCCTACATAACTGTCAGAGAGTCATATTTCATTGCGTGATCATTTTGAGAGAAAGACAACAAAATAGGGTTAAAATTGCAATATTACCATCATATCTTGAAAGCAGAACAACCACGGGTTTTCCTATGGGGTAATTAAGGGTCAAATGGTCTTAAAAGTCCAACAAGTGGGTTAATACTGATAAGAAAGGGTGCTGAAAACCAAAACCCCTCCCTTGCAACCGAACTGTGACAGTCAGGAAATGGTGGCAGAATGCACTAAAGGTAGGGAACCGGTAGATGGGGTAGGGTGCTTGGGAGTTGAGGAGTTGAGGACTGAAGCTCTGGAGGGTGCAGCTGAAGTACCTCTGATCCAAGACCTCCCTTCTTATGCTGAGGTGCTAAAAACCAAAGCTCCTTCCTTGCAACCAAAAGGTGCTAGCCAGGAGGTGGTGGCAGAATGCTCTAAAGATAGGGAATTGGTAGATGGGGTAGGGAGCATGGGAGTTGTGGAGATGACGACTGAAGCTCTGGAGGAAGTGGCTGAAGTACCCCTGATCCAAAAGGTAGCTGCAATGGTGGAGGATGAAGGGATGGAAATGAATGTGTCTAATGAAACTGTGGCTGAGGACCTAAAAGCCCATCCTGGTGAGTTTGATGAAGGGATGGAAGTGAATGTGATTAATGAGCCTGCTGATTCTGCTCTGGTGGATTCCTCTGTGAACTCCTTGGACTTGCAAAATTGCTCTCCTGTGGCTGATGTCGTGCACTTGAAGTCAAAGACTCCCTCTACTGCTAGGATTGGGAAACCTCCTTACAAGTTGAGGCTAAGAAGGCACACTCCTATGCAAAGAGTTGATGAATCTATCATTGCAGCTGTGTTGAAGGTTAGTAGAGCTTCTGCAGCTAAGAACGGGACAGATCTAACTCCCAAATGAGGGTCCTAACCTAGAATGTGCATGGACTACGCGATAGAAATAGGAGAGGGTCTCTACTTAGATATCTGTGTGAATGGGAAATCGACTTTGCCATCCTTCAAGAGACACATTAATTGTGAGTTTGATAGGGCATGGGAGGAGATGAGGGCAGGTTTTGCAAATGACCTTGTGGTGGTCAACTCCAATGGCAGATCTGGGGGAATTGCCATCTGGTGGAAGAAGCAGCTGCTATGCTTGGAGGAGGTTTCTGTGGCTAGGTACCTTCTAACCTGTAGATTCAAAAGAGGCCAGGGGGACAATGTTTCTTTGTGGCAGGGGTGTATGGTCCAAACGATCCTAACAAGAGGCAGGAGCTGTGGGAGGATTGGAACTTGGCTGCAGATTTTGTAGATGGGCGGGCTTGGCTTATTAAAGGGGACTTCAATTGTACTTTATTGGGAAGTGACAGACCTAATGGGATGGTGGATAGCTCTACCACTGGATTCCAATTGATGGTCAAAGCTTTGGGGATGTGTGAGTTTCCTTCATCAGGGGCTGAATTCACTTGGAGGAATGGTAATGGGCTCATGTCCAAGATTGATAGGTTTTTTGGCAATGTTGAGCTGATGGATCTCTTCCAGATGTCATTTGTTTGTGGTCTTGAATGCCCATTTTCTGATCATACACCCTTGGTGTGGGACAATGGTGTACAGGTGGTGGTTGGATCCTACAAATTTAGGAAGTCTTGGCTGAGGGAAACAGGGTTCAGAGACATGTTTGCCAGCTGGTGGAGGTCACAGCAGGGTGAAGGCTTGGCCACCTTCCAAGATTATGGCATTGAAAGGTATGCTGAAGGAGTAGGGAGATGTTATCTCTGTTCTCAGACATCAGAAGCGTCGTGAGGCCTTGCTGAAAATTCAAGAACTGGATATCAAGGAAGCTGTGGCTCTTCTGTCTGAGTTGGAACTTGCAGATAGGAAAAGATGGCAAGGGGTGGTGATTGAAGAAGACCTAAAATTGGAGATGGAATGGAGGGTGCATTCTAGGCAGCCATGGCTAAGTGAGGGGGATGCAAACACCAAATTCTTTCACCTAGCTGCTAGTTCTAGGAGAAGAACAAATCTGATCTCTTCAATTGTTATAGAGGGGCAGAGAATTACCTCCTTATCTGATATCAGAGCTAAGGTTGTCAGGTATTTCAAGGAATCTTCAAGAGCTACAGATAGGGGCAATTGGAAGATGACAGCTAGTGATCTGCCCAAGATTAATGAGTCTCAGGGGTCCAGCCTGATTGAACCCATATCTGAAGCTGAAGTCCTGAAAGCCATTAAGGATCTCAACTGTGAAGGGTCGCCTGGTCCTGATGGAATCCAAGTTTTCTTCTACAAAGAACTGTGGGACATTGTGGGCACAGAGGTTATGGAAGTGATTAGAGAGTTTCAAATTGCAATTTTGGCTTTGAAAGGATAAATAGATCTTATTTGTTTCTTCTGCCAAAAACCCCAGGTGCTGAATCCTTCCAGGAGTTTAGATCCATTGCCCTCTCCAACTCCTTATACTTGGTGATTGGCAAGGTCCTAACTAATAGATTGAGGCCCGTATTGCAAGATCTGATCCATCCTACTCAATCAGCATTCCTCCCTGGCAGATCTCTACAAGAATCCTTTATCATAGCCCAAGAGATGATTTGTGGCTAGCATAAGAGAAGATGCAAGGCCTTCCTTTGGAAGGTTGACTTTCATAAGACTTATGATTCCATTAGTTGGCCTTATCTCTGGGATGTGCTTAAAAGAAGGGGCTTTCCTTCTACTTGGATAGGCTGGGTTAAAAGATGTATTACCACTGCCTCCTTCACCCCTCTAATAAATGGAAAACCCTATGGTGCGTGGATTCAGCCCCAATGTGGCATCAGGCAAGGATGTCCCCTGGCTCCCCTAATCTTCAATTTGGCAGTTGACAGTTTGGCTTGGTTTGCTTGTAAGCTTGCTGAAGCTGGTCTTATCAGAGGATATTCACTATCTTGTAGGAATAATCTGGCTCCCATTCTTCAGTATGCAGATGATACTATTTCTTTTGTTGAAGGGTCCATCGATGGAGCATTGGCTCTGCATCATTTGGTTAATATTTTTGGTGAGCTTTCTGGATTGAGGTTGAATAGAGATAAGTCTGGTTTGGTCTGCTTTGGTTTACCTGAGGAGGAGCAAGATGCCTTAGCAGCCATCCTGATGACTCCCCGCATCAGTCTTCCTATCAGATATCTAGGGCTGCCTTTGAGGTGTTCCAGGTTGAAGAAAAGTGATTGGAACTGCCTTTTTAACAAGATTTCTATGAAATTAGATGGTTGGCATAGCAGGTTCCTGTCCAGAGGTGGAAGACTTGTCTTACTCAACTCAGTAGTCACCTCCATCCCTGTCTTCTACTTTTCCATTTTCAAAGCACCAAAATCCATTTGGAAAAGGTTGTATGTGATGACGAAAAGGTTCTTTTGGAAGGGAGCTAGACATAAGGGTAGTTTCTTGCAGCCTCTCAAGTGGGATCAAATTTGCTATCCTAAAGAGAAGGGTGGTCTTGGGATTAAGTCCCTACAGCATTTTAATGATGCCCTGCTACTTAAATGGGTTGTTAAACTATTGCAAGGTGATCTGAAGCCGTGGTCTGTTCTGATTAAGAACAGATATGGAGCATCCAACAACATGTTGTCCAGACTTCTGGCCAACTATCCTTCTCCCTTATGGAAATCTGTGACTAAGGCATTGACTAATCACTTCCATCTGCTACGACCATCACTTGGAGATGGTAGGTCCTTCAGTTTCTGGAAGGAGGGATGGTCTGAGCTGGGTGTTTTGAAGGAGCTCTATCCAAGAGCTTTTGCTGCAGTAGCTACAAGGATGCCACTGTCAGCAAGGTCTGGTCCTGTAGCAGTAGCAGCTAGAATCTGGATGGTGAGGAATCCAGTAGAAGAGCTACCAGGATATGGGAAGAAAAGAGAAGGCTTATTTCAGACCTTGAGAGCTTCAGACCTACGCCTGGAATGGAGGACAGATATCTGTGGGAGGGGATTTATAGTGTCCAATCTGGCTATAACAGAATGTTGAACATTGAAGAGGGTTGGAGATATGATTCCATTAACAAGAAGATATGGTTGTTAAAAATTCCTCTCAAGGTACAAATTTTCCTCTGCTATGCAGGAGAGATGGTTTAATCACAAGTGATCTATGCCATAGAAGGTTGGGTACTGATCACCATGTTTGTTTTTTGTGTGAGATGAGTACTGACAATGTAAATCACCTCCTCTCTTCTTGCCTTGTCACTGATGTCATCTAGAGAAAAATTTGTCAGGAGCCATTACCATAGTGGGATTCTATATGGCATGGGTTTGAGGTGAGAGGGAAGCCACATGTCCACATGGCTGCTACTATTTGGTGTGTATGGAACGCAAGGAATGAGAGACTTTTTCAAGAGAGGCTGGTATGTTGTGAGAGTATTATAAGAGAGTGATGGTCTGTCATACACTCTTGGGGATCCATTTTGTAACTTCCCTTGCTTTGCACGTAATATACTGCTCTAGACTGATATCGTAGGACGATAGCTCTCCTTTCTATTTCAAAAAAAAAATACTGATAAAAAATGGTTTTCACATATTTTAATAATGAAATGACTTCTGAAACCCTAAAAACAAACCTGCTTAACTAATTGAGATTTTGGTCAGGATAAAATTCACCTAAACCCTCTAAAATTCATAGAAAAATATTCTCTAGGGTGTAGTACCTTCAATTTTACCATCAAAATCCATCTTGACCCAAAATAAAGTCTCAAATTGACATTTACCCTAATTTGGGTTTTTGCATACATTACCCAATCAAAATAGGTCAAAACCAAAATCCAACTTCACCATTGGATTCCTTAGGTCCAAATTAAGTTTGTACCAAAATTTGGGCCCTATCTGAGATCGTCTTATTCTAGTTTATGATTTAGTCCTTTCTAATTCTTTTATATCACACATATGCCCTTAACTTTCAAAATCCGTACGAAAAGGTCCCTAACTTTGTCATCATTTTCACAAACAGATCCCTATCGCCATGAATCATATTCCTACAAACTCTAGCGACCTTTAAAGGGAAAGATCTTTGTGATTGTTTAATGAATCCCTCTCAAAATTGAAAGGGAAACTCGTCAAGTAATTGCTTTCCAAATGAGCCCATTTAGGAATCCTAAAACTCTCTAGAATCCTAATGCAAATGATTTGATTGATTGGGTATCCTATGCCAGCTAGAAGCTCAGAGATTCTAATCTTGCTTTCCAAGCTTAGAACTCCGTTTAGAGCCCTATAAAAGGACCCCCGTGGCCTTGCACATTTTTCCAGCAAGTTTTGGTGCGTCAACTCCCTTAGTTCTCCTTCTCCATCCATCAAAACCCTTGCTCCAGTGACCCTCTTCGATCCTCCTCCTTCGGCTGTCCAACAACCAAATTGGTTGGCTTACCCGACTCCTCTCTTCTTCGCGACTCTCCCAAGCCAAAGGGAGGGCGTTTCTCCATCTGCCTCGTTGTCACCACCTTACTGTTCTATCCTCCTTCGGTGCTAGACGAACAAAACTGGTTGCCTCCACCTCTCTTTCACCTAGCTAAGTTTTTCTATAACTCTCTCTCTCTCATTCTATTTCGCTCTCCCACACTTACAACACATGCACAACTGCCAACCTGTTCCCCCACACTTCATCTTCTCCACCTTCGGTGACTCTCTAGCAATGCCAATCAGCTGCTACACCGCTCGACTCTTGCCTCCAACACCGTCAAAACCTATGCTGTGACCCCAAGAGAAAAAGCCCTAACCTAGTTAGTTCGATTGCCCCTCCAAATCTTCCACCAAGAAGACCCACTTCCAGCCACACTTTGAGAGGTCGTCAGACCTCCACATTCCGCCAATCACCACGCAACCACCACCGTTGACTTCACCTCATCAAGGCAAAGTCCTGAAGGTACTAATTGGGGAACTTAGCCCATGTTCGTCTCTTTCAAGTATCACGTCGCCATTGCCATTGACGAAGCTTCACGCAACCTTGAAGAAGGTGTTCTTGCTCCAGATGCCCAGGCATCACCTCCAGGTGGTGTGGAACCAATAGCTCCAGACTCCCAAGTCCCTGATTGGGTGTGTGAACCTCAGCAAATTCTCCAATTTGGTGAAGAAACTCGCTGCAATACAGGAAGGTCGTTGCGAAGAATTGCAGGGGACTTACTCAAACATCGGAAAGCACCAAAGCCCACGAGCAATTTAAATTGAATTTCTGCTTTTGCCTCGTTGCTTTAGTAGCATGGGGTGAGGTCCCCTCACACGCCCTCACTCATTGCCACACCACGCAAGTCTAGGCTTTGAACCAATTACCCGTATACCTGCCTTATTTAAGAGAGAAGAGAAGAAAAAGAGAGGTGAGATGGGGGGTTTTGATCAGCCGTCCTCTCAACACTTGTGAGATCTGAGAGAGGCCTTTGCCTTTGCTAGCGTACTAAGTCTTGTGCTGTGCCTTCTTGGAAGCTTAAGGAGGAGAGAGAAAAGAAGAAGAGGCCTTTGCCTCTATTAAGGTGTTTGAGCGCCTATTCTATCATCTGATATTTGCTGATACCTTGGTTCTATTGGTTAAATTGAGATTTGATTGGCTTATATGTTCTGTTACTTTGAGTAGCTTGCGAAGCGTAACATTGTGGGGTAATTTGGTGATTCAAATCACCATTTTACCCTCTCTTCCTTTTGCATTATTGACATCAGATTTCATTTATATATCAATCTTATTTGAAATTCTTATATTGTATTTGAGTTACGATCTTGAGAAGTATTTTGCCAGTTGCTCCTTATGTTCGACCTCAGATTTCTTTCAAGTATAAATATTATTTATTTTTCGCACTGATTCGATCTATACTACAACATGATGTTTTTAAACCTGATTCAGAGCGTATAAACATTTTGGCTCCATTGCCAGGAGCAACGCATAATTAGATCTTTTGATTACAATATTAGATTTGGTACTAACTTGCTACATCTCTTTTGACAGTGATCTGTAGGTGACTCATTGAAAGAAGATCAGCTGCACATCAGCCACCCCAGGGGTAGGTAAACTCCATTCACCCTCCTCTAAGCCCTTATTCTAAAAAGCTAAAAAAGGAAAAAAATCAATTTGGGCTACTTGCATTTTATTCTTAGACAAATCATCAAGTTTCCTGATTTGATACATTCTAGAGAAACATACAAACCCTGATTTGTGCACCTACTTAAAATCTTAAGGTATCTAGGGCTATCACCTTCTTTCTTGAATCCCTAGGTACCACATTTGGACAAAATTGAATTTGACCAAATTAAAGCCAATTATGATTTCCAGTTTAGGGTTTTAGAGACACACTTGCTTAATCAACAATTAATCTTCCCAAACAATGTGCGCCTAAGCCTTGATTGAATTGATCTATTCAAGCAAATGCTAAAATCAGGCTCTTAATCTCATTTAAACACTAAAAGAGGGAGATAAATTTCTCAAAGGTCAAAACAAATGAAGTTCACCCACCTTGTTGGGTTAACCAATCTTCAAATTAGGTTACTTTGCACTAAACCATCTTAAAGTTCAAGTGAAATCATAAGCACCCTTGCTCTTAACTTAAAACTGGTAGACTTAAGAGGTCAAGTCCCCATTCTGGTCTACCTGGATCATCAATGACAAGAGTGGCAGGTGGGGGAAACCCTGTAACTCGTGCGGGCGCTCTACCATGTAGGGGTCTTCGTGGGACTCTCCCTCTTTGTCTACCCAAGTAATTCTCAGGTGGATGACTTTCTAACTATGGGGTATCATCAGCCCTGAACCTCAATAATCATCCAAAATTTTTTGGTGTCTTGATTGGGTCCATCACATTCTACCTTTCATCTACTCCATTAGTGCTTGTTCGAGAGGAGGTCTCTAAGACCATCTCTTAGGCCACCATTAGCTATTCATTTTCATCGAGGCTAAGCCTCGACCTCCTTGTTTGTTCAACAACCCAACCTAATCGATATCTCTTCTGATTCATCTACACGTAATTTTCCTTCATCCATCATCATGGAGCAACCAGCAGAAGAAAACAATCTTGAAAATCGGCTTCAACGCCTCAGCGATCTATTCTATGCCTTTGTGAACCCACCGCAACATCCTATGATGTGAGACCATTACAATCTCACTGCTGTGGCAATCGAACCTCGAGTTCAAATCCCCATTGGAGGTCCTAATACTGAAATCAAGCCCAACATGATTCATGCTATTCCCAAATTCCATGGGCATAATTTCGAGGATCCTTTTCAGCATATCAAGCAACTCAAGCATCTGGCCCAGACCTTCAGGTCAGAACCTCAAAATCGAGATGTCTTACTCATGAAAATGTTCTCCTTTCTCATGGACAAGGCTGCTCACAGGTACCAAACCCAAATGCATCCAATCAGCACCTAGGTAGAACTATAATCTGAGTTTCTGAGAAAGTTCTTCCCTGTTGGTCGAACAAATGCTCTATGGCACCTGATCACGCATTTCACGTAGCAAGTTGGAGAACCATTTCATGAGGCATGGGATCATCTGTTGGATCTCATGCGAAAGTGCCCCCACCACGGAGTTCCTAAATGGGACAAGTCCAGTCTTTGTACCAGGGACTCCATGAGGATATTCGATTACTCGTGAATGCGACCTATGGAAAAAACATCATGGGTCAACACGAAGACACAGTGTGTGAGATTCTCTAGAATATGTGTGAGAACTCCATCAATAATGAATCCATGGGCATGTTCGACCAGACGAATGCCCATGCATTGACGAATCCAAAGGGAGCACATGAGACATAGGGCCTGTCCTCTTCCGTTGACTTGGAACTGATGACAAGTCACCTGGACAAGGTCACTATTATTAAGAAGAAGGTGGATGAGCTAACTCGACACTTGCAGCGAGCCACCTCTGTGCAAAACCCATTCGCGCAACCGCCCTCTGGTAGGGAGGCTGTGTATAACATCTACCATCGATCTTCTCAAGGGATGGACCTGTATCCACCCCCATCTGATTCAGGGTTTAGAGGAAACTTTGGACCTACCTATTCTAGTTAGAGGAACTCTGAACCCTCATATTCTGACCTTTCCGAGAGTCCTCAAACCGACGAGGACCTCAACGCCATTCAGAATGATCCATTCTCAAACATCTACAACCCTAGATGGAGTAATCATCCTAATTTCACGTGGTCTGGGAACAATCAAAATCAGAGACCTCAATATCAACCCCGACCACTAGCTCCTCGTCCATATCAGCCGCCTCATCCTTAGTCCAACCCAACTTATCAATCTGGGCCAACTCACGCAGATCAGATGACTCTTATCATTCATACTTTGGCTAACATTCGGAGAATGAATGCAGCTATTCAAAAATAGCACAAAGACGAGATCACAGAAGTTCGCAATCAACTCACCCAGATGGCAAATCCTCGCCAACCTGGTGCACTTCCTTCACAACTTCTACTTAATTTGAATAACATGCCAAACCAGAGGTGCGTTATGAACCGACTCAAGGCCAAGCTCACTTTGTCTATCAGGCCCCTTCTGCTTCATCACCTGATGGGATGGAGACTTCGACATCATACGTGGGTTATCAGAAGCAATCACCTCTTTTATCAACGCCAACCCAGAACCTGGTAGGACTAAATTTTGTTACAAGACCCACCTTATCCAATAGACTCCCAGCATGGTAATGTAAACACAACCCTCGGATAGTCATCCAGTATATCCCTATCCCAGATCAAGAACTTGGACCCATTCTTAAGGAACCTACAAAAATTCCATTTCCCGAGGCCTTGACCAAGGGAAAGAGGACAGCTAAACCCATGGCACCTGAGGAGAACCTGGTTAAGCTCTTTGAGCAGGTCCATATAAACATCCCCTTGATGGATGCGATACACCACGTACCGGCTTACACATGATTCCTGAAAGATGCGTACACACCTAAGCGTAAGTTGCGAACCAAAGGTGCGAACCCGATCGTACTGTCAGAGCAAGACAGCTCCGTTATTTTGAGAAAACTCCTGCCTAAGTCAAAAGACCTAGGCACCCCTCTAATCTCCTATGCTATCGGTGATATACAATTTGATCGAGCCTTACTGGACCTAGAGGCTTCAATCAATTTGATACCTACATCCCTACTTGACTACTTGGAGAAATCTGAATCGACAGAGATGATGTTGTAGTTAGCCGATCGATCTATTAAGTCACCAAAAGGAATTGTCAAGGATGTCATAGTTAGGGTACATGATTTCTATTTTCCAGTGGATTTCATTGTCTTGGACATGGATGCTCCTGAGAACTTGAAGAATACACCGATCATATTAGGGAGACCCTTTCTGGCCACTGCTAGGGCCAATATTAATTGTAAGGAGGGCCAAATTGAATTAAAATTTGGGAGCAAGACACTGATGATCAACATCTTTAAGGCCCAACAAGGAATTAATTGTGGGGTTATAGAACAAATCTATGATATTAAGGTTGTGGTTGACGACCTATGTATCGAGGAAAACACGACTATTTCTGATCAACCACAAGAAGATGAAAACCCATAATTAGATGAGCTTGAACATAACCTAGACACACCCATAGCTCGTTCCTTTTCTCCCGACACCCACCCTGAACCACCTACTACTGCTGATAATCCTGTTATGGAATTAAAGCCTCTTCCCAATCATCTGAAATATGTCTTTTTGGGTTCCAATCAGACATTTCCTATGATTATCAACTCCCAACTCACACCTGATCAGGAAACACGCTTGATTTCTATTTTCCAGCAGCCTCGGAGAGCCATTGGATGGACTCTCGATGATCTGATTGGTATCAGCCCTTCATACTACACACATCACATCTATACTGAAGAAGGCTCATGACCATCCCGTGAAATGTAAAGATGCTTAAATACAAACCTGTAGGATGTCATGAAAAAGATCATCAAGTGGTTAGATGCAGGGATCATCTACCCGATCTCCAACAGTCGGTGGGTGAGTCCAATCCAAGTTGTGCCTAAGAAGGCAGGGCTCATTGTCATCACGACTGAAATCAGAGAAACCATACCGACCCGTATAGCAAACTCATGGAGAGTCTGCATTGATTATAGAAGACCTAATTCCTCCACAAAGAAGGATCATTTCCTACTACCGTTCATTGATCAGATACTCAAAAAACTAGCGGGAAATCAATTCTTCTGCTTTTCGGACGAGTACTCCGGTTATAATCAGGTCTCAATCCATCCTGAAGACCAAGAGAAGACAACCTTCACCTGCCCCTTTAGGACATACGCATTCCAAAGGATGCCGTTCGATCTCTGCAATGCACTCGCTATTTTTCAGCGGTGCATGCTTACCATATTCTCAGATATGGTAGGTGAATACCTTGAGGTCTTCATGGATGACTTCTCGGTATTTGGAGAAACTTTTGATGATTGCCTCCTGCACTTGGTCCAAATCCTCAGGTGGTGCATCGACGTGAATTTGGTTCTTTCCTGGGAAAAGGGCCACTTCATGGTACCTGAGGGAATTGTCCTAGGACATCTCGTCTCTGAAAAAGGCATCCAGGTTGATCGAGCCAATGTGAATCTGATTTCCAAACTCCCTATGGCTAGCTTGGTCAAAGACATCCGATCATTTCTGGGGAATGTCAATTTTTACCGTCGATTCATTGTCGATTTTTTGAAAATCGCATGCCCCCTGACTAATCTTCTTTCTAAGGATGTCCCCTTTGAAATTTTCGAGGAGTGCACTCAGGCATTTGAGATCCTACGTGATCAAGTTACCCAAGCATCTATCCTGCAGTCCCTTGATTGGTATCAATCTTTTGAGATCATGTTCGATGCATCTGATTACGCTATGGGTGCGACACTTGGGTAGAAAATAGACGGGAAACCCATGGTCATCTACTGTGCCAGCAAGACACTTGACGAGGCTCAGTGTAATTACATAGTTACTGAGAAAGTGCTTCTAGCCGTAATATTTGGCTTGGAAAAATTCATATCTTATCTTTTGGGTTCCCGTGTTATCATATACTCGGATCACACTACAGTGAGGCACCTCCTCGCAAAGAAGGATGTGAAACCTCAACTAATCTGATGGATCTTGCTGTTGCAAGAATTCGATCTTGAGATTTGCAATAAAGTGGGAAACAGAACATGGTAGCTGACCATTTGTCCCATCTTCCGTCTTCCGTCATCGACCCATCTGGTCCGATCACCAAGCATTTTTCAGACGAGCACTTGCTAGCCATTCACAGTCTCCCATGGTTTGCTGATAATGTAAATTACTTGGTTACAGGGAAAGTTTCTCTAGATTGGGTTACTTCCAGGTGGGACAAATTGATTGCCAAGACCAAGTAGTATATTTAGGAGGAGTTATACCTTTTCCACATTGGCAATGATTAGGTGATCCGAAGATGCATTCTTGACGACGAGGTCAATAACGTTATCTCATTCTATAACGAGCAGGCCTGTGGTGGCCATTTCTCTGGGCATAAAACCGCAACGAAAATTTTCTAGTGTGGATTCTTTTGGCCCACTTTGTTCAAAGATGCACAGATGTATTGTAGGGCATGCGCTCATTATCAGACCCTCAGCAACATGGGCTTGTGGGATATGATGTTCTTGAACACAATTATTGTGTACGAAATTTTTGACATATGGGGAATTGATTTCATGGGACCCTTTCCTGGATCTAATGGATTTGAGTACATTCTACTCGCTGTTGATTATGTCTCTTGATGGATCGAAGCCATCCCCACGAGAACTAGTGATCATAAAGTTGTTCGATTTATCCAGGAGAACATCTTTGCCAAATTTGGGGTTCCTATGGCCATCATCAGCGATGGTGGGTCTCATTTTAACAATTTGCACTTCCAGTCCCCGATGAAAAAGTACGAGATGTCACATTGTATCTCGACTCCTTACCACCCCCAAACTAATGGACTGGTAGAATTGTGGAATCGAGAGATCAAGAAGATCCTTCAGGTCACTGTTCGGCCTGATAGGAAGGATTGGTCTGCTCGCCTTCCAGAAGCCTTGTGGGCCTATAGAACCGCCCACAAGACCCAATTAGGCATGTCTCCCTTCATATTAGTGTACGGAAAAGCATGTCACCTTCCCGTCGAGTTGGAGCACAAGGCTTATTGGGCAATACGGAAGTGCAATCTCGATCTAATGAAGGCTAGAATATATCGTCGGTTGCAAATGAGTGAGATCAAGGAACTACGCAATGATGCGTATGAGAACTTGTGTATCTGTAAAGCATGGGTTAAGGCATTCCATGACAGGCACATTGTACGAAAATCTTTCCACCCTGGTAAAAAGTTTTTACTCTTTGATGCCAAACTCAAACTGTTCCCAGGAAAACTCAGATCAAAATGGATTGGACCATTCTTGGTGAGACGAATCTTTGGAAACGGAGCCATTGAAATTAGTGAACTTAGCCATGATTCTGAACCGTTTGTCATGAACGGTCAAAGACTTAAACCGTTCGTCGAACTCACTGACTCAAAGTTGGCTGAGGTATCTTTTGCCCTCCATTCTCCTTGAGCTCATTATGCCCGGCTGATGGCGTTAAACTAAGTGCTTAATGGGAGGCAAGCCGTTATCCTTTTCAAACACTTGAAACCCTTGCCACATCTTATGTTGAACTCATATTGCACCTTAGGGTTCGTCCATTAGAACAACCAACTCCACCTCTAGTACTCGTACCCGAGCTTGAAATCGTCCACAATAGTCACCCTAACCTGTCCACCCACCCAAAACCTATTCTAATGTATGATCTAAGCTGAATTCGAACCCACCTAATTTACAATGAGGACGTTGAAAATCGTAGGCATCGGGGGGTATTAAAGTGCAAAACACTGTGAGAATCACTTCAAAAGAAAGGGTTTCATCAGAAAAATTGCATATTCCAAAAAACCGAAAAAGAAAAACTGAAAAAAGAATAAAAAAAAATGGACGAAATTTTGAAAGATCAATTCACATATCATTTTTTAGGAGGAAAAGAGGAGGTGATATAAATGTCAAAAAGGAGCACAATTTGAAATAAAAAAGAGATAGTCATTAGTAAAAGATTAAGGAATCTATTTACTTCTAGACTAAATCAAAAGAAAGAAATGAAAGATAAAAAGGTGCTAAGTGACAAAAGAGATTAGTATGAACGCTGATCTTAGGCCTCTTGGGCTGTGATTTTAGGCTTAAAAATTCAAGTATCCATTAAGATTTGGATAGTCCGCAAGAGGTTAAGGAAGATGCAAAGCTTAAGTATTAGGTCTAAGGCTTAGGGATTATTCGACCTCATTAACTAACATCTAGTTTGTGAGACTCAGTAACCTAAGCACCCTAGTCCACGCATAGTCTAGTTTAGTGCGGTTAATTATCAAAATTACGCAAATGTGTTAAATCTGTTTTGAAAAAGCTACCTAGATTAGGATTGGCCGATCAACACAAGTTGATTTGGAAGAGTTCCCAGTGTGGAGAGGTGGGAAATTCCCCTTGAAGATGTGCAATAATATACCGTCTTCACGGTGCTTGTCTCCTAAGATATCTAAATATCCTACTGGGGGCATGTAAGCACCTTGTGTTGGTTCAGATGCCATTCGCGACATTATCATGAAATATCAATCACTAGGGTTTGGATTTAGCTATAGAATGTCATGGGCGGGATTATCCTGAAATCTCGAAAGCTAGTGTGCTGGGGTTTGCCATGGGCAATGCTATCTCGAAGCATCGATTGCTAGGGACCCTACGAGGATTGATGGTGGAAATTAGGAATCAGATACAGACCATGTTGTAAAGCCAATCTGAAGCTAGAAAATAAAGAAAGAAAAGAGAGAGAAAACTCTCCAAAAAAAAAAATCTTCTGTCTCTCTCTCTTACAAAATGCACTGCAAACTAAACCTGGGCTACAACATGTTACAAGCACAAGTGCGTTAACCATGGAGTTCAACGAACCTTAGGTTAGTTCCTGTGGGACTTAGAAACCTTCATGGTGGACTAATGCTTGAGCTGGTCAGGTCCAGATCTTTGTTGGTACTTTAGTACCCCAAGGCCTACTATCGACATTCTGACCTAATCTACACAAGAAAGCACACATCTGAGCATAAAGAGGCATGGTCTGGAATTTAAGTTAATTCCATGAGATTTTGCTAAGGGACTGGCAAAAGCTAGGCATGGGGGTATGATGGGAACACCATCATAAGCCATAACTAGCTCAATTTAGTCATTATCAAGGAATAAATGCTCTTACATAACTGCCAGAGAACCATAGTTCATTGCGTGATCATTCTAAGAGAAAGATAAGAAAACAGGGTTAAAACTATAATTTTACCATCAAATCTTAAATGCAAAACAACCACAGGTTTTTCCAGGGGGTAATTAATGGTCAAATTGTCTTAAAAGACCAACAAGTTGGTTAATACGGACAAAAAAGGGTTTTCCCATGTTTTGAGAATTAAATGACTTCTGAAACCCTAAAAGGAGACCTAGTTAACTAACTGAGGTTCTGGTCAAAATAAAATTCACCTAAACCCTCTAAAATTCATAGAAAAATATTCTCTAGGGTGTAGTACCTTCAATTTGACTATCAGAGTCCATCTTGACCCAAAACAAAGTCTCAAATTGACATTTGCCCTATTTGGGTTTTTGCATACATTACCCAGTCAAACTAGGCCAAAACCAAAATCCAACTTCACCATTAGATTCCTTACATCCAAATTAAGTTTGTACCATAATTTGGGCCCTATCTGAGATCGTCTTATTCTAGTTTGCAATTTGGTCCTTTCTAATTCTTTTATATCACACATTGCCCTTAGCTTTCAAAATCCTTACAAAAAGGTCCCTAACTTTGACATCATTTTCACAAACAAGTCTCTGCCACCATGAATCCTATTCCTACAAACTCTGGCGGCCTTTAAAGGGTAAGATCTTTGTGATTACTTGACGAATCCCTCTCAAAATTGAAAGGGAAACTCGTCAAGTAATTGCCTTCCAAATGAGCCCATTTAGGAATCCTAAAACTCCCTAGAATCCTAATGGGAATGATTTGAGTGATTGGGTATCCTATGCCGGCAAGAAGCTCGGAGATTCTAAGCTTGTTTTCCAAGCTTAGAACTCCATTTAGAGCCCTACAAAAGGACCCCTGTGGCCTTGCACATTTTTCGAGCAAGTTTTGATGCGTCAACTCCCTTAGATTCTCCTTCTCTGGCCATCGAAACCCCTACTCCGATGACCCTCTTCAATCCTCCTCCTCCAACCCTCCAACGACCAAATTGGTCGGCTTACTCGACTCCTCTCTTCTTCACAACTCTCCCCAACCAAAGGGAGGGGCTTTCTCTGTCTGCCTTGTCGTCACTGCCTTGCCATTCTATCCTCCTTATCCGATGCCGGTCAGCCAAATCTGGATGCCTCCACCTCTCTTTCACCTAGCTAAGTTCCTCTATCACTCTCTCTCTCATTCTATTTCGCTCTCCCACACTTACGACACGCGCAACTGCCAACCACTTCCCCTACACTTCAACTTCTCCAACACCAATGACACTCATGAATCGCTACGCTTACGTGCTCGATTTTGGAAAACCTGTCGTTGTAGTTTGAAAGCGAAGAACTCGTGTTCAACAAATAAAATTTATACCAAAATGAAAATTCCGGGTCGAACATAGGGAGGCGGACATTTGATTTAAAAACTACACGTTTCTTTTTATTTGTCACGAAGTAATTCAATTTAAAACTATCTAATTATTTACAATAAATAAAAGAGAGAGAGAGGGTAAGATAGAGAGAGAGAATATTACACATAGAAATCAAAATGAGATGTAGAATAAACAAAGAATTTATCATTAAGAAGATTGTTCATTACAACTAGAAAGCATAAAACAATTGCACTAGAAAGCGATAAATTTACTCTAGAAAGCATTAAAAGAATGGAGGGAGAAATGTCCTCCTCGACGATTGCTTGGAGGATGAGTAGAACTACACTAGAAAGCAGTAAAAAGAATAGGGAGAGAGAAATCCTCCTCGACGGTCGCTTGGAGGATGAGCCGAACGGGATGACGCCTGGACGAAGGAGAACGAAGCAGGACGAAGGAGGATGAAGTAGAAGAATGGGAACGGAGCAGCACACCGTCGTCGTCGTGGGATCCACTTCCGAAGGGGGACGAAAAAGTTTGGACTTTATCTCACAAGAAGCATCCCGGGTGTGGGACAAGCTTCTCTTGAGCTTTAGACGAGTAGAGAAGAGAAGGAAGGGATGAGAATTTCGTATGGAGGGGGTCTCCTTTTATAGTTGCAAGGAGTGGGGGCAAAATGGTCATTACAACTTTAAAATAATAAATGAGGGGCCTTTAGTGACGGATAAAACCGTCGCTAAAGCCTCCTCTGTGGGCGTCGTGGGCGACTCGCGAGCGCCTGCTCGCCTGCTCGAGCGCGCAATGCCTACGCACGTCCACTGAGTCTCAGCAATCCGATCGCGAGAACGGATGGCTTAAGACGCATCGTCGCCCGCTGCCGCTGCCACTTGGCGCGTACGATGGTGCGTGATGCCGCGCGTGCAATAGCGCGAGAACGCTATCGAGCGCGTGCGGCCATTGGATTGCGATCTGACGGTTGATAAAAAACGTGCCCGCTCGCCTTAGAAACCGCTTGGCGAGGCTCGAATGCGCGCCAGCGCCTCACGATAAGGTGCTGGACCGCTGCGCTGCCTTGCCAAAAGGTCGCGTGGATGATTTTAAAGAGCTGCATCCACAGCCGTTGGGTCGAGATCCAACGACGGAGAGGGGGCGGCTGCGCGGTCTTCGTAGAATGTAAGCGGCCGTTTAGGCAGCCGAGAGGGTGCCACGTGGCGCCGTCTTGGCCGTCCATCTTCTGGAAGTTGTAGATGGTGCCACGGATGTCGAATTGACTCGATTTTTGCGTCATTGAGCTGCGATCGTTGATCCGAATTCATCCGTGCGGTCGGATTTGTCATCTGAAGTGCAGATTTACACCATCCTTGCCCTCGATCTTCTAGGGTTCCCCGATCACTATCTGATGCTACGGATGCCTGATTAAGGCGATCTTGGAGTCGTTGAACTCTAATCGTCGCCTTGATCACATCCATATGGTTGGATCTTTGATCAGAGGCCCCGATAAAATGTTTGCCCTGTCAAAGCCCATAAAAGGAAACAATTAACCTCTATTTTATTCAAACTACTCTAAATGCAAGATGATTCATGTTATGCAATATTTATATCATGAAATACAATCCTATGCTTAAGAACATGCATAAATAGATATTTTAGGTAGTGTAAATGTGTTTACATCATACCCCCATGCCTATCTTTTGCTAGTCCCTAGCAAAAACTATATACTATTTATAAAAGAATTAGGTTGGATTATTTGGACCTGAGTTATTTTCAATCGTTAAGAAATTGTCTACTTAGGAACTGAACTTTCAAAGACACAACAGTGCCCGAGTATCAGCCAAAATGCAAACCACCTCAAGCCCTTGCCTTATTCAAAGAAACGTTTCTTTTTCTCTTTTTCTTCTTTTCTATTTTTTTTTTTTTTGGATTTTCAAATTTTAGGGTTTAAGGGTGGCTTTCTACGGTCATTCAACTCACCCAAGATTTGATGAGAACCCTAAGTTTTAAGCATCTTATTGTGAATGTGATAGACTCATTGACCGGTAGTTAAAACGGACTTCGGATTTCTACGCCTCCAGGTGACTTCAAAAAGAATTCTGCCTAAAGGTGTATCTTTACAACCGGTAGCTTTCTCCCTACTTTTATTTTTTTACAGGGTCAACACAAGGGTGAATCCAGTGTATATCTCCCCAGTTTATTCTACTTCTCCGCTTCTTCCTAAGTGTTTTAGGAATTTTTAGTGCATTTACTGAGTTGGGTTCTGGACAACCGGTCGATGAGCTGTTACCACTGACAACTTGCCAGCCATACTCGTGCGATGAAGTGTGGCTTATTTCTTTTTTTTCTTTTCTCCTTTTCTTTTTGATTTTTTTTTCTTTTCTTTTTTTTTTTTAAGTAGGTGGCTTCCCTGGTCTAAGATTTACCTAAAGGCAGCAAAAAGAGAAAGGTCCAGTGACTGGGTTCTGGACAACCTACCTATGGGCTGTTACCCATGATAACTTGCCAGCCATATCACCCTAGAAGGTTCATTAGCTACCCAATTTCTGTTAAAATCGCCGAACAACGAGGCAGTGCAAAGAAAGTGTGTTGATGCTTAAGACTCAAAATTCCCTCAAATCAAAGGGTGGGCTGATAAGTCGTGTACCTATCACGCAAACTTATTTACTCCAATTAAAATAAAATTCAGGTTGGCGAGAACTCGAAAAAAAAATCCACATTTTAGTGTATGCACGGGCTGATTAAGTCCAAAGACCTGAAGGATCCTTGTGTTCAGATCTTAATGTAGTATTTCCTAAGATTGAAAATTTTCTTAAACCCAAATTCTCTTTCCTAATTCCGATTTTTTTTAATAAAAGAAAATAAAACAAATCTACGGAGCTGACGAATGAATTCAGAGATAAATATCCACCCCCCCATGCCTATCTAATGCAATGTCCTCATTGTATTAAAAAGACATGAAACAGAGTGGAAAAGCGTAGAAAGCACCTGAATTGTGTGAATGTTAGGTCCGCTTTGAAATGAAAATGAAAAAGAACTGTATATGTGCTGAGTTTAGTGCTTTCAGCTAGGCACACTTTACAAAGAAAAGAAATGAAGAATTCACAAGTGCAGGTCAGAATTAAAATAAACAGAAGAATCCTTCGACCTGTCAACAGAGGTCCACAAATGTGGACCAGATTGTGGTGCAGACCCATCTCCCGTAATCGAGAATATCTTAGGTTCTAGATAAAAATTACCCAAAACCTAAAATCAGAATGCAAGCGGCGTCAGGCTTGCGATTTATGAGGATGCAACCCAAGACTAAAAAGTCAGGTTATAGAGAATTGAAGCTCAAAAGGATAATCATTGAATGTGTGCTTGGGTTTGACATCCTCAAAACAAATATCGTAAGGGTTCTGATTTGATGGTTTCAGCTTAAAAGGAACCCTTCGACTCAATCTTCTATTTCCTCCAAAATTAACTTCCCAAATCATAACATCCAAGCTCCTATCCTCCTCATTCAGCATATCAAATTCCAGGACCTCTTGTAGATTAATCACCCCGTCTGAAATCTCCAAGTCTAAATGATGTGGCAGAATCAGAATTGACTTGGGTCTAATTATCTCAGAAATAGAATTATCGATAAGCTCAATGGGGTGTAACTGATAATCAGGGCATTGAATTAATTCCTCCAGAAAATGTGATTCTGGATCCGTAATGTGTGCCCTAATAAGATTAGTTTCCTCAGTTATTGGGCTATCAAATGATCTATCAGATTCCTCAGGCCCAATCGTCTCACAGAAATCATGTTCAGAAAACTCGTGTGAGACTTCACAACTTGAATCTTTACCATCAAAGAAATCAGGATCCGTATCAATGTATGTCCCAAAATCAGTTGTCACTTTGTGTTCCCAACTGACATACGTTTCCTTGTAACCCAGCTCAGCGATCTCAGGTGAAGAAATGAAATCTTCCTTAATTGGTTACTTTAATTCAATCTGGTTAGCCTCGTAACACGTGTCCCCCCCAACAGGTGCCTGAGTGAGTTCCATTATTGGCTTTCCTGAAGAGGGTTCATCCTGGGAATCATCCCAAGATTGAATCAAAGCAATGACGAATCTCATCCTCAATTTCGCTAATTTCCTAAGTAGAAACTGACCCGGGTTCTTATCCTTAACATCCTGGAGCCAATCCAACAAAGACTTGTTAAATCATCAATCATTTCAATCAGGGGCTCCAATCTCTCATTGCAAGGTGTTGGCTGAACTTCTAAAGATTGAATAATATTCCTCAAGTTAGCCAGAACCTTATCTTGAACCTAGTTAACCTGAACCAAATGAGTTGGTTCAGGGTTGGGCGGGTTTAACATCAATGCAGAGGAATTAACGAATTGAGATTCGTTATACCCTTCCCGATAATAGGTCATTTCAGATTGTTCAAAATATGGTGATGACCTAAAGGCAATGAAATCAGAGGATGGGTAAAGATCGGTGTATCCTTCTTGATTGTAGATCGTATTAGGTTGTGCATGAAAAGAAGACGATCTATAATCGATGTAGCTCTGAGAAGGATAGAAATTAGAATCAAAATGTTCAGGGTTAGACCCTAAACATGGGGGTCCGGAATTGTATCCCCAATCCGAATTATCCCAACTGATTGATGGTTGATTACAATACGAGTCGGGATAATCGTCATGTTGAGGATAATTCACAACAGGAGGGAGAGAGCGGGAATGCGTGAAATATGTGGAAGGATTCATGAGACACGGGAGGAAGAAAGGAGCCATGCAATGCAAACAATCGAACTTGTCCTTAAATGGGTTAGCCTACAGACCTACAGACTCCCAAAACCCGTCTTGAGATAAAGGAACGATTTGATCTGCTTCTGTCTGTTCAATCCAACCAGTTAGAAGGAGGGACTAGGGAGAAGGTTCTTCCTTCGGCTTGCACCTCCGGTTCCTAGTGTACCCCCCAGCCGCGATCGTTTGACTCTACTCCCCTAGCTAGACATCAGATTGAATAGTAGAAACAGACTAATCGAAAATAATCTCGTTCTGAGTTTTGAAGAGCGAGTCCAATCCTTAAGGCCAACGTCTACTCTGTTTTATTTAGGGCTAGGTTTGAATGTGCTTTGGAATGTGATGGGCCCTTTAAATGGGTTGTGCCCTTAATGATTGATTGATTTGTGTGTGCGTGCACAACCAATGATTTTCAAGCAAGATTATTTTTTGATGTGGTGAATTTTAAGGTTCAAATCTTGCTTAGTAGCTTTTAGAATTCAACTTTAGGTGTTTTCAAACCAATTTCATTGGCACACCAGGTTTTGAAAGCACGGGTGAAAATGTTTTCCTTTGAAGCTTAAAAAGAATGTGGAGTGCCTGGTAAATCCTTAAGAGTTGAACCTAAATGGTAGCTACTTGATGAGTTGATTTTATTTGAAGTGGTGCGGCCCAATCAACTCAAACAATTGGCCTGATGCACCACTTAATTAGGCACAGAAATGATTACCTAATCTGATTTCTACTCAATTATGTGTTTGAATGTATGTACCAGCTCCTAAGATCGGTTTACCGGTTGAGTTAGAAAATCAGATGAGGTTGTGTACCTCTGTGAGATTTTTTAATTTTTCTTTTTTCTTTAATGTGGGGATTAGGGTGAGTATGGGTGTCAAACAACAAATAATCTAACCTTAGAGTTTATAAAAACACCTAGGTTGATTGATGTTTGAATTATTATGTTGTGGAATGAAATCTAATGGGTGGGAGGTGGGGGATAACTTACAGAACCTTCCACAGTACTTTTTTCCGATCTACCGCTTTTGCCTGTCTCGAAAGAGTACTTGCAATTATAATAAGAAAAGAGAAAAGTGATGTAAATGATTTGTAAGTTACAAAATGCGAAGAGAAATCAAAGATCGTTGCCTCCCCGGCAACGGTGCCAAAATGTTGAATGCACGAATCGTACGCTTACGTGTTCGATTTTGGAAAACCTGTCATTATAGTTTGAAAGCGAAGAACTCATGTTCAAAAAATAAAATTTATACCGAAATGAAAATTCCGGGTCGACCATAGGGAGGCGGACGTTTGATTTAAAAACTATGCGTTTCTTTTTATTTGTCACGAAGTAATTCAATTTAAAACTATCTAATTATTTACAATAAATAGAAGAGAGAGAGAGGGTAAGAGAGAGAGATAGAATATTACACATAGAAATCAAAATGAGATGTAGAATAAACAAAGAATTTATCATTAAAAAGATTGTTCATTACAACTAGAAAGCATAAAACAATTGCACTAGAAAGCGATAGATTTACTCTAGAAAGCATTAAAAGAATGGAGGGAGAAATGTCCTCCTCGACGATTGCTTGGAGGACGAGCAAAACTACACTAGAAAGCAGTAAATCTATAGTAGAAAGCAGTAAAAAGAATAGGGAGAGAGAAATCCTCCTCGACGATCGCTTGGAGGATGAGCCGGACAGGACGATGCTTGGACGAAGGAGAACGAAGCAGGATGAAGGAGGACGAAGCAGAAGAATGGGAACGGAGCAGCACGCCATCATCGTCGCGGGATCCACTTCCGAAGGGGGGCGAAAATTTGGACTTTATCTCGCGAGAAGCATCCCAGGTGTGGGACAAGCTTCTCTTGAGCTTTGGAGGGGTAGAGAAGAGAAGGAAGGGATGAGAATTTCGTATGGAGGGGGTCTCCTTTTATAGTTGCAAGGAGTAGGGGCAAAATGGTCATTACATCTTCAAAATAATAAATGAGGGGTCTTTAGTGACGGATAAATCCGTCACTAAAGCCCCCAACATGGGCGTAGCTTCTGCGTCCATGCGCGGCTCCTCATCTGGTCGCTTCCTCAACGCCAACACAGGTTCATAAGATCTCAGCAGTCCGATCGTGAGATCGGACGGCTTAAGACTCATCTCCACCTGTTATTGCGCCCGCCTGGCGCGTGCGATCGCGTGTCCATGCCGTATGTTCAATCGCGCGTGAATGCTATTGGGCGCACACGACCGTCCGATCAAGAACCAACGCCCGCTCGCACTCAATCGCCCGCGCCTTCTAGCCCTTCGCTGTGCCTTGAACCCGCGCCCACAGCTCGCGTAAGCGTGCTCGACCACTACGCTACGAGGCGCGGATGGTCGAGAGGATGCTTTTAGGGGTGGCTAACCACAGCCGTTGGATCGAGATCCAACGGCGGAGAGCGAGCGGGTTCGGGGCCTTTAGGGATTCATGCGGCTGTTTGGGTGGTCGGGATGGCACCACGTGGCGCCATCTTGGCCGTCCATCTTTTGGAAGTTGTAGATGGTGCCACGGATGTCAGATTGACTTGATTTTTGTGTCGTTGGGCTGCAATCGTCGATCTGAATTCATCCATGCGGTCTGATTTGTCGTTTGAAGAGTGGATTTACACCATCCTGGCCCTTGATCTTCTAGGGTTCCCAGGTCACTATCTGATGCTACGGATGTCTGATTAGGGCGATCTTGGAGTCATTGAACTCCAATCGTCGCCCTGATTACATCCATACGGTTGGATCTTTAATCCAAGGCCCCGATAAAATGTTTGCCCTGTCCAAGAATATAAAAGGAGACAATTAACCTCCATTTTATTCAAGTACTCTAAATGCAAAATGATGCATGCTATGCAATATTTATATCATGAAATGCAATCCTATGCTTAAGAACATGCATAAATAGACATCTTAAGTAGTGTAAATGTGTTTACATCACTCTCCCACACTTACGACACACGCACAACCGCCAACCACTTCCCCCACACTTCAACTTCTCCACCACCAATGACACTCCGGCAATGCCAATCAGCTGCTACACTGCTCGATTGTTGCTGCCAACACCGCCAAAACCTCCTATCATGACCCCAGGAGCAAAAGTCCTAACTTGGTTTGATCAATTGCCCCTCTAAATCTTCTGCCGAGCAGACCCACCTCCAGCCACCCTACGAGAGGTCGTTAGACCACCTCATTCCACCAATCACCACGCAACCACCACAATTGACTTCACCTCATCAAGGCGAGGCTCCTGAAGGTACTGATTGGGGAACTTAGCCCATGTTCGTCTCTTTCAGGTATCACGTCGCCACCGCCCTTGACGAAGCTTCACGCAACCTTGAAGAAGGTGTTCTTGCTCCAGATGCCCAGGCATCATCTCCAAATGGTTCGGAACTAATAGCTCCAGACTCCCAGGTCCCTGATTGGGAGTGTGAACCTTAGCAGCTACTCCAATTTGGCAAAGAAACTTGCTGGAGCACACGAAGGACATCGCGAAGAATTGCAAGGGACTTAGTCCCACATCAGAAAGCACCGAAGCCAACGAGCAGTTTAAATTGAATTTCTACTTGTGCCTCATTGCCATAGTAGCACGGGGTGAGTTCCCCTTGCACGTGCCCACGCACGACCTTGCTCGCAGCCACACCACATAGGTCTAGGCTTTGAATCAATTACTTATATACCCACCAGATTTGAGAGGGAAGAGGAGAAAAAGAGAAGTGAGAGGGGGGATTTTGCTCTGCCACCCTCCTCTCAACACTTGTGAGATCTGAGAGAGGTCTCTACCTCTACTGGCATGCTAAGTCCTGTGTTGTGCATTCTCTGAAGCTAAAGGAGGTGGAAGAAGAGAGAAGAAGAAGAGGCCTTTGCCTCTTTTAAGGCATCTGAGCACCTATTATGTCATCTGATATCTGTTGATACCTTGGTTTTGTTGGTTAAATTGAAATTTTCTTGGCTTATATGATTCGTTACTTTGAGTAGCTTGCAATGCTTCACATTGTAGGGTAATTTGGTGATTCAAATCACCATTTTACCGTCTCTTCTTTTTGCATTATTGACATCAGATTTCAATTATATATCATTCTTGTTTGAAATTCTTCTATTGCATTTGAGTTGTGATCTTAAGAAGTATTTTGACAATTGCTCCTTGTGTTTGACCTCGGATTTCTTTCGAGTATAAATATTATTTTTTTTTCACGCTGATTCGATCTATACTACAACATGATGATTTTAAACCCAATTCAGAGCATACAAACAACAGCCAGCAGTTCTTTCTCCTTAATCGTGTAAGTACATTAAGCCTCATCTAGTGTCTTGTTGGCGTAATACATAACCACTGGTTTCCCATCAATTTTCTGACCCAACACCGCTCCTACTACATAGTCAGGCACATCGCACATGATCTCGAAGGGTTGAGACTAACCAGGAGATTGTAGGATTGGTGATTTGGTGACTCAATCATGCAGGATCTCAAATGCGTGAATGCACTCACTCGTCATCTTGGATGGTGTGTCTTTCGAGAACAAATTAGTCAAGGGGCATGTAATCTTGGAAAAATCAGATATGAATCGACGATAAAATCTGATGTGCCCTAAGAACAATCTGATGTCTTTGACTGAGGTAGGCACAGGTAATTTGGAAATCAGATTTACCCTAGCTTGGTCTAATTGGATACCTCTCTCAGAGACAAGGTGTCCAAGCATGATGCCCTTAGGAACCATGAAGTGGCTCTTTTCCTAGGAAAGATCTAAGTTCACTTCGATGCATCTTTGAAGGAGCTGGACTAAATGCAGGAGACAATCATCAAAAGATTCACCAAATATTGAGAAGTCATCCATGAAGACTGACATGATCGCATTTCTCACGTGTGTTTTGAAAACAGAGATCTTGTCGTAGTATAGTGTGCGAAAGCGCTCGCCAAAAATAATTTATAAAGATAACAAGACTTGAGACCCGGTCATTCATCTCTGGGAGGCATTTATGGAAATGTAGATTTGAAATTGATCTCCCTTGCTCTACTTATTCAAAATCTCATGTCAATTTATGCTAAGTTCGTATTTATGCACGACATGCTTAGTTGCCAGAATATCAGAAATTAAAACATGCAACTTCAATCACACAAAAATATTGCAACAAGGCTCATGGTGATTTTCACAAATAGGTATATATATACAAAAAGATTTTCATTGATTCATGATGGTGTTTGCAACATAAAGCTCATGGAAATCTTGTAGAGGAATGCTTGAAAACATAAATCTAGCTAGTAGAAAACGATCGCATCATGAATCCAAGGGTGGATTATGCATGCATCATTAGGGGAGAATTTACGGCTACACTATTAAGTAGTAAATAAAGTAGTTAGACTATGAAGAACTATAATCTAATCTATCAGAACTAAGGGCATTCAGAGGTGAGATTCGATGGCCTTTAACTTGGTTGAGAGGAGGAGGGGCAGCCAATGGTGCTTAGGCTGACCGTTGGAGAGAGGTTGAGGAGGTGATCCAACATCTTGGCGTGGAGATGGTGGTTTCCATGGTGAAGCTACTCGTGAAGGTGGAGTGGAGGTGGAATGAAGCTAAGCTAAAATGGAGCCAAGAGTGGATGGGTGCAAATGGCCACCCCTTAGGTCTTTTTATGGACCTAAAGGAAGCTCTCTAGAGAATTATTGAATTCTCTGGAGAGGCCTATGGTGGGAGCTCGTGGGAGAGTGAGAGAAAGGATGGATGGTGCTTTTTAGATCCACCAAATGTGGATCTAAAAATTGAATGGCTCTTGGTTGCTAATTGTAGCAATCAAGACAACAACACATGGTTGAGAGTTCTAGAGAACTCTAGGCTAGGTATTTTCATGTGGATGATGTGTGTGGGTGTGTGTGGGTCGAAACTTAGTTGGCTAGGATGATTAGATTAGGTTCTAGTGGGATTAGGTCAAGGTAGGTCTCAAATTAGGGTTGTAAACCCTAATTCACTAAGGTAAAGTGCAATTAAACTTAATACAAGTTTAATTGGGTGTGTGGAAACCTATTAAGAGTAAAACAACTCAATTAATTCAGGTCTAGGTCAATTGGACTCTCACTGTGTCCATTTGGGCTATATGTGATGAGATCAGGCTCAATTGGACTCAATGAGTCCAATTGAATAGACTGAAGAGATTGACCATGATCCAAGTCAATTAGGCTTGGTGAGGACCTAATTAGGTCCTTAGGTAGGTCTATAGGTTATGTACTAGGGTTAGGGCACCTTAATTTAGGTTCCCAGGGGGTTAGAATTGGGTTTAGGGAGCTAAAGATCCAAGATCAAGGCTTGAATCTCAAAACAGGGTTCGGAGGGTAGTTCTGGACGTCTAATAATAGTGTGAGATGTCTTATAGTGAAAAATTACAAGTCCAGACTTGTTGTCTGGACATCCAACCAGAGTTAGGAGGGTTTCTAGGTTCTGTCTTGGGTATTCAAAAGAAATTGGGCATCTGACCAAGTATATGGACGTTCAGTAACATTACAGAAGTGGGTTTAAGGTGTGCGGGAGTTGGCTAAGGTTTCTAGACATCATATAACTCATTTGTACATGCAGATAGAGGCTAGAATTAGCATTTTAAGGTTTCCTAGGGTGCGGTGACTTAATCAAAGGGTGGCTAAGGCTTGGGGAAGCCTCTAGGCTGTCCTAGGGCTAGGATGGACCTAAGTTCTTCATAATTTATTGCTTTATTCCTACTTAATAGAATAGCATACCTTAGCTCCCTTACATTATTATCTACTACATCTAATCTAGGTCTTCCACTCCAGCTCTGCTGCACAACCAGTTATTCTTTATTCTTTAGATCCAGCTTTAGATCCAGCTTTTGATCTAGTTTCTGATCAACTTATTACCTGCAATTGACATAATGAACCTAATCAGTACATTGTAGCATTATTTTATGCATAGCTAAAAGAAAGCAGTAAAAGTGCTAGTAATGCTTATGCATGCATGAATTACCTAACTTATGCTATGTCCTAGCCTAATTTAGGTCAATTAAGACATGATTGCTGCGCAATCATACCCCCATGCCTAAATCTTGCTAGTCCCTATCCAATGCGAGACTAAATTATTCATAGAAGTGTCCTTAAGGAATTGATTATTTTATCAAGTGTATGCCTAGAGATTGTTCTCCCTTATGTTTTCATCCTATACTCTAGAAATCCATACAATCGTGAAAGTGTAGCTATGTAGCTTTTGCAACAGATTCAAGTGAAAAACTAATTCACCTCTAAAGCCTGTACTTGACCCCGAGTAAAAATTCTAGTAGGATAGGTAGACTTCTTCCCTCGGGGTATTCAAGATATTCTATGAATTCCACCCGGCTTTAAGCTTAGGTAGAGAATCTTAGAGGGAAAAGATTATATATTTGGTGGCTCACTCTCGACTGTTGCTAAATAGAGATTAGTACTATAGAATCTAGATTCCCAAATTATTAAGTAACTCAACTCAGAGAAAGACGAGAAAAACTATGCTCTCTTTTGGTTCCTTTGTATTCATTCTCTCGTTTTCTTTTTCTTTTTCTTTTCTTTCTTTTTATTAGAGCTCACAATCTCACCAGATTCACACATATGACCTTTATTTGGTGTCTCACTTGGCATTAACACTTTAATTGAGTTCCCATAACTTTGACACTAAGTCAGAATTCCTCAGCCAGTATTCGGGCGGTTAGAAACACAAGAAAGGTGGGTTAAGGCCATATTTGGTGGATCTCAAATTTATTTGGTGGTATTGCCTCAGTGCAACTGAAATAGACACTAAATATTCACACACTCTTTTTCTTTGCTTTTTATTTTTCTAGTTTTTTTTCTATTTTTTTCATTTTATTATTATTATTTTTTTCTTCTTTTTTTTTGTATATATATTTTTTCAACACAACATAGGCTAGCATATATACATTAACTTTATTGAGGAGGCATTGCTAGAGTTTGGTGGTACTCAAGTGACATTGGGTGGCTTATTTGGTGGAAGTGCTTACTCACAGCTTTGGGAGAGACGGATAGGATGGTGTATTTCTGACCTTGACATCAATACCCTCCTTCAGCCGAGGATTCCGTAAAGAATGGTCGTAACCATCTACCTTAGCCCTAGTTTTATGAAAACTTGCTCTCTGCGTATTCACCTTATTTGCTGGCTCTCAAAATTTTCCACAAAAATGTATACGCAGGAACCAAGAGCGGAAACTATGCCTAATCTCTGAGTATCATCACCTAATTATTTAGTATTCCGAATTCCTTGCACTAATCTTAGAGCACTAGCACACTCTACTCTCATCTCACACTATTTGGTGGATTTTTGGAGGAAAATTTGCCTAGCTCCCAAAACACTATCTAGGGGTTCAGGAGAAGAAGCACTACTTCTTCTCGATAGTCTAATGACGTTTATCAGCCTTCACCGTGAATCCATTGCAAATTCTACGTGTGTGTGAAAAATTATACTGGATTCCAGATTACAGGAATCAACTAGAGGATAAAAATCCCTAATGCATTCTCTTAATAAAATAATATTATTCTTGGATGCACTATGTATATATGCTATAAACAAGTAACCTCTTATATTCGTACTTCATGAAATTTCCCTTTCGGTTACATTAAACTTGACCCTAAATTTAGAATAAGAGGTGAGCGGGTGGGTCGGAAGTGGCTGTTGCGGATGATTTTTAGCTTCAATGCAAGCATTGGAGGTGGAGTTGGTTGTTCTTATATTTAGGATCCTAAGGTATGTTTGACATGCAGCTCTGGGGTTTTCCTAAATGTTGACATAAAAATTTTCAATTTTGTCTTATCTACCCTCCCCATGCCAAAGTTCTTGCATGTTCTCATTCATGAATTTAAAAGAAAATAAGTACAGCTGGGAGTAAATGGGTAGAAATCACCTGGAATTGCTCTTGAAATTTTAACATTCAGCATCGGCCAATCTGACAATATGCAATATGCGAAAAGGAAATATGCTTAAAGAAAAATATGCTATGTATAAAAATGGTTATGTATAGATGATGGTAGAATGTGGAATATGCTATCTATACGTGCTAAGTTTAACACCTCCAGCTGGGCGAGAACTTACTCAAATATATCAGTTCTAGCATAGGAGCCAGTGAAGATTAAGAGAAAGATGTGCTCGTATGCTCCTAGAGTCAGTGGCTGGAGATGCAAACCAATTGATTGTGCACCTCTACTCCAAAAAGTCTAGCTATAAGAAAGTGTTGAGTGGTGGTGGAAAATAAAGGATAATTAGAGGGGGGATCATGATGTTGATTCAATTGATTTATCATGTCCCACAATTCAGCAAGAAGTTGCTAAGGGAGTAGATCAAAATGTATCTCAGAACCAGAATCTAAGTCATAGGAATCGTCATAACGATAATTGACATCAAACATCATGCCCTCTCCAAGCTCTAGATCATACGGGGGTATTCATGAAAGTAGAAGATCTGTGGGGAGGTCACTGAAATCCTCGTCAAAAATGGGAATAGGAGTAGGCTCGATGGTGGGAATCTGATGATCTATATGTATGTGAATTCCTGCTAATTCGCTACCTATGACATAATCGGTTGTGACTGCATTAATAGGAAACTCGTTAGCTGTGGTCACGTCTTCTTGTAACAAGGGAGATCCAATAGTGTACGGATCAGGATAGCTAGATTCAGGGGTGCTGTGGTCAAAAACACACCTTAAACAATCGGATCCTCAGGGAGATATGTGTAGTGTAGTGGTCTCAGTCCCGTGTGGATCGAGGTCCAAGAACCCTGATAGTGCAAACGAATGAGACATTGGGTCGTCACAAACGAGACCAATGTTACCACAGTATGTCGAATCTTTGTCCTCACCATCCTCCTCTATGCGATCACAGTCAAAATTCCTTGATGCCCTGAATATGTCAAGTCAAAGTTGCTTACTACCTAGGGCTATCTCCATACACCCGAATGCACAATCAATGTTTGCTCGGGCTATCGCTAGAAATGGGAGATCCAAAATGATTGGTGCATCTCGGAGATTAGGAGGAACCTCCATATCGAGAATGAAAAAGTCTGTAGGAAAGCAGAATCCACGGGCTTTTACGATCACGTTCTCAACCACCCCTCGGTGTTTTTACTGATCTATCAGCTAGCTGAATCATGATCGAGGTTGGCTTTATCTACCCAAATCGAAATCGATCAAATACGATAGTGGGAGTCAGGTTGATGGACGAACCCAGATCTAGAAGGGCCCAATCAAATGTAGAATCCTGCAAGAAGCAGGATATGAGTGGGGTACTAGGGTCTTTCTTTTTCGGTGGTAAGTCAGCTAGAATCACGGTGCTAGCCTCTTTTGACAGTACCATCTGTCATCCAATTCTAGGCTATCGCTTCGAGGAACAATAGTCCTTGAAGAACCTAACGATAGTAAGGATGTGATCAATTGCCTCAAGGAGAGGGACCTGAATATGTACTTCCTTCAACATTGACTTCAGGTCCTCAAAATTCTGCATGTCCTTCTTTCATACTACATTTCACATTAGAGCCTCGAGGAAAGGGACAGGAATCTTAGGGTCAAGTGGCCTCTTACCCTTATCTACCGTAGGTGGCTCCTGAGATGTAGTCAAACTCGCCTGCAGCGAAGGGTGAGAAAAATCAGGACCCGCCTACCTACGTGGTGGGTCAAATGTCTTCCTTCCACTCCTTAATGAGACAACATTTGCATCAGCTTGCTGTCCATGAGGTGGTGGGGGAAAGGAAGGGGCAAAGTATGCGGGGTTCTGTATCAAAGGTGACTGGCCTTGAGCGTAACTAGGTGGTGTAGTGATTAGCCCATAGTTGTGGGCTATTTAAGTATTTGAGTCCTAGACATTAGGTTAATTCTAACATTTATTTAACATAAATTAGGATGTAAATAGATTAATTCATATTTCTAATTCAATTATATAATTCATGCATCTTATTCATATTTAAATGCATTTAGAATTAACTTAGAATTGCATTAGTTAACTAATTAGGTACATTGCATGCATTAATTTAGGTTAACATAAAAGTTGAGGGTTTGTATATAAATAACCATAATATTTTATCATTATTTTTTTACTCTTCTTCTACGTGCAACGGCTGCATTTCTTCCTCCAGCTGTCGCAGTGAACAACCCAATCAAGGAGGAGCGGATGTGTTGGATCTAGTCGGGCAGCTGATTTCAAAAGAGAGGAGGAGGCAGCCGAGCTCACTAGTCCTCCACCACCGACCCACCACTGTGCAGAGAGTTCTTTCTTCCATTCCACACCGTCAACCTCAACCATGGCGACGAGTCTCCACCACCGTGGGCATGTGGTGTGACAGGCCACACCGCCATCCAGAGCTCGTCCGCATTACCATGAGCACCTCAACATGCATCTCCCTCGCCGCCGTCACCAACAACCACCACCGCAGCCACTGCATTTTCATCTTCTCAGTCAATTAAGACGTCCGAGAAATTTCCCGGATGTCTGAAGCTCCTACATCACACCTTCATCTTCCTTCCCTGTCCTTAGTTCTTCTTCTAGCCACCGGTCACAGCCTGCAACAACCACACTCACCCGCTCACTCCACGCCTGCGCGCACGACCTCCAGCAGTCCTCCCGCGCCCTCCAGCCTTCGTGCGCACCCGCGCCCACCGCCAACAGTGCACACATTCGCCTGCAAGCCTCCCCGTCGCTACCTGCAGTGCCGCACCAGTGCGTGCACGCACCCACGCCAACGTGCAACACCGGCTGCAGCGCTCACCTGCACGCAGAAGTAGAGCCGCCCTCCTCCATCGCACCCGCCCCATGCCTTCCACCTACGCATGCCCCTGCTGTGCCTCACCGCCACTTCCAGCGCGCGCTCGCCAGCACCTACAGCCTTCCCGCGCCACACCTTCCACCAACAGCAGCACGCCCACGCCTCCAGCCAGCATGCAGCACCGGCTCCAGCCCTCACCAGCATGCCTGCAGCAAAGGCCTCCACCCCCACTTGACCGCCAACAGTGCGTGCACCCGCCAGCAGCGCCACCTCCACACGTGCGTAGTCCCCTGCGCACCCACCTGCAACCTTCCCACGCCTACGCACGCTCACCGTTTCCAGCCACTCTCGCCGGAGCTCCGTTCGACCGACTCCGACCACCGCTCGACGTGTAGCTGCCACCACCGCGATGGCCTCGCTTCAACCACCCGCATGTGCGAACCTCTCCTCGATTGAACCTCTCTCCCGATCGCGAGGAGGAGAGAGGTAAAATGCTCTGTTATGGAGTTAATTAGTTATTACATTTCGTGCCATCGCCAGGAAAAAGACTCTTAATTTATGAATATTTTATTGTGGTAAAATTTACAACTTCATACTCAAGTTCTCTTACAATTGCATCGCTTTTGTAATTAACATTGGTTTTGGAATTTAAATGTGCATAAATTTTCTTTAATGCATGTCAATGGAAAATTGAATAAAATCATCGCATGTTTATTGAATATTTCAGTGAGGAAAAATTGCACATCTACCCTTATGTTTTCAAGATATTGTGCATCTTCTTTCCGTCGCATTTCATGTCAGATTTGACTACGGATTTCTCACGAGATTGAACAAATACGAAATAAGTGAGATGATATTATTTCATCATTGCCTCCCTATGGATATGACCTGCTCTTCTGCTAGTGGTTATTTCTTTTTAAATACTGATTAGTCGATTTTTCCACCACATAAATTACAAACGACTTTAAAGCGAACAATAGACTCGTCATGTAGGAGGCGCCAGTAATGTGGCGTGTGCCTGTCCCTGTGGTGCCTAAAACCTTGGCAGGGTGCCTCGGTTCTACACATACCGAGGGTTCGAGATAGGTTGAGAGGGCAAGGCTCCCTGAGTCTTATGCTCCTGCAACAATTGGTTTTGCATGTTCTGTATAGTCTGTACTGGCCAGCCATCGCCTTCATTATCTGCATGCTATCCTACATAGACTTCCTCATCAATTCTTGCAGCTCCTCTTTTAGTGCCTCCAGAGGGTTAGCCCTCTTTGAAGGGTGACCGGCAGCTTGGTGCAGCGGTAGTATATAGAATGGGGTTACTGCTGCTGAGACGGGAATGGCTACTACCTAGGGTATGTGTTTTGCACATTCCTGTATTGCCTAGTCTGGTAGTGTAGGTCTTGATGTGGTCACTGTGAGTTACTAGACCAGGAGAAGTTCGGATGATGGCACCAACCAAGGTTATACGTCTCTAAATATAGGTTATTACGCTCATATCCATGAATAGCACTGACGTCCTCGTAGGTCGAAGACGTCTGAGATGTATATCCATTAAGGGGATATATATTATAGTCAGCGGGTGGTGCGTAACCCTGGTCATATGGTGCCAAATCAGGATTGTTTACGGGACCCTGATATATAAGATCTCATAAATAAGGAGAGGATGCATCCTGAGTGAGTAGATTAACTTGAGCAGAAAGGGCTCAGGGTGCATAATAGGGTCTTCAAGTAGTAGAGTTTAGGTCAGATTGACCTTGATTAATTTGGTCAATCTTTTTTTTGATCAGTTTACTCTATCAAGCTACTTGATAATGATATCCATCTCGACTCGAATAGACTAAGTGTGAGCCTCATGGATAGCAACTCACTGCTGGCCAGACCACTGGAACTGGTTCATGGACGCGGCATTCATCGAGTTCTCCGCCAAAGATTTGAATAACTCAAATGCACCATTCTCATCTTTTGAGAGGAAATTCCTGCCACTAGATGCATCGGCCAGATACCGATGTGTGTCATCCATCCCATGGTAAAAGATATGAGCTAGGTGCCATCTGGGCACACCATGGTGCGGGCATTTCCGGAGGAGGTCGTGAAATCGATCCTAGGTGTCATGTAACTTCTCCCCAGCTCCTTGGGAGAAAGTCGTGATCGCATGCCTCATCGCGTTCATTCAACCGATCAAGAAGAACTTTTGTAGGAATTCACATCGTAATTCCAGCCAGGTTCCAATCGGCTTCCCAATGGTTTTGAATTAGTACGAAGCTTTGTCACCCAGAGAAAATGAGAAAAGCTTCATCAGAACAATCCCAAGATAAACATTCCTGGGTTGAATCATTTCTACGAGTCAACTCAGGTCCTCTAAGTGCTGGAATGGATCTTCGCTTGAGTTTCCATAGAAAAGACTATTGATCAAACCAATCACATTAGGTTTGAGCTCAAATGCATCTCCGCCTATGGGGATTCGGACTAAGGGTGTGATGATTGGTGCAGCTGGATCATAGAAATTCCGAAGTTGTTCTCCTCGCAGTGGATGCTACATTCTTTCAAGCGTTGTCAAGATACAGTCCATGCTCTGCTGATGCCGCTCCTCTGATTCAACAACTCGGGCTTCCAGATGAGCCATCGGGTCCAAATTACCTACATCTTGACCAGATCTAGGTCCAGGTCCAGGATAAGGGTTAGCCATCTCGGCTAAGGGAGTAGAAGAAATGGGGGGAGAAGATGGTCCGAGCGAGGTGACTCACCTCCTTGGGAGTGACTCCCAAGGTCCAACCAGTCAAGGTCTGAGTAACCTCCTTCCTTGCATACACCACCCAACCCCTGGGTTGGTGTAGCCAAGCCAAACAAGGCTAAGGCCCTGTCAATCGGATGGTCCTTATGATCAAATGACTAGACTTTTTCGTTTAAAGTTTGAATTCCTAAAGAAAAATTCATCGTACAACTGACTGAAAGTGATTGCCACCTCTCAAGCTAACCTAGCCAGTCTGGTAACGAGGGGACTCAGGGGAAGGTTCTTCCTTCGGCTCATGCCTTCGGTTCCATTACCCCTTAATCGCAGTCATTTAACACTACCCCGCAGACTTAATCACCAGGTTCGGCAAGAGAGGTTGAAGCCACCCAGTATGACAACGAATTCAGGTTTGCTTACGTGCTTTAAAATTAATTTGAGCTCATTTTCCCCAGTTGGAGTTTGTGGTGTGTGGCCCACAAGGTGACCAAGCTCACCAGCTAAACACTAGACTTGACTAAGCCTAGGTTGGCCCAAATGTGGCCTCTAGAATGTAACCCTAAAGGTGTAACCTAGGGTTCATGCAATTCTAGGGTCCTTTTCTTCTTTCTTTTCAGCAGACCAACGAAACACAAATAATTCTCTGGATAAAATTTGAATCCAAATAAATTGAAATTTTGCAAGTAGATTCTTTTTTTAGTTATCTTTTCAGGGAATATTTTTTTGTGATTTTTATTATTTCAATCAAATTTCTAGAGATTTTTTAATGTCTGGGGGTCAGAACTAGAATTGTGACCCCTGGTCGGTTTTTCAAATTGAAATAGTATCAAATGATCTTCAAAAATTTGGAAAAACATGGAAAATAAAGCGAATGATATCAGATTTTAAACCCCACAATCTTTTGTCAAAACAGATTTGCGGATTGCTTAGAATTGCTTTTTGAAATTTGAAACATTTCAAATCTGGGTCAGTCTGACCCCCTTGCACTTCTCAAATTTTTAAAAATTTTGTACTTAGAATTTTTCCAAATGAATGAGACCATTTGAAAGGGGATTTAAAAATGAAGGTCTAACCCGAATTTCAGAATTTTTTGCTCATTAATACTTAGGCAATTGAATTTTGAAATCAAAATTTGAAGCCTAATTGAAAATCAGAAGGTGGTGGAGAAGATTTTGAATAGGTGTTTGAATTTGAAATTCAAACTTTCCACCAAAATATTTTTTTTTTCAAAAAATTTTGAAATTTTTTTTGAAGGAAAAGCTTTTTTTTTCGAAAAAAAATTTTTTCCTTTATTTTTTTCAAGTAAACTAACCTAAGATTCAAATGGTGGCCTAATCCAACTACCTAGACTTCTTTTTTTTTTTCACGAAAAGAAATAGGCTTTTTTTTTCAAATGAAATTGCTAGAAAGAAATCTAACCTAGGGTTGAAAAAAAAGGGAAATCCTAATCTAAGAGGAGATGTGCACCTCATGATTTTGCTGCCCCTGATGTGTGGGCAGATCCCATTTTTCCTATTTTCCTGCTCATTAAAAGACAAGAAGAAGAAGATTTATCAGTGATAATTCAAGAGATCGAAATAGAAAATGACATTGCTTCCCTAGCAAAGGCGCCATTTGACAAGATCGCATTTCTCGTGCGTGTTTTGAAAATAGAGATCTCGTCATACTATAGTGCATGAAAACACTCATTAAAAATAATTTATAAAGATAAGAAGACTTGAGTCCCGGTCGTTCGTCTCTGGGAGGTGTTTATGGAAATGCAGATTTGAAATCGATCTCTCTTGCTCTACTTATTCAAAATCGCATGTCGATTTTTGCTAAGTTCGTATTTATGCACAACATGCTTAGTTGCCAGAATATCAGAAATTAAAACATGCAACTTCAATTACACAAGAATATTCCAACAAGGCTCATGGTGATTTTCACTAATAGATATATATACATATATATAGAAAAAGATTTTCATTGATTCATGTTGGTGTTTGCAACATAAAGCTCATGGAAAGCTTGTAGAGGAATGCTTGAAAACATAAATCAAGCTAGCAGAAAATGATCGCATACATGAATCTAAGGGTCGATTATGCATGCATCATTAGGGAAGAATTTAGAGCTACACTATTAAGTAGTAAAACTATGAAGAACTATCAGAACTAAGGGCATTCAGAGGTAGGCTCCGATGGCCCTTGACTTGGTTGAGAGGAGAAGGAGGGGCAGCCAATGGTGCTTAGGCCAGCCCTTGGAGAGAGGTTGAGAAGGTGATCCAACATCTTGGCATGGAGGTGGTGGTGACCTTGGTGAAGCTACTCGTTAAGGTGAAGTGGAGGTGGAATGAAGCTAAGCTAAAATGGAGCTAAGAGTGGATGGGTGCAAATGGCCACCCCTTAGGTCTTTTTATAGACCTGAAGGAAGCTCTCAAGAGAATTATGTAATTCTCTAGAGAGGCCTACGGTGGGCGCTCGTGGGAGAGTGAGAGAGAGGATGGATGGTGGTTTTTAGATCCACCAAATGTGGATCTAAAAATTGAATGGCTCTTGGTTGCTAATTGTAGCAACCAAGACAACAACACTTGGTAGAGAGTTCTAGAGAACTCTAGGCTAGGTATTTTTGTGTGGATGATGTGTGTGGGTCAAAACTTAGGTGGCTAGGTTGATTAGGTTAGGTTCTAGTGGGTTAAGGTTAAGGTAGGTCTCAAATTAGGGTCGTAAACCCTAATTCATTAAGGTAAAGTGCAATTAAACTTAATACAACTTTAATTGGGTGTGTGGAAACCTAATTGAGAGTAAAACAACTGAATTAAGTCAAGTTTAGGTCAATTGGACTCTCACTGGGTCCAATTGGACAGTGTGTGCAGATATCAGGGCTCAATTGGACTCAATGAGTCCAATTGAATAGACTGAAGAGATTGACCATGATCCAAGTCAATTAGGGTTAGTGAGAACCTAATTAGGTCCTTAGGGAGGTCTAGAGGTGATGTACTAGGGTTAGGGCACCTTAATTTAGGTTCCTAGGGTGTTAGAATTGGGTTTAAAGAGCTAGAGATTCAAGATCAAGGATTTAATCTCAAAATAGGGTCTGAAGGGCAATTCTGGATGTCTAATAATAGTGTCAGACATCTTATAGTGAAAAATCAGAAGTCAAGACCTATTGTCTGGACATCCAATCAGAGTTAGGAGGGTTTCTTGGTTCTATCTTGGGTATTCTACGGAAATTAGACGCCTAATAAAGTATCTAGACGTCCAATAACACTACAGAAGTGGGTTTAAGGTGTGTGGGAGTTGGCTAAGGGTTCTGGACATCCTATTACTCATCTGGACATCCAGATAGAGGTCGAAATTAGGGTTTTAAGGTTTCCTAGGGTGTGGTGACTTAATCTAAGGGTGGCTGAGGCTTGGGGAAGTTTCTAGGCTGTCCTAGGTCTAGGATGGACCTAAGTTCCTCACAATTTATTGCTTTATTCCTACTTAATAGAATAGCATACCTTAACTCCCTTACATTATTATCTGCTACATCTAATCTAGGTCTTCCACTCTAGCTCTGCTGCAACACCAGTTATTCTTTGTTCTTCAAATCCAGCTTTAGATCCAGCTTCAGATCTAGCTTCTGGTCATTATTACCTGTAATTGACATAATGCACCTAATCATTACATTATAGCATTATTTTATGCATAGTTAAAAGAAAGCAGTAAAGGTGCTAGTAATGCTTATGCATGCATGAATTACCCTAACTTATGCTAAGTCCTAGCCTAATTTAGGTCAATTAAGACCTATGATTACTGCGCAATCAAAGTCCTCAAGATATTTACCTACCATATATGAAAATATCGCTAACATGCAACATTGAAAAGTGGTGAGTGCGTTGCATAGACTAAATGGCATCCTATGAAACATGTATGTACCGTAGGGTAGGTAAAGGTTGTCTTGTCTTGATCTTCGGGATGGATTGCCAGCTGATTATATATGGAGTACCCATCAACAAAATAGAAAAATTGATTTCGCACCAGTTTCTCAAGAATCTTGTAAATGAATGGGAGTGTGAAATGATCTTTCTTCGTGGAGGCATTCAATCTCCGATAGAGTATGCAAACTCTCCATGAATTCTCAATATGAGTCGGGATGGTCTCTCCAGATTTAGTCATAATCACGATGAGCCCTGCCTTCTTACGCACAACTTGGATGGGGCTCACCCAGTCGCTGCTAGAGATCGATTAGATGATACCAGCATCTAACCACTTGATGATCTCTTTCTTCATGACCTCTTGACGGTTTGAATTGAGTCGTCTCTGCATTTCTCGAGATGGTCATGAGCCCTCTTCGATGTAGATATGATGTGTACAATAAGAGGGGCTTATCCCAGTCAGCTCATCCAGAGTCCATTCGATGGCCCTTCGATGTTGCTAGAGAATAGAAATTAGCTTTGTTTCCTGATTAGGTGTGAGTTGGGAATTGATAATCACAAGAAATATTTGATTGGAACCAAAATGGACATACTTCAGATGATCTGGGAGGGGCTTCAAATCCAGCACTGGGTTATCAGTAGTGGGTGGGGATTTGAGATGGGCCTCAGAAGATAAAGTGGAAGCTATGGGTAGGTCTAGATCAGCTCTAGGCTTCTCTATCTGTAGGTTAAGATTGTCTTGCGGTTGAGGTTCAGGGGTTAGCAGGTTTCCCTTCTGAAATCGGGTCCTCAACCAATGAACTGATGTTGCATACTTCTTCTATTTCCCTACAGTTTATTCTTTTCTAGGCCTTAAAGATATCAATCCGTAATGTCTTGTTCCAGAATTTTAATGCGATTTGGCCCTCTTCACAATTAATGTTGGCCTTGGCTATGGCTGGGAATGATCTCCCTAAGATGATTAGTGTATTTCTCATGTTCTCAAGAGTATCCATATCTAATACGATGAAGTCCACTAGGAAGTATAAATCTCAAATCCTAACTAAAACATCCTCGAGCACTCCTCTAGGTGACTTGATTGATTTGTCTGCTAACTGCAAGGTCACCTCAGTCGGTTTGAACTCAATTTCCTTGAAATGATCTAGCAAAGATGTAGGGATAAGGTTTATGGAAGCTCCTAGATCCAATAAAGCTCGATCAAATTCTAGGTCACCGATCTTACAGGAGACCAAAGGCGTACCAGGATCTTTCACTTTCTGTAGGAGTTTGTTTATAATATTGAGCTAACTTGCTTAGACAATATGATCGGACTCCCATCCATGTTTCGCAGCATATGCTTCGGTGTACATAAGTCCTTCAGAAATCGCACGTAAGCTGGTACGTGGTGAATCACATCCATCAAGGGGATATTTATCTAGACTTGCTCGAAGAGCTTGACCAGATCTTCATCAAGTGCCAAGGGATTGGGTTTCCTCTTTCCTTTTTAAATGGCTCAGTAAATGGAATCTTTGTAGATTCCTCTAGGATTTGTTCAAGCTCTAGATCAGGGATAGGAGTGTCCTAGATATCCATCCTAGGGTTAGCCTCTGAACAACCAAGTTTAGAGTGGCTAGGATAAGGTGGATGCTAAGTCGATTTGCCACTGCGGGTGGTAATAGCGTGATGTAAACATGTTTACAGTACTTAAGATGTCTATTTATGCATGTTCTTAAGCATAGAACTGCATTGCATGCTATAAATATTGCATAACATGCATCATCTTGCATTTAGATTAGTTTAAATAAAATGGAGGTTAATTGTCTCCTTTTATGTTCAGGGACAGGGTCAACTTTTTATCGGGGCCTCGGATCGAAGATCCAACCATACAAATGTGATCAGGGCGACGATTGGAGTTCAACGACTCCAAGATCGCCCTAATCAGACATCTGTAGCATCAGATAGAGATCGGGGAACCCTAGAAGATTAAGGGCCAAGATGATGTGAATCCACACTTCAAACGACAAATCTGACTACACGGATAGATTCGGATCGACAATCGCAGCCTAACAGTGTGAAAATCAAGTCAATCGGACACCCGTGGCACCATTTACATCATCCAGAAGATGGATGGCTAAGATGGCACCACGTGGTGCCATCTCGGCCGCCCAATAGACTGCACGCATCAGTTGAAGGCCTCTGCATTAGCCCTTCCCCACTGTTGGATCAAGATCGAAAGGCTACGACGTGCCCGCGCTTAAGTTAAGCACTTGACACAAATGCGCCCACAGCGCGTTGGTCGAGTGCTCTAACGCGAAGTGTAGGCACGCATTCGAGCCTCACCACGCTGCAATTGGAGCGGAGGCGTGCACCCGATCGACCGCATGATCGCGATCCAGCAGCTATGGGTGCTCAATCCATTTCACGCGCTATCACACACCCACGCGTGACGCGAGATCGCACGTGGACGTTGTGTGGAGAGGAGGCGGGCGGAGAAGCGAGTTAAGCCATCCGATCTCATGATCGGACGGTTAGGATTGGCTGAACATGAGAAGGCATTGCACGTAGAGGACATGAGCGGGTGCACGAGCGGCTGACCCACTACGCCCATGATGGGGCTTTAGTGACGGTTTTATCCGTCACTACAGACCCCTGATTTAATGTCTTTCAAATTAAAATGACCAAATTGCCCTCACTCCTTGCAACTGTATAAGCAGACCCCCTTCACATGAAATTCTCATCCCTTCCTTCTCTTCTCTCCCTCTCCAAAGCTCAAGAGAAGCTTCTCCCACACCCGGGATGCTTCTCGCGAGATAAAGTCAATTTTTTGTCCCCCTTTCAGAAGCGGATCCTGCGACGACGACGACGTGCTGCCCCATTCCCGTTCTTATCACTTCACCCTCCTTCATCTTGCTTCATTCCCCGTCGTCCTGGTGGCGTCCCGTCTGGCTTGTCCTCCAAGTGACCGTCGAGGACGATATCTCTCTCCCCATTCTTTTTACTACTTTCTAGAACAGATTTACTGCTTTCTAGTGTAATCATTTTCCTGCTTTCTAGTCGTAGTGAGTAGTGTAATGAACAATCTTGTTTTTAATGAATTCCATGTTGATTCTACATCTCTTTTTTGCTTTTTTGTTTGTAATATTCTCTCTCTCTCTCATTCTCTCTCTCTTCTATTTAGTGTAAATTGATAGATAATTTCTAATCAATTATTCTACCTCATGACAAATAAAACAAACGCGTGTTTTTAAATCAAACGTCTGCTTCCCTGAGTTCGACCCGGGATTTCTATTCCGGTGTAAATTTTATTTGTTGAACCCGAGTTCTGTGCTTTCATACTACAAGGACAGGTTTTCAAAACCAAACACATTAGCGTAGCAACTTGTAGTATGAACATTTTGGTGCCGTTGCTGGGGAGGTGACACTATTTGATTTTTTCACGTTTTCCAACTTACGAATCATTTACCTCACTTCTCTCCTTTCATATTGTGATTGTAGGTACTCTTTTGAGATGAGCAAATGTGGTAGATTGGAGTAAAGTACTGTTGAAGGTTCTGTAAGTTATCCCCCACCTCCCACCCATTAGTTTTCATTTCACCACATAATAACACAAACATCAATCAACCTAGGTGTTCTTATAAACTCTAACGTTAGTTTTGTTTGTTTGTTTGACACCCACACCTGCCTCAACCTCCACAATTAAAAAGAAAAATAAAAAAAAAATTTCACAAAGGTACACAACCTCATCTGATTTTCAAACTCAACCGGTAAACCGATCTTTGGAACCGGTACACACATCCAAACACATAATTGAGTAGAAATTAGATTAGGTAATCACTTGTGTGCCTAATTAAGTGGTGCAATAGGCTAACTATTTGAGTTGATTGGGCCGCACCACTTCAATTAAAATCAACTCATCAAGTAGCTGCTGATTAGGTTCAACTCTTAGGGATTTACCAGGCACTCCACATTTTTCTTAAGCTTCAAAGGAAAACATCTTCACCAGTGCTTTCAAAACTTGGTGTACCAATAAACTTGTTTGAAAATACCTAAAGTTGAATCCTAAAAGCTACTAAGCACGATTTGAACCCTAAAATTCGTCGCATCAAAAGTAATCTTGCTTGAAAACCACTGGTTTTGCATGCACACACACATCAATCAATCATTAATGGTACAACCTAGATAAAGGGCCCATCACATTCCAAAGCACATTCAAACCTAGCCCTAAATAAAATAGAGTAGACGTTGGCCTTAAGGATTCGACTTGCTCTTCAGAGCCCAGAATGAGATTATTTTCGATTAGTATGTTTCTACTGTTCAATCTGATGTCTAGCTAGGGGAGCAAAATCAAACGATCGTGGCTGGGGCGTACACTAGGAACCATAGGCGCAAGCCGAAGGGAGAACCTTCTCCCCAGTCCCTCCTTCGAACAGGTTGGATTGAACAGATAGAAATAGATCAAATCATTCCTTTATCTCAAGATGGGTTGTGAGAGTCTGTAGGTCTTTAGGCTAGCCCACTTAAGGACATGTTTGATTGCTTGTATTGCAGGGCGCCTTTCTTCCTCCCATTTATCATGAATCTTTCCACATATTATACGCATTCCCGCTCTTTCCCTCCTATTTTGAATTATCCTCAACATGTCGATTATCCCGACTCGTACTGTAATCAACCATCAGTTAGTTGGGATAACTCAGATTGGAGATACAATTCAGGACCTCCGTGTTTAGGGTCTAACCCTGAACACTATAATTGTGATTTTTATCCTTCTTAGAGCCACATCGATTATAGATCGTCAACCTTTCATGGACAACCTAATACAATCTACAATCAAGAAGGATACACTGATCCTTACCCATCATCTGATTACACTGCCTTTAGGTCATCACCACCTTTTGAACAATCCGAAATGACCTATTGTCAGGAAAGGTATAACGAATCTCAATTCGTTAACTCTACACTGATCCCAAACCTGCCCAACCCTGAAACAACTCATTTCGTTTAGGGTAACCAGGTTCAAGACAAGGTTCTGGCTAACTTGAGGAATATCATACAAACTTTAGAAGTTCAGCCAACACCTTCCATTGAAAGATTGGAGCCCCTGATTGAAATGATTGATGATTTGAACAAGTATATGTTGGATTGGCTTCATGATGTTAAGGATAAGAACCCGGGTGAGTTTCTACATGGGAAGTTAGCGAAATTGACGATGAGATTTATGGTTGCTTTGGTTCAATCGTGGGATTATTCCCAGGATGAACCCCCTTCAGGAAAGCCAATTTCAGAACCTACTCAAGCACCTGTTGGGGGGACACGTGTTACGAGGCTGACTAGATTGAATTAGAGCAACCAATTAAGGATGATCTGATTTCTTCACCTAAGATCCCTAAGCCAGGGTACAAGGAAACGTATGTCTCCATGGATCAGAAAGTGATAGATGATTTTGGGACATACATTAATACGGATCTTGATTTCTTTGATTCTGATGGTGAAGATTCAATTTGCAAAGTCTCACGTGAGTTTACAGAATATGATTTCTGTGAGACGATTGGGCTTGAGGAATCTGAAAGATCATTTGATAGCCCAATAACTGAGGAAACTGATTTTATTGGGGCTCACATTACGGATCCAGAATCGCATTTTCTAGAGGATTCAATCAAATGCCCTGATTGTCAGTTACACCCCATTGAGCTTATCGATGATTCTATTTTTGAGATAACTAGACACAAGTCAATTCTGATTCAGCCACATCTTTTAGACTTGGAGATTTCAGACGAGGTGATTAATATGCAAGAGGTCCCGAAACTTGATATTCTGAATGAGGAGAACAGAAGCTGGGAAGTTCTAATTTGGGAAGCAAACTTTGGAGGAAGTAGAAGACTGCATCTAAGGGTTCCATTTCATCTGAAACCATCAAACCAGGACCCTTACGACATCTATTCTGAGGATGTCCAACCCAAGCACACATTCATTGATTATCCTTTAGAGCTTGAATTCTCTATAACCCGACTTTTTGGTCTTGGGTTGCATCCTCATAAATCATAGGCTCGACCCCGCTTGCATACTGATTTTATGTCTTGGGTAATTTTTATCCAGAACCTGAGATATTCTTGATTATGGGGTATGGGTCAGCACCACAATCTGGTCCACATCTGTGGACATCCATTGGTAGGTCAGAGGTTTCTTCTCTTTATTCTGATTCTGACCTGCACTTGTGAATTCTTTATTTGTCATCTTTGTATAGTGTGCCCAGCTAAAGGCACTAAATTCAGCATGTATATAGTTCTTTTTAGTTTTTATCTCGAAGCAAACCCGACATTCACGCAATTCAGGTGCTTTCTACTCTATTCCACTCTGTTTTATGTCTTTTTAATACAATGAGAACATTGCATTAGATAGGAATGGAGGGGTGGATATTCATATCTAAATTAATTTGTCAGCTCTGTAGATTTGTTTTATTTTCTTTTATTTATATTAAAAAAAATTATGGAATTAGGAAAGACTTGGGTTTAAGAAAATTTTCAATCTTAGGAAATGCTACATTATGATTTGAACACAAAGACCCTCCAGGTCTTCAGACTTAATCAGCCTGTGTATCCATTAAAATGTGGATTTTTCTTTCGAGTTCTCGCCATGTTAATTCTATCGTAATTGGAGTAAAGAAGTTTGGGTGATAAGTACATGACTTATCAACCTGCCCTCTGATTTGAGGGAACTTTAAGCCTAAAGCATCTACACACTATCTTGTCACTGACTCGTTAATCAACGATTCTAACGGAAATTAGGTAGCTAATGAACCTTCTAGGGTGATATGGCTGGCAAGTTATAGTGGGTAATAGCCCATAGGTAGGTTATCTAGAGCCCAGTCACAGGACCTTTCTCTTTTTGCTGCCTTTAGGTAAATCTTAGACCAGGGAAGCCACCTACTTAAAAAAAACGAGAGTCAAAAAGAAAAGAAAAACAAGAAGAAAAAAAAGAAAAGGAGAAAAGAAAGAAAAAAGGCCACACTTTGCTGCACGAGTATGTCTGGCAAGTTGTTGGTGGTAACAGCTCATCGACCGATTGTCCAAAACCTAGCTCAATAAATGCACTGAAAATTCCCAAAACACTTAGGAAGAAGCAAAGAAGTAGAATAAATCGGGGAGACATACACTAGATTCACCTTGTGTTGACCCCGTAAAAATAAAAGTAGGGAGAAAGCTACCTGTTGTAAAGATACACCTTTAGGCAGAATTCTCTTTTTAAGGTCACCTAGAGGAAGTAGAAATCTAAAGTCCGTTTTTACTGCCGATCAATGAGTCTTTCACATTCACAATAAGATGCTTAGAACTTAGGGTTCTCATCAAATCTTGGGTGAGTTGAATGGCCGTAGAAAGCCACTCCTAAACCCTAAAAATTGAAAATCCAAAAAAATAAGAAAAGAAGAAAAAGAGAAAAAGAAATTTTTCTTTGAATAAGGCGAGGGCTTGAGGCGGTCTGCATTTTGGCAGATACCCGGGCACTGTTGTGTCTTTGAAAGTTCAGATCCTAAGTAAACATTTTCTTAATGATTGAAAATAACTCATGCCCAGGTAATCGAACCTAATTCTTTTATAAATAGCATATAGTTTTTGCTAGGGACTAGCAAAAGATAGGCAAGGGAGTATGACGTAAACATGTTTACACTATTTCAGATATCTATTTATGCATGTTCTTAAGCATAGAATTGCATTGCATACAATAAATATTGCATAACATGCATCATCTTGCATTTGGATTAGTTTAAATAAAATGGAGGTTAATTGTCTCCTTTTATGTTCAGAGACAGAGCAAACTTTTTATCAGGGCCTCGGATCGAAGATCCAACTGTACAGATGTGATAAAGGCGACAATTGGAGTTCTACGACTCCAAGATCGCCCTAATCAGACATCTGTAGCATCCGATAGAGATCGAGAATCGAAGAAGATAAAGAGCCAAGATGGTGTGAATTCACACTTCAAACAACAAATCCGACCGCACAGATGGATTCGGATTGACGATCGTAGCCTAACGGTGTGAAAATCGAGTCAATCTGACACTCGTGGCACCATCTACATCATCTAGAAGATGGATGACCAAGATGGTGCCACATGGCGCCATCTCGGCTGCCCAATTGACTGCACACATCAGCTGAAGGCCTCTACATCAACCCTTCCCTGCCGTTGGATGAAGATCCAATGGCTACAACGCACCTGCACTTAAGTTAAGCGCTTGACACAAATGCACCCACAGCATGTTGGTCAAGTGCTCTAACGCGAAGCGTAGGCGCACGTTCGAGCCTCGCCGCGCTGCAATTGGAGTGGAGGCGCATGCCCGATCAACCGCATGATCGTGATCCAGTGGCTACGGCCGCTCAATCCATTTCATGTGCCATCGCATGCCCACACGTGACGTGAGATCGCACGCAGACGTTTCGTGTAGAGGACGCGGGCGGAGGGGCGAGTTAAGCCGTCCTATCTCACGATCGGAAGGCTAGGATCTGCTAATTGTGAGAAGGCATTGCGCCTAAAGGAGACGAGTAGGTGCGCAAGCGGCCGTCCCACTACGCCCACAATGGGACTTTAGCGACGGTTTTATCCGTCACTAAAGACCCCTAATTTAATGTTTTTCAAATTAAAATGACCAAATTGCCCTCACTCCTTGCAACTATAAAAGGAGACCCTCTCCACACGAAATTCTCATCCCTTCCTTCTCATCTCTCCCTCTCCAAAGCTCAAGAGAAGCTTGTCCCACACCCGGGATGCTTCTCGTGAGATAAAATCAGTTTTTCATCCCCTTTCAGAAGCAGATCCTACGATGACGACGATGTGTTTCCCCGTTCCCATTCTTCTCGCTTCGCCCTCCTTCGTCTTGCTCCGTTCCCCGTCGTCCAGGCGTTGTCCCGTCTGGCTCGTCCTCCAAGCGACCGTCGAGGAGGATATCTTTCTCCCCATTCTTTTTACTGCTTTCTAGAATAGATTTACTGCTTTCTAGAGTAGATTTACTTCTTTCTAATGTAGTCATTTTCCAACTTTCTAGTCGTAATGAGTAGTGTAATGAATAATCTTATTGTTAATGAATTCCATGTTCATTCTACTTCTCTTTCTGGTTTTTTTGTTTGTAATATTCTCTCTCTCTCATTCTCTCTCTCTTCTATTTAGTGTAAATAGATAGATAATTTCTAATCAATTATTCTGCCTCGTGACAAAAAAAACAAATGCGTGTTTTTAAATCAAACATCTGCCTCCCTGAGTTTGACTTGGGATTTCTATTCTGGTATAAATTTTATTTGTTGAACCCGAGTTCTGCGCTTTCAAACTACAATGACAGGTTTTCAAAATCAAACACGTTAGCGTAGCAACTTGTAGCCTCAACACAGCATTATGACCTAGTTGGTTTTAGTTCAGAATCAACAAAAGAGGTGGTTGCTACTGATATCTTGAACGGGCTTGATAAACGTAGTGAGTTTGGCCCTAATTCGGGTTCATAACGCGCCTCTAGTTTAGCACGTTATTCGGATTTGGTAGAGGTTGAGAAGGAAATACACCAGGTTGGTGAGACCTAGGCATTTGTGCGAGCTGATTTTGAACCTCTGTGATCTTGTCTTTGTGTTGTTGCTGCATAGCGGCATTGGTCTTTTGAATGTCAGCCTAGGTTTATAGAATCATATTCAATTGATCTTCCCTTGACGACTATTTAAGTGATAGATTAGTGTTTTAAGATTGTCGTGTTGTAGTATAGCCAAAATAGCGCTCAAACAAATAAATTTTATTACTAGAAAAGGTTCCAAGGTTGAACATAGGGAGCAATATGGAATTTAAAGCTCAAGATCACAAGTTAAATCAAGAATAAAGATTGCAAGTAATGTCAAGATCAATATGCCAAAAAGAATGGAGTAAAATGGTGATTTAAATCACCAAATACTCCCCACAAATAATACTTAAATCAAGTCTCAAATATATGCAATTAAAGTATCAATATATGGTGTTGTTGCTTTTCATCTCCTTCTACTGGTTCTTCTTCTTCTATCTATTGCTCAAGCCTTCTCCTTCTTCTTCACTATTGTGGCTCCCTCTCTCCTTCCTTTTTCTTTCTTCCTCTTCACTTAAGCCTTCTTCTTCTTCCTTCTCTGCTCAGCCTCTTCACACAAGGGGGGCTTCTTGAATTGGCTAAGTGTCAGGCAACTTCCCAAAGAGCAAAACCCTCCCCATACCCCACGTGATCTCTCCTTCTCTTTCTCTCTTAGGCTCCGCCCTCCTAGGGCCTCTCATTGGGTAACCGGGTTATCGGGTACACGTGCACTAGGGACCAGGGCTGCCTGATTGCACAGCAATCATAAGTCTTAATTGGCCTAAATTAGGCTAGAACATAGCATAAGTAGGGTAATTCATGCATGCATAAGCATTATCTACATCTTTATTGCTTTCCTTTAGCTATGCATAAAATAATGTTATAATGTGCTGATTAAGTGCATTATGTCGATTGCAGGGAATAAGCTGATCAAGAGCTAGATCTGGAGTTGGATCTGAAGCTGGATCAGGAATAATGGGTGTTGCAGCAAAGCTGGAGCAGAAGACTTAGATTAGATGTAGGAATAATGATGTGAGGGAGTTAAGGTTTTCTATTCTATTAAGTAGGAATAAAGTAGTAAAATGTGAAGAGCTTAGGTCCATCCTAGCCCTAGGATAGCCTAGAGACTTTCACAAGCCTTATCCACCCTTAGATTAGGTCACAACACCCTAGGAAGCCCTAAAACCCTAGTTCCAACCATTATCTAGACATCCAAATAGTTATAGGACGTCCAAGACCCTTAGCCATCTCCTACACACCTCAAACCCACTTCTGCAGTGCTATTGGATGTCCGACACTTTGTCAGACGTCCAATTTATGCAGAATACCCAAAACAGAACCCCAAATCCCTCCTGACTCTGATTGGACATCCAAACAACAAGATGTCTGACACTATTATTAGACGTCTGATACTGCTCTCCAGTTCCTATTTTGAGATTCAAGCCTTGATCTTGGATCTCTAGGTCCCTAAACCCAATTCGAACCCCATAGGAATCTAAATTAAGGTGCCCTAACCCTAGTACATCACCTCTAGACCTCACTAAGGACCTAATTAGGTCCTCACTAAACCTAATTGATTTGGATCTTAGTCAATTCCATCAGCCTATTCAATTGGACTCATTGAGTCCAATTAAGCCCTGATCTTAGCACACACTGTCCAATTGGACTCAGTGAGAGTCCAATTGACCTAGACCTAAATTAATTGAGTTTTTTTACTCTCAATTAAGTTTTCACACACCCAATTAAACTTGTATTAAGTTTAATTGCACTTTACTTTAGTGAATTAGGGTTTATAACCCTAATTTGAGACATACCTTGACTTAAACCCACTAGAACCTAACCTAATCAACCTAGCCACCTATGTTTTGACCCACACACACCCACACACACCATCCACACGAAAATACCTAGCCTAGAGTTCTCTAGAACTCTCTACCATGTGTGGTTGCCTTGGTTGCCAAAAGTAGCAACCAAGAGCCATTCAATTTTTAGATCAACATTTGGTGGATCTAAAAACCACCATCCATCCTCTCTCACTCTCCCACGAGCTCCCACCATAGGCCTCTGTAGAGAATTCCATAATTCTCTAGAGATCTTCCCTTAGGTCCATAAAAGGACCTAAGGGGTGGCCATTTGCACCCATTCACATCCCTTGGCTTCCATTGGCACCACTCACCTCATTAGCTCCATACACGCCCACCTTCACTTAGGCTAGCTACTCCACCTCCACGAGCTCTCCACCATCATGGAGGACATCATGCTGGGATATTGGATCAACCCTACCTCTCTCCAAGGGTCGACCTAAGCTACATTGGCCGCCCCTCATTCTTCTCCCGACCACTCCAAGGCCACGGGGACCACCCCTGAATGCCCTTTCATTCTTCTAGATTTAATTCATGCTCTTTATAATTTTATTTCTTTTACTTATTTCTTAGTAGTGTAGTCTTATTTCTCCCCCAATGATGCATGCGAAATCCCCCCCTATCGATTCTTGTATGCAATCATTTTCTGGTAGCCAGGTTTAATTTTCAAGCATTTATGTACAAACTTTCCTCTAGATTCCTTATGCAAACAACTCCCCAATGAATGAATGAAAATGCATTTATATATATATCTCTTTATGTGCTTGAAATCACCACAAGCTTAATAATTATCGTATTTCTGTGATTTAAGTGCCTACTCTTTAACTATCTATCCATTATGCACCAGCATGTCATTTCACGAGGATATTGAAAATCTAACGATAGACACTTTCTCCATAAATAGTCACCACCTCACTAGAATCGTGTGCACAGAAACTCACACGTTCACCTTCATAATTTATTTGACGCATGCGCATGTGATCTGAGTTAATAACAGAAGTGGTGAAGTTTTAGTTAGGAGATTGGAAACTGGCGTGCATCTTTAAACGAAGTAGAGCAGTAAAAAGATCGATTTTAAAAGTGAAAGCAACGCCTCCCAGAGACGAACGACCGGGACTCAAGTCTCGTAATCTTTGTAAAATAATATCTTTGTTTGATCGTACTTCGCGACTATACTACGACACTTTTTCTATCAAAAATGTGATTTACGACTTTCAACACTGCCTGCAGTGGGTAGTAGCCGAGGAGTGCTTAAGTTAGGTGGGTTATCGGGTCAGCTAGATCTGTGAGGTCAAAGTCGCAGATGAGGTGCGTGAGGGGTGCATGCGGGGACCTCTGCCCCTGTGTGTGCTGAGGCGATAAGGATATGCGACTTTTCAATTTATGTGCCTTCAACTACTCTGCCACTTCCGATGTGGGACTAAGCTGTGCCCTTTCTTCGAGTGCATCTGTAGCAAGAAGGTTCCTCTGCTTAGCATAGCTGGTGCACCTCTTCCACTTAATTGATGGCCTGGATACCTGGAGCTGAGACTTCCGCGTGTCCTTGGACTGAAACCTGGGACGGAAGTAGAAAGAATACGGGCTTCAAGGTTGCGTGAAGCTCTGTTAATGGCAACGGCAGAGGAGAACCTGAAAATTGCAATACGGGCTTGTAGCCCCAATTGAACCAATTCACAAGCTTTGCCAAACCATGACAAATGCATAGGGGTTGGTCCCTTGGTTAGTGGAGGTGTGTGGTGCTCTACGAAGGTCGGAGGAGGAACACGACAGTCAGTGTGTTCGGCAGAGCGGTGGAGAGGCTAATAGCCTCGAAGACCAGAGGGTTTTGCTCTCTGGGACACAGCGGAGGTGTAGGGAGTGTTTAATGAGGCGTACGGAATGGTGTAGCGATGGGAGCGCTTCATCGGAGTGGTCGGACATGGAAGGGATGACGGTGAACGGGTTATAGCATGGTCGAAATTGGGTGCGGTTGAGATGTAAATGAATTAGAGGAAGTAAGGGACTTATATAGGTAGTTGGTAGACAATAAGGAGTTGAGGTGGTGTCGATTGCGGTATGGTTGACGTTGGGGAAGAAACTGGTCTAATAAGGGGTGGACGGTGAGGATGAAGGAGGTAGGGATGTCGGCTAGTGCTGCTCGATGCGGAAGAAGGCAAGGAAAAATAATCTACCGCTGGTATTGCGGTCAGACGACAAGGGAAGGCAAGGAGGGTCGTCGAATCTTGAAGAGAAATTCGGCCAGAGGAGGAGAGAAGAAAATTGAGGCTTATTTTGGTCGAATTCAAGCTTAAGCGGTTCGGTATGAGTAGGAGGTGCTTTTATAGACCTTAGGAGGTTGGTTAGAGCTTGGGAAGCAAGCTTCCCAAGTTTGGAAAGCCTGCTGGAGTTTGGGAATTCCTTGATACCCAAATCTCTCATGTGTTCACATGAGAGATTGGGTAGGTTTTTGGGTTTAGGATCGGGTTCAAAAGGAAGGGAATTTCTCGACGAACTTCCCTTTCAAATTTGAAATGGATTTGTCAAGAAATCAGGGAGTTCTTTCCTTCTTAAAGTCGCTGGAGCAAGTAGGAATAGGTTTAATGGGGGTAGGGACCTTTTTGTGAGAACAACGAGAAAGTTAGGGGCCTATTTGAAAGGATTTTGAAAGTTAAGGACAGAAATGTAACTAGACAAGACCAATTTGCAAACTAGGACAAGACAAACTCATCTTCGGTCCAAATTTTGGTAAAAACCTAATTTTGACCAAAGAAATCCAATGGCGAAGTTGGATTTTGGTTTTGACAACATTTGACTAGGTAATTTATGCAAAAATCCAAATTAGGGCAAATGCCTATCTGTGACTCTATTCTGGGTCAAAACAGGTCCTGATGGTCAAATTGAAAGTTCCAAACCCTAAAGAATATTTTTCTATGAATTTTAGAGGGTTTAAATGAATTTTATCCTGATCAAAACCTCAATTAATTAAGCGGGTTTATTTTTAAGGTTTCAAAAAGTCATTTATTTCTCAGAACACGTGTAAACCCTTTTCTGATTGTTCTAACCCACTTGTTACCTTCTTAAGACCATTTGACCTTCATTCAACCTCTGAGAAAACCCATGGTTATTCTGCATTCACGATATCTGGTAAAATTATAGTTTTAACCCTAGTTTCTTATTTTTTCCCTCAGAATGATTATGCAGTGACTTGTGACTCTCTGGCAGTTATGTAGGAGCATTTACTGACTTAATTAGGTCAAAATAAGCGAGTTATGGCTCATGATGGTGTTCCCATCATACCCCCATGCCTAGCTTTTACTAGTCCCTTAGCAAAATTTTAAGGTATTAACTTTGATTGTAGACCATAAAACTTTTGATGGTTAAAACTTTGATGTGTGCTTTCTTTTGTAGATTAGGCTAGAATTCCGATAGTAGGCCTAGAGGCACTCAAGTACCAACTAAGATCCGGACCTAACCAGCTCTAGCCTTAGTCTGCCACGAAGGTTTCTAAGGCTCACAGGAACTAACCTAAGGTTCGTTGAACTCTGCGGTTAAAGCACCCGTGCTTGTAACATGTTTTCGCCCAAGTTCAGTTTACAGTGCATTTTTGTCAAAGAGAGATAGAGGAATTTTTCTTTCTTTTTGAAGAGCTTTCTCTCTCTTTTCTTTTTATTTCTAGCTTCGGATTCGCTTTACAACATGGCCTATATCAGATTCCTAGTCCCCACCATCAATCCTTGCAAGGTCCCTCGCAATCGATGCTTCGAGATAGCACCGCCCATGGTAACCCCTAGAACCTTAGCTTTTGAGATTTCGAGATAATCTCGCCCATGGCATTCTGTTGCTAAATCCAGACCCTGGAAATTGACATTTCGAGATAATGCTGCCCATGACATTTGAACCAGTATATGGTGCTTACATGCCCCCGGTAGGATATGTAGATATCCTAGGAGACAAGCACTGAGGAGACGTTATGTTATTGCACATCTTCAAGGGGAATTTCCCACCTCTCCGCACCAGGAACTCATGCAAATCAACTTGTGTTGATCAACCCCTCCTAATCTAGGTAACTTTTTTTAAAATATATTTAACTCATTTCCGTGATTTCGATATTTAAGCGCATTGAACCAGACTGTGTTTGGATTGGAGTGCTTAGGTTACCGAGTCCCGCAAACCAAGGGTTAGTTAACGAGGATGAATAATCCCTAAGCCTTAGACCTAATACTTAAGCTTCGTATTTTCCCCAACCACTTGAGTACTATCCAGATCTTATCGGATACTTGAATTTTTAAGCCTACGATTGCAGCCCAAGAGGCCTAAAATCAATGTTCCTACTAATCTTTTCTTTGTTTCATTAGCACTTTTTGCCTTTCATTTTCTTTCTTTTGATTTGGTCTAGAACTAATTCAATTCCTCTTCTTTTACTAATGACTATCTCTTTCTTTTCAAATTGTGCTCCTTTTTGACATTTTTATCTCCTCCCCTGTTTCTCCTCAAAACTGATATGCCATCAAAATTTCCTCCCCTCTCATATTTTTGTTCTTTTTCAAAAGAAAATTATTATTTTTTTTATTTTTGGAATATGTGATTATTTTTTATGAAACCCTTTCTTGTGAAGTGATTTTCACAGCGTTTTGCACTTTGATACCTCCCCATGCCAATGATTTACAATGTTCTCATTGTAAATTAGGTTGGTTCAAGTTCAGCTTAGATCATTCATTAGAATAGGTGTTGGGTGGGTGAATGGGTCGAGGTGACTGTTACGGACGATTTCAGGCTCGGGTACAGGTACTAGAGGTGGAGTCGGCTATTCTAATGGATGAACCCTAAAGTGCAATATGAGTTCAGCATAAGATGTGTCAGGAAGGGTTTTGGGTTTTTCAAAATGACGGGTTGCCTCCTGTTAAGCGCTGAGTTTAACTCCATCAACTTAGCGTAATGAGCTCAGAGAAAATGGAGGGTAAAAGGATGCCTCAGGTAAATTTGTATCAGTGAGTTCAATGAATGGTTTTAGTCTCTGACCATTCACAGCAAAAGGCTCAGAATTGTGGCTGAGTTGATTGATTTCGACAGCTCCATTTCAAAAGATTCATTGGACAAGGTATGGTCCAATCCATTTTGATCTGAGTTTTTCTGAGAACAATTTGAGTTTGGTGTCAAAGAGTAGGACTTTCTAACCAGGGAAAAAGAACTTTCTGGATATGTGCTTGTCATGAAAGGCCTTAACCCGCTCTTTGTAAATTCACGAGTTCTCATACGTGTCATGGCATAGTTCATCGATCTTACTCATTTGCAGCTTTCTGTGGGTTCCTGCCTTAGAAAGATCGAGATTGCAATTCCGTAGTGTCTAATAGGCTTTGTGCTCCAATTCGACGGGGAGGTGACATGCCTTCCCGTACACTAATCTGAAGGGAGACATGCCTAATTGGGTTTTGTGGGCGGTCCTATAAGCCCACAAAGCTTCCAGAAGTCGGGATGACCAATCCTCTTTGTCAGGTTGAATAGTGACTAGGAGGATTTTCTTGATCTCCCGATTCGATAACTCAACTAAACCGTTAGTTTGGGGGTGATAAGGAGTTGAGATCCTATGTGACACCTCGTACCTGGTCATTAGTGATCTTTTGAATTGAGTATTCATGAAATGGGTCCCTCCATCGAAGATTATGGCACGTGGAATCCTGAACCGCGAGAAGATGTTCTGATGAATGAATTTGATAACCACCTTATGATCATTCGTTCAGGTCAGAATGGCTTCGATCCATTTTGACACGTAGTCAACAGCAAGAAGAAAGTATTCGAAGCGATTCAAAATAGGGAAGGGTCCCATAAAATCAATCCCCCATATATCAAAGATTTCGCATACGAGAATCGACTATAAGGGCATCATATCACGGTGGCTCATGTTGCCTAAGGTCTGGCAACGAGTACATGCCTTACAGTGATTGTATGCATCTTTGAAAATTATGGGCCAATAGAAGCCACACTGGAGGACTTTTGCTGCGATTTTATGACCAGAGAAGTATCCACCACATGCCTGGTCATGGTAGAAGGACAAAATGTCCTGAATTTCCGCATCCAGAACACATCGTCGGATGATCTAATCATCACCAATGCGGAAGAGATACGAGTCTTCTGAAAAGTAGTACTTGGCATTAGAAAGTAATTTATCCTTCTTGGCTTTTGGCCAATCGAATGGGATCTGATGTGATGCCAAGTAGTTTACTAGATCAGCAAACCTTGGAAGCCATGTACTGATAGTCAGGAGGTGCTCATCGGGAAAATGTTCAGTAATAGGTCCGGAAGGGTTGATAATGTCCTAAGGAAGACAGGATAAGTGATCAGCTACCACATTCTTTTTCCCCGCCTTATCGCAAATCTCGAGGTTAAATTCTTGCAATAGCAAGATCCAGTGGATTAGTCAAGGTTTCGCATCCTTCTTCGCAAGGTGATGCCTCACAGTAGTGTGATCTGAGTAAATGATAACACGGGAACCCAAAATATACGATCTAAATTTTTTTAGGGTAAATACTACAGCTAGCAACTCTTTCTCAGTAACTGTATAGTTATGCTGAGCCTTGTCAAGTGTCTTGCCAGCGTAGTAGATAACCACGGGTTTCCTGTCTATTTTCTGCCCAAGTATTGCCCCCACAGCGTAATCAGATGCATCGCACATGATCTCAAAGGGTTGAGACCAATTAGGGGACCGCAGGATAGGTGCTTCGGTAACTCAATCACGCAGGATCTCAAATGCCTGAGTACACTCCTTGGTGATTTCAAAAGGGACATCTTTAGATTGAAGCTTAGTCAGGGGGCACACGATTTTCGAGAAATCGAGAATGAATCGACGGTAAAAATCGACGTGCCCCAGGAAGGATCGGATGTCTTTGATCGAGCTAGGCATTAGGAGTTTGGAAATCAAATTCACCTTGGCTCGATCAACCTGGATGCCTGTTTTAGAGATAAGATGTCCCAAGACAATTCCCTTAGGTACCATGAAGTGGCTCTTTTCCCAGGAGAGAACTAAGTTCATGTCGATGCACCGCCTGAGGATTTGGACCAAGTGCAAGAGCTAATCGTCAAATGATTCACCAAATATCGAGAAGTCATCAATGAAGACTTCAAGATATTCACCTACCATATCTGAGAATATGGAAAGCATACACCGGTGAAAAGTAGCAGGTGCATTGTAAAGACCGAACGGCATCCTTCGGAATGCGTAAGTTCCAAAGGGTCAAGTGAAGGTGGTCTTTTCTTATCCTCGGGATGGATTGCGACCTGGTTGTCACCAGAGTACCCATCCAAAAAGTAGAAGAATCGATTTCCCGCTAGTTTCTCAAGAATCTAATTAATGAACGGTAGTGGGAAATGATCCTTCTTCTTGGAGGAATTGAGTCTTCTGTAATCAATGCAGAGTCTCCACGAGTTTGTTATACGGCTCGGTATGGCTTCTCTGGTTTTAGTCATGATGACGGTGAGCCTTGCCTTTTTAGGCACAACTTGCATTAGACTCACCCATCGACTGTCGAAGATCTGGTAGATGATCCTTGCATCTAACCACTTGATAATCTCCTTTTTCATGACATCCTGCAGATTGGGATTCAGGCATCTCTGCATTTCATGGGATGGTCGTGAGCCCTCCTCAGTGTAGATGTGATGTGTGCAGTATGAGGGGCTGATACAAGTGAGATCATCGAGAGCACATCCAATGGCTCTTCGATGTTGCTGGAGAATAGAAATCAAGCGTGTTTCCTGATTAGGTGTGAGTCGAGAGTTGATAATCATAGGAAATGTCTGATTGGAACCCAACAAGACATACTTGAGATGATCGGGAAGAGGCTTTAATTCCAAAATTAGGTTTTCAGTAGCAACAGGTAGTTTAGAATGGATGTCGGGAGCAAAGGAAGGAGCTATGGGTCTGTCTAGGTTGAGTTCAGTCTCCTTTAATTGCAAGTTTTGATCCTCTTGTGGTTGATTAGAAATAGTCAGGTTCTTGATGAAGTCGTCAACCACCACTTCAATATCGCAAATTTATTCTATGACTCCACAATTAATTCTTTGTTGGGCCTTAAAGATGTCAATCTTTAGTGTCTTTCTCCCAAATTTAAATTCAATTTGGCCCTCCTCACAATTGATGCTAGCCCTAGCAGTGGCCAAAAAGGGTCTCCCTAGTATAATCGGTGTATTCTTCACATTCTCAGGAGCATCCATGTCTAAAATGATGAAATCCACTAGAAAATAGAAATCATGCACCCTAACTATGACATCCTTGAGAATTCCTTTTGGTGACTTAATTGATCGATTTGCTAGTTGTAAAGTCATTTCAGTCAATTTAGGTTTAGATTCCTTGAAATAGTCTAGTAGGGATGTGGGTATCAAATTTATGGAGGCTCCTAAATCTATTAAGGCTCGGTCAAATCGTATATCACCGATTTCGTAGGAGATCAAAGGGGTGCCTGGGTCTTTTACCTTAGGTGGGAGTTTGCCCAAAATAATGGAGCTGGCTTGCTCTGACAGTATGATCGGATTCCTATCTTTGGTTCATGGCTTACGCTTTGGTGTACATACGTCTTTCAGAAATCGTGCGTAGGCCGGTACATGGCGTATTGCATCCATCAAGGGGATGTTTATATGGACCTACTCAAAGTGCTTAACTAGGTCCTCCTCAGGTGCCACGATTTTGGTTATTCTTTTTCCTTTGGTCAAGGCCTCAGGAAATGGAATCTTAGGTGGTTCCTCTAGAATGGGTCTAGGTTCTTGATCTGGGATAGAGGTGTCCTAGATGACTATCCTTTGGTTAGGGTTTGCATTACCAGGCTAGGTTTGGCTTGGATAAGGTGGGTCCTGCGTTGTTTTGCTAGTGCGGGTAGTAACAGAATTTAATCCTGCCTGGTTTTATTTTGGAGTGGGTAGAAGAGGTGCTTGCTGTTGGTAACCCGTATATGATGCCAAAGCCACCATCTTGCCGGGTGATGGAGTAGAAAGGGCCTGATAAACAAAGTAAGCTTGGCCCAGATTTGGGTTCATAATGCACCTCTAGTTCGCCACGTTATTTGATTAGGTAGAGGTTGTGAAGTGCACTAGGTTGGCGAGGATTTGTCATCTAGGCAAGTTGATTACAAACCTCTGTGATCTCGTCTTTGTGATGTTTTTGCATAGCCACATTTGTCTTCTGAATGTCAGCCAAAGTCTGAAGGATAAGTGTCATTTGATCTATCTGAGTCACCCCAGATTGATAAGTTAGGTTAGGCCGAGGCTGAGGAGGCTGATATGGATGAGGAGGTTGTGGTCGGGGTGGATATTAAGGTCTCTGATTTTGATTATTGCCTGACAATGTAAAATTGGGATGATTACGCCATCCGGGGTTGTAGGTGTTTAAGAATGGATCATTCTGAATGGTGTTGAGGTCCTCGCAGGTCTGTAGAAGCTCAGGAAAATCAGAATATGAGGGTTAAGAGTTCCCCCAACTAGAGTAGGTGGATCCAGAGTTTCCTCCGTAGCTAGAAACAAATAGGGGTGGATATGGGTCCATCCTCTGAGAAGGTCGGTGATAGATGTTGTGCATGGCCTCCCTGCCAGAGAGTGGTTGTGTGAACGAGTTTTGCGTAGAGGTGGCTCGCTGCAAATGTCAAGTTAGCTCATCTACCTTCTTCTCAATAATAGAGACCTTGTCTAGATAACTGGCCATGAATTCCAAGTCGATGGAAGAGGACAGGCCCTACGTCTCATGTGCTCCCTTTGGATTAGTCAATGCATGGGCATTCTTCCAGTCGAACATGCCCATGGATTCATTATTGATGGAGTTCTCGCACATCTTCTCGAGAATCTCCCACACGGTGTCTTCGTGTTGACACATGATGTTTCCTCCGCATGTCGCATTGACGAATAATCTAATATCCTCATAGAGTCCTTGGTAGAAAGACTAGACTTGTTCCCATTTAGAAACTCTGTTATGGGGGCACTTTTGCATGAGATCCAGAAAATGACCAAATGCTTCATGAAGTGGTTCTCCTACTTGTTGTGTGAAATGTGTGATCTGGTGCCATAAAGCATTTGTCCGACCAACAGGGAAGAACTTTCTCAGAAACTTGGATTGAAGTTCTGCACAGGTTTGATTGGATGCATTTCGGTTTGGTACTAGTGAGCAGCTTTATCCATGAGAGAGAAGGAGAATATTTTCATGAGTAGAATATAATTTTGAGCTTCTGACCTGAAGGTCTAGGCCAGATGCTTGAGTTATTTGATATGCTGGAAAGGATCTTCGGAATTATGCCCATGGAATTTGGGAATGGCATGAATTATGTTGGGCTTGAGTTCAGTGTCAGGACCTCCAATGGGGATATGTACTCAAGGTCTGATTGCCACTACAGCTGGATTGTAGTGATCTCGCATCATTGGATGCTATGGTGGGTTTACAAAGGCTTGGAATAGATTATTGAGGCACTAAAGTTGATTTTCGAGATTATTTTCTTTTGCGGGTTGTGCCATGATGATGGATGAAGGAGAATCAGGTTCAGATGAATTGGAGGAGATATCAATAGGATTGGGTTGTTGCACAAACAAGGAGGTCGAGGCTTGGCCTTAATGTGAATGAGTGGCTAAAAGAGGCCTCAAGGATGGTCTTAGAGACCTCCTCCCGAGCATGCACTGATGGAGTAGATGAGAGGAGAATGTGATGGACCCAATCAAGACACCCAAAAATTTTGGATGACTATAGAGGTTCGGGGCAGATGATACCCCTTAGTCAGAAAGTCATCCACTTGAGAATTACCTAGGTAGCCAGAGAGGGAGAGTCCTGCAAAGACCCCTACATGATAGAGTGCCCCCATGTGCTACAGGGTTTCCCCACCCGACCACTCTTGTCACTGATGTTCCAAGTAGACCAGAATGGAGACTTGACCTCTTAAGTCTACCGATTTTAATTAAGAGCAATGGTGCTTATTATTTCACTTGAGCTTTAAGATGTCTTGAGTGCAAAAGTGACCTAATTTGAATATTGGTTGACCCAACATGGTGGGTCAACTTCATCTATATTGTCCTCTTGAGAATCTTAGGTCCCTCTTTTAGTGTTCAAATGACTTTAAGAGCCTGATTTTAGGGTTTTCTTGAATAGATCAGTTCAATCAAGGTCTAGGCACACATTGTTAGAAAAGATGATTTCTTGATTAAGCAAGTGTGTCTCTAAAAAACCCTAAACTGAAATCCTTAATTGGCTCTAGTTTGGTCCAATTTAATTTATCCAAATGTGGTACCTAGGGCTTAAACAAGAATGTAATAACCCTAGATAACTTAAGCTTTAAGTGAGTGCACAAATCAGGATTTGTTGTCCAAATAAAATGTATCAAATCAGGCAACTTGATGAATTATCTATAGATAGAATGCAAATAGCCCTAATTGATTTTTTTCCTTTTAACCTTTTCAGAATGAGGGGCTTAAGAGAGTGAGAGTAGTTGGAACTTACCTGCCCCTGGTGTATTTACTGTGCGGCTGTTCTTCCTAGAATGTATCCCTCCTGAAACAACCACGGCAAAAGAGATATAGCAAGTTAGAATCTAAATTAGGAGTTGTAATCAAGAGTTCTAAATTGGCTGTTGCTACCCGGCAACGGCGCCAAAATGTTTAAGCGATAGATCGCTGTTTTAAGATTGTCGTGTTGTAGTATAGCCAAAATAGCGCTCAAACAAATAAATTTTATTACTCAAAAAGGTTCCGAGGTTGAACATAAGGAGCAATATGGAATTTGAAGCTCAAGATCACAAGTCAAATCAAGAATAAAGATTGTAAATAATGTCAGGATCAATATGCCAAAAAGAATGGAGTAAAATGGTAATTTAAATCACCAAATACTCCTCACAAATAATACTTAAATCAAGTCTCAAATATATGCAATTAAAGTATCAAAATATTGTGTTGTTGCTTTTCTTCTCCTTCTGCTAGTTCTTCTTCTTCTTCTTCTTCTTCTTCTTCTTCTTCTCTTTTGCTTCTTCTTCTGTCTGTTGCTCAAGCCTTCTCCTTCTTCTTCTCTGTTGTGGCTCCCTCTCTCCTTCTTCTTCCTTTTTCTTTCTTCCTCTTCACTTAAGCCTTCTTCTTCTTCCTTCTCTGTTCAACCTCTTCACACAAGGGGGACTTCTTGAATTGGCTAAGTGTCAGCCAACTTCCCAAAGTGCAAAACCCTCCCCCTACCCCACGCGATCTCTCCTCTTTCTCTCTTAGGCGCCACCCTCCTAGGGCCTCCCACTAGGTAACCGGGTTAACGGGTACACGCGGACCCATAACCATGGCTGCCAGTAGTGGGTAGCAGCCCAGGAGTGCTTAGGTTAGGTAGGTTATCAGGTCGGCCAGATCCGCAGGGTCAGAGCCATGGACGATGCGCATGAGGGGTGCGTGTAGGGACCTCGCCCCCTGTGCATGTTGAGGTGGAAAGGCTATGAGACTTTTTCAATTTCTGCACCTTCAACTTCTCTGCTGCTTCTGATGTGGAACTAAACCCCACCCCTTTCTTTGCGTGCATCTGCAGCAAGGAGGTTCCTCTAATTAGTGTAGCTAGTGCACCTCTTCCACTCAATTGATGGCCTGGAGACCTGGAGTTGTGATTTTCGCGCGTCATCGGACTGAAACCTGGGACGAAACAAGTAAGAACACAGCTTCAAGGTTGCATGAAGATCTGTTAATGGCGACGATGGAGGAGAACCTGAAAATCACAATACGGGCTTGTAGCCCCAATTAAACCAATTCACAAGCTTCTCCAGGCCACGGCGAATGCGTAGGGGTTGGTCTCATGGATAGTGGAGGTGTGTTGTGGTCAGCAGAGGTCGGAGGAGGAATGCGACGGTGGGTGTGTTCGGTGGAGCGGTGGAGAGGCTAATAGCCTCGAAGACTAGAGGGCTTCTGCTCTCTGGGACACAGCGGAGGTGTAGGGAGTGTCGGCCAGCCATATGGAAGGTGTAGCGATGGGAGCGCTTCACCGGAGGAGTGGCCGAATGTGGAAGGGATGACGGTGAACGGGCGGTAGCATCGTCGAAATTGAGTGCGGTTGAGATGTAAATGAAGTAGAGGAAGTAAGAGAGTTATCTAGGTAGTTGGTAGACGATGGGGAGTCGAGGTGGTTTGGATTGCAGTGTGGTTGATGTTGGGGAAGAAACTGCTCTGATAAGGGCTGGATAGCGAGATGAGGGAGGTAAGGATGCCGCTTTGTGCTGCTCGACGTAGAAGAATTCAAGGAAGAAGAATATGCTGCTGGTATTACGGTCAGACGATGAGGGAAGGCAAGGAGGGTTGCCGGAGCTTGAAGAGCAATTCGGCTGAATGAGGAGAGAAGAAAATTGAGGGTTACTCCCGTCGAATTCAAGCTTGAGCGGTTCGGTATGAGCAGGAGGTGCTTTTATAGACCTCAAGAGGTCGATTAGAGCTTGGGAAGCAAGCTTCCCAAGCTTGGAAAGCCCGCCGAAGTTTGGGAATTCGTTGATACCCAAATCTCTCATGCGTTCACATGAGAGATTGGGTAGGTTTTAGGGTTTAGGATCGGGTTCAAAAGGAAGGAAATTTCTTGACGAACTTCCCTTTTAAATTTGAAATGGATTCATCAAGAAATTAGCGAGTTCTTTCCTTTTTATGGTCGCCGGAGCAAGTAGGAATAGGTTTAATGGAGATAGGGACCTTTTTGTGAGAACAACGAGAAAGTTAGGGGCCTATTTGAAAAGATTTTGAAAGTTAAGATCAGAATGTAATTAGACAGGACCAATTTGCAAACTAGGTCAAGACAAACTCATCTTGGGTCAAAGTTTTGGTAAAAACCTAATTTTGACATAAGGAATCCAATGGTGAAGTTGGATTTTGGTTTTGACCATGTTTGGCTAGGTAATTTATGCAAAAACATAAATTAGGGCAAATGCCTATCTGACTCTATTCTAGGTCAAAATGGGTTCTGATGGTCAAATTGAAAGTTCTGAACCCTAGAGAATACTTTTTTATGAATTTTAGAGGGTTTAGGTGAATTTTATATTGATCAGAACCTCAGTTAATTAAGTGGGTCTATTTTTAGGGTTTCAAAATGTCATTTAATTCTCAGAACACGTGCAAACCCTCTTCTGATTGTTCTAACCCACTTGTTATCTTTTTAAGACCATTTGACATTCATTCAAACCCTGAGAAAACCCGTGATTATACTGCATTCACGATAGGCTGGTAAAATTACAGTTTTAACCCTAGTTTCTTTTTTTTTCCCACAGAATGACTATGCAGTGACTTGTGACTCTCTGCCTGTCATGTAGGAGCATTTACTGACTTAATTGGGTAAAAATAAGCTAGTTATGGTTCATGATGGTGTTCCCATCAGTGTCCCATATTGGTAATTCAGATTGGGCGTAGGTTGAGCAGGCTGATATGGGTGCAGAGCCTATGGTCATGGTTGGAATTGAGGTCTCGAGTTGTGACTATTTTCGGACCACGTAAAGTTTGGATGATTGTGCCATCTAGGGTTATAGTTGTTCAAGAATGGATCATTCTAGATGGTGTGGAGATCTTTGCAGGTCTGAGGAACTCTAGAGAAGTCAGAATACGAGGGTTCAGAGTTACCCCAATTAGAGTAGGCAAGCCCAGAGTTCCCTCCGAAATTAGGATTAAACGGGGGTGGATACGGGTCCATCCCCTGGTGAGAGTGGTGGTAAATGTTACGCATAGCCTCCCTACTTGAGGGTGGTTGCACATACGTGTTCTGCTCTGCTGTGGTGGCTCTCTGTAGATGTCGAGCCAATTCATCCACCTTTTTCTCAATGATAGAGACCTTATCTAAGCGACTAGCCACCAACTCTAGATCAATGGATGTGGATAGGCATTAAGTCTCATGTGCCCCTTGCATGTTTGTCAATGTGCGGGTAGTCATCCGGTCAAACACATCCATAGATTCATTATTTATGGAGTTCTCGCACTTGTTCTTGAGAATCTCCCAAATGATAACTTCATATTGACCCATGATTTTTCCACTACAAGTTGCATTGGCAAAGAGCCTGATATCCTCATGGAGTCCCTGGTAAAAAGACTGGACTTATTCCCATTTAGGAACTCCGTGATGGGGGCATTTTCGCATGAGATCCAAAAAGCGGTCCCATGCCTCATGAAGTGGTTCTCCTGCATTTTGCATGAAGTGTGTGATCTAGTGCCTCAAAGCATTCGTCCAACCAACAGGGAAAATTTCTTTAGGAATTCAGATTAGAGTTCCTCCCATGTGCTGATCGGATGGGTCAAAGTCTGATACCAGTAGGCAGCTTTATCCAAAAGGGAGAAGGAGAACATCTTCATGAGTAGGATGTCCTGATTCTGAATAGGAGGTCCAAAGGTCTGGGCTAGATGTTTTAGTTGCTTGATGAGCTCAAGCGGATCTTCGTAGTTTGAGGCATGGAATTTGGGAATTGCACTGATCATATTCGACTTTAGCTCAGTGTCAAGTTCTCTAGTTGGGATTTGCACCCTGGGTTCGATCGCCACCGCAGTGGGATTACAATGATCTTGTATTTAAGGACATTGCGGTGGATTCATGAAAGCTTGGAATAGATCATTGAGCATTGTACCTAATTTTAAATATTAGGCTCTTCTTGATTCTCCATGGATGCAGCTGATGGAGATCTAGACTCAGATATGGAAGACTCAAAAGTGATGTCAATTTGGTCGGGCGATAGCACAAACAAATGGGTCGAGGCTTAGCCTTGACAATAGTGAAATACTAATGCAGGCCTCAAGGGTTGTCTTAAGGACCTCCTCTTGAACATGCACTAAAGAGCTAGATGAGGGACAGAATATGTACTAGACCCAATAGAGGCACCCAAAAAATCTTTGGATGACTAAAGAGGTTCGAGGTAGATGATACCTTTGGATCAGAAGGTCACTCACCCGAGAATTACTTAGGCAACCAGGAAGGTAGAGTCCCGCAAAGACCCCTACATGGTAGAGCGTCCCCATGGGTTAAGGGTTTCCCCTACCTGACCTTCCTTGTCACTGAGAATCCATGCAGACTGGAATGAGCAATCTTGACTCCTAAGTCTACCAGTTTTAATCCTGAGTTTGTGCCTTGAATTTCACTTGAACTTTAGAGTTGATTATGATGTGTGACCTAATTTGGAGGTTGGTTAACCCACAAGGTAGGTCAACTTCACCTAACTTGCCCTAACGTTTAGGATGAGTTGGGTAAAGAGCCCAAAATCACCCTGAGTGTTTTGCAAACAGGTTATTAAGTCCCAAATCTTAATGATTCAAGTGATCATTAGAGAATGGTTTTAGGGTTCACTTGATTAGGTCAATTCAACCAATGTTTAGGTAACACACGATGCGAGAAATCTATTTTCTTTAAATCAAGCAGGTGTGTTTTCCTGAAACCCTAAAATGGAAACCCTAATTTGGCTATACTTTCCAAGTCCAATTCCTTCCAAAATTGGAACCTAGGGCTCAATCAAGAAGGTGAATAGCCCCAGTTACCTTAAATCTCTAATAGGTGCAAGTATCGGGATGGGGATTTCTAATCAAATCAAACCAAATTAGGTAACTCATATGATTAATTCTATGAAATAATGTGAGTTGATCCTAATTGATTCTTGTTTTTAATCCTTTCCCAAAAATGAGGGGCTTAAGAAGAAGGGAATAAAATTACCTACCCCTGGAGTGGTTGTTGTGTAACTAAGCCCATAACTCACCTTGCAAAATCACAACAAATAAGAGAAATCAAGTTACTATCAAATCAGAATTGTAATTAGCGAAAGAAATGCTCGTTGCTCTTCAACAATGGTGCCAAAATGTTGAAGCAAAAATTGTCATTTTAGGAATGTATAGCATTGTAGTACAGTAACAAAAATTGCAACAACTCTTAAATTTATAAACTCGGGAAACGAAGTGAGTCTGAGGTCGTTCGCAGGGTGTAATTTGAACAATTCAATCCATTAATCACAATATCAAGAATAATATGCAATTGATTCAAAAAATGCTCAACGTATATCAGAATAAAATCTCAATAAAATCAGGAGTGAGAGTACAAAAAAGATTGGGTCTAAATGGTGGTTTAAACCACCAATTTAACCATGATGTTTAAGCTCTAATTCAATATAAAATATATTAATAGTAACTCTCAATCACTAATAGCAATTTCCACATCACCAGATGTGTCTACAATATCAAAACCTAAGCAAGCATCCCACCAAATGTCAAGAAAAGGCTTCATGTGCCTTAACCTCAAGGGAACTAAAGCTCTTGTAGAATCAACACAAGGCACAAGGGCCTTGCAATGGCTAAGTACTAAGTGTGGAAGAGGAGGCACGAATCCTGAGATGCAAAAGCCTCCCCCCTCCTCAGATTTCCTTCCGTCAGAACCAAATTGGACCCAGGTATCCAAGTGATGGGAACCCCATCATAGGCCCTAACTAGCCACTTTTAGTTAGGTATGATTGATTAAAGCTCCCACATGATCATCTAGGGGTCATAACTCCGCATTATTTTAATTTGAGAAGAGAGTAGGAAATTAGGGTTAATTCTATAATTTTAATAGCACATCATAAACAAAGATTAACCACAGGGTTTTTCAAGGGTTAAATGAAGGTTAAATGACCTTAAAAGTCTAAAAAGTAGGTCAACACTGATAGAAACAGGGTTCCACGCTTTTCGAGAACCACAACACACAGAAACCTAATTTTAGACGTGATTAAATTAAAGAGGTTTTGGTTAGAATAAAATTCATCAAAACCTCCTAGAAATCATAGAAAAATATTCTAAGAGGTCTGGTATCCTTGGTTTGACCATTTGAACCCATTTTGACCTAGAATAGTCTCATATGGAATTCTACCCTAATTTAGGCTTCTGTACACATTTCCCTGTTAAACATGGTAAAAACTGTAATCCAACTTCACCATTAGATTTCTTGGGTCCAAATTAGGTTGGTGCCAAAATTTTGGTCCAATCAGAGTCCATCTTGACCTAGTTTGCAATTTAGCCTTTTAAATTTCTATTTCTCTCAGTTAGGCCCCTAACTTTTGAATTCTTTGCAAATAGCCCCCTAACTTCTATTCATTTTCTTCATTTAGGTCCCTTCCACCATTAGAGGTGGGAATGCACTTCAGTCAAGATTTGCAGAGAGATTTCTCTCACAAAGCAAGACCAAATCCCACCAAATTCGGATGGATTAATCTTAAGAGATCTTTCTATCAGGTGACTAGATCTTGGACCTCGATTCACACCATGGAACTCTCATGAACTTAGATAAATCTAGGGATCATTTTCCTTGATTTCATGATCGAATCAGGCTCCTTCCCTTATCTGGAGCTCTTCCTGAAGCTTTATAAAGGACCCCTTCGACGAGGTCGCTCTCCTTAGCCAAGAAATGACCGAGAATATCTCTCTTCTCTCTCCTCCAGCCACCATTCCTTTGAGCTCCGACGAGCCCCTCCGCCTTCTTCATCAAGCTAGCCAACGATCAAATTGACCGACTTACCTTCGTCCTCTCTTTGTCGCGCATCTTTCCAGCCAAAGAAAGAGCGTCTCCAGCGTCTCTTTCCTCGTTGCTCACTCACTGTCGACCCCATCTTCTCTGACTCTGGCCCATCACCTCCAGATGACTCCACCCTCTTTCTCCCTCCCTAAGTCTCTCTTCTCTCTTCTTCTCACTCCCCTGCTTCCTTCTGACCCCTTAGATTCTAGGATCAACCACCATATCGCCCTCACCACCATCATCTTCCCCATGATCGGTGAAATTCTAGTGAGTTTGCTTGGCCACCGCACCTCACCATTCCAATGACTACAACTCCCATAAGCTCTTCCTTGACCTCCCCTACAAAAGCCCTCACCCAATTTGGTCTTTTGATCACTCCCACACTCCACTGAACACCACCACCTCCGTTCACCCTGTTCGACCTCGACACACTAACACATGAGCTCCCTCACGTGCCCTTGCCTGCAATCATGCTTGTGGGTCTTGGCTGGATCAGATTAACCCGGATACTCAGGTCTGACTTGGTTCTGAGGAAGGAAATTGAGAGGGAGGAGGGGGGCTTTTGCTACCTCAGGAATCATGTCATTTCCCCCTCTCTCAACACTTAGCTGAGCTTTGAGAGGCCCTTTCACCTCTTTGTTGGTGTGCTACTGCTATTGCCTTAGCAATGCTGAGCCGGGTGAGATAAGGTCCTTGTGCCTTGAGCCAGTTCTGACTTGCTGGTTACTGTGGATTTATTTGAGAATTGGTTGAGTACTATTCAAATATATGAGTAATTGTAGAGATTAACATTAGGGTTAAATTGGTGGTTCAAACCACCATTTTAACCCCATCTTTTTGCACTCTCATTTCTGGTTTTAATTACAATATTCTTTTAATCCAGATTGAGTAGTATTTTGACTATACTTACATATTATTCTTGCTATTGTAATTGGTGATTGAATTGCCAATTTGCTCCCTACGAATGACCTTGGACACATTTCTTGATTTCGAGTTTTATAAATTTAAGTGTTGTCGCAATTTTTGTCCTATACTACGACACATATTCCTTAAAACGACGATTCACATGATAAGCACCGGGTAATCGGATCTGGCCTAGACTGATGGCAGAATCGCAATCGAGGTCACGTAAGGGAGCATGTGTATAATGCGTGCGATGACGCATGCGTGGGACCTCACCCCAAGCTCTTTGAGGTGAAGAGCTATGGGGATGAATTCAATTTATTCGTTGTCTCGTGCGTTTACGTCTCTAATGTGGGATTAAACCCACTACTGTTATTCGCGTGCAGCTCCGCATGCTTCCAGCTAATGGATTCATGGAATTGAAGTTGTGGTTGCTGCTCTCTTGCTCAATTGAATGCCTAGAGGGCTTCAGGGCCTGGAGTCGCAAAGGGTGTTGGTTGTAGTAGGATGTTTGAAGGACGAAAGAAGATGCACGACATCGGAGAAGACGACTGCAGCGGCGCAGCTCCAATGAAGATACCTGAAACACGCATACAAGCTATAAGCCCAAGTTAAAATGTTCAATACGGTCGCTGAAGCACAGAGAATGTAGTGGTGGTTGTGGATCATTATGAGGGTGAATGTGGGCGAGTAGCGAAGTCAAAGAAGATGCGGTTATGGTGGGTTGTTCGATGGCAGCTTTCAGGGATCGAGAGTTCCAATAATGTTGGGGCTTTTGATCCCTGGAGTGCGAGGGATGTTGTGGTGGTGTCGATGTGTTGGTTTGTGTAGTGTAGCGTTGGCACGGGCTCACTGAAGCCCTTATTGGAGGCGGAGGGGAAGGAGGGTGAATGTCGGTCAAAAGTGAGACTTGAGCAGACAAAAGTGAAGTGGTGGAGTAGAGGAAGAGATTAGAGGGAAGAAGGAGGAGAAACAGGGAGTGATAGGTGCTAGTGTTGGTTGGACGGCACCGTAGAAGGTGAAGTTGGAAGTGAGGTGTCGGTGACGAAGAAGAGGGCTGAAGTGCTCGTTCTTTGGCCAGAGAGATGCATGATGAAGAGCGAAGAGAAAAGGGCCATCCAATTTGATGGTTGGACGACCAGAGGAAAGGGTTGGAGAAGCTTGCAGGAGCTCAAGGTGCGGAGACCAGAGAAGGTGGAAGGGGAGGATTTCCAACGCAAAACATGGCTAAACAACATGGTCAGGGGTTCAAGGCTTCTTATAAAGCGATAATGTGAGCTCAAGATCAAGGAACAATGCTCAGAATTCTCAAGATTTCAGGTAAAAGAATCCCCCAAAATCTCGAACTCGCCTGGGCTCTAAATATCTCCTCAAGGTCTTTGATTGGGCTCGAATGATCGGGAATTGCTTAAGGACGAATCTCTCTAATTTTGGACAGATTTGGTTTTGATTAAGGGAGAAAACTTCTCTTGAATCTCGTTGTTGAGCTCGGGTTCACACCAATAGTGGTAGAGACCAAATAAAGAATAATGATAAGATGCTATGAACTTATTTGCAATAAATTAGAAACTTGAGGGGCTAAAAGTAAGAAATAGAGTTTTAAGGGCTAAATTGCAAACTAGGTCAAGATGGCTCTGATTGGACCCAAATTTTGGCCTTAACCTAATTTGGACCCAAAGAATCTAATGGTGAACTTGGATTTGAGTTTTGGCCATGTTTTTCTAGTCAATTTGCATAGAGGCCCAAATTAGGGCAAAATCTCATCTGAAACTCTATTTTAGGTTAAAATGTGTTTAAATGGTCAAACCAAAGGTACCAAACCTATTAGAATATTTTTTTATGAATTTTTGGAGGTTTAGATGAATTTCATCCTGACCAGAACCTCTTTAATTCAAGTGAGTTTATAATTAGGGTTTTATGTACTTTTTCTACCCTCAAAATGCGTGAAACCCCATTTCTGTCAATGTTAACCCACTTTTTGGACTTTTGAGCTCATTTGACCTCCATTTAACCACTGAGTGATCCCGTGGTTAATCTGTGTTTGTGATGTACTGTTAAAATTATAGAATTATCCTTACTTTCCAATTCTCTTCTCAAATACGAATAATGCGAAGTTTTGACCCTCAAATGATTATGTAGGAGGTTTAATCAATCAAACCTAACTAAATGTGACTAGTTGGAGCGCATGATGTTGTTCCCATCATGTAGTAATACATTATTACATCAACTAGACCAACCTCTTTGGAAAGGTTCTATGCCAAAAAATCTCCCACAAATACGTCTACCTTAAAGAATCATATGCCTTGGTGAAATCCACCTTGCATAAGAAAGCCTCTTTTTTATTACGTACCCACCCTGACACCATCTCTTGTGCCAAAATAAAATGACGCTTTCAAAGAAGGACCCTTCAAGAAAGCGGACTACACCAGACTAATGAGCATAGGGAGTACCTCTAGATTCGCCAACACTTTGCCCACAATGAAATACAAATAGTTCGAGAGTGTAATCGATTGAAAATCGAGAGACTCTGCACCAGGTTTCTTGGGGAGAAGAAAAAGGAAGGAGTGGTTGATTTTTTCGAAGCTGAAATTCCCCACCTGAAATTCCTGAAACACCTTCATCACATCATCCTTTAAAATCACCCAAAATTCCTTATAGAAGGGAATGGGGAAGTCATCAAGACCGGGGGATCCCTCTTCCTTAAATTCACGTATTGCCTCCCACACCTCACCCTCCATGATAAGTCTAACAAGGTGGTCAGTTTCACCCTTAAACAATCGCGGCATATCTAAAGCAGCCAAGTGCCATGTCCCTCTAGGACCAGACCAAGTAGCATGAAAAAAAATATTAACCTCCTTCATAAGCTCAAGCCTATTGACCACAGTATCCCCAACCTAAAGCGATGTAATGACATTAAGCCTCCTCTTGGAACAAGCACATGTATGCAAAAGAATTTGTATTTGCATTACCCTCTTTCAACCATAACTCATTGACTTCTCCTACCAATCAATTTCTCTCTTCATATCTTCAGAAGCCTCCACCTGTAGATGGTTTTTACATAACTTCAGTTCCTCCACTGTAAGCATTCTGGACTCCTCGTTGACATCAAGAGCTCGAATAGCATCCAGCGCTGCAACACGCGTCTGCTCCCTATTAACACGGACAGCTTTGCAGTAACCAAGTAACCTCTCCCGAAGATTCTTCAGTTTGGATGCCAATACATGTGTTGCCGTGCCTTTGCCTTGCGTAGCATACCACCAACTTATTATCATGTCACGAAAACTTTCCTCTAACAGCTAATAACATTGGAATTTAAAATAAGAGGACACCTTCCCCCCATCATCACTATCCCACAGGATGGGAGTGTGGTCAGAAAAAGGCCTGCTCAATACCGTCATAGTTGCTAATTGGAACAAACTAGCCACCTTGACATTGTCCAAAAATCTGTCTAGCCTAGAATCCACACCATTATTTCCTCACCAAGTATACACTACACCTAAAGAGGGAAGATCAACCAAGTCACGATCAACAATCATCTCATGAAAACCTAGAGTAGAAGAATCAGTCCTCCTATCTGGTCAATTAGTGGAGTACAACGTAGTGTTGAAACCCCCTCCCATGAGCCATGCTCCCTCTTGTGTGAAGTTAGCCACGACCCTTATATCATCACAAAGGTGAGGTCTTTCACTTGTACTACAAGGCCCATACACGCATGAGACATAAATGGAAAAGCCATCAGAGTTACAGACGAATCCACAAGTAATCATATGTCAGTCTCGCAAGCATGACTCAACAAGCATATTCGCCTTCTTCCACCAGATGGCCACCCACCTGATCTACCAACTGAAACAATATAAGCAAGATCGAAGTTGCCACCTAAGTCAAGGGGGGACCAAGCAAGGCCAAGACCCTCCTCAATATGTGTTTCCTGAAAAAGAGCACATTCCACCTGCCATTCCTTTAAATAGCTGCAAAGAATCACCCTCCTGGACTTGTCCTTAAGGCCACGAACGTTCCATGACAAAATGCGTGTCATGGCACAGGAACCGACTCCCTCTTAGTATTGAGCACATGCTCTACTTTCAGAATCCTTGCCACCTAATCATCATCGAGTAAGTGAAGTTTGGAAGTCACATACTTCCTCAAGTTGTAATGGTTCTACGTCACACTTGCACCCTTCAATTTCTTCACTCTGGGTTTAGAAGAACTGGATGGCATAGTCAACAAAGAAGGGAACCCCTCACTAGAAAATGGCACACTGATATACCCAGTAGAGCCCTCAACATCTGTTTCCCCTGCAGGGACATCTAGCAAGCATTGGTCACCAAGCAATTCAAACCCCAAGATCTCAGTCCCCTTCACATTGAATTTCTTAGCTCATTGCTCCCCAACTAGGATAGGAGCCACCACTCACCCATCCAGCTTTGGTTCCCCTGTCTGAGGAGCTGGTGTGGTAACCTCCATGGCACACACCGTAGGTTCTCACACTTGTGGCTGCTAAACCCACCGACATTGGGCACCAAACCGTCGATGGTGCCTACTTGCATCAATACGCCCTCCCTCGCCCAATACAACCTCAGCATAAAATCAATCCCCAAGGTTTACACTCCCCTGATTTAGCATGTTATTGACCAATCGAAAGAAAAGAAGCGAAGAGCTCCCTCCTGCTCGCAATACCATGGATCATGGAACTAAGTCCATCCAAAGTTAGTTAACAGTCACCTTGACTGGGGTCACATCCCCTTCCCATAACCCAACAATGAATCCCTCCTTCAGATTGGCAAACCATGAAATTACCAAAGAAACAACTTCAGTCGATCACAAGTGCAAAGGCAAACCATCAATGGAGGCACATGATAGAGTTTTGGCATGCCTTTGCATAATGACCCCATTCATGGCATTGAAAGCACAACACCGAGTGCTCCCTACTTGCAGCTCCCACTTCAAATTGGGTCGCCCTAGGTCGTCACCCTTCCATCAGGATTGTCACAATACAACAGGCTATTATCGAGTTCCTTTTTACTTCTCTCCCCGTGTTTTATCCAAATTCCCAATCCAATTGTTATTAATTGATTAGCAGTTTTTGCACGTTGCAATGAACAATTTTTAACTATTGCATAAAATTGCCTATTAGAGAGTGTAGAGGGGGAATAAGCCACTGAGAGGATGCTAGAGAAGATGCGAAGATGGTGCAAAGAGGGAGAAAGGAGGACAAGGTCATGTACAAAGAGAGAAGAGAGAAAGAGAAGGATGACGTGAGGGAGAAAGATGAGAAGATGACATAGAAGTAGAGGAGGAAAGGCAAAGGACATAGAAGGAGACGATGAGGAAGAAGAGAAGGTGAAGAGGAAGAAGAGGAAGGAGGAAAGGACATGGAAGGAGGAGGAAGGATAGAAGAATATCGTGGAAGGAGAGAAGAAGAGGAGAAAAAGGAGGGAACGTGAAGGGAGAGGAGGAGAAGAAGAAAAAATGAATAGAAAGAGAGAGAGCTAAGAGAGGGAGCATAGGTATGGATGTGCGATGTGTCTCAAGGAGAGAGAGGTTAGGCGAGTTGAGTTATCGTGTGAGAGGAAGAGAGTCTGTGAAAGGAAGGTCACGATCTAGGAAAAATAAAGAGTAGGTGGAGTCGCGATTGAGATTTGAGAGAGAGAGAAGGAGCACTTGCGAGATGCCGAGATGAGAGGAGAAAGGGAGGGAGGAAGCTGGGTCAGGGAGAGAGAGAATGAGAAAGAGAGAGGGTGCCCATATTAGAGAGAGCGGGGGGCACACAGAAATAAATACAGAGAGAGAGGTTATGAGCATTTAGAAATTAGGAGTAGGGGGTGGCAATTTACATGCATAGGGAGTGTTTGGGATTATGTGGGAGGGGACTTTTTGGAAGGGGGTGTAGTAATTGTGGAGGGGATTTTTGTATGGAATTTTGAATTCTTGAAAGGAGGGGGCACTGGGAATAGGTGTGATGGGAAGGGGATAGTTGCATGGGATTTTGTTACATGGGTAAGAAAAAAGAAAGAAGAGAGAGAGGTGTTGGGATTTTAGGTTGGGAAAGAGGAATGGGGTTTAATGGGATTTGTTGGGGATAAATATGAAGGTAAATATGTGATTATGTGGTCACATATAGGAAGACTTATGATTTTTGTTTTGTTTGGATGGTGAGGTGAAATGTTGATAAGTAGTGATGTGATGGGAACAGCATCATGAGCCCTAACTAGCCCAATTTGATCTAATAAAGTTAGTAAAAGCTCATACATAATCATCAGAGGGTCCTATATGCATAATGTTCTATTTTGAGAAGATAAGAAACCAAGGTTATTTCTGCAATTATAACTGCATTGAATAAGTACAGAATAACCACAGGGAATTCCTGGAGTTAATTAAAGGTTAAATGGTCATTAATGTCTAATAAGAGGGTCCATGTAGATAGAAATGGGTTTTCGTGCATTTCAAGAATTAATGAACATCCGAAACCCTAATTTCAGACCTGTTTAAATAACTAAGGTTCTGGTAAGGATAAAATTCATCTAAATCCTCTAAAATTCATAGAAAAATATTCCATGAGGTTTGATATACTTGGTTTGACCATCTTAACCTATTTTGACCTAAAATAAAGTCTCAGATGGAAAGTTGCCCTAATTTAGGTTTCTACACAAATTTCCTAGTCAAACTTAGTCAAAACTAAAATTTGACTTCACCATGAGATTCCTGAGGTCCAAATTAGGTTTCTACCAAAATATGGGCCCAATCAGAGTCTATCTTGACCTTGTTTGCATTTTGATCCTCTCTAACTTGCTTTCTCTCTTATAGCCCCTCATGTTTTGAAAACTTTGCGAAACGTCGCCTAGGTTTATCTTCATTCTTTGCATTTGGGTCCATGCTGCCATGGCAGGTGTGAACCCAAAGAGGTCGATCTTCAATCAAGGATTCCTCCTTTATTTCTTGGTTAATCTCTTCCAAATTTGGAATGGAGACTCCTGAGAAATCCTCTTCATTTTGGATCATATCTTGACCTCTGATTCTTGGGCAAAAGTTCATGTGAACTCTTTCAATCCCACAAAACCTACTCCCTGATTTGAGAAGCTTTCAAGCTTGTTTCCAAGCTTGAAAGCTCGCCCAATAGCCTATAAAAGACCCCCATCGACTGCCTTACTTAGGAAGATTTTAAGCCAAAATCCCTCTTCTTTTCCTACACGCAGCTCGCTCTAAGCTTGACTCTGGTGATCCTCCTACCTCCAACCTCTTCATCGATCGCCACATATCATAGGCGGCCGGTTATGTTAATCGCTCTGAATCAGGTTTTAAAATCTTCATGTTGTAGTATAGTTCGAATCAGTACGAAAAACAAATAATATTTATACTCGAATATCAAAAATGAAGTCTAAGGTGAAACACTGGGAGCAATTGGCAAAAATAGTTCTCAAGATTGGAATTCAACATAATATAAGCAGTTGATAATAGAATTCCAAATAATAATGATATAAATGAAAGTGAATGTCAGATAATGCGAAAAGAATGGGGGTAAAATGGTGATTTGAATCACCAATTACCCCTCACAATTATATCAAATATTTCAATAGTTTTAGTCAATCTAAATTCCACGTAGGATGAGTGCACAAGAACACAGGGGTCTTTTTATCGGGCTCTAGATGGAGTTCCAAGCTTGGAAAACAAGCTTAGAAACTTTGAGCTCTTCGCTGGTGATGGATACCCAATAAATCAAAATGTTCGCATTAGGATTCTAGCGAGATTAAGGATCCCTGGATGGGCTCAATTGGAAGGCAATTACTTGATGAGATTCCCTTTCAATTTTGAGAGGGATTCTTCAAGAAATCATAGAGACCTTGCCATCTTAAGGTCACTGGAGTTTGTAGGATTAGGATTTTATGGCTGTAGGGACCTTTTTGTGAAGATGATGATAAAGTTAGGGACCGAAATGCAAAGGATTCAAAAGTTAACGGCATATGTGTGAGATAAAAGAGTCAGACAGAACCAAATTGCAAACTAGGTTAAGAAGATCTAAGATTAGGCCCAAATTTTGGTACAAACCTAACTTGGATCAAAGGAATTCAATGGTGAAGTTGGATATTTGTTTTGGCCTAGTTTGATTGGGTAATTTATGCAAGAGCCCAAATTAGGGCAAAAGTTTGCCTTTGGCTTTATTTTAGGTCAAGATGGATTTTGATGGTCAAATCGAGCACACTAAACCCTAGAGATTATTTTTCTTTGAATTTAGAGGGCTTAGGTGAATTTTATCCTGATCAGAACCTCAATTAATTAAGCATGTCTATTTTTAGGATTTCGGAAGTCATTTAATTCCTGAATTGCATGAAAACCCATTTCTGTCTGTATTAACCCACTTGTTAGACTCTTAAGATCATTTGACCCTCAATTAACCCCTGAAAAAACCTGTGGTTGTTCTACATTCAAGATATGATGGTAAAATTACAGTTTTAACCCTGGTTTCTTGTATTTCTCTTTGAAAGGATTTGCAATGAATTATTGCCTTCTGGTGGTCATGTAGGAGCATTTAATGACTTAATCAGATCAAATTAAGCTAGTTATGGCCCATGGTAGTGTTGCCATCATACTCGCAAGCCTAGCTTTTGCTAGTCCCTTAGCAAAATCTCATGGCTTCAACTTAAATTCTAGACTATGGTTTTTTATGCTCAAATTTCTGATGTGTGCTTTCCTTTGTAGATTAAGTCAGAATGCTAATAGCAGGCCTGGAGGTACTCAAGTACCAACCAAGATCTAGACCTAACTAACTCTAGCCTCAGTCCGCTACCAAGGTTTCTAAGGCCCACAGGAGCTAACCTAAGGTTCGTTGAACTCCGCGATTAAGGCACCCGTGCTTAAAACATGTTTAGTCCCAGTTCTGTTTGTAGTGCATCTTTGTAAGAGAGAGATAAAAGATTTTTTTATTTTTGGAGAGTTTTCTCTCTTTTTTCTTTCTTTATTTCTAGCTTTGGATTGACTTTACAACACGGTCTGTATCGGATTCCTAGCTCCCACCATCAATCCTCGTAAGGTCCCTAGCAATCGATGCTTCAAGATAGCACCGCCCATAGCAACCCCCAGAACCCTGGCTTTTGAGATTTTGGGATAATCCCACCCATGGCATTCTATAGCTAAATTCAGGCCTTGGCAATCGACATTTCAGGATAATCCCACCCATGGCACTTGAATGAGCACAAAGTGCTTACATGCCCCTGGTAGGACATTTAGATATCCTAGGAGACAAACACTGAGGAGATGATATGTTATTGCTCATCTTCGAGGGGAATTTCTTAGCTCTCTGCACAGGGAACTCTTCCAAATCAACTTGTGCTGATCAGCCGCTCTTAATCTAGGTAGCTTTTCACAATAAAATTAACTCATTTGCGTGATTTTGATAATTAAGCGCACTGAACCAGACTGTGTGTGGATTGAGGTGCTTAGGTTACCAAGTCCCGCAAACAAAGGTCAGTTAACGAGGCCAAATAATCCCTAAGCCTTAGACCTAATACTTAAGCTTTTCATTTTCCTCAACCTCTTAAGGACTATCCAAATCTTAACGAATACTTGAATTTTTAAGCCTTAAAACACAACCCAAGAGGCCTAAGATCAGCATTCATACTAATCTCTTTTTGTCTCTTAGCACTTTTTCTCTTTCATTTTCTTTCTTTTGATTTGGTCTAGAGCTAAGTAGATTCCTTAATCTTTTACTAATGACACTCTCTTTTTATTTCAAATTGTTGCTCCTTTTTGACATTTATATCACCTCCTTTTTTCCTCAAAAAAATTGATATGCAAATTGATCTTTCAAAATTTCCTCCCTTCTCCATTTTTTCTTTTAGTTTTTTATTTTTTTGGGTTTTTGGAATATGCAATTTTTTTTTATGAATCCCTTTCGTGTTAAGTGATTCTCACAGTGTTTTGCACTTTAATACACCCCCATGCCTACAATTTGCAATATCCTCATTATAAATTAGGTTCGAATTTAGCTTAAATTGTACATTAGAAAAGGATTTGGGTGGGTGGGAGGGTCGGGGTGACTGTTGCAGACGATTTCAAGCTCTGGTATGAGTACCAAAAGTGGAGTCGGTTGTTCTAATGGACGAACCCTAAAGTGCAATATGAGTTCAGCATGGGATGTGTCAAGAAGGGTTTTGGGTTTTTCAAAAAGGTGATGGGTTACCTCCCATTAAGCGTTGTGTTTAACGCCATCAACCAGACACAATGAGCTCAGGGAGAATGGAGGGTAAAAGATACCTCAGCCAAGTTTGAGTCAGTGAGTTGGATGAACGGTTTGAGTCTTTGACCGTTCACAACAAAAGGTTCAGAATCAAAGTTGAGTTCACTAATTTCAATGACTCCACTTCCAAAGGTTCATCTCACCAAGAATGGTCCAACCCATTTTGATCTAAGCTTTCCTGGGAATAGTTTGAGTTTGGCATCAAAGAGTAGAACTTTTTGACCAGGGTGGAAAGATTTTCCAATAATGTGCCTGTCATGGAAGGCTTTAACCTACTCTTTGTAGATACATGAGTTCTCATACGTATCATTGCGTAGTTCCTCGATCTCCCTCAATTGCAACCAGCGATGTATTCTAGTCTTCATCTGATCTAAATTGCACTTCCGTACTGCCTAATAAGCCTTGAGCTCCATCTTGACAAGAAGGTGACATGACTTTCCATACACTAATATGAAGGGAGACATGCCTAATTGGGTCTTGTGGGCAATCCTATAGGCCCACAAGTCTTCCAAAAGGCGAGTAAACCAATCCTTCCTATCAGAACGAATAGTAACTTGAAAGATCTTGATCTCTCGATTCAACAGTTCTGCCAGTCCCTTAGTCTGGGGGTGGTAAGGAGTCAAGATGCGATGTGACACCCAATACTTTTTCATCAGAGACTGGAAGTGCACACTGTAAAAATGAGACCTACCATCGCTGATGATGGCCTTAGGAACCCCAAATCTGATAAAGATGTTCTCCTGGATGAAGCAGAGTACAACTTTATGATCACTAGCTCTCGTGGGGACGGCTTCATTCCATTTAGAGACATAATCAATAGCAAGTAGAATGTACTCGAAGCCGTTAGATCCGGGAAAGGGTCCTATGAAATCAATTCCCCATATGTCAAAGATTTCGCACACAATAATTGGGTTTAAGGGAATCATATCCCGCGGGCCCATGTCGCCGAGGGTCTGACAACGAGCACATGCCCTACAATACGTCTGTGCGTCTTTGATCAAAGTGGGCCAGAAGAACCCACATTGAAGAATTTTTGTAGTGGTCTTACGCCTACAGAAATGGCCACCGCAGGCCTTGTTGTGACAGAATGAGATCACGTCATTGACCTCATCGTCAGGAATGCATCTTCGGATCACCTGATCCTTGCCAATGTGGAAGAGGTATGGTTCCTCCCAAATATAGTACTTGTCGTTAGCAATCAATTTGTCTCTCTTGGAAGTCACACAATCTGGCGGAACTGTCCCCATAACCAAGTAGTTTACAATATCAGCAAACCATGGGAGACTGTGAATGCTAGTAGGTGCTCATCTGGAAAATGCTCGGTGATTGGTCCAGACTGGTTGATGACTGAAGAAGGAAGACAGGACAAATGGTCAGCTACCACATTCTGCTTTCCTGCCTTATCGTGAATCTTGAGATCAAACTCTTGGAACAGCAAGATCCAGTGGATTAGTCAATGTTTTGCATCCTTCTTCGCGAGGAGGTGCCTCACTGTAGTGTGATCCAAGTATATAATGATGCGGGAACCCAAAAGATAAGATCTGAATTTTTCCAAGCCAAATACGATGGCTGGCAGCTCTTTCTCAGTAACTGTATAGTTATGCTGAGCCTCGTCAAATGTCTTGCCAGCGTAGTAGATGACCACAAGTTTCCTATCTATTTTCTGTCCAAGTACTGCATCTCATAAGATCTCAAAGGGTTGAGACCAATCAAGGAACTGTAGAATAGGTGCTTGGGTAACTCGATCACATAGATCTCAAATGCTTGAGTGCACTCCTCGGTAATTTCGAAGGGGACATCCTTGAAGATAAGATCAGTTAGGGTTCACACGATTTTTGAGAAATTGAAAATGAATCAACGGTAAAAACCAATGTGCCCCAGAAAGGATCAGATGTCCTTGATCGAGCTAGGTATAGGGAGTTTGGAAATCATTTTCACCTTGGCTCGATCAACCTTGGTGCCTTTTTCAGAGATGAGATGTCCCAGGACAATTCCCTTAGGTACCATGATGTAGCTCTTTTCACAAGAAATATCCAAGTTCACGTCAATGCATTGCCTGAGGATTTGGACCAAGTGCAGGAGGCAATCATCAAAAGATTCTCCAAATATCGAGAAGTCATCCATGATGACTTCAAGGTATTCACCTACCATATCTGAGAATATGGCAAGCATGCATCGCTAAAAAGTAGCAGGTGCATTGCAGAGATTGAATGGCATCCTCCGGAATGCGTATGTCCCGAAGGGGTAGGTGAAGGTAGTCTTCTCTTAGTCCTCAAGATGGATTGCGACCTAGTTATAACTGGAGTACCCATCCAAGAAGAAGAAGAATCGATTTCCTGCTAGTTTCTCAAGGATCTGATCAATGAACGATAGTGGGAAATGATCCTTCTTCGTGGATGAATTGAGTCTTCTATAATCAATGCAGACTCTCCATGAATTCGCTATACGGGTCAGTATGGTTTCTTTAGCTTCAGTCGTGATCACGGTGCGTCCTGCTTTCTTCGACACAACTTTGATTGGACTCACCCATCGACTGTCGGAGATCGAGTAGATGATCCTTGCATCTAACCACTTGATGATCTCCTTTTTCATGACATCTTGCAGATTTGGATTTAGGCATCACTGCATTTCACAGGATGGTCGTGAGCCCTCTTCAGTATAGATGTAATGTGTGTAGTATGAGGGGCTGATGCTAGTCAAATCATCAGGAGTCCATCTAATGGCTCTCCGATGCTGCTGGAGAATAGAAATCAAGCGTGTTTCCTGATCAAATGTCAGTCGGAAGTTGATAATAAGAGGAAATGCCTGATTGAAACCCAGAAAGACATATTTTAGATGATCGAGAAGAGGCTTTAATTCCATAACTGGGTTGTCAGCAACAATAGGTGGTTCCATGTGGGTGTCGGGAGCAAAGGAAGGAGCTATGGGTGTGTCTTGGTTAGGTTCAGGCTCAAATTACGTGTTTTGATCTTCTGGTTGATCATGAATAATCAGGTTTTCATCGATACATGGGTTGTCAACCATGGCCTCAATATCGCAAATTTGTTCTATAACCCCGCAATTAATTCCTTGTTGGGCCTTAAAGATGTCGATCTTCAGTGTCTTGCTCCCAAATTTTAATTCAATTTGGCCCTCCTCACAATTAATACTGGCCCTAGTTGTAGCCAGAAAAGGTCTTCCTAATATGATCGGTGTATTCTTCAAGCTCTCAGGAGAGTGCATGTCTAAGACTATGAAATCCATGGGGAAGTAGAAATCGTGTACCCTAACTATGACATCCTCGAGTACTCCTTTTGGTGACTTAATAGATCGATCAGCTAACTATAAAGTCATCTCTATCTGTTTAAGTTCAGATTTCTTAATGTAGTCTAGTAGGGCTGTGGGTATCAAATTGATGGAAGCTCCTAGGTCCAAAAGGGCTTTGTCAAATTCTAAATATCCAATCTTGCATGAAATTAGAGGGGTACCAGGGTCCATTGCCTTAGGCAGGAGTTTGCTCAAGATGATGGAGCTAGCTTGCTCTGACAGTACGGTCGTGTTCCCGCCTTTGGTTCGCGGCTTACGCTTGCATGTACACACGTCTTTCAGGAGTCGTGCGTAAGTCAGTATGTGGCGTATTGCATCCATCAAGGGGATATTTATTTGGACCTACTCAAATCGCTTGACTAGGTCCTCCTAAAGTGCCACGGGTTGGGGTTTCCTTTTTCCTTTGGTCAAGGCCTCTAGAAATGGAACTTTTGTGGGTTCCTCTAGAATGGGTCTAGGTTCTTGATCTGGGATAAGGGTATCCTAGATGATTATCCTAGGGTTTGGGTTTGCAATACCAGGATGGAATTGGCTTCGATAAGGTGGGTCCTATGTAGCTTTGCCACTACAAGTAGTAACTGAATTTAGTTCTACCTGGTTCTAGGTTGGTGTGGGCAAAAGAGGTTGTTGCTGCTGATAACCCGCGTACGATGTCAAAGCCTCCATCCCATTGGGTGATGGAGTAGAAGGGGCCTGATAGACATAGTGAGCTTGGCCCTTAGTCCGGTTCATAATGCACCTCTGGTTCGGCACATTATTTGGGTTAGGCAGAGGTTGCGAAGGAAGTGCACCAGGTTGGTGGGGATTTGCCATCTGGGCGAGTTGATTGCGAACCTCTGTGATCTCATCTTTGTGCTATTTTTGCATAGCCGCATTCGTTCTCTGAATGTTAGAAGGATAAGAGTCATCTGATCTTCGTGAGTTGGCCCAGATTGGTAAGTTGGGTTGGGTCAAGGCTAAGGCGGCAGATATGGACGAGAAGATTGTGGTCGGGGCTGATATTGAGGTCTCTAATTTTTATTATTCTCTGACCACATGAAATTAGGATGATTATGCCATCCAGGGTTGTAGGTGTTTGAGAATGGATCATTCTGGATAGCGTTGAGGTCCTCGCAAGTCTAAGGAGCCTCGAAAAAGTCAGAATATGAGGGTTCAAAGTTCCCCCAACTAGAATAGGTAGGTCCAGAGTTTCCTACGAACCTAAAATCAGATGGGGGTGGATATAGGACCATCCTTTGAGAAGATGGATGGTAGATGTTATGCATAGGCTCCCTACCAGAGGGCGGTTGCGCGAACAGGTTTTACGTAGAGGTGGCTCACTACAGGTGTCGAGTTAGATCACCCACCTTCTTCTCAATAATAGAGACTTGTCCAAGAGACTGACCATCAGTTCCAACTTGACGGAAGAGGATAGGCTCTGCATCTCATGTGCTCCCCTTGGATTTGTTAATTAATGCGCATTCGTCCGGTCGAACATGCCCATGGATTCACTATTAATGGAATTCTCACACATGTTCTCAAGAATCTCCCACACAGTGTCTTCATGTTGACCCATGATGTTTCCTCCACAGGTCGCATTGACAAATAATCAAATATCCTCATGGAGTACCTGCTAAAAAGACTGGACTTGTTCCCATTTAGGAACTCCGTGGTGGGGGCACTTTCTCATCAGATCCAAAAAACGATCCCATGCCTCGTGAAGTGGATCTCCTGCTTGCTGCGTAAAATGTGTGATCTGGTGCCGTAGAGCATTTGTCCAACCAATAGGGAAGAACTTTTTTAGAAACTCGGATTGTAGTTTTTCCCAGGTGTTGATTGGACGTGATAGGGTTTAGTACTAGTGAGCAGCCTTGTCCATGAGAGAGAAGGAGAACATTTTCATGAGTAAGGCATCCTGATTTTGAGCTTCTGACCGAAGGTCTAAGCCAGATGCTTGAGTTGCTTGATATATTGGAAAGGATCCTCAGAATTATGCCCATGAAATTTGGGAATAGCATGAATCATGTTGTGCTTGAGTTCAATTTCAGGACCTCTAGTGGGGATTTGGACTCGAGGTTCAATCGCCACCGCAACAGGATTGTAATAATCTTGCATCATAGGATGCTATGGTGGGTTTACAATGGCCTGAAATAGATTGTTGAGGTGCTAAAGCTGATTCTCAAGATTGTTTTCCTTTGCTGGTTGCTCCATGATGATGGATGAAGGAGAGCTAGGTTCAGATGAATCAGAAGAGATATCGATCTGGTTGGGTTGTTGCACAAACAGGGAGGTCACGGCTTGGCCTCAACAGGAATGAATAGCTAATGGAGGCCTTAAGCATGGTCTTAGAGACCTCCTCCTAAACATGCACCATTGGAGTAGATGAGGGATAGAATGTGATGGACCAAATCAAGACACCCAAAAAATTTTGGATGACTATAGAGGTTCGGGGCGGATGATGCCCCTAAGTCAAAGAGCCATCCACCTGAGAATTACGTGGGCAGCCAGAGAGGGAGAGTCCCACGAAGACCCCTACACGGTAGAGCGCCCCCATGAGTTACAAGGTTTCCCCCACCTGACCTCTCTTGTCACTGAGGATCCAGGTAATGAGGACTTGACCTCTTATGTCTACCAGTTTTAAGTTAAGAGCAAAGGTGCTTATGATTTCACTTGAACTTTAAGATGTTTTTTTGTGCAAAGTGACCTAATTTAAAGATTGGCTAACCCAACAAGGTGGGTCAACTTCACCTGTTTTGCCCTTTGAGAAATTTAGGTCCCTCTTTTAGTATTCAAATGAGATTAAGAGCCTGCTTTTAGGGTTTGCTTGAATAGATCAATTCAACCAAGGCTTAGGCACACACTGTTTGGGAAGGTTATTCTTGATTAAGCAAGTGTGTCTCTAAAATCCTAAATTGGAAACCCTAATTGGCTCTTGATTGATCCAATTTAATTCATCAAAAATATGGTACCTAGGGCTCATGCAAAAAGGTGATAGCCCTAAATACCTTAAACCCTAGGTAGGTGCACAAATCAGGGTTGGGTGTTTTTTAGAAATGAACCAAATCAGGCAACTTGTTTGTGATTGAATCTAAAAACAGAATGCAAGTTCGACCTAATTGATTTCTTCTTTTAGCTTTTCAGAATCACGGGCTTAGGAGATATTGAATTTGTGTTTTACCTACCCTTGGAGTGGCTGATGTGCGGCTAATCTTTCTTCAATGAATCCCTGAAATAGATCATAGTCAAAAGTGATAGAGCAAGTTAGTACCAAATCAAATATTGCAATCAAGAGATCTAAGTTGAGCGTTGCTCCCTGCCAATGACACCAAAATGTTAATATCTTCGAATCGGGTTTTAAAGTCGTCGTATTGTAGTACAGTTCGAATCAGTGCAAAAAATAAATAATATTTATACTTGAATATCAAAAATGAATTTCAAGGTCGAACACAGAGAGCAATTGGCAAAAATAGTTCTCAAGATTGCAATTCAACACAATATAAGCAGTTGATAATAGAACTCCAAATAATAATGATATAAATGAAAGTGAATGTCAAATAATGCAAAAAGAACGGGGTAAAATGGTGTTTTGAATCACCAATTACCCCTCACAATTATATCAAAGTGCTAATCAATCCAAATTCCACATAGGATGAGTGCACAATGCACTCCATTTAGAGATCAGCCAATGAAACTCTAAGTGCCAAGGCACTCTTCCTCTTCCTTCCCTTTCTCTTCTCTAGCTACTCTTCTCTTCTTCTTCCTTCTCTTTCTCTCTTCTTCTACCTCCTTAAGCTTCAGAGAAGGCACAGCACAGGGCTCAGCAATGCCAGCAGAGGCAAAGGCCTCCCTCAGAGATTAGAAGTGTTGAGAAGAGGGCTGCAGAGCAAACCCCCCCCCCCCCCCCACACTCCTCTCTTTTTCTCTTCTTCCTCTCTCAGAACCAGGCAAACAAAAGCAGACATAGGTATCCAGGTAAACGGATCGAGCCCAAACCTGCGAGGTGTGAGCGCAGGCAAGGTCGTGCGTATGCATGTGCGTGTGGGGACCTCACCCCTTGTGCGTGCTGAGGAATAAGCCACCAACACTTTTTCAATTTATGCTCTGCGGTGGCTTTAGTCTTCTACGAGGTGGGACTAAAGTTGTCCCCCCGTTCCTTGCACGGCTGTAGTGGACTTCTCTCACCAAATTGAAGTAGCAAAAGTGTGTGTTGATGCCAATTGAAGGCCTGGAGACCTAGAGTGCGTAGTTTCGCACCACCTAGAGTTGATGCCAGGGGAGGAAGATGCAAGAACACCTTCGTCAAGCTATGCGTGGAGCTCTAGTAATGGCGGTGGCACGGGCGATACCTAAAATAAGGAATACGGCCTGATGGCCAGGTTAGAGCAGCTCAGGAGGCTCGCAGGACCACGGCAAGTGCAATGGTGGTGGATTAGTGGAGTTTGGTGCATGGCGGTGGTCGGTCGGTGACAGAGTAGGTCGCGTGAAGGTGGGTTACTCGGTGGGTGGTCGGTGGAGTGCAATAGGTTAGGGCTTTGGATGAGGGGAGAACGGCGAAGGTTTTGGACTAGTTGGCAAGGGGTTTGAGTGTGTGAAGCGAGCGGAAACCCTCACTAGTGATGTCGCCAGAGGTGGAGTCGAAGGCGGGGTCAGATGTGTAGCGGTGGTCGAAGGTGTGATGTGAGTGCGGGAAAAGGATGTAGAGAGATAGAGAAAGAGATATGGTTACTTAGCGATGAGGTAGAGAGGCGAAGGTGACCGGTTGTGATAGATTGGTGCTGGAGAAGGAGGAGTAGACATTGAGACGACGATGATGATGCATACGAAGATACGCCCTCCCTTTGGCTGGGGAGGGTCGTGACGAAGAGAGGACTCAAGGGATCTAACCAATTTGGTCGTTGGATGGCTGAAGGAGGAGGATCGAAGAGGGTCACCGGAGCAAGGGTTTTGGTGGCTGGAGGAGGATAATCAGAGGTGGTTGACTCACCAAAACTTGCTGAGGGGATGCGCAAGGCCTTGGGGGTCCTTTTATAGGGCTCTAGATGGAGTCCCAAGCTTGGAAAACAATCTTAGAAACTCCAAACTCTTCGCTAGCAATGGATACCCAATCAATCAAAACGTTTGCATTAGGATTCTAGGGGGATTTAGAATCCCTCGATGGGATCAATTGGAAGGCAATTACTTGAAGAGTTTCCCTTTCAATTTTGAGAGGGATTCGTCAAGAAATCATAGAGATCTTGCCATCTTAAGGTTGCTAGAGTTTGTAGGATTAGGACTTCATGGCGGTAGGGACCCTTTTGTGAAGATGATGATAAAGTTAGGGACAAAAATGCAAATGATTCAAAAGATAGGGGCATATGTGTGAGATAAAAGAGTCAGACAGGACCAAATTGCAAACTAAGTTAAGATGATCTCAGATTAGGCACAAATTTTGGTACAAACCTCATTTGGACCTAAGGAATTCAATGGTGAAGTCGGATTTTGGTTTTGACCTAGTTTGTAGGGTAATCTTTGCAAAAACCCAAATTAGGGCAACTTCCCTATCAAATTGACATCTCCTTCAACTCCATTTTTGAGCCCGTATCTCCAGCCATAGCTATAGAACCCCACGGAGAAGAACCTGAGCTTCAGCATCAATTCCATCACCTCGGAGATCAATTCAATGCCAACATCAACCCACTGCAGCGTCCTAAAATGCGAGATCACTACAATCCCGCTATGGTGGAAATCAAGCCTCAAGTGCAAATCCCTACAGGAGGACCTGAAGTGGAGGTCAAAGCAAGTATGCTTCATACAATCCCAAAATTCCATGGCTTGAACTCCGAGGATCCCTTTCAGCACATTAATCATCTAAAGCTTTTGGCTCAGACCTTTGAGCCAAACATGTAGAATCGACATAGTTTACTCATGAGAATGTTCTCCTTCTCTCTTTTGGATAAAGCCGCTCAATAGTTTTAGACTCTAACTTATCCGATCACCACATGGGAAGAACTTCATACTACTTTCCAACAAAAATTCTTTCCCATTGGTTGGACGAATGCTATGCAGCAGCAGATCACACACTTCTCTCAGGTGCAGGAGAACCTTTACATGAGGCATGGGATCATTTTCTGGATCTCATGTGCAAGTGCTCCCATCATGGAGTTCCAAAATGGGAACAAGTCCAATCTTTTTACCATGGGCTCCATGACGATATCAAACTCTTTATCAATGCGACCTGTGGTGGCAGCATCATGGATCAACATGAAGACACGATTTAGGAAATTCTCGAGAACATGTGCGAGAAATCCCTGAATAATGAGTCATTGGGTGTGTACAACTAGACGACCAACCGCGCATTGACAAATAATCGGGCGGTTGATTGTGCAGCAATTATAAACCCTAATTCGCCTGAATTAAGGTAGAACCAAGCTTGACGTGGGCATTCTGCATGCAGACACATCGTACTTCGCATCTTAGATGAGTTATATGTTTTATCCATAATAATGTGCTATTTGAGAGGTATTATTAATTGCAGGTAATCTAGGGTTGCGGATGAGCGATCCAACCCTATGGATCTATTTAGAATAACGACGAGAGTCCAATGCATCCAAAAGCACATCAATCAGACTCCCATAGCACCCTAAGGAGTCCGCAGGAAAAGCAGGAGCCAACGGGAAATTAAAGAATATCCAAATCTTAGATGAAAAATCCAACCGTGCGGATGGATCCGAATGAAGGTTCGCAATCCAATGGTGCAGAAATCAACCAAATCGAAGGCCTACGTCATCAGATACAAGAAGAAGAAGATGGACGGTAACAATGGTGCCATGTGGCACCATCGCAGTCACCCCCTCACCGTGCCTCATTTGGGAAGGAGAACTACGGGTCGTTGGATCATCATCCAACGACCCGCAGTTCTCCATCCAACAGCTGCGATCACAGCCACGTGCCCGCCCTCAATCACATCATTAGACGAGACAAGATCTCGACAGTTGGATTCCCATCCAATGACTGAGAGCGTGTGCCAACAAAACCTCAGCGCAACCAACTCATAGGAGTAGCATGTTGGTTAGCGCTTTCTCCACGGGACGGGCAGTGAGGGATCGAAGCGCGCCCAATGTGGATTTCGGAGAAGCGACGAGCGTAGAAGGAATTCACCCGTCGGATCTCCATCGAGTGGCTCTGCAGCGAATGCATGGTGAAGAGCGGGAGCGTTGGATGCAGAATGCGTGCAATGACGTGTGCGGAGACACGTGTGCGAGCACTTTAGGATTCAAAGGCATGATGGAGCATGCGTTTAAGCCATCCGATCTTATGATCAGACAGCTGAGATTGGGCACTCAGAAGAGGCGAGCGGCAAAGGAGAAGAAACGAAGGCACGCGTGTGGGCGATCTGCAGTTGTGCAATGGAGGATCAACACTTCACATGCTGCCACGTGGCAGCACAAGATTCAACCGGGGATTAAAGAAGGATTTAGAATTCTTAATCAGGGCCGTTGATCTCTCGATCAATAGATCCGATTAATCCAAGGCATTTGCATGAATTTAAGGGGATAAAAGCCTTCCTTTCCCCCACCAAAGCTATAAAAAGAGGCCAAAGGGCCCCCTTTTGAAAGGCACTTCTCAAAATTCTCTTCTTCTTCCTCCTTTAGCCTTTCTTTCTTCTTCTTCTTCCTGTCTTCTCTGCATTCGTCTCTGTACCTCTGTCTGAAGCATCTGTTGGGCCACCACGACGAATTGTTGCTACTCTTCTCAACCTCTCTGGAAGGCCACCACAAACTACCCGTGGTGCCCTCGTTCTATTAGATTAGTAGTAGTTTACTTTCATGTTTTCATTCTATTACATATATGTCAGATTCGATCTCTTTATAATGTGAATATTATTGATTGTTTCTATTCTTTAGTAATCATCTTTAGAATAAGTGTATGAAATCAAAAGTGCTTTCTGCCTCCCTGTGATCGATCGAGACTCACCAAGTTCCGTTAATTTATTTGCTCGAGATGTATGTCGTGCTATAGTACAATATGTTAATTTTATACGTGATCTACACCGTGAGCAATTGGCACCATTATCGGAGAGGCAAGGAGACTTTTGATTTTATCTCTAATACATTATTTCTGTGAGCAGGAACAATGACACGAAGTAGTGAACGAGGAAAAGCGGGCACTACAAAAATCAAGTACACACATTCCTATTAGAAATTCAGCCAGAAAGTAATGCTCTAAAAATTCTAAAATTTGGACTGGAACTAGATCTCCAAATTATCCTTCCAATGCCACCTTCCCCAAAAAGAAATTTCTTTCTGTGGAATTTTTAAAAATTTGTGGGGTATATACTGGTCAGATTAATTGAAAACAAAACTTTTACAAACTTTAGAAATCAATTCTGACTAACATACAAATCAGATTGACTCAAAATTTGTGGGGTGTGAAAGATAATCAAATTAGATTTTCATATCATATTTTTGCAAAATTTTTGGAGTACAGTTGATATAGTTTCCAACAGAAAAACCAACATGGGATCTAAATCCAAGATTTGACCCCTGGTTAGCTAAAAATTCATAACTAATTGTTGGAAATAGAAAAAAAATTTGGAAAAATACCCTCTTAAAAGCTTATTGCAAAGGGAATTTTCTTGCAAAGTTTCAAATCGTTTGGATTTCATCTTAACTTCGAGTATACTTTTGAATTGTGGTCTTCAATTTGAGAAGGAACTTAGAGGTGCATGAGCCATTAGGACCACATTGACTAACTTGGACTTCGACAAGCCCAAAAGTTGGTTGGTGAGGTGAGTCACCTTGTGGACTGCCCACCATCTACTATATTGAAGAGATAGGTTAAGAATTCACGAAAGTACATCAAATAACCTGCATTTGGCTTGAAACTACTAGGTAGTTCCAACCTCTCTTGCAAAACCTGGTGACTGAGCCTGTGGGATAGTGTCAAACGACAACGGCTGTGAAATAATGGAACTAGAGGTGAAAGTTGAAGGAAGAACCTTCCTCGCAGTCCCCTCGTAACCAGACTAGCCGAGTTAGCTTGAGAGGTAGGAATTCCTTACAGTTGGTCTCTCATCGAATTTTCAATAACACAAACTTAAACGAAAAATCAGGTCATCTGATCTAAAGGACCACTCTGATTAACAAGGCCTTAGCCTTGTTCTACTTGTCTACACCAACCCTTTTAGTTGGTGTATGCACAGAAGAAGGTCATTAAGACCTGAACTTGCAGGACCTTGGGAACCAAACCCAAGGCAGTAAAGGCAATTTTTGCCTGACCTCTCTTCTCAACCTTCTTCCATCAGATTAGCTGAGATGGCTAATCCCGATCCCTGAGTTTGTTAAGACCTTGAGAATCACGACCCAATGGTTTGTCTAGAAGCCAGGGTCGAGGAAACAGAATAGAAATATGAGCAAAGCATCGACCGGATTCTCACGACACTCGATAGGATACAGCATCCATCACACGGAGAATAATTACGGGACTTCTATGATCCGGCAGCAATAATCATAGCACCTCAAGTCTGGATTCCTGTAATTGGAGACACATTCGAGGTAAAGCCGAATATCATAAGTCTAATTCAGAGTCATTTCCATGGAAACTCGAATGAGGATCCCTTCCAGCACCTCAAAAGCCTGAGTTGGATTGTAGAGTCAGTTCGACCTAGGAATATAGATATTGGAATTGTTCTCATGAAGCTTTTTCCCTTTTCTCTCAAGGATAATGCTACTTATTGGTTCAAGACCATCGGGAGGCCAATTGGAACCTGGGAAGAATTACATCGTGAATTCCCCCAAAAGTTCTTCACGATCGGTTAAACAAATGCTATGAAGCACACAATCATGACCTTTGCTCAAGGCCCTAGAGAGAAGCTACATGACGCCTGCGACAGATTCCACGATCTTCTTAAGAAGTGCCCACACCATGGTGTACCCAAATGGCACCTTGCGCAAGTATTTTACCATGGGCTGGATGACACACATCAGTACCTGGCTGATGCATCTAGCGGTGGGAATTTTCTCGCGAAGGATGAGAACAGTGCATTTGAACTATTCGAGTCCTTAGTAGAGAACTTGATGAACGCTGCATCAATGAACCAGTTCCAGCAACCTGGACAACAACGAGTTAATGTCCACGATGCTCAAGCTGAGTTTGCCCGAGCCGACATGGACATTATTACCAAAAGGATGGATAAGGTGGATCTGCTCGATAAGAAGCTCGATGAATTAATGCGAGCGAGATCCAATTCTTCTGGCAACACTGCTCCATCTTACTCCTCTCAAGCATCCTGAGGGCCCTCTGCTCATACATATCCGATCCCTCAGGATGTTTTCTCTCCATCTTCGTGGGATCCTGCATACCAGGAACCCGTGAACAATATGGATTTGGCACCGTACAATCAGGGTTATGCACCACATGATGATGCAAGGGCGTATTCTTTTGATGAATTCGCATATGAGAGATCTTCGGCTTGCGAAGATGTCAATGCCATTCAGGGATACAAGTGTAACAACCCTTATTCTGAAACATATAACCTTGGTTGGCACTAGCATCCAAATTTCGCTTGGTCTGGAAACCCACAGAGACTGAGTCAAGCTCCACACTACCAAACCAAATAATACAGGAATGCACAGAACATGTATCCTAGGTAGCAGTCATTCTTGTCTCAGCAGCAACAGATAAGCTCTATCTATCAGTCGTTGCACCAACCTACCAACTATCCTCCAAGACAGGCTGACCCTTTGGAGTCGTTGAAGGAGGAATTGCAGGCATCAATTCAAAAATCTACTCATGACAACCTCCAAATAATGAAGGCAATGGTTGACCAAATACAAAGCATATAGAACACGCAAAACCAGATGATGCAGGAGCATAAATCATAGGAGCTTTGCCCTCCCAACTTGTCCCAAGCCCAAGATATGTGTAGAATCAGGGTGCCTCACCTAGATTCCAAGCACCACAAGGATAGGCACACGCTGTTATGCAATCATCTCCCGCACCTCCAGGTTATGGGCTCGATCAACCACCTTTGTTGCCACACCCTGTGTATCCAAACCAACCTGCTCCTCTGCCGCTGCATGGATAGCACGCCGATGCAAAAGCTGTCACCTTAAGGAGTGGAAAGACTACATAGGACCTACTACCTAGGAAAGCAGGTAACGATTTTCTTGTGCTATACCACGAGATGGCTCACAACCCTCTTCCTCTCACAAGCTATCTTCATTAGATAAGGGAAAGAAGCCCCTAGACCCTGAAATTTCTGTTTCGTTTCCTGCGACCCTAACACGAGATTCAGCATGGAAAAAGGACATGCGGAATTTTGAGGACCTGAAATCTATGTTCAAAGAAGTTCACATTCAGGTCCCTCTTCTCGAAGTGATAGATCACATCCCAGCTGTTGCTAGGTTCTTTAAGGACTATTGTACTCCGAAGCGACAACAGAGGATCAGACGACAAGTGGTATTATCTGAGGAAGCCAGCGCAGTCATTTAGCTGACTTACCGACCAAAAAGAAGGACTTGGGCACACCACTGATTTCTTGTTTTTTGCAAGATTCCCCTTTTGATAGGGCCCTTCTTGATTTGGGGTCGTCCATCAGCCTAACTCCCACCGTAGTATTTGATTGATTTTGATTTGGGGAGTTAAAGCCCACCTCAGTTACTATTAGGAGCACTTGATCAGGTTTTCAAAAGGTCGAATTGTAGTACAGTCGAAAAAGCATTCAAAACAAATAAATTTTATTGCTTGAATTTTAAGTCTGAGGTCGAACATAGGAAGCAAATGGAGTTCAAGCACTAATCTCAATAATAGATGTAATTTGAACACTTAAAATTACTCAAAATCTAATACAAAATGTAAAGCAGGTGTTTATGAATAATAAAATGTAGCATAAAAGAGGAATTGGGAAGAATTGGATAAAAGTGTTTGATTCTTCTTTCTTCTTTTGCTTCTTCTATTGGCTCTTTCTTCAGCTTCCTCTTTAGCTTCTTTTCTTCGTCTTCTATCCTTCTTTCTTTCTCTGGCTCTTCTTTCCTTCTTTCCTTTAATGTTCTTCTTAGCTTCTCTCCTTTGGCGAGTGCCTTCTTTCTGTTTTGTTCTTTCTTTGGCTTTTATTTTCTTCCTGCCTTCTCCTTCCTTCTTCTTTCCTTAGCTTCCTCTTCCTTCTTCGGCTGTGCCTTCTCCTTCCTTAGATCTTGTTTGCCTTAGCTTCCCCTGTGGCTCTTTCTCCTTCAGCTATCTTCTTCAGCTTCCTCCTCCTTAATTGCACCTTTGGCTTTCCCTGGCTTCGCCCTTCTTTCTTCTTCCTTTCCCCACAAGCAAGTGCAAAACCTACCCCTACCCTCCCCCATGAATGCTCTCTCTCTTTTCTCTCTTAGGCTTGCTCTCCCAAAGCCTTTCTCGGGTATACAGGTCGAGTTAACATGCCCAGGTCCAGGTGCATCGGCATGGGTGATGTGCGAGGAGTGCACGGGTTATCGGGTCAAGCAACTAGGTTCATGGAGGAGTTAATCATAGACGAGGCATGGATAATTGGGATGGACCTCACCCTTGACACAATTATAATTTATACCACACAAGGCGCTCCAAACTTACCAAGGTGGGACTAAAAGTCCCACACGCTTCCTCACGCGCCCATAGGGGATGTCTTGCTTGATTGCAGCAGATGTTGTTCCTTGCTGTTAATGCGGCTTGATCGTGTTTTAACAGTTAGTTACATCGTAGTATAGGTGACCAAGCGTTGTCAACAAGCAAAATTTATTACTCGAAAATCTAAGTATCCGAGGTCGAACATAAAGAGCAATTAGAATTTATTACTAATCTCAAGAACGTAATTGAACACTTAGAGTTACTCAAAACTTAATTCAAAGTATATATGCATGAGTTTAAAAGTTAATTGTGGCAAAAATAAGGAATTTGGATGTCTGATCATGGGATCAGATGTCTTAAAAAGATGTTTTCTCCTATCTTGTTCTTGTTCTTCTTCTGACTTATGATTTTCTTCCTTTCTTCTTTGCGCTTCTTCTTCCTTGTTTCTTCTATACAGTTCTCTTGCCTTGCTTCTTTCTTATTTTCTTTCTCCTTTTCTCTGTGGGTCTTCTTCTTCTTCCTTCCTTAGTTCTGCTTCCCTTCTTCTTCTGCTTGTCTTTCCCTTCCTTTATTTCTTCTTCAGTTCCTCTTCTCTTTGGCTTCGCTTCTTCCTTCTGCCTTGCTTTTCTTTTTCCTCTGCGGAGCTTCCTTACTTCTACTTCTTCTCCTTCACTTGCAGCGGCTAAGTTCTTGCTTCCTTCTTCAGTTCTTTCCCTGCACAAACTGAAGAGAGCAAAACCTACCCCTCTACCCACACCCGCGTCTCTCTCTCTCTGTTTATCACTCTTTAGCATGCTCTTCCAGAGCCAGGTAATCGGGTCGGGTCGTGGGCCTGGGTCCAGGTGCACCGAGGTGGGTGTGGTGCGCGAGGAGTGCTCAGGAGGGTATCGGGTCAGGTCACCAGATCTGCGTGATGAGCTCACGGACAAGGCGCGTGTATAGGTGAGGAACCTCACCCCATGTGTTCTTGGAGGCAACCAGCCGATAGCACAAAATCAATTTGAAGTACTCAAAGAGATTACTGCTTACCGAGGTGGGACTATTGTTCCACCACTCTTTCTCGCACGCCCGCAACAGACCGTTCCTCCAATTGCAGCAACGGCAGGTCTCTCGGCACCACTTGCTGGGACAACTAGATGCGCAAGACCTCCCCGAGTTTGCTGGACCTGGAATCCTGGAGCACTACAGCCTGGAACAAGCGTGCAACCTCCTCGAGTCACCGCTAATGGCTGCTGAAGCTCGAACCCTGCCTGACACAAAAAGGGCCTTGCGGCTCTATCAGACCACAGGAGCACCTTCGTCGTGTCACGGGGAAGGTGAGGCGGTAGGTGGCAGGCCGCGGGGCGGCCTAGGCGTGCGTGCCTAGGTCACTCTGTGGTCGGATGGATGGGTTAGGTCGGGGGGCAGTTGTGGTGCTGTAAAGGGTCTGTGGACAAGTGGAGGATGTTCAATGAAGTGTGGCAGAGGTTATGCGGTGGTTGGCGAGATGTGTGGGGCTGCGGAGTGACGGAGGCATCTCGCTGGAGGGTGGCGGAGATGAGGAAGATGGTGGTGGACAGCGGCGGTCGAGGAGAGTTTGGTGAAATAGGATGAGGGAAATGAAAGAGGGGATAGAGATGAACAGTTCTAACCTAACTAAGTGGACGAAGGGGGCGAGAGGGCGGTTGGCAGTGCCTGCTATCGTTGGAGAAAAAGGCATCCAGTGGAGGAAGACGGTGGTCACGACGGAGCTAGGGAAGCGCACGCGGGTGCTGCACGACGCGAAGGAGGATGAGGAGGACAACTCTGCCACTGGTATTGTGGTAGAGTGACGTGGAAGAGGAGAGAGGCTCGTCGAAGCTCACTGGACCCCTTAACCAGAGGAGAAGAAGAGGAAATCAAGGTGGAATTCCGACCAAGTCGAGCTGAGGAGGTGTGGCCGGAGTTGGGGGTTAATTTATAGGCATTGGCAGGGACTCCTGTGCTTGGAAGACAGGCTTCCAAGTGTGGGAATCCTCACCAGAGATGGAAGTCTGTTAGGTACCCAAATCTCTCGTGCATTTGCACGAGAGATTGGATTTGCACGAGAGATTGGATGTAAATCAGGGATCAGGATTGAGTTCAGATGGAAGGGAATTCCTCAGAGAGTCTCCCTTCCAAATCTGGATGGAGATCTCTAAGGAATCAGTGACTATTCCCTCACTATTCCTCGTCGGAGCAAGATTTCTCCACAATAATGGCGATGGGACCTACTTGTGAGAGTGGCGATGAAGTTAGGGGGGTTTATGCAATGGCTTTCAATAGATAGGGACCAAAAATCTAATTAGGTGTACTAATTTGCAAAGTAGGTCAAGATGACCTCCCCTTATGTCCAAATTTTTTTACAAACCTAATTTGGTCATAAGGAATCCAATGGTGATGTTGGATTTTAGGTTTGACCACGTTTGATTGGACATTTTGCATAAAAACCTAAATTAGGTTAATTGATGAGCTAAGACCCTAATCTAGGTCAGACTAGGTTCTGAAGGCCAAATTGAATGTTATAAACCATAGGGGATATTTTTTCATGAATTTTAGAGGATTTAATTTATTTTTATCCTGACCAGAACCATGTTGAATTAAGCGCATCTATTTTAGGGTTATAAGATGCCATTTAATTCCTGGTTTGCACATAAACCCATTTCTGATTGAACTAACCCACTTTTTATCTTATTTAGACCATTTGACCTATGTTTTGTCTCTGAGAAATCCCATTTATGTACTGCAATGGTAAAATTGTAGTTTTACCAATTATTTCATATTTTCTTCTCAGAACACTTATTCCTTCAATTAAGCCTTCTTCTAAGTTATGCAGGAGCTTTTATTCTCTTTATTAGGTCAAAATGAGCTAGTTATGGTTCATGATGAGGCTCTCATCGTACCCCCATGCCTAGCTTTTGCTAGTCCCTTAGCAAAATTTCAAGGTTTTAACTTCTATTCTAGACCCTGAGTGTCTGTCATCAGTTATGATAAGTGCTTCTCTTTTTCTTTTGTGATTAGGTCAGAATGTCGACAATAGGCCTAGAGGTACTCAAGTATCAACCAAAATCCAGACCTGATTCGCTTTAGCCTTAGTTCTTCGCAAAGGTTTTTAAGGCCCGCAGAAACTAACCTAGGGTTTGTTGGACTCCGTGGTTAAAGCACCCGTGCTCAAGACATTTTTAGCCTAGGTTCAGTTTGTAGTGAATTTTTTTGTAAGAGAGAGACAAAAGATTTATTTGTTTGAAGAGTTTTCTTTCTCTTTTCTTTTTATTTCTAGCTTCGGATTGGCTTCTCAACACAGTTTGTATCGGATTCCTCATCCCCATCATCAATCCTCAAGGGTCCCTGCCTATCGATGCTTTGAGATAGCACTGCCCATGGCAACCCCCAAAACCCTAGCTTTCGAGATTTCGAGATAATCCCGGCCATGGCATTCCGTGGTCGAATTCAGACCCTGGCAATCGACATTTCGTGATAATGCCGCCCATGATATCTGAACTAGCAGAATGCTTACATGCCCCCGGTAGGATATTTAAATAACCTAAGAGACAAGCACTGAGGAGATGATATGTTGTTACGCATCTTCGAGGGGAATTTCCCGCCTCTCCGCGTCGGGAACTCGTCCAAATCAACTTGTGTTGATCGGCCACTCCTAATCTAGGTGACTTTTTCATAACATTGAAATGCTTTTTGCGTGATTTTGATATTTATGCGCACTGAACCAGACTGTGTGTGAATTGGGGTGCTTAGGTTACTGAATCCCGCAAATTGAAGGTCAGTTAACGAGGCTGAATACTTCCTAAGCCTTAGACCTAATACTTAAGCTTCACATTTTCCCCAACCTCTTGAGGATTATCCAGATTTTAGCTAATACGTGAATTTTTAAGCCAAAGAATCTAGCCTAAAAGGCCTAGGATCAGCATTCCTGCTAATCTCTTTTTATGTCTCTTTACCACTTTTCTTTTATTTTTCTCTTTTCCTTGATGTGGTCTAGAACTTCAGTTAATTCCTTAATCTCTTATTAATGACTATTTCTTTTTCTTTTTCATTTTGTGCTCCTTTTTGTCATTTTTCTCTTTTTCTCCTCCTTATAATTATGTGGCTCACAAATTTTCCTCCCTCTCCCAATTTTTTTGTTTGTTTTCATAATTTTTCAATTTTTTTGTGTTTTTGACAAATTGTGAATTTTTTTGTGAGAATCCTTCTGACTTTTTCTTGGTTCTGTATGTATGCACTTTATCACCCCCCATGCCTAAGTTTTGCAATGTCCTCATTGTAAACGGAGCGTCTGAAATAGTGTTGAGGTTAGAGACTTAGAACAGGATACAACGGGTGGGTGAACAGATCGGAAATGACTGATGCAGACGATTTCAAGCTCTAGTACGTGTACCAGAGGTGGGATTAACTGTCTAAGGCTAAACTCAAGGTGCAATGGATGTGGAGTACAGACGGATAATCAAATGGCTCTCTATTTTTTGGAATGACGGGTTGCCTCCCATTAAGCGCTAAATTCAATGCCTTCAGCTGAGCAGAAAATGGGGTGGAGAGGGAGTGGTCAAATCAGCAGAATTTTGTGAAACAAGCACCTTGATTAAGAGCTTGGTTTGTCCAACCAGGTGCTTGTTAAGATCAGTGGGCTGATGATGCAGCCCAAACCCAATCAGTCTAGTGGGTTGAAAGATGTAGATCAACAGATGTGAAATCCACTATATGCAATGTGGCTCAGATGGATATGGAAGTGAAAACTCGGGTTTAGGCTGAGTCGAATCAGCCTGGCCAGAGTAGGGTTCCGAAAAATAATCCGTGCATGGTGTGGAAACCCTACAGGGGTGATCAGAGAATGATGGCTCTTGTTTTTCGGTCTGATCAATACCTGATACCTGGTATAGATATGGAGTTGAGTCATCTGCAAATGGCTCAGTGAGAGGTGAATCAGAAAAGAAATTGAGTCCGGTTGTCAGTCGGGGAAGAGAATGGGTTTTGATTAGTTCTGTATGTGTGGAACAGGTGACTTCAAAGAGCATTCACTTGTTATAATAAGGAAGCAGATTTTCTCCGATGTTATGGTCAGATTCGAAATTGTCAGAGAGTTTGCGAAAATCAAAATCTGAAAGAGATTCAAGATCGTGAGTTCCACCATAGAATAAATCATATGCTGTATATTCAGCATCCTGATTGGGGTCTAGCCTAGATGTTAATTCTGAGATTAAAAAGGTGTCCTTATCTGGTAGAAGCTCGGGTTCTAAGTTGGTAGGGCAGACCCAATTGAAACCCCACTCGTCCAGCTCCTCAGTTTCTGTATCATAAATTAGCATGACTTTTGAAAATTTGATTAATTCCTTTGAGGATGTTGGCGAGGGATATTCACCAAATAGAGGCCCAAAATCATATTCTTCATTGAAAGATTGATCTTCCTCATATGGGGCCTTGAAATCTTCAAAATAGGTTTCAAATCTAGATCTTGGGCTTAAGATGTCAGTTGAATCACTAGAATCTAGGTCTGAATAACCTTTGAGGGTCACCTTATCAGAATAAGGGACGGAATTTACACCCTCGAGAGGTTCAGTTCTACTCTCATTATTGTAGGAGTTTTAGGATTCTAAGCCTGGTGATTCATGATCTAGAGTGGGCTCAACATTGTGTTTTCCTGCATTTGGAGCTTCCCAACCTTCTTCAATATCAGGCACATTGTATTCCATTTGGGTTGGGAATCCACAACCATTTTGTGCCTCAAACTCGAGATCAGATTGATCCTCGATGTTGTCCCAAGATGGTTCTTCTGTTTGGGTATATACGGGTACTTCTGGTCGATAGGCGCCCTTGCCCTCCAGCCCCGCGTGCTCTGTCGCTAGCTCTCCGCGCTTGCAACTAGTCAATGCAGGCGCTCCTCTCTGCGCGAACAAGCACCTGCGTGCGCACACGTTGAAGACCTCCAGACAATGCCCGCCATCTGCAAATGACTTAACCCTCCTGCGGCAGTGCTTTCTCTTTGCTCTCTCCCGATCTCTCTCTCTCACTCTCTCTCACTCTCTTCACCGACGCATACACACACCTACACTCACACTTTCACGCACACACACACACCTATACTCTATTATAAACATATGTATATATACGTATATTGATATACATATATATATATATACATATATATATCTATATATATATATATATAGACTTATATTTATACATATAGTAGTACCTATATACTTATGTATTAGTATACATACATACATACATATATATATATATATACCTATATATATACACTTATATATATATACATATATACATATACTACAATGCATATACATATATATATATATATACCTATATATATACTTATATATATATATATATATATACATCTATATAGTATTAAATACATACATACATATACATATATATATACATCTATACATATATATATATCTATAACTATATATACATACATACATATATATATATATATATATATATATATACATAGCTACATATATCTACATATATTACTATATCCTTATACATACATATATATATATACCTCTATATAGTTATATATACATACACACACATATATATATATACATATACAATTGCATATACATATCTACATATATATATACCTATATATTTATAACCATATATATATAGATATACATATAGATATATTTACATATATACATTTTTTTTTTTTTTCACATTATTTACCATACGCTGTATTGCGGGAATATCTGCACCAGTTGGTGATATTCCTCGATACACACGTACAAAAAGCATGGTCGCACACATCATCCACCATCCATCCCACACTCTACGCGGCACCTAGTCCTATTGGTTGTGTCTCTCTAGACGACGACCGGCTCGACACCGTGCTGCACTCCATCTTTGCCTCCACCCCCACCCCTTTATATACATAATATATACCTATATATATATTGATGTAAACACATTTACACTACTTAAAATGTCTATTTATGCATGTTCTTAAGCACAGGATTGCATTTCATGATATAAATATTGCATAACATGCATCATCTTACATTTAGAGTAGTTTGAATAAAATGGAGGTTAATTGTCTCCTTTTATGTGCTTAGATAGGGAAAACATTTTATCAGGGCCTCGGATCAAAGATCCAACCATATGGATGTGATCAGGGCGACGATTGGAGTTCAACGACTCCAAGATCGCCATAATAGGGCATCTGTAGCATCAGATAGTGACCGGGGAACCTTAGAAGATCAAGGGCCAGGATGGTGTAAATCCACACTTCAGATGACAAATCGACCGCACGGATGAATTCGGATCAACGATCGTAGCCCAAAGACACAAAAATCGAGTCAATCCGACATCTGTGGCACCATCTACAACTTCCAGAAGATGGACGACCAAGATGGCACCACGTGGCGCCATCTCGGCCACCCAAACGGCCGCATGCAACCTCTGAAGACCCCGCACCCACTCGCTCTCCACTGTTGGATCTCAATCCAATGGATGTGGTCAGCCACGCTTAAAAGCGTCCGCTCAACCATCCGCGCCTCGTAGCGCAGCGGTCGAGTGCGCTTATGCGAGCTGCGGGCACGGATTTGAGCCGTAGCGAAGGTGAGGAAGGTGCGGGCGATGGCGGGCGTTGGATCTCGATCGGACGGCCGTCAGCACTCAATCGAGTTTACGTGCTATTGAACGCGCTGCGTCACGCGCGATCGCACCTGCCAGGCGGGCGCAGCAGCGGGCAGAGTGTGTCTTAAGCCGTCTGATCTCGCGATCGGACGGTTGAGAATCAAAGAACGTGCGTGAGCATTGTGCGCGGGCAGCTGAGGAGGCGTGTGTGGGCGCGGAAGCTACACCCACGTTCGGGGCTTTAGCGACGGTTTTATTCGTCACTAAAGACCCCTCATTTATTATTTTGAAGTTGTAATGTCCATTTTGCCCCCACTCCTTGCAACTATAAAAGGAGACCCCCTCCATACAAAATTCTCATCCCTTCCTTCTCTTCTCTACCCCTCCAAAGCTCAAGAGAAGCTTGTCCCACACCCGGGATGCTTCTCGCGAGATAAAGTCCAAATTTTCGTCCCCCTTCGGAAGTGGATCCCGCAACGACGACGGCATGCTGCTTCGTTCCCGTTCTTCTGCTTCGTCCTCCTTCGTCCTGCTTCGTTCTCCTTCGTCCAGGCATCTTCCCGTCCAGCTCGTCCTCCAACCAACCGTCCAGGAGGATTTCTCTCTCCCTATTCTTTTTACTGCTTTCTAGTATAGATTTACTGCTTTCTAGTGTAGTTTTGCTCGTCCTCTAAGCAATCGTCGAGGAGGATATTTCTCCCTCCATTCTTTTAATGCTTTCTAGAGTAAATTTATCGCTTTCTAGACTAATTGTTTTATGCTTTGTAGTTGTAAGAGTGAAATGAACAATCTCCTTAATGGTAAATTCCTTGTTTATTCTACATCTCATTTTGATTTCTCTGTGTAATATTCTTTTTCTCTCTTACTCTCTATCTCTCTCTTCTATTTATTATAAATAATTAGATAGTTTTAAATTGAATTATTTCGTGACAAATAAAAAGAAACGTGTAGTTTTTAAATCAAACGTCCGCCTCCCTGTGTTCGACCTGGAATTTCAATTTCGGTATAAATTTTATTTGTTGAACACGAATTCTTCGCTTTCAAACTACAGCGACATGTTTTCCAAAACCAAACATGTCAGCGTAGCGATTTGCAACATTCAACATATATATATACTGTATTTACTTTATTTCTGTTTCGCTTTCCTGTTAGTAAAAGGATAAAAATAAATATGAAAGAGAAAAGATAATCTTTGACTTGCAGGTACCCCATCTTGGGAATAGCAAGATTCGTTTTGGAACTCTGTTTTGGCTCAAAGCCAAGAACACAATTTTGAGGGTGTGCCTCAAGGACAAAGATTACCAGAAAAAATATCTAAATAAGAAAAACACCAAAAACACAATAAATGAACGGAGGAGACTCGTTGTAGGAAAGGCGTAGAAACTCGACTTGTACCCCACTTCCCTGAGTTCGACCCTGGGCCTAAAAGTGACAAGATAAAATCAAGTAGGCTAGGTAAAAAATTTTGTAAAGATATGGTTAGGTCTGATTTAGGTTAACCACTATACACATTTCAATGATAAAATCATTATATGAACAACCTATCCGGACTCGACCATACAACTCACTAAGGGTAGAATGGGGTTCCACCAGATAACTAATTGGGGAAGTGATATGCACAATATGACCTTGACCCAGGTTATTAGAGGTAAGGAAAATACTGTCATTGGGGTCAAGGTCCTCAAGAGGTACCATCTTCCCTTTCTTTTGACTCCATTATAGCTCAGGTGGATAATTACTAGGATCGATCTCCTCTAGTGGCCATGTCTCATTAGAAGAGTCTAAGTGATAGCTACTTGATAAGTCCACTTTTGTCGACTATTATTTAGCTTAAGTACTATTTAGTTATTTGTTCTTACTTGCTAATTAATTAGGAGTTATATGGCAATTCACCTTGGCCTGCATTTAATTTTATGCATCAATTTTACATTTAATGGCATATGTTATGATAATATAATTTACTTGAAGAATGCAGGCTAGGTATAAGAATCAGGCGCTCATTTTTACTTATATAAGATGTCTGGGACTTGGATTGGACGTCTGGAATTGCTATCACAAATTCGCGGCATTAAATTTTTTAAGATGTTTGATGCTCTAGTTAGATGTCTGAAGAAGAAAATGCCTGTGCTTATCTGCCGTTCCAACCACTTGCGATCATCGTGAGTAGTTGGAGATACTTGAAGCCGAAGGAAAAGGAGTGTTTTGTTCAAAAAGAAATCGCGTCCACCGAGGAGTCTGATCTTCCTCCCCTGGCGGGGATCTTCTCCCTCTCACCACTATGGAGCAAGCTCACCCTGTGTTTCAAGCTTGCACCGTGGATCAAAGCTGCCCTCGACCTCCGCTCGCCTCGACGAGGTGGTGCTCGGTGACAGAGAGCACCACCACCATCAGCCGCTCCCACCACCATTACCACCTTCATCTTCTCCACTTTCTTCTTCAACCTCCTACTATCGTTCCTCCAGTCGAATCCATCAACTCCACCACTCCTCAACGCCACGCTCACCGCACAGGCGCAGCCACCCCCTTGTGCAATGCCCACCAGGCAGCAGCATCAGCTTCGTCCTCCCACGCTAGCCTGTCCACTGCGCGCGCACGTGCCCTTGCAACACCAACCAATGCCCGTAGGCGCTGCACCCATCAGCCGTGCACTGCTACAACACAGGAGCCGTGCCCTTGCAACCATGCACAGCACGCACAATGCAAGTGCAACCTCGCGGCGTGCACAACTGCTAAGTGTAGCACGCCTCACACCACACTGTTCATCATCTTCCCTGAAGGAACCCATCGCCGGCCGTCCACCTCCAAGTGCAGCCACCTCCACGTGCCATGAAGCTTTGCCCCAACAGCGCCATCGAATTCACCTTGCCCTCATAAGGTCACCCACACCCGCGACAGACCTTCCCGCCATCCATACACACCTATGAACAAGCCGCCGCCGACAACATCCAAATCTCCGACTGGCCACCGCCGGCCACCTTCGTCGATGCCATGACCACTAACGCGAAGCCCGCATCCCGACCGATCTACTCCGAGCATCGTGCCTCCAGCCGCACCTTCTCCTTCCCATGTGCACGAGGGGAACAAAATCCCCTATTTTGCTACAGTAACACCTCAATTAGTATTTACGATAAATGCCATTGTGGATGTTCCTATTCATTTATTTAAGGCATTATATTATTGAGGTGAATTTGCATAGCCCTCCTTCTACTTCATCTAAATTATTTGCATATGCATGTCTCACATGAATGATTTAATGTATGTCATAGATATTATGGTAAACAAGTTATATTCTAGAAAATAGTATTTACAGTGTTTACCAGTATCAAGATCATTATTTTACATGATATTATATAGTGGTGATTTTGCATATGCACACCTATATTCTTGATTAATTATTTGAAGCAAGAAATCATGTTGAAAACACGTGAACCAGTTAGTATGCATACACATTGAGATTCCTGAATAAACGAAGCATAACGTACTAGTTTAAATAGGCTAATTCCTCCCTGTGGAGATGACCTAACTATTCTGGTTAGATTCTGAAATTTAAAATATTTTGAAAAGCGATTTTCGACAACGTGATTAAATATAACGACACATCATTTTATGTTAAAGTTTTCAACAAAAATGAAGATTGTGCTTTCAAATGGCACCGTTGCCAGGGAGGAAACACGCCTATTAATTTTTTCAGGAATTTTATATTATTTTAATGCTATTTTAAAAGCTTTTCTGAATTATTGACATTGGTTCTCTTTGTGTGCACGATTTGAATGACGAATGCAACGGACGTGCATGGCGGAGACGATCTTTTTGGTGGACGTTGACGCCACCTGGTGGCCAACAACAGGAACACGTGGGCCTTGATCCCATGCGCATAGGCTTACGGAGGAGCTTGTTTTTGATTTAGTCAGTAGAGTTTAGTTTAGATTTAGTTTAAATAGACATTAGAATTTAATTACTGTCTTTTGGACCCTTATCGGGTATTTTTGGGAATGTGTTCCCAGTGCATCTTTATTTCTTATCGCTCTTGTATGCGAGAGCGTATTTTTGAGAGCGTGTTCCCATTTATTTAGATTATAGGATTATTTGAATTATTTGAACTGCATGTTAGTTAGTTAGATTAGGTATGTTTGCTTATTATTATTATTAAAAAAAAGAAATCGAACTACCTGCTAGAAGTTGCATATCTATAGGACGACCATCTAGGACTGCATGAGCAACATCTAGTTTATTTTTACTACATTGCATTCATTATTGCACGAAAAAAGATGGAGTAAGTTACGTCGTCTCTTGAGCATCAATTGCCTGTCATGCGTATGCATTGAACCTAAATCTAAGACCACTAAAGTACTTGAATCAAATTAATTTAATGGTCACTTTAAAAATTGGGACTGCTAAGAGGTTGGACCTTAAAATCTGTGACTTAAAATTATGCCAAAAGGATCTTGTTTGCGAAATTTCAAAAATCAAAACACGGTCATATGTTTGCACACTTGAGACACTGTGCACCTCACACATAAGGTCACTAGAAAAATTTCTACCTCTCCTCTTTTGCACCACAAGGGAAGTTAGTTGGAAATCAACAAGCCTATCTACCAAGTTACTTTGGTTCCTTGTGTGTGAGTTCGATTCGAGACTTCCATTCCTTGCAAGTAGGTTATAGGCACCAGCGAAGGTTGGCCTAGGAAGCGTAATTTTTGCAAAATTTGTTTGGCCACCAACTGAACATTTAATTCTAAGACCTACAATCTACTTAAAATAGATCCCACTGAATTTGCATTTTCTTTGATAGTAGAACTCTCTAGGAAGTTTCTGCTTGTATTCTGAATTCTTCTAAATCATAAGAGAGTTAAAACTATTTTGCTTAAAGAAATGGATCACCCTTACTCCTATCATTTAGATTATCAGAGTCAATACTTCCCATCTTTTAATCAGGATCCCATGCCTCGAGTGTATCCATCCTTTGATGGGTACATTGACAATTCATGGGATCATTCATATTCCTATCCTAGGAGTACTGGCTTGATAACTCCCACTTTTGAGCAGAGCCTAGGAGTGGGATTTTCCAACCCTGAAATCCCTACTTCTATGCAAACACCCAACCCTCCCACCCTTCATGATTTTCCATATCGAGGTTGGACCGATACCCCTAGGCAACCAGAGCCTGAAATTGGCTATCCTCCACAATCTAATAATAGTAGCCTCTCCTCTTTTATGATAGAAATGTAAAATAGCAAAAGGAAATGATGGAATCAATGGGAGAGATGTTGAGGAATAGTCAACAGTTAAATGAAGAAATAAGACAGCTTAGCTACATGCTTCCCAATAATTCTGATCCCTACCCAGATGACCATGATCATGCAAATAATTCTGAGGAAACCAATGACAATAGGGATCCAGTTTTATGTAATTATCACTTAAACTCTCCCAATGAGACACGGCCACTAGAGGAGAACGATCATAGTGATTATCCACCCGAACAATATTGGAGTCGAAAGCAAGGGAAGATGGTACCTCTTGAGGACCTTGACCCCAATGATAGTATTCTCCTTACCCCTACCAACTCGGGTCAAGGTTGTATTATTCCTATCACTTCCCCTATTGATTATTTGGTGGAATCCCATTCTACCCTTAGTGAACCTACTCCTGACCCTCCACTTAGGGAATCAACACCTACCATTCAGCACCCTGAGGATTTAAATGCACCCAATGAAGGTGACCCTAAGGGAATGGAGGTTGAATTAGATCAATTTTAGTCTCAGGGATATGAAGAGTGTATTTCAGAGGATGAAGATGCCCCAATAGAGGAACCTAGACTGAAAATCTAGAGTGAATCACAAGGGAATTATTTATTATTTGAGGATTTACCTCTAGAGGATATAAATAATATGGTGAAATCTAGATTCTACCCTTCTTTTGAGAATCATCCTCTACCAAAATAGGAGTTCATATTAGAGGAGGACAAACAAAATAGTGAGAAGTCTATGGGAGACTCTAGGGGACAAAACACATCAATTGAGGATTTATACCCTGAGAAGGATAACAAATTCAGTGATATAAGCTTGCTCCAAAACATTAAGACTAATCCTCCTTTGGGAATAATTGAGGATACTGATCCAACTCCTAATGAATCACATATACACCCCGACAAAAATTTGAGTGAACCAAATGAATCCGGGGATGAGCTGAATGATAATGATTCTAACATTTTGACCCTACCATCAAAGAGTTGTAATTTGGAGTCTACCCTTGATTCAAATATGACTCCGAACATTAATGCTAGGCAGGGTAACGTGCAATTGTCTACAAATATTAGGAAGTGGACACAATCTGAATCATTGTTGGAATTGGACCTGACACCGACTAAGCCCTCATTGGACTTAAGCATTGCCTTCCAACACTACAAACAACCCTTATGCTCCCTAACCGATCCTTGGCACAGATCTCTGCTCATGTACATTCTTTCTGGAGAACATATCAGGCTAGTACATCCTCAGGTAGAATGGCGAGTGTGGATTGATGCTTATACTTTTACTCTCACCATTTAAGGGTTTGAACTATTAATCTTTATATCTTTTAAAACCTGTCCTGCTTTGGAGGATCCTTGTTATCCTTTGCTTACTCCGTTTCGGGAGGTCCCTTTTCATATTCCTTTTATTATTCCTAGAGCTCCCAAGATAGCCAATGAGGTTCTTCGCTTTCATATCTTCTGGCGAGCATTTGGTATTGTGTTGCATCATCAGCTCGCCAACATTCGTGGCTACCTACTTTCTAGGCCTACACTGTTACGCATATTTTTAGGGCCTAACCTTTTTTTTCTGGAACCAAACTTAATGGTTCCTTCTAAGTCTAATTGCTGACAGAAAATGCAGTGCTTGTTGGGAGGCAACCCAGCGGTCTGAATAACACCGTCATCAGGTGATTTCTTTCCTTTCTCCTCCTATTTTAATTTTACAATGGGGACATTGTAGGATTTAGGCATGGGGGGGTGCATTTTGCATTTTAGGAAGTATTCATGCATTTAGGTTAGCATATAAAAAAAAATATATCTTTTCTTGAGCTGAATGGGTTAGTCCCTAGTAGAATACCTTTGTCATTAGAGGTTTTCTTCCTGAATTATTTCTTAAGTTTAGACTCCAGTACATTTATTTCACGTGCACATAGACTGGGTAATGGATCCTTGAAGAAAACTAATAAGTATTTGTAGTCTACTAAACCCTTGGATAGTTCATAGGGAGTCAGGCATACTATCTTCTATTAGATCCACCTCATATTTGTGAGAAGAAAGTAGAAAGATTACTGGTGTGCTAAGTCTAGTGCAAGGACTCTTAAGTTTTGGATAATTAGATGATGATACTTCAGAGTTAGGCATAGTTTTCGCTCTCTGTTCCTGAGTGCGTACTTTGTGTGAATTCCTGAGAGTCACAAAATAAGATAGATACATAGAGATTGAGTCTTGATAAAGCTATGACTATGGTGGATGGTTATGACCATTCTTCATAGAGTCTTCGACTGAAGGAGGGTAATAGTGTCGAAGGTCAGAAACACGCCTGTCCTATCTATTCCTTCCCGGTGCCGATAATAGGCACTTCCACCAAATAATTCACACAATTTCCTCTTGACCATCATCATCCCTAATAAGGCCTCATAAATAAAAGTCTGTATCATGATGTGTTGATTGAAAAAGAAACAAAAACAAAAAAAAAGAGAAGAAGAAGAAGAACAAATAATATAATAATGAAAAAAAAGAAGAAAGGAGAGAGAAAAGAAAAAGAAAAAAGTCCAGGGTTATCATTGTAACATTGTTTCTAAGGCAACAAAACACCTATCGCGTTTCACCAAATATGACCCATACCTACCTTTCAGTATTTCTGATCACCCGAATACTGGTTGAGGACTCTAACTTAGTTGTAGAGTTATTGGGACTTTAATTGAAGTGTGGATGCCATGTGAGGCCACCAAACAGTGAGTACAATTACTAAATCTGGCAAGATTTGTGATATCAGAAAGAAAAGAATGAAAAGAGTGAGCGCCCAGGAACATCAAGAGAGGACAGTTGTTTAGCCTCTCTTGGAGTTGACTTGTCTAATAGTCTAACTGATCTAGAGTCTGTAGTACTAGACTACAAGTAGCACCAGATGAGTGTGTACCACCAAATACAAATCCATTCAACACGATATGTCCTACCTAAGCCAAAAGCCGGGGTCAAATTACATATTATTTTCTGCTTTATCCCCGAGGGAAGTAGTTCCCTATCCCGACAGAAATATTTACCAAGGGTGAAGTACGAACTCCTAATGCAAATTGGCTTTTTCACTTAGATCTGTTATCTAGACTATTATCACTTCACATTTGTCTGGATCTCTAAAGTTTTTAAATAAGAAAAGAAGAAATCTTCTGATTACTTCTATTATTTTTCATTTTTGCTCGAGACTAGCAAAACTTAGGCATGGGGCATTTGATAAGTTCACTTTTGTGAACTATTATTTAGCTTAAGTACTATTTAATTATTTTTACTTAGTTGTTAATTAATTAGGAGTTATATGGAAATTCACCTACGCCTTCATTTAATTTTATGCTTCAATTTTACATATAATAGCATATGTTATGATAATATAATTTATTTGATGAATGCAGGCTAGGTAGAAGAATCAGGTGCTCATTTTTACGTATATAAGACATCTGGGACTTGGATTGGACGTCTAGAATTGTTGTCACAAATTCGCGGCATTACATTTTTTAAGACGTCTGAAGAAGAAACCGCCCGTGCTTATCTATCGTTCCAACTACTCGCGATCATCGTGAGTAGTTGGAGATACTTGCAGCCGAAGGAAAAGGAGAGTTTTGTTCAAAAAGAAGCTGCATCCACCGAGGGGGAGTCTGATCTTCTGCCCCTGGTGGGGATCTTCTCCCTCTCACCACTGTGGAGCAAGTGCACCCTGTGCTTCAAGCTTGCACCATGGACCGAAGTTGCCCTCGACCTCTGCTCGTCTCGATGAGGTGGTGCTCGGTGACAGAGAGCACCACCACCATCAGCCACTCCCTCCACCTTTACCACCTTCATCTTCTCCACTTTCTTCTTCAACCTCCTGCTACCGTTCCTCCAGTCGAATCCATCAACACCACCACTCCTCAATGCCACGATCACCGCACAGGCGCAGCCAGCCCCTTGCGCAATGCCCACCAGGCAGCAGTATCAGCATCATCCTCCCATGCCAGCCTATCCACTACGCGTGTGCGCGCCCTTGCGACACCAACCAATGCTCGCAGGCACTGCACCCATCAGCCGTGCACTACTACAGTGCAGGAGCCGCGTCCTTACATCCACGTGCAGGGCGAAATCGTGCAGCACACACAGCGCAAGCGCACAACCTCGCAGCGTGCATAGCCGCCACACGCAGCGCACCTCACACCGCACTATTCATCTTCTTCCCTGAAGGAACCCATCGCTGGCCTTCCACCTCCAAGTGCAGCCACCTTGACGTGCCAGAAAGCTTTGCCCAAAAAGCACCATTGACTTCGCCTTGCCCTCACAAGGTCACCCACACCCGCGGCAGACCTTCCCGCCATCCATATGCACCCGTGCGCAAGTCGCCACTGACAGCATCCAAAGCTCCGACCGGTCGCCACCGGCCACCTCTGTCGATGCCATGACCACCAATGCAAAGCCCGCATCCCGACCGATCTACTCCGAGCACCGTGCCTCCAGCCGCGCCTTCTCCTCCGCATGTGCACGAGGGGAACAAAATCGCCTATTTTGTATCACCTCAATTAGTATTTATGATAAATGCCATTGTGGATGTTCCTATTCATTTATTTAAGGCATTATATTATGGAGGTGAATTTGCATGGCCCTCCTTCTACTTCATCTAAATTATTTGCATATGCATGTCTCACATGAATGATTTAATGCATGTCGTGGATATTATGGCAAGCAAGTTATATTCTACAAATTAGTATTTATAGTGTTTACCAATATCAGGATCATTATTTTACATGATATTATATGGTGGTGATTTTGCATATGCACACCTGTATTCTTGATTAATTATTTGATGCAAGAAATCATGTTGAAAACACATGAACTAGTTAGTATGCATACACATTGAGATTCCTAAATAAACGAAGCACAATGCACTAGTTTAAATAGGCTAATTCCCCCCTGTGGAGATGACCTAACTATTCATGGTTAGATTCTGAAAAATAAAATGTTTTGAAAAGTGATTTTCCACCATGCGATTAAATACAACGACACATCATTTTATGTTAAAGTTTCCAACGAAAATGAAGATCGTGCTTTCACTACTTAAAACATGATCCCTATTGTCATTGATTTCCTCATAATTATTTTGATGGTCATGGTTATACGGGTATGGATCAGAATCATTAGTAAGAGTGTAGCTAAGCTGTCTAATTTCCTTATTCAATTGTTGACTATTCCACAACATCTCTCCCATAGACTCCATTGGTTTTTGTTGTTTTCGCATTTCCATCATAAAAGAGGAGAGGCTACAACTATCAAACTGGGGAGGATAGTCAATCTCAGGCTCTGGTTGCCTAGGGGTATCTGTCCAACCATGATAAGCAAAATCATGAAGGGTGGGAGGGTTGGGTGTTTGCATAATAGTGGGGATTCCATGGGTGGAAAATCCCACTCCTAGGCTCTGCTCAAAAGTGGGAGCTATCGATCCAATACTTCCAGGATAGGAATATGAATGATCCCATATTGAAACGTTAGAGGACTACACTATCAAATTTGGTTTTGAAAACCTGTCATAGTTTGAATAGCGAAGAACCCGGGTTCAACAAATAAAATATATACTAGAATAGAAATCCTGGGTGGAACTCAGGGAGGCTGCGTCAATCCAAATTTGCAATTATCTTCCTTTTTTATTTTTTCTAAAAAGTGGAGTAATTACAATGAAATGAAATATTATAGACAATAAGAGAAAGAGAGAGAGGAGAGAGAAAACATCCACTGGATATTGCAAAAGGTTTGTACAACTAGGAAAGCGAGAAATTACACTAGAAAGCAGGAAAATTCTACTCTAAAAAGAAGGAAAAAGGAATGGGAGAGAGAAGTTATCCTCCTCGACGATCGCTTGGAAGACGAGCCGGACAAGGCGACACCTGGAAGAGGAGGAACAGAGTAGGAAGAAGGAGGTCGAGGTAGGAAGAATAGGAACGAGGTAGCACATGGTCATCCTCGTGGGATCCACTTTCGGAATGGGGGCGAAAAATTGATTTTATCTCTTGAGGAGCATCCTGGGTGTGGGATAAGCTCCTCTTAAGCCTTGGAGTGGGAGAGAAGAGAAGGAAGGATGAGAAATTCGTATGCAGGGGGTCTCCTTTTATAGTTGCAAGGAGTGGGGGCATTTTGGTCATTACAATTTGAAAAACATCAATTCAGGACCTTTAGTGATGGATAAATCTATCACTAAAGGCCTGAACGTGGCCTTCGTGGGCGCCGCTCGTGCGCCTGCTCCTCTTCCATGCCTAAAACGCACCCTCACATTCCTCAAATCTTAGCCATCCGATCGTGAGATCAGACGGCTTAGATCGCTCCTCGCCGTGCCTCAACTGCGCGTGCCTACACGTGTGATCTCACATTCTCGCCGTGCATCTGATCGCACGTGGGCGCTATTGGCTGCTCAGCGCTGTTCGATCAAGATCGTGCGGCTCCTCGCACCCGCGTGCCCGCTCGCCCCCGCTCCAATTTGAGGTGCCCGCGGCTCGAACGAGCGTCGTTTCTTCTCGATAGAGCGGTTGACCAATGTGCTGCGGGCGCTTTTGCGTCGAGCACTTGTTTTGGGCATGCGTACCTCGTAGTCGTTGGATGAGCATCCAACGGCGGAGAAGCGTCGATCAGAAGAAGAGGAAAGGCTGCGGTAGGTGCTTGCAGCCAGTTGGGCGGCTGAGATGGTGCCACGTGCCGTCCATCTTCTAAGTATTGTAGATGGTGCCACAGGTGTCGGATTGGACCAATTTTCGCACCGTTAGGCTGCGATCATCGATGCGAACCCATCTGTGTGGTCAGATTTGTCATCTGAGGTATGGATTAACACCATCTTGGTCCTTGATCTTCTACGGTTCCTCGATCTCTATTTGATGCTACGGATGTCCGATCAAGGCAATCTTGGAGTCGTTGAACTCCAATCGTCACCCTGATCAGATCCATATGGTTGGATCTTCGATCCAAGGCCCCGATAAAGAGTCATTCTATCCCTGACCATAAAAAGGAGAGACAATTACTATACAATTTATACAACTTAATCTAAATGCATGATTATACATGTTATGCACTATTTACAATGTATGATGCTAATGTGACACTAAGAACATGCATTAATAGATATTTTAGGTTAATCAGATGTGTGCACGTCACACCCCTATGCCTATCTTTTGCTAGTCCCTAACAAAAACTACATGCTATTTATAAAAGAATTAGGTTGGATTACTTGGGCATAAGTTATTTTCAACATTAAGAAATTCTTTTACTTAGGATCTGAACTTTCAAAGACACAACAGCACCTAGGTACCTGCCAAAATGTAGACTGCCTCAAGCCCTCGCCTTATTCAAAGAAAAACCTCTTTTTCTCTTTTTCTTCTTTTCTAATTTTTTTTTTTATTTTTGAGTTTAGGGCTAAAGAGTGGCTTTCTACGACCATTCAACCCACCCAAGATTTGATGAGAACCCTAAGTTCTAAGCATCGCATTGTGAATGTGATAGACTCATTGATCGGCAATTAGAATGGACTTCGAGTTTCTATGCCTCTAGGTGACCTTTAAAAGAGAGTTCTGCCTAAAAGTGTATCTTTACGACAGGTAGCTTTCTCCCTACTTTTATTTTTATGGGGTCAACACAATGGTGAATCCAGTGTACATCTCCTTGATTTATTCTACTTCTCCACTTCTTTCTAAGTGTTTTGGGAATTTTCAGTGCATTTCTTGAGCTGGGTTCTGGACAACCGGTCGATGAGCTATTACCACCGACAACTTGCCAGCCATACTCGTGTGGTGAAGTGTGGTTTATTTCTTTTATTTTATTTTTCTTTTCTCCTTTTCTTTTTCTTTTTGACTCTCTTTTTTTTTTAAGTAGGTGGCTTCCCTGGTCTAAGATTTACCTAAAGGCAGCAAGAAGAGAATGGTCTAGTGACTGGGCTCTGGACAACCTACCTATGGGTTGTTACCCATGATAACTTGCCAACCATATCATCCTAGAAGGTTCATCAGCTACCCAATTTTCATTAGAATCGCCAATCAACAAGTCAGTGAAAAGATAGTGTGTAGATGCTTTAGAATTAAAGTTCCCTCAAATCAGAGGGTGGGTTGATAAGTCGTGTACTTATCACCTAAACTTATTTAATCAAATTACAATAGAATTAAGATGGCGAGGACTCAAAAAATAAATCCACATTTTAGTGGATACACAGGCTGATTAAGCCCAAAGACCTGAAGGGTCTTTGTGTTTATATCCTAATGTAATGTTTCCTAAGATTGAAAAGTCCTAATGTCCAAGTATTCCTTCCTAATTCAAAATTTTCTTTTTAACATAAATAAAATAAAATGAATTTACGGAGCTGATGAAATAATTCAGAGATGAATATCCACCCCCCCATGCCTATCTAATGTAATGTCCTCATTATATTAAAAAGACATAAAACAGAGTGGAATGTAGTAGAAAGCACCTGAATTGCATGAATGATGGGTCTGCTCAAAGATAAATAGAAACTGTGTACATGCTGAATTTAGTTCCTCCAACTAGGCACATTATACAAAGAAGAGAAACAAAGAATTCACAGGTGCAGGTCAGAATCAAAATAAAAAGATGAAACCTCTAACCTACCAGCAGATGTCCACAAATGTGGACCAGATTGTGGTGCAGCCCCTTACCCCATGATAAAAAATATCTAAGGTTCTGGATAAAAATTATCCAAATCCTAAAATCAATATGCAAGTGGGTTTGGGCCTACGATTTATGAGGATGCAACCCAAGACCAAAAAGTCGAGTTACAGTGAATTCGATATTAAAAGCATAATTAATGAATGTGTGCTTGGGTTGGACATCCTCAGAACAAATGTCGTAAGGGTCTTGGTTTAATGGTTTCAGCTTAATTGGAACCGTTAGACTCGGTCTTCTACTTCCTCCGAAGTTTGCTTCCCAAATCGAAATTTTCCAGCTCCTATCCTCCTTCATAATGTCAAATTTTGGGACCTCCTGCATATTAATCACCCCATCTGGAATTTCTAAGTCTAAAAGATGTGGCTGAATCAAAATTGACTTGGGTCTAATTATCTCAAAACTAGAATCGTCCGTAAGATCAATGGGGTATAACTGACAATTGAGGCATTGGATTGAATCCTCCAAAAAATGCGATTCTGGATCCGTCATGTGAGCCCCAATAAGATCAGTTTCCTCAGTTATTGGGCCATCAAATGATCTATCAAATTCCTCAGACCCAATCGTCTCACTAAAATCATGTACTATAAACTCATGTGAGACTTCGCAAATTGAATCTTCACCATTAGAATCAAAGAAATCAAAATCTATATTAATATATGTCCCAAAATTATCTGTCACTTTCTAATCCATGGAGACACACGTTTCCTCATACCCCGGCTCAAGGATTTCAGGTGAAGAAATCGGATCATCCTTAATTGGTTGCTCTAATTCAATCTGGTAAACCACGTAACACGTGGCCCCCCCAATAGGTGCCTGAGCAGGTTCTGACATTGGCTCTCCTCAAGGGGGTTCATCCTAGGATTCATCCCACAATTGAACTAAAGCAACCACAAATCTCATTCTCAATTTTGCTAACTTCCCAATTAGAAACTCACCCAGGTTCTTATCCTTAACATCCTGAAGCCAATCCAACAAATACTTGTTCAGATCATCAATCATTTCAATCAGGGGCTCCAATTCTTCAATGCAAGGTATTGGCTGAACTTCTAAAGATTGTATGGTATTCCACAACTTAACCAAAACCTTATCTTGAACCTGGTTACCCTGAACCAAATGACTTGCTTCAGGGTTGGGTGGGTTTGGGATCAGTGCAGAGGAGTTAACGAATTGAGATTTGTTATACCCTTCCTGATAATAGGCCATTTCGGATTATTCAAAAGGTGGTGATGACCTAAAGGCAGTGTATTCAAGGAATGGGTAAGGATCAGTGTATCCTCCTTGATTGTAGATCGTATTAGGTTATCCATGAAAGGGTGGCGATCTATAATCGATGTGGCTTTAAGAAGGATAAAAATCACAATCATAGTGTTCAGGGTTAGACCCTAAACATAGAGGTCCGAAATTGTATCCCCAATCCGAGTTGTCCCAACTAACCAATGGTTGGTTACAGTATGAGTCAGGATAATCGTCATGTTGAGGATAACTCATAACAGGAGGGAAAGAGCGAGAATGCATATAAAATGTGGAAGGATTCATGTTAGATGAGAGGAAGAAAGGTGCCCTGCAATACAAACAATCAGACCTGTCCTTAAGTGGGCAAGCCTAAAGACCTATAGACTCCCAGAATCTGTCTTAAGATAAAGAGACAATTTGATCTACTTCTGTCTATTCAATCCAACCAGTTAGAGGGAGGGATTGGGGAGAAGGTTCTTCCTTCGGCTTGCGCCTCCAATTCCTGGTGTACCCGCTAGCCGCGATCATTTGATTTTGCTCCCCTAGCTAGACATCAAATTGAACAGTAGAAACAGGCTAATCGAAAATAATCTCATTCTGGGCTTCGAAGGGCGAGTTGAATCCTAAGGCCAACGTCTACTTTATTTTATTTAGGGCTAGGGTTGAATGTGCTTTGGAATGTGATGGGTCCTTTATCTGGGTTGTGCCCTTAATGATTGATTGATGTGTGTGTGCATGCACAACCAGTGGTTTTCAAGCAAGATTATTTTTGATGAGGTGAATTTTAGGGTTCAAATCTTGCAAAGTAGATTTTTAGGATTCAACTTTAGGTATTTTCAAATAAGTTTTGTTGGCACACCAGGTTTTGAAAGCACAGGTGAAGATGTTTTCCTTTGAAGCTTAAAAGAATGTGGAGTACCTGGTAAATCCCTAAGAGTTGAACCTATGTGGCAGCTACTTAATGAGTTGATTTTATGTAGAGTGGTGCAGCCCAAACAACTTAAACAATTGGCCACAGTTGGACCACTGAGTTAGGCACAAAAAAATGATTAACCTAGAATGATTTCTAATCTTTTATGTGTTGAATTGTGTACCGGCTCCACAGATCAGAATTCGATTGAGTAGAAGAAAAATCAATTAGGTTAAGAGCCTTGAATGTGGGTGTATGTTATGTGTATGTTGAAAATTACCCCACAAAATTATCTTTCTATTTTTTTTCTTTTATATAAGAGAGGGTGAAATGAGTGTGTGGAAATTCAAATAACCAAACAAATCCTAGGATTTATGCAAACACCTAGGTTAATTGGAATTTGAATTTAATGTGACAAATGAAATCTATGGAGGGGGAAAGAATGGGGAGCACTTACAGCTGTCTTCAACTGCACTTTACTCCGATCTATCGCTTGATGATTCCTTGATGGAGGCCTCTGCAAAACAATAGACACAAGAGAAAGAAAGTTAGAAGACAGTAAAGTGCATGAAATGCAAAAAGAAGATTGGAAAATCATTGCCTCCCCAGCAACGGCACTAAAATGTTGAAAAGCTTGAGGACTACGCTATCGGATTTGGTTTTGAAAACCTGTCATTGTAGTTTGAATAGGGAAGAACTAAGATTCAACAAATAAAATTTATACTAGAATAAAAATCCCGAGTCAAACTCAAGGAGGCTACGTCGATCCAAATTCATAATTATATTCTTTTTATGTTTTTGTTAAAAGGCGGAGTAATTACAATGAAATGAAATACTATAGCCAATAAGAGAAAGAGAGAGAGAGAAAAAACATCCACTTGACATTGCAAAAGATTTGTACAACTAAGAAAGCGACAAATTACACTAGAAGGCAAGAAAACTATTACAACTAGAAAGCAAAAAAATTTTACTCTAGAAAGCAAGAAAAAGGAATGGGAGAGAGAAGTAATCCACCTCGACGATCGCTTGGAGGATGAGCTGGATGAGATGACACCTAGAAGACAAGGAACAAAGTGGGAAGAAGGAGGTTGAGGCAGGAAGAACGAGAATGCGGCAGCACATCGTCGTCGTCGTCGTCACGGGATCCGCTTCTGGAATGGGGGCGAAAAAATTATTTTATCTCTTGAGGAGCATCCTAGGTGTGGGACAAGCTTCTCTTGAGCTTTAGAGAAGGAGAGAAGAGAAGGAAGGGATGGGAAATTCGTATAGAGGGGGTCTCCTTTTATAGTTGCAAGGAGTGGGAGCATTTTGGTCATTACAATTTGAAAAAATTAATTCAGGACCTTTAGTAATGGATAAATCCATCACTAAAGGCCTGAACGTGGCCTTCGTGGGTGCCACTCGCGCGCCCACTCCTCTTCCACGCCTAAAATGCACGCTCACGTTTTTCAAATCTTACCACGATCGGACGACTTAGATCGCTCCTCACCGCACCTCAACTGCGCGTGCCTACGAGTGCGATCTCGCATCCTTGCCACGCGTCTGATCGTGCATGGGCTCTATCTGCTGCGTAGCATCTTTTGATCAAGATCATGCGGCTTCTCACGCCCGTGCGCCCGTTCAACCCCGCTCCAATTTGAGGCATCCGCGACTCGAACGGGCGTCTCCTCTTCTCGATAGAGCACTTGACCAACACGCTACAGGAGCTTTTGTGTCGAGCACTTGTTTCATGGGCATGTGCCCCGCAGTCGTTGGATGAGCATTCAACGGTGGAAAAGCATCGGTCAGATGAAGAGGAAAGGCTGCGACGGGTGCTTGAGGTCGACCATCTTGGACATCCATCTTCTTAGTATTGTAGATGGTGCCATAGGTGTCGGATTTGACTGATTTTTATGCCATTAGGCTGCAATCGCAGATCCGAACCCATTCGTGTAGTCGGATTTGTTGTCTGAGGTGCGGATTAACACCATCTTGGCTCATGATCTTCTAGGGTTCCTCAGTCTCTATCTGATGCTACGGATGTCTGATCAGGGCGATCCGTACGGTTGGATCTTCGATCTGAGGCCCCAATAAAAATTTACCTTGTCCCTAACCATAAAAAGGAGATAATTTCTGTACAATTTATACAACTTTATCTAAATGCATGATTATGCATGTTATGCACTATTTACAATGTATGATGCTAATGTGACACTAAGAACATGCATTAATAGACATTTTAGGTTAATCAGATGTATGCATATCATCCCACGAATTTTCATTATACCCATCAAAGGATGGATACACTCGAGGCATGGGATCCTGGTTAAAATGATAGGAGTAAGGATAGTCCATTTCTTTCAATTAAATGGTTAACTCTCTTAGGAGTTAGATTGATTAAAATAGAAAACTTCCTAGAGAGCTCTATCACGCACACACCAAGCAAACACAAGGCAAGAGGTCTTTTGTTGATTTAAAATTCTTTAAGTCCTCTTCCAACTCTTCATCTTGGCCAAATATAGTCAAGGCAGTGTTTCTCCGTTCGAACATAAGTGGTATAAGAGAAATGAGGCACTTGAAATTTTTGGTCAATGACTGTTAAGAAGGTTGAGGTTACTTTTAGTCCCTTTTGTGTGATCAATCAAGTTGTCAATTAATTACGCACCCTAAATTGGCCTTCGAGTGCCCTAAAGACGTACACTTTGTTGCGATGATATTCTCTAATGCTCAAGTAAAAAGGTACTCGAGGATGGAACCAAGGGATAAAAGTAGGGTGAACCCTTCCTTTGAGGTGTTGCGTTAGCGGTGCCTCTTAACTATCCTTGAATTCCTTTAAGGGGTGTCCCCCTCCTTAGAGTATCAAGTAACTCGGGCAAAAGTTAATACTATCGTCACAAAGTGAGATAGGAGGGTTTGCACCGATAAAGAGATCGATGCCTATAGCCTTAAGGGTCCAAGTCCTAGTGCAGTGCCTATAGTGCGTGCTCAATGCAGGAAGTGTGCATCACACCATGAAAAGTGATTTTTCCTTTTGAAAATAGCAGTCACATTATTCAAACACTTTTTGTATACTTTTCTTTCTTTCCAAGAAGTAATGTGACCACTTGATTAATATTTTCAAATTAGCTTAAATGGTCCTTTTTAATTAAGTCCAAAATGCAATGTGTGTGCAGATAACTGATGCACAAGAAAAGACGTACCTTACTCCACCTCTCTTCAATGTAGGATGTTTGCGATGTAGTAAAGATAACTAGATGCTGCTCATTCAATCCTAGATGGTCACCCTATTGATAAGCAGCTTCTAGCAGGAAGTTCAATTTTTTTTTTTACATTTTTAATAATATTAAGCAAACAAACCTAATCTAACTAACTAACTAACCTATATGCATTTCAAACAATTCGAATAATCCTATAATCTAAATAAAATGGGAACACGCTCCCAAAAATATGCTCCCACATACAAGAGCGATAAGCAATAGAAGCACTGGGAACATGTTCCCAAAAATACCCAACACGGGTTCACAAGACAGAAATTAAGTGCCAATGTCTATCTAGCCTAAATCTAAACTAAGATCTAATGAATAAATCAGAAAGGCTCCTCTGTATGCCTACGTGCATGGGATCAAGGCCCACAAGCACCCATTGCTAGCCTCCAGGTGGCACCAAGGTCCACAAAAAATATCGCCTTCGTCGTGCACACCCGCCACGTTCGTTTGTTGTTTTTGCACAGAAAAAGGTCCACAGTCAGTAATTCAGAAAAACTTTCAAAATAGCATAAAAATAATATAAAATTCCTGAAAAAATTAATAGGTGTGTTTCTTCCCCGGCAATGGTGCCATTTGAAAGAGCGATCTTCGTTTTCGATAAAATTTGTAACATAAAATGTTGTGTCGTTATAGTATGTAACATGGTAGAAAATCACTTTCCAAAAATACTTAATAATTCAGAACTAACCATGACAAGTTAGGTCATCTCCATAGGGAGGAATCAGCCTACTTAAACTAGTGAATCATGTCTTGTTTATTTGCGAAACTCAATGCGTATGCATACTAACTGGTGCATGTGTTTTCAACATAAATTCTTGATTTAAATAATTAATCAATAATGTAATGGTGCACATGCAAAATCACCACCAATGAAATACCTGAATTTTGATCTTAGTACTGACAAGCACCATCAAATTTAATTAAATCAGAATTTGATCCCTATAAGAAATATACATGCTTGCTTATTCATGAGATGAATTTAACTATATGCAATTCAATTAGAATTGAGGGACACGCATGCAAATTTATTGGAATATATTAAATAGATAAATAAATGAATAGTAGAAGCTACAATGGCATATAGCGTAAATAGAAATTGGAGGAAGAACAGAGGATTCTTCCTCTCTCCTCTTAGTGCACGGGAAGGAGAATCGGAGGGTGTATTGTGTGCGGTGTAGGTTGGCCAGCTCCTTGTCGTTGCGTTGGTGGTGTCGACAGAGGCGGTCGGAGTCGACCGGCCGATGGAGGAGGAGAATGCTGGTGTGGCTTGAACGTGTGTGTTCGTGGATGGTGGGAAGAGCCGTCGTGGTCGTGGGTGGCCTCGTGGCATTGAGGCAAGAGTGGGGAAGTTGATGGCACGAAGAACGGCGTTTGGACGAGGTTGCTGTGTGGGGATGTTTGACGCTGGTGATGGGTTCTTTCATTTGGAGTTGCAGGTGGCGGTGGAAGGATGAAGAAGAAGAAGGAGAAGCCAGGCGCATGCATGCAGGCTGGAGCGCGGGGTTCGGCTACGCACGCACGTGGGCTAGAGCGCAGGATTCTGTTGCACACGCATGCGGGCTTTGGCTACGTATGCACGCGGGTTGGATCGCGGCTTTGGCTGCGCACGCACGTGGGCTGGAGCACAGGTATGCACTTACTACTGGTGCGCATGGAGCAGCGTAGGCGTGTGGTTGTCAGTGCGTGGGGGGTGTGGCACGGTGAAGGTAGCGGCGAGTGGCTGTCCCCACGCTCGCTGTCGCCTAGGAGGATGAAGAGGTGGCCGCAATGGAAGCTCGCAGTGATTCACAGTGTTCACTCATTGCACAGTGTATGCCAGTAGCATGGTGGTAGTCTAATTCATGGTGCACGACTATTGCATGTTGGAGGATGGAGGAGAAGGGAAGATATCCCAGCAGGGGGAGAAGATTTCGCCAACCCCCCGCCGTCTGGTGTGCGGGTTTTCTCTCTATAAAAATCCCCCTATCTGTTCCGCCTGGCGCTGGCTTCGCCAACCACTTACAAACATCGCGAGTGGTTGAAACTGATGGATAAGCATTGGCCGTTCTATCTCAGACATCAGATTTCATCATCAAACATCTTAGAAAAATGTTAAGCCCATGAGTTTGATATAGCAGATCCAGACATCCAATCAAAGCATCAGACGTCTTATAGAAGCAAAAATGGGCATCTGACTCTTGTACCTATCCTGCATTCATCAAATAAATTATATTATCATAACATATATTATTAAATGTAAAATTGCAGCATAAAATTAAATGCAGACTAAGGTAAATTGTCATTTAACACCTACTAAATTAATAATTAAGGACAACTAATTAAAGAGTACTTAAGCCAAATAATGTTCCACTAAAGTGGACTTATCAGTTGACATTCAAAAGATGTATGCAGCTATGCAGAAATAGCACAAAGATGAGATCACAGAGGTCTGCAATCAACTTGCCCAAATGGCAAATTCTCGCTGACCTAGTACACTCCCTTCGCAACCTCTACCAAATCCCAATAACATGCCGAATCAGAGGCGTGTTATAAACCCAAATCAAGGCCAAGCCCACATGGTTTATTAGGCCCCTTCTGCTCTATCACCTGACGGGATGGAAGCTTCGACATCATACTTGGGATTTTAGAAGCAGCCATCTACTTTACCTACACCAAATCAGAACCAGGCAGGATTGAATTCAGTTACCACCCGTAGTGGCAAAGCAACACATGACCCACCTTATCCAAGCCACTTTCAGCCTGGTAATGCTAACCCAAGCCCTAGGATAGTCATCGAGGATACCCCTGTCCCAGATCAAGAACCTGGATCTATTCCAGAGGAACTATCTAAGGTTCCATTTTTTGAGGCCTTGACCAAGGGAAAGAGGACAACCAATCCCGTGGCACCTGAAGAGGACCTGGTCAAGCTCTTTAAATAGGTTCATATAAACATACCCTTGATGGATGCAATTCACCATGTACCGACTTACGCATGATTTCTGAAAGACGTGTGCACACCTAAGCGTAAGCTGCGAACCATAAGTGGGAGCCCAATCGTATTGTCGGAACAAGTCAGCTCCATCATTTTGAGTAGGCTCCCACCTAAGGCAAAAGACCTAGGTACTCCCCTGATTTCCTATACAATTGGTGATATCCAATTTGATAGAGAATTATTGGATCTAGGAAACTCCATAAACTTAATACCTACATCCCTACTTGACCATCTTGAGGAATTTGAGTTCAAACCAACAAAGGCGACATTACAGTTGGCGGATCGATCTATTAAGTCACCTAAAGGAGTTCTTGAGGATGTCATTGTTAGGGTTCGGGATTTCTATTTCCTGGTGGATTTCATAGTCTTCGATATGGATGCTCCAGAGAATTCGAAAACACACTGATCATACTAGGGAGACCCTTTCTGGCCACTGCTAGGGCCAACATTAATTGTGAGGAGGGCCAAATTGAACCAAAATTTGGGAACTAGACATTAAAGATCGACATCTTTAAGGTACAATAAGGGATTAATCGTGGGGTTATAGAACAAATGTGTGATATTGAGGTTGTGGTTGACGATCGGTATATCGAGGAAAACCTGATTACTTTTGATCAACCACAAGAGGATTAAAACCCAAAATTAGAGGAGTCCGAACTCAACCCAGACACACCCATAGCTCCTTCCCTTGCTCCCGACACCCACCCTGAACCACCCACTGTTGCTGATAACCCTATTTTAGAACTAAAGCCTCTTCTCGATCATCTAAAGTATGCCTTTTTGGGTTCCAATCAGATGTTTGCTGTGATTATCAACTCCAAACTCACACCTGATCAGGAATCCCATCTGATTTCTGTTCTCCAGCAACATTGAAGAGCCATTGGATGGACTCTCAATGATTTGACTGGTATTAGCCTCTCTTATTGTACACATCGCATCTATACTGAAGAGGGCACACGATCTTCCCGTGAAATGCAGAGACATCTGAATCCTAATCTACAGGAGGTCATGAAAAAGGAGATCATTAAGTGGTTAGATGCTGGGATCATCTACCCGATCTCCGACAGTTGGTGGGTGAGTCCAATGCAGGTTGTGCCTAAGAAGGTAGGACTCACCGTGATCATGACTGAGACTGGAGAAATCATACCAACCTGTGCAACAAATTCTTGGAGAGTTTGCATTGATTACAAAAGACTTAATACCTCGACAAAGAAGGATCATGTCCCACTACCGTTTATTGATCAGATCCTCAAAAATCTAGCAGGAAATAAATTCTTCTGCTTCTTGGACGAATACTCTGGCTATAACCAGGTGGCAATCCATCCTGAGGACCAAGAGAAGACCACTTTCACCTGCCCCTTCGGGACATATGCAATCCAAAGGATGCCTTTCAGTCTTTGCAATGCACCCGCTACTTTTCAGTGGTGCATGCTTGCCATATTCTTAGATATGGTAGATGAATTTCTAGAAGTCTTCATGGATGACTTCTTAGTTTTTGGCGAATCATTTGACGATTTCCTCCTGCACTTGGTCGAAATCCTCAGGCGGTGCATCGACGTAAACTTGGTTCTTTCCTGGGAAAAGAGCCACTTCATGGTTCCAGAGGGAATTGTCCTGGGACATCTTATCTCTGAAAAGGGCATCCAGGTTGATCAAGCCAAGGTGAATTTGATTTCCAAACTCCCTATCCCTAACTCAATCAAAGACATCCGATCATTCCTGGGGCATGTTGATTTTTACCGACGATTCATTCCAGACTTCTCAAAAATCATGCACCCCTTGACTAATCTGCTATATAGGATGTCCCTTTTTGAAATCAACAAGGAATGCACTCAAGCATTTGAGATCCTACGTGATCGAGTTACCCAAGCACCTATCTTGTAGGCCCCTAATTGGTCTCAACCCTTTGAGATCATGTACGATGCATCTGATTACGCTGTAGGTGCGATACTTGGGTAGAAAATAAACGGGAAACCCATGGTCATTTACTACGCTAGCAAGACACTTGACGAGGCTTAGCGTAGCTACACAGTTACTGAGAAAGAGCTGCTAGCCGTAGTATTTGCCCTGGAAAAATTCAGATCGTATCTTTTGGGTTCCCGTATTATCATTTACTCATATCACACTGCTATGTGGCATCTCCTTGTGAAGAAGGACGTGAAACCTTGACTAATCCGCTGGATATTGCTGTTGCAACAATTTGATCTCAAGATTCACAACAAGGCTAGGAAACAGAATGTGGTAGCTGATCACTTATCCCGCCTTCCTTCTGATATTATCAACCCTTTCGGACCCATTACTGAACATTTCCCCAATAAGCACCTCTTGACTATCAGTACAAGACTTCCATGGTTTGCTGATTTAGCAAACTACTTGGCATCACATCAGATACTGTCCGATTGGCCAAAAGCCAAGAAGGACAAATTACTTTCCGATGCCAAGTACTACTTTTGGGAAGACCTGTATCTCTTCTGCATCAGTGCTGATCAAATCATCCGACGATGTGTTCCGGAAGCGAAAATTCAGGACATTTTATCCTTCTACCATGACCAGGCATGTGGTGGACACTTCTCTGGTCATAAAATCGCAGCAAAAGTCCTCCAATGCGGCTTCTATTGGCCCACTATGTTCAAAGACGCATACAATCACTGTAAGGCATGCACTCATTGCTAGACCTTAGGCAACATGAGCCATTGTGATATGATGCCCTTACAGTCGATTCTCATATGTGAAATCTTCGATGTCTGGGGGATTGATTTTATGGGAGCCTTTCCCGTTTCAGACGACTTCGAAAACATTCTTCTCGCTGTTGACTACGTGTCCAAATGGATCAAAGCCATTCCAACCTGAACCAACGATCATAAGGTGGTTATCAAATTTACTCATCAGAATATCTTCTCTCGATTTGGGATTCCACGTGCCATAATCTCTGATGGAGGGACCCATTTCACGAATGCTCAGTTCAGATCACTGATGACCAAATACGGAGTGTCACACCGAATCTCTACTCCTTATCACCCTAAAACCAATGGTCTAGCTGAGCTATCAAATCCGAAGATCAAGAAAATCCTCCAGGTCACTGTTCGACCTGACAGGAAAGACTCGTCATCCCGACTTCCGGAAGATTTTTGGGCTTATAGGACCACCCACAAAACCTAATTAGGCATGTCTCCATTCAGATTAGTGTACGGGAAGGCATGTCACCTCCCCATCGAATTGGAGCACAAAGCCTATTGGGCAGTACGGAACTACAATCTCGATCTTTCTAAGGCAGGAACCCACAGAAAGCTTTAAATGATCGAGATCGATGAATTACACTAGGACACATATGAGAACTCACGAATTTACAAAGAGCGGGTTAATGCCTTTCGCGACAAGGACATATCTAGAAAGATATTTTTCCCTGGTCAAAAAGTCCTACTCTTTGATGCCAAACTCAAATTGTTCCCAGGAAAACTCAGATCAAAATGGATTTGACCATACCTTATCCGACAAATCTTTGGAAATGGAGCTGTCGAAATTAGTCAACTCAGCCACGATTCAGAACCTTTTATTGTGAAAAATCAGAGACTCAAACCGTTCATTGAACTCACCAATACAAATTTGGCTAAGATATCTTTTACCCTCCACTATGCCTGAGCTCATTGCGCCCGGTTGATGGCATTAAACTCAGCGCTTAACAGGAGGCAGCCCATCATTTTGAAAAACCTGAAACCCTTCCTAACACATCCTATGATGAACTCAAATTGCACTTTAGGGTTCATCCACTAAAATAGCCGACTCCACCTCTGGTACCCGTACCCGAGCTTGAAATCGTCCGCAACAGTCATCCCGACCCATTCACCCACCCATCACCTATTCTAATGAAAGATCTAAGATGAACTTGAACCCACCTAATTTACAATGAGGGCATTGCAAATCATAGGCATGGGGGGGTATTAAAGTGCAAAACGATGTGAAAATCACTTCACAAAGAAGGGTTTCATAAAAAAAAATCACATATTCCAAAAATATCAAAAAACTAAAAAAATTCTTGAAAAAGAACAAAAATATGTGAGGAGAGGAAATTTTGCTGGCATATTAAAATTTTAGGAGTAAAAGGGGAAGAGATAAAATTGTCAAAAAGGAGCACAATTTGAAAAGAAAAGAAAAAGATGTAGTCATTAGTAAAAGATTAAGGAATTGACTTAGTTCTAGACCATATCAAAAGAATATGAAAGGCAAAAAATGCTAGTAAAACAGAGAAGAGATTAGTAAGAACGCTGATTTTAGGCCTCTTGGGGTGGAATCCTAGGCTTAAAAATTCAAGTATCTACTAAGATCTGGATAGGCCTCAAGAGGTTGGGGAATATGCGAAGCTTAAGTATTGGCTCTAAGGCTTAGGGATTATTTGGCCTTGTTAACTAACCTTTGGTTTGCGGGACTCGGTAACCTAAGCACCTCAATCCATACACAGTCTGGTTTAGTGCGCCTAAGTATCAAAATCACGTAAATGCATTTAGCTTGTTCTAAAAAAGTCACCTAGATTAGGAGCGGCTGATCAACATAAGTTGATTTGGATGAGTTCCTGACACGGAAAGGTAGGAAATTCCCCTTGAAGATGCGCAATAACATATCGTCTCCTCGGTGCTTGTCACCTAGGACATCTACATATCCTACCGGGGGCATGTAAGAACCCAGTGCTAGTTCAAATGCCATGGGCAGCATTATCCCGAAATGTCGATTGCCAGGGTATGGATTTAGGTATAGAATGCCATGGGCGAGATTATCACAAAATCTTGAAAGCTAGGGTTTTCGGGGTATGGCGCTGCTAGAGTGCTGACGACAATGATGAGGAGAAGGAGATGCTGGCTGTGGGCGTGGCTACATGAGGGTGTGGCCATGCGAGGGCTACTACCGATGCGCGGAGGTGGTGTGCGTGAGTGTGGTGCTTGGGGTCTATCGTGCGTGGAGGAGAGGGATCTTCTATTGCGTGGTCAGAGGGAAGAAGATGACCACAGACGATACAGGGTCTCCAGACGTCTAGAAATGTTCCCAGACGACTTAAATGAAGGGAATAGTGCATGGTGGTGATGTCGAAGACATGGTTGTGAATCACAATCATGGTCGAAGAAGCCGGTGGAGCACGATGATGAACTCGCAGTGTGGAGAGTGAAGTCACTGTAAGGAGATGGTGCGTGGTGATGGCATCGGCATTGTCACTGTCGACCACGATGTTGAGAATGTCGTGGGCGAGACACGATGGTGATCCTAGACGCAGTAGCAGACGCAATGTAGTGGATTGTGCACAGCATTGCTATTCGTGGAGGGATGGCCCTCGTCCTTGTGAGGAGGGAGATGATGCTAGAGAGGGAGTTTCCTCCCCCTCGAGAGGGAGATAATCTCATGGTCCATGCTCTGCCTGTTATATAAAGGAAGAGAGAAAATCAGAGAGAGAGATTTGAGGGAGAGAGAGAGGAAAAATAGGGAAAGCTCTTTTTATTTGTTTTTCTTTTTCTTTCTTTCCTTTCCTCTTGTACGTGACTTCGAAAAACTCCATGGGGAATATTCTAATTAGGAGAGAATCAACTCCTTCCCAAAATTGGAAATGGGAATTGAAGAATTCTTTCCTTTCTTACATATAACAAATTAAATCTTTGAAAATGGCATTCCAATTTGAGGTATGATTCCATCCACATTGCCCCTTCCATAATTGCTCGAATTGATTAAGATATAAAAATTGATGCAATGCATGAAATGATAATTGTGTAGTTTTATTAAATTTATCCATGAAATGCATGACTCATGTTACATTTTCATTCCGATAATGAGGTACTTAGGTGCTAATTTAGTCCTCTAACATTGACTTATCAAATAGTCTCGCAAATAGCATTATTTTGGTGCATCAAAATAGTGGTACTTGCAATCTCCCCCTTTTTGATGATAACAAAATTATAAATATGTATAGAAATATGAATTCAAATAGTTATGCATAATATCTCCCCCTTTTGTTATCAACAAAAAGATATATTTCAAGTGACTTGTATAAATCATACTTAAACAAGTGAAATTCTAAGGATGAAATTTACATTTTTCTCCCCCTTTTTAAAGTAATATTCTATTAGGCATGATGTCAAATTAATCATGTTCATCAAGTAAAATAAAAGGAAGTGTTGAGTAAGAGTTATACAATCCAACATAGATAAATATGCTATCTAAATGCTACCAAGAAAGTGATCTTGATTCTCCCCCTAAAATAATGATCCCTTATCAAGGTTTGATTTTCTTTATTTTTCTCCCCCTATCAAGTTGCTATCCCAATTTAATTAATTCAATGCTTAGTCAATTTTATATTAAAAACTTATTTATAACTAAACAGGTAATAAAGATTTAATTTTGGGAATCATACTCGCTAAGGTACAAGGAGTTATACCTAATAGCAGTAGCCAAGTGGAGGGGGTCTCCACCAAAAATCTTGCATCCATTGACATTGTTGGCTCCACCATCTTTCAGAGCCAAATTGATGATTATTGGCTTGTTGAAGATTGCCTCTCCAATTGTAATTTTCATGTCAATCTTTCACATAACCGACAACACAATTTTCTACAAATTTTTTCGGTACCCACATTCTTTTGGGTCCGTGGTTGTTAATTCCTTTCGAGTTAGAGGGTCTATTAGACTCTCTTCGCTTGGCCTTTTGATATAGAAATGCATGCCTAATCTTCTTTTGATTCTTCTTTTCAATGTCCTCATATTTTTCTACATATGTTCTAGTAGAATATTTGAGGTCATTAACTGTGTCTTTAAAGTGAGTATATTGTTCCCTGAGATCTTCTACTTTCTCATGGAACTCTACATCGCAACTCTTACTTCATCTAATTCTCCTTTTTTATTTTATAAATCTAGAGATTAACAATCTCTTTCATTTTCTAAACTTGAGCACTTACCCTTAAGTTCCTTATCTTTCTTCTTTTATTTTTTAGCCAATTTGTATAAATCATGATATGCATCTAATAATTCATTTAAAGTAAGGTTAGAATTTACCTCTTCTTCGCTTGATTCTATTTACCCCATGAGACATAGATGAGTAACTCCATCTTCGTGGCTTTCTTTCTCGACATCTAATTCCGAACTCGAGTTGGAATCATCCCATGTTACCTTTTCTTTAGTTGTTTCTTTGTGCATAACAGAGAGCTGGTTCCATATCTCATATGCACTTTTGCATGAGACAACTTTGTCAAATTCCTCCCTTGTTAATGCACAAAATAATGCATTCATGGCTTTAGCATTATTTATTACTTTCTTCTTCTCCTCCTTCATTAACTCTTTTTCTTCTTTCATCTTTGGCATATATTTGGACTCAATGACATGCCAAATCTCAAAGTCCATTGCTTCAAGATAGATTTGCATTCTTATTTCCCAATAATCATAATATAATCCGTCAAATAGTGGTAGTTGGAAAAATAATTGCCCCTCCATAAAACTTGTTGTTGCGGCCATGTGAAGGTGAGGTGTGATGTCTCCTTCATGGTCAGGCTCTAATATCAAATGAGGGTGCTTACAGATCTTACTTGGCCACAAACACAAGATCTAATGTGATATCAATTGTAATAAAAATATGGCAGAAAAAAATAATCCCACAATATACATAAAGATTTATAGTAAAAACCCCTACTGGTAAAAATCACTACCTAAGCCTCCGAGCTTAGGATTTTCCCAACTAAGCAATGCTAGTAAATCCATTAACTTACCACTTGAACGAGGATAGTACAACCTCTTTACAATGATCCCATCTCATACTAACTTGAAAATAAGTAAATAACAACAACGAATTTCTCCCAACAACTTGGGATCCATTAATCAAAAGCAACAACATAAAAGAACAATAAAGAACCCATGGAACCTCAATAAAAGTCAAACCAAAATTTCAATAGAGATTTGAATCATCGTGCTTTGAAATACGTGAAAATAGAAGCGTAGAAGCACTTGGAGAAGCATGAGAAGCTCCTTTGCTTTTGAGTAGTTTTTCTACTTGTGTGTGTGTTGGAAAGAGGCTGTGTATGACCACTATTTATACTAGCACATCGATCTGAAAAGGAAATTAAATTGGCCAATCAATTAAGGAATATTGGTCGATCAAAATGAGGTTTGGTCGATCAATATAGTCATTTGATTGATCAATCATTGGCCGATTAATTAACCTAAATGGTCTATCAAAAGTGTATTTATGAACTTCCTAAAATTGGCTGGTTTGATCAATTAATTAACTTGGCTGGTCAATTAATGAATTTAGTCGATTAATTAATTTATTTGGTTAATCAGTCACTCTTAAAAACTTATTTTAATATAAAGCATGAAAATCTGCTTGAGACTTATTTTGAGGTTCCTTACAAAATATTCTAGACTCAATAAAAATAAAAAGAAGCTGAGATATAAATCAACATTCTTCTAACTTGGTCCATGATCGAAGCTTTGATCCATGAGATAAAGTCCTGAAATATTAGTCTCGCAAATAGCATAATTTTGGTGCATCAAAACAGAGGTACTTACAAACCCATCTAAAGAGCCCATCACATTCCAAGAGCACAATCATCCCAAGCCTAATTAAAACTGAGTAGACGTTGGCCTTAAGGATTAACTCACACTTTGGGACTCCAACTGAGATTTTTTTCGATTAATCTGCCTTTATCGGTACATCTGATGTCTAGCTAAGGGAGTAGTGTCAAGAGACCGTGGTTAGGGGCTGATTAGCGGGTTTTCACGAGGGAAAAGTTAGTGTTTTGAGAAACCAGTCGTCGTAGTCGTAAAACTAGCTATCAAATAAAATTTATACCAAAACTCCAAGGGAGTCCCAAGTTGAATGTAGGGAGACGATGTTTGTTTCTTTGAAATCCATGTTTTTCTTTGTTTCTTTTTGGTATTTTGTATTTGCTATGTTTTTTGGCATTTTACGATAGTATGGGAACAATGAGGAATATTTCTATACTAAACTATTCTAGAAAGCAGGAAAGAACTATTCTACTTGCCATGTACGTAGGAAGAGAGAGAATCATAACTACTTCTAGATAAATGCTTGACAAATGTTTCTTACAAATACTTCTACATTACGAAAGCAGTAAAACGGAAAGGGGGTGAGAGAAATCCTGCTCAGAGGATGAAGCTGCATTGATGTGACCCGGATGAAGGAGTTGAGGAGTTGGAGGAGGAAGAACAGCAATGGAAGATGAGGGGAGGACGGGCGATGTCACGGCGTGATCCGCTTCCTAAAAGGGAGTTGAGAAGACGGCCAATGAGAGCTCCACGAATGGTGATGCGAGGGTGGAAAATAATTTTTCCTTACTCTAGTGGAGCATCCCAAAGGCTTGCGACACAAGCTCAAAGTGTGTCTTGAGCTCTAGAGTAGGTGAAAAGAGTAAAGTAAGGGATAATAGTGCTCCTGGAATGTGATGGGCCGTTAATTGGGTTATGCCCTGAATGATAAATTCGTGAGTGTGTATGTGCACAACCAATGATTTTTGAAGTAAGATTGAATTTTTGTAAGGTGAATTTTAAGGTTCGAAACTTGCTTAGTAGCTTTAGGATTCAACTATTAGGTGTATTCAACCAAGTTTATGAGGCAAACCAAATCTGAAAGCAGGAGTTTAAGTATTTTCCTTTAAAAATCAAGAAAATATGGAGTGCCTGGCTTGGCCTAATTATTTGAATCCTATGGAGCAGCTAAAACATGATTCAATTTTAAATTGATTAGGTGGTGTGGCCCAAATAGCTCAAACAAGTGACCCAGATGCACCACCAATTAAGGCACACAGAAGTGATTACCCTAATCTGATTTCTACTCTTTTATGTGTTGATTTGTTCATGCATCAGTTCCACATGTCGGAATCCCAGTTGAGTAAATTTCAAAAGAGGTTAAGTGCCTCAAGTGTGGGTATGTATAGTATGTGTGTTACTTTTGTCTCACAATCATATTAGATATATATTTTTTAATTTTCTTTCTATGCGGGTGGGTGAGATCAGTGGAGGTGGCAAACAAGACAGACAACTATCCTAGGGTTCATGGAAACACCTAAGCAGATAAGGTCTTAATTATTAAGGTGGCGAAATGAACTAGTAGGTGGGGAAGTAGGGGGGAATCTTACAGAAATCTCTACCTGCACTTTACTCCAATCTACTACCTTCAGCTCCTCGGTTGGGTTCCTGCAAGACAGTGAATTGAAGAAGAAAGATAGGTTAGAAAAATATGTATGTAATGTGGAGAAACATGGAAAGAACCAAAGAGCGTTGCCTCCCCAGCAATGGCACCAAAATGGTGAGTGGGTTTTCATACGCGAAAAGATTTGAATTGGAAACCCATCCTCGTAGTGTGTAGAAATCCGCTAACCAAATAAAATTTATAATCGAAACTCGAAAGAGAGTCTCGGGTTGAACACGGGAGGCGACGTTTGGTTTTTGTGAAATCCGTGCTTCAGTTTTATTTCTTTTTGGTGTTTTTATCTTTTGTAATATTTTTGTATTTTTGTAAGGCAAGAGATCAGGTCGAAATAATTTCTATCTAATCTACTTGTACAGAGAGAGAAAGATAGAGAGAGAGAGAAAATCACATATACTTTCAAAACAAATGTTTGCTACAACTATAGATAAGAAAGTGAAAACTACACTAGAAAGCGAAAAGATAGAGAGTGGTGAGAAGAATCCTCCTCGACGGTTGCTTGGAGGATGGCTTGCTTTGACGATGCCCGGAAGAAGGTGGTGAAGAGTAGAACGACCAAGGATGGCATCGGAGGGTGGAGGGCGGGACGGGATGGCATCACAGCAAGGATCTACTTCCCAAAGTGATGAGAGGATGGCCACGGGATGCTCCACGAGTGGGGGTGAGAGGCAGGAAAATATTTTGGTTTTCTACTCCAGAGGAGCATCTCGGGCTTGGGACAAGCTCTTTCTAAAGCCGAGGAGGTGGTGAGGGAGAGAAAGGAAGAGATGAAGAAGAATGGGAGGGGTAGAGGTCCTTTTATAGTGAAGGAAAGAATCCATTTCGTACTTAGGACATTTAGTGATAGTAATAAATGTCACTGAAGATCCGTTGCAAGCGTCGCTAAAGCACTAGCTCACGCACCCCATGCACGGTGCTTGCACGCACGCTCCGTGTGCCCATGTTGCACAAGCCCACTGGCGCTAGTTGCCTCCTCGTGCTCGCTACCATGCGCACCCATGCGCTGCGTGCGTGCGATGGTGCATGCACGCCCATGGGCAGCCTAGATAACACCACATGGTGCAATCTAGGCCATCTATCTTCTTTCCTTTGTAGGGGCTACTACAGAGGTCGAATTGAGTCGACTTTCATGCCGTTGGGCTATGATCGTCGACTCAAATCCATCCTTGAGGTCAGATTTATCATTTGAAGCTCCGAATTGTGTCACCTAGTCTCTTGGCCGTTGATCTTCCTCAAACTGCATAAGGTGCTATGGGACTCTGATCAAGATGATTTTGGAGGCATTGGACTCCGATCGTCATCCTAATCATATCCGTATGGTCATATCATCAATCCGAGGCTCCAAATTAAATCTCCTTCTCTCCGGGCCACAAAAGGACATGAATTAACCTAAAATATACACAAAATACTCTAAATATAGAATGATGCATGCTATGCAATATTTATAGTATGAAATGCATATCTAAGCCTCGGAACATGTGTAAGTAGGCATTTTATCCTAAATAAATGTGTCTATATCATACCCACATGCCTATCTTTTTCTAGTCCCTAGCAAAATCAAACTAAATTCTTTGTATAAAACCAGAATTAGGACTCGATTACTTAGGCCTAAGTTGTTTATTAACAATAGAAAATTTTCAACTAAGGTCCTAAACTACGAAGGCTTCAGAAGTGCCTGGGTTCCTACCAAAATGCAGACCACCCAAGTCCTCTCATTATTTGGAAAGGCAACATACACTTTTTTTCTGTTTTTCTTCTTTTCTAATTTTTTTGGAATTTTGGAGTTGAGAGTTTCAGGATAAGTTTTTATGGCTACCCAACCCACCCAATACTCTAAAAGGACTCTAAGTGCTAAGCATCCTGTGAATGAGTGATAGACTCACTGAGTGGTCGTTAAAACGGATTTTAGGTTTCTACGACCCTAGGTGAACTTAAGAGTTTCTACCTAAAGGCTTATCTTTCCGATCGGTAACTTTCTCCCTACTTTTTATTTTTTATGGGGTCAACACAAGGGCAAACTCAGTGTATATCTCCCCGGTTTATTCTACTTCCCCACTTCTTCCCTAAGTGTTTTATGAATTATTTGTGCATTTTTGTGAGCTGGGCTCTAGACAACCGGTTAATGGGCTGCTACCCATGGTAACTTGCCAACCATACTCGTGCGGTGAAGTATGGTTTATTTTATTTTTTATTTTTCTCATTTTTCTATTTTTCCTTTTTCTTTACTATTGTTTTTTTCTTTTTCTAAGTAGGTGGCCTTCTAGATCTATGATTTACCTAAAAGCAGTAGAATGAGTATAGTCATGTAGCTGGGCTCTAGACAATTGACCAATGGGCTGTTACCCATGACAACTTGCAAGCCATACTACCCTAGAAAGTTCATTAGCTACCTAATTTTCGTAAAAACCACTGAAAAGTGAGTCAGTGCAAATAGTGTGTAGATGCTTAGGCTTAAAGTCCCCTCAAATCAGAGGGCATGTTGATAAGTCATGTACTTATCACCCCAATTTATTGACCAAATTAGAATGGAATTACTTGGTGAGGACTCGAGACCATGTCCACATTTTAGTGGACACCTAGGCTGATTATGCCTGAAGACCTGAAGGGTCTAAATGTTCAGGTCCTAAATTATCATTTTCTAAAGTTAACAACTCCTAATGCCTAAGTTCGCTTCTCCTAATTCTATTTTTTTTTTATTTATTATTATTTTAAAATAATAGGAAATTACTATTACAGGCTGACAAAATAATCAAATCATAAAGTATCCACCCCCCATGCCTATCTAATGCAATGTCCTCATTGTAAAATAAAAGCATAAAGGAGGGTAGAATAGGAAGAATATCACCTATATTCCATGAAACTTCGGTCAACTCCAAAATAGTCTATACACGTGCTGAGTTTAGTGCCTTTAGCTAGGCACAGTCCTCAAACAAAAATTATATACATTGAGGCTACAAGAGCAAAGTTTTCGGGCCCCAAGATATGGGTCCCAGAGAGTGAAAGTGGGCTTGCCAAAGAGATGATCAATGAAAGTGGCAAGCTGGTGATGTAGGGTGAACCCAAATGGTCTCTAATAGGATTTTAATTAATTCCATACAGAGGAGGTTTGGGTGGGTGGAGGATTTATGCAATGGGTGGGTGAAAAAGGACGATGAGGGTTTTGTGATGTGTTGGGGGTTTGTAGTGTGTGTGTATACTATAGAATACTAAGCATTGCAAGAGTTTCTCCCCAAAGTTCAATTACATCCTCAAAATCCAGGTGCTTGATCCAACCATTCTAATCTTCATGATTTCCACCCATTATTTGAACCTTAAACTTTAAAAATTCAGGAGGAGGATGTTGGTGGGTTTTAGCTTGATCATGTGAATCTTCCAACATATTCCTAATTTCATGAATATTTTCCTCTTCCTGGTTTGCCACAGTTGGTTGCATGTCTTCATTATCCTCAATTATTCCTGCAACCTTGTGATTTTCTTCTTGATTTGGGTTGGGTTAGCCATTAAAGGGTTGTCTAATGTGTGTACGGCCATTACCTCCTCTATTCTACCAAGCTCCTCCATCAAACGACACTTAATTTTATCCTTCTTTGAGACCTCAAAAATATTAAATCAATTTGTTTTAATCCTGAGGTGATTTCTATATCTCCTGATTCATAATCAATCCTTGCCTTGGCAATGGCCGAGAAAAGTCTTCCCAAAATAATCAAGGTGTGGTTGAGCTATTTTGGTGCTTCCATGTCAAGGACCATGAAATCAACAAGGTAATACAAATCATTAACCTTGACTAAAATATCTTCCAAGAGACCCCTTGGTTTTGTAATAGGTCTATCGGTCAACTACAGGGTTATGCCAGTGTGTTTCAGGAGGCCTAGACCCTGTTTCCTATGTAGTGAAGTAGGGATCATGATAGGCATACATCAGATTAACCTAAAATGTCTATTAATGTATGTTCTTAGTACCATATTAACATCATACATTGTAAATATTGCATAACATGCGTAATCATGCATTTAGGTCAAGTTGTATAAATTGTATAGTAATTGTCTCCTTTTATGGTCAGGGACAAGGCAACTTTTTATCGAGTTCTTGGATTGAAGATCCAACCATACAGATCTGATCAGGGTGACGATTGGAGTTCAACGACTCCAAGATCACCCTAATCGGACATCCGTAGCACCAGATAGAGATCGAGGAACCCTACAGATCAATGGCCAAGGTGGTGTTAATCCACACCTCATACGACAAATCCGACCACACGGATGGGTTCAAATTAATGATCGAAGCCTAACGGCGCGAAAATCGGTCCAATCCGACATCCGTGGCACAGTCTACAACATAAAGAAGATGGATGGTCAGGATGGTGCCACGTGGCACCATCCCAACCATCCGTACCTGGCTGCCCCCCCTCCGTTCAACTTTTGAAGGTAAAGGCATGGATGATCTGGGCCATTGGATCTCCATCCAACGGCCGCAGATCGCGCACGCCTAATTCCTAAATGAGGCAAAGAAGCCCCCGCAGCACGTTGTTCCAGTGCTCTATGAGCTCTGATAGGTGCACGTTCGAATCCCGCCCGGCCTCCAAATCAAGACGAGAGCAGGCGCAGGCACAATTCCACCACATGATCTTCATCGAGCGGCTCTGAAAGGTGCAACGCGGTGCAATCTCAATGCCTCCAACACCCACGCGCAATCATACGCCGCTCCGGACGCACACTTTTTAAGCCGTCCGATCTCTTGATTGGATGGCTGGGAACCTCTGATCATGCACAGGCGTTGAGGCAGCGAAGGCGAGCGGGCGCGCGTGACGTGAGTACGTCGGCCATGTTTAGGCCTTTAGTGACGGATCACTAAAGGTCCTGAATTAATGTTTTTGATGTTAAAATGTCCAAAATGCCCCCACTCCTTAGAACTATAAAAGAGTAGAAATCATTCTAGGTTAATCATTTTGTGTGCCTAACTTAGTAGTGTAATTGTGGCCAATTGTTTGAGTTGTTTAGGCCGCACCACTCAACCTAAAATCAACTCACCAAGTAGCTTCCTCTTAGGGATTTCAATCTAGGTTCATACCAAGCACTCCACTTTATTTCTGATTTCAAAAGGAAAGCGATCTTCACCCATCTTGAAAACCTGGTTTGCTTCAAACTTGATTGAATTAAACCTAATTCTAAACCCTAAAAGCTACTTAAGTAAGATTTGAACTCTAAAATTTACTCATCACAAACAATCTTGCTTGAAAACCCTAGTTGTGCATGCACTCACACACTCAATTGATCATTATGGTCACAACCCATTTTAAGGGCCCACCACTTTGCATAAGAACTACAATCCCAGGCCTAAATAAAATCGAGTAGACGTTGGCCTTAAGGACTGATTCGCTCTTCGGGGTCCAGTCTGAGATTGTTTAGGATTAACCTACTTGTACTGATCAATCTGATGTCTAGCTAGGGGAGTAGCGTCAAACAACCGCGGCTGGGGGGTACACTAGGAACCGGAGGCACAAGCCGAAGGAAGAACCTTCTCCCCAGTCCCTTCTTCTAACTGGTTGGATTGAGCAAACACAAGTAGAGTAAATCATATATAACCTTAAGGCTGGTTCTAAGAGTCTGTAGATCCTTAGGCTACCCCACTTAAGGGTAGGCTTATTTTGTTGTGCTGTAGGGATCTTATCCCCAGTCCTTCCGACCTTTTCCTAGTATATGCTAGGAAGAAGGTCATTGAATCCCCAATTGGAAGGACCACTAGAGTTTCTAGGAGGCATAGATTGGATTTTGGCCAAATTGATCCCATGGCAGATCAATAGCCTCCTCTGCCTCAGGATCCATAGGAGGTATTTCAAAGGCAGCTGGAACAAATCCAGAGAATGCAAGAATGGTTCTAGAGAATGCAGAGCGCTCAGCCCTTGAAGGATTTTTATGATCCTTCAAATTACAGGGAACGTCCCGATGTCCAGATTACTGCCGGAGATGTAGAAATCAAGCCCCAGGTGTTAAGCCTGCTCAAACATTTCCATGGGCTTCGCTCTGAAGACCCATTTCAGCACTTGGAGGACTTGACCACTTTGGTCCAGACCACCAAGGCACGAAACGTGAATGAGGAGCAAATGATCATGAGGCTCTTCCCCTACTCTCTTAGGGATAAAGCCGCTCATTGGTATAGGACTATAGGAAGACCAATTGCAACTTGGAATGAGTTGAAATCAGCCTTCCTAAAGAAATTCTTCCCAATCAAACGTACTAATGCTTTGAGACGGGCAATTACTACCTTTACCCAGCGGTCGGGGGAGCAGCTTCATGTTTCCTGGGAGCAATTCCAGGACTTATTGCAAAGGTGTCCACACCTCGAGGTGTCAAAATGGCAACTTGTGTAGGTCTTCTACCACGGGTTGACTAAGCAACTCAAAAATCACATGGATGCTTCTTGAGGAGGCAATTTCCTCAACAAAGACGCAGATAGCACGCATGATTTGTTTGAGGAGATGAGCGAGAATTTGATCAATCATGCCCCCATGGATACTTTTAATTGGTCCCAGCAGCCCAGATCGAATGTTAATGAGGTCCACGACTCTCATTCATTCGATATGGAATTGATTTGCAATAAACTTGATAAGGTGGATTTGGTTTCTAAGAGAATGGAGTGGATGGCTGGAAACTCAATGGACAACTCTCGATCCACTCACTCCCAGAATTCAGGATTCCATTCATTGCAAGCTCCTTCTGGATGGGAGTTTGTGAATCAACTTGATGTAGCTCAACCTGCGAACCAGCATTATTCAGAGCCCTAGGGGTTCCAAACTAGGGCCTTTGATCCCAGTTTCTTTGATCCCTCCCTTTCTTTCTCTCCATCCTTACCCTATGAGGATGTTTATGCTATTTATGCTATATAAGAGAATGTTAAATCCAACCTTTACTCCAATGCTTATAATCCGGATTGGAGGAACCACCGTAACTTCTCCTAGAAAAACCCGGGGCAGCAGACCCAATTTCGGCCTAGCAACTATGTTGTGCAATGACCAATGGGTCAGGGTCATGTTTACACTTAGCTGCCCCCGAATCAGGTCAATTAGCCAGCTTGGAATGCCTGTCAACCCATAGGGCAGGCAGATTTGAATCGACAAATGGTAGAGATGCAAAGATCTACAATCCAGCTCATGCAGCAAATGAAAACCTCGATGGACAACTTGCAAACCAGGCTCATAACTAAATCTCATCAACCCGGATCTCTACCATCTCAACCTGTACCCAACCCACATAATATCCAAAATTCAAGCAATCAAGCCCATGGGTACGGGAATTAGAGGGACCAGCACGCACATGCTCAAGTGGTTGAGTAGGGTCCTTCCTCTTCTTCTTCCTCAAATCAAAGGTTCTTGGCTAATGAAGCCCCTCCAATCTTTCCTAACCCTCCCCAAAACCCAAACCCGTATGCATCTACTAATTCTGTTACCTTAAGGAGTGGTAAACAAACTCAGGATCGACAATCACACTGTTCTGATTTACCAAATCCTGAAGAGCCTGAGGAGAGAAAGAACTTTAGAGAAGAAATCAAGGCTCAGGAACCTGACTCTTAAGATTTGACTCATGTTCCTTTTCTTGAGGCCTTGATTAGATCAAGGAAGAAGAAGTATGTTGATAGTAATGAGGAGCTTCTGAATATTTTCAAGAATGTCCAGATCAATATCTCGCTCCTTGACTCTATCAAACATATACCGACTTACGCAAAATTTTTAAAGGATTTATGTACATAGAAGCGTAAGTCAAGAGAATCTGTTTTGAGGAAGGTGGTACACCCTGAGCAGGCTAGTTCTGTTATCCTACACCACCTCCCTCAAAAAAAGAGAGCTCCAGGTGCTCCTTTGATTTCTTGTGTCATTGGAGATTATACCTTTGATAGAGCACTGCTGGATCTGGGTGCATCCATCAACCTATTTCTGACTTGTCTTTACGAGAAGTTCAGATTAGGTGAACTTCAGCCGAGTTTAGTAACACCGCAGTTAGCAGACTGTTCGGTCACAAATCCGCAAGCCATTATTGAAGATGTTATTGTTAAGGTTAAGGATTTCTATTTTCTTGTAGATTTTCTTCTCCTTAACATGGATGTACCTGAAAATCTGAGGAACACACCCATCATTCTGGGGCGTCCGTTCCTGGCTACTGCCAAGGCCAACATTAACTGTGAGAGCAGTAGCACGGAAATCGCCTTTGGGGATCAAAGAATGAAATTGGATATTTTTAAGGCGATTAACAAATTCAAGGATTGTGGATTTATTGAGGAACTTAAGGACGATAATGTAAATATTGAAACTTGTATGGTGGTTTCTGCATTTGAAAGTTCCTCCTCTGATGATGATGATTTGGACCCGCAACCATCTATGGTAGACCTGCCATCTTTTGAAGAGGTTATTGATTTTGTTCACTCTCAACCTCTTCCTCTTGATGAGTCTTCATCAGCTTCCTCCTTACCTTCAATCATCAACCTGCCCCAACTTGAACTGAAACCATTACCTGAGAATCTAAAATATCAGTTTTTAGGACCACATAAGATGCTACCTATGATTATCAGTGCTAAATTAACAAAGGAGCAGGAGATTAAACTAATTAAGGTCCAAAAGGAACACAAGGAGGCAATTGGTTGGACCATTCATGACCTTAGGGGGATCGAGCCATCTTATTGCAATCACAGAATATTTTTGGAAGATGGATCCCACCCTTCTCGCCAAATGCAGAGGAGATTAAATCCAAATATGCGAGAAGTGGTCAAGAAGGGGATTATCAAGTGGCTCGATGCAGGAATCATTTATCCAATCTCTGATAGTCCTTGGGTAAGTCCCGTGCAAATTGTCCCCAAGAAAGCCAAGATTACTGTTGTGACTAACGAGAAAGGAGAATCTGTCACAACTCATTTATCTTCCTGTTGGAGAGTCTGTATTGATTACTGGAAGCAAAACACAGCCACGAAAAAGGATCATTTCCCTTTGCCTTTTATTGATCAAATCCTTGAAAGACTAGCCAGGTAGAAGTACTTCTATTTCCTTGATGGCTACTCGGGATACAACCAAGTCCCTATTCATCCCGAGGATCAGGAAAAGATGACTTTCACCTGTCCCTACGGAACCTTTGCTTTCCGTAGGATGCCATTCGGCTTATGCAATGCACCTGCGACTTTTTAAAGGTGTATGCTGGCCATATTCTCTGACATGGTGGGAGAGTTTATGGAAGTCTTCATGGATGATTTCTCTGTTTTTGGAGAATCGTTTGACTCTTGTCTAGCTAATCTTGAAATGATTCTTAAATGATGCATCAAAACAAGACTAGTCCTTAGTTGGGAGAAGAGTCATTTCATTACACAAGAAGGCATCATCTTGGGTAATGTAATCTCTGAACGGGGAATTGAAGTGGACAAAGCTAAGGTTGTTGCTATCGCTAAACTTCCTCCTCCCACATTTGTCAAACAAATTCGATCATTTCTTAGTCATGTGGGATTGTATACGAGATTCATCAAGGACTTTTCGAAGGTTGCTCATCCTTTAAGCAATCTTCTCACCAAAGAAACACGGTTTGATTTCGATGAATCTTGTTATAAGGCATTTGATTTTCTTAAAATGGCAGTCACTTATGCTCCAATGTTGCAACCACCAGTTTGGACAAACCCTTTTGAGATCATGACCGACGCTTCTGATTACGCGGTAGGGGCTATTTTGGGTCAAAAGATTGATAGGAAGCCCTTTGTCATCTACTATGCTAGTAAAACTCTGGACGAGGACCAAAGGAATTACACTGTTGCTGAGAAGGAATTATTACTTGTAGTATTTGCTTTGGAGAAATTCAAGGCGTCATCATATATACCAACCACTCGGCCTTGAGACATCTCTTGGCCAAAAAGGATGCCAAACCCTGGCTTATTCAATGGATTCTTCTGCTTCAAGAATTTGATCATGAAATCAAGGATAAATCCTGGGTACAAAATGTGGTGGCGGATCATCTGTCGAGACTTCTGAGTGATTCTTCTCGTTCGAACATTCCGATTGTTGAAACTTTTCCGGACGAGACCATCCTTACAGTCTCAAGTGTTCAAACCCCATGGTTTGCTGACATCGTTAATTATTTGGTTGTTGGTCAAATCCCCTAGGATTGGACCAAGCAACAACGGGATAGACTCAAATCTAAGGCCAAATATTACTTCTGGGAGGACCCTGAACTGTACCACATCGGCTCTGATCAGATTATTTGCCAATGTGTTTCGGAGAACGAATTCAAGAGTATACTCGAGTTCTGCCATACATCTACATGTGGTGGACACTTCTCCGGCAAAAAGACGGATGCAAAAATTTTGCAATCTGGATTCTATTGGCCATCTTTATTCAAGGATGCCCAGGACTTCTCGAGGTCGTGTTCCCGATGCCAGGCACTCGGGAGCATAACCAAGAGAGACATGATGCCTCTAAACCTGATTCTTCCCATCGAAATCTTCGACATTTGGGGCATCGATTTCATGGGACCCTTCCTCCCTTCATTTGGACATCAGTACATTCTCGTCGCTATTAATTACATGTCCAAGTGGATCGAGGCTACTCCCACCCGAGCCAATGACCACATGGTGGTCATAGATTTTGTCAAGAAGATCATTTTTAGTCGGTTTAGGATTCCAAGGGCCATCATCAGTGATGGTGGCACTCATTTCACTAATACCCAGTTTCGTAATTTGCTGGCAAAATATAGGGTTAATCACAGAATCTCCACACCTTACCATCCCCAGACGAATGGACAAGCCGAGATCTCCAATTGGAAGATCAAGAATATTCTGTAGAAAATGGTTAGGCCTGATCGCAAAGACTGGACTCAAAAGCTTGAGGATCTCTTTGGGCCTACCGTATGACGTATAAAATGCCCATAGACATGTCTCTGTTTCATCTGGTGTATGGAAAGGCGTGCCATTTACCCATAGAAATTGAACATAGGGCATTCTGGGCAATCAAGTAGTGCAATCTAGATCTGAGTTTAGCAGAGAAGACCAAGAAACTCCAACTATCTGAGTTGGAGGACCAAAGAAATGATGCGCACGAGAATGCCAAGATCTACAATGCTCGGACCAAAGCTCTTCATGACCAATTTATTTCCCGCAAGAGCTTTGAGCCGAACCAGAAGGTCTGGCTCTTCGATTCTCAACTCAAGCTCTTTCCTGGCAAACATAGGTCGAAATGGAACGATCCGTTCATTATTGATTAGATATTTCTAAACAGGGCTGTTTAGATCTCTCATCTTAAGATGGGTAATTCATTCAAAGTCAACGGTCAATGTCTAAAGTCTGTTCTTGACCGTACCATTCCAGAACCCGTCTCAAACACGGTTGCTTTCGCCATGTTGTGACTTCTTTGGCTGGACTACGCCTAGCTGACGGCATTAAACTCGACAGTTGTACAGTCTGACTTAGAGCTGATCCGAGCTTCATATTCAGGTGATGTCTTCTGCATTCTATCCTTCCTTTCATGTCTTTTATTCTCAATGCAGACATTGCATCAACTAGGCATGGGGGGGTGGATTCATTTTTGAATCATTTTGTCAGCTCTGTGGAATTCTTGTAAATTCTATTTGTCTTCTTATATATGCATAAAAAAAAAATTGAATTAGGAAGGAATACTTGGACATTAGGACCTTTCAATCTTAGGAAATATTAAAGTAGGATCTAAACACTAAGACCCTTCAAGTTTTTGGGCTTAATCAGTCGGGTATCCACTAAAACGTGGATTTGTTTATTGAGTCCTTGCCATCCTGAATTATATTTTAATTTAATTAAATAAGTTTGGGTGATAAGTACACCACTTATCAACCTACCCTCTGATTTGAGGGAACTTTAAGTCTAAGCATCTACACACTATTCATCACTGACTCGTTGTTCGGCAATTTTAACGGAAATTGGGTAGCTAATGAACCTTCTAGGGTGATATTACTGGCAAGTTATCATGGGTAACAGCCCATAGGTAGGTTGTCCAGAGCCCAGTCACTGGACCACTCTCTTCTTGCTGCCTTTAGGTAAATCATAGGCCAAGGAAGCCACCTACTTAAACAGAAAGAAAAAGTAAAAAAGAAAAGAAAAAGAAAAAGATAAGGAGAAAAAGAAAAAGAAACAAAAGAAATAAGCCACACTTCGCCGCACGAGTATGGCTGGCAAGTTGTCGATGGTAACAGCTCATCAGGTGGTTGTCCAGAACCAAAAATGCACTAAAAATTCCCAAAACACTTAAGAAGAAGTGAAGTAGAATAAGCCGGGGAGATATACACTGGATTCACCTTTGTGTTGACCCCATAAAAAAATAAAAGTAGGGAGAAAGCTACTGGTTGTAAAGATACACCTTTAGGTAGAACTCTCTTTTTAAGATCTCCTAAGGGTGTAGAAACCCGAAGTCTGCTTTGATTGCCGATCAACGAGTCTATCACATTCACAAAAAGATGCTTATAACTTAGGGTTCTTATCAAATCTTGGGTGGGTTGAGTGGCTGTAGAAGCCACTCTATAACCCTAAACTCAAAAATCCCAAAAAAAAATAGAAAAGAAGAAAAAGTGAAAAAGAGATCTATCTGTGAATAAGGCGAGGGCTTGAGGCGGTCTGCACTTTGGCAGATACCCAAGCGCTATTGTGTCTTTGAAAGTTCAGGTCCTAAGTAAAAATTTCTTAATGTTGAAAATGACTTATGCTCAAGTAATCCAACCCTAATTCTTTTATAAATAGCATGTAGTTTTTGCTAGGGACTAGCAAAAGATAGGCATGGTGGTGTGATATGCATACATCTGATTAACCTAAAATGTCTATTAATTCATGTTCTTAGTACCATATTAGCATCATACATTGTCAATATTGCATAACATGCATAATCATGCATTTAGGTCAAGTTGTATAAATTGTATAGTAATTGTCTCCCTTTATGGTCTGGGACAGGGCGATGTCTTATCGGGGCCTTAGATAGAAGATCCAACCATACAGATCTGATCAGGGCGATGATTGGAGTTCAACGACTCCAAGATCGCCCTAATCGGACATTCGTAGCACCAGATAGAGATAGAGGAACCCTAGAGATCAAGGGCCAAGATGGTGCTAATCTGCACCTCAAACAACAAATTCGACAACACGGATGGGTTTGGATCGACGATTGTATCCCAACAGCGCAAAAATCGATCCAATCCGACACCCGTGGCACAATCTACAACACAAAGAAGATGGACGGTCAGGATAGTGACATGTGGCACCATCCCAACCATCTGCACACGGCTGCCACCCCTCCATTCAACTTCTGAAGGCAAAGGCGTGGATGATCTGGGCCATTGGATCTCCATCCAATGGCCGCAGATCACTCACACCTAATTCCTAAAAGAGGCAAAGAAGCCCCCACAGCGCGTTGGTCTAGTGCTCTACGAGCTCTGATAGGCGCACGTTTGAATCTCTCTCAGCCTCCAAATCAAGATTGGCGAGGGTACAAGCATAATTCCGCCACACGATCTTCATCGAGCGGCTCTAAAAGAAGCAATGTGGTGCTATCTCAATGTGTCCAACACCCACGAGCGATCGCACGCCGCTTCGAACGCACGATCAAACACGGGCGTGCAGTAGAGGCGCTGAAGAGGAGCGGGCACACGCCTTTTAAGCTGTTCGATCTATTGATCGGACGGCTGGGAACCTTTGATCATGCGTAGGCATTGAGGCAGTGAAGGCGAGCAGGCGCATGTGGCGTGCGTACGTCGGCCACGTTCAGGCCTTTAGTGACGGATCACTAAAGGTCCTGAATTAATGTTTTTAAAGTTGAAATGTCCAAAATGCCCCCACTCCATGCAACTATAAAAGGAGACTGCTACCCTATGAATTTCTCATCCCTTCCTTCTCCTCTCTCCCTCTTCAAAGCTTAAGAGAAGCTTGTCCCACACCCGGGATGCTCCTCAAGAGCTAAAACCAAGTTTTCACCCCCATTCCAGAAGTAGATCCTGCGATGACGACGACATGCTGCTTCATTCCCATTCTTCCTGCTTCATCCTCCTTCTTGCTCTGTTCCCCGTATTCTAGGCATTGTCCCGTCCGGCTTGTCCTCCAAGCGATCGTCGAGGAGAATAATTTCTCACTCCCTTCTTTTTTCGCTTTCTAGAGTAGAATTTCCTATTTTCTAGTTGTAACAATTTCCCGCTTTCTAGTGTAATCTTTTCCCGCTTTCCTAGTTGTAAAACATTATTTGAATACCAAGTGATTATTCTTTCTCTCTCTCTCTCTCTTATTATTTATATTACTTCCATTGTGATTATTTCACCCTTTAAACAAAAATACAAAAAAATATAACTGCAAATTTTGAGATCGACGTAGCCTCCCTGTGTTCGACATGAAATTTCTTTATGGATTTTTCAGTATAAATTTTATTTGTTGAACGGATTTCTTCACGACTCGAACTACAACGATGGGTTTTCAAATCCAACTCCAAACACGTAGTTTTCCACCTCCAACAGATCACATTAATGGAAGCACCCAAGTCGAGGAGGGCTCAGTCAAAAGTAATGTTTCCTATTGTGCAGGAAATCAGTGGGGCTCCCAGGTCCTACTTCTTAGGGGGTAGCTTGTTTAAGATTAGTGTGCTTGTGTTGTCAGACAAGACTACTCCTAGTGTTTTCAGATTCCACTCTACGCTTCTCTTTATATGAATGCAATAAAGCTTTGGCAAAGGTGGGGATTGATCGAATAGCCGCAAGGAGTAAAATGATTGTCAATTTGAAAGCCTGAAGTAAGGACATCCTTTTCTCCAATTTATCCTCTTACTTTTTCTATTTTCCCATACAACAACAACATACTCCCAAATTAGACTCTGATGTTTCGTTGATTTCATTCTTAGTTGGGAGTCTATAAATCTTGTTATGGGTCATAATGGTATTGACGTGGGGTTGGGTGGGACCCTTGTATCTACTTCCACTCCTCAAGGTGATGGTATTTGTAGTGGTAAAGTGCTATTGGTTGGTGCCTTGGGGAGGGTTGGGCAAAACAGAAAACTCCTGGTTGATTATGGTAGGAACTTGGTTAGCTCCGGGAGTACTAGGGTAGCCTGATAGATAGCATGAGCTTGAGCATGTGGCTCCCCACTATTACCAAACACTTGAGGCCCAGCACCTTGATTCTGCACATTCCTTGGATTTGGTATAGACTGTGATGATAGAGATCTGGGCTATCGGTTATTTGCACTAAGTCTGGATTGCAAGGTGTCCAGCGAAGTTTTCATTTGTTACATGAGCTGGAGCATTGACCCTTGCATTTCTATCATCTTTAGGTTTAAATCAGCCTGCCCGACGAGTTGTTTTGCATTCCACATGGGCTGATTAACCTGATTTGGGGGCAGCTGAGTATATACATGACCCTGACCCATTGGTTGTTACAGTACTTTGTTGTTGGGTTGATATTGGGTCTGCTGCCCTTGATCTTTCCAAGAGAAGTTAGGGTGATTTTTCCAGCCAGAATTATAGGAGTTTGAGTAAGGGTTGGACCTAGCATTCTCTTGTATAGCATAAACATCCTCATAAGATGAGGATGAAGGGTAAGAAGGATCAGCAAAATTGGGATCAAAGACCCCAGTTTGGAACCCATAAGTTTTTGAGAAGTGCTGGCTCGAAGGTTGAGCTGACTCAAGTTGGTTCACAAACTCCCGTCCCATAGGAGCTTCTGAAGAATGGAATCCTGAGCTCTATGATTGAGTGCATCTAGAAGCATTAGAGTTTCCAAGCATCCACTCTTCCATTCATTTAGTAACTAGATCCACCTTATCTAATTTATTGTAGATCAATTCCATATCAAATGTATGAGAATCTTGGACCTCATTGGCATTTGATCTAGTTTGTTGGGATCGATTGAAAGTTTCCATGGAGGCATGGTTTATAGAGTTTTCGCTCATTACCTCAAACAAATCATATGTGCTATCTACGTCTTTGTTGAGGAACTTGCCTCCGCAAGAAGCATCCACATGATGACAAAGTTGATCATTCAACCCATGGTAGAAAATTCACACGAGTTGCCATTTAGGCACCTCGTGGTGTGGACACTTCTGCAACAAATCCTAGAATCTCTCCCAGGACCCATGAAATGGTTCCCCCAGCTGCTGGGCGAAAGTGGTGATTGCCCGTCCCAAAGCATTGGTTCATCCAATTGGGAAGAATTTCTTTAGGAAGGCCAATTTCAAAGCTATCTAGGTAGCAATCAGTCTTCCAATGGTACGATACCATTGTCCGGCCTTATCCCTGAGTGAATGAGGGAAAAGTCTCATTAGCATCTGTTCCACATCCACATTCCACAATTTGGTGGTCTGAACCAAGGTGATCAGATCCTCCAAATGTTGGAATGGGTCTTTTGAGCCAAGCTCATGAAAGTGTTTAATCAAACTCAAAGCCTAGGACTTGATCACAACATCACCAGCAGGGATTGATTAGCCCATATTTATGGGCTATTTAAGTATATGAATGCCTAAACATTATGATATCTTTAACATTTAGATAGCATACATTAGGATGTAAATAAATTAATTCATATTTTTAGCTTAATTGCATAATTCATGTGTTGCATTCATATCTAAATGCATTTAGAGTTAACTTAGAATTTCATGCATTTGATTAGTTAACCAATTAGGTGCATTACATGCATTGTTTTAATTTAACATAGAAGTTAAGGGTTTGTGCATAAATAATCCTAATATTTTATTATTTTATTATTCTTCTTCTTCCACAAGTAACGACTCTACTTCCTCCTCCTGCACCCATTCACTCCTCACAGCTGCCAGCATTCATTCGGCGAGAAGAATGGATCTATTCCCACCTCTTTGGAGTTCAAATGTGTTGGCTGCAGCTACAAGAGAGAGGAGGAGACGACTGTGTTGCGTAGGCCACCGCCCCACTCCACTACTGTGTAGAGAGTGCAACTCTCCTCCACTCCACCACCACCAGCCTCAACTATGTACACAAGTCCACACCACCGCGGGTAGGCGGGGTGACAGACCATCGCGCCACCAGTGGCTTGTCTAGCCTACCATGAGTTCCTGATGTTGACACATTTAGTTAGGTTAAAATGCCTATTCATACATGTTCCTAGCCTTAGATTTGCATTTCATACTATAAATATTACATAGCATGCATCATCCTACATTTAGAGTAGTTGTGTATATTTTAGGTTAATTACATCCTTTTTATGGCCAGGAGGGAAGGAGATTTGTTTCAGGGAGTCGGATGGATGATCTGACCATATGGATCTGATTAGGACGACGATCAGAGTCTAACGCCTCCAAAATTGTCTAGATTGGAATCCCGAAGCACCTTATGCCGTTCGAGGAAGATCAACGGCCAGGGGGCAATGAGACATCATTATGACCTTTGGGTGAGAAATCTGACCATACGAATGGATCCGGAGTGACGATCACAGTCCGACAACGTGGAAATCACCTCGATCCGAGTACCGTGGCACCCTCTACAACAGAAAGAAGATGGACGACCCAGATGGCGCCACGTGACGCCATCTACACCGCCCATTATCAGTTGCGCCCCATAAGATGAAGGAGAGCCATGCCAAATCACAACCATTGGATCTCCATCTAACAGTCGAGGGCTCGAGCCATCTGATCGCTCTGCTCGACAATCCAACGCCTCAGCACAGTGAGTGGAGCTTCCTCTCCCATCCAATGAGTGCACATTCGAAACCCGGTCGCTGCGCCCAATTTTGCTAGCGCGAGCATGTTTCGATTGCACCCGTTGGATGCCATCAAGAGGCAAAAGCTTCGCCACATAGCACTGCTCGATGCGCGTGGTTCGTGCACACAAGATTTGACGCATCGATAGATGGGCGCAAACTCAAGCGCATGATCTAGAGCGTCCATCAAAGATCCAACGGTCCTGCTTCATCATGCGCACGTCAGCAGCTATGAGTAGGCGTGTGCGTGGTTGGTGCCAACCTTCAGCAACAGGTTGGCGGGCCTTTAGTGACACTTGCAGCTGTCACTAATTGCCTGTAAGCGCGAAGACAGCTGCGAGCGTGAGCGGTGGGGGCGCAATCTTCAGCGACAGCTGCAGGGGTCTTTAGTGATGCTTGCTGCTATCACTACAACCCTCTACACGAATTTCTTCCTCTTCCCTCCACTATAAAAGGACCCTTACACCCCCCATTCCTCTTCATTTCTTCCTTTCTTCCTCTCACCACCTCTAAGGCTCTAGAGAGAGCTTGTCCCAAGCCCGAGGTGCTCCTCTAGAGTAGAAAACAAACATTTGTTCCTGCCTCTCATCCCCCTTCATGAAGCATCCCATGGCGGTCTTCTCACCTCCCTTCGGGAAGAAGATCCTCGCCGCGATGCCTTCTTGCCCCGCCCTCCATCCTCTAGCTTCATCCTCGTTTGTTCCGCTCCTCACCACCTTCCTTCAGGCAACGTCAAAGAGACTCATCCTCCAAGCGATTGTCGAGGGGGATTTCTCTCACCTATCTCTATCTTTATTGCTTTTGTAGTATAGTTTTCCTGCTTTCCTAGTTGTAATAAACACTTCATTATATAAATACATAATTGTTTCTCTTTTTTTGTCTCTCTCCATTTTTCTTGCAAGTAGATTAGCAAGATTTCATCAACCTAATCTCTTGCCCTATTAAAAATACCAAAGAAATTTGAAAAGACAAAAATAACAAAAACAAATAGAAAGCGAAATGCGTATCTTTCAAAACCAAACATTCGCCGCCCCATGTTCGACCCGGGACTAACTTTTCGAGTTTCAATTATAAATTTTTTCTGATCGACAAGTTTTCTGGTGAATCAAACTACGACGACGAGTTCTCAAAACCCGAATCCCATCCACTTGTGAATCCAACGCAATCATTTTGGCGTCGTTGCCGAGGAGGCAACACTCTTTGGTTTCTTTTCCATATTTTTTCGCCTTACTTAACTTTTATCTCACTTTTTCTTTGACCTTACTGTGATTGCAGGTACTCATCTGAGGTGGGTCAAAGCGGTTAGATCAAAGAAAAGTGCAGATGAAGGTTTTGTAAGTTTATCCCATCACCCCCACCCTAGATTTCATTTTTCCACATTAATAACTCAAACCCAAATCAACTCAGGTGTTTTCATAAACCCTATGATAGATCTTGGTTGTTTGATTGTCACTCCACTCCCCTCACCCACCTGCATATATTAAAAAAGAATTTAAAAAAAAACTCTTCTCTTGTGGGATTTAATTAAACGAGACACACTTAACACCCACAAATTCTTATCCTAAGGAGCATAATCACTTTGATTCTACAACTTAACCTAGATATGACCTATGGACTCGGTACACTTAAACTCAATACACATAAGTGAGTAGAAATCTGAATAGGTTAAACATTCTTGTGTGCCTTAACTAAGTGGTGCAACAGGCCAATTGATTAAGCTATTTAGGCCGCACCACTTAAGATAAAAGCGATCCATCAAGTAGCTTGCCACTTAAAATTGATTTTTAGGACTGAACCAGGAACTCCACATTTTCTAATTTTTAAAGGAATACATCATCACTAATGCTTTCAAAATCTGGAGTGTTCTATTGAACCTTGATTGAACGAACCTAAAAATTAAACCCTAAAAGCTACTAAACAAGGTTAAACTCTAAAAGACACATCATCAAATAACCTTATTTGCAAACTCTGGTTGTGCACGCACACACATTTGAATCGATCATTAAGGGTGCAACCAATCTAAAGGGCCTATCACATTCCAAAAGCACAATCATCCCAAGCCTAAGTAAAACTAATTAGACATTGGCCTTAAGGATTGATTCGCTCTTCGAGGCATAGATTGAGATTTTTTTGAACAACCATTAATCTACTTCTACTAGTCTATCTGATGTCTAGCTAGGGGAGTAACATCAAACAACCATGGCTGGGGGGTACATTAGGAACTGGAGGTGCAAGCCAAAGGAAGAACCTTCTACCTAGCCCCTCCCTCTAACTGGTTGGATTGACTGGATAGAAGTAGAGCAAATCGTTTAGAATCTCAAGATGGGTCCTGGGAGTCTATAGGTCATTAGGCTAACCTACCTAAGGACAAGGTTAATTACTTGTATTGCAGGGCTCCTTTCTTTCTTCTAATTTCCCTCCTACTCTACCATGTATCCTTCCACATCCTACATGCATTTCTCATCCTATCCTCCTACCACCACTTATCCCCAAGATGATTACTATCCCAACTTGACTTATAATTACCCATCCAGTTGCCGAGATAACTTTGATTAGGGATACGATACCGGACCTCAATGTCCAGGGCCTAACCCTGGACAACAAGACTATGATTACTATCCTTCCCAAAGCTACAAGGATTATAGATCTTTATCCTTTGATCACTAAACCAACCTGATCTACAATCAAGAAGGATATAATGATGATAACACTTGCCCTCCCTAGTATTCCACCGAATATAGGTCACCACCATTCTTTGAACAACCTAGAACAACCTACTATCAGGGAGCACCACGAGAACCTTAATATCTTGACTCCCCTAGATTTTACCTGAACTCACCCAACCCTAAACTGAACCAATCAGTTCAGGTGAACCAGATCCAGGATAGGGTGTTGGCTAATTTGAGGAACACTATACAATCTTTAGAAGCTTAGCCAACATCGTGTAGTGAAGCATTGGAGCCTATTATCAAAATGATTGATGAACTTAATAGTTCTACATTGGATTGGCTCCAAGATGTTAAGGATAAGGGCCCAGGTGAATTTCTACTTTGGGAGTTGTCAAGGTTGAGGGTGAAATTTTTGGTTGCCCTAGTCAAGTCATGGGATGATTCTCAAGATGAACCTTATTCAGGAGAGCCAATGTCTGAACCCACTTAGGTGCCTGTCAGGGGGGATACATTTTCTGAGACCAACGATGACCAGGTTGGGCTAGAGCAACCCATTCAGGATGAACCGATTGATACACCCAAGATCCCCAAGCCAGGGAGTGAGGAAAAATATCTCTTTGAACCAAGAAATGACAATCGATTTTTAGACGTATATAAATGAGGATCATGAATTCTTTGACTCTGATGGTGAAGAATCTCTTAGTGAAGTCTCACTTAAGCGTAAGGAAGTTGATTTTAGTGAGACAAACGGGCCTGAGGAATCTCATGAGCCATTTGACAGCCTAATTATAGAGGAATTTGATTCAGTTGGGGTTAACTTGGAGGATCCGAATCCTGATGATTCAATTAGTGACCCCATTCCTCATCCGCACCCTGAAGAGCTAACTTTTGAAATCATTATGCCCAAGTCAATCATGATTCAGCCACAATTGTTGGACTTGGGTATTTTAGATGGGGTATACAACGATTTGGAGGTCTTGGAAATATTGATTTTAAAGGATAGGAATTTGGCAATGAAAATTTGGAAGGCTAACTCATAGGGAAACACAATTTTGGATCTAAGGGTTCCTATTGACCTAAAACCAAGCTCAAAATCATTGATTACCTTTTTGAGTTGAAATCTAAAAGGACATCCGAATCTATTGAACCATCTCTTCCCATTGTCCGACACTTTAGTCTTGGGTTGCATACTACAAAACCATAGGCCCAGCCCTGCAAGCTCAACAATCTTCGATTTTGGGTGATTTTCACCCAAAACCTGAGAACCACTCAACCCTGGGGCATGGGTCTGTACTATAATCTGGTCCACATTTGTGGACACCTACTGGCATGTCCTGTGATCAATATTTTTATTTTGATTCTGACCTGCACTTGTGAAATCCTAATTTCTTCTTTGTTTGTATTTTATGCCTAGATGAAGGCAATAAATTTAGCACGTGTGTATATTCCACATTCTCTGCAGAGTTGACCGAATAATCATGAAATTCAGGTGATATTCTGTAATTATTTTTACAATGAGGACATTGCATCATTTATGCATAGGGGGTGGATACTTAATCCTGAAATTATTTCGTTAGGTCTATAGAATTTCTTTTATTTTCTTTAAAAAGATTTGAAAATTCAAAAAGACAAGAAAAAAGGGCAAAAAATAGAATTAGGAGAAGATAACTTTGGCTTTTGGAAGTTATTAACTTTAAGAAATGATACTTTAGGACTTGAACACTTAAACTCTTCAGGTCTTTGGGTTTAATTAGCTCGGGTGTCCACTCGAATGTGGACTTAGTCTCGAGTCCTTGCCAATTAAATTTCAACTTTAATCTAGTAAATAAATAGGGATGATAAGTACATGACTTATCAACTCGCTCTCTGATTTGAGGGGATTTTAAGTCTAAGCATCTACACACTATTCACACCGACTCACTTTCTGATAGTTTTTATGAAAATTGGGTAGCTAATGAACTATCTAGGGTTGTATGGCTGGTAAGTTGTCGTGAGTAACAACCCATTGGCTGGTTGTCCAGAGCCCAGCCACAAGACCAGTTTCTTCATACTGCCTTTAGGTAAATCTTAGATCAGGGAAGCCACATACTTAGGAAAAAGAAAAAAAAAGTTACCCAAAAAGAATAGAAAATAAAAAAAGAAGAAAATAAAAAAATAAAAACCACACTTCATTGCACGAGTATGGCAGGCAAGTTGCCGCAGGTAACAGCCCATTGGCTAGTTATCCAGAGCCCGTCTCACAAAATGCGCAATAATTCCCAAAACACTTAGGGAAGAAGCAGGGAAGTAGAATAAATCAGGGAGATATACACTAGGTTTGCCCTTATGTTGACCTCATAAATAAAAGTAGGGAGAAAGCTACTATTCGAAAAGATAAATGACAGAAAGCCTTTTTCGCGCATTTGGAAGTCGTCGGAAATCGTAGTATAGTCGCGCAAAAAACGTTCATCAAAAATTGATTTCTAAAGATAACGAGACTTGAGTCCCGGTCGTTCATCTCTGGGAGGCGTTGCTTTTACTTTTGAAATCGATCTTTTTGCCGCTCTACTTTGTTTAGAATCGCATGCCGGTTCGTGATTATTACATATTTATGTATGACATGCTTTGTTGCAATAATATTAAGAGTTAGAAACAGGCAACATTAATCACGCAAAAGATAATAGCAATCATTAAGCTCATGCTGATTTCATCATTCATTTGGGAGTTGTTGTACAAGGAATCTAGAGGAAAGCTTGTACATAAATGCTTGAAAATTAAATCTAGCTACCAGAAAATGATCGCATACAAGAATCGATGGGAGGATTTCTCATGCATCATTGGGGGAGAAGTAAGACTACACTACTAAGCAGTAAATAAACGCAGTAAATACACAAAGGGAATAATCTAAATCTAGCAGAATGGAAGGGCATTCAGGGGTGGTCCCCGATGGCCTTTGAGTGGTTGAGAGAAGGAGGGGCGGCCCATGGAACTTAGGCTGGCCCTTAGAGAGAGGTTGGGGAGCTGATCCAGCTTCCTGGCGTGGAGATGGTGGCCTCCATGGTGGTGCTCAACTCGTGGAGGTGGAGTGGAGATGGAAGTGGCTATTCTAAGTGGAATGGATGCAAAGGAAGTGAATGAGTGCAAATGGCCACCCAAGGGGTCTTTTTATAGACCTAAGGGAAGCTCTCTAGAAAATTATGGAATTCTCTAGAGAGGCCTATGGTGGGAGCTCATGGGAGAGTGAGAGAGAGAGGGTGGATGGTGGTTTTTAGATCCACCAAATGTGGATCTAAAAATTGAATGGCTCTTGGTTGCTAATTTTGGCAACCAAGGCAACCACGCATGGTAGAGAGTTCTAGAGAACTCTAGGCTAGATATTTTCGTGTGGATGGTGTGTGTGGGTGTGTGTGGGTCGAAACTTAGGTGGCTAGGTTGATTAGGTTGGGTTCTAGTGGGTTTAGGTCAAGGTAGGTCTCAAATTAGGGTTATAAACCCTAATTCACTAAGGTAAAGTGAAATTAAACTTAATACAAGTTTGATTGGGTGTGTGTAAACTTAATTGAGAGTAAAGCAACTCAATTAAGTTAGGTCTAGGTCAATTGGACTCTCACTGAGTCCAATTGGATAGTGTGTGCTAAGATCAGGGCTCAATTGGACTCAATGAGTCCAATTCAATAGGCTAATGGAATTGACTAAGATCCAAGTCAATTAGGTTTAGTGAGGACCTAATTAGGTCCTTACGGAGGTCTAGAGGTGATGTAATAGGGTTAGGGCACCTTAATTTATGTTCATATGGGGTTGGAATTGGGTTTAGGGACCTTGAGATCCAAGATCAAGGCTTAAATTTCATAACAGGAATTGGAGAGCAGTATCAGACGTCTAATAATAGAATCAGATGTCTTATACTAAAAAATCAGAAGTCCAGACTTGTTGTCTAGACGTCCAATCAGAGTCAGGAAGGATTTCGGGTTCTATTTTGGGTATTCTGCAGAAATTGGACGTCTGACAAAGTGTCTGGACGTCCAATAACACTGCAGAAGTGGGTTTGAAGTGTGCCGGAGTTGGCTAAGGGTCGTGGACGTCCTATAACTTATCTGGACATCCAGATAAGGGTTGGAACTAGGGTTTTATGGCTTCCTAGGGTGTTGTGACCTAATATAAGGGTGGCTAAGGCTTGGGGAAGTCTCTAGGCTATCTTAGGGCTAGGATGGACCTAAGCTCTTCACAGTTTACTGCTTTATTTCTACTTAATAGAATAGCAAATTTTTAACCCCCTTACATTATTATTCCTACATCTAAACTAGGCCTTCTGCCCCAGCTCCGCTACAACTCCTGTTATTCCTGATCTAGCTTCAGATCCAGCTCTTGATCAGCTTATTGCCTGCAATTGACATAATGCACTTAATCAGCACATTATAACATTATTTCATGCATAGCTAAAGGAAAGCAATAAAGGTGCAGATAATGCGTATGCATGCATTAATAACCCTAACTTATGCTAAGTCCTAGCCTAATTTAGGTCAATTAAGACCTATGATTGTTGCGCAATCAATAAACCTTTAGGCAAGGTCACCTAGGGTCACAGAAACTCGAAGTCCATTTTAATGGTCATCTAGTGAGCCATTCACTCTTTTCACTAGATGCTTAGCACTTAGAGTCCTTTTTGAGTCTTAGGTAGGTAGGGTAGCCATAAAAAGTTATCCCGAAACTCTCAAACTCTAAAAGTTCAGAAAATAAACAAAAGAAAAGAAGAAAAAAAAAATGTATCTTCCCTTTTCAAATAAGGTGAGGACTTACGCGGTCTGCATTCTGGAAGACACCAAGGTACTATTGAGTTTTCGTAGTTTAAGACCTTAGTTGAAATTTTATATTGTTAACAAATGACTTAGGCCTAAGCGATCGAGTCCTAATTCTATTTTCATCCATAGCATGAAGTTTAATTTTGCTAGGGACTAGCAAAAGATAGGTATGGGACTATGATGTAGACACATTTAATTAGGTTAAAATGCCTATTCATGCATGTTCCTAGGCTTAGATTTGCATTTCATATTATAAATATTGCATAGCATGCATCATCTTGCATTTAGAGTAGTTGTGTATATTTTAGGTTAATTACATCCTTTTTATGGCCAGGAAGGAAGGAGATTTATTTCAGGGCCTTAGATGGATGATCTGACCATATGGATCTAATCAGGATGACGAACGAAGTCTAACGCCTCCAAAATCGTCTAGATCAGATTCCCGTAGCACCTTATGCGGTCTGAGGAAGATCAACAGCCAGGGGGCAATGTGACACCTTTACGGGCTTCAGTTGAAAACTCTGACTGTGTGGATGGATCTAGAACGATGATCATAGTCCAGCCTTGCAAGAATCACATTGATTCGAGCACCGTGGCACCCTCTACAGCAGAAAGGAGATGGACGACCCAAATGGCGCCACATGGCACCATCTAGACTGCCCAATATCAGCCACGCCCCATGAGCTAAAGGAGAGGCACGCCAAATCACAACCGTTGGATCTCCATCCAATGGTGGAGGGCTCGAGCCATCTGATCTCTCCGCTCGACAATCCAACACCTCAACACAGCGGGTGGAGCTTCCTCACCCATCTAATGAGCATGCGTTCGAAGCCCGATGTTGCGCCCAATTTTGCGAGCACAGGAGTGATTTGATTGCGCTCGTTGGATGCCATCAAACGGCGGAAGCTTGGCCACGTGGTGATGCTTGATGCGTGTGGTCGTGCACGCAAGATTTGACGCGTTGACAGATGTGCTATCGCACGTGCCGGTGGGAGTGAACTCAAGCGCGTGATCTGGAGCATCCATCAAAGATCCAACGGTCAAGCTTCATCCATGCGTGCGCCAGCAGCTATGAGCGAGTCGTCCTCCAAATGACCGTCGAAGGGGATTTCTCTCACCTATCTCTATCTTTATTGCTTTTGTAGTATAGTTTTCCTACTTTCCTTATTGTAATAAACACTTCATTATAAAAATACATGATTGTTTCTCTCTCTGTCTCTCTCTTTTTTTTTTGCAAGTAGATTGCTAGATTTCATCGATCTGATCTCTTGCCCTATTAAAAATACCAAAAAAATTAGAAAAGACAAAAATGACAAAAACAAATAAAAAGCGAAATGCATATCTTTCAAAACTAAATGTTCACCTCTCCGTGTTTAACCCAGGACACACTACTTTAATTTTCGTTATAAATTTTATCTGATCGACAGATTTTCTCTCGAATCGAACTACGACGACGGGTTCTCCAAACCCGAATCCCATCCGCATGCGAATCCGACGCAATCAGTTCCTCACCTCCATCACCAGCAACCACCACCATCAACACCACCACTACCTCCACACACCACCTTTACTTTCATCTTCCCCACCAATTAAGATGTCCGAGAAATTTCCCCGACATCTGAAGCCCCTCCCCATCTCCACGCCCCATCACCTTCCTCTTCATTTTCTTCTCCTTTATTCTTCTCCTTCTGCATTGTTCATCTTCTCCACGAAGGACCCAACATTCCCAACCCCGCAACCACATGCATCGCCCACTCCCACGCCCATGCCACAAGCAACCACCGACCAGCACTCCCGCATGCCACCAGCTTCTCACGTGCGTCCTTATGCATGCCCTCATGGCACGACCAGTCTGTGCACTCTCCACCAGCAACGCACGGCCAGCAGCTCTACGCACCACGCCTTCCTTCGCTCCATGCACGGCCAGCAGCAACTCTAGCGCACAATAGCAGCCACGCCTTCTCCTCTGCACATGCACAACCTCCACAAGCGAGCTCCTCACAGCAGTAACATCGCCTGCCTTCGGCCGTAAGTGGAGCAACTCTACACAGCAGCAACAAACCCTCTACCGCCGCACTCTCCACTCCGTCCCACCAACTCCAGCCACCATCTCCTGTGCTGCCACCACTGCCGAAAGCGCATCCGCCTCGCCTAGCTCTGGTGAGCTTCACACCTCCTCCATGAATGAGCTCAAGACAAAAGAAATCCCCTATTTCTTATTTAGTTAAATTTTACAAAACATGCCATTGCCGAGTTCACATTTTATCATTTAAAGATTAGTTATTATGTTGAATTTATCAGAACACCCTTGCCTTTCAATGAAAATACAATTTCAGCATGATCATACCTTCTTATCTTAATTTAAAGGTAGATTTGGCTCGATTTCTTAACGAAATTAATAGTGAACATCGATGTTTGATCCTTGCGAGTTTGTAATAACCATTGCCTCACTGTGGATACGACCCGCTCTTCTTGAGTGCTAATTTTAATTATTTTGAAAAGCGATTTTCCACTACTTACATATTAATTTAATGTGTCATTTTATGTGCGAAACAACAAAAGCAAAAATCATCATTTAGGCACCTCGTGGTTTATAAAGTTTTTGCTCATTGCCTCAAACAAATTATACGTGTTATCTATGTCTTTGTTGAGGAAATTGCCTCCGCAAGAATCATCCACATGATGACGGAGTTGATCATTCAATCTGTGGTAGAAAATATTCACAAGTTGACATTTAGGCACCTCGTGGTGTGGACACTTCAGCAGCAGATCCTAGAATTACTCCCAGGCCCCATGAAACGGTTCCCTCGGCCGCTAGGCGAAAGGGGTGATTTCCCGTCACAAAGCATTGGTTCGTCCAATTGGGAAGAATTTCTTTAGGAAGGTCGATGTCAAAGCTATCCATGTAGCAATTGGTCTTCCAATGGTATGATACCAATGTCCGATCTTATCCCTGAGTGAATGGGGAAAAGTCTCATGAGCATTTGTTCCTCATCCACATTCCGCGATTTGGTGGTCTAAACCAGGGTGACCAGATCCTCCAAATGTTGGAATGGGTCTTCTAAGCCAAGCCTGTGAAAGTGTTTAATCAAACTCAAAACCTGGGGCTTGATCACAACATCACTAGTGGGGATCACAACGCCAAGATGATCCTCATAATTTGAAGGATCATAAAAATCCTTCAAGGGTCGAGTGCCCTGACCATTCATCCATTTGAACCATTGCTGCATCTGCTGCGATTCTTCCAACTACCTCTGAATTAGCTCCTGTTGGTTCGAGGGCGAGGGAGGTGGTTGTTGATCAGCCATGGGATTTTCTTGGCTATAACTCAACCTCTGCCTCCGAGAATGGTCTAAAGGTCCTTCCAGGAGAGGATTCAATGACCTCCTTCCAAGCATGCACTAGAAGGAAGTTAGAAGGATGGGGAAGAAGGAACCCTGCAAAAAAAAAAATACAAGCCTGTCCTTAAATTAGGTAGCATAAGGACCTATGTTTCAAAATAAACTCTAACCACACAACGAATTTGGTGTTGTCCTTACTCCCGAAGGTGGCAAAGTTGGGCCAACGAAGCAGAGGGAGCGTGTCCCGAGGGTTGCTAATTATGCCAAACCCCTGCTTGCTTAAGTCATTTGACAATCGAGCCCCCCAACTTAGCACCTTTTGAAGTAAGCTAACGTCACTAATTCGAAATGCATTCAAGAGATTACCCTAAAACAAACTCAATGAATCCTAGGGCCAACGTCTACTCAATTTTATTTGAGGCCAGGGATAATAGTTCTTACGGTGCTTACAGAATGTGATGGGTTTTTGTAAGGTGAATTTTAAGGTTCGAATCTTGCTTAGTAACTTTTAGGATTTAAATATTAGGTGCATTCAACCAAGTTTTGTGAGGCAAACCAAGTCTGAAAGAATGAGTTCAAGTATTTTCCTTTATAAATCAAGAAAATATGGAGTGCCTGGCTTGACCTAACTATTTGAATCCTATGGAGTAGCTACAAGATGATTCAGTTTTAAATTGATTATGTGGTGTGGCCCAAATAGCTCAAACAAGTGACCCAGATGCACCACCAATTAAGGCACACAAAAGTGATTAACCTAATCTGATTTCTACTCTTTTATGTGTTGATTTATGCGTGTACCGGTTTCACAGGTCAGAACCCCAGTTGAGTGCCTCAAGTGTGGGTGTGTATAGTATGTGTGTTACTTTCATCCCACAATCAGATTAGATATATATTTTTTAATTTTCTTTTTATGTGGGTGGGTAAGATGAGTGGAGGTGGCAAACAAGACAAACAACTTCTATCCTAGAGTTCATGGAAACACCTAAGTAGATTAGGTCGTGATTATTAAGGTGGCAAAATGAACTAGTGAGTGGGGAAGTGGGAGGGAAGCTTACAGAAATCTTTACCCGCACTTTACTCCAATCTACCGCCTTTAGCTCCTCGATCAGTGTTATTAGGCAAATTAGGAGTTTAATGTTTCGTCGTCGTAGCACACTCCTAAATAGCTCATTCAACAAATAAAATTTATAACTCAGAATCTATAATGGAGCCCAAGTTGAACACAGGAAGCAAATGTAGAATTCACAACATTAATCACATTCAGAATCAATGAGCATAATTAATTGAGCATTCAAATAGATATTCAATGAATAATAACCTATCACATTAGTTATTTAATGAAATCCAATGTATCTAGAGACAAAAAGAATGGAGAGAATCTAAAAGGTGGTGATTTAGATCACCAATTAGATCCTCTAATTAAGCATGTATTCAATATTTCAATTCAACCTTAACCATTGTATTTAAATAATGCTCAATCAGACGATAGACTTTCCCTTCAGACAACTTAAGTGCACAAGGCTCTTCAAAGCCTTTCTCTTCTTCTTCTTCTCTCCTCTTCTTCTTTTTCACTTCATCTTCTCTTTCTTCTTAGAACCTTCACTTCTTCTTCAGACCTTCCCTTTATTTTCTTCTTTTTGATCCTTCTCTTTCATAGCACAGGGGAGCCAAGGCCTTTAGCGACTAAGTGTCGAATAGAGCACAAGAGAGCAAAACCCTCCCCCCTCTCTCTCAAATGTTCCTCCTCCTCTTCTCTCTTAAAGACCCCAGCAAGTGTATAGTTGAATCTAGGTATTCGAGTCGAAAGTAGGGACTAGGGCTACCGGGTGTGAGAGGTGGCCGAGGAGTGAGCAAGTGTAAGTAAAGAGGGAACCAACCCCTCATGTGCTGGGCAATAGAGCCTAGCCACAAAAATAATATAAGTGATGTTGCACATTCTTCTGCACCCAATGTGGGACTATCCCCACTGCTTCTTCGCTTGTGTGCAACTGCTACATAGCCTTCTCCAATGAGCATATCTATTGAGGCCTCTAGTCTCAATAGAGGCTGCAGGTGGATGCACAGGCACCGTCCACGTCACCTGGAAGTGGAATCGAGGGATTTTGTGGTCAGAGCGTGATGAACGAGGGTGAAGATGATGGCGACGATGATGGAGCATCGGCGAGTACCTGAAAGAAGCATACGAGCTCGAAAGCCCAAGTTAAAAATGCTCCTTAGCTTCACTAAAGGACGACGAAGGTGGTAGTGGGTGTTTGATGGAGTTTTGTGGCATGTGAGGGTCGGACAAGGTCGGAAATGAAGCGCGGAGGAGGTTGTGCTCGGTGGAGCAATTGGATGGGTGGAACGGTGAATAAGGATGGGGGTTTGGTTTATGAAGGTGAGGTGAAGGATCTGGAGTCGTTGGTGAGGCGTTTGGTGTGATGGAGCATCTGGGAAGCCTCACCGGAGGTGTGGCCAGACGTGGAGATGACGGTGGCGTGGAGGGTGTATCGGCGGTCGAATTGAGGGATAACAAGGGGAAAAGAGAGTAGAGATGGTGAACCTAATTAACCTAACCTAACCAGACAAAAGGGGAGGAAGGCACCGGTTATGGTATGGTCGACGTCAGAGAAGGAAGGAACTCGGTTGTGGGAGAATGGCAAGGAAAACAGAGGAAGGAGACACCTGCTGGTATTGCGAGACACGGACGAGCTTGAGGAAGAACTGACCGACTATAATCTGTGGCGGTCGACGAAGAAGGTGGACAGAGAAGCTCACCAGAGCTTGCGGAGAGTTCGGCTAGAGTGAGGAGAAGATGAAATCAGATCCAAAACCAAGCTAAAGAGTGTGCCTTGTGATCAAGGTCCTTTTATAAGGCTTGGGTAGAGCTTCAAAGCTTGGAAACAAGCTTGAAAGCTCAAAAAATTAGGAATTAGGACTCTTGATTTTAAGGAGTTCACATGGGCATCTCTGCTCAAATCTAAGCTCGAGATTGCATCAGATGGAAGAGGAAGGTTTCAAGATCCTCCCTTCCAATTTTGGAAGGGATTGGCCATGAAACCAGGGAGATCTTCCTGATTGAATGTCGGCACATGGTGGATTTTAGGATTCTACGTATGCGAAGGCAGTGGGGACCTTTCATTGTAGAAGATGATAAAGTTGGGGGCCTATTTTCAAGGATTTTTGAAAGTTGACGGGCTGATTGAAAGAAAAAGAGTCAGACTGAACCAAAATGCAAACTAGGTCAAGATGATCTTTAATTGGGCCAAAATTTTGGTACAAACCTAATTAGGACCCAAGAAATCTAATGGTGAAGTCATATTTTGGTTTTGACCAAGTTTGGCTGGGCAATTTACACAGAAACCCAAATTAAGGTAACTTTCTATCTGAGACTCTATTTTAGGTCAAAATGGGTTCCAATGGCCAAATCAAGGATACTAAACCTTATGGAATATTTTTATATGATTTTTAGAAGGTTTAGATAGAATTTATCCTTACTAGAACCATTTTTATTTAAGCGGATCTAAAATTAGGGTTTTGGGTTATTGTTAATTCTTGAAATATGAGAAAATCCGTTTCTGTCTGCATGGACCCTCTTATTATTCATTAAAGCTCATTAGACCTTAGATTAACCCTTGAGAAACCCCATGATTACTTTGCATTTATGATATGCTATTAAAACTACAGATTTAACCCTGATTAGACCTTAGATTGATGATATTCAGTGAATTACGACTCTCCAATGCTTATGTGGGAGCATTTGTTTCTTGATTGTGATTAATAAAAGCTAGTTATGGCTGATGATGACATTATCATCAATCGGGTTCCTACAAGACAGTGAATTGAATAAAAAAGATAGGTTAGAAAAACATGTAAGTAATTAGGAGAAACATGGAAAGAACCAAAGAGCATTGCCTCCCCGGCAACGGTGCCAAAATGGTGAGCGGGTTTTTGTACATGAAAAGATTCAAGAAACCCATCGTTGTACTACATAGAAATCTGCTAACCAGATAAAATTTATAATCAAAACTCGAAAGGGAGTCCTGGGTCAAACACGGGGAGGCAACATTTGGTTTTTGTGAAATTCGTGCTTCAGTTTTATTTCTTTTTGTTGTATATATCTTTTGTAATCTTTTTGTATTTTTATAAGGCAAGAGATTAAGTCAAAATAATTTCTATCTAATCTACTTGCAGAGAGAGAGAGAAAGAGAGACAATCACATATACTTCCAAAACAAATGTTTGCTACAACTACAGATAAGAAAGTGAAAAACTACACTAGAAAGCGAAAAGATAGAGAGTGGTGGGAAGAATCCCCCTTGATGGTTGCTTGGAGGATGGCTTGCTTTGACGGCACCCAGAAGAAGGTGGTGAGGAGCGAAACGAACAAGGATGCCATTAGAGGATGAAGGGTAGGATAGGATAGTGTTGCGGCTAGGATCTACTTCCCTAGTGATGAGAGGATGGCCACAAGATGCTCCACGAATGGGGGTGAGAGGAACGAAAATATTTTGGTTTTCTACTCTAAAGTTACATCCCAGGACTAGGACAAGCTCTTTCTAGAGCCTTGGAGGTGGAGAGGGAGAGAAAGGAAGAGATGATGAAGAATGGGAGGGGTAGGGGTCCTTTTATAGTGGAGGAAAGGATCCATTTCATACTTAGGACATTTAGTGACAGCAATAAACGTCTCTAATGATTCGCAGCAAGTGTTGCTAAAGCTTTAGCTTACACGTCCCATGCGCGATGCTCACGCACGTGCTTTACACGACCATGTCACGCATACCCACTGGCACTACGCTGCCTCCACGCACTCGCTGCCATGCGTGCGATGGTGCATGCATGCCCATGGGTAGCTTAGATAGCACCATGTGGTGTAATCTACGCCGTCTATCCTCTTTCCTTTGTAGGGGCTACTACAAAAGTTGGATTGAGTCAATTTTTGCGCTGTTGAGCTACGATCGTCGACCCAAATCCATCCATGCAGTCGGATTTGTCGTTTGAAGCTTCGAATGACATCACCTAGTCCCTTGGTCATTGATCTTCCTCGGACTACATAACGTGCTATGGGACTCCGATTAAGACGATTTCGGAGGCATTGGACTTCAATCATCATCCTCATTAGATCCGTACGGTCGATCGATAATCCAAGGCTCTTAATTAAATCTCCTTCTCTTCTGGCCACTGATGAGAACGTCATCATGAGCCCTAACTAGCTCATTTTGACTTAAGAAAGAGAATAAAAGCTCCTGCATAACCTAGAGAAGGACCTAATTCAAGGAATTACTGTTTTGAGAAGAAAACATGAAATAAAGGGTAAAACTACAATTTTACCATTGCAGTACATCAACGGAATTTCTCAAAGGCAGAACATAGGTCAAATGGTCTTAAGAAGATGAAAAGTGGATTGGTTCAATCATAAATGGGTTCATGTGCACTCTAAGAATTAAATGAAATCTTGTAACCCTAAAACAAACTCAACTCAACTCAACAAGGTTCTGGTCAGGATAAAAATTAGTTAAACCCTCTAAAATTCATGGAAAAATATCCCCTAGGGTTTAGAACCTTCAAATTGGCCTTTGGAACTTATTTTGACCTAACTAGGGGTCCTAGCTAAATACTTGACCTAATTTGGGTTTTTGGGTAAAATGTCTAACCAAATGTGGTCAAAACTAAAATCCAACTTTACCATTGGATTCCTTAGGTCCAAATTAGGTTTCTATCAAAAGTTGGAGCTAAGGGGAGGTCACCTTGACCTACTTTGCAAAATAGTCCACCTAATTACATTTTGACCCCTAACTTTTGAAAACTATTGCGTAGACCCCCCTATCTTCCTCACCACCCTTTGCAATTAGGTCCCTCCACCATTAAAGCTGAGGAATCCTACTCGGGCGAGGATCCAAGGAGGATTGCTCCCTGATTCCTCAGAGATCTCCTCTCAGATTTGGAAGGGAGATTTTATGAGGAATTTCCTTCCATCTGAACATAATTTCAGGATCTGATTTGCACCCAATCTATCGTGCGAATGCATGAGAGATATGGGTATATCCCACTATTTCCTTCTCTGGCGAGGACTCTTGCGGTTGGAAGCTTGTCTTCCAAGCACAAGAGCCCCTGCCAATACCTATGAAAGGACCACCATCTCCGCCTGCACATTTTCAGCTTGGCTTGGCCGAACAACCACCCCCAATTTCATCCCTTCTCCTCTGGCTAGGTGTCCAACATGCTTTGACAACCCCTTCTCCTCCCCGTCACTCTACCACAATACCAGTTGTAGAGACGTGTTCACCACCTTCCTCTATGTCGTGCCATACCTACACGCACATCTCCAGCCCCTTCATCGTCGTCGTTCTCCCTCCTCTGGAAGCTTCTTCTCCGATGGCGGTAGATACGGCCAGCCGCTCTTCTACCCCCTTTCATCCACTTAGTTAGGTCAAATCTCTTCCCCTCTCTCTCCTCTTTATTTCCCTTATCTTTATTTCTACTTTTATCCCCTCAACGCCGTAGACCACCGCCATCGTTCCCATCTCCGACCAACCACTAGCGAGGTGTCTCCATCACCTCCACACCTCCATCCACCTCGCCAGACCCCTCATAACCTCCTCATCACCCATTGATCACCATCCACCCCTCCACTAACCGCCAACACCTCCACCTCGCCCCCCAATCAAACCCATCACCACGGCCACAAAGCGACCTAGGCACGCACACCTAGGCCACCCCGCGACCAGCCACCCACCACCTCACCTTCACCGTGACATGGTGAAGCTCCCCATATGTTCTAATGGGGCCGCATGGCTGTATTGAGTGATCGCAGGTCCGACCCCTTTCCGCCATTGACGCATGAGCAAGGAGCACGCAAGCTTCAACCCAAGTGCTACGCTCTAGGTGAATAAGCCCAGGTGATGCAGGCTAGTCTTGCGAACACATCCAGTAAGAGAGCAGCCTTGAAGGAGAGCCCAGCAGTGGCAATTAGGCGAAGAAATCACCTGCGGGTGCACGAGCGAAGCGGGTGGGACTTTTAGTCCCACCTCGGAAACTCAGGAGCACGGTGAGTCATTTATATTGAATTTGTGTTTTAAGCATTTTGCCTCAAGACACGAGGCGAGGTCCCCTCGCCCATGTCACCCACCTCATCCACGACCCACACCCCCATGGACCTGACTGATCGACCCATTTAACCCTGCACTCCTCGCACACCACCCACACCGGTGTGCCTGGACCTGAGTGCGTGTAACATGACCCGATTACCCAGCTGGCTCTGGGAGAGCAAACCAAAGAGAGAAATAGAGAGTGTACGTGGGGAGGGTAGGGGTAGGTTTTGCACTCGTGTGCGATGTGCAGGGAAAAGGAGAAGGGAAGAGGAAGGTGCAGCTGTAGAGAAAGGAGAAGGAAGAAAAGCCAAGGCAAAGTTGAAGGCAGAAGCCAAGGGAGAGGAAGGAAGCTGTAGCCACAGAGAAGCTAAGGAAGAAGAAGGAAAGAAGAGGTGTGGCTAAAGAAGAAAGACAAGGTAGGAGAAGGCAGCAAGGAAGGTAGAAGCCAAGCTAGAGAAGGAAAGGAAGAAGGCACTGTAGCAAAGGAGCTAAGGCAGAAAAGGCAAGGGTAGAGAAAGCAAAGGCAGAAGAAGGCCAAATAAAAAGAAGAGAGACAGAGAAAGACAAGGCTAAGGCAGAGGAAAGGAAGAATAAGAAGGAAGGAAAAATCAAGGCAAGCATGTAGAGAAAGAGAAGAACCAAAGAAGAAAGAAGAAAGAAGAAAAAGGAAAAGCTAAGGCAGAGAAGAAGAGAAAGAGAAAAGAAGAATCAAATATTTTTACCTAGGATTCAATCTCTCTATTTTATTTTGCTACATTTTATTATTCCTAAACTCATGTATTATCTTCTGAATTAGATTTTGAGTAGATTTAAGTGTTCAAATTACATTGATTAAGATTAGTGAATAAATTCCATTTGCTCCCTGTGTTCGACCTCGGATACTTAGGTTTTTCGAGTAATAAAAACTTCTTATTTGTTTTCAATGCCTGATCGACTATACTACAACGCGACTAACTTATACTTAAAAACCCCAATCAAGTGTTGTTAATAGCCACAAAAGGACATGAGTTAACCTAAATATACACAAACTACTCTAAATGTAGAATGATGCATGCTATGCAATATTTATAGTATGAAATGCATATCTAAGCCTAGGAACGTGCATAAATAGGCATTTTATCCTAAATAAATGTGTCTACATCAAGAGGTATCAAAGGAACTGGAGGTGAAAGCAAAAGAAGAACCTTCTCCCCAATCCCTCCCTTTAATTGCTTCGATTGACCGAATAGAAGTTGACCAAATCATTTCTTTCACCTCAAGATGGGTTCTGAGAGTCTGTAGGTCTTTAGGCTACCCAGCTAAGGACAGGTTTGGTTTGATTGTACTACAGGACACCTTTCCCTCCTATGTTTTCCCTCCTACTTTGCCATGGATCCTTCCACATCCTACTCACATTTCCAGTCCTACCCTCCCACCACCACTTATCCTCAAGACGATTACTATCCCAACCCGACTTAGGACTACCCATCTCCTGGTTGGGATAACTTTGATTGGGGATATGATTTCGGATCTTAGTGTCTAGGGCCTAACCCTGGACAACAAGACTATGATTATTATCCTTCTCACACCTATACTAACTATAGATCTCCACCCTTTGATGATCAACCTAACTCGATCTACAATCAAGAAGGATATAATGACTATAACTCTCATCCTCCCCAGGATTAAACTGAATATAGGTCACCACTCTACTTTGAACAACCCAAAATGACCTATTATCAAGGAGGACCCCTAGAACTTCAATATCTTGACTCCCTTAGATTTAACCCAAACCCACCCAACCTCGAACCAAACCGTTCGGTTCAGGTGAAGTAGGTCCAAGATAGGGTGTTGGCTAACTTGAGGAACACCATATGATCTTTATAAACTTAGCCAACACCTTGCATGGAAGCATTAGAGCCTATAATCAAAATGATTGATGAGCTTAATAGTTCTTTATTGGATTGGCTCCAAGATGTTGAGGATAAGGGCCCAGGTGAGTTTTTACTTGGGAAATTGTCTAGATTAAGGACGAAATTCATGATTGCCCTAGTCCAATCTTGGGATGATTCTCAGGATGAACCCCTTTTAGGAGAGCCAATGTCTGAACCTGCTCAGGCTCCTGTTGGGGGGCACACAGTTTATGAGACCGAGGATGACCAGGTTGGTTTAGAGCAACCGATTGAGGATGATGTGATTTTCTCACTCGAGATCCTCGAGCTAGGGAACGAGGAAAAATATGTCTCCATGGACCAAGAAATGATAGATAATTTTGAGACATATATAAATGAGGATCAAGAATTCTTTGACTCTGAGGGTGAAGAATCTTTAGGTGAAGTTTCACTTGAGGTTAAGGACGATGATTTTAGTGAGACAATGGGCCAAAGGAACTTGATCAATCATTTGATGGCTTTATAATTAAGGAATTTGATTCTATTGGGGCTAACTTGGAGGATAAAAATATTGATTTAATGGAAGATTCAATCAATAGCCTCATTCCTCAACCACACCCTGAAGAATATAATGATGATCTTGAAGTCACCAAACCCAAGTCAATTCTGATTCAGCCACGATTTTTGGACTTGGGTAAATCACATGGGATGAATAATATGCTAGAGGTCCCGGAAACTAAACACTTAATCTTGGAGGATACGAATTTGGAAATTAAGATCTAGAAAGCTAATTCTGGGGAAGCAAAAGTCTAAATCTAAGGGTTCCTATTGGCCTAAAACCACCTACACTTTACCAAGACCCTTATGATATTTTTCCTAAGGATGAGCAACCCAAGTACAGAATAATTGATTATCTTTTTGAGCTGAACCCTAAGTGGACAAACAAACCTATTGAACCAGATCTACCTATTATCTGTGATTTTAGACTTCGGTTGCACACCATAAAACCACAGGTCCAACCCCGCAAGCACAACAATATCCGATTCTGGGTGACTTTCATCCAGAACCTTAGAACCACTTGACCCTCGGGCATGGGCCTCCTCTAGTGGTAGATTTGAGGATGAATCTTTTGATGCTAATCTTGACCCTTACTTCTCAGTTATTAATTTCTTCTCTTTATTTGTATAATATGCCTAGCTGAAGGCAATAAACTCAGCACGTGTGTATACTCCACTTTCTTTGTGGAGCTAACTAGATTTTCACGAAATTCAGGTGATATTCTATTTATTCCACCATTTTCATATTTTTTTTTATGATGAGGGCATTACATCATTTAAGCATGGGGTTTGGATACTTAATCCTGAAAATATTTTGCTAGCTCCATAAAATTTCTTTTAAAAAAAAATAAAAATTTGAAAAGATAAAAAAATTTGAATTAGGAGAAGAGAACTTAGGCATTAGGAGTTATTAACTTTAGGAAATAATATGATAGGATCTGAACACTTAGACTCTTCAGGTCTTCAGGATTAATCAGCTCAGGTGTCCACTAAAATGTTGACCTATTTCTCAAGTCCTTGCCACATTAGTTTTATTTTAATTTAGCTAATAAATTGGGGTGATAAGTACATGACTTATCAACCTGCCCTATGATTTGAGACGTTGAGTCCAACGCATCTACACACTATTTGCACTGACTCACTTCTCAGTGGCTTTTACGAAAATTAGGTAGCTAATGAACTTTCTAAGGTAGTATGGCTGGCAAGTTGCTGTGGGTTTGACACCTCATTGGTTGGTTGTCCAGAGCCCAGCTCACAAAAATGCACAAATAATTCTCAAATTACTTAGGGAAGAAGTAGACAAGTAAAATAAACCTAAGAGATATACATTGGGTTCACCCTTGTGTTGACCCCATTTAAAAAATAAAAAAAGTAGGGAGAAAGCTACGGCTAAACAGATACACCTTTAGGCAGAAATTCTCCTTAAGGTCACCTAAGGCCATAGATACCTGAAATCCATCTTAACGGCCGCTTAGTGAGTTTATCACTTTTCATAAGATGCTTAGAACTTAAAGTTCTTTTTAAGTGTTAGGTGCGTTGGGTAGCCATAGAAAGCTGCCCTGAAACTCTAAATTTAAAAATCCAAAAAAATTAAAAAAGATGAAAAGGAAAGAAAAAAAATGGATTTTATTTTTGTATAGAATAAGGTGAGGACTTGGGCAGTCTGCATTTTGGCAGGCACTTAGGAACTATTGAATCTCTGTAATTAAATCCTTAGTTGAATTTTTCTAGTGTTAATCAACAAATTTTGCCTAAGTAATTGAAACTTAATTCTATTATATACATAGCATTTAGGTTAATTTTTCTACAGACTAGCAAAAGATAGGTATGGGGGTATGATAAATACACATTTATTCATGATATAATGTCTATTTATGTGAGTTCTTATGCTTAACATTGCATTCAACATTATAAATATTGCATAGCATGCATCATTCTGCATTTAGGATAGATTGTATAAATTATAGGTTAATATGCTCCTTTTTGTGGCCAGGAGAAAAGATTTATTTCAAGGACTTGGATTAATGATCCAACCGTACAAATTTGATCAAGACAACGATTAGAGTCCAACACCTCTGAAATCAGCTTAATCGGAGTCCCATATCATATTATGCAGTCCGAGGAAGATCAACGGTCAAGAGGCAAGGTGACTAATGATAACGTCATCATCAGTCATATATAGCTCTAATTAGTCATAATCAATAGATAAATGCTCCTACATAACTGCCAGAAGACCGTAATTCATTGCATATCCATTATGAGAGAAATGCATTAAAAGTGGGGAAATCTATAGTTTTAGCAGTATATCCTAAATGCAGAGCAATCATAGGGTTTCCCAGGGGTTAATTAAAGGTCAAATATTCATAAATGTTTAATAAGTGGGTTCGCGCAGACAAAAATAGGTTTTCAAGTGCTTCGAGAATTAATGGACATCTGAAACCCTCAAACTAGACTCACTTAATTAACTAAGGTTTTGATTAGGATAAAATTCACCTAAACCTTCTAAAAATCATATAAAAATATTCCCTAAGGTTTGGTATCTTTGATTTGATCATGGAAACCCAATTTTACCTAAAATAGAGTCTCAGATAGATAGTTGCCCTAATTTGGGTTTCTATGCGAATTACCTAGTCAAACTTGATCAAAACCTAAATCCTACTTCACCACCAGATTCCCTGGGTCAAAATTAGGTTTGTAGCAAAATTTGGACCCAACTAAAGATCATCTTGACCTACTTTGCATTCCAATCCAGTCTAACTCTTTTCTCTCAAACATATGCCCTAACTTTTGAAATCCTTGCAAATACCCCCCTAACTTCATCATCTTCTTCACCCACATGTCCTCGCCACCTGCAAACTCCTCAACTCATCATCAGCGACCTTCAATCAGGGATTAACCCTGATTTCACGGCAAAACCCTTTCGAATTTGGGATGAAGAATCATGAAGACTTGCCCTTGAATCTGAGACTGGTCATGACTTCCAATTTTCATCCAAGAGTTCATGTGAACTCTTGGAAGTCCTAAACATATTCCATGAATTTTGAGCTTTCAAGCTTGGTTTCCAAGCTTGAAACTCAACTCTAAGCCCTATAAAAAGACCCATAATGGAAGGTCGTGTTCCTTAGCTTGTTTTTGGTCAGAAAACCACTTTCTTCCCTCCTCTCTGGCTGAATGCTCCATGAGCACCGGCTACCTTCTCCGACCACCTTCCTCATCCAACCTCATAGACCATAGCGGGTGGATTCCTCTTCCTTGACTTCTTCCGCCCATCGCAATACCAGCAGCCGCTGCCTAAGCCACTTCATCATCGCCGCTCCTATCATCGAAGATTTCATCTTCCACACATCCAATGCACCACCAGCATGGGAAATCCCCCCTTTCGACTATTATATTAGGTAGTTAGGCACCCTTAGTTTCCTAGGTTAATTCCCTTTATTCGAAAAACCAAAAACATCCCTCGACACCACCACACACCACCTTCTTCCTCCGCTCCGGCCGCACCTTCGGTGAGGTCATCTACATGCTACACACCTCCCAACACCTCATCTATACTCCCACAAGCTCCGCCTCATCTACCCACACAAAACCCCTCTCCTATTCCATCCTCTTGACCACTCAAACCCTTCGTCGACCAACCCATCTTCGCTCGACCATCTCCACCTCCATCCGGTCACCAAACACCTTCACACGCCACGAGACCACCCCTATTACATTTGCCAATGCCCGATGAACCTTTTGAGATGTTTTGACTCGATCGAAAGGCATTATTCATGATTTTAGGTTCTCATTGGAGCTCTGTCGTCTCCCTTGAGTTCTCTGACACATCTCGCATTATCCAGCTGCATTCGCTTCAAGTCTTAGTCCCAGGATGTGCAATTTGGTTCCAGGAAGGCCTCCAAATCTTCAATTGAGGGCTCCATCAGCTGCAACTCATCTAATTAGCAAGACCTCAGTAGCTGCACGCTCGCAAAGGAAGGAGGACTTAATTAGTCCCACATCGTTCGTGGAAAGAGGCTCGCCTACGCATAAGTTGATTTTGTGTTTACGGCTTATCACCTCAACACTTCGCGGTGAGGTCCCCTTCAGCCTACATGATCCGACCCGCCTAGACCTATACACTCCTCGACTACTACCGGTAGCCCTGGACTCGATTATTAATCATGCTGATAACCTGATTAGCCTAGTTCTGAAAGAAGAGGAGAGAAGGAAAAAGAAAGAGAGCAGGGGAGGGGGAGGTTTTTCTCTTCTATGCATTATGCTACACTTAATCGCTGGGAAGGAAAGAAAAGAAGAGGAAGAAGCTTTCAAGAAGGGCAGAAAGAAAGACAAGGCTGAAGACTTGAGTAGAAGAGAAGAAGCTAAGAAGAAGAGAGAAGAAAAAGAAAGGCTGAAGATTAGAAGAAAGCACTATAGCAGGCTACATTTAAGTCATCTGATTACCAAATCAGACGTCTGATCGCTATTCATTTATTTGAAACATTTGAGTAATTGATATGTGCTTAACGAAGGCTAATAATTGGTTATTTAAATCACCATTATTTTTGGCTTTTCTATTCTTTTTGTCTTGAAATACATTAAGTATTGTTGGAGTGGAAAACTACCTAGTCGGAGTTGGATTTGAAAACCTGTCGTAGTTTGATTTGCAAAGCAATCCATCAACAGATAAAATTTTACCAAAATTCGTAAAGAAATTCTGAGTCAAACACAGGGAGGTAGAAGTTTGATTTAAAATCACATTTGCTTAATTGTCACAAAGTAGATTAGCTAGTCGAATTGAATCCAAACTATCTATTTAACAAATAAAGAATAGAAGATAGAGAAAGAATATTACAAAAAAAAGAGAAAACAGAGATAGAATAAACATGGATTCCATTACCATAAGTTAATGTTCATTACAATTACAACTACTCACTACACTAGAAAGTAGGAAATCTATACTAGAAAGTGGGAAATCTATACTAGAAAGTAATAAAAGAGAAGATGGAGAGAAGTTATCCTCCTCGATGACTGCTTGGAGGATGAGCCAGATGGGGCGATGCCTGGAAGATGGAGGACAAAGCAGGAAGAAGGAGAACGAAGTAGGAAGAATCCAGGGCGAGGCAAGACGTCGTCATCGTCGCAGGATCCACTTCCCGAGTGGAGTGAGAGGACAACCGTGAGATGCTCCACGAAGGGGAGAGAAGGTGGAAAATTTCTAATTTTTCCTCTAGAGGGTATCGCGGGTTTGGGACAATCTCTTAGTGCTTTGGAGGGGGTGAGAGAAGGAAGGGATGAAGAAAGTGTGGGGGCCGTAGGGCCTTTTATAGGTACAAGGATTGGGGGCAATTTGGTAATTACATATTTAAAACATTAAATGAGGGGGTCTTTAGTGATGGATTTAACCGTCACTAAAGATCACATGTCGTCCTAGCTTCGCATGAGCCTACCGTCTCCTCCTCTCCCATGCGCCTAACACATGCGCACATCCAAGCAGTCTCAGCCGTCTAATCGTGAGATCGAACGACTTAGATCGCTTCTTGACCACTTCAGCTTTGCGAACCCACACGTGAGATCAGGTGTGAAACTTTGGCATCCAATTGCGTGTGCACCAGATTGGACGATCTGGGCCATTTGTAGCTAATTGTGTGGTCGAGATTGCATGCATCCACGGGAAGAGAAATGCTCCACGGTGGCTCGAACTTGCGCTCTTTGTACGTGTAGCACCTTAACCACTACACTATGCAGCGGTTTGAGGCACGGCGCTGCTTTTGCACTTTGCCAATCTTAGTCGTTGGATCCTCATCTAATGGATGAGATCTCATGTCATGCAAGCCTTCAAGATTTGAGTAAAGGGGGCTAGTCGGGTGTGGATGGTTGGGATGGTGCCACGTGGCACCATCCTGACCGTCCATCATTTTTGTGTTGTAGATGGTGCCACGGATGCAAGATTGGACCGATTTTCACGTCGTTAGGCTTCGACCGTTGCTCCAAACCCATCCGTGCAGTTTGATTTGTCATCTGAAGTGTGGATTGGCATCATCTTGGCCCTTGCTCTCTGACTTTCCTCAGATTATATCTGATGCTACGGAAGTCCGTTCAAGGCTATCTTGGAGTTGTTGAACTCCACTCGTCGCCCTGATCAGATCTATATGATTGAATCTTTGAACTGCGGCCCCAATTAAAAGTCACCCTATTACCTGACCACAAAAAGGGAAAATTAACCTAAAATTTACACAACCTAACCTAAATGCAAGATGATGTATGCTATGCAATATTTATAATGTATGATGCAACTATAATACTAAGAACATGCATAAATAGACATTTTTGGCTATTTAGATGTATGCACATCACACCCCCATGCCTATCTTTTGCTAGTCCCTAGAAAAAACTACATGTTATTTATAAAAGAATTAGGAGTGGATTACTCGGGCAACGGTCATTTTCAACATTAAGAAATTTTTACTTAGGACCTGAACTTTAAAGACACAATAGCACCCGGGTATCTGCCAAAATGTAGACTGCCACAAGGCCTCGCCTTATTCAAAGAAGGATCTCTTTTCCTCTTTTTCTTCTTTTCTAATTTTTTTGAATTTTTTGAGTTTAGGGTTTTAGAGCTGCTTTCTACGGCCACACAACCCATCCAAGATTCGATGAGAACCCTAATGATTAGCCCATAGTTGTGGGCTATTTAAGTATTTAAGTGCCTACACATTAGGTTAATTCTAACATTTATTTAGTATAAATTAGGATGTAAATAGATTAATTCATAGTTTTAATCTAATTACATAATCCATACATTGTATTCATATCTTAAGTGCATTTAGAATTAGCTTAAAATAGCATTCATCTAATTAGATAACCAATTAGGTATATTGTTTTTATTAACATAGAAGTTGAGGGTCTATACATAAATAACCCTAATATTTTAATAATATTTTCTTTATTCGTCTTCTTTCAGAACGGCTGGCTGCCGCTCCAACGCCCTCGTGATGCAGTGAAGGAGCCATTCAAGGGGGAGCGGATACGGTGGATCTGGTCGGCCGCTGATTTCAAATTTGTTCAGGCCACTACAAAAGGAGCACGGAGGCAGCCGAGCTCAGAAGGCCTCCGCCACCGACCCACCACTGTGCAGAGAGAACCTCTCTCTTCCATTCCACACTGCCGGCCTCTACCGTGGCGGTGAGTCTCCACCACCGTGGGCGTGTGGTGTGACAGGCCACACCACCATCCGGAGCTTGCCTGCATTACCGTGAGCACCTTAGCGTGCAACTCCCTCGCCGTCGTCGCAGACCACCACCACCGAGCTACTGATCAGCCACCCTCTCAGTAACTTAAGACGTCTGGGAAATTTCCCAGACATCTGAAGTTACCCGCTCACCTCCACTTCCTCAGCCTGCACTCTCCAACCGGCCACCAGACCGCCTGCACCCTCCACCGCTCACCGGCTGCAGACCTGCGCACGCCTGTAGATCAGCCCGCGCTCTCCTCCAACGCCTGCAGACCAGCCTGCAGCATCCTCCAACAGCCGCTTGCAGCTTCCACCGCACACGCCAACCGCCTGCAGACCACCGCGCAAGCGCCCTCCTGCAGACCACCGCCCACACACAACCGCGCGCCCCCCTGCAGACCCTCCGCGCACCCACGCACAACCGCCTGCAGACCGCCCAACCGACCACCGCGCATGCCAGCCGCACACGCCAGCCACAGCGTTCACCCCCGCAGCAGCAGCAGGCGGCGGACTTCACGCCAACAGGCTGCGCAAGCTGCCGGCTGCAGCACCTCCGCCGGAGCCCGTCCGGCCACCTCCGACCGCCGCGTGACTCGCCGCCACCACCGATTCGAAGCCCTTGATCCAAGGGACCTCCTCCAAGCTTCCCGCGCCCGACCATCGGCTCCTCGTCGCGCAAGACAACGGGGAAAAATTCCCCTGTTTTGCTACAGTAAAACGTTAATTAAAATTTACATTTTCTGCCATTGCCACATTTTAATCATATTCTATTCACTCTGCATTGCGGAAAATATCCTGTAGTTTCTCATAATTGCCATTTCAGCATTGTTTCTTGCTTAAACCTTAATCTAAAGGCAATCTTGGCTTGGTTCTTGTCCAAATTGACTACGAACAAACATTTTTAAGTAGCACGAATTTTAATACGTTATTGCCTCCCTGTGGATACGACCCGCTCCTCTGTGAGTGGTTATTTCTTATTAAAAATTGATTAGTCGATTTTTCCACCACATTAAACTACAAACGACTTAAAAGTGAAAGATCGACCGGTCAAATGGCGCCGCTGCCGGGGAGGCAACAGACGCAATAATTTCGGCTAATTTTAGTTTGATTATTTGTCAATTGCACAGAGATTTGACCATTCATTATTTTCTTTTCTGTGCGAGAAAATTTATGCAAGAATCAGCCACTGTGAGAGGCGACCCTTGACGTCGCCAGACGAGAAGTGGACAAGCAATTTTGAAAGGAGGAGAAGGACGAGGACGCGACGGACACCATTGTATTTAATCGCTAATTTAATTAGAATAGAATTAAGACTGAAGACTTAATTTTTCATTACAGTTAGTTTGAAACCCTTGTTCTGGGGTAAATTTTGAGGGGTTTGTTCCCCGATTTTGTTTTGGACCCGTGTTGGGTAATTTTTGGGAGCCTGTTCCCTTTTCTTTAGATTTAGGTTTATTTTTTTTTTATTATTTCTTTTATTTGCTTGTGCATAAGTAGTTCTAAAAAAAATAGAAAAAGAAAAAAAACGAGCTGCCTGCTAGAAGCTGCCTGCCCTAGGACGAACCATTTAGGTCTGTATGAGCAGCCTCTAGATTTGCTTTTCTGCATTGTGTGCATTTTTGCATCGAAGATCGCTGGAGGCAAGGTATGCATTCTCTTACTTTGCATCCTATTTTTGATCACGCATTGCATTTAGGATTTAATGCGAAGACCACCTAATCAGTACTGAATAAATCTAACAAGTGGTCACATTTTTTTTAGAAAAAGGACTAATTAAAGGAAGGACATTTTAAAAACCAAGGATTTCATTTTCAAACTTGGCGTGCGATTCAAAGTTCAAAATCTTTTACGGTGTATGCACACTTATTTCACTTGCACCACGGCACGCTTCTAGACACTCCTTAGGTTTGGAAATACTAGGACAAGAGCCCTCCTTTCGTTGGATTTTGAAGTGTTCGGAACTTGAGATCAAAGGTTTTGTAAATCCAAAGAGGGGGATACCCTGTCACGGATTTTTGGGGGTAGTTGAGGAGCACCGCGAAAGCACAGCTTCAAAGGAAGGCTTAGGCCTACTTGCATCCCTCGATCTTCCGTCTTTGGATTTCCTTGACCATTTGAGATTTAGGGAAGAACACCTAAGCTCCAACTAGGTCTTTTTAGGCGAGCCGTAGGTCGACAATAGGTGCGTAAATTGATTGAACAAATTGTATTGTCACCTGCAATCTGACTTAAAATCAAAAGCCTAAATTGGAAAAGACCTAAAAGGTCCTTTTTGAATTGTGTCTTGCTTGGGGAATTCTGATTGAAGTGTGAGTTAGAATGGACCACATTGATTTTCATCCTTTCACATCTTGCCCACACCCTCACCCCCACTTTGCATCCTTCGATCCCAGACGTCGAGATGGTCCATTCCTTGATGGACATAATGACAATCATTGGGATCCATTTTACTCCTATTATAGGAGTATTGGCCTAGTTAAGCCCCAAATTAGTGAGCAGAACTCAGGAGCGGGATTTGCTTTGCCCAATATCCCACATACCAAAGAAATACCCAACCCACCCTCCCTGAAAACTTATAATGGTTGGACAAACACTCCTGGGTACTATAAGCCTGAGCCTGACTTCTCTTATGATAGAAATGACCTCTCCTCTTTGAAGATGGAAATACAGAAAATGCAAAATGAAATGAGTGAATTGTTAGGAGAATCTTTGAGAGCAGGCCAACAAGAAAGAGATGAAATTAGCCACCCAATCTGCCCCATTGACGATGACGTACACCCCTCTACAATAGATGCATCTCCCGTGGGAAAGCTACACTTTAAGTTGAAGGGAAATTCTGGGGAGAATAGCTATTTTTCGAGGATCGATTTCGAAACCTCCCCATTAGATGACACTTCCTTGAGAGATCTACACTTTAGGTGGGAGAAAAAAACACATGAAAGTAGCTATGCATTGGATGAAGAATGGTGGCAACCAGAGGAAGATGACGATAAGGTTGAGTATCCACCTGATTTATATTGGAGTCAAAAGAAGGGAATGATGGTACCATTGGAAGACCTCGACCCAGATGATAGTATTTTCGTGACATTTGATGAAGTGGGTCAAAGTCAAGTTGTTAATCCTACCCTCCCTTCTGATCACGATATGGAACTCAAACCCACCCTTAGGGAACCTAACCCTAATGAAATTGACCTATCTGAGGAGTCTGATGTAACCAATGTAAATAATTTACCTCAGATAGAGCACCCTAGGGGATCTGCTGAGATATTAAATGATTCTAGACCTCGGGTACATGATGAATTGTGTGATGAGGAGGAAGATGAATTATATGAGGAACCTACATTCAAGATTTGGAGTGACACTAAGGGTGATTATGTATTATTTGAAGAGTTAGCCCCTGAGGATGTCACAAATTTGACCAAATTAGGTTTCCTTGGCATACCCATTGATGATATTTCTCCTCATGATAAAATGATGGAAAATTTGGAAGCAATTTCTAAGATTTATGTGGATTCACATATAGACTCCAGGGAAGATTTGAGTAAAGAACAAAAACCTGGGGATGACATTGATAGGATAATCCCTAGATCTGTTGCTTCCAACCTGCCTTCATTCACTTCGAAGTCACCCTCTGATTCGTTTATATCTGAAAGCGAAATTGTGACTTCTGATGAAGAGCAGGAAGATCCACGTGATGGTGCAAGGAATGCTAGGGATGAAATTGAGGATTTAGAAAGAGTGTTTGGGATGGACACCAAGCTGATTAAACCCAACCTAGATCTTATGGCCATCCCACAACCTCGTAACTTGGACACCCTAGACGATCCTTGCCTTAGAGAATTGCTCATTTTTGTTCTGACTAGGGGGCTTAACAGACCAATATTTTCTGTAATGGAGTATCGGGTATGGATTGATGATTTCTTTAGTCAGTCCATTACCCTGGGGGTTTATCTCTATACCATTCCTTCCCCATTCTTTTTGGAGGATCCTTGTCATCCTACCCCTACCCCTTTGGAGGTTATTTTAACTGTTTATCCTTTAGAACCTCTTCTGGTGACCTGGGAAGATTTCATTCCCATTTTAGTTGGGCGAGCATTTGCTATCGGGATTCGTCATCAGCTTGCCAACATCCTAGGTTACCTATTTTCTAGGCCAACTTTGCTTTGCTCATTTTTAGGGCATATTTCTGCAATTCTTGAACCTGATTTGCAGGTTCTTCGGCTATTCAGCCCAGCTTTCACCCAGGTAATATCCTTCTATGCAATGAGGACATTGCAGATTTTAGGCATGGGGGGGTGTACTTGGGGATATACATAGCATAATTGCATACATTTGTACATATAAAAAAAAAAAAAAAAGTTTTGAGCTTAACTGGCTAAGTCTTGCATTCTTAAGCAAATCAGAACTCTAGCGTAGACTAAATTAATTCTAGGGTCAAACTTTAGAAGCTAAATAAGCTACTAGCTTTAGACCTTTAGGGTCCTTTGTGGACTTAAAAACTTAAGTAGGAGTTAAGTTGTGGACCATTCTTCAAGAGGTTGAGGAAGGGAAGCTACGGTTTGAGTTAAAAGGTGGGGTAGTACCTGGAGTCTTATTCTACCTTTTGGTTTACGGGTCCTTGTAACCCAAGCATCCAAATTTTTCACACTTGGTCTGGTAATTAACTTAATTTCTGAAAAGAGATTTGGTTCTCTTAGTTTTGGCTTAAGAGAGGCTTGAAAACACATTTTGATTGGAAGAGTTCCCGCCGCAGGAGAGGTCGAGTATATACTCACCTTGAGGATGCGATGATAACATATTACCTCCTCGGCGCTTGTCTCTTAGGATATCCATCCTACTGGGGGCATGTAAGCGCATTGCGCGATTCAGGTACCATGGGCGGCTCTATCTCGAAGTGCCGATTGCCATAGGCCTGAATTCGCTTAAGAAATCCATGGGCGATACTATCCCGAAGTGTCGATTGCCAGGAGTTCTTGGGGTCGTTATGGGCGGTGCTATCTCGAAGCATCGAAAGCCAGGCACCCTTCGAGGTATGGTAATGGGGACAATGAATTCGACACAGACCGTGTTGATAGCTGATCTGAGGTTAGACTTAGAAGAATCAAACAAACAAAAAAAAAAAAAAGAGGGTGTATATATAAAAAAATTTTCCTTTAACTCAAATAACTCGGACCAATGCACAAGCACGGATGCTTTAATCTCATGGATCAATAAACTTTAAGGTAGAGTCAGAAATCAGGGAAACTTGTGCTTGCAACTCGTCTTTAGCCGACCTAGTCTGTAACTTAGCAACTACTTAGGAACCTTGGGTTTAGAACCTGAACTTAATATGCTTCTGAAGGAAGACTAAGTGAGTTGACTAGTCTACTTAGAGTGCTAGGTTTCGCTTAATTTTGCTAGGGACTAGCAAAAACTAGGCATGGGGGTATTTGATTAGCCCATAGTTGTGTGCTATTTAAGTATTTAAGTGCCTACACATTAGGTTAATTCTAACATTTATTTAGTATAAATTAGGATGTAAATAGATTAATTCATAGTTTTAATCTAATTACATAATCCATACATTGTATTCATATCTTAAGTGCATTTAGAATTAGCTTAAAATAGCATTCATCTAATTAGATAACCAATTAGGTATATTGTTTTTATTAACATAGAATTTGAGGGTCTATACATAAATAACCCTAATATTTTAATAATATTTTCTTTATTCGTCTTCTTTCAGAACGGCTGGCTGCCGCTCCAACGCCCTCGTGATGCAGTGAAGGAGCCATTCAAGGGGGAGCGGATACGGTGGATCTGGTCGGCCGCTGATTTCAAATTTGTTCAGGCCACTACAAAAGGAGCACGGAGGCAGCCGAGCTCAGAAGGCCTCCGCCACCGACCCACCACTGTGCAGAGAGAACCTCTCTCTTCCATTCCACACTGCCGGCCTCTACCGTGGCGGCGAGTCTCCACCACCGTGGGCGTGTGGTGTGACAGGCCACACCGCCATCCGGAGCTCGCCTGCATTACCGTGAGCACCTTAGCGTGCAACTCCCTCGCCGTCGTCGCAGACCACCACCACCGAGCTACTGATCAGCCACCCTCTCAGTAACTTAAGACGTCTGGGAAATTTCCCAGACGTCTGAAGTTACCCGCTCACCTCCACTTCCTCAGCCTGCACTCTCCAACCGGCCACCAGACCGCCTGCACCCTCCACCGCTCACCGGCTGCAGACCTGCGCACGCCTGCAGATCAGCCCGCGCTCTCCTCCAACGCCTGCAGACCAGCCTGCAGCATCCTCCAACAGCCGCCTGCAGCTTCCACCGCACACGCCAACCGCCTACAGACCACCGCGCAAGCGCCCTCCTGCAGACCACCGCCCACGCACAACCGCGCCAGCGCCCTCCTGCAGACCCTCCGCCCACGCCAGCTTCCACCGCACACGCCAACCGCCTGCAGACCACCGCGCAAGCGCCCTCCTGCAGACCACCGCCCACGCACAACCGCGCGCCCTCCTGCAGACCCTCCGCACACCCACGCACAACCGCCTGCAGACCGCCCAACCGACCACCGCGCACGCCAGCCGCACACGCCAGCCGCAGCGTTCACCCCCGCAGCAGCAGCAGGCGGCGGACTTCACGCCAACAGGCTGCGCAAGCTACCGGCTGCAGCACCTCCGCCGGAGCTCGTCCGGCCACCTCCGACTGCCGCGCGACTCGCCGCCACCACCGATTCGAAGCCCTTGATCCAAGGGACCTCCTCCGAGCTTCCCGCGCCCGACCATCGGCTCCTCATCGCGCAAGACAACGGGGAAAAATTCCCCTATTTTGCTACAGTAAAACGTTAATTAAAATTTACATTTTCTGCCATTGCCACATTTTAATCATATTCTATTCACTCTGTATTGCGGAAAATATCCTGTAGTTTCTCATAATTGCCATTTCAGCATTGTTTCTTGCTTAAACCTTAATCTAAAGGCAATCTTGGCTTGGTTCTTGTCCAAATTGACTACGAACAAACATTTTTAAGTAGCGCGAATTTTAATACGTTATTGCCTCCCTATGGATACGACCCGCTCCTCTGTGAGTGGTTATTTCTTATTAAAAATTGATTAGTCAATTTTTCCACCACATTAAACTACAAACGACTTAAAAGCGAAAGATCGACCGGTCACCTAAGTTCTAAGCATCTTTTTGTGAATGTGATAGACTCGTTGATCGGAAATTAGAACGGACTTCGGGTTTCTACATCTCTAGGTGACCTTAAAAAGAATACTTCCTAAAGGTGTATCTATACTACCGATAGCTTTCTCCCTACTTTTATTTTTTATGGGGTCAACACAAGGGTGAATCCAGTGTATATCTCCCCGGCTTATTCTACTCTGCTTCTTCCTAAGTGTTTTTAGGAATTTTTACGTGCATTTCTTGAGTTGGGTTCTGGAAAACCTACCAATGGGTTGTTACCCACGATAACTTGTCAGCCATACTCATGCGGTGAAGTGTGGCTTATTTCTTTTATTTTCTTTTTTTCTTTTTCTTTTTCTTTTCTTTTTGGACTTTTTTTTTCTTTAAGTAGGTGGCTTCCCTGGTCTAAGATTTACCTAAAGGTAGCAGGAAAAGAATGGTCTAGTGGCTGGGGCCTAGACAACCTACCTATGGGTTGTTACCCACGATAACTTGTCAGCCATACCACCCTAGAAGGTTCATTAGCTACCCAATTTTCGTTAAAACCACTGAACAACGAGTTAGTGCGAATAGTGTGTAGATGCTTAGATTTAAAGTTCCCTCAAATCGGAGGGCAGGTTGATAAGTCGTGTACTTATCACACAAACTTATTTAATAAAATTGAAATAGAATTCAGGATGGCAAGGACTCAATAAATAAATCCACATTTTAGTGGATACCCGAGCTGATTAAGCCCAAAGACCTGAAGGGTCTTAGTGTTTAGATCCTACTGTATTATTTCCTAAGATTGAAAACTCCTAATGCCCAAGTATTTTTTCTTAATTTAATTTTTTTTTCAAAAATAAAGAGAAAATAAAAAGAATCAACGGAGCTAACAAGATGATTCAGAAATGAATATCCACCCCCCATGCCTATCTAATGCAATGTCCTCATTGTATTAAAAGACATGAAACAGAGTGGAATAGATTAGAAAGTACCTGAATTGCATGAATAACAGGTCGGCTTCGAGATGAAAATAACCTATATATGTGCTGAAGTTAGTACCTTCAGCTAGGCACACTATACAAATAAAGAAGAAATAAAGAATTCACAGGTGTAGGTCAGAATTAGAATAAAAAGATTCACCTCAGGACCTACCAGCAGATGTCCACAGATGTGGACCAAATTGTGATGTAGACCCGTACCCCATGGTCGACTATATCTAAGGTTCTGGATAAAAATTATCCAAAACTTGAAATCAGTATGCAAGCGGGGTCGGGCCTGTGATTTGTGAGGATACAACACACGACCAAAAAGTTGGGTTACAGAGAAATCAAGCTCAAAAAGATAATCAATGAATGTGTGCTTAGGTTGGACATCCTCCGAACATATGTCATAAGGGTTCTGGTAGAAGGTTGGGAGTTTTAGACAAATTGGAACCCTTAGACTTGGTTTTCTGCTTCCTCCGGAATCGACTTCCCATATCATCATTTCCCACTTTCTATCCTCCGCAATCAGAATTTCAACTTTCGGGACCTCCTCCATATTAATCACCCCGTCTGAATTTTCCAAGTCTAAAAGATGTGACTGAATCAAAATGGACTTGGGTTTAGTGATTTCAAAATCAAAATCGTGGGGTGTCATTGAGGATCGGGGCTATGAATTGAATCCTTCAAAACATGATCTAAATTTGCCATGCGAGCCCCAACAGGATCAAATTCCTCAATTTTAGTGCCATCAAATGATTTATCAAATTCCTCAGGCCCAGTTGTCTCACTAAAATTGTGTTATGTAAACTCATGTGAGATTTTGCATAATGATTCTTCACCTTCAGTATCAAAGAAATCTAAATTCGCATTAATGTGTCTCAAAATCATCAATCACTTTCTGATCCATGGAGACATACGTTTCCTTATACCCCAGCTCAGGGATCTCCAGTGAAGAAATCAAATCATCCTTATTTGATTGCTCCAGAACAACCTGGTCAATACTGGTCTCCTAACATGTGTCCCCCCAACAAGTACCTGAGCGTGTTCTGACAATGGCTCTCCTGAATGGCATTCATCTTAGGAATCATCCCAAAATTGAACCAAAGCAATCACAAATCTCATCCACGATTTCGATAATTTCCAAAGTAAAAACTCACCTTGGCCCTTATCCTTAACATCCTGGAGCCAATCCAACAGATACTTGTTAAGATCATCAATCATTTCAATCAGGGGCTCCAATTCTTTAGTACAAGGTGTTGGCTGAGCTTCTAAAGATTGTATAGTATTCCTCAAGTTAGCCAACACTTTCTCTTGGACCTGGTTAACCTAAACCAAATGGTTTGGTTCAGGGTTGGGTGAGTTCGGGTTCAGTGTAGGGGAGTTAACAAATTGAGAATCTTGATACCCTCCTTGATAATAGGTCCTTTTAGGTTGTTCATAAGGTGGTGATGACCTAAAGGCAGTGTAATCTGGGGAGGGGTAAGGATCAGTGTATCCTTCTTGATTGTAGATCATATTAGGTTGTCCAAATGAGGGCAGTGATCTATAATCGATGTAGCTCAGAGATGGATAAGAATTAAGATCATGGTGTCCAGGGTTAAACCCTGAACACGAAGGTCCGAAACTGTAGCCCCAATCAAAATTATCCCAACTAGAAGATGGATGAGAATAAGTATGGTGGGAATAATAATCATTTTGGGAATAAGTAGCTGTAGGAGGGTAGAAGTAGAAGTTTGAATAGGATGTGGAAGGATCCATGATAGAACGTGAGGAAGAAAGGTGCCCTACAATACAAACAAACAAAGCTATCCTTAAGTGGGCTAGCCTAAAGACCTATAGACTCCCAAAACCCGTCTTGAGATAAAGAATCGATTTGATCTACTTCTTTTCGATCAATCCAACCAGTTAGAGGGAGGGACTGGGGAGAAGGTTCGTCCTTTGGCTTGCTCCTCAAGTTCCTAGTGTACCCCCCAGCCGCAATCGTTTGATTCTGCTCCCCTAGCTAGACATCAGATTGAACAGTAGAAATAGACTAATCGAAAATAATCACTGTCTAGGCTCCGAAGGGCGAGTCCAATCCTTAAGGCCAATGTCTACTCTATTTTAATTACGGTTAGGTTTGAATGTGCTTTGGAATGTGATGGGACCTTTATCTGGGTTGTGCCCTTAATGATTGATTGATATGTGTGTGCATGCACAACCAGTGGTTTTCAAGCAAGATTATTTTTGGACGCGGTGAATTTTAGGGTTCAAATCTTGCTTAGTAGCTTTTAGGATTCAACTTTAAGTATATTCAATCAAGTTCAATTGGCACACCAAGTTTTGAAAGCACAGATGAAGATGTTTTCCTTTGAAACTTAAAAGAATGTAGAATGCCTGGTAAATCCCTAAAAGTTGAACCTATGTGGAACTACTTGATGAGTTGATTTTAGTCGAAGTGGTGCGACCCAAACAACTCAAATAATTGGCCTGATGCACCACTTAATTAGGCACACAAGCGATTATTTAATCTAATTTCTACTCGATTATGTGTTTGGGTGTGTGTACTAGTTCCAAAGATCGATTTATTTGTTGAGTTTGAAAATCAGAAGAGGTTGTGTACCTTTGTGAGAGATTTTTTTTTAATTTTTTTTTATATGTGTAGGGTGAGGCAGGTGTAGGTGTCAAATAAACAATCAAAACTAACCTTAGAGTTTATAAGAACATCTAGGTTGATTTTTTTTTGTTATTATGTGGTGGAATGAAAACTAGTGGGTGGGAGGTGGTAGTAAACTTATAGACCTTTCAACCGTACTTTACTTCAATCTACTGCTTTTGCTCGCCTCGAGAGTGTACCTACAATCATAATAAAAAACAAGAGAAGTGAGGTAAAAGATAAGGTGAGAAAACACAAAAATTCAAAGAGCGTCGCCTCCCCAGCAACGATGCCAAAATGTTGGAGCAAAAAATTACGTGATCGGAGTTGGATTTGAAAGCTCATCGTTGTAGTTCGATTTGTGAAGCAGTCCATCAACAGATAAAATTTTATTGAAATTCGTAAAAAAATTCCGGGTCGAACACAGGGAGGCAGATGTTTGATTCAAAACCGCATTTGTTTAATTGTCACGAAACATATTAGCTAGTCGAATTGAATTTAAACTAACTATCTACTTAAAGAATAAAGAATAGAAGACAGAGAGAATATTACAAAAAAAAGAGAAAACAGAGATAGAAGAAACATGGATTCCATTACCATAAGCTGATGTTCATTACAATTACAACTACTCACTACACTAGAAAGTAGGAAATCTACACTAGAAAGCGGGAAATCTATACTAGAAAGTAGTAAAAGAGAAGATAGAGAGAAGTTATCCTCCTCGACGGCTGCTTGGAGGATGATCTAGACGGGGCGACGCCTGGAAGATGGAGAACGAAGCAGGAAGAATCTGGGGTGAGGCAGGACGTTGTCGTCATCGCTGGATCCACTTCCCGAATGGAGTAAGAGGACAACCGCAGGATGCTCCACGAAGGGGAGAGGTGGAAAATTTCTAATTTTTACTCTAGAGGAACATCCCAGGTTTGGGACAAGCTATTAGAGCATTGGAAGGGGTGAGAGAAGAGAGGAAGGGATGAAGGAAGTGTGGGGGTCGTAGGGCCTTTTATAGGTGCAAAGATTGGGGGCAATTTGGTCACTACATATTTAAAACATTAAATGAGGGGTTCTCCAGTGACAGATTTAAGCATCACTAAAGACCCCACGTCACCGCAGCTTCGCACGTGCCTACTGTCTCCTCTCTCACACACCTAATGCACGTGCACGTCAAAGTAGTCTCAGCCATCCGATCGCAAGATCGGATAGCTTAGATCGCTTCTCGACCACTTCAGCTTCGTGCACCCATGCCTGAAAATAGGCGTGAAACTAGGCGTCTAATTGCGTGTGCACCCAATTGGATGATCTAGGTCATTCGCAGCTAATCCCACGGTCGAGATCGCACTCGTCCACACGAGGAGAAGTGCTTCACAGTGGCTCGAACTCGCTCTCTTTGCACACGTAGCGCTTTAACCATTACGCTACGTAGTGGTTTGAGGCACGGCGCTACTTTTGCGCTCGACCAATCTTGGCCGTTGGATCTTCATCCAACGGTCAAGATCTCACATCACGTGAGCCTTCAAGAGTTGAGCGGAGGGAGGTGACCGAGTGTGGATGGTTGGGATGGTGCCACATGGCACCATCCTAACCATCCATCTTCTTTATGTTGTAGATGGTGCCACGATGTCGGACTGGACCAATTTTTGAGCCGTTAGGCTACGATCGTTGCTCTGAACCCATCCGTGCAATCGGATTTGTCATCTGAAGTGTAGATTGACACCATCTTGGCCCTTGCTATTTGACTTTCCTCAAATTATATCTGATGCTACAGAAGTTCGATCGGGGCGATCTTGGAGTCGTTGAACTCCAATCGTTGCCCTGATCAGATCTGTACGGTTGGATCTTTGATTTGAGGCTGTGATTAACCTAAATTTACACAACCTAACCTAAATGAAAGATGATGCATGTTATGCAATATTTATAATGTATGATGCAACCATAATACTAAGAACATGCATAAATAGACATTTTTGGCTATTTAGAAGTATGTACATCAAGTATCATTGAATATCTGATGTGATAGATTAGTATTCATTGAATATCATAATTGTCCTTAATATTTTGTGCTCATTTATAGTCCTCGAGCTTCATTTCTAGATTTTCGAGTTATAAATTTTATTTATTGAAAAGCTATTTGTCAGTTATACTACAACTCATTTCCCTAACATGACGAAAAGCCCATCAATAGTGATGCCATTCGGAACATCAAACAACAAATCCAACTGTATAGATGGATCTGAAACGATGATTATAGTTCGTCAATGTGAAAACCACTTCAATTAGAGTTCCACAGCACCCTCTACAAGGAGAAGTTGGACGACAACAATGGTACCACGTGGTGCCATCACAGCCCTCCAGCTTGACTGAGGCCACCCCTCCCAAGCCACGCTCGCGAGATCTCGGCCATTTGATTCGAAACCAATAGTCGGCGAGAGGCCACATCTCCCCTCCGCAGGCCAAGTAGAGAAGAGCTTCACGCAATCTCGACCATTGAATGAAGATCCAATGGTCATGGGTGCGTGAACCTAAATTCCAAAACTAGACACAAAAGCGGCCGCAATGCAATGGTTGGGAAAGGCACCCTCAAACCACGAGCACCTGATCGAATCGCAATAGACGACTCTAATTCTTCGAAGTGAGGAACGCATGTTTTGGGCTGCTTGATTCGAATCGACAAAAGTGACACGTGGCAACACAAATCTTCACGGATGAGCCCGAGCGAGAATGCACAACTGAACGTGCCATCTGACAAACGCTAAAGGAGTGATCTAGATCATCGACCCGTGTGCGATCCTCAACCCTCAGATCTTGATCCAATAGTGGGTGCGCGATGACATCCACGCATGCGCGAGAGTTAGCTAGGATCTTAGCAACGTTTAAGGTGGACCTACAGCGACGACTTGAATGTCACTATTGACCCATGAATGGATTTTGCCTCCTCTCCACTATAAAAGGACCACTATCCCTCCCATTCTTCTTCACCTCTTCCTCTTCGTGCCACACCTCCTCCAAAGCTCAAAGGAGCTGGTCCCAAGCCCAGGATGCTCCTTAGAATAGGAAAGTAAAATATTTTCCCACTTCTCACCCCCCTTCGTGGAGCATGCTGCGGCCATCCCCTCACCCCAATCCAAAAGTAGATCCTCACAGCGACATCATCCTTCCTTGCCCTCTATCTTCTGACTTCATCTAGCCTCTCACCACCTTCATCCATGCATCATCAAAGCGAGTCATCCTCCAAGCAACCATCAAGGGGGATTCTTCTCACCTCACTATCTTTTATTCACTTTCTAGTATAGTTTACCACTACTTTATCTGTTGCAAACTCTTATTGAACATATATGTTGATTATTTCTCTCTCTCTTATTTTGCTAGAGTAGATTCGATTCGATAAGAATTATTTCGCTTGATATTCTATCTTATAAAAATAATAAAACGATCACAAAAGATAAAAACACCAAAAAAAAAGAAAATTAAAGCACAGATTTCTATAAACCAAACGTTCACGACCACGTGTTCGACCTGGGACTCACTTTGAGTTTCGATAAAAATTTATTTGATAGTGGATTTTTAAGTACTACAATGATAGGTTTTTAACTCAAACTTTTTGCATATGAAATCTTGCTAATTAAGGTGATTCATTGAATTTTATAATCTGTCGCAACTCTGGCGAGCTTTTCAATGACTGATCATCCTACACAATTTCGACGATCTTAAATCATGGTTTCAGAACTTGCAATTGCTGGTAACAACCCCTAACAGACTCTATGACCTTCATAGAACATTTTCTCATTGTTTAATTTGGATTTCATCAAATACATCTCCCAGATTTCCATCCGTTATATCTCCAGCAAGATATCTGTACCTGAATCCTTCACTTCCAGCCGTTGTTGATAGATAAATGAGCATCACCGAGCTTCACTAAGCTTGTAGCAACCTTCTGTTTAGTTGTAAGACTACTAGATAACTTTATCAAACAACCACCTTTTTGGTTTCAAGTGGCAAACCTAGAGAGTTCTTTAGATAAATCAAAATCCCTATTTGATGATTTAAGTAAATTCTATAGACTATATAGAGTTTATCTAGACCTTTAGTTTGATTGTAAGTACTTTGGGGCATAAAGTCAACTTATTACTTGATGTGTTGAACTCTACGTCGCCATGGTAGCGTAGAGCTCCTGAGCTTGCTTTTAGGAGTTGTGTGTTCTAAAGTTTATTACGAGTTTGTTAGAATCAATTTTAGGAAGAATTAAAGTTAGTTGAGTCAGCTAGTTCACTCTAAGTTGTTGCATTCAACTGAGCTGTGAAGGTATTCACTAAGATTTCAAATGTGTTCTTTAGGTTTTCTTTAGTTCTAGAAGTATCTAGGAAGATACTGAAGGTTTTAGAAGCAGGTTTAGAAGCTAAATAGTCAGATTTTCTTGGAATTGAATCAACCTTGTGATTGTACAGCAACCATAGGACTTAAACAGCCTAAATTAAGTTAGAACATAGTATACTTATAGTATAATTCATGCATCAGCGATATACTTTGCATCTTTCCTACTTTATTTATATATTCATGAAATAATGCTATATAATGTATTGATTAGTGTATTACTTGTTTACAGATAATAAGAGCTCAGGAGATGGCTTGAAGCTGGATCTAAAGCAGGATAGGGGTTAAAGCTGCAGCAGAGCTGGAGCAGAAGCTATGGAATAAAGTTGCACTCAAGTTGAAGACATAACGTAGGGAAGAGGTATACTACGTTACTTCTAGGATTTTAATGCTTATATTGAATTATGAAGAACATAGGACATCCCTACACCTATCCATAGCCTTAGGATAGCCTTAAGCACCTTCCCATACCTTAGACACGCTTCCATTAGGTTAATCTAGCCTAAAAAACCCTAAAACCACTTTCCAACATAGTTCTGGACGTCCAGACATTAAGTCCAGATGTCCAATTTCTGCAGAAACTCAAGATAGAACCTAACATTCATACTGATTCAATATTGGACATCCAGAATAAGACTTAAACTTCTAATTTTGAAGTGTAAGTCAGCTGATCTTAAGATCAAACGTCTGGTACCCCTCTCCTTTTGCCATTTTGAGAATCAAGCCTAGATCTTGATTCCTAAGACATATAAACACAATAGTACACCCTAGGAAACCTAATTTAAGGTACCCTAAGCCTAGTACACCACCCTAAGACCCTCCTTAGAACCTAGTTAGGTTCTCACTATGCCCAATTGACTTGGATCATGTCAATTACACTCTACCTAGTCAATTGGAGTCATAGAGTCCAATTAAGCTCAATTCTCAACCAACACAAGTCTAATTGGACTTAGTGAGAGTCCAATTGACTCAAGCCCAATCCGATATGGAATTTTCTCTCCCAATTACACACACACTCACTAAATTAAACTTGTGATGAGTTTAATTGCACTTATCACCTTGGTAATAGGTTATATGAACCTATGTTTAGAAGCCCACCTAAACCCAATTACCTAGACCTATTGGACTCAACTTAGACCACCTAGCCACCACCTAATTGATGCACACACACACACACCACTACCACTTGGCCGTCCACTCTAGAGTATTCTAGAGTGGTCCTCCAACTGGCGCCACCTTGAAGACTAAAAATAGTCTTCAAGGAGTCCACAACTCCTCTCCTTAGAAAGTGGATCTAAGAAGACCCACTCTCTACCATGTCTAGCCACTACCTAAGCCTATTCTCGAGAATTCTATAATTCTCTAGATGAACCATCTCCAAGTCTTTAAAAAGACTAGCATGGATGGCCATGCACCCCGATCTTGGACTCCATTCACGCTTCCATCCACAAGCTCCATCAACACCTCCACTCCACCATTGGATGTCCAAGAGCAAGCTCCTTCCTCCACCTCTAAAGAGGCTGGCCTACCCACCATTGGTCGTCCCTCTATTCCCTCCTACCACCTCAAGCCCACATGGCCCTTGGAGACTACCATCGATGCCCTAATTTCTTATAGCATAATTATTCTTCATAGTTTAATTTCTTGCATTATTATCTTGCTCAGTAGTAGGAGTATTACTTTCTCCAAGAATGTACACATTATCTTTCCAAGATCCATGCGTGCATATCATTTTTGTTAGCGTAGATTTCCATTTTTCAATGTACAAGCATTCCCCTATAGCCATTGTAATGACGTCAAGATTTTGAGGAAATAAAATAAAGTTGCTTGCTTCATATTTCCATTTTGTTGCAATAAAAAGATTTCGATTCCAGTAGATATAAATGATTTAGTGATTGACACATTCTCTGTTAATAGCCATCGCGAAGTAAGGAACGTGCAAATGAGCACTCACACATTCACCTTCAATATTTATTTGAGTCATGCACACGTTTTAAGGGTGAACAACGCAATTGGTAAATCTTACATCCACAGACTTGAAACTGGCATCCAATTCTAAGCAAGCAAAGAAGAAAATAAAGAAATCAAAAATCAACTTCACAATCACGTCTCCCTGAGATCAAACAGGACTCACCGTCTTGTAAAAAATATTTTTGCTTGAGTCGTATTTTGTACTATGCTACAACACTTTTAAACCAAATCTACAATTTACAAACTCAACACTCTGCTCTCCTTTGTTGATATAAAGCTATAGAACACCTTCTCTAGCTCATATTTGAGTCCTAAGCATCTCCTTTAAGTCTAGCAAGTGATTTTAACTATTAAGAAAGCATAGAAAGATATTAAGGAAGTAAGAGAGAAAGGTTTATAGCATAAGGACTGCAAGTGATTTATTTGCATTACTGCACAGATGAGATTTGAAGCGAGCAACTGAATCCTTAAGCCAATTTGAGATGTTTAATTGGATGTTGATGAATCTAAATGAAGATCCGACTTCTAGAATGGCTTCTGAAGCTATATTACAACTCAATTAAAGGAGAGCCTACTCTATTGTGAAGGACTAAAGACTTGGCAAATAGTTGTTGCTCCTATTGTTGAGTGCTGAATGAAAAGGAGCTTCTTTAGTCCCACATCGGTAGGCATAAAGCATTTGATAGCATTCTTAAATAAAAGCACCCATTATGCTGCCAAGAGACTACAATGCTTTGAGCATGACTAACCATTACTTCCTCTAAGCATATAAATGATCTATCTGATCCAATGGCCCAGAGAGCAGTGACCTAGGAGTGATTCATTCATATGTTGACACGTGGCTATCGATCCAGCCGTCAAGGCTGTAGATTCGACCTATGTTAGCGAATATATTTTTTAAAGTGAGGGCGATGTTGCTTTGTATTAGCTTACTGTTGAAGCTATGAGTTACTATGTTATCGAATTTGGTTTTGGAAACCTATTGTTGTACTTTGAATAGAGAAGAACTCGTGTTCAATAAATAAAATTTATACCGGAATAGAAATCCTGGGTCAAACTCAGGGAGGCTACATTGATCTAAATTCGCAATTATCTTTTTTTCGTGTTTTTGTTGAAAAGTGGAGTAATTACAATAAGAGAGAGAGAGAAAACATTCACTTGATACTTCAAAATGTTTATACAACTAAGTAAGCGATAAATTACACTAGAAAGAAGGAAAATTATTACAACTAAAAAGCAAGAAAATTCTACTCTAGAAAGCAGGACAAAGGAATGGGAGAGAGAAGTTATCCTCCTCGACGATCGCTTGGAGGTCGAGCCAGACAAGACAATGCCTAGAATGAGAACAGAAAGGAGGTCGAGGTAGGAAGAACGAGAACTAGCCAGCACGTCATCGTCATCGCAAGATCCGCTTCCAAAATGGGGGCGAAAAATTGACTTTATCTCTTGAGGAGGATCCCGAGTGTGGGACAAGCTTCTCTTGAGCTTCGGAGAGGGAGAGAAGAGAAGGAAGGGATGAGAATTTCATATGGAGGGGCTCTTCTTTTATAGTTGCAAGGAGTGAGGGAAATTTGGTCATTACATGTCGAAAATCACTAATTCAAAACCTTTAGTGATGGATAAATCTATCACTAAAGGCATGAATGTGACCTCCGTGGGCGGCTCGCACGTGCCCGCTCGCTTCTCCATGCCTTAACACGCATCCACGTTCTTCCAATCTCAGTCGTTCAATCATGAGATCGAACAGCTGAGAGCGCTCCTCGCCCACCTCATCCGCGTGCCTCAACGCGTGAGATCCCACGTCACCTCGTCACGTCAGATGGCATGTTCAGCCGATTGGGCACATACAGTCGCTCGATCTCCATCGTACGGTTGATTGCGCCTAATGTAAACACATTTACACTACTTAAGATGTCTATTTATGCATGTTCTTAGGCATAGGATTGCATTCATGATATAAATATTGCGTAACATGCATCATCTTACATTTAGAGTAATTTGAATAAAATGGAGGTTAATTGTCTCCTCTTATGTGTTTGGATAGGGAAAACCTTTTATCGGGGCCTCAAATCGAAGATCCAACTGTATGGATGTGATCAGGGCGACGATTGGAGTTCAACGACTCCAAGATCGCACTAATCAGGCATCCGTAGCATCAGATAGTGATCGGGGAACCCTAGAAGATCAAGGGCCAAGATGGTGTAAATCCGCACTTCAAATGACAAATCCGACTACACGGATGAATTCAGATTGACGATCGCAGCCTAACAGCGCAAAAATCGAGTCAATCCAACATCCGTGGCACCATCTACAACACCCAGAAGATGGACGGCCAAGATAGCACCACGTGGCACCATCTCGGCCACCCAAACGGCCGCATGCAATCACTGAAGTCTCCGCATCCACTCTCTCTCCATCGTTGGATCTCGATTCAACGACTATGGACAATCGCGCCTAAAAGCGTCCACTCGACCATCCGCGCCTCGTAGCGCAGCGGTCGAAGGCGCTATCGCGAGCTGCAGGCGCAGGTTCGAGCCGTAGCGAAGGGGAGAAGGGAACGGGCAAGCGAGCGCGAGCGTGCGTTGGATCGTGATCAGGCGGCTCAGATTTTCCAATAGCGGCCACATGCTATTGCACATGCGGCATCACGCGGCATTGTACGCGTTGGGCAGGAGCGCAGCTGCAAGCGAAGGCGAATCTTAAGCCGTCCGATCTCGCGATCGGACGGCTGCGGATGAATGAACGTGTGGCGGGCGTTGAGCGTGGGCAGCTGAGGAGGCGCGCGTGGGGAACGCCCACTACACCCACGTTGGGGCTTTAGCGACGATTTTATCCGTCACTAAAGACCCCTGATTTAATGTTTTAAAGATGTAATGACCAATTTGCCCCTACTCCTTGCAACTATAAAAGGAGGCCCCCTCCATACGAAATTCTCATCCCTTCCTTCTCTTCTCTACCTCTCCAAAGCTCAAGAGAAGCTTGTCCCACACCCGAGATGCTCCTCGCGAGATAAAGTCCAAATTTTCGTCCCCCTTCGAAAGAGGATCCCGCGACGACGACGGCGTGCTACTCTGTTTCGGTTCTTCTACTTCGTCCTCCTTCGTCCTGCTCTGTCCTCCTTCGTCCAGGCGTCGTCCCGTCCGACTCGTCCTCCAAGCAATCTTCGAGGAGGATAACTTCTCTCTCCCATTCTTCTTTACATCTTTTCCAGTGTAGAATCTTCCTACTTTCTTGTGTAGCTGATTTCCCACTTTTTAGTGTAATTTTTATTTGGTTTGATTGTATAAATATTTTGAAATATTGAATGCACGTTCTCTTTCTGTCTCTCTTTCTTTTAGTCTGATAGCTTCATTGTAATTATATCGCCTCACTTTTCAAAAATTCTAAAAAAAATATAATTACGAATATAGATCAACGTACCCTCCCTGTGTTCGACCCAGAATTCAAATTTCGGTATAAATTTTATTTGTTATATACGAATTCTTCACTTTCAACCTACAACGACAGGTTTTCCAAAACCAAACACGTTAGCGTAGCAATTCGAAAGTTCAACATTTTGGCGCCGTTGCTGGGGAGGCAACGATTTTTGATCTTTTCTTCGCATTTCTTGCACTTTATTATTTTCTAGCTTGCTTTCTCTTGGGTCTATTGTTTTACAGAGACCTCCATCAAGGAATCAACAAGCGGTAGACTGGAGTAAAGTGCAGTTGAAGACAACTGTAAGTGCTCCCCATTCTTTCCCCCTCCATAGATTTCATTCACTACATTAAATCCAAATTCCAATTAACCTAGGTGTTTGCATAAATCCTAGGAATAGTTTGGTTGTTTGGATTTTCACTTACATTCATTCCACCCTCATTTATAAAAAAAATAACAAAAAGATAATCTTGTGGGGTAATTTTCAACAAACACACAACACACACCCACATTCAAGGCAATTAATCAACTTGATTTGTTTCTACTCAACCGGGTTCTAATCTGTGGAACCGGTACACACAAAGCAACGCATAACAGAGTAGAAATCATTCTAGGTTAACCATCTTTGAGTGCCTAACTTAGTGGTGCATTTGTGGCCAATTGTTTGAGTTGTTTGGGCCGCACCACTCTATTTAAAACCAACTCATCAAGTAGCTCCTCCTTAGGGTTTTCAATCTAGGTCTATTCCAGGCACTCCACTTTCTTTCTGATTTTAAAGTAAAATAATCTTCACCCGTGTTTTACAACTTGGTTTGCCTAGAAACTTGATTGCAATCCACCTAATTTGAAACCCTAAAAGCTACTTAAGCAAGATTTGAACATTAAAATTCATGCATCCCAAATAATCTTGCTTGAAAACCCTGGTTGTGCACGCACTTACACAAATCCCAATCAATCATTAAGGGCACAACCGATTTTAAGGGCCCATCACATTCCATAAGCACCACAATCCCAGGCCTTAATAAAATTGAGTAGACGTTGGCCTTAAGGTTTGATTCGCTCTTCAGGGCCTAGTCAGAGCTTGTTTTTGATTAACCTACTTGTATTGATTAATCTGATGTCTAGCTAGGAGAGTAGCGTCAAACGACCGTGGCTGGGGGGTACACTAGGAACCGGAGGCGAAAGTCGAAGGAAGAACCTTCTCCCCAGTCCCTCCTTCTAACTGGTTGGATTAAATAGACATAAGTAGAGTAAATTATTTACAGTCTTAAGGCAGGTTTTGGGAGTCAGTAGATCCTTAGGCTACCTCACTTAAGGGAAGCCTTGTTTTGTTGTGCTGCAGGATCTTTATCCCCAGTCCTTTCGACCTTCTCCTAGTTTATGCTAGGAAGACGATCATTGAATCCCTGATTGGAAGGACCATTAGAACATTCTAGGAGGCGCAAATTGGATTTTGGTCAATTTGATCCCATGGCCGAATAGCAGCCTCCTCTGCTTGGAAATCCATAGGAAGAATTTCGAAGGCAGCTGGAACAAATGTAGAGAATACAGGAATGGTTCCAGAGAATGCAGGGCGCTCAGCCTTTGAAGGATTTTTATGATCCTTCAAATTACGGGGAATGAACCGGTGTTTAGATTCCAGCCGATGACGTAGAAATCAAGCCCCAGGTGTTAAGCCTGATTAAATATTATCATGGGCTTGGCTCCGAAGATCCATTTCAGCACTTGGAGGACTTGACCACTTTGGTCCAGACCACCAAGGCTCGAAACGTAAACGAGGAGCAAATGATCAGGTGGCTCTTCCCCCACTCTCTTAGGGATAAGGCCGCTCATTGGTATAGGATAATAGGAAGACCAATTACAACTTGGAATGAGTTGAAATCGGCCTTTCTGAAGAAATTCTTCCCAGTCGGACGTACCAATGCTTTGAGATGGGCAATCACTACCTTTGCCCAGCGGCCGAGGGAGTAGTTTCATGTGGCCTAGGAGCAATTCCAGGACTTATTGCGGAGGTGTCCACACCACGAGGTGCCAAAATGGCAACTCGTGCAGATCTTCTATCATGGGTTGACTGAGCAACTCAGAAATCATGTGGATGCTTCTTGCGGAGACAATTTCCTCAATAAAGATGCAGATAGTGCACATGATTTATTTGAGGAAATGAGTGAGAATTCAATTAATCATGCCTCCATGGATACTTTTAACCGGTCCCAGCAACCCAGATCAAATGTCAATGAAGTCCATGACTCTCATTCATTTGATATGGAATTGATTTGTAATAAACTTGATAAGGTAGACTTGGTTACTAAAAGAATGGAAGAGTGGATGGCTGGCAATTCTATGAACAACTCTTGATCTACTCAATCCCAAAATTCGGGATTCCATTCCTCACGAGCTCCTTCTAGATGGGAGTTTGTGAATCAACTCGATGCGGCTCAACCTGTGAGTCAGCATTTTTCGGAACCCCACGGGTTCCCAACTGGGGCCTTTGATCCCAATTTTTTCGATCCTTCCCTTTCTTTCTCTCCATCCTCACCTTATGAGGATGTCTACGTTGTACAAGAGAATGTTAGATCCAACCCCTACTCGAATGCCTATAATCCAGGTTGGAGAAACCACCCTAACTTCTCTTGGAAAAATCCGGGGCAACAGACCCAATTCTGACCCAGCAATTATGCTCCACAACGACCAATGGGTCAGGGTCAAGTATATACTCAGTTGCCTCTGAATTAGGTCAATCAGCCAGCTTGGAATGCCCGTCAACCCATAGGGCAGGCTGATTTGAACCGTCAAATGGTAGAGATGCAAGGATCTATGCTCCAGCTTATGCAGCAAATGAAAAACTCGCTAGACAACTTGCAATCCGGGCTCATTGCTAACTCTCGACAACCCAGATCTCTACCATCCCAACCCGTACCCAACCCACGAAATGTTATGAATTCGGGTAATCAAGCCCAAGGGTACGAAAATTAGAGGGACCCTCACGCACATGCTCAGGTAGTTGAGCAAGGTTCCTCATCTTCTTCTTTTGCAAATCAACAATTCATGGTCAATTAAGCCTCTCCAATCTTTCCTAACCCTCCCCAAGACCCAAATTCTTATGCATCTGCAAATTCTGTCACTTTGAGGAGTGGTAAGAAGACTCAAGATCCACAACCACACTATTCTGATCTTTTGAATCCTGATGAACCTGAGGAGAGAGAGGAGAAATCAAGGCTCAGGAACCTGATTCCAAAGATCTGACTCATGTTCCTTTTCCTGAAGCCTTAACCAAATCAAAGAAGAAGTTTGTTGATAGCAATGAGGAGCTTCTGAATCTATTTAAGAATGTTGAGATCAATGTCCCGCTCCTTGATGCTATCAAGCACATACCGGCTTATGCAAGATTTTTAAAGGAATTATGTACACAAAAGCGTAAGTCGAGAGAATCTGTTCTGAGGAAGGTGGTACTCTCCGAGCAGGCTAGTTCTGTTATCCTGCACTACCTCCCTCAGAAAAAGAGAGATCCTGGTGCTCCATTGATTTCTTGTGTTATCGGAGATTACACATTTGATAGAGCACTTTTGGATCTCAGTGCATCCATCAACCTAATTCCGACTTCTCTCTATGAGAAGTTTGGGTTAGGTGAACTTCAGCCAACTTCAGTAACGCTACAGTTAGCGGACTGTTCGGTCACAAACTCGCGAGGCATTATTGAAGATATTATAGTTAAAGTTAAGGATTTCTATTTTCCTGTAGATTTCCTTATCCTTGACATGGATGTACCTAATAATATGAGGAACACGCCCATCATTCTGGGGCGTCCGTTCCTATCTACCGTAAAGGCCAACGTTAATTTTGAAAGCGGTAGCATGGAAATCGCCTTTGGGGACCAACGAATGAAATTGGATATTTTTAAGGCGATCAACAAATTTGAGGATTGTGGATTTATTGAGGAACTTGATGAGGATAATGATAATATTGAAACTTGTTTGACAGTTTCTTCAATCGAAAGTTCCTCTTTGGATGATGAATTTGACCTGCAACCCTCTTTGGCTGACCTGACATCTTCAGAAGAGGTTATTGATTTTGTTCACTCACAACCTCTTCCTCTTATTGAATCCTCAGCATCTACCCTACCATCAATCATCAACCCACCCCAGCTTGAATTGAAACCATTACCCGAGAATTTGAAATATCAATTTTTAGGACCTCAGAATACGCTCCCTATGATTATTAGTGCTAAGTTGACAAAGGAGCAAGAGATTAAATTGATCAAGGTCCTAAAGGAACATAAGGAGGCAATTGGTTGGACCATTCATGACCTCAGGGGAATCGAGCCATCTTACTGTAATCATAGAATACTTTTGGAAGATGGATTCCGCCCTTCTCGCCAAATGCAGAGGAGATTGAATCCAAATATACGAGAAGTGGTCAAAAAGGAAATCATCAAGTGGCTCGATGTAGGAATTATTTATCCAATCTCTAACAGTCCCTTGGTAAGTCCCATTCAGATTGTTCCAAAGAAAGCCGAGATTACTGTTGTGACTAATGAGAGAGGAGAATCTATCACAACTTCTTCAGCTTCCTCTTGGAGAGTTTGTATTGATTACAGGAAGCTGAACACATCATTTTCCCCTACCCTTCATCGATCAAATCTTGGAAAAATTAGCCGGGCAGAAGTACTTCTGTTTTCTTGATTGCTACTCAGGATACAACCAAGTTCCTATCCATCTCGAGGATCAGGAAAAAACTACTTTCACCTGTCCCTACGGAATCTTTACATTTCGTAAGATGCCTTTCGGGTTATGCAATGCACCTGCGACTTTTCAAAGGTGTATGCTAGTCATATTTTCTGACATGGTGGGAGAGTTTATGGAAGTCTTCATGGATGATTTCTCTATTTTTGGAGAATCATTTGACTCTTGTTTGGCTAATTTAAACGATGTATCAAGACACGACTGGTCCTTAGCTGGGAAAAGAGTCATTTCATGACCCAAGAGGGCATCGTTTTGGGTCATGTAATCTCTGAACAGGGAATTGAAGTGGACAAAGCTAAGGTTGATGCTATCACTAAACTTCCTCCTCCCACATCTGTTAAACAAATCAGATCATTTCTTGTCCATGTGGGATTTCATCGAAGATTCATCAAGGATTTCTCGAAGGTTGCTCGTCCTTTGAGCAATCTTCTTGCCAAAGAAACGCCGTTTGTTTTTGACGAATCATGCCGCAAGGCATTTGATTTCTTGAAAACGGCAGTCACCTGTGCTCCAATTTTGCAACCACCAATTTGGATAGCCCCTTTTGAGATCATGACCGACGCTTCTGATTACGTGGTCGGGGCTGTCCTGGGTCAGAAAATTGATCGAAAGCCCTCTGTCATCTACTACGCTAGTAAAACTCTGGATGAAGCCCAGAGGAATTACACTGTTACTGAAAAGGAATTACTAGCTGTAGTATTTGCTTTAGAAAAATTCAAGGCTTATCTCTTAGGGTCTCATGTTATCATTTATACCGACCACTCGGCCTTGAGACATCTCTTGGCTAAAAAGGATGCTAAACCCCGACTTATTCATTGGATTCTTCTTCAAGAATTTGATCTTGAAATCAAGGATAAAATCGGGGTACAAAATGTGGTCGCGGATCATTTGTCGAGACTCCTAGGTGGTTCTTCTTGTCCAGACATTCCGATTGCTGATACTTTTCCGGACGAAACTATTCTTATAGTTTTAGGTGTCCACACCCCATGGTTTGCTGACATTGTTAACTATTTGGCCGTTGGTCAAATCCCTAGGATTTGTCCAAGCAACAATGGGATAGACTCAAATCTGAGGTCAAATACTACTTCTAGGAGGACCCTGAACTATATCAAATCGGCTCTGATCAAATTATTCGCTGATGTATACCGGAGAATGAATTCAACAGTATACTCGAATTCTGCCGTGCATCTAGGTGTGGTGGACATTTCTCCGGGAAAAAGACAGCTGCAAAAATCTTGCAATCTAGCTTCTATTGGCCGTCTTTATTCAAGGATGCCTAGGATTTCTCAAGGTCATGTTCTCGATGTCAGGCACTTGGGAGCATAACTAAGAGAGACATGATGCCCCTAAACCCTATTCTTCCTGTCGAAATTTTCGATGTTTGGGGCATCGATTTCATGGGACCCTTTATCCCTTCATTTGGACATCAGTACATTCTTGTTGCTGTTGATTATGTGTCCAAATGGATTGAGGCGATTCCCACCCGAACCAATGACCACAAGGTGGTTATCAATTTTGTCAAGAAAAATATCTTTAGAAGGTTCGGGATTCCGAGGGCTATCATCAGTGATGGTGGCACTCATTTTACTAATGCCCAATTCCAGAATTTATTGGCCAAATACGGGGTTAATCACCGAATTTCCACACCTTACCATCCCTAGACGAATGGACAAGCTGAGATCGCCAATCGAGAGATCAAGAACATTCAACAAAAAACGGTTAGGCCTGATCGCAAGGATTGGACTCAAAAGCTTGAGGACGCTCTTTGGGCCTACCATACGACGTATAAAATGCCCATCGGCATGTCTCCATTCTATTTGGTGTATGGAAAGGCATGCCATCTACCCGTAGAGATTGAACATAGGGCATTTTGGGCAATCAAACAATGCAATTTAGATCTGAATCTAGCTGGGAAGACCAAAAAACTCCACCTATCTGAGTTGGAAGAGCTTAGAAATGATGCTTATGAGAATGCCAAGATCTACAAGGCTAAGGCCAAAGCTTTACATGATCAATTGATTTCCCGCAAGAGCTTTGAGCCAAACCAGAAGGTCTAGTTATTCGATTCTAAACTTAAGCTCTTTCTTGGCAAACTTAGATCTAAATGGAATGGACCATTCGTAATTGATCATATTTTTCCAAATGGTGTCGTTCAGATTTCTGACCCAAAGACGGGTAACACCTTTAAAGTCAACGGTCTACATCTAAAGCTTGCTGTTGACCGTATTCTTCCAGAACCCGTCTCAGACTCTATTGCTCTAGCCATTCTATGACTTCTTTGGCTGGACTTCGCCTAGTTGACAGCATTAAACTTAGCAGTTGTACATATGACACAAGGCTGATACGAGCTTCATATTCAAGTGACATCTTTCATATTCTACCCTTTCTTTCATGTCTCTTTTTCAATGAGGACATTGTATCAGCTAGGCATGGGGGGTGGATTCATTTTTGAATTATTTGGTCAGCTTTGTGAAATTCATGTAAATTATTTTTCTCTTCTTATTTATAAAAAAATAAAAAATAAAAAAAAATCAAAATTAGGAAGGATTAGTTGGACATTAGGACTTTTCAATCCTAAGAAATTTTACATTAGGATATGAACACAAAGACCCTTCAGGTCTTTGGACTTAATTAGCCCATGTATCCACTAAAATGTGGATTTGTCTTTTGAGTCCTCTCCATCTTAATTCTATCATAATTGGAATAAATAAGTTTGGGTGATAAGTACATGACTTATCAACCCACCATCTGATTTAGGGAATTTCTGAGTTTTAAGCATCTACACACTTTCTTTGCACTGACTCGTTGTTCGGTGATTCTAATGGAAATTGGGTAGCTAATGAACTCTCTAGGGTGATACGGCTGGCAAGTTACATGGGTAATAGCCCATAGGTAGGTTGTCCAGATCCCAGTCACTAGACCTTTCTCTTTTTCCTGCCTTTAGGTAAATCTTAGACCAGGGAAGCCACCTACTTAAAAAAAAAAAATCAAAAAGAAAAGGAGAGAAAAAAAAAGAAATAAGCCACACTTCGCCACACGAGTATGGCTGGCAAGTTGTCGATGGTAACAGCTCATCGACCGGTTGTCCAGAACCCAGCTCAGTAAATGCACTAAAAGAATTCCCAAAACACTTAGGAAGAAGCAGAGAAGTAGAAAAATCGGGGAGATATACACTGGATTCACCCTTGTGTTGACCCCGTAAAAAAATAATAAAAGTAGAGAGAAAGATACCGGTTGTAAAGATACACTTTTAGGCAGAATTCTTTTTAGGTCACCTAGAGGCGTAGAAATCCGAAGTCCATTTTAATTGCCGGTCAACGAGTCTATCACAATCACAATAAGATGCTTAAAACTTAGTGTTCTCATCAAATCTTGGGTGAGTTGAATGGCCGTAGAAAGCCACTCTTAAACCCTAAAATTTGAAAATAAAAAAAAAATAGAAAAGAGTAAAAAGAGAAAAAGAAATTTTTCTTTGAATAAGGCGAGGGTTTGAGGCTGTCTGCATTTTGGCAGATACTCGGGCACTGTTGTGTCTTTAAAAGTTCAGTTCCTAAGTAGATAATTTTTTAATGATTGAAAATAACTCTTGCCCAAATAATCCAACCTAATTCTTTTATCAATAGAATATAGTTTTTGCTAGGGACTAGCAAAAGATAGGCATGGAGGTATGATGTAAACACATTTACACTACCTAAGATGTCTATTTATGCATGTTCTTAAGCATAGGATTTCATTTCATGATATAAATATTGCATAACATGTATCATCTTGCATTTAGAGTAATTTGAATAAAATGGATGTTAATTGTCTCCTTTTATGTGCTTGGATAGGGCAACCTTTTTATCGGGGCCTCTGATCGAAGATCCAACCATATGGATGTGATCAGGGCAACGATTAGAGTTCAACGACTCCAAGATCGCATTAATCAGGCATCCGTAGCATCAAATAGTGATCGGGGAACCCTAGAAGATCAAGGGCCAGGATGGTGTAAATCTACACTTTAAATGACAAATCCAACTGCACGGATGAATTCGGATCGACGATCGCAGCCTAATGACGCAAAAATCGAGTCAATCCGACATCCGTGGCACCATCTACAACACCTGGAAGATGGACGACCAAGATGGCGCCACGTGGCACCATCTCGACCGCCCAAATGGCCGCATGCAATCACTGAAGTCTCCGCATCCAATCTCTCTCCGCCATTGGATCTCGATCCAACGGCCGTGGACAACCGCGCCTAAAAGCATCCGCTCGACCATCCGCGCCCCGTAGCGCAGCGGTCGAAGGCGCTAACGCGAGCTACAGGCGTAGGTTCGAGCCGCAACGAAGGAGAGAAGAGCGCAGGCAAGCGTGTGCGGGCGTGCGTTGGATCGTGATCGGGCGGGTCAGATTTTCCAATAGCTACCATGCACTATTGCACACGCAGCGTCACACGGCATCGTACGTGCTGGGCGAGCGCGCAGCAGCGGGCGAAGTCGCATCTTAAGCCCTCCGATCTCACGATCGGATGGCTGCGGATGAATGAATGTGCGGCGGGTGTTGAGCGTGGGCAGCTGAGGAGGCGTGCGTGGGGAGTGCCCACTACACCTATGCTGGGGCTTTAGCGACGGTTTTATCCGTCACTAAAAACCCCTCATTTAATGTTTTGAAGATGTAATGACCAATTTGCCCCCACTCCTTGCAACAATAAAAGGAGACCCCCTCCATACGAAATTCTCATCCCTTCCTTCTCTTCTCTACCTCTCCAAAGCTCAGGAGAAGCTTGTCCCACACCCGGGTTGCTCCTTGCGAGATAAAGTCCAAATTTTCGTCCCCCTTCGAAAGTGGATCCCGCGACGACGATGGTGTGCTGCTCCATTCCCGTTCTTCTGCTTCGTCCTCCTTCATCCTGCTCCGTCCTCCTTCGTCCAGGCGTCATCCCGTCTGGCTCGTCGTCCAAGCCATCGTTGAGGAGGACAACTTCTCTCTCCCATTCTTCTTTACAGCTTTTCTAGTGTAGCTGATTTCCCGCTTTTTAGTGTAATTTTTATTTGGTTTGATTGTATAAACATTTTAAAATATTGAATGCATGTTATCTTTCTCTCTCTCTCTCTTTCTTTTAGTCTGATAGCTTCATTGTAATTATATCGCCTCGCTTTTCAAAAATTCTAAAAAAAATATAGTTGCGAATATAGATCAACGTAGCCTCCCTGTGTTCGACCCGGAATTCAAATTTCGGTATAAATTTTATTTGTTGAACACGAATTCTTCTCTTTCAAGCTACAACGACAGGTTTTCCAAAACCAAACACGTTAGCATAGCAATTCGAAAGCTCAACAGCACCCGCCGCCAGCTGCAATTGAGGCGCCCCACGGCTCGATCCCACGCCTCAACTTCGCGTTAAGGTGCTCGACCAATGTGTTGTGGGCGCGCTTGTGTCAAGCGCTTAACTTAAGCTCATGCGCTTCACAGCCGTTCGATCTTGATCCAACGGCGGAGAAGTGTTGGCGCGAGATGCTTCAGCAGATGCATGCTGCCGGTTGGGTAGCCAAGATGGCACCACGTGGCACCATCTTGGCCGTCCATCTTCTGGGTGATGTAGATGGTGCCACGAGTATCAGATTGAGTCGATTTTCGTGTTGTTAGGCTGCGATCGTCGATCCGAATCCATCCATGTAGTCAAATTTGTCGTCTGAAGTTCAGATTAACACCATCTTGGCCCTTGATCTTCTAGGGTTCCTTGATCTCTATCTGATGCTACGGATATCCGATTCAGGCAATCTTGGAGTCATTGAACTCCAATTGTCGCCCTGATCAGATCAGTACGGTTGGATCTTTGATCCGAGGCCTGGATAAAAACTCGCCCTATCCCTAACCATAAAAGGAGACAATTAACCTCCATCTTATTCAGACTAATCTAAATGTAGGATGATGCATGTTATGAATATTTATAGTATGTAACGCAATTCTATGCTTAAGAACAAGCATAAATAGACATTTTATCTAATATAAACATGTTTCCATCACACCCCCATGGCTATCTTTTGCTAGTCTCTAGCAAAAACTACATGATATTTATAAAAGAATTAGGTTGGATTACTTGAGCAAAAGTTATTTTCAACATTAAGAAAATTTTTACTTAGGACCTGCACTTTCAAAGACACAACAGGCATGGGTATCTGCCAAAATGTAGACCGCCTCAAGCCCTCGCCTTATTCAAAGAAAATTTTCTTTTTCTCTTTCTTTTCTTTTCTAATTTTTTTGGATTTTTGAGTTTAGGGTTAAAGAGTAGTTTTCTACGGCCATTCAACTCACCCAAGACTTGATGAGAATCCTAAGTTCTAAGCATCTTATTGTGAATGTGATAGACTCATTGATTGGCAATTAGAATGGACTTCGGGCTTCTATGCCTCTATGTGACCTTAAAAAGAGAGTTCTGCCTAAAGGTGTATCTTTACGACCAGTAGCTTTCACCATACTTTTATTTTTATGGGGTCAACACAAGGGTGATTCTAGTGTATATCTCCCAGACTTATTCTACTTCTCCACTTCTCCCCAAGTGTTTTGGGAATTTTAAGCGCTTTTCTTGAGCTGGGTACTGAACAACTGATCGATGAGCTGTTACCACTGACAACTTGCCAGCCATACTCGTGCGGCGAAGTGTGGCGTATTTCATTTATTTTCTTCTTCTTCTTCTTTTCTTTTCTCCTTTTCTTTTTCTTTTCCTTTTGACTTTCTCTTTTTTTTAAGTAGGTGACTTCCCTGGTCTAAGATTTACCTAAAGGCAGTAAAAAGAGAATGGTCCAATGACTGGGCTCTGGACAACTTATCTATGGGCTGTTACCCACGATAACTTGCTAGCCATAGCACCCTAGAAGGTTCATTAGCTACCCAATTTTCATTAAACTGCCGATTAACAAGTCAGTGGAAAGAAAGTGTGTAGATGCTTTAGACTTAAAGTTTCCTCAAATCAGAGGGTGGGTTGATAAGTCGTGTACTTATCACCCAAACTTATTTAATCAAATTACAATAGAATTAAGATGGCTAGGACTCAAAAAAATATCCACATTTTAGTGGATACACGGGCCAATTAAGTCCGAAGACCTGAAGGGTCTTTGTGTTCAGATCCTAATGTAATATTTCCTAAGATTGAAAAGTCCTAATGTCCAAATATTCCTTCCTAATTCAATTTTTTTTAAATGTATATATAAGAAGAGAAATACAATTTACAAGAATTTCACAAAGCTGACAAAATGATTCAAAAATGAATCCACCCCCCCATGCCTAGCTGATGCAATGTCCACATTGAGAAAAAGAGACATGAAAGAAAGGGTAGAGTACGAAAGATATCACCTGAATATGAAGCTCGGGTCAGCATTGTGTCATATGTACAACTGCTAAGTTTAATGCCGTCAGCTAGGCGAAGTACAGCCAAAGAAGTCACAATATGGCTAGAGCAACCGTGTCTGAGATGGGTTCTGGAAGAGTACGGTCAATAATGGGCTTTAGACGTTGACCGTTGACTTTAAATGTGTTACCCATTTTTAGGTCAGAGATCTGAACGGCTCCATTTGGAAAAATCTGGTCGATAATAATGGGCCATTCCATTTAGATCTAAGTTTCTCGGGAAAGAGCTTAAGTCGAGAATCGAATAGCCAGACCTTCTGGTTCGGCTCAAAGCTCTTGCAGGAAATCAATTGATCATGTAGAGCTTTGGTTCGAGCCTTGTAGATCTTGGCATTCTCATATGCATCATTTCTAAGCTCTTCCAACTCAGATAGTTGGAGTTTCCTAGTTTTCCCAACTAAATTCAGATCTAAATTGCATTGCTTGATTGCCCAGAATGCCCTACGTTCAATCTCCACAAATAAATGACACGCCTTTCCATACACCAAACGAAATGGAGACATGCCGATGGGTGTTTTATACGTCGTATGGTAGGCCCAAAGAGCACCCTCAAGCTTTTGAGTCTAGTCCTTGCGATCAAGCCTAACCTTTTTCTACAGAATATTCTTGATCTCCCAATTGGAGATCTCAGTCTGTCCATTCGTCTAGGGATGGAAAGGTGTGGAGATTTGGTGATTAACCCCATATTTCTCCAGCAAATTACGGAAGTGGCCATTAGTAAAATGAGTGCCACCATCATTGATGATGGCCCTCGAAATTCCAAACCTGCTGAAGATGTGTTTCTTGATAAAATCGATGACCACCTTCTGGTCATTGGTTCGGGTGGGAATCGCCTCAATCCATTTGAACACATAATCAATAGTAATAAGAATGTATTGATGTCCAAATGAAGGGAGAAAGGATCCCATGAAATCGATGCCCCAAACATCGAAGATTTGGACAGGAAGAATTGGGTTTAGGGGCATCATATCTCTCTTAGTTATGCTCCCGAGTGCCTGACATTGGGAACACGACCTTGAGAAATCCTGGGCATCCTTGAATAAAGATGGCCAATAGAAGCCAGATTGCAAAATCTTTGCAGCCGTCTTTTTCCCAGAGAAATGTCCACCACACGCAGATGCATGGCAGAACTCGAGTATACTTTTGAATTCATCCTCCGGAACACATCGGCGAATAATCTGATCAAAGCCGATGCAGTACAATTCAGGGTCCTCCTAGAAGTAGTATTTGGCTTCAAATTTGAGTCTATCCCGTTGTTGCTTGATCCAATCCTGGGTGATTTGACCAACGGCCAAATAATTAACAATGTTAGCAAACCACGGGGTTTGGACACCTGAAACTACAAGGATAGTTTCATCCGAGAAAGTATTAACAATCGGGACATTCGGACGTGAGGAATCACTTAGAAGTCTCGACAAATGATCTGCCACCACATTTTATACCTCGAATTTATCCTTGATTTCAAGATCAAATTCTTGAAGCAGAAGAATCCAACAAATAAGCTGGGGTTTGGCATCCTTTTTGGCCAAGAGATGTCTCAAGGCTGAGTGGTTAGTATAGATGATGACATGAGACCCTAAGAGATAAGCCCTGAATTTTTCTAAAGCAAATACAATGGCTAGTAATTCCTTTTTAGTAATAGTGTAATTCCTCTGGGCTTCATCCTGAGTTTTACTAGCATAGTAGATGACAGAGGGCTTCCTGTCAACTTTCTAACCCAAAATAGCCCCGACCGTGTAATCAGAAGCGTCAGTCATGATCTCAAAAAAGCTTGTCGAAACCGGTGGCTGCAACACTAGAGCACAAGTGACTGCCATTTTTAGGAAATCAAATACCTTACGACATGATTCATTGAAAGCAAACGGCATTTCTTTGGCGAGAAGATTGCTCAAAGGACGAGCAACCTTCGAGAAATACTTGATGAATATTCTGTATAATCCCACATGGCCAAGAAATGATAGAATTTGTTTAACAGATGTGGGAGAAGGAAGTTTAGCAATAGCAACAACCTTAGCTTTATCCACTTTAATTCCCTGTTCAGAGATTACATGACCCAAGACGATGCCTTCTTGTGTCATGGAATGACTCTTTTCCCAACTAAGGACCAATTGTGTTTCGATGCATCGTTTAAGAATCATTTCTTGATTAGCCAGACAAGAGTCAAATGATTCTCCAAAAATAGAGAAATCGTCCATGAAGGCTTCCATAAACTCTCCCACCATGTCAGAGAATATTGCCAACATACACCTTTGAAAAGTTGCAGGTGCATTGCATAAATCGAAAGGCATCCTACGGAAAGAAAAGGTTCCATAGGGACAAGTGAAAGTAGTTTTTTCCTGATCCTCGGGATGGATAGGAACTTGGTTGTATCTCGAGTAGTCATCAAGAAAACATAAGTACTTCTGCCCGGCTAGTCTTTCCAAGATTTGATCAATGAAAGGCAGAGGGAAATGATCCATTTTCGTGGCCGTGTTCAACTTCCTGTAATCAATACAAACCCTCCAAGAAGAAGCAGAACCAGTTCTGATAGATTCTCCCCTCTCGTTAGTCACAACGGTAATCCTGGCTTTCTTGGGAACAATCTGCACGAGACTTACCCAAGGACTATCAGAGATCAGATAAATAATTCCTACATTAAGCCACTTAATGATTTCCTTTTTGACCACTTCTCGCATATTCGGATTTAATCTCCTTTGCATCTAGCGAGAAGGGTGGGATCCATCTTCTAAGAATATTCTACGATTGCAGTAAGACGACTCGATCCCCCTAAGGTCATGAATGGTCCAACCAATTGCCTCCTTGTGTTCCTTCAGGGCCTTGATCAATTTAATCTCCTGCTCCTATGTTAATTTAGCACTGATAATCACAGGGAACGTCTTCTGTGTTCCTAAAAATTGATATTTCAAATTCTCAAGCAATGGTTTCAGTTCAAGCTGGGGTGGGTTGATGATTGAAGGTAAGGAAAATGCTAATGACTCATCAAGAGGAAGAGGTTGAGAGTGAACAAAATCAATAACCTCTTCAGAAGATGGCAGGTCTGCCATAGAGGGTTGCGGGTCCAATACATCGTCAAAGGAGGAACTTTCAATTGCAGAAACCATCAAACAAGTTTCAATGTTCACATTATCCTCCTCAAGTTCCTCGATAAATCCACAATCCTCAAATTTATTAATCACCTTAAAAATATCCAATTTCATTCGTTGATCCCCAAAGGCGATTTCCATGCTACCGCTTTCACAATTAATGTTGGCCTTAGCGGTAGCCAGCAATAGATGCCCCAGAATGATCGGTGTGTTCCTCAGATTTTCCGGTACATCCATGTCAAGGACAAGGAAATCTATAGGAAAATAGAAATCCTTGACCTTAACTATAACATCTTCAATAACACCTCACGGATTTGTGACTGAATGGTCCGCTAACTGCAGCATTACTGAAGTTGGCCGAAGTTCACCTAATCAAAACTTCTGGTAAAGAGAAGTCAGAATTAGGTTGATGGATGCACCCAGATTTAGAAGTGCTCTATCAAAAGTGTAATCTCCGATTACACAAGAAATCAACAGAGCACCTGGATCTCTCTTTTTCTGAGGCAGGTTGTGCAGGATAATAAAACTAGCCTGCTCGGAGAGTACCACCGTCCTCGGAGCAGATTCTCTCGACTTACGCTTTTGTGTACATAAATTCTTTAAAAATCTCGCATAAGCCGGTATATGCTTGATAGCATTAAGGAGATGGATATTGATCTCAACATTCATAAAAATATTCAGAAGCTCCTCATTGCTATCAACAAACTTCTTCTTTGATTTGATCAAGGCTTCAGGAAAAGGAACATGAGACTGATCTTTGGAATCAGGTTCCTGAGCCTTGATTTCTTCTTCAAAATTCTCCTCTCTCTCTCAGGCTCTTCAGGATTCGGTAAATCAAAACAGTGTGGTTGTGGATCTAGAGTTTGTTTACCACTCCTCAAGGTAACAGAATTTGCAGATGCATAAGAGTTTGGGTCTTGGGGAGGGTTAGGAAAGATTGGAGAGGCTTGATTAGCCAAAAATTGTTGACGTGCAGAAGAAGAAGAGGAAGGACCCTACTCAACCACCTGAGCAGTTGCATGTGGGTCCCTCTGATTTCCATACCCATGAGCTTGGTTGCCCGGATTCAGGATATTTCGTGGGTTGTGTACGGGTTGGGATGGTAGAGATCCGGGTTGACGAGAGTTAGCTATGAGCTTGGTTTGCAAGCTGTCCAACAAGGTTTTCATTTGCTCCATGAGATGGAGCATGGATCCTTGCATCTCTACCATTTGTTGGTTCAAATCAGCCTACCCTGCGGATTGATGGGCATTCCAAGGTGGATGATTGACCTGATTTGGGGGCAACTAAGTATACACATGACCCTAATGCATTGGTCGTTGTAGAGCATAGTTGCTGGGTCGGAATTGGGTCTGTTGCCCTAGGTTTTTCCAAGAGAAGTTAGGGTGGTTTCCCCAACATGGATTATAAGCATTAGAGTAGGGATTGGATCTAACATTCTCCTGTACAGCACAGACATCCTCATAGGGTGAGGATGGAGAGAAAGAAAGGGAAGGATCAGAAAAACTGGGATCAAAGGCCCCAGTTTGGAACCCGTGGGGTTTCGAATAATGCTGACTCACAGGTTGAGCCACATCAGATTGATTCACGAACTCCCATCCAGGAGGAGCTCACGACGAATGGAATCCCGAATTTTGGGATTGAGACTCGTTCATTTAATTTCCAACCATCTACTCTTCCATTCTCTTAGCAACCAAGTCCACCTTATCAAGTTTGCTACAAATCAATTCCATATCAAATGAAAGAGAGTCAAGGACTTCATTAACATTTGATCTGGGCTACTGGGACCGGTAAAAAGTATCCATGGAGGCATGATTGGCTGAATTCTTGCTCAATTCCTCAAACAAATCATGTGCACTATTTGCATCTTTGTTGAGGAAATTATCTCCGCAAGAAGCGTCCACATGATTTCTGAGTTGCTCAGTCAACCAGTGGTAGAAGATATGCATGAGTTGCCATTTTGGCACCTCGTGGTGTGGACACCTCCGCAATAGGTCCTGGAATCGCTCCTAGGCCACATGAAACTGCTCCCCCAACCGCTGGGTAAAGGTAGCTATTGCTCATAGCAAAGCATTGGTACATCCAACAGGGAAGAATTTCTTTAGAAAGGCCAATTTCAACTCATTCCAAGTTACAATTGGTCTTCCTATAGTCCTGTACCAATGAGTGGCTTTATCCCTAAGAGAGTGGGGCAAGAGCCTCATGATCATTTACTCCTCATTCACATTTTGTGCCTTGGTGGTCGGGATTAAAGTGGTCAAGTCCTCCAAGTGCTGAAATGGGTCTTCGGAGCCAAGCCCATGGTAATGTTTGATCAGGCTTAACATCTGGGGCTTGATTTCTATGCCTCCAGCCGGAATCTAGATGCCAGGACGTTCCCCGTAATTTGAAGGATCATAAAAATCCTTCAAGGGCTGAGCGCCCTACATTCTCTAGAACCATTCCTGCATTCTCTGCATTTGTTCTAACTGCCTTCAAAATTCCTCCTATGGATCCTGAGGCAGAGGAGGCTGCTGATTGACCATGGGATCAATTTGACCAAAATCAAATTTACGCCTCCCAGAATACTCTAGTGGTCCTTTCAATCGGGGATTCAATGACCGTCTTCCCAGCATAAACTAGGAAAAGGTTGAAAGGACTAGGGATAAGGACCATGCAGCACAACAAAACAAGCCTATCCTTATGTTGGGTAGCCTAAGGATCTATAGATTCCCAAAACTTGCCTTAAGATTATAAATGATTTACTCTACTTGTGTCTGCTCAATCCAACCAGTTAGAAGGAGGGACTAGGGAGAAGGTTCTTCCTTCGGCTTACACCTACGGTTCCTAGTGTACCCCCCAACTGCGGTCGTTTGACGCTACTCCCCTAGCTAGACATCAGATTAATCAGTACAAGTAGGTTAATCATGAACAATCTCAGTCTAGGCCCCAAAGAGTGAATCAGTCCTTAAGGCCAACGTCTACTCGATTTTATTGAGGTTTGGGATTGTAGTGCTTATGGAATGTGGTGGGCCCTTAAAATGGGTTGGGCCCTTAATGATCGAATGAGTATGTGTAAGTGCATGCACAACCAAGGTTTTCAAGCAAGATTATTTGTGATGTGTAGATTTTAATGTTCAAATCTTATTTAAGTGGCTTTTAGGGTTTGGAATTAGGTTGATTTCAATCAAGTTTGAGGCAAACCAGGTTTTCAAGCACGGGTGAAGATTGCTTTCCTTTAAAACCAGAAATAAATTGGAGTGCCTAGTATGAACCTAGATTCAAAACCCTAAGAAGAAGCTACTTGAGTTGATTTTAGGTTGAGTGGTGCGGCCCAAACAACTCAAACAACTGGCCACAATTGTACCACTAGGTTAGGCACACATAAATGGTTATCCTAGAATGATTTCTACTCTTTTATGTATTGATTTGTGTGTACTGGTTCCACATATCAGAACCCGGTTGAGTATAAGCAAATCAATTAGGTTAAGTGCCTTGAATGTGGGTGTATGTTGTGTGTCTGTTAAAAATTACCCCACAAAATTATCTTTTTATTTTTTTATAGGCAAGGGTGAAATGTGAGTGAGTGAAAATCCAAACAACCAAACTAATCCTAGGATTTATGCAAACACCTAGGTTAATTGGAATTTGAATTTAATGTGACAAATGAACTCTATGGAGGGGGAAGAATGGGGAGCACCTACAATCATCTTCAATTGCACTTTACTCCAAACTACTGCTTGACGATTCCCTGATGGAGGTCTCTGCAAAATTATAGACACAAAAGAAAGCAAGTTAGAAGACAATAAACTGCGTGAAATGCGAAAAGAAGATCGAAAATCGTTGCCTCCCCGGCAATGGCACCAAAATGCTGAAGCTACAGGTTACTACGCTATTGAATTTGGTTTTGAAAACCTATCGTTGTAGTTTGAATAGCGAAGAACTCGTGTTCAACAAATAAAATTTATACCAGAATAGAAATCCCGGGTCAAACTCAGGGAGGCTACGTCGATCTAAATTCGCAATTATATTTTTTTCAAGTTTTTGTTGAAAAGCGGAGTAATTACAATGAAATGAAGCACTATAAACAATTGGAATAAGAGAGAGAGAAAAAATTCACTTGATACATCAAAATGTTTACACAACTAAGTAAGCGAGAAATTACACTAGAAAGTAGGAAAACTATTACAACTAAAAAGTAGGAAAATTCTACTCTAGAAAGTAGGAAAAAGGAATGGGAGAGAGAAGTTATCCTCTTTGATGATCTCTTGGAGGACGAGCCGGATTGGACGACGTCTGGAAGACGAAGAACAAAGCGGGAAGTAGGAGGTCGAGGCAGGAAGAACAAGAACTAGGCAGCACGTCGTCGTCGTCGCGGGATCCGCTTCCAAAATGGGGACGAAAATTTGACTTTATCTCTTGAGGAGCATCTCGAGTGTGGGACAAGCTTCTTTTGAGCTTTGGAGAGGGAGAGAAGAGAAGGAAGGGATGAGAATTTCGTATGGAGGGGGTCTCCTTTTATAGTTGCAAGGAGTGAGGGCAATTTGGTCATTACATGTTGAAAATCATTAATTCAGGACCTTTAGTGACGGATAAATCTATCACTAAAGGCCTGAACATGACCTTCATGGGTGGCTCGCATGCTCCCACTCGCTTCCCTCTGCCTTAACGTGCATCCACGTTCTTCCAATCTTGGTCGTTCGATCATGAGATCGAACAACTGAGAGCGCTCCTCGCTTACCTCATCCGTGCGCCTTAATGCGTGAGATCCCGCATCACCTCGCCACGTCAGATGGCACGTTCAGCCGATTGGTTACACATAGCCGCTCGATCTCCATTGTGAGGTCGATTGCGCCAGTGTGCCCACTCCAATTGACGCACCCCACGGCTCGATCCCGCACCTCAACTTCGCGTTAAAGCACTCGACTAACACGCTATGGGCGCATTTGTGTCGAGCGCTTAACTTAAGCGTGCGCGCTTCACAATAGTTGGATATTAATCCAACGGCAGAGAAGCGTTGGCACGAGATGCTTCAGCGGATGCGTGCGGCCTGTTAGGCGGCCGAGATGGTGCCACATGGCGCCATCTTGGCCGTCCATCTTCTGGGTGATGTAGATGGTGCCACGGGTATCGGATTGAGTCAATTTTTGCGCCATTAGGCTGCGATCGTCGATCCAAATCCATCCGTGTAGTCGGATTTGTCGTCTGAAGTGTGGATTAACACCGTCTTGGCACTCTATCTTCTAGGGTTCCTCAATCTCTATCTGATGCTACGGATATCTGATTAGGGCGATCTTGGAGTCGTTGAACTCCAATCGTTGCCCTAATCAGATCCGTATGGTTGGATCTTCGATCTGAGGCCCTGATAAAAAGTCGCCTTGTCTTTGACCATAAAAGGAGAAAATTAACCTCCATCTTATTCAAACTAATATAAATGTAGGATGATGCATGTTATGCAATATTTATAGTATGTAATGCAATTCTATGCTTAAGAACATGCATAAATAAGCATTTTATGTAATATAAACATGTTTACGTCACTTACACTTAACATACTTAGCGTGAGAAGGATTTAAAAGAAGAAGCTAAGAGATTGAGTGTCACTTGTGCTTAATTAAGCTCAAGCTTGAGCTTAGTTATAATAAACATTTTTTCATATACATAAAGTTTTCAATGCATGTTTGTGATTCATTATAGAATTAATTTCCATACATATTATTTAATTTTTGCAATTGGTTCATGTGCCTAATGTATACTAATTATGTAATTAGGTTAGTAATAACTTAAGTATTATGAATTAAGTTAAGCATTTATATAATATGGTAAATTAAGTACTGTATTAAGTTATATGTTTACAATTATCTAAGTTAAGTCTAAGTTTAAGTATATAAATTAAGTAATAACTATTGTTAAGTTATATTTGTATACTAACTAAGTATTAGTTAAGTTATTAACTTAAGTAATTAAATTAGAGGTAGTATTAGTTAAACTATTTAAGTTATTACTAAATGGTTATGTGAAGTAAATTATGTACATATTAGTAATTATACTTATGTGATTTAAGATAAGCTAAATTAAGTAGTATAGACTTAAGTTACTTATCTATTGTACATTATAACCTAAGTATATAACCTATCTATATTTTATAATCTAAGTAGTAAGCTAAACTTATTAATTAGTAGTCTTTAGTACTATTAAGTGTAAATAATATAATTAAGAAAACAAAAATAATTTGAGAATAAATGGTAAATTAAGCTAAAATAAGCCTCTCAGCGAATGACCTGGACTCAACCCAGTATAAATTTATAAAATATGCTGGTTATCTTACTCTCTATACTACAACACAATGACAATTATTATAAATGCAAGAAAACTTAACAGCAATGGCCTCAATCCACTTTGAGACATAATCAACTACAAGGAGGATGTACTCAAAGTCAAAGGATTATGTGAAGGGTCGCATAAAGTCTATGCCATAAACATCAAAGATCTTGCAAATCAAAATAGGCCAGAGGGGCATCACGTCCTTCCTTATCATATTTCCTAAATATTGGCATCTAATGCAAGATTTATAGAAATTGTATGCATCCCTGACAAGTGTTGGCCCATAAAATCTGCTTTACAAAACTTGCAACAATTTTCTTTCCCGTGGAATGGCCTCCACAAGCTTGATTGTGGCAAAAGGATTGTTGGTGATAAAGCACCACGATCATTGATTTTCATGATAACAAAGCATGTTATGTTTAACATTGTATTTGGAGATCAATATTTCAAGCTTGGGGATAAATGAAGTTTGATGAAAGTTCAAGCTCAAACTTTATGGAAGGATGGAGGAGAAAAAGCATCAAGGAGATGAAGATAGATAGCTTTGATAGTTTCATTCTTTTTATTTTGATCTATTAGAATGTAAAAAGAGCATTTAGCCTTTACAATCTTGAAAATACCCTTAGGACACATCTTAGAACCTATCTATTAAATTCTACTTCTTTAAAACCTTGAAAAGTCATTCTGCCAAAATTTTCAAATGTCTTATTATTTTTTTAGATGTCTATATTTGTTGTTTCAGATGTCTAATTTTTCTTTCAAAAGTCTGATTTCCAATTTCAAATGTTTGACCATTTATAATAGATGTCTACTTTCTTCTAGAACACCATTTCTTTTGAAAATTCTTGATCTTAAACTATCCAAGAATTTAAGACATCTATGTTTTCTTTCAGACATCTAAATATGCCAGAAAAGTTCATCAACGTTCATATTTTTCAAATCCCAATGTTCAAAAGAGCGATTACTCTTTAGTTACTTATGTTTCATTAATCGTTCGAAATTTTAGACTTCTAATTTTTTCTTTCAGATGTCTACTTTGGATTTTCAGACTTCTTATTTTTCCTTCAGATGTCAAATTCACCATTTTTAGAATTCTTATTTTTCCTTGAGATGTCTGATTTTCATTTTCAGACTTCTGATCTATTTTTAAGATGTCTAATCCAGTCAAACTTTGAGACAATGTAATACATCCATTCTACCTTAATTTATTTCATTAAAATTACAACAACTCCTAAGACTTAAACCTGACCTCCTACATCTATAAATATCCACCGAGGGTTGCCTTAATCCTACACAGCAAGCATAGAAACATTCTAGTGCAAAATTCTTCCAATTCTCTTATTCTAAGCTTTCTAGTTCTATTATGTTCTATTGTGCTCTACTGTTCTTAGTAAGTTCTTGATAGCAATTCCACTCCCACGTTGATTCTCTGCATCTCATAGGTTTGTAAAGGAAGTATCCTAGCATTCTTTATTTTCTATATTATTCAAGGCTCTTAGGATCTTTTTCGTTACATTATTTTCATTAGCTTGTTTGGGTGCCCGAGCTATGGGTTTCCCATTTCCTCCTAGTAGAGGGGCCAAACACTCCTCGGGGGTTGTCTAGGAGAGAGGAATTGTGTTTTAAGGAACATCACCCTCGAATTAGTGGTGTGGCTTAGTGATTCCCATTTGATTTGTGACCAAAATCCTAGATTTGGAGATCTAGGTAGAGGTTTTTCCCACAAGGATTTCTTCTCTAAATTCTTACATCAATTTTGTGTGATTGTTTAGATAGATTTATTTAAATTTTTGTTGAACAATTCAACCCCCTATCTTATGCCTCTAACATTCGGTATCAAAGCCTTGTTTATGCTTGTGCATAGGTATAAAAGCCTTTACAAGACGATACGATGGCATCAAGGGTGTTCGCAACAAGTGGAAACAATGATTTCTCTACCATGAAGCCTCCTTACTTTGGCGGCACAAACTATTCTTATTGGAAGCAAAAGATGGAAATTTTCCTCTAATCGATGGATTACATTCTCTGGCAAATGGTGGAAACATGATAAACTCTAGTTTATCATCACTTTTATGCCTCAAAACACATCTAGCTCTCAGGTATTGTGCATTTCAATTTAGTTTACGAACTGCACTTAGGCATTCATATAGTTTAGACAAGCACTGCATTATTTTTCCTTTAGTTTTTGCTTTTATATGCTTCCTATCATTGTCAAAGATGATCACATAGTGGACATCACCTAAACCCTAGTAATGTTGAAGGCAGAAGATGAAGATAGAGCTCATTCTAGTTCATCTCAGTTGGATGTTGAACGTCGGACGACTACGTGGTCGGGCGTGTTTCGTGTGTTAGAAATCGGTTTACAAGTAACTCGTCGTCGTAGTTGCAAAACATGTCGATCAGATAAAATTTATACCGAAACTCCAAGGGAGTCCCGGGTCAAACACAGGGAGGCGACATTTACTTTAAGTGAAAACCACGCTTCGATTCATTTCTTTTTGGTATTTTAGGATTTTGTTATTTTTTTGTATTTTTGTAGGAAGAAAACAAGCAAACAAATCACAAGATAGAGATGTGGAACAAATTTGATAGTTACTTCCAATGTCAATTACAAGAAACTATGAAAGCATAAAAAGAGAGGGGGGTGAGAAGAAATCTCCCGAATTGGCTGTTCGGCGAGACGACGGCACCTGGTGGAAGCTCGAACGAAGGAGGTAAGGAGTAGGACGACGGAGGTGAGATGTAGGAGAACGTGAAGTTGAGGAAAGCTTCGGCGTGGCTCTAGAATGGAGGTGAGAAGATGGAGGTGATCTGCTACAGGAATGGAGGTGGGAGGACAGCTCCAAGGCGACCTATGAAGAAGGATGGGAAATTGGAGGAGTATTTAGTGGGGTAGAGGTTCGCTACACTAATAGGTGCCTTGGGAGCTTGAGAATAAGCTCTAATGGAGTGTTGGTAGGCTTGCTAGAGCTTGGGAGTAGGTAGAAGTAGAGTAGGTAGAGATGGCTTGCAAGGAAAGGGGTATAGGTCCTTTTATAGTGGAGGAGAAGAGGCAAAAATGGGTATGAAACCATTAGTGACATCCAGGCCGTCATTGGAGGCGTTGCTATAGGCAGCTCATGCCCGCTCATGCCCACTCATGCCTAAAGCGACCTTTGCTGGCACGCGAAGAATTAGCGACAGCTGTAAGCGTCGCTATAAGTCCAGCTCATGCATCGCTGTAAGTCCAGCTCATGCGTCGCTGTAGGTCCAGCCCACGCATAGGTGGCACTGTGCTCCCCCGCCTTGCCGCATGCGCACGCCGACGCATTGGCGTTGCGTTGGGATGCGTTGTGCACATGCACGCCTGCGCGTGCGCACGCACTCGTGCCACTACGCGCGTATGGTGCCGCGTGCATGCGCTGGTGGCCTGGGTTACGCCACATGGCGCAGTCTGGGTCGTCAATCTTCTTGTTGTAGGGACTGCTACAAAGATCGGATTGAGTCAATTTTCATGCCGTTAGGCTGCGATCGTCAACTCGAATCCATCCGCGTAGTCGGATTTGTCATTTGCAGCTCCGAATTATGTCTCCTAGTCCCTTGGCTGTTGATCTTCCTTGTACTGCATATGGTGCTACGGGACTCCGATCGAGGCGATTTTAGAGGCATTGGACTTCGATCTTCGTCTTGATCAGATCCGTACGGTCGGATCATTAATCTGAGGCTCCGAAATAAATTTCCTTCTCTCCTAACCACAAAAAGGATGCAATTAACCTAAATTATATACAACTACTCTAAATGTAGAATGATGCATGCTATGCAATATTTACAACATGAAATGCAAATCTAAGCCTAGTGTTACGACCCGATTCTCGAATCCCTACGAGACACGAGAATTAGACTAACTCGACTGATCCCAAGACCCAGTCGTCCAACGAGAAAGTAACCAAAAAGCAGTAAAATAAACCACATTCACCATGCAAGTAACTAACAGTAACAAAAATACAACAGTAAAGAAAAGAACTACTATAGTACATACCACCACAACAGTAGAGAATAAAAATAGGTACAGAAATATGATGTTTACAATAAAGAGTACAAGGTGAAACAAAAATACTCACTACTACAGAAATACGGTACAACTAAAGTACAACTACTGGGCTCTACTAGGCCCAGCACCCTCCGCAGCCGCAGGCTCTAGCTGCTCAACACCTGGTCCTGAAAAGGTGACAAAAGTGACACGTTAGCAAAACGCTGGGTAGAGTGGCAACCAGCTACCAAAGAAAACAGTAAAGGTGGACAAGTAGCTGTTATTTGTAATTTCTTTCTTTATTTCTCTATTTACTCTTTCTTGAATTATTTCTCAGATCTTTCTCCTGATCTTGAATGTTCCTCGTGGGAATGATATTGATTGCAGTATTTTCCGAAAAGTAGAAGTAGCACGTGGTGCTCTCCTGGCCGGGAGAGTCCCCCATGGTGGTCCTACCCTCAGTCAACCACCCCAAGGTCACTAACAGACGTAACAGTGACTATGGCATACGTGGTAAATGCACAAGTAGCTACCATGCACTGGCATGCGGTCAGTCGTTTCCGTTAACGGGTGCGCTCAAAGCACAGCACGGAACCAGTAAAGGGCAGAGCCCTCTCAGTAACAGGGGTCCAGCCCCTCCACAGTACCCAAACAGGGGTCTTGCCCCTCCACAGTCCGCGCACCCTCTCCTAACTACCCTGGTTTGCCCAGTGGGCCTAACAAGTCGGTGTAGGATGGCTAGCTAAACCCCAGGGCCCGTGGGGTGGCTAGCTCCCTCCCTACACTAGTAGCTCTCCCCGATACTATGTACGTGAGGGCCAAAAGTCAGTACAAAGTGGGCAAACCTAACCCTGGGTCCCTAGGGCGGCTAGCTCCACTCTGTACTAAACAGGGGGACAGTCGCTCTCCTTGGTACTCCGTACTCAATGGCCAGCTCACTTCCCCATCCACTTTCCCAATTCCATTCTATTTATTTTCCAGGAGTTCTACTCCTAATTCCCAGTAGGGTTCATACTCATCTTTCTCATACCAAGCCATACTAGGTTTCATCATTTCAGTTTCATTCACATTTAGCCCATGTTTCCAACATTTAATATCAATTTATATACAAGCAGCTCAAATTTAGTTTCCAACAACAGGAATTACATGTGGTAGTTACTAGCAATAGTACTCTACATTTCACAGGCAGCTGTTATCCAATTACAGGCAATTGTCATTATTCTGTCTACTTATCCAAGACTGCAATTCAGGTATTCAAGACATTCGTTTCAGTGTTTCTGTTCCTAGGATTCATGCCACACCCTAGGATCTATCATTCAATCTAGTTTCCTAGTCCTAGGATTCATGCCATGCCCTAGGATCTATCATTCAATCTAGTTTTCAGGTCCTAGGATTCATGCCATGCCCTAGGATCTATCATTCAATCTAGCTTTCAGGTCCTAAGATTCTTGCCATAGCCTAGGAATCTATCATTTATTTCAAAGATGCATTTTGTTTGTAGTAATTAAGGTGAGCCACTCTACCTACAAAACCAGGAGTAAAAGGGGGGTGACCGGCAGGTCCACGTGCCTTCGTAACCTCCAGAGCCGCAACAAAATGAGGTCCTAACCAAGGATCAATCACAAGAAACCACTCAGAACATGATAAATGTATTTTAAACAATTAGAGGAACAAATTCTGAGAAGAACGGAATCTCAAACGTGGAAATCGGGCTTCGAACAGAACCTAAATGGGTCAAAAATGACAACTCTGACTCAAATCAAACGTCTGGAACACCTTTTAGACGTCTTAAAAAGTGGTCCAGGTCATACCTCGCTCTATGCTGCTCCTTAGACGTCCATGGGTCCTGCTGAATCGTTTAGACCCATTTCTAGATGTCTAACCACCTCTCAGGATGTCTAGAGACATTCTCCACCGTCTGGTGCTATGCTCAGACGTCTTAACACGATCTTAACACGGCATGAGACAAAAATTTCGGCGGAACGGCCTTCATGGCTGTATCCGCAAAAGCAAGCGGAGGAAGGAATACGTACCTCTCAAGCATCTGGAGCTCCCTCCAAACGTCGCCCGCTTCGTCTGGACGTAGTTCCAGACGTCTGATTCTGTAAAAATTTTCCCAGAATCAGAAGCTCATCGCCTTCTTCCTGCTGCGCACGGCCGCGCTGCACTCGCCCACCTACTGCCTAAGCTGCAGCAGCATCGAGGTAACCTCCCCAGCACCACACTCCCGCTGCGCTCCCGTCGGCCAGCCCCAAGCTGCTCCGGCGAGCTCGCTCTCTCTTCCTCATGCGCTCTCCCTCTTCTCCCCTCTCACTGCACCTCCTCCTCTCTGCACACACCCGGCAGCAGCTGCTGCCGTCGCTCTCTCTCTCTCACGCTCACGCTAGAAGAAGGAGGAGACGGTAGGGTGGTGGGTGAGGGAGAGGGAGGTGGGAAGAGGGGTATTTGAAGGCATCGGGGGAGAAAAACTGCCTGCAGGTGGGCGGGTTCAGTCTACGTGTGCATGCACGCAGACTCGCAATCATACGGACGTAAAAATTTATTTCCAAACGTCTAGACCAACTCCCAGACGTCTTAAAAAATGCTTGATGTCTTGGGTCTTAACAACATAACAAACTCAAAGGAAGTTTTGTCCCCGAAACTTGCACTAACTAGGGTGCAAAAAAAGAACAATATACGCATAACAAACTCAAAGAGGACCAAAGCCAGTCTGAAAAGATGTACCCTCAAAGAGCTCTGGGTACCGCTCCCACATCGCCGCCTCAAGCTCCCAGGTAGCCTCCTCATACTGCTGGCTCCTCCACAAAACCTTCACCAGGGGTACTTGCTCCCGTCTCAAACTCTGAACGGCTCTGTCGAGAATCTACACTGGCCACTCGGGGTAGGTCAGGTCATCACCCACCTCGATGCTCTAGTGGCTCAGGACGTGACTGGGATCAGCAACGTACTTCCTGAGGTTGGACACGTGGAACACGTTGTGCACACCAGAAAGCTGGGGAGGAAGGGCAAGCCTGTAAGCAACGGGTCCAACCCGCTCCAGGACCTCAAAGGGTCCCACGAACCTCGGCGCGAGCTTCCCTCTCACCCCAAACCCACTGCATGCCCTTCATGGGAGAAACACGAAGGAAGACGTGGTCCGCAACCTCAAACTACGCCTCCCTGCATTTTCGATCTGCATAGCTCTTCTGTCTACTCCTGACAGTGCAGAGTCACCTGTGAATCTACTCAATCACCTCCTGACTCTGCCGGATCAGCCTGGGGCCAACCTCCCACTTGGTCCCCACCTCAACCCAACTCAAGGGTGCCGTACACCTCCGTCCGTACAGAGCCTCGTAGGGTGCCATGCTGATGCTCGAGTGATAACTGTTATCATATGCAAACTCTGCCAGGGGCAAGTGCTCCTCCCAAGAGCCCTGCAAGTCCAGTACACAAGCAGGCAAAAGGTCCTCAAGTGTCTGTATCGTGCGCTCAGACTGTCCGTCTGTCTGGGGGTGGTATGTTGTACTAAACCACAATCGCGTCCCAGGATCTGCTAAACTCAGCCCAAAACTAGGACGTAAAATGGGTATCCCAGTCGGATACGATCTCCCGCGGAACTCCATGTAGACGTACCACATCCCGAATATACCTCTCTGCCAACTGTGTTGGTCCCAAGGTGACTCGAATCGGCAAGAAAAGTGCCATCTTCGTCAATCTGTCAATGATCACCCAGACTGCATCGTGTCCTCACTAGGTAACGGGCAAGCCCACCACCAAGTCCATGGTGATGCTCTCCCACTTCCACTCGGGCACTGGAAGTGGCTACAACGGATCTGCAAGGCTCTGATGCTCGGCCTTCACCTGCTGGCACACTAAACACTGCTGTACGAATTCACCTACAACCAGCTTCATCCCTCTCCACCAAAAGTCGCATCTCAAATCATGGTACATCTTTATGTTTCCGGGATGTATGGTGAACCTGGAACCGTGTGCCTCAGTCAGGAGCTCTCTCAACAACTCCTTGTCCCTGGGAACACACAAACGTCCCCTCATGCGTAGTACCCGGTCTGTAAAAGAGAAGTCCCCATGGTCTCCTGACAGCACTCTGTCACACAATGACTGTAAGTACGGGTCGGCCATCTGTCCAGTGATGATGGGGTCTATCAGCTCCGGCCTCATCTGTCGTGTCACCGTCACTGCCCCACAGTGTCCCAGTAACTCTAGGGGCTGTCAACTGCCCATCTCCTCCATGAGGCTCCAACTCTGCGCCTGTAAACTGGCCACATGGGCGGGCGCCTTCTGGCTCAAGGCGTCAGCCACCACGTTGGCCTTTCCTGGGTGGTAGGAAATGCTATAGTCATAGTCCTTTAGGAGCTCCAACCAACGTCTCTGTCTCATGTTGAGCTCCTTCTGATCAAACAAGTATCTGAGGCTCTTATGATCTGTGAAAATCTTCAACGTGAAGCATACATGTAGTGCCTCCAAGTCTTCAGCGTGAAGACGACAGCTACCAGCTCCACGTTATGGGTAGGGTAGCTATGCGCATGGGGCTTCAGTTGCAGTGAAGCATAAGTGATAACGTGACCCCTCTGCATGAGCACACCCCCTAACCCCTACAAAGAGGCATCCGTGTACACAAACGAACCCGCCACTACTGTCTGGTATTGTGAGCACGGGAGCCGAAGTCAGCCTTGAAGGTTCGGCCCTACCAGGAGGGATGACGTAATAATTGCAGAAATAAATAATAAACAATCTTCACAAAATAACAATCACACAAAAGGCACAAAGTATTTTTAGGTGGAAACCCAAACCGGGTGAACACCACCACCTAACCCTCTCGAGTTAGGATTTTTCGATCAACCAAGTTAATCAAAATCCACTAAACCAAATCACTTTAAAACGAGGGTGATTCAACCTCAATTACAACCACGCTACTTAGACGAGGGTAGCGTACCTCAACCCCTTCTCTTCACGAGAAGGATTTTGTCTCGTGAAGGAGACGGGAATTCGCAAAGCGAATACCCAACCAAATAACAAAGATAAAATAAATAATCCTATAGAGCCAACAAAGTAATATTAAACCTAGCATCTATAGGAATTAGGAAACTCCCCTTTGCAAGGAGTGCGTCGAGTTGATGAAGCGGTGCGTGAGCCATGCGACGGCGCAACTTCGCTCTCGTGAACTATGGCGGGAAAGCGGGTGCGCAACAGCTTGATGCTCTCAAGAGAATGGAGCTTGAGCTTGGAGAGCAAGAGCTAGCTAGGACACAAGAGAGTGGAAAGTGTATTACAAAGTGTTTCTTGTGTATCTTGGTGTCTCTAGGTGTGTTTTTGTGTTGCAAAGGTTCCCCTCTATTTATAGAGGCCTTAGGAAGGCTTTGGAAGGCTTAGGAAAGGTTCTATAGCCGTTGGGTGAAAAGCCCAAGAGAATCACCCCAAAATCAGGAACAATCATTATTCTGACATGCTTATCAGACGTCTAATTCTGGCATCAAACGTCTGGAAGTTCACTTTAAGACGTCTGATTCCAAGGTCAGACGTCTGATTTTGGGCGGGTCTCTTCCTGACTTGGATCAGATCTAAATAGGGTTCTAGTGCAAGTCCATCAGACGACATATAGGACGTCTGGCACTATGTCTGGACGTCTGGAAACCTACTTTTTCTGTGGGAATGGATTTCCAAACGTTGCAACAGCTAGAAAATCTCTGAGAAGAGATTTTGGGTCAGTCGAGGCAAAACGGTCAATTATCAGACGTCTGGATAGTCCTATAGACGTCTGATAAGGCTCTAACGGTCATATTCTTGAGTGTTTGCTAAGCCAGCCAACGGTCCACTAATTGGACGTCTGGCAAAGTCATCAGACGTCTCCTAAGACATCTGGTATAAGGTCTGGACGTCTGATTTCATCAGACAGAACTAACTATGTCCAGCCTAATAGTTATCAGACGTCTGAATCAACAGTCAGACGTCTGATTTTGGAATTAGACGTCTGGAAATACTGTTTGAACCCTATATTGGTTTTCTAAGTTCTCTACAGAAAACCTAAGTATCCTAGGGTTGTGCAGGTGTTCCTATGACTACTGTTAGGGTACTTTGAGGCTCTTTAACATAATGTTCTAAGGAAATAAAAAGAGCAAGCAAAATAAAGATAAAAGTACATGAAAGGATTAAACAAAATTCTATCCTATTCTTCTTGTCCTTCCATCTTCAATCTAGCGCTCCTCGCGAATCTCTTCTGTTCTCCATCAAGCTCCTCCAATCCATCCTGGATGCGAGCTCGAATTCCGTCTAAACACGTCTACTTTTGCAATTGACCTGAAATCTAAGACTCCAAGTGCAAATGTTAAATAACACGTGTTTTGTTATCATCAAAACAAATGATCGTGGTGCTCTAGCACCAACAAGCCTCTCCTTCAGCTCCTGAAAACATGCCTCAGAAGCATCTGTCCAAGTAAAGGGCACATCCTTCCGGATCAGCTATGTCATAGGACGTGCAATCTGCCAGAAGCCCCTGATAAACCACTTGTAGTAGCCTACCAGTCCCAAGAAACTACGGATCTCAGTAACTGTACGCAGTCTCTCCCACCTGAGCATTGCCTCAACCTTGGCTGGGTCCACAGCCAAGCCATCCCTAGAGATCACATGACCCAAGAAGGTCACCTCCCTCAACCAGACCTCGCACTTGTTGTATTTGGCATACAGCCTACGTCGCCTCAGTGTGTCCCAAACCATTCGCAAGTGCTGTCCATGCCATTTCTGATCTCGAGAATAGATGAGCACATCATCAATAAATACCACCACAAACTGGTCCAAGTACGGTCTAAACACCCAGTTCATCAAATCCATGAAGGCAGCAGGGGCATTGGTCAGCCCAAACGGCATGACCAGAAACTTGTAGTGTCCGTACCGGGTGCGTAAAGCTGTCTTGGAGACGTCTGCCTCCTTGATCTTCAACTGGTGGTATCCAGACCTCAAGTTGATCTTGGAGAATACCGTGGCACCTCATAGCTGGTCAAACAAGTCATCAATCCTCAGCAGTGGATACCTGTTCTTGCTGGTGACCCTATTCAGCTGTCTGTAGTCCACACAAAGGCGTAGGGTACCATCCTTTTTCTTTACGAACAATACCGGGGCTCCCCATGGAGATGCACTGGGCCTCACAAAGCCCTTCTCCAGAAGATCCTGGAACTGAGACTTGAGCTCTCGCAGCTCAAGTGGTGCCATCCTGTACGGTGCTATAGAGATGGGCTGGTCCCTGGTACCAGTGAGATCTCAAACTCGATCTCACGCTCGGGAGGTAGTCCTAGCAACTCATCTGGGAACACGTCGGGGTACTCTCTAACTACGGGATACTCTGGAAGTCTGCAACAAGGCTGGGATCCGCCACCACACAAGCTAGGAAGCCCTCACACCCTTGGCTCAAAGTCTTGCCACCCAAAGTGCAGAAATGCACCTGAAGCCTCCATCCACTGGCTGCCCGTGGAACTCGAAAGAAGGCAACTCCGGTATGGAGAAGACGATCTTCCTCTCAAAGCAGTCCACCAAGGCGTGGTAAGCAGACAGCCAGTGCATCCCCGAAATTACACCAAAGTCCTCCATCTGTATCATAATCAGGTCAGTGGGAAGGCTGTGTCCCCCAACACTAACCTCACAACCTGTGTACACCTCCTCAGCTACAAACAGATGACACTCGAACCTCTGATTACGAACGGATCCTCTAACAACATACAGTCCTGCCGCAAGCAAACTGCAAAACTAGCAGCAACAAATGAGTGCGTAGCGTCGAAATTGAAAAGTGTGTAAACGAGTCTGCCGGAAATTGAAACCATACCTGCCACCACTGATCCCAAAGCTCTAGATCCCTGTGTGTCAGGCCATTGATATGCCCCTCAACCCTAGGTGTAGACGAAGTGGCCACACTCTGCATCAGACGGGTAGCCGCTGGCTGGTACCCTCCCCATGACTGTTGTCGTCCTCCTCGCGCCTGGAACCCATGGCCTCCGACTCGCCCTCCAGTGCTTAGCACTAGAAGCATCTGCTGACCTCCAACCCTAGATGGGCAGTCCCTCCTGATATGACCCAGCTGGCCACACTGGTAGCAAAGGGGGACTCAACTCCCACCCTTCGTGGGTCCCTACTAACGTCTGGGCGGGGGTCCGGTGCTAGCAACTAGCCCCTATCAGGGGACCCCAAAGGCCACTGATGGCCCCGCAAAGCGTGACGGCTCTCCTATGGGAGCCACGTGCCTCCTATCTCATCGGCCCTGTGAGAAGTTTGGCTAGTAGGGCCGTTTCCGCCCGCTGTCAGTGTCGCGTGCGGACGGGTTGGTCTCTTCATATGTCATAGCTGCCTCCACCACCCTCGACAAAGTCGGCAGCTTCAGGGGTTTGACATACCCCTGAATAGTAGGTCGGAGCCCCTCGGTGAACCTCCAAAGGCACTCCTCCTCAGTAGCCATGGCTGTCGCTGCAAAACGAAACAGCTCCAGAAAACACGTACGGTATGCACTCACGGTCATTGTACCCTGGCGGAGAGTGTGGAACTCCCACCTCCGCTGGTCCTGCCACGTCTGAGGGAAGTACTGCTCATAGAAGAGGGTGAAAAACTGGTCCCAAGTCGGCTCACCCTCTCCTGACCCCTAACCGCCCTCCATCACCTGTGTGCCGCACTCTCCAGCTGGTATGTGGCAAAGTCCACGCGGCACTCCATAGGGGGGCGAAGGGTGTCAAAAACCTTCTCAATCTACTCGAGCCAGTCTTCCGCCTCGGTCGAGTCCTCATCACCCTTGAAAGAGTGGGGCTTCAGCTTCCGGAATTGTGCGAAAAGCTCAAAGTGGCACTGAAGTGGAGATGTTGGTGAGCCTCCAGATAAAGAAGCCTCGTGCCCGGAAGTGCCGGAGGAAGGTGGGGGTGGTGGAGGCCCACCCTCTCCCACACGTCGAGCGCCGTGTCCGTCTCATGGTCCCACAGAGGACTCCCCCTCTGCAGCCCCAGGGAGAGGCGCTCGTGGCGGTGGGTGGAGCTCCTCTCGCATGATGTCCCGTATCAGCTGGGCGAGATCCTGGGCCTGAATGCCCGGAAGTAGTGGCTGGTCCATTGAAGCGTTGAACTCAATGCGTCTGCCCCTCCAACCTCATCCTCGGCCACGTCCGCGACCCACCTCGCTACCTCCTCGTCGAGGCATCTCCTGCAAGGAGACGCGAACACGGAACAGAAAAGACGTCAATACGAATCGATATTCAACGAAGAAGTCTCAAACAGATGTCAAAAGGTACGTTGTGGTGGCTACTCTAGTTACAGGCACGTGAATTGGTTATTTCCAGCCAGTTGGTTCACTTCTTGGGACGACCTTACTCTGATACCATCTTGTTACGACCTGATTCTCAAATCCCTACGAGACAGAAGAATCGGACCGACTCGACTGATCCCAAGACCCAGTCGTCCAACGAGAAAGTAACCAAAAAGCAGTAAAATAAACCACATTCACCATGCAAGTAACTAACAGTAACAAAAATACAACAGTAAAGAAAAGAACTACTATAGTACATACCACCACAACAGTAGAGAATAAAAATAGGTACAGAAATATGATGTTTACAATAAAGAGTACAAGGTGAAACAAAAATACTCACTACTACAGAAATACGGTACAACAAAAGTACAACTACTGGGCTCTACTAGGCCCAGCACCCTCCGCAGCTGCAGACTCTGGCTGCTCAACACCTGGTCCTGAAAAGGTAACAAAAGTGACACGTCAACAAAATGCTGGGTAGAGTGGCAACCAGCTACCGAAGAAAACAGTAAAGGTGGACAAGTAGCTGTTATTTGTAATTTCTTTCTTTATTTCTCTATTTACTCTTTCTTGAATTATTTCTCAGATCTTTCTCCTGATCTCGAATGTTCCTCGTGGGAACGATATTGATTACAGTATTTTCTAAAAAGTAGAAGTAACACATGGTGCTCTCCTGGCCGAGAGTGTCCCCCATGGTGGTCTACCCTCAGTCAACCACCCCAAGGTCACTGACAGACGTAATGGTGACTACGACACGCACGGTAAACACACAGGTAGCTACCCCGCACTAGCATGCGGTCAGTCGTTTCCATTAATGGGAAAGCTCAAAGCACAGCACGGAACCAGTATAGGGTAGAGCCCTCTCAGTAATAGGGGTCCAGCCCCTCCACAGTAACCAAACAGGGGTCTTGCCTCACCACAGTCCACGCACCCTTGCCTGACTACCTTGGTTTGCCCAGTGGGCCTAACAAGTCGATGTAGGACGACTAGCCAAACCCCAGGGCTCGTGGGGTGGCTAGCTCTCTCCCAACACTAGTAGCTCTCCCCGGTACTGTGTATGCAAGGGCCAAAAGTCGGTACAAAGTGGCTAAACCTAACCCCGGGTCCCTGGGGCGGCTAGCTCCGCTCTGCACTGAACAGTGGGACAGTCACTCTCCTTGGTACTCCGAACTCAATGGCCAACTTACTTCCCCATCCACTTTCCCAGTTCCATTCTATTTATTTTCCAGGAGTTCTACTCCTAATTCCCCGTAGGGTTCATACTCATATTTCTCAGACCAAGCCATACTAGGTTTCATCATTTTAGTTTCATTCACATTTAGCTCGTGTTTCCAACATTTAACATCAATTTATATACAAGCATCTGAAATTTAGTTTCCAACAATAGGAACTACATCTGGCAGTTACTAGCAATAGTACTCTACATTTCACAGGCAGCTGTTATCCAATTACAGGCAATTATCATTATTCTATCTACTTATTCAAGACTGCAATTCAGGTATTCAGGACATTCGTTTCAATCTTTCTGTTCCTAGGATTCATGCCACACCCTAGGATCTATCATTCAATCTAGTTTCCAGGTCCTAGGATTCATGCCATGCCCTTGGATCTATCATTCAATCTAGTTTTCACGTGCTAGGACTCATGCCATGCCCTAGGATCTATCATTCAATCTAGTTTTTAGGTCCTAGGATTCATGCCATACCCTAGGAATCTATCATTTATTTCAAAGATGCATTTATGTTTGTAGTAATTAGGGTTAGCCACTCTACTCGCAAAATCAGGAGTAATGGGGGCGTGACCGGCTGGTCCACGTGCCTCCATAACCCCCAGAGCCGCAACAGAACGAGGTCCTAACACAAGGATCAATTACAAGGAACCACTCAGAATAGGATAAAAGTATTTTAAACAAGTAGAGGAACAAATTCTGAGAAGAATGGAATCTCAAACGTGGAAATCGGGCTTCGAACGAACCCTAAACGGGTCAAAAATGACAACTCTGACTCAAATCAGACGTCTGGAACACCTTCCAGACGTCTTAAAAGGTGGTCCAAGTCATACCTCACTCTGCGCTGCTCCTCAGACGTCCAGGGGTCCTGCTGAACCGTCTAAACCAGTTCCGGACGTCCGACCACCTCTCAGGACATCTGGAGACGCTCTCCACCGTCTGGTGCTGTGCCTAGACATCTAATTCACGTGGGAAGGTGTGTCTGCGCCTTCCCAAAGAGAAACCTGCACACGTATGCAAATGATCTTAACACGGCATGAGATAGAACTTTTAGCGGAATGGCCTGCATGGCCGTATCCACAAAAGGAAGCGGAGGAAGGAATACGTACCTCTCAGACATCTGGAGCTCCCTCCAGACATCGCCCGCATCGCCTGGATGTAGGTCCAGACGTCTGATTCTGGGAAAATTTTCCCAGAATCAAAACCTTCTCGCCTTCTTCCTGCTGCTCACGGTCGCGCCGTGCTCGCCCACTTGCTGCCTGAGCTACAGCAGCATCGGGGTAACCTTCCCAGCACCACGCTCCCATTGCGTGCCCGTCGGCCGGCCCTGAGTTCCTCAGGAAAGCTCACTCTCTCTTCCTCACGTGCTCTCCCTCTTCTCCCCTCTCGCTGCACGTCCTCCTCTCCGCATGCACCCGGCAGCAATTGCTACCATCGCTCTCTCTCTCACGCTCACGCAGGAAGAAGGAGGAGACGATGGGGTGGTGGGTGAGGGAGAGGGAAGGGGGGAGAGGGGTATTTGAAGGTGTCGAGGGAGAAAAAGTTCCTGCAGGTCGGCGGGTTCAGTTTACGTGTGCATGCGCACAAACTCGCAATCGTACGCACGCAAAAATTTATTTCCAGACATCTGGGAAGGTGTCCAGACGTCCTAAAAAATGTTTGATGTCTTGGGTCTTAACACCTAGGAACATGCATGAGTAGGCATTTTACCCTCAACAAATGTGTTTACATCACTATGCTATCGGAGTTGGTTTTTAAAACCTGTCGTTGTAGTTTGTGTAGCGAAGAAATATGTTCAACAAATAAAATTTATACTGGAAAATCTATAAAGAAATCCCAGGTCGAACTCAGGGAGGCTAAGTCGATCAAAATTCACAATTATATTTTTTGTGTTTTTGTTTAAAGGGTGGGATAATCACAATGAAATGGAATCAATATAAACAATAAGAGAGAAAGAGATAGGGAAAACATTCACTTGGTATTGCAAAATATTTTTACAACTAAGAAAGCGAGAAAAGACTACACTAGAAAGCGAGAAATTATTACAACTAGAAAGCAGGAAAATTCTACGCTAGAAAGCAACAAAAAGAATGGGAGAGAGAAGTTATCCTCCTCGACGATCGCTTTGAGGACGAGAGTCGGATGAGACAACGCCTGGAAGATGAGGAACAGAGCGAGAAGAAGGAGGTTGAAGCAGGAGGAACGAGAATGAGGTAGAACGTTGTCATCGTCACGGGATCCGCTTCCAGAACAGGGGTGAAAACTTTATTTTAGCTCTTGAGGAGCATCCCAGGTGTGGGAGAAGCTTCTCTTGAGCTTTGGAGAGGGAGAGAAGAGAAGGAAGGGATGGATCAAATGGATGGAATATGGTCTCCTTTTATAGGCTTTTGGATGGGGGCATTTTAGTAAAAATATAAAGGGGAACGTGGGCTTTGATAGCACCCACGTTTTCCTTGATTACATGTTCCTTCATTGTGCATCTCTTCACGTGATTGGTGTTGAGAACAAGCAACCCTTGGATGAACATCCTATGGCTGTGGATCTCTTCTGATAGTAATTCTTCATCTCTCCATCAGACGTCGGCGCAGCTCTACAACGACTTAAATCACCACAGCCTCTTCACACAAAGGATTCTCCCTACCTCATCGTGTCTCAAACGCTCCTGATGTACCCGCAATGCATCTAAGCTGGCCACGTGGCACCCCCGCTACCACACATCACGCATCGGATGGTTCAATTTCTCTCTTGTATGCACATGGAGAGAAACTCCAGCCAAGAGTCGAACTCATGACCTGCGGGACCTAAGGATCTTACCCACTACGCTATGCATGTGGATAGACAAGAAGAGCATTCCCGTGTCATTTAATGCTGACCGTTGGATCTTAATTTGACGGTTGAGATTAGATGTGGAATTCATCTCATATGAGATGTGGCTTGAGGGAGGCAACCTAATAAACTCTCAGCCATTGGATGAGAAGGTAGGGCAGTGAGCAATTTGGAGGGTCTGGATGGTGCCACGTGGCATCATCTGGACCGTCCATCTTCTATTAGTTGTAGATGGTGCCACGGATGTCGGATTGAATCAATTTTCTTGCCGTTAGGCTACAATCGTCGATCTGAACCCATCCGTGTAGTTGGATTTGTCGTCCGAGGTGTGGATTAACCCCATCTTGGCCCTTGCTCTTTAGGGTTCCTTGGTCTCTATCGGTGCTACGGATGTCCGATTAGGGCGATCTTGGAGTCTTTGAACTCCAATCATCGCCCCAATTAAAAAGTCACCCTAACCCTGACCATAGAAAGGAGACAATTACTATACAATTTATACAACTTAATCTAAATGCATGATTATGCATGTTATGCACTATTTACAATGTATGATGCTAATGTGACATTAAGAACATGCATTAATAGATATTTTAGGTTAACTAAATGTATGCACATCACACCCCTATGCCTATCTTTTGCTAGTCCCTAGCAAAAACTATATGCTATTTATAAAAGAATTAGGTTGGATTACTTAGGCAAAAATCATTTTCAACATTAAGAAATTTTTACTCAGTATCTGAACTTTCAAAGATACAACAGCACCTGGATATCTGCCAAAATGCAGACCACCTCAAGCCCTCACCTTATCCAAAGAAAAATCTCTTTTTCTTTTTTTCTTTTTTTGTAATTTTTTTGGATTTTTGAGTTTAGGGTTAAAGAGTGGCTTTCTACGGCCACTCAACCCACCCAAGATATGATGAGAATCCTAAGTTCTAAGCATCTTATTGTGAATGTGATAGACTCGTTGATCGGCAATTAGAACAGACTTTAAGTTTCTACGCCTCTAAGTGACCTTAAAAAGAGAGTTCTGCCTAAAAGTATATGTTTACGACTTGTAGCTTTCTCCCTAATTTAATTTTTATGGGGTCAACACAAGGGTGAGTCCAGTATATATCTCCCCAGCTTATTCTACTTCTCCGCTTCTTCCTAAGTGTTTTGGAAATTTTTAATGCATTTCTTGAGCTGGGTTCTAGACAACCAGTCGATGAGCTGTTACCACTGACAACTTGCCAGCCATACTCGTGCAGCAAAGTATGGCTAATTTCTTTTGTTTTCTTTTTTTCTTTCTTTTCTCCTTTTTCTTTTTCTTTTTCTTTTATTTTTGACTTTCTTTTTCTTTTCAAGTAGGTGGCTTCCCTGGTCTAAGATTTACCTAAAGGTTGCAAGAAGAGAATGTTTCAGTGACTGGGCTTTGGACAACCTACCTATGGGTTGTTACCTACGATACCTTGCCAGCCATATCACCCTAGAAGGTTCATTAGCTACCCAATTTCCATTAAAATCGCCGAACAACAAGTCAGTGACAAGATAGTGTGTAGATGATTAGACTTAAAGTTCCCTCAAATCAGAGGGCAGGTTGATAAGTCATGTACTTATCACCCAAACTTATTTAATAAAATTAAAATAGAATTCAGGATGGCGAGGACTCGAAAACAAATCCACATTTTTGTGGATACCCAGGCTGATTAAGCCCAAAGACCTGAAGGGTCTTAGTGTTCAGATCCTATTGTAATATTTCCTAGGATTGAAAAGTCCTAATGTCCAAGTATTCCTTCCTAATTCAATTTTTTTTATGTATAAATAAGAAGAGAAACAGAATTTACAAGAATTTCATAAAGCTGACAAAATGATTCAGAAATGAATCCACCACCCCATGGCTAGCTGATGTAATATCCTCATTGAGAATAAAAGACATGAAAGGAAGGGTAGAGTACGGAAGATATCACCTGAATATGAAGCTCGGGTTAGCTCTGAGTCAGACTATACAACTACTGAGTTTAATGCCGTCAGATAGGCGAAGTCCAGCCAAAGAAGTCACAACATGGCTAGAGCAACCATGTCTGAGACAGGTTCTGGAGTAGTACGGTCAATAACAGGCTTCAGACGTTGACTGTTGACTTTGAATGAATTACCCATCATCGGGTCAAAGATCAGAACAACTCCATTTGGAAATATCTGGTAGATAATGAATGGGTTGTTCCATTTCGACCTAAGTTTGCTGGGAAAGAGCTTATGTCGAGAATCGAATAGCTAGACCTTCTGGTTCAGCTCAAAGCTCTTGAGGGAAATCAATTGGTCATGTAGAGCTTTGGTCCAAGCCTTGTAGATCTTGGCATTCTCATATGCATCATTTCTAATCTCCTCCAACTTAGATAGTTGGAGTTGTTGGTGCTAGAGCACCACGATCATTTGTTTTGATGATAACAAAACACATGTTATTTAACATTTGCACTTGGAGTCTTAGATTTCAGGTCAATTGCAAATGGAGACGTGATTAGACGGAATTCAAGCTCGCATCCAGGATGGATTGGAGGAGCTTGATGGAGAACAGAGGAGATTCGCGAGGAGCGATAGCTTGAAGAAGAAAGGAGATGAAGAATAGGATAGATTTCCTTCTCTTGTACTCCTTGTATTTTTCGTTTCTTTTGTTGCTCTTTATCTTTGTTACTTAGATTCATGTTAAAGAGACTCAAAGTACCCTAACAGTAGTCCTAGGAACACCAGCACAACCCTAGGATACTTAGATTTTCTGTAGAATACTTAGTAACCAATATAGGGTTCAAACAGCATTTCCAGACATCTAATTCCAAGATCAGACGTCTGATAATGTGTTTTAAGACGTCTGATAATGTGTTTTAAGACGTCTGACTGTTGATTCAGACGTCTGATAACATTTAGGCTAGACATAGTTAGTTCTGTCTGATGAAATCAGACATCCAGACCTTCGACCAGACATCTTAGGAGATGTCTGATGACTTCGCCAGACGTCCAATTAGTGGACCGTTGGCTGTCTTAGCATACACTCAAGGATATGACTGTTAGAGTCTTATTAGATGTCCTTAAGCCTTTCCAGACGTCTGATAATTGACTATTTTGCCTCGACTGACCCGAAAATCTCTTCTCAGAGATTTTCTAGCCGTTGCAAATCCATTCCCACGAAAAAGTAGGTTTCCAGACGTCCAGACATAGTGCCAGACGTCCTGTATGTCGTCTGATGGACTTGCGTTAGAACCCTGTTTAGGTCTGATTCAAGTCAGGAAGAGACTCGCCCAAAATCAGACATCTGACCTTATTTTCAGACGTCTTAAAGTGGTCTTCCAGATGTCTGATGCCAGAATTAGACGTCTGATTACCTTGTCAATGCAATCATTGTCCCTGATTTCGGCTTGATTCTCTTGGGCTTTGCACCCAACGGCTATGGAAGCTTTCCTAAGCCTTCCAAAGCCTTCCTAAGGCCTCTATAAATAGAGGGGAGCCTTTGCACACTAAGATACACCCAAGCAACATACTTTCCACTCTTTTGTGTCCAAAAAGAAGCCCTTGCTCTCCAAGCTCAAGCTCTACAACTTGAGAGCATCAAGTCTTTGTGCACCCGCTCTCCTGCCATAGTTCACGAAAGCGACGTTGCGCCATCGTGTGGCTCATGCACCCGCATCATCGATCCGACGCACTCCTTGCAAAGAGGAGTTTCCTAATTCCTATAGAAGCTAGGTTTAAATTACTTTGTTGGCTCTATAGGATTGTTGCCATTTATCTTTGTTATTTGGTTGGGTATTCGCTTTGCGAATTCCCGTCTCCTTCGTGGGACAAAATCCTTCTCGTGAAGAGAAGGGGTTGAGGAACGCTACCCTCGCACTTGTAGCGTGGTTGTAATTAAGGTTGAATCACCCTCGTTCAAAGTGATTCGTTTAGTGGATTTGATCAACTTGGTTGATCGGAAAACCCTAACTCGAGAGGGTTAGGTGGTGGTTTTCACCCGGTTTGGGTTTCCACCTAAAAATTATTGTGTACATTGTGTGTTTGTCTATTTTGTGAGATTGGTATTTTTTCAATTCCGCATTTTTTACGTCACGCTGATCTCACCCCCTCCGAGTAGGGAAATCAACAGGAGTTTCCTAGTCTTCCCGGCTAAACTCAGATCTAGATTACACTCTTGATTGCCCAGAATGCCCTATGTTCAATTTCTATGGGTAAATGGCACTCCTTTCCATACAATAAACAAAATAGAGACATTCCGATGGGCGTTTTATACGTTGTACGATAGGCCCAAAAAGCGTCCTCAAGCTTTTGAGTCAAGTCTTCGCGATTAGGCCTAACCATTTTCTGCAGAATATTCTTGATCTCTCGATTGGAGATCTCGACCTATCCATTCGTCTGGGGATGGTAAGGTGTGGAGATTCGATGATTAACCTTGTATTTTGACAACAAATTATAGAATTGGGCATTAGTGAAATGAGTGCCACCATCGTTGATGATGGCCCTCGGAATCCTGAACCTGCTGAAGATATTCTTCTTAACAAAATCGATGACCACCTTGTGGTCAATTGTTCGGGTAGGAATCGCCTCAATCCATTTGGACACGTAATCAACAGCGACGAGAATGTACTGATGTCCAAATGAAGGGAGGAAGGGCCCCATGAAGTCGATGCCCCAAACGACGAAGATTTCGACAGGAGGAATCAGGTTTAGGGGCATCATATCTCTCTTAGTTATGCTCCCGAGTGCCTGGCATCGGGAACACGACCTTGAGAATTCCCAAGCATCCTAGAATAGAGATGGCTAATAGAATCCAAATTGCAAAACTTTTGCAGCCGTCTTTTTCCTGGAGAAGTATCCATCACACGCAGATGCATGGCATAACTCGAGTATACTATTGAATTAGTTCTTCGAAACACATTGGCAAATAATTTGATCAGAGCCGATGCAGTACAATTCAGGATCCTCCTAGAAGTAATATTTGGCCTCAGATTTGAGTCTATCCTATTGTTGCTTGGTCCAATCTTGGGTGATTTGACCAACGGCCAAATAATTAACAATGTCAGTAAACCACGGGGTTTAGACACCTGAAACTGCAAGGATAGTTTCATCCGAAAAAGTATCAACAATCGGGACGTTCAGACAAGAGGAATCACTTAGAAGTCTCGACAAATGAATCCGCCACCACATTTTGTACCCTAAATTTATCCTTGATTTCAAGATAAAATTCTTGAAGCAAAATAATCCAACGAATAAGCTGGGGTTTGGCATCCTTTTTGGCCAAGAGATGTCTCAAGGTTGAGTGGTTAGTATAAATGATGACATGAGACCCTAAGAGAGAAGCCCTGAATTTTTCTAAAGCAAATACTATGGCAAGTAATTCCTTTTTAGTAATAGTGTAATTCCTCTGGGCTTCATCAAGAGTTTTACTAGCGTAGTAGATGATAGAGGGCTTCCTGTCAACTTTTTCACCCAAAACAACCCCGACCGCGTAATCAAAAGCGTCAGTCATGATCTCAAAAGGGGTTGTCCAAACAGGTGGTTGCAACACCAGAGAACAAGTGACTGCCACTTTAAGAAAATCAAATGCCTTACGGCATAATTCGTCAAAATCAAACGGCGTTTCCTTGGCGAGAAGATTGCTCAGAGGATGAGCAACCTTCGAAAAGTCCTTGATGAATCTCCTGTAGAATCCCACATGACCAAGAAATGATTAAATTTGTTTAACAGATGTGGGACGATGAAGTTTGGTGATAGCATCTACCTTAGCTTTATCCACTTCGATTCCCCGTTCAGAGATTACATGACCCAAGACGATGCCTTCTTGTGTCTTGAAATGACTCTTTTCCCAGCTAAGGACCAATCTTGTTTTGATACATCATCTAAGAATCATTTCAAGATTAGCTAGACAAGAGTCAAATGATTCTCCAAAAATAGAGAAATTGTCCATGAAGACTTCCATAAACTCTCCCACCATGTCAGAGAATATGGCCAACATACACCTTTGAAAAGTTGCAGGTGCATTACATATGCTGAATGGCATCCTACGAAATGCAAAGGTTCCATAGGGACAGGTAAAAGTAATTTTTTCTTGATCCTCAGGATGGATAGGAACTTGGTTGTATCCCAAGTAGCCATCAAGAAAATAGAAGTACTTCTGCCCAGCTAATCTTTCCAAGATTTGGTCAATGAACGGTAGAGGGAACTGATCCTTTTTCGTGGCCGTGTTCAACTTCCTGTAATCGATACAAACCCTCCATGAGGAAGCTGAACGAGTTGTGATAGCTTCTCCTTTCTCATTAGTCACAACGGTAATCCTGGCTTTCTTGGGAACAATCTGCATGGGACTTACCCAAAGACTATCAGAGATCGAATATATGATTCCTACATTGAGCCACTTAATAATCTCCTTGACCACTTCTCGCATATTTTGATTTAATCTCCTCTGCATCTGGCGAGAAGGGCAGGATCCATCTTCCAAAAAATATTCTGTGATTGCAATAAGATGGCTCGATCCCCCTAAGGTCATGAATGGTCCAACCAATTGCCTCCTTGTATTCCTTCAGGTCCTTAATCAGTTTAATCTCCTGCTCCTTTGATAATTTAGCACTGATAATCACAAGGAGCATCTTATGTGGTCCTAAAAACTGATATTTCACATTCTCAGGCAATGGTTTCAATTCAAGCTAGGGTGGGTTGATGATTGAAGGTAAGGAAAATGCTGATGAAGACTCATCAAGAGGAAGAGGCTGAGAGTGAACAAAATCAATAACCTCTTCAGAAGATGGCGGGTCTGCAATAGAGGGTTGCAGGTTCGATTCATTATCAGAGTAGGAACTTCCAAATGCAGAAACCATCATACATGTCATAATATTCATATTATCATCCACAAGTTCCTCAATAAATCCACAATCCTCAAATTTATTAATCACCTTAAAAATATCCAATTTCATTCTTTGATCCCCAAAGGCGATTTCCATGCTACCGCTTTCACAGTTAATGTTGGCCTTAGCAGTAACCAGGAACGGACACCCTAGGATGATGGGCATGTTCCTCAGATTTTCAGGTACATCCATGCCAAGGTCAAGGAAATCTACAGGAAAATAGAAATCCTTAACCTTAACAATAACATCTTCAATAACACCTCGCGTATTTGTGACCGAACGGTCTGCTAACTGCAGCATTACTGAAGTCGGCTGAAGTTCACCTAATCCAAACTTCTCGTAAAGAGAAGTCAGAGTTAGGTTGATGGACGCACACAGATCCAGCAGTGCTCTATCAAAAGTGTAATCTCCAATGACACAAGAAATCAAAGGAGCACCTGGATCTCTCTTTTTCTGAGGGAGGTGGTGCAGGATAACAGAACTAGCATGCTTGGAGAGTACCACCTTCCTTGGAACAGATTCTCTCGACTTACGCTTCTACGTACATAAATCCTTTAAAAATTTCGCGTAAGCTGGTATACGTTTGATAGCGTCGAGGAGTGGGATATTGATCTCGACATTCTTGAAAATATTCAGAAGCTCCTCATTACTATCAATAGAATTCTTCCTCCCTGTTCTGATCAAGGCCTCAGGAAAAGGAACATGAGTCGAATCTTCGACATTAGGTTCCTGAGCCTTGATTTCTTCTCCAAAATTCTCCTTTCTCTCCTCAAGTTCTTCAGGATTCGATAAATAAGAATACTGTGGTTGTGGATCTTGAGCTTGTTTACCACTCCTCAAGGTAAGATAATTTGTGGGTGCATACGAGTTCTGGTCATAAGGAGGGTTAGGAAAGATTGAAGGGGCTTCATTAGACAAGAATTGTTGATTTGCATGAGAAGAAGAAGAAGAAGGACCCTGCTCAACCACATGAGCATGTGCGTGTGGGTCCCTCTGATTTCCGTACCCATGGGCTTGATTGCCCGAATTTAGGATATTTCGTGGGTTGGGTACAGGTTGAGATGGTAGAGATCTAGGTTGACGAGAATTAGCTACGAGCCCAGTTTGCAAGTTGTCCAGCGAAGTTTTCATTTGCTGCATGAGCTGGAGCATAGATCTTTGCATCTCTACCATCTGTCGGTTCAAATCAGCCTGCCCTACAGGTTGATGGGCATTCCAAGATGGTTGATTGACCTAATTCAGGGACAACTGAGTATAAACATGACCCTAACCTATTGGTTGTTGCGGAGCATAGTTGCTTGGTCGAAATTGGGTCTACAACCCTGGGTTTTTCCAGGAGAAGTTAGGGTGGTTTCTCCAACCCGGATTATAAGCATTGGAGTAGGGATTGGATCTAACATTCTCCTGTACAGCACAAACATCCTCATAGAGTGAGGATGGAGAGAAAGAAAGGGAAGGATCAAAGAAACTAGGATCAAAGGCCCCAGTTTGGAACCCATGGGGTTCCAAATAATGCTGACTCGCAGGTTTAGCCACATCAAGTTGATTCACGAACTCCCATCCAGAAGGAGCTCGCGATGAATGGAATCATAAATTCTAAGATTGAGTGGATCGAAAGTTATTCATTGAGTTTCCAGCCATCCACTCCTCCATTCTCTTACAACCAAGTCCACCTTATTAAGTTTATTAGAAATCAATTCCATATCGAATGAATGAGAGTCGTGGACTTCATTAACATTCGATCTGGGTTGCTGGGACCGGTTAAAAGTATCCATGGAGGTATGATTGATTGAATTCTTGCTCATCTCCTCAAACAAATCTTGCGTGCTATCTGCGTCTTTGTTGAGGAAATTGCCTCCGCAAGAAGCATCCACATGATTTCTGAGTTGCTCAGTCAACCCGTGGTGGAAAATCTGCACGAGTTGCCATTTTGGCACCTCGTGGTGTGGACACCTCCGCAATAGGTCCTGAAATAGCTCCCAGGCAACATGAAACTGCTCCCCCGATCGTTGGGTAAAGGTACTAATTGCCTATCTCAAAGCATTGGTACGTCCGACAGGGAAGAATTTCTTCAGAAAGGTCGATTTCAACTCATTCCAAGTTGCAATTGGTCTTCCTATAGTCCTGTACCAATGAGCGGCTTTATCCCTAAGAGAGTGGGGGAAGAGCCTCATGATCATTTGCTCCTCATTCATGTTTTGCACCTTAGTGGTTTGGACCAAAGTGGTCAAGTCCTCCAAGTGCTGAAATGGGTCTTCAGAGCCAAGCCCTTGGAAATGTTTGATCAGGCTTAGCACTAGGGGCTTGATTTCTACGTCTCCGACAGGAATCTGGATGCTGGGACGTTCCTCGTAATTTGAAGGATCATAAAAATCCTTCAAGGGCTGAGCGCCCTGCATTCTCTGGAACCATTATTGCATTCTCTGCATTTGTTCCAGCTGCCTTCGAAATACATCCTGTGAATCCTGGGGCAGAAGAGGTTGTTTATCGGCCATGGGATCAATTTTGCCAAAATCCAATCTATGCCTCCTAGAATACTCTAATGGTCCTTCCAATCAGAGATTTAATGACCTTCTTCCCAGCATAAACTATGAAAAGGTTGGAAGGACTGGGGATAAGAACCCTGTAGCACAACAAAACAAGCCTGTCCTTAAGTGGGGTAGCCTAAGGATCTACAGACTCTTAGAACTTGCCTTAAGATTATAAACGATTTACTCTACTTGTGTCTGCTCAATCCAACCAGTTAGAAGGAGGGACTGGGGAGAATGTTCTTCCTTCAGCTTACGCCTTCGGTTCCTAGTGTACCCCCCAGCCACGGTCGTTTGACCCTACTCCCCTAGCTAGACACCAGATTGATCAGTACAAGTAGGTTAATCATAAACAATCTCAGACTAGGCCCCGAAAAGTGAATCAGTCCTTAAGGCCAATGTCTACTCGATTTTATTGAGGTTTGGGATTATAGTGCTTATGGAATATGGTGGGCCCTTAAAATGGGTTGAGCCCTTAATGATCAAATGAGTATGTGTAAGTGCGTGCACAACTAGGGTATTCAAGCAATATTATTTGTGATGAGTAGATTTTAATGCTCAAATCTTACTTAAGTAGCTTTTAGGGTTTAGAATTAGGTTGATTTCAATCAAGTTTGAGGCAAACTAAGTTTTCAAGCACGGGTGAAGATTGTTTTCCTTTTAAAATCAAAAATAAAGTGGAGTGCCTGGTGTGAACCTAGATTGAAAACCCTAAGAGGAAGCTACTTGGTGAGTTGATTTTATGTTGAGTGGTGCGGCCCAAACAACTCAAACAATTAGCCACAATTGCACCATTGAGTTAGGCACACAAAAATGATTAACCAAGAATGATTTCTACTCTTTGATGTGTTGATTTGTGTGTATCGGTTCCACAGATCAGAATCCAGTTGAGTAGAAAAAAAATCAATTAGGTTAAGTGCCTTGAATGTGGGTGTGTGTTGTGTGTATGTTGAATTACCCCACAAAAATATCTTTTTGTTTTTTTTTATATACGAGGGTGAAATGAATGTGGGTGGAAATTCAAACAACCAAACTAATCCTAGGATTTATGCAAACGCCTAGGTTAATTGGAATTTGAATTTATGTGATGAAATGAAATATATGGAGGGAGAAAGAATGGGGAGCACTTACAGTCATCTTCAACTGCACTTTACTCTAATCTATCGCTTGACGAGTCCCTAATAAAGGTATCTGCAAAACAATAGACACGAGATAAAGCAAGTTAGAAGACAGTAAAGTGCATGAAATGCGAAAAGAAAATTGAAAAATCATTGCCTCCCCAGCAACGGTGTCAAAATGTTGAATGTCGGACGACTACGCTATCGGAGTTGGTTTTCAAAACCTGTCGTTGTAGTTCGAGTAGCGAAGAAATCCATTCAACAAATAAAATTTATACCGGAAAATCTGTGAAGAAATCCTGAGTCGAACTTAGGGAGGCTACATCAATCAAAATTCACAATTATAATTTTTTTTGTGTTTTTGTTTAAAGGGTGAAATAATCACAATGAAATGGAATCAATATAAACAATAAGAGAGAGAGAGAGGGAAATCATTCACTTGATATTGCAAAATGTTTTTACAACTAAGAAAGCGAGAAAAGATTACACTAGAAAGAGAGAAATTATTACAACTAGAAAGCAGGAAAATTTTACTCTAGAAGGTAGTAAAAAGAATGGGAGAGAGAAGTTATCCTCCTCGACGATCGCTTTGAAGACGAGAGCCAGATGAGACAATGCCTAGAAGACGAGGAACGGAGTGGGAAGAAGGAGGTCGAAGCAGAAGGAACGGGAACGAGGCAGCACGTCATCATCGTCGTGGGATCCACTTCCGGAATGCGGGAGAAAACTTGATTTTAGCTCTTGAGGAGCATCCCAGGTATGGGACAAGCTTCTCTTGAGCATTGGAGAGGGAGAGAAGAGAAGGAAGGGATGGATCAAATGGATGGAATATGGTCTCCTTCTATAGGCTCTTGGATGGGGGCATTTTGGTAAAAATATAAAGGAGGACGTGGACTTTGATAGCACCCACGTTTTCCTTGATTACATGTTCCTTCATTGTGCATCTCTTCATGTGATTGGCATTGAGAACTAGCAACCCTTCAATGAACAACCTAAGGCCATGGATCTCTTCTGATAGCAATTCTTCATCTCTCCATCAGATGTCGGTGCAACTCTACAGACGACTTAAATCGCCGTAGCCTCTTCACATAAAGGATTCTCCCCTCCTCCTCATGTCTCAAATGCACCTGCATGTACCCGCAACGCATTCAAGCTGGCCACGTGGCACCCCCTCTACCACACATCGCGCATCGAATGGTTCAATTTCTCTCTTGTATGCACAAGGAGAGAAACTCTAGCCAAGAGTCAAACTCGTGACTTGCGTCACCTAAGGATCTTGCCCACTACGCTATGCGTGTGGATAGACAAGAAGAGCATTCCAGTGCCATTTAATGCTGACCGTTGGATCTTGATTTGATGGTTGAGATTAGATGTGGAATTCCTCTCATATGAGATGTGGCTTGAGGGAGGCAACCTGAACAACTCCCAGCCGTTGGATGAGAAGGTAGGGCAGCGAGTGATTTGGAGGGTCTAGATGGTGCCACGTGGCATCATCTAGACCGTCCATCTTCTATTAGTTGTAGATGGTGCCACGGATGTCGGATTGGACCGATTTTCGGGTCGTTAGGCTGCGATCGTCGATCCGAACCCATCCGTGTGGTTAGATTTGTTGTTTGAGGTGTGGATTAACACCATCTTGGCCCTTGCTCTTTAGGGTTCCTCAGTCTCCATCTGGTGCTACGGATGTCCGATTACGGTGATCTTGGAGTCATTGAACTCCAATTGTTGCCCTGATCAGAGCTGTATGGTTGGTTCTTCGATCCAAGGCTCTGATTAAAAAGTCACCCTATCCCTGACCATAAAAAGGAGACAATTACTATACAATTTATACAAATTGATCAAAACTCATGATTATGCATGTTATGCACTATTTACAATGTATGATGCTAATGTGACACTAAGAACATGCATTAACGGACATTTTAGGTTAATTAGATGTATGCACATCATTGGATTCCAGCCAACTTAGCTCAATGTAGCTAGATCCAACTCATTCCAGCTCCACCTAGCTCATGGCAACTCTACTTGATCAAGCCTAGCTACTACTCATCAATTAGCTAAGCTTGGTCAGCTGAAGAGTCCTCAATAAGCTCGCGTTAGCTCAATTATAGCTCCCAAAGACTTAACCTGGCTCAATTCAGTTTAGCTTAGCTACCAGACCTAAGCTAGCTAGCTTAGCCAGCTAGGAAGTCTTCGGGAAGATCAACTCCAGCTCACCTCAGCTCCAGGTTAGAAGAAGCCAACTAAATTTAGCTTAGCTTAGCTACTAGCAGAGCTAAGCTAGCTATTGAATTCACCAACACCTTTCTTTCAGCAGTAGTTAGCTCCAGGAAGCTCCGTAAAGGCTCAGAGCAGCTCCTCTAACAAAACCCTAGCTCATCGTCTACTCATCTACTAGCTAAGCTAGCTTAGCTTAGCTCCACCTAAGCTCCTAACTCATGGTCGTCTACCTAACCCTTAACACCCCTTAAGACAACCACCTACACCCTCCTACTTTTGGCACCAACACCACCTCCCTTTCATCCCTCCACCTTGGCACCAAAAAGAGGTGCCTCTTCACCCCATCACCACCAAAAGCCACTAAGAGTTGGTGCCAAAAACCACCTATAACTACCCCTCAACTTTCCCTCCAAAAATCCCCTACATCTCCACCTTAAACATCATCAACTAAGCCATCCTAGCCATTGCTTTTTGGTGCCAAGAATCCCTTCTAGAAGTCCCTCATTGTAGTGCCGCAAATACACACCCTTACACCCATAACAACTACCAATTACACCCCTTTGGCGATGCCAACATTCCACCACCATAGGATCCATTAACCACCTATCTAACCTAATCCTAGCCATCCAATGTCTACGCCAACCACCCTTCCTTTCATTCCAATATAAACCCCCTTTCCTATGGTTTTGTCATCATAAAAAAGGGGGTGATTGTTGGCGATAAAGCGCTACGATCATTGATTTTGATGATAGCAAAACATGTTATATTTAACATTGTATTTAGAGATCAATATTTCAAGCTTGGGAATGGATGAACCTTGATGAAAGTCCAACCTCAAGCTCTGTGAAAGGATGTAGGAGAAAAAGCATCAAGGAGTTGAAGATAGATAGTTTTGATAGTTTCATCTTTTCATTTTAATCTATTAAAATGTAAAAAGAGCTTTCACCGTTTACAATCTTGAAAATACCCATAGGACACATCTTAGAACCCATCTATTCAATTTTACTTCTTTAAAACCTTGAAAACTCATTCTGCCAAATTTTTCAGATGACTTATTTTTTGTTAGATGTCTATATCTGTTGTTTCAGATGTTTGATTTTTCTTTCAAACATATGCTTTCCAATTTCAGATGTCTGACCATTTATTTCAGATGTCTACTTTCTTCCAGAACACCATTTCTTTTGGAAATTCTTAATCTTGAACAATCCAAGAATTTAAGACATCTATGTTTTATTTCACATGTCTCAATATGGTATAAAAGTTTATCAACGTTCATATTTTTCCAATCCCAACATTTAAAAGAGTGATTAATCATTAGTTAATTATGTTTCATTAATCGTTCAAAATTTCAGACTTCTAATTTTTCTTTCAAATGTCTACTTCGGATTTTCAGACTTGTTATTTTTCTTTTAAATGTCTAATTCACCATTTTCAAACTTCTTATTTTTCCTTGAGTTGTCTGATTTTCATTTTCATACTTTTGATTTATTTTTAAGATGTCTGATCTTGTCAAACTTTGAGTAAATGCAATATAGTCATTCTATCTTAATTTATTTCATTCAAATTCAAATTCCAATGACTCCTAAGGCGTAAACCTAACCACCTACATCTATAAATATCCACTGAGCTTGATGATAACATCATCATCAGCCATATCTAGCTTTATTTTATCATCTTCTATCATTAAATGCTTCTACATAATCGCCAGAGGACCATAATTCATTGCAAATCCATTATGAGAGAATAACAGTAAAATAGGGTTAAAACTATAATTTTACCATCATATCATGAATGCAAAATAACCACGGGTTTCTCCAGGGGTTAATTAATGTTCAAATGGTCTTAAAAGTCTAACAAGTGGGTTAGTACAAACAAAAAGGTTTCCGCGTGTTTTGAGAATTAAATGACTTCTAAAATCCTAAAAATAGACCCACTTAATTAACTGAGGTTCTGGTCAAGATAAAATTCAAATAAACCCTCTAAAAATCATATAAAAATATTCTCTAGGGTTTGGTACCTTCAATTTGACCATCAGAACCCATCTTGACCTAAAACAGACTCTCAGACAGACATTTGCCCTAATTTGGATTTTTGTATAAATTACCTAGTCAAACTAGATCAAAACCAAAATCCAACTTCACCATTGGATTCCTTAGGTCCAAATTAGGTTTATACCAAAATTTGAACCCAATCTGATATCATCTTGACCTAGTTTGCAATTTGGTTTTGTCTGACTCTTTTATCTCACACATGCCCCTAACTTTTGAATTCCTTACAAATAGGTCCCTAACTTCTTCATCATATTCACATTTAGGTCCCTACCAACATTAGTGTGAACATGTTGACCTGTGGCGAGATTCGAGTGAGATTTTCTCACTTGATTCTCAATCAAACAATCTCAAATTTGAACTAGAGATTCTTTGTGAAATTCCTTACCAATTGAGACCTGTCTTGAGCTCCAATTCATTCCCAAAAGGTCATGCGAACCTTTCAATGGTTCAGGTATCCTATTTCGCAAAAACCTTCTGATCTTGGAAGCTTCTTTCCAAGCTTGGAAGGGCTTCCTATGGCCTATAAAAGAACCCCTGTTGCATTCCGCTTCTTTTCAGCAAGGTTTTAGGCCAAAAACATCTTCCTAACCCTACCTCCGGCCCCTCTCCAACCGAGCTCCGGTGAGCCTCTTCCTCCATCATCTCTGGCCTCCCAACTATCAACTTGGGAGTGCCAATATCTTCGTCTCCTTCGTCCACTTCTCGACAACCAAATCAGGAGCTGTTCCTTCCCATTCTTCCTCGCCATCCCTCTCCGAAGAACCTCTCTTCCATGGCACCGGCCAACCACAACCGACGTCACTCCTACCTCCTTCATCCATAATTTTAGGTTCCAACTCTTCCTCTTCCTCTCTACTCTTTTTCCCCTTCATTTAACTATTGTTTCGACCCTTGACACACACGACCACCTCTGTCTTCCCCGTCTCTAGCCACTCCTCCGGTGAGGCGTTCCCATCGCTACACTACTCCATACGCCTCGCCAACACTCCCTACACTTTTGACTCGACTCCACCAACCAAATCCCTCTCTCTATTCACCATCCCGTCCACCCAAACACCTCCCTAAACAACCCATCATCCTCCATCCAGTTCCATCTCCGCCAGCCACCTACACACCCTCTCACGCTACGCCATGACCACCACCACGATCGCTGTCACACGATGAAGTTACTGAATGTATTTAACATGGCCGAGAGGCCATTCTTTGGAGTTTTAGGTGATCATGCTTGTCCGCCATTACCGCAGCTTCAAGCGAGCTTGAAATTTGGTCCTCAAGCTTCTACCTTCAGGTTTGGACTCCAGATGATGCAGATTCACCTCAGCAACACACTCGCCTGGTCAATTGAAGCCATTGACCACCACAAGCACCTCAATCGAGTCCACCTTCCACTGCCTGTTGCACGAAGAACGGGGAACAAGATAGTCCATATCAGATACAGAAGACTCCCCCGTGTGGTTTAAATCGATTTTGTGCATCTGGCTTATCACCACAGCATGCACAGGGGGTAAGGTCCCCACATGCATGCCCATTGCATGCTCTCGCCCGTGGCCACGCCACGCGGGTCTAAGCTTTGAACCATCTACCCATATACCTGGATCCGATTAGCATATATCTGGGAAGGGGCAAGGAAGAAGAAAAGAGAGAAGGGGGAGGGGGTCGTGCTCTTGCAGGCAGTCGTGCGACACTTAGTCACGAGAAGAGGAAAAGCCCCAAGGCAAGGAAATCTGAAGAAGGGCAAGGAAGAAGAAGAGACCCTTTAGTCTCTTGGAGGCACTGAAGCAACTGGTTGTTTAAGATGTCTGATCCACGCATCCACCATCTGATTTCACATATCCAAGCCTCTCAGGATCTATTGCTTACTCATCTTGCGTGAACTAATTGTAGTTGATACTATGCAAACATTTGAAATAATTATGGTTAAATTGTAGGGTTAATTTGGTGATTTAGATCACCATTTTAACTCCTTTTTGCACTTCATTACTAAGCTTCATTTCTATATCAATTTTTTATTAAGTCTTGGTTGCAATTTCTTATATCTTTGACTAAAATTGTGATCTTGAGTATTGAATTGCCACTTGTTCCTAGTGAACGACCTCGGACTTCAACTTCGAGTATAAATTTTATTTGTTTTTCACACTGTTTCGAACTGTACTACAACACGACAATTTTAAAACCCGTTTCAAAGTGACTAATAGAGGGTTTCCTTAAGCCTAGACACCAAGCATAGAAACATTCTAGTGCAAAACTCTTCCAATTCTCCTATCCTAAGCTTTCTGGTTCTATTATGCTTTATTGTGCACTATTGTTCTTAGCAAGTTTTTAAGAGCAATTCCACTCTCACTTTGGTTCTCTGCATCTCATAGGTTTTTAAAGTATCCTAGCCTACTTTATTTTCTATATTATTCAAGCCTCTTAGGATCTTTTTTATTATATTATTTTCATTAGTTTGTTTGGGTGCCTTAGCTATGGGTTTCTCATTTTCTTTTAGTAGAGGGGCTAAACTCTCCTTGGGGGTTGTACAGGAGAAGGGAATTGTATTTTGAGGAACACTACCCTCGAATTAGCGGTGTGACTTAGTGATTCCCATTTGATTTGGGGGTAAAATCCTAGATTGGGAGATCTAGGTAGAGGTTTTTCCCACAAGGGTTTCCTCTCTAAATTCTCGCGTCAATTTTGTGTGATTGTTTAGATAGATTTATATAAATTTTTGTTGAACAATTCAACCCCCCCATCTTGTGCCACTAACAAGGATAAGATACTCTCAACCTTTGATTCGGGAACATACTTCTTGATGATTTGGTTCGCACAAAGTCTGAAGAGAATTGGGTCTTCCCAAAAGTAATACTTGGCCTCAGAGAAAAATCTCACCTTCCTTTATTTGGACCAATCAAGTGGTATCTTTCTTGTGGCCAAATAATTAACTATGTCTGCAAACCAAGGAATCCCATTTTCGATTACTACTAAGAGTTGTTCACCATGGAAGCTATCCTTAATTGGTGGTGTGGGCTCTGTATTCTGCAAGGTGATAGGTGATCAGCCACAACATTCTAAGATCCAACTTTCTCTCTTATTTCTAGGTCAAATTCTGGTAATAGCGAGATCCATCTGATCAACCTAGGCTTTTCATCCTCTTTACCAACAAATGTTGGATGGATGAGTGATCCATGTAGATAATCATGTGTGACCTTAAGACGTAAGATCTAAATTTCTCCAACCTAAAAACCACTGCTAGCAATTACTTCTCAGTAACTATATAATTCTTTTGGGCCTCATCTAATGTTTTGATAGTGTAGTAAATTACTACAAGATTCTTCTTGATATTTTGACCTAGGACAGGCTCAATTGCATAATCTAATGCATTACACATGATCTCAAAGGGTTGGGACAAAACAAGGGGTTGTAAAATTGGGGTTTGGGTCACCGCATCCCTTAGAGTCATGTAAGCTTGGATGCAATCATCAATCATTTCATAGGGGGTTTCTTTAGATAACATATTTGTGAGGGGCCTAGAGATCTTGGAAAAATCCTTAATGAATCTTCTGTAAAACCCAACATGTCCTAGGAATGATCTTACTTTTCGAACCGAGGTAGCTAGAGGTAAATTAGAGATTAAATCAACCGTGGCACGATCGACCTGATTCCTCTCTCAAAAACTATGTGGCCCAATACAATTCCCTTCTGAACCATAAAATGGTTCTTCTCCCAACTTAAGACCAAGTTGACCTCAATGCATCTCTGTAGCATCTTGGTCTGGGTGCCCAAGAATCTAAGGAATCCCTAAATACAAAAAAATCATCCATGGAGATCTTGAGATAATCCCCCACCTTGTCTGAAAAGATCACCAGCATACACGGTTGAAAGGTCGCAGGTGCATTATAGAGCCCAAACAACATTCTATGGAATGCAAAGGTGATAAATGCCAGTTTATTATCATTCTTATGCCCTAAAACTAATATAGGTCTTGTTTTAATTCCACAAATGGGTTTTTGGGCTGCATTTAGGCATTCACCTAAGATAGGCATGCATTGCATTTTATTGTATTTTTAATGTGTTTATTTGAGTGTCAGGGATAGGCAGAGAGTTGGATCCCACATACCTTGGCACTCAGGAAGGTATAAGATGAACGAGAAGCTCATGTCAACTGGATCTCAGCTGGATCCAGTTCATCTCATCTGGACCCCAACTCATTCTAGCTGGATCAACTGATCCTTAGCTCCATTCTGCTCATCTAAACTGAATGGTAGCTCAAGCTAGTTCACCTCAGCTCCATTCAGCCCATCTCAACTGGATGGCAACTCAAACTAGCTTAAGACAATTGATCCCAGCTCCATTTCAGCCCCCTAGCTCAAAAAAGTTCACTGGAATCTCTACCTGACTAGGACTAGCTCCTGCCATCAACTAGCTAGGCCTAGTTGGGTGAAGAAGTCCTCAACAAACTCAGGCCAGCTCAAGTCCAACTCCCAGAGACTCAACTTAGGTCAACTTGATTGAGCTTAACTACCTAACCTAAGCTAGCTACTCCAGCTAGTTAGGTAATCTCCAAGAAGATTAGATTCAGCTCACCTCAGCTTACATTAGCAGAAGCCATCTCATCTTAGCTTGGCTTAGCAGCTAGCAAAGAACTAGCTAGCTAAGCTAGATAAGGAGCTCACACACAGCTCTTTTCAGTAGCCATCAGCTTCAATACAACTTAGATGCAACTTTTCCTCAGCTCCTCCTCTCAAACCCTAGCTCTACCTCCTCACTCTACTATCCCTCTACTAGCTAAGCTCCCTCTACTCCATAGCCAATAACCACCTCCTTTAACCTCCACGAACTCCCTACTTTGGCACCAAAATGACCAACCACCACCAACCTACACACCCCTTCAAAGGTGGCACCAAAACTAAGAAATCTGATGGGAACAATATCATGAGCCATAACTACCTCAGTTTGATCTGATTAAGTCAATAAAATCTCCTACATATCCATCAAAAGGTCTTAAGGGCACAAAATATTAATTTGAGAAGAAGACAAGGATACAGGGTTATTTCTACAAATTTACCATTCTATCACAAAAATAGAATAACCATGGGTTCTCTCAGAGGTGGAACAAAGGTCAAATGGTCTTAAGAGTCTAATAAGTAAGTTAGAATAGATAGAAAAGGGTTTTCATACATTACAGGAATTAATGGACATCTAAAATCCTAAAAACAAACCCACTTAATCTATTGAGGTTCTAGTCAAAATAAAATTCACCTAAACTCTCTAAAAATCATAGAAAATTATTCTCTAGGGTTTGGTAAGTTCAATCTTGACCTAAAATAGATTCTCAGACAGACATTTACCTTAATTTGGGTAATTAAGCAAATTACCTCGTCAAACTAGTCAAAACAAAAATCCAACTTCATCATTAGATTCCTTAAGTCTAAATTAGGTTTATAACAAAATTTGGGCCCAATTTGAGATTGTTTCGACCTAGTTTGCACTTTGGTCCAAGTCTAATTTTCTTAGAAAAGGGCCCCTATCTTTATCATCATTTTCTTCAAATAGGTCCCTATCGCCATGAATCCTAATCCTACAACTCCGACGAGATTGTTTTGGCAAGTCCTCCTTGATTCCTTGACGAATCCCTTTTAGATTTGAAAGGGAAGTTCGTTAAGAAATTCCCTTCCTCTTGAGCCAGATTCCAAGCTCTAAAAACCTTCCTAATCTCTCATGTGAATGCATGAGAGATTCAGGTATATTTTCAATTTCTATCTTCGGTGAACTTTCCTAGCTTGGGAAGCTTGCTACCCAAGCTCAAAACACCCTCTAGAGGCCTATAAAAGAACCCCCAGATCTGACCGAAGATCCCAGACTCGATTTCGGCTGGAAAATCCTCAATTTCCTCTCTCCTATGTCAGCTGAATACCTCCTCGAGCTCCAACGACTCCCTTCAACTCCTCTCATCGTCTAACCGCAAAACCAGCAGCAGATTCTTCTTCCTCACCTTCCTCTGCGTCATGTAATACCAGTCGCCATCGCCCTCCCTCCGTCATCGTCGCCATCCCCCTCTACTAGAGTGTTTTCTTCCCCAGCACCAGCCTACCAACATCGGCATCGTTCCCCCCTTTTCATCCCTCAGATTAGGGCTAGTTTAGCATCTTTAGGTCGCTAGTTTAGTTTCCTATTCAAAAATCCCAAAAACAACCCTCGACACCATCGCAAATCGCCTTCGTCTCCACCTCCAGTGACATCACAGGAGAGGGTTTCCACTCGCTTCACACACTCAAACCCCTCACCAACCGGTCCAAAACCTTCATCATACTCCCCTCATCTAAAGCCCTAACCTATCGCACTCCACCGTCCACCCAAAATGCCCACTGAGTAACCCACCTTCACATAACCTACTCCACCTCCGACCGGCCACAGCAGGTTACCATCCATCACAGAACCACTGCCAATACATTCGCCATGCTTCGACGAAGCTTACGAGCTATTCTAATGTGGCCGTGAGGCCCTATTTCATGTTTCAGGTCCTCGCCACCTCCATCTCCGACGTCATCCAAGCTCCTCTAGCCATGTTCTTCGCCAATTCGATGTCCAAGCAGCGTGGCTTACTCCTAGGAGAGCGTCTAGGTCCTCAATTGAAGACCACAGGAGCAACAGCCACTCCAATTGAAGGTGCCACCACCTGCTGCTGCATGAAGGAAGGAGGGGGACAATAGTCCCACCTCGGAAACGCATAAAGCAACGCACACGCATAAAATGTTTTGTGAACACGGCTTACCGCCTCATAACATAGAGGGTGAGGTCCTCCACACCCTTCACCTGTGCCTCGTTCATGACCCGTCCCCCACGGGCCTGGTGAAGATCCGACCCGCCTAACTCGCGCACTCCTCTCTCACCACCCACTGCTCGCAACCCTGGTCCCGGGTGCACGTATTCCCGCTTAGCCGATAACCCGAACCTTGGCCTTGGGAAGGCAGGAAAGAAGGAAACCTAGAGTGAAAGGAAAGAGAGAGCGTGCAGGGGCTGGGGGGTTTTGCTCTGAGGTTCAACGGCTGACACTTAGCCATTTGAAGAAGGAACCCTTCCCCTTGTGTGTGAAGAGAAGAAAAAAGAAGAGCAGCCACAAGGAAGAGAAGGAAGAAGGAGAGGAAGCTAGACAAGAGAAAGAAGTGAAGAAGGCACAGAAGAAGAAGATTAGCTAAAGAAATAGAAGAAGAATCTGAGATTCAACAAAAGTGCATTGTGCACTTATCCTACATGGATTTAGATTGCTTAGTACTATTGAATTATTTAATATTATTGTGAGGGGTAATTGGTGATTCAAATTACCATTTTACCTCATTCTTTTTGCACTATCTGACATATGCTTTCATTTATATAACATTACAGCTTGGAATTCTATTATAAATTGCTCATATATTTGCTTGAATTGCAATCTTGAGAATTATTTTACCATTTTCTCCCTGTGTTCGACCTCGGACTTCCATTCGAGTGTAAATTCTATTTGTTTTTCGCACTGATTCAAACTGTACTACAACACAACGATTTTAAAATCGATTTCAGAGTGACTAACATTTTGGCGCCGTTGCTAGGGAGCAACACGCAATTCACCGCTATTCTCTATTTGATTATATTTGAGCACTGACTTGCCCTATTTGCTTTCTTATGATTTTGCGAGGTACTTCACGTGGAGATCTTCTGCGCAAAACAGCCACACCAGGGTTGGTAACTTCTCTATTCTTCCCTAATCAACCTCCTAATCATGGGAAATTAAGAAAAGGAAACAATCATTTAGGAATCACCTGCCTTATTTTTCATAGTAAACATCATTTTAAAGGCAAGTTTTCTGATTAGCGAATTTTTCTTCTGATTGAAGATTGAGATGATTTTGTAGAATTCCCTACCTCAAATTTCCTATGCCCATTAAGGATCACACTTAATTTCTAATCTTCCTGAACTACGCACCTCTTGCTTGAAGTCCAAGGAGAACAAGTTAAGATCAAATTGGATGCAGAATAGAGCCAATTAGGGTTTCAATTTTAGGGTTTTGGTGTGCTAATTCACATTTGCCTACATAAACGGAAACAAACCCACCTGCATTTGTGTGCTACCCAAGCCCTTGGTTGAAAAGATCTAATCAATAAAAGCCCTAAAATCAGGCTCTAAATTCACTTGAACCCTAAAATCCTTGGACCTAATAACCTAAGAGTCAATCAGGGTGATTTCTAGGTCTTGACCTAGATCTCATTCTGCCATCTTTAAGGCAAGTCAGGTGAAGTTGGTCTACATTGTAGACCAATCAACCTCCAAATTAGGTCACAAGTTGAATTAACTTCTAATCAAGTGAAAATCAAGGAACAAATTAGGACATAAAATTGGTAGACTTAAGGACTTAAGTTCGTACATTCCAGTCTACCTGGAACATCAGTGACAAGGAAGGTCGGGTGGGGGAAACCCTATAACCCGTGGAGATGCTCTACCATGTTGGGGTCTTTGCGAGGCTCTCCCTTCCTGGCTGCCCAGGGACTTCTCAGGTGTGTGAATTTCTGATTCAAAGGTATCATCCGCCTCGAAACTGCCTTAGTCATCCAAAGATCTTTGGATGCCTTACTTGGGTCAATTTCACATCCAATCCCTCATCCCTTCTATTTAGAGCACATACACATATCATCTTAGGGATTTCTTTCAGATCTGATCAACTTCAAATCTAATCTTGAGTTTTGATTCTACATCTTGATTCCACCATTTGATTCAAAAATGCAACCCAACACGTTAGTAGACCCGTTTGAGGATATACAGGTTCATGTGTCAAACACAACAACATTCATTTTAGAACAAGCATAGATAATTTTGACACAACTAGAAAATGGGGCAACTTGGGATGTTCTCATGTCGAAATACCGGGAAATTGAGAAATGGCATAATGGTGAGTATATCTTATGTAGATTTGAGCCATCACTATGGAACGTACACCGAGATGACCATGAAAAAAGAGACAAGATAATGTAGATGTTGAAGCATGTTATCGATCATAGGCAACAGTACACCCTTGTGACATCTTGGATTAACCAGCACAATCTCCCAAATCCTGGGTTTGATAATCAAGCTTATCATGGACCCACAACCCAGAGGAATTCCAATTCAAATTTCATAGCAATTGACGTACCTGATCTTGAAATGGGTGTGGAAGATCCAATTACAAGCGATCACAATTACGAGCCAACCCTACCATGCCCCAATGTTCCAAACTCCTGTGATAATGAGATTGAATCAGAACCTCTCAAGGGTGTAAATTCCGCTCCTTATTCTGATAAGGTGACTCTCGAGAATAATTCTGACATCCCTATAAAGCCCAACCTAGAATCTAGTGACCCAACCCACACCATTAACCTAGAATCTAAATTTGAGCCTTATCGAGATGATCATGAGGCCCCGTACGAAACAAATGGGATTTTGAATATGGATTATGATTCAGGGCCCGTATTTGATGAGTACACCTCTCCAAACTCCTCAGAGATACAAATTGATTTTTCGGAAGTCACGCCAATCTATGATACAAAAATTGAGTTGGAAGAGTTGGGATTTGAGTGGGTCTTCCCTGCAAGCCAAGAACTCGAGCCCATGCTAATAGGCACTCCTTTTCAAACTCAGAATCTAAGAATAGGCTAGACCCAAGTAAGGTTGCTGATTCTACATCTTTTGATTTACTCTATGGTGGAACGTATGATCCTGAATCAAATTCAGAACATGATTCTCGCAAGTTCTCTGATGATTTCAAATCTTATTCTGATTTTAGAGAACTATTGTTTCCTGATGACTACGAGCCAATTTATGACCTCAGCAACTACGACCCATCTTTTGATTCTAATGTTGAGGTCATTGATTTGAAAGAAAACACCTCTTCTACATATGCAGAACCTTCCCAAACCCATTTTCAACCCCGACCTGCTATCAGACTCAATTTCTACTCTGATTCTCCTTTCAATGAACCGGTTGCACATGATTCTCCACATCTTTATTAAGTTTCGAACATCGATCAGACTACAAATCACACCCTATCCTCCACTGATTCATTTTCAGTTGAGGATCCCTACTCTGATCAAGCTAATCTGATTTAGCCAAACCCTAACTATACACTTCCACATCCTTTTGAGCACCACAGCATCTGGTGGATACCACATCTCTTGATTCACATCTATCAACCCACCAGATTGATTGGGTTTGGGCTGCATCATCATCCTGTTGACTTGAACAAGCACCTGGTTGGACCAACCAGGCTATTGATCAAGGTGCTTGTTTTACAAAATTTGTCTGATTTTACCACTCCTTCATACCATATTCTACTCATCTGAAGGCATTCAATTTAGCACTTAACGGGAGGCAACCCATCAATCCAAAAACCCAAGATCCTTCTAACAATCCTTTTTTGTATTTCACGTCTATTGCACTTTGAGTTCAATTTTAGAACAGTCCACTCCACCTCTGATACCCATACTAGAGCTTGAAATCATCCGCAACAGTCATCCCGACCCGTTCGCCCACACGATAATTCTATTCTAATCCCTGAACCTAACCGCTTCATACCCTTCATTTACAATGAGGACATTGTAAAACTTAGGCATGAGGAAATGTTAAAGTGCAAACATACAAAAACTCAAAGTTCTGAAGGTTTCTCAAAAAAAAATACATATTCCAAAAGACCAAAAAAATTAAAAATTAAAAAATAACAAAAAAAATGGAGAAGGGAGGAAATTTTGAAAGATCAAATTGCATATCATTCTTGAGGAGGAAAAGAGGAGGTAATTTAAAATGTCAAAAAGGAGCAACAATTTGAAATAAAAAGAGATAGTCATTAGTAAAAGCTTAAGGAATCTACTTAGTTCTAGACCAAACCAAAAAGAAAGAAGTAAAAGACAAAAGGTGCTAAGAGACAAAAGAGATTAGTATGAATGCTGATCTTAGGCCTCTTGGGCTTGTGTTTAGGCTTAAAAACTCATGTACCCATTAAGATCTGGATACTCCTTAAGAGGTTGAGGAAAATGCGAAGCTTAAGTATTAGGTGTAAGGATTAGGGATTATTAAGCCTCATTAACTAACCTCTAGTTCACAGGACTCGGTAACCTAAGCACGCTAATCCATACACAGTCTGGTTCAGTGCGCTTAATTATCCAAATCACGCAAATGCGTTAATTCTGTTCTGAAAAAGCTACCTAGATCAGGAGCGACTTATCAACACAAGTTGATTTGGAAGAGTTCCCGGCACAAAGAGGCAGGAAATTCCCCTTGAAGATGCACAATAACATATTGTCTCCTCGGTACTTGTCTCCTGGGATATCTAATATCTTACCGGGGGCATGTAAGCACCTTGTGCTAGTTCAGATGCCATGGGCGGCATTATCACAAAAGGTTGATTGCCAGGGTTTGGATTTAGCTATAGAACGCCATGGGTAGGATTATCCTGAAATCTCGAAAGCTAGGGTTATGGGGGTTGCCATGGGCTGTGCTATCTTGAAGGATCGATTGCTAGGGACCCTGCGAGGATTGATGGTGGGAGCTAGGAATCTGATACAAACCGTGTTGTAAAGCCAATATGAAGCTGTAAATAAAGAAACAAAAGAGAGAAAACTCTCCAAAAATAAAAAATTCTTCTATCTCTCTCTTACAAAAATGCACTGCAAACTGAACCGGGACTAAACATGTTTTAATCATAGGTGCTTTAACCGCGGAGTTCAACGAACCTTAGGTTAGTTCATGTGGGCCATAGAAACCTTCGCGGTGGACTGAGGCTAGGGTTGGCCAGGTCCGGATTTTGGTTGGTACTTGAGTACCACTAGGCCAACTATTGACATTTTGACCTAATCTATAAAAGAAAGCACACATCAGAAATTTGAGCAAAAAAAGGCATGGTCTAGAATTTAAGTTAATTCCATGAGATTTTGCTAAGGGACTAGCAAAAGTTAGGCATGGGGGTATGATGAGAACACCATCATGAGCCATAACTAGCTCAATTTGATCTAATTAAGTCAATAAAAGCTCATACATATCCGTAGGTCTTAAGGGCACAAAATATTAATTTAAGAAGATAAGAATATAGGGTTATTTCTGTAAATTTACCATTCTATCAGAAAAAGAGAATAACCATGGGTTCTCTCAGGGGTGGAACAAAGGTCAAATGGTCCTAATAGTCAAATAAGTGGGCTAAAATCGATAGAAAAGGATTTTCATGCATTATAGGAATTAATGGACATCTGAAACCCTAAAAACAGACCTACTTAATCTATTGAGGTTTTGGTTAAGGTAAAATTCACGTAAACCCTCTAAAAATCATAGAAAATTATTCTCTAGGGTTTGGTACCTTCAATTTGACCATTGGAACCCATCTTGACCTAAAACAGATTCTCAGATAGATATTTACCCTAATTTGGGTAATTGTACAAATTACATAATCAAACTAGATCAAAACAAAAATCCAACTTCACCATTGGATTCCTTAGGTCTAAATTAGGTTTGTATCAAAATTTGGGCCCAATATGAGATTGTTTCAACCTAGTTTGCACTTTGGTCCAAGTCTGATTTTCTTTACTTCACATGGCCCCTTAGCTTCTGAATTTCTTACAAAAAGACCCCTATATTTATATCTTTTTATTCAAATAGGTCCCTACCACCATGAATCCTAATCCTACAACTTCGACGAGCTTGTTTTGGCATGTTCTCCTTGATTCCTTAACGAATCCCTTTCAGATTTGAAAGGAAGGTTGTCAAGGAATTTCCTTCCTCTTGAGCCAGATTCCAAGCCCTAAAACCTTCCCAAACTCTCATATGAATGCATCAGAGATTCGGGTATATTTTCAACTTCTATCTCCAGCAAACTTTCCTAGCTTGGGAAGCTTGCTTCCTAAGCTCAAAACACCCTCCAGAGGCCTATAAAAGAACCCCCAGATCAGACCGAAGATCCCAGACTCGAATTTCAGTCAAAAAATCCCCAATTTCCTCTCTCCTATCTCGATCAAATAGCTCCTCGAGCTCCGGTGACTCCCTTCGACTCCTCTCATCGTCTGACCACAAAACCAGCGGCAGATTCTTCTTCCTCACCTTCCTCCGTGTCATGCAATACCAGCTGTCGTTGCCCTTTCTCCGTTGTTGTCACCATCCCCCTCTACTGAGTGTTTTCCTCCCCGGCCCAGGCCTACCAACACCGGCGTTGTTCCCCCTTTCATCCCTCAAATTAGGGCTAGTTTAGCATCTTTAGGTCCTTAGTTTAGTTTCCTATACGAAAATCCCAAAAACTACCCTTGACACCATCGCAAACCGCCTTCGTCTCCACCTTCGGCAACATCACCGGAGAGGGTTTCTGCTCGCTTCACATACTCAAACCCCTCGCCAACCAGTCCAAAACCTTCGCTGTACTCCCCTCATCTAAAGCCCTAAACTATCGCACTCCACTGTCCACTCAAAATGCCCACCGAGTAACCCACCTTCATGCAACCTACTCCGCCTCCGACTGGCCACAACTGGCCGCCATCCATCACTGAACCATCGCCACTACATTCACTATGCTTCAGCGAAGCTTACGAGCTATTCTAATGTGACCTTGAGGCCCTATTTCATGTTTCAAGTCATCATCGTCCACCGCCATCGCCGCCTCCATCTCCGACATCATTCAAGCTCCTTCAGCTGTGTTCTTCACCAATTCCACATCCAAGAAACATGGCTTACTCCTAGGAGAGCATCCAGGTCCTCAATTGAAGACCACAGGAGCAACAGCCACTCTAATTGAAGGAGCCACCACCTACTGCTGTGCGAAGGAAGGAGGGGTGATTGCACAGCAATCATAGGTCTTAATTGAACTAAATTAGGCTAGGACTTAGCATAAGTTAGGGTTATTCATGCATGCATACACATTATCTGCATCTTTACTGCTTTCCTTTAGCTATGCATAAAATAATGTTATAATGTGCTGATTAAGTGCATTATGTCGATCGCAGGGAATAAGCTGATCAGGAGCTGGATCTGAAGCTGGATCAGGAATAACAGGAGTTGTAGCAGACTGGAGCAGAAGGCCTAGTTTAGATGTAGGAATAATAATGTAAGGGGGTTAAAAGTTTTCTATTCTATTAAGTAGGAATAAAGCAGTAAAATGTGAAGAGCTTAGGTCCATCCTAGCCCTAGCATAGCCTAGAGACTTCCCCAAGCCTTAGCCACCCTTAGATTAGGTTACAACACCCTAGGAAGCCCTAAAACCCTAGTTCCAACCCTTCTCTGGATGTCCAAATAAGTTTTAAGACGTCCAGGACCCTTAGCCAACTCCTGCACTCTTCAAACCCACTTCTGCAGTGTTGTTGGATGTCCAGACACTTTGTCAGACATCCAATTTCTGCAGAATACCCAAAACAGAACCTGAAATCCTTCTTGACTCTGATTGGACGTCCAGACAACAAGTCTGGACTTCTGATTTTTGAGTATAAGACGTCTGATTATATAATTAGATGTCTGATACTGCTCTCCAATTCCTGTTTTGAGATTTAAGCCTTGATCTTGGATCTCTAGGTCCCTAAACCCAATTCCAACCCCATAGGAACCTAAATTAAGGTGCCCTAACCCTAGTACATCACCTCTAGACCTCCCTAAGGACCTAATTAGGTCCTCACTAAACCTAATTGACTTGGATCTTAGTCAATTCCATTAGCCTATTCAATTGGACTCATTGAGTCCAATTGAGCCCTGATCTCAGCACACACTGTTCAATTGGACTCAGTGAGAGTCCAATTGACCTAGACCTGACTTAATTGAGTTGTTTTACTCTCAATTAAGTTTCCACACACCCAATTAAACTTGTATTAAGTTTAATTGCACTTTACCTTAGTGAATTAGGGTTTATAACCCTAATTTGAGACCTACATTGACCTAAACCCACTAGAACCCAACCTAATCAACCTAGCCACCTAAGTTTCGACCCACACACACCCACACACACCATCCACACGAAAATATCTAGCCTAGAGTTCTCTAGAACTCTCTACCATGTGTGGTTGCCTTGGTTCCCAAAAATAGCAACCAAGAGTCATTCAATTTTTAGATCCACATTTGGTGGATCTAAAAACCACCATCCACCCTCTCTCTCTCACTCTCCCACGAGCTCCCACCATAGGCCTCTCCAGAGAATTCCATAATTCTCTAGAGAGCTTCCCTTAGGTCTATAAAAACACCCCTTTGGTGGCCATTTGCAACCATTCACTCCCTTGGCAATTGCTCTCCATTGGTGCCATTCACGCCACCTCCACTTAGCCACTCACTCCACCTCCACGAGCTCACTACCACCACCATGGAGGACACCATGCCGGGATGCTGGATCAACCCTACTTCTCTCCAAGGGCCGACCTAAGTTCCATTGATCGCCCCTCATTCTCCTCTCGACCACTCCAAGGCCATCGGGGACCACCCCTGAATGCCCTCTATTCTTCTAGCTCTAGATCATGCCCTTCATAATTTTTATTGCTTTCATTTACTGCTTAGTAGAGTAGTCTTACTTCTCCCCCAATGATGCATGTGAAATCCCCCCGTTGATTCTTGTATGCAATCATTTTCTGGTAGTTAGATTTAATTTTAACCATTCATGTATAAGCTTTCCTCTAGATTTCCTTGTGCAACAACTCTCCCGTGATGAATGAAAATTTCATTTTATATATATATCTCTTATGTGTTTGAAATCACCTTGAGCTGAATGATTATCATATTTGCATGATTTAAGTGCTTGTTCTTTAACCGCCTATATATTGCGCACCAGAATATTAAGTAGAGAGGCTTTAAGATCGATTTCAAAAATAGAAACATGCCTCCCAGAGACGAACGACCGAGACTCACGTCTCGTTATTTTACAAAATAATATTTTTGACGAACATCTTTGCGCGACTATACTACGATTTTCGACGACTTTTAAATGCGCAAAAACGGCTCTCTGTCAAGGGGGACAATAGTCCCACCTCAGAAATGCACAAAGCAATGCGTACGCTTAAATTGTTTTTGTGAACATGGCTTATCGCCTCCTAACATACAGGGTGAGGTCCTCCACACCCTTTACCTGCGCCTCGCCCATGACCCATCCCTCACGGGCCTGATGTAGGTTCAACCCTCCTAACCCACGCACTCCTCGCTCACCACCCACTGCCCGCAGCCCTGGTCCCAGGTGCGCATGTGCCTGTTTACCCGATAACCTGGACCTTGGCCATGGGAAGGCGAGAAAGAAGAAGGAAACCCAGACAGAAAGGAAGGAGAGAGTGTTGCCGAGGGCGAAATTGTGGTTTTTAAAAGGTGTTGCGTTGTAGTACAGATGAAATCGCCTCAAAAACAAATAAGAATTTTTATTACTTGAAAGCCTAAGTATCCGAGGTCGAACACAGGGAGAAAATGGAATTTATTCACTAATCTCAATAATGTAATTGAACACTTAGAGTTACGCAAAACTTAATTCATAGTATAAATGCAAGAGTTTAGGAGTTAGAATTGTAGCAAAAATAGAAGAATTGGATGTTTGATTCTATAATCAGACGTCGTAAAAAGACATCTCTCTTCTTTGACTCTCTTTCTTCTCTTTTAGCCTTGTTTCTCCTTCCTTCCTTTCTTCTTTCTTTCTTCTTCTACTTCTCTTCTTCCTTGACTTTCTCTTCTTTAACTTTGGCCTTCTATTTCTTTCTACCTTCTCCTACCCTTCTTCTTTCCTTTGCCTTAGCCGTGCCTCTCTTCTTTAGCTTCTTCCTTAGCTCTCTGTTGGTGCTAGAGCACCACGATCATTTGTTTTGATGATAACAAAACACGTGTTATTTAACATTTGCAATTTGAGTCCTAGATTTCAGGTCAATTGCAAATGAGGACGTGTTTAGACGGAGTTCAAGCTCGCATCCAGGACGGATTGGAGGAGCTTGACGGAAAACACAGGAGGTTCGCGTGGAGCGAAAGATTGGAGATGGAAGATAAGAAGAATAGGATAGATTCTTTTTTATCCTTTCATGTATCTCTTGTATTTATTTTCTTGCTCTTTTTGATTCCTTAGAACATTATGTTAAAGAGCCTCAAAGTACCCTAAAAGTAGTCCTAGGAACACCTGCACAACCCTAGGATACTTAGGTTTTCTGTAGAATACTTAGAAAACCAATATAGGGCTCAAACAGCATTTCCAGACGTCTAATCCCAAAATCAGACGTCTGATAAAGAATTTTAAGACGTCTGACTGGTGTTTCAGACGTCCGATAACTGTTAGGCTGGACATAGTTAGTTCTGTCTGATGAAATCAGACGTCCAGACGTCTTAGGAGACGTCTGATGACTTTGCCAGACGTCCAGTTAGTGGACCGTTGGCTGGCTTAGAAAACACTCAAGATTATGACCGTTAGAGCCTTATCAGACATCCATAGGACTTACCAGACGTCTGATAAATGACCGTTTTGCCTCGGCTGACCCAAAATCTCTTCTCAGAGATTTTCTAGCCGTTGCAACGTTTGGAAATCAATTCCCACAGTAAAAGTAGGTTTCCAGACGTCCAGACATAGTTCCAGACGTCCTGTATGTCGTCTGATGGACTTGCACAAAAACCCTGTTTAGATCTGATTCGAGTCAGGGAGAAACCCGCATAGAATCAAACGTCTGACCTTGGAATCAGACGTCTTAAAGTGGCCTTCCAGACGTCTGATGCCAGAGTTAGACGTCTGATAACCCTGTCAAATGCAATCATTGTCCTGATTTCGGCCTGATTCTCTTGGGCTTTGCACCCAACGGCTATGGAAGCTTTTCCAAGCCTTCCAAAGCCTTCCTAAGGCCTCTATAAATAGAGGGGAACCTTTGTAACACAAATACACAACAAGAGAAACACAAGAAACACTTTGCAATACACTAAGATCAAGTATTTCCACTCTCTTGTGTCCAAGAAGCACTTGCTCTCTAAGCTCAAGCTCCATCATCTTGAGAGCATCATTCCCGTTGCGCACCCGCTCTCTCGGCATAGATAACGAGAGCAACGTAGCGCCATCGCGTGGCACACGCACCGCGTCATCGTCGACGCACTCCTTGCAAAGGGGAGTTTCCTATTTCCTATAGAAGCTAGGTTTAATTTTGTTGGCCCTATAGGACTGTTGTTTCATTTTATCTTTGTATTTTGGTTGGGTATTCGCTTTGCGAATTCCCGTCTCCTTCGTGGGACAAAATCCTTCTCGTGGAGAGAAGGGGTTGAGGAACGCTACCCTCGTACTTGTAGCGTGGTTGTATTGAGGTTGAATCACCCTCGTTCAAAGTGATTCGGTTAGTGGATTTGATCAACTAGGTTGATCGGAAAATCCTAACTCGAGAGGGTTAGGTGGTGGTTTTCACCCGGTTTGGGTTTCCACCTAAAAATCTTTGTGTACATTGTGCGATTACTTATTTTTGTGAGATTGCTTTATATTTTTATTTCCGCAATTTTATTACGTCACCCCTCCTGGTAGGGACGAACCTTCAATTGGTATCAGAGCAGGTCTCGCGAAATCGGCGTTACAAACCGGCGAGGATCTAGATCATGGAGGGAAGCTGTTCCACAAGTAGGATTTCGGAGGGACAGTCCACAACTCGTCCGCCCTACTTTGACGGGAACAACTACAGCTACTGGAAGCTGAGGATGAAGACGTGGCTCCAAGCCACTGAATTCGAGGTATGGGGATGTTGCGAAACCCCATACGAGATCCCGAAGCGACCCCAAGGAGGGTACTCACAAGTACAGATTCTAGAGCTCTCACTCAACGCAAAGGCAATGAATGCCCTGTATTGCGCGTTGAGTCCGGAAGAGTTCAAGAAAATCCAAGAGTGCACCACCGCCCACGAGATATGGAGGAGGTTGGAAGGCACTCATGAGGATTCCAGCTCGGAGGAAGAAGAAGAAGAAAAAGAAGAAGAAACCACTTGCTTTGGTTTCATGGCTAGAGGAACCAATAGCGACAGTGAAAGCGGAAGCGACTCCGACGAAGAGGTAAATTTTGATTTACAAGAAGCTTTTAATGAATTATTCGAGATTAGTAAATCACTAAAAATAGAAAACAAAAGCATGAAGAAGAACCTTAGTTTTCTTAAAAATGAAAATGATAGGTTAGAAAAACAACTTAAGGACATAGAAGCTAGTCCTAAGGATGATAACCTATTATTATTAGATAATCATAACCTCATCAATGAAAATACTAAATTGATTGAGGAAAATAATAGTCTAAAGTTAGAAATTTCTGATTTAAAGACTAAGATGGATATTATAGAAAAAGAAATCGCATGTCTTAGGGAAAATTCTAACAAATTAATCAACAAAGTTGATAATTTTTATAGCCCTAAGGTTGAGAAAGGATCTCCATCAAGGAGACCTTCTAACAAATCCGGATCCAAGCTCACTTGGATACCGAAGAAAAAATTAGAATCTTGTTTTGTAGGGTTCAGGGATGACTACAACATAAAGGACTGGACCTACAAACTAAAGGCTGGTCAACTCAAGTTGGGAGAACCAAGGAGTAGACCAAGGAGGAGAATAAGAAGACCAACGAGACGGCGAACAAACGACGGACCCGCCGCACGTCGACCACCAGATTGGAGACCGGCGCCGATGCCCGGGCCTCCAAGCTACGGATGGGAGCCCCATCCGATGTGGCATCCACCACCACCATTCGGGCCATTTTATTGGCCATGGTAGGTGAGGTAAAATTTTTTTTACCCTATCTTTTTATCAGTAGCATTTAGATAGGGGGAGTTAAAAAATGATGAGCTAATTGTCAATTTTTACGGGGGAGATTTAAGGTAGCTAAATTTCCTTTAGAAAGGGGGAGAAAAATAATAGCTATCTCATTGTTACAAAAAGGGGGAGAATATCACCTTTGTTAAAATAAATTCATAGAAGAGCATGTTTTAAGGGGGAGTTATAGGAAATATAAAATCAATTAAACCTTTTTGATAATGTCAAAAAGGGGGAGGATTTTTATGCATTATTTACGGTTTTGTCATCATCAAAAAGGGGGAGATTGTTGGTGCTAGAGCACCACGATCATTTGTTTTGATGATAACAAAACACGTGTTATTTAACATTTGCAATTTGAGTCCTAGATTTCAGGTCAATTGCAAATGAGGACGTGTTTAGACGGAGTTCAAGCTCGCATCCAGGACGGATTGGAGGAGCTTGACGGAAAACACAGGAGGTTCGCATGGAGCGAAAGATTGGAGATGGAAGATAAGAAGAATAGGATAGATTCTTTTTTATCCTTTCATGTATCTCTTGTATTTATTTTCTTGCTCTTTTTGATTCCTTAGAACATTATGTTAAAGAGCCTCAAAGTACCCTAAAAGTAGTCCTAGGAACACCTGCACAACCCTAGGATACTTAGGTTTTCTGTAGAATACTTAGAAAACCAATATAGGGCTCAAACAGCATTTCCAGACGTCTAATCCCAAAATCAGACGTCTGATAAAGAATTTTAAGACGTCTGACTGGTGTTTCAGACGTCCGATAACTGTTAGGCTGGACATAGTTAGTTCTGTCTGATGAAATCAGACGTCCAGACGTCTTAGGAGACGTCTGATGACTTTGCCAGACGTCTAGTTAGTGGACCGTTGGCTGGCTTAGAAAACACTCAAGATTATGACCGTTAGAGCCTTATCAGATGTCCATAGGACTTACCAGACGTCTGATAAATGACCGTTTTGCCTCGGCTGACCCAAAATCTCTTCTCAGAGATTTTCTAGCCGTTGCAACGTTTGGAAATCAATTCCCACAGTAAAAGTAGGTTTCCAGACGTCCAGACATAGTTCCAGACGTCCTGTATGTCGTCTGATGGACTTGCACAAAAACCCTGTTTAGATCTGATTCGAGTCAGGGAGAAACCCGCATAGAATCAGACGTCTGACCTTGGAATCAGACGTCTTAAAGTGGCCTTCCAGACGTCTGATGCCAGAGTTAGACGTCTGATAACCCTGTCAAATGCAATCATTGTCCTGATTTCGGCCTGATTCTCTTGGGCTTTGCACCCAACGGCTATGGAAGCTTTTCCAAGCCTTCCAAAGCCTTCCTAAGGCCTCTATAAATAGAGGGGAACCTTTGTAACACAAATACACAACAAGAGAAACTCAAGAAACACTTTGCAATACACTAAGATCAAGTATTTCCACTCTCTTGTGTCCAAGAAGCACTTGCTCTCTAAGCTCAAGCTCCATCATCTTGAGAGCATCATTCCCGTTGCGCACCCGCTCTCCCGGCATAGATAACGAGAGCAACGTAGCGCCATCGCGTGGCACACACACCGCGTCATCGTCGACGCACTCCTTGCAAAGGGGAGTTTCCTATTTCCTATAGAAGCTAGGTTTAATTTTGTTGGCTCTATAGGACTGTTGTTTCATTTTATCTTTGTATTTTGGTTGGGTATTCGCTTTGCGAATTCCCGTCTCCTTCGTGGGACAAAATCCTTCTCGTGGAGAGAAGGGGTTGAGGAACGCTACCCTTGTACTTGTAGCGTGGTTGTATTGAGGTTGAATCACCCTCGTTCAAAGTGATTCGGTTAGTGGATTTGATCAACTTGGTTGATCGGAAAATCCTAACTCGAGAGGGTTAGGTGGTGGTTTTCACCCGGTTTGGGTTTCCACCTAAAAATTACTTGTGTACATTGTGTGATTGCTTATTTTTGTGATATTGCTTTATATATTCAATTCCGCAATTTTATTACGTCACCCCTCCTGGTAGGGAAGAACCTTCACTCTCCTCTGTGGCTTCACTGCTTCTTCTTTCATCCTTCCTTGTCTTCTTCTTCTGCCTTGTCTTTCCTTCTTCTCTTCTGACTTCTCTTATTTGCCACACCCTCTTTGCTTTTTCTTTCTTCTACTTCTTTCCTTTCTTCCTTCCTTCTTCTTCCTTTCTGTGGCTATGTCCTTCCTTTCCTGCTTAGCTTCACCTTGCCTTAGCTTCAGCAGCGCCTTCCTCTTCCTTCTTCTTCCCTCCACATGCTGAAGAGCAAAACCTACCCCTATCCTCCCCCACACCTCTCTCTCTCTATTTCGCTCTTAGGTACACTCTCCCAGAGTTGGGTAATTCGGTTGGGTTTCACGTGCCCGAGTCCAAGCGCACCGGCGTGGTGTAGTGCACGAGGAGTGCGAGGGGTAATCGGGTTGGTCAGCCAGATCCGTAGGGCAAGGGTCACGAATGAGGCGTGCGTGTGTGGGCGAGGGACCTCACCTCGTGTCACTTGAGGCGAACAGCTAAGAACACAAAAATAATTTAAACAATGCCACTCACCCCTGAGTTTACGAGGTGGGACTAAAAGTCCCACCCTCTTCCGCGTTCGCGCCCATAGGAGACCTCCGCTCAATTGGGGCAGCAAGACTCCTCGCGAAGCCTACACTCGGGCTGGATGCATTCACACACTCAATGCGCGTCGTCTGGAACTCTTATGCCTGGAGCACGCGACCTGGAGCAACCTTGTAAGCAAGCTTGCTTTAGCGTCGATGGCGGAAGGGGGGTCGACTTGCATTTCACTTAATACGACCTGTCGACCCCATTAAAATGCATAAGGAGCTTCGCAGTGTCATGGCGAAGGTGAGACGGTGGGTGGCTGGCCGTGAGGTGGCCTAGGCATGCGTGCCTAGGTCGCACTGTGGCCGTAAATGTGGGTTAGGTCGGGGGGCATTTAGGGAGGTGTTGGTGGTCGATGGAAGGGTGGATGATGCTTAGTGGGTGATGGCGGAAGTAATGTGGTGTCTGGCGAGGCATGTGGAGGTGCGGAGCGGTGGATGTGCCTCACCAGTGGTCGGCCGGAGGTGGAGAAGATGGAGGTGGTCTGTGGTGTCGAGGGGTCGAAAGTGGAAATAGAAAGAGGGGAAATGAAGAGGGGAGAGAGAGGAGTACTTCTAACCTAGCTAAGTGGATGAAGGGAGAGAGGAGGCGGCTGGCCGTTCTTGCCACTGCCAGAGAAGAAGACGTCTAGTAGAGGGAGAGCAGCGACAACGAAGGGGCTGGAGGTGCGTGTGCGGGTGTTGCACGATGTGGAGGAGGGTGGTGAAGGCGGCTCTGCCACTAGTATTGTGGCAAAGCGACGAGAAAGAGGAGGAGGGTTCGCTGGAGCTCGCTGGACCCTTGATCGGTGGAGAAGGGAGGAAATTGGGGTGATTCTCCAGCCAAGTCAAGCTAAATAGGTGTGGTCGGAGGTGGTGGTCATTCTATAGGCACTGGCAGGAACTCTTATGCTTGGAAGACAAGCTTCCAAGTGCAAGAGACCTTGTCGGAGATGGAAACCATTGGAGACCCAAATCTCTTGTGCGTTTGCACGAGAGATTGGGTGCGAATCAGAGATTGCAATCATGCTTAGATGGAAGGGAATTCCTCAGCGAATCTCCCTTCCAAATCTAGGAGGAGATCTCTGAGGAATCGTGGAGTAATCCCCCTCCATTCCTCATCGGAGTAGGATTCCTCCGCTTTATTGGTGGAGGGACCTAATTATAAGAGTGGCTAGGAAGTTAGGGGGGTCTGTGCATTGGTTTTCAAAAGTTAGGGGCCAGAATGTAATTGGGTGGACTATTTTGCAAAGTAGGTCAGGATGACCTCCCCTTAGGTCCAAATTTTGGTACAAACCTAATTTATACTTAAGGAATCCAATGGTGAAGTTGGATTTTAGGTTTGACCATGTTTGACTAGACATTTTACACAAAAACTTAAATTAGGTCAAATAATGAGCTAGGACCCTAATCTAGGTCAAAATAGGTTCCAAAGGTCAAATTGAAGGTTCTAAACCTTAGGGGATATTTTTCCATGAATTTTAGACGGTTTAGTTAATTTTTATTCTGACCAAAACCTTGTTGAATTAAGCGAGTCTGTTTTAGGGTTACAGAATGTCATTTAATTCTTGGATTGCACAATAACCCATTTCTGACTGAACCAACCCACTTTTTATCTTATTCAGATCATTTGACCTATGTTTTGCCTCTGAGAAATCCTGTTTATGCACTACAATGGTAAAATTGTAGTTTTAACCTTTGTTTCATGTTTTCTTCTTAGAGCATTTCTTCCTTGAATTAGGCCCTTCTTTAGGTTACGTAGGAGCTCTTATTCTCTTTCTTCAGTCAAAATGAGATAGTTAGGGCTCATGATGAGGCTCTCATCAGAGAGCACGCAAGGGCAGGGGGATTTTGCTCTGAGGCTCAATGGCTGACACTTAGCCGTTTGAAGAAGGAACCCTTCCCCTTTTTTGTGAAGAGAAGGAAGAAGAAGAGTAGCCACAGAGAAGAGAAGGAAGAAGTAAAGGAAGCCAGACAAGAGAAAGAAGAGAAGAAGGCACAGAAGAAGAAGAAGAGGAGCTGAAGAAACAGAAGAAGAAGAATCTGAGATTCAATAGAAGTTCACTGTACACTTATCCTACGTGGATTTAGATTGCTTAGTACTATTGAATTATTTGATATTATTGTGAGGGGTAATTGGTGATTCAAATCACCATTTTACCTCATTCCTTTTGCACTATCTGACATGTGCTTTCATTTATATAACATTAATGCTTGGAATTCTATTATAAATTGCTCATATATTTGCTTGAATTGCAATCTTTAGAACTATTTTGCCACTTGCTCCCTGTGTTCGACCTCAGACTTCCATTTGAGTATAAATTCCATTTGTTTTTCGCACTGATTCCAACTGTACTACAACGCGGCAATTCTAAAACCTGTTTCAAAGTGATTAACACAACCTTTCACCATATAACCACCACCCTAATGTCGGGTCCGTGAAATGGCATTTTTAAAATATTGGCATTTTAGTATAGTGCGAAAACATGTTGGCAAATAAATATAATGAGAGTTTTGTTCATCATGAAATCGTCGTTGTTTAGAACATGTGTCATGGTATAGTTGATAAAATCACACAAAACATTTAAATTTATAAAACTCAAAATCAAATTGGAGTCCGAGACCATTTGCAGGATGCAAAGATAGCAATTCAATTCACTAATCACAATTTAATCCAGAAAGATATGAAAATATAATCAAAACTTTACTCAAAATAATATATCAATGAAATCAAGTATGAGAGTGCAAAAAGATTAGGTTAAAATGGTGATTTGATCACCAAATTAACCCCTAAGTTTAAGCTCACAATTAATTCAAATAAATGAACAGTACTCTCAATCAAATATTAGAACCACTCAAATGCTAGATCAGACGACAACAAAAGACCTCAGACACATTAACCAGCAATAGCTCACAAGGCACAAGGGCCTCATTTTAAGCCTCACAGAAGAGGCACAGCAGCAGCACCCAATAGAAGTGTAAGGGCCTCACACAAAACCCTCAGAGGCTAAGTGTTGAGAGAAGGAGAGGACACGAATCCAAAGGTAGCGAAAGACCCACCCCCTCTCTCTAATTCTCTTTCACTTCTTTTCTCAAAATCGGGCGTAATCAGGTCAGAATGCAGGAATCGGGTCCAGGCTCACCAAGTGTGCGGGTGAGCGAGGGTGCGTGACCGTGCGTGTGAGGGACCTGACCCATCATGATCTTTGGAGAAAGGCTGAAGGTACTTTTTCCTTATATATGTAGCTGAAACCTCCTCGGTCCAAGATGTGGGACTAATATCGCACATCTTCTCTTTGCACAGTAGAAGCTAATGCTAGTTTTGATTGAGGTCAATGAAGGCCCTAGCAACTTCAATTGATGGCCTAGGAGGAAACCTGGAACTGGTCCACAGCACCTGGGGGTGGCAGTGCTAAAGAACATGGCCAGATAGCTGCAGATAGAGCTGGAGAAGGAGGTGGCAGCGACGGAGCTCTGGCGGACACCTGAAACACAAAGTACGACCTTTCAACCTCGTCAAAGAAGCTAAGAAGCTTCACCTAGAAGAGGCGAACATGCTAATGGGTGTTGTGTATGGTGAGGAGGTGTATGGAGGGCAGACGGAGTCGAAGACGGTATGCGAAGGAGGTGGAGTTCAGTGGAGATTTTGGGAGCATGGAACCCTCAATTTCTTGAGTGGTTTTGGTGAGGGTGGTGAGGTGGAGGTTTTGGGAGTGTTGCTAGAGTGGTTAGTGGTCTGTGGAGGGCATGCATGTTAGTCGAAGGTACGTCGGTGTTGGGGAAGGGGATGGTGGGACATGCGTATATGATAGCAAACCTAGAGCCTAAGGGCGTAAAGAGAGTCAGGGGACGGAGAGGAGTCGAAGGGGGGTAATGGTAGATGAAGAGAGGGCGAAGGCAACACTAGCTACGATTAGTCGACGCCGGAGATGAGGATGCTCCTGAGATGAGGACGGCGATGAGGAAGGGGCTGGAGAGCTCCTCGCAGGTATGTCGATGCGTGGAATGATGAGAGGAAGTGTTTCTCACTACCTATTGTACATAACAATGAGTGACGAAGCCAAAGGAAGAGGGTCATCGGAGACGAGTTCGAAGCTGGTCAGAGGTAGAGGAAGAAGGTGTTTTCTGGGCCAAAAACTCACTAAGGAGCAAGGCCTTGCGAGGGGGAACCTTTTAAAGGCCTTGAGGCAAGCTGTAAACAAGGAAAGAAGCTTAAAGAGCTTGAAGCTTCAGGGAAGAAAATCCCTGAATTTGTGGAGTTTGCATGAGCTCTACGATCCAAATCAAGGTCCAAGATGTTCAATTAATTGAGAAAGTCCTTGGAATTAATCCCTCCACTTTTGGAGGGATTTGGTCGAGAAATCAAGGAAAAACCCCAAATTGAAGGTCACGTGCTTTGGGTTCACATTGTTAATGGAAGTAGGGACTATTTTAAATAAAATGATGAGAAGTTAGGGGACTAAATGCAAAGATTTCGAAACCTAAGGGCTAAATGTAAGAAATAGAGTTTTAAAGAGCTAAATTGCAAACTTGGTCAAGATGGGTTCTGATTGGGTCCAAATTTTGGTACAAACCTAATTTGGACCCAAGAAATCTAATGGTGAAGTTAGATTTCAGTTTTGACTAAGTTTAACTTGGTAAATTGCATAGAAACCTAAATTAGGGAAAACCTCCATCTAAGACTCTATTCAAGGTCAAAATAGGTTCAGATGGTCAAACAAAGGGTACAAAACCTCATAGAATATTTTGCTATGAATTTTAGGAGGTTTAAATGAATTTTATCCTGACCAGAACCTCTTCAATTCAAGTGGACCTAAAATTATGGTTTTGTGTTATGATTTGGTTCTTGAAATGCATGAAACCTCATTTCTATGTGTATGGACCCACATATTGGACTTTACTGCTCATTTGACCTTTAATTTATCCCTAACAAACCCCATGGTTATTCTGTGTTCATGATATGCTATTAAAATTACATAATTAACCCTAATTCCTTGTTTTCTTCTCAAATAAGAATATTATGGAATTATGACCCTCAGATTAATATGTAGGAGCATTTATCCATCAAACCTGACTAAAAGTAACCAGTTAAAGCCTATGATGGTGTTCCCATCAATCCCCTATGCCTAGCTTTTGCTAGTCCCATAGCAAAAATCCTATGAATCAAACTAGGTCCCTAGGTCGGATGTCACTGTTAGGATGCCCTACTAAGCCGCATCTCTAGAGATTAAATCAAAATACCAACAATAGGCCTAGAGGTATTCAAGTAATGATAAGTCCAATTTATTGGACATTTATTTGGCTTAAGTACATATGGAATACATTTCCTTATAGTTTAATGACCTAAGCTAAGTAGCAATTAATCTTAGCTTATGAATATTTTTATATCTGCTTTGCATTCTAATAAATACATTTATACTTCTTACTTGATATGTGCATGCAGAAAATAAAAGTATAATAGGTGGCTGGACATGAATATAAGTAGCATTTGAAGGAGGGTATGCCCATAATTGTCCACCTCCCACCGCCGCTCCCTCTGCCAGCATTCAAATCTAGTAATTACGCATGTGAAGGGAGAGGGGGGCGTTGTGGATCTAGAACTTTATCTCTTCAAGGGTTTGAGGCATGAGCTCCCAGCCTCTCCACCATGAAGAAAGCATGCACCACAGCTAGCCACGCTCACTGTGACCCCCTCACCGACCGCAACCAGTCGTGCGCACACCCCCTAACCGACCATAGCTAGTCGTGCGCACACCCTCTCACAGCTCTCACCTCTCACCAGCCATACCACGTGCAGCCACGCCCATGAGCAAAGCAACCGCTCCTCGCATAGCATCCCCACCGCAAGCACCCTCCTAGCATGCGCGTGCACCCACCCAGTGACAGCCTGTGCACGTGCTCCCTCAAGGCCAGAAGCCATGCGCCCTTGTGTGCACACATCCAACCAGCACTCGGTCGGCCTCTTCGTCTTCCTCTTCTTGTCTACTTCTCCTCCACTGTTTCCGCAAGAGGCCCAGACTTGCAATCACCTACCCCCTCACGGCCACGCCAGCCTCTCGCCAGCCACGCCCGCGTGCAGCTACACCATCTCACTAAGCAACAGCTCCATGCACATCTGCGCCCTCATGCGCATGTAACACCTCCACACGCAGCAACCACCCGCATGTGGCTACAGTCCCTATTGCCCCTCTCCGCTGCCACCTGCCATCCGACTGGCTGCCACCGGCCATCTCCTACCTCACCACCATCGTCTACGAGATCCTCTCCTCCGATGGAACTCCTCCACCCAAGCAAGCTACTGGCGATGTCTCCTCCAATGTGTGGCAAAGAGAGAGGAAATTTCCCTTGTTTTTGCACCTATTAAAATTTACATTTGCATGCCATTGGAAGTTGTGGCATTTTAATTGTTTGATTATTATATTCTGGTGAATTTGCAAGCGTTCACTTATATTTCCACATATTTGATTGCTTCATGTTATACATATCATTTCACATTGAAATTTGATTCATATTTGCATGCAATTAAGAAGTACATCCTTTGCCACTACACTTGTGTCATTTACAGATTTTTGAAGCTTGAGCTCTGATGCAAAATTTACATAAATAGTCCATAACTTTTCATAAAATTACAAGTACATTCAGAGCAGCATATCCATTGATTCATTTGACGAATATTTCTATAAACATGATTGTTGCTTATCTGTGATTTATTATAGTTGTTCCTCCCTGTGGATTCTACCTGACTTTTCATGGCTAGCTTTACTAATAAATACTTTTAATCTGGGACTTTTCCACGACGTGATTTCACTGCGACGATATATTTTTCTGAGATCATTATTCTACAAGTGAAAAATCCTGCCGATCAAATGGCGCCACTGTCGAGGAGGCAACAGATGCAATAATTTCACCTGATTTTTATTTTTGATTATTTCTCATTACACAGTGATCTGACAAGTTGTTATCTTTTCTGTGCGAGGAATCTGTGGAGGTAACAGGAGTAGTTGGGAGATGACGTCGACCTTGAGCGACCCTTACACGCAGAGAAGACGCAAGAGACCTGGATCCCGCTTCCATAGAGGATTCTCCTTTGTCACAAGTTTTATTCCTGTTTTCTCGCCTTTGTAGTAATTGGGGCTAATTTTTGGGGGTCTGTCCCCACATTCTTTAGAGGCTAGGGGCTATATTTTTGCTACTTGCGTGATTCATTTTTCTACATGTTTCCTATAAAACAAACATAATAAAATACTGAGCTGCTTGTTAGGAGTTGCATGCCCCTAGGTGTGCACATTTAGGAATGATTGAGTAGCACATTAGATCTCATTATTGCATTGCGAGCATAGTTGCACAAAGATTGCTAGAGGCTGGTACACCTTTCTAACTTTTTTCATCCAGCTCCTATTCACGCATTTGCATTAGGGTTAAAAATTCAAGACCACAAAGCTGAGTGAAATTACTTAATCCAGTGGTCGCGTAACTGCAATTGGGACTGATAATCATATTTGACCTTAAAACCAAATCACACTTGATCTGATCCAAAGGGACTTGTCTGCGTTTTCAAAATAAAAATGATTTGCGGTGTGATGCACACGTCTGGCACTAAGCACACACATTAGGCACCACACTAAGGCTCGATCCCTTAAGGCTATAGGCACCAATCTCTTTATCGGTGCAGACCCTCCTATTATGCTTTGTGGTGGTGGTACTATCTTTTGACCAAGTGTTTTGATACTTCACGGAGGGGGACACCCCTTAAAGGAACAAAAGGGTAGTTAAGAGGCACTGCATACGCATCGCCTCAAAGGAAGGGTTTGCCCTAGTTGCATTTCTTTGTTCATCCTTGGAGTAACTTCTCACTTGATCACCTGGAAGTATCATCTAAGCAAAAATATAAGTCCTAGGGCACTCGAAGGTTGAATTAGGTCACGTAATTGCAGTGAATAACTTGTTTGGCCATCTATATCAACCAATTCTACCTCTGCAACAAAGAAGGTTAAGATCTTAAGTCATCACCTCTCTTATACCACTTACGTGGGAACAGAGGGATAAGCCTTGACCTTTTGACCTATCTTTGAAGTGGAGGTTTCACTTACTCAATTAACAAGAACTTGAATTGTTATTGATATTGTATGCTTGGTAGATGCTCTCTTGAGGGCAATCTAGTGTTTGATCCTAAGCCCGAGAGAATTCTTAGGAGAGCCCACCAAGGAGAGAAAAGAGAAGACATGGCTGATCAAGGAGCAAATCAATAAAGGACCCTGAGGGACTATTTTATTCCAACCAACCAACCCGCTCAAGCACTGAGATCGGCAGTGGATAATCCATATGAGATCAAGAGCAGTATCATATCTTTGTTGCCCTCCTTATATGGTACTACTAGGGAGGACCCCTATCGGCATTTGGAGGAATTCACCGAGGTTCCATGGTGAAGCTCCAGGGCTTTACTGATGAAGCCCTGATGAGGACTCTATTTCCATTCTCCCTAAAGGATAAGGTCAAGCACTGGTATCATACCCTCGATGCAAGGGTAAATGATTGGGCCACCCTTAAGGGAGAATTCTTGAAAAAGTATTTTCCTATGAGTAAGGCCAACCATTATAGAAGAGAGATTATGGGTTTTACTCAATAGGAAGGGGAGCAATTTCATGATACTTGGGAGTGCTTTAATGACCTTCTTAGGTTATGCCCCCACTATCTGGTGCCAAGATGGCAATTGGTCGAAAGGTTCTATAACGGATTATTTGAAAGGCATAAGCAAACCATCGATGCAGCCTATTGATGAGAAGCTCATCATGGTCTCTAATTACCCCTAATTAACTAGTCTTCCTAGTTAATTAGCTAGAAATATGCGAATATATGGGTTAATTATTAAATAAGGGATAAATAGTAAAGGACCTTAAAATAAGTTAAAAATGCTAAATTATCATCCAATTAATATTATTAATAATTTAATTAATAATTAAACTCGAAATACTATCAATAATTCATTTAATTAATGTGTTAACTAGTTTAATTATAATATATACCTAAGTATGTAATAACCTAAGTAACATAACTTAATTAAATAAATTAAACTAAAAATGTCAAAAATGTAAATTCAAGGTCTAAATATAATAATTGTCTTATTTATAATCATATATGAAAAGTTGAAAAAGATTTAAATTAAAATTAATCTTGAAAAGCTGAGTTTACATTTTAGTCCTTAAATTTTATTTCAATCGAGTCCTTATTCTTCATTTAGGTCCTCAGTTTCCACTACGAACAAGTCCCTGAAACTTCTTCTTCTTTCCTACTTCACCCATCTAGACGGCTGACGACAAGAGGTGTGTCCACCGCCTGATCACCGCTCATCCGACGTCATCCCTTCTTCTCCAAGCTCCTGGAGCTTGTGCTTACCATCTCCCTTTCATCCACTGGTCCGAATGATGCTAAAATCCTATTTTAGGGTTGGAGATAACTTCACCAGCGTCGGAGAAGACACCGATGGTTACTCCACTCCTAGCCGCTTCTCCATCCAAATTCAACCTCCATCTCAGCCGCCGTCACTTATAAATACCCCTCCACACCCTCGATTTCCACTAAGTTAGCTCCCTTCCCTCTTCTTCACTGAGCTGACTTCGATAGGCTATTCTCTCCAAACTCCGATGAACTTCCTCCGCCTCATCCATCTTCGATAGCTCAGGACCCCTACCGAAGTTAGCCCAATCTTCTGACACAAGAGCTGACTAGGAGCTCCTCTACTTCACCTCACAACCACCGCCGGAGATCTTTCTATAACCCTCTGATTTCCTCCTCCAGTATGAGCCATCTATGGAGATCTCCTATCCTCTTCGTCTAGGTAACAGTAGATTAGGTAGGTAGATTAGTTAGGTTAGTTAGTTAGGTAGATTAGGCAGTGTAGTGTTAGATTTAGCATTCGTCTTCCTCAACTCCGACGAGCTCTTTGAGCTTGTTAGGAGCAATTATTTTGTCTTTTTAAGTCACCATTCACCTTCTTATACGTTCCACGAAAATTTCTATCAGTCTTAATTACTAAATAGATCATTTAATCGCCTAAACAACCTCCACCTCCACCAACTACTCCTGCTATCCATGGCAACAGTAGTTGAGCTAATTCCACCTTCACTGGGTCCATCATTTATTCTTCACCTAAGGACCCTAATCCTCACTTTAATTTGAATAATTACCCCTTATAATTTAAATGCCCAATTTTAAATAAGCTTCTAAGCTCGCTGTCAATGGTGGCTCAAGAGTAGTTCAAATCATTAATTATATATATATATATGATGAGAACCTCATCATGAGCCATAACTAGCTCATTTTGACCTAATACAAAGGATAAAAGCTCCTACATATCTCAAGGAAAGGCTTAACTCAGAGAATTCTGAGTTTGAGAAGAAAACAAGTCATAAGGGGTAAAAATGCAATTTTACCAGTATAATCTGTACACAGGGTAATTCAGGGCCCAAACATAGGTCAAAGCAGCTTAATAAGAATAAAAGTGGGATGAAATGATCTAGCAAGGGCTACAGCAATTCCAAGAAACTAAATGATAATCTGTAACCCTAAAACAACCCATTTCAATTCACAAGGTTCAAGGCAAAGTAAAAATAGAATAAACCCTCTAAAATTCATAGAAAAATAATCTCTAGGGTTTAGAACCTTCAATTTGGCCTTCAGAACCCATTTTGACCTACATTGAGAACCATGCCCAATTAATAACTTAATTTGGGTTTTCGCATAAATTGACCGGTCAAACAAGGTTTAATCTAGAAATGAAATTCACCATCAGATTCCTTAGGTCCTAATCAGTCATGTATAAAAACTTGAGCCTAAGAAGAAACCTCCTTGACCAGCTTTACACTTTGGTCCTCATATATTTACTTTTTGGCCCTCAACTTTTGAACCCTCGCATTTTGGCCCCTAACTCTCCTTCGTTCTTTGCGATCAGGTCCCCCCTGCAAAACCTGCCACCACCATGCTCCGGCGACCTTGCGCGGAGCATGGCGCCGCGCAGGGTGAGGGGGGGGACCTGGCAAGTAAACCGGGGGTGCCCTGCGTCGTCAGCCGTCGCAGGGACACCCCCTTGGTCGTTGTAACCCACCATACCGGCCGTGCGAACGCACGGACGGTATGGGTTTTTGTTTTCGGCCATCCTCCGGCGAGGGAGACACGTCGTCTCCCTCCGCCTTCCTCCCTGTTTTGATCCCTATAAATACCCCCCGTTGCTCCACCGACCGGGGCAGCTTGGATCTGACGGAGAAAATCCCCAACTTTCCTCTCTTCTCTCTTCGGCAGACGCTCACCAGCTCTGGCGGTTCCTCCCCCTCCACCTCTTCGCTCTGCCGCAATACCAGCAGCAGAGACTTCCTCCCCTGCTCTTCCCGCGCCACGCCGCACCCAGCTGGCGCCTCTCCGGCTCTCTGCTCGCCGCCGCCCCTTTCCCTGAGCATCGTCTTCTCCGGCGACAGTCGATACGACTGTCGCCCTGTTCCTCCCCCTTCGTCCCTGCAAGTAAACTAGAACTACTCCCCTTCTTCTCCTCTTTCTTCCCCCGCTTTCAATTTATTCAATTAAGCTCTCTACCGACCCTGACCATCGTCACCCCCTTCGTCTCCGGCCACCCTCCGGCGAGATGCTCCCATCGCTCCACAGCCTCACACACCTCGCCGACCTTCACCGAACCTCCGCCTCATCACACTGAGCACCCCCCACCCCTTCACTGCCACTCCACACCTCCGTAACGCTTCCCCCAACAAACCCATCCTCCGACCAACAGTCCGACCTAGGGCAGCCCTTGCACGCCGCCCCACGCCTCGCCACCACCCACACGAGCTTCGCCGCACCCTGGCGAAGCTCCCGGCACTTTCTGATTAGGCCGAGAGGCCGTTTTCTTGTGAACAGGCCACCCGACCTCCGCCGCCATTGCCGTGCAGAAGGAACTGCTTCCGCCTACAGCTACAGGCGCGCCACGCTCAGCGCCACGCCCAGATTCAACTCCCAGGCCTTGCGAGGCGTTTCGACAAAACACCAGGCTCGCAGCTAAGGCAGAAGGCTTCGCGTGACGCCGCGATCTCCAGCTGATTTCCCCGCTGCGGGCGCGCAATTGAGGTGGGACATTTAGTCCCACCTCGGAAAAGCCTGAAGAGGCGCAGCGATATAAGATGCAAAAGTGCTGGAGGCTTACTGCCTCAGCACACGGGGTGAGGTCCCCTTCACCCGCCCGGTTACCCGATCTCGTCCGCGCTCACGCCCCGCGGACCTGACCCGACCCGACCCGACTTAAGACTGACCTGCACTCCTCGCCCACCACGCACGCCGGTGGGCCTGGACCCGGGCCTGACCCGAACCCGATTACCCGGCAGCTCTGGGAGAGCTTTCCCAAGAGTGGTTTCAGAGAGAGAGAGACGCGGGGGGAGATGGTAGAGTAGGTTTTGTTCTCTGACGTAAGCTCTGAAGTGTGCAGGCACAGGTGAAGAAGAAGAACCGCGGAAGAAGAAGGAAGCTGACTGTAGCAACAGGCAGTTTAAGTCGTCTGATTTGGAAATCAGACGACGTCCTGAAGGGAAAAGAAGAAAGACGGAAGAAGATCTGAAGAACAACAGAAGAAGGCGAAGCAGAGGAGAACACAAAAGAACAAGGGAAGAACTGAAAGAAGAAAAACAAAGAAGAAAGAAGAAGATCTGAAGAAAGACAGAAGAAAAAGGAGGAGCAGGAACAGTAGGAAGAAGAAGAAGGAGATCTAAAGAAAGAAAGAAAGAAGAGCATCACCTCTGCAGAACAAAGAGAAAAGAAGACAACAAATTCTTTCCCTCTCTCTTTCTTTTTGTAAAAGAAACATGTATATCTCTAGAATACAACTTGCTCCCTGAGTTCGACCTCGGGAACTCTTTTATTTTCCGAGTAAAAAAAATTTATATATTTGAAATGTTGGTAATAACTGGCTATACTACAACGTTATAACAATAAAACCCGGTTGTCCCAACGTCTTCATTTTGTGGCGCCGTTGCCGGGGAAGAAAGAGGAGAAGAAGGGGAGTAGTTCTAGCTTACTTGCAGGGACGAAGGGGGAGGAACAGGGCGACAGTCGTATCGACTGTCGCCGGAGAAGACGATGCTCAGGGAAAGGGGCGGCGGCGAGCAGAGAGCCGGAGAGGCGCCAGCTGGGTGCGGCGTGGCGCGGGAAGAGCAGGGGAGGAAGTCTCTACTGCTGGTATTGCGGCAGAGCGAAGAGGTGGAGGGGGAGGAACCGCCGGAGCTGGTGAGCGTCTGCCAGGGAGAGAAGAGAGGAAAGTTGGGGATTTTCTCCGTCAGATCCAAGCTGCCCCGGTCGGTGGAGCAACGGGGGGTATTTATAGGGATCAAAACAGGGAGGAAGGCGGAGGGAGACGACGTGTCTCCCTCGCCGGAGGATGGCCGGAAACAAAAACCCATACCGTCCGTGCGTTCGCACGGCCGGTATGGTGGGTTACAACGACCAAGGGGGTGTCCCTGCGACGGCTGACGACGCAGGGCACCCCCGGTTTACTTGCCAGGTCCCCCCCCTCACCCTGCGCGGCGCCATGCTCCGCGCAAGGTCGCCGGAGCATGGTGATGGCAGGTTTTGCAGGGGGGACCTGATCGCAAAGAACGAAGGAGAGTTAGGGGCCAAAATGCGAGGGTTCAAAAGTTGAGGGCCAAAAAGTAAATATATGAGGACCAAAGTGTAAAGTTGGTCAAGGAGGTTTCTTCTTAGGCTCAAGTTTTTATACATGACTGATTAGGACCTAAGGAATCTGATGGTGAATTTCATTTCTAGATTAAACCTTGTTTGACCGGTCAATTTATGCGAAAACCCAAATTAAGTTATTAATTGGGCATGGTTCTCAATGTAGGTCAAAATGGGTTCTGAAGGCCAAATTGAAGGTTCTAAACCCTAGAGATTATTTTTCTATGAATTTTAGAGGGTTTATTCTATTTTTACTTTGCCTTGAACCTCGTGAATTGAAATGGGTTGTTTTAGGGTTACAGATTATCATTTAGTTTCTTGGAATTGCTGTAGCCCTTGCTAGATCATTTCATCCCACTTTTATTCTTATTAAGCTGCTTTGACCTATGTTTGGGCCCTGAATTACCCTGTATGCAGATTATACTGGTAAATTTGCATTTTTACCCCTTATGACTTGTTTTCTTCTCAAACTCAGAATTCTCTGAGTTAAGCCTTTCCTTGAGATATGTAGAAGCTTTTATCCTTTGTATTAGGTCAAAATGAGCTAGTTATGGCTCCTGATGAGGTTCTCATCATACCCCCATGCCTAGCTTATGCTAGTCCCTTAGCAAAAACTTAAGGTTTCAATCCCTTGTTCTAGACCATGAAGTTTTTAATAGTTTTAGATAAGTGCCTTTTTTTATTTGAGCATAGATTAGGTTAGAATGCTGACCATAGGCCTAAAAGGTACTCTAGTACCAATCAAGATCCAAATCTGTCTAGCCTTAGCCTCAGTCTTTTAGCAAAGGTTTTTAAGGCCCACAAGAACTAACCTAAGGTTTATTGGACTTCGTGGTTAAAGCACCCGTGCTTGAAATGATTTTAGCCCTGGCTCAGTTCGCAGTGCGTTTTGTAAGAGAGAGATAGAAAGTTTTTCTATTTGGAGAGTTTTCTCTCTCTTTTTCTTTTTAGTTCTAGCCTAGGATTGGCTTTTCAACACGGTCTGTATCAGATTCCTTGCTCCCATCATCAATCCTCAAGGGTTCCTGGCGATCGATGCTTCGAGATAGCACCGCCCATGGCAACCCCCGGAACCCTGGCTATTGAGATTTCGAGATAATCCCATCCATGGTGTTCCGTGGCCGAATCCAGACCCTGGCAATTGACACTTCGAGATAATGCCATCCATGAAATCTGAACCAACAGAGTGCTTACATGCCCCCAGTAGGATATGTAAATATCCTAGGAGACAAGCACCGAGGAGATGATATTTTGCTACGCATCTTCGAGGGGATTTCCCGCCTCTCCGCGCTGGGAACTCGTCCAAATCAACTTGTGTTGATCGGCCGCTCCTATTCTAGGTGTTCTTTTCAGAATTTTGCGACGCTTCTGCGTGATTCTGATTTTTACGCTTACTGAACCAGGCTGTGTGTGAGATTAGGGTGCTTAGGTTACTGAGTCCCGTAAACCAAAAATTAGTTAACGAGGCCGAATACTCCCTAAGCCTTAGACCTAATACTTCAGCTTTTCATTTTCCTCAACCTCTTGAGGAGTGTCCAGATCTTAATGGGTACTAAGAGTCTATTCAAGAATGCCTAAGGTTTGCATTCTTTACTAATCTTTTTGTGCACTTTTCTTGAATGAGGTCTAGAACTTAGGTTAATTCCTTAGTTCCTTACTAATGACTATCACTTTTTCTCATAATTTTGTGCTCCTTTTTCATTTTGTTTCTTTTCTCCTTCACAAAATTTCCTTCTCCTCTTATTCTTTTCCGAAAAATTTTTTTTAATTTTTATGGTGTTTTTGGCATATGTGAATTTTTTTGTTTGAAACCTTTTCTTACAAGTTTTGCACTTTCATACCCCCCCATGCCTAAGATTTGCAATGTCCTCATTGTAACCTAGGGGGTCTTAGTTCATTCCTTAAGACAGAAATTTGGATGAGTGGATGGGTCAGGTTGATTTTTTTTTTTTTTTTTTTTTTTTTTTTGCGGACGATTTCAAATCCCAGATGCAGGCATCTGAGTTGGGGTCGGCTGTCTACAAGGGTGAACTTCGAGTGCTAAAAGGTGTCAGAACAAGTTTCAGGTTTTCAAAGAGAATGACGGGCTGCCTCCCGTTAAGCGCTGAGTTTTACGCCATCGGTTGGGCGTAATAAGCTCAAGGGAAAGGAGGATATAAGATGCCTCAGCCAAATCAGTAGAAGTTACATCGATGAACGGCTTGAGTCTCTGACCGTTCACGATGAAAGGTTCTGAATCGTGGCTGAGTGGACTGATTTCGATTGCTCCATTTCCAAAAACCTGTCGGACCAAATATGGTCCGACCCACTTAGATCTCAGTTTTCCTGGGAAGAGTTTGAGTCGGGTATCAAAGAGTAGGACCTTTTGACCAGGATGAAAGATCTTTCTCGAGATGTGTTTGTCGTGGAAGGCTTTAACCTGCTCCTTGTAGATTTGCGAGTTCTCGTACGCGTCTATGCGTAACTCATCGATCTCGCTGATTTGGAGTTTTCTGTGGGTCCCAGCCTTGGAAAGATCTAGATTACAGTTCCGTACTGCCCAATAGGCTTTATGCTCCAGTTCGACGGGAAGGTGGCATGCCTTTCCGTACACCAGTCTAAAGGGAGACATGCCCAATTGGGTCTTGTGGGCGGTCCTATAGGCCCACAATGCTTCCGGAAGTCGGGACGACCAGTCCTTCCTGTCAGGTCGAACAGTGACTTGCAGGATTTTCTTGATCTCCCGATTAGACAGCTCAGCTAGACCATTAGTTTGGGGGTGGTAAGGAGTAGAGATTCGGTGAGACACCCCGTATTTGGTCATCAGTGACCTAAACTGAGCACTTGTGAAATGGGTCCCTCCATCAGAGATTATTGCACGAGGAATCCCGAACCTTGAGAAAATGTGTTGATGAATGAATTTGAGAACGATTTTGTGATCACAGGTTCGGGTCGGTATGGCTTCGATCCATTTGGACACGTAGTCCACAGCCAACAGAATGTATTCGAAACCATCCGAAACAGGAAAGGGGCCCATAAAATCAATCCCCCAAACATCAAAGATTTCGCATACTAGAATCGGTTGCATAGGCATCATGTCGCGATGGCTCATGTTGCCCAAAGTCTGGCAACGACTGCATGCCTTGCAGTGATTGTATGCGTCTTTGAACAGTGTGGGCCAGTAAAAGCCGCACTGGAGGATTTTTGATGCGGTTTTATGCCCGGCAAAATGGCCACCGCATGCCTGGTCATGGCAGAAAGAGAGGATATTGTTGAATTCCCCTTCCGGGACACATCTCCGGATGATCTGATCGGCACCTATGCGGAAGAGGTACGGGTCTTCCCAAATGTAATACTTGGCATCGGAGCGTAATTTGTCTTTCTTGGCCTTCGGCCAATCGGACGGGGTCTGATGAGATGCCAAGTAATTTACTATATTAGCAAACCATGGAAGGCTAGTACCAATAGTCAGCAGGTGCTCATCGGGAAAATGCTCAGTGATGGGTCCGGAAGGGTCAATTATTTCAGAAGGAAGACGGGACAAGTGATCAGCTACCACGTTTTGCTTTCCCGCTTTGTCGCGAATTTCAAGGTCAAATTCTTGCAACAGCAAGATCCATCGGATTAATCGAGGTTTCGCGTCCTTCTTCGCAAGGAGATGCCTCACAGCTGTGTGATCCGAGTATATGATGACATGGGAACCCAGAAGGTACGATCTGAACTTTTCTAGGGCAAATACTACAGCTAGCAGCTCTTTCTCAGTAACCGTATAGTTACGCTGAGCCTCATCGAGTGTTTTGCTGGCGTAGTAAATGACCACAGGTTTCTTGTCATTTTTCTGCCCCAAAACCGCTCCTACAGCGAAGTCGGATGCATCACACATGATCTCAAAGGGTTGAGACCAATCAGGGGACTGTAGGATCGGGGCTTGGGTGACTCGGTCACGCAGGATTTCAAATGCTTGAGTGCATTCCTTGGAGATTTCGAAGGGAACATCCTTGGAGAGAAGAGTGGTCAGGGGGCGTGCGATTTTTGAAAAATCAGGGATAAATCGTCGATAAAAACCGACATGCCCTAAAAAGGATCGGATGTCCCTGATTGAGCTAGGCATAGGAAGGTGAGAGATCAGATTAACCTTAGCTCGATCCACTTGGATACCTTTCTCCGAAATTGAGTGTCCCAGGACAATTCCCTCAGGCACCATGAAATGGCTCTTTTCCCAGGAAAGAACCAAATTCACATCGATGCACCGCCTGAGTATCTGGACCAAGTGTTGGAGGCAATCGTCGAATGATGCTCCGAAAACTGAAAAGTCATCCATGAAGACTTCCAGATAATCACCTACCATATCTGAGAATATGGCAAGCATGCATCGCTGAAAAGTAGCGGGTGCATTGCAAAGACCGAAAGGCATCCTTCGGAAAGCGTATGTTCCGAAGGGGCAGGTGAACGTGGTCTTTTCTTGGTCCTCAGGATGGATTGCCACCTGGTTATAACCGGAGTACCCGTCAAGAAAGCAGAAGAACCTATTTCCCGCTAGTTTTTCGAGAATTTGATCAATGAAGGGTAGTGGGAAATGATCCTTCTTCGTGGAGGAATTGAGTCGACGGTAATCTATACAGACTCTCCACGAGTTGGCTAATCGGGTAGGAATGATTTCTCCGGTCTCAGTCGTTATAGTGGTGAGTCCTGCCTTCTTGGGCACGACCTGAATTGGGCTCACCCAACGACTATCGGAGATCGGGTAGATGATCCCGGCATCTAACCACTTGATGATCTCCTTTTTCACGACCTCCTGCAGATTGGGGTTTAAGCGTCTCTGCATTTCACGAGAAGGTCGTGTGCCCTCTTCTGAATAGATATGATGAGTACAATAAGAGGGACTTATTCCAGTCAAATCATCGAGAGTCCATCCGATGGCTCTGCGATGTTGCTGGAGGACAACAATCAGACGGGATTCCTGTTCAGGACTGAGGTTGGAATTGATAATTACAGGAAGGGTCTGATTAGAACCCAAAAAGACGTATTTTAAGTGAGCAGGAAGGGGTTTCAGTTCGAGGATGGGGTTTTCAGCAGCAGCGGGTGGTTCAGTATAGATGTGAGGTTCAAGGGTGGGAGTTACTGGGTTGTTCACATCTGGATTTGACTCCTCTGTTTGCGGGTCAAGATCCTTCTGTGGTTGATGAGGCATACTCGAGTCATTCTGGAGGTGTGATTCATCAACCAAAGTCTTGATGTCACAAATTTGCTCGATGACGCCGCAATTAATTCCTTGTTGGGCCTTAAATATATCAATTTTCAGTGTTTGATCTCCAAACTTAAGCTCTATTTGGCCCTCCTCACAACTGATGTTGGCTCTAGCAGTAGCCAAGAAAGGTCTCCCTAGAATGATTGGTGTATCCCTAGGGTTCTCAGGTGCATCCATATCTAAGACTATAAAGTCCACTGGAAAATAGAAATCCCGCACTCTCACGATAACATCCTCGAGGATCCCTTTTGGTGACTTTATAGATCGATCTGCTAATTGTAATGTCACCTCGGTTGGTTTTAGCTCAGATTCTTCTAGATGGTCGAGTAAGGATGTGGGTATCAGGTTTATGGATGCACCCAAGTCTAACAAAGCTCTATCAAATTGGGTACCACCTATCTTACAGGAAATCAGGGGAGTTCCAGGATCTTTTGCCTTGGGTGGGAGTCTACTGAGGATTACAGAGCTGGCTTGTTCTGACAGAACAATTGGGCTCCCTCCCTTGGTTCGCGGCTTACGCTGGGGTGTACATATATTCTTTAAAAATCGTGCGTAAGCTGGTACGTGGCGGATTGCATCCATCAAGGGGATGTTTATGTGGACCTGCTCAAAGAGCTTGACCAGGTCCTCCTCAGGGGCCACGGGTTTTGTGGTCTTCTTTCCCTTGGTCAGGGCCTCGGGAAACGGGATCTTGGTTGGTTCTTCTAGGATAGGTCCAGGTTGTGGATCTGGAACAGCGGTACCTTGGATAACTATCCTAGGGTCATGGTTATCAGGCTTGGAGTGGTTTGGATAATGCGGGTCTTGAGTTGTTTTACCACTACGTGTTGTTACAGAATTTAATCCGGCCTGATTTTGGTTTGGGTTTGGTAGGAGGGGTGGCTGCTGCTGAAAATCTGCATAAGAAGTTGAGGCTTCCATCTCGTCTGGAGATGGAGCAGTAGGGGCCTGATAAATCCATTGAGCGTGGCCTAAATTTGGATTCATAACGCGCTTCTGGGTTGGCACGTTATTTGGGTTAGGAAGAGGTTGGGAAGGGAGTGTGCCTGGCTGGCGAGAATTTGCCAACTGGGCCAGTTGAGTTTTAACTTCAGTAAGCTCGTCCTTGTGCTGTTTTTGAATAGCCGCATTCGTTTTTTGAATGTCAGCCAGAGTCTGAAGGATTAGGGACATTTGATCCTGATTTGGCCCTGATGGATAAGTAGGGTTGGGCCGAGGCTGAGGCGGCTGGTAATGACGAGGGGGCTGTGGGCGGGACTGAAAAGGTGGTCTTTGAGTTTGGGAATTTCCTGCCCACTGAAAATTGGGATGGTTTCGCCATCCAGGGTTGTAAGTGTTGGAGAATGGGTCGTTCTGGATGGCGTTGAGGTCCTCGCAGGTCTGAGGAACCTCCTGAGAGTCAGGGAAAGGGGGAATGGAGTTCCCTCGGCTGGTGTAGAAAGGATCGGATGATCTTCCAGTCCAGGAATCAGATGGGGGTGGATATGGATCCATCCCAGGGGAAGATCGATGGAGGATGTTTTGCACAGTCTCCTGTGTGGAAGGAGGTTGTGCAAAGGAGTTACGCGCGGAGGTGGCTCGCTGCAAGTGCTGAGTCAGCTCATCCACCTTCTTTTCAATGATTGAGACCTTGTCCAATCGACTGGCCATTAATTCCAGGTCGACTGATGCGGACAGGCCCTGCATCTCATGTGCTCCCTTAAGATTCGTCGCTGCGCGGGTATTCGTCCTGTCGAATAATCCCATGGAGTCATTGTTGATGGAGTTCTCGCACATGTTTCGAGAATCTCCCATACGGTGTCTTCATGTTGACCCATGATGTTTCCTCCGCAAGTTGCATTGACGAAAAGGCGGATGTCCTCACGGAGTCCCTGGTAAAAAGATTGGACTTGTTCCCATTTAGGAACTCCGTGATGGGGGCACTTTCTCATGAGATCCTGAAAACGATCCCATGCCTCATGGAGAGGTTCTCCTGATTGTTGAGTGAAGTGTGTAATCTGATGGCGCAAGGCGTTGGTCCGACCAACGGGAAAAAACTTTTTCAAAAATTCGGATTGAAGTTCTTCCCAAGTGTTGATCGGCCGGGTCTGAGTTTGACACCAATGGGCGGCCTTGTCCATAAGAGAAAAGGAGAACATCTTCATGAGAAGAATATCCCGATTTTGCGCATCTGATCCAAAAGTGTGGGCCAGATGCTTTAGCTGTTTGATGTGCTGGAAGGGATCTTCAGAATTAAGCCCATGGAATTTAGGTATAGCATGAATCATGTTGGGCTTTAATTCAGAATCAGGTCCTCCAGTCGGGATTCTGACTCGAGGCTCAATGGCCACCGCAGCAGGATTGTAGTGGTCCCGCATCATAGGACGCTGTGGTGGGTGCACGAAGTTTTGGAAGAGGTCATTGAGTCGCTGGAGCTGGTGTTCCAGATTATTTTCTTCCTCAACTGGCTGAGCCATGATGGGGGAAGAAGAAGAACTTGGTTCTGAATCAGAAGAGAGAATAATGTGAGGGTGTTGCTGCACAAACACGGGCGTCGAGGCTTGGCCTTGACGAGAGCGAATTTCTAAAGGAGGTCTTAAGGGTGGTCTTAGGGACCTCCTTCCGTACATGCACTGTTGGAAGAGGTAAGTTTAGAAGGTGCTGGACCCAATCAAGACACCCAAAAATGTGTTGGGTGACTATAGAGGTGCGGGGCAGATGGACCCCTTGATCAGAAAGATCGTCCACCTGAGAATTACCTGGGCAGCCAGAGAGGGAGAGTCCCGCGAAGACCCCTACACGGTAGAGCGTCCCCACGGGTTACAGGGTTTCCCCCACCCGACCTCTCTTGTCACTGCGGTTCCAGGTAGACCAGAATGGGGATCTTGACCTCTTAAGTCTACCAATTTTAAGATCAGGGTGCTTAAGGTTTCACTTGAACTTTTAGTCTTTTTAAGTGCAAAGAGTGACCTAATTTAAGGTTGGTTGACCCAAAGGGGTCAACTTTACCTCTTGTTTTCTTTGAGAGCTTTCAGGTCTTGTCTTTTAGGGTTCAAGTGTTTAGAGAGAGCCAATTGTTTAGGATTTTTCTTGTTAATTATTTTCAATCAATGGCTTGGGCACACCTCTTTTGGATTTCCTCAATTCTTGATTAAGGGGTGTGTCTCTACTGAAATCCTAATGTTTGACCTTATGTTGGCTCTACTTGGTCCATTTAACTCTTTGTTGGGCAATTAGGGCTCAAGCAAGAATGTGTTAGCCCTTAAATACCCTTAATAGTGTGCAGGAGTGATGAGTTGAAAACATGCAACTCTTTATGGTTACTAAGTATGGAAGACAGGTTAGCCCTATATTGCTTGTTCTTTTCTTTTCTTCCTCTTTAGAGTTTAGGGGTTAATAGTGAGAGGAAAAATTTACCTGTCTTCGGAGTGGTTGTCGTGTGGTTGCTTGTCTTCTTGAGTTCCTGTAGCTGCACAAAAGAGAGGAGATTATCAGAAATTAAAAAAAAGAAACAGGAATGTTTACCTCTAGAATAGCCGTTGCTCCCCGGCAACGGCGCCAAAATGAAGACGTTGGGACAACCGGGTTTTATTGTTATAACGTTGTAGTATAGCCAGTTATTACCAACATTTCAAATATATAAATTTTTTTTACTCGGAAAATAAAAGAGTTCCCGAGGTCGAACTCAGGGAGCAAGTTGTATTCTAGAGATATACATGTTTCTTTTACAAAAAGAAAGAGAGAGGGAAAGAATTTGTTGTCTTCTTTTCTCTTTGTTCTGCAGAGGTGATGCTCTTCTTTCTTTCTTTCTTTAGATCTCCTTCTTCTTCTTCCTGCTGTTCCTGCTCCTCCTTTTTCTTCTGTCTTTCTTCAGATCTTCTTTCTTCTTTGTTTTTCTTCTTTCAGTTCTTCCCTTGTTCTTTTGTGTTCTCCTCTGCTTCCCCTTCTTCTCCTCTTTCTTCCCCCGCTTTCAATTTATTCAATTAAGCTCTCGACCGACCCTGACCATCGTCACCCCCTTCGTCTCCGGCCACCCTCCGGCGAGATGCTCCCATCGCTCCACAGCCTCACACACCTCGCCGACCTTCACCGAACCTCCGCCTCATCACACTGAGCACCCCCCACCCCTTCACTGCCACTCCACACCTCCGTAACGCTTCCCCCAACAAACCCATCCTCCGACCAACAGTCCGACCTAGGGCAGCCCTTGCACGCCGCCCCACGCCTCGCCACCACCCACACGAGCTTCGCCGCACCCTGGCGAAGCTCCCGGCACTTTCTGATTAGGCCGAGAGGCCGTTTTCTTGTGAACAGGCCACCCGACCTCCGCCGCCATTGCCGTGCAGAGGGAACTGCTTCCGCCTGCAGCTACAGGCGCGCCACGCTCAGCGCCACGCCCAGATTCAACTCCCAGGCCTTGCGAGGCGTTTCGACAAAACACCAGGCTCGCAGCTAAGGCAGAAGGCTTCGCGTGACGCCGCGATCTCCCGCTGATTTCCCCGCTGCGGGCGCGCAATTGAGGTGGGACATTTAGTCCCACCTCGGAAAAGCCTGAAGAGGCGCAGCGATATAAGATGCAAAAGTGCTGGAGGCTTACTACCTCAGCACACGGGGTGAGGTCCCCTTCACCCGCCCGGTTACCCGGTCTCGTCCGCGCTCACGCCCCACGGACCTGACCCGACCCGACCCGACTTAAGACTGACCTGCACTCCTCGCCCACCACGCACGCCGGTGGGCCTGCACCCGGGCCTGACCCGAACCCGATTACCCGGCAGCTCTGGGAGAGCTTTCCCAAGAGTGGTTTCAGAGAGAGAGAGATGCGGGGGGAGAGGGTAGAGTAGGTTTTGTTCTCTGACATAAGCTCTGAAGTGTGCAGGCACAGGTGAAGAAGAAGAACCGCGGAAGAAGAAGGAAGCTGACTGTAGCAACAGGCAGTTTAAGTCGTCTGATTTGGAAATCAGACGACGTCCTGAAGGGAAAAGAAGAAAGACGGAAGAAGATCTGAAGAACAACAGAAGAAGGCGAAGCAGAGGAGAACACAAAAGAACAAGGGAAGAACTGAAAGAAGAAAAACAAAGAAGAAAGAAGAAGATCTGAAGAAAGACAGAAGAAAAAGGAGGAGCAGGAACAGCAGGAAGAAGAAGAAGGAGATCTAAAGAAAGAAAGAAAGAAGAGCATCACCTCTGCAGAACAAAGAGAAAAGAAGACAACAAATTCTTTCCCTCTCTCTTTCTTTTTGTAAAAGAAACATGTATATCTCTAGAATACAACTTGCTCCCTGAGTTCGACCTCGGGAACTCTTTTATTTTCCGAGTAAAAAAAATTTATATATTTGAAATGTTGGTAATAACTGGCTATACTACAACGTTATAACAATAAAACCCGGTTGTCCCAACGTCTTCAATATACCATCATAGATATCTGTTGACTTGTTTCCTCCACTCAATTGGGAAAACAAGTCATGAGCCCAATCCAACTCAGATCTTTTGTAAAATGAATTCACTATTTAATCTTTACTCTAGTGAATAATTGAAGGAATTAATTTGTTCCTAAGGTTCCTTGTGACCTCAAGAAGCTTTTTGAATCGTTAATGACACAATTTCACGATATCTGTACACATTTCACCTTTTTCTGGACTCACCGGAGCTCTAGCGAGCTCCGACAAATCAAAACAAGCTCTTCAGCCTTTAGAACTTAGTGTGAAGCTCCAGATCAATGATTTGAGGTTTACTGATCATGCTGAGGTAGTTTCTTTAAGGCTTTAGTGTCTGGAGTTGCTGTTAGATCTTCATCTTCTCTAACTTTGGCGGAGTTGGAGATGTCTGACAGTTAAGTTTTAGTCACATTTTAATGGTCAAAAAGCTTCAGTGTTCTGCCCTGAGTTCATTTCCATGATTAAACCACCGTAACAACCCTTAGTTTGTCCTGATGAACAAACTCCTTTTCAAGCTCAGGGGACGAGCCTCGAACCCTAGGAACTTTAGTTGAAACATCAATCTAAGGGTTTGAATCTATTCCTGAAGTTGAAGAGAAGATATTTAATGCTTTAATTTCATCTGAAAAGGGTTAACTCATAAAGTCAAAATTCGAGGCTTTACAGTCAACCCAGAGTCTGATCCTTGGATTTTGGATTCAATCAGTTAAATTGAGGAGTTTAATTTGTTGCTGGGATGCATGTGAATGATTTAGATAAGATTTGGATGAGCTCTGATGGATTATATATTAGAATTTAAATTATGTTCAGTTTGGGTTATTTTTGAACCCAAACTGACAACAGTAGCTTTTTGATGAGATTTGAATGAAGAATCTACTCAAATGGATTCATAACAACCTCTAGAGGTTGTTTAATCTGATTCATTAGGTCTTTAGCTATCTATTAGGACTTTTTTGAGTTTGAATTGAAGTTCTTAAGCTCCCTGAGAAGCTTTTAGCTTCTGTACCTTTCCTGAAGCTCCTAAGAGTTTAGTACCGTGGAATTAACCTTTGAATCCCTTTAACACTTCATCTAGAAGTCTATGTCCAGTCTGTGGACTTAGACCTGGAAATCCACTCTGCAGGCCAAAAAGGCCGCAGCAAACCCAGAACATTCACCCTTCAAATTGAAGAGCTTAACTTCCCCTTTGTATCAAATTAACACTTCAATTGTGTGGAACATCTCAAGAGCTTTCCAACAAGCTTTTATTTGCTTGGAACGGAGCTCTGAGCTAGAAGAAATCGTCGTTTGAAGTTCAGATTGGGAGGGGGAAACTTAGTCCCACCTCGGTAGAACCTGAGTAGCTGCATGGGTATAAAATGTCTTTGTGATATGGGCTTCTCAGTCGACAGCGCATGGCGCAAGGAAACGAATGAGCATTGGGTGTGTGTATGGGCACGTGTAGCATGCCTGGGTGTGTGTGTGCCTGTGGGCGTGCGAGTGTGGGCCCGTGAGGGTGTAAGCATGGGCCTAAGAGGCCGTGAGTCGAATGGGCTCGAGACTATGTGAACTAGAAATAAATCGAAGCTAAATAAACCAAGATTGGACCTAGTAGGGTCGGGTCCCACCCTGAGAGGGGTGCTGTGTATCCCTGACCGGTCCAAGCCGCCAATAAGAAAACCTAATTTTTGGTTTAAATTGTTAGACCGGTTCGGTTCAGAAAGAAAGGCCTGGAAGAGTTTAGAAGGTAAAGATGCAAAGGCTCAGAAGGAAAGGGTGCTAAGGAGAAGAAGAGGAGAAGAAGCAAAGGAAAAGAAGAGAAGGAGAAGAAAGAGAGAGCTCGTAAGGAGAAGGAAGGTTGAACAGGCACTAAAGAGAAAAGGCAGAGAACAGAAGAGAAGAAAGAAAGAAAAGAAGATAAGAGCTTGAGAAAGATTAAGAAAAAGACTAAGAAGATTAAGAAATAAATAAAAAGAAAAGAGAAAGAAAGAGAGAAAGGTAAAAGAAGAGAAAGAAAGAGGCTAAAGACAAAGAAGAGAAATAAATAGTTTAATTTCTTACATTTTTTTTAATTCCTTTTGATCTTAATGTTGTAAAAAGGCATATTTCTATTAGAATTACTTTTTCCATTGCCTTAATCTCTTAGAAATAAAAAGAAATAAACATGTTTACTTGTTTGTTAAAGAAGATCATCTGTGTAAATGTGTTTTCTTATGGAATTTTACACATTCTTTTAATTTGAAATCATTAAGTAAAGTTCATGTTCTTAAAATAAACTTAATTATACTTTCAATGAGTAGCTTAGATTCAATGGTGAATTCTAAATAAGTTATGCCTCCTAGCAAACGACCTGGACTCAACCAGTTAAAAGAAACAAAATCTATAATGTTAGGTTAACTTGACCCTATACTACTCAATCGACACAAATTTAAGTTAACCTAAGTTACTTTCTTTTACACATAATTAAGCTCAATTAACTTAATTAACTGTGTTGAGAAGGCGACATATCATTTTAATGGCACCGTTGCTGGGGAGGTAATATTTTTAATTCACCAAAACATTCCTCTGCACAAATTATGTCTAACAATCATTTTAATGGTGCCAGTGGAAGTAACTATAATTATAATCGCCATTATCACTGTTTTGTGTTTTGTATTAATTAGTTTTGTTTTTATTTTATTTTCTGTCTTCTTTTCAGGTTTACCTCTGCGGGTAATCTCAGGAAAGAAGGTGGGTTTTCTTTTTCTATTTTCCATTATAAAAACCATTATAAGTATTCTTTCCTTAGTTTCTAGTTTAGTTTGAATTGTTGCATTTAGTTAGTAAAAAATTTAAAAAATACAAAAATACATACCTTTCTGACTAGCAGCAGCATAATATAGGCATACACTCTTAGGAGTGCATTTACCTGTTAGTTTCTTTATGATCTGACTCAGGAAGATTTCTACTGTTTCTCTCACATCAGCGGGAAAGCACGCGGAAAAAAAATCGTGTAGATCCCTATCCTGGAGATAATGTCAAGACCATATATTCTTTGAAAATAATTAAAAGTGGTCACTTTACTTCTTTCTATTATATTTTTGAAAAGATTAAGTAAAAAAAGAGGATAATAGAAATTGTGACTTAAATTTGTTTGCAGAATGCATGCGAGTTTTATCGCTATCATCTATTGCATGCTATCGCGCACACAGCGCGATCACTAGAGTCACACGAGTCTAAATTTTCTACCTCTCCTCTTTGCACCTCTTAGGGCTTTGGTCGAAGATCAACAAGTCTGTCTCACTACTAGAGCCCCAGGGAGCCAGTAGTGAGCGGTCTCAATCCTAGACCTTAGGCCTTTGAGCTTTAAGGATACGCACTTGCGTGGACACGGGTTTAGGATGCATATTTTGATACTGATACTATACTTGTTTGCATCCAAAATATTTTTGCGTATTCTAGGACTCTCTTCTTTCCTTTGAAAGAAGAGAAAAACCCATTTTTTCGCGCTATTTTGCGAGTTTTGTTGCCACTTATTTCTGGTGGTGTAAGTGTGCCTTTGCATATTCTTTTCATCTGCCTCTTGTAACACCTTTGGCAGGTGCTCCTAAGCCGATTGCAGCTAAGCAACCACTTAAATTCCCATCTGATTCATCTATTTCTATGGATTAATTGAAAAATCAAAATCCCGAGATCCCTTCTTCTTCTGGTTAGGGGGAGATGCTGCCTTTTGACATTCATGAGGCGCTCCTGAACCAGAATCTTAGAATGCTTGAACAAAATCACCAAATCAATCTTTTAACTGCAGCTTTAAATAATTTACAGAATCTTCAAACCCGTCCTCCACCTCAACCTGAGGCAGGTTTTGACCTTCCTGATTTACCAATTCCTCGTCCTAGGCCTCTACTCAGAGATTACTATAATCCATCTAATGCACAAGTAGAGCCTAATGTTAGGATTCCCATTGGGGAAAATGATCCAGAATTAAAGCCAAACAATATAGGTCTAATCCCACATTTTCACGAATTTGCATCCGAGGATCCATTTCAACATATTGAAGATCTTAAAAATCTATCTCAAACTCTTGGACCTCGAAATAAAACTAGGGAAATCCTACTCATGAAAATGTTCTCTTTTAGCCTTAAATATAAAGCAGCATATTGGTATAGAACTATAGCAAGACCAATCTCAACTTGGGCTGAACTCGAATCTGCATTCTTAAAGAAATTCTTTCCTATTGGTCACACATGCTTTAAGGTGAGCAATCACAACTTTCAATCAAAATCAAGGAGAACCAATTCATGAAGAGTGAAAATGCTTTCATGAATTACAAAGGAAATGCCACATCATGATATCCCTTGTTGGCAACTAATGCATATCTTCTATTATGGATTGCAAGAGGGCATTCGCAATCTAGTCAATGCCTATTGTGGAGGGAACTTTCTCAATCGCAACGTAGAATCCGCTTCAGAATTATTTAAAGGGATGGCGGAGAACTCGATCAATAATGCATCCATGTCGCAATTTATGCGGGGTACAAATATAGCACATCAAAATCCGCATAAGGGCATTCACGAGATCAGTAATCCGTCCAGTTCAAAGGATTTGGAAATTATTGTAGAAAAACTTGACAAAGTTGACATCGTATTAAAGCATCTCGATGAGGTCCGAAACACTATGAAAACTCTTACACCTCTCCTTGCTACGCAAAATCCCACGCATTCACCTGTTTCGCAAATTCTCACAGGGAGGGAATTTGTGAATAATCTGGATTCTAGAGATCCATCTTCCTTGGGTTTTTTATCTAGTCTTGCACCAACCCAAGGAGGGACCTTTGTCCCACAATCATTCCCACCTTTTTCCCCATCTCCTATTTTTGTGGAAAACACGCCCTATCCTTTAGATTTGAACGCTATTCAAGGATATGCACCAAGATCAAACCCATATTCTAATTCCTATAATCCTAGATGGCGTAATCACCCTAATTTCTCTTGGTTTGACCATTCACAAAGACCATCATATCCAACTAAGACCAGGCAAAACCTACCTACATTGCCGTTTCAGCAACCTAATGCGAGGCCATTTTATGCAGGTTCACAAAACCTTGTAGGGCCAAATAGAGATTCACAGCTTGACCAGATTTTGCAAGCTGTGACTGAGAGCCAACAACAAAATGCTGAGGCTCTTGCTGAAGTCCAACGGCAATGTTCGGCAGAGTTGGTTGATCTTAGGGGCCAAATCATGCAGTTAGCTGAATCTCGTCAACTAGGGGCCCTTCCATCCCAGCCAATTCCAAACCCTAAGAATATCCAGCAGAGACAACACCCGGGAGTGCAAAATCTGAATCAGGGACATGTCCATCTCCTTAATCAATTACCCCTGAATCTAAATCTGAATGAAAATCCAAATCCACCCTCTGCTAACCATGATTTTGAATATCTTAATCAACAGTAATCACTTTCAAATCAACCTTTGATTTCTAATTCATCTTTCCAAAATCAACATGCATCTTCTTCTTCATCAGCTTCCTCTTCTCATGCAGGTATTAACTCTGTTACAACCTGCCGTGGAACTTCCACTAAGGATCCAATTTATCCAAGGAACCTATCCCAAGACCCTAGTACATCTAGAACAACCCTTGTTTCTACACCTGAAAGAGGTGCAAAACTCAATCCCGCAATTCCTGCTAATTTGCGAGATATGGGAAATACCTCAGTAGAACAGGAAATCCATGCCCCATTTCCTGAAGCTTTGAAGAAGACTAGGAAACAAAAACAACCTGTTACATTAGATGAAGATTTAATTAAAATTTTTGAACAAGTACACATTCATATCCCACTCCTAGATGCTATCAAACACATTCTGACTTACGCGAGATTTCTTAAGGAGTTGTGTACTCCTAAGCGTAAGCCGAAGAAAGGGAGCACTGTGGTACTTTCAAAGCATGTGAGCTCTATATTTCAAGTCCGCTTTGTTCGTGAAAATGCATTGTTTGTTAATTAGATAATTTAGTGTCGTTGCAACACGTAAATCCGCTTTCGCTTTTAAATTTGTATTCCTAGATAGTGGGGTATCTAGGGTCGTCCAAGGAGGCAATATGTTTGCAAAATTAATTCTCTTGCTTACAAAATAGATCTCAAATTTCTTTGTGATCTTTTTCAATATATCATTTTTATGTTTTTGAAATTAAGGCAACATGCAAAATTGTTGGTGAGAAAGTGACTTACACTTAACTCAATACACTACTTCTAAAGTGGAAAGTAGAGCCTCTCCCTAAGCTCACTCTAGGCAAGTGGAGGCCTAGAATAATTAGGGAGAGGGAATGAAGAATGCTAAAAATAAAGCAATTAAAAATGCAACTAAAGAAGGCAACTTGATTAATGAGAAAGTGTTGTACAAAAACCCTGGTAAAGGAAAGCTTCTACAATTAGAATTATAAGTACAAAGTAAAGAAACACTAATCCTTTAAAAATTGATGAAGAGGGGAGGCTCCTTGCTCCAAGCCTAGTAGCTCCTGGGCTTGAAAAGAAGTGCTCCAACTCTTTGTCTCTGAAAGCTCCACCAAATTGATGTCCTCCAAAGCAAGCTCTAAGGGGGCATGCTCTAAGCTTTTCTCCAAGGGTGGATGTCCATCCTAGGTCCTTCTCCTCTGCCTGGCCATCCTCCTTGAGATGGAAAGGTCCTCCTCCTTGGCATGGCCCAAGTTGAAGAGAGTGGGGAGAAGAAGGCACCAAAGGGGCTGGTGATGTGCCCCCTTAATCTTCTTCTATACTCCTCCTTGGCCGTAGGTATAGGTGGATGAAGGTGGAATAATAAACTAATGGAGGATGCTCTAAAATGGTGGTAGGTGGTGGGTTTATATAGAGTAGGAAGGGGGCTAAGGTGACCCTTGAAATGAAGGGTTAAGATGGGAAGATGGAGGTGGTTGGGGATCCTATGGCTAAGGGCAATTGGCTCCAACCCAAGGGACACTTAGGGGGTGGTTATGGGTGGTGGCACCCCTTGAAGTTGGTGCCAAAATGGCTTCTAGAAGGGGGGCTTAGGTGGCGCCAAGTAGGGTTCTAGAAGGAGGGGTAGGTGGGTGGCTAGGATGGGTTGTAGGGTTAGGGGTATGGTGGATGTGGGGGTGGATGTTGGTGCCAAAAAAGGGGGGTAGTTAGGGTTAGGTTTTGGTGCCAAAATTGGTGCCTTTTGGTGGTGATGATGGGGTTAAGAGGTGGCTAAGAGGTGGCGCCAACTTGGAGTAGGATAGCTAGCTTAGGTAGGGCTTAAGTTGGTGGAGCTAGCTAGGGTTGAGTTGAAGGTGGTGGATGGCCAAGGAGCTGGGTGCTAGCTAAGCTAAGCTAGCTTAGCTAGCTATGGAGTAGAGGAGGAGGTATTGGAGCTAGGGTTTGAAGAGAGGAGCTGAGGAGAAGTCTGGAGCTGGCAACTACTGAAGAGGCTGGCATGGAGCTACTCCAGCTAGCTTAGCTTGCTAGTTCTTTGCTAGCTACTAAGCCAAGCTAAAGTGAGCTGGCTTCTACCATAAGGTGCTGAGGTGAGCTGGGTCTGGTGCTCCCGGGGAGGATCAAGCTGGTTGAGGCAGCTAAGGTAGCTTAGCTCAACTGAGTTGAGCTAAGCTGAGTCCCCGGGAGCTGGATTTGAGCTTCCTGAGCTGGGATGAGTTCTTCTTCAACTGGCTGGAGTTGAGTGGAGCTGGATGTAGCTGGATCTGAACTGGGGTGAACTCCAGTCAACTCAGCTGAGCTAGCTAGAGCTCCCTGTGGACTTGTGGGAGCTAACATGAGCTAAACTCAACTAGGTTGAGCTGGATCTGAGCTGACTTGAGCTAGGGTGAGCTAAGATGAACTCTCTTGAGCTGCCATTCAGCTGAGATTAGCTTAATGCAGCTGGGATGAGCTAACCCTAGTTCAAGTGAGCTAGGTTCCAGTTGTGGTGGGCTGGATCAAGCTGAGTTCCAGCTAGTCTGAGCTTCTCCTTCGCCATTTGCCTTCTTGAGTGATAGGGTATTAGGGATCTGTATATCAGTTCATCCCTAACACTCACAAAAACATATTAAAAAGACAATGAAAAATGCAATGCATGCCTAACCTAATTTATGCCTAAATGTAGCCTAAAAACCCGTTTGCGGAGTAAAATCCTAAGAGCTAGGTTTATTTTAATGCATAAGAATGATCATAAACTGGCGTTTATCACTCTTCCTTTGAAAAAGAAAGACCAAGAATCTCCATTTATTTCCTGTATAATTGGGGGTCAATGCTTTGATAGAGTCCTCCTAGATTTAGGAGCATCTATTAACCTCATTCTTTTATCTTTGGTAAAACATTTCAACATAGAAAACCTTAAGTCTACCAATGTGACTTTACAATTAGCCAATAGATCTATTAAGTCACCTAAAGGAATGTTGGAGGATGTAATTGTAAGAGTTCGGGATTTTTATTTCCCAGTAGATTTTATTATCCTTGATATGAAAGTACCTAAACACATTAGAAATACCCCAATTATCTTAGGGAGACCCTTTTTTGCCACTGCAAAGGCCAACATTGATTGTGAATCTGGAAAGATTGAATTGAAATTTGGGGAGAAGACAATTAAGTTAGATATGTTTATAGCTTCTAGAGTATTGGATTGCGATTGAATTGAGGAAATCAAATCTATTGCAACTTTTGAGGATGACATTAGTTCCTTAGAACTAGAGAGCACACCTTTTGATATCCCATACCCTCAAAACAACGAAATCCTATTATTAGAATCTTTACTCGATCCTGAATCTGAATCTTATGACTCATCTAACTCACTTCTAGCAATTGAAAATCCTACCCTAAATCTTGCTATTGATTCTACTCCTGTACTAGAATTGAAACCATTGCCTGATAATCTTAATTATGTCTATCTCGAATCTGATCAAACATATCCTATAATTATCAACTCTCATCTTTCTGAATCACAAGAATCCAAATTGATCAAGGTTCTTCGAGATCACAAGAAGGCAATTGTGTGGACTCTACATGATCTCACCGGGATTAGCCCCAATTTTTGTACTCATCGCATCTATATTGAAGATGGGGCATGACCTTCAAGAGAAGCTCAAAGATGTCTAATCCAAATTTAAAGGAGGTCGTTAAGAAAGAAATAATCAATTGGCTAGATGCTGATATTATATATCCCATATCTGATAGCCCTTGGGTGAGTCCAATTCAAGTGATACCTAAAAAGGCAGGACTCACCGTAATTAAGACTGAATCTGGAGAAACCATTCCCACACGAATTGCGAATTCGTGGCAGGTTTGTATTGATTATTGTAAGCTGAATATAGTTACAAAGAAGGACCATTTTTCTTTGCCATTCATTGATCAAATCCTTGAGAGATTAGCTAGTAATAGGTTCTTTTGCTTTTTAGATGGTTACTCCAGATATAATCAAGTAGCAATATATCCCGAAGATCAAGAGAAAATGACTTTCACCTGCCCCTTCGAAACTTTTGCTTTCCAAAGAATGCCATTTGGGCTTTGCAACGCACTCGCGACTTTTCAGCGTTGCATGTTAGCCATTTTTACTGAAATGGTGGGTGAATATATGGAGGTTTTTATGGATGATTTTTCAGTCTTCGGGGAAACATTTGATTTTTGTCTGGATAATCTGTCGAAGGTTCTTAAGAGATGTATAGAAGTGAACCTTGTCCTTAGTTGGGAGAAGAGCCATTTTATGATTCCAGAGGTCATTGTACTTGGCCACCTTGTGTCTGAGCGAGGTATCCAAGTAGATCGAGCTAAGATCAATCAAATTACAAATCTTCCAATTCCTGACTTGATCAAAGGCATTAGATCATTTCTCAGGCATGTGGGATTTTATAGGAGATTTATACTTGATTTTTCAAAAATTGCCCGACCAGTCACAAATCTCATCACAAAGGATACTACTTTTGAGATGAGTGAGGAGTGTATTTCAGCATTTGAAACATTGAGAGACAGAGTTACAGAGGCTCCAATCTTGCAACCACTTAATTGGGATTTACCATTTGAGATCATGTGTGATGCATCATATTATGCAATAGGAGCTATTTTGGGATAGAAAATTGAGAAGAATCCGGTAGTAATTTACTTTGCTAGTAAAACTTTGAATGAGACACAAAAGAAATACACAGTTACAGAAAAGGAATTACTAGCAAAAGTATTTGGATTAGAAAAGTTCAGACCTTATATACTCCGATCTCGAATCATTGTGTACTCTGATCACTCAGCTATCCGACACCTATCCAAAAAGGACATGAAACCTAGGTTGATCAGATGGATCTTGCTTTTGCAAGAATTTGACCTAGAAATTCATGACAAGGCGGGATGATAGAATGTTGTTGCTGATCACCTTTCTCACCTTCCTTCTGATACTTTTGAATCATCTCCTCCAATTACTAAACACTTTCCTGATGAACATCTTTTGACTATATCCTCAGATCTTCCTTGGTACATAGATATTGTTAACTATTTGGTTACACATCAATTCCCGCCAAACTAGGACAGGAATCGCAAATCACGACTCAAAGTAGAAGCCAAATACTATTTCTGGGAAGATCCGTATCTTTTCCGACTCTGTAATGATCAAATCACCAGGCGTTGTGTCACTTCTTCTGAGATTGATTCTATCCTCTCTTTTTGTCATTACCAGGCTTGTGATGGTCATTTTTCTGGTTGAAAGACCGCTGCAAAAATTTTGTAATGCGGGTTTTATTGGCCCACTTTATTTGATGATTCATAGACATATTGTAAGGCATGTAGTCGCTGTCAAACTCTTGGTGGCATGTCACGAAAAGACATGATGCCTCTGAACCTGATTGTTGTCTGTGAAATCTTTGATATTTGGGGCATAGACTTTATGGGTCTGTTTCCATCCTCTTTTGGCTTCGAATACATTCTACTTGCTGTTGATTACATTTCTCGTTGGATTGAAGCTATACCCACACACACAAACGATCATTGAGTTGTCATTCCTTTTATACAGAGTCATATTATCGCTCGTTTTGGGGTACCTCGTGCCATTATTTCCGACAGTAGTTCCCATTTTATTAATGCCTAGTTTAGAAATCTACTTAGAAAATCTGGGGTTACACATCGTATTTCTATAGCTTATCATCCCCAGACTAATGGGCAAACTGAGGTCTCTAATCAGGAAATAGAAAAGATCCTTCAAATGACAATCCGACCCGATAGGAAGGATTGGTCTTCCTATTTAGATGAGGCTTTGTGGGCTTATAGGACTGCCCACAAAACACCAATAGGCATGTCACCATACAGACTTGTTTATGGGAAACCCTGTCATCTTCCCGTAGAAATTGAACACAAGGCCTATTGGGCAATTAAAGCCTGTAATTTAGACTTCGCGAAGGCTGGTGATCATCGTAGGTTGCAGCTTAGCAAACTTGAGGAATTACGTCATGATTCCTATGAGAGTTCAAAGCTATATAAGGAAAAACTTAAAGCCTTCCACGATAGATATATTTCCTGCAAATCTTTTACACCTAGTCAGAAGGTGTTGCTTTTTTATACCTGTTTGAAGCTCTTCCCTAGGAAACTTAGGTCTAAATGGCAAGGGCCATTTATTGTTGTTAGAATCTTCGACAATGGAGCTGTCAAAATCACTGAACCCAACAAGGATCAACCCTTCAAAGTTAATGGTCAATGCTTAAAACCTTTCTTGGAATCACATCCTGTGAGTCTTGTTGGAGACTGTTACACACTCCATTAGGGTTTGCCACTGTCCATCCATTTTGTACATAGTTGTTTCCTACTTTTTACACTTTTCTTTTCCCATACACTTTTCTGATTTTTCACTTCATCTTATACTGATTACCTTCATTTAGTCCGACTGTCCACTCCGACCTTTGGTCAGACTTGAAATCGTCTGCACAGAGATCTTTGATCTCCTCTATCTGACTCCTTCCATCACCCTACACTAAATGAAGTGTAATATCTTTTCACCCTTCTTACAATGAGGACATTGTAAAATCTTGGCTTGGGGGGGTGTGACGTGAAATTTTCACTTCAAGTGTATGTGTATAAAAAATAAAAAAAACATATAAAAATAAATACCCACGAATTTTTTTTTTAAAAAATAGAAATGCAAAAATTCTAAAAATTTCAAAATAAAAAATATCATAAACATTTGAAAATTTTTGAAAAATTCATAAAAATTGGAAAATTTTATAAAACATAAAAACAAAAATATATAAATACAACAAATTAAAAAAATTAATAATAAAAGGGGTATTTTCATCTAGAATAAAGAAAAGAAGAAGAAAAAATATATATAAATATATATTAAGAGCTTAATTTTTCTTTTAGGTCAAAAACCAAAAATATATAAAGAATATATAGTGTATATGTATATAAGAGCATTAAATTCTTATTTAGATTTTTACTTTTAACATTTTGTAAAAACACACTTTTATTTGCAAAATTTTTAAATAAGATTTTATTTGAATTAGAATCTTCAAACCTTAAAGCTTTGTTTTTTCTATTCTTACCCTGAAATCAAGAAACTAAGGTGCATTAAGTTTTAAACGTAAGTTTTGGAATTAAATTGTAACTTTTTAATCAATTAGATTAAGTAATCCTTTTATTTTTTTAATATTTGATATTATTATAAAGTTAAGTAAAGGGCCAGATATTCAGAGTTAATTAAGTAAAGAGTTAGTAGAATTTTAGTCTTCAAGTCTATCAGGCTATAGTTAGCTTAATCAACTAAAGGACATTTGGCTAGACTTGGTAAGTTTTGTCTTGACAGATCCTATAGGAGAAAACTAAAAGTTTAAAGAACCTGAGAATGAATGGCTTTGTTGTCCAAGCTCTGGTTTGAGAGCTAAGTAACCTAAACATCTAAAATCACACACATAGAATTGTCTTGATGGCATCTGAGACCACGAAAACACAGAGGTTAAGAGATCGATTCTAAATCCTCTTTAGCCCAAGGATTTCTGCAGGGCTGTTCTTGAAAAGGTGAAGGATGTGCCACTCACCTAGAAAAAGGATTTGGAGAATAAAGTTAGTAAGAAAAATGAGAAGGGGGAGAAAAATAAAAAAATAAAATAAAACACCCTGCAGTTAAGTACCTCGCTACAAATGGGAACTTATGCAGTTTTTCCATAAAAATAAAGCATCTCGGTATAAATAGATGCTACCCTTCCTTCCATCAAATAGAAGAACATCTCGCTACATATGGGTGTTCTAACCTATAGACAAAGTTGAAAAAATATGGAGATAAAAATTAGGAATAAGAGACCCAGTGGTCCACCGGGGAGATATACACAAAAAGTATTGACCTCGGGATAGAAAACTGGTGAGGAGAAAGAAACCAAACCTGATTAAGGCCAAGTAAAAGGCTTGAATTGGAATAATCTTGATTGGAAATTGATGTCTTAAGATTTGGATTTTTGCAAATTTGGATGCCTTTAGGACAACTCTCTTCACAAGCACGGTTGTTTTAAAATCATAGCTACTGAATCTTGGTATTGGGCAATGAAGCCTAAGAAATTAGGTTTTGAGGATTTACAGTTGAGACCTAAAGGAGAAGGATTGACAAAATCTTAAGTCTAGAAGTTTGTCCTTAGTGTTGTAGGCTGGTAGATTAAAGTTTTACTACTCTAAGTTTGATTAATGATGAATATCTGGTTAATTTGCTTAAACTTAGATTGATAGAAATCAAATATCATAAACAAGGGATTAACTTAAGTCTATTGAGTTTTTGAGTTAAAATTTAATTTCCAATTCTTACGTTTTGTTTTCTTAAAACACTTTGAATTCTAATTTTTTAAGGGTTAAGAATGGTTACAAAGAAAAAGTGATTTTTGAGATTCTAATTTTTGATAAAATTCTTATTAACAACTCTGTTTTTAATAGAGTGTGTTTTGAAGATGTTTTGAGTTTAAGTCTAAGTAAGGAAATTTTCACAAAATTCTCTGTATATTAGTTATTTATATTAAATCTAAAAAATTAATTTTGACCTAAGCTTTCCTCTACTTGGTTCTTATTTATATTAATTTAAACACAAGTGCTTTAAATCATCATATTTTTAGTTAATTTTGCTAGGGACTAGCAAAAATTTGCTTGGGGGTATGATTAGAAGCTCATCATGGTCTGTAATTACCCTTAATTAACTAGTCTTCCTAGTTAATTAGCTAGAAATATGTGAATATATGGGTTAATTATTAAATAAGGGATAAATAGTAAAGGACCTTAAAATAAGTTTAAAATGCTATATTATCATCCAATTAATATTATTAATAATTTAATTAATACTTGGACTCGAAATATTATCAATAATTCATTTGATTAATGTGTTAACTAGTTTAAGTATAATATATACCTAAGTATGCAATAACTTAAGTAACATAACTTAATTAAATAAATTAAACTAAAAATGTCAAAAATGTAAATTCAAGGTCTAAATATAATAATTGTCTTATTTATAATCATATATGAAAAGTTGAAAAAGATTTAAATTAAAATAAATCTTGAAAACCTGAGTTCACATTTTAGTCCTTAAATTTTATTTCAATCGGGTCCTTATTCTTCATTTAGGTCCTCAGTTTCCACTACGAACAAATCCCTGAAACTTCTTCTTCTTCTTTCCTTCTTCAACCGTCTGGACGGCTGACGACAGGAGGTGCATCCACCACCTGATCACCGCTCATCTGACATCATCCCTTCTTCTCCAGGCTCCTAGAGCTTGTGCTCACCATATCCTTTTCCACCAGTCCGGATGATGCTAAAATTCTATTTTAGGGTTGGACATAACTTCACCGGTGTCGGAGAGGATGCCGGTGGTTACTCCACTCCTAGTCGCTTCTCCATCCAGATTCCACCTCCATCTCAGCCGCCGCCACCTATAAATACCCCTCCACACCCTCGATTTCCACTAAGTTGGCTCCCTTCCCTCTTCTTCACTGAGCTAACTTTGATAGGCTATTCTCTCCAAACTCCAGAGAACTTCCTTCGCCTCATCCGTCTTCCACCATCCATCTTCGATAGCTCAGGACCTCCACTGAAGTCAACCCAGTCTTCTGACACAAGTGCTGACTAGGATCTCCTCTGCTTCACCTCACAACCACTGCCGGAGATCTTTCGACAACCCTCTGATTTCCTCCTACATTATGAGCCATCGATGGAGATCTCCTATCCCCTTCGTCCAGGTAACAGTAGATTAGGTAGGTAGATTAGTTAGGTTAGTTAGTTAGGTAGATTAGGTAGTGTAATGTTAGATTTAGCATTCGTCTTCCTCAACTCCGACGAGCTCTTTGAGCTTGTCAGGAGCAATTATTTTGTCTTTTTAAGTCACCATTCACCTTCTTATACTTTCCATGGACATTTCTATTGTTCTTAATTACTAAATAGATCATTTAATTGCCTAAACCACCTCCACCTCCACCAACTGCTCCTGCTGTCCATGGCAGCAGTAGTTGAACTAATTTCACCTTCACTGGGTCCTCCATCATTTATTCATCACCTAAGGACCCTAGTCCTCACATTAATTTGAATAACCACCCTTATAATTTAAACGCCCAATTTTAATTAAGCTCCTGAGCTCGCTGTCAATGGCGGCTCAGGAGTAGTTCAAATCATTAATTATATATATATACCATCACAGATATCTATTGACTTGTTTCTCCACTCAATTGAGTGGGACAACAAGTCCTGAGCCTAATCCAACTCAGATCTTTTGTAAAATGAATTCACTATTTAATCTTTACTCTAATGAACAATTGAAGGAATTAATTTGTTCTTGAGGTTCCTTGTGACCTCAGGAAGCTTTTTGAATAATTAATGACACAATTTCATGATATCTGTACACATTTCACCTTTTTCTGGACTCATCGGAGCTCCGACGAATCAAAATAAGCTCTTCAACCTGTAGAACTTACTGTGAAGCTCCAGATCAATGATTTGAGGTTTACTGATCATGTTGAGGTAGTGTCTTTAAGGTTTTAGTGTCTAGAGTTGCTGTTAGATCTTCATCTTCTCCAACTCTGACAGAGTTGGAGAGTCTAACAGTTAGGTTTCAGTCGCATTTTAGTGGTCTAAAAGCTTCAATGCTATGCCCTGAGTTCATTTCCATGATTAAACCACTATAACAACCATTAGTTTATCCTGATGAATAAACTCCTTTTCAAGCTCAGACGACGAGCCTGGAACCCTAGGAACTTTAGTTGAAACATAAATCTAAGGGTTTGAATCTGTTCCTGAAGTTGAAGAGAAGATATTTAAGGCTTTAATTTCATCTGAAAAGGGTTAACTCAGAAAGTCAAAATTCGAGGTTTTACAGTCAACCTTGAGTCGAATACTTGGATTTTGGATTCAATCAGTTAAATTGAGGAGTTTAATTTGTTGCTGGGATGCTTGTGAATGATTTAGATAAGATTTGGATGAGCTCTAATGGATTATATGGTAGAATTTAAATTCTATTCAGTTTGGATAATTTTTGAACCCAAACTAACAACAGTAGCTTTTCGAAGAGATTTGAATGAAAATCTTTCCAGATGGATTCATAACAACCTCTAGAGGTTGTTTAATCTGATTCATTAGGTCTTTAGCTGTCTGTTAGGACTTTTCAGAGTTTGAATTGAAGTTCTTAAGCTCCTTGAGAAGCTTTTATCTTTTGTACCCTTCCTGAAGCTCTTAAGAGCTTAATACCTCCACCAACAACCGCAAGAATTAACCTCTGAATCGCTTTAACACTTCATCTAGATGTTTAAGTCTAGTCTGTGAACTTAGAGCTGAAAATCCACTCTATAGGCCAAAAAGGCCGTAGCAAACCCAGAACATTCATCCTTCAAATCAAAGAGCTTAACTTCCCCTTTGTATCAAATTGACACTTCAATTGTGTAGAACATCTCAAGAGCTTTCCAACAAGCTTTTATTTGCTTGGAACGGAGCTCTGAGCTGGAAGAAATCGTCATTTGAAGTTCAGACTGGGAGGGGGAAACTTAGTCCCACTTTGGTAGAACCTGAGCGGCTGCATGGGTATAAAATGTTTTTGTGATATGGGCTTCTCAGTTGATAGCGCACGGCGCAAGGAAACGAATGAGCATTGGGTGTGTGTGTGGGCGCGTGCAGCGTGCCCGGGTTTGTGTGCGCCTATGGGCATGCGAGTGTGGGCCCGTGAAGGCGTAAGCATGGGCCTGGCAGGCCGTGAGCCGGATGGGCTCGAGACTTTGATAACTGGAAATAAATTGAAACTAAATAAACTAGGCTTGCACATAGTAGGGTATGGTCCCACCCTGAGACGGGTGCTGTGTATCCTCGACCAATCCAAGCTGCCAATAAAAAAACCTAATTTTTGGTTTGAATAGTTTGACCGGTTCGGTTCAGAAAGAAAGGTCTGCAAGAGTTTAGAAGGTAAAGATGCAAGGGCTCAGAAGGAAAGGGTGCTCAGGAGAATAAGAGGAGAAGAAGCAAAGGAAAAGAAGAGGAGAAGAAAGAGAGAGCTCATAAGGAGAAGGAAGGTTGAACAGGCACTAAAGAGAAAAGGCAGAGAAGAGAAGAGAAGAAAGAAAGAAAAGAAGATGAGAGCTCGAGAAAGATTAAGAAAAAGATTAAGAAGAAGATTAAGAAATAAATGAAAAGAAAAGACAAAGAAAGAGAGAAAGGTAAAAGAAGAAGAAGAAGAGAAAGAAAAAGCCTGATCTTATTGTTGTAATAAGGCATATTTCTATTAGAATTACTTTTTCTAGTGCCTTAATCTCTTAGAAATAAAAAGAAATAAACATGTTTACTTGTTTGTTAAAGAAGATCATTTGTGTAAATGTGTTTTCTTATGGAATTTTGCACATTCTTTTAATTTGAAATCATTAAGCAAAGTTCATTTTCTTAAAATAAACTTAATTATACTTTCAATGAGTAGCTTAGATTCAATGGTGAACTCTAAATAAGCTATGCCTCCCAGCGAATGACCTGGACTCAACCAGTTAAAAGAAACAAAATCTAAAATGTTAGGTTAACTTGACCCTATACTACTCAATTGACACAAATTCAAGTTGACCTAAGTTACTCTCTTCTACACATAATTAAGCTCAATTAGCTTAATTAACTATGTTGAGAAGGCAAGATATCACCTGTGCAGGAACCCTCATGACCAAACTGAGGATGAAGCCTAGGCATTATTTGAAACATTAAGTGACAACTCCATGCATATGTCCTCTTCCTATCAAGAAAGAAAACCATCAATCTTGCAAAGGATGATAGAGGCCCATGAAGCCAGGGCTACTCAGGATTTGGCTTATCATATTCAATTTTTGAACAAAAGCTTTGATAGGCTTTTAGCAAATCCCGGCATGAACCCGCAGCCAGCCTCTATCTTTCAGGCTTCAAGTGAATGCTCCATTTGCCAAAGAACAATGCATGCCATGCGGAGTGCCACCAAGCAAATCAATTCCCTAAGTTGATTCAGGTCGACTTGAACGTGGCCCAAGGTTTCCACCCACCTCCTCACAATAACCCTTATTCCAATACCTATAATCCGGGGTGGCAGAACCATCCAAACTTCTCTTGGAAGCAAGGTGATGCTTCTAACTCAGGGAATACAAGACCCCTACCTCACCAACCAAATACCAACCATCCTATGAAAACCCTCCTCAGAATAAGCCCTCTGAGATGGATGAACTTAAAGCCATGATGAAAGTGATGCAAGAGCATCAAAATATGGTCATCCAATCTTAGAATAAGATGATTACCGATATGCAATCCCAAATTGGTCATCTTACTGAGGCAGTTAGGCAACGTGATCCGAGGAAGTTGCCTAGCTCTTCTGAGGAGAACCCAAAGGGCAAAGGGGTCGTATTTAGGGAGCACTCCTAAGCTGTGACCGTGCTGAGGAGTGGAAGGAAAATTGACAAGCCTGATAACACTCCTATGGTTATGCCTCAGAATTCCCCCTACACCTGACCCGACTTCCATCTCCACCGAGGAAGAGCCACACTGCTCTCCCTCGCTTGAAATCACCCACAATGAGGATGTCGTCATTCCACCACCCCTCTCCCACCATGACAACCCCTCTACCCAGAAGCCGAGGGTGCCCTATCCAAAGCGCCTATCTGCTCCTGGGGAATCTTCTGTTGGCTCGTCTAGAGCCAAGGATAGGACGAAGGATATTATGGACACTTTTAGGCAAGTCCATATCAACTTGCCTCTGTTGGAAGCTATCAATCAGATCCCATCCTATGCCAAGTTTCTAAAGGACCTATCACCCAGAAGCACCAATCTAGGAGACAGGTCCAAGCCAAAATCATCCTACCTGACCATGTTAGCTTGGTTCTCCAACATGGAACACCCCCCAAAATGAAAGACCCAGGGGCCCCATATATTTCAGTGGTTGTAGGTAACTGATTGCACAGCAATCATAGGTCTTACTTGACCTAAATTAGGCTAGAACTTAGCATAAGTAGGGTAATTCATGCATGCATAACCATTATCTACATCTTTGCTACTTTCCTTTAGATATGCATAAAATAATGTTATAATGTGCTGATTAAGTGCATTATGTCGATTGCAGGCAATAAGCTGATCAGGAGTAGGATCTGAAGTTGGATTAGGAATAACAGGTGTTGCAACAGAGCTGGAGTAGAAGACTTAGATTAGATGTAGGAATAATGATGTAAGGGAGTTAAGGTTTTCTATTCTATTAAGTAAGAATAAAGCAGTAAAATGTGAAGAGCTTAGGTCCATCCTAGCCCTATGATAGCCTAGAGACTTCCCCCAAGCCTTGGCCACCTTTAGATTAGGTCACAGCACCCTAGGAAGCCCTAAAACCCTAGTTCCAACCCTTATTTGGATGTCCAAATAAGTTATAGGATGTCTAGGACCCTTAGCCAACTCCCACACACCTCAAACCCACTTCTGCAGTGTTATTGGACATCCAGACACTTTGTCAAATGTCCAATTTTTGCAGAATACCCAAAATAGAACCTAGATTTCTGCCTAACTTAGATTGGACGTCTAGAACTGAAGTCTGGACTTCTGATTTTTGAGTATAAGTCGTCTAATTTTGTTTTTGGACATCTGGACTGGTCTCCTATCCCTGTTTTGAGATTCAAGCCTTGATCTTGGATTTCTAGCTCCCTAGACAAAATCCCAACACCATAGGAACCAAAATTAAGGTGTCCTAACCCTAGTACATCACCTTTAGACCTACCTAAGGACCTAAGTAGGTCCTCACCAACCCCAATTGACTTAGATCAAAGTCAATTACCTTCACCTAAGTCAATTGGACTCATTGAGTCCAATTGAGCTTAGATCTCCACCTACACAAGTTCAATTGGACTTAGTGAGAGTCCAATCAACCTAAACCCAACCTAATTGATTTATTTCACTCTCATTTAGGTTCACACTCATTCAATTATACTTTGGTTAAGTTTAATTGCAATTTCCCCTTAGCAATTAGGGTTCGTAACACTAATTCAAGGCATACACCTACCAAAACCCCTTAGGACCTAACCTAAACCACCTAGCCACATAGGGCACGACCACACACACACACACAACCATTCACGCACTCCCACACATCTAGAGTTCTCTAGAATTCTCTGCAAGTGGCGCCACTCTTGGTTGCCAAATTTAGCAACCAAGAGGCATTCAAATTGACATCCACATTTTTTGGATCTCATAACCACTTGGCCAGCCACTCTTGGACTCTCTCTAGAGAGTTCCACACCTCTCTAGAGAGAATCCCTTAGGTCTGTAAAAAGACCTAAGGGGTGGCCATTTGCACCCATTCACTTCCTTGGCTCCATTCACATCCACCTCCACTTAGGCTAGCCACTTCCACTCCATCTCCACGAGTTGACTACCACCATGAAGGACTCCATGCCGGGATGCTGGATCACTCCTCTCTCTCTCCAAGGGCCGACCTAAGCTCCATTGGCCGCCCCTCGTTCTCCTCTCGACCACTCCAAGGCCATCGGAGACCACCTCCGAATGCCCTTCTGTTCTGCTAGATCTAGATTAATAGTTTATGCTCTTCATAGTTTTACTGCTTTTAATTACTGCTTAGTAGGGTAGTCCTTATTCTCCCTAAATGATGCATGCAAAATCCCCCGTAGATTCTTCTATGCGATCGTTTTGTGATAGCTAGATCTACATTTTTAAGTATTCATGTACAAGCTTTCCTCTACAAGTTCATGTTGCAAACACTCTCCAAATGAATGAATGAAAAATATATTTTCTATATATATATATATATATATATATATATATGTCTATTTTTTGAAATCACCATGAGCTTATTGATTGCCATCATTTTTGCGTGATTCAAGTTGCCTGTTTTCACTCATTTATCTATTCCGCAACAAGCATGTCGTTTCCTGAAAATATAGAAAATCTAATTATAGATGCATTTTCTGTAAACAGTCACCACCTCACTAGAATTGTGCACACAGAAACTCACACTTTCACCATTGTGATCTATTTAACACACGCGCACGTAATCAGGGTTCATAATAGAAGGGGTGAAATTTTAATCAGAAGACAGGAAATGGGCGTGTGATTTTGAACAAAGTAGAGCGGTAAAAGATTGAATTCAAAAGTAAAACAAACGCCTCCCAGAGATGAATGACCGAGACTCAAGTCTCGTTATCTTTTAAATATCTTTGTTTGATCGTATTGTGCACTATACTATGATGCTTTATCTATCAAAATGCGCAATATGCTTCTCCAAACAGTAACCAACACATTAACGAGGCTCTACTCGATCTGGGGGCAGGGGTGAACATTTTACCGAGCTCTGTCTATGACCTTTTTGGAGGAGGTGAGTTAAAACCTTGTCAGTCATCCTCCATGCCGCAGACAGATCACTTAAGACACCTCAGGGATTATTGGAAGATGTCCTGGTGAGATTGGAGGACTTCTTCCCTGTTGACTTTCTTGTGCTAGATACTGACTCTTCTAATAATTCCACCAAGCCATCCATTATTCTGGGATGCCCCTTCTTAGCCACAGCCAACACCTCTATCAATTGTAGATCAAGGGCACTTAAAATGGGCTTTGGGAACAAGAAGATCTGGTTGAATGTTTTTGATACCTACAAGTAATCTGGATTTTAAGATTGTTCTCAGATTGAGCTTGTTGATGAAATAATTGAGGAGACTACTCCAGCACTCTTATGTAGAGATCCCCTTCAAAAGGTCATATCTAAGGACCATCCTCCGACTATTGAAGAAACTAAAGGGAAAATACCCGAATTAGAAGAGTTGTTGGGGATACACACAAAGTCTCTGTCCCTACCCTGGACCATGAAGGTAGACCCACTACCTGAGGCAGGGACGTATCAACTTAAACCCTCAATCCAAAAGGCTCCTGAGTTGGAGCTGAAACCACTCCCGAGCACATTGAAGTATGCTTTCCTTAGCCCTAATGACACTCTCCCCAGTATTATCTCGTCTGCATTATCTGAATCGCAAGAGGGATCTTTACTTGATTGTTTACAAAGGCACAAGGAAGAAATTTCTTGGTCAATTGCTAATATTAAGGGTGTTGATCCCTCCCTTTGCATGCATCATATATACATGAACGAGTCTGTGAAACCTTTCCGAGACATGCAAAGAAGGCTCAATTCCAATATGCGAGAGGTTGTTAAAAAAGAGATTCTGAAATGGCTGGATGCAGGGATTATCTATCCCATTTCAGATAGTAAATGGGTCAGTCCTATTCATGTGGTGCCTAAAAAGGCAGGAATCACTATGCAAGAAAATGAATAAGGAGAGTTGGTGACCACTAAACCCTCAACTGGTTGGAGGGTTTGCATTAATTACCGCTGTTTGAACATAGCTACCAAGAAAGACCATTTCCCCTTACTGTTTATCAATCAGATTTTGGAACGACTGGTGGGGAATAAGTTCTTTTGTTTCCTTGATGTGTATTTTGGGTATAATCAGATAGCCATCTTTCCTAATGATCAGGAGCGTACTACCTTCACGAGCCCATATGGTACATTTGTGTTCCGTCGAATGCCATTTAGGTTATGTAATGCTCCTGCCACTTTCCAATGATGTATGATGTCTATCTTTTCTGATATGATAGACGAGTTTGTTGAAATTTTCATGGATGACTTCTCCATGTACGGCTCATCGTTTGACCTATGCCTTTCGCACCTATATAAAGTCTTAACCCATTGCAAAGAGGCAAAGTTGGTGCTTAGACTTTATGGTCCAGCAGGGCATTGTGTTAGGGCATGTAGTTTCCGAGAGAGGATTAGAGGTGGATACCACAAAAATTGATTCCATCTCTATGCTTCCATTGCCCGCCAATGTTCGTCAGGTTAGATTTTTCCTTAGCCATGCTGGATTTTATAGCGGCTTCATTAGAGATTTCAGTAAAATCTCCAAGCCACTCTGTGATCTGTTAGCGAAGGATGTCTCCTTCGATTTTGATGATAGATGTGGCAAGGCTTTCCAAGTCTTAAAGAAAGCCCTTATTACTACGCCGATTCTCCAAGCACCAGATTGAACCCTCCCATTTGAGCTAATGTGCGATGCTTCTGATTTTGCAATGGGAGTAGTCTTAGGTTAAAGGGTTGATGGCAAACCTCATGTGCTGCATTATGCTAGCAAGACCCTTACAGATCCTCAGCAAAACTACACGGTTACTGAAAAGGAGCTTCTTGCCATAGTGTTCGCTTTGGAAAAGTTTCGGTCTTATCTTTTGGAATCCAAGGTTGTGGTGTTCACTGATCATTCTACCTTAAAGCATCTTCTTGCTAAAAAGGACACCAAACCTCTCCTAATTCGTTGGATTCTCCTACTCCAGGAGTTTGACCTGGAAATTAAAGATAAGAAAGGAGTTGAGAATCTGGTAGCAGATCATCTGTCTAGGATCCCTATTGAGGCATCAAACCCTACTGGCGGTATCCAAGAGACTTTCCCTGATGAGTCTCTGATGGCCGTGGAGGCCAAAACTCCTTGGTTTGCTGACATAGTGAACTATCTGGTCACGGGCATTACCCCTAGTACTTGGGACAAGTAGAAGCGAGATAGGTTTCTTGCTAATATTAAATTTTATCATTGGGAGGAACCTGAGCTTTTTAGAATAGGCCCTAACCAGCTTTTCCGCTGTTGCATCCCTGACGAAGAACAAAGAAGTGTTTTGAGTTCCTACCATGACCTCCACTATGGGGGACATGTTAGTGGAAAAAAGATTGCCCATAAGGTTCTTCAATTTGGCCTTTGGTGGCCCACATTATTCCAAGATGCACATGCATATGTGGGCGCATGTCTACGTTGCCAACAGATGGGAACCATCGGAAAAAGGGATGAGATGCCCCAGCAACCTAACCTTCCTACTGAGATCTTTGATATTTGGGGCATCGACTTCATGGGTCCCTTTCCTGTGTCCTTCAGATATGAGTACATCCTTGTGGCTATGGACTATGTATCGAAATGGATAGAAGCCATACCCACGCGAACCAATGACCATTCTGTGATCTTGGGTTTTGTTAAGGGTAATATCATTTTTTGGTACGAGTGCCCAAGGATGATCATAAGTGATGGAGGACCTCACATCAAGAACGTACACTTCACAAGACTACTCAAAAATTTGAGAGTTAACCACATGATAGCCACACCTTACCATCCCCAAAGGAGTGGACAAGTTGAAGTGTCTAATAGGGAGATTAAATGAATTTTAGAAAAAACTATCAGGCCCGACCATAAGGATTGGTCTAAAAAACTAAATGATGCTCTTTGGGCCTACAAAATAGTATATAAGACTCCCTTGGGCATGTCTCCTTTCCGACTTGTCTATGGAAAGGCATGCCATCTTCCCATTAAAATCCAACATAAAGCCTATTGGGCTATTAAAAACGTTAACTTGAATCTAGATAAAGCGAGAATGGCACGTATGCTGGAGTTAAGTGAGCTTTAGGAGCTTCGTAATGAAGCCTATGAAACTTCTCAAGCTTACAAGCAACGTACAAAGGTCTTCCATGATAAGCACATCATTAGAAAGACTTTTGAGCCCAACCAGTGGGTCTGGCTTTTCAATTCTAGACTTAAATTATTTCCAGGAAAGCTTAAGTCCCGCTAGGATGGGCCATACATTGTTATTAATGCCTTACCTCATGGAGTTGTAGAAATTCGGAACCCTACTTCTAGTGCGAGCTTTAAGGTGAATGGCCAACGACTTAAACCTTATGTTACTCTTTTAGATGGCCAGGTTTTGGACGAACTTCGGCTTGTGGAGCCTTAGCTCCTCCCACTCTCATCCTTAGGTGATATTCTTTTGTGTCTACATTTTTCCAATGCGGACATTGTTAATATTAGGCATGGGGGGGTATAACCTGAGGATGTTTATAGCATTTATAAATATTTGCATACATTTTGGATAGTGATTTATAAAAAAAAAAAATCTTTTATGTTCTTGAGCTGAATTGGTTAGTCCCTAGCAGAAAATTTATCAAGGAGGTGTCATTAAAGATTTTCTTTTTTAAATTGTTTCTTAAGTTTAGAATCCAGTACAGTTACTTTCACTTGCACGTAGACTGGGTAATGGATCTTTATAGAAAATCAATAAGCATTTTTAGTCTACTGAACCCTTGGATAGTTAATAGGAAGTCAGGCATACTATCTTCTATTAGATCCACCTCATATTTGTGAGAAGAAAGTAGAGAGATTACTGGTATGCTAAGTCTAGTGCAAGGACTCTTAAGTTCTAGATAATTAGATGATAATACCTCAGAGTTAGGCATAGTTTTCGCTCTCTGTTCCTGTGTGCGTACATTGTGTGAATTCCTGAGAGCCACTAAATAAGGCAAATACATAGAGATGGAGTCCTAATAAAACTATGACTATGGTGGATAGTTATGGCCATCCTTCATAGAGTCCTTGGCTGAAGGAGGGTAATAGTGTCAAAGGTCAGAAATACACTTGTTGTATCCATTCCTTCCCAGTGCCGAGAGTAGGCACTTCCACCAAATAAGCCACACAATATCCTCTTGACCATCATCAATCCTAATAATGCCTCATAAATAAAAGTCTGTGTCATGTTGATTTATGAAAAAAAAAGAAAAAGAAAAAAGAAGAAAGAAAGAAAGAGAAATATTAATATATAAAAAAAAGAGAAAAGAGTCCAGGTTTATAGTTTTATCTTCGTATCACTTTTCATTATGTGACAATGTTTCTAAGGTAACAAAAACACCCATCGCGATCCACCAAATGACCCATACCTACTTTTTAGTATTTCTGATTGCTTGAATACTGGCTGAGGACTTCTAGATTAGTTGCAAAGTTATTAGGACTTTAACTAAAGTGTGAATGCCATGTGAGACCATAAACTAGTGAGTACATTTACAAAATCTGGTGAAATGTGTGAATCTCAGAAAGAAAAGAAGGAAAAGACTAAGCACAAAGGAACATCAAGAGAGCACAGTGTTTAGCCTCTCTCTGAGTTGACTTGTTTGATAGTCTATAGATCTAGAGTCTGTAGTACTAGATTACGTGTAGCACCAAATTAGTGTGTGCCACCAACTACAAATCCATTCAACTCAATATCTCCTACCTAAGCCAAAAAGCCGAGGTCAAATTACAGATTATCTTCTGCTTTATCCTCGAGGGAAGTAGTTGCTTATCACGATAGAAATGCCTACCAAGGGATAAGTACGAACTGCAAATGAAGTTGGTTATTTTCACTTGGATCCATTACCTTAGCTATTATTATTATCACTTCACATTTGTATGGATCTCTAAATTTGCAGAATAAAGAAAGAAGAATTCTCTTGATTACTTCCATTATTTTCACTCTTGCTCAGGACTAGCAAAACTTAGGCATGGGGGCATTTGATAAGTCCAACTTATTGGATATTTATTTGGCTTAAGTATATATGGAATACATTTCCTTATAGTTTAATGACCTAAACTAAGTAGTAATTGATCTTAGCTTATGAATATTTTTGTATGTGCTTTGCATTCTAATACATACATTTATACTTCTTATTTGATATGTGCATGTAGAAAATAAAAGTATAATAGATGGCTGGACATGAATATAATTAGCATTTGGAGGGTGTGCCCATAATTGCCCACCTCCCACCCCTGCTCCCTCTGCCAGCATTCAAATCCAGCAGTTGCGCATGCGAAGGGAGAGGCAGGTGTTGTGGATTTGGAACTTTATCTCTTCGGGGGTTTGAGGCATGAGCTCTCGGCCTCTCCACCGTGAAGAGAGCATGCACCGCAACCAGCCGCGTGCACTGTGACCCCCTCACCAACTACAGCCAGCCGTGCGCACACCCCCTCACCGACCGTAGCCAGCTACACGCACACCCTCTCACAACTCTCACCACTCACCAGCCAGACTGCGTGCGTGGCCCCTCACCGTGTGCAGCCACACCTGTGTGCGAAGCAGCCACTCCTCACATAGCAGCCCCACCACACGCACCCTCCTAGCATGTGCGTGCACCCACCCAGCAACAGCCTGTGCATGCGCTCCCTCAAGGCCAGAAGCCACGCTCCCTTATGCGCACACGTCCTTCCAGCGCACGGTCGGCCTCTTCATCTTCCTCTTCTTGTCTACTTCTCCTCCCCTATTTCCGCAAGAGACCCAGACTTGCAGCCACCTACCCCCTCACGGCCACACCTCTCGCCAGCAATGCCCGTGCACAGCTACACCCTCACGATAAGCAGCAGCTCCACGCGCATCGTGCCTTTGTGCATGTGCAACACCCCGGGCACAGCAACCACCTGTGTGTGGCTAGAGTCCCTGCCGCCCCTCTTCACTACCACCTGCCATCCGACCGGCTGCCACCAGCCATCTCCCGCCTCACCGCCATCGTCTATGAGATCCTCTCCTCCGGTGGAACTCCTCCACCCAAGCAAGCTGCCGGCAATGTCTCCTTCAATGTGTAGCGAAGAGAAAGGAAATTTCCCTTATTTTTGCATTTGCTAAAATTTACATTTGCATGCCATTGGAAGTTGTGGGATTTTAATTTTTTGATTATTATATTCTGGTGAATTTACAAGTGTGCACTTATATTTCCACATATTTGATTGGTTCCTGTTATACATATCATTTCACATTGAAATTTGATTCATATTTGCATGCAATTAAGAAGTACATCCTCTGCCACTGCACCTGTGTCATTTATAGATTTTGGAAGCTTGAGCTCTGATGCGAAATTTACATAAATAGTCCATAACTTTTCATAAAATTACAAGTACATTCAGAGCAGCATATCCATTGATTCATTTGACAAATATTTCTGCAAACATGATTGTTGATTATCTATGATTTATTGTAGTTGTTCCTCCCTGTGGATTCAACCTAACTTTTCATGGTTAGCTTTACTGATAAATACTTTTGATCTGGGATTTTTCCACCACGTGATTTCACTACAACGTTATATTTTTCTGACATCATTATTCTGCAAGCGAAAAATCCTACTGATCAAGTAACAGCCAAGATCCAGTCCTGACCAGCTTCAGCCTAAGTTTGCCGCGAAGGTTTGTAAGGCCCGCAAAAACTGCCTAGAGGTTCGTTGACCCCAGCGGCTAAAGCACCCATGCATAGATGTAACATGTCCAAGTTCAGTTTATGGAACGCGCGGGTTTTTACCGGGTTTGTTATAACGTTGTAGTAAAGCCGGTTATTACCAACATTTCAAATATAAATTTTTTTTACTCGGAAAAATAAAAGAGTTCCCGAGGTCGAACTCAGGGAGCAAGTTGTATTCTAGAGATATACATGTTTCTTTTACAAAAATAAAGAGAGAGAGAGAATTTGTTGTTCTCTTTGTTCTGCAGAGGGGGGTGCTCTTCTTTCTCTCTTTCTTTAGATCTCCTTCTTTCTCTCTGTTCAGGTGATATTCTTCTCTTGCAATGGTGGTGCTCTTCTTCTTCTTCCTGCTGTTCTTCCGTTGGTGATGTTCTTCTTTCTTCAGAGATCCTTGTTCTTCTTCTTCTTTGGTTTTCTGCCTTGACCTCTCTTCTTCTTCTTTTGCTTTGGCCGTTGCTCTTCCTTCTTCTTCAGCCTGTCTTCTTTCCTGCTCTGGCTGCTGACCTTCCGTCGTCTGCCCCGGTGCTGAGACGACTTAACGATGCCTTTGCTACAGTGCAGCTCCTTCTTCTTCAGCGGGTCTGCTTCTTCTTCTTTGGCCTGCACACTTCAGAGTTTTTCGTCAAGAGGCAAAACCTACTCTACCCTCCCTCCCCCGCGTCTCTCTTTCTCTCTGAAACCACTCTTGGGAAAGCTCTCCCAGAGCTACCGGGTAATCGGGTTCGGGTCACGCCCGGGTCCAGGCCCACCGGCGTGCGGTGGTGGGCGAGGAGTGCAGGTCGGTTTATTCGGGTCGGGCCAGGTCCGCGGAGCGTGGTCACGGACGAGGCCGGGTCGGGTGAGAGGGACCTCACCCCGTGGTCAGGAGGCAGACAGCATAAGGCACTTTTTGCCTTTATGCGTCCGCGCGCCTCCGAGAAGTTCCGAGGTGGGACTAAATGTCCCACCCCAATTGAGCGCCCGTCGCAGAGGGAGCAGTGGGCGATTGTGGCTTCACGCGCGACCTTCGCCCCATCTGCGAGCCTGGGACGTTTCGCTGAGACTCCCCGCGCAACCTGGGAGTCGAACTTGGGCGAAGGCGTGTCTGCACCTGCAGGTGAAGCAGCTCTGCCTGCTCAGTAATGGCGACGGCGGGCGAGTCACCTGGTCACAGAAGAACGGCCTCTCAGCCAAATCAGACAGGCGGGGGACCTTCGCCGTGGCACGGCGAAGGTGGTCAGGGGGTCTGCAGGGGGCGTGATGGAGCCAACAGGTCGTCCTAGGTCAAACTATGAGCGAAGAAGTGGGTGTGTTCGGTGGATCTGCAGAGGGCGTTTGGCGGGAAGTGGAGGGGCGGAAGAGGATCAGGGTGAGGAGGCGGAGGTTCTGCGGTGGTCGGCGAGCCGTGTGGGTCGCTGAGGTGATGGGAGCGGCTCGCCGGAGGGTGGTCGGAGGCGGAGAGGGTGAGGGTGAACAGGAGCGGTCGAGGGTTTAATCAACTAAGAGACAGTGAGGAAAAGAAAGAGGGGGAGGTGGGGAGGAGTTCTGACCTAGCTATGGAGACGAAAGGGGCCGAGATAGGGCGACAGTCGTATCGACTGTCACCGGAGAAGAAGATGCCCAGGGGGAGGGGCGGCGGCGAGCAGAGGGCTGGAGAGGCGCCAGCTGGGTACGGCGTGGCGCAGGAAGAGCAGGGGAGGAGGTCTCTGCTGCTGGTATTACGGCAGAGCGAAGAGGAGGAGGGGGAGGAAACCGCCGGAGCTGGTGAGCGTCTGCCGGAGAAAGAAGAGAAGACAGTTGGGGATTTTCTCCGTCAGATCCAGGCTACCCCCGTCGGTGGAGCGGCGGGGGGTATTTATAGGGATGAAACAGGGAAGAAGGCGGAGGGAGACGACGTGTCTCCCTCGCCGGAGAATGGTCGGAACACGAACCCATACCGTCCGTGCGTTCGCACGGCCGGTATGGTGGGCTACAATGACCAGGGGGGTGCTCCTGCGACAGCTGACGACGCAGGGCACCCCCGGTTTACTTGCCAGGTCCCTCACCTCACCCTGCGCGGCGCCATGCTCCGCGCAAGGTCGCCGGAGCATGGTGCTGGCAGGGTTTTTGCAGGAGGGACCTGATTGCAAAGAACGAAGGAGAGTTAGGGGCCAAAATGCGAGGGTTCAAAAGTTGAGGGCCAAAGAGTAAATATATGAGGACCAAAGTGTGAAGTCGGTCAAGGAGGTTTCTTCTTAGGCTCAAGTTTTTATACATGACTAATTAGGACCTAAGGAATCTGATGGTGAATTTCATTTTCATATTAAACCTTGTTTGACCGGTCAATTTGCATAAAAACCCAAATTAAGTTATTAATTGGGCATGGTTCTCAATGTAGGTCAAAATGGGTTCTAAAGGCCAAATTGAAGGTTCTAAACCCTAGAGATTATTTTTCTATGAATTTTAGAGGGTTTATTCTATTTTTACTTTGCCTCGAACCTTGTGAATTGAAGTGGGTTGTTTTAGGGTTACAGATTATCATTTGGTTTCTTGGAAGTGCTGTAGCCCTTGCTAGATCATCTCATCCCACTTTTATTCTTATTAAGCTGTTTTGACCTGTGTTTGGTCCCTGAATTACCCTGTATGCAGTTTATACTGGTAAAATTGCACTTTTACCCCTTATGACTGGTTTTCTTCTCAAACTCAGAATTCTCTGAGTTAAGCCTTTCCTTGAGATATGTAGGAGCTTTTATCCTTTGTATTGGGTCAAAATGAGCTAGTTATGGCTCATGATGAGGTTCTCATCAGTTTACCAGTGCTTTTTTATAAGAGAGAGATAGAGAAGGATCTTTCATTTTGAGAGTTTTCTCTCTTTTCCTTTAATATTCCCTAAATCCAGCCTCAAATTGGCCCTAAACACAGTCTATATCAGATTCCTTATCCCCACCATCAATCCTTGAAGGGTCCCTGGCTTTTGATGCTTTGGGATAGCACCGCCCATGGTAACCCCTAGAACCCTGGCTTTCGACACTTCAAGATAGTGCTGCCCATGGTGTTTTGTAGTTAAATTTAGGCCTAGCAATCGACATTTTGGGATAATGCTGCCCAAGGAACCTGAACCAGCACAAGGTGCTTACATGCCCCCAGTAGGATATTTAAATATCCTAGGAGACATGCACCGAGGAGATGATATGTTATTACGCATCTTCGAGGGGAATTTTTCACCTCTCCACACCGAGAACTCATCCAATCAACTTGTGTTGTCAAGCCACTCCTAAGCTTGATCTTTGAGATGGCTTTTTAGACAGAATACTTTTGGCATGATTTTCTTTATTAAGCACACTGAACTTGACTTAGTGTGTGATTTTGGCTGCTTAGGTTACCAAGTCTCGCAAACCAAAGGGCAGGCAATGGGATCGAATAATCCATAAGCCTTAGTCCTACTACATCAGCCTCACACTTTCCTCAAACTCTTGAGCACTAATCTTAATCTTAACAAATACATGAGTGTTTAAGCCCCAAAACATGCCCAAGAGGCCTAAGGTCGGTACTCGTCGCTGATCTTCTAAGTTTCAGCCTTCTAAGTCTTAATTCATCATCCGATCGAACCTAGAAGTTAGGTAAGTTCCGTACTCAATTTCAAGGGATTATCTCATTCTTCTTTTTGTTTGCCTCTTTTTTCTCTTATCATTTCTTTTCTTCTCCTCAATTATTTTTCATTCAATTTAAATTGACCTCTCCTTTCCTCTTTTCTCCTCTTTTTTTTTTTGATGAAACTTTCCATGCATTGATTTTCATAGTGTTTTGCACTTTAATACCGCCCATGCCTAAGATTTGCAATATAATCATTGTAAATTAGGTAGGTTTGAGTTCCTCTTAGTTCATACACTAGAACAGGTGGGTGGTGAATGGGTCGGAATGACTATTGCAGACGATTTCTAACTCTAATACAAGTATCCAAGGTAGAGTCGGTTATTCTAACGGATAAACCCTAAAGTGTAATATGATTTCAGCAAAAAGATATGTCAGAAGAGTTTCAAGTTTTTCAAAAATGACCGGTTGCCTCCTGTTAAGCGTTAAGTTTAACGCCATCAGTTGGGCACATTGAAGCTCAAAAGGAACGGAGATCAAAAGATACTGTAGCCATATTTGAGTTGATAAGTTCGAAGAACAGTTTGAGTCTCTGACAATTTACGACAAATGGTTCTAAATCATGGCTGAGTTTGTTGATTTTGACGGCTCCATTTCCAAACACTTGTCTCACAAGGAATGGTCCAATCCATTTTGATCTGAGTTTTCCTGGGAAGAGCTTGAGTTTGGCATCAAAGAGTAATACTTTCTGATCAGGATAGAAAAATTTTCGCGAAATGTACCTGTATGGAAGGCTTTGACCCACTCCTTGTAGATTCATGAGCTCTTATACGCATCATTACGTAGTTCCTGGATCTCGCTCATTTGCAATCAGTGATGGATTCCAGCCTTCCAGATTGCACTTCTGAACTGTCCAGTAGGCTGTATGCTCCAGTTCTACGAGGAGGTGACATGCCTTCCCGTACACGAGTCTGAAGGGAGACATTCCTAATTGGGTCTTATGGGCAATCCTATAGGCCCACAAGGATTCCGGAAGGCGGGCAGACCAATCCTTCCTGTCAGGCTGAACAGTGACCTGAAGAATCTTCTTGATCTCCCGATTTGACAGTTCAGCCAATCCAATCATCTAGGGATGATATGGAGTAGAAGTATGATGCGATACCCCATACTTTTTCATTAAGGACTGGAAGTGTACATTCGCAAAGTGGGTCCCTCCATCAGAGATGATAGCTCGTGGAATATCGAACTACGAAAAGATGTGTTGATGAATGAATTTTATTATGACTTTGTGATCATTGGTTCGGATCGGGATGGCTTAGATTCATTTGGACATGTAGTCCACGGCTAAGAGAATGTACTCGAAATCATCGGATTTTAGGAAGGGACCTTTGAAATCAATCCCCCAAATGTCGAAGATTTCGAACATGAGAATCGGCCATAAAGGCATCATGTCACGATGGCTCATGTTGCCTAAGGTATGGCAACGAGTGCGCGCCCTACAATAGTCATGTGCATCTTTGAAAATCGTGAGCCAATAGAATCTGCATTAGAGGACTTTTGTTGCGATTTTGTGTCCAGAGAAGTGACCATCGCAAGCCTAGTCATGGCAGAAGGAAAAAATGCCATTTATCTCTGATTCTAGAACATAGCTTTTGATGATTAGATTAGCACCAATGCGGAATAGGTACGGATCTTCCAAAATAAAGTATTTGGCAGCTGAAAGTAATTTGTCCTCCTTGATCCTTGGCCAATCAAATGAAATCCGATGCGATGCCAAATAGTTCACCATATCAGCATACCAAGGAAGTTTCGTATTGACTGTCAGGAGGTGCTCATCCAGAAAATGATGTGTGATCGATCCAGAAGGGTCAATGATTGAAGAAGGAAGATGGAATAAATGGTCAGCAACCACATTCTGCTTTTTCACCTTGTCGCGAATTTCAAGATTGAATTCTTGCAACAGCAAGATCCAGCGGATTAATCTAGGCTTCGCGTCCTTCTTCGTGAGTAAGTGCCTCACTGTAGTGTAGTCTAAGTATATGATGACATGGGAACCTAGGAGGTATGACTTGAATTTCTCCAGGCCAAATACTATAGCCATTAGCTCTTTCTCCGTAATGGTGTAATTATGCTGAGCCTCGTCCAATATCTTGCTGGCATAATATATGACTACCAGTTTCCTGTCAATTTTCTGACCCAGCACCGCTCCTACTGCATAGTCAGAGGCATTGCACATGATCTCGAAGGGTTGAGACCAGTCAAAAGATTGCAGGATTGGTGCTTGGGTGACTCGGTCATGGAAGATCTCAAATCCATGAACGCACTAACTAAATATCTCAAATAGTGTGTCCTTCGAAAGGAGATTCGTCAAGGGGCACGCAATTTTAGAGAAATCAAGTATGAATCAATGATAAAATCCAACATGCCCCAGGAATGATCTTATGTCTTTGTCCGAGTTAGGCACAGGTAGCTTGGAAATTAGATTTACTTTAGCCTAGTCAACCTAGATACCTCTCTCAGAGACGACGTGTCCAAGTATGATGCCCTCAGGAACCATGAAGTGGCTCTTTTCCTAGGAGAGAACCAAGTTCACTTTGATGCATCTCTTAAGGATATGGACCAAATGCAGGAGGCATTCATCAAAAGATTCACCGAATACCGAGTTGTCCATGAAGACCTCAAGGTAATTACCTACCATATTTGAGAATATGGCTAGCATGCACCGCTAAAAGGTGGCAGGTGCGTTGCATAGCCCAAATGACATCCTGTAGAGCACGTACGTACAGTAGGGGTAGGTAAAGGTGGCCTTTTCCTGATCCTCAGGATGAATTTCCACCTGATTATATCCAGAGTAACCATCCAGGAAACAGAAAAATCAATTTCCCTTGAGTTTCTCGAGAATCTGGTCAATGAACGGAAGCGGGAAATGATATTTCTTTGTGGAGTCATTCAATTTCCGATAGTATATTCAAACTCTCCATGAATTATCAATGCGTGTTGGGATGGTCTCTTCAGATTCAATGTAATCACGGTGTGCCCTACCTTCTTAGGCACAACTTGGATCGATCTCACCCAACGGCTGTCAAAGATCGAGTAGATGATACCAGCATCTAACCACTTGATGATCTCTTTCTTCATGACCTCTTGTAGATTTAGATTGAGTCTTCTTTGCATCTCTCGAGTTGGCTGTGAGCCCTCTTCAGTGTAGATACGGTGTGTGCAATATGAAGGGTTTATACCAATCAGATCATCGAGAGTCCATCCAATGGCTCTTCGATGCTGCTAGAGAATAGAAATTAGCTTTGTTTCCTAATTAGGTGTGAGTCTAGAGTTGATGATTATAGGAAATGTTTGATTAGAACCCAAGAAGATGTACTTCATATGATCTAGATGGGGCTTCAGCTCCATATCCAGGTTATCAGCAACAGGTGGGGATTTGGGATAGACCTCAGAAGATAAAGTGGGAGCTATGGGTGAATCAGGATCAGCTTTGGGCTCCTCTATCTGTGGGTCAAGATCTTCTTGGGGTTGAGGATCGGGGATAATCAGGTTTTCTTCTGTAATTGGGTCCTCAACCACAGAACGATGTCGCATACTTCTTCAATTGACCCACAGTTTATTCCTTTTTGGGCCCTAAAGATATCAATCCGTAATGTCTTATTCCCAAATTTCAACTCGATTTGGCCCTCTTCACAATTGATGTTTGCCCTAGCTGTGGCTAAGAATGGTCTCCCTAAGATGATCGATGTGTTCCTTAGATTTTTAGGAGTATCCATATCTAAGACAATGAAGTCCACCGGGAAATAGAAATCTCGGATCCGTACTATAATATCCTCAAGAATTTCTCTAGGTGACTTGATTGATCAGTCTGCTAACTGCAAGGTCACCTCAATTGATTTTAGTTCAGTTTCCTCGAAGTGGTCTAGTAGGGATGTAGGGATCAGGTTTATGAAGGCTCCTAAATCCAACAAAGCTCAATCAAATTCTAAATCACCAATCTTACAGGAGATCAAAGGGGCGCCATGATCTTTTCCTTTTTGCAGGAGTTTTCCCAAAATGATTAAGCTGACTTACTATAATAAAATGATTGGACTCCCATCTTTATTTCGCAGCTTACGCTTCGGTGTACATAAATCCTTCAGAAATTTCGCGTAAGACAGTATGTGGAGGATTGCATCCATCATGGGGATGTTTATTTGGACTTACTCAAAGAGCTTGACCAAATCCTCCTCAAGTGCCACAAGTTTGGGGTTCCTCTTTCCCTTGGTCAAGGCCTCAGGAAATGGAACCTCTGTAGGTTCCTCTAGAATTGATTCAAGCTTAGGATATGGGATAGGAGTGTCCTGGATAACTATCCTAGGGTTAGGATCTAAACTACCAGGCGTGGGTGGCTAGGATAAGGTGGATCCTAGGTCAATTTGCTACCACAGACGGTAACAGAATTAAGACTCGCTAGTTAGCCCATATTTGTTGGCTATTTAAGTATTTAAGTGCCTAGACATTAAGTTAATTTTAACATTTAGATAGCATACATTAGGATGTAAATAAATTAATTCATGTTTTTAGCTTAAGTGCATAATTCATGTGTGGCATCCATATCTAAATGCATTTAGAATTAACCTAGAATTGCATGCATTTGATTAGTTAATTAATTAGGTGCATTACATACATTGTTTTAATTAGCATAGAAGTTAAGGAGTTATGTATAAATAATCCTAATTATTTTATTATTATTATTCTCATTGGCAGGTAACCGCTCCGCCTCTGCCTCCTCCTGCGCTCATTGATTTTCTTTTTTAACAGCTGCCAGCATTCACGAAAATCTGCTCCCACCTCTTGGGATTTCAAATTAAGTTGCTGCAGCTACAAGATGGGGGAGGAGATGACGGTGCTTGGGGAGCCTCCATCCTCACTCCTCACCGTGCAGAGAACTTATTTCATTCGCTCCACTACCACCGACCTCAACCGTGGCTGTGTGGGGTGATAGCCCACACTGCCATCGCAAAGCTTCCTATTACAATCGCCAGATCACCACCCTCGACGATCCCCACTGCGCACCTTCCCACTCACTTAAGACGTCCGGGAACTTTCCCGAACGTCCAAAGCCCCCCTGCCTTTGTCCCGCGCATCACGCACACCACTGGCATAGCCCGCATCCTCCTCGCAGCAACTCCGCCCACAAACGCAGCAGCGCGAGTCCTCCAGCTGCACCTTCAGCCTCGCCACAGCCAGCAACATGCCCGCACCTTCCCTTGCACGCATGGCAAGTAGTGTGTCCGCATGTGCAGTAGCGTGCAACATCCTACACGTGCCTCCTTGCTACATACCCAGCGCACCCTCTGCTCCTCCCCACACGACCGCTCGCTAGCTCCACCACGTGCAGGCACGCATACACCCTCGCTGCACTCCCTCGCCATTCCCGTGCACACACTGCTCGCAGCAGTAGCACCTTGCGTGCCCCCTCGCTGTGCCTCCGCTTGCCCGAGTAGCGTCCTATGCAAACACACAGCCGGTGCAACCAGCGCGTCGCACATGCACATCTCCAGCAAGCACCGCCCTCCAGCTCCACTCCGCGCAGGCACGCATCATGCCCAGCGACACTCCCTCGCCATCTTCACGCAGCCACCACTTGCAGTGCTGCCATTGCCACGCCCAAACAGGGGGTGTGCTCCACACACCCAACACCCTCTCAACGTCGGTCGGCCACCTCCAGCCATGTCGTGACTCACCGCCGCCACCGTTGCGAAGCCCTCACTCCACTTCACCTCCAGTAAGCTCCTCGTGGCCGGACATTCCCTCCATGTGTGAGAGACCACCACCAATTCCCTTGTTTCAGCACACATTAGTATTTACATTTAATTGCCCTTGTCACATTTTATTGATATTTTATTATTATGAACGTTGCATTGAACTCCCCTTTGATTGTCACAAATACAATTTCAGCATGTGCTTTCATTAAAACATATATCTAATGCAATATTGATCACGTTTTTGCACAGTTTGTTAATTTAGGGTTTTAAGTCATTATAATGCACAAAAACGGATTCGCTTTTAAAATTTATAAAACCTAGATAGTGGGGTATCTAGGGTCATCTAAGGAGGCAAGTTTGCAAAAATTAGATCTCTTGCTCAGAAATGGAAATCAACTTTCTTTTTGGTATTTTCAAATATTTAATTTTTGTTTTGAAATAACTAAAGCAACATAATATTGATGGTGGGAAGATGGCTAACACCTAAATTTACTAAACTAGAACCTAAGTGACAAGTAATTCCTCTCTCTAAGCTCACTTAGGTAGGTGGGAACCTAGAGTAATTAGAAAGAGGGTGTCATTACACTAAGGTAAAAGTAAAAGAAAACAATTAAGAAAAGGCAACTTTACTCAAGGAGAAAAAATGTTTTACAAACCCTAGTAAAGGAATGCTTCTACTACTAGATAATTGCAATAAATAAAATAAAATACAAGTCCTCCTGAATTGTTTGTGAAGAGGGGAAGCTCCATGCTCCAAGCTTAGGGGCTCCTAGGCTTAAAAAGGGCTCCTCATTCTCTTTCCTTGAGATGCTCCTCCAAGGTGGAAGCTACCACCTTCAATTATCTCCTTCTAGGTTGGGCATGCACCACCCTTGCTCCTCCTTGCCTAGCCCTCCTCCTAGTGGTGGAGTGCTCCTCCTCCTTGGCGTGGCACAAGGGAGAAGAAATGGGGAGAAGAAGGCACCAAGGGGGTGGGTGATGTGCCCCCTTGATCTTCTTCTCTACTCCTTGGCCGTAGATATGAGGTGGGCATAGGGTAGATTTTGCTAAATAGAGGATGGGAATTATGTGGTGGTAGGGTAGTGTATTTATAGGATGGGAAGGGGGTGGTTATGGTGTTTTTTTTGGAGGGAAATGAAGGGGTGCTTGAATATTTTTGGAGGGAAAAATGGGAGGGAAATAAAGAGGTGCCTTGGTTTTCCCTCCAAAAATACCTTCTATAAGGTATTGATTTCGGAGGGAAAAAAATGGTGGGTGGAGATGGGTTTTGATGGTGGATGTAGGGTGGTGATGGAAGGGATACTTGGCACCAAATAAAGTAGGAGTAGGTGGTCCTTTTGTTGGAGCTTAGGTAGTAGTGTAGTAGGTTTTGGTGCCATGGAGGTGGACTAGCTAAGCTAAGCTAGCTTACCTAGCTTGGCTAGTAGGGAGTAGGTTTGAAGGCATTTGGAGCTAGGGTTTTCAGGGAGAAGAGCTAGAGGTAGTCATCTTGAGCTGCACTGGAGCTGGTGACTACTGAAGAGAGCTGCAAGGAGCTACCTTAGCTGGCTTAGCTTGCTAGTTCTTTGCTAGTTGCTAAGCCAAGCTAAAGTAAGCTGGCTTCTGCTAAGAGCTCAAGTGAGCTGGGTCTGATGCTCCCGGGGAGAACCTAGTTAGTTGAGGTAGCTTAAGTCAACTAAGTTGAGCCAAGCTGAGTCCCGAGGTTCTAGACTTGAGCTTCCTGAGCTAAGATGAAGTCATCTTCAGCTGGCTAGAGTTGAGTGGAGCTGGATGTAGCTGGTCCTAAGATGAGGTGAACTCCAGTCAACTCAGCTAAGCTAGCTAGAGCTCCCTGTGAACTAATGGGAGCTGAGATGAGCTAGATTCAGCTAAGTTAAGCTAAATCTGAGCTGACCTGAGATAGGGTGAGCTAAGATGAGCTCTCTTGAGCTGCCATTTAGCTGAGATGAGATGAATGGAGCTAAGATGAGCCAACCCTTGTTCAAGTGAGTTGGAATCCAGCTATGGTGAGCTGGATCAAGCTGAGTTCCATCTAGTCTGAGCTTCTTCTTCACCTGTTGCCTTCCTGACTGCTAGGGTTTTGCAGTTCTGACAATCTGTATATCCCTAACACTCACAAAAACACATTAAAAAGATAATAAAAAGTGCAATGCATGCCTAACCTAATTGATGCCTAAATGCAGCCCAAAAACCCATTTGCGGAGCAAAATCCTATGAGCTAGGTTTGTTTTAATGCATAAAAATGATGATAAACTGATGTTTATCACACCGCAATGCTTATCTTTTGCTAATCTCTTTGCAAAACTTAAATTTTTACAAAACAGAATTTTAAAGAAATCTAATCTTGTCGACTTTTGAGGGGAAAAAGATTAAGGAACCTTGGTTGGTTTAAACACAGGAGGTACGAGATTTGTTAAAGATAAACATCGGGATTTATTTTTGGATCCAAAAATTAGACAAAATGTGATCAATATATCCTCCAAAAAATTCCCAGATTAACCCTTGTTAATTCAGATGACTTAAAATTTCTATTTTTAGGATTTTTCTGAGTCTTAAATCTGATTCGCAACTTGCAATAACCTTTAAAACCTTGTGTTCATGCTTATGAAAAGCCAACATTTCTAAGGGAGTGTTTTTGGTTTAAAACCCTTTTTTTTTTTCGTCCCCAATGCTTATTTATAGCTTAGTCTTATAACAGATATGATGGGATCATTATTCCCATTACCAATCCTTGAGGGGGCTCTAGCACTAGTACTTCGAGATAGCACCATCCATGACACCACCCAGGAGCTCACAACCCCAAAACACAATGCAGTGTAAAGGGATGCTCCAAGCAAACTCAAGTTCTTGCTCCGACACTATAGGTAGAGCACCGTCCAAGACACTTGAGCTACTAAAATGTACTTTAATGCTCCGTCTAAAGATATGAAATATAGATATGGAGCAGCGCCGAGGTGGCAACATGTTGACATCGCATCCTCAAAGGAGGCATTTTCCTCCTTCTCGGTGGTGGGACTCAAACCAATGATCTGCTTTAGACTTTTACTAAGGTCAAACAAGGGGATTTTTTTATTTTTAGTAGTTTTTTAGGTGTTGGCTTGTGTGTGAAAATTGACATAGGAAGTTTCATAAGAAAAGCAAGTTTTTGAATCAGAAACTAGGCCAGATACTTTCCATATTACAAAAGAGGATCAAGTCACCTGAACTATCATGAGTTCAGGTGGAATTTTAGAGAAGGATATCTGATCTAGTTTAAAAATAGACCCTGAAATTCTAATGATCAAATCCGTATCCTCATCCCTAGTTTGTTAAAGATAAAATTCCATTGTACCAAAAGTGAGTTGTCAACCTTAGTCTCAATTTCAAAATTTTCCTCAAAATGTTTTTTTTCAGTATTTTTATTTTATTTGGGTATCCATGCAAGAAAATAAAAATGACTAAAGAAAAATACTTTTTTTTAGGTTTTGAAAATCCTAAATCGATCGTCAAAATTTTAAAAACAACCCCCTATGCTTATGATATGCAATGTCATCATGCATTAGGAGGGAAAAGGGATCACCTTAGTGAAGGGAGGTCGGGTTTAGGATGGTCAAAACCTGGAAAAAGAAAGGAAAAAGGAAGGTAGGAAAAATGATGGGTTACCTCCCATCCAGTGGTATCTTTGACGCCATTCAACTGGGCATGAAGGTGTGCACGGAAAATGGATAATCATGTAAATGATTGGACACCTGGATGTCCTCAAGAAATGTGTTTTACTCAAGATCCCTAAAAAGATGAATGGTAAAGAAATTGGGATCAAAATGAAATGGAAAAATGGAAGAATGACCTGGATCTAAGCATGGTTTAAGTGCATGTAAAATGCCAGACTCTTGTGCGTCGGGTGATAGGTCCAATGGAAAGGGAGGGGGAAAGGAGTCAATGGGATGTAGGGTGGGTGAAGTTAGTGTGGATGTTTTTGGTAAAAAATCAAGAAGATTGAAAGAGTAAAAGTCAAACCTTAGTTGATCTGAAAAGTCTCGGACCACAAAATCATCTTTAGAATAGGAATCAATAAAATCTAGATCCATGGTGGTCAAAGTTGAGTGGGATTTGATCAACAAAGATTTCTCACAAATTGCTTCCATTGTATTATCAGTGTCCTCGAAAATTTTATGATCAATGGACCTCTTAGAAGCTTGAAATAAATCTAGTATGAAAATCTAGTTATCACAACTTATATTCATTTTCCTAGAGTGAGAGTTGATATTAGCTGTTGCGGTAATCAGAAGGGGTCTTCCAAGAATGGTGTTAGTGAGAGCTGCAGGTACCTCTATGTCAAGGACCAGAAAATTTATTGGATTTAGACAATTCTAGACCTTGACAATCTGATCCTCAATGATTCCCCGCGGTTGATTGGTAGATCGATCTCCCAACTGAAAGTGAACCTTAGTAGGTTTAAAATCAACGAATCGAGATTCCTCGAATATGACTGGGGGAATGATATTAATGGAGGTACCTAAGTTGAGAGGGGTGCAAAAAAAGGTGGTGTTATTTATGACAACCGAGATGAGAGATGCGTCGGGTCCTTTTTTGTGAGAGGCAGCTTGCTCTGAACAATTGAGCTTGCTATCTTAGAAAGGACCACCCTTCCTAGATTCTGAGCCTCCATTGTTGGAGTAAACTTTTCTTTCAAAAATTTAGCAAAGGCAGGGGTGGCATCTAGGAGGGGGATATTCCTCTCGACTTGCTCAAATAAGCCCAAAAGATCTTGGTGAGAGCTGTTGAACGTCGGGTTGCTACGCTAACGTGTTTGGTTTTGAAAAACCTGTCGTCGTAGTATGAAAGCGAAGAACTCGTGTTCAACAAATAAAATCTATACCAGAATGGAAATCCCGGGTCAAACACAGGAGGTAGACGTTTGATTTAAAAACACGCGTTTGTTTTATTTGTCACGAAGTAAATTAATTGATTAGAACTATGTAACTATTTACAATAAATAGAAGAGAGAGAGAGAATAAGAGAGAGAGAATATTACAAACAAAAACCAAAACAAGATGTAGAAAGAACATGGAATTCATCATTAAAAAGATTGTTTGTTTCACTAAACATTATGACTAGAAAGCAGAAAACGATTACACTAGAAAGCAGTAAATCTACTCTAGAAAGCATTAAAAGAATGGAGAGAGAAATATCCTCCTCGACAGTCACTTGGAGGACGAGCCGGACGGGACGACGCCTGGATGAAGGAGGACGGAGCAGGATGAAGGAGGATGAAGTGGAAGAACGAGAATAGGGTAGCACGTCATCGTCGTCGCGGGATCCACTTCCGAAAGGGGGACGAAAAATTGACTTTATCTCGCAAGAAGCATCCCGGGTGTGGGACAAGCTTCTCTTGAGCTTTGGAGAGGGAGAGAAGAGAAGGAAGGGATGAGAATTTCGTGTGGAGGGGGTCTCCTTTTATAGTTGCAAGGAGTGGGGGTAATTTGGTCATTACAACTCTAAAAACATTAATTCAGGACCTTTAGTGATGGATAAAACCGCCACTAAAGGTCCGAACATGGGCGTAGCGGGCGGCGCACACGCACCCGCTTACCTCCTTGCGCGTAACGCACGTGCACGTCCAGCCGATCTCAGCCGTTCGATTGCGAGATCGGATGACTTAGATTGCACCTCCGCCCGCCTCCTCTGTGCGTCCTGGTCAGATCGAGCGTTGAAACGCACGTTTGATCACGCGTGCGCGATTCGTGCACCCAGATCACGCCACGTCTCCACATCTAAACCGTCCGCTCACCATCCTATGGCTCAATTGAGCCTGCTCCATGCCTGCGCCTAATTTAGGGCTCGCGGGGGTTCGACCCCGCGACCTCTGCTTCGCTCGTAGCGTCGTCTCCACTGCGCTACGCAGTCGAGATGGTCGCGTAGATGAAATCATGTGCGCGCATCCACAGTCATTGGATGCGCATCCAACGGTGGAGAAGCGACGCTCTGATTGAAGAAGAGAAGGTGCGGCAGTGCTTTGGCCGGTTGGGCAGCTGAGATGGGGCCAAGTGGCACCATCTAAGCCATCCATATTTTCGATGATGTAGATGGTGCCACGGTTGTCGGATTGAGTCGATTTTCATGCCGTTAGGCTGCAATCGTCGATCTGAATCCATCCAGGTGGTTGGATTTGTAGTTTGAAGTGAGAATTCACACCATGTTGGCCCTTATTCTTCTAGGGTTCCCCGATCTCTATCTGATGCTACAAATGCCTGATTAGGGCAATCTTGGAGTCGTTGAACTCCAATCGTCGCCCTGATCACATCTATACGATTGGATCTTCGATCCGAGGCCCCAATAAAAAGTTTGCCCTACCCATGAACATAAAAGGAGACAATTAACCTCCATTTTATTCAAACTACACTAAATGCAAGATGATGCATGTTATGCAATATTGATAGTATGCAATGCAATCCTATGCTTAAGAACATGCATAAATAGACATCTTAAGTAGTGTAAACATGTTTACATCATACCCCCATGCCTATCTTTTGCTAGTCCCTAGCAAAAACTATATGCTATTTATAAAAGAATCAAGTTGGATTATTTAGGCTTGAGTTATTTTCAATCATTAAGAAAATGTCTACTTAAGATCTGAACTTTCAAAGACACAATAGTGCCCGAGTATCTGCCAAAATGCAGACCGCCTCAAGCCCTCACCTTATTCAAAGAAAATTTTCTTTTTCTCTTTTTTCCTCTTTTCTAATTTTTTTGGATTTTCAAGTTTTATGGTTTAAGAGTGGCTTTCTACGGCCATTCAACTCACCCAAGATTTGATGAGAACCATAAGTTCTAAGCATCTTATTGTGAATGTGATAGACTCGTTAACCGGCAGTTAAAATGGACTTCGGATTCTATGCCTCTAGGTGACCTAAAAAAAATTCTGCCTAAAGGTGTATCTTTTCAACCGGTAGCTTTCTCCCTACTTTCATTTTTTTACGGGGTCAACACAAGGGTGAATCCAGTGTATATCTCCCCAGTTTATTCTACTTCTCCCCTTCTTCCTAAGTGTTTTGGGAATTTTCAGTGCATTTATTGAGCTGGGTTCTGGACAATCGGTCGATGAGCTGTTACCACCAACAACTTACCAGCCATACTCGTGCGGCGAAGTGTGGCTTATTTCTTTTTTTATTTTCTCCTTTTCTTTTTGACTTTTTTTTTTTAAGTAGGTGGCTTCCCTGGTCTAAGATTTACCTAAAGGCAGCAAAAAGAGAAAGATCCAGTGACTGGGCTCTGGACAACCTACCTATGGGTTGTTTCCCATGTTAACTTGCCAACCATATCACCCTAGAAGGTTCATTAGCTACCCAATTTCCGTTAGAATCTCCGAACAACGAGTCAGTGATAAGATAGTGTGTAGATGTTAAAAACTCAAAGTTCCCTCAAATCAGAGGGCGGGTTGATAAGTCGTGTACTTATCACCCAAACTTATTTACTCCAATTAAAATAGAATTAGGTTGGAGAAGACTCAAAAAACAAATCCACATTTTAGTGGATACACGGGCAGATTAAGTCCAAGACCTGAAGGGTCTTTGTGTTCAAATCATAATGTATTATTTCCTAAGATTAAAAATTTTCTTAAACCCAAGTTCTCTTTCCTAATTCCTTTTTCTTTAATAAAATAAATCTACGGAGCTGATGAATAAATTGAGAGATGAATATCCACCCCCACATGCCTATCTAATGCAATCTCCTCATTGTATTAAAAAGACATAAAACAGAGTGGAATAGAGTAGAAAGCACCTGAATTGCGTGAATGTCAGGTCCGCTCCAAGATGGAAACTAAAAAGAACTGTATACATGCTGAATTTAGTGCCTTCAGCTAGGCACACTATACAAAGAAGAGAAATAACGAATTCGCAGGTGCAGGTCAGAATCAGAATAAACATAAGAAACTTCTGACCTGTCAGCAAATGTCCACATATGTGGACCAGATTGTGGTGCAAACCCATACCCCATAATCGAGAATATCTTAGGTTCTGGATAAAAATTACCCAAAACCTAAAATCAGTATGCAAGCAGGGTCGGGCCTGCGATTTATGAGGATGCAACCCAAGACCAAAAAGTCAGGTTACAGAGAGTTCAAACTCAAAAGGATAATCATTGAATGTATGCTTAGGTTGGACATCCTCAGAACAGATGTTGTAAGGGTCCTGGTTTGATGGTTTCAGCTTAATAGGAACCCTTAGACTCAGTCTTCTACTTCCTCTGGAACTTACTTCCCAAATCAAAATTTCCCGGCTCCTATCCTCCTCATCCAGCATGTCAATTTCCGGGAACTCTTGCATATTAATCACCCCATCTGAAATCTCCAAGTCTAAATGATGTGGCTTAATCAAAATTGACTCGAGTCTAATTATCTTAGAAACAGAATCATCGATAAGCACAATGGGTTGTAACTGACAATCAGGGCATTGAATTGAATCCTCCAGAAAATGCGATTCTGGATCCGTAATGTGAGCCCTAATAAGATTAGTTTCCTCAATTATTGGGCTATCAAATGATCTATCAGATTCCTCAGGCCCAGTTGTCTCACAAAAATCTTATTTTGTAAACTTGCATGAGACTTTGCAACTTGAATCTTCACCATCAGAATCAAAAAAATCAAGATCCATATTAATGTATGTCGTAAAATTATCTGTCACTTTCTCTTCCAAGGAGACATACGTTTACTCGTACCCTAGCTTAGGGATCTCAGGTGAAGAAATTAGATCTTCCTTAATTGGTTGCTCTAATTCAATCTAGTCAGCCTCGTAACACGTGTCCCCCCAAACAGGTGCCTAAACGGGTTCTGAAATTGGCTCTCCTGAAGAGGGTTCATCCTGGGAATCATCCCATGATTGAATCAAAGTGACCACAAATCTCATCCTCAATTTTGCTAACTTCCTAAGTAGAAACTCACTCGGGTTCTTATCCTTAACATCCTGGAGCCAATCCAACAAATACTTATTCAAATCATCAATCATTTCAATCAGAGGCTCCAATCTCTCAATGCAAGGTATTGGCTGAACTTCTAAAGATTGTATGATATTCCTCAAGTTAGCCAGACCTTTTCTTGAACCTGGTTACCCTGAACCAAATGAGTTGGTTCAGGGTTGGGCGGGTTTGGGATCAATGCAGGGGAATTAACGAATTGAGATTCGTTATACCCTTCCTGATACTAGGTCATTTCAGATGGTTCAAAAGGTGGTGATGACCTAAAGGCAGTGTAATCAGAGGATGGGTAAGGATCAGTGTATCCTTCTTGATTGTAGATCGTATTAGGTTGTTCATGAAAGGTTGACAATCTATAATCGATGTGGCTCTAAGAAGGATAGAAATCACAATCATAGTGTTCAGGGTTAGACCCTAAAAACGGAGGTCTGGAACTGTATCCCCAATCCGAGTTATCCCAACTAACTGATGGTTGATTACAGTACGAGTCGGGATAATCGTCATGTTGAGGATAATTCAAAATAGGAGGGAAAGAGTGGGAATGCGTGTAATATGTGGAAGGATTCATGAGAGATGGGAGGAAGAAAGTTACCCTGCAATACAAACAATCAAACCTGTCCTTAAGTGGGCTAGCCTAAAGACCTACAGACTCCCAAAACCCGTCTTAAAATAAAGGAACGATTTGATCTTCTTCTGTCTGTTCAATCCAACCAGTTAGAAGGAGGGACTGGGGAGAAGGTTCTTCCTTCGGGTTGCGCCTCCGATTCCTAGTGTACCCCCCAGCTGCGATCGTTTGATTCTACTCTCCTAGCTAGACATCAGATTGAACAGTAAAAACAAACTAATTGAAAATAATCTCATTCTGGGCTCTGAAGAGCGAGTCGAATCCTTAAGGCCAACGTCTACTCTATTTTATTTAGGACTAGGTTTGAATGTGCTTTGGAATGTGATGGGTCCTTTATATGGGTTGTGCCCTTAATGATTGATTGATTTGTGTGTGCGTGCACAACCAGTGGTTTTCAAGCGAAATTATTTTTGATGCGGTGAATTTTAGGGTTCAAATCTTGCTTAGTAGCTTTTAGGATTCAACTTTAGGTGTTTTCAAACAAGTTTTGTTGGCACACCAGGTTTTGAAAGCATAGGTGGAGATGCTTTCCTTTGAAACTTAAAAAAAATGTGGAGTGCCTGGTAAATCCCTAAGAGTTGAACCTAAGTGGCAGCTACTTGATGAGTTGATTTTAATTGAAGTGGTGCGGCCCAATCAACTCAAACAAATGGCCTATTGCACCGCTTAATTAGGCACACAAGTGATTTCCTTATCTGATTTCTACTCAATTATGTGTTTAAATGTGTGTACCGACTCCAAAGATCGGTTTATCGGTTGAGTTTGAAAATCAGATGAGGTTGTGTACCTCTGTGAGATTTTTTTTATTTTTCTTTTTTTTTAATGTGGAGGTTGGGGTGGGTGTGGGTGTCAAACAACAAACAATCTAACCTTAGAGTTTATAAGAACACCTAGGTTGATTGATGTTTGTGTTATTATGTGGTGAAATGAAATCTAATGGGTGGGAGGTGGGGGATAACTTACAAAACCTTCCACAACACTTTACTCCAATCTACCGCTTTTGCTTGTCTCGAAAGAGTACCTACAATCACAATAAGAAAGGAGAGAAGTGAGGTAAATGATTCGTAAGTTGTAAAAACGCGAAGAAAAAATCAAAGAGTGTCGCCTCCCTGGCAACGACGCCAAAATGTTGAACATCGAGTTGCTACGCTAACGTGTTTGGTTTCGAAAAACCTGTCGTCGTAGTATGAAAGCGAAGAACTCGTGTTCAACAAATAAAATTTATATCGGAATGGAAATCCTGGGTCGAACACAGGAAGGTGGACGTTTGATTTAAAAACACGCGTTTGTTTTATTTGTCATGAAGTAAATTAATTGATTAGAACTATCTAACTATTTACAATAAATAGAAGAGAGAGAGAGAGAATAAGAGAGAGAGAATATTACAAACAAAAACCAAAACAAGATGTAGAATGAACATGGAATTCATCATTAAAAAGATTGTTTGTTTCACTAAACACTATGACTAGAAAGCAGAAAGCGATTACACTAGAAAGCAGTACATCTACTCTAGAAAGCATTAAAAGAATGGAGAGAGAAATATCCTCCTTGACGGTCACTTGGAGGACGAGCCAGACAGGACGACGCCTGGACGAAGGAGGACAGAGCAGGACGAAGGTGGATGAAGCGGAAGAATGGGAACGGGGCAGCACAACATCGTCGTCGCGGGATCCACTTCTGAAAGGGGGACGAAAAATTGACTTTATCTCGCGAGAAGCATCCCGGGTGTGGGACAAGCTTCTCTTGAGCTTTGGAGAGGGAGAGAAGAGAAGGAAGGGATGAGAATTTCATGTGGAGGGGGTCTCCCTTTATAGTTGCAAGGAGTGGGAGCAATTAGGTCATTACAATTCTAAAAACATTAATTCAAGACCTTTAGTGACGGATAAAACCGTCGCTAAAGGTCCGAACGTAGGCGTAGTGGGAAGCGCGCGCGCACCCGCTCACCTCCTCATGCGTAACACACGTGCACGTCCAGCCGATCTCAGTCGTCCAATCGCGAGATCGAACGGCTTAGATCGCACCTCCATTCACCTCCTCTGCGCGCCCTCATCAGATCGAGCATTGAAACACACGTTTAATCGCGCGTGCGTGATTCATGCACCTAGATCACGCCACGTCTCTGCATTTGAACCGTCCACTCACCATCCTACTGCTCAATTGAGCCTGCTCCATACCCGCACCTAATTTAAGGCTCACGGGGGCTCGACCCCGCAACCTTTGCTTCGCCCGCAGCGTCGTCTCCGCTACGCTACGCAGTCGAGATGGTAACGCGGATGAAATCAGGCGCGCACATCCTTAAACGTTGGATGCGCATCCAATGGCGGAGAAGCGGTGCTCTAATTGAAGAAGAGAAGGTGCGGCGATGCTTTGGTCGGTTGGGCAGCTGAGATGGCGCCACGTGGTGCCATATGAGTCGTCCATCTTCTGGATGATGTAGATGGTGCCACAATTGTTGGATTGAGTCGATTTTCACACCGTTAGGCTACGATCGTCGATCCAAATACATCTCTGCAGTCAGATTTGTCGTTTGAAGTGAGAATTTACACCATCTTGGCCCTTGATCTTCTAGGGTTCCCCAGTCTCTATCTGATGCTACAAATGCCTGATTAAGGTGATTCTGGAATCGTTGAACTCCAATTGTCACCTTGATCACATCTGTACGGTTGGATCTTTGATCCGAGGCCCCAATAAAAAGTTTGCCCTGTCTATGAACATAAAAGGAGACAATTAACCTCCATTTTATTCAAACTACTCTAAATGCAAGATGATGCATGGTATGCAATTTTTATAGTATGCAATGCAATCTTATGCTTAAGAACATTCATAAATAGACATCTTAAGTAATGTAAACATGTTTGCATCAAGAGGGCTCTGATTTTTGATTAAAAAATTGGATTGCAGTGTTTGAGAGTGAGAAGTAGGATTTGAATCAAGTGTTTTGGGGATTTCTTTTTCTTCTTCCTGAGTGGGGTTAGGAGAGTTGATTTGCATAGGTTGAGAGTGGGTTTCATCAATTTGATTTGAAGGCCCTAAATCAGTGGTGGTGTTCCCACTCAACATATTTGCATATGCAATTTGGTTATCACTGGGAGGAGGTGGGGGGGCCTGATGTTGATAGAAACCTGGTTGGTGCTGAGATATTGGGTTAATAGGAGGATGAACAGTGTGGTTTTGATGTTGGTGTCCACTCGGGTGTTGGTTCCTTTGATTGACAAAGTTTGGTGCGGGCTAGGATGGTGAATGTTCTGTAGGTCCTTAAGTCGGAATAACCCCAATTTGATCATTGAGATTGTTAATAACATAGGTGATTTCCATAGTTTTTCTTTGCATCTCCTGTAGGGTTTTCATCATTTGGGCATTGATGCCTTCTTGGGATGGCCCAGATTGATAAGTTTAATTTGAACCATACCCTCCAAATGGGTTTTTTTGTTGGTGAGGAACTGGATTGGTCCAGAAGTGAGTCAGATAATTCCTCAAATTAGAGGAATTTTGCAATTGCTCCTGTAAGGTGGAGACATTTTGAGTAGGGTAATGATTTGGATAAGTATAATTCTCCGTTAAACCATAAAAAGCCTTAGAATAATGATTATACTTAGCACGGGTCGTATGCAAATTTTGTCTCTTTGGGATGTGAGAAGGGGTGAGATCTGGAATGTGTGGAGCTTGGGCAGGTGTGGCAGGACTCCCTTGGTTGGCTAGGTTTGTTAAATCCTTATGTAACTGTTGTTGCTTAACTTGTAGCTGAGCCATTATGGAGTAGAAATTAGGTGGGGGGCCTGATTAAGAAGCTCCTGGGTGGAAAGATTGGGGAAAGAATAATTAGCATGCAAGTTAGAGGACCAATTTTTATTTTCCATTTTTAAAGAAGAGGAAGAATGCAAGAAAAGTCTTTTTGGGGAGGCAAAATTAGGTGGTCCCTCCAAGTGTGGAGTTTTAGACCGCTGCCCGTGCAAAATGGAAGAAATGGTAGGGGAGGAGAAGAGATGGAGAAGAGAGAAGTGTGCACATAAGCAATCAAATTCTAGACTTAACTTAATTGTGACTTCCTAGAATTTAACCTAAGACTTGGTCTACCAAGGAAATAAGCAATCAACAGTGAATACCCGTTCTGTCAACAAATCTAACCAAGTTGCTTAAAGATAGGTTTGGGCCCAAGCATTTCCCAGGAAAATCCCCAGGTGCTTGTACAAACCCGCGCCTAGTCGTTTGACATGGCCTTTCAGCCTAAACACTAGATATAGATGACAGAGTTGGTATTAACTAGAGAAAACTTAAGACCTATATAGCAAGCCTAAGTTGATGAAACCTTAGGGGTCAAGTTGCTATGAATTTTAGTTAGGTCTAGGATACTATAGTGCACACGGAATGTGGAGGGTGTTAGTTTGGGTTATTATCCTGTTATTTCAATTTTTTTTTGTGTGTGCAGGAATTGGAAAGTAGTTCCAAATAAAAGGCAAGTTGTCACACAATTTCTTGTACTTTTGTCTTTTAGGATTTGATTTAACTCAATGTGTTTTAGGATTTCTCTTTTTAAATTTTCAAACAAGCTTGAAACTCCACAATCAAAGGAAAAACAAGTTGTATTGGTGATGGTTAATTTCCTTTAATGTGAGTCTATAAAAGGAAAGAAAGAAACTCTAAGTCAATTGTCCCTAAGATTGAAAATTACTACCAATGAATTATTTTTAGGCTTTCTGTATTAAGTAGTTTTCCAAACAAGTCAGACAACACCACTACTTTGAAGAAAATCAAACAAGGATTCTATAAAAGTTTTTTTTATGATTTTAGGAATTTGTTTGATATTTGTTTTGAATTTTTCTTTGTGCTGGTGTCAAAGTCTAGAAATGATACTTGTGGGTATTTTGGAGTTTCTGTGCCACCACTGGCCTCCAAAAATTTCTATGAATTTATGTGATGTATATAATTTCACAAGGATTCCATAAAACTAAATTTCAAAAAAATTAGCTAAGGTGAAAAAATCTAAAAATTCATGGATAATAACAAAACAAGAAGAATAAAGGGTGTGACTGCTCTGTAGTCCATGAATTTTTAAAAATTAAATACAAAGTCAACTGATCTGAAATTTGGAACAGATGTTTCCAACTTGATTTGAAATCACTAGGTGAAATTACAAGATTTTAGGAGTCCTGCGGTGTTCGTAATTGATTTTTCAAATCCAAATAGAAGTCTAGATCTAAGAAATAGAACACCCGCAGTTGAAATGGAGTGGTGTTTAATGGTGCAAGCAAGCAAACAATGAGTTTTAAATTGCACCACTCCACTTAATTAAGATATTTAAGATCCTAAAAGCCAAGTTTAATATTTTTTTGGTAGTTTTTAAGGATAAATGTGACAAGAAAGGGAAAACTAACCAGAAATTCCACGAGAAGACAAGATACTTTAAGCCTCTCAAAATTTCCCACTTTCTTTTGCAACTGATTCCTGCACACACAAGAGAAAAGAGAGACAAGGGGACGAGATTCACTTCAAGCAAGAGAATTAAACAAGCAAAGCCGTGTCTCCCCAGCAACAGCGCCAAAAAGTGATCACGTTTTTGCACGATTTGTTAATTTAGGGTTTTAAGTTGTTGCAATGCACAAAAATGGATTCGCTTTTAAAATTTATAAAACCTAGATAGTGGGGTATCTAGGGTCGTCCAAGGAGGCAAGTTTGCAAAAATTAGATCTCTTGCTCAGAAATGGAAATCAACTTTCTTTTTGGTATTTTTAAATATTTAATTTTTGTTTTGAAATAACTAAAGCAACATAAAATCGATGGTAGGAAGATGGCTAACACCTAAATTTACTAAACTAGAACCTAAGTGACAAGTAATTACTCTCTCTAAGCTCACCTAGGTTGGTGGGAACCTAGAGTAATTAGAAAGGGGGTGTGATTACACTAAGGTAAAAGTAAAAGAAAACAATTAAGAAAAGGCAACTTTACTCAAGGAGAAAAAATGTTTTACAAACCCTAGTAAAGGAATACTTCTACTACTAGATAATTGTAATAAATAAAATAAAACACAAGTCCTCCTGAATTGTTTGTGAAGAGGGGAAGCTCCTTGCTCCAAGCTTAGGGGCTCCTAGGCTTAAAAAGGGCTCCTCCCTCTCCTTCCTTGAGATGCTCCTCCAAGGTGGAAGCTACCACCTTCAATGCTCTCCTTCAAGGCTGGGCATGCACCACCCTTGCTCCTCCTTGCCTAGCCGTCCTCCTAGTGGTGGAGTGCTCCTCCTCCTTGGCGTGGCACAAGGGACAAGAAATGGGGAGAAGAAGGCACCAAGGGAGTGGGTGATGTGCCCCCTTAATCTTCTTCTCTACTCCTTCTTGGCCGTAGATATGAGGTGGGTGTAGAGTAGATTTTACTAAATGGAGGATGGGAATTATGTGGTGGTAGGGTAGTGTATTTATAGGATGGGAAGGGGGTGGTTATGGTGTTTTTTTTGGAGGGAAATGAAGGGGTGCTTGGATATCTTTGGAATGAAAAATGGGAGTGAAATGAAGAGGTGCCTTGGTTTTCCCTCCAAAAATACCTTCTATAAGGTATTGATTTTGGAGGGAAAAAATGGAGGGTGAAGATGGGTTTTGATGGTGGATGTAGGGTGGTGATGGAAGGGATAGTTGGCACCAAATAAAGTAGGAGTAGGTGGTCTTTTTGCTGGAGCTTAGGTAGTAGGGTAGTAGATTTTGGTGCCATGGAGGTGGACTAGCTAAGCTAAGCTAGCTTACCTAGCTTGGCTAGTAGGGAGTAGGTTTGAAGGCATTTGGAGATAGGGTTTTCAGGGAGAAGAGCTGGAGGTAGTCATCTTGAGCTGCACTAGTGCTGGTGGCTATTGAAGAGAGCTGCAAGGGGCAACCTTAGCTGGCTTAGCTTGCTAGTTCTTTGCTAGTTGCTAAGCCAAGCTAAAGCAAGCTGGCTTCTACTGAAAGAAGCTGAGGTGAGCTGGGTCTGTTGCTCCGGAGGAGGACCTAGCTAGTTGAGGTAGCTAAGGTAGCTTAAGTCAACTAAGTTGAGCTAAGTTGAGTCCCCAGTAGCTGGACTTGAGCTTCCTGAGCTAAGATGAAGTCATCTTTAGCTGGCTGGAGTTGAGTGGAGCTGGATGTAGCTAGTCCTGAGATGAGGTGAACTCCAGTCAACTCAACTGAGCTAGCTAGAGCTCCTTGTGAACTAATGGGAGCTGAGATGAGCCAGATTCAGCTAAGTTAAGCTAGATCTGAGCTGACCTGAGATAGGGTGAGCTAAGATGAGCTCTTTTGAGCTACCATTTAGCTGAGATGAGATGAATGGAGCTAAGATGAGCTAACCCTTGTTCAAGTGAGCTGGAATCCAGCTATGGTAAGCTGGATCAAGCTGAGTTGCAGCTAGTCTGAGCTTCTTCTTCACCAGTTGCCTTCCTAAGTGCTAGGGTTTTGGAGTTCTGATAATCTGTATATCCCTAACACTCACAAAAATACATTAAAAAGATAATAAAAAGTGCAATGCATGCCTAACCTAATAGATGCCTAAATGCAGGCCAGAAACTCATTTGCGGAGCAAAATCCTAAGAGCTAGGTTTGTTTTAATGCATAAAAATGATGATAAACTGGCATTTATCAAGTATTTGACATAATATTTTTAGGAAATCAATAGTGAACATCTATTTTTGAACCCGTACAAGTTTTAAATAGGCCATTGCTTCCTTGTGGATACGACCCGCTCCTCATTGAGTGGTTGATTTCTATTATTTTGATTTACGATTTTCCATCACTTGCATACTAAAACATGACATTATTTATGCAAAACAACGAAAGCAAAAACTGACCCATCAAATGGAGCCGTTGCTGAGGTGGCAACAAGCTTAATTAACTCGTAATTATTCATTTGTTCATGTTGATTTAAATTGAGGCATATTTAACTTGTTTTATCTGATTTGGTGCGAGGTACATATATTACATACGAGTTGTCGCATCGGCCTCAACAATGCCGTGGTGGGATTCCACCAATTAGAGGGACTGAGCTTCGCATCTTGGTGGACCTTGTGGCCACCTCTGAGATAATCACAGGAGCTTGTGGAGCTTGACCCCACATGCATAGGGACACATGAAGGACCATCTAGGAGGAGTCTTCCTCTTAGAATTTTGATTTTGCATTTTAGAATAGACTCTTTAGGTTTAGTTTAGTTGTTTGTTTTCTCTCCCTTGTATCCTGGGGCCAGTTTTAGGGGTTTGTTCCCCAACTTTCTTTTAGGCCCGTGTTGGGTAACATTTTGGGAGCTTATTTCCTTTTCCTTAGATTTTTACTTTCTTTTATGGATTGATTTTATTTTTCTTGCTTTCGCATAAGTAGCTAAAAAAACAAATGAGCTGCCTACTAGAAGCTACCTACCTTAAGACAACCATTTAGGTGTGAATGAGCAGCCTCTAGATTTTATTTATTTGCGTGCATCTTGCATTGCTGATTACTGGAGGGAAGGTACATCCTCTTTCTTTGCATTCTATATTGTTCACACATGTGCATTTGGATTTAATTGCAAGACCACCTAATTGAATTGAAAAGATCTAACAAGTGGTCACATATTTTATTGAAAAAGGACTTTAAGTTAAGGAGGAACACTAAAAACCAAGGGCTTGAATTGAGACATTGTGCTACGGTTCAAAATTCAAAACTAAAAATTTTTACGATGTATGCACACTTGTATCTCTTGCACCACAACACACATTTAGACACTCCTAGGTCTTGGAACTACTAGGACAAGAGCCCTCCTACCGTTGGATTCTGAAGTGTTCAAAACTTGAGATCAAAGGTTTTTAACTCCAAAGAGGGGGATACCCTGTCACAGATTTTTGGGGGTAGCTACGAAGCACTGCAAAAGCACAGCTTCAAAAGAAGGCTTATGCCTACTTGCATCCCTCGATCTTTCTTCTCTAGAGTTGCTCTACCATTTGAGATTTAGGGAAGAGTACTTAAGCTCCAACTAGGCCTTTTTAGGCATTTCGTAGTTGACAATAGGCATGTAATTGATTGGGCAACTTGCTTTGTCACCTACAATTTGAATTAAAGTCAAAAACCTAAATTTGTAAAGACCTAACAAGTCCTTTTGAATTGTGTTTGTAGTGCATGCTTGGTAGGCGATCTCTTAGGAGACAACTTGTGTTTGATCCTGAACCTGAAAGAATCCTAAGAAGGGACCACCCAAGGGAAGAAATGGCAAGTCAAAGGAGCCTTAAGGAATATTTCATTCCGACCAATCAAAATGGCCCTACACTACGTACACCTGGAGGGGACAATCCTTATGAGATCAAAAGCAGTACCATATCCTTGCTGCCCTCCTTTTATGGTACTGCTAGGGAAGACCCTTACAAGCATATAAAGGAATTCACCGAGGTCTGTTCCATAGTGAAGCTGTAGGGCGTTACTGATGATGCCCAAATACGGACCCTCTTTCCTTTCTCTCTCAAGGACAAAGCCAAGTATTGGTATCATACCATAAATGATATTAACACTTGGGATGCCTTGAAGAAGGTTTCTAAAAAAGTACTTCCTTATGAGAAAAACTAATCACTTTAGGAGGGAAATTTTGAGTTTTTCTCAAAAGGATGGGGAAGCATTCCATGATGCATGCGAGCGCTTTAATGACCTATTGAGACTTTGCCCACATCACCAGGTGCCTAAGTGGCAACTGGTTGAAACGTTCTACACCGGACTTAATGATTCGCACAGGCAGACTATGGATGGTGCTTGTGCAGGAACCTATCTATCTAAGACTGAGGATGAAGCTTGGAACCATTTTGATACTTTGAGTGAGAATTCTATTCACTTGAATTCTACCTACATGGATGAAAACCCACTCTCATGCAAAGAAAGTTGGAGGCAAATGAGGCAAGGGACACTGATGGGAACATCATCATGAGCCTTAACTAGCTCTTTTCGACCCAATGAAGTCAATAAATGCTCTTGCATAACCAACTAAAGGTCATAATTCACTGTATAAGCATTTTGAGGGAAAAATAAGAAACTAGGGTTAAAATTGCAATTTTACCAATGCAATACAACCACGAGTTTTCTCAAGGGCTGAATAAAGGTCAAATGGTCTTAATAAGATAACAAGTGGGTAGGATTAGACATAAAAGGGTTTGTGAGTATTCTGAGAATTAAATGACTTTTGAAATCCTAAAAATAGATCCACTTAATTAACGAAGGTTCTGGTCAGGATAAAATTCACTTAAACCCTTTAAAAATCATAGAAAAATATTCTCTAAGGTTTAGTACATTCAATTTGACCATCAAAACTCATCTTGGCCTAGAATGGAGTCCCAGATCGATATTTACCCTAATTTGGGTTCTTGCATAAATTACCAAGTCAAAAGTGGTCAAAACCAAAATCCAACTTCACCATTGTATTCCTTAGGTTGAAATTACATTTGTACCAAAATTTGGACCTAAGATGAGTTTGCCTTAACCTAGTTTGCAAAGAGGTCCTGTCTGCTTACACTTATACCCCTAACTTTAAAAAACCATTGCATTCAACCCCCTAACTTCTTCATCATCTTCACAATTAGGTCCCTCCACCATTATCGTGGAGGAAATCTACTCCAGCGACCTTTGACAAGTGATTGCTCCTTAATTGCTTGGAGAATCTCCTCCAAAATTGGAAGAGAGATTCACTGAGAAATCCTCTCCAATATGAACCCAATTAGATGCCCTGATTCTTTTCCAATCTCTCATGAAAATGCATGAGAGATTTGGTTCACTTGAAGTTTCCTTCTCCAGTGTGCTTTTTAAGCTTGGGAAGCTTGCTTCCGAAGCTCAAAAACCCCTCTGATGACCTATAAAAGACTCCCCAAGGTCCAATCGTTCCCCTTAGCTTGAAATTGGGCTGGAATCCCCCTATTCCTCTCTCTCCTTCGACCGCAACACTCCGCAAGCTTCGGTGGTCTCTCCATACCTCTTCTCGTCGTCCATCTACCATAACTTCAGCGTATTCACCTTCTCCACCGTCCTCCGTGTCGAGCAATACCAGCCATCGCCGTCCTTTCCCTATCTTCGTCGCTGCCTCTCCTACAGAAGTTCACCTTCCCCACGTCCGGCAACCACGCCGGTGTGGGATCTCTATCCCTTTTCATCCTTAGAGTAGGTTTCTAAGTTCCCTCTCTCTCATACTTTCTTCCCCTCTCTCTATTTCCCAAAATCGCCCACCAACACTATTAAACACCATCATCTCCTCCATCTCCGGTGACTCCTTTGGCGAGGTGTTCCCATTGCTACGCATTTCCATCGCCTCGCCGACCACCCTAAAACCTCCACCACACATCCCTGATCATTTCCCCTCACTCCATTTGCTCCATCATCCACCCAAACACCTTCCCGAATAGACCCACTCTCACCGACCTTTCCCTTCACTGTCTGGCCACCACAGCCACCCTCACTCCATGCCACAGCTACCGTTACATTTGCCTTGCTGATGAGAGCCTCATCATGAGCCATAACTAGCTCATTTTGACATAATAAAGAGAATAAAAGCTCCTACATAACCTAAAAGAGGGCTTAATTGGAGAAATAAGTGTTCTGAGAAGAAAACATGAAATAAAGGTTAAAACTGTAATTTTACCATTGTAGTACATAAACGAGATTTCTCAGAGGCAAAACATAGGTCAAAAGGTCTAAATAAGATAAAAAGTGGGTTGATTCAATCAGACATGGGTTCATGTGCAATCTTGGAATTAAATGACATTTGGTAACCCTAAAATAGACCCGCTTAATTCAACAAGGTTCCGGTCAGGATAAAAATCAAGTAAACCATCTAAAATTCATGTAAAAATATTCTCTATAGTTTAGAACATTCAAATTGGCCTTTGGAACCTAGTTTGACCTAGCATAGGGCCCTACCTCATTAATTGACTTAATTTGGATTTTTACGCAAAATATCCAGTCAAACGTGGTCAAACCTAAATTCCAACTTCACCATTGGATTCCTTAGGTCCAAATTAGGTTTGTACGAAAATTTGGATCTAAGGGGAGGTCATCTTGACCTACTTTTCAATTTAGTACACCCAAATTACATTTTGCTCCCTAACTTTTGAAAATCATCGTAGAGCCCCCTAACTTCCTCGCCAACCTTGCAATCAGGTCCTTCCACCATTATTGGGGCAGAATCCTTCTCCGGCGAGGATTAGAGAGGGAATACTCTCTGATTCCTAAGAGATTCCCTCCCAGAAATGGAAGGGAGATTCTCTGAGGAATTCCCTCCCATCTGAGGCCTGCCATGATCTCTGATTTGATCCCAATCTCTCGTGAGAACGCACGAGAGATTTGGGTATCCACCCACTTTCCTTCTCCGGCGAGCCGTCGGAGATGGATACGTGCCCTCCAAGCTCTGAACACACGGCCCAATAACTATAAGAGAACCCCCAAACCCGGCCGCTCATTTTCAGCTCGACCTTGCTGGGGTTTCAGCTTATATTCGTCTCTTCCTTCCCGGCCAGGGTACCCAGCGAGCTCCGGTGAGCTTTCTCTCCTTTCCTCTTCGCTCTGCCACAAAACCAGTGGTAGAGACTTCTTCCTGATTCTCCTCCACGTCGCGCAATACCTGTGCACGCTGCCTCAACCCCGTCGTCGCCGCCGTCTTCCTTCACTGGGCAGCTTCTTCTCCGGCGACAGCAAGTACAGCTATCCACCTCTCCGTCCCCCTTCGTCCTTGTAGTTAGGTTTAAACTATTCTCCTCTATCCCCTCTTTCATTCCCCCCACCTTATTTCATCAATAGACCCTCGACCGTCGCTGACCACCGCCATCTTCCTCACCTCCGACCAACCTCCGGCGAATCGCTCCCATCTCTCCACACTTCCGCACGACTCGCCGACCAACTCAGAGGCTCTGCCTCACCTCACCGAGCAACCTCCGCCCATCCACCATCCCTCTACGCCTCCACCACAGCCCCCCGAACACACCCACACCTCAGGTCATAGGGCGACCTAGGCACGCACGCCTAGGCCACCCCGCAACCTGCTGCACGTCGCACCACCTTCACCGTGCCACGACGAAGGTCTGCAGGTGGTTTTATTAGGCCAATAGGCCATATTCATGCATGACAGGATCGGAGCTGTAGCCGCCATTGACGACAGTTGAAGAAGCTCCAAGCTTGCTCCAGGCTTCAGGACGTCCAGGCTTCAGGTGCTGCGCATAGGGCAGGTCTCGCGAAGATCGTTGCTCCAGAAATCAATGCCAACAGTGGCCGCAGCTGTGGCAATTGCACGAAGGTTCTGCGGGCACGCGCGAGAGCGGGGCAGGACTAATAGTCCCACATCAGCAATCTACAATGCGCAGGTATGCTTTAAATTGATTTTGTGTTATACGCTTATCGCCTCCGAACGCACAGGGGTGAGGTCCCTCACCCAACGCACGCTCGCCTCGTCCGCGGTTTCACCTCGCGGATCAGATGGGCTCTGACCCGACCCTATCTGAGCACACCTCGCGCATCACCCTCACGCCGGTGCGCCTGGTCCTGGATGCGAAGCCCGACCCGATTACCCGCGACTCTGGGAGAGCGTCCTGAGAGAGATTTGCAGAGAGAGAGAGACGTGCGGGTAGAGGAACAGGGTAGGTTTTGCTCCCTTGTGCAGGCAGGCTGAGAGTTGAAGAGAAGAGACTTAGCCGCAGGAAGGAGAAGAGGAGTAGAAGAAGAAGAAACTCTTTAGAAGAGACTGAGCAAGGCAGAGAAGCAAAAGAAGCAAAGGCAGGAAGAAGATCAAGGAAGAAGAAGACCTGTAGATCAAAAGAAAAGAAAAGAAGAGCCTACGCAGAAGAAGAAGGTAGAAGAAAGAAGTAAGGAGAAGAGAAGGAGCAGAAGAACTCTAAAGAAGAGACTGAGCAAGGCAGAGAAGGAGAAGAAGAAAGGCTGCAGAGAAGAAACAGAAGACTAAGGAAGAAGAAGAAGCCTTCGTAGAAGAAAGAAGAGAAGGAAGAAGAGAGAGAGACTGCAGAGAAGAAAGATAGACCAAGACAGAAGAGAAAGAAAGCAAGATCAGAAGAAGAAGAATCATCAAAGAAGGGAAAACACTTTTAGGACGTCTGATCTTATGATCAGACGTCCAATTTTACTCTTTTGCCTGGATTACTTTTTAAATGCATTTGAATTAAACTTTTGAGTAAATTAGAGTGTTCAATTACATTTGAGATTAGTAGTAAATTCCGATTGCTCCCTGTGTTCGACCTCGGATACTCCGATTTTCGAGTAATAAAAACTTTTATTTGTTGACAACGCTTGATCACCTATACTACGACGCAATAACTGTTAAAACACGATCGAGTCTGGTCGCTTCAACAAAATGGCATCGTTGCCGGGGAGCAACACGCAATTTATCACTAGTCTCTACATTCTTTTTATCATATTGAACACTAACTTGCCCTACTTTACTTTGTTGTGATCTTGCAGGTATTTCACGAGAAAATCCCTCCCGCAAGTCAACCACTCCAGGGCAGGTAATTTCTTCCTTAAACCATCCCCTAATCCTGAAAAGACAAAAGGAAGAAAATCAATTTAGGAATCAATTGCCTTCTTTATATAGTAATCACCATCTTTAAGGCAAACGTTTCCTAATTTTGCGAAATTTTTTTAATTCTTCTTGAAGTTGGAGCGATTTTTTTAGATTCTATCCCACAAATTCATGTGCCTCATAGAAATAACGCTTAATCTCTGTGGACAACATGCTTCTTGCTTTCAAGTCCAAAGAGAATTTCTGTGAAAAAGAAAAAAGGATTGGAAATAGAACTGAATTAGGGTTTCTACAGTAGGATCTTGGAGTGTTAGTCACACATGCCTGCATAAAAGGAAATAACCTTCCTGCATCAGTGTGTCACCCAAGACCTTGATTGAAGAGATCTAAACAAGACAAACCCTAAGAAAAATTGAGTTCTAAAATCACTTGAATCTTAAAATTTTTGGACCTAACAACCTGGGAGTCAAATCAGGGTGATCTCTAGGCTCCAAACCTAGAATCATTCTGCCATCTATAGGACAGGTCAGGTGAAGTTGACCCCTTGGGTCAACCAACCTCTAAATTAGGTCACAATATCAAAACATCTAAAGTTCAAGTGAGTACCCTAAAGCACCTTTGAAATAAAAGTGGTAGACTTAAGAGGTCAAGGTCCCCATTCTGGTCTACTTGGAATCTCAGTGACAAGAGAGGTCGGGTGGGGGAAACCCTGTAACCCGTGGGGATGCTCTACCGTGTAGGGGTCTTTGTGGGACTCTCCCTCTCTGGCTACCCAGGTAATTCTCAGGTGGACGATCTTCTGATCCAGGGGTCCATCCGCCCCGAACCTCCATAGTCATCCAAACGTCTTTGGGTGTCTTGATTGGGTCAAAAATATCTCCAGTCCCTCATCATTTCTCTTTAGAGCACACACACACATTTTCAATGGGACTCATTATTCAGATCTAATCGCTTCATAACTTGATCTTAACTCTAATTCTACATCTTGATTCCACCACCTGATCCAAATATGCAGCCAAACCACTTAGGACCACCATTCAAGAAACCTGAATATCAGAGATCCATGAGTGATAAAATGATTGAGGATGCCATGAAATTTTATGAAAGTGAAGAAACCTCAACACCAGTAGGAAACATTCAGGTTGATGTCCCAACAACCACAACCTTTATCATAACTTGTGCCCAAGTACTATTAGCAGAAGCCACAAAAGGATCAACCCGTGACTTGATTATTACTACATACATTGAGATAGAAAAACTACACAATATTGAATACCTTCAATGTATGACAAATCCTCAACTTTCGAAGCAACACCAAGATAGTCTTGAAAAATAGGAAGAGATAATGAGATTAGTAAAACAAGTTATTGACCAGAAGTACCCGTATGTACCACAAACAGAGGAGGAACTATCTTGGGACAACATCGAGGATCAATCTGATCTCGGGTTTGAGGCACAAAATGGTTGTGGATTCCCAACCCAGATAGAATACAATGTGCCGGATATTGAAGAAGGTTGGGAAGCTCCAAATGCAGGAAAATACAATGTTGAGCCCATTTCAGAATCCCAAAACTCCTGCAAGAATGAGAGTAGAACTGAACCTCTCGAGGGTGTAAATTCCGTCCCTTATTCTGATAAGGTGACCCTCGAAGGTTATTCAGACCTAGATTTTAGTAATTCAACCCACATCCTAAGCCTAGAACCTAGATCGAAAACATATTTTGAAGATTTCAAGGCCCCATATGAAGAAGATCAATCTTTCAATGAAGTATATGATTTTGGGCCTCGATTTGATGAATATCCCTCGCCAACATCCTCAAAGGAACTAATCGATTTTTCGGAAGTCATGCCAATCTACGACATAGAAATCGAGGAGTTGGACGAGCGGGGTTTCAATTGGGTCTGCCCTACTAACTTAGAACTTGAGCCTCTACCAGATAGGGACACCCTTTTAAGCTTAGAATTCACATTTAGGCTAGACCTCAGTCAGGCTACTGAATCTACAACATATGATTTATTCTATGGTGGAACTCATGATCTTGAATCTCATTCAAACTTTGATTTTTGCAAACTCTCCGACGATTTCGAATCGGACCATAACATCGGAGAGAATCTGCCTCCTGATTATAACATGCCAATTCTCTTTGAAGCCACCTGCTCCACATATACAGAATCAATCAAAACCCATTCCCTACCCCGACCTGCAATCGGACTCAATTTCTATTCCGATTCACCTCTCACTAAGCCGTTTGCAGATGATTCAACTTCATATCTATATTGGGTATCGGGCATTAATCAGACCGAAAAATAGGAGCCTACATTCTTTGATCACCCCTGTAGGGATTCCACACCTTACATTGATTATTTTTCGGAACCCTACTCTGACCAGGCTGAGTCGACTCAGCCGAAACCCGAGTTTTCACTTCCATATCCATTAGAATTTCACTACATATGGTGGGTTCCGCATCTGTTGATCTACATCTATCAACCCACCAGACTTATTGGGTTTGGGCTGCATCATCAGCCGACTGATCTTAACAAGCACCTGGTTGGATCAACCAGGCTCTTAATCAAGATGCTTGTTTTACAAAATTCCGCTGATTTGACCACTCCCTCTCCACCCCATTTTCCACTCGGCTGAAGGCATTAAATTTAGCGCTTAACGGGAGGCAACCCGTCATCCCAAAAATAGAGACCCGTCTGATTATCCATCTGTACTCCACATCCATTGCACCTTGAGTTCAGCCTTAGACAGTTGATACCACCTCTGGTACACTTATCAGAGCTTGAAATCATCTGCATCATTCATTTTCGACCCATTCACCCACCCGATGTATCCTGTTCTAAGTCCCTGACCTCAACACTATTTCACACCCTCCGTTTACAATGAGGACATTGCAAAACTTAGGCATGGGGGGGTGATAAAGTGCATACATACAGAACCAAGAAAAAGTCAGGAGTCTCACACACAAAAAAATTTTTTGCATATGTCAAAAACACAAAAAAATTGAAAAATTATGAAAAAGAACAAAAAAATGGGGGAGGGAGGAAATTTTGTGAGCCACATATTCATAAGAAGGAAAAGAGCAAAAATGACAAAAAGGAGCACAAAATGAGAAAGAAAAGAAATAGTCATTAGTAAAAGATTAAGGAATTAACTGAAGTTCTAGGCCAGATCAAGAAAAGAAATAAAAGAAAAAGTGCTAAGTAGATATAACAAGAGATTAGCGGGAATGCTGGTCTTAGGCCTCTTGGGCTAGATTCTTTAGCTTAAAAATTCACGTATCCGCTAAAATCTGGATAATCCTCAAGAGGTTGAGGAAAATGCGAAGCCTAAGTATTAGGTCTAAGGCTTGGGAAGTGTTCGGCCTCGTTAACTAACTTTCTATTTGCGGGATTCGGTAACCTAAGCACCCCAAATTCACACACAGTCTGGTTTAGTGTGCATAAATATCCAAATCACGCAAAAGCGTTTAATATTCTGAAAAAGTCACCTAGATTAGGAGCAGCCAATCAACACAAGTTGATTTGGACGAGTTCCCAGCGCGGAGAGGTGGGAAATTCCCCTCGAAGATGCATAACAATATATCGTCTCCTCAGTGCTTGTCTCTTAAGATATTTAAATATCCTACTGGGGGCATGTAAGCACTCTACTGGTTCAGATACCATGGGCGGCATTATCACGAAATGTCGATCGCCAGGGTCTGAATTCGGCCATGGAACGCCATGGGCGGGATTATCTCAAAATCTCAAAAGCCAAGGTTCTGGGGGTTGCCATGGGCGGTGCTATCTCGAAGCATTGATAGCCAGGAACCCTTGAGGATTGATGATGGGGACGAGGAATCCGATACAGACTGTGTTGAGAAGCTAATCCGAAGCTAGAAATAAAAAGAAAAAGAGAGAGAAAAGTTCTCCAAACAAATAAATCCTCTATCTCTCTTACAAAAACGCACTGTAAACTGAACTTAGGCTAAGAATGTCTCAAGCACGGGTGCTTTAACTGCGGAATCCAACAAACCCTAGGTTAGTTTCTGTGGGCCTTAGAAACCTTTGCGGAGGATTGAGGCTAAAGCAGAACAAGTCCGGATTTTGGTTGGTACTTGAATACCTCTAGGCCTATTGTCGGCATTCCTACCTAATCACAAAAGAAAAAGAAAATCACTTACACTCAGGGTCTAGAACAGAAGTTAAAACCTTGAAATTTTGCTAAGGGACTAGCAAAACCTAGGCATGGGGGTATGATGAGAGCCTCATCATGAGCCATAACTAGCTCATTTTGACATAGTAAAGAGAATAAAAGCTCCTACATAACCTAAAAGAGGGCTTAATTGGAGAAATAAGTGTTCTGAGAAGAAAACATGAAATAAAGGTTAAAACTGTAATTTTACCATTGCAGTGCATAAACGGGATTTCTCAGAGGCAAAACATAGGTCAAAAGGTCTAAATAAGATAAAAAGTGGGTTGATTCAATCAGACATGGGTTCATGTGCAATCTAGGAATTAAATGACATTTGGTAACCCTAAAACAGATCCGCTTAATTCAACAAGGTTTCGGTCAGGATAAAAATAAAGTAAACCATCTAAAATTCATGTAAAAATATCCTCTATGGTTTAGAACATTCAAATTGGCCTTTGGAACCTAGTTTGACCTAGAATAGGGTCCTAGCTCATTAATTGACCTAATTTGGGTTTTTATGCAAAATATCCAGTCAAACGTGGTCAAACCTAAAATCCAACTTCACCATTGGATTCATTAGGTCCAAATTAGGTTTTTACCAAAATTTGGACCTAAGGGGAGGTCATCTTGACCTACTTTGCAATTTAGTACACCCAAATCACATTTTGGTCCCTAACTTTTGAAAATCATCGCAGAGCCCCCTAACTTCCTCGCCAACCTTGCAATCAGGTCCTTCCGCCATTATTGGGGCAGAATCCTTCTCCGGCGAGGATTAGAGAGGGAATACTCTCTGATTCCTCAGAGATTTCCTCCCAGAAATGTTAGGGAGATTCTCTGAGGAATTCCCTCCCATCTGAGGCCAGCCATGATCTCTGATTTGATCCCAATCTCTCGTGCGAACGCACGAGAGATTTGGGTATCCACCCACTTTCCTTCTCCGGCGAGCCGTCGGAGAGAGATACGTGCCCTCCAAGCTCTGAACACACGGCCCAATGCCTATAAAAGAACCCCCAAACCCGGCCGCTCATTTTCAGCTCGACCTGGCCGAGGTTTCACCTCAGATTCGTCTCTTCCTTCCCGACCAGGGTACCCAGCGCTCCAACGAGCTTTCTCTCCTTTCCTCTTCACTCTGCCACAAAACCAATGGTAGAGACTTCTTCCTGATTCTCCTCCGCGTCGCCCAATACCCGCGCACACCGCCTCAGCCCCATCATAGCCGCCATCTTCCCCCATTGGGCAGCTTCTTCTCCGGCGACAGCAGGTACAGCTGTCCGCCTCTCCATCCCCCTTCGTCCCTGTAGTTAGGTTTAAACTATTCTCCTCTATCCCCTCTTTCATTCCCCCCACCTTATTTCATCAATCAACCCTCGACCATCGCTGACCACCGCCATCTTCCTCGCCTCCGACCAACCTCCGACGAATAGCTCCCGTCGCTCCACACTTCCGCATGACTCGCCGACCAACTCAGAGGCTCCACCTCACCTCACCGAGCAACCTTCGCTTATCCACCATCCCTCTACGCCTCCACCACAGCCTCCTGAACACACCCACACCTCCGATCATAGGGCGACCTAGGCACGCACGCCTAGGCCGCCCCGTGACCTGCTGCACGTCGCACCACCTTCGCCGTGCCACGGCGAAGGTCTGCAGGTGGTTTGATTAGGCCAATAGGCCGTATTCATGCACGACAGGATCGGAGCTGCAGCCGCCATTGACGACAGTTGAAGAAGCTCCAAGCTCGCTCCAGGCTTCAGGACGTCCAGGCTTCAGGTGCTGTGCATTGGGGCAGGTCTCGCGAAGATCGTTGCTCCAGAAATCAATGCCAACAGAGGCCGTAGCTGTGGCAATTGCACGAGAGCGGGGCAGGAGTAATAGTCCCACATCGGCAATCTACAACGCGCAGGTATGCTTTAAATTGATTTTGTGTTATACGCTTATCGCCTCCGAACGCACAGGGGTGAGGTCCCTCACCCAACGCACGCTTGCCTCATCCGCGGTTTCACCTCGCGGATCAGGTGGGCTCCGACCCGACCCTATCTGAGCACAGCTCGCGCATCACCCTCACGCCTGTGCGCCTGGTCCTGGATGCGAAGCCCGACCCGATTACCTGCGGCTCTGGGAGAGCGTCCTGAGAGTGATTTGCAGAGAGAGAGAGACGTGCGAGTAGAGGAACAGGGTGGGTTTTTCTCCCTTGTGTAGGCAGGCTGGGAGTTGAAGAGAAGAGACTTAGCTGCAGGAAGGAGAAGAGAAGGAGCAGAAGAAGAAGAAACTCTTTAGAAGAGGCTGAGCAAGGCAGAGAAGCAAAAGAAGCAAAGGCAGGAAGAAGATCAAGGAAGAAGAAGACCTGTAGATCAAAAGAAAAGAAAAGAAGAGCCTACACAGAAGAATAAGGCAGAAGAAAGAAGTAAGGAGAAGAGAAGGAACAGAAGAACTCTGAAGAAGAGGCTGAGCAAGGCAGAGAAAGAGAAGAAGAAAGGCTGCAGAGAAGAAACAGAAGACCAAGGAAGAAGAAGAAGCCTTCGCAGAAGAAAGAAGAGAAGGAAGAAGAGAGAGAGACTGCAGAGAAGAAAGATAGACCAAGACAGAAGAGAAAGAAAGCAAGATCAGAAGAAGAAGAATCATCAAAGAAGGGAAAACACTTTTAGGACGTCTGATCTTGTGATCAGACGTCCAATTTTACTCTTTTGCCTGGATTACTTTTTAAATGCATTTGAATTAAACTTTTGAGTAAATTAGAGTGTTCAATTACATTTGAGATTAGTAGTAAATTCTGATTGCTCCCTGTGTTCGACCTCGGATACTCCGATTTTCGAGTAATAAAAACTTTTATTTGTTGACGACGCTTGATCACCTATACTATGATGCAATAATTGTTAAAACACGATCAAGTCTGGTCGCTTCAACACTTGCCATGGAGATCGTGCTAAGCATTTTGACGTGGCCATGAGGCCCCTTTCTTGATTTCAGGTAGCAGGCCCAAGACCCGCCATTGCTGTCGAGCTTTGAGCAAGCTTCAGGCTGCTCCATGGTGTCTTTGCTCTAGGAGATACCTCCAAGCTATGCAAACTTGAGGTGTGCATGTGTCCAAGTCCTTACGTAAGGGCCTCAGCAGCTACAGCCTCTCCAAATTGGCCAAGCACCCTACTGCTGCACTACGCAGAAGAAAGGTGGGACATTTAGTCCCACCTCGGATACGAAGAGACGTCTGCAGCCGTATAAGTTGACTTTGTGCCACCAGCTGTTCGCCTCCAAACACTGAGGGTGAGTTCCTCCTCCCCTTCACTCAGACTCATCCGCGACACCTCACCTGCAGACTGGGCCGATCCGACTACCCGCCTGATCTACACTCCTCGCTCATCATCACATGTCGGTGAGCTTGGACCCGGGTATGTGTTAGGTCCGATTACCTGACCGACTATGGCTCTGGGAGAGCGAGACTGAAATAGAAAGAGAGAAAGAGAGAGGAGAGTTGTGCAGGGGAAGGGGGGTTTTTGCTCTGAGAAGATTGGCTCCAACACTTAGCCAGATTCTAAGATAGGAGAGCCAAGGGAAGAAGAGAAGAAGAGGAGGACCGTAGGGCTTAAGGTAGAAGAAAAAGAAGTGAAGGAAGGTCAGAGAAACAAAGAAGAAGAAGCAAGCCTGAGAAGAAGAGCAAAAGAGAAGGACATAGCAAAGATAGAGAAAGAAGAAGAAAGAAGCAGAAGAAGAGTTAAAGAAAAGAAGAAGAGGGATTGCTGAGCTGAAGGCCTGAGAAGAATAGAAGAAGGAAGAGCAAAGCAGGGATAGAGAAGAAGAAGAAGAATCATAGAAATCATAGAAAGAGAAGAAGAAAATAAGAGGGGTACTGTATCAAACGTCATTTAAGATGTTTGATTACAAAATTAGATGTCTAATTTCATATTCCCTTCTTTAGTACATTTGAGTAATTATTCTATGTATTAGACTTATAATTGGTGATTCAAATCACCATTATTTTGTCTAAAGTTCCTTTTTACTCTTCATATACTCATATGCTTTACATTCCTAATTAGTTTTTGAGTAATATTTTGTGTTCAAATTACATTAATTGATTGAGATTAGTGTGTGAATTCCATTTGCTTTCTGTGTTCGACCTCAGAACTTTTTCGAGTAATAAAAATTATATTTATTTTCAGCGATTTCGACTATACTGCAACGTGACACTCTTAAACATCGATTTCGCCTTGCAAACATTTTGGCGTCGTTGCCAGGGAGCAATGCACAATTCACCACTATTCTCTGCATTATTTGATTATATTTGAGCACTAACTTGCCCTATTTGCTTTATTGTGATTTTGCGAGGTACTTCACGAGGAGATCTTCCACACAAATCAACCATTCCAGGGCAGGTAACTTCCTTATTCTTCCCTAATCAACCTCATAATCTTGGAAAGACAAAAAAGGAAATAATCAATTAGGAATCACCTGCCTTATTTTTCTTAGTAATTATCATTTAAAAGGCAAGTTTCCTGATTTACGAATGTTTTTCAAATCTCATTGAAGTTGAAGCGATTATGTTTAGAGATCCTACCCCAAATTTCCTGTGCCTATTAGGGACTACACTTAAACTCTAATCTTCTTGGACTATGCACTTCTTGTTTGAAGTCCAAGGAGAACATTTTTGAAGATCAAAGTGGACTTGGAAATAAATCCAATTAGGGTTTCTGCATTAGGATTTTGGAGTGCTAATTCACACTTGCCTGCATAAAAAGAAACAAACCCACCCGCATTTGTGTACTAGCCAAGCCCTTGATTGAAAAGATCTAATCAAGATAAACCCTAAAATCAGGCTCTAAAATCACTTGAACCCTAAAATCCTTGGACCTAATAACCTGATAGTCAAATCAGGGTAATTTCTAGGTCTTGACCTACAACTCATTCTGCCATCTTTAGGGTAGGTCAGGTTAAGTTTCTCTACATTATAGGCCGACCAACCTCCAAATTAGGTCACAAGTCAAATCAACTGCTAATTCAAGTGAAAACAAAGGCACAAAATAGGACATAAAACTAGCAGACTTAAGAGGTCAAGTTATCCATTTTGGTCTACTTGGACCTTAGTGACAAGGAAGGTCAGGTGGGGGAAACCCTGTAACCCATGGGGGCACTCTACCATGTAGGGGTCTTTGTGGGACTCTCCCTTCCTGGCTACCCAGGTAATTCTCAGGTGGACGACTTTCTGATCCAGGGGTGTCATCCGCCCCGAACCTCTATAGTCATCCAAAAATCTCTGGGTGCCTTGATTTGGTCAATATCACATCCAGTCTCTCATCCCTTTTATTTAGATCACACACACAGATTTTCTTAGGGAGTTCTATTCAAATCAAATCACTTCATTCTAAATCTAAATTTTGATTCTACATCTTGATTCCACCATCTGATCCATAATGCAGCCTGGCTACTTAGGAAAACCATTGAAGAAACCTAAATCTCAAAGATCTATGAAAGATAGAATGGTTGAGGATGCCCTTAGATTTTATGAGATTGACTACAAAACCTCAAAACCTATTGCAAACATTCAGGTTAATGTATCAACAACAACAACCTTCATCATACACTGTGCCCAATTATTATTAACAGAAGCAACAAATGGATCAACCTAGGATATTCTCATAATAGGATACATCGAGATAGAAAAATTGCATAACTTTGAATATCTTCAATCCATGACAAATTCTGTACTTTGGGAAAAACACCAAGATGATCTTGAAAAATAGGAAGAAGTGATGAAAGTCTTGAAACGAGTTATTGATCAAAAATACCCATACATGCCCCAAACAGTTACTGAAACATCTTGGAATAATATTGAAGATCAACATGACTTCCCAAATCCCCGGTTTGAGACACATGGTTGTTGTGGATTCCCAACCTAGATGGAATATGATATGCCTGATCTTGAAATAGCTTGGGAGGTCCCAATTGCAGGAGAACACAATTTTGAGCCAACCCTAGAAAACCAAAACCCTGGTTCACCAAGCATAGAATTCCTAGACTCCTATAATAATGAGTTTGAATCAGAACCTCTCGAGGGTGTAAATTCCGCCCCTTACTCTTATAAGGTGACCCCTGAAGGCAATTCTGACCTAGATTCTAGTAATTCAACCCACATCCTTAGCCTAGAATCTGGATATGAATCTTCTTGGGATAATTACAAGGCCCTGTATGACGAAAATCAAAGTTTGAATTTGGATTATGATTATGAGCCTTTATTTGATGAATGTACCTCTCCAACATCCTCAAAAATATAGATTGATTTTTTGGAAGTCACACCAATCTACGATACAAAAACTGAGAGTTGGAAGAGTGTGGTTTTGATTGGGTCATCCCTACAAGCCAAACACCCAAGCCCAGACCCAATAGGGACATCTTTTTAAGCTCAAAATCTACGAATAGGCTAGACCCAAGTCATGTTGCTGAGTCTACATCTTGTGATTTACTCTATGGTGGAACCTCTGATCTCGAATTAAATTCAGAACTTTATTCTCGCTAGTTCTCCGACGATTTCGAATCTTACTATGATTATGGAGAACCTTTGTTTCCTGACAACTACAAGCCAATCTACGACCTCAGCACACATGATCCATTCTTCGACTCTGACTCTGAGGTCCCTAATCCCGAGATCACTGATTCAAAATCAGGTTCCATTTAGATGGAATCATTTCTTTTTGATACTTAGGAATCAGAAATGGAAATTGCCAAGAGTGTCTACAATCCAGAGTTCGAATCGTTTCTTGACTCCGATTTCTTTCATCCTATAAGCACTCTTCAGGCATTTACCTTTAAGTTTAATGGCTACTATGAGGACTCTCTAAATGAACCCACCTTTAATTCTTTTTTAGATGAACCCTCACACACAATTCTTAATGATGCCACCTCCTCTACATATATAAAACCTATTCAAACCCGTTTTCAACCCCAACCCGCAATCGGACTCAATTTCTACTTTGATTCTCCTCTCGATCTGGTTGCAGATGATTCTCCTTCACATTCAAATCAGGTTTTAGACATCGATCAGACTACAAATCACACCCCATCCTTCTCTGATAACTCATGTAGGGTTCCTACATCCTCCATTGATTCTTTTTCATTTAAGGACCCCTACTCTGATCAGGCTGATTCAACTCAGCCAAACCCTAGCTATACACTTCCATACCCTTTTGAGCTCCAAAGTATATGGTGGGTTCCACATCTCTTGATCGACATTTATCAACCCACCAGATTGATTGGATTTGGGCTGCATCATCAGCCTGTTGATCTGAACAAGCACCTGGTTGGACCAACCAGGCTTTTGATCAAGGTGCTTGTTCTGCAAAACTCATCTGATTTAACCACTCCTTCTCCATACCAGTTCCCACTCGGCTAAAGGCATTGAATTTAGCACTTAACGAGAGGTAACTCGTCATTCCAAAAAAATCAAGATCCTTCTGATTATCCTTTTGTACTTCATGTCTATTGCACCCTGAGTTCGATCTTAGAATAGTTGATCCTACCTCTGGTACATGTGCCAAAGCTTGAAATCATCTGCAACAGTCATTCCCGACTCGTTCACCCACCCGATAATCCTGTTCAAATTCCTGAACACAAAACTGTTTCACACCGTCCATTTACAATGAGGACATTGCAAAACTTAGGCATGGGGGGGTGGTAAAGTGCAAGCATTCAAAAATCAAAGTTTGGAAGGGTTCTCACAAAAAAATTGCATATTCCAAAAATACCAAAAAAATAAAAAAATCTTGAAAAAGAACAAAAAATGAGAGGAGAGGAAATTTTGATATTATATCAAATTTTGAGGAGAAAAAGGAGATGAGTGAAAAATGTCAAAAAGGAGCACAATTTGAAAAGAAAAAAGAAAAAGGAATAGTCATTAGTAAGAAATTAAGGAATTGACTTAGTTGCAGACCATATCAAAAGAAAAAGAAAGACAAATAGTGTTAATGAAACAAAGAAGAGATTAGTAGGTACGCTGATTTTAGGCCTTTTGGGCTATAATCATAGGCTTAAAAATTCAAGTACCCACTAAGATCTGGCTAGTCCTCAAGAGGTTGGGGAAAATGAGAAGCTTAAGTATTAGGTCTAAGGCTTAGGGAGTATTCAACCTTGTTAACAGACCTCTGGTTTGTGGGACTCAGTAACCTAAGCACCCCAATCCATACACAGTCTAGTTCAGTGCGCTTAAGTATCAAAATTACACAAATGCATTTAAATTGTTCTGAAAAAGTCACCTAGATTAGGAGCGGGTAATCAACACAAGTTGATTTGAATGAGTTCCCGACATGGAAAGGCGGGAAATTTCCCTCGAAGATGCGCAATAACATATCATCTCCTCGGTGCCCTAGGATATCTACATATCCTACCGGGGGCACGTAAGCACCCTATGCTGGTTCAGATACCATGGGCGGCATTATCCCGAAATATCGATTGCCAGGGTCTAGATTTAGCTATAGAACACCATGGGCAGGATTATCTCGAAATCTCGAAAGCTAGGGTTCTGGGGGTTGCCATGGGCAGTGCTATCTCGAAGCATCGATTGCCAGGGACCCTTTGAGGATTGATGATGGGGACTAGGAATCCGATACAGACCGTGTTGTGAAGCCAACTGAAGCTAGAAATAAAAAGAAAAGAGAGAGAAAACTCTCCAAAAATCAAGAAAAATTCCTCTGTCACTCTCTGACAAAAATGCACTACAAACTAAATCGAGGCTAAAACATGTTACAAGTACGGGTGCTTTAACCACGGAGTTCAATGAACCTTAGGATAGTTCCTGTAGGTCTTAGAAACCTTCGCAACAGACTGAGGAAAGAGCTAGTCAGGTCCGAATCTTGGTTGGTACTTGAGTACCTCTAGGCCTACTATCGGCATTCTAACCTAATCTACAAAAGGAAGCACGCATCAAAGTTTTGAGTATCAAAAGATTTCATGGTCTAGAATCGAAGCTAATACCTTGAAATTTTGCTAAGGGACTAGCAAAAGCTAAGCATGGGGGTATGATGGGAACACCATCATGAGACCTAACTAGGTCATTTTGACCCAATGAAGTCAACAAATGCTCCTGCATAACCAACTAAAGGTCATAATTTACTGCATAAGCATTCTGAGGGAAAAATAAGAAACTAGGGTTAAAATTGTAATTTTACCAATGCAACACAACCATGGGTTTTCTCAAGGGCTGAATAAAGGTCAAATGATCTTAATAAGACAACAAGTGGGTTGGATTAGATAGAAAAGGGTTTGTAAGTATTCTAAGAATTAAATGACTTTTGAAATCGTAAAAACATACCTACTTAATTAACCAAGGTTCTGGTCAAGATATAATTCACTTAAACCCTCTAAAAATCATAAAAAAATATTCTCTAGGGTTTAGTACCTTCAATTTGGCCATCAAAACTCATCTTGACCTAGAATGAAGTCTCAGATAGATATTTGCCCTAATTTAGGTTTTTACATAAATTACATTTTCAAACATGCTCAAAACTGAAATCCAACTTCACCATTGGATTCCTTAGGTCCAAATTAGGTTTGTACCAAAATTTGGACCCAAGATGAGTTTGCCATGACCTAGTTTGCAAAATGGTCCTGTCTGATTACACTTATACCCCTAACTTTCAAAAACCATTGCATTCAGACACCTAACTTCGTTGTCATCTTCCCAATTAGGTCCCTCCACCATTATCGTGGGGGAAACCTACTCCGACGACCTTTGCAGGTGATTGCTCCTTAATTGCTTGGAGAATCTCCTCCAAAATTGGAAGGGAGATCCGTTGAGAAATCCTCTCCAATATGAACCTGGTTAGATGCCATGATTCTTTCATAATCTCTTATGCGAACGCAAGAGAGATTTGGGTCTCTTTAAGTTTCCTTCTCTGGTGAGCTTTTTAAGCTGCGGAAGCCTGCTTCCAAAGCTCAAAACCCTCTCTAATGACCTATAAAAGACTCCCCAAGGTCCAACTGTTCCCCTCAGCTTGAAATTGGGCTGGAATCCCCCTATTCCTCTCTCCCCTCTTGCCGCAACACTCTGCAATCTTTGGTGGTCTCTCCCTATCTCCTCTCGTCATTGGTCCGCCATACCTACAGTGGATTCACCTTCTCCACCGTCCTCCGCATCGAGCAAAACCAGCCGTCGCCATCCTTTCCCTGTCTTCGCCGCCGCCTCTCCTACGGAGGTTCATCTTCCCTACATTCGGCAACCACACCAGCGTGGGATCACTGTCTCTTTTCGTCCTTAGAGTAGGCTTTTAAGTTCCCTCTCTCTCATACTTTCTTCCCCTCTCTATTTCCCAAAACTGCACACCAACGCCACTGAACATCGTCATCTCCTCCATCTCCGGCAACTCCTTCAGCGAGGTGTTCCCGTCGCTGCACACTTCCATCCACCTCGCCGACCACCCTACAACCTCAACCGCACAACCTTGATCATTTCCCCTCACTCCATTCGCTCCATCATCCACCCAAACACCTTCCCAAACAGACCCACTCTCATCGACCGTTCCCTTCACCGTCCGGCCACTATAGCCACCATCGCTCCACTCCACGGCCACCGTTACATTCATCGTGCCGCGGCGATCCTACTGAGCATTCTGACGTGGCCATAAGGCCCCTTTTCTTGATTTCAGTTAGCAGGCCCAAGACCCGCCATTGCTGTCGAGCTTCGAGCAAGCTTCAAGCTGCTCCAGTGTGTCATTGCTCCAGGAGATACCTCCAGGCTGTGCAGACTTGAGGTGTGCAGGTGTCCAAGTCCTTACGCAAGGGCTCCAGCAGCTGCAGCCTTGCCAAATTCGCCAAGCACCCTGCTACTGCATTGTGCGGAAGAAAGGTGAGACATTTAGTCCCACCTCGGATACAAAGAGACGGCCGCAACCACATAAGTTGATTTTGTGCCACCAGCTATTCGCCTCCAAACACTGAGGGTGAGGTCCTCCTTCCCCTTCACTCGGACTCGTCTGCAACACCTCACCTGCAGACCTGGCCGACCCGACTACCCGCCTAACCTGCACTCCTTGCTCATCACCACACGCCAGTGAGCCTGGACCCGATATGCGTTAGGTCTGATTACCCGACCGACTATGGCTCTGGGAGAGCGAGACTAAAATAAAAAGAGAGAAAGAGAGAGGAGAGTTGTGCAGGGGAAGGGGGGTTTTTCCTATGAGAATATTGCCTCCAACACTTAACCGGATTCTGACATTAGAGAGCCAAAGGAAAAAGAGAAGAAGAAGAGGACCGTAGGGCTTAAGGCAGAAGAAGAAAAAGAAGTGAAGGAAGGTCAGAGAAACAAAGAAGAAGAAGCAAGCCTGAGAAGAAGAAGAGTGGAAGAGAAGGACACAGCAATGACAGAGAAAGAAGAAGAAAGAAGTAGAAGAGTTAAAGAAAAGAAGAAGAGGGATTACTAAGCTGAAGGCCTGAGAAGAATAGGAGAAGGAAGAGCAAAGTAGGGATAGTGAAGAAGAAGAAGAATCAGAGAAATCTGAGAAAGAGAAGAAGAAAATAAGAGGGGTACTGTAGCAAATGTCATTTAAGACGTCAGATTGCAAAATTAGACATCTGATTTCATATTCCCTTCTTTAGTACATTTGAGTAATTATTCTATGTATTAGATTTAGAATTGGTGATTCAAATCACCATTATTTTGTCTAAAATTCCTTTTTACTCTTCATATACTCATATGCTTTACATTCCTAATTAGTTTTTGAGTAATATTTTGTGTTCAAATTACATTAATTGATTGAGATTAGTGTGTGAATTCTATTTGCTCCCTGTGTTCGACCTCAGAACTTTTTTGAGTAATAAAAATTATATTTGATTTTAAAGAGATTTCGACTATACTGCAGCACGACACTTTTAAACATCGATTTCGCTTATGTTCCCAAGGATTTTTAAAATTAGGGGCATGTGTGTGAGAGAAAAGAGTCAGATAGGACCAAATTGCAAACTAGGTCAAGATGATCTCAAATTGGGTCCAAATTTTGGTACAAACCTAATTAGGACCTAAGGAATCCAATGGTGATGCTGGATTTTGGTTTTGACCAAGCTTTGATGGTTAATTTATACAAAAACCTAAATTAGGGCAATTGTCTATCTGAGACTATTTTAGGTCAAATTGGGTTCCAATGGTCAAATCAAGTATACCAAACCCTAGAGAATATTTTTCTATGATATTTAGAGGGTTTATGTGAATTTTATCCTGACTAGAACCTCACTATATTAATTGGGTATGGTTTTAGGGTTGTAAATGTCATTTAATTCTCGAAACGTGTGAAAAGCCATTCCTGTCTGCACGAACCCACTTGTTAGACATTTAAGACCATTTGACTATTAATTAACCCCTGAAGAATCCCGTGATTATTCTACAATTGAGATATGCTGTTAAAACTATAACTTTACCCCTATTTTCTTGTTATTCTCTCAGAATGGATTTGCAGTGAATTAGGCTCTTCTGGTGGTTATGTAGGAGCATTTATCCCTTGATTGTGACTAAGTAAAGCTATATATCGCTGATGATGACATTATCATCACTTGGGAAGCCAGGAAAGGAGAGCCCCACAAGGACCCCTACACGGTAGAGCATCCCCATGGGTTACAAGGTTTCCCCCACCCAAGCTTCCTTGTCACTAAGAATCCAAGTACACTGGAATGAGCAACTTGACCCCTTAAGTCTACCAATTTTAATCCTGAATTGTGGTGCTTTGAATTTCAATTGAACTTTAGAATTGATTGTGATTTGTGACCTAATTTGAAGGTTAGTTAACCCACAAGGTGGGTCAACTTCACCTAATATGTCCTAAAGTTTAGGATGAATTGGGTAATGAACCCAAAATCACCCTGAGTGGTTTGCAAGAAAGTTATTAAATCTCAAAGTTTAGGGATTCAAGTGAATGTTAAAGCCTTCTTTTTAGGTTCTTCTTGATTAGATCAATTCAATCAAGGCTTGGGTCGCACACAATGTGGGAAACCAGTTCTCTTTTAATACCAGGCAAGTGTGTTTTCCTCAAACCCTAACATAGAAACCCTAATTTCACTCTTTTCTACATCAAATTCTTTCCAAGTTGGGTGCCTAGGGCTCAATCAAGAAGTTGACAAGCCCTAGGCACCTTAAGTCCCTAGTAAGTGCAGATATCTGGATAGGGATGTCTAAATAAATCAAATCAGGCAACTCAATTGATTAAGTCTAAGAAAGAATGCGAGTTGATCCTAATTGATTCTTTTTTTAACTCCTTCCAGAAATGAGGGGCTTAAGAAGAAGGAAACAAGATTACCTCCCCGTGGAGTGGTTGTCGTGCAGCTGATCTTCTCCCATGTATCTCGCACAACCACAACAAATCAGATAGAGCAAGTTAGAATCAGATCAAACTTGTAATCAGTGAAATGAAACTACACGTTGCTCCCCGGCAACGGTGCCAAAATGTTCATCGTGAAATCGTCGTTATTTATAAAATGTGTCGTAGTATAGTTGACAAAATCACACAAAACATTTAAATTTATGAAGCTCATAATCAAAACTTTGCTCAAAATAATATATCAATGAAATCAAGTATGAGAGTGCAAAAAGATTAGGTAAAAATTGTGATTAGAATCACCAAATTAACCCCTAAGTTTAAACTTACAATTAATTTAAATAAATGTAAAGTTCTCTCAATCAAATATCAAAACCACTAAAATGCTAGATCAGACGAAAACAGAAGGCCTCGGATGCCTTAACCAACAGTAGCTTACAAGGCACAAGGGCCTCATTTTAAGCCCCACAAAAGAGGCATAGCAGCAGCACACAACAGAAGTGTAAGGGCCTCGCACAAAGCCCTCAGAGGCTAAGTGTTAGAGAGGAGAGGGCACGAATCCCAAGGTAGAGCAAAACCTACCCCCTCTCTCCTTAATTCTCTTTCTCTTCTTTTCTCAAAACTGGGTGTAATAAGGTCAGAATGCGGGTAATTGGGTCCAGCAATATTGGGTCCAGGCTAACCAAGTGTGCGGATGAGCGAGGGTGCGCGACTATGCGTGTGAGGGACCCAACCCCTTGTGATCTTTGGGGAAAGGCTGAAGGAACTTTTTTCTTATATGAGTAGCTGAAGCCTCCTCAGTCCACGATGTGGGACTAATGTCCCACGTCTTCTTTTCGTGCAGCAGCAGCCAATGCTACTTCTGATTGAGGTCGATGAAGGCCTTAGCAGCTTCACTTGATGGTCTGGGAGGAAACTTGGAACTGGTCCACAACACTTAGGGGTGGCAGCGATGAAGAACTCAGCTGGATAACTGCAGACAGAGCTGGAAAAGGAGGTGGCGACGACGAAGCTTCAGCAGGCACCTGAAACACAAAGTATGACCTTTCGGCCTTGTCAAAGAAGCTCAGAAGGTTCGCCTGGAAGAGGCAAACGTGCTGGTGGGTGTTGCATGCGGTGAGGAAGTGTGTGGAGGGCTGATGGAGTTGAAGATGGTGTGTAAGGAGGTGGAGTTCGATGGAGGTTTTGGGAGCGTGGAACCCTCAATTTCTTGAGGGGCTTTGGTAATGGTTGTGAACAAGGTTTTAGGAGTGTTGGTAGAGCGGTTGGTGGTCTATGGAGGGCATGCGTGCTCGTCGGAGGTACATCAGTGCTGGGGAAGGTAACGGTGGGGCATGCGTATATGTGAGTAAACCTAGAGCCTAAGGGCATAAAGAGAGTCAGGGGAAGGAGAGGAGTCGAAGAGGGGTACTAGTAGATGAAGAGAGGGCAAAGGCGACACCGACTATGATTGGCCAGCACCGGAGACAAAGATGCTCCGGAGATGAGGACGGTGACGAGGAAGGGGCCAGAGAACTCCTCGTAGGTATGGCCAGGTGTGAAATGAAGAGAGGAAGTGTTTCCCACTGCCTATTGTATGTGGTAGTGGGCAAGGAAGCCATAGGAAGAGGGTCGTCGAAGATGAGTTCAGAGCTGGCTGGAGGTAGAGGAAGAAGGTGTTTTCTAGGCCAAAAACTCGCTAAGGAGAAAGGCCTTGCGATGGAGAACCTTTTAAAGGACTTGGGGCGAGCTCTAAACAAGGAAAGAAGCTTAGAGAGCTTAAAGCTTTGGGGAAGAAAATCCTTGAATTCGTGGAGTTTGCATGAGCTCTACGGTCCAAATCAAGGTCCAAGATGTGGTTCAATTGATTGGGAAAGTCTTCTGAATCAATCCCTCCAATTTTGGAGGGATTTGGTTGAGAAATCAGGGAAAAATGCCAGATTGAAGATCGCATGATTTGGATTCACATTGTTAATGGTGGTAGGAACCATTTTGAAGAAAACAACGAGAAGTTTGGTGGCTAAATGCAAAGATTTCGAAACCTAAGGGGCTAAATGTAAGAAATAGAGTTTTGAAGGGCTAAATTGCAAACTAGGTCAAGATAGGTTTTGATTGGGTCCAAATTTTGGTGCAAACCTAATTTTGACCCAAAAAACCTAATGGTGAAGTCGGATTTCATTTTTGACCAAGTTTGATTATGCAATTTGCATAAAAACCCAAATTAGGGTAAACTTTCGTCTAAGACTATTCAAGGTCAAAATAGGTTCAGATGGTCGAACGAAAGGTACCAAACCTCTTAGAATATTTTTTTTATGAATTTTAAAGGGTTTAGATGAATATTTTTCACCAGAACCTCTTAAATTCAAGTAGGTTTGAAATTAGGATTTTGTGCTACTATTTAGTTCTCGAAATGCATGAAACCCCATTTCTATCTGTATGGACCCAATTATTGAACTTTAATGCTCATTTGATCTTCAATTTACCCTTGACAAATCCTGTGGTTATTCTATGTTCATGACATGCTGTTAAAATTACATAATTAACCCTGATTTCCTATTTTCTTCTCAAATCAGAATATTATGGAATTATGACCCTCAAATTATTTTATAGGAGCATTTATTCATCAAACCTGACTAAAAGTTGCCAGTTTGGGCCTATGATGGTGTTCCCTTCAATTTGGTAAGTCTCGGTCAAACTCAAGGAGGCGAAAATGCGACTTGATTTATAATGATCTAATCTAACTAGAACTAAAATAATAAACAAGATGGATATATGTTATAAAGCAAATCAACTCCATTCAAATAATAATCAGGCATGTTTCCATCTAGTTGAATGCTTGATAAGAAGAATAACTAGAACAAAATCTACTAGAACTAGAAAAAAAATGACTAGCTATTCTACTAGAATAAGGACACCAAGGAGTGGTCCTTGGTGGCCTTTGGAGAGGTGTGGACGAGCAACAACGATGCACCAAGGGTGGCCTTGGTGGACATCTTGGAAGAAGAGGGCTATTCAGAGGAGAAGGGAATGGGAGATTGCGAAAGTCGAATGGCCTCTCAAATAGGGGATCTAGGGTCCTTTTTATAGCCAAAGTGAGGGGTAAAACGAGTTTCTTTAGCCCCCAATCTGTGCAAACACTTTGGAGCAACAAGAGCCGTTGATCTGGCGATCTACGGCTCAAGTTGCATCCAAAACATCCACACACGTGCCTCCATCGCGTGCCCAACACGTGCTCGCACCAGATCATGCCACGTGGCACACGCTGCGCCGCCCGATCCACCGCCTGGCCACTCAATCACGCGCGCACACGCACTTTCCATCTCGATGGTTTGATCACGATGATCAATGGTTGAGATCACGTGTTGCTTCCGCCTCACCACTCCTCGCATGCATTCGTGCATGCAGCCACACATCATCTTGCATGCCACACGTCTCGTCCCGTGTCAGTTGCTATTGATCGTGCGAATCAATTTTAGCTGCGCACCACCACCTCGCATCTCGATCACGCATCCTACATTGAGTTTCAAGGCGGTGACCAATGTGCTACACACGCGGATGGTCGCCACCATTGATTTCCACGCGTGCCACCCTCAGCCGTAGGATGAAGATCCAACGGCTGAGATGAAGTCCTTCGATGAAGAGCGTAAGGAAGCGGATGACGTGGCTCACTCATGGCCATTAGATGATGATCCAATGGCCTTGCATTTCTCTTCAACGGCTGAGGGCATGGTAGAGGGCCATTGGGATGGTGCTATGTGGTGCCATCCTAATCGTCCATCTTCCTGCCTTTGTAGTTTGTGCTACAGGGCTCCGATTGAGATGATTTTTGTGCCATCGGACTACGATCGTTGCTCTAAGTCCATCCGTACGATCGGATTTATCATCCATGACCCAAAATCATTTGCAATTATTATTGCATATCAATTAGAACATAAAAATAGCATTATTATTTACAGAGCTTCACAAATCACCTACTATGCAAAATATGCTACTCATGCAGCATTATTGCTAACTTAAGCTAGGATCTAACTTAATTTAGATAGATTAGGTCCTATGATTGTTGTGCAATCATACTCCCATGCCTAAATCTTTCCAGTCCCTTGCAAAAGAAAGACTAAATGAAAATTAGTCCCTATACGGCTGATTTCTATCAAGAGTTTGACTAGAGTTCTATTTCTTTTATTTTCATCCAGAAATTTAGAAATCCAGACTATCGTGAAAGTGTAGTGCTTTAGCCTATGCAATGGATCCAAGTGAAAATTCAATCCACAACTAAATCTTGTACTCGAACCCTTGTAAAACTCTATCGAGATAGGAAAACTTCTTCCCTCAAGGGTATAACAAAGTAATCTATAATCTCAACCCAGACTTTTGGCTTAAGTAGAAGATGTCTAAGTCAAGTATGTTTGTCTTTGGTGGCTTACTGATAGTAACACCGTCATGAGCCATAGCTAGCTTTAATTAGTCATAATCAAGAGATAAACACTCCTACATAATCGTCGGAGAGTCATAATTCACTACATATCCTTTCTAAGAAGAATACATTAAATCAGGGTTAATTATGCAGTTTTAACATTATATTATGAAAGAAGAATAATCACAGGGTTTCCCAAGGGTTCATCTAAGATCTAATAAGCATTAAAGTCTAATAAGAGGGTCCACACAGATAGAAATATGGTTTCATGCTCTTCAAGAACTGTATCAGCTCCCAAAACCCTAATTTCAGATCCACTTGAATGACTTAGGTTTTGGTCAGTATAAAATCCATCTAAACCTTCTAAAAATCATATAAAAATATTCCATGAGGTTTGATATCTTTGATTTGACCTTTGGAACCTATTTTGACCTTAAACAGAGTCACAGACACAATTCTGCCCTAATTTGGGTTTCTACACAAATTGCCTAATCAAACTTGCTCAAAATTCAAATCTGACTTCACCATCAAATTCCTTGTGTCAAAATTAGATTTGTACCAAAATTTGGGCCCAATCAGAGTCCATCTTGACCTACTTTGCATATTGGTCCATTCAGACTCTTTCTCTCACTTACGCCCCTCAACTTTCAAAATCCTTGCAAATAGCCCCATAAGTTCTTCATCTTCTTCGCAGATCGGTCTCTACCACCACTGGAGATCAATTGACCTCCAGGCAACCTTTGACTACTCTTAAACTTACTTGAATTTTCATCAAATCCCACTAAATTTGGTAGGATTGATGTTCACACTGTTTGGGACCAATCTTGGATCCCAAATCACATCTGATTGACTGTGCGAACTCACAAGATCAGTGGGTGTTTTCTTGAATCCTAAGCAAGCCAATTAGGTTTGTTTCCTATTCTAGAGCTCTCCCTGAAGCTCTATAAAGCTTCCTCGTGCACAACCGCTCCAAACTAGCTCTATTCAGGCCACACTACTTCACAATTTCCTCTCTCTGGCCTCCTCCGACTATAGCTCCGGTGAGCTTCTCCAACCTCCGTCTTCACTTTCTACCACATACCATAGGCAGAGGGAAACACCTTCCATCCTTCCTCCGCTTCTCGCAACACCAGTAGGAGCCACCCTACTCCTTCATCCTCGCCATTCTACCCCACCGAAGATTGCATCTCCTCCACATCTGACCATCACACTGACGTAGAAACCCTCACCCCTTCGTCCTATGGTTAGGTCTAGCATCTTCCCCTTCTTCCCTTAAATCTCCCTGTCCTTTTCTTTTCCTAAATCGACCCACCATTCGCCCTCAACCTCTCCATCTTCTTCCACTCCGACGATGCCTCCCTGAGGCCACACACCTCCAAATGCCTCGTTACCACCTTCAGAATCTCTACCACACCTCACCAAATAAAACCCCTCACTCAATTCCACGTTTCCTCCACCAAAAACACCCACCGAACTCACCCACCTCTGTTCACCTCCTCCAAGTTTGCCCGACCATCACACGCTTCTACACACCATAAGGAATCTGCCATCACTTTCGCTGTCCTCAGGTGAACATCCTGAGATGTTTTAACGTGGCCATGAGTCCTTATTTCTTATTTTAGGCATTCACCATCCTCCATCGTCACTGCCATCATCTCCGATGTCGTCTACTGTCTACTGACTAACACATGCCCTGCAGCCACTCCTAATTGACGCAGGCGATCTTCAGGAGTAGTGCTACATCATCAATTGAAGAGAGGGGTGCCAATAGCAGCTTGATTAAGGTGAAGAAATCCCAGCAGCTGCACGCAAAGGAAGCCCCTTCATATAGTCCCACATAGTGCAATTCCAGACCAAAGTAGTGCATATATCTATTTTGTGTTATGGGCTCTTTGCCTCAAAACACGGGGTGAGGTCCCCTGCACCTTGCCTTCACTCCTCGGTCACCATACATGCCCAGTGACCCTGGTCAGATCCAATTACCCAGTTACTGTGCATGCCCATATATTCGAATATGCTGGGTTTGAGAGAGGGAGAGGAGAAATTGTGAGGAGGAGGGGAATGGGTTTTAATCTGCCCACCTTAGCCCCTGTGCCATACTTATCCTTTGAGGAGAAGGTTGTGCCCTATGCAGAAGAAGGAAAGGCTTGGAAGGAAGCTTTAGAAGAAGAAGAAGAAAAGAAGGCTTGAAGAGAGAGAGAGGTGTGAAAGAAGAAAGGCTCTTAGAAAGCCTTAGCGTTGTGCCTGTGCTCGTAGAGGTTGATTATGGTCACTGTTGAATGATGTACATACTATAGTTTACATTGAATTCTAATTTGAATAATTTCAGTAATTGAATGCATGCTTAATTAAAGAGAATAAGTAGTGATTCAAATCACCATTATTTTGATTTTCCTTTCTTTTTAATTCCATGATCTTCTGAGATATTGGATTACATTGAATATCAATCTGATTAGCTTTATTTATTGAATATCTATTTTTATGGTCAATTGATTGTGTTCATTTGTTTTCAATGAAGATTATTGTGTGAGTTCCATATTTGCTCTCTGTGATCGACCATTGACTCTTTTTCGATTTTGAGTTTATAAATTTAATTATTTTCGAGCGATTGAGGCTTTGCTACGATAATTACTCCATAAAACACCTTGATAGCCCGTCAACACTTACACTCCTCTGGTGCTACATATAGACTAGTACTACAGAACCTAGATTTCCAGACTATCAAATAAATCAACTCAAAGAGAAGCAGAGAAACTATGCTCTTTAGTTCCTTTGTACTCACTCTCTCTCTTTTTCCTTCTCTTTTCTTCTCCTTTTCTTTTCTTTTTCTTTTTCTTTTCGGGCTCACAATCTCACCAGATTTGTAAATATATTTGGCGGTCTCTCATGGCATTAGCACTTTAATAAAGTTCTGATAACCCTCTAACTAAGTCAAAAATCCTCAGCTAGTATTTGGGCAGTCAAAAATATAGAAAAGTAGGTCAAAGGTGTATTTGCTGGATCATAATGGTAGTAGGTATTGTTGCCTCAATGTATTTGACACAAAATAAACATAACTCAACACTTTTTTATAGTCTTTTTCTCTTTTTCTTTCATTGTTTTTTTTTTCTTTCTTTCTTCTTTTTCATATCTACCAACACAATGCAATACACATGATGTAAACATGTTTATATCACATAAACCATCTATTTTTGCATGTTCTTAGGCGTATAGTTGCATCATACATTATAAATATTGCATAACATTCATTATCTTACATTTAGGATAGATTGTATAAATTTTAGGTTAATTTTCTCTTTTTATAGTCAGGAAATAAGGCAATATCTTATCGAGGTCTCAGATTGAAGATCCAACCATACAGATCTAATTAGGGCAACTGATAAATGCCAGTTTATCATCATTCTTATGCATTAAAACAAACCTAGCTCTTAGGATTTTGCTCTCCAAATGGGTTTTTTGGGTTGCATTTAGGCATAAATTAGGTTAGGCATGCATTTTACCTTTTATTGTCTTTTTGATGTGTTTTTGTGCGTGTTAGGGATATACAGATTGACAAACCCCTAAAACCCTAGCACTCAAGAAGGCAATTGGTGAAGGAGAAGCCCAAACCAACTGGAACTCAACTTTATCCAACTCACCATAGTTGGAATCCAGCTCACTTGAACTAGGGTTAGCTCATCCTAGCTCCATTCAGCTCATCTTAGCTGAATGGCAGCTCAAGAGGGCTCATCTTAACTCACCTTAGCTCAAGTCAGCTCAGATCCAGCTCAACTTAGCTGAATCTAGCTCATCTCAGCTCCCATCAGTTCACTGGGAGCTCTAGCTAGCTCAGCTAAGTTGACTGGAGTTCACCTCAGCTCAAAACCAGCTACATCCAGCTCCACTCAACTCCAACCAGCTGAAGATGACTTCATGTTAGCTCAGGAAGCTCAAGTCCAACTCCTGAGGACTCAACTTAGCTCAACTTAGTTGAGCTAAGCTACCTTAGCTACCTCAACTAGCTAGGTCCTCCTCGGGAGCATCAGACCCAGCTCACCTTTGCTCCTTTCAATAGAAGCCAGCTTGCTTTAGCTTGGCTTAGCAGCTAAGAACTTGGAAGCTAAGCCAACTAAAGTAGCTCCATGCCACCCTCTTCAGCAGCTGCCAGCTCCAGTTTAGCTCCAGACTTCTCCTGTCTAGCTCCTCCCCTCAAACCCTAGCTCCAATTTCCTCCACCTCTACTATACTACTAGCTAAGCTAGCTAAGGTTTAGCTCCCTTGGCCATCCACCACCCTAATACCCTACCTAACTAGCTCCACCAACTAAACCCTACCTAAGCCCACCTAAGCTAGCTCCACCCTACTCCAAGCTGGCACCACCACCTGGCCACCTTTTCACCTCTCAACCACCACCAAGAGACACCTATTTTGGCGCCAACTAACCCTTCTAGAACCCCCTCCTTTTGGTGCCAAAATGACCTCCCATCTACACCCTGCACCTACCCCTTCCAAGCCTCATCCACCCTACACATAACCCCCCTTCTAGAACCCTAAGTTGGCGCCACCTAACTCCCTTCTAGAAACCAATTTTGGCGCCAACTCTAGGTGCCTTTTGGCCACCATAACCACCCCCTTAACACCCTTTAAGGTGGCACCAAATGATCTCCACCATAGGATCCCCAACTACCTCCCAAATCCTATCCTAGCCATCCATTTCAAGAGCCACCTATACCCCCCATCCTACTCTATAAAAGACCCTTAACCATCACCATTTTCCCCATCCTCCATTAGTGTAAGTTCTTCCCTACATCCACCCTAACTCACGGCCAAGGAAGGAGAAGAAGAGAAGAAGATTAAGGGGGCATCCTACCCGCCCCCTTGGTGCCTTCTTCCCCTTCTCTCTTCTTCCTTGTGCCACGCCAAGGAAGAGGAGCATTCCATTCAAAGAGGATGGCTAGGCATTGGAGGAGACTCGAAGGTGGTGCCATCCACCTTGGAGGAGAATAGGGCATGCCCCCTCTTTGTGGACTTTCCTGGGAAGACAACACCACTTTGAAGGAGCTATTGAAGGAAGGAGTTGGAGAGCCCCTTTTCAAGCCCAGGAGCCACTGAGCTTGGAGCAAGGAGCCTCCCCCCTTCACCATTTTTTAGAGGATTAGTGTTTCTTTATTTTGTACTTTAAATTCTAGTAGCAGAAGCTTTCCTTTACTAGGGTTCTGTGAAAAACACTTTTTGCTCATCTATTAAAGTTTCCTTTTCTTATTAGCTTTTTTTTTCATTTGCTTTCCTTGTTCTTAGCACTTTTCACTCCCTTCCCCTAATTACTCAAGGCCTCCACTTGCCTAGAGTGTGCTTAGGGAGAGGTTATTTTTGTCACTATAAGGTTAGCTTGTAGGTGTTAGCATCTTTCCTGCCAACAATTCGCGTATTCACCGTTATTTCAAAACTATAAAAATTATAAATTTGAAAAGACCAAAAAGAAAGTTGATGTCCATTTCTAAGCAAGAGATTTGATTTCACAAACAATTGCCTCCTTGGACGATGTTGAAGCAGAAAACGTATGCAAATGGGATTGAGTTTTGAAAACTCGTCGATGTAGTATGATTTGCGAAGAAATCTGTCAACAGATAAATTTACCAAAACTAGAAAGAATTCTGGGTCGAACACAAGGATGCTACGTCGATTTGAAATCCGTGGTTATATACTTTTTTTGTTGTTTTTGTTTAGAAAATAGGATAATTACAGGGAACTCGATATAAACACTAAGAGAGAGAGAACAATCACTTTAATAAGCTTGGAAAATGTCTTTACAATTAGAAAGTGGGAAAATCTACTCTAGAAAGAGATAAAAAGAAGGTGGAGAGAAGTTATCCTCCTCGACGGCTACTTGGAGGACAAGCCGGACAGGGCGACGCCTAGAAGACAGAGGACGAAGATGGAAGACGAAGAACAAAGCAGGAAGAACCGGGGGCGAGGTAGGGTGTCATCATCGTCGCAGGATCCACTTCTGGAATGAGGACGAGAAAACTTTAATTTTGACTCTAGAGGAGCATCTTGAGATTGGGACAAGCTTCCTTAGAGCTTTAGAGAGGGTGAGAGGTGAAGGAAGGGATGAAGAAGAAGTGGAGGGCATAGATCCTTTTATAGATGAGGTTTGAGGGGACAAATGGGTCATTTTAACATCAAAACGTTAATGTCAGGTCTTTAGTGATGGATAAAACCGTCACTAAAGCCCAGATCATGGGCAATGTGCACGCACACGCCTTCTCTCCTTCTGCGTGCCTCAATGCCATCACACGTCTGTGGGCTCTCAGCTGTCCGATCGCGATATCGGATGACTTAAAATCAATCACGCCCGCGCCTTCGTTGCACACCCGCGCGTTAGATCGGGCGTGAACTTGAGCGTCCAATTGCACATCTGGCAAATCGATTGATCTGTGCCATTGACATTTGATTGAATGGCTGGATTTGGCGCCCGTGCGTGACAAGGAGAGCGAGCGCCACAAATCAAACATGCACTCGATGCTCACATAGCGCCTTAACCACTCGCTATGCGTGCATTTGAGGCGCACAGATGATTTTGTGCTCAGTCGATCTCGGGAGATCAAGAATTGAAGTTCGCTTGGACAGGTGGAGTGGGAGGCCTTGGCGTGCGTTGGGAGGCTGGGATGGCACCACGTGGTGCCATCTTGGCTGTCCATCTTCTATAAGTTGTAGGTGGTGCCACGGATGTCAGATTGAACCAATTTTCATGCTGTTGGGCTACGATCATCGATCCGAACCCATCCTTACAGTCAGATTTTTCATTTGAAGTGTGGATTGTCTAGAAGGTTTTACCCCTCAACCGTGTAAATATGATGAGTGCAATACAAGGGGCGAATCCCACGGAGATCAGCAATGCTCCACCCGATAGTAGCCCTGCGTGTTTGTAAGACAGAAATCAATTGATGCACTTGTTTTGGGGTCAAGTGAGTGATAAACTCCAGTGTATCATCATTCCTATGCCCTAAAGTAGATCTAGCTCTTAGGGTTTTAACATCGCAAATGGGTTTTCGGGCTGCATTTAGGCATTTATCTAGGATAGGCATGCATTGCATTTTAGTTTTAATTTTGATGTGTTTACTTGAGTGTCAGGGATAGATAAAAAGTCAGATCCCATATACCTTGGCACTTAGGAAGGTAGAAGATGTAAAAGAAGCTCATTTCAACTAGAGCCCAGCTAGATCTAGCTCATCCTAGCTGGATCCTAGCTCATTTTAGCTGGATCAACTTATCTTTAGCTCCATTCATCTCATCTCAGTTGAATGGTAACTTTAACTAGCTCACCTTAGCTCCATTCAGCTCATCTCAGTTGAATGGTAACTTTAACTAGTTCACCTTAGCTCCATTAAGCTCACCTTAGTAGGATGCCAGCTCAAACTAGCTCAAGACAATTGATCCCAACTTCATTCCAATTCCCCCAGCCCAGAACAGTTCACTGGAAGCTCAACCTAACTAGGACTAGCTACTAGCTAGACCTGGTCAGCTGAAGATGACCTTAACCAGCTCAGGCCAGCTCAAGTCTACCTCCCAGAGGCTCAACTCAACTTAACTTAGTTGAGTTAAGCTACTTGACATAAGGTAACTACTCCAGCTAGCTAGGTAATCTCCAGGAAGACCAGACCCAACTCACCTCAGCTCATTTCAGCAGAAGCCAGCTCATCAGTAGCTTGGCTTAGCAGCTAGCAAAGAACTAGCAAGCTAAGCCAGCTAAGGTAGCTCCTTGCAGCTCTCTTCAACAACCACCAACTCCAATGCAGCTCTAGACAGCTTCCTCCAGCTCTTCTCCTCCAAAACCCTAACTTCCTCTGCCTCCTATCCTACTCATCTACTAGCTAAGCTAGCTTAGCTTAGCTAGTCACCTCCTTGGCACAAACACCTAACCCTAAAACATCACCTAACTAGCTCCACCAACTAAGCCCACCTATAGTCCACCTAAGCTACCCATTCCAATCCCTTTTGGCGCCAACCCATACACCCCCTTTCACCCATCAACCACCGCCAAAAGACACTTAAGAATTGACACCAAAACCACCCTATAACCACCGCCAAGTTGGTGCCAATTCTACTCTTCATCACTGATGGGGGCACGCTTCGTGAATTAAAATCGGGATTCGAAGAACCTGTCATCGTAGCTCACAAAAATGCGTCTATCATATAAAATTTATAACCAAAACTCAAAAAGTGAGTCCCGAGTCAAATACAGGGAGGCGAACATTTGGTTTTATAAAAATCCATGCTTCGCTTTTATTTGTTTTTGGTCATTTTTATCTTTTATAATTTTTTTTGGTAGTTTTATCGAGCAAGAGATCAGGTTGATGACTTCTAGCTAATCTACTTGCAACACTATGAGAGAGAGAGAGAGAGAGAAACAATCATCTATTCATAAACGAATGTTTGTTACACTATGAAAGCAGAAAATCTACACTACGAAAGCTAAAAAGATAGAAAGAGGTGAAAGAAATCCCCTCGACGGTTGTTCGGAGGACTACTCGCTCTGACGTCGCCTGGAGGAAGTTGTGAGAAGTGGGACGAATTCGAACATAGCTGGAGGATGGGGCAGGATGGCATCACAGCGAGGATCTTCTTCCCAAAGGGTGGTGAGAGGACGGCCACGGGATGCTCCACGAATGGGGATGAGGGGAGGGAAAACTATTTGATTTTCTACTTTAGAAGAGCATCCCGGGCTTGGGACAAGCTCTCTCTAAAGCCTTGGAAGTAGTGAGAGGAAGAAAGGAAGAGATGATGAAAAATGGGAGGGGTAGGGTTCCTTTTATAGTAGAGGAAAGAATCAAATTCCTATACAGGACATTTAGTGACGGTCATAAACGTCGCTGACGATCCTCCCCAAATGTCACTAAAGATCCCGCTCACGCACCCTTGCTGCCGCACCCTGGCACATGCTGTACACACCCTTGTCACGCGCACACGCACGATACACACTGATAAGTCGATTTTCACTTTCGAATAATGTGATTAAGATGATCTGTCATTTTAGTAACAAAGTGGTGGAAAACCGCTTAACAAAATAATTACAATAAAAATTACCACTCACAAAAGAGCAGGTCGTGTCCACAGGGAGACAATGATGTAATAAAATCTCGATTATTTCGTATTCTTTCAATCAAGTGCGAAATCCATAATAAAATCTGACATGAAATGCGATGGAAAGAAGATACACAATAACTCAAAAATATAAGGGTATATGTGCAATTTTTCCTCACTAAAATATTCAATAAATATGTGATGATTTTATGTAATTTTCAATTGACATGTATTAGAGAAAAATTATGCACATTTTAATCCCAAAACCAAAGTTAAAACATGTGAATATCAATAACCATGCAATTAGCAGAAAGTATGAGTATGCAGCCACAATTTCACCATAATAAAATATTCATAAATTAAAATTTATTTTGGTGGCAATGGCATTCAAATGTAATTTTTAATTAACACAAAAACTGGGGATTTTACCTCTCTCCTCCTTACGCATGGGAGAGAGGTTCAATCAAGGAGAGACTCCCACAGGAGGTTGGCTGAAGTGAGGCCATCACGGTGGTGGCAGCGGTGTGTCGCGAGATGGTCGGAGTCGGCCTGCCGGAGGAGAGGAGTGGCAGCGGTGGAGAAGCTGCTGCTGCCGCGCGTGCTGCAGGTGCAAGGAGAGTAGGGCGCTCGGGAGCTGGAGGTGCTGCAGACGCACGGAGATGCGGAGGTGTGGGCGTTGGGCGCTCTGCAGAGCACGTAGACGCACACGGAGGTGCGGTGCTACAGGGTGTGCGCGCAAGTGCGGCACTACAGTGGTGCTGGATGAAGCGGAGATGGGCGTGCATTCTGCAAGGAGGCGCTGGAGGTGGGTGCTACAGGCCCGCAAGGAGGACGTGGGCGTGAAGGCTGGAGCGCGCGAAGGTGGGCGCGGGCGTGGGGCTCTGCAGTGGCACTGGAGGTGGGTGCGCTGGAGAAATTGATGAGGCGTGGGTTTTTCTATTGAAGGCACACGTGGGCGTGATCTGATGGAGCGGGAAGAAGCTGCTGGTGATGGCGCGGGCTAGAGGAGAGGCCGGTTGGGGGGGAGATGAAATTGCGGCGGCTGCAGTGGTGGATGTTGGTGATGACGGTGAGGGTGGTGCACGCTGAGGTGCTCACAGTAATGCAAACGAGCTCCAGATGGCGGTGTGGCCTATCACGCCACATGCCCATAGTGGTGGAGGCTCGTCACCACGATTGAGGCCGGTGGTGGTGAAGCGAATGAGAGGTCAACTCTCTGCACAGTGGTGTGTCGGGGATGGTGACCTCCAGAGCTTGGCAGCTCTCCCTCCTCCTTTTGTAGCCACGGCCATCGTTTCAAATTCAAAATGTCATAGTGTAAATGTGATGTGCAGGAGGAGGCAGAGCCGAAGCCGGAGGAGTTACTTGTGAAAAGGAGAAAAAAATAAAAGAATAAAAAATTATGGTTATTTATGCATAAGCCCTTAACTTCTATGTTAAATTAAAATAATGCATGCAATGCACCTAATTGGTTAACTAATTAAATGAATGTAATTCTAAGTTAATTCTAAATGCATTTAGTTATGAATGCAATGCATGAATTATGTAATTAAATCAGAAATATGAATTAATCTATTTACATCCTAATGCATGCTAAATAAATGTTAGAATTAACTTAATGTCTAGGCACTTAAATACTTAAATAGCCCACAAATATGGGCTAATCAAATACCCCCATGCCTAGTTTTTGCTAGTCCCTAGCAAATCCAAACAAAACCTAGCACTCCAAGTAGACTAGCCAACCCAATTGGTCTTCCTTTAGAAACATATTAAGTTCAGACTTTAGACCTATGGTTCCCAAGTAGTTGTTAAGTTACAGACTAGGTCCGCTAAAGACAGATTGCGGGCACAAGTTTCCCTGATTTCTGACTCTACCCTAAGGTTTATTGATCCCTGAGATTAAAGCATCCGTGCATGTGCATTGGTCTGAGTTATTTGAGTTAAAGGAAAAAGGATTTTTTCTTTCTTTGAATATATATATATATTTTATTCCTCCAAGTCTAACCTCAGATCAGCTATCAACATGGTCTGTGTCAGATTCATTGTCCCCATCACCGTACCTTGAAGGGTGCCTGGCTTTCGATACTTCGAGATAGCGACCCCAAGAACTCTTGGAAATCGACACTTCGAGATAGTATCGTCCATGGATTTCTAAAGCGAATTCAGGCCTGTGGCAATTGCCACTTCGAGATAGGACCGCCCATGGTACCTGAACCGCACAATGTGCTTACATGCCCCCAGTAGGATGGATATCCTAAGAGACAAGCGCCTAGGAGGTAATATGTTATCATCGCATCCTCAAGGTGAGTATATACTCCACCTCTCCTGCGGCGGGAACTCTTCCAATCAAATTGTGCTTTCAAGCCTCTCCTAAGTCAAAACTAAGAGAACCAAATCTCTTTTAAGAAAGGAATTAAGTTGATTACTTACTTACACTAGACCAAGTGTGTGAAATTTGGATGCTTGGGTTACAAGGACCCGTAAACCAAACGGTAGAACAAGACTCCAGGTACTATCCCAACCTTTTAACTTTATCCCTAGCTTTCCTTCCTCAACCTCTTGAGGAATGGTCCGCAACTTAACTCCTACTTAAGTTTTTAAGTCCACAAAGGACCTTAAGGTCTAAAACTAGTAGCTCATTTAGCTTCTAAAGTTCGACCCTAGAATCAACTTAGTCTAACCTAGAGTTCTCATTTGCTTAAGAATGCAGGACCTAGCCAGTTAAGCTCAAAACTTTTTTTTTTAATTTTTTTTATTTTTATTTATTTAGATTTTTTTTAATGCAAATGTATGTAATGAATGCACTATGCTATGTATATCCCCAAGTACACCCCCCCATGCCTAAAATCTGCAATGTCCTCATTGCATAGAAGGATATTACCTGGGTCAGAGATGGGCTGCTGTTCTTTTATTAGTAGCGAAGTAGCCAAAGAACCTGCAAATCAAGTTCAAGGATTGCAGAAATAGGCACTAAAAATGAGCAAAGTAATGCTGGTGTAGAAAACAGGTAACCTAGGATATTGGCGAGCTGATGATGAAGCCCAATAGCAAATGCTCGCCCAACTAAGATGGGAATGAAATCTTCCCAGGTCACCAGAGGAGGTTCTAAAGGATAAACTGGCATAACAACCTCCAAAGGGGTAGGGGGAGGATGACAAGGATCCTCCAAAAGGAATGGGGAAGGAATGGTGCATAGATAAACCCCCAAGGCAATGGACTGACTAAAGAAATCATCAATCCATACCCGATACTCCATTACAGGAAATATTGGATTGTTAAGCCCCCCGGCAAGAACAAAAGTGAGCAAATCTCTAAGGCAAGGATCGTCTAGCGTGTCCAAGTTTCAAGGTTGTAGGATGGCCATAAGATCTAGGTTGGGTTTAATCAGCTCAGTGTCCATCCCTAATACTCTTTCTAAATCCTTAATTACATCCCTAGCATTCCTTGCACTATCACCAGTATCTTCCTGCACTTCATCAGGAGTCAAATTTTCATCTTCAGACATAAGCGAATCAGAGGGTGACTTCAAAACAAATGAAGGCAGGTTGGAAGCAACAGATCTAGGGATTATCCTATCAATGTCATCCCCGGGTTCTTATTCTTTACTCAAATCTTCCCCGGAGTCTAGATGTGAATCCACATAAATCTTAGAAGTTGCTTCCAAATTTTCCATCATTTCATCATGAGGAGAAATATCATCGATGGGTGTGCTAAGGAAACCTAATTTGGTCAAATTTATGACATCCTCAGGGGTTAACTTTTCAAATAAGACATAATCACCCATAGTGTCACTCCAAATTTTGAATGTAGGTTCCTCATATAATTCGTCTTTCTCCTCATCAAATGATTCATTATATACCCGAGGTCTAGAATCATTTAATATCTCAGCAGATCCCCTAGGGTACTCTATCTGAGGTAAATGGTTTACACTGGTAACATCGGACTCCCCAGATAGGTCAATTTCTTGAGGGTTAGGTTCCCAAAGGGTAGGCTTGAGTTCCATCTCGTGATCAGAAGGGAGGGTAGGATTAACAACTTGACTTCGACCCACTTCATCAAATGTCACGAAAATACTATCATCTAGGTTGAGGTCTTCCAATGATACCATCATTCCCTTCTTTTGACTCCAATAAAATTCAGGTTGATACTTGATACGTATTTTACGTGGTTTGTAAAATATGTTGTTGTAACGCACAAAATCGATCAACTCCTAAATTTATAAACCTAGATAGTAGGGTATCTAGGGTCGTCCAAGGAGGCCAAATGTTTGTAAAATTAATTCTCTTGCTTACAAAATAGATCTCAACTTTCTTTTTGGTATTTTAAATATGAAATTTTTTTTCTTTTGAAAAGACGAGGGCAAAATGCGAATTGTGATGGAAAGTACTAACACCTATAATTACTTAACTAAAACTTAAGTGATAGATATATCCTCTTCCTAAGCTCACTCTAGGCAAGTGGAGGCCTAGAGTAATTAGGAACTAGAGGTGAAACAAGTGCTAGAACAAAAACAACAATTGCAATAGAAAGTAAAAAGAAAGCAATTTGATTAACTAGAATTTGTGTTCTTTTCCAAGACAAGTAGAGGAATGCTTCTACTAGAAATGAAAAAATCTAAAAGCAATAAAAGAAACACAAATCCTCTTGCAAAAATTGGTGAAGAAGAGAGTCTTCTTGCTCCAAGCCTAGCTGCTCCTTGGCTTGAAAAGAGGGCCTCCTGCTTCTCCTTCCTTGAGAGCTCCTCTAAGGTGGATGCTACCACCTTCAATGCTCTCCTCCAAGAGGTGGGCGTGCACCACCCTCAAAAGCTCCTCCAAGGTGGCGTGGACCACCTTCAAGATCTCCTCCAAAGATCTTCCTTGCCTGGCTTCTCCTTTGGTTGGCGTGGCTCAAGAGAGAAGGGAAGAGGGGAAGGCACCAAAGGGACAGAATATCACTTTAATCTTCTTCTTCTCTCTTGGGTGTGGGATCTAAGTGGAATATGAGAGTGAATTTGCTAGCCAAGGATGGTTTGAATGGTGGTGGGCAGTGGTCTTTTTATAGGGTAGGATGAGGGGTTAAGGTGCCTCTTGAAATGGAGGGCTAAGATGGAAGGATGGAGGTGGTTAGATTATCCTATGGTTAAGGGTTGTTGGCACCACCTAAGGGGTGTAAGGGGGGTAGTTAGGGTTGGTCAAGAGGCACCTAAAAGTGGCACCAACCATGGAGAGATGCCATGGGTTGGTGCCAACTTTGAGGTTTCTAGAAGGTGGGATTATGTGGAGGGTGGAGATGGGTTTAAGGGGAGATGTGTGATGGATATGAAAGGGATTTTTGGAGGGAAAAGTGGCACCAACAAGGGGGTAGTTAGGGTGGTTTTGGCACCACTTTCAGGTGTCTTTTGGAGGTGGTGGGTAGGCTAGGTTGGCGCCAAGTAGGTGGAGCTTAGGTAGGGTTTTTGGGTGGTACAAGCCAAGGAAGCTGGAGCATAGCTAAGCTAAGTTAAGCTAAGCTAAGCTAAGCTAGCTTAGCTAATGTTGGAGTAGAGGAGGAGGTGTTGGAGCTAGGGTTTGGAGGGAGGAGCTGGTTCTGAAGAGTCCTGAGATGAAGTGGAGTTGGCTGCTGCTGAAGAGGTCAACATGGGGCTACTCCAGCTGGCTTAGCTTGCTAGTTCTTTGCTAGCTACTAAGCCAAGCTAAAGTGAGCTGGCTTCTATTGAATGGAGCTGAGGTGAGTCGGGTCTGGTGCTCCCAGGGAGGATTGAGCTGGTCGAGACAGCTAAGGTAGCTTAGCTCAATTAGCTTGGGCTGAGCTGGGTCCTCGGGAGCTGGACTTGAGCTTCCTCAGCTGGGATGAGTTCTTCTTCAGCTGGTTGGAGTTGAGTGGAGCTAGATGTAGCTGGATTTGAGATGGGGTCAACTCAGCTGAGCAAGCTAGAGCTCCCTGTGGACTAGTGGGAGCCAAAATGAGCTAAACTCATCTAGGTTGAGCTGGATCTGAGCTGACTTGAGCTAGGGTGAGCTAAGATGAACTCTCTTGAGCTGCCATTCAGCTGAGATTAGCTCAATGGACCTGGGATGAGCTAACCCTAGTTCAAGTGAGCTAGGTTCCAGCTGTGGTGAGTTGGATCAAGCTGAGTTCCAGCTAGTCTGATCTCCTCCTTCACCATTTGCCTTCTTGAGTGCTAGGGTTTTAGGGATCTATATATCTGTTCATCCCTAACACACACAAAAACACATTAAAACAACAAAAGAAAATGCAATGCATGCCTAACTTAGTTAATGCCTAAATGCAGCCCAAAAACCCATTTGCAAAGTAAAATTCTAAGAGTTAGGTTTGTTTTAGTGCATAAGAATGATGATAAACTGGCGTTTATCACACACCCATGCTTATCTTTTGCTAGTCTCTTAGCAAAACTTCAAAAATTTTTTTGGAAAACGGAATTTTTGGGAAATCTAATTTTTTTCTACTTTTGAGGAGAAAAAGATTTTGATCTAAACACAGGAGGTACGGGATTTGTTAGAGAAAATCATCGGGATCTGTTTTGGATCCAACCATTAGACAAAATGGGATCAATATGTCCTCCAGAAAATTTACAAATTAACCCCTTGTTAATTCAGATGACTTGAAATTTTTGTTTTTAGGATTTTTCTAGCTCGTGAATATGATTCGCAACTTGCAAAATCCTTTAAAACCTTTTGTCCGTGCCTGTGAAAAGCTAACATTTATAAGGGCGTGTTAATTTATTTATTATTACTTTTTTTTTCTCCCCCATGCTTATTTTTAGCTTAGTCTTACAATAGATGTGTCGAGATCATCATTTTCGTTACCAATCCTCGAGGGGGCTCTGGTGTCAGTACTTCGGGATAGCACTATCCATGACACCACCCGAAAGCTCACAACCCCAAAACACAATGCGGTGTAAAGGGGCGCTCCAAGCAAACTCAAGCTCTTGCTCCGACACTATAGGTAGAGCACCGTCCAAGACACTTGAGCTGCTAAAATGCGCTTTAATGCTCCGTCTAAAGATATGAAATATAGATATGGAGCAGCGTCGAGGCAGTAACATGTTGACATCACATCCTCAAAGGATGCATTTTCCTCCTTCTCAACGGTGGGAACTCAAACCAATGATCTGCTTCAGACTTTTACTAAGTCCAAACAAGGGAGTTTTTTCAAATTTTTAGCTGTTTTTAAGTGTTGGCCTGTGTGTGAAAATTGACACAAGAAGTTTCTCAAAAAATGCAAGCTTTTGAATCAGAAGCTAAGCCAAATACTTTCCACATTACAAAATAGGATCAAGTCACCTGAACTATTATGAGTTCAGGTGGAATTTTAGAGAAGGATATCTGATCTAGTCTAAAAATAGACCCTGAAATTCTAATGATCAGATTTGCATCCTCATCCCTAGTTTCTTAAAGATTAAATCCCATTGTACCCAAAAGTGAATATTTTAACCTTAGTCCCGATTTCAAAAATTTTTCCTCAAAAAGTTTTCAACATTTTTATTTATTTATTTATTTATTTTGGGTATGCAAGTAGAAAAATAAAATAACTAAAAAGCAATGCATGTTTTTAGGTTTTGAAAATCCTAAATCGATCGTCAAATTTTAAAAACAACCCCCCATGCCTAAGATATGCCATGTCCTCATGCATTAGGAGGGAAAAGGGATCACCTTAGTGAAGAACAGTCGAGTTTAGGATGATCAAAACCTGGAAAAAGAAGAAAAAATGAAAGCAGGAAAAAATGATGGGTTACCTCCCATCCAGTGCTATCTTTACGCCATTCAGTCGGGCATAGTGTGCATTAGTGATCAATGGTGGCTGGCTCAGTAAAATTAAAAGATTCAGACGGAAGATTAGGCGTATGATCAAAATAGGCCTTTAAACGTTGGCAATTGACTTAAAAGGTCGAATTAGTTTTTGGATCAAAAAGATCAACAGCATCGTATGGATATATTTTATGGACAATAAAGGGGTCGGTCCATTTAGATTTTAATTTTCCAGGAAAAAGACGTCATCTCGCATCGAAAAGCCAAACATGTTGATTAACGTCAAAGTGTTTTCGAACAATATATTTATCGTGAAATTTCTTTATTCAGTCTTTATAAATCCTCACATTTTCATAGGAAAAATTACGTAATTCTTCCAATTCAATTAATTGTAATTTTCTATGGATACTGGCATCAGATAAATTCATGTTGAGTTGTTTTATTGCCTAAAAAGCCCTATGTTCTAGCTCTACTGGGAGATGGCATGCCTTCCCAAAAATCAGACGGAAGGGAGACATGCCGAGTAGGGTTTTAAAAGTAGAACGGTAGGCCCATAAAGCGTCGTCCAATTTGGTGGAGCAATCTTTACGGTCGAGCCTAACCGTCTTTTGTAAAATATTTTTAATTTCCTCGTTAGAAACTTCAGCTTGGCCATTTGTTTGGGGGCGATAAGGTGTGGAAATTTTATGATTAACCCCATATTTAGAAAGAAGGTGACGGAATTGTGAGTGGGTGAAATGTGAGCCTCCATCACTGATAATGGCTTTTGGTATGCCGAATCTTGAGAAAATATTTTTCTTAAGAAATTCGACAACCACACGGTGATCACAAGTGCGGGTGGGTATTGCTTCTATCCATTTTGAAACATAGTCGACTGCGACTAATATATATAAATACCCACCAGAGTTGATGAACGGTCCCATGAAGTCGATGCCCCAAACATCAAAAATTTCAACCTCAAATAGGATTAAGGGGCATTATATCCTTCCGAGTCTTGTTGCCAATGCTCTAGCAATGCACACAGGACCGAACAAAGTCATGAGCATCTTTGTGCAAGCTGGGCCAATAAAATCCCGCATTAAGGATTTTAGCTGCAGTTTTCTTGCCCGAAAAATGTCCGCCACAGGCCATTGAGTGACAATGTGTCAAAATATCATGGATTTCAGAATCGGGTACACATCGTCGAATGACCTGATCGACACAAATGCGGAAAAGGTCAGGCTCCTCCCAAAAATAATATTTAATATCAGCAAAGAACTTATCCCATTTTGTTTTTGGCCAATCAGTGGGGATTCGTTCTATTGCTAAGTGTTTGCGATGGGTGCAAACCAAGGGAGGGTAGTAGCAGCTAAAATGTTTTCATCGGGGAACTGATCTGGCGGGGTCATTATGTCATTCGTCATAAGACGAGAGAGATGGTCGGCCACTACATTATGCGATCCCGCCTTATCCTTGATTTCCAGGTCAAATTCCTGGAGCAGCAGAATCCAACGGATAAGACGGGGTTTCACATCTTTCTTTGTCAGCAAATATTTAATTGATGAGTGGTTGGTATATACAGTGACATGTGACCCCAACAGATAAGATCTAAATTTTTCTAAGGCAAATACAATGGCAAGAAGTTCCTTTTCAGTAACCGTGTAATTCCGTTGTGCATCATTAAGAGTTTTACTAGCATAATAGATCACAACGGGCTTCTTACCAATTCTTTGCCCAAGAACAGCCCCTACAGCAAAATCTGAGGCATCTGTCATTAATTCAAAGGGACTATTCCAATCAGGTCCCTACAATATTGGTGCCTCAGTAACCTCTTCTTCAACCTCAAAAAACTTTCCAGGCACTTATCATTAAAATCAAATGGTTGGTCTTTAGTGAGAAGCTGACTTAAGGGCTTGGAGATTTGGGAAAAATTTTGTATAAATCGATGGTAGAAACCTACATGACCCAAAAAGGATCTGATCTGTTTGACAATAGTGGGTGGTGGGAGCTTAGATATAGCATCCATTTTTACTTTATCTATCGCGATTCCTTGTTTTGAAATAACATGGCCCAAGACAATACCTTCTTCGACCACGAAATGACTTTTTTCCCAACTGAGAACCAGATTAACTTCTATGCATTTTTGGAGAGTTCTTTCAAGGTTTTTGAGATAATGGTCAAAAGAATCTCCAAAAATAGAGAATTCATCCATAAAGACTTTTAAACATTCACCTACCAGGTCTGACAAAATTGCAAGCATGCACCTTTGAAAAGTCGTAGGTGTGTTGCAAAGACCAAAGGGCATCCTTCGGAAAGCAAAGGTTTCGAAGGGGCAAGTGAAAGTTGTTTTGTCCTGGTCCTCAGGATGAACCGCTACCTGATTATAGCAGGAATAATCATCCAGAAAATAGTAAAAATCCCATCCGGCTAACTGCTCCAAGATTTGATCAATAAAGGGGAGCGGGAAATGGTCCTTCTTGGTGAAGGTGTTTAATTTTCGGTAATCAATACACACGCGCCAAGAAGAAGCGGTTCGAGTGGCTACATTCTCCCCATTATCATTAGTGACAACTGTTAGTCCAGCCTTTTTGGGCACAACTTGTGTTGGACTAACCCAGGAGGTGTCAGAAATGGGGTAGATGATATCAGCATCCAGCCACTTAATAATGTCCTTTTTTACCACCTCCTGCATAATAGGGTTCAAGCGTCTTTGTGGTTGGCGAAAGGGGCGAGAATCGTCATCTAAATATATATGATGCGTACAATAGGATAGATGAATACCCTTAAGATCATAAAGGGTCTAGCCAATAGCTTTTTGATATTTACTCAAAACCTAGAGAAGTTTGTGCTCTTGTGCCCCGGTAAGTCCAGAATTTATAATCAGGGGCAGGGTTTGATTAGGACCCAGGTAGACATATTTAAGGGAATCGGGCAAAGGTTTTAATTCCAGTTGTGGGCCCGGCTCTGAAAGAGTTTCTCTTTGTGGGTTAGTGGTGAGGTGAGAGTGATAGGGTCAGCTGGAAGGTTAGCTGGACGTGTGGTTAGGGTGGAAGGGTGAGAAGAAGTGGATTGTTCAGGAACTGTATTGATGGCAAAATAGGAACCTAAATGGGAAATCTGCAAAGTTTCCTCCACAATGTTTTCTATTTCTGAATCCGAATCATCAAAGAAATCTGGTTCTTGGAACCGCCTAGAAGTTTGAAAAATGTCTATGGTTACAGATTCACCGCCACACATGATCTTTATCTTTCCAAAATCACAATCAATATTTGCGTGGGCGGTGGCTAAGAATGGTCTTCCAAGAATAATGGGGGCAAACTTTAGTGCTTCTGGTACCTCTATGTCCAGGACTAAAAAGTCTACTGCGAATAAACAATTTTTAACCCGGACAAGAACATCCTCAACAATTCCCCTTGGTTTAATTGTAGATCAGTCAACTAATTGGAGAGTAACCTCAACAGGCTTTAATTCACCGATCTTAAATTCCTCAAAAACAACTGTGGGGATAAGATTAATTGAGGCACCAAGATCCAACAAAGCGCGATCAAATGAGGTATCATTAATGATAACTTGATTTAGGGGGGCGCTAGGATCTTTTCTCTTAAGAGGCTGTTGGCTCTGCACAACTGAGCTGATTGTCTCTAGAAGGATCACCTTTCCTAAATTTTTGGGCTACATTTTCGAAGTACATAAATCTTTTAGGAATTTTGCATGGGCAGGGATGTATTTAATGGCATCTAGGAGAGGGATATTAATTTCTAATTGCTTAAATAAATCCATTAATTCCTTCTCAGTGGGCTCGGATTTCTTCTTTTTCTTATTTGAAGAGTGGAGGGCTTGTGGAAATGGAGTAGGGTTTCCTTGTTTTGCATTAATTGGTTCCTGAACAATAGGAGGGGGAGATGGGGAAGAGTTAATCTGTGTTTCTTTAAAGCGGGTTTCTTTAACAGGCAGGGGATTGTGAGTGGTTTTCCCATTCCTCAAAGTAACTACATTTGCAGTCTGGTTGTTTCTAAGATGAGGACGGGAAGCCTGACTATTATTGAAACCCGGTGGATGCTGAGGTGTTGGTTGAATGGGTTGACTGGGATATCCACCTTGGAATTGATTCCTTTGATTATTTGGGTTGGGCATGGGTTGGGAAGGTAAATTCCCAATAGGTCGATGATCAGGAGTAACCTTAACTTGGTGTTGCAAGTTGGTAATCATGCGAGTTACTTTTGTCATTTTAGTCTGCATTCCTTGCAGAGTTTTCATGACCTGATTATTAATGTCATCCTGGGATGGTCCAGGTTGATACATAGGTTACCCATAATTCCCAAAATAGTTTTGTTTGGGAAAAGGAATCGGGTTCGGGTTTTTCTAAGAGTGATTCGGGTTAGTTATCCAGTTTTGATTGGAAGTGTTGGAGGGGTTTCTAAATTGCTCCTGGAGAGCATAAATATTTTCCGAGGTGGGATCAAAAATATTTTGATCAAAAGTCCCGGTCAAATCTTGCGGGAAATCAGCCGAAAATTGCTGGCCAACAGATGTGGCATCATTGTTGTGTAGATTTTCTCTTCGGAGAATGTGTGGGGGGTTAGTGTGTGGAGAGTGAGCATGTGGAGCTTGTTTATTTATGAGCTTTTCTTCCATTTTCTTTTGGTGAATTTACATCTGGTCCAGTCGTTGAGCTAACATATATAGATCATCTTGAGTGATTGGAACAGAGGTGGATTTGGAGTCAATTTCATGGACTCCATGTCTAGGGTTTTGTGATTTGCCAAAGGTGTCCATTGAAGTCATGTTAAATGAGCTTTCACTCATTTCTTCAAAGAGGAGATAGGCACTTCCGGCGTCTTTGCTAAGAAAATTGCCCCCACATGAGGCATCCACAAATCGTTTCAATTGATCTTCTAATCCATGATAGAAGATCTGCACTAACTGCCATTGTGGAATTTCATGGTGGGGACAACTTCTTAGAAGTTCCTGAAATCTTTCCCAGGCTTCATGGAGGGGTTCACCAATTTTCTGTTGAAAGGTTATAGATCTTCTTAATGCATTTGGTTGACCGATCGGAAAATTTTTTTTAAGAAAAGCACTTTTTAATTGGGGCCAGGTGGTAATAGGGCGCCCAACCATTCTAAACCAATGAGATGCTTTGTCTTAAAGAGAGAGAGGAAAAAGTCTCATTAACCACATGTCTTCCTACACATTGCGGGAATGAGTGGTTTTAGCGAGGACAGTTAATTCCTCGAGATGACAAAAAGGGTCCTCTCTTGGAAGACCATGAAAATGTCTAATAAGGTTTAGAATGGCTGGTTTGATCTTGAAATCCCCTTGTGGTATGACCACCCCTGTTCTTTCCTCATAAATGGAAGGATCATAGAAATCCTTAAGAGGAACGACAGGCTATTAGCGGGGTGGTGGATTTTGTCCTTGGTTAGCTAGGTTCATGACTGTCCTAGCTAAATCTTCCTGATTTTGTAGTAGTCGAACCAAATGGTCGACCAATAATGCAAAGGGATTTGGATTTTGAGTTATAATTGGAGGGCCACTTGGCCCTGCTACTATTTTTGGTTGCTCCAAGTTAGGGACGTGAGGGAGGGTGAAGTCAGCTTGTGGGCCGACTGACGGGTTAGAAGTGGAAGCAGAATTTTTTTGTTGGCTTCCTGGGTTTTCCATTTTTTTAGAAGAGGAGGGGGAAGAAAACAATAACTTTCTACTGCGGGGGGCGAAACCAGATGGTCCCTCAGGGTGTGGTTTTTGGGACCATCGCCCGTGCATGCACTGTTTGGGAAGAATTGGAGGGGAGAAGAAGAGAAAGAGATGAGAGAAAGTGTGCAATTCAAACAAACAAAGCTAGACCTAACTTAAGTGCGACTCCCTAACAATAAACCTAAGACTTGGTCTACATAGGAAATAAGTATTCAGTAGTGAATACCCGTTCTGTCAACAAATCTAGCCAAGTTGCTTAAAGGGAGGTTTAGGCCCAAACGTTTCCCAGGGAAAACTCTAGGAGCTTGTACAAACCAGCGCCTGGTCATTTGACACGGCCCCTCAGCCTGAACACCAGATATAGATGACAAGATTGGTATTAACTAAAGAAAACTTAAGACCTATATAGCAAGCCTAAGTTGATTAAGCCTTAGGGGTCAAGTTGCTACGGATTTTAGTTAGGTCTAGGATACTATAGTGCACACGGAATGTGGAGGGCGTTAATTGGGTTCTTGCCCTGTTATTTCAATTTTTTTTTTTGCGTGTGTGTGCAAGAATTGGAAAGTGGTTCCAATGAAAAGCAAGTTGTCACACAATTTTTTTGTATTTATGTCATTTAGGATTCAATTTAATTGAATGTGTTTTAGGATTATTCTTTTTAAATGTTCAAACAAGTTTGAAACTCCACAATCAAAGGAAAAACAAGTTGTATGGGTGATGGTATATTTTCTTTATATTGTGGGACTAAAAAGTAAGAAAAGAAACCCTAATTGGATTTGAACCCTAATATAGAAAATTACTACCAATGAATTCCTTTTAGGCTTTCCTTCTAGACGTTGCTCAAGTAATCCTAGATGGTCATCCTATGGATATCTAGCTTCTAATAGGCAGTTCAATTTTTTTTTTTAATAATGAATAGATGTGCAATCAAAAGAACTAGCTAACTATGAATAATTCTATAATCTAAAGAATCAGGGACACTCCCCCAAAAATTGGCCAAAAAGTACAAGGGAGAGAAAATAAATAATTAATACTAAGTCTATCAACCTAAATCTAAACCAAGATCTAATAACTAAATCAGGAAAGGCTCCTCCATACACCTTCACGTGTGTGGGATCAAGGCCCACAAGTACCTGTTGCTACCCCTTTGGTGGAATCAAGGTCCACCAAGAATATCGCCTCTGTCGTGTGCGCCCATCACATTCGTTCCCTCCAAATAGATGTACCTCGCACACGAAAAAGAAATAGATCAATGAATATATAGCCCCAATTAGAAATCACTACGAATAGGAAATACGTGCGAGTTTACTAGGCCCGTTGCCTCCCCAGCAACGGCGCCATTTGATAGAGCGATTTTCACTTTGAACAATTACTATTAAGATAATAAATCGTTGTAGCACAAAAGGTGGTGGAAAATCTCTCAATCAAAGATTAAACAGATATTAATTTAAACTACAGTAAAAATGTCGTATCCACAGGGTGGAACGAGCCAAATAAACTCACAATAAATTTACCTCTTGTTTACTTAAAATCAATTTCATTCATTCATCCTAATCCCAAAGAAAGAACATTAATAGATGAATCAAATAACCAATCTCTAATTTCTGAAAAGAGATGGACCAATCACGCAAATTCTCCTTTACGAGACTACTCCTATAGAGTCAAGCAACCCTAAATATTCAATGGCATCCAATGTAAAACATAATATCACCATTTAATGTGAAGCTAACAGATGGGGGAAGATAATCATGCAATTTGATAAGCCAATTACTTAGAGCAGACTAAAGGAGCTTGGCTCTAAATTCATTCAATTAATAAAATAATAAATCAAAATCAAGTTTTGGGAATGGCAACACATGTAATATCTAATTGAAGGGAAAACAGAGCTTTCACTCTCTCTCCTCCTCACGTGAGAGATGGGGCACCGACAACAGAGCTGCTATAGGGGAAGGTTGACCGACGCATGGGGATCACAATGACGGTGATAGAATGACGAGAGGTGGCCGAAGACAGTGACCACACATGGAGGTGGTCGGCGGCGGCGATGGTGGCGAGTTGCTACTGTGGTCTGCAAGGGTGGTGCCCTAGCCGGGCATGGCCGCGCGTGGTCTCTGAGATCGACGAGGGTGTGCTAGCAGTGCTTGGAGTCGAGGTTGGAGGTCGATGGTGGTTGTTGGCCGGGGATTAGGTGGCTGCAAGTTTGGGTCTTTTGCTGGAAAATAGGGGAGACATGGGAAGGAGAAGAAGAAGGAGGAGGAGTCAGCTGTGGCGCACGCGGGCATGCACGGGCATGAAGAAGTGCGCACGAGGGGCGTGGTTGAGCACGTGAAGGTGCGGCTTGAGCGTGGCCACTGGAGGGGCTGGCTACGCTAACGCCTTGTGGTGCGCGGAGAGGAGATGAACAGACAAGGGCATGGCAGGCTGCTGGAGGAAGTGTTGTTGTGCGAAGGCGTGGGCGTGCATGCACATGCAAGACCTGCTACTGCGGTCTCCGTGCGAGGAAGTTGATGGGTGTAGGCGTTGACGAAGTTGGCTCTAAAACACCGTGTGCTCTCCAGCCACCGAGTTTGCCTTCTCCACAATGATCCAGGATCGAAGAGATGATATGCTATTGTACGTAGTTCTTCCTCTTTTGAACCCAACGCATAGGCTTTTACTTTAACAAATCTTCCCCGACTTTCCCTCATTTCATTTAGGCCTTGCAAGATCTCCTCCAACAACGCTCACGCGATGAGGTGCCGCTGTTGAGAGGCACGGTTCTGCTGGCAGAGGAGATGGTGAAAAGTGCACTCAAAATCCTCCATAAATATATATATCAAATTTTACCAAAGTATTCTCTAATTAATATAAGCCAACACTTAACTCTAATTACAATCTGATGAGGCATGTTTAACATGTACATAGGCTAATTAGCACTCCACTAAAGTAAATTGATCATCAACCCCTCTCTTCAAGACCTCCGATGGACAAATTGGGCATCCTCCCTTGATCCTCATTTTCTTCTGCTCCTCACCGTACCCAGCAAGAGCTTCGTTCTCCATCGTCGTCGCCGCTTCTCATCATCAAAGACTTCATCGTCCACGATGCCGACGAAGAAAGCCACCATGGATTTCCTCCCCTTTTTATCCAATAAAGTAGTCCTCTCTCTCCCTCTTAGTCTCTAGGTTAGTTTAAGGTGTTCAGCTTCTAGGATAGCCCTCAATCTCTCCCTCTTCGACTTCTCCTTCCCTGTCTCTGGCCACGCCACCGGTGTGGTCGTCCCACCTCCACACTCGCCAAACCCTACGCCACCACCTCCATTAGCATCGCCACACCTCTACCTTCCAAAGTCCTCTACCTATTTCGCCTGCTAGCCACTCTACGCCACCTCCGAACAACCCATCCTCCGTCCATCATCTCCAACATCATCCTGCCTCCACACCTCCAATCTCCTCACTACCACCACCAGTCACTTCCTTGTCTCACTACGAGTCTCCTGAACCTACTAATTGGGTCGAAAAGCCATTCTTGTGCATTATAGGTGTTCGCTAGTGAGCTCCATATCTCCACCATCGCCTACTGCAATCCAACCATCATCACAACCAATACCACCTCCAGCAAATGCAATCTGACCTTAGGAGTTCAACTGCCACCCCAATTGGTCAAGAAAGCTCCAACAGCGGCTGAAATCTATGCAAAAAGTAGCAATAATTACGCCCTCTTCCTTCAGCAAGCACGTAAAGGAAACAAAGGAAAAGGTAGCCACCTTTAGTGCCACATCGTTCGCGACCCATCATCCACCATGCAAAAAAGGAAATTCTAACATAGGCTTATCGCCTCAATAACACGGGGGGTGAGGTCCCCCATGCACATGCCATTCACTCCTCACACACGTTACACGCCACGTGGGTCTGGACAGTACCTGGATCCAATTACCCACCTATATACCCGATTACACAGTCCTGAGCTAGATAAGAGGAGAAAATCCTGAGGAGGAGAGGAGAGGGTTTTGCTTCAGAATACGTGCCCTTTGCCTCGAGATGCATGCCTATGTGTTCTATACTTAGCATCTCTAAGGTCTTTGCTGAGGCTTCCTACCTTTTTGGGATTGCTCCTGCTGTGCCTTGTGATCACTTAAGGCGTCTGAGCCTTATGTGTGATGTCTGATTGAGGATTACTGTGGACATATTTGAGTTCTTGGCTGACATATGATTCGAACTACTGTTGAAAATTTGGTTGAATTGAATGCTAGGGTTATGCTTTGATTGAAGGGAATAATTGGTAATTTAAATCACCATTGTTTTGAGCTTTTATTCTTTTTATCCCATGACTTCTTGAGATTCAATTTGGGATGATATTGCATTATTAATTCTTATTGCATATCTTTATGATTGTGCTCATTATTTCTGAATGCGATTAGTGTTGTGAATTTCATATTTGCTCCTAGCGAATGACCTCAGACTCATTTTCTATTTTCGAGCACTCTTTATAAATTTAAATGCTGTAGCGATTTTGTCGGCTATACTACAATGCGTATTTTCATAAATCGATGCAAAACAATCTCAACACCCATCACCAAGTGGCGCCAACCCCATCTAACCTAACCATAACCACCACACAACACACCACTACATATGGCATTGATTGCACAGCAAGCTACACCTATAAATATGTCATCTTATGCTATTTCCTAGCATTACCCATGCATTTTAGGTAGCCATACTTGCATTTGTAAATATTCATTTGCATGCAATTTTAAAGAGGGGAAGATAGTGAGAGCAAATGACCATTTAATCCACTTCAATTTCATAACAATCCATCCCATCTCAAACACACTTAATAATTAACATATTCACTATGTGCGTGCATTGCAATTTCACCACCCTTTTCTTATTTCACTCTCCCACCTACCAGCTGCTTTTGTAGGGAGTGGCACACACTCCCTCGTACCATTTGCATGGGGAGGGGTGCACTCTCTCTCTATAAAAGGGCATGCACCCCTCCCCTGTAGGGGAGTCAGCAACCACCTCCACATCCACCCACAGACCCACCACAACATAGCACCCACTCTCCTTACTCCAGCTAGCCTGTTCTCTCCCTCTCTCCCTCTCCATACACAGCTCCTCTTCTCACCAGTTGAGAAGAGTCACTCTGTGTGCAGGAGAAGCTCCTCATGGTCTCAAACACCACGGTGAGCACCACCACCGCCCAGCTCCTTCGCGAGCAAGTGGGCGTAGTGGATTCTCATCTGGTGTTTTTCTTTGTTTTGTTATTTTTATTTTCTTCGTTTTCTATTTTCTGTTGCTGTTCATCGCCATTAGAGCTGCAAAGCTTCAAGCTTTGGAGCTCACGCACCACTGTCGTGCGCTCCAGCCATCACCTCCGTGCGTCTCCACATGCCTCAAACTCCCCTTCCGCGTGCATGCGCGCGCTTTCCAGCTTCTCCACGCCCCCACTACTCTGAATTGCCTCAGCCGGTCACCAACTTCCAGTGTGCACTGTTGCGCACTGCTCATGCTAGGTCTACGCGGCACTGTAGCCATCGGCAAGTTTCTTACTTATCCAGTGGCAAAGTGCTCTCTCTCCTCCCGTGCGACTGCCTCCAGCTGGTCACCCAACCGCATCTCATCACTCCAGCTCGCGTCTCCGCACAACTCTATCCTCCAGCGCTTGTGTGCACGCATACACCTCCCCCGCTTGCCCGTGCTTGGTGCAATCCTCCCTCACACACCTACACGCTGCACCACCTCACTCCTGTGCTCGCGCCTCACACACACTTCAGCGCTCTAGACGATGCTTCCGCGCCCCAGACAACTTAAACGCTCACTGTCTCACACACAATCAGACACACACACATGCACTCTCCCTCTCACACACCCTTTTCCCTCTCATGCAGACACACACTTACACACCCGTATACATATATACACATATATTTATATATTCACACTCCCCATTTATATACTTATATATATATATATAGGCGCCAACCTAATCTAACCCTCCATCCATTAACCACCATCCTATGACCTTCATCCTAACCTTACACCTGCATCACATTCCACTTAACCCTAAGCCTACCATGGTTGGCGCCAAGCATCACCCTCTCTACTTCTATAAATACCCTCCTAACCACCACCAAAAGGATCATCTTCATCCTTAGTTAGGTCCACCATTAATCCACCCATTCTCCACACCAAGGAAGAAGAAGGAAAGAAGAAGATCAAGGGGGCAACCTACCAGCCCCCTTGGTGCCTTCTTCCTTTCTTTCTTCTCCCTTAGCCACGCTAAGGAGGAGGTCATCTTCACCTAGAGGAGAAGACTAGGCAAAGGAGGAGCCAACAAGGTGGTTGACGCCCACCTTAGACGAGAGCTTGAAGGAAGGAAAATTGAAGAAGGAAGAGAAGGAGAACTCTTTTCAAGTGCGGAGCAACCACACTTGGAGCAAGGGCCATCCGGATCATCTACCAAAGAATTCCCTTTTCTTCTTTATCTTTGCAATTTCTTGTATTAGCTAGTGTTTTTGTTTCTTTTCATGTAACAAACATTCCTCTATCAGTATTTTACTCTGCTAGTAATACAAGTTTTCATTGCCTTCCAAGTTCATGTTTTAATTTAGCATGTTTTTCTTCTCTTATTAGTGTAGTGCACACCACACTCTCTTCTTCTAATTACTCTAGGCACACTTGCCTAGAGTGAGCTTAGAAGAGGGTTTCATTTTGTCACTTAGGCGTAGGTTTAGTGTAGTTATCTCCGCTTTCAAGAACCCGATTATTTCCAAAACCATAAAAACAACAAAAATCAAAATGACAAAAAGAAAGTTGATTTCCTGATTTCAAGCAAGAGTATTAAATTTGCAAACTTGCCTCCTTGGACAACCCTAGATACTCCACTATCTAGGTTTTATAAATTTAAAAGCAATTGTGAATTTGCGTGTTACAACGACCTCAAAACCCTAATTTTATCAAATCACACTTTTTCACTATCAGTGAGCATTGAGAATCATTGGGTATGTCTCACTATCACCCAAAAACACATACTTGAGTGAATCAGGTAAGGGCTTCAATTCAATTACAGGTGGGTAGGAATCAGATTCATGCATGGGAGGAGAAGAATTGGTAGCGAAAATCTGATAATCGTAATTTTCATGAATTCTCACTGATTCCCTACCTGTGAAGAGGTTGGTTATGACTGCATTAATGGGAAGTTCACTTGTCACAGTCACATCATCCTGCGTCAGCAGGGGCAAATCAGTACTTGGTGGGATAGGATAATCAAAATCTGGGTGTCACGATCAGATGGACACCCTAGACAATCAAATCTGCAGGATGAAATGTGCATGGGATTAGCCTCAGTCCCGTGTGGATCAAGATCCAAAAACCTTGACAGTGAAGATGAATGTAACATTGGGTCATTATAGAGGAGCACAATGTTCCCACAAAAAGACAAGTAATAGCCTGAATATGTCGAAGTTCTCTTGGGAGGTGTCTTGGACAGTACTATCTCAAAGTGTTGGTGCCAGAGCCCCCTTGAGGATTGGTAATAGGAATGATGATCCCGACACATCAGTTGTAGGATTAAGCTAGGAGTAAGCATGGGGGAGACAAGAAAAAAAAAAACACGACCTTATAAATATCCTTATAAATGTTGGCATTCACAAAGCACTGACACAAGGTTTTACAAGATTATGCAAGCTGCAAGTCGGATTCAAGAGCCAAGGAAATTCTAAGTGCAAAATAATTTTAGGTCATTTGAATTAACGAGTTAACTTGTGAATTTTTTAAAGATAACTGATCCCGATTCTTCTAACTCTTGGATCTAAAGACAAATCCTGATGTTTTATTTTTAACAAATCCTGTGCCTTTCATGTTTCTAATCAACCAAGGCCCCATAATCTTTTCTCCTCAAAAGTAAAAAAATTAGTCTTTCCCAAAAATTCATTTTGTGAAAATAGTTTTACTAAGAAACTAGCAAAAGATAAGCATAAGGGTATGATAAACTCCAGTTTATCATCACTCTTATGCCCTAAAATAGATCTAGCTCTCAGGTTTTTAACTCTTCAAATGGGTTTCAGGCTACATTTAGGCATTTACCTAGGATAGGCATGCATTGCATTTTATTATCCTTTTGATGCATTTACTTGAGTGTCTGGGATAGATAGAAAGTCAGATCCCACATACCATGGCACTCAAGAAGTTAGAAGATGAAGAAGAAGCTCCTATTAGCTGGATCCCAACTAGATCTAGCTCATCTTAGTTGGATCCCAGCTAGATTCAGCACATCCCAACTGGATCCCAGCTCCTTCTAGCTAGATCAACTCATCCCTAACTCCATTCAGCTCATCTCAGCTGAATGGTAGCTCAAGCGAGTTCACCTCAGCTCCATTTAGCTCACCTCAGCAGGATGGTAGCTTAAACTATCTCAAGTCAATTGATCTCACCTCCATTCTAACTCCTCCAACCCAGAATAGTTCACTGGAAGCTCAACCTAACTGGGACCAGCTACTAGCTAGACCTAGTTAGCTGAAGATAACCTCAACCAGCTCAAGTCCAGCTCCAAGAGGCTCAACTCAGCTCAACGTAGATATGATAAGCAACTTGACCTAAGCTAGCTACTCTAGCTATCTAGGTAATCTCCAGGAAGACCAGATCCAGCTCACCTCAACTCACATCAGCAGAAGCTAGCTTATCTTACTTAGCTTAGCAGCTAGCAAAGAACTAGAAAGCTAAGCCAACTAAGGTAGCTCCTTGCAGCAGTTCTCTTCAACAACCACCAACTCCTCTCCCTCAAAACCCTATCTCCCTCTACCTCTTTACCCTACTCCCTACTAGCTAAGCTAGCTTAGCTTAGCTAGTCATCTCCCTGGTCACCAAAACCTAACCCTAAAACCCACCTAACTAGCTCCACCAACTAACCTTATCTACGTCCACCTAAGCTACCACCACTCCACCTCAATCTTGGCACCAACCCTACACATCCCTTCACCCCTCTCTACCACAAAAAGACACCACCAAATTCCCTCCAAAACCACCTAGAAATGGCACCAACTTTTTCCCTCCAAAACCACCTAGAGGGGACGACTAGGCAAGAGGAGCAAGGTGGCTGATGCCTACCTTGATGAAACAGCTTGGAGGAGGAAGAAAAAGCTAAGGAGAACTCTTTTCAAGTGTGTGGCAACCACACTTGGAGTAAGAGCCATCCAGAACTTCTTCTTAAGGATCCCTCTCTTCTTTATCTTTTACTTTATATTTTGCATTAGCTACTAGTTTATTGTTATTGCAAAAAGCATTCCTCTACATGTACTCCAAATTCTAATAATACAAGATTTGAATTTGTCTTCCAATTCCTATTTTTATGTTAATGTGTGACGGGAACACCACCTTGAGCCCTAACTAGATCATATTGACCTAAAAAGGAGAACAAAAGCTCCTACATAACCAACTAGAGGTCCTAACTCAAGGAAAAACCTTTCTGAAAGAAAAGCAAGAAACAAGGGGTAAAACTATAATTTTACCATTGCAGTGCAACAATGGGATTTCTCATGGGCTAAACATAGGTCAAATGGTCTTAACAAGATAAAAAGTGGGTTGGCTCAAATAGAAAAGGGTTCATATGAAATCTAAGAATTAAATGACTTCTTATAACCCTAAAATAGACCTACTTAATTTAACAAGGTTCTGGTCAGGATAAAATTCACCTAAACCCTCTAAAATTCATGGAAAAATATCTTCTAGAGTTTATAACCTTCAATTTGACCTTTAGAACCTATTTTGACCTAAATAGGGGTCCCAATCAAATGTTTGCCCTAAATTAGGTTTTTGTGTAAATTGCCTAGTCAAACATAGTCAAACCTAAAATCCAACTTCACCATTAGATTCCTCAGGTCTAAATTAGGTTTGTACCAAAATTTGGACCTAAGGGAAATTCACCTTGACCTACTTTGCAAATTAGTCCAACCCAATTACATTTATACCCCTAACTTTTGAAAACTCTTGCAGACACCCCCCAGTTCCTCGTCATTCTTTGCAATTAGGTCCCTCCACCATTACAGCGGAGGAAATCCTACTTCGGCGAGGATTCAAGGGAAAGAACTCCCTGATTCCTCGAAGAATCCCACTCAAATTTGAAAGGGAGATTATCTGAGAAATCCCCATCCATATGAACCTAATTTGGAGCTCCAATTTCTACCTAATCTCTCATGCAAACGCATGAGAGATTTGGGTCTTTTTGACCATCCAACTCCGGTGAGGTTGCCGTGCTTGGAAGCTTGCCTTCTAAGCACAAGGCCCTCTGCCAGGGGCTATAAAAGGGTCCCCAGATCTTTCCGCTCCTCCCAAGCTTGAATTGGCCGGAGATAAGCCCCAATTTCCTCTCTTCCCCTCTGACCAACCACCCAGCAAGCTCCAGCAACTCCTACCTCCTTCTCTCGTCGCTCTACCACAATACCAGTGGCAGAGTTACCTTTATCTCCCTCATCCGCGTCGCGCCGCACCAGCGCACGCTCCTACCACCCTCTCATTATCGTCATCCTCCACACACTAGGCCTTCGTCTCCAGCGACGGCACATACAAGCCGTCCGCCTCCTCCTCTTCCCCCTTTGTCTATTCCCTCTCAGATAAGTTCTCTCTCTCTGCTCATCATTTTTCTCTTACTTATTTCTACTATCACTTCTCGATACTCGCACATCACCCCATCACCCCCATCTTCACCTCCGACAGACCACTGGCAAGGTCCTCCCGCCACTCCACGCATCCACCCACCTCGCCAACCACCTTAAAAGCTCTACCACGTTGAACTGATCATAACCCCTCTTCCCATTCACCGCCACATGCTCCCAAGACGTCCCCCGAAAATACCCATCTTCACAACCACAGGGTGACCTAGGCACACACTCCCAGACCACCCTACGCCACGCTAACCATCGTGCCACCTTCTCCTTGTCAAGGTGAAGCTTCCTATGTGTTTTGATGAGGTTGCAAGGCTGTTTGCTTGTGAACAGGGTACAGGTCTCTACCGCCATTAAAGCAGGAGCAAAGAAGCTCTCAAGCTTGCTCCAGGACCCCAAGCTCCAGGCTTCAGGTTCCCCGACGGTGCAGACTTCCTTCGCGCACGTTTCCAGCCCAGCAATTGGAATCCAAGCCCCCTGCATCTACTGCAATTGAATGCGACATCTACTGTGGAGGCGCCTGCGAGGAAGGTGGGACATTTAGTCCCACCTCGGAAGATTAGGAGCGAGCGTAGTGGAATAAAAGGAAAAGGTGTCAGGGGCTTATCGCCTCCTAACACGGGGTGAGGTCCCACTCAACCCATTGCCTCGTCTGCGTCCCATGCCCCGCGGACCTAGTTCTAACCTGACTACCCGTGCACTCCTCGCCCACCACCCACGTCGGTCGGCCTGGTCCCGGGCGTGCTAACCCGACCCGATAACTTGAGAAGGCTCTGGGAGAGTGAGCCTAAGAGAGAAGAAAGAAGAGAGATCGCGGGGAGGGTAGTGGGTAGGTTTTGCTCTCAGGGGAAAAATAGGAAGAAAAAGCTAAGGGTGAAGCTAAGGAAGAAGGAAGAAGCTGCAGAGGAAGCCAAAGGAAGTAGAAGGAAAGGGTAGAAGCCTGAGCAGCTAAGGAAGGAGAAGGCAACGCATGGCTGAAGAAGGCAAGGCTGAAGAGGAGCTGAAGTCAGAGACAGAAGAGAAAGAAGAAGAAGAGCTAGAGAAGAAGAAAGAAGCCAAAGAAGAAAGAAGCTAAGGCCAGAGCAAATCAGAGAAGAGGAAAGAAGAGAAAGAAGAAGGAGATCAGCCAGAGAAATCAAAGAAGCACTGTAGCACCTAGCATTTAAGACGTCTGATTTTCACATCAGACGTCCATATTTTATTTTGAGCTTCTATATACATTGAGATTATCTTTCTTGCTTTATAAGTTTGATTCATCATTGCATATTATAAATTTGAAAGTTGTGTTCTTGGTTTTTGAACCCTAATTTGCTCCCTGTGTTTGACCTCGGATTTACAATTTTTTGAGTAATAAAATTCATTTTTTTTCAAAGTGATTTTTGCTATACTACGACGCATTTATTTTAAACCTAATTTCGCTCCGACAAAACAATGTTTTTTTCATGCCTTTACTAGCATAGTGCACCACACCTTCTAATTACTTTAGGTGCATTTGCCTAGGGTGAGCTTAAAAGAAGAGGATTTCATCTTGTTAGTTAGGTTTAGTGATAGGCTTATCTTTAGTACATCTTCGCATCAAAATACCTAATTATTTCTTAAAACCCTAAAAATAATATAAATCAAAATCACAAAAACATAAGTGTGGATTTGAGAAGCGAGAGAGAGAATCAATTCTCGTGATTAACAATTTTCCCTCCTTGGATGACCCTACATACTCCACTATCTAGGTATTATAAATTTTAAAAGCTGATTGTGAACTTGCGTGTTACGACTTAAAACCCTAATCTTATCAAATCACGCATTTTCCGCATCACTTTTTGGCGTCGTTGCCTAGGAGGCACTGCTTAATCACATCATTTATCTCTCTCTTGCTTGCTTGATCTTCACAAAATTTTATTTGTTTTGATTTTAGGTGCGAATCAAGAGTGGGAGTGGGATTTGGAGCACTTGCAGCAAAAGCTTCAAGTTTCTTTTCTTCCTGCGTACTTCATGTTAGTACCCTAGGCCTTTTCTTATTAAAAATAAAAACAAAATCTCCTTAAAAAAATCTTTAAATTTTCAAAAAAATAAGAAATAAGAAAAATTAAGGCTAGTGGAATCCTAAAACTCTTTGTGTTGTTGGTTGCTTCATTTTTCACCACATTTACCTTATTGGTGTCTGATTTTTGAAAATCCAAACTTTTGTCTTGACTTTCAAAAATCAAGTTTGGGCACTTACGAGCTTCCTAAATTCACCAAATTTCAGCCAAGGAAGCCCCCTTGAGTCAGGAACCTTAAGTCCAATTTTCAAGAAATTTTGTTGAATAGAAAAAATTAAAAAATTCACGAACTAAACAAAGGTCAGACCTTGTTTTCTTACTGCCAGTAAATTTTATAAATCTTATACTCATCAGATTTGGGTAAAATTTATATTTATAGAAACCTTACAAAATATTATACATCATATAAAATTCTCAAAAATTTGTGAGATCATTTGAGATTTTTGCATAATCAATTACCTGAATCTATCAATTTTGACTCTTGACAAAAATACCAAACAATTTCATAAAATCTCAAAAAAATTATTTTTGGATTCTTTGTTTGATTTTATATCAAGTGGTCATGTTGTTTGTCTTGTTTGAATCACCACCTAAAAATATTTCAAAAAGAGATTCATTTTTAGGAGTTGCACAACTAGGAATTCCAACTTTAGGGTTTTTGATTTTGTCTCTTAATTACATCAATTTCAAAGGAATTGACTTCCACCAACAACAACTTCTTTGTTATTATTTTGTGGAACATCAAAACCTTGTTTGAATCATTAGTAAGGGAGAATCTTAAAAGACATTAAGTCTTAATCAAAACCATAAACACTTCAACCAAAAAAATTCCTTATTTGCAAACCCTTTTGATTTTGCTTGGGCATCACTTCCCACCCAATTCGCACACACACCAAAAAAAAGAAATAATCGAGCATTTCCCCAATTATGCCCATCACATTCCTTGTGTGCTTAAGCTCCTAAGCCTAAATTAAAATTGGTAGTCATTTGACCACTAAGGACTTTATTTCATCATAGGCTTGATATCTAAAATTTAAGTTACCTCTAATTATCCCAATCCCCTTAATTGAAAATATGTCAGACTAAGAGGGAAGTCAAACGACGGGTATGAGTTTTCCCAGAACATGCTTGAGCCCAAGCCACCTCTCTAGTCTAACCAGGTTGATTTTAGGAAGGGGGTTCAATTAGTGGTTTCTTACTTTTCTGGATTCCCAAGTCTTAGGTTTTAAGGAGCCAACCTTAAGACTAGGCTTAGAATTTTGTTGCTTGATTGGACACTTCTTCTCATCTTTCCCTCCTCTCCTCCCCATTTCTTCCATTATATGCATAGGCGACAGTCCCAAACTCCACACTTGGAGGGACCACTTGATTTTGCCCCAGCAAAAAGACCTCTTTTTTTGCATTCTTCCTCTTCTTTGCATTTTAAAAATTGGAAAAACAATATAGGTCCTCTAACCCACAATCTAACCAACATGCTGATTTTTCCATCCCCCATCTATCCGCCGTGGAGCTACCTAATCAAGCCCCCTGCCTAATCTCTACTCCATGATAGCTGAACAGATGGCTCAACTACAAGCTAATCAACAACAATTAACTAGGGCTACAACAAACCTAGCCAACCAAGGGAGACTTACCATACCTATCCAAGCTCCACAGGCTCCGCATCTAACTCCACCTAACATCCTCAAGAGAGAAAATCTACACAAATTAAATACTACCCCTACTGAGTATAATCAATATTTTAAGGCTTTTTATGGTTCACTAGGGAATTATACATATCTAAATCAAAGCCCCACTGAAAATATTTCTACCCTCTAGGAGCAATTTAAAAATTCCTCTAATTGGAGGAATTACCCGACTCACTCCTGGACTAATCTGGTTCCTCACCAACAATAGAACCCATTAGGAAGGTATGGTTCAAATCAAACTTCCTATCAACCTAGACCATCCCAAGAAGACACTAATGCCTAAATGATGGAAACCTTACAGGGAATGCAAAGCAAGATGACGGAAGTAACCCATGTTATTAACAATCTCCATGATCAAGTTGTGGTTACTCCTACCCAGAGACCTCCAGGACATTTACCATCCCAACCCATAGCCAACCATGTCAATCAAAGGAACCAATATCCAGGTGGGCATCAAAATCAAAACTACACTAACCAGCCTCTGATAAATGCTAGTTTATCAGCATTCTTATACCCCAAAACAAACCTAGCTCTTAGGATTTTAACTTTGCAAGCGGGTTTCTGGGTTGCATTTAGGCATTACCTACCTTAGGCATGCATTGCACTATTTTGTTGTTTTTGGCACGTTTATTTGAGTGTTATGGATGAACAGATAGTCAGATCCCTAAAACCCTAGCACTCAAGAAGGCAACTGGTGAAGAGGAAGCTCAATCTAGCTAGAACTTAGCCAGATCCAACTCATCATAAATGGATACCAGCTCACTTGGGTTAGGGTTAGCTCCATTAAGCTCTACTCAGCTCTTCCTAGCTAAGTGGTAGCCCAGGGAAACTCATCTTAGCTCAACCTAAATCAAGTCAGCTCAGACCTTGCTCAACTTAGTTGAGTCTAACTCACCTTAGCTCCAATCAGCTCACTAGGAGTTCTAGCTAGCTCAACTAAATTGACAAGAGTCCACCTCAGCTTAGGTCCAACTACTTCCAGCTTCGCTCAACTCAAGTTAGATGAAGATGACCTCAAATAGCTTAGGCTAGCTCAAGTCCAACTCCCGGGGACTCCACTTAGCTCAACCTAGTTGAGATAAGCTATTTTAGCTACTCTAGCTAGCTAAGTCATCCCCGAGAAGATCAGACCCAGCTCACCTCAGCAAAATTCAGCAGAAGCCAGCTTAGTTTAGCTTAGCTTAACAACTAGCAAGCAAAGCTAGCTAAAGTAGCTCCCTACAATTTTCTTCAGCAGATACCAGCTCCAGTTCAGCTCCAGACTACTCTTCCTCAGCTCATCTTCCCTAAACCCTAGCTCCATCCTACTCATCCTATCTCCTACTAGCTAAGCTAGCTTAGCTTAGCTACTCCTAAGCTCTCCATGGCCATCCACCACCTACCTAAACCCTAACTTAGCTCTACCCTAACTCTACTCCAAGTCCACCACCTAAGCTAACTAGCTACTCTCCCAAAGTTGGAGCCACCAACCTCCACATCCCTTCACACCACCACCACCAAAAGCCACCTAGTTTTCCCTCTAAAAATACCTAACTACCCTTCCCATTTTGGAGCCAAAATAAACCCTCATCCTAGCCCTACATCTCACCACTTAAGCCATCTCCACCCTTCAATGTTGGCGCCACCTAGAACCCTTCTAGAAGATCATTTTTAGCGCCAACTTGAAGTGTCTTTCCAACCCTCAACTACCCACCTAGGAAACCCTACAATTGTCACCAACTTATGTTGGCCTTAGGATCAATTAACTACCCTAGAAACCCATCCTAACCATCCATCCTAAAGCCACATACACCCCCTTTAAACCCCTTCATTTGGTGCCACTTTTTCTATCCCTTAGATAACCTAACTACCACCCAAAACTCATCCTAGCCTTCCATCTTATTCCACACCAACTACCCTCCATCCCTTCCTATATATACCCCCCTTAACCACCACCATGAAATCATCCTTGGTTACATTTTCTCTACCTATATTCCACTATTATCAATGACCAAGGAGAAGAGAAGAAGAAGATTAAGGGGGGTGCTCTTGCCCTCTTAGTGCCTTCAACTTCCTATCCTCTTCTACCTGGTGTCATCACCAAACCAAGGAGGAAGGCCAGTCAAGTAGGAGTCTAGGAGGAGATCTTGAGGGTGGTGCATGCCCACCCTAGGAGGAGTTCTTGTGGGTGGAAGTTTTCAACCCCTAGAGGAGCAAGGGCACACCCATCTAGGGCTTGCCAGGAGGAGGATCACACCAACTTGAAGGAGCTTTTCAAGGAAGGAGAAGAAGGAGAACTTCTTTCAAGCCCAGAGCAACTGAGCTTGGAGCAAGAAGATTCTCTTCTTCACTAATATTATCACAGGAGGATTTTTTCTTTCTTTTATTTTCATTTATTAGAGTAGAAGCATTCCTCTACTTGTCTTCCTGTAAAATAATTTTCTCCTTAAGTTGCTTTCTTTTAAATTCTTGTTGCATCTTTTTGCGTCTTATTGCTTTTTCCTTAGGGCACTCACACACTCTCTCTAATTGCCCTAAGTCTTCACGTACCTAGGGTGAGCTCAGAGAGAGGAATTACTTGTCACATAGGTTTTAGTTTCAGCAAGTTAGGTGTAGTCTTTTTTCCACTTCAAACTTCGTAATTGCCCATTATTTGAAAATCCAAAAAAAAAAATCTTATATTCAAAAATTCAAAAAGAAAGTTGATTTCCTAATATCAAGCGAGAGTTTTAAAGTGCATTCCTACCTCCCTTGGGATGACCTGAATACTTTCCCAAGTACTCGATTTTTTTTATAAATTTAAAAGCAATCCAATTTGCGTGTTCCAATGACTCAAAACCCACTTTTTACAAATCACGCATTTTTGCGATCAGCCTCCCATTAACTCGATACCTCAACACCAACCAAGTTTCTATCAACAACAAACCCCCCACCTCCTCCCAGGAATAATCAAACTGCACATGTAGTTACACTGAGGAGTGGGAAAACCACCACTGATTCAAGGCCTTCACATCAAACTGATAAAACCCACTCTCAACCTATGCAAATTGACTCTCCTAAAACCAATCAGGAAGAAGAAAAAGATACATAAACAACACAAGATTCAAATCCTATTCCTTACCCTCAAGCATTGCAATCTAATCCTTCTAAGAAAAAGAAATCAGAGCCCTCTCACCAAGATCTTTTGGACTTATTTGGGCATGCCAAGACTAACATCTCCCTCCTATATACCATCCCTGCCTATGATAAATTTTTGAAAGAAATGTCTACTCCAAAGTGGCGGGCACAGAATCTAGAATGGGTGGTCCTTTCCAAGACAGTAAGGTCAGTTGTACAAAGAAATCTGCCTCTCAAGAAAAAGGACCCGGGCGCACCACTCATTTTGGTCGTCATAAATGACACCACCTTTTATCGAGCCCCTCTCAACTTAGGTGCCTCTATTAATCTCATCCCCATGGTCTTATTCGAGGAATTCCAATTCGGTGAATTAAAACCTATTAAGGCTCAATTACAATTGCAGACCAATCTACCATGAAACCATGAGGAATTGTCAAGGATATTATTGTCAAGGTTCAGAATTGTCTATTTCTGGTTGATTTTCTAGTCCATGACATAGAGGTATCTGAGGCTCTCACAAATGGCCATGTCATCCTTGGAAGACCTTTTCTAATTACCGCAAAAGCTAATATCAATTGTCATTCCGGAAAAATTGACATAAGTTGTGATAACCAGACTATCTCAATAGATATTTTCAAAGCTTCTAACAGGTCCATGATCATGAATTTTTTGAGGACGCTAATACTGAAATGGAAGTAGTAATTGAGAAATCTATGTTGATCAACTCTTGTTCTACTTTGACCACCATTGATTTAGATTTTGATTATGATAATGGGGTCCAAGACATTTCAGATCAACTAGGGTTTGACTTTCATTCTTCTAATCTTCCTAATTTATCACCAAAAACATCCACACTAACATCACTCACCCTTCATAACACTTACTTCTCTCCCACTCCCTTTCCATTGGACCTACCACCTGACCCACCCGAGTTTGGCTTTCATTATGAACTCAGACCATGGCCAAACTCAAGTCATTCTTCCATTCTTCCATTTCATTTTGATCCCTATATTTTTACCAATCATCTTTTAGGGATCCTGAGGAAGACATATTTCTTGAGGACATTCAAGTATCCAATTATTTACATGGTTTTCTGTCTTCTGTGCATTGCTTCACACCCAACTAAATGGTGTAAAAGATAGCACTGGATAGGAGGTAAGCCATCATTTTTCCTACTTTCCTTTTATCTTTCTTTTCCCAGGTTTTGCTCATCCTGAACCCAACTACTTTTCACTAGGGTGATCTCTTTGCCCTCCTAATGCATGAGGACACTGCATATCATCAGCATGGGGGTGCTTTCAAATTTTGATGATCGATTCAGAATTTTCAAAACCTAAAAATATACAATTTTTCTTTCGCATGCATCTCATTATAGAAAAATCATAAAACTCTTTAAGGAAAATTTTGAAAATTGGGACCAAGGTTGAAAGATTCATTTTAAGGTACAATGGGATTTAGTCTTTAATAAACTAGGGACAAGAATGCTCGCATTGGAGCTAGAAATCGTCTGCAACAGCCATTTTCGACTCCACCTTTTGTTCTAAATTTAGGGTCAAGCTGATTGTAACCCAATACGAGAAATTCACGAGTACAAATTATATGAGGTTACATGTTTATAGCATATATACATATCGCATTCATGAATAAGATTATTTTATTAAGAGAATGCATTAGGGATTTTATCCTTTAGTTGATTCCTGTAATCTGGAATCTAGTACAACTTTTCACACACACGTACAATTTGCAATGGATTCACAGTGAAGGCTGATAAACGTCTTCAGCCTATCGAGAAGAAGCAGTGCTTCTTTTCCTGAACCCCTGGACAGTGGTTTGGGAGTCAGGCAAATTTTCTTCCAAAAATCCACCAAATAGTGTGAGATGAGAGTAGAGTGTACTGGTGCTCTAAGATTAGTGCAAGAAATCTGGAATCCTAGATAATTAGGTGATGATACTTTGAGTTTAGACATAGTTTTCACTCTCGGTTCCTACGTATACATTTTTGTGCAAAATTTTGAGGGCCACTGAATAAGGCAAATACGCGGAGAGCGAGTTTTCATAAAACTAGGGCTAAGGTGGATGGTTACAAACATTCTTTACGTAATCCTCTGCTGAAGGAGGGTATTGATGTCAAGGTTAGAAATACACCGTCTTATCCGTCTCTCCCAGTGCCATGAGTAAGCACTTCCACCAAATAAGTCACCCAATGTCTCTTGAGTACCATCAATCCCTAATAATGCCTCCTCAATAAAGTTCATGGATGTGTTATGTTGAAAAAAAAAAAGAAAAGAAAAAAGAAAGAGATGAAATGAAAAAAAAATATATGAAAAGAAAGAAAAATTGAAAAAAATTAGAAAAAGAAGAAAAAGCAAAGAAAAAAGAATGAATATTTAGTGTTTATTTCATCGAGGCAATACCACCAAATAAAATTGAGATCCACCAAATATGGCCTTAACCTATCCTATTTTTTCTGTGTTTTTGACCGCCCGAATAATGGCTGAGGAATTCCAACTTAGTGCTAGGGTTATGAGAACTCAATTAAAGTGTTAATGCCAAGTGAGACCACCAAATACAAATCATATATGTGAATCTGGTGAGGTTGTGAGCTCTAAGAAAAAGAAAGAAAAGAAAAAAAGAGAATAGATACAAAGGAATCAAAAGGGAGCATAGTTTTTCTCGTCTTTCTCTGAGTTGAGTTACTTAGTAATCGGGAATCTAGATTCTATAGTACTAGTCTCTATGTAGCATCAAGTGAGAGTGAGCCACCAAATATATAATCTTAGCCCTCAAAGAGTCTCTACCTAAGCCTAAAGCTGGGGTAGAATTCATAGAATATCTTGAATACCCCGAGGGAAGAAGTTCGCCTATCCCGCTAGAATTTTTACTAGGGGTCAAGTACAGATTTTAGAGGTGTATTAGTTTTCACTCGAATCCATTGCAAAAGCTACATAGCCACACTTTAATGATTGTCTGGATTTCTAGAGCATAGGATGAAAACAAAAAGGAGAAAAACCTCTATGCATACACTTGATAAAATAATCAGTCCAATAGGGACCCTTTCTGTAAATAAATTAGTCTTGCATTTGCTAGGGACTAGCAAGATTTAGGCATGAGGGTATGATTGCGCAGCAATCATAGGTCTTAATTGACCTAGATTAGGCTAGAACTTAGCATAAGTTAGGGAAATTCATGCACGCATAAGCAATATCTGCATCTTTACTGCTTTACTTTAGCTATGCATAAAATAATGTTATAATGTGTTGATTAAGTGCATTATGTCGATTACAGGCAATAAACAGATCTAGAGCTCGATCTGGAGCAGGATCTGAAGCTGGATTTGGAATAACGGGAGTTGTAGCAGAGTTGGAGCAGAAGGATTAGTTTAGATGTAGGAATAATAATGTAAGGGGGTTAAAGGTTTTATATTCTATTAATTACAAATAAAGCAGTAAAATGTGAAGAGCTTAGATCCATCCTAGCCCTAGGATAGCCTAGAGACCTCCCCAAGCCTTAGCCACACTTAGATTAGGTCACAACACCCTACGAAGCCCTAAAACCCTAGTTCCAACCCTAATCTAGATGTCCAAATAATTTATAGGATGTCCAGGACCCTTAGCCATCTCCCACACATCTCAAACCCACTTCTGCAATGTTATTGGACGTCCGACACTTTGTCAGACATCCAATTTCTGCAGAATACCCAAAACAGAACCTTGATTTCCCCCTAACTCAGATTGGACGTCCAGAACTAAAGTCTGGACTTCTAATTTTTGAGTATAAGTCGTCTGATCCTATTATTGGACGTCTGATACTGGTCTCCAGCCCCTGTTTTGAGATTTAAGTCTTGATCTTGGATCTCTAGCTCCCTAGACCTAATCCCAACCCCATAGGAACCTAAATTAAGGTGTCCTAACCCTAGTACATCACCTCTAGACCTACCTAACGACGTAATTAGATCCTCACCAAACCCAATTAACTTAGATCAAAGTCAATTACCTTCACCTAAGTCAATTGGACTCATTGAGTCCAATTGAGCTTAGATCTCAACCCACACAAGTTCAATTGGACTTAGTGAGAGTCCAATTGAACTAAACCCAACCCAATTGAGTTATTTCACTCTCAATTAGGTTCACACTCATTCAATTAAACTTAGGTTAAGTTTAATTGCATTTTCACCTTAGCAATTAGAGTTTGTAACCCTAATTCAAGACCTACACCTACCCAAACCCCTTAGGACCTAACCTAAGCCACATAGCAACAAAGAGCATGACCACACACACACACACACACCCATCCACGCACACACACTTCTCTAGAGTTCTCTATAACTCTCATTCAAATTGAGATCCACAATTTTTGGATCTCAAAGACCACCTCTACCCTCATGTGGTCGGCCACTCTTGGGCTCTCTCTAGAGAGTTCCACACCTCTCTAGAGGGAAGCCATTGGGTCTACAAAAAGACCCCATGGGCGGCCAAGTGACCCCATTCACATCCCTTGGCTTCCATTGGCACCACTCACTCCATTGGTGCCATTCACGCCCACTTCCACTTAGCTAGCCACTCCACCTCCACGAGCTCACTACCACCACCATGGAGAACATCATGTAGGGATGCTGGATCAACCATACCTCTCTCCAAGGGTCGGCCTAAGCTACATTGGCCGCGCCTCATTCTCCTCCCGACCACTCCAAGGCCACCGGGGACCACCCTTGAATGCCCTTTTATTCTGCTAGATTTAGTTTATGCTCATCATAGATTTACTGCTTTTTGTTACTGCTTAATAGCGTAGTCTTACTTCTCCCCCAATGATGCATGCAAAATCCCCCTGTTGATTCTTGTATGCAGTCGTTTTCTGGTAGCTAGATTTAAATTCCAAGCATTTCTGTACAAGCTTTCCTCTACAGTTTTTGTTGCAAACAACTCTCCCACTGAATGAATGAAAAAATGCTTATATATATATGTCTCCATGTCGTGAAATCACCATGAGCTTATTGATTGCTATCATATTTGTGTGATTCAAGTTGCCTGTCTTAATTGTCTATCCATTCTGCAACTAAGCATGTCGTACTTAAATACGTGATAATCACGAACTGGCATGCGATTCTAAATAAAGTAGAGCAGGATAAGATCGATTTCAAAAGTAAAACACACACCTCCCAGAGACGAACGATTGGGACTCAAGTCTCATAATTTTTACAAACTTAATTTTTGACAAACATTTTTGTGCGACTATACAACTATTCCGACGACTTTCAAAATGCGCAAAAACGATTTTGTCAACAACCTCGGTGCTGCTCTATATCTATATTTTATTTCTTGAGATGGAGCAGTAAGGTGCAATTTTGCAACTCAAGTGTCTTGGAGGGTGCTCTACCAATAGTGTCAGAGCAAGAGCTTAAGTTTGCTTGGAGTGCCCCTTTACACCGCATTGTGTTTTTGAGTTGTGAGCTCCTAGGTGGTGTCTTGGACAGTACTATCTCGAAGTGCCAGTGACAAAGCCCCCTCGAGGATTGGTAACGGGAATGATAATCCTAATACATTTATTGTAGGATTAAGCTAGGAGTAAGCGTGGGGGAGACAAAAAAAAAACATGACCGTATAAATATCCTTATAAATGTTGGCATTCACAAAGCATTGACACAAGGTTTTAAAAGATTATGCAATTTGCGAGCCAGATTCAAGAGCCAAGGAAATTCTAACTACAAAATGATTTGGGGTCATTTGAATTAACAAGTTAACTTGTGAATTTTTTAAAGATAATTGATTCCGATTCTTCTTACTCTTGGATCTAAAGATGAATCCTAGTGTTTTATCTTTAACGAATCCAGTGCCTTTTATGTTTTCAATCAACCAAGGCCCCGTAATCTTTTCCTCCTCAAAAGTAAAAAAATTAGTCTTTCCCAAAAATCCATTTTGTGAATCTGGTTTTGCTAAGAAACTAGGAAAAAATAAGCATGAGGGTGTGATAAACTCCAGTTTATCATCATTCTTATGCCCTAAAATAGATCTAGATCTTAGGCTTTTAACTTCGCAAACAGGTTTTCAGGCTACATTTAGGCATTCACATAAGATAGGCATGCATTGCATTTTATTATCTTTTTGATGCATTTACTTGAGTGTTAAGGATAGAAACAAAGTCAGATCCCGCATACCTTAGCACTCAGGAAGCTAGAACATGAAGAAGAAGCTCCTATCAGCTAGATCCCAACTAGATCTAGCTCATCTTAGCTGGATCCCAGCTAGATCTAGCCAATCCCAGCTGGATCTTAGCTCCTTCTAGCTGGATCAACTCATCACTAACTCCATTCAGCTCATCTCAGTTTAATGGTAGCTCAAGCTAGTCCATCTCAACTCCATTTAGCTCACCTCAGCTGGATGGCAGCTCAAACTAGTTCAAGTCAATTGATTCCACCTCCATTCCAGCTCCTCTAGCCCAAAACAGTTCACTGGAAGCACAACCTAACTAGGACTAGCTACTAACTAGACCAAGTCAGTTGAGGATGACCTCAACCAGCTCAAGTCCTGCTCCCGGAGGCTCAACTCAGCTCAACTTAGTTGAACTAAGCTACGTGACCTAAGCTAGCTACTCCAGCTAGCTAGGTAATCTCTGGGAAGACCAGACCTAGCTAACCTCAGCTCACATCAGCAGAAGCCAACTCATCTTAGCTTAGCTTAGTAGCTAACAAAGAACTAGCAAGCTAAGCCAGCTAAGGTATCTCCTTGCAGTAGTTCTCTTTAGTAACCACCAACTCCAGTGCAGCTCAAGATAGCTTCCTCCAACTCCTCTCCCTCAAAACCCTAGCTCCCTCTACCTCTCTACCCTACTCCCTACTAGCTGAGCTAGCTTAGCTAAGCTAGTCACCTCCTTGGCCACCAAAACCTAACCCTAAAACACACCTAACTAGCTTCACCAACTAACCTTACCTAAGTCCGCCTAAGCTACCACCACTCCACCTTAATCTTGGCACCAACCCTACACATCCCTTCACCCCTCTCTACCACAAAAAGACACCACCAAATTCCCTCCAAAACCACCTAGAAATGGCACCAACTTTTTCCCCCCGAAACCCTTGAAATCCAACCCTACACCTACCCCTTCAACCCATCTCCACCCTCCATTTTTTCCCTCCAAAATCAACACCTTCTAGAAGGTATTTTCGGAGGGAAAACCAAGGCACCTTTTCTTTTCTCTCCCATTTTTCCCTCCAAAAATATCCAAGCACCCCTTCATTTCCCTCCAAAAACATACAATAACCACCCCTATTCCCATCCTATAAATACCCTACCCTACCACCACATAATTCCCATCTCTTCCATTAGTTAGGTCCACCATTACTCCACCATATCCCACACCAAGGAAGAAGAAGAGGAGAAGAGGATCAAGGGGGAAACCTACCTACCCCCTTAGTGCCTTCTTCCTCTCTTTCTTCTCCCTTGCGCCATGCCAAGGAGGAGGTCATCTACATAGAGGGGATGGTCAGGCAAGAGGAGGGGCAAGGCGTCTGACGCCTACCTTGATGAAACAGCTTGAAGGAGGAGGAAGAAGCAAAGGATAACTCTTTTCAAGTGTGGGGCAAGCCATCCAGAACTTCTGCTAAAGGATCCCTCTCTTCTTTATCTTCTACTTTATACTTTGTATTAGCTAATAGTTTATTGTTATTGCAAGAAGCATTCCTCTACATGTACTCCAAATTCTAGCAATTCAAGATTTCAATTTGTCTTCCAATTTCTGTTTTTATGTTAATGTGTTTTTCATGCTTTTAGTAGCTTAGTGCACCACGCCTTCTTCTTCTAATTACCCTAGGCACACTTGCCTTGGGTGAGCTTATAAGAAGAGGATTTCTTCTTGTCACTTAGGTTTAGTGATAGGCTTATCTTTAGTTCATCTTCGCATCAAAATACCTAATTGTTTCCAAAAACCCTAAAAACAATATAAATCAAAATCACAAAAACATAAGCATGGATTTGAGAAGAGAGAGAATCAATTCTTGTGATTAACAATTTGTTGGACGACCCTAGATACTCCACTATCTAAGTATTATAAATTTTAAAAGTTGATTGCGAACTTGCGTGTTACAATGACTTAAAACCATAATCTTATCAAATCACACATTTTCTACATCAGTCCTTGAAGATAGTTCTTAGATCCTTGAAATTCCATGTACCAATTTTCTGAGCTAAATCTTGCGTCAAAGCCTTGGGAAAAGGGATTGGAATCTCAGGGTCAATTGGTCTTTTTCCCTTATCTATAGTAGGTGGCTCCTGAGAGGAAGGAGACGAGCCATCCTGCGGTAGAGGGCACAAAAAATCATGGCCTGCCTGCCTAAGTGGTGGGTCCTATGTAGTCTTCCCACACCTCAATGTGACAGCCTTCGCATCAACATACTGTCCATGAGGTGGTAAAGGAGCAGAAGGGGCAGAATAGTCCATATTTTGTAGCAAAGTGGCTAACTCTATCCATAACTAGGTGGAGCAAGGGGAGCTTGTAGGATGGCATGCACATGTCCCTGTGGTGCCTAGAACCTTCGCAGGGTGCCTTGGTTCTACACATATCTTGGGTTAGGGACAGGTTGGGAGGGCAAGGTTCCCTATGATCTATTCTCCTGCAGTAGCTGATTCTACGTATTAGTAGGAGGTGCTTGTAATACAACATGCGCATGTCCGTGTGGTGCCTGGAACCTAGGCAGGGCACCCTGGTTCTACACATATCTTAGGTTAGGGACAGGTTGGGAGGGCAAGGCTCCCAGCGATCTATGCTCCTACAGTAGCTGATTCTACATATTTTGTTTGCTCCATATTTGATTAGCCATAGCCTTCATAATCTACAAACTGTCATGAGTCAATTTCCACATTGCCTCTTGCAATTCCTCTTTTGATGCCTCCAAAGGGTCAGCCCACTTTGGAGGGTGATTGGCAACTTGGTGTAGCCACTGATAAATAGAGTGTGATTGCTGCTAAGATGGGAATGACTGCTGCCTTGGGTATGTCTTTTGTGCATTCCCATATTATCTGGTATGGTAGTGTGGATCTTGATTAAGTCTCTGTGTGTTACCAGACCAAGAAAAGTTAGGATGCTGATGCCAACCAGGATTATATGTCTTTGAATATGGGGTATTACACCTGTATACTTGGATAGTGTTGACATCTTCGTAGGTCGAAGATGTCTGAGATGCATATTCATCAAAGGAATACACACTAGAATCATCAAGGGGTGTGTAACCCTGATCATATGGCGCCAGACCCAAATTATTCACGGGTTCCTGATAAACAGGATCTTGTGAAGATGGAGAAGATACATCTTGAGTGAGTAAATGATAAGTGTGATTTTGCAAAGAAAAGTTAGGGTTTTGAGCAACCCATCATTGTAGTCACAAAACTCGCTATCAAATAAAATTTTACCAAAACTCTAAGGGAGCCTCGGATCAAACACGGGGAGGCGAATGTTTGATTTGAAAATTGCACTTTTGATTTTATTTATTTTTGTTGTTTTTGTCTTTCGAGATTTTTTTGGTATTTTTATAAGGCAAGAGATTAGGTCAAAATAATTGCTATCTAATCTACTTACAAAGAGAGAGAGAGAGAGAAATAAATATTATATGAGTAATCCAAACTGTTTATTACAACTAATTGTGGGAAATAAAACTACACTACAAAAATGATAAAAAGAATTAAGATGAGGAAATCCCCCTCGATGGTCGCTTGGACGATGACTCGCTCTGACGGTGCCCCAGATGAAGGTGGGGAGGAGCTGGATGAAGGAGAACGGTGGGGGAAGGAGGAGGACGGGACGAGATGGCTTCACGGTGAGGATCTTCTTCCAGAAGGTGGTGAGAGGACGGCCACAGAATGCTCCATAAATGAGGGTGAGAGGCAAGAAAATATTTGATTTCTACTCTAGAGGAGCATCTCTAGCTTGGGACAAGCTCTCCCTAGAGCCTTGGAGGTGGTAAGGGAGAGAAAGGAAGAGATGAACAAGAATAAGAGGGGTAGGTGATGATGTGTACATAACACAATGGTTGTATGACAATGAACGACTATTGTTATGATCATGTCGTTGTAGTATAGGGTGTATAATATAACATTAAGAATGTCGTATGGTGGTGAGTATGGGTGAGTACCAGTCATTACAACCATTATTATCATTTGCTTATTTATCTAATTTTTACTGGTTTTGTTCCAGGTCGTTCACTGGGAGGCAATTTATTGAATTACATCGGTCACTCTTTGATCTCAAAATTATCCTCTAATTCCAAAAAGAAACTTTACATCTTATTAAAGAATGAATGAATGTGTGTTTTATTTACCTAATTAATAAGAAATGCTTGCAAAAATACTAACTATGAACAAGCATCAAACAATCTATTATTATACTCTAAACTATGTATTTACAAGTTATCCTATTAGTACTAACATGATAGTATATAATACCTTAGGATGCAATGGTGTAGAGACTTAACTTATCATTTTGTTATTTATAGTAACATATACAGCAGTTTCAGTGACAGATATAAGCATCGCTAAATCTCATAAAACACTATATACAACCTAAAGAAGCAAACTGATGTCTTTAGCGACGTTTATAGTGTCATTTTATTCTGTTAGTAATTATATGGGTTTATTTATACAAATGTAATGGGCTATAGCGACGTTTCTTCTTCTCTTTTGTTTTTGCGTTATGTTTCGGCCTTAACAAAGTTTTCAAGTGCTGCGGCGAAGGGGATTAAGCAACCGTCATTAGCTTTTTATTATTCAGTTTAAAATTTGTTTAATTTGCGGGTGCGCTTTTCGAGGGATACGCTGCACCCAGAGGGCGGGACCTGACCTCTACTAAGCACGCCCTAATCTTTAGTTAGGTGGCTTAATTACATTTTCATACTAAGCGCTGGGCCTCAGCCATGCGCCGCACACACACACATGCTCGGGCCCCCGGCCCCGCACATAATCGTATACTCAGACAGAGTAGTAAGACCAGAGTTCAATGGGTAATCGGGTCGCATAAGAGGATCGCGTTTCGGGCGCCCGGCGCCGTCACAACTGCGTAACCTATAGCATAATTAACTTATATGGCGCTGCGTCTGACTTGCAGCGCATGATGTGGCGCTATTCCAGCGCCACATTGTGCGCTGGAAGTCAGCCGCAGCTGCTTCTGGGCACGTTTTTGGTCCTCGATTTGGGGGCCATAAATTATTAAAAAAAATAAAATAAAATATGGTAAATAAAATATTTACATAATACTACATAGTTGATTTATTAATTTTTAATTTTAAATATATTTACTATACAAATAAATTCGTTAAACTATGCTGATTATACAGGTGGATTTAGGTGATTAAATAGTTAATTACTTATAAAATAATTAGTAAATGGTCTAATTGACCTTAAACCGTTTCAATTTGCATACTTAAGTATTTAATACATATTTTTATTGTATTTTTACGAATTTATTTATGTTTTATTTAGGCTAAAATAGCAATTCTGTGTAGTTTATAATTAAAACTAAGTTACAGTAAGCTGTACTAGGTATAAATACACTTTAATTAGCTTAAGTTACTTACTATATATATTATCCTAATTTTATAGATTTATTTAATTTAATTATAGCTCTAAATTATTAATTTAGCTAAGTTACTTTATAAGTTAGCTATTAAATATGTAAATAGGGATCTGTTTATATATATATACATTATTAAGTAGATACATACATAATAGTTTAGTATATATACATATATTTACATAGATTACATATGTATATGGATTTATGTACAGGTTTTATACATATTTACAGTATAACTATGTATCTTACTTACATAATTAGGCTATATGTTATAGTTATAATACTATGGATAGGTATATTTACAGTTTTAAAATAAGTATGTATAATTAGGTTTTAGTAGGAAGTTAGGAAATGAGGGAAGAAGGGTTAATTAAGTTTTGATTTCAATTTAAACAGCAGCTAAGCTACTGTCAGAGAAGATGGAGAGGGATGAGAAGGTGTGCTGTTCAGGGTGTTTTGTTTAGCATCAGCAGTGGCTTAAGCCACTGTCAAATGGGCTAACTGCTGCTGCAGTTAGTCCACTTGAAGAGAGGGATGTATTCAACAGATGAGAGGAAAATTTAGAGAAGGGAGCTTAGAGAAGAGGGGAATGTAGCTGCTAGATGCAGCATGTTGTGTGTAACTGGGAGTAAGATAAAATTCAAAACAAACTAAACATTAAAGAGTTGAAATCTAAATCTGATAGGGGTTTAAATCGCACGAAAATCTCATAAGAATTCAGTTCAAATACCCACAAGGGAAAACCTTATCAGAAGCATCATTTTAGATCAAAACAGCAAATGGCATTGAGTTAGTCTTTTCCTAATGCTATAGACAGCATGAAGGAGAACTTAACTCAATCAATTAAAACCAAAAAACATACCATCCCAGTTTCTTGCAACCTTAAGGAGTATGGAGAACTCCTTAGGTTAGGAAATCACCATACAAAAATAATCATCAAAACAGGTGGTGTATGACAGTTCTGAAATGGCAAAATAGACTAAGAATGCATTAAAGGAATTTATAAAAGCTTGCGAATGCATTTAGATCAAGGTAGAAATAGATTCATGAAAGGCTCTTCTGAGTTGTTCTCTGTCACCAGAGAACTTCTCAGAGTCCTTGCCCACAATGAAAACCAAAAATCCCTTCAATTTGTCAGATCTGTCAAAACATTTCAGAGAGTAAAAATCCTTTAAAATCCAAATCAAAAGTGCTCTGACTAACTGAGGCAATCCATTTAAAACAGAGGGGCTTTTGTGAAACAAATGGAGTGAGTGAGAAGCCCCAAATGGTGCTTGTGACGCCACTTTCAGATCTGAGGCAGTGCACCATCAGATCTGAAATTGGGTCAGGATGTGCGGGTGATTGATGAAAAATTCGTCGTTAAAAGGAAAATAAGAATCAGAATTTGGATGATGGAAAAACAAAACATGAAGAGGGAGATAAATTGAACAATGAACAGATGATTCTTCCCCTCTGATCTGGACTGATCAGAGGAGGTGAGGGAGGGGATCTAATACTAATTCTACTCCTAAGACTAATCTAACTACAGCTAACATTAAACACTAACAATTAAAACTAAATCTATTCTAAACTACTGCAAACTAAATCTAACACTACTTGTGCAGAATTAAAAACCTAAACTAAAAGGAAGAATGGGACCTATGGGTCCTTAGCCGGCGGCTAAGGAGGAAGAAAGGAGGAGGGTGACTCCAGCGGAGGGAAGAGTCTGCTAGTGAGACTCCAGGGTCGTCCTCAGGTGCTACGAGGTCCTTAGCGACAAGGAGGGTCGAGAGCAGGCGATGATTCCACAGCCGGTGGCTGTGAAATCAGGGTCTAGATGAGGAGGAGAGACTGGAGTGGACGAACTCATCGCTAAGAGATGTAGGAGGGAGCGATCCCTTGCGCACGACACCACTGAGGTGCTTAAGTAGCAGCTCCATGATTGGAATCACCGCAAGGGTGAGGTTAATCAAAATTAAGCCGGCGGTGAGGATGAGATGGGTAGAGCGCGCGGCGAGTCAAGAGAGAGATCTGACCGTCAGATGAGATCTGGGAAGAGAGGTGAACGCACGCACCGAATCGCGCGAAGGTTCCATTTGATTCCAGCCGCAGATCGAGATCAAAAGTGCGATGGACGGTCGAGAATGGCTGTGTTCTTCGCGTGCTACAGTGCGCGTGAAGAACATAGGCTTCTCTCTGAAATGAGGGAAAACTTGCAGGAAGACCCTTGAATGAAGGGGTAGAAGAATAGCGTGTAGGTCCAAAAGTGGAAAGAACTATAACTGGAAGGGCCTCACAGTCATACAGAAGGGTCCCTGCGGCTTGCAAAAAGGTCCAAGAAGGAGTTTTGAAGGGTAGAAATGTAATGCATGAAGGACCTAATTGTAATCTATTTATTTTTAAGCCTAAATGATGTCCAATTGCTTTCAAATTTTTACATGTGCTTAATTGAACATTTAAGACATTGATTTTATTTCTGATTTGTCTTTTCAAACTTGTTTATGTGTTCAATTGATGCATGGATCATCATTTGTTCTTTAGTTTTCAGAATATCTCATTTTTGTGACCTAATTAGGAGGTTTTAACACACATTAAAAGTTTTAGGTCTTTTCTTTAATTCCCACACTTAACCCTTTTTATATGTTAATTTGATATTGTTTTGCTTAGTTTCTAGCTTAATTTCGGCCTTTTAGCCATGATGAGTAGCCACTCATCAGTAGGGGTCCTTTTATAGTGGAGGAAAGGATCCATTCTGTACATAGGACATTTAGTGACGACAATAAACATCATAGAAGATCCGCCGCAAGTATCGCTAAAGGTCCAACTCACACGCCCCATGCACGGCACTCACACGCACTCTCTGCACACCCGTGTCGAGTGTGCCCACTAGCACTGCGCTACCTCCGCACGCTGTGCATGCCATGCTGCTACGCGTTGGGCTACTTCCACACGCTCACTGTCACGCACACCCATGCACTGTGCGCATGCAATGGTACGTGCATGCCCATGGGCAGCCTGGATAGCACCATGTGGTGCAATCTGAGTCATTTATCATCTTTCCTTTGTAAGGGCTACTACAGAAGTCGGATTGAGTAGATTTTCACGCTGTTAGGCTATGATCGTCAACCAGAATCCATACGTATGGTCAAATTTTCCATTTGAAGCTTCAAATTACGTCACCTAGTCCCTTGGTCGTTGATCTTCCTCGAACTACATAAGGTGCTACAGGACTCCGATCAAGACGATTTCGGAGGTGTTGAACTCCAATCATTGTCCTGATCAGATCCGTGTGGTTGGATCGTCAATCCGAGGCTCCGAATTAAATCTCCTCTCTTGGCCATAAAAGGACATGAATTAACCTAAAATATACACAAACTACACTAAATGCATAATGATGCATGCTATGCAATATTTATAGTATGGAATGCATATCTAAGCCTAGGAACATGCATAAATAAGCATTTTATCCTAAATAAATGTGTCAACACCATACCCCCATGCCCATCTTTTGCTAGTCCCTAGTAAAATCAAACTAAATGCTATGTATAAAACTAGAATTAGGACTCGATTACTTAATACTAAGTTGTTTATTAACAAAAGGAAATTTCAACTAAGGGCCTAAACTACGAAGACTCGATAGTGCCCAGGTGCCTGCCAAAATGCAGACCGCCCAAGTCCTCGCCTTATTTGAAAAGGGAAGGTACATTTTTTACTTTTTCTTTTCTAATTTGTTTGGACTTTTGGAGTTTGAGAGTTTCGAGATACTTTTTACGGCTACCCGACCTGCCCAAGACTCAAAAAGGACTCTAATTACTAAGCAATGAAAGGATGATAGACTCACTAAGCGACCGCTAAAATGGACTTCAGGTTTCTACGACCTTAGGTAACCTTAAGAGTTTTTGCCTAAAGATTTATCTTTCTGATCAATAGCTATCTCCCTACTTTTTTTTATTTTTTTATGGGGTCAACACAAGGGTGAACCCAGTGTATATCTCTCTGATTTATTCTACTTACCCGTTTCCTCCCTAAGTATTTTGGGAATTATTTGTGCATTTTTGTGAACTGGGTTCTAAACAACTGGCCAATGGGTTATTACCCACGGTAACTTGCCAGCCATACTCGTACGATGAAGTGTGGTTTATTTTTCTATTTTATTATTTTTTTCTCCTTTTTCTTTTTTTTATTTTTGAGTATCATTTTTTTCCTTTTCTAAGTAGGTCGCTTCCCTAATCTAAGATTTACCTAAAAGCAGTAGAATAAGTATGGTCATGTAGCTGGACTTTGGACAACCAACCAAATGGGCTATTACCCATGACAACTTGCCAGCGATACTACCCTAGAAAGTTCATTAGCTACCTAATTTCCATAAAAATTATCGAAAAGTGAGTTAATGCAAATAGTGTGTAGATGCTTAGGCTTAAAGTCCCCTCAAATCAGAGGACGGGTTGATAAGTCGTGTACTTATCACCCCAAATTATTGACCAAATTAGAATAGAATTACTTGGTAAGGACTCGAGACCAAGTCCACATTTTAGTGGACACCCGGGATGATTAAGCTCGAAGACCTAAAGAGTCTAAGTGTTCTGGTCCTAATGTATCGTTTCCCAAAGTTAACAACTCCTAATGCCTAAGTTCTCTTCTCCTAATTCTAATCTTTTTTTTAAATAAAAGAAATTTGACGGAGCTAACAAAATATTTTCAGGACTAAGTATCCACCTCCCCATGCCTAAATGATGCAATGTCCTCATTATAGAAATAAAGACATGAAAAGGGTGGAATAAATAAAATATCACCTGAATTTTTTGAAATTTCGGTCAGCTCTGCAGAGAAAAGGGAATATCCACACATGCCAAGTTTATTGCCTTCATCTAGGCATATTATACAAATAAAGAAGAGGTTAAGAATTCACAGGTGCAGGTCAAAATCAAAATAAAAATATTGATCTCAGGACTTGCCAGCAAGGGTCCACAAATGTAGACCAGATTATGGTGAAGACCCATGCCCCAAGGTGAGTAGTTCTAAGGTTCTGGATGAAAATCACCCAGAACCTGAGATTGTTGTGCTTGCCTGGCCGAGCCAGCGATTTGGTGTTGTGCAACCCAAGACTAAAGTGGAGGACAATGGGTAGATCTGGTTCAGTAGATTCATGTGTTCACTTAAAGTTCAGCTCAGAAAGATAATCAATTATTCTATACTTGGGTTGCACAACAAAGATATCATAAGGGTCCTGATAGAAGGTTGGTGGTTTTAGATTAATAGGAACCCTTAAATCAAAACTCCTGTTTTCCCCGAAGTTAACTTCCCAAATCTTTACTTCCAAATCCCTATTCTCCAACATCAAATGTTTGGGTTCCGGGACCTTTAGCATATCATTCACCCCATGTGATTCACCCAAGTTCAAAAATCGTGGCTAAATAAGGATTGACTTGGGCACCATGATCTTAAAAGTATGATCATTCAGCTCTTTGAGGTGTCGTTGAAGAGGGCTACAAATTGGATCATCTATTATATTGGGATTAGAATCCTCCATGTCAGCCCCAATCGGATCATAATCCTCAGTTATTGGGCTATCAAATGGTCCGTCCTGCTCCTAGAGCCCGTTTGTCTCACTAAAATCGTTTTCCTTAACTTCAAGTGAGACTTCACTAAGAGATTCCTCACCCTCAGAATCAAAGAATTCATGATCCTCATTTATATATGTCTCAAAGTTATCTACCATTTCCTTGTCCATGGAGACATTTTTCCTCATTTTCTGGCTTGAGGATCTCGGGTGAGGTAATCGGTTCATCCTCAATCGATTGCTCTAGGCCAACCTGGTCATCTCCAATCTCAGAAAATGTATCCCCCTGATAGGAACCTGAGCGGGTTCAAACATTGGCTCTCTTGAAGGGGGTTCATCTTGAGAATCATCCCAAGATTGGACTAAGGCAACCACAAATTTCATCCTCAATATCGACAATTTCCCAAGTAGAAAATCACCTGGGCCCCTATCGTTAACATCTTGGAGCCAATTGGTCATTCCTTACCTCAACTCAGTTAATTAAGTTAATTTTACTTAATTATGAGTAGAGAAAAGTCACTTAGGTTAACTCAAAGTTGTGTCAATTAGTAGTATAGGGTCGAATCAACCTAACATTTTAGAAAATTTTTACTGGTTGAGTCCAGGCCGTTCGCTGGGAGGTATAATTCATTCTAAATTCACTGGTTATCTTTTATTTTTCTTTATAAGTATAGGAGGTATATTTAAGTTAATAATGGAAGCATGAATTTTGCCAAAAATTGATTAAAATGAAATAACATGCAAAATCCTATATGAACTCTCATTTCCAATATTAAAAACATGTAAATTCTCTATTTATTTCAAATGATTTAAGGCAAAGAAGAGTTTATTTAGTCAATATATGCCTTAATACAACAATTAAGAGAAAAAAGAAAATATAACAAGAAAAATCAATTCTTTTCCTTAGTCTTCAGCCTCTCTTCTTTCTCTTCTCTTTATCTTCTTTTTCTTTTATTTCTTAATCCTTTATTTTTTCTCTTTCGCTTTCTATTTTTCTCTTATTCTCTTTCTTTCTTCACTTCTGCTTTTTCTTCTACTCCTGCCCTTCTTCTTCCTGCCTGCTCTCTTCTTCCTTATTCTTCCTTAGCTCCTGCCTATTCTCCTCTTCTTTCTTAGCTTCTCCTTTACGAATTCTTCTTCTGTTTCCTTTCTTCTTTCTTTCTTCCTTAACCTTCCTTTCCCTTATTCCCTTAGCTTCTCCAACACCTGCGTCTTTAGCCTTCAGCTCCTTCATTCTCTCCTCTTTCTTTTCTAGCTAAACCAAGTTAATTTTCTTTTCAACCAAAAATTTGTTTTAGATTTGCGGTGAGGTCCTTTCGAGGATACACAACACCCTGAGATCAGGGTGGGACCAGACCCTACTCAGTTCTCGCCTAATTTCATTAGGGTTTATTCTCGATTTTTTTTCCCTTGAGCCAAACCGGCCCACCCTCGAGACGAACCGGCTCAACGCCTCCCAGGCCTCACCCTCCCAGGGCCAATCGCACACACACGCCCACTCAGGTGCACACCCGCAGGCGCACTCGCTCACACACACACAGCAATGCTCAAATGGTCAGAGGTTTTCTTTTTGCGCCGAGCGCTAATGACTGAATCAGCTACATGACAAATTACTTTTATACTAAGGCAGGTGCTCAAGGACTTCCGATGTGGGACTAAGTTCTCCCCCTCCAGACTTGACTTCAAATGATGAATTCTCCCTACTCACAGCTTCAAATCAAGCGATTCAAAGCTTGATGGAAAGCTCTAAGGTGGCTCTACATGATTCCAGAGTCAATTTAGGGTTCAGAGGATGATTTCCTCTTCAATTTGAAAGGTGAAATTAGGGGGTTCCTACGAGTAATATATTGCCTGGAAATGATTTTAAACCTACTGTGTCTTAAGGGTAGATGTTTTAGCTTATCCAAAGGTCTAAATAGGTCATATAGGTGATTCCGCAGCTGTTTGTGTAGGTTTTAAGCTCTTAAGAGCTTCAGGAAGCACAAGGAAGCTTCGACACTTCTCTAAAAACTCAGAGAACAAAATTTTAAACTCTACAACAGATAGCTAAGGACATTTCCAATTGATTCGAAAAGACTCTAAGGAATGTAACAAGCTCATTTGGGTAGGATTCATCTTCAAAATTCATCCAAATGATACTACCATCAGTTTGGATTCAAAAACAACCCAAACTGGCAGAGCATGAATTCCAACCAAAATATAAGTCTGACCTTAATTAAATCATTCTAAAATTATCCAACAGAATCTCAAAATCCATTTAAACTCCTCAATTTCTCAATTCGCGCTTAGAATCAAAATCTTCTTTCCAGGTTTGACTGTTAGGCTTGAAAATTGACTTTCTGATTTAAGCTTTTTAATAAGAAATAAAGCCTAGATTAAGATTCTTACAACCTCAAAAACTTGTTCAGACCTTTAAACGGATGTTTGGACCTTGAATTCTAGGGTTTCAGGCTCGTCGCATGAGCTTCTAAAGTGGTTTGTTCGTCAGAACAAATCAGAGGTTGTTACACTGGTCTAAGGCTAACATTAGCTTCAGTGCATTACACTGAAACTTTTAGACTCCTTAACTGTGACTTTTAAGCTTCTATACAGACTTCTCCAACTCTACCAGAGTTGGAGAAGATGAAATCCTATCTCAAGCTCCAGACATAACAATCGCAATTTAATTATCTCAACATGATCAGTAAACCTCAAATCATCAATCTGGAGCTTCTTACCAAGTTCTATAGGCTGAAGACTAAATTTGATTCACCAGAGCTCACCGGAGCTCCGGTGAGTCCAGTAAAAGGTAAAAAGTGTGTTCAAAATGGTGAATCACACCCTTTTTTATTTGAAAAGAGTCCTGAGGTTGCAAGAAACCACAGGATCGCATTTAATTCCTCTTTAATTCATTAAATGAAAGATTAAGCAGTGAAATCAATTTTAAAGAATCTAAGTTAGTTGAAGCTTAGGACTTGTTTTCCCACTCAATTGAGTGGTCAAAACAAGTCAAAAGTAATTTGCGATCGTAAATTTATAAATAATTTAAGATTTTAAGTACTCCTGAGCAGCCATTGACAGCGAGCTTAGGAACTTTAATAAAATTAGGTGTTTACACTATATGTGGTATTTATTCTAATTAAAGTGATGGTTAGGATCCTTAGGTAATGGATAAGTGATGAAGGATCCATTGGATGTGAAGCTAAGCTCAGTTATTGCCGCCATGGACAGCGACAGTAGCTGTTGAAGGTGGAGGTGAATTAGGCGAAACAATGATTAAAATTTGTGCTTTAATGGATTAAAAGTGGTCGTGAGTGATAGAGGAAGGTGAACAATGGCTTAAAAAGACAAAATCAAATCTCCAGCAATCTCAAGGAACTTGCCGGAGTCGAAGAAGATGAACATTAGAATCTGCAATTAAGCTAATCTAACTAACTACTTATCTACCTAAACTACTACTCCTACTCCTACTCCTGCCTACTATTACCTAGACGAAGGGGTCAAAGGGACTCCATCGACGGCTCATGATGGAGGATGAAATCAGAGGGAAAAAGAAGAATCTCCGACGGGTGAGTTTGGACGGAGCAGAGGATCTCCTTGGTCGTCACCTTTGTCTAGAGACATAGTTGACCTCGGCAAAGCTCCTCAGCTGATCAAGATGGACGGAGGAAGTCAGAAAATGGTGTGGAAGATCGCCAGAGTTGCAGACGAATAGCCTATTGGGTCAGCTCAGTGTTAGAAGAAGGAAGGGAGCCAACTTACTGAAATCGAGGGGGTATTCATAGTGGATGGCGACGAAGAGGATAGTGGAGTCTGGATGAAGAAGAAGCTTGGGGAGGTTAACCTCTAGCATAGTCTCCGACAATGATGAGGTTAACTCCCACCTAAAATTAGGATTTCAAAGTAATCCAGAGCAATGGATGAAGATGGAATGGTGAGCGCAAGCTCCAAGAGCTTGGAGAAGGAAGAATGATGTCGGTAAGGTGGTGATCACGCAGTGGAGTCATCCTCCATCGTCAGCCATTCAATTAGCTGAAGAAGAAGAAGAAGATGACAGGGACCTATGTGTGATGAAACTGAAGGACCTATATGAAAATTAAGGACCCGATTGCAATGAGTAGTAAGGACCTAAATGTAAACCCAGGTTTTAAAGGTTTATTTTAACTTAGATCTTTTTCAACTTTTTATATATGTTAATAAATAAGATAATTGTTATTTTTACACCTTGAATTTACATTTTTGACCTTTTTAAGTTAATTTATTAAATTAACTAAAGTTACTTAAGTTATTATATACTTATGTACACATTATGTTTAAGTTACTTAACTTATTAATTAAGGGAATGACTAATAAGATTTCGAGTCCAAATATTAATTAGAATATTAATTGAATAATAAAATATCATTTTTAACTTATTTTAAGGTCCTTCACTATATATCCCTTATTTTATAATTAACCCATATATACTCATATCCTTAGCCAATTAACTAGGAAGACTAGTTAATTAGGGGTAATTAGAGATCATGATGAGTCTCTCATCACCAATCCAATAATGAACTATTAAGCTCATCAATCATTTTGATCATGGGCTCCAATGCTTCAGTGCATAGTGTTGGCTAAGCTTCTAAAGATTATATAGTGTTCCTCAAGTTAGCCAACACCCTATCCTAGACCTGGTTCACTTGAACAGAATGGTTCAGTTCAAGGTTGGGTTGGTTTGGGTTAAATCTATGGGAGTTAAGAAATTGAGGTTCCTGGGTCCCTCCCGAATAGTAGGTCATTTCTAGTTGTTCAAAGAATGGTGGTGACCTATGTTCAGCATAATCTAGGGAAGGGTAGGTGTTAAAATCGCTATATCCTTCCTGATTGTAGATCAGGTTGGTTTGTTCATAAGAGGGTAGTGATCTATAATCAATATAGCTCTGGGAAGGGTATAATCAGTGATCTATAATGTGTCTACATCAATAAATGTACTCGAGCAGGAAGGACTTGGGAGGCAAAAGAAGAGTGAGATGTAGCTGAATTGCCAGAAAATCCAAGTCGAGCTCGAATGAACTCACCAAGCTTCTTGTCAAGTAGATCTACCTTATCCAACTTCTTGGTGATAATGTCCATATCAGTTCTATTAAATTCGGCGTGAGCTTCATCGACATTAACCCATTACTGTCCAGGTCACTGGAACTGATTCATAGATGCTACATTCATTGAGTACTCCACTAAGGACTTGAACAACTCAAATGTGCTATTTTCATCCTTCCCGAAGAAATTCCCACCACAAGATGCATCGACCAGGTACCGATGTGTGTCATCCAACCCATGGTAGAAGATTTGATCTAAGTGTCATCTGGGTACACTATGGTACATGCATTTCCTAAGAAGATCATGAAATCTATCCTAGGCATCATGCCACTTCTCCTCCGATCCTTGGGAGAAAGTCGTAATTGCACTCCTCTTTGCATTTGTCCAACCAATCGAGAAGAACTTTTGCAGGAATTCACGACATAATTCCGCCCAGGTTCCAATTGGCCTCCCAATGGTCTTGAACTAATAAGAAGCTCTATCCTTAAGAGAAAATGGAAAAGGCTTCATGAGGACAATCCCTAAATCAATGTTTCTTGGTCGAACCATTTTTGCAATTTAACTCAAATCCTCAATGTGCTGGAAGGGATCGTCATTTGAGTTTCCATGAAAATAAATCTAAATCAGATTTATTATATTCAACTTCAGCTCGATTGCATCTCCACCTGTGGGAATCCAAACTTGGGGTGCCAAAATCCTAGCCATCAAATCATAGAAGTCCCGTAGTTATTCTCCGCGTGGTGGGTGATGCATTCTGTCCAGTGTAGTGAGAATCCTATCAATGTTCTGCTAATATCTCCATATAGATTCCACTATCCTGACGTCCAAATAAGCCATCGGATCTAGATTTTCTAGGCCCTGACCAAGTCTAGGACCAGGATTAGCCATCTCAGCTAATCGAGAAGAAGAAGAGGGTTGAGAAGAAGAATCGGGTGATGCAAAAACTCTCCATCATGATGGGAACACCGTCATGAGTCATAACTAGCTCAATTTAGTCATTATCAAGGAATAAATGCTCCTACATAATAAACAAAAAGCCATAACTCATTGCAAAATCATTCTGAGAAAAAGATAAGAAACTAGGGATAAAACTATAATTTTACCATCATATCTTGAATGCTGAATAATCGTGGGTTTTCCTAGGGGGTAATTAAGGGTCAAATGGTCTTAAATGCCCAACAAGTGGGTTCATAGAGACAGAAAAGGGTTTGCGCGTGTTTGGAGAATTAAATGACATCTGAAATTCTAAAAATAGGCCCGCTTAATTAACTAAGGTTCTGGTCAGGATAAAATTCACCTAAATCCTCTAAAATTCACATAAAAATATTCTCTAGGGATTGGTATGCTTGATTTGACCATCAAAACCCATCTTGACCTAAAACTGAGTCCTAGACAGACATTTGCCCTAATTTGGGTTTTTACATAAATTACCCAATCAAACTTGGTCAAAAACAAAATCCAACTTCACCATTGGATTCCTTAGGTTCAAATTAGGTTTTTACCAAAATTTGGGCCTAATCTGAGATCATCTTAACCTACTTTGCAATTTGGTCCTATCTAACTCTTTTATATTACACATATGCCCTTAACTTTCAAAATCCTGACAAAAAGGCTCATAACTTTATCTTCATTTTCATAAAAAAGTCCCTACCACCATGAATCCTATTCCTACAAACTCCGACAACCTAAATTTGGCAAGATCTCCTCAATTCCTTGACGAATCTTGCTCAGATTTGAAAGGAAAGTTCATCAACGAATTCCTTTCCTTTTGAGCCAATTCCCAAGCTCCCAAACTTTCTCAATCTCTCATGCAAATGCATGAGAGATTAGGGTATCATGGGATTTTCTTTCTCTGGTAAGCTTTCCAAGCTTGGGAAGCTTGCTTCCCAAGCCCAAAATGCCATCGAGAGCCCTATAAAAGGACCCCCGTGGCCTTGTGCATTTCCCGAGCAAGTTTTGGTGTGTCAAATCCCTTAGATTCTCCTTCTCCAACCACCAAAACCCCTACTCTGACGACCCTCTTCGATCCTTCTCCTCCGACCGTCCAACGACCAAATTGGTCGGCTTCCCTGACACCTCTCTTCCTCGCAACCCTCCCCGGCCAAAGGGAGGGTGTTTCTCTGTCTGTCTCATCGTCGCCGCCTCACCGTTCCCTCCTCCGGTGTCGGTCAATCAAAATCGACTACCTCCGCCTCTCTCCCACCCAGCTAAATCCCTCTCTTGCTCTCTCTCTCTCTCTCACCTACGACACACGCACGACCGCCAACCACATCCCCTGCACTTCATCTTCCTCGCCTCTGGCCACATCTCCAGTGAAGCATCTCCGCTAATCCATAGCTCCATCGGCTTCACCAACTGGTCCAAAACCTCTGCCACAACTTACCCTCCAAAAATCCTAAAGAAATTTAGGGTTTAACACCCTCTACCTTCCCGTCGAATGATGTGCACGTGTCGCGTGTGTTTTGAAGAGTCGTTATAGCTTACACTTGCGACATCGATTTTAAAATAAAAAAATGGATGTGAGTCCAAGTGTCGGTCTCAGGGAGGCGTGAAAATCGGATTCTTCTTATCACTTATTGTCATGAAAATCGCAGGGTTTTGCTTGCGAAAAGGCACGGGTGAAAACGAAAGAGAGAGAGAGGGGGGGAGAGAGAATAGGGTTAGAATGTCTTCATTCACAATATGCAATTCAAACATAAAAGAGAGTAGGCAATTGAATAGAAAACTTCATTTAACATGCAACTTCAGTTCATAATTACAACGCTAGATGAATGCTTGAACATAAGTAAAGTAAAGCTTAAAAGAAGGAAAGAGAGAGAGAGGGGACTGCGAGGTAGCCACGGTGGTGGAGAAGGCTCCGTCGGCAGCTCGTCGTCTCCGGCGATTACAAAAGGGCCTAAAGATAGCTAGTAGGGAGATAGAACACTTACAAGTGGAGTGACTACCCCCCATGGGTGGTTAGAAGGGGTTTAAATAGGAAGAAGGGCTTTCCAAATGAAGAAGGGGTTTTAGCAACGTCCGAGACGTCACTAAAACCCTTCCGAAAACGTTGGTGAAGGCCCCTGCCCACCAGTCGCTCACCTGCAGCTGTGCTTCTTCGCGCCTGATTCGCATGCATGCGTCGTAAGCCGTCCGATCGAAGATCGGACGACTAAGATCCCGCGCGGGGCATGTGCCTGGATTGCGCCCATGCCCCCGCGTCATCGCGGGCATCGGCTTTGGACGCGCAAGATTGCGCCGTTTACTCTATCCACACCGTTCGCTGCCAATCGGGTGGTCCAATTTCGCCCGCGCGCGCGTTCGCCTTCGATTTGGTGTGCTGGGCATTTCAAACCCGTGCCCCCTGGTTGCGCGGTTGAGGCGACGACCGCTGCGCTGCCCTGCGTGGATGGTTGCGGTTGCAGGTCAGTGCTCGGCTGCTACTGACCGTTGGATGGAGATCCGACGGTCGTGATCTGCTCGGGCGAGGAGTGCAGTGATGGCGCAGGTGATGGTGCGGTGTTCTTCGATCGGATAGCTCAGATCGTTCTACTGTTGATGGAGGAGGCTAGGCGAGGCGTACGGGCACAGTGAGCGGGCGCCACGTGGTGCACCGTGGGCCGTTGATCATCAAATCAACAGTCAGAACTTCTTGGGCCCATTGCGGGAGCTCCGGATGTCGGATTTGGCCGATTTCGAGTCCATTGGACTCCGTTCGTCACTCTGAATCCATCCATGCAGACCAATTGCTCATCTGAGGCTTGTTTTGACAAGTGCTCATACAAATGGCCATTAATACTATTTTATAAGCAATCTTAATGTGTGATGCATGCAATGCTCCCATTCCTATTTATGATGTGTTATCTATGCATTTTGTTCTTAAGATAAACCCCATTTAATAGAGTTATCACCTCGAGATGCAGTGTTATCATACCCCCATGCTTACTCCTTGCTAGTCCCTAGCAAGGTTTATTCTAGCCTTTATTTCCAGTCAGAATTTAAGAAGTAATCTACTTAGACATTTCGTCTCTTGTCAATAGGAGGAAATACACTAAGATCTTAATCTACAAAGACTAAGCAGCGCTCGGGTGTCTGCCAAAATACGAATCGCATGAATCCTTGCTTTAAAATATATATATATATATATATATATATATATATATATATATATATTCTTATTTTTAGATTTTTTTGGAATTAAGAGTGGGTTGGTAACTTTTTACGGCTACCCAACCCACCCAAAACTCAGAAAAAACTCTAAGTGCTAGACATCTTGGTGTGAAGATCGTGATAGACTCACTCAACGGTAATTTAGACAGACTCTGGATTTCTACGCCCCTAGGTGACCGGAAGAGGAAGTGTTTTGCCTGAAGGTGTATTTGTTCGATCGGTAGCTTTCTCCCTATGTTTGTTTTAATTAGGGTCATCACAAGGATTTTTCCAGTATATATCTTCCCGGCTTATACTACTTCCCCGCTTCTTCCTTAAGTGTTTTGGTTCTTTTTGTGCAATTACTGAGCTGGGCTCTGGACAACCAACCAATGGGCTGTTACCCACGATCACTTGCCAGCCATACTCGTGCGGTAAAGTGTGGTTTATTTTGTTTTCTTCTTTTTTTTTTATTTGGTAGGTGGCTTCCCTTATCTCAAATTTACCTAGAGGCAATGAAGAAGAAGTGGTCCCATGGCTGGGCTATGGACAACCTGCCAATGGGCTGTTACCCGCGACAACTTGCCAACCATACACCCTAGAGAGTTCATTAGCTACCCAATTTCTGTCAGAATCTCCGAGGAGTGAGTTTATGCAAAAATGTGTGCAGATGCTTAAACTCAAACTCTTTATGAGTTAGAGGGTGAGTTGATAAGTCGTATACTTATCACCTTATTTAGGTGGTGAATTAGAGTAGCTTAAGGTTGCAAGGATTTGAAGCTAAACCCATATTTTAACAGACACCAGGGCTGATTAAGCTTGAAGGCCTGAAAAATCTAAGTGTTCAAGTTCTTTTTGTATTATTTCCCACTATTGACAAATTCTAATGCCTAAGTTTCTTCCTAAATTCAATTTTTTTTTAATTTAATTTTAATTTTATTCTATTCAGACTGATTAAATGAGCTCAGGATCATGCAATTTACCACCCTCTCCCATGCTTAAGTTGGACAATGTCCTTATTGGCAAATACATGGATGCAACAGGGGTTCAAAAAGATATTACCTGAGTGACATAGAATACCGAATCAGTCTGAATCCTCTAGGTTGCCTCCTAGGAAGCGCTGAGTTTAACGCCTCCAGCTGGGCGGTGCTTCGTGTCATCCCTCAATGAGGGTGACACTCTCCTTTGAGGGAATCTGGGCTAGGAAGTGTTTTAATCTTTGGCCATTAACTGTAAAAGTATGCCCAGTGTTTGGATCAGTGATTTCAACTGCCCCATTGGAGTGAGGCTTGACCACCCTAAATGGTCCTGTCCACTTGGACCTGAGTTTCCCTGAAAAGAGTTTTAGGAAGGCATCGAAAAGCCAGACTTACTGGTTATGATCAAAGGTCTTTCTAGGGATGAGTCAGTCGTGGACGGCTTTCATTTTTTCCTTATACAGTCGACTGTTCTCAAAGGCATCCCAACGAATCTCTTTGAGCTCAGAGAGTTGGAGCGTCCTCTGCACACCAGCTAACTGAGAATCCATGTTACACTGCTTGATAGCCCAGTAAGCCTGGTGTTCCAATTCGATAGGAAGGTGGAAAGCTTTACCAAAGACCAAGCGATAAGGCGACATGCCTATCGGGGTCTTGAAAGCGGTCCTGTATGCCCACAAGGCATCATCCAGTCTTGTGGACCAGTCTTTCCTGTCAGGTCTCAAAGTCTTCTGTAAAATGTTCTTAATTTGTCTATTTGAGACCTCGGTCTGCCCATTTGTTTGCGGATGATACGGGGTAGCAATGCGGTGGTTAACCCCGTATTTTCTAAGTAGGGCACGGAATTGGGAGTGAATAAAATGACTTTCACCATCACTGATCATGGCCTTTGGTATGCCAAACCGGGAAAAGATGTTCTGTTTAACAAAGTCCATGACAGTCTTATGATCGCATCGGCGGGTGGCGACGACTTCAATCCATTTAGGAGCATAGTCTACTGAGACTAGGGTGTACTCAAAGCCGTTGGATGGTGGAAAGGGGCCCATAAAATCAATACCCCAAACGTCGAAGATCTCGACAATCAAAATGGGCTGGAGGGGCATCATATCTTTTCTGGTCATGGTCCCCAGTGTTTGGCAACGCGAGCAAGTCTTGGCAAAGTTGTATGCATCCTTAAATAGGGAAGGCCAGTAAAATCCAGACTGCAGAACCTTCGCAGCCATTTTCTTTCCAAAGAAGTGGCCATCACAAGCTTGGTCATGACAAAAAGATAGCACACTCTGAACTTCATTCTCGGGGATACACCTCCTGATGATCTGATCGGCACAGAGGTGAAACAGCATGGGATCATCCCAGAAATAGTGCTTGGCTTCATCCAAGAATCTGTCCCGTTGCTGTCTAGATCAACTGTGCGGGGTCTGTCCTACAACCAGGTAGTTGACATAGTGAGCATACCAAGGCAGTTTCTTGTCTTGCACAGCCAGAATGTGTTCATCGGGGAAGGTGTCAGATAAAGGCTGGGAGGGTCCAATGTGGTCTGGGTGAAGTCTAGACAAGTGGTTAGCCACCACATTCTTTGATCCGGCTTTGTCGCGGATTTCCAGGTCAATTCCTGCAAGAGCAGGATCCATCTGATGAGCCTAGGCTTCGCATCCTTTTTAGCCAACAGGTGCCAGATGGCTGAATGATCAGTATAGATGGTCACGTGGGTTCCCAGCAGGTAAAGTCGGAACTTCTCAAGTCCGAAAACTATAGCGAGCAATTCTTTTTCTGTGACTGTATAATTTCATTGGGCCTCGTCCAACATATTGCTCGCATAGTAGATCACCACGGGTTTCTTGTCTTGTCTTTGTCCCTAAACAACGCCTATGGAAAAATCTGATGCATCACACATAATCTCAAAGTCTTGGGACCAATCCAGGGGCTGAAGTACAGGTGTTGTGGAAACTAAGTCCTGGAGAGTGTAGTAACCTTGGATGCAATCATAGGTCATGTGGAATATGGCGTCGTTGTCTAGAAGGTCGATTAAGTGTTTAGAAAGCTTGGAGAAGTCTTTGATGAACCTTCGATAGAAGCCAACATGTCCCAGGAATGAGCGGATCTGCCAGACCGAGCTAGGTGGAGGAAGTTTGGAAATCAAATCAACCTTAGCCCGATCCACCTCAATGCCCCTATGCGATACGATGTGACCGAGGACGATTCCTTCTTGAACCATAAAATGGATCTTTTCCCAACTTAACACCAGATTAACCTCGATACATCGTTTCAGGATTTTCTCCAAGTTGCTCAAACAGTGTCGAATGAATTCCCAAATACAGAGAAATCATCCATAAAGACTTCTAGGTATTCACCCACCGTTTCTAAAAAAATGGCTAGCATGCAACGTTGAAAGGTAGCAGGTGCGTTGCATAACCCTAATGGCATTTGACGGAATGCAAACGTATCGTACGGGCAAGTGAATGTGGTCTTCTCTTGATCTTCAGGAGTAATTGCAACTTGGTTATATCCTGAATATCCATCCAGGAAGCAAAATAGTTTTGCCCTGCCAATCTTTCAAGGATCTGGTCAATGAATGGAAAGGGGAAATGATCTTTCTTGGTTGCTTCATTGAGCTTTCTGTAATCAATACACACCTGCCATGAGGTGGTGGTGCGGGTGGGGATGGATTCGCCATGCTCATTAGTAACAACAGTGAGCCCGATTTTCCTTGGAACCACTTGAGTGGGGCTCACCCAGGGTCTATCAGAGATGGGATAGATGATGTTGGCGTCAAGCAACTTGATAATTTCTTTCTTAACGACCTCCCGTATATTTGGGTTTAACCGTCTTGCCCCGTCTTCTAGATAAATCTTATGAGTGCAATAGGCGGGGCTAATTCCTCTCAAGTCTGAAATGGTCCATCCAATGGCGGCCCGATGTTCTGAAAGGGTCGCGGTCAACCTGAGTTCTTGATCCTTGGTTAGATGAGAGTTAATAATCACAGGGAAAGTCTAGTCAGGTCCCAGGAAGACATACTTGAGATTCTCAGGTAGTGGCTTTAGTTCAGGTGCGGGTGGAACAACAGTCGACGGGAAAGGGAAAGGTAGGAGTTGATTGATGAACACACATAAATTCAAGATAAATTGCTTATTTTTTATAGTTCCTAGGCTTAGCATTGCATATCATGTTATAAATATTGCATAACATCAATTGCATGGCATTTAGGATAGTGGTATATTTTATATATCAATTCCTTCATTTTATATGGCCAAGGGGGCAATGCGACATCCATACAGGTTATGGATGGAAAATCTGACCGTACGGATGGATCCAGAGCGATGATCGCAGTTCGGTAATGCAGGAATCATCTTGATCTGAGCACCATAGCACCCTCTACAAAAAGAAGATGGACCGCCCAGAAGGCGCCACGTGGTGCCATCCAAGCCGCCCAACATCGACCAGCAGCATCACCCAACTCCTTCATCCGCACCCTTCAATCCCAGCCGTTGGATCAAAATCCAACGGCCGGGAGGCGGACGCACCAAAACACTCCACGCGACACAAGTGGAGGAGTACCGCAACGGTGGAGGCACGGGTTTGCAAAGGAGGGGCGCGGGTTTGATTCCCCGAAGCCCCTCCAATTCGCAATTGGGCGAGCACATGGAGCACAGTGGCAGCGGCAGCGCGTGCGCGCACGTGCGAGCCAGCGCATTGCAAGCGCACACGCGCACACAGCAGGGCACACGCGGTCAGCACACGGGGCAGGTGGCGCAGGCGCAAGGGTGGTTGGCGCTAGCTTTTAGCGACAATTGGGCTGACCTACAGCAACACTTACAACCGTCGCTATTCTATTGCAAGTAGCAGAGCCAGCTATGGGTGTGGCTGGAGGTGAGCTGTCTACAGCAACGTTTCCAGCGACGGTCTGGAGGTCGCTAGAGGTCTTTTATCCATTTTTAGCCTCTTCTCCACCACTATAAAGGGACCTTCACCCACTCCCTTCCAAGCCATCTCTACCTACTCTACTCCCACCTACTCCCATGCTCTAGCAAGCCTACCAACGCTCCATTAGAGCTTGTTCTCAAGCTCCCAAGGTACCTATTAGTGTAGCGAACCTCTGCTCCACCAAATACTCCTCCAACTTCCCATCTCCCTACATAGGTCACCTTGGAGCTGTCCTCCCACCTCCATTCCGGTAGCAGATCACCTCCATTCCGGAGCCACGCCGAAGCTTTCCTCAACACGACATCCTCCAGCATCTCACCTCCGTCATCCCGCTCCTCACCTCCTTCGTCCGAGCTTCCGCCAGGCGCCGTCGTCTCGCCGAATAGCCGATTCGGGAGATTTCCTCTCACCTCCCTCTCTTTTTATGCTTTCACAGTAGACTGTAATAGACATTAGATTGATATATATACACCATTTTCATTCCACATCTCTATCTTGTGAATCATTTACTTGTCTTTCATTTCAAAAATACAAAAAAAAATAACAAAACCCCAAAATACAAAAAAGAACCAAATCGAAGTGCGATTTTCAACTAAAGTAAACGTCGCCTCCCTGTGTTCGACCGAGACTCCCATGGAGTTTCAGTATAAGTTTTATTTGATCGATGTGTTTTGCAACTACAACAACAGGTTACCTGTAACCTTGATTTCTAACACGCGAAGCACGCGTGACCATTGATCAACATCAATCTCCTCAAATGGTATTGTTTGATGGTAATCAGTCCTATAGAGGTCCATGGGAAGCGATGGTGGTGGGTCAAAACAGTCATTACATGATTGGTGGTCTGAGACAGAACTAAGGGTGAGGCATTCCTCAACCAAAGGTTCCATGGGATCATGTTCCTCAACACAATCGTAATCAAAAGATTTTGTCACCCGGAAGATATCCAACTGCATTTTCTTGTCTCCGAAGGCGATTTCCATACATCCCGTGTCACAATCGATGTTTGCCTTAGCTGTAGCTAAGAAAGGTCTGCCTAAGATTATGGGTGTGTTCTGTAGTTTTTTAGGGACTTCCATGTCGAGCACCAAGAAGTCGACCGGAAAATAGAAGTCCTTGACCTGCACAATCACATCCTCAACAACCCCCTTCGGGGTCTTCACAAATCTATTAGCTAGCTGGACGGTGACAGGTGTGGGTGTCAACTCTCCGAAACCAAATTGGTGGTACAGGGTTGTTGGAATCAGATTGATAGAAGCACCTAAGTCCAGCATCACTCTATCAAATGTCATGTCCCTGATATTGCAGGATATCAGGGGTGCTCCTGGGTCAGTTCGCCTGAGCGGAAGGTTGCTTGACATTACGGAACTTTCTTGCTCGGAGAGCACAACCTTCCTAGGGGCTTGAGGTCTTGGCTTACGTTTGGGTGTACAGGCATCCCTTAAAAATTTAACATAAGCCGAGATGTGCTTAACAGCTTCGAGGAGCAGAATATTAATCTGAACTTGCTTAAAGATCTCCAAAAGCTCCTCAGTTTCCACAACACTTTTCTTCTTCTTGATTGTCTCCAAGGCCTCAGGGTAGGGTGTCTGAACACGGATAGGATCTATTTCTGGGTCCTTGGGTTTTTCCAGTGCCTCTTCTGAGCTGGATATTTCAGCTGGTGAAGTCTCGGGGAGAGTCCACCATTTGGGATCCTGGGTTTTAGTGCTGCTTCTCAAGGTTACCGCAATCGCAAAGGATTGGGACCATGGGTTGATCCTTGAGAAGACGAGGACGAAGAAGCACCAAACCCAGGGGGTGTTTGTGGGGCTGGCTGACCATGTGAGCCTGCCTGGACCATGTGAGCCTGCCCGGGATTGCCCTGGAACCCTTGCGAATAGGGGCCTCTGTTAATCATGTTTCGCGGTTTCAGTTGTGGCTGGGAAGGTAGGGATCCTTGTTGTTTGTAGTCCAATAGTTGGCTTAACTGTCCCTTTACTAAGGCCATTTCCTCTAATGTTTCTGGTTCATTTCAGCCATCATCTTTATCAGGGTGTCCATTTGGTTCTGCAGGGGAGGGGCCACCCTGTTCTGATTGTATGGGGGTCTAACTGATGGTCCTTGCTGATAAGGGGGCAAGTTTGGCTGCTGGTTTGGCCTGGGCTAGTTCTGGAATTGAGGTGGTTTCTGGTTTGTCCAACAAAAGTTGGGGTGATTACGCTAGCCAGTGTTGTAAGTGTTAGAGAAAGTGTCAGGTTTAGCATAACCTTGGACAGCTTGTACATCTTCAAGGATAGCAGATGTCGATGAGGAGGGAAGAGAGTAATCAAGGGCTGAGGGAGCAAAGGTCCCTCCGTGGAACGTAGTCAGGGGTTGTTCCAGGTTTAATTGGCTTAAGGGCTGGACAAGGTCAACATTGTGAGCTCCCTTTGCTAGGGAGAAGGTCTGTAATGGGTTCTTGGTCTGGTTCAGTAGCTCATCAATCTTTTTATCCACCAATTCCACTCGATCTAGTTTCTTGGCAATGATGTCCATGTCAACCATTCCAGAATTTGCTTGTACCTCATAAATCCCACCACGGGTTGACTGGATCGGTTAAATTGGGTCATGGAGGCATTGTTGAGCGAATTTTCGCTCATAGACTCAAAAAGCTCAAACGCGCTCTCCTCATATTTGTTCAGGAAGTTCCCCCTGCATGAGGCATCGACGAAGTTCCATAGGTTGCTGTCCAGACCATGGTAGAAGATCTGGGCCAATTGCCACCTTGGTACTTTGTGGTGTGGCCATTTCCTCAAGAGTTCATTAAATCTTTCCCACACCTCATGGAACTGTTCCCTACCCTGGAGTGTAAAGGTAGTAATGGCTCTTCTGAGGGCATTAGTCATTCCTATGGGGAAGAATTTCTTTTGAAATTCATGCCTCAGTTCTTCCTAGGTGGTGGTGAGTCTACCTAGGGTTCTAAGACAGTGGGATGCCTTGTCTCTCAGTGAGAAGGGGAACATCTTAATCAAAATAATGTCAAGGCTAATGTTCGTAGGTTTCACAGTTCGGGCTATCCGGTCAAGATCCTCTAGGTGTTGGAAGGGGTCCTCATTTGAGCTTCCATGGAAGTGGCTCTGAATCAGACTTAAGACATTTGGTTTTAGCTCAAAATCATCTCCCCCTTCAGGGATCCTAAGGTGTGGCTCGACTCTAATAGCGGAAGGATTGCAGAAATCGCAGAGGGGCCTCGGTTGATCCTGGAATGGTGGTAGATCAAGTGGCGGTTGCCCTTGTGGGCCTTGCAAAGGTGGTGGTGGTTGCCCTTGTAGGTTCTGTAACCGATGTATGGCTTGCATGATAGTGTGGATCCGTTGTTGCTGAAGCCGGTGGTTTGCGTTAATCTGGGCTTGGATGATGGCCATTGTGTCTGGTGGGGGTTGGTCCTCAACCTCATCTACCCTAGGTTCAGCCATGTTTCTAGCAGAATCAAGTCGCCTGGATTCCCGTCCCAAAACAAACAACTTGGGATGCAGTGAGCATCTCACATGCATACACTAGAGAAGAACAGGAGGGGATGCAAAGAGCGACAGATGCGAGAAGTGTGTGTTCAATCAAGAAAACAAGCCTAGTCCTTATGGTGTATTCCTTAGGAGACCTAGAAATCTCCAAAAGGGTGATTAAGTCTGTAAGCATTGGACTCCCCTTCCAAAAGCAAATTTGGCCAGGTTGATTATGAGGGGATTGCAGGGAAGGTTCTTCCTTTGGCTTACGCCGCCGGTTCCATAGACCCCACAACCGCGGTCGTTTGACACTGGCCCACAGCCTAGTCACCAGATTCTACTAAGGGAATGAAAGCCAAGTGCCTAGCGAACAAAACCTCGCCTCTCGAGACTTAACCCAGTCCTGCCTAGGGCACGTCTACTCTATTTTAAAAGGCTAGGATAGTGCTTGTGCTAGGGTTATGTGATGAGGCGTTGATTGGGGTAGTGCCTCTTAGTTTTCCAATTTCAGTGTGTGTGCTTCTATCAAAACATGGTTTTCAAGCAAGGATTTTTTAGATGTGGTGTCTTTTAATGTTTTATCCTCACTTTAGTTCTTTTAGGATTGATGTGTCTTAATGTTTTCAGACAAGTTTCAGTGGGCACGTCAAGTTTTGCACACAATTTGGTGAAAGTAGATTTCCTTTTATTGTGTAGAGGTTCTAAACCTTAATATACTCATCCTAATGATCATGCAACTTCTATTAGATGAGTCATTTTTAGGGTTGAGTGGTGCGGCCCAAGTCAATTCAAGGTGGCTTTGCAAACACCACTCAAAAAGAGAAAAAAAGAATAGTCCAAGAATTTATTCAAAATGTTAGAGTGTATTTTTTGTTGGGTGACATGTTAAGGATGTGGGTCAGGCAATCATACACCACATCAACTTTTTTTCAGTTTTACAATTTTTTTAGGTTTCTAAGCAAGCAAACAACCATGAGTGAAGAAATACTCACGACCGGTCCTTGTTGCGCTCACTCCTTCATTACCGTCATGAGTTGTGCTGCTTCGCCGCCCAAGCGTCGAATTCCTGCAACCATCAAGTAGGAGACAAGGCGTTAGACGATGTGAGAATGGATGTAAAATGGAAGTGAAAAAATGAATCCGTTGCCTCCCCGACAATGGTGCCAAAAACTGACGTGTGCATGATGCGTGTGTTTTGAAGAGTCGTTATAGCTTGCACTTGCGACGTCGGTTTTAAAATAAAGAAACGGATGTGAGTCCGAGTGTCGATCTCAAGGAGGCGTGAAAACCAGATTCTTCTTGTCACTTATTGTCACGAAAATCGTGGGGTTTTGCTTGCGAAAAGGCGTGGGTGAAAAGCGAGAGAGAGAGAGAGGGAGAGAGAGAATAGGGTTAGAATGTCTTCATTCACAACATGCAATTCAAACATAAAAGATAGTAGGCAATTGAATAGAAAACTTCATTTAACATGCAACTTCAGTTCATAATTACAACTCCAGATGAATGCTTGAACGTAAGTAAAGTAAAGTAAAGCTTAAAAGAACGAAAGAGAGAGAGGGGATGGCGAGGTAGCCACGGTGGTGGAGAAGGCTCCGTCAGCGGCTCATCATCTCCGGTAATTACAAAAGGGCCTAAAGGTAGCTAGTAGGGAGATAGAACACTTGCAAGTGGAGTGACTGCCCCCCATGGGTGGTTGGAAGGGGTTTAAATAGGAAGAAGGGCTTTCCAAATGAAGAAGGGGTTTTAGCGACGTCTGGGACGTCACTAAAACCCTTCCCAAAACGTTGGTGAAGGCCCCTGCCCACCGGTCGCTCGCCCACGGCTATGCTCCTTCGTGCCTGATCCGCATGAGCACGTCGTAAGCCGGCCGATCTGAGATCCTACGCGGGGCACGTGCCTGGATCGCGCCCACGCCCCCCGCATCATCGCGGGCGTCAACTTTGGATGCGTGAGATTGCACCGCATTGCTCTATCCACACCGTCCGCTGCCGATCGGCCGATCGAATTTTGCCCGCGCGCACCTTCCCCTTCGATTTGGTGCGCGGGGCGTTTTGAACCCGCACCCCCTGGTTGCGCGGTTGAGGCGCCGACCACTGCGCTGCCCTACGTGGATGGTTGCAGTTGCGTGTCGGTTCTCGGCTGCTACCGACCATTGGATGGAGATCTAATGGTCGTGATCTACTCTGGCGAGGAGTGCAGTGATGGCGCAGGCGATGGTACGGTGTTCTCGGCCATCTAATCGAAGATCAGACGGCTCAGATCGTTCTGCGGTTGATGGAGGGGGCTGGGCGAGGAATGCGAACGCAGCGAAAGAGCACCATGTGGCGCACAGTGGGCCGTTGATCATCAGATCAACGGTCAGAACTTCTTGGGCCCATTGCAGGAGCTCCTGATGTCGGATTTGGCCGATTTCGAGTCCGTTGGACTCCGTTCATCGCTCTGAATCCATCCATGTGGTCCGATTGCTCATCTGAGGTTTGTTTTGACAAGTGCTCATACAAATGGCCATTAATACTATTCTATAAGCAATCTTAATGTGTGATGCATGTAATGCTCCCATTCCTACTTATGATGTGTTATCTATGCATTGTGTTCTTAAGATAAAGCCCATTTAACAGAGTTATCACCCCGAGATGTAGTGTTATCACCGAACACACCCACTGTCCACCCTCATTCGCCTCACCATCAGCCCTCCACACACGCATACACACCAAACCACGACCATCGTTGTGTAAATCCCTACAGGAGGGGGTAAGATATGCATGACGTAATATAAAATACGGCATTATGTAAACTATCTCACAAATAGCACAATCACAAAATAAGCACAAGGATTTTTAGGTGGAAACCACCACCTAACCCTCTTGAGTTAGGATTTCCCGATCGACAATCGATCAAATCCACTAAATGAACTACTTAAAATGAGGGTAGTTCAACCTCAGTACAACCAAGCTACTTTATACCCGAGGGTAGCGTACCTCACAACCACTCCTTTTCACAAGGAGTATTTTGTCCCTCGATGGAGATGAGAATTCGCAAAGCAAATACCCAAACCAAAGAACAATAAAAGTACAACAATCCTATAGAGCCACAAATATTAAAACCTAGCTTCTATAGGAGTTAGGAAACTTTCCTTTGGTGGAAGTGCATCGATGTGACGATGCGGATGCATGAACCACGCAGCGACGCTTTGTCGCTCTCGTAATCACAAAGGGAGAGCAGGTGCGCAACTGGATTGAAGCTCTCTAGATTTGGAATGGTGAAGTGGAGAGCAAGATCTTCTTCTATTTGACTTGGACACAAAAGATGTGGAAATGCTAATGATTGGTGTGTCTTGGTGTATTTTTGCATGGCAAGGGTCCTCTATCTATAGAGGGCCTAGGAAGGCTTTGGAAGACCTTAGAAAGCTTCCATAGCCATTGGGGTTGAACCTAAGGCAAAATAGGCCATAATCAAAATCAATTATGATTCTGACAGGGTCATCAGACGTCTGGTCCAGGTATCAAATGCCTGGAAAACTTGTTTAAGACATCTACGAACTAAGTCAGATGTCTGATTCTAGGAAAGTTTCCTTCCTGACTTAGATCAGACCTAAACATGGTTTTAGTGTAAAGCCATCAGATAACGTACAGGACGTCTGGCACAAGGTTTGGACGTCTGGAAACCATTGTACTGTGAGAATGGATTCCCAAGATAGGTTAACGGCTAGAAAATCTCACAAAGGTGATTTTGGGTCATTTGAGGCAAAACGGTCACATATTAGACGTCTGATGTCCTCTACAGACTTCTAATATAATCCTAGTGGTCATAATCCTCAACGTTTACTTTGGTAGCCAACGTTCCACTAATTAGACATCTGGCACAACCATTAGATATCTTCAAAGACGTCTGAACTAGGGTCTGGATGTCTGATTTCAACAGACAGAACTAACTAAGTCTAGCCTAAGTTATTGGACGTCTAAGTCAACAGTTAGATGTCTTAAAAGTCACTATCAGACATCTGATTTTTAGATTAGATGTCTGATTAGGTTGTCAGAACCCTATTTTGATTTTCTAAGTTCTCTACAAAAAACCTAAGTGGGTTATGCAAGTGTTCCTAGGACTACTTTAAGAGTTCTTTGAGGATCTTTAACATAAGATCTAAAAAAGATAAAAAGCAAAAAAAACATAGTACAAAGTACAATGAAGGAAATCTATCATATTCTTCATCTCCCTTCTTCAAGTTTTCGCACCTTGCGAAGCTCCTCCTTTGTCAAGCTCTTCCAATCCGCCATGGATGAGAGCTCGAACTCCATCTAAACATGTCTCTTTTTGCAAATATCCTGAAATCTAAGACTTCAAATGCAAATGTTAAATAACACGTGCTTTGTTATCATCAAAATAAATAATTGTGGTGCTCTAACGCCAACAATCTCCCCCTTTTTTATGATGACAAAATCGTAAATACATAAAATTCCCCCCTTTTTGACATTATCAAAAAGGTATCAAAAAATTTTTAATTATCCTAAACTCCCCCTTAAAACATGCTCTTCTAATTTCATCTTTTCATAAAAACAAGATAGTTACATTGTTACCTTCCCCTTTCTAAAGGAAATATAGCTATGTTATTTTTCAAACTCCCCCTTAAAGATGGACAATTAGCTTCATCAATTTTTAACACCCCCTATCCAGATGCTATAAATTAAAAGATAGGGTAAAGAATTTACCTCACCTACCATGGCCAATAGAATGGCCCAAATGGAGGTGGATGCTAAACTAGATGGGGCTCCCATCCGTAGCTTGGAGGTCCGGGAAGTGGCGCCGGTCTCCAATCAGGCGGTCGACATGCAGCAATTCGATCATTTGTTTGCCGTTTCATCAGTCTTTTCGTTCTCCTCCTTAGTCTACTCCTTGGTCCTCCCAACTCGAGTTGACCGTTCTTCATTTTGTAGGTCCAATCTTGGATGTTGAAATCTTTATAACCTACAAAACAAGACTCCAAATGTTTCTTTGATATCGAAGTAAGCTTGGATCCGTATTTGTTAGTGAGTCTCCTTGACGGAAATGCTTTCTCAACCATAGGGCTAGATAAATTTTCTACTTTATTGATCAAATTACTTGATTTCTCCTTAAGATATGCAAGTTCATCTTCAATAGCATGCATCTTGGTTTTTAAGCTAGAAATTTTGATTTTTAAATTTGTGTTTTCCTCAATCAATTTACTATTTTCATTTATTAAGTCTTTATTTTCTAATAACAAATTATTATCCTTAGGACTAGCTTCTAGATCCTTGAGTTTTATTTCTAACCTTTCATTTTGACTTTTAAGAAAACTAAGATTCCTTTTAATGTTTTTATTTTCTACCTTAAGAGACTTACTGATTTAAAATAATTCATCAAATGCATCTGTAGTTCATATTTTACCTCATTGTCGAAGTCGCTTTCGCTGTCGATTTCTGCGATTGCCATGAAACCCATGCAAGTGGTTTCATTCTTCTTCTCGGGATTTTCTTCTTCCTCCGAGCTCGAGTCATCCCAAGTTGCTTGGAATGCCTTCTTCTTGTGTTTCTTCTCCTCCTCTTTCTTGAGAAGAGGGCACTCGGGTCGTAGATGCCCCCTTTTGTTGCAGTGGTAGCAACGTTTAGGGCTACCTTGCTCCTTCTTCTCTTTCTTCTCTTTCTTTGATTCCCTACAAAACTTGGAAAACTTTTTAAGTAAAAATTTAAATTCTTTGTCATCGAAACTTACCTTGCTATCCGATGCGGTTCTGAAGGTGAGAGTCTTCTTCGGCTTTGGCTCTAGTGTATCCTTCTTCTTCTCCTTCGGCTTTGTCTCGTAGACCATCAAATTGCCTAGGAGATCCTCCATGTTGAGCTCCTCCACCTCATTCGCCTCCTCAATGGTGGTGACCTTCTATTCCCACTCCGATCCAAGGGAATGGAGTAGCTTTCCTTGAAGCTCCCCCTTAATGAAAGTCTTCCCTAAAGCTTTCAAATTATTTACTATGAGAGTGAACCTAGTGTTCATCTCACTCAAAGTTTCATTAGTCTTCATAGAAAAGGATTCAAATTCTTGAGAAAGTAAGTTGAGTTTAGAAGACTTTACCTTAGAGGTACACTCGTGAGTTACCTCAAGTGCGTTCCAAATCACGTATGCAGTGGCGCACTATGAGATTCGGTTGAATTCCTCCCGGCTCGACGTGCAATACAATGCTTTCAATGTTTTTGCGTTGAGAGAAAGCTCACAGATTTTTTGTTGCGAGTAGCCTCCTGCGGGTTTCTCCAGGATTACAAACGGCATCTCGCATCTGGCCCAAATCGTGAAGTCGTTGGCTTGAAGCCACGTCTTCATCTGTAGCTTCTAGTACGGGTAATTACTCCCGTCAAAGAATAGCGGTCTAGTGTTAGACTGCCCCTCTAGAATCCTCATCGTAGAGTTGCTTCCCTCCATGATGTTCTTGCTAGGTTATTACACTGAAACAGCAAGAACCTACTCTGATACCAATTGTAAATCCCTATGGGAGGGGGTGAGATATACGTGACGTAATATAAAATGCGGAATTATGTAAACAATCTCACAAATAGCACAATCACACAATAGGCACAAGAATTTTTAGGTGGAAACCCAAACCAAGTGAAAACCACAACCTAACCCTCTCGAGTTAGGATTTCCCAAACGACAAAGTCAATCAAATCCACTAAACGAACTACTTAAAACGAGGGTAGTTCAACCTCAGTACAACCACACTACTTTATACCCGAGGGTTGTGTACCTCACAACCACTCCTCTTCATAAGGAGTATTTTGTCCCTCGATGGAGACAAGAATTCACAAAGTGAATACCCAAACCAAAGAACAATAAAAGTACAACAATCCTATAGAGCCACAAATATTAAAACCTAGCTTCTATAGGAGTTAGGAAACTTCCCTTTGGTGGAAGTGCATCGATGTGACAACGCGGATGCGTGAACCACAGTGCGATGCTTCGTCGCTCTCGTAATCGCAGAGGGAGAACATGTGACCAACTGGATTGAAGCTCTCTAGATTTGGAATGGTGAAATGAAGAGCAAGATCTTCTTCTATTTGACTTAGACACAAAAGATGTGGAAATGCTAATGCTTGGTGTGTCTTGGTGTATTTTTGCAAGGCAAGGGTCCTCCTCTATCTATAGAGGGCCTGGGAAGGCTTTGGAAGACTTAGAAAGCTTCCATAGCCATTGGGGTTGAACCCAAGGCAAAACAGACCGTAATCAAAATCAATTATGATTTTGACAGGGTGACCTGATGTCTGGTCCAAGTATCAGACGTCTGGAAAACTTATTTAAGACATCTGGGAAATAAGTCAGATGTCTGATTCTAGGCGGGTTTCCTTCCTGAATTGGATTAGACCTAAACAGGGTTCTAGTGTAAAGCCATCAGACAACGTACATGATGTCTGGCACAAGGTCTGGACGTCTGGAAACCATTGTACTGCAAGAATGGATTCCCAAGATAGGTTAATAGATAGAAAATCTCACAAAGGTCATTTTGGGTCAGTCGAGGCAAAACGGTCATATATCAGACGTCTGGGGTCCTCTACGGATGTCTGATATAATCCTAACAGTCATAATCCTCAACGTTTACTTTAGTAGCCAATGTTCCACTAATTGGACGTCTGGCACAACCATCAGATGTCTTCTAAGATGTTTGGACTGGGGTCTGATTTCAACAGACAAAACTAACTAAGTCCAGCCTAAGTTATTGGATGTTTGAGTCAATAGTCAGATGTCTTAAAAGTCACTATCAGACATCTGATTTTTAGATGAGATGTCTGATTAGGTTGTCAGAACCCTATTTTAGTTTTCTAAGTTCTCTACAGAAAACCTAAGTATCCTAAGGTTGTGCGAATGTTCCTAGGACTACTTTAAGGGTTCTTTGAGGCTCTTTAACATAGGATATAAGAAAGAAAAAAAGCAAAAAAATAAAGTACAAATTACAATGAAGGAAATCTATCATATTCTTCATCTCCTTCCTTCTTCAGCTTTCGCTCCTCGTGAAGCTCCTTCTCCTCTGTCAAGCTCTTCCAATCCACCATGAATGCGAGTTCGAACTTCGTCTAAACATGTCTCCATTTCCAAATATTTTGAAATCTAAGACTTCAAATGCAAATGTTAAATAACACGTGTTTTGTTATCATCAAAATGAATGCTCGTGGCACTCTAGTGCCAACACATTGCACTCGCCGTGGTTCGGTGAACCTTCTGAGCATACTGACTAGGGCGTTAAGCCCGTGTTCTTGGTTTTAGGTTGTAGTCGGAGCTCCGTCACCGCCGCTTCCTTCTCCGACGTCATTCAAGCTCCTGCGGCCGTGTTCCTCACCAAATCCACGCCAGGAGACGTGCAGTGACTCCAAGATCTGTCCCAAGTCCTAGATTGAAGACCACAACAACTCATTCACCTTCAATTGGAAGAATTACCTCCTACATCTGCACGCGAAGAATAGGGGGACAACATAGTCCCACCTAGTTTACTGATGAGTGCACGAAGGCGCATAAATTGAAAAAGTGACACCACCTTATCGCCTCAGTAGCACGGGGTGAGGTCCCCTCGCGTGTGCCCACACACACCCTCGCCTGCGGCCAAGCCACACGAGTCTAGGCTTTGAACCGATTACCCGTATACTCACCTAATTTGAGAGAGAAGAGGAGCAAAAGAGAGGAGAGAGGGGGGTGTTTTGCTCTGCCACCCTCCTCTCAACACTTGTGAGATCTGAGAAAGGCCTTTGCCTCAGTTGGCGTGCTGAGTCCTGTGTTGTGCCTTCTCTAAAGCTAAGGGAAAATGCGAAAGAGAAGAAAGAAGAAGAGAAGAACTTGAAGAAGAAGAGGCCTTTGCCTCTGTTAAGGCATCTGAGTGCCTATTCTATCGTCTGATATCTACTGATACCTTGGTTCTGTTGATTAAATTTCTTTGAGTAGCTTGCAAACCTTAACATTGTAGGGTAATTTGGTGATTCAAATCACCATTTTACCCTCTCTTCTTTATGCATTATTGACATTAAATTTCATTTATATATCATTCTTGTTTGAAATTCTTATATTGCATTAGAATTACGATCTCAAGAAGTATTTTGCCAATTGCTCCCTGTGTTCGGCCTCGGTTTTCTTTCGAGTAATAAATATTATTTGTTTTTCATGCTGATTTGATCTATACTACAACGCGACTATTTTAAACCTGATTCAGAGCGTATAAACATTTTGGCATCGTTGCCGAGGAGCAACGTGCAATTAGATCTCTTGATTGCAATATCAGATTTGGTACTAACTTGCTACATCTCTTTTGACTGTGATCTGGAGGGGACTCATTGAAAGAAGATCAACCGCACATCAGCCACTCTAGGAGCAGGTAAACTCCATTCACCCTCCTTTAAGCCCCTGATTCTTAAAAGCTAAAAAAGGAAAAAAAAATCAATTTACGATACTTGCATTTTATTCTTAGATAAATCATCAAGTTTTCTCATTTGATACATTCTAACGAAACATCCAAACCCTGATTTGTGCACCTACTTAAGATCTTAAGGTATCTAGGGCTATCACCTTCTTGCTTGAAGCCCCAGGTACCACATTTGGACAAAATTGAATTGGAGCAAATTAGAGCCAATTAAGATTTTCAGTTTAGGGTTTTAGAGACACACTTGCTAAATCAGGAATTAATCTTTCCAAACAGTGTGTGCCTAAGCCTTGATTGAATTGATCTATTCAAGCAAACCCTAAAATAAGGCTCTTAATCTCATTTGAACACTAAACAAGGGACCTAAATTTCTCAAAGGACAAAACAGGTGAAGTTGACCCACCTTGTTGGGTTAACCAATCTTCAAATTAGGTCACTTTGCACCAAAACATCTTAAAGTTCAAGTGAAATCATAACCACTCTTGCTCTTAACTTAAAACTGGTAGACTTAAGAGGTCAAGTCCCCATTCTGGTCTACCTAAATCATCAGTGACAAGAGAGGTCGGGTGGGGGAAACCCTGTAACTCGTGGGGTTGCTCTACCATGTAGGGGTCTTTGCGGGACTCTCCCTCTCTGGCTGCCGAGGTAATTCTCAAGTGGATGGCTTTCTGACTAAGGGGTATCATCCACCCCGAACCTTGATAGTCATCCAAAATTTTTGGGTGTCTTGATTGGGTCCATCACATTCTACCTCTCTACTCCATCGGTGCATGTTCAAGAGGAGGTCTCTAAGACCATCTCTTAGGCCTCCATTAGCTATTCATTCTAGTCGAGGCCAAGCCTCGACCTCCTTGTTTATGCAACAACCCAACCAGATCGATATCTCTTCTGATTCATCTGAACCTAATTCTCCTTCATCCATCATCATGGAACAACCAGCAGAAGAAAATAATCTTGAAATTCAACTTCAGCACCTCAATGATCTATTCCAAGCCTTTATGAACCCACCGCAATGACCTATGATGTGAGATCATTTCAATCCCGCTGCAGTGGCAATCGAACCTCGAGTCCAAATCCCCGCTGGAGGTCCTGATACTGAACTCAAGCCCAACATGATTCATGCTATTCCCAAATTCCATGGGTGTAATTCCAAGGATCCTTTCCAGCATATCAAGCAACTCAAGCATCTGGCCTAAACCTTCGGGTTAGAAGCCTAAAATCGAGATGTCTTACTCATGAAAATGTTCTCCTTCTCTCTCATGGACAAGGCTGCTCACTGGTACCAAACCCAAACACCTCCAATCAACACCTAGGAAGAATTACAATCCGAGTTTCTGAAAAAGTTCTTCCCTGTTGGTCGAACAAATGCTCTATGGCACCAGATCATGCATTTCACGCAGCAAGCAGGAGAATCGCTTCACGAGGCGTGGGTTCATTTTCTGGATCTCATGCTAAAGTGCCCCCACCACGAAGTTCGTAAGTGGGAACAAGTTCAGTCTTTTTACCAGGGACTCCGCGAGGATATTTGATTATTCGTCAATGCGACCTATGGAGGAAACATCATCGGTAAACACGAAGACACCGTGTGGGAGATTCTCGAGAATATGTGTGAGAACTCCATCAATAATGAATCCATGGGCATGTTCGACCAGACGAATGCCCGTGCATTGACGAATCCAAAGGGAGCACATGAGACGCAGGGCCTATCCTCTTCCGTCGACTTGTAACTGATGGCCAGTCACCTAGACAAGGTCTCTATTATTGAGAAGAAGGTGGATGAGTTAACTCGACACTTGTAGTGAGCCACCTCTACGCAAAACCCATTCGCGCAACCACCCTTTGGCAGGGAGACTATGCATAACATCTACCATCGATCTTCTTAGGGGATGGACCCGTATCCACCCCCATCTGATTCAGGGTTCGAAGGAAACTCTAGACCCACCTATTCTAGTTGGGGGAACTCTGAACCCTTGTATTCTGACCTTTCCGAGGCTCCTCAGACCTGTGAAGACCTTAACACCATTCAAAAATGATCCATTCTCAAACACCTACAACCTTGGATTGTGTAATCATCTTAATTTCACGTGGTCAGGGAACAATCAAAATCAGAGACCTCAATATCAGCCTAACCACAAGCTCCTCGTCCATATCAGCCGCCTCAGCCTCGGCCCAACCCAACTTATCAATCTGGGCCAACTCACGCAGATCAGATGACTCTTATCCTTTAGACTCTGGCTGACATTCAGAAAATGAATGCGGCTATGCAAAAACAACACAAAGACGAGATCACAGAGGTTCGCAATCAACTCTCCCAAATGGCAAATCCTCGCCAACCTAGTGCACTTCCTTCACGACCTCTACCTAATTCAAATAAAGTACAGAACCAGAGGCACATTATGAACCCGACTCAGGGCCGAGCTCACTTTATCTATTAAGCCCCTTCTGCTCCATCAATCGACAGGATGGAGGCTTCGACATCATACACGAGTTATCAGTTGCAATCACCTCTTTTACCCACACCATCCCAGAACCAGGAGGGACTAAATTCTGTTACTACCTGTAGTGGCAAAGCAACATAGGACACACCTTATCCAAGCCACTCCCGGCCTGGTAATGCAAACTCAAACCCTAGGATAGTCATCCAGGATGCCCCTATCCCAGATCAAGAACCTAGACCCATTCTAGAGGAACCTGCAAAAGTTCCATTTCCTGAGGCCTTGACCAAGGGAAAGAGGACAGCCAAACCCGTGGCCCCTGAGGAGGACCTAGTTGAGATCTTTGAGCAGGTCCATATAAACATCCCCTAGATGGATGCGATACACCACGTACCAACTTACACACGATTCCTGAAAGATGTGTGTACACCTAAGCGTAAGCAGCGAACCAAAGGCGGGAACCCGATCGTACTGTCCGAGCAAGCCAGCTCTGTTATTTTGAGCAAACTCCCACCTAAGGCAAAAGACCCAGGCACCCCACTAATTTCTTGTGCTATCGGTGATATACAGTTTGACTGAGCCTTATTGGACCTAGGAGCTTCCATCAATTTGATACCTACATCCATACTTGACTACTTTGAGGAATCTGAGCTTAAACCGATAGAAATGACATTGCAGTTAGCCGATCTATCTATTAAGTCACAAAAAGGAATTCTCAAGGATGTCATAGTTAGGGTACATGATTTCTATTTTCCCATGGACTTCATTATCTTAGACATGGATGCTCCTGAGAACTTCAAGAATACACCAATCATATTTGGGAGACTCTTTCTGGCCACTGCTAAGGCCAATATTAATTGTGAGGAGGGCCAAATTGAATTAAAATTTGGGAGAAAGACACTGAAGAAAGACATCTTTAAGGCCCAACAAGGAATTAATTGCGGTGTTATAGAACAAATTTGTGATATCGAGGCAATGGTTGACGACCTATGTATCGAGGAAAACCTGACTATTTCTGATCAACCACAAGAAGATCAAAACCCGCAATTAGAGGAGCCTGAACATAACCTAGACACACACATAGCTCCTTCCTTTGCTCCCGACACCCACCCTGAACCACCTACTGCTACTAATAATCCTGTTATGGAATTAAAGCCTCTTCCCAATTATCTGAAATATGACTTTTTGGGTTCCAATAGACATTTCCTGTGATTATCAACTCCCAACTCACACCTGATCAAGAAACATGCCTGATTTATGTTCTACAGCAGCATTAGAGAGCCATTGGATGGACTCTTGATGATCTGACTGGTACCAGCCCTTCATACTGCACACATCACATCTATACCGAAGAGGGCTCATGACCATCCCGTGAAATGCAGAGATGCCTAAATCCAAATCTACAGGATGTCATGAAAAAGAAGATCATCAAGTGGTTAGATGCAGGGATCATCTACCCAATCTCCGATAGTCGGTGGGTGAGTCCAATCCAAGTTGTTTCTAAGCAGGCAGGGCTCACTGTCATCACGACTAAAATAAGAGAAACCATACTGACCCGTACAGCAAACTAATGGAGAGTCTGCATTGATTACAGAAGACACAATTCCTCCACGAAGAAGGATCATTTCCCACTACCATTCATTCATCAGATACTCGAAAAACAAGCAGGAAATCAATTCTTCTACTTTTTGGATGATTACTTGATGTAAACATGTTTATATTACATAAAATGTCTATTTATGTGTGTTCTTAAGCATAGAATTGCATTACATACTATAAATATTGCATAACATGCATCATCTTGCATTTAGATTAGTCTGAATAAAATGGAGGTTAATTGTCTCCTTTTATGGTTAGGGACAGGGCAACCTTTTATCACGGCCTCGGATCGAAGATCCAACCGTACAGATCTGATCAGGGCGACAATTGGAGTTCAACGACTCCAAGATCACCCTAATCAGATATCCGTAGCATCAGATAGAGACCGAGGAACCCTAGAAGATCAAGGGCTAAAATGATGTTAATCCGCACTTCAGACAACAAATCTAACCGCACGGAAGGATTCGAATCGACGATCGTAGCCTAACAATGTGAAAATTCACCAATCCGATACCCGTGGCACCATCTACATCACCCAGAAGATGGACGGCCAAGATGGTGCCACGTGACCCCATCCCAACAACCCAACCGGCCGCACACATCTGCTGAAGCACCTCACACCAACGCTTCTCCATCGTTGGATCAAGATCCAATGCCTACAAGGCCCGCATGCTTAAGTTAAGCGCTCGACACAAACGCGCCTGTAGCTCGTTGGTCAAGCACCTTAACGCGAAGTTGAGGTGCAGAATCGAGCCCCCGTACGCCTCAATTAGAGCAAGCACGTGGGTGCGATCGACCGCACGATGGAGATCGAGCAGCTGTGCACACCCAATCAGCTGAACGTGCCATCACATACCTGATTGCGCAGCAATCATAGGTCTTAATTGACCTAGATTAAGCTAGGACTTAGCATAAGTTAGGGTTATTCATGCATGCATACATATTATCTGCATCTTTACTACTTTCCTTTAGCTATGCATAAAATAATGTTATAATGTGCTGATTAAGTGCATTATGTCGATTGCAAGGTATAAGCTGATCTGGAGCAGGATCTGAAGCTGGATCAGGAATAATAGGAGTTGTAGCAGAGCTGGAGCAAAAGGCTTAGATTAGATGTAGGAATAATAATGTAAGGGGGTTAAAGGTTTTCTATTCTATTAAGTAGGAATAAAGCAGTAAAATGTGAAGAGCTTAGGTCCATCCTAGCCCTAGGATAGCCTAGAAACTTCCCCAAGCCTTGGCCACCCTTAGATTAGGTCACCGCACCCTTGGAAGCCCTAAAACCCTAGTTCCAACCCTTCTCTGTACATCCAGATAAGTTTTAGGATGTCTAGGACCCTTAGCCAACTCTCGCACACTTCAAACCCACTTCTGCAGTGTTATTGGACGTCCAGACACTTTGTCAGACGTCCAATTTCTGCAGAATACCCAAAATAGAACCCGAAATCCTTCCTGACTCTGATTGGACGTCCAGACAACAAGTCTAGACTTCTGATTTTTGAGTATAAGACGTATGACACTATTATTAGACGTCCTATACTGCTCTCCAATTCCTGTCTTGAGATTTAAGCTTTGATCTTGGATCTCTAGGTTCCTAAAGCCAATTCCAACCCCATAGGAACCTAAATTAAGGTGCCCTAACCCTAGTACATCACGTCTAGACCTCCCTAAGGACCTAATTAGGTCCTCATTAAACCTAATTGACTTAGATCTTAGTCAATTCCATCAGCCTATTCAATTGGACTCATTAAGTCCAATTGAGCCTTGATCTCAGCACACACTGTCCAATTGGACTCAGTGAGAGTCCAATTGACCTAGACCTAAATTAATTGAGTTGTTTTACTCTCAATTAAGTTTCCACACACCCAATTAAACTTGTATTAAGTTTAATTGCACTTTATCTTAGTGAATTAGGGTTTATAACCCTAATTTGAGACATACCTTGACCTAAACCCACTAGAACCTAACCTAATCAACCTAGCCACTTAAGTTTCGACCCACACACACCATCCACACGAAAATACCTAGCCTAGAGTTCTCTAGAACTCTCTACCATGTGTGGTTGCATTAGTTGCCAAAAATAGCAACCAAGAGCCATTCAATTTTTAGATCCACATTTGGTGGATCTAAAAACCACCATCCACCCTCTCTCTCTCACTCTCCCACGAGCTCCCACCATAGGCCTCTCTAGAGAATTCCATAATTCTCTAGAGAGCTTCCCTTAGGTCTATAAAAAGACCTAAGGGGTGGCCATTTGCATCCATTCACTTCCTTGGCATTCATTCCACTTAGGCTAGCCACTCCCATTTCCACTCCACCTCCATGAGTTGAGCACCACCATGGAGGCCACCATCTCCACGCAAGGAAGCTAGATCAGCTCCCCAACCTCTCTCCAAGGGCCGGCCTAAGCTCCATTGGTCGCCCCTCCTCTCAGCCACTCAAAGGCCATCGGAGACCACCTCCGAATACCCTTCCTTCTGCTAGATTAGTAGCTTAACTTTTCGTATATTTACTACTTTTATTTACTGCTTAGTAGTATAGTCTTACTTCTCCCCCAATGATGCATGCGAAATCCCCCCATCGATTCTTGTATGCGATCATTTTCTGGTAGCTAGATTTACATTTTTAAGCATTCATGTACAAGCTTTCTTCTACCTTCTATGTTACAAACACTCTCTTTAATGAATAGAAGATATATTTTTATATATATGTCTATGTGTTGAGAATCACCATGAGCTTATTGCAATATCTTTTGAGTGATTAAAGTTGTCTGTTTCCAATTCCTAATATTCTTGCAACTAAGTATGTCATACCTAAATACGTAATAATCACGAACTGGCATGCGATTCTAAACAAAGTAGAGTAAGATCGATTTCAAAAGTAAAAGCAACGCCTCCCAGAGATGAATGACCGGGACTCAAGTCTCGTAATCTTTATAAACTTAATTTTTGACGAACGTTTTTGCGCGACTATACTACGATTCCGATGACTTTCAAACGTGCAAGAACGCTTCCTGTCAATGCCCCCCCGTGATGCGGGATCTCATGCGTTGAGGCATACAGATGAGGCATGGCGAGGAGCGCTCTCAGCCGTTCGATCTCATGATCGAACGGCTGAGACGTGAAGGATGTGAACGTGTGTTGAGGCACAGGGAGGCGAGTGGACACACGTGCACCGCCCATGAAGGCCACGTTCAGGCCTTTAGTGATGGATTTATCTGTCACTAAAGGTCTTGAATTAATGATTTTCAACATGTAATGACCAAAGTGCACTCACTCCTTGCAACTACAAAAGGAGACCCCCTCCATACAAAATTCTCATCCCCTCTTTCTCTTCTCTCCCTCTTCAAAGCTCAAGAGAAGCTTGTCCCACACCCGGGATGCTCCTCAAGAGATAAAGTCAATTTTTCGCCCCCATTTCGAAAGCGGATCCCGCGACGACGATGACATGCTGCCTCGTTCCCATTCTTCCTGCTTTGACCTCGTTCTTCCCGCTTCGTTCTTCGTCTTCCAGGCATCGTCCCATCCGGCTCATCCTGTAAGCGATTGTCGAGGAGGATAACTTCTCTCTCCCATTCCTTTTTCCTGCTTTCTAGAGTAGAATTTTCCTACTTTCTAGTGTAATAGATTTTCTGCTTTCTAGAGTAATTTCTCTCTTGCTTAATTGTATAAACATGTTGAAGTATCAAGTGAATGTTTTTTCTCTCTCTCTCTTATTCTAGTTATTTATAGTGCTTCATTATAATTACTCTGCTTTTCAACAAAAACACGAGAAAATTATAATTGCGAATTTAGATCGACGTAGCCTCCCTGAGTTCGACATGGGATTTCTATTTCGGTATAAATTTTATTTATTCAACATGAGTTCTTCGCTATTCAAACTACAACGACAGGTTTTCAAAACCAAATTCAATAGCATAATAACCGTCCTTCAACATTTTGGCACCGTTGCCGGGGAGGCAACGATTTCCGATCTTCTTTTCACATTCCATGCACTTTATTGTCTTCTAAATTGCTTTCTTTTGTGTCTATTGTGTTGTAGAGACCTCCATCAGGGAATCGTCAAGCGGTAGACTGGAGTAAAGTGCAGTTGAAGACGACTGTAAGTGCTCCCCATTCCTTCCCCTCCATAGATTTCATTTGTCACATTAAATTCAAATTCCAATTAACCTAGGTGTTTGCATAAATCCTAGGATTAGTTTGGTTGTTTGGATTTGCACTCACTCACATTTCACCCTCGCTTATAAAAAAACAAAAAGATAATTTTGTGGGGTAATTTTCAACAGACACACAACATACACCCACATTCAAGGCACTTAACCTACTTGATTTGCTTCTACTCAACTGGGTTCTAATCTGTGGAACCAGTACACACAAATCAACACATAAAAGAGTAGAAATCATTCTAGGTAACCATTTCTGTGTGACTAACCTAGTGGTGCAATTGTGGCCAGTTGTTTGGACCGCATCACTCAACCTAAAATCAACTCATCAAGTAGCTTCTTTGTAGGGTTTTCAATCTAGGTTCATACCAGGCACTCCACTTTATTTCTGGTTTTAAAGGAAAGCAATCTTCACCCATGTTTGAAAACCTGGTTTGCCTCAAACTTGATTGAAATCAACCTAATTTTAAACCCTAAAAGCTACTTAAGCAAGATTTGAACATTAAAATCTACGCATCACAAATAATCTTTCTTGAAAACCCTGGTTGTGCACGCACTTACACAATACTCAATCAATCATTAAGGGCACAACCCATTTTAAGGGCCCATCACATTCTATAAGCACTACAATCCCAGGCCTCATTAAAATCGAGTAGACATTGGCCTTAAGGACTGATTCACTCTTCGAGACCTAGTCTGAGATTGTTCATGGTTAACCTACTTGTATTGATTAATCTGATGTCTAGCTAGGGGAGTAGCGTCAAACGACCACGACTGGGGGGTACACTAGGAACCAGAGGCGTAAGCCGAAGGAAGAACCTTCTCCCCGGTCCCTCCTTCTAACTGGTTGGATTGAGCAGACACAAGTAGAGTAAATTATTTATAATAATAAGGCAGGTTTTGGGAGTCTGTAGATCCTTAGGCTACCCCACTTAAGGACAGGCTTATTTTGTTGTGCTGCAGGGTCCTTATCCCAAGTCCTTCTGACCTTTTCCTAGTTTATGATGGGAAGACAGTCATTGAATCCACAATTGGAAGGACCACTAGAGTATTCTAGGAGGTGTAAATTGGATTTTGGTCAAATTGATCCCATGGCCGATCAACAGCCTCCTCTGCCTCGGGATCCATAGGAGGAATTCTGGAGGCAGCTGGAACAAATGCAGAGAATGCAAGAATGGTTCCAAAGAATGCAGGGTGCTCTACCCTTGAAGGATTTTTATGATCCTTCAAATTATGGGGAATGTCCCGGCATCCAAATTCCTGCCGGAGACGTAGAAATCAAGCCCCAGGTGTTAAGCCTGATCAAACGTTACCTTAGGCTTGGCTCCGAAGACCCGTTTCAGCACTTGGAGGACTTGACCACTTTGGTCCAGACCACCAAGGCACGAAGCGTGAATGAGGAGCAAATGATCATGAGGCTCTTCCCCCACTCTCTTAGGGATAAAGTCGCCCATTGGTACAGGACTATAGGAAGACCAATTGCAACTTGGAATGAGTTGAAATCGACCTTTCTGAAGAAATTCTTCCCTATTGGACGTACCAATGCATTGAGACAGGCAATCACTACCTTTACCTAGCGGTTGGGGGAGCAGTTTCATGTGGCCTGGGAGCGATTCCAGGACCAAATTTTGCAAGAGGATTAGTGTTTCTTTTATTGCTTTTAAATTTTTTTAGTTCTAGTAGAAGCATTCCTCTACTTGTCCTTGAAAAGAACAAAAATCCTAGTTAATTAAATTACCTTCTTTTAGCTTTTTATTGCAATTATTACTGTTGTTCTAGCACTTACTCTACTTCCACTCCCTAATTATTCTAGTCCTCCACTTGCCTAGAGTGAGCTTAGGTAATGGACTTTTTAATCTCTTAAGTTTTAGCTTAGCATTTTAGGTGTTAGCACTCTTTTGTCACAATTCGCACCTTGCCCATATTATTTCAAAACACAAAAAATATATATATTTAAAATACTAAAAAGAAAGTTGAGATGTGTTTTTAGCAAGAGAATTGAATTGCAATCTTTTTGCCTCCTTGGACGACCCTAGATACTCCCCTATCTAGGATATAAATTTAAAAGCGAAAGCGAATTTATGCGTTTCAGCGACACTAAATTACCTAATTAACAAACCACGTATTTTCACTATCACTTTTTGGCGCCGTTGCCGGGGAGGCACAGCTTTGCATCAATTAATTTTCTCTTGCTTGAAGTGGATCTCATCCCCTTCTCTTTCTTTCTTTCGTGTGTGCAGGAATTACAGCGGGAAGGCAGGAATTTGGAAGCGAAAGCCTAAAGTTCCTTTTCTTCCCGTGGATTTCAGGTTGGTTCCACATCACTTGTCACACTTAACCTAAAAAATGACCAAAATAAACTAAACTTGGCTTTCAGGACCATAAACAACTTAACTAAGTGGAGTGATGCATTTTAAAATCCATTGCTTGCTTGAATGCTTCTTTAATACCACTCCATTGTAAGTATTGGTGTTCTATTTTTCGGGTCCAGATTTCTGTCCGAAATTGAAAAATCCATTCCTAACACCACAGTCCTCCTAAAATCATCAAAGTTCATTCAGTGATTCCCAATTAAGTTAGGAACATCTGTTCCAAATTTCAGATCAATTAGATTTGTATTTAATTTTTCAAAATTCGTGGACTACAAAGGGGTCACACCCTCTAATCTTCCTATTTTGTTACTGTCCGTGAATTTTTAGAATTTTTATACTCATCCAATTTTTGTGAAATTTAGCTTGCTAGAATTCTTGTGAAAATTTACACATCATATAAAATCACAAAAATTTTCTGACATCAGTGATAATACTGAAAATTCACAATACCCACGGGTATCATTTCTGGACTTTGACACCAGTACAATTAAAAATTCAAAATAATTATCAAACAAAATTTTAAAATCTTATAAAAATATTTTCTGGAATCCTTGTTTGATTTCACTCAAGGTAGTGGTGTTGGTTACATTGTTTGGACCACTATCTATTCAGAAAGCCTAAAAATAACTCATTGGTAGTTAAATTTCTGTCTTAGGGACAATTAGCTTAGGGTTTCCTTCTTTCTTTTCAGAGACTCAATTTAAAGGAAATATACAATCACCTATACAATTTATTTTTCATTTGATTGTGGAATTTCAAACTTGTTTGAAAATTTAACAAAAGAAACCCTAAAACACATTCAATTAAATTGAATCCTAAAAGACAAATACAAAAAATTGTGCGACAACTTGATTTTCATTGGAGCCACTCTTTAATTCCTACACACACACAAAAAAAATCGAAATAACAAGACAACAACCCAATAAATGCCCACCACATTCCGTGTGCACTATAGCATCCTAGACCTAATTAAAACTTGTAGCAACTTGACCCCTAAGGCTTCATCAACTTAGGCTTGCTATCTAGGTCTTAAGTTTTCTTTAGTTAGTACCAATTCTGTCATCTATATCTGGTGTTCAGGCTGAGGGGCTGTGTCAAACGGCTAGGCGCGGGTTTGTACAAGCACCTGGGGTTTTCCCTGGGAAACATTTGGGCCCAAACCTCCCCTTAAGCAACTTGGCTAGATTTGTTGACAGAACGGGTATTCACTATTGATTACTTATTTCCTACGTAGACCAAGTCTTAGGTTTATTTTTAGGGAGTCACACTTAAGTTAGGTCTAGCTTCGTTTGTTTGATTTGCACACTTTCTCTCATCTCTTTCTCTTCTCCTCCCCTCCCGTTCTTCCATTTTATGCACGGGCGATGATCTCAAAATCCGCACTTGGAAGGACCATTTGATTTCACCCCCCGCACAAAAAGACCAATTTTTCTGTCTTCTTCTCCTAAAAAAATGGAAATTCAACAAAATAGGTCCACTGACCCTTCCACTTCCACCTCTAACCTTACCTCTAACCCTACCACTAACCTAATTCTAACCCTTCCACCCAAAACCCACCCACCTTTAACTTCCACACTTGGAGCTCCCTAATCTTGAGTTGCCCCAAACACAACATCAAGGCCCCCTGCCTGATCTTTTAAAATTGATGGCTGAGAAAATTGATAAATTAAATTCCAATCAACAAACATTGACTAGGAACATCCAAAACCTAGCCAATCAAAGGCCAAGCCCACCACCCCGTCAGCAGCCTGTTATTCCTCTAAAAGATTTCTATGATCCGTCTTATTATGAGGAACGACCAGGGGTGGTCATACCAGAGGAGGACTTTGAGATCAAGCCTGCAGTGCTAAACCTAATTAAACACTTTCATGGCCTTCCTAGGGAAGACCCTTTCAGCCACCTTGAAGAGCTAACTCTTCTTGCATAGACAACCCGTTCCCAGAATGTGCAAGAAGACATATGGCTGATGCGGCTTTTTCCATTATCTCTTAAAGATAAGGCCGCTTATTGGTTCAGGACCATTGGCCGACCCATCACAACTTGGCCTCAGCTCAAGAGCACCTTCCTCAAGAAATTCTTCCCCATAGGTCATGCCAATTCCTTGCGAAGATCTATTACGACCTTTCACCAAAAATCTGGTGAGACTTTCCATGATTCTTGGGAAAGATTTCAAGATCTCTTAAGAAGTTGCCCGCACCACGAGATTCCTTTATGCCAGCTCGTGCAAATCTTCTATCATGGATTAGAAGATCAAATCCGACATTTTGTCGATGCCTCGTGTGGCGGCAATTTCTTAAATAAAGATGCTGAAAGTGCCTATGACCTTTTTGAAGAAATGAGTGAAAACTCATTTAATCAAGCTTCCATGAACACATTTTGCAGAACTCAAAACCTGCAGTTCGGTGTTCATGAAGTAGGCACTCAATCTATCCCTGTCACCTAAGACGATCTTCAAATGATCACCCAAAAACTCGACCAGATGCATATTAATCAAAAGAAAATTGAGGAAAGACTAGCCACGTCAACCCAAGCTCCACATAATCCACATCTAACCCAACCTAACTTTCCACGAAGAGAAAATTTGCACAAACTCAACACTACTACTGATTATTACCAATATTCTGAGGTTGCCCATGATTCACTGGGGAATTACAACTATCCAGATCTTAACCCCACTCAAAATATTTCTGCCATCTAGGAGCCCTTTAAAAATTCTTCCAGATGGAAAAATTACCTGAACTACTCCTAGAATAATCAGGTTCCTTCCCAACCAGATCATTGTAATGGGTATGGGTCGAATCCAACCTTCCATCCTGGGCCATCCCAACAAGACATCAATGCCCAGATGATGCAAACCCTGCAGGAAATGCAAACAAAAATAACAGAAGTAACCCCCACCATCACAAATCTGAACAACCAGATTGGGGTTACTCCCACACAAAGACCTGCAGGACATCTTCCGTCCCAACCCATGCCCAACCCTAATCACCAAAGGAACCAATATCCAGGCAGAAATCCACACTACCCAAATCAACCTCCTAGTAATCCGCCACCTCAGCAGCCTCCCAGATTTCCGCAGCCACAGGCCCCCCCACCTCCTCCAAATAATAATCCGACTGCACATGCAGTTATTTTGAGGAGTGGAAAAGTCACCACTGATCCCGGGCCTTCACACAAACCTGGTGAAATACCTGTGCAAATTGACTCCCCACCTCCCCATCAAGAAGAAAAAGAAACACGACAATCTCAAGACACGATTCCTATCCCTTTCCCACAAGCACTCCAACCCACCACCACCAAAAAAAAGAAATCTGAGCCCACTACAGAAGAACTCATGGATCTATTTGGGCAAGTTCGTATCAATATTCCTCTCCTAGATGCCATCAAATATATACCTGCCTATGCCAAATTTTTGAAGGAGATTTGTACTCCTAAAAGGCAAGCCAAAAATCTAGGACAGGTGCATCTTTCGGAGACAGCACGCTCTGTCATACAGAATAAGCTGCCTCCTAAGATGAAAGATCCCGGGGCGCCTTTAATTTCTATAATTATTGATGACACTACCTTTAATCGTTCCCTCCTTGATCTTGGTGCCTCAGTTAATATTATTCCCACGAGTTTATTTGAAGAATTTCAGAACGGTGAATTAAAACCCATCGAGGTTACCCTGCAATTAGCCGACCGATCTACAATCAAACCTCGTGGGATTATCGAGGATGTTTTGGTCAAGGTCCAGAATTGTGTCTTCCCTGCAGACTTTCTGGTTCTTGACATTGAGGTACCTGAATCATTACTGGACTCCCCAATAATCCTTGGACGCCCTTTTTTGGCCACTGCAAAGGCAACTATCGATTGCCACATAGGCAAAATGGATATCACTTGCGCAGGCCAAACTATCACTTTAGGTATTTTCAAATCCTCCAAAAGATTCCACGATGATAATTTTTTTGAGGACTCAAATACTTAAATTTCCAATATGGTGGAGGAGACAATGTTAATAGATACCCTTACCGACCATAAATTTTTTGAGGACTCTAATTCAGAATCAGTGGTCGGTGAAATCTGTGATTTGGAGACTTGTCTTGACCCTAAATTTATTCCTGATACACCCCCTAAGCACCCAAACCCACCCACTATTCACGCACCTAATTTTTCCACACTAACTTCACCCAATCCTCACCATTCCTTCCCTAACTCCTTTCTTACGGACCTGCCACCAACCCCGCCCGAGTTTGGCATCCAACCAGATTTAAAACCATGGCCAAACTCGAGCTACACTTATCATTTTCCATCCAACTTTGATCCCGATATTGCTTCTAATCAATTTTCTAGGGATCTAGAAGAAGACACCTTTTTTGCGGGCATCCAAGTGTCCAATTATTTACATGATTTTCCGTCTTCCGTGCATACCTTCACGCCCGGCTGAATGGCGTAAAAGATAGCACTGGATGGGAGGTAACCCATCATTTTTTCTTGCTTTCCTTTTTTCCTTCTTTTTCCAGGTTTTGATCATCCTAAACCCGACCGTTCTTCACTAAGGTGATCCCTTTTCCCTCCTAATGCATGAGGACATGGCATATCTTAAGCATGGGGGGGGTGCTTTCAAATTTTGACGATCGATTTAGGATATTCAAAACCTAAAAACATGCATTTTTCTTTAATTTATTTCCTGCTTGCATACCCAAAAAAAAAAATATATATATATATAAATGATGAAAAGCTTTTTGAGGAAAAATTTTTGAAATCGGGACTAAGGTTGAAAAACTCACTTTTGATACAATGGGATTTAATCTTTAACAAACTAGGGATGAGGATGCGGATCTGATCATTAGAATTTCAGGATCTATTTTAGACTAGATCAGATATCCTTCTCTAAAATTCCACCTGAACTCATGATAGTTTAGGTGACTTGATCCTATTTGGTAATATAGAAAGTATTTAGCTTAGTTTCTTATTCAAAAACTTGCATGTCTTGAGGAACATCTTGTGTCAATTTTCACACACAAGCCAACACTTAAAAAAACAACTAAAAATTTGAAAAACTCCCCTGTTTGGACTTAGTAAAAGTCTGAAGCAGATCATTGGTTTGAGTTCCCACTGCCGAGAAGGAGGAAAATGCCTCCTTTGAGGATGCGATGTCAACATGTTACCGCCTCGACGCTGCTCCATATCTATATTTCATATCTTTAGATGGAGCATTAAAGCACATCTTAGCAGCTCAAGTGTCTTGGACGGTGCTTTACCTATAGTGTCGGAGCAAGAGCTTGAGTTTGCTTGGAGCACCCCTTTCACAGCATCGTGTTTTGGGGTTGTGAGCTTCTGGGTGGTGTCATGGACAGTGCTATCCCGAAGTATTGGCGCCAAAGCCCCCTCGAGGAATGGTAACGGGAATGATGATCCCGACACATCTATTGTAAGGCTAAGCTAAAAATAAGCAGGGAAAAGAAAAAGAAGTAATAATAAATAAATTAACACGCCCTTATAAATGTTGGCTTTTCATATGCATAGACACAAGGTTTTAAAGGATTTTGCAAGTTGCGAATCAAATTCATGAGCCAGAAAAATCCTAAAAACAAAAATTTCAAGTCATCTGAATTAACAAGGGGTTAATTTGTGAATTTTCTGGAGGATATATTGATCCCGTTCTGTCTAATGGTTGGATCCAAAAACAAATCCTGATGTTTATCTTTAACAAATCTCATACCTCCTGTGTTTTAATCTACCAAGGTCCCTTAATCTTTCTCTCCTCAAAAGTTGAAAAAATTAGATTTCCCAAAAATTCCATTTTCCAAAAAAATTTGAAGTTTTGCTAAGAGACTAGCAAAAGATAAGCATGGGGGTGTGATAAATGCCAGTTTATCATCATTCTTATGCATTAAACCAAACCTAGCTCTTAGGATTTTTACTCCGCAAACGGGTTTTTGGGCTGCATTTAGGCATAAATTTGGTTAGGCATGCATTGCATTTTTTATTGTCTTTTTTTGATATGTTTTTGTGAGTGTTAGGGATGAACAGATATACAAATCCCTAAAACCCTAGCACTCAAGAAGCCAAATGGTGAAGGAGCAGTTCAGACTAGCTGGAACTCAGCTTAATCCAGCTCACCACAACTGGAACCTAGCTTACTTGAATTAAGGTTAGCTTATCCCAGCTCCATTCAGCTAATATCAGTTGAATGGCAGCTCAAGAGAGTTCATCTTAGCTAACCCTAGCTCAAGTCAGCTCAGATCCAGCTCAACTTAGCTAAGTCTAGCTCATCTCAGCTCCCACTAGTCCACAGGGAGCTCTAAATAGCTCAGTTGAGTTGACGGGAGTTCACCCCAGCTTAGATCCAGCTACATCCAGCTCCACTCAACTCCAGCCAGCTGAAGAAGAACTCATCCCAGCTCAGGAAGCTCAAGTCCAGCTCCCGGGGACTCAGCTTAGCTCAACTTAGTTGAGCTAAGTTACCTTAGCTGCCTCAACCAACTTGATCCTATTGGGGAGCACCAGACCTAGCTCACCTCAGCTCATTATGGTAGAAGCCATCTCACTTTAGCTTGGCTTAGCAGCTAGCAAAGAACTAGCAAGCTAGGCCAACTAGAGTAGCTCCATGCCATCCTCTTCAGCAGCAGCCAGCTCCAGTTTCAGCTCCAGACTTCTCCTCCTCAGCTCCTCCCTCCAAACCCTGGCTCCAATACCTCCTTCTCTACTCCACCATTAGCTAAGATAGCTTAGCATATCTTAGCTTAGCTTAGCTATGCTCCAACTTCCTTGGCTTGTACCACCCAAAAACCCTACCTAACAACTCCACCAACTAGCTCCACCTAAGCTCCACCAACTTGGCACCAACCTAGCCTACTCACCACCTCCAAAAGACACCTAAAAGTGGCGCCAAAACCACCCTAACTACCCCCTTGATGGCACCACTTTTCCCTCCAAAAATCCCCTTCATCTCCACCACACATCTCCCCTTAAACCCATCTCCACCCTCCACGTAACCCCACCTTCTAGAAGCCTTAAAGTTGGCGCCAACCCATGGCACCTTTCCATGGTTGGCGCCACTTTTACGTGCCTCTTGACCAACCCTAACTACCCCCCTAGCACCCCTTAGGTGGCGCCAACTATCCTTAACCCTAGGATCATCTAACCACCTCCATCCAACCATCTTAGCCCTCCATTTCAAGAGGCACCTTAACCCCTCACCCTACCCTATAAAAAGTCCACTACCCACCACCATTCAAGCCATCCTTGGCTAGAAATTCACTCTCATATTCCACCTAGAAGCCCACATCCAAGAGAGAAGAAGAAGAAGAAGAAGATTAAGGGGATATTCTGTCCCCTTGGTGCCTTCCCCTCTTCCCGTCTCTCTTGAGTCGCGCCAGCCAAAGGAGAAGCCAGGAAAGGAAGATCTTTAGAGGAGATCTTGAAGGTGGTCCACGCCACCTTGGAGGAGCTTTTGAGGGTGGTGCACGCCCACCCCTTGGAGGAGAGCATTGAAGGTGGTAACTTCCACCTTGGAGGAGCTCTCAAGGAAGGAGAAGGAGTCCCACTTTTCAAGCCAAGGAGCAGCTAGGCTTGGAGCAAGAAGACTCCCTTATTCACCAAATTTTGCAAGAGGATTAGTGTTTCTTTTATTGCTTTTAAATTTTTTTAGTTCTAGTAGAAGCATTCCTCTACTTGTCCTTGAAAAGAACACAAATCCTAGTTAATTAAATTGCCTTCTTTTAGCTTTTTATTGCAATTGTTACTGTTGTTCTAGCACTTATTCTACTTCCACTCTGTAATTATTCTAGTCCTCCACTTGCCTAGAGTGAGCTTAGGTAATGGACTTTTTAATCTCTTAAGTTTTAGCTTAGCATTTTAGGTGTTAGCACTCTTTTGTCACAATTCGCACCTTGCCCGTATTATTTCAAAACATAAAAAAATATATATATTTGAAATACCAAAAAAAAAGTTAAGATGTGTTTTTAGCAAGAGAATTGAATTGCAATTTTTTTGCCTCCTTGGACGACCCTAGATACTCCCCTATCTAGGATATAAATTTAAAAGCGAAAGCAGATTTACGCGTTGCAACAACACTAAATTACCTAATTAACAAACCGCGTATTTTTGCTATCAGGCAACAGACCCAATTCTGACCCAGCAACTATGCTCCGCAACGGCCAATAGGTCAGGGTCATGTGTATACTCAGTTGCCCCTAAATCAGGTTAATCAGCTAGCTTGGAATGCCCGTCAACATGTAGGGAAGGCTGATTTGAACCAACAAATGGTAGAGATGCAAGGATCCATGCTCCAGCTCATAGCTAACTCTCGTCAACCCGGATCTCTACCATCCCAACCCGTACCCAACCCGCGAAATATCCTGAATTCGGACAACCAAGCCCATGGGTACGGAAATCAGAGGGACCCACACGCACATGCTCAGGTGGTTGAGCAAGGTCCTTCCTCTTCTTCTTCTGCACATCAACAATTTTTTGCTAATCAAGCCCCTCCAATCTTTCCTAACCCTCCCCAAGACCCAAACCCTTATGCATCCGCAAATTCTGCTACCTTGAGGAGTGGTAAACAAACTCAGGATCCACAACCACACTGTTCTGATTTACCGAATCCTGAAGAACCTGAGGAGAGAAAGGAGAATTCTGGAGAAGAAATCACGGCTCAGGAATCTGATTCCAAAGATCTGACTCATGTTCCTTTTCCTGAAGCTTTGATCAGATCAAAGAAGAAGTCTGTTGATAGCAATGAGGAGCTTCTGAATATTTTCAAGAATGTTGAGATCAATATCCCGCTCCTCAACGCTATCAAGCATATACCGGCTTACGTGAGATTTTTAAAGGATTTATGTACATAAAAGCATAAGTTGAGAGAATCTGTTCTGAGAAAGGTGGTACTCTCCAAGCAGGCTAATTCTATTTTCCTTCACCACCTCCCTCAAAAAAAGAGAGATCCAGGTGCTCCGTTGATTTCTTGTGTCATCGGAGATTATACTTTTCATAGAGCACTTCTGGATCTGGGTGCATCCATCAACCTAATTCCAACTTCTCTTTACGAGAAGTTTGGATTAGGTGAACTTCAGCCGACTTCAGTAACGCAATAGTTAGCGGACCATTCGGTCACAAATCCACCAGGCGTTATTGAAGATGTTATAGTTAAGGTCAAGGATTTCTATTTTCCTGTAGATTTCCTTATCCTTGATATGGATGTACCAGAAAATCTAAGAAACACGCACATCATTCTGGAGCATTTGTTCCTGGCTACCACTAAGGCCAACATTAACTGTGAAAGCAGTAGCATGGAAATCGCCTTTGGGGATCAACGAATGAAATTGGATATTTTTAAGGCAATTAATAAATTTGAGGATTGTGGATTTATTGAGGAACTTGAGGAGAATAATGTGAACATTGAAACTTATTTGATGGTTTCTGCAATTGAAAGTTCCTCTGTTGATGATGAATTGGACCCACAACCCTCTATGGCAAACTTGTCATCTTCTGAAGAGGTTATTTATTTTGTTCACTCTCAACCTCTTCCTCTTGATGAGTCATCAGCATCTTCCTTACCTTAAATCATCAACCCACCCCAGCTTGAACTGAAACCATTGCTTGAGAATTTTATCAGTGCTAAATTAACAAAGGAGCAGGAGATTAAATTGATCAAGGCCCTAAAGGAACATAAGGAGGCAATTGGTTGGACCATTCATGACCTTAGGGGGATCGAGCCATTTTACTGCAATCATAGAATATTCTTAGAAGATGGATCCCACCCTTCTCACCAGATGTAAAGGAGATTAAATCAAAATATGTGAGAAGTGGTCAAGAAGGAAATCATTAAGTGGCTCAATGCAAAAATTATTTATCCAATCTTTGATAGTCCCTAGGTAAGTCCCGTGCAAATTGTTCCCAAGAAAGCTGAGATCACCGTTGTGACTAACGAGAGACAAGAATCTGTCACAACTCATTCAGCTTCCTCTTGGAGGGTTTGTATTGATTACAGGAAGCTGAACACGGCCACGAAAAAGGATCATTTCCCTCTGCCTTTCATTGATCAAATCTTAGCAAGACTAGCTAGGCAGAAGTACTTCTGTTTTCTTGATGGCTACTCGAGATACAACCAAGTTCCTATCCATCCTGAGGATCAGGAAAAAACTACTTTCACCTGTCCCTACGGAACCTTTGCTTTCCGTAGGATGCCTTTCAGTTTATGCAATGCACCTGCGACTTTTCAAATGTGTATGTTAGCCATATTCTCTGACATGGTGGGAGAGTTTATGAAAGTCTTCATGGGCTATTTCTTTATTTTTGGAGAATCGTTTGACTCTTGTCTAGCTAATCTAGAAATGATTCTTAAATGATGCATCAAAACACGATTGGTTCTTTGTTGGGAAAAGAGTCATTTCATGACACAAGAAGGCATCGTCTTGGGTCATGTAATCTCTGAAGGAGGAATTGAAGTGGATAAATCTAAGGTTGATGCTATCGCTAAACTTCCTCCTCCCACATCTATTAAACAAATTCAATCATTTCTTGGTCATGTGGGATTCTACAGAAGATTCATCAAGAATTTCTCGAAGGTTGCTCGTCCTCTGAGCAATCTTCTCGCCAAAGAAACACCATTTGTTTTCGATGAATCATGTCATAAGGCATTTGATTTCCTGAAAAGGGAAGTCACTATGCTCTGGTGTTGCAACCACCAGTTTGGACAGCTCCTTTTAAGATCATGACCGATGCTTCTGATTATGTGGTCGGGGCTGTTTTGGGTCAGAAAGTTGACAGGAAGCCCTCTGTCATCTACTAGGCTAGTAAAACTCTGGATGAAGCCCAGAGGAATTACATTGTTACTGAAAAGGAATTACTCACCGTAGTATTTGCTTTGAAAAAATTCAGGGCTTATCTCTTAGGGTCTCATGTCATCATTTATACCGACCACTCAACCTTGAGACATCTCTTGGCCAAAAAGGATGCCAAACCTCGACTTATTCGTTGGATTCTTCTGCTTCAAGAATTTGATCTCGAAATCAAGAATAAATCCAGGGTACAAAATGTGGCGGTGGATCATTTGTCGAGACTTCTAAGTGATTCTTCTCGTCCAGATGTCTCGATTGCTGATACTTTTCCGGACGAAACCATCCTTCCAGTTTCAAGTGTCCAAACCCCCTGGTTTGTTGACATTGTTAATTATTTGGCCGTTGTTCAAATCCCCCAGGATTGGACCAAGCAACAATGGGATAGACTCAAATCTGAGGCCAAATACTACTTCTAGGAGGACCCTGAACTGTATCGCATCGACTCTGATCAGATTATTCGTCGATATGTTCCAGAGAATGAATTCAACTATATACTCGAGTTCTACCATGCATCTGCGTGTGGTGGACATTTATCCGGGAAAAAGACGGCTACAAGGATTTTGCAATCTGGCTTCTATTGGCCATCTTTATTCAAGGATGCCTAGGATTTCTCAAGGTCGTGTTCCTGATGTCAGGCACTCAGGAGCATAACTAAGAGAGACATGATGCCCATAAACCCAATTCTTCCTGTCGAAATCTTCGATGTTTGGGGCATCGATTTCATGGGACCCTTTCTCCCTTCCTTTGAACATCAATACATTCTTGTCGCTGTTGATTTTGTGTCCAAATGAATTGAGGCGATTCCCACCCGAACCAATGACCACAAGGTGGTCATCGATTTTGTCAAGAAACACATCTTCAGTAGGTTCGGAATTCTAAGGGCCATCATCAGAGATGGTGGCAATCATTTTACTAATGCCCAGTTCCATAATTTGCTGGTTAAATATAGGGTTAATCTCCGAATCTCCACACCTTACCATCCTCAGATGAATGGACAAGCTGAGATCTCCAATCAAGATATCAAGAATATTCTACAGAAAATGGTTAGGCCTGATTGTAAGGACTGGACTCAAAAGCTTGAGGATGCTCTTTTGGCCTACCGTACGAAGTATAAAACGTCCATCGACATGTCTCCGTTTCATTTGGTGCATGGAAAGGCATGCCATTTACCCGTAGAGATTGAACATAGGGCATTCTGGGCAATCAAGCAATGCAATTTAGATCTAAATTTAGCTGGGAAGACCAGGAAACTCCAACTATCTGAGTTGGAAGAGCTTAGAAATGATGCATATGAGAATGCCAAGATCTACAAGGCTCAGACCAAAGCTCTACATGATCAGTTGATTTCCTGCAAGAGCTTTGAGCCAAACCAAATGGTCTGGTTATTCGATTCTCGACTTAAGCTCTTTCCCGGCATTATCAACCAGATTTTTCCAAATGGAGCTGTTCAGATCTCTGACCCAAAGACGGGTAACACATTTAAAGTCAACGGTCAACGTCTGAAGCCTATTATTGACCGTACTCTTCCAAAACCAGTCTCAAACACGGTTGCTCTAGCCATATGTGACTTCTTTGGCTAGACTTCGCCTAGCTGACGACGTTAAACTCTGCAGTTGTACATATGACACAAAGCTGACTCGAGCTTCATATTCAGGTGATATCTTTCATACTCTACCCTTTCTTTCATATCTCTTTTTCTCAATGTGGACATTGTATCTGCTAGGCAAGGGGGGGGTGGATTCATTTTTGAATCATTTTGTCAGCTTTGTGAAATTTTTGTAAATTGTATTTCTCTTCTTATATATACATAAAAAAAAATATTGAATTAGGAAGGAATACTTGGACATTAGGACTTTTCAATCTTAGGAAATATTACATTAGGATCTGAACACAAAGACCCCTCAGGTCTTCAGACTTAATCAGCCTGTGTATCCACTAAAATGTGGATTTGTTTTACGATTCCTCGCCATCCTAATTCTATTGTAATTTGATTAAATAAGTTTGGGTGATAAGTACACGACTTATCAACCCACCCTCTGATTTGAGGGAACTAAGCATCTACACACTTTCTTTTCACTGACTTGTTGATCGACGGTCTTAATGGAAATTGGGTAGCTAATGAACCTTCTAGGGTGATATGGCTAGCAAGTTATCGTGGGTAACAGTCCATAAGTAGGTTGTCCAGAGCCCAGTCACTGGATCATTCTCTTTTTACTACCTTTAGGTAAATCTTAGACCAAGGAAGCCACCTACTTAAAAAAAAAATAGAGAATGTCAAAAAGATAAGAAAAAGAAAAGGAGAAAAGAAAAACAATAAGAAGAAAACAAAAGGAATAAGCCACACTTCGCCGCACGAGTATGGCTGGCAAGTTGTCAGTGGTAACAGCTCATCAATCGGTTGTCCAGAACCCAGCTCAAGAAATGCACTAAAAATTCTCAAAACACTTAGGAAGAAGAAGAAAAATAGAATAAACTGGGGAGATATACACTGGATTCACCCTTGTGTTGACCCCATAAAAATAAAAGGAGAAAGCTACCGGTCGCAAAGATATGATAAACGCCAGTTTATCATCATTCTTATGCATCAAAACAAACCTAGCTCTTAGGATATTACTCTACAAATGGGTTTTTAGGCTGCATTTAAGCATTAACAATGTTAGGCATGCATTGCATTCTCTTTTGTTGTTTTAATGTGTTTTTGTGAGTGTTAGGGATGAACAGATATATAGATCCCTAAAACCATAGCACTCAAGAAGGCAAATGGAGGAGGAGCTCAGACTAGCTGGAACTCAGCTTGATCCAGCTCACCACAGTTGGAACCCAGCTCACTTGAACTAGGGTTAGCTCATCCCAGCTCCATTCAGCTAATCTCAGCTGAATGGCAGCTCAAGAGAGTTCATCTTAGCTCACCCTAGCTCAAGTCAGCTCAGATCCAGCTCAACCTAGTTGAGTCTAGCTCATTTTAGCTCCTACTAGTCCACAGGGAGCTCTAGCTAGCTCAGCTGAGTTGACTGGAGTTCTCCACAACTCAGATCCAGCTACATCCAGCTCCACTCAACTCAAGCCAGCTGAAGAAGAACTCATCCCAGCTCAGGAAGCTCAAGTCCAGCTCCTGGGGACACAGCTTAGCCCAAGCTAATTGAGCTAAGCTACCTTAGTTGTCTCAACCAGCTCAATACTCCCGGAGAGCACCAAACCCAGCTCACCTCAGCTCCATTCAATAGAATCCAGCTCACTTTAGCTTGGCTTAGTAGCTAGCAAAGAACTAGCAAGCTAAGCCAGCTAGAGTAGCCCCATGTTGACCTCTTCAGCAGCTATCAACTCCACTTCAACTCCGGACTATTCAGAACCAGCTCCTCCCTCCAAACCCTAGCTCCAACACCTCCTCCTCTACTCCACCATTAGCTAAGCTAGCTTATCTTAGCTTAGCTATGCTCCAGCTTCCTTGGCTTGTACCACCCAAAAACCCTACCTAACAACTCCACCAACTAGCTCCACCTAAGCTCCACATAAGCTAAACCTACTTGGCACCAACCTAGCCTACCCACCACCACCAAAAGACACCAAAAAGTGGTGCCAAAACCACCCTAACTACCCCCTTGTTGGCCCTACTTTTCTCTCCAAAAATCCCCTTCATCTCCACCACACATCTCCCCTTAAACCCATCTCCACCCTCCACATAATCCCACCTTCTAAAAACCTCAAAGTTGATGCCAACCCATGGAACCTCTCCATGGTTGGCGCCACTTTTAGGTGCCTCTTGACCAACCCTAACTACTCCCCTTACACCCCTTAGGTGGCGCCAACCATCCTTAACCCTAAGATCATCTAACCACCTCCATCCTCCCATCTTAGCCCTCCATTTCAAGAGTCACCTTAACCCCTCATCTTTCCCTATAAAAAGACCACTACCCACCACCATTCAAACCATCCTTGGCTAGAAAATTTACTCTCATATTCTACCTAGAGCCCACGCCCAAGAGAGAAGAAGAAGAAGATTAAGGGGATACTCTGTCCCCTTGGTGCCTTCCCCTCTTCCCTTCTCTCTTGAGCCACGCCAGCCAAAGGAGAAGCCAGGCAAGGAAGATCTTTGGAGGAGATCTTGAAGGTGGTCCACGCCAGCTTGGAGGAGCTTTTGAGGGTGGTGCATGCCCACCTCTTGGAGGAGAGCATTGAAGGTGGTAGCATCCACCTTGGAGGAGCTCTCAAGGAAGGAGAAGAAGGAGGCCCTCTTTTCAAGCCAAGGAGTAGCTAGGCTTGGAGCAAGAAGACTCTCTTCTTCACCAAATTTTGCAAGAAGATTTGTGTTTCTTTTATTGCTTTTAAATTTTTTCATTTCTAGTAGAAGCATTCCTCTACTTGTCTTTGAAAATAACACAAATTCTAGTTAATCATTTGCCTTCTTTTTCAATTTCCTATTGCAGTTGTTACTGTTGTTCTAGCACTTATTCTACTTCCACTCCCTAATTACTCTAGGCCTCCACTTTCCTAGAGTGAGCTTAGGTAGTGGACATTTTAATCTCTTAAGTTTTAGCTTAGCATTTTAGGTGTTAGCACTCTTTCGTCACAATTCGCACTTTGCCCATATTATTTCAAAACACAAAAATATATATATATTTAAAATACCAAAAAGAAAGTTGAGATTTATTTTTAGCAAGAGAATTGAATTGCAATTTTTGCCTCCTTGGACAACCCTAGATACTCCCCTATCTAGGATATAAATTTAAAAGCGTATGCAAATTAGCATGTTAGAACAATATTAAAAACCCACTTTTACAAATCACGCGATACTTCGCATCACTTTTTGGCGTCGTTGCCAGGGAGGCACGGCTTTGCATTAGTCAATTTTCTCTTGCTTGAAGTGGATCTCATCCCCTTCTCTTTCTTTCTTTCGTGTGTACAGGAATTACAGCGGGAAAGTGGGAATTTGAAAGCGGAAGCTTAAAGTTCCTTTTCTTCCCGTGGATTTCAAGTTGGTTCCCCATTTCTTGTCACATTTAACATAAAAAAATACCAAAATACACTAAACTTGGCTTTTAGGACCCTAAACAACTTAATTAAGTGGAGTGGTGCATTTTAAAATCCATTGTTTGCTTGAATGTTTCTTTAACACCACTCCATTGCAAGTATTGGTGTTCTGTTTTTCGAATCCATATTTTTATCTGGACTTGAAAAATCGATTCCTAACATCACGGCTTCCTAAAATCATAAAATTTCATATAGTGATTTCAAATTGAGTTAGGAACATCTATTCCAAATTTCAGATCAATTGGCTTTGAATTAAATTTTTAAAAATTCGTGGACTACAGAAGGGTCACACCCTCTAATCTTCCCAAAATACCCATAAGTATCATTTTTGGACTTTGACACCAGTACAATTAAAAATTCAAAAAAATTATCAAAAAAATTCCTAAAATCTTACAAAAATCTTTTCTGGAATCCTTGTTTGATTTCACATAAGGTAGTGGTGTAGGTTGCATTGTTTGGACCACTACCTATTAAGGAAGCCTAAAAATAATTCATTGGTAGTCATTTTCTGTATTAGGCTTCAACTCCAATTAGGGTTTCTTTCTTGCTTTTTTTTAGTCCCACAATTTAAAGGAAATATACAATCACCCATACAACTTGTTTTTCCTTTGATTGTGGAGTTTTCAAACTTGTTTGAAAATTTAACAAGCGAAACCCTAAAACACATTCAATTAAATTGAATCCTAAAAGACATAAATACAAAAAATTGTGTGACAACTTGATTTGCAATGGAAACCACTTTCCAATTCTTGCATACACACAAAAAAAAAATTTGAAATAATAGGGAAACGACACAATTAACGCCCTCCACATTCCGTGTGCACTGTAGTATCCTAGACCTAACTAAAATTTGTAGCAACTTGACCCCTAAGGCTTCATCAACTTAGCCTTGCTATCTAGGTCTTAAGTTTTCTTTAGTTAATACCAATTCTGTCATCTATATCTAGTGTTCAGGCTGAGGGGCCGTGTCAAACGACCAGGCGCGGGTTTGTACAAGCACCTGGGGTATTCCCTGGGAAACGTTTGGGCCCAAACCTCCCCTTAAGAAACTTGGCTAGATTTGTTGACAGAACGGGTATTCACTATTGAATACTTATTTCCTATGTAGACCAAGTCTTAGGTTTATTATTAGGGAATCACACTTAAGTTAGGTCTAGCTTTGTTTGATTGAATTGCACACTTTCTCTCATCTCTTTCTCTTCTCCTCCCCTCCAATTCTTCCCAAACAGTGCATGCACGGACGACGGTCCCAAAAGCCACACCTTGAGGGACCATCTGATTTCGTCCCCCATAGCAAAAAGTCATTGTTTTCTTCCCCCTCCTCTTCAGAAAAAATGGAAAACCCAGGAAGCTGACAAAAGAATTCTGCTTCCACTTCTAACCCGCCAACCGACCCACAAGCTGACTTCACCCTCCCTCACCTCCCTAACTTGGAGCAACCAGAAATACCAGCAGGGCCAGGTGGCCCTCCAATTATAACTCAAAATCCAAATCCCTTTGCATTAATGGTCGACCATTTGGTTCGACTACAACAAAATCAAGAAGATTTAGCTAGGACTGTCACGAACCTAGCTAACCAAGGACAAAATCCACCACCCCGCCAATAGCCTGTTGTTCCTCTTAAGGATTTCTATGATCCTTCCAATTATGAGGAAAGACCAGGGGTGGTCATACCACAAGGGGATTTTGAGATCAAACCAGCCATTCTAAACCTTATTAAACATTTCCATGGTCTTCCAAGAGAGGACCCTTTTTTTCATCTCGAGGAATTAACTGTCCTCTCTCAAACCACTCGTTCCTACAATGTGCAGGAAGACATGTGGTTAATGAGACTTTTTCTTCTCTCTCAAAGATAAAGCACCTCATTGGTTTAGAATGGTTGGGGGCCCTATTACCACCTGGCCCCAATTAAAAAGTGCTTTTACTAAAAAAAATTTTCTGATCGGTCGAACGAATGCATTAAGAAGATCCATAAAGACCTTTCAACAGAAAATTGGTGAACCCCTCCATGAAGCCTGGGAAAGATTTCAGGAACTTCTACGAAGTTGTCCTCACCATGAAATTCCACAATGGCAACTAGTGCAGATCTTCTATCATGGATTAGAAGATCAATTGAAACGATTTGTGGATGCCTCATGTGGGGGCAATTTTCTTAACAAAGACATCGAAAGTGCCTATCTCCTCTTTGAAGAAATGAGTGAAAACCCATTTAACATGACTTCAATGGACACTTTTGGCAGATCACAAAACTCCAGACATAGAGTCCATGAAATTGACTCCAAATCCACCTCTGTTCCAGTCACTCAAGATGATCTATATATGTTAGCTCAACGACTGGACCAAATGCAAATTGACCAAAAGAAAATGGAAGAAAATCTCATAAACAAACAAGCTCCACATGTTCACTCTCCACACACTAACCCCCCACACATTCTCCGAAGAGAAAATCTACACAACATTGATGCCACATCTGCTGGCCAGCAATTTTTGGCAGATTTCCCACAAGATTTCACTGGGAATTTTGATCAAAATATTTTTTATCCCACCTCAGAAAATATTTATGCTCTCCAGGAGAAATTTAGAAACCCCTCCAACACTTCCGATCAAAACTGGAGGACTAACCCGAATCACTCCTGGAAAAACTTGAACCCGATTCCTTTTCCCAAACAAAACTATTTGGAAATTATGGGCAACCTATGTATCAACCTGGACCATCCCAGGACGACATTAATAATCAGGTCATGAAAACTCTGCAAGGAATGCAGACTCAAATGACAGAAGTAACCCGCATGATTACCAACTTGCAACACCAAGTTAAGGTTACTCCTGATCATCGACCTATTGGGAATTTACCTTCCCAACCCATGCCCAACCCAAATAATCAAAGGAATCAGTTTCAAGGTGGATATCCTAGTCAACCTATTCAACTAGCACCTCAGCATCCACTGGGTTTCAATAACAGTCAGGCTTCCCATCCTCATCCTAGAAATAACCAGACTGCAAATGCAGTTACTTTGAGGAATGGGAAAACCACTCACAATCCCCTGCCTGTTAAAGAAACCCGCTTCCCCATCTCCCCCTCCTATTGTTCAGGAACCAATTAATGGAAAACAGGGAAAGCCTGCTCCATTTCCACAAGCCCTCCACTCTTCAAATAAGAAAAAGAAGAAATCTGAGCCCACGGAGAAGGAATTAATGGATTTATTTGGGCATGTAGAAATTAATATCCCTCTCCTAGATGCCATTAAATATATCCCTGCCTATGCAAAATTCCTAAAAGATTTATGTACTCCGAAAAGGCAGCCCAGAAATTTAGGAAAGGTGATCCTTCCAGAGACAGTCAGCTCAGTTGTGCAGAGCCGACTGCCTCTTAAGAGAAAAGATCCTGGCACCCCCCTAATTCAAGTTATCATTAATGATGCCTCATTTGATCGTGCTTTGTTAGATCTTGGTGCCTCAATTAATATTATCCCCACAGTTGTTTTTGAGGAATTTAAGATCGGTGAATTAAAGCCTGTTGAGGTTACCTCCAATTACCTGACCGATCTACAATTAAACCAAGGGGAATTGTTGAGGATGTTCTTGTTCGGGTCAAAAATTGTCTATTCCCAGTAGACTTTTTAATCCTGGACATAGAGGTACCAGAAGCACTACAATTTGCCCCCATTATTCTTGGAAGACCATTCTTAGCCACCGCCCACGCAAAAATTGATTTGATTCTGGAAAGATGAAGATCATGTATGGCGGTGAATCTGTAACCATAGACATTTTTCAAGCTTCTAGGCGATTCCAGGAACCAGATTTCTTTGATGATTCGGATTTAGAAATAGAAAACATTGTGGAGGAAACTTTGCAAATTTCCCATTCAGGTTCCTATTTTACCATCAATATGGTTCCTAAACAATCCACTTTTTCTCACCCTTCCACCCTAACCACACGTCCAGCTAACCTTCCAGCTGACCCTTTCACTCTTACCTCACCACTAACCCACAAAGTAGAAACTCTTTCGAAGCCGGGCCCACAAATGGAATTAAAACCTTTGCCCAACTCCCTTAAATATGTCTTCCTGGGTCCTAATCAGACCCTACCCCTGATTATAAATTCTGGACTTACCGGGGCACAAGAGCACAAACTCCTCCAGGTTTTGAGTAAATATCGAAAAGCTATTGGCTGGATGATGGAACGTCGGTTTTCGTTGTTAATTCGTTGTAGTAAAGCCGGTTGTTACCAACGTTTCATATAAAAATTTTTTACTCGGAAAAATAAAAGAGTTCCCGAGGTCGAACTCAGGGAGCAAGTTGTATTCTAGAGATATACAAATTCTATTACAAAAATAAAGAGAGAGAGAGAGATGAAAAATTGGCTTCTGCTTCTTTTCTTCTTTCTTCCTCTTTGTCTTTGGTTCTTCCTGTTCTTCTTCTTCTTCTTCTTTTTCTTCTGCTTTCTTCCTTGTTTCCTTTCTTTCTTTTTCTTCAGATCGTCTTCTTCTTTTCTTGCTTCTTGCTTCTTTTCTTTTCTTCTTCTGCAATCGTGGTGCTTCTGCCTTCGGCTACTAAGTCTCCCTTCCTTCTTCTTCAGCCTGCCTTCTGTGTTGCTCTGGCTGCTGGCTGTCCGTCGTCTGGCCCCGTGCTTCGACGACTTAACTGAGCAGTTGCTACAGTGCAGCTGCTTCTTCTTCCGCAGTCCTTCACCTGTGCCTGCACGCTCAAGAGTTCATCAGAAGGCAAAAACCTACTCTACCCCCTTCCCCCGCGTATCTCTCTCTCTCTGAAATCACTCTTCGGAAGCTCTCCCAGAGCGCTATCGGGTAATCGGGTTCGGGTCGGGCCCGGGTCCAGGCCCACCGGCGTGCGTGGTGGGCGAGGAGTGCAGGTCAGTCTAATCGGGTCGGGCCAGGTCCGCGGAGCGTGGTCACGGACGAGGCCGAGTCGGGTCGGGTCGGGTGAGAGGGACCTCACCCCGTGGTAACTGAGGCAAACAGCATACGGCAGTTTTTCAATTTATGTGTCCGCGCGCCTTTGAGAGATTCCGAGGTGGGACTAAATGTCCCACCCCAATTCTCTTACGCCTGCAGCAGGGATGGTGCTCCCAATTTCGTCGGCTGTTGAGGCGTACAGCTCCAATCGAGGGCCAGGGTGTGTGCGTGAGTCTCTTCCGCGCTGGCCGTGGCTATTCAATCTGGGATATCTCGGCTTGGAGCAACCTCGAGCAGGCTTCGAGCTTCCTCGCCAATGGCGGCCAAGGCCTGGAACCTGAAACCAATGGCACGGCCTCTCGGCCAAATCAGACAGGCGGAGGACCTTCGCCGTGGCACGGCGAAGGTGGTCAGGGGGTCTGCAGGGGGTGTGATGGAGCTGTTAGGTCGTCCTAGGTCAGACTGTGAGCGAGGGAGTGGGTGTGTTCGGTGGGTCTGCAGAGGGTGTTTGGTGGGAAGTGGAGGGGCGGAAGAGGATCAGGGTGAGGAGGCGGAAGTTCTGCGGTGGTCGGCGAGCCGTGTGGGTCGCTGAGGTGATGGGAGCGGCTCGCCGGAGGGTGGTCGGAGGCGGAGAGGATGAGGGTGAACAGGGTCGGTAGAGGGCTTAATTGACTAAATCGAAAGCGGGGAAAGAAAGAGGAGGAGAAGGGGAGTAAGTCTAACTTAACTGCAGGGACGAAGGGGGAGGAACAGGGCGACAGTCGTATCGACTGTCGCCGGAGAAGATGATGCTCAGGGAGAGGGGCGGCGGCGAGCAGAAGGCTGGAGAGGCGCCAGCTGGGTGCGGCGTGGCGCGGGAAGAGCAGGGGAGGAGGTCTCTGCTGCTGGTAGTGCGGCAGAGCGAAGAGGTGGAGGGAGAGGAAGTCGCCGGAGCTGGTGAGCGTCTGCCGGAGAAAGAAGAGACGAAAGCTGGGGGTTTTCTCCGTCAGATCCAGGCTGCCTTGGTCGGTGGAGCGGCGGGGGGTATTTATAGGGTTGTAGCAGGGAGGAAGGCGGAGGGAGACGACGTGTCTCCCTCGCCGGAGCATGGTCGGAATTCGAACCCATACCGTCCGTGCGTTCGCACGGCCGGTATGGGGGGCTACAGTGGCCATGGGGGTGCTCCTGCGACGGCTGACGACGCAGGGCACCCCCGGTACACTTGCCAGGTCCTTCACCTCACCCTGCGCGGCGCCATGCTCCGCGCAAGGTCGCCGGAGCATGGTGCTGGCAGGGTTTTGCAGGAGGGACCTGTTTGCAAAGAACGAAGGAGAGTTAGGGGCCTAAATGCGAGGGTTCAAAAGTTGAGGGCCAAAGAGTAAATATATGAGGACCAAAGTGTAAATTCGGTCAAGGAGGTTTCTTCTTAGGCTCAAGTTTTTATACATGACTAATTAGGACCTAAGGAATCTGATGGTGAATTTTATTTTCATATTAAACCTTGTTTGACCGGTCAATTTGCGCAAAAACCCAAATTAAGTTATTAATTGGGCATGGTTCTCAATGTAGGTCAAAATGGGTTCTAAAGGCCAAATTGAAGGTTCTAAACCCTAGAGATTATTTTTCTATGAATTTTAGAGGGTTTATTCTATTTTTACTTTGCCTCGAACCTTGTGAATTGAAGTGGGTTGTTTTAGGGTTACAGATTATCATTTGGTTCCTTGGAAGTGCTGTAGCCCTTGCTAGATCATCTCATCCCACTTTTATTCTTATTAAGCTGTTTTGACCTATGTTTGGGCCCTGAATTACCCTGTATGCAGATTATACTGGTAAAATTGCACTTTTACCCCTTATGACTTGTTTTCTTCTCAAACTCAGAATTCTCTGAGTTAAGCTTTTCCTTGAGATATGTAGGAGCTTTTATCCTTTGTATTGGGTCAAAATGAGCTAGTTATGGCTCATGATGAGGTTCTCATCATACCCCCATGCCTAGCTTTTGCTAGTCCCTTAGCAAAAAAAACTTAAGGTTTCAACCCTTGTTCTAGACCATGAAGTTTTCAATGGTTTTAGATAAGTGCTTTTTTATTTGAGCATAGATTAGGTTAGAATGCTGACCATAGGCCTAAAAGATACTCTAGTACCAATCAAGATCCAAATCTGTCTAGCCTTAGCCTCAGTCTTTTAGCAAAGGTTTTTAAGGCCCACAAGAACTAACCTAAGGTTTATTGGACTTCGTGGTTAAAGCACCCGTGCTTGAAATGATTTTAGCCCTGGCTCAGTTCGCAGTGCGTTTTGTAAGAGAGAGAGATAGAAAGTTTTTTTCTGTTTGGAGAGTTTTCTCTCTCTTTTTCTTTTTAGTTCTAGTCTAGGATTGGCTTTTCAACACGGTCTGTATCAGATTCCTTGCTCCCATCATCAATCCTCAAGGGTTCCTGGCGATCGATGCTTCGAGATAGCACCGCCCATGGCAACCCCCGGAACCCTGGCTATTGAGATTTCGAGATAATCCCATCCATGGTATTCCGTGGCCGAATCCAGACCCTGGCAATTGACATTTCGAGATAATGCCATCCATGGAATCTGAACCAGCAGAGTGCTTACATGCCCCCCGTAGGATATGTAAATATCCTAAGAGACAAGCACCGAGGAGATGATATTTTGTTACGCATCTTCGAGGGGATTTCCTGCCTCTCCGCGCTGGGAACTCGTCCAAATCAACTTGTGTTGATCGGCCATTCCTATTCTAGGTGTTCTTTTCAGATTTTTGCGACGCTTCTGCGTGATTCTGATTTTTATGCTTACTGAACCAGGCTGTGTGTGAGATTAGGGTGCTTAGGTTACTGAGTCCCGTAAACCAAAAATTAGTTAACGAGGCCGAATACTCCCTAAGCCTTAGACCTCATACTTCAGCTTTTCATTTTCCTCAACCTCTTGAGGAGTGTCCAGATCTTAATGAGTACTAAGAGTCTATTCAAGAATGCCTAAGGTTTGCATTCTTACTAATCTCATTGTGCACTTTTCAGTTATTTTCTTGAATGAGGTCTAGAACTTAGGTTAATTCCTTAGTTCCTTACTAATGACTATCAACTTTTCTTATAATTTTGTGCTCCTTTTTCATTTTGTTTCTTTTCTCCTTCACAAAATTTTCCTTCTCCTCTTTTCCTCTTATTCTTTTTCGAAAAATTTTTTAATTTTTATGGTATTTTTGGCATATGTGAATTTTTTTGTTTGAAACCTTTTCTTACAAGTTTTTGCACTTTCCTACCCCCCCATGCCTAAGATTTGCAATGTCCTCATTGTAACCTAGGGGGTGTTAGTTCAGGGTGAACTTCGAGTGCTGAAAGGTGTCAGAACAAGTTTCAGGTTTTCAAAGAGAATGACGGGCTGCCTCCCGTTAAGCGCTGAGTTTTATGCCATCGGCTGGGCGCAATAAGCTCAAGGGGAAAGGAGGATATGAGATGCCTCAGCCAAATCAGTAGAAGTTACATCAATGAACGGCTTGAGTCTTTGACCATTCACGATGAAAGGTTCAGAATCGTGGCTGAGTGGACTGATTTCGATTGCTCCATTTCCAAAAACCTGTCGGACCAAATATGGTCCGACCCACTTAGATCTCAGTTTTCCTGGGAAGAGTTTGAGTCGGGCATCAAAGAGTAGGACCTTTTGACCAGGATGAAAGATCTTTCTTGAGATGTGTTTGTCGTGGAAGGCTTTAACCCGCTCCTTGTAGATTTGCGAGTTCTCGTACGCGTCTGTGCGTAATTCATCGATCTCGCTGATTTGGAGTTTTCTGTGGGTCCCAGCCTTAGAAAGATCTAGATTACAGTTCCGTACTGCCCAATAGGCTTTATGCTCCAGTTCGACGGGAAGGTGGCATGCCTTTCCGTACACCAATCTAAAGGGAGACATGCCCAATTGGGTCTTGTGGGCGGTCCTATAGGCCCACAATGCTTCCGGAAGTCGGGACGACCAGTCCTTCCTGTCAGGTCGAACAGTGACCTGTAGGATTTTCTTGATCTCCCGATTCGACAGCTCAGCTAGACCATTAGTTTGGGGGTGGTAAGGAGTAGAGATTCGGTGAGACACCCCGTATTTGGTCATCAGTGACCTAAACTGAGCATTTGTGAAATGGGTCCCCCCATCAGAGATTATTGCACGAGGAATCCCGAACCTTGAGAAAATGTGTTGATGAATGAATTTGAGAACGATTTTGTGATCACAGGTTCGGGTCGGTATGGCTTCGATCCATTTGGACACGTAGTCCACAGCCAACAGAATGTATTCGAAACCATCCGAAACAGGAAAGGGGCCCATAAAATCAATCCCCCAAACATCAAAGATTTCGCATACTAGAATCGGTTGCATAGGCATCATGTCGCGATGGCTCATGTTGCCCAAAGTCTGGCAACGACTGCATGCCTTGTAATGACTGTATGCGTCTTTGAACAGTGTGGGCCAGTAAAAGCCGCACTGGAGGACTTTTGATGCGGTTTTATGCCCGGCAAAATGGCCACCGCATGCCTGGTCATGGCAGAAAGAGAGGATATTGTTGACTTCCCCTTCCGGGATACATCTCCGGATGATCTGATCGGCACCTATGCGGAAGAGGTACGGGTCTTCCCAAATGTAATACTTGGCATCGGAGCGTAATTTGTCTTTCTTGGCCTTCGGCCAATCGGACGGGGTCTGATGAGATGCCAAGTAATTTACAATATTAGCAAACCATGGAAGGCTAGTACCAATAGTCAGCAGGTGCTCATCGGGAAAATGCTCAGTGATGGGTCCGGAAGGGTCTATCATTTCAGAAGGAAGACGGGACAAGTGATCAGCTACCACGTTTTGTTTTCCCGCTTTATCGCGAATCTCGAGGTCAAATTCTTGCAACAGCAAGATCCATCGGATCAATCGAGGCTTCGCGTCCTTCTTTGCAAGGAGATGCCTCACAGCCGTGTGATCCGAGTATATGATGACATGGGAACCCAGAAGGTATGATCTGAATTTCTCTAGGGCAAATACTACAGCTAGCAGCTCTTTCTCAGTAACTGTATAGTTACGCTGAGCCTCATCGAGTGTTTTGCTGGCGTAGTAAATGACCACAGGTTTCTTGTCATTTTTCTGCCCCAAAACCGCTCCTACAGCGAAGTCGGATGCATCACACATGATCTCAAAGGGTTGAGACCAATCAGGGGACTGTAGGATCGGGGCTTGGGTGACTCGGTCACGCAGGATTTCAAATGCTTGAGTGCATTCCTTGGAGATTTCGAAGGGAACATCCTTGGAGAGAAGAGTGGTCAGGGGGCGTGCGATTTTTGAAAAATCAGGGATAAATCGTCGATAAAAACCGACATGCCCTAAAAAGGATCGGATGTCCCTGATCGAGCTAGGCATAGGAAGGCGAGAAATCAGATTAACCTTAGCTCGATCCACTTGGATACCTTTCTCCGAAATTGAGTGTCCCAGGACAATTCCCTCAGGCACCATGAAATGGCTCTTTTCCCAGGAAAGAACCAAATTCACGTCGATGCACCGCCTGAGTATCTGGACCAAGTGCTGGAGGCAATCGTCGAATGATGCTCCGAAAACTGAAAAGTCATCCATGAAGACTTCCAGATAATCACCTACCATATCTGAGAATATGGCAAGCATGCATCGCTGAAAAGTAGCGGGTGCATTGCAAAGACCGAAAGGCATCCTTCGGAAAGCGTATGTTCCGAAGGGGCAGGTGAATGTGGTCTTTTCTTGGTCCTCAGGATGGATTGCCACCTGGTTATAACCGGAGTACCCGTCAAGAAAGCAGAAGAACCTATTTCCCGCTAGTTTTTCGAGAATTTGATCAATGAAGGGTAGTGGGAAATGATCCTTCTTCGTGGAGGAATTGAGTCGACGGTAATCTATACAGACTCTCCACGAGTTGGCTAATCGGGTAGGAATGATTTCTCCGGTCTCAGTCGTTATAGTGGTGAGTCCTGCCTTCTTAGGCACGACCTGAATTGGGCTCACCCAACGACTATCGGAGATCGGGTAGATGATCCCGGCATCTAACCACTTGATGATCTCCTTTTTCACGACCTCCTGCAGATTGGGATTTAAGCGTCTCTGCATTTCACGAGAAGGTCGTGTGCCCTCTTCTGAATAGATATGATGAGTACAATAAGAGGGACTTATTCCAGTCAAATCATCGAGGGTCCATCCGATGGCTCTGCGATGTTGCTGGAGGACAACAATCAGACGGGATTCCTGTTCAGGACTAAGGTTGGAATTGATGATCACAGGAAGGGTCTGATTAGAACCCAAAAAGATGTATTTCAAATGAGCAGGAAGGGGTTTCAGTTCGAGGATGGGGTTTTCAGCAGCAGCGGGTGGTTCAGTATAGATGTGAGGTTCAAGGGTGGGAGTTATTGGGTTGTTCACATCTGGATTTGACTCCTCTATTTGCGGGTCAAGATCCTTCTGTGGTTGATGAGGAATACTCAAGTCATTCTGGAGGTGTGGTTCATCAACCAAAGTCTTGATGTCACAAATTTGCTCGATGACGCCGCAATTAATTCCTTGTTGGGCCTTAAATATATCAATTTTCAGTGTTTGATCTCCAAACTTAAGCTCTATTTGGCCCTCCTCACAGCTGATGTTGGCTCTAGCAGTAGCCAAGAAAGGTCTCCCTAGAATGATTGGTGTATCCCTAGGGTTCTCAGGTGCATCCATGTCTAAGACTATAAAGTCCACTGGAAAATAGAAATCCCGCACTCTTACGATAACATCCTCGAGAATCCCTTTTGGTGACTTTATAGATCGATCTGCTAATTGTAATGTCACCTCAGTTGGTTTCAGCTCAGATTCTTCCAGATGGTCAAGTAAGGATGTGGGTATCAGATTTATAGATGCACCTAAGTCTAACAATGCTCTGTCCAATTGGGTACCACCTATCTTACAGGAGATCAGGGGAGTTCCAGGATCTTTTGCCTTGGGTGGGAGTCTACTAAGGATTACAGAGCTGGCTTGCTCTGACAGAACAATTGGGCTCCCTCCCTTGGTTCGCGGCTTACGCTGGGGTGTACATATATTCTTTAGAAATCGTGCGTAAGCTGGTACGTGGCGGATTGCATCCATCAAGGGGATGTTTATGTGGACCTGCTCAAAGAGCTTGACCAGGTCCTCCTCAGGGGCCACGGGTTTGGTGGTCTTCTTTCCCTTGGTCAGGGCTTCGGGAAACGGGATCTTGGTTGGTTCCTCTAGGATAGGTCCTGGTTGTGGGTCTGGAACAGCGGTACCTTGGATAACTATCCTAGGGTCATGATTATCAGGCTGGGAGTGGTTTGGATAACGCGGGTCCTGAGTTGTCTTACCACTACGTGTTGTTACAGAATTTAATCCGGCCTGATTTTGGTTTGGATTTGGGAGGAGGGGTGGCTGGTGCTGAAATCCCGTACGAGAAGTAGAGGCTTCCATCTCGTCTGGAGATGGGGCAGTAGGGGCCTGATAAATCCATTGAGCGTGGCCTAAATTTGGATTCATAACGCGCTTCTGGGTTGGCACGTTATTTGGGTTAGGAAGGGGTTGGGAAGGGAGTGTGCCTGGCTGGCGAGAATTTGCCAACTGGGCCAGCTGAGTTTTAACTTCAGTAAGCTCGTCCTTGTGCTGTTTTTGAATGGCCGCATTCGATTTTTGAATGTCAGCCAGAGTCTGAAGGATTAAGGACATTTGATCTTGATTTGGCCCTGATGGATAAGTAGGGTTGGGCCGAGGCTGAGGTGGCTGGTAGTGATGAGAGGGCTGTGGGCGGGACTGAAAAGGTGGTCTTTGGGTTTGAGAATTTCCCGCCCACTGAAAATTTGGATGGTTTCGCCATCCAGGGTTGTACGTGTTGGAGAATGGGTCGTTCTGGATGGCGTTGAGGTTCTCGCAGGTTTGAGGAACCTCCTGAGAATCAGGGAAAGGGGGAATGGAGTTCCCCCGGCTGGTGAAGAAAGGATCGGATGATCTTCCAGTCCAAGAATCAGATGGGGACGGATATGGATCCATCCCAGGGGAGGATCGGTGCAGGATGTTTTGCACAGTCTCCTGTGTGGAAGGAGGTTGTGCAAAGGAGTTACGCGCAGAGGTGGCTCGCTGCAAGTGCTGAGTCAGCTCATCCACCTTCTTTTCAATAATTGAGACCTTGTCCAATCGACTGGCCATTAATTCCAGGTCGACCGATGCGGACAGGCCCTGCGTCTCATGTGCTCCCTTAAGATTCGTCGCTGCGCGGGTATTCGTCCTGTCGAATAATCCCATGGAGTCATTGTTGATGGAGTTCTCGCACATGTTTTCGAGAATCTCCCATACGGTGTCTTCATGTTGACCCATGATGTTTCCTCCGCAGGTTGCATTGACGAAAAGGCGGATGTCCTCACGGAGTCCCTGGTAAAAAGATTGGACTTGTTCCCATTTAGGAACTCCGTGATGGGGGCACTTCCTCATGAGATCCTGAAAACGATCCCATGCCTCATGGAGAGGTTCTCCTGATTGTTGAGTGAAGTGTGTAATCTGATGGCGCAAGGCGTTGGTCCGACCAACGGGAAAGAACTTTTTCAAAAACTCGGATTGAAGTTCTTCCCAAGTGTTGATCGGCCGGGTCTGAGTTTGATACCAATGGGCGGCCTTGTCCATAAGAGAAAAGGAGAACATCTTCATGAGAAGAATATCCCGATTTTGCGCATCTGATCCAAAAGTGTGGGCCAGATGCTTAAGCTGTTTGATGTGCTGGAAGGGATCTTCAGAATTAAGCCCATGGAATTTAGGTATAGCGTGAATCATGTTGGGCTTAAGTTCGGAATCAGGTCCTCCAATCGGGATTCTAACTCGAGGCTCAATTGCCACCGCAGCAGGATTGTAGTGGTCCCGCATCATAGGACGCTGTGGTGGGTGCACGAAGTTTTGGAAGAGGTCATTGAGTCGCTGGAGCTGGTGTTCCAGATTATTTTCTTCCTCAACTGGCTGAGCCATGATGGGGGAAGAAGAAGAACTTGGTTCTGAATCAGAAGAGAGAATAATGTGAGGGTGTTGCTGCACAAACACGGGCGTCGAGGCTTGGCCTTGACGAGAGTGAATTTCTAAAGGAGGTCTTAAGGGTGGTCTTAGAGACCTCCTTCCGTACATGCACAGTTGGGAGAGGTAAGTTTAGAAGGTGATGGACCCAATCAAGACACCCAAAAATGTGTTGGGTGACTATAGAGGTGCGGGGCAGATGGACCCCTTGATCAGAAAGATCGTCCACCTGAGAATTACCTGGGCAGCCAGAGAGGGAGAGTCCCGCGAAGACCCCTACACGGTAGAGCGTCCCCACGGGTTACAGGGTTTCCCCCACCCGACCTCTCTTGTCACTGCGGTTCCAGGTAGACCAGAATGGGGATCTTGACCTCTTAAGTCTACCAATTTTAAGATCAGGGTGCTTAAGGTTTCACTTGAACTTTAGTCGTTTTAAGTGCAAAGAGTGACCTAATTTAAGGTTGGTTAACCCAAGGGGTCAACTTTACCTATTGTTTTCTTTAAGAGCTTTTAGGTCCTGTCTTTTAGGGTTCAAGTGTTTAGAGAGAGCCAATTGTTTAGGATTTTTCTTGTATAGGTATTTTCAGACAAGGGCTTTGGGCACACTTCATTTGGTTTTCTCAATTCTTGAGTTAAGTAGTGTGTCTCTAAATCCTTAGTGTTGGATCCTAGGTTGGCTCTACTTGGTCCAGTTAATTCTTTGTTGGGTAATTAGGGCTCAAGCAAGAATGTGTTAGCCCTTAAATACCCTTGATAGTGTGCAGAAATAATGAGTTGAAAACATGCAACTTTTATGGTTACTAAATATGGAAGACAGGTTAGCCCTATATTGCTTGTTCTTTTCTTTTCTTTCTCTTTAGAGTGTAGGGGTTAATAGTGAGAGAAAAGATTTACCTGTCTTCGGAGTGGTTGTCGTGTGGTTGCTTGTCTTCTCTAGTTCCTGTAGCTGCATAAAAGAGAGGAGATTATCAGAAATAAAAAGATACAGGAATGTTTACCTCTAGAATAGCCGTTGCTCCCCGGCAACGGCGCCAAAATGATGGAACGTCGGTTTTCGTTGTTAATTCGTTGTAGTAAAGCCGGTTGTTACCAACGTTTCATATAAAAATTTTTTACTCGGAAAAATAAAAGAGTTCCCGAGGTCGAACTCAGGGAGCAAGTTGTATTCTAGAGATATACAAATTCTATTACAAAAATAAAGAGAGAGAGAGAGATGAAAAATTGGCTTCTGCTTCTTTTCTTCTTTCTTCCTCTTTGTCTTTGGTTCTTCCTGTTCTTCTTCTTCTTCTTCTTTTTCTTCTGCTTTCTTCCTTGTTTCCTTTCTTTCTTTTTCTTCAGATCGTCTTCTTCTTTTCTTGCTTCTTGCTTCTTTTCTTTTCTTCTTCTGCAATCGTGGTGCTTCTGCCTTCGGCTACTAAGTCTCCCTTCCTTCTTCCTCAGCCTGCCTTCTGTGTTGCTCTGGCTGCTGGCTGTCCGTCGTCTGGCCCCGTGCTTCGACGACTTAACTGAGCAGTTGCTACAGTGCAGCTGCTTCTTCTTCCGCAGTCCTTCACCTGTGCCTGCACGCTCAAGAGTTCATCAGAAGGCAAAAACCTACTCTACCCCCTTCCCCCGCGTATCTCTCTCTCTCTGAAATCACTCTTCGGAAGCTCTCCCAGAGCGCTATCGGGTAATCGGGTTCGGGTCGGGCCCGGGTCCAGGCCCACCGGCGTGCGTGGTGGGCGAGGAGTGCAGGTCAGTCTAATCGGGTCGGGCCAGGTCCGCGGAGCGTGGTCACGGACGAGGCCGAGTCGGGTCGGGTCGGGTGAGAGGGACCTCACCCCGTGGTAACTGAGGCAAACAGCATACGGCAGTTTTTCAATTTATGTGTCCGCGCGCCTTTGAGAGATTCCGAGGTGGGACTAAATGTCCCACCCCAATTCTCTTACGCCTGCAGCAGGGATGGTGCTCCCAATTTCGTCGGCTGTTGAGGCGTACAGCTCCAATCGAGGGCCAGGGTGTGTGCGTGAGTCTCTTCCGCGCTGGCCGTGGCTATTCAATCTGGGATATCTCGGCTTGGAGCAACCTCGAGCAGGCTTCGAGCTTCCTCGCCAATGGCGGCCAAGGCCTGGAACCTGAAACCAATGGCACGGCCTCTCGGCCAAATCAGACAGGCGGAGGACCTTCGCCGTGGCACGGCGAAGGTGGTCAGGGGGTCTGCAGGGGGTGTGATGGAGCTGTTAGGTCGTCCTAGGTCAGACTGTGAGCGAGGGAGTGGGTGTGTTCGGTGGGTCTGCAGAGGGTGTTTGGTGGGAAGTGGAGGGGCGGAAGAGGATCAGGGTGAGGAGGCGGAAGTTCTGCGGTGGTCGGCGAGCCGTGTGGGTCGCTGAGGTGATGGGAGCGGCTCGCCGGAGGGTGGTCGGAGGCGGAGAGGATGAGGGTGAACAGGGTCGGTAGAGGGCTTAATTGACTAAATCGAAAGCGGGGAAAGAAAGAGGAGGAGAAGGGGAGTAAGTCTAACTTAACTGCAGGGACGAAGGGGGAGGAACAGGGCGACAGTCGTATCGACTGTCGCCGGAGAAGATGATGCTCAGGGAGAGGGGCGGCGGCGAGCAGAAGGCTGGAGAGGCGCCAGCTGGGTGCGGCGTGGCGCGGGAAGAGCAGGGGAGGAGGTCTCTGCTGCTGGTAGTGCGGCAGAGCGAAGAGGTGGAGGGAGAGGAAGTCGCCGGAGCTGGTGAGCGTCTGCCGGAGAAAGAAGAGACGAAAGCTGGGGGTTTTCTCCGTCAGATCCAGGCTGCCTTGGTCGGTGGAGCGGCGGGGGGTATTTATAGGGTTGTAGCAGGGAGGAAGGCGGAGGGAGACGACGTGTCTCCCTCGCCGGAGCATGGTCGGAATTCGAACCCATACCGTCCGTGCGTTCGCACGGCCGGTATGGGGGGCTACAGTGGCCATGGGGGTGCTCCTGCGACGGCTGACGACGCAGGGCACCCCCGGTACACTTGCCAGGTCCTTCACCTCACCCTGCGCGGCGCCATGCTCCGCGCAAGGTCGCCGGAGCATGGTGCTGGCAGGGTTTTGCAGGAGGGACCTGTTTGCAAAGAACGAAGGAGAGTTAGGGGCCTAAATGCGAGGGTTCAAAAGTTGAGGGCCAAAGAGTAAATATATGAGGACCAAAGTGTAAATTCGGTCAAGGAGGTTTCTTCTTAGGCTCAAGTTTTTATACATGACTAATTAGGACCTAAGGAATCTGATGGTGAATTTTATTTTCATATTAAACCTTGTTTGACCGGTCAATTTGCGCAAAAACCCAAATTAAGTTATTAATTGGGCATGGTTCTCAATGTAGGTCAAAATGGGTTCTAAAGGCCAAATTGAAGGTTCTAAACCCTAGAGATTATTTTTCTATGAATTTTAGAGGGTTTATTCTATTTTTACTTTGCCTCGAACCTTGTGAATTGAAGTGGGTTGTTTTAGGGTTACAGATTATCATTTGGTTCCTTGGAAGTGCTGTAGCCCTTGCTAGATCATCTCATCCCACTTTTATTCTTATTAAGCTGTTTTGACCTATGTTTGGGCCCTGAATTACCCTGTATGCAGATTATACTGGTAAAATTGCACTTTTACCCCTTATGACTTGTTTTCTTCTCAAACTCAGAATTCTCTGAGTTAAGCTTTTCCTTGAGATATGTAGGAGCTTTTATCCTTTGTATTGGGTCAAAATGAGCTAGTTATGGCTCATGATGAGGTTCTCATCACTGGACCCTTTCTAATCTTAAGGGTATTCATCCGTCCTATTGTATGCATCATATATATTTAGAGGACGATTCTCACCCCTCTCGCCAACCACAAAGGCACTGAACCCTATTATGCAGGAAGTGGTAAAATAGGAGATTATTAAGTGGCTGGATGCTGATATCATCTACCCCATTTTTGACAGCTCCTGGGTTAGTCCAGCACAAGTTGTGCCCAAAAAGGCTGGACTAACAGTTGTAACTAATGATAATGGGGAGAATGTAGCCTCGAACTGCTTCTTCTTGGCACGTGTGTATTGATTACCGAAAATTAAACACCTCCACCAAGACGGACCATTTCCCGCTCCCCTTTATTGATCAAATCTTGGAGCGATTAGCTGGACGGGATTTTTACTATTTTATGGACGGTTATTCCAGCTATAATCAGGTAGCGGTTCATCCTGAGGACCAGGACAAAACAACTTTGACCTGCCCCTTCGAAACCTTTTGCTTTCCAAAGGATGCCCTTCAGTCTTTGCAACGCACATGCGACTTTTCAAAGGTGCATGCTTGCAATTTTTTCAAACCTGGTAGGTGAATGTTTAGAAGTCTTTATGGATGACTTCTCTATTTTTGGAGATTCTTTTGACCATTGTCTCAAAAACCTTGAAAGAACTCTCCAAAAATGCATAGAAGTTAATCTGGTCCTCAATTGGGAAAAAAGTCATTTCATGGTCTAAGAAGGTATTGTCTTGGGCCATGTTAATTCAAAACAAGGAATCACGGTACATAAAGCAAAAATAGATGCTATATCTAAGCTCCCACTGCCCACCACTGTCAAATAGATCAAATCCTTTTTGAGTCATGTCGGTTTCTACCATCGATTTATACAAAATTTTTCCCAAATCTCCAAGCCCTTACGTCAGCTTCTCACTAAAGGCCAGCATTTGATTTTAATGATAAGTGCCTGGAGAGTTTTTTGAGGTTGAAGAAAGAGGTTACTGAGTCACCAATATTGTAAGGACCTGATTGGAATAGTCCCTTTGAATTAATGACAGATGCCTCAGATTTTGCTGTAGGGGCCGTTCTTGGGCAAAGAATTGGCAAGAAGCCCGTTGTGATCTATTATGCTAGCAAAACTCTTGATGATGCACAACGGAATTACACAGTTACTGAAAGGAACTTCTTGCCATTGTATTTGCCTTAGAAAAATTTAGATCTTATCTGTTGGGGTCACATGTCACTGTATATACCGACCACTCAGCAATTAAATATTTGCTGAGAAAGAAAGATGCGAAACCCCGCCTTATCCGTTGGATTCTACTGCTCCTGGAATTTGACCTGGAAATCAAGGATAAGGCGAGATCGCACAATGTAGTGGCCGACCATCTCTCTCGTCTTATGACGAATGGCATAAATGGCCCCGCCAGATCAGTTCCCCGATGAAAACATTTTAGCTGCTACTACCCTCCCTTAGTTTACACCCAAAGCAAACTACTTTGCAACAGAACGAATCCCCACTAATTGGCCAAAAGCAAAACGGGATAAGTTCTTTACTGATATTAAATATTATTTTTGGGATGAGCCCGACCTTTGCCGCATTTGTGCCGATCAGGTCATTCGATGATGTGTACCCGATTCTGAATTTCATGATATTTTGACACATTGTCACTCAATGGCCTGTGGCGGACATTTTTCGGGCAAGAAAACTACATCTAAAATCCTTAATGTAGGATTTTATTGGCCCAGCTTGCACAAAGATGCTCATGACTTTGTTCGGTCCTGTGTACATTGCCAGAGCATCGACAACATGACTCGGAAGGATATGATGCCCCTTAATCCTATTTTAGAGGTTGAAATTTTTTATGTTTGGGGCATCGACTTCATGGGATCGTTCATCAACTCGGGTGGGTATTTATATATATTAGTCGCAGTCGACTATGTTTCAAAATGGATAGAAGCAATACCCACCCACACTAGTGATCATCGTGTGGTTGTCGAATTTCTTAAGAAAAATATTTTCTCAAAATTCGGCATACCAAAAGCTATTATCAGTGACGGAGGCTCACATTTCACCCACTTGCAATTCCGTCACCTTCTTTCTAAATATGGAGTTAATCATAAAATTTCCACACCTTATCACCCCCAAACAAATGGCCAGGGTGAAGTTTCTAACCTGGAAATTAAAAATATTTTACAAAAGACGATTAGGCCCGACCGTAAAGATTGGTCCACCAAATTGGACGACGCTTTATGGGCCTACTGTACCGCTTTTAAAACCCTGCTCGACATGTCTCCCTTCCGTCTAATTTTTGGGAAGGCATGCCATCTCCTGGTACAATTAGAACATAGGGCTTTTTGGGTAATAAAACAACTCAACATGGATTTATCTGACACTGGTACCCATAGAAAATTACAGTTAACTGAATTGGAAGAACTACGTAATTTTTCCTATGAAAATGCAAGGATTTATAAAGACCGAACAAAGAAATTTCATGATAAATATATTGTTCGGAAACACTTTGACGTTAATCAACGCATTTGTCTTTTCTATGCGAGATTACGTCTTTTTACTGGCAAATTAAAATCTAAATGGACCGGCCCCTTTATTGTCCATAAAATATATCCATACAGCGCTGTTGATCTTTTTGATCCAAAAACTAATTCAACCTTTCAAGTCAATGGCCAACGTTTAAAGCCCTATTATGATCATACGCCTAATCTTCCGTCTGAATCTTTTAATTTTACTAAGCCAGCCACCCTTGATCACTAATGCACACTACGCCCGGCTGAATGGCATAAAAGATAGTACTGGATGGGAGGTAACCCATCATTTTTTCCTGCTTTCTTTTCCTTCTTTTTCTAGGTTTTGATCATCCTAAACTCGACTGTTCTTCACTAAGGTGATCCCTTTTCCCTCCTAATGCATGAGGACATTGCATATCTTAAGCATGGGGGGGCGTTTTTAAAATTTGAAGATTGATTTAGGATTTTCAAAACCTAAAAAAAAAAATGAATTTTTCTTTAGTAATTTTATTTTCCTGCTTGCATACCCAAAAACAAATATAAAGGTTGAAAACCTTTTGAGGAAAAATTTTGAAATCGGGACTAAGGTTGAAAAACTCACTTTTGGAACAATGGGATTTAATCTTTAACAAACTAGGGATGAGGATGCGGATCTGATCATTAGAATTTCAGGATCTATTTTTAGACTAGATTAGATATCCTTCTCTAAAATTCCACCTAAACTCATGATATTTCAGGTGACTTGATCCTATTTTGTAATGTGGAAAGTATTTGGCTTAGTTTTTGATTTAAAAACTTGCATTTCTTGAGGAACTTTTTGTGTCAATTTTCACACACAAGCCAACACTTAAAAACAACTAAAAATTTGAAAAACTCCCATGTTTGGACTTAATAAAAGTCTAAAGCAGATCATTGGTTTGAGTTTCCACTACCGAGAAGGAGGAAAATGCCTCCTTTGAGGACGCGATGTCAACATGTTACCGCCTCGACGCTGCTCCATATCTATATTTCATATCTTTAGATGGATCATTAAAGTGCATCTTAGCAGCTCAAGTGTCTTGGACGGTGCTCTACCTATAGTGTCGGAGTAAGAGCTTGAGTTTGCTTGAAGCGCCCCTTTACACCGCATTGTACTTTGGGGTTGTGAGCTCCTAGGTGGTGTCATGGACAGTGCTATCCCGAAGTACTGGCGCTAGAGCCCCCTCGAGGATTGGTAACGGGAATGATGATCCCAACACATCTATTGTAAGACTAAGCTAAAAATAAGCATGGAGGAGAAAAAAAAAGTAATAATAAATAAATTAACACGCCCTTATAAATGTTGGCTTTTCACAGTCACGGACACAAGGTTTTAAAGGATTTTGCAAGTTGCGAATCATATTCATGAGCTAGAAAAATCCTAAAAATAAAAATTTCAAGTCATCTAAATTAACAAGGGGTTAATTTATGAATTTTCTGAAGGATATATTGATCTCGTTTTGTCTAATGGTTGGATCTGAAACAAATCCCGATGTTTTTCTTTAGCAAATCCAGTACCTCCTGTGTTTAAATCAACCAAGGTCCCTTAATCTCTTTCTCCTCAAAAGTAGAAAAAAATTCGATTTCCTAAAAATTCCGTTTTCCAAAAAATTTCAAGTTTTGCTAAGAGACTAGCAAAAGATAAGCATGGGGGTCTGATAAATGCCAGTTTATCATCATTCCTATGCATCAAAACAAACCTAGCTCTTAGGATTTTACTCTGCAAACAGATTTTTAGGCTACATTTAGGCATTAACTAGGTTTGACATGGATTACATTTTCTTTTGTTGTTTTAATGTGCTTTTGTGAGTGTTAGGGATGAACAAATATACAGATCCCTAAAACCCTAGCACTCAAGAAGGCAAATGGTGAAGTAGGAGCTCAGACTAGCTAGAACCCAGCTCACTTGAACTAGGGTTAGCTCATCACAGCTCCATTCAGCTAATCTCAGCTGAATGGTAGCTCAAGAGAGTTCATCTTAGCTCCCCCTAGCTCAAGTCAGCTCAGATCCAGCTCAACGTAGTTGAGTCTAGCTCATTTTAGCTCCCACAAGTCCACAGGGAGCTCTAGCTAGCTCAGCTGAGTTGACTGGAATTCTCCACAACTCAGATCCAGTGACATCTAGCTCCACTCAACTCAAGCCAGCTGAAGAAGAACTCATCCCAGCTCAGGAAGCTCAAGACCAGCTCCTGGGGACCCAACTTAGCACAAGATAATTGAGCTAAGCTACCTTAGCTGTCTCAACCAGCTCAATCCTCCCTGGGAGCACCAGACCCAGCTCACCTCAGCTCCATTCAACAGAAGCCAACTTACTTTAGCTTGGCTTAGTAGCTAGCAAAGAACTAGCAAGCTAAGCTAGCTAGAGTAGCCCCATGTTGACCTCTTCAACAGCTGCCAGCTCCACTTCAGCTCCGGACTCTTCAGAACCAGCTCCTCCCTCCAAACCCTAGCTCCAACACCTCCTCCTCTACTCCACCATTAGCTAAGCTAGCTTATCTTAGCTTAGCTATGCTCCAGCTTCCTTGGCTTGTACCACCCAAAAACCCTACCTAACAACTCCACCAACTAGCTCCACCTAAGCTCCACATAAGCTAAACCTATTTGGAGCTAACCTAGCCTACCCACCACCTCCAAAAGACACCTAAAAGTGGTGCCAAAACCACCCTAACTACCCCCTTGTTGGAACCACCTTTCCCTCCAAAAATCCCCTTCATCTCCACCACACATCTCCCCTTAAACCCATCTCCACCCTCCACATAATCCCACCATCTAGAAACCTCAAAGTTGGCACCAACCCATGGCATCTCTCCATGGTTGGTGCCAGTTTTAGGTGCCTCTTGACCAACCCTAACTACCCCCCTTACACCCCTTAGGTGGCACCAACCATCCTTAACCCTAGGATCGTCTAACCACCTCCATCCTCCCATCTTAGCCCTACATTTCAAGAGGCACTTTAACCCCTCATCCTACCCTATAAAAAGACCACTACCCACCACTATTCAAACCATCCTTTGCTAGCAAATTCACTCTTATATTCTACCTAGAGCCCACGCCCAAGAGATAAGAAGAAGAAGAAGATTAAGGGGATATTCTATCCCCTTGGTGCCTTCCCCTTTTCCCTTCTCTCGTGAGCCACGCCAGCCAAAGGAGAAGCCAGGCAAGGAAGATCTTTGGAGGAGATCTTGAAGGTGGTCCACGCCAGCTTGGAGGAGCATTTGAGGGTGGTGCACGCCCACCTCTTGGAGGAGAGCATTTAAGGTGGTAGCATCCACCTTGGAGGAGCTCTCAAGGAAGGAGAAGAAGGAGGCCCTCTTTTCAAGCCAAGGAGCAGCTAGGCTTGGAGCAAGAAGACTCTCTTCTTCACCAAATTTTGCAAGAAGATTTGTGTTTCTTTTATTGCTTTTAAATTTTTTCATTTCTAGTAGAAGCATTCCTCTACTTGTCTTTGAAAAGAACACAAATTCTAATTACTCAAACTGCCTTCTTTTTTAATTTCCTATTGCAATTGTTTCTGTTGTTCTAGCACTTATTCTACTTCCACTCCCTAATTACTCTAGGCCTCCACTTGCCTAGAGTGAGCTTAGGTAGTGGACATTTTAATCTCTTAAGTTTCAGCTTAGCATTTTAGGTGTTAGCACTCTTTCGTCACAATTCGCACTTTGCCCATATTATTTCAAAACACAAAAATATATATATATATTTAAAATACCAAAAAGAAAGTTGAGATTTATTTTTAGCAAGAGAATTGAATTGCAATTTTTGCCTCCTTGGATGGCCCTAGATACTCCCCTATCTAGGATATAAATTTAAAACCGTATGCGAATTCGCGTGTTACAATGACATTAAAAACCCGCTTTTACAAATCACGTGATATTTCGCATCAAGATACACCTTTAGGCAGAACTCTCTTTTTAAGGTCACCTAGAGGTGTAGAAACCCGAAGTTCGTTCTAATTGCCGATCAACGAGTCTATCACATTCACTATAAGTTGCTTAGAACTTAGGGTTTTCATCAAATCTTGGGTGAGTTGAATGGCCGTAGAAAGTCACTCTTTAACCCTAAACTCGAAAATCCAAAAAAATTAGAAAAGAAGAAAAAGAGAAAAAGAAATTTTTCTTTAAATAAGGCGAGGGCTTGAAGCGGTCTGCATTTTGGCAGATACCCAAGCGCTGTTGTGTCTTTGAAAGTTTAGATCCTAAGTAAAAATTTTCTTAATATTGAAAATAACTTATGCTCAAGTAATCAAACCTAATTCTTTTATAAATAGCATATAGTTTTTGCTAGGGACTAGCAATAGATAGGCATGGGGGTGTGATGTAAACATGTTTATATTACATAAAATGTCTATTTATGCATGTTCTTAAGCATAGAATTACATTACATACTATAAATATTGCATAACATGCATCATCTTGCATTTAGATTAGTATGAATAAAATGGAAGTTAATTGTCTCCTTTTATGGTCAGGGACAGGGCAATGTTTTATCGGGGCCTCAGATCGAAGATTCAACCATACAGATCTGATCAGGGCAACGATTGGAGTTCAACGACTCCAAGATTGCCCTAATCGGATATCCGTAGCATCAGATAGAGACTGAGGAACCCCAGAAGATCAAGGGCCAATATGGTGTTAATCCACACTTCAGACAACAAATCTGACCACACGGATGGATTCAGATTGACGATCGCAGCCTAACAGCGTGAAAATTGACTCAATTCGATACCTGTGGCATCATCTACATCACCCAGAAGATGGACGGCCAAGATGGTACCACGTGGCACCATCTCAACCACCCAACTAGCCGCACGCATCCGCTGAAGCACCTCGCACCAACGCTTCTCCGCTGTTGGATCAAGATCCAACGGCTGCGAGGCACGCGCGCTTAAGTTAAGCGCTCAACACAAATGCGCCCATAGTGCGTTGGTCAAGCGCCTTAACGCGAAGTTGAGACGCGGGATCGAGACCCCGCACGCCTCAATTGGAGCGAGCGTGCGAGCGTGATCGACCGCACGATGGAGATCTAGTGGCCATGCGCACCCAATCGGCTGAACGTGCCATCGCACGCCCCCGCGTGATGGGGGATCTCATGCACTGAAGCATGCGGATGAGGCGCGGCGAGGAGAGCTCTCAGCCGTTCGATCTCACAATCGAACGGTTGAGATTTGAAGGACGTGAACATGCGTTGAGGCCGAAGAGGCGAACAGGACCGCGTATGCCATCCACAAAGGCCACGTTCAAGCCTTTAGTGACGAATTTATCCATCACTAAAGGTCCTGAATTAATGATTTTCAATATGTAATAACCAAAATGCCCTCACTCCTTGCAACTATAAAAGGAGACCCCCTTCATACAAAATTCTCATCCCTTCCTTCTCTTCTCTCTCTCTCCAAAGCTCAAGAGAAGCTTGTCCCACACCCAGGATGCTCCTCAAGAGATAAAGTCAATTTTTCGCCCCCATTTCGGAAGCGGATCCTGCGACAACGATGACGTGCTGCCTTGTTCCCGTTCTTCCTACCTCGACCTCCTTCTTCCCACTCCATTCCTCGTCTTCCATGCATCATCCCGTCCGGCTTGTCCTCCAAGCAATCGTCGAGGAGGATAACTTCTCTATCCCATTCCTTTTTCCTGCTTTCTAGAGTAGAATTTTCCTGCTTTCTAGTGTAATAGTTTTCCTGCTTTCTAGTGTAATTTCTACCTTGCTTAATTTTATAAACATTTTGAAGTATCAAGTGAATGTTTTCTCTCTCTCTATCTCTCTTATTCTGATTGTTTATAGTGCTTCATTGTAATTACTCCACTTTTCAACAAAGACACGAAAAAAATATAATTGCAAATTTAGATCGACGTAGCCTCCCTGAGTTCGACCCAAAATTTCTATTCAGTATAAATTTTATTTGTTGAACATGAGTTCTTCACTATTCAAATTACAATAATAGGTTTTCAAAACCAAATTCGATAGCGTAATAACCCGTCGCTTCAACGGTACTCCGATTATAATTAGGTCGCAATCCATCCTAAGGATCAAGAGAAGACTACCTTCACCTGCCCCTTCAGGACATACGCATTCCGAAGGATGCCGTTCAGTCTCTGCAATGCACCCGCTACTTTTTAGCAGTACATACTTGCCATATTCTCAGATATGGTAGGTGAATACCTTGAGGTCTTCATGGATGACTTCCCGATATTTGGAGAATCTTTTCATGATTGCCTCCTGCACTTGGTCCAAATCCTCAGGTGGTGGATCGACGTGAATTTGGTTCTTTCCTGGGAAAAGAGACACTTCATGATACCTGAGGGAATTGTCCTGGGACACCTCATCTCTGAAAAAGGCATCCAGGTTGATTGAGCCAAGGTGAATCAGATTTCCAAACTCCCTATACCTAGCTCAGTCAAGGACATCCAATCCTTTCTAGAGCACGTCGATTTTTACCGTCGATTCATTCCCAATTTTTCTAAAATTATGCGCCCCCTAACTAATCTTCTATCTAAGGATGTCCCCTTTGAAATCACAAAGGAGTGCACTCAAGCGTTTGAGATCCTATGTGATCGAGTTACCCAAGCACCTATCCTGCAGTCCCCTGATTGGTCTCAACCCTTTGAGTTCATGTGTGATGCATCTAATTATGCTGTGGGTGCAATACTTGGGAAAAAAATAGACGAGAAACCCGTGGTCATCTACTACGCTAGCAAGACACTTGACGAGGCTTAGCGTAACTACACAGTTACTGAGAAAGAGCTGCTAGGTGTCGTAATTGGCCTGGAAAAATTGAGATCTTATCTTTTGGGTTCCCATGTTATCGTTTACTCAGATCACACTGCAGTGAGGCACCTCCTCGCGAAGAAGGATGCAAAACCTTGACTAATCCGATGGATCTTGCTGTTGCAAGAATTCGATCTTGAGATTAGCAATAAAGCGGGAAAATAGAACGTGGTAGCTGACCATTTGTCCCATCTTCCTTCTTCCGTCATTGACCCATCTGGTCCGATCACCGAGCATTTTCCAGACGAGCACCTGCTAGCCATTCACAATCTCCCATGGTTTGCTGATATTGTAAATTACTTGGTTACAGGGAAAGTTCCGCTAGATTGGGCAACTTCCAAGCGGGACAAATTGGTTGCCGAGGCCAAGTACTATATTTGGGAGGAACCATACCTTTTCCACATTGGCAATGATTAGGTGATCCGAAGATGCATTCCTGACGACGAGGCCAATAATGTTATCTCATTCTGTCACGACCAAGCCTGTGATGGCCATTTCTCTGGGCATAAAACCGCAACGAAAATTCTCCAGTGTGGATTCTTTTGGCCCACATTGTTCAAAGATGCACAAACGTATTGTAGGGCATGCGCTCATTGTCAGACCCTTGGAAACATGGGCTCGCAGGATGTGATGCCCTTGAACCCGATTATTGTGTGAGAAATCTTTGACATATGGGGAATCGATTTCATGGGACCCTTTTCTGGATCTAACGGCTTCGAGTACATTCTACTCGCTGTTGATTATGTCTCTAAATGGATCGAACCTGTCCCCACGAGAACTAGTGATCATAAAGTTGTCCTCCGATTTATCCAGAAGAACATCTTTACTAGATTTACGGTTCCTAAGGCCATCATCAGCGATGGCGGGTCTCATTTTAACAATGTGCACTTCTAGTCCATGATGAAAAAGTACAGGGTGTCGCATCGTATCTCGACTCCTTACCACTCCTAGACTAATGGACTGGCAGAACTATCGAATCGAGAGATCAAGAAGATCCTTCAAGTCCTTGTTTGGTTTGATAGGAAGGATTGGTCTACTCGCCTTTCAGAAGCCTTGTGGGCCTATAGGACCGCCCGCAAGACCCAATTAGGCATGTCTCCCTTCATATTAGTGTACGGAAAGGCATGTCACCATCCCATTGAGATGGAAAACAAGGCTTATTGGGCAGTACGGAAGTGCAATCTAGATCTAATGAGGGCTGGAATACACTGCCGGTTGCAATTGAGAGAGATCGAGGAACTACGCAATGATGCGTAAGAGAACTCACGTATCTATAAATAGCAGGTTAAGGCCTTCCATGATAGGCACATTGTACGAAAATCTTTCCACCACGATCAAAAAGTTCTACTCTTTGATGCCAAACTCAAACTGTTCCCAGGAAAACTCAGATCAAAATGGATTGGACCATTCTTGGTGAGACGAATCTTTGAAAATGGAGCCACTGAAATTAGCGAACTCAGCCTTGATTCTGAACCATTTGTCGTGAATGGTCAGAGACTTAAACCGTTCATCAAACTCACAGACTCAAACTTGGCTGAGGTATCTTTTGCCCTCCATTCTCCCTAAGCTCATTACGCCCGGCTGATGGCGTTAAACTCAACGCTTAATGGGAGGCAACCCATCATCTTTTTTGAAAAACCCGAAACCCATCTTGCTGCATCTTATGCTGAACTCATATTACACTTTAGGATTCGTCCATTAGAACAGCCGACTCCACCTCTCGTACCCGTACCTGAGCTTTAAATCGTCCGCAACAGTCACCCTGACCTATCCACCCACCCAAAACCTTTTCTATTGTACGATCTAAGCTGAATTCGAACCCACCTAATTTACAATGAGGACATTGCAAATCATAGGCATGGGGGATATTAAAGTGCAAAACGTTGTGAAAATCACCTCAGAAGAAAGGGTTTCATCAAAAAAATTACATATTCCAAAAAAAACCAAAAAAATAAAAAACAAAAAAAAATGGAGAAGGGAGGAAATTTTGAAAGATCAATTTGCATATCATTTTTAAAGAGGAAAAGGGGAGGTGATATAAATGTTAAAAAGGAACACAATTTGAAACAAAAAGAGATAGTCATTAGTAAAAGATTAAGGAATCTACTTAGTTCTAGACCAAATCAAAAGAAAGAAATAAAAAGACAAAAGTGCTAAGGGATAAAAGAGATTAATATGAATGCTGATCTTAGGCCTCTTGGGCTGTGATTTTAGGCTTAAAAATTCAAGTATCCATTAAGATCTGGATAGTCAAGAGGTTGGGGAAAATGTGAAGCTTAAGTATTAGGTCTAAGACTTAGCGATTATTTGGCCTCATTAACTGACCTCTGGTTTGCGGGACTCGATAGCCTAAGCACCCCAATCCACACATAGTCTGGTTCAGTGCGCTTAATTATCAAAATCATGCAAATGCGTTAAATCTGTTCTGAAAAAAAAAAGCTACCTAGATTAGGAGCGGTTGATCAACACAAGTTGATTTGGAAGAGTTCCCGATGTAGAGAGGTGGGAAATTCCCTTCAAATATGCGTAATAACATATCGTCTCCTCGGTGCTTTTCTCCTAGGATATCTAAATATCCTACTGGGGGCATGGGCGGCATTATCACGAAAAGTCGATTGCTAGGGTCTGGATTTAGCTACAGAACACCATGGGTGGGATTATCCCAAAATCTCGAAAGCCAGGGTTCTGGGGGTTGCCATGGGCGGTGCTATCTCAAAGCATCAATTGCCAGGGACCCTACGAGGATTGATGGTGGGAGCTAGGAATCCGATACAGACCGTGTTGTGAAGTCAATCCGAAGCTAGAAATAAAGAAAGAAAAGAGAGAGAAAACTCTCCAAAAATTAAAAAAAAAAATCTTCTATCTCTCTCCCTCTTATAAAAACTCACTACAAACTGAACCTGGGCTAAAACATGTTACAAGCACGAGTGCTTTAACCGCGAAGTTCAATGAACCTTAGGTTAGTTTCTGTGGACCTTAGAAACCTTCGCTGTCACACCCTAAAGAAATTTAGGGTTTAACACCCTCTACCTTCCCGCTGAACACACCCACTGTCTGCCCTCATTCGCTACACTATCAGCCCTCCACACATGCATACACACCAAACCACGACCACCGTTGCACTCGTCGTGGTCCAACAAACCTTTTGAGCATACTGACTAGGGTGTTTAGCCCGTGTTCTTGGTTTTAGGTTGCCATCGGAGCTCTGTCACTGCCGCTTCCTTCTCCAACATCATTCAAGCTCCGACGGCCGTGTTCTTCGCCAAATCCATGCCAGGCGACGTGTAGTGACGCCAGGATCTGCCCCAGGTCCTGGACTAAAGACCATAACAACTCCTTCGCCTTCAATTGGAAGCATTACCTCCTGCAGCTGCACATGAAGAATAGGGGGACAACATAGTCCCACCTCGTTTACTAACGAGTGCACGAAGGCACATAGTTGAAAAAGTGACACTGCCTTATTGCCTCAATAGCATGGGGTGATGTCCCCTCTCACGTGCCCACGCACGCCCTCACCCGCTGCCACACCACGTGGGTCTGGGCTTTGAATCGATTACCCGTATACCCTCCTAATTTGAGAGAGAAAAGGAGAAAAAGAGAGGAGAGAGGGAGGGTGCTTTTCTCTGCCACCCTCCTCTCAACACTTGTGAGATCTGAGAGAGGCCTTTGCCTCTGCTGGCATGCTGAGTCCTATGCTATGCCTTCTCTGAAGCTAAGGGAAAAAGAGAAAGAGAAGAAAGAAGAGAAGAACTTGAAGAAGAAGAGGCCTTTGCCTCTGTTAAGGCATCTGAGTGCCTATTCTATCATCTGATATCTGCTGATACCTAAGTTCTGTTGATTAAATTGCTTTGAGTAGCTTGCAAAGGTTAACATTGTAGGGTAATTTGATGATTCAAATCACCATTTTACTCTCTCTTCTTTTTGCATTATTAACATCAAATTTCATTTATATAACATTCTTGTTTGAAATTCTTATATTGCATTAGAATTACGATCTTGAGAAGTATTTTGTCAATTGTTCCCTGTGTTCAACCTTGGATTTCTTTTGAGTAATAAATATTATTTGTTTTTCACACTGATTCTATCTATACTACAACGCGATGATTTTAAACCCAATTTAGAGCGTATAAACACTTCGTCACCTTGGGTTTGGTTCCCAAGGCCCAACTAATTTAAGTCTTAAAGACCTCCTTCCTTGCATACAAAAACAACAAGGGTTGGTGTAGCCAAGGCAAACAAGGCTAAGGCCTTATTAAACAAATTGGTCCTTAAAAAATCAGATGACCAGATGTTTCATTACAGTTTAAATTCTTGAAGAAAATTCATCAAGAAACCAACTGAAAATTATCTCCACTTCTAAGCTAACCCGGCCAGTCTGTTATGAAGGGACTAAGAGGAAGGTTCTTCCGTTGGATTTTGCCTCTAGGTCCTTAATACCCCTTAGCCGTGATTGTTTAACACTACCCCAAAGCTAGACACCAGGTTTGGCCAAAGAGTTTGAGACCACCTAGTAGTTAAAAGACGAATGTAGGTTATTAAGATATTCTTTTCAATTTTTAACCTTTTCTTCAAATTGGATGTGTGGTGAGTGGTCCATAAGGTGACTCGACTCACCGATTAGTCATTGGATTTGATTGAGTCCAGGCTAATCCAATGTGGTCTCTAAATATAACCCTAATGGTTAAACCTAGGGTTCATGTAGTTTGACTAAGCATATCACAATCAGATTCAAAATACTCCCTAAGATGCAATTAGAATCCAAATGACATAAAAATTGGCAGGAAGATTCTTTTTCAATAAAACTTTCAGAGAATATTTTTTCAAAATTCTTACTATACTAAATAAATAAATATGAATTTTTAACTAACAGGGGATCAGATTTGGAATTTTGACCCCGTGTTGGTTTTCCTTTTTGAAACAATATCCAAGGTGATCCTATAATTTAGGAAAAATATGAAAATTAAAGCCAACTTGATTATCTTTCAAACCCCACCATTTTTGGGTCAATCCAATTCGTGTGTCCTTTGGAATTAGTTTTTGAAGATCAGAAAAATTTAGATTTTAGTCTGCTTGACCCCGTACACTTCGTAAATTTTTTAAAATTCCCAAAATTGAATTTTTTCAAGGTAACAGTGCCATTAGAAAGATAATTTGAAAATATAGCATCTGCTTGAATTTCAAAATTTTTGGATCACTAGAAACATGGCAAATAATTTTTCAAATTCACATCAAAACTCTGGACGAATTTCCAAAAATAACAGCAAGGCTTTTTAAAGTGTTTTCAATCCCAACTAAGCCTTTTCACCAATTTTCTTTTTTTGTGAAATTTTTTTTTTCAAAAATGAATATAATCTAAGTGATGGTGTGTACTTGAATTTCTTCAACTACGCTCGATGCATGCACAGAATCCGTGTTTCATACCTACACACCAAAGACAATACAATAAATGAGATATCAAATCAAGAATCGCCTTGCCTCCCCAGCAACGGCACAATTTTGTCAAGTCCGTGAAAATGCTTTTTCAAAATACTGGCGTTGTAGTATAGTACGAAAATAAATCGATAAATAACTATAACGAGATTTAGTAAGTCCTGGTCAAACTCAGGGAGGCGAAAATAGGACTTGATTTAATAACGATCTAATCTAACTAGAACTAAAACAATAAGCAAGATAGATAAATGATATAAAGCAAATCAACTCCATTCAGATAATAATCAGGCAAATTTCCATCTAGTTGAATGTTTGATAAGAAGAATAAGTAGAACTAAATTAAAACAACTAGGACAAAAGCTACTACAACTAGAACTAGAAAAAAAATGACTATCTATTCTACTAGAACAAGGGCACCAAGGAGTGCTCCTTGGTGGTTTTTGGAGAGGCATGGAGGAGCAGCAGTGGTGCACCAACGGTGGCCTTGGTGGACGTCTCAGAGGAAGAGAGTTATTCAAAGGAGAATGGAGCGGGAGATGTGCGAAGGCAAAATTACCTCTCAAATGAGGTGTCTGGGTCCTTTCTATAGCCAAAGTGAGCGGCAAAATGGGTTTCTTTAGCCCCCCAATCCGTACAAACACTTTGGAGCAACAAGAACCGTCAATCTAGCAATCTACAACTTCATATTACATCCAAAATGCCTGCACATGTGCCTTCATCGCACACCCAACACACTCTCGCACCAGATCGCACCACGTGGTGCATGCTGTGCCACCCGATCCATCGCCTGGCTGCTCATCGCCCGCACACGTGCTCTTTCAATCTCGACCATCTGATCGCAACGATCGACAACTAAGATCACACGCCACTATCGCCTCACCACTCCCCATGTGCATTCACACTGAAACAGCACGTCAGCTCGCGCGTGTAGAACCAACATGCACTCATGCACCACACATCTCATCCCGCCTCACTTGATCTTGATCATGAGACTCAATTTCAGTCGTGCACCATTGCCTTTGATTTTCCTGCATTTCACGTCTTGGTCGCATGCTCCGCATTAAGTTTGAAGGTTGTGACCAACGCGCTACGCGTGCAGATAGTTGCTGCCTTTCATTTCCACATGCGTCGCCCTCAGCCGTTGGATGAAGATCTAACGGCTGAGATGAACTCCTTTGATGAAGAACGCGGGGAAGAGGATGATGTGGCTCACTCATGGCCATTAGATGACGATCCAAAGGCCTTATGCTTCTCTTCAATGGCTGAGGGTGTGATAGAGGGTCACTAGGATGTCACCACATGGAGCCATCCTAACTGTCCATCTTTCTGCCTTTGTAGTTACTGCTACAAAGCTCCAATTGAGGTGATTTTTGCGCCATCAGACTGCAATCGTCACCGTGAGTCCATCCGTACAATCGGATTTATCATCTGCAACCCCGAATCATCTGTAATTATTATTGCATATCAATTAGAACATAAAAATAGTATTATTATTTACATAGCTACACAAATCAACTACTATGCAAAATATGTTGCCCATGCATGCATTATTCCTAAGTTAAGTTAGGATCTAAATTAATTTAGGTGGATTAGGTCCTATGATTGTTGTGCAATCACCTAACCACCATTAAGTTGGCACCAAAAAGCCCCTCATGTCCCTCCAAAAGTGGTGCCAATTTAAGCCCCCATCACAACCCTACACCTACCCCTTTTGGTCCATCACCACCCTCCATTCTTGGCGCCAAACCTTTAACCCTTAACCACACCTAACTCCACTCCAACCCAACCCTTAACTAAGCCTCTCCACACCCTCCGAATTGGCACCAAATCTCCCTTAAATCCCAGCCCTCCATACCACTGTAACTCCCATCTAAACCCTCCACATATGGCCCCTACCAGAAGCACCAAAGTTGGTGCCAACATGGTGGTTTACAACCACCATGGACAGCCACCAAAAGGGTGCCTCCAACCCTTAACTACCTCCCTTCAAAATCCTTGAGTTGGCACCAAGAAACCTTGGCCCCTGGATCACCTAGCTACCCCCCAAAACCTATCCTAACCATCCACCTACTCCATGCCAACATCTCCCATCACCACTCTTACAAATACCCCCCATAACCACCACCATACCATTTCCTCCCTTAGTCTAATTGCCATCCATATAACCTACATCCCATGGCCAACGAAGAAGAAGACAAGAAGATCAAGGGGGCAACCACCTGCCCCCTTGGTGCCTTCTCTCTCCACACCCTCCCAATTGGCACCAAATCTCCCTTAAATCCCAACCCTCCATACCACTACAACTCCCATCTAAACCCTCCACATATGGCCCCTACCAGAAGCACCAAAGTTGGTGCCAACATGGTGGTTTACAACCACCATGGACAACCACCAAAAGGGTGCCTCCAACCCTTAACTACCTCCCTTCAAAATCCTTGAGTTGGCACCAAGAAACCTTGGCCCCTGGATCACCTAACTACCCCCCAAAACCTATCCTAACCATCCACCTACTCCATGCCAACATCTCCCATCACCACTCTTATAAATACCCCCCAAAGCCACCACCATACCATATCCTCCCTTAGTCTAATTTCCATCCATATAACCTACATCCCATGGCCAACGAAGAAGAAGACAAGAAGATCAAGGGGGCAACCACCTGCCCCCTTGGTGCCTTCTTCCTCTTTCTTCCTCTCCTTTATGCCAAGCCAAGGAGGAAGAGCTCTTCATCCAAGGAGGGCAGCCAAGCATTGAGGAGTAATTTATGGTGGATGTCCACCCTTGGAGGAGCATTTTTGGAGGAGACCTAATTGAAGGAAGAAGCAAGGAGGCATCTTCTTCAAGCACGGGAGCCACTGAGCTTGGAGCAAAGACTATTCTGAGCTTCATTTGGAGGACATTTTACTTCTCTTCATCTTTCTTTATCCCTTGTATTAGCTAGTATTTTAGCATTTTTGTAGTAACAAGCATTCAGCTACTTGTATTTTATTTTGCTAGTAATACAAGAGTTCCATTGCCTTCAAATTCTTGCTTGTAATCTTAGTGTGCTTTTCATGTTCTAGTTGTTTAGTGCACCACACAACTCTCTTCTAATTACCCCAGGCACACTTGCCTAGGGTGAGCTTAGAAGCGAGGACATCTCTTGTGACTTAGGTTAGTTGATAGGCATAGTTTTAGCGTAATCACCTTCACTTTCAAGTGCCCGTTATTTTGAAAACTATAAAAACAACAAAATCAAAATTACAAAAATACAAATTGCAGATTTGAGAGGCGAGAGAGAGAATCATTTTTTATGACTAAAAATTTGGCCTCCTTGGATGACCCTAGATACTCATCCTATCTAAGTATTATAAATTTAAGAGTTGATTGCGGATTTACATGTACAACACTATTTCACATATTTAACAAAATGCGCATTTCTTCTATCCTTTTTGTCATCGTTGCTGGGGAGGCATGGCTTAGTCACATCTTTTATCTCTCTCTTGCTTACTTGTTCTTCACGAATTTTGTGTTTTATTTTGTTTAGGTGTGAATCAAGAGCGGGAGTGGGAATTGGAGCACTTGGAGCAAAAGCTTCAAGTTTCTTTTCTTCCTGCATACTTTAGGTAAACACCCCAGACCATTACCTTTCAAAATCAAGAAAAAACAAAAATCTCTAAAAAAATATTTAAATTATCAAAAAATTCAAAAACAAGAGAAATTTGGGGTGGTGGATCCCTAAAATTCATTGTATTGCTTGTTTGCTTAACTTTTCCACCACCTTTGCCTTACTAGTGTCTGATTTTTGAAAATCCAAACTTTTATCATGATTTTCAAAAATCAAGTTAGGGCACTTAGGAGTTTCCTAAAATCATCAAATTTCATCCAGGGAAGTCCCTTTGAGTCAAGAACTGCGAGTCCAATTTTCAAGCAATTTTACCAAATATAAAAAATTAAAAAATTCACGGACTGAACAAGGGTCAGGCTTAGTTTCCTTACTATTTTCTTACTATCCATGAATTTTATAATTTTTATACTCATAAGATTTGGGTAAAAACTTAGATTGCAAGAAACCTTGAGAAATTATCTACATCATATAAAACTTTTTAGGCCATTTGAGGTTTCTGGAGAATCAATTCCTCGAATCTATCAATTCTGACTCTTAACACCAGTAAGAAGAAAATTTCCAAAAAAATATCAAATGATTTCCTAAAATCCAAAAAAAATGAATTTTCAATTCCTTGTTTGATTTCCTATTAGGTGGTGGTGGTGTTTGTCTTGTTTGGACCACCACCTAAAAAGATTTTGAAAAGAGATTCTTTTTTAGAAGTTGTATACATAAGATTTTCACATTGGGGTTTTTAATTTTCTCTCATAGTCACATCAATTTTTAAGGAATTGACCTCCACCAACAATAATTTGTTTGATATTATCATGTGAAACTTCAAAACCTTGATTGAATCATTAACAAGAGAGAATCTTAAAAGACATTAAATCTTTATCAAAACCCTAAACCACTTTAACAAAAAAATCCTTGTTTGCAAAACCTATTTGATTTGGCTTAGGCATCACTTCTCACCCAATTTGCACACAGCAAATAAAAGAAATAATTAGGCATTACCCCAATTAATGCCCATCACATTCCTTGTGCATTTTAAGCTCCTAGACTTGATTAAAATTTGTAGCAACTTAACTCCTAAGGTTCCATCAAACTTAGGTTTGCTACCTAAGTTTTAAGATTTCTTTAGTTTCTATTAATTCCTTCATCTATATCTGGTACCAGGCTGAGGGGTAGTGTCAAATGACCAGGCACAGGTTTATACAAGCCCCCAGTGATTTTCCTGGGGCATGCTTAGGCCCAACCCTCCCTTTATTCAGCCTAGCTAGATTTATTAAGGGAAAGGTTATCCAGTTTTGATTTCTTATTTTCTAGGTAAACCAAGTCTTAGGAAATTTTAGAGAGTCACCTTTAAGTTAGGTCTAGAATTTTGCATTACTTGATTGCACACTTCTTCTCATATCTCCCTCATCTCCTTCCTGTTTCTTCCATTGTATGCACCAGCGACGATCCCAAACTCCACACTTGAAGGGACCACTTGATTTTGCCCCCCACACAAAAAGATCTCTCTTTTTTCATTCTTCCTCTCATTTGCATTATAAAAAAATGGAAAACCAAAAAAATAGGTCCACCAACCCATCAACATCCACATCTCAACCTGCCTCTAACCGACAATCTAACCCACATACTGATTTTTCCATCCCCCATTTACCCAGCCTAGAGCTACATAATGCTGGGAAGCCACAACAACAACATCAAGCCTCTCCACCTAATCCCTCCTCTATGATGGTTGAGCATCTGGCTCAACTACAAGCAAACCAACAATAGTTGGCTAGGACTATAACGAACCCAGCCAACTAAGGGCAAAACCTACCACCCCATCAACAGCCTATCATTCCTCTGTAGGGTTGCTATGATCCTTCCAATTATGAGGACAAACTGGGGGTGGTCATACCAGAAGGGGACTTTGAAATCAAACCGATTGTTCTAAACCTGATTAAGCACTTCCATGGCCTTCCTAGGGGAGATCCATTTAGCCACCTCGAGGAACTCACTCTCCTCGTGCAAACAACCCATTCTCACAATGTGCGAGAAGAGCTTTGGCTGATGCGGCTATTCCCATTATCTCTCAAGGATAAGGTTTCTTATTGGTTTAGAACCATCAGTAGACCTATTACAACCTAGCCTCGACTTAAAAGCGCTTTCCTAAAAGAATTCTTCCACATAGGTCGTACCAATTCCCTACGAATTTTTTTATCTATCACAACCTTCCAACAAAAATCTGGCGAGACTCTACATGATGCTTAGCAACTTGTGCAGATCTTCTACCATGGATTAGAAGATCAACTTCGGCGTTTCATCAACACTTCATGTGGCGACAACTTCTTAACTAAGGATTTCGAAAGTGCCTATGAATTATTCAAGGAAATGAGTGAAAAGTCATTTAATCATGCATCCATGAACACCTTTTGCAGAACTACAAACCCACGGTTCGATGGTCATGAAATAGGTACTCAATCTATCCCCGTTACCTTAGACAATCTCCAAATGATTGCTCACCGACACGACCAGATGCAATTAAATCAGAAGAAAATGGAGGAAAGACTTACCACACCCACCCAGGCTCCACATCTAACTCCGCCTAACATCCTAAAGAGAGAAAATTTGCATAATCTAAATACTGCCCCTGCTGAGTATAATCAGTATTCTGAGGCTTTTTATGGTTCACCAGGGTCCTACACAGACATTAATGCCCAGGTTATGAAAACCCTGCAAGGAATGCAAAGCCAAATGTCAGAAGTAACCCGCGTTGTTACAAATCTGCATAATCAAATTGGGGTTACTTTGACCCAGAGACTGCCAGAACATTTACCATCCTAACCCATACTCAACCCTGTCAATCAAAGGAACCAATACCAAGGCAAGAACTCAAATCAAAACCATACTAATCAGCCTCCAATCAACCCAACATCTCAGCAACCATTAGGTTTTCCACAACAACGGGCCCCTCAACCTCCTCGCGGGAATAACCAAACTGCAAATGCAATTACATTAAGGAGTGGGAAAACCACCACTAATCCTGGGCCTTCACAACAACCTGATGAAACCCACATCATTCCTATGCAAGTTGACTCTCACACCCTACTTAGGAAGAAAAAGACACACAAAAACACAAGATTCAAATCCTATTCCTTTTCCTTAAGCACTACAATCCAATCCTTCTAAGAAAAAAAATCTGAGCCCTCTCACAAAGATCTCATGGACTTATTTGGCAAGTTGAGATAAACATCCCTCTCCTAGATGCCATAAAGTACATCCTTGTCTATGCTAAATATTTGAAAGAAATGTGTGCTCCAAAGCAACAAGCCAAGAGTCTAGGACAGGTGGTCTTTTCCGAGGCAGTAAGCTCAGTTGTACAGAGCAAGGTGCCTCTCAAGAAAAAGGATGCGAGCGCACCACTCATTTCGATTGTCATAAATGACACCACCTTTGATCGCGTCCTTCTCGACTTAGGTGCCTCAATGATAAATACGCATTTGTTCATGATAAAATGCCTACTTATGTCAGTTCGTAAGCTTAACATTGCATTTAGCATTCTGAATAATGCATAACATTCATCATATTACATTTAGGATAATTTATGTAATTTGTATATTAATCTTTACATTTTGTGTGGCCAGGTGACAATGCAACATCTTTACGGGCTTCGGATGAAAAAACCAACCGTATGGATGGATCCAAAATGACAATTGCAGTCCGTCAATGTAAAAACCACTTTGATCAGAGCTCCGTAGCAACCTCTACAAGAAGTTGGATGGCCATGATGGCACCACGTGTCACCATCGCAGCCCTCCAGCTCGACTGAAGTCACCCCTCCCAAGCCACACTCACAAGATCTCGTCCATTGGATTCACATCCAACGATCTCCAAGAGGCCACATCGCCCCTCCTCAGGCTAAGCAGAAAAGAGCTTCACGCGACCTCGACCATTGGATGAAGATCCAACAGTCGTGGGCGCGTGAACCTTAATTCCAAAATGAGACACAAGCTCACCCTCAGCGCATTGGTTAATGCCTTCACCAGCAACACACGGGCACGCAATTGAAGCCTCGCTTGCAGAATTGATTCACTAAAGCCCACGCAGGTGAAATTCATTCATCGATGAGTGATCGAACGGCGAAGGAAGTAGCTACGTGGGGCCATCCAATGTGCGCAATTCACTCATGCGAGATCCATCGCACGGGCGGACGCACGTTTGTACATGTAGTGCGGGCATGATCTGAAGCGTTCTCTTTCGTGCAATCAGAGCCTCTCATCTTCAATCCAACGCTCGAGCTTCGTTCCCACATGATCGTACGTGCGATGGGAGCTGGAGGCATGATCAAAACCATCTGTCTTCAATCCAATGACTGCACGTACGCCTTGCACACTCTAGCAGGGCTCCATTGAGTGCCAGCTGATGTATGAGCTGCGAATCTTCGATCACGGTGCGAGATCAACAGCCAGCGAGGTGAAGCACAATCAGCACACATGATCCAAGGGTCCAACGAAGCACAACTTGCTCCAGCATGATTCAGCGCGTGAACCAGACCTTCTTGCCTAACCAAAACCCTCTCCCATGCCTATATAAAGGTCCACACACACCCCCTTTGCCATTATCGCTACCTAGCTATTCCTCACCTACCCAAGAGCTCCAAGAAGCCTCCCAAGCTCCCAAGAGCTCATTCCCAAGCTCTATGGCCTCCTATTAGTGTAATACTCTCCTACTCCACCAAATATTCAACCTTACCCTCACCCCTTTCATAGGAGACCATAAAGTCCTCCCCTCACCTCCATTCAGGTAGAAGATCACCTCCACCACCTCATCCCTATTCCTATAGCCTGGTCAAGCGGCCCTCTACTCAAATTCTTGCTGCACCTCAACCCCAACATCCAGCACCTCACCTCCTATGACCAAGCTGCCTTCAAGCGCCATCATCTCGCCAAACATCCACTTTGGGAGATTTCCTCTCACCTCCATTTCTTTCATTTTTCTTAGCATATTCTTGCTTAGTGTAATTGTAATAACTATCATTTCATCTTAATATACCAAATTTCCTTCATCTCTCTACTCTCTCTCTCTTTATTTATTTTCAAAAGTAGATTAGCTTAGTTAATTCATTATTCTGATATTCTGTTATTACTTATAAGATATCAAAAAATGACAAAACCCTAAAAATACCAAAAAGGAACAAGGCAAAACACGGATTTCAAAAAATCAAATGTCGCCTCCCTGTGTTCGACCCAGAGCTAACCTTGAGCTTTGGTTATAAATTTTATTTGATAGTGGATTTTTATGCACTACAACAACAGGCTTCTAACTCAAATCTTTTCGCATACAAAATTTATCTCATCACTCTAAACCACATCCCCATGGTCTTATTCGAGGACTTTTAATTCGGTAAATTAAAATCCATTGAGGTTGAATTACAATTGGCAGATCATTCTACCATTAAACCTTAGGGAATTGTCGAGGATGTTATTGTCAGGGCTCAAAATTGTCTATTTCTGATTGATTTTCTAGTTCTTGACATAGAGGTACTTAAGATATTCAATAATGCCCCTATCATCCATGGAAGACCTTTTCTAGCCATCGCAAAAGCTAATATCAATTGTCATTCTGGAAAAATATGCAGTGACTGATCTTGCAAAACTGCTAAGTAATAAAAACACGTTCGTTGTAGTGCAATTTTTTGAGACAGAAATAAAAATAATCAAAACCTCGGTGAGTTCCAGGTTAAACACAGGGAGGCATAAGAACGTTCTAACCTAAATGCAAGAAAATACGAAACAAAATACTGACTAATTTTTTTTGTATTTTTGAATAAAGAGAATGATGGTGAGAAGATGGAAATAATCCAAAATCAATATATATAATGAGAAGGGGGGTGAGAAGGAAGAGATGCAAATAATATACCTTGAAAATAAAGCTATTATTTTTAATAACTAGAGTTCAACTACTACAACTACTAAAAAGAATCACAATAAAAATAGAGAAGAAAGTGATGAGTCGGAGCATGATCCGATTGTGATGGAGACGAAGGTAGGGTTGAGACGGGGACGTAGATGTAGAGGAGAGATGTCGAGAATTGAGAGGAGGTCAAAGGAGCTGTTGATGGGAGGATAATGTTGACGTGAGGGAAGGAATTGGAGATGGGGATTCCCCGAATCGGTGGAGAGAACTTGGGTTTTTACAGAGAGACGTGGGGGAATTTACGTTGGAGGGATAAGTTTTGTTGTGACGTACTTAGCACACGGGAGTCGATTGGAGGGTTACGTGGAGATAGATGAGTTTCGGTGGAATATCCATGGGATGTGTTAGCGGATAGGTTGCATGGGATTTTCGGTGAAAAATGAGACGAGGGGAGTACGTAGATGTGTGGGTGTGGGCTACGCATGGGAACAACGTTTGGTTTGGGAATAGTGTGAATGGGATTTCGGTGGTGTATTTGTTGCATGAGTTTCCGGTGGGAAGGGATTTACGTGAAATTGGGATAAGATGTTGTTACGTGGGTGAGGGGATAAAGGTTATGTGTGGATTTGTCTGTGCATGGTTCGGTAGGTGGTAGGCGGTAGAGGACGTATGAATAGGATTGTTACATGGGTAGAGGACGTATGAATAGGATTGTTACATGGGATTTTCGGTTATTGTGGGGGCGGTGGATGTGGATGGGTCACGTAAGCATGGTTTAATTTGTTGTGTGCATGTGTACTTGCATAGGGAATAGGGTGTGAAAGGCTTGGAGAGTGTTACGTAGTGGGTAAGGAAAGTTACGGTGGAAATATTTGTTGGGTGAGGAAGTTTTAATCGACAAAAAATAGGTGTCGAATAAACGGTAAACTTAGGGGATTTACATTGGTGGCTGAAGAGTGTGATTTTGGTGGTGATTGAGTAGGAAAAATGCATGAGAAGGGTTAAACGTTGGTTAGGATTAGGTGTAAGAAATTGAATTTCTAAACAAGCTTTAGCTAAGGTTTAATCGAATCAAGGTGTAGGTAAGGAAGTGACTCAATCTCTTTATGAAATTTAGCTCAATCTAGTTTCTCCTCCCTATTATGCTTCAATTAGATTTATACCTTACACCTACATACATATAAACAATGACATCAAGGTACCAGATACAAGTAGTAATAAAATTACAACTAAACCCCTAAAAATGCAATATTTATAAAATGATGCCAAGTGACTATTCTAGCCTAATATGATGCAATGTAAACTAATTTACTCTTAAACTAGCAATAGTTAGGCTTAAATTATGTAAATAAATATGGATATATCATATCCTATGCCTATCTTTTGCTAATCCTTGAGCAAATGCAAGAATGAAAAAAATGAATGCAAAATGCATGATCCACGCTAGTTACAACTCGGCCCCCAAAGGACTGATTATCAAGGTATTGACAAAAGATTTCTCATCTTTTTCCAAAAACTTAGATATTCAGGCAACATGAAAATGATGTGATAATAGCCTAAGCAACGGATTCAAGTGAAAAGCCAACACACACTTAAAGTTTGTACTTGACCCTCTATAAAAATTCTAACAGGATAGGCAAACTTTTTCCCTTGGAGATAACATAGCAAGTAATATGTAATCTGACCTTGGCCTTTTAGCTTAGATAGAAGATGTCTGAGTCAAATGTTTCATATTTAGTGGCTCGCACTCATTTGGTGTTACACGTAGCCTAGTACTACATACTCTAGATCTCTAGATCATCAAACAAGTCAACCTAGAGAGAAGCTCAAAACTGTGCTCCCTTTAAGTTCCTTTGAGCTCACTCTTTCTCTTTTTTTTTTCTTTTCTTTTCTTTTTCTTTTTGAGCTCATAATCTCACCAGATTTTGTAAGTGATTCAATATTTGGTAACCTTACATGGCATTAACACTTCAATTAAAGTTCTAATAACTCTATAACCAAGTCAAAATTCCTCAAGCAGTATCCAGGCAGTCAGAAATACTGAAAAAGTAGGTACGGATCATATTTGGTGGATCTCAATGGATATTTTTGCCTCAATGAAATCGACACATAATGAAATCAACACATAAATATAAGTATGAACTTGAACACTTTTTTCATATTTTTTTTCTTTTTTCTCTTTTCTCTTTTTTTCTCTCTCTTTTCTATATATATTTTTCTCTTTTTCTTCTTCTTTCTTTTTTTTTTATACCTATCAATGCAACATACACAACACAAACTTTTATTTACGAGGCATTATTTGGGAATGATGATGTTCAAGAGGATATTATGTGACTTATTTGGTAGAAGTACCTACTCTCGACACTGGGAAGAGATGGATAGGACAAGCATATTTATAACTTTTGACACTAATACCCTCCTTCAACCGAAGATTCCATAAAGGAAGGTCATAAACATCCACCTTAGTTATAGTTTTATTAGAACTCGATCTATGCATATCTGTCTTATTTGGTGGCTCTCAGGTATTCACAAAATGTTCGCACACATGAACTGAGAGTGAAAACTATGCCTAACTCTGAGGTAGCATCATCCAATTATCTAGAACTTAAGAGTCCTCACACTAGATTTAGAGCATCAGTAGACACTCTACTCTCACCTCACAAATGTTTAGTGGATCTAATGAAAGATAATTTGCCTGACTCCCTAACTAACTATCCAAGGGTTCAGGAAAAGAAGCAAATGCTTCTCCTCGACAAACTAAAAATATTTATTGGTTTTCATAAATGATCCATTGTGAAGTCTACGTGCAAGTGAAATAAATGAACTGGATTCTAAACTAAGATATAATTCAAGAAAATCTTCAATAAAAATTCCTTGATAAAAGTACTTTATGTATGAATGCAATATGTATAAATGCTACATATAAATGATTTTTTTTTTCAAAAATGCTATTTATACTTCCTAACGGGATTAGCTGACACAAAATAAGATATGCAATGCCCACCCCTCAATGGCTATTCATTACAATGTCCTCATTGAAATGTATGCAAGAAATTCAAAATGTAATAAGCAAGAAGAGGGGATTTTTTTTAACAAAAGCAGGAGTAAATCTTATTCATTCCCCACTCTCTGTGGGTAGAGAAAAGGTAGGGAGACCAAACCAAAACCTGCCTAGTACAAGAAAGAAAGGACCACGACTCGTGGCTTAGTACAAAACAAATCTAAGAACAAGGGAAAGACACAAATAGCAATAGCATCAAAAGGAGGTGATGACATAAAGGACCTGGAGTCGATCAAGTCTCGTAATACCCTTAGCCCTGTAGGCAAGTTGTATGGGGTCCAAGAGAACTTTCTGATCTCCAGTAGCCAACTCAACAAAAATATGAAGCAAGCGCATTGGCAGTAGGCAAGATATATGTCATGGAATAAATCTGATTCTTGCTTGCCATCAGAAAGTGAAAATCCTTCTTGAGTGACCAAGGAATTGGCACTTTTTCCATGCCACCAGTAGTAAAGTAGCGTGGAATCAGATTCCAAATGAAGCGAGGCAGTCCCATGAATAGTTGCAAGTGAATGAAGGAACAAAATGATAAGCACCTTCTCCTTAAGCATCAAAGGGACCCTACAAGTGGCACCTTTAATGAAATCTCAATGTTGATTATGCAAAACCCAACCTAGATACAAAAAGGAGCCACACCGGCTAACAACAGAATTAATTTTGAACCCATTAGGAGGATGAATCGAGTTCACCACAAAAGTAGAGGGTCGCATTTTCCGAAGCCAAATCCCAATCTCAAATCTATTCCAACCATGAGCCAAAAAAGAGTTGATTTTATTAATAGTGAGCTGGTCATTCCTAAACTTGTTCCTGATAGTCCAGACATTAAACCAAATGAAGGAAATAAGACCCTTGTAAATGCAACCCTTCTAATGCTTGACAGGATATTGCATTTTCCGTAAGAAGAGGTTGGGGCTAATAGGATGGATGACATTCTTAGAGAACGTCCATTTGAAGACGAGTTGGACAAGTTGACTGTTAGAGAATAGGTGAGGAATTGTTTCAATTTGAGGAGAGTGAGGACAACATGAACATTTGGAAGGAAGCAAAAATCCAAGCCTGATGATGTTGTCGTCTGTGGGAAGTTTAAAAAGAAGAATCCTCCAAGTGAGGATAGACAATCTCAGAGGAAACTTAGGACTCCACATGTCCTTAGCAGCAAGATTAACAGGGATATTCTTGAAGAAATTTTGATAAGCAGTGGCAACCATGAAGTTACCAGTAGGATTGGGAGTCCAAATGGGAACATCTTTGTTGTTGTCAAGTATGGCCTTAGATATTTTAGTACAGATGTTGTGTGGGAGATAACCAGAGAGAGGGTGGTTAAGGAAATTATCAATGAGAGAGTTGATAAGACTGGGGCCAAGGGAGAATGATCAAGAAGAAAGTCACACAGAGCAGCATCCCCGATCCAAAGATCCATCCAAAAATCAATATTACCTCCATGAACCTCTCATCGAATCAACGGTTTCATAGAAGAGTAAGTATCCCAAAGAAGCTTAATCCTCAATGGAAGAGTGTGAGTAACAGGAGGGACCTTACCATACAATTGTAACATAAGGGTGGAGTAAGGGGAATTAGATAAGAAGATATTCCAAACTTGATTCATTTTGATAGCAGACACAAAGAGTTTAAGATTGTGGATCCCCAATACACCAGACTTTAGGGGTTGAGAAATCTATTTCCAGGAGATCTGATGTAGACACATTTACTTAAGATAAAATGCCTATTAATGCATGTTCCTAGGCTTAGATATGCATTCCATACTATAAATATTGCATAGCATTCATCATTTTGCATTTAGAATAATTTATGTATATTTTAGGTTAATTCATGTTCTTTTGTGGCCAGGAGAGAAGGAGATTTAATTGGGAGCCTCATATTGACAATCAGACCATATAGATCCGATCAAGACGATGATCGGAGTCCAACACCTTCGAAATCATCTTGATCGAAGTCCCATAGCACCTTATGCAGTTCGAGGAAGATCAACGGCCAAGGGACTATGTCGCAATTCAGAGCTTCAAACGACAAATCCGATCACACAAATGGATTCATGTCGATGATCACAGCCCAACGACACGAAAATTGACTCAATCCGACTTCTGTAGCAGCCCCTACAAAGGAAAGAATATAGACAGCTCAGATTGCGCCACATGGCACTATCCAGGCTGCCCATGGGCGCGTGCACACCACCGCACATGCATAGCACATGGGCGTGTGCGGTAGTGAGTGCACTGAAGCAGCACAGCACGCACAGCATGCGAAGGCAGCGTAGCGCCAATAGGCACGTGCCACACGGGCATGCGAAGCGCACGCACGCGAGCTCCATGCATGGGGCGCATGAGCGGATCTTTAGTGACACTTGCAGTGGATCTTCAGCAACATTTATTGCTATCACTAAATCTCCTAAGTAGGAAATGGATCCTTTCCTCCACTATAAAAGGACCCCTACCCCTCCCATTCTTCTTCATCTCTTCCTTTCTCTCCCACACCACCTCCAAGGCGCTAGAAAGAGCTTGTCCCAAGCTCGGGATGCTCCTCTAGAGTAGAAAACCAAAATATTTTCCTGCCACTCACCCCCATTCGTGGAGCATCCTGTGGTTGTCCTCTCATCACTTCAGAAAGTATATCCTCGCCCCGACGCCGTCCCATCCCACCTTCCGTCCTCCAACGCCATCCTTGTTCATTCTGCTCCTCACCACCTTCATCCGAGCGCCATCAAAGCGAGTCATCCTCAAAGCGACCGTTGAGGGGGATTCTTCTCACTACTCTCTATCTTTTCGCTTTCTAGTGTAGTTTTTCACTTTCTTATATGTAGTTGTAGCAAACATTTGTTTTGAAAGTATATATGATTCTCTCTCTCTCCCTCTCTCCCTCTCCAAGTAGATTAGATAGAAATTATTTCAACTTGATCTCTTACCTTATAAAAATACAAAAAAATTACAAAAGATAAAAACAACAAAAAGAAATAAAATTGAAGCGCAGATTTCACAAAAATCAACGTTGCCTCCCCTATGCTCGACCCGGGACTCCCTTTCGAGTTTCAGTTATAAATTTTATCTGGTTAGCGAATTTCTATGCACTACAACAATGGATTTCCAACTCAAATCTTTTCACGTACGAAAATCAACTCACCAAGATCCAATGATGATGTTTATCCATATCCGTGTCACACCAAAAGAAGGAAGCGAAAATAGAATCCAATTTCGTGAGGATGGAGTTCGGAACATCAAGGATAGAAATGATATGAATCGGGATAGAGGAGAGGACATGTTTTATGAGAATCAACCTGGATGCAAATGAAAGAAGATTTGCTTTCCAACCGACAAGTTTAGATTGGATTTTGTCAATGATATGAGAGAAGTAGGCACTTTTTCTCTTCCAAGAAAAATTGGACATCCCAAATATTAAAAGGGGAAGGATCCCAACTAGATATCAAGAAGTTGAAGGATCCAAGGGATCCTTCCAGAGGAAAAATGTTTGCCAATAAAATAATGACTTTTGGTTTGACCTGACATGAGAAGACCTGAAAAAGATGAAGGAACTTAGAAAGACTGTTGATTGTTTGTAAGTTCCGATTAAGGAACATCATCAACATAGAGTAAACCAAAAGGAGGAAGGATCCCGCACTTGACAAAGAAGGGAATGATTTTCTTTTAAAAGCAAGCTCTTTGATACCACGTATGAAAGGCTCCATAAAAATGTCAAAGAGCAAGGGAGAAATCGGGTCACCTTGGCGAAGACCCTGAGACACCTGAAAGAATGAGCCAGAGTTACCATCAATGAGGATAAAAGGACCCTCATTCTCCACAAGAGACTTAAGAAGGGAGATAGCAGAGGTAGAGAAACCAAATTTTTGAAGGATTTGGTAGAGAATGTCCCACTTAACCATATCACAGGCCTTCTGCAAATCAAGTTGGATGATATTGTTAGAGTTAAAGACCTCGTGATCAATACGTTGGGTGAGCTCAAAAGCAGGTGCAATGTGGTCAAATAGAGATCTTCCTTTGACAAATCCAGCTTGCTCAGGGGAAATGAGCTTGGGAAGGAGGGAAATGGTCTATTATACACAATGCCAGAGACAATTTTATAGAGGACATTACAAAGGTTAATCGGGCAATATTCAAAGATGTCTTAGACATTGATTTTCCTGGGGATAAGTGAGATGAAAGTGTTGTTAAAAGAACAAGGGGCCTAATTATGGATGAAGAAATGGGAGATAGCCTAAACTAACTCATCCTTAATGAGATCCCAGAAGTGAGTGTAAAACTCAACATTAAATCCATCAGGACTAAGGGTACAATTGGTAAGCATATTAGAAATCATGTTGAAAATTTCAATAGAGTCAGGGGCACGGATAAGAAGATCATAATCATCCTCAGAAAGAATATAAGGAACAACCTCCAACAATGGAAAGGGACCCGAGGGACATTTAGATGCAAGAAGATTCCTAAAAAAATCAGAGGCTTTGGAAGAGGTAGTGTCCCAACATCCACCATCGACAATGGTAGAAAAAGATGATCTATTCCTCAGAAAATCTCTTCCTAATAGTGGTGTAGAAAAATTTAGTGTTCCTTTCCCCATCCTTAATCCAATCAATCTAAGCTTTCTGAAGAAGAAAATCATTAAGCTTGGCGAGTGCATCATCCGGTTGAATTTGGGTATCACTGAGCTCAGTAGCAAGGTCGTCATCCTAGTGGGAAGAGAGTCTAGAATCAATATCCTCATAGAGAGTCTCAAAGCTTTTGACAATATCATGAATATCCCCAAAAGTCGACCTGTTCCACGCTTTCAGAAACCTCTTAAGAGCAAACAACTTGGTATAGAATTTAGAGATCGAATCCAGATCTTGATTAACCTAGGTATCATTCCAAATATTTTGCACCAAATTCTAGAAGGAATGGTCTCTAAACCACATGTTTTGGAAACAGAAAGGATGAGGGCGAGACACCTAATTTGCAGGTGAAGAATCATAGGAGCATGGTCTAAGTTTGTTCTAAATGTATAAGAACCTGAGAAGAACAAGGCCAAGGCATCCAAATTCAAAAGCATACAGTCAAGCTTCTGATAAATCCTGGAACTACCACGTCAGCCATTACACCATGAGAATTGAGATCCAAACAAAGGCATCTCCAAAAGGGCCAGGTGGTGAATACAAGCTAGGAAAGGATCTACATGAGATGGGGAAAAGGGAAGACCTCTAGATTTCTCAGAAGCCCAAAGAACACAATTAAAATCGCCCCCAATAATCCAATGAGTCGAACTCAAGACCGAAGTTGCAGAAAGGTAATCCCAGAGGAACAAATGCTGATCAAGCTCACAAGAAGCATAAACAGCAGAGATCTTGATTAAGGAAGTACCCAACGAGCATTGGACTGTTAAAGCCTGGTTAATACAAGTGAGGAGATTGATAGAGATACTATCTTTACAAAGGCACCAAATCTTAGGGGCCTCTGGAACTACCAAACAGTAATGAAAGGAGATATCCTTTCTAATGGAGTCAATAGATAAGGAATCAGCGAATGGTTCAAACAGAAAAATGAGACTAAGGCAATGAAAGTGACTCAAGTCTTTCAAAAAGTTCATGGTATGGCAATAAGAATGCCTCTACAATGCCAAAAAGTACAATTCATAGAGATAAGGTTTTCTGAAGTGATTTAGAATGACTTCAAGTAATCCTCCCTATTCCCTCCAAATGTTGACCACCACAGACTCCTCTAACCATCACTAGAGAGTGTGCCTCGTATGCCTTATCCTAGAGAAAAAGGGGTTTTGCATCAAAAAAATCCAACAAACCATGAGACTCAACATCAGAAAGATCATCTAGATTCATCTCATCATTGCTCAGGATATCCTCCCTCCCTCCAACCTCAGCAGTGAGGGGTGGCTTAGGTTCAGGAGGAGGAGGAGGAGAGGGAAAGAGAAGGTAAATACCCCAAGTTAAACCACAAGTGTCATTAAAAGGATCACATTTAACCATTTGAATTTTAACATCTTCATTTTGAGCAAAAGTTTAATCAAAGTCTGCTTTATCCTCAAAAGAACGCCAATTGTTCATAAAATCATGTAGGAGAATGGTTTTCCTATTATCAGAATTACCCAATGTGGAAATCGGAGATTTAAAGAAATTGTTATTGATAGTAGCAAGAAAACCTGAGGCAACTTCATTCAGAAAAGATCAAGAGACTTCCATTAGAAAACCAGCGAAATTGGGAAAAGAAGCAGGCACATCATGCTCAGACAAAGTAGAATCAATAGCTAAAATAGGAGAAGGGCCTAAGTAGGAATTTTTCACCTTTTGGGAGGAGGAGGATCGAGGTTCTGAACCTATCATCTCCTTCCCCATCGCGATAGTGGCTCGATGATCACATTTAGCCCACCATCGAAGTTGGATACGGCGTCTCCTCTTTTTCTTTAGGCTAGTATTGAAGTTGGTACCAAGGACCTGAACCACCCAGACAAAAGAGGAGGACAAGTTATACATGCCAAGCTACAAGATTTAGAAACCCCTTCCCCAGGCACCAGCCCCGAAGAGGCATTCGGATGGAGCATAAGAACCATGCAAGGCTCCACCGAATCACGCACCGAGCCTTCAGCAGCCTACATAGAAGAAAGTGAAGGTTCTGAGAAGGATTCCTCCGGGAAAGATCTGGAAATCGACTTCGAGGAAGCCTTCGAATCCTCCTTAAACGTAGCCTGCAAGGAAAATTTCGGACACAAAGAAGCAACATGACCAAGCTTCATACAACTCAGGCAAAACAACGAGATCTTTTCACAAATCACACATTGGACGATCTAAGCAGCCCGATTGAAAATAAACACCGAATCCACATGAGGAGCTAGAAGATCTATCTCCATTCACACCCTGGGATATCTAGGGCGAAGGCCTTAGATTGTACAGGGATCCAAGCTAATAAGCTTTCGAGAGCAGGGCATTAGGGTGGAGAAGATGAAGGTTAAACCCAGGAAACCCAACCCACACTAGCACAGTGGAGATAAGAGAATCAGTATGGAACGAAGGTGACCATCGAATGAACTGGCACCGCATGCAATCAATAACAACCATGGCCACAAAGCAGATAGAAGAAAAATCCAAATAAGTATCATAGCAAAGGAGCCAATGACAAACATCCAGCGAAATCAAAGAGAATTTCGATCAAATATTCAAGCGATTGAACAAGAAGTCCTTCAGTCTCTGGGTAGAGGGTTTAGGGCCCCATGCATGCACAACAACCAAGCTAGAAAACCCCATCAAAAGATCCAAGACCTCATCAGGAGAGAAAGAGGTAGCAAGGACCCCATCACGCAACTTCGGATGACAGACCTTCAAAGCAAGCTTCACAAAGGAGGGTTCTGAGGAACTGGGGCCTGCAATCACCAAGGTGAAAGATCCCTTTGGTGGATGAAGATTATCCTAATGAGGAGATCATGAGGATCTGGATAAACCTAGATGAGAGGCCATCACACCCAGACCCAAAAGAGAAAAAAGCAAAATAGTAAAGAACTTCGACATAAGAACCAAGGCACCAACAACCACAAAGCACAAGCAGACAACCTGTGAAGAAATGAATCACCAAGCAGTGAGCGAGGAGGAACCAGTGAGAACAAAAAAAACAAAGCTAAGAAGCCGATCAGTCAAAAAAATAAAATAAAAGGAGCCCATCAAACGCTCTCAGCAAAACTCCAGGCAAAGCCATCGTGAAGGTGAGGAGTGCAGAGGCCCCCCTCCAAGGAGGGAGGACCAAAGGGCCTCACCAGCAGAAGAAGAGCAAGATCTGGACGAAGAAAAGGAGAGAAAAAGAGAAAAAAGGAAGCAGAGGGGGAGAAAGGAGAAGGGGGACAAAGGCGAGAGCAGAAGGAGGAACAGCTCTATGCGAGCCTATCCCCTGTTTGGCACCCTCTCTGAGCCAACTACATCCGGTAAGTAAGAAGAGGGGATATCACCTAACTGAGCTTGTTAATCCAGGTCAGCTTGATCAGACAAAATGAAAGATACATGTACAGAATACTAGGTTGCCTCCTAGCCAGTGCTAAGTTTAACGTCATTTGCCGGACCTAAACCCAAAAGAAATATGCACTTTAATATTGTGGGTCAAGAGAAGGAGTAATAATTGTTGCTGAGTGATCCATGATTAATATGAAGATATGATCATGTGGTCCAAAAATCAATGATCCACAAATGCGGACCAACTGATGATGTAGCCCTACTCCAAAGGGTTTTTCTGATCCGAGATACAAACTGGAGAGAGAAAGATGAGATGGCAAAAACATGATTCGTGATGTTGGTCCTACTCATTGATCCAATTCCAAAGTCCAAGAAGAGGTGGTAGAGGATCTAGATTGAAGTCATGATTTAAATCTGGTTCAGAATTAGAATCATAAGGATCCTCGTAATGGTGATTGATGTCAAAAATCATGAATTCTCCAGGCTCCAGGTCATACAAGGATAAAGGTAAAGTTGTGTTGAATTCCTCAAAATCCTCATTAGAAATTACCTCTTCCTCATCAGAAATTGTTTCTTCCTCAGAATCAAGCCATCCATTTGAAATAGTTGGAATATAATTTCTTCCCCAATCTATCATGTTTTGAGCTCCATTTTCTGAGGTTGTATCTTCCTTTTCCTCATATATTGAATCATGATTTGTGTCATTTGGCTATGTACTTTATTCAACCTCACCAAATCCAACAATTATTGAATTTCAGGGTGGGTATACTGAGGATTCTTTATATCATCAGCTAATTCATCATAAGATACTCCTAATAGTTCCTCGATCTCACAAATGTCTTTTTCATAGGAGGATATCTCAATTTGATTATCTATGGGAGGTGGAAAATCAGGATAATCCTTAAGTAATTTGTTTTCCTCATTACATCCTTGCTTTAGATTATTCATTGTGTGAATTGCCAAAACTTCCTCAATTGTTCCCACAACCTCCATAGAACCACAATGTAATTTATTCTTTTGGGAAACCTTAAAGATATTAAGTTGACAAGTTTTCCTCCCAGAAGTGATTCGCATATCCCCTATCTCACAATTGATCAGAGCCTTGGCCATGGCCAAGAAAGGTCAACCTAAGATTATCGAGGTGTGGTTCAAGTTTTCTGGTGCCTCCATATCTAAGACTAAAAAGTCCACCGGATACTCAAAATCCCATACTTTTATAATCACATTTTATAAGAGTCCCTTTATGATCTTGGTTGACCTATCAGCAAGCTGAAGGGTAACATCAGTGTGTTGCAAGGGACCTAAATCCAACTCTTCATATAATTTCGTTGGGATTAAATTGATGGAGGCACCAAGGTCCAGTAAGGCTCGCTCCAAGTTAAAACCATCTATCTCACATGAAATTAAGAGGGTCCCCGGATCTTTCTATTTAGGAGGGAGCTTATTTAAGATGATAGCACTAGCTTTTTTAGAAATCACGACCCTCTTACTATCCTTAGCCTGGTGCCTAGGGGCGGCATACATTGGGATCTTCTTATTCCTAGGTCTACTCAAGGCTTCAAGAAAAGGCACTTTTATTAAATCAAGGATAATCGGGTCCTAAGAGTTATTCTATTGTTACCTAGGTCATCTCAATTCCCTTGTTTAGAATTAGACTCCTTACGAGGTTGGTGGGAATCAGATGTAGAAGGTTTAGGATTATGAGTTTTCTTCCCACTCCTTAAAATAATAGTATTGGCAGTGGCAGTATAATCAGGGGCTGATCCTTGAGGTGGGCTCTAGAAGATAGGTGGGGCTTTAACCAAAGTGGGAATTTGAGGGAATCCAAGGGGAGTAGGGGGAGCAAGGCTAATCATATGAGCTTGATGTTGTGGCTCCCTAATTTGGTTTGGGTTCCTAGGATAGTTCCGAAGGCTAGGAACTGGTTGGGATGGAAGCATCCCATGCTGTCTAAAATCTACCAATTAGTCCATTCACCCTGTCAATTCGATCCTCAACTGATTCATTTCCTCTTTATAACTCATATTCATTTCCTGCATTTCTTTGAGGACCATACTCAAATCAGAAGGTTGGATTTCCTGAGTAGGTTGTGGCTGGTATGTACGTGGCTATGTGTACCTACTGGGTTGCCCATAAGTAGTAGGCTTAGTCAAGTTAGGACCATAGGCGAGTTTCTGACTCGACCAAGCAAAATTACGATGGTTAAGCCACCCGGGGTTGTAGGTGTTCAAGTACAGGTCATTCCTACTCTAACTCTGAATAGCATTAGCATCTTTAGAATAAATAGGCATCGGGATGCCTAATTCAAAATTTAAGGGCATTAAGGTCCCTCGGTACCTAGAAAGAGAAGGGTCCAAGTACAGTTGACTCATAGGTGAAGCCATAGGTAGGTCATTAATGTTGTGTACTACCTCTTGACCTAGGGAATTAGGGAGTTGGGTGTGGGTTAACATAGAAATTCCTTGGGTAGGCATAGGGTTTACTTTGGAATGTGTACCTAAGGAATTCTCGCCATTCAGAAGGTTATCCAATTTCTTATCCAAATTTTCAACATTTTTTTCAACAAGTTCCATCTTATCCAATCATTGTGCAATCAGTTCTAAATCAACCGAATTCGAATGATCCTTAATCTCATAGACTCCTCTCTTTAGTTGATTTGATATGTTGAAGGCAGACATTGAGGCATTGTTGAGGGAATTTTCACTTATATTCTCAAATAATTCAAAAGCTCCCTCAGCAACTTTGCTTAAGAAATTGCCCCCATATGCTGTAGAAACAAAATTCTTCAGGTTGTCACTTAACCCATAATAGAAAACATGAGCCATGTGCCACCTGGGAATCTCATGATGAGGGCATTTCCTAGTTAAGTCGTTAAATCTCTCCCAAGCCTCATGTAATTGTTCCCCTGAGTTCTACTTAAAGCTTATAATGGCACATCTAAGGGCATTTGTTTTTCCTATGGGGAGGAATTTTTTCAGAAAAGTGCTTCTCAAATCTTCCCAAGTTAGGATTGATCTACCAATAGTCCTCAACTATTGAACAGCTTTATCTTTTAAGGAAAATGGGAACATTTTTATCATCAAGGTATCTTCATTCATGTTCCTAGGGCCAAAGGTCCTTCCTATGTGTAGAAGTTATTCAAGGTGGTGGAAGGGGTCATTAGAATTGTGGCCATGGAAGTGGGGAATCAAACTGATGATTTGTGGTTTAAGCTCAAAATCACCCCCATCCTGAGGTACCCTGACAAAAGGTTCAGGTTGGGCACTAGGAGGATTGTAGAAATCTCAGAGAGGGTAGTCTGCTCTCCCATTTTTGAGTTGACTAATGGCTTGTACTATAACCTGCATCTATCTATCATGATGCTGGCCCTTCCTATCAATCTACCTCTGTAAAAGAGCCATTGGATCTAGATTTTGTTCTTCCCCTTCAACATCATCTCCTTCATGGTGACTAGCCATTGAAGAAGATTCAAATTCAGATTTTGGAAAATTAGGTCTTTGTTGGGGTCGATAATCATTGTAGTTTAGGAGAGTATCGCATCGTAGTATAGTGACGAAAATCGAATCGACATTTAAATTTGTAGTTGCTTGAAAAACCGTGAGCTCCAAGATCGTTTGCAAGAAGCAAATACTGCAATTCAATCCACCAATCACAATAATCACAAATAATGATGTATGCAATTAATATTCAATAACCAATATAAGAATAATCAATTAATGCTCAAATTATATCTCATAATAAAAATATAATAAAGAGAATAAAAATGGTGGTTGGAACCACCAATTAATCTCAATAATTAGACACAAGTCCCACTCAGATCTCAAATACTTAACCAAATCAAAGCCTCAAACTTCCTAAGTCAGATGTTAGAGAGAACCCTCAGACGGCTTAAGTATCAAGCCCAATAGCCTCTGAAATTTCTTTAAGTGTAGGCACGAATCCTGAGGATGCATAGTGCAAAACCCCCCTCCTTCCCTCAGAAAATCCTCCCCCCCCCCTCTTTTTCTCTCTCTCTAGAACTGAGTAAGTGGTAATCGGGTAATTGGATCCGAGGACCAAGCCCGCCCAGGTGTGGGCAATGGGTGAGGAGTGTGTAAGGAGTGAGAGAAACCTCACCCCGTGTGTTGAGGCAAGTAGCTAAGGAACCAAAATCCTTATGTATCAATTTCTAAACCAAATGCCCACGATGTGGGGCAATCTCAGCTTCTTTCGCATGCTAGCAGCAAAGGATCTCCCGTCGATTACAGCTGTTGTGGGGCTTCTTTCTTCAATTGAAGCTGCAACTGAGGTCGTGGGGTGGTTCTGCAAAGATGGGAGGTGGAGATAAAGTTGATCGTGGCCGGATGGTGATGAAGAATGGCGTCGATAATGAAGGCAATGATGACAACCTAAAATCCAAAATATAAGCTTATTGCCCTAATTAAAAAGCTCAAAAGGATCAGCGGAATGCAAGGAACGTGATGGTGGTGGTTGTGAGGCGTTTCGAGGTGTGTGGAGTGTGTACGGTGACGAAGATGATCAACAATGGTGGGTGTATTCAACAACGTGAATGAATGGTCAAAGCCCCAAATTTTTTAGGGCTTTTACTCATGGAGGTGAGACGAAGATTTTGGTGGCAGTGGAGCTGTGTTTTGTGGTGTGTGGCGTCGGTGCGAGCTCATCGGAGTTAGGGAAGATGAGGGCGGAGCGATGTGTATAGTGAATTAACCTAGGAACTAAGAACGTAGAATGATGCTAGAGAGGGAGAAGTTAGGGCACTTAGGGGGACGTGAGAAGGTGAGATGCATCCGTCGTTCATCGATCTAGCATAAGGAAGACGATGAAGTCCAGCGAAGGTATCAGCAAGGAAGAAAAGGCAGGAGGCACTCTTGCTTTGGCTGGAAAGATGAGCGAAGAAGAGAGGAAGTGGTTAGGCCTTCCAAGTTGGCAGTTGGTTGACTGGAAGAGGGAGGCGGAGGAGCTCACCAGAGCCAAAGATGAAGGTGGCCGAAGAGGAAGAGAGGAAATTCCAACCAATTCTTGGCTGAGGAGCACGTTGAGATCTAGTGAAGCTCATATAGAGCATGATTTGGCCTTCAAGTTCCTGAAATTCGTGAGTTTGCTCGTGGATTTGGAAACTTGAAAATCCTAAATTTTCCAAGCTCATCGGGGGTACACATTCCCCATTAGCACATGAAATTGTGTTCAAACGATAAGGATTCTCCTTGTGGCCAATCCCTCCAAGTTTAGAGGGATTTGAGTAGGAATTGGAGGAGAAATCCACCAAGAAAATTGGTGGGTAGTGGGTTTGAAGATGTCGTTCAGACTATAATGGCGGTGGGGACTTTTCTACAAAGATGATGAGAAACTAGGGGGTGTTTGTAAGGAAACTTGAAACTTATGTGAGAAATAGGGATTTTAAGGGCAGAAATGCAAACTAGGTCAAGATGGACTCTAATTGGGCCCAAATTGGTGTTAACCTAATTTGGATCCAAGGAATCAATGAACTTGGATTTGAGTTTTAACCACGTTTGACTAGGTAAATTGCATAGGATCCCAAATCAAGACAAATTCCCGTCTGAATCTCTATTCTTGGTCAAAATGGGTTCACATGATCAAAGTAAAGGTACAAAACCTCTTAAAATACTTTTCAATGATTCTTAGGAGGTCTAGATTGAATTTATCTCGACCAAAATCCTTTCAATTTAAGTAGGGCTGAGAGTTAGGGTTTTCAATGATATTTTAATCCCTAAAATGTGTGAAACCTTGAATCAATCAGTGTGAGCCTACTTCTTGGTCTTTTAAGTTCATTTGACCTTAAAATAACCCCTGATCAATGATGATAACATCATCATGGGCCATAAATATCTTTAATTAATCAAAATCAATTGACAAAAGCTCCAACATAATCGCCTGAGAATCGTAATTCCCTACACATCCATTCTGAGAGGAATACATTAAATTAGGGTTAATTCTACAATTTTAACATCATATTATGAAATAAAGTTGAGCACAGGGTTTTCCAGGGGTTAATCTAAGGTGTAATGAGCATTAAAGTCTAATAAGAGGGTACACACAGACAGAAACAGAGTTTCATGCATTTCAAGAACTGATACAACACCCAAAACTTTAATTCCAGATCCAATTGAATTACCGAGGTTTTGGTCAGGATAAAATTTGTCTAAACCTTTCAAAATTCATATAAATATATTCCATGAGGTTTGGTATCCTTAATTTGACCATTAGAACCTATTTTAACCTTAAATAGAGTCACAGACAGAGTTCTACCCTAATTTCGATTTTCTCATAAATTACCCAGTCAAACTTGGTCAAAACTCAAATCCGACTTCACCATAATATTCCTTAGGTCAAAATTAGATTTTTACCAAAATATGGGCCCAATCAGAGCTCATCTTGACCTAATTTGCATTTTAGTCCAATCAGACTTTCTTAATTAACCCCTCAACTTTTGAAATCCTTGCAGATTGGTCCCTAAGTTTGTTGTCTTCTTCACAAGAAGGTCCCTACCATCATTGGAGGTCAACCGACTTCCAGCCAACCTTTGACCAAGCCTAAACCCATTCAAATCATCATCAAATCCCACCAAATTTGGTCGGATTGATGTTCACACTGTGGAGAATCCATTAGGATAGATCTTGGCTCTTGATTCGCCCCACGAAGCTTGTGCGAATGCACAAGATTCATGGGTTCTTCTTAACTCCTAATGAAGCCAATTAGGCTTGTTTCCTATTTAGAACTTGCTCAGAAGCTCTATAAAAGCTTCCTCATTGCAAAGCCTAACTCCTTAGCCTGGTTTTGGCCACAATTCCTCATCAACTCTCCCTCTCCGGCCACCTCCACCGCAGCTCCGGCGACTCCTCTCCAACCTCCATCTTCGCTCGCTGCCGCATACCATAGGTAGTGGGAATGTCTTCATCTCCTTCTTCCGCTCCTCGCAAGCCACAGCAGGAGCTCCCAAATCCCCTCATCATCATCGCTCCTTCCATCGAAGGATTCTTCTTTCCCAGTGCTAGCCAATCACAGTCGGTGCCATTCCCGTCCTTTTGTCCCTTCACTTAGGTCTTAATCTCTTCCTTTCCCTCTCCTAAATCTTCCTATCCCATTCCCTTCCTATTTCGATCGACAACTCGCCCTCAATCGCACCTTTTTCCTCTGCACCGGCCAAGCTCCGGCAAGGCCTCCCCAACTCCACAAACCACCAAACACCCTGCTACCACCTCCATAAGTTCTGTCACACCTTCATGAACAAAACCCCTCTTTCTACTTCCCGTTCCACCCACTCCAAAGCACCCCCAAACAAAACCACCTACACACCTCTTCTCCGACTTTGCACGCCCTCCACACGCACCCGCTCGACACATGGACATCACCACCACCTTCGTCATCCTCTGGCGATGCTTATGGACTATCTGATTAGGGCCTAGAGCCCATATTTGTGTGTTTCAAGTTTCGTCGTTCACCGTCGTCGTCGTTGTCTTCCCCAACCACGTCCACCTTGCTCCAACCTACTCCGGCTCTGCATCCACACCCAAGTGCTACGGGTTCATCTCAGGAACATAACTGCACCAGTAATTGAAGGACTCAGTAGTTTCAGCATCTCCAATTGGCGCAGCATCATCTGCATCTGCACACGCAAGCAAAGGAAAGTAGGATAGTCCCACATCGTTAACGAGCAACCTCGCGATGTGGCTTAAATTGATTTTGTGATATCAGTTGTCTGCCCAAGACACCGAGGGTTGGGTCCCTACTCACCCGCTTATGCACACCTCACCTGTGATCACACACCCGCAGGCCTAGTCCCTATTCACGATCCGATAACCCAACCGTATACCCGATTACACCCGAGTTTGGGAGAGAGGAAAGGAGAGATCTGTAGGAGGAGGGGGGAGGGTTTTGCTATGCTACCCTTTGCCGTGCCCTTGTGCTAAGAAAGAGAAGCTCTCCATACTTAGCCTCTAATGAGAAAGGCCTGCGCTTGAAGGTTTAAGAAGGAGGTCTGAAGTAGAAAGGTCATGCTCTGTGTTTAAGGAAAGGCTTGCGAAGAAGAAGAAGAGAAGGCTCTTCGAAGAGCCTTGTGCCTGTGTGTGCCTTCTATTAGAGGTTGATGCTAGCACTATTGAGTTATTTGAGTACCAAGTTAATATTGATTTCTGATTGAGGATTACTGCTGAATAATTTGAGTAATTGGATGTATGCTTAATTAAAGAGAATAAGTGGTGATTAAAATCACCATTGTTTTTATTCTCTTTCCTTTTTTATTCCATGATCTCTTAAGCTACATTAGATTACATTGAATATCAATCTGATCAGTTTCATTTATTGAATATTTGTTATTGTAATCAATTGATTATGCTCATCTATTTTAAATGAAGATTAATGTGTGAATTCCATACTTGCTCCCTGCGAACGACCTCGAACTCCCTTTAGATTATGAGTTTATAAATTTAAATGTCTTATTGTGCGATTTAGGAGTGTACTACAATGAACGCATCTTAAAACTCCTATCTCGTCCATTCAACAATCAGCCCCTTGGTCAATCTACATTTTTTATTAGATGTTAAAATAGCAGAATTAACCATATTTTCTTGTCCTTCTTCTCACATATAATTCAGATGGAATTACGTCCCTCAAATAATCATTTAGGAACATTTATCACTTGATTCCGACTAAATTAAGTTAGTTATAATGAATGTCAATGTTACCATCAGTCTTCTCCTAGGATTTCTCTCTAAAGGTGGTAGCAAATCAGGTTTCAGAGATCGTCTCTCGTGCATAAACCAGAAGAAAGTCTATAGATGAGAGAGAGAAGATAGATGTGATAATACCCACCTTAACAGTACAAGCAATCAAGCTAATCCTTAGAGTGGAAACCATAATTATACCTAACCTTGGCTCTCTAAAATACGACTAGGTTAGATCAACCTTTGAATTATTTAGCTAGCCAAAAGGGTGGGACCCCCTAGGACACCCCGCACGGCGAGGCACCACTAAGGGTTAGCGCAGTTACCGCATCGACCTTTCTTATCACCAATAGGTCCAAGTAGACAAAGCCTTGACCTTAACCCAATCTAACTTCAAGCTACAAAGAAAATTAATCCTACCTAGGGCACGTCTACTCAATTTTAGGCTTAAGCTTGAAGTACTTTTGGAATGTGATGGGCATTAAGGGGTGTTGCCCTTAAAAATTGATTTCACAAGTGAAGTGCACAATCAAGGAGTTCACAATACAAGCTTAATTGATGTAGTTGCTTTAAGATTCAAGTGCTTGTATTAGAGAATTTTCAGGGTTCACATGGTTAAGTATATTCAAACAATGGTTCAAGTGAGGCACACAAGAGATTTTGCAAGTCCCAATTGTTTAATAAATTTCCTTTAAGTATGTAGATGCAAGCGTTCTCTACCTTAACGTGAAACCCTAAGAGTAGATAGTGCTATATGATGCATTTTAGCCCAAAGAATCAAAATTGGTGCGACCCAATCAAAGAAATCAATTCTCCTATTACACCACCAACTAAGGCACTCAGAAATATTTTTTCATTATTTTTAATGCACGTTATGTAATTTTTTCAAATTAAATGTAATGAGGGTTCTGCAGTCTGTTTTGACCCCCAGCTAATGATCAAATATTCCCTGTAACCAAACATGCACCAAATATTATTTTCAAATTTTTTTGGAATTTTATATTATTGCAGCAATCCAATGCAACAAATTTTAGATAAATCGGAGTTGTATAGAAATTCCCGTGATTTTTTGAAGTCTAAAAAAGCAGGAACAATAACAGACTTAATAGCAGTTCAATTCACAAATTTTTAAAATTTTTATGTAAATCTGAATTGCCTAAAATTTGGATATGTTGTTCCTGACTTCAATACCCATGTCCAGTAGAAATTTCAAAATTTTTGGACATGTAAACTTTTGGGAATTGAATTTTGAAAATCAAAGTTTGTTATAGCTCGAAAATATAGAAGGTGGTTTTGTTGATTTTCAAAACATAATACCCACAAACAAGAACTTTTTTTTTATGCAAACAACTCAAGCAAATGACTAACCTAAGAATCAAGATAAACACCTAATTTAGATGGACAAATAATTTTTTTTCCTTTTTTGCAAAAACTCTAATGCAACTTAAGATTCAAAAATAAACCAAAACTAAGATGCAAGGACTACCTCAATCTCTACCCGCACTTTACTCCATTTCTACCGCTTGTCCATGAGATCTCGTGTCGTCGCAAAATCCTACACACAATCATAAGAACAGAGAAAAATAAGTTAGAGACGGATGCAAAGATGAAAACAAATATGGAAACGAACTCTGTTACCTCCCTTGCAATGACGCCAAATTCTGATCTCGCAAAACTACTAAGTGATAAAAATACGTTCATTGTAGTGCGATTTTTCGAGACAGAAATAAAAATAACTAAGACCTTGGTGAGTCTCAGGTTAAACATGGAGAAGCGTAGGATCGTTCTAACCTAGATGTAAGAAAACACAAAATAAAATACTAATTACTTTTTTTGTATTTTTGAATAAAAAGAACGATGGTGAGAAGGTGGAAATAATATGAAGTCAATATATATAATGAGAAGGAGGTGAAAAGCCAGCAATGCAAATAATATAATTTAAAAATAAAATTTTTATTTGTAATAACTAAAGTTCAACTACTGCAACTACTGAAAAGAATCACAATAAAAATAGAGAAGAAACCGATGAGTCGAAGCATGGTGCGGTGGTGATGGAGACAAAGACGAAACTGAGACGGAGACCGAGACGGAGACGTAGATGCAGACGAAAGATGCCGAGAGTCCAGAGGTGAGAGGAGCCGTTGATGGGAGAGTAATGTCAACGTGACGGAAGGAATCGGAAATGGGGATTCCCCGGATCGGTGGAGAGAACTTGGGATTTTATAGAGGGGGCGGGGAGAATTTACGTTGGAGGGATAAGTTTTGATGTGACGTACTTAGCACATGGGAATCGATTGGACGGTTACGTGGAGATCGATGAGTTTCGGTGGAATATCCATGGGATGTGTTAGCAGATAGGTTGCATGGGATTTTCCGTGAAACATGAGAGGAGAGGAGTACGTAGATGTGTGGGTGTGGGCCATGCATGGGAACAATGTTCGGTTTGGGAATAGTGTGAATGGGATTTCGGTGGTGTATCTGTTGTATGAGTTTCCGGAGGGAAGGGATTTACGTGAAATTGGGATAAGATGTTGTTACGTGGGTGGGGGGAAAAAGGTAACGTATGGATTTCTTTGTGCATGGTTCGGTGGGTGGTGGGCGGTAGAGGACGTAGGAATAGGATTGTTACATGGATGGGTTACGTAAGTTGTGATGCATGGTTTAATTTGTTGTGTGCGTTGTGCATGCATGGGAATAGGGTGTAAAAGGCTTGGAGAGGGTTACATAATGGGTAACGAAAGTTACGGTGGAAATATTTGTTGGGTGGGGAATTTTTAATGGACAAAAAATAGGTGTAGAATAAATGGTAAACTTAACCGGATTTACGTAGGTGGCTGAAGGGTGTGGTTTTGGTGGTGATTGAGTATGAAAAATGCATGGGAAGGGTTAAAGCTAGGTTGGCTAAGATTAGGTGTAGGAAATTGGGTTTCTCAATAGGCTATGGCTAAGGTCTAATCAGATCAAGGTGTAGGTAAGAAAGTGGTTCAACCTCTCTATGAAATTTAGCTCTATCCAGTTTCTCCTCCCTCTTATGCTTCAATCAAATTCATATTTGGCACCTACACATATATAAAAAATGACATCAAGGTACCAGATACAAATAGTAATAAAATTACAGCTAAACCCCTAAAAATGCAATATTTATAAAGTGATGCCAAGTGACTATTCTAACATAAGATGATGAAATGTAAACTAATTTACCCTTAAACTAACAATAATTAGGTATAAATTATGTAAATAAATATGGATATATCAATGACCAGACTGTCTCTTTAGATATTTTGAAAGCTTCCAGGAGGTCCCTTGATCATGATTTTTTTGAAGACTCTGATGATGAAATAAAAGTAGTAATTGAGGAATCTATGATGATCCATTCCTACTCTACTTTGAACACCATTGACCTAGATTTATTGATTCAGATTTTGATTATGATAATGGCATCAAAGGCATTTCATATCAAATAGGGTTTGACCGTTACTCTTCAAATTTTCCTGAGTTATCACCAAACCCACTCACACAAACTTCACCCAACCCTCATCACATTGACACTTCTTCCATTCCCTTTCCCTTGGACCTACCACCTAACCCACCCGAGTATGGCTTTCATCATGAGCTCAAACCATGGCCAGACTCGGATAATTCTTCCATTTTTCCACCCAATTTTGATCGCCAAATTTCTACTGATCTTTTAGGGGATCCAGAGGAAGATATCTTTCTTGAGGGCATTCACGTGTCCAATTTTCTACATAACTATCCATCTTCTATGTATCGCTTCACGTTTGGCTGAATGGCATAAAAGATAGAACTAGATGGGAGGTAACCCATCATTTTTTCTACTTTTCTTTTTATCTTTCTTTTCCCAGGTTTTAACAATCCTGAGCCCAACCGCTTTTCACTAAGGTGATCTCTTTACTCTCCTAATGCATGAGGACATTACATATCATAAGAATGGGGAGGTGTTTTTAAATTTTGATGATCAATTCACGATTCTCAAACCCTAAAAAAATTCAATTTTTCTTTTGCATGCATCTTCATAATAGAAAAATCATAAAACTATTTGAGGAAAATTTTGAAATCGAGACCAAGGTTGAAGATTCATTTTAAGGTACAATGGGATTTAATCTTTAACAAACTATGGACTAGGATGCAAATCTGATTATTAGAATTTTTTGGTCTATTTGTTAGACTAAATTAAGTGTCCTCTAAATTCCACATGAACTCATGATGATTCAGGTGACTTGATCTCTTTTTGTGACCTGAAAATTATTTGGCGTAGTTTCTAACCCAAAAACTTACGTCTCTTGTGAAATTCTTGTGTCAAATTTCACACACAAAGCCAATGCCTAAAAATATTTAGAAAATTAGAAAACCCCCTTGTTTAGTCTTAGTGAAATCCCAGGTAGATGATTGGTGTGAGTTCCCACCACCGATAAGGAGAAAAATACTTCCTTTGGGAACGCGATGTCAACATGTTACTGCCTCAGCGCTACTCTGTATCTATATTTTATATCTTTAAACAGAGCATTAAAGTACATTTTGCGGCTCAGGTGTCATGGACGGTGCTCTACCCATAGCGTCAGAGCAAGAGCCTAAGTTTGCCTGGAGTGCCCCTTTACACCGCATTGTGTTTTGGGGTTGTGAGCTCATTGGTTGTGCAATGGATGGTACTATCTCAAAGTGCTGATGCTAAAACCCCCTCGAGGATTGGTAACGGGAATGATGATCCTGGCACACCTGTTATAGGGTTAAGCTAGGAATAAGCATGAGGGAAATAATAAAAAAAAAGTTTTAAAAACATGACCTTATAAATATCATAATAATGTTGGCATTCACAAAGCAATGACACAAGAGTTTAAAATTTATGCAAGTTGCGAGTCGGTTTCAAGAGCCAAGGAAATCCAAACTGCAAAATGATTTCGGGTCATTTAAATTAACAAGGTGTTAACTTGTGAATTTTTGAAGGATACATTGATCCCAATTCTTCTAACTTTTGAATCCAAAGATGAATCCTGATGTTTTATCCGTAAAAATCCTATACCTTTCATGTTTTTCACTCAACCAAGGTCCCATAATCTTCTTTTCCTAAAAGTGAAAAAATTAGTCTTTCCTAAAAAACCTTTTTATGAAAATAGTTGTGCTAAGAGACTAGCACAAGATAACCATGGGAGTGTGATAAACACCAGTTTATCATCATTCTTGTGCCCTAAAACTAATCTAACTCTTAGGGCTTTAATTCTACAAATGGATTTTTGGTCTGCATTTAGGCATTCACCTAGGATAGGCTTTTTTTCTTTTTTTTTTTAAACGATTAGGAATGCTACCGAGGACGATAGCAGACCAGGATCCTTTTATTTATGTAAAAAAATAGAGCATTACATGAAGTTCTCCCACTCTTTCACAAGGCCCCAGCACTCCCTTACAATATTTCCCACATTAATGGATCCCCCTCTAAACAAACACTCATTACAAGCATGCCACACACTCCACATAGTTGCCACCTTCTTCACCTGCACACTCCCATGTCTCCAAAAGTTCCTCCAGAGTTCCTCCCAAGTAGGCAAGTGATTGCACAACCATCATAGGTCTTAATTGACCTAAATTAGGCTAGAACTTAGCATAAGTTAGGACAGTTCACGCATGCATAAGCATTACTTGCATCCTTACTGCTTTCTTTTAGCTATTTATAAAATAATGCTATAATGTGCTGATTAGGTGCATAATGTCAATTACAGGTAATAAGCTGACCAGAAGGTAGATCTAAAGCTGGATCAGAAGAATAAAGAATAACTGGAGTTGCAGCAGAGTTGGAGCAGAAGACCTAGAATAAGATGTAGTAGACAATAATATAAGAGGTTGAGGTATGATATTCTATTTAAATAGGAATAAAGCAGTAAATTATGAAGAACTTAGGACCATCCTAGCCCTAAGATAGCTTAGAAGCTTCCCCAAGCCTTACCCATCCTTAGATTACGTCACCACACCCTAGGAAACCTTAAAACCCTAATTCTAGCCTCTATCTGGGCATCCAGATAAGCTATAGGACGTTTAGAATCCTTAGCCAACTCCCGCACACCTTAAACCCACTTCTATAGTCTTATTGGACGTCCAAACACTTGGTCAGACATCCAATTTCTGCAGAATAGCCAAGACAGAACCTAGAATCCCTCCTAACTCTGATTGGATGTCCAGACAATAAGTCTAGACTTCTAATTTTTCACTATAAGACGTCTGACACTATTATTGGACATCTGGAACTGCTCTCCAGTTCCTATTTTGAGATTCAAGCCTTGATCTTGGATCTCTAGCTCCCTAAACCCAATTCTAACCCCTAGGAACCTAAATTAAGGTACCCCAACCCTAGTACATCACCTCTAGACCTCCTTAAGGACCTAATTAGGTCCTCACTAAACCTAATTGACTTAGATCGTAGTCAATTACCATTGCCTAGTCAATTGGACTCATAGGGTCCAATTGAGCTCAGATCTCAACCCATACAAGTCCAATTGGACTCAGTGAGAGTCCAATTGACCTAAGCCCAACCTATTGAGTTATTTCATTCTCAATTAGGTTCACAATCATTCAACTAAACTTGTGTTAAGTTTAATTGCATTTCATCATTAGTAATTAGGGTTTGTAACCCTAATTTCATACCTACAACAACCCAAACCCCTTAGGACCTAACCTAGACCATTTAGCCACATAAGGCACGGCCGCACACACACACACACACCCATTCACGCACACACACCCATCTAGAGTTCTCTAGAACCCTCTTCAAGGTGGTGCCACTCTTGGTTGCCAAAATTAGCAACCAAGAGCCATTCAAATTGGAGATCCACAAATGGTGGATCTAAAAGCCACTTCTCTCTCTCTTTGGCTGGCCACTCTTGGAGCTTTCTCTAGAGAGTTCTACACTTCTCTAGAGAGTCTCTCTTAGCTCTATAAAAAGACCTAAGGGGTGGCCATTTGCACCCATCCAATTTTTGGCTTCATTCACTCTTGGCTCCATTTTAGCTTAGCTTCATTCCACCTCCACTCCACCTACACAAGTAGCTTCACCATGGCCACCACCACCTCCACACCAAGATGCTGGATCACCTCTCCAACCTCTCTCCAAGGGTCGACCAAAGCACCATTGGCCGCCCCTCCTCTCAACCAACTCAAAGGCCATCGGAGCCACCTCCGAATGCCCTTATTTTTGCTAGATTAGATTATAGTTTGTTTGAGAAGTGTATCACACATTTTTGATAGGAAAACGTCGTAGTATAGTGCTCAATACAATCAAACAAAGATATTTAATAAAAGATAACGGGACCTTGAGCCCCAGTCGTTCGTCTCTATGAGGCATTTGTTTTACTTTTGAATTCAATCTTTTACCGCTCTACTTTGTTTAAAATCACACGTCGATTTTCAGTCTTCTGCTTAAGATTTCACCACTTCTATTATGAACCCTGATTACATGCGCATGTGTTAAATAAATCACAAAGGTGAAAGTGTGAGTTTCTGTGCACACGATTCTAGTGAGGTGGTGACTGTTTATAGAAAATGCATCTATAATCAGATTTTCTATATTTTCCTGAAATGACATGCTTGTTGCAAAATATCATAAATTAAAAATAAGCAACATTAATCATACAAAAGATATTGCAATGAGCTCGTGATGGTTCTCAACACATAGACATATATATATAGAAAATATATTTTTCATTCATTCAACTAGAGAGTGTTTGCAACATGAACTTGTAGAGGAAAGCTTGTACAGAAATGCTTAAAATGTAAATCTAGCTACCAGAAAACGATCGTATATAAGAATCTACAGGGGGATTTTGCATACATCATTGGAAGAGAATAAGGACTACACTACTAAGCAGTAAATGTAAAGAACTAGCTACTAATCTATCAAAAGTGAGGGCATTCGGAGGTGGTCTCCGATGGCCTTGGAATGGTGGAGAGGAGAATGAGGGGCGGCCAACGGAGCTTAGGTTGGCCCTTGGAGAGAGAGAGGAGTGATCCAGCATCCTGACATGGTGTCCTTCATGGTGGTGCTTAGCTCGTGGAGATGGTGGTGGAGAGGGTGGCGGCTAGCCTAACTGGAAGTGGATGAAGCCATGAATGTGGATGGGAGCCAATGGATGTGAATGGGTGCAAATGGCCACCCCTTAGGCCTTTTTATAGACCTAAGGGCTTCTCTCTATAGAGGTGTGGAACTCTCTAGAGAGAGTCCAAGAGTGGCCGGCCAAGTGGTTTTGAGGTCCAAAAAATGTGGATCTCAATTTGAATGCCTCTTGGTTGCTAAATTTGGCAACCAAGAGTGGCGCCACTTGGAGAGAGTTCTAGAGAACTCTAGATGTGTGGGAGTGCGTGAATGAGTGTGTGTGTGTGTGTATGGTCGTACCCTATGTGGCTAGGTGGTTTAGGTTAGGTCCTAAGGGGTTTAGGTAGGTGCATGCCTTGAATTAGGGTTACAAACCCTAATTGCTAAGGGGAATTTGCAATTAAACTTAAGCCAAGTTTAATTGAATGAGTGTGAACCTAATTGAGAGTGAAATAACTCAATTAGGTTGGGTTTAGGTCAATTGGACTTTCACTAAGTCCAATTGAACTCGTGTGGGTTGAGATATAAGCTCAATTGGACTCAATGAGTCCAATTGACTTAGTTGAAGGTAATTGACTTTGATCTAAGTCAATTGGATTTGGTGAGGACCTAATTAGGTATCTAAGTAAGTCTAGAGGTGATGTACTAGGGTTAGTACACCTTAATTTAGGTTCCTATGGGGTTGGGATTAGGTCTAAGGAGCTAGAAATCCAAGATCAAGGCTTGAATCTCAAAATAGGAACTGGAGACCAGTTCCAGACGTCCAAAAATATGATCAGACGACTTATACTCAAAAATCAGAAGTCCAGACTTTAATTCTGGACGTCCAATCTGAGTCAAGGGGAAATCTAGGTTCTATTTTGGGTATTCTGTAGAAATTGGACGTCTGACAAAGTGTCTAGACGGCCAATAACACTGTAAAAGTGGGTTTGAGGTGTGTGGGAGATGGCTAAGGGTCCCAGACGTCTTATAACTTATCTGGACATCCAGATAAGGGTTGGAACTAGGGTTTTAGGGCTTCTTAGGGTGCTATGACCTAATCTAAGGGTGGCCAAGGCTTGGGGGAAGTCTCTAGGCTATCCTAGGGCTAGGATGGACCTAAGCTCTTCACATTTTACTACTTTATTCCTACTTAATAGAATAGCAAACCTTGACTCTCTTACATCATTATTCCTACATCTAAGCTAAGCCTTCAGCTCCAGCTCTGCTGCAACACCCATTATTCCTGATCCAGCTTCAGATCCTGCTCCAGATCCAGCTCCTGATCAGCTTATTTCCTGCAATTGACATAATACACATAATCAACACATTATATCATTATTTTATACATAGCTAAAGGAAAGCAGTAAAGATGCAGATAATGCTTATGCATGCATAAATAGCCCTAACTTATGCTAAGTCCTAGCCTAATCTAGGTCAATAAAGACCTATGATGGCTACGAAATCATAGTTCTTCTTAGATTTACATGCTTTATTTACTGCTTAATAGTGTAGCTCTTTATTCTCCCCTAATGATGCATGCATAATCCCCCCTTAGATTCATGTATGTGATCATTTTCTGCTAGCTAGATTTGTATTTCGAAGCATTCCTCTATAAGCTTTCCACGAGCTTAATGTTGTAGCCACCATCATGAATTGAATGAATGAAAATCATTTTCTATATATATATATATATGTGTGTGTGTGTGTGTGTGTGTGTGTGTGTGTGTGTGTTGAGAATCACCATGAGTTTATTGCAATACATTTTGTGTGATTGAAGTTGCCTACTTTTAATTACTATCTTTTGGCAACTAGCATGTCGTACATCAATACGTAAATCAACATAAACCGACATGAGATTTTAAGCAAGTAGAGCGAAAGAGATCAATTTCAAATCTGCATTTCCATAAACGCCTCCCAGAGACAAACGATCGGGACTCAAGTTTCGTTACCTTCATAAATATTTTTGTTGATAGTATTGCACACTATACTACGATGCTTTTTCTTATCAAAAATGCGCTTTACAGATCCCAACAAAATGGCGTCGTTGATGGGGAGGCAACGTCATTTTTTATTTTTATCTTTTGAGCTATCACTAACAATTCTTCCTCTACTTGTCTTTTGATGTGCAGGAAAATAGGAAAAACAGGAATCTGCACATGTAACAAGCGTTGATTAAAACAAAAATCAGGTGCACATCTCATCTTAGATTAGGATTTCCCTTTCTGAACCCTAGGTTAGATTTATTTGAAAAAAAAAAAGAAAAAAAAATCCTATTTATTTTCGTGAAAGAGAAAAAAAAATCAATTAAAAAAATCTAGGTAGATAGATTAGGTTTCTTTCTGAATCCTAGGTTAGTTTTGAAAAGCAAAAAAAAAAATAAAAGAATTTGAAAAGCTTTTGAAAAAAAAAATCCTTCTTGAAAAAAAATTTTCCAAAATTTTTTTGCAAAAAAAAACATTTGGTGGAAAGTTTGAATTTTAAACTCAAACACCTTTTAAAAGCTTCTCCACCACCCTCTGATTTTCGGCCAGATTTCAAATTCCGACTTAAAAATTCAATTGCCAAAACATTAATGAGAGAAAAATTCTGAAATTCGGGCTACACCTTCATTTTCAAACCATTTTTTAAACGGCATCATTCTTTTGAAAAAATTCCAATCATAAAAGTTTTAAAAATTCACCAAGTACAAGGGGGTCAGACTGACCTAGATTTAAGATTTTTCAAAATTCAAAAAGCAATTCCAAGCAATCCGCAAATCTGTTTTGACTAAAAATAGTGAGGTTTGAAAGCTGATCTCATTGGCTTTAATTTTCATATTTTCCTGAATTTTTGAAAATCATTTGATATTGTTTCAATTTGAAAAATCGATCAAGGGTCAAAATTCCATATCTGACCCCTTGACATTTAAAAATCTCTATAAATTCAGTTGAAATGGTAAAAATTATAAAAAAATATTCTCTGGAAAGATAGTTGAAAAAGGAATCTACTTACCAAATTTTAACTTATTCTGATGCCAATTTTTATCAGAGAATTGATCTTAATTTTGTGGTCTGCTGAAGAAGAAAACAAAAAACAAAAAACCCTAGAATTGCATGAACCCTAGGTTACACCTTTACGGTTACATTCTAGAGACCACATTTAGGCTAACCTAGACTTAGTAAAGTCTAGTGTTTAGCCGGTGAGCTTGGTCACCTTGTGGGCCACTCACCACAAACCCCAACTGAAGAAAATTGGGCTAAAATTAATTTTAAAACACGTAAGCAACCCAAATTCGGTGTCATACTACTGGGTGCCTTCAATCTCTCTTACCAAACCTAGTGACTAAGTCTGCAGGGTAGTGTCAAACGACTGCGGCTAAGGGGTAACGGAACCGGAGGCATAAGCCAAAGGAAGAACCTTCCCCTTAGTCCCCTCGTAACCAGACTGGCTGGGTTAGCTTGAGAGGCGGAAATCACTTTCAGTCTATTGCACGATAAATTTTTCTTCAGGAATTCAAACTTAAAATGAAAAATATGGTCATCTGATCATAAGGACCATCTGATTAACAGAGCCTTAGCCTTGTTTGGCTTGGCTACACCAACCCAGGGGTTGGGTGGTGTATGCAAGGAAGGAGGTCACTTAGACCTCAACTGGTTGGACCTTGGGAGCCGCTCCCAAGGAGGCAAGTCACCTCGCTAGGACCATCTTCTCCCCCACCCTCTTATTCTATCTGCTTAGCCGCAATGGCTAACTCTAGATCTGAACCTAATTAGGATCCAGAAGAGCTGGACCCACGAGCTTATCTGAGAACCTGGGTCACTGAATTAGCTCAACCTTGGGATCAGAACCCAAGGTGGCGAAGATGACTTTTCGCTTCGCCTGATCATTCTCCTCGAGTTACCAAAATGGTTAACCCATATCCTAACCCTGGATATTATGACCCATACCAGCCAGTCCCTCAAAGGACCGCATCTTATAATCCAGGATATGGATTTCACACTCTTGCTTCTCACCTATGGAATATGCATAGACCTAATTCACCCCCTGGAACCCCTGAAGAACTACCAGTGCATATGCGACCGCATTATAAATACAGAGAGCTATAGCTAGTGCTAAGGAGAAGGCCGCATTCTATCTACATGAAATCCAAGCTATCATTGAGCCAAACCAAAGACAAAGCTGGATTCTGTATCAACAAGCTGTGATGGAGCTCCTTTAGGGAACTATAGGGATAACAAGGCTAATTGGACAAAATCGGGAAACTCAAGAACTACTGCTTTTGAGATATCAAGTGGAAAATAGCCTTGAAGACCTCAAAGAATCTGAAACGACTACACCGGAAGGACACACAGGAGACTCTCAGGAGCAGATGCCGGAAGATAATTTAGGGGAAGAAGAATCTAGCTTGGATATGAGATAGGAACAAGAAATGTTCCGAATGGGTTCATCTGAGAACTCCATTCAGGAAACTGAGGAAAGGATTGATATCTCTAGGACTGAGCCACAATCGGATTATCCTAAATCCTAGGAGATACCTCATGGGTTAGAAAACGCAATTGAGATAAGGGAAGTAGATCTAGTTGAGGATATGGATCTTGAGGCAAACATTACATGCAACACTACTGATCAATCTAGGCCACTTGCCATTGTAGGTGAACCTGTGCTAGAGCCAACATCTTCTAATCTGCACTCGTCTTCTTTCACCTACTTCGCTAATTCGGATGTTAGAGATTTTGAGATGACACTTTCTATCCCTGATCCTGTCATCCGAAGACTAGAAATAGCTATGGATGATTTGACCGAAGAAATAAATATGCTACCTAAGGCAGAAATTACTAAGGAACCCAATGCATATGAGGGTGAAGCTTTGAGCAGAATGAGCTAGGGACACACCTACCATCCTAGTCAATCTAATGGATGGCTCGACTCTAAGCCTGAGGAGTCAGCCTCCGATGAATCAGAGATGAGTACTGATGAGGACGAAGTAATTTTTGATGAGGATTTTAGTGACCTCCCCACAGATCTTCTATTTTCACGGATACCCCCATATGATCCAGAGCCTGGAGAGGGCATGATCTTTGATGTCAATTATCGTTATGAGGATCCCTATGACTCAGATTTTGGTTCTGAGATACATGTTGATCTACTCCCACAGCAACATCCTGCTGAATTGTGAGACATGATAAATCAGCTGAATCAACATCATGATCCCCCCTCTGATTATCCTCAATTTTCCACACTACTCCACACCTTCTTATAGCTAGAATTTTTGGAGTAGGGGTGCACAATCAGTTGGTTCGCATCTCCAGACCACTGATTCTAGGAGCATATGAGCACATCTTTCTATTAATCTTGACCGGCTCCTATGCTAGAACTGATACATCTAATTGAGTTTTCGCCCAGCTGGAGGCGTTAAACTCAGCATCTACCTCACATTCTACCATCATCTATACATAACCATTTTTATACATAGCATATTTTCTTTTCGCATATTGCATATTGTTAGGTTCACCAATGCTGAACGTTAAAATTTCAGGAGCAATTCCAGGTGACTTCTACCCATTTACTCCCAACTGTACTTATTTTCTTTTATATTCATGCATGAGGACATGCAAGAACTTAGGCATGGGGGGTAGATACAACAAAACTGAAAATTTTTATGCCAACATTTAGGAAAACCTCGAAGTTGCATGTCAAACGTACTTTAGGACCTTAAATAAAAGAACAACCGACTCCACTTCCAATGTTCGCATTTGAGCTAAAAATCGTCGCAAAATCCATTTCTGACTCATTCGCTCACCCTTTTATTCTAAATTTAGGGTCAAGCTGAATGTAACCCAAATGGGAAATTTCATGAAGTATGAATATACGAGGTTACTTGTTTATAGCATATATACATAGTGCATCCATGAATAAGATTATCTTATTAAGAGAATGCATTAGGGATTTTATCCTCTAGTTGATTCCTGTAATCTGGAATCCAGTACAACTTTTCACACACATGTAGAATTTGCAATGAATTCACAGTGAAGGCTGATAAATGTCTTTAGTCTGTCAAGAAGAAGCAATACTTCTTTTCCTAAACCCTTGGACACTATTTTGGGAGCTAGGTAGATTTTCTTCCAAAAATCCACCAAATAGTGTGAGATGAGAATAGAGAGTATTGGTGCTTGAAGATTAGTGTAAGAAATCTGGAATCCTAGATAATTAGGTGATGATACTCAGAGATTAGGTATAGTTTTCGCTCTTGGTTCCTGCGTATACATTTTTGTGTGAATTGTGAGAGCCACCAAATAAGACAAATACACGGAGAGCGAGTTTTCATAAAACTAGGACTAAGGTGGATGGTTACGACCATTCTTTACGAAATCCTTGGCTGAAGGAGGGTATTGATGTCAAGGTCAGAAATACACCATCCTATCCATCTCTCCCGGTGCCGTGAGTAGGCACTTCCACCAAAAAAGCCACCCAATGCTCCTGAGTACCACCAATCCCTAATAATGCCTCCTCAATAAAGCTCATGGATGTCTGCTAGTTTCGTTATGTTGAAAAAAAAAAACAAAAACAAAGAAAGAAAAAAGAAAAAAATTGATGAAAAGAAATAAAAATTGAAAAAAAATTAGAAAAGGAAGAAAAAAAGAGTGAATATTTAGTGTTTATTTCAATTGCATTGAGGCAATACCACCAAATAAATTTGAGACCCACTAAATATGACCTTAACCCACCTTTCTTGTGTTTCTGACCGCCCGAATACTAGCTGAGGAATTCTGACTTAGTGTTATAGTTATGGGAACTCAATTAAAGTGTTAATGCCAAGTGAGACCACCAAATACAGGTCATATATGTGAATCTGGTGAGATTGTGAGCTCAAAGAAAAAGAAAGAAAAGAAAAAGAAAGAGAGAAAGACAGAATAAATACAAAGGAACCAGAAGAGAGCATAGTTTTTCTCATCTTTCTCATAGTTGAGTTATTTGATATTCTAGGAATCTAGATTCTGAAATACTAATCTCTATGTAGCACCAAGTGAGAGTGAGCCACCAAATAAACACCTGTATCCCTTAGACATTCTTAACCTAAGCTTAAAGCCGGGTGGAATTCATAGAATATTTTGAATTCCCCGAGGGAAGAAGTCCACCTATCCCGCTAGAATTATTACTAGGAGTCAAGTACAGGCTTTAGAGGTGAATTAGTTTTCACTCGAATCCATTGCAAAAACTACATAGCTACACTTTCACGATTGTCTGGATTTCTAGAGCATAGGATGAAAACAAAAAGGAGAAAAATCACTAGGCATACACTTGATAAAATAATCAATCCCTTAGGGACCCTTCTATGAATAATTTAGTCTCGCATTTGCTAGGGACTAGCAAGATTTAGGCATGGGGGTATGATTGCACAGCAATCATAGGTCTTAATTGACCTAAATTAGGCGAGGACTTAGCATAAGTCAGGACAGTTCTCGCATGCATAAGCATTACTTACATCCTTACTGCTTTCTTTTAGCTATGCATAAAATAATGCTATAATGTGCTGATTAGGTGCATTATGTCAATTACAGGTAATAAGCTAACCAGAACGTAGATCTAAAGCTGGATCTGAAGAATAAAGAATAATTGGAGTTGCAGTAGAGCTGGAGCAGAAGACCTAGAATAAGATGTAGTAGAAAATAATGTAAGGGGTTAAGGTATGTTATTCTATTTAAGTATGAATAAAGTAGTAAATTATGAAGAACTTAGGACCATCCTAGCCCTAAAATAGCCTAAAAGCTTCCCCAAGCCTTAGCCACTCTTAGATTAGGTCACCACACCCTAGGAAACCTCAAAACCCTAATTCTAGCCTCTATCTGGATGTCCAGAAAAGTTATAGGGCATCCAGAACCCATAGCCAACTCCCGCACACCTTAAACCCACTTCTACAGTGTTGTTGGACATCCAGACACTTGGTCAAACGTCTAATTTTTGCAGAATAGCCAAGACAGAACCTAGAATCCCTCCTAACTCTGATTGGATATCCAGACAATAAGTCTAGACTTCTGATTTTTCACTATAAGACATCTGACACTATTATTGGACATCTGGAACTGCTCTCCAGTTCCTGTTTGAGATTCAAGCCTTGATCTTGGATCTCTAGCTCCCAAAACCCAATTCTAACCCCTAGGAACCTAAATTAAGGTATCCCAACCCTAGTACATCACCTCTAGACCTCCTTAAAGACCTAATTAGGTCCTCACTAAACCTAATTGACTTAGATCACAGTCAATTACCATTGCCTAGTCAATTGGACTCATAGGGTCCAATTGAGCTCAGATCTCAACCCATACAAGTCCAATTAGACTCAGTGAGAGTCCAATTGACCTAAGCCCAAACTAATTGAGTTATTTCACTCTCAATTAGGTTCACAGTCATTCAATTAAACTTGTGTTAAGTTTAATTGCATTTCCTCTTTAGCAATTAGGGTTTGTAACCCTAATTTCAGACCTACACCAACCCAAACCCCTTAGGACCTAACGTAGACCATTTAGCCACATAGGGCACGGCCACACACACACACACACACCCATTCATGCACACACACCCATCTAGAGTTCTCTAGAACCCTCTTCAAGGTGGCACCACTCTTGGTTGCCAAAATTAGCAACCAAGAGCCATTCAAATTGGAGATCCACAAATGGTGGATCTAAAAACCACCTCTCTCTCTCTCTTTGGCTGGCCACTCTTGGAGCTCTCTCTAGAGAGTCTCCCTTAGGTCTATAAAAAGACCTAAGGGGTGGCCATTTGCACCCATCCAATTCTTGGCTTCATTCACTCTTGGCTCCATTTTAGCTTAGCTTCATTCCACCTCCACTCCACCTTCATAAGTAGCTTCACCATGGCCACCACCACCTCCATGCCAAGATGCTGGATCACCTCTCCAACCTCTCTCTAAGGGTCGGCCTAAGCACCATTGGCCACCCCTCCTCCTCTCAACCAACTCAAAGGACATCGGAGCCACCTCCGAATGCCCTTATTTCTGCTAGATTAGATTATAGTTCTTCTTAGATTTACATGCTTTATTTACTGCTTAATAGTGTAGCTCTTTATTCTCCCCCAATGATGCAAGCATAATCCCCCCTTAGATTCATGTATGCGATCGTTTTCTGCTAGCTAGATTTGTATTTCCAAGCATTCCTCTATAAGCTTTCCACGAGCTTAATGTTGTAGCCACCATCATGAATTGAATGAATGAAAATCATTTGCTATATATATATCTATGTGTTGAGAATCACCATGAGTTTATTGCAATATATTTTGTGTGATTGAAGTTGCTTGCTTTTAATTACTATCTTTTGGCAACTAGCATGTCGTACATCAATACGTAAATCAACATAAACCGACATGAGATTTTAAGCAAGTAGAGCGAAAGAGATCGATTTCAAATCTGCATTTCCATAAACGCCTCCCAGAGACGAACGACCGGGACTCAAGTCTCATTACCTTTATAAATATTTTTGTTGATCATATTGCGCACTATACTATGATGCTTTTTCTTATCAAAAATGCACTTTACGGATCCCAACAGCAAGGGTTCCCCACAGAGGCCCCTCCAAATTTGATCCATCACCAAACATGATAGAAACAAATGTTCCTTGCTATTTGTGGGGAAATTACAAAGTGGGAAATTTTGAACTAGAGCATCTAACCTTCTGCACCTCATTTCCCCTGTAACGAGCCCATCACGTCTACAAAGCCATAAGAATATCTTGATTTAATGTGAAATTTTCAAATTCCACACTTTGCTGCAGTCACGATCTTCTGAAGTGTAGCTTGCCTTCCCAGCATCAATCAGTCTTTTATACACCTTGGATGGGGTAAACAAGCCATGTTTCCACCGAAAGCAATCCACATCCCCTACCAGCTGGAAGGCCTCCAAATTTGCAATCAGCTGAGCATGCTCCAGCTGTGTACGTCCTCCCTCTCTTCTGCCTGCTACAGCAACAACCCAGCTACTGTTCTTGGCATCAGAACAGTCCTTGACTAAAGCTTCACTATCCACAGCTGCAGGAAAGGCTCTTGAATAAACCACACACAATTGGCCCAGTTCAGACCACACATCAAACCAAAATAGGAAGTGGCTGTCGTCCCCCAATTCAGGAGCAAAATCTAACCAGTGTTCTTGGATAGCTCTCTTAACCGACGTCCAGAATAAGGCTATTGAACGCACGGGTTGCTACGCTAATGTGTTTAGTTTTGAAAACCCTGTCATCGTAGTATGAAAGCGAAGAACTCATGTTCAACAAATAAAATTTATACCGGAATGGAAATCCCGGGTCGAACACAGGGAGGCAGACGTTTGATTTAAAAACACACGTTTGATTTATTTGTCACGAAGTAAATTAATTGATTAGAACTATCTAACTATTTACAATAAATAGAAGAGAGAGAGAGAATATTACAAACAGAAACCAAAACGAGATGTAGAATAAACATGGAATTCATCATTAAAAAGATTGTTTATTTCATTAAACATTATGACTAGAAAGTAGAAAATGATTACACTAGAAAGCAGTAAATCTACTCTACAAAGCAGAAAATCTACTCTAGAAAGCATTAAAAGAATGGAGAGAGAAATATCCTCCTTGATGGTCGCTTGGAGGACGAGCCGGACGGGACAATGTCTGGACGAAGGAGGACGGAGCAGGACGAAGGAGGACGAAGCAGAAGAATGGGAATGGGGCAGCACGTCGTCGTCATCGTGGGATCCGCTTCTGAAAGGGGGACGAAAAATTGACTTTATCTCGCGAGAAGAATCCCAGGTGTGGGACAAGCTGCTCTTGAGATTTGGAGAGTGAGAGAAGAGAAGGAAGGGATGAAAATTTCGTGTGGAGGGGGTCTCCTTTTATAGTTGCAAGGAGTGGGGGCAATTTGGTCATTATAACTCTAAAAACATTAAGTCAGGACCTTTAGTGACAGATAAAACCGTCGCTAAAGGTCTGAACGTGGCCTTCGTAGGTGGCGCGAGCGCGCCCACTCACCTCCTCGCATGTAACGCATGCACACGTCCAGCAGCTCTCAACCGTCCGATCGTGAGTTCAGACGGCTTAAATCGCGCTACCACCCGCCTCCTTTGTGCGCCCGCCTACGTGCGATTCCGCGTGAGGTGAGGCGTGCAATAGCGCGTAGGCGCTATCGAGTGCCTGCAGCTGCTAGATCGTGATTGAGCGGCCAATCTGACGTGCACCTCCACTCCAATTTCAGCGCGGCGCGGATCGAACGCGCGCCTGCGCTTCGCGTTAGGGCATTCACACGCTGCGCTACGGGGGAGAGATGGTTGCGAAGACGTTTTAAGCGGCACATGCTCATGGCCATTGGATCAAGATCCAACGGCCCAGATCACAAGTTGGATCTTCTTTGGAGAGGCAGCGGCGGTCCTGAGGGCCGGTTGGATGGCTGAGATGGCGCCACATGGTGCCATCTTGGACGTCCATCTTCTAGATGATGTAGATGGTTCCACGGGTGTCAGATTGAGTCAATTTTTGCGTCGTTAGGCGGCGATCGTTGATGGGTCAGCCCGAATAGGTTGTTAATATGATATTTTTATCGTTGAAATGTGTATAGTGGTTAACCTAATTCAGACCTAACCATCTCTTTACAAAATTTTTTAACCTGGCCTAATTGATTTTATCTTGTCACTTTTAGGCCCAGGGTCGAACTCAGGGAAGTAGGGTTCAAGTCGAATTTCTACGTTTTCCTTAAAACGCGACTCTTCCGTTCGTTTATTGTGTTTTTGGTATTTTTCTTATTTAGGTTTTTTTCTGGTAATCCTTGTTCTTGAGGCACACCCTCAAAATTGTGTCCTTGGCTTTTAGCCAAAACAGAGTTTCAAAACACGCCTTGCTACTTGCAAGACGGGGTACCTGCAAATCAAAGATTATCTTTTCACTTTTATACCTTTTTTTTATCTTTTTACTAAGAAGGAAGCTAACAGATAGAAAGTAAATATAGTATCTATAGATATATATTTATATGTAGTATATATATAAAGGGGTGGGGGTGGAGGTGACGATGGAGTGTAGCACTATGTCGAGTCAGTCGACGTCTAGAGAGACGCAACCAACACGACTAGGTGCCGCGTGGAGTGTGGATGGAGGATGGATGTGTCCACACTTTCTGTACACGCTGTATCGCGAGAATATCTGCAAGTGTGGATGGAGGATGGATGTGTCCACGCTTTCTGTACACGTGTATCGGGGAATATCAGCAACTGGTGCAGATATTCCCGCGATACAGCGTATAGTAAATAACGTGAAAATATATGTACATATGTATGTATATAAATGTATAAGTATATATGTATAGATATGTATAGATATATATGTATATATACATATATGTATGTATATATGTATATAGCTATGTATATATGTATATATATATGTATATAGCTATGTATATATGTATATATATATAAGTATATGTATAAATATATAGATATATATATATAAGTAGATATATATATATATATATATATATATATATATATATATATTATATATATATGTATGTATACATAACTATAGATATTACTATGTATATAAGTGTATATATATATATATATAGATATATGTATGTATATATTATATATAGATGTATAAGTATATATGGGTTACTATAAGTGTGTGAGTGTGTGTGTGTGCGTCGGTGAATGTGTGTGTGCGTCGGTGAATGTGTGTGTGCGTCGGTGAATGTGTGTGTGTGTGTTGCTGTGAGTAAAGAGAGAGAGAGAGAGAAAGAACGGAGAGAGAGAGAGAGTACGTGAGAGAGAGTAGAGAGCGCCAGACAGCGAGAGAGCGGGCGGGAGAGATCGAGCGCGCGGACGATGGCAGCGAGTTAAGACGTCTGCTCGCGGCGGCGGACGTCTGACCGTCGCGGTGCACCGCGCCTTCGCGCAGTGGACGTGAGGCGTCTCCTGCAGACCGGGTGCGAGGATGGAGAGCGGGCGATGGCGTGCTCAGAGAAGGCGGCGGGGAGTCTGCAGTCGGTCGCAGAGGGTTGCGGAGGAGGACAGGAGTCGACGCGAGGCCGTAACCGGCCGCTGCAGTGCGCGCGGCGGCCGGCTGCGGGTGCAATGCGGGGTGGACAGAACGGAGACGGAGGCGGGGAACGGGCCTGCAGGCGCGCGCGGAGGGTTGCGCGCCTGCGGGGAAGGTCGCGGAGGAGCGAGGGGTGCTGCTGCTGCTGCTGTCGCCGCGGTTTAGCTGCTGCTGCTGCTGCTTCAAGCTTCGGAGCTTGAAGCAGCAGCAATGGCGCGGAGATGAAAACGAAAAGAAAAGAAGACACCACGCCCACCGGCTCGTTGAAGAGCAGGGCGGTTGTGCTCCCACTGTGGTGGTGTGCACCACAGTGGGTTCTCCTGCTCGCCGGGTGCCTCCTCGACGGAGGGCCGGCGTATGGGAGGGGAGAACGGTGGAGAGGAAGGTGGTGGCTGTGGGGTCTTTTTCCAGCAGCTCGCCCCCCGTTCTTCGTCGCGAGGAAGAGCTGCGGCTTTATAGAGGAGGAGAGCATGGCGGGGAGCCATGGCAGCAGCAGGGAGAGGCGTTGGAGAGTGGCATCGCAGCATGGAGTGCATGTGGGCGCGGGAAGAAGGCAGCCGCGGGAATGAAAAAAAAAAGAAGAAATCAAGAGGAAAAATAAAAAGGTGGAATTTGCAAGGAGGCACTTGAGATAAAATGTGAATTACGAAGCCATTTATTCATTTCTCCTCCTCTCATGATTAAATGCATGCATGCAACCGTTTTTACAAATGTGGCTATAGGATTATAATATACATAGTTAATGCTAGAAAATAGCACAAGAAGGCAATTTTATAGGCGTGTTTTGAGGTGCAAACATATACCCCCATGCCTATCTTTTGCTAATCCCTAGCAAAATCGTATTTAGAAATGATCTTAAGCTGAAGATTTTCTTCTGAGATGATATCGGTGTGTTTATTATCGGATATTGTGAGAACCAATTGTAGAGAAGATTACCAGTACTTTAAGTCTTATATGACAAAGATTATCTCTCAACTAACTAGGACTCTTGATATTTAAACCTTAAGTACGATTTCCAGGACCCAGGAGGTTTTGCCGTACTCGAGAGCTCAAGAGGTTATGGTTGTGCATAGTAAAGGATCAAGACTGACCAGATGAACCTTAAGACTCACTCCCAGGGTTTCACGAATTTTTAAGTACAAGTTGGTCCCAGTTTCAGCTCGTGTTTTTGTATTGACCCTTAAGATGATTACGGAAAACTCAACTCCCATTTTCTGATTTTTTTTTTTTTTTTTTTGTGGCTCACCGAAAAACAAAGTATACAGACATTAATGAGATATACCGACTCTTTTGCAACATCTTTTTTTTTTTTTTTTTTTTTTTTTTTGAAACACCTGTCAGTATATCTCTTACAACACATTTTGAAGGAGAACACTTATTTTTCTTTTTGATGGGAGAGTTTCTTTTTGGTGGAAAGAGTCACTCCTAAACACAAGACTAAAGCCTGGGATAAAAAGTCTACCTGCACGCACAGGTAAGGACTCCACCTTTCCTAATGAACACTAGGGTTGGATCTTATGTTCACCTGGTCTTTCCTGATATGTGTAGTGTGAACCAAGTTTACTTAAGCTCTCAAGAAAAAGCAAACCAACGAATCCTGTACTGGTGTCTCAGGTACAAGAAACGTTCTTAGTTAGGAGAGATTTTGATCTATTTCGTCAATGCTTTAAGTGAATTAAGCCGAGCCTGAGCGAATCAAGCTTCTGTGGCCTGGAAATTCTTCAAAACAGAGGTTGAATATCCATAAACACTTATTGTATTTTTTGTTTCAGCTTTTAGATCATTACTAAACACCATTTATTACTAATATATATATATATTTTTTTTTTTTCTTTTCTTTTCTTTTTTCTTTTTCTTGCATATTTATAAATAGGTGGTAATTGTCTAATACCATAAAATACCTGGATCCTATGGATGCCTATCCACCCCCCCATGCCAAACAATGCTATGTCCTCATATGCATGCAGGGAAAGGCAGAGAACGGACGACAGATCGGGTAACAGGAGCTGAGGTTCAGGGTATAAATCAGGGTGGAAGGGTGGGTGGATGGTGGGTGGTGAAGAGAAAAGCGAAGTAATCGCGATAGAGGCGTGAAAAGTAATGGTGGATGGTGAGAGATTTGGCGTTTTCTGGGACGAGAGTGTCCCAGGCGGATCAGAAAACAGATCAGGAAGAGGAAGTTGGCCCTTAGATTGGCCAAGAAGGGGGGCTTTTTGGATAGATGGATCCAAAAGGGAATAGCCCCGGTGAGTAAGATGTGGGCTCAAGGTCCCAGTGTGGATTTGCAAATCCGCCTGATTTAGCGGGAAAGAAAGGGCAATCCGGTCTTCCATAGTGTGGACCGGCGGTGAGCAGCCCGGCAATGACTCAGACCACGAGGTATGGGAAGCGGAGAAAACCTCGTCAGAAGTCTGGTCAGGAGAAGGTACAGGAATAGGGAGGGATTGGGGAACGTCACAGTTTGTGTTGGTCAGGCAGTCGTCAGGTAATTCGCAGCAGTCTGAATCGGCTCCAATTAGTTCGATACACGTACTGACAGTCACGTCCTCGTCAGATGTGTCATCCTTGATGTGATCACTATCATCATAAGAGTGCGGTACTGCAGCGGGATTAACCTGAAATCCCGGAGGAATACTCGGAGCTTGCAGAATTTGATGAACCTGTTCCTGAGAAGGTTGTACCTGTGGTTGCGGACCACAGGGTACAAAGTTTTGCGGGTTTGGAATAGGTTGGGCGGGAAAAGTGCCCTGAGATCAAGTCGCCATGCTTAGTTGACTGATCTCAGCATTCTGCTGCGCCAAATGCTGAAGAGAGGTCATGTTTTCTTTATGGCGCTTTGACATTTCCGTCATCATTCGCATCAATTTATCAAGAGGTTTTGATGCGTGTTTGGTTTTCTGTACACAAGGGCCTGATGGCAGAGTTGCCATAGGATTAGACTGGGCCCTTGGGATGACGGGTGCAGACGATCGCATTGGTCCACCAGCGGGGTTTCGACGCTGCGGGTTGTTGGACCATGCAAAATTGGGATGATTGTGCCACCCTGGGTTATACGTGGCAGAAAACGGGTTATTCCCCAGGGTGCAGGCATCTTCTATGCCAGAAGACGTGTCCGCATATGTGTCCGAGTACACGGAGGCTTGGTCCTCCGTGTTGAAATACTGGCTCGCAGAAGCCAGTTCCACATGACTTACCGAGTCGCTTGGCGCGACACTCGATAAGGAAGGTCTTGCAGGGTTTCTCGGGATAAGCCTGGTGTTGAAAGAATTGAAATTGTGACGAAGTGGTGAGGCGGGGGTGTGTGCCATGTTTGTGGAGGAGGATGATTCGGCTCTTTTTCTAGATTTATCAGTCAATACAAGCAATTCAGGGTTTTGTGACCTCCTCCCAAACATGCACTACCGCAGGAAGAATTGGGGAGATGAGAAGGGAAAAGGGATGAGAGAAATGACGCCGCAAAGGTACACTTGATTACAAATCAATACAGTCAAGTTCCTAACCTCTACAGTGTGCCCTTAGACCTAAAGATTATCTTTTCACTTTTATACCTTTTTTTTATCTTTTTACTAAGAAGGAAGCTAACAGATAGAAAGTAAATATAGTAGCTATAGACATATATTTATATGTAGTATATATATAAAGGGGTGGGGGTGGAGGTGACGATGGAGTGTAGCACTATGTCGAGTCAGTCGACGTCTAGAGAGACGCAACCAACACGATTAGGTGCCGCGTGGAGTGTGGATGGAGGATGGATGTGTCCACGCTTTCTGTACACGCTGTATCGCGGGAATATCTGCAAGTGTGGATGGAGGATGGATGTGTCCACGCTTTCTGTACACGTGTATCGGGGAATATCAGCAACTGGTGCAGATATTCCCGCGATACAGCGTATAGTAAATAACGTAAAAATATATGTACATATGTATGTATATAAATGTATAAGTATATATGTATAGATATGTATAGATATATATGTATATATATATATATGTATGTATATATGTATATAGCTATGTATATATGTATATATATATGTATATAGCTATGTATATATGTATATATATATAAGTATATGTATAAATATATAGATATATATATATAAGTATATATATATATATATATATTATATATATATGTATGTATACATAACTATAGATATTACTATGTATATAAGTGTATATATATATATATATAGATATATGTATGTATATATTATATATAGATGTATAAGTATATATGGGTTACTATAAGTGTGTGAGTGTGTGTGTGTGCGTCGGTGAATGTGTGTGTGCGTCGGTGAATGTGTGTGTGTGTGTTGCTGTGAGTAAAGAGAGAGAGAGAGAGAGAGAACGGAGAGAGAGAGAGAGTACGTGAGAGAGAGTAGAGAGCGCCAGACAGCGAGAGAGCGGGCGGGAGAGATCGAGCGCGCGGACGATGGCAGCGAGTTAAGACGTCTGCTCGCGGCGGCGGACGTCTGACCGTCGCGGTGCACCGCGCCTTCGCGCATTGGACGTGAGGCGTCTCCTGCAGATCGGGTGCGAGGACGGAGAGCGGGCGATGGCGTGCTCGGAGAAGGCGGCGGGGAGTCTGCAGTCCGTCGCAGAGGGTTGCGGAGGAGGGCAGGGGTCGGCGCGAGGCCGTAACCGGCCGCTACAGTGCGCGCGGCGGCCGGCTGCGGGTGCAATGCGGGGTGGACAGAACGGAGACGGAGGCGGGGAACGGGCCTGCAGGCGCGCGCGGAGGGTTGCGCGCCTGCGGGGAAGGTCGCGAAGGAGCGAGGGGTGCTGCTGCTGCTGCTGTCGCCGCGGTTTAGCTGCTGCTGCTGCTGCTTCAAGCTTCGGAGCTTGAAGCGGCAGCAATGGCGCGGAGATGAAAACGAAAAGAAAAGAAGACACCACGCCCACCGGCTCGTTGAAGAGCTGGGCAGTGGTGCTCCCACTGTGGTGGTGTGCACCACAGTGGGTTCTCCTGCTCGCCGGGTGCCTCCTCGACGGAGGGCCGGCGTATGGGAGGGGAGAACGGTGGAGAGGAAGGTGGTGGCTGTGGGGTCTTTTTCCAGCAGCTCGCCCCCCGTTCTTCGTCGCGAGGAAGAGCTGCGGCTTTATAGAGGAGGAGAGCATGGCGGGGAGCCATGGCAGCAGCAGGGAGAGGCGTTGGAGAGTGGCATCGCAGCATGGAGTGCATGTGGGCGCGGGAAGAAGGCAGCCGCGGGAATGAAAAAAAAAAGAAGAAATCACGAGGAAAAATAAAAAGGTGGAATTTGCAAGGAGGCACTTGAGATAAAATGTGAATTACGAAGCCATTTATTCATTTCTCCTCCTCTCATGATTAAATGCATGCATGCAACCGTTTTTACAAATGTGGCTATAGGATTATAATATACATAGTTAATGCTAGAAAATAGCACAAGAAGGCGTTATTATAGGCGTGTTTTGAGGTGCAAACAATCGTCGATCCGAATCCATCCGTGCAGTCAAATTTGTTGTTTGAAGTGTGGATTCACACCATCTTGGCCCTTGATCTTCTAGGGTTCACCGGTCTCTATCTGATGCTACAATCGTCTGATTAGGGCGATCTTAAAGTCGTTGAACTCCAATCATCGCCCCGATCACATCTGTATGGTTGAATCTTCGATCCGAGGCCTCGATAAAAAGTTTTCCCTGTCCATGAACATAAAAGGAGACAATTAACCTCCATTTTATTCAAACTAATCTAAATGCAAGATGATGCATGTTATGCAATATTTATAGCATACAATGCAATCCTATGCTTAAGAACATGCTTAAATAGACATCTTAACTAGTGTAAACATGTTTACATCATACCCCCATGCCTATCTTTTGCTAGTCCCTAGCAAAAACTATATGCTATTTATAAAAGCATCAGGTTGGATTATTTGGGCTTGAGTTATTTTCAATCACTAAGAAAATGTCTACTTAGGATCTAAACTTTCAAAGACACAATAGTGCCCGAGTATCTGTTAAAATGCAAACCGCCTCAAGCCCTTATTCAAAGAAAAATTTCTTTTTCTCTTTTTCCTCTATTCTAATTTTTTTGGATTTTCAAGTTTTAGGGTTTAAGAGTGGCTTTCTACGGCCATTCAACTCACCTAAGATTTGATGAGAACCCTAAGTTCTAAGCATCTTATTGTGAATGTGACAGACTCGTTGACCGGCAGTTAAAATGGACTTCGGATTTCTACGCCTCTAGGTGACCTAAAAAAAATTCTGCCTAAAGGTGTTTCTTTACAACCGATAGCTTTCTCCCTATTTTTTATTTTTTTACAGGGTCAACACAAGGGTGAATCCATTCTATATCTCCCTGGTTTATTCTACTTCTCCACTTCTTCCTAAGTGTTTTGGGAATTTTCAGTGCATTTATTGAGCTGGGTTCTGGACAACCAATCGATGAGCTGTTACCACCGACAACTTGCCAGCCATACTCGTGTGGCGAAGTGCGGCTTATTTCCTTTTTTTCTTTTCTCCTTTTCTCTCTTTTTTTTTTAAGTAGGTGGCTTCCCTAATCTAAGATTTACCTAAAGGCAGCAAAAAGAGAAAGGTCCAATGACTGGGCTCTGGACAACCTACCTATGGGCTATTACCCACGATAACTTGTCAGCCATATCACCCTAGAAGGTTCGTTAATTACCCAATTTCCATTAAAATCGTCGAACAACGAGTTAATGCAAAGAAAGTGTGTAGACGCTAGAAAATCAAAGTTCCCTCAAATCAAAGGGCGAGCTGATAAGTCGTGTACTTATCACCCAAACTTATTTACTCCAATTAAAATAGAATTTAGGTTGGCGAGGACTCGAAAAATAAATTCACATTTTAGTGGATACACGGGCTGATTAAGTCCAAAGACCTAAAGGGTCTTTGTATTCAAACCATAATGTGGTATTTTCTAAGATTATAAATTTTCTTAAATCCAAGTTCTCTTTCTTAATTCCATTTTTTTTTTAAATAAAAGAAAATAAAACAAATCTACGAAGCTGACGACTTAATTCAGAGATGAATATCCACCCCCCATGCCTATCTAATGCAATGTCCTCATTGTATTAAAAAGACATAAAATAGAGTGGAATAGCATAGAAAGCACCTGAATTGCGTGAATGTCAGGTCCGCTCCGAGATGAAAACTAAAAAGAACTGTATACGTGCTGAATTTAGTGCCTTCAGCTTGGCACACTATACAAAGAAGAGAAATAAAGAATTCACAAGTACAGGTCAGAATCAAAATAAACAGAAGAAACCTCTGACCTGTCAGCAAAGGTCCACAGATGTGGACCAAATTGTGGTGCAGACCCATACCCCATAATCGAGAATATCTTAGGTTCTGGATAAAAATTACCCAAATACTAAAATCAGTATGCAAGCGGCGTCGAGCCTGCTATTTATGAGGATGCAACCCAAGACCAAAAAGTCGAGTTACAGAAAATTCAAGCTCCAAAGGATAATCAATGAATGTGTGCTTGGGTTGGACATCCTCAAAACAATACTTGCTTCCCAAATCAAAATTTCCCGACTCCTATCCTCCTCATTCAGTATGTCAAATTCCAAGACCTCTTGCATATTAATCACCCCGTCTGAAATCTCCAAGTCTAAATGATGTAGCTGAATCAGAATTGACTTGGGTCTAATTATCTCAGAAACAGAATCATCGATAAGCTCAATGGGGTGTAATTGACAATCAGGGAATTTGATTGAATCCTCCAGAAAATGCGATTCTGGATCCATAATGTGAGCCCTAATAAAATCAGTTTCCTCAGTTATTAGGCTATCAAATGATCTTTCAGATTCCTCAGACCCAATCGTCTCACAAAAATTATGTTCTGTAAACTGGTGTGAGACTTCGCAAATTGAATCTTCACCATCAGAAACAAAGAAATCGAAATCCGTATTAATGTATGTCTCAAAATCATCTGTCACTTTTTGTTCCAAGGAGACTTACGTTTCCTCGTACCCTGGCTCAGGGATCTCAGGTGAAGAATTCAGATCATCCTTAACTGGTTGCTCTAATTCAATCTGGTCAGCCTCGTAACATGTGTCCCCCCCAACAGGTACCTGAACGGGTTCTGACATTGGCTCTCCTGAAGAGGGTTCATCCTCGGAATCATCCCATGATTGAATCAAAGCGACCACAAATCTCATCCTCAATTTCGCTAACATCCCAAGTAGAAACTCTCCGGGTTCTTATCCTTAACATCCTGGAACCAATCCAACAAATACTTATTCAAATCATCAATCATCTGAATCAGGGGCTCCAATCTCTCAATGCAAGGTATTGGTTGAACTTCTAAAGATTGTATGATATTCCTCAAGTTAGCCAGAACCTTATCTTGAACCTAGTTACCTTGAACTAAATGAGTTGGTTCATGGTTGGGCAGGTTTGGGGTCAATGCAGGGGAATTAACGAATTGAGATTTGTTATACCCTTCCTAATAATAGGTCATTTCAGATTGTTCAAAAGGTGGTGATGACCTAAAGGCAGTGTAATCAGAGGATGGGTAAAGATCGGTGTATCCTTCTTGATTGTAGATCGTATTAGGTTGTTCATGAAAGGGTGACGAACTATAATCGATGTCGCTATAAGAAGGATAGAAATCACAATCATAGTGTTCAGGGTTAGACCATAAACAAGGAGGTCTGGAACTGTATCCCCAATCTGAGTTATCCCAACTAACTGATGGTTGATTACAGTACGAGTCTGGATAATCGTCATGTTGAGGATAATTCAAAATAGGAGGGAAAGGGCGGGAATGCATGTAATATGTGGAAGGATTCATGAGAGACGGGAGGAAGAAAGGTGCCCTGCAATACAAACAAACCTGTCCTTAAGTGGGCTAGCCTAAAGACCTACAGACTCCCAAAACCCGTCTTGAGATAAAGGAACGATTTGATCTACTTTTGTCTGTTCAATCCAACTAGTTAGAAGGAGGGACTGGAGAGAAGGTTCTTCCTTCAACTTGCGCCTCTAGTTCCTAGTGTACCCCCCAGCCACGATCGTTTGATTCGCTCCCCTAGCTAGACATCAGATTGAACAGTAGAAACAGACTAATCGAAAATAATCTCATTCTGGGCTCTGAAGAGCGAATCAAATCCTTAAGACCAGCGTCTACTATGTTTTATTTAGGGCTAGGTTTGAATGTGCTTTGGAATGTGATGGGCCCTTTATCTGGGTTGTGCCCTTAATGATTGATTGATTTGTGTGTGCGTGCACAACCAGTGGTTTTCAAGCAAGATTATTTTTGATGCGGTGAATTTTAGGGTTCAAATCTTGCTTAGTAGCTTTTAGGATTCAACTTTAGGTGTTTTCAAATAAGTTTTGTTAGCACACTAGGTTTTGAAAGCACAGGTGAAAATGCTTTCCTTTGAAACTTAAAAGAATGTGGAGTGCCTAGTAAATCCTTAATAGTTAAACCTAAGTGGCAGCTACTTGATGAGTTGATTTTAATTGAAGTGGTACAGCCCAATCAACTCAAACAATTGGCCTGTTGCACCACTTAATCAGGCATACAAGTGATTACCTAATCTGATTTCTACTCAATTATGTGTTTGGATGTGTGTACCGGCTCCAAAGATCGGTTTACCAGTTGAGTTTCAAAATCAGATGAGGTTGTGTACCTCTGTGAGATTTTTTTTATTTTCTTTTTAAATGTGGAGGTTGGGGTGGGTGTGGGTGTCAAACAACAAACAATCTAACCTTAGAGTTTATAAGAACACCTAGGTTGATTGATGTTTGTGTTATTATGTTGTGGAATGAAATCTAATGGGTGGGAGGTGGGCGATAACTTACAAAACCTTCCACAGCACTTTACTCCAATCTACCGCTTTTGCTCGTCTCGAAAGAGTACCTGCAATCACAATAAGAAAGGAGAGAAGTGAGGTAAATGATTCATAAGTTGTAAAAACGTGAACAAAAATCAAAGAGCGTCGCCTCCCGGCAACGGCGCTAAAATGTTGAACGCACGGGTTGCTACGTTAACGTGTTTGGTTTTGCAAAACCTGTCATCGTAGTATGAAAGCGAAGAACTCGTGTTCAACAAATAAAATTTATACCGGAATGGAAATCCAAGGTCGAACACAGGGAGGCGGATGTTTGATTTAAAAACACGCATTTGATTTATTTGTCACGAAGTAAATTAATTGATTAGAACTATCTAACTATTTACAATAAATAAAAGAGAGAGAGAGAATATTATAAATAGAAACCAAAACGAGATGTAGAATGAACATGAAATTCATCATTAAAAAGATTGTTTGTTTCAATAAACATTGTGACTAGAAAGCAAAAAACGATTACACTAGAAAGCAGTAAATGTACTCTAGAAAGCAGTAAATCTACTCTAGAAAGCATTAAAAGAATGGAGAGAAATATCCTCTTTGACGGTCACTTGGAGGACGAGCCGGAAGGGACGACGCCTGGACGAAGGAGGATGGAGCAGGACGAAGGAGGACGAAGCGGAAGAACGGGAATGGGGCAGCACAACATCGTCATCGTGGGATCCACTTCCGAAAGGGGGACGAAAAATTGACTTTATCTCGCGAAAAGCATCCCGGGTGTGGAACAAGCTTCTCTTAAGCTTCGGAGAGGGAGAGAAGAGAAGGGATGAAAATTTCGTGTGGAGGAGGTCTCCTTTTATAGTTGCAAGGAGTGAGAGCAATTTGGTTATTACAACTCTAAAAACATTAATTCAGGACCTTTAATGATAGATAAAACCGTCGCTAAAGGTCCAAACGTGGCCTTCGTGGGCGACGCGTGTGCGTCCGCTCACCTCCTAGCGTGTAACTCACGCACATGTCAGCCGCTCTCAGCCGTCCGATCTTAAATCACGCTACCGCCTGCCTCCTTTGTGTGCCCGCCCGCGTGCGATTCCGCGTGAGGCGTGGCGTGCAATAACGCATGGCACTATCGAGCGCCCACAGCTGCTCGATCACAATCGAGCGGTCGATCGAGCGCGCACTCCCGCTCCAATTGCAGCACGGCGCGGATCAAACGCGTGCCTGCGCTTCACATTAGGGTGTTCACCTGCTGCGCTACGGGGGAGAGATGGTCGTGGAGACGTTTTAAGAGGCACGTGCTCATGGCCGTTGGATCAAGATCCAACGGCCCAGATCGCACATTGGATCTTCTTTGGAGGGGCAGTAGCGGTCCTGAGGGCCGGTTGGATGGCTGAGATGGCGCCACGTGGTGCCATCTTGGCCGTCCATCTTCTGGATGATGTAGATGGTGCCACGGGTGTCGGATTGAGTCGATTTTCACATCGTTAGGCTGCGATCGTCAATCCGAATCCATCCGTGCGGTTGGATTTGTCATTTGAAGTGTAGATTCACACCATCTTGGCCCTTGATCTTCTAGGGTTCCCCGATCTCTATCTGATGCTACAGATGTCAGATTAGGGCAATCTTAGAGTCGTTGAACTCCAATCATTGCCCTGATCACATCTGTACGGTTGGATCTTTGATCCGAGGCCCCGATAAAAAGTTTGCCCTATCCATGAACATAAAAGGAGACAATTAACTTCCATTTTATTCAAACTAATCTAAATGCAAGATGATGCATGTTATGCAATATTTATAGCATGCAATGCAATCCTATGCTTAAGAACATGCATACATAGACATCTTAAGTAGTGTAAACATGTTTACATCAAAGGCCTTCTTGGCAGATTTTTCCTCAGCTACACCAGGTTGGGACCATATGCCTCCTTAATTATTTGAGACCACATCTTCCCCTCGTCTGTGGTCAGTTTAATAGCCCACTTCATTAACATAGCATCATTAAACTCTTTCAAAGAGTAGATGCCCATCCCTCCCTTAGACCAAGGCCTATAAAGTTGCCCCCACTTCACTGGATGCAAGAACCTGCCCTCTACCTTCGTACCTTTCCAAAAAAATCTCTTCGTCATTACATCCAACCTCTTCCATACTACCTTCGGGGATCTGAACACCGAAAAGAAGACTGGTATCGAGGTGATGACTGAATTGAGAAAAATCAATCTTCCACCCTTAGAAAGAAATCTGCTGCTCCAAGATTCCAATTTGGCATTTACTTTCTCAAATAAGGAGGCCCAATCACTCTTCTTAAGTTTCTTATCACTTAAGGGTAATCCCAGATATCTCACAATGAGTGTTGTAGATGGAGTGTTCACGATGGCAGAAACTGTCTCCCCTTCCTAAGCTGACATGCTGAAACAAATCAATGATGACTTCGCCCTGCTCAGCCTCAAGCCTGCTATCTCACCGAATATGGTGATCATAGTGAATAGGATTTCAGCTTCATGAAGTCCTACAAAAAACACAATGTCATCTGCATATTCTAAAATTGGTGCCAGAGCTCTTGAATTCGATAAAGAATATCCCTCAATCAACCCTGCTTCTGCCAAACTGCATGTAAAGTGTGCCAAAGTGTCTACTGCCAGGTTAAAAATAAGAGGAGCCAAAGAGCATCCTTGTCTCACCCCGCATTGACGTTGTATCCACACCCCACAAGGCCTCCCATTCACAAGAGGGGAGAAGGAGGAGGTAACAATGCATCGCTTCATCCATTGTATCCAGATAGATGGAAAACCCCTCCTCTTCATAATCTCCCAAAGATATGACCACTCAACTGAGTCATATGCTCTACTAAATTCTACCTTCCAAATGAACGCTTTGCTCTTTTTCCTGCTCCACCCTGCAACCACCTCTTGTGCCACAATGAATGACTCTTGCAACGATCTATTTGGGAGAAACGTCGACTGCACCAGGCTGATTAAATCTGATAGAACACACTTCAAACAGTTAGCCAGCACTTTGCTAATGATTAGATATATCGAGTTCGAAATCATAATGGGACTGAAATTTGTCAAAGTCTCTGCCCCAATACACTTTGGTAACAGAAAAAGGTATGACTTGTTTAGTCTCTCAACTCCTGAATTTCCCCTCTGGAACTCAGCTATCACCTCCATCACATCCCCTTTGACCACACTCCAAAACTCCTTGTAGAACAGCACTTGGAATCCATCCAGGCCCGGCGAGCCCTCTACATTTAGCCCTACCATAGCTTCTACCACTTCCTGCTCTGAAATAGTTTCTATCAATTTTGTAGCTGCTGCATTTCCCACTCGAGAGAAATTTGAAGCTGCCATCCTCCACTCTCCTTTCCCATTCAACCTTGAGATTTCCTTAAAGTGTCTAGCTGTCTCCTTTCTAATCTCATCTGGCGAAGTCAGCACCAAATTCCCTTTCCTTAGAGAGGATATGAAGTTCACTCTCCTTCTGGAGCTCGCTGCCATATGGGAAAATTTCGTATTTGCATTGCCCTCTTTCAACCATAATTGCTGCGATTTTTCACTCCAATCTACTTCCCTTGCCAAGTCCTCCGCTTGAACCACTCCTTGCCAATATTTCCATCGTGTTGCCTCATCCTCAGCCAACCGTCCTCCATTCTCCTTCTCGTCAAGCATTCTCACCATGGAAAGGGCTTCAGAGCGCCACTGACTCCTCACCGTAGCTTTTAAAACTTTCAATTTTCTAACCAAGCGATAGTGGAAGAGCCATCCACCTGCTGACGCTCCCACCACCAACTAACCATCTCCTTAAAGCCCTCCTCCCACAGCCATGAGTTCTTAAGCTTAAAGTAGGTGCCAACATTTGACTCCTCACCACTATCCCATAACAAAGGTGTATGGTCTGAAAAGGGGCAAACAAGTCCCATAACTGACGAGAGTTGGAATCTTTCCAACGTCTCCACACTCCCAAAGAATCTGTCCAGTTTTGAGACCAATCCATCCCCCCCTGCCATGTGAATTCTACCCCAGTTGAGGGATATTCATTTAATCCGACCTCGGATACTACTAGCTAGAATCCAAGTGATGATCTGTCCACCCTCCCATTCCCTCGATCATTCTCCGACAGGACATTGTTGAAGTCTCCACCTACAAGCCATGGCAGCCCATTTGTCTTGCTCGCCATCGCTCGCAGCTTCTGCTAGAGTGCATTCCTCTGATTGTCAGCATAAGGACCACACACACATGATATAATCAGCTCCTGATCGTCCCCTAGAAATTTGAATATGCACGAGAGCATGAATTGGCCCTTCCACTCCTCTCTCAGACTCAACCTGGACATTTTCCACCTGACCGCCAGTCCACCCGCCCTTCTAAGCACATCCACTACTTTAACCTCTGCCTGACCCCCTTGAAGAAGCGACTGCTAGGCAGTGTCCCCTCCACCTTCAAGATGTGTCTCCTGTATTAAGGCACAATCCACCTCCCACTCACGAAGATATCTAGCCAAAGAGGCCCTCCTCACCCTATCGCGCAACCCACGCAAGTCCCATGTGAGCACCTCCATTCCTTGGACTCCGAGGTCCCCTGCGGTCCCCCTAACCTCCTCTCAACAATCAAAATAGCTACAACTTTCTCATCAGTGGATCTCTGGTCAAATCCACCTCTTCTTCCCCTCAATTTATAAGGAGAGCGCACAACTTTCCCCTTTGATGAAGACCCCACTCCATTCTTCAATCCCCCTGGAGTCACAAAAGAGAAATTATCTAGGTTCTTGGGTGTGTGCTCATACTCCTCCTGTTATCTCTACTGATCTATATGCACAACCATGAGTTCTCCTCCCCCACCTTCATCTTGCACCATCACATCCTCTGTCAGTGGCTGGTCTGCCCCTTTCATTTCAGTATCAAGCACCTCCGACCACTGAAACTCTTTGCTCTTCTTCACCTCCTGCCTGTCAGTTCTATGCACAGCCATGAGTTCTCTTCCCCCACCTTCATCTTGCACCATCACATCCTCTGTCAGCGGCTGGTCTGCCCCTTTCATTTCAGTATCAAGCGCCTCCGACCACTGAAACTCTTTGCTCTTCTTCACCTCCTGCCTGTCAGTTCTTATTGGCCCACCCTCCTGAATATCGCTCTGGGTAACCTTCCCCTCTACCCGCACCTTCGGAGTTTCCACCAGTTGTTCATCCCCACTGAGAAGGCCAAATTTCAATCTCAGAAGCCATGAGCTCCCACCACACCTAAGGATGACTCTATCAAGAATTGGGCCCCCCTTGTCAACTTCACCTCAACCCTGATTAATCTCCCATCCCCTCGCATAGACCCACATTGGCATTCTCTGCCAAAGCTGCAAAGTTAGCCACAACTCTTGCCACCACCACATTCATCCTCAGGTGTAACAATAGTCCCCAGATCTCCAAAACTCCCCTTCTGTTCTCAACCCTCTGAGGAGGGTGGTCTTGGAGAACCCCATCGAAGGGAAAAACCATTCTCCACATCACCGTAAGCCCCTCTATGGTACTTGTGCAAAAATGGAGCCCTTCCACATCCAACATACCCAGGTCGAATAACACAAACCTTGCCCCACCCAAATGCGCCACCTTCCACCCTTGAGAGTACAAAGACAGAGATCTTACCAGATTTAGGATCCGCTCATGCTCAAACCTTCCCACCATAATCTCGCCGATGAGGCCCCCCTAAACTGCCTTCTCCACTGCCATGACTTCCTCCGATTGTGGAACCTCCACATCGTACACCTACCCCATCTCCGTCAGGGGTGGCAGTGGTACAACACCACTTGCTTCTTGAGCCCTGGCTTGCCCACCATTTCGCTGCATCACCCTCCCCTTCGTTTTGCACTCCGCCTTCTTGTGACCCCAGCCCCCGCAAGCCAAGCAGAGGGTCGGCGACCTGCACACAGCCACCATGTGCCCTCATCTTCGACACTGATAGCATACAATATCTACATTCCCCCTCACCTACTCCAAAACCCACCCATACCTTGGGCTACTTGCGGACCAACCCCCCATTCCTCCATTCTCTCTCTCTGTCGCCATCTCCTAGACCTCCAAACCCTCCATCCGTCATCTTCTTCCCAAACCCTAGCACCCCCTTTCCTCTCCATCCTCCCCAATAATTATTCAATTATAATGACTTCCTAGAATAGGCATGCATTGCATTTTATTATATTTTTTATGTGTTTATTTGAGTATCAAGGATAGTTAGAGAGTTAAATCCCACATACCTTGGAACTTAGGAAGGCAGAAGATGAAGGAGAAGCTCGTATCAGCTGGATCTTAGTTGGATCCAGTTCATCCCAACTAAATCCCAACTCATTTTAGCTGGATCAACTCATCCTTAACTCCATTCAGCTCATCTCAACTGAATGGTAGCTCAAGCTAGTTCACCTTAGCTCCATTTGATAAGTCGACTTTTGCTTTCGAATAATGTATTAAGATGATTTGTCGTTGTAGGATCAAAGTGGTGGAAAACTGCTTAACAAAATAATTAAAATAAAAATTAAACCACTCGCAGAAGAGCGGGTTGTGTCTACAAGGAGGCAATGCTGCAATAAAATCACGAATATTTTTTTCTCGTATTCGTTCAATCAAGTGCGAAATCCATAGTCAAATCTAACATGAAATGCGATGAAAAGAAGATGCACAAAAACACGAAAATGTAAGGGAAGATGTGCAATTTTTCCTCATTGAAATTTTCAATAAATATGTGATGAATCTATGTAATTTCCAATTGACATGCATTAGAGAAAATTTGTACACATCTTAATCCAAAACCAATGTCAAAAGATGTGAATCACAAAAGCCATGCAATTATAAGAAAGCTTGAGTATGAAGTCGCAATTTCACACAATATTTCAAATATTAAAACAAAAATGAAAGTTTGTCAATGGAATTCAAATGTAATTAATAATTAGAGCAAAAGTAGAGGATTCTACCTCTCTCCTCCTCGTGCAAGGGAGAGAGGTTCATTCGAGGAACTCTTCTGGGAATAGGTTGGTCGAAGCAAGGGCTTCACAATGGTGGTGGTGGCAGGTTGCGAGACGGCTGGAATCGGCTGGACGGAACTCTGGCGAAGGATGGTTTCCGACGCTCTTGCTGCAGGCACAAGGAGGCAACGCGTGGGCGCTGCAGGCGCACGGAGGCGACGCGTGCTGAAGGGCGGGCGCCCTGCAGGCCGCACAGACGCGCGTAGGGACTGGTGGCCGCATGGCTGCAGGTGCTGCAGAGGGCGCTGTAGGTGATGGCGCGGGCGCGTGCAGGCGCTGAGGCGAGGGCGTTGTAGGCGTTGGAGGTGAAGGCTTGCGCTAGCTGCTGTACGTGCAAGCAGAAGGAGGTGCGAGGATTGGATGCAGCGTGCGCGTGGTTGGTGCGCTGGCTGGAGGTGCGAGCGGTGGTTGAAGTGGGTGCGCACGCCTACCGCGGTGGAGGCGCAGTGCGTGCGGGTGGTCTGCTGCAAAAGATGAAGTGTGCTGGCTGGATGGACGCGCGCGCCTGCTTGGAAGGGCTGAAGGTGGCTGCGGTGAGGAGCGGGCAGGTGTGTGCAGCAGCTGGGAGCTGCGCGTGGAAGTGGTGTGGTTTTTGGGTTCTTTTTGGTGGAGTGGAGGAAAAACAGAGGATGGGGAAGAAGATGAATAGTGGTGGATTTTGTTGGGTGGAAGAGAAATAGAGGAAGAATGAGGAAGATGGAGGTGGTGCTGTAGGGGTTTCAGACGTCTGGGAAAATTCCCAGGCCTCTTAATGGATTGGGGAGATGAAAATGTAGGGCGTGATGTTGCAGCGGCTCCGGTGGCTGATGCTGGTGGTGGCAGTGAAGATGGTAGCATGCACGACTGTGTGCTTATGGTGGAGCAGCGTGCATTCATGGTGATGCAAGCAAGATCCGAATGGCGGTGCGACCTATCACACCACATGCCCACGGTGGTGGAGGCTTGTCGCCACGGTTGAGGCCGGTGGTGGTGGAGTGGATGAGAGTGGTGTACTCTCTGCACAGTGATGAATCGGGGTGGGGGCCTCCTTCCTTAATGGCAGCTCATCCTTCTCTTTTGTAGCCATGGCCACACAGATTTGAAATTCAAAACACCGTAGAATCAATGTGATGTGCAGGAGGAGGAGGCGGAGATGGAGGAGTTACCTGTGCAAAGGAGAAGAAGAATAAAATAATTAGGGTTATTTATACATAACTCCTTAACTTCTATGTTAATTAAAATAGTGCACCTAATTAATTAACTAATTACATGTATGCAACCCTAGGTTAATTCTAAATGCATGAATTATGTAGTTAAGCTAAAAATATGAATTAATTTATTTACATCCTAATGTATGCTATCTAAATGTTAAAATTAACTTAATGTCTAGACATTTAGATACTTAAATAGCCCACAAATATGGGCTAATCAAATACCCCCATGCCTAGTTTTTAGTAGTCCCTAGTAAATCCAAGCAAAACCTAGCACTCCAAGTAGACTAGCCAACCCAATTGGTCTTCCTTTAGAAACATATTAAGTTCAAACTTTAGACCTAAGATTCCCAAGTAGTTGCTAAGTTACAAACTAGGTCGGCTAAAGATGAGTTGCAGGCACAAGTTTCCCTGATTTCTGACTCTACCCTAAGGTTTATTGATCCCTGAGATTAAAGCATCTGTGCATGTGCATTGGACTGAGTTATTTGAGGTTGGTATGACTACCAACCTAGAAAGGAAAAAGGATATATATATATTATTTAATTCCTCTAAGTCTAACCTCGGATCAGCTATGAACACGGTCTGTGTCGAATTCATTGTCCCCATCACCGTACCTTGAAGGGTGCCTGGCTTTCGATGCTTCGAGATAGCACCGCCCATAGCGACCCTAAGAACTCCTGGCAATCAACACTTCGAGATAGTATCATCCATGGATTTCTTAAGCAAATTCAGGCCTATGGCAATCGACACTTCGAGATAGGGTCGCCCATGGTACCTGAACTGCACAATGCGCTTACATGCCCCCAGTAAGATAGATATCCTAAGAGACAAGCGCCAAGGAGGTAATATGTTTTCATCGCATCATCAAGGTGAGTATATACTCCACCTCTCCTGTGGCAGGAACTCTTCCAATCAAATTGTGTTTTCAAGCCTGTCCTAAGTCAAAACTAAGAGAACCAAATTTCCTTTAAGAAACACAAGACCAAGTGTGTGAAATTTGGATGCTTTAGTTACAAGGACCCATAAACCAAAAGGTAGAACAAGACTCCAGGTACTACCCCACCTTTTAACTCAATCCCTAGCTTTTCTTCCTAAACCTCTTGAGGAATGGTCCGTAACTTAACTCCTACTTAAGTTTTTAAGTCCACAAAGGACCCTAAAGGTCTAAAGCTAGTAGCTCACTTAGCTTCTAAAGTTCGACCCTAGAATCAACTTAGTCTAACCTAGAGTTTTGATTTGCTTAAGAATGCAGGGCCCAGCCAGTTAAGCTCAATAGTTACAAATTTTTTTTTTTAATGCAAATGTATGCAATGCAGAATGCTTTAACTAAATGCATGAATGCACTATGTATAAATGCTATGTATATCCACAAGTACACCCCCCCATGCCTAAAATCTGCAATGTCCCCATTGCATAGAAGGATATTACCTAGGTCAGAGATAGGCTGCCGTTCTTTTGTTAGCAGCCGAGTAGCCAAAAAACCTGCAAATCAGGTTCAAGGATCGTAGAAATAGGCCCTAAAAATGAGCAAAGTAATGCTGGCCTAAAAAACAAGTAACCTAAGATGTTGGCGAGCTGATGATGAATCCCAATAGCAAATGCTCGCCCAACTAAGATGGGAATGAAATCTTCCCAGGTCACCAGAAGAGGTTCTAAAGGATAAATTGGCATAACAACCTCCAAAGCAATAGGGGGAGGATGTCAAGGATCCTCCAAAAGGAATGGGGAAGGAATGGTGCAGAGATAAACCCCCAGGGCAATGGACTAACTAAAGAAATCATCAATCCATACCCGATACTCCATTAAAGGAAATATTGGTTTGTTAAGCCCCCCGGTCAGAACAAAAGTGAGCAAATCTCTAAGGTAAGGATCGTCTAGGGTGTCCAAGTTTCGAGGTTGCAAGATGGCCATAAGATCTAGGTTGGGTTTAATCAGCTTAGTGTCCATCCCTAACACTCTTTCCAAATCCTTAATTACATCCCTAGCATTCCTTGCACTATCACCAGTATCTTCCTGCACTTCATCAGGAGTCAAAATTTCATCTTCAGACATAAGCGAATCAGAGGGTGACTTCGAAACAAATGACGGCAGGTTGGAAGCAACAGATCTAGGGATTATACTATCAATGTCATCACTGGGTTCTTGTTCTTTACTCAAATCTTCCCCGGAGTCTAGATGTGAATCCACATAAATCTTAGAAGTTGCTTCCAAATTTTCCATATTTCATCATGAGGAGAAATATCATCGATGGGTGTGCTAAGGAAACCTAATTTGGTCAAATTTATGACATCCTCAGGGGCTAACTTTTCAAATAAGACATAATCACCCTTAGTGTCACTCCAAATTTTGAATGTAGGTTCCTCATATAATTCGTCTTTCTCCTCATCATATGATTCATCATATACCCGAGGTCTAAAATCATTTAATATCTCAATAGATCCCCTAGGGTACTCTATCTGAGGTAAATGGTTTACACTGGTAACATTGGACTCCTTAAATAGGTCAATTTCTTGAGGGTTAGGTTCCCTAAGGGTGGGCTTGAGTTCCATCTCGTGATCGAAGGGAGGGTAGGATTAACAACTTGACTTCGACCCACTTCATCAAATGTCATGAAAATACTATCATCTGGATCGAGATCTTCCAATGATACCATCATTCCCTTCTTTTGACTCCAAAAAAATTCAGGTGGATACTCAACCTTATCATCTTCCTCGGGTTGGAACCTATCTTCCTCCAATGCATAGCTACTTTCATATATATCTTCCTCCCACTTAAGGCGTGGATCTCTCAAGGAAGTGTCATCTAATGGGGAGGTTTCAAAATCGATCCTCAAAAAGTAGCTATTCTCCCATACATAATCCCCAAAATTTCCCTCCAACTTCAAGTGTAGCTCTCCCATGGGAGATGCATCAATTGTAGAGGGGTGTACATCATCCTCAATGGGGTAGATTGGGTGGCTAATTTCATCACTTTCTTATTGGCCTGCTCTCGAAGATTCTCCTAACAATTCAATCATTTCGTCCTGCATTTTCTGTATTTCCATCTTCAAGGAGGAGAGGTCATTTCTATCATGAGAGAAGTCAGGCTCAGGCTTATAGTACCCAGGAGTGTCTGTCCAACCATTATAATTATTCAGGGAGGGTGGGTTGGGTATTTCTATGGTGTGTGGGATATTGGGCAAAGCAAATCCCGCTCCTTGGTTTTGCTCACTGATTTGGGGCTTAACCAGGCCAATACTCCTATAATAGGAGTAAAACGGATCCAAATGATTGTCATTATGTCCATCAAAGGATGGGCCATCTCGGCGTATGGGATCGAAGAGTGCAGAGTGGGGGTGAGGGTGTGGGCAAGATGTGAAAGGATGAAAATCAATGAGGTCCATTCTAACTCACACCTCAATCAGAATTCCCCAAGCAAAACACAATTCAAAAAGGACTTTTTAGGTCTTTCCCAATTTAGGCTTTTGATTTTAAGTCAGATTGTAGGTGACAATACAATTTGTTCAATCAATTTACACGCTTATTGTCGACCTACGGATCGCCTTAGAAGACCTAGTTGGAGCTTAGGTGTTCTTCCCTAAATCTCAAATGGTAAAGCAAATCCAAAGATGGAAGATTGAGGGATGCAACGCTAAGCCTTCCTTTGAAGCTGTGCTATCGCGGTGCTTCTCAACTAGCCCCAAAAATCTATGACAGGGTATTGTTGAACGCTACGGGTTGCAACGCTAACGTGTTTGATTTTGAAAAACCTGTCATTGTAGTATGAAAGCGAAGAACTCGTGTTCAACAAATAAAATTTATACCAGAATAGAAATCCCGGGTCAAACTCAGGGAGGTGGACGTTTGATTTAAAAACACGCGTCTGTTTTATTTATCATGAAGTAACTTAATTGATTAGAAACTATCTATCTATTTACACTAAATAGAAGAGAAAGAGAGAGAGAGAGAGAATATTACAAACAAAAACCAAAAAGAGATGTAGAATGAACATGGAATTCATTATCAAAGGGATTGTTTGTTACACTAAACATTACGACTAGAAAGTGGAAAAATGATTACACTAGAAAGCAGTAAATCTATTCTAGAAAGTAGTAAATCTACTCTAGAAAGCAATAAAAAGAATGGGGAGAGAGATATCCTACTCGATGGTCGCTTGGAAGACGAGCTGGACGGGACGATGCCTGGAAGACGGGGAACGGAGCAGGACGAAGGAGGACAAAGCGGGAAGAATGGGAACGGGGCAGCACGTCATCGTTGTCACAGGATCCGCTTCCGAAAGGGGGACGAAAATTTGACTTTATCTTGCGAGAAGCATCCTGGGTGTGGGACAAGCTTCTCTTGAGCTTTCAAGAGGGAGAGAAGAGAAGGAAGGGATCCGAATTTTGTGTGGAGGGAGTCTCCTTTTATAGTTGCAAGGAGTGAGGGCAATTTGGTCATTTAAATCTTAAAACATTAAATAAGGGGTCTTTAGTGACGGATAAAACCATCGCAAAAGCCCCATCGTAGGTGTAGTGGGCCGGAACGCGCGCGCCTGCTCGCGCGTAACGCGCTTTCCACGTTCAGCTGATCCTAGCCATCCGATCGTGAGATCGGACGGCTTATCTCACACCTCGTAGCGCCTTTGCATCACGCACTCCACGTCTGATCTCGCATGAGGCGCAGGCGTGCGATAGCGCGTGGGCGCCATTGGGCACTCACGATCGCTCGATCGCGATCCGACGCTCCTCGCGCCAGCTTGCCCACTCGCCGCGATTTGAACGCGCGCCCCACCTTCTCGCGAGCGCATTCACCCACTGCGCTACAGTGTCACTTGTGTCACGGAGACGAATTCATGCGCACGCGATCAGGACCGTTGGATTGAGATCCAACAGTCAAGGCAGCTCCTTCAAGTGTGGCTTCAGAGGATGGGCGCGCCAGTTGGGCGCAATCTCAGCCGTTGGATCTTGATCCAACGACGGAGATTCGCGGGTGATAGCATCTTCAGAAGTTGAGGGTGGTTGGTTGGGCAGCCGAGATGGTGCCACATGGCGCCATCTTGGCTGGCCATCTTCTGGATGATGTAGATGGTGCCACGGGTGTTGGATTGAGTCGATTTTCACGCCGTTATGCTGCGATCATCGATCCGAATCCATCTGTGCGGTCGGATTTGTCATTTGAAGTGTGGATTCACACCATCTTGGCCCTTGATCTTATAGGGTTCCCTGATCTCTATCTGATGCTATAGATGTCTGATTAGGGCAATCTTGGAGTCGTTGAACTCCAATCATCACCCTGATCACATCTGTATGGTTAGATCTTTGATCCGAGACCCCGATAAAAAGTTTTCCCTATCCATGTACATAAAAGGAGATAATTAACCTCCATTTTATTCAAACTAATCTAAATGAAAGATGATGCATGTTATGCAATATTTATAGTATGCAATGCAATTCTACACTTAAGAACATGCATAAATAGACATCTTAAGTAGTGTAAACATGTTTACATCATACCCCCATGCCTATCTTTTGCTAGTCCCTAGCAAAAACTATATGCTACTTATAAAAGAATCAGGTTGGATTATTTGGGCATAAGTTATTTTCAATCATTAAGAAAATGTTTACTTAGGATTTAAACTTTCAAAAACACAACAGTGCCCGGGTATCTGCCAAAATGCAGACCGCCTCAAGCCCTCGCCTTATTCAAAGAAAAATTTCTTTCTCTCTTTTTCTTCTTTTCTAATTTTTTTTTTTGGATTTTCGAGTTTTAGGGTTTAAGAGTGGCTTTCTACAGCCATTCAACTCACCCAAGATTTCATGAGAATCCTAAGTTCTAAGCATCCTATTGTCAATGTGATAGACTCGTTGACCGGCAGTAAAAATGGCCTTCGGATTTCTACGCCTCTAAGTGACCTTAAAAAGAGAATTCTACCTAAAGGTGTATCTTTACAACCGGTAGCTTTCTCCATACTTTTATTTTTACGGGATCAACATAAGGGTGAATCCAGTATATATCTCCCCAGTTTATTCTACTTCTCCGCTTCATCCTAAGTGTTTTGGCAATTTTCAGTGCATTTATTGAGCTGGGTTCTGGACAACCGGTCGATGAGCTGTTACCACCAACAACTTGCCAGCCATACTCGTGCGGCGAAGTGTGGTTTATTTCTTTTTTCTTTTTTTTCTCCTTTTCTTTTTTTTCTTTTCTTTTTTGACTTTCTTTTCTTTTTTTTTAAGTAGGTGGCTTTGCTGGTCTAAGATTTAACTAAAGGCAGCAAAAAGAGAAAGGTCCAGTGACTGGACTCTGGACAACCTACCTATGGATTGTTACCCGTGATAACTTGCCAGCCATATCACCCTAGAAGGTTCATTAGCTATCAAATTTCTGTTAGAACTGCCGATTAACGAGTCAGTCACAAGATAGTGTGTAGATGCTTTAAGCTTAAAGTTCCCTCAAATCAGAGGGTGGATTGATAAATCGTGTACTTATCACCCAAACTTATTTACACCAATTAAAATAGAATTCAAGCTGGCGAGGAATCAAAAAATAAATCCACATTTTAATGGATACACAGGCTGATTAAGTCTGAAGACCTGAAGGGTCTTTGTGTTCAAATCATAATGTAATATTTCCTAAGATTGAAAATTTTCTCAAACCCAAGTTCTCTTTCCTAATTTCAATTTTTTTTAACATAAATAAAAGAAAAAATAAAATAAATCTATGGAGCTGACGAATAAATTTAGAGATGAAAATCCACCCTCCCATGCCTATCTAATGCAATGTCCTCATTGTATTAAAAAGGCAAAACAAAGTGGAATAGAGTAGAAAGCACCTGAATTGCGTGAATGTCAGGTCCGCTCCGAGATAAAAACTAAAAAGAACTGTATACGTGCTGAATTTAGTGCCTTCAGCTTGGCACACTATACAAAGAAGAGAAATAAAGAATTCACAGGTGCAGGTCAGAATCAAAATAAATAGAAGAAACCTCTGACCTGTCAGCAAAGGTCCACAGATATGGACCAAATTGTGGTGCAGACCCATACCCCATAATCGAGAATATCTTAGATTCTAGATAAAAATTACCCAAAACCTAAAATCAGTATGCAAGCGGCGTCGGGCCTGCGATTTATGAGGATGCAACCCAAGACCAAAAAGTCGGGTTACAGAAAATTCAAGCTCCAAAGGATAATCAATGAATGTGTGCTTGGGTTGGTCATCCTCAGAACAGATGTCATAAGGGTCTTGGTTTGATGGTTTCAGCTTAATTGGAACCCTTCGACTCAGTCTTCTATTTCCTCTGGAATTTGCTGCCCAAATCAAAATTTCCCAACTCCTATCCTCATTCAGAATGTCAAATTCCAGGGCCTCTTGCATATTAATCACCCCGTCTAAAATCTCCAAGTCTAAAAGATGTGGCTGAATCATAATTGGCTTGGGTCTAGTTATCTCAAAAATAGAATCATCGATAAGCTCAATTGGGTGTAACTGACAATCAGGGCTTTGGATTGAATCATCCAGAAAATGTGATTTTGGATCCATAATGTGAGCCCCAATAAGATCAGTTTCGTCAGTTATTGGGATATCAAATGATTTATAAGATTCCTCAGGCCCAAACGTCTCACAGAAATCATATTCTGTAAACTCACATGAGACTTTGCAACTTGAATCTTCACCATCAAAATCAAAGAAATCGAAATCCGTATTAATGTGTGTCCTAAAATCATCTGTCACATTCTGATCCATGGAGACATACGTTTCCTCGTACCCCAACTCAGGGATCTCAGGTGAAGAAATTAGATCATCCTTAATTGGTTGCTCTAATTCAATCTGGTCAGCCTCATAACATGTGTTCCCCCCAACAGGTGCCTGAGCGGGTTCTGACATTGGCTCTCCTGAAGGGAGTTCATCCTGGGAATCATCCCATGACTGAACTAAAGCAACCACAAATCTCATCCTCAACTTCGCTAACTTCCCAAGTAGAAACTCACCCGGGTTCTTATCCTTAACATCCTGAAGCCAATCCAACAAATACTTATTCAAATCATCAATCATTTCAATTAGGGGCTCCAATCTTTCAATGCAAGGTATTGGCTGAACTTCTAAAGATTGTATGATATTCCTCAAATTAGCCAGAACCTTCTCTTGAACCTGGTTACCCTGAACCAAATGATTTGGTTCAAGGTTGGGCGGGTTTAGGGTCAATGGAAAGGAGTTAACGAATTGAGATTCATTATACCCTTCCTGAAAATCGGTCATTTCAGATTGTTCAAAAGGTGGTGATGACCTAAAGGCAGTGTAATCAGAGGATGGGTAAAGATCAATATATCCTTCTTGTTTGTAGATCATATTAGGTTGTCCATGAAAGGTTGACTATCTATAATCGATGTGGCTCTGAGAAAGATAGAAATCACAATCATAGTGTTCAGGGTTAGACCCTAAACACGGAGGTCCGGAACTGTATCCCCAATCCGAGTTATCCCAACTAACTGATGGTTGATTATAGTACGAATCGGGATAATCGTCATATTAAGGATAATTCAAAACAGGAGGGAAAGAGCAGGAATGCGTGTAATATGTGGAAGGATTCATGAGAAATAGGAGGAAGAAAGACACCCTGCAATACAACCAACCAAAGCTGTCCTTAAGTGGGCTAACCTAAAGACCTACAAACTCCCACAACCCGTCTTGAGATAAAGAAACGATTTGATCTATTTATGTCTGTTCAATCCAACCAGTTTGAAGGAGGGACTGGGGAGAAGGTTCTTCCTTTGGCTTGCACCTCCGATTCCTAATGTACCCCCCAGCCGCGACCGTTTGATTCTGCTCCCCTAGCTAGACATCAGATTGAACAGTAGAAGCAGACTAAGCGAAAATAATCTCGTTCTGGGCTCTGAAGAGCGAGTTGAATCCTTAAGGCCAACATCAACTCTATTTTATTTAGGGCTAGGTTTGAATGTGCTTTGGAATGTGATGGACCCTTTATCTGGGTTGTGCCCTTAATGATTGATTGATTTATGTGTGCGTGCACAACCAGTGGTTTTCAAGCAAGATTATTTTTGAAGCAGTGAATTTTAGGGTACAAATCTTGCTTAGCACCTCTTAGAATTCAACTTTAGGTATTTTCAAACAAATTTTGTTGGCACACCAGGTATTGAAAGCACAGGTGAAGATGTTTTCCTTTAAAACTTAAAAGAATGTGGAGTACCTGGTAAATCCCTAAGTGTTGAACCTATGTGGTAGCTACTTGATGAGTTGATTTTAATTGAAGTGGTGCAGCCCAATCAACTCAAACAATTGGCCTGTTGCACCACTTAATTAGGCACACAAGTGATTACCTAATCTGATTTCTACTCAATTATGTGTTTGGATGTGTGTACCGGCTCCAAAGATGGGTTTACCGGTTGAGTTTGAAAATCAGATGAGGTTGTGTACCTCTGTGAGATTTTTTTTTATTTTTCTTTTTAAATGTAGAGGCTGAGGTGGGTGTGGGTGTCAAACAACAAACAATCTAACCTTAGAGTTCATAAGAACACCTACGTTGATTGATGTGTTATTATGTGGTGAAATGAAAACTAATAGGTGGGAGGTGGGGGATAACTTACAGAACCTTCCACATCACCTTACTCCAATCTACTGCTTTTGCTCATCTCAAAAAAGTACCTGCAATCACAATAAGAAAGGAGAGAAATGAGGTAAATGATTCGTAAGTTGGAAAATGCAAAAAAAAATCAAATAGCGTCGCCTCCCCGACAACGGCGCCAAAATGTTGAAGCTACGGGTTGCTACGCTAACGTGTTTGGTTTTGAAAAACCTGTCATTGTAGTATGAAAGCGAAGGACTTGTGTTCAACAAATAAAATTTATACCGAAATAGAAATCCCAGGTCGAACTCAGGGAGGCAGACGTTTGATTTAAAAACATGCATTTGTTTTATTTGTCACGAAGTAACTTAATTGATTAGAAACTACCTATCTATTTACACTAAATAGAAGAGAAACAAAGAGAGAGAATATTAAAAACAAAAACCAAAAAGAGATGTAGAATGAACATGGAATTCATTATCAAAGGGATTGTTTGTTACACTAAACATTACGACTAGAAAGTGGGAAAATGATTACACTAGAAAGCAGTAAATCTATTCTAGAAAGTAGTAAATCTACTCTAGAAAGCAGTAAAAAGAATGGGGAGAGAGATATCCTCCTCGACGGTCGCTTGGAGGACGAGCCAGATGAGACGATGCCTGGAAGATGAGGAACGGAGCAGGACGAAGGAGGATGAAGCGGGAAGAACGGGAACAGAGTAGCACACCGTCATCGTCATGGGATCTGCTTTCGAAAGGGGAACAAAAATTTGACTTTATCTCGTAAGAAGCATCCCGGGTGTGGGACAAGCTTCTCTTGAGCTTTAGAGAGGGAGAGAAGAGAAGGAAGGGATCCGAATTTCGTGTGGAAAGGGTCTCCTTTTATAGTTGCAAGGAGTGAGGGCAATTTGGTCATTTAAATCTCAAAACATTAAATAAGGGGTATTTAGTGATGGATAAAACCATCGCTAAAGCCCCATCGTGGGCGTAGTGGACCGGAGCGCGTGCGCCTGCTTGCCTGCTCGTGCGTAATGCACGCTCCACATTCAGCTGACTTATCTCGCGCCTCGCAGTGCCGTGCATCGTGCGCTCCGTGTCTCATCTCACGTGACGCGCGGGCTTGTGATAGCGCGTGGGCACTATTGGGCGCTCACGACCTCTCGATCGCGATCCGACGCTCCTCGCGCCCGCTCGCCCGCGCCCGCTTGCCCACTCGCCGCGATTCGAATGCGCGCCTCGCCTTCTTGCGAGCGCATTCACTTGCTGCGCTACAGCGGTTCTTGTGTCACGGAGATGAATTCATGCGCACACGATCAAGGTCGTTGGATTGAGATCCAATGGTCAAGGCGACTCCTTCAGGTGCGGCTTCAGAGGATGGGTGCGCCGGTTGGGCGCAATCTCAACCATTGGATCTTGATCCAACGGTGGAGATTCGCGGGAAATAGCATCTTCAGAAGTTGAGGGCGGTTGGTTGGGCAGCCGAGATGGTGCCACATGGTGCCATCTTAGCCGACCATCTTCTGGATGATGTAGATGGTGCCATAGTTGTTCGATTGGGTCGATTTTCGCGCCGTTAAGCTGCGATCGTCGATCCGAATCCATCTGTGTAGTCGGATTTGTCAATTGAAGTGCGGATTCACACCATCTTGGCCCTTGATCTTCTAGGGTTCCCCGATCTTTATCTGATGCTTGACGAGTGCTTGTACGTGTGTGTTAAGAAGTGTCGTTATAGTCGCACTTGCAACGTCGATTTTAAAGTAAAGGAACGGAGATGAGTCCGAGTGTCAGTCTCAGGGAGGCATGAAAATCGGATTTTGCTTATCACTTGTTGTCACGGAAATCGCGGAGTTTTGCTTGCGAAAGGTGCAGTTGAAAAGCGAGAGAGAGATTAGGGTTAGAGTCGTTTCTTGCTTGATCATGCAACTTGAATAGGAAACAAAGTAAACAACTGAACGGAAAATAACTTCATTAATCATGCAGCTTTAGTTCACAGATTACAACATTAGATACATGCTTAAACATAAGTAAAGGAAAGCTTAAAAGAGAGGAAGAGAGAGAGGGGGGGGAGAGCGGCGAGGTAGCCAAGGCGGTGGAGAAGATTCCGTCGAAGGCTCGTCGTCTCCGGCGATTACAAGAGGGCCTAAAGCTAGCTAAGAGAGGGGTAGAGTAGTTACAAGGGAAGTGAATGCCTTGAATGAGTGGTTGGAGGGGATTTAAATAGGGAGAAGGGCTTTCTAAAAGAAGGGATTTTAGCGACATCCGGGACGTCACTAAAACCCTTCCAAAAGCATCGATGATGCCCTCCAACCTGCCAGTCACACGCCCGCGTCGTTCTTCTTCACGCCCAATCCGTGGCCGCTACGTGAGAACCGTCCGATCGAAGATCGGATGGCTGAGATCCTCCCTTGGGCGCGCTTCGATCGCACCTCGGGCGCACGTGCGTGCGGGTGTCATCGCCCGACGTGCGCGCGCGCGTGGACGCTCGCTGTCAGAGGGCGCGTCGCATGGCACTATCTCGGCCATCCGCTGCTGATCGGGAAAACCAATTTTGCCGCACGCCTCTTCGTCTTCAATTTCTCGCACCGCGCAGCTCGAACCCACGTCACGTGCGTGCGGGCGTGTGCGTAAACCACTGCGCGACGCCCGCTACTTTGTCGCGGAGATAGCAGCGGGTGCGCGATTCTCGGCCGTCCGATCGAAGATCGACGGCCAAGATTTGATCTCCAGCTGAAGGACGAAGTGGCGCGTAGTGAGCAGGGGGCGACGTGGTGCAACGAAGGCCGTTGATCATCAAATCAATGGTCAGAAATTCTTGGGCCAATTATAGGAGCTCCAGATGTCGAATTTAGTCGATCTTGAGTCCGTTGGACTCTATTCGCCGTTCTAAATCCATCCGTGCGGTCCAATTACTCATCTAAGGCTTGCTTTGACAAGTGCTTACACAAATGGCCATTAATACAGTTTTATAAGCAATCTTGGTATATGATGCATGCAATGCTCCTATTCTACTTATGTTGTGCCTTTTATTCTTAAGATGGGCCCTATTTAACAGAATTATCACCCCCATATGCAGTGTTATCATACCCCCATGCTTACTCATTGCTAGCCCCTGGCAAGGTTTATTCTAGCCATTATTTTCTTTCATAATTTAAGAAGTAATTGCTTAGACACTTCGTCACTTGTCAATAGGAGGAAATATACTAAGATCTTAATCTACAATTACTAAGCAGCGCCCGGGTGTCTGCCAAAATACGAATCGCTCGAATCCTTGCTTTAATGTATATAACTATACATATGTATATGTATATATATATATATTTTAGAATTTTTTCGGAATTCAACGTGGGTTGGTGACTTTTTACGACTACCCAACCCACCCAAAACTCGATCAAAACCCTAAGTGGTAGGCATCTTGGTGTGAAGATTGTGATAGACTCACTCAACGGTAATTTAGACAGACTTCGGGTTTCTACGCCCCTAGGTGACCGGAAGAGGAAATATATTTGCCTGAAGGTGTATTTGTTCGATTGGTAGCTTTCTCCCTACGTTTGTTTTAATTGGGGTCAACACAAGGATTTTTCTAGTGTATATCTCCCTGACTTGTACTACTTCCCCGCTTCTTCCTTAAGTGTTTTGGTTCTTTTCGTGCAGTTATTAAGCTGGGCTCTGGACAACCGACCAATGGGCTGTTACCCACGATCACTTACCAGCCATACTCATGCGGCGAAGTGTGGTTTATTTTCTTTTCTTCTCCATTTTTTTTTTTTCGTAGGTGGCTCCCCTGATCTCAAATGTACCTAAAGGCAATAAAGAAGAAATGGTCCCATGGCTGGGTTCTGAACAACCTGCCAATGGGCTGTTACCCACGACAACTTGCCAGCCACACCACCCTAGAGAGTTCATTAGCTACCCAATTTCTGTCAAAATCTCCGAGGTGAGTCTGTGCAAAAATATGTGCAGATGCTTAGACTCAAAGTTTTTCTGAGTTAGAGGGTGAGTTGATAAGTCGTATACTTATCACCTTATTTAGCAGGTGGTTTAGAATAGTTTAAGGTTGCAAGGATTCGAAGCTAAATCCATATTTTAACGAACACCAAGGTTGATTAAGCCTAAAGGCCTGAAAAGTCTAAGTGTTTAAGTTCTTTTTGTATTATTTCCCACTATTGACAAGTTTCTAATGCCTAAGTTTCTTCCTAAATTCATTTTTTTTTTAATTTTATTTTATTCAGACTGATTAAAATAAAATTAAAAAAAAAATGAATTTAGGTGATTAAATGAGCTCAGGATTGTGCAATTTACCACCCCCCATGCTTAAGTTGGACAATGTCCTCATTGGCAAATACATGGATGCATAGGGGTTCAAAAAGATAGTACCTGAGTGACGTAAAATACTAGATCAGTCTGAATCCTCTGGGTTGCCTCCCAGGAAGCGCTGAGTTTAACGCCTCCAGCTGGGCGGTGCTTCGTGTCATCCCTCAACGAGGGTGACACTCTCCTTTGGGGGAACCTAGGCCAGGAAGTGCTTCAATCTTTGACCATTAACTGTAAAAGTGTGCCTGGTGTTAGGATCAGCGATTTCAACCGCCCCATTAGAGTAAGGCTTAACCACCTGAAATGGTCCTGTCCATTTAGACCTGAGTTTCCCTGGGAAGAGTTTTAGGCGGGCGTCAAACAGCCAGACTTGCTGGTTGGGCTCAAAGGCTTTTCTATGAATGAGTCGATCGTGGACGGCTTTCATTTTCTCCTTATACAATCAACTATTTTCAAAAGCATCCCGACGAATTTCTTCGAGCTCAGATAATTGGAGCATCCTCTGTGCACCGGCTAACTGGGAATCAATGTTACATTGCTTGACAGCCCAGTAAGCCCAGTGTTCCAATTCGATAGGAAGATGGCAGGCTTTGCCAAAGACCAGGCGATAAGGCGACATGCCTATCAGGGTCTTGAAAGCTGTCCTGTATGCCCACAGGGCATCATCTAGTCGTGTGGACCAGTCTTTCCTGTCAGGTCTCACAGTCTTCTGTAAAATGTTCTTGATTTGTCTATTTGAGACCTCGGTCTGCCCATTTGTTTGTGGATGATACGGGGTAGCAATGCGGTGGTTCACCTCGTATTTTCTAAGTAGGGCACGGAATTGGGAATAGATAAAATGGCTTCCACCATAACTGATCATGGCCTTGGGTATTCCAAACCGGGAAAAGATGTTCTGCTTAACAAAGTCCGTGACAGTCCTGTGATCGCATCGGCGGGTGGCGACGGCTTCAATCCATTTGGAAATGTAGTCTACTGAGACTAGGATGTACTCGAAGTTGTTGGATGGTGGAAAGGGGCCCATAAAATCGATACCCCAGACGTCGAAGATTTCGACAATCAAAATGGGCTGGAGGGGCATCATATCTTTCTTGGTCATGGTCCCCAGCGTTTGGCAGCGTGAGCAAGTCTTGGCAAAGTTGTGTGCATCCTTAAATGGGGACAACCAGTAAAATCCAGACTGCAGAACCTTTGCAGCTGTTTTCTTTCTAGAGAAGTGGCCTCCACAAGCCTGGTCATGACAGAAGGAAAGCACACTCTGGACTTCGTTCTTGGGGATACACCTCCTGATGATCTGGTCGGTGCAAAGGTGAAACAGCATGGGATCATCCCAGAAATAGTGCTTGGCCTCAGCCAAGAACCTGTCCCGTTGCTGTCTGGACCAGCTGTGTGGGGTTTGTCCTACAACTAGGTAGTTGACATAGTCAGCATACCATGGCAGTCTCTTGTCTTGCACAGCCAGAATGTGTTCATCAGGGAAGGCATCAGATAGAGGTAGGGAGGGTCCAATGTGGTCTGGATGAAGTCTAGACAAGTGTTCAGCCACCACATTCTTCGATCCGGCCTTGTCACAGATTTCCAGGTCAAATTCCTGCAACAGTAGGATCCATCTGATGTGCCTGGGCTTTGCATCCTTCTTGGCCAACAGGTGCCAGATGGCTGAATGGTCAGTGTAAATAGTCACGTGGGATCCCAGCAAGTACGATCGAAACTTTTCAAATCCAAAGACTACACCGAGCAACTCTTTCTCTGTGACTGTATAATTTCGTTGGGCCTCGTCCAAGGTTTTGCTCACGTAGTAGATCACCACGGGCTTCTTGTCTTGCCTTTGTCCCAGGACAGCGCCTATGGCAAAATCTGATGCATCACACATAATCTCAAAGTCCTAGGACCAGTCCAGGGGCTGAAGTACCGATGCTGTGGAGACTAAGTCCCGGAGGGTGTGATAAGCCTGGATGCAATCAGAAGACATGTGGAATATGGCGTCGTTGGCTAGAAGGTCGGTCAAGGGTTTGGAAAGCTTGGAAAAGTCTTTAATGAACCTTCAATAGAAGCCAACATGTCCCAGAAATGAGCGAATCTGTCGGACCGAGCCAGGTGGAGGGAGTTTGGAAATCAAATCAACCTCAGCCCGATCTACCTCGATGCCCCTATGCGATACGATGTGACCGAGGATAATTCCTTCTTAAACCATTAAATGACTCTTTTCCCAACTTAACACTAAATTAACCTCGATACATCGTTTCAGGATTTTCTCCAAGTTGCTCAAACAATGGTCGAATGAATTCCTGAATACAGACAAATCATCCATAAAGATCTCTAAGTATTCGCCCACCATTTCTGAAAAAATGACTAGCATGCAATGCTGGAAGGTCGCAAGTGCATTGCATAACCCGAACGGCATTCGACGGAATGCAAACATGCCGTACGGGCAAGTGAATGTGGTCTTTTCTTGATCCTCCGGAGCAATTGCGACTTGGTTATATACTGATATCCATCCAGGAAGCAAAAATACTTCTGTCCTGCCAATCTTTCAAGGATTTGGTCAATGAATGGCAAAGGGAAATGATCCTTCTTAGTGGCTTCATTGAGATTCCTATAATCAATACACACTCGCCAACCTGAGTTCCTAATCCTTGGTTAGATGAGAATTAATAATCACAGGGAAGGTCTGGTCAGGTCCCAGGAAGACATACTTGAGATTCTTGGGCAATGGCTTAAGTTCAGGTGCGGGTGGAACCACAGTTGATGGAAAGGGAAAAGGCGGGAGTTGATCAACATTGATCTCCTCAAATGGTGTTTTGTGATGGTAATCAGCCTTACAGAGGTCCACGGGTAGTGATGGTGACAGGTCAGAACAATCATTACGGGTTTGGTGGTCTGAGACAGAACTAAGGGTGAGGCATTCCTCGACCAGAGTTTCCACGGGATCGTGTTCCTTAACGCAATCGCAATCAAAAGACTTTGTCGCCTAGAAGATATCCAATTGCATTTTCCTGTCTTCGAAGGCGATTTCCATACATCCCGTGTCACAATCAATGTTTGCCTTAGCCGTAGCTAAGAAAGGTCTGCCTAAGATTATGGGTGCATTCTGTAATTTTTCAGGGACTTCCATGTCGAGCACCAAGAAGTCGACCGGGAAATAGAAGTCCTTGACCCGTACAATCACGTCCTCGACAACCCCCTTCGGGGTTTTCACTGACCTATCAGCCAGCTGGATGGTGACAGGTGTCGGTGTCAACTCTCCAAAACCAAATTGGTGGTACAGGGTTGTTGGAATCAGATTGATAGAAGCACCTAAGTCTAGGAGCGCTCTATCAAATGTCATGTCCCCGATATTGCAGGAAATTAGGGGCGCTCCTGGATCAGTTCGCTTAAGTGGAAGGTTGCTTGATATTACGGAACTTGCTTGTTTGGAGAGCACAACCTTCCTAGGTGCTTGAGGTCTTGGCTTACATTTGGGTGTACAGGCATCCCTTAAAAACTTGGCGTAAGCCGGGATGTGCTTGACAGCTTCTAGGAGCAGAATATTAATCTGTACCTGCTTAAAGATCTCCAAAAGCTCCTCAGTTTCCACAACATTCTTCTTTTTCTTGATTGTTTCCAAGGCCTCAGGGAAGGGTGTCTGAATGTGGATTGGGTTTATTTCTGGGTCCTTGGTTGGTGCCTCTTCTGAGTCGGGTATCTCAGCAGGTGAAGTCTCGAGGAGAGTCGGCCATTTGGGATCCTAGGTTTTGGTGCCGCTTCTCAAGGTCGCCGCATTCGCAAAGGCATTGGGGCCATGGGTTGATCCTTGAGAAGACGAGGACGAAGAAGCACCAAACCCAGGGGGTGTTTGTGAGGCTGGCTGGACCATGTGAGCCTGCACGGGATTGCCTTGGAACCCTTTCCAATTAAAGCCTCTGTTAATTATGTTTCATGGGTTCGGTTGTGGCTGGGAAGGTAGGGATCCTTGTTGTTTACAGTCTAAGAGTTGGCTTAACTGTCCCTTTACCAAGGCCATTTCCTCCTGATGTTTCTGGTTCATGTCAGCCATCATCTTTATTAGGGTGTCCATTTGGTTTTGTGGGGGAGGGGCCACCCTATTCTAATTATATTGGGGTCTAACTGGTGGTCCTTGCTGATAGGGGGCAAGTGTGGCTGCTAGTTTGGCCTGGGCTGGTTTTGGAATTGCGATGGTTTCTAGTTTGTCCAACCAAAGTTGGGGTGATTACGCCAACCAGTGTTGTAAGTGTTGGAAAAAGGGTCAGGTTTCGCATAACCTTGGACAGCTTGCACATCTTCAAGGATAGCCGATGTCGATGGAGAGGGAAGAGAGTAATCAAGGGTTGAGGGAGCAAAGGTCCCTCCTTGGAACGTGGTCAGGGGTTGTTCCAGGTTTAGTTGGGTTAAGTGCTAGACCAGGTAAACATTATGTGCTCCCTTTGCTAGGGAGAAGGTCTGTAAGGGGTTCCTGGTCTGGTTCAGTAGCTCATCAATCTTTTTGTCCACCAATTCCACCCAATCTAGTTTCTTGGCAATGATGTCCATGTCAACCATTCTAGAATTTGCTTATACCTCATAAATCCCACCACAGGGTTGACTGGATCAGTTGAACTGGGTCATGGAGGCATTATTGAGAGAATTCTCGCTCATAGACTCAAAGAGCTCAAACGCGCTCTCCTCGTCCTTGTTCAGGAAGTTCCCCCCACATGAGGCATCGACGAAGTTCTGTAGGTTGCTGTCCAGACCGTAGTAGAAAATCTGGGCCAATTGCCACCTTGGTACTTCTTGGTGTGGGCATTTCCTTAAGAGTTCATTAAATCTTTCCCATGCCTCATGGAACTGTTCCCCACCTTGGAGTGTAAAGGTAGTAATAGCTCTTCTGAGGGCATTAGTCTTTCCTATGGGGAAGAATTTCTTTAAAAATGCATGCCTCAGTTCTTCCCAGGTGTTGATGAGTCTACCTAGGGTTCTAAGCCAATGAGAAGCCTTATCTCTTAACGAGAAGGGAAACATCTTGATTAGAACAATGTCAAGGCTAATGTTCCTAGGTTTCACAGTTCGTGCTATGCGGTCGAGATCTTCTAGATGCTGGAAGGGGTCCTCATTTGAGCTTCCATGAAAGTGGCTCTGGATCAGACTTAAGACATTCGGTTTCAGCTCAAAATCATCTCCCCCTTCGGGGATCCTAAGGTGTGGCTCGACTCTAATAGCGGAGGGGTTATAAAAATCGCGGAGGGGCCTCGGTTGATCCTGAAATGGTGGTACATCAAGTGGTGGTTGCCCTTGTGTGCCTTGGAAAGGTGGTGGTGGTTGTTCTTGTGGGTTCTATAACCGGTGTATGGCTTGCATGATGGTGTGGATTTGTTGTTGCTGAAGCCGGTGGTTTGCATTAATTTGGGCTTGGATGATGGCCATTGTGTCTGGTAGGGGTTGATCCTCAGCCTCATCTACCCTAGGTTCAGCCATGTTTCTAACAGAATCACGTCGCCTAGATTCCTGCCCTAAAACAAACAACTCAGGATGTAGTGAGCGTCTCCCATGCATACACTAGAGAAGAACAGGAGGGGATGCGAAGAACGACAGATGCGAGAAATGTGTTCAATCAAGCAAACAAGCCTAGTCCTTATGGGGTATTCCTTAGGAGACCTAGAAATCTCACAAAGGGTGATTAAGTCCGTAAGCACTGGACTCCCCTTCCCAAGGCTAATCTGGCTAGGTTGATTATGAGGGGATTGCAGGGAAGGTTCTTCCTTTGGCTTGCATCTCCAATTCCGTAGACCCCACAACCGCGGTCGTTTGACACTGCCCCGCAGCCTAGTCACCAGATTCTACCAAGGGAATGAAAGCCAAGTGCTCAGCGAACAAAACCTCTCCTTTCGAGACTTAACTCAGTCCTGCCTAGGGCACGTCTACTCAATTTTAAAAGGGCTAGGATAGTGCTTGTGCTAGGGTTATGTGATGACGCGTTGATTGGGGTGGTGCCTCTTAATTTTCCACCTTCAATGTGTGTGCTTCTACCAAAACATGGTTTTCAAGCAAGGATTAAGATGTGGTGTCTTTTAGTGTTTCATCCTTACTTTAGTGTCTTTTAGGGTTGACGTGTCTTAATGTTTTCAGACAAGTTTCAGTGGGCACGTCAAGTTCTGCACACAATTCGATGAAAGTAGATTTTCTTTTATTCTGTAGAGGCTCTAAAACCCTAATGTACTCATCCTAATGATCATGCAACTTCTATTAGATGAGTCAGTTTTAGGGTTGAGTGGTGCGGCCCAAGTCAACTCACGGTAGCTTCGCAAACACCACTCAAAAAGAGAAAAGAACACTCCAAGAATTTATTCAGAATGTCAGAGTGTACATTTTTTTTGTGGGGTGATGTGTTAAGGATGTGGGTCAAACAATCATACACCACGCCAATTTTTTTCAATTTTTACAATTTTTTTTAGTTTTTCACGCAAGCAAACAATCATAAGTGGAGAATTACTCACTATCGGTCCTTGTAGCACCTACTCCCTTGTTACCGCCGTGGGATGCGTTGCTTCACCGGCCAAACGCCGAATTCCTGCAACGATCAAGTAAAAAGGAAAACAGGGCATTAGACGATGTGAGAATGGATGTGGAATGGAAGTGACAAAACAAATCCGTTGCTTCCCCGGCAACGGCGCCAAAAACTAACGTGCGCTCGTGCGTGTGTGTTAAGAAGTGTCATTATAGTCGCACTTGCAACGTCGATTTTAAAGTAAAGAAACGGAGATGAGTCCGAGTGTAGGTCTCAGGGAGGTGTGAAAATCGAATTTTTCTTATCACTTGTTGTCACGGAAATTGCGGAGTTTTGCTTGCGAAAGGTACGGTTGAAAAGCGAGAGAGAGATAGAGAGAGAGAGATTAGGGTTAGAGTCGTTTCTTGCTTGATCATGCAACTTGAATAGGAAACAAAGTAAACAACTGAACAGAAAATAACTTCATTAATCATGCAGCTTTAGTTCACAGATTACAACATTAGATACATGCTTAAACATAAGTAAAGGAAAGCTTAAAAGAGAGGAAGAGAGAGGGGGGAGAGCGGCGAGGTAGCCACGGCGGTGGAGAAGTTTCCGTCAGCGGCTCGTCGTCTCCGGCGATTACAAGAGGACCTAAAGCTGGCTAAGAGAGGGGTAAAGTAGTTGCAAGGGAAATGAATGCCTTGAATGAGTGGTTCGAGGGGGTTTAAATAGGGAGAAGGGATTTCTAAAAGAAGAAGGGATTATAGCGACGTCCGGGACGTCGCTAAAACCCTTCCAAAAGCGTCGGTGAAGCCCTCCAGCCCGCCGGTCAGACGCCCGCACCGTTCTTCTTCGCGCCCGATCTGTGGCCGCTGCATGAGAGCCGTCCAATCGAAGATCGGACAGCTGAGATCCTCCCTTGGGCACGCTTGGATCGCACCTCGGGCACGTGTGCGCGCGGGCGTCGTCGCCCGGCTGCGCGCATGCGTGGGCGCTCGCTGTCTGAGGGTGCGCCGCATGGTGCTATCTCGGCCGCCCGCTGCTAATCGGGCAGCCCAATTTTGCCGCGCACCTCTTCGTCTTCAATTTCTCGCACCGCACGGCTCAAACCCGCATCGCGTGCGTGTGAGCGTGCGCTCAAACCGCTACGCCACGCCCGCTACTTTGTCACGAAGATAGCAGCGGGCGTGCGGTTCTTGGCAGTCCAATCAAAGATCGACGGCCGAGATTTGATCTCCAGCTGAAGGAGGAAGCGGCGCATGGTGAGTGGGGGGCGACATGGCGCAACGAGGGTCGTTGATCATCAGATCAACGGTCAGAACTTCTTGGGCCCATTGTAGGAGCTCCAGATGTCAGATTTGGCTGATCTTGAGTCCGTTGGACTCCATTCGTCCTTCTAAATCCATCCGTGCGGTCTGATTGCTCATCCGAGGCCTGCTTTGACAAGTGCTTACACAAATGGCCATTAATACAGTTTTATAAGCAATCTTGGTATATGATGCATGCAATGCTCCTATTCTACTTATGTTGTGCCTTTTATTCTTAAGATGGGCCCTCTTTAACAGAATTATCACCCCCATATGCAGTGTTATCAATGCTACAGATGTCTGATTAGGGCGATCTTAGGTGTCGTTGAACTCCAATCGTCGCCCTAATCACATCTGTATGGTTGGATCTTTGATCTGAGGCCCCGATAAAAAGTTTGTCCTGTCCATAAACATAAAAGGAGACAATTAACCTCCATTTTATTCAAACTAATCTAAATGCAGGATGATGCATGTTATGCAATATTTATAGTATGCAATGCAATTCTATGCTTAAGAACATGCATAAGTAGACATCTTAAGTAGTGTAAACATATTTACATCAGGTATCCCCCTCTTTGGATTTACAAACCTTTGATCTTAAGTTCCGAACACTTCAGAATCCAACGATAGGAGGGCTCTTATCCTAGTAGTTCCAAGACATAGGAGTGTCTAAATGTGTGCCATGGTGTAAGAAATATAAGTGTGCATACACCGCAAAAAGATTTTGAATTTTGAATCACACACCACATTTGAAAATCATGTCCTTGATTTTTAAATGTCCCTCCTTTAATTAGTCCTTTTTCAACAATTAAATGAGACCACTTGTTAGATTTATTCAATACAGATTAGGTGGTCTTGAAATTAATCCAAATGCATTTGCATGACAGGTAGAAATGCAAAGTTAGAAGTGCATACCTGATTCCAGCATTCTTCATGCAATATGCAAGACGGGAAATTAGATCTGGATGCTGCTCATTCAATCCTAAATGATACGACCTAGGGCAGGCAGCTTCTAGCAGGTAGCTCATGTTTTTGTTTTTGTTTTTTTTTCTTGCTACTTATGCACAAGCAAATTAAAGGTAAACAATTCAAAAATAAATTAAAAATCTAAATCTAAAGAAAAGGGAACAGGCTCCCAATAATTTCCCAACATAGGCCTAAAACAAAATCGGGGAACAAACCCCTCAACTGTACCCCAGAACAAGGGTTTCAAATCAAATGTGCAATGAAAAATTAAGTCTAAAGTATTAATCCTACTCTCTGATCATCGCGTCCTTGTCCCTCCCCTCCTAGCAATCTAGTTCCTTGCAAGGTAGCTCGAATAATTTCTCCTCTGGCGACGTCAAGGGTCGCCTCTCACAATGGCTGGTGTGATTGCGAGTCGTAGAATGTGTGCTGCAAATCGTCGCACTCGCATCAGAAACAAAAATCCAGAGTTAAATATGATTCAAAATTTAAATCAATGTGAATGAATGAATGAATGAATGCGATTTAATTAAGCATGTTGCCTCCCCGGCAACAGCGTCATTTGATAAGTTGACTTTCGCTTTCGAATAATGTATTAAGATGATTTGTCGTTGTAGGATCAAAGTGGTGGAAAACCACTTAACAAAATAATTAAAATACAAATTAAACCACTCGCAGAAGAGTGGGTCGTGTCCACAGGGAGGCAATGATGCAATAAAATCAGGAATATTTTTTTCTCGTATTCGTTCAATCAAGTGTGAAATCCATAGTCAAATGTAACATGAAATGCGATGAAAAGAAGATGCACAATTACTCAAAAATTGTAAGGGTAGATGTGTAATTTTTCCTCACTGAAATATTCAATAAATATGTGATGAATCTATGTAATTTCCAATTGACATGTATTAAATAAAATTTGTGCACATCTTAATCCAAAACCAATGTCAAAAGATGTGAATCACAAAAGCCACGCAATTATAAGAAAGCTTGAGTATGAAGTCGCAATTTCACTCAATATTTCAAATATTAAAACAAAAATGAAAGTTTGGAAATGGCATTCAAATGTAATTATTAATTAGAGTAAAAGCAAAGGATTCTACCTCTCTCCTCCTTGCCCACGGGAGAGAGGTTCATTCGAGGAACTCTACTGGGAATAGGTTGGTCGAAGCGAGGGATTCGCAACGGTGGTGGCGGCAGGTTGCGAGACGGCCGGAGTCGGCTGGATGGAACTCCAGTGAAGGATGGTTTCCGGCACTCTTGCTGCGGGCTACGCTTGCTGCAAGCGCGAGGAGGCGACGTGCAGGCGCTGCAGGTGCGCGGAGGCGACGTGCGCTGAAGTGCGGGCGCTCTGCAGGCCGCACAGTCGCGCGCAGGGTATGGTGGTTGCACTGCTGTAGGTGCTGCAGAGGGCGCTGTAGGTGATGGCGTGGGTGCGTGTAGGCGCTAAGGTGAGGGCACTACAGGCACTGGAGGTGAAGGCGCACGCTAGCTGTTGTGTGCGCGAGTAGGAGGCGCAGGGGTTGGATGCAGCGTACGCGCAGGTGGTGCTCTGGCTGGAGGTGTAGGCGGCGGTTGAGGTGGGCACACATGCCTGCTGCGATGGAGGTGCAGTGCGTGCAGGTGGTTTGCTGTAGAAGATGAAGTGCGCTGGTTGGATGGATGCGAGTGCCTGCTTGGCAGGGCTGAAGGTGGCTACGGTGAGGAGCGGACAGGTGTGCGCAGCAGCTGGGAGCTGCGCGTGGAAGTGGCATGGTTTTTGGGTTCTTTTTGGTGGAGTGGAGGAAAAATAGAGGATGGGGAAGAAGATGAATAGTGGTGGATTTTGTTGGGTGGAAGAGAAATAGAGGAAGAATGAGGAAGATGGAGGTGGTGCTGTAGGGGTTTCAGACGTCTCGGAACATTCCCAGACATCTTAACGAACGAAGGAGATGAAAATGTAGGGCGGGAAGTTGCAGCGACTGCGGTGGTTGATGCTGGTGATGCCAGTGAAGATGGTAGCATGCACGCCTGTGTGTGCTTATGGTGAAGCAACGTGCATTCACGGTGATGCGAGCAAGCTCCGAATGGTGGTGCGGCCTGTCACACCACACGCCCACGGTGGTGGAGGCTTGCCGCCACGGTTGAGGCCGGTGGTGGTGGAGTGGATGAGAGTGGTGTACTCTCTGCACAGTGATGAATAGGGGTGGGGGCCTCCTTCCTCAACGGCAGCTCATCCGTATCTTTTGTAGCCACGACCACACAGATTTGAAATTCAAAACATCGTAGAATCAATGTGATGCACAGGAGGAGGAGGCAGAGACGGAGGAGTTACCTGTGCAAAGGAGAAGAATAAAATATTAGGGTTATTTATACATAACTCCTTAACTTTTATGTTAATTAAAATAGTGCACCTAATTAATTAACTAATTAAATGTATGCAACCTAGGTTAATTCTAAATGCATGAATTATGTACTTAAGCTAAAAATATGAATTAATTTATTTACATCCTAATGTATGCTATCTTAATGTTAAAATTAACGTAATGTCTAGATATTTAGATACTTAAATAGCCCACAAATATGGGCTAATCATCATTCATCCCACCTCAGTCGATGACAACTCAAACTAGCTTAAGACAGTTGATCCCAACTCCATTCTAGCCCCTTCAGCTCAAAATAGTTCACTGGAAGCTCTACCTGACTAGAACTTGCTACTGCCATCAACTAGCTAAGCCTAGCCAGCTAAAGAAGTCCTCAACTAACTCAAGGCAGGTCAAACCCAACTCCCAGAGACTTAACTAAGCTCAACTTGGTTGAGCTTAGATACCTGACCTAAGCTAGCTACTCCAGCTAGCTAGGTAATCTCCAGGAAGATCAGATTCAGCTCACCTCAACTCACATCAATAGAAGCCAGCTAATCTTAGCTTGGCATAGCAACTAGCAAATAACTAGCTTGCTAAGGAGTTCATAAGTAGCTCTCTTCAGCAACCATTAGCTTCAGTGCAGCTCAGATGTAACTCTTCCTCAGCTCCTCCTCTCAAACCCTAGCTCTACCTCCTCTCTCTACTATCCCTCTACTAGGTATGCTAACTTGGCTAGTGTTTAACACGGCAACGACGTCGGTGTTTAAAAGATAAATGATGTTGCGTTGCAGTACAAGTGAAATAGCCTTGTAAACAAATAACAATTTTTATTACTCGAATTGTTAAGTCCGAGGTCGAACACAGGGAGCAAATGGAATTTATTCACTAATCTCAATAAATGTAATTTGAATACTTAAATCTACTCAAAATATAATGCAGGAGTTTATGAATACTAAAATGTAGCAATAAAAGAGAAATTGAATCAGATGTACTCTTCTTCTTTTGGTTCGTTCTTCTCTTTCTCTTCTTCCTTTCTTTGGTTCTTCTGTCCTTCTTTGCCTTCTCCTTCTCGGCTTCTCTTCTTTCTCTTTCTTTCTTTGACTTTCTCTAACTTTAGCTTCTTGTGCTTCCTTCTTCTTCCTTCTTTTCTTTCCTTAGCTTTCCTCTCTCTTTTCCTCTCTGACTTTGGCTTCTTCTCCTTCCTTCTTCTTCCTTGATTTCTCCTTCCTTCTTCCTTGGCCTTGGCTTCTTCTTTCTTCTTCTTTATCTTCTTCTTCTTCCTTGATTTCTTTCCTTCAGCTTTGCCTTTGCCCTTTTCTTTAGCCACACCCTTCTCTGCTACAGTGCCTTTTCTTTCCTTCCTTAGCTTCCTCAGCTTCAGCCCTTTACTTTTCCTCCTTAGCTCCTCTTTCTTTTCCTCTTTGACTTTGGCATCTTGTGCTTCCTTCTTCTTCCTTGATTTCTCCTTCCTTCTTCTTCCTTGGTTTCTTTCCTTCAGCTTTGCCTTTGCCCCTTTCTTTAGCCGCACCCTTCTCTGCTACAGTGCCTTTTCTTTCCTTCCTTAGCTTCCTCAGCTTCAGCCCTTTGCTTTTCCTCCTTAGCTCCTCTGCAGCTGCAGCTTCCTCTCCCTTCTTCCTTTCCCTACACACACGAGTGCAAAACCTACCCCCACCCTCCCCCACGTACACTCTCTCTCTAATCTCTCTTAGGTTCGCTCTCCCAGAGCCAACCAATAGGGTATTCGGGTCGGGTCACACACACCTGGGTCCGGGCACACTAGCGTGGGTGGTGCGCGAGGAGCGTAGGGTAAATGGGTCAGGCAAGCCAGGTCCACGTAGCGTGGGTTGCAGACGAGGAGGGTGAGCAGGCGAGGGGACCTCACCCCGTGATCTGAGGCGACAAGGTAGAAACACAAAATCAACTTATATCACTTACCACGCTTCAACCTTTCCGAGGTGGGACTAAAAAGTCCCACCTGCTTCGCACACACCTGCAGGAAGTGCTTTGCTCGATAGATGCCACTGCAGGACCTTGCAGAGTCTATTCCCTAGTTGAATGCATGCGCGAGACCAACCCGTGTCACCTGGGACCTGAGACCTGGAGAGCAACACCTAGGTTGAAGCTTGCGAGCTCCTTCACGCCCGCTCTAATGGCGGCGGAGGTCAGACCTATGTTTCAACCAATACGGCCTTTCAGCCCATTAGAACACACAGGAAGCTTCGTCATGGCACAGCGAAGGTGTCTAGGTGGGTGGTTGGCCACGGGGCGGCCTAGGCGTGCGTGCCTAGGTCGCTCTGTGGCCATGATGATGGGTGTGGTCGGGGGGCAAGTGTGGAGGTGATGGCAGTCGATGGAGATGTGGATAAAGATCAGTGGATGGTGGCGGAGGTTATGAGGGGTCTCACGAGGCATGTGGATGCATGGAGTGATGGATGTGCCTTTGCCGATGGTCGGCCGGAGATGAGGAAGATGGTGGTGGCCTGCGGTGTCGAGGGGTCGGAAGTAGAAATAAAGTAGGAGGAAATGAAGAGAGGAGAGAGGGGAAGAGTTTTAACCTACCTAAGGGACGAAGGGGGATAGAAGAGCGGCTGGCGGGTACCTACCACCGCCAGAGAAGAAGATTCCAGTGGAGGGAGAACAGCGACGATGAAGGGGCTTTTGGCGCGTGAGCGGGTACAACGCGATGCGGAGGAAGGAGGTGAAGACGGCTCTGCCACTGGTATTATGGAACAGTGACGAGAAGGAGGAGGAGGAGTCGAAGCTTTCTAGACGCTTTGGCCAGAGGAGAAGGGAAGAAATTGGAGGGTTTACTCCGGCCAAGCCAAGCTGAATCTGAGCAGCAGGGACAGGGGGTCCTTTTATATCTTTTGGCAAAGGCTCTTATGCTTGGAAGGCAAGAATCCTCGCCAGAGAAGGAATGCGAGAGATACCCATATCTCTCGTGCATTCGCACGAGAGATTGGGTGCAAATCAAATCTTGGAATTGCGTTCAAATGATAGGTAATTCCTCAGAGAATCTCCCTTTCAAATCTGAGAGGGGATCTCTGAGAAATCAGGAGGAAATCCTCCTCAAATCCTCGCCGGAGTAGGACTCCTCCGCTGCAATGGCGTAGGGACCTAACTGCAAAGAGTGGCGAGGAAGATAGGGGGGTCTGCCCAATGATTTTCAAAAGCTAGGGGTCAAAATGTAATTGGGTGGACTGTTTTGTAAAGTAGGTCAAGGTGACCTCCCCTTAGGTCCAAATTTTGGTACAAACCTAATTTGGACCTAAGGAATCCAATGATGAAGTTGGATTTTAGGTTTGATTACATTTGACTAGACATTTTACACAAAAACCTAATTTAGGTCAAATATCTAGCTAAGACCCCTAATTAGGTCAAAATAGGTTTCAAAGGCCAAATTGAAGGTTCTAAACCCTAGAGGATATTTTTCCATGAATTTTTGAAGGTTTAGTTGATTTTTATCCAAACCAGAACCTTGTTGTATTAAGTAGGTTTGTTTTAGAGTTACAGAATGTCATTTAATTCTTAGATTGCACATGAATCCATTTCTGACTGAACCAACCCACTTTCTATCTTGTTAAGACCATTTGACCTATATTTAGCCCCTGAGAAATCCCGTTGATGTACTGCAATGGTAAAATTGTAGTTCTACCCTTTGTTTCTTATTTTCTGCTCAGAACAGTTATTCCTTGAATGAGGCCCTTCTCTGGGTTATGTAAGAGCTTTTGTTCTCTTTTCTAGGTCAAAATGAGCTAGTAAGGGCTCATGATGGTGTTCCCATCATACCCCCATGCCTAGCTTTTGCTAGTCCTTTAGCAAAATTTCAAGGTTTTAATTTATGTTCTAGACCATGAGTTTCTTTCACAATTTATGATAAGTACTTTCTTTTTCTTTTGTGACTAGTTCAAAATGCCAACAGTAGGCCTAGAGTTACTCAAGTACCAACCAAGATCCGAAACTAACCAGCTCTAGCCTCGATCCTCTGCGAAGGTTTTTAAGGCCCGCAGGAACTATCCTAAGGTTCGTTGGACTCCGCGATTAAAGCACCCATGCTTGAGACATATTTTAGCCTTGGTTCAGTTTGTAGTGCATTTTTTTGTAAGAGAGAGACAGAGGATTTATTTGTTTGGAGAGTTTTCTCTCTCTTTTCTTTTTATTTCTAGCTTCGGATTGGCTTCTCAACACGGTCTATATCGGATTCCTCGTCCTTATCATCAATCCTGAAAAGTCCCTGGCAATCGATGCTTTGTGATAGCACCACCCATGGCAACCCCTAGAACCATGGCTTTCGAGATTTTGAGATAATCCCACCCATGGCATTCCATGGCCAAATCTAGACCCTGGCAATCGACATTTCGTGATAATGCCGTCCATGGTATCCGAACCAGCAGAGTGCTTACATGCCCCCGGTAGGATATGTAAATATCTTAGGAGGAAAGCACCGAGGAGACGATATGTTGTTACGCATCTTCGAGGGAAATTTCCCGCCTCTCCGCACTGGGAACTCGTCCAAATCAACTTGTGTTGATTGGCCACTCCTAATCTAGGCAATTATTTTCAAAACATTTAAACGCTTTTACGTGATTTTGATAGTTATGCACACTGAACCAGACTGTGTGTGGATTGGGGTGCTTAGGTTACCGAGACCCGCAAACCGAAGGTCAGTTAACGAGGTCGAATACTCCCTAAGCGTTAGACCTAATACTTAAGCTTCGCATTTTCTCCAACCTCTTGAGAATTATCCAGATCTTAGTGGGTACTTGATTTTTAAGCCTAAGAGTCTAGCCCAAAAGGCCTAAGATCAGCGTTCCTACTAATCTCTTTTTGTGTCTCATTAGCACTTTTTTCTACTTTTCTCTTTTCTTGATGTGGTCTAGAACTTCGGTTAATCCCTTAATTTTTTACTAATGACTATTCCCTTTTCTTTTTCATTTTGTGATCATTTTTGGCATTTTGCTCTTTTCCTCCTTATGTTTGTGTGACTTCAAAATTTTCTTCCCTCCTTCATTTTTTTTGTTCTTTTTCATAATTTTCTATTTTTTTGGTATTTTTGACATATGTGAATTTTTTGTGAGAATCTTTCTGACTTTTCTTGGTTTTGTATGTTTGCACTTTACCACCCCCATGCCTAAGTTGTGCAATGTCCTCATTGTAAACGGAGGGTGTGAAACAGTGTTGGGTTCAGGGACTTAGAACAAGATACATCAGGTGAGCGAATGGGTTTGGAATGACTGTTGCGGACGATTTCGATTTCCGGTACGTATACCAGAGGTGGGATTGACTGGTCTAAGGCTGAACTCAAGGTGCAGTTGACGTGGAGTACAGACGGATAATCAGACGAATCTTGGGTTTTTGGAATGATGGGTTGCCTCCCGTTAAGTGCTAAATTCAATGCCTTCAGCCGAGCGGGAAATGGTACGGAGAGGGAGTGGTCAAATCAGCAGAGTTTTGTAGAGCAAGCACCTTAATTAAGAGCCTGGTTGGTCCAACCAAGTGCTTGTTCAGATCAGTAGGCTGATGATGCAGCCTAAACCCTATGAATCTGGTGGGTTGATAAATGTGGATCAGAAGATGTGGAACCCACCAAATTCTATGAAGCTCGGATGGATACGGAAGTGTAAACTTGGGTTTTGGCTGAGTCGAATCAGCCCGGTCAGAGTAGGGATCCGAAAAATAATCAGTGAATGATGCGAAAACCCTATAGGGGTGATTAGAGAATGATGGAGCATGGTTTTCAGTCTAATCAATGTTTGATACTCGATGCATGTGTGGAGTTAAATCATCTGCAATCGACCCAATGAGAGGGGAATCATAATAGAAATTGAGTCTGGTTGCGGGTCGGGGTTGAAAATGGGTTTTGATCGATTTTGTATATTCGGAAGAGGTGGCTTCAATGAGAATTGTGTATGAGGGCTCTTCTAGAAAGAAGTGATAGGTGGTTTCACATAGAGAGTCCTCGTAGTAGCTTTCGAAGTCAAAAGTGAATGCCTGAAGAGTGTCTCTAGGATGATGGACATCTGAGTTGAGAAAATATTCGAATTCTGGTTTGCAATTACTCTCGGCATTTTCTGGTTTTGATTCATGAGGATTGAAAAAAAATGATTCACTGGAACCTGAACTTAACTCAGTGATCTCGAGGGTCGGGACCTCAGAGTCGGAGTCGGAGACCGAATCATGTGAGCTGAGGCCGTAGATTGGCTCGTTGTATTCAGGAAGCAGATTTTCTCCGAAATCATGATCAGATTCGAAATCGTCGGAGATATTGCGAAAATCAAGTTCTGAATGAGATTTGAGATCATGAGTTCCACCACAGACTAAATCATATGATGTAGATTCAGCAGCCTGACTAAGGTCTAGCCTATATGTCAATTCTGAGCTTACAAAGGTGTTCTTATTTGGTCTAGGCTCAAGTTTTAAGCTGGTAGGAAAGACCCAATCAAAACCCCACTCGTCCAACTCCTCGATTTCTGTATCGTAAATTGGCATGACTCCCGAAAAATCGATCTGATTCTCTGAGGATGTTGGAGAGGGATATTCATCAAATAGAGGCCCAAAATCATACTCTTCATTGAAAATTTGATCTTCTTCATACGGGGCCTCGTAATCTTCCCAAGACGTTTCAGACCCAGATTCTAGGCTTAGGATGTGGGTTGAATCACTAAAATCTAGGTCCAAGTAACCTTTAAGGGTCACCTTATCAAAATAAGGGGTAGGATTTACACCCTCGAGTGGTTCAGTGCTAATCTCATCATTACAGAAGTTTTGGAATCTTATGCTTGGTGATCCATGGTCTAAGGTTGGTTCTATATTGTGTTCTCCTACAATTGGAACTTCCCAACCTAACTCAATATCAGGCATGTTGTATTCTATCTAGGTAGGGAATCCACAACCACTCTGTGCCTCAAACCCGAGATCTGGGAAATCAGATTAATCCTCAATACTATTCCAAGATGGTTCATCATCTGTTTGGGGCATGTATGGGTATTTCTGATCCATAATTTGTTTCAATAATCTCATCATCTCTTCCCATTTTTCAAGATCATCTTCGTGTTGTTCCCAAAGTACAGGATTTGTTATGCATTGAAGGTATTCAAAGTTGTGTAATTTTTCTATCTCTATGTATCCTGTTATGAGAATGTCTCGGGTTGATCCGTTTGTGGCTTCAGTCAATAATACTTGGGCACAGTTTATGATGAAGGTTGTAATTGTTGGTACATTGACCTGAATGTCTTCTATTGGTGTTGAGGTTTTATATTCAATTTCATAGAATTCAAGGGCATCCTCAATCATCCTGTCTCTCATGGATCTCTGTGATTCAGGTTTTTTGAAAGGTAGTCCTAAGTAATTTGGCTACATATTTGGATCAGATGGCGGAATCAAGATGTAGAATCAGAATTTTGATCAAGATGTAGAATCAAGTTGTGAAATGATTAGATTTGAATAGAGAGTCCCACTGAAAATGTATATGTGTGCTTTAAAGAGAGGAGATGAGGGACTGGATGTTTTTGACCCAATCAAGTCACCCAAAGATGTTTGGATGACTATGGAGGTTCAGGGCGGATGATACCCCTGGATCGGAAAGTCATCCACCTGAGCATTACCTGGGCAGCCAGAGAGGGAGAGTCCTGCAAAGACCCCTACTCAGTAGAGCGTCCCCACGGGTTACAGGGTTTCCCCCACCCGACCTCTCTTGTCACTGAGATTCCAAGTATACCAGAATGGGGACCTTGACCTCTTAAGTCTACCACTTTTGGATTTAAGGTGCTTATGGTTTTCACTTGAACTTTAGATGTTTTGGTGTTGTGACCTAATTTGGAGGTTGGTTGACCCAAGGGGTCAACTTTACCTATTTGTCCTTTTAGAGCTTTAGGTCCTTTCTTTTAGGGTTCAAGTGAACTTAAGAGCTTAATTTTTAGGTTTCTCTTGAATAAGTCTTTTCAATCAAGGGCTTGGGTAGCACACAAGTGTGGGTAGGTTTGTTTCTTTTTTATGTAGGCAGGTGTGAACTAGCACTTCAAAAACCTTATTGTAGAAACCCTAATTTGATTCTATTTCCAATCCTCTTTTCTTTTTACAAAAGTTCTCTTTGGACTTCAAAACAAGAAGTGTGCAGCCCGCGGAGATTCGGAATTTAAGCGTGATTTCTACTAGGCACAGGAATTTGTAGGGTAGGATCTCTAAAAATCACTCCAACTTCAATAAGTTTTGAAAATTTTTCACAAAATCAGGACACTCTTGCCTTAAAGATGTAATTACTCTAGAAAGAAGGCAGTTGATTCCTAATTTAATTGCTTCCTTTTGTCTTCTCAGGATTAGGAGATGGATTAGAGAAGAAGAGAGAATTTACCAGCCCTGGTGGGGTTGATCTGCATGGGACATTTCCTTGCAAAATACCTTGCAAGATCACAGCAAAACAAATAAGGCAAGTTAGTGTTCAAATATAATCAAAAATAATGTAAAGACTAGTGATAAATTGCATGTTGCTCCCCAGCAACGATGCCAAAATGTTTAACACGGCGACGATGTCGGTGTTTAAAAGATAAATGATGTTGCGTTGCAGTATAAGTGAAATCGCCTTGTAAACAAGTAAGAATTTTTATTACTCGAATTGTTAAGTCTGAGGTATAACACAGGGAGAAAATGGAATTTATTCACTAATCTCAATAAATTTAATTTGAACACTTAAATCTACTCAAAATATAATGCAGGAGTTTATGAATACTAAAATGTAGCAATAAAAGAGAAATTGAATCAGATGTACTCTTCTTCTTTTGGTTTGTTCTTCTCTTTCTCTCCTTCCTTTCTTTGGTTCTTCCTTCCTTCTCAGCCTTCTCCTTCTTGGCTTCTCTTCTTTCTCTTTCTTTCTTTGACTTTCTCTACCTTTAGCTTCTGATGCTTCCTTCTTCCTACTTTTCTTTCCTTAGCTTTCCTCTTTCTTTTCCTCTCTGACTTTGGCTTCTTCTCCTTCCTTCTTCTTCCTTGATTTCTCCTTCCTTCTTCTTCCTTGGCCTTGGCTTCTTCTTTCTTCTTCTTTATCTTCTTCTTCTTCCTTGATTTCTTTCCTTCAGCTTTGCCTTTGCCCTTTTCTTCAGCCGCACCCTTCTCTGCTACAGTGCCTTTTCTTTCCTTAGCTTCCTCAGCTTTAGCCCTTTGCTTTTCCTCCTTAGCTCCTCTTTCTTTTCCTCTCTAACTTTGGCTTCTTGTGCTTCCTTCTTCTTCCTTGATTTCTCCTTCCTTCTTCTTCCTTGGTTTCTTTCCTTCAGCTTTGCCTTTTCCCTTTTCTTCAGCTGCACCCTTCTCTGCTACAGTGCCTTTTCTTTCCTTCCTTAGCAACTTCAACCCTTTGCTTTTCTTCTTTAGCTCCTCTGCAGCTGCAGCTTCCTCTCCCTTCTTCCTTTCCCTGCACACACGAGTGCAAAACCTACCCCTACCCTCACCCCCGTACACTCCCTCTCTAATCTCTCTTTAGGTTCGCTCTCCCAGAGCCAGTCAATTGGGTATTCGGGTCAGGTCACGCGCACCCGCATCCAGGCACACCGGCATGGGTGGTGCGTGAGGAGTGCAGGGTAAACAAGTCAGGCAAGACAGGTCCGCGTAGTGTGGGTCACGGACGAGGCAGGTGAGCGGGTGAGAAGACCTCACCCCATGATATGAGGTGACAAGGTAGAAACACAAAATCAACTTATATCACTTACTGCACTTCAACCTTTCCAAGGTGGGACTAAAAAGTCCCACTCGCTTCACGTGCACTTGCAGGAAGTGCTTTGCTCAATTGCTACCGCTACAAGACCTTGCAGAGCCTATTCCCTGGCTGAATGCATGCGCAAGACCAACTTGCGTCGCCTGGGACCTGAGACATGGAACGCAACACCTGGGTTAAAGCTTGAGAGCAACTTCACCCCACTCTAATGGCGGCGGAGATCGGACCTATGTTTCAAGCAATACGGCCTTTCGGCCTCATTAGAACACACAGGAAACTTCGCCGTGGAACAACGAAGGTATATAGGTGGGTGGTTGGCCACAGGGCAGCCTAGGCGTGTGTGCCTAGATCGCTCTGTGGCTGTGACGATGGGTGTGGTCGGGGGGCGAGTGTGGAGGTGATGGTGGTCGATGGAGATGTGGATAAAGATCAGTGGATGGTGGCTGAGGTTATGAGGGGTCTGGCGAGGCGTGTGGATGCGTGGAGCGATGGATGCGCCTTTGCCGGTGGTCGACCAGAGATGAGGAAGATGGTGGTGGTCTGCGATGTCGAGGGGTCGGAAGTAGAAATAAAGAAGGGGGAAATGAACAGAGGAGAGAGGGGAAGAGTTTTAACCTACTTAAGGGATGAAGGGGGATAGAAGAGCGGCTGGCGCGTACCTGCCACTGCTGGAGAAGAAGATTCCAGTGGAGGGAGAACGGCGATGACGAAGGAGCTTTTGGCGCGTGCGCAGGTACGGTGCGACGCGGAGGAAGGAGATGAAGACGACTCTGCCACTAGTATTGTGGCAAAGCGACGAGAAGGAGGAGGAGGAGAAGTCGAAGCTCGCTGGACACTTTGGCTGGAGGAGAAGGGAAGAAATTGGAGGGCTTACTCCAGCCAAGCCAAGCTGAATCTGAGCGACAGGGACAGGGAGTCCTTTTATACCTTCTGGCAGAGGCTCTTGTGCTTGGAAGGAAAGCTTCCAAGCACAAGAATCCTCGGTGGAAAAGGAATGCGAGAGATACCCATATCTCTCATGCGTTCGCACGAGAGGTTGGGTGCAAATTAGATCTTGGAATTTCGTTCAAATGATAGGGAATTCCTCAGAGAATCTCCCTTTCAAATCTGAGAGGGGATCTCTGAGAAATCAGGGAGAAATCCTCCTCAAATTTTCGCTGGAGTAGGACTCCTCCGTTATAATGGTGGAGGGACCTAACTGCAAAGAGTGGCGAGGAAGATAGGGGGGTCTGCGTAATGATTTTCAAAAGCTAGGGGTCAAATGTAATTGGGTTGACTGTTTTGCCAAGTAGGTCAAGGTGACCTCCCCTTAGGTCCAAATTTTGGTACAAACCTAATTTGGACCTAAGGAATCCAATGATGAAGTTGGATTTTAGGTTTGATTACATTTGACTAGACATTTTACACAAAAACCTAATTTAGGTCAAATATCTAGCTAGGACCCCTACTTAGGTCAAAATAAGTTTCAAAGGCCAAATTAAAGGTTCTAAACCCTAGAGGATATTTTTCCATGAATTTTTGAGGGTTTAGTTGATTTTTATCTAAACCAGAACCTTGTTGTATCAAGTAGGTTTGTTTTAGGGTTACAAAATGTCATTTAATTCTTAGATTGCACATGAACCCATTTCTGATTGAACCAACCCACTTTTTATCTTATTAAGACCATTTGACCTATGTTTAGCCCCTGAGAAATTCCGTTGATGTACTACAATGGTAAAATTGCAGTTCTACCCTTTGTTTCTTATTTTCTGCTCAGAACAGTTATTCCTTGAATTAAGCCCTTCTGTAGGTTATGTAGGAGCTTTTGTTCTCTTTTCTAGGTCAAAATGAGCAAGTTAGGGCTTATGATGGTGTTCCCATCAGCTAGCTTAGCTAAGCTCCCTCTACTCCATGGCTGACCACCACCTCCTTTAACCTCCACCAACTCCCTACTTTAGTGCCAAAATGACCAACCACCACCAACCTATACACCCCTTCAACGGTGGTGCCAAAACCAAGCAACATTTCACCATATAACCACCACCCTAACAACCTTTAAATTGGCACCAAAATGCCCCTCATGCCCCTCTAAAAGTGGCACCAATTTAAGCCCCCATCACAACCGTACACCTACCCCTTTTGGTCCATCACCACCCTCCATTCTTGGCACCAAACCTTTAACCATTAGCCACACCTAACTCCATGCCAAACCAACCCTTAACTATGCCTCTCCACACCCTCTCAGTTGGTGCCAAATTTCCCTTAAATCCCAACCCTCCATACCACCACAACTCCCTTCTAAACCCTCCACATATGGCCCCTTCTAGAATCACCAAAGTTGGTGCCAACATGGTGGTTTACAACCACCATGCACAGCCACCAAAAGGGTGCCTACAACCCTTAACTACCTCCCTTCAAAACCCTTGATTTGGCGCCAAGAAACCTTGGCCCTTGGATCACCTAACTACCCCCCAAAACCTATCCTAACCATCCACCTACTCCATGCCAACATCTCCCATCACCACTCCTACAAATATACCATATCCTCCCTTAGTCTAATTTCCATCCATATCACCTACATCCCACGGCCAAGGAAGAAGAAGACAAGAAGACCAAGCGAGCAACCACCTGCCCCCTTCGTGCCTTCTTCCTCTCCCTTGTGCCACGCCAAGGAGGACGAGCTCTTCATCCAAGGAGGATGGCCAGGCATTGAGGAGTAATTTAAGGTGGACATCCACCCTCGGAGGAGCATTTTTGGAGAAGACCTAATTGATAGAAGAAGTAAGGAGGAATCTTCTTCAAGCCTGGGAGCTATCGAGCTTGGAGTAAAGATTATTCCGAGCTTCACTTGGAGGACATTTTACTTCTCTTCTTTCTTTATCCCTTGTATTAGCTAGTATTTTAGCATTTTTGTAGTAACAAGCATTCAGCTACTTGTCTTTTATTTTGCTAGTAATACAAGAGTTCCATTGCCTTCAAATTCTTGCTTTTAAGCTTAGTGTGCTTTTCATGTTCTAGTAGTTTAGTGCACCACACAACTCTCCTCTAATTACCCTAGGCACACTCGCCTAGGGTGAGCTTAGAAGAGAGGCATCTCTTATCACTTAGGTTAGTTGATAGGCATAGTTTTAGCATAACCACCTTCGCTTTCAAGTGCCCTCTATTTGAAAACTATAAAAACAATAAAATCAAAAATACAAAAAAACAAAGTGCGGATTTGAGAGGCGAGAGAGAGAATCATTTTTTGTGACTAACAATTTGGCCTCCTTGGACAACCCTAGATACTCATCCTAACTAGGTATTATAAATTTAAGAGTTGATTGCGGATTTACACCTATAACGGCACTATTTCACATATTTAACAAAACGTGCATTTTCTCCATCAGAAGGTTCTATAGGGACAGGTACAAGCAGTCTTTTCTTTGATCCTTGGGACTAATTGTAACCTGAATATCCTTCTAGGAAGCAAAAGTACTTTCTCCCAGCAAGCCTCAAGGATTTGATCAATAAATGGTAGCGGGAAGTGGTCCTTCTTGGTCATGGTATTCAGCTTCATGTAATCTATGTTGACCCGCCATGCAGTAGTAGTGCAGGTTGGGATGGATTCACCCTGATTATTTGTGACTACGATGAGTCCAGCTTTCTTAGGCACCACTTTATTGGGCTCACCCAAGGGCTATCTAAGATTAGATAAATGATCCCAGCATCTAGCCACTTGATAATTTACTTTTTAACAACCACTCTCATATTTAGGTCCAATCTTCTCTACAACTCACAAGATGGTCAAGCCCCATTCTCCACATAGATCCTATGAGTGCAATACTAGGGGTTGATGCCTTTTAGGTCTACTATGGTCGACCCGATTTTCTATTTGTGTTCCCTTACGATCTTAGTCAATTTCAATTCCTATTCTCTTATCAAATAGGCATTAATAATCATGAGGAGGGCTTCATTTGTTCCAAGGTACACATACTTGAGGTTATTAGGCAAAGGTTTCAATTCTAGTTGGGGTGGAACCTAAAACCTAAGTATAGGGAGGGGTGTAGAAGGTGGGTCAGGAAGTCTCTCAAATTGGTAGGTCCAAGGAGGTCATGAGCTAGATTGGGTGTAGAGCAAACCTTTGACCTCCTTGAGTTGTGGGTGATGCTCAACAAAAGATTCGAGTTGGGTCAGGTAGGCTTCTCAAGGGTCCTCAATCAAGCCAACAGTCATACTTTCCTCAACCATGTTTTCAATTTAATCCACATCCTCAATCAACCCACAATAAAACTATTGGTTGCCTTGAATATATTCAATTGCAAAGTTTTGTCTCCAAAGGCAATCTCCATGCAACCTGTTTCACAATTGATGTTTGCTTTAGCAGTGGCAAGGAAAGGTCTTCCAAAAATGATAGGTGTGTCACTCCTTCTCTCAAGTACTTTCATGTAAAGGACTAAGAAAGCAACTGGAAAATAAAAGTCCTTGACTCTCACTATAACATCCTCCAACACTCCCTTCAAGGTTTTTATGGATCGATTAGCTAGCTGCAAGGTGATAGTTGTAGGCTTTAATTCGCCAAATCCAAATTTCTCAAATAGATCCAAGGTGATAGTTGTAGGCTTCAAATTAAAGGAGGCACCTAGATCCAATAGAGCCCGATCAAAAGTCATATCACCAATAACACACGAAATCAACAAGGCTACAAGGTCTTTCTTCTTAGGAGGTAGTTTGCTTAAAATGATTGAGCTAGCTTATTCAAACAAAACTACCCTCCTAGGGGACTTGCGATGTAAACATGTTTATATTACATAAAATGTTTATTTATGCATGTTCTTAAGCATAGAATTGCATTACATACTATAAATATTGTATAGCATGCATCATCTTGCATTTACATTAGTCTGAATAAAATGAAGATTAATTGTCTCCTTTTATGGTCAGGGAAAGAGCGACATTTTATCAGGGCCTCAGATCAAAGATCCAACCGTACGGATCTAATCAGGGCGACGATTGGAGTTCAGCGACTCCAAGATCGCCCTCATCAGATATCCATAACATCAGATAGAGACTGAGGAACCCTAGAAGATCAAGGGACAAGATGGTGTTAATCCGCACTTCAGACGACAAATTTGACCACACGGATGGATTTGGATCGATGATCGCAACCTAACAGTGCGAAAATCAATCTAATCTGATACCCGTGGCACCATCTACATCACTCAAAAGATGGACAGCCAAGATAGCGCCACGTGGCACCATCTCAGCCACCCAACCAGCCGCACACACTCGCTGAAGCTCTTCTGGCTAGCACTTCTCCACCGTTGGATCAAGATCCAACGGCTGTGAGGCGCGCGTGCTTGAGTTGTGCGCTTGACTCAAACGCACCCGTAGCACGTTGGTCGAGCATCTCATCCAGACGAGGAGGTGTGGGATCGAGCCCCCGCACACCTCAAATTAGAGCGGACGCGCAGGCACGATCAGCCGCGCGATCAAGATCCAATGACGCTACGTGGCCGATAGCATCTACGCGCCATCTGCTGCCCCCGCATGACGCAGGATCTCACGTGCAAGGCGTGCAGTTGAGGCGCGGCAAGGAGAGCTCTCAACTGTCCGATCTCACGATCGGACGACCAAGATTTGAAAGATGTGGGGCATGCGTTGAGGCACAAGAGGTGCCCGGGTGCACGAGCACCGCCCACGAAGGCCACATTCAGGCCTTTAGTGACAGATTTATCCATCACTAAAGGTCCTGAATTAATGTTTTTCAACATGTAATGACCAAAATGCCCTCACTCCATGCAACTATAAAAGGAGACCCCTCCATACGAATTTCTCATCCCTTCCTTCTCTTCTCTCCCTCTCCAAAGCTCAAGAGAAGCTTGTCCCATACCCGGGATGCTCCTCAAGAGATAAAGTCAATTTTTTGCCCCTATTTCGGAAGTGGATCCTGTGATGACGACGACATGTTGCCTTATTCTCTTTCTTCCTGCCTTGACCTCCTTCTCGCTCCGTTCTTCGTCTTCCAAGCATCATCTCGTCTGGCTCGTCCTCCAAGCAATCGTCTAGGAGGATAACTTCTCTCTCCCATTCCTTTTTCCTGCTTTCTAGAGTAAAATTTTCCTGCTTTCTAGTTGTAATAGTTTTCCTGCTTTCTAGTGTAATTTCTCGCTTACTTAGTTGTATAAACATTTTGAAGTATCAAATGTATGTTTTCTCTCTTTCTCTTTCTCTCTCTTTCTCTGATTGTTTATAATGCTTCATTTCATTGTAATTACTCCGCTCTTTATCAAAAACACAAAAAAAATATAATTGCAAATTTGGATCGACATAGCCTCCCTGAGTTCGACCCGGGATTTTTATTCTGGTATAAATTTTATTTATTGAACCCGAGTTCTTCGCTATTTAAACTACAATGACAGGTTTTCAAAACCAAATTCAATAGCGTAGTACTTCGTCGTTTCAACATTTTGGTGTCATTGCCGAGGAGGCAATGATTTCTGATCTTCTTTTCGCATTTCATGCACTTTATTGTCTTCTAACTTGCTTTCTCTTGTGCCTATTGTTTTACAAAGACCTCCATCAGGGAATCATCAAGCGGTAGATCAGAGTAAAGTGCAGTTGAAGACAACTGTAAGTGCTCCCCATTCTTCCCCCTCCATAGATTTCATTTGTCACATTAAATTCAAATTCCAATTAACCTAGGTGTTTGCATAAATCCTAGGATTAGTTTGGTTATTTGGATTTCCACTCACACTCATTTCACCCTCTCTTATATAAAAAAACAAAAAGATAATTTTGTGGGGTAATTTTCAACATACACACAACATACACCCACATTCAAGGCACTTAACCTACTTGATTTGCTTCTACTCAACCAGATTCTAATCTGTGGAACTGGTACACACAAATCAACACATAAAAGACTAGAAATCATTCTAGGTTAACCATTTCTGTGTGCCTAACCTAGTGGTGCAGTTCTGGCCAGTTGTTTGAGTTATTTGGGCCGCACCACTCAACCTAAAATCAACTCATAAGTAGCTTCTTCTTAGGGTTTCCAATCTAGGTTCATACCAGGCACTCCACTTTATTTTTTATTTTAAAGGAAAGCAATCTTCACCCGTGTTTGAAAACCTGGTTTGCCTCAAACTTGATTGAAATCAACCTAATTTTAAACCCTAAAAGCTGCTTAAGCAAGATTTGAACATTAAAATCTACGCATCACAAATAATCTTACTTGAAAACCCTAGTTGTGCACGCACTTACACATACTTAATCAATCATTAAGGGAACAACCCATTTTAAGGGCCCATCACATTCCATAAGCACTACAATTCCAGGCCTCAATAAAATCGAGTAGACATTGGCCTTAAGGACTGATTCGCTTTTTGAGGTCTAGTCTGAGATTGTTCACGATTAACTAACTTGTGCTGATTAATCTGATGCCTATCTAGGGGAGTAGCATCAAACAACTACGGCTGGGGGTTACACTAGCAACCGGAGGCACAAGCTGAAGAAAAAACCTTCTCCCCAGTCCCTCCTTCTAACTGGTTGGATTGAGCAAACACAAGTAGAGTAAATCGTTTATAATCTTAAGGTAGGTTTTGGGAGTCTGTAAATCCTTAAGTTACCCCACTTAAGGACAAGCTTGTTTTGTTGTGCTGCAGGGTCCTTATCCCCAGTCCTTCCGACCATTTCCTAGTTTATGCTAGGAAGACGGTCATTGAATCCCTAATTGGAACGACCACTAGAGTATTCTAGGAGGCGTAAATTGGATTTTGGCAAAATTGATCCCATGGCCGATCAACAGCCTCCTCTGCCCCGGGATCCACAGGAGGAATTCCGAAGGCAGCTGGAACAAATGCAGAGAATGCAGGAATGGTTCCAGAGAATGCAAGGCACTTAGCCCTTGAAGGATTTTTATGATCCTTCAAATTACGGGGAACATTCCGGCGTCCAGATTCCGACCAGAGACATAGAAATCAAGCCTCAAGTGTTAAGCCTGATCAAACATTACCATGGGCTTGGCTCTGAAGACCCGTTTCAGCACTTGGAGGACTTGACCCCTTTGGTCCAGACCACCAAGGCATGAAATGTGAATGAGGAGCAAATCATCATGAGGCTCTTCCCCCACTCTCTTAGGGATAAAGCTGCTCATTGGTACAGGACTATAGGAAGACCAATTGCAACTTGGAATGAGTTCAAATCGGCCTTTCTGAAGAAATTCTTTCCAGTTGGACATACCAATGCCTTAAGACTGGCAATCACTACCTTTACCCAGCGGCCAGGGGAGTAGTTTCATGTGGCCTGGGAGCAATTCCAGGACCTATTACGGAGGTGTCCACACCACGAGGTGCCGAAATGGCAACTCGTGCAGATCTTCTACCATGGGTTGACTGAGCAACCCAAAAAACACATGGACGCTTCTTGTGGAGGCAATTTCCTCAACAAAGATGCAGATAACGCGCACGATTTGTTTGAGGAAATGAGCGAGAATTCAATCAATCATGCCTCCATGGATACTTTTAACCAATCCCAACAACCCAGATCAAATGTTAATGAAGTCCATGACTCTCATTCATTCGATATGGAATTGATTTGTAACAAACTTGATAAGGTGGACTTGGTTGCTAAGAGAATGGAAGAGTGGATGGCTGGAAATTCAATGAACAACTCTCGATCCACTCAATCCCAGAATTTGGATTCCATTTGTCGCAAGCTCCTTCTAGATGGGAGTTCGTGAATCAACTCGATCCAGCTCAACCTGCGAGTCAACATTTTTCGGAACCCCACGAGTTCCAAACTGGGGCCTTTGATCCCAGTTTTTCTGATCCTTCCCTTTCTTTCTCTCCATCCTCACCCTATGAGGATGTCTGTGCTGTACAGAAGAATGTTGGATCCAAGCCCTACTCTAATGCTTTTAATCCAAGTTGGAGAAACCACCCTAACTTATCCTGGATAAACCCGGGGCAATAGACCCAATTTCAACCCATCAATTATGCTCCGCAATGACCAATGGGTCAAGGTCATGTGTATACTCAGTTGCCCCCAAATCAGGTTAATCAGCCAGCTTGGAATGCCCGTCAACCCCTAGGGCAGGCTGATTTGAACCGAGAAATGGTAAAGATGAAAGGATCCATGCTCCAGCTCATGCAGAAAATGAAAACCTCGCTGGACAACTTGCAAACCAGGCTCATAGCTAACTCTTGTCAACCTGGATCTCTACCATCCCAACCTGTACCTGATTGCACAGCAATCATAGGTCTTAATTGACTTAAATTAGGCTAGGACTTAGCATAAGTTAGGGTAATTCATGCATGCATAAACATTATCTACATCTTTACTGCTTTCTTTTAGCTATGCATAAAATAATGCTATAATGTGCTAATTAAGTGCATTATGTCAATTACAGGTAATAAGCTGGATCTGAAGATGAATCAAGAGAATAGAAGAATAATGGGTGTTGCAGCAGAGCTGGGACAGAAGACTTAGATTAGATATAGTAGATAATAATGTAAGGGAGTTAAGGTATGCTACTCTATTAAGTATGAATAAAGCAATAAAATGTGAAGAAGTTAGGTCCATCCTAGCCCTAAGATAGCCTAGAGACTTCCCCAAGCCTTAGCCACCCTTAGATTAGGACATCGCACCCTAGGAAACCTTAAAACCCTAATTCCAACCTTTATCTAGACGTCTAGATGAATTATAGGACGTCCAAAATCCTTAGCCAACTCCCGCATACCCCAAACCCACTTCTGCAGTGTTATTGGACATCCAGACACTTGGCCAAACGTCCAATTTCTGCAGAATACCCAAAACAGAACCCAAAATCCCTCCTGACACTGATTGGACATCTAGACAACAAGTCTGGACTTCTGATTTTTCACTATAAGATGTTCGACAATTTTATTGGACGTCTGGAACTACTCTCCAGTTCCTGTTTTGAGATTCAAGCCTTGATCTTGGATCTTTAGGTCCCTAAACCCAATTCCAACCCCATAGGAACCTAAATTAAGGTGCCCTAACCTAGTACATCACCTCTAGACCTCCCTAAGGACCTAATTAGGTCCTCACGAAACCTAATTGACTTGGATCTTAGTCAATTCCATCAGCCTATTCAATTGGACTCATTGAGTCCAATTGAGCCCTAATCTCAGCATAACTGTCCAATTGGACTCAGTGAGAGTCCAATTGACCTAGACCTAACTTAATTGAGTTATTTTACTCTCAATTAAGTTTTCACACACCCACTTAAACTTGTATTAAGTTTAATTGCACTTTACCTTAGTGAATTAGGGTTTACAACCCTAATTTGAGACCTACCTTGACCTAGACCCACTAGAACCCAACCTAATCAACCTAGCCACCTAAGTTTCGACCCACACACACCCACACACACCATCCACATGAAAATACCTAGCCTAGAGTTATCTAGAACTCTCTATCATGTGTTGTTGCCTTGGTTGCTAAAATTAGCAACCAAGGCCATTCAATTTTTAGATCAACATTTGGTGGATCTAAAAGCCACCTTCCACCCTCTCTCTCTCACTCTCCCACGAGCTCCCACCATAAGCCTCTCTAGAGAATTCCATAATTCTCTAGAGAGCTTCCCTTAGGTCTATAAAAAGACCTAAGCGGTGGCCATTTGCACCCATCCCATTCTTGGCACTCATCCATCTAGGTTAGCTACATCTCCACCTCCACTCTACCTCCACGAGGAGCACCACCATGGAAGCCACCATCTCCACGCCAGGATGCTGGATCACCTCTCCAACCTCTCTCCAAGGGCTGACCTAAGCACTCCGAATGCTCTCAACCACTCAAAGGCCACTGGAGCCCCTCCTTCTCCTCTCAACCACTCAAAGGCCACTGGAGCCCACCTCCGAATGCCCTTCTTTTCTGCTAGATTAGTAGCTTAGCTCTTCATAGTTTTACTGCTTTCATTTACTACTTAGTAGTGTAGCTCTTATTCTCCCCCAATGATGCATGCAAAATCCCCCCATAGATTCCTGTATGCGAACATTTTCTGCTAGCTAGATTGGTGTTTTTCAAGCTTTCCTTTACAAGCTTTCCTCTACATTCCATGTTGCAAACATCCTCCGAATGAATGAATAAATGATATATTTCTTATATACATGTCTCTTTGTTGAAAATCACCATGAGCTTATTGATTGCAAAATATTTCGTGTGATTAAAGTTGCTTGCTTTTCATTATCATCTATTGCAACTAAGCATGTCGTGTTTAAATACGCAATAACCATCAACCGCCATACGATTGTAAACAAGTAGAGCGAAAAGATCGATTTCATAATTAAACAAATGCCTCCCAGAGACGAACGACCGGGACTCAAAGTCTCGTTATCATTTTATAAATATTTTTGTCTGATCGTATTGTGCACTATACTACGATGCTTTTCCTATCAAAATGTGCTCTATGAATCCCAAACAGTACCCAACCCACGAAATATCCTGAATCCGGGCAACCAAGCTCATGGGTACGGAAATCAGAGGGACCCACACGCACATGCTCAGGCGATTAAGCGGGGTCCTTCCTTTTCTTCTTCTGCACATCAACAATTCTTGGCTAATCAAGCCCCTCCAATCTTTCCTAACCCTCCCCAAGACCCAAACTCATATGCATCTGCAAATTCTGTTACCTTCAGGAGTGGTAAACAAACTCAGGATCCACAACCACACTGTTCTGATTTACTGAATCCTAAAGATCCTAAGGAGAGAAAGGAGAATTCTGGAGAAGAAATCAAGGCTCAAGAACCTGATTCCAAAGATCTGACTCATGTTCATTTTCCTGAAGCCTCGATCAAATCAAAGAAGAAGAAGTCTGTTGATAGCAATGAGGAGCTTCTGAATATTTTCAAGAATGTTGAGATCAATATCCCGCTCCTCGACACTATCAAGCATATACCGACTTACGCAAGATTTTTAAAGGATTTATGTGCACAAAAGCGTAAGTCGAGAGAATCTGTTTCGAGGAAGGTGGTACTCTCCGAGCAGGCTAGTTCTGTTATCCTGCACCACCTCCCTCAGAAAAAGAGAGATCCAGGTGCTCTGTTGATTTCTTGTGTCATCGGAGATTACACTTTTGATAGAGCACTTCTGGATCTAGGTGCATCCATGAACCTAATTCCGACTTCTCTTTACGAGAAGTTTGGATTAAGTGAACTTCAGCCGACTTCAGTAATGCTGCAGTTAGCGAACCGTTCAATCACAAATCCGCGAGGCGTTATTGAAGATGTTATAGTTAAGGTTAAGGATTTCTATTTTCCTATAGATTTCCTTGTCCTTGACATGGATGTACCAGAAAATCTGAGGAACACGCCCATCATTCTGAGGCGTCTGTTCCTGGCTACCGCTAAGGCGAACATTAACTGTGAAAGCAGTAGCATGGAAATCGCCTTTGGGGATCAACGAATGAAATTGGATATTTTTAAGGTGATTAATAAATTTGAGGATTGTGGATTGAAACGTCGGTTTTGTATTGTTATAACGTTGTAGTAAAGCCGGTTATGACCAACACTTCAAATATAAATTTTTTACTCGGAAAATAAAAGAGTTCCCGAGGTCGAACTCAGGGAGCAAGTTGTATTCTAGAGATATACATGTTTCTTTTACAAAATAAAGACAGAGAGAGGGAAAGAATTTGTTGTTTTCTCTTTGTTCTGCAGAGGGGATGCTCTTCTTCTCTCTTTCTTTAGATCTCTTTCTTTCTTTTTGTTCTGCAGAGGTGCTTCTTCCTGCTGTTCCTGCTTTGGTGGTTATCTTCTTTCTTCAGAGCTCCTTGTTCTTCTTCTTCGTTCTGCGGAGGTGCTTCTTCCTGCTGTTCCTGCTTTGGTGGTTATCTTCTTTCTTCAGAGCTCCTTGTTCTTCTTCTTCGTTCTGCAGAGGTGATGCTCCTCTTCAGATCTCTTTCTTCTTCTTCTGCTTTGGCCGTTGCTCTTCCTTCTTCTTCAGCCTGCCTTCTTTCCTGCTCTGGCTGCTGACCTTCCGTCGTCTGACCTGGTACTTAGACGACTTAACTCTGCATTTGCTACAGTGCAGCTCCTTCTTCTTCCTTGGTTTTCTTCTTCGCATGTGCCTGCACACTTCAGAGTTTTTTTTTTTCGTCAGAGGCAAAACCTACTCTACCCCCTCCCCCGCGTCTCTCTTTCTCTCTGAAACCACTCTTAGGAAAGCTCTCCCAGAGCTACCGGGTAATCGGGTTCGGGTCACGCCCGGGTCCAGGCCCACCGGCGTGCGTGGTGGGCGAGGAGTGCAGGTTAGTCGAGTCAGGTCGGGTCGGTTCGGGTCAGGTCCGCGGGGCGTGAGCGCGGACGAGACCGGGTAACCGGGCGGGTGAAGGGGACCTCACCCCGTGTACTGAGGCAGTAAGGCTACTGCACTTTTGCATCTTATGTCGCTGCGGCTCTTCAGGCGTTTCCGAGGTGGGACTAAACGACCCACCTCAATTGCGCGCCCGCAGCGGGGAATTCAGCAGGAGATGGCAGCGTCACGCGGAGTTTTCTTCCTCAGCTGCGAACCTGGTGTTTTTGCCAAAACTCCTCGCAAGGCCTGGGAGTGAATCTGGGCTTGGCGCGGAGCGTGGCGCACCTGTAGCTGCAGGCGGAAGCAGGTCCTCCTGCGCGTCAATGGCGGCGGAGGTCGGGTGGCCTGTTCACAAGAAAACGGCCTCTCGGCCTAATCAGAGAGTGCCAGGAGCTTCGCCAGGGTGCGGCGAAGCTCGTGTGGGTGGTGGCGAGGCGCGGGGCGGCGTGCGAGGGCTGCCCTAGGTCGGACTGTGGGTCGGAGGATGGGTCTGTTCGGTGGAGTTGCAGAGGGTGATGTGGGGGAAGTGGTAGGGCGGAGATTGATCAGGGTGAGGAGGCGGAGGTCCTGCGGTGGTTAGCGAGCCGTGTGGGTCGCTGAGGTGATGGGAGCGGCTCGCCGGAGGATGGCCGGAGGCGGAGAAGGTGAGGGTGAACAGGATCGGTCGAGGGTTTAATCAAATAAAAGACAGTGAGGAAAAGAAAGAGGGGGAGATGGGGAGGAGTTCTGACCTAGCTATGGAGACGAAAGGGGCCGAGACAGGGCGACAGTCGTATCGACTGTCGCCGGAGAAGAAGATGCCCAGGGGAAGGGGCGGCGGCGAGCAGAGGGCTGGAGAGGCGCCAGCTGGGTACGGCGTGGCGCAGGAAGAGCAGGGGAGGAGGTCTCTGCTGCTGGTATTACGGCAGAGCGAAGAGGAGGGGGAGGAACCGCCGGAGCTGGTGGGCGTCTGCCGGAGGGAGAGGAGAAGAAAGTTGGGGGTTTTCTCCGTCAGACCCGAGCTGCCCTGGTCGGTGGAGCAGCGGGGGGTATTTATAGGGATGAAACAGGGAGGAAGGCGGAGGGAGACGACGTGTCTCCCTCGCCGGAGAATGGTCGGAAACACGAACCCATACCGTCCGTGCGTTCGCACGGCCGGTATGGTGGGCTACAATGACCAGGGGGGTGCCCCTGCGACGGCTGACGACGCAGGGCACCCCCGGTTTACTTGCCAGGTCCCCCACCTCACCCTGCGCGGCGCCATGCTCCGCGCAAGGTCGCCGGAGCATGGTGCTGGCAGGGTTTTGCAGGAGGGACCTGATTGCAAAGAACGAAGGAGAGTTAGGGGCCAAAATGCGAGGGTTCAAAAGTTGAGGGCCAAAGAGTAAATATATGAGGACCAAAGTGTAAAGTCGATCAAGGAGGTTTCTTCTTAGGCTCAAGTTTTTATACATGACTAATTAGGACCTAAGGAATCTGATGGTGAATTTCATTTTCATATTAAACCTTGTTTGACCGGTCAATTTGCGCAAAAACCCAAATCAAGTTATTAATTGGGCGTGGTTCTCAATGTAGGTCAAAATGGGTTCTAAAGGCCAAATTGAAGGTTCTAAACCCTAGAGATTATTTTTCTATGAATTTTAGAGGGTTTATTCTATTTTTACTTTGCCTCGAACCTCGTGAATTGAAGTGGGTTGTTTTTAGGGTTACAGATTATCATTTAGTTTCTTGGAAGTGCTGTAGCCCTTGCTAGATCATCTCATCCCACTTTTATTCTTATTAAGCTGCTTTGACCTATGTTTGGGCCCTGAATTGCCCTGTATGCAGATTATACTGGTAAAATTGCATTTTTACCCCTTATGACTTGTTTTCTTCTCAAACTCAGAATTCTCTGAGTTAAGCCTTTCCTTGAGGTATGTAGGAGCGTTTATCCTTTGTATTAGGTCAAAATGAGCTAGTTATGGCTCATGATGAGGTTCTCATCATACCCCCATGCCTAGCTTTTGCTAGTCCCTTAGCAAAAACTTAAGGTTTCAACCCTTGTTCTAGACCATGAAGTTTTTAATAGTTTTAGATAAGTGCCCCTTTTTTTATTTGAGCATAGATTAGGTTAGAATGCTGACCATAGGCCTAAAAGGTACTCTAGTACCAATCAAGATCCAAATCTGTCTAGCCTTAGCCTCAGTCTTTTAGCAAAGGTTTTTAAGGTCCACAAGAACTAACCTAAGGTTTATTGGACTTCGTGGTTAAAGCACCCGTGCTTGAAATGATTTTAGCCCTGGCTCAGTTCGCAGTGCGTTTTGTAAGAGAGAGATAGAAAATTTTTCTGTTTGGAGAGTTTTCTCTCTCTTTTTCTTTTTAGTTCTAGCCTAGGATTGGCTTTTCAACACGGTCTGTATCAGATTCCTTGCTCCCATCATCAATCCTCAAGGGTTCCTGGCGATCGATGCTTCGAGATAGCACCGCCCATGGCAACCCCCGAAATCCTGGCTATTGAGATTTCGGGATAATCCCATCCATGGTATTCCGTGGCCGAATCCAGACCCTGGCAATTGACACTTCGAGATAATGCCATCCATGGAATCTGAACTAGCAGAGTGCTTACATGCCCCCAGTAGGATATGTAAATATCCTAAGAGACAAGCACCGAGGAGATGATATTTTGTTACGCATCTTCGAGGGGATTTCCCGCCTCTCTGCGCTGGGAACTCGTCCAAATCAACTTGTGTTGATCGGCCGCTCCTATTCTAGGTGTTCTTTTCAGATTTTTGCAACGCTTCTGCGTGATTCTGATTTTTACGCTTACTGAACCAGGCTGTGTGTGAGATTAGGGTGCTTAGGTTACTGAGTCCCGTAAACCAAAAATTAGTTAACGAGGCCGAATACTCCCTAAGCTTTAGACCTAATACTTCAGCTTTTCATTTTCCTCAACCTCTTGAGGAGTGTCCAGATCTTAATGGGTACTAAGAGTCTATTCAAGAATGCCTAAGGTTTGCATTCTTTACTAATCTTATTGTGCACTTTTCTTGAATGAGGTCTAGAGCTTAGGTTAATTCCTTAGTTCCTTACTAATGACTATCACTTTTTCTCATAATTTTGTGCTCCTTTTTCCTTTTGTTTCTTTTCTCCTTCGCAAAATTTCCTTCTCCTCTTTTCCTCTTATTCTTTTTCGAAAATTTTTTAATTTTTATGGTATTTTTGGCATATGTGAATTTTTTGTTTGAAACCTTTTCTTACAAGTTTTTGCACTTTCATACCCCCCCATGCCTAAGATTTGCAATGTCCTCATTGTAACCTAGGGGTTTTTATTCAACTAAGTTCATACATTAGGATAGTTGTTTTGATGAGTGAATGGGTCGGGGTGACTGTTGGGGACGATTTCTAATCTCAGATGCAAGCACCTGAGGTGGGGTCGGCTGTCCTAAAGTGTGAACTTCAAGTGCAAAAAGCTGTCAGAACAAATTTCAGGTTTTCAAAGAGAATGACGGGCTGCCTCCCGTTGAGCGCTAAATTTGATGCCTTCAGCCAAGCGGGAAATGCGATGGAGAGGGGATGGTCAAATCAGCAGAGTTTTGTAAGACAAGCACCTTGATTAAGAGCCTGGTTGGTCCAACCAGGTGCTTGTTTAGATCAACAGGCTGATGATGCAGCCCAAACCCAATCAATCTGGTGGGTTGATAGATGTGGATAAAAAGGTGTGGAACCCACCACAAACTGTGAAGCTCAGATAGATGTGGAAGTGTAAACGCAGGGTTTGGCTGAGTCGAATCAGCCTGGTCAGAGTAGGGACCTGTAGAATAGTCAATGAATGACGCGGAAACCCTACGGGGGTGATCAGAGAATGATAGAGCATGGTATGTAGTCTGATCAATGTTCGAAACCCGATGTGGAAATGCAATCGGCTCGGTGAGAGGTGAATCTGAATAGAAATTGAGTCTGGTTGCGGGTCGGGGTTTGGGAGAGGTTTTGATCCGTTCTGTGTGTGCGGACAAGGTGGCCATTGTATACAAGGGCTCTTCTAGAAACAGATGATAGGTGATTTTCTGTAGAGAGTCCTCTGGGTAACTATCAAATGCCGGAGGAGTGTCTGTAGGATGAAAGGAATCGGATTCGAGAAAAAATTTGGATTCTTGGTTGTAATCACTCTTGGCATTTTCTATTTTTGGTTCCTGAGGATCGAAAAGGAGTGATTCTGTGTTATTAGTGATCTCGGGAATCAGGACCTCAGAGTCAGAGTCAGAGTCATGTGAACTGAGGTCGTAGATAGGCCTGGCGTGTTCAGGAAGGGGAATCTCTCCGCAATTATAGTCAGATCTGAAATTGTCGGAGAGTTGGCGAAAATGATCATGAATTCCACCACAGCACAAATCATCAGATGTGGAATCAGCAGCCTGACTGGGTTCTAGCCTATATGTCACTTCTGGGCTCAAAAAGATGTTCTGTTCAAGCTCTAAGCTGGTAGGATAGACCCCATTAAAACCTTGCTCATCCAACTCCTCAGTTTCTGTATCATAAATTGGCATATTTTCTGAAAAATCAATCAGATTTCCTGAGGATGTTGGAAAAGGACATTCATCAAATAAAGGCCCGGAATCATATTCTGTAAAAATTTGATCTTTCTCATAAGGGGCCTCATAATCTTCCCAATAAGTTTCAGATCTAGGTTCTAGGCTTAGGATGTGGGTAGAATTATTAGAACCTAAGTCCGAATAACCTTCGAGGGTTACCTTATCAAAACAAGGGGCGGAATTTATACCCTCCAGAGGTTCAATTCTAATCTTGTTATTGCAGGAGTCTTGGAGTTCTAAGCTTGGTGATTTATGGCCTAGGGTTGGCTCAGCATTGTGTTCTCCTGCAACTTCCCAACCTATTTTAATGCTATCTTCTATTTGGGTTGGGAGTCGACAACCACCTTGTGCCTCAATCCCGAGGTCTGGGAAACTGGATTGATTCTTAGTACTGTTCCAAGATGACTCATCCTTTGTTTCTGGTATATACGGGTATTTCTGGTTGATAATTTGTTCTACTGATTTCATCATTTCTACCCGTTTCATAAGGGCATCTTGGTGTTGTTCCCAAAGTACAGGATTTGTCAAGCATTGAAGGTATTCAGATTGGTGTAATTTTTCCATCTCAATGTATCCTGTCATGAGCATATCTCGGGTTGATCCTTTTATGGCTCCTGTCAATAGAGTTTGGGCACAGTTTATGATGAAGGCTGTGGTTGTTGGGACATCAACCTGAATATCTCCTATTGGTGTTGAGGTTTTTTCTTCTTTTTCATAGAATTTTATGGCATCCTCGATCATTTTATCTTTCATAGATCTCCGATATTCAGGTTTCTTGAATGGTAGTCTTAGGTGGTTTGGCTGCATATTTGGATTAGGTGGTGGAATCAAGATGTGGAATCAAAGGCTTCGATGTAGACTCATGTTGTGCCAAGATGGAAGAAGGGAGTATCAGAGGAAAGATTAATGTGGTGGTGCTGCATAAACAAGGGAACTGAGGCCTAACCTCAGGGCAAGTGAATTCCTAAAGGAGGTTTCAAGGACCTCCTTCCAAGCATATACTGAGGGACTGGATGAGATAAGCAGGTGCTGGACCCAATCAAGACACCCAAAAATTTGTTGGGTGACTATAGAGGTGCGGGGCAGATGGACCCCTTGATCAGAAAGATCGTCCACCTGAGAATTACCTGGGCAGCCAGAGAGGGAGAGTCCCGCGAAGACCCCTACACGGTAGAGCGTCCCCACGGGTTACAGGGTTTCCCCCACCCGACCTCTCTTGTCACTGCGGTTCCAGGTAGACCAGAATGGGGATCTTGACCTCTTAAGTCTACCAATTTTAAGATCAGGGTGCTTAAGGTTTTCACTTGAACTTTAGTCTTTTAAGTGCAAAGAGTGACCTAATTTAAGGTTGGTTGACCCAAGGGGTCAACTTTACCTCTTGTTTTCTTTGAGAGCTTTTAGGTCCTGTCTTTTAGGGTTCAAGTGTTTAGAGAGCCAATTGTTTTAGATTTTCTTTGAATAGGTATTTTCAGACAAGGGCTTGGGCACACTTCATTTGGTTTTCTCAATTCTTGCTTAAGGAGTGTGTCTCTAAATCCCTAGTGTTGGATCCTAGGTTGGCTCTACTTGGTCCAGTTAATTCTTTGTTGGGTAATTAGGGCTCACGCAAGAATGTGTTAGCCCTTAAATACCCTTAATAGTGTGCAGAAATAATGAGTTGAAAACATGCAACTTTTATGGTTACTAAATATGGAAGACAGGTTAGCCCTATATTGCTTGTTCTTTTCTTTTCTTCCTCTTTGGAGCTTAGGAGTTAATAGTGAGAGGAAAAATTTACCTGTCTTCGGAGTGGTTGTCGTGTGGTTGCTTGTCTTCTTGAGTTCCTGTAGCTGCACAAAAGAGAGGAGATTATCAGAAATTAAAAAAAAAACAGGAATGTTTACCTCTAGAATAGCCGTTGCTCCCCGGCAACGGCGCCAAAGTGAAACGTCGGTTTTGTATTGTTATAACGTTGTAGTAAAGCAGGTTATGACCAACACTTCAAATATAAATTTTTTACTCGGAAAATAAAAGAGTTCTCGAGGTCGAACTCAGGGAGCAAGTTGTATTCTAGAGATATACATGTTTCTTTTACAAAATAAAGACAGAGAGAGGGAAAGAATTTGTTGTTTTCTCTTTGTTCTGCAGAGGGGATGCTCTTCTTTCTCTCTTTCTTTAGATCTCTTTCTTTCTTTTTGTTCTGCAGAGGTGCTTCTTCCTGCTGTTCCTGCTTTGGTGGTTATCTTCTTTCTTCAGAGCTCCTTGTTCTTCTTCTTCGTTCTGCGGAGGTGCTTCTTCCTGCTGTTCCTGCTTTGGTGGTTATCTTCTTTCTTCAGAGCTCCTTGTTCTTCTTCTTCGTTCTGCAGAGGTGATGCTCCTCTTCAGATCTCTTTCTTCTTCTTCTGCTTTGGCTGTTGCTCTTCCTTCTTTTTCAGCCTGCCTTCTTTCCTGCTCTGGCTGCTGACCTTCCGTCGTCTGACCCGGTACTTAGACGACTTAACTCTGCATTTGCTACAGTGCAGCTCCTTCTTCTTCCTTGGTTTTCTTCTTCGCCTGTGCCTGCACACTTCAGAGTTTTTTTTTTTCGTCAGAGGCAAAACCTACTCTACCCCCCCTCCCCCGCGTCTCTCTTTCTCTCTGAAACCACTCTTAGGAAAGCTCTCCCAGAGCTACCGGGTAATCGGGTTCGGGTCACGCCCGGGTCCAGGCCCACCGGCGTGCGTGGTGGCGAGGAGTGCAGGTTAGTCGAGTCGGGTCGGGTCGGTTCGGGTCAGGTCCGCGGGGCGTGAGCGCGGACGAAACCGGGTAACCGGGCGGGTGAAGGGGACCTCACCCGTGTACTGAGGCAGTAAGGCTACTGCACTTTTGCATCTTATGTCGCTGCGGCTCTTCAGGCGTTTTCCGAGGTGGGACTAAACGACCCACCTCAATTGCGCGCCCCGCAGCGGGGAATTCAGCAGGAGATGGCAGCGTCACGCGGAGTTTTTCTTCCTCAGCTGCGAACCTGGTGTTTTTGCCAAAACTCCTCGCAAGGCCTGGGAGTGAATCTGGGCTTGGCGCGGAGCGTGGCGCACCTGTAGCTGCAGGCGGAAGCAGGTCCTCCTGCGCGTCAATGGCGGCGGAGGTCGGGTGGCCTGTTCACAAGGAAAACGGCCTCTCGGCCTAATCAGAGAGTGCCAGGAGCTTCGCCAGGGTGCGGCGAAGCTCGTGTGGGTGGTGGCGAGGCGCGGGGCGGCGTGCGAGGGCTGCCCTAGGTCGGACTGTGGGTCGGAGGATGGGTCTGTTCGGTGGAGTTGCAGAGGGTGATGTGGGGGAAGTGGTAGGGCGGAGATTGATCAGGGTGAGGAGGCGGAGGTCCTGCGGTGGTTAGCGAGCCGTGTGGGTCGCTGAGGTGATGGGAGCGGCTCGCCGGAGGATGGCCGGAGGCGGAGAAGGTGAGGGTGAACAGGATCGGTCGAGGGTTTAATCAAATAAAAGACAGTGAGGAAAAGAAAGAGGGGGAGATGGGGAGGAGTTCTGACCTAGCTATGGAGACGAAAGGGGCCGAGACAGGGCGACAGTCGTATCGACTGTCGCCGGAGAAGAAGATGCCCAGGGGAAGGGGCGGCGGCGAGCAGAGGGCTGAGAGGCGCCAGCTGGGTACGGCGTGGCGCAGGAAGAGCAGGGGAGGAGGTCTCTGCTGCTGGTATTACGGCAGAGCGAAGAGGAGGAGGGGGAGGAACCGCCGGAGCTGGTGGGCGTCTGCCGGAGGGAGAGGAGAAGAAAGTTGGGGGTTTTCTCCGTCAGACCCGAGCTGCCCTGGTCGGTGGAGCAGCGGGGGGTATTTATAGGGATGAAACAGGGAGGAAGGCGGAGGTAGACGACGTGTCTCCCTCGCCGGAGAATGGTCGGAAACACGAACCCATACCGTCCGTGCGTTCGCACGGCCGGTATGGTGGGCTACAATGACCAGGGGGGTGCCCCTGCGACGGCTGACGACGCAGGGCACCCCCGGTTTACTTGCCAGGTCCCCCACCTCACCCTGTGCGGCGCCATGCTCCGCGCAAGGTCGCCGGAGCATGGTGCTGGCAGGGTTTTTGCAGGAGGGACCTGATTGCAAAGAACGAAGGAGAGTTAGGGGCCAAAATGCGAGGGTTCAAAAAGTTGAGGGCCAAAGAGTAAATATATGAGGACCAAAGTGTAAAGTCGATCAAGGAGGTTTCTTCTTAGGCTCAAGTTTTTATACATGACTAATTAGGACCTAAGGAATCTGATGGTGAATTTCATTTTCATATTAAACCTTGTTTGACCGGTCAATTTGCGCAAAAACCCAAATCAAGTTATTAATTGGGCGTGGTTCTCAATGTAGGTCAAAATGGGTTCTAAAGGCCAAATTGAAGGTTTCTAAACCCTAGAGATTATTTTTCTATGAATTTTAGAGGGTTTATTCTATTTTTACTTTGCCTCGAACCTCGTGAATTGAAGTGGGTTGTTTTTAGGGTTACAGATTATCATTTAGTTTCTTGGAAGTGCTGTAGCCCTTGCTAGATCATCTCATCCCACTTTTATTCTTATTAAGCTTCTTTGACCTATGTTTGGGCCCTGAATTGCCCTGTATGCAGATTATACTGGTAAAATTGCATTTTTACCCCTTATGACTTGTTTTCTTCTCAAACTCAGAATTCTCTGAGTTAAGCCTTTCCTTGAGGTATGTAGGAGCTTTTATCCTTTGTATTAGGTCAAAATGAGCTAGTTATGGCTCATGATGAGGTTCTCATCATGGATTTATTGAGAAACTTAAGGAGGATAATGTGAACATTGAAACTTGTTTGATGGTTTCTGCAATTGAAAGTTCCTGCTTTGATGATGAATTGGACCCGCAACCCTCTATGGCAGACCAGCCATCTTCTGAAGAGGTTATTGATTTTGTTCACTCTCAACCTCTTCCTCTTAATGAGTCATCAGCATCTTCCTTACCTTCAATCATCAACCCGCCCCAGCTTGAACTGAAATCATTGCCTGAGAATTTGAAATATCAATTTTTAGGACCACAGAAGATGCTCCCAGTGATTATCAGTGCTAAATTAATAGAGGAGCAAGTGATTAAATTGATTAAGGTCCTGAAGGAATACAAGGAGGCAATTGGTTGGACCATTCATGACCTTCATGGGATCGACCCATCTTACTGCAATCATAGAATATTCTTGAAAGATGGATCCCACCCTTCTCACCAGATGCAAAGGAGATTAAATCCAAATATGCGAGAAGTGGTCAAAAAGGAAATCATTAAGTGGCTCGATGCAGGAATTATTTATCCGATCTCTGATAGTCCCTGGGTAAGTCCCGTGCAGATTGTTCCCAAGAAAGCTGGGATTACCGTTGTGACTAACGAGAGAGGAGAATCTGTCACAACTCGTTCAGCTTCCTCTTGGAGGGTTTGTATCGATTACAGGAAGCTGAACATGGCCACGAAAAAGGATCGTTTCCCTCTACCTTTCATTGATCAAACCTTGGAAAGATTAGCCGGGCAGAAGTACTTCTGTTTTCTTGATGGCTACTCAGGATACAACCAAGTTCCTATTCATCCCGAGGATCAAGAAAAAACTACTATCACCTGTCTCTATGGAACCTTTGCTTTCCGTAGGATGCCTTTCGGTTTATGCAATGCACCTGCGACTTTTCAAAGGTGTATGTTAGCTGTTGACGCGTCTTGATCGTGTTTTAACAATTAGTTACGTCATAGTATAGGTGATCAAGCGTTGTCAACAAATAAAGATTTATTACTCGAAAACCTAAGTATCCGAGGTCGAACACAGGGAGTAATTGGAATTTATTACTAATCTCAAGAATGTAATTGAACACTTTAATTACTCAAAACTTAATTCAAATATAAATGCATGAGTTTAAAAGTCAATTGTGGCAAAAGTAAGAAATTTGGACGTCTGATCATGGGATCAGACGTCTTAAAAGATGTCTCCCTTGTTCTTCTTCTAATTTTCTTCCTTTCTTCTTTGTGCTTCTTCTTTCTTCTCTACAGTTGCCTTGCTTCTTTCTCCTGCGGTATCTTTCTCCTTTTCTCTGCAAGTCTTCTTCTCCTTGGTTCTGCTTTCTCTTCTTCTTCCTTCCTTGGTTCTATTTCCCTTGCCTTCAGCTTCTCTTCTTCTTCTGCTTGTCTTTCCCTTTCTTTATTTCTTCTTCCTTCTTCAGTTCCCTTTTCTCTTTGGCTTCTCCTCTGACCTTTCCTTCTCTTTTTCCTCTGCAAAGCTTTCCTTCCTTCTACTTCTCCTTCTCTTGCAGCAGCTAAGTGTCAGCTTCACTTCTCCTTTCTACCTTCCCTGCACAAACCAAAGAGGAGCAAAACCTACCCCTCTACCCACACCCACGACTCTCTCCCTGTATATCACTCTTCAGCATGCTCTCCCAGAGCCGGGTAAACGGGTCGGGTCGCGCGCCCGGGTCCAGGCGCACCGGCGTGGGTGTGGTGCGCGAGGAGTGCTCAGGAGGGTGTCGGGTCGGGTCGCCAGATCCGCGTGGTGAGCTCACGGACAAGGCGGTGAGTATAGGTGAGGGACCTCACCCCAAGTGTAATCGGAGGCAACAAGCGCATAGCGTAAAATCAATTTAACCCACTCCAGCACCCTAAAGCTTACCGAGGTGGGACTATTGTTCCACCGTTCTTTCGTGCATGCCCGCAGGAGTCCGTCCTCCAATCGCAGCACTGCAGGCTTCGCAATGCCACTCTCTGGAACAGATGTCTTCGCGAGGCCTCCCCAAGTTAGCTGGACCTGGGCTCCTGGAGCATTGCAGACTGGAGCAAGCGTGCAGCTTCCTCGAGTCACCGTTAATGGCGGTTGGAGCGTGAAACTTGCCTAACACAAAAAGAGCCTTGCGGCTTAATCAGACCACGGGAGCACCTTCGCCATGTCACAACGAAGGTGCGGCGCTAGGTGGCAGGCCGCAGGGCGGCCTAGGCGTGCGTGCCTAGATCGCCCTGTGACCAGCTGGATGGGTGTGATCGGGGGGCTATTGTGGCGGTGTAGAGGGTCTGTGGATGAGTGGAGGATGTTCAGTGAGGTGAGGCGGAGGTTATGTGGTGGTCAGCGAGATGTGTGAGGCTGCGGAGTGATGGGAGCGTCTCGCCAGAGGGTGGCCGGAAATGAAGAGGATGGTGGTGGGCAGCGGTGGTCGAGGGGCGTTTGGTGAAATAAGATGAGGGAAATGAAAGAGGGGATAGAGAAGAGCAGTTCTAACCTAACTAAAGGGACGAAGGGGGCGAGAAGGCGATCGGCAGTACCTGTTGTCGCTGGAGAAGAAAGCATCCAGTGGAGGAAGACGGCGGCGACAACGGGGCTAGGGCAGCTCGCGCGGGTGTTGCGCGACGCTAAGGAGGATGAGGAGGACAGCTCTGCCATTGGTTTTATGGCAGAGCAACGAGGAAGAGGAGGGGGGCTCACCGTAGCTCGCTAGGCCCCTTGGCCGGAGAAGAAGAGGAAATTGAGGTGGAATCCCGGCCAAGTCAAGCTGAGGAGGTGCGGCCAGAGATGAGGGCTAATTTATAGGCACAGGCAGGGACTCCTGTGCTTGGAAGCCAAGCTTCCAAGTGCGGGAATCCTTGCCGGAGATGGAAACAGTTAAGTACCTAAATCTCTCGTGCGTTCGCACGAGAGATTGGGTGCAAATCAAGGATCATGATTGAGTTCAAATGGAAGGGCATTCCTTAGAGAATCTCCCTCCCAAATCTGGGAAGAGATCTCTGAGGAATCAAAGAGTATTCCCTCTCTAATCCTCACCAGAGCAAGACTTCTCCCCAATAATGGTGGAGGGACCTGCTTGTAAGAGTGGCAAGGAAGCTATGGGGGTTTATGTAATGATTTTCAAAAGATAAGGGTCAAAATGTAATTAGGTGTACTAAATTGCAAAGTAGGTCAAGATGACCTCCCCTTAGGTCCAAATTTTAGAACAAACCTAATTTTGACCTAAGGAATCCAACGGTGAAGTTGGATTTTAGGTTTGACCACGTTTGGCTGGATATTTTATGCAAAAACCCAAATTAGGTTAATTAATGAGTTAGGACCCTAATGTAGGTCAAAATAGGTTCCAAAGGCCAAATTGAATGTTCTAAACCCTAGGGAATATTTTCCATGATTTTTAGAGGGTTTAATTGATTTTTATCCTAACCGAAACTTTGTTGAATTAAGCAGGTTTGTTTTAGGGTTACCAGATGTCATTTAATTCCTGGTTTGCACATAAACCCATTTCTGATTGAACCAACCCACTTTTTATCTTATTCAGACCATTTGACCTATGTTTTATCTCTGAGAAACCCCGTTTATGTACTGCAATGGTAAAATTGTAGTTTTACCCTTTATTTCATGGTTTCTTCTCAGAACACTTATTCCTTCAATTAAGCCCTCTTCCAGGTTATGTAGGAGCTTTTATTCTCTTTATTAGGCCAAAATGAGCTAGTTATGGCTCATGATGAGGCTCTCATCATTAGCCATATTCTTTGACATGGTAGGAGAGTTTATAGAAGTCTTCATGGATAATTTCTCTATTTTTGGAGAATCGTTTAACTCTTGTCTAGCTAATCTAGAAATGATTCTTAAACAATGCATCAAAACACGATTGGTCCTTAGCTGGGAAAAGAGTCATTTCATGACACAAGAAGGCATCGTCTTGGGTCATGTAATCTCTGAACGGGGAATTAAAGTGGATAAAGCTAAGGTTGATGCTATCGCTAAACTTCCTCCCACATCTGTTAAACAAATTCGATCATTTCTTGGTCATGTGAAATTCTACAGAAGATTCATCAAGGATTTCTAAAAGGTTTCTCGTCCTCTGAGCAATCTTCTCACCAAAGAAACACCGTTTGTTTTTGACGAATCATGTCGTAAGGCATTTGATTTCCTAAAAATGGAAGCCACTTGTGCTCCGATGTTGTAACCACCGGTGTGGACAGCCCCTTTTGAGATCATGACCGACGCTTCTGATTATACGGTCGGGGCTATTTTGGGTCAGAAAGTTGACAGGAAGCCCTCTGTCATCTACTACACTAGTAAAACTTTGGATGAAGCCCAGAGGAATTACACTGTTACTGAAAAAGAATTACTAGCCATAGTATTTGCTTTAGAAAAATTCAGGGCTTATCTCTTAGGGTCTCATGTCGTCATTTATACCGGCCACTCAACCTTGAGACATCTCTTGGCCAAAAAGGATGCCAAATCCCAGCTTATTCATTGGATTCTTCTGCTTCAAGAATTTGATCTTGAAATCAAGGATAAATCCGGGGTACAAAATGTGGTGGCGAATCATTTTTTGAGACTTCTAAGTGATTCTTCTCATCCAAACGTCCCAATTGCTAATACTTTTCCGAACGAAACTATCCTTACAGTTTCAGGTGTCCAAACCCCGTGGTTTGCTGACATTATTAACTATTTAGCCGTTGGTCAAATCCCCTAGGATTGGATCAAGCAACAACGGGATAGACTCAAATCTGAGGTCAAATACTATTTCTGGGAGGATCCTGAACTGTACCGCATTGGCTCTGATCAGATTATTCGTCGATGTGTTCCGGAGAACGAATTCAACAGTATACTCGAGTTCTGCCATGCATCTACGTGTGGTGGACATTTCTCCGGGAAGAAAACTATTGCAAAGATTTTGCAATCTGGCTTCTATTGGCCGTCTTTATTCAAGAATGCCCAGGATTTGTCAAGGTCGTGTTCCCGATGTCGGGCACTTGGGAGCATAACTAAGAGAGATATGATGCTCTTAAACCCAATTCTTCCTGTCGAAATCTTCGACGTTGGGGCATTGATTTCATGAGACCCTTTCTCCCTTCATTTGGACATCAGTACATTCTCATCGTTGTTGATTACGTGTCCAAATGGATTGAGACGATTCCCACCCGAATCAATGACCACAAGGTGGCCATCAATTTTGTCAAGAAAAACATCTTCAACAGGTTCAGGATTCCGAGGGCCATCATCAGTGATGGTGGCACTCATTTTACTAATGCCCAGTTCCGTAATTTGCTGGCTAAATATGGGGTTAATCACCGAATCTTCACACCCTACCATCCCCAGACGAATGGACAGGCCGAGATCTCCAATCGGGAGATCAAGAATATCTTGCAGAAAGCGATTAGGCCTGATCGCAAGGACTGGACTCAAAAGCTTGAGGACGCTCTTTGGGCCTACCGTACATCGTATAAAGTGCCCATCAGCATGTCTCTATTTCATCTAGTGTATGGAAAGGCGTGCCATTTACCCGTAGAGATTGAACATAGGGCATTCTGGGCAATCAAGCAGTGCAATTTAGATCTGAGTTTAGCCGGGAAGACCAGGAAACACCAACTATCTGAGTTGGAAGAGCTTAGAAATGATGCATATGAGAATGCCAAGATCTACAAGGCTCAGACCAAAGCCCTACATGATCAATTGATTTCCCGCAAGAGCTTCGAGCCGAACCAGAAGGTCTAGTTATTCGATTCTCGACTTAAGCTCTTTCCTGGCAAACTTAGATCGAAATAGAACAGCCCGTTCACTATCGACCAGATTTTTCCAAACAGAGCCGTTTAGATCTCTGACCCAAAGATGAGTAATACATTTAAAGTCAACGGTCAACTTCTGAAGCCTGTTATTAACCGTACTCCTCCAGAACCCGTCTCAGACACGGTTGCTCTAGCCATATTATGACTTCTTTGGCTGGACTTCGCCTAGCTAACGGCATTAAACTCAGCAGTTGTACATATGACACAAAGCTAACCCGAGCTTCATATTCAGGTGATATCTTTCATACTCTACCCTTTCTTTCATGTCTCTTTTTCTCAATGTGGACATTGCATCAACTAGGCATGAGGGGTTGGATTCATTTTTTAATCATTTTGTCAACTCTGTGAAATTCTTGTAAATTGTATTTCTCTTCTTATATATACATAATAAAAAAAAATTGAATTAGGAAGGAATACTTGGACATTAGGACTTTTCAATCTTAGGAAATATTACATTAGGATCTGAACACAAAGACCCTTTAGGTCTTCGAAACTTAATCGGCCCGTGTATCCACTAAAATGTGGATTTATTTTTTGAGTCCTCGCCATCTTAATTCTACGAAAATTTGATTAAATAAGTTTGGGTGATAAGTACACGACTTATCAACCTACCCTCTAATTTGAGGAAACTTTAAGTCTAAAGCATCTACGTACTTTCTTTTCACTGACTTGTTGATCAGCGGTTTTAACAGAAATTGCGTAGCTAAAGAACCTTCTAGGGTGATATGGCTAGCAAGTTATCGTGGGTAACAACCCATAGGTAGGTTGTCCAGAGCCCAATCACTGGACCATTCTCTTCCTGCTCCCTTTAGGTAAATCTTAGACCAGGGAAGCCACCTACTTAAAAAAAAGAAAGTCAAAAAGAAAAGAAAAAGAAAAGGAGAAAAGAAAAAAAAAAGAAAAAAGAAAACAAAAGAAAAAAAAATCACACTTCGCCGCATGAGTATGGCTGGCAAGTTGTCGGTGGTAACAGCTCATCGACCGGTTGTCCAGAACTCAGTTCAAGAAATGCACTAAAAATTCCCAAAACACTTAGGAAGAAGCGGAGATGTAGAATAAACTAGGGAGATATATACTAGATTCACCCTTGTGTTGACCCCATAAAAATAAAAGTAAGGAAAAAGCTACTAGTCATAAAGATACACCTTTAGGCAGAACGCTCTTTTCAAGGTCACCTAGAGGCGTAGAAACCCGAAGTCCGTTCTAATTACCGATCAACGAGTCTATCACATTCACAAAAAGATGCTTAAAACTTAGGGTTCTCATCAAATCTTGGGTGGGTTGAATGGCCGTAGAAAGCCACTCTTTAACCCTAAACTCAAAAATCCAAAAAAAAAAAAAAGAAAAGAAGAAAAGAGAAAAAGAAATTTTTCTTTGAATAAGGCGAGGGCTTGAGGCGATCTACATTTTGGCAGATACCCGGGCGCTGTTGTGTCTTTGAAAGTTTAGATCCTAAGTAAAAATTTTCTTAATATTGGAAATAACTTATGCTCAGGTAATCCAACCTAATTCTTTTATAAATAGCATGTAGTTTTTACTAGGGACTAGCAAAAGATAAGCATAGGGGTGTGATGTAAACATGTTAATATTACATAAAATGTCTATTTATGCATGTTCTTAAGCATAGAATTACATTACATACTATAAATATTGTATAACATGCATCATCTTGCATTTAGATTAGTCTGAATAAAATGGAGGTTAATTTCTCCTTTTATGGTCAAGGACAGGGCAACTTTTTATCGAGTCCTTGGATCAAAGATCCAACCGTACGGATCTGATCAAGACGACGATTGGAGTTCAACAACTCCAAGATCGCCCTAATCGGATATCAGTAGCATCAGATAGAGATCGAGGAATCCTAGAAGATCAAGGGCAAGATGGTGTTAATCTGCACTTCAGATGACAAATCCGATCGCACGGATGGGTTCGGATCGATGATCGCAACCTAACAACGTGAAAATCGATCCAATCTGATACTCGTGGCACCATCTATATCACTCAGAAGGTGGATGGCCCAGATGGTGCCACGTGGTGCCATCTCAGTCGCCCAACTGGCCGCACGCACCCGCTGAAGCTCTTCTGGTTAGCGCTTCTCCGCCGTTGGATCTTGATCCAACGGCTGCGAGGCACGCACGCTTGAGTTGTGCACTCAACACAAACGCGCCCATAGTGCATTGGTCGAGCGTCTCATCCAGACAAGGAGGCGCGAGATCGAGCCCCCGCATGCCTCAAATTAGAGCGAGCGCGCGGGCGCGATCAGTCGTGCGATCAAGATCCAATGGCACCGCGCAGCCGATAGCGTCCACGCACCATCTGACACCCCCGCGTGACGCAGGATCTCATGCGCAAGGCACGCAGTTGAGGCGTGGCGAGGAGAGCTCTCAGCCATCTAATCTCATGATCGGGTGGCCAAGATTTGAAGGACGTGGGGCATGCGTTGAGGCGCGGGAGGCGAGCGGGCACGCGAGCGCCGCCCACGAAGGCCATGTTCAGGCCTTTAGGGAAAGATTTATCCGTCACTAAAGGTCCTAAATTAATGTTTTTCAACATGTAATGACCAAAATGCCCTCACTCCTTGCAACTATAAATGGAGACCCCCTCCATACGAATTTTTCATCCCTTCCTTCTCTTCTCTCCCTCTCCAAAGCTCAAGAGAAGCTTGTCCTACACCCGGGATGCTCCTCAAGAGATAAAGTCAATTTTTCGCCCCCATTTCGAAAGTGGATCCCACGACGACGATGTCGTGCTGCCTTGTTCCCGTTCTTCTTGCCTCGACCTCCTTCCCGCTCCGTTCTTCGTCTTCCAGGCGTCGTCTCGTCTGGCTCGTCCTCTAAGCGATCGTCGAGGAGGATAACTTCTCTCTCCCATTCCTTTTTCCTGCTTTCTAGAGTAGAATTTTCCTGCTTTCTAGTTGTAATAGTTTTCCTGCTCTCTAGTGTAATTTCTCGCTTACTTAGTTGTATAAACATTTTGAAGTATTAAGTGGATGTTTTCTCTCTTTCTCTCTCTCTCTTTCTCTCTCTTTCTCTAGTTGTTTATAGTGCTTCATTTCATTGTAATTACTCCACTCTTTATCAAAAACACGAAAAAAATATAATTGCGAATTTGGATCGGCATAGCCTCCTTGAGTTTGACCCAGGATTTCTATTCTGGTATAAATTTTATTTGTTGAATCCAAGTTCTTCGCTATTTAAACTACAACTACAGGTTTTTAAAACCAAATTCGATAGCATAGTACTTCGTCGTTTCAACAACTTGGTTCGAGCCTTACACTTCTAGGTATAGAATTCTTTCATAAAATTAACGTAAGCTAGTATCTGTCTCATAGCATCAAGGAGCAGGATGTTGATATGTACTTGTTTGAACAAGTCAAGGAGCTCCTCGTTGCTAGCTTGGTTTTTCTTTTTTATTGATTTTTCTAGGCCTTCAAGGAAGAGTATATGACTATTGTCCTAAATCTCAAGTTCCTAAGCCTTTTCTTCTTTTTCCTCTTTAGATTCCTCATATTCCTAAACTATTTCAAGATTGTCAGGTCCCTTAGAGTTGAATCAGAAGGCCAGACGGTATCCTAGGCTTTTGTACCACTTCTTAGTGTGATTGTACTTGCAAAAGCATGCAAGTTGGTGGGACCTTGAGGTGGATTAGGAAGGATAGGCTGAGCTTGATTTGAGTTGGGTCCAGGGGGTTCTAATAAATCACGGGGGGGTTTTGGTAAATCATGTGAGCTTGATTTTTCAGTTCCCTATTTTGGTTGAATTCCAAGGGAATTTAGACTTGATTCGTCACATTCCTCGAGCTTGGAATGGGCTGGGATGGCAAGGCACTGTATTGTCTGTTATCCACCACTTGGCTCAACTGCCCCCTCATCTCTCTCATTTCCTCTTGGGTTTTCTATGAGTGATCTTTAATATGTTCTTACTATGTTTTCAACATTTCACCCATCATTGTAATCAAAGTTTCTAGTTGGTTAGGTTGAGTGGGTACAGGAGGGTTGGAATGAAGATTTTGAATGTATGCGTACCTGGATGTTTGGCCCTGATTGAAAGAATAAGGTTGTCTTATCTAGGCCTAGGTTGGTTGAGTCATCTATCCAATCCTCTAGTTAGCGCAAGAAAAATTTAGGTGATTACACAATCCAGGGTTGTAAGTATTGGAAAAGGGATCATTCTTGGGATATCCTAAGTGGTTTAGGCTTCCTCGAACTCTGAGGATGGGTTTAAAGGATAGGAAGAATCAGCATAAGCAAGAACAAAGGTTCCTGGGTGAAAGTCATAAGAAGGGTCCTGGTAACTCAAGCTTACAAAGTGAGCTAGATTCAAATTGTGAAGATACTCCCTTGCAAGAGTCTATGTAGAGCAGAGTGGGAACTTGCGTGTTCCTTGATTCAGTGCAAGTTGGTTGGTTTTGATCGTGTTAAGGAATTCATCAAATTTCTTTGTGACTTTAAATCCCAACTTTTCACAAAGAGTCTCAAGGTCAACCTTATTATTGTTTTGAATCTCATGCATTCCCCTTGGTTGACCACCTCTTCCAAATGTATTCATGGATGCTTGGTTGAGAGAATTTTCACTTGTATTCTCAAAAGGTATGCATTATCCTCATCCTTATTCAAAAAGTCACCCCCACAAGCAGCATCCATGCAATTTCTCATCTATTCATTTAGCCCATGGCAAAAGATTTGCACTAGGTGCCATTTCAAAACTCCACAATGTGGGCATTTTCTAGTTATATCATTAAATCTCTCACAAGCTTTGATCACATCTACGCTAATAAAAATATAAAAGTGTGTCGTTGTGCTTCGCTAGCAAAGATACGATCAAAAATCATAAGATTTAAAACCAAGCCACAAGTAGCAAGGGTCGTCCACAGAAAGGCAAAAGCAATCACAAACCTTATTCAATCAGAAACAAAATACATGTTTACAAGACATAGAAGAAAACCAAATAAAGGAAAAAGAAAGAGGTGGAGAGGAAAGGCTTGGGTGTGGAAATGGAAGGTGGATCTCCGGGCATGGAGCTAGCATCCTTGTTATAGCGTGTTGACAATGGATGTACAATGAGCTCGTGCGGGCCATAGGTGGTGCACACGTGTTGTCACCACGTGTGCTCATCGATGATGCGGCAATACGGAGATCACCTCTCCACAGGGTAGGATAAGGAGATCACCTCTCCTCAGGGCGGTTGACCTTCATGCCTTAACGAGGTGGGGGCACCCCACGCTCATCAAGATGGTGAAGGAAGATGGAGGAGAGGGGATGACCCTCCTCTTCTCTTCCCTTCTTGCATGGAATGGGATTGAATGGACAAGTGGGGGAGGGGGGCTCTTGCATGCCTTCATTCCTTCCCAAAAGTAGCCAACTTGAATTCAAAGTCCCTTGAATTGTGTATCTAACCTCCTCCATTCCAAAAAGAGTCCTCGAGCATTCAATGTTTGGAGAGGAGGGCATGCGCACACACAAGGGAAGGAGGATCGATCCTGGCATTCCAAAAGTAGCTTGGCCAATTTGCAAGGAAGGATGACCATCTCATGAATTTCTTTGGAGGCTCTCTTCCTTATTTGGCTTCATCAATATTCATGCAAATAAAGTAGAAGCAAATAATTATTTATCCTACATAAGTGGGCATATCATTCTAAGGAATGTGAATACAACTAAATCATATTCACACACTTATTCCATAGTTAATTGCATACACTAATGTATCATATAATGTGGGATTTAACTAACTTTGGCCTACTTGTAGTCCATTGAAATGGACTTATCAAATACCCCTATACCTAAGTTTTGCTAGTCCCGAGCAAAACACTGTGCTCGAGAGTACAGTTCTCTCATATAGGAAGGATAAACCAGAGAACCTTCATCTCCCAACCCTCAAAGAATCAATTTTGAATCTCAAAGTTCAGACTCGAAGGTGCTCCGAGATAGGTATTGTACTTATGTGTATTTTAGTCAACTATATGATCATTACTTCCAACCATTTTCCACCAATTTTCAAGTGAGTTGCCCTCAATATTTACAGTCCTTATCATTTATCAATCAACACCTCAGAAGGCACAAGGAGATATCTCTACAATATTCTGAGATGCATAATGAATACAAGAGAACCTCTTGATCAGGAGGATATCTTACACCAGCCTCCTACAACTCAAGCCATCATCCAAGGGTCCCAGCATACATGGTGTGGTGGCTACATACTGCAAGCTATACATTCAACCGTGACCCGCACGAACCAGCAAATAGCCTACTCCACAAACCTGCATATGTATCCTAAAGTCAAATATAATCCATATCCACCATTGTACCTCTTCCTTACTACTTGGTTGGTCGAGAAGCCTATCAATGAGTCATAAAGAGGCTAGCAATCCCCTAACCAGCCCAACCAATTTAAACTTAGATCGACGCTACAGCCAAACCTCGACGACTAGTAAGACTAACCCAGTTACCTATTATAATCCAACGAAATCATCATTTATCAAAATTTAACCATAGATTCCAAATAACTGAATTATCACTTGTCATATTACAAGCTTATAAAATTTGTCATAGGCTACATTTATCATATGTCAATAATGTTTAGTGTCCTTAGGTTGCCTATACCAAGTTTATCATTAGCTAGTAGGAAATAAGTCATCTAATTGAATAAATCAGACATATTAATAGAAAGACTTAAACTTTGAAATGATGCATGTACTTATGGAATTATAACATGCTACTTCTTTGAGAATTGTACATGCATCATGTAGCAAAACTACTCAAGTTTACAAAAGGATTAGTTCTTAGGATGGGATTCCATCATTTATTGATGACTATAAGGTCATATTAACATGTAATAAATGGACCTGGACTTAACCAATTATTAATCCCATTATTAAAATGTTTAATTAAGTAGATTGATTCATAAGCCTAGTTCATCATTTAACCATAGTTCCAACATTATTTAGGCAATCTTAATTATGGAAAATTAATATTCAAGCACCCAAGATAAGGATAGCCAAGAATAACCCATTATGAACTCCAATACTCAACAAGGGAAATAGAATGCACATAGAATGAGAATGTACATGAAAGGTAATGACAATAATGAATTATGCGATCAAAAAGAGGGCAAGTACTGATAAACGCCAATTTATCATTATTCTTATGTCCTAAAATAGACCTAGCTCTTAGGGTTTTAACTCCATGAATAGGTTTCTGGGCTGCATTTAAGCATTCTCCAGTTAGGCATGCATTGCATTGTTTTTGTATTTTTAATGTGTTTATTTGAGTGTCAGGGATAAGCAGAGAGTCCGATCCTACAAACCCTAGCACTCGGGAAGGCGGAAGATGAAGAAGAAACTCAAAGTAATTGGATCTCAGCTGGATCCAACTCATCCCAGCTAGATCCTAGCTCATTCTAGCTAGATCAACCTATTCTCAACTCCATTCATCTCACTTCAGCTAAATAGCAGCTCAAACTAGCTAAATTTAGTTGATCCCAGCTCCATTCTAGCTCCAGCTAGTTCACTGAAGCTCCACTTGACTTAGCTTAGTTACTAGTCATCAACTAGCTAAGCTAAGTCAGCTGCAGAGTCATCACCCAACTCAAGCCAGCTCAACACCAGCTCCCAAAGACTAAACTCAGCTCAACTTAGTTGAGCTTAGCTACCTAGCCTTAGCTAGCTAGGTGATGGGGGCGTGCTTCTCGTGTTAAAATCAGGGGTTCGGAGGACCCGTCGTCGTAGCTCACAAAGCACGTCTATCAGATAAAATTTATAAACAAAACTCAAAAAGTGAGTCCCAGGTCGAATACAGGGAGGCGAACGTTTGGTTTTATAAAATTCGCGTTTCTCTTTTATTTCTTTTTTTCATTTTTATCTTTTCTTCTTTTTTTTTGGTATTTTTATCGGCCAAGAGATCAGGTCAATGACTTCTAGCTAATCTACTTACGACAATATAAGAGTGAGAGAGAGAAACGATCATCTATTTATAAACGAATGTTTGTTACACTACGAAAGCGGAAAATCTACACTACGAAAGTGAAAAAGATAGAAAGAGGTGAGAGAAATCTCCCTCGACAGTTGCTCGGAGGGTGACTCACTCTGACGTCGCCTGGAGGAAGGTGGTGAGGAGAGAGATGAACGGGGATGAAGTCGGAGGACAGAGGATGGGCAGGATGGCATCACGGCGAGGATCTTCTTCCCAAATGGTGGTGAGAGGACGGCCACAGGATGCTCCACTAATGGGGATGAGAGGTGGGAAAACTATTTTCTTTTCTACTCTAGAGGCGCATCCCAGACTTGGGACAAGCTCTCTCTGGAGCCTTGGAGGTGATGAGAGGAAGAAAGGAAGAGATGAAGAAAAATGGGAGGGGTAGGGGTCCATTTATAGTAGAGGAAATAATCAAATTAGTATACAGGATATTTAGTGACGGTCATAAACCTTGCTGAAGATCCGCCGCAAACGTCGCTGAAGACAACCCATACGCCCACCCACTGCTACACTGGCACGTGCTTCACGCGCCCATGTCGAGCGCCTCCACACGCGCACCAATGTGCACTACCACTGCACGTGTGTGCCTCCGCGCACGCACGCACACCCACACTACTGTGCACGTGTGGTGGCGTGTGCGTGAGCGTGGGCGGCTTGGGTTGCACCACGTGGCGCGATCTGGGTCGTCCATCTTCTTTCTATTGTAAGGCTGCTGCAGAGGTCGAATTGAGTTGATTTTCACGCCGTTGGATTGCGATCGTCGACCTAAATTCATCTATGTGATCGGATTTGTCATTTGAAGCTTCGACTTATGTCACCTAGTCCCTTGACCGTTAATCTTCCACGAACTACATATGGTGCTGCAGGACTCCAATCAAGGCGATTTCGAAGGCGTTGGACTCCGATCGTCATCCTGATTAGATCCGTACAATCGGATCATCAATTTGAGGCTCCAAAATAAATCTCCTTCTCTCTTGATCACAAAAAGGACGCAATTAACCTAAAATATACACAACTACTCTAAATATAGAATGATGCATGCTATGTAATATTTATAATATGGAATGCAAATCTAAGCCTAGGAACATGCATAAATAGGCATTTTAACCTAAATGGATGTGTCTACATCATACCCCCATGCCTATCTTTTGCTAGTCCCTAGCAAAATTAAACTACATGCTATGTATAAAAATAGAATTAAGACTTGATGGCTTAGGCCTAAGTCATTTATTAACTATAGAAAATTTCAATTAAGGTCCTAAACTACGAAAACTCAACAGTACCCAAGTGTCTGCCAGAATGCAGATCGCCTAAGTCCTCACCTTATTTGAAAAGGGAAGATAATTTTTTTTTGTTTTCTTCTTTTCTTTTCTTTTTGACTTTTGGAGTTTAAGAGTTCCGTGATAACTTTTTATGGTTACCCGACCCGCCCAAGACTTGAAAAGCACGTCTAATAAAAAGAGTGAAGGACTCACTAGGCCGCCGTTAAAATGGACTTCAGGTTTCTACTACCCTAGGTGACCTTACCTAGAGGTTTATCTTTTCAAACAGTAGCTTTCTCCCTACTTTTATTTATGGGGTAAACACAAGGACGAACCCAGTGTATATCTCCTCGGTTTATTCTACTTCCTCGCTTCTTCCCTAAGTGTTTTGGGAATTATTGTGCATTTTTGTGAGTTGGGCTCTGAACAACCGGCCAATGGGCTGTTACCACGGTAACTTGCCAGCCATACTCGTGCGGTGAAGTGTGGATTTATTTGTTTATTTTTTTTTATTTTCTCCTTTTTCTATTTTTTTCTTTTTCTTTTTCTTTTTTTTTCTTCTAAGTAGGTGGTTTCCCTGATCTAAGATTTACCTAAAGGCAGTACAACGAAAATGGTCATATGGCTGGGCTTTAGACAACTAGCCGATGAGCTATTACCACCAACAACTTGCCAGCCATACCACCCTAGATAGTTCATTAACTACCCAATTTTCAAAGAAACCGTCGAAAAGTGAGTCAGTGCAAATAGTGTGTAGATGCTTAGACTTAAAATCCCTCCAAATTAGAGGGCGGGTTGATAAGTCGCATACTTATCATCCCAATTTATTAGCTAAATTAAAATGAATTTGAATTAGTGAGGACTCAAGACTAAGTCCACATTCGAGTAGACACCCAAGTTAATTAAGCCCGAAGACCTGAAGAGTTAAGTGTTTAGGTCCTCCCGTGTCATTTCCTAAAGTTAATAATGCCTAAAAGCCTAAGTTCTCTTCTTCTAATTCTATTTTCTTTTTTTTATTTTTTTGAATTTTTTTTAAGAAACTAAAAGAAATTCTACGGAGTTGACAAAATGATTTCAGGATAAAGTATCCACCCCCATGCCTAAATGATGCAATGTCCTCATTGTAAAAACAAAGACATGAAAAGGGCGGAGTAAACAGAATATCACCTGAATTTCGTGACAACCCGATCAGCTCTGCGAGAGAAGAAAGTATACACATGCGCTGAGTTTAATGCCTTCAACTAGGCATAATATACATACAAAGAAGAAGTTGAGAATTCACAAGTGCGGGTCAGAATCAGAATCAAAAGGTTGATCCTGAAACCCATCAGCAGAAGATGTCCACGAACATGGACCAGATTATGATGCAGACCCATGCCCCAGGGTCAAGTGGTTCTAAGGTTCTGGATGAAAATCACCCAGAACCTAAGATTATTATGTTTGCGTGGTCGGGACTGTGGTTTTGTGGTGTGCAACCCAAGACCAAAGTGTCGGACAATGGGTTGATCTGATTCATTAAAATTGGGTGTCCACTTATAGTTCAGCTCAGGAAGATAGTCAATTATTCCAGGCTTGGGTCGCACGTGAAAGATATCATAAGGGTCCTGATAGAAGGTAGGTGGTTTCAGGTCAATAGGTACCCTTAGATCCAAAATCGTAGTTCCCTCAGAATTAACCTCCCAAATTTTTATTTCAACAATTCTATCCTCCAACATCAAGAGCTCAAGCTCTGGGACCTCTAGTATATCATTCACCCCATATGATTCTCCCAAGTCCAGAAATCGTTGCCGAATCAAGATTGACTTGGGCACAATGATCTCAGAAGTCAGCTCTTTGGGGTGGGGATGAGGAATGGGGCTATTGATTGAATCTTCTAGTAAATGAGAATTCGAATCCTCCAAGTTAGCCCCAACCGAATCCAAATCTTCAATAATTGAGCTATCAACTGGTTCGTCAGATTCCTCAAACCCATTTGTCTCACTAGAATCCACTTCCTTAAGTTCAAGTGAGACTTCACCAAAAGATTCTTTACCCTCAGAGTCAAAGAATTCATTATCCTCATGTATATATGTCTCAAAATTGATTATCATTTCCTAGTTCAAAGAGACATATTTTTCCTCGCTCCCTGGCTCGGGGATCTCGGGTGAGAAACTCAATTCATCCTTAAAGGATTGCTCTAGACCAACCTGGTCATCTCCAATCTCAAAATATGTATCCCCCCTAACAAGCACCTGAGCGGGTTCAGACATTGGCTCTCCTAAGGGGGTTCATCTTGAGAATCATCCCAAGATTTGACTATGGCAACCACAAATTTCATCCTCAACCTCAACAATTTCCCAAGAAGAAACTCACCCAAGTCCCTATCCCTAACACTTTGGAGCAAATCCAATAAAGAACTATTAAGTTCATCAATCATTTTGATCATAGGCTCCAGTGCTTTAGCGCATGGTGTTGGTTGAGCTTCTAAAGAATGTATAGTGTTCCTCAAACTAGCCAACACCCTATCCTGGATCTGGTTCACTTGAACCGACTAGTTCGATTCAGGTTTGGGTGGGTTTGGGTTAAATCTATGGGAGTCAAGATGTCGAGGTTCTCAGGTTCCTCCCTGATAGAGGTCGTCTCTGGTTGTTCAAAGAATGGTGGTGACCTATATTCAGTGGAATAATAGGGAGGGTAGGTGTTATAATCATCATATCCTTCCTAATTGTAGATCAGGTTGGTTTGGTCATCAAAAGATGGAGATCTATAACCATTGTAGCTCTCAGAAGGATAGTAATCATAGTCTTGTTGTCCAGGGTTAGGCCCTGGACACTGAGGTCCAGATTCATATCCCCAATCAAAGTCATCCTAGCTAGTGAATGAGTAATTACAAGTCAAGTCGTAATAGTAATCATCTTGGGGATAAGTGGTGGTAGGAGGATAGGATGTGAAATGTATGTAGGATGTGGAAGGATACATGGTAGAATAGGAGGGGAAATCAAAAGAGAGAAAGGTGCCCTGTAGTACAAGCAATCAACCCTGTCCTTAGGTGGGCTAGCCTAAAGACCTACAAACTCTCAAGACATGTCTTGAGATTATAAACGATTTGGTCTACTTTTATCCGGTCAATCCAACCAGTTAGAAGGAGGGACTGGGGAGAAGGTTCTTCCTTTGGCTTGCACCTCCAATTCCTAGTGTACCCCCCAGCCACGGTCGTTTGACGCTACTCCCCTAGCTAGACATCAGATGGACCAGTAGAAGCAGATTAATCGAAAAAATCTCAATCTAAGCCCCGAAGAGCGAATCAATCCTTAAGGCCAACGTCTACTGGGTTTTAATTAGGCTTGGGATGATTGTGCTCTTAGAATGTGATGGGCCCTTTAGATGGGTTATGCCCTTAATGATTGATTCAAATGTGTGTGCGTGCACAACCAGGGTTTGCAAACAAGGTTATTTGATGATGTATCTTTTAGGGTTTAACCTTCAATCAAGGTTTAGTAGAACACTCAAAGTTTTGAAAACACAGGTGATGATATGTTCCTTTAAAAATCAAAAATAATGTGGAGTGCCTGGTTCAGCCTTAAGAATCAACCCTAAGTGGCAAGCTACTTAATGGATCAGTTTTAGATTGAGTAGTGCCGCCCAAACAATTCAAGCAATTGGCCTATTGCACCACTTGATTAAGGCACACAAAAAGTCTTAACCTAATCAAATTTCTACTCATTTATGTGTGTGTTGAGTTAAGGTGTACCGGATCCATAGGTCAGATCTCGGTTAAGTGGTAGAATCAAAGTGGAGTGGTGTGCCTTAAGTTGAGAGTTGTGGGTGTTAATGTGTGTATTTTTTAGAAAATCCCACAAGAAAAGAGTATTTTTTTTTAATATATGAGGGGGTGAAATGAGTGGAGGTGACAAACAAACAACCAAATCTATCCTAGGGTTTATAAAAAGCACCTAAGTTGATTTGGGTTTGAGTTATTAGTGTGGTGAAATAAACTAGTAAGTGTGGAAGTAGGGGAAAACTTACAAAATTCTCTACCCGCACTTTACACCAATCTACCTCCCTCGGCTCCATGATCAGGTTCCTACAAGACAATAAATCGAAGAAGATAGGTTAGAGAAATATGTAAGTAATGCAAGAAAATGCGATAAAACCAAAGAGCATTGCCTCCCTGGCAACGGTGCCACAATGATGGGGGCGCAGTTCACATGTTAAAATCAGGGGTTCGGAGGACCTGTCGTCATAGCTCACAAAATGTGTCTATCAGATAAAATTTATAACCAAAACTGGAAAAGTGAGTCCCGGATCAAACACGGGGAGGCGAACATTTGGATTTATAAAATCCACGTTTCTCTTTTATTTCTTTTTGTCATTTTTATCTTTTCTAATTTTTTTCTTGATATTTTTATCAAGCAAGAGATCAGGTCAATGACTTCTAGCTAATCTACTTGCAACAATATGAGAGAGAGAGAGAGAAATAATCATCTATTTATAAACGAATGTTTGTTAACTACGAAAGTGGAAAATCTACACTACGAAAGCGAAAAAGATAGAAAGAGGTGAGAGAAATCCCCCTCGACGGTTGCTCAGAGGAAGACTCACTCTGACGTCACCTGAAGGAAGGTGGTGAGGAGTGGGATGAACGAGGACGAAGCCGGAGAACAGAGGATGGGGCAGGACGGCATCGCGATGAGGATCTTTTTCTCGAAGGGTGATGATAGGATGGCTACCGGATGCTCCACGAATGGGGATGAGAGGTAAGAAAACTATTTTCTTTTCTACTCTAGAGGAGCATCCCGGGTTTGGGACAAGCTCTCTCTTGAGCCTTAGAGGTGGTGAGAGGAAGAAAGGAAGAGATAAAGAAAAATGGAAGGGTAGGGGTTATTTTATAGTGGAGGAAAGAATCAAATTCGTATACAAGACATTTAGTGACGGTCATAAACCTTGTTAAAGATCCTCCGCAAATGTCGCTGAAGACAGCCCACGCGCCCACCCACCGCTGCGCTGGCGCTCATGTTGCGCACCTCCGAGCACGCACCCGCACTGCTGTGCACGTGCTATGGCGCGTGCATGCGTGTGGGTGGCCTGGGTTGCGCCACGTGGCGCGATCTAGGTCATCCATCTTCTTTCTGTTGTAGGGCTACTATAGAGGTCGGATTAAGTCAATTTTCACACCGTTGGGCTGCGATCGTCGACTCGAATCCATCCATGCGATCGGATTTGTCATTTAAAGCTTTAAATTATGTCACCTAGTCCCTTGACCATTGATCTTCCACGGACTACATATGGTGCTACGGGACTCCGATCAAGGCAATTTCGAAGGCGTTGGACTCCGATCGTCGGCCTGATCAGATCCGTACGGCTAGATCGTCAATTTGAGGCTCCAAAATAAATCTTCTTCTCTCCTGACCACAAAAAGGATGCAATTAACCTAAAATATAAGCCTAGGAACATGCATAAATAGGCATTTTAACCTAAATGAATGTGTCTACATCACTAAGTAGTCTTTAGGAAGATCAACTTTAGCTCACCTCAGCTTAGATTTTAAAAAATTAAGCTCAACTTAGCTTGGTTTAGCAGCTAGCAAAGAACTAGCTAGCTAGGCTAGCTATTGAGCTCATCCTCAGCTCTCTTCAGTAGCAATAAGCTTCAGCCAGCTTATTTCCAGCTTCACCTCAACTCCTCCCCAATAACCCTAGCTCCCCTACTCCTCCCTCTACTCTACTAGCTAAGCTAGCTTACCTAGCTTAGCTTAACTTAGCTCCTCCTACCTCCCACCATAAGCTCCACCTCCATGGACATCCAACCCTAACCCTAAATCCCACCTACCTAGCTCTCCACTTAGCTCCACCTAAGCTACCTCCACCTCCACCTCATTTTGGCGCCACCAATACCTATCTCTTCACCCCATCACCACAACTTGGCACCAAAACCACCCTCCTTTGGCGCCGCCTATTTCCCTCCAAAAATCATTCCATCCCAGCCCTACACCTACCCCCTAAAGCCATCTCCACCATCCACCTCACCCTCCTTCTAGAACCCCCCATAGTTGGCACCAAAACCATGGCACCCCTCCATGGTTGGCGCCAACTATGGTGTCTCTCCACCACCAAGAGCCACCAACACCACCATAGCCACCACCCTACATACCCCTTAGGTTGGCGCCATCCATCTCCACCATTGGATACCATAACCACCTCCTAAACTCCATCCTAACCATCCAAAAACCCAACACCAGCCCCCCTCCTTCCCTTCCTATATGTACCCCATCTAACCACCACTAAAAGGTCACCCTTGGCTACTATAATCTCTACCCACACCTACCATATTTTTGGCCAAGAAAGAAGAGAAGAAGATTAAGGAGGCAACCCTCGCCTCTTTGATGCCTTCTTCTTCTTCCCTTCTTTCTTGTGCCAAGGCCAAGGAGAAAGCTTCACCAAGGGGACAGCTAGGCAGAGGAGAACTCAAGGTGGTGGACATCCACCTTGGAGGAGAAGAAAGGAGGAGGATACCAAGAGTAAGGAGGATCTCTCTTCATAGTGCGGGAGTAGTCGCACTTGGAGCAAGAGCATCTTCACTTCACTTGGAAGAGTTTTTCTTCATATTTCATTTCTTCTTTTGTTTTAGCTAGTTGTTATTTTCATTGTAACAAGCATTCCTCTACAAGTACTCTATGTTAATTAGCAATACAAAAGATCCATTTGTTGCCTTTCAATTTCTTATTCTTAATTTCTAGTGCTTTCTTTTTGTAACTTAGTGCACTACTCTTCTCTTCTAATTAGTCTAGGTGCACTTACCTAGGGTGAGCTTAGAAGAGAAGATTTTTACTTTTCACATAGGTGTAGCTTTTATTACGATTCTTCCTCGCTTCATTGCCCATTATTGCAAAAACCACAAAAACCCTAAAAACTACAAAACCAAAAATACAAGTGTCAATTTGAGTAAGAGAGGGAGAGAACCAATTATTTGACTAATAAATTGACCTCCTTGGACGACCCTAGATACCACCACTATCTAGGAATATAAATTTAAAAGCTAATCAGATTTGCACGTCTCAATGACATAAAAATCCGCTTTTACAAACCGCTCAAATTTCGTATCAAATACTCTTACCTCACATTGTTGAAGGGTCACAACGACCATGGAATATTACATAAAGACTCCTTGCTACTAATCATGAGCCCTTATACTTTGCACACAATCTGAGGGCAGGTTTGTAGACCGACCATGCCATTAATTAGGTCCACATACATGTTAGAGTGATTTCCTAAGGTTAATAGGGTGAAATAGAACCAAAAATGTGATTTAGTTCTAACCAATGCATAGTACAAAAAACAAAATATATAGGTACCAAGATTGCAAAATACAGTATCTAAAAAGGCCTTGGACCATCCAAATATGTCTCAAACCAAACCAAACCGCCTTTGGACCGTGCCTAGCCACGCACACCATTTGTCATGAACCCACAGGCTAATCCTGTGCGCTTGGGTCCTTGACGTGGCATGCATCCATGCCCATTGCTAAGCCATGCACCCCATTATGCATGTGCACTCCTCAACATGGAAATCTTTGGCTTTCTCGAGACAAACGTCGCCACAGAAAAGAAAGTGATGAGGTTTAACCCTAAATACTACTTTTATAAGTTTATGAGCCTAATTTAGAATTTGGATTACCCCAGTTGGACAAAAATACCCCCAAAATTGGTTTATTAACATCTCTCGCTTGTTTCTCAGGGTTTTTGCATGACTTGAACTATACACCTAAAATTTTTATGAAACAAAATTCATTGGAAAGCTTGAGACAAGTTGAATCCAATAGTATTATATTTGACCTATTTTAGACAAGTTTGATCAAGGCTTAGTGATGCGAAAAATACGTGGTTTGTTAAATGATGTAATTAGTGTCATTGCAATGCGTAAATCTACAATCAAACTTTTGCATTTATAATACTTAGATAGTGGAGTATCTAGGGTCATCCAAGGAGGTCAATTCGTTAATCACAAAAATGATTCTCTCTCTCGCCTCTCAAATCAACACATGTATTTTTGTATTTTTTGTTTTGTTATTTTTAGGGTTTTCAAAAACAATCGGGTTTTTGATGCAAATGTTAACTATGCTAATATTATGCCTAGGTGACAATAATGAAACCCTCTCTTTTAAGCTCACCCTAAGCAAGTGCGCCTAGGGTAATTAAAAGAGGAGAGTGTGGTGTGCACTACACTAGAATAACATGAGAAACACACTAAGACAAAGACATGAACTTGGAAGGCAATTTGCAACTTGTATTACTAGCAACTAGACGGAATGTAGCAGAATGCTTGTTACATGAAAATAAAAACACACTAGCTAATACAAGAAACATATAAAGATAAAGAAGAGAAGGGATCCTTTGGCAGAGCTTTGGATAGCCTTGCTCCAAGTGCAGTTGCTCCTGCACTTAAAAAGGCTTTTCCTTGGCTTCTTCAAGTAGTCCTCCAAGCTTTCTCCTTTAAGGTGGACATCAACCACCTTGCTCCTCCTCAATGCCTAGCTGTCTCCCCTTTGTGAAGAAGATCTCCTCCTTGGCATGGCACAAGGGAGAGGAAGAAGAGGAAGAAGGCACTAAAGGGGCAGGTAGGTTGCCCCCTTGATCTTCTTCTCTTCTTCCTTGGCGTGGATGAAGGTGGTATCGGTGGAACCTAACTAATGGAAGAGATGATTTTTTTGGTGTTAGTGAGGAGGGATATATATAGGAATGAAGGATGGGGTTGGCGTGACCTTTGGATGGATGGTTAAGATTGGATGATGAGGGTAGTTAGGTAATCCAAGGGAGGAGGTATGTTGGTGCCAAGTGAAGGATTGGGAGGGGGGTAGTTAAGGGGAGGAACCACCCCTTGGTGGACATCCAAGGTGGTGGTTATTCACCTTATTTTGGCACTAATTAGGATAGGTTCTAGAAGGAGGGTTAGGTGTAGGGTGGTGATGGCTTGAAGAGGTATGTGTAGGGTTAAGATGGGGGTAAATTTTGGAGGGAAAAGTAGCGCCAAGGTAGGGGTTAATTATAGGCATTTTAGTGCCACTTCTGTGGTGCCTTTTGGTGGTGGTTGAGGGGCTAAGAGATGCCAATGTTGGTGCCAAAAGAGAAGGGAGGTGGAGGTAGCTTAGGTGGACTATAGGTAGGCTTAGATGGTGGAGCTAGTTAGGTGAGGTTTAGGGTTATGTTTTGGTGCCAAGGATATGAACTAGCCAAGCTAAGCTAGCTTAGCTAGTAGAGAGTTGGGGAGAGAGTAGAGGGAGCCAGGGTTTTGGAGGTGATGAGCTGGAGGAAGCTGTCTTGAGCTACACTGGAGCTAGTGGCTACTGAAGAGAGCTGCAAGGAGCTACCTTAGCTGGCTTAGCTTTTTAGTTCTTTGCTAGCTGCTAAGCCAAGCTAAGATGAGCTGCCTTCTGCTGATGTGAGCTAAGGTGAGCTGGGTCTGGTCTTTCCGGAGGTTACTGAGCTAGCTAGAGTAGCTAGCTTAGGTCAAGTAGCTCAGCTCAACTAAGTTGAGCTGAGCTGAGCCTCCGGGAGCTAGACTTGAGCTGGCCTAAGTTAGTTAAGGTCATCTTCAGCTAACCAGGTCTAGCTAGTAGCTAGTCTTCTTAGTCAAGTTGAACTTCCAGTGAACTCTTCTGAGTTAGAGGAGCTGGAATGGAGTTGGGATCAACTGACTTGAGCTAGTTTGAGCTGTCATCCAGCTGAGGTGAGTTGAATGGAGCTGAGGTGAACTAGCTAGAGCTACCATTTAGATGAGATGAGTAGTTGGAGTTTTGCATGATTTGTAAAATTAAGGTTTTATTGTTGTACGCACAAAAATTGAGTCACTTTTAAATTTATAAAACCTAGATAGGGAAGTATCTAGGGTCGTCCAAGGAGGCAATTATTGAAATTATAAATCTCTTACTTGAAAACGAAAATCAACTTTCTATTTGTTGTTTTCAATATGCAATTTTTATAGTTTGAAATAACTAAAGCAACATGGATTTGATGGCGGGAAGATGACTAACACTTTAAATTACTAAATTAAAACCTAAGTGACAAGTAATTCCTCTCTCTAAGCTCACCCTAGGTAGGTGGAAACCTAGAGTAATTAGAGAGAGGGAGCAATTACACTAAGGTAAAAGTAAAATTGCGAAAACAACAATTAAGAAAAAGGCAACTATACTAGAGGAGAAAAAAATGTTTTACAAAACCCTAGTAAAGGAATGCTTCTAGAAATCAAAAAACATAAAAAGTAAAAACACTAGTCCTTCTGATGATGATGGTGGTGGTGAAGAAGAGATAGAGGCTTCTTGCTCCAAGCCTAGTAGCTCCCAGGCTTGAAAAGAAGTCCTCCAACTCCTTTCTTGTAAAGCTCCTTCAAGGTGAAGACCTCCAAGACAAGCCCTCAAAGGGGGCGTGCACTTGCTCTCCAAGGGTGGGTGTGCACCACCCTTCCTCCTCCAATGCCTGGCCGTCCTCTAAGATAAGAATTTGCTCCTCCTCTTGGCGTGGCACAAGGAGAAGAGAGAAGGGGAAGAAGGCACCAAGGGGGCAGGTAGGATGCCCCCTTAATCTTCTTCTCTTCTCCTTCTTGGTCGTGAGTTAGGGTGGATATAGGGTGGAATTAAACTAATGGAGGATGATTTTTTTGGTGGTAGGTGATGGGTTTTTATAGAGGTGGAAGGTGGTGGTTGGAGTGGAGATGAAGTGTAGGGCTAGGATGGGACCTGGGATGGTGGTTAAGGATCCTATGGTGGAGATCATTTGGCGCCAACTCAAGGGAATTATAGGGGGTAGTTATGGTGGCTGAGGGATGCAAGGTGTTGGTGCCAACCATGAACGGGAGCCTAGGTTTGGGTTAGGCTTCTAGAATAGGGGTGAGGTGGATGGTGGATATGGCTTGGAGGGGGTAAGTGTAGGGTGTAGATGGGGGATGAAGTTGGTGCCAAAAGGGAGGTGATTAGGGTTACGTTTGGCACCAACTTTCAGTGTCTTTTGGTGGTTGGTTGAGGGGTGAAAGGTGGTGAAGGTGGTGGCGCCAACTAGGATTAGGAGTAGGTAGCTAGGTGGACTTGAAGTGGGAGCTTATGTAGGTGGAGTTAGGATTAGGTTGAGTTGATGGTTGGCTAAGGGAACTGGAGCTTAGCTAAGCTAAGATAGCTTAGCTAGCAATGGAGTAGAGGAGGAGGCAATGGGAGCTAGGGTTTGAGGAGAGGAGCTAGACAGAAGAAGTTTGGAGCTGAACTAGAGCTGGCAGCTGCTAAAGAGGGTGGCATGGAGCTACTTTAGCTAGCTTAGCTTGCTAGTTCTTTGCTAGCTGCTAAGCCAAGCTAAAGTAAGCTAGCTTCTACTAAAAGGAGCTAAGGTGAGTTGGGTCTGGTGCTCCCAAGGAGGACCTAGTTGGTTGAGGTAGCTAAGGTAGCTTAGCTCAACTAGTTGAGCTAAGCTAAGTCCCTGGGAGTTGGACTTGAGCTTCCTGAGCTAAAATGAAGTCATCTTCATCTGGTTGGAGTTAAGTGGAGTTGAATGTAGCTAGTCCTGAGCTGAGGTGAACTTCAATCAACTCAGCTGAGCTAGCTAGAGATCCCAATGAACTGATGGGAGCTGAGATCAGCTAGACCCAGCTAAGTTGAGCTGGATCTGAACTGACTTGAGCTAAGGTAAGCTAACATGAGCTCTCTTGAGCTACCATTCAGCTGAGATGAGTTGAATGGAGCTAAGATGAGCTAACCTTAGTTCAAGTGAGCTGGATTCCAGCTATGGTGAGCTGGATCAAGCTGAGTTCCAGCTAGTTTGAGCTTCTCCTTCACCAATTACTTTCTTAAGTGCTAGGGTTCTAGGGATCTGACAATCTGTTTATCCCTAACACTCACAAAAATATATCAAAAAGCCAGTAAGAAGTAAAATGCATGCCTAACCTAATTTATGCCTAAATGCAACCCAAAAGCCCATTTGCGGAGTAAAATACTAAGAGCTAGGTTTGTTTTAATTCATAAGAATGATGATGAACTGGCATTTATCAATGAGCTGAATGGAGCTAGGGATGAGTTGATCCAACTAGAATGAGCTAAGATCCAGCTAGGATGAGCTGGATCTAGCTAGAATCCAGCTAAAAGGAGCTTCTTCATCTTCTGCCTTCTTAAGTGCTAGGGTTTTAAGGATCAGACTATCTGTTTTTCCCTAACACTCAAATAAACATGTCAAAAACACAACAAAATATGCAATGCATGCCTAACCTAATTGATGCCTAAATGCAACCCAAAAACCCATTTGCGGAGTTAAAATCCTAAAAGCTAGGTTTGTTTTAGGATATAAGAATGATGATAAACTGGCATTTATCACTTAGCCAAAAGCATGAGTTTTCACATTTTACGAGGCTCTCTAACTTGATCCATACTTGACAAGTATTGATGGGTTCGATTTGACATGTTTAGGTCCAAAATGACTTAGGAACTCAAAATTTAGGGCTTTACAGTCTTCTCCATCTCCATCATCTATCGTCTTGGTTCCCTTCCTCCTATATCCCACAAGTCACAATTTATGTGCCCCCTTTTCTCCTCCCCATTGCTTTCTTCATGTCATGCTTCCTATCCAAATTCTCAATTCTTTATTGGGCATCATTATGCCTCAAATTTGTGGTGGCCCTTATTGCCTCCTCCTCCTTCCCCAATAGATATGCCTATTCCTCTTAACACCCTCCCTCTTGCTACTACAATGAGCCCCTCCCTTTTTAGCTTCCATTCTTATGTCATGCCCCTATGAAAGTGCCTCCTCCTATACACCATTACCCCGCATAATGGTTGTCTTGACTGCCATCCCTCCACACATATGCCAGCACCAATGCTTGTTTGCCTCTACCTCTTCTCGTTTATCCTATGCTACCAACATACTCTAGTCCTTACCATTCTCCTACAACCCTCTACTCTCTATCTCCTCCCTTACACCACTTCTCCCATCCTCCTCTCTTTCTATGATCTTCCCTTCAACCCCTCATCTCCTTCCATCTCTACCTCTATTTACCATCCTCTGGGATCAACCTACATTCCCCTCCCCTATTAACACTCCCCTTCAAGCCCCTATTACTCCTCACCTTCTTCTCATTATTCCTTGAAAATAAAGCACAAAAGCTCTTATTTTTTGACTTTTATCTCCTCACCTACACACTCAAAGTCAATGGAGGACTTAATAAGTGACAAGGTGGAAGGTAATGATGTCATAAATGTGCATGATGTGGTTTCGTGGCTTTTAAGGAGAGGATGAAGAAGAATGGAATTCACATAAATCTAAAAGCAAGTAAATGGTGTGAAAGGCCATTTTCAACTATTTCAATGAAAGTTAGCTTGAGGGACTATGCTTAACCATATAACTCTCTCATGTACATGTCATTATAAAGATTCCAATAGTATTTATATACATGGCCAATTCTCTAGACCTCAACCCACTCAAGCCATTAATAGGCTAGGTTCAACTCATAAAATTGCACACTAGTCTAATCAGTCCATTGTTGGCCCATTGTCTAATTGGTTGACATTTAGCTTTGGTTTCATTACCTGACCCACCCCAACTTATCTATGATTTTAGATTAAAAAAATATATAATTATTTTAGTTGAAAATCATATCTAAATTTAAACATAAACTATTCTACTTTGTCATGTAAAGTTTAGCTTCTTTTCCCAATAAAAATTTTAACACACTGGAGAGAGAACACAAGTAAAATTGCTTTCACACATGAGCTAGCCTAATCCAACCTAGCTTATAGTGGACCAGGCTTAGGCCATGAATTTCAATCCATGGGCTGACTTGACCTACCCTTGGGCTAAGACTTTTGTAAGGACAACTAGCAGGCACAGCTCATGGCTTGACCCCTTTATGTGCATAAACAAGTCTAGTTATAAGGTATAAATAGATGAGTCTAGTCAAGGTTGGATACATGGCTAACTTGACCCTACCAATTTATTCACGAGCCTATGACAAAAGGGTGGGGGTCATCTAGCTAGTCTATTGGTTATAATATACAAATGAATCTACTTCCATTTTTCAAGTTACCCATTTCTACATGGCATAATCTCTCCCCTTTTGAGGGTAGGCTTCCCTCATCTCCCTTCCCCTATGGGATACATTTTTTGCATCATATTCTTCTCTTTTTAATGGAATGTTAATTCCTAAAAAAGAAAAAAAAATTAAATTTTTCTTAACGGCAAGAAAGATTTTCCTTGCTTTTCTTTTTCTTTTTTTTTTTGAAGACTTTTACATAAATACCATTGTTAACTTTTAAATTTTCTTAATTACTATCATAATCTTCTTATTTACAGATATTCCATCGTTGATCACCTTTAAAAAAATGCCACTAGAATTAGGCATTATTAAGACAGCCTACTAGTTTCAGATAGAACGTTAAGAAATGGTTCTTTTTGCCTTTAAATTGTATGATAAATCTCGAAATAATGGCATTGCATTGCTCCACTTCATCTCACCTCTCTTCATTCCTTTAACTTGCTACCTTCTCCCTTGGTTGATCTCTTCGATTCTGCATCATGGTATCAAAATACCTTTATAAACTCATCTATTTGCTCTTTGTTACCTTCTTTGCCTTCTTAAGTGTGGCTAATGTCTAAGCCTACTTTAATTTAATGGCATTGCTCTAAAAATTGGTATGTTTTTAGCGGCATACATATAAATATAAATCAGTGTGGTCTTTATGCAATATCGAAAGCCACTTTCTTCCCTTGTGGCAAATATTATCTAACGTGGAAGAAAAATTTGCTTAATCACATAATGAACTACCATGGCCATCTGCTAGCAAAATGTTATGAGGGGTTGGTAAAAGATAACTCAAGTATCTACGATTGAAAGACCTTTTATTGAACACGAAAAAAAGGGTAAATCATACCCAGAGATCATAATGCATGGATAAGAGTTGAGGCAGTAAGATACCCATTTTAAACATGTAGGTATGGTTACAAGAAAAACAATAACTTTTACCTTTTCGTAGACAAGTCTTACTACCCACCTCTTCTGTAGAAATTCTTACCATCCACCAGCATATACAAGTAATCGCAAACTCCTTGAAAGGCCAGCAACCGGACAAGCATATGTAATATTTATTACAACATACTAATCAGTGATTTGTTTCAGACTCAATTCCAACTTATACAATGGCAGAACAATAAAAAGGGCAAAGCGGAATAGTTAAATAGACTTGATTAAACATACCACAACCAAACATCTGCTTGCCATCTAAAGCATACTGTCGATCCTCGCTGGGAGTCGACGGAAGAAGTTCAGTGGCGCTGATGGAAGCCTATGTCTGAACCTTGGGTGCCTCATCTGATAAAACCCAGCAATCACAGCTACAACCTGGAATGGTGTCACGTAGAGCACCACAGCTGCAATCAGGCAGAAAAGCACAAATAATGCAGTGGCACGAGGGTCCCTCCAGCTGAGCAGTGCTTGGAAGCGTTCTCCTTGAGTTGCAACATCCCCGACCACCGTCTGAATCCTCCCAGCTACACTTCTTAACCGATCATACCGTATCCGTATGAGCTCGGGATTTCTACATGTCGGGAACGTGTCGAATTCCTCATCAAGCTCATCTGGATGGACCACCTCAGCATGGGAGATCCTTGTGTTCATGTGTGGGGGATACCTTGGGCGGAACCGGTAGTTCCACACGCCTATCAAAAACATGTAGAGGAACACGGTTGGGAGTATGAGCTCGGGGAAGCAAACGAGCATGACGAAGAGAATGTGCACCAGGACAGTGGTGATGGGATTCTTCCAGGTGCAGACATCCCCAAACCATTTCCCAACTGCAAACAAGCTAGAGAAAACCGACATAAGGCGGAAAAAGTTTGCCTTGCTCTTGCGCATGCTCCACAAGTGAGAATCAACATCAGACATGTATTCGATTACCTCCTTCCTAAGAGGTGGTTCCATCCTGCACAGCCTTGCTGCGACAATGTTGACAGCTTGGCGTCTAAGAACATCCAGCTGCATTACAGAGAGCGGCCGGATATAATGCATTTTTGGTAGCAGAGGTCTTGAGTATAAGTGCATCATGTTGGCCAGAGATGTGCACGAAAACCTTATTGCTAAATGAATCTCACCCATCTTCTTAACACCAGAAGGATGCAATACTAGAAGAGGGTAAGAGTGCGTATACACTCGGCCTGTCTCCAGTGTAGAGAGGCGTATTCTTACCTTACCGATCCTGTTGTCTCTGTGGCCATTTGAATCCTTCTCTTCAATGTGGGTATTGTCAAAGACACCCACAGTAAGGACAGTGGCAGGATCAAATACCTCCCATGTATACTGCTCATTAAACTTTGGACCAAGGCTGTTGATGATTGTCCTAGTGCGGACCCATTTCTGGCCATATTTGGCAACACAATATGCATCTGTTGAGCCCTTTCCATCCCGTGATTTCATCGGGTGGAGACCTTCACAATTGAGAATGCCAAGTTCCAGAAGTCCAATGGGTGGTTTCCACATCTGCCTCACTGTGGGACGGAGATCGCTGCTGTAATTGGTGGACTCATCAAGTACATGATATCCCCCATCTAGACAAACCCGGAGATGAATTTTACTGGAGAACTTGTCCTTCTTCAACTGGTCTACATCAACAGTGACATCCCTTTCAAGGTTATACCAACGAGTATTAATAGGGCGGTCATCAACGCGCCTCTCCACAGAAGCTAGATGAATGGAAACCATCCCAATCACCTCATCCTTGTTAGGAGCAACACGGTCTTCCACAGAGAGCATCAAGTGGTCTTCAAATGGTTCAGCTGCCACAAAGATGAATTCTTCATTCCACAAAGGACTGAAAGTACGTGCTTGGACAGGCTTTGTCCTTTGCTCTTGGAAACCAACCCGTGCCTTGACATATACGTCTGGAAACCTGTTTTTATCTCCCATGACAATGTCTTGTGCCTCGATGATATTGACTCTAACATACCAAAGCCTCGGTGAATGATAGACCTTGGACCGAAGTAGTGAGCCAAATACAGAAGCATCTGCAGATGCAACTTCATCGGAGCGCCATGCCTCAGGAAAGCATTCGTCAGCTTGAGTGCCAAGCCAGACAGCTAACATGAGCTCCCCCTTTACCTTCTCCCCCTTTTTTGTCTCTAACCTATACCACTCAGGAGCAAGTGGGCTGTCAGGAGGAACACGCATAGGCACATCATTCAAGTCAAATCTCACAATTCCAACAAAGTCATCTTTAATGAGATCCTTGTCTTTCACTACAACCTCAAGGTATGTCGCTTGCAGCCGGTCCCTTGAAAATGCAAACACTTCATTCCATTCCGGATTTTGATTCTTTTCAAATGCTCTAGTTTTCCCTTTGTAGTTGCCCAGTCTTACCTCAACATATGGATCAAGGCTCCCAGTAATGTCCATTGAAGGCAGCTCCCTTGCCTTAACTACACGAACAAAGAGGTATTGCATCTGTTCCACAAGATCATATGTGCTGGAAGGCTTCTCAGACCGTATTACACGACCACCTACAATCCGCCCACCACCAAGAAATGGACTTGTTTCTCTCAGGGAATAATCCACTGGCTGTTGCGAAGCTGACGAAAGCATCCGGACAATCCTAGGGGGTTCAGGCCTCATTTCACCTGTAGAATATTTCACCACCGGTTCACTCATACCTATGACAGAAGCAGAAGGATGGTCACTTTGTCTTGGTAGGTGGTGAAAAGTGTGCCTGTCCTGGGACTTCTCTACGAATGGATTTAAATTGGGGTTAGGAATTTGAGCTTCTACTTGTGAAGCTGGGTTATTGACAAAGTTGTCAACTGTGGGAAGAGGATTGGAAGATCTGATAGAGGGGTCATCGGTGATAAAGACTTTAAGGCCAAGCTCTCCTTTCACACGAGAGAAAATGCTGCGCTTCTCTAGAGGGTAGTACATGACCACAGCATCATGGAAGAGGACAAAAGATGTTCCAGCAATCCTAACCTTTCCAAGAAAAGACTTTGAGTGGCTTTCCTTAATGTTATTATAGACATATGCTTCGAGGGCAAGCTCAGGAAGCAAGGCAGCATCAGAAATATTGAAGTAGAAGCTCTCATTCCAAACAGGCTGGAGGTCTTTCTCCTTGACTGTTGTTCGGAACATCTGGCCATCAAAATGGAGCTCCACAAAAGGACTCGACGAACCTTGCCCATCCTTTGGTATAAGACTGGAGGCACTCACCACCTCCACACCTAACTTATAGTGGCTCATTTTCTTCTTTTTTTCTTTTTTTTTTGTTCTATCCCCTTCCTTTGGCAGACTGGATAGGAGGTGAACTAATGAAGAGAATTAACTGGAGCTGTACTACCTGGAAAAAGCAGAAAAAATCTGTTGATCATTAAGGAAAAATTACCAGCTATAGAGAGTTATGGAATCAAGTGGAAGATTCTGATTATAAGGTCGAAGTGTTTGCTTGAGAAATAATTGAAGCAATTTTTATCAAGATAGTTCAAATTCATGCCAAGTACCATTTGACATGCAAGCACACAATTAGCAATGAAGCCCACAAAAATTCTTCTCACCAAATGCTAACTACAGGAATAAAATCTTGATGTAGAATCAAGTACCTTATAATTTCAATATCCAATGTAGCAAGACAAAAGTGACAAGAATTATGCGTTTAAGATTGCATATCGATAGATCTATTGTAAGGATCTTACAAGCAAGCATTTTATTCTATGATTACCAATACGAAGATAATATCCTAGTAACTGTCAGAATATTAAGCAAGGGAGGAAACTTTACTGCTTTCATTAATCAGGATGACAAAAACTAAAATCTTACAAAGGTGCACTGCAATCGCATAATTCATGATATGAAAAAAAAAAAGGAAAAAAGATATATATAATTTCCAAACCACCCTCCAAAACACATTATAATAGACTTGGAAAATAAGCTTCCCAAGATTCTACAGAAATTTAGTACCACAAAGAAAAAACAATCACACGAGATACAAGAATTTATGTAGCAAACCCTTCACAATGAGACAAAAAAACCATGGAAGCATACCATCCTTGCATCCACTGGCTTTAAGGTTGTCTTCACCAAGCCGAAAAATGGAAGTGGTGAGGACTTGGTCACAATAGATAGCATGTGGGGTACACTCTACATCTATTAAAAATTCCAAGAGTTTATGCTGGTGGGTCCAAGTAGAAGTTGGCCAATGTGGCCTACTAACCGAACTACTCGGTTGAGCAGTTGGGATGACTGACCATTGGCCTAAGTACATATACTCAGGTTAGTTAGGTGGCCGACTACAACTCCTCGGGCAAGTAGTCAGCCAAAACAGGTGATTTTGCAATACTGCATATAACTTATCCAATCATACTTTCCTTCAAATTATGCATAAAAATTATTTGGGTAGTTATCACCCTGGATAACTACCCTTTCCTTTTTCAAAAAAAAAAAAAAGTTATGCATAAAAATTAGGCATGCCCACTTTCGATGATATCATTGTGGAGAGAGATGAGCATTCTTCCCCTTATGTTTGATAGTTCTTTTCTATTTTATTATTTTTTCCTAAGGGCTTATCTGTAATAGCTCCTTAACCTCTCCCTATATAAAGAGGTCTAGGATTTCTATATTGAAATGAACAATTATTTTTCTCCTTAACATGATATCAGAGCAGTGGTCCTAAGCTGAAGCTTTGTATCTCCTTGTTTTCCCTCTCTTTCTCCACCAAATAATACAAGTTTTCTACTAGCTGTATTGGGATTATTAGTCTCAATTAGTAGAGAGGAGGCTTCACAAGGTGGTTTACAACCCTAAAGGGCTTGTGCCCTAGAAGGTACTATTCACCACTAGACAAAGGAGGAGCCTCTCCAACCAACCACCCCGCCAAATCACTCTAGTCGACCAGTGGAGGCATTGTCGAACCTCACCTGACCGGTACCAAATCTTGACTGGCAATCGGCCATAGAAGCAATCGTCCAACCACCCCATCGCCCAATGCTGCCACTATTGGAGACTCAAACAACGAGTACGGCCACTAATCGACCTCTAGCGATTGGTGGAGTGGTTCAGCAAGTTGTATGAACCCTTGACCTACCACTCATGTTGCCGCAACTACCAATGTTTCGCCAAAACGAGTTATATTCCCCGTTTTTAGATTTGCAATCATCAAGAAAACATTGCTTCTCTTCACATGACGTGAATCTAACCTTCTATGAATCTAACAAGGACTCTATGAGGTGATTTCTCAAGTTGGTAGATTTATTATGTAGGATTCTAATTTATTTAAGGAAATATGGCATCCAAAGTTGTTGGTAGACCGTCCCAAGGTGATGAAACTCAAGGGAAGTTTAAGAATCCCTTTTTTGGCCTAATTGTGGAGTCTAACAGGACTAATCATGTACTATGGTCGCAAACTTTTCCTTGCAGAGTTAAGGAATGCAAAGTAGTTAACATCCAAGTCAAATCGAAATCCAAGAATGTATTCATCTACTATAATTGCCTTTCAGGAAAGGGGCAAAGATAGCTCGTTGTCTACTTAAGGACATGAACATGGTTGTGGTGGCCGAAGACAAAGGACTAAGTACCAGGCCTTTACTACACATAGGCTAACTCACGAGACTATTACTATTCCACGAATTGAGTATGATACACTAATACGGTCACTTAGGCCAAGTTTACTATAGGGGATATCCCCTCTTTTTAAGGGATATCCCCTGTTTACCATAAGGGATAAGTTAACACCCAATAGCCCCTTTAACCTGGAATAGGCAAACCCAGGTTTGCTCAAGGGATAACTTATCCCCCAAGTTATCCCCTGAGTACATTGGGGGTCGCACGGTAGCTACATGTCGATCTTGCCCTTCGAGCCTTCACCCCATGCCCCTCCATTACCCCCGCGATGGCCTTCACCCGCACTGCCCTACGTCTGCTCGTCTCCACTATCTAGCCCTTCTCCATCCTTGCAAAACCTTAGATCAGTTGTGGCCCTTCTCCCTACCTCCGGAAACCCTAGATCGGCGACATGCAGGTAAGCTTGTGATTCTTCGTACATGTGGTTTGGCGTCTTGCATAGCTGCATCAGGAGGTGGCCGTTGAGGTTGGTCCTATGTTATGACCTGGGTGGGTGGCCTTTATTTCTCTCCCTTTATCAACCCAGTCGTGAAGGTATGTGGATAGATGTGATGTTTCTTTAGCTTTACCTTCTCCTTGCACGAATCTTGCTATGTTTTCTCGTGACCCATGGTGTGAGGTTGCTTTTATGATCTGTCAAACTGTTTTTATTTGTTGTTGAATACATTGATGGCTTTTGATTCGTCCTCTATAAAAAAGGTGCTTACGCTTCCCCTCTTCACCATTTCCTTAAATCCTATCTAGTGCGTGATTTGTTTCACTCTATCTTTCAACCTAAATCCGATTTGCATTTGGGTTTTCTCTACTCTTACAGTTTCCCTCTTCACCATTTTGCGTCTTTCTCTACATAGGCTGGCTGGATGGTCTTGGTGGAGGTTTACTTCTATGTGAGTACATTTGCTCAAGTGAAACTCGGTTATCTTGTTTACTTTGGTTGAAGTTTAGTTGTGCGTGATCTTGTTTGGTTGTAGGTTGCTTGATCTCTGCATTGGTGATACAATGCCTTGCAATGGTTTTTTATTTGCAAAATTTTGTAACATTGGCTTACGGATTCCAAGTTAAGAGGTTTTTCAATGTTGTGTTGATCATTTCAGTTTGTTTTTATTTCTCATTGATTTTTCAATTGTGATTGAGAAGTTTTTCAGCATTGATTGATCATTTCATAGAGTTTATCAGGAAATTATTTCCTTTAGCCGTAGGTTTCAGTAACCATTAATTTGGCAAATATGAATCATTGCCATGTCTTCGTTGATTGAGAATGCATGACCATAAACTCCATAACCCGATCTTGCCATTTTAGTAACCCCTAGCTTAATCTTCTCAGCATGGGTGATACAATGACTTGCAGTGGTTTTGATAGGTGATGAGGCTATGTTTGTTCCCTAAATGAGTCATATAGGCTAAGAGGAGCAAATCACTAGCATCTCTTCTTTAGGAGCAAGTAAGAAGTTAGTGACTTTCCACTGATATTAGTTGGATGATTTGATGGCAAGAGAGTTTCATTACGGAAGATTGGACTCCAATTAATGGGGTTTCCTTCCATGGCAATAGAAGGGTGTGTAGGATTACTCTAGTGCTGCTACTTGGTTCCCGCAACTAAGGAGAGATGTTCAGGATGAAGAATCAGGAAAATTTTTCCTTTAGGATTGCATTTGGAGTACCATATGCCAAAAAGGGAGGATGTCAAAAATTTAGAGCAATTGGAGTTTGGGTTATTTGAAGTTCTCAAGAAAGAAAACATTATTGGAGTAGACATATGAAGGCAGAAAGAGAGAATGATTTAAACAATTTAACTGCATGTGTTTTTTGATTGGTAAATGTAAAATCATATTAAGCTATAGACCAGTGATCTGGATATTTTGTGTCAAGAAGGTTGTAGCTGTTTCCGGCAATGTGAATCCATTTTGTTTTATTTTTTTTTTTATAAAGACATTGTGAATGTTGCAGTATATAGGCCTACAGTTTAAGGAACTATTGGTCAATTCAACCTATGGAGAAAATGCAGAATAGCAATTATCTTAATTTTGATTATACTCCAAATATAGGCTTCCAGCTAGAAACAGGAGTTTGCGTTTGTATTGAGCTTATAAAGAGCAAGAAAGAGCTTAGAGCCTCCACATATCAATTGAAAGAGGGAAGAGATCGAGGGAGAAAGGAGACTGGGAGAGAAAGGTCATCTCTTCCAATAGTTGCAAGTGATGACCAACAACCACCACATTATGCATCATTCACATCATGTTTTCTTTTCATATTCAACATGCAAATTACTCATAAGCTTAAAAAAGGACATAGTTCACATTAAATGACAGAAAATGCAAACATTGATACAACTCACATTTGTTTCCCTATTTTTATTGTCCCTCTCATTGCAATGATAGCTGAAAGAAACTAAGTTATAAGAAGTGATCCCCACTTGCAAATAGGTGATTTATTTATGTTCGAATTTCAAACAAATTAATATCTTATTTGATTTGTTTATGTTGCAACATCTTACAAAACAAACTTTTACTTTGAACAATATGAGCTGCATGCCCATTTGTCTGAATTTTTTGTACAGCTATCCATATGCCATTTCAGATTACCATCTACTTTAAAATGATAACGGTGTATTTCTTGTTTCTATACTTCTTTTGATTCTTTCTATTTCATACCTTTTTATATTGCGTTATGTAGGGACGAGTGGAGTCCATTTCATGGTATTCAACTTGATCATTTTGTACACGCATGCAGAACAAGATATGGATATGACATTCCTCTATTTCATAATCTACTTGTTATGCTTCATATTAACAAATAGATTATGCTTGATTGTGTCCCATAATCTGCTTGTTATGCTTCATTGTTTCTTTTCAATATTACTGAAATTTGCAATATTTGTGGAAGTTGCTGAAAATGTCTACCTATCCAATTAAAAAATTGATAAAAATGCGAACCTATATGCTATCGATTCCTTAGTTTTATCATTATTTTGATTAAAATTCTTTCATGCCTTCTTACCAATGAAAACAAGTTCTTATAGTAATAATTGTACCTGTATAACCCACACATATTGAATGTGTGAATGGTATATGACAACCATGTGGAAATCGATCATATTAAAACTCATTTATCTAAAACGACAATCTTTGCCGAAAGATGAGTGATGAGGTTGTTGGTGCTAGAGCACCACGATCATTTGTTTTGATGATAACAAAACACGTGTTATTTAACATTTGCACTTGGAGTCTTTAGATTTCAGGTCAATTGCGAATGTAGACGTGTTTAGACGGAATTCGAGCTCGCATCCAGGACAGATTGGAGGAGCTTGATGGAGAACAAAGGGGATTCGCGAGAAGCGATAGATTGAAGATGGAAGGACAAGAAGAATAGGATAGAATTCCATTTTATTCCTTTCATGTACTTTTGTCTTTATTTTCTTGCTCTTTATTTCCTTAGAAAATTATGTTAAAGAGCCTCAAAGTACCCTAACAGTAGTCCTAGGAACACCGGCACAACCCTAGAATACTTAGGTTTTCTGTAGAGAACTTAGAAAACCAATATAGGATTCAAATAGAGTTTCCAGACGTCTAATTCCCAAATCAGACGTCTGATAAAGTGTTTTAAGACGTCTGACTGTTGATTCAGACGTCTGATAACATTTAGGCTGGACAGTTAGCTCTGTCTGATGAAATCAGACGTCCAGACCTTAGACCATACGTCTTAGGAGACATCTAATGACTTTGTCAGACGTCCAATTAGTGGACCGTTGGCTCTCTTAGCATACACTCAAGGATATGACCGTTAGAGCCTTATCAGACGTCCTTAAGCCCTTCCAGACGTCTGATAATTGACCGTTTCGCCTCGACTGACCCGAAAATCTCTTCTCAGAGATTTTCTAGCCGTTGCAAATCCATTCCCACAAAAAAGTAGGTTTCCAGACGTCCAGACATAGTGTCAGACGTCCTGTCGGTCATCTGATGGACTTACGCTAGAACCCTGTTTAGATCTGATTCAAGTCAGAAAGAAACCCGCACGAAATCATACGTCTGACCTTGAAATCAGACGTCTTAAAGTGGTCTTCCAGACGTCTGATGCCAGAATTAGACGTCTGATAACCCTGTCAGTGCAATGATTGTTCCTGATTTCGGGTTGATTCACTTGGGCTTTGCACCCAACGGCTATGGAACCTTTCCTAAACCTTCCAAAGCCTTCCTAAGGCCTCTATAAATAGAGGGGAACCTTTGCAACACAAAGACACACCTAAGGAACATACTTTCTACCATTTTGTGTCTCTCTTGCTCTCAAAGCTCAAGTTCTACATCTTGAGAGCATCAAGCCTTCGCGCACCCGCTCTCCCGCCGTAGTTCACGAGAGCGAAGTTGCGCCGTCGCGTGGCTCCCGCATCCGCGTCGTCGACGCACTCCTTTCAAAGGGAAGCATCCTAATTCCTATAGAAGCTTAGGTTAAAATTACTTTGTTGGCTCTATAGGATTACTTGTTTATTTTATCCTTGTTATTTGGTTGGGAATTCGCTTTGCGAATTCCCGTCTCCTTCGAGGGACAAAATCCTTCTCGTGGAGAGAAGGGGTTGAGGAACGCTACCCTCGAACTTGTACCGTGGTTGTAATTGAGGTTGAATCACCCTCGTTTAAAGTGATTCGTTTAGTGGATTTTGATCAACTTGGTTGATCGAAAAATCCTAACTCGAGAGGGTTAGGTGGTGGTTTTCACCCGGTTTGGATTTCCACCTAAAAATACTTGCGTACTTGTGTGATTGTCTATTTTGTGAGATTGTTTATATTTATTTCCGCAATTATTACGTCACCCCCTCCTAGTAGGAAATTTCAGAGGTAACTACCAACTAAGGTAGAAATTCATTTCCTAAGTGGTGTCAATTGATTTCGGTCCTGAAATTTTGAGACAAGAAATGACTAACACAAATAGTCATGTCAGCCATTGTGTATATCCACAGAGGAGCCGGAGAGTTGGACATATACAAAATTTAGTCATCGAAATCATTATAGCAAGTGCTAAAATAATTATTGAGTTAGAGGTCGAAGATGATGACATGGATGATGTCGACAAACAATTGTAGCAAGCAAGGTATACACTAAACCATTGCTTGTAGGATTTGCAAACGTTTCAATCACATAAATAAAACATATTTGTCACAGCAACATCGGATGAGAACAGGAGATGGGTGCCCGACAAGGTAGTAAGAAGGAACTTCCACGCACAAATAATTAGACAAGTGAAAAAGATAAGTTGCTGATAAGACTTCTCAGTGACCACTACGAGAACGACTTCGTTAATGGGCCGTTCACTAGAATAGGATGGATTGACATTGTTCAGGAGTTCAACTCCGATAGCGATCTCACCTACAACAAAGACCAGTTGCAGAACCGCTTCAAGACTTTGAAGAGGGAGTACAACGCTTTTGTTGCACTCACAAACAAGAGTGGGTGGAGTTAGGATGACCGAAGGAAATGTCTCATCCCTTACAATGAGGTTGGTAAAGTTTACAATTCAATTGCCATGTTTGTCAATCAGAAATGGTGTTCTACGTGAAACATGTTATGTAACTGCAACTTCCAGAGCATCTTAAGAAGCTCCGTGGATGATCATTCCCTTACTATAAGGAATTGGAGATTGTTACAGGTAGAGATAATGCTAGGGGAGTAAATGCTACATCCAATCTTAGGCAAGTGAACGGAGAGGATTTTGTTGATTACAAAGGCGAAGTTGAAGTGAATTTGTCTCAAATTAATTTCTCCATCAACGAAACTACATCAATGTCCTCACAGGCTGCCAATGTGAGAAATGCTTCCTCCCAATGAGCACCAACCGAACCAACCATTGCGTAGGTTGTTGAAAAGGGAGTACATGTTATGGCAAACTCGCCATCAGCGATAGGGAAGACAAAGTCCATTGGATCCACATCCAAAAGCAGTGGGAAGCGACATCGTAGCGTGACCTCCAATTCTGAAGGAGTTGAGAAGGTTGCGACAATGATGGATGAGTGCTTGCAATTTAGCAAGAGCAAATGACTTCGTAAAGTTGAAAGAGGCAAGATTAATGAATGTGCTTATAATTAGTGTCGATGCTACCGAACCTCGGAGTTCGTGAGAGGTCCAGGATAATTGCCTAGTTGAAGGATGCATCATTTAAAGATATCATAAGGGTTTTCCTACATGGTACTCCGGAGGATATGTTGGAGTTAGTCCGGATGGTCACGAATCGAGATAAGTGACTGCATGGTAGTCTGCTTGGTATGTGCTTTATGAGTGTAATGGAGATAGTCAGTGGTTGGTCTTCTTCTATAGAGTTCTAGTTCACCTGGGTTGTCCTCTATTGGAGGTGTGTCATATCTTTGTCATTGTTCAATACAACAACCAAGTATTTTCCCACACTAAGTGGGGTCGGCTATATGGATTCTTTGCCTCCATATTAATGTATCTATCATGTTCTTGTATGAATAGCACATCGTAATGGACGACTTATTCAATCTTATGTTTTCCATAGCTTGTTAATAGATGGAAGACTCTGGTTGTTCATTGGATAGTGATGAAGTTAGAGATGCAATAATGGGTGCCATGTTCGAAGAAACAATGCATTATGTTGTTGATGAACTGGAACATAATACACCTATTCCGTGTGTACGTAAACACACAGGTGACTTGAAGGGATTGCGGTTGGTGAATAGTATTCTAGAATGGCACCATGACCGACCAATTGATATGTTTCGAATGGAGTTTTCAATTCAAGTTATAAGACATGTTACTTGATAGGAAGTACTTAAAACCCACTAAGGAGATGCATCCAAATGAGGCACTCGTAATTTTCCTATATGGGGTGAGTCAGGGAGCTACAAATCAAAATATGCAGGCCCGATTCGAAAGATCGTAAAGAACAATAAGTAATTACTACAAAGGAGTTGCCCAAGCTATCAAAAAGCTCCTATTTGAGTTCATTTCTTTTCCCGATCACTCCGTACCAGTTCCGGCTAAGATAAGGAAGAACAGGAAGCTTTACCCATTTTTCAAGGTAACCCTCTATAGTTCCTAATTTGGTATGGTGCGATTGTTCGTTTACGATATATCACATGTTTGTCCTTGCCAACACTGTCATTGCAAGATGTCATTGGGGCAATTAGAAGAACACATGTTGAGTTATGTGTGAACCCAACGAAAGCTGGTAGGTATCGAAACAGGCATGATTGGTGTTCTTTGAACATTATGTGCATTGCATCATTAGATATATCGATACAGTTGATAATGAAAATACACGATTTGTTAATTAGGTAATTTAGTGTCGTTGCAACGCGTAAATCCACTTTCGCTTTTAAAATTTATAACCTAGATAGGGGAGTATCTAAGATCGTCCGAGGCCAAATGTTTGCAAAATTATGTCTCTTGCTTGGAAATCAAACTCAACTTTCTTTTTGGTCTTTTAAATATATAATTTTTATGTTTTGAAATAATGAAGGCAAAATGTGAATTATTGTCGGAAAAGAAACTAACACCTACAATCACTAAGCTAAAACCTAAGTGACAAATATGAGCCCTCCCTAAGCTCACTCTAGGCACGTGGAGGCCTAGAGTAATTAGGAAGTGGAAGTGAAAAAGTGCTAGAACAAAGATAAAGCAATTGCAATAGAAAATGAAAAGGCAAATTGATTTAGTAGAATTTGTATTTTACAAAAACATGTAGAGGAATGCTTCTACTTAAAATGGAAAATATAAAAGCAATAAAAACACAAATCCTCTTGCAAAATTTGGTGAAGGGAGTCATCTTGCTCCAAGCCTAGCTGCTCCTTGACTTGAAAAGAAGGTCTCCTCCTTCCTTGAATGCTCCTCCAAGGTGGATGCTCTCCACCTCAATTCTTTCCTCCAAGGGTGGGAGTGCACCACCCTTTCTCCTCCAATGCCTGGCCGTCCTCCTTGATGTGGAATGCTCCTTCTTGGCATGGCACAAAGGGAAGGAATGGGGAGAAGAAGGCACCAAGGGGGCGGGTGATATGAGTCCTAATCTTCTTCTCTACTCCTTGGTCGTAGGTTTAGGTGGAAGTAAGGTGGAAATTATCTAATGGAGGATGAAGAAAATGGTGGTAGGTGATGGGTTTTTATAGAGTGGGATGGGGGTAGGGTTGGCGTGAATAGGTGGGGGGCTAGAATGATGTTTGGTGGTGGTTATGGGTGGTTAAGTTAATCCTAGGGCTAGGGTTAAGTGGTGCCACCTAAGGGGTGCTAAGGGGGGTAGTTATGGCTGGCCAAGGGGCACCTAAAAGTGGCACCAACCATGGAAGGGTGCCATGGGTTGGCACCAACTTGAAGTCTTCTAGAAGGAGGGTGAGGTGTAAGGTGGATAGGGCTTGGAAGAGGTAGGTGTAGGGTGTAGATGGGAGGTTATTTTGGCGCCAAAAGGAGGGGGTTCTAGAAGCTTAGTTGGCGCCAAAATAGGTGTCTTTTGGAAGGAGGTGAGGGTGAAAAGGTGGCTAGGGTTGGCGCCAACTTAGGGGTGGACTAGGCTAACTAGGTGGGCTTAGGGTTAGGGTTGATTGGTGGAGCTAGTTTGGTGGGGTTTTAAGGTGGTAAATGCCAAGGGAGTTGGAGCCTAGCTAAGCTAAGCTAGCTTAGCTAGTAATGGAGTAGAGGAAGAGGCAATGGGAGCTAAGGTTTGTGAAGAGGAGCTGGACAGAAGACTAAAGCTAAACTGGAGCTGGCAGCTGCTGAAGAGGATGGCATGGAGCTACTTTAGCTGACTTAGCTTGCTAGTTCTTTGCTAATTGCTAAGCCAAGCTAAAGTAAGCTAGCTTCTACCACAAAGAGCTGAGGTGAGCTGGATCTGGTGGTCCCGGGGAGGATCAAGCTGGTTGAGGCAGCTAGGGTAGCTTAGCTCAACTGAGTTGAGCTAAGCTAAGTCCCCGGGAGCTGGACTTGAGCTTCCTGAGCTGAAATGAAGTCATCTTCAGCTGGCTGGAGTTGAGTGGAGCTGGATGTAGCTGGACCTGAGCTAAGGTGAACTCCAATCAACTCAACTAAGCTAACTAGAGCTCCCTGTGGTCTAATGGGAGCTGAGATGAGCTAGACTCAGCTAAGTTGAGCTAGATCTGAGCTGAGTTGAGCTAAAGTGAGCTAAGAAGAGCTCTCTTGAGCTGCCATTCAGCTGAGATGAGCTAAATGGAGTTAGGATGAGCTAACCCTAGTTTAGGTGAACTGAATTCCAGCTATGGTGAGCTAGATCAAGCTGAGTTCCAACTGGTGAGAGCTTCTCCTTCACCAGTTGCCTTCCTGAGTGCTAGGGTTCTAAGAATCTGGCAATCTGTATATCCCTAACACTCACAAAAATACATTAAAAAGACAACAAAAAGTTCAATGCATGCCTAACCTAATTAATGCCTAAATGCAGCCCAAAAAAATCATTTGCAGAGCAAGCAAAATCCTAAGAGCTAGGTTTGTTTTAATGCAAAAGAATGATGATAAACTGGCGTTTATCAACAATACGTTACTACTAATTGGGAAGGATTTGCTGCTAACATGACGGTACTTCGATAGGTTGTTCAAGAAGACAGTATTCCCGTACCACTAGGTTAGGTGTATCTTGTGGATTGTAGATATGCAAATACCGATCAATTTCCCACACCATACAGAAATGTCACTTACCACATCACCGAATATAACTTAAAGGGTTCACGAAACAGATATCGAAATAAGAAAGAGTTGTTCAACCATCATCATACGAAGATTAGGAACTGCGTTGAGAGGTGTTTAGGTGTCTTCAAGAAAAGATTTATATATTTGAAGTATCCTACGTTCTATTTAGATGAAGTCCACCTAAACGTCATTGCATGCTGTGTCATTTACAACTTATTGAGAGATGTAGGATGCGATGAATTTTATAACAAGAACATGGAAGCAACACCTACCAAGATCATATACTTGGCAGTCGATCAGTCCCTAAGACAGATAACCCTGGTGACACAACTCTTAAGCCTTCGATAACATTAAATCAAGCAGATATACGATGAGGGGGACAAATAAGGGAGTCAATTGTCGATATCATGTGGGAGAAATTCAAAATGAGAAATGCACGTGTTTAAGGGGCTCTAAAGAATGTCGTAGAATTGCATCACCTTCATTTTTATATACTCATCATATATAAATTCTAGATCTAATATATAAGAATGTTATAGAGCCGATATAACATGAGAGCATGAGTTCGATGAGTATTTCTTATTCTATCTTTTTTACATCTTCACGATTTATTCTACACCCCTATGACCTTTGCATCACATTATTGATATTTTAGGGATGGAAACCGCTCCTTACGAAAGGGGAGAATGCCTCTACTATGAACCATGCAAGCTTATTTTTGAGAAGCATAACCCAACAAATAAGAAAACTTTAGACCATCTATTTTACGTGTGCCCTTAGGAAAAGGACATCTCTGTCTACACGACAACGTCCATCATCAGCTGATCCCATCCATGGGATTAACGTACTGCACTTAATCCATTACATGAAGGGATGCAACCTGAAACAAGTTGCAAGGTCATATTTTGCAAATTTCTCGTCAATGAAGGCTAAGCACAACTTCCTAAGCCTCTTGTATGATAAGCTGGAGGCAGTATGTTGTTGTCCCCACAACACGATGGTAGATAGCACGCAAGCAGAGTTAGAGCAAGTTAAGTTCGAGTTGGCACAAATGAAGGCAAAAGATGATGAATTGGAGATTGAATGCCATGATTTACTAGCTCGCATCAAAAACATCCATTTAATTTAATTCCAATGTCATATGTAGCATTTTACTTTTACCATGGACTGTTAGCATTGTAGGCTATGAACGCATTACTTATTAGTATTCTTTCTTATGTCTATGGACTATCATATCATAACATTATACACAGACTTGTACGGTTCATATTACAAAAATTATTGTTCCATCGTTGCCAAATTATGTTAGGATAGTACTTTCATTAAATTTGTTACCATACAGGCATATCTATATCTCGAGGGATGTCGACACATGCAAGGAGCTGCCTCTGTGGACTTTCCTGCGAGGTTATCTTAGAGGAAGATGGAAGAAAAGTAGATGCAATCTTAGATAGTCTGCTACAAATGCCCTTATGGAAAGATCGTAAGAGAAACCTTCTCTTCCAGTATTTCATTTCTTTATAGTACGTAACAAATAACTTTATTTTAGGGATGCGATTTTCCTAAGTCTTCTCTCCAGTTCAAGCCAAGTCCAAAATCACGGGAGGTGAAGTTAAATTTCATAACATGCATGTATTCCGATGTATGCTGCGAGCTCATACAGGAGAAGAGGAAAAGGATGGAATTAGAACAACAATATAACGCTTCCCAAGAATATATTTTTATACTAAATAGGAAGTACGATGTTTTAAATGATCGTTTCACAAAGAATCCGTAGGATTTGCAATAAGATTTGCCTTCCTATACGCCTAATAATTTGATACTTAAACTTTCCATGGATTATATATGTACACATATGTAAGGGTTGATCTATGTAGGGTAACATGAACATTAAATGAGATAACTTATATTGAAATGAATAATGTCGTTACATTGCAACTTCTACCATGCCATTGAAATCATTTTTTAACAATTCTGACAACTCTTTCAAATTTAGAATGGCACCAAGGGCATGGATTGAGGAAGAAGACGAATGCCTTCTGAGGACCTTGAGAAACCTAAAATTTAATGGGGAGTTCATTCATAGTTCATTCACAAGGACTACTTGGTTCATCACTAAAGAACACAAAATTTCATTTCGAGGAGGCCATTCCAATGCATGTAATTCAAAGTTGGAGGAGATTTCTTAGAAATATCTATAGGTTGATCATCAATCTGTTGAGAGACCCTAGTTGGCACTGAAATGATGCACACAATGTCATTATTCCAGTTGGTCCTATCCAATGAGATTATGTACGATATCAATTACTCAAAGTTTATCATTTAATCAACATCTTGTAAAGCTTCTAATTTCTTTCCATTTCGTAGATTGGAGTGAAGTACAAAAGGTTGCGTGATTATCAATTCCCTTTCATGGAAATCTTCGAAGACCTGATAGATTAGGGTTGCCATGAAGATGTCCTCGGAAACTACACCGAGCCTTTCATGGAAATCTTCGAGGACCTGATGGATTAATATTCTTCTCTATGTGTTTTTCAATACTATGTCTGTTAGTAGTTCTCTATGTTGGTCGTTGTTGGTACTATATTGTACTGTATGCCTATTTCATAACTATGTCGTACTTGATGTCGGTACTTATCGATGTATGTGACTATTTATGAATGGTTATATTAACTGGTTAGATATTTCTATATTTGCTTCTTATGAATTTCCTTTATTACTATCATTTTTAATGTTCTTTCCTACATGAAGATAATTGAATTCTGATGTAATTTTCTTTACTACCAATTACATGTACAAGATGCATTGCAAAGAGAGTTTAATTCATATATGCAATGATAAAAGCTTCAAACACTTGAGGGAAAAGATATTATACTTGGATGGTCCTGGTTTGGCTGCCTAGTGAGTAAACAAGGCAACCTCGGGAAAATGTGTTCACATAGTTAAGATGGTTGTATTATAGCAACCCTATGCAACACTATATTCGAGGGTAAATTGTGTTTGCATGGCATGAACAGCTATGACGCAGCAACCCTATGCAAACCAATTTTCAAGGGATAACTGATTTACACCATCCGTTAATAGATTTTGCCCAATGACAAGTGTTGACTATTAAATTAATGGAGCAACCTGAGCCTACTATATTACTCAATATATGTTGCGCTTCCATGGAATACTACATATCGAAATAACACAGTTAGACAATTTTTATTTACCAATATTACCTTTTTAAAATCGTTCATCATTACATAATGACCTTCATTTTTCCATGCAGCCTTACTTTAGTACTTTTAGCAATGCACAACAACCATTAAGCGGTACGTTAATTGTTATATCTATATTCCTCATTTACTGCTTTTCTAATTTCTACTTTCCTCTGATTCGTTATATTTCATTTTGTATAGTATTTCTTAATTTTATCATGTATGCTATGGCAATATCCTTCAACACATAATTATTATTAAAGTTATCATGCAATTACATAATACTTCCCTCATCAACAATTAATTATTACTTCAAATCCATTACTTACTATTAACATATTTAATAATGGATTGATAATAATTTAGCTAATGAATTCAATACCATCCTTATTTTACTATTGAATTATATTTGTAATTACTGAATGCTTAATCTTAGGCACGTTAACATAATCTACCAAATTCAATTATACTCACTATATAATTATAAACAATATTACCATTTCTCCACATGAAATAAATATAACCAAAAATATAACCACCAACCAAGGGGTAAACTAGTCAATTCCCAACTTATCCCCCATACTAACTCTCATTCACAAGTAAACACCTCCGCTTTACATCACAGAATAACCCTCATTCCTATCCACCCTTCAATAAACACAAACACAGGTTATCCCCTCTTCTTAAGTAAACAGCTTTGGGGATTATCCCTTGTTGCAAACCAGTTATCCCGACTTAGCTATCCCCTGTGGTAAACTAATCCTAAAGGATAAAGCTACATACGTGAGTGTCGTGTATCAGTCTTAAGCAGAAGCAGATTGGCTAGTTGATTGATGTGCATCCCGAAATGTGGTGATGAGAAATAATTTTCTACCCTCAAAACAACCCCATCATGCCAGACTATACTGGTGTCCAATGGGCAGCATTCCTCCATTGCTGGTTAAGGGGAGGTATACGTGGTTGCTCACATGAAATTGAAGAATGTCCTAGCTCCAGATTTCCCTCTGAGCCTACTCTCCATCAGTTGAATTGCAAGGAGGTATTTAATGTGTTATCTCTGACATTCCAAGATATTCTAATAGGACACTATTGGTTGTAGGCTTGCAGCTGAGAAGGTGGTGTCTTCCATCTTTTACAGTCACCCTATGCAAATCATGTCTCTCTTCCATCAGGAGGGACTTCTAGCTACCTGTGGCACCTTCAATTTGGTCATCTTTCTATGCATAGTCTTTGAAGGATGCTACTGCAAATTCCACCAACAAGCATCTTCCAATGTGAAGCATGCCAACTTGCCAAACATCACAGCAATATATTCTTAAGGAACCAACATCAAAGTTCTGAAGCTATGCTTCAATTACTCCACCTAGACATTTTGGGACCTGACAAAACATTGAATCATATGGGATAGATTTTATTTAGTGGCAGTGAATGATTTCTCTAGCCTCACTTGGACATTTCTTTTGAAATCCAAGTTCGAAGCTGGTGATATGATTAAGGCATTCCTAGTAGAGATTAGAAATCAACTAGCAATGTGAAGATCATTCAATCTAGCAATGCATTAGAGCTTTGTACCAACTCCCTTCATCTCTTCTATTAAGAGCATGAAATCATCCACTAAATAAGTTGCCCCTACAAGTCACACCAAAATGGCATGGCAAAAAGAAAGCATCAACATATCTTAGATGTTGCAAGGGCTCTCTTAATACAGAACACTGTACCAACTACATACTGAGGAGATGCAGTGCTGACAGCTTTTTACCTCATAAATCATATGCCATCTACAATTCTCGATGAGTAGGTTCCTTCTTCCGTCTTGTTTCTGACTGTGAATTGTTTAGGATGTCACCCAAGGTTTCGACTGTGTGATATTTGTACATCTTCATGGGCCCAACAGAGATAAGCTCTCCCTACACGCAATCAAGTACATCTTTCTAAAATACTCAAAAATCCAAAAGGGGTACCAATGTTATGACCTGATTAGTCGATGCTGCTGTCAGTGTTGATGTTACTTTCCATAAGTTAGTTTCTTACTGTTCTACAATTGGCTCTCAAATTAGCACTCCTACACCCAAAGGTGTAGCTATCATTTCGCTTCCAATACCTCATATGCACCACAAAAGCAGCCACTCGAGAGTCCTCCAAATAGCCGTCCTAACAGCATGTTCAAAATGATCTACTCTTGTCGCCTGATTTAGCAAGAAAAGCTAGCTCACCCTGCCTCCATTCCTAAGTACCCTCTCATACATCTGAGGGGAGTCCTATACCTGGTGATATAGAGACCATCCCTGCTTCTCAAGGAAATTTCTGATATACCACAGCAGCCCACGAGTACAGCAATTGAAGATTCTGATGATTCTCATAATGATAGATTTGATATGCCCATTGCCTTACGAAAGGGCACTCGATCGTGTACTATGCATCCGATCTCTAAGCACGTTAATAGCAAACTTGTCTTCTCAGTATAAGAGTTTTATCACCGCACTCTCTAACATGCAGGTACCTACTATGCATCAGCAGACAATTAGTGATCCAAATAGTGTAAGGACATGAAGGATGAGATGTTTGCACTTATGTCGTGCACAACACGCAGCACCCTGAAGTCTTGTTAAGCCACCCTCCAGTGCAATAGTGGTTGGATGTAAGTGGGTCTTCACAATAAAGTAACATCCAGATGACTCCATTGAGAGGTACAAAGCTCGTCTTGTTGCCTAACGTTATGCCCAGACGTACACCATAGATTACTTTAACACTTTCTCCCTTGCAACACAGATGCCTACAATTTTAATTCTCATCTCCGTTGTCGTTCATCGGGATTTGCCACTCTATTAGTTAGATGTGAAGAATGCATTCCTTTATGATGATCTCCCAAAGGAAGTGCATATGCAACAACCCCCTAAGTTTGAGTCTGAGAGAGTGTACCAAAGTTTGCAAACTACACGAGAATCTGTGAACTCAAGCAAAGTCTAAGGGCATGGTTTCAAAAGTTGTTTACGCTTGCTAACAAGATTAGGTTCAAAAGATCCACTACATGTCATTCTCTTGTATGGAAAATTGACAAAAGGATCATCATGATGTTGGTGTATGTGGATGATATCATATTAACCGGCGATGATACACAAGGAATCAAGACGATCAAGGAGTTCTTGGCCAAGTACTTCATTCTGGACTTAGGGTCTCTTTAATACTTCATTGGGATAAAGGTAGCTACAAATGCACGTGGAGTACCTCTTTCCCAAAGGAAATATGTGATAGATCTTCATAAGACAGGCATGTTACGTGCGAAGCCTACCTCTATCCTCATGGATCCGAGTATACATCTCTACAAAAATGACTCAAGACAACCAGACGCTAAGCAATTCAAGAGCCTAGTAGGAAAATTGTTGTATGTTAACAGCCTAATATCTCCCTTGCAGTGAGCGAGGGGAGTTAATTTATGGATAAGACAAGGGTATACTAGGATGATGCAACAATGATTCTCAAGTACCTGAAGTCTGCACCCGGGAAAGGCTTACTATTTACCAGAGGTAGTTCTTTAGATGTTGTGGCCTACACAAATGCAGATTATGCAGGATATCCTAATGATAAAAAGTCTACTACAAAATTATGTACTTTTGTTGGGGATAATCTGATTACATGGCAAAGCAAGAAGCAGACTATGGTAACCAGATCAGGTGTTTAGTCTGAATATAGGGCGATGACCTAAACCACTTCTGAGTTCATGTGGATCTGCTCTATCCTTGGAGATCTTTATGTTCCTATACCTGACCCTATGGAGATGAAGTGTGATAACAAAGCAATCCTCTTCATTGTTAAGAATCTAGTCTTCCACGAAAGCACAAACCACGTGAAAGTAGATTGTCGTTACACACGCGACATGATCTAATAAGGGTTTATTTGCATTTCTCATATGGCTTCTGCAGACCAAACGGCTGATATGTTCACCAAGGCACTACCTCGCGCTTCATTTGATCAATGTTGTTCCAAGCTAAGACAGCTAGATATTTGTTTTAGTTTGAGGGAGACTATGAAGAGAGATGAGCATTCTTCCTCTTATATTTGATAGTTCAATTGGATGAAATGATTCAAATCTCATTAGAAACCCTAGGGCTATCTTATATAGTGAGAGACCAAAAGGGTGGAAGTACATAAAAATCCCTGAGTAGCAAACCAAACCCAATAGCCATACAACAACGAAAAAAAGAAATAAAAAAAATATGCTAGCACTCCCCCTCAAGTTGGAGCATAGATATCTATCATGCCCAGCTTGGATACACATAAATCAAATAGAGATCTGGCTAAGGGCTTAATAAAGATATCAGCAATCTACTCCTCAAATGTGACTGGTGTGGCATAAAGCAACCCCTTCTACATGACGTCTCTGGTGTAGTAATAGTCAACCTCAACATGCTTCATCCTCTCATAAAATGCTGGATTGTTGGCAATAAAGCAACTGCTCTATTATCGCATCTCATCTCCATCAGGCTAAAAAACTGTATCTGCAAGTCAGTAAGCAGGGATCTGATCCACATCATCTCTATACTGGTCAAAACCATGGCCCTGTACTCAAACTCGGCACTAGATCTCGCAACTGTGCCCTGCTTCTTGCTCCTCCATATAATCAAACTCCCTACTAGATAGGTGCAAAACCCAGTAGTGGATTTGCGATCCACATGACATCCAACATAGTCTGCATCAGAGTACCCAACCAAAGTCATGGAAGACCCCTTGGATAAGAGAAGACCCTTCCCAAAAACCTTCTTAATGTATCTGAGCACCATCAATGCTACATCTCAGTGCTAGCGTATTGGCTTGGCCATAAACTAACTCAGTTTCCCTACTACAATGGAGATGTCTCGCCTCGTAATAGTGAGGTATAGCAACTTGCCCACAAGTTGCCTGTACTGCCTGCTGTCCACCAACCGTGCATCCTCATCATATAGTGGCATCTTGGGGTTCATAGGAATATTGGCTTTCTTGACCCCAAGCATGCCAATCTCCTGCAAGATGTCCAAAGCATATTTCCACTGGGATAAGACCACACCCTTTTTACTGTGAGCAACCTCAATACCGAGAAAGTACCGTAAAGCTCCCAAGTCCTTCATGGCAAACTGCTCTGCTTAGATGCACTTAATCTCAGTAACACCATGCTCATCATCTCCTGTGACAATCAAGTCATCAACATAAACAAAAAATACCACCATACCTTGTCCAGTCCTCCTGACAAAAGAAAAAAGTCAGCTGTCAACCTCCTAAATCCAGCTACCCCTACAACCTGCGATAGTCTCTAGAACCAAGCTCTAGGACTCTGCTTAAGGCCCTAAATGGCTTTCTGTAGTCGACATACACACACCCCCTGAGCATCAAAAACCAGGCGTCTGCTACATATAGACTTCCTCTTGGAGATCTCCATAGAGGAAGACATTCTTCACATCCAGCTGATGTAAAAGCCAATCTAACTGAACTGTCACTGCAACCAGCACTCGTACAGTAGAAAATCTGGCAACTGGTGAGAAGGTGTCAAAGAAGTCAACTCCATAAGTTTGGGTGAACCCCTTTGCCACAAGGCGTGCTTTATATCTAGCAACACCGTCATGGGTTGACCTTCACAGTGAATATCCATCGACAGTCAACAAGGGTAGCACTAGCAGGAGGTGGAGTTCCCAAGTCCCACGGCCTCTAAGAGCAGTCATCTCATCCTCCATAGCTGCCTGCCATTTTGGATCAAGTATGGCCTTACGATGAGTTGTCAGAATCTGAGTAGTAGCTAATGCCTGAGTAAATCAAGCAAACCCGGGGGTCAAGCCATCAATGGCAAGTGCCCCAGCAGTAGGATAAGTAGTACAAGTCCGTAGTCGCTTCCAAATGGCTGTCGGAACATCAAAATCATCACATGCTATATCATATGTCCTGTCCCTATGATCATCACGTGGCAAACATGCGTCAGTGTCTAAAGGACTCACCTGAGAAGCTGATGGTGAAGGCGAGGGTTGGGGTCTGTGATAAATAGTATGAGGGTGGGCATATGTCTAAAGTGACTCAGTCAGCCGAGGAAAGGGATGCATAGCATAAAGTGGTGGTGGTGCAGTAGGGACAAGAATTTCAAGGAAACTCCCAAAACGAATAGGCGTATATGGCATAGGTGCTATATCACCCTCAGGAAGCATCTCAGCTGCAATCATAGAAAAGAAAGGTACTGGCTCCTTATGAAAGGAAACATCTATTGAAACATAGTGCCGAGAAGTACATGGATCAAAACACAGATGCCCTTTTTATTTTTGGGTATGCCCAAGAAAGACACACTTAACTGCTCTTAGTGCTAGTTTATCCCAACCCAGTTCCAACAAATGGACAAAGGCAACACAACCAAAAGTCCGAGGGGTGATGTGAAACAGGGGTCGATCAGGATACATAACCTGCAAAGGAATCCGTTCATGTAATGCGGCATTAGGCATCTAATTGATCAAAAAACATATAGTCAAAACAGCGTCACCCCAATAGAGAGAGGGGACGGAATGGTGAATCAACAAAGTGCGAGTACCATCAAGAATATGGCGATGTTTCCTCTCAGCAACATTATTTTGCTAAGAGGTATGAGGACAAGTCTCATGAATAATGCCACAACTAGAAAAGAAACTGCGCAAATGCATATTACAAAACTACAAGGCGTTATCAGAACGAAAGCACTTCACCAAACAAGAATGCTGAGTTTTTATTTCTTTAATAAAGTTCTCAATGACTTGTCCCACATCAGACTTATTTTTCAAAAGGAATATCCAAGAGATACGAGAAAAGTCATCAACTAAAATAAGATAATATTTATTTCCAAATCGATCAGGAGTACAACTGGAACCCCACACATCCATATGAATCAAATTAAATATAGCAACAAATAAAACAAAAGTAGAACTGGAAAAACTAATCCTATGGTACTTGCCAAGCTGACAAGCATCACAGGTGAGAACAATAGTGGATGGTATGTGCGGTAGAACATGTCTAAGGCAATCAATGGGTAGGTAGCCAAGGCAATGGTGCCACTGGAGAAGAAACTCAGTAGAAGCAAGGCCTTGGGTAGTAGAAGCAATAATAGCAATACGACTCAAATAGTACACCTCATGTTCCTCACACTCCACCAATCGTCTTCCCAGTGAATGTCCTGCAAGGCACAAGAAGACGCATCAAAAATAGCTCAATAGTTCATATCTCTAGTGATACTGCTAACAAACAATAAACTCAAAGAAAAATCAGGCACATAATAAACATCTGCTAGTCTCAAAGTAGGAGATAAAGACATCTCCCTTGCCAACAAAGTAGCGAGTGTCTCCCATCTGCCACCTGTATTATCCTGGCAGGTGTAACAAGTGCTAACTGAGACAAAGAGCCTCTATCGCCACATAGGTGCGTGGATGCACCAACATCAATCAACCACTCACCAGAAGACAAAAGTGATAACATACCAGTCGCAGGTGTCTCTGAAGAGGTGGCAATAACCGCAGTGTCTAAAGTCTGAGAAGATGCCTGAGTCAATTGAATAATCTGCTACCGCAAAGTCTCAATCTCTGTGCTCAAGAAACTAATATCAGAATCATAAAGGGCTACATCGGAAATCTCAGCTGCCTGATTGGCCACAGGTGGCCTACCATGCTTTTGCCAGCATATAGCCTCAGAGTGACCAAGTATGCCACAATAGGTACACGGAGTCCTAGTACGTGTATCGGAAGAGAGTCTACGTCCACGACCACGTGCAGGATAGGTGGTACCCCTGCCACAGCCAGGGATCGCAGCCAGTGCGAACGACTGACCAATAGAGTCAAAAGGAGTGCACAATGCAACTCTGCTAAGTCTACTATATGCTTCCTCTGGGGTAGGAAGCTTAGGAGCGGTGAGAATCTAATCTCTGGTTGCCGCATACTTAAGTCTAAGGCCAGCCAAGAAAAAAGAGATAGCCAATTGTCTCCTAAAATTCCTCCAGGACTCACAGGCACACCCTAGCAAGTCAGAGTAATGTCTCTCCAACATTCCCTTCATGAGGGAGTAGTACTGTGACAACGTGCATCCCTACTGACGCAAGTAGAAGTCATAGAAGACCTGAAAAACTCATGCAGAGTTCTTAGCATGTGAATAGGTGTCACACAAAGACTCTTACATCTACTTTGTTGTAGTATAGTATACAATCTCATCTCCTATTCAGGGAATAATCGTCTGCATCAGCCATGCACAAACCATGGCATTGTCACTGTCCCAGTTGGCATTTGTGTCAGTTTTATTTTCAAGCTTCGGATCTGTAAGAATATGGCTCTTCTTTTGACCCCTAACGGTCATAAGAAAGGTCTAGGACCACCGCGGGTAGTTCGTCTCATCCAACTTGACGACAGGACCAAAGAACGGGTTCTTAAGTACCCCGATGTCTGAAATAGAGCCCGAAGACACATCAGACTGATCATCTGAAGCCATCTTCTCAATCCGGAAGCCTTGATCAAGTGTTTATCACCAAGATATCATCAAAAACTAAAATCGAACAAACTCAGGTCTACATTGCTGACAAAAAGCCTCCTTGGACGAATGTTGGACTCATCCGGGTGTAAGGAGAACACCCGAGATGGCCCCAAGAAGGCCTAGGCTCCCTCTCGTAGCGACTACAGGGATGCAGCCCCTAGATCAGGGCGAGAAGCCCTTCACAGTCACCGCATATGGCCTGCACAGGGACCAAGGCACCCTGCGCAGCCTCCGTCGCCACTCTGCGTCGCCTGTCGCCACCACAGATGGTCGCCACAACCCCGCAGCGCCGCCTCTAAAGATCATCGCCGCCGCAGATGATCGTCGTAGCCCCACCGACTACTGCAGTAAGGCCAGCGTCGCCGCAACACCGCAGCGAGGGCTACTATGCGCCGGGCATCGCTGCTGCCGCCGCCGCCACCAATGGAGAGAGACCCAAGCACCAACGCTAAGGAAGAGAGAGAGGAGATTGGGATGAGGTGGTAGGGTTTAAGAGGCCTTAAGGAGTGGGATACCTAGAGCCACAATCTAGGACCGGTGCTCTGATACCAAATTGGATGAAATGATTCAAATCTCATTAAAAACTCTAAGGCTTTCTTATATAGAGACCGAAAGGGTGGAAGTACATAAAAACCAAACCAAACCCACTAGCCATACAACGAAAAAAAGAAATAGAAAACATATGTTAACAAGTTCTTTTTTATTTTATTATTTTTTCTTAAGGACTTGCCTGTAATAGCTCCCTAGCCTCTCCCTGTATATAAGGAGATCTAGGGTTTCTATAATGAAGTGAACAATCATTTTTCTCCTTAACAACAGTCTTCATTATGCCTTGTCGAGTGGATTTTCATCCTTCAAGCTAGGCTTGCAATTTGCTTCTATCAGGGTAAAGATTAGTTTACACCTAAGTTTTTCAGTCTCTTGCAACAAATCAACCACATTATTCTTTTAACATGAAATAAGAGATCTTTAAACTTAGCCACTTTAGTCCCAAGAAAAGCCTTTAATTTTTCCAAATCTTTTGTTTCCAATTCACTTACATGGCATCCTTTAGTTTAGTGATTTCATCCTCAATATCGCTAATCACAACCACATATTCACATAAACCAACATGAGGGTTATTCCCTTCTCAAACTTCATAACAAATGAGGTGTAGTCGTTATTGCATTGTCAATCCCCCAAATTTTGTATGGCAACTTTAAGGCTCTCAAACACTACTTAAACCAAAGAACATCATGAGCTCAACACTCGCCATTTAATTTGTAACTTGATAACATATGCCTATAGATTTCTTACTACAAGTATAGATTGAAGGTATTTTTCACATCTAAACGGAGCAATTGCCAAGAATATCAATAGTAAGGGCCAAGATAACTTTAGCAATAGATAAGCATTCCATATTTTCTAGTGAAGCTTTTTACCACGAACCTTGCCTTTTACAAATCAATAATCCCATCACATTTGTGATAATTGCATATGTCATCTTTGACCCCATAATAGTAGTGTTTTTTAAACAACATTGACTACATTGTCACATTCTTCACAAGCACCTTCATTTCTTCTTATATGAATTTGTTAAGAAATTAACAATGTGAAAACAAACAATAATATCAAAGCACGATAATAAGAAATACTTGAGTTTACGTGAAAACCACACTGACGAAGAGTAGGGAGAAAGTCACGAGAGAAGACCCCGATAGAGCGAGATATTTCTATTCTTAAAGATAAATGAGGGGGTACAATAGCCTATTTACAGGCTCCCACACACCACACTTTTCTTCACTCCACTATGTGGTACTAAATGTACCACTACAATAGACCACATCTCTCCACGCTTGAAGCTAGAGCATGGCATGCTCAGGTTGCACAATAGATATCCCCACTCTACAAAGCAAAAACAAACACACCATAAATCAAACAATGTTGTCGAGTCATGACTTCCTCATGGCCCTTATGTCATCAACTTTGCATCCTCAAAAAAAGTTGCCGGGTCACACTGTCTTATGTCACCAACTTCTTTGCATCTTCAACTTGTCTGTAGGCAGGCATAGGCCAGAGTCCGAAGGAGTCACTAAAGCTGGTGCTAGTGCTTGTGCCCTCCATTTTGAACACTCTAAGAGTTTCGTATAAGGTACACTCAAATAAGTTCACACTTCCCCTTTCTCCAATACTCGTACAGGAGAAAAAATAAACATAAAGACAAAAATAGAAAATAGAGAAGAATTTCTCCCCCTTTTCTCTTCAACATCATTATCATTCTCTTTTTTATCTCCTTTTTTTTCTCATCCTCTTTTTTTGCTTTTTTTTTCTTTTTTTTCTTTGATATATTTTTTCCCTTCTAATATGTTTCTTCTCTCCAAAATAACTTAGGACTAAAATGACTTAATTGTTATTTCAGGCATACCCTGAGCCTTTATATAGAGAAGCTCCAAAGAGGAATTACAAGAAGACCCTTTCACAATAAATAAAACAAAAAAGACACAATAATACATAACTCAACACTCCCCCTCAAACTAGAGTATAAGCATCAAATATGCTCAGCTTGGAGCAAATGCAATGCAATCATTTCTCAGGAAGTGCTTTAGTGAAAATGTCTGCAAGTTAGTCTTCAGTACAAATGTAGGGTGCAGAAATCTTCTTAGCTAAAATGGCCTCTATGATGAAGTGAGAATCAACTTCAATATGTTTGGTTCTCTTATGGATGACAGGGTTATTCACAATGAAAGTGGCAACCTTGTTGTCACAGTGCATAGGAATGGAACCAGGAACCTGTACTCCAAAGTCTTCTAGGATAGAACAAATCCAGAGTAGCTCACAAGTAATCTGAGACATGACCTTGCATTCAGATTCAGCACTAGATCTAGAGACCACCTACTTCTTGCTTCAAGTCACCAGATTACCCTTAACAAAAGTACAATATCCTATAGTGGATTTCCGATCCTCATGTGCTCAAGCACAATCTGCATCTGAATAGCCAGAAACATCCAAGTGCCCATTGTTTTTAAAAAGAAGTCCTTTCCCAAGTGTACTTTTCAAGTACCTGAAAATCTGGCAAACTCTATCTCTATGGACTTCCCTTGGTGACTGCATGAACTGGCTCAACCACCCAACTGCAAAAGCAATGTTAGGACGAGTAACTAACAAATACAATAGCTTATCAATCACTGCACAGTATCTAGTCACATCTTACAATAGGGAACTATTATCATCTGCAAGAGGCAAGGACGCATCCATGGGCACATATGCTGGTTTGCACCCCAGCATACCAGTGTCTCTCAACATGCCAAGAGCATGCTTGCGCTAAGATAGCACAAGTCCTTTAGTGTGCCGCACCTCAATACAAAGGAAATAGTTGATAAAGCCTAGATCCTTGGTAACAAACTGTAATTGTAGTAGTTTCTTTGTTTCCTCTATGGCTTACCTGTCACTGCCAGTTAGTAGTATGTCATGTACATAAATAATAAGTATGACTGAACCTGTCTTCCCATGCAATATAAAAATAGAGTGATCAACAGAAGATCTGGTGAAGCCATATTCCTGAACGATCCTGTTGAACCTCTCAAACCAGGCTCTAGGAATTTGTTTCAGTCCATAAATAACTTTCTTCAATTTACACACCTTCTAACACTCAGCCTAAGTAGGAAAACCTGGTGGCTACTCCATGTACACTTCCTCCTCCAAGTCTCCATAAAGAAATGCATTTTTTATATTTAACTGGTGAATAGTCCAACTCCTGTTGACTGTAAGAGAGCAAGATCATGACAGAATTGAAACGAGCCACTGGGAAGAATGTCTCAAAGTAGTCGACGCCAAAGGTCTAAGTGTAGCCTTTGGCAATCGGGCATGCCTTGTATCTTTCCACAATACCATCTGGACGACACATGAAGGTAAAGACTCATCTACACCCTGCAACAGTAGCACCTGGGGATAGATCAACAAGATCCCATATGCCACAGGATTGTAAAGTTGTCATCACCTCCTCCATAGCCAAGGTCCAAGATGGATCTCAGAAGGCCTCATGGTGGTCCTATGATACTTGTAAACTGTCAATAGCCAAAGAAAGTTGGCATCCAACTGCAAACAAACTATCAAGTGATATAAACTGAGATACATAATATTTAGCACAAGATCGTAGAGCCTTCCTTTGTGCAATAGGAAGGTCCAAACTAGTATCCTCAATAGCAGTAGGTACCTGGTCCTCAAACAAATCATCAGTAGCTGGTGGAGACTGAACAAAAATAATAGACAAAGGCTCTTCCACCTGAGGAATATCCTGGGTCCTGCACTGAAAGTGCTTAGGAAAGGTGTCGGTATCAGGAACCTCAGGATGACACGGGAAAGGACTAGGATCAGGCTGACTAGTCCTTGATATAGGTGGCTCAGTGGGTTGTGGTGACTGAGACGGCTGTGGTGGCTCAGATATGACAAGAGGAACATCAGTAGGATGGGACGTAATGGATTGCTCCCCCTATTTATGGTAGTAAGGAATCTCCTCAAAGAAAGTAACACCAGCAGAAACATAAAACTTCCGTAACACAGGATCATAGCATCGATATCCTTTCTGGGTTCTAGGATAACCCAGAAAAATGCACTTCACGGAATGGGGAAAAATCTTATCCAGGTGGTATAAGTGGACAAAATACACACAGCAGACAACCAAAGTGATAGAAAACATTTCCTGGCCAGGGAATAAAGGGCAGTAAGGAGTTTTACCCCCCAAAACAGACGAAGAGACACAATTCACCAAGTGTGTGGCCGTAATAACATCCGCCCAAAAAGATGAAGGAACATTCATTTGAAGCAAAATAGTACAAGCCACATCAAACAAATGTCGAAGCTTACGTTCAGCCACCTTATTTTGTTAGGAAGTATAAACGCAAGAAATCTGGTAAATAATACCCAACAACTGGAAAAAATGTGTAGTCTTGGCATTCACAAATTCCAAACCATTATCACTCCAGAAAACCTTTATAATAATACAAAACTGAGTCTTTATTTCTTAAATAAAATTTTTCACAAGATCAAATACTTCAAACTTTTCTCTCACCATAAACATCCAGGACATCCTGGTATGATCATCCATAAGAACAAGTACCGAAAACCTCTAATACTCTTGACTCGACAAGGACCCTAAACATCAGTATGAATTAAATCAAATACAAACTCAGTCCTATTATGATACGGAAAATAAGACCTATGGTTTTGCTCAACTAACATGCTTCACACCTAAAAAACTCAGGAAAAGACATCTCTGGAAATCGGCAACGAAGGACGGGCAAACTAAGGTGACCAAGGCGAAGATGCCACTAGAGAAAAGTAGTGACACAAACAGCATCAGCATTGGGTGGAGGTGAAACATGAAGATAATAGAAACCATTCAGCTCAAGTCCACCAATCCGCCTCATTGTCTGGAGGTCCTGCAAGAAGAAATATTGGTCATGAAATGCTGCCCTGCATTGTAAATCCTTCATAATTTAACTAATTGAAATCAAGTTAAGAGCAAACTTAAGGGCATGCATAACATTCGAAAGAGGCAAAGTAGAAGAGATAAAGATAGAGATATTCTCAAGACCAGTAACCAGCGATAAACCCCCATCTGCTACCCTAACCTAGAAAGGTGTAGCAAAATCTCATAGAGAAGAAAATAGAGTGGTATCACCGATTATGTGAGAAGAAACACCTAAATCCGCAAGCCAAACAAGGGCCTAGGATCGCACAGACATTGCTGAGGTACCTACAGCTCTTTGAACCGAAGCAAAAGTAGATGCCTAGAAAGCCATGAAACACTCATAGTCTACTCTAGAAACTATAATCTGGCTATCATCCTCCTGCATCTGAGAAGTATCCTCTGCAGACACCTAATGGGCACGTGGATCCATATCCTGTGGATATCCATGCTTTACCCAGCATCGTTCCACTATGTGTCCATTTCTGTGACAATAATCACAGAAGGAGCTCCGACCTCGATCGCATCCACGTGCACCACCATGAGCTTGACCACCTCTGCTCCCTGAATCACCCCTACCACGACCAACAGCAGCCATAGTAGAGGCATCAAAAGTAGGCATGGGATCAGAAGTGTCAAACCTCAAGAGACAAGCATAAATCTGTGTTGGTGTGGGAATCTCATCCATAGTCGTGAACTGATCTTTTACAACATTGTACTCAGAGCCAAGCCCAGACAAAAGCTAGATAAAGTGAATAGCCTCTCTACTTACCTATAACAGCAGCATCAGTAGAAATAGGCCAGTACACATCCTAGTCATCCCACAAGTTCTTCATGGTGCCACAGTATTCGGATAAGATTGTTGGTGCCTTTTCGAAAAGTACGAATATCCTCAACAACATGATACAACCTGTTAATATTACTCCTGTGGGAGTGAATCTCATGCAGTACCTCCCACATATTCTTTGCTGAGGCATATGCCATGACCTACTTGGCAATGGTCTGAGTCATGCTGTTGAGGAGACATGTACCCACCAAATCATTGTCTGCCTCCCAATATGCAGACTTCACAATAGGCCCATCATTAGTCAGAATGTACTTCCTATGGGATCCGAAGAACCGGGAAAAGGAGGTGGATCATAACAAAAAGTTGGATCCATCCAACTTGATAGATGTCCCTTACATGTGATGGGGAGCACTTGTGGTAGATGACTTCCCCACCAAGTCGCTCACAAAGTCCTGATCCCACATGACGTCCAGAGTCAACATCCACAAGAATTTTACAGGTCAAAAATCAGATCATAAGGTCTGAAAATCCCAATTTCAGACCTAAGTTGGCTTCAAAACAAGCATACAAGGCAAACAAAAATCTGATTTCAGATCATATGTTGTAGAGCACCAAGAAAGTGTTGTTGCACGTGCTAGGGCAAAAATCAGGCCCTAGCAGTGCCTTCCATGGAGTCGAACTCTTCTAGAACATAGTGCCACAGAAGATCCACCTAGAAGGCCACCAGAGGCTTCATCGACCAAGATAAAAACCCTAGCAGCAAGAGAAGAGGCACCACAAGGGGTACGATGGCACTGGAGCTCCTGACTACAAGGAGAACAAGCATCGAAGGTGTGTTGGTGGTGCTAGAAGCCACCAACAACAGCGCTAGCCGCCCCCCAGCAATGGAGAAGAATAGCCCACAAAGGGCACTAAGCAAGCTAGTGCTTCTAGTAGCACCCATTGGCGGCACTACAGGCCTACAATCGCACACTGGTGGTACTGGCAACACCCAGCCAACATCGTTGTGCACTAATAGCAACGTTGGTGATGCTGGTAGCCACTCTTGCTAATGGTGATGTGGTGTTGCCAGAGAAAGAGAGAGATGAGTCTCTCCTAGGGTTAAGGTTTGCTTGGTAGGGAAGGGTACCCTAGTGTAAAGAGTCTACGACCAACCTGGCTTTGATACCATGTTGAGGAAAGAAAAGAATGAAATGTTTTATTCAAAAAGAGAGCCCTAGTCCTTTTTTTATAAAGAGAGGTACTAGGCAAATTATAGGAAAGCCCAAGATAAGTAAGAAATAACATGCCATACAAAAATAGATATAATTCTAATTCGAACATTCAACATTGAAGTTGCTGATAGTAAGAAGGGGATTGTACTTTCCTAAAGGAAATATATACTGGATCTCCTCCAGGAGATAGGCATGCTGGGTACCAAACCAACTTCCATCCCCATGGATCCAAATGTACACCTATATGAAGATGACTTAGCTCTAGTGGACGCAAGGCAATTCAGAGGTCTTGTGAGAAAGTTATTGTATGTCATAGTTACATGACTCGACATTTCCCTTGTCAACAAGGCAAAGTCAATTCATGGATAAATCGCAGAGAATTCATTGGGAGGCAACAATCATGATCCTAAGATATCTGAAGTTTCTACCAGGGAAGGACATGTATTTACATGGAGTGATTCATTGAGGTTGATGGCTTACACTGATGCAAACTATATTGGATACTCGAAAGATAGGAAATCCACTACTGGCTTCTACACATTATGGGAGGAAACCTAATCACATGGTGGAGTAAGAAGCAAACTATTGTTGCTAAGTCAAGTGCAAAATCTGAATATCGAGACATGGCATAAGCCACAGCTAAGCTTATGCAGGTTTAGTCAATTCTTACAGATCTTCAGGTCCTTGTAGCTGAGCCTATGTAGATGAGATGCAACAATATTGCAGCCTCTTTCATTGCCAACAAGCTTGTCCTCCACAAGTGGAGGTGGGCTACCATTATACTCAGGATATGATCCAGAAGGGACATATCCATACCATGCACATGGCTTCTACAGATCACGCAGCAGATATGTTTATGAAGGCTCTTCCTCATTCCACATTTAGCAAATGTTGTTCCAAGCTAAGTATGATTAATATGTATGCTCCGCTTAAAGGGGAGTGTCAAGAATTTTGTTCCCTCTATTTTTCTTATTTCTCTTCTTTTCCTTTTTTGTTGGCATTCAATAGAGGGACTTGTATGCAATTTCTCCCTTGGTTGTAGTCTTTATAAATAAAGGACCTAGGATTTCATGTTACAACAACAAAGATGTTTTTCTCTTAACATGCTTCAACGAAATGGTGTCATATATAAGAGAGAAAGATCCTTTACAAAGAATGTTGTAATGCTTCATTCTTAAAGTGTTTTTAAGCAAATATCAAGTATGTTGTATCCTCTCTTTTTTAAAACTTTATATCCCCTTTCTTTTATTAATGCATTTGGATGATCATTAAACTCATGTGATCATCCCTTCTCTCTCCAAAAAGAAACTTTATCCCCTCTATCGTTCATCTCTCAAAATCCAAAAGCTCTATTTTTTTTAATAATCTCCTCTTGAAGGAAAGTTTTGGGGTGAAAATGGAGCATTGTCTCAAGAAAAGTCACATCTCTTGTTATATATTTTTTTCCTATAAATGGGTTAAGGTATTTATAGCCTTTTTCATGTGACCAAATCTTCAAAATGATAGCTTGGGTACATTTTCAATCAATTTAGACCGTTGAGGAGTCGGAATGTGAACAAAGCATATGGGTATGTATACTTTTGGATGAAGATTAATAGCTCCTCCTTGAAAGAAATGTGATATAGGAATCTTGCCCGTGAGCACATGACTTGGCATTTATTTTGTTGAAAGAATATGTAGTTGGATAATTGGATATGAGAGATCCAATTACAAGATAGTAGTACCACATCATGTAATGTAAAGAGTTGGAGTGTGTGGTGACCTATAAATAGACATTGTATCCCCCATTTGTTTCTTGAGAAGAATGTAGAGATATCAACCCTATCGGAGTCTCCTCCCATGATTTTCTTCCCACTCGTGAGTGAGGTTTCCACGTACAACCAAGTGTTCTTTACTTTTATGACCTAATATTATCATATGTTTTCACTTATTATATTTGCCAACTAATTTATTAAATAAACAGCCACTTCCACCCTATAATGTACCAGAACCTTTTCTTATAAAACTAACATAACATCAATAAGGTGCCTATCCTTCTATTCAACAAAGCCTTTCTTTTGAAATGAAAAGGTAGGTTTGGGGGGGGGGGGAGGGGGGGCGTTAACAAGGGATGTTAGCCCCTACTTTCCATTAATAAGAAGAGTTAGGTATACCAGTAGTCACATGGGGAAGAGAAGTAATACAATACTCCAACATTAGCTCTCTCATCTCTAAATATGACCCCATTACGATCCAACCAAATGCAACAAAGGAAAATATAAGATCCTAACAACGTCAACATCTAAATCATCCACATGACCTCGAGACCTCTGGCAACAATGTTAAGCGATGGTTCACATCCTCCACTACAGGACCTAGCACACAAGTATCTGCCTTTAGAATCCATCTACTCTTAAAATACCTGGGCATGAGTCTTTTCCTCAACAACTAGAAACAAAATGTATCTTCAATGGCAATTTAAATATCCAAATTCGACACCAATAAGAATAGTGTCAGCCAACGCATACACATTCATCAAGAACTTGTATACCTTATTGACCGCGAAATGCCCATGTTTTCACAACCACCCATCTGTCCCTTTGTCACCCCAAAAACTCAATTATGTTAAGAGTTGGGTTTACGAGTAAAGTTGAAGTTATCAATTGAACCAAGACAATATGGGTTGCCTAGGTGGCCTCATTACAAATCCAATTTCTTTAAGCTTAAGTTACAACATAATAGAGATGGCATCAATAGTTAACAGGAAATGACAAAGAAACATATTCCAAAGAAAAAGGTAAAATAAATAATAATCCATAATTCCAAACCCATGCCTGACTTAGACACAAATCCTCTGACTTTAGAACACTGGCTTCTCACACTGACTTTACCTTGACTCAACTAGAACTTGATAGAACACTAAACACCGCTTCACCTGAAAATAAGTTACAAAGCAAGGATGAGCCAATCAACTCAATAAGAACATAAATCTACTGTTTTGTTCAAAAAGGGAAAGTGTCAAGATCCAGTTTGGTTGTTATCTATACCCTTTGATGCTAATTTGAATACCTACACCTGCTACAACAATCATTATTCACTCTAGTTACCGGCATCCATAATTTACCCCTCAATATGGTTATGTCCACTCTTCACCCGCAAATTTACCACTCAAGGAATCATTCCTTATGTTTAACGTGATCTACTTAGCCCCTTCCTTCTAGAGGAAATGTTATTGACTATCCATTAAACAAGTTGGATTTAGAGGATTTCACCTTCTACTCAGTACTCTTGATCCCTGGAGTACCAATCCACTTAAGATCCTTTGAGTATTTATCGTGTTTCGCTATGATTCCTAACACCTGAGATCCTTGGAAAGCTATTCCATTCAGGATTATTCGAGCAGCAATTCTTATGATCTTTATGGTATCCCGACATCATCTGCATTTGCGGACGCCTGCAAAGCTTTCGCTACGAGTACCATGAGTCACGATTCCAGGTACCCTAGCATCATCAAGATCCACGGGTGCCTACAGAACTTTCACCACAAGTACCTTATTTTAACGACTAGCTTACAGCCCATCACCGTAATCAAGAACTCTCCAAGTTCCAATTAACCACTGATAGCCATCAGCTACCACAAACCTCAAGTTTCTGACCCGATACTGCAAACCCTTAAGTTCACTGTAGACGTTGTTGAGAGAAAGAAAATGTCTTATCTCAAAAAGAAAACCCTAACCTCTTTTATACTAGAGAGGTTTGGGAAAATTACAAAGATACCCCAAAAATAACATAAATGATAAAGAAGTCCACAGGTTCAACACCCCCCTCGAGTTTCGGCGTAGATATCTACAAAACCCAACTTGTCGCACAAGAAATCAAGACACTTCTTCAGAGCCTTCGTAAATATATCAGCCAATTGAAGCTCCGAGGAGACATATGGGGTACTAATCTTGCCAGTAAGAAGAGCATCACGAACCAAATGGCAATCAACCTCAATATGCTTGGTCCTCTCATGAAAGACCAGGTCTGAGGTAATATAAGTGGCTGACTTGTTGTCACAGAGAAGTAGGACAGGCATAGTAGTCTGGATACCAAGATCCTGAAAGAATGAAACAACCCACATAATCTCACAAGCAACCTGTACCATCGCTTTATACTCTGCCTCAACACTCGAACGAGCCACAACACTCCGCTTCTTACTCCTCCAAGAGACTAGATTTCCCTGAAGATAAACTGCAAAGCTTGAAGTAGAGCGTCAATCATCCACAAACCCATCATAGTCTGCATCATAATAGGCAAGAATATCTAAGCTGGCACCATCTTTGTAATACAACCCTCTACCTAGTGTCCCCTTGAAGTACCTCAGAATAAGGCAAACCTCATGCCAGTGGTTGTAATGTGGAGCCTGCATAAGTTGACCAGCTCTGCTCACTGCAAAACTGATATCAGGCCTCGTGAAAGTAAGAGTAAGCGACCCACTGTACTACGGTAACATGTAACATCCTCATACAATGGATCCTCCTCATCAGAAGAACGTGCAGGTGGTGGCTCCATAAGTATACCAAAGGGCTTAGTCCCAATTAAGCATGTCTCCTAAAGAATCTGGAGCGTATACTGTCTCTGTGACAAGGACAAGCCTGACGCCTGTCACACTGCCTCAATGCCCATGAAGTATCTCAACTCTCCCAAGTCCTTGGTGACAAAGGTAAACTGCAAGAAGGACTTGGTTTGGGCAATCCCTTCCTCATCATCACCAAAAACAATCATGTCATCCACATAGACAGCTTGAACAACTCGGGTGTGCCCTCCATACTCAATCTTCCTGATGAAGACATAGTGGTCAGAAGTAGAGTGCTGGAACCCAATCTTCTCAATCTTTGTGCTAAGCCTCTCAAACCAAGCGAGGACTCTGTTTCAATCCATATATTGCCTTCCTCAGGCAACAAACATGCTCCCCCTAGCTGTTATAACCCGGTGGCTATCTCATGTACACCTCCTCAGATAAATCACCATACAAAATGGTATTTTTAATATCAAACTGACATAAAGGCCATTTCTTGATCACAACAACAGAAATAATAACCCTAACAGAGGTAATATAAGCTACAGGAGAAAATGTCTCAAAATAATCTACCCCATAAGTTTGAATAAAGCCTTTAACAACAAGCCTAGCCTTATATTTGTCCACTATTCCATTAAGTCTATACTTGATAGTATAGACCCATCTGCAATCCACCACAGCAGCACCATCAGGACATGGTACTGTCCCATGTCTGTCGTGACTATAAGGCTTGTATCTCCTCATCCATCACAACCAGCCACCTAAGGTCTCGGGAAGCCTAAGTGAAAGCCCTGGAAATCGTAGAGGCAGTAATAGCTAAAACAAACTGACCAATCCCATCCTCGAGATGAGCAACATCAGTATACTGAGAAAGAGGATGGAGGGTGCATGCTCTACTGGGTCTCCTCGAAAGTGATTACTCCTCTGTGTTTGAGCTACTCTCATCTACCAAATCAGGACAAGGCCCAGTATCTGGTGAAGCATATGGCCTCCAGTAGTAAACCTGAGTCTCCTCCAGGGTAGCCTGTATAGATATTCCTTCCTCTAAGAAGTATGGAATCTTCTCAAAGAAAGTGACATGTTGTGACAATGTATCTCATGCGGCTCAGATCATAACACCTATAGCCCTTTTGTGTCCTGGAATACCTAAGGAAGACGCATTTGGCTGCTCTAGGAGAAAACTTGTCATGATTACCATATGCCTGAACAAAGCAAGTACACCCAAACATCCTCAGGGGTAGAGCAAAAGGCCTATCACAATTTGGATGAATCACCTAGAAAGGAATTTATCCTCAAAGAATTGACAAAGGTACCTGATTAATCAAGTAAGCCACAACTAGTATGGCATCTCCCTAGAATTCTTAGGGACCTTCATATGGATCATCAGGGTCCTAGCAATATCTAAGAGATGTGGAAGCTTACGCTCAACCACATCATTCTGCTGGGATGTGTGAGCACAAGAAGTTTAATGAATAATGCCTCGAAAGGAAAAGAAACTCTAAACATCTCGCTGGCGTTATCACTGCGGAAGACTCAAACTGTACCATCATACTGAGTCTGAACCTCTACCAAGAACTGTTGAATAACCTGAGGAATCTCTATGCAGGTTTTCTTGAAACGAGGCAGTTATGATCGTCTACAATAATAGTGTAATATCGGTGTCCTAGAGTAGGCACCCTAGATGGCCCCCACACATCAGAATGTACTAAGGCAAAGGGAACAATACTTACTCCAGCATCCCTCTATGGGTATGTGCCCATGCGGTGCTTGCCAAGCTGACAATCCTGACACTATAACGTCAAGGAATCTAGCAAACTGGGATACATCTGTCGCATCTTCTTGAGTGATGGGTGCCTAAGTCTCCTGTGTCATAGCCAAGGATCAAAAACTATGGAAATTGCTCCAGCAAATAATGTAGGCGTGTCAAGGTAGCAGAGTTCATCTTACTCTATACCCCCACCTATAATATCCCATGTCTGTCTATCCTAGAAATAGCAATGACCGTCAAACACAACACGACATCCAAGATCCTTATAAATGCAACTTACGGATAGCAGATTCATTGGAAACTCTAGACCACAATGAACTTCTATCAGCATCTTAGGGGAGGCACGCACATGCCCAACTACCGTAATAGGTGACGTGGCGCCATTGGCCACCCTAACATCCTTTACCCTAACATCCTTGATCCCACATGGTGTCTTGGAATCCATAAGACCACATCTATAAGGTAGGTGGAGGCACCGAAGTCAACTATCTACATTCCTCCGAACCTCTTCTTCATGTTTTCTTGGGTTGCAAATGCAAACCCCTTCAGATTTGAAACTAAACTTCTCAGTGGATGAATCACGTCTTCGGTGCACGAAAGAAGGCTCATCACGCTTGAGGGGGCAAACTTTATTAGCAACGGTGAGAGAAGACTCATCACCATAATTAGGAGGGGTGGAATACACTTCATCACGCAGGAGATAGCATTAAGAACCATGAACCGAGGTGGCACACAATCAGATTGGGCCACTAACAGACCCACAGCCGATCTGCCGACGACATTGGAGGGGCCGACAACCTCTTGGACGGCGCCGGCAGGGTCGTTGGATGCCTAATGGGTGATGCTAGCAATGCTAAGTGCACTGGCAAGGGTGGCGGTGGTGATGTCAAGGAGGCCAGCAGCACTGGGCTTCCTCCTTCCAGTGTTGCCACTGCTGCTGCTTCTTGCCATCTTCTGTGCCTCGATCAAATCACCACGATGTTGGTGATTCGATCATCTTGAAGTGGGAATATTTGGTGAGATATCAGAGCACCGGCCTAGGACCGCTACTATGATACCATATTGAGAGAAAATGTTGTATCCCAAAAAGAAAACCCTAGTCTCTCTTTTATACTAGAGAGGTTTGGGAGAATTACAAGGACACCTCAAAAACAACAAAGAGTAAAGAAGTCCCTAGGCTAAACAGACGTTATGTTATTATATCATCATATGTTAGTTGTGTGTTATTTTTAATTTCTTGTTGGAGGTACTTATAATTTACCCAAAGTCTCTTTCATATAAAAGAGACTAAGGTTTCTCATTTGTTGGATCAATGAAACTTCTTTCTCTTCACATTGTATTAAAGCAACGATCCTAGATCAATGATCTGATATCCCACCAAGTATATCCCTCTCTTACGCAACAATCATGGTGCGATCTTCCACATCACCAAAGGTGCTATTGGAGATCAAATTGCACACAATCAAATCGCCCTCTCATCTGCTCATCGTTACAATTGTTGTTGTTGTGGGTCACGTTCAAATCTGGTCATGTTCAGATCTGCTACTACGGGTCACAATCTACTTTGTGGCTTATGCTAGACAATAAGATTTGGTCGCGATCTGCTATTGTGGCTCATGCTAGGCAATTAGATCTAGTCACATTCTAATGTTGACTCATGTTGTGGGTCAAATCACCGCTCCATCTGATCTGCAATAACAAATCGCCACCCCTCGTTATGCTCTGCAAGGAGGTGCTGTTGAGTGATGTTCCATGTCGATATGATCTGCTATGCTATTGGTGTTAATCATGTGGGAGCTAGTAACATGCCTACAAGGTGCTACACTTGTTGATTACTGGCAAGTGTATACGATCAAATACTTGGCAAATGGGTCGATTGATCGGTTCAAGGCACGTCTAGTTGCCAAGGGAATCACACAAACATATGGTATTGATTACCTCAAGGCATTCTCACCAATGACACTTGTCTTTCTATTCGTATTCTCTTATCTATTGCTATCAACAACAATTGACCCTTTATCAGCTAGACATCAAGAATAATTTCTTGTATGGTGATCTGACTGAGAAGGTGTATATGAGACAGCCGCCTGGTTATGCTACTCAAGGGGAGCATGTGTGCAAGCTTCGAAAGGCCATTTATGGCCTAAAACAGTCCCTAAGCGTGGTTTGAGAGATTGAGCATGGAAATACAAAAGATTAAGTTTTGTTGCTCCTCATATGATCACTCCATTTTCGTAAGGAGAGCTATTGAGATGAGGGCACAAAAGGTTATTATATTAACAGTATATATGGACGATATGGTGCTAACAAGTAGTGATGAGGATGGTATACGTCAAACGAAAGACTTTCTAACCTTTGTGACAAAAGAGCTTAAGATACTTAGGATAGAGGTTGTAAGACAGGCATCAAGTCTGTCACTATCTTAGAGAAAGTGCACTTTACAGATTTTAAAGGAGGTTGGACTCTTAGAAGCCAAACCATTTGGAGTTTCTGTGGAGGCACCACACAAGAGTGAGTCACTAGAGGATGACCCTTTATTTGAGGATGTCACGTGCTATAGAATTACTATTGGGAAACTTCTCTGGTTGACAATGATGAGACAAGGCATCAACTTTGTTGTTAGTTGTGCTAGTCAACATAAGGATCGACCTAGGTATAGGCACTAGAGGGATGTCTACCATATTCTGAGGTATCTCAAAGTCCAAGACAGGGAGTTCATCATCAGGATCATGGTTCTCTTAATGTTGTTGCTTACTCTAATGTGGACTATGCTCGTTCCATTGATAATAGGCAATCTACTTCTAGCTATGCAGTGTTCCTAGGAGGCAACCTAATATCTTGGTAGGGTAAGAAGCAAACCATTGTTGCTAGATCCAATGTCGAGGTAGAATACCGTGCTATGGCCTACGCAGCTTGTGAGATTATGTGGGTAGTTGAGTTCTCAATAACATTAGTATATCTATACCGACTCTAGTGTCACTCTACTATGACAACAAGTCTGCTACCTATATAGCCTCTAATATAGTGCTTCGCGAAAGAAATACACCTCATGTCATGTTTGAGATGCAATTGGCAGATATTGTTACTAAAGCTCTTAAGAAGAAGCGGCATAGATTTCTTTGCAACAAGTCGAGTTGACAGACATCTATGCCCCAACTTAAGGAGTGTGGACATTATGTTATTATATCATCATATGTTAGTTGTGTGTTATTTTTTATTTCTTGTTGGAGGTACTTGTAATTTAGCCAAAGTCTTTTATATGAGAGAGACTAGGGCTCCTCATTTATTGGATGAATGGAACTTCCTTCTCTTCACATTCACAAAGTTGCAATGTTCCATCCTACGGATCCACGTACATACATATACATGTATATAGCAATATACCTAGGCTTCAACTCCTAAGTTCTAACTAGGTTCCATGAGATACCCATATTACCCTCCTAGAACCTACACTTGCTGAGATAAAGCTTTAGTCTTTCATTATTGATTAGGAATCCCTTGTTCCCATTCTTTGATTTTAGCCTCCAAGGCCATACAAGTCATTATATTGCATTAGGTTCCAATTTCCCCCATTATCGAGGCATCCATTTCCTTTAATTAGGTTCCAACATTTGAAGAACATAACACTTGAACCCTCGTATCACTTGTTTACGACCATTCAAGCACATGAAATATATGAATGGGAAGGTGGTCCACCGTAGCATCCAATTAACCATTTGTCATCCTTTTACAAGACTTAACTATAGAGTTTAATCCCATTTTTTCCTCTTTTCACCATGTCGAGGAAAGAAAAGAATGAAGCATCTTCTTGAGCAAAGAGCCTAGGCCTCTTTATATAGAGATGTTTTAGGAAGATCACATAAGATACCCTTAATAAAAGACAATATAACAAAATGCTCCACCACATAAGTAACTCTAACACTCTCCTTTAAGCTAGAGCATATATATCTAGCATGCCTAACTTGGAACATAAGAAATCATGATGCTTCTTGGAGAAAGCCTTGGTGAAGATGTCTACAACTTGCTATTCTCATGTAGTAGTTCATATTTCCCCTGTAGAGATCACGTTTTGTATAAAGTGCCAGTCCACCTCAATGTATTTAGTGAGCTCACGAAAAATAGGATTGGATGCAATAAAGGTGACTAACCAGTTATCACAGAACATAGGCACTAGAATCTTGACATAAACATCCAGATCCTCAAGAAAGTCAACCAACCACATGAGATCTCACAGGCCGCATAGGCCATGGTTATGTATTCGATCTCTACACTAGACTTAAAGACCACACTTTACTTCATGCTCCTCAAAATAACTAGATTTCCACCAAAAAAGGTGGAGTATTCAGTTGTAGATCTCCTATCCTCCATAGAGCTCACATAATCAGCATCAGAATAATAAGCATGTAAGTCAATGTACCCATTATTCTTCATGTAGAGCCCCTTTCCTAGACTACCCTTAAGATATCTGAGAATGAGACACAGTTCCTATTGGTGGCTATAGCGTAGGTTCTCCATAAACTGACTCACTCTATTTACAGCAAAACTAATATCTAGTCTAATAACAATCACATATAACAATTTTCCAATTAACAAATACTCATGTACCTCCATTTATCCTCAAACAGTGGATCATCTTCCTCACTAAGTCTCCCCTGTAGTTGAATGGGAATGAAGGCTTTGCACCAAGTAGTCTTGTCTCCTCTAAAAGTACCAACACATACTTCATTTGTGATAGAGCCATCCCACATGAGATTTTGGCCACCTCAATACCAAGGAAGAACCTCAATGTGACTAAATCCTTAGTAACAAATGTTCTTTATAAAAAATTCTTCGTCTCCTATCTCTCCACGGTGTCATCACTAGTAAGGACCATATTGTCCACGTATACCGCAAGGATCACAACACCAAATTCCTTACGCCTTACAAAAACAAAATGATCAAAAGTAGACTTACGAAAGCCAATTTTCTAAATCTCTAAACTGAGTCTCTTAAATCAAGCTCGTGGAGGCCATAAATAACCTTCTAGAGTCCGATACTTTCTCCCCCTCAACCATAAGGCCAAGTGGTTGAGCCAATCTCCATACAAAAATGCATTCTTGACATCAAGCTAATATAATAGCCAGGCTTTTTTTCAAAAAAAATAATAGCCAGGCTTTATTTACTACAAGTGAAAGAATAACTCTAACAGAGTTAAGGCGCGCCACAGGAGATAAGGTGTCGAAGTAGTCAACACCATAAGTTTAAGTATAGCCCTTCACCACAAGTCTAGCTTTGAGACCTTGAACAGTCCCATCCGGGTTGTACTTCACAATGTACACCCATCTACAATCAACCACCTTGGCACCCTCCAAGAGGTCTATCAGCTCTCAAGTACCACGTGAGATGAGTGCCTCCCTCTCATCCTCAATAACCTGTTGACAACCGAGGTTCTGTAGTGCCTCATGATGGTGTCTAGGAACAACCATAGTAGAGAAAGCTGTAGAGAATTGTTGTAATGCTAGATAAGTACAAATTTTTACATCTTTCCTAAAAGCAATAGGCAAGTCGTCAAACGGCTGAGGTAGAGCATCCGGACCAAATGCTGGAGGGGAGGATTGATCAACCTGGCTCTCCTCAGTAAGCTCAACCTGTATAGAAGGCAAGGGGCTAACACAAGATCCTTCTAACAATGCTCATAGGTATGGGTCAACCAACCTAAAGAAGATCCCTCATTAGAGAAAGTTGGACAAAGTGATCAATTCAATTATTTAAAGAGCCCTACACCTCTTTATATAAAATAAAGGTGTTGAAAAAATAACATAACATGTCCACGTAGAAAATAGAAATAGCAAAGTCAAAAACAAATAGAAAATAATAAAGACCAAAAGGGATATCTCAACACTCCCCCTCAAGCTGGAGAATAGATGTCAATCATGCTCAACTTGGAATGGCAATCGTCGAAAGCAAAACATGGAAAAGGTTTCATGAAGACATCTGTTGTTTGGTCTCCATATGCAACAAAGGTGGTGCACAACATCCTACACTGAATCAAGTCACTAGTGTAATGGCAGTCCATCTCAAAATGCTTGGTGTGCTCATGAAACATGAGATTGCTCGCAATATATGTAGCTGCCCAATTGTCACATCTCAATCTCCATAAGTTCCTGAATCTAGACATGCAAATCATGCAGTAAGGACCTTACCCAGATTGTCTCCGCAACTGTCTAGGCCATAGCCATATACTCTGACTTAATGTTGGATTTGGAAACTACCCCCTATTTCTCGCTCCTCCAAGTAACTAGATTCCCAGCTATAAATGTGCATAGTGGATTTCCTATCAGCCAAACATCCTACATAATCAACATCTGAATATCCAACTACTATCATGGGAGATCCCCTTTAAAAGAGTATCCCACACCCAGGTACTTTCTTCAAGTATCTAAGCATTTGCATAGCCACTTGCCAATGTTGCTTAGTTGGTTTGTCCATAACTGACTTAACTTACCTACCACTAAAGCAATGTATGGTCAGGTAATCATCAGATAGAATAAGTTTCCCATAAGCTACTTGAACTCCTGACTGTCTACAGTCTCTGCCTCATTATCATAGAAATAAACTTTAGGATCCATAGGAATATTAGCTGGCTTGAACCCTAGCATCCATGTCTCCTGAAGCACATCTAAAGCATACTTCGCTAAGACAACACAATCCCCAACTTGCTTCTGGCTACCTTTATACCATGAAAATACCAAAATCTACAAGCTAGGTGGTACTATCACAGAACAATCTATACTGAGGAAGTAATGGCAATTGTTTCAGAAAAAGAAGAGGGTGTCTCCTAACTAATCTGGGTAAGTCGCTGAACCACAGCATCATACTCTACTTAAGAAACAATGTCTAACTCTACCTCAAAAGTAGTCACTACCTGATTGGCCACGAGAGGGTTCCCATGCTTGATCAAGCATAAAGTCTCAACATGACCAATCTGACCACAGAAAGTGCACGTGGGCCGTGCTCTACCAACCTACCCTCTACCACATCCACGACCACGAGTGGGAGAACCACAACCACCATGGCCTCCACCCACAACAAGTGCAGAAGTCTATCCAACTATCTCCAATGAAGAGGAGACGGTGATCCTACTGAGTCGACTATATGCCTCAGGAGACGTGAGCTTCAACAAGGTCAGTATCTGACAGCAAGCAGCATCATACTCTAAACCCAAGCCAGATAGAAAGTGAAGACCTGTTGTCTCCTTGCAGTAATCATGCTAATTAGTACACGCGTTATACTTCTCCAGAAACCCCTTCAAGGTGACATAATATTGAGACAATGGCTAAGTAAAGATGTCACTGTAGATTTGGTATACTTTGCTAGAATTCTTTTCATGAGAATAGTTGTCATGAAGAGAATCCCACATCATAGTAATTTTGTGGTACATAATATCATCTCCAATCCAAGGTAAAATCTCATTCATAATCCACTCTCTCACCATAACGTTATCTTTCTTCCAAGTGGCATATTTTCCTATCTTATTTTGCGACTCTGGCTCAACAAGAATATGTTCCTTATCATGACCATCAACTGTCATGAGGAACATCTCTAACCAACAAGTATAGTTGGTCTCATCCAACTTCACAATGGGAATAAAGAACGGGTTTTTGTAGTTCCTATTATTCACGGACAAAGAAAACGTAGCCATGATGCCTAGAAAATTGGGAAATCGCTACAATCAAATCTGAAAGACTTTTCAGATCTATAAAATCACCATAAATCGATAAAACAGGTGATCTAACAAAACCCAAGCAATCTACTTGGAAATCATGTCAAGACCACATAGCAACCCCTATGGAGACGCAGAGACGCACATTGGGGTTAGAAGGGACCCCTAACAGGGCTCCAGAGGCAACCGGTGCCTCCCCTCGCTAGCGCAAGGGTGACGTAGCACCCACAGGCAACGCTACTGCCGGCCGGTGGTGCTCCTGTTGTCGCTGCTGGAGATCCTGCCACTACCGCTGAAGCCCTTGTTGTTGCTGCTACCGCCACTATTGTATTGAAGGGAAGGTCGGCAACATGGAGAGGAGAGGGGAGGAGAGCTTAAGGTCTAGGTGGTTTGGTAGGAGGCCTATTTTGGTGGGATACTAGAGCGCCGACCTAAAACCGTCACTCTAATACCAAGTCGGTATCTTATTCTTAAAAGAAACCCTCACATTTTTTATGTAGAGAGAGGTATTAGGAAAATTACATCAAAAAACCAACTAGAAATAAGAAAATAGCAAGCAATCCATAAAGACTAAAAATAACATGGAGAGTTCTCACAACATTAATGTTGTCTACACATTACCTTAACACGATCCCTAATCACCATATTTTAACCTCAATTACTGTTCATACTGAACTTGAATCTCTTGTTATACTTAATTATTAGTTAGATTAATGTTGTCTACACATTATCTTACTAAGATCTCTAATTAAACTTCAATTTTATAGTGATTTTGTGACCTCAATCACCATGTTTTAATCACAATCACTATTCATTCCAAGTTATTCGTATTAAATTGTAAATAGATCTCTTGTTTGGCCATGGTTAAGGTTTAAAATGTTGATCCATGTATTATAAGTGTTCAATCATGTCAGGTCACTCAAGGGATGAGGATACTGAAGAAATTGGTTAGAATTATGTCACTCCTATAAATTAAGACAAAGGAAAGCCACGATATAACTTTTGTGATAAAAAGTTAATGGAAGGAGATATCACAAGATTGAAGAAAAACTTGGCAAGTGAGTGTATGAATGTAGCCAAGTGTCGTAATATACCTAAGCAGGACAGGTTATTAGTAAGCAGTGTTGTCAAGGCACTCGCCTGAGGTGAGGCAAGGCCCTAGCGCCTTGGCCGGACTCAGGTGAGGCGATTTGCTTTGGGCGACGCCTGGGCGAGCACCTGAGGTGTAGGTATAAGGTGCTGGGGCGAGCGCCTGACCTACGTATGCAGTAAAAACCCGATTCCAACCCAAATTAAAAAAAAAAACTTTAAAACCCAAAACCCACCCTACTTATGCAATAAAACCTACCCATCCCTTCATTTGCAACCACTCAAAGCTCGCCGCCATCGCCATCGCTCGAAGCTCAGAGTAGCTCGAACCTCACCGCCATCGCCGCCGCTCGACGCTGCTTTGTAAGATCTCTCCTCATCCTCCTCATCGCCCCCATCGCCAGGGCAGCTCATCGCTGCGGCGATGCCATGCAGCTCATCGCGATCCACGATTCGCAAGGGCCACGGGGTACATGTACTGTGCACTTGGGTGGGTACTATGCATTTAGGGCTTCGAAATTTTTTTTTATTTACTTACTGTTTATTAGTTTAGGTCACTGTATATATATTTTTTGGTTATTTTTTTTATTGATAGGTCATTATTTATGATAATCTAACATTAAATCATGATTTAGATATTTCTGAATGGCTTCTATAAGTAGGGATGATGCATATTCTGCAATGAGTGGAAAGAGAGATCATGCTTGGAAGTATAATTTTTTAAAGGATGAAATGGACAAGAATGTAGTTACTTGTACCTTTTGTGAGAAGACAACAAAAGGTGGAATATATCGAGCCAAACAACATCAAGTTGGATCATACAAAAATGCATCAGCTTATCCGAAATATCCTCCAAATGTGAAGGAGGAATTAAAAAATTACATGAGTGAGAGAGATACAGAAAGAAGCCTTTTGTGGTGGTATGCCTGACTTTGATGATTGAGAGAATCCAATTGATGTTGAAGATTGTGAAGAAGAAATGGACATAACTGCTCCAACTAAAAGAGTGGTGACTAGTGGAAGTAACACAATTTTCATCTCTAACAAAAAAAAAAGGGAAAAGGACCCATGGACATGTTTATGAAAAGTAAAGGAAAGACTCCATTAAGGCAAGGTAACCTCAAAGAAGCATTTGCTAAGGAGATGCGACCTAAAGCAATTCAAAAGATTGCTCTTTTTTTTCTATCAAGCCAACATTCATTCAATTATGCTAAATTGGAAAGTTTTAAAGAAATGATTCAAGCCATAGGAGAGTATGGGCCAAACTTAAAACCCCCTTCTTACCATGAGCTCAAAGTTCCTTTATTAAAGAAAGAGGTAGAGTACATACAAGAATTGATGGTAGATCATAAGGAAGCGTAGGCTAAATATGAATGCTCTATTATGTCAGATCGTTGGACTGATAGAAAGCAAAGGAATATCAATTTAATGGTGAATTGTGCTAAGGGCACAATGTATGTTAATTCCATTGATGCATCATCTATCATCAAAACAGGAGAAAAGATATACGAGTTGCTGGACAACTTTGTGGAAAGAATTGGAGAATATAATGTAGTTCAAGTCATTACTGACAACGGAAGCAACTACGTATTGACAGCTATATTTTAGTTAGATATGTTTTAATTAAAGTATTGTTTACTATGTGTTTTAAATTACTAACGTATTTCATTTCTTCTCTAGGAAAGTTTTTGCAAGAAAGGAGACCACACTTGTATTAGACACCTTGCGCCACTCATTGTATTGACTTGATGTTGGAAGATATTGGAAAAATCCCAACAATCAAGAAAAATATCCAAAGGCCATCTTTGTTGTAGGGTTCATTTACAACCACACTGAAGTCTTAAATATGATGAGAGGCTTCACCAACAATAGGGAGTTGGTGCGACATGGAATTACTCGATTTGCTACAACATTCTTTTTCCTGCAATCTATTTACAAACAAAAGCATAGTCTAAGGACTATGTTTACACCTGAGAAGTGGGCAAAATGCAAGTGGTCTAAGGAGATGAAGGGCAAAAAAGCTAGGGACATTATTTTAATGCCTTCATTTTGAAATTATGAGCTCGAAACTCTCAAGTACATAGGACCTTCGGTGAAAGTTCTTCGGCTTGTTGATGGTGAGAAGAAGCCACCCATGGGATACATTTATAAGGCGATGGATCGGGCTAAAGAGGCCATTGAAAAATGTTTCAAAGGGAATGAGGATAAATATAGGGAGGTGTTTGAAATCATTAATCGAAAGTGAGCATGTCAAATGATACACCCATTACATACAACTGGTCATTTTCTTAATCCAGAGTACTTCGATGCCAAACCCTCTATGGAATTCAATGAGGAAATCGTTGATGGGTTGTACAAGTGCATACAAAGATTGACACCTAATACACATGTACAAAATAAGATAACAAATGAATTATCTTTGTATAAACATGCAGAAGGGATTTTTAGAAATCTAATGGCAATTAGATCAAGAACAATCAAATCACCAGGTATCAATTTGTGTAATGATTTAAATTTTGATGTATCTCTTTAAGTAAAGACTAATAAAGATCACTTTGCAGTGGAGTGGTGGAGCTTATTTGGAAGTTCAACTCCAAATTTGCAGAGGTTAGCCATAAAGGTCATGAGCTTGACATGCAGTGCCTCTGGAGCATGTGAGTATGTTTTCATATGGCAATAGTATGATCATTAAGTTTGTTTGATAATATGATTTATATCTTAAGCACTTCTTTAATAACTACAGATTCATTCAAAGAAAAGAAATGCTCTCCATGTTGCTAAATTGCAAGCCTTAAAGAGTCGTTACAACCTACAAGACACCATCGACCCCATTGCACTCAACTCCATTGATTATTCAAATGAATGGTTGATTGGAGAGATGGAAAATGATGATCCAGAAAATGATCTAGTTTTTTGTGATGATACTTTGACTTAGGGTGAAGTTGCAAGGGCATCTAGAGTTACAGAGATGAGAACCTACACAAGAAATCAAGCAAGGCTCCATCATGCTACACGGCCATCAAGTTCAAGACCAATGATTGCAATTCCAGAAGATGAAGATATAGAGGAGTATGTATCAGATGCAGGAGAAGAGCAAGACTTAATCTTTGAGGGAGATGAGGAAGATGAATTTACTACGGACTTGTAGAGCTAGTTGTTTTAGTTTGTGGCATTGGATTGTCCAAAACTTTTGGTCATGCTTGAGTTTATATTTTTTTGCATGTGAACTTGGTAAAATGGTGGTTGGCCATACTAGGATTTACGTTTAAAGTCTTAGTTATGTGCTTTTTATAATCTTTGGTATGACTTTTGTTTGGACATGTACTTTTTATTCATGAATTTCATTATTGGATTTGTGTTTTTGCTTATACAAAGTATTTTTTATTTAGCAATTTTAACTTTTGTTTCACATTTTTGCTTATCGTATTTGTTGATAGATCCATGCATGAGATTATAAGAGCATCTAATTTATTGATAATTTATATATATATAGATATTTATTTATTTATTTATTTATTTCAAATAAATAAATAAATTAACGCATCATTTGTCTCAGGCGAGTGCTTAAGCTAACGCCTAGCGCCTCGAACGTTTTGGACCCCCTTCGCCTTTTAGCACCTCTCACCTTTGACAGCGTTGTTAGTAAGAGAAAATTTAGAGGGAAAAAAAGCAAAAGACCAAGAGAAATAAAGGAAAGACGTAATTTCCATTAAAGAATGTGTGAAAAGGAGTATGCCAATATAGATGACTCGGATGATGATTCAAATATTCATTGCCCCTGTGATTGTGAAACTCATGCATAAAGACCAATATACAAGAATGCTATAAGAGAATCTCTAAGGAATGAGCATGAGAGGCGGCAAGAAGAGAAATTTATCTTTGAAAGGTTGTTTTATGAGAAATGTGGAAGTGCTCGTGTCACCATTCCCAATTATCCTGTAAAAAAATAAAGGGGGCAGAACATGGGAGATCAGCTAGTATGAAATATGCTCCTAACCAAGACAAGTAGAAGACCATCAAGGAGATGTTTGCAAATGTTAGAGAAAAGGTAGGGAAAGACATCTCTACACTCTTCTTTACACATGCCATTCCAACAAATGTAGTAAATGAATCATTTTTGCAGCATGTTATCGATGAGACTGTCCGAGGAATAGAGGTGAAAGCTCCCACCCTACAAGAGATCATGAATAAGTACTTGCATATGACGAAGGATGACCTTAATAACTGCATAAATGGGTTAAAAAGGTTATCGTTAGATTATGGTGTGTCCATTATATGTAATGCATGGACTAGTTTCACAATAAGGTAAATAATAAATTTCCTTCTATATTGTGATGGAAAGACTATTTGAAATTTGTGGATGCGACTAATCAAGTGGAAGATTACAAGTTCATAAATCATTTGATGGCAAATGTTGTAAAGGATGTTGGACCAGAACATGTAAAAATTATTACAAATAATGATAACAATTTTAATAACGATGGACAAAAATTGATAAAGTTAAGTATAAAATTTTTGTACTCCTTGTGTAGCCCATTATATTGATCTAATTCTCAAGGACTTTGGAAAGAAAAAAGTGAGAAATGAGCTTATTCAAAATACGCGGTCGATCACCACTTTCATTTACAATCACTCGCACATACTAGCATTGATGAGGCAATTCTATAAGAGTAAACTTGTAAGATCGACCATCAACCTATTTGCAACAAATTGCATCACGTCGCAAAGCATTCTAGACAACAAAGTTGGATTAAAGTATATATTCATCTCCAATGGTTGGTGTTGAGTTATATTAGGGGTTTATTTATAATTGTTTGTTTATATGTAGGTGTGTTATGTTATTTCTCCCTTGTACCTCTTTATATAAAGGTACTAGGGCTCCTTGAGAATAATTAGATCATTCGTTTTTCCCCAACATGATATCAAAACAGTGAACCTAAACCGGTGGTCTAATATCCCACCAACCCTAACCCTCCAACACATACAGTAAAACCCTACCAAAGAAGGAGGCGTCGCCGCAAAGGACCCCCCAAGTGCCTAGAGGTGGCATTAGGTGGAGCAGGACCACCGACAACAGTGGCTTAGAGGTGAAGGCTTATATGTCTGCATACATCTTTAATATTTATCTTTTTGGAGTTTGTCGAAAAGAGGAAGAGAAAAAGAGATTAAAAAAAGAAAGAATTAAATGTCCCCTCATTTTTTTTATGCATCAATTCTTTTTTATAGAAGAATGTGAAGATTATTGATATTTAAATTTTATCTCAGTTATTTTGTCAAACATCAAAAAGGAGATTGTTAGTACATTAGTACTATATAACTCTATAAGCCACACTTCACCACACAGATATGGCTGACAAGTTGCCATGGGTAACCACCTATTATTGTTTGTCCAGAGCCCAACACACAAAAATACACAAATAATCCCAAACTTAGGGAGAAGTAGAAAGTAGAATAAACCCGAGGAGATATACACTGGATTCGCACTTGTGTTGACCCCATCCAAAGTAAAAGTAAGGAAAAAGCTACCAGTCAGATACATAAACCTTTAGACAATTTTTTAGGGTCACCTAAGGTTTGTAGATACCTAAGGTTCGTCTTGATTGCCTTCTAGTGAGTCAATCACCTTCACACAATAAAGATGCTTAGCACTTATAGTCCTTTCAAGTCTTGGATAGGTTGGGTAGACGTAGAAGGCTGCCTCGAAATCCTAACACAAAAAAATCTACAAAAAATATAAAAGAAAAGGAAAAAAATAATTCGTCTCTTTTATGTATGGAATAAGGTGAGAACTTGGGTGGTCTGCATTTTGACAGGCACCTGGGTATTGTTGAGTCTTCAAAGTTCATATTTTAGGTATAAATTTCCTATTATTGATAAATAACTTATGCCTAAGTAATCAGATCTTAATTATGTTTGTAAATAACATTTAGTTTAGTTTTTCTATGGACTAATAAAAGATAAGTATGGAGGTGTGACAGATATACAATATTTCATGATAAAATGCCTATTTATACATGTTCCTAAGCTAGTAGACGCATTTAACATTATAAATACTACATAACATGTATCATCGTGCATTTAGAGTAAATTCTACAATTTGTATATTAGTTTATCCATTTTTATGGCAAGGCAACAGAGCAACACATTTATAGGCTTCAGATAGAAGATCTTACTGTATGATACGATCAGGGCAACGATCAGAGTCCAACGCTTCCGAAATCACCCCGATCAGACCTCCGTAGTGTCCTCTACAAGCTAAAGAAGATCAAGGGCAAGGGGGCAAGGTGACACAAATCCTAGCATCAAACAATAAATCCAACCGTACAGATGGATTCAGGTCGACGATCGCAACCCAACAGCGCAAACATCGACCTGATCAAACTTCCATAGCATCACCTATGAAGAGAAGATAGGCGACCCAGATGGCATCACGTGGCACCATCCCAGCCACCCAAGGTACCCCGCCTATCTCCAAAGGGCACCCATTGCACGATGTCAGCCATTGGATATGTGTCTGCCACGTCGGCCTACGCCAACCCCTTCACAACCCTAAGGCACACCTTGAGAATTAATTTGGACCGTTAGATCTTGATCCAACGGCCTAGACGCGGCCCAACTCTCAGCAGCGCAATGGCAACATCAGCACACTTTTATGCTGAAGACGTGGTTTCGAATCACACTGGGACCATCTAAGGAGAGCGAGCGGATTACAAATTCCACCGTAGGATCAAGCTCCAACACTCACGATGGCACCACATCGCACTGTGCAATCGAGCGTGATCTCAAAGCGCGTGAGGCACGCCATTGGCACCGCTAGATCGAGATCAGATGGTGGAAGTTACACCACGTGGCGCAAAAAATGGCGAGGAGTGCAAGCACGCAATCTGAGCACGTGATAAGCATGCAATCTGAGGCGTTCATCTCCGATCCAACGATAGATGTGTGCCTCTTACGATCTCAAAAGCGTGCTACGCGCAATCTGGAAGCGCGAGCTCCATGCCCTCTCTGCCTTCAGATGGAGATCTGACAGTTGTTGTTGCTTCCCACACTTGCCAGCTGAGGGACAACTTGCCTTGCCAGTAGGGGCGCGAGACACGCATTGCATGTCCCATGCATGCTCATTAGGCACCCCCTTGTGCACATTGGCTTACTGTGGCCTCCTCCCAACACTATAAAAACCCCCATACACCTCCCACCGATCCTCATCTCTACCAACATCCTCCCCACCTATTCTGGAGCTTAGGAAGCCTTCCAACGCCTCCATAGCTCCATTCCTAAGCTTTAAAAGCCTCCTATTAGTTAGAAATCCTCTCCCCTCACATATAATCATCCTGCTCCTTACCACCTTCATAGGAGACTTTAGAATTGTCCTCTCACCCCGATGCAGGTAGTAAATCGACCATATCACCTCATCCCCATTCCCTTAGGTTAGGAACTTCCATCTCATCCCAAATTCCTATTAGCTTGGCCAAGCACTCCTCTACCCGATTTTCTCCTACACCTCACCCTCGTCGTCCCACTCCTCACCCTTTTCGTTCAGCCACCACCAAGTGCCATCATCTCACTGGACAGTCGCTTCAGGAGATTCTTCTCACCCCCCTCTTTTATTTTGTTTATTCACTTTTATTGTAATTTGCTGCTTAGTTATAATACACTTCCTTTTATTCTATTAGATCATATTTTTATCTCTCCCTCTCTCTGTCTCTCTCTCTCTCTTCTTGCTTTAATTACTAGTTAAGTAAAGTAGTTAACTTAGAATCTGGCTTGTTATGCTGTTTACTTAAAATTCAAAAAAAAATATAAAAGCCAAAGAATTCTCAAAAATAAATAAACCAAGATGAATTTCAAAAAAACAAATCAAACATCGCCTCCCTATGTTTAACTCGAGACTCACCATCCTGATTACAAATATTATTTGATAAGCCAAATTTTTCTACGAAAATACAACGATGCGGGTTTATCTCTCAAAACCCTAAAATTGATTTCTCCGCACTAATTTTTCGACATATCATTTTGGTACCATTGTCGATGAGGCAACATGATTTGATTTTCCGTATTCGCTCGCACTTAACTTTTATTTCACTTCTCTTCTTGTTGTGATTACAGGTACTCTACCAAGGCAAGCCAAAACAGGCAGATCGAAGTAAAGTACTGGTAGAGGTTCTATAAGTGTATCCCCACTCCCCCACCAATTATATTCATTTCGCCAACTAAATAACTCAAACCCACATCGACCTAGGTGCTTTTATAAACCCCAGGATAGAATTGGTGTTTGTCACCTTCACTCACCTCACCCACCCGCATTGATTAAAAAAATTACAAAAAAAATGTTCTTCTCTAATTGTGGGAATTATCTAAAATATATACACATTTAATCCCACAATTCTAAACCTAAGGCACACTCTTCCTAATTCTACCACTTATCGGAATCTGACCTGTGGACCCAGTACACTTTAAACTCAATACACACATAAAAGTGAGTAGAAATCTGAATATGTTGATTATTTTTGTGTCATAATCAAGTGGTGTTACTAGCCAATTGTTTGACCTATTTGGGTTGCACTACTAATATTAAAATAAATTCATCCTGTAGCTTACCCCTTAGGATTTAATTTTTAAGACCGGACCAGACACTCCATTTTATTTTCTATTTTCAAAGGAATATACTCATAGCCATGATTTCAAAACCTAATGTGCCTCACTAAACCTGATTGAACATACCTAAATTCAAATCCTAAAAGCTATTAAGCAAGATTTGAACCTTAAAATCCACCTCATCTCTAATAATCTTGCTTGAAAACTCTTGATTTTGCACATACATACATTTTAAACTGATCATTAAGGGCACAACCCATTTAAGGGCCCATCACATTCCAAAGCACCATTATCCCAAGCCTTAATTAAAATTGAATAGACATTTGCTTTAAGAATTGGACTCGCTCTTTGGGGCTCAGATCAAGATAATTTATGATTAATCTACTCCTATCAGTTCATCTGATGTCTAGCTAGGGGAATACCGTCAAACGACAGTAGTTGGGGGGTATCAAAGGAACCTGAGTCGAAAGCCAAGAAAAGAATCTTCTTCCTAATTCCTCCCTCTAACTGATTGGATTGACTAAATAAGAGTAGACCAAATCATTTTTAATCTTGAGCCAAGTTCTGGGAGTTTGTAGGTCATTAGGCTCCCCAATCTCTAAGGACATGATTGTTTTCTTATGCTGCAAGGCTTCTTTCCCGTCCTTCCAACTTCCTTCCAATACATACTTGGAAGGAGGTCATTGAACCCCAGATTAGGACCTTTAGACCATTCTCAGAGGGATAGGTTGAGTTACAGCTAAGCAGATCCCATGGCTGACAATCTACCACCACCTCCACCTTTGAACCAGCAGGAGCTGCTTCAGAGGCAGCTGGACTAGTTGCAGCAGATGCAAGAATGCTTCCAACGAATGAATGGTCAGGGTACTTGACCCTTAAAGGATTTTTATGATCCTTCAAATTACAGGGATCGTCCAGACACTGTAATCCCCGCTGGAGATATTGAGATCAAGCCCCAGGTCATGAGTTTGATTAAATACTTTCACTGGCTTGGCTCAGAAGATCCATTCCAACATTTGGAGGATCTGACCACTTTGATTTAGACCACCAAATTGCGAAATGTGAATGAAAAGCAGATGCTCATGAGGCTTTTCCCCTACTCACTCAAGGATAAGTCCGTACATTGGTACCGCACTATAGGAAGATCGATCGCTACCTAGACAGAATTAAAATCAACCTTCCTAAAGAAATTCTTCACAGTTGGACAAACCAATGCTCTGCGATGAGCAATTGCTACCTTCACCCAATGACTAAAGGAACTGCTTCATGGGGCCTAGGAGCGATTCCAGAATAGGTGGCAAAAGTGTCCACACCACGAGGTGCCTAAATGGTAGCTCGTGCAGATTTTCTATCACGGGTTGAATGATCAACTCTGTAATTACATAGACGCTTCTTGCGAAAGCAATTTCCTCGACAAGGTGCAGCTAGCGCATACAAATTATTTGAGGAAATGAGCGAGAACTCAATAAATCATCCCTCCATGAAAACCTTCAACCGACCCCAACAACCCAAATCAAATGCCAATAAGGTTCAAGATTCTCATACAATTGATATGGAATTGATTTGTAACAAACTTGATAAAATGGATCTGGTTGCTAAGAGAATGGAGTGGACGGCCGGAAATTTCAGAAACATTTCTAGATCCACTCAATCCCAGAGTTCAAGATTCCAATCTTCACAAGCTCCCATGGGACGAGAGTTTGTGAACAAACTCAAGTCGGCTTAACCTTTGAGCCATCACTTCTCAGAACCTTATGGGTTCCAAACTAGGGCCTTTGATCCCAGTTTTTCTAATTCTTACTCTTCATCCTCACTTTATGAGGATATTCATGTTGTACATGAGAATGTTAGGTCCAACCTGTCCTCGAATTCTTATAATCCTGGTTGGAGAAATCACCCTAACTTCTCCTGGAAAAATCAGGGGCAGCAAACACAATCTCGACCAAGCAACTATGCACCATAGAAACCTATGGGTCAAGGTCATGTATATACTCAACTACCCCCAAATCAGATCAATCAACCTATTTGGAATGCCCAACAATCCACAAGGAAGGCTTATTTGAACCTGAAGATGGTAGAAGTGCAAAGGTCAATGCTCCAGCTCATGCAGCGAATGAAAACTTTGCTGGACACCTAACAATCCGGGCTTATTGCAAACAACTGGCAACCTGGATTTCTACTACCCCAACCGGCACCGAACCCTAGAAATGTGCAGAATCGAGGCGCTGGGCCTCAAAGGTTTGGTAATAGTGGGGAGTCACACGCTCAAGCTCATGCTATCTACCAAGCTACCCCAACCCTCCCGAAGCCATTCAAATGCCTACCATAATTAATCGAGAGTCCTGTTTTGCCCCACCCTCCCCAAGGAACAAACTAGCAATACTTCGCTTCACCTTCAGGAGTAGTTGTATGCATAAGGGTCCTACCCAAACCCAAGTTAACACCCTTAGGACCCTTAATAAACAATCTAAACTCCCGACTAAGAATGTGATCAACAGAAAATTTGAGTCTCATTTAGGAGTAAAATGTTGTTGTATGGGAAAACAGAAAAAGCCGTAGGAGAGATTCGAAGAAAAGATACTTTGTTACAAGCATTTAAATTAACAATCATCTTACTCCTCGCGGCTATTGGATCCATCCCCACTTATGCTATATCTTTACTAAATTCTTATAAGGAAAAGCGTAAGGTGGAATTTAAAAACACTGGGAGAGTAGTTTTGTCAGATAAAACTAGCACATTAATCCTAAACAAGCCACCTCCTAAGAAACGGGACCCGAGATCCTCACTGATTTCCTGTACAATAGGAAACATTACTTCCAACCAGGCTTTCCTCGACTTGGGTGCTTTCATTAATGTAATCCCTACTACACTTTATTGGAAACTTGGTTTAGGCCATCTAAAACAAACTGACATAGCCATACATTTGGCTAACGGATTAATTACAACACCTAAGGGTCTTCTGGAAGATGTTTTGGTCAAGATCAATGACTTACATTATCTTGTTGATTTCATGGTCCTTGACATGAAAGCACCGAAATAACTCAGCCACACTTCGATTATTTTAGGAAGACCTTTCCTGGCCACCGCTAAGGAAAGGATTGATTGTGAATTAGGAGATATAGAGATTGCCTCTGTGATGAGGGGCGAAAATCACCCCCGGATCTAAAACTCCTCGCGTAGCCCAATAAAGGATCCGACTACCCGACCACAGGACAAACAGGCAGGTCCGATACCACCCAACCTGCCTCCAACTAGTCGAACCCAGAGTAAGATCCCACCGAACTACTAAAAGATTTGGCGTAGCCGGGGTTAAGATCACGACAAGATGAAAGTGACCAACTATATCCTGACTACAGACAAGTTGTCTGACATAAAGTGTATCAGAGGCCACTAGGTTAGGGATCATTTCATGTTATAAATAGGGAGAGAGGCCCCCGAGTAGAGGGGGCCAAGAGGGAGAGAAAATCTTGTAATCTCACAAGTTCTAGTGCATAGTTGAGAGCCTCATCCTCCCTCCAGACATACACCCCTTATGGTGGAACTAGGTCACCAAATTCCATTATCTCCTTTGTGATTGCTTGATGTTCGTCGGGCCGAGCTCTTCCATCGCCTGGGAGGCTTGACCACTTCCTCTTAGCGATGGATGCTAATGATTATGTAACGCTCTCTGCATCTACAAATCCTTTGGTGGCCATCCGAGGCTCATCAAATGGCGCCATTTGTGGGAAGCGTCAACAAAAATGTCATCGCTCTTCTAAGCATCCAGTTGCTTGAAGGAGACGCCCCTCCAGTGCCCTACCTCAACCTCCTAGAGCGGTCTTAACCACTCACGACCCCACTCGTGGCTCCGCCCTCCTAAGAGGGGCCCGGTCGAGATTCAACATCTACACGCCTTGACAACACCCTTACCACGCGAGTCCCAATAAAGGGCAATAGGTATGTTCCGACCGGCTGCCTGAGGCCCCAAAGTGGACCTCCCCCCTCGAGGTGCGAACCGGGAAGAAAAAAGATGTGGAGCCGAGGCCAACGACCTTGGGTATACGCCCCCGTACGTGTCGTCTACCCACTTGTAAGAAAGATGGTGGCCACTTTTCGCCAGAAGAGCTCAAAGAGTCGATTGAGGCCCACCAAGTGGCGCCTTTCACCAGGCGCTCTCGATGGAACCTACCCGACACGACCCACCAAGGGCCCATCGACCAGCTAGCCGGCCAGGCTACCAGCTCCCAAACACTGAGCGGTAGGGCATTTTGTCAAGCGATGAAGGGCCAAAGACGACCTTAACAGGCCGTCAGGAGCCAGGTAGCAGAAGATTAAGTCCTTTCGATCTTATCCGGATCAATTCAAGGCTTAGTGCTTCAAGGGTGGCAGGCCCCGTGAGGTAGCAGCTGCCCAGCAGCCCGAGCCGGGCCGTCTAACTTGAAGGCCCAAGCAGGGCACAGTGCCAGCAATCACGTGCCGGAGCACCCAACGGGGCTCCGAGCAAAGCCGTAAGGATCGCAAAGCGAGGTAACTCCTTTCGTTCCCGCAGTCGATTGACCAAAGAGACTGATGGTCGCACCGGTCCCGAAGAAGGCGAGAGGGCCCCTGGCAGGCGTGCCCCTGCCCTCATCCGCGAAAGAAGCCACTTCCACAAACGAAGGGCTGCCTTCCTTAACATAGCAATCGATCCATTGAGGGTCGTTATTACAGACCCCACTTGACTACGAGGGAGTGCCTTGAGAAATGCACTCCCGCGGCCATGAACCGGATGGTGTGCTTGAGGGGGGTTGGCTCACGAGCAAGGGCCTACTACCCCCGAGCCCCACCAAAAAAGGGAAGCTGACTCTGGGCCCCGCCATGAGGGCTTCAAGGCCCAGAGACACATGCCCAAAGGATTGCCAGGATCCGTGCAGTCGAATTGAGCCCCAAATCCGACGTGGGGACCTGGCTCACTTCCTCAAGCAAACCCACAGTGGCGAAGGCATAACAGGCCCATCGAGGGTCCGGAAGACCCCCCTGAGGAAGGGTCCCAATAATAGCGCACAGCCGACATGGTCTTTCCAGTGGGCTGAGGGCCAAGCTGGCTGATACCCTACCCGATTAGGCTAAAGTAGTCACCCTAGTTCCCCTTCCGATGGCACATCGCCACCAAGACCCGGCAGCGATACTCGCGTCACCCGCCTCAACCCCTATCGCCTAAACATATCAACGAAAGAGATGGGGAAATCTTCGAGGTCGATGCCGCCCTGGGCCGGCGACCCGTTCCTTCCGAGGCGGCACTCCTAAGTGCCTTCCCCCAATCCTTAGTGGGGCAAGGAAGGTGTAAACCAAGCAGGAAGCGTCCCAATCAATCACCTCCCCGCCTGATCCGGCGAAGCGCTTGGGCTTGCTCCTATGACACTCCCCGTAATAGGGCAACCCCAATCTAAGCCCTTCGAGGAATACACTCCCCAGGCCATTAACCCGACGGACATGTTGCAAGTGCCGCAGGGCCCGCAGATACATCGTCGATAAAGGCCCTGACATACACGACCAAACCCAATGTGGAAGCGTGACCGCCTCGTCAGGCGAGACAAGAACCAAGGTTGAAGACCCATCAACGGCTAGACAGGTCAACACCGGCATGTTTGACTTCCGGTAGCAAAGCTCGCGCTACTCCGAGGCACTCACCTCTCGAGACGAAGGTTGGGCTAGCCTTCGGAGCTAACAAGCCGCTCCCTCCAGGCCAGCACATCCGTAGCACCTTCCCCATTCCGAGGTAGGGGGCTTAAAGGGATGTTGCCAAGAAAGCAAAGTCCCAACTGTTCGCCCTCACTGAAAGACACACGAACCCACTGTTAACAATGCTCTTGCCGACAAGCCGGCCACGACCCTAGGATAATACCCTTCCCTCCATCAACCATCCCGGCCATGGACCCTTGGCCATCATGGAGAGAGGGCAAAGGGAGAAATTGGCCCTCCGCCGTCCGACCACCACAAGGACGAGCACATCCACCGAGTGGCCACACTCACAGTAACGGTAGCACTAAACAGCCTCGTCAATTGACCAACAATACGAGTCCACCGCCAAACCCTCTCGACACATTCCTGATCTCCCCCAAAAGGTAAAAATAACGCACGAGAGTCAAGCAACCTGGCGCAAGCCCCTAAGGGTCAAACTGAAGCAACCAGGAGAGAAACCAAGTCCACACGATCCAGCAATGGGCAAGCCCAGCTGACCCGTCTGCAACTTCGGGACTGCAGCCAAGCTCGTCAGCCATGGCCATGCCTCTTTTCCCCTCGCAATGCTATCGAGCTCATCTCGGTCAGAGGAACAGAGCCACCTCTTAAGGTCGACAGGTGTTAAATACCTCCACACGTAAGTCCCCCATTGCGGAGAAGGCAACCTCGTCAGTGCTGACAGCAATAATCAATGTCCGATCTCGTTATAGACTCAAGACTTGCTCTCCACGGCGACTAGCTATCACTTGCTAAGGGCGGTACTCGCGTCACATCATTACTCGTGTAACCGCCCCTTAAGGTCAGTGAGTCGCCTCTTAAGGCTGGAAAAGATTAGGCATCGGTTTACCTTTTGCACCCTTCGCAAGCATCCTATTGAGGATGGTAGGGATCCAGAAGGACGTGCCTCAGGTTCCCCCATATTACCGCCTCCTAGGGCCGACAAGCCACCTCTTAAGGTTGGCTTGAAATCGACCAAACACACCCAACATTCCCTTATCTTGTCGCCTCCTAGGGCCAGCGAGCCACCTCTTAAGGTCGACTAGAACTCAGGGGGACTCGTCCAGCATTCCCTTATCTTGCCACCCCTTAAGGCTGATAAGCCACCTCTTAAGGTCAGCTAGAACTCGAGCGAACATGCTCGGCATTCCCTTATCTTATTGCCTCCTAGCGTCGGCGAGCCACCTCTTAAGGTCAACTAAAACTTGGGCGAACACGCCCAACGTTCCCTTATCTTGCCGCCTCCTAAGGCCGGCGAGCCACCTCTTAAAGTCAGCTAGAACTCGGACGGACGCACCCGACGTTCCCTTATCTTGCTGCCTCCTAGTGTCGACAAGCCACCCTTTAAGGTCGGCTAGAAGTCAAGCGAACTCGCCTGGCATTCCCTTATATTGCTACATGGCATTCCAACCGGCAAGCCACCACTTAAGGTCGACTAGAACCCGAGCAGACGTGCCTCATTTTCCCCTATCATCACCACCTCTTAAGGCTAGTAAGCCACCTCTTTAGGCTGGCATGAATTCAAATGGAGGTGCCGCACGACTCATAATGCTACCTACTAAGACCAGTAGTCGTCACTTGGCACCAGAAGAAACCAAGGCAGTTACACCCCACGTACCAATAAATATAATGCCGCTCCTTAAGGTCAAAAGGAACTAAGGCCCCCATGCCCCATGTTCCGACAAATACAATGCTGCCTCCCTGGGATGGTAGGAACTCAAGCCCATGCGCCCTGAAGTTCCACATGCATTGGTACCGCCCACTGGTAGAACCACTAAGCTCTCGGTAGCATCTGTTAACCAGAACAGACGAAGAAAACCCGGGTCGCATCACCCAACTTTATCATACCGACCATCAAGGCTGATAAGAACTGGGGCTCTAGAGCCCCCCATTTCAGATGGCACAACGTTATATCATGACAACAATAGGAGCTTGGACTCCTACACCCCTAGCTCTACCAGTGCACGCTCGAACTCCTGGCAATAAAAATCTGAGTGTCTGCACTTAGCTTTCACCGCCACCTCCAAAGGGGCCAGCCCACGCAAATGTCCTCTTGCACTTTCCCTATTCCATAGAAGGATACCAGGGATACGGCCAAGCAGACTGACGCGCAGCGATATTACACCCTGCGGCTACATGGACTAAATTGTCCCTTATCCGCATATGATAAAGACAGACCTAGCATCAAAATAGTCACGTCCAAAACGGTTGGACCAACAGCCACCTTCGCAGACATGATTATCTGCCCAATGACCAACTTCCAAGCCCTTATCCTTACAAAGAGCTGGGGTAATAGATCATAGTCAGGTCTAAGCTGGCCTACCCAGGGATCCGACTAGGCTTTTCAACAGCGGCTACTTAAACGTCATCCTAGCGACGCCATCTATCTTGTTCAAGCAAAGGACTCGCCCATTCAGGCGCTTATAGCTTAGCTGAACCACAATAAGAGGCCAGGGTTGAGGTAGGGGAGCTTCTTAAAATCGGTAAACCCCTGCATCAAACACGGTTCACAAAGGAGACGGCAACCCTAAACCAGGAACGCGCACAGTCTCCACTAGCAAAGCCTACCCCAAGGCTCCCTTACCAAGGATAGGCATTGTAGAACTCCTACAACAGGCAATTCTGCCCAACCCCTATACAGGACCCGCAGCAAGTGCTACCAAAATCAACCATGTTCCAGCTAATGGATTTCCTACGAAATCTAAGCGAACAGTTCTCACATAGAAGGGCATTACCAAGTTTCATACGAGGTATTCCGAAGGCCCTTAGTCTCCGACAGAGAGGAGCAAACTTCAACAAAGTCCACGCGAACACAACCCTTTAGCCCTCAGGCATCAAAGAAAAGGGCTCAGGCAGCACCGACGAAGCCTTAGTACCTTCCTTGCTCCACCTTGAAAAATATACGTTGATAGCTCATCGGCGACGATTGACTACGGAGAATGTGCGACGGACCAAGGCATTCCGCTCAACCAACCGACTAGTTAGGTAGGGACTTCCCAACGCCTCCTCTCACTACCTCATAAGGAAAAGCTTTCCAAATGAAGGCACTTGAGGCGGTCGCTCCCAGCCCGACTATTCCAAAAAGGACAGTCCGAAGCATGTGCAGGAGTACTCAATACTGCCAGGCCCAACACCACCCTCCGCTTAAAGAGTCACTGCCACTTCTAACATTGTCCCATTAACCCTGTCTCAAAAAGGGAACCACGTTAATAATGCCCACCCCCCTCTGCAAGCGAGTTGTGACAAAAACACTGGTTCCCCCAACAGTCGACACAGTCATACCATGTGTCAAACGGAGACGGGTGTACGAGGCACCAGACGAATGGTTGGGCTACGAACCTTACAAGAGGACTCCCATCATACGCCTTCTCTAGCCAGACGTACGACATAGGTGCCCGGCCACACAACTATGGATAGCCCTTCCCACGGGCACTCCCTTAGGCCCCACCAAAATTCAGTCGGAATGAAGTGACAGGACAAGCCTTTATGCCAAGTCATTTAAGCAAATAATCAGAACACGCCACAATAGAGATCGAGCAAAAACTCGTAAAAGCAAGTCCATGAGGCTATTAAGAAGAACAAACCCTAGGCTGCAAACCAGTTCCTCATACTTGGCATACGAGCAATTTGTCACAACACAAAAAGGAAAAAGGAGAAAGGAGAAAAGAAGGAACCAAAAGCCTTTTTCTTTTATAAGAAATGTCAACTGTTACATTCCTCGAGATCGTCTCCGAAAAACTTACAATAAAAAGGAGTCAAGTTACTACAAAGGTAACAGCAACACCATCCATCGGGACTCAGCGACTTCACCTCCGATCTTCGAGGTTGTCTGCCCTAGGCAATAAGGGTGATAGTGCAGCGTCAAGACTAACGGCCCCTGCAGCTCCTGACGGACCCGCCCTGAACGCTCCTCGCCAGAAACCGATCCATCTCCATCAAGTGCCACTTGCCCACATCCCCAGCAAGGGCCAGGCTCTCGAGCCCTTTACTCCTCTACAGCAGAGGATTGTCCCACTTCCAAGACATGTACCTCCCTCTGCAGAGGAATAATGGCTGAACGAGGAGCCCACTACCGGACCGGCAAGCCTTGATGAACTACGACGACTACTTGAGGCAGTCGAGGCCGCTCAGAGGTGCGGAGTGCCCTCCAATCTATCATAAGGTACCCCTCCTAATCAATGCCACCAGGCCTTCAACCGACCCTTTCACGAGGAATCGCCAAACAGACTCAACCATCTGGGCGAGCATTGCGAGCGCCATCTAACCAAGGCCCCACCTCTGGCCGGGCAAATACACTCCCACGAGAGGAGCTACCGGTAGCAACAACTCCCGCTCCACCCTCGTGGAGTTACCAAGGGAACCGAGCAGAGCAGCAGAAGCGTCGAGCCTCCACAAATGAGCGACCTCTGCCCAGGCCCCGAGCGGCGTGCCTCCGCAACCTAACATCCTACAAGTTCTCCACGCAGAACCAAAGGGAACAGCACCCCCAGCGGAACATCCTCCACCTCATCCCTACTTGGGTAAAGGGGGGCAGACGCAGCTGGCTCCCTCCCAATGAGCATCCTGCCAAACTCCCCTTGCGGACGCCCTGAGGAAGCCCGCTCCACCCCCTCTTCGCTGCCGGCCTCCCTCGTCTTGAACTCTCCGAACATAAGAGATCTTACCCCGAACCGTGCTCCTCCCCCACACGAGATGGGTCCTATACCTAGAAAAGCTGCCACGGCGTCCAAAATCATCCGGTGGAAGAACCCCCAAAAGCTTGCGTTAAGAAACAAAACAAAATAAATAGATGGAGGAAGGAAACTCCAAGAACGACCCTATCTCAAACCCACTAACGCCGCAACATACGCATTAAACTACAAAAAAGGCTAGGAGCCCTCACTTCAACGCATGCACCAAGCGAGGGCACCAAGAGGGGCTTACCCCCATCCAAAAAACCACACATGATCGCCCTTCAGCCACTCCGCCGAACGCACAGAAGTTCGACAACGAACTTTTAATCGAAGGAGCGACCGGAACAAAATGTTCCTCCACACAACTAATAAACGCCTCGAACACAGTAAAGAGGGTAAAGGGCCATGAACTAAGACCCACCGCGGACCCCTATTTATAACCCCCTCCCCATAAGGGCGGTGACATCCCACCTTCCCCCCTCCCCCACCCCCCCCCACGAGTCGCAGCTTTCCAAGGAATAAAATCCCCTAAGATACGGCACGGATTACGTACTAGCTTGACCGCACTAACAAAACCGTCAGTCAAGGACTCCGCACATTATAACATAGTGGGCACTCGGACCGACGTTGTAACCGCCTTGGTCACCTTATTGAGCAGGCACAACGTTTGAGGCTATAACCTCTCACGTCAACAAAAGTTAATGCCCACCTTGGCAAACTACACAACAAAATAATTTTTGAATACCGCCTCCTAAGGCCAGCACAAATTAGGCTCATCAGCCCCACAATCAAGTTCGACAAACGTCGCCTCCTAAAGCCAGCACGAACTAGGCTCATAAGCCCAACGTTCGAGTTCGACAAACGTCACCTCTTAACGCTAAGCACGAACTAGGCTAATAAGCCCCACATTCGAGTTCGATGAACGCCGCCTCCTAAGGCCAACACGAACTAAGCTCATCAACCCCACGTTCAAGTTCGACGAACGCCGCCTCCTAAGGTTGACACGAACTAGGCTCATAAGCCCACATTCAAGTTCGACGAATGTCGCCTCCTAAGGCCAACACGAACTAGGCTCATAAGCCCCACATTAGAGTTCGACGAACGCCGCCTCCTATGGCCCATAGACCAGGACTCATACGTCCTGGCATCCAACCCTCTACAATCAGCGAACGACAGAGGCGAACCACAAAACATCGCCCACAAGCATCCCGTAACTCCATGACTAATGTCCTCCCCGCTCCATCCGAAGCCGATAGTGCATTTGGGGGCATTGTCTACCGTGAAGTTTTAAATACTCAGACTACTCTCTCAACAGCTTGCGCTGATTAGAGAGTAGAGGTATATGATGAGTAGGCAAAATCCCCTTTGGATCTAAAACTCCGTGCATAGCCCAATAAAGGATTCGGCTACCCGACCACGAGGCAAATAGGTGAGTCTGGTACCACCCAACCCGTCTCCGACTAGCCGAACCCAGAATGAGATCCCTCCAAACTGCTAAAAGATTTGATGCAGCTAGGGTCAAGATCACAACAAGATGGAAGTAACCACCTATATCCTAATAGTAGATAAGCTATCTGACAGAAAGGGTACTAGAGGCCACTAGGCTAGGGGTCTTTCCATGTCATAAATAGGGAGAGAGGCCCCCGAGTAGAGGGGGTCGAGAGGGAGAGAAAATATTGTAATCGCACAAGTTCTAGTGCATACTTGGGAGCCTAATCCTCCCCCCAGACGTATACCCCTTGTGGTGGAACTAGGTCACTAAATTCCATTGTCTCCTTTGTGCTTGCCTGATGTTCGTCAGGCCGAGCTCTTCCATCGTCTAGGAGGCTTGACCACTTCCTCTTAGTGATGGATGCTAATGGTTATATCACGCTCCCTATGTCTACAAATACTTTGATGGCCATCCGAGGGTCATCACTCTACGAATCAAATAAATCACTTTAATATTTTTGAGGCATCAAAGAAGAATCAAATTAAGTGTGGTTTAATTGAGGGGCTCAGCAGAATAGAGGAGGTTATGGCCATATACACCATAGAAAACTCCCTAATGGCCAACTCAACCCAAACTCGGAAAGAAAATTACAAGATTGCAAGTATGATTGAGGATAATAACAATTTACAAACGACTTTCGAATATCAGGATGAGGATTCTACTTACAAGGAAGATATTCATGAACCCAAAAGCTTATTGGAAGATTTAATCGATCAATCAAAAACCCAACAAGACCCTTGTCCTGGATTACTAGAGTTTAAGGTTCAATTAGTGGGTGAAAACCATGAAGATAAAAATGGTTGGATAGATTTTCCACAGGCTGCAACTAAGAAGGAATTTCTAACTTAGAGATCTACTCTTAGGAAGCCTGACCTAATCCTGGAAATCAGCTTAAGCATCCTAGAGTATATACCTATCCTACCCTTATGGACCCCCAACACCTTCCAGAAGCCACATGATCCTTCCCCTCCCAACCATTACACAATTCTTGCACCCACCCACACATCTTATGTGCTCATTCTGGAAAGCACCTATTGGAGACCATTTAGGGTCTCCCTGCATCACCAGCTTGCCACTTTTCTTGATCATTTCTTTGGCAAGCTCACTGTCACCCTCCGGGACACATGTTAGGGCCCGCAAGCTCAACTTTTGACACCACAATTTCTCGAGTTTATATTTGTGGATTGTGCCTAGCTGACAGCACTAGACTCAACAAGTGTATATAGTCTGTTTTCAGAGCTGATCAGATTATCACAAAATTCAGGAGCTATCTTTTCTACCCTTTTTGCATGCCTTTATTTACAATGAGAACATTGTATCAGCTAGGCATGAGGGGTGGATATACTTATATTGAATCATTTCATAAGCTCTAGAAATTTTCCATTTATTTTTGTCTAAAAAATAAGAAAAAAAATCAAAAAGACCAAAAAAATATAGGAGAATTAGGAAAAGATAACTTAAGCATTAGAACCTCCTACCTTTACCTCGAAAGGCTCCAGTCCATCCACCACGTGTACTTACAGCTGCATGAGTAGAAGCGGCATTACTGGTGACAATATCTGGGTTGGACATGCAACCTGCTAAGGCTCCTGTAGATCTCCTCAATGGGAGAAAGCTCAGAAAGTGTCAATATCTGTGAATGTGCAGTAGAATAATCATCAAGCCCTGCCAGAAACATATGAGATGAGAACTCCTTCCTCTGATTCCTACATGTGGGTGATGTGCACATGGGCCTGCACACATTGTACTTTTCCAAGAATCCCTTCATGGTGGAGTAATACTGTAAGAGACTCATAAATTCCTACTTCAAATGACAAAGATCATAGTGAATCTGGAAGACCTAGGTGGAGTTAAGTTCATGAAAATATGCATCCTTCATATCGTCCCAAATCTATTTAGCAGTTTTGTAATACATGACTTCATCTCCAATGCGAGGTATCACGTTGTTTAATATCCACGCCCTTACCATAGCATCATCTCTGTTCCAAGTTGCATACTTCCCTATCTTAAGCACTAGTGGTGCTTCAGTGAAGACAAGTTACTTCTCATGTCCTTCCACAATGACAAGAAACGTCTAAGACCAACAGGGGTGATTGGTCTCGTCAAGCTTCACAATAGGTGCAAAAAACGGATTCTTGTAAATCACACTCTCTCCGATCTATTCTGATGTCACTCCGGTCTCTGACAACGATGAGGCCATAGTGAAATCATACCACAAACACCTCCAAACATAGATCTGATTTTCGACAAAATGGAGGAATACACACCCAAAAATCCACTCACACGGTTCCAATATGCAGCAACAAACCAAGGGGAATACACACCCCAACAATGCATCAACAAAGGGAATACACACCCTAAACAATAATCAAAACACTAATTTAATCATACTATCAAGAAAAACTTTTCCAAACACCTTCCAGAAAGCCATAGACCTTAGTAAAATACCATACCCAAGGTCAAAGACCTTCCAAAGAGGATGATGAGCAGATCGGCCCCTTCCCCTGTTGCCCAATAGGGAGAGGGGCAACCCCAGCAACGATGCTGCCCCCTTCTCTCTCTAGAGGCCGACGCCAACTACGGCGGAAGTCGACAGCGCAAGCGACGGTGACGACACTGGCAATGGCCAGCTGCTACCAGCGCTGGTGGCAATCGACTACTTCCCTGCTAGCAGCGACCAACTGCTACTAGAGGTTGCTGGCAATCGACGGTGGCTGTCACTGGCACTGCGGTGGCCGGCGACACTGGCTGCCAGCACGGCGGATAGGCGAGGTCCAATGCTATCAATGCAAAAGGCGATACCAAGGCGACGGCTCAAAATTATCCAAGGCGAGAGGCGACAAAAAGGCGACAGCTCGAGTAAATTAAGGCAATTGTTTTTTCTTTGCATATATGTCTTATTAACTCAATTTAATAGTATTAAGTTTATAAAAACATATCTAATAACAATGCTGAAGACTTTAAGTAGAAGAAAAGGATAACAATTGTATTGTCAAAAACTGTTTCACATAATTTCAAATGGTAAAGAAAAGCTTCTACACAATTAAGGTAGAAAAACATAAAAACCAAAATTGTCATTGAAGTGAAAAAACATAAAAATCAAAATTGTCATTGAAATGAATAATTCTCAATTCTCAAATAATATAACACATCAGTCATCAGAATCATCTTCAAGATTCAATTCGTCATCGTCATCATCATCGTTACCAGCAACTTCAATCTCCTCTTCCTCTTCCTCATCACTGTCTACATACTCTTCATCTTCTTCGATAACTATTGGAACATTCCTTTTTCCTTAGCCTGCTTAGGATAATTTTTCTTTGTTGTAGCACGAGCCCGAGTACGTCGAGAAGTGTTGCTCGTTAATGTCCGATGCAAGCTCAACCATGCCCCAAGTAAGATCATCACCTGCATTTTCCTCATCTTCTTCTGTTCTCCCTAATAGTCATTCATTTGAATCATCAATTTCTTAAAGGGAAATGGGATAAAGATAATCCCTATCTTCATATCGATCCCTCAAAGCTTCATTGTACTTAACAAACACAAGATCATTTAACTTTTGTTGAGCCAACGGATTTCTTTTCTTTGAGTGAACCTATACAGATTTCCAAAATAAAATGATTAATATAAAATTACTTAATAAAATTAATGCAATACATTATGAATTGGTTTGTAACTTACATTTTCAAATACACTCCAATTCCTTTCGCATCCCGGGGCACTACAAGTAAAACCTAACACCTTCAGTGGCAATTTTGTCAAGTTAGGTGTGGACTGACCAAAGAAATTCCACCACTCCACTATAAAAAGATAACAAGTTATATAATATTAATAAGCAACTAGAAATAGAAAGTTACTATAAAAAATTTATACCACTTGACTACCTAAGGCAATGGTCTTTCTTTGTTTAATAGCCATAGGTGTTCCAAAGAGTCCTTGTGCATTTCTATAAATGAAAATTTCTCGTGTTATTTTATCTTGCACACTATCATCAGGCTTCAATTTTGCCAAGACATTGTAGAATCCAATCATAACTTCTGAATCAAAATCGAGATTCTGATTTTCATAAGAGAATTCAAGATTGAGGTAATATCCAGCTGCATGTAGAGACCTATGAAGCTGGCAATCCCATCCTTATCAATGATGTCACAAATAGGTCCAAACTTTTCAGCATTATTGTTGAAAGCCTACACGATAGTTTCCTTAGCTCTATCCATTGCTTTGTATATGTATCCCATTGCAGGCCTCTTCTCTGAATCAACAAGACGAAGCACTCTCATAAGAGGAGACGTAACCTTGAGAATGTATGCAACCTTTCCAAAATGAAGGCATCGTGATGATTGTTGCCACCTTTCCCTTCTCTTCTTTTGCATTTTTAGAAGTGATCCGCTTATCTGAAGTGAACACCTTCCTTAAATTTACCTTTTGTCTATGAGTGCTCTGTAAGGTGAGGAAAGATGTAGCAAATCTTGTAACTGCAGGCCTCAACAACTCCCTACTTGTAAACTGTCCCATCAAATTTAAGACTGAAGGATGCATGTATATATAACTACTCAATTGCATTGCATGCTTGAGTGTCTTTTTTACATTCTCTAACTTCCCAAAATCTTCCAACATCAAATCGATGCAGTGTGCAGCACAAGGAGTGCAATAAACTTGAGGATGCTTAGCCTCCAGTAATTTGCCTATGGAAAAGAAAAATGATATTTTTTATATTTTACAATGCTTACATTGGTAAAGAAAATACGTGTGTTAAAATAAATAAAGATTTACTACCAGTAAGAACATAATTAGATGCGTTGTCACTAACGACTTGAATCACATATTCCTCCCCAACGGGACCGATCATGCCACTTATCAGCTCACAAAGCGTCTCCCCTATCTTTACGTAGGATGAGGCATCAATCGACTCCAAGAAAATAGTTTCCATAGGAAAATTGACGAGAAAATTTATAAGTATTCTGCTTTTCATATCTGTCTAACTATCATCAATGTGCATCCATATTTCTTCCAAGCATCATGATGTTTTGTGATGAAATCCTAAGTCTCGTTCATACGATATCTCAATAAAGGAACTCTCACTTCATGGTAAGGAGGCTTCAATCCAGGGCCAAAACAACCAATTGTCTCAATTATTATCTCAAACCAGATATCTTTAACAACATTGAATGCAATATTATTATGGTCATCCATTTTGCAATGATCCATACAACTGCATCTCTTCCCTCCTTGAAAACCTCAGAAATTGCAGTTTATTTTATCAACAATCACCTTTTTTGTTCCAGAACCACCTTCTCAGGATCAACCTTCGTAAACTTATCTATTGATCCATGAAATTTCTTCATTAAAGGAAGTCCACCACATCAACTTCCACCAGCACCCATCATAATTCGAGCCTTCTTTGTATGTAACTGTGTAGGATTTTCTACCATTCTTTTAGTTGTGAATCTATCCATAGGTCCTCGTAAGACATTCACTTATACTATTTCATCTCCATCATCATCATCATCGTTATGTGGCTCATCGTAAACAAAATCTTTCATGAACCTTTCTTTTTCTTCCTTTTTAAATTGTCGATATCCTCTCAACTCCTCTTTCACATGTTGTGGAGCTTTTGGACATATTGTTGTGTTCTTATCACCACCAGTAATATGTTCAGTAGCTCTATGAATCCCCCCTTTCACTATTCTACCACAGAAAGTACACTTCGCATCATTAGTCTTTTTTAGGTCCTCCAATGTGACATACTTCCAAAATGGATGCTTCCTCCTTGTTTCAACCATCTACATAATTCAAAATACATGCAAAGTTGCAAACACTAATCTAACATCATGTAAGTTAAAAACAAACATAATATACTAACAGATATCATACTCACATTATATAACAATATATATACATACTTATGTATATAGTTATACGCAGTTACATACAAATATAACAGTCTATATTACTTATACATATACATAGTCACAATGTTATATGCATATATAACAGTATATATACGTACTTATACATACTTATATATATACATAGTTACAATGTTATTACATACATATATGTTACATACATAAATATTACATAACAATAAATGTATATATATATATATATATATATAACTCAGGCGAAGGTCGTTAATCGAAGGCAAGGCTTCTTTCGTTCCCAACTTCATCACCAAAACGAAGAAGCTCAAGCCAATGACGCTCAAGCAGTGCACATTGAGGAGATACCTAGGCGATCGAGGTCGAGGAGGTGGCGCAAATGGCAAGCGGCGACACTCAAGCAGCGATGGTGGTCGAAGAAGCTTGAGCTGCTTCGTCGCTCCAGCGATAATGGCATGAGGGTTGGCGTGGAGATGAGAAAACTCTTCACACACGTAAATAGGAGCCTCGTATGGAATGTCAGAGGTCATTGAGGGTAAGATTGGTATGTCGATTTGTTGCTTTAAAAAAAAAAAAAACCTTTTCGAACGGTCTAGGGTTCAGGCGATGAGGCAGCGAGGCGAGGAGACGCATCGCCTGGTCAAAGGCCATCGCATGGGTCTTCATTGAGGCGACAGCAGCCTGTAGCGCCTCGCCTCGTCACCTAAACACCTGAGATGCTCGCCTCGACAGCATTGGCGAGGTTTGAGGTAGGGTTAGGGTTTAGTTGGTAGTGTCCTCAACTTAGCTCTAATACAAAATTAAAGAAAATGAAACACCATAATTACTAAGCCATCCTTACACCTCTTTATATAGAGAGAGATGAGGAAAAAATTACAACAAAAATCCAACAGTAAAATAAAAAGACCACCTCTCAAAATATAACGTAACAAAATATTATAAAATACCTGTAAAACTTGCCATGTTATGTGGTTTTGAGTGTTGGATTATCAATTGTAGGCATATGCAAAAAATATTTTAAGGTAGATGTGTGGCTACACAAGAAAAAAAAAGGATTCCTATTAAAATTATTGAGGAAAAGGTTGAGACATTTTTAAAAAAGATCAATCAAGAGATGTAGGAGTTGGATGTTAAGCTTCCCAAAAGGATGTAGAGAAGGTCAAAGAAGTTTTAGAAGAAAATTATTGGATATTGCGAAGAATAAATGTGCCACGTGGCACTGTAAGGCCACGTGGTAGTCTAGTGTGCACCCAAGGGACGTTGGCCCTAAGGGATTTTTGGGTTTGCTTTAGGTCCATGTTTGGTGGTTGTTTGGTTGATATGTTTGATTTTAGAATGTGTTTTTTAGATGATTTATTTCTTTCTAAATTTAAGGGATATGATTTGATTTGGGTTTGTTTCTTGTTTTAGATGATATGTTCTCTCTATAAAAGAGAACCTTCTTGTAGTTGATTTGCTAGAGTTAATGCATTATTATTTCCACAAAATTTACATCAACAACTCCCTCTCTTCTTCAAGGCCAGCGACAGTCCTCTCTATCTCCTCCCTATCACATGAACAAGGTACATCAGGAGCAGGTTGTTGCTGCATGTTTGCCTCACATGGAAGAGCCACCATGCCTCTGTATTGCCCAAAACTTCACAGATATGATCTCAATTACTTTAATTTAAGCATAAACATACTCAAAATATCCATGTACCTGACCCTTACATAGTATTGGAGAAGTCTTTATTGTTATTATTGCTTCTTCTCAATAGTAGTTTGCACCCTTTTGAAGAGCTACTATACACAAAGAAAATGCATAAACCACAACACAAGTAACAATACCAACAATAAAATCAAATATAAGGCCATCTTCACCTCTTGACAATAAGATACCACCAAATGCACCAATCTCCTTACAAAAGAGAGGAGAAATTGAACATAAAAACCTTTAATGGAAAGCAGTTTGATTAGTTGGACAAAACGCAACTAAAAAAAGTAGTTAAACCAATGGTCGCCACTAATGACAACTACCACTAAGCCACTTGTCAGCCATAACTATGGAGAACTCCAATGCAATTGAAAGGACTCTTAATACGTAGCACTTATCTCATAGACCCTCAACACAAATTATATGCATGGAAGACTACTCTGAAAGAAAAGCAAACCATAGACTCTTAATAAGTAGCACTTATCTCATAGACCCGCAACACAAATTATATGCATGGAAGACTACTCTGAAAGAAAAGCAAACCATAGACTCTCAATACGTGGCACTTATCTCATAAACCCTCAACACAGACTATATGTATGGAAGCTACTATGAAAGGAAACCAAACCATACGTCATAGCAGTTCTAATACCATGTAAAAATTAAGCATGAAAACAAAAAATAATAATAATAATCACAAGAAAGACACGCAAATTTATGTGGAAAATCCTCCACAACAAGAAGTAAAAACCACTGCAACACACGATCTCTAGCGCCCACTAACATCTCTCGACTAAGACAAAAAAAAAACAAAGAAAGAGAAAGTTGTGGGGTGTGGTGACAAGATATAACACATGGAGCATCCGGATCCACCTTCAAAACTTGTTTACTCAAAGATGCATAAATCAAGAGCCTGAAAGTCGTGGTTGGAGTGACTTCAAACATCACTAATTATAAATCATCCAACAAGTACTTCTTATTGGATCCACCGTGATTTCTAGTCGAAAGGAAACCTAAGAAGTATTCCATAATTACGGCTTAGATCTTCCGAGAGGGCAAAAAATGCTTAGAGTGAGGAACGTCGCAGATGCAATCTAAGTTGCACAGAAATCCCCATGCACCAAATTACAATGTTCAGAGGCAAAATAAATTACGGTTTAAGAAATGAGTTGGCGTGAACTCCTCCAGGCTAAATGCAAGAGTAATGCGTAGGAATGAAGACAATTTAGGATACTCCTCACAGCAATAGTTGCTAAATTATGAGCTCAATAAAAGAAAATTGGGTCAGGCCAGCAAGACACTATTCGGTGCCGACAGAGATTAATCCACAATTTTTTTCTTTCACAAATTGGCCAACTGGAGGAGTAGGCAAATTGGGAAAGGGAACTAATTTTGTTCGCGTCTGAAGGTAGCCGAAATTGGGCGCAGGAGCAGCAGAACAATTAATTGAAAGGGAAGGAGGTGAGATGGTCGCTCACGTCAACAGATGAGAGGAGAGGAGAGGAAACGTACGACTGACTACCTCCAACTGCTGCCGTTGCGGGAGGGAGCGAGTGACGACGCACGGAGAAAGAGGAGGAGGCGGAGGGGTGCAAGGAGGGGAGATTGGAGGGAAGAGGGGAAGAGTGTACTGGAGTCGAGGAGAAGGTTTGACTTAAGATGGGAAGGCGGGGGGGGGGGGGGGGTTGGTGCGGTTGGGGTAGGAGATATTAGTAAGGGAAATGAAGTGACGAGTCCATCTAAGATTAGTTTATTGTAGGAGATATCCTCTCTTTTCAAGGGATATTCTTATTTATCACAGGGGATAAGTTAACCCCTGATGATCCCTTTAGCCTAGAATAGGCAAACTTGAGTTTGCTAAGGGGATAACTTATCTCTCGAGTTATCCCTCAAGCCCACTGGGAGTCGTGTGGTAGTTGTATGCCAATCTTGTCCTTCGGGCCTTCACCCCATTCCCCTCCACTACCCTCACGATGGCCTTCATCTGCACTGCCCTGCGTCTACTCATTTCCACTATCTGTCCATTCTCCATCCCTTGCAAAACCGTAGATCGATTGTGGCCCTTCTCCCTACCTCCACAAACCCTAGATCTGCAACATGCAGGTAAGCTTGTGATTCTTCATACACGTAGTTTGGCATCTTGCGTGGTTGCATCGGGAGGTGGCCATTGAGGTTGGTCCTATGCTACGACCTAGGTGAGTGGCCTTTATTTCTCTCCTCCCTTTATTTGCCCAGTCGTGAAAGTATACAGATAGACATGATGTTTCTTCAGCTTTACGTTTTCCTTGCTCAAATCTTGCTATGTTTTCTCGTGACCCATGGTGTGAGGTTGCTTTATGATCTGTCGAACTATTTTTGTTTGTTGTTAAATGCATTGATGGCTTTTGATTCGTCTTCTTCTAAGTGCTTGTGCTTCCCCTCTTCACCATTTCCTTGAAGCCTATCTGGTGCGTGGTTTGTTTCACTCTATCTTTCAACCTAAATCCAATTCGCATTTTGCATTTTCTCTACCCTTGCGGTTCCCCTCTTCACCATTTTGGGTCTTTCTCTGCATAAGTTGGTTGAACGGTCTTGGTGGAGGTTGTTTTACTTCTGTGTGAGTACATTTGCTCAGGTGAAACTCGGTTATCTTCTTGATTACTTTGGTTGGAGTTTAGTTGTGCTTGATCTTGTTTGGCCGTAAGTTGCCTGATCTTCTCTTCATTGGTGATACAATGCCTTGCAATGGTTTTTTATTTGCGAAAATTTGTAACATTGGCTTACAAATTCCAAGTTAAGAGGTTTTTCAATGTTGTGTTGATCATTTCAGTTTGTTTTTATTTCTCAGAGATTTTTCATTTGTGATTCAGAAGTTTTTCAGTGTTGATTGATCATTTTAGAGATTTTATCAGGAAATTTTTTCCTTTGGTTGTAGGTTTTCAGTAACCATTAATTTGACAAATATGAATCATTGCCATGTCTTGGTTGATTTAGAATGCATGACCATAAACTCCATAACCCGATCTTTGCCCTTTCAGTAACCCCTAGCTTGATCTTCTCTACATGGGTGATACAATGGCTTGCAGTGGTTTTGATAGGTGATGAGGCTCTGTTTGTTCCCTACATGAGTCATATAGCCTAAGAGAAGCAAATCACTAGCATCTCTTCTTTAGGAGCATGTAAGAAGTGAGTGACTTTCAACTGATATTGGTCGGATGGTTTGATGGCAAGAGATAGTTTCGTTACGGTAGATTGGACTCCAATTAATGGGGTTTCCTTCCATGGCAATAGAAGGGTGAGTAGGATTACTCTGGTGTTGCTACTTGGTTCCCGCAGCTAAGGAGAGATTGTCAGGATGAAGAACTAGAGGAGCCATTACGTGGCTGACGGTGTTGTTCAATCATTGGCTGAAAGTAGGTGTTCTGAGATTCCCTTTCTTGAAATCAGGAAACTTTCTCCTTTAAGACTGCATTTAGAGTACCATATGTCGAAAGGGGAGGGATGTCAAAAATTTAGAGCAATTGGAGTTTGGGTTATTTGAAGTTCTCAAGAAAGAAAACATTATTGGAGTAGACATATGAACTGTGAGGGAAGGCAGAAAGAGAGAAGGATTTAAATAATTTAACTACATATGTATTTTTTGATTGGTAAATGTAAAATCATATTAAGCTATACATGGACCCACGCCAATGATCCTGGATATTTTGTGTCAAGAAGGTTGTAGCTGTTTCCAGCAATGTGAATGTGTTTTGTTTTGTTTTTGTTTTCTTTTTTATAAAGACAAATTGTGAATGTTACAATATATAGGCCTGCAGTTTGAGGAACTATTGGTCAATTCAACTTATAGAGGAAATGCATAATAGCAATTATCTTAATTTTGATTGTACTCCAAGTATAGGCTTCCAGCTAGGAGTAGGAGTTTGCTTTTGTATTGAGCTTATAAAGAGCAAGAAAGAGCTTAGAGCCTCCACATATCAATTGAAAGAGGGAAGAGATTGAGGGAGAAAGGAGATTGGGAGAGAAAGTTCCTCTCTTTCCAATAGTTACAAGTGATGACCAACAACCACCACATTATGCATTATTCACATCATGTTTTCTTTCCATAGTCAACATGCAAATTACTCATAAGCTTAAAAAAGGGCATAGTTCACATTGAATGATAGAAAATGCAAACATGTATACAGCAACTCTCATATGTTTCCCTATTTTTATTGTCCCTCTCATTGTGGTGATAGCTAAAAGAAGCTAAGTTATTAGATGTAATCCCCATTTGCAAATATATGTTTCTATGTTTGGCCTATAGATTCTATTTTTATTATTGTTCGGTTGTCTTATTTTCAGATCATTTATATAGTTGTGTTGAGCATTTTAGGTTTGTTTATCTTCTTCAATGAAGTACTAAGAACTGTTGCTTGTTATATCTTAGAACTGCTATTTGGATGTCATAGATGATTTATTTATGTCCCAATTTCAAACAAATTAATATTTTATTTGATTTGTTTATGTTGCAACATCTTGCAAAACAAATTTTTAATTTGAACAATATGAGATGCCTATCCATTTTTCTGAATTTTTTGTACAGCTGCCTATCCATATGACATTTCAGATTATTGTCTAGTTTAAAATGATGATGGTGTATTTCTCATTTCTATACTTCTTTTGATTTTTTCTATTTCATACCTTTTTACATTGTGTTATGTGGGGATGGGTGGAGTCCATTTCATGGAATTCGACTTGATCATTTTGTACACGCATGCAGAACGAGGTATGGATATGACATTCCTCTGTTTCATAATATGCTTGTTATGCTTCATATTAACAAACAGATTATGCTTCATTGTGTCCCATAATCTACTTATTATGCTTCATTGTTTCTTTTCAATGTTACTGAAATTTGCAATATTTATGGAAGTTGCTAAAAATGTCTACCTATCCAATGAAAAATTTGATAAAAATGCAAACCTATATGCTATCAATTCCTTAGTTTTATCATTATTTTGATTAAAATTCTTTCATGCCTTCTTACCAAAGATGACAAGTTCTTCTTATAGTAATAATTGTACCTGTATAATTCACACATGTTGAATGCGTGAATGGTATATGATAGCCATGCGAAAATCGATTATGTTAAAACTCATTTATCTAAAACGACAATCTTTGCCAAAAGATGAGTGATGAGGTAATTGCCAACTAAGGTAGAAATTCATTCCTAAGTGGTGTCAATAAATTTTGGTCTTGAAATTTTGAGACGGGAAATAGCTGATGCAACTGTCATGTCAGCCATTGTGTATATCCATAGAGAAGGAGCTGGAGAGTTGGACATGTACAAAATTTAGTCATCGAAATCATTGCAACAATTGCTAAAATGATTATTGAGTTGGAAATGGAAGATGATGACATGGATGATGTTGACAAACAATTCTGGCAAGCAAGATATAGACTAAACCAATGCTTGCAGGATTTACAAATGTTTCAATTACATAAATAAGACATTTGCCATAGCAACATAGGATGAGTAATTATGTTATGTATATAGGATGAATGGAGAGGGTTCAAGTCAGGGATGGGTGCCCAACAATGTAGTAAGAAGGGACTTCCACGCACAAGCACTTGGACAAGTGAAAAAGATAAGTTGCTAATAAGATTTCTCAGTGACCACTATGAGAACGACTTCATTAATGGGTCGTTCACTAGAACAGGATGGATTGACATGTTCAGGAGTTTAACTTCGAGAGCAGTCTCACCTACAACAAAGACCAGTTAAAGAATCGCTTCAAGACTTTGAAGAGGGAGGAGTACAACGCTTTTGTTGCACTCACTAACAAGAGTGGGTGGGGTTGGGACGACCGAAGGAAATGTCCCATCCCTTACGATGATAGTGCTTGGGATGAGGTTGGTAAAGTTTACAATTCAATTATCATGTTTATCAATCAAAAATGATGTTCTACGTGAAGCATGTTATGTAATTGCAGCTTCTAAAGCATCTTAAGAAGCTTCGTGGACAGTCATTCCCTTACTATAAGGAATTGAAGATTATTGCTAGTAGAGATACTGCTAGGGGAGCGAATGCTACATCCAAGTGGACAGAGAGAATTTTGTTGATTACGAAGGAGAAGGTAAAGTGAATTTGTCTCAAGTGGATTTCTCCATGAACGAAAATGCATCAATGTCCTCGTAGGCTGCCAACATGAGGAACAACGCTTCCTCCCAACGAGCACCAACCAAACCAACCATGGCACAGGTTGTTGAAGAGGGAGTACATGTCATGGCAAACTCCCCGCTAGTGATAGGGAAGGCAAAGGCTACTGGATCCACATCTAGAAACAGTGGAAAGCAACATCATAGCGTAACCTCCAATTCTGAAGGAGTTGAGAAGGTTGTGACAATGATGGATGACTACTTGCAATTTAGCAAGAGCAAACAACTTTGTGAAGTTGAAAGAGGTGATATTGATAAATGTGCTTATGGATTGGTGTCGATGCTACCGAACCTCAGGGTTCACGAGAGGTCCAGGATGATTTCTCGATTGAAGGATGCATCATTTAGAGATATCATGAGGGTTTTACTATGTGATACTCCGGAAGATGTGTTGGAATTAGTTCGGATGGTCATGAATGGGGATATGTGATTGCGTGGTAGTCTGTTTGGTATGTGCTTTATAAGTGTAATGGAGGTAGTCAGTGGTTGGTCTTCTTCTATGGAGTTCTAGTTCACCTAGGTTGTCCTCTATCGGAGGTTGTCGTATCTTTGTCATTGTTCAATGCCTGACGATATTTCGATTCTCTATGTTGAATTGTTTTATGATTTCGTATTACTGTATCTATCATGTACTTATATGAATAGCTACATCGTAATGAGCGACTTATTCAATCTTATTATGTTTTCAGTAACTTGTTAATAGATAGAAGACTCTGGTTGTTCATTGGATAGTGATGAGGTTGGAGATGCAATAATGGGTGCCATGTTCAAAGAAATAATGCATTATGTTGTTGATGAACTGGAACATACTACACCTGTTCTGCGTGTATGTAAACACACAGGTGATTTGAAGGGATTGTGGTGGGTGAATAGTATTCTAGAAGGGCACCATGATCGACCAATTGATATGTTTCGAATGGAAAGTCTTCAATTTATCAAGTTACGAGACATGTTACTTGATAGGAAGTACATAAAACCCACCAAGGAGATACATCCAAACAAGGACTCACGATTTTCCTGTATAGGGCGGGTCAAGGAGCTACAAATCGAAATATGTAGGCCCGATTCGAAAGATCGTCAAGAACAATAAGTAATTACTACAAAGGAGTTGCCTGAGCTATCAAGAAGCTCCAATTTGAGTTCATTTCCTTTCCCGATCACTCCACACTAGTTCCGGCTAAGATAAAAAAGAACAGGGAGTTTTACCCATTTTTCAAGGTAACCCTCTATAGTTTCTAATTTGGCATGGTACGATTATTCGTTTACGATATATCACTTATTTGTCCATACCAACACTATCATTGCAGGATGTCATTAGGGCAATTGATGGAACACATGTTGAGTTATGTGTGAACCCAACGGATGCTAGTAGGTATCGAAACCAGCATGGTTGGTGTTCTTTGAACATTATGTTCATTGCATCATTAGATTAATCGATACAGAACATTGCTAGTGGTTGGGAAGGATCTGCTGCTGACATGACGGTACTTCGATGGGCTATTCAAGAAGACAATATTCCCATACCACCAGGTCGAGTGTATCTAGTGGATTGTGAATATCCAAATACCGATAAATTTCTCGCACCATTCAGAAATGTCACTTACCACATCACCGAATACTGTTGGTGCTAGAGCACTACGATCATTTTGATGATAACAAAACACGTGTCATTTAACATTTTCACTTTGAGTGCTAGATTTCAGGACAATCGCAAATGGATACGTGATTAGACGGAGTTCGAGCTCGCATCCAGGACGGATTGGAGGAGCTTGATGGAAAACAGAGGAGATTCGCGAGGAGCGATAGATTGAAGAAGGAAGGAGATGAAGAATAGGATAGATTTCCTTCTCTTGTACTCCTTGTATTTTTCGTTTCTTCTGTTGCTCTTTATTTTTGTTACTTAGATTTCTGTTAAAGAGCCTCAAAGTACCCTAACAGTAGTCCTAGGAACACCCGCGCAACCCTAGGATACTTAGGTTTTCTGTAGAATACTTAGAAAACCAATATAGGGTTCAAACAGAGTTTCCAGACGTCTAATTCCCAAATCAGACGTCTGATAAAGAATTTTAAGACGTCTGACTGTAGTTTCAGACGTCTGATAACTGTTAGGCTGGACATAGTTAGTTCTGTCTGATGAAATCAGACGTCCAGACCTTAGACCAGACGTCTTAGGAGACATCTGATGACTTTGCCAGACGTCCAATTAGTGGACCGTTAGCTAGCTTAACAAACACTCAAGGATATGACCGTTAGAGCCTTATCAGACGTCCTCAGGCCTTTCCAGACGTCTGATAATTGACCGTTTTGCCTCGACTGACCCGAAAATCTCTTCTTAGAGATTTTCTAGCCGTTGCAAATCCATTCCCACGAAAAAATAGGTTTCCAGACGTCCAGACATAGTGACAGACGTCCTGTATGTCGTCTGATGGACTTGCACAAGAACCCTGTTTAGATCTGATCCAAGTCAGGAAGAGACCCGCCCAAAATCAGACGTCTGACCTTGAAATCAGACGTCTTAAAGTGAACTTCCAGACGTCTGATGCCAGAATTAGACGTCTGATAAGCCTATCAAGCAATGATTGTTCCTGATTTCGGGCTGATTCTCTTAGGCTTTGTTCCCAACGGCTATAGAACATTTCCTAAGCCTTCCAAAGCCTTCCTAAGGCCTCTATAAATAGAGGGGAGCCTTTAAACACAAACACACACCAAGAGAAACCTATACACACCTAAGCAACATAGTTCCACTCTTTTGTGTCCAAGAAAACAAGCCCTTGCTCTCCAGGCTCAAAGTTCTACATCTAGAGAGCATCAAGCCTTCGTGCACCCGCTCTCCCGCCGTAGTTCACGAGAGCGACGTTGCGCCATCGCGTGGCTCAAGCACCCGCGTCATCGATTCGACGCACTCCTTGCAAAGGGGAGTTTCCTAATTCCTATAGAAGCTAGGTTTAAAATTACTTTGTTGGCTCTATAGGACTTGTTGTTTATTTTATCTTTGTTATTTGGTTGGGTATTCGCTTTGCGAATTCCCGTCTCCTTCGTGAGACAAAATCCTTCTCGTGGAGAGAAGGGGTTGAGGTACGCTACCCTCGTTTAAGTAGCGTGGTTGTAACTGAGGTTGAATCACCCTCGTTCAAAGTGATTCGGTTTAGTGGATTTTGATCAACTTGGTTGATCGGAAAATCCTAACTCGAGAGGGTTAGGTGGTGGTTTTCACCCGGTTTGGGTTTCCACCTAAAAAATACTTGTGCACTTGTGTGATTGTCTATTTTGTGAGATTGTTTTTATTTCAATTCCGCAATTATTACGTCACCCCCTCCTGGTAGGGCTGGAAATTTCATTACAGCTCAAGGGGTTCAGGAAATAGATATAGAAATAAGAAAGAGTTGTTCAACCATTGTCATGCGAAGATTGGGAATTGCGTTGAGAGGTGTTTCGGCATCTTGAAGAAGAGATTTTTATGTTTGAAGTATCCTTCGTTCTATTCAGATGAAATCCACCGAGATGTCTGATGGGAACAACATCATGAGCCATAACTAGCTCATTTTGACCTAATGAAGAGAATAAATGCTCCTACATAACCAACTGAAGGTCATAACTCATTGCATAACCATTCTGAGAGAAAAATAAGAAACAAGGGGTAAAACTGTAATTTTACCATTGCAATACAACCACAGGTTTTCTCAAGGGCTAAACAAAGGTCAAATGGTCTTAATAAGATTATAAGTGGGTTGGATTTGACAGAAAAGGATTTGTGTGTGTTCTGTGAATTAAATAACTTCTTAAACCCTAAAAACAGACCCACTTGATTAACTGTTACGAACCGTGCTTTCAAACGTCTTTTAAGACGTCTGGGAGGTGTCCCAGACGTCGTACCAGACGTCTGGTATCACTTCCAGACGTCTGGGATTCATTTTTCTGCGCGCACACCGTTGCGTCTGCGCGCCTGTACGCGCAGACCTGCTCCGCCTCTTCTTTTTCCCTCTCCCTCCTGCGCCATCTGTCGCGTTCTCTCTCTCCTCCTCGCGCGGCCTTAAAAGGCCACGCCCTCTCCCTCACTCCCGTCACCTCCGTCTCCTTCCTCTTCTCCTTCCAGCCAGTGCGCGAGAGTGAGCGCGAGGGTGAGCGGCGGCGGCGACAGCCGCGGCGGGTGCGGGAGGAGGTGCTGCGCTGGGGAGGAGGCGTCGGCCGTGAGGGCTCGAGCCTGCCGGGGCGGCGGGAGCCGGCCGGCGGGGGGCGCAGCGGGCGCGAAGCGACGCGGGAGGACTGCTGCGGCTCGAGCAGCAGGCGGAGCACTCGCAGCGCGGCCGTGCGTCGCGAGCGAAGGGCGAGTGGCGCCCTGGTTCTAGAAAATTTTCCAGAATCAGACGTCTGTGCTTCTAGCCAGACGACTGGAACGACGTCTGGAAGACTATCCAGACGTCTGAAAGGTGAGTTCTTCCGTCTTCTTCCTTCCCTTCGATTGACCGTACTAAGAGAGAGAGGAAATGGGTACGCGCAGGGTCGAGATTCGCATCCAACGCGAATCAGACGTCTGGCTGCAGTGCCAGACGGCGGGAACTACTTCCAGACGTCCTGGATGACCATCAGACGTCTGGGAACTAGGCCAGACGCCCCCGCAGGCTTCTGGACGTCTGAGAGACCACGCGGAGCAAGGTAACCCCTGACCACTTTTTAAGACGTCTGGAATAAGTTCCAGACGTCTGATTTTGCACTGTTTCGTCGTTTTCGACCCGTTTCGGGCCCGTTCGGGCTCCGTTTTCCGCATTTCGAGTTGCGTTCTTTTCGGAATTACATCCTCTACCTGTCTATAGTAGCTGTATACTGTTTTGAGAAGTTCCTTGTGTTTGATCCTTGTGATAGGACCCCGTTCCGTTGCAGTCTCGGGGGTCGCGGAGGCACGCGGGATTCCCGACCACGCCCCCATTACTCCCGTTGTACCTGGTAGAGTGGCTTTAAGTATAATCTGTTAAATTATGAAACCATAAATAAAACCTAGGACATTGCATGAATCCTAGGAATGAGAAATAGATTGAATGGTGGATTCCTAGGGTGTTGCATGAATCTTAGGGCTGGAAAACTAGATTGTATGATAGATCCTAAGATATGGCATGAATCCTAGGATGGGAAAACTAGTGGAATGTATGAATACTGCAGTCTTGGAAAATGTGGAAAGGAAATACTAGCTGCGTGTGAATTGAATTAACAGCTGCCTGTTATGAATAAATAAACGTGATTGAGAATATGGATTGTAAGAACGTGAAACTGGAAAGTGAAACCTGGATGTTCTGAGTTAAAAGAGCTGGAACCCTACGGGAAATTAGGAGTAGAACTCCTGGAAAGTGAATGGAATAGAATTGGGGAAGTGAGCTGGCCCTTAAGTATGGAGTACCAAGGAGAGCGACTGTCCCCCCTGTTTAGTGCAGAGCGGAGCCAGCTGCCCCAGGGACCCAGGGTTAGGACTGGCTACTCTGTATCGACTTGCTGGCCCTCGTGTATGTAGTACTGAGGAGAGCTACTAGTGTAGGGAGGTACTAGCTACCCCACGGGCCCCGGGGTTCTGCTAGCCTCCCACACCGACTTGTTAGGCCCGCTGGGGCAAACCAGGGTAGTTAGGCGAGGGTGCGCGGACTGTGGAGGGGCAAGGCCCCTGTTTGGTTACTGTGGAGGGGTTGGACCCCTGTTACTGAGAGGGCTCTGCCCTGTACTGGTGTTGGTGCTAGAGCACCACGATCATTTGTTTTGATGATAACAAAACACGTGTCATTTAATATTTGCGCTTTGAGTCCTAGATTTCAGGTCAATCGTAAATGGATACGTGATTAGACAGAGTTCGAGCTCGCATCCAGGATGGATTGGACGAGCTTGATGGAAAACAGAAGAGATTCGCGAGGAGCGATATATTAAAGATGGAAGGAAATGAAGAATAGGATAAATTTCCTTCTTTTATACTTGTTGTATTTTTCGTTTCTTTTGTTGCTCTTTATTTCCTTAGATAGTTCATGTTAAAGAGCCTCAAAGTACCCTAACAGTAGTCCTAGGAACACCTGCACAACCCTAGGATACTTAGGTTTTCTGTAGAATACTTAGAAAACCAATATAGGGTTCAAACAGAGTTTCCAGACGTCTAATTCCAAAATCAGACGTCTGATAAAGTATTTTAAGACGTCTGACTGTTGTTTCAGACGTCTGATAACTATTAGGCTGGACATAGTTAGTTCTGTCTGATGAAATCAGACGTCCAGACCTTAGACCAGACGTCTTAGGAGACGTCTGATGACTTGGCCAGACGTCCAATTAGTGGACCGTTGGCTGGCTTAGCGAACAGTCAAGAATGTGACCGTTAGAGCCTTATCAGACGTCCATAGGACTTTCCAGACGTCTGATAAATGACAGTTTTGCCTCGGCTGACCCAAAATTTCTTCTCAGAGATTTTCTAGCCGTTGCAACGTTTGGAAATCCATTCCCACAGTAAAAGTAGGTTTCCAGACGTCCAGACATAGTGCCAGACATCCTATATGTCGTCTGATGGACTTGCACAAGAACCCTGTTTAGATCTGATTCAAGTCAGGAAGAGACCCGCTCAAAATCAGACGTCTGACCTTGGAATCAGACGTCTTAAAGTGAACTTCCAGACGTCTGATGCTAGAATTAGACGTCTGATAAGCCTGTCAGAACAATGATTGCTCTTGATTTCGGGCTGATTCTCTTGGGCTTTGTTCCCAACGGCTATAGAACCCTTCCTAAGCCTTCCAAAGTCTTCCTACGGCCTCTATAAATAGAGGGGAACCTTTACAACAAAGACACACACATATACACACTTGGATACACTTAGCTACACACTTTCACACTCTTTTGTGTCCAGAAAAGATCTTGCTCTCCAAGCTTAAGCTCCATTCCCTTGAGAGCATCAAGCCTTCGCGCACCCGCTCTCCCGCCGTTGTTCACGAGAGCGACATTGCGCCATTGCGTGGCTCACGCACCCGCGTCATCGTCGACGCACTCCTTGCAAAGGGGAGTTTCCTAATTCCTATAGAAGCTAGGTTTATAATTATTTTGTTGGCTCTATAGGACTTGTTGTTTCTTTTATCTTTGTTATTTGGTTGGGTATTCGCTTTGCGAATTCCCGTCTCCTTCGTGAGACAAAATCCTTCTCATGGAGAGAAGGGGTTGAGGTACGCTACCCTCGTTTAAGTAGCGTGGTTGTAATTGAGGTTGAATCACCCTCGTTTAAAGTGATTCGGTTAGTGGATTTGATCAACTAGTTTGATCGGAAAATCCTAACTCGAGAGGGTTAGGTGGTGGTTTTCACCCGGTTTGGGTTTCCACCTAAAAAATACTTGTGTACTTGTGTGTTTGTTTATTTTGTGAAGATTATTTAATTTATTTCCGCAATTATTACGTCACCCCCTCTGAGTAGGGAACTTTCAACTGGTTCTGTGCTGTGCTTTGGGCGCACCCGTTAACGGAAACGACTAACCGCGTGCCAGTGCGGGTTAGCTACCCGTGCGTTTACCACGTGTGCCGTAGTCACCGTTACGTCTGTCAGTGACCTTGGGGTGGTTGACTGAGAGTAGGATCACCACGGGGGACTCTCCCGGCCAGGAGAGCACCACGTGCTACTTCTACTGTTCGGAAAAGGCTGCAATCAAGATCGTTCCCACGAGGAACATTCGAGATCAAGTGAAGGATCTGAGAAATAGATAAATTGTGAAACAATAGAAAGACGTAAATAAAGGAAGAAAGAAAATTAAACAGCTACTGTACACTTTACTGTTTCTTTAGTTTAGCTGCCACTCTACTCAGCGTTTTGCTGACGTGTTACACTCGTTACCTTTCAGGACCAGGTGTTGAGCAGCCAGGGTCAGCGGCTGCAGAGGACGCTGGGCCGAGTAGGGTCCAGTAGAGTTACCACTGTTCTCTTGTACCTCTTTTTTTTCCGTTATAGTGAGTAGTTCTTGTTTCCGTTGTACTTTTCTTTACCTGCAATTCATATTATGTTATGAATGTTGTTCTACTGTTGTGGTGGTATATACTGTAATGGTTTCTTTCTTTACTGCTGTATTTTCTTACTGTTAGTTATATTCATGCTGAATGTGGTTTATTTTACTGCTCTTTTGGTTACTTCTTCGTTGGACGACTAAGTCTTGGGATAAGTCGAGTCGGTCCGGTTCTCGTGTCTCGTAGGGACTTGGGAATCGGGTCGTTACATTAACCAAGGTTCTGGTCAGGATAAAATTCACTTAAACCCTCTAAAAATCATAAAAAAATATTCTCTAGGGTTTAGTACCTTCAATTTGGCCATGGGAACCCATCTTGACCTAGAATGGGGTCTCAGACAGATATTTGCCCTAATTTAGGTTTTTGCATAAATTTTCCAGTCAAACATGGTCAAACCCAGAATCCAACTTCACCATTGGATTCCCTAGATCCAAATTAGCTTTTCACCAAAATTTGGACTTAAGGGGAATTCATCTTGACCTAATTTGTAAAAAGGTTCTATCTGATTACATTTCTACCCCTAACTTTTAAAAGCCCTTGCAAATAGCCCCCTAGCTTTCTTGTCATCTTCACAAATAGGTCCCTCCGCCATTATAGCGGAGGAATCCTACTCCGGCGAGCTTTGAAAGGAGAGTTCTCCCTGATTGCTCAGAGAATCCCTTCCAAAATTGGAAGGGAGATTCTCTGAGTAATTCTCGCCAATCTGAACCCACCTTTGATCCCTGATTCCTTCCCAATCTCTCATGCGAACACATAAGAGATTTGGGTCTCTTTTGAGTTTCCATCTCCGACGAAGCCTTCCTCAGAGCTCTATTTAAGAAGCCCCAGATCCAATCTCTTTCTCCCAGCTTGAAATTGGACCGGTTCCCCCTCTATTCCTCTCCCCCTCGCTGGCCACAACTCTCCGCAAGCTCCAGCGGCCTTTTCCTCACTCTCTCATTGCCCAACCACAATACCAGTGGCCGAGTTATCCCCACCACAGTCATCTGCGTCGCGCAATATCAGCCGACGTTGCCCCTACCCCGTCTTTGCCACCGCCTCATCTACGGAGGCTTCGTCTTCCCCATGTTCGGCAACCATACCGATGTGGGATTCTGTTCCCTTTTGTCCCTTAGAAGTAGGTTTTTAAGTTCGCTACCTTCCCCACTTTCTTTCCCTCTCTTTATTTCTCAAAACCAACCACTGACGCCACCGAACACCTTCACCTCCTCCATCTCCGGCGATACTTCTAGAGAGTTGCTCCCGTCGCTACACACCTCCATCCACCTCACCGACCACCCTACGACCTCCGCCTCATCTCCCTGATCATTTCCCCTTAATCCAATCACTCCATCGACCACCCAAATACCTCCCCGAACAGACCCACTTTCACCGACCAAAACCGTGATTGTCCGGCCACCATAGCCACCTTCGCTACATGCCACGGCCACCATTACATTCGCTGTGCCATGACGATATTGCTGAATGTTCTGATGCAGCCATAAGGCCCTTGTTCTTGATTTCAGGAATCCGGCCATGGTCCGCCATTGTTGCTAAGCTTGAAGCTTGGTCTTGCTCTGCTCCAGGAGATAGCCCCAAGCTATGTGAACTTAAGGCGTGCATGCGTCCAAGCCCTCACGCGAAGACTCCACCAGCTGCAGCCCCTTCAATTTGGCCAAGCACTCTCTGCGGTAGACGCGCGGAAGAAGGTGGGACATTTAGTCCCACCTCGGAAGTGGAAAGGCACCTTCGTGCACATAAATTGTAAAAGGGCCAGAGGCTCTTTGCCACCAACACTGAGGGTGAGGTCCTCCTCCCCCCTTCACCGAACTCATCCGCGACATTGCCCATGCGGACCTGGCTGACCTGATCTTACACTCCTCGCTCACTACACATGCCGGTGAGCTTGGACCCGGGTCTGCGTTAGGTCCGATTACCCGATCAGTTAAGGCTTTAGGAGAGCGAAGTTGAAATAGAAAGAGAGAAAGAGAGAGGAAGTTGCGCGGGGGTGGGGGGATTTTTGCTTTGAGAATATTACTCTGACACTTAGTCGGATTCAGAGGAAGAAGAGGAGGTCAGGCAGAAGAAGAGAAGTAGAGAAAGAGAAGAAGAAGGAAGGAGAAAACAGAGAAAGCTAGGGGCAGAAGACTCTAAGGGAAAAAGAAGAGAGGAAGGAGAGGAGGACCGCAGGGCTTAAGGAAGAGATAGAGAAGAGAAGAAGACAAGAGAAATCATAGAAGAAAGAGAAAACAAAAGAAGAAGAAGAAGAAAAGACAGAAGGCAGAGAAGAAGAAGAAGAAAGGCAGAGAAAGCTAAGGAAAGAAGAAGCCAAAGGAAGAAGAGAAATCAGAAGAAGAAAAAGAGGAGTACTGTAGCACATGACATTTAAGACGTCTGATTGCAAAATCAGACGTCTGATTTTTATATGCTCTCCATTATTTTTCTTTTTACTCTTCTTATATTCATGCTCTACATTCCTAATTAGTTTTTGAGTAACATTTTGTGTTCAAATTGCATTTATTGTTGAGATTAGTGTGTGAATTCCATTTGCTTGCTGTGTTCAACCTCAGAATCTTTTCGAGTAATAAAATTATATTTATTTTAAACGCTATTTCGACTGTACTATAATGTAACCCTTTTAAAACCCAACTTAGCGCGACAAACAATGTCGTCGTTGTATGTTATGTCATTCACAACTTCCTATTGAGAGATGTAGGATGCGGTGAATTTTATAACAACAACATGAAAGCAACGCTTACCAAGATCATATACTTGGCAATCGATCAGTCCTTAGGACAAATAACCCTTGTGATATAACTCTTGAGCCTTCAGTGACGTTCAGTTAGGCAAATAACAATGAGGGGGACAAATAAGGGAGTCAATTGCTGATATCATGTGGAAGGAGTTCCAAATGAGAAATGCACGTGTTTGATGCGCTCTGAAGAATGTCGTAGAATTGCATCGTCTTCATTTTTATGTACTCATCATATATAAATTCTAGATCTAATATATGGGAATGTTTTGGAGCCGATATGACATGGGAGCATGAGTTCGATGAATATTTCTTATTCTATCTTTACATCTTCACGATTTATTCTACACCTCCATGGCCTTTGCATCATATTATCGAAATTTCAGGGATGGAAAACACTCCTTACAAAGAGGGAGACTGGTATCACGGTTATAAATGCCTTTGTTATGAACCATGCAAGCTTATTTTTGATAAACATAACCCAACAAATAAGGAAGCTTTAGACCATCTATTTTACGTGTGCCCTTAGGGAAAGGAGGTCACTGTTTACATGACTATGTCCATCATCAGCTGATCCCATCCATGGGATTAACATACTGCACTTAATCCATTGAATGCAGGGATGCAACCTGAAACAAGTTGCAAGGTCATATTTTGCAAATTTCTCATCAATGAAGGCTGAGCGCAACTTCCTGAGCACCTTGTATGATAAGTTGGAGGCAGTATGCTATTGTCCCCACAACACGATGGTGGATAGTGCTCAAGCAAAGTTAGAGCAAGTTAAGTTTAAGTTGGCGCAAATGAAGGCAAAAACTAATGAATTGGAGACTGAATGTCATGATTTGCTAGCTCGCATCGAAAACATCCATTTAACTCAATTCCAATGTCATATGTAGCATTTTACTTTTACCATGGACTGTTAGCACTGTAGGCTATGAACGCATTACTTATCAGTATTTCTTTCTTATGTCTGTGGACTACCGTATCAGGACAACATTATCTGCAAGCTTGTAGCGTTTGTATTACGAAATTATTGTTTCATCGTTGCCAAATTATGTTAGGATAGTACTTCTTCCATTAAATTTGTTATTATACAGGCATATCTATATCTCGAGGGATGTCGACACATGCAAGGAGCTGCCTCTGTGGACTTCCCTATGAGCTTGTCTTAGAGGAAGATGAAAGAAAAGTAGATGCAATCTTAGATAGTCTTTGCTACAAATGCCCTTATGGAAAGACTGTAAGAGAAACCTTCTCTTCCAGTATTTCATTTCTTTATAGCACGTAACAAATAACTTTAATTTAGGGATGCGATTTTCATAAGTCTCCTCTCCAATTCAAGCCAAGTCCAAAATCATGGGAGATGGAGTTAAATTTCATGGCATGCATGTATTACGATGTATGCTGCGAGCTCATACAGGAGAAGAGGAAAAGGATGGAATTGGAACAGCAATATAACGCTTCCCAAGAATATATTTTTACACTAAATCGGAAATACGATGTTTGAATGAACGTTTCACGAAGAATCCATAGGATTCGCAATAAGATTTGCCTTCCTGTACACCTAATAATTGGATACCTGAACATTCCATGGATTATATGTGTACACGTATATAAGGGTTGATCTATGTAGGGTAACATGAACATTACATGAGATACCTTATACTAAAATGAATAATGTCGTTACATTGCAACTTCTTCTACTATGCCATTGAAATCATTTTTTAACAGTTCTAACAACTCTTTCAAATTTATAATGGTGCTAAAGGCATGGATTGAGGAAGAAAATGAATGCCTTTTGAGGACCTTGAGGAACCTAAAATTTAATGGGTAGTTCATTCATGGTTCATTCATGAGGATTACTTGGTTCATCACTAAAGAACACATGGAATTTCATTTCGAGCTGTCCATTCTAATGTGTAACGACCCAATTCCCGAGTCCCTACGAGACATGAGAACCGGACCGACTCGACTAATCCCAAGACCCAGTCGTCCAACGAGGAAGTAACCAAAAGACAGTAAAATAAACCACATTCAGCATGAATATAACTAACAGTAAGAAAGTACAGCAGTAAGGAAAGAAACTACTACAGTAGGCACCACCACAACAGTAAAACAACATTTATCATATAACAAAAACTGCAGGTAAAGAAGGTACAGCGGAAACAGAAACTACTCACTAGAACAGAAACAAAAAGGGGTACAAAGCTGGGGTAACTCTACTGGACCCTACTCGGCCCAGCATCCTCTGCAGCCGCCGACCCTGGCTGCTCAACACCTGGTCCTGAAAAAGGTAACGAGTGTAACACGTCAGCAAAACGCTGAGTAGAGTGGCAAACTAACTAAAGGCAACAGTAGAGTGTACAGTAGCTGTTATGTTCTATTACTTCCTTTATTTACATCTTTCAATTTTTCTCACTATTTCATTTACTTCTCAGATCCTTTACTTGATCTCGGATGTCCTCGTGGGACGATCTTGATTGCAGTCTTTTCCAAAAGTAGAAGTAGCACGTGGGGCTCTCCTGGCCGGGAGAGTCCCCCGTGGTGATCCTACCCTCAGTCAACCACCCCAAGGTCACTGACAGACGTAACGGTGACTACGGCACGCGCGATAAACGCACAGGTAGCTAGCCCGCACTGGCACGCGGTCAGTCGTTTCCGTTAACGGGTGCGCCCAAAGCACAGCACGGAACCAGGGCAGAGCCCTCTCAGTAACAGGGGTCCAACCCCTCCACAGTAACCAAACCGGGGCCTTGCCCCTCCACAGTCCGCGCACCCTCGCCTGACTACCCTGGTTTGCCCTAGTGGGCCTAACAAGTCGGTGAAGGAGGCTAGCAGAACCCCGGGGCCCGTGGGGTAGCTAGTACTCTCCTAACACTACTAGCTCTCCTCGGTACTACGTACACGAGGGCCAACAAGTCGGTACAGAGCGGCCAAGCCTAACCCCGGGTCCCTGGGGCGGCTGGCCCCACTCTGCACTAAAACAGGTACAGGTACTTCCCTTGGTACTGCGTACCCAAGAGACAGTACAAACTACATCTCAGTTCCATTCCTTTTCTTTCCAGGAGTTCCACTCCTAATTCCCCGTAGGGTTCCAGCTCTTTATCTCAGAACATCATATGTTTCACTTTCCAGATTCACGTTCTCACATTCCATGATCTCAACATGTTTCCTTGTTCATAACAGGCAGCTGTTAATTAAATTTACAGGCAGCTTTATATATATTCCTTTCCATTTTTCCAAGACTGCAGTAATATACATTCCACTAGTTTTTCCATCCTATGATTCATGCCATATCCTAGGATCTATCATACAATCTAGTTTTCCGGCCCTAGGATTCATGCAACACCTAGGAGCTATCATTCCATATATTTCTCATTCCTAGGATTCATGCAATGCCCTAGGTTCTAGTTATGGTTCCATACTTTAACAGATTTTATTAATACTTAAAGCCACTCTACCAGGTACAACGGGAGTAATGGGGGCGTGATCGGGAATCCCGCGCGCCTCCGCGACTCTCAAGACTGCAACCGAACGAGGTCCTATCACAAGGATCAAACACAAGGAGTGTCTCAAAACAGTGTATAGCTACTAAAGGCGGGTAGAGGAATAAATTCTGAAACGAACGCAACTCGAATCGCGGAAAACGGAGCCCAAACGGGCCCTAAACGGGTCGAGAAAGACAATACTGTGCAAAATCAGACGTCTGGAACTCCTTCCAGACGTCTTAAACGGTGGATCAGAGAATTACCTGTTCGGCTTGGTTCCCCGGACGTCCAGAAGTCTGCAGGGACGTCTTTCCTAGATCCCAGACGTCCGATGGTCACTCCGGACGTCTGGAGGTCACTCCCGCCGTCTGTTACAACTTCCAGACGTCTGATTCGCAAAGATGACGAATCAGAGGACCTGCGCACAGCCAACCCTCCTCCCTCAGTACGGTCAGTCGACAAAAAGAAGAAGAAAGCGGAAACTCACCTTTCAGACGTCTGTATGATCTCACAGACGTCGACCTTGCCGTCTGGATATCAATCCAGACGTCTGATCCTGGAAATTTTTCCAGAATCAGAACCTTGCTCGGCCTCCGCTCGCGACGCCGCCCGCGTCGCACCTCGCGCGTCCGCTGCTCCGCCCGCAGCAGGTCCCTCTCCGCGACGCTCTGCGCCCCCCTGCGCCCTCGCACGCCGCAGCTCCTCCGCGCCTACTGCGGCTACCGCTGCCGCTGCGCCCTCGCGTCCGCTCGCTCTCGCGCACAGGCAGGAGAAGAATGGAGGAAGATGGTGGAGACGGGAGGGGAGGCGCGCCCCCCTTTTAACGCCGCGCAGAGAGGAGAGAGAAGGCGGTCGCAGTCGCCTGCCGCCGCAGAGAAAGAGGCAGGATCGCAGGTCTGCGCGCACAGGCGCGCAGACGAATATCCCGTGCGAGCATAACTGTTCGCCAGACGTCTGTAAACTCTCCCGGACGTCTGGTCAAACGTCTGGATGTGATCCCAGACGTCTTGACAGACGTCTGGGCCACCTCCCAGACGTCTTAAAAGACGTCTGGGGCACGCGCTCGTTACAATATAACAAACTCAAAGGAAGTTTCGTCCCCGAAACTTGCGCCAACTAGGGTGCGGGAAAAAGATGTCCAAATAACCATAACAAACTCAAAGAGGACCGAAGCCGGTCCGAAAAGACGTACCAGCGAAAAGCTCCGGGTACCGCTCCCGCATTGCCGCCTCAGGCTCCCAGGTAGCCTCCTCGTACCGCTGGCTCCTCCACAAAACCTTTACCAGGGGTACTTGCTTTCGTCTCAACCTGCGGACGGCTCGGTCTAGGATCTGCACTGGCCGCTCGGGGTAGGTCAGGTCGTCGCTCACCTCTACGCTCTCGTGACTCAGTACGTGGCTGGGATCGACTACGTACTTCCTGAGGTTGGACACGTGGAACACGTCGTGCACACCAGAAAGCTGCGGGGGAAGGCCAAGTCTGTAAGCAACGGGTCCAACCCGCTCCAGGACCTCAAAGGGCCCCACGAACCTCGGCGCGAGCTTCCCTCTCACCCCAAACCGCTGTAAGCCCTTCATGGGCAAAACACGAAGAAAGACGTGGTCCCCAACCTCGAACTGCACCTCTCTGCGTCTGCGATCTGCGTAGCTCTTCTGTCTGCTCCTGACAGTGCGGAGTCGTCTATGGATCTGCTCAACTACCTCCTGACTCTGCCGGATCAACCTGGGGCCAACCTCCCACTTGGTCCCCACCTCAACCCAACTCAAGGGTGCCGTGCACTTCCGTCCGTACAGAGCCTCGTAGGGAGCCATGCCGATGCTCGAGTGATAGCTGTTGTTGTATGCAAACTCCGCCAGGGGCAGGTGCTCCTCCCAAGAGCCCCTCCAGTCTAGTACACAGGCACGCAAAAGATCCTCAAGTGTCTGTATCGTGCGTTCCGACTGTCCGTCCGTCTAGGGGTGGTAAGCCGTGCTAAACCTCAACCTCGTCCCCAAAGCCTGCTGAAACTCAGCCCAAAACTGGGACGTAAAGCGGGTATCCCGGTCGGATACGATCTCCTGCGGAACTCCGTGTAGTCGCACCACGTCACGGATATACCTCTCTGCCAACTGTGCTGGTCCCAAAGTGACTCGGATCGGCAAGAATCGTGCCGTCTTCGTCAATCTATCCACTATTACCCAGACTGCGTCGTGTCCTCGCTGGGTAACAGGTAAGCCCACCACCAAGTCCATGGTGATGCTCTCCCACTTCCACTCTGGCACTGGAAGCGGCTGAAGCGGCCCTGCAGGCCTCTGATGCTTGGCTTTCACCTGCTGGCACACTAAGCACTGCTGCACGAACTCACCCACATCCCGCTTCATCCCTCTCCACCAGAACTCGCGTCTCAAGTCATGGTACATTTTCGTGTTTCCGGGATGTATGGTGAATCTGGATCCGTGTGCCTCAGTCAGGAGCTCTCTCAACAGCTCCTCGTCTCTAGGGACGCACAGCCGTCCCCTCAAGCGTAACACCTGGTCTGTGAAAGAGAAGTCCCCTGGGTCCCCTGACAGTACTCTGTCGCGCAAAGACTGCAAGTACGGATCGGCCATCTGTCCCGTGATGATGCGGTCTATCAACTCTGGTCTGGTCTGCCGTGTCACCGTTACTGCCCCACAGTACCCTCGTAACTCTAGAGGTCGCCAACTGCCCACCTCCTCCAAAAGGCTCCAACTCTGTAACTGTAGACTGGCCAAGCGTGCGGGCGCCTTATGGCTCAAGGCGTCAGCCACCACATTGGCCTTTCCCGGGTGGTAGGAGATGCTGCAGTCGTAGTCCTTCAGGAGCTCCAACCAACGTCTCTGTCTCATGTTGAGCTCCTTCTGGTCAAAAAGATATCTGAGGCTCTTGTGATCTGTAAAAATCTCGAAGGTCTCACCGTACAAGTAGTGCCTCCATGTCTTCAGCGCGAAGACAACAGTTGCCAACTCTAGGTCGTGGGTAGGGTAGGTATGCTCATGGGGCTTTAGTTGCCGCGAAGCGTAAGCGACCACGTGACCCCTCTGCATGAGCACGCCTCCTAACCCCTGCAAGGAAGCGTCCGTGTACACAACGAACCCGCCACTACTGTCAGGGATGGTGAGCACGGGAGCCGAGGTCAACCTCTCCTTCAGCTCCAGAAAACACGCCTCACAGGCGTCTGTCCAAGCGAAAGGCACATCCTTCCGAGTCAACTGTGTCATAGGACGTGCAATCTGCGAAAACCCTCTGATGAACCGTCTGTAGTAACCTGCCAGTCCCAGGAAACTACGAATCTCAGTGACTGAACGCGGTCTCTCCCACCTGAGCACTGCCTCGACCTTGGCGGGATCCACCGCCAGGCCGTCTCCAGAGATCACATGACCCAAAAAGGTCACCTCCCTCAACCAGAACTCGCACTTGCTGTATTTGGCGTACAGCCTGCGTCGTCTCAGAGTGTCCAGAACCATCCGCAAGTGCTGTCCGTGCTGCGTCCGATCCCTAGAATAGATGAGTACATCATCTATGAAAACCACCACAAACTGGTCCAAGTACGGTCTGAACACCCGGTTCATCAGGTCCATGAAAGCAGCGGGGGCATTGGTCAGCCCAAACGGCATGACCAAAAACTCGTAGTGTCCGTAGTGGGTGCGGAAAGCTGTCTTGGAGACGTCGGTCTCCTTGATCCTCAACTGGTGGTATCCAGACCTCAAGTCGATCTTGGAAAACACCGTGGCACCCCGCAACTGGTCAAACAAATCGTCAATCCTCGGCAGCGGATATCTGTTCTTGATGGTGACCCTATTCAGCTGTCGGTAGTCCACACAAAGGCGTAGGGTCCCATCCTTCTTCTTCACAAACAGTACCGGGGCTCCCCAGGGAGACGCACTGGGCCTCACGAAACCCTTCTCCAAAAGGTCCTGCAACTGAGACTTGAGCTCTCGCAGCTCAAGCGGTGCCATTCTGTATGGCGCGGTGGAGATGGGGCTGGTCCCTGGTACTAGTGAGATCTCAAACTCGATCTCACGCTCGGGCGGTAGTCCTGGTAACTCGTCTGGAAACACGTCGGGGTACTCTCTGACCACCGGGATGCTCTGGAAGTCTGCCACGGGGCTGTACTCTGCCACCACACAAGCTAAGAAGCCCTCACACCCCTGGCTCAAAAGTCTCGCCGCCCGAAGTGCCGAAATGCACCTGAAACCTCCGTCCACTGGCTGCCCGTGAAACTCGAAGGAAGGCAACTCCGGAATGGAGAAGACAATCTTCCTCTCAAAACAGTCTACCAAGGCGTGGTAAGCGGACAGCCAATCCATCCCCAGAATCACTCCAAAGTCCTCCATCTGTATCATAATCAGGTCAGCTGGCAGGCTGTGTCCCCCGATGCTGACCCCGCAACCCGTGTACACCTCCTCAGCTACAAACAGCTGACCACTCGGACCTCTGATTACGAACGGATTCTCTAACAATGTATAATCCTGGTCCAAACTAACTGCGAAACTGGCTGCGACAAACGAGTGCGTAGCGCCGGAATCGAAAAGCGTGTAAACGAGTCTGCCAGAAACTGAAACCATACCTGCTACCACGGATCCCGAAGCTCTGGCGTCCCTGTGTGTTAGGGCGTTGACACGCCCCTCAGCTCTAGGTGCGGACGAAGCAGCCACACTCTGCGTCGGACGGGTAGGTGCTGGCCGGTACCCTCCTCGCGACTGCGGTCCTCCTCCTCGCGCCTGGAAACCGCGGCCTCCTGCGCGCCCTCCAGTGCTCTGCGCGGGAAGTATCTGCTGACCTCCTGCCCTAGATGGGCAGTCCCTCCTGGCGTGGCCCGGCTGGCCACACTGGTAGCAGAGGGGAACCCGACTCCCGCCCTCAGTGAGTCCCTGCTGTCGGCTAGGCGGGGGTCCGGTGCTGGCGACTGGCCCCTGTCGAGGGCCCCCAAAGGCCACTGATGGCCCTGCACAACGTGACGGCTCTCCTGCGGATGCCACGTGTCTCCGTTCTCGCCGGCCCTGTGAGAAGTCTGGCTGAAAGGGCCTCTTCCGCCCGCCGTCGGTCTCTCGCACGGACGGGTTGGTCTCCTCGTAAGTCATAGCTGCCTCTACCACCCTCGAAAACGTCGGCAGCTTCAGGGGTTTGACATACCCCCGGATCGCAGGCCGGAGCCCCTCGGTGAACCTCCAAAGGCGCTCCTCCTCAGTGGCTACCGCTGTCGCTGCAAAGCGGGACAGCTCCAAGAAACGCGTGCGGTACGCGCTCACGGTCATCGTCCCTTGGCGGAGAGTGTGGAACTCCCGCCTCCTCTGGTCCTGCCACGTCTGGGGAAAGTACTGCTCGCAGAAGAGGGTGACGAACTGGTCCCACGTCGGCTCGTCCCTCTCCTGTCCCCGGACCGCCCTCCACCACCGGTGTGCCGCACTCTCCAGCTGGTACGTGGCAAAGGCCACGCGGCACTCCACCGGGGGGCGAAGGGTGTCGAAGATCTTCTCCAGCTGCTCAAGCCAGTCCTCTGCCTCGGTCGGGTCCTCATCCCCCTTGAAGGAGGGGGGCTTCAGCTTCCGGAACTGTCCGAAAAGCTCGAAGTGGTGCTGTAGGGGAGGTGCTGGTGCACCTCCAGGCGAAGGTGCCTCGTGTACAGAAGTGTCGGAGGAAGGTGGGGGCGGCAGGGGCCCATCCCCTCCCTCGTGTCCAGCGCCGCGTCCGTCGCGTGGTCCCACAGAGGACTCCCCCTCTGCAACCCCAGGAGGAGGTGCTCGGGGCGGTGGGTGGAGCTCCTCTCGTACAATATCCCGTATCAGTCTGGCGAGGTCCTGGGCCTGGATGCCAGGGAGTGGTGGCTGGTCCACCGAGACGTCAACGACAGCACGTCCACCTCGCCGACCTTGCCCTCGGCCGCGCCCGTGGTGGCTGGTCCACCGAGACGTCAACGACAGCACGTCCACCTCGCCGACCTTGCCCTCGGCCACGCCCGCGGCCAGTCTCGCCGGTCCCACGACGAGGCATCTCCTGCAAGGAGACGCGAAACAAAACGGAAACGTCAAAACAGACGGTACCTAACAACACTTCTAAGAGCTCATGTCAAGAGATATGTTGTGGTGGCTACTCTAGCTATAAACATGTGAATTGGTTATTTTCCAGTCAGTTGATTCACTTCTCGGGACGACCTTGCTCTGATACCATCTTGTAACGACCCGATTCCCGAGTCCCTACGAGACACGAGAACCGGACCGACTCGACTAATCCCAAGACCCAGTCGTCCAACGAGGAAGTAACCAAAAGACAGTAAAATAAACCACATTCAGCATGAATATAACTAACAGTAAGAAAGTACAGCAGTAAGGAAAGAAACTACTACAGTAGGCACCACCACAACAGTAAAACAACATTTATCATATAACAAAAACTGCAGGTAAAGAAGGTACAGCGGAAACAGAAACTACTCACTAGAACAGAAACAAAAAGGGGTACAAAGCTGGGGTAACTCTACTGGACCCTACTCGGCCCAGCGTCCTCTGCAGCCGCCGACCCTGGCTGCTCAACACCTGGTCCTGAAAAAGGTAACGAGTGTAACACGTCAGCAAAACGCTGAGTAGAGTGGCAAACTAACTAAAGGCAACAGTAGAGTGTACAGTAGCTGTTATGTTCTATTACTTCCTTTATTTACATCTTTCAATTTTTCTCACTATTTCATTTACTTCTCAGATCCTTTACTTGATCTCGGATGTCCTCGTGGGACGATCTTGATTGCAGTCTTTTCCAAAAGTAGAAGTAGCACGTGTTGCTCTCCTGGCCGGGAGAGTCCCCCGTGGTGATCCTACCCTCAGTCAACCACCCCAAGGTCACTGACAGACGTAACGGTGACTACGGCACGCGCGATAAACGCACAGGTAGCTAGCCCGCACTGGCACGCGGTCAGTCGTTTCCGTTAACGGGTGCGCCCAAAGCACAGCACGGAACCAGGGCAGAGCCCTCTCAGTAACAGGGGTCCAACCCCTCCACAGTAACCAAACCGGGGCCTTGCCCCTCCACAGTCCGCGCACCCTCGCCTGACTACCCTGGTTTGCCCTAGTGGGCCTAACAAGTCGGTGAAGGAGGCTAGCAGAACCCCGGGGCCCGTGGGGTAGCTAGTACTCTCCTAACACTACTAGCTCTCCTCGGTACTACGTACACGAGGGCCAACAAGTCAGTACAGAGCGGCCAAGCCTAACCCCGGGTCCCTAGGGCGGCTGGCCCCACTCTGCACTAAAACAGGTACAGGTACTTCCCTTGGTACTGCGTACCCAAGAGACAGTACAAACTACATCTCAGTTCCATTCCTTTTCTTTCCAGGAGTTCCACTCCTAATTCCCCGTAGGGTTCCAGCTCTTTATCTCAGAACATCATATGTTTCACTTTCCAGATTCACGTTCTCACATTCCATGATCTCAAACATGATTCTTTATGCATAACAGGCAGCTGTTAATTAAATTTACAGGCAGCTTTATATATATTCCTTTCCATTTTTCCAAGACTGCAGTAATATACATTCCACTAGTTTTTCCATCCTATGATTCATGCCATATCCTAGGATCTATCATACAATCTAGTTTTCCGGCCCTAGGATTCATGCAACACCTAGGAGCTATCATTCCATATATTTCTCATTCCTAGGATTCATGCAATGCCCTAGGTTCTAGTTATGGTTCCATACTTTAACAGATTTTATTAATACTTAAAGCCACTCTACCAGGTACAACGGGAGTAATGGGGGCGTGATCGGGAATCCCGCGCGCCTCCGCGACTCTCAAGACTGCAACCGAACGAGGTCCTATCACAAGGATCAAACACAAGGAGTGTCTCAAAATAGTGTATAGCTACTAAAGGCGGGTAGAGGAATAAATTCTGAAACGAACGCAACTCGAATCGCGGAAAACGGAGCCCAAACGGGCCCTAAACGGGTCGAGAAAGACAATACTGTGCAAAATCAGACGTCTGGAACTCCTTCCAGACGTCTTAAACGGTGGATCAGAGAATTACCTGTTCGGCTTGGTTCCCCGGACGTCCAGAAGTCTGCAGGGACGTCTTTCCTAGATCCCAGACGTCCGATGGTCACTCCGGACGTCTGGAGGTCACTCCCGCCGTCTGTTACAACTTCCAGACGTCTGATTCGCAAAGATGACGAATCAGAGGACCTGCGCACAGCCAACCCTCCTCCCTCAGTACGGTCAGTCGACAAAAAGAAGAAGAAAGCGGAAACCCACCTTTCAGACGTCTGTATGATCTCACAGACGTCGACCTTGCCGTCTGGATATCAATCCAGACGTCTGATCCTGGAAATTTTTCCAGAATCAGAACCTTGCTCGGCCTCCGCTCGCGACGCCGCCCGCGTCGCACCTCGCGCGTCCGCTGCTCCGCCCGCAGCAGGTCCCTCTCCGCGACGCTCTGCGCCCCCCTGCGCCCTCGCACGCCGCAGCTCCTCCGCGCCTACTGCGGCTGCCGCTGCCGCTGCGCCCTCGCGTCCGCTCGCTCTCGCGCACAGGCAGGAGAAGAATGGAGGAAGATGGTGGAGACGGGAGGGGAGGCGCGCCCCCCTTTTAACGCCGCGCGGAGAGGAGAGAGAAGGCTGTCGCAGTCGCCTGCCGCCGCAGAGAAAGAGGCAGGATCGCAGGTCTGCGCGCACAGGCACGCAGACGAATATCCCGTGCGAGCATAACTGTTCGCCAGATGTCTGTAAACTCTCCCGGACGTCTGGTCAGACGTCTGGATGTGATCCCAGACGTCTTGACAGACGTCTGGGCCACCTCCCAGACGTCTTAAAAGACGTCTGGGGCACGCGCTCGTTACATAATGCATGTAATTCAAAGTCGGTGGAAGTTTCTTAAAAATATCTACAGGTTGATCATCAATCTATTGGGAGACCTTAGTTGGCACTGAGACGATGCACACAATGTCATTGTTCTAGCTGATCCTATCCAATGGGATTATGTACGATATCAATTACTCAAAGTTTGTTATTTAATCAACATTCTGTAAAGCTTCTAATGTCTTTTCATCTCGTAAGTTGGAGTGAAGTACAAAAGGTTGTGTGATTGTTAATTCCCTCTCATAGAAATCTTCGTGGACCTGATAGATTAGGGTTGCCATGAAGATGTCCTCGGAAACTACATCGGGCCTTTCATGGAAATCTTCGAGGACTTGATGAATTAATGTTCTTCTCTATGTGTTTTTCAGTACTATGTATGTTTGTAGCTCTCTATGTTGGTTGCTGTTGGTACTATGTTGTACTATATGACTATTTCATAACTATGTCATACTTGATGTCGGTAGTTATCAATGTATGTCGCTACTTATGAATGGTTATATTAACTGGTTAGATATTTCTATATTTGCTTTTTATGGATTTCTTTGATTACTACCAGTTTTAAAGTTTTTCTTTCTTACATGAAGATAATTGAATTCTGATGTAATTTTCTTTACTACCAATTACATGTACAGGATGCATTGCAAAGAGAGTTTAATTCACATAGGCAATGATGAAAGCTTCAAAAGCATGAGGGAAAAGATATTATACGCTTGGATGGTCTTGATTTGGCTACCTAGTGAGTAAACAAGGCAACCACAGGAAAATGTGTTCGCATAGTTAAGACGGCTGTGTTACAGTAACCCTATACAACACTATATTCAAGGGTAAATTGTATTTGCATGACATGAATGGCTGTAACACAGTAACCTAATGCAAACCAATTTTCGAGGGATAACTAATTTACACCATCTGTTGTTAATAGACTTTGCTCAATGACAAGTGTTGACTGTTAAACTAATGGAGCAACTTGAGCCTACTACATTACTCAATATACATTGCGCTTGCATGGAATACTACATATCGAAATGTCACAGGTTAGACAATTTTATTTACTAATTTTACCTTTTTAAAATCGTTCATCATTACATAATGGCTTTCATTTTTCCATGCAGCCTTACTTTAACAATTTTAGCAATACACAACCTAACCATTAAGTGATACGTTAATTGTTATAAATATATCCCTCATTTATTGCTTTTCTAATTTCTACTTTCCTCTGATTCATTATATTTCATTTGTATGGTATTTCTTAATTTTATTATGTATGCTATGACAATATCCTTCAATACACATAATTATTATTAAAGTTATCATACAATTATACATAATATTTCCCTCACCAACAATTAATTATTACTTCAAATCCATTACTTACTATTAACATATTTGATAATGGATTGATAATAATTCAACTAATGAATTCAATACCATCCTTATTTTACTACAAATTATATTTGTAATTACTGAATGCTTAATCTTACTCAGGTACATTAACATATTCTATCAAATTCAATTATACTCTCTATATAATTATAAACTATATTACCATTCACATGAAATAAATATAATAAAAAATATAACCACCAACCAACTTACCTATCAACCAAGGGGTAAACTAGTTAATTCCCAACTTATCCCACATACTAACTCCCATTAACAAGTAAATACCTCCACTTTACATCATAGGATAACCTCTATTCCTATCCCCCTTTAGTAAACACAAATATAGGTTATCCCCTCTTCTCAAGAAAATAGCTTTGGGGGTTATCTCTTGTTACAAACAAGTTATCCTAGGATAGCTATCCCCTAAGGTGAACTAACCTTAAAAGATAAAGCATCCACTCTTCCTACTTGTCTCAATCACAAGAATTGCTCCCAAGAAGGAGAGAGAAAAGAAAAACTAAAGAAAATCATTTTCTTTTTGTGAAATAGAAAGGAATGCTAAAAATCATAATTTTTTTTGTGGATCCTCTCCCCATCCTCGAAAAAGGCATACTTAGGAGCTGTTTGGGAAGAATAATGAAAAAGATGAAATTAAGAAAGGAATTAGATACTTTTTTATTTTAGGATTAAACATCTTGTTATGAATTTTGTAAAAGGACTTTCAAAATTAAACACTAAATTCAAAAATAAAATAATCTGAAAACTTTAACACCTCAAATAAGAAATTTCGATGGTAATTTCTTATTCCAGACAACCCTTAGGCAAAGTGCAGAGACACCTTTAGATCCTTTATTGGAATTAAATAATGAAAAATTTGTATGCAAGCATTTGAATTGTTTGTTAAAGTAAATACTAGATATGTTCTTGGCAAAAGAATCCAATTTTCATAATGATTTTGTTGTATTTCAAGATTCATTATCGTGAGCAAAAACTTTGTCGCCATTGAAATATTCTTGGAAGAGAATCATAAATCGTAAAGCTAGAAATACATTGATCGGATTGATTCAAAGTTTAGTAAATTCATAATCTAATTCACTCTTTTCTGTATTTTTTAAAAATTATATATAACATTGTAGTTTGTACGTAGTTTCTCATCAACTAAAGCAAAATTTTAAATTTAAATTATATCTTTTACCTGTTAGGCTATTAACATAATGACATTAACAATTTTCAAAAGAACATAATGGCATTAACATATAAAAAATGGAAAGATTGATATTAAAATTATACAAAATTATTTACTTCATTCATCTCATAATAAAATGAAGAAACTAAGGTCAAAGATGACAAAAAAATAATCAATATACTTTTCTATTACATGCCCTTTAATATTAAGATTTTATCTTTTTATTATATCTAATATATGTGTGTTTATATATATAAATGGATTCCTTTTATGGAATGCAGATCCGATTGGATCAAATTACATATATTAAAAATTTTATGGATTATGGATTGCACTAGATTAGTAAAGGTCACAACCTAAATGTAATTCAATTAAAATGGATTAAAACTTTTCTAATCCAATCCAGTCTAATTGGATGGAAAACGGATATTGGAACGTAATCTAACCTGTGTGCATCCTTAATGGCTACCGTTGATGGCAAAAATATCTTTATTTATCTTTTGAAAATTAGACATAAGAAATGGTGTTAATGTGAATTTTAGTGACTAATTCTAATTATTCGAGCAAGTTTAATTTCTCAAACCTATACACACCGTGGAACCTACTAAGACTCCTGAGCAACTGATTGCAACCTACATGCTGTCCTTCGAGTTGAATGGAATTTTAGATAAGATAAACAAAATTAAAAGATGATTTGATTTTTTTTTTTTTAAGGAAAAAGATGATTTGATACTTATTTTGTCAATGAAGCAGTTATTTACTTATTTTTTTCATATACATTAAATTCCCGTATATTGACTGTAAATTCAAAACAACTAATCTGCTAACTTATGTCTTCTTCATATAGGAGGGAAAAAAAGCACTTTGTACCTCCTTGTTTGTTTACATGTTGCTGAAGATTCCTATGCGACAAGTAAAAGCATTAGCGCAGAAGAATAAGGGAGCCGAGAAGAAATATTGGACGCAAACAACTAAAGGCTATAAATGATGTTAAATATGATAGAAGGCATGGCAGAGACGCTTTTTTTCTCTGAAGAGTAAATTTTCATTAGAAAGGAGGAATCCAAAGGGGAGAGATAGAAAAGTTTAACACCCTTAAAACGGAAAGTTACGTTTTGTAGAAATAATGGAAGTTAAGAATACAAAGATGAAATAAAGGAGAGAAAAAATATTTTTAAATCGGGATTGGGATGATCTTATAAAAATAAAGTAATCTCATGTTTATTAAAATGATAAAGTACCAATGAGAATAAATTTTGTAGATCGAATAACTCGATCATTGACTTTCATCAAAAATCTTGATCGTGAGAGTTTAGAGTCATGTGGAGAAAAAAAAAGAAAATTATACAGCTCCAACAATCGAAAACACTCACAACAAACAACTACAAAACACCGCTATCTGCACCTCGATTATCACACACCATCACAAGATCTCAGCAACATCAACCAGAGTTGCCACACACCTTACCTCAATCCCAACTCGACCAACCACCGTTCATTGGAATCGCTACGCCACGGATCACACGACTGATGAGGCACACACGACGAGAAGCAATCGGGAGGAGCATCGATCGATAAGTGCCAAGTCTTGCAGAACAATTAACGACGATGAGCTCTCGATCGACGAGCTTGAACCTTAAGTGACATACGATAACCTTGAACGGTGAGCAACAAGTGTCAAGCGACCGTGCATGTTGCCGTGCAGCTCCGATTGTCGAAGATATATGGTTCAAGGGAGGAAGAGGGAAGATCTGGTGAGTGGGAGTGCCCCGATCGGCTGCATATGGCCAATTAGGGCCTGAGCCAGTTTGGGTTGTTTTTTTCAAGGGGGAGGATGAGAGGAGGAAGATGACCCCGCGTCGAGGGATATCCACTGCATTCCTTGCTGTGGCATTTGATGTTCCGGCATAGACACTTAAGACATCGATCAGATTCACGCAAGATAATGGAATGAGATCGAGCATGATGCAGACAAAACTATAATACCTTTACACCATTGAAAGGACTGAACGAGCATAGGAAATCAGCTGTTAGGATATAATATGCGTTCAATTAAGTAGGAGTATTTGATTTTGAGAGTCAAGTTGCAGGAGGCTAACATGGAAATATTAACTAATTTTCAAGCGAAAAAGATTAAACAAAAAGCGATAGAAAGTAATTGCTAAAGGACAAAAATAAGCACAAATGATAACCAAATTCCTCTCATCTTTCAGCAGAACTTTAGCTCCCATGGCTTATGATATCATCGGGTTAAGCAGTGCTAAAAATTCTTTAACCAAAGCACCCAGATTCCCTTCCACTTTCAAAAAAAAAGAGCACCAAAACAGATATGATATCCAAGAACCCAGTAATTATGACTTCCATCCAAACCTCACATATTCAAGATTTCACTCCAAAAATGTAGAGTCATTATCCCTCTATAAAGTGGTTCAACAACCACTTCCAAAAGAGATATGCCGTATCCCACATATATCCCACCAAAAATGTCGTATTCACCACAGCTCCCGAGTCTAAACCAGCAAAAGCTTCAACTTAATATTGCACCACGCTTCCAAGAAATTCTTTTGCAACTTAAAAAGAAAAAAAAAAACAACAGAGAGAGAAATAATGCCCTTTTCCCCTCATATAAGTGTAAAAAGAAACAACCTTTCTAGCAACTTTTCACGAATGTCACTTCAGCACTGGCCAGTTCGGACTCCATGCATGTCACATAAAATCACTTCATTCCAGGAAAAAGAGGGGTAACCAATTTTAAACCAATAGAGGGGAGGGAAATGCGTCCTTGCAACATTAGCACTGGGATGCAGAAAAAGCCCATAACAGAAAGGGTTTTGCACCAAATCAACAGGAAAGGTACTGAAACAAAATTGAAATGAAATCGCGGATATTAGGGACTGAAAAGGAGAGAGAGATGGACAACGAACCACAAAAACTGGTCGGAGCCCGAGCGTGGATCTTTGGATGTTGCAACAGTGGCAGAAGCAGAAGACCGCCACAGTATACAAGTAGAAGACAGAGGCAGAAGAATCCAAGGACAAGTGCACGCCACCTTTTTTTTAAACTTCCATCAAATGTTTGTCTTGTAGCGACAGAGGTGCAAGAAAATTATCTAAGGAACTTTGCAACGAAAACCCCGTAAATGAAGAACTTTTCCGAATTTTTCTTTGTAAAGGTTAGTTTAGCTTAAGGTTAAAGAAAGTGACATTAAAAAAATATGAAATTTATGTTAATCCTCAATTATATTTATTTATATGATAATATTAATATTAATTTATATTTATTTGAATGATGTTAAGTTAAAATATTAATATTTGTGATGTTTATTTGACGGTCACGTTATAAATTTGAATCGTACTTAAATTTGTTAGGATAATTATTTAAATATGAAGATGGTTATAGTAGTTATATTTATTATTTTATATTATATATTAATAATTATTTATATAAATAATGTTACGATGGTAAATATATAATTATTTTTAGGTGATATAAATAATATGTTATTAAATATATTTGGATATTATATTATATTGGTGATTATTAATTTAAAATTAAATTAAATTAGTTAAATTAATTAATAATTAAATTAATATAGGTAGGATAAGGATCGCAAGGGGGAAGGGGGGGTCCAAGGGTACGGGGATCACAGAGCACGAGGATTTCGTGCAATTTAAATAAATGTTTGCCTAATATTAATAGTAATCGATGTTAAACAAATCAGTGTTAAAAATCTTAAACTTGGGTTAAGTAAATGGAGTTTAACCTTTCCTAGTAAATTAGGTCTAAGGAAATGATTGTAGTTAATTAAAGTCATAAAAAGAAGTTGGGAAGAAACCACTTATCTCTTCTCCATCCTCCTTTCCTTCTTATTATTTAAATGATGCTTAGGTAAGAGGAAGGAGAAGTTAAGCCATAAATAAAGTGATTTCAATGATCTCAAAGCTAATCAACAAACATTAAGACCATCGTCAAATGGCAATCTATTGGTATTGAGCTATATATGTGATCCATGTCTTCCAATCTAAAAGTACTGGGAATGTGGAAAATGTATTCAGAATCTAATCGCTTCTCTAGCTTCTAATTTCCTTAGCACTTGCACCAAAGACCCTAAGGTCACGTTTGGTAGAGATTTGAAATTTAAGATTGGGTAAAGTTTAGGAATTCTTAAGGTCTATTTAGTTGGAGGAATAATTAGGATGGATAAAAAATGATGTAAAAGAGTAGGAGGAATTAGGGGTTTTATTCCGCTTAAGTGTTTGGTTGTGTTTGTTGTCACATCAAAGAATTAGAAGTATTTATTTTACCTGAGGTGTTTGGTAGGAGGAATAAATAAATTTTATGTAGTGAAGTTGAAAGAGGGAGATGAGATAAGCGAAATAAACGAATTTCATCTTTTCGGCAGAATTCGTTTATTCTGAAATCCATCCCTCAATTCCGGAATTCGTTGGTGATGGAATAAAAGTTACCAAATGTGGAATTAGACCATAATTTCCCCTCTATTCCGCCAACCAAATAATCCCTTAAGGAGGGATAAGAGAAGAGTTATTAGATGTGAATGTAATAGTTGAGTTTATTATTGATTTTTATTTTTATTTGTATTGAAAGTGGGATGTAGGATAGATGTGATAGGTAGATGTGATGGGTAAGAGTGAGTAGGAGTAGATGTGATTGGTAAAAAATAGATGCGATGATGATGATAGATGTGATAAGTAGAAAATAAAATTTTTTCATCATTTATATATTTTTCACTTTATCTTTGACACCTATGATAAAATATCTCTTTAAATTTCTACCAAATAAAATGTATATGAAATTTGAATCAACAAAAGTAATTCATATTTAACTATTAAAAAAAATAGTTGACATGTTTAATTCTTTAATGAAATCCATGCTAATCTTGAGACTTAAACTACTTTAAGCTGATGTAATCATTACTAGTGTGTTATTTTTTTATTGATTTTTATTATTTATTATACCATAGTTCAAAGTATGGGCATGAACTACAATTAAATTAGCTATGTCGGTAGATAAACGGCCAGCAATGTCGCCTTCGATGGTCCCCTTGAGTGACGTTACTTTTCAACTATTTAAAATCATTCATGAAAAATTGGGGACGAGCGATCCTCCAACTCATGAAATGGCTCTCCACAAGGTGAATTACAGCTTAACGAGATTGTCAAATTGTATCTGTATTCATTTGTATTTTATCAAGGTTGAGTTAAGTAGATGGATGATTTTTATAATATAATATATATATTTAAATGAAAATATTATTTTAAAATAAAATATATTTTAATATATTTATATTATTAAGATATAATAAGATGATTTGATTGAGAATTAATTAAAATAATTTATTTCTCTCAATTTCTCCTTACTTCCGTCCATTCTCTTCCGCTGCAGCATGTTTACCTCGTAATCAGTGTTCCAGTGTCACAACCAAACGCGACCTAATTAAATTTATAACAATATCCGGATCCACTTGTCAAATAAACTACTATTTCATCACGCAGAACATCCAAATTAAAAAATTAGACGGAATATTTAAAGCCATTCATGAACGAACAGAGAGGGTGATCGATGCAACTTTGCCACACTCCGAAGTTTTGCTGACCCTCTCGATGACCATTAGATGCAACTAATTTTTATTCTGTATTTTGTTACGGTCGTACGAAAATTTATTATAATTTTTAAGTAATATATCTTGATTTTTATCGGTAAAAAGTTAATATATTAGATATTTTAAAATATATTATTGATAAAAATTAAAAATAACAATTGAAAATTAAGATACGTAGAACATTGTAAAATATATAAATTGATGTATTTTAATTTTTAATTTGTATTTTAGACTTACATTGTATTTAGTTACAGGAGTGCAAATACCAATTGAATGAAAGTTAAATATAATTTTTAATTAATATATCTTAATTTTTAATCAATGAAAAATCAATGTATCATCCAATTTATAATATATTATTCGATATATTTTTATTTTTTATTGATAAAAATCAAAAATATCATTTAAAAATTAAAATACGTTAAGCTTTGGTAAATGCATTCATAGATATATTTTAATTTTTAATTAATATCTTAAATTAAACTTACATTACTTAATTATATATATTATTTATATTCTCGTAAAAATATATTCAATATTAATTTTTAATAAAAAATATATAATAAAAAAATTGATGATAAAAATAAAATTTAAAATGAACGTTTATAAGAAAAGAATAAAAGTGAGAAATAGATGAGAGAGAGAGAGAGAGAGAGAGAAAGAGATAAATTAAGAAAGAAAACATCGACGCACGCCGCAAATCAAATTAGAAGAAAGGAAAAAATAATTCTACAGTGCAATACACACTGTAGCCCTCACGGCAAATCTATAGCTTTATAGTCAGGTAGATGTAGATGGTACGGATGTAACACCTGTGGCCACCGTAGCAGCGACTACACCGTCAATGATGGCCCACATAGGATGAAGCCCTCCATTTGGAGAGGTATGCTTCGTTACTTTCTCTGCGGTCAAAAGTCCTCTCCCATGGATAGGAATTCTGTGGACTTAATTGCATGAGCGGATGGAATGTTATATTTCAGAGATCAATTTCAAGCATGTTTCAATATAAAATTAAAAAAAATAAAAAAACAAAAAAAAATGCATGCTGTGACATAAAATGTGACATGGGATATTATTTTTATATTTTACGTAAGGTTGAGAATATTAATTTATTTGATAATTAATATTTAATGTAAAAAATAAAAGAATATAAGATATAATATGTGATAATCTTATCATATTAAAAAAAATTATCACATCATTTTAATATAAAATATACATGTGATAAAAAATTTTATATTGGTAATAAATTACTTTATATTGGTGATAAATTATTATAATGTATCTTTGCACTGATGCAATTTCATTTTGCATTGATGCAAAATTATTCGAATGATAGTTTCATTTGTCCAAAGTGATTTTAACCTACGAGTCTAGGATTTAGGTTTATGAAAAATAATTTCACGTATGATAAGTAATTTTACACTTGAAATGTGATTTTTCACTTTAAGGTTTAAGGTTTAATCTTTAGTGTTTAGGTTTTAACGAATGAAAAATCAATTTTCAAGTATAAAATCACTTTTCACATGTGAAGAAGTATTTGGAATTTAATTTTGAACCAATACAATCTTACTTTGCACCAACGCAAAACAATATTACACCTATGCAAAATAATATTGCATTAGTGTAAAATAGTTCAAAGTAAGGTAAAACTTTACTTTGCACCCATACAAAAAAATATTACATTAGTGCAAACAAATATTACACCGGTGCAAAGTAGTTCAAAGTAAGGTACAATCTTACTTTGTACCTATGTAAAAAAATATTACACTTGTGTAAAATAATATTACACCAGTGCAAAGTAATTCAAAGTAAAATTACACTGGTACAATCTTACTTTGCACCCGTATAAAATTTTTTTGAAGGTGTAAAATGATTTTACACATCCATATAAAAATAATTTATTGTTAATTTTAACAGTGATAGATCTCATCATAAATCAACAGTTTTTTACGTAAAAAAAAAACACATATTAAAATTACATTTACAATTATACGTCAACTTTTATATCTCTCGATTCACAACCATAGAAAAAATAAAGAGCCATTTCAGTTGCACTCCAACTCTCAACGCAACATATATATTCCTAGTGACACACCAACACTCAGTTGCGAGGATTCATGAAATTTTTGTATATTTAATTATAATATATAATTTGATTAAAAATTTAAAATCTATACTTAATGTAACTTAATTTATAATTTAAATTGTTTATTTATATTAAATTTGATAATTAATAAGAATTTAAATTACATGTGATTTTTTAATTTTAAAAAAATATTGCATGAATTACATATAAATTTTCTTAATCAGTTAATTTTAAAATAAAAATATATAACGATGAAATCCGACGTAAAATTTACTTTTGGGGAAAAGTAAAATTTTTTTTATAGAATTTATTTTAGAATGGAAGAATTTTTTTAGATGTTGCAAATAAAATTTATAATGATAAAATAAATATTTTTAAGAAGTTAAATTAAAAAATAAGAATAATTATATAAAATCTAAAATATACATACATGTTACACATGTGTAAACGTGCAGACATTATATATATATATATATATGTGTGCGCGCACGCACGCATTCGTTTGTAGGGAGGAGATATTTTTTTTTTATTTTAATAATTGGATGACAAAACGAAAGTTGGGTGAGGCCTGACGTGGCAGATGGGGGTCAATCGCACTCCATAGGTCTTCTATTTTTTCACAATGAGACGACAAAACGAAAGTGGGAGGTCTGACGTGTTAGATGGGGTTCGATCGCACTCTCCTTTGGTTATAGGATAGGGTACCTAATGAGCTTCCCTGTAAGAGTTGTTCACCTTTTAGTCCTTGGCCTCACTTCTAGTGGGGCCTCTTTGATTGACTTTTGCTAACTATGTATGGGATCTTATTTTATGACCAATGTATTTATTTAGTATCAAATGAACACTATAAATTTCTTTAATTTTTTTACAAATCATCGCTTTTATTTAACAAGTGGGTATTATGGCCTCGGATCGATTTTTATAGGTTATACATGGTAGTATTATAAAAAAATTTAGCTATATTCATCTTACATTTGTACCACAAGTATCATGCTTTATTATTCTTTTTAATATTTTTTTTCATTTTAACCATAATAACTAGATCAAATAAAATCTTACTAATTTGTTTCTTTAATTACATATTAATTCTCAATAATTTGGATCATCAAATTTGTTGGCAGATGTGGATGTTCATTTGATATTAAATAAGCACATACATGGATATATATATATATATATATATATATATATATATATATATATATATATATATATATATATATATATATATATATGTATGTATGTATGTATGTATGTATTATGTATGTATGGGGGCATAGTTGGTGTAGGTAAGTTGCACTCAACATGGGTCCAACTGTTATCTACCATCGTTGGATAAGTCCATTTTTCATGGACGACTGGGATCAAAACAATCTTCCCTACCCAATCGACCTCCTTCTTCTCCTATTCACCTACCCTTCTACTCCCCTTCCCAACCTCTTGTGGCTCTATAACCCACCCAACCTCCTCTCCACCTCCTCCCTCTTCCACCCTTGATTTGTTGTGGCTTCCCCAAGCCATTTGACCTCCCCATCCCCCTTTTGACACCTCCACTCCACCTCCTCCCCCTTTTGCCCCCATCACCCGTGGCTTCCCTACCCACCTAATCTCCTCCCACTTCTTGTATCTGCACTCCATCTTTTCCCCCTTCTGCCTACTCCCCTACTGATGATGCCATTTTGGATCGCAAGTTAATTAGTTGTTGTATATTGTAGTATAGATGCAATCCAGATGGATGTGAGATCATTTAATTTATTTACATAATTTTTCTTGGTTTACTCCAAGTCGTTCACTAGGAGTTAATTATTAATATATATCACTCTTTATGTTTAAAAAATGTTCTTTTATTCCAAAAAAATGTTAATTTTATGTACAAATGAATCAAAGAATGAAAAAAAAAAGAATCAAGGTTAATTGTATACAAAATGAATCAATTAATACTAATTACAATTGCCTCAAACATATTTACAAATAGACAAGCATAAAAATAATCTAAACTACTCTATGTTAGTTAGATATACTATCTTATGTAATGCCTAAGTGTAGACACAAAAATAATATATAAACATATACTAACATATGTATAACTACTTATACTAACATATATAATATGTACAGTGATAGATATAAGTGTCACTAAAGCCTTAGTAAAATTATTTACATAACATAACATAACATAACATAATAAAAGTTTGTAACCTACTCTATACACTTTGTATACCATTTACATATATACACATATGCATATATACTTACTGTACTACTAATATATATATATACATATATACATATATACTTATGCATAACTCAACACACTTAACTTATTACTCACATATATACGCACGCACAGAACGCACACTAACTCACTAACACATAACTTAGACACAACACACATGGTCACACTACTAACACTTAGGTTTATTTTAACTTAACTATAGTAAAACTTTAACTCAGACCAAAATTATTAGTTAGCGGGCTCAGTTTTTCGTAGGATCAACAACCCTAGTGGGCCAGATCATATCACTACTAAATTGGATTCTAGCTTGTTATTAGTATATTTTTGTACATTTTTAGGCCCATTCAGACCCACACCCAGGCGCCTACATGAGCGCACACACGTGTGCTCGTACACACATGCACACACGTGCATGCCAGGAGGTGTGCACGTAAATCGAGAATATGTCACGTATGCTCATGTATATGCACCAAACGCTGACAACTGAGAGGATCTCAGGCACTGGGACTCTTATAGCATTGCTTCGCTTCTAGTTTCCACGATGTGGGACTACGCTGGAAATCAGCGTGGAAACCATGTACAAATATGTGCGATCAAGGCCATTTTAGACCTCAATTTGCACATCCAAATAATGTCCTTTCTTAAAATAAATTACATAATATTAAAGTGTATACATAGGGATAGCTATTGGTGTATTCAATTTACAATAAATAATTATTTAATTATATTTAAAAATTAGTTAAAGTTGGCGAATTATACAAGTTAATTTAATGTTTAATTACTTAATTAATGTTGTAACCACTCAATTGAGTTATAAATTAGTTGATATACATAATAAAGTATTTATTACACATTTTTAATTTATTTTTAATCATTTATTTTAATTTATATACATTTATATACACATTTTACATATACGTATACAAATATACAATATAATTACTACTGTACAGTTTAAATACATCATAAATATTTTGAAAATATTTAAAATATTAATATACAAGTATACAGTATAAGTTACTTCAGTAATAACTTAATTTACTAATTTAATTTTTTTTAACTTAATAACTTAGCTATTTAACTTAATAACATAAATATATATAATAAATACTTCAATAAATACGTACACAAGTATATTACAGTAGATTATAATTACAATAATCTATATGTACAGTTATAAATATGGTTTTATGTGTATACATAATTATTTAGAATTACATAGATATATATACATATAATCTAATTAAATAAATAGATAATTATGTAAATACAGTATGCATAGTTTAACACATCATAAATACTTATTTAAATAATATAATAAATATATAAGTTATTTATGTACATTTAAGTTATATAAGTTATTACTTACATTTAGCTTAATATTAAATAGTATATACAAGTATAAATACAATATACAGGGTATTTTTGTGTAGTTTTTGAACTTTTTCATATTTTTATGATGTTTTTGTGTTTTATAGGAATAGGGGAAGAGAGAGAGAGAAGGTGAGATGAGAGAAGAAAGAATTCTTTTTGTATTTTTCATTTTAAATTCTTTTATTTAGTTTCAGAGTAGACTGAACCGTCTACTGGTATGTTCTACCAGCTAGAGGGTTCAAATTACTCTGAAACTTTGCACATACTATAAAATATCTAATCCTACTCAAGGCACCTTTTTTTATTTTTTTATAATTTTGAAATATTTACAAACTCACACAAAATGGGCCTAAAAGAGATTGATACTATGAACCTAAGCCTTCATTTTCAGAAAGAGCTGCTGGAAATTCAGTTCAAGCATTCAAAAACCTCCAGCACTACATTTGAAACATGAATGAACATTAAACATGATTTTCAACCTTCATTTGCATCAAATATTCATATTGGACAGTAAGACAATGAACATGTAGCTGATAAAGGGTTTGAACATTGATTTCAAACCATTTCTTAGATCAAATTTGAGTTACAAAAGTACATGAAAGCTTGTGACCTGAATTTCTAATAGTGTATTACATGAATAACTCAAATAAGATATGAAGTCCACTCAAATCACTCCAAAATCCTTAACATAGTTGTTGTTTGAGTAGCTCATGCAGCTGAAAATTGGACGCTTTAATTAGACTTTCAAGGTCTGATCAGAACTCCATAATGCCATCCTTAGATCTAGAAACCAAGATCTAAGTGCTATAAATCTCAGTAAACCATTTCGGCCAAAATCCTCTTTGAAATAAGTGGTACAACTCTACTGATAAATAATTCAGCTTGATTGAATCGGAAAAGTTAATAAGCACATACTTGGATCTGAATTAGACCATTGAAATCCACATTGAAATTTTATCATAAACACTTCGTAGAAGATCTGAAATCCCTCTCAATCAAATCATTAGTCAGAGAACTCTAAAAACCTTAGTTCAATATATTCTCTTTGTTACAGACAACACAAGAGAATTAGATTAAACTAGATATTAAATCCACTTCTCAGTCTACTTAGAATCTCTATTAGGATCTTAAAAAATGTTAATCTCTGTCCAAATGCCTGATTTAAAATCATTTATATCAGGAATCAATGTTGCCCTATTTTGGGCTTTTGTTTTGGCTTTTACCCAGGTGATCTGATCACCATGAGCTTCTAAACACTAGAAATCAGTGTTATAACCTCAGGTAATCCTACATAAACCATTGGGTCATGGTTAAGGCCTCAAATCAGTAGATATGATCATCCTTGGCATCATCTTTGGCCCAACTACCCAACACGAGGCTTAAATTGGGCATATGCTCATCTACAAATAAAAATCAAATTAAAAACACATTAGAATCCTTGCAATACACCCAATTAAGCAAATCCAAATTTGAATTGCTCGATTAAATCCATTTAAAATCGAATTGACTCAAAATCTTGAGATTTGGAGTAAAATCAAAATCTGAAAGAATTGAGCGAATCAAAGTAATTAAATCTAGATTGGCGGTCTTTATGAACATATGAAGCGAATGAGAAGATCCCCAGGTGGATTTGAGAGCTGTCTAGATCTAGCAGTTTAATAACTTCGGATATAGATATGCTCGGATGGATGGGGTGGAGTATGGATTAAAACAATGAGGTCAGAAGAAGAAAACACTCGTGAGGTGTAGAGGGAGATGTATGAATCGAGATGACAGTGCGAAAAACTCCTCTCTGATCTAAATTGATCAGAGAGGGTGGATTGGATCTAACTACTCTACTTCTAATCTAAGCTAAACAATCCGTGAATTCTCTAACTGTTATTAGGGTTTTGTCGAGTGTTAAGAAATGTATGCGTTGTAGTATAATCGAGAAAATCTCACAACAAGAATTTAAATTTATAAACTCAGAATCTAAAGGGAGTCCGAGGTCGTTCGCAGGGAGCAAGTATGGAACTTACACATTAATCTTCATTTAAAATAGATGAGCATAATAAATTGAGCATTAAAATAGATATTCAATGAATACAATTTGTCAAATTATAATTCAAATGATGATGAGATAAAAGGAATAAAGAGAATCTAAAAAGTGGTGATTTATATCACTAATTAGGTCCTCTAATTAAGCATGCATCTCATATTCAAATTATGCAACAATACCTGTAATTCCCTGGTTGGAGGGGGTGAGATATGTGTAACGTAGTATAAAGTGCGGAATTAAAAATAGACAATTGTTGGTGCTAGAGCACCACGATCATTTGTTTTGATGATAACAAAACACGTGTTATTTAACATTTGCAATTTGAGTCCTAGATTTCAGGTCAATTGCAAATGTCGACGTGTTTAGACGGAGTTCAAGCTCGCATCCAGGACGGATTGGAGGAGCTTGACGGAAAACACAGGAGGATCGCGTGGAGTGAAAGATTGGAGATGGAAGACAAGAAGAATAGGATAGATTCTTTTTTATCCTTTCATGTATCTCTTGTATTTATTTTCTTGCTCTTTTTGATTCCTTAGAAATTATGTTAAAGAGCCTCAAAGTACCCTAAAAGTAGTCCTAGGAACACCTGCACAACCCTAGGATACTTAGGTTTTCTGTAGAATACTTAGAAAACCAATATAGGGCTCAAACAGCACTTCCAGACGTCTAATTCCCAAATCAGACGTCTGATAAAGAAGTTTAAGACGTCTGACTGTTGTTTCAGACGTCTGATAACTGTTAGGCTGGACATAGTTAGTTCTGTCTGATGAAATCAGACGTCCAGACCTTATAACAGACGTCTTAGAAGACGTCTGATGACTTTGCCAGACGTCCAATTAGTGGACCGTTGGCTGGCTTAGAAACCACTCAAGATTATGACCGTTAGAGCCTTATCAGACGTCCATAGGACTTTCCAGACGTCTGATAAATGACCGTTTTGCCTCGGCTGACCCAAAATCTCTTCTCAGAGATTTTCTAGCCGTTGCAACGTTTGGAAATCAATTCCCACAGTAAAAGTAGGTTTCCAGACGTCCAGACATAGTGCCAGACGTCCTATATGTCGTCTGATGGACTTGCACAAAAACCCTGTTTAGATCTGATTCAAGTCAGGGAGAAACCCGCATAGAATCAGACGTCTGACCTTGGAATCAGACGTCTTAAAGTGGCCTTCCAGACGTCTGATGCCAGAGTTAGACGTCTGATAACCCTGTGAAGTGTAATCATTGTCCTGATTTCGGCCTGATTCTCTTGGGCTTTGCACCCAACGGCTATGGAAGCTTTTCCAAGCCTTCCAAAGCCTTCCTAAGGCCTCTATAAATAGAGGGGAACCTTTGTAACACAAATACAACAAGAGAAACACAAGAAACACTTTGCAATACACTAAGATCAAGTATTTCCACTCTCTTGTGTCCAAGAAGCACTTGCTCTCTAAGCTCAAGCTCCATCATCTTGAGAGCATCATTCCCGTTGCGCACCCGCTCTCCCGGCGTTGATAACGAGAGCGACGTAGCGCCATCGCGTGGCACACGCACCGCGTCATCGTCGACTCACTCCTTGCAAAGGGGAGTTTCCTATTTCCTATAGAAGCTAGGTTTAATTTTGTTGGCTCTATAGGACTGTTATTTTATTTTATCTTTGTATTTTGGTTGGGTATTCGCTTTGCGAATTCCTGTCTCCTTCGTGGGACAAAATCCTTCTCGTGGAGAGAAGGGGTTGAGGAACGCTACCCTCGTACTTGTAGCGTGGTTGTATTGAGGTTGAATCACCCTCGTTCAAAGTGATTCGTTTAGTGGATTTTGATCAACTTGGTTGATCGGAAAATCCTAACTCGAGAGGGTTAGGTGGTGGTTTTCACCCGGTTTGGGTTTCCACCTAAAAATACCTGTGTACATTTTGTGATTGCTTATTTTTTGTGAGATTGCTTTTTATATTTTTATTTCGGCAATTATTACGTCACCCCTCCTCGTAGGGACGAACCTTCAACAATCTCAAAAAAATAAGCAATCACACAAAGGGCACAAGAATTTTTAGGTGGAAACCCAAACCGGGTGAAAACCACCACCTAAACCTCTCGAGTTAAGATTTCTCGATCGACCTAGTCGATCAAATCCACTAAACCCAGTCACTTAAACGAGGGTGACTGAACCTCACTTACAACCACACTACTTAGACCAAGGGTAGTGTTCCTGAAAGCCCCTTCTCTTCACAAGAAGGAATTTGTCTCGTGAAGGAGACGAGAATTCGCAAAGCGAATACCCAACCAATGACAATAAAATGTACAACAATCCTATAGAGCCTCAAATATTTAATCCTAGATTCTATAGGAGTTAGGAAACTTCCCTTTGGTGGAAGTGCGTTGATGTGATGACGCGGATGTGTGAACCATGCTTTGGCACAACAACGCTCTCGTAACGTCAGCGGGAGAGCAGGTGCACAGCAGGATGAAGCTCTTAGGTGAGAAGTGAGTGCTTGTAGAGCTAGAGCTTCTTCTATTTGATCTTCTACTTCTTTTTGACACAAGTGAGTGGAAATATTCTTGCAAGGTGTGTCTTGGGTGTATCTTACAAGCCAAGGGGTCCTCCTCTATTTATAGAGGGCCTAAGAAGGCTATGGAAGGCCTTGGAAGGCTTCCATAGCCGTTGGGTGCAAATCCAAAGAAAATCAGGCCATAGTTAGAATTAATCATGATTCTGACAGGGTCATCAGACGTCTGGTCTTGGCATCAGACGTCTGGAAAATCCGTTTAAGATGTCTGGGAACTAAGTCAGACGTCTGATTCTAGGCGAGTTTCCTTCCTAATTTGAATCAGACCTAAACAGGGTTCTAGTATATGTCCATTAAACGATACACAGGACATCTGGCACTAGGTCTGGACATCTGAAAACCTATTATTCTACGGAAATGGATTCCCAAGGAAGTACAACTGCTAGAAAATCTTTGAAGGAAGATTTTGGGTCAGCCGAGGCAAAATGGTCATGTATTAGACGTCTAGGGTCCTCTACGGACGTCTGATACGAGGCTAACAGTACATTTTCTCAACGTTTACTAAGGAAACCAATGTTCCACTAATTGGACGTTTGACAAAGGCATTAGACGTCTGCTAAGACGTCTGGACCAAGGCCTGGACGACTGATTCTAACAGACAGAACCTACTAAGTCCAGCCTAGATGGTTTGGACGTCTGATCAAACAGACAGACGTCTTAAAAGTCAATATCAGACGTCTGATTTCCAGATTGGACGTCTGATAAGGCTGTCTAAACCCTATTTTGGTTTTCTAAGTTCTTTACAGAAAACCTAAGTATTTTAGGGTAGTGCAGGTGTTCCTAGGACTACTTTAAGGGTTCTTTGAGGCTCTTTAACATAAAATCTAAGAAAATAACGAGCAAAAGAAAGAAACAAAATTACATAGAATAAGATAAAAGGAAATCTATCGTATTCTTCATCTCCTTCCTTCTTCAAGCTTTTGCTACTTGCGAAATTCCTCTGCCTCTGTCCAGCTCCAATCGCCATGGATGCGAGCTTGACCTTCATCTAAACACTTGTCTCTATTTGCAATTTGTCCTGAAAACTAGAACTCAAAAGCAAATGTTAAAAGACACGTATTTTGTTATCATCAAAATAAATGATCATGGTGCTCTAGCACCAACAATCTCCCCCTTTTTGATGATGAAAAAATCAAAATAATAATGCATAAAATCCTCTCCCTTTTTGACATTATCAAAAAGGTTTTTATCAATTTTAAATTTCCTATAACTCCCCCTTAAAACATGCTCTTCTATAATTGGGTTGAATTTCTTTTAACAAGAGTAATGTCCTCCCCCTTTTTGTAACAACAAGATAGCTATTATTTTTCTCCCCTTTTCTAACGGAAATATAGCTAACAAGATCTCCCCCTTAATGATTGATAAATAGCTCATAATTTTAACTCCCCCTATCTATATGCTAATAATAAAAAAGATAGGGTTAAGGGTTACCTCACCTACCATGGTCAATAGAATGGCTCAAATGGATGTGGTGGATGCCACATCGGATGGGGCTCCCATCCATTGTTTGGAGGCCCGGGCATCGGCGTCGGTCTCCAATCTGGCGGACGACGTGCAGTGGGTTGTTTTGTTGTTCGTCATCTCGTTGGTCTTCTCATTCTCCTCCTTAGTATACTTCTTGGTCCTCCCAACTTGAGTTGACCAGCCTTGAGCTTGTAGATTTAGTCCTTTACATTGATATCTTCTTTGAAACCTACAAAACAAGATTCCAATTCTTTCTTCGGTATCCAAGTGAGCTTGGATTCGAATCTGTTAGCGGGTCTCCTTGATGGAGATCCTTTCTCAATCTTAGGGCTATGCAAATTTTCTATTTTGTTGATTAATTTGTTGGAATTTTTCCTAAGACATGCGATTTCTTTTTCTATAATATGCATCTTAGTCTTTAAATCAGAAATTTCTAATTTTAGACTAGCATTTTCCTCAATCAATTTTGTATTTTCATTGATTAAATCTTTATTTTCTAATAACAAGTTATTATCCTTAGGACTAGCTTCTAGATCATTGAGTTTTATTTCTAACCTTTCATTTTCACTTTTAAGAAAACTAAGATTCCTTTTAATATTTTTATTTTCTACCTTAAGTGATTTACTAAGCTCAAATAATTCATCGAAAGCATCTTGTAAATCCAGATTTACCTCATTGTTGCTGTTGTCGCTGTCACTATCACTTCCCATGGCCATGAAGCCCATGCAGGCGATTTCTTCCTCGAGGTTCTGCTCTTCTTCTTCCTCTGAGCTCGTGTCGTCCCAAGTTGCTTGGAACGCCTTCTTCTTAGACTTCTCCTTTTCCTTCTTCTTCTCCTTCTTGAGAAGAGGGCACTCTAGTCATAGATGCCCTTTTTTGTTGCAGTGGTAGCAATGTCTCGGGCTTTCCTTCTTCTCCTTCTTTTCTTTCTTTGACTCCCTACAAAACTTGGAAAACTTTTTAAGTAAAAACTTAAAGTCTTCGTCATCGGAACTTACCTCGCTATTTGATGCGGCTCTGAATGCGAGGGTCTTCTTCGGTTTTGGTTCCGGTGTATCCTTCTTCTTTTGCTTCAGCTTTGTCTCGTAGGCCATTAGATTGCCTAGGAGATCTTCCATGTTGAGCTCCTCCACCTCGTTCGCCTCCTCGATGGCGGTAGCCTTTTGCTCCCATTCTAGTCTAAGGGAATGGAGTAGTTTTCCTTGAAGTTCCCCCTTGATGAAGGTCTTACCTAAAGCTTTTAAGTTATTTGCAATGAGAGTGAACCTAGTGTTCATCTCACTTAGAGATTCGTTAGACTTCATAGAAAAAGACTCAAATTCTTAAGAAAGTAAATTTATTTTAGAAGTCTTTACCTTTGAGGTACCTTCGTGAGTTACCTCGAGTGTGTGCTAGATCTCGTATGCGGTGGCGCATTGTGAGATTCTGTTGAACTCCTTCGGACTCAAAGCACAATACAATGCGTTCATTATTTTTGCATTTAGAGAGGCTCCCGGATTTGTTATTACGAGTAGCCTCCCACGGTTTTCTTTGGGATGTCAAACGGTGTCTTGCATCTGGTCCAAATCGTGAAGTCATTGGCTTGTAGCTAAGTCTTCCTCAGCAGCTTCCAGTAGGGGTAGTTGCTCCCGTCGAAGAACGGCGGATGGGTCGTAGATTGCCCCTCGGAAATCCTGCTTGCGGAGCTGCTTCCCTCCATGATCTTCTTGCTGGGTGTTACTCCGATCTTGCAAGAACCTGTGCTAATACCAATTGTAATTCCCTGGTTGGAGGGGGTGAGACATGTGTGACGTAGTATAAAGTGAGGAATTAAAAATAGACAATCGCACAAAAATAAGTAATCACATAAAGGGCACAAGAATTTTTAGGTGGAAACCCAAATAGGGTGAAAACCACCACCTAGCCTTCTTGAGTTAGGATTTCCTGATCGACCTAGTTGATCAAATCCACTAAACCCAGTCACTTAAACGAGGGTGACTGAACCTCACTTACAACCACACTACTTAGACCAAGGGTAGTGTTTCTTAAAGCCCCTTCTCTTCACAAGAAGGAATTTGTCTCGCGAAGGAGACGGGAATTCGCAAAGCGAATACCCAACCAAAGACAATAAAATGTACAACAATCCTATAGAGCCTCAAATATTTAATCCTAGATTCTATAGGAGTTAGGAAACTTCCCTTTGGTGGAAGTGCGTTGATGTGATGACGCGGATGCGTGAACCACGCTTTGGCACAACAACGCTCTCGTAACGTCAGTGGGAGAGCGGGTGCATAGCAGGACGAAGCTCTTAGGTGAGAAGTGAGTGCTTGTAGAGCTAGAGCTTCTTTTATTTGATCTTCTACTTCTTTTTGACACAAGTGTGTGGAAATATTCTTGCAAGGTGTGTCTTGGGTGTATCTTACAAGCCAAGGGGTCCTCCTCTATTTATAGACGGCCTAGGAAGGCCTTAGAAGGCTTCCATAGCCGTTGGGTGCAAATCCAAAGAAAATTAGGTCGTAGTCAGAATTAATCATGATTCTGACAGGGTTATCAGACGTCTGGTCCTGGCATCAGATGTCTGGAAAACCCGTTTAAGACTTCTGGGAACTAAGTCAGACATCTGATTCTAGGTGGGTTTCCTTCCTGATTTGAATCAGACCTAAATATGGTTCTAGTATATGTCCATCAGACGACACACAGGACGTCTGGCACTAGGTCTGGACGTCTGGAAACCTATTGTTCTACGGAAATGGATTCCCAAGGAAGTACAACGGCTAGAAAATCTCTGAAGGAAGATTTTGGGTCAGCCGAGGCAAAATAGTCATGTATCAGACGTCTGGGGTCCTCTACGGACGTCTGATATGAGGCTAACAGTACATTTCCTCAACGTTTACTAAGGCAGCCAACGTTCCACTAATTGGACGTCTAGCAAAGGCATTGGACGTCTGCTAAGATGTCTGGACTAAGGCCTGGACGACTGATTCTAACAGACAGAACCTACTAAGTCCAGCTTAGATGGTTTGGATGTTTGATCAAATAGTCAGACGTCTTAAAATTCAATATCAGACGTCTGATTTCCAGATTGGACGTCTGATAAGGCTATCTGAACCCTATTTTGGTTTTCTAAGTTCTTTACAGAAAACCTAAATATTCTAGGGTAGTGCAAGTGTTCCTAGGGCTACTTTAAGGGTTCTTTGAGGCTCTTTAACATAAGATCTAAGAAAGAAAATAAAGAACAAAACAAAGAAACAAAATTACATAGAATAAGATAAAAGGAAATCTATCCTATTCTTCATCTCCTTCCTTCTTTAAGCTTTTGCTCCTTGCGAAATTCCTCCGCCTCTGTCCAACTCCTCCAATTGTCATAGATGCGAGCTTGACCTTTGTCTAAACACTTATCTCTATTTACAATTTGTCCTGAAAACTAGAACTCAAAAGCAAATGTTAAAAGACACGTGTTTTATTATCATCAAAATAAACGATCGTGGTGCTCTAGCACCAATAGTACCTTTAATCGATTTAATCAAATATTAACTTAGTACTTAAATAATTCAAAAGTAACTAGAACCAAATCAGATATGACGACAGAAGTACTGCATTAGATGACTTAATAGAGCACAAGCACAAGACTCTCTAGAGAGCCTCTCTTCTTCTTCTTCAAAGCCTTCCTTCCTTCTTGATCGACATGTAATTCAAGTTTTAAAAGTTAATTCAGTTGTAGTATAGCGTAAAAATACATCGATAAATAAATTTATAAAATCGGTGAGTATCAGGTCATTTGCAGGGAGGCAATTGCAGTTTATGCAGAAGCTTTTCAATAGAACTTGTTCTAAACAGATATTTATATATGTATATGTTGGTGCTAGAGCACCACGATCATTTGTTTTGATGATAACAAAACACGTGTTATTTAACATTTGCAATTTGAGTCCTAGATTTCAGGTCAATTGCAAATGTGGACATGTTTAGATGGAACTCGAGCTCGCATCCAGGACGGATTGGAGGAGCTTGACGAAAAACAGAGGAGGTTCGCGTGGAGCGACAGATTGAAGATAGAAGACAAGAAGAATAGGATAGATTCTTTTTAATCCTTTCATGTACTTTTATCTTTATCTTTCTTGCTCTTTATTTTCCTTAGAAAATTATGTTAAAGAGCCTCAAAGAACCCTAACAGTAGTCCTAGGAACACCGGCACAACCTTAGGATACTTAGGTTTTCTGTAGAATACTTAGAAAACCAATATAGGGTTCAAACAGCACTTCCAGACGTCTAATTCCAAAATCAGACGTCTGATAATGTATTTTAAGACGTCTGACTGTTGTTTCAGACGTCTGATAACTGTTAGGCTGGACATAGTTAGTTCTGTCTGATGAAATCAGACGTCCAGACCTTAGACCAGACGTCTTAGGAGACGTCTGATGAATTTGCCAGACGTCCAATTAGTGGACCGTTGGCTGGCTTCGCAAACACTCCAGATATGACCGTTAGAGCCTTATCAGACGTCCTTAGGTATTTCCAGACGTCTGATAAATGACCGTTTTGCCTCGGCTGACCCAAAATCTCTTCTCAGAGATTTTCTAGCCGTTGCAACGTTTGGAAATCAATTCCTACAGTAAAAGTAGGTTTCCAGACGTCCATACATAGTGCCAGACGTCCTGTATGTCGTCTGATGAACTTGCACAAAAACCCTGTTTAGATCTGATTCAAGTCAGGGAGAAACCCGCATAGAATCAGACGTCTGACATTTAAATCAGACGTCTTAAAGTGGCCTTCCAGACGTCTGATGAAAGAGTTAGACGTCTGATAACCCTGTCAAATGTAATCATTGTCCTGATTTCGGCCTGATTCTCTTGGGCTTTGTCCCAACGGCTATAGAACCTTTTCTAAGCCTTCCAAAGCCTTCCTAAGGCCTCTATAAATAGAGGGGAACCCTTGCAACACAAATACACACCAAGAGACACCTTGTAATACACTCTCACACTCTTGTGTCCAAGAAGCTCTTGCTCTCTAAGCTCAAGTTCTACATCTTGAGAGCATCAAACCGTTGCGCACCCGCTCTCCCGCCGTTGTCTACGAGAGCGAAGTTGCGCCGTCGCGTGGCTCACGCACCCGCGTCATCCTCGACGCACTCCTTGCAAAGGGGAGTTTCCTATTTCCTATAGAAGCTAGGTTTAAATTACTTTGTTGGCTCTATAGGTTTGTTGTTTTATTTTATCTTTGTTATTTGGTTGGGTATTCGCTTTGCGAATTCCCGTCTCCTTCGTGGGACAAAATCCTTCTCGTGGAGAGAAGGGGTTGAGGAACGCTACCCTCGTACTTGTAGCGTGGTTGTACTGAGGTTGAATCACCCTCGTTTCAAAGTGATTCGGTTAGTGGATTTGATCAACTAGGTTGATCGGAAAATCCTAACTCGAGAGGGTTAGGTGGTGGTTTTCACCCGGTTTGGGTTTCCACCTAAAAATTACTTGTGCACATTTTGTGATTGCTTATTTTGTGAGATTGTTTATATTTTCAATTCCGAATTTTTTTTCGTCACGCTGATCTCACCCCTCCTAGTACAAGTAGGAACTTTCATTTGGTATCAGAGCAGGTTTTCCGCCGACAGGAGTAACATCCGCGGAAAGATCACATGGAGGGAAGCTGTTCCACAAGCAGGATTTCCGAGGGGCAGTCCACAACCCGTCCGCCGTTCTTCGACGGGAGCAACTACCCCTACTGGAAGTTGCGGATGAAGACGTGGCTTCAAGCCACCGACTTCACAGTCTGGGCCAGGTGCGAGACCCCCTTCGACATCCCAGAGAAACCCGCCGGAGGATACTCGCAGCAGCAGATCCGGGAGCTCTCTCTCAACGTGAAAACAATGAACGCGTTGTATTGCGCACTCAGCCCGGAGGAGTTCAACAGAATCTCGCAATGCGCCACCGCATACGAGATCTGGCACACACTCGAGGTAACTCATGAAGGTACCTCTAAGGTAAAAACTTCTAAACTCAATTTACTTTCACAAGAATTTGAGGCTTTTTCTATGAAAACTAACGAAACTTTAAGTGAGATGAACACTAGGTTCACTCTCATAGTAAATAACTTGAAAGCTTTAGGGAAGACTTTCATCAAGGGGGAGCTTCAAGGGAAGCTTCTTCGTTCCCTTGGACCGGAATGGGAACAGAAAGTCACCGCCATCGAAGAGGCGAACGAAATGGAGGAGCTCAACATGGAAGATCTCCTAGGCAATCTGATGGCCTACGAGACTAAGTTGAAGCAGAAGAAGAAGGATACACCAGAGCCTAAACTAAAGAAGACTCTCGCCTTCAGAGCCACGTCGGATAGCGAGGTAAGTTCCGACGACGAAGACTTTAGAATTTTACTTAAAAATTTTTCCAAGTTTTGTAGGGAATTAAAGAAAGAGAAAAAGGAGAAGAAGGAAAGCCCGAGACGTTGCTACCACTGCAACGGGAAAGGGCATCTGCGACCAGAATGCCCTCTTCTCAAAAAGGAGAAGAAGAAGGAAAAGGAGAAGAAATCTAAGAAGAAGGCATTCCAAGCCACTTGGGACGATTCTAGCTCGGAGGAAGAAGAAGAAAAGACCATAGAAGAAGAAACCGCTTGCTTCGGCTTCATGGCCAGAGGAAGCGACAGCGAAAGCGACTCAGACAACGAGGTAAATCTCGATCTTCAAGAAGCTTTTAATGAACTTTTTGAGATTAGTAAATCACTTAGGATAGAAAATAAAGGCATTAAAAAGAACCTTAGTTTTCTTAAAAATGAAAATAATAGGTTAGAAATAAAACTTAAGGATCTAGAAACTTGTCCTAAAAATGATAACCTATTATTAGAAAATCATAACCTCATCAATGAAAATAATAAGTTGATTGAGGAAAATGATAGTCTAAAGTTAGAAATCTATGATTTAAAGACTAAGATGCAAACTATAAAAAAAGAAATTGCATGTCTTAGGGAAAATTCTAACAAATTAATCAACAAAGTTGATAATTTTTATAGCCCTAAGGTTGAGAAAGGATCTCCATCAAGGAGACCTTCTAACAAATCCGGATCCAAGCCCACTTGGATACCGAAAAAAGAATTAGAATCTTGTTTTGTAGGGTTCAGGGATAATTACAACATAAGGGACTGGACCTACAAGCTCAAGTCTGGTCAACTCGAGTTGGGAGAACCAAGGAGTAGACCAAGGAGGAGAACAAGAAGACCGACGAGACGGCGAACAAACGACGGACCCGCCGCACGTCGACCGCCAGATTGGAGACCGGCGCCAATGCCCGGGCCTCCAAGCTACGGATGGGAGCCTCATCCGATGTGGCATCCACCACCACCATTCGGGCCATTTTATTGGCCATGGTAGGTGAGGTAAAACCCTTTACCCTATCTTTTTATCATAAGCATTTAGATAGGGGGAGTTAAAATTAATGAGCTAATTGTCAATTTTTAAGGGGGAGATATAAGGTAGCTAAATTTCCTTTAGTAAGAGGGAGAAAAATAATAACTATCTTGTTGTTACAAAAAGGGGGAGAATATCACCTTTGTTAAAATAAATTTATAGAAGAGCATGTTTTAAGGGGGAGTTATAGGAAATGTAAAATCAATCAAACCTTTTTGATAATGTCAAAAAGGGGGAGGATTTTTATGCATTATTATCTATGGTTTTGTCATCATCAAAAAGGGGGAGATTGTTGGTGCTAGAGCACCACGATCATTTGTTTTGATGATAACAAAACACGTGTTATTTAACATTTGCAATTTGAGTCCTAGATTTCAGGTCAATTGCAAATGTGGACGTGTTTAGACGGAACTCGAGCTCGCATCCAGGACGGATTGGAGGAGCTTGATGAAAAACAGAGGAGGTTCGCGTGGAGCGACAGATTGAAGATAGAAGACAAGAAGAATAGGATAGATTCTTTTTAATCCTTTCATGTACTTTTATCTTTATCTTTCTTGCTCTTTATTTTCCTTAGAAAATTATGTTAAAGAGCCTCAAAGAACCCTAACAGTAGTCCTAGGAACACCGGCACAACCTTAGGATACTTAGGTTTTCTGTAGAATACTTAGAAAACCAATATAGGGTTCAAACAGCACTTCCAGACGTCTAATTCCAAAATCAGACGTCTGATAATGTATTTTAAGACGTCTGACTGTTGTTTCAGACGTCTGATAACTGTTAGGCTGGACATAGTTAGTTCTGTCTGATGGAATCAGACGTCCAGACCTTAGACCAGACGTCTTAGGAGACGTCTGATGAATTTGCCAGACGTCCAATTAGTGGACCGTTGGCTGGCTTCGCAAACACTCCAGATATGACCGTTAGAGCCTTATCAGACGTCCTTAGGTATTTCCAGACGTCTGATAAATGACCGTTTTGCCTCGGCTGACCCAAAATCTCTTCTCAGAGATTTTCTAGCCGTTGCAACGTTTGGAAATCAATTCCTACAGTAAAAGTAGGTTTCCAGACGTCCATACATAGTGCCAGACGTCCTGTATGTCGTCTGATGGACTTGCACAAAAACCCTGTTTAGATCTGATTCAAGTCAGGGAGAAACCCGCATAGAATCAGACGTCTGACATTTAAATCAGACGTCTTAAAGTGGCCTTCCAGACGTCTGATGAAAGAGTTAGACGTCTGATAACCCTGTCAAATGTAATCATTGTCCTGATTTCGGCCTGATTCTCTTGGGCTTTGTTCCCAACGGCTATAGAACCTTTTCTAAGCCTTCCAAAGCCTTCCTAAGGCCTCTATAAATAGAGGGGAACCCTTGCAACACAAATACACACCAAGAGACACCTTGTAATACACTCTCACACTCTTGTGTCCAAGAAGCTCTTGCTCTCTAAGCTCAAGTTCTACATCTTGAGAGCATCAAACCGTTGCGCACCCGCTCTCCCGCCGTTGTCTACGAGAGCGAAGTTGCGCCGTCGCGTGGCTCACGCACCCGCGTCATCCTCGACGCACTCCTTGCAAAGGGGAGTTTCCTATTTCCTATAGAAGCTAGGTTTAAATTACTTTGTTGGCTCTATAGGTTTGTTGTTTTATTTTATCTTTGTTATTTGGTTGGGTATTCGCTTTGCGAATTCCCGTCTCCTTCGTGGGACAAAATCCTTCTCGTGGAGAGAAGGGGTTGAGGAACGCTACCCTCGTACTTGTAGCGTGGTTGTACTGAGGTTGAATCACCCTCGTTTCAAAGTGATTCGGTTAGTGGATTTGATCAACTAGGTTGATCGGAAAATCCTAACTCGAGAGGGTTAGGTGGTGGTTTTCACCCGGTTTGGGTTTCCACCTAAAAATTACTTGTGCACATTTTGTGATTGCTTATTTTGTGAGATTGTTTATATTTTCAATTCCGAATTTTTTTTCGTCACGCTGATCTCACCCCTCCTAGTACAAGTAGGAACTTTCAGTATATATGTATGGGAATCAGATATATGCATTCAGAAGATCGGAATTTTATTGTAATTAAAATAGAGTTTTCAGAATAGAGAATGCTATTAGAAACAAATAGATAGATAGCTAGATAGAGAGAGATAGAGATAGAGAGAGAGAGATAGAAAGTGATAGAGAGATGCTGCCGCTTGTAGGATGCTTGGGCGAGGTGCGGTAACACCTCAGATCTAGAGCGTCGGGATGGAGGTCGGAGCGGTTGCAGAAGGACGAAGAGCTTTGGTTTGGAGGAAGGTGGGAGGGTTGTATCTAGAGATGCCTTCAACTGGGGGCCCTATGCCTTCTTTTATAGTTTTAATGAGGGGAAAAGTGGGTATCTAACCCTATTATCTCGTGCAACAACTCTTATTTGATCAGCTTTGTTGATCGGGAGATCAACAGACTTGATTAGGTCTCAAAGCAACCTCCGACCCACCCTCTATGTGTGGAACGCACCTCTGCTTGACAAGTGGCGGTCGTTGCGCCCTTGGATCACACTTGCCTGCTCCTCGCGCACCCGCTTGAATGCGCTTCACCGAATGCTGACACGTGGCCGCTTCAGCGTCTTCGGATCAGGATCGTTCGGTCGAGCTCACTTCTCACTCCCGCTTCAACACCCGCAGCGCTCACGCCCTCGTGAATTCAAAAATTGCACGGCCATCAGTTCATAGCCGTTTGATCTTACGATCGGACGGCTCAGATTCGTGCCCGCACCACCTACGTTGAATTAGCGCATGAGAACATGCGTTTGATTGCATGTGAGGCCGCGGGGTGCTCCGGTCGTGCCACACGTTCGCCTCCCATTACTCAGATCAGCATCCAACAGGCGATAGCGCTCTCTTGCCATCACCTTCCTAATTTCTTATGCAGCATCACTTGAATGCGCATCTTGCACCTACGGTTTGAGCACGCTAACCGCTATGCCACACATCCAACTTGTGTTTTTGTTTTAAGGAAACTTATTCTTGTCCGTTGGATGAAGATCAACGGTTGAGATTTTCTTTCCTTTGATGAGGCACAGCTAGATGGGCGACGTGGCACACTCATGGCCATCTAGGAAGGCCACCCTCGCACGCTGTGGCACCATCATGGCCGTCCATCTTCTTTTCCTTATATTTGGTGCTGTAGACCTCCGATTGAGTTAATTTTTGCATTGTTGAACTATGAACGTTGATTCGGATCCATCCATGTGGTTGGATTCTTCATCTGAGGCTCAGATCTTTGTCCTTTGGCTCCATGATCATTCTTTTATGGATTGCACATGATGCTCTGATTGTCTGATTGAGACGATTTTGGAACCGTTGGATTCCCGTCGTCGTTCTGATCAGATCTATCCAGTTTGATCTGACATCCACGGCTTCGACTCATTTGCGATTAAAATCATCTCTCATTAGTACATTAAATGATGATCTTATCTATATGACTAATAAACTGGCTATTGTACAAATTACGATGCCTATGAATGAATTACTCCTAAGTTATTCTAGGATCTAGCTTAATTTAGATGATTTAGGTTGCATGATTAGTGTGCAATCACACCCCCATGCCTAAATCTTGCTAATCCCTAGCAAATGCATGACTAAATCCAAAGTGGTCCTACATTCGTGATTGTGTTTTGTTGTAGTCTATGCAACGGATCCAAGTGAAAAGTTAATCCACATCTAAAGCTCGTACTTGACCCTTAGTAAAAATCTATTGGGATAGGTAAACTTCTTCCCTTGGGGTTATTTGTAAATTCAACCTCGATTTTTGGCTTAGGTAGAAGATTTCTGAGTCAAGTAGATTTGTATTTGGTGGCTTACACTCATCTAGTGCTACATATAGACTAGTACTTTAGAACCTAGATTTCTAGATTATTAAATAATTCAACTCAAAGAAAGGCAGAGAAAATGTGCTCTCTTTAGTTCCTTTATACTCATTCTCTCTCTTTCTTTCTCTTTCTGTTTCTTTTTCTTTTTCTTATCTTGTCTTTTCTTTTCTTTTTGAGCTCACAATCTCATTAGATTTATCAGTATATTTGGTGGTCTCTCCTGGCATTAACACTTTGATTAGGTTCTAATAACCCTAAGACTAAGTTAGAATTCCTCATCTTGTATTCAGGCGGCTAGAATGCAGAAAGGTAGGTTAAGGCTGTATTTGGTAGATCGTGAGGGTGGTAGGTGTTGTTGCCTCATTACAATTGAAATAAATTCTAAAAACACTTATAAACTCTTTTTTTTCTTTTTTGCTTTTTCTTTCTTTCTAAATTTTTTTCTATGTATATATATTTTCTTTTCTTTTCTTTTTCCTCTATTTTTTTTCTATAAATGTATATATATATTCTTTTCTCTCTTTTTTTTCTTTTTTTTTCCATTCAAATATCTACTAACGCAACACAGTATAGCATATGAAATTTTATTTACGAGGCATTATTTGGGATTATGGGTGTTCAAGAGGATATCAGGTGGCTTATTTGGTGGAATTGCCTATTCTTGGCACTGGGAAGGGAATGGATAGGACAATGTATTTCTGACCTTGACATTAATACCCTCCTTCAGCCAAGGATTCCGTAAAAGATGGTCGTGACCATCCACCTTAGTCCTAGTTTTATCAGAAATTGCTCTCTGCGTATTTGCTTTATTTGGTGGCTCTCAAGATATTCACACTAAGAACTTGTTGTTCGGGGCGTAGATCACGTAAAAGATAAATGCGTTGTAGTATAGTGCGAAATACATCTCGACAAATAAATTAACGGAGCTAGTGAGTCTCGGTTGATTACAGAGAGGCAGAAAGCGCTTTTAATTTCATGCATTTTTTTCAAATATAAAGACTAAGTAGAAGGAACAATTAATCACAATATTTATATCACAATGAGAGATTGAACATGAATTGGATACATGCATTTGAATAAAACATAAAATAAACAAACTATTGTTGTAACAGAACAAAGGCACCACGGGTGGTCCATGGTGGCCTTCTGGAGAGGTTGAGAAGTGTAACGACGATCTGCCGAGGTGGCTTAATGGCCGCTTCAGAAGAAGATGCAGAGACGGTGGCAGAGAAGATAGGAAGAAGAAGGTAGAGGAGCTGTAGAAGGAAGAAGAAGAACAAATCAAATTGAATGCCTTTGAAAGAGGACCCTTAGGCATCTTTTATAGTTGTTGTGAAGGGTATTTAGGGCATTGGAGCTCTTAATTTTGTGCAATAGCCTTAGGTTGATCAGATCCGTTGATCTGGAGATCAACAAACCTGATTAAATCTAAAAATACCCTCCAAATCCTTCTCCATTCATGGATTCAATTTGGAGCTGACACGTGGCGCTCTGTCTGCCCTCTAATCTCCATTGCACGATCGCACGCTCTCGCCGCTCACCATTACTTCTTTCGCACGCACCGCAAGCTCATTGATCGCACCTCAACTCCTTACACCATCTTAGCCGTCCGATCTCTCGATTGGGTGACTTAAAAAGTCACGGCACCGCACCCTCTTGAATCCTAAAGTGCGTGCATGTGTGTCTCTTTGCATGCCATCATCTGCTTCCTCATCTGACACCTCCAAGCCTGCCACGCGTCAGCGTCTCTGCCGCTCGATTGCCATCTAATGGTTGAATTTCATCCTCACGTGAGCAAATGCCACATCGCGGCTCGAACCTGCGTCGCGCGTCGGTTGTTGCGTGTGCTGACCATTGCGCTATGTGCTCAAGTGGGTGTGTTTCCACTTCTTCGTTCGTCTACCCTCAGCCATTGGATGAAGATCTAACGGTTGAGGCTTGATCTTCCTTGATGAGGCTGAGAGGTAGGGTGACGTGGCACCTCTATGGCCGTTGGATGATGATCCAAAGGCCCATAGTGGGTGAGAAAATACCTTTAGAAGTTGGGGGCGTGGCGAGGGGTGGTTGCGATGGTGCCACATGGCACCATCGTGGTTGTCCATCTTCTTTTTTTTGTAGACAGTGCTATATGCCTCCGATCGGGTTGATTTTTGCATCGTTGGACTACGATCATTGATTCAGATCCATTCGTATGGTTGGATTTGTCATCTGAGGTTCGGATCTTCTTCTATTTGCCCCTTAGCTTTTGCTCTTCTGCGGACTCCATAGGGTGCTACGGGATTCTGATTGATACGATCTTTGAAGCATTGGACTCCCGTCATCGTTGAACAAACATAACTCAAACTTCTTAACATAACACTTTTTTTTTCTTTCTATTTTTTTTCTCTCCAAGAAAATAACTCTTTTGTATGCTTTTCTTTTTTTTTTTTCATATCTACTGGCACAATGCCATTACCAACATAACATAATGCAACAATGCAACACGACATACGTACTTTTATTCATGAGGCATTATTTGGGATTTTTGGGGATGACCAAGAGGATCTCGGGTGACTTATTTGGTGGAAGTGCCTATTCTTGGCATTGGGTAGGGAATGGATAGGACGACGTATTTCTGACCTTGACATCAGTACCCTCCTTCAGCCGAGGATTCCGTAGAAGACGGTCGTGACCATCCACCTCAGTCCTAGTTTTATTAGAACCCACTCTCTATCTATTTGCCTTATTTGGTGGCTCTCGCAAGGATTTTCTCAAAGAACTAGTACGCAAGAACTGAGAACGAAAACTATACCCAACTCTGAGTGTCATCATTCAATTATCCAGAATTAAAGATTCCTTACACTAGCCTTAGAGCACTAGTAGACTCTACTCTCACATCACATATGTTTTGGTGGATTTAATAGAAGATGGTTCACCTGACTCCCTGATTGCTATCCAAGGGTTTAGGAGAAGAAGCAATGCTTCTTCTCGATAAACTAGAGATGTCTATCAATTTTTACAATGGATCCATTGTAAATTCTACATGCAAGTGTGAGGTTATACTGGATTTTAAGCTTAGGAATCTACTAAAGAATAAATCTTTAACAAAACCTCTTGATAAAACGATCTAATCCCCTACTTGTTGGTAGAGAATTTTCAGTTTTTATGGACTACCCCCCATGCCTAAGTGTTTGCTTGTCCTCATGCATGAATAAAATAAATTAGAATAAGGTAGGGTGTACGTGGATAGAAATCACCTGGAACTGCTTCTAAGTTGTTGTTCAGCTCATGCCATCACTGCAATGCCATACACAATTATCAAAACAATATGCAAAAATGAAATATGCTATGTATATATGATATGTATATATGTATACGTGCTAAGTTTAACACCTCTAGCTAGGCAACATGTCAGTCACACGTCCTCGAGAAGATGTATCGTTTCGTCAGCAGGAGGAGGTTCCTGGGTGAAAAACAGTTTGAGGCGCTGGCCATTAACCGTAAAAATTTGCCCAGATTTCAGGTCCATAATTTGGACTACCCTGTTAGGATACGGGTGGATCACCAGATAAGGCCCAGTCCACTTGGACTTGAGTTTTCCCGCAAAGAATTTGAGCTGGGAATCAAATAACCAGACTTGCTGGTCAGGCACGAACTCCTTCCTTTGGACGTGTAGATCATGGAAAGCCTTCATCTTGTCTTTGTATATTTTTGCATTCTCGTAAGCTTCCCACCTAATCTCCTCTAACTCACTGAGCTGGAGCTTCCTTTCATAACCTCCGGCCTCGAGGTTAAAATTACACTTCTGCACTGCCCAAAAGACACGGTGCTCCAGCTCCACAGGAAGGTGATAGGCCTTTCCATACACCATGCGGTATGGTGACATTCCGAGTGGGGCCTTGTACGCGATCCGATATGCCCATAGTGCATCAATCAACCTATCGGACCAATCCTTCCTATCAGGTCTAACTGTCTTTTGAAGGATAAACTTGATTTGATGATTCGATACTTCGGCTTGCCCATTAGTCTGTGGGTGATACGGGGTAGCAATGCGGTACTGCACCTCGTATTTCTTCAATAATGACCTGAAATAGGCATGGATGAAATGACTACAGCTTATCAGGGTGAGTGGAACTCTGAATTTCGCAAAAATGAATTCTCGGACGAAGGATATAACAGTCTTATGATCAGCCCATCTTACCGAGATAACTTCAACCCACTTTGAGACATAGTCAACTGCAAGAAGTATGTACTCAAAGCCGTGCGGGTTCGAGAAAGGGCCCATAAAGTCGATGCCCCAAATGTCGAACACTTCTATGACCAGAATAGGTTGGAGAGGATCATGTCTCTTCGGGTCATAGAACCAACCGACTGACATCGCTTACAGCACTTGGCAAACTCGTGTGTGTCTTTGAAAATGGTTGGTCAGAAGAATCCAGACTGCAAAATCCTTGCAGCAATTTTTCAGCCCAAGAAATGATCCCCACAAGAGTCGTTGTGGCAGAAGGATAGCACACTAGAGATTTCCGAATCAGGGACGCATCTACGGATGATCTGATCAGTCCCAATGTGAAAGAGCAGTGGGTCATCCCAAAAATAGAATTTAGCCTCTGAGATAAATTTGAGTTTTTGATCCTTGGATAATCCCGTAGGTAGCCTGCCTACGATGAGATAGTTTGCTATATCAGCGTACCAAGGAAACTCAATAGAGTTAATAGCCAATAGAGACTCATCCGGAGATCGATCTGAGATAGGTAGGGAGTACGGAATATAGTCTGGGTCTAGTCGAGACAAGTGATCCGCCACAACATTATTGGCTCTGGCTTTGTCGTGGATCTTGACATCAAACTCCTATAAAAGAAGGATCCATATGATAAGGTGGGGCTTGGCGTCCTTCTTTGCCAACAAATGTTGGAGGGTGGAATGGTCAGTGCAGATAATAACTCTAGACCCGAGTAAGTATGACCTGAATTTCTCCAACCTGAAAACCACAGCTAGAAATTCTTTCTCAGTGACTGTATAGTTACGCTGAGCCTCATTCAGTGTTTTGCTAGCATAGTATATTACGAATGGATGGCACCCCCGACGCTGGGCAAGACCGGCTCTGACAGCGAAGTTGGAGGCGTCACACATCATTTCGAAGTTGAGAGACCAGTCGGGAGGTTAGAGAATAGGTGCACTTCAAACATCTCTTTGCAAGGTCTCGAAAGCACTGAGACACGAGGAGTCGAAATCAAAGGGAGTATTGGTTACCAGAAGATTCATTAATGGACAAGCAATTTTTGAGAAATCTAGAATGAATCTTTGATAAAATCCGACTTGCCCTAAGAACGATCTGATTTGCCTGACCGAGCTAGGCCGAGGTAATCGCGAAATGATTTTGGACTTAGCTTGGTCGACCTTGAGTCCATTAGAGGAGATCCTGTGACCTAGTACGATGCCATCCCTTACCATAAAATATCTTTTTCCCCATGAAAGTACTAGTTTAACTTCTATACATCTCCTCAGGATCTTTGTGAGATTATGAAGACAAGACGAAAAATCATCTCCAAACACAGAGAAGTCATCCATGAACACTTCTATGCAATCCCCGATCATGTTTGAAAAGATGGTCATCATGCATCACTGAAAAGTAGCTGGTGTGTTGAAGAGGCCGAAGGGCATCTGCTTAAAAGCAAATGTTCCGAAGGGGCACATAAAAGTCATCTTGTCTTGATCTTCTGGGTTGATCTCTACTTGATTGTACCCGGAGTATCCATCTAGAATGCAGAAGAAACTACGCCTGGCTAGCCGTTCTAAAATCTGATCAATAAAGGTTAAAGGAAAATGATTCTTTTTGGTAGCCGAGTTTAGCTTCCTGTAATCAATGTAGACTTGCCAAGAAATCGTGGTGCAGGTTAGGGTGGATTCACCCATTTCATTTTTGATCACGGTGAGTCCTACCTTTTTGGGCACAATCTCAATGGGACTCACCCACTAGCTATCGAAAATTGGATAGATAATGCCCTCGTCCAGCCATTTAATGATCTCCTTTTTGACAACCTCCAACATATTTGGATTTAGGCGCCTCTGAGGTTGTCTCGACGGTCTCACCCCTTCGTTAGTGTAGATATGGTGAGTGCAATATGAGGGGCAAATCCCATGGAGATCAGCAATGCCCCACTCGATAACATCCCTATGTGCTTGCACAACGGAGATCAATTGGTGTTCCTGGTCTGGAGTTAAGTGAGCATTGGTAATCATGGGATACGTCTCCCTTTCTCCCAGAAACATGCACTTGAGCTAATTAGGTAAGGGCTGTAACTCTGGTAGAGAAGGGTGGGGAGAGGGTTTATGCAGGGGAGGAGTGGAAGCAACAACGGAAATCTACTGATCCTGACTAATGGAAAATCCATTTATAGTGGTCAGGTAATCTTGTCTTAAGATATCAACGCTAGATAGGACAGGATAGCCAAGATCAAGGGTGTTAGGAGTAGATGAACACCCATGACAACCAGATCCATGGGATGAAATGTGTATGTCATTAGTCTCAGCCCTGTGTGGATTGTGATCTAAGACCCCTGATAGTGAGGATGAATGTGCCATTGGGTCACTGTAGAGGAGCCCAATGTTCCTACAGAAAGCTGAATCTTCATCTTCCCCATCCTCCTCTATTAGATCGCAATCGAAGTTCTTTAATGCCCTGAAAATGTCCAGTCTAAGCTTTTCATTCCCTAGTGCAATCTCCATGCACCTCGATACACAGTCAATGTTTGCACAGGCGGTTGCCAAGAATAGGCGACCTAGAATAATCGGCTGCCATCTGACGGTTGAATTTCATCCTCGCGCAAGCAAATCCCACATCGCAGCTTGAACCCGTGTCGTGCGTCAGTTGTTGCATGCGCTGATTGTTGTGTTGTGCGCACAAATGGGTGTGTTTCCACTTCTTTGTTCGGCTACCCTCAGCCATTGGAGGAAGATGCAACGGCTGAGGCTTTATCTTCCTTGATGAGGCTAAGAGGTAGGGCGACGTGGCACCTCTATGACCGTTGGATGACGATCTAATGACCCATAGCGGGTGAGAAAATGCCTTTAGAAGTTGGGGGCGCGACGAGGGGTGGCTGCGATAGTGCCACGTGGCACCATCGTGGCTGTCCATCTTCTTTCTTCGTAGACAGTGCTATAGGTCTCTGATCAGGTTGATTTTTGCGCCGTTGGACTACGATTGTTGATCTGGATCCATTCGTATGATTGGATTTGTCATCTAAGGTCTGGATCTTCTTCTATTTGCCCCTTGGCTTTTTCTCTTCTGTAGACTCTATGGGGTGCTACGGGATTCTGATTGATACAATCTTGGAAGCGTTAGACTCCCATCTTCGTTCTAAGTAGATCCATAAGGTTGGATCGGTCATCTGCAGCCCTAAATTACCTGCAATTATTAATACCTCTTAAATAGCACATTATTATGTATAAAACATATAAATCATCTAGGATGCAAAGTACGATGTGTATGCATGTAGAATGTCCATGTTAAGCTAGGTTCTACCTTAATTCAGGCGAATTAGGGCTTATGATTGCTGCGCAATCACTTGTATGTAGAAACCGAGAGCGAAAACTTTGCCCAACTCCGAGTATCATTATCTAATTATCCAGAAGTTAAGATTACTCATACTAGCCTTAGAGCATCAGTAGACTTTCTACTCTCACCTCACACTTGTTTGGTAGATCTGTTAAAAGATAGTTTGCCTGACTCTCTAATTATTATCCAAGGGTTCAGGAGAAGAAGCATTGCTTCTTCTAGACAAACTAAAGATGTTTATCGGACTTCACAGAGGATCCATTGCAAATTCTTCATGTAAGTGTGAAATTATACTGGATTCTAAACTCAGGAAGCAACTTAAGAATAAATCCCTAATAAAACCTTAATAAAAATTCTTTATGCCTAAGTGTCTTTTTTTTTTTCAGACATAAACATATGCAATGTCCACCCTTCCATGCCTATTCATTACAATGTCCTCATTGAAATGTATGCATGAAAATCAAAATATGATAAGCAAGAGTAGGGGATATCACCTGACTATGCTTGTTAATCCAGGTCAGTATGGATGCAGAGGATGCAGAGCTTCCTGTACAGAGTACTGGGTTGCCTCCTAGCTAGCGCTAAGTTTAACATCATTTGTCGGACTCAGTTCAGCTTTAAGAAGATTCCAGAGGTTTGATGTGATCATCGGGAATGGGGTCATAGTTCTTCATGATAAAAGGCTTCAATCTCTGACCATTCATCTTTGTCTCATTACCGGTCTTGGGATCCAGGATAAGCATAGCTCCATGAGGGTAGGCCTTTCTTATAATGAAGGGACCTGTCCACTTTGATCTTAATTTTCCTGAAAAGAGCTTCAAGCATGCATCAAATAACCAAACCTTTTGATTAGAGACAAAGCCTTTTCTGGAGATGTACTTATCATGTAAAACTTTTGTCCTATTCTGACAGATTCTCACGCTCTCATAAGCATCATTCCGGATTTCATCCAATTTGGTTAATTGGAGTTTTCTTTGTCATCCAGATCGATTGAGATCCAAGTTAAATGTTCTGATTGCCCAATAAGCTTTATGTTCAAGCTCAATGGGTAGATGACAAGATTTTCTGTAGACCAAATGAAATGGAGACATTCCAATCGGAGTTTTATACGTAGTTCGGTAGGCCCAGAGAGCGTCATCCAATTTGGTAGACCAATCCTTCTGATCTGGGCGGACCGTCTTTTGAAGGATCTTTTTAATTTCTCAATTGGAGATTTCAGCTTGTCCGTTGGTCTGCAGATGGTATGGAGTAGAGATTATGTGACTCCATACTTGGCTAGTAAGGTCCTGAATTGGTTTTGAGTGAAATGGGACCTGCCATCACTAATTAGAGGTTTGGGCACATCGAATCGACTAAAGATATTCTTTACAAAATTCATGACCACTTTATGATCATTGGTTTGGGTTGGGATGGCCTCAATCCATTTGGATACATAATCAATTGCCACTAGAATGTACAGGTACCCAAATGAATTGGTAAAAGGTCCCATAAAATCAATGCCCCAAACATCAAAGATTTTGACTTCAAGGACTAGGTTTAGGGGCATCATGTCCTTCCTGGTCATGTTTCCTAAAGTTTGGCAATTGATACATGACTTACATAAGTTGTACGAGTCATGGAATAAAGATGGCCAATACAATCCACTCTGCAGTTCCTTGGCTACCGTCTTTTTTTCTGAGAAGTGACCTCCGCAAGAAAAAGTGTGGCAGAATTCTAGTACACTTGTGATCTCCTCGTTTGGAATACAACGGTGGATAACTTGATCCGCGCAAACTTTGAATAGCTCCAGGTTTTCCCAAAAGTAGTATTTGGCATCGGAAATCAACTTATCCCACTTATGCTTAGGCCAATCCATGGGTAGTTTTTTGATGGCTAAATAGTTGACAATATTTGCAAACCAAGGTAGTTTGCAAATAGTCAAGAGAGTCTCATTAGGGAAAGAATCATAGAGTTGAGGATTTGTAGAGTCTACAAGGATTTTGGAGAGATGATCTGCTACTACATTTTGGGCACCAGATTTGTCTTTGATTTCTAAATCAAATTCTTGTAGCAGAAGGATTCATCTAATTAATCTGGGTTTTACATCCTTTTTAGACATCAGGTGCCTTAATGTAGTGTGATTTGTGAAGATTGTGACATGAGATCCCAATAGATATGGTCTAAACTTCTCCAGAGCAAACACTACGGCTAGCAACTCTTTTTCTGTAGTGGTGTAGTTTCTTTGAGTCTCATCCAGAGTTTTACTAGCGTAATAAATCACAGATGGTTTCTTGTCTACCTTTTGTCCTAAGACTGCCCCGATGGCATAATCAGAGGCGTCGGTCATGATTTCGAAGGGATGATCCCAATTAGGAGGTTGTAAGATGGGTGATTGTGTAATAGCCTCCCTCAGCTGATTAAAAGCCTTTAAACAATTTGAATCAAAATCAAAGAATTGATCTTTTACCAACAAGTTGCTTAAAGGCCTCGCCACCATAGAAAAGTCCTTAATAAATCAATGGTAAAATCCCACATGTCCAAGAAACGATCTTACTTGCTTAACCGTCGAAGGTGGTGGAAGTTTGATTATAGTGTCCACCTTGGCTTTATCCACTTCGATTCCTTTTTCAAACACAACATGGCCAAGGACTATGCCCTCCTTGACCATGAAGTGACTCTTTTATGAAGATAGAACAAGATTCACCTTAATGCATTTTTGTAAAGTCTTTTCAAGATTGATCAGACATGATTCAAAAAAGTCCTCGAACACAAAAAAATCGTCCATGAAGATTTCCATGAAATCACCCCCCATGTCTGAAAAGATTGCAAGCATGTACCTTTGAAAGGTTGTTGGTGCATTGCATAATCCAAAAGGCATTCTACGGAGGGCAATGTTCCGTAGGGACATGTGAAGGTGGTTTTCTCTTGATCCTCGAGGTGGATAGCTCTTTGATTGTAGTCGGAATAGCCATCCAAGAAACAGAAGAATTATTGGTCGGCTAGTCTTTCCAGGATTTGATCAATGAAGGGAAGTGGAAAGTGGTCTTTCTTGGTTGCACTATTCAACTTCCTGTAGTTGATACAAACTCTCCAAGAGGAAGTTGTGCGGGTTGGAATCAATTCCCCATTATCATTAGTAATCACAGTTAGCCTAGCTTTCTTAGGAACCACTTGTACAGGACTGATCCACGGGCTATCAGAGATTGGGTAGATTATTCCCCTGTCTAACCACTTGAATATTTCCTTTTTCGCTACCTCCCTCATGTTAGGATTCAACCATCTTTGCATTCTCGAGAGGGTCTCAATCTGTCCTCAGTATAGATTCTGTGGGTGCAGTAAGTGGAACTGATTCCCTTCAGATCATCTAATGTCCAACCAATTGCTCTACTATTTCTTCCCAACACTTGAATCAATTGCTTTTCTTGAGTTTGGGTTAGATGAGAGCTAATGATTAATGGGTAAGTCTGATCAAATCCCAAGAAAACATATTCTAGATGATCTGGAAGTGGTTTAAGTTCAGGTTTGGGTCCTTGGGATAAAGGGTCCAGTGATGGATAATGGTTACCCTTAAGAGGTCTTGGAATCAAGTCAATGATTGGTGGGCTGACCTCTTGATTGGTTTGGGTGTCAAGGCCTGTAGGATCAAATTGGGTTATTCCTAATTACATACAATATTCAACGGTATGATCCTCAGAATCTTCTATCATTCCACAATCCTTAAATTGTTTGATGGCCTTAAAGATGTTAATTTTTGTCTTCTTATCCCCAAATTTAATTTCCATACTACCATATTCATAGTCAATATTTGCCTTTGCAGTAGCTAAAAATGGTCTTCATAGAATAATCGGGGTGTTCTTCAAGTTCTTTGGTACCTCTATGTCAAGAACCAGGAAACCCATAGGAAAATAAAAATCATGGACCTTGACAATTATATCCTCAACAATCCCCTGTGGTGTGGTCACAGATCAATCAACCAGTTATAATGTGACCTTAGTAGGTTTTAGCTCTCCAAAGTTAAATTTTTTGTATAACAAAGTAAGGATTAAATTTATGGAGGCACCTAAATTTAACAGAGCCCCATCAAAAGTAGTATCTCCAATAACACATGAGATCAGAGGGGCTCTTGGATCTTTTTGTTTTCGGGGTTTGTTTTTAAGGATAACTGCACTAGCTTGTTTAGATAACACTACCCTTGTAGCTGATTTGGCTTGGCATTTAGGTGTGCACATTTCTTTTAAAAATTTTGCACAGGCTGGGATATTCTCAATAGCCTCAAGGAGTGGTATGTTCACTTGGACTTGTTTAAAACTATCAAGCCACTCCTTAGATGGATTGGTTTTCTTTTTCCTAGGTTTGTTCAAGGCTTCAGGAAAGGGATCTTGAGAGAAATCATCAGTGTTTGGGTCCTGATCCTTGTCTTCTTGATCTCCTAGGTCAGATTCGGGCTCCTCAAGATCTTGTTTAGGTTTAGATTTAGAGGGGTAAGGATCTTGGATCTGTTTCCCACTTCTCAAGGTTACCGCACCAACGAAAGCATTAGGGTTAAAAGGTTGAGGTGGGTTCTGCAAAATAGGTGGAGCCTGATTAGGGTTGGCAAAACCAGGTGGGTGCTGAGGAGCAAGTTGAACTATATGTGCCTATTGCTCTCTTATGTTGTGCTGGTTAACCCTATTGAAATTTCTTGGGTTTGGGATGGGTTGGGATGGCAACATCCCGTGTTGTCTAGCATCTACTAACTGGTCCAGTCGTCTCGTCAATTCTGTCCTCAATTGATTCATATCTTCCTTATGCCTCAGATTCATTTCTCTTATTTCTTTGAGGACTAGACTTAGATTAGAGGGCTGGTTTTCCTATGTAGGTTGTGGTTGATATGTGCGCGGTTGTGTGTACCTACTAGGTTGCCCATAAGCTTTTGGCTTAGTCAAGTTAGGACCCTGGGTGGGTTTCTGACTTGACCAAGCAAAATTAGGATGGTTCTGCCATCCAGGGTTGTAAGTGTTTGAATAAGGCTCATTTCTAGTGTAATATGAAAAGACGATTTTCGCTTTCGTTATTTCGCACATAAACTGTCGTGTTGTAGTATGCTAGTGGTGGAAAATCGCTAATCAAAATAATAAAAATTAACCACTCGAAAGAGAGGATCATATCCACAGGGAGGCAATGGCCTATTAAAACTCGTACGAGTTAAAAATGGATGTTCACGATAAATTTTGCCAAGAAACCAAGTCAAAATCGCTTTCAGATTAAGTAAACAACAAGAACTAATGTTGAAATAGCAATTATGCACATATGAAGGATTTATTTTGCAATGTGCACAATAAAATACTAATAAAATCTCACAATGGCAAAATATGTAATTATTAATTGAGGGAGAAACAGGGGATTGCTTCTCTTTCTTTGTCGCGCATGGGAAGTGGAACGGCGGTCGGCGAGGCTTGGGGGAAGGTTGAATGGGTCGAGTCGCTTCCAATGGTGGTGGTCTCGTGGCCAACGATGGCCAGAGGTGGCGGTTGGAGCAAATGAAGGTGAGTGGAGATGGTGGTTGTTGCTGCAGGTGTGGCGCGGAGATAAGGGGGCACAGCACTGCTGAAGGGCCACACGCGCGCGGAGGATGAGTGGGTGCGCGCGAAGCTGGCTGCTGGATGATGCGCGGGAGAGCTGCTGGATGATTCGCACTTTGTAGCGCCAGGGAGGAGTTGCTGGCTGCGCGTGGGCTGGAGGCGAGGGGGCATAGCGAGGAGGCACGGGCGCTGGAGGTGATTGTTGTGGCTGCTATGCGTGCGAAGACTCGACAACGGGAGGCTTGCATTGCTGGTTGTGCCTGGGAGCAAGCTGCTGGTTGCACGTGGACAGGTGGTGCCCGCACACGCGAGGGAAGCTGTGGAGGTTGGGTGGGCATTCCTGTTGGGTGCGTGCAGACAAAAGAGAAGACGCGGTGTGGAGTGCTGCAGGTGGTGGAGGTTGCTGAAGGTGGTGTTGTAGGTGGTTGGGTTCTCTTGAGGTGGAAGAGAAACAGAGGAAGAAGAAGAAAGAAGAAGAAGAAGAAGAAGAAGAAGAAGAAGATGGAGATGTTAGTGGTGATGGTGACCGTGGACAGGGGTAAGTGAACAGTGGTGAAGCACGATGATGGTTGCGTAGCCGTCGGAGACACACACGCACGGTGTTGGCACGAGTCCACCAGCTTGGCATGGCGAGCTGTCACCTCGTCGGCCCACGGTGTGGTGGAGCTCGACCGTGGATTCGCATGGTGGTGGAATGGGATGATGGCCTCCCCCAGCCCGACTATCTCCCACTCTCTTTTGTATTTGCAACAACTTGAATTTGGAGCGTCAAGATCCACATTCTCCGCTCCTCTTCACTGCGGCCATCATTTCATGCGTTGCGCACAGCTGCAGCAGCCGTTGAAGAAGAAAAATAGATTAATAAAATAAGAAATGAAATGATGACTTGTTTATCTTCAAACCCTCACATAAAATGTTAATTCTAATACACGCATGTAATGCAACCTAACGACTAATTATTTCAATGCATGAATTCTAAATGTATTTAGATATGAATGCAATGCATGAATTATGCAAATAAGTGAATAATTAGACTAATCTATGTACATCTTATTACATGCTATTTATATGTCAATGTTAATTTAATGTCTAGGCATTTAAGTAACTAATTAGCCCACAAATATGGGCTCATCATAACTCTGGAGTGCATTCACATCTTCAGGATAACTAGGCATCGGGCTGCCTAGTTCAGAATTCGAGGGCATCATGGTCCCTCCTTGGTACCCAGAAAGAGATGGGTCCAAGTACAATTGGCTCATAGGTGGAGCCATGGTTAGGTCATTAATGTTGTGCATTGATTCCTGACCTAGTGGGTTGGGGAATTAGTTGTGGGTTATCTTAGGCACTCCTTGGGTAGGCATAGGATTTAGTCTGGATTGTGTACCTAAGGAATTCCCGCCCTTTAGAAGATTATCTAGCTTCTTATCTAAATTCTCCACATTCTTTCCCACGAGTTCCACCTTGTCTAATCGTTATGCAGTTAGCTCTAAATCAACCAAGTTTGAATTGTTGTTAACTTCATATACTTTGCTCCTTGGTTGATTAGCTCTGTTAAAGGTGGACATTGAGGCATTATTGAGGGAGTTTTCACTCGTATTCTCGAATAATTGAAAGGGTCCCTCAGCAACTCGACTTAGGAAATTGCCCCCACATGTTGCATCAACAAAATTCTTCAGGTTATCACTCAACCCATAATAGAAAATATGAGCCAAGTGCCACTTCGGAATCCCATGGTGAGGGCACTTCCTAGCTAAATCATTGAACCTCTCCCAAGCATCATGTAGTTGTTTCCCAGGGTTCTGCTTAAAGGTTATTATGGCACATGTAAGGGCATTAGTTTTTTTTACGGGGAAGAATTTCTTTAGGAATGTGCTTCTTAGGTCTTCCCAAGTTAGGGTTAGTCTACCAATTATTCTCAACCAATGTGCAGCTCTATCTTTCAAGGAGAATGGGAACATCTTTATCATCAGGGTACCTTCATTCATGTTTCTAGGGCCAAAAGTTCTTCCTATGTGTAGGAGCTGTTCAAGGTGGTGGAAGGGGTCATCTGACTCACGACCATGGAAGTGGGGAATTAAGTTAATGATCTGAGGTTTGAGTTCAAAATCTTCCCCATCCTGAGGTACCCTAACAAAAGGTTTAGGCTGGGCACTAGGAGGGTTGTAAAAGTCTTGGAGGGGTCGGTCTGCCCTTCCGTTTTGGAGTCGAGTGATGGCCTGCACTATGACTTCCATTTGTCAGTGATGATGCTGGCCCTGCTTAGTGATCTACCTTTGTAAGAGAGTCATAGGATCTAGATTTTGTTCATTGATCTCTTCTTCCTCGTGATGACTAGCCATTGCAGAGGGTTTAGATTCATATCCTAGATAAATAGGACTTCTCCTAGCATTTCTTTCTAATGGTGGTAGCAAATCAGGATTTTAAGATCTTCTACCTTGCATGCACCAGAAGAATGTCTGTAGATGAGAGAGAAGATAGATGAGAGAAACCCCGCCCACTCAATGCAAGTAATCAAACTGATCCTTAAAGTGTCAACCCTAATTAGACCTGATCTTGGCTCCCTAAAACATGACTGGGTTTGATCAACCCTTGAATTACTTAGCTGGCCAGAAGGGTGGGACCCCTTAGGACACCCCGCATGGTGGGACACCACTAAAGGTTAACGCGGTTATCGTACCGACCTTTCTTGTTGCCAGTGGGTCCAAGTTGACAAGGCCTTGACCGTAGCCCAATCTAGTTTCAAGTTCCCAAGTCTATTAGTCCTGCCTAGAGTACATCTACTCAGTTTGAGGCGTGGGTTTGATGTGCTTTTGGAATATGATGGACGTTAGGGGGGTGTTTACCCTTAAGATTGATTTCAGAGATGTGAAGTGCGTAGGCAAAAAGGGTTTACAAGTAATTTTTCTTGATGAAGTGAATTTTAAGATTCAATTGCTTCTGTTAATGCGTTTTAGGGTTCACGTGAGTTAATATTTTTAATCAAGGTTTTGATGAGTCACACAAGAATTTTGCAAATCCCAATTTGTTTGATAGATTTCCTTTAACTATGGAAATGCATGTGTGCTCTACCCTTAAATGTGAAACCCTACGCACATATATTTCTAGATGATTCTTTTAAGTACGAATTCAAAGAAGTGGTGTGACCCAAGCAATACAATCAATTGGTCCTATTGCACCACTAACTAGGCACTTAGACAATATTTTTCAAGAACTTTTAATGCACGTTTTCTATTTTTTTCTGATTTAAAGTGTACTGGGGGGTTTGTAGTCTGTTTTGACCCCCAGTTCATGATTGGATAATCCATGCAATCAAACAAGCAAGACATATTTTTTCAGATTTTTAATAAATTCTTGATTATCTTAGAAATTTAGTATCACAAATTTCAAGTCAATCGATGTATAAAAATTCTTATGGTATTTTGAACTCTGAAAAATTAGGAACAATAACCGAAATGATAATAGGTTAGTACGCGAATTTTTAAAAATTTTATATAACTTTAATTGGTGCAAATTTTGGATATGTTATTTCTGACTTTAACATTCACGCCTAGTAAAAATTTGAGAATTTTTGGACATGCGGATGTTCAGGAATTGAATTTATAAGATAAGACTTTATTTCAGCCCGAAAATCAAGTGATTTTTTTTTCAATAATCAAACAAATTCTAACTAATCCTAAGGTTCAAGCAAATCCTAAATCTAACTAATCTAAACTATGGGTACTTACCTAAGGTTCAAACTTGCAATTCCTCCGTTTGTTGCGTCTTCCCCTTGGATTTCTGCGTTTCCTGCACATGCAAATAAAATAAGTTAGAAATCTCAAATAGGTATTATGAAGAAAGGCTTCAAAAATTTCTGTTGCCTCCCTAGCAACGGCTCCAACTTGTTCGGCGTGTAATTCGCATTTTAGAAGTTAACTCAGTTGTAGTATAGTGTGAAAACACGTCGACAAATAAATTTATAAAACCGGTGAGTACCGGGTTGTTCGCAGGGAGGCAATTGCAATTTATGCAGAAGCTTTTCAATAGAACTTGTTCTAAACAGATATTTATATATGTATAGGAATCAGATATATGCATTCAAAAGATCATAATTTTATTGTAATTAAAATAGAGTTTTCACAATAGAGAATGCTACTAGAAACAAATAGATGATATATATATATACTAGAAACAAATAGATGATATATATATATATATATAGAAAGTGGCAGAGAGACGAGGCCGCTGGTTGGATGCTTGTGCGAGGTGCGGTAGCACCTCAGATCCAGAGTGTTGGAACAGTGGTTGGAGCAGAGTTGTAGAGGGACGGAGAGCTTTGGTCTGGAGGAAGGTGGAAGAGTTGTATCTAGAGATGCCTTCAATTGGGAGGTCATGGGCCTTCTTTTATAGTTTTAATGAGGGGCAAAGTGGGTATTTAATGAATGGATATAAATGACTGCAATATGATGATTGATGTACTGTTGTAGCATGAAACACCAAGAGTGTCATTGTGGTGAGTTATAGAGAGTACCAGTCATTACAACCATTATTATTATTTACTTATCTAATTTTTACTGGTTTTGTTCCAGGTCGTTCACTGGGAGGCAATTTATTGAATTACATCGCTCACTCTTTGATCTCAAAATTATCCTCTAATTCCAAAAAGAAACTTTACATCTTATTAAAGAATGAATGAATATAAAAATGGTTTGCCTACTTACTAAAAGTTAATTGTAATGCTTGTAAAAATTAACTAACTAAAAACAAACACCAAACAATTTATTACTATACTAAAAACTGTCTTTACAGGTTATAATATTACTACTAACATGGAAGTACACAATAGACTAAGATGTTATAGTATATTAACTTAACTTACTAGTCTATTATCTACAGTAACACCTACAGTAGTTTTAGTGACAGACATAAGCGTCGCTAAATCTTAGAAAACACTATATACAACCTAAGGAGGGAAAACTGAGGTCTTTAGCGACGTTTATGGTGTCATTTTATTCTGTTAGTAATTATATAAGTTTATTTATACAAATAATAGGGCTATACTACGTGTACATATGTATATCTTTTTCTTCTCTTTTGTTTCTGCCTTAACAGGTTCCAGATACAGCGGCGTAAAGGCACTTAACACTGTCATTGACTTTCTTTAATCAATTAAAAATGTGTTTAATTTGCGGGCGCGCCTTTCGTGGGATACACAGCACCCAGAGGGTGGGACCAAACCTCTACTAAGCGCGCCCTAACCTTCATTAGACCGCTTAATTACGATTTCGAACTCAGCGCAGGGTCTCAACCCCACGCCACACGCTTCTCGGGCCCCCGGCCCCACACAATGTTCGGATATGCTCAGAGTATGCTCATAATCGGATCAGGTATACATGCAATGTTCCCCTGTCTCGGGCGCCCGGCGCCCATGACGACTGAACCAAAGGAAACACAAATTCATGTTATAGCGCTGCGCGCGATTTGTAGCGCACGATGTGGCGCTATTCTAGCGCCACATCTGCGCTGGAAATCGGGCGCAGCTGCGTTTGGAAGCGATTTTGGCCCTCGATTCGAGGGCCATAACTTATTAAAAAAAATAAAATAAATTATGGAATATAAAGTATTTACATAATACTATATAATTGTTCAATTAATTTTGAATTTTAGTTAGGTTTACTATACAAATAAATTAATTAAAGTGGGCTGTTTTTACAGGCTGAGTTAGGTGTTTTCTTGGTTAATTACTTATAAATTAGTTAGTAAATGGTCTAATTGACCTTATACAGATTTACATTACATACTTAAGTATTTTATACATATTTTTATTATATTTTTCCGAATTAATTTATGTTTTATTTATATTTAAATAACAGTAATGGCTGTTTAACTTATAAACTAAGTTACAGTAATATAAAAGGGGTATAAATATACTTTAACTAGCTTAAATTACTTAAGGTATATTAACCTAGGTCTACATATTCAATTAACTTAATTATAACTCTAAATTACTAGTTTAGCTAATTTAATTTAACAATCTGGCTATAACTGAATAAATTCATTTTAGTATATATGTAAATACAAATAAGTAATTATATATGTATAAATTCAATTCAGTAATTCAGTATTTATGTATATATGTATATAAGTTACATATATATAGATATATACAATTTTATACATTATATAGTATGCTACATATATACTTATAAGGTAATATACTATGTAAATACTGCCTATATACAAATATATATATATAGATAGTATTTTAAATTAGATTACAGTATACTTATAGTTAGATTTCAGTAGGAGGTTGAGGAAAGAAGGATTGATTGTATTTAATTTTCTTTTTCTAACAGTAGCTTCAGCCACTGTCAGAGAGATGAGAAGAGGGGAATGTGTTCAGAGTGTTTAGTGTTTTAGATGAGAAGGGAAGAATTTAGAGAAGAGGGAAATATGTAGCTGCAAGATGCAGCAATTTACTGTGTAACTGGGATTAAAATCAATCAAAATCAACTGAAAAACAGATAAGTAAATCCCAATTTTGACAAGGGTTCAATTTCTCATGAAAATCACTAAATGTCTCAATTCAAATGCCCAAAAAACCCTCATCAAAAACCTCATTTGAGATTAAATCCAAAAACATCACTGAATTAATTCTTCCTAATGCTATAGACAGCATGAAGGAAGACTTAAGTCAGTCAATTAAAACCATAAGATTAAATCCCAGTTTCTTGCAACCTTAAGGAGTATTGAGAACTCCTTAGGTTAGGAAATCACCATACAAATCACCTCAGTAATTATCACAGTAATCATCAAAATAGAAAATGTATGGCTATTCTGAATTATCAAAATAGTACTGAGAATTCATTAAGGGAATTCATAGTAACTTGTGAATGCATTAACAGTATAGCAAAATAGATTCAAGGATGGCACTTCTGAGATGGTTTCTGTCACCAAAAAACCTCTCAGAGTCCTTGCCAACAAGAAATTCATATCATCTTCAATCTGTCAGATTAGGCAGTGAAATCCAGAAAGCAAAAATCCTTAAAATCCATGTTGAAAAGAAATCTGACAAACTGAGGAATTCGACCCAAAATCAAGGGGCTTTTGTGATCAAATATGGGGTGAGTGAGAAGCCCCTTAGGTGCTTGTGACGCCAATTTCAGATCTGAGGTTGTAAACCAGCCAGATCTGAAATTGGATCAGGGTGTGTGGGTGAAATATGAGAAAAACTTGTCGTAAAAAGAAATCAGAACTGGATTGTGAAAAAAAATGGAGAGGGAGATAATTTGAAACATGATTTGATGAATTCTTCCCCTCTGATCTGGACTGATCAGAGGAGGTGAGGGAAGGGAATTAAAACTAATTCTACTCCTACAGCTACTTTAACCTACAGCGAAAATTAAACACTAACAATTATGCTAATTCTACTCTAAGCTACTTAACTACAGCTAAAACTAATTATGCAGAATTAAAAGCCTAATCTAACAGGAAGAATGGGACCTATGGGTCCTTAGCTGGTGGCTAAGAAGGAAGAAAGGAGGAAGATGACTCCAGCGGAGGGAAGAGTCTGCTAGTGAGGCTCCAGGGTCGTCCTCAGGTGCTACGAAGTCCTTAGCGACGAGGAGTGTCGAGAGAAGGCGATGATTTCACAGCCGGTGGTTGTGGAATTAGAGACTGGATGGGGAGGAGAGACTGGAGTGGACGAATTGATCGCTAAGAGGTGTAGGAGGGAGCGATCCCTTACGCGCGACACCACTGAGGTGCTTAAGTAGCAGCTCAGTGGCTGAGATCACCGCGCAGGTGAAGATAATCAAAATGCAACCGACGGCGAGGATGTGAGGGGCGGAGCGTGCGGTGAGCTGAGCACAAGATCTGACCGTCAGATGAGATCTGTGGAGAGAGGTGAACGTACGCACCGAATTGCACGAAAGTTCCATTCGAATCGAACCGCAGATCAAGATCTGAAGAGCGACGGACGGCTGAGATTGGCCGTGTTCTTCGCGCGCTACAGTGCGCGTGAAGAGCAGCAGGCCTCTCTTTGAAATGAGGGATAAATTGCAGGAAGACCCTTGAACGAAAGGGTCGAAGAATTGCGTGCAGGCCCATAAGTGAGAAGAACTACAACTAGAAGGGCCCTGCAGCCTTTCAAAAGGGTCCCTGCGGCTTACAAGTAGGTCCAAAGAGGGGTTTTTAAGGGTAGGAGTGTAATGCATGAAGGACCTAAGTGTAAACTACCTATTTCATAACCTAAATGATGTCCAATTGCCTTCAAATTTTTATATGTGCTTGATTGAACATTTAAGACATTGATTTTACTTCTGATTTGGCCTTTCAAACTTGTTTATGTGTTCAATTAACGCATGGATCATCATTTGTATTTTACTTTTAGAATATCTCATTTTGTGACCTAATTATGAAATTTTAACACAGAGTAAAGGTTTAGGTCTTGTTCTTTAATTCCCACACTTAACCCTTTTTATCTGTTAATTTGATATTGTTTTACTTAGTGTCTAGCTTAATTTCATCTTTTTAGCCATGATGAGTAGCCACTCATCAGTATTTAACCCCTTTATCTCGTGCAACAACTCTTATTTGATCAAATCCGTTGATCGGGAGATCAACGGACCTGATTAGGCCTCAAAGCAACCTCCAACGCACCCTCTACGCACGGAATGCACCTCTGCTTGACATGTGGCAGTCGTTGTGCCCATGGCTCGCGCCTGCCCGCTCCTCGTGTGCCTACTCGAACTCACTTCGTCTGATGGTGACACGTGGCCACTTCAGCGTCTTTGGATCAACATCGTTCGACCGCGCCTGCTTCAATGCCTGTAGCGCGCACGCCCTCGCGAATTCAAAAATCACTTGCTCATCAGTTCACAGCCATTCGATCGTATGATCGGACGGCTCAGATTCGTGCCCACACCACCTGCATTGAATTAGCATGTGAGAACGTGTGTTTGATTGCATGTGAGGCCACAGGGTGCTCCAGTCGCGCCATGCGTTCGCCTCCCATCGCTCGGATCAGCATCCGATGGCCAATAGCGCCTGCTTGCCACCGCCTTCCTAATTCCTTACGCAGCATCACTTGAACGTGCGTCTCACACTTGCGGTTTGAGTGCGCTCACCATTATGCCATGCATCCAACTTGTGTTTTTGTTTTAACATATTCTCATCCGTTGGATGAAGATCCAGTTGTCGAGATTTTCTTTCCCTTGATGAGGTGTGGCTGGATGGGCGACGTGGCGCGCTTGTGGCCGTTGGATGAAGATCTAACGGTCCACAGTGTGCGAGGGTGGCCTTCCTAGATAGGGCGGCGATGAGGGGGTGGCTGTGATGGCTCTACATGGTGCCATCATGGCCGTCCATCTCCTTTTCCTTGTATCTGGTGTTGTAGACCTCCGATTGAGTTGATTTTTGTACCTTTGGACTACGATCGTTGATCCGGATCCATCCGTGTGGTTGGATTCTTCATCTGAGGCTCAGATCTTTGTCCTTTGGCTCCATGATCTCCATTATTTTATGGACTGCGCATGATGCTTGGGTTGTCTGATGAAGACGATTTCAGAAGCGTTGGACTCCCATCATCGTTTTGATCAGGTTTGTCCATTCTGATCTGGCATCTGTGGCTTCGACTCATCTGCGATTAAAATCATCTCTCATTAGTACATTAAATGATGATATTATTTATATGACTAATAAACTGGCTATTGTGCAAATTACGATGCCTATGAATGCATTACTCCTAAGTTATACTATGATCTAGCTTAATTTAGGTGATTTAGGTTGCATGATTACTGTGCAATCACTTCTCAAGGCCTTCAAGCATAAAGCATGACCTTTCTCTTCAGAGGCTAAGTGTTGCCTCTCTCTTCCTTCAACATAGGGGCATCTTCCTCAGAGAGCAAAAACCCTCCCCCTCTCTCTCAGAAGTCTCTCCTTTCTTCTCTCTCAAACCCAGGCACTCAATCGGGTATATAGTCGGATATTCGGGTCAAGAACATTGACCAGGCCTGCGAGCGTGTGTTGCAAGTGAGGAGTGGATAGGTGGGTAAGCAGGTGAGCGAGTGAGTGCGTGGAGGAACCTGACCCCTCATGTATTGGGCAGAGAGGCTGAGGAACGATTTCATCTTATACGCAGTCGCGAGCCCTTCTGTTCATGATGTAGCACTAAAGTGCCACCCTCCTTCTTGCATGTAGCAGCTAAAGTTCCCTCTTTAATTGGAGTAGCTACTGGGGTCCTTCCATGCAATTGAAGCCCCAGACAATATCAAGACTTGAGTACGCGTCACCTGGGTGTGGAATTAGGCCTTGAGTTCATCGGAGTATGATGAGCCTATAATTGTGGGCTAATTAGTTACTTAAATGCCTAGACATTAGAGTAATATTAACTTATACATAAGATGTATTAAGATGTAAATAATGTAGTTTATACATATTTGCTTGTATGCATTACATTCATATATAAATTATTTAGCATCATTTAGTTTGCATGCATACATTACATGCATTAAATTGTTAGAAATATAGGGGCTTTGCATATAAATAATCCACATATGTTTTTATATTTTTCTTCGTGCAGTAGCAACCGTTCCTCCCTGACAAGCCATTTATGGTCAGATCAGGCAACGAATGTGGCAATGAAGAGGAGCGAAGGATGCGGATCTCGCTGACCTTTCTCCATGCTCCATCTTCTTCATCTTCCCCTACTGCTATAAGAAAGAGAGAGCCTCAATTGGGCTTGTTGAGACTCCGCCCTGACTCCACCACCGTGAAGAGCTTCAAGCTCACCTCCATCACCACCACCATGCGTCTCCAAGGTTGAGCATTGCCACACCGTGGGCCGGTGGGGTGACAGACCGCCGCACCAATCCGGCGAGCTCGGCCATCACCGTGCGCGTGCGTCTCCGACAGCCACACAACCATCACCGTGCAACCACCAGATCTGTCCACGCACCACTAACACCTCCATCTTCTTCTTCTTCTTCCTTTTCCTCTGTTTCTCTTCCACCAACAAACCCAACATCTTTAAATAGATCCACCAGCCGCTACCTCCTTCATCGCTTGCCCGACCACCCTGCGAGCGCACAGCCTTCGTCCGCAGTGCACCTCCAGCTCATGCAACAGCTGTAGCTGTAGTACCACGCGCAACCTCCTTCACCCACACGCCTCTAGACCGTGCGACCAATGCGCCTCCCATGCGGTGCTCGCACACTTTGCCTTCATCCCACATGCGCTGAGAGCATGCCTAGCGGCAACCAGTGCGCCACGCCTACAGCAGCAGTGTGGGCACTCCCCACGCCTCCACCTTGCTGTGCACCACCACCTCTCGCCGATCAGCCTCACCCTTCCCGCGGGAGCTCTCCACCCGTGCTCGCACGCCTAGCGTGCTTGCGTACCCTCACCTTTGCAAGTTTCAGCAGCAAACAGAGCTGTAGTCCACCTCCACCCACTGTCGACCTCTCCTCCATTCTCTCACCTCCACCCACCTCGCGTCGAGCTGCTACCGCCATCGAGTGCGGCTCAGCCCGAAGGACCTCTGATGAGCTTCGCATCTCCGGCCAAGCCTTCCTCATCGCGCACGGTGAAGGGGAAATCCTTCCCCTATTTTCCATTTGATTTCTTATTACATTTCATTGCCATTGCAAAAGGAGAATTTTTGAGTTAATAATATTATATTCTAGTGATTTTATAAGAACCCCCTCATCTTTCATTGAAATGTAAGTTCAGTGATTACATGCATTGTTATCCTAATTAAAAAGGGGTTTTTAGCTTGCTTACATAGGAAAACTAATTGTGAACATTATTATTTTCAAATTTAGCGAGTCTTAATAGGTCACTGCCTCCCTGTGGATATGACCTGCTCTTCTGCGAGTGGTTTAATTTTAATTCAATACTTTGATTAGTCGATTTTCCACCACTTAGAAATACAATGAAAAATCATCTTAATTATCATCTTCGAAAGCGAAAATCGTCTTGTTAAATGGCACCATTGCTGGGGAGGCAACGAGCCTGTTAAACTTGCATTCATTTCTTTATTGGTTCACACATTTTAGTTGAGGCACATTTCAATTCAATTATCTGTTTGGTGCAAAGTATGCGTATTTGGAGACATCTTGTCACACTAGCCTTAGAGATTAGGCGATCCTTGACGTCTCCAGTAGGGTCGCAACACTGGGAGAAGGAGCATCACACTCCTCCGCAACGCCCTGGTGGAACTTGTTTCCACCACTAGAGGAGATATTTGGAGGACTGCATCCTCATCTCATCCATTCAGCTGTAGATAGAATTTAGGTTTTAGAACTTTATTTTCTTGCACATACATTTGGTTTGAGACCCTTGTTCTGGGGTACATTTTAGGGGTTTGTTCCCGGACCTTTTAGGCCCCTGTGTGAGTAATTTTTTGGGAGCATGTTCCCTTTTCTTTAGATCTAGGTTTTCTTTTATGGGTTGCTTATCCTTTATCTGTTTGTGCATAAGTAGCTAAATAAAAAACAAAAAAGAAACACGAGCTGCCTGCCTTAGGAAGACCATTTAGGAGTGAATGAGCAGCCTCTAGATTTATTTTGCTTGCATTTGCATGCATCCCATTGAAGATTGCTGGAAGCAAGGTACACATCCTCTTACTTTGCATCCATATCTTGTTCATGCATTTGCATCTGAATGTAATTGCAAGACCATCTATTTTTATTAGAGACAATCTAACAAGTGGTTGCCTTTAAATTTGGGAAAGGTCTTAACTAAAGGAGGGACATTTAAAAATCAAGGACTTGATTTCCAAACTTGGCGTGCGATTCAAAATTCAAAATCTTTTACGGTGTATGCACACTTGTATCTCTTGCACCACGGCACGCATTTAGACACTCCTTAGGTTTCGATTCGCTAGGACTAGAGCCTCTTATTATTGGGGTCTAAAGTGACCCAAACTTTAGCTCAGAGGTGAAGTTGCCTCCAAACCTTGCAGATTGAGGGTAGTTAAGAAGCACCGCTGAAAGAGCGATCTTCATTTTCGATAAAAACTTTAGCATGAAATGACGTGTCGTATGTGATTGCGTGGTAGAAAATCGATTTTCAAAACATTTTAATTCTCAGAATCTAACCACAAAAATAGTTAGATTGTCTCCACAGGGAGGAATTAGCCTATTGAATGTCTTATTTGTTCAGGAATATCATCAGATGTACATACTAATTATTGTAACTCACTTTCTCACGTAAACTCTTAGTCTAAATAATTAATCAGAAATGTAGGTGTTTATATGCAAAATTACCACCATATAATATTCTAAATAATGACCTTGGTAATACCAAACAATGTTAATATTAATCTCCTACCTAATGACACCAATTTATTATAACCAATATCTCATGTTGTATGTCATTCATAAGAAGAAATCAATCATATGTAATTCAAATTTAAGCAAGGGATGTCCATGCAATTTCAGCCAAATATTATATAAGATAAATAAATGAACAGTGCTTCTAGCAATGGCATGATTCATAAATATTAACGTAATAAAAAATTGAGGATTTCTCCTCTCTCTTCATCGAGCACGAAAAGGGAAGGCCGGCAGTTGGCTTGCGCGCGGTGGGGGTCCTTCTCGCCGAGGTCATCACGTTGACGTAGGAGGCACGGCTGGAGGTGGCCACCGATGGTCGGCCGGAGGACGTGTAGCCGGTGGCGGTGAGTTGTGCAGGTCGACGAGAGAACCACCAGCTCGGTGTACGACGGCAGGGAAGACACGGCGGAGCATCGAGGCGGTGTTGGCGAGGTCGGCATCGAAGATGGTGGCTGGAAGTGGCTCCTACGGGCAGGTGTTGCATAGTGTACTTTGGGTTCCTTGTTGGCAACAGGGTAAGGAGATGAAGGAGAAGGAGAAGAAAACGAAAGGAATGAGAAGATGTAGGGGAGTAGGCGGAGGTGATGATGGTGGTGGCTGTGATGGAAGGTGGTATGCGACGAGAGCAGGTGAGGGTGGGGGAGGCTGTGGGGGTGGCGGTGGGTTTGCGGTGAGGATGCTGGCATGTCATCTTGGATGCAGGGGGTGGAGTGGTGTTATGAAAGGAAGAAGGTGGAAAATAAAGGAGAAGACGATGGTTTTAGGCGGTGGTGCTAGTAGTGGTGGAGGCATACACGCTGTCATCGTGCATGCCGCAAAGTTGATGAAGGCGCGGTGGGTTGAAGGGAACGGTGGAGAAATTCTATGCCATAGTGTACGCCATAGCCATAGTGTATGTCCTCAGTGCACGATGGAGAAGATTGGAGAGCGTGGCCCCGCCAGGGGGAGAAGATAATCCCTCGCTCCATTGGCATCAAACTTTTAAAATCTCTGCGGCCGACTTTTGCAACCACTCACGGAGATTGCTAGTGGTTTTAACAGAAGGATAAGTCCTGTCTGTTAGGCATCAGATATCCGATAAAACCATCAAATGTCTTAAAATATTTGGTTGGCAAGGAGTCCACGCTGGAGGTTCCAGACGTCCAGATTAGATTCCAGACGTCTTAAAATGGGATTTTGGACGTCTGATTGCTACCTTTAAGTGTCTTGCGCCTAGCTTGCAACCACCAAATAATTATCATAACATATCATATGTATTAAGCATAAAATTGGTGCATAAGATGATATACAGACTATGTTGAATTCCCCCTTAATTCCTAATCAAATATTAACTAGGAATGACTAATTAAAGAGTACTTAGGCCAAATAATGGTCCACAAAAGTGGACTTATCAACTGTGAAAGCAACGCTTCAAAGGAATGGCTTGACCCTAGTTGCATCCCTCTTTGTTGTGTATGGTGGTGACTAAACTTTTTGGGCTTTAGGGAGGATCACCTAAGTCCCAATTAGGTCTTCTTAGGCATATCGTAGGTCGACAAGAGGCGTGTAATTGTTTAGATAACTTGATTTGTCACCTACAAGTGGACTTAAATCTCAAAAGCCTAACTAATTAAAGACCTAAAACATCCTCTGATTGGTGTTTGTATTGGGAGGAATTTGATTGTTGTGTGAGTTTGAATGGACCACATTGACTTTCATCCTTTCACATCTTGTCCACACCCTTACCCCTACTCTGCAATCTTTAATCCCATACTCCGAGATGGTCCATTCTTTGATGGACATAATGACAAAAATTGGGATCCTTTTTACTCCTATTATAGGAGTATTGGCATGGTTAAGCCCCAAATCAGTGAGTAGAACCTAGGAGCGGGATTTGCCTTACCCAATATCCCACACACCTCTCCTCTTTGAAGATGGAAATACAAAAAATGCAAGATGAAATGATCAAATTATTAGGAGAATCTTCAAGAGTAGGCCAACAACAAAAAGAAGCCATTAGCCACCTAACCTACCCCATTGAGGATGAAGTGCACCCCTCTACGCTAGATGCATCTCCCGTGGGAGAGCCACACCCAAAGTTGGGGAATTTTGGGGATTATGTAGGGGAGAATAGCTACTTTTTGAGGATTGATTTTGAAACCTCCCTGCTTGATGACACTTCCTTGAGAGGTCCATGCCTTAAGTGGGAGGAGGATATGTATGAAAGTAGCTATACATTGGATGAAGAAAGGTGGCAACTCGAGGAAGATGATGTTCAAGTTGAGTATCCACCTGAATTATATTGGAGTCAAAAGAAGGGAATGATGGTACCATTGGAAGACCTCAACCTAGATGATAGTATTTTTGTTACATTTGATGAAGTGGGCCAAAGTCAAGTTTGTCATCCTACTTTCCCTTCTGATGATGATCAACTAATGGAACTCAAGCCCACCCTTAGGGAACCTGACCCTGAAGAAATTCACCTATCTAAGGAGTTTGATGTTACCAGTGTGAACCATTTACCCCAGATAGAGTGCCCTAGGGGACCTACCGGGATTTTAGATGATTCTAGACCTCGGGTACATGATGAATTGTATGATGAGGAGAAGGATGAATTATGTAAGGAACCTGAACTTAGGATTTGGAGTGACATTAAGGGTGATTATGTCTTATTTGAAGAATTAGCTCTTGAAGATGTCACGAAGTTGATCAAATTAGATTTCATTAGTACACCCATTGATAATACTCTTCCTTATGAAGATCAAATAATGGAAAATGTGGAAGCAACTTCTAAGATTTTTGTGGAGTCACATATAGACTCCGGGGAGGATTTGAGTAAAGAACAAGAACCCGGGGATGGCACTGATAGGATAATCTCTAGATCTGTTGCTTCCAACTGCCTTCATACGATTGGGAGCTACCCTCAAATTTACCTATCTCTAAAGGCAAAAATTTGACTCCATGTGCAAAATGATCACTGATGAAGTGCAGGAAGATACTTGTGATAGTACAAGGGATTCGATTGAGGATTTGGAAAGATTGTTAGGGATGGACACCGAGCCAACTAAACCCAACCTAGACCTTTTGACCATCCCGCAACCTCGAAACTTGGACACCCTAGACAATCCTTGACTTAAAGACATGCTCACTACTATTTTCACCGGGGGGCTTAACTGACCAGTATTTCCTATAATGGGGTACTGGGTATGGATTGATGCTTTCTTTGGTCAGTCCAGCACCCTGGGGGTTTATTCTTGCACCATTCCTTCCCCATTCCTTTTGGAGGATCCTTGTCATCCTTCCCCTACCCCTTTGGAGGTTGTTATGCCAATTTATCCTTTAGAACCTCCTTCGATGACCTGGGACGATTTCATTCCCATCATGGTTGGGCAAGCTTTTGCAATCGGGATTCATCATCAACTCACCAACATCCTAAGTTACATGTTTTCTAGGCCAGCATTACTTTGCTCATTTTTAGGGTCTATTTCTTTGGTTTTGGAACCTGATTTGCAGGCTCTTTGGTTACTTGGCTGCCAACAAAATAATAGCAGACCATCTCTGACCCAGGTAATATCCTTCTATGCAATGGGGACATTACAGATTTTAGGCATGGGGGGTGTACTTGGGGATATACATAGCATTTATACATAGTGCATTCATGCATTTAGTAAAAACATTCTGCATTGCATACATTTGCATTGATTTAAAAAAAAAAAGAGAAAAAATTGTAGTATTGAGCTTAACTGGCTGGACCCTACATTCTTAGGCATAAGACCAGAACTTTAGGTTAGACTAAGTTGACTCTAGATGTTTGACTTTAGAAGCTAAGTTGAGCTACTAGCTTTAGACCCTTAGGGTCCTTTGTGGACTTAGAAACTTAAGTAGGAGTTATGTTGTGGACCATTCCTCAAGAGGTTGAGGAAGGAAAGCTAGGGATTGAGTTAGAGGCTGGGTAGTACTTGGTGTCTTTTTCTACCTTTTGGTTTACGGGTCCTCATAACCTAAGCATCCACATTTCACGCACACTTGGTCTTGTGTAAATAGTGATCACCTTAATTATTTTCTTGAAGAAAATTTGGTTCTCTTAGTTCTAACTTAGGAGAAGCTTGAAAACACAGTTTGATTGGAAGAGTTCCTACTGCAGGAGAGGTGGAGTATATACTCACCTTGAGGATGCGATGTTAACATGTCACTTCCTCGATGCTTGTCTCTTAGGATGACCATCCTACTGGGGGCATGTAAGCGTATTGTGCGATTCAGGTACCATGGGTGGCCTTATCTCGAAGTGCTGATTGCCACAGGCTTGAATTCACTTAAGAAATCCATGGGTGATACTATCTTGAAGTGTCGATTGCCAGGAGTTCTTGGGGTAGCTATGGGCAGTGTTATCTCGAAGCATCGAAAGGCAGGCATCCTTCGAGGTTCGTTGATGGGGACAATGAATCCGACATAGACCATGTTGATAGCTGATCCAAGGTTAGACTTAGAGGAATCAAACAAAAATATATGAGCGAAAAAAAAAATCCTCTTTCTAGATTGGCAATCATACCAACCTCAAATAAATCAGACTAATGCACATGTACGGATGCTTTAATCTCTGGGATGAATAAGTCCTAGGGTAGATCTTGAAATCAAGGAAAGCTGTGCCTGCAACTCATCCTTAGCTGACCTAGTTTGTAACTTAGCAACTACTTGGGAACCTTAGGTCTAAAGTCTGAACTTAACATGTTTCTAAAGGAAGACCGATTTGGTTGGCTAGTCTACTTGAAGAGCTGGGTTATTGCTTGAATTTGCTAGGGACTAGCAAAAACTAGGATAGGGGCATTTGATGAGCCCATAATTGTGGGCTAATCAGTTACCTAAATGCCTAGACATTAGAGTAATATTAGCTTATACATAGCATGTATTAAGATGTAAATAATGTAGTTTATACATAAAAAATTACTTGTATGCATTACATTCTTATATAAATTATTTAGCATCATTTAGTTTGCATGGATACATTACATGCATTAAATAGTTAAAAATATAGGGGCTTTGTATATAAATAATCCACATATGTTTTTATATTTTTCTATAAGCAGTAGCAACCGTTCCTCTCTGATAAGCCATTTATGGCCAAATCAGGCAATGAATGCGACAATGAACAGGAGCGGAGGATGCGGATCTTGCTGACCTTTCCCCACGCTCCATCTTCTTCATCTTCCCCTACTACTATAAGAAAGAGAGAGCCTCAACTGGGCGTGTTGAGACTCCGCCTCGACTCCACCACCGTGAAGAGCTTCGAGCTCACCTCTATCACCACCACCATGCGTCTCCAAGGTCGAGCATTGCCACACCGTGGGCTGGTGGGGTGACAGTCCTCCTCGCATTTGGCGAGCTCGGCCATCACTGTGCGTGTGCATCTCCGATGGCCATGTAACCATCATCGTGCAACCATCAGATTTGTTCATGCACCACCAACACCTCCATCTTCTTCTTCTTCTCCTTCCTTTTCCTCTATTTCTCTTCCACCAACAAACCCAACATCTTCAAACAGATCCACCAGCCTCTACCTCCTTCACTGCTTGCCCGAACACCCTGCGCACTCTACGCCTCTCCGCACAGCACCTCCTCACGGATAGCCTCCGCCTGCAGTGCACCTCCAGCTCACGCAGCAGCTGCAGCTGCAGTACCGCACACAACCTCCTTCACCCAACGCCTCCAAGCATTGTTGACAATTAAGTCCATAGGTTTGAAGTGCAGTGGTCGGGCGTGTTTCGCGTGTTAGAAATCGGGGTTACAAGTAACCCGTCGTCATAGTTGTAAAACATGTTGATTAGATAAAATTTATACCGAAACTCCAAGGGAGTCCCGGGTCGAACACAGGGAGGTGACGTTTACTTTAGTTGAAAACTGCGCTTCGATTTATTTCTTTTTGGTATTTTGGGGTTTTGTTATTTTTTTGTATTTTTGAAAGAAGAAAACAAGCAAACGAATCACAAGATAGAGATGGAGAACAAATGTGATATATATTACTTCCAATGTTAATTACAATAAACTATGAAAGCATAAAAAGAAAGGGGGGTGAGAGGAAATCTCCCGAATCGGTTGTTTGGTGAGACGATGGCGCTTGGCGGAAGTTCGGACAAAGGAGGTGAGGAGTGGGACGACAGAGGTGAGATGCAGGAGGGCGTCGGGTTGAGGAAAGCTTCGGCGTGGCTCTAGAAAGGAGGTAAGAAGACAGAGGTGATCTGCAACTGGAATAGAGGTGGGAGGACAGCTCCAAGGCAACCTATGAAGGGGGATGGGAAGTTGGAGGAGTATTTGGTGGGGTAGAGGTTTGATACACTAATAGGCGCCTTGGGAGCTTGAGAACAAGTTCTAATGGAGCGTTGGCAGGCTTGCTAGAGCTTGGGAGTAGGTGCTGCATGTGGTGCGCTGGGCGGCCTAGGCTGTGCCACGTGGGCCGTCTAGGCCGTCCATCTTCTTCTTGTTGTAGGGGCTGCTACAGAGATCGGATTGAGTCGATTTTCGCACCGTTAGGCTGCGATCGTCGACACGAATCCATCTGCGTGGTTGGATTTATCATTTGAAGCTTCAAATTATGTCTCCTAGTCCCTTGGTCGTTGATCTTCCTCGGACTGCATATGTTGCTACGGGATTCCGATTGAGGCGATTTCAGAGGCGTTGGACTCTGATCGTTGTCTTGATCAGATCGGTACGGATGAATCGTCAATTTGAGGCTTTGAACTAAATATCCTTCTCTCCTAACCACAAAAAGGACGTAATTAACCCAAATTATATACTACTCTAAATGCGGAATGATGCATGCTATGCAATATTTATAACATGAAATGCAAATCTAAACCTAGGAATATGCATGAATAGGCATTTTACCCTTAATATATGTGTTTACATCATACCCCCATGACTATCTTTTGCTAGTCCCTAGCAAAATTAAACTATATGCTATGTATAAAAGCAGAATTAGGATTAGATCGCTTAAGCCTAAGTCGTTTATTAACAATAGAAAATTTCAACTAAGGTCTTAAACTACGAAAACTCAACAGTACCCGGGTGCCTGGCAGAATGCAGACCGCCCAAGTCCTCGCCTTGTTTGAAAAGGAAAGATACATTTTTTTTTATTATTTTTCTTCTTTTCTATTTTTTATGTACTTTTGGAGTTTGAGAGTTCCGGGATAACCTTTTACGGCTACCCGACCTGCCTAAGACTTGAAAAGGACTCTAACTACTAAGCATCTTTGTGAAAAAGTGATAGACTCACAAAATGGCCATTAAGATGGACTTCAGGTTTCTACGACCCTAGGTGACCTTGCCTAAAGGTTTATCTTTACGATCGGTAGCTTTCTCCATACTTCTTTTATTTATGGGGTCAACACAAGAACGAACCCAGTGTATATCTCCCCAATTTATTCTATTTCCCCGCTTCTTCCCTATGTGTTTTAGGAATTATTGTGCATTTTTTTTTTGTGAGCTAGGTTCTAGATAATCGGCCGATGAGCTGTTACCACCGACAACTTGCCAGCCGTACTCGTGCGATGAAGTGTGGTTTTATTTATTTTTTATTTTCTTCTTTTTTTTTCTTTCTTTTTGAGTGTTTCTTTTTTTTTTCTAAGTAGGTGGCTTCCCTGATCTAAGATTTACCTAAAGGCAGTACAACAAAAATGGTCTTGTGGTTGGGCTCTGGACAACCAGCTGATGAGCTGTTACCACCGACAACTTGCCAGCCATACCACCCAAGTCAGTCCATTAGCTACCCAATTTCCGTAAAAATCGCTGGAAAGTGAGTCAGTGCAAAAAAATGTGTGTAGATGCTTAGGCTTAAAGTCCCCCCAAATCAGAGGGCGGGTTGATAAGTCGCATACTTATCATCCCAAATTATTTACCAAATTAAAATGAATTTTAATTAGCGAGGACTCGAGACTAAGTCCACATTCGAGTGGACACTCAGGCTAATTAATCCTGAAGACCTGAAGAGTCTAAGTGTTTAGGTCCTCTTGTATCATTTCCTAAAGTTAATAACTTCCAAATGCCTAAGTTCTCTTTTCCTAATTTCTTTTTTTTTATCTTTTTTCAAAATTTCAATTTTTTTTAAATTTTATAAGAAACTAAAAGAAATTCTATGGAGTTAACATAATGATTTCAGGAATCGATTATCCACCCCCCCATGCCTAAATGATGTAATGTCCTCATTGTCAAAATAAAGACATGAAAAGGGCGGAGTAAACAGAATATCACCTGAGTGTCGTGAAAATCTGGTCAACTTCACAGAGAGAAGAGTGTATGCACATATGCTAAGTTTAATGCCTTTAGCTAGGCCTAACATACATACAAAGAAGAAATTGAGAATTCATAAGTGCGGGTCAGAATCAAAATAAAAATATTGATCCTGAAACCTGCCAACAGAATGTCCATAGACGTGCACGAGATTATGGTGCAGACCCATGCCCCAGGGTCGAGTGGTTCTCATGTTCTGGATGAAAATCACCCAGAACCAAAGGTTGTTGTGTTTGTGGGCTGGGCTTGCGGTTTAGTGGTGTGCAACCCAAGACCAAAGTGTCGGACAACGGGTAAAGATGGTTCAATAGGTGCGGTTGTCCACTTAACATCTAGCTCAGAAAAATAATCAGTTATTTTGAGCTTGGGTTGCACATGAAAGATATCGTAAGGGTCCCGGTAGAAACTAGGTGGTTTTAGGTCAATAGGTACCCTTACATCCATAATCAAACTTCCCTCAGAATTAGCCTCCCAAATTTTTATTTCAACAATTCTATCCTCCAACATTAAGGGCTCAGGCTTTGGGACCTCTAGCATATCATTCACCCCATATGATTCTCCCAAGTCCAGAAATTGTGGCTAAATCAAGATTGACTTGGGCACAAAGATCTCATAAGTCAGCTCTTCGGGGTGCAGATGAGGACTGGGGTCACTGATTGAATCATCAAGATTCGGATCCTCCAAGTTAACCCCAACTAAATCCAAATCTTCAATGAATGGGCTATCAAATGGTTCATTAGATTCCTCATGCCCGTTTGTCTCACTAAAATCATTTTCCTTATGTTCAAGTGAGACTTCACCTAAAGATTCTTCACCCTCAGAGTCAAAGAATTGATGATCCTCATTTATATATGTCTCAAAATCATAAATCATTTCATGATCCAAGGAGACATAATTTTCTTTGTTTCCTGACTTGGGGATCTCGAGTGAATCAATCGGTTCATCCTCAAATGGTTGCTCTAGCCCAACCTGGTCATCCATGATCTCAGAAAATGTATCCCCCCCGACAGGTGCCTGAGCGGGCTCAGACATTGGCTCTCCTGAAGGGGGTTCATCTTGAGAATCATACCAAAATTTGACTAGTGCAACCACAAAGTTCATCCTCAACCTCGATAATTTCCCAAGAAGAAACTCACCCAGGTCCCTATCCCTAACACTTTGGAGCAAATCCAATAGAGAACTATTACGTTCATCAATCATTTTGACCATAGGCTCCAGTGTTTCAGTGCATGGTGTTGGCTGAGCTTCTAAAGATTGGATGGCGTTCCTCAAGTTAGCCAACACCCTATCCTGGATCTGGTTCACCTAAACCAACTGGTTCGATTCAGGTTTGGGTGGGTTTGGGTTAAATCTAGGGGAGTGAAGATGTCGAGGTTCTTGGGTTCCTCCCTGATAGTAGGTCGTCACGGGTTGTTCAAAGAATGGTGGTGACCTATATTCAGTGGAGTACTGGAGAGGCTAGGTGTTATAATCATCGTATCCTTCCTGATTGTAGATTGGGTTGGTTTGATCATCAAAGGATCGAGATCTATAATCATTGTAGCTCTGAGAAGGATAGTAATCATAGTCTTGTTGTTAAAGGTTAGGTGGTTGGGCATGTTTCGCGGGTTAGAAATTGGGGTTACAAGAAACCCGTCATCATAGTTGCAAAACAAGTCGATCAGATAAAATTTATACCGAAACTCCAAGGGAGTCCAGGTTGAACACAAGGAGGCGACATTTACTTTACTTGAAAATCACGCTTCATTTTGTTTCTTTTTGGTATTTTGGGGTTTTGTTAATTTTTTTGCATTTTTGAAATAAAAGACAAGTAGAATGAATCACAAGATAGAAATGGAACAAATATGATATATATATCAAGCCAATGTCAATTATAGTGAACTAGAAAAGCATAAAAAGAGAGGGGGGTGAGAGGAAATCTCCCGAATCGGCTATTCGGTGAGACGACAGTGCCTGGCGGAAGCTCGGACGAAGGAGGTGAGGAGCGGGACAACGGAGGTAAGGTGCAGGACGACGTCGGGTTGAGGAAAGCTTCGGCATGGCTCTGGAATGGAGGCGAGAAGACGGAGGTGATCTGCTACTGGAATGGAGGTGGGAGGATAGCTCCAAGGCGACCTATGAAGGGAGATGGGAAGTGGGAGGAGTATTTGGTGGGGCAGAGGTTCGCTACACTGATAGGCATCCTGGGAGCTTGAAAACAAGCTCTAATGGAGCGTTGGTAGGCTTGCTAGAGCTTGGGAGTATGTGGGAGTAGAGTAGGTAGAGATGGCTTGGAAGAGACGGGGTGTAGGTTCTTTTATAGTGGAGAAGAGGCAAAAATAGGTATGGGACCATTAGTGACATCCAAGCCGTCGCTGGAAACGTCGCTGTAGGTAGCTCATGCCCGCTGGCTCCCACGGCTTACTTTGCTGGCATGTGATGAATTACCGATGGCTGTAAGTGTCGCTGTAAGTCCAGCGCATGCATTGCTGTAGGTCCAGCTCACGCTGCATTGGCGTTGCGCTATTGCCTTGCCGCGTGCGCGTAGCGTGCCTGTGGTCCCGCGTTGCTGTGCGTGTGTGTGCTCGTGGCCTGGGCTGCGCCACGTGGTGCAGTCTGGGCCGTCCATCTTCTTCTTGTTGTAGGGGTTGCTATAGAGGTCGGGTTAAGTCGATTTCACGCCATTAGGCTGCGATCGCCGACCCGAATCCTTCCGCGCGGTCGGATTTATCATTTGAAGCTCCGAATTATGTCTCCTAGTCCCTTGGCCGTTGATCTTCCTCGGACTGCATATGGTGCTACGAGACTCCGATCGAGGCAATTTCAGAGGCGTTGGACTTCGATCGTCATCTTGATCAGATCCGTACGGTCAGATCATCATTCCGAGGCTCCAAAATAAATATCCTTCTCTCCTAACCACAAAAAGGACACAATTAACCTAAATTATGTGCAACTACTTTAAATGCAGAATGATGCATGCTATGAAATATTTATAACATGAAATGCAAATCTAAGCCTAGGAACATGCATGAATAGGCATTTTACTCTCAATAAATGTGTTTACATCATTAGGCCTTGGACACTGAGGTCCAGATTCATATCCCTAATCAAAGTCATCTCGGCTAGTGGATGGATAATTACAAGTTAAGTCGGGATAGTAATCATCTTGAGGGTAAGTGGTGGTAGGTGGATAGGATGTGAATTGTGTGTAGGATGTGGAAGGGTACGTGGTGAAGATAGGAGGGAAATCAGAAGAGAAAGGAGCCCTGCAATACAAAAATACATGCCTGTCCTTAGGTTGGGTAACGTCCTAAGATTATGGATGATTTACTCTACTTATGTCCAGGCAATCCAACCAGTTAGAAGGAGGGACTGAGGAGAAGGTTCTTCCTTTGGCTTGCGCCTCCGGTTCCTAGTGTACCCCCCAGCCATGGTCGTTTGACTCTACTCCCCTAGCTAGACATCAGATTGACTAGTATAAGCAGGTTAATCGTGAACAATCTCAATTTGGATCCAGACGAGTGAACTAGTCCTTAGGGTCAACGTCTAATCAATTTTAGTTAGGCTTGAGACAAAGGTACTTCAGGAATGTGATGGGCCCTTTAGATGGGTTGTGCCCTTAATGATCAGTTAAAATGTGTGTGCGTGCACAACCAGGGTTCTCAAACAAGGTTATTTGATGATGTGTCTTTTAGGATTTAACTTGGTTTAATAGCTTTTAGGGTTTAACTCTTAGGTTGGTTCAATCAAGGTTTAGTAGAACACTCCAAGTTTTGAAAGCACGGGTGATGATATGTTCCTTTAAAAATCAAAAGTAATGTGGAGTGCCTGGTTCAACCCTAAGAATCAACCCTATGTGACAAGCTACTTGATGGATCAGTTTTAGATTGAGTGGTGCGGCCCAAACAGCTCAATCAATTGGCTTATTGCACCACTTAGTTAAGGCACACAAGAATGCTTAACCTTTTCAGATTTCTTCTCACTTATGTATATTTAGTTGAAGTGTATCGGGTCCACAGGTCAGATCCCAAGTAAGTGGTAGAATCAAAGTGATTGTACGCCTTAGGATAAGAAGTTGTGGATGTTAAGTGTGTAGCTTTATGAAAATCCCACAATCAGATAACACTTTTTTTTTTATTTTTTTATTTATTTATGTGGATGGTGAGGTGAGTGGAGGTGGCAAACAAACAACCAAAGCTATCCTAGGGTTTATACAAAGCTCTTAAGTTGATTTGGGTTTGAGTTATTAGGTTATGGAATGAAAACTAAGGTGGGGGCAGTGTGGGGGACACTTACAAAACACTCTACCCGCACTTTACTCCGATCTACTACACTTGGATCTCCATGCTAGGGTAGCTGCAAGACAGTAGATCAAAGACAAGTAGGGTTAGTGCTATGTAAATGCAAAGAAACACAATAAATAATAAAGTAAATTCCGTTGCCTCCTCGGCAACGGCGCTAAAATGGTCGGGCGTGTTTCACGTGTTAGAAGTCAGGGTTACAAGTAACTCGTCGTCGTAGTTGCAAAACTCATCGATTAGATAAAATTTATACCGAAACTCCAAAGGAGTTCTGGGTCGAACACAGGGAGGCGACGTTTACTTTAGTTGAAAACCACACTTCGATTTGTTTCTTTTTGGTATTTTGGGGTTTTGTTATTTTTTTGTATTTTTGAAAGAAGAAAACAAGCAAACGAATCACAAGATAGAGATGGAGAACAAATGTGATATGTATTACTTCCAATGTCAATTACAATAAGCTATGAAAGCATAAAAAGAGAGGGGAGTGAGAGGAAATCTCCCGAATCGGCTGTTTAGCGAGACGACGTTACCTGGTGGAAGCTCGGACGAAGGAGGTGAGGAGCAGGACGACGGAGGTGAGATGCAGAAGGACGTTGGGTCGAGGAAAGCTTCGGCGTGGCTCTGGAATGGAGGTGAGAAGACAGAGGTGATTGCTACTGGAATGGAGGTGCTAGGATGGCTCCAAGGCAACTTATGAAGGGGGATGGGAAGTTGGAGGTGTATTTGGTGGGGCAGAGGTTTGCCACACTAATAGGCACCTTGGGAGCTTGAGAACAAGCTCTAATGGAGCGTTGGTAGGCTTGCTAGAGCTTGGGAGTAGGTGAGAGTAGAGTAGGTAGAGATGGCTTGGAAGGGAGGGGGTGTAGGTCCTTTTATAGTGGAGGAGAAGAGGCAAAAATATGTATGGGACCATTACTGACATCTAGGCCGTTGCTGGAAGCGTCGCTGTAGGCAGCTCATGCCTGCTCACGCCTAAAGTTGCCTTTGCTGGCGCGCAAAGAATTAGCAATGGGTGTAAGCATCGCTGTAAGTCCAGCTCATGCATTGCTGTAGGTCCAGCTCACGTATAGCTGGCGTTGCGCTCCCACACCTTGCCGTGCACGCGCACCCGCGCTGCTGCGCTCGTGCGGTGCTGCGTGTGTGTGCTGGGAGGGTTGGACTACGCCATGTGGCGCAGTCTGGGCCATCCATCTTCTTCTTGTTGTAGGGGCTGCTATAGATGTCGGATTGAGTCGATTTTCACACCGTTAGGCTACAATCATCGACCCGAATCCATCCGCACGGTCGGATTTATCATTTGAAGCTCCAAATTATGTCTCCTAGTCCCTTGGCCGTTGATCTTCCTCGGACTGCATATGGTGCTGTGGGACTTTGATCGAGGCGATTTCAGAGGCGTTGGACTCCGATTGTCGTCTTGATCAGATCCGTATGGTCGGATCATCAATTCGAGGCTATGAAATAAATATCCTTCTCTCCTAACCACAAAAAGGACGTAGTTAACCTAAATTATATACATCTACTCTAAATGCAGAGTGATGCATCCTATGCAATATTTATAACATGAAATGCAAATCTAAGCCTAGGAACATGCATGAATTGTCATTTTACCCTCAATAAATGTGCTTACTTCAGCAGCAACATTCACAAGTTTTTTTAGTGCATTGTTTTTGAATACATCATTAAAGTTGCTTGCAACATGATGCATACAATACCTACGGATGACAAATGGAGGAAGCATCCCCACATTTAGATTTGTAATTACAGCCTTAATTAATCCCCCTGTGTTTACTAGAAATGACACATATAGGATTATCCCTACCACAAATGACAAATATCTAACTCGTCTAAGAGACCATGACCAAGTTTCTTTTCTCACTTCTACTGGAATTATGTGCCTTGAGCTAATCAACCTAAGTTGAATCACTCTATCAGCGATTCAAATCTAAATGTCAAAAGATGTGGACACACTAATATGGTTAGATGGGTCCCTCAGTATAATTGGGATAATGTACTGTAGCCATGTTGGATACACAAATTATAGGTATTGAAGAATCGAAACAATTTGAATTGAGGACTTCGATAAGTCATCAATAACTATCATGATATGCAACTGTTGTCTTTAGTCTGAGAAGAGATGGTAATCTTCTCTAGAGGTTGTTACCTAATCGATGCCCTTGATGCACATTCTCTACATAGGAATGAAGATTTGGGGCTGTCACACAAGTTGACTATAGGGCCTCAGATTTGATGACCTAAAACATCGCTTAACCTATAGAATACCTGTACCTATAATGTACTTGCACCTACAAATACATGCATTTGTATGATACATCCACAAAATAAAACCATGTAGAAGCGAGATCAAGAGGAAAGAAACTAGAAATTCTAACCATTCACAAACCCACATAACAACAACAACCACAACACCAAACCACCACATTTTACATATACATACATAAATCCCCAAATAGTTTATGCTGATACAAAATTTAAGTGGTTATATGTCGTTAAAAGATCAAATCTATCATAAAACAAAGGGTGTCAGAACATCGGTAAGTGAGAAAAGAGAGTAGCTATCTACTCACCAACTAAAAGGGAACCAAAAAGTGGTCAGTTTTCCATGCCTACCATTAAGCCACACCACTCTACTCTAGTAGGTCCAACAAATCCATCATGGCTCCAATGAGCTCCTTTATGCATAGGCATAGTAACTTCTCTCATCCCCTACATGTGAAGATGGCCTTCTCCTCCTGTGGCACCGGTAATAGGCTCTTGGCTAACTTTAGATGCTTCTACAATAGTTGGGCATGCAGCTGCACCGCCCTATCCGTAGGCAACGGGGAACTTGTGCAACTGACATATTGTCTTGAAAATGGAACACAATGTAGGTATAAGCTAAATGGCTTGGTAAGGCTTTATCTAATATGGTCTATAGTGCTAGTGACACCTACATGCGGTACGCTATATATATATAGGGGGCGGATCCTATGTGCACTGTGCTCATATTACTATTTGTGAGCTATGCCTTACAGCCAACTGATTAAAATCTAATTGTTCAACATAAAACAACTGATCTGACTTAAAGGTGGTTTCGTAATACGAATTCAATGGCAACCTTCCAAAACAAAGTAATAGTCCTATCATTAAATATGCCACATTTCAAAAGGAATAAATGCTAAACAAGATACGATACCTCCATAAACATCGGAATCCCTTTAATGTAGTAACTAACCATAACCAAAATTCGAAATTCAAAACATAAATGATGCACAATATGGTACATCTTATTTTTTTTGTATTGTGTGCATCTTGTTGACATAATATAAGATGTAAAAGGTTATAACGGGTGATTCATGTAGTCGTAATGAAGATAATGATAGATTGTAACAAAAGCATAAAGTAGTTGTATGGTGTTATAGAATGAACTAGTGACATATCCAAACTTTAATGTGTTTACAATTGTAATATACAATTTTTAAAATTGTGATATGCTTTACATACATGTATATAATTGTGTTACGATTAGGTGTTTGAATATATTAAGATTGGTGATCTATGATAAGTAATATAATTGTTAAGGCATATATGAATACATTCCTATGATGAACGAACAAAAGTTATATTCTAATGTACAATTAGCAAAGATTTGTGGAAGTGCTAAATAGTTTAAAATATGTTTTGAGAGACATGATGCATATTATCTTTAATAGGGTATGTTGTAATAGAAAAGTTGTAAAACATATATGTCATAATACAACATTTGTAATATGCCATTCTTCTATTTATAGCAGTAATCTATCATCCTTTATTACGAATGCTTTATTTTGAGAGACATGATGCATATCATGTCTTACGGGGTATGTTGGAATACAACAATTGTAAAATGCATATGTTGTAGTACAATGCTTGTAACACAACATTTTTTTATTTATAATGGTAATCTATCGTCCTTTATTACGAATGCTCTATTTTGATAAACATAATGCATATCATCTCTAATGGGTTATGTTGTAATATAACAGTTCTAAACGCATATGTTGTATTATAACATTTGTAATACGACTTTCTCCTTATTATAATAGTAATCTATTATCTTTCATTAGGAATGCTCTATTTTGAGAGACATAATGTTTATCATTTCTAATGAGGTGTGTTGTAATACAATGGTTATAAAACGCATATGTCGTATTACAACGTTTGTAATACGATTTTCTTCTTATTACAACAGTAATCTATCGTCCTTTATTACGGATGCTATATTTTGTGAGACATAATGTGTATCATGTCAAACGAGAGTGTTGTAATGCATAATACACTGATCATGTCTTTCTTATTTGTTTCAAAAACACAAAGTATATATATATCAACTATGTTACCATATTTCATGGATAAATACCTTGAATATCATCTTCAGTAGTAAAATATGCATCCATATTCTTGTTTGAACATGATCGATCCTTGGATCCTCATAATAAAACTAATACCAGTGTAAACAAATACAAGTCAACAATAATAAACTCAGTAAAAAGGGTGTACAAGTTATAAGCACAAACTGAGATTTCCATAGTCATTGCTTTTGCTTCTGCGACGAAGATGTTTCAAGATTGAACATAATGAGATCATCGCAATTTTTTTTTGTTGAGAAAAAATTACGATAAGAAACAAAAGGAAAGAGAGTTATCTGTTATACACATAATGATCCTATCATGTTTTTCGGTGAATGTATGGTAATTGAATTAAATAGCCATTAATTGATTACTTTTGTGAATCAAGGAAACCACCACAATATGAATAGTGGTTTCCAATACCATGGTGGAAATTGAAAAGAAGAATTGCAATCTGATGTGTACAATCAAATGGCCAAAATCAAATGCTCATTTTTAATCTTTTGAGCATTGTGCTCAAAAGATACTTTTCCTATATATATAGTGCAGGTGCGGCACTATCTCCCACCACAAGTAATGTTTTAGATTGAAAATTTGGAGATTGAGATCACTTCATATGAACATGTTATGCACTAAATTTGAAGCCAATCCGACACTCCTAGCACATACATCAAAGGGGGCTCATTTTTTACGACCTAAGTATCATGAAATTCGGCCTTGTTGGTTGTATGTGTTAGGAATGTTTGATGTGCTTCAAATTTGGTGTATAACATGTTCATATGAAATGATCTCAATCCCCAAATTTTCAATCAAAATCATTACTCGTGGTGAGAGATATTGCCGCACTTGCATGTAACTTCTGTGTAGGTCACTTGCATGCTCCCATCTCTCTTTCTATCTCTCTCTCTCTCTCTCTCTCTCTCTCTATATATATATATATATATATGAAAAGTATCTATTGAGTATAGTGCTTATAAGTGGCCAAATAAACCCAACATTATAGTCGTCCGATTGTGTTTTGGCTTGATGAAATGACTCTTAATTAGTTATGTACTCAAAACCACCAATTATTTAAGGAATTTTTTAATCACATTAATGTTGTCTTTTACAAATAAGTCATTTATAGAATATTTTTTGAAAATAAGTAGACCAGTTTGTAAGTTTGAATTTTATCATTTCCTTCATGTCATTCCCATAGGCCATTTCCTTCCTTTTTTTTTTGAAGAAACCCATACGTCATTTCTTGATGGGATCATTCTTGATGTTACAAAGGCAAGTCATCACGTAATGCATTTTTAATTGTATTGCTACTTTGATTAACATATTTGTTGTGTTAAGTTGGATTCATTTGATATGCAGAACATTGCATTATGTTTGCATTTAATTTTAGTCATTTATACAATCTTGCCACAATGGATCGTATGAATGACGATTTATTCGATTATATGTTAAATAACAACCCATCGAATATTTCAGACGTGATTGTATGCCAAGATGATATTTAGAAAGTTATATCCTTTTTGTAATCCCCAATACATTCATAAACTCATGTTACTTTTTTTTATTACAAAATTATGTCGCGTCTCTTTTCACCTTATTATATAGGTTAGCTTTTGTATTACAATTCATGACATCCAAAACTTATTGTAATATTACAACTTTCTGGTTACATTTTGTATTGCAAATTCAATTCAATCACACACATGTTTGTATTACAGCTTTAAGATAGTTATGTATTACAATATATCAAGCAAACATTTATTCTGGTAATTTGTATTATAACATTCGTATCCAGCTTTTATTGCATTACAATACCATAGACAAAAGAGGTTGTGTAACAATTTTATAATACAACACGTGAGACCAAGTTGATATCCAATTGATTTGTAATACAATGATATGTTTACATTACAAAATTATATGTAACATTATTTGTAATGAACGACAATAGTGATAATCATTAAATTCTCGTGCATGTTAAAATTTTGACACATTTGTATTAGAATTCCTTTTTGTGTAATACAAATTAATGCTCAATAATGAAGTTTAAAATTATTTTGGTTGTTACATCATGCATTCTATTATGTTACAAAACACGGCATGCTTGTTATAATCATGAAGCTTGTCCATTACAAATGCATCTACCTCTCGTTACAATGACTATTATTTGTTGTTACAATATTTTCACTTTCTTGGCACATTTACTTTATTATTTTGAATCATTAACGTAGATATTTTCGGAATCTTTATAGTTTCTATTAGAACGTACAACATTCAACCTTCTCAATTAATACATTCCATATATGATTTTATTAATTAACAACACCATTATAAAATTACCAATCAATTCTTTATCTATTTATAAAATGTACAATTGGATTAGCAAATGTATCTTACTTTTTAGGAAATTTTATATTTTGAATGACTTTTGTATGCTTTTCTTAGCAACTTTCCATTAATATTGGTGTATTACAATACGAGATTCATTTCTTTTGGTTGTTTTATTTTTGATGGTGCGATCTCCATCTAATGGCCATTACGTGGTGCCTATTTAATAGTTTTTAGGTATTGTGCTTAGAGGATCCATCCCCTAACATACTCAAGTACTTGAGGAGGACAAGAGACTTGTTGGAGTTATGTGCCCTGAGCAAGCCAACCTGAGTTGAATCACTCGATCAGTGATTCGAATCTAAGTGTCAAATTACGTGGACACACTAATATGGTTAGATAGGTCCCTCATAACAATTGGGTTAATGTACTGTAACCATGTTGGATATACCAACGACAGATATCGAAGAATATAAACAATTTGAATCGAGGATTTCGATTAGTCATTAAGAACCATCATGATATCTAATTGTTGTCTGCAGTATGAGAAGAGATAGTAATCTTTTGTAGAGTTTATTGCCTAATTGATGCCCTTCATGCACATCCACTGTATGGAAATAGAGATTTGGGGTTGATAAATGCCAGTTCATTATCATTCTTATGCATTAAAACAAATCTAGCTCTTAGGATTTTAACTCTGCAAACAAGTTTTTGGGCTGCATTTAGGCATCATTTAGGTTAGATCCAAGTCAGGTTGCTGGTTGTACACATCTTGATCTTTTCTGTGGTGGAACTTCTGATATGGAATTAGATTCAAAACACGATCTTCGCAAGTTCTCCGATGATTTCAAATCTTACTCTGATTTCGGAGAACCTTTGTTTCTTGACAACTATGAGCCAATTTACAACCTTAGCATCCACGACCCATTCTTTGACTCTGACTCTGAGGTCCCTAATCCAGAGATCATTGATTCAAAATTGAGTTCCATTTACTTGGGATCATTCCTTTGTGATCTTCAGGATTCAGAAACTACAAGTGTCAAGAGTGTATGCAATCAGAGTTTGAATCCTTTCTTGACTCTGATTTTCATGATCCTATAAGCATTCTCCAAGCATTTACATTTGATTTTGATGGGCTCTATGAGGGCCCTTTAGATATACCTACTTTGAACCTTTTCTAGAGGAGCCCTCACATATAGTTTTCTTTGAAGCCACCTCTTCTATAGCACATACAGAACCTTCTCGAATCCGATCCCAACCCCAACCCGCAACTGGAAGCAACTTCTACTTTGATTCTCCTCTCGATGATCCAATCACACATGATTCTTATCCATTTTTTGATCGGGATTTGGACTTTGATTAGACTACTAATCACATCCCATCCTTTTCTAGTCACTCTCATAGGGATCTCACATCCTCCACTGATCCATTCTCTTTCAAGGATCCCTACTCCGACCAGGCTGAATCGACTCAGGTAAACCCACGACTTACACTGCCATATCTGTTTGAGTCACAAAGCATCTGGTGGGCACCACACCTCCTGATCCATACTCATCAACCCACTGGACTGATTGGGTTTGGGCTGCATCATCAGCCTGTAGCTCTGAATAAGCACCTGGTTAGACCAACCAGGCTTTTGATCAAGGTGCTTGTTCTACAAAATTTGTCTAATTTGACCACTCCTCCATGACCATTTTCTGCTCAGCTGAAGGCATTGAATTTAGTGCTTAATGGGAGGCAACCCATCATTTCAAAAACCTGTGACCCTTCTGATTATCCTTTTGAGCTTCACGTCTACTACACTTCTAGTTCAGTTTTAGAATAGCTGACTTCACCTTTGGTATTCGTATCAAAGTTTGAAATCATTCGCAACAGTCACCCCGATCCGTTCGCCCACCCATTGATCCGATTTTAATCCTTGAACCCAAGCTGATTCCATACCCTCTGCTTTGTAATGAGGATATTGCAAAACTTAGGCATGGAGGGTGTTAAAGTGCAAACATACAAAAAAACTTGAGTTTCTGAGGGGTTCTCACACAAAAATTACATATTCTAAAAAAATAAAAAAAATTGAAAAACAAAAATATGGAGAATGGGGAGGAAATTTTGAGAAAATTAATTGCATATCTTTTTTGAGGAGGAAATGAGGAGGTGATTCAAATTCTAAAAAGGAGCTACAATTTGAAACAAAAAGGTGATAGTCATTAGTAAAAGTGTATGGAATCTACTTAAGTTCAAGACCAAATCAAAAGAAAAAGAAAAAAATTAAGTCCTAAGAGAACAGAGAGACAAAGAGATTAGTATGAGTGTCGATCTTAGGCCTCTTGGTCTTCTTTTGGGGCTTAAAAATTCACGTATCTGTTAAGATCTGGATAGTCCTCAAGAGGTTGAGGAAAATGCGAAGCTTACGTATTAGGTATAAGGCTAGTATTCGACCTCATTAACTGACTTCTGGTTTGCGGGACTCGATAACCTAAGCACCCTAATTCACACACAAGTCTGGTTCAATGCGCTTAATAATCAAAATCATGCAAAAGCATTTAATTCTATTTTGAAAAAGATACCAAGATTAGGTGCGGCTTATCAACACAAGTTGATTTAGATGAGTTCTCGGTGCGGAGAGGCCGAAAATTCCCCTCGAAGATGCATAATAACATACCGTCTCCTCGGTGCTTGTCTCCTAGGATATCTAAATATCCTACCAGGGGCACGTAAGCACCTTGTGCTGGTTCAGATGCCATGGGTGGCATTATCACGAAATGTCGATTGCTAGAGTCTGAATTTAGCAATAGAACGCCATGGGCGACTGGTCGTACGAGTTTCGCGTGTTAGAAATCGGGGTTACAAGTAACTCGTCATCGTAGTTGCAAAACACGTCAATCAGATAAAATTTATATCAAAACTCTAAGGGAGTCCCAGGTCGAACACAAGGAGGCGACGTTTACTTTATTGAAAACCATGCTTCGATTCGTTTCTTTTTGGTATTTTGGGGTTCTGTTATTTGTTTGTATTTTTGAAATAAAAGAAAACAAGCAAACGTATCATAAGATAGAGATGTGGAATAAATGTGATATATATTACTTCCAATGTCAATTACAATAAACTATGAAAGCATAAAAAGAGAGGGGGTGAGAGGAAATCTCCCGAATCGGCTGTTCGACGAGACGATGGCACCTAGCGGAAGCTCGGATGAACGAGGTGAGGAGCGAGACGACGAAGGTGAGATGTAGGAGGACATTGGGTCGAGGAAAGCTTCGGCATGGCTTCAGAATGGAGGTGAGAAGACTTAGGTGATCTGCTACCGGAATGGAGGTCGGAGGATGGCTCCAAGGCAACCTATGAAGGGGGATGGGAAGTTGGAGGAATATTTGGTGGGGTAGAGGTTTGCTACACTAATAGGCGCCTTGGGAGCTTGAGAACAAGCTCTAATGGAGCGTTGGTAGGCTTGCTAGAGCTTGGGAGTAGGTGGGAGTAGAGTAGGTAGAGATGACTTGGAAGGGAGGGGGTGTAGGTCCTTTTATAGTGGAGAAGAGGAAAAAATATGTATGGGACCATTAGTAACATCCAGGCCGTCGTTGGAAGCGTCATTGTAGGCAACTCATGCCCGCTCATGCCCACTCACTCCCAAGTTGGCTTTGCTAGCGCGCGAAGAATTAACGACGGCTGTAAGCGTCGCTGTAAGTCCAGCTCATGCGTTGTTGTAGGTTCGGCACACGCATAGCTGGTGTTGCTCCCCCACCTTGCTGCGTGCGCGTGTGCACCCACGCGTTGGTGCTGCGCTGTGCGCACCCGCGCTGCTGCGTGCGTGCGGTGGCACGTGCGTGTGCTGGGCGGCCTGGACTGCGCCACATGGCACAGTCTGGGCCATCCATCTTCTTGTTGTGGGGGCTGGTACAGAGGTCGGATTGAGTAAATTTTTGGGCCGTTAGGCTGCAATCATCGACTCGAATCCATCTGCGTGGTCGGATTTGTCATTTGAAGCTCTAAATTATGTCTCCTAGTTCCTTGGCCGTTGATATTCCTCGGACTGCATATAGTGATACGGAACTCCGATCAGGGTGATTTCAGAGGCATTGGACTCCGATTGTTGTCTTGATCAGATCTGTACGGTTGGATTGTCAATTCAAGGCTTCGAAATAAATATTCTTCTCTCCTAACCACAAAAAGGGCGCAATTAACCTAAATTATATACAACTACTCTAAATGCAGAATGATGCATGCTATGCAATATTTACAACATGAAATGCAAATCTAAGCCTAGGAACATGCATGAGTAGACATTTTACCCTCAATAAATGTGTTTGCATCATACCCCCATGCCTATCTTTTGCTAGTCCTTAGCAAAATTAGACCATATGCTATGTATAAAAGCAGAATTAGGATTAGATCACTTAAGCCTAAGTCGTTTATTAACAATAGACAATTTCAACTAAGGTTCTAAACTATGAAAACTCAACAATACCCGGGTGTCTGCCAGAATGCAGACCGCCCAAGTTCTCTCCTTATTTGAGAGGGGAAGATATATATATTTTTTACTTTTCTTCTTTTCTAATTTTTTTGTACTTTTGGAGTTTGAGAGTTCCGGGATAACTTTTTACGACTACCCGACCCGCCCAAGACTCGAAAAGGACTCTAAGTACTAATCATCTTTGTGAAAAAGTGATAGACTCACAAAACGACCGTTAAGATGGATTTCAGGTTTCTACGACCCTAGGTGACCTTGCCTAAAGGTTTTTCTTTACGATCAGTAGCTTTCTCCCTACTTTTTTTTATTTATGGGGTCAACACAAGAGTGAACCCAGTGTATATCTCCCTAATTTATTCTACTTCCCCGCTCTTCCCTATGTGTTTTGGGAATTATTATGCATTTTTTTTTGTGAGCTGGGTTCTGGATAACTGACCGATGAGCTATTACCACCGACAACTTGCTAGCCATACTTGTGCGGTGAAGTGTGGTTTTATTTTTTTTTATTTTCTCCTTTTTCTCTTTTTTTTTTATTTTCTTTTCTTTTTGAGTGTTTCTCTTTTTTTTTTCTAAGTAGGTGGCTTCTCTGATCTAAGATTTACCTAAAGGTAGTATAATGAAAATTGTCTTGTGGCTGGGCTCTGGATAACCGGCCAATGAGCTATTACCACCGACAACTTGCTAGTTATACCACTCAAGTCAGTCCATTAGCTACCCAATTTCCGTAAAAATCGTCAGAAAGTGAGTCAGTGCAAAAAAATGTGTGTAGATGCTTAGGCTTAAAGTCCCCCCAAATCAGAGGGTGGGTTGATAAGTCGCATACTTATCATCCCAAATTATTTACCAAATTAAAATAAATTTTAATTAGCGAGGACTCGAGACTAAGTCCACATTCGAGTGGACACCCGGGCTAATTAAGCCCGAAGACTTGAAGAGTCTAAGTGTTTAGGTCCTCTCGTATCATTTCCTAAAGTTAATAACTTCCAAATGCCTAAGTTCTCTTTTCCTAATTTCTTTCTTTTTTTTATCTTTTTTCAAATTTTTAATTTTTTTTAATTTTATAAGAAATTAAAAGAAATTCTATGGAGTTAACATAATGATTTCAGGAATCGATTATCCACCCCCTATGCCTAAATGATGTAATGTCCTCATTGTAAAAATAAAGACATGAAAATGGCGGAGCAAACAAAATATCACCTGAGTGTCGTGAAAATCCGGTCAGCTCCGCAGAGAGAAGAGTGTATACACATGCGCTATGTTTAATGCCTTCAGCTAGGCATAACATACATACAAAGAAGAAATTGAGAATTCACAAGTGTGGGTTGGAATCAAAATCAAAAGGTTGATCCTGAACCCATCTGTAGAAGATGTCCACAGACGTGGACAAGATTATGGTGCAGACTCATGCCCCAGGGTCGAGTGGTTCTTAGGTTCTGGATTAAAATCACCCAGAACTGAAGGTTGTTGTGTTTGCGGGGTAGGGCCTGCGGTTTAGTGGTGCGCAAACCAAGACCAATGTGTTGGACAATGGGTAAAGATGGTTCAATAGGTGTGGTTGTCCACTTAACATCTAGCTCAGAAAAATAATCAGTTATTCCAGGCTTGGGTCACACGTGAAAGATATCATAAGGGTTCGCATAGAAGATGGGTGGTTTCAGGTCAATAGGTACCCTTATATCCAAACTTGTTTTTCCCTCAAAATTAACCTCCCAAATTTTTATTTCAACATTCCTATCCTCTAACATCAGGTGCTTAGGTTTCGGGATCTGTAGCATATCATTCACCCCATAAGATTCTCCCAAGTCCAGAAATCATGGTTGACTCAAGACTGACTTGGGTACAATGATTTCCAAATCAAAATCAATCCCCTTGGGGTGTGGTTGAGGAATGGGGCTATTGATTGAATCTTCTAGTAAATGAGGATTTGAATCCTCCAAGTTAGCCCCAACTGAATCCAAATCTTCAATAATTAGGCTATCAACTGGTTCGTTAGATTTCTCAAGCCCATTTATCTCACTAAAATCCTCTTCCTTAAGTTCAAGTGAGACTTCACCAAAAGATTCTTCACCCTCAGAGTCAAAGAATCCGTGATCCTCATTTATATATGTCTCAAAATCATATGCCATTTCATGGTCTGTGGAGACATATTTTTCCTCGCTCCCTGGCTCAAGGATCCCGGGTGAATCAATCGGTTCATCCTCAAATGGTTGCTCTAGCCCAACTTGTTCATCCCCAGTCTCAGAAAATGTATCCCCCCTGACAGGTGCCAGAGCGTGTTTAGACATGGGCTCTCCTGAAGGGGGTTCATCTTGAGAATCATCCCAAGATTTGACTAGTGCAACCATAAATTTTATCCTCAACCTCGACAATTTCCCAAGAAGAAACTCACCCAGGTCCCTATCTCTAACACTTTAGAGCAAATCCAATAGAGAACTATTAAGTTCATCAATCATTTTGATCATAGGCTCTAGTGCTTCCGTGCATGGTGTTGGCTGAGCTTCTAAAGATTGTATAGTGTTCCCTAAATTAGCCAACACCCTATCCTAGATTTGGTTCACTTGAACCGATTGGTTCGGTCTAGATTTGGGTGGGTTCAGGTTAAATCTAAGGGAGTTAAGATGTTGAGGTTCTTGGGTCCCTCTAGGTCATTTCAGGTTGTTTAAAGGTTGGTGGCGACCTAAATTCAACGTAATTCTGGGGAGGGTAAGTGTTATAATCAGCATATCCTTCACGGTTGTAGATCTGGTTAGGTTGATCATTAAAGGATGGAGATCTATAATCATTGTAGCTCTGGGAAGGATTGTAATCATAGTCTTATTGTCCAGGGTTAGACCCTGGACACTGAGGTCCAGATTCATATCCTCAATCAAAGTCATCCCGACTAGTGGATGGGTAATTACAAGTCAAGTCGGGATAATAATCATCTTGGGGATAAGTGGTGGTAGGAGGATAGGATTGGAAATGTGTGTAAGATGTGGAAGGGTACATGGTGAAGTAAGGAGGGAAATCAGAAGAGAAAGAAGGAGCCCTACAATACAAAAATACAAGCCTGTCCTTAGGTTGGGTAGCCTAAAGGTCTATAGACTCTCAGAATCCATCCTAAGATTATGGATGATTTACTCTACTTATGTCTAGGCAATCCAACCAGTTAGAAGGAGGGATTTGGGAGAAGGTTCTTCCTTTGGCTTGCACCTCCGGTTCCTAGTGTACCCCCCAACCACGGTCGTTTGACGCTACTCCCCTAGCTAGGCATCAGATTGACTAGTATAAGCAGGTTAATTGTGAACAATCTCAATCTAGATCCCGATGAGTGAACCAATCCATAGGGCCAACGTCTAATCTATTTTAGTTAGGCTTGGGACAATGGTGCTTTAGGATTGTGATGGCCCTTTAGATGGATTGTGCCCTTAATGATCAGTTAAAATGTGTGTGCATGCACAACCAGGGTTCTCAAACAAGGTTATTTGATGATGTGTCTTTTAGGATTTAACTTGGTTTAATAGCTTTTAGGGTTTAACTCTTAGGTTGGTTCAATCAAGGTTTAGTAGAACACTCCAAGTTTTGAAAGCACGGGTGATGATATGTTCCTTTGAAAATCAAAAATAATGTGGAGTGCCTGGTTCAACCCTAAGAATCAACCCTAAGTGGCAAGCTACTTGATGGATCAGTTTTAGATTGAGTGGTGCGGCCCAAACAGCTCAATCAATTGGCTTATTGCACCACTTAGTTAAGGCACACAAGAATGCTTAACCTTTTCAGATTTCTGCTCACTTATGTGTATTTAGTTGAAGTGTATCGGGTCCACAGGTCAGATCCCAGGTAAGTGGTAGAATCAAAGTGATTGTACGCCTTAGGATAAGAAGTTGTGGACGTTAAGTGTGTAGCTTTCTGAAAATCCCATAATCAGATAACACTTTTTTTTTATTTTTTTATTTATTTATGTGGATGGCGAGGTGAGTGGAGGTGGCAAACAAACAACCAAATCTATCCTAGGTTTTATAAAAAGCACCTAAGTTGATTTGGGTTTGAGTTATTAGGTTATAGAATGAAAACTAAGGTGGGGGCAGTGTGGGGGACACTTACAAAACACTCTACCCACACTTTACTCCAGTCTACTGCACTTGGATCTCCATGCTAGGGTAGCTGCAAGACAGTAGATCAAAGACAAGTAGGGTTAGTGTTATGTAAATGCAAAGAAACACAATAAACAATAAAGTAAATTCCGTTGCCTCCTAGGCAACGGCGCCAAAATGGTCGCATGAGTTTTGTGTGTTAGAAATCAGGGTTACAAGTAACCCATCATCGTAGTTGCAAAAAACGTCGATTAGATAAAATTTATACTGAAACTCCAAGGGAGTCCCGGGTCGAACACAGGGAGGCGACATTTACTTTATTGAAAACAGCGCTTTGATTCGTTTCTTTTTGGTATTTTGGGGCTTTGTTATTTTTTTGTATTTTTGAAATAAAAGAAAATAAGAAAACGTATCATAAGATAGAGATGTGGAACAAATATGATATATATTACTTCCAATGTCAATTACAACAAACTATGAAAGCATAAAAAGAGAGGGGGTGAGAGGAAATCTCCTAAATCGGCTGTTCGGCGAGACGACGGCACCTGGTGGAAGCTTGGATGAAGGAGGTGAGGAGCGGGACGACGGAGATGAGATGTAGGAGGACGTCGGGTCGAGGAAATCTTCGGCGTGGCTTCGGAATGGAGGTGAGAAGATGGAGGTGATATGCTACTGGAATGGAGGTGGGAGGATGGCTCCAAGGTGACCTATGAAGGGGGATGGGAAGTTGGAGGAATATTTGGTGAGGCAGAGGTTTGTTACACTAATAGGTACCTTGGGAGCTTGAGAATAAGCTCTAATGGAGCGTTGGTAGGCTTGCTAGAGCTTTGGAGTAGGTGGGAGTAGAGTAGGTAGAGATGGCTTGGAAGGGAGGCGGTGTAGGTCCTTTTATAGTGGAGAAGAGGTAAAAATAGGTATGGGACCATTAGCGACATCTAGGCCATTGCTGGAAGCGTCACTGTAGGCAGCTCATTCCCGCTCATGGCCGCTCACACCCAAAGTTGGATTTGCTGGAGCGCGAAGAATTAGCGACGGTTGTAAACGTCTCTGTAAGTCCAGTTCATGCGTCGCTGTAGGTCCAGCTCACGCATAACTGGCGCTGCTCCCCCGTCTTGCCCTGCGCGTGTGCGTGCCTACTTGCTGGCGCTGCGCTGTGCTACGCTGTGTGCATGCACGCCTACGCACCCGCATTGCTGCGCACGTGCGGTGGCACGTGCGTGTGCTGGGCGGCCTGGACTGCGCCATGTGGCATAGTCTGAGCCATCCATCTTCTTGTTGTAGGGGCTGCTACAGAGGTCGGATTGAGTCAATTTTCATGCTATTAGGTTACGATCATCAACCCAAAGCCATCCGCGCGGTCGGATTTTTCATTTGAAGCTCCAAATTATGTCTCCTAGTCCCTTGGCCGTTGATCTTCCTCGGATTGCATATAGTGATACCAGACTCCAATCGAGGCAATTTCAGAGGCATTGGACTCCGATCGTCGTCTTGATCAGATCTGTACGGTTGGATTATCAATTCGAGGCTCCAAAATAAATATCCTTCTCTCGTAACCACAAAAAGGATGCAATTAACCTAAATTATATACAACTACATTTAATGCAGAATGATGCATGCTATGCAATATTTATAATGCATTAATAGACATTTTACCCTCAATAAATGTGTTTACATCAGCGACACTATCTCGAAGTGTCGAAATCCAGGGTTCTGGGGGTTGCCATGGGCGATGTTATCATGAAACATCGATTACTAGCAACCCCATGAGGATTGATGGTGGGAACAAGGAATTCGATACAGAATGTGTTTTTGAGCCAATCCAAAGCTAGAAATAAAGAAAAGAAAAAGACAGAGAGCTCTCTAAAAATGAGAAAAATCTTCTATCCCTTTCTCTTACAAAAACCCACTGCAAATTGAACCTGGACTAACCATGTTACAAGCATAGGTGCTTTAATCGCTGAGTTCAACAAACCTTAGGATAGTTTCTGTGGGCCTTAGAAACCTTCGAGGTTGATTGAGGCTAAAGCTGGTCAGGTCCAGATCTTGATTGGTACTTGAGTACCTCTAGGCCTATTATTGGCATTCTAACCTAATGTCTAAAGAGAAGAAAGAATCAAGACTTTGAACACCAAGGCATGGTCTAGAATTCGAGTTAATTTCATAAGATTTTGCTAAGGGACTAGCAAAAGTTAGGCATGGGGGTATGATGATAACATCATCATTGACAGCTGACTTTTCACTTTGTGTTATAGTATTTAAGTGGTGGAAAAATTGACTAATCAAAAATAATGAAAATAACCACTCGTAGAAGAGTGGGTCGTGTCCACAGGGAGGCAATTATGCAATAAATACTTAATTATTTAATATTATTTCAGATAATGCGAAATTCCTATTCAAATCTGACATAAAATGTGAAGGAAAGTAGATTTGCAATAACTTAAAAAGATAAGGGTATTTGCACAATTTTCCCTCACAGAAATCCTCAATAAATTTATGATGAATTTATGCAATTTTCACGTGATGTGTACTAGAGAAAATTAGTACTTAAGTTAAGCCCAAAAATCAATCTTCAAACTAGTGAATATCAATATCATGCAATTATAAGGAACTATGAGTGTTCAAGCGCAATTCTAGCATAATATAATAATAATAAATAAAATCAAATTATGTGGCAATGGCATTGAATGTAAATTCTAATTGGTGTGAAAACAGAGCATTCTTGCTCTCTCCTCGCGATGGAAAGAGAGAATCGGCGGGGCTTTGGAGAGGCTCAGGAGGACGGCAAGGACGAGGGCTCTCCGATGGTGGCAGGGGCGTGGCTGGAGGTGGCCGGAGCGTCGCCTATTGAACACGAAGGTGGAGCGGCTGCTGTAGGGTAGGCGGCGTTGGCATGTGTGCACTTGCGGTGAAGTGGTGAGCAGAGGCTGGAGTGCGAAGGCAGGCGTGCGGGCGTGCGGTCTGCAGGTGGGCGGAGGTAGGTGTGCGGGCGGATGAGAGGGTGCTGTGAGGGGGAGGCGGTCTGCATGCAGCGCCTGCAGTTGGCTGCATGCGGGCTTGGTGCGCTGGAGAGACAGGAGGAAGGCACGTGGGCGGATGAGAGGGCGCTGTGGTTCTGGCCGAGCGTCTATGGGCGCTTGCAGTAGGGCGCGTGCCTGCAGCGCAGGTGGCGAAGGCGGATGAGGTGGTTGCTTGGTGAGGAGCGTGCGCTTGCGGTGAAGGGGCTGGAGAGGGACGCTAGGCACTGGAAGGAGGATGCGCCTACGGGCACGCAAGGTGGAGCGGCTGCAGGGCCTGCTGGAGATGGGTGAGCGGGTGGTTGTGAACGCGGATGGAGATCTGGTGATGGCGGGTGCGGGTAGAGGTGGCGTGAGTGCCTGCAGCAGGGGGCGCTGGAAGGAAGGATGCACCTGCTGTGGCGTGGGTTCTGTGCGCGCAGTGAAGGCAGGTGCGGTGATTGGAGAGGCAGCTGGAGATGGGCACACGCCTACGGGCCCGCAAAGTGGATGGTCTGGTGATGCTCGCTCAAGCCAAGGTGCACTCTGGATCCACAGTGTCCACTGGGTAGTTCCCCGCAAGGAGGAAGATGAAGATCCCTGTTCTTCTCTCCACCTCCTCTCTTTAACTCTCTCTCCCCGCGTGCGCCAATCCAGGGATTTCCAAATCCCTTTTCTGTTTTCAATTGGCGGGCGTTGGAGAAGAGTTACAACTGGCCGGAGGAAAGGGAAAAGACCTGCCGGTTGTTGGGGAAATTTGCTCCCCAACCCTTGTTCTTCTTGAATATTATTCCTGCAAATAAAAAGAACATATTAAGTTATAGAATAAATATAAACCTAAATCATGATGCATGCAACCCTTCTACAACTTAATATAATTATTAACAAACCTAAAAGATATAATCAAAGTTACTTAGGAGTAATATTAGTCCATTAAAATGGACTCATCAAATACCCCCATGCCTAAGATTTGCTAGTCCCTAGCAAGAATGAAAAATAATAGAAGTAATCAGAAGATTTCTTCTTTTCTTACTTCAAAACTTTAGAAATGTAGACAAATGTGAAGTGCTGATAGCCTAGGTAACAGATCCAAGTGAAAGAGCCGACTCGCATTGGGAGTTCGTACATCACCCTTGGCAAAAATTTCTGTCGAGATAGGCAACTACTTTCCTCGGGGATAAAGCAGACGATAATATGTAATTTGACCCCGGCGTTTGGCTTAGGTAGGAGATATCGAGTTTAATGGATTTGTATTTGGTGGCACACACTCATCTGGTGCTACATATAGTCTAGTACCGCAGACTCTAGATCTCTAGACTATTAGACAAATGACCTCTGAGAGAGGCTACACAATTGTGCTCTCTTGATGTTCCTGGGCACTCTCTTTTCTTTCTTTCTGGGATCACGAATCTTGCCAGATTTTGAAATTGTACTCACTATTTGGTGGCCTCACATGGCATCCACACTTCAATTAAAGTCCTAATAACTCTACAACTAAGTTAGAGTCCTCAACCAGTATTCGGGTGATTAGAAATACTAAAAGGTAGGTATGGGTCATATTTGGTGGAACACGAAAGGTGTTTTGTTGCCTCAGAAACAAAATTACATTAGAAACTTAGACCTTTTTTCTTTTTTTTTTTTTGTAACATAACTATTTCTTCTTTTTCATCTTTCTATTTCTTCTTTATCTACTTCTTTTCTCTTTTCCCCCCCTTTTTTTTTCAATCAACACAACATGATACAGACTTTTATTTACGAGGCATTATTAGGGATGATGATGGTCAAGAGGAAGTTGTGTGGCTTATTTGGTGGAAGTGCCTATTCTCTGCACCGGGAAGGAATGGATAGGACATGCGTATTTCTAACCTTTGACATTATTGCCCTCCTTCAGCTGAGGACTCTATGAAGGACGGTTGTAACCATCTACCATAGTTATAGCTTTATTAAGACTCAATCTCTGTGTATCTGCCTTATTTGGTGACTCTCAGGAATTCACTCAAAATACACACACAGGAACAGAGAGTGAAAACTACGCCTAACTCTGAAGTATCATCATCTAATTATCCAGAACTTAAGAGTCCTTGCACTAGACTTAGCGTACCAGTAATCTCTCTACTTCTCACAAATATGAGGTGGATTTATTAGAAGATAGTATGCCTGACTCTCTATGAATTGTCCAAGGGTTCAGTGGACTACAAATGCTTATTGGTTTTCCCCAAGGATCCATTACCAAGTCTACATGCACGTGAAATAAATGTATTGGATTCTAAACTTAAGAAATAATTTTGGAAGAAAAACCTCCAATAACAAAGGTATTTTGCTAAGGACTAACCCAATCAGCTCAAGAATTTTTTTTTTTAAATATATATAAATATGTATGCAAATATTTATAAATGCTATAAACACTATAAACATTCTTAGGTTATATCCCCCCATGCCTAAGACTGACAATATCCTCATTGGAAAAATATAGACATTGAAGAATATCACCTGAGGAGGAGAGTGGGAGGAGCTAAGGCTCCTCAAGCCGTAATGCATCCAAAACCTGGCCATCTGAAAGAGTAATATACGGTTTAAGTCGTTGGCCATTTACTTTAAAGCTCGCACCTGAAATAGGGTTCCTAATCTCTATAGCTCCATGAGGGAAGGTATTGATAACAACGTATGGCCCATCCCAACGGGACTTGGGCTTTCCAGGAAATAATTTAAGTCTAGAATTGAAAAGCCAAACCCACTGGTTGGGCTCAAAAGTCTTTCTAGTGATGTGCTTGTCATGGAAGACTTTTGTACGTTGCTTGTAAGCTTGAGAAGTTTCATAAGCTTCATTATGAAGATCCTCAAGCTCACTTAATTCTAACATACGTGCTTGTCTCACTTTATCCATATTTAAGTTAACGTTTTTAATGGTCTAGTAAGCTTTATGTTGGATTTCAACGGGAAGGTGGCACGCTTTTCCGTAGACAAGATGGAAAGGAAACATGCCCAAGGGAGTCTTATATGTAGTTCTGTAGGCCCAAAGAGCGTCATTTAGTTTTTTAGACCAATCCTTCCGATCAGGCCTGACAGTTTTTTCTAAAATTCGCTTAATCTCCCTATTAGACACTTCAACTTGTCCACTCGTTTGGAGATGATAAGGTGTGGCTATCATGTGGTTGACTCCCAAATTTTGGAGTAGTCTTGTGAAGTGTACATTCTTAAAGTGAGGTCCTCCATCACTTATGATCATCCTTGGGCACCCATACCGAGAAATGATATTAGCCTTAACAAAGCCCAAGACCACGGAATGGTCATTGGTTCGCGTGGGGATGGCTTCTATCCATTTTGATACATAGTCAACAGCCACAAGGATGTATTCATATCCGAAGGACACAGGAAAGGGACCCATGAAGTCAATGCCCCAAATATCAAAGATTTCAATAGGGAGGATAGGTTGTTGGGGCATCTCATCCCTTTTTCCAATGGTTCCTGTTTGCTGGCAACGTAGACATGCGCCCACATACGTATGTGCATCTCGGAATAATGTGGGCCACCAAAAACCAGACTGAAGAACCTTATGAGCAGTCTTCTTCCCACTAAAATGTCCCCCACAATGGAGGTCATGGTAGAAACTCAGAACACTTCTTTGTTCCTCATCAGGGATGCAACGGCGAAACAGCTGGTCAGGGCATATTCTAAACAGCTCGGGTTCCTCCCAATGATAAAATTTAGCATTGGCAATAAACTTGTCTCGTTTGCTTGTCCCAAGTACTGGGGGTGATGCCTGTGACCAGATAGTTCACTATGTCAGCGAACCAAGGAGTTTTAGCTTCCACGACCATTAGAGACTCGTTAAGGAAAGTCTCTTGAATACCGCCAGCAGGGTTTGATGACTCAATAGGGATCCTAGACAAATGGTCTGCTACCACATTCTCAACTCCTTTCTTGTCTTTAATTTCCAGGTCAAATTCTTGGAGTAGCAGAATCCAACGAATTAGGCGAGGTTTGGTGTCCTTTTTAGCCAGAAGATGCTTAAGGGCTGAATGATCAGTGAACACCACAACCTTGGATCCCAAAAGATAAGACCGAAACTTTTCCAAAGCAAATACTACAGCAAGTAATTCCTTTTCAGTGACCATGTAGTTTTGCTAAGGATCCGTAAGGGTCATGCTGGCATAATGCAGCACATGAGGTTTGCCATCAACCCTTTGACCTAAGACCGCTGCTACTGCAAAATCAGAGGCACCGCACTAAGGCTCGATCCCTTAAGGCTATAGGCACTGATCTCTTTATCGGTGCAGACCCTCCTATTGTGCTTTGTGGTGGTAGTGATACTATCTTTTGATCAAGTGTTTTGATACTCCACGGAGGGGGACACCCCTTAAAGGAACAAAAGGATAGTTAAGGGGCACCGCATACGCATCGCCTCAAAGGAAGGGTTCGCCCTACTTGCATCCCTTTGTTCGTCCTTGGAGTAACTTCTCACTTGATCACCTGGGAGTATCATCCAAGCAAAGTATAGGTCCTAGGGCACTTGAAGGTTGAATTAAGGCACGTAATTGCAGTGAAAAACTTGTTTGGCCATTTATATTAACTAATAAAGAAGGTTAAGATTTCAAGTCCACACCCCTCTTATACCACTTACATGGGAACGGAGGGATAAGTCTTGATCTTTTGACTTATCTTTGGAGTGGAGGTTTGACTTAATTAAAAAAAAAAAAATTTTGAATTGTGTTTTGTATGCTTGGTAGACGCTCTCTTGAGGGTAGTCTAGTGTTTGATCCTAAGCCTGAGAGAATTCTTAGGAGAGCTCACCTAGGAGAAGAAAAAGAAGGAATGGCTGAGCAAGGTGCAAATCAACAAAGGACCCTAAGGGACTATTTTATTCCTACTAACCAATCTACACAAGCACTGAGACGACCGGCAGGGGATAATCCGTATGAGATCAAGAGCAGTACCATATCTTTATTGCCCTCTTTTTATGGTACTACTAGGGAGGACCCCTACCGGCATTTGGAGGAATTCATCGAGGTTTGTTCCACGGTGAAGCTCTAGGGCTTTACTAATGAAGCCTTGATGAGGACTCTATTTCCTCTCTCCCTAAAGGATAAGGCCAAGCACTGGTATCATATCCTCGATGTAAGGGTAAATGATTGGGCTACCCTTAAGGGAGAATTTTTAAAAAAGTATTTTCCTATGAGTAAAACCAACCATTACAGAAGAGAGATTATGGGTTTTACTCAACAGGAATGGGAGCAATTTCATGAGACTTGGGAGCGCTTTAATGACCTTCTTAGGTTATGCCCTGACCATCAAGTGCCAAGATGGCAGTTGGTCGAAAGGTTCTATAACGGATTATCTGAAAGACATAGGCAAACCATTGATGCAGCCTGTGCAGGAACCTTCATGACCAGAACTGAGGATGAAGCTTGGGCATTATTTGAAACTTTAAGCGACAACTCCATACATCTGTCCTTTGCCTATCAAGAAAGAAAACCATCAATCTTGCAGAGGAAGATAGAGGCCCATGAAGCTGGGGCTTCTCAGGATTTGGCTTATCAGATTCAACTATTGAATAAAAACTTTGATAGGCTTTTAGCAAACCCCAGCATGAACCCGCAAGCAGCCTCTATTTTTCAGGCTTCAAGAGAATTCTCCATTTGCCAAAGCACATCGCACGCCACTGCGGAGTGCCATTAGGCAAACCAATTCCTTGAGTTGATTCAGGCCGACTTGAACGTGGCCTAAGGTTTCCGCCCCCCTTGCAATAACCCTTACTCCAACACTTATAATCCAGGGTGGCGGAACCATTCAAACTTCTCTTGGAAGCAAGCTGATGCTTCTAACTCATGGAATACAAGACCCTTACCTCCCCAACCCACATACCAACCTTCTTGTGAAAACCCTCCTCCGAATAAGCCCTCTGAGATGGATGAACTGAAGGCCATGATGAAAGCAATGCAAGAGCATTAGAATATGGTTATCCAATCTCAGAATAAGATGATTACTGATATGCAATCCCAAATTGGTCATCTTACTGAGGCAGTTAGGCAACGTGATCCAGGGAAGCTGCCTAGCTCTTCTAAGGAGAACCCTAAGGGCAAGGGGGTTGTATTCAGGGAGCACGCCCAAGCAGTAACCGTGTTGAGGAGTGGAAAAAAGATTGACAAGCCTTATAACACTCCTACGGTTACATCTCATAATTCCCCTTCCACACCTGACCCGACTTCCATCTCACCTGAGGAAGAGACACACCACTCTCCCTCACAAAAAATCACCCACAATGAGGATGTCGTCCTTCCACCACCCCTTTCCCGCCATGACGACCCCTCTACCCAGAAGTCGAGGGTGCCCTATCCAGAGCGCCTATCTGCTCTTGGGGAATCTTCTGTTGGCTTGTCTGGAGCTAAGGATAGGACAGAAGAGATTATGGATACTTTTAGGCAAGTCCAGATTACTTGCCTCTGTTGGAAGCAATTAAACAGATTCCGTCCTATGCCAAGTTTCTGAAGGACCTGTGCACCCAGAAGTGCCGATCTAGGAAACAGGTCCAAACCAAGGTCATCCTGCCTGACCATGTTAGCTTGGTTCTTCAGCATGGAACACCCCCCAAAATGAAAGACCCAGGGGCCTCGTATATTTCAGTGGTTATAGGTAACCAACACATTGACGAGGCTCTGCTTGATCTGGGTGAGGGGGTAAACATTCTACTGAGCTTTGTCTATGACCTTTTGGGAGGAGGAAAGCTGAAGCCTAGTCCAGTAATCCTCCAGGTTGCAGACAGGTCACTTAAGACACCGCGGGGATTGTTGGAAGATGTCCTTGTGAGAGTGGAGGATTTCTTCTTCCCCGTTGACTTTCTGGTACTTGATACTGACCCATCTAATAAGCCCACAAAGCTGTCCATTATTCTGGGATGCCCCTTTTTGGCCACAGCCAATGCCTCTATAAATTGTAGATCCGGGGCACTTAAATGGGCTTTGGGAACAAGAAGATCCGGTTGAATGTTTTTGATACTTACAAGCAACCTGGATTTGAAGATTGTTCTCAGATTGAGGTCGTTGATGAAATAATTGAAGAGACTACTGCAGCACTCTTATGTAGAGATCCCCTTTAGAAGGTCATATCTCAGGACCATCCCTCGATTATTAAAGAAAGGAAAATGCCTGAACTAGAAGAGTTGCTGGGGATACACACTGAGTCTCTGTCCCCACCCTAGACTGTGAAGGTAGATCCGCTGCCTGAGGCGGGGACATCTCAACTAAGACCCTCAGTCCAGAAGGCTCCTGAATTGGAGTTGAAACCCCTCCTGAGCACATTGAAATATGCTTTCCTTGGCCCTAATAACATGCTCCCCATTATTATCTCGTCTGCATTATCTGAATTGCAGGAGGGAGCTCTGCTTGAGTGTTTACAAAGGCACAAGGAAGCAATTGCCTGGACAATTGCTGATATTAAGGGTATTGATCCCTCTCTTTGCATGCATCATATATACATGGACGAGTCCGTGAAACCTTTCCGAGACATGGAGAGAAGGCTCAATCCTAATATGCGGGAGGTTGTTAAAAAGGAGATTCTGAAACGGCTGGATGCAGGGATTATCTATCCCATTTTAGAAAGTAAATGGGTCAGTCCGATTCACGTAGTTCCGAAAAAGGCAGGAATCACTGTGGAGGAGAATGACCAAGGAGAACTGGTGACCACTAGGCCCTCAACTGGTTGGAGGGTCTGCATTGATTATTGCCGTTTAAACACGGCTACCCAAAAAGACCATTTCCTCTTACCATTTATCGATCAAATTTTGGAACGATTGGTAGGGAACAAGTGCTTTTGTTTTCTTGAAGGGTACTCTGGGTACAATCAGATAGCCATTTTTCCTGATGATCAGGAGCGTACCACCTTCACGAGTCCTTATGGCACTTTTGCGTTCCGCCGTATGCCATTCGGGTTATGTAACGCTCCTGCCACTTTCAAACGTTGTATGATGGCTATCTTTTCTGATATGATAGATGAGTTCGTTGAAATTTTCATGGATGACTTCTCCATTTATGGCTCGTCGTTTGACCTATGCCTTTCGCACCTTGATAAAGTCTTAACCCGTTGCGAAGAGGCAAAGCTGGTGCTTAGCTGGGAGAAAAGCCACTTTATGGTCCAGCAGGGCATTGTGTTAGGGCATATAGTTTCCGAGAGAGGATTAGAGGTGGACACCGCAAAAATCGATTCCATCTCTAAGCTTCCATTGCCCGCCAATGTTCATCAGGTTAGATCTTTCCTTTTCCATGCTGGATTTTACAGGCGCTTCATTAGAGGCTTCAGTAAAATCTCTAAGCCACTCTGTGACCTGTTAGCAAAGGATGTCTCCTTCGATTTTGATGATAGATGTGGCGAGGCTTTCCAAGCTTTGAAGAAAGCCCTCATTACCGTGTCGATTCTCCAAGCACCAGATTGGACCCTCCCGTTTGAGCTTATGTGCGATGCTTTTAATTTTGCAGTAGGAGCGGTCTTAGGTCAAAGGGTTGATGGCAAACCTCTATGCTAGCGGGCTTAGAGGTGGCCTGCGGAGGTTGCCGGAGCGCCTCCTGTTGAACACGAAGGCGGAGCGGCTGCTGCAGGGCAGGCGGCGTTGGCGTGCGCGCGCTTGCAGTGAGGAGGTGAGCAGAGGCTGGAGCGCAAAGCCAGGCGTGCGGGAGTGCAATTTGTAGGTGGGCGGAGGTACGTGCGCGGGCAGATGAGAAGCCGCTGTGAGGGGGAGGCGGTCTGCACGCAGTGCCTGTAGTTGGCTGCGTGCGGGCTTAGTGAGGGCGGATGAGAGGGCGCTGTGGTTTTGGCCGAGCGTCTGTGGGCACTTGCAGTAGGGCGCGCGCCTGCAGCGAGGGTGGTGAAGGTGGATGAGGCGGCTGCTTGGTGAGGAGCGTGCGCCTGCGATGAAGGGGCTGGAGAGGGGCGCTAGGCATTGGAAGGAGGATGCGCCTGTGGGCGCGCAAGGTGGAGCGGTGTGCGCCTGCGGGCGCCTGCAGGGGCGCGGGTAAGGTGAGGATAGTGCCTGCAGGGCCGGCTGGAGATGGGTGAGCGGGTGGTTGCTAAGGCGGATGGAGATCTGGTGATGGCGGGTGCGGGTAGAGGTGGGGTGAGCGCCTGCAGCAGGGGGCGCTGGAAGGAAGGATGCACCTGCTGTGGCGTGGGTTCTGTGCTCGCGGTGAAGGCAGATGCGGTGATTGGAGAGGTGGCTGGAGATGGGCACACGCCTGCGGGTGCGCAAGGTGGATGGTCTGGTGATGCTCGCTCAAGCCAAGGTGCACTCTGGATCCGCAGTGTCCGCTGGGTAGTTCCCTGCAAGGAGGAAGATGAAGATCCCCGTTCTTCTCTCCACCTCCTCTCTTTAACTCCTCTCTCTCCCCGTGTGCGCCAATCAAGGATTTCCAAATCCCTTTTCTGTTTTCAACCGGCGGGCATTGGAGAAGAGTTACAACTGGCCGGAGGAAAGGGAAAAGACCCGCCGATTGTTGGGGAAATTTGCTCCCCAACCCTTGTTCTTCTTGAATATTATTCCTGCAAATAAAAAGAACATATTAAGTTATAGAATAAATATAAACCTAAATCATGATGCATGCAACCCTTCTATAACTTAATATCGTTATTTACAAACCTAAAAGATATAATTAAAGTTACTTAGGCGTAATATTAGTCCATTAAAATGGACTCATCAATCATCAGCCATATCTAGCTTTTTTTAGTCATATTCCATTAATAAATGCTCTTACATAACTGCTAAAGGACCGTAATTCACTGCACATCCTTTCTGAGAGTTTAACATGAAACCAGAGTTAAAACAACAATTTTACCATCATATCATGAATGCAAAACATCCGTGGGTTTTCTTAGGGGTTTATTAAAGGTTAAATATGCATTAAAGTCTAACAAGAGGATTCATACAGATCGAAACGAGTTTCACGCATTTCAAGAATTAAATGACATCTGAAATCCTAAAAATAGACCCGCTTAGTTAACTGAGGTTCTGGTTAAGATAAAATTCACTTAAACCCCTATTAGCTAGATCCTAGCTTGATCATGCTCATTTCAATTGAATCCTAGCTAGATCTAGCTCATCCCAGCTAGATCCCAACTCAATCTAGCTGGATCAACTCACTCTTAGCTCTATTTAGCTCATCTCAGCTGAATGGTGGATCTAGATAGTTCACCTTAGCTCCATTCAGCTCACCTAAGTTGGATGGCAGCTCAAACTAGCTAAAGACAGCTTATCCCAGCTCCATTCCAGCTCTTCCAGCTTAGAAGACTTCACTGGAAGTTCAACCTGACTAGGACTAGCTACTGACATCAACTAGCTAGACTTGGTTAGCTGAAGATGATCTTAGCCAGCTCAAGTCCACCTCTCGGAGACCTATCTCAGCTCAACTTAGTTGAGCTGAGCTACTTGACTTAAGCTAGCTACTCCAGCTAGCTAGGTTATCTCCGGGAAGACCAGACCCAGCTCACCTCAGCTCATATTAGAAGAATCTAGCTCAAATTAGCTTGGTTTAGCTGCTACCAAAGAACTAGCTAGCTAAGCTAGCTACTGAGCTCTATTTCAGCTCCCTTCAGTAGACATCAGCTCTAGTGCAGCTCCTTCTAGCTACCCCCAGCTCTTCTCCCCTAAAGCCCTAGCTCTAAATGCCTCCAACCCTACTCCCTACTAGCTAAGCTAGCTAAGTTTGCTAAGCTTAGCTAGGAACCTCCTTGGCAATCCAACCTAACCCTAAAACCTACAAGTTAACTCCACCAAAAAGAGACCTAACCTAGTCCACCTAGCTCCTACTCCTAAACCCCCTTTTTTTGGCACCAACCCATTCACCTCCCTTCAACCCACCACCATCACCAAAGGGCACCACAAAAGTGGCACCACTTTTTCCCTCCAAAACCCTCTTCATCACCACCCTACACCTAACCCTACAACCCATCTCCACCTTCCACATAGCCACCTTCTAGAAAACCCCTTAGGTGGCGCCAAACCATGGCACCCCTCCATGGTTGGTGCCAGCTCTAAGTGCCCTTCCATGGCCATAACCACCCACAACCACCACCCATAAAGCCCCTTCACTTGGCACCAACCATCTTCCACCCTAAGATCCCCATAACCACCACTAACCACCTACCAAACCTAATCCTAGCCCTCCACATGTCCACGCCAACTAACCCCCCTCTCCACCTCCATATATACCCACCACAATCACCACCAAAAACCCATCTCTTCCATTAGTTAGGTCCACCATTCTTCCACCCCATCTCCACACCAAGGAAGGAGAGAAGAAGATCAAGGGGGCAACCAACCCGCCCCCTTGGTGCCTTCTTCCTCTCTCTTCTTCTCCCTTAGCCATGCCAAGGAGGAGATCATCTTCAACATCAAGGGGACGGCTAGGAGAGAGGAGGAGCAAGGTTGTTGACGCCCACCTTGGAGGATAGCTTGGAGGAGGACTACATCAAGGAAGAAGGAAGACCCTTTTCAAGTGCGAGGCAACTGCACTTAGAGCAAGGGCCATCCCAACTTCAACTAGAGGATCCTCCTTTCCTTTTCTTTATCTTCCACTCTACTTTTTCTATTAGCTAGTAGTTTAATGTTCTTGTAGAAGCATTCCTCTACCTATATTTGACTTTACTAGTAATACATAAGTTATTCGCCTTCCAATTTTCATGTTGTAGTTAGTGTGTTTTTCCATGTTGTTTTTGTAGTTGTAGTGTACACACTCTCCTCTTCTAATTACCCTAGGCGCACTTGCCTAGGGTGAGCTTAGAAGAGAGGACTCCATTCTTGTCACCTAGGGTTAGTTGTAGTATAATTAAGTCTTTGCATTTTGTTGCCTCAAACCCGATTGTTTTTGAAAAATATAAAAACAACAAAATCAAAAATCACAAAAAGAAAGTGCGGATTTGAGAGGTGAGAGGGAGAGCCATTCATGTGATTAACAAATCCGCTTTCTTGGATGACCCTAAATACTCCACTGTCTAGGTATTATAAATTTAAGAGTTGATTGTGGATTTATGCATCTCAACGACACTATTTCATATAATTAACAAACCACATATTTTTCACATCAATTGGGTGATGGATCTTCAAAGAAAATCAATAAACATTTTTAGTCTACTGAACCCTTGGACAGTTAGTAGGGAGTTGGGCAAACTATCTTCTATTAGGTCCACCTAACATTTGTGAGGTGAAAGTAGAGTGACTACTGGTGCGCTAAGTCTAGTGCAATGACTCTTAAGTTTTGGATAATTAGATGATGATACCTCAGATTTGGGCATAGTTTTCATTCTCTGTTCCTGGGTGCAAACATTGTGTGTGAATTCCTGAGAGTCACCAAATAAGGCAGATACACAGAGATTGAGTTCTAATAAAACTATGATTATGGCGGATGGTTACGATCGTCCTTCATAGGGTCCTCGGCTAAAGGAGGGAAGTAGTGTCAATGGTCAGAAATATGCTTGTCCTATCCATTCCTTTCCGGTGACGAGAGTAGGCACTTCCACCAAATAAGCCACACAATATCCTTTTGAACATCATCATCCCCAATGATGCTTCATGAATAAAAGTTTGCATTGTATTGTATTGGTAGTTAGAAAAAAAAAGGAAAGAGAGAAAAATAAAAGATATATATATACAAAGAGGAGAAAAATATATATAATAATAATAAAAAAAGTTCAAGTTTATAGCTTTGTCTTTGTGTCATTTTTCATCTTATGTTGATGTCTTTGAGGTAACAAAAACACCTATTGCGATCCACCAAATATGACCCATGTTTATAGAGGATTCGTCGTTGTTTAAGAGATGCATCGTAGTATAGGACAAAATCGCTCAAAATAGATAATACTTATACTCGAATGGAAGTCCGAGGCCATTTGCTGGGAGCAAATATGGAATTTACGCACCAATCTCAACAAATAATGTAAATGAACACAATTAATTACTCAAAACTAATATTCAATGTATAACATGAGTATGTGAAGGATTTAATGAGGCAAAAAGACATCTAAGGCAAAATAATGGTGATTTGAATCACCAATTATTACCTTAGATACACATATAATAATTACTTGATCATCTAAATAAATGAACAGTATCAACCATGCAAACTTTAGTGAACAGTGCACTCCATCAGATGATAGGGCACTCAATCAGACGGCTTAAGTCAGCGTTGCTACAGTGCCAAGAGGACACTGTACTTCTTCTTCCTCTTCTCTTCTTTCTCTACTCTACTCTTCTTCCTTCTCTTCTTCTTCTTCTTCTTTCTTTCTCTCTTTGACTTCTGTTTCTTTTCTTCCTTCTCTTCGTCGGCCCTTTTGATGCACAGGGGGGAACCTTATGAAATTGGCTAAGTGTTAGCCAATCCACAACAGAGCAAAACCCCCCTTAACCCCACGCTCTCTCTCCTTTTCTCTCTCTGGGTTTCCACCTTTCTTCCGCCTTCACAAGGTCATGCACGATACCAGGTTATCAGGTAATCGGTCTAGAGCGCACCCGAGACCAGGGCTGCCAGTGTGGGGTAGTAGCTGATGTGTGCACGGGCATAGGCAGGTAAACGGGTCGGAGCCAGGCCCACATGATGTGTGTCACAGGCGAGGTGGGAGTGGGTAAGGAGGACCTCACCCTCATGTGTTAGGTGGCGATAAGCCGTATGCAGAAAAACGTAATAAGGTGCTTCACTTGGTTGCCCATTTCTGGGTGGGCCTAAATCCCACTGCCTTCGCGTGTGCAGCTACGGATGACGTTCTTCAGCAATTGGACCACTGCTGCAGCTTGGGGTCTTTAATCCAAGACCTAGAGCAGATCCTGGGACGTAGCCGCGTCACCTAAAGGTGGCGCCTGGAGCTGCAGGTGACGAAGAGAGCTTCAAGCTTCGTTCGAGCTCGTCATTAATGACGCTGGGGACCTGTTGACTTGAAACATAAAGAACGACCTTTCGGCCCTGTCAAATGAGTTCAGGAGCTCTACTGTGGGATGGTGAATGTGGTGGTGTGCATTGTGTGGCACGAGGATGCGTGTAGGTGGCTGGCGAAGTCGTAATAGGTTGGAGAAGATGGGTTTGTTCGGGGGCATGTTCAGGTGGACGGTGGAGCAAAATAGGAGAGGGGTTTGATTGGTGGAGTTGTTGCAAAGGTTTTGGGGTGTTTGGCCAGGCGGATGGAGGGGTATAGCGATAGGAACGCTTCACTGGAGGAGTAGCTGGAGACAGGGAAGATGAGAGTGATAACGTGTGTCGAGGGGATATTTTTGGGATTTTTGGGGTGTGAAACTAACTTAAGGATCTAAAGAAGCTAACTGACCCTAATCTAATGGATGAAGGGGGGAGAACGACACCGGTGTTGATAGGCTGACTCCAGGGAAGAAAGAACTCCGGTGGTAGGATGGCGACGACGACGGAGATAGAGCGACGACGGCTGGTATTGCTTGACGTGGAGGAAGGTGAGGAAGAAGAATCCGCCATCGGTATTGCAATTGGATGACGAGGATAGGCAGAGGGAGTAGCCGGAGCTTTTCGACCGGAATAGGAGGGAGGAAATAAGGGTAGATCCGGCTGAAATCAAGCTTGGGATGGATGGCATGTACTGGGGTTTCTTTTATAGGTCTCTAGAGGGTGATTAGAGCTTGGGAAGCAAGCTTCCCAAGCTTGGAAGGCTGTCGGAGTTGGAAGCTCATGAGATACCCAAATCTCTTATGCATTCGCATGAGAGATTGGGAAGGTTTTGGGGCTCAAGACCATATTAGTTGGAAAGGGGATTTCCTAAAGAGTCTCTGGTTTAATTTTAAGAAGGTTTGATTGATTAATTAAGGAGAACTCTCCAAATGAAGCTCGCTGGAGTAGGATTCTTGTGAGATAATGGTGGAAGGACCCATTTGTAAAGAATGATGATAAAGTTATGGACCTTTTTGTAAAGAATTCGAAAGATAGGGGCATGTGTGTGAGAGAAAAGACTCAAATAGGATCAAATTGCAAACTAGGTCAAGATGATCCCAGAATGGGCCTAAATTTTGGTACAAAGCTAATTTTGACCTAAGAAATTCAATGGTGATGTTAGATTTGATTTTTGACCACGTTTGATTGGAGAAATTTCATAATTACCCAAATTAGGGCAAAAGTCTGTATGTGGCTCTATTTTATGTCAAGACGGGTTCTGATGGTCAAATTGAAGGTACTAAACCTTAGAGAATATTTTTATATGAATTTTAGAGGGTTTATGTGGATTTTATCCTTACTAGAACCTCGGTGAATTAAGCAGATCTGTTTTTAGGGTTTTATATGTCATTTAATTCCTGAAATGCGTGAAAACCCTTTTCTGTCTGTATGGACTCACTTGTTAGACATTTAAGACCATTTGACCTTTATTTAACCCCTGAGGAAACCCGTGATTGTACTGCAATAGAGATATACTGTTAAAATTGTAGTTTTACCCTTATTTTCTTGTTATTCTCTCAGAATGATTATGCAATGAATTAGGGCTTTCTAGCGGTTATGTAGGGGCATTTAATGATGGAATATGACTAAATAAAGCTAGATATGGCTGATGATGATGTTATCATCAACCCATGACTACTTTTTCAATATTTTTGGTTGTCCAAATACTGGCTGAGAAATTCTAACTTAGTTATAGGGTTATTAGAACTTTAATTCATGTGTGAATGCCATGTGAGGCCACCAAACGTAGAGTACGTTTATAAAATCTGGTGAGATTTGTGTTCCTAGAAAAAAAGAAAAGAAAAGAAAAGAAAAGAGTGAGCGCAAAGGAACATTAAGAGAGCATAGTTTTGTTTAGCCTTTCTCTGGGTTGACTCATTTTATAGTCTTGAGATTTAGAGTCTGCAGTAGTAGACTAGATGTAGCACCAAATGAGTATGAGCCACCAAATACGAATCCATTTGACTCAGTATCTTCTACCTAAGCCAAAAAAAGGGTCAAATTACATATTATTCTCTGCTTTATCCCTAAGGAAAGAAGTTGTCTATCCTAATAGAATCTTTACCAAGGGTTAAGTACGAACTTTAAATGTAAGTTGGCTTTTCACTTGGATCCGTTACCTAGGCTACCATCACTTCACATTTGTCTGGATCTCTAAACGTTTGGAATAAGAAAAGAAGAAATCTTTTTGATACATCATTAACCTTGCATTCATTTTTTGCTCGAGACTAGCAAAACTTAGGCATGGGGGCACTTGATATGTCCACTTTAGTGGACCATTATTTGTCTTAAGTACTCTTTAATTATGTGTTCTTAGTTTCAATTAATTAGTAGTTAAATGATAATTCACCTTAGTCTGTGTATAATTTTATGCACCAATTTTACAACATATGATTATGATGATCTGTATGGTTGGATGCAGGCTGGGTGCAAGAGTCAGACATCCATTCTGCTTTTATAAGACGTCTGGAGCTCAGATTAGACATATGTAAATGGTGTCGGACCCGGATAGGTTGTTAATATGGTGATTTTGTCGCTGAAGTGTGTATAGTGGTTAACCTAAATCGGACCTAACCATCTCTTTACAAAATTTTTAACCTGGCCTAGTTGATTTTATCTTGGTCACTTTTAGGCCTAGGGTCAAACTCAGGGAAGTGGGGTTACGAGTCAAGTTTCTACGCCTTTCCTACAATGAATCTCTTCCGTTCGTTTATTGTGTTTTTGGTGTTTTTCTGTATAGATTTTTTTTCTGATAATCTTGGTCCTTGAGGCACACCCTCAAAATTAGGTTTTTGGCTCTGAGCCAAATTAGGGTTCCAAAATGGGTCTTCCTATTCGTAAGATGGAGTACCTGCAAGTCAAAGATTATCTTTTCTCTTTTGTATATTTTTTTTATCTTTTTATGGGCATGCAAGAGAAATAGAAATAAAGTAACTATAGTATATATATGTCTATACTATATATGTATAAAGGGGTGGGGGTGGAGGCGACGATGGAGTGTAGCACGGTGTCGAGTCGGTCGTCGTCTAGAAAGGCGCAACCAATAGGACGAGGTGCCGCGTGGAGTGTAGGATAGATGGTGGAAGATGAGTGTGACCACGCTTTTTGTATACGGGTATATTAGCAACTGGTGCAGATATTCCCGCAATACCACGTATGGTAAGTAACGTGAATATATATATATATGTGTGTGTGTATATATGTAAATATATCTATATGTATATATGGTTATAAATATATAGGTATATATATATGTATGTATATATATGTATATATATATGTATATATATATATGTATAGATAGATATATGTATAGATATATATATATATGTATATATATGTGTATAAGTATGTATATATAACTATATAGGTGTAAATATATATATATATATGTATGTATGTATAAAGTATATGCGTATATGTATGTATATATATATATATATATATAAGTATATAGATGTATATATATATATATATATATGTATGTATGTATGTATATAGACTAATACATATTTATATAAGTACTAATATATGTATATATATATATATATACACACACACACATACACATATATACTTACATATATACATATATTTATATATATATATATACATATATCTATATACTTATATATATATATCTATATATATAAGTATATAGATATATGTATATATATATATAAATATATGTATATATGTAAGTATATATTTGTATGTGTATATATATATATATATATATATATGTATGTATGTATGTATGTATGTATATATGTATACTAATACTTAGTTATATAGATACTACTATATATATAGATATAAGTAAATATGTATATAAATATATGTATATATATCAATATACATATGTATATGTATATATATATATGTATATAATAGTGTATAGGTGTGTGTGTGTGTGTGTGTATGAAAGTGTGAGTGTAGGTGTGTAAGTGTTGGTAAAGAGAGTGAGAGAGTGCTGTGAGAGAGAGAGAGAGATAGGGCGCTGTTGGAGTGAAGACGCGCAGGTTATGACGTCTGAAGCTGTGGAGCGTCGTCTGGTCCATGCGCGCACAGGCATGTATGCGCGCAGAGAAGCGCGCGTGGGAGTGAGCGCGGGGAGAGGAGAGGTCGCAGTGTACAGCGCTGCGCGGAGAGGCGTATGCGGGCGAAGGAAGTGGGCGGGTGTGTGTGATGCCGACGCACGCAGACGCGCGGGCTGGCGTTGGAGCGGGCGCGGGAGGTAACGCGTGCGCGGGCGAACAGCAGTAGCGACGCGTCGGGTGACCGGATAAATGAGAAGCTTACCGGTCACCCCATTGTAGCCACAGTGTTCCGCAGACTGGCGTGAATAGTGGCTACAGTGTATGGTCGAGCTGCGCGGCCACTTGCTGCAGGTGCTGTGAGTACGGGCGGCTTGCGGTTGGCACGCGCGGGCTGGCGCGCGCGGAAGAATGTCTGCACCGGCCGGTGGCCTGCGGGCGTAACGTCGCGATAGAGCACGCGGAGAGGTGCTGCTGGCGTGCGTGGTGGAGGGCGAGGGTGACCTGCTGCTTGCGCGGTGCTTGCGGGTGTTCGCTGGAGGGTGCGTTGAAGCTTGGCCGGTCGTGGCAGGGCATGCGGTGGCCGGCTGCGGGTGGGAAGGCGAGTGCAATGCGAAGAAGCGGGAGGCAGTGGCGCCTGCAGGTGCACGTGGAAGGCCTGCGTGCGCTGCTGCCGCCTTGCTACTGCTGCTGTAGGGCTTGGCCGGCTGCTGCAGGGCGTGAGGTGGCCGGTTGAGCTTCACAGCTTGAAGCTTTGGTGTAATGGCGGAAATGGCGTGGAAAATGAAATAGGGAAGGAGGCCACCATGCCCACCGGCTCTTGATGAGCTGGGCGATGGTGGTTTCACGGTGGTGGGTGTGCACCACAGTGAAGACTCTTGCCCGCAGAGTGGCTCCTCTGAGGAGGAGGTCCTGCGTATGGAGGGAGAGGGGAGGGGACGGCCTGGAAGTGAGCTGCTGTGTGGGGTTTTGGCGTGGAGGACCAGGCTGGCTGCAAAGAAGAAACCGCCCTCTTTTTGAAGAAGAGGAGAACATGCACAGCCATGCCTTGGCTGTGCATGGCTCTGCATGGGGCTCGGCAGGGAGTGGTTGTGCAGGTGATGGTGAGCAGGATATGGTGTGAGGAAGAGGCCACCATGCATTGCAGCCGCGGGAAGAAGTCAAATAAAAATGGAAAAAATAAAAAGATGGTGAATTTTGCAAAGCAGCACTTGAGGAATACGTGAATTGCGAGGCCATTTTATTCACTCTCCTCCCCTTTCAATTAAATGCATGCATGCATGTATTTTCACAAATGCGACTATGGAACCCTAATATGCACTGGTAATGCTAGGAAATAGCACAAGACGACACAATTGTAGGTGTATTTTTACGTTGCAATCAGTAAACTGCCCTTGTAGACTCCCTGATGTCTACCCTTTTTAAGACGTCTAGAACTTGGTCTGGACATCTGATGACATTATCTCTAGGATTATTTTGCCATTCCAACCACTCGTGATCTTGGTCGAGTGGTTGGAGAAGCTTGCAGCCGAAGGAAAACAGAAGGAGTTTTTAAAGCGCAGGAACAATCATCTTCTTCCTCCGATTCCACCAACACCACTGTGGAACATGCGTAGACCATGATCCAAGCGTGATGTGGACCACCTCCTCTACCATTGTGAACCCACCACGATCGGCCGTGCGGTGACCACACACGGCCCCATCATCGTAAGCCTCCATCGTGAACATCACACCATCGTTAGAACCACCCTCACAATCTTCTCTTTCCCATCACCGTAGGCCACCATCTTCCCCTTCTCTCAACCTCACTGTGCCCTCACGACTTTCACCACCTCCATGCATCCCTTCATCTCCTTCTCCTCCGTTTCCTCTTCTTCCCCACTGTTTCACCATCACCAAGAACCCAACAACCCACCACTGCGGCCATACCTCCACGCAGCAGTGGCTCAACCATCGACCGCGCCTCACCTATCAACGTCGACCTTTGAGGATTGATGATGGGGACGAGGAATCCAATACAGACCATGTTGAGAAGCCAATCTGAGGTTAGAAATAAAAAGAAAAGAGAGAGAAAACTCTCCAAACAAATAAATCCTCTGTCTCTCTCTTACAAAAATGCACGGTAATCTAAACCTAGGATAAAAATGTCTCAAGCACGGGTGATTAACCGCGGAGTCCAACGAACCGTAGGATAGTTTCTGCGGACCTTAAAAACCTTTGCGGGGGACTGAGGCTAAAGCGGGTCAGGTCCGGATTTTGGTTGATACTTGAGTACCTTTAGGCTTATTGTCAGCATTCTTTACTTAATCAAAAGAAGAAGAAAAACACTTATCATAACTGGTAACAGACACTCAGGGTCTAGAACAGAAGTTAAAACCTTGAAATTTTGCTTGGTGACTTGCAAAAGCTAGGCATGGGGGTATGATGAGAGTCTCATCATGAGCCCTAACTAGCTCAGTTTGACCTATGAAAGAGAATAAGAGCTCCTACATAACCTGGAGAAGGACCTAATTCAAGGAATTAATGTTTTGAGAAGAAAATATGAAACAAAGTTTAAAACTGTAATTTTACCATTGCAGTACATAAATGGGACTTCTCAGAGGCAAAAGATAAGTCATATGGTCTGAATAAGATAAAAAGTGGGTTGGTTCAGTCAGAAATGAGTTATTGTGCAATCCAAGAATTAAATGACATTTTGTAACCCTAAAATAGACTCGCTTAATTCAAAAAGGTTCTGGTCATAATAAAAATCAACTAAATCCTCTAAAATTCATGGAAAAATATCCCATAGGGTTTAGAACCTTCAATGCAGCCTTTGGAACCTCTTTTGACCTAGATTGGGGTCTCAGCTCATTATTTGACCTAATTTGGGTTTTTGTGTAAAATGTCCAGTCAAACGTGGTCAAACCTAAAATTCAAATTCATCATTGGATTCCTTAGGTTCAAATTAGGTTTTTACCAAAATTTGGACCTAAGGGGAGGTCATCTAAACCTACTTTGCAAAATAGTTCACCCAATTACATTCTGGCCTCTAACTTTTGAAAACTCTTGCGCAGACCCCCCTAACTTCCTTGTCACTCTTACAGTCAGGTCCCTCCACCATTAATGAGGAGAAATCTTACTCTGACGAGGAATGGAGGGGGAGTACTCCCTGATTCCTCAGAGATCTCCTAGATTTGGAAGGGAGATTCTTTAAGGAATTCCCTTCCATTTGAGTGTGATTTCAATATCTGATTTGCTCCCAATCTCTTGTGCGAAGGCTCGAGAGATTTGGGTATCCAATGGATTCCTTCTCCAGCGAGTACTCTCACACTTGGAAGCTTGTCTTCCAAGCACAAGTGCCCCTGCCAGCATCTATAAAAGGATCCTCAACCCCAGCCGCATCTCTTCAGCTCGACTTGGCCGGAGAATCACCCCAATTTCATCTTCTTCTCCTTCAGCCAGAAGTCCAGCGAGCTCCGGCGAGCCCCCCTCCTCTTTCTCGTTGCTCTGCCACCATACCAGTGGTAGAGCCACCTTCACCACCTTCCTCCGCATAGCACAACACCCATGCGTGCACCTCTAGACCCTTCGTCGTCGCTGCTCTCTCTCCACTGGACACCGTCTTCTCCGGCGACAGCAGGTACAACCAGTAGCCACCTCTCCCCCTTCATCCACTTAGTTAGGTTAGAATTACTCCTCTCTATCCCCTCTTAAATTCCCCTCTCTCTATTTTCCCTTTCGACCCCTCGCAGCCACTAACCACCGCCATCTTCTCCATCTCCTGCCACCCACCGGCAAGGCGCCTCCACCGCTCCACACCTCCACACACCTCGCCAGACACCTCACCACCTCCACCATCATCCATTGATCACCTTCCGCCCATCCACTGACCTCCATCACTGCCCTAAACACCCATCGAACAAACCCATAAGCACGGCCATAGGGTGACCTAGGCACGCATGCCTAGGCTGCCCTGCGGCCTGCCACCCACCATATCACCTTCGCCAAGATGGGGCGAAGCTTCCCATGTGTTTTAATGGGGCTGCAAGGCCGTGTTTGTGTGTGTCAGATCAGAGCACCTGCTGCCATTGAAGCACATAGTAAGAAGGTCGCGAGCTTCATCCCAGGTTGCTACTATCCAGGTAAACTAGCCCAGGTGATGCACGATGTGGGTGTGCACGTCTCCAGCCAAGTGAGTGGCTCTGTAAGGAGCCCTGTTGCTACAATTAGGCGAGAAACTTCTTGCGGGCGTGAGTGCAGAAGTGGGTGGGACATTTAGTCCCACCTCGTGAACGCACGAGTGCGGAGTGTAGTATAAGTTGTTTTTGTGCTTTCTTCTAGTCGCCTCAAGTCACACAGGGGTGAGGTCCCTTTCCCTCATGCCTCGTCCGCGACCTGCCCCCACGAATCTAGCACCCGACCCGTTTACCTGAACCTAGCACTCCTCGCTCACCACACCCACGTCGGTGTGTTTGGACCCAGGCGTGCACTTGAACAGACTACCCAGCTCTGGGAGAGCGTACCGAAGAGAGAAATAGAGAGAGAGAGACACGGGGGAGGGTAGGGGGTAGGTTTTGCTACGTGGTGTTGTGCAGGGAAGAAGAAGAGAAGAGGAAGAGGAAGGCACAATTGAGCAGAGGGAAGGATACTTAGCTGCAGAAAGGAAGAAGGAAGGCCAAAGAGAAGAAGAAAAAGAGGAGAGCTAAGGAAATAGTTGAAGAAGGAAATCAAGGCAAGGAAGGAAAAGGAAAGGAAAAGGAAGAAGAAAGGTAGAAGCCATGGGAAGGAGCAGCTGTAACGAACGCGCGCTTCAGACATCTTTTAAGACGTTTGGGAGGTGGCCCAGACGTCCGACCAGACGTCTGGAACCACTTCCAGACGTCTGGGAATCGGTTATTTTTGGCACGTGCGATTCGTCTGCACGCCTGAGCGCGCAGACCTGCGTACGCTCTCTCTCCCTCTCTTTTTCCCTCTCTCCTGCAGCCGCAGACCCACCCCGTCCCGCTCTCTCTCTCCTCCTCGCGCGGCCTTAAAAGGCCACGCCCTCCCCCTCACTCCCGTCACCTCCGCCCCCTTCCTCTTCTCCTTCCAGTCGGTGCGCGAGAGCGAGCGCGAGTGAGCGGCAGCGGCGACAGCCGCGGCGGGTGCGGGAGGAGGTGCTGCGCGGGGGAGGAGGCGTCGGCCGTGAGGGCTTGAGCCTGCCGGGGCAGCGGGAGCCAGCCGGCGGGGGCACAGCAGACGCGGGGTGGCACGGAAGGCCTGCTGGAGCTCGAACAGCAGGCGGAGCACTCGCAGCGCGGCCGTGCGTTGCGAGCGGAGGGCGGGTGGTGCCCTGATTCTGGAAAATTTTCCAGAATCAGACATCTGGGATTCCAACCAGACGAAGGGGAAGACGTCTGGAGGACTGTCCAGACGTCTGAAAGGTGAGTTATTTTCATACCTTCTTCCTTTCCTACGACCGTCCGTATTGAGAGAGAGAAATGGGTACGCGCAGGTTCGAGGATTCGCATCCAACGCGAATCAGACGTCTGTCTGCAGTGCCAGACGACGGGAACGACTTCTAGACGTCCTGGGTGACCATCGGACGTCTGGGAACTAGGCCAGATGCCCCTGCAGGCTTCTGGACGTCTGAGAGACCACGCAGAGCAAAGGTAACCCCTGATCCACTTTTTAAGACGTCTGGAATAAGTTCCAGACGTCTGATTTTGCACTGTTTCGTCGTTTTCGACCCGTTTAGGGCCCGTTCGGGTTCCGTTTTCCGCGTTTCGAGTTGCGTTCTTTTCGGAATTAAATCCTCTACCTGTCTACAGTAGCTGTATACTATTTTGAGAAATTCCTTGTGTTTGATCCTTGTGATAGGACCCCGTTCCGTTGTAGTCTTGGTGGTTGCGGAGGCACGCGGGATTCCCGACCATGCCCCCAGTTCGCCTGTTGTAACCGGTAGAGTGGCATTTAAGTTTATTAGCATAATCTGTTAAATTATGGAACCATAAATAGAACCTAGGACATTGCATGAATCCTAGGAATGAGAAACGAGATTGAATGATAGATCCTAGGGTGTTGCATAAATCCTAGGGCTGGAAAACTAGATTGTATGATAGATCCTAGGGTATGACATGAATCCTAGGATGGGAAAACTAGTGGAATATGTGAACACTACAGTCTTGAAAATGTAGAAAAGAAATAATAGCTGCCTGTAAATTTGTTTAAACAGCTGCCTGTTATGAATAAATGAACATGATTAAGAATATGGGATGTATGAACGTGAAACTGGAAAGGTGAAACCGGAATGCGCTGAGTTAAAGAGCTGGAACCCTACGGGGAATTAGGAGTAGAACTCCTGGAAAGTGAATGGAATAGAATTGGGGAAGTGAGCTGGCCCTTGAGTACGGAGTACCAAGGAGAGCGACTGTCCCCCTGTTTAGTGCAGAGCGGAGCCAGCCGCCCCAGGGACCCGGGGTTAGGACTGGCCACTCTGTACCAACTTGCTGGCCCTCGTGTACGTAGTACAGAGGAGAGCTACTAGTGTAGGGAGGTACTAGCTACCCCACGGGCCCCGAGGTTCTCCTAGCCTCCTACACCGACTTGTTAGGCCCACTGGGGCAAACCAGGGTAGTCAGGCGAGGGTGCGCGGACTGTGGAGGGGCAATGCCCCTGTTTGGTTACTGTGGAGGGGTTGGACCCCTGTTACTGAGAGGGCTCTACCCTGTACTGGTTCCGTGCTGTGCTTTGGGCACACCCGTTAACGGAAACGACTGACCGCGTGCCAGTGCGGGTTAGCTACCCGTGCGTTTACCGCACGTGCCGTAGTCACCGTTACGTCTGTCAGTGACCTCGGGGTGGTTGACTGAGAGTAGGATCACCACGGGGGACTCTCCCGGCCAGGAGAGCACCACGTGCTACTTCTACTATTCAGAAAAGACTGCAATCAAGATCGTTCCCACGAGGAACATTCGAGATCAAGTGAAGGATCTGAGAAATAGATAAATTGTGAAACAATAGAAAGACGTAAATAAAGGAAGAGAGAAAATTAAAACAGCTACTGTACACTTTACTGTTTCTTTTGTTTTAGTTGCTACTCTACTCAGCGTTTTGCTGACGTGTTACACTCGTTACCTTTCAGGACCAGGTGTTGAGCAGCCAGGGTCAGCGGCTGCAGAGGACGCTGGGCCGAGTAGGGTCCAGTAGAGTTACCACTGTTCTCTTGTACCACTTTCTTTTTGGTTCCACTGTAGTGAGTAGTTCTTGTTTCCGCTGTACTTTTCTTTACCTGCAGTTCATATTATGTTATGAATGTTGTTCTACTGTTGTGGTGGTACATACTGTAGTGGTTTCTTTCCTTACTACTGTATTTTCTTACGGTTAGTTATATTCATGTTGAATGTGGTTTATTTTACTGCTCTTTTGGTTACTTCCTCGTTGGACGACTAGGTCTTGGGTTTAGTCGAGTCGGTCCGGTTCTCGTGTCTCGTAGGGACTCGGGAATCGGGTCGTTACAGCAGCACTGTAGCAGAGGTGCGGCTGAAGAAGAAAAAAGAAGAGAAGTAAAAGAAGAACATGAGAGAGGAACATAAGAAAGAGCAGAACTAAAGAGACGAAGAAGAAAAGTGAAGAAGAAAGAAAGAAAAAATGAGAAGACTCAAGAAGGAGAAGGAAATAAGAACCTAAAAAGAAATATCCTTTTAAGACGTCTGATTCTATAATCAGACGTCCAATTTTTCTATTTTTGTTATAATTGATTCTTAAATACTTGCATTTATATTCTGAATTAAGTTTTGAGTAACTCTAAGTATTCAATTACATTATTGAGATTAGTGAATAAATTTCATTTGCTTCCTGTGTTCGACCTTGGATACTTAGGTTTTCAAGTAATAAATTCTTATTTGTTATCAACGCTTGGTCACCTATACTACAACGCGACTGACTTATACTCATCTAAAAAGCCCGACAAAGCGTTATAACACATCCATATTCAAATGCATTTAGAATTAACCTAGAATTGCATGCATTTGATTAGTTAATTAATTAGGTGCATTACCTACATTGTTTTAATTAACATAGAACTTAAGGATTTGTGTATAAATAAGCCTAATATTTTATTTTATTAATTCTTCTCCTTCTTCCCATAGGCAACCACTCCACTTCCTCTGCCTATGCATTCACTCTTCGCCAGCTGCCTGCACTCAAGATCCCATTCATGCAGGAGCGGGAGAGATGGATCTGGTTGGGGTAGTTGTGACTACAAGGGAGAGGAGGGGATAGCTGTGCTCGGGAGACACCACCCCACTCCATCACCGTGTACTCCACTCCACCACCGTGGTCTCCAAGGCTGAGCTCCACCACATCGTGGGCCAGCGAGGTTACAGCTCACCATGCCAATCTGGTGATCTTGGCCATCACCGTGCAACTACCAGATCTCCCTCCCTGTCCACGCACCATCAACACCAACACCATCTTCTTCTTCTTCTTCTTCTTCTTCCTTTTCCTCTGTTTTCAGAACAAGACCATCCCCACATTCTCCTTGCTGCACCTCCGCCCCACAGATGCAGCAGCGTGCAACCTCCTGTGCATGCTCCCTCGCCATTCCAGACCGCATGCCCTCCAGCTCCATCGCGGTAAGCGAGTGCATGCCCTTGCTGCGTGCACCGACCTCCATGCTCCAGTCCTTAGCGCACACCCACCAGTGCCCCTCAGCGCACCCACTCGCCTCCTGTACACGCCCACAGTCCCTGCAGCGTGTTGTCGATGCTCGCAGCAGCGACCGCATGTCCTCCAACCCACCGGCCCTCGCCTGCATGCGCAGAGCATGCTCTACGGCTGCTGCTCCACCTGCACGCAGTGTGCGCTCCCTCGCCGTTCCAGACTGCACGTCCTCCAGCAGCTCCGGCCGCGCACACCTCCAACGTACGTAGCAGGTAGTGCATGTGCCCCTTGCCAATTAGCCTCAACCACGCCCTCACGCCCAGCGCGCTCGCGTCTCCTCACCTTTGCGAGGTCCAACAGCAAATAGAGCTGCAGCCCTCCGCCACCCACCATCGACTTCTCTTCCGTTCTCTCATCTCCAGCCACCTTGCACCGAGCTACTACCGCCATCGAGTGCGGCCCAGACCGAAGGACCTCCGACGAGCTTCGTGTCTTCGGCTAAGCCTTCCTCATCGCGCACGGGGGAGGGGAAATCTTTCCCCTGTTTTGCATTTGATTTCTTATTACATTTCACTGCCATTGCAAAAGGAGAATTTTTGATTTAATAATATTATATTCGAGTGATTTTATATGAACCCCCTCATCTTTCATTGAAATGCAAGTTCAGTGATTACGTGAATTGTTATCCTAATTAGAAAGGGGTTTTTAGCTTGCTTACTTAGGAAAACTAATTGTGAACATTATTATTTTCAAATTTAGTGAGTCTTAATAGGTCATTGCTTCCTTGTGGACATGACCGGCTCTCCTGTGAGTGGTTTAATTTTAATTCTAATTATTTTGATTAGTCGATTTTCCACCACTTATAAATACAACGATAAATCTTCTTAATCATCATTTTTAAAAGCGAAAATCTACTCGTCAAATGGTGCCGTTGCCGGGGAGGCAATGGGCCTTTTAGACTTGCATTTATTTAATTATTTGTTCACATTTTATTTGTGGCATATTTCAATTCGATTATCTGTTTGGTGCGAGGTACGCGTATTTGGAGACATCTTGTCGCACCAGCCTCAAAGATCAGGTGATCCTTGACATCGTTGGTGGAGTTGCAACACTGGGAGAAGGAGCATCACGCCTGCCTCAGCAACGCCTTGGTGGACCTTGTTTCCACCGCTGGAGGAGATATTCGGAGGACCACATTTCATCTCGCCCATTTAGTTGTAGATAGTTTTTAGTTTTCATTCTTCTCTTTATTTTAGTACATTCATTTGGAAAACCCTTGTTCTGGGGTACATTTTTAGGGGTTTGTTCCCCGATTTTGTTTTAGGCCCGTGTTGGGTAATATTTTTTGGGAGCCTATTCCTTTTTCTATAGATCTAGGTTTTTATTTTATTTTATGGTTGTTTATCCTTTTCTTTGTTTGTGCATAAGTAGATATATGTATATATATATAAAATAAAAAGGCACGAGATACCTGTTAGAAGCTACCTGCCCCTAGGATGACCATTTAGGTGTGAATAAAAAGAATCTAGACTTGATTTTTTGCATTGCGTGCAATTTTGGATCATTGATTGCAGGAGGCAAGGTACGTTTTTTGGACTTTGCATCCATATTTGTTTACGCATTGCATGTGGACCCTAATTTCAAAGACCACCAAGGTTGATTTGAATAGATCTAACAAGTGGTCATATTTAATTTTTTTGAAAAAGGACTAATTAAAGGAAGGACATTTAAAAACCAAGGACCTGAATTTCAAACTTGGTGTGCAATTCAAAATTCAAAATCTTTTACGGTGTATGCACACTTATATCTCTTGTACCACAGCATGTGTTTAGACACTCCTTAGGTTTCGAACTGCTAGGACTAGAGCCTGTTGTTACTGGGGTCTAAAGTGACTCGAACTTTAGTTCAGAGGTGAAGTTGCCTCCAAACCTTGCGGATTGAGGGTAGTTAAGAAACACTGTGAAAGCAACGCTTCAAAGGAAGGGTTTGACCCTACTTGCATTCCTCTTTGCCATGTTTGGTGGTGACTAAACTTTTTGGGCTTTAGGGAGGATCACCTAAGTCTTAGTTAGGTCTTCTTAGGCGTATCGTAGGTCGACAAGTAGACATGTAACTGTTTAGATAACTTGATTTGTCACCTACAAGTGGACTTAAATCTTAAATGCCTAACTGATTAAAGACGTAAAAAGTCCTCTGATTTGTGTTTGTTTGGGGAATCTAATTGTGGTGTGAGTTAGAATGGACCACGTTGACTTTCATCCTTTCACATCTTGCCTACACCCTTACCCCCACTCTGCGAGCTTTGATCCCATACACTGAGATGGTCCATCCTTTGATGGACATAATGACAATCATTAGGATCCTTTTTACTCCTACTATAGGAGTATTGGCCTGGTTAAGCCCCAAATCAGTGAGCAGAACCTAGGAGTAGGATTTGCCTAGCCCAATATCCCACACACCATAGGAACACCCAACCCACCCTCCCTGATTGATTGCAATGGTTGGATAGAAACTCCTAGGTACTATAAGCCTGAGCCTGACTTCTATCCTGATAGAATGATGACCTCTCCTCCTTGAAGATGCAAATACAGAAAATGCAAGATGAAATGATTGAATGGTTAGGAGAATCTTCGAGAGTAGGCCAACAAGAAAAAGATGAAATTAGACACCCAATCTACCCCATTGAGAATGAAGTGCACCCCTCTATGCTAGATGCATCTCCTGTGGGAGAGCCACACCCTAAGTTGGAGGGAAATTTTGGGGATTATGTAAGGGAGAATAGCTACTTTTCGAGGATTGATTTTGAAACCTCCCCACTAGATGACACTTCCTTGAGAGGTCCACGCCTTAAGTGGGAAGAGGATATGCATGAAAGTAGCTATACATGGGATGAAGAAAGGTGGCAACCCGAGGAAGAAGATGATCAGGTTGAGTATCCACCTGAATTATATTGGAGTCAAAAGAAGGGAATGATGGTATCATTGGAAGACCTTGACCCCGATGATAGTATTTTCGTGACATTTGATGAAGTGGGTTGAAGTCAAGTTGTTAATCCCACCCTCCCTTCTGATCACGAGATGGAACTCAAGTCCACCCTTAGGGAACCTAACCCTGAAGAAATCCACCTATTTGAGGAGTCTGATGTTACCAGTGTAAACCATGTACCCCAGGTAGAGGGCCTTTGGGGATCTGCTGAGATTTTAGATGATTCTAGACTTAGGGTATATGATGAATCGTATGATGAGGAGAAGGATGAATTATATGAGGAACCTACATTCAAGATTTGGAGTGACACTAAGGGTGATTATGTCTTATTTGTAGAATTAGCCCCCGAGATGTCGCAAAGTTGACCAAATTGGGTTTCCTTAGCACACCCATTGATGATATCTCTCATGATAAAATAATGGAAAATTTGGAAGCAACTTCTGAGATTAATGTGGATTCACATATATACTTCGGGGAGGATTTGAGTAAAGAACAAGAACCCAGGATGAGATTGATAGGATAATCCCTAGATCTGTTGCTTCTAACCTACCTTCATTTGATTCGGAGTCACCCTCTGATTCGCCTATGTCTGAAGGCAAAATTTTGACTCCGTACCTTGAAATGATCACTAATGAAGAGCAGGTAGATACTTGTGATATTACCAGAGGTGTTAGGGATGCGATTGAGGAACTGGAAAGGTTCTTAGGTATGGACATTGAGCCAACTTGACCTACCTTAGATCTTATGGTCATTCCGCAACCTCGAAACTTAGACACGCTAGACAATCCCTGGCTTAAAGACATGCTCACTACTGTTTTGATCGGGGGCCTTAACAAATCAATATCTCTTGTAATGGGTTACCGGGTATGGCTTGATGCTTTCTATGGTTAGTCCATCACCCTGGGGGTTTATTTTTGCACCATTCCTTCCCCATTCCTTTTGGAGGATCCTTGTCATCCTCCCCCTACCCCTTTGGAGGTTGTTATGCTAGTTTATCCTTTAGAACCTCCTCTGGTGACCTGGGATGATTTCATTCCCATCCTGGTTGGACGAGCATTTGCTATCGGGATTCGTCATCTACTTGCCAACATCCTAGGTTTACCTATTTTCTAGGCCAGCATTACTTTTCTCATTTTTAGGGCCTATTTCTGCGATCCTTGAACCTGATTTGCAGATTCTTTGGCTACTCGCCTGCCAACAAAATAACAGTAACCCATCTCTGACCCAGGTAATATCCTTCTATGCAATGGGAACATTACAAATTTTAGGCATGGGGGGGTGTACTTGTAGATATAGATAGCATTTATACATAGTGCATTCATGCATTTAGTTAAAGCATTCTGCATTGCATACATTTGCATTGAAAAAAAAAAACACAAAAAAAAAACATTTTGCATTGAGCTTAACTGGCTGGGCCTTGCATTTTTATGTAGAGTAGAGCTTTAGGTTAGACTAAGTTGACTCTATGTGTCTAAATTTAGAAGCTAAGTTGAGATACTAGTTTTAGACCCTTAGGGTCCTTTGTGGAGTTAAAAACTTAAGTAGGAGTTAAGTTGTGGACCATTCCTCAAGAGGTTGACCAAGGAAAGCTAGGGTTTGAGTTAAAGGTTGGGTAGTACCTGATGTCATTTTCTACCTTTTGATTTATGGGTCCTCGTAACCTAAGCATCCACAATTCACACACACTTGGTCTTGTGTAAATAGTGATCACCCTAATCCATTTCTTGAAGAAAATCGAGTTCTCTTAGTTTTGAGTTAGGAGAAGCTTGAAAGCACAATTTGATTGGAAGAGTTCCTACCGTAGGAGAGGTGGAGTATATACTCACCTTGAGGATACGATGATAACATGTCACCTCCTTGGTGCTTGTCTCTTAGGATATCCATCATACTGGAGGCATGTAAGCGCATTGTGCCATTCAGGTACCATGGGCAGCCCTATCTTGAAGTGCCAATTGCCACAAGTCTAAATTTGCTTAAGAAATCCATGGGAGATACTATCTCGAAGTGTCGATTGCCAGGAGTTCTTGGGGTCACTATGGGCGGTGCTATCTTGAAGCATCGAAAGCCAAGCACCCTTCGAGGTTCGGGGATGGGGACAATGAATCCGACACAGACCGTGTTGATAGCTGATCCAAGGTTAAACTTAAAGGAATCAAACAAAATATATATATTACAAAAAAAAAATCCTTTTTCCTCTCTAGGTTGGCAATCATACCAATCTCAAATAACTCAGACCAATGCACATGCACGGATGTTTTAATCTCTAGGACCAATAAACCCTAGGGTAGAGTTAGAAATCAGGGAAACCTGTGCCTGCAACTCGACTTTAGCTGAAATAGTCTGTAACTTAGCAACTACTTGGGAACCTTAGGTCTAAAGCCTGAACTTAACATGTTTCTAAAGGAAGACCGATTGGGTTGGATAGTCCACTTGTAGTGCTAGGTTATTTCTTAGATTTACTAGGGACTAGCAAAAACTAGGCATGGGAGTATTTGATTAGCCCATAGTTGTGGGCTATTTAAGTATTTAAGTGCCTAGACATTAAGTTAATTTTAACATTTAAATAGCATACATTAGGATGTAAATAAATTAATTCATACTTTTAACTTAAGTGCATAATTCATGTGTGGCATCCATATCTAAATGCATTTAGAATTAACCTAGAATTGCATGCATTTGATTAGTTAATTAATTAGGTGCATTACCTACATTGTTTTAATTAACATAGAACTTAAGGATTTGTGTATAAATAAGCCTAATATTTTATTTTATTAATTCTTCTTCTTCTTCCCGCAGGCGACCGCTCCACTTCCTCCGCCTGCGCATTCACTCTTTGCCAGCTGCCTACACTAAAGACCCCATTCATAGAGGAGTGGGAGAGATGGATCTGGTCGGGGTAGTTGCGACTACAAGGGAGAGGAGGAGGCAGCTGTGCTCGGGAGACATTGCCCCACTCCACCACCGTGTACTCCACTCCACCACTGTGGTCTCCAAGGCCGAGATCCACCACACCATGGGTCGGCGAGGTGACAGCTCACTGCGCCAATCCAGTGATCTTGGCCATCACCGTGTAACTACCAGATCTCCCTCCTTGTCCACGCAAAACCAACACCATCTTCTTCTTCTTCCTCTTCCTCTGTTTTAAGAACAAAACCATCCCCGTGTCCTCCTTGCTGCACCACCGCCCCACAGACGCAGCAGCATGCAATCTCCTGTGCACGCTCCCTCACCATTCCAGACTGCACGCCCTCCAGCTCCATCGTGGAAGGCGCGTGCATGCCCTTGCTACGTGCACCGACCTCCATGCTCTAGTCCCTAGTGCACGCCCACCAGTGCCCCTCAGCACACCCACTCACCTCCTGCATGTGCCCACACTCCCTATAGCGCGCTGTCGACGCTTGCAGTAGCAACCTCACGTCCTCCAACCCATCGACCCTCGGCCGCACGTGCAGAGCACGCGCTACAACTGCCGCTCCACCCACACGTAACACGTGCTCCCTCGCCGTTCCAGACCGCGTGTCCTCTAATAGTTTCGATCGCCCACACCTCCAACACACACAGTAGGTAGAGCGTGCGCCCCTTGCCGATCAGCCTCACTTGCGTGAAGCTCTCCACCTGCGCCTGCAAGCCCAGTGTGCTCGCGTCCCCTCACCTTCGCAAGCTCCAGTAGCAAACAAAGTTGTAGCCCGCCGCCACCCACAGTCGACCTCTCTTCCATTCTCTCATCTCCAGCCACCTCGCGCCAAGCTGCCACCACTATCGAGTATGGCCCAACCCGAAGGACCTCCGACGAGCTTCGCGTCTCCAGCCAAGCCTTCCTAGTCGCGCACGGGGGAGGGGAAATCTTTCCCTTGTTTTGCATTTGCTTTCTTATTACATTTCACTGCCATTGCAAAAGGAGAATTTTTGATTTAATAATATTATATTCGAGTGATTTTATAAGAACCCCCTCATCTTTCATTGAAATGCAAGTTCAGTGATTACATGCATTGTTATCCTAATTAGAAGGGGGTTTTTAGCTTGCTTCCTTAGGAAAACTAATTGTGAACATTATTATTTTCAAATTTAGCGAGTCTTAATAGGTCATTGCCTCCCTGTGGACACGACCCGCTCTCCTGTGAGGGTTTAATTTTAATTCTAATTATTTTGATTAGTCAATTTTCCACCACTTAGAACTACAATGATAAATCTTCTTAATCATCATTTTCGAAAGCCAAATTGACTTGTCATAGAATATTATTAACTAAAAATACCTTCCCTCTCATTGGCAAAAAATGTAAATTTTAATTAACTTCAAAATAGAGGATTTGTTGCAGCGGCTAGTGCATGAGAGAGGAGAGATCATCGGCGACCAGGAGCTCGGGGAAGGCACATGGGGTTGAGGCCTTCGCTTTGGTGGTGGCGGCGTGGACTAGGATGATCAGACATGGCTGAACGGAGGAGCGGAAGCCGGTGGCGAGCTGGTGCTGCAGGTGAAATGCGTTGTTGCTGGAGGTGCTGGAGGTCGCGCACTATGTGCGGGTGGAGTAGTTGCTGTAGCACCCACTCTGTGCACGCAGGCTGGAGGCGAGGGTCGGTGGGCTAGAGGACACGCTGTTGCTACTGGAGTAGTGCTTGGAGGTGCTGCAGGCAGAGTTGTTGCGAGGAATTGCTGCACGGTGCTGCTGCTACTGGCATTGTGTGTGCGTGGGAATGGTGAGGAAGCATAGTGAGGGCATGTGCGTGCCTGTTGAGGTGGAGTTTGAGGGCGGTCGTGCGGGCTGGAGGAGCGTGGGTGCATTGAGGGGCGTTGGTGGGCATGCGCTAGGGGTTGGAGCATGGAGGTCGGTGCACGCAGCAAGGGAGTGCGCGCGCTTGCCGCGATGGAGCTGGACGACGTGCAGTCTGGAATGGCGAGGGAGCACGCGCAGGAGGTTGCGCGTTGCTGTGTCTGCAGGGCGGAGGTGCAACAAGGACAACGTGGGGATGGTTTTTTTTCTGAAAACAGAGGAAGAAGAAGAAGAAGATGATGGTGTTGGTGGTGCGTGGACAGAGAGGGCTATATGGTAGTTGCACGGTGATGGCCAAGATCACCAGATTGGTGCGGTGATCTGTCACCTCGCCGGCCCACGGTGTGGTGGAGCTTGACCTTGGAGACCGCGGTGGTGGAGTGGGGTAGTGTCTCCTTAGCACAGTTGCCTCCTCCTCTCCCTTGTAATCGCAACTACCCTGACCAGATCCATCTCTCCTGCTCCTCCATGAATGGGGTCTTGAGTGAAGGCAGCTGGCGAAGAGTGAATGCGCAGGTGGAGGAAGTGGAGCGGTTGCCTACGGGAAGAAGAAGAAGAATTAATAAAATAAAATATTAGGATTATTTATACACAAATCCTTAAGTTTTATGTTAATTAAAATAATGTAGGTAATGCACCTAATTAATTAACTAATCAAATGCATGCAATTCTAGGTTAATTCTAAATACATTTAGATATGGATGCCACACATGCACTTAAGCTAAAAATATGAATTAATTTATTTACATCATAATGTATGCTATCTAAATGTTAAAATTAGCTTAATGTCTAGGCACTTAAATACTTAAATAGCCTACAACTATGGGCTAATCATTACTTTTTACATTGAATGCCATTGTGAAGTTAATAATTGGAATAGTTTAATGAGTAAATTTGCATGAGTAGCCCTCCTATTTGCTTAATTTCTCTCGTGTACTCTATTCCATTCTCTTTGCTAAGTGCTATCTCTCTCCCTTTATTATTCTTTCAATTTATTGAATGAGAGTATTAGCATAGGTTAAATTTTCAATATTTACTCTTACTTTATTAGGTACCAATTGCATGCATACCCTTCAACTTTCTCTTCCTCTCTTATTTTATAAAATGAATGGATTGATTGAACAAGAGATTAACATTTGATTAACAAGAAAAGAATAACCTTGCTAATTACCCTTCTCGCAATAAGATTGCATGTGAAAATATTTGTGAGTTTGTAAGGCTCAGCTCCTCCTTGTGGATACGACATCTTTACTGTAGTTTAATTTGAAATCTATTTTAATCTTTGATTTAAGGATTTTCTACCACTTTAAACTACAATGTCATTATTTCTCTTGTCATTAGAGCTACAATACTTTTAAGCAAAAATGTTTTAGACCACATCTCTTAAGGATCAATTCTAGGTTAGTCAAGCAAGAATCAAACGAATCTCCGAAAATGGAGAAATCGTCCATGAATACTTCCATAAACTCTCCCACCATGTTTGAGAACATGGCTAGCATACACCTTTGAAAAGTAGTAGGTGCATTGCAAAGCCCAAAAGGCATTCTACAAAATGCAAAGGTTCCATAGGGATAGGTGAAAGTCATCTTTTCCTGGTCCTAGGGAAGGATAGGGACTTGGTTGTATCCCGAGTAACCATCTAGGAAATAGAAATACTTTTGCCCGGCTAACCTTTCAAGGATTTGGTTGATGAAAGGCAGAGGGAAATGATTCTTTTTTGTGGCTATGTTCAACTTCCTATAATTGATACAGGCTCTCCAGGAGGAAACTGAACGAGTTGTGACAGATTCTCCTTTCTCGTTAGTCACAACTGTAATCTTGGCTTTCTTAGGAACAATTTGCATAGGACTAACCCAGGGACTATCCGAGATTGGATAAATGGTTCCTGCGTCGAGCCACTTAATGATTTCCTTCTTGACCCCTTCTTGCATATTTGGGTTCAATCTCCTCTGCATCTGGCGAGAAGGGCGGGATCCATCTTCCATAAAAATTCTATGATTGCAATAAGATGTCTGAATCCCCCTAAGGTCATGGATAGTCCAACCAATTGCCTCCTTATGTTCTTTTAGGACCTTGATCAGTTTCATCTCTTGCTCCTTAGTCAGTTTTGCACTTATAATCACGGGGAGCGTTTTCTTAGGTCCTAAAAATTGATATTTCGGACTCTCAGGCAATGGTTTCAGTTTGAGCTAGGGCAGGTTTAGGATGGAGAGTAAGGAGGATGCTGATGAAGATTCATTAGGACAGTTTAGTGGAAGAGGTTGGAGTGAAGAAAATCAGTAACCTCTTCAGGGTGTGGCAAGTTTGCCATGGAGGGTTGTGGGTTAGGTTCGCTAGTGCTGATTGAGTCCTCGAGTACATTGATTGACATACACATCTCAACATTGAAATCATGATCCTCGAGCTCCTCAATAAATCCACAATCCTCAAATCCTTTTATCGCCTTGAAAATATCAAGTGCCAATTTCTTGTCTCCAAAGGAGATCTCCATATTACTGCTCTCACAATTGATGTTGGCCTTGGTGGTAGCTAGGAACGGATGCCCCAGAATGATGGGCGTGTTTCTCAAATCTTCAGGTACATCCATCTGAAGGACTAGGAAATCTATAGGAAAATAGAAGTCCTTGACCTTGACAATAACCTCCTCAATAATGCCTTCCGGTGTGGTTACTGAACGGTCCGCTAACTATAGCGTTACTGAGGTTGGCTTGAGTTCACCTAACCCAAACCTTTCATAAAGAGAGGTCAGGATTAGGATGATGGATGCACTTAGATCCAATAGTGCCCTATCAATAGTGTAATCCCCAATGACACATGAAATCAACGGGGCACCTGGATCTCCCTTCTTTTAGGGAAGGTGATACAGGATAACAGACCTCGCCTGCTCAGAGAGAATCACCTTCCTCTAGGTGGGTTCTTTTGGCTTACACTTTTGGGTATATAGATATGTCAGGAATTTAGCGTAAGCCAGAATGTGCTTAATAGCATCGAGGAGTGGGATATTGATCTCTAGGCTCTTAAAAAAATTCAGGAAATCCTCGCTGTTATCTATGGTTTTCTTCTTCTTGGTTTTCAATAAGGCCTCAGGGAATGGGATGTGGGTGGTGTCCTCAATTTCAGGTCCCTGGGCCTTGTTTTCTTCTTCAACCTCCTCCTTTTCTCTCTTAGGATCCTCAGGGTTTTGGTTGCTAGAAGGTAGTAATTTTGGATCCTGGGTTTGCTATCTGTTGAAAGCGGAAAACTACGCAATCGGAATTGGATTTGAAAAACCCGTCGTTGTAGTTCCATTTGCGAAGCAATCTGTTAATAGATAAAATCTAACCAAAATTCATAAAGAAATTCTGGGTCGAACACAGGGAGGCTACGTTGATCTAAAATCCGCGATTATATTTTTTTGGTATTTTTGTTTGAAAGAGAGATAATTACAATGGAATTGATATTAACACTAAGAGAGAGAGAGAGAGAAAAGAATCACTTGATATAAGAATACTATTTTTACAACTAGAAAGTGGGAAATGATTACAGCTAGAAAGCAAGAAATTCTATTACAGAAAGCGATAAAAAGAAGGGAGAGAGATGTTATCCTCCTCGACGATTGCTTGGAGGAGGAGCTGGACAGAGCGATGCTTGAAGGATGGAGGATGGGCTGGGAAGAAGGAGGACGAAGCAGGAGGAAGCGGGAACGAAGCAGCATGTTGTCGTCGTCGCGGGATCCACTTACGGAATGGGGGTGAGAAAACTTTGGATTTAACTCTAAAGGAGCATTCCGGGTGTGAGACAAGCTTCTCTAGAGCTTTGGAGAGGGAGAGAGGTAAAGGGATGAGAATTTTGTAGGGTAGGGGTCTCCTTTTGTAGTTGCAAGGATTGGGGGCAATTTGGTCATTCCATATTCAAAAACATTAAAATTAGGTCTTTAATGACGGATTTATTCGTCACTAAAGACCTATCGTGGGTGACGTATGCGCGCGCCTCCTCCTCTCCTGCGCACCTAACGCAAGCGCATATCCAAGCAGTCTCAGTCGTCCGATTGCGAGAACGGATGGTTCAGATCACTCCTCGCCTGCTTAAGCTTCGCGCACCCGTGCGTGAGATCAGGCATGAAACGAGGCATCCAATTGCGCGTGTGCCTGATTGGATGATCTGGGCCGTTAGCTACTGATCGTGTGGTAGAGATTGCGTGCCTCCACGCGAGAAGAAGCGCTTCATGATGGCTCGAACTCACACAGTTTGCACACGTAGCGCCTTAACCACTACGCTACACAGCGGTTTGAGGCGTGGCACTGCTTTTGCGCATAGCTAATCTTGGACGTTGGATCTTCATCCAATGGCTGAGATCTCACGTCACGCGAGCCTTGAGTTGAGCGGAGGGGGGTGGCCGGGTGTGGATGGTTGGGATGGTGCCACGTGGCACCATCCGACTGTCTATCTTCTTTGTGTTGTAGATGTTGCCACGGATGTCGGATTGGACCGATTTTCACGCTGTTAGGCTGCGATCGTCGATCCAAACCCATCTGTGCGGTCGGATTTTTCGTCTAAAGTGCAGATTGACACCATCTTGGCCCTTGATCTTTGAGCTTCCTCGGACTATATCTGGTGCTACGGATGTCCGATTAGGGTGATCTTGGAGTTGTGGAACTCTCATCGTCGCCTTGATCAGATCCGTATGGATGGATCTTCCATTCGAAGCCTCGATTAAAAGTCACCCTGTCCTTGGCCATAAAAGGAGACAATTACTATACAATTTATACAATTTGACCTAAATGCATGATTATGCGTGTTATGCAATATTTACAATGCATGATGCTAATATGGTACTAAGAACATGCATTATAGACATTTTTGGCTATTTAGATGTATGTACATCACACCCCCATGCCTATGTTTTGTTAGTCCCTAGTAAAAACTACATGATATTTATAAAAGAATTAGAATTGGATTACTCGGGCAAAAGTCATTTTCAACATTAAGAAATTTTTACTTAGGACCTTAACTTTCAAAGACACAATAGCGCCTGGGTATCTGCCAAAATGCAGACTGCCTCAAGCCCTCACCTTAGTCAAAGAAGGATCTTTTTCTCTCCTTTTTCTTCTTTTCTATTTTTTTTGGATTTTTGAGTTTAGGGTTACAGAGCGGCTTTCTACGGCCACTCAGCCCACCCAAGACTTGATAAGAACCCTAAGTTCTAAGCATCTTTTTGTGAATGTGATAAACTTGTTGATCGGAAATCAGAACAGACTTCAGGTTTCTACGCCCCTAGTCGACCTTAAAAAGAATTCTGCCTAAAGGCGTATCTATACGACCGGTAGCTTTCACCCTATTATTTTTATGTGGTCAACACAAGGGTGAATCCAGTGTATATCTCCCCGACTTATTCTACTTCTCTGCTTCTTCTTACGTGTTTTAGGAATTAAACGTGCATTTCTTCAGCTGGGTTCTGGACAACCTACCAATGGGCTGTTACCCACGATAACTTGTCAGCCATACTCGTGTGGTGAAGTGTGGCTTATTTCTTTTATTTTTCTTTTTTTTCTTTTCTCCTTTTCTTGTTCTTTTTCTTTTCTTTTTGGACTTTTTTTTTTAAGCAGGTGGCTTCCCTGGTCTAAGATTTACCTAAAGGTAGCAGGAAAAGAATGGTTCAATGGTTGGGCTTTGGACAACCTACCTATGGGCTGTTACCCACGATAACTTGCCAGCCAAACCACCCTAGAAGGCTCATTAGCTACCCAATTTCCATTAAAACCGTCGAACAACGAGTCAGTGCGAATAGTGTGTAGATGCTTAGACTTAAAGTTCCCTCAAATCAGAGGGCAGGTTGATAAGTCGTGTACTTATCACCCAAACATAATTAATAAAATTGAAATAAAATTCAGGATGGTGAGGACTCGATAAACAAATCCACATTTTGGTGGATACCCAGCCTGATTAAGCCCAAAGACTTGAAGGGCTTAGTGTTCAGATACTACTATATCATTTCCTAAGATTGAAAAGTTCTAATGCCCAAGTATTCTCTCCTAATTCAATTTTTTTTATGAAAAATAAGTAGAATTTACAAGAATTCCATAGAGCTGACAAAATGTTTCAGAAATGAATCCACCCCCCATGACTAGCTAATGCAATGTCTGCATTGAGAATAAAAGACATCAAAGGAAGGGTAGAATGTAGAAGATATCACCTAAATATGATGCTCGGATCAGCTTTGAGTCAAACTGTACAATTGCTGAGTTTAATGCCATCAGCTAGGCGAAGTCCAGCTAAAGAAATCACAATGTGATTAGAGCAACCGTGTCTGAGACGGAATCTGGAACAATACGGTCAATGAAAGGCTTCAGACGTTGACTGTTGACTTTAAATGAATTACTCATCTTTGGGTCAGAGATCTAAATGGCCCCATTTGGAAATATCTGATCGATAATGAACAGGCCATTCCATTTTGACCTAAGTTTGCTGGCGAAGGCTTAAGTCGAGAATCAAAGAGCCAGACCTTTTGGTTCGGCTCAAAGCTCTTGCAGGATATCAATTGGTCATGAAGAGCATTGGTCCAAGCCTTATAGATCTTGGCATTCTCGTATGCGTCATTTCTAAGCTCCTCGAACTCAGATAGTTGGAGTTTCCTGATCTTTTCGGCTAAACTCAAATCCAGATTACACTGCTTGATTGCCCAGAATGCCCTATGTTCAATTTCTACAGGTAAATGGCATGCCTTTCCATACACCAGATGAAATGGTGACATGCCGATAGACATTTTGTACACCGTACGGTAAACCCAAAGAGCGTCCTCAAGCTTTTGAGTCCAGTCTTTACGATCAGGTCTAACCATTTTCTGAAGAATATTCTTGATCTCCCGATTGGAGATCTCGACTTGTCCGTTCGTCTGGGGATGGTAAGGTGTGGAGATTTTATGATTTACCCAATATTTTGCCAGTAAATTATGAAACTGGGCATTAGTGAAGTGAGTACCACCATCGCTGATGATGGCCCTCGGAATGTCGAACAAACTGAAGATGTTCTTCTTGACGAAATCGATGACCACCTTGTGGTCATTGGTTTGGATGGGAATTGCCTCGATCCACTTGGACACGTAATCAACAGCGACGAGAATGTACTGGTGTCCAAATGAAGGAAGAGTCCCATGAAATCGATGCCCTAAACATTGAAGATTTCGACGAGAAGAATCGGGTTTAGAGGCATCATGTCTCTCTTGGTTATGCTCCCAAGTGCCTGGCATTGGGAACACGACATCGAGAATTCCTGGGCATCCTTGAATAATCCAGATTGCAAAATCTTTGCAGCTAACTTTTTCCCGAAGAAATGTCCACCACATGTAGATGCATGGCAGAACTCGAGTATACTTTTGAATTCATTCTTCGGAACACATCGGCAAATAATCTGATCAGAGCTGATGTGGTACAGTTCAGGGTCCTCCCAGAAGTAATATTTGGCCTTAGATTTGAGTCTATCTCATTGTTTCTTGGTCCAATCTTGAGGGATTTGACTAATGGCCAAATAATTTACAATGTCAGCAAACCATGGGGTTTGGACACCTGATACTGCAAGGATAGTCTCATCCAGAAAAGTATCAGCAATCGAAATATCCAGATGAGAAGAATCACTCAGAAGTCTCAAAAGATGATCTGCCACCACATTTTGTGTGCTGGATTTATCTTTGATTTCAAGATCTAATTCTTGAAGCAGAAGAATCCATCAAATAAGCCAGGGTTTGGCATCCTTTTTGGCCAAGAGATGTGTCAAGGTTGAGTGGTCAGTACATACTATGACATGAGACCCTAAGAGATAAGCCCTAAATTTCTCCAAAGCAAATACTACAGCTAGCAATTCCTTCTCAGTAACAGTGTAATTCCTCTGGGCCTCGTCCAGAGTTATGCTAGAATAGTAGATGATAGAGGGCTTCCTATTGATCTTTTGACCCAAAACAGCCTCGACTGCGTAATCAGAAGTGTCGATCATGATCTCAAATGGGGCTGTCCAAACCGGTGGTTGCAACACCAGAGTACAAGTGACTGCCATTTTAAGAAAATCAAATGCCTTATGTCATGATTCATTGAAATCAAACAGTGTATCTTTGGCGAGAAGGTTGCTCAGAGGGCGAGCACCCTTAGAGAAGTCATTGATGAACCTCCTATGGAATCCCACATGACCAAGAAATGATAGAATTTGTTTGACAGATGTGGGAGGAGGAAGTTTCGAGATAGCATCAACCTTATCTTTGTCAACTTTGATTCCCCATTCAGAGATTACATGACCCAAGATGATGCCTTCTTGTGTCATGAAATGACTCTTTTCCCAGCTAAGGACTAGTCTTGTTTTGATCCATCTTTTAAGGATCATTTCAAGATTAGCCAGGCAAGAATCAAACGATTCTACTAAAATAGAGAAATCATCCATGTAGACTTCCATAAACTCTCCCACCATGTCTGAGAATATGGCTAGCATACACATTTAAAAAGTCGTGGGTGTATTGCATAAGTCAAATGGCATCCTACGGAAAGCAAAGGTCTCGTAGGATAGGTGAAAGTCATTTTTTCCTGATCCTCGGGAAGGATAGGGACTTGATTCTATCTCGAGTAACCATCTAGGAAACAAAAGTACTTCTGTCCGGCTAGTCCTTCCAGGATTTGATTGATAAAGGGCAAAGGAAAATGATCCTTTTTTGTGGCTGTGTTCAACTTCCTGTAATCAATACAAATCCTCTAAGAGGAAGCTAAACGAGTTGTGATAGATTGTCCTTTCTCGTTAGTCACAACGGCAATCTTGGATTTCTTGGGAACAATTTGTATGGGACTTGCCCAAGGACTATCAGAGATCGGATAAATGATTCCTATGTTGAGCCACTTAAAAATTTCTTTCTTGACCACTTCTCGCATATTAGGGTTTAATCTCCTCTGCATTTGGCGAGAAGGGCGGGATTCATCTTCCAAGAATATTCTATGATTGCAGTAAGATGGCTCGATCCCCTTAATCTCATGAATGGTCCAACCAATTTTCTCGTTGTGTTCCTTTAGGACCTTGATCAGTTTAATCTCCTGTTCCTTAGTTAATCTAGCATTGATAATCACAAGGAGTGTCTTTTGAGGTCCCAAAAACTGATATTTCAGACTCTCAGGCAATGGTTTCAGTTCGAGTTGGGGCGGGTTTAGGATGGAAGGTAATGATGATGTTGATGAAGATTCATCAAGAGGAAGAGGTTGAAAGTGAACAAAATCAATAACCTCTTCAGAATGTGGCGGGTTTGCCACAGAGGGTTGCAGGTCAGATCCATCACAACAGGAGGAACTTTTGATTACAGAAATCACCATACATGTTTCAATATTCAAGTTGTCTTCCTCAAGTTCCTCTATAAATCCACAATCTTCGAATTTGTTAATCGCCTTAAAAATACCCAATTTCAATTTTTGATCCCCAAAAGCGATTTCCATGATACCGCTCTCACAATTGATATTGGACTTAGCAGTAGCCAGGAATGTATGCCCTAGAATGATGGGCGTGTTCCTTAAATTCTCACGTACATCCATGTCAAGGATAAGGAAATCTACAGGAAAATAGAAATCCTTAACCATGACAATAACATCTTCAATAACGCCTCAAGGATTTGTGACCAAACGGTCCGCTAACTGCAGCGTTACTGAAGTCGGCAGAAGTTCAGCTAATTTGAACTTTTCATAAAGAGAAGTCAGAATTAGGTTAATGGATGCACCAAGATCCAGAAGTGCTCTATCAAGGTGTAATCTCCGATGATACAAGAAATCAAAGGAGCACCTGGATGTCTCTTTTTCTGAGGAAGGTGATGCAGGATAACAGAATTAGCCTACTCGGATAGTACCACCTTCCTTGGAATAGATTCCCTCTACTTACGCTACTGTGTGCGTAAATCCTTTAAAAATTTAGTGTAAGCCGATGTGTGTTTGATATCGTCGAGGAGCAGGATATTAATCTCGACATTCTTGAAGATATTCAAGAGCTCCTCGTTACTATCAGCAAGCTTCTTCTTCCTAGGCTTAATCAAAGCCTCAGGAAAAGGAACATGAGTCATATCTTTAGAATTAGGTTCTTGAGCCTTGATTTCTTCTTTAGAGTTCTCCTTTTTCTCCACAGGTTCTCTAGGATTTGGGATCAGAATAGTGTGGTTGTGGATCCTGAGTTTGTTTTCCACTCCTCAAGGTAACTAAATTAGCAGATGCATATGGGTTTGGGTCTTGGGGAGGGTTAGGAAAGATTGGAAGGGCTTCATTAGCCAGAAACCTTTGATTTGAAGAAGAAGTAGAAGAGGAAGGACCCTGCTCAACCACCTAAGCATGTGGGTGCAGGTCCCTCTGATTCCTGTACCCTTGGGCTTGATTGCCAGGATTCTGGATATTACGTGGGTTGGGTACGGGTTGAGATGGTAGAGATCCAAGTTGACGAGAATTAGCAATGAACCTGGTTTGCAAGTTTTCTAGCAAAGTTTTCATTTGTTGCATGAGTAGGAGCATAGATCCTTGCATTTCTACCATTTATCGGTTCAAATCAGCCTGCCCTACGGGTTGACAGGCATTCCAAGCTGGCTGATTGACTTGATTTGGGGGCAGTTGAGTGTAAACATGACCCTGACCCGTTGGTCTTTGCGGAGCATAGTTGCTGGGTCGAAATTGGGTCTGTTGCCCCGGGTTTTTCCAGGAGAAGTTAGGGTGGTTCCTCCAACTCGGATTATAATAAGCAATGGAGTAAGGATTGGACCTAACGTTCTCCTGTACAGCATAGACATCCTCATAGGGTGAGGATGGAGAGAAAGAAAGGGAGGGATTAGAGAAACTAGGATCAAAGGTCCCAGTTTGGAACTCGTGGGGTTCCGAATAATGCTAGCTCATAGGTTAAGCCGCATCCAGTTGATTCACGGACTATTGTCCCGAAGGAACTTGTGACGAATGGAATCCCGAATTCTGGGATTGAGTGGATTGAGAATTGTTCATTGAGTTTCTAGCCATCCACTCCTCCATCCTTTTAGTAACCAAGTCCACCTTATCTAGTTTATTACAAATCAGTTCCATATCGAATGAATGAGAGTCGTGGACTTCATTAACATTCGATCTGGGTTGTTGGCATTGGTTAAAAGTATCCATGGAGGAATGATTGATTGAATTTTCACTCATCTCCTTAAATAAATCGTGCATGCTATCTGCGTCTTTGTTGAGGAAATTGCCTCCTCAAGAAGTGTCCACATGATTTCTGAGTTGCTCAGTCAACCCATGGTAAAAGATCTGCACAAGCTGTCATTTCGGCACCTCGTGGTGTGGACACTTCCACAATAGGTCCTGGAATCGCTCCCAGGCAACATAAAACTGCTCCCCCGGCTGCTAGGTGAAGGTAGTAATCGCCCATCTTAGAGCATTGGTACGTCTGATAGGGAAGAATTTTTTCAGGAAAGCCAATTTCAGATCATTCCATGTTGTGATCGGCCTTCCTATGGTCCTGTACCAATGAGCGGCTTTATCCCTAAGAGAGTGGGGAAAGAGCCTCATGATCATCTGCTCTTCATTCATGTTTCGTGCCTTGGTGGTCTAGACCAAAGTGGTTAAGTCCTCCAAGTGCTGAAATGGATCTTCAGAGCCAAGCCCATGGAAATGTTTGATTAGGATTAACACCTAGGGCTTGATTTCTACATCTTCGGCAGGAATCCGGACGCCAGGACGTTCCCCGTAATTTGAAGGATCATAAAAATCCTTCAAGGTCAGAGCGCTCTGCATTCTCTGGAACCATTCTTGCATTCTCTGCATTTGTTCTAGCTACCTTTGAAACATCTCTTGTGGATTCTGAGGCAGAGGACGTTGTTGATCGGCCATGGGATCAATTTGGCCAAAATCCAATCTACACCTCCTAGAATGCTCTAATGGTCCTTTCAATCGGGGATTCAATGACCTCCTTCCCAGCATAAACTAGGGAAAGGTTGGAAGGACTGGGAATACGAACCTTACAGCACAACAAAATAAGCCTGCCCTTAAGTGGGGTAGCCTAAAGATCTACAGACTCTCAGAATCCATCTTAGGTTTATAGGTGATTTACTCTACTGCATCCAATCAATCCAACCAGTTAGAAGGAGGGACTGGGGAGAAGGTTCTTCCTTTGGCTTGCGCCTCTGGTTCCTAGTGTACCCCCCAACCGCAATTATTTGACGCTACTCCCCTAGCTAGACATCAGATTGATTGGTACAAGAAGGTTAATCATAAACAATCTCAGACTGGGCCCTGAAAAGCGAATCAGTCCTTAAGGCCAATGTCTACTTGATTTTATTTAGGCTTGGAATTGTAGTGCTTATGGAATGTGGTGGGCCCTTAAGATGGGTTGTGCCCTTAATGATTGATTGAATATGTGTGAGTGCGTGCACAACTAGTGTTTTCAAGCAAGATTATTTTTGATGAGTGGATTTTAAGGTTCAAATCTTGCTTAAGTAGCTTTTAGGGTTTGGAATTAGGTTAATTCAATCAAGTTTTGAGGCAAACCAGATTTTCAAGCACGGTTGAAGATCTTTTCCTTTTGAAATTAAAAGTAAAGTGGAGTGCCTGGTATTGACCAAAATTGAAAACCCTAAAGGGAAGCTACTTGGTGAGTTAATTTTAGATTAAGTGGTGCGGCCCAAATAACTTGAACAATTGGCCAAAATTGCACCACTAAGCTAGGCACACAAAATGATTGACCTAGATTGATTTCTACTATTTTATATGTTGATTTGCATGTACCGGTTCCATAGATCAGAATCTGGTTGAGTAGATAAAAATCAATTAGGTTATGTGCCTTGAATGTGGGTGTATGTTTGATTTATCCCACAAGAAGTATCTTTTTGTTGATTTTTTTTTATATGAGGGTGAGGTGAATGTGGGTGGAAATCCAAGCAACCAAACTAATGCTAGGATTTATGCAAACACCTAGGTTAATTGGGGTTTGAATTAATGTTGTGAAATGAAATCTATGGAGGGGGAAGAATGGGGAGCACTTACAGTTGTCTTCAACTGCACTTTACTTCGATTTATCGCTTGAAGATTCCCTATTGAGGTACCTGCCAAACAATAGATGAGAAATAAAGCAAGTTAGAAAATAATAAAGTGAGCAAAATGTGGAAAGAAAATCGACAATCTTTGCCTCCCTGGCAACAACGCCAAAATGTTGAAAGCGGAAAACTACGCGATTGAAATTGGATTTGAAAAAGCTGTTGTTATAGTTAGATTTACGAAGCAATCCATCAACAGATAAAATTTAACCAAAATTCATAAAGAAATTCTGGGTCGAACACAGGGAGGCTATGTTGATCTAAAATCTGCAATTATATTTTTTTGTATTTTTGTTTGAAAGCGAGATAATTACAATGGAATTGGTATTAACACTAAGAGAGAGAGAAAATAATCACTTGATATAAGAATACTATTTTTACAACTGGAAAGTGGGAAATGATTGTAGCTAGAATGCAGGAAATTCTATTCTAGAAAGTGATAAAAAGAAGGGAGAGAGATGTTATCCTCCTCTACGATTGCTTGGAGGAGGAGTCGGATGGAGCGACGCCTGGAGGATGGAGGATGAGCCGGGAAGAAGGAGGACGAAGCAGGAGGAAGCGTGAATGAGGCAGCACATTGTCGTCATCGTTGGATCCACTTACGGAACGGGGGTGAGAAAACTTTGGATTTAACTTTAAAGGAGCATCCCAGGTGTGACACAAGCTTCTCTAAAGCTTTGGAGAGGGAGAGAGGTGAAGAAAGGGATGATAATTTCGTAGGGTAGGGGTCTCCTTTTATAGTTGCAAGGATTGGGGGCAATTTGGTCATTCCATATTCAAAAACATTAAAATCAGGTCTTTAGTGACGGATTTGTTCGTCACTAAAGACCTGTCATGAGCGACGTGTGCGCACGCCTCCTCCTCTCCCACGTGCCTAACACAAGCACATGTCCAAGCAGTCTTAGCTATCCGATTGTGAGATCGGATGGCTCAGATCGCTCCTCGCCTGCTTTAGCTTTGCGTAGCCGCACGTGAGATTAAGCTTGAAACGAGGCGTCCAATTGCACGTGCGCCCGATTGGATGATCTGGGCCGTTCGCAGCTGATCGTGCGGTCGAGATCGCGCTCATCCACACGAGAAGAAGTGCTTCACGGTGGCTCGAACGTGTGTGCTTTGCATGCGTAGCACCTTAACCACTACGCTACGCAACAGTTTGAGGCGCGGCGCTGCTTTTGTGCGTAGCTAATCTTGGCCGTTGGATCTTCATCCAACAGCCGAGATCTCACATTACGCAAGCCTTCTGGTGTTGAGCAGAGGGGCGCAGCCGGGTGCAGATGGTTGGGATGGTGCCATGTGGCACAATCTTGACCGTCCATCTTCTTTATGTTGTAGATGGTGCCACGGATGTCCGATTGGACCGATTTTCATGCTGTTAGGCTGCGATCGTCGATCCGAACCCATCCATGCAGTCGGATTTGTCATCTAAAGTGCGGATTGACACCATCTTGGCCCTTGATCTCTGAGCTTCCTCGGACTATATCTGGTGCTACAGATGTCCGATCAGGACAATCTTGGAGTCGTTGAACTCTTGTCGTCACCCTGATCAGATCTGTATGGTTGGATCTTCCGTCCGAAGCCCTGATTAAAAGTCACCTTGTCCCTGGCCATAAATGGAGATAATTACTATACAATTTGACCTAAATGTATGATTATGCGTGTTATGCAATATTTACAATGCATGATGCTAATATGGTACTAAGAACATGCATTAATAGACATTTTTGGCTCTTTAGGTGTATGCACATCATCGTCCACTCCTCAAGGTAACAAAATTTGCAGAAGCGTACGAGTTTGGGTTTTGGGGAGGGTTAGGAAAGATCGGAGGGGCTTGATTTGCCAAATAACCCAGATTAGATGAAGAAGCAGAAGGACCCTGCTCAACCACCTGAGCATGTGGGTCCCTTTGATTCCTGTACCCTTGGGCTCAATTGCCCTAATTTTGTATATTGCGAGGGATGGGTTTGAGTTGAGATGGTAGAGATCTGGGCTGACGTGAGTTAGCAATGAGCCTAGATTGCAAGTTATCCAGCGTTGTCTTCATTTGTTGCATGAGCTGGAGCATGGATCCTTGCATCTCTACCATCTTTCGGTTCAAATTAGCCTGCCTTATAGGTTGACGGGCATTCTAGGTTGGCTGATTGACCTGATTCGAGGTAGCTGAGTGTATACATGACCCTGACCCATTGGTCTTTGTGGTGCATAATTGTTGGGTCGGATTTGGGTCTACTGCCTTAGATTTGTTTAGGAGAAGTTAGGGTGGTTCCTTCAACTCGGATTATAAGAGTTAGAATATGGGTTGGACCTAATGTTCTCCTGTACAGCATACACATCCTTATAGGGCGAGGATGGTGGGAAAGAAGGAGAGGGATCAGAGAAACTGGGATCAAAGGCCCCAGTTTGGAACCCATGAGGTTCTGAGTAATGCTGGCACATAGGTTGAGCTGTTTCCAGTTGATTCATGAACTCCCGTCTAGTAGGAGCTCGTGAAGAATGGAATCCTGTGTTCTGGGATTGAGTGGATCGAGAAGTATTTGCAGAGTTTCTAGCCATGCACTCTTCCATGCTTTTGGTAACTGAGTCCACCTTATCTAGTTTATTACAAATCAATTACATATCGAATGAATGAGAGTCATGGACCTCATTAACATTCGATATGGGTTGTTGGGATCGGTTAAAAGTATCCATGGAGGCATGATTGATGGAATTCTCACTCATTTCATCAAACAATTCATGCGCACTATTTGCATCCTTGTTGAGGAAATTGCCTCCACAAGAAGTGTCCACGTGGTTACGGAGTTGCTCAGTCAACCCGTGATAAAAGATCTGCACGAGTTGCCATTTAGGCACCTCGTGGTGTGGACACTTCCGCAATAGATCCTGGAATTGCTCCTAGGCACCATGAAGCGGTTCCCCCAGCCGTTGGATGAAAGTAGTAATCGCCCGTCTCAATGCATTGGTATGCCCGACTGGAAAGAGTTTCTTTAAGAAAGTCGATTTAAGACCATTCTAAGTTGCATCGGCCTTCCAATTGTCCGGTACCAATGTGCGGCCTTATCCCCAAGAGTGTGGGGGAAAAGCCTCATGATCATTTGCTCCTCGTCCATGTTTCGTGCTTTGCTGGTCTAGACCAAAGTGGTCAAGTCCTCCAAATGCTGAAATGGGTCTTCAAAGCCAAGCCTGTGGAAATGTTTGATCAGGCTTAACACCTGGGGCTTGATTTCTACATCTTTGGTTGGAATCTAGACATCAGGACGTTGCCCATAGTTAGAAGGATCATAAAAATCCTTCAAGGGCTAAGCACCTTGATCATGCATTCGCTGGAACCATTCTTGCATTTGCTGCATTTGTTCTAGTTGCCTTTACAGCATCTCCTGTGGATTCTGAGGCAAAGGAGGTGGTTGATCAGCCATGGGATCAATTGGATTAAAATTAAACCTACGCCTCCTTGAATGGTCTAATGGTCCTTCCAAGCGAGGATTCAATGACCTTTTTCCAAGCATAAACTATGAAGAGGTCGGAAGGACTGGGGATAAGAACCCTGTAGCACAACAAAACAAGCCTGTCCTTAAGTTGGGTAGCCTAAGGACCTATGTTTCAAAATAAACTCAAAATACAACACAAATTTTGTGTTGTCCTTAATCCAAAAGTTGGTTAAGGTGGGATGGAGAGACAAGGGGAGCGTGTCCCGAAGGCCACTGATTATGCCAAACCCCTACCTGCTTAAGTTGTTTGACAATCGGACCACCCAACTTAGCATCTTCTAGAGAAAGCTGACGTCACAAATTCGCACCGCAGTATGAGAAATATCCTGAAATGGACTGATGAGTCCTGGGGCCAACGTCTACTTGACTTTAGATTAGGCCTGGGATAGTAGTGCTTTGGAATGTGGTGGGCTCTTAAAATGGGTTGTGCACTTAATGATTGATTGAATAAGTGTGAGTGCATGCACAACTAGGGTTTTCAAGCAAGATTATTTGGATGAGTGTCTTTTAAAGTTTAAATCTTGCTTAAGTAGCTTTTAGGGTTTGAATTAAGGTGATTTCAATCAAATTTAGGAGGCACACCAAGATTTGTAAACACGAGTGAAGATGTTTTTCCTTTGAAATCAAAATAAAGTGGAGTGCCTGTTATTGACCTTAATCGTTAACCCTAATGAGCAAGCTACTTGATGAGTTATTTTTATATGAAGTGGTGCAGCCCAAACAAGTCAAGCAATTGGCCTTACTGCACCACTGAGTTAGGCACATGAATGATTACCTAATCTAATTTCTACTCAATTGTGTTTGGATGTGTGTATCGGTTCCAAAGATTGGGTTACCGATTGAGTATGAAGAATCAGAAGAGGTTGTGTACCTCTGTGGATTTTTTTGGATTTTTTTTTTTAAAGCGGGGGTGAGGTAGGTGGAGTTGGAAATCAAAACAACCAAACTAATCCTAGGGTTTATGAGAGCACCTAGGTTAATTAGGGTTTGAATTAAGGTGATGGAAAGAAATCTATGGAGGGGGGAAAAATGGGAGAGCACTTACAATTGTCTTCAACTGCACTTTACTCCTTTCTACAGCTTGAAGATTCCCGATCGGGTACTTGCAAGACAATAGAGAAGAAATAAAAGAGAGTTAGAAAGCAATTAAGTGCGCAAAATGCGGAAATGAAATTGAGATCCGTTGCCTCCCCGGCAACGGTGTGAAAATGTTGTATCGAAAATTCATCGCAAAAATATTTGAGTTTTGGAAACCCGTTGTCATAGTGTAATTTGCGAGAAAATCTGAACAATCAAAGAATCTTTATCGAAACTCAAAAGGTGTCCCAGGTCGAACATGGGGAGGTTACATCTATTTGAAATCCGCAATTATATTTTTTTGTAATTTTTTTTTGTTTAAAGATGAGATAATCACAATGATTCTATTCTACTTGCAATATAAGCACTATAACTAAAGAGAGAGAGAGAGAGAGGGATAGAGAGAGAGAGAGCAGAAAGAACAACTTGTATAATCAAAATAATGTTATTACAACTATAATTGGAAAGCAGGAAATCTAATATAGAAAGTGATAAAGAGAAGGGGAAGAGATGTTATCCTCCTCAACGTCTACTTGGAGGACGAGCCGGACAGGCGATGCTTAGAAGAAGAGCGAAGATGGAGGATGGAGAACGAAGCAAGAAGAACTAGAGGTGAGGCAGGGCATCGTTGTTGCGGAATCCACTTCCGGAACCGGGGCGAGAAGACGACAATGGGTGCTCCAAGAATGGGGTAAGTAGAGGGTAAAATTTTGATTTTTACTCTAGAGGAGCATCTCGGGTTTGGGACAAGCTTCTTTAGAGCTTTCGAGAGGGAGAGTGATGAAGAAAGGGATGAAGAAAATGTGGTGGCCGTAAGTCCTTTTATAGGTGAGGTTTGAGGGAAAAATGGTCATTTGGATCTTAAAAAAAAACATTAACTTTGGGTCTTCAGTGATAGATTTAGTCGTCACTAAGGTCCAATCGTGAGTGTAGCACGCGCATGCCCCCACCCCTTCATCTGCAACCATCGAGATGATTTTTCATCGCACACACGATCTCAGCCATTCAATCAAGAGATTGGATGGCTGAGAAGAGCTCAAGCCCTCGACTTGGAGTGACAAGCCCCGTTAGATTGTACGTGCACAAGCCGTGCTCATCCGTGCCGTCACGTCGCCTTGTTCACCGCCACCCAATCACCATCCAATGGGCGAATTTCACCTTCTCAATTGATTTGAGACTCGCAGGACTTGAACCTGCGACCTCTACTTCATGAGCGTGCGCTCACTCAATGCACCAAGCCACCTTCTTTGTCACGCGGATGCTTTTGCGCTCAGCCGATCTTGGCCATTGGATCTGTAAGCACATCTGTTTTGATGTACCAAAATTATGTTTATTACTAAGACTGACATTTCAGGACTATCTTGGATTGAAGCCTCTATTCAAGACACAAGTTCAGATAGTTACTGATGTGCGTCTTTTTCGTTTATTTGAGTCTAGGACTTTATTGTATGGAACCTCAAATAAAACTCAAAAATGATTTTTTCGCGTATCTTTTCAAAATCAAATTTTAGGGTTATTGATCGACTAAACTTATTAATTGATCGAACAACCTACTTAATTGACCGATCAAATTAGTCCATTTTAGGAATTTGAGAAAAATCCTCTTGATCGACCAAACAAGATAATTGATCGACCAACAAGTGATCGACCAACATTCTTAATTGATCGACCAAAGTACTTTTTGATCGACCAATTAATCTTAATTGATCTACCAATTTTGTTTCCTATTCAAGCAAAACTTTTTGTATAAATAGAGGTCGCACGCAACCCATTCCTTTACAACTTTTAAATAGAAACACCATTCAAAAATAGAGCTGTAAAAGGTTTTCACGTCTCATTCTTCATGCTCTTCGAAAGCACGATGCCTTGAACCTCTGAAAAAAATTAGTTTGATCATTTATTGAGGTTCCATAGAATTCATTTTCTTGTTATCATATTTTGTTGTTTTGATTTATGGATCCCAAGCATGTTTGGAAGATCCGTGGTTGTTGTTTTTGCTCATCTTTAGGATAAAAGAGAAGGGTTTGTAAGAGGTTGTGCCACCCTCGTTCAAGTGGTGCGAAGTGATGTGTTAGGGTTTGGTACCAGTGAGTAGCCTTGTCTAAGAGAGAGAAGGAGAACATTTTCATGAGTAAGACATCCCGATTTTGACCTGAAGGTCTAGGCCAGATGCTTGAGTTGCTTGATATGGTGAAAAGGATCCTCAGAATTATGCCCATGAAATTTGGGAATAGCATGAATCATGTTGGGCTTGAGTTCAGTATCAAGACCTCTAGCTGGGATTTGGACTTGAGGTTCGATTGCCATCGCAGCGGGATTGTATGATCTCGCGTCATAGGATGCTACAGTGGGTTTACAAAGGCTTGAAATAGATCGTTGAGGCGCTGAAGCTGATTCTCAAGATTGTTTTCTTCTATTGGTTGCTCCATGATGATGGATGAAGGAGATCTAGGTTCAGATGAATTAGAAGAGATATTGATCTGGTTGGGTTGTTGCACAAACAGGGACGTCGAGGCTTGGCCTCGATGGGAATGAATAGCTAATGGAGGCCTCAAGGATGGTCTTAAAGACCTCCTCCCAAACATGCATTGATGGATAGGATGACGGATAGAATGTGATGGACTCAATCAAGACACCCAAAAATTTTGGATGACAATAAGGGTTCGGGGCGGATGATACCCCTAAGTTAGAAAGCCGTCCACTTGAGAATTAGTTGGGCAGCCAGAGAGGGAGAGTCCCGCGAAGACCCTACACGGTAGAGTACCCCCACGAGTAACGGGGTTTCCTCCACCTGACTTCTCTTGTCACGAAGGATCCAGGTAGACTAGAATGGGGACTTGACCTCTTAAGTCTACCAGTTTTAAGTTAAGAGCAAGGGTGCTTATGATTTCACTTGAACTTTAAGATGTTTTTGTGCAAGGTGACCTAATTTGAAGATTTGGTTAACCCAATAAGGTGGGTCAACTTCACTAGTTTTGTCCTTTGATAAATTTAGGTCCCTCTTTTAGTATTCAAATGAGATTAAGAGCTTGCTTTTAGGGTTTTCTTGAATAGATCAATTCAACCAAGGCTTAGGCACACACTGTTTGGGAAGGTTAATTCTTGATTGGTCCAATTTAAAACCCTAAACTAGAAATCCTAATTGGCTCTTGATTGGTCCAATTTAATTTGTCAAAATAGGGTACCTAGGGCTCAAGCAAGAAGGTGATTGCCCAAGATACCTTAAACCCTAAGTAGGTGCACAAATCAGGGTTGGGTGTTTTCTAGAAATGAATCAAATCAGGCAACTTGTTTGTGATTGAATCTAAAAACAGAATGCAAGTTGGACCTAATGAATTTATTTTTTTAGCTTTTCAAAATCAGGGGCTTAGGAGAGATTGGATTTGTGTTTTAGCTACCTCTAGAGTGGCTGATGTGAGGCTGATCTTCCTTTAATGAATCCTTGAAATTGATCACAGTCAAAAAAGATAGAGCAAGTTAGTACCAATCTGATATTGCAATCAAGAGATCACTGGCAATGGCGTCAAAATGTTAGTTGCTCTGAATCGAGTTTTAAAATTGTCGCGTTGTAGTACAGTTCGAATCAGTGAGAAAAACAAATAATATTTATACTCGAATATCAAAAATGAAGTCCGAGGTCGAACACAGGGAGCAAGTGGCAAAAAAATGATTCTCAAGATTGCAATTTAACACAATATAAGCAGTTGATAATAGAACTCCAAATAATAATGATATAAATGAAAGTGAATGTCAGATAATGCAAAAAGAATAGGGTAAAATGGTGATTTGAATCACTAATTACCCCTCACAATTATATCAAATATTTCAATAGTACTAATCAATCTAAATTCCACGTAGGATGAGTGCACAGTGCACTCCCTTCAGAGATCAGCCAATGAGACTTTAAGTGCCAAGGCACTCTTCCTCTTCCTTCCCTTTCTCTTCTCTGACTACTCTTCTTCTTCTTCTTCTTCCTTCTCTTTCTCTCTTCTTCTGCCTCCTTAAGCTTTAGAGAAGGCACAGTACAGGGCTCAGCAACACTAGTAGAGGCAAAGGCCTCCCTAAAAAATCACAAGTGTTGAGAGGAGGGCGGCAGAGCAAAACCCCCCCACTCTCCTTTCTTTTTCTCTTCTTCCTCTCTCAGAACCAGGCAAACCAGAGCAGACCTAGGTATTCAGGTAAACGAATTGAGCCCAGACCCGCGAGGCGTGAGCGCGGGTGATGTAAACACATTTATTGAGGGTAAAATGCTATTCATGCATGTTCCTAGGCTTAGATTTGCATTTCTTGTTATAAATATTGCATAGCATGCATCATTCTTCATTTAGAGTAGTTGTATATAATTTAGGTTAATTGTGACCTTTTTGTGGTTAGGAGAGAAGGATATTTATTTTGGAGCCTCGGATTGATGATCCGATCGTACGTATTTGATCAAGATGACGATCGGAGTCCAACGCCTCTGAAATCGCCTCGATCGGAGTCCCGTAGCACCATATGTAGTCCGAGGAGGATCAATGGCCAAGGGACTAGGAGACATAATTCAGAGCTTCAAATGATAAATCCGATCATGCGGATATATTTAGGTCGATGATCGTAGCCTAATGGTGTGAAAATCGACTCAATCCGACCTCTGTAGCAGCCCCACAACAAGAAGATGGACGACCCAGACCGTGCCACGTGGCACAGCCCAGGCCACCAACACACGCACGCAGCACCGCACACGCACAGCTGCGCGGGTGCACATGCGGGTGTGCAAGCGTGCATGCGCACAGCGCAGCGCTAGCGGATGGGCGTGCGTGCCGCAAGGTAGGAGCGCGGTGCTAGCTCTGCATGGGCTGGACCTACAGTGATGCATGAGCTGGACTTACAACGACACATATAGCCGTCGGTAATTCATCGCATGCCAGCAAAGCGAGTTGTGGGTGCCAGCGGGCATGAGCTGCCTACAGCGACGTTTCCAGCGACGACCTGGATGTCACTAATGGTCCCATACCTATTTTTGCCTCTTCTCCTCCACTATAAAAGGACCTACACCCCCTCCCTTCCAAGCCATCTCTACCTACTCTACTCCTACCTACTCCCAAGCTCTAGCAAGCCTACCAACGCTCCATTAGAGCATGTTCTCAAGCTCCCAAGGTGCCTATTAGTGTAGCGAACCTCTACCCCACCAAATACTCTTCCATCTTCCCATCTCCCTTCATAGGTCACCTTGGAGCTGTCCTCCCACCTCCATTCTGGTAGCAGATCAACTCCGTCTTCTCACCTCCATTCCAGAGCTACGCCGAAGCTTTTCTCAACTTGACGTCCTGCAGCATCTCACCTCCATCGTCCCTCTCCTCACCTCCTTCGTCTGAGCTTCCGCCAGGCGTCGTCGTCTCGCCGAACAGTCGATTTGGGAGATTTCCTCTCACCTCCCTCTCTTTATATGCTTTCATAGTTTCTTGTAATTGACATTGGAAGTAATATATATCATATTTGTTCCACATCTCTATCTTGTGATACATTTGCTTGTTTTCTTTTATTTCAAAAATACAAAAAAAAAACAAAACCCCAAAATACCAAAAAGAAACAAAACGAAGCGCGGTTTTCAAGTAAAGTAAACGTTGCCTCCCTGTGTTCGACCCGGGACTCCCTTGGAGTTTCGGTATAAATTTTATCTGATCGACGTGTTTTGCAACTACGACGATGGGTTACTTGTAACCCCGATTTCTAACATGAGAAACATGCCCGAACAATTTGTCGCCGTTGCTGGGGAGGCAACGGAATTTACTTTATTGTCTCTGCATTTCTTTTCATTTACATAGCACTAACCCTACTTGTCTTTGATCTACTGTCTTTTAGGTACCCTATCATGGAGATCCAAGTGAGGTAGACTGGAGTAAAGTGCAGGTGGAGTGTTTTGTAAGTGTCCCCCACACCACCCCCACTTTAATTTTCATTTCATAACCTAATAACTCAAACCCAAATCAACTTAGGTGCTTTTTATAAACCCTAAGATAGATTTGGTTGTTTGTTTGCCACCTCCACTCACCTCGCCATCCACATAAATTAAAAAAAAAAGTGTTATCTTATTGTGGGATTTTCTGAAAGCTACACACTTAACCTTTGAAGTGGGAATCAATTTGCAAGCCAAAAAAGATGGGTGGTATGGGTGTTAGATCCCTGAAGGAATTCAATGAAGCTTTACTTTTGAAGTGGGCTGTTCGGTTGCTGCAGGGAGAAAAAAAAATCTGGACAGAAATTATTCAGGACAGTTATGGGATTGCCAATGATGAGATTAATCGTCTAAACCCCTGTAAACCCTCCCCTTTTTGGTCTTCTGTGGTACGTGCTCTGAGGGACAATTGGAATCTTTTCAAATCTATATTAGGTGATAGAAAAAGCTTCAAGTTTTGGCTAGAAAATTGGGTACATGGAGGGATGTTTAAAGATAGGTTCCCTCTTGCTTATGCTGCGGCTTCGGATAAAAATGCTGTGGTATCTGATTATTGGGATGCGGAATTGGAGCAATGGCTATTCAACTATGGTGGGGGGGAAAATCATGAAACAAGAACACGTGTAGAGCATGAACGTCTCATGCAAGAACTTACTGCCTTCAAACCCATGCGCCATGAATATGACACTTACAAATGGGAGGGTAAATTTTCTACTGCAGCTGCTTATGACAGATTGATATTGTCCACCAGGATGGCGGAAGCTGACGAGATGGGGAAGAAGCTATGGAAGTTAAAAATTCCACTAAAGATACAAATCTTTTTATGGCTCTGCAGAAGGGATGGCCTGATTACTGGAGATTTGAGGCATAGAAGGATGGGTACCCCCACTCAATTTTGTCATTTATGTGGGATGCATAATGATTCTAGCACTCATATCTTTTCTTCTTGCGCGATCACAGATTATGTATGGAGGAGAGTATGCAATGAGTCCTTACCCACATGGGAGAATTTATGGCGTGGTCTTGTGGATGGGAATAAGCCATGTTTACTTATGGTGGCTGTTTTATGGGCTGTATGGAGGGCTAGAAATGAGTGTGTTTTTCAGGAGACCCCGGTGTATGTGGATAATATTGTAAACTTTTGCTGGAGTCTCATGCAGCATTGGGGTTCGATCATGTAAATAATTTTTTATTATTTTCAATAAAAGCTCTCCTGGTTTGCTATCGGTGATTCGATAGCATTCCTTTCTTTCTCAAAAAAAAAAAAAACACCCACAACTACTTATCCCAAGGTGCACAATCACTTTGATTCTACCACTTAACTGGGATTTGACCTGCGGACCCGGTACACTTCAACTAAATACACATAAGTGAGTAGAAATCTAAATAAGTTAAGCATTCTTGTGTGCCTTAACTAAGTGGTGCAATAGGTCAATTGATTGAGCTGTTTGGGCCGCACCACTCAATCTAAAACTGATCCATCAAGTAGCTTGCCACTTAGTGTTGCTTCTTAGGGCTGAACCAAGCACTCCACATTATTTTTGATTTTTAAAGGAATATGTCATCACCCGTGCTTTGAAAACTTGGAGTGTTCTACTAAACCTTGATTGAACTAGCCTAAGAATTAAACCCTAAAAGCTACTAAACAAGGTTAAATCCTAAACGACACATCATCAAATAACCTTGTTTAAGAACCCTGGTTGTGCACGCACACACATTTTAACTGATCATTAAGGGCACAACCCATCTAAAGGGCCTATCACATTCCTGAAGCACCATTGTCCCAAGCCTAACTAAAATTGATTAGACGTTGGCCTTAAGGATTAGTTCGCTCGTCGGGATCCAGATTGAGATTGTTCATGATTAACCTGCTTATACTGGTCAATCTGATGTCTAGCTAGGGGAGTAGCGTCAAACGACCGCAGCTGGGGGGTACACTAGGAACCAAAGGCGTAAGCCAAAGGAAGAACCTTCTCCCCAGTCCCTCCTTCTAACTGGTTGGATTGCCTGGACATACGTAGAGTAAATCGTTCATAATCTTAGGACGGATTTTGAGAGTCTGTTGACCTTTAGGCTACCCAACCTAAGGACAGGCTTGTATTTTTGTATTGCAGGGCTCCTTTCTCTTGTGATTTCCCTCCTTACTTCACCATGTACCCTTCCACATCCTATACACATTTCACATCCTATCCTCCTACCACCACTTATCCCCAAGATGATTAGTATCTCGACTTGACTTGTAATTACCCATCCACTAGCTGGGATGACTTTGATTGGGGATATGAATCTGGACCTCAGTGTCCAGGGCCTAACCTTGGACAAGACTATGGTTATTATCCTTCCCAGAGCAATAATGATTATGGATCTCCATCCTTTGATGACCAAACCAACCTGATCTACAATCAGGAAGGATATCATGATTATAACACCTACCCTCCCCAGTATTCCACTGAATATAGGTCGCCACCATCCTTTGAACAACCTAGAATGACCTACTTTCAGGGAGGGACCCAGGAACCTCGACATCTTGACTCCCCTAGATTCAACCCAAACCCACCCAAACCTGAATCGAACCAGTCGGTTCAGGTGAACCAGATCCAAGATAGAGTGTTGGCTAATTTGAGAACACCATACAATCTTTAGAAGCCCAGCCAACTCCATGCATTGAAACACTGGAGCCTATGATCAAAATGATTGATGAACTTAATAGTTCTCTATTGGATTTGCTCCAAAGTGTTAGGGATAGGGACCTGGGTGAGTTTCTTCTTGGGAAATTATCGGGGTTGAGGATGAAATTTGTGGTTGCACTAGTCAAATCTTGGGATGATTCTCAAGATGAACCCTCTTCAGAAGAGCCAATGTTTGAACCTGCTTAGGCGCCTGTCGGGGGGATACATATTCAGAGATTGGAGATGACCAGATTGGTCTAGAGTAACCCTTTGAGGATGAACCGATTGAATCACCCAAGATCCCCAAGTCAGGAAACGAAGAAAATTATGTCTCCTTGGATGATGAAATGACTTGTGATGTTGAGACATGCAAATGAGGATCATGAATTCTTTGATTTTGAGGGTGAGGAATCTCTTAGTGAAGTTTCACTTAAGCTTGAGGAGAATGATTTTAGTGAGACATAAGGGCTCGAGGAGTATGATGACCAATTTGGTAGCCCAACTACTGAAGATTCTGATTCGGTTGGGGCTAACTTGGAGGATCCGATACCCAACGACTCAATTAGTAGCCCCATTCCTCAACCACACCCCGAAGAGTTGAATGGATGTACTTTTGAGATCATTGTGCCCAAGTCAATCCTGATTCAACCACAATTGTTGGACTTGGGTACTTTAGATGGGGTGTACAATGATCTGGAGGTCCTAGAAACCTTGATTTCAGAGGATAGGAAGTTGGAAATAAAAATTTGGGAGGTTAATTTTGAGGGAAAACAAGTTTGGACATAAGGGTACCTATTGACCTGAAACCACCTATCTTCTTTGCGGACCCTTACGATATCTTTCACGTGCAACCCAAGCTCGAAATAACTGATTATTTTTCTGAGCTAGATGTTAAGTGGACAACCGCACCTATTGAACCATCTTTACGCATTGTCCGACACTTTTGTCTTGGGTTGCACACCACTAAATCACAGGCCCGACCCTGCAAACACAACAACCTTCGGTTCTGGGTGATTTTCATCTAGAACCTAAGAACCACTTGACCCTGGGGCATGGGTCTACACCATAATCTGGTCCACATCTGTGGACATCTTCTGCGGACGAGTTTCAAGATCAACCTTTTGATTTTGACTCTGACCCGCACTTGTGAATTCTCAATTTCTTCTTTGTATGTATGTTACGCCTAGCTGAAGGCATTAAACTTAGCACGTGTGTATACGCTCTTCTCTTTGCAGAGCTGACCGGATTTTCATGACACTCAGGTGATGTTCTGTTTACTCTGCCCTTTTCATGTCTTTATTTTTACAATGAGGACATTGCATCATTTAGGCATGGGGGGTGGATAATCAATTCTTGAAATCATTATGTTAACTTTGTAGAATTTCTATTAGTTTCTTATAAAATTAAAAAAAAAAATGAAAATTTAAAAAAAAAGATAGAAAAAATGAAAGAAATTAGGAAAAGAGAACTTAGGCATTTGAAAGTTATTAACTTTAGGAAATGATACGAGAGGACCTAAACACTTGGACTCTTCAGGTCTTCAGGCTTAATTAGTCCGGGTGTCCACTCGAATCTGGACCTAGTCGCGAGTCCTCACCAATTAAAATTTATTTTAATTTGGTAAATAATTTGGGATGATAAGCATGCGACTTATCAACCCGCCCTCTGATTTGGGGGGACTTTAAGCCTAAGCATCTACACACATTTTTTTGCACTGACTCACTTTCCGACGATTTTTACGGAAATTGGGTAGCTAATGGACCGACTTGGGTGGTGTGGCTGGCAAGTTGTCGGTGGTAACAGCTCATTGGCCGGTTGTCCAGAGCCTAGCCACAAGACCGTTTTCATTGTAATGCCTTTAGGTAAATACTAGATCAGGAAAGCCACCTACTTAAGAAAAAAAAAGAGAGAAAAAAAAAGAAAGGAGAAAATAATAAAAATAAAAAAATAAAATAAAACCACACTTCACCGCATGAGTATGGCTGGCAAGTTGTCGGTGGTAACAGCTCATCGGCCGGTTGTAGAACCCAGCTCACAACAAAAAAAATGCACAATAATTCCCAAAACACCTAGGGAAGAAGTAGGGAAGTAGAATAAATCGGGGAGATATACACTGGGTTCGCCCTTGTGTTGACCCCATATAAAAAAAGTGGCGAGAAAGCTACCAATCGTAAAGATAAACCTTTAGACAAGGTCACCTAGGGTCGTAGAAACCCGAAGTCCATCTTAACGGCCGTTTTGTGAGTCTATCACTTTTTCACAGAGATGCTTAGTACTTAGATTCCTTTTCGAGTCTTGGGCGGGTCGGGTAGCCGTAAAAAGTTATCCCGGAACTCTCAAACTCCAAAAGTACAAAAAATTTAGAAAAGAAAAAAAAATATCTTCCCTTCTCAAATAAGGCGAGAACTTGGGCGGCCTGCATTCTGGCAGACACCCGGGTACTGTTGAGTTTTCGTAGTTTAGTACCTTAGTTGAAATTTTCTATTGTTAATAAATGACTTAGGCTTAAGCGATCTAATCCTAATTCTGCTTTTATACATAGCATATAGTTTAATTTTGCTAGGGACTAGCAAAAGATAGGCATGGGGGTATGATGTAAACACATTTATTGAGGGTAAAATGCCTATTCATGCATGTTCCTAGGCTTAGATTTTCATTTCATGTTATAAATATTGCATAGCATGCATCATTCTGCATTTAGAGTAGTTGTATATAATTTAGGTTAATTGCATCCTTTTTGTAGTTAGGAGGGAATGATATTTATTTTGGAGCCTCTGATTGTCGATCCGACCATACGGATCTGATCAAGATGACGATCGGAGTCCAATGCCTCTGAAATCGCCTCGATCGGAGTTCTGTAGCATCATATGCAGTCCGAGGAAGATCAATGGCCAGAGGACTAGGAGACACAATTTGGAGCTTTAAATGATAAATCCAACCACGTAGATGGATTCGGGTCGACGATCGCAGCCTAACGGCGCACAAGTTGACTCAATCCGACCTCTGTAGCAGCCCCTACAACAAGAAGATGGACAGCCCAGACTGCACCATGTGGCGCAGCCCAGGCTGCCAGCACACGCAAGCAGCACCGCACATGCACAGCAGCGTGGGTGCGCAGGCACGCATGTGCACAGCGCAGCACCAGTGGATGGGTGCGCTCGCACATGGCAAGGCAGGAGCACGGCGCCAGCTATGCATGGCCTGGACTTACAGCGACGCATGAGCTGGACTTATAGCGACGCTTACAGCTGTTTGTAATTCATCGCATGCCAGCAAAGCAAGCTATGGGTGCCAGCGGGCATGAGTTTCCTATAGCGACGTTTCTAGCGACAGCCTGGATGTCACTAATGGTCCCATACCTATTTTTGCCTCTTCACTATAAAAGGACCTACACCCCCTCCCTTCCAAGCCATCTCTACCTACTCTACTCCCACCTACTCCCAAGCTCTAGCAGGCCTACCAATGCTCCATTAGAGCTTGTTCTCAAGCTCCCAAGGTGCCTATTAGTGTAGCGAACCTCTACCCCACCAAATACTCCTCCATCTTCCCATCTCCCTTCATAGGTCGCCTTGGAGCTATCCTCCCACCTCCATTCCGGTAGCATATCAACTTCGGCTTCTTACCTCCATTCTGGAGCTACGTTGAAGCTTTCCTCAACCCAACGTCCTTTGGCAGCTCACCTCCATCGTCCTGCTCCTCACCTCCTTCGTCCGAGCTTCCGCCAGGCACCGTCGTCTCGCTGAACAGTCGATTCGGGAGATTTCCTCTCACCTCCCTCTCTTTATATTCTTTCATAGTTTCTTGTAATTGACATTGGAAGTAATATATATCATATTTGTTCCACATCTCTATCTTGTGATACATTTTCTTGTTTTCTTTTATTTCAAAAATAAAAAAAAATAACAAAACCCCAAAATACCAAAAAGAAACAAAACGAAGTGCGATTTTCAAGTAAAGTAATCATCGCCTCCCTATGTTCGACTCGGGACTCCCTTGGAGTTTCGGTATAAATTTTATCTGATCAACCTGTTTTGCAACTACAATGACGGGTTACTTGTAACCCTGATTTCTAACACGTGAAACACACCCAACTAGAGGGCGAGGGCGTGCATATGCGCGTGCTTGTGGGGACCTCACCCCCTGTGCGTGCTGAGGCGATAAGCCGTAAGCACAAAATCCTCTTATGCGCCTTCACTCACCCAACAGCAAATGAGGTGGGACTAAACCAGCAGGGCTTGTTCGTGCAGCAGGTAGGTCAACTTCCTTCGTTGAATTGGAGTAGCAGCCGTGTACGTTGATGTCAATTGAAGGCCTGGAGACCTGGAGCACGTAGTTTCGCACCACCTGGAGGTGATGCCTGGGGTGGAAGACACAAGAACACCCTCGTCAAGGTGTGCGTGGAGCTCCGGTAATGGCAGTGGCATGGGTGATACCTGAAACAAGGAATACGACCTGATGGCCATGTTAGCACAGCTCAGAAGGTTCGCCGGACCACGGCGAGTGCAATGGTGGTGGTTTCGTGGACTTTGGTGCACGGAGGTGGTTGGTTAGTGACGGAGTAGGTTGCATGAAGGTGGGTTACTCGGCAGATGTTTTGGGTGGTCAGTGGAGTGTGATAGGTTAGGGCCTTGGATGAGGGGAGTACGGCGAAGGTTTTGGAACGGTTGGCGAGGGGTTTTAGTGTGTAAAGTGAGTAGACACCCTCGCTGGTGATGTCACCGTAGGTGGAGACGAAGGCAGGGTTAGAGGCATAGCGGTGGTTGGTGGAGTGATGTAAGTGCGGGAAAAGGATGTAGAGAGATAGAGATACTTAGCAACGAGATAGAGAGGTGAAGGCGACCGGTTGTGGAAGATCGGCATCGGAGAAGGAGAAGATGGCGAGACGGCGACGACGAAGTAGATGGAGATACACCCTTCCTTTGGCTGGGGAGGGTTGTGATGAAGAGAGGAGCTGAGGGAGCCAACCAAATTGGTCGTTGGATGGCTAGAGGAGGATCGAAGAGGGTCGCTGGAGAAAGGGTTTTGGTGGCCAGAGGAGGAGAATCAGAGGTGGTTGACTGACTGAAACTTGCTGAGGGGATGCGCAAGGCCATAGGGGTCCTTTTATCGGGCTCTAGATGGAGTTCCAAGCTTGGAAAACAAGATTAGAAACTCTTAGCTCTTCTTCGGAGATGAATACCCAATCAATCAAAATTTTTGCATTAGGATTCTAGGGAGATTTAGGATCCCTGGATGGACTCAATTGGAAGGTAACTATTTGACTAGTTTCCCTTTCAATTTTGGGAGGGATTCGTTAAGAAATCACAGAGATCTTGCCATATTAAGGTCGCCGAAGTTTGTAGGATTAGGATTTCATGGAGGTAGGGACCTTTTTGTGAATAAAATGATAAATTTAAGGACCTAATTGCAAAGGATTCAAAAGTAAGGGGCATATGTGTGAGATAAAAGAGTCAGACAGGACCAAATTGCAAACTAGGTTAAGATGATCTCAGATTAGGCCCAAATTTTGGTACAAACCTAATTTGGACCTAAGGAATTCAATGGTGAAGTTATAATTTGGTTTTGACCTAGTTTGGATGGGTAATTTATGCAAAAACCCAAATTAGGGCAAAAGTCTACCTGTGTCTCTATTTTAGGTCAAGACGGGTTCTGATGGTCAAATCAAGCATACCAAACCATAGAGAATATTTTTATATGAATTTTAGAGGGTTTAGGTGAATTTTATCTTGACCATAACCTCAGTTAATTAAGCGGGTTTGTTTTTAGGGTTTTAGAAGTTATTTAATTCTTGAAATGCGTGAAAACCCATTTCTGTCTGCATTAACTCACTTGCTGGACTATTAAGATGTTTTGACCCTTAATTAACCCCTGAGAAAACCCATGGTTGTTCTGCATTCAAGATATGATGGTAAAATTATAGTTTTAACCTTGGTTTCTTGTATTTCTCTCTGAAAGGATTTGCAATGAATTATAGTCTTTCGATAATCATGTATTAGCATTTAATGACTTAATCAGATCAAATTGAGCTAGTTATGGCTCATGATGGTGTTCACATCAGTGTCAAGGATAGATAGAAAGTCAGATCTCGCATACCTTAGCACTCATGAAGGTAGAAGATGAAGTTCCTATCAGCTGGATCCCATCTAAATCCAGCTCATCCCAGCTGGATCCTTGCTCTTTCTAGTTGGTTCAACTCATCCCTAGCACCATTCAGCTCATCTCAGCTAAATGGTAGATCAAGGTAGTTCACCTCAGCTAGATGATAGCTCAAACTAGCTCAAGTCGGTTGATCCCAGCTCCATTCCAACTCCTCTAGTTTAGAACAGTTCACTGGAAACTCAACCTGACTAGGACTAGCTACTGCCATCAACTAGCTAGACTTAGTCAGCTAAAGATGACCACAACCAGCTCTGGCCAGCTCAAGTCTAGCTCCTGGAGACCTAACTCATCTCAACTTGGTTGAGCTGAGCTACTTGACCTAAGCTATCTACTCTAGCTAGCTAGATAGTCCCTGGGAAGACCAGACCTAGCTCAGCTCAGCTGAGATTAGAAGAATCCAGCTCAGATTAGCTTGGCTTAGTTGCTAGCAAAGAACTAGTTAGTTAAGCTAGCTACTGAGCTCTACTTCAGCTCCCTTCAGCAGACATCAGCTCTAGTGTAGCTCCTTCTAGTTGTCTCCAGCTCTTCTCCCTTAAAACCCTAGCTCCCTCGTCCTCCTACCCTACTCATCTACTATCTAAGATTAGCTAGTCACCTCCATGGCACCAATACCTAACCCTAAAACCCACCTACCTAAGCTCCACCAAATAGCCCTAAACGTAGTCCACCTAAGCTCCTATTCCTAAACCAATTTTGGCGCCAACTCCTATACAACCCTTCACCCCATAACCTCCACCAAAAGACACCAAAAGGTGGTGCCAAAAACTACCCCTCAACCACCTTGATTTTGGTGCCAACCTCTCCCTACATCTTAACCATCCATCCACCACCAAACACATCCCAACCATCCACATCTTGGTGCCACCTAGGACCCTTCTAGAACATCCATTTTGGCACCAAAACCAAGAGCCACCAAGGGTGGTAATCACCCATAACCACTCCCCTTACACCTATTGGATTGGCACCAACCATCCAAAGCCTTTGGAACACCTAACCACCACCCATAATCCATCCTAACCCTACATCATCTTCATGTCAACCACCCCCCATCCCTTCCTATATATACACCACCTAACCACCACCTAAAAAACATATCCTCCCTTAGTTTAATTTCTAACCATATCCACCTACACCTAAGGCCAAGGAAGAAGAAGAGAAGAAGATCATGGGGGCAACCTACCCACCCCCTTGGTGCCTTCTTACTCTCTCTTCCTTTCCCTAGTGCCATACCAAGGAGGAGGAAACTTTCATCTAGGAAGGATGGACAAACAAGAGGAGGAGCAAGGTGGTTGACGCCCACCTTGGAGGAAGGCTTAGAGGAATATCAACTTAAAGGCAAGGAGGAGATCTTTTCAAGCAGAGGAGTTGTTGTGCTTAGAGCAAGACCTACCTCTTCCTTCATCATCTTTGGAGTACACTTTTCTTCTTTATCTTTCTTAATTCTTGTATTAGCTAGTGTTGTACTTGTTTATATGTACTACACTTCATTTGGTTGGTAGTAATACAAGTTTTCTACTTTGTCTTCTAATTTCATGTTTAGTGTGTTTTTCATACTATTATAATTTTAGTGCACCACACTCTTCTCTTTTAATTACCCTAGGTGCACTTTCTTAGGGTGAGGTTAGAAGAGAGGGTTTGATTCTTGCCACTTTAGAATAGTTGATAGGTGTACTTTTAGCATAGTTCATCTTCACTTTCAAGTGCCCGATTGTTTTGAAAACCCTAAAAATAAAAAAATTGAAAATGCAAAAAGACAAGTGCGGATTTGAGAGGCAAGAGATAGAACCATTTCATGTGAGGTATTATAAATTTTAAGAGTTGATTGGTTTTACACGTTTCAAGGACAGAAACTCGCATTTATAAAATCACGTAAATTTCGTATCAGGGGTTGTCGTGCAAGTTGATCCAAGAAGTTGACTCAACAAGGTGGCAATGTGAAGCTCCTCTTATCACTGTTATAAAGAAGGTGCATCCCCTAACTTGAGATAGATATGTATCTTTGTGTTTGAATGTGCACATTTGGTCGATCGATAGTTAATGCACCCACCTTGGTGTTGAGACTTAAAAGCTGGTGTGCATATGAGTGCATAGGAGACACATGATCTCTTGAAGGGATCACATATATCTGCTATTGTAGGTGTATGCAGTAGATCGAGAGACTTGGGCTAGCTCATGTATATTGGGAAGTATGAAATTCCATGCATGGTTGTATGGGTCATGATTAGACCCATAAATAAAAGAGAAAAAGACAGTCCTTTGGGAAAGCATTTGGTCATCATTTTTGTCCCAATGTACAAGAAGAACATGAAAAATGTGTAACCCATGGTATGATGGATAGTGAATTGTTATCGCGCTAAAGTTAGGTTTAAAATATGTGTCGTAGTCTAGTCAACTAAAGTGACGAAAGCATTTAAATTTTTAATCTCAAATGTGAGTCCGAGGTTGTCTCAAGGAACAAATAATTTGCAATATAAACACTAATCAAGTATATATGAATCGAACATAAAATGAGAAAAATGATCTGATATAAAGAAAATATGTTCTGCAATAAATGTCAATATCAGGTAGAACAAAAAGAAATAAACTTTCAATCTCTCAAAAATAAAAGAAGTGAAAGAGGGCAAAAAAATGTTGGTTTTCAAGTAAGCACAACAACCCTTCAACACTTAGCCTTTTTCTCAACCAAAGAGCCTAATCAGAGGACTTAAAGTTGAAAATTGGGCATCTAGACCAATGTTTGGTAAGCAAAATCAGCCCTTCCCCTCTTTGAGCTTAAACCTTATATTTCTCTCTCTTTCTAATTGGATCTAGATCCAAGCCCACTCCCTCCTGGCATGAGGGTGGGTGAGAGCCTGCATATGGGCGAGCGTGTGGGGACCCAATCCCCAGTGTTCTTGGGAGAACAGCTAGCAGGCCTAGAGCCTTATGAACCAATTTCAAAATTAAAAGTCCCAATGTGGGACTATCTTTAGGTGCCTCCTTCGCTGCTGTTGTGTGGTTGAAGCTACTAGCAATTGGAGGTTAATTTACCGTGGGATCCCTGATCCACGGTCCCAATGAGTTTTGATGCTAACACCATCATGAGTCCTAACAAGCCAAAATTAGTTAGATTCAAATGATAAATGCTCCTAAATGATAATTTGAGGGTCACAATTCCGTACTAAACTGTTTTGAGGAGAAAGAAAAATGGGGTTAATTATGCCATTTTAACATCCATCCACAAATGCAGATTAACTAAGGGGTTGACCAGGGGTTAATTAAAGGTTAAATAAACTTAAAAGACCAAAAAGTAGGCTATCTTCAGGTGCCTCCTTCGCTGCTGCTGTGTGGTTGAAGCTACTAGCAATTGGAGGTTAATTTATCGTGGGATCCCTAATCCATGATCCCAATGAGTTTTGATGCTAACACCATCATGAGTCCTAACAAGCCAAAATTAGTCAGATTCAAATGATAAATGCTCCTAAATGATAATCTGAGGGTCACAATTCCGTACTAAATTATTTTGGGGATAAAGAAAAATGGGGTTAATTATGCCATTTTAACATCCATCCACAAATGCAGATTAACTAAGGGGTTGATCAGGGGTTAATTAAAGGTTAAGAAAACTTAAAAGACCAAAAAGTGGGCTATCTTCAGGTGCCTCCTTCGCTGCTGCTGCGTGGTTGAAGCTACTAGCAATTGGAGGTTAATTTATCATGGGTTCCCTGATCCACGGTCCCAATGAGTTTTGATGCTAACACCATCATGAGTCCTAACAAGCCAAAATTAGTCAGATTCAAATGATAAATGCTCCTAAATGATAATCTGAGGGTCACAATTCCGTACTAAATTGTTTTGAGGAGAAAGAAAAATGGGGTTAATTATGCCATTTTAACATCCATCCACAAATGCAGATTAACTAAGGGGTTGATCAGGGGTTAATTAAAGGTTAAGAAAACTTAAAAGACCAAAAAGTGGGCTATCTTCAGGTGCCTCCTTCGCTGTTGCTGTGTGGTTGAAGCTACTAGCAATTGGAGGTTAATTTACCGTGGGATCCTTGATCCACGGTGCCAATGAGTTTTGATGATGACACCATCATGAGTCCTAACAAGCCAAAATTATTCAGATTCAAATGATAAATGCTCCTAAATGATAATATGAGGGTCAAAATTCCATACTAAACTGTTTTGAGGAGAAAGAAAAATGGGGTTAATTATGCCATTTTAACATCCATCCACAAATGTAGATTAACTAAGGGGTTTATCAAGGGTTAATTAAAGGTTAAATGAACTTAAAAGACCAAAAAGTGGGCTCGCACTTACTGCATCAGGGTTTCATGCATTTTGAGGGTGAAAACAATACTAAAAACCCTAATTATCAGCCCTACTTAAATTGAAAGGGTTCTAGTCGAGATAAAATCAATATAAACCTTTTAAAATTCATTGAAAAATATTATAAGAGGTTTGGTACCTTTACTTTGACCATTTGAACCCATTTTGACCAAAAACAGAGTTTTAAATGGGAATGCCTTAATTTAGGCTCCTATGCAACTGTTCGACGGACCATTGGTGGGCCATGCCGGACAGGCGCAACGAGAGTGCCTGGCGGGGTCTTTTGTCGAGGCAACCATGCGCCAACATCATCCAGTGGTGGCTCCCAAGGACACTGCTAGGGTTTGTCATCCCTCCATGCCAGGCCTAGACTGGCTATTTGAACTCTTCTAGTGAGGGGCTGCCACTACCTTCTTTACAAGTGGGTAGACGATACGCACAAGGGCGTATACCTAAGGTCGTTGACCTCAACTTCATATTTCCCCTCCCTAACATGTGCCTCGAGGAGGGAGGTTTTCTTTAGGGCTTCAAGTAGTTAGCCAGGGCATGCCTGCTTCCCTTTATTGGGATTAGCATGTCAAGGGTGTCGTCGAGACATAGAGACATCGAACCCCAACCGAGCCTCCTTAGGAGGGATGGGCCATGAGTGGTTAGGACCATTGTGAGGGTTCTTGCCTAGGGAGGTCAAGGCACAGTGCTGGAGTGGTGTCTCCTCCCAGTGACCAGGTGTTTAGAAGACCAATGGCACTTTCGTTGATGCTTCCCATAGATGACACCATTTGATGGGTCTCCAAGGCCCTCTTCAAGGCCATCGATGGCCATCAAAGAATTTTTAGACAGAGGGAGCATCGCATAGTGATAACACTGCATCTTGGGGCGATAATTCTATCAATTGGGGTTTATCTTAAGAGCAAAATGCATAGATAACACATCATAAATAGGAATAGGAGCATCGCAACCATTGCACATCAAGATTTCTTATAATGCATTATTAATGACCATGTGTACAAGAACATGTCAAAACAGGCCTCAGATGAGCAATCAGACCGCATGGATGGATTTAGAGCGACGAACGAAGTCCAATGGACTCGAAATCGGCCAAATCCGACATTCGAAGCTCTTGCAATGGGCCCAAGAAGTTCTGACCGTTGATCAGATGATCAACAGCCCACAGCACGCCACGTGGTGCCCGCTCATCTCATCCTCGCCACCGACTGCTTTTGTCTTCACCTGGAGGATGATTCTCAGCCATAGATCTTCGATTGAACGGCTGAGAGCCGCTTGTGCACCTGCACTCTTTGCGACAATCCGCTGTGATAGCGCAGTGATCGGCTGCCTCACACCCACACATCTAGCGCTGGATCGAATCGAGCTGCCTGGAAATTGGAAGGCGAAGGCACGCTGCGGGAAATTGAACCGCTCAATTAGCAACGAACGACAACGATCGAGCTGCGTGGCGCAATGGATGCGCGCGGATGCTCATGCCCGCGATGACGCAGCAGACGCACGTGCCTCAGCAGCGATCCGTAAGCGCGCCCTTCGCAAGATCTCAGTCGTCCGATCTTCGTTCGGACAGCTTACAACGCGCGTGCGGATCACCTCAGAAGAAGCACAGGGTGCGCTAGCGATCGGCGGGCGAAGGGGGCTACACCGATGAAGTTTTTATGGGTTTAGTGATGTCCCAAACGTCGCTAAAGCCCATACTTAAATTAGAAAACCCTTTTTCCTATATAAACTCCATCCAACCACCCATGGAGGGGCATTCAATTCACTTGCAAGTGCTCTACCCCACTCCTAGCCACCATTAGCTCTCTTTGTAATCGCCAGAGCCGACGAGCCGCCAATGGAGCCCCTCTCCACCACTGTGGCTGCCTTGCCGTCTTCTCTCTCTCTTTCCCTCTTTATCTTAAGCTTTACTTTACTTGTGTTAAACATTTATCTAGTGTTGTAATTATAAAACTAAAGTTGCATGTCAAATGAAGTTGCTTCCTATCTAGCTACTTGCCCTCTTTTATGTTTAAGTTGCAGGTCGTGAATGAAAAATTCTAACCCTATTCTCTCTCTCTCTCGCTTTCTCTCTCACTCGCTTTTCACCCACGTCTTCTCGCAAGCGAAAACCCGTTATTTCCGTGACATTAAGTGACAAGAAAAATCTGGTTTTCACGCCTCCTTGAGATCGATACTCGGACTCACGTCCATTTCTTCATTTAAAATCGACGTTGCAAGCGCAAGCTATAATGACTCTTTTAAACATATGCATCTTCCACATGTCAATTTTTGGCGCCGATGTCGGTGAGGCTACGGATTTATTTTGTCACTTCCATATTACATCCACGCTCACATCATCTAATGCATTTTCTACCTCTACTTGATGGTTGCAGGAACTCGGCGCTTGGACGGTGAGGTAGCGCAGCTCGTGACGGTAGAGATGGAGTAAGCGCAGCAAGGACCAATTGTGAGTAACTCTTCACCCGTGGTTGTTTGCTTGCCTGAAAAAAAAAATCTTAAAAAATTGTAAAATCAAAAGAAATTTCGCATGGTGTATGATCCACATCGTTCACTCATCACCCAACAAAAAAAAAAAAAAAAATACATATACACTCTAACATTCTTAAAACCTAGTCTTTTTGGAGTGTTTATCTTTCTTTTTGAGTGGTGTTTGCGAAGCCACCATGACTTGACTTGGGCCGCACCACTCATCCCTAAAATTGACTCATCCAATAGAAGCTGCATGATCACTAGGATGAGTACATTAGGATTTTAGAGCCTCTTCACATCAAAGGAAATTTACTTTCACCAATTGTGTGCAAAACTTGATGTGCCCACTGAAACTTGTCTGAAAACATGAAGACACGTCAATCCTAAAAGACACAAAAGTAAGGATGAAACATTAAAAGACACCACATCTTAAAAAAATCCTTGCTTGAAAACCATGTTTGATAGGTGCACACACACTAGACTTAGAAAACTAAGAGGCACTACCCCAATCAACGCCTCATCACATAACCCTAGCACAAGCACTATCCTAGCCTTTTAAAATAGAGTAGATGTGCCCTAGGTAGGACTGGGTTAAGTCTGGAGAGGCGTGGTTTTGTTTGCTGGACACTTGGCTTTCATTCCCTTAGTAGAATCTGGTGACTAGGCTGCGGGGAAGTGTCAAACGATCGCGGTTGTGGGGTCTATGGAACCGGCGACGCAAGCCAAAGGAAGAACCTTCCCTACAATCCCCTTGTAACCAACCTGGCCAAATTAGCTTTGGGAAGGGGAGTCCAGTGCTTACGGACTTGATCGCCCTTTTGGAGATTTCTAGGTCCCCTAAGGAACACACCATAAGGACTAGGCTTGTTTGCTTGGTTGTACACACACTTCTCGCATCTGGCGCTCTCCGCATCCCCTCCTATTCTTCTCTAGTGTATGCACGGGAGACGATCACTGCATCCTGAGTTGTTTGTTTTGGGATGGGAATCCAGGCAACCTGATTCTGCTAGAGACATCGCTGAACCTAGGGTAGATGAGGTTGAGGACCAACCTCCACCAGAAACAATGGCCATCATCCAAGCCTAGATTAATGCAAACCACCGGCTTCAGTAGCAACAGATCCACACTATCATGCAAGCCATACACCGGTTGCAGAACCCATAAGAGCAACCACCACCACCTTTCCAAGGCCCACAAGGGCAACTGCCACTTGATCTACTACCATTCCAAGACCAACCTAGGCCCCTCCACGAATTCTACAATCCTTCCGCTATTCGAGTCGGGCCGCACCTTAGGATCCTCGAAGGGGGAGATGATTTTGAGCTAAAACCAAATGTCTTGAGTCTGATTTAGAGCCACTTCCATGGAAGCTCAAATGAAGATCCCTTCCAGCACCTAGAGGATCTTGACCGGATAGCCCGAACTATGAAACCTAGGAACATTAGCCTTGACATTGTTTTGATTAATATGTTCCCCTTCTCGCTGAGAGATAAGGCATCTCACTGGCGTAGAACCCTAGGTGGACCCATCACCACCTAGGAAGAACTGAGGCATGCATTCTTAAAGAAATTCTTCCACATAGGAAAGACCAATGCCCTCAGAAGAGCCATTACTACCTTTACACTCCAGGGTGGGGAACAGTTCCATGAGGCGTGGGAAAGATTTAATAAACTATTGAGGAAATGCCCACACCACGAAGTACCAAGGTGGCAATTGGCCCAGATCTTCTACCATGGTCTGGACAACAACCTATAGAACTTCGTCGATGCCTCATGCGGGGGGAACTTCCTGAACACAGATGAGGAGAGTGCATTTGAGCTCTTTGAGTCTATGAGCGAAAATTCACTCAATAATGCCTCCATGACCCAATTTAGCCGATCCAGTCAACCCCGTGGTGGGATTTATGAGGCACAACCAAATTCTGGGATGGTTGACATGGATATCATTGCCAAGAAATTAGATCGAGTGGAATTGGTGGATAAAAAGATAGATGAGCTATTGAACTAGACCAGGAACCCGTTACAGACCTTCTCCCTAGCAAAGGAAGCTCACAATGTTGACCTGGTCCAGTCCTTAAGCCAACTGAACCTGGAACAACCCTTGACCATGTTCCAGGGAGGGACCTTTGCTCCCTCAACCCATGATTACTCTCTTCCCTCCCCCTCGACATCTGCTATCCTTGAAGATGTATAGGCTGTCCAAGGTTATGCTAAACCTGACCCTTTCTCCAACACTTACAACACCGGCTGGCGTAATCACCCCAACTTTGGTTGGACAAATCAGAAATCACCTCAATTCCAGAACTAGCCCAGGCTAAACCAACAGCCAAACTTGCCCCCCCTATCAGCAAGGACCACTAGTTAGACCCCCATATAATCCGAATAGAGTGGCCCCTCCCCCACAAAACCAAATGGACACCCTAATAAAGATGATGGCTGAAATGAACCAGAAACATTAGGAGGAAATGGCTTTAGTAAAGGGACAGTTAAGCCAACTGTTCTACTGTAAACAACAAGGATCCCTGCCTTCCCAGTCGCAACCGAACCCGCGAAACATGATTAACAGAGGCCCCAATTAGCAAAGGTTCCAGGGCAATCCAGGGTAGGCTGACATGGTCCAGTCCACCCCATAAACACCCCTTGGGTTTGGTGCTTCTTCATCCTCAGCTTCTCAAGGATCAACCCATCGTCCCAATGCCTCTGCAAATGCAGTAACCTTGAGAAGCAGCACCAAAACCTAGGATCCCAAATGGCTGACCCTTCCTGAGACTTCACCATCTGAAACACTCGACTCAGAAGAGGCACTAGAAAAACCCAAGGACCCATAAATAAATCCTATCCATGTTCAGACACCCTACCCCGAGGCCTTGGAGACAATCAAGAAAAAGAAAAGTGTTGTGGAAACTGAGGAGCTTTTGGAGATCTTTAAGCAGGTTTAGATTAATATTCCGCTCCTCGAAGCCGTCAAGCACATCCCAGCTTACGCTAAGTTTCTAAAGGATGCTTGTACACCCAAACGTAAGCCAAGACCTCAAGCACCTAGGAAGGTTGTGCTCTCAGAGTAAGCAAGTTCCGTAATATCAAGCAACCTTCCACTCAAGCGAACTGACCTAGGAGCACCCCTGATATCCTGCAATATTTGGGACATGACATTTGATAGAGAACTCCTGGACTTAGGTGCTTCCATCAATCTGATTCCAACGACCCTGTACCGCCAATTTGGTTTCGGAGAGTTGATGCCCACACCTGTCACCATCCAGTTGGCTGATAGATCTGTGAAGACCCCGAAGGAGGTTGTCGAGGATGTAATTGTGCAGGTCAAGAACTTCTATTTTCTGGTCAACTTCTTAGTTTTCGACATGGAAGTCACTGAAAAACTACAGAACACACCCATAATCTTAGGCAGACCTTTCTTAACTATGGCTAAGGCAAACATCGGTTGTGACATGGGATGTATGGAAATCACCTTTGGAGATAAGAAAATGCAGTTGGATATCTTCCGGGCGACCAAGTCTTTTGATTGCGACTGTGTCGAGGAACATGAACCCGTGGAACCTTTGGTCGAGGAATGTCTCACCCTTAGTTCTGTCTTGGACCACCAATCTTGTAACGACTGTTTTGACTTGTCACCATCTCTGCCCATGGACCTCTGTAGGGCTGATTACCATCAAACAACAGCATTTGAGGAGATTGATGTTGATCAACTCCCTCCTTTCCCTTTTCCTTCGACTGTTGTTCCACCCACACCCGAACTAAAGCCGCTACCTGAGAATCTCAAGTATGTCTTCCTGGGACCTGACCAGACCTTCCTTCTGATTATTAACTCTCATCTAACCAAGGATCAGGAACTCAGGTTGACTGCGACCCTTTCAGAACATCGAGCTGCCATTGGATGGACCATTTCAGACTTAAGAGGAATTAGCCTCGCCTATTGCACTCATAAGATTTACCTGGAAGGATGCCGAGACGGTTAAACCCAAATATGCGGGAGATCGTTAAGAAAGAAATTAACCAAGTCGCAATTGCTCCTGAAGATCAAGAGAAGACCACATTCACTTGCCCGTATGACACGTTTGCATTCTGTCGTATGTTGTTTGGGTTATGCAACGCACCCGCTACCTTTTAGCGTTGCATGCTAGTCATTTTTTCAAAAATGGTGGGTGAATACTTGGAGGTCTTTATGGATGATTTCTCTGTATTTGGGAATTCATTCAACTACTATTTGAGTAACTTGGAAAAAATCTTGAAATGATGTATCGAGGTTAATTTGGTGTTAAGTTGGGAAAAGAGCCATTTTATGGTTCAAGAAGGAATCATCCTTGGTCACATCGTATTGCATAGGGGCATTGAGGTGGATCAGGCTAAAGTTGATTTGATTTCCCAGCTTCCTCCGCCTAGCTTGGTCTGGCAGATCCATTCATTCCTGGGACATGTTGGTTTCTACCGAAGGTTCATCAAAGACTTCTCCAAGCTTTCCAAACCCTAAACCGACCTTCTGGCCAACGACGCCTTATTCCACATGACCTCTGATTGCATTAAGGCTTACCACACCCTCTGGGACTTAGTTTCCACAGCACCTGTACTTCAGCCCCCGGATTGGTCCCAGGACTTTGAGATTATGTGTGATGCATCAGATTTTTCCATAGGCGCTGTCCAGGGATAAAGACAAGACAAGAAGTCCGTGGTGATCTACTACGGGAGGAAGACATTGGATGAGGCCCAACGAAATTATACGGTCACAGAGAAAGAATTGCTCGTCGTAGTTTTCGGACTTGAGAAGTTCCGATCTTACCTACTGGGATCCCACGTGGCCATCTATACTGACCATTCAGCCATCTGGCACCTGTTGGCTAAAAAGGATGCAAAGCTTAGTCTCATCAGATGGATCCTGCTCTTGCAGGAATTTTACCTGGAAATCCACGATAAAGCCGGATCAAAGAATGTGGTGGCTGACCACTTATCCAGACTTCACCTAGACCACATTGGACCCTCCTTGCCTTTATCCGACACCTTTCCCAATGAACACATTTTGGTTGTGCAAGATAAGAAACTGCCTTGGTATGCTGACTATGTCAACTACCTGGTTGTAGGATAGACTCCGCACAGCTGGTCCAGAAAACAACGGGACAAGTTCTTGGCCGAGGCCAAGCACTATTTTTGGGATGATCCCATGCTGTTTCGCCTCTGTGTCGACTAGATCATCAGGAGGTGTATCCCTGAGGATGAAGTTTAAAGTGTGCTATCTTTTTGTCATGACCAAGCTTGTGGTGGCCACTTCTCAGGAAAGAAAATGAATGAGAAGGTTCTGCAGTCTGGATTTTACTGGCCCTCCTTATTTAAGGATGCACACAACTTTGCCAAGACTTGCTTCCGCTGCCAAATGCTGGGTACCATGACCAGAAAAGATATGATGCCCCTCCAGCCCATTTTGATTGTCAAGATCTTCGACGTCTGGGGTATTGATTTTATGGGCTCCTTCCCACCATCCAACGACTTTGACTACATCCTAGTCTTGGTAGACTATGTCTCTAAATGGATTGAAGCTGTCGCCACCTGCTGATGTGATCATAAGACTGTCATGGACTTTGTTAAGCAAAACATCTTTTCCCGGTTTGGAATACCAAAGGCCATGATCAGTGATGGTGGAAGTCATTTTATTCTCACCCAATTTCGTGCCATACTTAGAAAATACGGGGTTAACCACGGCATCGCCACCCCGTATCATCTGCAAACAAATGGGCAGACTGAGGTCTCAAATAGACAAAGCAAGAGCATTCTGCAGAAAACTGTGAGACCTGATAGGAAAGACTGGTCCACACAACTGGATGATGCCCTGTGGGCATACAAGACTGCTTTCATGACCCCGATAGGCATGTCGCCTTATCGCCTGGTCTTTGGCAAAGCCTGCCACCTTCCTGTCGAGTTGGAACACTGGGCTTACTGGGCTGTCAAGTAGTGTAACATGGATTCCTAGTTAGCTAGTGCGCAAAGGATGCTCTAACTCTTCGAGCTTGAGGAAATTTGTCGGGATGCCTTTGAGAACAGTTGGCTGTATAAGGAGAAAATGAAAGCCATCTACGACCGACTCATCCATAGAAAGACCTTTGAGCCTAACCAGCAAGTTTGGCTTTTCGATGCCCGCCTAAAACTCTTTCCAGGGAAGCTCAGGTCCAAGTGGACAAGACCATTTAGGGTGGTCAAGCCCCACCCCAATGGGGCGGTTGAAATCGTTGATTCGAATACTAGGCACACTTTCACAGTCAATGGCCAGAGATTGAAACACTTCCTAGCCCAGGTTCCCCCAAAGAAGATTGTCACCCTCATTGAGGGATGACACGAAGCATCGCCTAGCTGGAGGCGTTAAACTCAGTGCTCCCTGGGAGGCAACCCAGAAGATTCAGACTGATCAGGTATTCTACTTCACTCAGGTAATATCTTTTCAAACCCCTATTGCATCCATGTATTTGTCAATGAGGACATTGTCCAACATAAGCATGGGGGGTGGTAAATTGTATGATTCTGAGCTCATTTAATCAGTCAGAATAGAAAAAAAAATTTTGAATTTAGGAAGAAAAACTTAGGCAATAGAAAATTGTCAATAGTGAGAAATAATACGAAAAGAACTTGAACACTTAGACTTTTCAGGCCTTCAGGCTTAATCAGCCCTGGTGTCCGTTAAAATATGGATTTAGCTTCAAATCCTTGCAACCTTAATCTACTCTAATCCACTAACTAAATAAGGTGATAAGTATATGACTTATCAACTCACCCTCTAACTCAGAAGAACTTTTAGTCTAAACATCTGCACACATTTTTGCACAGACTCACTCCTTGGAGATTCTGACAGAAATTGGGTAGCTAATGAACTCTTTAAGGTGGTATGGCTGGCAAGTTGTCGTGGGTAACAGCCCATTAACAGGTTGTCCAGAGCCCAGCCACGGGACCACCTCTTCTTTATTGCCTCTAGGAAAATTTGAGATCAAGGAAACCACCTACCAAAAAACAAAAAGAAGAAAAAAAAGAACAAAATATACCACACTTCACTGCACAAGTATGGCTGGCAAGTGATCGTGGGTAACAGCCCATTGGTCGATTGTCTAGAGCCCAGCTCAGTAAATGCAAAAAAGGAACCAAAACACTTAAGGAAGAAGTGGGGAGTAGAGCAAGCTGGGGAGATATACACTGGAAAAATCTTTCTGTTGACCCCAAGTAAAACAAACGTAGGGAGAAAGCTATCGATCGAACAAATACACCTTTAAGCAAAACACTTCCTCTTCCGGTCACCTAGGGGCGTAGAAACCCGAAGTCTGTCTAAATTACCGTTGAGTGAGTCTATCACGATCTTCACACCAAGATGCTTAGCACTTAGAGTTTTGTCTGAGTTTTGGGTGGGATGGGTAGCTGTAAAAAGTTATCAACACACTCTTAACTCCAAAAATCGAAAAATTAGAATATATATATATATATACATGCATTAAAGCAAGGATTCAGACGATTCATATTTTGGCAGACACCCGGGCGTTGCTTAGTCTTTGTAGATTAAGATCTTAGTATATTTCCTCCTATTGACAAGTGATGAAGTGTCCAAGTAATTACTTCTTAAATTATGACTGGAAATAAAGACTAGAATAAACTTGCTAGGGACTAGCAAGGAGTAAGTGATGTAAAAACAATTACACTACTTAAAATATCTATTTTTGCATGTTCTTAAGCATAGGATTGCATTTCATGATATAAATATTGCATAACATGCATCATCCTTGCATTTAGAGTAGTTTGAATAAAATGGAGGTTAATTGTCTCCTTTTATGTGCTTGGATAGGGAAAATATTTTATCAGGGCCTCGGATCAAAGATCCAACCGTATGGATGTGATCAGGGCGACGATTGGAGTTCAACGACTCCAAGATCGTCCTAATCAGGCATCCGTAGCATCAGATAGTGACCCGGGAACCCTAGAAGATTAAGGGCCAGGATGGTGTAAATTCGCGCTTCAGACAACAAATTTGACCGCACGGATGAATTCGGATCGACAATCGCAGCCCAACGACACAAAAATCGAGTCAATCCGACATCCGTGGCACCATCTACAACTTCCAGAAGATGGACGGCCAAGATGGCACCACGTGGCACCATCTCGGCCGCCCAAACGGCCGCATGCAATCTCAGCAGTCTCCGCATCCGCCTTTCCCCGCCGTTGGATTAAGATCCAATGGCTGCGACGCACCCGCGCTAAAGTCAGGCGCTCGACATAAACGCGACTCCAGCGCGTTGGTCGAGCGCTCTAACACGAAGCGGGGACGCACGTTCGAGCCTCGCCACGCTGAAATTGGAGCGGTGGCGCGCCTCCGATCGACCGCACGATCGCGATCCAACAGCCGCGCGCGCTTAATCAGGACGATGCGCGATTGGATGCCCGCGCGTAACGCGCTATTGCACGCGGGCGGGCGCGCAGCGCAGCAGGCGAAGATGAGTCTTAAGCCATCCGATCGCGATCTCGCGATCGGACGGTGAGACTTCGCAGACGTGTGTAGGCGTTACACGCGCGGGCAGTTGAGCGGGCGCGTGTGGGCGCGGAGGCTACGCCCACATTGGGGGCTTTAGCGACGGTTTTATCCGTCACTAAAGACCCCTTATTTATTGTTTTGAAGTTGTACTGTCCATTTTGCCCCCACTCCTTGCAACTATAAAAGGAGACCCCCTCCATACAAAATTCTCATCCCTTCTTTCTCCTCTCTACCCCTCCAAAGCTCAAGAGAAGCTTGTCCCACACCCAGGATGCTTCTCGCGAGATAAAGTCCAATTTTTGTTTCCCTTCGGAAGTGGATCCCGCGACGACGATGGCGTGCTGCTTCGTTCCCGTTCTTCTGCTTCGTCCTCCTTCGTCCCGCTTCGTTCTCCTTCGTCCAGGCGTCGTCCCGTCCGGCTCGTCCTCCAAGCAACCGTCGAGGAGGATTTCTCTCTCCCTATTCTTTTTACCGCTTTCTAGTATAGATTTACTACTTTCTAGAATAGTCTATTCGTCCTCCGAGCGATCGTCGAGGAGGACATTTCTCTCTCCATTCTTTTAATGCTTTCTAGAGTAAATTTATCGCTTTCTAGTGTAATTGTTTCATGCCTTCTAGTTGTAATGAACAGTCTCTTCTATGATAAATTCTTTGTTTATTCTACATCTCATTTTGATTTCAATGTGTAATACTCTCTCTCTCTCTTACCCTCTCTCTCTCTTTTATTAATTGTAAATAATTAGATAGTTCTAAATTGAATTATTCTGTAACAAATAAAAAGAAACGCGTAGTTTTTAAATCAAACGTCTGCCACCCTGTGTTCGACCCGGAATTTTAATTTCGGTATAAATTTTATTTGTTGAACACGAATTCTTCGCTTTCGAACTACAACGACAGGTTTTCCAAAACCAATCTCGTAAGCGTAGCGATTCGCGAAAAAAAACGTTCAACATTTTGGCACCGTTGCCGGGGAGGCAACGATCTTTGATTTCTCTTCGCGTTTTGTAACTTACAAATCATTTACCTCACTTTTCTCCTTTCTTATTGTAATTGCAGGTACTCTTTCGAGACAGGTGAAAGCGGTAGATTGGAGTAAAGTGCTGTAGAAGGTTTTGTGAGTTACCCCCCACCTCCCACCCATTAGATTTCATTTCATCACATAATAACTCAAACATCAATCAACCTAGGTGTTTTTATAAACTCTAAGGTTAGATTGTTTGTTGTTTGACACCCATACTCACCCCAACCCCCACATTAAAAAGAAAAAAAAAAAAAGAAAAGTCTCACAGAGGTACACAACCTCATCTGATTTTCAAACTCAACCGGTAAACCAATCTTAGGAGCCGATACACACATCCAAACACATAATTGAGTAGAAATCAGATTAGGTAATCATTTATGTGCCTAATTAAGTGGTGCAACAGGCCAATTGTTTGAGTTGATTGGGCCGCACCACTTCAAATAAAATCAACTCATTAAGTAGCTGCCAATTAGGTTCAACTCTTAGGGATTTACCAGGCACTCCACATTCTTTTTAAACTTTAAAGGAAAACATCTTCACCTGTGCTTGCAAAACCTGGTGTGCTAATGAAACTTAATTGAAAACTAAAGTTGAATCCTAAAAGCTACTAAGCAAGATTTGAACCTTAAAATTCACCACATCAAAAATAATCTTGCTTGAAAACCACTGGTTGTGCACTCACACACGAATCAATCAATCATTAAGGGAACAACCCATTTAAAGGGCCCATCACATTCCAAAGCACATTCAAACCTAGCCCTAAATAAAACAGAGTAGATGTTGGCCTTAAGGATTGGACTCGCTCTTCAGAACCCAGAACAAGATTATTTTCGATTAGTCAGTTTCTACTGTTCAATCTGATGTCTAGCTAGGGGAGCAGAGTCAAACGATTGCGGCTGGGGGGTACACTAGGAACCGGAGGCGCAAGCCGAAGGAAGAACCTTCTCCCTAGTCCCTCCTTCTAACTGGTTGGATTGAACAGACGGAAGTAGATCAAATCGTTCCTTTATCTCAAGATGGGTTTTGAGAGTCTGTAGGTCTTTAGGTTAACCTATTTAAGGATAGGTTTGATTGTTTGTATTGCAGGGCACCTTTCTTCCTCCCGTGTATCATGAATCCTTCCACATATTTCACGCATTCCCGCTCTTTCCCTCCTGTTGTAAATTATCCTCAACATGACGATTATACCAACTCGTATTGTAATCGACCATCAGTTAGTTGGGATAATTCGGATTGGGGATACAATTTCGGACCCCCGTGTTTAGGGCTAACCCTGAACACTTTGATTCTGATTTCTATCCTTCTCAGAGCTACATCGATTATAGATCGTCTTCCTTTCATGCACAACCTAATACGATCTATAATCAAGAAGGATACACTGATCCTTACCCATCCTCTGATTTCACTACCTTTAGGTCATCACCATCTTTTCAACAATATGAAATGACCTATTATCAGGAAGGGTATAACGAATCTCAATTCGTTAATTCCTCTGCATTGATGTCAAACCCACCCAACCCTGAACCAACTCATTTGGTTCAGGTTAATCAGGTTCAAGATAAGGTTCTGGCTAACTTGAGGAATATCATTCAATCTTTAGAAGTTCAGCCAATACCTTGCATTGAGAGAATGGAGCCCCTGATTGAAATGATTGATGATTTAAACAAGTCTTTGTTGGATTGGCTCCAGGATGTTAAGGATAAGAACCCGGGTGAGTTTCTACTTGGGAAATTAGCGAAATTGAGGATGAGATTCGTGGTTGCTTTGATTCAATCTTGGAATAATTCCCAGGATGAACTCTCTTTAGGAAAGCCAATGACAGAACCTGCTCGGCACCTGTTGGGGGGACACGTGTTACGAGGCTGACCAGATTGAATTAAAACAACCAATTAAGGATGATCTGATTTCTTCGCCTGAGATCCCTAAGCCAGGTTACGAGGAAACGTATGTCTCCTTGGAACACAAAGTGACAACTGATTATGGGACATACATTGATACGGATTCTGATGGTGAAGATTTAAGTTGTGAAGTCTCACGTGAGTTTTCTGAACACGATTTCTGTGAGACGATTGGGCCTGAGGAATCTGATAGATCATTTGATAGCCCAATAACTGAGGAAACTGATCTTATTAGGGCACACATTACGGATCCAGAATCACATTTTCTGGAGGAATCAATTCAATGCCTTGATTATCAGTTACACCCTGTTGAGCTTATTGATGATTCTAATTCTGAGATAATTAGACCCAAGTCAATTTTGATTCTGCCACATCATTTAGACTTGGAGATTTCAGACGGGGTGATGAATATACAAGAGGTCCTGGAATTTGATAAGCTGAATAAGGAGAATAGGAGTTGGGAAGTTCTGATTTGGGAAGTCAATTTTGGAGGAAATAGAAGATTGAGTCGAAGGGTTCCTTTTAAGCTGAAACCATCAAATCAGAACCCTTACGACATTTGTTTCGAGGATGTCAAACCCAAGCACACATTCAACGATTATCCTTTTGAGCTTCAATTCTCTGTAACCCGACTTTTTGGTCTTGGGTTGCATCCTCATAAATCGCAGGCCCGATCCCGCTTGCATTCTGATTTTAGGTTTTGGGTAATTTTTATCCAGAACCTAAGATATTCTCGATTATGGGGTGTGGGTCTGCACCACAATCTGGTCCACATCTGTGGACCTTTGCTGACAGGTCAGAGAATTCTTCTGTTCATTCTGATTCTGACCTGCACTTGTGATTTCTTCATTTCTTTTCTTTGTATAGTGTGCCTAGCTGAAGGCACTAAACTCAGCACTTATACAGTTCTTTTTCGTTTTCATCTTGGAGCGGACCTGATATTCACGTAATTCAGGTGCTTTCTACGCTTTTCCATTTTGTTTTATGTCTTTTTAATACAATGAGGACATTGCATTAGATAGGCATGGGGGGGTGGATATTCATCTCTGAATTCATTCGTCAGCTCCGTGATTTGTTTATTTTCTTTTATAAAAAAAAAAAATCGAAATTAGGAAAGAGAATTTAGATTTAAGAAAATTTTCAAGCTTAGGAAATACTACATTAAGATCTGAACACAAAGACCCTTCAGGTCATTGAACTTAATCAGCTCGTGTATCCACTAAAATGTGGATTTGTTTTTCGAGTTCTCGCCATCTTAATTCTTTTGTAATTGGAATAAATAAGTTTGGGTGATAAGTACATGACTTATCAACCCGCCCTCTGATTTGAGGGAATTTCGAGTCTTAAGCATCTACACATTTTCTTTGCACTGACTCGTTGTTCGGCGATTTTTACGGAAATTGGATAGCTAATGAACCTTTTAGGGTGATATGGCTGGCAAGTTATCGTGGGTAACAGCTCATAGGTAGGTTGTCCAGAGCCCAGTCACTGGACCTTTCTCTTTTTCCTGCCCTTAGGTAAATCTTAGACCAGGGAAGCCACCTATTTTAAAAAAAAAAAAAATCAAAAAGAAAAGGAGAAAAGAATAAAAAGAAATAAGCCACACTTCCCCACACGAGTATGGCTGGCAAGTTGTCGGTGGTAACAGCTCATCGACTGCTCGTCCAGAACCCAGCTCAGAAAACGCACTAAAAATTCCCAAAACACATAGGAAGAAGCGGAGAAGTAGAATAAACTGGGGAGATATACACTGGATTCACCCTTGTGTTGATCCCGTAAAAAAAAATAACAGTAGGGAGAAAGCTACCGGTTGTAAAGATACACCTTTAGGTAGAATTCTTTTTGAGGTCACCTAGAGGCGTAGAAATCCGAAGTCTGTCTTAATTGCCGGTCAACGAGTCTATCACAAATCACAATAAGATGCTTAAAGCTTAGGGTTCTCATCAAATCTTGGGTGAGTTGAATGGCAGTAGAAAGCCACTCTTAAACCCTAAGATTTGAAAATCCAAAAAAAATTAGAAAAGAGTAAAAAGAGAAAAAGAAAATTTTCTTTGAATAAGGTGAGGGCTTGAGGCGATCTACATTTTGGCAGATATCTGGGCGCTGTTGTGTCTTTGAAAGTTCAGTTCCTAAGTAGACAATTTCTTAATGATTGAAAGTGACTCAGGTCCAAATAATCCAACCTAATTCTTTTATAAATAGCATATAGTTTTTGCTAGGGACTAGCAAAAGATAGGCATGGGGGTATGATGTAAACACAATTACACTACTTAAAATGTCTATTTTTGCATGTTCTTAAGCATAGGATTGCATTTCATGATATAAATATTGCATAACATGCATCATCCTTATTTAGAGTAGTTTGAATAAAATGGAGGTTAATTGTCTCCTTTTATGTGCTTGGATAGGGAAAATATTTTATCAGGGCCTCGGATCAAAGATCCAACCGTATGGATGTGATCAGGGCGACGATTGGAGTTTAACGACTCCAAGATCGCCCTAATCAGGCATCCGTAGCATCAGATAGTGACCCGGGAACCCTAGAAGATCAAGGGCCAGGATGGTGTAAATCCACACTTCAGACAACAAATCCGACCACACGGATGAATTTGGATCGACGATCGCAGCCCAACGACACAAAAATCGAGTCAATCCGATATCCGTGGCACCATCTACAACTTCCAGAAGATGGACGACCAAGATGGCACCACGTGGTGCCATCTCGGCAGCCCAAACGGCCGCACACAATCTCAGCAGTCTCTGCATCCGCCTTTCCCTACCGTTGGATTAAGATCCAACGGCTGCGACGCGCCCGCGCTAAAGTCAGGCGCTCGACATAAACCGACCCCAGCGCGTTGGTCGAGCGCTCTAACGCGAAGCGGGGACGCGCGTTCGAGCCTCGCCACGTTGAAATTGGAGCGGGGGCGCGCCTCCGATCGACCACATGATCGCGATCCAACGGCCGCGCGCGCTCAATCAGGACAATGCGCGATTGGACGCCCGCGTGTAACGCGTGATCACACGCAGGCGGGCGCACAGCGCAGCAGGCGAAGATGCGTCTTAAGCAGTCCGATCTCGCGATCGGAAGGCTGAGACTTAGCGGACGTGCGTAGGCGTTACGCGCGCGGGCATGGAGGCAGACTTTTGATTTAAAAACTACACGTTTCTTTTTATTTGTTACAGAATAATTCAATTTAGAACTATCTAATTATTTACAATTAATAAAAGAGAGAGAGAGGGTAAGAGAGAGAGAGAGTATTACACATGGAAATCAAAATGAGATGTAGAATAAACAAAGAATTTATCATAGAAGAGATAGTTCATTACAACTAGAAGGCATGAAACAATTACACTAGAAAGCAATAAATTTACTCTAGAAAGCATTAAAAGAATGGAGAGAGAAATGTCCTCCTCGACGATCGCTCGGAGGACGAATAGACTATTCTAGAAAGTAGTAAATCTATACTAGAAAGCGGTAAAAAGAATAGGGAGAGAGAAATCCTCCTCGACGGTTGCTTGGGCGCGGAGGCTACGCCCACATTGGGGGCTTTATCGACGGTTTTATCCGTCACTAAAGACCCCTTATTTATTGTTTTGAAGTTGTAATGTCCATTTTTCCCTCACTCCTTGCAACTATAAAAGGAGACCCCCCCCATACGAAATTCTCATCCCTTCTTTCTCCTCTCGACCCCTCCAAAGCTCAAGAGAAGCTTGTCCCACACCCGGGATGCTTCTCGCGAGATAAAGTCCAATTTTCGTTCCCCTTCGGAAGTGGATCCTGCGACGAAGACGGCGTGCTGCTTCGTTCCCGTTCTTCTGCTTCATCCTCCTTCATCCCGCTTCGTTCTCCTTCGTCCAGGCGTCGTCCCGTCTGGCTCGTCCTCTAAGCAACCGTCGAGGAGGATTTCTCTCTCCCTATTCTTTTTACCGCTTTCTAGTATAGATTTACTACTTTCTAGAATAGTCTATTCGTCCTCCGAGCGATCGTCGAGGAGGACATTTCTCTCTCCATTCTTTTAATGCTTTCTAGAGTAAATTTATTGCTTTCTAGTGTAATTATTTCATGCCTTCTAGTTGTAATGAACAGTCTCTTCTATGATAAATTCTTTGTTTATTCTACATCTCATTTTGATTTCCATGTGTAATACACTCTCTCTCTCTTACCCTCTCTCTCTCTTTTATTAATTGTAAATAATTAGATAGTTCTAAATTGAATTATTCTGTAACAAATAAAAAGAAACGCGTAGTTTTTAAATCAAACGTCTGCCTCCTTGTGTTCGACCCGGAATTTTAATTTCGGTATAAATTTTATTTGTTGAACACGAATTCTTCGCTTTCGAACTACAACGACAGGTTTGTCCAAAACCAATCTCTTAAGCGTAGCGATTCGCGAAAAAAAACGTTCAACAGTAAGCATGGGGGTATGATAACACTGCATCTTGGGGCGATAATTCTGTCAATTGGGGTTTATCTTAAGAGCAAAATGCACAGATAACACATCATAAATAGGAATAGGAGCATCGCATCCATTGCACATCAAGATTGCTTATAATGCATTAATAACAGCCATGTGTACAAGAACATATCAAAATAGGCCTCAGATGAGTAATCGGACTGCATGGATGGATTCAGGCGACGAACGGAGTCCAACGGGCTCGAAATCGGCCAAATCCGACATTCGGAGCTCTTGCAATGGGCCTAAGAAGTTCTGACCGTTGATCTGATGATCAACGGCCCATAGCACGCCACATGGCGCCCGCTCGCCGCATCCTCGCCACCGATCGCTTTTTCCTTCACCCAGGGGATGATTCTCAGCCGTCGATCTTCGATCGAATGGCTGAGAGCCACCCACGCACCCACACTCTTCGTGACAATCTGCTGTGACAGCGCAGTGGTCGGCTGCCTCACACCCATGCATCCAGCATGAGATCGAATCACGCTGCGCAGAAATTGGAAGGCAAAGGCACGCTGCAAGAAATTGAGCCGCCCGATCAACAGTGAACGGCGACGATCGAGCCGCACGGCGCAACGGATGCGTGCGGACACTCAGGCACGCGATGACGCGGCAGACTTGCGCGCCTCAGCAGTGATCCGCAAGCGTGCCCTTCGCAAGATCTCAGCTGTCTGATCTTTGATTGGATGACTTACAACGCGTGCAGGTGGATCGCCTCAGAAGAAGCACAGGGTGCGTTGGCGATCGGCGGGCGAAGGGGGCTACACCGATGGATTTGGTATGGGTTTAGTGACGTCTCCGATGTTGCTAAAGCCCACACTTAAATTAGAAAACCCTTTTGCCTATATAAACTCCATCCAACCACCCATGGAGGGGCATTCAATTCACTTGCAACTGCTCTACCCTACTCCTAGCCACCATTAGCTCTCTTTGTAATCGCTAGAGTCGACGAGTCACCAACGGAGCCCCTCTCCACCACTGTGGCTGCCTCACTATCTTCTCTCTCTTTCCCTCCTTATCTTAAGCTTTACTTTACTTGTGTTTAAACATTTATCTAGTGTTGTAATTATAAAACTAAAGTTGCATGTCAATTGAAGTTGCTTCCTATCTAGCTACTTGCCCTCTTTTATGTTTAAGTTGCATGTTGTGAATGAAAAATTCTAACCCTATTCTCTCTCTCTCTCTCACTTTCTCTCTCTCTCTCACTCGCTTTTCACCCACGTCTTCTCACAAGAGAAAACCTGTTATGTCTGTGACATTAATTGACAAGAAAAATATGGTTTTCATGCCTCCCTGAGATCGACACTCAGACTCATGTCCATTTCTTCATTTAAATCCGACGTTGCGAGCGCAAGCTATAACGACTCTTTTAAACATACGTGTCTTCCGCACGTCACATAGCCACAAGGCATCCATCGCTAGGAGGACGTGGTTGATCCTCCTACTTGATGTGAGGGCTTGACCCGAAAAACCTCAAGCAATCACAAGGGAGACAAGAGAAATTGGTGATCTAGTTCCACCGCAAGGGGTGTACGTCTGGGGGGAGGATGATGCTCCCAACTATGCACTAGAACTTACAAGATTACAAGATTTCTCTTCCTTGTGGCCCTCCTTTACTTGGGGGCCTCTCTCATAATTTATAACATGGAAAGATTCCTAGCCTAGGGACCTCTGGTACCCTTCCAGTCAGATTGCTCATCTGCTTGCCAGGTTGTAGGCAGTCACTTCCGTCTAGACGTGATTCTGGCCCTAGCTACATCGAATCTTTAGTAGTTTGGACAGATGTAAGTCTGGGTCCATCTGGTCAAAGGTAGGTCGGGAGATATTGGACCCGCCTGTTTACCTTGTAATTAGGTAGTCGAATCCTTTGCCGGGTTATGCGTTGAGTTTTGGATCCGAGGGCAGTTTTTACCCCTCATCATTAATCAAAAATTTTTTTATCCGCTTCTGATGTAGGACTAAAGTCCCTGAGTTCTTTGCTCGCGCACAACAACTGGGAATTTCCTTGATTGCTGCTGTTGTGGTTGTTGCCTTGACTAAGTGGAGCTGCAGTTTGGTTCTCTAGATGAATGCACTGCTGCTTGACGTGGAATCAAGGTCGGAGGTGGACGGAGTATGGAGGACGATGTCGAGGAAGATGGTGGTGACAACGGAGCTATGGTGAAACCCCTGAAACAAGAAAACAGCCGATGGGGCCCAATTAAAGTGCTTAGCAGCTTCACTGTGGTGTGTGGAACACAGTAGTGGTGGTTTCATGGTGATTCGTGGTCGGTGGAGTGCGTACGATGACTGTGGTGGTCCACGGCGGTGGGTGTGTTCGGTGGGAGTGTGGAGAAGCCAATAGCTCCAATTAGGTTGGGGTTTCTCATCATGAAATCGTGGTGAAGGTTTTGGAGGTGGTATTGTGGTGTTTAGTGGACTGTTGTGCCGGCGTGAGCTAACCAGAGCTCAAGCTAGAGGCAGAGAAGATGGAGGGGGAGAGCGGCGATCGAGTGGTTGAAACTGAGTGCTAAAGGCCTAATGAGATGTTAGAGAGGGAGAGAAAGTGATTAGGGTGCTTAGGAGAGAGATAGCAAGTGAGATGCGTCTGGCATTGGCCAGGCGGAGATGGAGGCATAGGTGAAGTTTGGCGGGAGAGGGCGGCGACGACGAGAGCTGAGAGAACTCCTATTGTGGCTAGCGAGGAGCGAAAGAGAGAGGAGTTTAGGCCATCCAATTTGATGGTTGGGCAGCCAAAAGGGGGAGGAGGTCGCCAGAGCTGAAGAAGATGGTGGCCGGAAGAGGTGGAAGGTTGTTTCTAATTGATTCTTGGCTAAGGAGTATGCTGGGAAATCCTAGGACTTATATAGGTGAGGATTTGGGCTTCAAATGCCTAGAAATCATGAATTGGAGTAGTACTTTTGGAAACTAGAGTCCTTGATTTTTTTGGAGCTCGCCAGAGCCTATGCTCCATATGGAAGCTTGAGATTAGTTTCACATGGTAGAGGAACTCCTTGGGATTCATCCTTCCAAGTTTGGAAGGATTTGGTCACAGATTGAAGGAGAGATTAGGGATTGAAGTCTGCTGCCATGGGTTTGAAGATGTTGTTCATAATTCAATGGCGGCAGGGGTATTTCTGCAAAGATGAAGATAAAGTTAGGGGCCTATATGCAATAAACTTGAAACGTAGGGTCTGATGTGAAGGACAAAAATTTGGATTTGTTGTTAACCTAATTTGGATGCAAGAAATCTAATGGTGAACTTGGATTTGAGTTTTGACCACATTTGACTGAGGAATAGCATATGTAGAGATGAGGTTCAAAGGGGAGGTGAAGGGGGGTTTAAATAGGTGAAGGGATGGAGGTTGCCGTGTCCTAGGCATTCACTGCCACGCACCAAACACACGCACATGCGTACTGGCCGCGCACAGCTACACGTATCACGCGCACAATAGCTAGACCATCCGCGCAGCGCAACTGGAGATGAAGGGAGGTCTGCTGGCAGTTGGATCGTGGGCGGATGGCGTGTTTTGCATGGAGATTGTAGAGACTTTGCTGGCATTTGAATTGCGTGCTCGATGGCAAGGATGCATCTCCACCGTTCAATCCTGATTGTACGGCTGAAGAGTGCGCGCAGATCACGCCCTCGCAAAATTTGAAGATCGCATGCATCTTGCCTCTCTGCGATCAAACGGTAGAGAGCGCACGTGATCGTCTTGAATGGGTGCTCCAGATGGTGTATGTTAGATCTGGCATGTGTTGGTGTATTGTTAGGCAGCGTCTGATCTAGCATGCGCAATCCTGACCTCTTGATCGAGATCGAGCAGTCCAATTTAGCAGGTGCTGAGGCGGTAGCAGCGGATCACCGCTTGAACCCTTGCCAGCACTTTGAGGAGAGGGCACGCTACCGTTGTGGCACGAGTGCTGGATGGTCGTGCGGAGGTGTTGGTGTTGCTTCGGCCTCGATCGTTGGATGAAGATCCAACAGTCATAATCGGATCTTCATTGTGGAGCTTTGAAGGGGGTCGGGTGAGGTTAGGCGCTTCTCAGCCATTGGATTGTGATCTAACAGCTGGGATTATTCCTTGCAGTGAGGATGGGGAGGCTGCGGCTCACGTAGGGCCACCGGGATGGTGCTACGTGGCAATATCTGGGTTGTCCATCCTCTTCTTCTTGTAGAAGGTATTATGGTGCTCTGATCGATGTGATTTTTACGCTGACGAACTATGATCATCGCTCCAGATCCATTCGTATGGTCGGATTCTTCATCCGAAACCCGTAAAGATGTCGCATAGCCTTTTGACCATGTAAAATGTCGGAATTAATATACAAAATACACAAACTATCCTGAATGAAAGGCAATGAATGATTTGCAATATTTATACTATGAAATGCAACGCTAGGCTTAGGAACTATCACAAATAAGTATTTTATCATGAATTCATGTGTGTTTATCATACCCCCATGCTTACTTTTTGCTAGTCCTTAGCAAAATTAACTTGAATATTATGTGTAAAAGTAGAATCAAAGTTTGATTACTTAGGCGAGATTTGTTGGTTTCTTTAGAAAATTTCAACCCAAGACCTGGTTATAAAAACTTGACAGTGCCCAGGTGTCTGCCAGAATGTAGACCGCCCAAGTCCTCACCTTATTTGAAAAGGGAAGATACATTTTTTGCTTTTTCTTCTTTTCTAATCTTTTTTGGACTTCTGGAGTTTGAGAGTATTGAGATAACTTTTTGCGACTACCCGACCCGTCCAAGACTTGAAAAAGACTCTAAGTGCTAAGCATCTTGTGAAAGAGTGATAGACTCATTGAGCGGTCGTTAAAACGAACTTCAGGTTTCTACAACCCTAGGTGACCTTAAGAGTTTCTGCTTAAAGGTTTATCTTTCCGATTGGTAGCTTTCTCCCTACTTTTTTTATTTTTTATGGGGTCAAGACAAGGGCAAACCCAGGGTATATCTCCCCGGTTTATTCTACTTCCCTGCTTCTTCCCTAAGTGTTTTGGGAATTATTTGTGCATTTTTGTGAGCTGGGCTCTGCACAAGCAACCAATAGGCTGCTACCCATGGCAACTTGCCAACCATACTCGTGCGGTGAAGTGTGGTTTATTTTTCTATTTTTTTCTCCTTTTTCTATCTTTCTATTTTTTTTCCTCTTTTTGTTTTTGAGTATCATCTTTTTGCTTTTTCTAAGTAGGTGGCTTCCCTGATGTAAGATTTACCTAAAAGCAGTAGAATGAGTATGGTCATGTGGCTGGGCTCTGGACAATCGCCGATGAGCTGTTACCACGACAACTTGCCAGCCATACCACCCTAGACGGTTCATTAGCTACCCAATTTCTGCAAAAATTGTCAAAAAGTGAGTCAGTGCAAATAGTGTGTAGATGCTTAGACTTAAAATCCCCTCAAATCAGAGGGCGGGTTGATAAGTCTTGTACTTATCACCCCATATTATTTACCAAATTAACATAAAATTGACTTGGCAAGGACTCGAGACTAAGTCCACACTTGAGTGAACACCCGAGCTAATTAAGCCCGAAGACCTGAAGAGTCTAAGTATTCAGGTCCCAATGTATCAATCCCTAAAGTTCACAACTCCTAACGCCTAAGTTCTCTTCTCCTGATTCTAGTTTTTTTTTTTAATAACAGGAAATTACTATTACGGGCTGACAAAATAATTATTTCACAAAATATCTACCCCCCATGCTTAGCTAATGCAATGTCCTCATTGTAAAAATGAAAGCATGCAGGAGGGCAGAATTGGAAGAATAACACCTGGTTTCCGTTAGATTCTGGTTAGCTCGAACGTGCTGAGTTTAGTGCCTTCAGCTAGGCATTGTTCAGCCAGTGGTGGTTAGGGCAAGGTGAGAGCAACCTTGTCGGAGACGAGTTCAGGGAGCACAAGGTCAACATAGGATTTGAGATGTTGTCCGTTGACCTTAAAGGAATTACCCATCTTTGGGTCAGAGATTTCGACAGCCACGTTAGGAAAATTCCGCTCAATAATGAATGGGTCATTCCACATAGACCTAAGCTTGCCAGGGAAGAGCTTTAGTTGAGAATCAAAAAGCCAGACCCTCTGGTTTGGCTTAAAGCTCTTATGTGAAATCATCTGGTCATGAAGAGCTTTGGTCCTTGCCCTATAGATTCTGTCATTCTCATAGGCAACATTTCTAAGCTCCTCCAACTCAGATAGTTGGAGTTTCCTGGTCTTCCTAGCCAACTCTAGGTCGAAATTACATTTCCTGATGGCCCAAAATCCCCAGTGTTCAAACTCTACGGGTAAGTGACAAGCCTGTTAGTGAGCGGAATCAATGTTATAAATGCTGCATCGTAGTATATGTCGAAGTTGCTTGAAAACAGATAAAATTTATACTCGAATGAAAGTTCGAGGTTGTTCTCTAGGAGCAAATAGAAATTCAAGTGCTAATCTCAAGCAAAATATATATGAACACAATAATTAAGCCAATAATGATTTGCAATGAGCACTAATTACTCAAAATTGATCATCAATATAGAATATGAATATATGAAGAGTTTGTCATGGCAAAAAGAATGGAAATATCTCAAAAAGTGGTGATTTGAATCACCTTTTAGATCCACATTTAAGCATGCATCTTAACCATCGTACTTAAATTATTGAATAGTAATATAGATAATGCTCCATTAGACCAGAGCTACAGTGCAAAGGCACTGATCCTCTTCAATTCTTCTCTGCCTTCTTTGGCTTCTTCTTCTACCTGTCTTCAGCTTTAGCCTCCTCCTCTCTACCTTTTCCTCTTTTTCTTCTTCAGGCCTTTCTTGCCTCTTCATGCACAAAGGAGGAGATCTCAAATTTGGCTTAGTGTCACAGGGAAACTTCTTCAGAGAGCAAAACCCCCTTTTCCTTGCTCTCTCTTTCTTTCTCTTCTAGGTCAACCTCTTTCATGCCCTCCTAGGGCCATGCACATCAGATTATCGGGCAATCGGAGGATCCGCGTACCTGGGTCCAAAGCTACGGGCGTGGGTCTCAGCCGAGGAGTGAAGGGCTAGGTTAAGAGGGTAAGCGGGTAAGGCTGGGGACCCGACCCCCATGTATTGGGCAAAGAGCTCATGTGACGAAATCAATTTATACACAGCCAATGCCTCTTCACTTTCCGATGTGGGACTATCCCACCGAAGTTTCAGCGTGAGCATTTGCAGGTGGAACTCCTTCGATTGCAGCTGTGGTTGAGGGTATCTCCCCCAATTGGAGACCTCGGCACGTGCCTTGAGTAGAGCCGCAACACTTGGAGTTGTTGGCGATGAAGAACACGGCTAGAACACGACGAACATCGCCGGAGATGACGTCATGGCGGTGGAGGTCCGGTCACACCTTGGAACATGGAATAAAGCCTTATAGCCACATTAAAATATCTCAAGAGGGTCACTGGAGCACGTGGAAGGTGATAGCGGTGTCCGTGGAATGTTTCATGCGGGGAGGAGGTTGGATGAAGGCGGAAACAGTCACATGAAGGTGGGTAATGTGAAGGTGGGTTTCTCGTTGGGCATTTTGGGTGGATGGGAAAGCGAATGGAGAGAGGGGTTTCGATGAGTGGAGTATAGTGGAGCTAATGGAGGTGATAGTGGTGCAATTCGTGCGGTGGAGTGGCGGTTGGGCATTGCCAGAGCTTCGTCGGAGAGGGAGAAGACGGAGGGGGAGATGTGTGGTCAACGGTCATTTTGAGAGATAGAGAGAGGGAAAAAGAAGTAGGGAAGTCTAAAGAACCTAGTTTAGGGATGAAAGGGGGAGAGGTTCCTACGCTGGTGTGCTGGCCGGACGTGGGGAAGACGAACCTCCTTGAGGGAGATGGCGGTGAAGAAAGGGGTTTGAGGCACCTCTGATGTGGTCGTCGAGAGGTGGAGGAAGTCGGGGAGGAAGGAGATGCTCCCAATTTAGCTGTTGGGAGGTTGTAGGACGACAGGGGAGGATGCTCGCCGGAGCTAGGTCGGAGGAGGCTGGAGGTAGGGTTAGGAAGAGATTTTTGGCCTCAAAACTAGCTGAGAAGATGCGTAAGGCCACGGAGGTCCTTTTGTAGGGCTTTAGATGAAGTTCCAAGCTTGGAAACTCTGAGCTCCTCATCAACGTAGGATACCTATTCAATCAAATTGTTCGCACAAGGATTCTAGAGAGATTTAGGGTCCCTGGATGGGCTCATTTGGAAGGCAATTTCCTAAGGAATCTTCGTTTCAAATTTGGGATTGATTGATTGAGAATCGAGCAAGAAAACCTCACTCGAAACTCAATGGTGGAGGTTGTACTTTCCAAACATGTCATAGGGACCTATTTGTGAAGAATATGACAAAGTTGGGGGGCAATTTGTAGGAATTCAAAAGTTAGAGGCATGAGTGTAAGATAAAAGAATTAGACAGGACCAAATTGCAAACTAGGTCAAGACAATCTCAGATTGGGCCCAAATTTTGGTACAAAAATAATTTGGACCCAAGAAATCCAATGGTGAAGTTAGATTTCGATTTTGACTAAGTTTGTCTGGATAAATTGCATAATTACCCAAATTAGGGTAAAAGTTTGTCTGTGGCTCTGTTTTAGGTCAAGATGAGTTCCAATGGTCAAATTGAAGGTACTAAACCCTAGAGAACATTTTTATATAATTTTTAGAGGGTTTAGGTGAATTTTATACTGATCGTAATCTCAATTAATTAAGCGGGTTTATTTTCAGGATTTTGGAAGCCATTTAATTCTTGAAATGCGTGAATTCCTTTTCTGTCTATACTAACCCACTTGTTAGACTCTTAAGACCATTTGACCCTTAATTAACCCCTGAGAAAACCTGTGATTGTAATGCAATTGAGATATACCGTTAAAACTTCAGTTTTACCCCTATTTTATTGTATTTCCCTCAAAATGGATTTGTAGTGAATTCTCTCTGGCGATTATGTAGGAGCATTTAATCCTTGATTATGACTAATTACAGCTAGATATGGCTGATGATAATGATATCATCAATGCCTTACCAAACACCAGACGGAACGAAGACATACCGATAGGCATTTTATATGCTGTATGGTAGGCCCAAAGAGCATCATCTAGCTTTTGGGCCCAAGCCTTCCTATCAGGCCTTATGATTTTCTGCAAAATATTTTTGATCTCCCGATTGGAGACCTCAACCTATCCATTTGTCTAGGAGTGGTAAGGAGTGGAAATTCGATGATTCACCCCGTATTTCCCAGTAATTTCTAAAATTGGGCATGAGTGAAGTGATGCCACCATCACTAATAATGGCCCGAGGAATCCCGAATCGACAGAAGATATTTCTCTTCACAAATTGATGACCACTAATAATTGGCCATGTTCCTGAGTGTCTGGCATCAGGCGCACGACCTTGAGAATTCCTAGGCATCCTTAAATAACGATGGCCAATAGAATCCGGATTGCAAAATTTTTGTCGCCGTCTTTTTCCTGGAAGTGTCCACCACATGCAGATGCATGGAAGAACTCAAGTATACTATGGAGCTCATTTTTCGAGATGCATTGATGAATAATCTGGTCGACGCCGATGCGGTACAGCTTGGGATAGTCCCAAAAATAATGTTTAGCCTCGGACATAAGTCTGTCCCATTGTTGTTTGGTCCAATCTTGGGGGATTTGACCAATGGCCAAATAATTCACGATATCCACAAACTAGGGGGTTCGGATACCCAAGACTGTAAGGATAGTCTCATCCAGAAAAGTGTCTGTGATAGGGATATCCAGATGAGGAGAATCAATTAGGATTCTTGACAAGTGATCTGCCACTACATTTTGTGCCCCAGCTTTATACCTGATTTCAAGGTCAAATTCTTGAAGTAACAAAATCCAGTGAATAAGTCAGGGCTTGGCATCCTTTTTATCCAAGAGATGTTTCAAGGCTGAGTGGTTGGTGTAAATGATAACATGAGAACCTAAAAGATAAGCCTTGAATTTTTCTAAGGCAAAGACTGCAGCTAGCTACTCCTTTTCAGTAATAGTGTAGTTCCTCTGGGCCTCATCTAGAGTCTTGCTAGCGTAGTAGATCACAGAGGGATTCTTATCTACTTTCTAACCCAAGATATCCCCGACGGCATAATCAGATGCGTTAGCCATGATCTCAAATGGGGCTGTCCAGACTGGTGGTTGCAATATCGGGGCATAGGAGACTGCCATTTTTAATAAATCAAATGCCTTACGGCATGATTCATCAAACATGAATGGCATGTCTTTGGCCAGAAGGTTAATCAAGGGTTGAGCAACCTTCGAGAAGTCCTTGATAAATCTTTGATAAAAACCCACATGCCCAAGGAATGATCGGATCTATTTCACGGATGTGGGTAGAGGAAGTCTAGAGAATCATCAATCAATCAGGGATAATTCTTCAATCAAAGGTCGCTGGTGAAGTAGGTTTAGGGGTTGAAGGTGGCAGGGACCTTTTGGTGAATAAGATGACAAATTTGGGGGGCTATTTGCAAAGAATTCAAAAGTTAGGGCATGTGTGTGAGAGAAAAGACTAAGATTGGACCAAAATTCAAATTAGGTCAAGATGATCTCTGATTGGGCCCAAATTTTGGTACAACCTAATTTGGACCTAAGAAATCTAATAGTGAAGTTGGATTTAGGTTTTGACCAAAGTTTGGTTGGTTAAATTACATAGAAACCCAAATTAGGGCAACTATTTGTCTGAGACTCTATTTTAGGTCAACATGGGTTCAGATGGTCAAATCAAGGATGCCAAACCTTAGAGAATATTTTTCTATGATTTTTAGATGGTTTAGATGAATTTTGTCTTAACCAGAACCTCAGTTAATTAAGCAGATCTATTTTTAGGGTTTTAGATGTTTACTAATTTTTGAAATGCGTGAAAACCCATTTCTGTCTGCCTGAACCCACTTATTAGACATTTATGACCATTTGACCTTTAATTAACCCTTGAGAAACCCTGTGGTTATGATAGGATGGTAAAATTGTAGTTTTAACCCTGGTCTCTTGTTATTCACTTAGAAAGGTTGTGCAATGAATTACTGTCTTTTGGCGGTTATGTAGGAGCATTTAATGATGGAATATGACTAAATAAAGCTAGATATGGCTGATGATGACGTCATCATCACTCCACCACAGCATCCTCGACCACCTCCACATCCCACGCGTGGCTTGCGTGATTGCCCTCATGCGACCGTGTGCTTTCTTCTAGCGTAACTGCCTCCTCCTCAACAAAACCGCGCCTCCGCCCTCTCCTCTACGTGCCAACACCTCCACGTGTTGCTGCCACCTCCAACAAGCCCTACCCCTTGATTCACACACCCTGGTGCCCACAGATACGGCTGCCCTTGCGTCGACAGTCCAAGATCCTCAACACGGCCAGCCTCCGTCACGTATAGCATCGCCGCGCACGCACCTGTGCTCACCACACCACACGTCCTCTTCTTCTTCTTTTCCACCGAAAGAGAAGAGGAACCCAACAACCACCAGCCTCCTCCACTCGCAGCCATCAAGTCAGGCCACTGAGTTTTACACTGTCGATTCCCCCGCGCTTGCCTCGATGCCATGACCACGGCCATGCCACCAAAGTTGCCGATGACAGCCCACGCACATGGTCGGGAGAACCCACCACTGGTGGCTAACAAGAGTAGACCTTGCGAGTTTTAGGAAAACAATGTCGAAAATCATAGCATAGTCATGAAATCCCGTTGACAAAAATGTTTATTTATTTAACAAAACTAGTGTTTCTTTTCTTTTAGAACTTAAGTCCCAGTTGTTCATCTCTGGGAGGCGTGAAAAACAAGTTGAGATTTGGATTGACTTCTCTAACCTTATATTTTTGGTCTTTTTGTGTTTTGCAATTTTTTGTGTTTTTGATTTTTATTTTGAAAAGCGAACTAAAACCAAAATCTAGATATGCTAGCGAAACCTAAATAACTACGTGCATTTAAGTGAACCATGGTGGCTATGCTTGGTGTGAACGAACCTAAGTATTATGTAGGCAAGCAAACGTGAAGACAATCAATCATAGAAACATCATTATATTATTTATGCATAAAATGATCAAAAGAATATCGCATATCATCTACACTAGAAATCACATAAATAGAAGAAATCCCTCACGCTAGAAAGTGCCACTTGGGCTATTGAAACGACGGAGGACTACGCTATCAGATTTGGTTTTGAAAACCTGTCATTGTAGTTTGAATAGCGAAGAATTCAGTTTCAACAAATAAAATTTATACCGTAATAGAAATCCCAGGTCGAACTCCGGGAGGCTACGTCGATCCAAATTTGCAATTATATTCTTTTTGTGTTTTTGTTAAAAAGCGGAGTAATTACAATGAAATGAAGTACTATAGACAATAAGAGAGAGAGGGAGAACATCCACTTGATATTTCATAATGTTTATACAACTAAGTGAGAAATTACACTAGAAAGTAGGAAAACTATTACAACTAGAAAGCAGGAAAATTCTACTCTAGAAAGCAAGAAAATGGAATGGGAGAGAGAAGTTATCCTCCTCGATGATCGCTTGGAGGACGAGTTGGATGAGACGACTCCTGGAAGACGAAGAACAAAGTAGGAAGAAGGAGGTTGAGACAGGAAGAACGAGAACGAGGCAGCATGTCGTCGTCATCGTGGGATCCGCTTCCGAAATAGGGGCGAAAAATTGATTTTATCTCTTGAGGAGTGTCCCAGGTGTGGGACAAGCTTCTCTTGAGCTTTGGAGAGGGAGAGAAGAGAAGGAAGGGATGAGAAATTTGTATGGAGGGGGTCTCCTTTTATAGTTGCAAAGAGTGGGGGCATTTTGGTCATTACATTTTGAAAAACATTAATTCAGGACCCTTAGTGACGGATAAATCCGTCACTAAAGGCCTGAACATGGCCTTCGTGTTGCCTTCTATGCCTCACTCAGTTGCCCACGTTCTTCAAATCTTAGTTGTTCGATCATGAGATCGGACGATTTAGAAATCTCCTTGCCACACCTCAACTGCGTGCCCCTTGCACTGCGTGCCCCTTGCACAAGCAGAGGCGTCAGATAATGTGTGGGTGCTATCGGCTGCATGGCACCGTTGGATCTCGATCATGTAGCTCCTCGCACCCACACACTCGCTCCAAATTGAGGCTTGCGGGGGCTCAAACTTGCACCTCCTCTTCTCAATAGAGCACTCAACCAATGTGCTGCGGGCACGTTTGTGTCGAGCGCTCGTTTCGTGCGTGCGTGCCTCGCAGCAGTTGGATGCGCATCCAACGGCGGAGAAGCGTTGATCAGATGAGCTGAGGCAAGTGCATGCAGTCGGTTGGGTGGCTGAGATGGTGCCACATGGCGCCATCTTGGTCGTCCATCTTCTAAGTGATGTAGATGGTGCCACGGGTATAAGATTGGATTGATTTTCATGCCGTTAGGATACGATCATCGATCTGAACTCATCCGTGCGATCAGATTTGTTGTCTGAAGTGCGGATTAGCACCATCTTGGCCCTTGATCTTCTAGGGTTCGTTGATCTTTATCTGATGCTACGGATATCTGATTAGGGCGATCCTGGAGTCGTTGAACTCCAATCGTCGCCCCTGATCAGATCCGTACAATTGGATCTTCGATCCAAGGCCCCAATAAAAGGTCGCCCTGTCCCTGACCATAAAAAGGAGACAATTACTATACAATTTATACAACTTAATTTAAATGCATGATTATGCATGTTATGCATTATTTACAATGTATGATGCTAATGTGATACTAAGAACATACATTAATAGACATTTTAGGTTAATCAGATGTATGCACATCACACCCCCATACCTATCTTTTGCTAGTCCCTAGCAAAAACTACATGCTATTTATAAGAGAATTAGGTTGGATTACTTGGGCATATGTTATTTTCAACATTAAGAAATTTTTTACTTAGGATCTAAACTTTCAAAGACACAGCAGTGCCCGGGTATCTGCCAAAATGCAGACCGCCTCAATCCCTCGCCTTATTCAAAGAAAATTTTCTTTTTCTCTTTTTTTTTCTTTTCTAATTTTTTTGAATTTTTGAGTTTAGGGTTAAAGAGTGGCTTTCTACGGCCATTCAACCCACCCAAGATTTGATGAGAACCCTAAGTTCTAAGCATCTTATTATGAATGTGATAGACTCGTTGATTGGCAATTAGAACGGACTTTGGGTTTCTACGCCTCTAGGTGACCTTAAAAAGTGAGTTCTGCTTAAAGGTGTATCTTTATAACCGGTAGCTTTTTCCCTACTTTTATTTTTATGGGGTCAACTCAAGGGTGAATCCAGTGTATATCTCCCTGGTTTATTCTACTTCTCTGCTTCTTCTTAAGTGTTTTGGGAATTTTCAGTGCATTTCATGAGCTGGGTTCTGGGCAACCGGCCGATGAGCAGTTACCACCTACAACTTGCCAGCCATACTCGTGCGACGAAGTGTGGTTTATTTCTTCTTTTTCTTTTCTCCTTTTCTTTTTCTTTTTGACTTTCTTTATTTTTTTTTTTTAAGTAGGTGGCTTCCCTGGTCTAAGATTTACTTAAAGACAGCAAGAAGAGAATGGTCCAATGACTGGATTCTGGACAACCTACCTATGGGCTATTACCCATGATAACTTGCTAGCTATATCACTCTAGAAGGTTCATTAGCTACCCAATTTCCATTAAATCGCTGATCAACAAGTCAGTGAAAAGATAGTGTATAGATGCTTTACACTTAAAGTTCCCTCAAATCAAAGGGTGGGTTGATAAGTTGTGTACTTATCACCCAAACTTATTTAATCAAATTACAAAAGAATTAAGATGGCGAGGACTCAAAAAACAAATCCACATTTTAGTGGATACACGGGCCGATTAAGCCCAAAAACTTGAAGGCTCTTTGTGTTCAGATCCTAATGTAGTATTTCCTAAGATTGAAAAGTCCTAATGTCCAAGTATTCCTTCCTAATTCAATTGTTTTTTTTATGTATATATAAGAAGAGAAAAAAAATTTACAAGAATTTCACAGAGCTGACAAAATGATTCAAAAATGAATCCACCCTCCCATGCCTAGATGATGCAATGTCCACATTGAGAAAAAGAGACATGAAAGAAAGGGTAGAGTATGAAAGATATCACCTGAATATGAAGCTCAGGTCAGCTTTGTGTCATATGTACAACTACTTAGTTTAATGCCGTCAGCTAGGTGAAGTCCAGCCAAAGAAATCACAATATGGCTAGAGCAGCTGTGTCCGGGATGGGTTCTGAAAGAGTACGATCAATAACAGGCTTCAGACGTTGACCCTTGACTTTGAATGAATTACCCGTCTTTGGGTCAGAGATCTGAACGGCTTTGTTTGGAAAAATCTGGTCGATAATGAACGGGTCGTTCCATTTCGACCTAATTTTGCTGGGAAAGAGCTTAAGTCGAGAATCAAATAACCAGACCTTTTGGTTCAGCTCAAAGCTCTTGCAGGAAATCAATTGATCATGTAGAGCTTTGGTCCGAGTCTTGTAGATCTTGGCATTCTCATATGCATCATTTTTAAGCTCTTCCAACTCAGATAGTTGGAGTTTCCTGGTCTTCCTGGCTAAACTTAGATCTAAATTGCACTGCTTGATTGCCCAGAATGCCCTATGTTCAATCTCTACGGGTAAATGGCACATCTTTCCATACACCAGATGAAACAGAGACATGTCGATGGGCATTTTATACGCTGTACGGTAGGCCAAAGAGCATCTCAAGCTTCTGAGTCCAGTCTTTGAGATCAGGCCTAACCATTTTCTGTAGAATATTCTTGATCTCCTGATTGGAAATCTCGGCCTGTCCATTTGTCTGGAGATGATAAGGTGTGGAGATTCGGTGATTAACCCCGTATTTAGCCAGCAAATTACGAAACTGGGTGATGAGTCCATTTTAATGGACTAATATTATGCCTAAGTAACTTTAATTATGTCTTTTAGGTTTGTTAATAACTATATTAAGTTATAGAAGGTTTGCATGCATCATAATTTAGGTTTACATTTATTCTATAACTTAATATGTTTTTTTTATGTGCAGGAAAATAATTGGCAAAAGAAGGAGGGGAAAAGGATAAATTATCCTTTTTCAAATCACCGGCGGCTGTTCTTTTCCCCATTCTCCGGGGAACCCTCAACAGCCACCGGCCAGAGATAGTTAAGGGATTTTCAAATCCCTTAACTCTCGAAGGCACAACGGAGAAGTTAAAAGGAATAGGAGGGGAGCAAAGGAGAGGATCTTCTTCATCGACGGGTTCTTCTTCCTCCCCCTGGGGGAATATCCTTCCTCTCCACTATGGAGAGAGTATGCACTATGGAGAAGGCGCACCACCCCCTCCTGCCCTAGCCAAGCCATCGCGCCATGGCCCTCCTAAGAGCCCGCAGGTGCAAAACAAAGCCCTCCAGCAACCCCCTGCTGCAGGTAGTTCTCCAGTCCACCGCGTGCATAGGTGACCCTACAGCCACACGCAGCGTGCAACCGCTCACCTCCCTGCCTTTCCAGCACACCAAGCCCTCCAGTGCCCCCTGCTATAGGCGCTCACGGCACCCCGCCAGTGCGCCTACCTCGCCCGTGCGCCTACCTCCATCAATTTGCAGGCGCATCCCCCGACGCACCCACAGGCGCACCTCCCGCACACAGCACCGCCCGCCTTGCAGCGCCCGCGCCAGCCTTTGCAAGTGCCTACCAGTGCGCCTTCCTGCCTCTCCACCCTACAGACGTGCCTGCAAGACCCACCGCTCAACTTCAGGCGCAGCACCTCTCGCGCGCAGCACCGCTTGCCCATCAGCGCACCTGTAGGCACCAACAGCAGGCGCTCGCCCATCAGCGTCGCACCCGCAAGCGCGTGTGGGCCACCGTGCGGTTGCAGCAGCCTCTGTCTCCTCCAACAGACAGGCGCTCTAGCCACCTCCGCTGGCCGCCGACGGCCACCTCTGGCCACTCTGCTACCACCGTTGCGTAGCTCTCCTCAAGCCGCACCTCCCTGCCGATTCTCGCGGTCAACCGTGCGCGGCCGCACACGTGAGGAGGAGAGAGGAGAGATCCTCTATATTTCCCTCTATTAAAAATTACATTCAATGCCATTGTCAAGTTATATTAATATTTTATTCTGGCCACATTGCACTGATGCACTTAGATTTTCTTGAAATGATTTTATTAGTGTTATGTGCATGTTTCTATCTTGAATTTCAAATTAGAATTTCATGAAAGTTGAATTCACATGATAAGCCAGTACACATGCATCTTACACATATTTTTGAGGCTTAATTTCTGACATGAAAATTGCATAAACACCCCTGAACTTTTAAAGAAATTGCAAAGTTCATTTAAAATAGCATTTTCCTCGCATTAAAGTTGTAGAAGAGTTTGCAAACTGTGCATTCCTCGACTCGTGAATTTATTAGGCTAATTCCTCCTTATGGAGACGACCTAACTCTTCCTGGTTAGTTTTGAAAATTTAAATGTTTTGAAAAGCGATTTTCTACCATGCAATTAAATACAACGACACATCATTTTATGATAAAGTTATCAATGAAAACGAAGATCACTCTTTCACTGGGCATTGGTGAAATGAGTGCCACCATCATTGATGATGGCCCTAGGAATTCCGAACCTGCTGAAGATGTTTTTCTTGACAAAATCGACGACCACCTTGTGGTCATTGGTTCGGGTGGGAATCGCCTCAATCCATTTGGACACGTAATCAACAGCGACGAGAATCTACTGATGTCCAAATGAAGGGAGAAAGGGTCCCATGAAATCGATGCCCCAAACGTCGAAGATTTCGTCAGGAAGAATTGGGTTTAGTGGCAACATATCTGTCTTAGTTATGCTCCCGAGTGCCTGACATTAGGAACACGACCTTGAGAAATCCTGGGCATCCTTGAATAACGACGGCCAATAGAAGCTAGATTGCAAAATTTTTGCAGCCGTCTTTTTCCTGGAGAAATGTCCACCACACGTAGATGTATGACAGAACTCGAGTATACTATTGAATTCGTTCTCTAGAACACATCGGTGAATGATCTGATCAGAGCCAATGCTATGCAGCTTAGGGTCCCCCCAGAAGTAGTATTTGGCCTTAGATTTGAGTCTATCTCGTTGTTGCTTGGTCCAATCCTAGGGAATTTGACCAACAGCCAAATAATTAACAATGTCAACAAACCACTGGGTTTGGACACCTGAAATTGTAAGGATGGTTTCGTCCGGAAAAGTATCAGCAATCGGGACATCTGGACGAGAAGAATCACTTAGAAGTCTCAACAAATGATACGCCACCACATTTTGTACCCCAGATTTATCCTTGATTTCAAGATCAAATTCTTGAAGCAGAAGAATCCAACGAATAAGCTGGGGTTTGGCATCCTTTTTGGCCAAGAGATGTCTCAAGGTCGAGTGGTCGGTATAAATAATGACATGAGACCCTAAGAGATAAGCCCTGAATTTTTCCAAAGCAAATACTACGACTAGTAATTCCTTCTCAGTAACAGTGTAATTCCTCTGGGCTTCATCCAGAGTTTTACTAGTGTAGTAGATGACAAAGGGCTTCTTGTCAACTTTCTGACCCAAAATAGCCTCGATTGCGTAATCAGAAGTGTCGGTCATGATCTCAAAAGGGGCAGTCCAAACTGGTGGTTGCAGCACCGGAGCACAAGTGACCACCATTTTAAGAAAATCAAATGCCTTATGACATGATTCATCGAAAACAAACAGTGTTTCTTTGGCGAGAAGATTTCTTAGAGGATGAGCAACCTTTGAGAAGTCTTTGATGAATCTTATGTAAAATCCCACATGACCAAGAAATGATTGAATTTGTTTAACAGATTTGGGAGGAGGAAGTTTAGCGATAGCATCAACCTTAGCTTTATCCACTTTAATTCCCCGTTCAGAGATTACATGACCCAAGACGATGCCTTTTTGTGTCATGAAATGACTCTTTTCCCAGCTAAGGACTAATTGTGTTTTGATGCATCATTTAAGAATCATTTCTAGATTAGCTAGACCAGAATCAAACGATTCTCCAAAAATAGAGAAATCATCCATGAAGACTTCCATAAACTCTCCCACCATGTTAGAGAATATGGTTAACATACACCTTTGAAAAGTTGCAGGTTTATTGCATAAACAGAAAGGCATCCTATGGAAAGCAAAGGTTCCATAGGGATAGGTGAAAGTAGTTTTTTCCTGATCCTCGGCATGGATAGGAACCTGGTTGTATCTCGAGTAGCTATCAAGAAAACAGAAGTACTTTTGCCCAGCTAATCTTTCCAAGATTTGATCAATGAAAGGTAGAGGGAAATGATCCTTTTTAGTGGTCGTGTTCAGCTTCCTGTAATTGATACAAACCCTCCATGAGGAAGCTGAACGTGTTGTGACGGATTCTCCTCTCTCATTAGTCACAACGGTAATCCCGACTTTCTTGGGAACAATCTACATGGGACCTACCCAAGGACTTTTAGAGATCAGATAAATGATTCCTGCATCGGGCCACTTAATAATCTCCTTCTTAACCACTTCTCGCATATTTGGATTTAATCTCCTCTTCATCTGGTGAGAAGTGCGGGATCCATCTTCCAAAAATATTCTATGATTGCAGTAAGATGGTTTGATCCCCCTAAGGTCATGAATGGTCCAACCAATTGCCTCCTTGTGTTCCTTTAGGACCTTAATCAATTTAATCTCCTGCTCCTTTGTTAATTTAGCACTGATAATCACAGGGAACATCTTGTGTGGTCCTAAAAATTGATATTTCAAAGTCTCAGGCAATGGTTTTAGTTCAAGCTGGGGTGGGTTGATGACTGAAGGTAAGGAAGATGTTGATGACTCATCAAGAAGAAGAGGTTGAGAGTGAACAAAATCAATAACCTCTTTAGAAGATGGCGAGTCTGCCATAGAGGGTTGCTGGTCCAATTCATCATCAAAGGAGGAACTTTCAATTGAAGAAACCATCATACAAGTTTCAATGTTCATGTTATCATCCTTAAGTTCCTCAATAAATCCACAATCCTCAAATTTATTAATCGCCTTAAAAATTTCCAATTTCATTCGTTGATTCCCAAAGGCGATTTCCATGCTATCACTTTCACAGTTAATGTTGGCCTTAGCGGTAGCGAGGAACAGACACCCCAGAATGATGGGCATGTTCCTCAGATTTTTGGGTACATCCATGTCAAGGACAAAGAAATCTACAGGAAAATAGAAATCCTTAACCTTAACAATAACATCTTCAATAACGCCTCACGAATTTGTGACTAAACAGTCCGCTAATTGCAGCGTTACTGAAGTCGACCGAAGTTCACCTAATCCAAACTTCTCGTAAAGAGAAGTTGGAATTAGGTTGATGGATGCACCTAGATCCAGAAGTGCTCTATCAAAAGTGTAATCTCCGATGACACAAGAAATCAACAGAGCACCTGGATCTCTCTTTTTCTAAGGGAGGTGGTGCAAAATAGCAGAACTAGCCTGCTCGGAGAGTACCACCTTCCTTGGAACAGATTCTCTCGACTTACACTTTTGTGTACATAAATACTTTAAAAATCTCGCATAATTCGGTATATGCTTGATAGCATCGAGGAGCGGGATATTGATCTCAACATTCTTGAAAATATTTAGAAGCTCCTCATTACTATCAACAAACTTCTTCTTTGATCTGATCAAGGCTTCAGGAAAAGGAACATGAGTCAGATCTTTGGAATCAGGTTCTTGAGCCTTGATTTCTTCTCCAGAATTCTCCTTTCTCTCCTCAGGTTCTTCAGGATTCGGTAAATTAGAACAGTGTGGTTGTAGATTCTGAGTTTGTTTACCACTCCTCAAAGTAACAGAATTTGCGGATGCATAAGAGTTTGGGTCTTGGGGTGGATTAGGAAAGATTGGAGGGGCTTTATTAGCCAAGAATTGTTGATGTGCAGAAGAAGAAGAGGAAGGGCCCTGCTCAACCACTTGAGCATGTGCATATGGGTCCCTCTGATTTTCGTACCCATGGGCTTGATTGCCCAGATTCAGGATATTTCGCGGGTTGGGTACGGGTTGGGATGGTAGAGATCCGGGTTGACGAGAGTTAGCTATGAGCCTGATTTGCAAGTTGTCCAGCGAGGTTTTCATTTGCTGCATGAGATGGAGCATGGATCCTTGCATCTCTACCATTTTTCAGTTGAAATCAGCCTACCCTACTGGTTGACGGGCATTCCAACCAGGCCGATTGACCTTATTTGGGGGCAACTGAGTATAAACGTGACCCTGACCCATTGGTCATTGCGGAGCATAGTTGCTGGGTCGGAATTGGGTCTACTGCCCTGGGTTTTTCCAGGAGAAGTTAGCGTGGTTTCTCCAACCTGGATTATAAGCATTGGAGTAGGGGTTGGATCTAACGTTCTCCTGTACAGCACAAACATCCTCATAGGGTGAGGATGGAGAGTAAGAAAGGGAAGGATCAGAGAAACTAGGATCAAAGGCCCCAGTTTGGAACCTGTGGGGTTTTGAATAATGCTGACTCGCAGGTTGAGCCGCATCAAGTTGATTTACGAACTCCCGTCCAGAAGGAGCTTGCGACGAATGGAATCCCGAATTCTGGAATTGAGTGGATCGAGAGTTGTTCATTGAATTTCCATCCATCCACTCTTCCATTCTCTTAGCAACCAAGTCCACCTTATCAAGTTTGTTACAAATCAATTCCATATCGAATGAATGAGAGTCATGGACTTCATTAACATTTGATCTGGGTTATTGGGATCGGTTAAAAGTATCCATGGAGGCATGATTGATTGAATTCTCGCTCATTTCCTCAAACAAATCGTGCACGCTATCTGTGTCTTCATTGAGGAAATTGCCTCCGCAAGAAGCGTCGACGTGATTTCTGAGTTGCTCAGTAAACTTGTGGTAGAAGATCTGCACGAGTTGCCATTTCAGCACCTCGTGGTATGGACACCTCCGCAATAAGTCCTGGAATCGCTCCCAGGACACATGAAACTGCTCCCTCAGCTGTTGGGTAAAGGTAGTGATTGCCCTTCTCAAAGCATTGGTACGTCCGACAGGGAAGAATTTCTTCAGAAAGGCCAATTTCAACTCATTCCAAGTTGCAATTGGTCTTCCTATAGTCCTGCACCAATGAGCGACTTTATCCCTAAGAGAGTGGGGGAAGAGCCTCATGATCATTTGCTCCTCATTCACGTTTCCTGCCTTGGTGGTCTGGACCAAAGTGGTCAAGTCCTCCGAGTGCTGAAACGGGTCTTCAGAGCTAAGCCCATGGTAATGTTTGATCAGGCTTAACACCTGGGGCTTGATTTCTATGTCTTCGGCTGGAATCTGGATGCCGGGACGTTCCTCGTAATTTGAAGGATCATAAAAATCCTTTAAGGGCTGAACGCTCTACATTCTATAGAACCATTCCTACATTCTCTGCATTTGTTCCAGCTACCTTTGAAATTCCTCTTGAGGATCCTGGGGCAGAGGAGGTTGTTTATCGGCCATGGGATCAATTTGACCAAAACCCAATTTACGCCTCCTAGAATACTCTAGTGGTCCTTCCAATCGGGGATTCAATGACCATCTTCCCAGCATAAACTAGGAAAAGGTTGGAAAGACTGGGGATAAGGACCCTACAACACTACAAAACAAGCCTGTCCTTAAGTGGGGTAGCCTAAGGACCTACAGACTCCCAGAACCTGCCCTAAGATTATAAATGATTTACTCTACTTGTGTCTGCTCAATCCAACTAGTTAGAAGGAGGGACTAGGGAGAAGGTTCTTCCTTTAGCTTGCGCCTTCGGTTCCTAGTGTACCCATCAGCCACGGTCATTTGACGCTACTCCCCTATCTAGATATCAGATTAATCAGTACAAGTAGGTTAATTGTAAACAATCTCAGACTAGGCCCCGAAGAGCGAATCAGTCCTTAAGGCCAACGTCTACTTGATTGTATTGAGGCCTGGGATTGTAGTGCTTATGGAATGTGATGGGCCCTTAAAATGGGTTGTGCCCTTAATGATTGATTTGAGTATGTGTATGTGCATGCACAACCAGGGTTTTCAAGCAAGATTATTTGTGATGCATAGATTTTAATGTTCAAATCTTGCTTAAGTAGCTTTTAGGGTTTAGAATTAGGTTGATTTCAATCAAGTTTGAGGCAAACTAGGTTTTCAAGCATGAGTGAAGATTGCTTTCCTTTAAAACCAGAAATAAAGTGGAGTGCCTGGTATGAACCTAGATTGAAAATCCTAAGGGGAAGCTACTTGATGAGTTGATTTTAGGTTGAGTGGTGCGGCCCAAATAACTCAAACAATTGTCCACAACTGCACCACTAGGTTAGGCACATAGAAATGGTTAACCTATAATGATTTCTACTCTTTTATGTGTTTATTTGTGTTTACCGGTTCCACAAATCAGAATCTGGTTGAGTAGAAGAAAATCAAATAGGTTAAGTGCCTTGAATGTGGGTATATGTTGTGTGTATATTGAAGATTACCCCATAAAATTATCGTTTTGTTTTTTTTTTTATATGAGAAGGTGAAATGAGTTTGAGTGGAAATTCAAACAACCAAACTAATCCTAGGATTTATGCAAACACCTAGGTTAATTGGAATTTGAATTTAATGTGACAAATGAAATCTATGGAGGGGGAAAAATGGGGAGCACTTACAGTTGTCTTCAACTGCACTTTACTCTGATCTACTGCTTGATGATTCCTTGGTGGAGGTCGATGCAAAACAATAGACACAAGAGAAAGTGAGTTAGAAGACAATAAAGTGTGTGAAATGCAAAAAGAAGATCGGAAAATTGTTGCCTCCCTGGCAACGGTGCCAAAATGTTGACACAACGGAGGACTATGCTATCGGATTTGGTTTTGAAAACCTGTCGTTGTAGTTTGAATAGCGAAGAACTCAGTTTCAAAAAATAAAATTTATACCGTATTAGAAATCCCGGGTCGAACTCAGGGAGGCTACGTCGATCCAAATTCGTAATTATATTCTTTTTGCTTTTTTGTTAAAAAGTTGAGTAATTATAATGAAATGTACTATAGACAATAAGAGAGAGAGAGAGAACATCCACTTGATATTTCACATTGTTTATAAAACTAAATGAGAAATTACACTAGAAAGCAGGAAAACTATTACAACTAGAAAGCAGGAAAATTCTACTCTAGAAAGCAGGAAAAAGGAATGGGAGAGAGAAGTTATCCTCCTCGACGATCGCTTGGAGGACGAGCTGGACGAGACGACGCCTGGAAGACAAAGAACAGAGAGGGAAGAAGGAGGTCGAGACAGGAAGAACGGGAACGAGGCAGCGTGTCGTCATCGTCACGGGATCCACTTCTGGAATTGGGACGAAAAATTGATTTTATCTCTTGAGGAGCATCCCGGGTGTGGGATAAGCTTCTCTTGAGCTTTGAAGAGGGAGAGAAGAGAAGGAAGGGGTGAGAAATTCGTATGGAGGGGGTCTCCTTTTATAGTTGCAATGAGTGGGGGCATTTTGGTCATTACATTTTGAAAAACATTAATTCAGGACCTTTAGTGGCGGATAAATCCGTCACTGAAGGCTTGAATGTGGCCTTCATGGGCGGCGCTCGCGTGCCCGCTCGCCTTCTGCGCCTCACTCAGCCGCTCATATTCTTCAAATCTTACCCGTCCGAGCTTAGATCTCTCCTCGCTGCGCCTCACCTGCACGCGCCTTGCGCGTGCGATGTTGCGTTAAGCAGGGGCGTCAGATAGCACGTGGGCGCTATAGGATGTGTGGTGTCGTTGGATCTTGATCACGTGGCTCCTCACGCCCGTGCGCCCGCTCCAAATTGAGGCTTGTGGGGGCTCGAACACGTGCCTCCTCTTCTCAATAGAGTGCTCGACCAACGCGCTGCGGGCGCGTTTGTGTTGAGCGCTTGTTTCGTGTGTGTGCGCCCCGCAGCCGTTGGATGCACATCCAACGACGAAGAAGCATTGATCAGATGAGTTGAGGTGAGTGCATGTGGCCGATTGGGCGACTGAGATGGCGCCATGTGGCGACATCTTGGCCGTCCATCTTCTGAGTGATGTAGATGGTGCCACAGGTATCAGATTGGATCGATTTTCGCACCGTTAGGCCACGGTCGTTGATCCAAACTCATCCGTGTGGTCAGATTTGTCGTTTGAAGTGTGGATTAGCACCATGTTGGCCCTTGATCTTCTAGGGTTCCTTGGTCTTTATCTGTTGCTACGGATATCTGATTAGGGTGATCTTGGAGTTGTTGAACTCTAATCGTCACCCTGATCAAATCCGTACGGTTGGATCTTCGATCCGAGGTGCCAATAAAAAGTCACCCTGTCCCTGACCATAAAAAGGAGACAATTACTGTACAATTTATGCAACTTAATCTAAATGCATGATTATGCATGTTATGCACTATTTACAATGTATGATGCTAATGTGACACTAAGAACATGCATTAATAGACATTTTAGGTTAATCAGATGTATGCACATCATGGGCCTTCGACCTTGCATGTGGGTGTAGGCTAGACCGTAGGTATGCAAACCCATCTACATACCTACCAAAAGAGATGGTCGACCACAAGAGGCTATGGGTTAGCCTTCATGGTCGTCCAAGTAGTGAAGAAGATGGGGGGGCGTCCTCTCTAGGAGGAGAAGGTATCATGCCCAAGAGAAGAAGAGAGGGTGGAGATCCCTTCTTCTTCCTAGCCATCCTTGAGAAGTTGTGGAGAAGCTTCCCTGTGGCCGTCCATGGAGCCTTGGAGGAGGAGTACCCTTTGAAGAGAGAGTGGTGGACAACCTTGGGATTTGGAGGGTGGAAAGGAGGGTGTCGCAAGTGAGAGGTGGAGAGAATGGAATCAAGAGAATGAATGGGAGTGCTCTCTTCTTTTGGCTTTTATGGGAAGGCCTCTCCAAAATGGTAGTCGCAAGTTGGCCTCCCTCCCAAAATAGCAAGCGCCACTTTTGGTGGCCTTGAGATTTGACGCTCATGAATTGTGGATCTAGGTTAGGAGGGTAGTTTAGGAAAGTGTTAGTGTGTGTGGTTCAAATTTCGTTGAGTAGGGTTGTGGGTTTTGGTAAATCTAGGTTGGGTTAACCTATATTATGTGGGTGTGGACCTAATTAGGCTTAGGTGAGTCTAATTGGGTTTAGGTCAAAGTCTAATTGGATGTGTGTGTGTGTGTTTAGGTTTAGGTAAACCTAATAGGTATGAGTTAATTAGATCCTGGGTGGATCTAATTGGATTCAGGTGCACCCAATCAATTGTAGACGCACCCAATTAGGTATGGGATGGTTCAATTGGGTTAGGGATAGGATAAGTAGGGTTATGGATAGTGGAGTAGGCTTAGGGGGTCTCTAATTAGGTTTCCTAAGGTGTTTGGTAGGGTTTCTAGGTCAAAATAGGCAAGAGCAGGCTCCTAGCACCAAAATCAGGAACCAGAGAATAATATCAGACGTCCAGGGAACATGTCAGACATCTTATACTCTAAAATTAGTCGTCTGGATAGTAAATTGGACATCCAATTCTGTGTCAGTGTTGGAGTTGGGTTCTTGGATTGATTTTCTGCAGAAATTAGATGTCTAGCCTGATGTTTGGACTTCCTGAAAGGTGCTGGAGAAGGGGTTTTAGGTTTTCTAAGGTGGGTTTTGGTTCTAAAGTGTTTGGGAGAGGGGTAAGGTAAATAAAAACATGGATAGTGCTATCCATGTTTGGGTTCTAAGGCTAAGGTGCCCTAATAGAAGTGGTTTTGGGTTTGGGAAGGCTGTCCTAGGGTTTCTAAGGGTAGGGATAAGGATATCCTCCTCTCTCCACTTGTTTGAATTAGTCTTCTTCTCTCTTTATTTCTTTATTCCACTATCTCTTGCATCCTGGATCACTTTATTACCTACAAAGAGTAATAAAAACATTAAATAGTTGGATATCTCCTCTTATTCTCTAATAAATGATGTAATGCATGATATGCATGATATGTGTGCAATATCCACAAATTAAGCTAGGTTCAGAAATTATTTAGGTTGATTAGGACCTATGATTGTTGCGCTATCGGCGGCCTCCTCCTCGCCATCCAGCCGCCTTTGACCACCTTTGTCGATATTGCCACCATCAATGGAAAGCTCTCGTCACGACCAACCTCCACTAAGCTTTGCACTTCCGATCCCAGCCTCCTCTTCAGGCACACACGAGGGAAACAAATGCTCTATTTTGGGTCATAATAATATTTACATTCAATGCCATTGTGGGATTTTTGATTTTTTTATTATTTTATTGAGGTAAAATTGTGGCAGCACCCTTGCATTCTTTCATTATTATTTAACTCTTTTTTATCACCTTGATTACATCAAATTGGGATTGAAATTTGCACTCGAGTACACATACAATTGAAAATTACATGATCAACCACTACACATACACCGTTCACCTATTTGGAGCTTTGATTTCTTATGTGAAGTTTGCATAAACAACCCTAGACTTCTCTATAAATTAGGGTTTACATTCAGAGCAGCATATTCATTGATTGATTTGACAAATACTTTTATGCAACCATCTTCCATCTCTGCAAACATGATTGTTACATATCTATGATTTTATTGGTCTTTTCCTCCTTGTGGATACAACCTAATTCACCATGGTTAGTTTTACCGATAAATATTTTTGTTCAGGATTTTTTCGCCATGATTTACATTACTACGATGGCGTATTTTTTTGATGCATTTTCTAATAAGCGAAATCTCCCATTCAAATGACATCGTTGCCGAGAAGGAAACAGATGCAATAGATTTACCTAATTTTATTTCTGATTATTCTGAGGTGCGTATTTATCTGACAATTCTCTATTTTTTTGTGCTAGGAATCTAACGAGATGATAGTTGTAGCAAAGCGACAACATCAACCTTGAGAGACGTCGACACGCATAGAGAGGACGTGAAGAGAAAGAGACCTGGATCCCGCTTTCACAGGGATTCTCCTTCATTGCAAATTTTATTTCATTTTTATCTTCTTGCCCTTGTAGCATTGGGGCTGATTTTCGGGGGTCTGTCCCCACTTTCTTTAGCAACTAGAGCTATTTATTTGTGGTGATTAGCTTGCCTACCCTAAAAGAAGAGACAAAAAAATACCAAGCTGCCTGTTTAGGAGTTGCATACCCTTAGGTGCACGCATTCAGGGGTGATTGAGCAGCACATTAGATCTCATTTTGCATTGCATTCATTATCTGCACGAAGATTGCTAGAGTCAGGTATAGCTTTCTATCTTTACATCCAACTCCTACCTTGCATTGCATTGGGATTAAATCTCAAGACCATCAAATTGATTGAATTGACCTAATTCAGTGGTTGTCTAATTGAAATTGGGACTACTAATCAGATTGGACCTTAAAATCAAAATCACATCTGATCAGATCAAAAGGGACTTGTGTGCGATTCTTCTCAAAATCAAACTGATTTACGGTGTGATGCACACTTTTGGCACTGAGCACGCACACTAGGCACCACACTAGGTCTCAGTCCCTTAAGGCTATAGGCACCAATCTCTTCATTGGTGCAGGCCATCCACTTTGTAGTGGTGCTATTATCTTGTTATCAAGTGTTTTGATACTTCAAGGAGGGAGACACCCCTTAAAGGAACAAAAGGGTAGTTAAGAGGCTCCACATTCGCATCGCCTCAAAGGAAGGGTTTGCCCTACTTGCATCCCTTAGTTTTTTCCTTGAAGTAACTTCTCATTAGGTCACTTGAGAGTATCATTGAAGCAAGGTATAGGTCCTAGGGCATGCGAAGGTTGACTTAGGGTCCGTAATTGATTGTGTAACTTCTTTGGCCACTAAGAAAGAATGTAACTGACCTCTATTCTTTTCCAAAGAGCTTGTCAAGGATCTCAAGTCACAACCTTTCTTACACCACTAAAGTGGGAATAGACAAGTGCAAACTTGACCCCATTTGACAACTTTAAGGGCTAGGTTGGAGGTTGGCTCAAATCTGCTCTAAGAAAAAAGCATAGTCCCATTGCATTGTGTTTTGATTGGGGTGTGTTTTTCAAGTTGTGTTTCAAATGTATTACAACAACTATTGCACTTCTTACTTTCACCCCAGAACATTGAATCCCAATCCCATGACCTGCAATTATCCATCATCTGATGAACATTAGGATCCTTTCTGTTGCTACTATAGGAGCATTGGTCTGATTAATCCCCAACCTAATGATGATGAGCAGAACCTAGGAGAAGGGTATCCCATCCCCAGCTCTCCCATGACTATACCCAACCCACCCACCCTTAATGATTTTGCTTATCAAGGTTGGACCGAAACTCCTAGGCAACTTGAACCTGAGATTGACTATCCTCCCCAATCTGATAGTAGCATCTCCTCTTTTATGATAGAAATGCAAAAACAATAGAAAGAAATGATGGATTTTGTGAGAGAGATTTTGAGGAATAGTCAAAGATTAACTGAAGAGATTAGCTAGCTTAACGACCCTCCTACAGTTAATTCTAATCCCTACCTCTATACCCCTGATTACCAAGACAATTTCAAGGAAACAATGACAATAGGGATCTTGTTTTGAGGAGTAGCTATCACTTAGACGCCCTCCATGGGATATGCCCACCAGAAGGCAATCCTGTTGAATATCCACCTGATCTTAATTGGAGTCAGAAGAAGGGTAAAATGGTCGCATTAGATGAACTCGGCCCGAATGATAGTATCTTTGTTATATTTAATGAAACAGGTTGCAGTCAAACAGTCAACCCAACTCCCATTTTGGATTTTGAGGTGGAATCTGCACCCCATCCTAAGGATGCTGAACCTAACTTTACACCTTTGAGGACCTTGCCCCTCAGTTAGATCTCCTTGAGAATTGTGATTATGAAATTAACAAATTCCAGGAGTCTTGTACGTTGGATGAAATCATATTGGAAGAAATCATAATAACCACGATCCTCTACTTAGGGGACCAACACTTGTCATTGAACATTATGAGGATTTACAGGTACCCAACACAGGTGACCTTGAGGGAATTGATACTAAATTGGAAGAGTTGGATCAATATTGGTCTCAATGACATGAAGAGTTGATTTTTGAGGACAAGGGAACACTTGAAATACTTGACCCTGGCTTTGAAGATTTTTTTGAGTCTCAGAGACAAGAGGGAAGAAGTGTAAAGGAGGATGGTGATGACTTGAGGGTCTCGGACTCAGAATATGGAGTGACTCTAGGGGGAAATATGTTTTGTTCGAGGACTTACCCCCTGAGGATCTCACTGATTTAGCTAAATCCGGATTCCTACATACCGTTGACTACAAAGATCATCCTTTCAAACATTGGGAAGAAATGGAAGCAATTATACTCTTGATGAAGGAATATATACACCCCAGGGGTAAGATTTTAGCATTGAACAAGAACTTGGGGATATCATTGTTGAGGACACTCACATTCCTATTGCTTCCAACACATCTTTACATGATAATGAAATGAGTGACACCCTTGATCGATTCAATTTGGAAGATGAACATTTGGGCCCATTCCAGGACATGCACCCCAATGATATGTAGCATGTAAGCTAATTGGTTGCTTTTGATGACGTTCAGGATTTGGAATGGTTGTCGAGGATGAATGCTAAACCTCTCAAGCCCTCTTTAACCCTCTTCCCTACTCCGCAATTGACAGTCACATTCTTGTTTTACGAGGGGATAACCAGACCAATACATCCTGTGGTAGAGTGGCGAATGTGGATCGACACTCGTACATGTCATCCCATGAGCCTTAGGTGTCCTTCTTAGCACCCTCTTTTTCCCACACATATTTGCTTGAGGAGCCTTTGCCTCCTTGCTGTGCACTCCCGAAGGTCACTACTCATGTGTATTATGTGAAACCTCCAACAATAGCTCAAGGGTACCTTATTTTCACTTGCTTTTGTCAAGCTTTTGGCATCACTCTGCATAACTAGCTTGCCAACATCTTGGGTTACTTACTCACTAGGCTAGGTTTGTTACGTTTTCTTTTGGGTCTCCTTCTACTTCAATTCTAGAGCCCAATTTGCGAGACAACCCAACTCCACCTCAGGTAATGTCTTCCCTTGCTTTTCCTTTCCAATGGAGACATTGTAGATTTAGGCATGGGAGGGTATAACTTGAGGTTGTTCGTAGCATGATATATATTCTGCATGTAGTTAGGGCATCCATCTTGCATAAAAAAAAGGGAAGAGAGAGAAAGGAGATGGAAGTTTTGTAAGCTGAATTGCAAATATGTTGAGAAGGAAAAAGAAAGAGAAGAGAGTGGCATAGAAAGAAAGGTGCAAAATTGTGCTGGTCCCAGCATTCGATTATGGAAGAGTTACCTATGTTCTGGGCTAGAATGAATGATTAAGTCCTAAAGTGCTAGAGAAAAGGAGACAAGTGAGGGATACCGACTTTAGGCCACCTGGGTCTATTTTAGGGTTTAAACACACTTATTTGTTATGATATGGACTATTCCTTAAGAGGTTGAGGGAGTTGTGAGACTGATGTATTAAGTCAAAGGCTTAGGGAGTATTCGACCTCGTTGCCTGCCCTTTGGTTTGTGCGACTTGGTAACCTAGGCACCCAAAAATCATACATCGATCTGGTTGAGTGTGTGTAATGAAGAATAATGCCAAAAAGTGTTCTGCTCTAAAAATATTTTCCCAAAAATTTGACTTCGGAGTGGCTCGAAGACACAAGTTGATTGGACAAGTTCCTGGCATGGGGAGAAGGAATGAAAAATACTCCCCTCGAAGATGCGGTATAACATACCGTCTCCTCGGTGCTTGCCTCCTAGGATATCTAAATATCCTACCAGGTGCACAGAAGCACCTTGTGTTGGTTCAGGTGTCATGGGCGACATTAGCCTGAAATGTCGATTGCCAGGTTCTAAATTTAGCTACAGATTGGCATGGGCAAAATTATCCTGAAGTGTTGAAAGCTAGTGTTCTTGGGGTAGCCATGGGCAGTGTTATCTCGAAGCATTAAATGCCAGGGACCCTGTGAGGATTGATGGTGGGGATAAGGAATCTGATGCAAATAGTGTTTAGGGCCAATCCTATGGAGTTAGGGGAATTTAAAAAGAAAAGAGAAAAATCTCAAAATAAATCTCTCTCTCTCTCTCTCTTATAAAAAATGCACTGGCAAATTGAACCCAGACTTGCTGCACATATGCACAGGTGCTTTAGCTGGTGGGGTCAACGAACCTCTGGGTAGTTTTTGCAGGCCTTAGAAACCTTCGTGGTGGACCCAAGGTTGAGACTGGTTAGGTCCATATCTTGGCTGGTACTTGAGTACCTTTATGCCTATAGTTGGTATTTCGATCTAGTCTCTAGAGGTGCGGCACGATAAGGCATCTTGACAATAAAATCTAGTTTGGAGACTTGGTCTGATTCATATGATTTTGTTCGAGACTAGCAAAACTTAAGCACAAGGGTATGTGATAAGTCCACTTTAGTGGACTAAATTAGAGCTTAAGAATATTGTTATTGGAATAAGAGATTAATTTAAAGCATGCATGATATTGTCAAAATTATGTAAGCTTTAGATTTATCATTTCATGCTTTAATAGCATTAATCTTTATATGGAGGGATTAATTATTCATTTTAGAGGTAAGGGCATCACATCAAATCTCAAATTTAAATGCCATAATAATGTTGGGATTTTGTTCTAGCAAAAATAGAAAGGGAATTAATTTTAGAGGGCATCCTTATATCTCTCTCAATTAATTGCATCCCCTTCCATTTTTCTTTTCCCTCAAACCAATCTCTTTCTTCTTTTGGTCACATGAAATCACGATCATTCCTTCCTTATTCTTTCTCTCTCTCTCTCTCTGATTCCCTCTCTCATTCTTTTATTAACAGGCACGAGGATGGCCTCGAGAAACCATCTTCCTCCCCATGGAGGAGGAGAACCTTCTCTCCAAGCACAAACCCGACTCCATCACTGCAAGTTCCATGACCATGTCCATGACCACCACCGCCTCTTGCCTACGACATTCCCATCACTGCGGTTGGTGGTGACAACACCGGCATTTGTAACCGCAACAAGTCGTCATCGATTGCGTTCACCACGACGACCTCCACTCCACCACCGTGTCTCGTCCCTACTACGATCGACCTCCACCATAGTCGGAGTTTACAGCTCCGACACCGCACCACAACTTCCTCTTCTTAGCGATCACCACCGCGCTCCACTCATCTTCTCGATGACAACTGCAATATCACCACTGCGACCGCATCAGCCGCTATTGCGTTCGTCAACCAATAGGGAGCACATGCCTCTGCTCCCTCTCATTTAAGACGTTCCGAGATCATCCCAGACATCTAGAGGTCTCCACCACCGCACCTCCGCCACAGCATCCTTGGCCACCTTTACCTCCTACGTGAAGCCTACACGATCGCCCTCGCATGACTATGTGCTTTCCTCCAACGTGACCGCCTCCTCCTTAATAGAATTGCACCTCCGCCCTCTACTTCATGCACCAACACCTCCACGCTAATCGACTTTCTACGACATTCATCAAATGATCACAATAAAACGCTGTTGTCAGGTTTTTATCCCCGGCAACGGTGCCAAAAATATGATTTCTGACTACCGGTTCGTACTAAAAAGGGGTTTTAAAATGTCGTTGTTGTAGTATATGTCACAAATACAAACTGTTGCTGCGTCAATTTTATTTATATACTTAATTTTTATTGGTTTATTCCAGGTCGTTCACTGGGAGGCAGTTATTGATATACATCACTCTCTAAGTCCAATAATATTCTTTAATTTCAAAAAGATTGATTTTATATTTTATATACAAGAATGAATGAATGAATCAAAGAATCAAATAATGAATCAATTATATACAAAAGAATGAATTAGAAATAATTACAATGCTTGAAAACAATTATATACAACCAAGCATCAAAAACCATAAATAAAATACTATGTATTATCTATTTTCAACTTATAATAATAACACTTAGCTATATGTACAATAATGAGTAATAATATGTACTATACTAACTTAACTTACTAATATCTACAATAACATATAATGTATCTATAGTGACGTATGAAAGTGTCACTAAAACCTAAAAAACTATTTACATAAACTAAGGTAAAAACTATTGTCTATACTGACATATAATACTATCTACAATGACAAATATATCTGTCACTAAAGCTATCTTATTTATATACATCTGTGGCTCAAACAATACTACTACTTTTTAAGTATACTTATATACATATTATTTACATATGTACTATATATAGAGACTTATTATATATTATATATACGTATACATATATACAGACATACACATAACACACACACACTATACAACTCAACACAGACACACAAAGGCAAACACTTAGGCACACAGACACAACAAAGAATAACACTTAGTCGCATTTAACTCTTCTTCTCCTCTGTAGACCGGTTCACAACCGGTTCAAATTAGCTTTTAACCAAAAATGGGTTTAATTTATGGGCTGCCTTTTCGAGGGATGCACAGCACCCATAAGGGTGGGACCAGACCTCTACTCGGGCCACCCTAGTTCCATTAGGTGCGTTTTAACTGGATTACTGCCCGTTAATGGGCCTAATCAGACCCATGCACAGTGTACAGCTCTCAACCATGCATCGTACACTAATATCATTTCAATGCCAAATCATTCATGCTTGTATGCTCAAGGGACAGGGGTATGTGTGTGATCGGGCACCCGGCACCCATGACGATTGGAACATCCATATGAGAAATTCAATTTATATAGCTACGGGAGATCATCAGCTTCTGATGTGGCACCTTTGTGCCACCACCAATCACTGTCAATCTAGCATAGTTGCATGAAAATAGCTTGATTTGGCCCTCGATTTGAGGGCCAAATTTTATTATAAATTAAAATTGAATTATAGGGTTTTGAAGCCCTTTCTTAGGACTACTTAATTATATAATTTATTTATAAAAATAATTATATTTACTATATAAATAAAATAGCTAAAGTTTACACTTTATACACATTGATATTTGGGTTAATTTCTTAATTAATGTTTAAATTAGTGAATTAATGATCTAATTGATCCTGTACAAAGTTATTATACATATTAAAATTATTTAATACATATTTTTATGATATTTTACACGTTTCATTTTAATTTATATACATTTAAATATTAGTTTTCAAGATATTTTACATATAAATTATGTATAAATAGTATAACATAATATAAATATAGTTAAATTAGTTTAAATTACTTAAAATACTATAATACAAATGTACAGTATAATTTAGTTCATTAATAACTTAATTTACAAATTTATTTAGTTTAAGTTAGTAACTTACTTAATAACTTAATAAATTAATTATTTATTGTATATATATAATTAAATTATATTATAGGTGTCTTAGTGTAAATTATATATACATAATTATATATTTACAGTATCATTAATAAGTAAGGTTATTTACAGGGGTTTGTTAATTTAGCTAGATTATAGTACATATAAGTTAATTAAATTAATAGTTGAATATATAATTAAGTTATATACAATGTAAGTTATCTTAAATATTAATTTATATTATAGAATATGTACATAAGTTATTTATGCATATTATATACATTAATAGCTTAATATATACCTTATATTTACGTGCATATACATAGTTTTGAGTATTTTTTGAGTTTTCCTACTTTTTATGGATTTTATAAGCTTTATAGAGGTAGGAGGTGAGAGAGAGAAAGAGATGAGAAGAATGGAGTTGTTTTTGGTATTTTTCATATTAATGTCTTTTATTAAGTTCCAAGGTACATTGAACCGTCGGCTGGTATGTTCTACCAAGCCGGGGGTTCAGAATATTATGAAATTTGGCATGCACTTAAAAATAAAGCTAATCCTACTTGCTACACATTTATTTTATTTTTTTGGAATTTTTAAGATGTTTTTATTTATGTACAAAGTGAGCTCATTCTAGTCCTTAATGGGTTGTTTCATGTGAATCCTAAGGCACTAGATGAGGGGTTGAAGTTTGAAATGGCAGTGGAGGGATTATTTTTGCTCAATAGACCATATAAAAGATGTTCAATCAAATAAACATGGTTTTCACTCAATTTTTCCATTAATTTACAATTGTGGATAGTTATACACCCCTGCTAGCTGACAAAGGATTAAAAATTAGATTACAAGCTAACAAATGAGATAAAAAGACATTTAATTGTACATGAAAGCTTATACACATGGTATACAACAATTAGAACATATCAGCTATTTAAAACAATCCAAATCCAGACCACTATCCTAATGAATTTCAGCCCAACAGTGGACAACTACAACAACAGCAGTAACAACGAAAGCAGCTGCAATGACCCTCAGCAGCTTTCAAGGAGTTGCTCAGATGTCTTAAGATCTTTTCCAAGGCTGCTATGAAGCCATTTCTCAATTTAGCAGATCCAACATGGGGATTTCAACATAAAAACACCCAAGGTCAGACTTGGTTAAGTCTAATCTGGGATGTTTAAAGTCCAAATCAGGTGTACTTCTTGAGTTAAAATCAATTTGCATCAAATTTGGGGTTGAAACAGATGGATATGTAGCGGCCAGTGCAGCACTTTACTGTGTTGATTACTTAGGATTCGAAAAACAACACAAAGCACTTTAAAAGTTTGACAAGGTCTGAAAATCATGTTGAAACCAGACTGAGGTGTCAAACTTCTCTTCAAATAATTCTCAATAGTGATATTCACTTCAAATCAGGAAAAACCACTGATCTAACACCTTCCTAATGCTATAGACAACATGAAGGAGGTGTTAGAATCAGTCCAATAAATCCAATCTTGAATCCCAATTGTTTCAAACCTTAAGGAATACTAAAAATTCCTTAGGTTTGAAATCAAATTCCTAAACAACAATTCCATTCAAAAATACATGGTAGAGCCTCAAATCAACAAGGTTGATTCTCCTTGGCTTTCCCACACATTCAAGATCATAAAATCCCCAACTCATGTCAAGTCCAATCATGGCTCATCTGAGGAAAAATTCAGCAGTAGCATCATCTTCGATTCACAGCCATGTACTGACTCACACAAAAATACATCAATTCGCTTGATAAAAAACCCTTTCAAACTCAATTTGATCAAAACCTCACAAATCTTGCATTGAAATCCAAATAAAAAATAGATCAAGCAAATCGATTTCATTTTAAATCAGATCAGGGGTCTTTGTGGATTTCTGAAATGAATGGGAGACCCCTAGATGGATTTTGAGTGCAAATCCTCATCTCAAAGCTAGAAGGCAATTAGATGAGAATTTGACTCTGATGGAGGGGTGACTTGCAAAATAAAATGTGGGGAAATTCAGAACATGAAATTGTGATGCAAGGGGGGAGATGAATGATTAAATGGATGAAATGGATTCATCTTCTCTAATCTGAATTGATTAGAGGAGGTGGGTGTGTGAATTCTACTCTAATCTACTCCTAAGCTAACGATCAAACCAGTGGATTCACTAATTGATCTACTCCTAACTAAGCTATTGTATGCTAATTACTAATCTAAACTACTTGATATGTTGAAGGTTCATCGTGAAAAAGGTTTGAGTTTGGAAAATCCATCGTCGTAGTTCGATTCGAGAGAAATTCATCAATCAGATAAAATTTATAACCAAAACTCGAAAAGTGAGTCCCGAGTCGAACACAGGGAGGCGAACGCTTGGTTTTGAAAATCCATGTTTCGCTTTTATTTATTTTTGTCATTTTTGCCTTCTCTAATTTTTTTGTATTTTTAGCAAGTAAGAGATTAGGTCGATGAATTCCTAGCTAATTAATCTACTTGCAAAATATGAGAGAGAGAGAAACAATCACATATATCTCAATGAGTGTTTCTACAACTATGAAAGTGGGAAAAACTTTACTAGAAGGCAGAAAAGATAGATGAAGATGAGAAGAATCCCCCTCGACAGTTGCTTGGAGGACCTCTCGCTTTGACGGTGCCCTGACGAAGGTGGTGAGGAGTGGGATGAAGGAGAATGGCGGCGGAGGAACAAGGACGCGACGGGATGTCGTCGCTGCGAGGATCTACTTCCCGAAGTAGGTGAGAAGACAACAATGGGATGCTCCACGAATGGGGATGAGGGGAGGGAAAAATATTTGATTTTCTACTCTAGCGGAGCATCTCGGGCTTGGGACAAGCTCTCTCTAGAGCCTTGGAGGTGGTGAGAGGAAGAAAGGAAGAGATGAAGAAAAATGGGAGGGGTAGGGATCCTTTTATAGTGTAGGAAAGATTCAAATTCATATACAGGACATTTAGTGACGATCATAAACGTCGCTGAAGATCCCTACATACGTTGTTGAAGATCCCGCTCACATGCCCCGACTATCGCACCGCTGGCGCGCGCTCCACGTGTCCTTGTCACGCGTGCATGCGTGCTGATAAACACACATGAATTCATGATAAAATGCTTATTTATGATAGTTCCTAGGTCTAGCATTGCATATCATAATATAAATATTGCATAACATTCATTACACTACATTTAGGATAGTTTGTAAATTATGTATATTAATTCTAGCATTTTATACAGCTAGGAGGCAGTGTGACATCTTTACATGCTTTAGATGAAGAATCCAACCATATGAATGGATCCGAAGTGACGATTGCAGTTTGCCAGTGTGAAAATCACTCCGATCAAAGCTTCGTAGCATCCTCTATAAGAAGAAGAAGATGGACAGCCCAGATGGCACCACGTGGCACCATCCAAGATGCCCTACACCAGCCATAGCCTCCCCAGCTTCATGCAAGGAGAGATCCTCCAAAGCGCACACATTTATATCAAATAAACTGTCTATTTATGCGTGTTCTTAGGATTCAAGTTGCATCATACATTATAAATATTGCATCACATGCATCATCTTGCATTTAGGTTAGATTGTGTAAATTTTAGGTTAACTTCCTTTTATGGTTAGTGAATAGGGCGATAATTATTTAGGGCCTCGGATTGAAGATCCAATCGTATGGATCTGATCAGGGCGACAATTGGAGTTCAACAACTCCAAGATCGCCCTAATCGGACGTCCGCAGTATCAGTTATTGTTCGAGGAAGATTAGAGATCAAGGGACAAGATGGTGTAAATCCTTTACTTTAGATGACAAATCCAACTGCACGGATGGGTTCGTATTGACGATCACTGCCCAATGATGTGAAAATCGATCTAATCCGACATCCGTGGTATCATCTACCAGACACAAAAGATGGACGGCCAAGACAGCGCCACGTGGTGCCATCTCAGCCGCCCAAATCGGCCAAAGTCAACCGCTATCCTCTCGCACTCGTCAGATCTGGGTCGTTGGATCTTGATCCAATGGCCAGAAATGCGCCACGTCGCCCACTCTCTCTCCTCCGATGCTTTCATCATCTGAAGGCGCGGGCGGGGCGAGATCTTAGCTATTGGATCTTGATCCAACTGCCGAGGATGCGTGAACATTAAATCAAAAGCTCGCCTTAAGTGGAAGCGCAATGCAGCGGGCGAGCGCCTCTTCGCGAGCGAAGGGCACAAGTTTGATCGGCGCTTCGCTTCAAATCAAGCAGATGCTCGGATCCAGCTCAATTGAGCCTTTGGATGGAGATCGGACGGCGGTGAAGGTGACATGTGGCACGCCCAGATGCAAGGAGCACGAATGCATCATCTGATGTGCTTTTGTGAAGGCGAGTGAGCGTGTGTCTTGAGCCGTTGATCTTCGATCCAACGATGATGAAGGAGACCGCGTCACATCTGAACAGGCGTTGAAGGAGATCGGGCGTGGCGCGTTTAAGCCGTCCGATCGTTGATAACGCACGTACGTGGTTAAGAGTTGGGCGTGAGGAGGCGAGGGAGCACGCGCACTTCAGCCACGATTGGGCTTTAGTTACGAATAAATCTATCACTAAAGACCCTTAATTTATTATTTTGAACTTGAAATGACCTTTTTGCCTCCAACCCCTACACCTATAAAAAGGCCTACGCCCCCCATATTTCAATCATCCCTTCCTTCACTTCTCTCCCTCTGCAAAGCTCTAAAGAAGCGTGTCCCAAACCCGGGATGCTCCTTTAAAGTCAAAATCAAAGTTTTCTCTCCCCCGTTCCAGGAGTGGATCCCGTGACGACGACGATGCCCTGCCTCGCCCTTGGTTCTTCCTGCTCCGTTCTTCTTCTTCCTTCTTCATCCTCTGTCTTCCAGGCGTCGCCCTGTTCGGCTCATCCTCTAAGCAGTCGTTGAGGAGGATAACTTCTCTCTACCTTCTTTTTATTGCTTTTTAGAGTAGATTTTCCCACTTTCTAGCTGTAGAATTTCCCACTTTCTAGTTGTAAAGACATTTTCCAAGCTTATTAAAGTGATTGTTCTCTCCTCTCTCTCTTAGTGTTTATATCGAGTTCCTTGTAATTATCCCACTTTCTAAACAAAAACAACAAAAAAATATATAACCGCGGATTTCAAATCGACGTAGCCTCCCTGTGTTCGACCCGGAATTTTTTTGAGTTTTGGTAAATTTATCTATTGATAGATTTCTTCGCAAATCATACTACATCGACGAGTTTTCAAAACTCAATCCCGTTTGCGTAGATTTTCCGCTCCAACATTTTGGCCCCATTGCCAGGGAGGCAACGATTCTCGATTTTCTTTCCGCATTTCGCACACTTTATTGTTTTCTAACTTGCTTTTATTTGTCTTCTATTATTTTGCAAGTACCTCAACAGGGAATCTTCAAGTGGTAGAAAGGAGTAAAGTGCAGTTGAAGACAACTGTAAGTGCTCCCCATTGCTCCCCCATCCATAGATTTCATTCCACAACCTTAATTCAAACCCCAATTAACTTAGGTGTTCGCATAAACCCTAGGATTAGTTTGGATGCTTTGATTTCCACCCCCGCTCATCTCACCTTCATAAAAAAAAACAAAACATACTTCTTGTGGGATAAATCAACATACACACTACATATACCCACATTCAAGGCACATAACCTAACTTGATTTTTATCTACTAAACCGGGATTCCGACCTGTGGAATCGATACATGTAAATCAAGACATAAGAGAGTAGAAATCAGTCTAGGTTAATCATCTTGTGTGCCAGTTTCTCTGATCCCAGTTTCAGATTCCAGCTGGAGACGTTGAAATCAAGCCCCAGGTGTTAAGTCTGATCAAACATTTTCATGTGCTTGGTTCTAAAGACCTGTTTCAGCATTTGGAGGACTTGACTACTTTGGTCCAGACCACCAAAGTGCAAAACGTGAATGAAGAGCAGATGATAATGAGGCTCTTTCCCCACTCTCTTAGGGATAAGGTCGCTCATTGATATAGAACTATAGGAAGGCCAATAGCAACATGGAATGATCTGAAATCGGCTTTCCTAAAGAAATTCTTCCCAGTCGGCTGTACCAATGCACTGAGGTGGGCAATTTCATGTTTCCTGGGAGCGATTCCAGGACTTATTGCGGAAGTGTCGACACCACGAGGTGCTGAAATGGCAACTCATGCAGATCTTTTACCACGGGTTGACTGGGCAACTCAAAAATCACGTGGATGCTTCTTGTGGAGGCAATTTCCTTAACAATGACGTAGATAGTGCGCATGATTTGTTTGAGGAAATGTGTGAGAATTCAATCAATCATGTCTCCATGGATACATTTAACAGGTCCCAACAACCCAGATCGAATGTTAAAGAGGTCCATGACTCTCATTCTTTCGATATGGAGCTGATTTGTAATAAATTAGATAAGGTGGATTTGGTTACCAAAAGGATGGAGGAGTGGATGGTGGAAAACTCTGCAAACAATTCTCAATGAACTCAATCCTAGAATTCGGGATTCCATTCTTTGCGAGTTCCTTCTAGATGGGAGTTCATGAGTCAACTGGATGCGGCTCAACCTGTGAGCCAGCATTGCTCGGAACCCCACGGGTTCCAAACTGGGGCCTTTGATTCCAGTTTCTCTGATCCCTCCCTTTCTTTCTCTCCATCCTCACCCTATGATGATGTTTATGCTATACAGGAGAACGTTAGGTCCAACCTTTGCTCCAATGCTTATGATCTGGGTTGGAGGAACCACTCTAACTTCTCTTGGAAAAACCTGGGGCAGTAGACCCAATTCTGACCAAGCAACCATTCTCTGCAAAGTCCAATGGGTCAAGGTCATGTTTATACTCAGCTGCCCCCAAATCAAGTCAATCAGCCAGCTTGGAATCTCGTCAACCTGTAGGGCAACTTGATTTGAACCGTCAAATGGTAGAGATGCAAGGATCTATGCTCCAGCTCACGCAACAAATGAAAACCTCACTAGACAACTTGCAAATCGGATTCATTGCTAATTCCCGTCAACCCGGATCTCTTCCATCTCAACCCGTACCCAACCCACGTAATATACAGAATTCGGGCAATCAAGCCCAAGGGTGGTACGAGAATCAGAGGGACCCACATGCACATGCTCAGGTGGTTGAGTAGGATCCTTTCTCTTCTGCTTTTTCATCAAATCCAAGGTTTCTGGCTAATGAAGCCCCTCCAATCTTTCCTAGCCCTCCCAAAGACCCAAACCCTTATGCATCTACTAACTCTGTTACCTTGAGGAGTGGAAGGCAAACCTAGGACCCACAACAGCCTTGTTCTAATCTACCAAATCCTAGAGAGCCTGAGGAGAGAAAAGAGAACTTTGAGGAAGAAATCAAGGCTCAAGAACCTGATTTTGAAGATCTGACTCATGTTCCTTTTCCTGAGGGCTTGATTAAACCTAGGAAGAAGAAGCCTGTTGATAGTAATGAGGAGCTCTTGAATATATTCAAGAATGTTGAAATCAATATCCCACTCCTTGATGCTATAAAACACATACCGACTTACGCTAAATTTTTAAAGGATTTATGCACATAGAAGTGTAAGTCGAGGGAATCTGCTCCGAGGAAGGTGGTACTCTCCGAGCAGGCTAGTTCTGTTATCCTGCATCACCTTCGTCTAAAAGAGAGAGATCCAGGTGCCCCTTTGATTTCTTGTGTCATAGGAGATTACACCTTTGATAGGGCACTTCTGGATCTAGGTGCATCCATTAACCTAATTTCGACTTCTCTTTATGAGAAGTTCGGATTAGGTGAACTTCGGTAGACCTCAGTAATGCTGCAGTTAGCGGACCGTTCGGTCACAAATCCGAGAGGCATTATTGAGGATGTTATTGTCAAGGTTAAGGACTTCTATTTTCCTATAAATTTCCTTATCCTTGATATGGATGTAGTTGAGAATTCAAGGAACACGCCCATTATTCTGGGGCATCCATTCCTGGCTACCACTAAGGCCAATATCAACTGTGAAAGCGGTAGCATGGAAATCGCCTTTGGGGATCAGAAATAGAAATTGGATATTTTAAAGGCGATTAACAAATTTGAGGATTGTGGATTTATAGAGGAACTTGAGGAAGATAACGTGAATATTGAGACATGTATGGTTGCTTCTGCAATTGAGAATTCCTCCTATCTTGATGATTCCAACCTGCAGCCCTCTATGGAAAATCCGCTACATTCTGAAGAGGTTATTGATTTTTTCACTTTCAACCTATTCCTTGTGATGAATCTTTATCAGTATCATCCTTACCTTCCATCCTAAAACCGCCCCAGCTCGAACTGAAACCATTGCTTGAGAGTTTGAAATATCAATTTTTGGACCTCAAAAGATGCTCCCTATGATTATCAGTGCTAGATTAACTAAGGAGCAGGAGATTAAATTGATCAAGGTCCTAAAAGAACACAAGGAGGCAATTGCTTGGACCATCCATGACCTTAGGGGGATCGAGTCATCTTACTGCAATCACTGAATATTCATGGAAGATGGATCCCACCCTTCTTGCAAAATGCAGAGGAGATTAAACCCTAATATGCGAGAAGTGGTCAAGAAGGAAATAATTAAGTGGCTCAACGTAGGAATCATTTATCCGATCTCAAATAGTCTTTGGGTAAGTCCCGTGCAAATTGTTCCCAAGAAAGCCGGGATTACCGTTGTGACTAATAAGAAAGGATAATCTGTCACAACAGGTTCAACTTCCTCTTAGAGGGTTTGTATTGATTACAGGAAGCTGAACATAGCTACAAAAAAAGATCATTTCCCATTGCCCTACATCGATCAAATCCTTGAAAGACTAGCCGAGCAAAAGTACTTTTGTTTTCCTAAATGGTTACTCAGGATACAATCAAGTCCCTACCCATCCCAAGGATCAGGAAAAAATGACCTTCACCTGTCCCTACGGAACCTTTGCTTTTCGTAGAATGCCACTTGGCTTATGCAATGCACTTGTGACTTTTCAAAGGTGTATGCTAGTTATATTCTTTGACAAGGTGGGAGAGTTTATGGAAGTCTTCATGGAGGATTTCTCTGTTTCTGGAGAATCGTTTGACTCTTGCCTGGCTAATCTTGAAATGATCCTTAAAAGATGCATCAAAACAAGATTGGTCCTTAACTGGGAAAAGAGTCATTTCATGACGCAAAAAGGCATCGTCTTGGGTCATGTAACCACTGAACAAGGAGTTGAAGTTGACAAAGCTAAGCTTGATGCTATCTCCAAACTTCCTCCTCGCACATCTATCAAACAAATTTGATCATTTCTTGGTCATGTGGGATTCTATAGGAGGTTCATCAAGGACTACTCTAAGGTTGCTCACCCTCTGAGCAACCTTCTCGCCAAAGATACGCTGTTTGATTTCAACGAATCATGCCGTAAGGCATTTAATTTTCTTAAAACGGCAGTCACTTGTGCTCCGGTGTTGCAACCACTAGTCTGGACAGTCCCATTTTAGATCATGACCAACGCTTCTGGTTACGTGGTCGGGGCTATTTTGGGTTAAAAGATTGACAGGAAGCCCTCTATCATCTACTACGCTAGTAAAACTCTGGACGAGGCCCAGAGGAATTACACTGTTACTAAGAAGGAATTGCTAGCTATAGTATTTTCTTTGGAGAAATTCATGGCTTATCTCTTAGGGTCTCACATCATAATTTACACTGACCACTTAGCCTTGAGACATTGCTTGGCCAAAAAGGATGCCGAACCTCGGCTTATCCAATGGATTCTTCTGCTTCAAGAATTCGATCTTGAAATCAAAGATAAATCTGGGGCATAGAATGTGGTGGCAGATCATCTTTCGAGACTTCTAAGTGATTCTTCTTGTCCGGATATTTCGATTGTTGATACTTTTCTGGATGAGACTATTCCTACAGTATCAGGTGTCCAAACCACGTGGTTTGCAGACATTGTAAATTATTTGGCCGTTGGTCAAATCCCCCAGGATTGGACCAAGCAACAATGAGATAGACTCAAATCCGAGACCAAATATTACTTCTGGGAGGACTTTGAACTGGGCCGCATCAGCTTTGTTCAGATTATTCGCCGATGTGTTCCGGAGAAAGAATTCCAAAGTATACTCGAGTTCTACCATGCATCGCGTGTGTTGGACATTTCTCCAGGAAAAGGACAGCTGCAAAAATTTTGCAATCTGGATTCTATTGGCTGTCTTTATTCAAGGATGCCCAGGAATTCTCGAGGTCATGTTTCCGTTGCCAGGCACTTGGGAGCATAACCAAGAGAGATATGATGCCTCTAAACCTGATTCTTCTTGTTGAAATCTTTGACGTTTGGGGCATCGATTTCATGGGACCCTTCTTCCCTTCATTTGGACACTAGTACATTCTCGTCGTTGATGATTACGTGTCCAAGTGGATTGAAGCCATTCCCACCCGATTTCGTCAAGAACTTGTTCAGTCGGTTCGGGATTTCGAGGGTCATCATCAGTGATGGTGGTACTCATTTCACTAATGCCCAGTTCCATAGTTTACTAGCAAAATACGAGGTAAATCACAAAATCTCCACACCTTGCCACCCCTAGACGAATGGATAGGCCGAGATCTTCAATTGGGAGATCAAGAATATTCTACAGAAAATGGTTAGACCTGATCATAAAGATTGGACTCAAGAGCTTGAGGACGCTCTTTGGGCCTATCGTACGACGTACGAAATGCCTATTTTCGCGAGTGGAAGTCAATGTAAAAATCAATTCGTCGTAGTATAGTTGAAATCGCTCGACAACAAATGAATTTTATTGCTCAAAGTTTTAAATCCGAGGTCGAACACATCGAGCAAATTGGGGTCTAAAAATCAAGAGCACAACTTTCAAATTTGATATAATATGCAATGAAAAATCAGAGTTATAATGCAAGAAATGTAAATAGATCCATAAAATATCAATGTATATAGAAGCAAAAAAAATATGGATGTCTGATTTTGAAAATCAGACATCTTAAATATCGGATTGCTACAGTGCTTCTTCTGTCTGTGATCCCTATCTCTGTCTCTAATTTCCTTCTTCTTCTTTCTTTTCTTTCTTCTACTCTCGGCCCTTGTATTCTTCTTGGCTTCTTTTTCTTCTTCTTCTGTAGCTTCTTCTTTGATTTCTCTGGCCCTTGTCTTCTTCTTTCTTCTCTGATTACTTCTTTCCTTCGCTTCTGGCCCTTGTCTTCTTCTTCCTCTTCTTTCTCCTTTCCTTTTGTCTCTGACTTTAGCTCCTCTTCTTTAGCTTTGCCTTCACCTTCCTTAGCTTCTCTGGCTACCGCCCTTCCTTCCTTGGCTTCCTCTACTTCTCTTGAGAGCAAAACCTACCCCTACCTTTGCCCACGATCTCTCTTCTACCTTCTCTCTTAGGCTTGCTCTCCCAGAGCCTTCTCAGGTTATCGAGTCGGGTAAGTGCACCTGGGACCTGATTGCACAACAAAAATACACCAGTAATTATGCCATCTTGTGTTATTTCCTAGCACTACCATTGTATCTTAAGTAACTATAGTTGCATTTGTAAATTAACACATGCATGCATTTATTGAGAGGGGAGGATAATGCGAATAATAGGCCATCTAATTAATGTCTTCATCAAGGGCTGCATTGCAAATTCACCATTCTCATTTTTTTATCTTGACTTTGAAATTCTTCTCCCTCGCTTGGCTCAGGGCATGGGCTTCGCTCCATTCCTCTGCCGGCAGCATGGTTGGACTTGCTCTGCCAGCAGCATGGCAATGGCATGCATCTTCTTCTTTAAAAGGCCTTGCCTTCTCCCTTGCGCCGGGTCGGGGGGAACACACACCACATACAGACACTTTCCTCCAGGCCATTCTCCTCCCCTCTCCCTCTCCATACGTAGTATCTCTTCCCACTGAAGAGTCACACTGCGGACAGGAGAAAGCGCACAGTGGTCCCACGACCACCATTGTGAGTTCCACCACCACCCAGCTCCTTCGTGAGTAGGTGGGTGTGGTGGTTTCACCCTCTGTTTTCATCGCTGGTTACTCTCCGTTGCCATTAGAGCAGCAGAGCTCCAAGCTCTGAAGCTTGCGCACAACCATAGAGCGAACTCCGCCACCTCCGCGTGCCTTTGCGCGCCTTAGGCGCCTGTTCTGCGTGCTTTGCGCACGCCAGCCGGTTGCCCTCGCCACTCTCCACGCACCCTATTGCAAACCTCCACCCGCAGCCCAGCCGGTTTCCTCACGAATCAGTCGGTCACCTTTTTGCCCTTGCACTGTAGCCGTGACCTTACGGGGCTACAGTGCGGTGACCAGTTTGTTTCTCACTTATCCGGTCACCACGCCTCCTCTCTCCTCCTCGAGACCGCCTCCAGCTAGTCACGCACGCGTGTTCCTACGCTCTACGTTACGCGCTCGAGCTCCTGCGAAATCAGATGGCGGACGCTCCCGCTAGACGACTTAACGCACCCGGTCTCTCTCACACTCACCCGCCAGCAAACACACCAGTACTCATACACACACACTCATACACATACACACTCGTACACTCACACACTCACTTGTACACACCCATACATACATATTTATATATCCACTCACTTACATACCTAAATATATACATATATATATACATACATACATATACATACATACATACATATATATATATATATAAATAAATAAATAAATATATATATACATATATACATATTCATGCCTATACAACTATATATAAATATATATACATATATATATATATAGTTATACATATATACATATATACATACATATATGTATACACATATACATATACATATATTGCTATATATATATCTATATAGCTATAAATAAATAAATAAATAAATAAATATATATATATTCATAAATATATATACGTATATGTATATCTATATATATATATATACACAACTACATATATACCTATATAGTTATAACCCTATCTATATATGTACATATATATATATATATTTACATACACATCACCTACCTGTATCCATACGCCCTTGCACTAGTCACTCCATCGCGCATTATATCGCGGGAATATCTGCACTAGTTACTGATATTCCCCGATACCCACGTAAAGTAAGCGCCATCACACACACTCCCACACATCCATCCTACACTCTACGCGGTACTTCGTCTTGTTGGTTGCGTCTTACTAGACGTGGACCAACTCGATACTGTGCTACACGCCATTTTCACTTCCAACCCCACCTCTATATATATATATATAGTCTGTATTTATTTCTCTACAAGCAACCTACCTTATTTTTATTTCTCTTTTATTTCCTACTATTAAAAGGATAAAAAAAAAAGAGTAAAAGAGAAAAGATAATCCTTGTCTTGCAGGTACTCGGTCTTGCAAATAGCAGGACCAGTGTTTTTGGAAACCCTAAGTTGGCTCAAAGCTAAGAATAATTTGGCTCAAAGCCAAGAACTTGATTTTGAGGGTGTGCCTCAAGGACAATATTATCAACAAAAAAATCTTAAACAGAAAAAGACCAAAAACATAATAAACGCACGGAAGAGATACGTTTTAGGAAAGGCGTAGAAACTTCTTCACCCTTAATTCCTGCCTCCTTGAGATCGACCTTGGGCCTAAAAGTGACCAAGATAAAATTAAGTAGGCCAGGTAAAAAAAAAAAAAATTGTAAAAGATGGTTAGACTCGATTTAGGTTAACCACTATACTCACTTCAAGGATAATTTCACCATATTAACACAACCTATTCGAGTTCCACCACGCTTTTTTTGGCACCGTTGTTGGGGAGGTGTACATTGAGGTAAGTTTCTACTTCATTCCTTTGATTTTCTCTTCTCACACCCTTCTCTTCACGGCTATTTTTGTTTGCTGGTGTGCAGGTAAACCAGTTGCAAGGAGGAGGCAAGCAGAGGAAGTTGGAGACGTGGGCAGATCCAAGGTGGGAATGAGAGTGTGAAGTCGCCGGCACCGCACTGGAGCTTCGCCCATGTTGCTGAAAAGGTATGTCTCTCTCTCTTAGCAACTTAGGTTAACTTGTCACCTAAATAAATAAAAAAAAAACATTTCTTGGGATTTCTTGGGGCAAGTGGATTAAAAATCACTTGCTTGATTGTTTGCCATGACCCCCACCGCCCTTGGATTTCCTGCCAAACTTCTCATAGCAAAGATCCAAGAATCTCAATTCTTGAGTCTTTCGTCATGTGAAGTGTTCTTTGAGGCAAGATTAAATAGATTGACTACCATCCCTCCTTGCCTCATTTATCCGCAATTTAGGATCACATTTTTTTTGTGGGGAGACTTGGAATTGAGTTGATTCCAACCCCACCACGACTTTTCACGTGCCTTAGATTTGATCTCGAATATTTCAACCCCAACACTTTGATTTTCTTTACTTTATCTTGTGGTTGAGCCTTGTGTGTGGAACATCATTTTGGTGATTGGGAGCACTTGAATTGAAGTGCTTTGGCTCCCTTTCACGCTAACCTAAAATTGACTCGTGCATCCACACATAGAAATTTCCACCTAGGGAAGCCCATTGCATTTTTAGCATGCATTAACCAACTCACATTGAAGAAGGGTTTGTTGGGCATAGAAGAACTGTATTTTCTCAAAACCCGGAGATTGGTTGAATTGGTAACTCAGTGAAATCTTAAAATCCATACTACTTAAGACTGAAATTCTAAAAACCATTCACCAACTAAACTTTAATTCGGGGAGATTTCCCCGTTGCATGCTTGGTTTACACACTTTCTAAAATCAACGCACTTGGGCATTACCTGTATACAATGCCCTTCACATTCCTGAAGCACTTGATCCAAAGCCTCTAATTAAAACTGGTAGCAACTTGGCCCTTATTAAGGATTGGAGGTCTAACTACCTGCGTGTAGCACCTATGTGCTGGTGCGGGTTCCCGCGTGCTATCGGGTGTCTAAGACTGGGGCAGATGGCCTTTCAATCTGGCCCGGTGGTTCCGCGGTGCTCGCATTTGGTTCTGTAGGTTGTGGTAGTAGGTAACTTAGATCTTTAGGTCTAAGGGCACATTGTAGAGGTTAGGACTTTGATTGCCTTGATTTGTCATCAAGTGTACCTTTGTTTCATCATTTCTCTCACCCCTTTTCCCTTTTTATCTCCCCAATTCTTCTTGCGGTAGTGCATGTTTGGGAGGAGGTCACAAAACCCTGAATTGTTTGAATTGTCTGATAATTCTAGAAGGAAAGAAATCGAATCACCATCCTCTTCCACAAACATGGCTGCACGCCCTCCCCCAAATCCCGAGGGAGTAAACCGCCCTCAAATCCCACCAGGTGGTGGAGCCATGGACCCCATAACCCGCCTCCAAGCCCAAATGGAAATGTATAATGAACAGATTGAAGCCATTAAGGAAACCTTAGAGGAAATGCAGAACCCTCCCGAACGGGAGGAGCCTAGGTCTCTTAGCTCTTATCAAAATCCCACTGCTACAGAGACCATAGGATAAATCCGGGTCCCCATGGGCGAGGATGATTTTGAATTGAAACCCAATATAATTGGCCTGATTAACTTTCACTTCCATGGTCTTGCAAGTGAAGATCCTTTTCTCCATTTGGAAGACCTAACCCAATTGGCTGAAGCAGTTAAACTAAGAAACATCGGGTTACCAATTGTCCTCATGAAAATGTTCTTGTTTTTGTTGCGGGATAAAGCGTCGCAATGGTTACGCACCCTTGGGAGAATCATCCATTCTTGGGAAGAGTGTGAACAACATTTCTCAAGAAATTCTTCCTAATCAGGCGAACCAACGCACTTCGCCGTGCTATAACTTCCTTTACACAACAAAACGACGAACATTTTCATGAGGCTTGGGAGAGGTATAATGACCTCCTTCGGAAGTGTCCACACCACGGTCTGCCTATGTGGCATATAGCCCAGATTTTCTATTATGGGCTAAATGAGACTTTGAAGCAGATTGCAGATGCTTCTTGCGGAGGGAATTTCATGAATAAAGACGAGAATGGAGCATTCGAATTATTTGAAAACATGAGCGAAAACTCAATGAACAATGCCTCCATTATCGCCTTTAATCGTACCGGCCTACCCCGTAATGTTCACGAAGTTGACATGGGACCCTCCCATTCATCCACAGATCTTAGCCTTATTGCAAAAAAATTGGATGAAGTCTCCGTCGTGCACAAGAAGCTGGACGAACTTCTGGCCAATCCTACCCGTTCTATGGTAAACACCCCCACCTCACCACTTCGTCACAATCCTAATCCTTCGAACACCAGGCTTATCCCCAAAAACCCCGTGAGATCTTCCTTACTGAGTGTCGTGCTGAGCGATTCGGTAAGTCATGTGGATCTGGCTTTTGCAAGCCAGTATTTTGACATGGAGGACCAAGCCTCTGTGTGCTCAGATACATATTTACATGTAGACTCATCTTTTGGCTTAGAAGACGCTTGTGCCCTGGGGAACAACCCGTTCTCTACAACTTATAACCCAGGGTGGCAAAATCATCCTAACTTCGCATGGTCCAATAACCCGCAGCGCCAGAACCCCATGGGTGGGCCAATGTGACCGTCCGCACCCGTCATCCCAAGGGCCCAGTCTAATCCAGTGGCGAATCCGCCATCGGGTCCTTGCATACCGCAAACAGAACACGCATCAAGTCCTCTTGATAAACTAATGCGAATGATGACGGAAATGTCTAAGCGCAATGAAGAGAACATGACCTCTCTTCAGCACCAATTGGCACAGCAGAATGCTGAGATCAGTCAACTTCGTATGGTGACTCGATCTCAGGGCAATCTTGCAGCCCAACCTGTTCCCAACCCACGAAATTTCATACCCCGTGGTCCTCAACCACAGGTACGACCATCTTAGGGGCAGGTTCATCAGATTCTGCAGGCTTCGAGCATTCCACCGGGATTTCAAGCTAATCCCGCAGCAACTACACCTCACCCTTATGTCCCTATTGTGAACCCTCCTCCGCCTTATGATCCCACTGGACCCGCGACGTCCAATGTGATTACTATGAGGAGTACTAAGCAAACCGTCGATCTGCCTCGACCTGATCCTGGCCCATCTTTTTCATCATCCTCTCATTTAGGATGCGCACTGCATTCGTGAGAGGACGATACACCCAAACTAGTGCCAAATCAGTCCCATTCCCTGAGGCTCTACTGAGGGAGCCTGATTGCACAGCAAAATACACCAACAATTGTGTCGTCCTGTGCTATTTCCTAGCATTACCAGTGCATATTAGGTATCCATAGTCGCATTTGTAAAAATACACGCATGCATGCATTTATTTAAGAGGGGAGGAAAGTGAAATAAATGGCCTTGTAATTGACAAATTTTTCAAGTGTTGCCTTGCAAAATTTCCATATTTATTTTTATTTCTATTTGATTTTGAAATTCTTCCTCGCGGCTGCAAAGCATGGCACCTCCCTCCTCGTGCCATTCTCTGCACAGCCACTCCTTGCAACAGCATGCACAGCCATGCTCAGCCAGGGCATGGCTGTGCATGCCTTCTTCCTCTTTAAAAGGAGCCCAGCCTTCTTCCTTGCGAGGGAGCCTGGTCCACATGCCAAAACCCTACACAACAGCTTCCTCCAGGCCATCTCCTCCCCTCTCCCCTCCATATGCAGCCTCTCCTCCTTGAGGAGCCACGCTGCGGGTAGGAGCTGCTCACAGTGGTGCACAACCACCACTGTGAGTCCCACCACTACCCAGCTCATCAAAGATCCGGTGGGCGTGGTGGTTCTCTCCCTGTTTTGACATTTAGCCACTTCCGCCATTGCCACAGGCTTCAAGGTCTGAAGCTTCGCGGCAGTAGCAGCAGCAGCAAGCCTCCAGCACGCGCCTGCTGGCCGCCCTCGCCTTCAGCGCACGCCTGCAAGCCGCCCTCGCCTCCCACTTCTTCACGCCCTCACCCGCCTCTTCTCAAGCCAGTAGTTGGCGCAGCTTTTTCGCGCATGCGCCAGCCGTTCCACACTGCCTGCACTCACGAAACTGCAGGCACCCGGTCGTGCGAGCCGAGCGGCACTGTAGCCACTGTTCACGCTAGTCAGCGGAACACTGTGGCTACAGTACGATGACCGGTAAGTTTCTCACTTATCCGGTCACCCGGCACGCCGCTACAGGCCCCAGCCTGCGCCTGCGTCTCTCCCTGCACCGGCTCCAGCACCCGCTCTCGAGTGAGCCTTTTCTCACGTACGCCCGCCCTCTTCAGTGTCCTCTCAGCGCATAGCGGCTTCGTCCTTACCCGCCTCTCCACGCAGCGCTGTGCGCTGCGGTCTCTCCCCCACGCCCGCTCCTCCCAGTGCGCGCCTCTTCGCGTGCCTACGAGCCTGCATGTGCGCTTGGCATCAGACGACGGGCGCTGCGTGAGGACGACTTAACTCCCAACCTTCTTTACTCAGCAGACACCCTCCCTCTCTCTCCCTCCCTCTCTCTCTCTCACAGTACTCTCTCACTCTCTCTGCAGACACATACACACACACACTCACACTTTTGCACACACACCCACTCACCTATACACTATTATATACTTATGTATATATACATATATATATTCATATATCTATACATATATTAGCACCTATATAACTAAGTATAAGTATATATACATATATATATACAAATATACATACATATATACATATATATATATCTATAACCATAAAAATATATATATATATAATATGTGTATATCTATCTACACATATCTATATACATAGATACTTATATTAATATATATATATATATACATATACATATATATGTAACTATATACATATATTACTATATATACATATATATATATCTATATATATAGTTATATATACATACAAATATATCTAATTATATATATATATATACATATATCTATCTATACGTATATTTACATATCTATATATATATATACACACACACATATATAGCTACATATATACCTATATAATTATAACCATATATATATATACATATAGATATATATTTACATATATACATATATATATATTCATATCACTTACCATACGTTGTATCGCGGGAATATCTGCACCAGTTGCTAATATTCCTTGATACACGCGTACAGAAAGTGTTTTCGCACACATCTTCCACCATCCATCCTACATGCCACACAGCACCTCGTCCTGTTGGTTGCGTCTTCCTAAGCAACGACCGACTCGACATCGTGTACACGCCATCTCCACCTCTGCCCCCACCTCTTTATACATATATAATATATACATATATATATACTATATTTACTTTATTTCTATTTCTCTTTCTGGCCATTAAAAAGATAAACAAAAAAATATACAAAAGAGAAAAGATAATCCTTGACTTGCAGGTACTCAGTCTTGCGAATAGCAAGACCAGTTTTGGAACCCTAATTTGGCTCAAAGCCAAGAATCTAATTTTGAGGGTGTACCTCAAGGACAAAAATTATCAGAAAAAAATCTTAAATAGAAAAACACCAAAAACACAATAAACGAACGGAAGAGATTCGTTGTAGGAAAGGCATAGAAATTTCTTCTAATCCCACTTCCCTGAGTTCGACCCTGGGCCTAAAAGTGACTAAGATAAAATCAAGTAGGCCAGGTAAAAAAAAAAAAATTTGTAAAGAGATGGTTAGGATCGATTTAGGTTAACCACTATACTCATTACAATGATAAAATCACCATATTAACACAACCTATCCGGGTCCGACCATACACTCTTTTCTAGCACCATTGCCGGGGAAGTGCACATGCAAGTAAGTTTCTACTCCATTCCTTTAATTTTTCTCTTCTCACACCCTTCTCCTCACGGGTATTTTTGTTTGTTGCTGTGCAAGTGAACCTGTTGCAAGGAGAAGGTAGGCAGACAAAGTCAGAGACGTGAGCAGATCCAAGACGGGAACGAGAGCGTGAAGATGCCGGCACCACATTGAAGCTTTGCACACATTGCTGAACAAGTAGGTCTTCCTTTCTTAGCAACCTAGGTTAACTTGTCACCTTAATAAAAACAACTAAAAAAGAACAATAATAAAAACAAAACTAGAAAAACTTCTTGGGATTTCTTGGGGCAAGTGGATTAAAATTCACTTGTTTGATTGTTTGCCTTTACTCTCATCGCCCTGGGATTTCCCACCAAACTTCGCATAGCGAAAATCCAAGAATCTTGATTCTTGAATCTTTCGCCATGTGAAGTATTCTTTGAGGCAAATAAAAAGATTGATTGCCACCCCTCTTTGCCTCATTTATCTGCAATTCGGGATCACTTTTTTGGTGGGGAGACTTGGAATTGACTTGATTCCAACTCCACCACGACCTTTCACATGCCTAAGATTTGATCCCGAATACTTCAACCCCAACAATTTGATTTTCTTTAGCTTCTGGTTGAGCCTTGTGTGTGGACATCTTTTTGGTGATTGGGAGCACTTGAATTGAAGTGCTTTGGCTCCCTTTCACATTAATCCAAAATTGATTCATGCATCCACACATAGAAATCTCCATCTAGGGAAGCCCATTGCATTGTAGCATGCATTAACCAACTGACATTGAAGAAGGGTTTGTTGGGCTTAGAAGAAAACTTGTATTCTCTTAAAACCCGGAGATTGGTTGAATTGGTAATTCAGAGAAATCCTAAAATCCATACTACTTATGGCTGAATTCTAAAAACCCTTCACCAATTAAAACTTCAATTCGAGGAGATTTCCTCGTTGCATGCTTGGTTTACACACTTTGTAAAATCAATCACTTGGGCATTACCTGTAAATAATGCCCTTCACATTCCAGAAGCACTTGATCCTAAGCCTCTAACTAAAATTGGTAGCAACTTGACCCTTATTAAGGATTGGAGGTCTAACTACCTACGTGTAGCGCCTACGTGTTGGTGAGGGTTCCCGCGTGCTATCGGGTGTCTAAGACTGGGGCAAATAGCCTTGCAATCTGGCCCGGTGGTTCTGCGGTGCTCGCATTCAGTTCCGTAGTTCGTGATAATAGGTAACTTAGATCTTTAGGTCTAAGGGCACACTGTAGAGGTTAGGAATTTGATTGTATTGATTTGTCATCAAGTGTACCTTTGCGACGTCATTTCTCTCATCTCCTTTTCCCATCGTATCCCCCCAATTCTTCCTACGGTAGTGCATGTTTGGGAGGAGGTCACAAAACCATGAACTGTGTGAATTGCCTGATAATTTTAGAAAAGAAGCCGAATCGTCCTCCTCCTCCACAAACATGGCTGCACGCCCACCCCCAAATCTCGAGGGAGGAAACCGCCCTCAAAACCCACCAGGTGGTGGAGCCTTGGATCCCATAACCTGCCTCCAAGCCCAAATGGAAATGTATAATGAACAAATTGAGGCCATTAGGGAAACATTGGAGGAAATGCAGAACCCTCCCAAATGGGAGGAGCCTAGGTCTCTTAGCTCCTATCAGAATCCCGCTGCTACAGAGACCATAGGACAAATTCGGGTCCCCATGGGCTGGGACGACTTTGAATTGAAACCTAACATAATTGGCTTGATAAATTTTCACTTCCATAGTCTTGCAAGTGAAGATCCTTTTCTCCACTTGGAAGACCTAACCTGATTGGCTGAAATAGTTAAACCAAGAAATATCGGGTTACCTATAGTCCTCATGAAAATGTTCCCATTTTCATTGTGGGATAAAGCGTCGCAGTGGTTACGCACCCTTGGGAGAACCATCCACTCTTGGGAAGAGATGTGAACAGCATTTCTCAAGAAGTTCTTCCCAATCGGGTGAACCAATGCGCTTCGCCGTGCTATCACTTCATTTACGCAACAAAACGACGAACAGTTTCATGAGGCATGGGAGAGATATAACGACCTCCTCAGGAAGTGTTCGCACCACAGTCTGCCTAAGTGGCATATAGCCTAGATTTTCTACTTGGGCTAAATGAGACTTTGAAGCAGATTGCTGATGCTTCCTGCGGAGGGAATTTCATGAATAAAGATGAGAATGGAGCATTCGAATTGTTTGAAAATGTGAGCGAAAACTCAATGAACAATGCCTCCATTGTCGCCTTTAATCGTACCAGCTTGCCCCGAAATGTCCACAAAGTTGACACGGGACCCTCCCATTCATCCACTGATCTTAGCCTTATCGCACAGAAATTGGATGAAGTCTCCTTCGTGCACAAGAAGCTGGACGAGCTTCTGGCCAACCCCGCCTGTTCTGTGGAAAACACCCCCACCTCACCACTTCATCACAATCCCAATTCTTCCAACACCAAGCTTTTCCCGAGAGACCCCGTAAGACCTTCCTTACCGAGTGTCGTGCCGAGCGACTCGGTAAGTCATGTGGATCTGGCTTCTGCAAGCCAGTATTCTGACATGGAGGACTAAGCCTCCGTGTTCTCGGATGCACATTTACATGCGGACGCGTCTTCTGGCATAGAAGACGCTTGCACCCTGGAAAACAACCCGTTATCTGCCACTTATAGCCCAGGGTGGCAAAATCATCCGAACTTCACATGGTCCAACAACCCGCAGTGCCAAAACCCCACGGGTGGACCAATGCGACCGTCCACACCCGTCATCCTAAGGGCCCAGTCTAATCCTATGGCGAATCCGCCATCAGGTCCTTGCGTACCGCAAGCAGAACATGCATCAAGTCCTCTTCACAAATTGATGCGAATGATGACAGAAATGTCAAAGCGCCATGAAGAGAACATGACCTCTCTTCAGCACCAATTGGCGCAACAGAATGCTAAGATTAGTCAACTATGCATGGTGACTCGATCTCAGGGCACTCTTCCAGCCCAACCTATTCCAATCCCGCGAAATTTCGTACCCCTTGATCCTCAACCACAGGTACGACCTTCTCAGGGGCAGGTATATCAAATTCTGCAAGCTTCGAGCATTCCACCAGGATTTTAGGCTAATCCCACTGCAGCACCTCACTCTTATGTCCCTATTGCGACCCTCCTTCGCCGTATGATCCCACTGGACCTGCATCGTCCAATGTGATCACTACGAGGAGCGGTAAGCAGATCGTCGACCCACCTCGACCTAATCGTGGCCCGTCTTCTTCATCGCCCTCTCATTCGAGATGCGCATCGCATTTGCGATAGGACGATACACCCAAATTGGTGCCAGAATCAATCCCATTCCCTGAGGCTCTACTGAGGGAGCCAAAAGGCAAAAAGAAAGATACGTAGGCCTTTGATAACCTACGTAATTTGTTCAGGGATGTTGAAATCAAGGTACCCCTGCTAGAGGCTATCGACCACATGCCTACTGTCGCTCGATTTTTCAAAGACTACACAACACCCAGGCGACAGTCAAAGAAAACTAAGAATCTAGTGGTTCTCTCGCCTCATGCGAGTTCTGCTATACTGTCAAATCTACCGCAGAAGCAGAAAGACCCGGGCACACCGCTTATTTCCTGTAGCATCCAAGGCTGCAATTTTAACCGTGCCCTGCTTGATCTAGGATCTTCCATAAATCTTATACCAACCATCATGCTCGAAAAATTTTCCTTGGGAAATTTGAAACCCACCCCTGTCACGTTACAGTTGGCAGATCGTTCTGTAAAAATCCCAAAGGGTGTGGTGGAAGATGTGGTGGTTAGGGTCAACAGTCTCTGTTTTCCTGTTGACTTTCTTGTTTTAGATATGGAAGTTCCTATCTCACTTTCTGATTGTCCGATCATCCTTGGTCAACCTTTCTTGGCCACAGCTCGCTCCCATATCGACTGCGAGTCAGGTTGTATTGAGATTGCCATTGGATCTGAAAAGCTCAAGCTTAACATCTTCAAGGGAGCCAAGAACTTTGATTGCGATTGTATCGAGGATGACACGTCTGATCAGGGCATGGCCGTCACCGCTTGTATCGGACTAATTGGGACCTATTCTGACTGCTGTGGATTACCTTTAAACACTAACGATTGCCTGACCAACACATATTGTGACATTCCCCTATCCCTCCCTATTCCCGTACCTTCTCTTGCCCAGACTTCTGACGAGGTTTTCTCTGCTTCCCATACCTCATGGTCTGAGTCATATCTGGGCTACTCATCGCCGGTCCACACTCTTGAAGACCAGATTGCCCTTTCTTTCCCGCCAAATCAGGCGGAGTTGCAAATCCACACTAGGACCTTGAGCCCATATACTTCTCACTGGGGCTATTCCTTTTTGGATCCATCTATCCAAGAAGCGCCTCTTCTTGGCCAATCTGAGGGCCAACATCTTCCTCCCGAGTTGTTCTCCGATCCGCCTGGGACACTCTTGTCCCAAGAAATGCCATATCTTTCACCATCCACTCCCAAGTTGAAAGAGCTGCCTAGTACAATTAAGTATGTTTTCCTAGGACCAAATGAAATGCTCCCCGTAATCATTAGTTCAAAATTGAACGGGGAGCAAGAGTGCAAACTAACTGATGTCCTTATGGAACACAAGGCAGCCATTGGATGGTCTTTATTAGACTTATCTAGCATTAGCCCCTCCTACTGCACTCACCATATATATACGGAGGAGGAGGCTCGTCCTTCCCATGAGATGCAGTGACGTCTCAACCCTAACATGCAGGAGGACGTTAAGAAGGAAATCATTAAGTGGCTGGATGCGGGTATAATCTACCCGATCAGCGATAGCCCCTGGGTGAGTCCAATTCACGTTGTGCCAAAAAAGGTGGGACTCACCATCCATGTCAATGACAGGGGCGAATCCATCCCTACACGCACGCCTACATCTTGGAGAGTGTGTGTAGATTATAGGAAACTCAATGCTACAACTAAGAAAGATCACTTTCCGCTACCTTTCATTGACCAAATCCTGGAGCGGTTAGCAGGAAATAAATTTTTCTGTTTGCTGGATGGATTCTCAGGATATAACCAGGTGGCAATTGACCCCCGGGACCAAGAGAAAACCACTTTTACCTGCCCCTTCGGCACCTTTGCATTTAGAAGGATGTCGTTTGGACTTTGTAACGTGCCAGCAACTTTCCAGAGATGTATGCTGGCAATATTTCATGACATGGTAGGTGACTTTCTCGAGGTCTTCATGGATGACTTTTCGATCTTTAGACCATCTTTCGATGACTGTCTTGCCAACCTGACCCGTATCCTTAGGAGATGTATTGATGTAAATCTCGTGCTTTCTTGGGGAAACAGTCATTTTATGGTACACGAGGGAATTGTTCTCGGACATGTCATCTCCGATAGGGGTATCGAGGTTGACAGAGCTAAGCTTGATGTAATTGCTGATTTACCTGTGCCTATCTCTGTCAAACAAATCCGCTCCTTCCTGGGACACGTCGATTTCTATAGGAGATTCATCAAAGACTTCTCCAAGATTTCTAGACCTTTAACTCATCTCCTATCGACCGATGTACCCTTTGATATGGGCCCCGACCGCATACGAGCATTCACGCAGCTACGTGATGCTGTCACCAAGGCCCCTGTTCTCCAGCCACCTAATTGGTCCCTCGACTTTGAACTCATGTGTGACGCTTCTGACCTTGCAGTCGAAGCCATCTTGAGACAAAGACGCGATAGACACCCCTTCGTGGTATACTACGCCAGTAAGATGTTGGACGAGGCCCAGCGTAATTATACTACCATTGAGAAAGAACTACTGGCTGTCGTCTTTGGGCTGGAGAAATTCCTCTCTTACCTTTTGGGCTCACATGTTATTGTTTTCACTGATCATGCAGCCATTCGCCATCTCATGCACAAGAAGGATGCCAAGCCTAGACTGATTCGTTGGATCCTTCTGCTCCAAGAATTTAACATTGAGATCCGTGATAAGGCTAGAGCCTAGAATGTTGTGGCTGATCATCTTTCCAGACTGGACCCTGACCATATTGGACTTACTTTGACGATTAATGAGATTTTTCCTGATGAGCACCTATTGGCAATTAATGTGGCAAGTGGACTGTGGTATGCCGACATTGCCAATTACCTTGCTTTTGGATCCCTTCCATGTGGCTGGCCTAAAAACCAGTGCGAGCATCTCATGGCAGAAGCAAAGTATTATTTCTGGGATAATCCACTACTTTTTTGAATAGGTGCTGACCAGATAATCCGTTGCTGTATTCCTGACAGCGAATTCCCCAGTGTGCTATCCTTCTGCCACGATCAGGCCTGCGGAGGTCATTTCTCTGGGAGGAAAACTACAGCCAAGGTGTTGCAGTGCAGTTTCTTTTGGCCCTCCCTTCACCAGGATGCACACAATTATGCCAAACATTGCACTAGGTGCCAGTCGTTAGGGCCAATGTCACGTCGTGACATGATGCCCTTGCAACCCATCCTAGCTGCTGAAATCTTCGACATTTGGGGAATTGATTTCATGGGTCCCTTTCCTCCTTCCAACGGCTTCGAATTTATCCTCATGGCTGTTGATTATGTTTCAAAATGGATCGAGGCTATTCCCACGTGCCGTGCTGACCATATTATATCCACTCGATTTGTCAAAGACCATATCTTTGCGCGCTTTGGGATCCCTCGAGCCATTATCTTTGATGGAGGAAGCCACTTTACCCATGCTTCTTTTCGGGCACTTCTGAGGAAATATAGAGTCCACCATCATTTCGCATCCTCGTATCATCCTCAGACGAACGACTAGGCAGAGGTGTCGAATCGGCAAATCAAGCAAATTCTCTAGAAAATGGTTCGGTCTGACCGTAGGGATTGGTCCGACAAGCTGATTGACGCACTTTGGGCGTATCGGACCGCCTTCAAGGCTCCCCTTGGTGTGTCTCCTTATAGAATCCTTTACGGGAAGCCTTGTCGTTTGCTCATGGAGTTGGAGCACCGTGCTTATTGGGCAGTTCGCCAATGTAACCTCGACCCAGACCTGTGTGGTCGAGAAAGGAAACTCCTACTCCAGGAGCTGGAAGAGCTCCGTCGTGAAGCCTATGATTCTGCTTTAACTTTCAAACAATGCACTAAGGCTTTTCACGACAGCCGTATTCGGCGGAAAGAATTTGAGCCATCTCAGCAAGTTTGGCTCTATAATGCCTGACTCAAATTCTTTCCTGGGAAATTGAAGTCCAGTTGGACTGGTCCTTTCCTGGTCTCGAGACCATTTCCCAACGGGGCTGTTGAGATTGAAGATCCCAAATCTGGGCATAAATTTACGGTCAATGGGCAGCTTTTGAAACCCTATCTTACTCATGAACCTGTCCCTGTTGGAGAAACTATTGCCCTGCTGCAGGGTAACTAATTTTGTGCCTTATTCTGAGTCCAGCTGGGGACGTTAAATTCAGCGCTCGTTGGGAGGCACCCCAACAACACTCACCATCCACCATCACTTTTCATGCCATTGTCACGATCACTTCACTTTTCACCTCACCACTCACCATCCACCCACCCTACCACCCTGCTGTATACCCTGCACCTCAGCTCTCGTTACCTGATCTTTCGTCCTTCCTCTACCTTACCCTGCATGCATATGAGGCCATAGCATCATTTGGCATGGGGGGGTGGATAGGCATCCACAGGAACTGGGTATTTTATGGTATCATGTAGTTTCCATCTATCTATATCTATCTATATATATATATATAAAAGGGTGTTTAGTAATGATCTGAAAGCTGAAACAAAAATACAATAAGTGTTTATGGATATTCAACCATTGTTTTGAAGACTTTCCAAGCCACAGAAGCTTGATTCGCTCAGGCTCGGCTTAATTCACTTGAGCGTTGACAAGATAGATCGGAATCTCTCCTAACTAAGGACGTATTCTTGTACCTGAGACACCAGTACAGGATCCGTTGGTTTGCTTCTACTCGAGAGCCTAAGTAATGTTGGTTCACACTACACATATCAAGAAAGACCAGGTGAACATAAGATCCAACCCTAGTGTTCATTAGGGAAGGTGGAGTCCTTACCTGTGCGCGCAGGTAGACTTTTTATCCCAGGCTTTAGTCTTGTGTTTAGGTGAGACTCTTTCCACCAAAAGAGAACTCTCCCACCAAAGAGAAAAGTGTGCTCCTCCAAATAAAGTTGTAAGAGATATACTGACACGTGTTTCAAAAAAAAAAGATGCAAATAAGTCAGTATATCTCGTAAATGTCTTTAAAGTCTTTACCCTAAAAAAGTTCTTCAGGGCAAGTCTCAAATACCCTATTTTCTTTGAGCCACAAATGTCAGAAAAATGGGAGTTGAGTTTTCCATCATCTTTTTAAGGGTCAATCCGAAGACACGAGCTGAAACTGGGACCAACCTGTACTTAAAAATTAGTGAAACCCTGGGCTTGAGTCTTAATGTTCATTTGGTCAGTCTTGATCCTTCACTAAGCACAAGCCATAATCTCTTGAGCTCTCGAGTATGTTAAAAACCTCCTGGGTCCTGGAAATCATACTTAAGGTTTAAATATCAAGAGTCCAGGTTAGTCGAGAGATAATCTATGTCATGTGAGACTTAAAGTACTGGTAGTCTTCTCTGCAATTGGTTCTCACAATATCAAACAATAAACACACCTATGTCGCCTCAGAAGAAAATCTTCAGCTTAAGATCATTTCTAAATACACTACAAAAAAATGTTTTGCTAGGGACTAGAAAAAGATAGGCATGGGGTATGATTGCACAGCAAAAATACACCAACAATTGTGCCGTCTTGTGCTATTTCCTAGCATTACCAGTGCATATTAGGTATCCATAGTCGCATTTGTAAAAATACACGCATGCATGCATTTATTTGAGAGGGGAGGAAAGTGAAATAAATGGCCTTGTAATTGACAAATTCTTCAAGTGCTGCCTCGCAAAATTTCCATCTTTATTTTTATTTCTATTTGAATTTGAAATTCTTCCCCACGGCTGCAAAGCATGGCACCTTCCTCCTTGCGCCATTCTCTGCACAACCACTCCCTACAGCCGCATGCACAGCATGCACAGCCATGCACAGCCATGCACAGCCAGGGCATGGCTGTGCATGCCTTCTTCCTCTTTAAAAGGAGCCCAGCCTTCTTCCTTGTGGGGGAGCTTGGTCCACACGCCAAAACCCTACACAGCAGCTTCCTCCAGGCCATCTCCTCCCCTCTCCCCTCCATACGCAGCCTCTCCTCCTTGAGGAGCCACGTTGTGGGCAGGAGCTGCTCACAGTGGTGCACAACCACCACTGTGAGTCCCACCACCACCCATCTCATCAAAGAGCCGGTGGGCGTGGTGGTTCTCTCTCTGTTTCGATGTTTAGCCACTTTCACCATTGCCGTAGGCTTCAAGGTCTGAAGCTCCGCAGCAGCAGCAGCAAGGCAGTAGCAGCAGCGCACGCCTGCAGGCCGCCCTTCCCTCCCGCTTCTTCGTGCTCGCACCTGCCTCTCCCAAGCCAGCAGCCGGCGCAGCTTCTCCGTGTGCACGCCAGCCGCTCCACACCACCAGCACTCACGAAACCGCTGGCACCCGGTTGCGCGAGTTGAGCGGCACTGTAGCCACTGTTCATGCTAGTCAGCGGAACACTGTGGCTACAGTGCGGTGACCTGTAAGTTTCTCACTTATCCGGTCACCCGACGTGCCGCTATAGGCCCCAGCCCGCGGCCGCGTCTCTTCCCGCGCCCACTCCCGCGTGTGCCTTTGCCCACGTATGCCTGCCCGCTTCAGCGTCCTCTCAGCGCACAGCGCCTTCGCCCGCACCTGCCTCTCTGTGCAGCGCTGTGCACTGCGGTCTCTCCCCCACACTTGCTCCTCCTAGCGCGCGCCTCTTCGCGCGCCTATGCGCCTACGCGTGCGCTTGGCATCAGACGACGGGTGCTGCTTGCGGATGACGTAACTCCCAGCCTTCTTCACTCAGCAGACGCCCTCTCTCTCTCTCTCCCTTTCTCTCTCTCTCACAACACTCTCTCACTCTCTCTGCAGACACATACACACACACACTCACACTCTCGCCCACACACCCACTCACCTATACACTATTATATACTTATATATATATATACATATACATATATATATTGATATATATACATATATTTATATACATATGTCTATACATATATTAGTACCTATATAACTAAGTATAAGTATATATACATATATATATACAAATATACATACATATTTACATATATATATCTATAACCATAAATATATATATATATATAATATGTGTATATCTATCTGCATATATCTATATACATAGATACTTATACTAATATATATATATATACATATACATATGTATATAACTATATATACATATATATACATATATATATATCTATATCTATATATATAGTTATATATACATACATATATATCTAATTAAATATATATATATATATATATATATATACATATATCTATCTATACATATATTTACATATCTATATATATATACATATATATATATATACACACACATATATAGCTACATATATACCTATATCATTATAACCATATATATATATACATATAGATATATATTTACATATATACATATATATATATTCATATCACTTACTATATGTTGTATCATGGGAATATCTGCACCAGTTGCTAATATTCCCCGATACACGCGTACAGAAAGCATTTTCGCACACATCATCCACCATCCATCCTACATTCCACGCAGTACCTCGTCCTGTTGGTTGCATCTTCCTAGAAGACGACTAACTCGACACCATGCTACACACCATTTCCACCTCCACCCCCACCCCTTTATACATATATAATATATACATATATATACTATATTTACTTTATTTATGTTTCTCTTTCTAGCCATTAAAAAGATAAACAAAAGAATATACAAAAGAGAAAAGATAATCCTTGACTTGCAGGTACTCAGTCTTGCGAATAGCAAGACCAGTTTTGGAACCCTAATTTGGCTCAAAGCCAAGAACTTGATTTTTGGGGTCTACCTCAAGGACAAAAATTATCAGAAAAAAATCTTAAATAGAAAAACACCAAAAACACAATAAACGAATGGAAGAGATTCGTTGTAGGAAAGGCGTAGAAATTTCTTTTAATCCCACTTCCTTGAGTTCGACCTTGGGCCTAAAAGTGACCAAGATAAAATCAAGTAGGCCAGGTAAAAAAAAAAATTTGTAAAGAGATGGTTAGGCTTGATTTAGGTTAACCACTATACTCATTACGACTATAAAATCACCATATTAACACAACCTATCCGGGTCCGACCAGAGCCAAAAGGCAAGAAAAAGGATACGCAGGCCTTTGATAACCTGCGTAATTTATTTAGGGATGTTGAAATCAAGGTACCCCTGTTGGAGGCTATCGACCACATACCTACTGTCACCCAATTTTTAAAAGACTACACTACACCCAGGCGACAGTTAAAGAAAACAAAGAATCCGGTGGTTCTCTCGCCTCATGCGAGTTGTGCTATACTGTCAAATCTACCACCAAAGCAGAAAGATCCAGGCACACCGCTTATTTCTTGTAGCATCCAAGGCTGCAATTTTAACCATGCTCTGCTTGATCTAGGATCTTCCATCAATCTTATACCAACCATCATGCTCAAGAAATTTGCCTTAGGAAATCTGAAACCCACCCCTGTTACGTTACAGTTGGCAGATCGTTCTGTCAAAATACCAAAGGGTGTGGTGGAAGACGTGGTGGTTAGGGTCAATAGTCTCTGTTTTCTTGTTGACTTTGTTGTTTTGGATATGGAAGTTCCTAGCTCACTTTCTGATTGTTCAATCATCCTTGGTCGACCTTTCTTGGCCACAGGCCGTGCCCATATTGACTACTAGTCGGGCAGTATTGAGATTGTCGTTGGATCTGAGAAGCTCAAGCTTAACATCTTCAAGGCAACCAAGAATTTTGATTGCGATTGCATCAAGGATGACACGTCTGATGAGGACATGGCCATCAGCACGTGTATCAGGCTAATAGGGACCTATTCTGACTGCTGTGGATTGCCTTTAAACACCGACGATTACCTGACTGACACATATTGTGATGCCCCCCCATCCATCCCTTTTTCCGTACCTTCTCCTGACCAGACTTCTGATGAGGTTTTCTCCATTCCCATACCTCGTGGTCTGAGTCATATTCGGGCTACTCACCGCCAATCCACACTCTTAAAGATCGGATTGCCCTTTCTTTCTCGCCAAATCAGGTGGAATTTCAACTCCACACTGGGACCTGGAGCCCAAATACTGCTCACTGGGGCTATCCCTTTCTGGATCCATCAATCCAAGATGCTCCTCTTCTTGGCCAATCTGAGGGCCAACTTCTTCCTCCTACCTTGTTTTCTTCTGATCTACTTGGGACACTCTCATCCCAAGAAATGCCAGATCTTTCACCATCCACTCTCGAGCTGAAAGAGTTGCCTGATACTCTTAAGTATGTTTTCTTGGGACCAAATGAAATGCTCATCGTAATCATTAGTTCAAAATTGACCAGGGAGCAAGAGTGCAAACTAACAAAGGTCCTTATGGAACACAAGTCAGCCATTGGATGGTCCTTATCAGACTTAACTGGCATTAGCCCCTCCTACTACACTCACCGTATATATATGGAGGAGGAGGCTCAACCTTCCCGCGAGATGCAGCGACGTCTCAACCCTAACATGCGGGAGGTTGTTAAAAAGGAAATTATTAAGTGGCTGGATGCGAGTATAATCTACCCGATCAGCGATAGCCCCTGGGTGAGTCCGATTCACGTCGTGCCCAAAAAGGCAGGACTCACCATCTGTGTCAATGACAGGGGCGAATCCATCCCTACACGCACTCTTACATCTTGGAGAGTGTGTGTAGATTATAGGAAACTCAATGATGCAACTAGGAAAGATCACTTTCCACTACCTTTTATTGACTAAATCCTGGAGCGGTTAGTAGGAAATAAAATTTTCTGTTTCCTGGATGGATTCTCTGGATATAACCAGGTGGCAATTGACCCCAGGGACCAAGAGAAAACCACCTTTACTTGCCCCTTCGGCACCTTTGCATTTAGAAGGATGCCGTTCGGACTTTGTAATGCGCCAGCAACTTTCCAGAGATGTATGTTGGCGATATTCCATGACATGGTGGGTGACTTTCTTGAGGTTTTCTTGGATGACTTTTCAGTCTTTGGACCCTCTTTTGATGACCATCTTGCCAACCTGACCCGTATCCTTAGGAGATGTATTGATGTGAACCTCGTGCTTTCCTGGGATAAAAGTCATTTTATGGTACACGAGGGAATTATTCTCGGGCATATCATCTCCGATAGGGGTATCGAGGTTGGTAGAGCTAAGCTTGATGTAATTGCTGATTTACCTGTGCCTGGCTCTGTTAAACAAATCCGCTCCTTCTTGGGACACGTCGGTTTCTATAGGAGAATCATCAAAGACTTCTCCAAGATTTCTAGACCTTTAACTCATCTCCTATCGACCGACGTACCCTTTGATATGGGCCCAGACTGCATACGAGCATTCACGCAGCTACGTGATGCTGTCACCAAGGCCCCTGTTCTCCAGCCACCTGATTGGTCCCTCGACTTTGAACTCATGTGTGACGCTTCTGATCTTGTAGTAGAAGCCATCCTGGGACAAAGACGCGATAGACACCCTTTCGTGGTGTACTACGCCAGTAAGACGTTGGACGAGGCCCAGCGTAATTATACAACCACTGAGAAAGAACTACTGCCAGTCGTCTTTGGGATGGAGAAATTCTATTCTTACCTTTTGGGCTCGCATGCTATTGTATTCACTGACCACGCGGCCATTTGCCATCTCATGCACAAGATGGATGCCAAGCCTAGACTGATTCATTGGATCCTTCTGCTCCAAGAATTTGACATTGAGATCCGCGACAAGGCCGGAGCCCAGAATGTTGTGGCTGATCATCTCTCAAGACTGGACCCTGACCACATTGGACTTACCCTGCCGATTAACGAGGTTTTTCCCGATGAGCACCTATTGGCAATTAATGTGGTAAGTGGACCTTGGTATGCCGACATTGCCAATTACCTTGCTTCTGGTTCCCTTCCACGTGGCTGGCCTAAAAACCAGTGCGAGCGTCTCATTGCAGAAGCAAAGTATTATTTCTAGGATAATCCACTACCTTTTCGAATAGGTGCTTACCAGATCATCCGTCACTGTATTCCTGACAGTGAATTCCCCAGTGTGCTATCCTTCTACCATGATTAGGCCTGCGGAGGCCATTTCTCTGGGAGGAAAACTGCAGCCAAGGTGTTGCAGCGCAGTTTCTTTTGGCCCTCCCTTCACCAGGATGCAAACAATTATGCCAAACATTGCACTAGGTGCCAGTCATTAGGGTCAATGTCACGTCGTGACATGATGCCCTTGCAACCCATCCTAGCTGCTGAAATCTTCGACATTTGGGGACTCTATTTCATGGGTCCTTTTCCTCCGTCCAACAGCTTCGAATACATTCTCGTTGCTGTTGATTATGTTTCAAAATAGATTGAGGCTATTCCCACGCGCCATGCTGATCATGTCATATCCACTCGATTTGTCAAAGACCACATTTTTGCACGCTTTGGGATCCCTCGAGCCATTATCTCGGATGAAGGAAGACATTTTACCCATGCTTCTTTTCGGGCACTTCTGAGGAAATATGGAGTCCACCATCGTATCGCATCTCCATATCATCCTCAGACGAACAGCTAGGATGAGGTGTTGAACCGGCAAATCAAGCAAATTCTCCAGAAAATGGTTCGGCCTGACCGTAAGGATTGGTCCGACAAGCTGATTGACGCACTTTGGGCGTACCAGACCTCCTTCAAGGCTCCCCTAGGTATGTCTCCTTATAGAATTGTTTACGAGAAGCCTTGTCATTTGCCCATGGAGCTAGAGCACCGTGCTTATTAGGCGGTTCTCCAATGTAACCTCGACCCAGACCTGTGTGGTCGAGAAAGGTAACTCCAAATCCAAGAGCTGGAAGAGCTCCGCCGTGAAGCCTATGATTCTACCTTAACTTTCAAGCAATGCACTAAGGCTTTTCACGACAGCTGAATTCGGCGGAAGGAATTTGAGCCGTCTCAGCAAGTTTGGCTTTACAACGCCCGGCTCAAATTCTTTCCTGGGAAATTGAAGTCTAAATGGATTGGTCCCTCCTTGGTCTCGAGACCATTTCCCAACGGGGTCGTTGAAATTGAAGATCCCAAATCTGGGCATAAATTTATGGTCAATGGGCAGTGTTTAAAACCTTATCTTACTCATGAACCTGCCCCCGTTGGAGAAACTTTTGCCCTGCTGGAGGGTAACTAATTTCGTGCCTCATTCTGAGTCTAGTTGGGGATGTTAAATTCAGTGCTCGTTGGGAGGCACCCTAGCAACACTCCTCCACTGTCACGTACACTTCACTTCGCACCTTTTCACTTCACCACCCACCATCCACCCACCCTACCCCCCTGCTATATACCCTGCACCTCAGCTCTCGTTCCTCGATTTTTGGACCTTCCTTGACCCTACCTTGCATGTATATGAGGACATAGCATCATTTTGCATGAGGGGGTGGATAGGCATCTATAGGATCTGGGTATTATATGGTATCATGCAGCTTCCATCCATCTATAAATATGTACATAGTAAAAAAAAAAAAGCGTTTAGTAATGATCTGAAGGCTGAAACAAAAATATAATAAGTGTTTGTGGATATTCAACCACTGTTTTAAAGACTTTCCAGGCCACAGAAGCTTGATTCGCTCTGGCTCGGCTTAATTCACTTGAGCATTGACAAGATAGATCGGAATCTCTCCTAACTAAGGATGTATTCTTGTACCTGAGACATCAATACAGGATCCGTTGGTTTGCTTCTACTCGAGAGCCTAAGTAATCTTGGTTCACACTACACATATCAGGAAAGACCAGGTGAACATAAGATCCAACCCTGGTGTTCATTAGGGAAAGTGGAGTCCTTACCTATGCGTGCAGGTAGACTTTTTATCCCATGCTTTAGTCTTGTGTCTAGGAGAAACTCTTTCCACCAAAAAGGAACTCTCTCACCAGAAAAAAAAAAAGTGTGCTCCTCCAAATAAAGTTGTAAGAGATATACTGACACTTGTTTCAAAAAAAAAAAATCTGTGCAAATAAGTCAGTATATCTCGCAAATGTCTGTAAATTCTTCTCCCTAAAAAGTTTTTTAGGGCAAGTTACAAATACCCTGTTTCTACCATATATTCTTTGAGCACAAATGTAATAAAATGGGAGTTGAGTTTTCCGTCATCTTCTTAAGGGTCAATCCGAAGACACGAGCTGAAACTGGGACCAACCTGCACTTAAAGATTCGTGAAACCCTGGGCTTGAGTCTTAATGTTCATCTGGTCAGTCTTGATCCTTCACTATGCACAAACCATAATCTCTTGAGCTCTTGAGTACGACAAAAACCTTCTGAGTCCTGGAAATCGTACTTAAGGTTTAAATATCAAAAGTCCAGGTTAGTCGAGAGATGGTCCATGTCACGTAAGACTTAAAGTACTGGTAGTCTTCTCTACAATTGGTTCTCACAATATCCAACAAATAAACACACGCATGCTGCCTTAGAAGAAAATCTTCAGCTTAAGATCATTTCTAAATAAAATACAAAATGTTTTGCTAGGGACTAGCAAAAGATAGGCATGGGGGTATGATTGCACAGCAAAAATACACCAGTAATTATGCCATCTTGTGTTATTTCCTAGCACTACCATTGTATCTTAAGTAACTATGGTTGCATTTGTAAATTAACACATGCATGCATTTATTGAGAGGGGAGGATAATGCGAATAATTGGCCATCTAATTAACGTCTTCATCAAGGGCTGCATTGCAAATTCACCATTCTCATTTTTCTATTTTGACTTTGAAATTCTTCTCCCTCGCGTAGCTCAAGGAATGGGGCAGGCACCTCTTCGGGCCATTCCTCTGCCGGCAGCATGGTTGGACTTGCTCTGCCAGCAGCATGGCAATGGCATGCATCTTCTTCTTTAAAAGGCCTTGCCTTCTCCCTTGCGCCAGGCTGGGGGGAACACACACCACATCAGACACTTTCCTCCAGGCCAATCTCCTCCCTTCTCCCTCTCTATATGCAGTATCTCTTCCCACTGAAGAGTCACACTGCGGATAGGAGAAAGCTCACAGTGGTCCCACGACCACCACTGCCTAGCTCCTTTGTGAGCAGGTGGGCGTGGTGGTTTCACCCTCTATTATCATTGCTGGTTACTCTCCATCGCCATTATAGCAGTAGAGCTCCAAGCTCTGAAGCTCGTGCACAGCCACAGAGTGAACTCCGCCACCTCCACACTCCTTCGCGCGCCTCAGGCGCCTATTCCGCGTGCTTTGCGCATGCCAGCCGGTCGCCCTTGCCCCTCTCCGCGCACCCTGTCGCAAACCTCCTCCCGCAGCCCGGCCAGTTTCCTCATGAATCAGCCGATCACCTTTTTGCCCTTGCACTGTAGCAGCGACTTCACGCGGCTATAGTGCGGTGACTGATTTGTTTCACTTATCCGGTCACCACGCCTCCTCTCTCCTCCTCGCAACCGCCTCCAGCCAGTCACGCGTGCGCGTTCCTGCACTCTGCGTTATGCGCCCGCGCTCCTGCGAAATCAGACGGCGGATGCTCCCGCCAGACGACTTAACATGCCCGCTCTCTCTCACAATCACCCGCCAGCAAACACAACAGTACTCATACACACACACACTTGTACACATACACACTCGTACACTCACACACTCACTTGTACACACCCATACATACATATATATATATATCCACTCATTTATATACCTAAATATATACATACATATATATATACATATATACATATATACATATTCATACCTATACAACTATATATAAATATATACACGTATATATATATATATATAGTTATACATATATACATACATATATACATATATATATATATACACATATGCATATACATATATTGCGATATATATATATCTATATAGCTATAATATATATATATATATATATATATTCATAAATATATATACGTATATGTATATCTATATATATATATACACAACTACATATATACCTATATAGTTATAACCCTATCTATATATATACATATATATATATATTTACGTACACATCACCTATCTGTATCAATACTCCCTTGCACTAGTCACTCCACCACGCATTATATCGCGGGAATATCTGCACCAGTTACTGATATTCCCCGATACCCACGTAAAGCAAGCGCCACCGCACATACTCCCACACATCCATCCTACACTCTATGCGGCACTTCGTCTTGTTGGTTGCATCTTACTAGATGTGGACTAACTCGATACTGTACTACATTCCATTTCCACTTCCACCCCTACCCCTATATATATATAATATATATATATATATAGAGAGAGAGAGAGAGAGACTGTATTTATTTCTCTACAAGCAACCTACCTTATTTATATTTCTCTTTTGTTTCTTGCTATTAAAAAGATAAAAAAGAAAAGAGTAAAAGAGAAAAGATAATCCTTGTCTTGCAGGTACTCGGCCTTGCAAATAGCAGGACCAGACTTTTTGGAAACCCTAAGTTGGCTTAAAGCCAAGAACAATTTGGCTCAAAGCCGAGAACTTGATTTTGAGGGTGTGCCTCAAGGACAATATTATCAACAAAAAAATCTTAAATAGAAGAAGACCAAAAACATAATAAACGTACAGAAGAGATACATTTTAGGAAAGGCGTAGAAACTTCTTCACCCTTAATTCCCGCCTCCCTGAGATCGACCCTGGGCCTAAAAGTGACCAAGATAAAATTAGGTAGGCCAGGTAAAAAATAATTTTTGTAAAAGATGGTTAGACTCGATTTAGGTTAACCACTATACTCACTTCAATGATAATTTCACCATATTAACACAACCTATTCGAGTTCCACCAGGACTAGGCCCACCAGCATGCGTGGTGGGCGAGGAGTGCATAGGCTAGTCAGGTATACAGGTCAGGGTCAGGTCTGCGGGCAGTGGGGTCACGGATGAGGCGGTGGGTGAGTGGGACCTCACCCTGTGGTCAGGAAGGGATAAGCCCTTGACACTTTTTCACTTTAGATTACTGCGCCTGCTCCTACACTTCTAAGGTGGGACTGTGTTGTCCTGCCTTCTTCGCAGGCGCTTGCAGCAGATGTCTCTTCTAATTACAGTAGCTGCATGGTCGTTCATTGCCAATAGTTGGGCTGAAGATGTGCGCGAAGGGAATCTGCATGACCTGGGACCTGGAGCCTAGAGTCCTGGATGAAGATTCCAAGCAAGCTTCGTGCTCCGTCAATGGCGGCAAAGGACTGAACCCTGTCAACAGGAAAACAGCCTTGCGGCCTCGTCAGAACATGTAGGTGATTAGCCCATATTTGTGGGCTATTTAAGTGTCTAGACATTAAGTTAATTTTAACATTTAGATAGCATACATTAGGATGTAAATAAATTAATTCATATTTTTAGCTTAAGTGCATAATTCATGCATTTAGAATTAACCTAGGGTTGCATACATTTAATTAGTTAATTAATTAGGTGCATTATTTTAATTAACATAGAAGTTAGGGAGTTACGTATAAATAACCCTAATTATTTTATTCTTTTTCTTCTTCTTCTACTTTGCAGGTAACTCCTCCGTCTTCGCCTCCTCTTGCGCATGACATTGATTCTACGGTAGTTTTTGAATTTCAAATCTTAGCCATGGCTACAAAAGAGGAGGGGCTGCCATTCAAAGGGAGGCCTCCACCCCTTTGTTCCTCACTGTGCATTGAGAACTTTGCTTCTCATCCATTCCATACCACCGGCCTCCCACTGTGGCAGTGCGACTCCACCACCGTGGGCTTGTGAGTGAACCCACACAGCCAAGAGTTTCTACAACATCTCCTGACAAGAGACCCTGCCACCGCGCGCCCTCACTTCATCTCCAGCCATCAGACCCTGCCTGCACCTTCATCTCCAGTCCACCCACGCTCCAGCACCCACGCCCGCGCCTTCATCCCCAGAACCCACGCTCGCGCCTTCATTCCCAGCACCCACGCCACCGTGTGCCATCTGCCTAACGCGCACCTTCACTGGCACCTCCAGCGCACCCACCAGCGCCTGCATGCCCTCGCCTAGCCGCCTGCCCGCCGCACACCTTCACCAGCTAGCACGCCCGTGCATCCTTGCCCCTGTAGAGCGCCCTCCAGCAGCACCTTCACCACGCCCCAGCCCCACCGTGCAGCCCCTCTTCACGCCTCCCTGCAGCGCCTGTTGCTGGCGCCAACAGAACCCCTGCATGTGCCTGTGCGCCCTGTAGAGCCCGCGCCTCCACACGCCCACGCCCCACGTTTGCTTGCAGAGTGCCCTCCAGCAGCACCTTCACCACACCCCAGCACTTGCCCACCAGTGCCTCCCTGCAACACCTGCAGCCATTGCCAAAAGAACCCCCGCGCGTGCCTGTGCGGCCTGCTGAGTGCCGCCCCTCCACGTGCCCACGCCCCGTGTGCTTGTAGCTCCTGCAGTGCCCGCGCGCTGCCCCTCCATGCGTTTGCAGCACGCAAGGCCAGCAGTAGCATCCTCCACCGTTGCCACTTCTTTCCTCCAGCAGGCTGGCTCCGACCACCATCCATCGAGCCGCCACCACCATCAGGTGCTGATCGGGGAGTGCAACCTCTGGTCGCCAACTCGCCATCCATCTCTCCTTCATCCATGCACAAGCTCCACCAGAAGCTAATCCCCTGTTTCAACCTCGATTAATAATTACATTTCATGCCATTGCCACAAAAATGAATTTTGATTCATCAATATTTTATTGTGGTGAATTTATGCCTTGATGCTCATGCTTCTAGAAAATTGTTAAACCTTGTTATTCATCTGTATGTGCATTGAATTTAATTTTGAATGACATTTTCGTATGCATGCAAGTGCATGGTACATGGCATACCCTTGCACATGGATAATTTTCTGACGTAAAAATTACATTCACACCCCTTGACTTCTCCATAAATTTAAGGTTTACTTTCAGAGCTACACAGGCATTATTTGATTTGGCGAATAGTTTAGCGAGCTTGATTTTGACCTAATTGCAAGTTTAACTAAGTCATTGCCTCTTTGTGGACACGACCTACTCTCCTGTGAGTGGTTTAATTTTAATTTTAATTATTTTGTTAAGCGGTTTTCCACCACTTCGATCCTACAATGACAAATCATCTTAATAACATAATTCGAAAGCGAAAATCGTCTTATCAAATGGCACCATTGCCGGGGAGGCAACGGGCCTATTAGACTCGCATTTATTTAATTATTTGTTCACATTTTATTTGAGGCATATTTAAATTCGATTTTCTGTTTGGTGTGAGGTACACGTATTTAGAGACATCTTGTCGCACTAGCCTCAAAGATCAGGCGATCCTTGACAATGTCGGTGGAGTTGCAACATTTGGAGAAGGGTCATCACACCCGCATCTTTATCTCATCCATTTAGTTCTATATAGATTTTATTTTTCTTTCTTCTCTTTATTTTAGTACATTCATTTGGAAAACCCTTATTCTGGGGTATAGTTGAGGGGTTTGTTCCTCGATTTTGTTTTAGGCTCGTGTTAGGTAATTTTTGGGAGTCTGATCCCTTTTTCTTTAGATCTAGGTTTTCTTTTGTGAATTGATTTTATTTTTCTTGATTGTGCCTAAATAAAAAAAATAAAAATACGATCTACCTGTTAGAAGCTACCTGCCCCTAGGTCATATCATTTAGGATTGAATGAGCAGCTTCTAGATCTAATTTCCTGTCTTGCATATTGCATGAAGAATGCTGGAATCAGGTATTCACTTCTAACTTTGCATTTTTACCTGTCATGCAAATGCATTTGGATTAATTTCAAGACCACCTAATCTGTATTGAATAGATCTAACAAGTGGTCACATGTTTTCTGGAAAAAGGACTAATTAAAGGTGGGACATTTAAAAACCAATGATTTGATTTTCAAACTTAGCGTGTGATTCAAAATTCAAAATCTTTTATGGTGTATGCACACTTATATCTCTTGCACCACGGCATGCTTTTAGACACTCCTTAGGTTTGGAACCGCTAGGACTAGAGCCTCCTATTACTGATGTCTGAAGTGACCCAAACTTTAGTTTAGAGGTGAAGTTGCCTCCAAACCTTGTGGATTGAGGGTAGTTAAGAGGCACCGTGAAAGCAACGATTCAAAGGAAGGGTTTAACCCTACTTGCATCCTTCTTTGCCGTGTTTGGTGGTGACTAAACTTTTTGGGCTTTAGGGAGGATCTCCTAAGTCCCAGTTAGGCCTTCTTAGGTGATCTGTAGGTCGACAATAAGCGCGTAAATTGATTGAACAAATTATATTGTCACCTACAATCTAACTTAAAATCAAAAGCCTAAATTGGGAAAGACCTAAAAAGTCCTTTTTGAATTGTGTTTTTCTTGGGGAATTCTGATTAAGGTGTGAGTTAGAATGGACCACATTGATTTTCATCCTTTCACATCTTGCCCACACCCTTACCCCCACTCTGCACTCTTCGATCCCATACACCGAGATGGTCTATCCTTTGATGGACATAATGATAATCATTGGGATCCATTTTACTCCTATTATAGGAGTATTAGCTTAGTTAAGCCCCAAAGCAGTGAGCAGAACCTAGGAGCGGGATTTGCTTTGCTCAATATCCCACACACCATAGAAATACCTGATAAACACCAATTTATCATCATTCTTATGCATTAAAATAAACCTAGCCCTTAGGATTTTACTCCGCAAATGGGTTTTTGGGCTGCATTTAGGCATAAATTAGGTTAGGCATGCATTGCATTTGTTATTGTCTTTTTGATATGTTTTTGTGAGTGTTAGGGATGAACAGATATACAGATCCCTAAGACCCTAGTATTCAAGAAGGCAAACGGTGAAGGAGAAGCTCAGACTAGCTGGAACTCAGCTTGATCCAGCTCACCACAGCTGGAACCTAGCTCACTTGAACTAGGGTTAGCTCATCCCAGCTCCATTTAGCTAATCTCAATTGAATGGCAGCTCAAGAGAGTTCGTCTTAGCTCACCCTAGCTCAAGTCAGCTCAGATCCAGCTCAACTTAGCTGAGTCTAGCTCATCTCAACTCCCACTAGTCCACAGGGAGCTCTAGCTAGCTCAGCTGAGTTGATGGGAGTTCACCCCAGCTCAGACCCAGCTACATCCAGCTCCACTCAGCTCCAGCTAGCTGAAGAAGAACTCATCTCAGCTCAGGAAGCTCAAGTTTAGCTCCTGGGGACTCAGCTTAGCTCAACTCAGTTGAGCTAAGCTACCTTAGCTGCCTCAACCAGCTTGATCCTCCCCGGGAGCACCAGACCCAGCTCACCTTAGCTCATTATGGTAGAAGCTAGCTCACTTTAGCTTGTCTTAGCGGCTAGCAAAGAACTAGCAAGCTAAGACAACTAGAGTAGCTCCATGCCAGCCTCTTCAGCAGCAGCCAGCTCTAGTTCCAGCTCCAGACTCTCCTCCTTAGCTCCTCTCTTCAAACCCTAGCTCCAATACCTCCTCCTCTACTCTATAGCTAGCTAAGCTAGCTTAGCTTAGCTTAGCTTAGCTTAGCTAGCACCCAGCTCCTTGGCCATCCACCACCTTCAACTCAACCCTAGCTAGCTCCATCAACTAAGCTCACCTAAGCTAGCTATCCTACTCCAAGTTGGCGCCACCACCATCACACCCCTTCACCCCATCACCACTACCAAAAGCCACCTATTTTCCCTCCAAAATTCCCTTCATCTCCACCATCCACCTAACCCCCCTTCTAGAAGACCCTAGGATGGCACCAAAATGGTGGTGTCTCTCCACCACCAAAAGCCACCAACACCACCATAACCACCCCCTTAACACCCCTTGAGTTGGTGCCAATTGCCCTTAGCCTTAGGATCCCCAACCACCTCCATCTCTCCATCTTAGCCCTCCATTCCAAGAGTCACCTTAGCCCCCTTCCTACTCTATATAAACCCACCACCTACCACCATTTAGGGCATCCTCCCTTAGTATATTTTGCTACCTAAAGCACCTATACCTACAGCCAAGAAGAAGAAGTAGAGAAGGAGATTAAAAGGGCACATCACCAGCCCTTTTGGTGCCTTCTTCTCCCCACTCTCTTCTACTTGGGCCACGCCAAGGAGGAGGACTCTTCCACTTCAAGGAGGATGACCAGGCAAAGGAGAAAGACCTAGGGTGGATGTCCACCCTTGGAGAGAAGCTTAGGGCACGCCCCCTTAGGGCTTGCCTTGGAGGACATCACCTTGGTGGAGTACAGCAAGGAAGGAGTTGGAGGATTCTTTTCAAGATTGGGAGCCACCAACCTTGGAGCAAGAAGCCCTCTTCTTCACCATCTATCTAGAGGATTTGTGTTTGTTTTTCTTTATTTTAATTTTTTTAGTAGTAGAAGCATTCCTCTACTAGGCCTTTTTGTAAAACACTTTTCATTAATCTAGTTGCCTTCTTTGCAATTTCTTATTTGCATTTCTACTCGCTTTGTTTTTTAGCATTCTTCACTCCCTCTCCCTAATTATTCTAGGAGTCCACTTGCCTAGAGTAAGCTTAGGGAGAGGTTCTACTTGCCACTTAGAAGTAGTATTTTAAATTTGAAGTGTAAATCACCTTTCCGCCACCATTTCGCATGTTGTCTTAATTCAGAAACAAAAAAATGATATATTGAAAAAAATACCAAAAAGAAAGTTGAGATTTGTATTCCAAGCAAGAGAATCACTTTTGCAAACATTTGGCCTCCTTGGACGACCCTAGACACTCCCCTATCTAGGAATATAAATTTAAGAGTTGATCGGTTTTGTGCGTTACAACGACCTAATTAACAAACCACGTAAAATCCGCTATCAATACCCAACCCACCCTCCCTGAATAATTATAATGGTTGGACAGACACTCCTGGGTGCTATAAGCCTGAGCCTAACTTCTCTCCTGATAGAAATGACCTCTCCTCCTTGAAGATAGAAATACAGAAAATGCAAGACGAAATGATTGAATTGTTAGGAGAATCTTCGAGAGCAGGCCAACAAGAAAGAGATGAAATTAGCCACCCAATCTACCCCATTGAGGATGAAGTACACCCCTCTACAATAGATACATCTCCTGTGGGAGAGCTACACTTTAAGTTGTAGAGAAATTTTGGGGATTATGTAAGGGAGAATAGCTACTTTTCGAGGATTGATTTTGAAACCTCCTCGTTAGATGACACTTCCTTGAGAGATCCACGCCTTAAGTGGGAGGAAGATACATATGAAAGTAGCTATGCATTGGATGAAGAAAGGTGGCAACCCGAGGAAGATGATGATAAGGTTGAGTATCCACTTGAATTATATTGGAGTCAAAAGAAGGGAATGATGGTACCATTGGAAGACCTCGACCCAGATGATAGTATTTTCATGACATTTGATGAAGTGGGATGAAGTCAAGTTGTTAATCCTACCCTCCCTTCTGATCACGAGATGGAATTCAAGCCCACCCTTAGGGAACCTAACCCTGAAGAAATTGACCTATCTGAGGAGTCCGATGTTACCAGTGTAAACAATTTACCTCAGATAGAGTACCCTAGGGGATTTGCTGAGATTTTAGATGATTCTAGACCTTGGGTATATGATGAATCATATGATGAGGAGAAGGATAAATTATATGAGGAACCTACATTCAAGATTTGGAGTGACACTAAGGGCGATTATGTCTTATTTGAAGAGTTAGCTGATGAGTCTATTTTAATGGACTAATATTACGCCTAAGTAACTTTAATCTTACCTTTTAGGTTTGTTAATAACTACATTAAGTTATAGAATGTTTGCATGCATCATGATTTAAGTTTACGTCTATTTATAGCATTCTATAACTTAATATGTAATGATTTTATGTTTTTATGTGCAGGAATGATATTTGGAAAGAGTAGGGGGGTGAAAGAAATTTCCCAAACAACCAACTTCACCTCACCCAATCTCCGGCAACCTCAACACCCTCAACAGCCGCTGGCCAAAAATAGCAAAGGGATTTGAAAATCCCTTAACTCACGCACGCAGGGAGAGGAGATAAAAAGGTTGGGAAAAGTTGGATCAAGGAGATCATCTTCCTCCCCCTTGGGGGGATCCACCTTCACCACCGTGGAAGAGGGCTGACCCTGTGAACCACCGTGTGCGCTGTGTCTTCCACTGCTCCCTCCAGCCGCGCCTGCAGACGCCCGCACCCGCGCAGGCAACCCTCTGCAGTGCCATCACCTTCACGCTACCACCATCCACCGCACCGTTCCAGCCTGTAGGCACCTGCTCCAGCACCACCAGGAACCCGCAGGCACCGCAGCTTCTCCACTGCAGAGCGTGCCTCCCTGCAACGCCTCCACCTTGCGCGCCCCTGCCAGGCCTGCACCCACACAGCGCCTCCCTGCAGCGCACCCCCCCTCTATAGGCATGCCTTCAACCCCGCCAGCACCTTCTCCACCGCAGGAGGAACCATGCCTGTAGGTGCTTGCGCCCCTCCGGCGCCCGCCTCTTGCCAGCGCCTTTCTAGCACCTGGCGCTCCCCTCTGCAGACCGCCCTCACCACCAGCGCTCCCCACAGGCACCGCGCCCGTGCCTCCAACGCTGCACGCAGAACCACCGCCCTCCACCTTCCTCTCCTTCTTGCAGCCACCACAGGCTGCCATCAGCTGCGCCATCACCACCGTTGGGTGCGGCCCGAGTGGGGTGATCTTCAACGGCAACCTCGACATCCTTCTCTCCTCCTCCTGTGCGCACAAGCTGCTGCAACAAATCCCCTGTTTTCAAGTTAATTAAAAATTACATTTACTTCCATTGCCACAAAAATAAATTTTAATTTATTATTATTTTTATTATGGTGAAATTGTGATTGCACACTCACGCTTTTTGATAATTGCACGTTATTGATATTCACATGTTTCAACATTGGTTTAGGGATTAACATGTGCATAAATTTTCTCTAATATATGTCAATTGAAAATTACATAAAATCATCACATATTTATTGAATATTTCAGTGAGGAAAAATTGCACGTATACCCTTATATTTTTGAGTTATTGTGCATCTTCTTTCCATCGCATTTCATGTAGAAATTGATTAGGGATTTCACACTTGATCGAAAGAATACAAAATAATCGAGAGTTTATTGCATCATTGCCTCCCTGTGGACACGACCCGCTCTTCTGTGAGTGGTTATTTTTATTGTTGATTAGTCGATTTTTCCACCACTTAAATATTACAATGAGTTATTTCATTTGCGAGACTTAATTGAAAGCAGAAAATCGACTTGTCAAATTGGCACCGTTGTCGGGGAGAAAAAATGCCTATTAATTTTTTTGAGAATTTTATGTTATTTTTATGCTTTTTTGAAAGCTTTTCTGAATTACTAACTATGGATTTTCTTCTGTGCAAAAACACGTGACGAATGCGACGGGCACGCACGGTGGAGACAATCTTTTTGGTGGGCCTTGACGCCACCTGGAGGCTAGCAATGGGAACACGTGGGCCTTGATCCCACGCGCATAGGCTTACGGAGGAGCCTGTTTCTAATTTAGTCAGTAGATTTTAGTTAGATTTAGTTTAGATGGACATTAGAATTTAATTTCTATCTGTTGGACCCTTGTCGGGTATTTTTGGGAACGTGTTCCCAGTGCCTCTTTATTTCTTATCGCTCTTGTATGTGGAAGCGTATTTTTGGGAGCGTGTTCCCATTTATTTAGATTATAGGATTATTTGCATTGTTTGAACTGCATTTCGGTTTGTTAGTTAGATTAGGTCTGTTTGTTTATTATTAACAAAAAAAAAATCAAACTGCTTGCTAGAAGCTGCTTATCTATAGGACGACCATCTAGGACTGAATGAGCAGCATCTAGTTTATTTTTACTGCATTGCATACATTGCACGAAGAAAGCTGGAGTAAGGTACGTCTTCTCTTGAGCATCAATTACTTGTCATGCAAATGCATTGAACCTAAATCTAAGATCACTAAAGAGCTTGAATCAAATTAATTCAGTGGTCACTTTAAAAATTGGGAAGTTTCTGCTTGTATTCTGAATTCTTCTAAATCCTAAGAGAGTTAAAATTGTTTTGCTTAAAGAAATGAATCACCCTTACTCTTATCAGTCAGATTATCAGAGTCAATACTTCCCATCTTTTAATTAGGATCCCATGCCCCGAGCATATCCATCCTTTGATGGGTACATTGATAATTCCTGGGATCATTCTTATTCTTATCCTGGGAGTACTGACTTGATAACTCTCACTTTTGAGCAGAGCCTAGGGGCGGGATTTCCTAACCCTGAAATCCCTACTTCCATGCAAACACCCAACCCTCCCACGATGATTTTCTGTATTGAGGTTGGACCGATACCCCTAGGCAACCAGAGCATGAAATTGACTATTCTCCCCAACCTGATAATAGTAGCCTCTCCTCTTTTATGATAGAAATGCAAAAATAGCAAAAGGAAATGATGGAATCAATGGGAGAGATGTTGAGGAATCGTCAATAGTTAAATGAAGAAATAAGACAGCTTAGCTACACGCTTCCCAATAATTCTGGTCCCTACCCATACGACCATGATCATGAAAATAATTCTAAGGAAACCATTGACAATAGGGATCCAGTTTTATGTAGCTATCACTTAGACTCTCCCAATGAGACACGACCACTAGAGGAGAACGATGATAGTGATTATCCATCCGAGCTTTATTGGAGTAAAAAGCAAGGGAAGATGGTACCTCTTGAAGACCTTGACCCCAATGACAGTATTCTCCTTACCCCTACCAACTCGGGTCAAGGTTGTATTGTTCCTATCACTTCTCCTATTGATTATTTGGTGGAATCTCATTCTACCCTTAGTAAGCCTACTCCTGACTCTCCACTTAGGGAATCAACACCTACCATTCAATATCCTGAGGATTTAAATGCACCCAATGAAGGTGACCCTAAGGGAATAGAGGATGAATTAGATCAATTTTGGTCTCAGGAATATGAAGAGTCTATTTTAGAGGATGGGGATGCCCCAATAGAGGAACCTGGACTGAAAATCTGGAGTGAATCACAGGGGAATTATTTATCATTTGAGGATTTACCTCCAAAGGATATAAACCATATGGTGAAATCCAGATTCCTCCTTTCTTTTGAGAGCCATCCTCCATCAAAGCAGGAGTTGATATTAGAGGAGGACAAACAAAATAATGAGAAGTCTCTGGGAGACTCTCGGGAACAAAACACGTCAATTGAGGATTTATACCCTGAGAAGAATGACGAATTCAATAATATAGGCTTGCACCAAAATATTAAAACTGATCTTCCTTTAGGAATAATTAAGGATACTGATCCAACTCCTGTCTTTATTAATGAATCACATATACAGCCCGACAAAAATTTGAGTGAACCAAACGAATCTAGGGATGAGATGAATAATAATGATTCTGACATTTTGACCCTGCCATCAAAGAGTTGTAATTGGGAGTCTACCCTTGATTCAAATATGACTCCGATCATTAATGCTAGGCAGGGTAACCTGTTGTCTACAACTATTAGGGAGTATACACAATCTGAATCATTGTTGGAATTTGACCTAACACCGACTAAGCCCTCATTGGACTTAACCATTACCTTCCAACACTACAAACAACCCTTACACTCCCTAACCGATCCTTGGCTTAGATCTCTGCTCATGTACATTGTTTCTAGAGAACATATTAGGCCAGTACATCCTTGGGTAGAATGGCGAGTGTGGATTGATGCTTGTACTTTTTACTCTCGCCATTCAAGGGTTTGAACTAATAATGTGTATATCTTTTAAAACCCGTCTTGCTCTGGAGGATCCTTGTTATCCTCCACTTATTCTGTTTTGGGAGGTCCCTTTTCACATTCCGTTTATTATTCCTAAACCTCCCAAGGTAACCAACGTGGTTATTTGCTTTCATATCTTCTGGTGAGCATTTGGTATTACGTTGCATCATTAGCTTGCCAACATCCGTGGCTGCCTGTTTTCTAGGGCCGCACTGTTATTCATATTTTTAGGGCCTAACCTTGTCTATTTGGAATCAGACTTATAGGTTCCTTCTAAGTCTGGCTGCTGACAAAAAAATGCAGCGCTTGTGGAGAGGCAACCCAGTGGTCTGTATAACACCGTCATCAGGTGATTTCTTTCCTTTCTCTTCCTGTTTTAATTTTACAATGTGGACATTGTAGGATTTAGGCATGGGGGGTGCATTTGCATTGTAGGAAGTATTCATGCATTTAGGTTAGCATATAAAAAAAGAAATTTTCTTTTCTTAAGCTGAATGGGTTAGTCCCTAGCAAAATACCTTTGTCATTGGTGGTTTTTCTTCCGGAATTATTTCTTAAGTTTAGAATCCAGTACATTTATTTCATGTGCACGTAGACTTGGTAATGGATCCTTGAGGAAAACCAATAAGCATTTGTAGTCTACTGAACCCTTGGACAGTTAATAGGGAGGCAGGCATACTATCTTCTAGTAGATCCACCTCATATTTGTAAGAAAGTAGAGAGATTACTGGTGCGCTAAGTCTAGTGCAAGGACTCTTAAGTTTTGGATAATTAGATGAGGATACTTCAGAGTTAGGCATAGTTTTCACTCTCTGTTCCTATGTGCGTACTTTATGTGAATTCCTGAGAGTCACCAAATAAGGCAGATACACAGAGATGAAGACTTAATAAAGTTATGACTATGGTGGATGGTTGTGACTGTCCTTCATAAAGTCCTCGACTGAAGGAGGGTAATAGTATCAAAGGTCAGAAATATGCTTGTTCTATCCATTCCTTCCCGGTGCCGAGAATAGGCACTTCCACCAAATAAGCCACACAATATCCTCTTGACCATCATCATCCATAATAATGCCTCATAAATAAAAGTCGGTGTCGTATTATGTTGATTTATAGAAAAAAAGAGAGAGAGAGAAAAGAAAAGAAGAAAAAGAAGAAACAGAAAGAAGAAAAAGAAGAAATAGTTATATTGCAAAAAAAAGGGGGGGGGTCCAAGTTTATAATGTAACATTATTTCTGAGGCAACAGAACACCTATCGCATTCCACCAAATATGACCCATACCTACCTTTTAGTATTTCTGATTTCCCGAATACTGGTTGAAGACTCTAACTTAGTTGTAGAGTTATTAGGACTTTAATTGAAGTGTGGATACCATGTGAGGCCACCAAATAGTGAGTACAATTTCTAAATCTGGCGAGATTTGTGATCTCAAAAAGAAAGAAAAGAGGGAGTGCCCAGGACCATCAAGAGAGCACAGTTGTGTAGCCTCTCTCAGAGTTGACTTGTCTAATAGTCTATTAATTTAGAGTCTGTAGTACTAGACTACATGTAGCACCAGAGGAGTGTGTGCCACCAAAAACAAATCCATTCTACTCGATATCTCCTACCTAAGCCAAAAGCCGGGGTCAAATTACAGATTGTCTTCTGCTTTATCCTCGAGGGAAGTAGTTGCCTATCATGACAGAAATATTTGCCAAGGGTGAAGTACGAACTCCCAATGCGAATTGGCTTTTTCACTTGTATATGTTACTTAGGCTATTATCACATCACATTTGTCTGGATCTCTAAAGTTTTGAAATAAGAAAAGAAGAAATTCTCTGATTACTTCTATTATTTTTCATTTTTGCTAGTTACTAGCAAATCTTAAGCATGGGGGTATTTGATGAGTCCATTTTAATGTACTAATATTAGGCCTAAGTAGCTTTAATCTTGCCTTTTAGGTTTATTAATAACTACATTAAGTTATAGAATGTTTGCATGCATCATGATTTAAGTTTACGTCTATTTATAGCATTCTATAACTTAATATGTAATGATTTTATGTTTTTATGTGCAGGAATGATATTTAGAAAGAGTAGGGGGGTGAAAGAAATTTCCCAAACAACCGACTTCACCTCACCCAATCTCCGGCAACCTCAACACCCTCAACAGCCGCCGGCCAAAAATAGCAAAGGGATTTGAAAATCCCTTAACTCACGCATGCAGGGAGAGGAGATAAAAAGGTTGGGAAAAGTTGGATCAAGGAGATCATCTTCCTCCCCCTTGCAGGGATCCACCTTGTCCCTAGCCACCACCAACACTGTGGTCAGAGCATACACCATGAACCAAGCACAACCAAGAGTTCTGCTGGCGCTGCGCCTGCCCTTGCTAGCCACACCATCACCGCGCCCCCTTCCAGCGTCATCCACTAGCCTGCACCAAGCACGCCAAGCACCCACCGCAGCGCACCCACTCCTCCATCGCCTGCAGGCTTGTTAGGCACACCTCCCCACCCGCGCCCGCAGGCGTTTCCCCCTCCAGCACTCACACCACCCCAGCCTGCCCTCGCATACCTGCACAGCGCCTGCCACCAGCGCCAGCCTTCAGGCGCACCGCCCCACCCGCGCCCTCTCCAACACCAACGACCCATCCTGCATCAGCCAGACCCGCCTCCAGTGCTAGAGCCCCATCTTGCATTTGCCAGACCTGCCTCCAGCGCCTGCCTTCAAGCACCCGCAGGCGCTACGTCTCCTCCCTCCAGCGCCTGGTGCACCCTCTGCAGGTGCTGCAGAACGCTCGCGTGCCCCTGCTGCCTCCCTCCAATGCCTTCGCAAGTGCTTTCACCACCGCCTGCAACCGCGCACCAGCACTTGCAGTACGTGCGGCTGCCTGCACCTTCTCCACCACCGCCGTTCATCTCCGCTGGCCGCCGCCATCGACCTCCTCGCGATGTGCCGCTGCCGCCATTGTGAAGCACTCGTCAAGACACATCTATACATGAGACCTCACCATCAGCCGTCGACCCACGCTTGCGCATGAAAGAGAGAGGCAAAAACCTCTATTTTTTATTCAATTAATAATTACAGGATATGCCATTATCTAAGTTCCTATTCATTTATTTACCAAATTAATATATTAAGGTGAATTTGCATGCATATCTCTCTATTCTTTATAAATTGCTTCTAATTGAGTATTTCATGAATGAGATAATAGCATGCCACATTGATTATCTCAAATAAGGAATGTTTTACAGGAAATTGGTAGTTACCTTGATTATCATTACCAAGATCATTAGAATATTATATTATGGTAATTTTGCATATAAACCCCTACAGTTTTAATTAATTGCTTAGAATGAGAATTCATAAGGGTAACAAGTTGCACTAAGAAACATGCATACCCACTGAGATTCCCTAATAAACAAGACACTGTTCGCTAGTTTAAATAGGCTAATTCCTCCCTGTGGAGACGACATAACTCTTCGTGCTTAAATTCTGAAAATTAAAATGTTTTGAAAAGCGATTTTCTACCACACAATTAAATACGACACATCATTTTATGTTGAAGTTTTCAACGAAAATAAAGATCGCTCTTTCATTATCCCCGAGGATGTCACAAATTTGACCAAATTAGGTTTCCTTAGCACACCCATCGATGATATTTCTCCTCATGATGAAATGATGGAAAATTTGGAAGCAACTTCTAAGATTTATGTGGATTCACATATACACTCTGGGGAAGATTTGAGTAAAGAACAAGAACCCGGGGATGACGTTGATAGGATAATCCCTAAATCTGTTGCTTCCAACCTACCATCATTTGATTTGAAGTCACCCTCTTATTCGTTTATGTCTAAAGGCAAAATTTTGACTCCTGATGAAGTGTAGGAAGATACTTGTGATAGTGCAAGGAATGCTAGGGATGCATTTGAGGATTTGGAAAGATTATTAAGGATGGACATCGAGCTGATTAAACCCAACCTAGATCTTATGGCCATCCCGCAACCTTGAAACTTGGACACCCTAGACGATCCTTGGCTTAGAGATATGCTCACTTTTGTTCTGACCAGGGGGCTTAACAGACTAATATTTCCTGTAATGGAGTATTGGGTATGGATTGATGATTTCTTTAGTTAGTCCATTACCCTGGGGGTTTATCTCTTCACCATTCCATCCCCATCTTTGTTGGAGGATCCTTGTCATCCTTCCCCTACCCCTTTGGAGGTTGTTATGCCAGTTTATCCTTTAGAACCTCTTCTGGTTACCTGGGAAGATTTCATTCCCATCTTAGTTGGGCGAGCATTTGCTATTGGGATTCATCATCAGTTTGCCAACATCATAGGTTACCTATTTTCTAGGCCAGCAATACTTTGCACATTTTTAGGGCCTATTTCTACAATCCTTGAACCTGATTTGTGGGTTCTTTGGCTACTCAGCTGCTAGCAAATTAACGGTAGCCCATCTCTGACCCAGGTAATATCCTTCTTTGCAATGGGGACATTGCAGATTTTAGGCATGGGGGGTTGTACTTGGGGATATACATAGCATTTATACATAGTGCATTCATGCATTTAGTTAAAGCATTCCGCATTGCATACATTTGCATTATAAAAAAATGAGAGAACAAAGAGAAAAATATTTTGTAATTATTGAGCTTAACTGGCTAGGCCCTGCATTCTTAAGTAAATCAGAACTCTAGATTAAACTAAGTTGATTCTAGGGTCGAACTTTAGAAGCTAAGTGAGCTACTAGCTTTAGACCTTTAGGGTCCTTTGTGGATTTAAAAACTTAAGTAGGAGTTAAGTTGCGGACCATTCCTCAAGAGGTTGAGGAAGGAAAGCTAGGGATTGAGTTAAAAGGTGGGGTAGTATCTGGAGTCTTGTTCTACCTTTTGGTTTACGGGTCCTTGCAACCCAAGAATCCAAATTTCACACCCTTGGTCTTGTGCAAGTAAGTAATCACCTTAATTCCTTTCTTAAAAGAAATTTAGTTCTCTTAGTTTTGACTGAGGAGAGGCTTGAAAACACAATTTGATTTTAAGAGTTCCTGCTGCTAGAGAGGTGGAGTATATACTCACCTTGAGGATGCGATAATAACATATTACCACCTCGGTGCTTGTCTCTTAAGATATCCATCCTACTGGGGGCATGTAAGCGCATTGTGCAGTTCAGGTACCATGGGTGACCCTATCTCGAAGTGCCGATTGCCACAGGCTTGAATTCCCTTAAGAAATCCATGGGCGATACTATCTCGAAGTGTCGATTGCTAGGAGTTCTTGGGGTGGCTATTGGCGGTGCTATCTCAAAGCATTGAAAGCTAGGCACCCTTCGAGGTACGGTGATGGGGACAATGAATCCGACACAGACCGTGTTGATAGCTGATCCAAGGTTAGACTTAGAGGAATAAAAAAATATATATATATTATTGAAAAAAATTTTTTTTTAGGTTGGCAATCATGCCAACCTCAAATAACTCAGACCAATACACATGCATGGATGCTTTAATCTTAGGGATCAATAAACCTTAGGGTAGAGTTAGAAATCAGGGAAACTTATGCCAGCAACCCATCTTTAGTCGACCTAGTCTGTAACTTAGCAGCTACTTGGGAACCTTAGGTCTAAAGTCTAAACTTAATATGTTTCTAAAGGAAGACCAATTGGGTTGGCTAGTCTACTTGGAGTGCTAGGTTTTGTTTGGATTTACTAGGGACTAGCAAAAACTAGGCATGGGGTTATTTGATTAGCCCATATTTGTGGGCTATTTAAGTATTTAAGTGTCTAGACGTTAAGTTAATTTTAACATTTAGATAGCATACATTAGGATGTAAATAAATTAATTCATATTTTTAGCTTAAGTGCATAATTCATGCATTTAGAATTAACCTAGGGTTGCATACATTTAATTAGTTAATTAATTAGGTGCACTATTTTAATTAACATAGAAGTTAAGGAGTTATGTATAAATAACCCTAATTATTTTATTCTTTTTCTTCATATTCCCCTTTGCAGGTAACTCCTCCATCTCCGCCTCCTCCTATGCATCACATTGATTCTACGATAGTTTCTGAATTTCAAATCTTAGCTGTGGCTACAAAAGAGGAGGGGCTGCCATTCAAAGGGAGGCCTCCACCCCTTTGTTCCTCACTGTTCATTGAGAACTTTGCTTCTCATCCATTCCATACCACCGGCCTCCCACTGTGGCAGTGCGACTCCACCACCGTGGGCTTGTGAGTGAACCCACACAGCCAAGAGTCTCTGCAACATCTCCTGACAAGAGAGCCTGCCACCGCGCGCCCTCACTTCATCTCCAGCCATCAGACCCTGCCTGCTCCTTCATCTCCAGTCCACCCACGCTCCAGCACCCACGCCTGTGCCTTCATCCCAAGCACCCACGTCCATGCCTTCATTCCCAGCACCCACGCCACCGCATGCCATCTACCCATTGCGTGCCTTCACCAACACCTCCAGTGCACCCACCTGCACCTGCATGCCCTCGCTTAGCCGCCTGCCCACCGCGCCCCTTCACCAGCCAGCACACCCGTGCACCCTTGCACCCGTAGAGTGCCCTCCAGCAGCGCCTTCACCACGCCCCAGCGCCTCCCTGCAGCACCTGCGCCGGCGGCAATAGAACCCCTATGTGCGCCTGTGCGGCCCGCAGAGCACTGCCCCTCCACGCGCCCACGCCCCGCGTGCACCTGCAACGCCTGCAGTGCCCGCGCACTTCCCATCCTTGCACCTGCAGCACACGCAGCCAGCAGCAGCATCCTCCACCGCCGCCACTTCTTTCCTCCGACAGGCCGGCTCCGACCACCATCCATCGAGCCGCCACCACCATCAGGTGCGGATTGGGGAGGGCTACCTCTGGTCACCAACTCGCCGTCCATCTCTCCTTCATCCGTGCACAAGCTCCAACCGAAGTTAATCCCCTGTTTTAACCTCAATTAATAATTACATTTCATGCCATTGCACAAAAATGAATTTTGATTTATCATTATTTTATTGTGGAGAATTTATGCCTTCATGCTCATGCTTCTAGAAAATTGTTAAACCTTGCTATTCATCTCTATGTGCATTGAATTTAATTTTGAATGACATTTTCATATGCATGCAAGTGCATAGTACATGGCATACCCTTGCACATGGATAATTTTCTGACGTAAAAATTACATTCACACCCCTTGACTTCATAAATTTAAGGTTTACTTTTAGAGCTACACAGGCATTGTTTGATCTGGCGAATAGTTTAGCGAACTTGACTTTGACCTAATTGCAAGTTTAACTAAGTCATTGCCTCTTTGTGGACATGACCTACACTCCTGTGAGTGGTTTAATTTTAATTATTTTGTTAACCGGTTTTCCACCACTTCGATCTTATAATGACAAATCATCTTAATAACATAATTCGAAAGTGAAAATCAACTTATCAGCAGGGAGCTTCGTCTGAACACGGCGAAGGTGGTTCGGTGGTCAGAGTGGCATGGGGTGGCCTGAGTGTGCATGCCTAGGTCACCCTGTGGGTGTGAAGGTTGGTGTGTTCGGGGGGTGTTCTTGGGGCTTGGCGCAGTGAGTGGAGTGAGAGGTTAGGGTCAGTGAGGTGTGGCGGTGCTCGTGATGTAGTTGGTGAGGTGGGTGGAGGCGTGGAGCGACGGGAACACCTCACCGGAGGTCTGATTGGAGGTGGAGAAGGTGATGGTGGTGTGCGAGCGTCGAGGCATAATAGCAGAAGTAAATGATAGAAAAAGGATGAGAAGAGAGAGAGGACTTAACTGAATATGGATGGACGAAGGGGGATGCAGAGGAGGCGGCCGGCTCATACTACCGTCGCCAGAAATGAAGGACCCAGTGGGAGCTGGACGGCGACGACAAGGAGGTTGTAGGGGCGTCGGCTAGTGCGGCACGACGTAGACGAAGGGGATAAAGGGAACTCTGCCGCAGGTATTATGGCAGAGCAACGAGAGAGAGAGAAAAGGGTCGCCGGAGCTTGCTAGGTGGTTGACCGGAGGGGAGGAGAGGAATTGGGGGCTATCTTAGGCCAATTTCAAGCTTAGGGGGTGCGGAATGCTCTGGGTAGGCTTTTATAGGCCCTGGCAGGAGGTCTTGTGCTTGGAAGCCAAGCTTCCAAGCTTGGTTATGTCGCCAGAGATGGAAGGTCAGGGAGACCCAAATCTTTCATGCATTTGCATGAGAGATTGGGTAGGAAATAGGGCCTAATGATGGGTTCACTGAGAAGAGATTTCTCAGAGAATCTCCCTTTCAAGTTTGAAAGGGATTCTATGAGAAATCAGGGAGTTCTTTCCCACGATTCCTCACCGAAGTAGGATTCCCTCTGCTGTAATGACGAAGGGACCTAATTGCTAAGAACGAAGAGGAAGTTAGGGGGCTTCTGTAGAGGTTTTCAAAAGTTAGGGGTAGAAATGTAATTGGGCTGGACCTATTTGCAAAGTAGGTCAAGGTGAATTCTCCTTAGATCTAAATTTTGGTACAAACCTAATTTAGACCTAAGGAATCCAATGATAATGTTGGATTTTGGGTTGGACCACGTTTGACTGGGAAATTTACACAAAAACCCACTTTAGGGTCAACATTTGACTGGGATACCAATTTAGGTCAAAATAGTTCTAAGGGCCAAATTGGAGGTTCTAAGCCCTAGAGAATATTTTTCCATAATATTTAGAGGGTTTAGGTGAATTTTATTCTAACCAGAGCCTTGTTAAATTAAGTGGGTCTATTTTAGGGTTACAAGAAATCATTTAATTCCCAGATTTCACATGAACCCTTTTCTGTTTGAACCAACCCACTTTTTATCTTGTTAAGACCATTTGACCTGTGTTTAGCCCATGAGAAATCCCGTTGTTGCACTGCAATGGTAAAATTACAATTTTACCCCTTATTTCTTGCTTTTCTTTCAGAAGGGTTATTCATTGAGTTAGGACCTCAATTTGGTTATGTAGGAGCTTTTGTTCTCTTTTCTGGGTCAAAATGAGCTAGTTAGGGCTCATGATGGTGTTTCCATCATACCCCCATGCTTAGCTTTTGCTAGTCCCTTAGCAAATTTTAAGGTTTTAACTTTTGTTCTAGATCATGAATTCCTTTGATGTTCACAAATTATGATGAGTGCTTTTTCATTTCTTTTTTTGATTAGGTTAGAATGCCGACAGTAGGCCTAGAGGTACTCAAGTGTCAACCAAGATCTAGACCTGACCAACTTTAGCCTCGATCCTCTGCGAAGGTTTTTAAGGCCTACAGGAACTATCCTAAGATTCGTTGGACTCCGTGGTTAAAGCACCCGTGCTTGTAACGTATTTTAGCCTCGAGTCAGTTTACAGTGTGTTTTTTTTGTAAGAGAGAGATAGAGGATTTATTTGTTTGGAGAGTTTTCTCTCTCTCTCTCTTTTAATTCCTAGCTTTGAATTGGCTTCTCAACACGGTTTGTATCGGATTCCTTGTCCCCATCATCAATCCTCGAAAGGTCCCTGGCAATCGATGCTTCGTGGTAGCACCACCCATGGCAACCCCTAGAACCCTGGCTTTCGATATTTTGAGATAATCCCACCCATGGCATTCTGTTGCTAAATCCAAACCCTGGCAATCGACATTTCGTGATAATGCTGCCCATGGCATCTGAACCAGCATAGGGTGATTACGTGCCCCCAGTAGGATATGTAAATATCCTAGAAGATAAGCACCGAGGAGACGATATGTTATTGCGCATCTTCGAGGGAAATTTCTCGCCTCTCCGCACCAGGAACTCATCCAAATCAACTTTTCTTGATCTGTCATTCCTAATCTAGGCGACTTTTTCAGAACATTTAAATGCTTTTGTGTGATTTTGATAATTATGCGCACTGAACCAGACTCTGTGTGGATTGGGGTGCTTAGGTTACCGAGTCTTGCAAACCAAAGTTCAATTAACGAGGCCAAATACTCCCTAAGCCTTAGACCTAATACTTAAGCTTTGTATTTTCCCCCACCTCTTGAGGACTATCCAGATCTTAGAGGATACTTGAATTTTTAAGCCTAAGAGTCTAGCCCAAGAGGCCTAAGATCAGCATTCCTACTAATCTCATTAGCACTTTTTCCCTTCATTTTTCTTTTTCCTGATACGGTCTAGAACTTCGGTTAATCCCTTAATTTTTTACTAATGACTATCTTTTCTTTTTCATTTTGTGCTCCTTTTTTGACATTTTGCTCTTTTCCTCCTCATTTTCTCCTCATGATTTGTACGGCCTCAAAATTTTCTCTCCCCTCAATATTTTTTGTTCTTTTTCAAGATTTTTTCATTTTTTGGGTGTTTTTCGTGTTATGTGATTTTTTTGTTGAAACATTTTCATGTGAGATGAGTTTTCATGGTGTTTTGCACTTTCATACCCCCCATGCCTACGATTTGCAATGTCCCCATTATAAATTATGTGGGTTCAAATTTAGCTTAGATCATTCATTAGAATAGGTTTTGGGTGGGTGAACGGGTCGAGGTGACTACTGATAATGATTTCTGGACTCGGGTACAAGTACCTGAGGTGGGGTCGGTTGTTCTAATGGATGAACCCTAAAGTGCAATATGAATTCAACATAGGAATGTCAAGAAAGGTTTCAGGTTTTTCAAGAATGACGGGTTGCCTCCCGTTAAGCGCTGAGTTTTACGCCAATGGCTCGGCGTAATAAGCTCAGGGAGAATGGAGGGTAAAGGATATCTCAGCCGAATTTGTATCGGTAAACTCAATGAACGGTTTGAGTCTCTGACCATTCACGATGAAAGGTTCAGAATCGTGGCTGAGTGGACTGATCTCAATGGCTCCATTTCCAAAGATTCGTCAGACTAGGTAGGGTCCGATCCATTTTGATCGTAGCTTTCCTGGGAACAGTTTAAGCTTGGCATCGAAGAGTAGGACCTTTTGACCAGGATGGAAGATCTTTCTTGATATGTGCTTGTCGTGAAAGGCCTTAACCCTCTCTTTGTAAATTCACGAGTTCTCATACGTGTCGTGGCGTAATTCATCGATCTCGCTCATTTGAAGCTTTCTGTGGGTTCCTACCTTAGAAAGATCTAGGTTGCAATTCCGTACTACCCAATAGGCTTTGTGCTCCAACTCGACGGGGAGGTGACATGCCTTCCCATACACCAATCTGAAGGGAGACATACCTAATTGGGTTTTGTGGACGGTTCTATAAGCCCAGAAAGCTTCTGAAAGCTGGGATGACCAGTCCTTCCTGTCAGGTCGAACAGTAACCTAGAGGATTTTCTTGATCTCCCGATTTGATAGCTCAGCTAGACCATTAGTTTGGGGGTGGTAAGGAGTAGAGATTTGGTGTGACAGATTGTATTTGGTCATCGGTGACCTGAACTGAGCGTTGGCGAAATGGTCCCTCCGTCAAAAATTATAACACGTGGAATCCCGAACCGTGAAAAGATGTTTAGATGAATGAATTTGATGACTACTTTATGATCATTAGTTCGGGTCGGAATGGCTTCGATCCATTTGGACACGTAGTCAACAGCGAGTAAAATGTACTCAAAGCTGTCCGTAACAGGGAAGGGTCCTATGAAATCAATCCCCCATATGTCGAAGATGTCACATACCAGAATCGGCTGTAAAGGCATCATATCACGATGGCTCATGTTGCTTAAGGTCTAGTAATGAGTACATGCCTTACAGTGATTGTACGTGTCTTTGAAAATTGTGGGCCAATAGAAGCCACACTGAAGGACTTTCGCTATAGTTTTATGACCTAAAAAATGTCCACCGCATGCCTGGTCATGGCAGAAAGACAATATTTCTTGAATTTCTACTTCCCCGACACATTGTCGAATTATTTGATCAGCACCGATGTGGAAAAGATACTGGTCTTCCCAGAAGTAATACTTGGCATCTAAAAGCAATTTATCCTTCTTGGCTTTTGGGCAATCGGATGGGATCTGGTGTGATGCCAGGTGATGTAAACATGTTTATATTACATAAGATGTCTATTTATGCATGTTCTTAAGCATAGAATTGCATTACATACTATAAATATTACATAGCATGCATCATCTTGCATTTAGATCAGTTTTAATAAAATGGAGGTTAATTATCTCCTTTTATGTTCAGGGACATGGCAAATTTTTATCGGGGCCTCGGATCGAAGATCCAACCATACAGATTTGATCAGAACGACGATTGGAGTTCAATGACTCCAAGATCGCCCTAATCAGACATCTGTAGCATTAGATAGAGATCAAGGGCCAAGATGGTGTGAATCCGCACTTTAGATGACAAATCTGACCGCATGGATGGATTCGGATCCATGATCGCAGCCTAACGGCATAAAAATTGACTCAATCCGACAACCGTGGCACATCTAGAAGATGGACGGCCAAGATGGCACCACATGGTGCTATCTTAGCCGCCCAACCGGCCGCTGCACCCATCGCACCTTCTCTTCTTCAATTTGATTGTCGCTTCACTGTTGGATGATCATCCAACAGCTGTGGGGCATGCATGCACAAATCATAAGTGCAACACAAACGCGTTGATAACACGTTGGTCGAATGCGCTTGTGAGAAGTTGAGGCACGCGTTCGAGCCTTGAGGAGCAGGAGCTGAGGCGCGACGAGGGGGCGCGATTGAGCACTCGATCGTGATCGAGCGGTTGCGCGTGCTCGATAGTGCTCACGCTCCATCAGATGCCCGCATGTAACGTGGGATCGCATGCGGCGAGCACGCGATGTGTAGGCGCGGCGAGGATGCATCTCAGCCGTTCGATCTCATGATCGAACGACCGAGATTTCAAGAATGTGAATGAGCATTGCTCTTGAGGAGGCGACCGGGTGCACGTGCGCCGCCCACACTACGCCCACGTTCGGACCTTTAGCGACAGATTTATTCGTCACTAAAGGTCCTGAATTAATGTTTTTCAAATTAAAAAGACCAAATTGCCCTCACTCCTTGCAACTATAAAAGGGGACCCCCTTCATATGAAATTGGTGTCCCTTCCTTCTCTTCTCTCCCTCTCCAAAGCTCAAAAGAAGCTTGTCCCACACCCGAGATGCTCCTCGAGAGATAAAGTCAAATTTTCGCTCTCATTTCGGAAGTGGATCCCGCGACGACGATGACATACTACCCCATTCTCGTTCCTCCTGCCTCGACCTCCTTCTTCCTACTCCGTCCTCCATCTTCCAGGCGGTGTCTCGTCCGGCTTGTCCTCTAAGTGATCGTCGAGGAGGATAACTTCTCTCTCCCATTCCTCTTTTCAGCTTTCTAGAGTAGAAATTTTCCTGCTTTCTAGTGTAGTAGATTTCCTACTTTCTAGTGTAATTTTTCTCTGGTTTTATTGTATAAACATTTTGAAATATTAAGTGCATGTTTACTCTCTCTCTCTCATTTATTCTAATTGTTAATATTGCTTAATTGTAATTACGTCGCTTCGATTTTCAACAGAAACCCTAAAAAAATATAATTACGAATATAGATTGATGTAGCCTCCTTGAGTTCGACCTAGGATTTCTATTTTGGTACAAATTTTATTTGTTGAACACGAGTTCTTTACTTTCAAACTACGACGACAGGTTCTTTTTAAAACCAAATACGATAGCGTAGTCCTTCGTAGCTTCAACATTTTGGCGCTGTTGCCGAGGAGGTGACGCTCTTTGATTTTTTTTCACGTTTTAAAACTTAGGAATCATTTACCTCACTTCTCTCCTTTCTTATTGTGATTGCAGGTACTCTTTTGAGACGAGTAAAAGTGGTAGATTGGAGCAAAGTGCTGTTGAAGGTTCTGTAAGTTATCCCCCACCTCCCACCCATTAGTTTTCATTCACCACGTAATAACGCAAACATCAATCAACCTAGGTGTTCTTATAAACTCTAAGGTTAGTTTTGCTTATTTGTTTGACACGTACACCTGCCTCAACCTCCACATTTAAAAAGAAAAATTAAAAAAAAATCTAGGTACACAACCTCATCTGATTTTCAAACTTAACCGGTAAATCGATCTTTAGAACCGGTACACACATCTAAACACATAATTGAGTAGAAATCAGATTAGGTAATCATTTGTGTGCCTAATTAGGTGGTGCAACAGGCCAATTGTTTGAGTTGATTGGGCCGCACCACTTCAATTAAAATCAACTCATCAAGTACCTACCACATAGGTTCAACTCTTAGAGATTTACCAGGCACTCCACATTCTTTTAAGTTTAAAAGAAAAACATCTTCACCTGTGCTTTCAAAACCTGGTGTGCCAACAAAACTTGTTTGAAAATACCTAAAGTTGAATCCTAAAAGCTAGTAAGCAAGATTTGAACCCTAAAATTCATTGTATCAAAAATAACATTGCTGGAAAACCACTGGTTGTGCACGCACACACATCAGTCAATCATTAAGGGCACAACCCAGATAAATGGCCCATCACATTCCAAAACACATTCAAACCTAGCCTAAATAAAACAGAGTAGACGTTGGCCTTAAGGATTCGACTCACTCTTTGGAGCCCAGAACGAGATTATTTTCGATTAGTTTGTTTCTATTGCTCAATCTGATGTCTAGCTAGGGGAGCAGAATCAAACAATCGCGGCTGGGGGGTACACTAGGAATCGGAGGCGCAAGTTGAAAGAAGAACCTTCTCCCTAGTCCCTCCTTTTGACTGGTTGGATTGAACAGACAGAAGTAGATCAAATCATTTCTTTATCTCAGGAAGGGTTTTGGGAGTCTGTAGGTCTTTAGGCTAGCCCACTTAAGGATAGGTTTGATTGCTTGTATTGCAAGACACCTTTCTTCCTCCCATCTATCATGAATCCTTCCACATTTTATATGCATTCCTACCCTTTCCCTCCTGCTATGAGTTATCCTCAACATGATGATTATCCCTACTTGTACTATAATCAACCATCGGTTAGTCGAAATACCTCGGATTGGGGATACAGTTACAAACCTCCGTGTTTAGGGTCTAACCCTGAACACTATGATTGTGATTTCTATCATTCTCAGAGCTACATCGATTATAGATCGTCACCCTTTCATGGACAACCTAATACAATCTACAATCAAGAAGGATACACTGATTCTTACCCATCCTCTGATTACATTGCCTTTTGGTCATCACCACCTTTTGAACAATCCGAAATGACCTATTATTAGGAAGGGTATAACAAATCTCAATTCATTAACTCCTCTACACTGATCCCAAACTCGCCCAACCTTGAACCACTCATTTGGTTCAGGGTAACCAAGTTCAAGATAAGGTTCTGGCTAACTTGAGGAATATCATATAATCTTTAGAAGTTCAGCCAATACCTTGCATTGAAAAATTGGAGCCCTAGATTGAGATGATTGATGATTTGAATAAGTATTTGTTGGATTGGCTCCAGGATGTTAAGGATAAGAACCCAGGTAAGTTTCTACTTGGGAAGTTAGCGAAATTGAGGATGAGATTTGTGGTTGCTTTAATTCAATCATGGGATGATTCTTAGGATGAACTCCCTTCAGGAGAGCCAAGGTCAGAACCTGCTCAAGCACCTGTTGGGGGGGACACGTGCTATGAGGCTGACCAGATTGAATTAGAGCAACCAATTAAGGATGATCTGATTTCTTCACCTGAGATCCCTTAGCCAGGGACGAGGAAACGTATGTCTCCATGGATCAGAAAATGACAGATGATTTTGGGACATACATTAATGCGGATTTTGATTTCTTTGATTTTGATGGTGAAGATTCAATTTGCAAAGTCTTACGCGAGTTTATAGAACACGATTTTTGTGAGACGATTGGGCCTGAGGAATCTGATAGATCATTTGATAGTCCAATAACTAAGGAAATTGATCTTGTTGGGGCTCACATAACGGATCCAAAATTGCATTTTCTGGAGGATTCAATCCAATGCCCTGATTGTCAGTTATACCTCATTGAACTTATTGACGATTCTGTTTTTGAGATTATTAAACCCAAGTTGATTCTAATTCAGCCACATCTTTTAGACTTGGAAATTTCAGACGGGGTAATTAATATGCAGGAGGTCCCGAAACTTGACATTCTGAATGAGGAGAACAGAAGCTGGGAAGTTCTGATTTGTGAAGCAAACTTTGGAGGAAATAGAAGATTAAGTTTAAGGGTTCCAATTCACCTGAAACCATCAAACCAGGACCCTTATGACATTTGTTCTAAGGATGTTCAACCCAAGCACACATTCATTGATTATCCTTTTGATATCGAATTCTCTATAACTCGACTCTTTAGTCTTGGGTTGCATTCTCATAAATCGCAGGCCCGACCCCGCTTGAATACTGATTTTAGGTTTTGGGTAATTTTTATCCAGAACCTTAGATATTCTCGATTATGGGGTATGGGTCTACACCATAATCTGGTCCACATCTGTGGACATCTGCTGGCAGGTCAGAGGCTTCATCTTTTTATTCTGATTTTGACTTGCACAAGTGAATTCTTTATTTCTCTTCTTTGTATAGTGTGCCTAGCTGAAGGCACTAAATTCAGCACATATACAATTTTTCTTTATATCAAAGCGGACCCGTCATTCACGCAATTCAGGTGCTTTCTCCTCTATTCCACTCTATTTTATGTCTTTTTAATATAATGAGGACATTGCAATAGATAGGCATGAGGGGGTAGATATTCATCTCCGAATTAATTCGTCAGCTTCGTAGATTCATTTTATTTTCTTTTATTTATATATTAAAAAAAATTGGAATTAGGAAAGAGAACTTGGGCTTAAGAAAATTTTTAATCTTAGGAAATATTACATTAGGATCTGAACACAAAAACCCTTCAGGTCTTCGGACTTAATCAGCCTGTGTATCCATTAAAATGTGGATTTGTTTTTTGAGTCCTCGTCAACCTGAATTCTATTTTAATTTGAATAAATAAGTTTGGGTGATAAGTACATGACTTATCAACCCACCCTCTGATTTGAGGGAACTTTAAGTCTAAAGCATCTACACACTATCTTGTCACTGACTCGTTAATCGGTAGTTCTAACGGAAATTGGGTAGCTAATGAACCTTCTAGGGTGATATGGCTGGCAAGTTATCGTGGGTAACAGCCCATAGGTAGGTTGTCTAGAGCCCAGACACTGGACCATTCTCTTCCTGCTACCTTTAGGTAAATCTTAGACTAGGGAAGCCACCTACTTAAAAAAAAAAAGAAAAAAAGGTCAAAATGAAAAAAGAAAGAAAAGGAGAAAATAAAAAGAAAATAAAAAAAATAAACCACACTTCACAGCACGAGTATGACTGGCAAGTTGTCGGTGGTAACAGCTCATCGACCGGTTGTTCAGAACCCAGCTCAAGAAATGCACTTAAAATTCCCAAAACACTTAGGAAGAAGCGGAGAAGTTGAATAAACTGGGGAGATATACACAGAATTCACCCTTGTGTTGACCCCAAAAAAATAAAAGTAGGGAGAAAGTTATCAGTCGTAAAGATATACCTTTAGGCAGAACTCTCTTTCTAAGGTCACCTAGAGGCATAGAAACCCGAAGTCCGTTTTAATTGCCGATCAATGAGTCTATCACAGTCACAATAAGATGCTTAGAACTAAGGGTTCTCATCAAATCTTGGGTGAGTTGAATGGTCGTAGAAAGCCACTCTTAAACCCTAAACTCAAAAATCCAAAGAAAAATTAGAAAAGAAGAAAAAAAAAGGAAAAGAAAATTTTCTTTGAATAAGGCGAGGGCTTGAGGTGGTCTGCATTTTGGCAGATACTCGGGCACTGTTGTGTCTTTGAAAGTTCAGATCCTAAGTAAACATTTTCTTAATGATTGAAAATAACTTATGCCTAAATAATCCAACCTAATTCTTTTACAAATAGTATATAGTTTTTGTTAGAGACTAGCAAAAGATAGGCATGGGGGTGTGATATAAACATGTTTATATTAAATAAGATGTCTATTTATGCATGTTCTTAAGCATAGAATGTCATTACATACTATAAATATTTCATAGCATGCATCATCTTGCATTTAGATAAGTTTGAATAAAATGGAGGTTAATTGTCTCCTTTTATGTTCAGGGAGAGGGTAAAGTTTTATCGGGGCCTTGGATCAAAGATCCAACCGTAAAGATTTTATCTAGGCGACGATTGGAGTTCAACGACTCCAAGATTGCCCTAATCAGACATCTGTAGCATCAGATAGAGATTGAGGAACCCTAGAAGATCAAGGGCCAAGATGGTGTGAATTCGTACTTCAGATTACAAATCCGACTGCACGAATGGATTCGGATCCACGATCACAGCCTAACGACATGAAAATTGACTAAATCCGACAACCGTGGCACCATCTACATCATCTAGAAAATGGATGGCCAAGATAGCCCCATGTGGCACCATCTCAGCTGCCCAACTGGCCACTGCACCCACCGTACCTTCTCTTCTTCAATCTGATCATCGCTTCTCCGCCATTGGATGATCATCCAACGGCTGTGGGGCGCGCGCACAAATCATAAGCACGACACAAAAGCGTTGATAGTGCGTTGGTCGAATGTGCTTTTGAGAAGGCGAGGTGCACTTTCGAGCCTTGAGGAGCGGGAGCTAAGGGGTGGTGAGGGGGCATGATTGAGTGCTCGATCGCTATTGAGCGGCTGCGCACGCTCGATAGCGCTCACGCTCTATTAGACACCCGCACGTAACGTGGGATTGCACGCGGCGAGCACGCGATGAGGAGGCGTGGCGAGGATGCATATCTGTTGTTCGATCGCATGATCGAACGACTGAGATTTCAAGAACATGAATGAGCATTGCGCTTGAGGAGGCGAGCGGGTGCGCACACGTCGCCCCCACTACTCCCATGTTTGGACCTTTAGCGACGGATTTATCCGTCACTAAAGGTCCTGAATTAATGTTTTTCAAATTAAAAAGACCAAATTGCCCTCACTCCTTGCAACAATAAAAGGAGACCCCTTCCATGCAAAATTGGCATCCCTTCCTTCTCTTCTCTCCCTCTCCAAAGCTCAAGAGAAGCTTGTCCCACACCCGGGATGCTCCTCGAGAGATAAAGTCAAATTTTCACCCTCATTTTGAAAGTCGATCCCATAACGACGACGACGTGCTACCCCGTTCTCGTTCCTCCTTCCTCATCCTCCTTCTCACTCCATCCTCCATCTTCCAGGTGGCGTCTCGTCCGGCTCGTCCTCTAAGCGATCATCGAGAAGGATAACTTCTCTCTCCCATTCCTCTTTTCAGCTTTCTAGAGTAGAAATTTTCCTGCTTTCTAGTGTAATAGATTTCCAACTTTCTAGTGTAATTTCTCTCTGGTATTTATTATATAAACATTTTGAAATATTAAGTGCATGTTTATTCTCTCTCTCTCTCATTTATTCTGATTGTTAATATTGCTTCATTGTAATTACATCGCTTCTCTTTTCAACAAAAACCCTAAAAAAATATAATTGTGAATATAGATGACGTAGCCTCCTTGAGTTCGACCCAGGATTTTTATTCTAGTGCAAATTTTATTTGTTGAACACGAGTTCTTTACTTTCAAACTATGACGACAAGTTTTTTTTAAAACCAAATAGGATAGCGTAGTCCTTTGTAGCTTCAACACCAGGTAGTTTACTATATTAGCAAACCAAGGAAGCCCTGTATTGATAGTCAGAAGGTGCTCATCAGGAAAATGTTCCGTGATGGGTCCGGAAGGGTCGATGATCTTAGAAGGATGATGGGACAAGTGATTAGCTACCACGTTCTGTTTTCCCACTTTGTCGCGAATCTCGAGGTCAAATTCTTGCAACAGCAAGATTTAGAGGATTAATCGAGGTTTCGCGTCCTTCATCACAAGGAGATGCCTCACAGCTGTGTGATCCGAGTAAATGATAACACAAGAACCCAGGAGATAAGATCTGAATTTTTCCAGGGCAAATACTACGGCTAGCAACTCTTTCTCAGTAACTGTGTAGTTACGCTGAGCGTCGTCAAGTGTCTTGCTAGCGTAGTAGATGACCACGGGTTTCTTGTCAATTTTCTGCCCAAGTACTGCTCCTACAACGAAATCAGATGCATCACACATGATCCCAAAGGGTTGAGACCAATCAGGGGACTGTAGGATTGCGGCTTGGGTAACTCGACCGTGGAGGATTTGAAATGCTTGAATTCATTCCTTGGATATTTCAAAAGGTACATCCTTAGAGAGTAGAGAGGTTAGGGGGCACACGATTTTCGAGAAATTAGGAATAAATCGATGGTAAAAATCAACATGCCCTAGAAAAGATCGGATGTCCTTGATCAAGCTAGGCATAGGGAGTTTGGAAATCAAGTTCACCTTGGCTCGATCGACTTAGATGCCTTTTTATGAAATAAGGTGTCCCAGGACAATTCCTTCCGGCACCATGAAATGGCTCTTTTCCCATGAAAGAACTAGATTCATGTCAATGCATTGCCTGAGGATTTGGACTAAGTGTAGAAGACAGTCGTCAAATGATTCTTTGAAAACTAAAAAGCCATCCATGAAGTCTTCCAGATAATCATCTACCATATCTGAGAATATGGCAAGCATGCACCGCTGAAAAGTAGTAGGTGCATTGCAGAGATCGAACAACATCCTTCGGAATGCATACGTCCCGAAGGGGCAGGTGAAAGTGGTCTTCTCTTGGTCCTCAAGATGGATTGCCACCTGGTTATAACCAGAGTACCCATCCAAAAAGCAGAAGAACCTATTTCCCACTAGTTTCTCGAGGATCTGATCAATAAATGGTAGTGGGAAATGATCCTTCTTCGTGGAGGAATTGAGTCTTCTATAATCAATGCAAACTCTCCACGAGTTTACCACATGATTTGGTATGACTTCTTCGATTTCAGTCATGATAACAGGAAGTCCTGCCTTCTTAGGCACAACCTGGATTGGACTCACCCACCGACTATCGGAGATTGGGTAGATGATCCCTACATCTAACCACTTAATGATCTCCTTTTTCACGACCTCCTGCAGATTAGGATTTAAACATCCCTGCATCTCACGTGAAGGTCGTATGCCCTTTTCAGTATAGATACGGTGTGTGCAGTAAGAGGGGCTGATACTAGTCAAATCATCGAGAGTCCATCCAATGGCTCTACGATGTTGTTGGAGAATAGTAATTAGATGAGATTCCTGGTCAGGTGAGTCTGGAGTTGATAATCACAGGAAACGTTTGATTGGAACCCAAAAAGACATACTTCGGATGGTCGAGAAGAGGCTTGAGTTCCAGAATGGGGTTATCAGCAGCAGCGGGTGGTTCAGGGTGTGTGTCAGGAGCAAGGGAAGGAGTTATGGGTGTATCTAGATCAGAGTCAGTCTCCTCTGATTGCGGGTTTTGATCTTCTTGTGGTTGATCGAGAGTAATTAGGTTGTCCTCGATATACGGTTCATCAACCACGACCTTGATATCACATATTTGTTCTATAACACTGCAATTATTCCCTTGTAAGCCTTAAAGATGTCAATTTTCAGTGTTTGGTTCCTGAATTTTAGTTCAATTTGGCCCTCCTCATAGTTTATATTGGCCCTAGTAGTGGTCAGAAAGGGTCTCCCTAGTATAATTGGTGTATCCCTTGGGTTTTCAGGTGCATCCACGTCCAAGACTATAAAATCCATCAGGAAATAGAAATTCCGTACCCTAACTATGACATCCTCGAGTACTCCTTTAGGTGACTTAATAGATCGGTCAGCCAACTGCAATGTCACCTCTGTCGGTTTAAGCTCAGATTCTTCAAGGTGGTCAAGGAGGGATGTAGGTATTAGGTTTATGGAGGCACCTAAATCTAATAAGGCTCTGTCGAATTGGGTATCACCAATGGTACATGAAATCAGGGGAGTACCTGGGTCTTTAGCCTTAGGTGGGAGTTTGCTCTAAATTACAGAGCTGGCTTGCTCTGATAGTACAATCGAACTCCCACTTTTGGTTCGCGACTTACAATTGGGTGTACATACGTCTTTCAGAAATCGTGCGTAAGCTGGTATGTGGTAGATTGCATCCATTAAGGGGATGTTTATATGGACCTGTTCAAAGAGCTTTACCAGATCCTCCTCAGGAGCCACGGGTTTGGTTATCCTCTTCCCCTTGTCAAGGCCTTGGGAAATGGAACCTTGGTTGGTTCCTCTAGAATAGGTCCAGGTTCTTGATCTAGGACAGGGGTATCCTGGATAACTATCCTAGGGCTTGGGTTCCTACTAGTCTTGGAGTGGCTTGGATAAGGTGGGTCATGAGTTGTTTTACCACTACGGGTTGTTACAGAGTTTAGTCTTGCCTGGTTTTGGTTTGGAGTTGGTATAATAGGTGGCTACTATTGAAATCCCGCATAAGATGTCGAAGCTTCCATCCTGTCGGGTGATGAAACAAAAGGGGCCTGATAAATCATGTGGGTGTGGCCTGGATTTGGGTTCATAACACACCTCTGGTTTAGCATGTTATTTGGATTCGACAGAGGTTGCAAAGGGAGTGTGCCAGGTTGGTAGGAATTCGCCATCTGGGCGAGTTGATTGTGAACCTCTGTGATCTCTTCCTTGTGCTATTTTTGCATTGCCGCATTCGTCTTCTAAATGTCAGCCAGATTTGAAGGATAAGAGTCATTTGATCTGCTTGGGTTGGCCTAGATTGATAGGTGGGGTCAGGCCGAGGCTGAGGCGGCTGATATGGACGAGGAGCTTGTGGACGGGGTTGATATGGTGGTCTTTGATTCTAAGTATTTCCTGCCCACAAGAAGTTGGGACAATTCCACCATCCAGGGTTATAGGTATTGGAGAATGGGTCATTCTGGATGAAGTTGAGGTCCTCGTAGGTCTGAGGAACCTCAGGAAAATTGGAATATGAGGGTTTAGAGTTCCCCCAACTAGAGTAGGCCAGATCAGAGTTTCCTCCGGTCCTAGGTCAGATAGGGGTGGATACGGGTCCATCCCCTGAGAAGATCAGTAATAGATGTTCTGCACAGTTTCCCTTCCAAGAGGTGGCTGTGCAAACGGGTTTTGCATAGAGGTGGCTCGCTGCAGATGTCGAGTCAGCTCGTCCACCATCTTCTCGATGATAGAGACATTGTCTAACCGACTGGTCATCAGTTCCAAGTCTATGGGTGCGGATAGGCCCTGCGTCTCGTGTGCTCCCCTTGGATTCGTCGATGCGTGGGCATTCGCTCAGTCGAATAAGCCCATGGAGTCATTATTGATGGAGTTCTCGCACATATTCTCGAGAATCTCCACACAGTGTCTTCGTGTTGACCCATGATATTTCCTCCGTAGGTTGCATAGACGAATAAGAGAATGTCTTCAGATAATCCCTGGTAAAAAGATTGGACTTGTTCCCATTTAGGAACTTCGTGATGGGGGCACTTTCGCATGAGATCCAAGAAATGGTCCCATGCCTCATGAAGAGGTTCTCTAGATTGCTAAGTGAAGTGTGTGATCTGGTGGCGCAAGGCATTCGTCCGACCAACTAGGAAGAACTTTTTCAAAAATTTGGACTGTAGTTCAACCCACGTGTTGATTGGACGCATTTGAGTCTGATACCAATGAGTTGCCTTGTCCATGAGAGAGAAGGAAAACATCTTCATAAGAAGAATATCCCGATTTTGTACATCTGACCCGAAGGTCTAGGCCAGATGTTTGAGTTGTTTGATGTGATGGAAGGGATCCTTGGAGTTAAGCCCATGAAACTTTGGGATAGCATGAATCATGTTGGGCTTGAGTTCGAAATTAGAACCTCCATCCGGGATTTGGACTCGAGGTTCAATCGCCATCGCAGCGGGATTATAGTGATGTCGGATCATAGGAGCTGTGGTAGGTTTACAAAGTTTTGAAATAGATCATTCAGGCGCTGGAGTTGGTGTTCAAGATTGTTCTTTTCTTCAACTGGTTGTGCCATGATGATGGAAGAAGGAGAATTAGGTTCTGATGAATCAGAGGAGATGTCCATGTGGTGGGGTTGCTGCACAAACATGGATGTCGAGGCTTGGCCTCGGCGGGAGTGGATTGCTAAAGGAGGTCTTAAGGATGGTCTCATGACCTCCTACCAAACATGCAATGATGGTTTAGATGAGATTAGAATGTGCTGGATCCAATCAAGACACCCAAAAAATTTGGATGACTATAGAGGTTCGGGGCGGATGATACCCCTTAGTCAGAAAAGCAGTCCACCTGAGAAATACCTGGGTAGCTAGAGAGGGAGAGTCCCGCAAAGACCCCTACACGGTAGAGTGTCCCCACGAGTTACAGGGTTTCCCCCACCTGACCTCTCTTGTCACTGAGATTCCAGGTAGACCAGAATGGGGACCTTGACCTCTTAAGGCTACCACTTTTATTTAAGATCAAAGGTGCTTAGGGTTCCACTTGAACTTTAGATGTTTTGAGTGCAAAAGTGACCTAATTTCAAGGTTGGTTGACCCAACAAGAAGTCAACTTCACCTATTCATCCTTTGAGAGCTTTTAGGTCCTTTCTTTTGGGGTTCAAGTGAAATTAAGAGCTTGATTTTTAGGGTTTCTCTTGAATACATCTTTTCAATCATGGTTTAGGCACACCTCTTTTTGGAAAATTGATTCTTGCTTAGAAAGATGTGTCTCTAAAACCCTAAATTGGAATCCTTAATTTTGCTCTAATTGTGGTCCAATTTAGTTGCCATAGATATGGTATCTAGGGCTCAATTAAGAAGGTGGTAGCCCTAGTACCTTAAATGGATGCACAATTCAATATTTGTTGAAATCAAAATCAGGCAACTTGCGTGAATTAACTAAATATGGAAAGCAGGTAGCCCTAAATTGATTTTCACTTTGTTTTCCTTTTCAGAATGAGGGGATTAAGAGAAAGGGCTAATCAAAGATTACCTGTCCCGGGTGTGGTTGTTGTGCGGCTGTCTTCTTTTGAATCTTCTCCCATGAAACAGTCACAACAAAAGAGACAGATCAAGTTAGTATTGAATCAGAAATTGTGAACAAGATTTCTAAATCGCCCGTTGCTCCCCGGCAACGGTGCCAAAATGTCTTCATGAGTCAAAGTCAATGTAAAAATCAATGCATTGTAGTATAGTTGAAATCGCTCGAAAGCAAATGGATTTTATTACTCAAAGTTTTAAATCCGAGGTCGAACACAGGGAGAAAATTGGGGTCTAAAAATCAAGAACACAACTTTCAAATTTGATATAATATACAATGAAAAAATGGAGTTATAATGCAAGAAATGTAAATAGATCCACAAAATATCAATGTATGTAGAAGCACAAAAAATATGGACGTCTGATTTTGAAAATCAGATGTCTTAAATATCATATTGCTACAGTGCTTGTTCTGTCTGTGATCCCTATCTCTGTCTCTAATTTCCTTCTTTCTTTTCTTTCTTCTGCTCTCGGCCCTTGTCTTCTTCTTCTTTCTTCTCTGATTACTTCTTTCCTTCGCTTTTGGCCCTTATCTTCTTCTTCCTCTTCTTTCTCCTTTCCTTTTGTCTCTGACTTCAGCTCCTCTTCTTTAGCTTTGCCTTCACCTTCCTTAGCTTCTCTGGCTACTGCCCTTCCTTCCTTGGCTTCCTCTTCTTCTCCTGAGAGCAAAACCTATCCTTACCCTCCCCCGCGAACTCTCTTCTACCTTTTCTCTTAGGCTCGCTCTCCCAGAGCCTTCTCGGGCTATCGGGTTGGGTAAGCGTGCCTGGGACCAGGCCCACCGATGTGCGTGGTGGGCGAGGAGTGCACAGGCTAGTCGGGTATATGGGTCAGGGCCAGGTCCGCGGGAAGTGGGGTCATGGACGAGGCGGTGGGCGAGTGGGACCTCACCTCGTGGTCAGGAGGCGATATGCCCTTGACACTTTTTCACTTTATATCGCTGCACCCGCTCCTACACTTCCAAGATGGGACTATGTTGTCCTACTTTCTTCGTAGGTGCCCGCAGCAGATGTCTCTTCTAATTGCTGCAGCTGTGTGGTCATTCACTACCAATAGCTAGGCTGAAGATGTGCGCAAAGGGAATCCGCGTGACCTGGGCCCTGGAGCCTAATGCCTGGTGTCCTGGATGAAGCTTCCAAGCAAGCTTCGTGCTCCGTCAATGGCGGAAAAGGCCTGAACCCTGTCAACAAGAAAATAGCCTTGTGGCCTCATCAGAACACCCACAGAGCTTCTCCTGAACACGGTGAAGGTGGTATGGTGGTCGGCGTGGCACGGGGTGGCATGAGCGTGCGTGCCTAGGTCACCTTATGGGTGCGAAGGTAAGTGTGTTTGGGGGGCGTTCTGGGGGCTTGGCATAGTGAGTGGAGTGAGGGGTTAGGGTCAATGAGGTGTGGTGGTGCTCATGAGGTAGTTGGCAAGGTGGGTGGAGGCATGGAGCGGCGGGAACACCTCGTCGGACGTCTGACCAGAGGTGGAGAAGGTGACGGTGGTGTGCGAGCGTCGAGGTGTAATAGTAGAAATAAATGATAGAAAAAGGATGAGAAGAGAGAGAGGACTTAACTGAATATGGATGGAGGAAGGGGGATGTAGAAGAGGCGGCCGGCTCATACTACCGTTGTCGGAAACGAACGACCCAATGGGAGGTGGACGGTGACGAGGAGGAGGTTGTAGGGGCATCGGCTGGTGCGACATGACGCGGACGAAGGGGATAAAGGGAACTCTGCCACTGGTATTATGGCAGAGGGATGAGAGAGAGAGAAAAGGATCACCGGAGCTTGCTGGGTTGTTGACCGGAGGGGAAGAGAGGAATTGGGGGGTATCTCAGGCTAATTTCAAGTTTAGGGGGTGCAGAATTCTCTCGGCAGGCTTTTATAGGCCCTAACAGGAGGTCTTACGCTGTCGCCGGAGATGAAAGGTCAGAGAGACCCAAATCTCTCATGCGTTTGCATGAGAGATTGGGTAGGACATAGGGCCTGATGATGGGTTCACATGAGAAGAGATTTCTCAGAGAATCTCCCTTTCAAATTTGAAAGGGATTCTTTGAGAAATCAAGGAGTTCTTTCCCATGATTCATCATTGAAGTAGGATTCCCTCCGCTGTAATGGTGGAGGGACCTAATTGCAAAGAATGATGAGAAAGTTAGGGAGGCTTTTGTAGAGGTTTTCAAAAGTTTGGCGTAGAAATGTAATTAGGCTGGACCTATTTGCAAAGTAGGTCAAGGTGAATTCCTCTTAGGTCCAAATTTTGGTACAAACCTAATTTGGACCTAACGAATCTAATGGTGAAGTTGAATTTTGGGTTTGACCATGTTGACAGGGAAATTTACATAAAAACCCAATTTAGGGCAAACATTTGATTGAGACCCCAATTTAGGTCAAAATAGGTTCTAAGGGCCAAATTGAAGGTTCTAAACCATAGAGAATTTTTTTTTAGAGGATTTAGGTGAATTTTATCCTGACCAGAACCTTGTTAAATTAAGTAGGTCTGTTTTAGGGTTACAAGAAGTCATTTAAATCCCAGATTTCACATGAACCCTTTTCTGTTTGAACCAACCCATTTTTTATCTTGTTAAGACTATTTGACTTGTGTTTAACCCATGAGAAATCCTGTTGTTGCACTACAATGGCAAAATTGTAGTTTTACCTCTTGTTTCTTACTTTTCTTTCAGAAGGGTTATTCATTGAGTTAGGACCTCCATTTGGTTATGTAGGAGCTTTTGTTCTCTTTTCTGGGTAAAAATGAGCTAGTTAGGGCTCATGATGGTGTTCCCATCAACGCCTATCAGCATGTCACCGTTTCGTCTGGTGTATGGAAAGGCATGCCATTTACTCGTAGAGATTGAACATTAGGCATTTTGGGCTATCAAGCAGTGTAATTTGGATTTAAGTTTAGCTGGAAAGACTAGGAAACTCCAACTATTTGAGTTGGAGGAGCTTAGAAATGATGTGTACGAGGATGCCAAGATCTATAAGGCTCATACCAAAGCTCTTCATGACCAATTGATATCCTGCAAGAGCTTTGAGCTAAACTAGAAGGTTTGGCTCTTTGATTCTTGACTTAAGCTCTTTCCCAGCAAACTTAGGTCAAAATGGAACGACCCGTTCATCGTCGATCAGATATTTCCAAATGGAGCTGTTTAGATCTCTGACCCAAGAACGGGTAATTCTTTTAAAGTCAACGATCAACGTCAGAAGCCTTTTGTTGACCGTATTATTCCAGAACCCATCTCAGACACGGTTACTCTAATCATATCGTGATTTCTTTGGCTGGACTTCACCTAGCTGATGGCATTAAACTCAACACTTGTACAGTCTGACTCAGAGCTGACCCGAGCATCATATACAGGTGATATCTTCTTCATTCTACCCTACTTCTCATGCATTTTATTTTCAATGAGGACATTGCATCAGATAGGCATGGGGGTGGATTTATTTATGAATCATTTTGTCAGCTCTATGGAATTCTTGTAAATTCTACTTAATTTTTCTCTTTATTAAAAAAAATGAAAAAAAATTTGAATTAGGAAAGAATAATTGGCCATTAGGATTTTTCAACCTTAGGGAATAATACAGTAGGATCTGAACACGTAGACCCTTCAGGTCATCGGGTTTAATTAGCCTGGGTGTCCACTAAAATGTGGACTTGTTTCTTGAGTCCTCGCGATTCTAAATTCATATTTTAATTGGTTAAATAAGTCGAGGTGATAAGTACATGACTTATCAACCTATTCTCTGATTTGAGGGTATGGCTGGCAAGTTATCGTGGGTAATAGCCCATTGGTAGGTTGTCCAGAGCCCAGTCACACGACCATTCTTTTCCTACTGCCTTTAGGTAAATCTTAGATTAGGGAAGCCACCTACTTAAAGAAAGAAAAGAAAAAAAAATCCAAAAAGAAAAAAAAATAGAAAAGGAGAAAGGAAAAGAAAAAGAAATAACCCACACTTCACCGCACGAGTATGGTTGGCAAGTTATCGTGGGTAACAGCCCATTAGTAGGTTGTCTAGAACCCAACTCAAGAAATGCACATATAATTCCAAGACACTTAGGAGGAAGCAGAGAAGTAGAATAAGCTGGGGTACATTGGGTTTGCCCTTGTGTTGACCCTATAAAAATAAAAGTAGGGAGAAAGTTACCGGTCGAATAGATACACCTTTAAGCAGAATTTCTTTTCATGATCACCTAGGGGCGTAGAAACCCGAAGTCTGTTCTAGTCACCTATCAGTAAGTCTATCACATTTCACACAAAGATGCTTAGAACTTAGGCTTCTCTTTGAGTCTTGGGTGGGTTGAGTTGCCGTAGAAAGCTGCTCCGAATCCCTAAACTCAAAAATCCAAAAAAATTAGAAAAGAAGAAAAGAAGAAAAAGATCCTTCTTTGAATAAGGTGAGGGCTTGAGGAGGTCTGCATTTTGGCAGACACCCAGGCACTGTTGTGTCTTAGTAGTTCAGGTCGTAGTTGAAATCTCTAAGTTTTCAAAAATAACTATTGCCTAAGAAATCTGACCTAATTTTCTTATAAATAGCATGTAGTTTTTCTAGGGACTAGCAAAAGATAGGCATGTGGGTGTGATTTAAACACGTTTATATCACATAAACTTCTATTTATGCATGTTCTTAGGTGTAGAGTTGCATCATACATTATAAATATTGCATCACATGCATCATCTTGCATTTAGGTTAGATTGTGTAAATTTTAGGTTAACTTCTCCTTTTTATGGTCAGGGAATAGGGCAATAATTATTCGGGGCCTCGGATTGAAGATTCAACCATACGGATCTGATCAGGGCTACAATTGGAGTTCAACGACTCGAAGATCGCCCTAATCTGACTTTCGTAGTATCAATTATTGTCCAAGGAAGATTAGAGATCAAGGGACAAGATGGTGTAAATCCACACTTCAGATGATAAATCCGACCTCATGGATGTGTTCGTATTGATGATCGCAGCCCAACGACATGAAAATCGATGCAATCCGACATCAGTGGCATCATCTGTGGGACAAAGAAGATGAACGACCAAGATGGTGCCACGTGGTGCCATCTCAGCTGCCCAAACTGACCAAAGTCAATCGCTGTCCTCTCGCGTTCGTCAGATCTAGGCTGTTGGATCTTGATCCAACGGCCATAAACGTGCCATGTCGCCCACTCTCTCTCCTCTGGCGCTCTCATCATCTGAAGGTGTAGGCGAGGCGAGATCTCAACTGTTGGATCTTAATCCAACGGCCAAGGATGCGTGAACGTTAAATTGAAAGCTCACCTCAAGTGGAAGTGCAGCGCAACAGGAGAGCGCCTCTTTGCGAGCGAAGGGCGTGAGTTTGATCCACACTTCGCTTCAAATCAAGCAGACACGTAGATCCGGCTCAATTGAGCCATTGGATGGAGATCAAGCGGCGGTGAAGGTGTCATGTGGCATGCCCAGATGATAGGAGCACGAACACACCATCTGACATGCTTTTGTGAAAGCGAGTGTGTCCTGAGTCTTTAATCTTCGATCCAACGGTGATGAAGGAGGCTGCGTCGCCTCTTAATAGATGTTGAAGGAGATCAGGCACAGCACGTTTAAGCTGACCGATTTCATGATCGAACGGCTGATAACACATGTATGTGGTTATGCGTTGGGCGCAAGGAGGCGAGGGGGTGTGTGCACTTCAACCACGATGGGGCTTTAGTGACGAATAAATGCATCACTAAAGACCCCTAATTTATTGTTTTGAACTTGAAATGACCTTTTTGCCCCCAACCCCTACACCTATAAAAAGGCCTATGCCCCCATATTTCAATCATCCCTTCCTTGACTTCTCTCCCTCTCCAAAGCTCTAAAGAAGCTTGTCCTAAACCTGGGATGTTCCTCTGAAGTCAAAATCAAAGTTTTCTCTCCCCTGATTCGGAAGTGGATCCCGTGATGACAATGACACCCAGCCTCACCCCCTGGTTCTTCCTACTCTGTTCTTCTTCTTCCATCTTCATCCTCAGTCTTCCAGGCATCGCCCCATTCGGCTCATCCTCCAAGCAGCTGTCGAGGAAGATAACTTCTCTCTACCTTCTTTTTATTGCTTTCTAGAGTAGATTTTCCCGCTTTCTAGCTGTAGAATTTCCCACTTTCTAGTTGTAAAGACATTTTCCAAGCTTATTAAAGTGATTGTTCTCTCTCCCTATTAGTGTTCATATCTAGTTCCTTGTAATTATCCCACTTTCTAAACAAAAGCAACAAAAAAGTATATAACCATGGAATTCAAATCGACGTAGCCTCCCTGTGTTCGACCCAGAATTCTTTCGAGTTTCGATAATTTATCTATTGACATATTTCTTCCCAAATCATACTACATGGACAAGTTTTCAAAACTCAATCCCATTTTCATAGATTTTCCGCTCCAACAAGGCGCACGGTCGCACCTCACCTCCACGCGACAAAGCAACACTTTAGCCAAACAGTGAAGCGCTCGCTCCGCAAATGAGAGGCGCTGGTTTGAGCCTCGATCTTCCGTGCTTGCTCCCGCATCGGCTAAATTGGACCGCTCGATGTTGATAGAGCAGTCGAGATGACACACGTGCGCTGGACGACGATGCGCAACCGCACGTCAAGGCAAACACGCTCCATTTGGAGCACTCATTTAAGTCGACTGGCCACAGCAGTTGTTGTCTGATCGTTGCGATTGCGAGGTGAGTGCGATTCAAATTCATGAAGGCGCAATCTGCGGGTGCCCCCAGCTGTGGGATGGATCATCCAACAACTGCTAGCAAGCGTGCGATTTGAATGCAAGCAAGAGCGTGCTTCCTCCTTACGATCTCAGCCATCCACGCCTGATCCAACGGCTGGAGATGTTTGTGCGCTATGCCAGTTGCAGTTGCACCTCCTAACGCCAGCCAAGTGCATGAATGCTCTAGCAACACCCCTATGGGTCTTAAGCGACATTTTAAGTGTCACTGAAGACCCGTGTGTGCAAAAGACCTCCATTTCTCCACTATACAAACCCCATGACCCCTCCCCTTCTAAACCATCTCTACCTACTCTACTTTCACCTACTCCTAAGCTCTGGTAGCCTACCAAAGCTCCATTAGAGCTTATTCCCAAGCTCCAAAGGCCTCCTATTAGTGTAATGTTCATATACCCCACCAAATATTCATCCTCCATCTCACCACCTTCATAGGAAGCCTCGGAGCCTTCCTCCTACCTCCATTACGCTAAAAGATCGCCTCCATCTCATCATCCCCATTCCAGAGCCTTGGTGATGCATTCCTCTACCCAGCATCCTCCTGCATCTTACCTCCATCGTCCAGCACCTCACCTCCTTCATCCAAGCTGCCGCCAAGCGCCGTTGTCTCACCAAACAGCCAATTTGGGAGATTTCTTCTCACCCCTATCTCTTTTGTATTTCTTAGCTTATTGTAATAAACATTTGCATGATATATCAGATTTGTTTCCATCTGATTTTGTGACATTATCTTGCCTACATCTTTATTGCAAAAATAAACGAAAAAAATCACAAAACCCTAAAACCTCAAAAGGAAACAAAATGAAGTGCGGATTTCAACAAAAGTAAACATTGCCTCCCTGTGTTCAACCTAGGACTCCCTTGTAGTTTCAATTATAAATTGTATTTGATAACGCGTTTTGTGAGCTATGACGATGGGTTCTTGAAACCCTAATTTCACTTCGCCAAAACCCGTTCATTATTTTGGCATCGTTGCCAGGGAGGTAATGGAATTTCCTTTCTTGTTTTCTATGTTTCTTTGCATTTGCTTATTATTAAACCTGCTTGCCTCTGATTTACTGTCTTGCTGGTACCCTAGCAAGGAGATCTGAGTGTAGTAGACTGGAGTAAAGTGTGAGTAGAGTAATCTGTAAGTGCCCCCACATTCCCCCCCACTAGTTTCATTTCACCACATCAATACCAAGACCTAATCTACTTAGGTGTTTGCCTAAACCCTAGGATAGAATTTGTTTGTCTTGTTTGTCACCTCCACTCATCTCATCCTCGCATATTATAAAAAGAAATAAAAAGATACTTCTTGTGGGACAAACCATCATACACACTACATACACCCACATTTGAGGCACATAACCTAACTTGATTTTTATCTACTCAACCAGGATTCCGACCTATGGAATTGGTACACCAATTCAACACATAAAGGAGTACAAATCATATTAGGTTAATCACCTTTTTGTGTGCCCTAATCGGTGGTGCATCTGGGTCAGTTGATTGAATTGTTTGAGCTGCACCACCTAATCTAAAAGGAAGTCATTATGTAGCTGGCACAAAGGATTCAATAATTAGGTCAAACCAGGCACTTTATATTTTTCTAGATTTGTAAAGGAAAATACTTGAACTCGTGATTTCAAACTAAGTTTGCCTCCAGGACATTTGGTTGAATATGCCTAATATTTGAACCCTAAAAGCTACTAAGCAAGATTTGAACCCTAAAACTCATTTCATTATCAATAATCTTTCTTGAAAACTTTCTGGTTGTGCACAAACACACTTTTTCAACGAATCATTAAGGGAACAACCCATTACGGGCCCATCACATTCATAAAGCACTAAATATCCCAAGCCTAACTAAAATTGATTAGACGTTAGCCATAAGGACTGATTTTCTCTTCAGGGCCTAGATTGAGATTGTTTGCGATTAACCTACTTATACTAGTCAATCTGATGTCTAGCTAGGGGAGTAGCGTCAAACGACCCTGACTAGGGGGTACATTAGGATATGGAGGCGCAAGCCAAAGGAAGAACCTTCTCCCTAATCCCTCCTTCTAACTGGTTGGATTGGCTGGATACAAGTATAGTAAATTGTCTATAATCTTAAGGGAGATTCTGAGAGTTTGTAGACCTTTAGGCTACCCAACCTAAGAATAGGCTTATATTTTTGTGTTGCAGGGTTCCTTCTCTTCCCTGTCCTTCCAACTTCCTTCCAGTGTATGCTTGGAAGGAGGTCATTAAACCCTCATTTGGAAGGACCTTTAGATCATTCCCGGAGGCAGAGGTTGAGTATAGCCAAGCAGATCCAATGGCTGATCAACAACCACCTCCCCTGCCCCGAACCAGCAGGAGCTGATTCAGAGGAAGTTGGAAGAATTGTAGTAGATGCAGCAATGGTTCCAATGAATGAATGGTTAGGGCACTCGGCCCTTGAAGGATTTCTATGATTCTTCAAGCTATGCGAAATGTCCCGATGTCATGATTCCTGCTAAAGACTAGAAATCAAGCCCCAAGTCTTAAGTTTCATTAAGCATTTCCATGGGCTTGGCTTGGAGGACCCATTCCAGCACATGGAGGATTTGACCACTTTGGTTCAAACCACCAAAGATAGGAATGTGAACGAAGAGCAGATGATCATGAGGCTCTTTCCCTATTCTCTCAGGGATAAAGTCGCACATTGGTACCAAACCATTAGAAGGCTAATAGAAACATGGGCTGCTCTTAAGTCGGCTTTCCTAAAGAAATTCTTCCCAATCAGTTGGACAATGCCTTGCGACCGATGATTACCACTTTCGCCTAGCAGCTGGGGGAATAGTTTCATGGTGCCTTGGAGCGATTCCAGGAACTTTTGAGGAAGTGTTCACACCACGAGGTGCTGTAATGGCAACTGGTGCAGATAATATATCACGGCTTGGTCTAACAACTCCATATCATGTGGATGCCTCTTACAAAGTTAATCTCCTCAATAGGGATGCAGATAGCGCATACGACCTGTTTAAGGAAATGAGCGAGAATTCAATTAATCATGCCTCCATGGATGCCATCAACCGGTCCCAACAACCCAAATCAAGTGCTAATGAGATCCAGGATTCTCATTCATTTGACATGGAATTGATTTGTAACAAGCTTGATAAGGTGGACTTCATTGCTAAAAGAATGGAAGAATGGATGTCTGGGAATTCGGGAAACACGTCTACACCCACTCAATTTTAGAATTCGGGATTCCATTCCTCACGAGCTCCCACAGGGTGAGACTTCGTGAACCAACTTGAATCGGCTCAACCTATAAGCCCGGATTTCTTGGAACCTTATGGGTTCCAAATTGGGGCCTTTGATCCCAGTTTTTCTGATCCTTCCTTCTCTCCATCCTTGCCCTGTGAGGATGCGTATGCAATACAAGAGAATGCTAGGTCCAACCCATATTCCAACACTTATAACTCAGGTTGGAGGAACCACCATAACTTCTCTTGGAAAAGTCAGGGAAATAGACCCAAACACGACCCAACAACTATGCACCTTAGAGACCTATGGGTCAAGGTCAGGTATACACCCAGTTGCCCCTAAGACCGGTTACTCAGCCACCTTGGAATGCCCAATAATCTGCAGGGTAGGCTGATTTAAACCAGCAGATGGTAGAAATGCAAGGGTCCATGCTTCAGCTTATGTAGCAAATGAAGACATCATCGAACAACTTGCAATTTGGGTTTATTGCTAACTCTTGACAACCCGGATGTCTACCATCCCAACCCGTACCCAACCTGCGCAATGTGCAAAATCAAGGCAATAGAGTCCAAGGGTACTAAAATCAAAGGGACCCACACGCACATGCTCAGGTGGTTGAGAAGGGTCCCTCCTCTTCTTCTTCTGGATACATGACCAATCAAGGCCCTCCAATCTTCACTAACCCACCTCAAGACCTGAACCCTTATGCCTTTGCAAACTCCGTCACCTTAAGAAGTGGAAGGCAGACCCAGGACCCTAAGTTACCTTCTAGAAGCCAAAACCCTGGGGAGCTTGAGAGAGAAAAGGAGGAGATTGAAGAAGACAATAAGACCCAGGGATCGAAAATTGAAGATACCACCCACATCCCATTCCTTGAAGCCTTATTGAAAACCAAGAAGAAGAAAACCTTAGAGAGCAACGAGGAGCTCTTGAATTTATTTAAGAGTGTGGAGATCAATATTCCGCTCCTCGATGTATTAAGCACAACCCGGCTTATGCTAAATTTTTGAAAGATCTATGTACCCAAAAGTGTAAGCTGAGAGAACCCACTCCGAGGAAGGTGATTCTCTCTGAGCAGGCAAGTTCTGTTATCTGGCATCACCTTCCTCAAAAGAAGAAAGATCTAGGTGCCCCCTTGATTTCATGCATCATTGGGGAGTACACTTTTGATAGGGCACTGTTGGATCTAGGTGCATCCATCAACCTAATCCCTACCTCGCTTTATGAGAGGTTTGGGTTAGGCGAACTTAGGCCAACCTCAGTAATGCTACAACTAGCGGACCGTTCGGTCACCACACCAAAGGGCATTATTGAGGATGTAATCGTCAAGGTCAAGGACTTCTATTTTCCCTTAGATTTCTTGGTTCTTGACATGGATGTACCTAACGATTTGAGGAACACATCCATCATTCTGGGGCGCCCGTTCCTAGCTACAGCCAAGGCCAACATAAATTGTGAGAGCGATAGTATGGAAATCACCTTTGGAGATAGGAAGCTAACTCTTGATATTTTCAAGGTGATAAAAGGATTTGAGGATTGTGGATTCATTGAGGAGCTCAAGGATCACGATTTTAATGTTGAGACTTGTACGATGATTAGTGTACTTGAGGACTCCACTAGCTTTAGTGAACCCAACCCACAACCCTCCATGGCAGACCTGCCACATCCTGAAGAGGCTGTTGATTTTGTTCATTCCTAGCCTCTTCCACTGGATCATCCTAATGAATCTTCATTAGCATTCTCCCTTCCCTCTATACTAAACCCACCTCAGCTAGAATTGAAACCATTGCCTAAAATTTTGAAATACAAGTTCTTAGGACCTAAGAATATTCTCCCTGTGATTATTAGTGCTGATTTGACTAAGGAGCAAGAAGTGAGATTTATTAAGGTCCTTGAGAAAAATAAAGATGCAATCGATTGGACCATCCACGACCTTAGGGGGATCGAGCCATTTACTGTAATCACCGTATTTTTATGGAAGATGGATCCTACCCTTATCGTGAAATGCAAAGGAGATTAAACCTGAATATGAGAGAAGTGGTCAAAAAGGAGATAATCAAGAGGCTCGATGCTGGAATTATTTACCTGATCTCGAATACTCCGTGGGATAGCCCCATTCAAATTGTACCCAAAAAGGGGGGGATAACCATTACAACTAATGAGAAAGGGGAATCCTTTACCACCCATTCAGCTTCTGCTTGGAGAGTTTGTATTGACTATAGGAAGTTGAACACAGCCACCAAAAAGGATCATTTCTCCTTTCCATTCATTGATCAAATCTTAAAAAGGTTAGCTGGGTAAAAGTACTTTTGCTTCCTAGATAGTTATTCGGGATATAACCAAGTCCCTATCCATCCCGAAGACCAGGAAAAGACAACTTTCACATGTTCCTATGGAACCTTTGCATTCCGTAGAATGCCGTTTGAGCTTTCCAATGCACCTGCATATTTTTAGAGGTGCATGCTGGCTATCTTTTTGGACATGGTGGGAGATTGTCTTGAGGTGTTCATGGATGATTTCTCCATTTTCGAAGATTCCTTCGAGTAATGCCTGGCTAACTTGGAATTGATCCTCTAGAGATGCATCAAGACACAGTTGGTCCTTAGCTGGGAGAAGATCCACTTCATGACCCGAGATGGCATTGTCTTGGGTCACGGGGTATTGAAGTTGATAAGGCTAAGGTCGATGCTATCTCTAGACTCCCTCCACCCACATCCGTAAAATAGATCCGCTCTTTCCTTGGGCATGTGGGTTTCTATAGAAGATTCATCAAGGACTTTTCGAAGGTTGCCCGACCCTTGAGCAACCTTATGGCCAAAGACACGTCATTCGAGTTTGATGAATCATGCCATAAAGCATTTGATTTATTAAAAATGGCAGTCACCTGTGCTCTGGTATTGAAACCACCAGTCTAGATAGCCCCATTTGAGATAATGGCGGACGCATCTAATTATGCCGTTGGGGCTGTCTATGGTCAGAAAATTGAGAAAATGCCCTCGGTAATCTGCTACACTAGAAAGACTTTGGACAAGGCCCAGAGGAATTACACTGTCACTGAAAAAGAGCTGATAGCCGTAGTTTTTGCCTTAAAAAAATTTAGGGCTTAACTTTTAGGTTCTTACGTTATCATTTACACCGACCACTTGACCTTGAAACATCTCTTGGACAAAAAGGATGCCAAGCCCTGGCATATTCGATAAATTCTGTTACTTCAAGAATTTGATCTTGAAATCAGGGACAAAGCCAAGGCACAAAATATAGTGGCGGATCACCTGTCGAGAATCCTAGTTCATTCTCCTCATCCATATATCCTTATCTTTGAAACATTTTTGGATGAGACTACCCTTACAGTCTCGGGTATCCGAACCCCCTGGTTTGCGGATATCATCAATTATTTGGCTGTTGGTCAAATCCCCTAGGATTGGACTAAACAACAATGGGACAGACTTATGTCTGAGGCCAAATATTATTTTTGGGATGATCTTGAGCTTTACCATATTGATGCTAACTAGATTATTCGCCGATGCATCCTAGAAAATGAGTTCCAAGCTATACTTGAGTTCTGCCAAGTATCTGCGTGTGGTGGACATTTTTCCAGGAAAAAGACAACGGCCAAAATTTTTCAATCCGGATTCTATTGGCCGTCGTTATTTAAGGATGCCCTGGAATTCTCAAGGTCGTGCGCTCGATGCCAGACACTCGGGAACATGGCTAAGAAAGACATGATGCCCCTAGACCCAATACTTTCTGTCGAAATTTTTGACATTTGGGGCATCTACTTCATGGGACCCTTCCCACCTTCATTTGGACACCAGTATATTTTGGTCATTGTTGATTATGTATCCAAATGGATTGAGGCAATCCCCACCCGGACCAATGACCACAAGGTGGTCATCGATTTTGTGAAGAAGAATATCTTTAGTTAGTTCGGGATTCCTCAGGCAATTATCAATGATGGTGGAACACATTTCACTCATGCCTAGTTTCAGAATTTATTGGGGAAATACGAGGTAAATCATCTGATTTCCACACCCTATCACCCACAGACGAACGGACAGGCCGAGGTCTCCAATCGGGAGATTAAAAACATTTTGTAGAAAATTATAAGGCTTGATGGGAAAGATTGGAACCAAAAGCTAGATGATGCTCTTTGGGCTTGCTGTACAGCATACAAAACGCTTATTGGTATGTCTCCATTCTGTCTAGTGTTTGGTAAGGTATGTCAGTTACCCATAGAGTTAGAACACCGAGCATTCTTGGCCATCAAGAATTGTAATTTCGACCTAGAGTTAGCTGGGAAGACCAGGAAACTCCAACGATTTGAGTTGGAGGAGCTTAGAAATGATGCCTATGAAAATGCCAGAATCTATAAGGCAAGGACTAGAGCTCTTCATGACCAAATGATTTCACGTAAGAGATCTTAGCCAAGCGAGTAGGTTTGACTTTTCGATTCTCGACTGAAGCTTTTCCCTTGTAAGCTTAGGTCAAAGTGGAACGACCCGTTCATTATTGAGCGGATTTTTCCTAATGGGGCCATCAAAATCTTTGACCCAAAGATGGGTAATTCCTTCAAAGTTAACGGGCAGTGCCTCAAACCCTTTGTTAACCATGTGCTCCCTGAACCCTTCTCGGACAAGGTTGCTCTCAACTTACCCTAACCACCATTGGCCGAACATCGCCTAGTTGAAGGCACTAAACTTAGCACGTGTAAAGGCTGTTTTGAGCTAACCAGAATCTCACGGAAACTAGGTGTTATTCTTCCAATTCTACTCTCCTACATGCTTTCATTTTAACAATGAGGACATTGCATTAGTTAAGCATGAGGGGGGTGGATATCTTATGAAATAATCTTTTTGTCAGCCATAACAATAATTTCCTATTATTTTATTTTAAAAAAATCGAAGTAGGAGAAGAAAACTTAGGCATTAGGAGTTGCAAACTTTAGGAATTGATACATTGCGAGCTGAATACTTAGACTCTTTAGGTCTTCGGGCTTAATTAGCCTGAGTGTCCACACGAATGTGGACTTAGTCTCGAGTCCTCGCCAAATAATTTTATTCTAATTTGGCTAATAAATTGGGGTGATAAGTACATGACTTATCAACCCGCCTCTGATTTGAGGGGACTTTAAGTCTAAGCATCTATACACTATTTGCAATGACTCACTTTTTGGCGGTTTCTTTAGAAATTAGGTAGGTAATGAACTTTCTAGGGTAGTATGGCTGGTAAGTTGTCGTGGGTAACAACCCATTGGCCGATTGTCCAGAACCCAGCTACTTGACCATACTTATTCTACTACTTTTAGGTAGATCAGGAAAGCCACCTACTTAGAAAAAAATGGTACTCAAAAATAAAAAAAAGAGAAAAAGAAGAAAAAATAGAAAAATAAACCACACTTCACCGCATGAGTAGGGCTGGTAAGTTGCCGTGGGTTACAACCCATTAGCCGGTTGTTTAGAGCCCAGCTCACAAAAATGCATAAATAATTCCAAAAACACTTAGGGAAGAGGCAGGGAAGTAGAATAAATTAGGGAGATAGACACTGGGTTCACCCTTGTGTTGACCCCATAAAAAATTTTAAAACTAGGGAGAAAGCTACTTTTTGGAAAAATAAACCTTTAAGCAGAAACTCTTAAGGTCACCTAGGGTCGTAGAAACCTGAAGTTCGTTTTAAAGGTTGCCTAGTGAGTCTTTCACTCTTTTCACAAGATGCTTAGCACTCAGAGTCCTTTTCGAGTCTTGGGTAGGTTGGGTAGCTATAAAAAGTTATCTTGAAACTCTCAAACTCAAAAAGTCCAAAAAAAAAAAGAAAAGAAGAAAAAGCAAAAAATGTATCTCCCCTTTTCAAATAAGACGAGGGCTTGGGTGTTCTGCATTCTGGCAGACACTCGGCATTGTTGAGTTTTTGTAACTAGGTCATGGGTTGAAAGTTTCTAAAGTAACCAACAAATCGTGCCTAAGTGATCAAATCCTAATTCTACTTTTATACATAGCATTGAGGTTAATTTTGCTAGGGACAAGCAAAATGTAAGCATGGGGTATGATAAACACACATGAATTCATCATAAAATGCTTATTTATGATAGTTCCTAGGTCGTTGATGGCAAAAAACTATGTGATCGAAGTTGGATTTGAAAAACCCATTGTTGTAGTTCGATTTGCGAAGTAATCCACCAATAGATAAAATTTTACTGAAATTCATAAAGAAATTCTTGGTTGAACACAGGGAGGCTACGTTGATCTTAAATCCGCGATTGTATTTTTTTTGTATTTTTGTTTGAAAGTGAGATAATTACAATGGAATTGATATAAAAAATGAGAAAAAGAGAGATAAAGAGAGAGAGAGAGAACAATCACTTGATAAAATAATACTATTTTTACAACTAGAAAGCAGGAAATGATTACAACTAGAAAGCAGGAAATTCTATTCTAGAAAGCAATAAAAAAAGTGAGAGAGATGTTATCCTCCTTGACGAATGCTTGGAGGATGAGTCGGAAGGAGCAATGCCCGGAAGACGGAGGACGGAGCACGAAGAAGGAGGACAAAGCAGGAAGAAGCGGGAATGGGGCAGCACGTCGTCATTGTCGCGGGATCCACTTCCGGAATGGGGGTGAGAAAACTTGGATTTGCCTCTAGAGTTGCATCCTGGGTGTGGGCAAGCTTCTCTTGAGTTATGGAGAGGGAGAGAGGTGAAGGAAGGGATGATAATTTCATAGGGTAGGTGTCTCCTTTTATAGTTGCAAGGATTGGGGGCAATTTGGTCATTACATAGTTAAAACATTAAATGAGGGGGTCTTTAGTGACGATTTAAGCGTCACTAAAGACCCCACGTTGCCCCAGCTTCACGCGCACGCCTTCCTCCTCGCCTTCTGCACGCTCAACACTTACCCACATCCAAGAAATCTCAGCGATCAGATGGCTCAGATCGCTCCTCGCCCGCTTCAGCTTCGCCTAACCGTGCACCCGTGCATGTGATGGAGCGTTCAGATGTGCATTAGATTGTGAGTAGGTGATCCGAGTGCTCTGGTGCTACCACATCTCTCGCATCTGCACTGCTCGCTCGCCATCCAACGGCTCAATTGAGCCCGCACTCACGTCCTTGGCTGATTTGGGGCGCGTTGTGTTTCGAACACGCACCCTACGCATTGCTGAGAGACGCGCACCTACAGCGCTGTGCATACGGTTTGTCGCATTTCTCACCAAAGCACGTGCACTCATGATCGTTGGATCAAGATCCAATGGCCTAGATTTGATCGTGCGTGCGAGGAGAGAAAGAGAGGGCACACGAGGATGGAGAGCAGTAGGTGTTGATCTGAGTCGTTGGATCAAGATCCGACGGATGAGATTGATCAATTCGTTGAGGAGAGAGGCAGCGGTGGTTCCTTGGGCTGATTGGCCAGCTGGGATGGCACCATGTGGTGCCATCCTAGCCGTCCATCTTCTGTGACTTCCAGAAGGTGCCATGGATGTTGGATTGGACTGATTTTTTAGTCATTAGGTTGCGATCGTCAATCTGAACCCATCCATGCAGTCGAATTTGTCATCTGAAGTGTGGATTGACACCATCTTGGCCCTTGATCTCTAGGCTTCCTCAGACTATATCTGGTGCTACGGATGTCCAATCAGGGTGATCTTGGAGTCGTTGAACTCCCGTCGTCACCCTGATCAGATTCGTATGGTTGGATCTTCCGTTCGAAGGTCTGATTAAAAGTCGCCTTGTCCTTGACCATAAAAGGAGACAATTACTATACAATTTATACAATTTGACCTAAATGCATGATTATGCATGTTATGTAATATTTATAATGCATGATACTAATATGACACTAAGAAAATGCATTAATAGACATTTTTGGCTATTTAGATGTATGCACATCACACCTCCATGCCTATCTTTTGCTAGTCCCTAGCAAAAACTACATGTTATTTATAAAAGTATTAGGATTGGATTACTTGGGCAAAAGTCATTTTCAACATTAAGAAATTTTTACTTAGGGCCTGAACTTTCAAAGACACAACAGTGCTTGGGTATCTTCCAAAATGTAGACCGCCTCAAGCCCTCACCTTATTGAAAGAAGGATATCTTTTTTCTCCTTTTTCTTCTTTTCTAATTTTTTTGGATTTTTGTGTTTAGGGTTACAGAGTGGTTTTCTATGGCCACTCAACTCACCTAAGACTTTATTAGAACCCTAAGTTCTTAGCATCCTTTTGTGAATGTGATAGACTCGTTGATCAGCAATCAGAATGGACTTCAGGTTTCTACGCTCCTAGGTGACCTTAAAAAGAATTATGCCTAAAGGTGTATCTATATGACCGGTAGCTTTCTCCCTACTTTTCTTTTTATGAGGTCAACACAAGGGTGAATCTAGTGTATATCTCCCCAGCTTATTCTCCTTCACTTCTTCCTAAGTGTTTTAGGAATTAAACGTGCATTTCTTGAGCTGGGATCTGGACAACCTACCAATGGGTTGTTACCCATGATAACTTTCCAGCCATACTCGTGCGGTGAAGTGTGGCTTATTTCTTTTATTTTTATTTTCTCCTTTTCTTTTTCTTTTTCTTTTCTTTTTTTTTCTTTTTGGACTTTCTTTTTCTTTTTTTAAGTAGGTGGCTTCCTGGTCTAAGATTTACCTAAAGGTAGCAGGAAAAGAATGGTCTAGTGGCTGGGCTCTGGACAACCTACCTATGGGCTGTTACCCATGATAACTTGCCAGCCATACCACCCTAGAAGGTTCATTAGCTACCCAATTTTCGTTAAAACCGTTGAACAACAAGTCAGTGCGAATAGTGTGTAGATGCTTAGACTTAAAGTTCCCTCAAATTAGAGGATGGATTGATAAGTCGTGTACTTATCACCCCAACTTATTTAGTCAAATTATAATAGAATTCAGGATGGCGAGAACTCGATAAACAAATCCACATTTTAGTGGATACCAGGGCTGATTAAGCCTAAAGACCTAAAGGGTCTTACTGTTCAAATCCTACTGTAATATTTCCTAAGATTGAAAAGTCCTAATGCCCAGGTATTCCTTCCTAATTCAAATGTTTTTTTAATAAAAATGAGTACAATTTACAAGAATTCCATAAAGTTGACAAAACGGTTCAGAAATGAATCCACCCCACCATGCTTAGCTAATGCAATGTCCGCATTGAGAATAAAAGACATGAAAGGAAGAGTAGAATGTAGAAGATATCACCTAAATATGATGCTCGGGTCAACTTTGAGTCAAACTGTACAACTGTTGAGTTTAACGCCATTAGCTAGGCGAGGTCCAGCCAAAGTAATCACAATGTAATTAGAGCAATCATGTCTGAGATGGGTTCTGGAACAATACTGTCAATAAAAGGCTTCAGATGTTGACCATTTACTTTAAATGAATTACCCGTGTTTGGGTTAGAGATCTGAATAGCCCCATTTAGAAATATCTGATCGATGATGAACAGGCCATTCCATTTTGACCTAAGTTTGCCGGGAAAGAGCTTAAGTCGAGAATCAAAGAGCCAAAGCTTCTGGTTCGGCTCAAGGCTCTTGTAGGATATCAATTGGTCATGAAGAGCTTTGGTTCGAGCCTTGTTGATCTTGGCATTCTCGTACGCATCATTTGTAATCTCCTCCAACTCAGATAGTTGTAGTTTCTTGGTCTTTCCAGCTAAACTCAAATCCAGGTTACACTGCTTGATTACCTAGAATACCCTATGTTTAATTTCTATGGGTAAATGACACACCTTTTCATACACCAAACAAAATAGTGACATGCCGATAGGAATTTTGTATGCTGTACGGTAAGCCCAAAGAGCATCCTCAAGCTTTTGAGTCCAGTCTTTACGATCAGGCCTAACCATTTTCTAAAGAATATTCTTGATCTTCCGATTTGAGATCTCGGCCTGTCCATTCGTCTGGGGATGGTAAGGTGTGAAGATTCTGTGATTTACCTTGTATTTTGCCAGTAAATTATGGAACTGGGCATTAGTGAAGTGAGTACCACCATCACTGATGATGGCCATTGGAATCCCGAACCGACTGAAGATGTTCTTGTTGACGAAATCGATGACCACCTTATGGCCATTGGTTTGGGTGGGGATAGCCTCGATCCACTTGGACACATAATCAACAGCGACGAGAATGTACTGGTGTCCAAATGAAGGGAGGAAGGGTCCCATGGAATCGATACCCCAAACGTCAAAGATTTTGATGGGAGGAATCAGGTTTAGAGGCATCATGTCTCTCTTGGTTATGCTCCAAAGTGCCTGCCATTAGGAACACAACGTCTAGAATTCTTGGGCATCCTTGAATAAAGACGACCAATAAAATCCATATTGCAAAATCTTTGCAGTCGTCTTTTTCCCAGAGAAAGGTCCACCACACGCAGATGCACGGCAAAACTCAAGTATGTTTTGAAACTCATTCTTCGGAACACATCGGCAAATAATCTGATCAGAATCGATGCGATACAGTTTAGGGTCATCCCAGAAGAAATATTTGTCCTCAAATTTGAGTCTATCTTGTTGTTGCTTAGTCCAATCCTGAGGGATTTGACCAACGGCCAAATAATTTACAATGTCAGCAAACCACGGGGTTTGGACACCTGAAATTGCAAGGATAGTCTCGTCGGGAAAAGTAACAGCAATCAAAATATCCATATGAGAAGAATCACTCAGAGGTCATAAAAGATGATTTGCCACTACATTCTATGCCCTAGATTTATCTTTAATTTCATGATCGAATTCTTGAAGTAGAAGAATCCATCGAATAACCCAGGGTTTGGCATCCCTTTTGGCCAAGAGATGTCTCAAGGCCGAGTAGTCAGTGTAAATTAAGACGTGAGACCCTAAGAGATAAGGCCTAAATTTCTCCAAAGCAAATACTACAACTAGCAATTCCTTCTCAGTAACAGTGTAATTTCTCTAGGCCTCGTCCAGAGTTTTGCTAGCGTAGTAAATGACAGAGGGCTTCTTGTCAATCTTCTGACCCAAAACATCCCCGATCGCGTAATCATAAGCGTCGGTCATTGGTCGCACATGTTTCGTGAGTTTGAAATCAGGGTTACGAGTAGCCTGTCATCGTAGTTGCAAAACTCATGGTCAAATAAAATTTATACCGAAACTCAAAAAGTGAGTCCCAGGTCGAACACGGGGAGGCAAACATTTGGTTTTGGAAATCTGTGTTTCTCTTTTTATATTTTTATTTCATTTTTATCTTTTCTAATTTTTTTTGTATTTTAAACAATCAAGAGATTAGGTCAATGAAAACATTATCTATTTGCAAAAATATAAGAGAGAGAGAGAGAGAGAAACAATCATCTATTCATGAACAACTATTTGTTACAATTATGAAAGTAGGAAACTTACACTATGAAAGCATAAAAAGATAGAAAGAGGTGAGAGAAATCCCCCTCGATGGTTGCTCGGAGGACGACTCGCTCTGATGTCCCCCGGAGGAAGGTGGTGAGGAGCAGGACAGAGGATGGAGTCAGAGTATGGAGGATGGGGCAAGATAACGTTGCGGTGAAAATCTTCTTCCCAAAAGGTGATGAGAGGACGACCACGGGATACTCCACGAATGGGGATGAGAGGTGGGAAAACTATTTGGTTTTCTACTTTAGAGGAGCATCCTGGGCTTGGGACAAGCTCTCTTTAGAGCCTTAGAGGTGGTGAGAGGAAGAAAGAAGAGATTGTTTGGAATGGTGGTGGGTAGGTCCTTTTATAATGGAGGAAGAACAAATTCACATTTGGGTCATTATTGACGTCCATAAACGTCGCTGCAACTGTTGTCGAAGATCTGCCCTTCAAATCCTCTTGCTAGTGTGCACAGACCATTAATGACAGCTGCAAGCATCACTAAAGGGGCACGTCATTGAAGATCTGCACCTACCCCATTGGCGTGTGCTTCGCACACTACGCGCTTCACGCGGGCATGCTTCCCATGCCGTGCGCATGCGTTGGGCTACTGCTACGCGCAACTGCGGCTGTGGCTGTGCACGGTTCTCTGTGCGTGTGCACTGTTGCTGGCTGGCGTTAGGTGGCCTGGATGGTGCCACGTGGCGCCATTTGGGTCATCCATTCTTCTTCCTTTTGTGGAGGGTACCACAGTTTTTAGATCGAGATGATTCCTACACTGTTGGACTGTGATTGTCACTCTGGATCCTTCCGTATGGTCGGATTTTCCATCCAAAACCCGTATGGATGTCACATTGCCCCCTGGCCGTTGATCTTCCTCGGACTTCGTATGATGCTACGGTTCTCTAATCTAGACAATTTCAGAGGTGTTAAAATCCGATCATCGTCCTAATCAGATCCGTATGGTCTGATCATCCATCCAAGGCCCTGAAATAAGTCTTCTTCTCTCCTAACCATAAAAAGGACCTAATTAACCTAAAATATATACTACTCTAAATGCAAAATGATTCATGTTATGCAATATTTATAACATGAAATGCAAATCTAAGCCTAGGAATATGCATGAATAGGCATTTTAACCTAGATAGACGTGTCTATATCATACCCCCATGCCTATCTTTTACTAGTCCCTAGAAAAATTAAACTACATGCTATAGATAAAATCAAAATTAGGATTAGATTGCTTAGGCCTAAGTCATTTATTAACAATAGGAAATTTCAACTAAGGTCCTAAACAACTAAAACTAACAGTACCCGGGTGCCTGCCAGAATGCAGACTGCCCAAGTCCTCGCCTTATTTGAAAAGGGAAAATACATTTTTTTTATTTTTCTTCTTTTCTAATTTTTTTATACTTTTGGAGTTTGAGAGTTCCAGGATAACTTTTTTCGGCTACCCGACCCGCCCAAGACTCGAAAAGGACTCTAAGTGCTAAGCATCTTGTGAAAATAGTAAAAGACTCACTAGACGGCCGTTAAAATGGACTTCGGGTTTTTACGACCCTAGGTGACCTTGCCTAGAGGTTTATCTTTTCGATTGGTAGCTTTCTCCCTACTTTTATTTATGGGGTCAACATAAGGGTGAACCCAGTGTATATTTCGCCGATTTATTCTACTTCCCCTCTTCTTCCCTAAGTGTTTTGGAATTATTGTGCATTTTTTGTGAGCTGGGTTCTGGACAACCGACCGATGAGCTATTATCACCAACAACTTGCAAGCCATACTCGTGCGGTGAAGTGTGGTTTGGTTTATTATTTAATTTTTTTTCTCCTTTTTCTTTTTTTTCTTTTTCTTTTTGTTTGTTTTTTTTTCTTATGTAGGTGGCTTCCCTGATCTAAGATTTACCTAAAGGCAGTACAATGATAATGGCCTTGTGACTGGGCTCTGGACAATTGGCCAATGAGCTATTACCACCGACAACTTGCTAGCTATGTTCGTGTGGCTTACTCAACTCAGTAATTAAGTTAATTTCACTTAATTAAGAGTAGAAAAAGTCACTTAGGTTAACTCGAAATTGTGTCGGTTGTGTAGTATAGGGTCGAATTAACCAAACATTTTAGAAATTTTTACTGGTTGAGTACAGGTCGTTCACTGGGAGGTATAATCTTTTCTACATTCACCAATTTTCTTTTATTTTCCTTTATAAGTTTAGGAGGTATAACTAAGTTGATTTTAAGAGCATGAATTTTGCCAAAATATTTAAACTATAAAGAATATACAAAATTCCATATGAAAAACATATTTACTCAAATGATCTATTTTATTAACAAGTAAACATGTTAGTTTTCTAATTTTATTTCAAAAGAAATTAAGGCAATAAAAGTTGTTCTATTAAAACATGCCTTTTTACAATTATTAAGAACAAAAAGTAATGCAAGTAAAATAAATTACTTTTTAGTCTTCAGCCTCTCTCTTCTTCTCCTTTTATTCTCTATCTCGAGCTCTCTTTCTTACCTCTCTTCTTCTGTTCTGTTCCTACCTTTTTCTTCTCTTCCCTTAGTCTTTTCCTTCCTTAGTGCCTTAGTAGTGCCCGTGCTCCTTTGTTTAGCTGCTGCCTTCTCAACACTTAACTTTAGCTTTTAGTACTTAGCCATCAGCTTGTCTGCTTCTCTTTTCTTTTCCATTAATCCATCAGTTGAACCGGGTTTTTTTCCTTTTAACCAAAAATTATTTTATTTGCGACGAGGTCTTTCGAGGATACACAGCACCCTGAGACCAGGGTGGGACCAGACCCTACTCGGTCCTCGCCTAATCTCAATTAGGATCGATTTTGATTTATTTCATTTTGGTTCATAGTCTCGAGCCCATCCGGCTCAACCCAGCCTCTCAGGCCTCGCCCTCCCAAGGCACACTCGCTCACAGCCACTCGGGCGCACACCCGCAGGCACACAAGCCCGCACACACACATACATATGCTCAAAATAGGTTTAGAATGCTTAGATCGGTAACCGGTGCGCCGAGCGCTGACGACTGATCGTCCTATACAACAAAATCGTTTTATCCCCATGTGCGCGCTCAGAAACTGATGATGTGGGACTATCTTAACCCCTTCCAGACCCAACTTCAACCGATCATAACTCCCAGCTCAAAGCTCCATTTCAAGTGATTTCAAGTTTTCTAGGAAGCTCTAAGATAGATCTACACAATTGTAGGGTCAATTTAAGAATTAGAGGATGTTTTCCTCTTCAATTTGAAGAGTAAAATAGGGGGTTCCTATGGGTTATTTATTTACCTGGAAATGGTTTTTATGACTATAGAGTCCTCAGATGGACTTTTCTCTCTCATTTAAAGGTCTGTATAGGTTCTGCAAATTATTCCACATCTATTGGAGTAAGATTTAAGCTCACAAGACCTTCAGGATCAGCAGAAAAGCTCTACACTTCTTTGAAAGCTTCAGAGTTTGAAATTTTCAGACTTTGATATGTGCAAAAGACACTTAAGGGTGTTTCTAATTGATTTAAACAAATTGTAAAGGTTGTAATTGACTTATCTGGGTAGGATTTAAAATCAAAACTCAACAAAATATCACTGTTGTAAGTTTGGGTTCGAAAATAACCCAAATTGATAGGGTTCAAATTCTCACACAATAAATCATTTGAGCTCACTTTATTCTCTCTCAGATCATTCAACATGATCTCAGAATCCATTTAATCTCATCAATTCCTCAGATTGAGCTCAGAACTCCATAATCAAACTCAAGTTGACTATGAAGGCACAAAATTTTGACTTTCTGTTAAAAGCCTTCTCCCAAGAAATTAAAGCCTCGAATAAAGTCTTCTCAACCTCAGGAACTTATTAAGATCTTTAGATAGGTGTTCTAACTCATATTCCTAGGGTTTTAGGCTCGCCGCCTGAGGTTCAAAATGACTTTGTTCGTCAGAGCCATTGGAAGGTTGTTACAGTGATCTAAGAGTTTAAACAGCTTCAGTGCATTGCACTGAAGCTTCTGAGTTCCTTAAATTCTCCTTAGATATCTTTATCAGACTTCTCCAACTCTGCCGGAGTTGGAGAAGATGAACACTGAAATTCTAAAATTACTCTAATCTAACTACCTAAACTAACTAACTAAGCTAACCTACTCCTACTCCTACTCCTAATCTACTGTTACCTGTACTAAGGGGTCAATAGGGTTCCGCTGAAGTCTCATGGTGGATGACGAAGTCAGAGGGTGGAAGAAAGATCTCCGACGAGTGGATTTGAGGTGGCGCAGAGGATTCCTTTGGTCAGCGCCTGTGTCAAAGACGCGGCACACAATGGAGGATCTCCTCAACTGATCAGAATGAATGGAGGAAGTCGGAAAGTGAAATGGAAAGTTGTCGGAGTTTTGGACGAATAGCCTATCGGGTCGACTGCAGTGTTAGAAGAGGGAAGGGAGCCAACTTGAGTGAAATCTGAGGGGTGAGGGGGTATTTGTAGTAGTTGGCGGCGAAGAGAATGGCAGGGTCTGGCCGAAGAAGGAGTTTGAGGAGCTTAACCTCCACCGTCGTCTCCGACGACGGTGAGGCTATCTCCCACTGGAAATTAGGATTTTCGGTTAGTCCAGACTGGTGGATGAAGAGGAGGTGGTGAGCGTAAGCTGCAAGGGCATAGACAAAGAAGGTTGATGTCGGCAGGGCGATAATCGTGCAGTGGCGTGACTCTCTACCACTAGCTGTTCATTCGGCTAAAGAAGAAGGAAAGGGACTTATATGTAATAAAACTTAAGGACCTGTGTGAGAAATAAGGACCCGATTATAATAAGTTTTAAGGACCAAAATGTAAACTTAGTTTTTGAAGGTTTATTTTAATTTAGATCATTTTCAACTTTTTATATATGTTAGTAAATAAGGTAAATATTATGTTTTCACCTTGAATTTACACTTTTGACCTTTTTAGATTAATTTATTAGATTAAGTAAAATTACTTAAGTTATTATATACTTAGGTATACATTATGTTTAAGTTACTTATCTTATTAATTAAGGGAATGATTAATAGAATTTCGATTCCAATTATTATCTAGATTGTTAATAATGTTAATTGAATGACAAAATGTCATTTTTAACTTATTTTAAGGTCCTTAACTGAATATCCCTTATTCTATAATTAACCCTTATATATTCATAACCCTAGCTAATTAACTAGGGAGACTAGTTAATTAGGGGTAATTATAGATCATGATGAGTGTCTCATCGTACCCCCAAGCCAAAGTTTTGCTAGTCCCTAGCAAAATTAACTAAGACTATGGTGATTTAAAGCACTTGGGTTTAAATTATTATAAATAGTAACTATGTAGAGGAAAGCTTGGGTCAGAAATTTTTAAGGTTAAATATAAATGATTAATGTATAGAGCATGTGTGAAAATGTTCTTACTTAGACTTATACTTATAACATTTTCAAAACACACTTAAAACAATTTGTAAACAAGAATTTTATTTTGAATTAGAATTCTTCAAAAATCTCTTAATCTTTGTAACTATTCTTAACTCAAATTAGAATACAAAGTGTTTTAATAAAAACAAAACTTAAGGATTGAGAATTAGATTTTAACTCAAAAACTCAAATAGATTTAAGTTAATCCTTTGTTTATGATATTTGATTTTTATCAATATAAGTTTAAGCAAATTAACCAGATACTCATTATTAATCAAACTTAGAGTAGTAAAACTCTAATTTACTAACCTACAACACTAAAGATTAACTTTTAGACCTAGGATTCCGTCAATTCTTCTCCTCTAGGTCTCAACCTAAAATCTTCAAAATCTAATTTCTTAGGCTTCATTGCCCAATACCAAGGTTCAGTAGCTATGATTTTAAAACATCCATGCTTAGTGAAGAGAATTGTCCTAATGACATCCAAAGTTGCAAAAATCCATATCATAAGACATCACTTTCCAATCCCAATTATTCAAATTCAAGCCTTTGGCTTGGCCTTACTCAGGTTTGGTTGCTTTCTCCTCACCAGTTTTCTATCCCGAGGTCAACACTTTTTGTGTATATCTCCCTGGTGGACTACTAGGTCTCTTATTCCTAATATTTTTTTCTCCATATTTTTTTTCTTTTCTTCTATAGGTTAGAACACCCATTTGTAGCAAGGTGTTCTTTTTATTTTTGATGGAAGGAAGGGTAGCATCCATTTGTAACGAGATGCTTTTATTTATTTATGTGGAAAACTGCATAAGTACTCTTTTGCAACAAGGCACTTAACTGCAGGGTGTTTTATTTATTTTTCTTTTTCTTTTTCTTTTTTTTCTTTTCCCCCCTTCTCATTTTTCTTACTAACTTTATTCTCCAAATCCTTTTTCTAGGTGAGTGGCACATCCTTCACCCTTTCAAGAACCGCCCCGCAGAAATCCTTGGACTAAAGAGGATTCAGAACTGATCTCTTAACCTCTATGTTTTTGCGGTTTCAGATGCCAACAAGACAATTCTATGTGTGTGAATTTAGATGTTTAGGTTACTTAGCTCTCACACCAGAGCTTGGACAACAAAGCCATTTACTCTCAGGTTCTTCAAATTCTTAGTTTCCTCCTATAGGATTCGTCAAGACAAAATTGACCATGTCTAGTTATTATCTTTAGCTTGTAAGTTTTGTAAACTAAAATTCTACCAACTCTCTATTTAATTAACTCTGAATATCTGGCCTTTTTACTTAACTTTATGATAAAATCAAATTTTTAAAAAGCAAAAGGATTACTTAATCTAATTGATTAAAAAGTTATAATTTAATTCCAAAACTTAAGTTTAAATCTTAACACACTTAGTTTCTTAATTCAAGTAAGAATAGAAAAACAAATCTTTAAAAGATTTAAAGATTCCTAATTCAAATAAAATCTTATTTTAAAAATTTAAACACAAAAGTGTGTTTTTACAAAATGTTTAAGTAAAATCTAATTATGAATTGAATGCTCTTAAATACTTATATATATTCTATATACATTTTAAACTTCTGACCTAAAAGAAAATTAAGCTCTTAATTGTAATATATATACACTTCTTCTTTTCTTCCTTGTTAAAAATGAATATACCCCTCTTATTATTTTTATAAATTTTCTTTTTCAAATTTTTGTATTTATATATTTTTATTTTTATGTATATAAGATTTTTCAATTTTTATGAATTTTACAAAAAATTTTCAAATTTTTATGAAAATTTTTATTTTTTTTTAAATTTCATGGATATTTAATTTTTATATGTTTTTATTTTTTAACCCACACTTAAATTTAAAATTTCACTTTAACACCCCCTCAAGCCAAAATTTTACAATGTCCTCATTGTAAGAAGGGTGAAAAGATATTAGTCTTCATTTAGTATAGGGTGATGGAAGGAGTCGAATAGAGGAGATTAAAAATCTCTGTGCGGACGATTTCAAGTCTGACCAAAGGTCAGAGTGGTCAGTCGGACTAAATGAAGGTAATTAATATGATATGAAGTGAAATTTTAAAGTAAGTGTAGAAGAAAATATAAAAGATGAAAACATGAAACAGCTATATACAAGTGCTAAGTTTTACGCCTTCAGCTAGGCGTAAACCCTAGTAAAGAACTCCTAAAAAGAATAGGTATATGGTAAAAACAGAGGAGTTTTGAAAGAATTGGATCAAAAACAGAAAACAGATTAAACCACCCAGTCAAAACTCATCCAAAAATTGCCTAGAATAGATCTCATAGAACCCAAAATCAGATTGTTGTGAAAAACTCAAAATGATCAGAGTGAATCTTGTGAAGATTAGATCTAATTTAGGTTGAGATGTAGAACGTTAAAGATTGAGGCAATTTAAGAAATGTTTCCACCAAGTTCAGAAGATCAGCAAAACCAGCTTTGGTTCTTAATAATAGGCTGGTCATTTTGACACAAAATAGGTTGCTGATGCGGGTTTGATGGATTATTTTCAGGTAATATGGAGGACGGGTTATGATTAGAATCAAAGGCCTGATTAATAAAATGGACTTGGCCTTGATTTTGCCTAGGATTTGGCAGATTCATAGGATTTGGAATTGGCTGAGATGGAAGAGTACCTGGCTGACAAGGCTTAGCCAAAAGTGTGATTTGATTTCGTAAATCAACCAACTCTACCTTACATTGCCTATGGATCTTAGCGAGAGCTTCAGCATTTTGTCGCTGACTCTCTGACACAGCTCTTAAAATTTGGTCTAGCTGTGTATCTCTAATAGGCCTAGAGTAATTCTGCACACTCATCGAGCTAGGCCTTAAATTTGATTGCTGAGGAGGCAATGGAGGTGGGTTAAAATGGGTCTGATTTGAGTAATTTGGTCTTTGATTTTGATTTTGATCAGTCCAAGAAAAATTTGGGTGGCTTCTCCATCCAGGATTATAGGAATTTGAATAAGGGTTTGGTCTTGGATTATTTTCCTCGATGGCGTGTAAACCTAAAAGATACGGCATGTTTTTCGCAATAGGAAAGGGTGGGTAAGATTGTGGGACAAAGGTCCCTCCTTGGGTTGGTGGAGTAGATAGAAGATGGATCCCTAGAATCCAAATTATTCATAAATTCCCTCCCCGCGGGAATTTGCGAAATAGGTGAATACGCGGGATTCGTAGCAAGTAGAGGCATAAGAGTCTTCATTGTATTTCTAACCTCGTTGAGATGCTTTGCTACAATATCTACTTTGTCCAATTTTTTTGCAATAATCTCTAAATCCTTTGAACTGGACGGATTACCGATCTCGTGAATGCCCTTATGCAGATTTTGATGATTCGTATTCGCTCCCCACATTAATTGCGACATAGATGCGTTGTTAATCGAGTTTTCTGCCCTCCCTTCAAATAATTCTGAAGCGGATTTTGCGTCGCGATTTAGAAAATTCCCTCCACAAGAGGCATCGACTAGATTGCGAATGCCCTCTTGTAAACCATAATAAAAGATATGCATGAGTTGCCAATGAGGGATATCATGATGTGAGCATTTCCTTTGCAATTCATGAAAACGTTCCCACACTTCATGAATTGGTTCTCCTTGATTTTGATTGAAAGTAGTAATAGCTTGCCTTAAAGCATTGGTTCGACCAATTGGAAAAAATTTCTTCAAAAATGCAGATTCAAGTTCAACCCAAGTTGAGATTGGTCTTACTATAGTTCTATACCAATATGCTACTTTATCTTTAAGGCTAAAAGAGAACATTTTCATTAGTAGGATTTCCCTATTTTGATTTCTAGGACCAAGAGTTTGGGATAAATTTTTAAGATTTTCTATGTGTTGAAGTGGATCCTCGGATGCAAATCCATGAAAGTGGGGGATTAAACCTATAATATTTGGCTTTAATTAAGGATCATTTTCCCCAATAGGAATCCTAACATTAGGCTCTACTTGTGCATTAGATGGGTTATAATAATCTCTAAGTAGAGGCCTTGGATGATGGATCGGTAAATCAGGGTTTTCAAAACCCGCCTTAGGTCAAGGTGAAGGGCAGGTTTGAAGAGTCTGCAAATTATTTAAGGTTGCTGTTAAAAGATTAATTTGTCTAGTTTGCTCTAGCATCCTAAGATTCTGGTTCAGGAGCGCCTCATGAACATCAAAAGGCGGCATCTCCCCCTGACCAGAAGAAGAAGGGATCTCGAGATTAAGATTCTGCATTTAATCCAAGGAAGTAGATGGATCACACAGGAAAACCATTGGTTGCTTATCTGCAACCGGCCTAGGATCACCTGTCAATGGTGGTGCAAGAGGTGGATGCAAGGATTGCCTCCCATCCATAAACAGAAAATAATGTGCAAAGGCACACGCACACCATCGATAAAACAGCGGCACAAAAAAACCCGTAAAACAGTGCAAAAAATGTGGGTTTTGCTCTTCTTTCAAAGGAAAGAAGAAATTCCTAAGATACGCAAAGTAATTTGATGCAAACAAATAGAGTAACAGTATCAAAATACACATCCTAATCTGTGTCTACGCAGGTGCGTACCTTAAAGCTCAAAGGTTTAAGGTCTAGGATCGAGATCGCTCACTACTGGCTCCCCGGGGCTCTAGTAGTAAGATAGACTTGTTGATCTTCGACCAAAGCCCTAACAGGTGCAAAGAGGAGAGATAGAAAAATAGACTCGTGTGACTCTAGTGATTGCGTTGTGTGCGCGATAGCATGCAACAGACGATAGCGATTGAAAAACCCTCATGCATTCTGCAATCAGATTTAAGTCACAAATTTTACTTCCTCTTTTTAGTTAGTCTTTCTTCAAAAATATATCAAGCTAAACTACAATGGTCGCTTTTTATATCTTTCCAAACAAAAATATGTGGTCTTTTTAATATCTCAACGGATAGGGATCTATGCGGGTTTTCTCGTGTTTTCCTGCTGATGCGAGAAAAATAGTTTAAAAATTCCCGAGTCAGATCATACTAATACTAGCAAAATAATGCACTCCTAAGCGTGTATGCCTATAATATGCTGCTGCTAGTCAGATAAAGATGTATTTTTGTATTTTTTTTATTCTTTTAAATGCAACAAAACAAAAGACTAAGAAATACTCACAAAAAGCAAAAATAGCAAAACAATTTCCCGCCTTCTCCTGAGATCACCCGCAAAGGTAAACCTGAAAAGAACATAGAAAATAAAAATAAAAAAGAAAAAGAAAAACAAAACAAAACACAACACACTAATTAGAACAAAAACATTAAAAACAAAAATATATTTACAAAATACCTCCTAATTAGACAATTAATCCAACTAAATTTTAGTGAATTAAGGAATTACCTCCTCGACAACGGCGCCATTAAAATGATGTTTAGACGAAACAATGCTAAGGAATATTTTGATGAGTGAAATGAGACAAATATTACCTCCCCGGCAATGGCACCATTAAAATGATTGTGCGGCTTACTCAACTTAGTAATTAAGTTAATTTCACTTAATTAAGAGTAGAAAAAGTCACTTAGGTTAACTCGAAATTGTGTTAGTTGTGTAGTATAGGGTCGAATTAACCAAACATTTTAGAAATTTTTACTGGTTGAGTCCAGGTCGTTCACTGGGAGGTATAATCTTTTCTACATTCACTAATTTTCTTTTATTTTCCTTTATAAGTTTAGGAGGAATAACTAAGTTTATTTTAAGAGCATGAATTTTGCCAAAATATTTAAACTATAAAGAATATACAAAATGTCATATGAAAAACATATTTACTCAAATGATCTACTTTATTAACAAGTAAACATGTTAGTTTTCTAATTTTATTTCAAAAGAAATTAAGGCAATAAAAGTTGTTCTATTAAAACATGCCTTATTACAATTATTAAGAACAAAAAGTAATGCAAGTAAAACAAATTCCTTTTTAGTCTTCAGCTTCTCTCTTCTTCTCCTTTTATTCTCTATCTTGAGCTCTCTTTCTTACCTCTCTTCTTCTGTTCTGTTCCTACCTTTTTCTTGTCTTCGCTTAGTCTTTTCCTTCCTTAGTGCCTTAGTAGTGCCTGTGCTCTTTTGTTTAGCTGCTGCCTTCTCAACACTTAACTTTAGCTTTCAGTACTTAGCCATCAGCTTCTCCGCTTCTCTTTTCTTTTCCTTTAATCCATCAGTTGAACCAAGTTTTTTTCCTTTTAACCAAAAATTATTTTATTTACGACGAGGTCCTTTCGAGGATACACAGCACCCTGAGACCAGGGTGGGACCAGACCCTACTCGGTCCTCGCCTAATCTTAATTAGGATCGATTTGCGGTGAGGTCCTTTCGAGGATACACAGCACCCTGAGACCATCGTGGGACCAGACCCTAGTCGGTCCTTGCCTAATCTCGATTAGGATCGATTTTGGTTTATTTCATTTCGGTTCATAGTCTCGAGCCCATCAGGCTCAACCCAGCCTCTCAGGCCTTGCCCTCCCAGGGCACACTCGCTCACGCCCACTCAGGCGCACACCCGCAGGCACACAAGCCCGCACACACACATACATATGCTCAGAATAGGTTCAGAATGCTCAGATCAGTAACCGGTGCGTCGAGCGCTGACTACTGAACGTCCTATACAACAAAATCGTTTTATCCCCATGCACGCACTCAGAAACTGACGATGTGGGACTATCTTAACCCCTTCCAGACCCAACTTCAACCGATCATAACTCCCAGCTTAGAGCTCCGTTTCAAGTGATTTCAGGTTTGCTAGAAAGCTCTAAGATAGATCTATACAACTGCATAGTCATTTTAAGAATTAGAGGATGCTTTCCTCTTCAATTTGAAGAGTAAAATAAGGGGTTCCTACAGGTTATTTATTTTCCTGGAAATGGTTTTTATGACTATAGAGTCCTCATATGGACTTTTCTCTCTCATTTAAAGGTCTGTACAGGTTCTACAAATTATTCCGCATCTGTTGGAGTAAGATTTTAGCTCACAAGACCTTCAGGACCAACAAAGATGCTCTACACTTCTCTAAAAGCTTCAGAGTTCGAAATTTTCAGACTTTGATATGTGCAACAGACACTTAAGGGTGTTTCTAATTGATTTAAACAAATTCTAAAGGTTGTAATTGACTTATCTGGGCAGGATTTAAAATCAAAACTCAACAAAATATCACTGCTGTAAGTTTGGGTTCGAAAATAACCCAAATTGACAGGGTTCAAATTCTCACACAATAAATCATCTGAGCATACTTTATTCTCTCTCAGATCATTCAACAAGATCTCAGAGTCCATTTAATCTCATCAATTCCTTAGATTGAGCTCAGAACTTCATAATCAAACTCAAGTTGACTGTGAAGGCACAAAATTTTGACTTTCTGTTAAAAGCCTTCTCCTAAGAAATCAAAGCCTCGAATAAAGTCTTCTCAACCTCATGAACTTATTAAGATCTTCAGATAGGTGTTCTAACTCATATTCCTAGGGTTTCAGGCTCACTGCCTGAGGTTCAAAATGACTTTATTCGTCAGAGCCATTGGAAGGTTATTACAGTGATCTAAGAGTTTAAATAGCTTCAGTGCATTGCATTGAAGCTTTTGAGTTCTCTAAATTCTTCTTAGGTCTCTTTATCAGACTTCTACAACTCCGCCGGAGTTGGAGAAGATGAACACTGATATTCTCAAATTACTATAATCTAACTACCTAAACTAACTAACTAAACTAACCTACTCCTACTCCTACTCCTAATCTATTATTACCTGGACTAAGGGGTCAATAGGGTTCCGCTGAAGTCTCATGGCAGACGACGAAATCAGAGGGTGGAAGAAAGATCTCCGACGGACGGATTTGCGGTGGAGCAGAGGATTCCATTGGTCAACGCCTATGTCAAAGACGCGGCAGACCATTGCGAATCTTCTCGGCTGATCAGAATGAATGGAGGAAGTTGGAAAGTGAAATGGAAAGTCGCCAGAGTTTTGAATGAATAGCCTATCGGGTCGACTACAGTGTTAGAAGAGGGAAGGGAGCTAACTTGAGTGAAATCTGAGGGATGAGGGGGTACTTATAGTAGTTGGTGGTGAAGAGAATGGCGCGGTCTGGCCAAAGAAGGAGCTTGAGGAGCTTAACCTCTGTCGTCGTCTCTGACGACAGTGAGGTTATCACCCATTGGAAATTAGGATTTCCGGTTAATCCAGACCGGTGGATGAAGAGGAGGTGGTGAGATCAAGCTGTAAGGGCTTGGACAAAGAAGGTTGATGTCGACAGGGCGATATTCACGTGGTGGCGTGACTCTATGCCACCAGCAGTTCATTCGGCTGAAGAAGAAGAAGAAGGAAAGGGACTTATATGTAATAAAACTTAAGGACCTGTGTGAGAAATAAGGACCCGATTATAATAAGTTTTAAGGACCAAAATGTAAACTTAGTTTTTGAAGGTTTATTTTAATTTAGATCATTTTCAACTTTTTATATATGTTAGTAAATAAGGTAAATATTATGTTTTCACCTTGAATTTACACTTTTGACCTTTTTATATTAATTTATTAGATTAAGTAAAATTACTTAAGTTATTATATACTTAGGTATATATTATGTTTAAGTTACTTATCTTATTAATTAAGGGAATGATTAATAGAATTTCGAGTCCAATTATCATCTAGATTATTAATAATGTTAATTGAATGATAAAATGTCATTTTAAACTTATTTTAAGGTCCTTGACTAAATATCCCTTATTCTATAATTAACCCTTATATATTCATAACCTGAGCTAATTAACTAGGAAGACTAGGTAATAAGGGGTAATTAGAGATCATGATGAGTGTCTCATCACATACCACCCTAGATAGTTCATTAGCTACCCAATTTCCGAAGAAGCCGTCAAAAAGTGAGTCAGTGCAAAAAATGTGTGTAGATGATTAGGATTAAAGTCCCCCTAAATTAGAGGGCGGGTTGATAAGTTGCATACTTATCATCCCAATTTATTAGCCAAATTAGAAATGAATTTGAATTGGCTAGGACTCGAGACTAAGTCCACATTCGAGTGGACACCCGTGATAAGTAAGCCTGAAGACCTAAAGAGTCTAAGTATTTAGGTCGTTTCGTATCTTTTCCTAAAGTTAATAACTTCCAAATGCCTAAGTTCTCTTTTCCTAATTTCTTTCTTTTATTTATCTTTTTCAAATTTTTAATTTTTTTTTAATTTTATAAGAAACTAAAAGAAATTCTACGGAGTTAACATAATGATTTCAGGAATTGATTATCCACCCCCCATGGCTAAATGATGCAATGTCCTCATTGTAAAAAAAAGACATGAAAAGGGTAGAGTAAATAGAACATCACCTGAATTTCGTAACAATCTGATTAGCTCCACAGAGAGAAGAGAGTATACACATGGGCTAAGTTTAATGCCTTTAGCTAGACATAATATACAAACAAAGAAGTTGGGAATTCACAAGTGCGGGTTAGAATCAAAATCAAAAGGTTGATCCTGAAACCTGTCTGCAGAAGATGTCCACAGATGTGGACTAGACTATGGTGCAGACCTATGCCCCAGGGTTGAGTGGTTCTCAGGTTCTAGATGAAAATCACCCAGAATCGAAGGTTGTTGTGTTTGTGGGGCCGGGCTTACGGTTTAGTGGTGTGCAACCCAAGACCAAAGTGTCAGACAACGAATAAAGATGTTTCAATTGGTGCGGTTGTCCACTTAACATCTAACTCGGAAAAATAATCAGTTATTTCGAGCTTGGGTTGCACGTGAAAGATATTGTAAGGGTCCTGGTATAAAGTAGGTGGTTTTAGGTCAATAGGTACCCTTAGATCCAAATTCAAAGTTCCCTCAGAATTAACCTCCCAAAATTTTCATTTCAACAATTCTATCCAACGTCAAGAGCTTAGGTTCTGGGACCTCTAGCATATCATTCACCCCAAATGATTCTCCCAAGTCCAGAAATCGTGGCTGAATCAAGATTGACTTGGGCACAATGATCTTAGATGTCAGCTCTTCGGGGTGCAGATGAGGAATGGGGTCACTGCTTGAATCATCAAGTAAATGAGGATTCGAATCCTCCAAGTTAGCCCCAACCAAATCAAAATCTTCAATGACTGGGCTATCAAATGGTTCATCATGCTCCTCGAGCCCATTTGTTTCACTAAAATCATCTTCCTTAAACTCAAGTTAGACTTCACCAAGAGATTCCTCACCCGCAGAATCAAATAATCCATGATCCTCATTTATATATGTCTTAAAATCAATTGTCATTTCCTGGTTCAAAGAGACATATTTTTCCTCGCTCCCTGGCTTGGGGATCTCGAGTGAGTTAATCGGTTCATCCTCAATGGGTTGCTTTAGCCTAACTTGGTCATCCCCAGTTTCAGAAAATGTATCGCCCTCGACAGGCTCCTGAGCAGGTTCTGACATTGGCTCTCCTGAAGAGGGTTCATCTTGAGAATCATCCCAAAATTTGACTAGGGCAACCACAAATTTCATCCTCAACCTCGACAATTTCCCAAGAAGAAACTCACCTAGGTCCCTATCCCTAACACTTTGGAGCAAATCCAATAAAGAGCTATTAAGCTCATCAATCATTTTGATCATAGGCTCCAATGCTTCAGTGCATGGTGTTGGCTGAGCTTCTAAAGATTGGATGGTGTTCCTCAAGTTAGCCAACACCCTATCCTAGATCTGGTTCACCTGAACCAACTAGTTCGATTCAGGTTTGGATGGATTTGGGTTAAATCTAGGGCAGTCAAGATGTCGAGGTTCTCGAGTCCCTCCCTGATTGTAGGTTGTTTCAGGCTATTTAAAGAATGGTGGTGACCTATATTCAGCATAATTCTGGGGAGGGTAAGTGTTATAATCAACATATCCTTCATGGTTGTAGATCTGGTTAGGTTGATCATCAAAGGATGGAGATCTATAATCATTGTAGCTTTGGGAAGGATAGTAATCATATTCTTGTTGTCCAGGGTTAGGCCCTGGACACTGAGGTCCAGATTCATATCCCCAACCAAAGTCATCCCGACTAGTGGATGGGTAATTACAAGTCAAGTTAGGATAATAATCATCTTGGGGATAAGTGGTGGTTGGAGGATAGGATGTGAAATGTGTGTAGGAAGTAAAAAGGGTACATGGTAGAAGAGGAGGGAAAATGGAGAAGAGGAAAGGTGCCCTGCAATACAATCAACCATACCTGTCCTATGTGGGTAGCCTAAAGACCTACAGACTCCCAGGACTCGTCTTGAGATTATAAACGATTTGGTCTACTTTTATCTGGTCAATCCAACCAGTTAGAAGGAGGGACTAGGGAGAAGGTTCTTCTTTTGGCTTACGCCTCTGGTTCCTAGTGTACCCTCCAGCCGCAGTCGTTTGATGCCACTCCCCTAGCTAGACATCAGATGGAGCAGTAAAAGTAGATTAATCAAAAAAAATCTTAGTCTGAGCCCCGAAGAGTGAATCAATCCTTAAGGCCAACGGCTACTCAGTTTTAGCTAGGCTTGGGATGATCATGCTCTTGGAATGTGATGGGCCCTTTAGATGGGTTGTGCCCTTAATGATCAGTTAAAATGTGTGTGCATGCACAAACAGGGTTCTCAAACAAGGTTATTTGATGATGTCTCTTTTAGGATTTAACCTTCTTTAGTAGCTTTTAGGGTTTAATTCTTAGGTTGGTTCAATCAAGGTTTAGTAGAACACTCCAAGTTTTGAAAGCATGGGTGATGATATGTTCCTTTAAAAATAAAAAATAATGTGGAGTGTGTGGTTCAACCCTAAGAATCAACCCTAAGTGACAAGCTACTTGATGGATCGCTTTTATCTTAAGTGGTGTGGCCCAAACAGTTCACTCAATTGGCCTATTGCACCACTTAGTTAAGGGACACAGAAATGTTTGACCTATTCAGATTTCTACTCACTTATTTGTCTGTTGAGTTAAGTGTACCAGGTCCACAGGTTAGATCCTAGTTAAGTGGTACAATTGATGTGATTGTGCGCCCTAGGGTGAGAAGTTGCAGGTGTTAAGGTGTGTCTCTTTCAGAAAATCCCACAATCAGATAACACTTTTTATTTATTTATTTATTTTTATTTATGTGGATGGTGAGGTGAGTGGAGGTGGCAAATAAACAACCAAATCTATCCTAGGGTTTATAAAAAGCACCTAAGTTGATTTGGGTTTGAGTTATTAGGTTATGGAATGAAAACTAAAGTGGGGGTGGTGTGGGGGACACTTACAAAACCTTCATTCGCACTTTTCTCTGATTTAACTGCTTTGGCCTACCTCAGAAGAGTACCTGCAATCACATTAAGATCAGAGAAAAAGTGAGATAAAAGTTAGGTAAGGCAAAAAGAAGCACGGAAAAAAATCAAAGAGCATTGCCTCCCTGGTAATGGCGCCAAAATGGTCGCATGTGTTTCACAAGTTTGAAATCGGGGTTACGAGTAACCTATTGCATGTTGCAAAACACATGGTCAAATAAAATTTATACCGAAACTCGAAAAGTGAGTCCTGGGTCAAACACAGGGAGGCGAACATTTGGTTTTGGAAATTCATGTTTCTCTTTTTATTTGTTTATTTCATTTTTATCTTTTCTAATTTTTTTGGGATTTTTAACAAGCAAGAGATTAAGTCAATGAAAACTTTATCTACTTGCAAAAATATAAGAGGGAGAGGGAGAGAGAGAGAGAAATAATCATCTATTCATGAACAACTGTTTGTTACAAATATGAAAGTAGGAAAACTACACTACAAAAGCGTAAAAAGATAGAAAGAGGTGAGAGAAATCCCCCTCGATGGTTGCTTGGAGGATGACTTGCTCTAACATTGCCAGGAGGAAGGTGGTGAGGAGAGGGACGAAGGAGGATGGAGGATGGGGCGAGATGGCATTGCAGCGAGGATCTTCTTCCTGAAGGGCGGTGAGTGGACGGCCACAGGATGCTCCACGAATGGAGATGAAAGGTAGGAAAACTATTTGATTTTCTACTCTAAAGGAGCATCCCAGGCTTGGGACAGGCTCTCTCTAGAGCCTTAGAGGTGGTGAGTGGAAGAAAGGAAGAGATGGTTTGGAATGGTGGTGGGTAGGTCCTTTTATAGTGGAGGAAGAACAAATTCGCATATGGGTCATTACTAACGTCCATAAACGTCGCTGCAGCTGCCGCTGAAGATCCGTCCTTCAAATCCTCTTGCTAGTGCGCGCAAACCATTAGTGATAGCTGCAAGCGTCACTAAAGGCACGCGTCGCTGAAGATTCGCTCCAGCACCCGCTTCACTGGCACGTGCACCGTGCGCTGCATGCTTTACGTGCCCATGCTCCCTGTGTCGTACGCGCACGTGCGCGCTGGCATGCGCTGGGTTGCTGCTGCGCTAGGCTACGCTGTGCACGGTGCCTGGCTGCGGCTGTCCGCGTGCGCTACTGCTGGCCGACGTTGGGTGGCCTGGATGTTGCCACGTGATGCCATCTGGGTCGTCTATTATTCTTCCTTTTGTAGAGGGTGCCACAGTGCTCAAGTCGAGATGATTCCCACGCTACTGGACTGCGATTGTCACTCCGAATCCATCCGTTTGATCAGAGTTTCCATCTGAAACCTGTATGGATGTTGCATTGCCCCCTGGCTGTTGATCTTCCTCGGACTTTGTATGATGCTACGGTTCTTCAATCTAGACGATTTCAGAGGCTTTAGACTCTGATCATCGTCTTAATTAGATTCGTACGGTTTGATCATCCATCCGAGGCCCTGAAATAGGTCTTCTTCTCTCCTGACCATAAAAAGGACCTAATTAACCTAAAATATATACAACTACTCTAAATGCAAAATGATGCATGTTATGCAATATTTATAACATGAAATACAAATCTAAGCCTAGGAACATACATGAATAGGCATTTTAACCTAAATAGATGCATCTATATCAGGCATGATATCAAATGGGGTTGTCCAAATCAGTGGTTGCAACATTGGAGCATAAGTGACTGCTATTTTAAGAAAATCAAATGCCTTATGGCATGATTCGTTGAAATCAAACGGCGTATCTTTGGCGAGAAGATTACTCAGAGGGCGAGCAACCTTAGAGAAGTCCTTGATGAACCTCCTATAGAACCCCACATGACCAAGAAATGATCAAATTTGTTTGACAGATGTGGGAGGAGGAAGTTTAGAGATAGCATCAACCTTAGCTTTGTCAACTTCGATTCCCTATTTAGAGATTACATGACCCAAGATGATGCCTTCTTGTGTCATGAAATGACTCTTTTCCTAGCTATGGAGCAGTCCTGTTTTGATGCATCTTTTAAGGATCGTTTCAAGATTTGCCAGGCAAGAATCAAACGATTCTCTGAAAATAGAGAAATCATTTATAAAGACTTCCATAAACTCTCCCACCATGTCTAAGAATATGGTTAGTATACACCTTTGAAAAGTCGTGGGTGCATTGCACAAGCCGAATGGCATCCTACGGAAAGCAAAGGTTCTGTAGGGATAGGTGAAAGTCATTTTTTCCTGATCCTCAGGATGGATAGGGACTTGATTGTATCTCGAGTAACCGTCTAGGAAACAGAAGTACTTCTGCCTGGCTAGCCTTTCTAGGATTTGATTGACAAAGGGAAAAAGGAAATGATCCTTTCTCATGGCTGTGTTCAACTTCTTATAATCAATACAAACCCTCCAAGAGGAAGTTGAACGAGTTGTGACAAATTCTCCTTTCTCGTTAGTCACAATGGTAATCCCAGCTTTCTTAGGAATAATTTGTACGAGACTTACCCAAGGATTATTAGAGATCGGATAAATGATTCCTGCGTTGAGCCACTTGATAGTTTCCTTCTTGACCACTTCTCACATATTAGGGTTTAATCTCCTCTTCATTTGGCGAGAAGGGCAAGATCCATCTTCCAAGAAAATTCTATGATTGCAGTAAGATGGCTTGATCCCCCTAAGGTCATGAATGGTCCAACCAATTGCCTCCTTGTGTTCCTTTAGGACCTTGATTAGTTTAATCTCCTGTCGCTTAGTTAATTTGGCACTGATAATCACAGGGAGCATCTTTTGAGGTCCCAAAAACTGATATTTCAAATTCTCAGGCAATGGTTTCAATTCGAGCTGGGGTAGGTTTTGGATTGAAGATAAAGTTGATGCTAATGAAGATTCATCAAGAGGAAGAGGTTGAAAGTGAATAAAATTAATAACCTCTTCAAAATGTGGCGGGTTTGCCACAGAGGGTTGCAGGTAAGATCCATCACAACAGGAGGAACTTTTGATTGCAAAAATCGCCATACATGCTTCAATATTCAAGTTGTCTTCCTCATGTTCCTCTATAAATCACAATCCTCGAATTTGTTAATTGCCTTAAAAATATCCAATTTCAATTTTTGATCCCCAAAGGCGATTTCCATGCTATTCCTCTCACAGTTGATATTGGCCTTAGCGGTAGCTAGGAACAGACTCCCCAGAATGATGGGCGTGTTCCTTAAATTCTCAGGTACATCCATGTCAAGGACAAGGAAATCTACTGGAAAATAGAAATCCTTAACCTTGACAATAACATCTTCAATAACGCCTCGCGAATTTGTGATCGAATGGTCTGCTAACTGCAACGTTACTGAAGTCGGCCAAAGTTCACCTAATCTGAACTTCTCGTAAAGAGAAGTCGGAATTAGGTTAATAGATGCACCCAGATCTAGAAGTTCTTTATCAAAGGTGTAATCTTCGATGACACAAGAAATCAAAGGAGCACCTGGATCTCTCATTTTCTGAGGAAGGTAATGAAGGATAACAGAACTAGCATGCTCGGAGAGTACCACCTTCCTCGGAACAAATTCCCTCGACTTACACTTCTGTGTGCATAAATCCTTTAAAAATTTAGCATAAGCCAGTATGTGTTTGATAGCATCGAGGAGTAGGATATTGATCTTGACATTCTTGAATATATTCAAGAGCTCCTCGTTACTATCAATAGGCTTCTTCTTCCTAGGTTTAATCAAGGCTTCGGGAAAAAAAACATGAGTTAGATCTTTGTAATTAGGTTCCTGAGCCTTGATTTCTTCTTCAGAGTTCTCCTTTCTCCCCTCAGTCACTCCACGATTTGATAGATCAGAATGGTGTGGTTGTGGTTCCTAAGTTTGTTTTCCACTCCTCAAGGTAACAAAAGTAGCAGATGCATACGAGTTTGGGTCTTGGGGAGGGTTAGGAAAGATTGGAGGGGCTTCATTAGCTAGAAACCTTTGATTTGAAGAAGCAGAAGAGGAAGAACCCTACTCAACCACTGAGCATGTGTGTGCGGGTCCCTCTGATTGCCATACCCTTAGGCTTGATTGCCCGGATTCTGAATATTACGTGGGTTAGGTACGCGTTGAGATGGTAGAGATCCGATTTGTTGAGAATTAGCCAAGAACCCAGTTTGCAAGTTTTCCAGTGAAGTTTTCATTTCCTGCATAAGCTGGGGCATAGATCCTTGCATTTCTACTATCTGTCAGTTCAAATCAGCCTGCCTTACGGGTTGACGAGAATTCCAAGCTGGATGATGAACTTGATTCGGGGGCAGCTGAGTGTAAACATGACCTTGACCCATTGGTCTTTGCAGAGCATAGTTGCTGGGTCGGAATTGGGTTTGCTGCCCCAGGTTTTTCAAGGAGAAGTTAGGGTGGTTCCTCCAACCCGGATTCTAGGCATTGGAGTAAGGGTTGGACCTAATGTTCTCTTGTACAGCATAGACATCCTCATAGGGTGAGGATGGAGAGAAAGAAAAGGAGGGATAAGGGAAACTGGGATCAAAGGTCCCAGTTTGGAACCCGTGGGTTTCCGAATATTGCTGGCTCACAGGTTGAGTCGGATCAAGTTGATTCACGAACTCCCGTCCAGAAGGAGCTCACGATGAATGGAATCCCAAATTCTGGGATTGAGTGAATTGAGAATTGTTCATTGAATTTCCAGCCATCCACTCCATCCTTTTAGTAACCAAGTCCACCTTATCTAGTTTATTGCAAATCAGTTCCATATCGAATGAATGAGATTCGTGGACTTCATTAACATTCGATCTGGGTTGTTGGGACCGGTTAAAAGTATCCATGGAAGCATAATTGATTGAATTTTCACTCATCTCCTCAAACAAATTGTGCGCGCTATCTGCGTCTTTGTTGAGTAAATTGCCTCCGCAAGAAGCATCCACGTGATTTTTGAGTTGCTCAGTCAACCCATGGTAGAAGATCTGCACGAGATGCCATTTCGGCACCTCGTGGTGTGGACACCTCCGCAATAAGTCCTGGAATCGCTCCCAGGCAACATGAAACTGCTCCCGTGGCCGCTGGGTGAAGGTAGTAATCGCCCGTCTCAGAGCATTGGTATGTCCGACAGGGAGGAATTTCTTTAGGAAAGTCGATTTTAAATCATTCCATATTGTGATCAGCCTGCCAATGGTCCTGTACCAATGATCAACTTTATCCCTAAGAGAATGGGGAAAGAGCCTCATAATCATCTACTCTTCATTCATGTTTCGCACCTTGGTGGTCTAGACCAAAGTAGTCAAGTCCTCTAAATGCTGAAACGGGTCTTCAAAGCCAAGCCCATGAAAGTGTTTGATCAGGCTTAACACCTAGGGCTTGATTTCTACATCTTCGGCAGGAATCTGGACGCTGGGACGTTCCCCGTAATTTAAAGGATCATCAAAATCCTTCAAGGGCTGAGCACCCTGCATTCTCTAGAACCATTCTTGCATTCTCTGCATTTGTTCCAGCTGCCTTTGGAACACCTCCTATGGATTCTGAGGCAGAGGAGGTTGTTGATCCACCATGGGATCAATTTGGCCAAAATCCAATCTACACCTCCTAGAATACTCTTGTGGTCCTTCCAATCAGGAATTCAATGACCTCCTTCCCAGCATAAACTAGGAAGATGTCGAAAGGACTGAGGATAAGAACCCTGCAGTACAACAAAACAAGCCTGTCCTTAAGTGGGGTAGTCTAAGGATCTACAGACTTTGAGAATCCGCCTTAAGATTATAAATGATTTACTCTACTTGCATCCAATCAATCCAACCAGTTAGAAGGAGGGACTGGGGAGAAGGTTCCTCCTTCATCTTACACCTCTGGTTCCTAGTATACCCCCCAGCCGCCATCATTTGATGCTAATCCCCTAGCTAGACATCAGATTAATTGGTATAAGCAGGTTAATCATAATCAATCTCAGACTAGGCCCTGAAGAGCAAATTAGTCCTTAAGGCCAACATCTACTTGATTTTAGTTAGGCTTGGGATTGTAGTGCTTATGGAATGTGGTGGGCCCTTAAGATGGCTTGTGCCCTTAGTGATTGATTAAATATGTGTAAGTGCATGCACAACCAGGGTTTTCAAGCGAGATTATTTTTATGAGTGGATTTTAAGGTTTAAATCTTGCTTAAGTAGCTTTTAGGGTTTAGAATTAGGTTAATTCAATCAAGTTTCAGAGGCAAACCAGATTTTCAATCACGGGTGAAGATCATTTTCCTTTTTAAATCAAAAGTAAAGTGGAGTGCCTGGTATTGACCTAAATTGAAAACCCTAAGGGGAAGCTACTTGGTGAGTTGATTTTAGATTAAGTGGTGAGGCCCAAACAACTCAAACAATTGGCCAAAATTGCACCACTATGTTAGGCACACAAAATGATTGACCTAGACTGATTTCTACTCTTTTATATGTTGATTTGCATGTACCGGTTCCACAGATCAGAATCCGGTTGAGTAGATAAAAATCAATTAGGTTAGGTGCCTCGAATGTGGGTGTTTGTAGTGTGTATGTTGATTTACCTCACAAGAATTATCTTTTTGTTAATTTTTTTATATGAGGGTGAGATGATCCAAGCATCCAATAAATTAGGCATGGGGGTGTGATGAATGTGGGTGGAAATCCAAGCAACCAACTAACCCTAGGATTTATGCAAACACCTAGGTTAATTGGGGTTTGAATTAATGTTGTGAAATGAAATCTATGGAGGGGGAAGAATGGGGAGTACTTACAGTTGTCTTCAACTACACTTTACTCTAATCTACCACTTGAAGATTCCCTGTTAAGGTACCTGCAAAACAATAGATGAGAAATAAAGCAAGTTAGAAAATAATAAAGTGTGCGAAATGCAAAAGGAAAATCGAGAATCGTTGCTTCCCCGGAAATGGCGCCAAAATGTGGATTTGAAAAACCTGTTGTTGCAGTTCGATTTGTGAAGTAATCCGTCAACAGATAAAATTTTACCAAAATTCATAAAGAAATTCCGGGTCGAACACAGGGAGGTTACATCGATCTTAAATCCACGATTATATTTTTTTGTATTTTTGTTTGAAAGCGAGATAATTACAATGGAATTGATATAAATAATAAAAGAGATATAGAGAAACAGAGAGAGAGTGCGAACAATCACCTGATAAAATAATACTATTTTTACAACTAGAAAGCGGGAAATGATTACAACTAGAAAGCAGGAAATTCTATTCTAGAAAGCAATAAAAAGAAGGGAGAGAGATGTTATCCTCCTCGACGAATGCTTGGAGGATGAGCCGGATGGAGCGACGCTTGGAAGACGGAGGATGGAGCGGGAAGAAGGAGGACAAAGTGGGAAGAAGGAGGATGAAGCAGGAAGAAGCGGGAATAGGGCAGCACGTTGTTGTCGTCACAGGATCCACTTCTGAAATGGGCGCAAAAAAACTTGGATTTGGCTCTAAAGTAGCATCCCGAGTGTGGGACAAGCTTCTCTTGAGCTTTGGAGAGGGAGAGAGGTGAAGGAAGGGATGATAATTTCGTAGGGTAGGGGTCTCCTTTTATAGTTGCAAGGATTGGGGGCAATTTGGTCATTACATAGTTAAAACATTAAATAAGGGGGTCTTTTGTGACGAATTTAAGCGTCACTAAAGACCCTACGTCGCCAGAGCTTCACACGCACACCCTCCTCCTCGCCTTCTGTGTGCTCAATGCTTGCCCACGTCCAAGAAATCTCAGCCGTTCGATCGCGAGATCGGATGGCTCAAATCGCTCCTCGCCCACTTCAGCTTCACCTAACTGCGCGCCCGTGCGTGCGATGGAGCGTTCAGACACGCGTTAGATCGCGCGTAGGTGATCCAAGTGCTCTAGAGCTGCCACGTCTCTTGCATCTGCACGGCCTGCTTACCATCCAACGGCTCAATTGAGCCCCCACTCGCGTCCTTAGTTGATTTGGGGCGCACGTGTGTTTCGAATGCACGCCCTATTTTTCGCAGAGAGATGTGCACCCATAGTGCTGTGAGTGCAGTTTGTCACGTTTCTCACCAAAGCACGCATGCTCACGGCTGTTGGATCAAGATCCAACAGCCTAGATCCGATCGTGCGTGCGAGGAGAGAAAGAGAGGGTGCACGAGATGGAGAGCAGCAGGCGTTGATCTAAGCCATTGTATCAAGATCCGATGGCTGAGATTGATCAATTCGTTAAGGAGAGAAAGGCAGCGGTGGTTCCTTGGGCTAATTGGGCGGCTGGAATGGCACCACGTGGTGCCATCTTGGCCGCCCATCTTCTGTGACTTCCAGAAGGTGCCACAGATGTTGGATTGGACTGATTTTTCCGTCGTTAGGTTGCGATCAACAATCCGAACCCATTCATGAAGTCGGATTTTTCATATGAAGTGTGGATTGACACCATCTTGGCCCTTGATCTCTAGGCTTCCTCGGACTATATCTGTCGCTACGAATGTCCGATCAGAGCAATCTTGGAGTCGTTGAACTCCCGTTGTCACCCAGATTAGATCCGTACGGTTGGATCTTCCGTCCGAAGCCTCGATTAAAAGTTTCCTTGTCCCTGGCCATAAAAGGAGATAATCACTATACAATTTATACAATTTGACCTAAATGCCTGATTATGCATGTCATGCAATATTTACAATGTATGATACTAAATCACACTAAGAACATGCATTAATAGACATTTTTGGCTAATTAGATGTATGCACAGCATAGGTCTAGCATTTTATATCATAGTATAAATATTGCATAACATTCATTGCATTGCATTTAGGATAGTTTGTATATTCTGTATATTAATTCCAGCAATTTATATGGCTAGGAGGTAGTGCGACATCTTTACGAGCTTCGGATGAAGAATCCAACCATACAAATGGATCCAGAGCGACAATCGCAGTCTGTCAGCGTGAAAATCACTTTGATCCGGGGCAACGATCGCATCCTCTATAAGAAGAAGAAGATGGACGACTAAGATGGCACCACGTGGCTCCATCCAGGCCACCCTAGATGAGCCACAGCCTGCCCAGCTTCACGCAAGGATTGATCCCAACTATTGTATCTTAATCCAATGGTTGAGAAATGCTCTACATTGGTCGATCTCTCCTCCAAAGAGCAGTAAGGAAGGCTCCATTTGGACAATTGGATCCTCATCCAACGGTCGAGGCACGTGGCCACACCTTAGCTCCACGCGACAAAGCAACGTTTGGCCAAAAGGTGAAGTGCTCGCTCCGTAAATGAGTGGTGCGGGTTCGAGCCTTGATCCTCCGCGCCTGCTCCTGAATCGACTCAATTGGGCAGCTTGATCTTAATCGAGCGGTCGAGATGACGCACGCATGTTGGACAACGATGCGTAACCGCACGCCAAGGCAGACGCACTCCATCTGGAGTGCTCATTTATCTACCAGATGTAGTAGCTATCGTCCGATCGTCGCGATCGTGTGGCAATTGGGTGGTCAGCGCAATTCAAATTGATGAAGGCGTGATCTGCGGGTGCCTCTAACTATGCAATGGCTCATCCAACGGCTGCCAACAAGCGCACGATTTGAATGCAAGCAAGCGCCCGCTTCCTCCTCGCAATCTCTGCCATCCACACCTGATCTAACGGCTGGAGATCTTAGTGCATTGTACTAGCTGCAGCCATGCCTCCTCACGCTAGCCAAGTGCATGAATGCTTTTGCAACACCCTAACGGGTCTTTAGCAACATTTTAAATGTCGCTAAAGACCAGAGTATGCAAAAGACGTCCATTCCTCCACTATATAAACCCCATGACACCTCCCCTTCCATACCATCTCTACCTACTCTACTCTCACCTACTCCTAAGTTCTAGTAGCCTAGCAAAGCTCCATTAGAGCTTATTCCCAAGCTCCAAAGGCCTCCTATTTGTGTAATGTTCCTATACCCCACCAAATATTCATCCTCCATCTCACCACCTTCATAGGAAGCCTCGGAGCCATCCTCCCACCTCCATTCCGGTAGAAGATCGCATCCATCTCCTCGTCCCCATTCCAGAGCGTTGGTGAAGCATTCCTCTACCTGACGTCCTACATCTCACCTCCATCAGCCAACACCTCACCTCCTTCATCCAAGCTGCCGCTAAACGCCGTCATCTCACCAAACCGACGATTTGGGAGATTTCTTCTCACCCCTATCTCTTTTGTATTTCTTAGCGTATTGTAATAAACATTTGCATGATATATCAGATTTGTTTCCATCTCATTTTGTGACATTATCTTGCCTGCTTCTTTATTGCAAGAATAAAAGAAAAAAATCACAAAGCCGTAAAACCTCAAAAATAAGTAAAATGAAGCGCAGATTTCAACGAAAGTAAATGTCGCCTCCCTATGTTCGACACGAGACTCCCTTGGAGTTTCGGTTATAAGTTGTATTTGATAACTTGTTTTGCAAGCTATGATGGTGGGTTCTTGAAACCCTAATTTCACTTCACCAAAACCCGTTCATCATGCGCTACGTGCCCACGTGCCTCGCGCTTGCACGCACTACTGCTGACGCTGCGGTTGCCGCTACCGTTGCTTTGCGCGCTGCGCTACTGCATGCGCCGCTGCGCCTGTGTCACCTGCTATACTGTGCACGTGCGGTGGCTCATGCGTACGCATGAGCAACCTAGGTTGCGCCATGTGGCGTGACTTGGGTCGTCCATCTTTCCTTTGTAGGGGCTGCTACATAGGTCGGATTGAGTCGATTTTCGTGCCATTAGGTTGCGATCATCGACCCAAATCCATCCGTGTAGTTGGATTTATCATTTGAAGCTCCGGATTGTGTCACCTAGTCCCTTGGCCGTTGATCTTCCTTGAACTGCATAGGGTGCTACGAGACTCCGATCGAGGCGATTTCGTAGGCATTGGACTTTGATTGTCATCCTGATCAGATCCGTATGGTCAGATCGTCAATTCAAGGCTCCAAAATTAATCTCCTTCTCTTCTGACCACAAATGCAATTAACCTAAAATATACACAACTATTCTAAATGCAGAATGATACGTGCTATGCAATATTTATAATATGGAATGCAAATCTAAACCTAGGAACATGCATAAATAGGCATTTTAACTTAAATGGATGTGTCTACATTATACTCCCATGCTTATCTTTCGCTAGTCCCCAGCAAAATTAAACTACATGCTAGTATAAAAATAGAATTAGGATTCGATCGCTTAGGCCTAAGTTGCTTATTAACAATAGAAAATTCCAACTAAGGTCCTAAAATACGAAAACTCAAGAGTACCCGGGTGTCAGCCAGAATGCAGATTGTTCAAATCCTTGCCTTATTTGAAAAGGGAAGATACATTTTTTTTGCTTTTTCTTCTTTTCTAATTTTTTTTTACTTTTGGAGTTTGAGAGTTTCGGGATAACTTTTTAAGGCTACCTGGCCCACCCAATTCGGTGAGGAGAGAAAGGCAGCGGTGGTTCCTTGGGCTAATTGGGCAGCTGGAATGGCACCACGTGGTGCCATCTTTTGTGACTTCCAGAAGGTGCCATAGATGTTGGATTGGACTGATTTTTCCATCGTTAGGTTGCGATCGTCAATCCGAACCCATCCGTGAAGTCGGATTTGTCGTATGAAGTATGGATTGACACCATCTTGGCCCTTGATCTCTAGGCTTCCTCGGACTATATTTGTTGCTACGGATGTTTGATCAGAGCGATCTTGGAGTTGTTGAACTCCCGTCGTCACCCTGATCAGATCCGTACAGTTGAATCTTCTATCTGAAGCCTCGATTAAAAGTTGCCTTGTCCCTGGCCATAAAAGGAGATAATCACTATACAATTTATACAATTTGACCTAAATGCATGATTATACATGTTATGCAATATTTACAATGTATGATACTAATATGACACTAAGAACATGCATTAATAGACATTTTTGGCTAATTAGATGTATGCACAGCATAGGTCTAGCATTTTATATCATAGTATAAATATTGCATAACATTCATAGCATTGCATTTAGGATAGTTTGTATATTCTGTATATTAATTCCATCAATTTATATGGCTAGGAGGCAGTGCGACATCTTTACGGGCTTCGGATGAAGAATCCAACCATACAGATGCATTCGGAGCGACAATCGTAGTCCGTCAGTGTGAAAATCACTTTGATCCGAGGCGATGATCGCATCCTCTATAAGAAGAAGAAGATGGACGGCCTAGATGGCACCACATGGCACCATCCAGGCCGCCCTACACGAGCCACAGCTTGCCCAGCTTCACATAAGGATTGATCCCAGCTATTGGATCTTAATCCAATGGTTGAGAAATGCTCTACATTGGTTGATCTCTCCTCCAAAGAGCAGTAAGGAAGGCTCCATTTGGACAGTTGGATCCTCATCCAACGGTCGAGGCACATGGCCGCACCTTAGCTCAACGTGACAAAACAACGTTTGGCCAAAAGGTAAAGTGCTCGCTCCGCAAATGAGAGGTGCAGGTTCGAGCCTTGATCCTCTGCGCCTGCTCTCGCATTGGCTCAATTAGGCAGCTTGATCTTAATCGAGCGGTCGAGATGACGCACGCATGTTGGACAACGATGACTAATCGCATGCCAAGGCAGATGCACTCCATTTGGAGTGCTCATTAATCTTCCAGGCGTAGAAGCAGTCATCCAATCGGCGCGATTGTGTGGTGATCGCGTGGTCAGCGCGATTCAAATTGATGAAGGAGTGATCTGTGGGTGCCTCCAACTGTGTAATGGCTCATCAAACGGCTACCAGCGAGCGCACAATTTGAATGCAAGCAAGCACCCACTTCCTCCTCGCGATCTCCGCCATCCATGCCTGATCCAACGGCTGGAGATCTTAGTGCGTTGTGCTAGTTGCAGCAGTGCCTCCTCACGCTAGCCAAGTGCATGAATGCTTTTGCAACACCCCAATAGGTCTTTAGCAATGTTTTAAATGTCACTAAAGACCCGTGTGTGCAAAAGATGTCCATTCCTCCACTATATAAACCCCACGACCCCTCCCCTTCTAAACCATCTCTACCTACTCTACTCTCACATACTCCTAAGCTCTAGTAGCCTAACAAAGCTCCATTAGAGCTTATTCCCAAGCTGCAAAGGCCTCCTATTAGTGTAATGTTCCTACACCCCACCAAATATTCATCCTCCATCTCACCACCTTCATAGGAAGCCTCGAAGCTATCCTCTCACCTCCATTCTGGTAGAAGATTGCATCCATCTCCTTGTCCCCATTCCAGAGCCTTGGTGAAGCATTCCTATACCTAACGTCCTCCTGCATCTCACCTCCATCGTCCAACACCTCACCTCCTTGATCCGAGCTACCGCTAAATGCCGTCGTCTCAACAAACAGATGATTTGGGAGATTTCTTCTCACCCCTATCTCTTTTGTATTTCTTAGCTTATAGTAATAAACATTTGCATGATATATTAGATTTGTTTCCATCTCATTTTGTGACATTATCTTGCCTTCTTCTTTATTGAAAAAACAAAAGGAAAAAATCACAAAACCCTAAAACCTCAAAAAGAAATAAAATGAAGCACATATTTCAATGAAAGTAAATGTCGCCTCCCTATGTTTGACACGAGACTCCCTTGGAGTTTTGGTTCTAAGTTGTATTTGATAACGCGTTTTGCAAGCTATTATGGCGGGTTCTTGAAACCCTAATTTCACTTCACCAAAACTCGTTCATCACGCGCTATGTGCCCACGTGCCTCGCGGTTGCGCACGCTACTGCTGACACTGCGGTTGCTGCTGCCGTTGCCTTGCGCACTGCACTGCTGTATGTGCCACTACGCCTGCGCGCGTGCATGCCTCTGCATGCACCTGCTCTGCTGTGCACATGCTGTGGCTCATGCGTACGCGTGAGTAACCTAGGTTGTGCCATGTGGCGTGACTTGGGCCATCCATCTTTCCTTTGTAGGGGCTGTTACATTAGTCGGATTGAGTCAATTTTTGTGCCATTAGGTTGCGATCATCGACCCAAATCCATCCGTGTAGTTTGATTTATCATTTGAAGCTCCGGATTGCATCACCTAGTCCCTTGGCCATTGATCTTCCTCGGACTCCATATGGTGCTACAGGACTCCGATCAAGGCGATTTCGTAGGTGTTGGACTTTGATTGTCATCCTGATCAGATCCGTCTGGTCGGATCGTCAATTCGAGGCTCCAAAATAAATCTCCTCTTCTGACCACAAAAAGGATGCAATTAACCTAAAATATACACAACTACTCTAAATGCAGAATGATACATGCTATGCAATATTTATAATATGGAATGCAAATCTAAGCCTAGGAACATGCATAAATAGGCATTTTAGATTAAATGGATGTGTCTACATTATACCCCCATGCCTATCTTTTGCTAGTCCCTAGGAAAATTAAACTACATGCTAGTATAAAAATAGAATTAGTATTCGATCGCTTAGGCCTAAGTTGCTTATTAACAATAGAAAATTCCAACTAAGGTCCTAAACTACGAAAACTCAAGAGTACCCAGGTGTCAGCCAGAATGCAGATTGCTCAAATCCTTGCCTTATTTGAAAAGGGAAGATACATTTTTTTGCTTTTTCTTCTTTTCTAATTTTTTTTTACTTTTGGAGTTTGAGAGTTTCGGGATAACTTTTTGCGGTTACCCAGCCCACCTAAGACTCGAAAAGGACTCTAAGTGCTAAGCATCTTATGAAAGGGTGATAGACTCACTAAACTACCATTAAGACAGACTTCAGGTTTCTACAACCCTAGGTGACCTTAAAGATTTCTGCTTGGAGGTTTATCCTTTCGATGGTAGCTTTCTCCTTACTTTTTTTATGGGGTCAACACAAGGGTGAACACAGTGTATATCTCCCCAATTTTCGTTTTATTTTTATGGGGTCATCACAAGGGCGAACCTAGTGTATATCTTCCTGGTTTATTCTACTTCTCTGCTTCTTCCAAAGTGTTTAGGAATTATTTATGCATTTTTGTGTGTCGGGCCCTAAACAACCGATCGATGAGCTATTACCGCCGACTACTTGCCAGCCATACTCGTGCAGTGAAGTGTGGCTTTCTTTTTTTTGTTTTCTCCTTTTTCTATTTTTTTTCTTTTTCTTCTTCTTTTTGGGTACTGTTTTTTTTTTCTAAGTAGGTGGCTTCCTTGATCTAAGATTGACCTAAAGGCAATATGAAGAGAATGGTCATGTGGCTGGGCTCTTGACAATTGGCCGATGAGCTATTACCACCAATAACTTGCCAACCATTAGCTTCCCAATTTTCGTAAAAACCACTTGAAAGTGAGTTCGTGCGGATAGTGTGTAGATGCTTAGACTTAAAATCCCCTCAAATCAGAGGGCGGGCTGATAGGTCGTGTACTTATCATCCCAATTTATTTACCAAATTTAAAATGAAATTGACTTGGCGAGGACTCGAAACTAAGTCCACTTTTGAGTGGACACCCAGGCTGATTAAGCCCAAAGACCTAAAGAGTCTAAGTGTTCAGGTCCTAAAGTATTGTTTCCTAAGGTTAATAAATTCCAAATGCCTTAGTTCTCTTCTCCTAATTTCTTTCCTTCTTTCATTTTTTTTTAAGAAAATCAAAGAAATTCCACAGAGCTAATCAAAATATTTTCAAGATTAAGTATCCACCCCCATGCCTAAATGATGCAATGTCCTCATTGTAAAAACAAAGACATGAAAAGGGTCGGATAATAGAATATCACCTGAATTTCATGACAATCTGGTCAGCTCTGCAGAGAACATGGAACATACACACGTGCTAAATTTATTGCCTTCAGCTAGGCATAAAATACAAACAAAGAAGAAATTAGGAATTCATAAGTACAGGTCAGAATCAAAATAAAAATATTGATCATAGGACCTACCAGTAGTTGTCCATAGATGTGGACTAGATTATGGTGCAGACCCATGCCCCAGGGTTGATTAGTTCTAAGGTTTTGGATGAAAATCACCCAGAACCTGAGATTGTTGAGCTTGCAAGGTCGAGCTTGCAATTTTGCAGTATGCAACCCAAGACCAAAGTATTGGACAATGGGTAGAGATGGTTCAATAGGTTCGGATGTCCTTTTAGATTTCAACTCAAAAAGATAATCAATGATTTTGAGCTTGGGTTGCATCTCAAAGATATCATAAGGGTTCTGGTAAAAAGTTGGTGATTTTAGGCAAATAGGAACCCTTAGATCCAAAATTGTGTTTCCCTCTAAGTTAGCCTCCAAACTTTCATTGCCAAATTCCTATCCTCTAAAATCAATATTTCTGGGACCTTTAAATCGTTGTACACCACATCTAAAGTACCCAAGTCCAACATTTGTGGCTAAATCAGGATTGACTTAGATACAATGATTTCCAATTCAAAATCAATCCCTTCGGGGTGTGGTTGAGGAATGGGGCTACTGATTGAATCTTCTAGTAAATGAGGATTCAAATCCTCTAAGTTAGCCTCAACCGAATCCAAATCTTCAATGAATGGGCTATCAAATGGTTCGTCGAGCTCCTTAAGCTTGTTTGTCTCACTAAAATCATCTTCCTTAAGCTCAAGTGAGACTTCACCTAAAGATTCCTCACCCTCACAATCAAAGAATTATTGACCCTCATTTATATATGTCTTAAAATCATATGCCATTTCTTGGTCCATAGAGACATATTTTTGCTTGCTCCCTGGCTTGGGGATCTCTAGTGAAGCAATCAGTTCATCCTGAATCGGTTGCTCTAGACCAACCTGGTCATCTCCAGTCTCAGAACATGTATCCCCCCTGACAAGTGCTTGAGTGGGTTCAAACATTAGCTCTTCATAAGGGGGTTCATCCTGGGAATCATCGCAAGATTGGACTAAGGCAACCATGAATTTCATCCTCAACCTCGACAATTTCCCAAGTAGAAACTCACCCAGGCCCCTATCCCTAACATGTTGGAGCAAATCCAATAAAGAGCTATTCATCTCATCAATCATTTTTATCATAGGCTCCAATGCTTCAGTGTATGGTATTAGCTGAGCTTCTAAATATTAGATGGTGTTCCTCAAGTTAGCCAACACCTTGTCTTGGACCTGGTTCATTTGAACCGAATGGTTCGGTTCAGGGTTGGGTGGGTTTAGGTTAAACCTAGGGAGGCAAGATGTTGAGGTTCTTGAGGTCCTCCCTGATAGTAGGTCATTTTGAGTTGTTCAAAAAATTGGTGGTGACCCATATTCAGTGAAATACTGGGGAGGTTAGGTGTTATAATCATCATATCCTTCCTGATTGTAGATCGGGTTAGGTTGATCATCAAAGGGTGGAGATCTATAATCATTGTAGGTGTGAGAAGGATGATAATCATAGTCTTGTTGTCCAGGGTTAGGCCCTGGACACTGAGGTTCGGATTCATATCCCCAATCAAAGTTGTCCTGGCTAGTGGATGGGTAGTCATAAGTCAAGTTGGGATAGTAATCATCTTGGGGATAAGTGGTAGTAGGAGGGAAGGATTGGAAATGAGAGTGTGATGTGGAAGAATACATAGTGGAGTAGGAGGGAAAATAGAAGAGAGAAAGGTACCCTACAATATAATCAACCAAACCTGTCCTCATGTGGGTAAACTAAAGACCTACAGACTCCTAGGACCCATCCTAAGATTATAAATGATTTGGTTTACTTCTATCCAGTTAATCCAAGCAGTTAGAGGGAGGGGCTGGGGAGAAGGTTCTTCCTTTGGTTTGCACCTCCGATTCCTTTGATACCCCCCAACCGCGGTCGTTTGATGCACTTCCCTAGCTAGACATCAAATGGACCAGTAGAAGCAAATTAATAGAAAACAATCTCAATCTGAGCCCTGAAGAGTGAATCAATCCTTAAGGCCAACGTTTACTCAGTTTTAATTAGGCTTTGGATGATTGTGTTCTTGGAATGTGATGAGTCCTTTAGACGGGTTGTGCCCTTAATGATCAGTTAAAATGTGTGTGCATGCACAACCAAGGTTTGTAAATAAGGTTATTTGATGATGTGTCTTTTAGGGTTTAACCTTGTTCATTTGCTTTTAGGGTTTTATTTTTAGGTTCGTTCAATCAAGGTTCAGTAGAACACTCCACGCTTTGAAAGCACTGGTGATGATATATTCCTTTAGAAATCAGAAATAAAATGTGGTGTGCCTGGGTAAGTCCTAAAAATCAACCCTAAGTGGCAAGCTACTTGTTGAATCAATTTTAATTTGAGTGGTGCAGCCCAAACAGCTCAATCAATTGGCTTGTTGTACCACTTAGTTAAGGCAAAAAAGAAGTCTTAACCTAGTCAAATTTTCTACTCACTTATTGGTGTGTTGAGTTAGGGTGTATCGGATCCACAGGTTAGATTCTGGTTAAGTGGTAGAATCGATGTGAAGTGGTGTGCCTTAAGCCAAGTGTTGTGGGTGTTAATGTGTGTCTCTTCTAGAAAATCCCACAATCAGATAACTTTTTTTATTTTTTAAATTTATGTGGATGGCGAGGTGAGTGGAGTGACAAACAAGACAAACAATTTCTTTCCTAGGGTTTTTAAAAAGACCTAAGAAGATTAGGTCTTGATTATTAAGGTGGCAAAATGATCTAGTGGGTGGGGAAGTGGGGGAAAAACTTACAAATGTCTCTACTCGCACTTTACTCCAATCTACCGCCTTTTGCTCCTCGACCAGGTTCCTGCAAGATAATAAATTGAAGAAGAAAGATAGGTTAGAAAAATATATAGGTAATGCGGGAAAATGCAAAAAAACCAAAGAGCGTTGCCTCCTCGATAATGACTTAAAAATGATGCGTCGAAGATTCGTCGCGGAAAGGTTTGAGTTTGGAAAACTCGTCAATCGTAGTTTGATTCACGAGAAAATTTGTCGATCAGATAAAATTTATAATTGAAACTTGAAAAGTGAGTCCCAGGTCAAACACGAGGAGGAAAACGTTTAGTTTTGAAAATCTATGTTTCGCTTTTATTTGTTTTTGTCATTTTTGTCTTTTCTAATTTTTTTTGTATTTTTAGCAAGCAAGAGATTAGGTCGATGAATTCCTAGCTAATTAATCTTCTTGCAAAATATAAGAGAGAGAGAGAGAGAGAAACAATCACATATATCTCAACAAGTGTTTCTACAACTATGAAAGTGGGAAAAACTACACTAGAAGGCAGCAAAGATAGATGGAGATGAGAAGAATCCCCCTCGATGGTCGCTTAGAGGACCACTCGCTTTGAAGGTGCCCGGACGAAGGTGGTGAGGAGTGGGACGAAGGAGAATGGTGGTGGAGGAAGGAGGATGGGACAGGATGTCGTCGCAGTGAGAATCTACTTCTCGAAGTAGGTGAGAAGTTAGCAACGGGATGCTCCATGAATGGGGATGAAGGGAGGGAAAAATATTTGGTTTTCTACTCTAGAGGAGCATCCTGGGCTTAAGACAAGCTCTCTCTAGAGCCTTCGAGGTGGTGATAGGAAGAAAGGAAGAGATGTAGAAAAATGGGAGGGGTAGGGGTCCTTTTATAGTGAAGGAAAGAATCAAATTCATATACAGGACATTTAGTGATAGTCATAAATGTCGCTGAAGATTCGCCGTAAACGTCGTTGAAGATCCCACTCACGTACCCCTACTGTCGCACCGCTGATGCTCACTCCATGTGCCCTTGTCGCACGCGCACACATGTTACACACCCACGCACCTCGTGCTCATGCACACTGCCGCTACCTTGAGAGAGCTGCTGCCTTGCACGCTGCGCTGCTGCACGCGTCGCTGCACCTACGTGCGTGCATGCCTCCATTCATGCACTCGATCTTGTGCGCATGCGGTGGCGCGTGCGTGCACATGGGCGGTCTGGGTTGTGCCACGTGACGTGACCTATGCCGTCCATCTTCTTTCCTTTGTAGGGGTTGCTACAGAGGTTGGATTGAGTTGATTTTCATGTCGTTGGGTTGCAATCATCGACCCGAATCCATTCGTGCGGTCATATTTATCGTTTAAAGCTCTGGATTGCGTCACCTAGTCCCTTGGCCATTGATATTCCTTGAATTGCATATGGTGCTACGGGACTTCGATTAAGGCAATTTGAGGCATTGGACTTCGATTGTCATCCTGATCAAATCCGTACTGTTGGATCGTCATTCTGAGGCTCCAAAACAAATCTCCTCTCTTGACCACAAAAAGGTCGCAATTAACCTAAAATATACACAACTACTCTAAATGCATAATGATGCATGCTATGCAATATTTATAATATGGAATGCAAATCTAAGTCTAGGAACATGCATAAATAGGCATTTTAACCTAAATGGATGTGTCTACATCACTACTCTAACAAAGTAGGAAATCCTAATCTAATCAGATGAATGGGACCTTTGGATCCAAAGCTGGAGGTTAAGGAGGAAGAATGTGGGAAGATCTCTCGCGAAGGAAAAGCCCACAAGAGGAGCTTCAAGGTCGTTGTCAGGCATACGTCAACCCTTGTGGCGAGGAGGAAATGGTGGTGAAAAACCACACCACTATCACTGATGTTGCTAGTGAACTAGATAAGGAGAACTAGAGGGGACGTAGGGATCGCCTCAAGAAAGTAGGAGAGGAGGTCAATCCTTTGCGCACAAGCTCTAGGAGGAGCTTAAGTAAAGCTTGAGAGTGATTGCGCTCACCATGTGGTGGGATCAAACAAGTAGGTTAGGGACGGTGAGGATGAAAGGAGAGGGTGCGCAAAATTTTCAAGTTGAATCCTAGCCACTAGATGGGATCTGGGGGTAGAGGTGAAGCTACACAAGGAGTTGCATGAAGCTTCGATTTCAGATTAGCTACAGATCAAGAGGATGGAAGGAGTGAACGACCTGGAGGTGCGTTATTCTTGCGATGAACAGTGCACCAAGAGGTGCACCATTGGCTCAGGTCTAATGGTGTATTTGTAGAGAAGGTCCCTCAACAAAATTGTGGAACAACTTTAGCAAGGCCCATAAGTAGCATAAAATGGTTACAGAGTTGTCCCTAGAGCCTTACAAAAAGGTCCCTACGACTATCAAATGAGTCCCTGGCAAGTTTCTAATGAATGAAAGGTTATATAAGGACTTGAATGTGAATCTCTAAATGATAAGTCTTATTGATGTCCATATGCTACCAAGTTTCTATTGAAGATTAATTGAACATATTAGAAGTTATTTTCACTTTTGATTTAAAGTTTTGAGCTCAATTGTTTGTTCAATTTGCAATTGGATTATCCTTTTGTATTTATTAATAGAATATCTCAATAAATGACCTAATTTTGCATTTTTAACACAAATTTGATGTTTTAGGTCATTTATGCTAATTCTCGCACTTAACCATTTCTTTGTGTTAATTTGATAGTGTTTAACCTAGTTTCTGGCTTAACTTGGGCATTTTGGCTAAGATGAGCCACACCTCATCATACCCCCATGCTTAGGTTTTGCTAATCCCTTAGCAAACAACTCATTAAAGTGCAAAGCAGTTTAAGTATCAGTAAGGTAAGTGTAATGAGATATCTTTTCTTTTCTTTTTCTCAAAAATTAAGTGTTAGAGATGATCTTTTAAGCTGAAAGATTTTTCCGATAAACCAGCTGTGTTTATGTCTAGACATTCTAAGAGCCTGTTGCTTAAGAAGACTGACCAGAACTTAAGACTGATATGACATAGATCATCTCTCGACCAACAAGGACTCTTGATATTTAAACCTTAAGTGTGATTTTGAAGAGTCAAAAGAAAAGAGGTTATAACTATGCATTGTGATGGGTCAGGATTAACCAGGTGAATTTCAAAACTTAGTCCCGATGTTTCACTTCTTTTTAAATCCAGGTTGGTCCTAGCTTCAACTCATATTTTTGGATTGACTCTAAAAAATGAGGAAGACTCATGCCCAGCTCTTATTACATTTATGGCTCAAAGAATTTTTGGTGGAACAGGGTATTTGTATTGTACCCTGAAAATATTTTTCTTCTTTTTGGTGGAAAACTTGTATTTACAGGACTTGGAGAACATACTTGACTTATTCCAAAGAATTTCTTTTTTTTGACACTTTTTATTTATTTATTTATTTTTCACAAGCATCCAACAACTTTATTTGGTAGAGCACACTTTATTTGGTGGGTGAGTTTTTTGGTGGAAAGAGCTTCTCCAAGACACAAGACTGAAGACTAGGACAAAGAGTCTACTTGCACGCACAGGTAAGGACTCCACCTTCCCTAATGAACACTAGGGTTGAATTTCAAATTCACAAGGTCTTTCTCGACACTGTGTAGGTGATGTAAACACATTTACACTACTTAAAATGTCTATTTATGCATGTTCTTAAGCATAGGATTGCATTTCACGATATAAATATTGCATAACATGCATCATCTCGCATTTAGAGTAGTTTGAATAAAATGGAGGTTAATTGTCTCCTTTTATGTACTTGGACAGGGCAAACATTTTATCGGGGCCTCGGATCAAAGATCCAACCGTATGGATATGATCAGGGCGACGATTGGAGTTCAACGACTCCAAGATCGCCCTAATCAGGCATCCGTAGCATCAGATAGAGACCGGGGAACCCTAGAAGATCAAGGGCCAGGATGGTGTAAATCAGCACTTCAGATGACAAATCCGACCGCACGGATGAATTCGGGTCGACGATCGCAGCCCAACGACACAAAAATTGAGTCAATTCGACATCCGTGGCACCATCTACAACTTCCAGAAGATGGACGGCCAAGATGGCGCCACGTGGCGCCATCTCAGCCGCCCAAACGGCCGCTGGCATTTTGTGAAGGCCCCCGCTCGATCGCTCTCCGCCGTCAGATGGAGATCCAACGGCTGTGGCCGCCCGACGCTTAAAACGTGCGCTCGACCATCCGCGCCCCGCAGCGCAGCGGTCGAGCGCGCTTACGCGAGCGCGAGGCGCGGGTTCGAGCCGCGGTGAGGGGATTGGAGGAGCGGGTAATTGAGGCGTGTGGAACGTCAGATGGAGATCGTGCGGTCGCGAGCGCCTGATAGCGTCGACGCGCGATTGGACGCCCCGCGTAACGGGCGATCGCACGCCCAGGCGGGTGGGTTGCAGTGGGCGCGGACGTGATTTAAGTCGTCCGATCTCGCGATCGGACGGCTGAAAAGCGCTGGACGTGCGTGAGCGTTGAGGAGCGGGCAGCCGAGGAGGCGCGCGTGGCGCGGCGGCGACAGCCACGTCGGGGCTTTAGTGACGGATTTATCCGTCACTAAAGACCCCTTATTTATTATTTTGAATATGTAATGTCCATTTTGCCCCCACTCCTTGCAACTATAAAAGGAGACCCCCTCCATACGAAATTCTCATCCCTTCTTTCTCCTCTCTACCCCTCCAAAGCTCAAGAGAAGCTTGTCCCAAACTCGGGATGCTTCTCGCGAGGTAAAGTCCAATTTTCGTTCCCCTTCGGAAGTGGATCCCGCGACGACGACGGCGTGCTGCTTCGTTCCCGTTCTTCTGCTTCGTCCTCCTTCGTCCCGCTTCATTCTCCTTCGTCCAGGCATCGTCCCGTCCGGCTTGTCCTCCAAGCAACCGTCGAGGAGGATTTCTCTCTCCCTATTCTTTTTACCGCTTTCTAGTATAGATTTACTGCTTTCTAGATTAATCTACTCGTCCTCCAAGCGACCGTCGAGGAGGACATTTCTCCCTCCATTCTTTTAATGCCTTCTAGAGTAAATTTATTGCTTTCTAGAGTAATTATTTTATGCTTTCTAGTTGTAATGAACAATCTCTTCAATGCAAAAATTCCTTGTTTATTCTACATCTCATTTTGATTTCTCTGTGTAATATTCTTTTTCTCTCTTACTCTCTCTCTCTTTTATTTATTGTAAATAATTAGATAGTTCTAAATTGAATTATTCTATAACAAATAAAAAGAAACGCGTAGTTTTTAAATCAAACGTCCGCCTCCTTGTGTTCGACCCGGAATTTTAATTTCGGTATAAATTTTATTTGTTGAACATGAATTCTTCACTTTCGAACTACAACGACAGGTTTTCCAAAACCGAACACGTTAGCATAGGTTCGTAAACGTTCAACATTTTGGCGCCGTTGCCGGGGAAGAAACAATCTTTGATTTCTCTTCGCGTTTTGTAACTTACAAATCATTTACCTCACTTTTCTCCTTTCTTATTGTAATTGCAGGTACTCTTTCGAGACAGGCAAAAGCGGTAGATTGGAGTAAAGTGCTGTAGAAGGTTTTGTAAGTTACCCCCCACCTCCCACCCATTAGATTTCATTTCATCACATAAGAACTCAAACATCAATCAACCTAGGTGTTTTTATAAACTCTAAGGTTAGATTATTTGTTGTTTGACACCCATACTCACCCCAACCCCCACATTAAAAAAAAAAAAAAAAAATCTCACAGAGGTACACAACCTCACCTGATTTTCAAACTCAACCGGTAAACCAATCTTAGGAGCTGGTACACACATCCAAACACATAATTGAGTAGAAATCAGATTAGGTAGTCATTTGTGTGCCTAATTAAGTGGTGCAATAGGCCAATTGTTTGAGTTGATTGGGCCGCACCACTTCAAATAAAATCAACTCATCAAGTAGCTGCCTATTAGGTTTAACTCTTAGGGATTTACCAGGCACTCCACATTCTTTTTAAGCTTTAAAGGAAAACATCTTCACCTGTGCTTGTAAAACTTGGTGTGCCAACGAAACTTGATTGAAAACACCTAAAGTTGAATCCTAAAAGCTACTAAGCAAGATTTGAATCTTAAAATTCACCACATCAAAAACAATCTTGCTTGAAAACCACTGGTTGTGCACTCACACACAAATCAATCAATCATTAAGGGCACAACCCATTTAAAGGACCCATCACATTCCAAAGCACATTCAAACCTAGCCCTAAATAAAACAGAGTAGACGTTGGCCTTAAGGATTGTACTCGCTCTTCAGAACCCAGAACGAGATTATTTTTGATTAGTCTGTTTCTACTGTTCAATCTGATGTCTAGCTAGGGGAGCAGAGTCAAACGATCGCGGCTGGGGGGTACACTAGGAACCGGAGGCACAAGCCGAAGGAAGAACCTTCTCCCCAGTCCCTCCTTCTAACTGGTTGGATTGAACAGACGGAAGTAGATCAAATCGTTCCTTCATCTCAAGACGGGTTTTGAGAGTCTGTAGGTCTTTAGGCCAACTTATTTAAGGACAGGTTTGATTGTTTGTATTGCAGGGCACCTTTCTTCCTCCCGTGTATCATGAATCCTTCCACATATTTCACGCATTCCCGCTCTTTCCCTCCTGTTGTAAATTATCCTCAACATGACGATTATCCCAACTCGTATTGTAATCGACCATCAGTTAGTTGGGATAATTCGGATTGGGGATACAATTCCGGAACCCCGTGTTTAGGGTCTAACCCTGAACACTTTGATTCTGATTTTTATCCTTCTTAGAGCTACATCGATTATAGATCGTCCTCCTTTCATGAACAACCTAATACGATCTACAATCAAGAAGGATACACTTATCCTTACCCATCCTCTGATTTCACTGCTTTTAGGTCATTACCATCTTTTGAATAATCTGAAATGACCTATTATCAGGATGGGTATAACGAATCTCAATTCTTTAATTCCTCTGCATTGATGTCAAACCCACCCAATCCTGAACCAACTCATTTGGTTCAGGTTAACCAGGTTCAAGATAAGGTTCTGGCTAACTTGAGAAATATCATTCAATCTTTAGAAGTTCAGCCAACACCTTGCATTGAGAGATTGGAGCCCCTGATTCAGATGATTGATGATTTAAACAAGTCTTTGTTGGATTGGCTCTAGGACGTTAAGGATAAGAACCCGGGTGAGTTTCTACTTGGGAAATTAGCGAAATTGAGGAGGAGATTTGTGGTTGCTTTGATTCAATCTTGGGATGATTCCCAGGATGAACCCTCTTCAGGAAAGCTAATGACAGAACCCGCTCAGGCACCTGTTGGGGGGGGACACTTGTTACGAGGCTGACCAGATTTAATTAAAGCAACCAATTAAGGATGACCTGATTTCTTCACCTGAGATCCCTGAGCCGGGTTACGAGAAAACGTATGTCTCCTGGGAACACAAAGTGACAACTGATTTTGGGACATACATTGATACAGATCCTGATTTCTTTGATGGTGAAGATTCAAGTTGCGAAGTCTCACACGAGTTTTCAGATCACGATTTTTGTGAGAAGATTGGGCCTGAGGAATCTGATAGATCATTTGATAGCCCAATAACTGAGGAAACTGATCTTATTAGGGCACACGATACGGATCCAGAATCGCATTTTCTGGAGGAATCAATTCAATGCCCTGATTATCAGTTACACACTGTTGAGCTTATTGATGATTCTAATTCTGAGATAATTAGACCCAAGTCAATTTTGATTCTGCCACATCATTTAGACTTGGAGATTCCAGACGGGGTGATGAATATACAAGAGGTCTTGGAATTTGATACACTTAAAGAGGAGGATAGGAGCGGGGAAGTTCTGATTTGGGAAGTTAATTTTGGAGGAAATGGAAGATTGAGTCGAAGGGTTCCTTTTAAGCTGAAACCATCAAATCAGAACCCTTACGACATTTGTTTCGAGGATGGTCAATTCAAGCACACATTCAACGATTATCCTTTTGAGCTTCAATTCTCTGTAACCCGACATTTTGGCCTTGGGTTGCATCCTCATAAATCGCAGGCCCGACCCCGCTTGCATTCTGATTTTAGGTTTTGGGTAATTTTTATCCAGAACCTAAGATATTCTCGATTATGGGGGATGGGTCTACACCACAATCTGGTCCACATCTATGGACCGCTGTTGATAGGTCAGAGGATTCTTCTGTTTATATTAATTCTGACCTGCACTTGTGAATTCTTCATTTCTTTTCTTTGTATAGTGTGCCTAGCTGAAGGCACTAAACTCAGCACATATACAGTTCTTTTTCGTTTTCATCTCGGAGCGGACATGACATTCACGCAATTCAGGTGCTTTCTACGCTTTTCCACTCCGTTTTATGTCTTTTTAATACAATGAGGACATTGCATTAGATAGGCATGGGGGGGTGGATATTCATCTCTAAATTCATTCGTCAGCTCCGTAGATTTGTTTATTTTCTTTTATTAAAAAAAAAATTTCGGAATTAGGAAAGAGAATTTGGGTTTAAGAAAATTTTCAATCTTAGGAAATACTACATTATGATTTGAACACAAAGATCCTTCAGGTCTTTGGACTTAATCAGCCTGTGTATCCACTAAAATGTGGATTTGTCTTTCGAGTCCCCGCCATCTTAATTCTTTCGTAATTGGAATAAATAAGTTTGGGTGATAAGTACACGACTTATCAACCCGCCCTCTGATTTGAGGGAACTTCAAGTCTTAAGCATCTACACACTTTCTTTGCACTGACTCGTTGTTCGACGATTTTAACGGAAATTGGGTAGCTAATGAACCTTCCAGGGTGATATGGCTGGCAAGTTATCGTGGGTAACAGCCCATAGGTAGGTTGTCCAGAGCCTAGTCACTGGACCTTTCTCTTTTTGATGCCTTTAGGTAAATCTTAGACCAGGGAAGCCACCTACTTAAAAAAAAAAAAAATCAAAAAGGAGAAAAGAACAAAAAGAAATAAGCCACACTTCGCCGCACGAGTATGGCTGGCAAGTTGTCGGTGGTAACTGCTCATCGACCGGTTGTCTAGAACCCAGCTCAGAAAATGCACTAAAAATTTCCAAAACACTTAGGAAGAAGCGGAGAAGTAGAATAAACCGGTGAGATATACACTGGATTCACCCTTGTGTTGACCCCGTTAAAAAATAAAAGTAGGGAGAAAGCTACCGGTTGTAAAGATACACCTTTAGGCAGAATTCTTTTTGAGGTCACCTAGAGGCGTAAAAATCCGAAGTCTATTCTAATTGCCGATCAACGAGTTTATCACAATCACAATAAGATGCTTAAACTTAGGGTTCTCATCAAATCTTGGGTGAGTTGAATGGCCGTAGAAAGCCACTCTTAAAACCTAAAATTTGAAAATCCAAAAAAATTAAAAAAGAGTAAAAAGAGAAAAAGAAATTTTTCTTTGAATAAGGCGAGGGCTTGAGGCGATCTGCATTTTGGCTGATACCCGGGCACTGTTGTGTCTTTGAAAGTTCAGTTCCTAAGTAGACAATTTCTTAATGATTGAAAATAACTCAGGTCCAAATAATCTAACCTAATTCCTTTATAAATAGCATATAGTTTTTGCTAGGGACTAGCAAAAGATAGGCATGGGGGTATGATGTAAACACATTTACACTACTTAAAATGTCTATTTATGCATGTTCTTAAGCATAGGATTGCATTTCACGATATAAATATTGTATAACATGCATCATCTCGCATTTAGAGTAGTTTGAATAAAATGGAGGTTAATTGTCTCCTTTTATGTGCTTAGACAGGGCAAACATTTTATCGGGGCCTCGGATCAAAGATCCAACCGTATGGATATGATCAGGGCGACGATTGGAGTTCAACGACTCCAAGATCGCCCTAATCAGGCATCCGTAGCATCAGATAGAGATCGGGGAACCCTAGAAGATCAAGGGCCAGGATGGTGTAAATCCGCACTTTAGATGACAAATCCGACCGCACGGATGAATTCGGATCGACGATCATAGCCAAACGACACAAAAATCGAGTCAATCCGACATCCGTGGCACCATCTACAACTTCCAGAAGATGGACGGCCAAGATGGTGCCACGTGGTGCCATCTCAGCCGCCCAAACGGCCGCTGGCATTTTGTGAAGGCCCCCACCCGATCACTCTCCGCCGTTAGATGGAGATCGAACGGCTGTGGCCGCCCGGCGCTTAAAACGTGTGCTCGACCATCCGCGCCCCGTAGCGCAGCGGTCTAGCGCGCTTACGCGAGCGCGGGGCGCGGGTTCGAGCTGCGGTGAGGGGATTGGAGGCACGAGTAATTGAGGCGCGTGGAGCGTCAGATGGAGATCGTGCGATCGCGGGCGCCCGATAGCGCCGACGCGCAATTGGATGCCCCGCGTAACGTGCGATCGCACGCGCAGGCAGGCGGGTTGCAGCAGGCGCGGATGCGATTTAAGCCATCCGATCTCGTGATCGGACGGCTGAAAAGCGTTGGACGTGTGCGAGCGTTGAGGAGTGGGCAGCCGAGGAGGCGCGCGTGGGTGCGGCGGCGACAGCCACGTCGGGGCTTTAGTGACGGATTTATCTGTCACTAAAGACCCCTTATTTATTATTTTGAAGATGTAATGTCCATTTTTCCCCCACTGTTTGCAACTATAAAAGGAGACACCCTCCATACGAAATTCTCATCCCTTCTTTCTCCTCTCTACCCCTCCAAAGCTCAAGAGAAGCTTGTTCCACACCCGGGATGCTTCTCGCGAGATAAAGTCTAATTTTCGTTCCCCTTCGGAAGTGGATCCCGCGGCGACGACGGCATGCTGCTTCATTCCCGTTCTTCTGCTTTGTCCTCCTTCGTCCCGCTTTGTTCTCCTTCGTCCAGGGGTCGTCCCGTCCGGCTCGTCCTCCAAACAACCGTCGAGGAGGATTTCTCTCTCCCTATTCTTTTTACCACTTTCTAGTATAGATTTACTACTTTCTAGATTAATCTACTCGTCCTCCAAGCGACCGTTGAGGAGGACATTTCTCCCTCCATTCTTTTAATGCTTTCTAGAGTAAATTTATCGCTTTCTAGAGTAATTATTTTATGCTTTCTAGTTGTAATGAACAATCTCTTCAATGCAAAAATTCCTTGTTTATTCTACATCTCATTTTGATTTCTCTGTGTAATATTATTTTTCTCTCTTACTCTCTCTCTCTTTTATTTATTGTAAATAATTAGATAGTTCTAAATTGAATTATTCTGTAACAAATAAAAAGAAACGCGTAGTTTTTAAATCAAATGTCCGCCTCCCTGTGTTCGACCCGGAATTTTAATTTCGGTATAAATTTTATTTGTTGAACATGAATTCTTCGCTTTCAAACTACAACGACAGGTTTTCCAAAATCGAACACGTTAGCGTAGGTTCGTAATCGTTCAACAGTAGGGTAAACCAAGGTTACTTAGACTCTTGAGCCAAAGCAAACCAGCGAATCCAGTACTGGTGACTCAAGTATAAGAATACGTCCTAAGTTAGGAGAGATTGTGGTCAATCTTTTCTAAGCTTAAAGTGTATTAAGCCAAAGCTTGAGCGAATCAAGCTACAGTGGCCTAAAAAGTCTAACCAACAAAGGTTGAATGTCCAAAAACACTTATTCTATTTTTGTTTTCAGTTATAAGATTATAATTAAACACTTAAGTTCTTTTCAAATCTTTTTCTCTCCTAAAAAATTTCAATCTTTTGGAGTTCTCCCTCAACAATAGGTATATTTAGATCGTCCCTTATTATATGTTTGGAATTTTTTTGTATTTTTGACTTTGTAATTTTTTTCAAAATTTTCAAAATTTTTCAATTTTTTTACATTTTTGATAATACTATACTATATACACTACAGGTGTGTCTACAATTGCATTTCAATAAATGATTCTCCATTTACACCCCCCATGCTTAAATGATGCAATGTCCTCATTATATGAATAGGGTGGATGCAAATGCATGCTTTGCTTTTCACTATCTTAGGCTGTGTGATGTTAGGAAGTCAAAATGAGGAGATAAAAATCTCTGTGCGGATGATTTCAAGTTCGATACAAGATCAGAGTGGAAAGTCGTGCTAAGAAGTAAAATGCATGACATGTGATAATGAATGTTTGCTAAAAATGCATAGGTAGACACCTAATGCAAGAAATGTGAAAACAACTATATATAAAAATAGGTTTTCTAAGTTTAACACCTTCAACTAGGTGTAAACTCAGTAGATGTGTCATTAAAAGTAGGTTCAAGAATTTGGAGCAAAATGTTAGAATTAACAAGTTTGAGATCATGTGGCTTAATGAAAGGTTTCAATCTTTGAAGAATGGAATGAGGTTTATCAATCTCAAAGCTGAAGAATGGCTCCATAGTCAATATGAATCAGAATCAGATACTTGGCTCAAGGTCCAAGTAGACAAGATCAAATCATCTCAAAGTTACTTTGCTCAAGGTCCAAGTAAACAAACAGATTATATCCAGAAAAATCAACAGCTTCCACCTCTTCAATCATTGAATGCAGAGTCAAGAAATAGAAGATGAATTTGGGTTGGGAAGAAGAGGTGGTTGCTGATCTGAGTAAAGTGTGGAAGGATCAGGATTGTGTAAGGCTTGTGATATGACATGTGCTTGGACTTAGGAAGGTCTAGGTTGTACATACCTCTAGGTAGGTTTGTTCCTTGGATTGGGTTCTGCTTGAGATGGGAGTGAATGTGGTTGGCGGGATTCCGTCAAGTGTGATAGCTGGGTCTCATCTCAGCTGGAGCCGTGTTCTGCCTCTGTTGCATGGCAATGTTGTTTTGTTGTTTCATGTCAGTAAGAGCTTTCATGATCCTCCCCAATAGATCATCTTGTGTAGGCCCAGGTTGAGAGTATTGGGTGGGCCTGAGTTGGGGTTGCTGGTAGGCACGTGGTGGTTAATCATGTATTTATGGAGATGGTGCTCGGATCAAGTTGTGAAGTGGTGGTGCAGAAGGTTGTTGATAGGTTGGTCTCTGTGAATTTCCTAACGACGAGAAATTTGGATGATTACACCATCCGGGTTTGTAGGTTTGTGAATAAGGGTCATTGTGAATGGCGTAGAGCTCCTCCGAAGCTCCAGAATGTGCAGGGAATTCAGTGTAAGGAGGAACAAAGGTTCCTCCAATCGGTGAAGGATAGGAAAAAGTATAATCCGTTAAAGGAGGTTGTGTCACAGATAGATTATTCATAGTTTCCCTCCCTGTGGGAAATTGAGAAGAAGTGTAAAGTGCAGGTGATTGAGAAGAAGAAGATGATGAAGGCTTAGAGAGGAATTTCAATACTTCATCTACTTTCTTCTCTATTAAGCCCACCTTATCCAGCTGACTATCCACTAATTCTAAATCTCCGTTTCTAGATTAGGCTTCATGTACCCTTGAGTGAGAGTGGGAATGAGAGGACTTTCTATTAAACACTCTCATCGAAGCATTATTAATAGAGTTTTCTGCCATGCCTTTGAAGAGCTCAATGGTTGAGTCATCATCCTGACATAGGAAATTGCCTCCACAAGCGGCATGTACAAAATTCCTTGTGTCATTATGGAGCCCATGATAGAAGATCTAGACTTGTTGCCAGCGCAGGACACCATGGTGGGGACATTTTCTAAGAAGCTCATGAAATCACTCCCAAGCCTCGTGCATTTGTTCTCCTAAATTCTGGGTGAAGGTAGTGATGGCACACCTTAAAGCGTTAGTGCAGCCTACAGGAAAGTACTTTAGGAACTCATGTTCCAAAGAAGCCTAGTCTTCTATTGGTGTAGTCCGTGTAAGAGTTCTATACCAGAAGGCGGCTTTATCTTTCAATGGAAAGGAGAACATTTTCATTAAAAGCATGTGCTGATCATGACCTTGTAGACCCAGAGTTTGAGCAAGGTTTTTCAGCTCCTCAAAATGCTGAAAAGGGTCCTCAGAAGCAAGACCATGGAAGTAAGGTATAAGTACAATGATGTTTGGCTTCAATTCAGCAGCATGACCCCCATACAGATAACGTACCACAGGCATAGGTTGTGCAACTATGGGATTATAGTAATCCCATAGTTGAGGTCTACGAGGTTGAGGTGGTGCCTGGGGGTTTCTAGGTTGAGTTTGGGTTTGGGGATTTGCTAAGTTAACAGCTTGTGCAAGTTGTTGCACCTGTTGGGTAAGGGTGTTCATTTGAAGTTGTGTATCAAATAGGTGTTGAAGATGAGACATAGCACCTCTCTCCGGTGGTGGTTGGTTAGGAAAGTTAGGGTATGGAGGAGGTTGGAACCTATAGTTTGGTGGTGGTGGTGGAGGATGATGTGTAGAGAGATGTGGAGGAAGTTCTTCGAAATCCTTGAATTGTGCAGAATCAAGATCATCCTTAAGATGGATGGAATGGTGAATGGGAGTTTGAGGCCTAGGAGGTACAGAATTGGATGTGGAAGGCAAAGAAGTGGAAGTAGTAATTTGGGCATTAGCACCCAAAGGAGGTACAAGTTTAGGCTTTTGGGATCTCCTACCTTACATTGAGTCATTTTTTGAAAATGAGTTTTGAAAAACAGTCACAACTCAAAGAAAGGAATCAATTAATCTTAATCTCACAAAAATAAGAAATCCCAGTTAATATCATAAATCAAAGACCAATCTAACAATCAAGCAAGAGAAATCAATTTTTTTTCCTAGAGTCTACTACGCAAAATAGTAGTATGCAAACAAATGTTTCAAAACAATTGTACGCACCCTAACGATAACCTAACGAAGTGCAGACCTCTAAAATCCACTGGGAATCTGGATAAGACTGGTGTGCGAATCCAAATCTTGTGGTAGCTCAAGGAGATGAGATAGAAACCCATGTATTTGTGACTTATGTGATCATGTTGTGTGCATGATAGCAATCAACACAGTATTCGGTGAAAACACATATAGGGTTTCAAACAAGTTTTATGTCTCCTTTTGAATTTGATTTAAGTATTTAGAAGATATTTTCTATGCAGCTCGTCTCGCTTTTTAGTCTTTTCAGAAGAAGAGATGGTCATGATATCTTAAGTCAAATGCAAGGATGGCAGGAGCTAAGGAAGGATGGAAAATGCATACCTGACTCCAACAATTCTACAATATGCAATTGACTTGAAATTAAAATATAGCAGGAATAATGCAACCTAGATATGGATGTCTAATAGATGCTGCTGCTAGATAAAGATTAGGTATTTTTGATCTTATTGATTTTATATATTTTTTTTGTATTTTTTTAATACAACAAACAAAAACAAAAGAAAAAGAAATATATACAGGAAATCGTGAACAGAAAAACCGCGTTGATTAGAGATGAGTAGAGAGATAATAAGAGTCTAGAAGAGAGTCCAAATTATTACAAAATATGTGTGAGAACAAGCTCTCACAACTTATGCCTAACAAATATCCTAAGTAATATACCTAAGTCTACACTACTACTATACTAATCTAATAAAAACAAGAAATGCAGCTCCATGAAACAACTCCTTTAGGAAGTCGAGTCTGAATTGCAGCGAATCCACCAGGAAGAAGATCTCTGCCTGGAAGAAGACACTACTCCTACTCAAGTGTTGCAAAAACAACAACTGATTGGTAAGAATCAAAGAATGTATATACAAAATTAATAAAAGAATAAAAGAATCTATATACAATGAAAAATTTGAATGAATGAATGTTTATTTACAAAAGCAAAAATTATTTACAAATAAAGAATTAAAGAATAATTTTGGCATATGGAGAATTGCCTCCCCGGCAACGACGCCAAAAAATATGATGGCTGACTACTGGTTCGTCAAACGATCATAATAAAATGCTATTGTCGGGTTTTTATTCTTGGCAATGGTGCCAAAAATATGATCGCTGACTACCGGTTCGTACTAAAAAGGGGTTTTAAAATGTCGTTGTAGTATATGTCACAAATACAAACCATTGTCGTGTCAATTTTATATATTTAATTTTTACTAGTTTATTCCAGGTCGTTTACTGGGAGGCAGTTATTGATATACATCATTCTCTAAGTCCAATAATATTCTTTAATTTCAAAAAGAATGACTTTATATACAAGAATGAATGAATGAATCAAAGAATGAATTAATTATATACAAAATAATGAATTAGAAATAATTACAATGCTTGAAAACAATTATATACAAACAAGCATCAAAAACCATAAATAAATACTCTATATTATCTATTTACAACTTATAATAATAATACTTAGCTATATGTACAATAATGAGTAATAATATGTACTTTACTAACTTAACTTACTAATACCTACAGTAACATATAATGTATCTACAGTGACGTATGAAAGTGTCACTAAAACCTTAGAAAAACTATTTACATAAGCTAAGGTAAAAACTAATGTTTATACTGACATATAATACTATCTACAGTGACGAATACATCTGTCAGTAAAGCTATGTTATTTATATACTATATAGCTCAAACAATACTTCTACTTTCTAAGTATACTTATATATGTATTATTTACATATATACTATATATATACAGACTTATTATATATTATATATACGTATACATATATATAGACATACCCATAATACACACACTATACAACTCAACACATACACACTAAGGCATACACTTAGGCACATAGACACAATAATGACTAACACTTAGTCGCATTCAACTCTTCTCCTCTGCAGACTAGTTCACAATCGGTTCAGACTGCTTTTTAACCAAAAATGGGTTTAATTTGCGGGTGACTTTTTTTAGGGATACACAGCACCCGTGAGGGTGGGACCAGACCTCTACTCCGTGCATTTTAACCTGATTATCGCCCATTAATGGCCTAATCAGACCCATGCACAGTGCATAGCTCTCATCCATGCACTACACGCTAATCTCATTTCAATGCCAAATCATTCATGCTCGTATGCTCATGGGATAGGGGTATGTGTGTGATCAAGCACCTGGCACCTGTGACGACTGGAACATCCATATGAGGAATTCAATTTATATCGCTACAGGAGATCGTCAGCTTCCGATGAGGCACCCTTGTGCCACCACCAGTCACTGCCAATGCAGCGCAGCTGCGAGAAAATAACTTAATTTGGCCCTCGATTTGAGGGCCAAATTTTATTATAAATTAAAATTGAATTATAAGGTTTTGAAGCCCTTCCTTAGGACTACTTAATTATATAATTTATTTACAAAAATAATTATATATACTATATAAATAAATTAGCTAAAGTTTACACTTTATATACATTGATATTTGGGTTAATTTCTTAATTAATGTTTAAATTATCTGATTAATGGTCTAATTGATCCTATACGGAGTTAGTATACATATTACATTATTTAATGCATATTTTTATGGTATTTTACATGTTTTATTTTAATTTATGTACATTTAAATATCAGTTTTCAAGCTATTTTACATATAAATTATGTATAAATGGTATAACACAATATAAATATAGTTAAATTATTTTAAATTACTTAAAATACTATAATACAAATGTAATATATATTAGTTCATTAATAACTTAATTTACTAATTTATTTAATTTAAGTTAGTAACTTACTTAATAACTTAATAAATAAATTATTTATTATATATATGTTATTAAATTATATTACAGGTGTCTTAGTGTACATTATATATACATAATTATATATTTACAGTATCATTAATAAATAAGGTTATTTATAGGGGTTTGTTAATTTATCCAGATTATAGTACATGTATGTGAATTAAATTAATAGTTAAATATAGAAATAAGTTATATACAATTTAAGTTATCTTAAATATTTAATTTACATTATAGAATATGTACATAAGTTATTTATCCATATTATATACATATTTTACATTATATACATTAATAGCTTAATATATACCTTATATTTACATATATATACATAGTTTACATAGTATTTTTGAGTATTTTTGTAGTTTTTCTACTTTTTATGGATTTTATAAGTTTTATATAGGTATGAGGTGAAATAGAAAGAAAGAGATGAGAAGAATGGAGTTATTTTTGGTACTTTTCATATTGATGTCTTTTATTAAGTTCTAAGGTATACTGAATCATCAGTTGGTATGTTCTACCAAGTCGGGGGTTTAGAATACCATGAAACTTGGCATGCACTTAAAAATAAAGCTAATCCTATTTGCTACACATTTATTTTATTTTTTTGAAATTTTAAATATGTTTTTATTTATGTACAAAGTGAGCTCATTCGAGGCCTTAATGGGTTGTTTCATTTGATTCCTAAAGTACTAGATGAGGGGTTGAAGTCTGAAATGGCAGTGGAGGGCTTATTTATGCTCAATGATTGGGATTTTCTGCTTGTAGAAATAATCTATTTGAAAAATATGTCGTCGTAGTAAAATCACGTGGTGGAAAATCCCGAACAAAAATATTTCAATAAAACTAATCACGAAGGGTTAGGTTGTATCCACAGGGAGGAACAGATTAATAAAATCATGAATAGTTTTGCCTTGTATTCGTCCAAATGAATGAGAGATTCATGCTCAAATTTTATGTAAAACATGACGAAAATAAGAAGACACACAATAATTTATGAATGTAAGGTTATGTGTGTAATTTTTTCGCAATAAAATATTCAGTAAAGATGTGATCAGAATTTCACATAATTTCTAGTTGTATAAGTGCTAGCAAAGAATTATTCAAATCCAAATCCTAATCCAATATGAATTGATGCACTTAACATAAGTCAAGCCAATTCAAGAAAATATAAGTGCATTGGTGCAATTTACCCCAATAAATTCAATGCATCAAATAAATGAATAGTGATTGGCAATGGCATTTTTGGTAAATAGAAATTGAACTCAAAACAGGGGCTTCCTTCCCCTTATGCGTGCGTGAAGAGGGAGCGACAGCAGAGGCCGAGGAGCTCGAGGAAGGTTGAGGTGGACGAGAGCTACGCGGGGGCGATGACAGCACGTTGAACGATGGCTGGAGCTATTACTAGTGACAAGGAGGGCCAACGGCGGTGGTGGCTACTCGCCAGCGCAGATAGGCTATCATGGGCAATTCTGAGGGCATGGCCATGCTTGTGAGGGTGTGGCGAGTTTGTTGGAGTCGATGGCATGGTGAATGGAGGTCCATGGTGGTGGCTGCATTTCTAGGTGGTTTGGGTTCTTTCAGTTGGCAGTGAGGAGGAAGAAGAAGAAGAAAAAGAAGAGGAAGAGGAGGAGGGCGGCGGCTCAGGTGTGCACGCACTGGCGTGCATGCGCAAGGAGGATGCGTTGAGGCTGAGGGTGCGACAGCCGTAGGTGCACGAGGGGTTGCACTGCTGTGTGCTCGTGAGGGCGATCTTGGCCTTTGCATGGGGTGTGAGCACATGCAACGAGGGAAGAGGGCTGGTGGACGTCGCGGTGGAGAGGAGATGAGGGCCTCCTGTCGCTGTCGGCAAAGAGGAAGAACGTGGAGGCAGGCATGATCCGTGGACATTCGAGAACTGTCCCGGACGTCTTAAATTAATGGGCTTATGCACAGTGGTGGAGATTGAGCGCAGTGGCGGCTATCGTCAAGGTGGAGCATGGTCGTGAAGTCAGAGATGCAGTTGAGTTGAGAACACAGTAGCGGATGCGGTTGTGAATGTCGGTGCTGTCACCACCGACTGCGGTGATGGGAATATGGTGGCGAGATGCGGTGGTGATCCTCAGAGGCGAGACGTGGTGGTGATCATTGTCGTGGGTGAGACACGATGGTGGTCGTCGGAGGTGAGATGCGGTGGTGGTCATGGCGTCGACGGTGGAGGAGTTGCCTCCTCCCTTTGGAGAGGGAGAGATTTGGAGAGGGCCATCCCTCGTGGAGGGGAGATTATTCTGTCAAGGGGACCCATCCTGACATATTATATGAGGAGTGAGAGTCAGAGAAGGAAGGAGTCAAAGAGAGAAGGACAGTCGTCATTTTATGTTACCAAATAGAGAGGAGAGAATTGAGGGAGAGAGAGAGAATAGGGAAACATGTATGTGCTTGTGATTAAAGGGAATAAAAAGAGGGAAGAAAATAAGGAAAGAGAATGTTATCCACGCGATCTCATTTACCACTTTCTTATTTTAATTTTATGCCAAATATTTCCAAAGAATAATCTCAAATAATGTATTAAGAATTGAAATTCCATACAATTGCATGCATGCCCAACACACGAGCGTAATTGATTTTTCCCAATAATGTATGCCTGAAACCTTAATTCTCAATTCAATGATAATGCACTTAGGCTCTAATTTAGTCCACTAAAGCAGACCTATCTGTTGGTGCTAGAGCACCAAGATCATTTGTTTTGATGATAACAAAACACGCGTCATTTAACATTTGCACTTGGACTCTTAGATTTTAGGCAAATTGCAATTGGAGATGCACTTAAACAGAGTTCGAGCTCGCATCCAGGACGGATTGGAGGAGCTTGATGGAGAACAGAGGAGATTCGCGAGGAGCGATAGATTGAAGAAGGAAGGAGATGAAGAATAGGATAGATTTCCTTCTCTTGTACTCCTTGTATTTTTCGTTATTTTTGTTGCTCTTTATTTTTTACTTAGATTCATGTTAAAGAGCCTCAAAGTACCCTAACAGTAGTCCTAGGAACACCGGCACAACCCTAGGATACTTAGGTTTTCTGTAGAGAACTTAGAAAACCAATGTAGGGTTCAAGTAGGTTTCCAGACATCTAATTCCCAAATCAGACATCTGATAAAGTATTTTAAGACGTCTGACCGTTGTTTCAGATGTCTGATAACTATTAGGCTAGACTTAGTATTCTGTCTGATGAAATCAGACGTCCATACCTTAGTCCAGACGTCTTAGAAGACGTCTGATGACTTTGCCAGACGTCCAATTATTGGACCGTTGGCTCTCTTAGCAAACACACGAGGATATGACCATTAGAGCCTTATCAGATGTCCTTAAGCCCTTCCAGACATCTGGTAATTGACCGTTTTGCCTCGACTGACCCGAAAATCTCTTCTCAGAGATTTTGTAGCCATTGCAAATCCATTCCCACGAAAAAGTAGGTTTCCAGACGTCCAGACATAGTGCCAGACATCCTGCATGTCGTCTGATGGACTTGCACAAGAACCCTGTTTAGATCTGATCCAAGTTAGGAAGAGACCCGCCCAAAATCAGACGTCTGACCTTGAAATCAGACGTCTTAAAGTGGTCTTCCAGACGTCTGATGCTAGAATTAGACGTCTGATAAGCCTGTCAGAACAATGATTGTTCCTGATTTCAGGCTGATTCACTTGGGCTTTGCACCCAACGGCTATGGAAGCTTTTCTAAGCCTTCCAAAGTCTTCATAAGGCCTCTATAAATAGAGGGGAGCCTTTGACACACCAACACACACTTAAAGACACCAAGATACACAAGAAACACTTTGTAATACACTTTCCACTCTCTTGTGTCCTAGCTAGCTCTTGCTCTCCAAGATCAAGCTCCATTCATCTTGAGAGCATCAAGCTTCGCGCACCCGCTCTCCCGCCGTAGTTCACGAGAGCGAAGTTGCGCCGTCGCGTGGCTCACGCACCGCATCATCAACTCGACGCACTCCTTGCAAAGGGGAGTTTCCTAATTCCTATAGAAGCTAGGTTTAAAATTACTTTGTTGGCTCTATAGGATTACTTGTTTATTTTACCTTTGTTATTTGGTTGGGTATTCGCTTTGCGAATTCCCGTCTCCTTTGTGAGACAAAATCCTTCTCGTGGAGAGAAGGGGTTGAGGTACGCTACCCTCCTTTAAGTAGTGTGGTTGTATTGAGGTTGAATCACCCTCGTTTAAAGTGATTCGGTTTAGTGGATTTTGATCAACTTGGTTGATCGGAAAATCCTAACTCGAGAGGGTTAGGTGGTGGTTTTCACCCGGTTTGGGTTTCCACCTAAAAGTACTTGTGTACTTGTGCGATTGATTTTTTGTGAGATTGTTTATTATTTATTTTCGCAATTATTACGTCACCCCCTCCTGGTAGGGATGAAACTTTCAGTTGGTATCAGATCAGGTTCTTGCGAGATCAGAGTAACACCCGGCAAGAGATCAAATGGAGGGAAGCACATCAGCGATCAAAATATCCGAGGGGCAGTCCACCGTTCGACCACCCTACTTCGACGGGAACAACTACAGCTACTGGAAGCTGAGGATGAGGATGTGGCTTCAAGCCACGGACTTCGCTCTATGGGGACGTTGCGAAGCCCCATACGAGATCCCGGAGCGACCCGACGCAGGATACTCACAGCAGCAGATTCGGGAACTCTCGCTCAACGCGAAAACAATGAACGCGTTGTATTGCGCGCTCAACCAGGAGGAGTTCAACAGAATCTCGCAATGCGCCACCACATATGAGATTTGGCACACACTTGAGGTAACTCACGAAGGTACCTGTAAGGTAAAAACTTCTAAAATTAATTTACTTTCTCAAGAATTTGAATCTTTTTCTATGAAACCTAACGAGTCTTTAAGTGAGATGAACACTAGGTTCACTCTCATTGTAAATAATTTGAAACCATTAGGGAAGACCTTCATCAAGGGGGAGCTTCAAGGGAAGCTTCTTCGTTCCCTTGGACCGGAATGGGAACAGAAAGTCACCGCCATCGAGGAGGCGAACGAAGTAGAGGAGCTCAACATGGAAGATCTCCTAGGCAATCTAATGGCCTACGAGACAAAGTTGAAGCAGAAGAAGAAGGATACACCGGAACCCAAATCGAAGAAGACTCTCACCTTCAGAGCCGCGTCGGATAGCGAGGTAAGTTCCGACGACGAAGACTTTAGAATTTTACTTAAAAAATTTTCCAAGTTTTGTAGGGAATTAAAGAAAGAGAAAAAGGAGAAGAAGGAAAGCCCGAGACGTTGCTACCACTGCAACGAGAAAGGGCACCTACGACCAGAGTGCCCTCTTCTCAAAAAGGAGAAGAAGGAAAAGGAAAAGAGATCTAAGAAGAAGGCGTTCCAAGCCACTTGGGACGATTCCAGCTCGGAGGAAGAAGAAGAAGAAAAAGAAGAAACCGCTTGCTTTGGTTTCATGGCTAGAGGAAGCAATAGAGACAGTGAAAGTGGAAGCGACTCCGACAACGAGGTAAATTTTGATTTACAAGAAGCTTTTAATGAACTATTTGAGATTAGTAAATCACTAAAAATAGAAAACAAAAGCATGAAAAAGAATCTTAGCTTTCTTAAAAATGAAAATGGTAGGTTAGAAAAACAACTTAAGGACATAGAAGCTAGTCCTAAAAATGATAACCTATTATTAGAAAATCATAACCTCATCAATGAAAATAATAAATTGATTGAGGAAAATGATAGTCTAAAGTTAGAAATCTATGACTTAAAGACTAAGATGCAAACTATAGAAAAAGAAATCACATGTCTTAGGGAAAATTCTAACAAATTAATCAACAAAGTAGATAATTTTTATAGCCCTAAGGTTGAGAAAGGATCTCCATCAAGGAGACCCGCTAATCGATCCGGATCCAAGCTCACTTGGATATCGAAGAAAGAATTAGAATCTTGTTTTGTAGGGTTCAGGGATAATTACAACACAAAGGATTGGACCCACAAACTCAAAGCTGGTCAACTCAAGTTGGGAGAACCGAGGAGTAGACCAAGGAGGAGAACAAGAAGACCGACGAGACGGCGAACAAGAAATGGACCCGCTGCACGTCGACCACCAGATTGGAGACCGACGCCAATGCCCGGGCCTCCAAGCTATGGATGGGAGCCTCATCCGATGTGGCATCCACCACCACCATTTGGCCCATTTTATTGGCCATGGTAGGTGAGGTAAAACCCTTTACCCTATCTTTTTATCATAAGCATTTAGAGAGGGGGAGTTAAAAAATTTATGAGCTAATTGTCAATTTTTAAGGGGGAGATATAAGGTAGCTAAATTTCCTTTAGAAAGGGGGAAAAAAATAATAGCTATCTTGTTGTTATAAAAAAGGGGGGAGGCATTACCTTTGTCAAAAGAAATTTATAGAAGAGCATGTTTTAAGGGGGAGTTATAGGAAATGTAAAATCAATTAAACCTTTTTGATAATGTCAAAAAGGGGGAGGATTTTTTGCATTACTATTTATGGTTTTGTCATCATCAAAAAGGGGGAGATTGTTGGTGCTAGAGCACCACGATCATTTGTTTTGATGATAACAAAACACGCGTCATTTAACATTTGCACTTGGACTCTTAGATTTCAGGCAAATTGCAATTGGAGACGTGCTTAAACAGAGTTCGAGCTCACATCCAGGACGGATTGGAGGAGCTTGATGGAGAACAGAGGAGATTCGCAAGGAGCGATAGATTGAAGAAGGAAGGAGATGAAGAATAGGATAGATTTCCTTCTCTTGTACTCCTTGTATTTTTCGTTATTTTTGTTGCTCTTTATTTTTTACTTAGATTCATGTTAAAGAGCCTTAAAGTACCCTAACAGTAGTCCTAGGAACACCGGCACAACCCTAGGATACTTAGGTTTTCTGTAGAGAACTTAGAAAACCAATGTAGGGTTCAAGTAGGTTTCCAGACGTCTAATTCCCAAATCAGACGTCTGATAAAGTATTTTAAGACGTCTGACCATTTTTCAGACGTCTGATAACTATTAGGCTAGACTTAGTATTCTGTCTGATGAAATCAGACGTCCATACCTTAGTCCAGATGTCTTAGAAGACGTCTGATGACTTTGCCAGACGTCCAATTAGTGGACCGTTGGCTCTCTTAGCAAACACACGAGGATATGACCGTTGGAGCCTTATCAGACGTCCTTAAGCCCTTCCAGACGTCTGGTAATTGACCATTTTGCCTCGACTGACCCGAAAATCTCTTCTCAGAGATTTTGTAGCCGTTGCAAATCCATTCCCACGAAAAAGTAGGTTTCCAGACGTCCAGACGTAGTGCTAGACATCCTGCATGTCGTCTGATGGACTTGCATAAGAACCCTGTTTAGATCTGATCCAAGTTAGGAAGAGACCTGCCCAAAATCAGACATCTGACCTTGAAATCAGACGTCTTAAAGTGGTCTTCCAGACGTCTGATGCTAGAATTAGACGTCTGATAAGCCTGTCAGAACAATGATTGTTCCTGATTTCAGGCTGATTCACTTGGGCTTTGCACCCAACGGCTATGGAAGCTTTTCTAGGCCTTCCAAAGCCTTCCTAAGGCCTCTATAAATAGAGGGGAGCCTTTGACACACCAACACACACTTAGAGACACCAAGATACACAAGAAACACTTTGTAATACACTTTCCACTCTCTTGTGTTCTAGCTAGCTCTTGCTCTCCAAGATCAAGCTCCATTCATCTTGAGAGCATCAAGCTTCGCGCACCCGCTCTCCCGCCGTAGTTCACGAGAGCGAAGTTGCGCCGTCGCGTGGCTCATGCACCGCGTCATCAACTCGACGCACTCCTTGCAAAGGGGAGTTTCCTAATTCCTATAGAAGCTAGGTTTAAAATTACTTTGTTGGCTCTATAGGATTACTTGTTTATTTTATCTTTGTTATTTGGTTAGGTATTCGCTTTGCGAATTCCCGTCTCCTTCGCGAGACAAAATCCTTCTCGTGGAGAGAAGGGGTTGAGGTACGCTACCCTCGTTTAGGTAGCGTGGTTGTATTGAGGTTGAATCACCCTCGTTAAAGTGATTCGATTTAGTGGATTTTGATCAACTTGGTTGATTGGAAAATCCTAACTCGAGAGGGTTAGGTGGTGGTTTTCACCTGGTTTGGGTTTCCACCTAAAAATACTTGTGCACTTGTGTGATTGATTTTTTGTGAGATTGTTTATTATTTATTTCCGCAATTATTACGTCACCCCCTCCTGGTAGGGACGAAATTTTCACTATCAAATACCCCCATACCTAAGTTTTGCTAGTCCCAAGCAAAATCATATGAAACAGACCAGGTCTTCAGGATGGACTTTATCTTTAGGATGTCCTATTGTGCTGCTCCTCTAGAGACTAGATCGAAATACCAACTATAGGCTTAAAGGTACTCATGTACCAGTCAAGATGTGGACTTGACCAGCCTCAGCCCTGGGTCCGCTGCAAAGGTTTCTAAGGCCCGCAAAAACTACCTAGAGGTTTGTTGACCCTAGTGGTTAAAGCACCCATGCATATGTGCAATAAGTCTTGATTGCACAGCAATCATAGGCCCTTAACTCATCTGAATTAAGCTAGAACCTAGCTTAACATGAACATTCTACATGCATACGCATCGTATTCTGCATCATAGTTGATATAAGTGTTTTATGTTTTAAACTATGTTATTTGAGAGGTATTAATGATTGCAGGTAATTTAGGGATACAGATCACCGATCCAACCTTATGGATCTATTCGGAATAATGACGAGAGTCCAACGCATCCAAGATTGCATCAATCAGACTCCCGTAGCACCCTAGGGAGTCCATAGAAAAGCAAGAGCCAAGGGGTGAAATGAAGAAGATCTTGACCTCAGATGGCAAATCCAACCACACGGATGGATCCAGATTGATGTTTGTAGTCCAACGGTGTAGAAATCAACTTAATCAGAGACCTACGTCATCATATATAAAGAGAAGAAGAACAAACGCCACGATGGTGCCACGTGGCACCATCGTAGCCGCCACTCGCCACACCCCCAACTCGTGAAGGCCCCTCTCCTCGCAGTGTAGGCATTGGATCTTCATCCAACTACCACGAATGCGCCACTTCGCCACCCAGATTCGATCAGTATAAATATAAATAAGCATGTATGTATGATAAAGGCTTTGCGCAGCACGTTGGCTACCGCGTGTGCACGTATGTGTGGGACGTGGGTTCCAACCCTACGCTGCACAAAAATTAATGCAACGTCGTGGGCCAACGCGTGCAAGCGGGTATGCGCGATTGGAGGGCTGAGATGCATCCATGTGGCGCGATCACACGGGTTGTTGCGAGATCAGGAAGGAGCGTGAATCGTGCTTAGGATTTGCGAAGGCACGATTCTGTGGCCGATGTTAAGGCGGGATTTGAAGCCATGTGGCAAAAGCAAAAATGCAAAGGTGCGGGAGAGTAGGAGAGTGCGATCTGCATCCGAGGGCGCACAGAGTGCCGCATGGCAGTACCATAATAAACTGACCGGGGAATGATTTGCACGAGAAGAAAGAAAACTATAAAAGGACCTAAGGGCCTCCCCTTGGAGGGGACAACTCTCAACTCTCTCTTCGTTCTTTTTCTTCTTCCTTCTTCTACCTCTCTCTCTTCTTCTTCTTCCCATCTTCTTTGCCTTCGTCTGAAAAATCTGTTGGGCCACCCTACCAGATTGTCGCTGCTTCTCTCAACCTCTTCGAAAGGCCACCATGATCTACCCGTGGTGCCCTTGTTCTATTCCATAAGTAGTTTATATTCATGTTATCATTTAGTTTAGTTTCATGTATGAAATTCATGTTCAAACGCTTTATGTGATATATATATCGTAATTCATTGTGTCTATTATTTAGTAATTAGATTTAGAATAAGTGCATGAAATCAAAAGCATTTTTCTGCCTCCCTGTGATCAACCGGGTCACCCAGTTCCGTTAATTTTATTTGTCGAGATGTATTTCGGGCTATACTGCGATGTATTCATCTTTTATGTGATCTACACCCCAAACAAGTCTTGATTCAATTTGCCAGTGCATTTTTAATAAGAAAGAGAGGGAGAAATATTTATTTCGAGAGTTTTCTCTCTTTCTTTTTAAATTCTCCTAGACTCAACATTGGATTGACCCTAAACACGATCTGTATCGGATTCCTTGTCCCCACCATCGATCCTCGTAGGGTCCCTGGTAATCGATGTTTCTGGATAGCACCACCTATGGCAAGCCCTAGAACCTTGGACTTCAACACTTCAAGATAGTGCTGCCCATGATGTCCTGTAGCTAAATTCAGATCCTGGCAATCGCTACTTCGGGATAATGCCGCCCATGGCATCTGAATCAGCATGAGATTCTTCCGTGCCCCCAATAGGATATTTAGATATCCTCGGAGACAAGCACAGAGGAGATGACATGTTACGTGATCTATGCCACGAACAAATTGGCATCGTTGCCGGGGAGGTGTTGAAATGCCGGAGGATTATGCTATTGAATTTGGTTTTGAAAACCTGCCGTTGTAGTTTGAATAGTGAAGAACTCGGGTTCAACAAATAAAATTTATACCAGAATAGAAATCCTAGGTCAAACTCAAGGAGGCTACGTCGATCAAAATTCGCAATTATATTCTTTTTGTGTTTTTGTTAAAAAGTGGAGTAATTACAATGAAATGAAGTACTATAGACAATAAGAGAAAGAGAGAGAGAGAGAACATCCACTTAATATTGAAAAATGTTTGTACAACTAAGTAAGCGAGAAATTACACTAGAAAGCAAGAAAACTATTGCAACTAGAAGCAGTTAAGTTCTACTCTAGAAAGTAGGAAAAAGGAATGGGAGAGAGAAGTTATCCTCCTCGACGATTGCTTGGAGGATGAGTCGGACAAGATGATGCCTGGAAGATGAGGAATGGAGTAGGAAGAAGGAGGTCGAGGTAGGAAGAATGGGAATGAGGCAATAGGTTGTCGTCGTCGTGGGATCCGCTTTCGGAATGGGGGAGAAAAATTGATTTTATCTCTTGAGGAGCATCCCAGGTGTGGGACAAGGTTCTCTTAAGCTTTGGAGAGGGAGAGAAGAGAAGGAAGGGATGAGAAATTCGTATGGAGGGGGTATCCTTTTATAGTTACAAGGAGTGGGGGCATTTTGATCATTACAATTTGAAAAACATTAATTCAAGACCTGAACATGGCCTTCGTGCACGTGCACCGCGTGCCTCCTCGCCTCCATGTCGCATAATGTACGTGCATGTCCTTCAAATCTTAGCTGTTCGATTGTGAGATCGGACGACTTAGATCGCTCCTTGCCACTCCTCAGTTGCACGTGCCTACGCATGTGATCTCGCGTCCTCGCCACACGTCTGATCGCACGTGGGCGCTATCAGCTGCACAGCACCATTCGATCAAGATCATGCGGCTCCTCACGCCTGCGTGCCCGCTCCAATTTGAGGCGCCTGTGGCTCGAACAGGCATCTCCTCTTCTCGATAAAGCGCTCGACCAACACGCTGTAGACGCTTTTGTGTCGAGCGATTGTTTCGTGCGTGCACGCCCTGCAATCGTTGGATGAGCATCCAACGGTGGAGAAGTGTTAGTTAGATGAAGAGGAAAGGCTGCAGCGGGTGCTTGCGGCCAGTTGGGCGGCTGAGATGGCACCACGTGGCGCCATCTTGGCCATCCATCTTCTTAGTTTTTTAGATGGTGCCACAGATGTCGGATTGGATCGATTTTCACGTTGTTAGGCTGCAATCGTTTATCCAAATCCATCTGTGCGGTCGAATTTGTCATCTGAGGTGCGGATTAACACCATCTTGGCCCTTGATCTTTAGGGTTCCTCGATCTCTATCTAGTGCTACAGATATCTGGTTAGGGTGATCTTGTAGTCGTTGAACTCCAATCGTCACCCTGATCAGATCCGTATGATTGGATCTTCGATCCGATGCCCCGATAAAAAGTCACCCTATCCCTGACCATAAAAAGGAGACAATTACTGTACAAATTATACAACTTAATCTAAATGAATGATTATGCATGCTATTTACTATTTACAATATATGATGCTAATGTGGTACTAAGAACATGCATTAATAGATATTTTAGGTTAATTATATGTATGCACATCACACCCCCATGCCTATCTTTTGCTAGTCCCTAGCAAAAACTACTTGCTATTTATAAAAGAATTAGGTTGGATTACTTGGGCATAAGTTATTTTCAACATTAAGAAATTTTTTATTTAGGATCTGAACTTTCAAAGACACAACAGTGCCCAGGTATCTGCCAAAATGCAGACTGCCTTAAGCCCTCGCCTTATTCAAAGAAAAATTTCTTTTTCTCTTTTTCTTCTTTTCTAATTTTTTTGGATTTTTGAGTTTAGAGTTAAGGAGTGGCTTTCTACGGCCATTCAACCCACCCAGGATTTGATGAGAACCTTAAGTTTTAAGCATCTTATTGTGAATGTGATAGACTCGTTGATCAGCAATTACAACGGACTTCAGGTTTCTACGCCTCTAGGTGACCTTAAAAAGGGAGTTCTGCCTAAGGTGTATCTTTACGACCGGTAACTTTCTCCCTACTTTTATTTTTATGGGCTCAGCACAAGGGTGAATCCAATGTATATCTCCCTGGTTTATTCTACTCTGCTTCTTCTTATGTGTTTTGGGAATTTTCAGTGCATTTCATGAGCTAGGTTCTGGACAACTGGTCGATGAGCTGTTACCACCGACAACGTGCCAGCCATACTCATGTGGTGAAGTGTGGATTATTTCTTTTGTTTTCTTTTTCGTTTCTCCTTTTCTTTTCTTTTTGATTTTCTCTTTTTTTTTTAAGTAGGTGGCTTCCCTAGTCTAAGATTTACCTAAAAGCAGCAAGAAGAGAATGGTCTAGTGGCTGGGCTCTAGACAACCTACCTATTGGATATTACCCATGATAACTTGCCAGCCATATCACCCTAGAAGGTTCATTAGCTACCCAATTTGCATTAAAATCGCCGATCAACAAGTCAGTGAAAAGATAGTATGTAGATGCTTTAGACTTAAAGTTTCCTCAAATCAGAGGGTGGGTTGATAAGTCATGTACTTATCACCCAAACTTATTTAATCAAACTACAATAAAATTAAGATTGCGAGGACTCGAAAAATAAATCCACATTTTAGTGGATACATGGGCTGATTAAGCCCAAAGACCTGAAGGGTCTTTGTATTCAGATCCTAATCTAATATTTCCTAAGATTGAAAAGTCCTAATGTCCAAGTATTCCTTTCTAGTTCAATTTTGTTTTAATGTATAAATAAGAAGAGAAATAGAATTCACAAGAATTTCATAGAGCTGACAAAATGATTAAAAAATGAATCACCCTCCACGCCTAGCTGATGCAATGTCCACGTTGAGAAAAAGAGACATGAAAGGAAGGGTAGAGTACAGAAGATATCACCTGAATATGAAGCTCGGGTCAGCTCTGAGTCATATGCACAACTACTGAGTTTAATGCCATCAGCTAGGCGAAGTTCAGCCAAAGAAATCACAACATGGCTAGAGCAACCGTGTCTGAGATGGGTTCTGGAAGAGTATGGTCAATAACAAGCTTCAATGAATTACCCATCTTCGGTTCAAAGATTTGAACAGCTCCGTTTGGAAAAATATGGTCAATAATGAACGGGTCGTTCCATTTCGACCTAAGTTTGCCAGGAAAGAGCTTAAGTCGAGAATTGAATAACCAGACCTTTTGGTTTGGCTCAAAGCTCTTGTGGGAAATCAATTAATCATGTAGAGCTTTGGTCCGAGCCTTGTAGATCTTGGCATTCTCATATGCATCATTTCTAAGCTCCTCCAACTCAGATAGTTGGAGTTTCCTGGTCTTCCCGGCTAAACTCAGATCTAAATTGCATTGCTTGATTGCCCAGAATGCCCTATGTTTAATCTCTACAGGTAAATGGCACACCTTTCCATACACCAGATGAAACGGAGACATGCCGATGGGCATTTTATACACCGTACGGTAGGCCCGAAGAACGTCCTCAAGCTTTTGAGTCCAGTCTTTGTGATCAGGCCTAACCATTTTCTGCAGAATATTCTTGATCTCTCGGTTGGAGATCTCGGCCTGTCCATTTGTCTAGGGATGATAAGGCGTGGAGATTCGGTGATTAACCCCGTATTTAGCCAGCAAATTACGGAACTGGGTATTAGTGAAATGAGTACCACCATCACTGATGATGGCCCTCAGAATCCTGAACCTGCTGAAGATGTTTCTCTTGACAAAATTGATGACTACCTTATGGTCATTGGTTCGGGTGGGAATCGCCTCAATCCATTTGGACATGTAATCAACAATGATGAGAATGTACTGATGACCAAATGAAGGGAGAAAGGGTCCCATGAAATTGATGCCCCAAACGTCAAAGATTTCGGTAAGAAGAATTGGATTTAGGGGCATCATATCTCTCTTAGTTATGCTCCCGAGTGCTTGACATCAGGTACATGACCTTGAGAAATCCTGGGCATCCTTGAATAAAGACGGTCAATAGAATCTAGATTGCAAAATTTTTGCAACTGTCGGAGAAGTGTCCACAACTCGTAGATGCATGGCAGAACTCGAGTATACTATTGAATTTGTTCTCCGGAAAACATCGGCGAATAATTTGACCAGAGCCGATGCGGTACAGTTCAGGGTCCTCCTAGAAGTAGTATTTAGCCTCAGATTTGAGTCTATCCCATTGTTGCTTGGTCCAATCCTGGGGGATTTGACCAACGACCAAATAATAACAATGTTAGAAAACCACGGGGTTTGGACACCTGAAATTGTAAGGATGGTTTTGTCCGGAAAAGTATCAGTATTTGGGATGTCTGGACGAGAAGAATCACTTAGAAGTCTCGATAAATGATCCGCCACCACATTTTGTACCCCAAATTTATCCTTGATTTCAAGATCAAATTCTTGAAGTAGAAGAATCCAATGAATAAGTTGGGGTTTGGCATCCTTTTTGGCCAAGAGATGTCTTAAGGCCGAGTGGTCAGTATAAATAATGACATGAGACCCTAAGAGATAAGTCCTGAATTTTTTCAAAGCAAATACTGCGGCTAGTAGTTTCTTCTCAGTAACAGTGTAATTCCTTTGGGCTTCATCCAGAGTTTTACTAGCGTAGTAGATGACAAAGGGCTTCCTGTCAACTTTCTTACCCAAAACAGCCCTGACCGCATAATCTGAAGCGTCGATCATGATCTCAAAAGGCGTTGTCCAAACTGGTGGTTGCAACACCAAAGCACAAGTGACTGCCATTTTAAGAAAATCAAATGCCTTATGACATGATTCGTCGAAAACAAACGGCGTTTCCTTGGCGAGAAGATTGCTTAGAGGATGAGCAACCTTCGAAAAGTCCTTGATGAATCTTCTATAAAATCCCACATGACCAAGAAATGATCGAATTTGTTTAACAGATGTGGGAGGAGGAAGTTTAGCGATAGCATCAACCTTAGCTTTATCCACTTCAATTCCCCGTTCAGAGATTACATGACCCAAGACGATGCCTTCTTGTGTCATGAAATGACTCTTTTCCCAGCTAAGGACCAATCTTGTTTTGATGCATCGTTTAAGAATCATTTCTAGATTAGCTAGACAAGAGTCAAATGATTTTCCAAAAATAGAGAAATCGTCCATGAAGACTTCCATAAACTCTCCCACCATGTCAGAGAATATGGCTAACATACTTCTTTGAAAAGTCGTAGGTGCATTGCATAAACTGAATGGCATCCTACAGAAAGCAAAGGTTCCATAGGGACAGGTGAAAGTAGTTTTTTCCTGATCCTTGAGATGGATAGGAACTTGGTTGTATCCATAGTAGCTATCAAGAAAATAAAAGTACTTTTGCCCGGCTAATCTTTCCAAGATTTGATCAATGAAAGGTAGAGGGAAATGATCCTTTTTCATGGTTGTGTTCAGCTTCCTGTAATCGATACAAACCCTCCAAGAGAAAGCTGAACGAGTTGTGACGGATTCTCCTCTCTCATTAGTCACAACAGTAATCCCAGCTTTCTTGGGAACAAGTTGCACGGGACTTACCTAGGGACTATTAGAGATTGGATAAATGATTCTTGCATCGAGCCACTTAATAATCTCCTTGTTGACCACTTCTTGCATATTTGGATTTAATCTCCTTTGCATCTGGAGAGAAGAGTGGGATCCATCTTTGAAAAATATTCTATGATTGCAGTAAGATGGCTTAATCCCCTTAAGGTCATGAATGGTCCAACCAATTGCCTCCTTGTGTTCCTTCAGGACCTTAATCAGTTTAGTCTCCTGCTCTTTTGTTAATTTAGCACTGATAATCACAGGGAGCGTCTTGTGTGGTCTTAAAAATTGATATTTCAAATTTGCAGGCAATGGTTTCAGTTCAAGTTGGGGCGGGTTGATGATTGAAGGTAAGGAAGATGCCGATGACTCATCAAGAGGAAGAGGTTGAGAGTAAACAAAATCAATAACCTCTTCAGAAGATGGTTGGTTTTCCATAGAAGGTTGCAGGTCCAATTCATCATCAAAGGTGAAACTTTCAATTGCAGAAACCATCATACAAGTTTCAATGTTCACATTATTGTCCTCAAGTTCCTCGATAAATCCACAATCCTCAAATTTATTAATCACCTTAAAAATATCCAATTTCATTGTTGATCCCCAAAGGCGATTTCCATGCTACCACTTTCACAGTTAATGTTGGCCTTTGCAGTAGCCAGGAACAGACACCCCAGAATGATGGGCGTGTTCCTCAGATTTTCGGGTACATCCATGTCAAGGACAAGGAAATCTACAAGAAAATAGAAATCCTTAACCATAACAATAACATCTTTAATAATGCCCTGCAGATTTATGACCGAATGGTCCGTTAACTGCAGCGTTACTGAAGTTGGTCGAAGTTCACCTAATCAAAACTTCTTGTATAGAGAAGTCAGAATTAGGTTGATGGATGCACCTAGATCCAGAAGTGCTTTATCAAAAGTGTAATCTTCGATGACACAAGAAATCAACGAAGCACCTGGATCTCTCTTTTTTTGAGGGTGGTGGTGCAGGATAATAGAACTAGCCTGCTCGGAGAGTACCACCTTCCTCAGAATAGATTCTCTCGACTTACGCTTTTGTGTACATAAATCCTTTAAAAATCTCGCGTAAGTCGGTACATGCTTGATAGCGTCCAGGAGCGGGATATTGATCTCAACATTCTTGAAAATATTCAGAAGCTCCTCATTACTATCAACAAACTTCTTCTTCTTTGATCTGATAAAGGCTTCAGGAAAAGGAACATGAGTTGGATCTTTGGAATTAGGTTCCTGAGCCTTGATTTCTTCTCCAAAATACTCCTTTCTCTCCTCAGGTTCTTCAAGATTCGGTAAATCAGAATAGTGTGGTTGTTGATCATGAGTTTGTTTACCACTCCTTAAGGTAACAGAATTTGCAGATGCATACGAGTTTGGGTCTTGGGGAGGGTTAGGAAAGATTGGAGGGGCTTGATTAGCCAAGAATTGTTGATGTGCAGAAGAAGAAGAGTGTTTGTCGAAAGCGAAATCAGGTTTAAAGTAATGCGTCATAGTATAGCTGAAATCGCTTTGAAAACAAATAAATTTTATTACTTGAAGTTTAAGTCTAAGGTCGAACACAGGGAGCAAATAGAATTCATGCACTACTCTCAGTAATAGATGCAATTTGAACACATAAAACTACTCAAAATATAATTCAGAATGTAAAGCATGAGTATATAGAGCATAAAAAGAAATGTATCCATAAATAATAGAGATCTGATGAAAAATTGTGTGTGGAGCTACAATGTCTTCTTTTTCTTCTTCTTCTGCCTTTTGTTTCTTCTTCTTTCTGATGTTCCTTTCCTTTGTCGTTGGCTTCTTCCTTATTTCTTCTTTATCTTCTTCTCTATGCTCTGGCCTTCAGCTCTTCTTCTTCCTTCTTTCAGCTTTGCCTTCTCTTCAGTCGTGCCTTCTCCTTAGCTTCTCTTCCTTAGCTTCTTCTGTGGCTTCTTCTCCTTAGCTTCTCCTTCAGCTTCCTCTTTCTTCTTCCTTTCCTTGCAAGAGCAAAACCTACCCCTACCTTCCCCTGCGAACTCTCTCTCTTTTCTCTCTTAGGCTCGCTCCCCCAGAGCCTTCTCGGGTAAATGGGTCGAGTCAACGTGCCCGGGACCAGGCCCACCGACATGGGTGGTGGGCGAGGAGTGCATGGGTAATCGGGTTAGAGCCAGATCCGTGGGAGCATGTGTCACGAACGAGGCGTGGGATGAGTGGGACCTCACCCCCTGTCAGGAGGCGATAAGCCCCTGACACTTTTTCAATTTATGCCGCACCTTTTGCTTGAAAACGATCGAGGTGGGACTAAATGTCCCACCTGCTTCTCGCATGCACCCACAGGTGTCGCGCTCAATTGCAGTGGCTGCAAGGGTCTAGGACTCCAATTGCTTGGCGAGAAGTGTGCGCGAAGAAAGTCCGCATGTCTGGGACCCTGATTCCTGAAGCCTGGAGCCTAATGTGAAGCTTGCGAGCTTCTTCAAACCTATTCCAATGGCAACGGAGGTCTGAACCTGCATTCATGTAACACAGCCTTGCGACCTCATTAAAGGTTGCAGGAAGCTTCACCATGGCACGGTGAAGATGCCTCGGTGGTCGGCGTGGCGCGGGGTGGCCTAGGCGTGCGTGCCTAGGTCGTTCTGTGACCGTGGAGTTGGGTATGTTCGGGGGAAATGTGTGGAGCGTGTGGTGGTCAATGGAAAGGGGGAAAATGATCAATGGAATGTGGCGGAGCTTCTGAGGTGGCTGGTGAGGTGGGTGGTTGCGTGGAATGGTGGATGCACCCCTCCAGTGGTCTGTTGGAGGTGGAGAAGATGGTGGTGGTCTATGAGCGTCGAGGGATGTTTTGAAGGATCTAAAGATATGGAATATATGGCTATGCACACAAAAACTCAAACACAAATTCAGTAATAACAAGACAATTTGCACAATCAATCAAACCACAGAAAATTGGCACAATATGTATAGTGGTTCCCCTCCCTTGGGTACTCCACTACCTAAGCCTCCCAGCTTAGGGTTTTTAACCCGATTCTCTTAACCCCGAACAAATCAATTTACTAAACCGAGGTAATTAACGGTTACCTCAACCCAAGTACAAAAATGTGTTTGTTATAACCCAATGAGTAAATGCTCAAGAACAAATGAAATACAGGTGTAAGAAAGAAAAGTCTTACAACTAAGTTCCCAAGCCTCTCAACAAATGTAAATATAATGTTACCGATTTGAGAGCCTAGAATGAGCGTAAATGCCTTGGCAATGCTTGAAGAAATCACGTCGAAGTGCTTGCAAAAGCGTAGAGAAATTGATAGTAGCAAACTGTTCCTTCTTCAAAATATTGTGAGAATATGAAATATAGCTCTAGAATTTTTCTTCTCTATTTCTCATATACAAACTAAGGGCCCAAGGGTTTATTTATAGAGTTAGGACCTTAGTGGGTTGTCTACTAGACGTTGGGGTTTAAATCCCAATGTTCATATAGCAAAAATTAATTTTCTAGCCATTTTGTTTTGAGCCAACGGCTACCTGGTATCGGTACTAAAGTATGGGTACCGGTACTCATTGCTTCTAGATTTGGGTTTCAAACTCTTAACACAAATCTGTAACCAACTTGTACCGGTATTGATCATTAGTACCGGTACTCATTACCTCCAATACCGATACTGATCATGAGTACCGGTACTCGCAGGGTACAGGTTTGTTTCTTTAAAAAACCCAAACCTGTAACTCATATGCATCGATACTAAACTTTAGTACCGGTACTTATGGGCTAACAAGTACCTTTTCTAAGTGATTTAATCAATTACGTTCTTTGAAAATAATCGCAATATTAATCCTAAATTATCTCTAATTATTTTTATGATCTAAGTTATATTCCTTTGTTAAGAGGCATATACAATCTATAAATAAAAAATCTAAACTAGAAACACTAAAGGTTGAAGATGATCTTCTCCTCCTCAATTCTTCCTTGTCATCTTGTCTCCTTAACATGATCTTCTCCTTTTCATCAAGCCTCCATCATTTCCTATTTGCCTTGATCTTCACCTAAATCTGAAAGAACTTAGTAATCCATAATAATTTTTTTAACACCAAAACAAGATGTGGAACAAGGTTCCAACATGTTTTGGGTAATAAAGAGGGGGAAACAGGAAGAGGAGAGAAAGGGGAAATACCTGACCATAATTTAAAGATGAAAGGATAAAGGATGGAGATCAGCTCGTGTTTGCCACCACCGAAGACGAAGATCCCAGTAAGTGGGGGACGGCGATGACGAGAGGGAGATAGGCGCGGGCGCAGGTGTGGCGCGATGCAGAAGACGGAGCCAGAGGCAACTCTGCCACTGGTATTTTGGAAGAGCGACGAGAGGAGGAGATATAGGTTGTCGGAGCTCGCTGGGTGTTTGGTCGGAGGAGAAGAGAAGAAATTGGGTGGTTATCTCCAGCCAAACCAAGCTTGCTCTGAACGGGAGGATCCGGGGTCTCTTTTATAGTCGCAGGCAGAGGGCCCTGTTCTTGGAAGGCAAGCTTCCAAGCAAGGTAACCTCGTCAAACTTGGAAGGTCGAGAGACACCAAAATCTCTCATGCGTTCGCATGAGAGATTGGGTGGAAATCAGAGCTCGAGATTGGGTTCACATGATCGGGAATTCCTCAGAGAATCTCCCTTTCTAATTTGAGAGGGATTCTCTGAGGAATCAAGGAGATATTACCCTTGAATCCTCGTCGGAGTAGGATTCCTCCGCTGTAATGGTGGAGGGACCTAATTGCAAAGAATGATGAGGAAGCTAGGGGGGTCTGCAAAAGTTTTCAAAAGCTAGGGGTCTAAAAGTAATTGGGTTGGACTATTTTGCAAAGTAGGTCAAGGTGAACTCCCCTTAGGTCCAAATTTCGATATAAAGCTAATTTTGACCTAAGGAATCTAATGGTGAAGCTGAAGTTTAGGTTTGATTACATTTGATTGGTCATTTTACACAAAAACCTAATTTAGGGTAAATATTAGGCTAGGACCCCTATTTAGGTCAAAATAGGTTATAAAGGCCAAATTGAAGATTCTAAACCCTAGAGGATATTTTTCCATGAATTTTAGAGGATTTAGGTGAATTTTATCCAGACCAAAACCTTGTTGAATTAAGTGGGTCTATTTTAGGGTTACAAGAAGTCATTTAATTCCCAGATTTTACATTAACCCTTTTCTAATTGAACCAACCCACTTTTTATCTTGTTAAGACCATTTGACCTATGTTTAACCCTTGATAAATCTTGTTGTTGCACTACAATGGTAAAATTACAATTTTACCCTTTATTTCTTACTTTTCTCTCGGACTGATTATTCCTTGAGTTAGGCCCTTCATTTGGTTATGTAGGAGCTTTTGTTCTCTCTTCTAGGTCAAAATGAGCTAGTTAGGGCTCATGATGGTGTTCCTATCATACCCCCATGCCTAGCTTTTGCTAGTCCCTTAGCAAAATTTTAAGGTTTTAACTTCTGTTCTAGACCATGAGTTCCTTTCACTTATTATGATGAGTGCATTTTCTTTCTCTTTTTGATTAGGTTAAAATGCCGACAATAGGCTTAGAGGTACTCAAGTACCAACCAAGATCTGAACCTGACCAGCTCTAGCCTCGATCTTCCGCAAAGGTTTTTAAGGCCCACAGGAACTATCCTAAGGTTTGTTGGACTCCGTGGTTAAAGCAGTCATGCTTGAGACATATTTTAGCCTCGATTCAGTTTGTAGTGCATTTTTTGTAAGAGAGAGAGAGGATTTATTTGTTTGGAGAGTTTTCTCTCTCTTTTCTTTTTATTTCTAGCTTCAGATTGGCTTCTCAACACGGTCTGTATCAAATTCCTCGTCCCCATCATCAAGCCTCACAAGGTCCCTGGCAATCGATGCTTCGTGATAGCACCGCCCATGGAAACCCCCAGAACCCTAGCTTTCGAGATTTTGAGATAATCCCACCCATGGCATTTTGTAGCTAAATCCAGACCCTGGCAATCGACATTTCGTGATAATGCCGCCCATGTCATTTGAACCAGCAAGGTGCTTACGTGCCCCCAGTAGAATATGTAAATATCCTAGGAGACAAGCACTGAGGAGATGATATGTTGTTACGCATCTTCGATGGGAATTTCCAGCCTCTTAGTGCTGGGAACTCATCCAAATCAACTTGTGTTGATCAGACGCTCCTAATCTAGGCAACTTTTTTTAGAACATTTAAACACTTTTTGTGTGATTTTGATAGTTATGCGCACTGAACCAGACTGTGTGTGGATTGGGGTGCTTAGGTTACCGAATCTCACAAACCAAAGGTCAGTTAACAAGGCCGAATACTACCTAAGCCTTAGACCTAATACTTAAGCTTTGCATTTTCCCCAACCTCTTGAGGATTATCCAGATCTTAGTAGATACTTGAATGTTTAAGCCTAAAAGTCTATCCCAAAAGGCCTAATATCAGCGTTCCTACTAATCTCTTTTTCTATCTCATTAACACTTTTTCCTTCATTTTTCTTTTCCTTGATGTGGTCTAGAACTTTGGTTAATCCCTTAATCTCTTACTAATGACTATCTCTTTTTCTTTTTCATTTTGTGCTCTCTTTGACATTTTGCTCTTTTCCTCCTCATGTTTATATGGCCTCAAAGTTTTCTTCCCTCCTTCAATTTTTTGTTCTTTTTCACAATTTTCTATTTTTTTTGGTATTTTTGGCCTATGTGATTTTTTGTGAGAATCCTTCCGACTTTTCTTGATTTTTGTATGTTTGCACTTTACCACCCCCCATGCCTAAGTTTTTCAATGTCGTCATTGTAAACGGAGGGTGTGAAACAATGTTAGGTTCAAGGACTTACAACAGGATTTATCGAGTAGGCGAAAAGGGTTGGGAATGACTGTTGTGGATGATTTTAAGCTCTGGCACATGTACCAGAGGTGGAATCAACTGTTCTAAGACTAAACTCAGGGTGCAGTAGACGTGAAGTACAGATGGATAATCAGATGGATCTCGAGTTTTTGGAATGATGGGTTGCCTCCCGTTAAGCGCTAAATTCAATGCCTTCAGCAGAGTGGGAAATGGTATGGAGAGGGAGTGGTCAAATCAGCAAAGTTTTGTAGAACAAGCACCTTGATCAAGAGCCTGGTTGGTCCAACCAGTTGCTTGTTCAAATCCATAGGCTGATGATGCAGCCCAAACCCAATCAATCTAGTGGGTTGATAAATGCAGATTAAGAGATATGGAATCCACCATATGCTATGGAGCTCGGATGGATGTGGAAGTGTGAATTCGGGGTTTGGCTGAGTTGAATCAGCCTAGTTAGAGTAAGGATCCTTAAAATAATCAATGGATGATGCGGAAACCCTACAAGAATGATCAGAGAATGGTGGAGCATGGTCTTCAGTCTGATTAATGTCCGAAACCTGGTATAGATGTGGAGTCGAATCATCTGCAATCGGCTCAGTAAGAGGGGAATCGGAATAGAAATTGAGTCCGGTTGTGGGTCGGGGTTGAAAACGGGTTTGGATAGGTTCTGTATATGCGGAAGAGGTGGCTTCAATAAGAATTGTGTATGAGGGCTCTTCTAGAAAGGAGTTACAGGTGGTTTCATTTAAAGAGTCCTTATAGTAGCACTCAAATTCAAAAGTGAATACCTGAAGAGTGTCTATAGGATGAGGGAAATCTGAGTCGAGAAAAGATTCGAACTCTGGGTTGCAGTTACTCTCGGCGTTTTCTGGTTTTGATTTCTGAGGATGTAAAAGAAATGATTCCATCTCACTGGAACTTGAATTTAAGTCAGTGATCTCGGGATCAGGGACCTTAGAGTTGGAGTCAAAGAATGAATCATGTGAGTTGAGGTTGTAGGTTGGCTCATTGTATTCAGGAAATAGAGTTTCTCCAAAATCATGTTAAGATTCGCAATCGTCGAAGATCTTGTGATAATCAAGTTTGGAATGAGATTTGAGATCACGGGTTCCACCAGTAAATAAATCACATGATGTAAACTTAGCAGCCTGACTTGGGTCTAGCCTATATGTAAATTTTGAGCTCAAAAAGGTGTTCTTATTTGGTCTAGGCTCAAGTTCTAGGCTTGTAGGAAAGACCCAATCAAAACCCCACTCGTCTAACTCCTCGGTTTCTATATCATAGATTGACGTGACTTCTGAAAAATCGATATGTATCTCAGAGGACGTTAGAGAGGGATATTCATCAAATAGAGGCCCAGAATCATACTCTTCATTGAAACTTTGATCTTCGTCATACGGGGCCTCGTAATCTTCCCAATAAGTTTTAGATCCAGATTCTAGGCTGAGGACGTAGGTTGAATCTCTAGAATCTAGGTTAGAGTTACCTTCGAGGGTCACCTTATCAGAATAAGGGTAGGATTTACACCCTCGAGAGGTTCAATTCTAATCTCATTATTGCAGGAGTCTCGGAATTCTATGCTTGGTGTCCCAGGGTCTAGGGTTGGCTCAACATTGTGTTCTCCTGCAATTGGGACTTCCCAACCTAATTCAAGATCAGGCATGTTGTATTCCATCTGGGTTGGGAATCCATGACAACCTTATGCCTCAGACCCGAGATTTGGGAAATCAGATTGATCCTCAATACTATTCAAAAATGGTTCATCATCTGTTTGGGGCATGTATGGGTATTTTTGATTGATAACTTGTTTCAATAACCTCATCATCTCCTGTTTTTGAAGATCATCTTGGTGTTGTTCCCATAGTACAGGATTTGTCATGCACTAAAGGTATTAAAAGTTGTGCAATTTTTCTATCTCAATGTATCCTATTATGAGAATGTCTCGAGTTGGTCCTTTTGTGGCTTTTGTCAATAACACTTGGGCACAGTTTATGATGAAAGTTGTTGCTGGTACACTAACCTGAATGTCTTCTACTAGTGTTGAGGTTCTGTATTCAATTTCATAGAATTCAAGGGCATCCTCAATCATCCTATCTCTCATGGATCTTTGTGACTCAGGTTTCTTGAATGGTGATCCTAAGTAACTAGGCTGCATAATTGGATCAAATGGGGGAATCAAGATGTAGAATCAAAGTTCAAGTCTTAGAATGAAGTAATTAGATCTGAATAGAGAATCTTACAGAAAATCTATGTGTGTGCTCTAAAGAGAAGGGATGAGGGACTGGATGTGTTTTTGACCCAATCAAGGCACCAAAAGATGTTTGGATGACTATGGAGGTTCAAGGCGGATGATACCCCTGGATCGGAAAGTCGTCCACCTGAGAATTACCTGGGCAACCAGAGAAGGAGAGTCCCACAAAGACCCTTACACGGTAGAGCATCCCCACAAGTTACAGGGTTTCCCCTACCCGATCTCTCTTGTGACTGAGTTTCTAGGTAGAACAGAATGGGAACCTTGACCTCTTACGTATACCACTTTTATTTAAGATCAAAGGTGCTTAAAGCTCCATTTGAACTTTAGATGTTTGATTTTGTGACCTAATTTGGAGGTTGGTTGGCCTACAATGTAGTCCAACTTCACCTGACTTGCCCTAAAGATGGCAGAATGATTCTAGGTCAAGACCTAGAAATCACCCTGATTTGACTCCCAGGTTATTAGGTCCAAGGTTTTTTAAGGTTTCAAGTGATTTTTAGAGCTTGATTTTAGGGTTTGTCTTGATTAGATCCTTTCAATCAAGGGCATGGGTAGCACACAGATGCGGGTGGGTTTGTTCCCTTTTATGCAAGCACGTGTGAACTAGCACTTCAAAACCCTAATGTGGCTCTATTTCCAATCCTCTTTGATTTTCACAGAAGTTCTCTTTGGACTTTAGACAAGAAGTGTGTAGTCAGCAAAGATTTAGAAATTAAGCGTGGTCCCTAATAAGCACAGGAATTTTGGGTAGGAACTCAAGAAATTGCTTCAACTTTGATTAGATTTGAAAAAATTTTTGCAAATTAGGAAATTTTGCCTTAGAAAATGATAATTACTAAAGAGAATAAGGCAGATGATTTCTAATTGATTGCTTCCCTTTTGTCTTCCCAGGATTAGGAGATGGATTAGGGAAGAAGAGAGAAGCTACCTACCCTGGAGTGGTTGATTTGCATGGGAGATCTCATGACATACCTCACAAAATCACAGCAAAACAAATACAGCAAGTTAGTGTTCAAATATAATCAAAATAGTGTAGAGACTAGTGATGAATTTTGCGTTGCTCCCTGGCAACGATGCCAAAATGTTTGTCGAAAGCGAAATTAGGTTTAAAGTAATGTATCGTAGTATAGTTGAAATCACTTTGAAAATAAATAAATTTTATTACTCGAAGTTTAAGTCCGAGGTCAAACATAGGGAGCAAATGGAATTCATGCACTACTCTAAATAATAGATGCAATTTGAACACATAAAACTACTCAAAATATAATTCAGAATGTAAAGCATGAGTATATAGAGCATAAAAAGAAATGTATCCATAAATAATAGAGATCTGATGAAAAATTAGACGTCTGATTATGAAATCAGACATCTTATAAGTGTGGAGCTACAGTGTCTTCTTCTTTTTCTTCTCCTTCTGCCTTCTGTTTCTTCTTCTTTCTTTTGTTCCTTTCCTTTGTCATTGGCTTCTTCCTTTCTTTCTTCTTTATCTTCTTCTCTATGCTCTGGCATTCAGCTCTTCTTCCCTCTTTCAGTTTTGCCTTCTCTTTAGCTGTGCCTTCTCCTTAGCTTCTTTTCCTTAGCCTCTTCTGTGGCTTCTTCTCCTTAGCTTCTTCTTTCTTCCTTAGCTTCTCCTTTAGCTTCCTCTTTCTTCTTCCTTTCCCTACAAGAGCAAAACCTACCCCTACCCTCCCCTGCAAACTCTCTCTCTTTTCTCTCTTAGGCTTGCTCTCCCAGAGCCTTCTTGAGTAAACAGGTTGGGTCAGTGCGACCGGGACCAGGCCCACTGGTGTGGGTGGTGGACGAGGAATGCACGGGTAATTGGGTCAGAGCCAAATCCGCGGGAGCGTGTGTCGTGGATGAGGCATGGGATGAGTAGGACCTCACCCTGTGTCAATAGGCGATAAGCCCCTGACACTTTTTCAATTTATGTCGCACCTTTCACTCGAAAACGATCGAGGTGGGACTAAATGTCCCACCTACCTCTCGCGCGCGCCTGCAGGTGTCATGCTCAATTATAGCGGCTGCAAGGGTCTGGGACTCCAATTGCGGGGAGAGAAGCATGCGCGAAGGAAGTCCGCACATCTGGGACCTTGATTCCTAAAGCCTGGAGCCTACTGCGAGCTTCTTCAAACCTGTTTCAATGGCGACGGAGGTCTGAACTTGCATTCATGCAACACGGCCTTGCGGCCTCATTAAAACTTGCAGGAAGCTTCGCCATGGCACGGTGAAGATGCCTCGGTGGTTGACATGGTGTGGGGCAACCTAAGCGTGCGTGCATAGGTCATTCTGTGGCTGTGGAGTTGGGTATGTTCGGGGGAAATGTGTGGAGAATGTGGCGGTCAATGGAAAGGGGGAAAATGATCAGTGGAATGTGACGGAGCTTCTGAGGTGGCTGGCGAGGTGGGTGGTTGTGTGGAATGGTGGATGCACCTCGCCGGTGGTCTACCGGAGGTGGAGAAGATGGTGGTGGTCTGTGAGCATCGAGGGATGTTTTGGGAAATAAAGAGGGGGAAACAGGAAGAGGAGAGAAGGGGGAAATACCTGACCTTAATTTAAAGATGAAAAGATAAAGGATGGTGGTCGGCATGTGTCTACCATCGTCGGAGACGAAGATCCCAGTAAGAGGGGGACGGCGATGACGAGAGGGAGATAGGCGCGGGTGCAGGTGTGGCACGACGCAGACGACGGAGATAGAGGCAACTCTACCACTGGTATTGTGGCAGAGTGATGAGAGGAGGAGATATAGGTCGTTGGAGCTTGCTGGGTGTTTGGCTAGAGGAGAAGAGAAGAAATTGGGGGGTTATCTCCGGCCAAACCAAGCTGGCTCTGAACGAGAGGATCTGGGGTCTCTTTTATAGTCGCAGGAAGAGGGCCCTGTGCTTAGAAGGAAAGCTTCCAAGCACGTTAACCTCGCCGGACTTGGAAGGTCAGGAGATACCCAAATCTCTCATGCGTTCGCATGAGAGATTGGGTGGAAATCAGAGCTCGAGATTAGGTTCACATGATCAGGAATTCCTCAGAGAATCTCCCTTTCTAATTTGATAGAGATTCTCTGAGGAATCAAGGAGATATCCACCTTGAATCCTCGTCGGAGTTGGATTCCTTTACTGTAATGGTGGAGGGACCTAATTGCAAAGAACAATGAGGAAGCTAGGGGGATCTATAAGGGTTTTCAAAAGCTAGGGGTCTAAAAGTAATTGGGTTGGATTATTTTGCAAAGTAGGTCAAGGTGAATTCCCCTTAGGTCCAAATTTTGGTATAAATCTAATTTGGACCTAAGGAATACAATGGTGAAGTTGGAGTTTAGGTTTGACCATGTTTTACTAGGCATTTTACAAAAAAACCCAATTTAGGGTAAATATTTGGGTAGGACCCCTATTTAGGTCAAAATAGGTTCTAAAGGCCAAATTGAAAGTTCTAAACCCTAGAGGATATTTTTCCATAAATTTTAGAGGGTTTAGGTGAATTTATTCTTGACTAGAATCTTGTTGAATTAAGTGAGTCTATTTTAGGGTTACAAGAAGTCATTTAATTCTCAGATTTTACATTAACCCTTTTATGATTGAACCAACCCACTTTTTATTTTGTTAAGACCATTTGACCTATGTTTAACCCTTGAGAAATCCCGTTGTTGCACTGTAATGGCAAAATTATAGTTTTATCCTTCGTTTCTTGCTTTTCTCTCAAACTGATTATTCCTTGTGTTAGGCCCTTCATTTGGTTATGTAGAAGCTTTTGTTCTCTTTTGTAGGTCAAAATGAGCTAGTTAGGGCTCATGATGGTGTTCCCATCAAAGTGGAAGGACCCTACTCAACCACCTGAGCATGTGCATGTGGGTCCCTCTGATTTCCATACCCCTGGGCTTGATCGCCCGGATTCAAGATATTTTGCAGGTTGGGTATAGGTTGGGATGGTAGAGATCCGGGCTGACAAGAGTTATCTATGAGCCTGGTTGGCAAGTTGTCTAGCGAGATTTTCATTTGCTGCATGAGCTAGAGCATGGATCCTTGCATCTCTACCATTAGAAAAACTGGGATCAAAGGCCCCAGTTTGAAACCCATGGGGTTCCGAATAATGCTGGCTCATAGGTTGAGCTGCATCATGTTTATTCACGAACTCCCATCTAGAAGGAGCTCTTGATGAATGGAATCCCAAATTCTGGGATTGAGTGGATCGAGAGTTATTCATTGAATTTCTGGCCATCCACTCTTCCATTCTCTTAGCAACCAAGTCCACCTTATCAAGTTTGTTACAAATCAATTCCATATCGAATGAATGAGAGTTGTGGACATCATTAACATTCGATCTAGGCTGCTGGGACTGGTTAAAAGTATCCATGGAGGCATGATTGATTGAATTCTCACTCATTTCCTCAAACAAATCGTGCGCGCTATTTGCGTCTTTGTTGAGGAAATTGCCTCCGCAAGAAGCATCCACGTGATTTCTGAGTTGCTCAGTCAACCCGTGGTAGAAGATCTGCACGAGTTTCCATTTCAGCACCTCATGGTGTGGACACCTCTGCAATAGGTTCTGGAATCGCTCCCAGGCCACATGAAACTGCTCCCTCGGTTGCTGAGTAAAGGTAGTGATTGCCCGTCTCGAAGCATTGGTACGTCTGACAGGGAAGAATTTCTTCAAAAAGAGTAATTTCAACTCATTCCAAGTTGCAGTTGGTCTTCCTATAGTCTTGTACCAATGAGCGACTTTATCCCTAAGAGAGTAGGGGAAGAGACTCATGATCATTTGCTCCTCATTCATGTTTCGTGCCTTAGTGGTCTGGACCAAAGTAGTCAAGTCCTCCAAGTGCTGAAACGGGTCTTCAGAGCCAAGCCCATGGCAATGTTTGATCAGGCTTAACACCTGGGGCTTGATTTCTACGTCTCCGGCTTGAATCTGGAAGCTGGGACGTTCCTCATAATTTGAAGGATCATAAAAATCCTTCAAGGGCTGAGTGCCCTGCATTCTCTGGAACCATTCCTGCATTCTTTGCATTTGTTCCAGCTGCCTTCAGAATTCCTCCTGTGGATCTAGGGGTAGAGGAGGCTGTTGATCAGCCATGGGATCAATTTGGCTAAAATCTAATCTACGCCTCCTAGAATACTCTAGTGGTCCTTCCAATCGAGGATTTAATTACCTTCTTCCCAGCATAAACTAGGAAAAAGTCGAAAGGACTGAGGATAAGGACCCTACAGCACAACAAAACAAGCCTGTCTTTAAGTGGGGTAGCCTAAGGATCTACAGACTCCCAGAACCCACCTTAAGATTATAAACGATTTACTCTACTTATGTCTGCTCAATCCAACCAGTTAGAAGGAGGGACTGGGGAGAAGGTTCTTCCTTCTGCTTGTGCCTCCGATTCCTAGTGTACCCCCTAGCCACGGTCGTTTGACGCTACTCCCCTAGCTAGACATCAGATTAATCAGTATAAGTAGGTTAATCGTAAACAATCTCAAACTAGGCCCCGAAGAGCGAATCAGTCCTTAAGGCCAACGTCTACTAGATTTTATTGAGGCCTGGGATTGTAGTGCCTATGGAATGTGATGGGCCCTTAAAATGGGTTGTGCCCTTAATTATTGATTATGTGTAAGTGTGTGCACAACTAGGGTTTTCAAGCAAGACTATTTTTGATGCGTAGATTTTAATGTTCAAATCTTTCTTAAGTAGCTTTTAGGGTTTAAAATTAGGTTGATTTCAATCAAGTTTGAGGCAAACTAGGTTTTCAAGCATGGGTGAAGATTGCTTTCCTTTAAAACCAGAAATAAAGTGGAGTGCTCGGTATGAACCTAGATTGAAAACCCTAAGAGGAAGCTACTTGATGAGTTGATTTTAGGTTGAGTGGTGCAGCCCAAACAACTCAAACAGTTGGCCACAACTGCACGACTAGGTTAGGCACACAGAAATGGTTAACCTAGAATGATTTCTACTCTTTTATGTGTTGATTTGTGTGTACCGGTTCCACAGATCAGAAATCGCTTGAGTAGAAGAAAATCAAGCAGGTTAAGTGCCTTGAATGTGGGTGTATGTTGTGTGTATATTGAAAATTACCCCACAAAATTATCTTTTTATTTTTTTATATAGGAGAGGGTGAAATGAGTGTGAGTGGAAATTCAAACAACCAAACTAATCCTAGGATTTATGCAAACACCTAGATTAATTGTAATTTGAATTTAATGTGACAAATGAAATCTATGGAGGGGGAAGAATGGGGAGCACTTACAGTTGTCTTCAACTACACTTTACTCCGATCTACCGCTTGACGATTCCTTGATGAAGGTCTTTGCAAAAAAATAGACACAAGAGAAAGCAAGTTAAAAGACAGTAAAGTACGTGAAATGAGAAAAGAAGATTGGAAAATCGTTGCCTCCCCGGCAACGGTGCCAAAATGTTGAAATGCTAGACTACGCTATCGGATTTGGTTTTGAAAACCTGTCGTTGTAGTTTGAATAGTGAAGAACTCGGGTTCAACAAATAAAATTTATACTGGAATAGAAATTTTGGGTTGAACTTAGGGAGGCTACGTCGATCAAAATTTGCAATTATATTCTTTTTGTGCTTTTGTTAAAAAGTGGAGTAATTACAATGAAATGAAGTACTATAGACAATAAGAGAAAGAGAGAGAGAGAAAACATCCACTTGATATTGCAAAATATTTATACAACTAAGCGAGAAATTACACTAGAAAGTAGGAAAACTATTACAACTAGAAAGCAGGAAAGTTATACTCTAGAAAGCAGGAAAAAGGAATCAGAGAGAGAATTTATCCTCCTCGACGATTGCTTGGAGGATGAGCCAGACGAGACGGCGCCTGGAAGACGAGGAACGGAGCGGGAAGAAGGAGGTCGAGGCAGGAAGAATGGGAATGAGGCAGCACATCATCATCGTTGCGGGATTTGCTTCTGGAATGGGGGTGAAAATTTGATTTTATCTCTTGAGGAGCATCCCGGTTGTAGAACAAGCTTCTCTTGAGCTTTGGAGAGGGAGAGAAGAGAAGGGATGGGAAATTCGTATGGAGGGGGGCTCCTTTTATAGTTGCAAGAAGTGGGGGCATTTTGGTCATTACAATTTGAAAAACATTAATTTAGGACCTTTAGTGACAGATAAATCTATCACTAAAGGTCTGAACGTGGCCTTTGTGCGCGCGCACCGCGTGCCTCCTCACCTCCGCGTCACGCAACGTACGCACACATCCTTCAAATCTTAGTCGTCCGATCGTGAGATTGGATGGCTTAGATCACTTTTCGCTGTGCCTCAACTGTGTGCGCCTACGCGTGTGATCTCGCATCCTCACCGTGCGTCCGATCGCGCGTGGGCACTATCGGCTGCGCAGCGCCATTCGATCAAGATCATGTGGCTCGTCGCGCCCGCACGCCTGCTCACCCCCGCTCTAATTTGAGGCGCCCGCGGCTTGAATGGGCATCTCCTCTTCTTGATAGAGTGCTCGACCAACGCACTGCGAGTGCTTTTGTGTCGAGCACTTGTTTCGTGCGTGCATGCCCCACAGTCGTTGGATGAGCATCCAATGGCGGAGAAGCATTGGTTGATGAAGAGGAGGCTGCAGTGGGTTCTTGCAGTCGGTTGGGTAGCTAAGATGGTGCCACGTGGCACCATCTTGGCCATCCATCTTCTGAGTATTGTAGATGGTGTCACAGGTGTCGAATTGGACCGATTTTCGCACTGTTAGGTTGCGATCGTCGATTCGAATCCATCCGTGCGGTTGGATTTATCGTATGAGGTGCGGACTAACACCATCTTGGGCCTTGATCTTTAGGGTTAGTCGGTCTCTATCTGGTGCTACCAATATTCAATTAGGGCGATTTTGGAGTCGTTGAATTCCAATCGTCGCCCTGATCAGATCCGTATTTTTGGAGCTTCCATCCAAGGTCCCGATAAAAATTCACCCTATTCCTGACCATAAAAAGGAGACAATTGCTGTACAATTTATACAGCTTAATCTAAATGCATGATTATGCATGCTATGCACTATTTACAATGTATGATGCTAATGTAGCACTAAGAGCATGCATTAATAGACATTTTAGGTTAATCAGATGTATGCACATCATAAGGTAAGGCAACTTTTGATTTCATGTCTAACATACTATATTTGTGTGCAGATTAAACCAGAGAAGCGGCGAACAAATTGAAGCGGGCGCTGCGGAAATCTGGTGCACACATTCCTATTAGAAATTCGGCTAGAAAGTAAGTGTTATCTTCAAAATTCAACAGGCGTGTTTGTAATGCTCCAAAAATCCTAAAATTTGGACTGGAACTAGATTTTCAAATTTTCTTTCCAACGCCACTATTCCCAAAGAAATTCCATCTGTGAAATTTTTAGAAATTCATGGAGTACATATGTGTCAGATTGCTTGAAAATAGAACTTTTATGAATTTTGAAAATCAATTCTAACTAACATACAAATCTGATTTACTCACAACTGGTAGAGTTTGAAAGATAATCAAATTAGCTTTCATTATCATATTTTTAAAAAAATTTTGGAGTATATTTGATACTGTTTCCAATAAAAGAACCAACACGGGGTCTAAATCCCACATTTGACCCCTTGCTAGTTAAAAATTCATAACTATTTGTTGAAAATAGTAAAAATTTTGAAAAAATACTCTCTGAAAAGCTTATTGAAAAAGGAATGTTCTTGCCAAGTTTCAAACCATTTGAATTCCATCTTTACTTGAGAGTTTATATTTGATTTGTTTTATTTAATTTGGAACAACTTAGAAGCACATGAGCCAGTAGGACTACATTGGACTAACTTGGACCCTGATGAGTCCAAAAGTTAGTTGGTGAGGCAAGTCACCTTGTGGACTGCCCACCATCTACTACATTAAAGAAACAGGTTAAGAATTCATGAAAATACATCAAATAACCTGTATTTGGCTTGAGACTACTAGGTAGTTCCAACCTCTCTTGCAAAACCTGGTGACTAAGCCTGCGGGGTAGTGTCAAATGACCGCGGCTGCGGGGTAACGGAACTGGAGGCGGAAGCCGAAGGAAGAACCTTCCCCATAGTCCCCTTGTAACTAGATTGGCTGGGTTAGCCTGAGAGGCGGGAACTCCTTACAGTTGGTCTCTAACCAAATTTTTAATAACACAAACTTAAACGAAAAATTCGGTCATCTGATTCTAAGGACCAATTTGATTACAAGGCCCTTGGCTTGTTTTGCCACCAGTCCCTTGTAACTGGTGTAAGGTCACCAGGACCCTTCTGGTGTCCTTTGATCATCTTAATCATGGACCCATACTCTTTCTCATCTTACCATCAGCAGGGTTCTCCTCCCAACCCAACTTCTTATGGGTGGGAGATTGCTCCACATTATTCCTATACGCGTGCACCTCAGGCCTGGGACATACCCACCTCAACCTCTTGGGCATCCACACAGATCTCACAACACTTAGAGACACTCTCCATGCGGGATCGAGATCTCATCATGATGATCGATTACCTTGATCAGTCTCACCAAAGGCAAGCTTCCACATCTCACATGAACCCTCGGATCCTCGAACTAATCCAAATAGTCCAGGAAGCAAAAGAGGTCAGAAAAAGGGAATATGAAGACTTAAGAAAAGCAATTTAGAATGAAAGACAAAGAACCCAAGACATCACCTCTAAGGGCCCTGACTTCAGAGAGAATGTACCGCAGGTTAAGAAATCAACTGCAACCTATAACTGCACTGAACCCACCCACCACCCTTTTGATTCCCCAGACCAAAACTATTATAACCCTCCACCTTCCCTGAGATCCTCATCTAAGGCCACATCCACACATATCACCACTAAGGAGCAACCAATAGACTCGCAACTACTTCTTAGATTGCAACAAACAACAACAAAGTACAAGGACACAGTTGTGAGATATCTACATCAAATCCAGATCACTACTGATCCAGGGCAGAGACAGGATTTGATTGCAGCCAAAGAACCTCTGATGGAAGCCCTTAAAGAGCTAGAATCTATGTCTAGGATGAATCAACAAACTTGCACACTTCAAGATATACTCCTTTTGCAGTACCAAGTTTAGACTAGCCTAGAGGATTTTAAGGAACTTGAGACAACTTTTAGGGATTCTTCGACTCACATGGTTGAAGTAGATGATGTAGGTGCTTTTCAAGTGAGAGATGAGATATCTGATGGAATTAAGGGAAATGTTCTTGGCATATCTGAAATGAAATCAGTTGAGAGCCCTGGCCTAGAAAATAGTGAGGAAAGTCCCATGATTGATTTTCAATCTAAAAGTCCTGAATCTTGGGAGATAGAGATGGAGGATCATGACACCCAAGACTTGGTACATTCTGAGACTTGGGTATATACACTTAATGAGGCCCATGATTTGGACTTTGAAAGATCTGCAGTGGAACTATATAAAAACCCTGTGATAAGCTTAGATGATAAATATATCCAGAACATAGATTTACATGAGTTACCATATATTTATGGGGTTAAATTTGAATTTTCAAAGAATCCAAGAGAAGTTGAGGAAGAATCTGATAAAAACTCCATTTCCGATTATGAAGGAAATCTGAAAAATCTGGTGGCATTTTTGGATTTAGAGTCAGAAGAATCTATTACATCCTCTTCGCTCTTGGATATCAAAGAATTCACAGAAGCCAAAGAATAGAAAATAAAGGAATTTGAAGCTTTATTATACTTACATTTTGATTTTGCATCCCCTGGGAAAAGTGAAGCATCACCCATTACATTTGAGGATCCGCACCACAACCAGAATTTGGGCAATCTGTGTGAGATTTCTGATCAACTAAGGGAGAAGAATGATTTGAGTGAGTATAGAGATGTTGAGCACAAAATTATAGTCGACACACCTACTCTGCAACCACCAACACCCTGATCCAATCACAAAATAGTTCTTTACACTATTTTTGATTACACAACACGGGTCCCCCCATTCCTGTTTCACCACTTTCGAGACCTGTATGACTGGTTTCCTACTCCTGACCCTTCACGACTGCCACTTGCTCCCTGTCACTCTGGCACCCGAATTTATTCCTCTTGTAGCACCTGGCTACAACCTGTTCCAAGCCTTGTGATTCTTTTCTGTTGACCTTGTGGCCTTAGTATTCACGGGCAACTACTCTACATTCTTGGCCCATTGATGACAGTGGAACACATCTTCCTGTCCATCTTTAGTTTGTTTCCTGCAGTCATTATCCATCTGATGAGTTTTACCCAGCTGGAGGTGTTAAACTCAGCATCATAGTTAGACATAGCATTTAGACTTCACATTTAGGCATCACAGTTTCACTTATACATATATACATAGCATATTTCATTTTCGCATAATGTTTCGCATATTGTTCTGCATATTGTGTATGGCATTGCAGTAATGGCATGAGCTTAATGACAACTCAGAAGCAGTTTCAGGTGATTTCTATCCATATACACCCAGCCTTATTTCTTTTATTCTTGCATGAGGACATGCAAACACTTAGGCATGGGGGGGTAGTTCATAAAAACTGAAAATTTTCTGCCAACAATTAGGGGATTAGATCGTTTTATCAAGAAGTTTTATTAAAGATTTATTCTTTAGTAGATTCCTAGACTTAGGATCCAGTATAATTTCATACTTGCATGTAGATTTTGCAATGGATCCTCTGCAAAAATCGATAGACATCTCTAGTGTGTTGAGAAGAAGCATTACTTCTTCTCCTGAACCCTTGGACAACAATGAAGGAATCAGGTGAACTATCTTCTAGTAGCTCCACCAAAATATATGTGAGGTGAGAGTAGAGAGTTTACTGGTGCTCTAAGTCTAGTATAAGGAATCTTTAATAATAGAATAATGACACTTGGAGTTGGGCATAGTTTTCGCTCTCAATTCTTGCATACTAAATCTGTGAGAAATTTCATACGAGAGCTACCAAATAAGGCAGAAAGATAGAGAGTAGGTTCTGATAAAACTAGGACTGAGGTGGATGGTCACGACCATCCTCTACGGAAACCTCGGCTAAAGGAGGGTATTGATGTCAAGGTTAGAAATACGTTGTCCTATCCATTCCCTACCCGGTGCCGAGAATAGGCACTTCCACCAAATAAGCCACCCGAGAACCTCTTGATCATCCCAAAAATTCCCAAGAATGTCTCATGTATAAAAGTATGCATGTCGTGTTATGTTGTGCTGATAAATACAACAGTATGTCATGTTGTGGCATTGTGCCTATAGAATTGCATACAAAAGAGTTATTTTCGAAAAAAAAAAGAAGAAAAAAAAAAAAAAAAAAAGGTGTTATGTAAAACAGTTGCATGATGTGAGTCAAGTTAAATATTTTGAGGCAAAAACACCTACTACCCTCACGAACCACCAAATACATCCTTAACCTACTTGTTCCTGTATTTCTGACTGCCTGAATACGGGCTGAGAGCTTCTGACTTAGTCGTAGGGTTATCAGAACCTAATTAAAGTGTCATGCCATGTGAGACCACCAAACACATTTAAAAATCTGGTGAGATGTGAGCTCAGGAAGAAAAAGAAGGAAAGAGAGAAGAGTACAAAAGATTAAAGAGAGCACAATTTTTCCAGCCCCTCTCTAAGTTGATTTATTCAATAATCTGGAAATCTAAATTCTAAAATACTAGTCTCTAAGAAACACCAGAAGAGAGTGAGCCACCAAATACAAATCTAGTTAACTCAGACATCTCCTACCCAAACCAAACGCTGGGGCCAAAATTAGAAAGTATTTTGTAACCTCGAAAAAAGAGGTTCGCCTATCCAGATAGAATTTTACTAGGGGTCAAGTACAAGCTTTGAATGTATATCGACTCTTTACTTGGATCCATTATAGAAGCTACAACATCATATGTACATAGTTATCTGGATTCTGAATTTTTGGATGAAACAAAAAGAAATAAATCTTTAGTTTAACTCTTGTTAAAATGCATTTAGTCTTGCACTTGCTAGGGGCTAGCAAGATTTAGGCATGGGGGTATGATTGCACAACAATCATAGGCCCTAACTAACCTAAATTAAGCTAGAACTTAGCTTAACATGAACATTTTGTATGCATACACATCGTATTCTGCATCGTAGTTGATATATGTGTTTTATGTATTAAACTATGTTATTTGAGAGGTATTAATGATTGTAGGTAATCTAGGGTTGCAGATCACCGATCCAACCTTATGGATCTATTCGGAATAACGACGGGAGTCCAACGCATCCAAGATCGCATCAATTAGACTCCTGTAGCACCCTAGGGAGTCTGCAGAAGAGTAAGAGCCAAGGGGTGAATTAAAGAAAATCCAAACCTCAGATGAGAAATCCAACCGAATGGATGGATCCGGATCAACATTCGCAGTCCAACGGTGTAGAAATCAACTTAATCAGAGGCCTACGTTATCAGATATAAAGAGACGAAGAATGGATGACCATGATGGCACCATGTGGCACCATTACAGCCACCCCTTGCCGCACCCCCAACTCCTGAAGGCACCTCTCCTCGCAGTGTGGGCCGTTGGATCTTCATCCAACATCCACGAACGTGCCACATCGCCACCCCGATTAAATCGGTATAAATATAAATAAGCACGTATATATGATGAAGGCTTTGCACTGCACGTCGGCTCACGTATGCGTGGGATGTAAGTTTGAGCCCTACGCTGCGTAAAAATTACTACAGCGTCGCAGGCGGGCGCGTGTAGGCGGGTATGCGCGATTGGAGGGTTGAGATGCGTCCACGTGGCGTGATTGTGTGGGTTGTTGGGAGATCAGGAAGGTGTGTGAATCATGCTTAGGATTTGCGAAGGCATGGTGCTGTGGTCGATGTTATGGTGGGATTTGAAGCCATGCGACAAAAGCGAAAATGCGAAGGCACGAGAGAGCGGGAGTCGTGCGATTTGCATCTGAGGGTGCACGGAGTTCCACATGGCAGCACCATAATAAATCGACTGGGGAATGATTTGCATGAGAAGAAAGAAAGCTATAAAAGGACCTAAGGGCCTCCCCTTGAAGGGGACAACTCTCAACTCTCTCTTCATTCTTTTTCTTCTTCTTTCTTCTTCTATCTCTCTCTCTTCTTCTTCTTCCCGTCTTCTCTGCCTCCGTCAGAAAAATCCGTTGAGCCACCCTGTCAGATTGTCGCTGCTTCCTCAACCTCTCCGAAAGGCCACCACGATCTACCCATGGTGCCCTTGTTCTATTCCATAAGTAGTTTATATTCATGTTATCATTTAGTTTAGTTTCATGTATGAAATTCATGTTCAAACGCTCTATGTGATATATATATCGTAGTTCATTGTGTCTATTATTTAGTAATTAGATTTAGAATAAGTGCATGAAATCAAAAGCATTTTTCTTCATCCCTGTGATCGACTGGGACTCCCAGTTCCATTAATTTTATTTGTTGAAATGTATTTCGTTCTATACTATGACGTATTCATCTTTTACATGATTTACACCTCGAACAAGTCTCGATTCAGTTTGCCAGTACATTTTTAATAAGGGAGAGAGAGGGAGAAATATTTATTTTGAGAGTTTTCTCTCTTTCTTTTTAAATTCTCCTAGACTCAACATTGGATTGGCCCTAAACATGATCTGTATCGGATTCCTTGTCCCCACCATCAATCCTCATAGGGTCCTTGGCAATCGATGCTTTGGGATAGCACCTCCTATGGCAACCCCTAGAACCTTGGCCTTCAACACTTCGAGATAGTGCTGCCCATGACGTTCTATAGCTAAATTCAAACCCTGGCAATTGATATTTCAGGATAATGCCGCCGATGGCATCTGAGTGTGCACGAGATGCTTCCGTGCCCCCGATAGGATATTTAGATATCCTAGGAGATAAGCATCGAGGAGATGATATGTTATAACGCATCTTCGAGGGGATTATTTTACATTCCTCCTCTTTATGCTGGGAACTCATCCAATCAACTTGTGTCTTCAAGCCGCTCCTAAGTCAACTTTTCAGGAAAACATTTTTAAAATAGTCACTTTTTTGGCATTATTCTTTATTATGAGCACTAAACTAGACCAGTGTGTGATTTTTGGGTGCTTAGGTTGCCAGGTCCCACAAGCCAAAGGGTAGGCAACGGGGTCGAATACTCCTTAAGCCTTAGACTTAATACATCAGCCTCGCAACTCCCTCATCCTCTTGAAGAATAGTCCAGATCTTAACAAATACATGAGTGTTTAAGCTCTAGAATAGACCCAAGAGGCCTAAAGTCGGTATCCCTCACTTATCTCCTTTTCTTTAGTACTTCAGGACTTTATTTATTCATTCATTCTAGCCTAGAACTTAGGTAACTCTTCTATAATCAATTTCTGGGACTAGCACAATTTTGCACATTTTCTTTCCGTGTCTCTTTCTTCTTCTCATTCCTTTTCCTTCTCAACATATTTGAAATTCAGCTCACAAAGATTTCATCTCCTTCTTTCTCTCTCTTCTTTTTTTCTTTTCCTTTCTCTTTTTTCTTTGTTTTTTTTGTTATTTTTTCTTTCTTTCTTTCTTTTCTTTTATTTTTTTTAATGCAAGATGGATGCCTAATTGCATGCGGAATATGTATAAATGCTATGAACAACCTCAGGTTATAACCCCCCCATGCCTAAATTTGAAATGTCCTCATTGAAAAGTAAAATCAAGGAAAGATATTACTTGAGGTGGAGTTGGGATATCTCGCAAATCAGGTTCTAGAAGGGAAGCAAAAGGAGACCCAAAGAAGACATAAAACAAACCTAGCCTGGCAAGTAAGTAACCCAAGATGTTGGCCAGCTGGTGATGGATAGTGATGCCAAATGCTCGCCAGATATAGGTGAAAAGAGGGAACTCCTAAGCTATTTTTGGAGGTTTTACATAATACACGTGAGTAGTGACCTCCGGGAGTGTGCAGCGAGGAGGAAAAAGCTCCTCAAGTAGATATGTTTGGGCAACAGAGGGTGCGAAGAAGCATACCCTAAGATTGATGGGCTGACATGGAAAAGCGTCGATCCAAACTCGCCACTCTACCACATGATGTATTGGTCTGGATATCCCCCTATTAATCAAAAGTGTGAGTAGAGATTTTAGGAAGTTGGTTCTATGTGAGTTGAAGTCTCTCAGGTGCGGGGTAGGGAAGAGGGTCCAAGAGGGCTTGAGAGGTTCAACATTCTTTCTTGACAACCATTCTAGTTTCTGAATGTCATTAAAAGTAGCCTTAGTTACTGATTACCTTTTATGCTGCATATCATTGGTGTGCCTGCCGTAGAATGGGCTTACATGTTCATCTTTCGAATTGAATTGCTCGAGGGTGTTGCCCATTTCATTATCATGTAGAAGTGCTTGGGTAGCAATAGGGTTGTGAGCATCCTTAATAACTACATCCCCAGGTTCTTGCTTGATGCTAAGATCCTTCCCTTGGGGTGTATAGATTCCTTCCTTAAGAGTAGTAACTACTTCTAGTCCTTCCGAATGTTTGAGAGGATGATCAAAGGTATGTAGGAATCCAGATTTGGCTAATTCATTTAGATCCTTAGGGGGTAGGTCCTCGAACCAAACATAATCTCCCCTAGAGTCACTCCATACTCTCAGTCTAGGCCCCTCAAAGTCATCATCATCCTCTTCTACATTTTGTCCCTCTTGACTTTGAGACTCAGGACAATCTTTCACGTCAGGATCAAGTGCTTCCTCAAAATCAACTCGTCATGTCCTTAAGACCAATATTGATCTAATTCTTCCAATTCCGTCTCAATTTTCTCATGGTCACTTGTGTTGGGGACTTATGAATCCTCAGAATATTCAATGACAGGTGTTGGTCACCTTAGTAGAAGAGTGTGGTTATTATCACTTCCTTCTAGTATGATTTCCTCTGGCATCCAAGACTCCTAGATTTTGTTAACTCTAAATTACAATCCTTAGGGAGCTCTAACTGAGGTGTAAGGTCTTTAGAAGCGTAAGGTATATGCTCAGGATCCCTAGGATGGGGTACAGATTCCACCTCAAGATTTAGAGTGGGAGCTGGGTTGACTATTTGACTGTGACTCATTTCATCAAATGTAACGAAGATACTATCATTCGGTTCGACTTCATCTAATAGGACCATCTTCCCCTTTGATTGTCTCCAATAAAGCTCAAGTGGAAAATCCAAGGAGTCCTCCTCTGCTGGCTACCACCAAATCTATATCACAATTCAGTGTCTGGCTACCCCTTTAAATTTTCATGGTATCCATGTAGCCTCCCTCCCCCTTAATGTCAGGACTTCTCAAATAGGAGTTATCAAGTCTGGAGGGGTCTACATTATCCTCAAAAGGGTAGCTATACTCCCTAATGTCCCCTCCCATCTTGTGGCGTGGGACTCTCATGGGTAATGTATCTAACATGGAGGGGTTATGATCAACCTCAAGGGAGTAAATCAAGTGACCAATTTCTTCTTTAAACTATTGACTCATCCTCAAAGACTCTCCTAAAGATTCCATCATTTCCATCTGTTGTTTTTGCATTTCTCTTTTGAAAGAGGAGAGGCTACTATCAGAATGCGGAGGATAGTCAATCTCAGGTTCAAGTTGCCTAGGATTATTGGTCCAACCATGACAAGAAAAATCGTTAAGGGTGGGTGGGTTGGGTATAGTCAAGGGAGAGTTAGGGTTGGGATACCCTTTTCCTAGGTTCTGCTCATCACCACTGGATTGGGGATTAATCAGACTAATGTTCCTATAGTAGGAGTAGAAAGGATCCCATTGTTCATTAGATGATGGATCATTGCAGGTCATGGGTTTGGGATTTGATGTTCTGGGGTGAAAGTAAGAAGTGAAGAATTTATTGTAATCCATTTGAAAACACGACTTGGACAACACACCCCCAATCAAATGCAAGGCAATGGAACTCACTTTTCTTAGAGCAGATTTAAGCCAACCTCCAATCTACCCCTTAAAGTTGTCAAATGGGGTCAAGTTTGCACCCGTCCATTCCCACTTTAGTGTTATAAAAGGGAGCTGTGACCTGAGATCCCTGACAAGCTCTTTGGAGAAGACAGAGGTCGTTTATGTTCTTTCTTGGTGGTAAAAGAAGTTTCACAATCAATTATGTGCCCTAAGTCGACCTTCGTGTGCCCTAGGACTTACACCTTGCTTTAATGATACTCTTAGGTAATCAAGTGAGAAGTTACTCCAAGGATGAACAAAGGGATGCAAGTAGGGCGAACCCTTCCTTTGAGGCATTGCGTAAGCGGTGCCTCTTAACTTCCCTTTTATTCCTTTAAGGGTGTCCCCCTCCGTGAAGTATCAAAATACTTGGTTAGAAGATAGTACCACCTCCACAAAGGGAAATAGGAGGGTTTGCATCGATAAAGAGATCGGTGCCTAACCTTAAGGGATTGAGCCTTAGTGCAGTGCCTAATGTGTGTGCTCAGTGTCAGAAGTGTGCATCACTGATAAATGCCAGTTTATCATCATTCTTATGCATTAAAACAAACCTAGCTCTTAGGATTTTACTCCGCAAACGGGTTTTTGGGCTGCATTTAGGCATAAATTAGGATAGGCATGCATTGCATTTTTTATTGTCGTTTTAATGTGTTTTTGTGAGTGTTAGGGATGTACAGATGCACAGATCCCTAAAACCCTAGCACTCAAGAAGGCAAATGGTGAAGGAGAAGCCCAGACTAGCTGGAACTCAGCCTAATCCAGCTCACCTCAACTTGATCCAGCACACCTCAGCTTGATCCAGCTCACCGTAGCTGGAACCTAGCTTACTTGAACTAGGGTTAGCTCATCCCAGCTCCATTCAGCTAATCTCAGTTGGATGGCAGCTCAAGAGAGTTCATCTTAGCTCACCCTAGCTCAAGTCAGCTCAGATCCAGCTCAACTTAGCTGAGTCTAGCTCATCTCAGCTCCCACTAGTTCACAGGGAGCTCTAGCTAGCTCAGCTGAGTTGACAGGAGTTCACCCCAGCTCAGATCCAGCTACATTCAGCTCCACTCAACTCCAGCCAGCTGAAGAAGAATTCATCTCAGCTCAGGAAGCTCAAGTCCAGCTCCCAGGAACTCAGCTTAGCTCAACTCAGTTGAGCTAAGCTACCTTAGCTGCCTCAACCAGCTTGATTCTCCCTGGGAGCACTAGACCTAGCTTACCTCAGCTCATTTTGGTAGAAGCTAGCTCACTTTAGCTTGGCCTAGCAACTAGCAAAGAACTAGCAAGCTAAGCCAGCTAGAGTAGCCCCATGCCAGCCTCTTCAGCAGCAGCCAGCTCCAGCTCCAACTCCAGACTTCTTCTCCTCAGCTCCTTCCTCCAAACCCTAGCTCCAACATCTTCTCCTCTACTCCTCCATTAGCTAAGCTAGCTTAGCTTAGCTTAGCTTAGCTTAGCTTAGCTATGCTCCAACTTCCTTGGCTTGTACCACCCCAAAAACCCACCTACCAACTCCACCCAACTAGCTCCACCTAAGCTCCACATAAGCTAATCTACTTGGCACCAACCTAACCTACCCACCACCTCCAAAAGACACCTAAAAGTGGCACCAAAAACTACCCATAACCACCCCTTAATGGCGCCACTTTTCCCTCCAAAATCCCCCCTCATCTCCACCACACAATCCTCCTTGAATCCATCTCCACCATCCACCTAACCCACCTTCTAGAAGACCCCATGTTGGCGCCAACATGGGGGTGTCTCTCCACCACCAAAAGACACCAACACCACCATAACCACCCCCTTTAACACCCCTTGGGGTGGCGCCAACTCACCCTAGCCATAGGATCACCAACCACCCTTATCCTTCCATCCTAGCCCTCCATTTCAAGGGGTACCTTAACCCCCCATCATACCCTATAAAAAGACCACTACCCACCACCATTCAAGTCATCCTTGGCTAGCAATTTCACTCTCATATTCCACCAAGCAGCCCACGTCCAATAGAGAAGAAGAAGAAGATTAAGGGGATATTCTGTCCCCTTGGTGCCTTCCCCTCTTCCCTTCTCTCTTGGGTCACGCCAGCCAAAGGAGAAGCCAGGCAAGGAAGATCTTGGAGGAGATCTTGAAGGTGGTCATACCACCTTGGAGGAGTTTTTGAGGGTGGTGCGCGCCCACCCCTTGGAGAGAGCATTAAAGGTGGTAGCTTCCACCTTGGAGGAGCTCTCAAGGAAGGAGAAGAAGGAGGCCCTCTTTTCAAGCCAAGGAGCAGCTAGGCTTGGAGCAAGAAGATGGCCTTCTTCACCATTGTTGCAAGAGGATTTGTGTTTCTTTTCTTGCTTTTAGATTTGTTTAAGTTCTAGTAGAAGCATTCCTCTACTTGTCCTTGAAAAGAACACTCATTCTACTCAATCAAATTGCCTTCTTTTAGCTTTTTATTGCAGTTGTTACTTTTGGTTCTAGCACTTGCTTCACCTCTTCTTCCTAATTACTCTAGGCCTCCACTTGCCTAGAGTGAGCTTAGGAAGAAGATATTTCTATCTTTTAAATTTTAGTTAAGCATTTGTAGGTGTTAGTACTTTTCGTTACAATTCGCATTTTGCCCTCGTCTTTTCAAAATACAAAAAAAATTACATATTGAAAAATATCAAAAAGAAAGTTGAGATCTATCTGTAAGCAAGAGGATTAATTTTGCAATTTTTGCCTCCTTGGACGACCCTAGATACTCCCCTATCTAGGATATAAATTTAAGAGTTGATCGATTTTGCGCGTTACAACGACGTATTTAACAAACCGCGTGAAATCGCTATCACTTTTTGGCGCCGTTGCCGGGGAGGCACGGCTTTGCATTAACTCATTTTCTCTTGCTTGAAGTGGATCTCATCCCCTTCTCTTTCTTTCTTTTGTGTGTGCAGGAACTACAGCGGGAAGGCGGGAATCTGGAAGAGAGAGCTCAAAGGTCCTTTTCTTCCCGCGAAAATTCAGGTTGGTTCCTCTTTCTGGTCACATAAATAATTAAAACTACCAAAAACATATTAAACTTGGCTTTCAGGATCCTAAACACTTAAATTAAGTGGAGTGGTGCATTTTAAAATCCATTGTTTGCTTGTATGCTTCTTTAGCACCATTCCATTGCAAGTATTGGTGTTCTATTTTTCGGGTCCAGATTTCTATCCGGACTTCAAAAAATCGATTCCTAACACCCCAGGCCTCCTAAAATCATAAAATTTCATAGAGTGATTCCCAATTAAGTTAGGAACATCTGTTCCAAATTTCAAATCAATTGGATTTGTATTTAATTTTTAAAAATTCGTGGATTGCAGAGGGATCATACCCTCTAATCTTCCTGTTTTGATACTGTCCGCGAATTTTCAGAATTTTTATACTCATCCAATTTTTGTGAAATTTAGCTTGTTGGAATCCTTGTGAAATTTTATATATCATATAAAATCATAAAAATTTTATGAGGTCGGTGGTAGTACTAAAAAGTTCATAATACCCACAGGTATTATTTCTGGACTTTGACACCAGTACAATTAAAAATTCAAAACAATTATCAAACGAATTCCTAAAATCTTAAAAAAATCTTTTATGGAATCCTTGTTTGATTTTATTCAAATTAGTGGTATTGTTTGTCTTGTTTGGACCACTACTTAATTCTGAAAGCCTAAAAAATAACTCATTGGTAGTTAAATTCTGTCTTAAGGATAATTAGCTTAGGGTTTCTTCTTTTTCTTTAGAGACTCAATTAAAAGGAAATATACAATCACACATACAACTGGTCTTTCCTTTGATTGTGAACTTTCAAACTTGTTTGAAAGCTTAAAGAGAAAAACCCTAAAACTCATTTAATTAAATCGAATCCTAAAAGACATAAATACAAAAAAATTGTGTGACAACTTGATTTTCATTGGAACCACTCTCCAATTCCTGCACACACAAAAAAAAAATCAAATAATAGGGCAACAACCCAATAAACGCCCTCCACATTCCGTGTGCACTATAGCATCCTAGACCTAATTGAAACTTGTAGCAACTTGACCGCTAAGGCTTTATCAACTTAGGCTTGCTATTTAGGTCTTAAGTTCTCTTTAGTTAATACCAATTCTGTCATCTGTATCTGGTGTTCAGGCTGAGGGGTTGTGTCAAACGACCAGGCGCGGGTTTGTACAAGCACCTGGGGTCTTCCCTGGGAAACGTTTGGGCCCAAACCTCCCCTTAAGCAACTTGGCTAGATTTGTTGATAGAACGGGTATTCACTATTGACTACTTATTTCCTATATAGACCAAGTCTTAGGTTATTATTAGGGAGTCACATTTAAGTTAGGTCTAGTTTTATTTGTTTGAATTGCACACTTTCTCTCATCTCTTTCTCTTCTCCTCCCCTCCCGTTCTTCCATTTTATGCACGGGCGACGGTCTCAAAATCCGCACTTGGAAGGACCATTTGATTTCGCTCCCCACGCAAAAAGACCACTTTTTCTGTCTTCTTCTCCTGAAAAAATGGAAACACAACAAAATAGGTCCACTGACCCTTCCACGTCCACCTCTAACCCCACCACTAACCCTAATTCTAACCCTTCCACCAAAAACCCAACCACCAGTAACTTCCCACACTTGGAGCTCCCTAATCTTGAGTTGCCCCACACACAACATCAAGACCCCCTACCTGATCTTTTAAAATTGATGGCCGATCAGATTAATAAATTAAATTCCAATCAACAAACATTGACTAGGAACATCCAAAACCTAGCCAATCCAAGGCCAAACCCACCACCCCGTCAGCAGCCTGTTGTTCCTCTAAAAGATTTCTATGATCCGTCTTATTATGAGGAACGACCAGGGGTGGTCATACCGGAGGGGGACTTTGAGATCAAGCCTGCGGTCCTAAACCTAATTAAACACTTTCATGGCCTTCCTAGGGAAGACCCTTTCAGCCACCTTGAAGAGCTAACTCTTCTTGCACAGACAACCCGTTCCCAAAATGTGCAAGAAGACATATGGCTGATGCGGCTTTTTCCATTATCTCTTAAAGATAAGGCCGCTTATTGGTTCAGGACCATTGGCCGACCCATCACAACATGGCCTCAACTCAAGAGCGCCTTCCTCAAGAAATTCTTTCCCATAGGTTGTACCAATTCCTTACGAAGATCTATTACGACCTTTCACCAAAAATCTGGTGAAACTTTCCATGATTCTTGGGAAAGATTTCAAGACCTTTTAAGAAGTTGCTCGCACCACGAGATTCCTTTATGGCAGCTCGTGCAAATCTTCTATCATGGATTAGAAGATCAAATCCGACATTTTGTCGATGCCTCGTGTGGCGGCAACTTTTTAAATAAAGATGCAGAAAGTGCCTATGACCTGTTCGAAGAAATGAGTGAAAACTCATTTAATCAAGCTTCCATGAACACATTTTGCAGAACCCAAAACCCGCAGTTCGGTGTTCATGAAATAGGCACTCAATCTATCCCTGTCACCCAAGACGATCTTCAATTGATTGCTCAAAAACTCGACCAGATGCATATTAATCAAAAGAAAATTGAGGAAAGACTAGCCACATCAACTCAAGCTCCACACCCACATCTAACCCAACCTAACTTTCCACAAAGAGAAAATTTGCACAATCTCAACACTACCCCTGCTGATTATTCTGAGGTTGCCCATGATTCACTGGGGAACTACAACTATCCAGATCTTAACCCCACTCAAAATATTTCTGCCATCCAGGAGCCCTTTAAAAATTCTTCCAATTGGAAAAATTACCCGAACTACTCCTGGAATAATCAAGTTTCCTCCCAACCATATCATTTTAATGGGTATGGGTCGAATCCAAACTTCCATCCTAGGCCTTCCCAACAAGATATCAATGCCCAGATGCTGCGAACCCTGCAGGATATGCAAACAAAAATGACGGAAGTAACCCGCAACATCACAAATCTGAACAATCAGATTGGGGTTACTCCCACGCAAAGACCTGTAGGACATCTTCCGTCCCAACCCATACCCAACCCTAATCACCAAGGAAACCATTATATGGGCAGAAATCCACATTATCCACATCAGCCTCCTCCTAATCCACCACCTCAGCAGCCGCCCAGGTTTCTGCAATCACAAGCCCCCCCACCTCCTCTAAATAATAATCCGACTGCACATGCAGTTACTTTGAGGAGTGGGAAAACCACCACTGACCCCGGGCCTTCACACGAACCTGGTAATATACCTGTGCAAATTGACTCCCCACCTCCCCATCAGGAAGAAAAAGAAAAACAAAAATCTCAAGACAAGATTCCTGTCCCTTTCCCACAAGCTCTCTACCCCACCACCAACAAAAAAAAGAAATCTGAGCCCACTACAGAAGAACTCATGGAGCTATTTGGGCAAGTTCATATCAATATTCCTCTCCTAGATGCCATCAAATATATACCTGCCTATGCTTAATTTTTGAAGGATATTTGTACTCCTAAAAGGCAGGCTAAAAATCTAGGACAGGTGCATCTTTCAGAGACAGTAAGCTCTGTCATACAGAGTAAGCTGCCTCCTAAGATGAAAGATCCGGGGGCGCCTTTAATTTCTGTAATGATTGATGACACTACATTTAATCGCGCCCTCCTTGATCTTGGTGCCTCAGTGAATATTATTCCGACGAGTTTATTCGAAGAATTTCAGATCGGTGAATTAAAACCCGTCGAGGTTACCCTGCAATTAGCCGACCGATCTACAATCAAACCTCGTGGGATTATCGAGGATGTTTTAGTCAAGGTCCAGAATTGTGTCTTCCCTGCAGACTTTCTGGTTCTTGACATTGAGGCACCTGAATCATTACTGGACTCCCCAATAATCCTTGGATGCCCCTTTTTGGCCACTGCAAAGGCAAATATCAATTGCCACACAGGCAAAATGGATATCAACTGTGCAGGCCAAACTATCACCTTAGATATTTTTAAATCCTCCAGGAGATTCCATGATGATAACTTCTTTGAGGACTCAGATACTGAAATTTCCAATATGGTGGAGGAGACAATGTTAATAGATACCCTTACTGACCAAAATTTTTTTGAGGACTCTGATTTAGAATCAGCGGTCGGCGAAATCTGTGATCCGGAAACTTGTCTTGACCCCAAATTTATTCCTGATACCCCCCCTAACCCACCCACTGTTCACGCACCTAACTTTTCCACACTAACTTCACCCAATCCTCACCATTCCTTCCCCGACCCCTTTCTTACGGACCTGCCACCAACCCCTCCTGAGTTTGGCACCCAACCTAATTTAAACCCATGGCCAGACTCGGGCTACACTTATCATTTTCCATCCAACTTTGATCCCAATATTATTTCTAATCAATTTTCTAGGGATCTAGAAGACGACACCTTTTTTGCGGGGATCCAAGTGTCCAATTATTTACATGATCTTACGTCTTCCGTGCATACCTTCACGCCCGGTTGAATGGTGTAAAAGATAGCACTGGATGGGAGGTAACCCATCATTTTTTCTTGCTTTCCCTTTTTTTTTTCTTCTTTTTCCAGGTTTTGTTCCTCCTAAACCCGACCGTTCTTCACTAAGGTGATCCCTTTTCCCTCCTAATGCATGAGGACATGGCATATCTTAAGCATGGGGTGGTGTTTTTAAATTTTACGATCGATTTAGGATTTTCAAAACCTAAAAACATGCATTTTTGTTTAATTTATTTCCTACCTGCATACCCAAAAAAATAAAAAAAAATGTTCAAAACTTTTTGAGGAAAAATTTTGAAATCGGGACTAAGGTCGAAAAATTCACTTTTGGTACAATGGATTTAATCTTTAACAAACTAAGGATGAGGATATGGATCTGATCATTAGAATTCCAGGGTCTATTTTAGACAAGATCAGATATCTTTCTATAAAATTCCACCTGAACTCATAATAGTTCAGGTGACTTGATCCTATTTTGCAATATGGAAATTATTTGACTTAGCTTCTGATTCAAAAACTTGCATGTTTTGAGAAACTTCTTGTGTCACTCTTCACACACAAGCCAACACTTAAAAATAACTAAAAATTTGAAAAACTCCCTTGTTTGGACTTAGTGAAAGTCTGAAGCAGATCATTGGTTTGAGTTCCCACCGCCGAGAAGGAGGAAAATGCCTCCTTTAAGGACGCGATGTCAACATGTTACTGCCTCGACGTTGCTCCATATCTATATTTCATATCTTTAGACGGAGCATTAAAGCGCATTTTAGCAGCTCAAGTGTCTTGGACGGTGCTCTACCTATAGTGTCGGAGCAAGAGCTTGAGTTTGTTTGGAGCGCCCCTTTTCACCGCATCGTGTTCTGGGGTTGTGAGCTCCTGGGTGGTGTCATGGACAGTGCTATCTCGAAGTACTGGCGCCAGAGCCCCCTCGAGGAATGGTAACGGGAATGATGATCCCAACACATCTGTTGTAAGACTAAGCTAGAAATAAGCATGGGGGAGAAAAAAAAAAATACATATAAATAAATTAACACGCCCTTATAAATGTTGGCTTTTCACAAGCACAGCCACAAGGTTTTAAAGGATTTTGCAAGTTGAGAATCAGATTCATGAGCCAAAAAAATTCCTAAAAACAAACATTTCAAGTCATCTGAATTAACAAGGGGTTAATTTGAGAATTTTTTGGAAGATATATTGATCCCGTTCTATCTAATGGTTGAATCCAAAAACAAATCCCGATGTTTATCTTTAACAAATCCCGTACCTCCAGTGTTTTTAATCTACCAAGGTCCATTGATCTCTTTTTCTCCTCCAAAGTCAAAAAAAATAGATTTCCCAAAAATTCCGTTTTAAGTTTTGCTAAGAGACTAGCAAAAGATAAGCATGGGGGTGTGATAAACGCCAGTTTATCATCATTCTTATGCATTAAAACAAACCTAGCTCTTAGGATTTTACTCCGCAAACGGGTTTTTGGGCTGCATTTAGGCATAAATTAGGATAGGCATGCATTGCATTTTTTATTGTCATTTTAATGTGTTTTTGTGAGTGTTAGGGATGTACAGATGCACAGATCCCTAAAACCCTAGCACTCAAGAAGGAAAATGGTGAAGGAGAAGCCCAGACTAGCTGGAACTCAGCCTAATCTAGCTCACCTCAGCTTGATCCAGCTCACCTCAGCTTGATCCAGCTCACCGCAGCTGGAACCTAGCTTACTTGAACTAGGGTTAGCTCATCGCAGCTCCATTCAGCTAATCTCAGCTGGATGGCAGCTCAAGAGAGTTCATCTTAGCTCACCCTAGCTCAAGTCAGCTCAGATCCAGCTCAACTTAGCTGAGTCTAGCTCATCTCAGCTCCTACTAGTTCACAGGGAGCTCTAGCTAGCTCAGCTGAGTTGACAGGAGTTCACCCCAGCTCAGATCCAACTACATTCAGCTCCACTCAACTCCAGCCAGCTGAAGAAGAATTCATCTCAGCTCAGGAAGCTCAAGTCCAGCTCCCGGGGACTCAGCTTAGCTCAACTCAGTTGAGCTAAGCTACCTTAGCTGCCTCAACCAGCTTGATTCTCCCCGGGAGCACCAGACCTAGCTCACCTCAGCTCATTTTGGTAGAAGCAAGCTCACTTTAGCTTGGCTTAGCAACTAGCAAAGAACTAGCAAGCTAAGCCAGCTAGAGTAGCCCCATGCCAGCCTCTTCAGCAGCAGCCAGCTCCAGCTCCAACTCCAGACTTCTTCTCCTCAGCTCCTTCCTCCAAACCCTAGCTCCAACATCTTCTCCTCTACTCCTCCATTAGCTAAGCTAGCTTAGCTTAGCTTAGCTTAGCTTAGCTTAGCTATGCTCCAACTTCCTTGGCTTGTACCACCCCAAAAACCCACCTACCAACTCCACCCAACTAGCTCCACCTAAGCTCCACATAAGCTAACCTACTTGGCACCAACCTAACCTACCCACCACCTCCAAAAGACACCTAAAAGTGGCACCAAAAACTACCCATAACCACCCCTTAATGGCGCCACTTTTCCCTCCAAAATCCCCCCTCATCTCCACCACACAATCCTCCTTGAATCCATCTCCACCATCCACTTAACCCCCCTTCTAGAAGACCCCATGTTGGCGCCAACATGGGGGTGTCTCTCCACCACCAAAAGACACCAACACCACCATAACCACCCCCTTTAACACCCCTTGGGGTGGCACCAACTCACCCTAGCCATAGGATCACCAACCACCCTTATCCTTCCATCCTAGCCCTCCATTTCAAGGGGTACCTTAACCCCCCATCATACCCTATAAAAAGACCACTACCCACCACCATTCAAGTCATCCTTGGCTAGCAATTTCACTCTCATATTCCACCAAGAAGCCCACGTCCAATAGAGAAGAAGAAGAAGAAGATTAAGGGGATATTCTGTCCCCTTGGTGCCTTCCCCTCTTCCCTTCTCTCTTGGGTCACGCCACCCAAAGGAGAAGCCAGGAAAGGAAGATCTTGGAGGAGATCTTGAAGGTGGTCATACCACCTTGGAGGAGTTTTTGAGGGTGGTGCACGCCCACCCCTTGGAGAGAGCATTAAAGGTGGTAGCTTCCACCTTGGAGGAGCTCTCAAGGAAGGAGAAGAAGGAGGCCCTCTTTTCAAGCCAAGGAGCAGCTAGGCTTGGAGCAAGAAGACGGCCTTCTTCACCATTGTTGCAAGAGGATTTGTGTTTCTTTTCTTGCTTTTAGATTTGTTTAAGTTCTAGTAGAAGCATTCCTCTACTTGTCCTTGAAAAGAACACTCATTCTACTCAATCAAATTGCCTTCTTTTAGCTTTTTATTGCAATTGTTACTTTTGGTTCTAGCACTTGTTTCACCTCTTCTTCCTAATTACTCTAGGCCTCCACTTGCCTAGAGTGAGCTTAGGAAGAAGATATTTCTATCTTTTAAATTTTAGTTAAGCATTTGTAGGTGTTAGTACTTTTCGTTACAATTCGCATTTTGCCCTCGTCTTTTCAAAATACAAAAAAAATTACATATTGAAAAATATCAAAAAGAAAGTTGAGATCTATCTGTAAGCAAGAGGATTAATTTTGCAATTTTTTCCTCCTTGGACGACCCTAGATACTCCCCTATCTAGGATATAAATTTAAGAGTTGATCGATTTTGCGCGTTACAACGACGTATTTAACAAACCGCGTGAAATCGCTATCAATCACATCGCAAATCATTTTTTATTTTGAAAAACGCAGACAAGTCCCTTTGAATCAGATCAAGTGTGATTTGGTTTTAATGTCAAATGTAATTAACAGTCCCAATTTTGGTTAGGCGACCACTGAATTAGTTTAATTCAATCAATTTTGGTGGTCTTGAAATTTAATCCACATGCAATGCATGAATAGTAGTCGGATGCAATGATAGAATGCTATACCTTTCTCCAGCAATCTCCATGCAGATATGTTCGCAATGCAAGGAAAGAGATCTAATATGCTGCTCAATCACCCCTAAATACGTGCACCTAAGGGCATGCAACTCCTAAACAGGCAGCTCTATATTTTTTTGTCTTTACCTTTTAGGGTAAGCAGGTAGAAAAATGAATCACACACGCAAAAAAAATATAGCCCCTAGCCACTAAAGAATGTGGGGATAGACCCCCGTAAATAAGCCCCAATCGTTACAAGGGCAAGAAGACAGAATCGAAATAAAATTTGTGACGAAGAAGAATCCCTTGTAAAAGCGGGATCTAGGTCTCCTTCCCTTCATGTCTTCTCTGTGTGTGTCGGCATCGCTCAAGGTTGACGTCATCGCTCAGCTGCGCCTGTCACCTTGTCATATTCCTTGCACAGAAAGATAAAGAATGATTAGATAATGTGTAATATAGAATAATCAGAAATAAAGTCAGGTGAACTATTGCATCAGTTGCCTCCCCGGCAACAATGCAATTTGAATGGGTACTTTTCACTTGCAGAAATACTGTATCAGAACAATATGTCATTGTAGTATGTAAATCATGGTGGAAAATCCTGAACAAAAATTACTATACTGACATTGAACCACAAAATCATGTTGTATCCACAGAGAGGCATAAACCAATAAATTACCAATTATTTGCAGTGGATTATTCGAATACGATGTACGAGTCTAAATGATGCAAAAATCCATTCGGTGATAAGTTGTAGCATCAAATGAGGTTAAAGATGGCTTGAATAAGCATTCACGTGAAATATAAAAAATTAGAGGATCACACAGGCAAATACTACATAATATAAAATATTAAATCCAAAAATTCCTTCCCTTCAATCATCTTCATTTAACTTAATTGGGGCTCTCCTATAGCAAAATAGGGGATGTGCTCCCCCTTGGCCGTGCACACGGAGGAGGGCGTGGTTGCTGGCGAGACTCTTTGGTGGAGTTAGGATAGTGGAGAGGAATGCTCTGGTGGTGAAACGACGGTGTGCGGTGGTTCGAGATGCCGTCGACGATGAGGAAGGCCAGCCGTGGTGGCAGCAGCTCGCCGGCTCATGCAGGCTATCGTGGGTGATTCTGAGGGTGTGGTTGCTCTCGTGGGGTCGAGGCGAGGTCATTGGCGTTGAAGGTGCGAAGCTTCGAGGCCCGTGGTCATGGCTGCATGGAGAGGTGATCGGCGGAAGTTTGGGTTCCTCTTTGTTGGCCATTAATGGAGAAGGAGGAAGAGGAGGAGGCTGTTGGGGCTGGAGATGCATGTGCAAGGGCACGCGCGCAAGGGCTTGTGGCTGTGTGAGGCCAGGTGCACGCGCAAGGGCTGATGGTGAGGTGGCTGAAGCGTGCGCGTGGCCGTGCTCAGGTGGGTGGTCAAGCATCGAGGAGGTTGGTTGGGGTGTTGGGTTCTTCGAGTGCAGTAGTGGAAGAATGAAGAAGAAGATGGTAGAAGTTGGCTGTGTTGGCTTGCTGGCCATGCACGCCTATTGCGCACGATGTGGAGTTGCTGCTGAGGTCAAGGATGGAGCACGGTGGTGGTCTTCAGACGTATGGGAAGATTCCCGGATGACTTAACTGAGTAAGAGGCACACGATTAAAGGTGCTCATGGTGGCTCGCAGTGGCGGTTAGGGTTGCAGTCAAGGATGAAGGCTTGCAGTGGTGGTTTGTCGTTGCGGTGGAGCACGGTTGTGAAGTTGGAGGTGTAGTCGAGTTGAGAACGTAGTTGCGGATGAGGTTGTAGATGTCGATGCTGTCACCACCGACTGTGGTGATGGGATTGTGGTGGGCAATACGCGGTGGTGGTCCTTGGAGGCGAGACACGGTGGTGATCATTGTCGTGGGCAAGACGCGGTGGTGGTTGTCGGAGGCAAGATGCGGTGGTGGTCGTGGCGTCGATGGTGGGGGAGTTGCCTCCTCACTTTGGAGAGGGCCGTCCCTCATGGAGGTGAGATTGTTCTCTCAAGGGGACTTGATCCTGCATGTTATATAAGGAGAGAGAGTCAGAGAAGGAAGGAGTCAAAGAGAGAAGGAGAGTTGTCATTTTATGTTACCAAATAGAGAGGAGAGAATTGAGGGAGAGAGAGAGAGAATAAGGAAACATGTGTGTGCATGTGATTAAAGGGAACAAAAAGAGGGAAGAAAATAAGGAAAGAGAATGTTATCCACGTGATTTCATTTGCATCTTTCTTATTTTTATTTTATGCCAAATATTTCCAAAGAATAATATCAAATAATGTATTTAAGAATTGAAATTCCATACAATTGCATGAATGCCCAACACGAGTGTAATTGATTTTTCCCAGTAATGTATGCCCGAAACCTTAATTCTCAGTTCAATAATAATGCACTTAGGCTTTAATTTAATCCACTAAAGTAGACCTATCACTCAACAGACCATATAAAAGATGTTCAATCAAATAAACATGGTTTTCACTCAATTTTTCCATTAATTTCCAAATGTGGATAGTTATACACCCATGCTAGCTGACAAAGGATTAAAAATTAGATTACAAGCTAATAAATGAGATCAAAAGACATTTAATTGTACATGAAAGCTTGTACACATAGTATACAACAATTAGAATATATCAGCTATTTAAAATAATCCAAATCTAGACCACTTCCCTAATGAATTTCAACGCAATAATGGACAGCTGCAATAGAAGCAGTAACAACAAAAGCAACTGCAGTGACCCTCAGCAGCTTTCAAGGAGCTGCTCAGACGTCTTAAGATCTTTACCAAGGTTGCTATGCAGCCATTTCTCAATTCCGCAGATCCGACATGGGGATTTCAATATAAAAACACCTAAGATCAGACTTGGTGAAGTCTGATCTGGGATGTTTAAAGTCCAAATTAGGTGTACTTCTCGAGTTAAAATCAATTTGCATCAAATTTGGGGTTGAAACAAATAGATATGTAGCTGCCAATGCAGCACTTTACTGTGTTGATTAATTGTGATGCTACAAACAACACAAAGCACTTTAAAAGTCTGACAAGTTCTAAAAATCTTGTTGAAACAAGATTGAGGTGTCAAACTTCTCATCAAAAAATTCTAAGCAGTGATATTCACTTCAAATCAGGAGAAACCATTGATCTAACACCTTCCTAATGCTATAGACAGCATGAAGGAGGTGTTAGAATCAGTATGATAAATCCCATCTTGAATCCCAATTGTCTCAAACCTTAAGGAATACTAAAAATTCATTAGGTTTGAAATCAAATTCCCAAACAACAATTCCACTCAAAAATATATGGTAGAGCCTCAAATCAACATGGTTGATTCTCCTTGGCTTTCCCACACATTCAAGATCATAAAATCCCCAACTCATGTCAAATCCAATCATGGCTCATGAGGAAAAATTCATCTCTAGCATCATCTCAGATTCACAGCCATGTATTGACTCACACAAAAATACATCAATTCACTTGATCAAAAACCCTTCAAAACTCAATTTGATCAAAACCTCACGATCTTGCATTGAAATCCAAATCAAAAATAGATCAAGCAAACCCGTTTCATTTTAAATCAGATCAGGGGTCTTTGTGGATTTCTGAAATGAATGGGAGACACCTAGATGGATTTTGAGCGTAAATCCTCATCTCAAAGCTAGAAAGCTATTAAATGAGAATTTGACTCTGATGGAGGGGTGACTTGCAAAATAAAATGCGGGGAAATTCAAAACATGAAATTGTGATGTGAGGGGGGAGATGAATGATCAAATGGATGAAATGGATTCATCTCCTTTGATCTGAATTGATCAAAGGAGGTGGGTGTGTTAATTCTACTCTAATCTACTCCTAAGCTAACGATCAAACCAGTGGATTCACTAACTGATCTACTCCTAACTAAGCTCTATATGCTAATTACTAATCTAAGCTACTCTAACAAAGTAGGAAATCCTAATGTAATTAGATGAATGGGATCTTTGGATCTAAAGCCGGAGACTAAGGAGAAAGAATGGGGGAAGAACTCCAGCGAAGGAAAGCCCACAAGAGGAGCTTCAGGGTCGTCCTCAGGCATACGTCATCCTTAGCGGCGAGGAGAAAATGATGGTGAAAAACCACACCACTATCACTGATTTGGCGAGTGAACAGGGTAAGGGGAACTGGAGAGGACGAAGGGAATGCCTCAAGAAAGTAGGAGAGGAGGTCGATCCTTTGTGCATGAGCTCTAGGAGGAGCTTAAGTAGAGCTCGAGAGATTGCGCTCACCATGCGGTGGGATTAAACAAGTAGGTCAAGGATGGTGAGGATGAAAGGAGAGGGCACATGAAATTTTCAAGTTGAATCCTTGCCGCTAGATGGGATCTGGGGGTAGAGGTGAAGCTACGCAAGGAGTTGCGTGAAGCTACGATTTCAGATCAGCCACAGATCAAGAGGATGGAAGGGGTGAATGGCCTTGATGTGCATTGTTCTTGCGAAGAACAGTGCACGAAGACGTGCACCATTGGCTCAGGTCTAATGGTGTATTTGTAGAGAAGGTCCCTCAATGAAACGGTGGAAAAACTTTAGCATGGCCCATAAGTAGCAGAAAATGGTTACAGAGCTATCCCTAGAGCCTTACAAAAAGGTCCCTATGGCTATCAAATGAGTCCCTGGCAAGTTTTCTAATGAATGAAAGGTTATGTAAGAAGGACTTGAATGTGAATCTCTAAATGATAGGTCTTATTGGTGTCCAAATGCTACCAAATTTTTGTTGAATCTTAATTGAACATATTATAAGTTAATTTTTCTTTTGATTTGAAGTTTTGAGCTCAATTATTTGCTTAATTTGTAATTGGATCATCATTTTGTATTTATTAATAGAATATCTCAATAAATGACCTAATTTTGCATTTTTAACACAGATTTGGTATTGTAGGTCTTTTCTGTTAATTCTCACACTTAACCCTTTCTTTATGTTAATTTGATAGTGTTTAACCTAGTTTCTAGCTTAACTTGGGCATTTTAGCTATGATGAGACACACCTCATCACATGTGCCCACCTGCACCACCACTGTGCATCGGCTCTACCCTCGGCAGCAGATGCCCCAGCGCCCGCAGCTGCGACTGCCCTTACGCCCACAGCCCGCGTGCCTCAATGCAGCCAGCCTCGACCGCATACAGCATCGCCGTGCACTCACTCGTGCGCACAGCACTATGTGTCCTTGTCTTCTACTTCCTCTCTATTGACAGAGAAGAGGAACCCAATGATCGCTGGCCTCCTCCACTCGCAGCCATCAACAGTTGCCACGAAGCTTCACATCGTCGACTTCCCCATGCTTGCCTCGACGCCATGACCTCAGTCATGCCACCAGAGTTGCTGACGACAGTCCACTTACACGGTCGGGAGAACCCATCGCCAACGGCCTCCTCCTCACTGTCCGGCCACCTCTGACCACCTCTGTTGATACTGCCACCATCAACGAAAAGCTCTCGTTGCAGCCAACCTCCACCGAGCTCCGTATGCCCAATCGAAGCCTCTTGTTTGCGCATGCACAAGGGAAACAAATGCCCTATTTTGGGTCATAATAATATTTACATTCAATGCAATTGTGGGATTTTTGATTTTTAATTATTTTATTTAGGTAAAATTGTGGCAACGCCCTTGCATTCTTACATTATCATTCAACTCTTTTTTAATCACCTTGATTGCATCAAATTGTGATTCAGATTTGCACTGGAGTACACATGCAATTGAAAATTACATGATCTGCCATTACACATACACTGTTCACCTATTCGAAGCTTTGATTTCATATGTGAAATTTGCATAAACAACCCTTGACTTCTTTGTAAATTAGGTGTTTACATTCAGAGTAGCATATCCCTTAATTGATTTGACTAATATTTTAATGCAACCATCTTTCATCTCTGTGAACATGATTGTTACATATCTGTGATTTTATTGGTCTGTTCCTCCCTGTGGATATGACCTAATACACTGTGGTTAGTTTTCCTGATAAATATTTTTGTTCGGGATTTTTCCATCACGATTTAAATTACAACGACGACGTATTTTTCTGACGCATTTTCTAACAAGTGAAATCTCCTATTTAGTGTGACTCCTGAACTTCATTGAATACACCTAAAGTTGGACCCTAAAAGCTACTAAGCAAGGATGAACCCTAAAAGACACATCACCGAAACCTTGTTTGAAAACCCTGGTTGTGCACACACACATATTAATTGATTTTTAAGGGCACAACCCATCTAAAGGGTCCATCACATTCCAAGAGCACAATCATCCCAAGCCTAATTAAATTTGAGTAGACGTTGACCTTAAGGATTTACTCACTCTTTGGGACTCCAACTGAGATTTTTTTCGATTAATCTGCTTCTACCAGTCCATCTAATGTCTAACTAGAGGAGTAGTGTCAACCAACCGTGGTTGGGGGGTATCAAAGGAACTAGAGGCACAAGCCAACGGAAGAACCTTCTCCCCAATCCTTCCCTCTAACTGATTGGATTGACTGGATAGAAGTAGACCAAATCGTTTCTTTCATCTCAAGATAGGTTTTTAGAGTCTGTAGGTCTTGAGGCTACCTACTTAAGGACATGTTTGGTTTGGTTGTATTGCAGGGTACCTTTCTTTCCTCTGTTTTCCCTCTTACTTTACCATGGATCCTTCCACATCCAACTCACATTTTCACTCCTACCCTCCTACCACCACTTATCCCCAAGATGATTACTATCTTGACCCGACTTGTGACTACCCATCCCGTAGTCAGGATAACTTTGATTGGGGATATGATTCCGAACCTCAGTGTCTAGGGCCTAACCCTGGATAACAAGACTACGATTATTTTCCTTCTCACACCTATACTGATTATAAATCTCCACCCTTTGATGATCAACCTAACCCGATTTACAATCAAGAAGGATATGATGATTATAACTCTTACCCTCCCTAGGATTATACTGAATATAGGTCACCAACCCACTTTAAACAACCCGAAATGACCTATTATCATGGAGGGCCCCAAGAACCTCAATTCCTTGACTCCCTTGAATTTATCCCAAACCCACCCAAGTTTGAATCGAACCATTCATTTTAGGTGAACCAAGTCCAAGATAGGGTGTTGGCCACTTTGAGGAACACCATACGATCTTTAGAAATCCAACCAACACCCCGCAATGAAGAATTGGAGCCCCTGATTCAAATGATTGACAATTTGAATAGTTCATTATTGGATTGGCTCTAAGATATTGAGGATAAGGGCCCAAGTGAGTTTTTACTTGGGAAATTATCAAAATTGAGGATGAAATTCGTGGTTGCCTTAGTCCAATCTTGGGATGATTCTCAGGATGAACCCCCCTTTCAGGAGAGCCAATGTCAGAACCTACTTAGGCACCTATAGGGGGATAATTTTTATGAGATCAGGGATGACCAGGTTGGTCTAGAATAACCCATTGAGGATGAACCGATTTTCTTACCCGAGATCCCAGAGCTAGGGAGTGAGGGGAAATATGTCTCCATGGATCAGGATGTGACAGATGATTTTGAGACATATATAAATGAGGGTTAAGAATTCTTTGATTTTGAGGGTGAACAATTTCTTCGTAAAGTATCACTTGAGGAAGATGATTTTAGTGAGACAAATGGGCCAAAGAAATCTAATCAATCATTTGAGGGCCCTATAATTGAGGATTATGATTCGATTGGGGCTGACATGGAGGATTTAGATCCTATTTTAATAAATGATTCAATCAGTAGCCCCAATCTTCAACCGCACCCCAAAGAGTTGAATGATGATGTGTTTGAAATCATTATACCCAAGTCAATCTTGATTGAGCCACAATTGTTTAACTTGGATATTTTAGATGGGGTGTACAATGATTTGGAGGTCCTGGAAACCCTGATTTTGGAGGATAGGAACTTGAAAATGAAAATCTAGGAGGTTAATTCTGAGGGAAATACAATTTTGGATCTAAGGGTTCCTATTGACCTGAAACCACCAACTTTCTATTATGACCCTTATGATATTTTTGTGGATATGAAACCCAATTAGTGCAAAATGATTTATTATCTTTTTAAGCTGAACTCTAAGTGGAGATCTGAACCTTTTGAACCAGATCTACCCTTTGTCCGACATTTTAGACTTGGGCTGTACACCACAAAACCACAGACCCGACCTTGCAAACACAACAATCTCCGCTTCTGGGTGATTTTCATCTAGAACCTTAGAACCACTCGACCCTAGGGCATCGATCTACACCATAATATGATCCACATCTGTGGACACCTACTGGTGGGTCCTGAGATCAATCTTCTTATTTTTATCTTTACCTGCATTTGTGAATTCTTTATTTCTTTCTTGTTTGTATATTATGCCTAACTAAAGGCACTAAATTTAGCACTTGTTTGTATTCTCTGCGGAGATGACCGGACCTATCATGAAATTCAAGTGATATTATGCTTATTCTACCCTTTTCATGTCTTTATTTTTACAATGAGGACATTGCCTTAGTTAGGCATGGGGAGGTGGATACTTAATCCTAAATTTATTTTGTTAGCTTCATAGAAATTCTTTTATTTTCTTAAAATAAAAATTAATAAATTAATTAATAAAAAGAATTAGGAGAAGAAAACTTAGGCATTAGGAGTTATTAACTTTAACTTTAGGAAATGATACGATAGGACTTGAACACTTAGACTCTTCAGGTCTTTGGGCTTAATCAACCTAGGTGTCCGCTAAAATGTGGACCTATTTCTCGAGTCCTCGCCATGTGAATTTTATTTTAATTTGGCTAATAAATTGGGGTAATAAGTACAAGACTTATCAACTCACCCTATTATTTGAGGGGACTTTGGGTCTAAAGCATCTACACACTATTTGCACTAACTCACTTTTTGGTGATTTTTACACAAATTAGGTAGCAAATAAACTTTCTGAAGTTGTATGGCTGGCAAGTTGTCGTGGGTAACAGCACATTGGTCGGTTGTCTAAAGCCCACCTACACAACCATATTCTTTCTACTGCCTTTAGGTAAATCTTAAATCAGAGAAGCCACCTACTCAGAAAAATAAAAAAAAAATATATATATAGTATGGCTGGCAAGTTGCTGTAGGTTTGACGCCCCATTGGCTGATTGTCTAGAGCTCAGCTCACAAAAATGCACAAATAATTCTCAAAACACTTAGGGAAGAAGCAAAGAAGTAGAATAAATCAGGGAGATATACATTGGGTTCGCCCTTGTGTTGACCCCATAAAAAGAAAAAATTTAAGTAGGGAGAAAGCTATCAATCGGAAAGATAAACCTTTAGGCAAAAACGTTTAAGTCACCTAGGGTCATAGAAACCTGAAGTCTATTTTATCTATCGCTTAGTGAGTCTATCACTTTTCATAAGATGCTTAGAACTTAAAGTTCTTTTTGAGTCTTGGGTGGGTTGGGTAGTCATAGAAAGCTGCCCTGAAGCTCTAAACTCAAAAATCTAAAAAAATTAGAAAAGATGAAAGCGAAAGAAAAAAATGGATTTATTTTGTACGGAATAAGGCAAGTTACTTGGCAATTTGTATTTTTGGTAGGCACTCGGTCACTATTAAGTCATTGTAATTAGGTCGTTAGTTGAAATTTTCTATTGTTAATAAACAACTTAGGCCTAAGTAATTGAATCCTAATTCTATTTTATACATAGCATATAGTTTAGTTTTGCGAGGGACTGGTAAAAGATAGGCATGGGGGTATGATAAATACACATTTATTCATGATAAAATGTTTATTTATGTGAGTTCCTAGGCTTAACATTACATTCCATAGTATAAATATTGCATAGTATGCATCATTCTGCATTTAGGATAGATTGTATAAATTATAGGTTAATTTGCTCCTTTTTGTGCCTAGGGAGAAGGAGATTTATTTCGAGGCCTTGGATTGATGATCTGACCGTACGGATCTGATTAGAACAACGATCAGAGTCTAACTCCTCCAAAATTGCCTTGATTGGAGTCCCGTAGCACCATATGCAATCTGAAAAAGATCAAAGGCTAAGGGGCAAGGTGGTGCCAATTCGAACCTTAGATGCCAAATCCAACCAAATGGATGGATCTGGATCAACAATCGTAGCCCAACGGCACATACATCAATTCAATTCGATGTCTGTGGTGCCACCTACAAGGCAAAGAAGATGGATGACCCTGATGGTGCCACGTGGCGCCATCACAGCCACCCAAATCCACTCAGGTCCCTTCGCTCAACTTCATCAAGCAATCCTAGCCGTTGGATCTCAATCCAATGACTGTGATTCATGCACGCATGCCATTCAGCCTCAAAGGAGAAGGCGGAGATGAGATCTCGACCGTTGGATCAAGATCCAATGGTCGAGAGCGTGTGCACACGATTTCATCTGCATGACTATTGGTGGCTACAGTGTTGTGGAGAATGCCCTTGATATGCAAACGACCGACGCCCATTCGAATTGCCCGTGCCTTAAATCGTCCCCGCAGGAGGGAGCGGGTAAATAGAGCTACTCGATTCAGATCGAGCGGTGGCGACTTCACCATGTGGCATAGTCCTATACGTTGGATGACCTCAACATGTGCACGCATGCGATCACACGTGATTGCACGTGCGATTGTACGTGGGGCTACGATGTGATCTGTGAGCGCGATCTCCGCGCCATCTCAGCTGTTTGTTTTCGATCCAATGGCTGTGGCTCCTCCAACCTCAGGGTCAGCAATGCACGTGCGCTGCACACACATGTGCGAGTGCCAGCGGGCCTTCAGCAATGACCAAGGTAGATTGTCAGCGACGTTTTAAATGTCGCTGTTAACCCATACATGTTTCTTGCCTCCTCTCCTCCACTATAAAAGGACCACTACCCCTCCCATTCTTCTTCATCTCTTCCTCTTCTTCCCTGACCTCCTCCAAAAGCTCTCAAGAGCTAGTCCTAAGCCCGAGATGCTCCTTAGAGTAGAAAAGTAAAATATTTTCCCACTTATCACCCCCCTTCGTGTAGCATCCCTTGGCCATCCTGTCACACCGATCCGGAAGTAGATCCTCGCTGCGACGTTGTCTTACCTTGCCCTCCATCCTCCGACTTCGTTCTTCTTCATCCAACCTCTCACCACCTTCATCCAGGCGCCATCAAAGTGAGTCATCCTTCCATCAGCCGTCGAGGGGGATTCTTCTCACCTCTCTCTATCTTTTATTGCTTTCTAGTGTAGTTGTAATTTCTTCCTTGATTATTTGTAGTAAACTTTGGTTAGCTAAATATTGATATTTTCTCTCTCTCTCTTCTCTCTCTCTCTCTTATTTTGTAGGTAGATTAGCTAGATATTATCAACCTGATCTCTTGCTTTATAAAATACCAAAAAAATTCACAAAAGATAAAAGCACCAAAAATAAATAAAAATTGAAATGTGGATTTCTGCAAAACCAAACATTTTCCTCCCTGTGTTTGACCTAGGGCTCACCTCAAGCTTCGATTATAAATTTTATCTAGTAGAGGATTTGTATGCACTATGAAGGTGGGTTTTCAACTCAAACTTTTCGCGTACAAAATCTCGCTCACCAGTGTTTTCTGCTGGACTAGCTCTGGGGAGGGTGTAGGGGCTGAGCCAGTGTTCGTTGCTGGGACTGGCTCTAGGGAGGGTGTAAGGGCTGGGGGTGTTGGTTCCTAGGTGGAAGCCAAGAGTGAGGCTATGTATTTTGTTGAGGTCTATGTTAAGGCCTAGATTTTTCAAGAGTATGAGTTGGGATCATGGCATGTTGAGTATGAGATCGAAGTCGAGTCTGAGGTAGTGGCGAAGTCTAAAGATTGGGCATGTGGGAAGGCTGTTGCATGGACGGGGTCTGAAGTTGCAACTACAGTTGATGGTCATGCTGTGAATGGGGTTGAGGATCATGTTGGGGCTCAGGTTGGGTGTCGATGTCACCGTCGTGTCCCTGGACCTGGTCATCTGGCTCAAATGAAGAGTCATCATTGCAGATATCAAGACGACGCTTTTTGTATGCCATCAACTTCTTAGGTGCTATCTATAGATGTAAAAAAAATTATTAATTACAAAAAATGCAATAGAAGGATGATTACATCATCAAATATATTTATCAAAAGATAAATTTTGATAAAGTGAATAAGCACATCTTGTAAATGGAAGGTACTATTAAATTCTCCAAATTTCAGGGCTAGCTGAATGTGACCAATTTATTTACTCCAACTTGATGACACTATATGTAGAAAATTTTAGTTTGATTATACTTCATGCCAATATGTGTAGAAAGCACAAACTTGAAATAGAAAGCTTCCTCTCATATGCTTCATTAAAAAAAAATCATAACTTTGGTTACAGGAAATAAGAGAGGAGCTACAAAATATAAAAGGATGATGTCATACCTTTTATATAGTCAACTGTGATGAAAGAAGTATGACAAAGCAAGTAAAAGATCAACCCAGTATAATAAGAAAACCTACAATGGAGAAAATATATGAAAATTTTTTTAAGAATGAAATAGTTAAACTCTAGAAAATAGCTTAATTGAAAATGTTTACCTCAAATATCAATATCCATTGCACCATGACCTATTTCTCCATCTTGTAGCACATCTCGGTATGCTTCAGAATTTAAGTCAAGATCCTTATCATGTTGTATATCATAATAATCACATGGCATTATTCTTATCGATACTATTTGTTGATCACACGAGAGTCGTCTTTTAAGGAATGTATCGTGTCGAAGTATAGTCGATGAAAATAGCTTTACAACATTTAAAATTTATAGAGTGCTCGAAAATAAAGATGATGAGTGTGAGGTTGTTCGCTGGAAGCAAATGTGGAATTCACAACACTAATTGCAATTTAAATCAATGAGCACAATCAATTAAACATAAAATGATATTCAATGAATGATATAGAGATTTACTCCAATTGATGTTTAATGATAGTAGGTATATATCAAGAATTGGTGGAGTAAAAAGAGATCAGCAGCCTAAACAGAATGGTGATTTAAATCACCACTTAATCAAGCACATATCCCATGTTTCAAACTAATTCAAATATCTCAATAGTGGTTAGAACCACTATTGCAAATATCCACGTCAGATTCAGCCTTAAATAACTCCATAGTACCAAATCAGACATCAGCCATAAGGGGCAAACTCCTTATCAGCTTAAAGCACAACCAAGGCACACCACAACCTTAGAAATGCTTAAGTGTTAGGTGTGAAAGCACAAATCTCAAGGCATGAACAGTGCAAAACCTACCCCTACCCATGTCAGAAATTCCTCTTTTCTTATCTGAGTATATGGTCAAGCAAAGTGTCGAGTAATCAAGTATGAACAGTAACCAAGCCCACAGACGTGCATGGTGGGTGAGGTGTGTGCGACGCATGAGGTGGGGACCTCACCCCTGCTATGTCAAGGTAGACTGCTATTGGTAGCGAATCGACTTATACGCTGCGTTTGCTTTGGAAACCCACGATGTCGGACTATGTCTGGGACTCTTCCTTCCTCACTTCCAGTACGTGTAGCTGCTGAGGTTCACGAGGAGTTGAGGCAGTAGCTTGATGCCTCTTGCTCAATTGGATTCCTGGAGTGCTTTAGTGACTGGAGCCACGAAGGTCTCAGGTTGCAGCAGGACGTAGGAAGGCTGGAGGAGGGTGCATGACATCGGAGAAGATGACCATGGCGGCGGAGATTCGATGAAGATACCTGAAACACAAATATGGGCTATAAGCCAAAGTCAAAACGTCCAATACGATTGCTAGAGCATGGAGAATGTGGTGGTGTTTGTGGATCAGTGCGAGGGTGCGTGTAGGTGAGCAGTGAAGTTGGAGAAGGTGTGATTATGGTGGGTTGGTTGGCTGATGTGTTCAGGGGACAAAGCTCTCAATAAGTTGAGGGCTTTTGATTGCTGAACCATGGGGAATGTTTTGGAAGTGATGAATGGTTTTTTGGTGGAGTGTGTTGGCGTGGTAGCTTCACCGGGGGTTTCATCGGAGGCGGAGAAGACAGAGGGGGAGAGCTTGGATAAGCAATTGAATCGAGGTGATAAGGGCCTTAATCCTAACTAGAGAAGGAAAGGGAGAGATTGACCTAATCTAAGGGATGAGAAGGGAGGAATGGCACGAGCTTTGATTGGCCAGTGTTGGAGAAGGGGAATACTCCGGAGGGAGAGACGGTGAGGAGGAAGGGGTCAGAGAGCCCTGGCTTTGGCCCACCTGGCACAGATGAAGGAGAGGAAGACGTTCTTTCTACCTATTGTACATGTTAGAGGGCGATGATGGGAGATTGAGGAACTCATCGGAGCTTGGTCGGAGTAGGCCGAGAAAGGGGAGAAGACATGTTTTTGGCCTAAACCTCGTTAGGGAGGATGCTGGGAGTTTCATGAGCTTTTATAGAGCTCAAATGTGAGCTCTCAATGAAGAAAGTGGCTCAATTAGCCACAGTCTCAGAGGAAAAAATCCCTCAAATTCCTCGAGCTCACTTGAGCACTTGGATCAATTCCGATCCCTCAAATGGGGTTGGTTGGATTCCTTATTGTCTGATCAACAATCCCTCTAGTTTTGGAGGGATTTAGTGTTGATTCGAGAGAGATCTCCTCTCTTGAAGGTGGGCTGCTGATTCGTTCACACGCCAATGGCGGCTGGGATGTTTTTGCAAAGAAGATGAGGAACGTAGGGACCTGATCGCAATAAAATGGAAAATTAGGGGTTTAAGTGAGAGAAATAGAGTTTTAAGGGACTAGATTGGAAACTAGGTCAAGATGAACCCTAATTGGGCCCAAAATTTTCCTTAACCTAATTTAGACCCAAGGAATCTGATGGTGAATTTGGATTTAAGTTTTGATCGAGTTTGACTAGGCAATTTGCATAGAAGCCTAAATTTGGGTAGAATCCCATCTAAAACTTTCTTTTAGGTTAATGGGTTCAGATGGTCAAACCAAGGGTACCAAACCTCTTAGAATATTTTTCTATGAATTTTATAAGGTTTAGATGAATTTATCTTGAGCAAAACCTCTTCAATTTAAGTAGGTCTGAAATTAGGGTTTTGCATTCTGATTTGGTTCTCGAAATGCGTGAAACCCCGTTTCTATCAATGTTTACCCACTTTTTAGACTTTAATGCTCAAGTAACCTTCAATTAACCCTTGGGTGACCCCATGGTTACTCTGCAATCATGATGTGATGTTAAAACTACAGTTTTAGCCCTATTTTAATGTTTTCTTCTCAAAATATATCTAAGTGGAATTATGGTCCTCAGGCAATCATTTAGGAGCATTTATCTCTTGATTCAGACTAATTTAAGCTAGTTATGGCTAATGATGGTATTACCATCATACCCCCATGTCTAACTTTTGGTAGTCCCTAGCAAAATCTCATGGAAAGAACTAGATCTCTAGACCATGCTTTGTTGTTCAGATGTTTGATTTGTGTCACTCTATATAAATTAGGTCAAAATGCCAACAATAGGCCTAGAGGTACTCAAGTGCTAGCTGTTAAATCTCGTAGAGCACGATTTTGATAGGAAAAGTGTCATAGTATAGTGCGCAATACGATCAAACAAAGATATTTAAAAGATAACGAGACTTGAGTCCCAGTCGTTCATCTCTGGGAGGCATTTGTTTTACATTTGAATTCGATCTTTTACCATTCTACTTTGTTCAAAATCTCACGTCGGTTTCCGGTCTTCTAATTAAAATTTCACCACTTCTATTATGAACCCTGATTACATGTGCATGTGTTAAATAGATCACAAAGGTGAACGTGTGAGTTTCTGTGTGCACGATTCTAGTGAGGCGATGACTGTTTACAGAAAATGCGTCTATAGTTAGATTTTCTATATTTCAGGAAACAACATGCTTGTTGCGGAATAGATAAATGAGTGAAAACAGGCAACTTGAATCACGCAAAAATGATGGCAATCAATAAGCTCATGGTGATTTCAAAACATAGACATGTATATATAAAAAATATATTTTTCACTCATTCATTTGGCGAGTGTTTGCAACATGAACTTGTAGAGGAAAGCTTGTACACGAATGCTTAAAAATGTAGATCTAGCTATCAGAAAATGATCGCATACAAGAATCTACGGCGGATTTTTCATGAATCATTCGGGGAGAATAAGGACTACCCTACTAAGCAGTAATTAAAAGCAGTAAAACTATGAAGAGCATAAACTACTAATCTAGATCTAGCAGAACAGAAGGGCATTCGTAGGTGGTCTCCAATGGCCTTGGAGTGGTCAGGAGGAGAATGAGGGGCGGCCAATGGAGCTTAGGCCGGCCCTTGGAGAGAGAGAGAGGAGTGATCCAGCATCCCGGCATGGTGTCCTTCATGGTAGTAGTCAACTCGTGGAGATGGAGTGGAAGTGGCTAGCCTAAGTGGAGGAGGATGTGAAGGGAGCCAAGGAAGTGAATGGCCAAGAGTGGATATGTGCAAATGGCCACTCCTTAGGTCTTTTTATAGACCTAAGGGCTTCTCTCTAGAGAGGTGTGGAACTCTCTAGAGAGAGTCCAAGAGTGGCCGACTAAGAGAGATAGAGTTGGTTTTGAGATCCAAAAAAAGTGGATCTCAATTTGAATGCCTCCTGGTTGCTAAATTTGGCAACCAAGGGTGGCGCAAATTGGAGAGAGTTCTAGAGAACTCTAGATGTGTGGGAGTGCGTGGATGGGTGTGTGTGTGTGTGTGTGTGGTCGTGCCCTATGTGGCTAGGTGGTTTAGGTTAGGTCCTAAGGGGTTTAGGTAGGTGTATGCCTTGAATTAGGATTACAAACCCTAATTGCTATGGGGAAATTGCAATTAAACTTAACCTAAGTTTAATTGAATGAGTGTGAACCTAATTGAGAGTGAAATAAATCAATTAGGTTGGGTTTAGGTCACTTGGACTCTCACTAAGTCCAATTGAACTTGTGTGGGTTGAGATCTAAGCTTAATTGGACTCAATGAGTCCAATTGACTTAGGTGAAGGTAATTGACTTTGATCTAAGTCAATTGGGTTTGGTGAGGACCTAATTAGGTCCTTAGGTAGGTATAGAGGTGATGTACTAGGGTTAGGATGCCTTAATTTAGGTTCCTATGGTGTTGGAATTGGGCTTAGGGACCTAGAGATCCAAGATCAAGGCTTGAATCCCAAAATAGGAACCGAAGAGTGTTGCACCCTAGTTCCATCTCTCTTCTGTGTTTTGATGTTAACAAAACCATTTTAAATTCTAATATGTTTATGAAGTAATTTCAGGTCAAAAGAATCTATGGATGCAAGCAAAAAGATTACACATGAAGGAAGAAGCTTTTGAAGACTTTAGTTTTTATTGTATCTTAGAATTTTTGTATGTCTCCAAACAAGTAAAACATAATCTAGATATTAAAATCAAAGTAGAGATAACTAGGATCTAGAATATCGTTCATTTCTCAATTCTTAACTCAAAATCGACTCTTTCAAAACAAAGTCGCCTAGAGTAGATTGGTTTTCTCTAATTGATTCACTAATGATCTTTGGTACTTGCTTGGCACAGGTTTGGACCTAAGTTCCAAACTGTGAACATCAAGTACCAGTACTCATCATGAGTACCGGTATCAAGTGGTCACAGTTTGTGAACTGGGTTTTTGCCTAGACCTTACAAGTACCGGTACTCATCATGAGTACCGGTACATGAAGGACATAGGACCCATGACTGTGTGTTACAAGTACCGGTACTCATCATGAGTATCGGTACATGTGGGTCACAGGGCCCAAGACTGTGCGGCACAAGTATCGGTACTCACAATGAGTATCGATACCTAGTGATTTTTCTGTAGTGACTGTATGTAGTCAGTATCGGTACCAAGAGTTCAGTATTGGTACCAACTAACCGTTGTGACCAGTCTGAATGGCTAGTTTGCAATTAATCATAATTCTAATGTTCCTAAAATAACCCTAACGGCTGGAATTCGTGGGAGAGGTGATTAGTGGTCTATATAAGCACTCTTTGAGTGTTGTTTTAGACACATCTCTTAAGAAAAATCATACTCTTGCCTACACCTTCAATTCTCAATTTTCAAGCTGAAAGAGAGTTTGTTTTGTTGCATATCTTTCAAGGCATCTCACCATTTGCAACAAATCATCAAAGGCGATCGTATTTTTCTGTATTCAATTGATTGTTTTACACCTTAGTTTTTCTTATTAGATTTGATTATACTTGTTATAAGATATACTCTTGTTGGAGACTTAGGAAATAGTTGTAAGCTTCTATTTACATTTTGCTAACACCTGTATCTTTATCTTTTCTTCATATCTTGTAATTGGGTTGAGGTATCCCATTAATTACCTCTAATATTAGTAGATTGATTCCCTCTGAGTTGAGGGAATCGGGTTAAAAATCCTAAGTCAGGAGACTTAGGTAGTGGAGTACCCAGGTGAGGGGAACCACTATACATCTTATGCCTTTGTTTTTGTGGTTTGATTTGTTTTGTAATTTTTTATTTCCCACACTATTCATCCCCCCTTCTAGTGTGCTTGTGATTTATAGATCCTACAGGTGGTATCAGAGTGGGTTGCGAAAAGAAGTGACAATTCTCTTTCACTATGGCATCTCCAGTAAAGCGCACCGAAGGACAGTCATCCACACGTCCTCCATACTTTGATGGGACAGACTATGGATACTGGAAGAGGAGGATGCAAATCTTCCTCAAGGCCATGGATGAGGACTCATGGATGTTTATCCAAGAGAAGTACATGGATCCGGAGCCACAAGGAGTGGCATGGATGGTAGAACAAAAGAAAAGGATCGCAGGAAATGCGAAACCGATGAACGCACTCTATTGTGTGTTATCAAGAGAAGAATTTAACCGTTTCTCCACATGCCAGTCCGCATACGAGGTATGGAACACATTGCAAGTCACCTATGAAGGTACAAGTAAAGTTAAAGAAACACATATTTCTATTCTAACAGAAAGCTTTGAGTGTTTCAGAAAGGTGAAACAATCAAAGGGATGTACACAAGATTTGGAGAGATTGTTAATCTAGTGAAGAATCTTGGTGTTAAGCTGAAGGAGGAACAACTTGTATGGAAAATCTTAAGATCCCTTACAAGCGATTGGTCTCCAAAGACCACAGCCATTCAAGAGGCAAGAGATCTTTCTACCCTCTCATTAGATGAGTTAATTGGAAGCCTCATGGCATACGAAGTCCAGTTAGAAAATATGAAGAAGAATGAAGAAAATTCCATAAGTAAGAAAAAGGATCTTTCTTTCAATGCTTTAAAGGAGGTATCGGACTTTGATGACTTAAATTCCGATGAAGAAGAGGAGCTTACTCTTCTAATAAGTAGATTCAGAAGATTCATCCGAAAATAAGGTAAGAAAGTCAATAAATTTTCAAATGACATTATTTGTTTTGAGTGCAAGAAAAAGGGGCACGTACGAAAAGATTTTTCAATGATCAATAAGAAGGAAGAAAAGAAGGACAAAGAACTCGATCGAAAGAAAAAGAAGACTTCAAGAAAGGCATACAAGGCAACCTGGGATGATAGTGATTCTGACACGGAATCATCTTCCGAAGAATCTGATGAAACAGAAGTTGCACATCTTTGCTTAATGGTAAACGATGACAACTCTGAAAATGAGGTAGATTCTGAAGTCACCTTTAATGAATTAGTACAAGCAAATGAAGATTTATGTAATAAGGCTAGGATTATTAAAAAGGAAAATAAGGTTTTGTATGATAGTTATAGAACTCTAGAAATAGAGAAATCTTGTTTAGAAATAGAATTAGATATGTTCAAATGTTCAAAGAAACTAACAATCAATTACATGCAAAAATAATAGAATTAGAGGACATTTATGAACACTTTGAGGACACTTTGAATAATCTAAAAACAGCAGCAAGGCTGAATATGGAATTTTGTAATAATTTAAAAGCTAAGTTCAATAATAAAAAGAACACACAAAATAAATCACATGCACCTAAACATGCATGGATTTATCAAAAGGTCAAGAATCCTAAGAATTATAGATCTAACACTAAAATGATCTATAAACCTAAGGATTTGAAAGGTACTAACCATCAAGGACCCAAAAGAAAATGGATATCTAAAATAGATTTAATAAATTGTCTTGTAGGCCAAAAAGGACAAATGGATGATAGACATTGGGTGTTCCAAGCACATGATGGGACACTCTGACCTCTTTAACAAATGGACCAAAATCGAAGTTGGAGGACACATCAAGTTGGGCGACAACAATCGTTGTCGCATTATTGGTGAAGGTACAGTAGGAAACTCTTCTATGTAGGTACGTAATGTTCTTTTAGTAGAAAACTTAAAACATAACTTGCTTAGTGTTAGTCAAATATGTGATAATGGATGTGATGTCTTGTTCACTAAAGTTGGATTTAAAATATTAAAAGAAGGAACAAATACGGTTTTAATTGAAGGATTTAGATATGAAAATATCTATGCTCTTCATTTTTCAAAAGAGAAGTATGTAAAATGTCTGCTGGCCTCCCATATTGAAGTAGATCTTTGGCACCGTAGGCTAGGTCACATTAATCACAAATATCTTAATAGGTTAGCCAAAAATGAGTTAATAAGGGGCCTACCTAAACTAACTTATAAGAAGGATGTTTTGTGCAAGTCGTGTGAACTCGAAAAAATGCACAAAACTTCTTTTAAACCTAAAGACTTAGTTTCAACAACACAACCTTTAGAGTTGTTACACCTTGATCTATTTGGAACAACACGATTTAAGAGTCTAAATGGATCAAAATTTTCCCTAGTTATTGTTGATGACTTCTCTAGGTTCACTTAGGTCATCTTCTTGAAACATAAGGATGACTCATTTGATTCCTTCCTAAGTCTTACTCGAAGACTTCAAAAGAAAAAATCATCCTCTATTCTTAGACTTAGGAGTGATCATGGGGTTGAATTTGAAAATGAAAAATTTTCAAGTTTTTGTGTCAATTCTGGCATAACCCATGAATTTTCATTTCCTCGGGCTCCATCTCAAAATGGTGTTGTAGAGCACAAGAATTGCACTCTACAAGAATGCACCCGAACTTTGCTCTTGGAGTCTGGGCTTCAAAAATATTTCTGGGCAGAAACCATTAATACGCCATGTTATGTTCTAAATAGAACACTTTTAAGGCCTATTATTAAGAAAACTCCATATGAGCTTTATTATGAGAAGTCTCCTAGGATATCATATTTCAGGGTGTTTGGAAGTAGATGTTATTTATTAAACGCCAGTGACCGGCTTGATAATTTTGATGCTAAAGGTGATGAAGGCATTTTTATTGGCTATTCAACAAGAAGCAAAGCTTATCGAGTCTTTAATAAAAGGACTTTTGTCATTGAAGAATCCCTGCATGTTTCATTTGGTGAAACAAACTTAGGTGAACCGAAACCAAATCATTTAGATTCTGATGATGAAGATACCCCCTTCATTGATGTATCAAAAATAGAAGATTCACGAAATGTACATGATCTTCCAAAAGAATGGGTACACCATAAGGATCACCCTCAAGAATAGATTATTGGTGATATTGAACAAGGTGTAAAAACCCCATCTCACTTTAGAGCTGATTTTGTCCTTAATGCTTTTTTTTCACAACTTGATCCCAAGAAAGTTGATGAGGCATTAAAGGATGAATCATGGGTTGTAGCTTTGCAGGAGGAGCTACTCCAATTTACTAGGAACAATGTATGGAACTTGGTACCCGCTCCTGAGGGTAATTCTATCATTGGAACCAAGTGGGTGTTCCGAAATAAATTGGATGAATCTGGTTCAGTGATCAGGAATAAAACCAGACTTGTAGCTCAAGTCTATAACCAACAGGAGGGTATTGACTTTGATAAGACATATGCTCCTGTTGCTCGCTTGGAGTCCATACGGATGCTACTTGCCTTTGCAAGAGCAAAGGACTTCAAGGTATATCAAATGGATGTCAAGAGCGCTTTTCTTAATGGTTATATTAAGGAAGAAGTTTATGTTCATTAGCCTCTCGGGTTCAAGGACCCAGCACACCCAGAGCATGTATACAAGCTCAATAAGGCATTACATGGACTTAAACAAGCTCCTAGGGCCTGGTATGATAGGCCCAAGACCTTTCTTCTTCAACATGATTTTAGAATTGGAGTTGTTGGTTCAACTCTTTTTGTAAAAGAAGGTAATGACATCTTATTGGTTCAAATATATGTCGACGATATTATATTTGGATCAAATAAGGAGTCCCTGTGTCAACATTTTTGTGAGACTATGAAGACTGAGTTTGAAATGAGTATGATGGGTGAACTCAGATTCTTTTTAGGACTCCAAATTCAACAATTAGACACAGGAATTTACATTAGTCAAACAAAATATGTTCTTGAAATTCTCAAGAAATTTGACTTTGAAAATGTAAATGGCAAAGAGACTTCGATTGCTCTATCTACTTCTCTTGGTGAAGATTTATCTGGCAAGAGGGTAGATGAAAAGAAATACTGGGGAATGATAGGTTCACTACTATATCTAACAGCTTCTAGACCTGATATTCCTTTTGCTACATGTTTATGTGCGAGATTCTAGTCCGAACCCAAGGAATCTCATTTTAATGCAGTAAAAGGAATATTTAGATACCTAAACAGCACAAAGACCTTGGTCTTTTCTATCCTAAAGCACAATCTTTAGATCTATTATCCTATAGTGATGCAGACTATGCAGGGAGTCGGACAGACTGAAAGAGCACAAGCGGCACATGTCATTTTATTGGAGAATCTCTAGTCTCATGGTTCTCTAAGAAACAGACTTGTGTTTCTCTTTCTACAACTGAAGCTGAGTATATTGCAGCTTCACTTGCTTGCTCTCAGGTCATTTGGATGAGATAGACTTTGTCTGACTTTGGATTGATTTTTGTGCAATCCAAGATATTATGTGATAATACAAGCACAATAAATCTATCCAAAAATCTGGTACATCATTCACGCACCAAACACAGACATTAGACATCATTTTCTCAGAGATAATGTTCTTCAAGGCTTTATTCAATTAGAATTCATTAACACTCAAAACCAATTGGTAGACATCTTTACAAAACCTCTTGCAGCAGAGAGATTTTGCTTTATAAGGAGAAAATTAGGACTTTGTACAATAAAAGAGATTCTAATCTAACATTTTGTTTGATATAAACTTTATTTGTATTTATGAAAATTCCTAAGGGCTTTTTTGCAAATTACCCAAGCTTAGTAAAAGAGGGGTAAAATGTAATATTTCCATATGTCTAGAAATACCAGGGTGTTGTTTGCAATTTAGTTGCTTAACTTAGGTCGTTGATCACATTATTTTTTCAACACCTAAGTTGTCAAATTTTCTTCTCTCAACCACTTAGGTGGTCATGTGACAAGCACATGACCCATCCCATATAAAAGAGGTCAAGTGCAAACACTTGCCTCATTTCTTCACAACCAAACCCTAGTTCCACCACAAGTCTCTCGAAGCCCTTGCTAAGAAGAAGAAGAATCATCTCCAATCTTCATACCCTAGGTACATTCTTCTCTTCTCATCAAATCTTGTTTCCTTGATTCATTCTATATCATGTTTTTTGTTTCTTGTCTTCAGTTCTATTGCTGCAATATATTTTCATCGGGTATCAGATGGTATCGGTACCCATCATCGGTACCGGTACTCGCTGGGTGCAGTAGTGCCTGCTTTACAGAGTAGGTACCGGTACTGAAGATGAGTACCAGTACTAGCTCGTATTTCTGGTTGGGATAGAAACCAACCAGTACCGGTACCAATCACCAGTACCGATACATGCAGGCTTAAATGTGTTGTTACTTGAACACATGATCTTTATCTCTAATTGTATTCCTATTTCTTGTTGTTCTATGTTTTCAGATGGCACCAAAATCTAAAAGGGAAAAGCACCTCAAGATGCATTCCACAAGTTTTGCATCAATGAGGATGCTAAATCAAAATTTGATTGGTATAAAGGCCTAAAACTCCATCACTGTTGGCCTATTGAGTGGAAAGATTTTTCTCTACAAATCTATGAGTTCACTACTTCTCACAAATCAGCATCTTATGCATTTCTTTGATGAGGCATTTTTTGCTGATGTTCCTGGAGTTTACCCTAACATTAATTGTCTATTTTTTGATAATCTCCAAGAACAAGAAAATTGAGGCCATCTAGTCTTAACTTCCAAAGTCTTTGGTCAAAAAACACCATTACTCCTAAATTTTTATCAACCATCACCCAATGCCCTAATGAAGGTCATCCTTTTAACACACTTAAGGAGTAATTTCCTACTCACAAAATTCATGAAACTTTATTGCTTCCTAATTGCCAGGGCAAAGCACTGATTGCCCCCAATATGACTCTTTTTGCTTGTGTTCTTTTCCGTATCTTAGCATGGAATTTAAGGGCTAAAAATTCAGGTTTTCACAAAATTCCCGTTGACATTTTACCCTTAATTTATGCTATCATTACAGGATTTTCGGTAAACTGGAACACGATTTTCATTTACTTTCCTAGACCTCATTACCGTGCATCGACTTTACCCTTGGATATCTTGGTGTCCCACATATTTCATAAAAATAAAATTGATCTTTCTAATTTCACTCATCTTAGAAAAGTGGTCTATTTGAAATGAACTACTCTCCGGAAAATGGGAGTGAAACCCACTAGAGAGGAATCTACTAGTGATGATGAAGATGAAGTTGATCCAAATGCTCAATCTTCTTCTCATCCACCTCCTGAATCATCTTCGGCTTTTGTCCCCATTACCTATCCCTTTCCGGAAGCCGAAACTCCTTGGAAGAACCTATCTCATGAGTCTGGCACCGATTCCTACATGATCAACACTTTCAATTACATTGGCCAAAATTTAACCAATCTGAATTTTGCCTTCCGCCACATGGAACGCAAAGTTCATGATCTTTCTATGTCTCTTGAGTCTTCCTACGTTGCATCTTCCACTCAACATACCAAACAAAGGAAGCGAACTCAACCAAAAGCACCTCCGGAATACAGCGAAAGAAGACAGAAACACTTTCAAGATCCATCATTTGTAGCAGAAAAAGAACCAAATGTCAATGAAGAAGAAGACATAGAAGATGAAGAAAATGTTTCATATGAAGAAGACGATGATGATGATGACAATGGCAATGACAATGATGATGATGACAACGGCACCAATAATGATGATGACAATGATGATGACGATGATGAGGATGAACAGCCACTTATTACAAAACGTCATAGAAATTAGTTTAGTCTTTTTCTTTTTTAAGTATGTAAGCTTGTTGTTGACTGTATGACTCTTAACATTGTTAAATTTCTATGGCTCTTAATATTTATTTTGTGTCATGAACTTTATCATGTTATGAAATTTGATGCTTTGTTTGATTATGTATTTATGCTTTGTTATGAAATTTGAACTTTTATGGTATTTGCTCAATTTTTTGCTTGCTTGACAAAAAGGGGGAGAAATGAAATGAATGAATGGATAGTTCATATCTAAAATAGGGAGAGCTTAGTTTGAGGGGGAGGCTTTTACTCACTTGTGGAGTTTTTTTATTCTTCTCTTATTAAGTCTCTGTTTATTTTTAATATGAGTATCTTATTTGTTTTGTCAACATCAAAAAGGGAGAGATTGTTGGACCCTAGTTCCATCTCTCTTCTGTGTTTTGATGTTAACAAAATCATTTTAAATTCTAATATGTTTATGAAGTAATTTTTGGTCAAAAGAATTTGTGGATGCAAGCAAAAAGATTGCACATGAAGGAAGAAGTTTTTGAAGACTTTAGTTTTTATTGTATCTTAGAATTTTTGTATGTCTCCAAATAAGTAAAATATAATCTAGGTATTAAAATCAAAGTAGAGATAAATAGGATCCAGAATATCATTCATTTACTCGGTTCTTAACTCAAACTCGACTCTTTCAAAAGAAAGTCGCCTAGAGTAGATTGGTTTTCTCTAATTGATTCACTAATGATCTTTGGTACTTGCTTGGCATAGGTTTGGACCTAAGTTCCAAACTGTGAACATCAAGTACCAGTACTCATCATGAGTACCGGTATCAAGTGGTCACAGTTTGTGAACTGGGTTTTTGCCTGGACCTTACAAGTACTGGTACTCATCATGAGCACTGGTACCCATCATGAGTACCGGTACATCATGAGTACTGGTACATGAAGGTCATAGGACCCATGACTGTGTGTTACAAGTACCGGTACTCATCATGAGTATCGGTACATGTAGGTCACAAGACCCAAGACTGTGCGGCACAAGTACTGGTACTCACAATGACTACCGGTACCTAGTGATTTGGCTGTACTGACTATATGTAGTTAGTATCGGTACCAAGAATTCAGTATCGGTACCAACTAATCGTTGTGACCAGTCTGAATCACTAGTTTGGAATTAATCATAATTCTAATGTTTCTAAAATACCCCTAATGGCTAGAATTCGTAGGAGAGGTGATTAATGGTCTATATAATCACTCTTTGAGTGTTGTTTTAGACACATCTCTCAAGAAAAATCATACTCTTGCCTACACCTTCAATTCTCAATTTTCAAGCTGAAAGAGAGTTTGTTTTGTTGCATATCTTTCAAGGCATCTCACCATTTGCAACAAATCATCAAAGGCAATCGTATTTTTCTGTATTCAATCGATTATTTTACACCTTAGTTTTTCTCGTTAGATTTGATTATACTTGTTATAAGATATACTCTTGTTGGAGACTTAGGAAATAGTTGTAAGCTTCTATTTACATTTTGCTTACACTTGTATCTTTATCTTTTCTTCATATCTTGTAATTGGGTTGAGGTAACCCGTTAATTACCTCTAATATTAGTAAATTGATTCCCTTTAAGTTGAGGGAATCGGGTTAAAAATCCTAAATCAGGAGACTTAGGTAGTGAAGTACCCAGGTGAGGGGAACCACTATACATATTGTGCCTTTGTTTTTGTGGTTTGATTTCTCTTGTAATTTTTTATTTCCCACACTATTCATCCCCCATTTTAGTGTGCTTGTGATTTACAGATCCTACAGAGAGCAGTTCCAGATGTCTAATAAAAGTGTCAGACGTCTTATAGTGAAAAATCAGAAGTCCAGACTTGTCTGGACGTCCAATCAGAGTCAAGAGGGATTTTGGGTTCTATTTTGGGTATTCTGCAAAAATTGGACGTCTGACCAAGTGTCAGGACATCCAATAACACTGCAGAAGTGGGTTTAAGGTGTGCGGGAGTTGGCTAAGGGTTCTGGACGCCCTATACTCATCTGGACATCTAGATAAAGGTTGGAATTAGGGTTTTAAGGTTTCCTAGTGTGTGGTGACCTAATCTAAGGGTGGTTAAGGCTTATGGAACTCTCTAGGCTATCCTAGGGCGAGGATGGACCTAAGTTCTTCACATTTTACTACTGTATTCCTACTTAATGGAGTAGCATACCTTAACTCCCTTACATTATTATCTACTGCATCTAATCTAAGTCTTTTGCTCTAGCTCTGCTGCAACACCCATTATTCTTGATCCAGCTTCAGATCCATCTAATTACCTGTAATTGACATAATGCACCTAATCAGCACATTATAGCATTATTTTATACATAGCTAAAAGAAAGCAGTAAAGATGCAGATAATGCTTATGCATGCTTGAATTAACCTAACTTATGCTGAGTCTTAGCCTAATTTAGGTCAATTAAGACCTATGATTGCTGCGCAATCATACTCCCATGCCTAAATCTTGCTAGTCCCTAGCAAATACAAGACTAAATTATTCACAGCAAGGGTCCCTAAGGGATTGATTATTTTATCAAGTGTATGCATAGGGATTTTTCTCCTTTTTGTTTTCATCTTATGGTCTAGAAATCCAGACAATTGTGAAAGTGTGGCTATGTAGCTTTTGCAACGGATTCGAGTGAAAAACTAATTCACCTCTAAAGCCTGTACTTGACCCCAGTAAAAATTCTAGCGAGATAGGTGGAATTCTTCCCTCAGGGTATTCAAGATATTCTATGAATTCCACCTTGGCTTTAAGCTTGGGTAGAGGATGTCTGAGGGAAACGGGTGTTTATTTGGTGGCTTACTCTCACTTGGTGCTACATAGAGATTAGTATTTCAGAATCTAGATTCCCGGACTATCAAGTAACTTAACTCAGAGAAAGACGAGAAAAACTATGCTCTCTTCTGGTTCCTTTGTATTCATTCTCACTTTTTCTTTTTCTTTTTCTTTTCTTTTCTTTTTTTTTTAGAGCTCACAATCTCACCAGATTCACATATATGACCTGTATTTGGTGGTCTCACTTGGTATTAACACTTTAATTGAGTTTCCATAACCCTAACACTAAGTTGGAATTCCTCAGCAAGTATTCGGGCAGTAGAAACATAGAAAAATAGGTTAGGGCCATATTTGGTGGATCTCAAATTTATTTGGAGGTATTGCCTCACTGCAACTGAAATAAACACTAAATATTCACTTTTTTTCTCTTTGCTTTTTCTTCCTTTTCTAATTTTTTTTCAATTCTTCTTTCTTTGCATCATTTTTTTTCTTTTTTCTTTTTTTCAACATAACAGAACTAGCACACATCCATGAGCTTTATTGAGGAGGCATTATTAGGGATTGGTGGTACTCAAGAGACATTGGGTGACTTATTTGGTGGAAGTGCTTACTCACGACACCAGGAGAGATGGATAGGATGGTGTATTTCTGACCTTCACACCAATACCCTCCTTCAGCCGAGGATTCCATAAAGAATGGTCGTAACCATCTACCTTAGCCCTAGTTTTATGAAAACTCGCTCTCTGCGTATTTTCCTTGTTTGGTGGCTCTCACAATTCGCACAAAAATGTATACGCAGGAACCGAGAGTGAAAATTATGCCTAATCTCTGAGTATCATTACCTAATTATCTAGGATTGCAGATTCCTTACACTAATCTTAGAGCACCAGTACACTCTACTCTCATCTCATACTATTTGGTGGATTTTTGGAAGAAAATCTGCCTGACTCCCAAAACACTATCCAGGGGTTCAGGAAAAGAAGCACTACTTCTTGACAGACTAAAGACGTTTATCAGCCTTCACCGTGAATCCATTGCAAATTCTACGTGTGTATGAAAAGTTGTACTGGATTCCAGATTACAGGAATCAACTAGAGGATAAAATCCCTAATGCATTCTCGTAATAAAATAATCTTATTCATGGATGCACTATGTATATATGCTATAAACAAGTAACCTCATATAATTTGTACTTCGTGAAATTCCTGTATCGGGTTACATTCAGCTTGACACAAAATTTAGAACAAGAGGTGAGCAGGTGAGTCAGAAATGGCTGTTGCGAACGATTTCTAGCTCCAATGCGAGCATTGGAGGTGGAGTCGGTTGTTCTTTTAGTTAAGGTTCTAAAGTACGTTCTACATGCAGCTCCAAGGTTTTCCTAAATGTTGGCATAAAAATTTTCAATTTTGTTGTATCTACCCCCCCATGCCTAAGTTCTTGCATGTCCTCATGCATGAATATAAAAGAAAATAAATACTGCAGGGAGAGAATGGGTAGAAATCACTTGTAATTGCTCCTGAAAGTATATATTCAGCACCGGCCAACCTGTCAGCATGCAATATACAGAAAGAAAATATGCTAAAAGAAAAATATGCTATGTATAAAAATGGTTATGTATAAATGATGGTGGAATGTGGGGTAAATGGTATCTATATGTGCTGAGTTTAACGCCTCCAGCTGGGCGAAAATTCAGTCACATGTCCTCAATAAGATGAATACTCTCGTCAGGTGGAGGAGGTTCCTAGGCCAAAAATGGCTTGAGGTGCTGGCCATATACTGTAGATATATGCCCAGATTTTGGTTCCTTGATCTGGATTGCTGATGAGAGCCTCATCATGAGCCATAACTAGCTCATTTTGACCCAATAAAGAGAATAAAAGCTCCTACATAACCTAGTAGAAGGCCTAAATGAAGGAATAAGTGTTCTGAGAAGAAAACATGAAATAAAGGTTAAAACTGCAATTTTACCATTGTAGTACATAAATGGGATTTCTCAGAGGCAAAACATAGGTCAAATGGTCTAAATGAGATAAAAAGTGGGTTGATTCAATCAGACATGGGTTTATGTGCAATCCAGGAATTAAATGACATTTGGTAACCCTAAAACAGACCCGCTTAAATTAACAAGGTTCTGGTCAGGATAAAAATCAAGTAAACCCTCTAAAAATCTTGGAAAAATATCCTCTAGGGTTTAGAACATTCAATTTGGCCTTTGGATCCCAGTTTGACCTATATTAGGGTCCTAGCTCATCAATTAACCTAATTTAGGTTTTTATGCAAAATGTCCAATCAAACGTAGTCAAACCTAAAATCCAACTTCACCATTGGATTCCTTAGGTCCAAATTAGGTTTATACCAAAATTTGGACCTAAGGGGAGGTCATCTTGACCTACTTTGAATTTAGTACACCCAAATCACATTTTGGTCCCTAACTTTTGAAAATCATCACAGAGAGCCCCCTAACTTCCTCGCCACCCTTACAATCAAGTCCTTCCACCATTGTTGGGGCAGAATCCTACTCCGGCGAGGATTAGAGAGGGAATACTCTCTGATTCCTCAGAGATCCCCTCCCAGAAATGGAAGGGAGATTCTCTGAGGAATTCCCTTCCATCTGAGGCCAGTCTTGATCCCTAGTGTGAACCCAATCTCTCGTGCGAACACACGAGAGATGTGGGTATCTACCCACTTTCCTTCTCCGACGAGCCGTCGGAGACAAAGGCGTGCCCTCCAAGCTCTGAACACATGGCCCAATGCCTATAAAAGAACCCCCAAACCCGGCCGCTTATTTTCAGCTTGACTTGGCCGGACTTCCACCTCAAATTCTTCTCTTTCTTCTCCGGCCAAGGGTCCAGCGAGCTCCGGCGAGCCCCCCTCCCCTCCCTCTTCGCTCGACCACAAAACTAGTGGTAGAGTCATCTTCCTGATTCTCCTCCGCGTCGCGCAATACCCGCGCACACCGCCTCAGCCCCATCGTCGCCGCCGTCCTCCTCCACTGGGCAGCTTCTTCTCCGGCGACAGCAGGTACTGCTGTCTGCCTCTCCGTCCCCTTCGTCCCTGTAAGTAGGTTAGAATTGTTCCACAACCTCCCCTCTTTCTTTTCCCGATTTTATTTCAATTGATTGCCCCTCGACACCGCCTGACCACCCTCATCTTCCACGTCACCGGCCGACCTCCGGCGAGTCGCCCCCACCATTCCTCCCCTCCATACGCCTCGCCGACCCTCACGTAACCTCCGCCTCACCACAAGGAACAACCTCCTCCCATCCATCATCCCTCTACGCCTCCACAACAGCCCCCCAAACACACCCACACCTCCGGTCACAGGACGACCTAGGCACGCACGCCTAGGCCATCCCGCGGCCTGTTGCACTGTGCATCACCTTCGCCATGGCACGGTGAAGGTCCTCCGGTGATCTGATTAAGCCGAGAGGCTTGTTTTGTGTCTGACAGTTTTCAAGCCCCTGTCGCCATTGACGACAGTTGAAGAAGCTCCAAGCTCTCTCCAGGCTTCAGGACGTCTAGGCTTCAGGTGCTGCGCATTAGGGCAGGTCTCGCGAAGATCGTTGCTCCAGAAATCAACGTCAATAGAGGCCGCAGTTGTGGCAATTGCACGAAGGTTCTGCGGGCGTGCGTGAGAGTGGGGCAGAACTAATAGTCCCACATCGTGAAGTTACAAGCGGCTGAAGAGGTATAAAGTGATTTTGTGTTATTAGTTCTTCGCCTCCGAACGCACAGGGGTGAGGTCCCTCACCTAACACACGCTCACCTCATCCATGGCTTCATCTCGCGGATCTGGCGGGCTCCGACCCGACCCTATCTGAGCACACCTCGCACATCACCCTCATGCCGGTGCGCTTGGTCTCGGATACGAAGCCCGACCCGATTACCCGCGGCTCTAGGAGAGCGTCCTTTGAGTGATTCTTAGAGAGAGAGACGCACGGGTAGAGGGAAAGGGGTAGGTTTTGCTCCTTGTGCAGGCAGGCTGAGAGTTGAAGAGAAGAGACTTAGCCGCAGGAAGGAGAAGAGAAGAAGAAGGAGAAGAGGAGCAGAAGAAGAAGAAACTCTGAAGAAGAGACTGAGCAAGGTAGAAGAAGAAAGGCTACAGAGAAGAGAAGAAGAAGACAGAAGAGAAAAGAAGCAAAAGGCTGCAGAGAAGAGACAGAAGACCAAGGAAGAAGCCTTCGTAGAAGAGAGAAGACAAGGAAGAAGAGAGACTGCAGAGAAAGAAGAAGAAGGCCAACACAAGAAGAAGAAAGAAGCAAAGTGAAGGTTGCAGAAGAAAGAAAGCAAAAGAAGAGGGGGAAACACTTTTAAGACGTCTGATCACAAGATCAGACGTCCAATTTCATTCTTTTGTCATAATTACTTTTTAACCACATACATTCATATTTAATTAAAGTTTTGAGTAAATTAGAGTGTTCAATTACATTTGAGATTAGTAGTAAATTCCGATTGCTCCCTGTGTTCGACCTCGGATACTCCGATTTTCGAGTAATAAAAACTTTTATTTGTTGACGATGCTTGATCACCTATACTATGACGTAATAACTGTTAAAACAAGATCGAGTTGGTTGCCTCAACAATTGCCTCATTAGGATATGGATGAATCACAATATACGGGCCAGTCCACTTGGACTTGAGCTTCCCTGCGAACAGCTTCAGTCGTGAATCAAACAACTAGACTCGCTAGTTGGGGGTGAATGCTTTCCTCTGGATGTGGCGGTCATGAAAGGCCTTGGTCTTGTCCTTGTATATCAATGCGTTCTCATAGGCCTCCCGTCGGATATCTTCTAATTCGCTGAGCTGGAGTTTCCATTCTTGACCTCCTACATTGAGGTTAAGGTTACATTTTCGCACTTCCCAAAAGGCATAGTGTTCCAGCTCTACAGGAAGGTGACAGGCCTTGCCATATACCATGCGATGTGGTGACACTCCGAGTGGGGCCTTGTATGCGGTCCGATATGCCCAGAGTGCGTCAACTAATTTATTGGACCAGTCCTTCCTATCTGGTCTAACCATCCTCTAGAGAATGAACTTGATCTGACGGTTAGACACTTCAACCTGCCCATTGGTTTGTGGGTGATACGGGGTGGCTATACGGTGATGTACCCCATATTTCTTTAATAATGGCCTGAAATGGGTGTGAATGAAGTAGCTTCTCCCATTGCTAATCAGAACGCGGGGTATTCCAAATATCGCGAAGATGTTCTACTGTACGAAAGAAATGACGATCTTATGATTAGCCCGTCTCGCTGGGATGGCCTCGACCCACTTCGAGACATAGTCAACGGCTAGCAATATGTAGTCGAAGCCATGCGAGTTTAGAAAAGGCCCATAAAATCGATGCCCCAGACGTCGAACACTTCTACAACCATGATGGGTTGGAGTGGCATCATGTCCCTCTTGGTCATAGAACTGACCGACTGGCATAGTTTGCAGTGTTGGGCATATTTGTGTGTATCTCTAAAAATAATTGGCCAGAAAAATCCTGACTGCAAAATTTTTGCAGCGGTTTTCCATCCCGAGAAATGACCACTACAAGCATCATTGTGGCAAAAAGATAACACACTGGGGATCTCAGAATCTAGGATGCATCTTCAAATAATCTGATCTGCTCCAATGCGGAAGAGCAGTGGGTCATCTCAGAGGTAGAATTTGGCCTCCGCAGTGAATTTGAGTTTCTATCCCTTGCATAGGTTCTCAGGAATCTTGCTTGCGGCAAGGTAGTTCGCGATATCCACATACCATGGGAACTCAACAGAATGAACTGCCAAAAGAGATTCATCGGGAAATTGCTTGTGGATAGGCAGGGAATAAGGAATGTGGCCTGGGTCCAGTCTGGATAGGTGATCCACCACAACATTCTGCTTTCCAGCTTTGTCGTGGATTTCAATATCAAATTCTTGAAATAGAAGGATCCATCTAATGAGTCGTGGTTTGGCATCCTTCTTTGCCAACAAATGCCTAAGGGCGGAGTGGTCAGTGAAGATGATGACTTTGGACCCTAATAGGTAAGATCTAAATTTCTCCAACCAAATACTACTGCTAGCTGTTCTTTTTTGGTGACAGTGTAATTGCACTGAGCCTCATTCAGCGTCCTACTAGCATGGTATATGACAAAGGGTTGTTTTTCCCGACGCTGGCCTAAAACAGCACCGACGGCAAAGTCAGAAGCGTCGCACATCATCTTGAAATCAAGCAACCAGTCAGGTGGTTGGAGAATCAGGGAATCAGAGACAGTGCTTCATAAAGTCTCGAAGGCACTGAGACACGAGGTGTCAAATTCAAATGGGACATTAGCAACAAGGAGATTCATCAAAGGTCATGCAATTTTCAAGAAATCGTGTATAAATCTCCGATAGAAGCCGACGTGACCCAAGAATGATCTGATCTGCTTGACAGAGCTAGGTGGCGGTAAATGGGAAATAATCTCTGATTTAGCTCAATCGACCTCGAGTCCTTTTTTAGAGATCCTATGTCCTAGTACTATGCCATCCCTCACCATGAAATGGCTTTTCTCCTAGGATAGTACTAGGTTTACCTCAATACATCATTTTAGGATCTTGGTGAGGTTATCAAGACAAGATGCAAAATCATCTCCGAAAATGGAGAAGTCATCCATGAATACCTCCACATGGTCCCCGATCATGTCAGAGAAGATGGCCATCATACAATGTTGAAATGTTGCTGGTGCGTTGCAGAGGCAAAAGGGCATCCACTTGAAAGCGAATGTTCCAAAGGGGCATGTGAATGTAGTCTTGTCTTGATCTTCTAGGCTAATCGCTACTTGATTATACCTGGAGTATCCATCCAGAATGCAAAAGAAACTATGTCCGACTAATCGTTCCAAGATCTGATCAATGAAAGGCAAAGGAAAGTGATCCTTCTGGGTAGCCATGTTCAGTCTCCTATAGTCGATGCAGACCTACCAAGATGTTGCAGTGTGGGTCGGGATGGATTCGCCCTTATCATTTTTCACAATGGTGAGTCCTACTTTCTTGGGCACTATCTAGATCGGACTCACCCACTGGTTGTCAGAGATTGGGTATACAATACCTGCATCCAGCCATTTGATGATCTCCTTCTTAACAACCTCTAGCATATTCGAGTTTAGCCATCTTTGAGGTTGTCTCGAAGGTTTCACCCCCTCATCCGTGTAAATGTGATGAGTGCAATACGAGGGGCAAATACTGTGGAGATCAGCAATACTCCACCCTATAGCAGCCCTGTGGTCTTGTAGCATAGAAATCAATTGATGCTCCTATTCTTAGGTTAAGTGGGCATTAATAATGAGTGGGTATGTCTCACCTTCGCCCAAGAACACATACTTAAGTGAGTCAGGTAAGGCTTCAATTCAATCATGGGTGGGTTAAAGTCAGAAATGGGAGTGGGAGGAGCAAACTCTAGGGTGGGAATCTGTTGATCCGTATGCACGTGGATTCCCGCTGATTCGCTTCCTGTGAAATAATCAGTTGTGACTGCATTAACAGGAAACCTGTTAGCTGTGGTCACGTCTTCCTGCAACAATAGGGGTGATTCAATAGTGTGTGGATCAGGATAGCTGGATTCAGGGGTGCTATGGTCAGAAGCACACCCTAAACAGTTAGATCCTCGGGGAGATATGTGCAGTGCAGTGGTCTCAGTTCCGTGTGGATCGAGGTCCAAGAACCTTGATAATGTAGACAAATGAGACATTGGGCCGTCATAAAGGAGCCCAATGTTACCACAGTATGCCGAATCTTCATCTTCACCATCCTCCTCTATGCGATCACAATTAAAATTCTTTGATGCCCTGAATATGTCAAGTCGAAGTAGCTCATTACCTAGAGCTATCTCCGTACACCCGGATGCACAATCAATGTTCGCTCGGGCTGTCGCTAGAAATGGGTGACCCAAAATAATTGGTGCATCTCGGAGATTAGGAGGAACTTCCATATCGAGAATGAAAAAGTCTAAGGGAAAGTAGAACCCATGGACTTTTATGATCACGTTCTCAACCACCCCCTCGGTGCTTTTACTAATCTATCAGCCAGCTAAATCATGACCGAGGTGGGCATTAACTCCCCAAATCGAAATCGATCAAATACGGCAGTGGGAGTTAGGTTGATGGACGAACCTAGATCTAGAAGGGCCCGATCAAATGGAGAATCTTGCAAGAAGTAGGATATGAGTGGGGTACCGGGGTCTTTCTTTTTCAGCAGCAAGTTGGCTAGAATCACGGTGCTAGGCTCTTTTAACAGTACCGCCTGTCGTCTAATTCTAGGCTGTCGCTTCGAGGTGCAATAATCCTTGAAGAACCTAGTGACAGCGGGAATGTGATCGATTGCCTCAAGGAGGGGGACTTAAATATGTACTTCCTTGAACATTGACTTTAGGTTCTCAAAATTCCGCGTGTCTTTTTTCTGTACTACATTTCATGTCAGAGCCTGAGGAAAAGGGACGAGAATCTTAGGGTCAAGTGGCCTCTTACCCTTATCTACTGTAGGTGGCTCCTAAGATGAAGGAGTCGAACCCGCCTGCGGCGAAGGGTGGGAAAAATTAGGACCCGCCTGCCTATGTGGTGGGTCGAATGTCTTCCTTCCACTCAATGAGACAGCATTTGCATCGGCTTGCTGTCCATGAGGTGGTGGGGGAGCGGAAGGGGCAGAGTATGCAGGGTTCTACATCAAAGGTGGCTAGCCTTGAGCATAACCAGGTGGTGCAGGAGGTGCCTGTAATATGGCGTGTGCACGTCCTTGTGGTACCTGAAACCTAGGCAGGGCTCCTTGGTTCTACACATATCGAGGATTTAGGACGGGTTGGGAGGGTAAGGTGATAAACGCCAGTTTATCATCATTCTTATGCATTAAAACAAACCTAGCTCTTAGGATTTTACTCCGCAAACGGGTTTTTGGGCTGCATTTAGGCATAAAATAGGTTAGGCATGCATTACATTTTTTATTGTCTTTTGAATATATTTTTGTGAGTGTTAGGGATGAATAGATATACAGGTCCCTAAAACCCTAGCACTCAAGAAGGAAAATGGTGAAGGAGAAGCTCAGACTAGCTGGAACTCAGCTTGATCCAGCTCACCATAGCTGGAACCTAGCTCACTTGAACTAGGGTTAGCTCATCCTAGCTCCATTCAGCTAATCTCAGCTGAATGGCAGCTCAAGAGAGTTCATCTTAGCTCACCCTAGCTCAAGTCAGCTCAGATCCAGCTCAACTTAGCTGAGTTTAGCTCATCTCAGCTCCCACTAGTCCACAGGGAGCTCTAGCTAGCTCAGCTGAGTTGACAGGAGTTCACCCCAGCTCAGATCCAGCTACATCCAGCTCCACTCAACTCTAGCCAGCTGAAGAAGAACTCATCCCAGCTCAGGAAGCTCAAGTCCAACTCCCGGGGACTCAGCTTAGCTCAACTCAGTTGAGCTAAGCTACCTTAGCTGTCTCAACCAGCTTGATCCTCCCCGGGAACAGCAGACCTAGCTCACCTCAGCTCATTATGGTAGAAGCTAGCTTACTTTAGCTTGGCTTAGCAGCTAGCAAAGAACTAGCAAGCTAAGCTAGCTAGAGTAGCTCCATGCCAGCCTCTTCAACAGCAGCCAGCTCCAATTTTATCTCCAGACTTCTCCTCCTTAGCTCCTCTCTGCAAACGCTAGCTCCAACACCTTCTCCTCTACTCCTCCTTTAGCTAAGCTAGCTTAGCTTAGCTTAGTTTAGCTTAGCTAGCAACCAGCTCCTTGGCCAACCACCACCTTCAATTTAACCCTAGCTAGCTCCACCAACTTAAACCCTACCTAAGCTAGCTACCCTACTCATTTTGGCATCACTTCTTCACCACCTTTCACCCTCAACTAACCACCAAAAGACACCAAAAGTTGGCGCCAAAACTACCTCTAACCAACTCTCTTTTTGCGCCAACTTTCAGCCCTTCATCCACCCTACACCTACCCACATAACCCATCCTAGCCATCCACATACCCCCCTTCTAGAACCCTAAGGTGGCGCCACCTAATGGCCTTCTAGATGGCCCATTTTGGCGCCAATTCTAAAGGGCACCAAAGCCTTAACTACCCCCCTAGGTGTCCCTTAAGGTGGTGCCAATTGACCTTGGCCATTGGATCCTTAACCACCTCCATCTCTTCATCTTAGCCCTCCATTCCAAGAGTCACCTTAGCCCCCTTCCTATTCTATAAAAACCCACCACCTACCACCATTTGAGGGCATCCTCCATTAGTGTATTTTTCTACCTATACCACCTATACCTACGACCAAGAAGAAGGAGTAGAGAAGGAGATTAATGGGGCACATCACCAGCCCTTTTGGTGCCTTCTTCTCCCCACTCTCTTCAACTTGGGCCACGCCAAGGAGGAGGACTCTTCCACTTCAAGGAGGATGGCCAGGCAAGGGAGAAGGACCTAGGGTGGACGTCCACCCTTGGAGAGAAGCTTAGGGCATGCCCCCTTAGGGCTTGCCTTGGAGGACATCACCTTGGCGGAGCACAGCAAGGAAGGAGTTGGAGGACTTTTTTCAAGATTGGGAGCTACCAAGCTTGGAGCAAGAAGCCCTCTTCTTCACCATCTATCTAGAGGATTTGTGTTTGCTTTTCTTTATTTCAATTTTTCTAGTAGTAGAAGCATTCCTCTACTAGGCCTTTTTGTAAAACACTTTTTCATTAATCTAGTTGCCTTCTTTGCAATTTCTTATTTGCATTTCTAATTACTTTGTTTTTAGCATTCTTCACTCCCTCTCCCTAATTATTCTAGGCCTCCACTTTCCTAAAGTGAGCTTAGGGAGAGGCTTTACTTGCCACTTAGAAGTAGTATTTTGAATTTGAAGTGTAAGTCACTTTCCCGCCACAATTTCGCATGTTGCCTTAATTCAAAAGCAAAAAAAAAATGATCTATTGAAAAATACCAAAAAGAAAGTTGAGATTTGTATTCCAAGCAAGAGAATCAATTTTTGCAAACATTTGGCCTCCTTGGACGACCCTAGATACCCCACTATCTAGGTTTATAAATTTAAGAGTTGATCGGTTTTGCGCGTTACAACGACATATTTAACAAACCGTGTAAAATCGCTATCATAAGGCTCCCTGAGTCCTATGCTCCTGCAACAGCTAGTTCTACGTGTTCTGTATAGTCTGTATCTGGTCAGCCATCGCCTTCATAATCTACAAGCTATCTTGTGTGGATTTCCTCATTGATTCTTGCAGCTCCTCTTTCAGTGCCTCTAAAGGGTCAGCCTGCTTTGGAGGGTTACTGGCAGCTTGGTGCAGTGGCTGGTATATAGAACGGGGTTGCTGCCGCCTAGGGTATGTGTCTTGCGCATTCCTGTATTGCCTGGTCTGGTAGTGTGGATCTTGATGTGGTCTCTGTGAATTACCAGACCAAGAGAAGTTCGGATGCTAGTTCCAACCAGGGTTATACGTCTTTGAATACGGGTTATTACACCCATATCCTTGGATAGCATTGACATCCTCATAGGTCAAAGATGTCTGAGACGTATATCCGTCAAGGGGATACGCATTATAATTTGCGGGTGGTGTGTAACCCTAGTCGTAAGGTGATAGATCTGGATTGTTTACGGGATCCTATTATGCGGGATCTCATAAATAAGGAGAAGATGCATCTCGAGTGAGTAGATTAATTCGAGTAGGAGGGGCTCGGGGTGCATAGGAGGGTCTTGAAGCGGTAGAGTTCATGTCAGATTGACCCTAACTAATTTGGTCAATCTTTTTCTCAACAAATTTATTCTATCCAGCTACTTGACGATGATATCCATGCCAGCTCGAATAGACTCGGTGTGAGCCTCATGGACACCAACCCGCTGCTGACCAGGCCACTGGAACTAGTTCATGGATGCGGCATTCGAGTTCTCCATTAATGATTCAAACAGCTCAAATGCGCTATTCTCGCCTTTTGCGAGGAAATTCCTACCACTAGATGCATCGGCCAGATACCGATGTGTGCCATCCAGCCCATGGTAAAAGATCTGAGCTAGGTGCCATCTGGGTATACCATGGTGCAGGCACTTCCGATGAAGGTCGCGAAATCTATCCCAAGCTTCATGTAACTTCTCCCCAGCTCTCTGGGAGAAAGTCGTGATTGCGTGCCACATTGTGTTTGTTTGACCGATTGGGAAGAACTTTTGTAGGAATTCACATCGTGATTCTGGCTAGGTTCCAATCGGCTTCCCAATAGTCTTGAACCAGTATAAAGCTTTGTCCCTCAGAGAATGGGAAAAGCTTCATTAGAACAATCCCGAGATCAATATTCCTGGGTCGAATCATTTCAGCGAGTTGACTCAGGTCCTCAAGGTGCTGGAACGGATCTTCGCTTGAGTTCCCATAGAAGTGAGTGCTAATCAACCCAATCACATTGGGCTTGAGCTCAAATGCGTCTCTGCTTGCGGGAATTTTGACCAGTGGTGCGATGATTTGTGCGGCTGGGTCGTAGAAATCCCGTAGTTGTTCTCCTCGTGGCAGGTGCTGCATCCTGTCAACGCCGTTAAGATGCGATCCATGCTCTGCTGATGTCACTCCTCATATTCGACTACCCGGGCTTCTAAATGAGCCATCGGGTCCAGATTCTCGATATCCTAACCCAGTCTAGGTCCAGGTCCAGGATTAGCCATGGTGGCTCTAGGAGTAGAAGAAGTGGGGGGAGAAGATGGTCTCGGTGAGGTAACACACCTCCTTGGGAGTGGCTCCCAAGGTCCAACCAAGTGATGCCTAAGTGACCACCTTCCTCACATACACCACCCAACCCCTGGGTTGGTGTAGCCAAGTCAGACAAGGCTAAGGCCCTGTCAATCAAGTAGCCCTTATGAATCAGATGATTGGATTTTTTTTTTTAGGTTTTAATTCCTGAAGAAATTCGTCATACAACTGACTGAAAGTGATTCCTACCTTTTCGCTAACCTAGCCAAGAGGTTGAAGCCACCTAGTAGTACGACAAGGAATTTGGGTTTTATTTCGTGTTTTAAAATTTATTTTTTTTGCTCGTTTTCTTCAGTTGGGGTTTTCTTTTGGTGAGTGGCCCACAAGGTGACCAAGCTCACCGACTAAGTGCTAGACTTAATTAAATCTAGGTTAGCCCAAGTGTGGTCTCTAAGTTGTAACCCTAAAGATTTACCCTAAGGTGTATGCACTTCTAGGGTTTCATTCTGTTTCAGCAGACCACAAAAGTAAGGTTCATTCTCTGACAACAATTGGAATCCAATTAACTTGAAATTTTCTGAAAAGATTCCTTTTCCAATTAACTTTCCAGAGAATATTTTTTTGGAATTTTTACTATTTCAACCGAATTTTTAAAGATTTTTGAATTTCAGGGGGTTAGATCTAAAATTTTGACCCATGGTTGATTTTTCATTTTGAAATAGTACAATTGACCTTCAAAAATTAGAGAAAAATATGGAAAATAAAGATAATGAGATTAGATTTAAAACCTCACCATTTTTAATTAAAACCAATTCACGGATCGCTCGGAATTGCTTTTTGATATTTGAAAAATCTTGAATCTAGGTCAATCTGACCCCTATGCACTTCGTGAATTTTTAAAAATTTTATACTTAGAATTTTTTCAAATGAATGGTAAGTTTTGAAAGATGGTTTGAAAATGAAAGTTTTTCCCGAATTTCATATTTTTTTACTCATTAGGTTTTTGGCAAACGAATTTTTAAATCAGGCTTTGAAATCTAGCCGAAAATCAGAAGACGGTGGCAAAGGTTTTTAAAGGGTTTGGTTTTGAAATCCAAGCTTTCCACCAAAAAATGTTTTTTTTTTTGAAAATTTTGCATATTTGTTTTCAAAAAGGAAAATTTTTTTCTTTTTTTCAAGGGATTTTCACAAATATATATATATTTTTTCTTTTTTGCTTTTTCAAACTACCCTAGGATTAGAAAAGAAACCTAATCTAGATTTTTTTTAAAATAATTTTTTTTCATGAAAATGAATAAATATTTTTTTTTCAAAAGAAATTGTAGAAAGTAAATATACTCCGAAGGTTCAAAAGAAAACCTAATCTAAAGAGGAGATGATGTGCACCTGATTTTTTCTTTGCTGTGCTCGTTGTGTGCACAGATCCCATTTTTTCCGTGTTGTCTTGCACATCCAAAACAAAGTAGAGAGAGATTTGTCAGTGTTAATTTAAAAGATTGAAATGAAAGAAAATGACGTTGCCTCCCCGGCAACGGTGCCATTTGTTGAATCTCGTAGAGTGCGGTTTTGATAGGAAAAGCGTCGTAATATAGTGCGTAATACGATCAAACAAAGATATTTGAAAGATAACGAAACTTGGGTCCTGGTCGTTCATCACTAGGAGGCATTTGTTTTACATTTGAATTTGATCATTTACCGTTCTACTTTGTTCAAAATCGCACGTCGGTTTCTAGTCTTTTGATTAAAATTTCACCACTTCTATTATGAACCCTAATTACGTGTGCGTGTGTTAAATAGATCACAAAGGTAAAAGTGTGAGTTTCTGTGCGCACAATTCTAGTGAGGTTTGTGACTATTTATAGAAAATGCATCTATAGTTAGATTTTCTATATTTTCAATAAACGACATGCTTGTTGCGGAATAGATAAATGAGTGAAAACAGGCAACTTGAATCACTCAAAAATGATTGCAATCAATAAGCTCATGGTGATTTCAAAACATAGACATATATATAGAAAATATATTTTTCACTCATTCATTTGGAGAGTGTTTGCTACATGAACTTGTAAAGGAAAGCTTGTACATGAATGCTTAAAAATGTAGATCTAGCTATCAGAAAACGATCGCATACAAGAATCTATGGGGGATTTTGCATGCATCATTCAGGGAGAATAAGGACTACCATACTAAGCAGTAATTAAAAGTAGTAAAACTATGAAGAGCATAAACTACTAATCTAGATCTAGCAGAACAGAAGGGCATTCAGAGGTGGTTTCCGATGGCCTTGGAGTGGTCGGGAGGAGAATGAGGGGCGGCCAATGGAGCTTAGGCTGGCCCTTGGAGAGAGAGGAGTGATCCAGCATCCCGGCATGGTGTCCTTCATGATGGAAGTCAACTCATGGAGATGGAGTGGAAGTGGCTAGCCTAAGTGGAGGAGGATGTGAATGTAGCCAAGGAAGTGAATGGCCAAGAGTGGATATGTGCAAATGGACACTCCTTAGGTATTTTTATAGACCTAAGGGCTTCTCTCTAGAGAGGTGTGGAACTCTCTAGAGAGAGTCCAAGAGTGGCCGACCAAGAGAGATAGAGTTGGTTTTGAGATCCAAAAAATGTGGATCTCAATTTGGATGCCTCTTGGTTGCTAAATTTGGCAACCAAGGGTGGCACCACCTGGAGAGAGTTCTAGAGAACTCTAGATGTGTGGGAGTGCGTGGATGGGTGTGTGTGTGTGTGGTCATGCCCTATGTGGCTAGGTGGTTTAGGTTAGGTCCTAAGGGGTTTAGGTAGGTGTTGAACGTTTACGAACCTACGCTAATGAGATTGGTTTTGGAAAACCTGTCGTTGTAGTTCGAAATCGAAGAATTCGCGTTCAATAAATAAAATTTATACCGAAATTAAAATTCCGGGTCGAACACAGGGAGGCAGACGTTTGATTTGAAAACTACGTGTTTCTTTTTATTTGTTACAGAATAATTCAATTTAGAACCATCTAATTATTTACAATAAATAGAAGAGAGAGAGAGAGTAAGAGAGAAAGAGAATATTACACAGAGAAATCAAAATGAGATGTAGAATAAACAAGGAATTTTTGTATTGAAGAGATTGTTCATTACAACTAGAAAGCATAAAACAATTACTCTAGAAAGCGATAAATTTACTCTAGAAAGCATTAAAAGAATGGAGAGAGAAATGTCCTCCTCGATGATTGCTTGGAGGATGAGTAGATTAATCTAGAAAGCAGTAAATCTATACTAGAAAGCGGTAAAAAGAATAGGGAGAGAGAAATCCTCCTCGACGGTTGCTTGGAGGATGAGCCGGACGGGACGACGCTTGGATGAAGGAGAACGAAGCGAGACGAAGGAGGACGAAGCAGAAGAATGGGAACGAAGCAGCACGCCGTCGTCGTCGCGGGATCCACTTCCGAAGGGGAACGAAAATTGGACTTTATCTCGCGAGAAGCATCCCGGGTGTGGGACAAGCTTCTCCTGAGCTTTGGAGGGGTAGAGAAGAGAAAGAAGGGATGAGAATTTCATATGGAGGGGGTCTCCTTTTATAGTTGCAAGGAGTGGGGGCAAAATGGTCATTACATCTTCAAAATAATAAATAAGGGGTCTTTAGTGACGGATAAATCCATCACTAAAGTCCCGACGTGGCCGTCGCCGCCGCGCCCATGCGTGCCTCCTCGGCTACCCGCTCCTCAACGCTCGCGCACGTCCAGCGCTTTTCAGCCGTCCAATCACGAGATCGGACAGCTTAAATCGCGTCCGCGCCCGCTGCAACCCGCCCGCCTGCGCGTGCGATCGCGCATTACGCGGGGCGTCCAATCGCGCATCGGCGCTATCGGGCACCCGCGACCGTACGATCTCCATCCGACACTCCACGCGCCTCAATTACCCGCGCCTCCAATCCACTCGCCGCGGCTCGAACCCGCACCCTGCGCTCGCGTAAGCGCGCTCGACCGCTGCGCTGCGGGGCGCGGATGGTCGAGCGCACGTTTTAAGCGTCGGGCGGCCACAGCCGTTGGATCTCCATCTGATGGTGGAGAGCGATCGGGTGGGGGCCTTCACAAAATGCCAGCGGCCGTTTGGGCGGCTGAGATGGCACCATGTGGTGCCATCTTGGCCGTCCATCTTCTGGAAGTTGTAGATGGTGCCACGGATGTCGGATTGACTCGATTTTTGTGTCATTGGGCTGCGATCGTCGATCTGAATTCATCCGTGCAGTCGGATTTGTCATCTGAAGTGTGAATTTACACCATCCTGGCCCTTGATCTTCTTGGGTTCCCCGATCTCTATCTGATGCTACGGATGCCTGATTAGGGCGATCTTGGAGTCGTTGAACTCCAATCGTCGCCCTGATCATATCCATACGATTGGATCTTTGATTCGAGGCCCCGATAAAATGTTTGCCCTGTCCAAGCACATAAAAGGAGATAATTAACCTCCATTTTATTCAAACTACTCTAAATGCAAGATGATGCATGTTATGCAATATTTATATCATGAAATGCAATCCTATGCTTAAGAACATGCATAAATAGACATTTTAAGTAGTGTAAATGTGTTTACATCATACCCCCATGCCTATCTTTTGCTAGTCCCTAGCAAAAATTGTATGCTATTTATAAAAGAATTAGGTTAGATTATTTGGGCCTGAGTTATTTTCAATCATTAAGAAATTGTCTACTTAGGAACTGAACTTTCAAAGGCGCAACAGTGCCCGGGTATCAGCCAAAATGCAGACCACCTCAAGCCCTCGCCTTATTCAAAGAAAAATTTCTTTTTCTCTTTTTGGATTTTCAAATTTTAGGGTTCAAGAGTGGCTTTCTACGACCATTCAACTCACCCAAGATTTGATGAGAACCATAAGTTTTAAGCATGTTATTGTGATTGTGATAGACTCGTTGACCGGCAATTAGAACGGACTTTGGATTTTTACGCCTCTAGGTGACCTCAAAAAGAATTCTGCCTAAAGGTGTATCTTTACAACCGGTAGCTTTCTCCCTACTTTTATGTTTTTAACGGGGTCAACACAAGGGTGAATCCAGTGTATATCTCCCCGGTTTATTCTACTTCTCCACTTCTTCCTAAGTGTTTTGGGAATTTTTAGTGCATTTTCTAAGCTGGGTTCTGGACAACCGGTCGATGAGCTGTTACCACCGACAACTTGCTAGCCATACTCGTGCGGCGAAGTGTGGCTTATTTCTTTTTGTTCTTTTCTCCTTTTTTTCTTTTCGATTTTTTTTTTTTTTAAGTAGGTGGCTTCCCTGATCTAAGATTTACCTAAAGGCAGCAAAAAGAGAAAGGTCCAGTGACTGGGCTCTGGACAACCTACCTATGGGTTGTTACCCACGATAACTTGCCGTGTACTTATCACCCAAACTTATTTATTCCAATTATAATAGAATTAAGATGGCGAGGACTTAAAGACAAATCCACATTTTAGTGGATACACAGGCTAATTAAGTCCAAAGACCTGAGGGGTCTTTGTGTTCAGATCCTAATGTAGTATTTCCTAAGATTGCAAATTTTCTTAAACCCAAATTCTCTTTCCTAATTCCAAATTTTTTTTTTATAAAAGAAAATAAACAAATCTACGGAGCTGACGAATGAATTCAGAGATGAATATCCACCCCCCCATGCCTATCTAATGCAATGTCCTCATTGTATTAAAAAGACATAAAACAGAGTGGAAAAGTGTAGAAAGCACCTGAATTTCGTGAATATCAGGTCCGCTCCAAGATGAAAATGAAAAAGAATTGTATAAGTGCTGAGTTTAGTGCCTTCAGCTAGGCACACTATACAAAGAAAAGAAATGAAGAATTCACAAGTGCAGGTCAGAATTAATATAAACAGAAGAATCCTCCGACCTATCAACAGCGGTCCACAGATGTGGACCAGATTGTGGTGCAGACCCATCCCCCATAATCGAGAATATCTTAGGTTCTGGATAAAAATTACCCAAAACCTAAAATCAGAATGCAAGCGGGGTCGGGCCTGCGATTTATGAGGATGAAACCCAAGACCAAAAAGTCGGGTTACAGAGAATTGAAGCTCAAAAGGATAATCGTTGAATGTGTGCTTGGGTTTGACATCCTCGAAACAAATGTCGTAAGGGTTCTGATTTGATGGTTTCAACTTAAAAGGAACCCTTCGACTCAATCTTCCATTTCCTCCTGAATTAACTTCCCAAATCAAAACTTCCCAGCTCCTATCCTCCTCATTTAGCATATCAAATTCCAGGACCTCTTGTATATTCATCACCCCGTCTGAAATCTCCAAGTCTAAATGATGTGGCAGAATCAAAATTGACTCGGGTCTAATTATCTCAGAATTAGAATCATCAATAAGCTCAACAGGGTGTAACTGATAATCAGGGTATTGAATTGATTCCTCCAGAAAATGTGATTCTGGATCCGTAATGTGTGCCCTAATAAGATCAGTTTCCTCAGTTATTGGGCTATTAAATGATCTATCAGATTCCTCAGGCCCAATTGTCTCACAGAAATCATGTTCAGAAAACTCGCGTGAGACTTCGCAACTTGAATCTTCACCATCAGGATCCGTATCAATGTATGTCCCAAAATCAGTTGTCACTTTCTGTTCCAAGGAGACATACGTTTCCTCGTAACCCGGCTCAGGGATCTCAGGTGAAGAAATCAAATCATCCTTAATTGGTTGTTTTAATTCAATCTAGTCAGCCTCGTAACACGTGTCCCCCCCAACAGGTGCCTGAGCAGGTTTTGTCATTGGCTTTCCTGAAGAGAGTTCATCCTGGGAATTATTCCAAGATTGAATCAAAGCAACCACGAATCTCATCCTCAATTTCGCTAATTTCCCAAGTAGAAACTCACCCAGGTTCTTATCCTTAACATCCTGGAGCCAATCCAACAAAGACTTGTTTAAATCATCAATCATTTCAATCAGGGGCTCCAATCTCTCAATGCAAGGTATTGGCTGAACTTCTAAAGATTGAATGATATTCCTCAAGTTAGCCAGAACCTTATCTTGAACCTGATTAACCTGAACCAAATGAGTTGGTTCAGGGTTGGGCGGGTTTGACATCAATGTAGAGGAATTAACGAATTGAGATTCGTTATACCCATCCTGATAATAGGTCATTTCAGATTGTTCAAAAGATGGTGATGACCTAAAGGCAGTGAAATCAGAGGATGGGTAAGGATCAGTGTATCCTTCTTGATTGTTGACCGTATTAGGTTGTTCATGAGAGGAGGACGATCTATAATCGATGTAACTCTGAGAAGGATAGAAATCAGAATCAAAGTGTTCAGGGTTAGACCCTAAACACGGGGTTCCGAAATTGTATCCCCAATCCGAATTATCCCAACTAACTGATGGTCGATTACAATACGAGTTGGGATAATCGTCATGTTGAGGATAATTTACAACAGGAGGGAAAGAGCGGGAATGCGTGAAATATGTGGAAGGATTCATGATACACGAGAGGAAGAAAGGTGCCCTGCAATACAAACAATCAAACCTGTCCTTAAATAGGTTAGCCTAAAGACCTACAGACTCTCAAAACTCGTCTTGACATAAAGGAACGATTTGATCTACTTCCGTCTGTTCAATCCAACCAGTTAGAAGGAGGGACTGGGGAGAAGGTTCTTCCTTCGGCTTGCGCCTCGGGTTCCTAGTGTACCCCCTAGCCGCCATCGTTTGACTCTACTCCCCTAGCTAGACATCAGATTGAACAGTAGAAACAGACTAATCGAAAATAATCTCGTTCTGGATTCTGAAGAGCGAGTCCAATCCTTAAGGCCAACGTCTACTTTGTTTTATTTAGGGCTAGGTTTGAATGTGCTTTGGAATGTGATGGGCCCTTTAAATGGGTTGTGCCCTTGATTGATTTGTGTGTGAGTGCACAACCAGTGATTTTCAAGCAAGATTGTTTTTGATGTGGTGAATTTTAAGGTTCAAATCTTGCTTAGTAGCTTTTAGGATTCAACTTTAGGTGTTTTCAATCAAGTTTCATTAGCACACCAGGTTTTGCAAGCACAGGTGAAGATGTTTTCCTTTAAAATTTAAAAAGAATGTGGAGTGCCTGGTAAATCCCTAAGAGTTGAACCTAATTGGCAGCTACTTGATGAGTTGATTTTATTTGAAGTGGTGCGGCCCAATCAACTCAAACAATTGGCCTGTTGCACCACTTAATTAGGCACACAAATGATTACCTAATCTGATTTCTACTCAATTATGTGTTTGGATGTGTGTACCGGCTCCTAAGATTGGTTTACCGGTTGAGTTTGAAAATCAGATGAGGTTGTGTACCTCTGTGAGATTTTTTTTTTTAATGTGGGGGTTGGGGTGAGTATGGGTGTCAAACAACAAACAATCTAACCTTAGAGTTTATAAAAACACCTAGGTTGATTGATGTTTGAGTTATTATGTGATGAAATGAAATCTAATGGGTGGGAGGTGGGGGGTAACTCACAAAACCTTCTACAGCACTTTACTCCAATCTACCGCTTTTGCCTGCCTCGAAAGAGTACCTGCAATTACAATAAGAAAGGAGAAAAGTGAGGTAAATGATTTGTAAGTTACAAAACGCGAAGAGAAATCAAAGATCGTTGCCTCCCCGGCAACGGCGCCAAAATGTTGAACGTTTACGAACCTACGCTAACGAGATTGGTTTTGGAAAACCTGTCGTTCTAGTTCGAAAGCGAAGAATTCGCATTCAACAAATAAAATTTATACCGAAATTAAAATTCCGGGTCGAACACAGGGAGGCAGACGTTTGATTTAAAAACTACGCGTTTCTTTTTATTTGTTACAGAATAATTCAATTTAGAACCATCGAATTATTTACAATAAATAGAAGAGGGAGAGAGTAAGAGAGAAAGAGAATATTACACAGAGAAATCAAAATGAGATGTAGAATAAACAAGGAATTTTTGTATTGAAGAGATTGTTCATTACAACTAGAAAGCATAAAATAATTACTCTAGAAAGCGATAAATTTACTCTAGAAAGCATTAAAAGAATGGAGAGAGAAATGTCCTCCTCGACGATTGCTTGGAGGATGAGTAGATTAATCTAGAAAGCAGTAAATCTATACTAGAAAGCGGTAAAAAGAATAGGGAGAAAGAAATCCTCCTCGACGGTTGCTTGGAGGATGAGCCGGACGGGACGACGCCTGGACGAAGGGGAACGAAGCGAGACGAAGGAGGACGAAGCAGAAGAATGGGAACGAAGCAGCACGCCATCGTCGTCACGGGATCCACTTCCGAAGGGGAACGAAAATTGGACTTTATCTCGCGAGAAGCATCCCGGGTGTGGGACAAGCTTCTCCTGAGCTTTGGAGGGGTAGAGAAGAGAAAGAAGGGATGAGAATTTCATATGGAGGGGGTCTCCTTTTATAGTTGCAAGGAGTGGGGGCAAAATGGTCATTACATCTTCAAAATAATAAATAAGTGGTCTTTAGTGACGGATAAATCCGTCACTAAAGCCCCAAAGTGGCCGTCGCCGTCGCGCCCACGCACGCCTCCTCGGCTGCCCGCTCCTCAACACTCGCGCACGTCCAGCGCTTTTCAGCCGTCCAATCGCGAGATTGGATGGCTTAAATCGCGTCCATGCCCTCTGCAACCTGCCCGCCTGCGTGTGCGATCGCGCGTTATGCGGGGTGTCCAATCGCGCGTCGGCGCTATCAGGCGCCCGCGACCGCACGATCTCCATCCAACGCTCCACGCGCCTCAATTACCCGCGCCTCCAATCCACTCGCCGCGGCTCGAGCCCACGCCCCGCGCTCGCATAAGCGCGCTCGACCGCTGTGCTGCGGGGCGCGGATGGTCGAGCGCACGTTTTAAGCGCCGGGCGGCCACAGCTGTTGGATCTCCATCTGACGGTGGAGAGCGATCGGGTGGGGGCCTTCACAAAATGCCAGCGGCCGTTTGGGCGGCTGAGATGGCGCCACGTGGCGCCATCTTGGCCGTCCATCTTCTGGAAGTTGTAGATGGTGCCACGGATGTCGGATTGACTCGATTTTTGTGTCGTTGGGCTGCGATCGTCGATCCAAATTCATCCATGTGGTCGGATTTGTCATCTGAAGTGCGGATTTACACCATCCTGGCCCTTGATCTTCTAGGGTTCCCTGGTCTCTATCTGATGCTACAGATGCCTGATTAGGGCGATCTTGGAGTCATGGAACTCCAATCGTCGCCCTGATCATATCCATATGGTTGGATCTTTGATCCGAGGCCCCGATAAAATGTTTGCCCTGTCCAAGCACATAAAAGGAGACAATTAACCTCCATTTTATTCAAACTACTCTAAATGCGAGATGATGCATGTTATGCAATATTTATATCATGAAATGCAATCCTATGCTTAAGAACATGCATAAATAGACATTTTAAGTAGTGTAAATGTGTTTACATCAGTAGGTGTATGCCTTGAATTAGGGTTACAAACCCTAATTGCTAAGGGAAAACTGCAATTGAACTTCACCTAAGCTTAATTGAATGAGTGTGAACCTAATTGAGAGTGAAATAACTCAATTAGGTTGGGTTTAGGTCACTTGGACTCTCACTAAGTCTAATTGAACTTGTGTAGGTTGAGACCTAAGCTCAATTGGACTCAATGAGTCCAGTTGACTTAGGAGAAGGTAATTGACTTTGATTTAAGTCAATTGGGTTTGGTGAGGACCTAATTAGGTCCTTAGGTAGGTCTAGAGGTGATGTACTAGGGTTAGGACACCTTAATTTAGGTTCTTATGGGGTTGGAATTGGGCTTAGGGACTTAGAAATCTAAGATCAAGGCTTGAATCTCAAAATAGGAATTAGAGAGCAGTTTCAGACGTCCTATAAAAGTGTCGGACATCTTATGGTGAAAAATCAGAAGTCCAGACTTGTTGTTTGGACGTCCAATCAGAGTTAGGAGGGATTTTGGATTCTGTTTTGGATATTCTGCAGAAATTGGATGTCTGACCAAGTGTTTAGATGCCCAATGACACTACAGAAGTGGGTTTAAGGTGTGCGAGAGTTGGCTAAGGGTTTTGGACGTCCTATAACTCATTTGGACGTCTAGATAAAGGTTGGAATTAGGGTTTTAAGGTTTTCTAGGGTGCGGTGACCTAATCTAAGGGTGGCTAAGGCTTGGGAAAGTCTCTAGGCTATCATAAGGCTAGGATGGACCTAAGTTCTTCACATTTTACTACTTTATTCCTACTTAATACAGTAGCATACCTTCTTAACTCCCTTACATTATTATCTACTACATCTAATCTAAGTCTTTAGCTCCAGCTCTCCTGCAACACCCATTATTCCTGATCCAGCTTCAGATCCTACTTATTACCTGTAATTGACATAATGCACTTAATCAACACATTATAGCATTATTTTATACATAGCTAAAAGAAAGTAGTAAAGATGCAGATAATGCTTATGCATGCATAAATTACCCTAACTTATGTTGAGTCCTAGCCTAATTTAGGTCAATTAAGACCTATGATTGCATGCTTATGCATGCATGAATTACCCTAACTTATGCTGAGTCCTAGCCTAATTTCGGTCAATTAAGACCTATGATTGCTGTGTAATCACCAGCCAAGATCCAGACCTAACCAGTTTCATCTTGGGTCTTCTGCGAAGGTTTCTAAGGGCCGTAAAAATGTCCCAGAGGATTGTTGACCCGAGTGACTAAAGCACCCATGCGTAGAATGTGTTAAGTCCAGTTTCAATTTGCCAGTGCATTTTTGGTAAGAAAGAGGTAGAAGGATTTTTCATTTGGAGAGTTTTTTCTCTTTTCATTTTTTATTTTCCTAAATTCGACCTTGGATTGGCCCTAAACACGATTTGTATCGGATTCCTTGTCCCTACCATCAATCCTCGAAGGGTCCCTGGCTTTTGATGCTTCGGGATAGCACCACCCTTGGCAAGCCCCAGAACTCCTGGCTTTCGACACTTTGGGATAGCACCGCCCATGGCATTTTGTAGCTAAATTCAATCCCTAGAAATCAACATGTCGGGATAATCCTGTTTATGGTACCTGAATCAGCACATGGTGCTTACATGCTCCCGGTAGGATATTTAGATATCCTTGGAGACAAGCACCGAGGAGATGATATGTTAATACACATCTTCGAGGGGAATATTTTTCATTCCACCTCTCTACATCGAGAACTCATCCAATCAATTTGTGTTTTCGAGCCACTCCTAAGCTAGATCTTCAAGATGGTTTTTCAGAATACAGCACTTTGGCATTATTTCTTCATTAAGCGCATTGAGCCAGACTGGTGTGGATTTTGGGTACTTAGGTTACCAAGTCCTGCAAACCAATGGGTAGGCAACAGGGTCGAATAATCCCTAAGCCTTAGACCTACTACAACAACCTCGCACTTTCCTCAACCTCTTGAGGACTAATTCGAATCTTAACAAATAGGTGAGTGTCTAAGCCCTAAAAATAGGCCAAAGAGGCCTAGGATCATCACTCTTACTAATCTCCTTGTCTCTAGCACTTCAGGACTTAATTCTTGTTTTGATTAGGTTTAGAACTTAAGTAGAACCCATAATCAATTGCTATGACTATCGATTTTTTCTTGATTTTGCTTCATTTTGACATTTTGCATTTCCTCCTTGAGAAAGATTTTCAATCATTTTCTTCAAAATTTCCTCTCTTTCTCCATTTTTTAACATGTTTTTTTTTTTAGAACCCCTCAGACATTTGAATTTCCATTTGTTTGTACTTTAAGACCCCCCATACCTAAGGTTTGCAATGTCATTGTAAACTAGGTTGGTGCGAATTTAGCTTGGTTCAAGGTTTAGAATAGGGTCAAAGAGTGGGTGAATGGGTTGGGATGACCATTGTGGACGATTTCAAGCTTTGATACAAGTATCAAAGGTGGAGCCAGCTGTTCTAAAGCTAAACCCTAAAGTGCAATAAGAGTGTGGCTCAAAAGGATGATCTAAAGGGTCTCGGGTTTTTGGAATGATGGGTTGCCTCCTGTTAAATGCTAAATTCAATGCCTTCAGCCTGGTCAAGGAGAAGGGGTGGTCAAATTAGAGGAATTTTGTAGAACAAGCACCTTGATGAGTATCCTTGTTGGTCTAACCAGGGGTTTATTTAGGTCAATAGGTTGATGATGCAGACAAAACCCAATCAGTTTGATGGGTTGATGGATGTGAATCAGTAGATGTGGAGACCACCAGATGCTATGTGGCTTGAAAAGATGTGGAAAGGCGAATCTAGGGTTTGGCTAAATCAGTGATGGGAACACCATCATAGGCCCTAACTAGCCACTTTTAGTCAGGTATGATTGATAAAAGCTCCTACATAATCATCCGAGGGTCGTAATTCCATAATATTCTGATTTGAGAAGAGAACCGAAAATCAAGGTTAATTCTATAATTTTAACACATCATGAACACAGATTAACCACGGGGTTTGTAAGGGGTTAAATGAAGGTCAAATGAGCTTAAAAGTTCAAAATGTGGGTGAATACTGATGGAAACAGGGTTTCACGCATTTGAGAATTGCAACTGCACACAAAACCCTAACTTCAGATCCGCTTGAATTAAATTGGTTCTAGCTAGGATAAAATTCATCTAAACCTCCTAAAAATTATTGACAAATATTCTAAGAGGCTTGGTGCCCTTGGTTTGACCATCTGAACCCATTTTGACCTAAAGCAGAGTATTAGACGGAATTCTACCCTAATTTGGGCTTCTATGCAAATTGCCAAGTCAAACATAGTCAAAATTGAAATCCAACTTCACCAATAGATTACTTGGGTCTGAATTAGGTTGGTACCAAAATTTGGGTCCAATTAGAGTCCATCTTGACCTAGTTTGAAATTTAACCCTTTAAAGCTCCATTTCTTACATTTAGACCCTCAGGTTCGAATTTATTGGAAATGGGTCCCTAACTTTTCATGATTTTCTTTATTTCGATCCCTACTGCCATTGGTGTGAAACCAAGCTTAGCAACGAGATTCGAGGGAGGATTTCTCCTTCAAATCAAGGCCAATCTCTTCCAAATTTGAAGGGAAGATTCTTAAGGAGATCCCCAATCTCTCGAACTACCTCATTGTCTCCAAATCAGGCCCTCAAGCTCAAATGAGCTTGACAAAATCAAGGGATTTTTTTCCTTGATTGTGCAGCCAAACTAAGCCCTTCTATGCTCTTGAGCTCAATCTGGAGCTCTATAAAGAACCTCCTCTCCCAGGTTGTTCTCCTTAGCTTGGTTTTCAGGCCTAAAACCCTCATCTCCCTCCTCTCTGGCCAACATCGACCACAGCTCCGGTGGCCTCCTATCCTCCTCTCTTCCAGACCTCCAACAGACAAATTGGAGGCCCCAAACTCCTCTCGTCATCGCAACCAGATCTAGCCAAAGACTGGGAGCTCTCCACCCCTATCTCTTCGTCGTCGCCTTATTGTCAACTCTGCCTTCTTTGGTGTCGGCCCATCACAGCTGGATGCCTCACTCTTCCTCTTTCTCCCTAAGTCCTTTCATTCTCTTCCTCTCCCTCTATTCTAGGTTTTTCCCTATTTAGACTTTACATTCAATTGCTAATAAATGCTAGTTTATCATCATTCTTATGCCTAAAAACAAACCTAGCTCTTAGGATTTTAACTTTGCAAATGGGTTTTTGGGCTGCATAGGCATCACTTGGGTTAAGCATGCATTGCATTATTTTTGCATTTTTAACACGTGTACTTGAGTGTTAGGGATGATTAAATAGCCAGACTTCTAAAACCCTAACATTTAGGAAGGCAACAGGTGAAGAGGAAGCTCAATCCAACTGGGACTCAGCCAAATCCGCCTCATCATAGTTGGATACTAGTTCACTTGGGTTAGGGTTAGCTCCATTAAGCTCCATTCAGCTTATCTTGATTGAGTGCTAGCCCAAGGCAGGTCATCATAGCTCAACCTAGCTCGAGTTAGCTCAGATCCAGCTCAACTTAGTTGAGGCTAGTTCATCTTAGCTCCAACCAATTCACTAGGAGCTCTAGCTAGCTCAACTAAGTTGACAAGAGTCCACCTAAGCTTAGGTCCAGCACTCCCCAGCTCCACTGAGCTCATGGTAGCTGAACTCCCTCCAGCTTAGCTACTACTTGTCAACTTGGTAGTTAAGCTAGCTCGGGAGTTCCCATTAGAAGGAGGTCCAGCTCAACCTAGCTTCAAACAAGTTGAGGCCAACTCAACTTAGCTCAACTACTCAAGCTTAGCTGCTAGCAGAAGAACTAGCTAGCTAAGCTAAGTAGCTAAGTCCTCATGAAGTCCTCTTCAGCAAGTTCAGCCACAATGCAGCTTCAGTTTAGCTCTAGACAGTTCTTCCTCAGCTCCTCTTCCTTAAACCCTAGCTCCATCCTACCTCCTCCTCTACTCACCTACTATCTAAGCTAGCTTAGCTCAAACGCCCACTAAATGGCCATCCATCTTCACCAAAAATCACCTCCACCTCATCCCCTTTCTGGCGCCAAAAAGAAGCACCATTCCACCACATAACTACCCTTAACCACCACCCTAAGTTGGCACCAAAACCACCTACCTACACCCCTTCAAAATGGTGCCAACTCTAACCCTATCACCACCATACGCCTGTCCCCATGAAGCCATCCACACCCGACACCGAACCCCTTTCTAGAAGGCCATCTTGGCACCAATCATAAAAACCCCTCCACCACTACAACTACCTATTAACGCACCTAGAGTTGGCGCCAACACACTCTACCAACACCACCCAAAGTTGGCGCCAACTCTCCTTTACACATCCACCCTTCATCTACCCACTTGACCCATCTTAACCCTCCATCTTAGGCGCCAACTTAAACCCCTTCTAGAACCTAGGGTTGGCGTCACCCACCTCCTTAACCCAATCTTCATACACCCCTTAAGTTGGTGCCAACTCACCTTAGCCTTCCATTTCCTAACCACCACCATTTAATCCAATCACAGCCATACAACACACCTAACCAACCCCTAACCTTAGTTCCCATCTTGGGTTGGTGCCACCCACCAAGCACCCATCCATTTTGGCTCCACCCATTATCAACCCTAGGATCTCCTAACCACCCCCTATGAGCCATCCTAACCATTCATCCCCTAACCACACCTACACCCCTACCACTCCTATAAAAAGACTTACCCTACCACCAAAAAAGGTGACCTTTGGCTTCATTTATTCACCACATTCCCACCATGTTCCACCCCTCATAGCTGGCCAAGAGAAGGAGAAGAAGATTAAGGGGACACTCTATCGCCTTGGTGCCTTCCCCTCTTCCCTTCTCTCTTGTGCCCAAGCCAGCCAAAGAACCAGCCAGGCATGGACGACCCTAGCAGGAAGCCTTAGGGTGGTGCACGCCCACCCTAAGAGGAGTTCTTGTGGCTGGAATTCTTCCACCCTTAGAGTAGAAAGGGAATGCCGATTTAGGGCTTGCAAGGAGGAAGATCTCATAAGTTTGGAGTAGCTTTTCAAGAACGGAGAAGAAGGACAAATTCTTTTCAACCTAGGAGTAGCTGAGCTTGGTGCAAGAAGCTTGTCTTCTTCACCAACATCACCAAGATGATTTTTGTTTTACTTTTTGGTATTTTCATTTCTAGAGTAGAAGCATTCCTCTACTTGTCTTAATGTAAAACAAATTTCTCCTTAATTAAAGTTGCTTTCCCTTCAATTTTTGTCGCATCTTATTGCATCTTATTACTTTTACCATAGTGCACTCACACTATCTCTCTAATTACCCTTGGTCTTCATGTACCTAGGGTGAGCTTAGAGAGGGGAATTACTTGTCACTTAGGTTTTAGTCTTAGCAATTTGAGTGGTCTTTTTTCCCGCTCTCAACTTCGTAGTTTCTTGTTATTTCAAAACTAAAAGAATCTTATATTCAAAAAAATCCCAAAAAGAAAGTTGATTTCCAGATGTCAAGTGAGAGTATTTAAAGTGCATTCTTATCTCCTTGGACGATTGTAGATATTCACCCTATCTAGGTTATAATTTTAAAGACGATTATGAATTTATGTGTTATAATGATTTAAAAACTCTAATTTCAAATCATGCTTTTCTTCGCATTACTTTTTGGTGCTGTTGTTAGGGAGGCATGGCTTTGCATTTTTATATTCTCTTGCTTGATATGCAGATCTCCTCCCTTTTTCTTTCTTTCTCTCGTGTGTGCAGGCACTATAGGAAGGAGCCGAGAATTTGGAAGTGAAAGCTTAAAGTCCCTTTTTTCCAACAGTTTCAAGGTTAATATATTCCTACTTGTCACACTAAATATGAAAACTATCAAAAAAATACTAAACCAAACTTTCAAGATCAAAAATAATTAAATTTGGTAAAGTGGTGGTAAAAATCATTGGTTGCTTGTTTGAATCATTTAACACCACTTTGCCCTAAGTGTTGGTGTTCTGATTTTCAGATCCAAACTTTTGTCTGAATTTCAAAAATCAATTTCCGATAACACATGCTTCTTGAAATCTTGAAATCTGACCCAAAGATTTCAAATTAAGTCAGGAACATATGTCCCAAATTTAAGAGAATTTAGAGTAGTAGATAATTTTTAAAAATTCATAGACCATAGAGGGTCATCTCCTCTGATTTCATCATTTTGTTACCGTTCGTGAATTTTAGGAATTTTTATACTTATCCAATTTCCTTGAAATTTAGTTTTCTGGAATCCTTGTAAAATTCTACATAACATATAAAATCACAAAAACTTTTGGTGGCTGGTGGTGGTACTAAAAAGTCTAAAATACCCATAGGTATCATTTCTAGACTTTGACACCAGCATAAAGAAAAATCTTAAAAAAATATCAAACAAATTCCTAAAATCACAAAAAAATATTTTATGGAATGGTTGTTTGACTTACCTTCTAGTAGTGGTGTTTTTTGTTTTGTTTGGACCACTACTTAACAAGAAAAGCCTGAAACAATTCATTGGCAGTTAAAATTTCTGCTTAGGATTCAATTCAATTAGGGTTTCTCTTCCTTTAATCTAGTTTCACATTATAAATGAAATCTACCTTTATCAATACAAATTGATTTCTTTGTAATTATGGATCTCAAACTTGTTTGAAAGTTTAAAAAGAAAACCCTAAAATGGCATTAATCTAAATCAAATCCTTAAAGTAGAAAAACAACAAAAAATTGTGCCACAACTTGAATTGGCATTGGAATCACTCCTTCCAATTTGCACACACTTAAAAAATTTAAATAATAGGGAATTACCCCAATTAACTCCCTCCACATTCCTGTGCACAATTAGACAACCAAGCTTAAATTAAAATAAGCAGTCATTTGACCACTTAAAAACTTCACCAAAACTAGACTTGCTATCTGATATCTAGGAATCATTATGTGCTCCTAATTCTTTTTGAAAATGCGGTGACAGACATAGAGGGAAGTCAAACAATGGGTGCGGGTTTACACAAGCCCCTGGTGATTTTCCTAGGACATGCTTGGGCCTAAGCCACATCTTTTAGTCTAGCCGGGTAATCTTAAGGAAGTGGGTTCACTTATTAATTTCTTCTTTATCGGGTTCCCAAGTCTTAAGTTTCATTAAGGGGTCAACCTTAACACAATTTAGGCTTGGTTGATTGATTTGCACACTTTCTCTCATCTCTCTCTCTTCCCCTCCCCTCCCATTCTTCCATTAAGTGCATGCATGGGCAAAGGTCCCAAAATCCACATCTTCAGGGACCATTTGATTTTGCTCCACGTACCAAAAGATCTTTATTTTCTTCTTCTCATCATTCCTCTAATTTTGACATGGAAAACATAGAAAACAGGTAAAAAATTCTTCTTCCACATCCCAACCCAAACCTAACCCGTCAGCTGACTCACAAGCTGACTTTACCATCCCTAACCTCCCGTATTTGGAGCTACCACAAAACCCTGAATGGCTAGGTGGGCCTCTAAATCAAAATACAATCCCCTTTTCTCTTATGGTCAACCAATTGGTTCAACTTCAACAAAACCAGCAGTAGTTGGCTAAGATAGTCATGAACCTAGCCAACCAAAGACTGGGTCAGCCACTCAGGGAACCTCTTGTACCTCTTAAGGATTTCTATGATCTTTCTAATTATGAAGAGAGACCCGGAGTGGTTATACCTCAAGGGGATTTTGAAATTAAACATGCCATTCTAAACCTAATCAAACATTTCAATGGTTTTCCGAGAGAGAACCCCTTTTGCCACCTCAAGGAGTTAACTATCGTCGCTCAAACTACTCGTTCTCGCAATGTGCAGGAAAAGGTGTGGCCCATGAGACTTCTTCCTCTCTCACTAAAAGATAAAGCATCATGTTGGTTTAGAATGGTCGAGTGTCCTATCACCACCTAGCCCAAATTAAAAAGTGCTTTTCTTAAAAAATTCCTTCTGATAGGTCAAACAAATGCTTTACGTTGATCAATAACAACCTTTCAACAAAAATCTAGTGAACCTCTCCATGAGTCTTGGGAGAGATTTCAAGAATTACTTAGAAGTTGCCCCCACCATGAAATTCCACGATGGTAGTTAGTGCAGATCTTCTATCATGGATTAGAAGATCAATTAAAAAGATTCTTGGATGCTTCATGTGGGGCTAATTTCCTTAATAAAAATGTCAAAAGTGCCTACCTCCTTTTTGAAGAAATGAGTGAAAACTCATTTAATATGGCCTCAATGGACACTTTTGATAGAACTAGCAACCCAAGATTCGGAGTCAACAAAATTGAATCCAAATCCACATCTGTTCCAATCACTCAAGATGATCTACACATGATAGCTTAACGACTATATCAGATGCAAATCAACCCAAAAAAAATTGGAAGAAAAGCTTACCCAAAAACATGCTCCTTACCCTAACTCTCTTTACCTTCTCAAAAGAGAAAATTTGCACAATATTGATGCTACCCCTGTTGGGCAGCAATTTTCATCCGATTTCTCACAAGATCTGACTGGGACCTTTGATTTCATAAATCAAAATCTTTTTGACCCCACCACTAAAAACATGTCGACTGTCTAGGAGCAATTTAGTAATCCTTCCAATTCTTATAATCAAAATTGGAGGATCAATCCGAATCTCTCCTGGAAAGCCCCAAATCAAGTTTCGTTTCCCAAACAAAACCAATTTGGGAATTATGGCAAAACTTATATCAACTTGGGCCATCCCAGGAAGATATCAACAACCAGGTCATGAAGGATTTGCAAGGAATGTAGGCTCAAATGACTGAAGTAAGCTGTATGATTACTAAATTACAACATCAGGTCAAGGTTACTCCTAATCAAAGACCTACTAGCAACCTGTCGTCCCAACCCATGCCCAACCCTAACAATCAATGGAATCAATATCAAGGTGGATATCCCAATCAACCTATCTACCCAGCACCCTAGCATCCCTTGGCTTTTAATCAGAATCAAGCTTCCCATCCTCCTACAAACGACCATACAGCAAATGCAGTTACTCTGAGGAACAGGAAAACCACTAATGATCCCTTTCCTACTCAAGAAACATGCATGCAAGAAAAGCAGTTCAACTCTTCTCCCTCTTCCTCTAACCTTGTTCAAGAACCCAAAAGTGCAAAAAAGGAAAACCCAGTAGCTTTTCTATTTGAACGCTAGATCTGTGTTTTAAGAATGTCTCATTGTAGTATAGCCAAAATAGTGCTTAAACAAATAGATTTTATTACTCGAAAAAGTTTCGAGGTTGAACACAAGGAGCAATATGGGAATTTAAAGTTCAAGATCACAATTTAAAGTAAAAGAATTTGCAATAATAACAAGATCAAGGTGCAAAAAGATGGGAGTAAAATGGTCATTTAGATCAGCAAATACTCCTACAATATCAACTAAGCAACTCAATGTATATGTATGCAATTAAACCAAATCGTCATCTGATTTGACTTAAACTTCTATTTTTCTTCTTCTTTTCCACTGTTTCTCTTCCTCATCTTCACATGCAACTCCTCTTCTTCTTCTCTTTTCTGCTTTGGCTTCTTAATCCTTCTCCTTCTTCCTTCTGCACACAGGGGAGGGACTTCTTGAATTGGCTAAGTGTTAGCCAGACTCTCCTGAGAGCAAAACCCTCCCCCTACCCCACGGGCAAGCTCTCCTTCTCTTTCTCTCTTAGGCACTACCCTCCCAGGGCCTCTATAGGGATAGTCAGGTTATTGGATTGTACACACCTGGGTCCAGGCTTACCTGCATGTGGTAGTAAGAGAGGAGTACAGGTCAGTCTAGCCAGGTGAATGGGCCGGCTAGACCTACGAGGAACAGAGTTGCAGACAAGGCTCAGGTGTGCGTGGGTGAGAGGGACCTCACCCCGCGTTATGAGGAGAATAGCCTCTAACACAATTTCACTTTATGCACTTGTGGGCACTCTTCTAAAACCGATGGAGTAATCCCAACTCCTTTACCTTGTGCACGCTTGCTACAGCTCGCTGAGGAAGATGTGTCCGATTAGCGTAGCTGCTGCGGTTGACACTTCCAATCAAGGACTTGGGAGTCTGGCACTATTGGTTCCGCACCACCTGGAGGCGATGCCTGGGGCTTGTATGTCCTGAAGCTCGAAGAATAACGCTGGAGATGGTGACAGTGGCGGAGCTCCGACCTAACACCTGAAACAAACAAATAAGGCCTTTCGGCTGTGTCAAATATGTTCAGTAGCTTCGCCGTGTGATGACGAACGTGATGGCGGTCGTGGCATAGCGCGAGGATGCATGTAGGTGGCTGGCGGAGTCAGTGTTAGTCGGAGAATGATGGGTTGTTTGGTGGGTGGTTTGGGTTGTCGATAAAGTGAATGGAGAGAGGGGTTTTGAAGAGTGGATCATGGCAGAGCTTATGGAGGTGATAGCAGTGTGATTCATGCAGTGGAGCGGCGGTTGGGTGTTGCCAGAGCTTCACTAGAGCGGAAGAAGACGGAGGGGGAGATGTGTGGTCGGCGATTGCTTTTGAGGGATAGTAGGGAAAAAGGAGGGAAGGACAGGGAACATTGGAACCTAATCTAAGGACGAAAGGGGTAAGGCGACATCGACTATGGTTGCCCGGCGCTGTGGACGAAAGGTTCTCCGAGTAGGGAAATGGCGACGATGACAGAGGTAGAAGAGCTCTTGCTGGTATGGCCAAGAGCAGACGAGAGAGGGAAAGAGAATCCAGCCACTAGTTTTGTGGTCAGACGATGAGAGAGGGCAGGAGGAGTCATCAGAGCTTGTGGAGCTTCGCAGCCAGAAGAGGAAGGAGGAAAAGGGGATTTCACGACCGGAATTCAAGCCTAGGGAAGTTCGGGAGGATCTAGGCTCTCTTATATAAGGATCTAGAGCCAGTTTGAGCTTGGGAAACAAGCTTGGAAAGCCTTGCCGAACTTGGGAGTTCCTTGATACCCAAATCTCTCATGCGTTTGCATGAGAGATTGGGTAGGTTTTAGGGCTTGGGATTGGTATCAAAAGGAAGGGAATTTCTTGACGAGCTTCCCTTTCAATTTTGAAAGGGATTCATCAAGAAATCAGGAAGTTCTTTCCATTTTAAGGTCGTCAAAGCAAGTAGGAATAGGATTAATGGGGGCAGGGACCTTTTTATGAAAATGAAGACAAAGTTAGAAGTCTATTTGAAAGGATTTTGAAAGTTAAGGGCAGGAATGAAATTAGATAGGACCAATTTGCAAACTAGGTCAAGATAGATTCATCTTGGGTCTAAATTTTGATATAAACCTAATTTGGACCTAAGAAATCTAATGGTGAAGTTGGATTTTGCTTTTGAGCATGTTTGACTGGGTAATTTATGCAAAAACCCAAATTAGGGCAAATGTCTGTCTGTGGTTCTATTTTGGGTCAAAACAGGTTCTGATGATCAAATTGAAAGTTCTAAACTGTGGAGAATATTTTTTTAGAAGTTTTAGAGAGTTTAGGTGAATTTTATACTTATCAGAACCTCAGTTACTTAAGAGGGTCTGTTTTTAGGATTTTAAAAGTCATTTAATTCTCAGAACACATGCAAAAACTTTTTTGTCTGTCTTATCCCACTTGTCATCTTATTAAGACCAATTGACCTTCATTCAACCTCTAAGAAAACCCTTGGTTGTGTTGCATTCAAAATGAGATGGTAAAATTGTAGTTTTATCCCTAGTTTCTTATTTTTCTTTCGTAATGAATATGCAATGACTTGTGACTCTCTGGTGGTTATGTAGGACCATTTGTTGACTTAATTAGGTCAAAATAAGCTAGTTATGGCTCATGATGGTGTTCCCATCATACCCCCATGCCTATCTTTTGCTAGTCCCCTAGCAAAATTTCAAGGTATTAACTTTGATTCTAGACCATAAAATCTTTTGATGCTTAAAAGCTTTGTTGTGTGCTTCCTTTTGTAGATTAGGTTAGAATGCTGATAGTAGGCCTAGAGGTACTCATGTACCAACCAAGATCCATACTTTACCAGCTCTAGCCTTAGTTTGCCACAAAGGTTTTCAAGGTTCGCAAGAACTAACCTAAGGTTTGTTGAATTCCGTGGTTAAAGCACCCGTGCTTGTAACATGTTTTACCCTCGGTTCAATTTGTAGTGTGTTTTTGTCAGAGAGAGATAGTGGAATTTTTCTTTGCTTTTGGAAAGTTTTCTCTCTCTTTTCTTATTATTTCTATCTTCGGATTGGCTTTACAACACTGTTTGTATCGGATTCCTAGCTCCCACCATCAATCCTCGTAGGGTCCCTGGCAATCGATGCTTCGAGATAGCATTGCCCATGGCAACCCCAGAACCCTGGCTTTCGAGATTTCGGGATAATCCTACCCATGGCGTTCTGTAGCTAAATCCAAACCCTGGAAATTGACATTTTGTGATAAATCTGTCCATGGCATCTGAAATAGCACAAGGAGCTTACGTACCCTCAGTAGGATATTTAGATATCCTAGGGGACAAGCACCGAGGAGAAGATATGTTGTTGCGCATCTTCGAGGGGAATTTCTGCCTCTCTACGCTGGGAACTCATCCAAATCAACTTGTGTTGATCAGTCACTCCTAATCTAGGTGACTTTTTTAGAACAAGTTAAACACATTTGCGTGATTTTGATACTTAAGTGCACTGAACCGGACAGTGTGTGGATTGGGGTGCTTAGGTTTTCGAGTCCCGCAAACTAGAGGTCAGTTAACGAGGCCGAATAATTCCTAAGCCTTATACCTAATACTTAAGTTTCGCATTTTCCCCAACCTCTTAAGGACTATCCAGATCTTAGCGGGTACTTAAATTTTTAAGCCTAGGATTATAGCCCAAGAGGCATAAAATCACCATTCCTAGTAATCTTTTCTCTATTTTATTAGCACTTTTTTTTACCTTTCTTTCTTTTGATATGGTCTAGAACTAAGTCAATTCCTTAATCTTTTACTAATGATTACTTCTTTTTCTTTTCAAATTGTGCTCCTTTTTAACATTCTTTTCTCCTCCCTGTTTTCTCCTCAAAATCTGATATGCCATCAAAATTTCCTCTCCTCTCATATTTTTATTCTTTCTCAAGAATTTTTTATTTTTTTTGGTATTTTTGGAATATGTGATTTTTTTGATGAAACGTTTTCTTGTGAAATGATTTTCACAGCATTTTGTACTTTACTACCCCCCCATGTCTACAATTTGCAATGTCCTCATTGTAAATTAGGTGGGTTCAAGTTTAGCTTAGATCATTCATTAGAATAGGTGCTGGGTGGGTGAATGGGTTAGGATGACTGTTGCGGATGATTTCAAGCTCGGGTACGGGTATCAGAGGTGGAGTCAGCTGTTCTAATGGATGAACCCTAAAGTGCAATATGAGTTCAGCATAGGATGTGTCAGGAAGGGTTTTGGGTTTTTTCAAAAATGATTGGTTGCCTCCTGTTAAGCGTAGAGTTTAACGCCATCAGTCGGGCGCAATGAGCTCAGGGAGAATGGAGGGTAAAAGATATCTCAGCCAAATTTCTATCGGTGAGTTCAATAAATGGTTTGAGTCTCTGACCGTTCATGACAAAAGGTTCTGAATTGTGGCTGAGTTGACTACTTTCGGCAGCTCCATTTCCAAAGATTCGTTGGACAAGGTATGGTCCAATCCATTTTGATCTGAGTTTTCCTGGGAACAATTTGAGTTTGGCATCAAAGAGTAGGACTTTCTGACCAGGGAAAAAGTTCTTTCTGGATATGTGCTTGCTGTGAAACACCTTAACCCGCTCTTTATAAATTCACGAGTTCTCATACGCATTGTGACGTAATTCATCGATCTCGCTCATTTGAAGATTTCTGTGGGTTCCTGCCTTAGATTGAGATTGTAGTTCCATACTACCCAATAGGCTTTTTGCTCCAATTCGATGGGGAGGTGACATGCCTTCCCGTACACCAATCTGAAGGGAGACATGCCTAATTGGGTTTTGTGGGCAGTCTTATAAGCCCACAAAGCTTCTGGAAGTTGGGATGACCAATCTTTCCTGTCAGGGTGAATAGTGACCTAGAGGATTTTCTTGATCTCCCGATTCAATAGATCAGCCAGACCGTTGGTTTGGGGGTGATAAGGAGTAGAGATTCGATGTGACACCCTATATTTGGTCATCAGTGATCTGAACCAAGCATTCGTGAAATGGGTCCCTCCATCAGAGATTACGGCACGTGGAATCCCAAACTGAGAAAAGATGTTCTTGAGAACCACCTTATGATCATTGGTTTCGGTCGGAATGGCTTCAATCCATTTGGACACGTAGTCAATACCGAGAAGAATGTATTCAAAGTTTTTTGAAACAGGAATGGGTCCCATAAAATCAATCCCCCATACATCGAAGATTTCACATACGAGAATCTATTGTAAGGGCATCATATCATGGTGGCTCATGTTGCCTAAGGTCTGGCAACAAGTGCATGTCTTACAGTAATTGTATGCATCTTTGAAAACTGTGGGCCAATAGAAGCCGCACTGGAGGACTTTTGCTGTGATTTTATGACCAAAGAAGTATCCACCGCATGCCTGGTCATGGCAGAGGGACAAAATGTCCTTAATTTTTGCTTCTGGAACACATCATCGGATGATTTGATCAGCACCAATGCGGAAGAGATATGGGTCTTCCCAAAAGTAGTACTTGGCATCAGAAAGTAATTTGTCCTTCTTGTCTTTTGGCCAATCAGACGGTATTTGATGTGATGCTAAGTAGTTTACTAGATCATCAAACCATGGAAGTCCTGTACTGATATTCAGGAGGTGCTCATCAGGAAAATGTTCAGTAATGGGTCCGGAAGGGTTGATAATATCAGAAAAAGGTGGGATAAGTGATCAGCTACCACGTTCTCTTTCCTTGCCTTGTCACGAATCTCGAGATCAAATTCTTGCAACAACAAGATCCAGCGGATTAGTCGAGGTTTCGCGTCCTTCTTCACAAAGAGATGCCTTACAGCAGTGTGATCTGAGTAAATGATAATATGGGAACCCAAAAGATACGATTTGAATTTTTCTAGGGCAAATACTGTGGCTAGCAGCTCTTTCTCAGTAACTGTGTAGTTACGCTGAGCCTCGTAAATATCTTGCTAGCGTAATAAATCACCACGGGTTTCCCGTCTATTTTTTGCCCAAGTACCGCACCTACAGCGTAATCTAATGCATCGCACATGATCTCAAGGGGTTGAGACCAATCAGGGGGCTGCAGGATAGGTGCTTGGGTAACTTGATCACGCAGGATCTCAAATGCTTGGGTGCATTCCTTGGTGATTTCAAAAGGAACATCCTTAGATAGGAGATTAGTCAAGGGGCGTGCGATTTTCGAGAAATCGGGAATGAATCGACGGTAAAAACTGACATGCCCAAGGAAGGATCAGATGTCTTTGACTGAGCTAGGCATAGGGAGTTTGGAAATCAAATTCACCTTGGCTCGATCAACCTGGACGCCCTTTTTAGAGATAAGATGTCCTAGGACTATTCCCTTAGGTACCATGAAGTGGCTCTTTTCCCAGGAAAGAACCAAGTTCATGTCGATGCACCGCCTAAGGATCTGGACCAAGTGCAGGAGGTAATCGTCAAATGATTCACCAAATATCGAGAAGTCATCCATGAAGACTTCAAGGTACTTACCTATCATATCTGAGAATATGGCAAGCATTCACCGCTGAAAAGTAGCGGGTGCATTGTAGAGACTGAACAGCATCCTTCGGAATGCGTAAGTTCTAATGGGGCAGGTGAAGGTGGTCTTTCCTTGGTACTCAAGATGGATTGCGACCTGGTTATAACAGGAGTACCCATCCAGAAAGCAGAAGAATGGATTTCCCGCTAGTTTCTCGAGAATTTGATCAATGAACGGTAGTGGGAAATGATCCTTCTTCAAGGAGGAATTGAGTCTTCTATAATCAATGCAGCCTCTCCACAATTTTGCTATATGTGTCGATTGCTTCTCTAATTTTAGTTGTGATGACGGTGAGCTCTACCCTTTTAGGCACAACCTGGATTGGACTCACCCACCGACTGTCAAAGATGGAGTAGATGATCCCTACATCGAACCACTTGATAATCGCCTTTTTCACAACATCCTGCAGATTGGGATTTAGGCATCTCTACATTTCACGGGATGGTCTTGAGCCCTCTTCAGTGTAGATGTGGTGTGTGTAATATGAGGGGCTGATACCGGTGAGATCGTCAAGAGTCCATCCAATGGCTCTTTGATGTTGCTGGAGAATAAAAATCAGGCGTGTTTCCTGATCAGGTGTGAGTTGAGAGTTGATAATCACATGAAACGTCTGATTGGAACCCAAAAAGACATACTTGTGCTGATCAGGAAGAGGCTTTAATTCCAAATTCTAGTTTTCAACAGCAGTAGGTAATTTCGGATGGGTGTCAGGAGCAAAGGAAGGAGCTATGGGTGTGTCTAGGTTGAGTTCGAGCTCCTCTAATTATGGGTTTTGATCCTCTTGTGGTTGATCAGAAATAGTTGGGTTCTCTATGAAGTCGTCAACCACTGCTTCAATATCACAAATTTGTTCTGACTCTGTAATTAATTCCTTGTTGGGCCTTAAAGATGTCGATCTTTAGTGTCTTGCTCCCAAATTTTAATTCAATTTGGCCCTCCGCACAATTGATATTGGCCCTAGCAGTGGCCAGAAAGGGTCTCCCTAATATGATCGGTGTATTATTCACATTCTCAGGAGCATCCATGTCTAAAATGATGAAATCCACTGGGAAATAGAAATCATACACCCTAACTATGACATCCTCAAGAATTCCTTTTGATGACATAATTTAGCAATCTGCTAGTTGTAAAGTCATTTCAGTTGGTTTAAGCTCAGATTCCTCGAAGTAGTCTAGTAGGGATGTGGGTATCAAATTTATGGAGGCTCGTAAGTTTAATAAAGCTCGATCAAAATGTATATCACTAATTTCACAGGAGATCAAAGGAGTGCCTGGGTCTTTTGCCATAGGCGGGAGTTTGCTCAAAATGACAGAGCTGGCTTTCTTTGACAATACAATTGGATTCTTGTCTTTAGTTCGTGGCATACGCCTTGGCATACATACGTCTTTCAGAAATCATGCGTAAGCCAGTACATGGCGTATTGCATCCATCAAGGGGATGTTTATATGGACCTGCTCAAAGAGCTTAACCAGGTCTTCCTCTGGTGCCACAGTTTTGGTTATCCTCTTTCCCTTGGTCAAGGTCTCAGGAAATGGAACCTTAGGTGGTTCCTCTAGAATGGGTCCAGGTTCTTGATCTGGGATAGAGGTGTCCTAGATAATTATCGTTGGGTTAGGGTTTGTATTACTAGGCTTAGTTTGGCTTGGATAAGGTGGGTCTTGTGTTGTTTTGCCAGTGCGGGTAGTACCAGAATTTAATCCTGCCTAGTTTTGGTTTGGAGAGGGTAGAAGAGGTGCTTGCTACTAGTAACCTGTATATGATGTCGAAGCCTCCATCCCATCGGGTGATGGAGTAGAAGGGGCTTGATAAACAAAGTGAGCTTGGCCTAGATTTAGGTTCATAACACGCCTCTGGTTCAGCACGTTATTCGGCTTAGGCAGAGGTTGTGAAGGAAGTGCACCAGGTTGGTTAGGATTTTCCATCTGGGCAAGTTGATTGCGAACCTCTGTGATGTCATCTCTGTGCTATTTTTGCATAGCCACATTCATTTTTTGAATGTCAGCTAGAGTATGAAGGATAAGAGTCATTTGATCTATCAGAGTCAGCCCAAATTGATAAGTTGGGTTAGGCCGAGGCTGAGGCGGCTGATATGGATGAGGAGCTTATGGTTGGGGTGGATATTGAGGTCTCTGATTTTGATTATTGCCCGACCATGTGAAGTTGGGACGATTACACCATCCAGGGTTGTAGGCATTTGAGAATGGATCGTTCTGAATGGCGTTGAGGTCCTCGCAGGTCTGAGGGACCTTGAGAAAATCAGAATATGAGGGTTTAGAGTTCCCTCAACTAGAATAGGTGGATCCAGAGTTTCCTCCATAGCCAGAATCAAATGGGGGTGGATATGGGTCCATCCCCTGAGAAGGTCAGTGATAGATGTTGTGCACTGTCTCCCTACAAGAGTGTGGTTGTGTGTACGAGTTTTGCGCAGAGGTGGTTGGCTGCAAATGTCAAGTTAGCTCATCCACCTTCTTCTCAATAATAGAGACCTTGTCTAAATGACTGGCCATCAGTTCCAAGTCGATGGAAGAGGATAGGTTCTGTGTCTCATGTGCTCCCTTTGGATTTGTCATTATACGGGCATTTGTTAAGTCGAACATGCCCATGGATTCATTATTGATGAAGTTCTCACACATATTCTCAAGAATCTCCCACACGGTGTCTTCGTGTTGACCCATGATGTTTCTTTCAAAGGTTGCATTGACAAATAATCTTATATCCTCACGGAGTCCCTGGTAAAAAGACTAGACTTATTCCCATTTAGGAACTTCGTGAAGGGGGCACTTTCGCATAAGATCTAGGAAATGGTCCCATGATTTTTGAAGTGGTTCTCCTGCTTGATGTGTGAAATGTGTGATCTGGTGCCGTAAAGCATTTGTCTGACCAATAGGGAAGAACTTTCTTAGAAACTCAGATTGAAGTTTCGCCTAGGTGTTGATCGGGCGCGCTTGGGTTTGGTACTAGTGAGCAGCTTTATCCATAAGAGAGAAGGAGAACATTTTCATGAGTAGAATATCCTGATTTTGAGCTTCTGACCCGAAGGTTTGAGCCAGATGCTTGAGTTGTTTGATATGTTGGAAAGGATCTTCAGAATTACGCCCATGGAATTTGGGAATGGCAAGAATCATGTTGGGCTTGAGTTCATTGTTAATACCCCCAGTGGGGATTTGTACTCAGGGTTCGATTGCTATCGCAGTGGGATTGTAGTGATCTCGTATCATTGGACGCTACGGTGGGTTCATAAATGCTTGGAATAGATCATTGAGGCACTGGAGTTGATTTTCGAGATTATTTTCTTCTGTGGGTTGTGCCATGATGATGGATGAAGGAGAATTAGGTTCAGATGAATCAGAAGAGATATCAAGAGGATTGGGTTGTTGCACAAACATGGAGGTAGAGGCTTGGCCTTGACGTGAATGAGTGACCAAAGGAGGCCTCAAGGATGGTCTTAGAGACCTCCTCCCGAACATGCACCGATGGAGTAGATGAGAGGTAGAATGTGATGGACCCATTCAAGACACCCAAAAATTTTGGATGACTATAGAGGTTTGGGGTGGATGATACCCCTTAGTCAGAAAGCCATCCACCTGAGAATTACCTGGGCAGCTAGAGAGGGAGAGTCCCGCAAAGACCCCTAGATGGTAGAGCACCCGACTTCTCTTGTCGTGGGGGTGCTCTATAGAGTTTCTCTCACCTGACTTCTCTTGTCACTGATGTTCCAGGTAGACCAGAATGGGGACTTGACCTCTTAAGTCTACCAACTTTAATTAAGAGCAAGGGTGCTTAGAATTTCACTTGAACTTTAGGATGTGTTGAGTACAAGAGTGCCCTAATTTGAAGATTGGTTGACCCAACAAGGTGTGTCAACTTCACCTGTATTGTCCTTGAAAATTTAGGTCCCTCATTTAGTGTTCAAATGATTTTAAGAGCTTGATTTTAGGGTTTTGCTTGAATAGATCAGTTCAATAAAGGTCTAGGCACACATTATTTGGAAAAATGATTTCTTGATTAGGCAATTGTGTCTCTAAAAACCTTAACTGAAATTCTTAATTGGCTTCAAGTTTGGTCCACTTTATTTTTCCAAATATGGTACCTAGGGCTCAAACAGGAATGTGATAGCCTTAGATACCTTAAGCTTTAAGTGGGTGCATAAATCAGGATTTGTTGTCAAATAAAAATGTATCAACTCAGGAAACTTGATGAATTATCTAAGAATAGAAAGCAAGTAGCCCTAATTGATTTTTCTTCCTTTTAACCTTTTTAGAATTAGGGGCTTAAGAGAGAGAGTAATTAGAACTTACCTACCTCTGGCGTGTTTTATGTGAGGCTGATCTTCTTGAAATGTATCCTCCCTGAAATAGATCACAACGAAAGAGATATAGCAAGTTAAAATTTGAATCAGGAACTGTAATCAAGAGTTCTAAATTGCCTATTGCTCCCTGGAAATGGCACCAAAATGTTCGAACACTAGATCGGTGTTTTAAGAATGTTGCGTTGTAGTATAGCCAAAATAGCATTTAAACAAATAGATTTTATTACTCGAAAAAGTTCCAAGGTCGAACACAAGGAGCAATTTGAGAATTTAAAGCTCAAGATAACAATTTAAAGTAAAAGAATTTGCTATAATAACATGATCAAGGTGGAAAAAGATGGGAGTAAAATGATGATTTAGATCAGTAAATACTCCTACAATATCAACTAAGGAACTCAATGTATATGTATGCAATTAAACCAAACCATCGTTTGATTATGAAATTAGACGACTTAAACTTCTGTTTTTCTTCTTTTCCTCTGCTTCTCTTCCTCTTCTTCCCGTGTGGCTCCTCTTCTTCTTCTCTTTTATACTTTGGCTTCTTAAGCCTTCTCCTTCTTCTTCATTGTGCACATAGGGGAGGGGCTTCTTGAAATGGCTAAGTGTCACCCAGACTCTCCTGAGAGCAAAACCCTCCCCCTACCTTGCACGCAAGCTCTCCTTCTCTTTCTCTGTTGGGCTCCACCCACCCTGGGCCTCTGTAAGGATAGTCAGGTTATCGGATCGTACACACTCGGGTCCAGCCTTACTGACTTGTGGTAGTGAGTGAGGAGTGCAGGTCAATCTAGGCAGGTAAATGGGTTGGCCAGATCCGTGGGGGACAGAGTCGCAGACGAGGCGTAGGTGTGCATGGGTGAGAGGGAGCTCACCTCTTGTTATGAGGCAAATAGTGATTAGCCCATAGTTGTGGGCTATTTAAGTATTTAAGTGCCTAGACATTAGGTTAATTCTAACATTTATTTAGCATAAATTAGGATGTAAATAGATTAATTCATATTTCTAATTCAATTACATAATTCATGCATCGTATTCATATTTAAATGCATTTAGAATTAACTTAGAATTGCATTAGTTAACTAATTAGGTTCATTGCATGCATTAATTTAGGCTAACATAAAAGTTGAGGGTTTGTATATAAATAACCATAATATTCTATCATTATTTTTTTATTCTTCTTCTACGTGCAACGGCTGCATTTCTTCCTCCAGCTGCCGCAGTGAAGAACCCAATCAAGGAGGAGCGGATGTGTGGGATCTGGTCGGGCAGCTGATTTCAAAAGAGAGGAGGAGGCAGCCGAGCTCACTAGGCCTCCACCACCGACCCACCACTGTGCAGAGAGTTCTTGTCTCTTCCATTCCACACCGCCGGCCTCAACCATGGCGACGAGTCTCCACCACCGAGGGCGTGTGGTGTGACAGGCCACACCGCCATCCGGAGCTCGTCCGCATTACCATGAGCACCTCAGCGTGCACCTCCCTCGTCGTCGTCACCAACAACCACCGCTGCAGCCACTGCAATTCCACTCCTCAGTCAGTTAAGACGTCCGGGAAGTTTCCCGGACATCTGAAGCTCCTACATCACACCTTCATCTTCCTTCTCTGTCCTTAGTTCATCTTCCAGCCACCGATCACTGCTACACTGCATGACCCTTCCATCCTCCAACGCCATCCTCGGCCCACACACGCCTTCCTGCCGCACATCTGCAGTAGCAACCTCCATTTCCATCCCACACCAACCATGCACGTACGCTCCCTGCCATCTGCAGAAGTGCGCCCCTGCAGCCTTCCCATGCCTGCCCGCACGCCCTCCTGCCGCACGCAAGGCGGGCATGGCCAGTAGCCTTCCCACACCCTCCAGCCTTCATGCGCACCCGCACCCATCGCCAACAGTGCGCGCACCCGCCTGCAGCACCTGCGCCTTCTGCCAACAGCAGCGTGCCTACGCCTCCAGCCAGCGTGCAGCATCGGCTCCAGCCCTTACCCTCACGCCTGCACCAGAGCAGCCCTCCTCCAGCGCACCTCTAGCGCACTGCAGAACGTGCACCACCTCTGTGTGCACCCTGCAGTAGCAGCAGCTGCTTACGCCAGCAGTGCCACCTCTGCGCACGCAGTTCCGTGCGCACCCACCTGCAGCCTTCCTGTGCCTACGCATGCTCACTTCACTTCCAGCAGCTGCAGCCATCGTTGGCAGCCACTCTCGTCGGAGCTCCGTCCGGCTGACTCCGGCCACCACTCGACGTGCGGCTGCCACCACCGCGATGGCCTTGCTTCAACCACCCGCATGTGCGAACCTCTCCTCCATTGAACCTCTCTCCCGATCGTGAGGAGGAGAGAGGTAAAATGCCTTGTTATGGAGTTAATTACTTATTACATTTCATGCCATTGCCAGGAAAAAGAATTTTGGTTTATGAATATTTTATTGTGGTAAAATTTACAACTTCATACTCAAGTTCTCTTACAATTGCATGGCTTTTGTAATTAACATTGTTTGACATTAGTTTTGGAATTTAAATGTGCACAAATTTTCTTTAATACATGTCAATGGAAAATTGAATAAAATCATCACATGTTTATTGAATATTTTAGTGAGGAAAAATTGCACATCTACCCTTATGTTTTCAAGATATTGTGCATCTTCTTTCCATCGCATTTCATGTCAGATTGACTACGGATTTCTCACGAGATTGAACGAATATGAAATAAGTGAGATATTATTGCATCATTGCCTCCTTGTGGATACGACCCGCTCTTTTGCGAGTGGTTATTTCTTTTTAAATATTGATTAGTCGATTTTTCCACCACATAAAACTACAAATGACTTTAAAGCGAACAATTGACTCGTCAAATGGCGTTGTTGCTGGGGAGGCAATAGACGCAATAATTTCACCTGATTTTATTTTGATTATTTGTCAATTGCACAGTGATTTGACCATTTATTATTTTCTTTTATTTGCGAGAAATTTGTGCAAGAATCAGCCATTGTGAGAGGTGACCCTTGACGTCACTAGAGGAGAATTGGATGAGCTATTTTGAAAAGAAGGACGAGGACGCGACGGACATCATTGTATATTTAATCGCTAATTTGATTAGAATAGAATTAAGTCTTTTGATTTAATTTTTCATTGCATTTTGTGTGAAACCCTTGTTCTGGGGTATATTTTTAGGGGTTTGTTTCCCGATTTTGTTTTGGGCCCGTGTTGGGTAATTTTTGGGAGCTTGTTCCCTTTTCTTTAGATTTAGGTTTTTAGTTTATTGATTACTATTATTTGCTTGTGCATAAGTAGTTTAAAAAATAAAATAAAATAAAACAAACGAGCTACCTACTAAAAGCTGCCTGCCCCTAGGACGAACCATTTAGGTCTGTATGAGCAGCTTCTAGATTTATTTCTCTACATTGCGTGCATTCTCGCATCATTGATTGCTGGAAGCAAGGTACGCATTTTCTTACTTTGCATCCTATTCTTGATCACGCATTGCATTTGGATTTAATGCGAAGACCACCTAATCTGTATTGAATAAATTAAACAAGTGGTCACATATTTTCTAGAAAAAGGACTAATTAAAGGAGGGACATTTTAAAAACTAAGGATTTGATTTTCAAACTTGGTGTGCGATTCAAAATTCAAAATCTTTTGCAGTGTATGCAGACTTATTTCACTTGCACCACGGCACGCTTCTAGGCATTCCTTAGGTTTGGAAATACTAGGACAAGAGTCCTCCTATCGTTGGATTCTGAAGTGTTCGGAACTTGAGATCAAAGGTTTTGTAAATCCAAAGAGGGGGATACCCTGTCATGGATTTGTGGGGGTAGTTGAGAAGCACCGTGAAAGCACAGCTTCAAAGGAAGGCTTAGGCCTACTCGCATCCCTCGATCTTCCATCTTTGGAGTTGCTCTACCATTTGAGATTTAGGGAAGAACACCTAAGCTCCAACTAGGTCTTCTTAGGCGAGCTGTAGGTCGACAATAGGCATGTAAATTGATTGAACAAATTGTATTGTCACCTGCAATCTGACTTAAAATCAAAAGCCTAAATTGGGAAAGACCTAAAAAGTCCTTTTTGAATTGTGTTTTGCTTGGGGAATTCTGATTGAGGTGTGAATTAGAATGGATCACATTGATTTTCATCCTTTCACATCTTGCCCACACCCTCACCCCCACTCTGCATCCTTCGATCCTAGATGCCGAGATGGTCCATCCCTTGATGGACATAATGACAATCATTGGGATCCGTTTTACTCCTATTATAGGAGTATTGGCCTAGTTAAGCCCCAAATCAGTGAGCAGAACCTAGGAGCGGGATTTGCTTTGCCCAATATCCCACACAACATAGAAATACCCAACCTACCCTCCCTGAAAAATTATTATGGTTGGACAAACACTCCTGGGTACTATAAGCCTGAGCTTGACTTCTCTCATGATAGAAATGACCTCTCCTCTTTGAAGATGGAAATATAGAAAATGCAAAACGAAATGATTGAATTATTAGGAGAATCTTCGAGAGTAGGCCAACAAGAAAGAGATGAAATTAGCCACCCAATCTACCCTATTGAGGATGACGTACACCCCTCTACAATAGATGCATCTCCCGTGGGAGAGCTACACTTTATGTTGGAGGGAAATTCTGGAGAGAATATATACTTTTCGAGGATCAATTTTGAAACCTCCGCATTAGATGACACTTCCTTGAGAGATCCACACCTTAAGTGGGAGGAAGATACACATGAAAGTAGCTATGCATTGGATGAAGAAAGGTGGCAACCCGAGGAAGATAATGATAAGGTTGAGTATCCACCTGAATTATATTGGAGTCAAAAGAAGGGAATGATGGTACCATTGGAAGACCTCGACCCAGATGATAGTATTTTCGTGACATTTGATGAAGTGGGTCGAAGTCAAGTTGTTAATCCTACCCTACCTTCTGATCACAATATGGAACTCAAGCCCACCCTTAGGGAACCTAACCCTAAAGAAATTGACCGATCTGAGGAGTCTGATGTTACTAGTGTAAACCATTTACCTCAGATAGAGCACCCTAGGGGATCTGCTAAGATATTAAATGATTCTAGACCTCGGGTACATGATGAATTGTGTGATGAGGAGAAAGACGAATTATATGAGGAACCTACATTCATGATTTGGAGTGACACTAAGGGTGATTATGTCTTATTTGAAGAGTTAGCCCTTGAGGATGTCACAAATTTGACCAAATTAGGTTTCCTTAGCACAACCATTGATGATATTTCTCCTCATGATGAAATGATGGAAAATTTGGAAGCAATTTCTAAGATTTATGTGGATTCACATATAGACTCCAGGGAAGATTTGAGTAAAGAAAAAAAACCCGAGGATGACATTGATAGGATAATCCCTAGATCTGTTGCTTCCAACTTGCCTTCATTCATTTCGAAGTCACCCTCTGATTCGCTTATATCTGAAAGCGAAATTGTGACTCCTGATGAAGAGCAGGAACATACATGTGATGGTGCAAGGAATGCTAGGGATGAAATTGAGGATTTTGAAAGAGTGTTAGGGATGGACATTGAGCTGATTAAACCCAACCTAGATCTTATGGCCATCCCGCAACCTCGTAACTTGGACACCCTAGATGATCCTTGCCTTAGAAAATTGCTCACTTTTGTTCTGACCAGGGGGCTTAACAGACCAATATTTCCCGTAATGGAGTATCGGGTATGGATTGATGATTTCTTTAGTCAGTCCATTACCCTGGGGGTTTATCTCTGCACCATTCCTTCCCCATTCTTTTTGGAGGATCCATCTTATCCTCCCCCTACCCCTTTGGAGGTTGTTATACTTGTTTATCCTTTAGAACCTCCTTTGGTGACCTGGGAAGATTTCATTCCCATCTTAGTTGGGCGAGCATTTGCTATTGAGATTCATCATCAGCTCGCCAACATCCTAGGTTACCTATTTTCTAGGCCAACATTGCTTTGCCCATTCTTAGGGCCTATTTCTGTAATTCTTGAACCTGATTGCAGGTTCTTTGGCTATTCAGCCCAGCTCTGACCCAGGTAATATCCTTCTATGCAATGAGGACATTGCAGATTTTAGGCATGGGGGGGTGTACTTGGGGATATACATAGCATAATGCATTCATTGCATACATTTGCATATAAAAAAAAAGTTTTGAGCTTAACTGGCTAGATCTTGCAATCTTAAGCAAATTAGAACTCTAGGGTAGACTAAATTAATTCTAGGGTCAAACTTTAGAAGCTAAATGAGCTGCTAGCTTTAGACCTTTAGGGTCCTTTGTGGACTTAAAAACTTAAGTAGGAGTTAAGTTGCGGACCATTAGTTAGGGTTTGAGTTAAAAGGTGGGGTAGTACCTAGAGTCTTGTACTACCCTTTGGTTTACGAGTCCTTGTAACCCAAGCATCCAAATTTCACACACTTGGTCTGGTAATTAACTTAATTTCTTTCTTTCTGAAAAGAGATTTGGTTCTCTTAGTTTTGACTTAGGAAAGACTTGAAAACACATTTTGATTGGAAGAGTTCCTGCCACCGGAGAGGTGGAGTATATACTCACCTTGAGGATGCGATGATAACATATTACCTCCTCGACGCTTGTCTCTTAGGATATCCATCCTACTAGGGGCATGTAAGCGCATTGTGCGGTTCAGGTACCATGGGCGACCCCATCTCGAAGTGCCGATTGCCATAGGCCTAAATTCGTTTAAGAAATCCATGGGCGATACTATCTCGAAGTGTCGATTGCCAGGAGTTCTTGGGGTCGTTATGGGCGGTGCTATCTCGAAGCATCGAAAGCCAGGCACCCTTCGAGGTATGGTAATGGGGACAATGAATCCGACACAGACAGTGTTGATAGCTGATCAGAGGTTAGACTTAGAAGAATCAGACAAAAAAAAGTATATATATATATTAAAAAAAAATTTTTTCCTTTAACTCAAATAACTCAGACTAATGCACAGGCACGGATGCTTTAATCTCAGGGATCAATAAACTTTAGGGTAGAGTCAGAAATCAGGGAAACTTGTGCCTGCAACTCGTCTTTAGCCGACCTAGTCTGTAACTTAGCAACTACTTGGGAACCTTGGGTTTAGAGTCTGAACTTAATATGCTTCTGAAGGAAGACCAAGTGAGTTGACTAGTCTACTTGGAGTGCTAGGTTTCGCTTAATTTTGCTAGGGACTAGCAAAAACTAGGCATGGGGGTATTTGATTAGCCCATAGTTGTGGGCTATTTAAGTATTTAAGTGCCTAGACATTAGGTTAATTCTAACATTTATTTAGCATAAATTAGGATGTAAATAGATTAATTCGTATTTCTAATTCAATTACATAATTCATGCATCTTATTCATATTTAAATGCATTTAGAATTAACTTAGAATTGCATTAGTTAACTAATTAGGTACATTGCATGCATTAATTTAGGTTAACATAAAAGTTGAGGGTTTGTATATAAATAACCATAATATTCTATCATTATTTTTTTATTCTTCTTCTACGTGCAACGGCTGCATTTCTTCCTCCAGCTACCGCAGTGAGGAACCCAATCAAGGAGGAGCGGATGTGTTGGATCTGGTCGGGCAGCTGATTTCAAAAGAGAGGAGGAGGCAACCAAGCTCACTAGGCCTCCACCACCGACCCACCACTGTGTGGAGAGTTCTTGTCTCTTCCATTCCACACCGCCGACCTCAACCGTGGTGACGAGTCTCCACCACCGAGGGCGTGTGGTGTGATAGGCCACACCACCATCCGGAGCTCATCCGCATTACCGTGAGCACCTCAGCGTGCACCTCCCTCGCCGTCGTCACCAGCAACCACCGCCATAGCCAATGCAATTCCACTCCTCGATCAGTTAAGACGTTTGGGAAGTTTCCCGGACGTCTGAAGCTCCTACATCACACCTTCATCTTCCTTCCCTGTCCTTAGTTCTTCTTCCAGCCACCGGTCACAACTACACCGCTCGACCCTTCCATCCTCCAATGCCATCCCCGGCCCAAACACGTCTTCCTGCCGCACATTTGTAGTAGCAACCTCCATTTCCATCCCACACCAACCGTGCGAGTACGCTCCTTGCCATCTGCAGAAGCGCGCCCCTGCAACCTTCCCGTGCCTACTCGCACCCCTCCAGCCGCGCAAAGGCGGGCATAGCCAGCAGTCTTCCCACGCCCTCCAACCTTCGTGTGCACCCGCGCCCACTTCCAACAGTGCGCGCACCAGCCTGCAGCACCCGCACCTTCCGCCAATAGCAGCATGCCCACGCCTCCAGCCAGCGTGCAGTATCGGCTCTAGCCCTCACCCGCACGCCTGCAGCAGAGCCGCCCTCCTCCAGCGCACTGCAGAACGTGCACCACCTCCGTGTGCACCCTGTAGTAGCAGCAGCCGCTTATGCTAGCAGCGCCACCTCCACGCATGTGCAGTCCCATGTGCACCTGCCTGCAGCCTTCCTGCGCCTGTGCATGCTCACTTCACTTCCAGCAGCTACAGCCACCGTTGGTAGCCACTCTCGTCGGAGCTCCGTCCGGCCGACTCCTGCCACCGCTCGACGTGCGGCTATCACCACCGCGACAGCCTCGCTTCAACCACCCGCATGTGCGAACCTCTCCTCGATTGAACCTCTCTCCCGATCGCGAGGAGGAGAGAGGTAAAATGCTCTGTTGTGGAGTTAATTACTTATTACATTTCATGCCATTGCCAGGAAAAAGAATTTTGGTTTATGAATATTTTATTGTGGTAAAATTTACAACTTCATATTCAATTTCTCTTACAATTGCATGGCTTTTGTAATTAACATTGTTTGACATTGGTTTTGGAATTTAAATGTGCACAAATTTTCTTTAATACATGTCAATGGAAAATTGCATAAAATCATCACATGTTTATTGAATATTTCAGTGAGGAAAAATTGCACATCTACCCTTATGTTTTCAAGATATTGTGCATCTTCCTTCCATCACATTTCATGTCAGATTTGACTATGGATTTCTCACGAGATTGAACGAATATGAAATAAGTGAGATATTATTGCATCATTGCCTCCCTGTGGATACGACCCACTCTTCTGCGAGTGGTTATTTCTTTTTAAATATTAATTAGTACATTTTTCCACCACATAAAACTACAAATGACTTTAAAGCGAACAATCGACTCGTCAAATAGCCTCTAACACAAATTCACTTTATGTGCTGGTGGGCACTCTCCCACAACCGATGTGGGACTAATCCCACCTCCATTTCCTTGCGCACGCCTACTACAGCTCACTGAGGAAGATGTGTCCAATTGGCGTAGCTGCTGGGGTTCACACTTCCAGTCAAGGACCTGGGAGTCTGGCGTAATTGGTTCCGCACCACCTGGAGGCGATGCTTGGGGCTTGCTTGTCCTGAAGCTCGAAGAACAAGGTCGGAGATGGCGATAGCGGCAGAGCTTCGACTAAACACCTGAAACAAACAAATAAGGCCTTTCGGCTGTGTCAAATCTGTTTAGTAGCTTCACCGTGTGATGATGAATGTGATGGCGGTCGTGGCGTTGCACAAGGATGCATGTAGGTGGCTGGCCGAGTTAGTGTTAGTCAGAGAATGATGGGTTGTTCGGTGGGTGGTTTGGGTTGTAGATAAAGCAAATGGAAAGAGGGGTTTTGAAGAGTGGATCATGGCGGAGCTTATGGAGGTGATAGTAGTGTGATTCGTGCGGTGGACTGGCAGTTGGGCGTTGTCGGAGCTTTGCCGGAGTGGAAGAAGATGGAGGGGGAGATGTGTGGTCGATGGTTGCTTTTGAGGGATAGAAGTAGGGACAAAAAGAATGGAAGGATAGGGAACGTTGGAATGTAATCTAAGGACGAAAGGGGTAGGGTGGCGTCGACTGTGATTGGTCGGTGCCATGGATGAAAGGTTCTTCGAGGAGGCAGATGGCGATGACGACGGCAGTAGAAGAGCTCCTACTGGTATGGCCAAGAGTAGACAAGAGAGGGAAAGAGAATTTAGCCACTGGTTTTTTGGTCAGACGACGAGAGAGGGCAAGAGGAGTCACCGGATCTTGTGGAGCTTCGCAGCTGAAAGAGGAAGGAGGAAAATGGGATTTCATGGCTAGAATTCAAGCTTAGGGAAGTTCGGGAGGATCTGGGCTCTCTTATATAAGGATCTAGAGGTAGTTTGAGCTTGGCAAACAAGCTTTCCAAGCTTGGAAAGCCTCGCCGGACTTGGGAGTTCCTTGATACCCAAATCTCTCAAGTGTTCGCATGAGAGATTGGGTAGGTTTTAGGGCTTGGGATTGGTTTCAAAAGGAAGGGAATTTCTTGACGAACTTCTCTTTCAATTTTAAAAGGGATTCGTCAAGAAATCAGGAAGTTCTTTCCATTTTAAGGTCATCGGAGCAAGTAAGAATATGATTAATGGCAATAGGGACCTTTTTGTGAGAACAAAGATAAAGTTTGGGGTTTGTTTGAAAGGATTTTGAAAGTTAAGGGCAAAAATGAAATTAGATAGGACCAATTTGCAAACTAGGTCAAGACAGATTCATCCTGGGTCCAAATATTGATACAAACCTAATTTGGTCCTAAGGAATCCAATGGTGAAGTTGGATTTTGGTTTTGAGTATGTTTGACTGGGTAATTTATGTAAGAACCAAAATTAGTGCAAATGTCTGTCTGTGGTTCTATTTTGGGTCAAAACAGGTTCTGATGATCAAATTGAAAGTTCTAAACCATGGAGAATATTTTTCTAGGAGTTTTAGAGAATTTAGGTGAATTTTATCTTGATCTGAACCTCGATAAATTAAGCAGGTCTATTTTTAGGGTTTCAAAAGTCATTTAATTCTCAGAACACGTGCAAACATTTTTCTGTTTGTCTTCTCCCACTTGTTATCTTATTAAGACCAATTGACCTTCATTTAACCCCTGAGACAACCCTTGGTTGTACTGCATTCAAGATGAGCTGGTAAAATTATAGTTTTTGCCCTAATTTCTTATTTTTCTTTCATAATGAATATGCAATGACTTATGACTCTCTGGCGGTTATGTAGGAGCATTTATTGACTTACTTGGGTCAAAATAAGCTAGTTGTGGCTCATGATGGTGTTCCCATCATTTTCCATGAGCCCTTCACTCTTGACAAACTAAGAAAAAGGAATCAAAGTCCATTAATAAGGAATTGTTAGATCTTTTTGGGCAAGTAGAAATAAATATCCCTCTCCTAGATGCCAAAAAATACATCCCTGCCTATGCCAAAATTTTAAAAGATTTGTGTACCACCAAAAGGCAGCCAAGAAACCTAGAAAAGGTGATCCTTCCAAAGATAGTAAGCTCAGCTGTTCAAAGCAAACTGCCTCTGAAAAGAAAAGATCCAAGTGCGCCCTTGATTCAAGTGGTCATTAATGACACTTCTTTTGATTGCGCCTTTTTGGATCTCAGTGCCTCAATTAATCTCATCCTTGATAGCAAAATACGCATGATTTGTAAAAGCGGGTTTTTAACGTCGTTGCAACATGCGAATCCGCTTTCACTTTTAAATTTATATCTTAGATAGGGGAAGTATCTAGGGTCGTCCAAGGAGGCAAAATGGTTGCAAAATTAATCCTCTTGCTTACAAATAGATCTCAACTTTCTTTTCGGTATTTTAAATATGTAATTTTTTTTGTTTTGAAAAGACGAGGGCAAAATGCGAATTGTAACGGAAAGTACTAACACCTATAATTGCTTAACTAAAACTTAAAAGATAGAAATATCTTCTTCCTAAGCTCACTCTAGGCAAGTGGAGGCCTAGAGTAATTAGGAAGAAGAGGTGAAACAAGTGTTAGAACCAAATGTAATAATTGCAATAAAAAGCTAAAAGAAGGTAATTTAATTGACTAGAATTAGTGTTCTCTTCAAGGACAAGTAGAGGAACGCTTCTACTAGAACTAAACAAATTTAAAAGAAATAAAAGAAACACTAATCCTCTTGCAAAATTTAGTGAAGAAGGGAGTCTTCTTGCTCCAAGCCTAGCTGCTCCTTGGCTTGAAAAGAGGGCCTCCTTCTTCTCCTTCCTTGAGAGCTCCTCCAAGGTGGAAGCTACCACCTTCAATGCTCACCTCCAAGGGGTGGGCGTGCACCACCCTCAAAAGCTCCTCCAAGGTGGCGTGGACCACCTTCAAGATATCCTCTAAAGATCTTCTTTACCTGGCTTCTCCTTTGGCTGGCGTGACTCAAGAGAGAAGGGAAGAGGGGAAGGCACCAAGGGGACAGAATATCCCCTTAATCTTGTTCTTCTTCTTCTCTCTTGGACGTGGGCTTCTAGGTGGAATATGAGAGTGAATTTGCTAGCCAAGGATGCCTTGAATGGTGGTCGGTAGTGGTCTTTTTACAGGGTAGGATGGGGGGTTAAGGTGCCCCTTGAAATGGAGGGCTAGGATGGAAGGATGGAGGTGGTTGGTGATCCTATGGCCAAGGGTATTTGGCGCCAACCCAAGGCGTGTTAAAGGGGGTGGTTATGGTGGTGTTGGTGGCTTTTGGTGGTGGAGAGACACCACCATTTTGGCGCCAACCTAGGGTCTTCTAGAAGGGGGGTTAGGTGGATGGTGGAGATGGATTTAAGGGAATTGTGTGGTGGAGATGAAGGGGATTTTTGGAGGGAAAAGTGGCGCCAACAAGGGGGTAGTTAGGGTGGTTTTTGGTGCCACTTTTAGGTGTCTTTTGGAGGTGGTGGGTAGGCTAGGTTGGCACCAAGTAGGTTAGCTTATGTGGAGCTTAGGTGGAGGTAGTTGGGTGGAGTTGTTAGGTGGGTTTTTGGGGTGGTACAAGCCAAGGAAGTTAGAGCATAGCTAAGATAAGCTAAGCTAAGCTAGCTTAGCTAATGGAGGAGTAGAGGAGAAGGTGTAGGAGCTAGGGTTTGGAGGGAGGAGCTGAGGAGGAGAAGTCTGGAGCTGAAACTGGAGCTGGCTGATGCTGAGGAGGATGGCATGGAGCTACTCTAGCTGGCTTAGCATGTTAGTTCTTTGCTAGCTACTAAGCCAAGCTAAAGTGAGCTAGCTTCTACCATAATGAGCCGAGGTGAGCTAGGTCTAGTGCTCCTGGGGAGGATCAAGATGGTTGAGGCAGCTAAGGTAACTTAACTCAATTGAGTTGAGCTATGTTGAGTCCCCGGGAGCTAGACTTGAGTTTCCTATGCTGGGATGAGTTCTTCTTCAGCTGGCTGGAGTTGAGTGGAGCTGGATGTAGCTGGATCTGAGTTGGGGTAAACTCTCGTCAACTCAGCTGAGGTAGCTAGAGCTCCCTGTGGACTAGTAGGTGTTGAGATGAGCTAGACTCAACTAAGTTGAGCTGGTTCTGAGCTGACTTGAGCTAGGGTGAGCTAAGATGAACTCGCTTGAGCTGCCATTCAGCTGAGATTAGCTGAATGGAGCTGGGATGAGCTAACCCTAGTTCAAGTGAGCTAGGTTCCAGCTGTGGTGAGCTAGATAAAGCTGAGTTCCAGTTAGTCTGAGCTTCTCCTTCACCATTTGCCTTCTTGAGTGCTAGGGTTTTAGGGTTCTGTATATCTGTTCATCCCTAACACTCAGAAAAACATATCAAAAAGACAATAAAAAATGCAATGCATGCCTAACCTAATTTATGACTAAATGCAGCCTAAAAACCCATTTGCGGAGTAAAATCCTAAGAGCTTGGTTTCTTTTAATGCATAAGAATGATGATAAACTGGCGTTTATCACATCCCCATGCTTATCTTTTGCTAGTCTCTTAGCAAAACTTCAATTTTTTGGAAAATGGAATTTTTGGGAAATCTAATTTTTTCGACTTTTGAGGAGAAAAAGAGATTAGGTGGCCTTGGTAGATTAAAGCACAGGAGGTACGGGATTTGTTAAAGATAAACATCTGGATTTGTTTTTGGATCCAACCATTAGACAGAACGGGATCAATATATCCTCTAGAAAATTCACAAATTAACCCCTTGTTAATTCAGATGACTTGAAATGTTTGTTTTTATTATTTTTATGGCTCATGAATCTGATTCGTAACTTGCAAAATCCTTTAAAACCTTATGTTTGTGCTTGTGAAAAGCCAACATTTATAAGGGCGTGTTAATTTATTTATTATTACTTTTTTTTTTCCCATGCTTATTTTTAGCTTAGTCTTACAACAGATGTGTCGAGATCATCATTCCCGTTACCATTCCTAGAGGGGGCTTTGGCGCCAGTACTTCGAGATAGCACTGTCCATGACACCACCCAGGAGCTCACAACCCCAAAACACGATGCGGTGTAAAGGGGCGCTCCAAGCAAACTCAAGCTCTTGCTCCGACACTATAGGTAGAGCACCATCCAAGACACTTGAGCTACTAAAATGCACTTTAATGGTCCGTCTACAGATATGAAATATAGATATGGAGCAGCACCGAGGCGGTAACATGTTGACATCGCATCCTCAAAGGAGGCATTTTCCGCCTTCTCGGTGGTGGGAACTCAAACCAATGATTTGCTTCAGACTTTTACTAAGTCCAAACAAGGGAGTTTTTCAAATTTTTAGTTATTTTTAAGTGTTGGCTTGTGTGTGAAGAGTGACACAAGAAGTTTCTCAAGACATGCAAGTTTTTGAATCAGAAACTAAGTTAAATACTTTCCACATTACAAAATAGGATCAAGTCACCTGAACTATCATGAGTTCAGGTGAAATTTTAGAGAAGGATATCTGATCTAGTCTAAAATAGACCTTGAAATTCTAATGATCAAATTCGCATCCTCATCCCTAGTTTGTTAAAGATTAAATCCCATTGTACCAGAAGTGAGTTTTTCAACCTTAGTCATGATTTCAAGATTTTTCCTCAAAAAGTTTTCAACATTTTTTTTTATTTTTTATTTTATTTTATTTCTTTTTGGGTATGCAAGCAGGAAAATAAAATAACTAAAGAAAAATGCATGTTTTTAGGTTTTGAAAATCCTAAATCGATTGTCCAATTTTAAAAACATCCCCCCATGCTTAAGATATGCCATGTCCTCATGCATTAGGAGGGAAAAGGGATCACCTTAGTGAAGAACGGTCGGGTTTAGGATGATCAAAACCTGGAAAAAGAAGAAAAAAGGAAAGTAGGAAAAAATGATGGGTTACCTCTCATCCAGTGCTATCTCTTACGCCATTCAACCGGGCGTGAAGGTATGCACGGAAGACGGAAAATCACGTAAAAAGTTGGACACTTGAATGTCTTTAATAAAAGTGTCTTCCTCAAGATCCCTAAAAAGATGAGTGGTAAAGATAAAGGGATCAAAATAAAATAGAGAAATGGAAAAATGACCCAGATTTGGCCATGGTTTAAGTGCTTGTAAAATGCCAAACTCTGGTGGGTCAGGTGATAGGTCCAATAGAAAAGGGAGGGGAAAGGAGTTAGTGAGATGGAGGATGGGTGAAGTTAGTGTGGATATTTTTGGTGAAAAAATAGGAAGATAAAAAGGGGAAAGGTCAAACCCTAGTTGATCTGGAAAGTCTTGGACCACATAATTATCCTTAGAATAAGAATCAATAAAATCTAGATCAATAGTGGTCAAAGATGAATGAGATTGGATCAACATAGACTTCTCAAATACTGCTTCCATTTTATTATCAATGTCCTAAAAAATTTTGTGATCAATGGACCTCTTGGAAGCTTGAAATAAATCTAATGAGAAGGTCTGGTCACTGCAACTTATATTCATTTTCCCAAAATGAGAATTGATATTAGCTGCTGCCATAATCAGAAAGGGTCTTCCAAGGATGACATTAACGACAGCCTTAGGTACCTCTATGTCAAGGACCAGAAAATTTACCAAAAATAGACAATTTTAGACCTTGATAATACTATCCTCAACAACTCCCCACGGTTGAATGGTAGATCGGTCTTCCAATTGAAATTGAACCTTAGTAGGTTTTAAATCATTGAATCGAAATTCCTCAAATAAGACCGGGGGGATGAGATTACTAGAGGTACTGAAGTCGAGAGGGGAGCGAAAAAAAATGGTGTCAGTTATGACAACTGAGATGAGTGATGTGCCCTAGTCCTTTTTTGTGAAAGGCAGCGTGCTCTGAAAATCTAAGCTGGCTGTCTTTGAAAGGACCAACCTTTCTAGATTTTGATCGTGCCCTTTTGAAGTAAATTTTTTAGAGGCATGGGGAGAATCTAGGAAGGGAATATTCCTCTCAACTTGCTTAAATAAGTCCAAAGGATTGTGGTCAGAGGACTCTAGTTTTGGATTGTTGGATTGCAGTTTTTGAGAGTGGGAAATAGGGTTTGAATCATGTGTTTTTGGGATTTCTTTTTCTTCTCCCTTATTAAGGTTAGGGGAGTCAATCTGCATTGGTTGAGAATTAGTTTCATCATTTGAATGTGAAGGCCTCAAATTCATGGTGGTTTCCTCACTCAAAGTCTCTGCATACGCAACTTGGTGATCACTAGGAGGAGGTGGGGGGGCCTGATTTTGATAGAAACTGGGTTGGTGCTACGATATTGGGTTAATAGGAAGCTGAACCATGTGGTTCTGATGTTGGTATCCACCCGGGTGTTGGTTCCTGGGATTACTAAAGTTTGGTGTGGGTTGGGATGGTGAGTGTCCTACAGGTCTTTGAGTCGGAATATCCCAATTTGATCATTGAGATTGTTAATAAGACGGGTTGTCTCCTTTGTTTTTCTTTGTAACTCCTGCAGGGTTTTTATCATCTAGGCATTAATGTCTTCTTGAGATTGCCCAAATTGATAGGTCTGATTTGAACCATACCCTCTAAACAGGTTCTGTTGTTGGTGTGGAACCGGATTGGTCCAGGAATGAGCCAGATAATTCCCCCCATTAGAGGAAATTTTCAATTTCTCCTACAGAGTAGGGACATTTTGGGTGGGGTGATGATTGGGATAAACATAATTCCCTGTTAAACCATAGAAAGCCTCAGAATAATAATTATACTCATCAAGGAATTTATGTAGATTTTCTCTCTTGCGGGTGTTAAAAGGGGTGAGATGTGAAATGTGTGGAGCTTGGGCAGGTGTGGCAGGACGCCCTTGGTTGGCTAGGTTTGTTAAATCCTTATGCAACTGTTGTTGCTTAACTTGTAGCTGAGCCATGATAGGCGCTTTCGCTTTTAAATTTATATCCAACATAGGGGAAGTATCTAGGGTCGTCCAAGGAGGCCAAATGGTTGCAAAATTAATCCTCTTTCTTACAAATAGATCTCAACTTTCTTTTTGGTATTTTAAATATGTAATTTTTTTTTGTTTTGAAAAGACGAGGGAAAAATGCGAATTGTAACGAAAAGTACTAACACCTACAATTGCTTAACTAAAACTTAAAAGATAGAAATATCTTCTTCCTAAGCTCACTCTAGGCAAGTGGAGGCCTAGAGTAATTAGGAAGAAGAGGTGAAACAAGTGCTAGAACCAAACGTAATAATTGCAATAAAAAGCTAAAAGAAGGCAATTTAATTGACTAGAATTAGTGTTCTTTTCACGGACAAGTAGAGGAATGCTTCTACTAGAACTAAACAAATTTAAAAGCAATAAAAGAAACACTAATCCTCTTGCAAAATTTGGTGACGAAGGGAGTCTTCTTGCTCCAAGCCCAGCTGCTCCTTAGCTTGAAAAGAGGGCCTCCTTCTTCTCCTTCCTTGAGAGCTCCTCCAAGGTGGAAGCTACCACCTTCAATGCTCTCCTCCAAGGGGTGGGCATGCACCACCCTCAAAAGCTCCTCCAAGGTTGCGTGGACCACCTTCAAGATGTCCTCTAAAGATCTTCCTTACCTGGCTTCTCCTTTGGCTGGCGTGACTCAAGAGAGAAGGGAAGAGGGGAAGGCACCAAGGGGATAGAATATCCCCTTAATCTTCTTCTTCTTCTTCTCTCTTGGACGTGGGCTTCTAGGAGGAATATGAGAGTGAATTTTCTAGCCAAGGATGCCTTGAATGGTGGTGGGTAGTGGTCTTTTTATAGGGTAGGATGGGGGGTTAAGGTGCCCCTTGAAATGGAGGGCTAGGATGGAAGGATGGAGGTGGTTGGTGATCCTATGGCCAAGCGTATTTGGCGCCAACCCAAGGGTTGTTAAAGGGGGTGGTTGTGGTGGTGTTGGTGGATTTTGGTGGTGGAGAGACGCCACCATTTTGGCGCCAACCTAGGGTCTTCTAGAAGGGGGTTAGGTGGATGGTGGAGATGGATTTAAGGGGAATTGTGTGGTGGAGATGAAGGGGATTTTTGGAGGGAAAAGTGGCGCCAACAAAGGGGTAGTTAGGGTGGTTTTTGGTGCCACTTTTAGGTGTCTTTTGGAGGTGGTGGGTAGGCTAGGTTGGCGCCAAGTAGGTTAGCTTATGTGGAGCTTAGGTGGAGGTAGTTGGGTGGAGTTGTTAGGTGGGTTTTTGGGGTGGTATAAGCCAAGGAAGTTAGAGCATAGCTAGGATAAGCTAAGCTAAGATAAGATAAGCTAGCTTAGCTAATGGAGGAGTAGAGGAGAAGGTGTTGGAGCTAGGGTTTGGAGGGAGGAGTTGAGGAGGAGAAGTCTGGAGCTGAAACTGGAGCTGGCTGATGCTCAAGAGGCTGGCATGGAGCTACTCAAGCTGGCTTAGCTTGCTAGTTCTTTGCTAGCTGCTAAGCCAAGCTAAAGTGAGCTAGCTTCTACCATAATGAGCTGAGGTGAGCTAGGTTTGGTGCACCTCGGGAGGATCAAGATGGTTGAGGCAGCTAAGGTAACTTAGCTCAACTGAGTTGAGCTAAGCTGAGTCCCTGGGAGTTGGACTTGAGTTTCCTGAGTTGGGATGAGTTTTTCTTCAGCTAGTTGGAGTTGAGTAGAGCTGGATGTAGCTGGATCTGAGCTGGGGTGAACTCCTGTCAACTCAGCTGAGCTAGCTAGAGCTCCCTGTGGACTAGTGGGAGCTGAGATGAGCTAGACTCAGCTAAGTTGAGCTGGATCTGAGCTGACTTGAGCTAAGTTGAGCTAAGATGAACTCTCTTGAGCTGCCATTCAGTTGAGATTAGCTGAATGGAGCTCGGATGAGCTAACCCTAGTTCAAGTGAGCTAGGTTCCAGCTGTGGTGAGCTGGATAAAGCTGAGTTCCAGCTAGTCTGAGCTTCTCCTTCACCATTTGCCTTATTGAGTGCTAGGGTTTTAGGGATTTGTATATCTGTTCATCCCTAACACTCACAAAAACATATCAAAAAGACAATAAAAAATGCAATGCATGCCTAACCTAATTTATGCCTAAATGCAGCCTAAAAACCCATTTGCGGAGTAAAATCCTAAGAGCTAGGTTTGTTTGAATATAAGAATAATGATAAACTGGCGTTTATCGATCCCCATTGTCATTTTTGAGGAATTTAAGATCGATGAATTAAAGCATGTTGAGGTAACACTTCAACTAGCTGGCCGATCTACAATCAAACCAAAGGGGATTGTTGAGGATGTCATAGTCTGGGTCAAAAACTATCTATTTGGTCCTGGATATAAAGGTACCGGAAGCTTTAGAGAATGTCCACATAATTCTTGGAAGACCATTCTTAGCCATCGCCAAAGCAATAATGATTGTTATTCTGTAAAGAAGAAAATCATGTGCGGTGATGAATTTGTTACCCTACATATTTTCCAAGCTTCTAGGAATTTCCAAGAACCAAATTTCTTTGATGACTCAGATTCTGAAATTGAAAATTTAGTGGAAGAAATAATTCAAATTTCACATATGGGTTTCTACTTTGCTGTTAACCCACCCTCCCACCTTAACCACACCTCCTCCAACTCTTCATCTAATACTGTCCCTCTTACTTCACCCTTAAATCCAAAAGCAGAAATCATTTCGAAGCCAGGCCCTCAACTTGAGTTAAAACCCTTTCCTGACTCCCTTAAATATGTTTTCCTTAGACCACTTTAGACCATGACCCTTATTATCAATTTTCGACTTATTGGGGCACATGAGGAAAAACTTCTCAAGGTTTTAAGTAAACACGGGAAAGCTATTGGCTAAACCCTTACTGATCTTAAGGGCATTAATCCATCCTATTGTACCCATCGCATCTATCTTGAGGATGATTCTCGCCCCTCCCACCAACCACAAAGGCACCTGAACCCTAATATGCAGGAGGTGGTAATAAAGAAGATTATAAAGTGGCTTGATGCTGATATCATCTACCCCATTTCTGACCGCTCCTAGGTTAGTCCCACGCAAGTTGTTCCTAAAAAAGCTGGACTAACAGTTGTCACTAATGAACATGGGGAAAATATAGCCATTAGGATCGCTTCTTCATGGTGTGTGTGCATTGATTACCACAATTTGAACACCGCCACTAAGAAGGACCATTTCCACTCCCATTTATTGATTAAATATTGGAGTGATTAGCCAGACATGATTATTACTATTTTCTAGATGGTTGTTCCAACTATAACCAAGTTGATGTTCATCCTGAGGATCAAGACAAAACTACATTCACCTGCCCCTTCAGAACCTTTGCTTTCCGAAGGATGCCCTTCGGTCTTTGCAACACACCTGTGACTTTTTAAAGGTGTATGCTTGCAATTTTTTTGAACTTGGTACATGAATGTCTTGAATTCTTTATGGATGCTTCTCTGTATTTGGAGATTCCTTCAATCTTTATCTTAGAAATCTTGAAAGGACCCTCAAGAAATGCATAGAAGTTGCTTGGTCCTCAGTTGGGCAAAAAGTCATTTCATGGTCCAGGAAGGCATCGTCCTGGACCATGTCATCTCAAGAAAAGGAATTGCAGTAGATCGAGCTAAAATTGATGCTATCTATAAGCTCACAACGCCCACTACTGTAAAATAGATCCGATCTTTCCTGGGGCATGTGGGCTTCTGCCACCGTTTCATTAAAAATTTTTCCCAAATCTCCAAACCCTTGAGTCAATTACTTACTAAAGACCAGCCTTTCGACTTTAATGAACAACGCCTAGAGAGTTTTAATATATTGAAGAAGGATGTCACAGAGGCACCAATTTTACAGGGGCCTGACTGGAATTGTCCCATTTATTTAATGACAAATGCCTTTGATTTTGCTATGGGGGTCGTTCTAGGACAAAGAATTAATAAGAAGCCCATTGTGATCTACTGTGCCAACAAAACTCTTGATGATGCACAACGGAATTACACAGTTATTGAAAAAGAACTTTTTGCCATTATCTTTTCCCTAGAAAAGTTTTGCTCTTATTTATTGGGGTCACATGTCATTGTATACACTGACTACTCAGCACTTAAATATTTGTTGAACAAAAAAGATGCAAAACCTCGCCTTATCCGCTGGATCTTACTGCTCCAGAAATTTAACCTGGAAATCAAGGATAAGGCGAGATCACAAAATGTAGTGGCCGATCATCTCTCTCATCTTATGATGATTGATATGTTGGCCCCTCCAGATGTGTTCCCTGATGAGAGCATCTTAGTTACTAATACCCATCCCTGGTTTGCACCTATTGCAAACTATTTAGCAACAGAATGAATCCCCTCTGACTGGCCAAAAACCAAATGAGGCAAGTTCTTTGCTGATATCAAATATTATTTTTGGAAGGAGCCCGACCTTTTCCACATTTGTGCTAATTAGAAATTCATGATATTCTGACACACTGTCAATCCATGGCCTGTGGCGGACATTTTTGGGCAAGAAAATGCAGCTAAGTTCCTCACTTTTGGATTCTTTTGGCCCAGCTTGCACAAAGATGCTCACTCTTTCATTCGGTCCTGTGTGCATTGCCAGGGCATCGGCAACATGACTCGGAAGGATATGATGCCCGTAAATCCAATCTTAGAGGTTGATATTTTCGATGTATGGGGCATCGACTTCATGGGATCGTTAATCAACTCTTGTGGGTATTTATATATACTAGTCGCAGTCGACTATGTATCAAAATGGATTGAAGCGATACCCACATGCACCAATGATCACAGGGTGGTTGTCGAATTCATCAAGAAAGATATTCTTTTGAGATTCGGCATTCCCAAGTTCATCATCAGTGATGGAGGATCACATTTCACTCACTCTCAATTCCGTCACCTTCTTTCCAAATACGAAGTTAATCATAAAATTTCCACTCCTTACCACCCCTAAACAAATGACCAAGCAAAAGTTTCTAACTGGGAGATAAAAAATATTTTACAAAAGAGGGTTGGAGCTGATCGTAAAGATTGGTCTAATAAATTGGAGGATGCTTTATGGGCCTACCGTAGGGCTTTTAACCCTGCTTGGCATGTCCCCTTTCCATTTGACTTTTGGAAAGGAATGTCATCTCTTGGTATAACTCGAGCATAGGGCTTTTTGGTCAATACAATAATTAAATATGGATTTATCTGAAGCCGGTATTGATGTATACACATCCATTTAGATTAAAATGCCTATTTATGCATGTTCCTAGGCTTAGATTTGAATTCCATATTATAAATATTGCATAGCATGCATCATTCTGCATTTTGAGTAGTTGTATATATTTTAGGTTAATTACATCCTTTTTGTGATCAGGAGAGAAGGAGATTTATTTTGGAGCCTCGGATTGACGATCTGATCGTACAGATCTGATCAGAACGATGATCGGAGTCCCGTAGCACCATATGCAGTCTGAGGAAGATCAATAGCCAAGGGACTAGGTGATGCAATCCAGAGCTTCAAACGATAAATATGACCGCTCGAATGGATTCAGGTCGATGATCGCAGCCCAACGACGTGAAAAGCGACTCAATCTGACCTCTGTAGCAGCCCCTACAAAGGAAAGAAGATGGATGGCCCAGGTTGCGCCACATGGCGCAACCCAGGCCACCCATGTGCACGCACGCGCCACTTCACGTGCACAGCAACGCAAGCACGCTCACGTGCGCGAAGGCATGCTGTGCGCAAGGCAGCGGCAACAGCAGCAGCACGTGCGGGTGCAGGCACGTGGGCGCATAGTGCACCTGCGCGCAACAAGGGCGCGTGGAGCATGCGGTAGTGGTGTGTCAATAGGGGCGTATGAGAGGGATCTTCAGCGATATTTGCGGAGGATCTTCATTGACATTTATGACTGTCACTAAATGTCCTGTATACGAATTTAATTCTTTCCTCCACTATAAAAGGACCCCTACCCGTCCCATTTTTCTTCATCTCTTCCTTTCTTCCGCTCATCACCTTTAAGCCTATAGAGAGAGCTTGTCCCAAGCCCGGGATACTCCTCTAGAGTAGAATCAAATATTTTTCCCTCCCCTTATCCCCATTCGTGGAGCATCTCGCGGTTGTCCTCTCACCTCCCTTCAGGAAGATGATCCTTGCCATGACACTATCCTGCCATGCCCTCCATCCTCCGACTCCATCCTCGTTCATCCCACTCCTCACCACCTTCCTCCAAGTGATGTCGGAGCGAGTCATCCTCCAAGCAACCGTCATGGGGGATTTCTCTCTCCTATCTCTATCTTTATTGCTTTTGTAGTATAGTTTTCCCACTTTCCTAGTTGTAATAAACATTTGATTATAAAAATACATGATTGTTTCTTTGTCACTCTTTTTATTTAGCAAGTATATTAGCTAGAATTCGTCGACCTAATCTCTTTGCCTATTAAAATACCAAAAAAAAACAAAAGATAAAAATGAAATAAACAAATAAAAAGTGAAATGCGGATTTTCAAAACCAAACGTTTATCTCCCCGTGTTCGAATCGAGAATTACTTTTTCGAGTTTCGATTATAAATTTTATTTGATCGATGAATTTTCTTGTGAATCAAGCTATGAAGATGAGTTTTTGAAAATCTAATCCTTTCCAGGTGTGAATTCGACACATCATTTTGGCGCCATTGCTGAGGAGGCAACGCTCTTTGATTTTTTCTCGCGTTTTCCCACATTACTTACATATTTTCTAACCTATCTTTCTTCTTCAATTTATTATCTTGCAGGAACCTGATCGAGGAGCCGAAGGCAGTAGATTGGAGTAAAGTGCAGGTAGAGACATTTGTAAGTTTTCCCCTACTTCCCCACCCACTAGATCATTTTGCCACCTTAATAATCAAGACCTAGTCTACTTAGGTGTTTCCATGAACCCTAGGATAGAAATTGTTTGTCTTTATTATCACTCCACCTCATCTCACCCTTCTGCATATTTGAAAAAATAAAAAAAATATACTCCTCTTGTGGGATTTAACTGAAAGCTACACACTTAACACCCACAACTTCTCATCTTAAGGTGCATAATCACATTGATTCTACCACTTAATCGGAATCTGACCTGTGGAATCCGGTACACCTTAACTCAACACACAGATAAGTGAGTAGACAATTTGAATAGGTTAAACATCTTGTGTGCCTTAATCAAGTTGTGCAATAAGTCGATTGATTGAGCTGTTTGGGCCTCACCACTTAAGATAAAAGTGATTCATCAGTAGCTTGCCACTTAGGGTTGATTTTTAGGGCTGAACTAGGCACTTCACATTTTTTTTCTGATTTCTAAAGGAATACATCATCACCAGTGCTTGTAAAACCTGGAGTGTTCTATTAAACCCTGATTGAACCAACATAAGGATTAAACCCTAAAAGCTACTAAATAAGGTTAAACCCTAAATAACATATCATTAAATAACCTTGTTTACAAACCTTGGTTGTGCACGCACACACATTTGAATTGAACATTAAGGGCACAACTCATCTAAAGGGCCCATCACATTCCAAGAGCACAATCATCCCAAGCCTAATTAAAACTGAGCAAACGTTGGCCTTAAGGATTGATTCGCTCTTTGAGTCTCAGATTGAGATTTTTTTTGATTAATCTGCTTCTGCTGGTCCATCTGATATCTAGCTAGGGGAGTAGCATCAAACAACCATGGCTAGGGTTACACTAGGAACCGAAGGCGTAAGATAAAGGAAGAACCTTCTCCCCAGCCCCTCCCTCTAACTGGTTGGATTGGCCAAATAGAAGTAGACTAATTCGTTTCTATCATCTCAAGATGGGTCCTAGGAGTCTGTAGATCTATAGGCTAACCCACCTAAGGATAGGTTTGGTTGATTGTATTGCAGGGCACCTTTCTGTGTCTGTTTTCCCTCTTATTTCATTATGTATTCTTCCACATCACACTCTCATTTCCAATCCTACCCTCCTACCATCACTTATCCTCAAAATTGTTACTATCTTGACTCAACTTATGATTACCCATCTCCTAGCCAGGATAACTTTGATTGGGGATATGAATCCGAACCTCAGTGTCCAGGGCCTAACCCTGGAAAATAAGACTATGATTACTATCCTTCCTAGAGCTATAATGATTATAGATCTCCATCCTTTGATGATCAAACCAACTCATCTACAATCAGGAAGGATATGATGATTATAACATCTACCCTCCCCAGTATTCCTCTGAATATTTGTCACTTCCATTCTTTAACCAACAAGATGACCGACTATCAGGGACGGACCCAAGAATGTCAATATCTTGACTCCCCTAGAATAAACCCAAACCCACCCAACCCTAAATCGAACCATTTAGTTTAAGTGAACCAGATCCAAGATAGGGTGTTGGCTACCTTAAGGAATACCATACAATCTCTAGAAGCTCAGCCAACACCATGCACTAAAGCATTGGAGCCTATGATAAAAATGATTGATGAGCTGAATAGCTCTTTATTGGATTTGCTCCAAAATGTTAGGGCTTGGGTGAGTTTCTAATTGGGAAATTATCGAGATTAAGGATGAAATTTGTGGTTGCCTTAGTCCAATCTTGGGATGATTCTCAAGATGAACCCCCTTTAGGAAAGACAATGTCTGAACCTGCTTAAGCGCCTGTTGGGGGGTATACATGTTCTAAAAGCAAAGATGACCAGGTTGGTCTAGAGCAACCAATTCAGGATGAATCGATTGCCTCAGCTGAGATCCCAGAGCCAGGGAATGAGGAAAAATATGTCTCTATGGACCAGGAAATGACATATGATTTTGAGACATATATAATTGAGGGTTAAGAATTCTTTAATTTTGAGGGTGAGGAATCTTTAGGTGAAGTATCACTTGAGATTAAGGAAGATGATTTTAGTGAGACAAACGGGCCTGAGGAATCTGATGAATAATTTGATAGCCCAATTATTGAAGATTGTGATCTGGCTGGGGCTAACTTGGAGGATTCGAATCCTTATTTACTAGAGGATTTAATCAGTAGCCCTATTCTTCAACCACACCCCGAAGAGCTGAATGATCATACTTTTGAGATCATTGTGCCCAAGTCAATTCTGATTCAGCCACGATTTCTGGACTTGGGTAAATCATATGGGGTGAATGATATGCTAGAGGTCCCGGAGCCCGAATAATTGATGTTGGAGGATAGGAATTTGGATGTGAAGATCTGGGAAGTTAACTTCAGGGAAAGTAGGAGTTTGGATTTAAGGGTTCCTATTGACCTAAAACCACCTACTTTCTACTAGGACCCTTATGATATCATTGATATGCAACCCAAGCTTGGAATAATTGACTATCTTCCTGAGCTAAACTCTAAGTGGACACCGGAGTTGAGTGAATCAAATCTACCCATTGTTTGCCACTTTAGTCTTGGGGTGCACACCACCAAACAGCAGGCTCGGCCCCGCAAGCACAATAATCTCTGATTCTGGGTGATTTTCATCCAGAACCTGAGAACTACTCAACCCTGAGGCATGGGTCTACACCATTATCTGGTCCACGTCTGTGGACATCTTCTGTTGGTGGGTTTGAGGATTAATCTTTTGATTTTGATTCTAACTTGCAATTGTGAATTCTCCATTTCTTCCTTGTATGTAGCTAAAGCCATTAAACTTAGCGCAAGTGTATACTCTCTTCTCTCTGCGGAGCTGATCAAATTTTCACGAAATTTAAGTGATATTCTATTTATTCCACCTTTTTCATGCCTTTATTTTTACAATGAGGACATTGCATCATTTAGGCATGGGGGGTTGATAACTAATTCCTGAAATCATTTTGTTAACTCCACGAAATTTCTTTTATTTTTAATTTAAAAAAAAGAAAGAGAAAGAATTAGGAGAAGAGAGCTTAGGCATTATGCATTATTAACTTTAGGAAATGATACGATAGGACCTAAGTACTTAGACTCTTCAGGTCTTCGGGCTTAATCAGCTCGGGTGTCTACTTGAATGTGGACTTAGTCTCGAGTCCTTGCCAAGTCAATTTTATTTTAATTTGGTAAATAAATTAGGGTGATAAGTACACGACTTATCAACCTACCCTCTGATTTGAGGGGACTTTAAGTCTAACCATCTACACACTGTTTACACTAGCTCACTTTTTGACTATTTTTACAGAAATTGGGTAGCTAATGAACTGTCTAGGGTCGTATTGCTGGCAAGTTGTCATGGGTAATAGCCCATTAGTCGGTTGTCTAGAGCCCAGCTACATGACCATACTCATTCTACTACTTTTAGGTAAATCTTAGATCAGGGAAGCCACCTACTTAGAAAAAAAGAGAAAAAAGAAATGCTTACAATAAAAAGAAACAAAAGAAAAAAATAATAGAAAAAGGAGAAAATAAAAAATAAAACCACACTTCATTGCACGAGTATGGCTGCCATGTTGTCTTGGGTAACTGCCTATTGGTCGGTTGTCCAGAGCCCAGCTGACAAAAATGCACAATAATTCCCAAAACACATAGGGAAGAAGTAGGGAAGTAGAATAAACCGAGGTGATATATACTGGGTTCGCCCTTGTGTTGACCCCATAAAAAATTAAGTAGCGAGAAAGCTACCATTCGGAAAGATAAACCTTTATGCAAAAACTCTTAAAGTCACCTAGGGTTGTAGAAACCTAAAGTCCATTTTAACGGCTGCTTAGTGAGTCTTTCACTCTTTTCACATGATGCTTAGCACTTAGAGTCCTTTTCGAGTCATGGGCAGGTTGAGTAGCTATAAAAAGTTATCTCGAAGCTCTCAAACTCCAAAAGTCCAAAAAAAAAAATTAGAAAAGAAGAAAAAGTAAAAAATATATCTTTGCTTTTCAAATAAGGCAAGGACTTGGGCGGTCTGCATTCTGACAGACACCTGGGTACTATTGAGTTTTCATAGTTTAGGACCTTAGTTGAAATTTTCTATTGTTAATAAACAACTTAGGGCTAAGTGATCGAATCCTAATTCTATTTTTATACATAGCATGTAGTTTAATTTTGCTAGGGGCTAGCAAAAGATAGGCATGGGGGTATTATGTGGACACATCCATTTAGGTTAAAATGCCTATTTATGCATGTTCCTAGGCTTAGATTTGCATTCCATATTATAAATATTGCATAGCTTGCATCATTCTGCATTTAGAGTAGTTGTGTATATTTTAGGTTAATTGCATCCTTTTTGTGGTCAGGAGGAGAGATTTATTTTGGAGCCTCGGATTAACGATCCGACCGTATGGATCTGATCAGGACGATGATCGGAGTCCAGTAGCACCATATGCAGTCCGAGGAAGATCAACGACTAAGGGACTAGGTGATGTAATCTAGAGCTTCAAACAGTAAATCTGACCGCACGGATGGATTTGCGTTGACGTTCGCTGCCCAATGGTGCAAAAATTGACTCAATTCAACCTATGTAGAAGCCCCTATAGAGGAAAGAAGATGGACGGCCCAGGTCACTCCACGTGGTGCAACCCAGGCCACCCATGTGCACGCACGTGCCGCCGCACGCACATAGGAGTGCAGGTGCACGCACGCACATGGAGGCATGTAGCGTGCAAGGCAACGGCGCGCTCGGGAGTGAGGCTCGTGGGCTCCTAGCGCACGGGCGCGCGGAACAAGGGCGCATGGAGCGCGCAACAGTGGTGCTACAGTAGGGTTGCGTGAGTGGGATCTTCAGCGACATTTGCAGCGGATCTTTTGTGACGTTTATGACCGTCAGTAATTGTCTTGTATATGGATTTGATTCTTTCCTCCACTATTAAAGGACCCCTACCCCTCCTATTTTTCTTCATGTCTTCCTTTGTTCCACTCACCACCTCCAAGGCTCTAGAGAGAGCTTGTCCCAAGCCTGGGATGATCCTCTATAGTAGAATCAAATATTTTTCCCTCCCCTCATCCCCATTCGTGGAGCATCCTGCAGCCATCCTCTCACCTTCCTTCGGGAAGAAGATCCTCGTCGCAATGCCATCCTGCCCCACCCTCCATCCTTCGGCTCTATCCTCGTTCGTCCCACTCCTCACCACCTTCTTCCAGGCAACGTCAAAGTGAGTCATCCTCCAAGTGACCGTCGAGGGGGATTTCTCTCACTTATCTTTATCTTCATTGCTTTTGTAGTATAGTTTTTCTAATTTCCTAGTTGTAATAAGCATTTGATTATAAAAGTACATGATTGTTTCTCTCCCAGTCTCTCTTTTTATGTTGCAAGTAGATTAGCTAGAATTCATCGACTTGATCTCTTACCCTATTGAAATACCAAAAAAATAGCAAAAGATAAAAATGAAAAAAATAAATAAAAAGCGAAACGTCGATTTTCAAAATCAAACGTTCGCCTCCTCGTGTTCGACTCGTGACTCACTTTTTCGAGTTTCAATTATAAATTTTACTTGATGAATAGATTTTCTCGCAAATCAAACTACGACGATGGGTTTTCCAAAATCCAATCCTTTCCATGTGCGAATCCGCTACATCAGGTACCCATAAAAAATTGCAATTAAATAAATTGGAAGAATTGCGTAATTTCTCTTACGAAAACACATGAATTTGTGAAGACCGAACAAAGAAATTTCATGGTAAATATTGTTGGTAGGGCTTTTTATCAATGTTAGGGAAATGTGTTGTAGTACAATTGACAAATAGCTCTTCAACAAATAAGATTTATTACTTGAATATCTATAATGAAGTTCGAGGTCGAAAACAAGGAGCAAATTGGAATTTACACGCTAATCTTCAATTAAAATATAAATGAGCATAGTAAATGAAGCACTATAAAGATATTTTAATGAATTCTAATCTGTCACTTTAAATATTTAATGAGAAAAATGAGCATTTCAAGACTTCAAGAGACCAAAAAGATTTCTAAGACAAAATAATGGTGATTTGAATCACCAATTATTAGTCTAAGCACATATATAGCAACTACTCAACCATGTCAAATAAATGAACAGTGATCAGACATTTCATTTATCAAGTCAGATGACTTAAATTGCCTGCTACAGTGTTTTTCCTATGATCTTCAGACTTTCTTCTTCTTCTTCTTCTCTTCTGCCTTTTAGCTCTTCTCCTCTTCTCTTTTTTCCTTCCAAGCGACAAAGTGTCACACATCTACACTAAGGAGCAAAACCCACCCCTCCCCCGCTCTCTCTCTTTCCTTTCTCCTTTTCTCCTCTCAGACTAGGCTTATCGGGTATTCAGGTGTGCGTAACGGGGTCTAGGGCTACTAATTCGAAATTTAGCATGATTTGTAATTAGGATTTTTAGAGACGTAACATGCGAAATCGCATACGCTTTTAAAATTTGTAACCTAGATAGAGGAGTATCTAGGGTCATCTAAGGAGGGAAAATGTTTGCAAAATTACATCTCTTGCTTAGAAATCGAACTCAACTTTCTTTTTGGTGTTTTATATATATGACTTTTATAGGTTTTGAAATAACAGGAAAAATGCGGGTTTGTTGATAGCAAGAAAATTCTCTATACTAATCCACTACACTACTATTATAGTGACAAGTAGAGCCTCTCCCTAAGCTCACTCTAAGCACGTGGAGGCCTAAAGTAATTAGGGTGAGGGAGTGAAAAAAAGTTAAACAAGAATTCTACAAGACTATTGTTAGTCGCTCTGAATCTGGTTTTAAAAATTGTTGCATTGCAGTATAGTTCCAATTAACAAGAAAAACAAATAATATTTATACTCGAAACAAATATGAGGTCGAACACAGGGAGCAATTGGCAAAATACTTCTCAAGATTGTAATTCAAATGCAATATAAGAATTTCAAACAAGAATGATATATAAATGAAATTTGATGTCAATAATGCAAAAAGAAGAGAGGGTAAAATGGTGATTTGAACCATACAATGTTAAGCTTTGCAAGCTACTCAAAGTAACAGAACATATAAGCCAAGTAGATCTCAATTTAATCAACAGAACCAGGGTATCAACAGATATCAGATGACAGAACAGGCTCTCAGATGCCTTAACAGAGGCAAAGGCCTCTTCCTCTCTTCTCTTCAAGCCTCAGGGAGAGGCATAGGCTTTTCTCTTTTCCTCTTCCTTCTCTTCTTTCCTCAATCTCAGAGAAGGCACAACATAGGACTCAGCATGCTAGCAGAGGTAAAGGCCTCTCTCAGATCTCACAAGTGTTGAGAGGAGGGTGGCAGAGCAAAACCCCCCTCTCTCCTCAATTTTCTTTTCTCTTCTTCTTCTTTCATAACCAGTAAACCAAAGCAGACCCAGGTATCCAGGTAAATGGACCAAGCCCAGACCCACAAGGTGTGACCACGGGCAAGGGCATGCGTATGCGCTTGCGTGCGGGGACCTCACCCCTTGTGCGTGCTGAGGTGAATAGCCTGTGGTGCTTTTTCCTCTTATGTGCCTTCATGCACCCTTCTGTTTCCTATGTGGGACTAATCCCACAAGGCTTCTTCGAGCAGCTGCAGGACAACCTCCCTCACCAAATTGAAGCAGCAACAAGGCATTTTGATGCCAATTGAATGCCTGGAGATCAGCCTGGAGCATCCCCGCATGACCTGGAGGTGATGCTTCGAGCAAAAGATGCAAGAATACCTTCGTCAAGGTGTTCATGAAGCTCCGTTAATGGCACTATGGCTCGAGACCTAAAAAAGATGGATGCGGGTTAAGTGCCCCAGTCAGTACGTTCAAGAGCTTCGCCTTGGTGAGGCGAAGTCAACGGCGGTGGTTTTGTAGTGTGGCGTGGTCTGTATGGGCAGAGCGAGGTCGAAGAAGGTGTGCGTGAAGTGGGTGTGTTTCGAGGTGAAGTCAACGACAGTGGTTTTGTAGTGTGGCATGGAGTGTATGGGCAGAGAGAGGTCGAAGAAGGTGTGAGTGAAGTGGGTGTGTTTGGCGGGGTGTTTGAGAGGCCAATCCCCTCAATTACTTGAGGCATTTTTGTTGTGAGGACACTACAGAGGTTTTGGACCAGTTGGAGAAGCGGATGGAGTTGGGGAGTGGCAGAGACGCTTTGCCATAAATGCAACCAGAGGCGGAGAAGTTGAAGTGTTGGGGAAGCGGTTGGTGGTCGTGCATGTGTCGTAAGTGAGAAAGAGAGAAATAGAATGAAAGAGAGAGTAAGAGAGGGAATTAGCTAGGTGGGAGAGAGGTGGAGGCAATCGGTTTTGATCGATTGATGCCAGAGAAGGAGGGAACGACAAGGCGACGATGACGAAATAGACGGAAAATCGCCCTCCCTTTGGCTGGGAAGGGTCGCGTGGAAGAGAGGAGTTGGGTAAGCCGACCAATTTGGTTGTTGGACTGTCGGAGGAGGAGGATCGAGGGGATCGTCGGAGCAGGGGTCTATGGTGGTTGGAGGTAGATTTCTAGGGCCTTTTGACATGCAATGACTTGCTGGGGAAATGCTCAAGGCCACAGGGGTCATTTTATAGGGTTCTAGAGGGTGTTTTGGGCTTGGGAAGCTTGGAAAGCTTGCTGGAGAAAGAAATCTTAAGATACCCTAATCTCTCATGCATTCGCATGAGAGATTGGGAAAGTTTCAGAGCTTGGGAATTGGCTCAAAAGGAAGGGAATTCCTTGACGAACTTCCCTTTCAAATTTGAGAAGGATTCGTTAAGGAACAAGGAGAACTTGCCAAATTTAGGTTGCTAGAGTTTGTAAGAATAGGATTCATGGTGGCAGGGACCTGTTTGTGAAAATTATGATAAAGTTAAGGACCTTTTTGTATGGATTTTGAAAATTAAGGGCATATGTGTGATATAAAAGAATCAGACAGGACCAAATTGCAAACTAGGTCAAGATAGTCTCAGATTAGGCTCAAATTTTGCTACAAACCTAATTATGACCCAAGGAATCCAATGGTGAAGTTGAATTTTAGTTTTGACCTAGTTTGATTGGGTACATTATGCAATAACCCAAATTAGGGCAAATGTCAGTCTGAGACTCTATTTTGGGTCAAGGTAGGTTCTGATGGTTAAATTGAAGGTACCAAACCCTAGAGATTATTTTTCTATGAATTTTAAAGGGTTTAGGTGAATTTTATCCTGACTATAACCTCAATTAACTAAGCAGGTCTATTTTTAGGGTTTCAGAAGTCATTTAATTCTTAAAACACGCAAAAACCCTTTTTTATTTATATTAACCCACTTGTTGGACTTTTAAGACCATTTTATCCTTAATTACCCCTGGAAAAACCCATGGTTGTTCTGCATTCAAGATATGATGGTAAAATTATAATTTTAACCTTATTTTCTTGTATTTCCCTCAGAATGGATTTGCAGTGAATTAGGGTTCTCTGGCGGTTATGTAGGAGCATTATTCCATGATAATGACTAAATTGAGCTAGTTATGGCTCATGATGGTGTTCCCATTATTCCCCCATGCCTAGCTTTTGCTAGTCCCTTGAAAAAATCTCATGGAATTAACTCAAATTCTAGACCATGCCTTTTTATGCTCAGATTTCTCCTGTGTGCTTTCTTTTATGGATTAGGTTAGAATTCCAATAGTTAGCCTAGAGGTACTCAAGTACCAACCAAGATCCAGACTTGACCAGCTATAGCCTTAGTCTTCCACGAAAGTTTCTAAGGCCCACAAGAACTAACCTAAGGTTCGTTGAACTCCATGGTTAAAGCACCCATGCTTGTAACATGTTTTAGCCCAGGTTCAGTTTGCAATGCATTTTTGTAAGATAGAGACAGAGGAATTTTTTATTTATTTTTGGAGAGTTTTCTCTCTCTTTTCTTCTTTTATTTCTAGCTTCGGATTGGCTTTACAACATGGTCTGTATCAGATTCCTATTTCCCACCATCAACCCTCGTAGGGTCTCTAGCAATAGATGCTTCGAGATAGCACCGCCCATGGCAACTTTAAAACCTTGGCTTTCGAGATTTAGGGATAATCCTGCCCATGGCGCTCTGTAGCTAAATCCAAACCCTGGCAATTGACATTTCATGATAAAGCTGCCCATGGCATCTGAACCAGTACAAGGTGCTTACGTGCCCCCAGTAGGATATTTACATATCCTAGGGGACAAGCCCCGAGGAGACGGTATGTTATTGTGCATCTTTAAGGGTACTTTCCCGCCTCTCTGCATCGAGAACTCTTCTAAATCAACTTGTGCTGATTAGCCACTCCTAACCTAGTTAGTTTTTCAGAACAGAATTAACGCTATTGTGCGATTTTGATAATTAAGCGCACTGAACCAGATTGTGTGTGGATTAGGGTGCTTAGGTTGCCGAGTCCTGCAAACAAAGGTTAGTTAATGAGGTCGAATAGTCCCTAAGCCTTAGACCTAATACTTAAGCTTTATATTTTCCCTAACCTCTTGGGGACTATCCAGATCTTAATGGATACTTGAATTTTTAAGCCTAAAATCACAGCATAAGAGGCCTAAGATCAGTATTCATACTAATCTCTTTCGTCCCTTAGCACTTTTGTCTTTTTATTTCTTTCTTTCGATTTGGTCTAGAACTAAGTAGATTCCTTAATCTTTTACTAATTACTATCTCTTTTTTGTTTCAAATTGTGCTCCTTTTTGACATTTATATCACCTCCCCTTTCTCTCCTCCAAAATGATATGTAATTAATTCATAAAATTTCCTCCCTTCTCCATTTTTTGTTCTTTTTCATTTTTTATTTTTTTTGTTTTTTTATTTTTTGGAATATGTAATTTTTTTGATGAGACCATTTCTTGTGATGTGATTCTCATAGCATTTTGCACTTTAACACCCCCCCATGCCTACGGTTTGCAATGTCCTCATTGTAAATTAGGTGGGTTTGAATTCAGCTTAGATCGTACATTAGAATAGGTTTTGGGTGGATGGACGGGTCGGGGTGACTATTGTGGATGATTTCAAGCTCGGATATGAGTACTAGAGGTGGAGTCGACTGTTCTAATGGACGAACCCTAAAGTGCAATATGAGTTCAGCATAAGATGTGTCAAGAAGGGTTTCAGGTTTTTAAAAAGATGATGGGTTGCCTCCCATTAAGCACTGAGTTTAATGCCATCAGCCGAGCGCAATGAGCTCAGGGAGAATGGAGGGCAAAAGATACCTCAGCCAAGTTTGAGTCAATGAGTTCGACGAAAGATTTGAGTTTCTGACCATTCATGATAGAAGGTTCAGAATCAAGGCTAAGTTCACTAATTTCAATGTATTCATTTCCAATGATTCGTCTTACCAAGAATGGTCCAATCCATTTTGATATGAGTTTTCCTGGGAACAGTTTGAGTTTGGCATCAAAGAGTAGAACTTTTTGACCAGGGTAGAAAGATTTTCGCACAATGTGCTTGCCATGGAAGGCCTTAACCCGCTCTTTGTAGATATGCAAGTTCTTATACGCATCATTGCGTAATTCGTCAATCTCACTCAATTGCAACGGGCAGTGTATTCTAGCCTTCATCAGATCTAGATTGCACTTCCGTACTGCCCAATAAGCCTTGTGCTCCATCTCGACGAGAAGTTGACATGCCTTTTCTTACACTAATCTGAAGGGAGACATGCCTAATTGGGTCTTGTAAGCGGTCCTATAGGCCCACAAAGCTTCCATAAGGTGAGTAGACCAATCCTTCCTATCAGGTTGAATAGTGACTTGAAGGATCTTCTTGATTTCTCGATTCGACAGTTCTACCAGTACACTAGTCTGGGGGTGGTGTTGAACGCTCGAATTGCTACGCTAACATGTTTAGTTTTAAAAACTTGTCGTTGTAGCTTGAAAGTGAAGAATTCATGTTCAACAAATAAAATTTATACCGAAATTTGAATTCTGGCTCGAACACAGGGAGGCTATGTTGATCTATATTCGTAATTATATTTTTTCTAGAATTTTGGAAAAGCGAGATGATATAATTACAGTGAAGCTATCAGACTAAAAGGAAGAGAGAGAGAGAAAGAGAGAGAGAAAGAGAACATGCATTCAATATTTCAAAATGTTTATACAATCAAACCAAATAAAAGTTACACTAGAAAGCAGGAAATCAGCTACACTATAAAGCAGGAAAATTCTACACTAGAAAAGCTATAAAGTAGAATGGGAGAGAGAAGTTATCCTCCTCGACGATCGCTTGGAGGACGAGCTAGACGGGATGATGCCAGGACGAAGGAGGACGAAGCAGAAGAATGGGAACGGAGCAGCATGTCGTCGTCGTCGCGGGATCCACTTCCAAAGGGGGACGAAAATTTGGACTTAATCTCGCGAGGAGCATCCCCGGTGTGGGACAAGCTTCTCTTGAGCTTTGGAGAGGTAGAGAAGAGAAGGGATGATAATTTCATATGGAGGGGGTCTCCTTTTATAGTTGCAAGGAGTGGGGGCAAATTGGTCATTACATCTTTAAAACATTAAATGAGGGGTCTTTAGTGATGGATAAAACTGTTGCTAAATCCCTAACGTGGGTGTAGTGCGTGCTCCCCACGTGATGAGAGCCTCATCATGAGACATAACTAGCTCACTTTGACCCAATAAAGAAGATAAAAGCTCCTACATAACCTAGAAGAAGGCTTAACTGATGGAATAAGTGCTCTGAGAAGAAAACATGAATTAAAGGTTAAAACTGCAATTTTACCATTGCAGTACGTAAACTGGATTTCTCAGAGGCAAAACACAGGTCAAAAGGTCTAAATGAGATAAAAAGTGGGTTAAGTCAATCAGAAATGGGTTCATGTGCAATCTAGGAAGTAAATGACATGTGGTAACCCTAAAATAGACCCGCTTAATTCAACAAGGTTCCGATCAGGATAAAAATCAATTAAACCCTCTAAAAATCATGGAAAAATATCCCCTAGGGTTTAGAACACTTAATTTGGCCTTTGGAACCCAGTTTGACCTAGATTAAGGTCCTAGTTCATCAATTAACCTAATTTGGGTTTTTACGCAAAATTTCCAGTCAAAAGAGGTAAAACCTAAAATACAACTTCACCATTGGATTCCTTATGTCAAAATTAGGTTTGTACCAAAATTTGGACCTAAGGGGAGGTCATCTTGACCTACTTTGCAATTTAGTACACCCAAATCAAAATTTGGTCCCTATCTTTTGAAAAGCATAACAGAAAGCCCCCTAACTTCCTCGCCACCTTTGCAATCAGGTCCTGCCGCCATTATTAGGGTAGAATCCTGCTCCGGCAAGGATTTGAGAGGGAATCCTCTCTGATTCCTCAGAGATCCCCTCCCAGAAATGGAAGGGAGATTCTCTGAGGAATTCCCTTCCATCTGAGGCCAATCTTGATCCCTGGTGTGAACCCAATCTCTCGTGCGAATGCACGAGGGATTTGGGTATCTAAACTCTTTCCATCTCCGACGATCGACCTCAGACGATTGCGTGCCTTCCACGCCTTGAACGACTGGCCTAGTGCCTATATAAGAACCCACACCTCCGGCCGCTCATCTTCAGCTTGAGTTGGCCGAGTTTCCACCTCCAATTCATCTCCTCCTGCCCGGCCAAAATTCACAGCAAGCTCCGGCGAGCCCCCCTCCCCTCCCTCTTCGCTCTACCACAAAACCAGTGGCAGAGTTAGCTTCCTGACTCTCCTCCGCGTCGCGCAGCACCCGCGCACGCCGCCTCAGCCCCGTCGTCGCCGCCGTTCTCCCCCACTGGGCAGCATCTTCTCCGGCGACAGCAGGTACTGCTGTTCGCCTCTTCGTCCCCCTTCATCCCTGTAGTTAGGCCAAGTACCTTCTCCACATTCCCCTCTCTCTTTTTCCCTTGCTATTTTATCTACTTACCCCCCGACAGTGCCTGAACACCTCCATCTTCCTCGCCTCCGACCGACCTCCGACGAGCCGCCCACACCACTCCGCCCTCCACACGGCTCGCCAACCATCTCGTGAGCTCCACCTCACCACCAGGAATTCGTTCCACCCCTCCACTGCCACTCCAGACCTCCCCAATAACCCCCCGAACAACCCCACACATCTGGCCACAGGTTGACCTAGGCACGCACGCCTAGGCCGACCTGCGGCCTGCAGCACCGTCCACCGCCTTCACCATGCTACGGTGAAGGTCACTAGCTGGTCTGATTGGGCCGAGAGGCTCATTTTGTGTCTGACAGTGTCGACGCTCCTGCCGGCATGGACGACAGTTGAAGAAGCTCCGTAGCAGCTCTAGGCGCCAGGGTTCCCAGGCTGCAGGTGCTGCGTAGTCGTGCGAGTGTCGCGAAGTGCCCTGGTCCAGCAAGGAGCGCAAGCAGAGCCAGCAGTTGTGGGGAGGACACGCAAAGTCTGCGAGCGCGTGCGAAATCAAGGCAGAGGCTTTAGTCCCACATTGTGGAGAGACGAGGCGCCGCTGTGCCATAAATTGAATTTGTGATATTACCTTAACACCTCCGTAAGCACAGGGGTGAGGTCCCTCACCTGCCCTCACACCAGCCTCGTCTGCGGCTTGACCATGCGGATCTGGCAGGATCCGACCGACCCAATCCTTGAGCACTCCTCACGCATCACACCACCTGCAGGTGTGCCTGGTCCCGGGTACGATCCGACCTGAATATCCGTGTGCCTCTGGGAGAGCGTCCCTGAGTGAATTGTTGAGAGAGAGAGACGTGCGGGTAGAGGGAAATGGGTAGGTTTTGCTCCTGTGCAGGCAGACTGAGCGTGGAGAGACTTAGCCGCAAGGAGAAGAGAAGAAGCAGAAGAAGAAACTAAGCGAAGGAGAGACCAAGGCAGAGAAGAAGAAGAGGAAAGAAGCCTTCGCAGGATAAGAAGGAAGTGCAAGGCAGGAGCAAGCCAGAGAACGAAAGAAAGGTCAAGTGAAGACAGCAAAGATCAGAAGAAGAAGAAAGAAGGAAGGCAAGGTAGGAGAAGAAACAAGAGAAAAGATACAAAGGTAGGAAGAAGAAGCCTTCGCAAGAAAAGAAGAGAAAGAAGATCAGAAGAAGAAAAAGGGGAAATACTTTTAAGACGTCTGACCACCAGATCAGACGTCCAATTTCATATTTTTTGTCATAATTACTTTTAATGGCATACATTCATATTTGAATTAACATTTGGAGTAAATTAGAGTGTTCAATTACATTTTGATTAGTAGTAAATTCCATTTGCTCTCTGTGTTCGACCTCGGATACTCCGGTTTTCGAGTAATAAAATTCTCTATTTGTTTGAACTCTTTGTCAGCTATACTACAACGTGACATCCTTTAAAACCGCACAAAAGCGAGAGAACATTTTTGGCGCCGTTGCCGGGGAGTAATGTGCAATTTACCACTAGTCTCTACATTCTTTTTATCATATTGAACACTAACCTGCCCTACTTTGCTTTGATGTGATCTTGCAGGTACTTCATGAGAAAATCTCTCCCGGAAGTTAACCACTCCAGGACAGGTAATTTCTTTTCTTCCTTAATCATCCCCTAATCTTTGAAAGATAAAAGGAAGAAAATCAATTTAGGAATCAATTGCCTTCTTTATATAGTAATTACCATCTCTAAGGCAAAACATTTCCTGATTTTGCGAAAATTTCTGCAAATATTCTTGAAGTTGGAGTGATTTTTTTTTTAGATTCCATACCACAAATTCTTGTGCCTAATTGAAATAACGCTTAATCTCGGCGGACCACACACTTCTTGTTTATAAGTCCAAAGAGAACTTTTGAAAAAGAAAAAGAGGATTGGAAATAGAACCAAATTAGGGTTTCCACATTAGGGTCTTGAAGCGCTAGTCACACATGCCTGTATAAAAGGAAATAAACCCTCCCTCATCAGTGTGCTACCCAAGCCCTTGATTGAAGAGAGCTAAATAAGACAAACCCTAAAATTGAGCTCTAAAATCACTTGAATCTTAAAATTTTTGGACCTAATAACCTGGGAGTCAAATCAGGGTGATCTCTAGGCTCCAAACTTAGAATCGTTCTGCCATCTATAGGACAGGTCAGGTGAAGTTGACCCCTTGGGTCAACCAACATCTAAATTAGGTCACAATACCAAAAACATCTAAAGTTCAAGTGAGAACCCTAAAAGCACCTTTGAAATAAAAAGTGATAGACTTAAGAGGTCAAGGTCCCCATTCTGGTCTACCTGGAATCTCAGTGACAAGAGAGGTCGGGTGGGGGAAACCCTGTAACCCGTTGGGACGCTCTACCGTGTAGGGGTCTTTGCAGGACTCTCCCTCTCTGGCTGCCCAGGTAATTCTAAGGTGGACGATCTTCTGATCCAGGGGTCCATCCCGCCCGAACCTCCATAATCATCCAAACATCTTTGGGTGTCTTGATTGGGTCAAGAACATCTCCAGTCCCTCATCTTTTCTCTTTAGAGCACACATATACATTTTCAGTGGGACTCATTATTCAGATCTGATCGCTTCATAACACATCGTGATTCAAACTCTGATTCTACATCTTGATTCCACCACTTGATCCAAAAATGCAGCCAAAACACCTAGGACTACCAGTCGAGAAACCTGAATATCGGAGATCCATGAGAGATAAAATGATTGAGGATGCCATGAGATTTTATGAAAATGAAGAAACCTCAACAATAGTAGGAAACATTTAGGTTGATGTCCCAACAACCACAACCTTTGTCATAACTTGTGCCCAAGTACTATTAGTAGAAGCCAACAAAGGATCAACCCGTGACTTGCTCATTACTACATACATTGAGATAGAAAAATTGCACAATAGTGAATACCTTCAATGTATGACAAATCCTCGACTTTGGAAGCAACACCAAGATAGTCTTGAAAAACGGGAAGAGATAATGAGATTAATAAAACAAGTTATTGATCAGAAATACCCGTACATACCACCAACAGAGGATGAGCTATCTTGGAACAACATCGAGGATAAATCTGACCTCGGGTTTGAGGCATAAAATGGTTGTGGATTCCCAACCCAGATGGAGTATAATGCACCTGATATTGAAGAAGGTTGGGAAGCTCCAAATGCAGGAAAAGACCATGATGAGCCCATTTTAGAATCCCAAGACTCCTGCAAGTATGAGAGTAGAACTGAACCTCTCGAGGGTGTAAATTCCATCCCTTATTCTGATAAGGTGACCCTCGAAGGTTATTCAGACCTAAATTCTAGTAATTCAACCCACATCCTAAGCCTAGAACCTAGATCTGAAACATATTTTGAAGATTTCAAGGCCCCAGATGAAGAAGATCAATCTTTTAATGAAGAATATGATTTTGGGCCTCGATTTGATGAATATCCCTCGCCAACCTCCTCAGAGGAACGAATCGATTCTTGGGAAGTCATGCCAATCTACGACACTGAAACCGAGGAGTTGGACGAGTAGTGTTTCAATTGGGTCTGCCCTAATAGCTTAGAATCTGAGCCTCTACTAGATAAGGATACCCTTTTAAGCTCAGAATTAACATTTAGGCTAGATCCCAGTCAGGCTGCTGAATATACAACATATGATTTATTCTATGGTAGAACTCATGATCTGGAATCTCATTCAAACTTTGATTTTCGCAAACTCTCCGACGATCTCTAATCTGACCATAACATCGGAGAAAATCTGCCTCTTGATTATAACATGTCAATCTTCTTTGAAGCCACCTGCTCCACATATACAGAACCAATCAAAACCCGTTCCCCACCCCGACCAGCAACCGGACTCAATTTCTATTCCGATTCACCTCTCACTGAGCCATTTGCAGAAGATTCAACTCCATATCTAGACCGGGTATCGGGTACTGATCAAACCACAAATCAGGAGCCTCCATCCTTTGATCACCCCTGTAGGGATTCCACACCTTACATGGATAATTTTTCGGAACCCTACTTTGACCAGGCTGATTCGACTCAGCCTGAACCCGAGTTTTCACTTCCATATCCATCAGAACTTCACTGCATATGGTGGGTTCCGCATCTGCTGATCTACATCTATCAACCCACCAGACTTATTGGGTTCGGGCTGCATCATCAGCCCGCTGATCTTAACAAGCACCTGGTTGGACCAACTAGTCTCTTAATTAAGGTGCTTGTTTTCCAAAACTCCATTGATTTGACCACCCCCTCTCCACCCCATTTTCCGCTCGGCTGAAGGCATTAAATTTAGCACTTAACGGGAGGCAACCCATCATTCCCAAAAACAGAGACCCGTCTGGTTATCCATCTGTACTCCACGTCTATTGCACCTTGAGTCCAGCCTTAGACAGTTGATCCCACCTCTGGTACACGTATCAGAGCTTAAAATCATCCGCATCAGTCATTTTCAACCCATTCACCCACCCGATGTATCCTGTTCTAAGTCCCTGACCTCAACACTAATTCACACCCTCTGTTTACAATGAGGACATTGCAAAACTTAGGCATGGGGCGGTGATAAAGTGCATACATACAGAACCAAGAAAAAAAAAATCAGAAGGAGTCTCACACACACAAAATTTGCATATGTCAAAAACACAAAAAAATTGAAAAAAATTAAGAAAAAGAACAAAAAAATGGGGGGAGGGAGGAAATTTTGTGAGCCACATAAGCATAAGGAGGAGAAAAAGAGCAAAAATGAAGAAAGGAGCACAAAAGGAAAATGAAAAGAAATAGTCATTAGTAAAAGATTAAGGGGTTAACTGAAGTTCTAGACCGAATCAAGAAAAAGAAAAGAAAAGTGCTACAGAGATATAACAAGAGATTAGCGAGAACGCCGATCTTAGGCCTCTTGGGCTAGTATCTTTAGCTTAAAAATTCACGTATCCGTTAAAATCTTGATAATCCTCAAGAGGTTGAGGAAAATGAGAAGCTTAAGTATTAGGTCTAAGGCTTAGGAAGTATTCGACCTCGCTAACTGACCTCCGGTCTGCGGGATTCGGTAACCTAAGCACCCCAAATTCACACACAGTCTGGTTCAGTGCGCATAAACATCCAAATCACACAAAAGCATTTAATGTTCTACAAAAGTCACCTAGATTAGGAGCGGCCAATCAACACAAGTTGATTTGGACGAGTTCCCAGCGCGGAGAGGCAGGAAATTTCCCTTGAAGATGCGTAACAACATATCGTCTCCTCGGTGCTTGTCTCTTAGGATATTTAAATATCCTACTGGGGGTAGGTATGCACTCTGCTGGTTCAGATGCCATGGGCGGCAATATCACGAAATGTCGATCGCCAGGGTCTGGATTCGGCCATGGAATGCCATGGGTGGGATTATCTTGAAATCTCGAAAGCCAGGGTTCTGGGGGTTGCCATGGGCGGGATTATCTCGAAGTCTCGAAAGCCAGGAACCCTTGAGGATTGATGATGGGGACGAGGAATCCGATACAGATCGTGTTGAGAAGCTAATCCAAAGCTAGAAATAAAAAGAAAAGAGAGAGAAAAGCTCTCCAAACAAATAAATCTTCTATCTCTCTCTTACAAAAACGCACTGAAAACTGAACTAAGGCTAAAAATGTCTCAAGCACGGGTGCTTTAACCGCGGAGTCCAACAAACCCTAGGTTAGTTTTTGTGGGCCATAAAAACCTTTGCGGAGGACTGAGGCTAAAGCGGAACAGGTCCGGATTTTGGTTGGTACTTGAGTACCTCTAGGCCTATTGTCGGCATTCCTACCTAATCACAAAAGGAGAAGCACTTATCATTGTTGACAGACACTCAGGGTCTAGAATGGAAGTTAAAACTTTGAAATTTTGCTAAGGGACTAGCAAAAGCGAGGCATGGGGGTATGATGAGAGCCTCATCATGAGCCATAACTAGCTCATTTTGACCCAATAAAGAAGATAAAAGCTCCTACATAACCTAGAAGAAGGCTTAACTGAAGGAATAAGTGCTCTGAGAAGAAAACATGAATTAAAGGCTAAAACTGTAATTTTACCATTGCAGTACATAAACAGGATTTCTCAGAGGCAAAACACAGGTCAAAAGGTCTAAATGAGATAAAAAGTGGGTTGAGTTAATCAGAAATGGGTTCATGTGCAATCTAGGAAGTAAATGACATGTGGTAACCCTAAAATAGACCCGCTTAATTCAACAAGGTTTCAGTCAGGATAAAAATCAATTAAACCCTCTAAAAATCATGGAAAAATATCCCCTAAGGTTTAGAATACTTAATTTGGCCTTTGGAACCCAGTTTGACCTAGATTAGGGTCCTAGTTCATCAATTAACCTAATTTGGGTTTTTACGCAAAATGTCCAGTCAAACGAGGTCAAAACTAAAATCCAACTTCACCATTGGATTCCTTAGGTCAAAATTAGGTTTGTACCAAAATTTGGACCTAAGGGGAGGTCATCTTGACCTACTTTGCAATTTAGTACACCCAAATCATAATTTGGTCCCTATCTTTTGAAAGGCATAACAGAAAGCCCCCTAACTTCCTCGCCACCTTTGCAATCAGGTCCTACCGCCATTATTAGGGCAGAATCCTGCTCCGGCGAGGATTTGAGAGGGAATCCTCTCTGATTCCTCAGAGATCCCCTCCCAGAAATGGAAGGGAGATTCTCTGAGGAATTCCCTTCCATCTGAGGCCAATCTTGATCCTTGGTGTGAACCCAATCTCTCGTGCGAACGCACGAGGGATTTGGGTATCTAAACACTTTCCATCTCCGGTGACTGACCTCAGATGATTGCGTGCCTTCCACGCCTTGAACGACTGGCCCAGTGCCTATATAAGAACCCACACCTCCGGCCGCTCATCTTCAGCTTGAGTTGGCCGAGTTTCCACCTCCAATTCATCTCCTCCTGCCTGGCCAAAATTCCCAGCAAGCTCCGGCGAGCCCCCCTCCCCTCCCTCTTCTCTCTGCCACAAAACCAGTGGCAGAGTTAGCTTCCTGACTCTACTCCACGTCGCGCAGCACCTGCGCACGCCGCCTCAGCCCCGTCGTCGCCGCCGTTCTCCCCCACTGGGCAGCATCTTCTCTGGCGACAGCAGGTACTGCTGTTCTCCTCTCCGTCCCCCTTCATCCCTGTAGTTAGGCCAACTACCTTCTCCACATTCCCCTCTCTCTTTTTCCCTTGCTATTTTATCTACTTACCCCCCGACAGTGCCTGAACACCTCCATCTTCCTCACCTCCGACCGACCTCCGACAAGCTGCCCACACCACTCCGCCCCTCCACACGGCTCGCCAACCATCTCGTGAGCTCCGCCTCACCACCAGGAATTCGTTCCACCCCTCCACTGCCACTCCAGACCTCCCCAATAACCCCCCGAACAACCCCACACATCCGGCCACAGGTTGACCTAGGCACACACGCCTAGGCCGACCTGCGGCCTGCAGCACCGTCCACCGCCTTCACCGTGCTACAGCGAAGGTCTCTAGCTGGTCTGATTGGGCCGAGAGGCTCGTTTTGTGTCTGACAGTGTCGATGCTCCTGCCGGCATGGACGACAGTTGAAGAAGCTCCGTAGCAGCTCCAGGCGCCAGGGTTCCCAGGCTGCAGGTGCTGCGTAGTCGTGCGAGTGTCGCGAAGTGCCCTGGTCCAACAAGGAGCGCAAGCAGAGCCAGCAGCTGTGGGGAGGACACGCAAAGTCTGCGGGCGCGTGCGAAATCAGGGCAGAGGCTTTAGTCCCACATCGTGGAGAGACGAGGCGCCGCTGCGCCATAAATTGAATTTGTGATATTACCTTAATGCCTCTGTAAGCACAGGGGTGAGGTCCCAGACCTGCCCTCCCACCTGCCTCGTCTGCGGCTTGACCATGCGGATTTGGCGGGATCCGACCGACCCAATCCTTGAGCACTCCTCACGCATCACACCACCTGCCGGTGCACCTGGTCCCAGGTACGATCCGACCCGAATATCCGTGTGGCTTTGGGAGAGCATCCCTGAGTGAATTGTTGAGAGAGAGAGACGCGCGGGTAGAGGGAAATGGGTAGGTTTTGCTCCTGTGCAGGCAGACTGAGCGTGGAGAGACTTAGCCGCAAGGAGAAGAGAAGAAGCAGAAGAAGAAACTGAGCGAAGGAGAGACCAAGGCAGAGAAGAAGAAGAGGAAAGAAGCCTTCGCAGGAGAAGAAGGAAGAGCAAGGCAGGAGCAAGCCAGAGAACGAAAGAAAGGTCAAGTGAAGACAGCAAAGATCAGAAGAAGAAGAAAGAAGGAAGGCAAGGCAGGAGAAGAAATAAGAGAAAAGATACAAAGGCAGGAAGAAGAAGCCTTCGCAAGAAAAGAAGAGAAAGAAGATCAGGAGAAGAAAAAGGGGAAATACTTTTAAGACGTCTGACCACCAGATCAGACGTCCAATTTCATATTTTTTGTCGTAATTACTTTTAATGGCATACATTCATATTTGAAATAACATTTGAGTAAATTAGAGTGTTCAATTACATTTTGATTAGTAGTAAATTCCATTTGCTCCATGTGTTCGACCTCGTATACTCCGATTTTCGAGTAATAAAATTCTCTATTTGTTTGAACGCTTTGTCGGCTATACTACAACGTGACATCCTTTAAAATCGCACAAAAGCGAGAGAACACCATGCGTGCCTCCTCAGCTGCCCGCTCTCAACGCCCGCCCACGTTCATCCATCCACAGCCGTCCGATCGCGAGATCGAACGGCTTAAGATGCGCCTGACCTGCTTGCTGCATGCCCGCCCAGCGCGTATGATGGCGCGTTCCCGCCTCGCGTGAAATAGCGCATGGCCACTATTGGAAGATCTGAGCCGCCTGATGACGATCCAATGAACGCCCACGCTCGCTCGCCTGCACCCTTCTCCCCTTCGCTGTGGCTCGAACCCACGATCGCTGCTCGGGATAATGCCTTCGACCGTTGCACTACGGGGCGCGGATGGTCGAGCGGACGCTTTTAGGCGAGGCTGTCCACAGTCATTGGATCGAGATCCAGCAGCGGAGAGAGGGTAGACGCGGAGGCTTCAATGGTTGCATGCGGACATTTGGGCGACCGAGATGGCACCACATGGCGCCATCTTGGCCATCCTTCTGGATGTTGTAGATGGTGCCACGGATGTTGGATTGACTCGATTTTTGCATCTTTAGGCTGCGATCATCGATCCGAATTCATCCGTGCGGTCAGATTTGTCATTTGAAGTGCGAATTTACACCATCCTGGCCCTTGATCTTCTAGGGTTCTCCGATCACTATCTGATGCTACAGATGCCTGATTAGAGCGATCTTGGAATCATTGAACTCCAATCATCACCCTGATCACATCCTTATGGTTGGATCTTCGATCTGAGGCCCTGATAAAAAGTTTGCCCTGTCGAAGCATATAAAAGGAGACAATTAACCTCCATTTTATTCAAACTACTCTAAATGCAAGATGATGCATGTTATGCAATATTTATAGCATGCAATGCAATCCTATGCTTAAGAACATGCATAAATAGACATCTTAAGTAGTGAAAATATGTTTACATCATACCCCCATGCCTATCTTTTGCTAGTCCCTAGAGAAAACTATATGCTATTTATAAAAGAATTAGGTTGGATTATTTGGGCCTGAGTTATTTTCAATCATTAAGAAATTGTCTACTTAGGATCTGAACTTTCAAAGACACAACAATGCCCGAGTATCTGCCAAAATGCAGACTGCCTCAAGCCCTTGCCTTATTCAAAGAAAATTTCCTCTTTTCTAATTTTTTTTGGATTTGTAAATTTTAGGGTTTAAGAGTGGCTTTCTACGGCCATTCAATTCACCCAAGATTTGATGAGAACCCTAAGTTTTAAGCATCTTATTGTGATTGTGATAGACTCGTTGATCGGCAATTAAAACGGACTTCAGATTTCTACACCTCTAGGTGACCTAAAAAGAATTCTGCCTAAAGGTGTATCTTTACAACCGGTAGCTTTCTCCCTACTTTTATTTTTTTTATGGGGTCAACACAAGGGTGAATCCAGTGTATATCTCCTCAGTTTATTCTACTTCTCTGCTTCTTCCTAAGTGTTTTGAGAATTTTTTTAGTGCATTTACTAAGCTCGGTTCTGGACAACCGGTCGATAAGCTGTTACCACCGACAACTTGCCAGCCATACTCGTGCAGCGAAGTGTGGCTTATTTATTTTTTTTTTCTTTTCTCCTTTTCTTTTTGAGTTTTTTTTTTTTAAGTAGGTGGCTTCCTGGTCTAAGATTTACCTAAGGGTAGGAGAAAGAGAAAGGTCCAGTGACTGGGCTCTAGACAACCTACCTATGTGCTGTTACCCACGATAACTTGTCAGCCATATCACCCTAGAAGGTTCATTAGCTACCCAATTTCCATTAGAATCGCTGAACAATGAGTCAGTGCAAAGAAAGTGTGTAGATGTTTAAAATTCAGAAATTCCCTCAAATCAGAGGGTGGGTTAATAAGTCATGTACTTATCACCCAAACTTCTTTTATTCCAATTACGATAGAATTAAGATGGCAAGGACTCGAAAGACAAATCCACATTTTAGTGGATACAAGGGCTAATTAAGTCCAAAGACCTAAAGGGTGTTTGTGTTCAGATCCTAATGTAAAATTTCTTAGGATTGAAAAGTCCTAATGTCCGACTAATCCTTCCTAATTTTGATTTTTTTTATAAATAAGAAGAGAGAAATAATTTATATGAATTTCACAAAGCTAACCAAATAATTCAAAAATGAATCCATCCCCCCATGCCTAGCTGATGCAATGTCCTCATTGAAAAAGAGACATGAAAGAAAGGGTAGAATATGAAAGATGTCACCTGAATATGAAGCTCGTATCAGCCTTGTGTCATATGTACAACTACTAAGTTTAATGCTGTCAGCTAGGCGAAGTCCAGCCAAAGAAGTCACAGAATGGCTAGAGCAACAGTGTCTGAGACAGGTTCTGGAAGAATACGGTCAACAACAGGCTTCAGACGTTGACTATTGACTTTAAAGGTGTTACCCGTCTTTGGGTCAGAAATCTGAACGGCACCATTTGGAAAAATCTGATCAATTATGAATGGGCCATTCCATTTAGATCTAAGTTTGCCAGGAAAGAGCTTAAGTTTAGAATCAAATAACTAGACCTTCTGGTTTGGCTCAAAGCTCTTGCGGGAAATCAATTGATCATGTAGAGCTTTGGTCTGAGCCTTGTAGATCTTGGCATTCTCATAAGCATCATTTCTAAGCTCCTCCAACTCAGATAGTTGGAGTTTCTTAGTCTTCCCAGCTAGATTCAGATCTAAATTGCGTTGTTTAATTGCCCAGAATGTCCTGTGTTCAATCTCTACGGGTAGATGGCACACCTTTCCATACACCAAACGGAATGGAGACATGCCGATGGTCATTTTATATGCCGTATAGTAGGCCCAAAGAGCATCCTCACGCTTTTGAGTCTAATCCTTGCGATCAGGCCTAACCATTTTTTCCAGAATGTTCTTGATCTCTCGATTGGAGATCTTCGCTTGTCCATTTGTCTGGGGATGGTAAGGTGTGAAAATTCGATGATAAACCCCATATTTGGCCAATAAATTCTGGAATTGGGCATTAGTAAAATGAGTGCCACCATCACTGATGATAGCCCTTGGATTCCCGAACCTACTGAAGATATTTTTCTTGACAAAATTGATGACCACCTTGTGGTCATTAGTTCGGGTGGGAATCACCTCAATCCATTTGGACACATAATCAACAGCAACAAGATTGTACTGATGTCCGAATGAAGGGATAAAGGGTCCCATGAAATTGATGCCCCAAACATCAACAATTTCGACAGGAAGAATATGGTTTGGGGGCATCATGTCTCTCTTAGTTATGCTCCCGAGTGCCTGACATCGAGAACATGACCTTGAGAAATCCTGGGCATCCTTGAATAAAGATGGCCAATAGAAGCCAGATTGCAAGATTTTTGTAGCCGTCTTTTTCCTAGAGAAATGTTCACCACACCCAGATGCATGGCAGAACTCGAGTATACTGTTGAATTCATTCTCTGGAATACATCGACAAATAATCTGATTAGAGCCGATGCGATACAGTTCAGGGTCCTCCCAAAAGTAGTATTTGGCCTCAGATTTGAGTCTATCCCGTTGTTGCTTGGTCTAATCTTGGGGGATTTGACCAACGGCCAAATAGTTAACAATGTCAGCAAACCATGGGGTGTGGACACCTAAAACTGTAAGAATAGTTTCGTCCAGAAAAGTGTCAACAATCGGAATGTCCGGACAAGAAGAATCACCTAAGAGTCTCGACAAATGATCTGCTGGACTTACGCTTTTGTGTACATAATTCCTTTAAAAATCTTGCATAAGCCGGTATGTGCTTGATAGCATCAAGGAGCGGAATATTGATCTCAACATTCTTAAATAGATTCAGAAGCTCCTCATTGCTATCAACAGACTTCTTCTTTGATTTGGTCAAGGATTCAGGAAAAGGAACATGAGTCAGATCTTTGGAATCAGGTTTCTGAGCCTTGATTTCTCCTCTAGAATTCTCCTCTCTCTCCTCAGGTTCTTCAGGATTCCAAAGATCAGAATAGTGTGGTTGTGGATCCTGAGTCTTCTTACCACTCCTCAAAGTGACAGAATTTGCAGATGCGTAAGAATTTGGGTCTTGGGGAGGGTTAGGAAAGATTGGAGGGGCTTGATTGACCATGAATTGTTGATTTGCAGAAGAAGAAGACAAGGAACCTTGCTCAACCACCTGAGCATGTGTGTGCGGGTCCCTCTGATTTTCGTACCCTTAGGCTTGATTGCCCAAATTCATAATATTTTGTGGGTTGGGTATGGGTTGGGATGGTAGAGATCTGGGTTGACGAGAGTTAGCAATGAGCCCGGATTGCAAGTTGTCCAGCGAATTTTTCATTTGCTGCATGAGCTGGAGCATAGATCCTTGCATCTCTACCATTTGACGGTTCAAATCAGCCTGCCCTACAGGTTGATGGGCATTCCAAGCTGGCTGATTGACCTGATTCAGAGGCAACTGAGTATATACTTGACCCTGACACATTGGTCATTGTGGAGCATAATTGCCGGGTCGGAATTGGGTCTGTTGCCCTGGATTTTTCCAAGAGAAGTTAGGGTGGTTTCTCCAACCTGGATTATAGGCATTCGAGTAGGGGTTGGATCTAACATTCTCTTGTACAGTGCAGACATCCTCATAAGGTGAGGATGGAGAAAAAGAAAGGGAAGGATCAGAAAAACTGAAATCAAAGGCTCCAGTTTGGAACCCGTGGGGTTACGAAAAATGCTGACTCACAGGTTGAGCCGCATCGAGTTGATCACGAACTCCCATCTAGAAGGAGCTCGTGAGGAATGGAATCCCAAATTTTGGGATTGAGTGGATCGAGAGTTGTTCATAGAATTGCCAGCCATCCACTCTTCCATTCTTTTATCAACCAAGTCCACCTTATCAAGTTTATTACAAATCAATTCCATATCAAATGAATGAGAGTCATGGACTTCATTGACATTTGATCTAGGCTGCTGGATCGGTTAAAAGTATCCATGGAGGCATGATTAATTGAATTCTCACTCATTTCCTCAAATAAATCGTGTGCACTATCTGCATCTTTATTTAGGAAATTGCCTCCGCAAGAAGCGTCCACATGATTTCTGAGTTGCTCAGTCAACCCATGATAGAAGATTTGCACGAGTTGCCATTTCGGCACCTCGTGGTGTGGACACCTCTGCAATAAGTCCTGGAATCGCTCCCAGGCCACATGAAACTGCTCCCCCGGTCGCTGGGTAAAGGTAGTGATTGCCCATCTCAAAGCATTGGTACGACCGACTGGGAAGAATTTCGTCAGAAAGGCCGATTTCAACTCATTCCAAGTTGTAATTGGTCTTCCTATTGTCCTATACTAATGCGTGGCCTTATCCCTAAGAGAGTGGGGGAAGAGCCTCATGATCATTTGCTCCTCATTTACGTTTTGAGCCTTGGTGGTCTGGACCAAAGTGGTCAAGTCCTCCAAGTGCTGAAACGGATCTTCGGAGCCAAGCCCATGATAATGTTTAACCAAGCTTAACACTTGGGGATTGATTTCAATGTCACCGGCTGGAATCTGGACATCGGGACGTTCCCCGTAATTTGAAGGATCATAAAAATCCTTCAAGGGCTAAGCACCCTGCATTCTCTGGAACCATTCCTGCATTCTTTGCATTTGTTCCAGCTGCCTTCGAAATTCTTCCTGTGGATTTCCAAGCAGAGGAGGCTGTTGTTCGGCCATGGGATCAAATTGACCAAAATTTAATTTGCGCCTCCTAGAATGTTCTAATGGTCCTTCCAATCGGGGATTCAATGACCGACTTACCAACATAAACTAGGAGGAGGTCGGAAAGACTATGGATAGGATCTACTGACTCCTAATTATCTACTGACTAGGGTTGGAAGGACTGGGGATAGGGTCGGAACCCTGCAGCACAAAAAAATAAGGCTGTCCTTAAGTGGGGTAGCCTAAGGATCTACTGACTCCCAAAACCTGCCTTAAGACTGCAAATGATTTACTCTACTTGCGTCTGTTTAATCCAACTAGTTAGAAGGAGGGACTGGGGAGAAGGTTCTTCCTTCGGCTTTCGCCTTCGGTTCCTAGTGTACCCCTCAACCGCAGTCGTTTGACGCTGCTCCCCTAGCTAGACATCAGATTAATCAGTATAAGTAGGTTAATCAAAAACAATCTCAGACTAGGCCTTGAAGAGTGAATCAGACCTTAAGGCCAACGTCAACTCAATTTTATTAAGGCCTGGGATTGTGGTGCTTATGGAATGTGATGGGTCCTTAAAATGGGTTGTGCCCTTAATGATTATTGAGATCTGTGTAAGTGTGTGCACAACCAGGGTTTTCAAGCAAGATTATTTATAATGCGTGAATTTTAATGTTCAAATCTTGCTTAAGCAGCTTTTAGGGTTTCAAATTGGGTGAATTGCAATCAAGTTTCTAGGCAAACCAAGTTGTAAAACACGGGTGAAAATTATTTTCCTTTAAAATCAGAAAGAAAGTGGAGTGCCTAGAATATACCTAGATTGAAAATCCTAAGGAGGAGCTACTTGATGAGTTGGTTTTAAATAGAGTGGTGCGGCCCAAACAACTCAAACAATTGGCCACAATTGCACCACTAAGTTAGGCACTCAAAGATGGTTAACCTAGAATGATTTCTACTCTGTTATGTGTTTCTTTGTGTGTACCAGTTCCACAGATCAGAACCCGGTTGAGTAGAAACAAATCAAGTTGATTAAGTGCCTTGAATGTGGGTGTGTGTTGTGTGTTTGTTGAAAATTACCCCACAAGATTATCTTTTTGTTATTTTTTTTATGAATGAGGGTGGAATGAATGTGAGTGGAAATTCAAACAACCAAACTATTCCTAGGATTTATGCAAACACCTAGGTTAATTGGAATTTAGATTTAATGTGGCGAATGAAATCTATGCAGGGGGAAAGAATGGGGAGCATTTACAGTTGTCTTCAACTGCACTTTACTCCAGTCTATCGCTTGTTGATTCCTTGATGGAGGTCTCTGCAAAACAATAGACACAAGAGAAAGCAAGTTAGAAAATAATAAAGTCTAAGAAATGCGAAGAAAAGATCAGAAATCATTGCCTCCCCGGCAACGGCGCGAAAATGTTGAACGCTCGAATTGCTACACTAACGTGTTTAGTTTTAAAACATTGTCGTTGTCACTTGAAAGCAAAGAATTCATGTTCAACAAATAAAATTTATACCGAAATTTGAATTTCGGGTCGAACACAGGGAGGCTACGTCGATCTATATTTGCAACTATAATTTTTTTAGAATTTTTGAAAAGTGAGACGATATAATTACAATGAAGCTATCAGACTAAAAGGAAGAGAGAGAGAGAGAGAGAGAGAACATGCATTCAATATTTCAAAATGTTTATATAATCAAACCAAATAAAAGTTATACTAGAAAGCGGGAAATCAGCTACACTATAAAGCAGGAAAATTCTACACTAGAAAAGCTGTAAAGAAGAATGGGAGAGTGAAGTTATCCTCCTCAACGATCGCTTGGAGGATGAGCTGGACAGGACGACGCCTGGACGAAGGAGGACGAAGCAGGACGAAGGAGGACGAAGCAGAAGAACCGGAATGGAGCAGCATGCCATCGTCGTCGCAGGATCCACTTCCAAAGGGGAATGGAAATTTGGACTTTATCTTGCGAGGAGCATCCCGGGTGTGGGATAAGCTTCTCTTGAGCTTTGGAAGGGTAGAGAAGAGAAGGAAGGGATGAGAATTTCGTATGGAGGGGGTCTCCTTTTATAGTTGCAAGAAGTGGCGGCAAATTGGTCATTACATCTTTAAAACATTAAATGAGGGGTCTTTAGTGATGGATAAAACCGTCGCTAAAGCCCCAACGTGGGTGTAGTAGGTGCTCCCCACGCGTACCTCCTTAGCTGCCCACTCTCAATGCCTGCCCACGTTCATCCATCCACAGCCGTCCGATCTCCACAGCCGTCCGATCACGAGATCGGACGGCTTAAGATGCACCTGACCCGCTCGCTGCGGGCCCGCCCAGCGCGTACGATGGCGCGTTCCCACCTCCCGTGAAATAGTGTGTGGCCACTATTGGAAGATCTGAGCCGCCCGATGATGATCCAATGCACGCCTGCGCTCGCTCGCCCGCGCCCTTCTCCCCTTCACTGTGGCTTGAACCCGCGGCCGCTGCTCGCGATAGCGCCTTCAACCGCTGCGCTACGGGGTGCGGATGGTCGAGTGGACGCTTTTAGGTGCGACTGTCCACTGCTGTTGGATCGAGATCCAACGGCGGAGAGAGGGCATATGCGGAGGCTTCAATGGTTGCATGCGAGCATTTGGGCAGTCGAGATGGCACCACGTGGCGCCATCTTGGCTGTCCATACATGGTGCCACGGATGTCTGATTGACTCGATTTTTGCATCTTTAGACTGGGATCGTCGATCCGAATTCATCCGTGCGGTCGAATTTGTCATTTGAAGTGTGGATTTACACCATCCTGGCCCTTGATCTTCTAGGGTTCCCTGGTCACTATCTGATGCTACAGATGCCTGATTAAGGCGATCTTGGAGTCGTTGAACTCCAATCATCACCCTGATCACATCCGTATGGTTGGATCTTCGATCTGAGGCCCCGATAAAAAGTTTTCCCTGTCGAAGCACATAAAAGGAGACAATTAACCTTCATTTTATTCAAACTACTCTAAATGCAAGATGATGCATGTTATGCAATATTTATAGCATGCAATGCAATCCTATGCTTAAGAACATGCATAAATAGACATCTTAAGTAGTGTAAATATGTTTACATCAGGTGGTAAGGAGTTGAGATTCGATGTGACACCCCGTACTTTTTCATCAAGGACTAGAAGTGCACATTGTTGAAATGAGACTCGCCATCGCTGATGATGGCCTTAGGAACCCCAAATCTGGTAAAGATGTTCTCCTGGATAAATCGAAGGATAACTTTATGATCACTAGTTCTCGTGGGGATGGCTTCGATCCATTTATAGACATAATCAATAGCTAGTAAAATGTACTTGAAGCCGTTAGATCCGAGAAAGGGTCCCATGAAATCGATTCCCCATATGTCAAAGATTTTGCACACAATAATTGGGTTCAAGGGCATCATATCCCGCGAGCCCATGTTGTCGAGGGTCAGACAACTAGCGCATGCCCTACAATACGTCTGTGCGTCTTTGAACAAAGTGGGCCTAAAGAACCCACACTGGAGAATTTTTGCTGTGGTTTTACGCCTAGAGAAATGGCCACCATAGGCCTAGTCATGATAGAACAAGATCACGTCATTGACCTCGTCGTCAAGAATGCATCTCTGGATCACCTGATGTATGGTTCCTCCCAAATATAGTACTTAACCTCGACAATAAATCTGTCCTGCCTAGAAGTCGCTCAATTTGGTAGGACTTTCCCCATAACCAAGTAGTTTACAATATCAGTAAACCATGGGAGACCATAAATGGCTAGCTGGTGCTCGTCCAAAAAGTGCTCGGTGATCGGACAAGACAGGTCTATGATTGAAGAAGGAAGATGGGACAAATGGCTAGCTACCACATTCTATTTTCCCACTTTATCGTGAATCTCAAGATAGAATTCTTGCAATAGAAATATCTAGCGGATTAGTTGAGGTTTCGCATCCTTCTTCACGAGGAGATGTCTCACTGCAGTGTGATCTGAGTATATGATAACACGGGAACCCAAAAGATAAGATCTGAATTTTTCCAGGCCAAATACTATAGCTAACAACCCTTTCTCAGTAACTATGTAGTTATGCTGAACCTTGTCAAGTGTCTTGCTAGCATAGTAGATGACCACAGGTTTCCCGTCTATTTTCTGCCCAAGTTTGCATCCACAGCATAATCAGATGCATCGCACATGATCTAAAAGGGTTGAGACCAATCAGGGGACTACAGGATAGGTACTTCGGTAACTCGATCACGTAGGATCTCAAATGCTTGAGTGAACTCCTCGGTGATTTCGAAGGGCGCATCCTTAAATAGGAGATTAGTTAGGGGGTGCACGATTTTCGAAAAATCGGGAATGAATCGATGGTAAAAATAGACGTGCACTAGAAATGATCAGATGTCCTTGATCGAACTAGGCATAGGGAGTTTGGAAATTAGATTCACCATGGCTCAATCAACCTGGATGCCTTCTTTAGAGATGAGATGTCCCAGGACAATTCCCTCAGGTACCATGAAGTGGCACTTTTCCCAGGAAAGAACTAAGTTCACGTCGATGCACCGCCTGAGGATTTGGACCAAGTGCAAGAGGCAATCATCAAAAGATTCTCCAAATACCGAGAAGTCATCCACAAAGACTTCAAGGTATTCACCTACCATATCTGAGAATATGGAAAGCATGCACTGCTGAAAAGTAACGGGTGTGTTGCAGAGATCGAATGACAACCTTCGGAATGCATACGTCCTAGAGGGGTAGTTGCAGGTGGTCTTTTCTTGGTCCTCAGGATGGATTATGACTTGGTTATAACCGAAGTGCCCATCCAAGAAGTAGAAGAATCGATTTCCCTCTAATTTCTCGAGTATCTGATCAATGAATGGTAGTGGGAAATGATCTTTCTTTGTGGAGGAATTAAGTTTTCTATAATCAATACAGACTATGCACGAGTTCGCTATAGAGTTGGTATGGTTTCTCCAGTTTCAGTCGTGATGACGGTGAGCCCTGCCTTCTTAGGAACAACTTGGATTGGACTCACCCACCGACTGTCGGAGATCGGGTAGATGATTCCTGCATCTAACCACTTGATGATCTCCTTTTTCACGACATTCTATAGATTTGGATTTAGGCGTCTCTGCATTTCACGGGATGGTCGTGAGCCCTCTTCAATATAGATGTCATGTGTGCAATATGAGGTGCTGATGCCAGTCAGATCATTGAGAGTCCATCAAATGGCTCTTCGATGCTACTAGAGAATAGAAATTAGGTGTTTTTCCTGATCAGGTGTGAGTCAGGAGTTGATAATCACATGAAATGTCTGATTGGAACACAAAAAGATGCATTTGAGATGGTCAGGGAGGGGTTTCAATTCCAAAACAAGATTATCAGCAGCAGCAGGTGGTTCAGGGTGGGTGTCAGGAGCAAAGGAAGGAACTATGGGTGTGTCTAGGTTAGGTTCAGGCTCCTTAAATTGTGAGTTTTGATCTTCTTATGGTTGATCAGAAATATTAGGGTTTTCCTCGATACATAGATCTTCAACCACAGCCTCGATATCACAGATTTGTTTTATAACCCTGCAATTAATTCCTTACTGAGCCTTAAAGATATTGATCTTTAGCATCTTGCTCCTAAATTTTAACTCAATTTGGCCCTCCTCACAATTAATATTGGCCCTAGCAGTGGCCAGTAAGGGTCTCCCTAATATGATCGGTGTATTCTTCAAGTTCTTAGAAGCATCCATGTCTAAGACATTGAAATCCATGGGAAAGTAGAAATCATGTACCCTAACTATGACATCCTTGAGAATTCCTTTTAGTGACTTAATAGATCGATCTGCTAACTGCAAAGTCATCTCTGTCAGTTTAAGCTCAGATTCCTTAAAGTAGTCTAGTAGGGATGTAGGTATCAAATTTATGGAAGCTCCTAGGTCTAGTAAGGTTCGATCAAACTGTACATCACCAATAGCATAGGAGATCAGAGGAGTGTCTGGATCTTTTTCCTTAGGTGGGAGTTTGCTCAAAATGATGGAGCTGACTTGCTCCAACAATATGATTGGGTTCCCACCTTTGGTTCGTGGCTTATGCTTAGGTTTACACATGTATTTCAGGAATCACGCGTAAGCCGGTACGTGGTGTATTGCATCCATCAAGGGGATGTTTATTTGGACCTACTCAAAGAGCTTGACCAGGTCCTCCTCAAGTGCCACGGGTTGGGGTTTCCTTTTTCCTTTGGTCAAGCCCTCCGGAAATGGAACTTTCGTAGGTTCCTCTAGAATGGGTCCAGGTTCTCAATATGGGATAGGGGTATCCTGGATGACTATCCTAGGGTTTGGGTTTGCATTACTAGGCTAGGAGTGGCTTGGATAAGGTGGGTCTTGTGTTGCTTTGCCACTACAATTAGTAATAGAATTTAGTCCTACCTGGTTCTGGGTTGGTGTGGGAAAAAGAGGTGATTGTTGTTGATAACTTGCATATGATGTTTAAGCCTCCATCCCATTAGGTGATGGAGCAGAAGGGGCCTAATAAACAAAGTGAGCTTGGCCCTGATTTGGATTCATAATGCGCCTCTAGTTCGGCACGTTATTCGGATTAGGCAGAGGTTGTGAAGGAAGTGCACCAGGTTGGCGGGGATATGCCATTTGGATGAGTTGATTGCAAACCTCTGTGATCTCGTCTTTGTGCTATTTTTACATAGTCGCATTAGTTTTTTGAATGTTAGCTGGAGTCTGAAGGATAAGAGTCATCTGATCTTCGTGAGTCTGCCTGGATTGATAAGTTGGGTTGGGCCGCGGCTGAGACAGCTTATATGGATGAGGAGCTTGTGGTCGGGGCTGATATTGAGGTCTTTGATTTTGGTTGCTCCCTAACCATGTGAAATTAGGATGATTACACCATCCAGGGTTGTAGGTGTTTAAGAATGGATCATTCTAGATGGCGTTGAGGTCCTCGTAGGTCTGAGGAGCTTCGGAAAAGTCAGAATATGAGGGTTCAGAGTTCTCCCAACTAGGATAAGAATGTCTAGAGTTTCCTCCGAAGTCTGAATCAGACGAGGGTGGATACGGGTCCATCCCTTGAGAAGATCGGTGGTAGATGTCATGCATAGCCTCCCAGACAAAGGGCGGTTGCTCATTGCAAGTGTCAAGTTAGCTCATCCACCTTCTTCTTAATAATAAAGACCTTGTTTAGGTGACTGAGCATCAGTTCCAAGTCGATGAAGGAGGACAGGCCCTGCTTCTCATGTGCTTGATGCATGTCTTTCACTCAACTCAGTAATTAAGTTAATTTCACTTAATTAAGAGTAAAAAAAGTCACTTAGGTTAACTTGAAATTGTGTCGGTTGTGTAGTATAGGGTCAAATTAACCTAACATTTTAGAAATTTTTACTGGTTGAGTCCAGGTCGTTCGCTGGGAGTATAATCTTTTCTACATTCACCAATTTTCTTTTATTTCCTTCATAAGTTTAGGAGGTATAATTAAGTTGATTTTAAAACATGAATTTTGCCAAAATATTTAAACTATAAAGAATATACAAAATTCCATATGAAAAACATATTTACTCAAAATGATCTACTTTATTAACAAGTAAACATGTTAGTTTTTCGATTTTATTTCAAAAGAAATTAAGGCAATAAAAGTTGTTCTATTAAAACATGCCTTTTTACAATTAAAACAAATTCAAAAAGTAATTAAAATGATGCAAGAAAAATAATATCCTTTCTTTACTTCTTCAGGCTCTCTCTTCTTCTTTCTTTCTTTTATTTTCTTCTCTCTCTCAAGCTCTCTTTCTTACCTCTTTTCTATTATTCCTGCCTTTTTCTCTTCCCTTAGTCTTCTCTTGTTCTTCCCTTAGTACCTGTTCGTTAACACTTCTTAGCGCTTGTTCTCCTCCTTTCCTTGGCCTTCAGCACTTAGCTTAACAACCATTGGCTTCTCTTTCAATTTCCCTAGACTTTCAGCTGAACTAGGTTTTTTTACTTTTTAACCAAAAATTATTTTATTTGCGGCGAGGACCTTTCGAGTATACACATCACCTTGAGACCAGGGTGGGACCAGACCCTACTCAGTCCTCACCTAATCTCAATTAGGTTCGATTTCGGTTTATTTCATTTTGGTTCATAGTCTCGAGCCCATCCAGCTCAACCAGCCTCCTAAGCCTCGCTCACACTCACTCGGGCGCACACCTGCAGGCACACAAGCACATGCTCAGAATGTTCAAAATGCTCAGATAATCAGATCGGTAAATGGTGCGCCGAGCTCTGATGACTGAAGAGCCCATGTAATAAAATTGTTTTATCCCCATGCGCGCGCTCAGAAACTAACGATGTGGGACTATCGTAACCCCTCCTAGACCCAACTTTAAATGATCATATCTCCCAGCTCAGAGCTTCATTTCAAGTGATTTAAAGTTTGTTAGAAAGCTATAAGATAGATCTACACAATTGCAGGTTCAATTTAAGGTTTAGATGATATTTTTCTCTTCAATTTGAAGGATAAAATTAGGGGTTCCTATGGGCTATTACTTCCTGGAAATGGTAATTATGTCTACAGAGTCCTTAGATGGACTTTTCTCTCTTATTTAAAGGTCTGTACAGGTTCTACAAATTATTCCGCATCTATTAGTGTAGTCTCTAAGCTCTCAAAACCTTCAGGACCAGCAGAGAAGCTTAAAGCTTCTCTAAAAGCTTCAGAGATTGAAATTTCATATTTTTATATGTGCAACAGAAACTTAAAAATGTTTCTAATTGATTTAAACTAGTTCTAAGGGTTGTAATTGACTTATCTAGGCAGGATTTAGAATTAAAACTCATCAAAATGCTTCTGCTATTAGTTTGGGTTTGAAAGTAACCGAAATTGACAGAGTTCAAATTCTCACACAATTATTCACCTGAGCTCACTTAATTCTCTCTCAGATCATTCAACAAGATCTCAGAATCCATTTAATCTCATCAATTCCTCAGATTGAGCTCAGATTCAGAATATCAAACTCAGTTTGACTGTGGAGGCACAAAAATTTGACTTTCTGTTAAAAACTTCTCCATAGGAAATTAAAGCCTCGAATAAAGTATTCTCAACCTCAGGAACTTATTAAGATCTTCAGATAAGTGTTCTGACTCATATTCCTAGGGTTTCAGGTTCGCTACCTGAGGTTCAAAATAACTTTGTTCATTAGAGGAAATCAGAGGTTGTTACAGTGGAATGAGGTCATGAACAGCTTCAGTGCATCGCATTGAAGCTTCTAGGATCCTTAAATGCTTCTTAAATTTCTCTGTCAGACTTCTCCAACTCCACCGGAGTTGGAGAAGATGAAGTCATATCCCAAACTCCAGACACTTAATCCTCAGAGCAATTAGTGATCCATTTAATATCATTCTGGAGCTTCTCAACGAATTCTAGAGGCTGAAGTACAAATTTGGCTTGCCGGAGCTCGCTGGAGCTCCAGTGAGTCCAGAAAATATGTAATCTGTGTATAGATTGTGAAAACTTATCATTTTAAATCTAAAAAGGATCCTGAGGTTGCAAGGAACCTCAGTATCACATTTAATTCCTCATTATTTCTTTAAATGTAGATTTGACAGTAAAATCGTTTCTTTAAAAATCTAATTTGAATTAAGCTCAGGACTTGTTTAACCACTCAATTGAGAGGTTAAAACAAGTCAACAGATAATAGTAGTCATAAGTATATAGTCAATTAATAGTTTGAACTGCTCCTGAGCTGCCATTGACAGCGAGCTCAGGAGCTTAATTAAGATTGGGCGTTTAATTTATATGTGGTAATTATATGTATTATAGTGTATATTAGGGTTCATAAGTGGTGAATAGATGATGAAGAACCTAGTGGAGGTGAAATTAAGTCGACTACTGTCGCCATGGATAGTGACAGTAGTTGGTGGAGGTGAAATGTGAATTAGGTGATTAGATGATCAATTAAACGATTAAATGTGCTAGAAGTGATTGTGAGGGTTAAAGGAAGGTGGACAGTGAGTTAAAAAGACAAGATTAAAGCTCTGGCGAGCTCAAGGAACTCGCCGGAGTCAAAGAAGATGAACACTGAAATTCTAAAATTACAACTATTCTAACTAACTACCTAACTAAGCTAACCTACTCCTACTCCTAATCTACTGTTAACTGGATGAAGGGGTCAATAGGGTTCCGCCGAAGGTTCATAGTGGACGACAAAACCAGAGGGTGGAAGAAAGATCTCCGGCGGGCGGATTTGAGGTGGAGCGAAGGATTCCTTTGGTTAGTGCCTGTGTCAAAGACGCGAAAGGCCATGGCGGATCTCCTCGGCTGATCAAGATGAATGGAGGAAGTCGGAAAGTGAAATGGAAAGTCGTCAGAGTTTTGGATGAATAGCCTATTGGGTCAGCTACAGTGTTAGAAGAGGGAAGGGAGCCAACTTGAGTGAAATTTGAGGGGTAGGGGGGTATTTATAGTAGTTGGCGGCGAAGAGAATGGCGGGGTCTGGCCGAAGAAGGAGCTTGAGGAGCTTAACCTCCATCATCGTCTCCGACAACGGTGAGGTTATCTCCCACTGAAAAATAGTATTTTCAGTTAATCCAGACCGGTGGATCAAGAGGAGGTGGTGAGCGCAAACTGCAAGTGTTTGGACAAAGAAGGTTGATGTCGGCAGGGAGGTGATCATGCGGTGGCGTGACTATCTGCCGCCAGCCGTTCATTTAGCTGAAGAAGAAGAAGATGATGAAAAGGGACTTAACTGTAATGAATCTTAAGGACCTATGTGAGAAATAAGGACCCGATTGTAATGAATTTTAAGGACCAAAATGTAAACTCAGGTTTTGAAGGTTTATTTTAATTTAGACCTTTTTCAACTTTTATATATGTTAGTAAGTAAGGTAAAAATTATGTTTTCACCTTGAATTTACATTTTTGACCTTTTTAGATTAATTTATTAGATTAAGTAAAATTACTTAAGTTGTTATATACTTAAGTATACATTAAGTTTAAGTTACTTATCTTATTAATTAAGGGAATGATTAATAGAATTTCGAGTCCAATTATTATTTAGATTATTAATAATGTTAATTGAATGATAAAATGTCATTTTTAACTTATTTAAAGGTCCTTGACGAAATATCCCTTATTCTATAATTAACCCTTATATGTTCATAACCTTAGCTAATTAACTAGGAAGACTAGTTAATTAAGGGTAATTAGAGATCATGATGAGTGTCTCATCAGTGCTCCCCTTGGATTCGTAAATGCACGGGCATTCGTCTGGTCTAATATGCCCATGGATTCATTATTGATGGAGTTCTCACATATGTTCTCGAGAATCTCCCACACGGTGTCTTCGTGTCAACCCATGATGTTTCCTCCACAGGTTGCATTGATGAATAATCAAATATCCTCACGGAGTCCCTGGTAAAAAGACTGGACTTGTTCCCATTTAGGAACTCCGTGGTGGGGGCACTTTTGTATGAGATCCAGAAAATGATCCCATGCGTCGTGAAGCGGTTCTCCTGCTTGCTGCATGAAATGAGTGATCTGGTGCCGTAGAGCATTTGTCCAACCAACAAGTGATGAGCCCATATTTGTGGGCTAATTAGTTACTTAAATGGTTAGGAATTAGATTAATATTGGCATATAAATAGCATACAATAAGATGTAAATAGATTAGTCTAATTATTCATTTATTTACATATTTCATGCATTGTAGTCATACCTAGAATTCATTTAGAATAGCATGCATTAGAATAGTTAATCTTTTAGGTTGCATTACATGCATTATTTTATTTCACATTTCTTTTAAGGTCTTATAAATAAATAGCCCTCATTTAATTTCTTTATTTTATCTCCAACGAATGCATGCAGGAGACTTGCATCGGCTATAATGTGCAAACGACAATCGTGGATCTCTGTTCCCACAATCTGTGTCGCTTCACCTCTTCTTCAACCAACGTTTGCCTGCACCCATACTCCTCTTGCAGCATAAAAGAAGAGTCCGCTCCACCATCACCGGCAGACCACTAATCCTGACCCACCACTGTGTAGAGATCAAATTCTCTTCCATTCCACCACCACCGGCCTCGACTGCAGCAGTCTACTCTACTACCATAGGCATGCGTCGTGACAAGACGCTCCGCCAAATTGGAGTAGCTACGTTACTGTGAGCACCTTAGTGTGCACCCTTCCACGTTGCAACAATAGCGTGCAGCATCACCTTCACCGCAATCACCTCCAGCTCCTTGTCCCCGCACTAGTTAGGACATTCGGGAAATTTCCCAAATGTCTGACGCACCCCCTGCAGGCACTCCAAGCACCTCCAGCAGCGACAGAGCATGCCCTCTAGCAGCCAGCTCACTTGCGCAGCTGCTGTTGGTGCTAGAGCACCACGATCATTTGTCTTGATGATAACAAAACACGTGTCATTTAACATTTGCACTTTGAGTCCTAGATTTCAGGTCAATCGCAAATGGATACATGATTAGACAAAGTTCGAGCTCGCATCCAGGACGGATTGGAGGAGCTTGATGGAAAACAAAGGAGATTCGCGAGGAGCGATCGATTGAAGATGGAATGTCAAGAAGAATAGGATAGATTTTTGTTTAAACCTTTCATGTATCTTTTGTCCTTATTTTCTTGCTCTTTATTTCCTTAGAAAATTATGTTAAGGAGCCTCAAAGTACCCTAACAGTAGTCCTAGGAACACCGGCACAACCCTAGGATACTTAGGTTTTCTGTAGAGAACTTAGAAAACCAATGTAGGGTTCAAACAGAGTTTCCAGACATCTAATTCCCAAATCAGATGTCTGATAAAGTATTTTAAGACGTCTGACTGTTGTTTCAGATGTCTGATAACTATTAGGCTGGACTTAGTAGTTCTGTCTGATGAAATTAGACATCCAGACCTTAGACCAGACGTCTTAGGAGATGTCTGATGTTTTTGCCAGACGTCCAATTAGTGGACCGTTGGCTCTCCTGACATTCACTCAAGGATATGATCGTTAGAGCTTTATCAGACGTCCTTAAGCCCTTCCAGACGTTTGATAATTAACCGTTTTGCCTCGACTGTCCCGAAAATCTCTTCTCAGAGATTTTCTAGCCGTTGCAAATCCATTCCCACGAAAAAGTTGGTTTCCAGACGTCCAGACATAGTGCCAGACGTCCTGTATGTCGTCTGATGGACTTGCACAAGAACCCTGTTTAGATCTGATTCAAGTCAGGAAGGAACCCGCTCGAAATCAGACGTCTGTCCTTGAAATCAGACGTCTTAAAGTGGTCTTCCAGACGTCTGATGCCAGAATTAGACGTCTGATTACCCTGTCAAGTGTAATCATTGTCCTGATTTCGGCCTGATTCTTTTGGGCTTTACACCCAACGGCTATGGAAGCTTTTCCAAGCCTTCCTGAGGCCTCTATAAATAGAGGGGAGCCTTTGCAACACAAAAATATACCAAGAGAAACACAAGACACACCTAAGCAACTTAGTTCCACTCTTTTGTGTCCAAGAGAAGCCCTTGCTCTCCAAGCTCTAGTTCCATTCATCTTGAGAGCATCAAGCTTCGCGCACCTGCTCTCCCGCCGTAGTTCACGAGAACAAAGTTGCGCCGTCGCGTGGCTCACGCACCGCGTCATCAACTTGACGCACTCCATGCAAAGGGGAGTTTCCTAATTCCTATAGAAGCTAGGTTTAAATTTACTTTGTTGGCTCTATAGGATACTAGTTTATTTTATCTTTGTTATTTGGTTGGGTATTCACTTTGCGAATTTCCGTCTCCTTCGCTAGAAAAAATCCTTCTCGTGGAGAGAAGGGGTTGAGGTACGCTACCCTCATCTAAGTAGCGTGGTTGTATTTGAGGTTGAATCACCCTCGTTTTAAAGTGATTCAGTTTAGTGGATTTTGATCGACTTGGTTGATCAGAAAATCCTAACTCGAGAGGGTTAGGTGGTGGTTTTCACCCGGTTTGGGTTTCCACCTAAAAATACTTTGTGTACTTTGTGTGATTGCATTTTGTGAGATTGTTTATTATTTATTTCCGCAATTATTACGTCACCCCCTCCTAGTAGGGAAACTTCAGTTGGTATCAGAGCAGGTCTTGCTATTTCGGCGTAACAACCAAGCAGGAAGATCTATGGAGGGGAGCAGTTCCGCGGGTAGGATTTCCGAGGGCCAGTCTATGACTCGTCCGCCGTTCTTCGACGGGAGCAACTACCCTTACTGGAAGCTGCGGATGAAGGTGTGGCTTCAAGCCACCGATTTCACGGTCTGGGCCAGGTGCGAGACCCCCTTCGACATCCCAGAGAAACTCGCTGGAGGATACTCGCAGCAGCAGATCCGAGAGCTCTCTCTCAACGCGAAAACAATGAACGCGTTGTATTGCGTGCTCAGCTCGGAGGAGTTCAACAGAATCTCGCAATGCGCCACCGCATACGAGATTTGGCACACACTTGAGGTAACTCACGAAGGTACCTCTAAGGTAAAAACTTCTAAAATTAATTTACTTTCTCAAGAATTTGAATCTTTTTCTATGAAACCTAACGAGTCTTTAAGTGAGATGAACACTAGGTTCACTCTCATTGTAAATAACTTGAAAGCTTTAGGGAAAACATTCATCAAGGGGGAGCTTCAAGGGAAGCTTCTTCGTTCCCTCGGACCGGAGTGGGAACAAAAAGTCACTGCCATCGAGGAGGCGAACGAAGTGGAGGAGCTCAACATGGAAGATCTAGGCAATCTAATGGCCTACGAGACTAAGTTAAAGCGAAAGAAGAAGGATACACCGGAGCCTAAATCGAAGAAGATTCTCTCCTTCAAAGCCGCATCGGATAGCGAGGTAAGTTCCGACGATGAAGACTTTAAAATTTTACTTAAAAAGTTTTCCAAGTTATGTAGGGAATCAAAGAAGGAGAAGAAGGAGAGCCCGAGACGTTGCTACCATTGCAACGAGAAAGGGCATTTGCGACCAGAATGCCCTCTTCTCAAAAAGGAGAAGAAAAAGGAAAAGGAGAAGAAATCTAAGAAGAAGGCGTTCCAAGCCACTTGGGACTATTCGAGCTCGGAGGAAGAAGAAGAAGAAGAAGAAGAAGAAGAAGAAACTGCTTGCTTTGGTTTCATGGCCAGAGGAAGCAATAGCGACAGCGACAGCGGAAGCGACTCCGACAACGAGGTAAATCTCGATTTACAAGAAGCTTTTAATGAACTATTTGAAGTTAGTAAAGCACTTAAGATAGAAAATAAAAGCATTAAAAAGAATCTTAGTTCTCTTAGAAGTGAAAATGAAAGATTAGAAAATAAACTTAAGGATATAGACGCTAGTCCTAAAAATGATAACCTATTATTAGAAAATCATAACCTCATCAATGAAAATAATAAATTGATTGAGGAAAATGTTAGTCTAAAAATAGAAATTTCTGATTTAAAGACTAAGATGAGTATTATAGAAAAAGAAATTTCATGTCTTAGGGAAAACTCTAACAAATTAATCAATAAAGTAGATGATTTATATAGCCCTAAGATTGAGAAAGGATCTCCATGAAGGAGACCCGCTAACAGATCTGGATCCAAGCCCACTTGGATACCGAAAAAGGAATTGGAATCTTGTTTTGTAGGTTTCAGGGATAACTACAACACAAAGGACTAGACCTACAAACTCAAGGCTGGTCAACTTGAGTTGGGAGAACCAAGGAGTAGACCAAGGAGGAGAACAAGAAGACCGACGAGACGACGAACAAGCGACGGACCCGCCGCACGTCGACCACCAGATTGGAGACCGGCGCCAATGCCCGGGCCTCCAAGCTACGGATGGGAGCCCCATCTGATGTGGCATCCACCACCACCATTCGGGCCATTTTATTGGCCATGGTAGGTGAGGTAAAAATTCTTGACCCTATCTTTGTTTATCAGTAGCATTTAGATAGGGGGAGTTAAAATTTATGAGCTAATTTTTAAGGGGGAGATGCAAGTTAGCTAAATTTCCTTTAGAAAGGGGGAGAAAAATAATAGCTATCTTGTTGTTATAAAAAAGGGGGAGGACATCACCTTTGTTAAAAGAAATTTATAGAAGAGCATGTTTTAAGGGGGAGTTATAGGAAATGTAAAATCAATTAAACCTTTTTGATAATGTCAAAAAGGGGGAGGATTTTTTGCATTATTATTTATGATTTTGTCATCATCAAAAAGGGAGAGATTGTTGGTGCTAGAGCACCACGATCATTTATTTTGATGATAACAAAACACGTGTCATTTAACATTTGCACTTTGAGTCCTAGATTTCAGGTCAATCGCAAATGGATACGTGATTAGACGGAGTTCGAGCTCGCATCCAGGACGGATTGGAGGAGCTTGATGGAAAACAAAGGAGATTCGCGAGGAGCGATCAATTGAAGATGGAATGTCAAGAAGAATAGGATAGATTTTTGTTTAAACCTTTCATGTATCTTTTGTCCTTATTTTCTTGCTCTTTATTTCCTTAGAAAATTATGTTAAAGAGCCTCAAAGTACCCTAACAGCAGTCCTAGGAACACCGGCACAACCCTAGGATACATAGGTTTTCTGTAGAGAACTTAGAAAACCAATGTAGGGTTCAAATAGAGTTTCCAGACATCTAATTCCCAAATCAGACGTCTGATAAAGTATTTTAAGACGTCTGACTGTTGTTTCAGATGTCTGATAACTATTAGGCTGGACTTAGTAGTTCTGTCCGATGAAATCAGACGTCCAGACCTTAGACCAGACGTCTTAGGAGATGTCTGATGTTTTTGCCAGACGTCCAATTAGTGGACCGTTGGCTCTCCTGACATTCACTCAAGGATATGATCGTTAGAGCTTTATCAGACGTCCTTAAGCCCTTCCAGACGTTTGATAATTAACCGTTTTGCCTCGACTGTCCCGAAAATCTCTTCTCAGAGATTTTCTAGCCGTTGCAAATCCATTCCCACGAAAAAGTTGGTTTCCAGACGTCCAGACATAGTGCCAGACGTCCTGTATGTCATCTGATGGACTTGCACAAGAACCCTGTTTAGATCTGATTTAAGTCAGGAAGGAACCCACTCGAAATCAGACGTCTGTCCTTGAAATCAGACGTCTTAAAGTGGTCTTCCAGACGTCTGATGCCAGAATTAGACGTCTGATTACCCTGTCAAGTGTAATCATTGTCCTGATTTCGGCCTGATTCTTTTGGGCTTTACACCCAACGGCTATGGAAGCTTTTCCAAGCCTTCCTGAGGCCTCTATAAATAGAGGGGAGCCTTTGCAACACAAAAATATACCAAGAGAAACACAAGACACACCTAAGCAACTTAGTTCCACTCTTTTGTGTCCAAGAGAAGCCCTTGCTCTCCAAGCTCTAGTTCCATTCATCTTGAGAGCATCAAGCTTCGCGCACCCGCTCTCCCGCCGTAGTTCACGAGAACGAAGTTGCGCCGTCGCGTGGCTCACGCACCGCATCATCAACTCGATGCACTCCATGCAAAGGGGAGTTTCCTAATTCCTATAGAAGCTAGGTTTAAATTTACTTTGTTGGCTCTATAGGATTACTAGTTTATTTTATCTTTGTTATTTGGTTGGGTATTTGCTTTGCGAATTTCCGTCTCCTTCGCTAGAAAAAATCCTTCTCGTGGAGAGAAGGGGTTGAGGTACGCTACCCTCATCTAAGTAGCGTGGTTGTATTTGAGGTTGAATCACCCTCGTTTTAAAGTGATTCAGTTTAGTGGATTTTGATCGACTTGGTTGATCAGAAAATCCTAACTCGAGAGGGTTAGGTGGTGGTTTTCACCCGGTTTGGGTTTCCACCTAAAAATACTTTGTGTACTTTGTGTGATTGCATTTTGTGAGATTGTTTATTATTTATTTCCGCAATTATTACGTCACCCCCTCCTAGTAGGGAAACTTCACTGTGCACAACAGCTTCCCCGCCCTCGTCTCCTCCCGTGCACAGTGCCTCTCCGCACGCACAGCAGTAGCACACATCACCCTCCAGCTCCATCGCATGCAGGCACGCATCACCTCCAGCAGTCGCACCTTCTCCACTATGAGCGCGTGACCTCCACGCGCTCCGCTAGCAGTACCGCGCCTCCTTCAGCTGCATGCAGCACCACTTCCGCCACTTGCAGCCCGCAGTAGCAGTAGCTACGGTTGAGCCCAGCAGCTCCCGTGCACGCCCGCATGACCCGTGCACGCCTTCACCGACTCTTCCAGTAAGCACGCAGGCGTCTGACGCCCCTTGCGTGCGCGCCTTCACGAGCACCACACTAGCAGCAGCAGAGAGCTGCAGCCACCATCAATCGTTGTCGCTCCTTTCCTCACTGCCGCTGCCTCTGACCACCATTGGCCATGAGACCACCACTGCCGAATAGCCCTCGGCTCACTCAACCTCTGGTGAGATTCTCACCTTCAATTGTGGCCTCCTCCTCGCACACGGACAAGGGGAAGAATTTCCCCTGTTTTGCTAGTGTAAAGTTCCTATTAAAATTTACGTTTAGTGCCATTATGAACTTTTTTATTATTTTATTGAGCTGCACTGCAAAATATCTCCTTTAGTTGTGCAAAATTATTATTTCAACATTAGCACTTATTGTTTACCTAATCTGAAAGTGATTTTGATTTGGTTTCTTGATGAAATTAATAGCGAACATCGATTTCTGACCCTTGCGAGTTTAAATAGGCCATTTCCTCCCTATGGACACGATCCGCTCTCTCGAGTGGTTTATTTTCAATTTAATACTTTGATTAGTTGATTTTCCACCACTTTAAAATACAATGACAAATCATCTTCACCATCCTATTCGAAAGCGAAAATCGACTCGTAAAATGGCATCTTTGCTGGGGAGGCAACAGGCTTAATTAACTTGCAATTATATATTTGTTCATGTTGATTTAAATTGAGGCATATTTAACTTGTTTTATCTGACTTGGTGCAAGGTACGCATATTACACACGAGTTGTCGCATCAGCCTCAGCAACGTCGTGGTGGACCTTGTTTCCACCACTTGGAGGAGGAACCGAGCTTCGCATCTTGGTGGATCTTGCGGCCACCTCCGAGATAAGCACAGGAGCTTGTGGGCCTTGACCCACATGCATAGAGACGCATGGAGGACCATCTAGGAGGAGTCTTCCTCTTAGAATTTTGATTTCGCATTTTAGAATAGACTCTTTAGGTCTAGTTTAGTTATTTATTTTCTCACCCTTATACTCTAGGGCCAGTTTTAGTGGTTTGTTCCCCGATTTTGTTTTAAGCTAGTGTTAGGTAATTTTTGGGTGTTTGTTCCCCCTTTCTTTAGATTTAGGTTTTTACTTTCTTTTGTGGATTGATTTGTTTTTTTTCTTAATTGTGCATAAGTAGCTAAAAAACTAAAAAAAAAAAAAGTGTTGCCTGCTAGAAGCTACCTACCCTTAGAACGAACCATTCAAGTCTGTATGAGTAGCCTTTAGATTTATTTCTTTGCATTGTGTGCATTTTTGCATTTTTGATTGCTGGAAGCAAGGTACGCATTCTCTTACTTTGCATCCATATTTTGATCACGCATTTGCATTTGGACTTAATTCCAAGATCACATCAGTTGTCTTGAAACGACTTAACAAGTGGTCACATTTTCTGAAAAAAGGACTAATTAAATGAGGAACATATAAAACTCAAGGAGTTGATTTGAGACATTGTGTGCAGTTAAAAAATTCAAACTTTTATGGTGAATGCACACATTCATGACTGCGCACTAAAGCATGCAATTAGACACTCCTAGGTTTTGAGCTACTAGGAAAGAACTCTCCTACCATTGGATACCAAAGTATTTGAAATTTAAGTTCAAAAGTTTTGTAACTCCAAGGAAGGGGGATACCTTGTCACGGATTTTTGAGGGTAGTTAAGAAGCACCGCGAAACAACAGCTTCAAAGGAAGGCTTAGGCCTACTTGCATCCCTCAATCTTCCATCCTTGGAGTACTTTACCAGTTGAACTTTAAGGCAGAGCACATAAGTTCCAATTACGTCTTCATTAAGGCATTTCGTAGATCGACAATAGAAACATAATTGATTAAGCAATTTGTATTGTCACCTTCAACTGGACTAAAATCTTAAAGGCTTAATTGATTAAAGACATAAAAGTCCTTTTGAATTGTGTTTGTTTGTGTATGCTTGGTAGGCGATCTCTGAGGAGACAACTTGTGTTTAATTCAAAACCTGAAAGGATCCTTAAGAGAGCCAACCTAGAGAGAAGAGAGATGGCCGAGGGAGAAAGTAGAATTGTGGAGAACCAACGATCTTTGAGAGATTATTTTATACCTACCAACCAACCTGGCCATACACTAAGAAGACCTGGGGGGAATAATCCATATGAAATCAAAAGTAGTACCATATCTCTGTTGCCCTCATTTTATGGTACATCTAGGGAGGATCCCTACAGGCATTTGGAGGAATTCATCAAGGTCTGTTCCACGGTGAGATTGCAGGGTGTTACTGATGATGCCCAAATGCAAACCCTCTTTCCTTTCTCCCTCAAGGACAAGGAGAAGCATTGGTATCACACTCTAGATGGTAGAGTGGATACTTGGGATGCCTTGAAGGGAGAGTTTTTGAAAAAATACTTCCCCATGAGCAAGACTAATCACTACAGGAGGGAAATCATAGATTTTACTCAACAAGATGGAGAACAATTTCATGATGCATGGGAGCGTTTCAAAGATTTGTTACACTTATGTCCCCATCATCAAGTGCCAAGTTGGCAACTTGTAGAAAGGTTCTACACTGGAGTAAATGACAAGCACAGGCAAATAGTGGATGGAGCCTATGCAGGAACCTTTCTTACAAAAACTGAAGATGAGGCTTGGGGACTTTTTGAGACCTTGAGTGAGAATTCTATCCATCCAAATTCTGCCTATTTGGATAGGAAACCCACTCTTATGTAGCGAAAGATTGAGGCAAATGTGGCTAGGGATACCCAGAATTTAGCCTTCCAGATTCAATTGTTGAACCAAAACATGGAAAGGCTTATGACAAACCCTAGCCAACTCATGCCAAATGCCTTTGCTTCAAAAGCTTCTAAATGCTCCATTTGCAATGGCAATATGCATGCTACTGTGGATTATCATTTGGCCTCCCAATTCCCTGACCTTGTACAGGCAGACTTGAATGCTGCTCAATGGTTTCGACCCAGACCTCGTAATGACCCCTTTTCCAATACTTATAATGAGGGATGGAGGAACCACCCCAATTTTTCATGGAGACAAGGGATGTCTTTAATTCAAGGAATTACGAACCCCAACCCTTTCAGACTCAACAGTATAATCAACCTCCTATGCCCTCCCAACCATCCAAGACTTCTGAGATGGATGAGCTTAAAACCATGCTGAAAGCCATGTAGGAGAATCAAAGCATGATCATCCAATCTCATGATAAGGCAATCAGTCAGTTGAAATCACAAACTGGATACCTTGTCAAGGCCATGAGTAAAAGAGTGATTGGGAAGCTTCCTAGTTCATCTGAGGAGAACCCTAAAGGGAAAGAGATTATTTTTAGGGAGCATGCCTAGGCAATGACTATTCTGAAGAGTGGGAAAGAAATTTCCAAACCTGATGCCCCTATAGTCCCACCTTTTGAGAACCCATCCACGCTGACTTACGCCCCCATCGGAGAAAAGCTGCCCAACTCTTCTCTGCTTGAAATCACCTCACCGGAAGAGGTTGTCTCCGTTCCCCCACTTACATGACATGACAACCCTTCCATCCAGAGACTGAGAGTGCCCTTTCCAGAGCGCTTATCTAACTCTGGGCAGACTTCTGCAGGCTCATATGGAGAGAAAGATAGGACAGATGAAATCATGGAGACCTTCAAACAAGTGCAAATTAACCTACCTTTGCTTGAAGCTATCAGGCAGATTCCGTCCTATGCCTGCTTTCTCAAGGACCTGTGCACAAAAAAGTGGCAATTGAGGAAATAGGTCCAATCAAAAGTTGTCCTGCCTAATTTTGTTAGCTCAATTATGCAACACGGGACACTCCCAAAACTTAAGGACCCAGGAGCCCCATACATCTCAGTGGTCATTGTCAACCTACAAATAGACGAGGCTCTGCTTGATCTGGGTGTGGGGGTAAACATCCTTCCAAGCTATGTATATGGACAACTTGGAGGAGGCAATCTGAAGCCTTCCCTTGTAATCCTCCAAGTTGCATACCGTTCTTTGAAGACACCACGGGGCTTGCTGGAAGATGTCCTCATGAGAGTAGAGGATTTTTTTTTCCTCATTGACTTTCTTGTACTGGACACTGACCCTACCAACAAACCAACCAAGCCCTCAATCATCTTGGGCCACCCTTTTCTTGCGACTTCTAATGCTTCAATTAATTGTCACACTGGGGTGTTAAAAATGGGCTTTGGGAATAGGAAAATTCAGCTGAATGTGTTTGATGCTCATAAACAAGTTGGATTTGAGGATTGTTCCCAAGTTGAGGTGGTAGATGATCTGATTGAAGAGACAACTCCTGCAATTTTATGTGATGAACCCCTTCAGCAAGTCATGCTAAATGAGCATTCCCATCTCTTGGAGGAATGTGAAGGGGATGTGCTAGAACTTGAGGAATTGCTTGGAGTTTCTACTGAGTCTCTTTTCCCATCATGTCTGCCTAAGGTACATTTACTACCTGAGATGGGGACTTCTATTTTGGAACCCTCAACCATACAAGCCCTCGACCTTGAACTAAAACCCCTCCTAGACTCTCTTAAGTATGTATTCCTTGGGCCAAATGATATGCTCCCTGTAATCATCTCATCTGCATTATCTGAAGTGCAAAAGGGAGCCTTGCTAGATAGTTTATCAAGGCACAAGGAAGCCATAGCTTGGACGATTGCTGATATTAAGGGTATAGACTCTACGCTCTACATGCATCACATTTATACTGATGATTCCAGCAAATCCTTTCGAGACATGCAGAGACGTCTTAACCCCAACATGAGGGAGGTGGTTAAAAAGGAAATTCTAAAGTCGTTGGACATTGGGATCATTTATCCCATCGCAGATAGCAAATGGGTTAGTCCAATCCATGTGGTGCCATAGAAGGCAAGCTTCACGGTAGAAACAAATGACCAAGGTGAACAAGTGGTGACCAAACCCTCAACTGGTTGGAGGGTCTACATTGACTACCGCAAACTGAACACCGCTGCCTAGAAGGATCACTTTCCCTTGCCCTTTATTGATCAGATCCTAGAGAGATTCGCAGGGAACAAGTATTTCTACTTTTTAGATGGATATTCTGGGTACAACCAGGTTGGAATCTTCCCTGATGACCAGGATAAGACAACTTTCACTAGTCCTTACGGCACTTTTGCGTTCAGGCGTATGCCGTTTGGATTATGTAATGCACTAGCAACTTTCCAGCGGTGTATGATGTCCATTTTCTTGGACATGATTGATGAGTGCGTGATTGCGAAATGCGCGTGATTTATAAAAGCAGGTTTTTAACGTCGTTGTAACACGCGAATCCACTTTCGCTTTTAAATTTATATCCTAGATAGGGGAGTATCTAGGGTCGTCCAAGGAGGCAAAAATTGCAAAATTAATCCTCTTGCTTACAGATAGATCTCAACTTTCTTTTTGATATTTTTCAATATGTAATTTTTTTTTTGTATTTTGAAAAGATGAGGGCAAACTGCAGATTGTAGCGAAAAGAACTAACACCTACAAATGATTAACTAAAATCTAAAAGAGAGAAATATCTTCTTCCTAAGCTCACTCTAGGCAAGTGGAGGCCTAGGGTAATTAGGAAGAAGAGGTGAAACAAGTGCTAGAACAAAAAACAACTGCAATAAAAAGCTAAAAGAAGGCAATTTGATTGAGTAGAATGAGTGTTCTTTTCAAGGACAAGTAGAGGAATGCTTCTACTAGAATTAAACAATCTAAAAGCAAGAAAAGAAACACAAATCCTCTTGAAAAAATGGTGAAGAAGGGAGTCTTCTTGCTCCAAGCCTAGCTGCTCCTAGGCTTGAAAAGAGAGCCTCCTTCTTCTCCTTCCTTGAGAGCTCCTCCAAGGTGGAAGCTTCCACCTTCAATGCTCTCTCCAAGGGGTGGGCGTGCACCACCCTCAAGAACTCCTCCAAGGTGGAGTGGACCACCTTCAAGATCTCCTCCAAGATCTTCCTTGCCTGGCTTCTCCTTTGGCTGGCGTGACCCAAGAGAGAAGGGAAGAGGGGAAGGTACCAAGGGGACAGAATATCCCCTTAATCTTCTTCTTCTTCTTCTCTCTTGGACGTGGGATTCTTGGTGGAATATGAGAGTGAAATTGCTAGCCAAGGATGACTTGAATGGTGGTGGGTAGTGGTCTTTTTATAGGGTAGGATGGGGGGTTAAGGTGCCCCTTGAAATGGAGGGCTAGGATGGAAGAATGGAGGTGGTTGGTGATCCTATGGCTAAGGAGAGTTGGCGCCAACCCAAGGGGTGTTAAAGGGGGTAGTTATGGTGGTGTTGGTGTCTTTTGGTGGTGGAGAGACACCACCATGTTGGCGCCAACAAGGGGTCTTCTAGAAGGGGGGTTAGGTGGATGGTGGAGATGAATTCAAGGGAAATTGTGTGGTGGAGATGAGGGGGGATTTTGGAGGGAAAAGTGGTGCCATTAAGGGGGTGGTTAGGGTAGTTTTTGGCGCCACTTTTAGGTGTCTTTTGGAGGTGGTGGGTAGGTGCCAAGTAGGTTAGCTTATGTGGAGCTTAGGTGGAGCTGGTTGGGTGGAGTTATTAGGTGGGTTTTTGGGGTGGTACAAGCCAAGGAAGTTGGAGCATAGCTAAGCTAAGTTAAGCTAAGCTAAGCTAGCTTAGCTAATGGAGGAGTAGGGGAGAAGGTGTTGGAGCTAGAGTTTGGAGGGAGGAGCTGAGGAGGAGAAGTCTGGAGCTGAAATTGGAGCTGGCTACTGCTGAAGAGGCTGGCATGGAGCTATTCTAGCTGGATTAGCTTGCTAGTTCTTTGCTAGCTACTAAGACGAGCTAAGGTAAGCTAGCTTCTACCATAATGAGCTAAGGTGAGTTGGGTCTGGTGCTCCCGGGGAGGGTCAAGCTGGTTGAGGCAACTAAGGTAGCTTAGCTCAACTGAGTTGAGCTAAGTTGAGTCCCCGGGAGCTGGACTTGAGCTTCCTGAGCTGGGATGAGTTGTTCTTCAGCTGGCTGGAGTTGAGTGGAGCTGGATGTAGCTGGATCTGAGCTGCGGTGAACTCCTGTCAACTCAGCTGAGCTAGCTAGAGCTCCCTGTGGACTAGTGGGAGCTGAGATGAGCTAGACTCAGCTAAGTTGAGCTGGATCAAGCTGAGGTGAGCTGGATCAAGATGAGGTGAGCTGGATCAGGCTGAGTTCCAGCTAGTCTGGGCTTCTCCTTCACCATTTTCCTTCTTGAGTGCTAGGGTTTTAGGGATCTATATATCTGTACATCCCTAACACTCACAAAAACATATTAAAAAGATAATAAAAAATGCAATGCATGCCTAACCTATTTTATGCCTAAATGTAGCCCAAAAACCCATTTGCGGAGTAAAATCCTAGGAGCTAGGTTTGTTTTAATGCATAGGAATGATGATAAACTGGTGTTTATCACACCCCCATGCTTATCATTTGCTAGTCTCTTAGCAAAACTTAAAATGGAATTTTTGGGAAATCTAATTTTTTCGACTTTTGAGGAGAAAAAGTGATTAATGGACCTTGGTAGATTAAAACATTGGAGGTATGGGATTTGTTAAAGATAAACATCGGGATTTGTTTTTGGATTCAACCATTAGACAGAACGGGATCAATATATCCTCCAGAAAATTCTCAAATTAACCTCTTGTTAATTCAGATGACTTGAAATGTTTGTTTTTAGGATTTTTTTGGCTCATGAATCTGATTCTCAACTTGCAAAATCCTTTAAAACCTTGTGGCTGTGCTTGTGAAAAGCCAACATTTATAAGGGCGTGTTAATTTATTTGTTATTACTTTTTTTTTTCTTCTCCCCCATGCTTATTTTTAGCTGTCTTACAACAGATGTGTCGGGATCACCATTCCCGTTACCATTCCTCGAGGGGGTTCTGGCACCAGTACTTCGGGATAGCACTGTCCATGACACCACCCAGGAGCTCACAACCCCAAAACACGATGCGATGGAAAGGGGCGCTCCAAGCAAACTCAAGCTCTTACTCTGACGCTATAGGTAGAGCACCGTCCAAGACACTTGAGCTGCTAAAATGCGCTTTAATGCTCCATCTAAAGATATGAAATATAGATATAGAGCAGCACCAAGGCGGTAACATGTTGACATCGCGTCCTCAAAGAAGGTATTTTCCTTCTTCTCGGCGGTGGGAACTCAAACCAATGATCTGCTTCAGACTTTTACTAAATCCAAACACAGGAGTTTTTCAAAAAAAATTTAATTATTTTTAAGTGTTGGCTTGTGTGTGAAAATAGACACAAGAAGTTTCTTAAGATACGCAAGTTTTTGAATCAGAAACTAAGTCAAATACTTTCTGTATTACAAAATAGGATCAAGTCACCTGAACTATCATGAGTTCAGGTGGAATTTTAGAGAAGGATATCTGATCAAGTCTAAAATAGACCCTGGAATTCTAATGATTGGATCTATATCCTTATCCTTAGTTTGTTAAAGATTAAATCCCATTGTACCAAAAGTGAATTTTTCAACCTTAGTCCCGATTTCAAAATTTTTCCTTAAAAAGTTTTCAACATTTTTATTATTTTTTTTGGGTATGCAAGTAGGAAATAAATTAAACAAAAATGCATGTTTTTAGGTTTTGAAAATCCTAAATCGATCGTAAAATTTAAAAACACCCCCCCATGCTTAAGATATGTCATGTCCTCATGCATTAGGAGGGAAAAGGGATCACCTTAGTGAAGAACGGTCAGGTTTAGGAGGAACAAAACCTGGAAAAAGAAGAAAAAAAAGGGAAAGCAAGAAAAAATGATGGGTTACCTCCCATCCAGTGCTATCTTTTACGCCATTCAGCCGGGCGTGAAGGTATGCACGGAAGACGTAAAATCATGTAGATAATTGGACACTTGGATGCCCGCAAAAAAGGTGTCTTCTTCTAGATCCCTAGAAAATTGATTAGAAATAATATTGAGATCAAAGTTGGATGGAAAATGATAAGTGTAGCCCGAGTCTGGCCATGGTTTTAAATCAGGTTGGGTGCCAAACTCGGGTGGGGTTGGTGGCAGGTCCGTAAAAAGGGGGTCAGGGAAGGAATGGTGAGGATTGGGGGAAGTTAGTGTGGAAAAATTAGGTGCGTGAATATTGGGTGGGTTAGGGGGGGTATCAGGAATAAATTTGGGGTCAAGACAAGTTTTCGGATCACAGATTTCGCCGACCACTGATTCTGAATCAGAGTCCTCAAAAAAATTATGGTCGGTAAGGGTATCTATTAACATTGTCTCCTCCACCATGTTGGAAATTTCAGTATCTGAGTCCTCAAAGAAGTTATCATCATGGAATCTCCTGGAGGATTTAAAAATATCTAAAGTGATAGTTTGGCCTGCACAGTTGATATCCATTTTGCCTGTGTGGCAATTGATATTTGCCTTTGCAGTGGCCAAAAAGGGGCGTCCAGGGATTATTGGGGAGTCCAGTAATGATTCGGGTGCCTCAATATCAAGAACCAGAAAGTCTGCAGGGAAGACACAATTCTGGACCTTGACTAAAACATCCTTGACAATCCCACGAGGTTTGATTGTAGATCGGTCGTCTAATTGCAGGGTAACCTCGACGGGTTTTAATTCACCGATCTGAAATTCTTCGAATAAACTTGTGGGAATAATATTAACTGAGGCACCAAGATCAAGGAGGGCGCGATTAAATGTATTGTCATCAATAATTATAGAAATTAAAGGCGCCCCCGGATCTTTCATCTTAGGAGGCAGCTTACTCTGCATGACAGAGCTTACTATCTCCGAAAGATGCACCTGTCCTAAATTTTTGGCCTGCCTTTTAGGAGTACAAATCTCCTTCAAAAATTTAGCATAGGCAGGTATATATTTAATGGCATCTAGGAGAGGAATATTGATATGAACTTGCCCAAATAGCTCCATGAGTTCTTCTGTAGTGGGCTCAGATTTCTTTTTTTTGTTGGTGGTGGGGTAGAGAGCTTGTGGGAAAGGGATAGGAATCTTGTCTTGAGATTTTTGTTTTTCTTTTTCTTCCTAATGGGGAGGTGGGGAGTCAATTTGCACAGGTATCTTACCAGGTTCGTGTGAAGGCCTGGGGTCAGTGGTGGTTTTCCCACTCCTCAAAGTAACCGCATGTGCAGTCGGATTATTATTTGGAGGAGGTGGGGGGGCCTGTGATTGCAGACACCTAGGCGGCTGCTGAGGTGGTGAATTAGGAGGAGGCTAATTTGGATAATGTGGATTTCTGCCCATATAATGGTTCCCTTGGTGATTAGGGTTGGGTATGGGTTGGGACGAAAGATGTCCTACAGGTCTTTACGTGGGAGTAACCCCAATCTGATTGTTCAGATTTGTGATGTTGCGGGTTACTTCCGTCATTTTTGTTTGCATATCCTGCAGGGTTCGCATCATCTAGGCATTGATGTCTTGTTGGGATGGCCCAGGATGGAAGTTTGGATTCGACCCATACCCATTAAAATGATATGGTTGGGAGGAAACTTGATTATTCCAAGAGTAGTTCGGGTAATTTTTCCAATTGGAAGAATTTTTAAAGGGCTCCTGGATGGCAGAAATATTTTGAGTGGGGTTAAGATCTGGATAGTTGTAATTCCCCAGTGAATCATGGGCAACCTCAGAATAATCAGCAGGGGTAGTGTTGAGATTGTGCAAATTTTCTCTTTGTGGAAAGTTAGGTTGGGTTAGATGTGGGTGTGGATTTTGAGTTGATGTGGCCAGTCTTTCCTCAATTTTCTTTTGATTAATATGCATCTGGTCGAGTTTTTGAGCAATCAATTGAAGATCATCTTGGGTGACAGGGATAGATTGAGTGCCTATTTCATGAACACCGAACTGCGGATTTTGGGTTCTGCAAAATGTGTTCATGGAAGCTTGATTAAATGAGTTTTCACTCATTTCTTTGAACAGATCATAGGCACTTTCTGCATCTTTATTTAAAAAGTTGCCGCCACACGAGGCGTTAACAAAATGTCAGATTTGATCTTCTAATCCATGATAGAAGATTTGCACGAGCTGCCATAAAGGAATCTCATGGTGCAGGCAACTTCTTAAAAGGTCTAGAAATCTTTCCCAAGAATCATGGAAAGTTTCACTAGATTTTTGGTGAAAGGTCGTAATAGATCTTCGTAAGGAATTGGTACGACCTATGGGAAAGAATTTCTTGAGGAAGGCGCTCTTGAGTTGAGGCCATGTTGTGATGAGTCGGCCAATGGTCCTGAACCAATAAGCGGCCTTATCTTTAAGAGATAATGGAAAAAGCCGCATCAGCCATATGTCTTCTTGCACATTTCGGGAACGGGTTGTCTATGCAAGAAGAGTTAGCTCTTCAAGGTGGCTGAAAGGGTCTTCGCTAGGAAGGCCATGAAAGTGTTTAATTAGGTTCAGGACCGCAGGCTTGATCTTAAAGTCCCCCTTCTGTATGACCACCCCTGGTCGTTCCTCATAATAAGACGGATCATAGAAATCTTTTAGAGGAACAACAGGCTGCTGACGGGGTGGTGGGTTTGTCCTTGGATTGGCTAGGTTTTGGATGTTCCTAGTCAATGTTTGTTGATTGGAATTTAATTTATTAATATGATCGGCCATCAATTTTAAAAGATCAGATAGGGGGTCTTGATGTTGTGTGTGGGGCAACTCAAGATTGGGGAGCTCCAAGTGTGGGAAGTTACTGGTGGTTGGGTTTTGGGTGGAAGGGTTAGAATTAGGGTTAGTGGTGGGGTTAGAGGTGGACGTGGAAGGGTCAGTGGACCTATTTTGTTGTGTTTCCATTTTTTCAGGAGAAGAAGACAGAAAAAGTGGTCTTTTTGCGTGGGGGGCGAAATCAAATGGTCCTTCCAAGTGCGGATTTTGAGACCGTCGCCCGTGCATAAAATGGAAGAACGGGAGGGGAGGGGAAGAGAAAGAGATGAGAGAAAGTGTGCAATTCAAACAAATAAAACTAGACCTAACTTAAATGTGACTCCCTAATAATAATCTAAGACTTGGTCTATATAGGAAATAAGTAGTCAATAGTGAATACCCATTCTATCAACAAATCTAGCCAAGTTGCTTAAGGGGAGGTTTGGGCCCAAATGTTTCCCAAGGAAAACCCCAGGTGCTTGTACAAACCCACGCCTAGTCGTTTGACACGGCCCCTCAACCTGAACACCAGATATAGATGACAGAATTGGTACTAACAAAGGAAAACTTAAGACCTAAATAGCAAGCCTAAGTTGATAAAGCCTTAGGGGTCAAGTTGCTACAAGTTTTAATTAGGTCTAGGATGCTATAGTGCACACGGAATGTGGAGGGCGTTTATTAGGATGTTGCCCTATTATTTTGATTTTTTTTGTGTGTGTGTAGGAATTGGAGAGTGGCTCCAATGAAAATCAAGTTGTCACACAATTTTTTTTGTATTTTTGTCTTTTAGGATTTGATTTAATTAAATGAGTTTTAGGATTTTTCTCTTTAAGTTTTCAAACAAGTTTGAAAGTTCACAATCAAAGGAAAGACAAGTTGTATGTGTGATTGTATATTTCCTTTTAATTGAGTCTCTAAAGAGAAAGAAAGAAACCCTAAGCCAATTATCCCTAAGACAGAAGTTTTACTACCAATGAATTATTTTTAGGCTTTCAGAATTAAGTAGTGGTCCAAACAAGTCAAACAACACCACTACTTTGAAGAAAATCAAACAAGGATTCCAAAAAAGATTTTTGTAAGATTTTAAGAATTTTTTTGACAATTATTTTAAATTTTTAATTGTACTGGTGTCAAAGTCCAGAAATGATACCCGTGGGTATTGTGGACTTTTCAGTATTACCACCGACCTCAGAAAATTTTTGTGATTTTATATGATGTGTAAAATTTCACAAGGATTCCAGAAAACTAAAATTCACAAAAATTGGATGAGTATAAAAATTCTAAAAATTTACAGACAGTAGCAAAATAGGAAGATTAAAGGGTGTGACCCCTCAGCAATCCACGAATTTTTAAAAATTAAATGAAAATCCAATTAATCTAAAATTTGGAAAAGATGTTCCAAAATTAATTGGGGATCACTTTATCAAATTTTATGATTTTAGGATCCCTATGATGTTAGGAATCAATTTTTCAAGTCCGGACAGAAATCTAGACCCGAAAAACAGAACACCAATACTTGCAATGGAGTGGTGTTAAAGAAGCATACAAGCAAACAATGGATTTTATAATGCACCACTCCACTTAATTAAATTGTTTTGGATCCTGAAAGCCAAGTTTAATATATTTTTGGTAGTTTTAATTAATTATGTGACCAGAAAAAGGAACCAACCTGAATTTCGCGGGAAGAAAAGGAACTTTGAGCTCTCGCTTCCAGATTCCCGCCTTCCCGCTGTAGTTCCTGCACACACAAAAGAAAGAAAGAGAAGGGGATGAGATCCACTTTAAGCAAGAGAAAATTAATTAATGCAAAGCCGTGCCTCCCCGACAACAGCGCCAAAAAGTGATTGCGAAATACGCGTGATTTATAAAAGCAGGTTTTTAACGTCGTTGTAACACGCGAATCCGCTTTCGCTTTTAAATTTATATCCTAGATAGGGGAGTATCTAGGGTCGTCCAAGGAGGAAAAAATTGCAAAATTAATCCTTTTTCTTACAGATAGATCTCAACTTTCTTTTTGATATTTTTCAATATGTAATTTTTTTTTTGTATTTTGAAAAGATGAGGGCAAACTACAGATTGTAGCGAAAAGAAATAACACCTACAAATGATTAACTAAAATCTAAAAGATAGAAATATCTTCTTCCTAAGCTCACTCTAGGAAAGTGGAGGCCTAGGGTAATTAGGAAGAAGAGGTGAAACAAGTGCTAGAACAAAAAACAACTGCAATAAAAAGCTAAAAGAAGGCAATTTGATTGAGTAGAATGAGTGTTCTTTTCGAGGACAAGTAGAGGAATGCTTCTACTAGAATTAAACAATCTAAAAGCAAGAAAATAAACACAAATACTCTTAAAAATATGGTGAAGAAGGGAGTCTTCTTGCTCCAAGCCTAGCTGCTCCTTGGCTTGAAAAGAGAGCCTCCTTCTTCTCCTTCCTTGAGAGCTCCTCCAAGGTGGAAGCTTCCACCTTCAATGCTCTCTCCAAGGGGTGGGCGTGCACCACCCTCAAGAACTCCTCCAAGGTGGAGTGGACCACCTTCAAGATCTCCTCCAAGATCTTCCTTGCCTGGCTTCTCCTTTGGCTGGCGTGACCCAAGAGAGAAGGGAAGAGGGGAAGGCACCAAGGGGACAGAATATCCCCTTAATCTTCTTCTTCTTCTCTCTTGGACGTGGGCTTCTTGGTGGAATATGAGAGTGAAATTTCTAGCCAAGGATGACTTGAATGGTGGTGGGTAGTGGTCTTTTTATAGGGTAGGATGGGGGGTTAAGGTGCCCCTTGAAATGGAGGGCTAGGATGGAAGAATGGAGGTGGTTGGTGATCCTATGGCTAAGGAGAGTTGGTGCCAACCCAAGGGGTGTTAAAGGGGGTAGTTATGGTGGTGTTGGTGTCTTTTGGTGGTGGAGAGACACCACCATGTTGGCGCCAACATGGGGTCTTCTAGAAGGGGGTTAGGTGGATGGTGGAGATGAATTCAAGGGAAATTGTGTGGTGGAGAGGAGGGGGGATTTTGGAGGGAAAAGTGGTGCCATTAAGGGGGTGGTTAGGGTAGTTTTTGGCGCCACTTTTAGGTGTCTTTTGGAGGTGGTGGGTAGGTGCCAAGTAGGTTAGCTTATGTGGAGCTTAGGTGGAGCTAGTTGGGTGGAGTTATTTGGTGGGTTTTTGGGGTGGTACAAGCCAAGGAAGTTGGAGCATAGCTAAGCTAAGTTAAGCTAAGCTAAGCTAGCTTAGCTAATGGAGGAGTAGAGGCGAAGGTGTTGGAGCTAGGGTTTGGAGGGAGGAGCTGAGGAGGAGAAGTCTGGAGCTGAAATTGGAGCTGGCTGCTGCTGAAGAGGCTGGCATGGAGCTATTCTAGCTGGATTAGCTTGCTAGTTCTTTGCTAGCTACTAAGACGAGCTAAGGTAAGCTAGCTTCTACCATAATGAGCTAAGGTGGGCTGGATCTGGTGCTCCCGGGGAGGGTCAAGCTGGTTGAGGCAGCTAAGGTAGCTTAGCTCAACTGAGTTGAGCTAAGTTGAGTCCCCGGGAGCTGGACTTGAGCTTCCTGAGCTGGGATGAGTTGTTCTTCAGCTGGCTGGAGTTGAGTGGAGCTGGATGTAGCTGGATCTGAGCTGCGGTGAACTCCTGTCAACTCAGCTGAGCTAGCTAGAGCTCCCTGTGGACTAGTGGGAGCTGAGATGAGCTAGACTCAGCTAAGTTGAGCTGGATCAAGCTGAGGTGAGCTGGATCAAGCTGAGGTGAGCTGGATCAGGCTGAGTTCCAGCTAGTCTGGGCTTCTCCTTCACCATTTGCCTTCTTGAGTGCTAGGGTTTTAGGGATCTATATATCTGTACATCCCTAACACTCACAAAAACATATTAAAAAGACAATAAAAAATGCAATGCATGCCTAACCTATTTTATGCCTAAATGCAGCCCAAAAACCCGTTTGCGGAGTAAAATCCTAAGAGCTAGGTTTGTTTTAATGCATAGGAATGATGATAAACTGGCGTTTATCAGTGCGTCGAGGTTTTTATGGATGACTTCTCCATTTACGGCTCATCTTTCGACCAGTGTCTCCTGCACTTAGAGACTGTGCTGAAGAGATGTAAGGAGATTGGTCTATTCCTCAGTTGGGAGAAAAATCAATTCATGGTATAGAAAGGCATTGTACTTGTGCATGTTGTGTCTAAAAGAGGCTTGGAAGTAGATAAGGCTAAAGTTGATTCTATTTCCAAACTCCCATTACCCACGAATGTCAAACAGATTAGATCCTTTCTGGGCCATGCAGGTTTTTATAGGCGATTCATTAAGAATTTCAATAAAATTTCTAGGCCACTTTGCTACTTATTGGCGAAGGAATCTTCCTTCGATTTTGATTCAAAGTGTGCCGAGGCTTTTCATACGTTGAAGGAGGCCTTGACCTCTGCACCTATTCTCAGAGCTCCTAACTGGACACTCCCATTTGAGCTGATGTGTGATGCTTCGGATTATGCAGTGGGAGCTGTTCTTGGATAGAGGGTTGAGGGAAAACCACATTTGCTGCATAATGCTAGCAAGACTTTAACTGAACCACAGCAAAACTACATAGTCACTGAAAATGAATTACTTACTGTAGCTTTTGCTCTAGAGAAGTTTAGGTCTTAACCTCTTAGATCCAAGCTGGTCATTTTTACTGATCATGAGATAATGAAACATCTCATTGCCAAGAAAGACTCTAAGCCACGTTTAATTAGATGGATTCTACTCCTTCAAGAGTTTGATTTGGAAATTCGTGAAAAGAAAGGAGTGGAAAATGTAGTGGCTGACCACTTGTCTTGCCTTCCCCTTAATGACTCTCAATCTGGAGACATCCACGAGACATTTCCTGATGAAACTGTTATGGCGGTAACACTAACTTCACCCTGGTATGTTGATACAGTTAATTACTTGGTCACTGAAGAAACCCTTAGCTCTTGGGATGCACAAAAATGGAAGTGATTCATTTCCCAAGCTAGATTCTTTCATTAGGAAGAGCTAGAATTATTTCATATTGGATAAGACCAAGTTTGGAGATGATGTGTGCTTGAAAAAGAGCAATAGAGTGTGTTGAGATTTTGCCATGAGCTTCATTGTGGAGGACACTTTGGTGCTAAGAAAATAACTTTTAAGGTTCTCCTATCCGATTTTTGGTGGCCTTCTTTATTTAAGGATTCCCATTACTTTGGGGGATAGACTTCATGGGTCCCTTCCCTTCGTCCCATGGATTTGAATATATCTTGGTGGCAATGGATTACGTCTCCAACTGGATAGAGGCCATCCCTACACGCACAAATGACCACTCTGTGGTTTTGAAATTTGTGAAGGCCAATATCATATCCCGCTTTGGCTGCCCCAAGATGATTATAAGTGATGGGGGACCTCATTTCCTGAACAAACACTTCAATCGGCTACTCAGGAGTCTGGGAGTACCTTACAAGATTGCTACCCCTTATCATCCTCAGACAAGTGGCCAGGTTGAAGTATCCAATAAGGAGCTGAAGAACATTTTAGAAAAGATTGTTAGGCCAGATAGGAAGGACTGGTTCCAAAAGCTTGATGATGCTTTATGGGCTTATCGAACGGCCTACAAAGCCCCTTTGGGTATGTATCCCTTCTAGATTGTGTATGGGAATGCGTGCCACTTACCCGTTGAACTTCAACATAGGGCACTCTGGGCTATCCAAATTGTCAACTTGGATTTAGAGCAAGCTGGTAAAGCACGTTTACTGGAGTTGACTGAGCTTAAGGAGCTGAGGAATGGTGCTTATGACACCTCCCAAGCTTATAAAGAGAAAACTAAGGTCTTGCATGATAAATATATCCTTAGAAAGACCTTTGAGCCCAACTAACAAGTCTGGCTTTTCAATTCTAGACTTAAGTTGTTTCCTGGAAAATTGAAATCACGTTGGGATGGGCCTTATATTATCACCAAAGTATTTCCACATGGGGCTGTGGAAATTAAGAGCCATTCTTCTTCAGTAGCACCCTTTACCATCAACAGCCAATGATTAAAACCTTATGTAACTTTGGATGGCCATCTGGTTGATGAGGTCACTCTTGAGGAGCCTTAGCTCCTTTCTTTCCCGCCTCAGGTAACATCTTCCCTTTACCATTTTATTTTCAATGAGGACATTGTCTGAACTAGGCATGGGGGGATAGGACCTGAGGCATCTATACATAGCATTTATACATAGTGCATTCAAGCATTTAGTTTAAATATTTTGCATTACATACATTTGTTAAAAAAAAAACATTTTGCATTATTGAGCTTAACTGGCTGGGTCCTGCATTCTTAGGCAGATCATAACTTTAGGTTAGACTAAGTTGACTTTAGGGTATGACTTAGAAGCTAAGTTGAGTTACTAGATTTAGACCTTTAGGGTCCTTTGTGGACTTGAAAAAAACTCAAGTAGGAGTTAAGTTGCAGACCATTCCTCAATAGGTTGAGGAAGGAAAGCCAGAGATTGAGTTAAAGGCTGGGTAGTACTTGATGTCTTTTTCTACCTTTTGGTTTATGGGTCCTCATAACCTAAGCATCCACAATTCACACGCACTTGGTCATGTGTAAATAGTGATCACCCTAATTCCTTTCTTGGAGAAAAATTTTGGTTCTCTTAGTTCTGACTTAGGAGAAGCTTGAAAACACAAGTTGATTGGAAGAGTTCCTGCCATAGGAGAGGTGGAGTATATACTCACCTTGAGGATGTGATGATAACATGTCACCTCCTCGGCACTTGTCTCTTAGGATATCCATCCTACTGGGGGTATGTAAGCGCATTGTGTGGTTCAGGTACCATGGGTAGCCCTATCTTGAAGTGCTAATTGCTACAGGCCTGAATTCGCTTTAGAAATCCATGGGTGATACTATCTCGAAGTGTCGATTACCAGGAGTTCTTGGGGTCGCTATGGGTGGTGCTATCTCGAAGCACCGAAAGCCAGGCACCCATCGAGGTTCGGTGATGGGGACAATGAATCCGACATAGACCGTGCTGATAGCCATCCAAGGTTAGACTTAGAGGAATCAAACAAAAAAATTATATATTAAAAAGAAATCTCTTTCTTACTCTCTTTCCTAGTTGGCAATCAAACCAACCTCAAATAACTCAGACCAATGCACATGCACGAATGCTTTAATCTCTAGGACCAATAAACCCTAGGGTAGAGTTAGAAATCAGGGAAACCTATACCTACAACTCGTCTTTAGCTGACCTAGTCTGTAACTTAGCAATTACTTGGAAACCTTAGGTCTAAAGTCTGAACTTAAGCTATTTCTAAAGGAAGACCGATTGGGTTTGCTAGTGCACTTGAAGAGCTAGGTTAATGCTTGAATTTGCTAGGGACTAACAAAAACTAGGCATGAGGGCATTTGATGAGCCCATATGCGTGGGATAATTAGTTACTTAAATGCCTAGGAATTAGATTAATATTCGCATATAAATAGCATACAATAAGATGTAAATATATTAGTCTAATTATTCATTTATTTACATATTTCATGCATTGCATTCATACTTAGAATTCATTTAGAATAGCATGCATTAGAATAGTTAATATTTTAGGTTGCATTACATGCATTATTTTATTTCACATTTCTTTTAAGGGCTTATAAATAAATAACCCTCATTTAATTTCTTTATTTTATCTCCAACGGATGCATGCAGGAGAGTTGCGCCAGCTATAATGAACAAGCGACAATCGTGGATCTCGGTTCCCATGATCTGCGTCGCTTCACCTCTTCTTCAACCAATGTCTGCCTGCGGCTGTACTCCTCTTGCAGCATAAAAGAAGAGTCTGCTCCACCATCACTGGTAGGCCACCATTCCTGACCCACCACTATGCAGAGATCAAATTCACTTCCATTCCACCACCACCGGCCTTGATTGTAGCAGTCTACTCCACCACCATAGGCGTGCATCATGACAGGACGCTCCGCCAAATTAGAGTAGCTGCATTACTGTGAGCACCTCAATGTGCACCCTTCCACGCTGCACAACAGTGTGTAGCATCACCTTCATTGCCATCAGCAACAATCACCTCTAGCTCCTCACCCCCGCTCCAGTTAAGACGTCCAGGAAATTTCTTGGACATCTGATGCACCCACTGCAGCAACTCCAAGCACCTCTAGCACCAACAGAGCACGCCCTCTAGCAGCCAGCTCACGTGCACAGCTGCTGTGAGCAACAGCTTCCCCGCCCTCGTCTCCTCGCATGCACAGTGCCTCTCAGCATGCATAGCAGTAGCACGCATCGCCCTCTAGCTCCACAACGTGTAGGCATGCATCAACTCCAGTAATCGCACGTTCTCCTCTGCCCGTGCGCTACCTCCACGCGCTTCGCCAGCAATCCCATGCCTCCTTCTGCAGCCTGCAGCACCACTTTCGCCACTTGCAGCCCGTAGTAGTAGCACATGCGGCTAAGCCCAGCAGCGCCCGTGCACGCCTGCACGACCCATGCACCCGTTCGTAGACTCCTCCAGCAAGCGCGCGGGCGTGTGATGCCCCTTGCGTGCGCGCCTTCACGAGCACCACACCAGCAGTAGCAGAGAGCTATAGCCACCACCAACCGCCGCCGCTCCTTTCCTTGTCATCGCCACCTCCGACCACTATTGGCCATGAGACCACCACCGTCGAATAGCCCTCGGCTCACTCAACCTCCTGTGAGCTTCTCGCCTTCAATCGCGGCCTCCTCCTCACGCATGGACAAGGGGAAGAATTTCCCCTACTTTGCTACAGTAAAGTTAATATTAAAATTTACATTTAGTGCCATTGTGAACTTTTATTATTATTTTATTGAGCTGCATTGCAAAATATATCCTTTAGTTGTGCAAAATTGCTATTTTAGCATTAGCTCTTATTATTTACCTAATCTCAAAGCGATTGTGATTCGATTTCTTGACGAAATTAATAGTGAACATCAATTTTTGACCCTTGCGAGTTTAAATAGGCCATTTCTTCTCTGTGGACATGACTTGCTCTCTCAAGTGGTTTATTTTCAATTTAATACTTTGATTAGTCAATTTTCCACCACTTTAAAATACAAAGACAAATCATCCTAATCATCCTATTCGAAAGCGAAAATCAACTCATCAATAGGGAAGAACTCGGATTGTAGTTCTGCCCAGGTGCTGATTGGACGCGTTTGGGTTTGGTACCAGTGAGAAGCCTTGTACATGAAAGAGAAGGAGAGCATTTTCATGAGTAAGATATCCTGAGTTTGAGCTTTTGACCCGAAGGTTTGGGCCAGATGTTTGAGTTGCTTGATATGCTGGAAATGATCCTCAGAATTATGCCCATGGAATTTGGGAATAGCATGAATCATGTTGGGCTTGAGTTCAGTATCAGGACCTCCAGCAGGGATTTGGACTTGAGGTTCGATCGCCACTACAGCGGGATTGTAATGATCTTGCATCATAGGTCGTAGCGGTGGGTTCATAAAAGCTTGGAATAGATCATTGAGGCATTGAAGGTGATTCTAAAGATTATTTTCTTCTGCTGGTTGCTCCATGATGATGGATGAAGGAGAATTAGGTTCAGATGAATCAGAGGAGATATCGATCTGGTTGGGTTGTTGCACAAACAAGGAGGACGAGGCTTGGCCTTGACGAGAATGAATAGCTAATGGAGGCCTCAAGGGTGGTCTTAGAGACCTCCTCCCAAACATGCACCGATGGATTAGATGCGAGATAGCAAGTGATGGACCCAATCAAGACACCCAAAAATTTTGGATGACTATTGAGGTTCGGGGCAGATGATACCCCTTAGTCAGAAAGCGGTACACTTGAGAATTACCTGGGCAGCCAGAGAGGGAGAGTCCCGTGAAGACCCCTACACAGTAGGGTGCCCCCACGAGTTACAGGGTTTCCCCCACCCGACCTCTCTTGTCACTGAGGATCCAAGTAGACTAGAATGGGGACTTGACCTCTTAAGTCTACCAGTTTTAAGTTAAGAGCAAGGGTACTTGCAAGGTGACCTAATTTGAAGATTTGCTTAACCCAACAAGGTAGTCAACTTCACCTATTTTGTCCTTTGAGAAATTTAGGTCCCTCTTTTAGTATTTAAATGAGATTAAGAGCCTAATTTTAGGGTTTGCTTGAATAGATCAATTCAACCAAGGCTTAGGCACACATTATTTGAGAAGGTTACTTCTTGATTAAGCAAGTGTGTTGCTAAAACCCTAAATTGGAAACCTTAATTGGCTTTGATTGGTCGAATTTAATTTGTCAGAAATATGGTACCTAGTGCTCAAGCAAGAAAGTGATAGCCCTAGATACCTTAAGCTCTAAGTAGGTGCACAAATTAGGGTTTGGATGTTCTCTAATCAGAATGTATCAAATCAGGCAACTTAATGAATTTTCTAAGAATAGAATGCAAGTAGCCCTAATTAATTTTTTTTTCCTTTTTTGGTTTTTCAGAATCAGGGGTTTTAGGAGAGATTGGATTTGTGTTCTACCTGCCCCTGGAGTGGCTGATGTGCGGCTGATCTTCCTAAATGAATCCCCTGAAATATATCAAAGTCAAAAGAGATAGAGCAAGTTAGTACCAAATCTAATATTGCAATCAAGAGATCTAAATTGCACGTTGCTCCCCGAAAATGATACAAAAATGTTAGTCGCTCTGAATCAGGTTTTAAAAGTCATCTCGTTGTAGTATAGTTCGAATCAGCGCGAAAAATAAATAATATTTATACTTGAAAGAAATTTGAGGTTGAACACAAGGTGCAATTGGGAAAATACTTCTCAAGATCGCAATTCAAATGCAATATAAGAATTTCAAACAAGAATGATATATAAATGAAATCTGATGTCAATAATGCAAAAGGAAGAGAGGGTAAAATGGTGATTTGAATCACCAAATTACCATACAATGTTAAGCTTTGCAAGCTACTCAAAGTAACAGATCATATAAGCCAAGCAAATCTCAATTTAATTGACAGAACCAGGGTATCAGCAAATATCAGATGATAGAATAGGCACTCAGACACCTTAACAGAGGCAAAGGCCTCTTCCTCTCCTCTCGTCAAGCCTCAGGGAGAGGCGTAGGCTTCTCTTCTTCCCTCAACCTCAGAGAAGGCATAGCACAAGGCTAAGCACGCCAGGAGAGGCAAAGGCCTCTCTCAAATGTCACAAGTGTTGAGAGGAGGGTGGTAGAGAAAAACCCCCACTCTCTCCTCTCTTTTTTTTTATCTGCTTCTTCTCTTAGAACCAGCAAACCAAACCAGAGCTGGGTATTCGGGTAAACAGACCAAGCCTAGACCCACAAGGCATGAGCCCGGGCGAGGGTGTGCGTATGCGCATGCGTGTGAGGACCTCACCCCCTTTGTGTGCTGAGGCGAATAAGATGTGGCACCTTTTCCTCTTATGCACCTTCCCGCATCCAACTATTTTCGATGTGGGACTAATCCCATAGGGCTTCTTCGCACAACTGCAAGAAAACCTCCCTCACCACAATGAAGCAGCAACAAGGCGTTTGATGCTGATAAACACCAGTTTATCATCATTTTTATGCTCTAAAACTAACCTAGCTCTTAGGATTTTTCTCCGCAAACGGGTTTTTGGGCTGCATTTAGGCATAAATTAGGATAGGCATGCATTGCATTTTTTATTGTTGTTTTAATGTGTTTTGTGAGTGTTAGGGATGTACAGATTCACAGATCCCTAAAACCCTAGCACTCAAGAAGGCAATTGGTGAAGGAGAAGCCCAGACTAGTTGGAACCCAGCTTGATCCAGCTCACCATAGCTGGAACCTAGCTTACTTGAACTAGGGTTAGCTCATCCCAGCTCCATTCAGCTAATCTCAGCTGGATGGCAGCTCAAGAGAGTTCACCTTAGCTCACCCTAGCTCAAGTCAGCTTAGATCCAGCTCAACTTAGCTGAGTCTAGCTCATCTCAGCTCCCACTAGTTCACAGGGAGCTCTAGCTAGCTTAGCTGAGTTGACAGGAGTTCACTCCAGCTCAGATCCAGCTACATTCAGCTCCACTCAACTCCAGCCAGCTGAAGAAGAATTCATCTCAGCTGAGGAAGCTCAAGTCCAGCTCCCGGGGATTCAGCTTAGCTCATCTCAGTTGAGCTAAGCTACCTTAGCTGCCTCAACCAGCTTGATTCTCCCCGGGAGCACCAGACCTAGCTCACCTCAGCTCATTTTGGTAGAAGCTAGCTCACTTTAGCTTGGCTTAGTAGCTAGCAAAGAACTAGCAAGCTAAGCCAGCTAGAGTAGCCCCATGCCAGCCTCTTCAGTAGCAGCCAGCTCCAGCTCCAGCTCCAGACTCTCCTCCTCAGCTCCTTCCTCCAAACCCTAGCTCCAACACCTTCTCCTCCACTCCACCTTTAGTTAAGCTAGCTTAGCTTATCTTAGCTTAGCTTAGCATAGCTAACAACCAGCTCCTTGGCCATTCATTACCTCCAAAATCAACCCTAGCTAGCTCCACCAACTCAAGCCTACCTAAGCTAGCTACTCTACTCAAGTTGGCGCCACCTCCTAGCCATCCCTTCACCCCATTATCTCCACCAAAAGACACTTCAAGTTGGCGCCAAAAACCACCCCTAACCACCTCTATATTGGCGCCACTTTCAGCCCCTTAAATCCACCCTACACCTACCCACATAAGCCATCCTAGCCATCCACATACCCCCTCTTCTAGAACCTTAAGGTGGAGCCACCTAATGACCTTCTATAATGCCCATTTTGGCGCCAACACCAAAGGGTGTCAACACCCATAACTACCCCTTGGTGCCCTTTAAGGTGGTGCCAACTCTCCTTGGCCATGGGATCTCCAACCACCTCCATCAACTCATCTTGGCCATCCATTTCAAAGGTCACCATAGCCCCCCTCCTATTCTATAAAAAGCCACCACCTACCACCATTTTTGGGGCATCCTCCCTTAGTATATTTTCTACCTAAACCACCTATACCTACGGCCAAGAAGAAGGAGTAGAGAAGGAGATTAAAGGGGCACATCACCAGCCCTTTTGGTGCCTTCTTCTCCCCACTCTCTTCAACTTGAGCCACGCCAAGGAGGAGGACTCTCCCACTTCAAGGAGGACGGCCAGGCAAAGGAGAAAAGCTTAGGGTGGACGTCCACCCTTGGAGAGAAACTTAGGGCACGCCCCCTTAGGGCTTGCCTTGGAGGTCATCACTTTGGCGGAGTACTGCAAGGAAGGAGTTGAAGGATTCTTTTCAAGCTTGGGAGCCACCAACCTTGGAGCAAGAAGCCCTCTTCTTCACCATCTATTTAGAGGATTTGTGTTTTATTTTCTTATTTGCAATTTTCTAGTAGTACAAGCTTTCCTCTACTAGGCCTTTTGTAAACACTTTATCAATTATCTAGTTACCTTCTTTGCAATTTTTTTTTGTTTGCATTTCTATTAGCTTATTTTCAGCATTCTTCACTCCCTCTCCCTAATTATTCTAGGCCTCCACTTGCCTAGAGTGAGCTTAGGGAGAGGTTCTGCTTGTCACATAAAAGTAGTATTTTAATTCGAAGTGTAAACACTTTTCCCGCCATCAGTTCGCATGTTGCCTTAGTTTAAAAATAAAAAAAAAATGATATATTGAAAAATACCAAAAAGAAAGTTGAGATTTATATTCCTAGCAAGAGAATCACTATTGCAAACATTTGGCCTCCTTGGACGACCCTAGATACTCCCCTATCTAGGAATATAAATTTAAGAGCGAAAGCGGATTCGCGTGTTACAACGACGTTAAAAACCCGCTTTTACAAATCACGTGCATTTCGCTGTCAGATGCCAATTGAAAGTCTAGAGATCAGCCTGGAGCATCCCTGCGTGACCTGGAGATGATGCCTAAAGCGGAAGATGCAAGAACACCTTCGTCAAGGTGTTCGTGAAGCTCCGTTAATGGCACTATGGCTCAAGACCTGAAAAAGACGGATATGGGCTAAGTGCCCCAGTTAGTATGTTCAAGAGCTTCGCCTTGGTGAGGCGAGGTCAACGGCGGTGGTTTTGTAGTGTGGTGTGGTGTGTGTGGCAAAGCGAGGTTGAAGAAGTTGTGTGTGAAGTGGGTGTGTTCGGCGGGGTGTTCGAGAGGCCAATACCCTCAATTACTTGAGGGGTTTTTGTCATGAGGAGGAGGCAGAGGTTTTGGACCGATTGGCGAAGCGGATGGAGTTGTGGAGTGACCGAGACGCTTCGTTGGAGATGCAGCCGGAGGCGGAGAAGATGAAGTGCAAGGGAAGCGATTGGCAGTCATTCGTGTGTCGTAAGTGTGTGAGAGAGAAATAGAGTGAAAGAGAGAGCAAGTGAGGGACTTAGATAGGTTGGAGAGAGGCAGAGGGAGCCAATTTGATCGACCGACGCCAGAGAAGGAGGGAATGGTGAGGCAACAATGACGAAACATACAGAAAAATGGCCCCCCTTTAGCTGGGGAGGGTCATGAGGAAGAGAGGAGTCGGGTAAGCCGATCAATTTGGTCATTGGATGGTTGGAGGAGGAGGATCGAGGGGATCGCTGATGTAGGGGTCTACAATGGTCGAAGGTAGGTTTCTAGGGCATTTTGACGTGCCAAGACTTGCTGGGGAAATGTGCAAGTCCACGGGAGTCATTTTATAGGGCTCTGGATAGCATTTTGGTCTTGGGAAACAAGCTTCCCAAGCTTGGAAAGCTAGATGGAGAAAGAAATCCCAAGATACCCTAATCTCTCATGCATTCACATGAGAGATTGGGAATGTTTAAGAGCTTGGGAATTGGCTCAAAAGGAAGGGAATTCCTTGATGAACTTCCCTTTCAAATTTGAGAGGGATTTAAGGAATCAAGGAGAACTTGCCAAATTTAGGTTGCCAGAGTTTGTAGGAATAGGATTCATGGCGGAAAGGACTTGTTTGTGAAAATGATGATAAAGTTAGGGACCATTTTGTATGGATTTTGAGAGTTAAGGGCATATGTGTGATATAAAAGAATTAGATAGGACCAAATTGCAAACTAGGTCAAGATAATCTCAGATTATGCCCAAATTTTCGTAAAAACCTAATTTTGACCTAAGGAATCCAATGGTGGAGTTGGATTTTGGTTTTTATGTAGTTTGATTGGGTAACTTATGCAAAAGTCCAAATTAGGGCAAATGTCAGTCTGAGATACTATTTTGGTTCAAGACGGGTTCTGATGGTCATATTGAAGGTACCAAACCATAGATATTATTTTTCTATGAATTTTCAAGGGATTAGGTGAATTTTATCCAGACTAGAACCTCAGTTAACTAAGCGAGTCTATTTTTAGGGTTTCAGAAGTCATTTAATTCTCAAAACGTGTGAAAACTCTTTTCTATCAGTGTTAACCCACTTGTTGGACTTTTAAGACCATTTGACCCTTAATTAACCCTTGGTAAAACCCATGGTTGTTCTGCATTCAAGATATGATGGTAAAATTGTAGTTTTAACCCTATTTTCTTGTATTTTCCTCAGAATGGATTTGCAATGAATTAGGGCTCTCTGGCGGTTATGTAGGAGCATTTATTCCTTGATAATATGTCTCATGATGGTGTTCCCATCAACTATGCAAAAAAAAGATTAAAGAAGGCAACTTTGATTGAAAGAGAGAGCATTTTACAAAAACCCTTGTAGATGAAAGCTTCTACTACTGGATAATTGCAACAAGTAAAATAAAACACAAGTCCTCCTAAATTGTTGGTGAAGAGGGGAAGCTCCTTGCTCCAAGCTTAGAGGCACCTAGTCTTGGAAAGGGCTCCTCCTTCTCCTTCCTTGAGATGCTCCTCCAAGGTAGAAGCTACCACCTTCAATGATCTCCTTCAAGGATGGATGTGCACCACTCTTGCTCCTCCTTGCTTGGCCGTCCTCCTAGTGGGGGAGTGCTCCTCCTCATTGGCGTGGCACAAGGGAGAAGAAAAAGGGGAAGAAGGCACCAAGGGGGTGGGTAGGATGCCCCCTTAATGTTCTTCTCTTCTTCTTTTTCCTTGGCCGTGGGTATGGTGGTTATAGGGTGGAATTATACTAAAGGGAGGATAATGAAAATGGTGGTGGGTGATGGATTTTTATAGAGTGGGATGGAGGTGGTTGGCGTGGCCTTTAGTGGAGGGCTAGGATGGCTTGATGGGAGGTGGTTAGGGATCCAATGGAGAGGGTTAAATGGCACCAACCAAGGGGGTGTGAAGGGTGTTTGAAGGTGGCCTTTGGTGGTTGAGTATGGGGTGGAAGGGCACCTTGCTTTGGTGCCAACTTTGGCTTCTAGAAGGGGATGTTCTTGGCACCAAAAATCAAGGGTGGAGATGGGTTGGTTCGTGAAGTGTAGGGTGGTAATGAGGAGTTGGGTTGGCACCATTTTGGTGGTGGTTATGGGGGATGTTTTGGCGCCAACTTTAGGTGGCTTTTGGAGGGAGGTGAGGGGTGAAAAGGTGTCTAGGGTTGGTGCCAACTTAGGGGTGGACTAGGTTAGATAGGTGGACTTATAGGTAGAGGTAGTTGGTGGAGCTAGTTAGGTGGGGTTTTAGGGTGGTAAATGCCAAGGGAGCTGGAGCCTAGCTAAGCTAAGCTAAGCTAAGCTAAGCTAGCTTACCTAGTAATGGAGTTGAGGAGCAGGAAATGGGAGCTAGGGTTTGAGGAGAGGAGCTGGATAGAAGAAGTCTGGAGCTGAAATGGAGCTGGCAGCTGCTGAAGAGGATGGCATGGAGTTACTTTAGCTGGCTTAGCTTGCTAGTTCTTTGCTAACTGCTAAGCCAAGCTAAGGTAAGCTAGCTTCTGTCATAAGGAGTTGAGGTGAGCTAGGTCTGGTACTCCCGGGGAGGATCAAGCTGGTTGAGGCAGCTAAGGTAGCTTATCTCAACTAAGTTGAGCTAAGCTAAGTCTCCGGGAGCTAGACTTGAGCTTCCTAAGCTGAAATGAAGTCATCTTCAGCCGGATGGAGTTGACTGGAGCTGGATGTAGCTAGACCTGAGCTGGGTTGAACTCCAGTCAACTCAATTGAGCTAGCTAGAGCTCCCTGTGAACTAATGGGGACTGAGATGGGCTAGATTCAGCTAAGTTGAGCTGGATCTGAGCTGACTTGAGCTAGGGTGAGCTAAGATGAGCTCTCTTGAGCCGCCATTCAGTTAAGATGAGCTGAATGGAGCTAGAATGAGCTAACCCTAGTTCAGGTGAGCTGGAATCCAACTATGGTGAGCCAGATTTGGCTGAGTTCCAGTTGGTTTGGGCTTCTCCTTCACCAGTAGCCTTCCTGAGTGCTAGGGTTCTAGGGATCTGGCAATCTGCTTATCCCTAACACTCACAAAAACATATCAAAAACACAATAAAAAATGCAATGCATGGCTAACCTAATTAATGCCTAAATGCAACCCAAAAACCCATTTGTGGAGCAAAATCGTAAGAGCTAGGTCTGTTTTAATGCATAAGAATGATAATAAACTGGCGTTTATCAACTGCGTGCATGGGGTTGCAGTAGAGGAGTGCATAGGTCAGGTCAGGTCGAGTGCGTGGGTGAGCGGGGACCTCACCCCCAAGTGCATGAGGCAAACAACATTAGGCACAAATTCAATTTATGTGTAAGCAGTTGCTTCTGTGTTTCCAAGGTGGGACTAATCCCATGCCTCTTTCTCACATGTTGCTGCAGTGAAGGCATCCTCATTCAGTTGGCATAGCCGCTGTGGATGCACCTCAAATTGAGGTTACTGCAGATGTTGAGGCTCATAATCGAAGACCTGGAGTGATGCCTGGGGTGTATCCGCACAGCCTGGGTGCTGCTCTTGGCGAAGAATAGGGTCGCGACTCTATGAACATGGCCGATGAAGACCTCGTGGTGACGGAGCTTCGGTGGGCTACCTGAAATCAAGAATACGGGCTTAAGTGCCCTAGTTAAAATGTTCAGAAGCTTCGTCGGACTACGACGAACGTGATGAGGGTGGTTTCGAGGGCGTATGGTGATCGGAGAGTGGTGAATGGTGACGGAGATGAAGCATGAAGGATGGGTTGTTTGGTGGCCCTTTTGGGTGGGTGGAGTGGCGAATAGGTAGAGGGGTTTTGATGGACATGTGCTGGCGGAAGTTGTTGGGGTGTTAGCGAGGTGGGTGGACTTGTGTAGCATGCAGATGACCTCGCCAAAGGGTGGTCAGAGTGATGGACGAAGGTGGTTGGCGACGGCTGTTTCGAACGTCTTGATCGGGTTTTTAAAGGATGTCACGTTGTAGTATAACCAAAAAAGCGTTCAAAACAAATAAAGATTTTATTACTCGAAAATCGAAGTATCTGAGGTCGAACACAGGGAGCAATTGGAATTTACTACTAATCTCAAGAATGTAATTGAACACTTTAATTTCTCAAAACTTTAATTCAAATGTAAATGCATGAGTTTAAAAGCAATTATGGTGAAAAGAAAGAATTGGACGTCTGATCCCATGATCAGACGTCTTAAAAGTGTGTCTTTCCCTTCTTTGATTCTTCTTCTTTCTCTGCAATGCCTTGCTTTTCTTCTGCCTTCTTTCTTTCTTCTCCTGCAGTATCTCTCTCTGCTTCTTTTCTTCTGTCTTCTACGGGTCTTCTTCTTCTTCCTTTGCTTTAGTTCCTTTTCTTCTTCTGCTTGTCTTCTATTTTTCCTTCGCCTCTTCCTTCTCTTTTCAATGGCGTCCTTCCTTCTTCATTTTTGCCTCTGTTTGCTTTCTGCTTCCTTCTCTTCTTCCCTTGCTAGCAGCGGCCAGGTGTTCGCTTCACTCCTTCCTTCCCGATGTGGGACTATTGGTTGCTACCTTCTCTCGCGCGCGCCCGCAAAAATCCTTCCTGCAATTGCCACAGTTGCAGACAACGCAACGTCTCTTGCTTGGTCAGATAGCTTCGTAGTGCTTCCCTGAGTGAGCTGCACCTGAAGCCTTGCGGTCCTGAAGCCTGGAGCGAGCTTGGAGCTTCTTCGAGTCGCCGTCAACGGCGGTAGGGGCTATGAATCTGTCAGACACGAAAATGGCCTCGCGGCCTAATCAGATCACCAGGGAACCTTCGCCTTGTCACAGAGAAGGTGAAGAGCAAGGTGACAGGCCGCGGGGCAGCCTAAGCGTGCGTTCCTAGGTCGTCCTGTGGTCGGATGGATGGGTGAGTTCGGGGGTGCGTAGTGGAGGTGTAGCGTGGCAGTGGAGGGGCGGAGTGTGTTCAGTGTGGTGAGGTAGAACTTTTGCGACGGTCGGCGAGTCGTGTGGAGTTGCGGAGCGACGGGGGCGCCTCGCCGGAGGGTTGCCGGAGGGATGGAAGATGACGGTGGTCAGGTGTGGTCGTGGGGTAATCAAGTGAAATATAGTGGGGAAAAGAAAGAGGGAAAGATGTGGAGTAGTTCTAACCTACTTAAAGGGACGAAGGGGGTGGAGAGGTGGACGACTATACTTGCTGTCGCCGGAGAAGAAGATGCCCAGTGGGGGAGGACGGCGGCGATGACGGGGCTAGGGCAGCGCGCGCGGGTATTGCTCGACGCGGAGGAGAATGAGGAAGAAGTCTCTGCCACTGGTTTTGTGGCAGAGTGAAGAGGAAAGGAAGGAGAGCTCGTCGGAGCCTGCTGGACACCCTGACCGGGAGGGAAGAGAGGAATTTGAGGTAGAATCCTGGCCAAGTCGAGCTGAAATTAAGCGGTCGGGTTTGGGGGTTCTTTCATAGGCACAGGCCATGTGTTCTAGAGCGTGGAGGGCAAGCATTCGTCACCGACGGCTCGCTGGAGAAGGAAAGTGGGTGGATACCCAAATCCGTCGTGCGTTCGCACGAGAGATTGAGAGCAAATCAGGGATCATGACTGGCCTCAGATGGAAGGGAATTCCTCAGAGAATCTCCCTTTCATTTCTGGGAGGGGATCTCTGAGGGATCTGAGCGTATTCCCTCTCTAATCCTCGCCGGAGAAGATTCTACCCCAATAATGGTGGAAGGACTTGATTGTAAGATTGGAGAGAAAGATAGGGGGTTGTTGTGATGGTTTTCAAAATATAGGGACCAAAATGTGATTGGGTGTACTAAATTGCAAAGTAGGTCAAGATGACCTCCCCTTAGGTCCAAATTTTGGTACAAACCTAATTTGAACCTAAGGAATCCAATGGTGATGTTGGAGTTTAGGTTTGACCATGTTTGACAGGATATTTTGCGTAAAAATTCAAATTAGGTCAATTGATGAGCTAGAACCCTAATCTAGGTCAAACTAGGTTCCAAAGGCCAATTTGAATGTTCTAAACCATAGGGGATATTTTTCCATGAATTTTAGAGGATTTACTTGATTTTTATCCTGACCTAAACCTTGTTGATTTAAGCGGGTCTATTTTAGGGTTACCAATTGTCATTTAATTCCTGGATTGCACATAAACCCATTTCTGATTGACTCAACCCACTTTTTATCTTATTTAGACCATTTGACCTATATTTTTCCTATGAGAAATCCCGTTTATGTACTGCAATGGTAAAATTGCAGTTTTAACCTTTATTTCATGTTTTCTTCTCAGAACACTTATTCCTTCTATTAAGCCTTCTTCTAGGTTATATAGGAGCTTTTATTCTCTTTATTGGGCCAAAATGAGCTAGTTATGGCTCATGATGAGGCTCTCATCATACCCCCATGCCTAGCTTTTGCTAGTCCCTTAGCAAAATTTCAAGGTTTTAACTTCTGTTCTAGACCCTGAGTGTCTGTCATTAATTATGATAAGTGCTTCTTTTATGATTAGGTCAGAATGCCGACAATAGGCCTAGAGGTACTCAAGTACCAACCAAAATCCAGACCTGACCCACTTTAGCCTCAGTCCTCCTCAAAGGTTTCTAAGGCCCACAGAAACTAACCTAGGGTTTGTTGGACTCCTCGGTTAAAACACCCGTGCTTGAGACATTTCTAGCTTAGGTTCAGTTAACAGTGCATTTTTTTGTAAGAGAGAGATAGAAGATTTATTTGTTTGGAGAGCTTTTCTCTCTCTTTTCTTTTTATTTCTAGCTTCGGATTAGCTTCTCAACATGGTCTGTATCGGATTCCTTGTCCCCATCATCAATCCTCAAGGGTCCCTGGCTATCGATGCTTCGAGATAACACCGCCCATGGCAACCCCCAGAACCCTGGCTTTCGAGATTTTGAGATAATCCCGACCATGGCGTTCCGTGGCCGAATTCAGACCCTGGCGATCGACATTTCGTGATAATGCCGCCCATGGTATCTAAACCAGCAGAGTGCTTACATGCCCCCAGTAGGATATTTAAATATCCTAAGAGACAAGCACCAAGGAGATGATACGTTGTTACGCATCTTCGAGGGGAATTTCCTGCCTCTCCGTGCCGAGAACTCGTCCAAATCAACTTGTGTTGATTGGCCGCTCCTAATCTAGGTGACTTTTTCAGAACATTAAATGCTTTTGCGTGATTTGGATATTTATGCGCACTGAACAAGACTGTGTGAATTTAGGGTGCTTAGGTTACCGAATCCCGCAAATCGAAGGTCAGTTAACGAGGTCGAATACTTCCTAAGCCTTAGACCTAATACTTAAGCTTCGCATTTTCCCCAACCTCTTGAGGATTATCCAGATTTTAGCGGATACATGAATTTTTAAGTTAAAGAATCTAGCCAAAGAGGCCTAAGATCAGTGTTCCTGCTAATCTCTTGTTATGTCTCCTTAGCACTTTTCTTTTATTTCTTTTCTTAATCTGGTCTAGAACTTCAGTTAATTCCCTAATCTTTTACTAATGACTATTTTTGTTTCTTTTTTCATTCTGTGCTCCTTTTTGCCATTTTTGCTCTTTTTCTCTCCTTATGTTTATGTGGCTCACAAAATTTCCTCCCTCCCCCATTTTTTTGTTCTTTTTCATAATTTTTCAATTTTTTGTGTTTTTGACATATGTGAAATTTTTTTTTGTGAGAATCCTTCTGATTTTTTCTTGGTTCTGTATGTATGCACTTTATCACCCCCCATGCCTAAGTTTTGCAATGTCCTCATTGTAAACGGAGGGTGTGAAATAGTGTTGAGGTCAAGGACTTAGAACAGGATACATCGGGTGGGTGAATGGGTCGAAAATGACTGATGCGGATGATTTCAACCTCTGATACATGTACCAGAGGTGGGATCAACTGTCTAAGGCTGAACTCAAGGCGCAGTGGACGTGGAGTATAGACGGATAATCAAACAGGTCTGTTTTTGGGATGATGGGTTGCCTCCTGTTAAGCGCTAAATTCAATGCCTTCAGCCGAGCAGAAAATGGGGTGGAGAGGGAGTGGTCATATCAGTGGAATTTTGTAAAACAAGCACCTTGATTAAGAGCCTGGTTGGTCCAACCAGGTGCTTGTTAAGATCAGTAGGCTGATGATGCAGTCCAAACCCAATAAGTCTGGTGGGTTGATATATGTAGATCAACAGATGCGGAACCCACCATATGCAGTGAAGTTCAAATGGATATGGAAGTGAAAACTCGGGTTTAAGCTGAGTCGAATCAGCCTAGTCAGAGTAGGGTTCTGAAAAATAATCAATGTAAGGTGTGTGGAAACCCTATAGGGGTGATCATGGAATGATGGCTCCTGTTTTTTGGTCTGATCAATGCCCGATACCTGATATAGATATGGAGTTGAATCATCTGCAAACAGCTCAGTGAGAGGTGAATCGGAATAGAAATTGAGTCCGGTTGCCGGTCAAGGTAGAGAATGGGTTTTGATTGGTTCTGTATAAGTGGAGCAGGTGGCTTCAAAGAAAATTGGCTTATTATAATCAGGAAGCAGACTTTCTCCGATGTTATGGTCAGATTCGAAATTGTCAGAGAGTTTGAGAAAATCAAAATTTGAATGAGATTCAAGATCATGAGTTCCACCATAGAATAAATCATATGTTGTAGATTCAGCAGCCTGACTGGGGTGTAGCCTAGATGTTAATTATGAGCTTAAAAAGGTGTCCCTATCTGGTAGAGGCTCAGGTTCTAAGCTAGTAGGGCAGACCCAATTGAAACCCCACTCGTCCAACTCCTCGATTTCTGTATCGTAGATTGGCATGACTTCCGAAAAATTGATTAGTTCCTTTGAGGATGTTGGCGAGGGATATTCATCAAATAGAGGCCCAAAATCATATTCTTCATTGAAAGATTGATCTTCCTCATATGGGGCCTTGAAATCTTCAAAATAGGTTTCAGATCTAGGTTCTAGGCTTAGGATGTGGGTTGAACTACTAGAATCTAGGTCTGAATAACCTTTGAGGGTCACCTTATCAGAATAAGGGATGGAATTTACACCCTCGAGAGGTTCAGTTCTACTCTCATACTTGCAGGAGCTTTGGATTTCTAGAATGAGCTCATCATGGTATTTTCCTGCATTTGGAGCTTCCCAACCTTCTTCAATATCAGGCACATTGTATTCTATTTGGGTTGGGAATCCACAACCATTTTGTTCCTCAAACCCGAGATTAGATTTATCCTCGACCTTTGAGGGTCACCTTATCAGAATAAGGGACGGAATTTACACCCTCGAGAGGTTCAGTTCTACTCTCATACTTGCAGGAGTTTTGGATTTCTAGAATGAGCTCATCATGGTATTTTCCTGCATTTGGAGCTTCCCAACCTTCTTCCATATTAGGCACATTGTATTCTATTTGGGTTGGAAATCCACAACCATTTTGTTCCTCAAACCCGAGATTAGATTTATCCTCGATGTTGTTCCAAGATGGTTCATCCTCTGTTTGTGGTATATACGAGTAGTTCTGATCAATAACTTGTTTGTACTAATCTCATTATCTCTTCCCGTTTTTCAAGACTATCCTGGTGTTGCTTCCAAAGTCGAGGATTTGTCATACATTGAATGTATTCAAGATTGTGCAGTTTTTCTATCTCAATGTATGCAGTAATGAGCAAGTCACGGGTTGATCCTTTTGTGGCTTCTGCTAATAGTACTTGGGCACAAGTTATGATAAAGGCTGTGGTTGTTGGGACATCAACCTGAATGTTTCCTACTGGTGTTGAGGTTTCTTCATTTTCATAAAATTTCATGGCATCCTCAATCATTTTATCTCTCATGGATCTCCGATATTCAGGTTTCTTGACTGGTAGTCCTAGGTGGTTTGGCTGCATTTTTGGATCAGGTGGTGGAATCAAGATGTAGAATAAGAGTTTGAATCAAGATGTAGAATCAAGTTATGAAGCGATCATATCTGAATAACGAGTCCCACTGAAAATGTGTGTGTGTGCTCTAAAGAGAAAAGATGAGGGGCTGGAGGTGTTTTTGACCCAATCAAGACACCCAAAGATATTTGGATGACTATGGAGGTTCGGGGCGGATGGTACCCCTTGATCAGAAGATCATCCACCTGAGAATTACTTGGGCAGCCATAGAGGGAGAGTCCTGTAAAGACCCCTACACGGTAGAGCGTCCCCACGGGTTACAGGGTTTTTCCCACCCAACCTTTCTTGTCATTGAGATTCTAGGTAGACCAGAATGGGGACCTTGACCTCTTAAGTCTACCACTTTTATTTCAAAGGTGCTTTAGGGTTCTCACTTGAACTTTAGATAGTTTGATGTTGTGACCTAATTTAGAGGTTGGTTGATGTTTGCACCTCAAAACACGCCTATAAGAACGCCTTCTTATGCTATTTTCTAGCATTAACTATGTATATTATAATACTGTAGTTGCATTTGTAAAAACGCTTGCATGCATGCATTTAATTGAGAGGGGAAGAGAATGGAATAAATGGCTTGCATTTTTACATTTTTCTTCAAGTGTCTCTTTGCAAAAGTCACCTCTCCATATTTTATTTTCATCTTTCTTTCTTCTTCCCACGGTTTTTCTTCTTCCCGCGGCTGAATTTCATCCACGCCATGCGCCTCTCCCTGCAGCTGCCACTCTCCGCGCCTCTCCCTGCTGTCCTTCCCGCACCTCTCCCTGCAGCTGCCATTCTCCCCCATTCCCCGCATGCTCCACGCCATGCTCTCCTCCTCTATAAAGCCGCAGCTCTTCCTCGCGACGAGAGGGAGGGACGTTGCTGCAATACGCAGCTGCGACAGCTGCTGAAAAATCGCCACGCTGCAGTCCACCACCTTCCTCGCCCGTTCTCCCCTCCCATACGCCGGCCCTCCGTCGAGGAGGCACCCGACGAGCAGGAGAACCCACTGTGGTGCACACCACCACAGTGGGAGCACCACCGCCCAGCTCTTCAACGAGCCGGTGGGCGTGGTGTGTTCTTTTCTCTTCGTTTGCATCTCCACGCCATTGCTGCCGCTTCAAGGTCCGAAGCTTGAAGCAGCAGCAGCAGCCCAGCGGCGACAGCAGCAGCAGCAGCACCCCCGCCTCCTCCGCGACCTTCCCCGCAGGCGCGCAACCCTCCGCGCGCGCTTGCAGGCCCGTTCCCCGCCTCCGTCTCCGTTCTGTCCACGCCGCAGTTGCAGCCGCAGCAGGCCGCTGCGCGCACTGCAGCGGCCGGCTACGGCCTCGCACCGACCCCCGCGACCCTCCGCGACCACTGCAGAACCTCCCCTCGCACCTCCGCGACCTTCCCCGCAGGCGCTCAGCTCTCCGCGCGCGCCTGCAGGGCACTTCTCCGCTCAGTCCTCTGCTCTGTCGCCTCTGCCATTCCACCCGCGACCGGCCGCTGCGCGCACTGCAGCGGCCGGCCAGGCCTTCTCGCCGCCCCCTGCCAACCTCTGCAACCCTCTGCGACCGACTGCAGACTCCCCGCCGCCTTCTCCGAGTGCGCCATCGCCCGCTCTCCGTCCTCGCACCCGGTCTGCAGGAGACGTCTCACGTCCACTGCGCGAAGGCGCGGTGCACCGCGACGTCAGACGTCCGCCACCGCGAGCAGACGCCTTAACTCGCTGCCATCGTCCGCGCTCGCGATCTCTCCCGCCCGCTCTTTCTCTCTCTGGCACTCTCTCTCTCTCTCCGCGATCTCTCCCGCCCGCTCCCTCTCTGTCTCCCGCTCTCTCTCTCTCACGTATTCTCTATCTCTCTCTCTCTCTCTCTCTCTCTTTTTTTTCACTTACAGCAACACACACACACCCATTCACCGACACACACACACACACACTAATAGTAACTTATATACATACATATATATATATATATATATATATATATACATATACATATATCTATATATATATACTTATATATACATAGTATATCTATATAGTTATGTATACATACATATAATATAATATATATATACATATACATATATAATATATATATATATATATATACACATACTCATATACATATATATATATATACATATCTATATACTTATACATATACACATATATATATATACATATATATCTAGATACATATATACTTATATACATATATATATATATATCTATATAGTATTATATATATATACTTATATACATATATACATAGCTATATACATATATACATACATATATATATATATATATATATATATATATACACCTATATATATATATATATATATCTATATATATCTATACATATATACTTATACATTTATATACATACATATGTACATATATTTTCACGTTATTTACTATACGCTGTATCGCGGGAATATTTGCACCAGTTGCTGATATTCTGCGATACAGCATGTACAGAAAGCGTGGACACATCCTTCCTCCATCCACACTCCACGCGGCACCTAGTCGTGTTGGTTGCGTCTCTCTAGACGTCGACTGACTCGACATAGTGCTACACTCCATCGTCACCTCCACCCCCACCCCTTTATATATATACTACATATAAATATATATCTATAGCTACTATATTTACTTTCTATCTGTTAGTTTCTTTCTTAGTAAAAAGATAAAAAAAGGTATAAAAGTGAAAAGATAATCTTTGATTTGCAGGTACCCCCGTCTTGCAAGTAGCAAGACGTGTTTTGAAACTCTGTTTTGGCTAAAAGCCAAGGACACAATTTTGAGGGTGTGCCTCAAGAACAAGGATTACCAGAAAAAAACCTAAATAAGAAAAATACCAAAAACAGAATAAACGAACGGAAGAGACGCGTTTTAAGGAAAACGTAGAAACTCGACTTGAACCCCACTTCCCTGAGTTCGACCCTGGGCTTAAAAGTGACAAGATAAAATCAATTAGGCCAGGTTAAAAATTTTGTAAAGAGATGGTTAGGTCTGAATTAGGTTAACCACTATACACATTTCAACGATAAAAATATCATATTAACAACCTATTTGGGCCGACCCATCATAACTTTTCTGGCACCGTTGCCGGGGAAGGTCGCGGAGGTGCGAGGGGAGGTTCTGCAGCGGCCGGGTCGCGGAGAAAAGTTATGATGGTCGGCCCGGATAGGTTGTTAATATGATATTTTTATCGTTGAAATGTGTATAGTGGTTAACCTAATTCAGACCTAACCATCTCTTTACAAAATTTTTTAACCTGGCCTAATTGATTTTATCTTGTCACTTTTAAGCCCAGGGTCGAACTCAGGGAAGTGGGGTTCAAGTCGAGTTTCTACGTTTTCCGTAAAACGCGTCTCTTCCGTTCGTTTATTCTGTTTTTGGTATTTTTCTTATTTAGTTTTTTTTTTTGGTAATCCTTGTTCTTGAGGCACACCCTCAAAATTGTGTCCTTGGCTTTTAGCCAAAACAGAGTTTCAAAACACGTCTTGCTACTTGCAAGACGGGGGTACCTGCAAATCAAAGATTATCTTTTCACTTTTATACCTTTTTTTTATCTTTTTACTAAGAAGGAAACTAACAGATAGAAAGTAAATATAGTAGCTATAGATATATATTTATATGTAGTATATATATAAAGGGGTGGGGGTGGAGGTGACGATGGAGTGTAGCACTATGTCGAGTCAGTCGACGTCTAGAGAGATGCAACCAACACGACTAGGTGCCGCGTGGAGTGTGGATGGAGGATGGATGTGTCCACGCTTTCTGTACACGCTGTATCGTAGAATATCAGCAACTGGTGCAAATATTCCCGCGATACAGCGTATAGTAAATAATGTGAAAATATATGTACATATGTATGTATATAAATGTATAAGTATATATGTATAGATATATATAGATATATATATATATATAGGTGTATATATATATATATATATATGTATGTATATATGTATATAGCTATGTATATATGTATATAAGTATATATATATAATACTATATAGATATATATATATATATGTATATAAGTATATATGTATCTAGATATATATGTATATATATATGTGTATATGTATAAGTATATAGATATGTATATATATATATATATGTATATGAGTATGTGTATATATATATATATATATATATATATATATATATATTATATATGTATATGTATATATATATTATATTATATGTATGTATACATAACTATATAGGTATACTATGTATATATAAGTATATATATATAGATATATGTATATGTATATATATATATATATATATATATATATATATATATATATATGTATGTATATAAGTTACTATTAGTGTGTGAATGTGTGTGTCGGTGAATGGGTGTGTGTGTGTTGCTGTAAGTGAAAAAAAAAGAGAGAGAGAGAGAGAGAGAGATAGAGAATACGTGAGAGAGAGAGAGCGGCAGACAGAGAGGGAGCGGACGGGAGAGATCGGCGGAGAGAGAGAGAGCGCCAGAGAGAGAAAGAGCGGGCGGGAGAGATCGCGAGCGCGGACGATGGCAGCGAGTTAAGGCGTCTGCTCGCAGTGGCGGACGTCTGACGTCGCGGTGCACCGCGCCTTCGCGCAGTGGACGTGAGACGTCTCCTGCAGACCGGGTGCGAGGACGGAGAGCGGGCGATGGCGCGCTCGGAGAAGGCGGCGGGGAGTCTGCAGTCGGTCGCAGAGGGTTGCAGAGGTTGGCAGGGGGCGGCGAGAAGGCCTGGCCGGCCGCTGCAGTGCGCGCAGCGGCCGGTCGCGGGTGGAATGGCAGAGGCGACAGAGCAGAGGACTGAGCGGAGAAGTGCCCTGCAGGCGCGCGCGGAGAGCTGAGCGCCTGCGGGGAAGGTCGCGGAGGTGCGAGGGGAGGTTCTGCAGTGGTCGCGGAGGGTCGCGGGGGTCGGCGCGAGGCCGTAGCCGGCCGCTGCAGTGCGCGCAGCGGCCTGCTGCGGCTGCAACTGCGGCGTGGATAGAACGGAGACGGAGGCGGGGAACGGGCCTGCAAGCGCGCGCGGAGGGTTGCGCGCCTGCGGGGAAGGTCGCGGAGGAGGCGGGGGTGCTGCTGCTGCTGCTGTCGCCGCTGGGCTGCTGCTGCTGCTTCAAGCTTCGGACCTTGAAGCGGCAGCAATGGCGTGGAGATGCAAACGAAGAGAAAAGAACACACCACGCCCACCGGCTCGTTGAAGAGCTGGGCGGTGGTGCTCCCACTGTGGTGGTGTGCACCACAGTGGGTTCTCCTGCTCGTCGGGTGCCTCCTCGACGGAGGGCCGGCGTATGGGAGGGGAGAACGGGCGAGGAAGGTGGTGGACTGCAGCGTGGCGATTTTTCAGCAGCTGCCGCAGCTGCGTATTGCAGCAACGTCCCTCCCTCTCGTCGCGAGGAAGAGCTGCGGCTTTATAGAGGAGGAGAGCATGGCGTGGAGCATGCGGGGAATGGGGGAGAATGGCAGCTGCAGGGAGAGGTGCGGGAAGGACAGCAGGGAGAGGCGCGGAGAGTGGCAGCTGCAGGGAGAGGCGCATGGCGTGGACGAAATTCAGCCGCGGGAAGAAGAAAAACCGTGGGAAGAAGAAAGAAAGATGAAAATAAAATATGGAGAGGGGACTTTTGCAAAGAGACACTTGAAGAAAAATGTAAAAATGCAAGCCATTTATTCCATTCTCTTCCCCTCTCAATTAAATGCATGCATGCAAGCGTTTTTACAAATGCAACTACAGGATTATAATATACATAGTTAATGCTAGAAAATAGCATAAGAAGGCGTTCTTATAGGCGTGTTTGAGGTGCAAACAGTTGACCCGAGGGGTCAACTTCACCTGACCTGTCCAATAGATGGCAGAATGGTTCTAGGTTTGGAGCCTAGAGGTCACCCTGATTGACTCCCAGGTTATTAGGTCCAAGATTTTAAGATTCAAGTGATTTTAGGGCTTCTTTTTTTTCTTAGGGTTTGTCTTGTTTAGATCTCTTCAATCAAGGTCTTGGGTGACACACTGATGCGAGAAGGTTTATTTCCTTTTATGCAGGCATGTGTGACTAACACTCCAAGATCCTTTTGTAGAAACCCTAATTTGGTTCTATTTCCAATCCTTTTTTATTTTTCACAAAAATTCTCTTTGGACTTGAAAGCAAGAAGTGTGTTGTCCGTAGAGATTAAGCATTATTTTTATTAGGCACATGAATTTGTGGGATAGAATCTAAAAAAATCGCTCCAACTTCAAGAAGAATTAAAAATTTTTCGCAAAATTAGGAAATGTTTGCCTTAAAGATGGTGATTACTATATAAAGAAGGCAATTGATTCCTAAATTTATTTTCTTCCTTTTATCTTTTTAGAATTAGGGGATGGTTTAAGGAAGAAAAGAAATTACCTGCCCTGGAGTGGTTGACTTGCGGGAGGGATTTTCTCGTGAAATACCTGCAAGATCAAAACAAAGCAAAGTAGGGCAAGTTAGTGTTCAATATGATAAAAAGAATGTAGAGACTAGTGATAAAATGTGCGTTACTCCCCGGCAACGGCGCCAAAATGTTTCGAGATGTCTAACTCGATCGTGTTTTAACAGTTAATTACGTCGTAGTATAGGTGATCAAGCGTCGTCAACAAATAAAAGTTTTATTACTCGAAAATTGGAGTATTCGAGGTCGAACACAGGGAGCAATTGAAATTTACTACTAATCTCAAGAATGTAATTAAACACTTTAATTACTCAAAACTTTAATTCAAATGTAAATGCATGAGTTTAAAAGCAATTATGGTGAAAAGAAAGAATTGGACGTCTGATCCCATGATCAGATGTCTTAAAAGTGTGTATTTCCCTTCTTTGATTCTTCTTCTTTCTCTGCAATGCCTTGCTTTTCTTCTGCCTTCTTTCTTTCTTCTCCTGCAGTATCTCTCTCTGCTTCTTTTCTTCTATCTTCTACGGGTCTTCTTCTTCTTCCTTTGCTTCAGTTCCTTTTCTTCTTCTACTTGTCTTCTATTTTCCTTCTCCTCTTCCTTCTCTTTTCAATGGCGTCCTTCCTTCTTCATTTTTGCCTCTATTTGCCTTCTGCTTCCTTCTCTTCTTCGCTTGCTAGCAGCGGCCAAGTGTTCGCTTCACTCCTTCCTTCCCGATGTGGGACTATTGGTTGCTGCCTTCTCTCGCGTGCGCCCGCAGAAATCCTTCCTGTAATTGCCACCGCTGCAGACATCGCAGCGTCTCTTGCTTGGTCAGATAGCTTCGCAGTGCTTCCCCGAGTGAGCTGCACCTGAAGCCTTGCAGTCCTGAAGCCTAGAGCGAGCTTGGAGCTTCTTCGAGTCGCCGTCAATGGCGGCAGGGGCTATGAATCTGTCAGACACAAAAATGGCCTCGCGGCCTAATCAGATCATCGGGGAACCTTCACCTTGTCACGGCGAAGGTGAAGAGCAAGGTGACAGGCCACAGGGCGGCTTAGGCGTGCGTGCCTAGGTCGTCCTGTGGCTGGATGGATGGGTGAGTTCGGGGATGCGTTGTGGAGGTGTAGCGTGGCAGTGGAGGGGCGGAGTGTGTTCAGTGTGGTGAGGCGGAACTTTTGCAGCGGTCGGCGAGTCGTGTGGAGTTGCGGAGCGACCGGGGAGACTCGCCGGAGGGTTGCCGGAGGGATGGAAGATGATGGTGGTCAGGCGTGGTCGTGGGGTAATCAAGTGAAATATAGTGGGGAAAAGAAAGAGGGAAAGATGTGGAGTAGTTCTAACCTACTTGCAGGGACGAAGGGGGCGGAGAGGTGGATGGCTATACCTACTGTCGCCGGAGAAGAAGATGCCCAGTGGGGGAGGACGGCGGCGACGACGGGGCTAGGGCAGCGCGCGCAGGTATTGCACGACGCGGAGGAGAATGAGGAAGAAGTCTCTGCCACTGGTTTTGTGGAAGAGAGAAGAGGAAAGGAAGGAGAGCTCGCCGGAGCCCACTGGACACCCTGACCGGGAGGGAAAAGAGGAATCTGAGGTAGAATCCCGGCCAGGTCGAGCTGAAATTGAGCGGCCGGGTTTGGGGGTTCTTTTATAGGCACAGGCCATGTGTTCTGGAGCATGGAGGGCAAGCATTCGTCACCGACGGCTCGCCGAAGAAGGAAAGTGGGTGGATACTCAAATCCCTCGTGCGTTCGCATGAGAGATTGGGATCAAATCAGGGATCATGACTGGCCTCAGATGGAAGGGAATTCCTCAGAGAATCTCCCTTCCATTTCTGGGAGGGGATCTATGAGGGATCTAAGCATATTCCCTCTCTAATCCTCGCCGGAGAAGGATTCTACCCCAATAATGGCGGAAGGACTTGATTGTAAGATTGGCGAGAAAGATAGGGTGGTTGTTGTGATGGTTTTCAAAAGATAGGGACCAAAATGTGATTGGGTGTACTAAATTGCAAAGTAGGTCAAGATGACCTCCCCTAGGTCCAAATTTTGGTACAAACCTAATTTGGACCTAAGGAATCCAATGGTGAAGTTGGATTTTAGGTTTGACCACGTTTGACTGGATATTTTGCGTAAAAACCCAAATTAGGTTAATTGATGAGCTAGGACCCTAATCTAGGTCAAACTAGGTTCCAAAGGCCAATTTGAATGTTCTAAACCATAGGGGATATTTTTCCATGAATTTTAGAGGGTTTACTTGATTTTCATCCTGATCGGAACCTTGTTGATTTAAGCGGGTCTGTTTTAGGGTTACCAAATGTTATTTAATTCTTGGATTGCACATAAACCCATTTCTGATTGACTCAACCCACTTTTTATCTTATTTAGACCATTTGACCTATGTTTTGCCTCTGAGAAATTTCGTTTATGTACTGCAATGGTAAAATTGCAGTTTTAACCTTTATTTCATGTTTTCTTCTCAGAACACTTATTCCTTCTATTAAGCCTTCTTCTAGGTTATATAAGAGCCTTTATTTTCTTTATTGTTCCAAAATGAGCTAGTTATGGCTCATGATGAGGCTCTCATCAAGGGTGTCGAGGGGATATTTTTGGGTTTTGAAAATGGAAAATTAACCTAAAACTCTAAAGGTCCTTAACTATCCTAACCTAATTGGATGAAAGGTGAGGATGGCATCGGTTGTGGTATGGCTGGCGCCATGGAAGGTGAAGACTCCGGTGGGAGAAGTGCCGATGACGAGGGACTTAGGTGACACTCGCTGGTATTGCGACGCGTGGAAGAAGTCAAGGAAGGAGAATCCACTCGCTATGGTCTATGAGAGCGAACGAGGAAGGTGGTCAGAGAAGGTCGTTGGAGTTGGTGGAGATGAAGGTCGGGGAGAAGGGAAAAAGAGGGAACTGGCCTCCAAACCAAGCTAAGGAGGTAAGGCATGCATCCGAGGTTCTTTTATAGGCCGTAAAGATGAGTTCTAAGCTTGGAAACCAAGCTTGTAACTCCATGGTTTTTGTAAGTAGGACATGCGGATTCAAGGAGTTTGCATGAGCTCCATGACGGGATTTGGAAGTTAGGAGTAGGTCCAAATTGAAGAGGATCTCATCGTGAATCTTTCTTCCAATTTTGGAAGGGCTTAGCCGCGAAATCCAAGAGTAATCCTTGATTGAAGGCCAACAGTAATGGGTTTAGGAGTTTGAAGGCAGTGGAGATCTATTGTTGAAGAAGATGAAGTTAGGGGGGTATTTGCAACATATTTTGAAAACTACGGTTTTAAGTGAGAGAGGAAGAATTAGACTGGACCAAAATTCAAACTAGGTCAATATGATCTTTGATTGGGCCCAAGTTTTGGTACAAACCTAATTTGGACCCAAGGAATCTAATGATGAACTTGGATTTAGGTTTTGACCAAGTTTGACTAGGTAATTTGCGTAGAAACCTAAATTAGGGTAGTTGCTTGTCAGAAACTGTTTTAGGTCAAAATGATTTTCAATGGTCAAAGCAAGCATACCAAACCTTATAAAATATTTTTCTATGAATTTTATCTTGACCAGAACCTCAGTTAATTAAGCAGGTCTGTTTTTAGGGTTTCAGATGTCCATTGATTCTCGAAGTGCGTGAAAATCGATTTTATTATGATGAACCCACTTATTAGACATTAATGATCATATGACCTTTAATAAACCCCTGAAATACCTCGTGGTTATTCTGTATTTATGATATTCTATTAAAACTGTAGATTTACCCCTGTTTTCATGTTTATCTCTCAGAAAGGATGTGCAGTGAATTACGGCTGATGATGACGTTATCAACATACCCACATGCCTAACTTTTGCTAGTCCCTTAGCAAAATCTTATGAAATGAACTCAAATTCTAGACCATGCTTTGATTCTCAAAGTCCTGATTTATGCTTCTTTTTAGAAATTTGGTCAGAATGCCAAGAATAAGTCTAGAGGTACTCAAGTACCAACTAAGATCCGTACTTGACTAGCTTTAGCCTCAGTCTGCCGTGAAGGCTTCTAAGGCCTACAGAAACTATCCTAAAGTTCGTTGAATCTAGAGGTTAAAGCCCCCATGCTTCTAACATGGCTAGTCCAGGTTTAGTTTGCAATGCATTTTTGTAAGAGAGAGGGATAGAAGAATTTTTGCATTTTTGGAGAGTTTTCTCTCTCTTTTTCCTTTCCTTATTTCTAGTTTTGGGTTGGCTCAAAACATGGCTTTTATTGGATTCCTTGTCCCCACCATCAATCCTCACAGGATCCCTGGCAATCGATGCTTCAAGATAGCCCCACCCATGGCAACCTAAGAACCCTGGCTTTTGACACTTCAAGATAGTGCTGCCCATGGCATTCTGTAGCTAAATTCAGGCCTTGGAGATCGACATTTCAGGATAATCTTGCCCTTGGAAACTGAATCAGCACAAGGTGTTACATGCCCTCGGTATGATATTTAGATATCCTAGGAGACAAGCACCGAGGAGACGGTATGTTATTGCATATCTTTGAGGGGAATTTCTCGCCTCTCTACGCCGGGAACTCATCCAAATAAACTTATGCCCATAAGCCGCTCCTAACCTTGGTAGCTTTTTGGTTGATGCATAAATCATGTTTTAAAAGATCATTCAGTTGTAGTATAGCGCGAAAACATGACTACAAATAATATTTATAAAACCAGTGAGTACTGGGTCATTCGCAGGGAGGCAATCTCGATTTTTGCAGAAGTTTTTCAATAGAACTTGCTCTAAACAGATATTTATATATTTATACGAATTAGATATCATGCATTCAGAAGATCATAATTTTATTGCAATTAAATAGAGTTTTTACAATAGAGAATGCTACTAGAAACAGATAGATAGATAGCTAGAGAGAGAGAAATAGAGAGAAAGATAGAAGGAGGTAGAGAGACGACTCCACTTGTAGGATGCTTGTGTGAGATGCGGCAACACCTCAGATCCAGAGCATCGGGATGAAGGTTGGAGTAGGGTTATAGAGGGATGGAGAATCACAGGGAAGAAGGTGGAAGAGATTTCTGGAGTTAGTGGAAGAGATGCCTTCAACTAGGGGGCCTTGGGCCTTCTTTTATAGTTTTAATGAGGGGCAAAGTGGGTATTTTAGCCTTTTATCTTGTGCAACAACCTTAGGATTAATCAGATCCATCGATCGAGAGATCAACAGACCTGATTAGGCCTCGAAACACCTTCAAACTTGCCTCCATCTCTCGAATTCAATCTCTGGCTGACATGTGGCACGCTCTCGTGCGGTGGATCAGGATCAAACAGTCATGAATCTCTCCTCGCATGCATGTTGTGTTTTCTCGCTCGCTGCTCACCTTCGAAATGCACTTCGATGTCAGTCATTCTATTGAGGGATCGGACAGTTTAACGCGCGTTCCTTGCCTCTTCGGTTGCATAGAAATGTGTGCGATTGCGTGTTAAACACGCGTCGGATCGTGCATTTGGCCGCGGAGTGATCTCAACTCGCCGTGTGGCTGCATCGCTGTGCTCTGCTTGACATCTGACGACCAATAGTGCTCACTCACGTGCCCCTCCTGCTTTCATGTGAGGCACCGTCCGAACACGTGCCCTTTGCTTAAGAGTGAAGGAGCGAACCGTTGCACTGCACCTTTTGTTTGTTGCATTTTTTATTTTAAGGCAACTTATTCTTGGTCGTTGGATAAAAATCTAATGGTCAGGATCTTCTTTCCTTGGATGAGGCAGATTGGATGGGTGATGTGACGTGCTTCCACAGCACGCAAGGGTACACTTCTTAAATGGGGTGGCAATGAGGGGGTAGCTGTGATGGTGCCGCATGGCTCTATCATGGTCGTCCATCTTCTTTTCCTTGTATCTGGTGATGTAGACCATGATCGGGTTGATTTTTACACCATTGGACTGTGATCGTTGATCTGAATCCATCCGTGCGGTTGGATTTTTCATCTGAGGCTCAGATCTTTGTCCTCTGGATCCATGGTCTCTATCTTTTATGGACTGCACAAGATGCCTTAGTTGTCTGATCGAGATGATTTCGAAAGCATTGGACTCCCATCGTCGTTCTGATCAGATCTGTCTAGTCTGATCTAACATCCGTGACTTGGAATCATTTATGGTTAAAATCATCTCTCATTAGTACATAAAATGACGATGTTATCTATAAGACTAATAAACTAGCTATTGTGCAAATTACGATGCCTATGAATGCATTATTCATAAGTTATGGTAGAATATAGCTTAATTTAGGTGATTTAGGTTTCATGATTGTTGTGTAATCACTTTTTCAGAATAGAATAAATGCTTTTGCATGATTTTGATTATTAAGTGCACTGAAACAAACTTTTGTGTGGATTAGGGCACTTAGGTTACCGAGTCCCGCAAACCAGAGGTCAGTTAACGAGGTCAAATAATCCCTAAGCCTTAGACCTAATACTTAAGCTTCACATTTTCCACAACCTCTTGAGGATTATGCAGATCTTAACAGATACTTGAATTTTTAAGCCCTAAAATATGCCCAAGAGGCCTAAGATCAGCACTCATACTAATCTCTTTGTCTCTCTGTTATTCTAGGACTTAATTTTTTTCTTTTGATTTGATCTAGAACTTAAGTAGATTCCATAATCACTTACTAATGACTATCCCCTTTTTTTGTTTCAAATTGTAGCTCCTTTTTGACATTTAAATCATCTCCTCTTTTCCACCTCAAAAAGATAGGCAATTAAGCTCACAAAATTTCCTCCCATTTCTCCATTTTTTGTTCTTTTTCAATTTTTTTTTTGGTTTTTTTGAATATGTATTTTTTTGTTAGAACCCTGCAAAAATTTTAATTTTTTATGTGTTTTCACTTTAACACCCCCCATGCCTAAGTTTTGCAATGTCCTCATTGTAAATCAGAGGGTATGAAATCAGTTGGGTTCATGGGTTAGAACAGGGTCAAAAGGGTCGGTGAATGGGTCAGGATGACTATTGCGAACAATTTCAGGCTTTGATACGTGTACCAAAGGTGGAGTCGGCTATTCTTACACTAAACTCAAAAGTGCAATAGACGTGAAGCTCAAATGATGATTAGAAGGGTCTTGGGTTTTTCGAATGACGGGTTACCTCCCGTTAAGTGCTAAATTCAATGCCTTCAGCCCAGCAAAAAGTGGTCATGGAGTGGTCAAATCGGCAGAATTTTATAGAACAAGTACCTTGATCAATAGCCTGGTTGGTCTAACTAGGTGCTTGTTTAGATCAACAAGCTGATGATGCAGCCCAAACCCAATCAATTTGATGGGTTGATGGATGTGAATCAAGAGATACGGAGTCCACCAGATACTTTGATGCTCAAATAGATGTGGAAATGAATATTCAGGGTTTGGCTGAGTCAAATCAGCGTGGTCAGAGTAGGGATCCTCAAATGAAAAAGAGTCTATGGAGGATGTGAGATCCCTACAAGAGTGATCATAGAAGAATGGGATGTGATTATTGATCTAATCATAGTTCGAAACCCAATCAAAAGGTAGAGGAGAGTCATATGCAACTGGATCAGAGAAAGGTGAATCAGAGTAAGAGTTGATTCCAGTTGCAAGTTGGGGTTGGGTTTGGATTCGAGAAGGTTTTGTATGTGCTGTAGAAGAGGTAGTTTCTTTCTAATCATTGACCTTAGCATTAGAATCGTTGAGGTTGTATATACGTTTGAAGTCATTAGGAAACAACAGTTCTCTGAAATCAAAGTAAGATTTGAAATCATCGGAGAACTTGCGAAGATCATGTTCTTAATTCGATTCCAGATCAGAAGTCCCACCACAAAAAGGATTAAGATACGTAAAATCAGCAACCTGACTTGGATCTAACCTAATTTTAGATTTTGAGCTCAATAAGGTGTTCCTATTAGGCATAGGCTTGAGTTCTTGGCTCCTAGGGTAAATCTAATCGAATCCCAACTCTTCTAGCTCCTCGATTTTTATATCGTAAATTGGTGTGACTTCTGAGAAATCAATTTGTGTCATAGAGGAGGTTGGAGAGGTGTATTCTGTTGGTGCTAGAGCACCACGATCATTTGTTTTGATGATAACAAAACACGTGTTATTTAACATTTGCAATTTGAGTCCTAGATTTCAGGTCAATTGCAAATGTGGACGTGTTTAGACGGAGTTCGAGCTCGCATCCAGGACGGATTGGAGGAGCTTGACGGAAAACAGAGGAGGTTCGCGTGGAGCGAAAGATTGAAGATGGAAGGAAATGAAGAATAGGATAGATTTCCTTCTTTTGTACTTGTTGTATTTTTCGTTTCTTTTGTTTCTCTTTATTTCCTTAGATATTTCATGTTAAAGAGCCTCAAAGAACCCTAACAGTAGTCCTAGGAACACCGGCACAACCCTAGGATACTTAGGTTTTCTGTAGAATACTTAGAAAACCAATATAGGGTTCAAACAGACTTTCCAGACGTCCAATTCCCAAATCAGACGTCTGATAATGTATTTTAAGACGTCTGACTGTTGTTTCAGACGTCTGATAACTGTTAGGCTGGACATAGTTAGTTCTATCTGATGAAATCAGACGTCCAGACCTTAGACCAGACGTCTCAGGAGATATCTGATGACTTTGCCAGACGTCCAATTAGTGGACCGTTGGCTGGCTTTGCAAACACTCCAGATATGACCGTTAGAGCCTTCTCAGACGTCCATAGGACTGTCCAGACGTCTGATAAATGACCGTTTTGCCTCGGCTGACCCAAAATCTCTTCTCAGAGATTTTCTAGCTGTTGCAACGTTTGGAAATCAATTCCCACAGTAAAAGTAGGTTTCCAGACGTCCATACTTAGTTCCAGACGTCCTGTATGTCGTCTGATCGACTTGCACAAGAACCCTGTTTAGATCTGATTCAAGTCAGGGAGAAACCTGCATAGAATCAGACGTCTGACCTTGAAATCAGACGTCTTAAAGTGGCCTTCCAGACGTCTGATAACCCTGTAAAATGTAATCATTGTCCTGATTTCGGCCTGATTCTCTTGGGCTTTGCACCCAACGGCTATGGAAGCTTTTCCAAGCCTTCCAAAGCCTTCCTAAGGCCTCTATAAATAGAGGGGAGCCTTTACACACCTAGACACAACAAGAGAAACACAAGAAACACTTTGCAATACACTAAGATCAAGTATTTCCACTCTCTTGTGTCCAAGAATCTCTTGCTCTCTAAGCTCAAGTTCTACATCTTGAGAGCATCATTCCCTTCGCGCACCCGCTCTCCCGCCGTAGTTCACGAGAGCGAAGTTGCGCCGTCGCGTGGCTCACGCACCGCATCATCGTCGACGCACTCCTTGCAAAGGGGAGTTTCCTAAATCCTATAGAAGCTTAGGTTTATTACTTTGTTGGCTCTATAGGTTTGTTGTTTATTTTACCTTTGTCTTTTGGTTGGGTATTCGCTTTGCGAATTCCCGTCTCCTTCGTGGGACAAAATCCTTCTCGTGGAGAGAAGGGGTTGAGGAACGTTACCCTCGTACTTGTAGCGTGGTTGTACTGAGGTTGAATCACCCTCGTTTTAAAGTGATTCGTTTAGTGGATTTGATCAACTAGGTTGATCGGAAAATCCTAACTCGAGAGGGTTAGGTGGTGGTTTTCACCCGGTTTGGGTTTCCACCTAAAAACTTTTTGTGTACATTGTGTGATTGCTTATTTCTTGAGATTGCTTTATATTTCATTTACGCATTTTTTACGTCACACTGATCTCACCCCTCCAAGTAGGGAAATTACATATTCATCAAATACAAGCCCAGAATTGTATTCTAGATTTAAAATTTGATTCTCGTCACATTTGGCCCCATAATCATCCCAATTAGGCTCAAATCTAGATTCTAGGTTAAAGGTAGGCATTGGGTCACTAGGATCTAGGCTGGGCTCTACAAGGATGTCAGAATTGCTCTTGAGAGTCACCTTATTAGAATAAGGGGTAGAATTTATACTCTCGAGAGGTTCTGTTTTAAGCTCATCATCACAGGTGTTGGGGAAATCTAAGATCGATGGACTAGCTTCTTGGTTTCCTAGGGCTGGTTCGGAATTGTGAACACCTACAATCGGATCCTCCCAACCCATCTCAAGATCAGGTATGTCAATTGTTATGAAGTTTGAATTTGAATTCATTTGGGTTGGGGGTCCACAACAACTATGATCATCAAACTCGAGGTTTGTGGAATTACATAGATCACTAGAATCACTCGAAGATGTCTTATTAACTTTTGATGGGTATTTTTGATCAATGGATCTATATAACCTATTTAGCAATTCTCCCTGTTTTTCAGGAGTTCTTCCGAAACTGAAGGATTTGACCAATATTGCAGACAATCGTTGTTATTTAATTTCACCAAATTAATGTGTTCTGCTAAGAGATCATCCCAGGTTGAACCGTGGTTTATTCGTATCCATATTATCTCCATACATTTCAAAATGTGGTCCATTGTTTTCTTGTATTTATCCTGAATGTCCCTATTAAAATATTCCTCATGGTGCCTGTAAGTATCCTCAATCATTTTGTCTTTGATGGTCATTTGGGACATAGGTTTCTTAATCACTTTTCCTAACATGTCAGGTTGCATTTTCATATTAGGTGGTTGAATCAAGATGTAGAATCGAACTTAGGTTAGATTGAAGTTGATCACATCTGAAAGAGATTCCCAAGAAGATCTAATGAGGTCTCTAAGGTTAAAAACCTAATGACCTTCCTATGTATGTGCTCTATAGAAAAGATGAAGGACTGGATGTTATTTGGACCGAATCAAGGCACCCAAAGATTTTTGGATGACTAAGGCTATTTCGAGGCGGATGATACCTCTGAATCAGAAATTTGCACACCCAAGAAATACCTAGGCAGCCAGGAAGGGAGAGCCCTACAAAGGCTCCTACAGGGTAGAGCATCCCCACGGGTTACAAGGTTTCCCCCACCCGACCTTCCTTGTCACTGCGGTTCCAAGTAGACCAGAATGTACGAACTTAAGACCTTAATTCTACCAATTTTAGCCTAATTAGTGCCTTGAATTTCACTTAATTAGAAGTTGATTTGAGTTATGACCTAATTTGGAGGTTTGTTGGCCCACAAAGTAGACTAACTTCACTTGACCTACCTTAAAGATGACAGAATGAAATCTAGGTCAAGACCCAAAAATCACCCTGAATGACTCTCAAGTTATTAAGTCCACAATTTTTATGGTTCAAGTGAAATTAGAGCCTAATTTTTAAGATTCTTCTTGATTTGATATTTTCAAACACGGGCTTAGGTAGCACATAAATGCGGGAGGGTTAATTCTCTTTATTGCAGGTAAATGTGTACTAACACTTCAAACCCTAATGTTGAAACCCTAATTGGCTCTATTTCAAGACCAATTAAATCTCAAGTTGTTCTTCTTGGACTTAAAATAAGAAGTGTGTAGTCCAAGAAGATTAGAAATTAAGCGTAATCCTTAGTAGGTACAAGAAATCGAGGTCGGAATTTCTAAATAAATTGTATTAGGCTTCAATCAGATATGAAAATTTTTGCAAATTAGAAAAAATTTGCCTTTAAATGAAAATTACTAGGAAAATAATGTAGGTGATACCTAGTTAGTTTTGTTTCCTTTTCTTTCTTCTAAGGATTAGGAGATTAAGAAAGAAGAGAGATTACCTGCCCTTGGGAGTGGTTGTTTTGCGTGAAAGATCTCCTTGTGATGTACCTCACAAAATCATAAGAAATCAAATAGCGCAAGTTAGTGCTCAAATATAATCAAATAAAATAGAGAATAGTGGTGAATTACGCGTTGCTTCCTAGCAACGGTGCCAAAATGTTGGTAGGGCTTTTTTGTCAATGTTAGGGAAATGCGTTGTAGTACAATTAACAAATAGCTCTTCAACAAATAAGATTTATTATTCAAATATCTATAAATAAAGTCCAAAGTCGAACACAAGGAGTAAATAGGAATTCACATGTTAATCTTCAATTAAAATATAAATGAGCACAATAAATGAAGCACTATAAAGATATTTCAATGAATACTAATATGCCACATTAAATATTCAATGAAAACATGAGTATTTCAAGACTTTAAGAGACCAAAAAGATTTCTAAAACAAAATAACAGTGATTTGAATAACCAATTATTAGTCTAAGCACATATATACCAACTACTCAACTATGTCAAATAAATGAACAGTGATCAAACATTTGATTTATCAAGTCAGATGACTTAAATGTCGCCTTCTACAGTGTTTTTACTCTGATCTTCAAATTTTCTTCTTCTTCTTCTCTTCTACCATTTAGCTCTTCTCCTCTTCTCTTTTTTCCTTCCAAGCAACTAAGTGTCGCACATTTGCACCAAGGAGAAAAACCCACCCCTCCCTCGCTCTCTCTCTCTTTCCTTCCTCCTTTTCTCTTCTCTTAGACCAGGCTTATTGGGTATTTGGCTATGTGTAAGCAGGTCCAGGGCTACGTATGTGAGGTCATAGCCGAGGAGTGTATAGGTTAGGTCGGGTCAAGTGCGTGGGTGAGCAGGGACCTCACCACCAAGTGTCTGAGGCAAATAACCTTTGGCACAAATTCAATTTATGCGCACACAGTTGCTTTTGTGTTTCCGAGGTGGGACTAATCCCATGCCTCTTTCTTGCATGTTGCTGTAGTGAAAACGTCCTCGTTCAATTGGTGTAGCAGCTAAGAAGACGCATTCAATTGAGGCAGCAGAAAATGTTGAGGCTAGTAATCGAAGACCTAGAGTGATGCCTAGGGTGTATCCACATAGCCTGGCCGTAGCTCTTGGCAAAGAACAGGGTCGCGACTTGATGAACACGGCCAATGAAGTCGTTGCGACTGTAGAGCTCCAGTGGGCTACCTGAAATCAAGAATACGGGCTAAGTGCACCAGTTAAATTGTTGAGAAGCTTCGCTGGACTACAACAAACGTGATAAGGGTGGTTTCGAGGGCGTATGGTGATCGAAGAGTGGTGAACGGTGACAGAGATGAAGCATGAAGGATGGATTGTTCTGTGGCTCTTTTGGGTGGGTGAGTGGCGAATAAGTAGAGGGGTTTTGATGGGCGTGAGCTGGTGGAAGTTGTGGGGGTGTTAGTGAGGTGGATGGACTTGTGTAGTGTGCGGATGACCTCGCCTGAGGGCAGCCGGAGCGATGGACGAAGGTGGTTGGTGACGGCATCGAGGAGATATTTTTGGGTTTTAAAGCTGGGAAATTAATAAAAAACTCTAAAGGGACCTAACTATACTAACTGATTAGCCCATATTTGTGGGCTATTTAGGTATTTAAGTACCTAGCCATTAAGTTAATTTTAACATTTAGATAGAATACATTAGGATGTAAGTAAATTAATTCATATTTTTAGCTTAATGGCATAATTCATGTGTGGCATTCATATCTAAATACATTTAGAATTAACTTAGAATTGCATGCATTTGATTAGTAACCAATTAGGAGCATTACATGCATTATCTTAATTAACATAGAAGTTAAGGATTTGTGCATAAATAATCATAATATTTTATTATTTTATTATTATTCTTCTTCTTCCATAGGGACGACTTCACTTCCTCCTCCTGCAGCCATTCACTTTAGCCACAGCTGCGAGCACTCCTCTGTGAAAAGTGGATTTGGAGCCTTCAATGCTCACACTCCATTTCAAATCCATGTAGCCATAGCTACAAAGGTGGAGGAGAGTCTACCATGAGGAGGAGGCCACCACCCTCACTCCATCATTGTACAGAGCTTCAAGCTCCTCCGTCTCACCACTGCCGATCTCTATCACGGTGAGAGCTTTGCCACCATGGACTTGCGGGGTGATAGCCCGCATTGTCATCTGCAGAGCCTTGCATCACCGTGCACATGCGTCCCTGATGGCCATGCAACCATCTTCGTCAACACCACCGCTACCTCCATGCACCACCTGCACCTTCATCTTTCCTGCCAGTTAAGTTGTTTGGGAATGTTCCCAGACGTTTGAAGTACCTACAGCAACAACCTTCACACCTCCTCTCACTTTGGGTGCTCCCGTCCAAGCCCCTTTTCATGGTCACTACCACCACCAACATCTCCATCTTCTTCTTCTTCCTCTTCCTCTATTTATTAACCACCAACAAACCCAACATCTTCAACCACCAACAAACCCACCAGCTACGACCTTCATGCGCACAACCTCTACACGCACCGTGCGTGCCTCCTCGTTGCCTCAGTAATCACTGCACCCACCACTGGCCTCATGCGCACCTTCGCGTGTAGCGGCCACGGCCAGCAGCATGTGCCTCACCTCGTCGCACCTCCACCCACATCCTATAAAGCACGCTCCTTTAGCAGCTCCCCCGTGCATGCCCGTGCGGCCTGCGTGCCTCCTCGCCTTCATCCCACGCGTGCGTTCGGCCCTCCAGCAGCACTGCGCCCCCTCATCTCTGTACACAGAAGTAGCACAACAGCCACCGCCATCACTCCTCTCCTCCGTATAGCCAGCTCGAACCACGTCGAGACTCACCACCCCCACCACCGTGATGCCCTCGCTCCACTTGACCTCCGGTGAGTTCCTCTCCTCCAGCCATTGATTGCACAACAAGTTATGCCAATAAATATGCCATCTTATGCTATTTCCTTGCATTACCCATGCATCTTACGTAGCCATACTTGCATGCATTTATAGAGAGGGGAAGAGAGTGAGAACAAATGGCCTTTCAATCCACTTCAATAATTAACATCTTCATTGTGTGTGTACACTGCAATTTCACCACTCCCATTTCTATATTCCATGGCTGTTGTGCACGTCTCCTCGCTGCCCTCATGCCAGTTGCATGAGGAGAGGCATACACTCTCCCCTGCTGGAGGGGTTGGCCCTCCACCCGCAGACACACCCCCTCCACCCTCAGACAACACACACAACACCACACATGCCCGCCAGCTACTCTCTTCCCCTCTCCCTCTCCATACATAGTTCCTCTTCTCACAAATTGGGAAGAGGCACACTGTGTGCAGAAGTTCACAATGGTCTCAGGACCCCATTGTGAGCTCCACCACCGCCTAGCTCCATCGTGAGCAGGTGGGCGTGGTGGTTTCCTTTTTTGTGTTATTTGCATACTCACCTTTATTTTTTGATTTTGTTTCTAGTTTTGTTTTTCTTTGTTTCATCACCTTCGCTGCCATTGTTGCAGAGCTTCAAGCTCTGAAGCTCGGTTTGCACCTCCACGCACCTTTGTGCACCTCCGAACGCCTCCGAGCGTATGCACAAAACCCAGCTTCCCTTTCAATGTGTGCGTGCATGCTCTGCGGCTTCTCTACGCACTACACCGCCTCAGCCGGTCACCGCTCCCCACTCTACACTGTAGTGCACTGTTCATCACAGTCTACGCGACACTATAGCCATCGGCAAGTTTCTCACTTAGCCGGTGGCTTTGCATTCCCTCTCCTCACCATTACCGCCTCCACTCAGTCACCCAGCGCCCGTGCCTCACCGCTTAGTGCGTGCCCTTGTGTGCTGCGTGCTGTGCCCGCACATCCCCAGAGCACCCACGTGTGGAAACGGCCCATACCCACTCGCTAGACGATGCGTGATGCCTCAAGATGTGTTAACTCATCACCCTCCCATCATGTAGAGCTTGTGCACTACGCGTGCGGCGTCCCTCCCCCTTTGCACGTAGTGCAGTGCTCCTTCAGTGCCTGCATTGCGTGCCATCCTCCCACATACACACACACTCTGACACACACACTCACAGACACTCACACACCTACATGCATACATATATATATATACTCACACACTCTCACCCCTAAATATCTATATATACATAAATAAATATATGTATATATTCCTATACATATATATATATCTATATAGTTATAGCTACTTATATATATATACTTATATATCCACACTCTCCCATACATACATTCACCTCACATCTACTATCCACATACCCGTGCACTCACCCCTTCATCGCGCACTGCATCGTGGGAATATTTGGACTAGTTGCCAATATTTCCCGATACCCGCGCAAAGCAAGTGCTTCCACCCACACACACACACTCGCACCACACTCCACGCGACACTTAGCCTTGTTGGTTGCATCTTGCTAGTCATGGACCAACTTGACACCGTGCTATATTCCATCTCTATTTCCACCGCCAACCCTATCTATATAATATATAACTGTATATATATATTCTATGTCTACTATATATATATACATATATATACTAAGCTAAGTATTTCTTTTCATTTCTTTCCTAGCAATTTATTCTGCTTTCATTTGTCTTTTATTTCTTGTTATTAAAAAGGCCAAAAAAAAGTATAAAAGAGAAAAGATAATTCTTGTCTTGCAGGTACTTGATCTTGTGAGTAATAAGATCGATTTTGGAACCCTAAGTTGGCTTCAAGCCAAGGACCATTTGGCTCAAGGCCAAGGACTTCATTTTTGAGGGTGTGCCTCAAGAACAACACTATCACAAAAGAAATCTTAAAAGTAGAAAAACCAAAAACATAATAAACACAAAGAAGAGACTCATTTTAGGCAAAGTGTAGAAACTCCTTGATCTCCTATCCCCGCCTCCCTGAGATCGACCCAGGGCCTAAAAGTGACCAAGATAAAATCAAGTAGGCTAGGTTAAAAATTTTGTGAAACTGGTGTAAACTCGATTTAGGTTAACTCACTATACTAATTTCAATAATAATATCACCATATTAATAACACCAATTTGAGTTCGCATCATGCTTTCTGGCACCGTTGCCGGGGAGGCACTATTTGGAGTAAGTTTCTACTCTCTTCCTTTGATTTTCTCGTCTCCCACCCTTCTCTTCACTAGTGTTTTGTTTGTTTGTGTGTAGGTGTACCTGTTTCAAGGACGAGACATGTAGAGGAGGTCGGAGACGTGGGCAAATCTAAAGCAGGTGCGTGAGCGTGAAGTCGCAGGTGCTGCATTGGAGCTTCGCCTACGTTGCTGAGGAGGTAGGTGTCTTCCTCTTAGTAACTTAGGTCATCTTGTCACCTTAAAAAAAAAAAGAGAAAAAAATCTAACAATTCCAAAAACCTACAAACACTTCTTGGGTATTTCTTGGGGCAAGTGGACTAAAACTCACTTGTTGATTGTTTGCTATCACCCCCACTGCCCCTTGATTTCCCACAAACTTCGCATAGCAAAAATCCAAGAATCTTGATTCTTGCCTTTTTCGTGTGTGATGTCTTCTAAGAGGCAAGATAAAAATTGATTGATTTCCATCCTTCCTTGCCTCATTTATTAGCATTTCAGGATCACATTTTTGGTGGGGAGTCTTGGAATTGAATTAATTCCAACCCCACCACGATGTTACATTTGCCTTAGATTCAATCTTGGATATTTCAATCCCAACATTTTCATTTTCTTTACATCATTTGGTGGTTGAGCCTTGTGTGGATTATCACTTTAGTGATTGGGAGAACTTGAATTAAGTGTGTTGGCTCCCTCTCACATTAAGCTAAAATTGACTTGTGCATCCACACTTAGAAATTTCCATCTAGGGAAGCCCATTGCATTTTTAGCATGCATTAACTAATTCACATTGAAGAAGGGTTTGTTGGGCATAGAAAACTTGCATTTTCTGAAAACCCCGAGATTGGTTGAATTGGTAATCTAGTGGAATCATAAAATGCATACTACTTGAGGTTGAAATTCTAAAAGCCATTCACCATCTAAAACTTCAATTTGGGGAGATTTTCCCATTGCATGCTTGATTTACACACTCTTAAAATCGACGCACTTGGGCATTACCCATATACAATGCCCTTCACATTCCTTGAGCACTTGATCCTAAGCCTCTAAATTAAAACTGATAGCAACTTGACCCCTCTTAAGGATTGGTGGTCTAACTACCTACATGTAGCACATACATGCTGGTGTGGGTTCCTGCGTGCTATCGGGTGTCTAAGACTAGGGCAAATGGCTTTTCAATCTTTCCTGGTGGTTTCACGGTGCCCTCATTTGGTTTCGTAGGTTGTGATAGTAGGTAACTTAGATCTTTAGGTCTAAGGGCACATTGTAGAGGTTAGGAAATTGATTGCTTTGATTTGTCATCAAGTGTACCCTTATGGCATTGTTTCTCTCATTCCCTTTCCCTTCTCATCTCCCTAATTCTTCCTGTGGTAGTGCATGTTTGGGAGGAGGTCACAAAACCCTGAATTGTTTGAATTGTCTGATAATTCTTGAAGGGTGGAAACTGGTGAATCGTCATCCTCCTCCACAAACATGGCTGCATGCCCACCCCTAAATCCCGAGGGAGGAAATTGCCCCCCTCCAATCCCACCAGGTGGTGGTGGAGCCGTAGACCCATAACCCGCCTCTGAGCCCAAATGGCACTTTATAATGAACAAATTGAGGCCATAAGGGAAACATTGGAGTAAATGAATCACCCTCCCCCAGAAAGGGAGGAACCCCGGAGATAAACGCCAGTTTATCATCATTCTTATGCATTAAAACAAACCTAGCTCTAAGGATTTTACTCCGCAAACAGGTTTTTGGGCTGCATTTAGGCATAAAATAGGTTAGGCATGCGTTGCATTTTTTATTATCTTTTTAATATGTTTTTGTGAGTGTTAGGGATGAACAGATATACAGATCCCTAAAACCCTAGCACTTAGGAAGGCAAATGGTGAAGGAGAAGCTCAGACTAGCTGGAAGTCAGCTTGATCCAGCTCACCACAACAGGAACCTAGCTCACTTGAACTAGGGTTAGCTCATCCTAGCTCCATTCAGCTAATCTCAGCTGAATGGCAGCTCAAGAGAGTTCATCTTAGCTCACCCTAGCTCAAGTCAGCTCAGATCCATCTCAACTTAGCTGAGTCTAGCTCATCCCAACTCCCACTAGTCCACAGGGAGCTCTAGCTAGCTCAGCTGAGTTGACAGGAGTTCACCCCAGCTCAGATCGAGCTACATCCAGCTCCACTCAACTCCAGCCAGCTGAAGAAGAACTCATCCCAGCTCAGGAAGCTCAAGTCCAGCTCCCAGGGACTTAGCTTTGCTCAACTCAGTTGAGCTAAGCTACCTTAGCTGCCTCAACCAGCTTGATTCTCCCCGGGAGCACCAGACCTAGCTCACCTCAGCTCATTATGGTAGAAGCTAGCTTACTTTAGCTTGGCTTAGCAACTAGCAAAGAATTAGCAAGCTAAGCCAGCTAGAGTAGCCCCATGCCAGCCTCTTCAGCAGCAGCCAGGACCAGCTCCAGCTCCAGACTTCTCATCCTCAGCTCCTCTACTACAAACCATAGCTCCAACACCTTCTCCTCTACTCCCCCTTTAGCTAAGCTAGCTTATCTTAGCTTATCTAGCAACCAGCTCCTTGGCCATCCACCACCTTCAAATTCAACCCTAGCTAGCTCCACCAACTTAAGCCTACCTAAGCTAGCTACTCTACTCAAGTTGGTGCCACCTCCTAGCCATCGCTTCACCCTATTATCACCACCAAAAGACACCATAAGTTGGCGCAAAAAACTACCCTAACCACTTCTATATTGGTGCCAACTTTCAGCCCTTAATCCACCCTACACCTACCCACATAATCCATCCTAGCCATCCACCTACCCCTCCTTCTAGAACCCTTCTTGGCGCCAACTTAGACCACCTTCTAGAATCCTTTTTGGCTCCAACATCAAGGAGTGTCAACTACCATAACCACCCCTTAGGTGTCCCTTAAGGTGGCGCCAACTCACCTTGGCCATGGGATCTTTAACCACCTCCATCTCTCCATCCTAGCCCTCCATTTCAAGGGTCACCTTAGCCCCATTCCTATTCTATAAAAACCCATCACCTTCCACCATTTTGGGGCATCCTCCATTAGTGTATTTTGCTACCTAAACAACCTATACCTACTGATGTAAACACATTTACACTAGTTAAAATGTCTATTTATGCATGTTCTCAAGCATAGGATTGCATTTCATGATATAAATATTGCATAACATGCATCATCTTGCATTTAGAGTAGTTTGAATAAAATGGAGGTTAATTCTCTCCTTTTATGTGCTTGGACAGGGCAAACATTTTATCGGGGCCTCGGATCAAAGATCCAACTGTATGGATGTGATCAGGGTGATGATTGGAGTTCAACGACTCCAAGATTGCCCTAATCTGACATCCGTAGCATCAGATAGTGATCGGGGAGCCCTAGAAGATCAAGGGCCAGGATGGTGAAAATCCGCACTTCAGATGACAAATCTAACCACACGGATGAATTCGGATAGACGATCGCAGCCCAACGACGCAAAAATCAAGTCAATCCGACATCCGTGGCACCATCTACAACTTCCAGAAGATGGACGGCCAAGATGGTGCCACGTGGCACCATCTCGGAAGCCCAAACGGCCGCACGCATTCTACGAAGGCCCCGCACCTGCTCGCTCTCCACTGTTGGATCTTGATCCAACGGCAGTGGTCGACCGCGCTTAAAAGCGTCTGCTCGACCATCCGCGCCCTATAGCGCAGCAGTCGAGCGCGCTTATGCAACCAGCAGGCACGGGTTCGAGCCGCAGCAGAGGGATGGAGGCGTGGGCGATTGGGCGTGGGTGGAGCGTTAGATGGAGATTGGACGGCCGCATGCTCCCGATAGCATCCAAGCGCGATTGAACGCGTAACGTGGACGTACGATCGCACGTGGGCTGGTGCGCAACACAGTGGGCGGAGATGCATCTTAAGCTGTCCGATCTTGTGATCGGACGGCTGAGGATCGTTATGCGTGCGATAGCATTGAGTGCGCAGGCAGCTGAAGCGGCGCGCGTGGGCGTGGAAGCTACGCCCACGTCGGGGCTTTAGTGACGGATTTATCCGTCACTAATGACCCCTCATTTATTATTTTGAAGTTGTAATGTCCATTTTGCCCCCACTCCTTGCAACTATAAAAGGAGACCCCCTCCATATGAAATTCTCATCCCTTCCTTCTCCTCTATACCCCTCCAAAGCTCAAGAGAAGCTTGTCCCACACCCGGGATGCATCTCGCGAGATAAAGTCCAATTTTCGTTCCCCTTCGGAAGTGGATCCCGCGACGATGACGGCGTGCTACTTCGTTCCCGTTCTTCTGCTTCATCCTCCTTCATCCTGCTTCATTCTCCTTCATCCAGGTGTCGTCCCGTCCGGCTCGTCCTCCAAGCAACCGTCGAGGAGAATTTCTGTCTCGCTATTCTTTTTACTGCTTTCTAGTATAGATTTACTGCTTTCTAGTGTAGTTTTGTTCGTCCTCCAAGCAATGGTCGAGGAGGACATTTCTCCCTCCATTCTTTTAATGCTTTCTAGAGTAAATTTATCGCTTTCTAGAGTAATTGTTTTATGCTTTCTAGTTGTAATGAACAATCTTCTCAATGAAAAATTCCTTGTTTATTCTACATCTCATTTTGATTTCTCTGTGTAATATTCTCTTTCTCTCTTACTCTCTCTCTCTCTTCTATTTATTGTAAATAATTAGATAGTTTTAAATTGAATTATTGTGTGACAAATAAAAAGAAACACGTAGTTTTTAAATCAAACGTCCGCCTCCCTGAGTTCGACCCGGAATTTTAATTTCGATATAAATTTTATTTGTTGAACACGAATTCTTCGCTTTCGAACTACAACGACAGGTTTTCCAAAACCGAACACGTTAGCGTAGCGTTCGTAACGTTCAACATTTTGGCGCCGTTGCCGGGGAGGTGACGATCTTTGATTTCTCTTCGCGTTTTGTAACTTACAAATCATTTACTTCACTTTTCTCCTTTCTTATTGTAATTGCAGGTACTCTTTTGAGACGAGCAAAAGCGGTAGATTGGAGTAAAGTGCTATGGAAGGTTTTGTAAGTTATCCCCCATTCTTTCCCCCTCCATAGATTTCATTCGCCACATTGAATCCAAATTCCAATTAACCTAGGTGTTTGCATAAATCCTAGGAATAGTTTGGTTGTTTGGATTCTCACTAACATTCATTCCATGTTCATTTATATATATATAAAAAAAAAGATAATTCTGTGGGGCAATTTTCAACAAACACACAACGTACACCCACATTCAAAGGCACTTAACCAAATTGATTTGTTTCTACTCAATTGGGTTCTGAACTGTGGAACCGGTACACATAAAGCAACACATAAAAGAGTAGAAATCATTCTAGGTTAACCATCTTTGTGTGCCTAACTTAGTGGTGCATTTGTGGCCAGTTGTTTGAGTTGTTTGGGCTGCACCACTTCAATTAAAATCAACTCATCAAGTAGCTGCCAATTAGGTTCAACTCTTAGGGATTTACCAGGCACTCCACATTCTTTTTAAACTTTAAAGGAAAATATCTTCACCTGCGCTTTCAAAACCTGGTGTGCCAACGAAACTTGTTTGAAAACACCTAAAGTTGAATTCTAAAAGCTACTAAGCAAGATTTGAACCTTAAAATTCACCACATCAAAAACAATCTTGCTTGAAAACCACTGGTTGTGCACTCACACACGAATCAATCAACCATTAAGGGCACAACACATTTAAAGGGCCCATCACATTCCAAAGCACATTCAAACCTAGCCCTAAATAAAACAGAGTAGACGTTGGCCTTAAGGATTGAACTCGCTCTTCAGAACTCAGAACGAGATTATTTTCGATTAGTCTGTTTCTACTGTTCAATCTGATGTCTAGCTAGGGGAGCAGAGTCAAACGATCGCGGCTGGGGGGTACACTAGGAACCAGAGGCGCAAGCCAAAGGAAGAACCTTCTCCCTAGTCCCTCCTTCTAACTGGTTGGATTGAACAGACGAAAGTAGATCAAATCGTTCCTTTATCTCAAGATGGGTTTTGAGAGTTTGTAGGTCTTTAGGCTAACCCATTTAAGGATAGGTTCGATTGTTTGTATTGCAGGGCACCTTTCTTCCTCCTGTGTCTCATGAATCCTTCCACATATTTCACGCATTTCCGCTCTTTCCCTCCTGATGTGAATTATCCTCAACATGTCAATTATCCCAACTCCTATTGTAATCGACCATCAGTTAGTTGGGATAATTTGGATTGGGGATACAATTCTGGACCTCCGTGTTTAGGGTCTAACCCTGAACACTTTCAATCTGATTTCTATCCTTCTCAGAGCTACATCGATTATAGATCATCTTCCTTTCATGAACAGCCTAATACGATCTACAATCAAGAAGGATACACCGATCCTTACCCATTCTCTGATTTCACTACCTTTAGGTCATCACCATCTTTTCAACAATCTGAAATGACCTATTATCAGGAAGGGTATAAAGAATCTCAATTCGTTAATTCCCCTACATTAAGCCCAAACCCACCCAACCCTGAACCAACTCATTTGGTTCTGGTTAACCAGGTTAAAGATAAGGTTCTGGCTAACTTGAGGAATATCATTCAATCTTTAGAAGTTCAGCCAATACCTTGCATTGAGAGATTGGAGCCCCTGATTGAAATGATTGATGATTTAAACAAGTCTTTGTTGGATTGGCTCCAGGATGTTAAGGATAAGAACCCGAGTGAGTTTCTACTAGGGAAATTAGCGAAATTAAGGATGAGATTCGTGGTTGCTTTGATTCAATCTTGGAATAATTCCCAGGATGAACCCTCTTCAGGAAAGCCAATGACAGAACCCGCTTAGGCACCTGTTGGGGGGAACACGTGTTACGAGGCTGACCAGATTGAATTAAAGCAATCAATTAAGGATGATCTGATTTCTTCACCTGAGATCCCTGAGCTAGGTTTCGAGGAAACGTATGTCTCTAGGGAACACAAAGTGACAACTGATTTTGGGACATACATTGATACGGATCCTGATGGTGAAGATTCAAGTTGCGAAGTCTCACGCGAGTTTTCTGAACAAGATTTCTGTGAGACGATTGGGCCTGAAGAATCTGATAGATCATTTGATAGCCCAATAACTGAGGAAACTGATCTTATTAGGGCACACATTACGGATTCAGAATCGCATTTTCTGGACGAATCAATTCAATGCCCTGATTATCAGTTACACCCTGTTGAGCTTATTGATGATTCTAATTCTGAGATAATTAGACCCAAGTCAATTTTGATTCTGCCACATCATTTAGACTTGGAGATTTTAGACGGGGTGATAAATATATAAGAGGTCCTGGAATTTGATATGCTGAATGAGGAGGATAGGAGCTGGGAAGTTTTGATTTGGGAAGTTAATTTTGGTGGAAATGGAAGATTGAGTCAAAGGGTTCCTTTTAAGCTGAAACCATCAAATCAGAACCCTTACGACATTTGTTTCGAGGATGTTCAAGTCAAGCACACATTCAACGATTATCCTTTTGAGCTTCAATTCTCTGTAACCTGACTTTTTGGTCTTGGGTTGCATCCTCATAAATCGCAGGCCCGACCCCGCTTGCATTCTGATTTCAGGTTTTGGATAATTTTTATCGAGAACCTAAGATATTCTCGATTATGGGGTGTGGGTCTGCACCACAATCTGGTCCACATCTGTGGACCTCATTTGACAGGTCAGAGGATTCTTCTTTTCATTCTGATTCTGTCCTGCACCTCTGAATTCTTCATTTCTTTTCTTTGTATAGTGTGCCTAGCTGAGGGCACTAAACTCAGCACATATACAGTTCTTTTTAATTTTTCATCTCGGAGCGGACCTGACATTCACGCAATTCAGGTGCTTTCTTCGCTTTTCCACTTTGTTTTATGTCTTTTTAATACAATGAGGACATTGCATTAGATAGGCATGGGGGGGTGGATATTTATCTCTGAATTCATTCGTCAGCTCCGTAGATTTGTTTTATTTTATTAAAAAAAAAATAAAAAAATCGAAATTAGGAAAGAGAATTTGGGTTTAAGAAAAATTTCAATCTTAGGAAATACTACATTAAGATCTGAACACAAAGACCCTTCAGGTCTTTGGACTTAATTAGCCTGTGTATCTACTAAAATGTGGATTAGTCTTTGAGTCCTCGGCATCTTAATTCTATTATAATTGGAATAAATAAGTTTGGGTGATAAGTACACGACTTATCAACCCGCCCTCTGATTTGAGGGAATTTTGAGTCTTAAGCATCTACACACTTTGCACTGACTCGTTGTTCGGCGATTTTAACGGAAATTGGGTAGCTAATGAACCTTCTAGGGTGATATGGCTGGCAAGTTATCGTGGGTAATAGCCCATAGGTAGGTTGTCCAGAGCCCAGTCACTGGACCTTTCTCTTTTTGCTGCCTTTAGGTAAATCTTAGACCAAGGAAGCCACCTACTTTAAAAAAAAAAAAAAATCAAAAAGAAAAGGAGAAAAAAACAAAAAGAAATAAGCCACACTTCGCCTCACGAGTATGGCTGGCAAGTTGTCGGTGGTAACAACTCATCGACCGGTTATTCAAAACCCAACTCAGAAAATGCACTAAAAATTCCCAAAACACTTAGGAAGAAGCGAAGAAGTAGAATAAACCAGGGAGATATACACTGGATTCACCCTTGTGTTGATCCCGTAAAAAAATAAAAGTAGGGGAAAGCTACCGGTTGTAAGGATACACCTTTAGGTAGAAGTCTTTTTGAGGTCACCTAGAGGCGTAGAAATCCGAAGTCTGTTTTAATTGTGGTCAACGAGTCTATCACAATCACAATAAGATGCTTAAAACTTAGGGTTCTCATCAAATCTTGGGTGAGTTGAATGGCCGTAGAAAGCCACTCTTAAACCCTAAAATTTGAAAATCCAAAAAAATATTAGAAAAGAGTAAAAAGAGAAAAAGAAAATTTTCTTTGAATAAGGCGAGGGCTTGAGGCTGTTTGCATTTTGGCTGATACCCGGGCGCTGTTGTGTCTTTGAAAGTTCAGTTCCTAAGTAGACAATTTCTTAATGATTGAAATTAACTCAACTCCAAATAATCCAACCTAATTCTTTTATAAATAACATATAGTTTTTGCTAGGGACTAGCAAAAGATAGGCATGGGGGTATGATGTAAACACATTTACACTAGTTAAAATGTCTATTTATGCATGTTCTCAAGCATAGGATTGCATTTCATGATATAAATATTGCATAACATGCATCATCTTGCATTTAGAGTAGTTTGAATAAAATGGAGGTTAATTCTCTCCTTTTATGTGCTTGGATAGGGCAAACATTTTATCGGGGCCTCGGATCAAAGATCCAACTGTATGGATGTGATCAGGGTGATGATTGGAGTTCAACGACTCCAAGATTGCCCTAATCAGACATCTGGAGCATCAAATAGTGATCGGGGAACCCAGAAGATCAAGGGCCAGGATGGTGAAATTCGCACTTAAGATGACAAATCCGACTGCACGGATGAATTCGGATAGATGATCGCAGCCCAACGACGCAAAAATCAAGTCAATCCGACATCCGTGGCACCATCTACAACTTCCAAAAGATGGACGGCCAAGATGGTGCCACGTGGCACCATCTCAGCCGCCCAAAGGGCCGCACGCATTCTACGAAGGCCCTGCAACTGCTCGCTCTCCGCCGTTGGATCTTGATCCAACGGCTGTGGTCGGTCGCACTTAAAAGCGTCCGCTCGACCATCCACACCCCGTAGCGCAGCTGTCGAGCGCGCTTACGCGACCAACAGGCGTGGGTTCGAGCCGCAGCAGAGGGCTGGAGGCGCGGGCGATTGGGCGCTGGTGGAGCGTTAGATGGAGATCGGACGGCCGTGCGCGCCCGATAGCGTCCAAGCGTGATTGAACGCGCGGCGTGGACGCGCGATCGCACGCGGGCGGGCAAGCAACGCAGTGGGCAGAGACGGATCTTAAGTCGTCCGATCATGCGATCGGACGGCTGAGGATCGTTATGCGTGCGATAGCATTGAGCGCGCGGGCAGCTGAAGCAGCATACGTGGGTGCGGAAGCTACGCCCTCGTCGTGGCTTTAGTGACGTATTTATCCGTCACTAAAGACCCCTCATTTATTATTTTGAAGTTGTAATGTCCATTTTGCCCCCACTCCTTGCAACTATAAAAGGAGACCCCCTCCATACGAAATTATCATCCCTTCCTTCTCCTCTATACCCCTCCAAAGCTCAAGAGAAGCTTGTCCCACACCCGGGATGCTTCTTGCGAGATAAAGTCCAATTTTAGTTCCCCTTCGGAAGTGGATCCCGCGACGATGATGGCGTGCTGCTTCGTTCCCATTCTTCTGCTTCATCCTCCTTCGTCCTACTTCGTTCCCCTTCGTCCAGGCGTCGTCCCGTCCGGCTCGTCCTCCAAGCAACCGTCGAGGAGGATTTCTGTCTCCCTATTCTTTTTACTGCTTTCTAGTCTAGATTTACTACTTTCTAGTGTAGTTTTGTTCGTCCTCCAAGCAATCGTCGAGGAGGACATTTCTCCCTCCATTCTTTTAATGCTTTTTAGAGTAAATTTATCGCTTTCTAGAGTAATTGTTTTATGCTTTCTAGTTGTAATGAACAATCTCCTCAATGAAAAATTCCTTGTTTATTTTACATCTCATTTTGATTTCTCTGTGTAATATTCTCTCTCTCTTACTCTCTCTCTCTCTTCTATTTATTGTAAATAATTAGATAGTTTTAAATTGAATTATTCTGTGACAAATAAAAAGAAACGCGTAGTTTTTTAATCAAACGTCTGCCTCCCTGAGTTCGACCCGGAATTTTAATTTCGATATAAATTTTATTTGTTGAACACGAATTCTTCGTTTTCGAACTACAACGACAGGTTTTCCAAAACCGAACATGTTAGTGTAGCATTCGTTTACGTTCAAAACCTACGACCAAGAAGAAGGAGTAGAGAAGGAGATTAAAGGGGCACATCACCAGCCCTTTTGGTGCCTTCTTCTCCCCACTCTCTTCAACTTGGGCCACACCAAGGAGGAGGACTCTTCCACTTCAAGGAGGATGGCCAGGCAAGGGAGAAGGACCTAGGGTGGACGTCCACCCTTGGAGAGAAGCTTAGGGCACGCCCCCTTAGGGCTTGCCTTGGAGGACATCACCTTGGCGGAGCACAGCAAGGAAGGAGTTGAAGTATTCTTTTCAAGCTTGGGAGCCACCAACCTTGGAGCAAGAAGCCCTCTTCCTCACCATCTATCTAGAGGATTTGTGTTTGCTTTTCTTTACATTAATTTTTCTAGTAGTAGAAGCATTCCTCTACTAGGCCTTTTTTTGTAAAACACTTTTCATTTATCTAGTTGCCTTCTTTGCAGTTTCTGATTTGCATTTCTACTTGCTTGTTTTTAGCATTCTTCACTCCTTCTCCCTAATTATTCTAGGCCCCACTTGCCTACAGTGAGCTTAGGGAGAAGCTCTACTTGCCACTTAGAAGTAGTATTTTAAATTGAAGTGTAAATCACCTTCCCGCCACCATTTCGCATGTTGTCTTAATTGAAAAAAAAAAATGATATGTTGAAAAATACCAAAAAGAAAGTTGAGATTTATTACAAGCAAGAGAATCACTATTGCAAACATTTGGCCTCCTTGGATGACCCTAGATACTCCCCTATCTAGGAATATAAATTTAAGAGTTGATCGATTTTGCGCGTTACAACGACATATTTAACAAACTACGTAAAATCGCCATCACTTTTTGGCGCCATTGCCGGGGAGGCACGGCTTTGCATTAATTAATTTTCTCTTGCTTTGAAGTTGATCTCATCCCTTTATCTTTCTTTCTTTTGTGTGTGCAGGAATTACAGCAGGAAGGCGGGAATCTGGAAGCGAGAGCTCAAAGTTCCTTTTCTTCCCGCGAAATTCAGGTTGGTTCCTCTTTCTGGTCACATAATTAATTAAAACTACCAAAAACATATTAAACTTGGCTTTCAGGATCCCAAACAACTTGATTAAGTGGAGTGGTGCATTTTAAACTCCATTGTTTGCTTGAATGCTTCTTTAGCACCACTCCATTGCAAGTATTGGTGTTCTATTTTTTGGGTCCAAATTTCTGTCCGGACTTGAAAAATTGATTCCTAACACCACAGGCCTCCTAAAATCATACAACTTCATACAGTGATTCCCAATTAAGTTAGGAACATCTGTTCCAAATTTCAAATCAATTGGATTTGTATTTAATTTTTTAAAATTCATGGACTGCAGAGGGATCACAACCTCTAATCTTCCTATTTTGCTACTGTCTATGAATTTTTAAAATTTTTGTACTCATCCAATTTTTGCGAAATTTATCTTGCTAGAATTCTTGTAAAATTTTTCACATCACATAAAATCACAAAAATTTTCTGAGGTCTGTGGTAATACTGAAAAGTCCACAATATCCACGGGAATCATTTCTGGGCTTTGACACTAGTACAATTAAAAATTCAAAATAATTACCAAACAAATTCCTAAAATCTTACAAAAATCTTTTCTGGAATCCTTGTTTGATTTCACTCATGGTAGTGGTGTTGGTTTCATTGATTGGACCACTATCTATTCAGAAAGCCTAAAAATAACTCATTGGTAGTTAAATTTCTGTCTTAGGGACAATTGGCTTAGGGTTTCTTTCTTTCTCTTTAGAGATGCAATTTAAAGGAAATATACAACCACCCATACAACTTGTCTTTCCTTTGATTGTGAACTTTCAAACTTGTTTGAAAACTTAAATAGAAAAACCCTAAACACATTTAATTAAATCAAATCCTAAAAGACAAAAATACAAAAAAATTGTGTGATAACTTGATTTTCATTGGAGCCACTCCCCAATTCCTGCATGACTAGTCGATTGTTCGCTTTAAAGTCGTTTGCAGTTTAATGTGGTGGAAAAATCAACTAATCAATATTTAAGAAAAAATAACCACTTGCAGAGGAGCGGGTCGTATCCACAGGGAGGTAATGACGTATTAAAATTTGCACCAGTTAAAAGCGTTTGTTCGTAGATAGTTTGGACAAGAATCAAGCCAAAATTGCCTTCAAATTAAGGTTGAAGCAAGAAACAATGCTAAAATAGCAATTCTGAGAAACTAGAGGATATTTTTTGCAATGCAGAATCAATAAAATATTATTAAAAAGTGACAATGGAAGAAAATGTAATTTTTAATTGGCAGGTTACTGTAGCAAAACAGGGGATTTTTTTCCCTTTGCCTTACACGAAGAGGAGTGGATGGCCGGGCACGGGAAGCTCGAAGGAAGTCCCCTGGACCGAGGGCTTCGAAGCGGTGGTGGCGGTGTGTCGTGCGGCGGCTGGAGGCGGCCGAACGAGCTCCGGTGGAGGTGCTGCAGCCAGTGCCGCAGCTGCTTTGGCGTGAGCGCGCACGGCCTGTTGGCGGTGAGGACTGCCGCGCGCTGCTGCTGGCGGTTCTGCAGGTGCAGGAGAAGGGTGCTGCAGGCTGGTGGGCACGGGTGTGGCTGCAGGCTAGTTGGTGCAGTTGGAGGTTCTGCAGGCGCGAGGAAGGTGCTGTGGGTGGTTCTGTCGGCGCGGGAGGAGGTGCTGTGGGTGGCTTCAGGCGGGTGCACAAGCTGTTGTGCGTGGAGAGCGAGTGCTGCTGGCGGTTCTGCAGGCACAGGAAGAGGGCGCCGCAGGCTGAGGAGGGCGTGTGTGGTTGGAGGTGAGCGGGTGGCTATTGGCGTGGCTGGTGGAAGTGAAGTGGGAGGACGGAGATTGCTCTGGATTGGGAGGTGGACTTCAGACGTCCGGGAAATTTCTCGGACGTCCTAATTGACTGAAAGGGTGGTTGAACGGTAGCTGCGGCGGTGGGAGTTGGTGACAATGGCAAGGGAGATGCACGCTAAGGTGCTCACGGTAATGCGGACGAGCTCCGGATGGCGGTGTGGCCTGTCACACCACACGCCCACGGTGGTGGAGACTCACCGCCACGGTTGAGGTCGGCAGTATGGAATGGAAGAGAGGAGATCTCTCTGCATAGTGGTGGGTCGGTGGTGGAGGCCTCTCAAGCTCGGCTGCCTCCCTCCTCCTTTTGTAGTGGCCTGGACAAATTTGAAATTAGCTGCCTGACCAGATCCAACATATCCGCTCCTCCTTCAATGGGTTTCACTGCGGCACCAGGTGGCATTGGAGCGGCAGCCAGCTATTCCTGAAAGAAGAAGAATAAACAAAATAATGTTAAAATATTATGGTCATTTATATACAGACCCTCAACTTTTATGTCAATGAAAATAATGTACCTAATTGGTTAACTAATTAGATGAATGTCATTCTAAGCTAATTCTTCATGCACTTAAAATATGAATGCAATGCATGGATTATGTAATTAAATTAAAAATATGAATTAATCTATTTACATCCTAATTTATGCTAAATAAATGTTAGAATTAACCTAATTTCTAGGCACTTAAATACTTAAATAGCCCACAACTATGGGCTAATCAAATACCCCCATGCCTAGTTTTTGCTATTCCCTCGCAAAATTAAGCGAAACCTAGCACTCCAAGTAGACTAGTCAACTCACTTAGTCTTCCTTCAGAAGCATATTAAGTTCAGACTCTAGACCCAAGGTTCCTAAGTAGTTGCTAAGTTACAGACTAGGTCGGCTAAAGACGAGTTGCAGGCACAAGTTTCCCTAATTTCTGACTCTACCCTAGAGTTTATTGATCCCTGAGATTAAAGCATCCGTGCTTGTGCAATGGTCTGAGTTACTTAATTTAAAGAAAATTCTTTTTATATATATATATATTTTTTGTTTTTTGTTTGTTTGATTCTTCTAAGTCTAACCTCAGATCAGCTATCAACACGGTCTGTGTCGGATTCATTGTCCCCATTACCATACCTCGAAGGGTGCCTGGCTTTCGATGCATCGAGATAGCACCGCCCATAACGACCCCAAGAACTCCTAGCAATCGACACTTCGAGATAGTATCGCCCATGGATTTCTTAAGCGAATTCAGGCCTATGGCAATCGGCACTTCGAGATAGGGTCGCCCATCGTACCTGAACTGCACAATGCACTTACATGCCCCCAGTAGGATGGATATCTTAAGAGACAAGTGCCGAGGAGGTAATATGTTATCATCGCATCCTCAAGGTGAGTATATACTCCCCTCTCCTGCGGCGGGAACTCTTCCAATCAAAATGTGTTTTCAAGCCTCTCCTAAGTCAAAACTAAGAGAACCAAATCTCTTTTCAGAAAGATAGAAATTAAGTTAATTACCAGACCAAGTGTGTGAAATTTGGATGCTTGTGTTACAAGGACGCGTAAACCAAAAGGTAGAACAAGACTCCAGGTACTACCCCACCTTTTAACTCAAACCCTAGCTTCCGTTCCTCAACCTCTTGAGGAATGGTCCGCAACTTAACTCCTACTTAAATTTTTAAGTCCACAAAGGACCCTAAAGGTCTAAAGTTTGACCCTAGAATTTTAGTCTACCCTAGAGTTCTGATTTGCTTAAGACTGCAGAACTTAGCCAATTAAGCTCAAAACTTTTTTTTTTTTTATGCATGCTATAAACAGAATGCCTCAGGTCCTCTCCCCCATGCCTGGTTCAAACAATGTCCTCATTGAAAACAAAAATAGCTAAAGGAAGATATTACCTGAGGCGGAGAATGGTAGGCGCTAAGGCTCCTCAAGAGTGACTTCGTCAACCAGATGGCCATCTAAAGTTATGTACGGTTTTAACCGTTGACCGTTGACAATAAAGGGAGTTGCCGAAGAGGAAGGATTTTTGATCTCCACAGCTCCATGCGGAAATACTTTGGTGATTATGTAAGGCCCATCCCAACGAGATTTTAACTTCCCCGGAAAAAGCTTAAGTCTGGAATTGAAAAGCCAGACTTGTTGGTTGGGCTCAAAGGTATTTCGAAGAATAAGGTTATCATGAAAGACCTTAGTTCTTTCTTTATAAGCTTGAGAGGTGTCGTAAGCATCATTCCTCAGCTCCTCAAGCTCACTTAATTCTAGAAGTCGTGCCTTACCACTTCAACCTGGCCACTTGTCTGAGGGTGGTAAGGGGTAGCAACCTTGTGAGTCACTCCCAAACTCTTGATTAACCGATTGAAGTGGTGGTTTCGGAAATGAGGTCCCCCATCACTTATAATAGTCTTGGGGCAGCTGAAACGGCATATGATATTAGCCTTCACAAATTTCAAAACCACAGAGTGGTCATTTGTGCGCATAGGAATGGCCTCTATCCATTTAGAGACATAATTAACTGCCACCAAGATATATTCAAAATCATGGGATGACGGGAAGGGGCCCATAAAGTCAATTCCCCACACATCAAAAATTTCAACAGATTGAATAGGATGTTGAGGCATTTCATTCTTCTTTCCAATCGTTCCAGTACGTTGTCATCTAATACACTCCTTAACAAAATTATGAGAATCCTTAAATAAGGAAGGCCACCAAAAATCGGACTGGAGAACATTAAAAGCAGTTTTCTTAGCACCAAAGTGTCCTCCACAATGAAGTTCATGGCAGAAACTCAGCACACTTTGTTGTTCCTCTTCAGGCACACAACGTCTCAATACTTGGTCTTGTCCAATTCTAAATAATTCCAGCTCTTCCCAATGAAAATTTCTTGCTTGAGAAATGAATCTCTCTCTTTTCTGCTCATCCCAAGAGCCAGGAGTTTGTCTAGTGACCAAGTAATTTACAGCGTCTGCATACCAAGGTAAAGTTGGTGTTATCGCCATCAGAGTTTCATCGGGAAAGTCTCGCGAATGTCTCCAGAAAGAGAGTCATTAAGAGGAAGGCGAGATAGGTGGTCAGCCACAACATTTTATACTCCTTTCTTTTCATGTATTTCCAAGTCAAATTCTTGAAGGAGTAAGATCCACCTAATTAGACGTGGCTTAGAATCTTTCTTAGCAATGAGATATTTCACTGCTGCGTGATCAGTACAAATAACCACCTTAGACCCAAGTAGATAAGACCTAAACTTCTCTAGAGCAAAAACTACAGCAAGTAATTCTTTTTCAGTGACGGTGTAGTTTTGCTGAGGTTCGGTTAAAGTCTTGCTTGCGTAATACAGCACATGAGGTCTTCCCTCAACCCTTTGTCCAAGGACAGCTCCCACTGCATAATCCGAAGCATCACACATAAGCTCAAATGGGAGTGTCCAATCAGGAGCTTGGAGAATAGGCGCAGAGATCAAGGCCTCCTTTAGAGTTTGAAAGGCCTCAGCACACTTTGAATCAAAACTAAAGGAAGATTCCTTCGCCAACAAGTCACAAAGTGGCCTAGAAATCTTACTAAAATTTTTAATTAAGCACCTATAAAAGCCAGCATGGCCCAGAAAGGATCTAATCTGTTTGACATTCGTAGGCAATGGAAGTTTGGAAATAGAATCAATCTTGGCTTTATCTACTTCCAAACCTTGCTCGGATACAACATGCCCAAGTACAATTCCTTTTTGTACCATGAAGTGACTTTTCTCCCAGCTGAGGACTAAACCCGTCTCCTTACATCGTTTCAACACATTCTCCAGGTGCAGGAGACACTGGTCGAAAGATGAGCCATAAATGGAGAAGTCATCCATAAATACTTCGACACACTCGTCAATCATGTCCGAAAATATAGACATCATACACCACTGGAAAGTTGCAGGGGCATTACATAATCCAAATGGCATACGCCTGAATGCAAAAGTACTGTAAGGACTCGTGAATGTCGTCTTTTCCTAGTCATCAGGAAAGACTGCCACCTGATTGTACCCAGAATATCCATCGAGAAAGCAATAATACTTATTCCCTGCCAATTTTTCGAGAATTTGATCAATAAAAGGCAAAGGAAAGTGATCCTTCTGGGTAGCGGTGTTTAGCTTGCGGTAATCAATACAGACCCTCCATCCAGTTGAGGGTCTAGTGACAACTTTTTCACCTTGGTCGTTGAGTTCCACAGTAAAGCCTGCCTTCTTTGGCACCACATGAATGGGACTGACCCATTTACTGTCAGCAATGGGATATATGATCTCGACGTCCAACCACTTCAGGATTTCCTTTTTTACAACCTCCCTCATATTAGGGTTCAGACGTCTCTGCATGTCCCTAAAAGGCTTGATGGAATCATTAGTATAAATTGTTGGTGCTAGAGCACCACGATCATTTGTTTTGATGATAACAAAACACGTGTCATTTAATATTTGCGCTTTGAGTCCAAAATTTCAGGTCAATCGCAAATGCATACGTGATTAGACTGAGTTCAAGCTCGCATCCAGGACGGATTGGAGGAGCTCGATGGAGAGTAGAAGAGATTCGCAAGGAGCGATATATTGAAGATGGAAGGAAATGAAGAATAGGATAGATTTCCTTCTTTTGTACTTGTTGTATTTTTCGTTTCTTTTGTTGCTCTTTATTTCCTTAGATAATTCATGTTAAAGAGCCTCAAAGTACCCTAACAGTAGTCCGAGGAACACCTGCACAACCCTAGGATACTTAGGTTTTCTGTAGAACACTTAGAAAACCAATATAGGGTTCAAACAGAGTTTCCAGACGTCTCATTCCCAAATCAGACGTCTGATAAAGTATTTTAAGACGTCTGATAACTGTTAGGCTGGACATAGTTAGTTCTGTCTGATGAAATCAGACGTCCGACCTTATACCAAATGTCTTAGGAGACGTCTGATGGATTTGCCAGATGTCCAATTAGTGGACCGTTGGCTGGCTTAGCAAACACTCAAGATTATGACCGTTAGAGCCTTATCAGACATCCTTAGGCCTTTCCAGATGTCTGATAAATGACCGTTTTGCCTCGGCTGACCCAAAATCTCTTCTCAGAGATTTTCTAGCCGTTGCAACATTTGGAAATCAATTCCCACAGTAAAAGTAGGTTTCCAGACATCCAGACATAGTGCCAGACGTCCTATATGTCGTCTGATGGACTTGCACTAGAACCCTATTTAGATCTGATCCAAGTCAGGAAGAGACCCACCCAAAATCAGACGTCTGACCTTGGAATCAGACGTCTTAAAGTGAACTTCCAGACGTCTGATGCTAGAATTAGACGTCTGATAAGCCTGTCAGAATAATGGTTGTTCTTGATTTCGGGCTGATTCTCTTGGGCTTTGTTACCAACGGCTATAGAACCTTTCCTAAGCCTTCCAAAGCCTTCCTAAGGCCTCTATAAATAGAGGGGAACCTTTGCAACACAAATACACACCTAGAAACACCAAGACACACCTTGCAATATACTTTCAAACCTTTTTGTGTCTCTCTTGCTCTCTAAGCTCAAGTTCTACATCTTGAGAGCATCAAGCTGTTGCGCACCCGCTCTCCCACCGTAGTCCATGAGAGCGAAGTTGCGCCGTCGCGTGGCTCACGCACCGCATCATCAACTCGACGCACTCCTTGCAAAGGGGAGTTTCCTAATTCCTATAGAAGCTAGGTTCATAATTACTTTGTTGGCTCTATAGGACTTGTTGTTTATTTTATCTTTGTTATTTGGTTGGGTATTCGCTTTGCGAATTCCCGTCTCCTTCGTGAGACAAAATCCTTCTCGTGGAGAGAAGGGGTTGAGGTACGCTACCCTCATTTAAGTAGCGTGGTTGTATTGAGGTTGAATCACCCTCGTTTAAAGTGATTCAGTTTAGTGGATTTTGATCAACTTGGTTGATCGGAAAATCCTAACTCGAGAGGGTTAGGTGGTGGTTTTCACCTGGTTTGGGTTTCCACCTAAAAATAATTGTGTACTCGTGTGATTGCTTATTTGTGAGATTATTTATATTTATTTCCGCAATTATTACGTCACCCCCTCCTGGTAGGGCCGGAACTTTCAGTTGGTATCAGAGCAGGTTCTTGCGAGATCAGAGTAACACCCAGCAAGAAGATCATGGAGGGAAGCTGTTGCATAAGCAGGATTTCCGAGGGGCAGTCCACAACCCGTCCACCGTTCTTCGACGGGAGCAACTACCCCTACTGGAAGTTGTGGATGAAGACCTGGCTTCAAGCCACCGACTTCATGATCTGGGCCAGATGCGAGTTGCCATTTGAGATCCCAGAAAAACCCGCGGGAGGCTACTCGCAGCAACAAATCCGTGAGCTCTCTTTAAACGCAAAGACCATGAACGCCCTTTACTGCGCGCTCAGCTCGAAGGAGTTCAACAGAATCTCGCAATGCGCCATCGCATACGAGATCTGGCACACACTTGAGGTAACTCACGAAGGTACCTCTAAGGTAAAAACTTCTAAACTCAATTTACTTTCACAAGAATTTGAGGCTTTTTCTATGAAATCTAACGAAACTTTAAGTGAGATGAACATTAGGTTCACTCTCATAGTAAACAACTTAAAAGCTTTAGGGAAGACCTTCATCAAGGGGGAGCTTCAAGGGAAGCTTCTTCGTTCCCTTGGACCAGAGTGGGAACAGAAAGTCACCGCCATCGAGGAGGCGAACGAAGTAGAGGAGCTCAACATGGAAGATCTCCTAGGCAATCTAATGGCCTACGAGACAAAGTTGAAGCAGAAGAAGAAGGATACACCGGAGCCCAAACTGAAGAAGACTCTCGCCTTCAGAGCCGCGTCGGATAGATAGGTAAGTTCCAACGACAAAGACTTTAGAATTTTACTTAAAAAATTTTCCAAGTTTTGTAGGGAATTAAAGAAAGAGAAGAAGGAGAAGGAGAGCCCGAGACGTTGCTACCACTGCAACGAGAAAGGGCACCTACGACCAGAGTGCCCTCTTCTCAAAACGGAGAAGAAGAAGGAAAAGGAGAAGAAATCTAAGAAAAAGGCATTCCAAGCCACTTGGGACGATTCAAGCTCGGAGGAAGAAGAAGAAGAAAAAGAAGAAACCGCTTGCTTTGGTTTCATGGCCAGAGGAAGCAATAGCGACAGTGAAAGTGGAAGCGACTCCGACAACGAGGTAAATTTTGATTTACAAGAAGCTTTTAATGAACTATTTGAGATTAGTAAATCACTAAAAATAGAAAACAAAAGCATGAAAAAGAATCTTAGCTTTCTTAAAAATGAAAATGATAGGTTAGAAAAATAACTTAAGGATCTAGAAGCTAGTCCTAAAAATGATAACCTATTATTAGAAAATCATAACCTCATCAATGAAAATAATAAATTGATTGAGGAAAATGTTAGTCTAAAAATAGAAATTTCTGATTTAAAGACTAAGATGAATACTATAGAAAAGGAAATTGCATGTCTTAGGGAAAATTCTAACAAATTAATCAACAAAGTTGATAATTTTTATAGCCTTAAGGTTGAGAAAGGATCTCCGTCAAGGAGACCCGCTAACAGATCCGGATCCAAGCCCACTTGGATACCGAAAAAAGAATTAGAATCTTGTTTTGTAGGGTTCAGGGATAATTACAACACAAAGGACTGGACCTACAAACTCAAAGCTGGTCAACTCAAGTTGGGAGAACCAAGGAGTAGACCAAGGAGGAGAACAAGAAGACCGATGAGACGGCGAACAAACGACGGACCCGCCGCACGTCGACTACCAGATTGGAGACTGGCGCCAATGCCCGGGCCTCCAAGCTACGGATGGGAGCCCCATCCGATGTGGCATCCACAACCACCATTTGGCCCATTTTATTGGCCATGGTAGGTGAGGTAAAACCCTTTACCCTATCTTTTTATCATAAGCATTTAGATAGGGGGAGTTAAAATTTATGAGCTAATTGTCAATTTTTAGTGGGGAGATATAAGGTAGCTAAATTTTCTTTAGTAAGGGGGAGAAAAATAATAGCTATCTCATTGTTACAAAAAGGGGGAGGACATTACCTTTGTCAAAAGAAATTTATAGAAGAGCATGTCTTAAGGGGGAGTTATAGGAAATGTAAAATCAATTAAACCTTTTTGATAATGTCAAAAAGGGGGAGGATTTTCTGCATTATTATTTATGGTTTTGTCATCATCAAAAAGGGGGAGATTGTTGGTGCTAGAGCACTACGATCATTTGTTTTGATGATAACAAAACACGTGTCATTTAATATTTGCGCTTTGAGTCCTAGATTTCAGGTCAATCGCAAATGGATACGTGATTAGACGGAGTTCGAGCTCGCATCCAGGACAGATTGGAGGAGCTCGATGGAGAGCAGAAGAGATTCACGAGGAGCGATATATTGAAGATGGAAGGAAATGAAGAATAGGATAGATTTCCTTCTTTTGTACTTGTTGTATTTTTCGTTTCTTTTGTTGCTCTTTATTTCCTTAGATAATTCATGTTAAAGAGCCTCAAAGTACCCTAACAGTAGTCCTAGGAACACCTGCACAACCCTAGGATACTTAGGTTTTCTGTAGAACACTTAGAAAACCAATATAGGGTTCAAACAGAGTTTCCAGACGTCTAATTCCCAAATCAGACGTCTGATAAAGTATTTTAAGACGTCTGATAACTGTTAGGCTGGACATAGTTAGTTCTGTCTGATGAAATCAGACGTCCAGACCTTATACCAAACGTCTTAGGAGACGTCTGATGGATTTGCCAGATGTCCAATTAGTGGACCGTTGGCTGGCTTAGCAAACACTCAAGATTATGACCGTTAGAGCCTTATCAGACGTCCTTAGGCCTTTCCAGACGTCTGATAAATGACCGTTTTGCCTCGGCTGACCCAAAATCTCTTATCAGAGATTTTCTAGCCGTTACAACATTTGGAAATCAATTCCCACAGTAAAAGTAGGTTTCCAGACATCCAGACATAGTGCCAGACGTCCTATATGTCGTCTGATGGACTTGCACTAGAACCCTATTTAGATCTGATCCAAGTCAGGAAGAGACCCGCCAAAAATCAGACGTCTGACCTTGGAATCAGACGTCTTAAAGTGAACTTCCAGACGTCTGATGCTAGAATTAGACGTCTGATAAGCCTGCCAGAATAATGATTGTTCTTGATTTCGGGCTGATTCTCTTGGGCTTTGTTCCCAACGGCTATAGAACCTTTCCTAAGCCTTCCAAAGCCTTCCTAAGGCCTCTATAAATAGAGGGGAACCTTTGCAACACAAATACACACCTAGAAATACCAAGACACACCTTGCAATATACTTTCAAACCTTTTTGTGTCTCTCTTACTCTCTAAGCTCAAGTTCTACATCTTGAGAGCATCAAGCTGTTGCGCACCCGCTCTCCCGCCGTAGTCCACGAGAGCGAAGTTGCGCCGTCGCGTGGCTCATGCACCGCATCATCAACTCAACGCACTCCTTGCAAAGGGGAGTTTCCTAATTCCTATAGAAGCTAGGTTCATAATTACTTTGTTGGCTCTATAGGACTTGTTGTTTATTTTATCTTTGCTATTTGGTTGGGTATTCGCTTTGCGAATTCCCGTCTCCTTCACGAGACAAAATCCTTCTCGTGGAGAGAAGGGGTTGAGGTACGCTACCCTTGTTTAAGTAGCGTGGTTGTATTGAGGTTGAATCACCCTCGTTTAAAGTGATTCAGTTTAGTGGATTTTGATCAACTTGGTTGATCGGAAAATCCTAACTCCAGAGGGTTAGGTGGTGGTTTTCACCCGATTTGGGTTTCCACCTAAAAATAATTGTGTACTCGTGTGATTGCTTATTTGTGAGATTATTTATATTTATTTCCGCAATTATTACATCACCCCCTCCTGGTAGGGCCGGAACTTTCATAAATGTGGTGCATGCAGAGTGTAGAGTCCATACCCTTAATGTCAGCAATGCTCTAAGCAATAGCTTCCTTGTGCCTAGACAAGCATTCAATCAAGGCTCCCTCCTGTGCCTCAGATAGCACAACCGAAATGATAACGGGGAGCGTATCATTGGCACCTAGGAAAACATACTTGAGAGTGTCAAGGAGGGGTTTCAACTCAAGGTCGGGGGCTTGTATGGTTGAGGGTTTCATAATAGATGTCCCCATTTCAGGTAGCAAATCTACCTTCGGCGGAAATGACGGGGGAAGAGACTCAGCAGAAACTCCTAACAATTCCTCTAGTTCTAGTATATCCCCTTCACATTCCTCCAAGAGATGGGAATGCTCATTTAGCATGACATGCTGAAGGGGGTCATCACATAACATTGCAGGAGTTGCCTCTTCAATCAGGTCATCTATTACCTCAACTTGAGAACAATCCTCAAGTCCGGCTTGTTTGTAAGCATCAAACACATTAAGCTGGATTTTCCTGTTCCCAAAGCCCATTTTCAATGCTCCAGTATTGCAATTAATTGAAGCATGAGAAGTTGCAAGGAAGGGACAGCCCAAAATGATGGAGGTTTTGGTTGGCTTGTTGGTAGGGTCAGTGTCCAAAACTAAGAAGTCAACGGGAAAGAAGAAATCCTCCACTCTTATGAGGACATCTTCCAAAATTCCCCATGGTGTCTTAAGTGATCGATCAGCAACTTGAAGGATTACAGGGCTAGGCTTCAGATTGCCTTCCCCAAGTTGTTCATACACGTAGCTCGGAAGGATGTTCACCCCCGCACCCAGATCAAGTAGAGCCTCATCAATTCGTAAGTCACCAATAACTACAGAGATGTATGGGGCTCCTGGGTCCTTAAGTTTCGGGGGTGTGCCATGTTGAACAATTGAGCTAACAGAATCAGGCAGGACAACTTTTGATTGGACCTATTTTCTAGATTGCCACTTTTTCGTGCACAGGTCCTTTAAGAAGTGGGCATAAGACGGAATCTGCCTGATAGCTTCAAGCAAAGGCAGGTTAATCTGCACTTGCTTGAAAGTTTCCATAATCTCATCCATCTTATCTTTGGCTCCAGATGAGCTAGCAGAAGTCTACCCAGAGGTGGATAAGCGCTCTGGAAAAGGCACTCTCGATCTCTGGGTGGAAGGGTTGTCATATCGAGTAAGGGGTGGAACGGGGGCAACTTCTTCCGGTGAGGTGATTTCAAGCGGAGAAGATTTGGGCAAGTCTTCTCCGGTGGGGGTGAAAGTCGGGGTGGATGGTTTTTTAGGGGGTGAGACTATAGGAGCATCGGGTTTGGAAATTTCTTTCCCACTCCTCAGAATAGTCACCGCCTGAGCATGCTCCCTAAAGACAATCCCTTTTCCTTTAGGATTTTCCTCAGCAGCACTGGGGAACTTCCCAGTCTCCCTCTGTCTAACGGCCTCAACAAGGTGTCTAATTTGTGATTTCATCTCATGTATAGCCTTGTCATGAGATTGGATGATGGCACTTTGACTTTCTTGCATAGTTTTCAACATCGCCTTCAATTCATCCATCTCAGAGGTTTTAGGTTGGGCAAAGGTCTGAGGTTGGTTCATTTGATTATTTTGAAAAGATTGTGGTTTGTAATTCCCTGAATTTGAGACATTTCCTTGTCTCCATGAAAAGTTTGGGTGGTTCCTCCATCCCTCATTATAAGTGTTGGAGAAAGGATCATTACGAGGTCTTGGACGGAACCCATGAGCGGCATTCAAATCCGCTTGTACAAGCTCAGGGAATTGGGAGGCCAAGTGGCAATCCACAGTGGCGTGTGTATTGCCTTGACAAATTACGCATTCGGAAGCTTGGGATGTGGAGGTGTTAGGTACGAATGAACTCGGGTTCGACATAAGCCTTTCCATGTTTTGATTCAATAATTGAATCTGATAGGCTAAATTATGGGTGTCCCTTGCTTCATTTGCCTCCAGCTTTCTTTGCATGAGAGTGGGCTTTCTATCCATGTAGGCAGAATTCAAGTGAATAGAATTCTCACATAAAGTATCAAATAATTTCAAAGCTTCATCCTCAGTCTTAGATAGAAAGGTTCCTGCACAGGCACCATCCACAGTTTGCCTATGCGAATCATTAAGTCCAGTGTAGAACCTTTCAACCAGTTGCCATTTAGGCACCTGGTGATGTGGGCAAAGTCTCAGCAAATTGTTAAAGTGCTCCCATGCATCATGGAATGCTTCCCGATCCTTTTGAACAAAACTCATAATTTCCCTCCTAAAGTGATTTATTTTTCTCATGGGGAAGTACTTCTTCAAAAACTCCTTCTTCAGGGCATCCCAAGTATTTATATTATCAAGGGTGTGATACCAATACTTGGCTTTGTCCTTTAGGGAGAAGGGAAAGAGGGTCCGCATTTGAGCGTCGTCAGTAACTCCCTGCAGCTTCATCGTGGAATAGACCTCGGTGAATTCCTCAATATGCCTACAAGGGTCTTCCCTAGTAGTACCATAAAAGGAGGGTAGTGTTCTCGCGTTTTTGTGCGGTTTGTTAAAAGATAATATCGCGTTGTAGTATAGCCGACAAAGCGTTCAAACAAATAGAGAATTTTATTACTCGAAAATCGGAGTATCTGAGGTCGAACACAGGGAGCAAATGGAATTTACTACTAATCAATGTAATTGAACACTCTAATTTACTCAAAATGTTAATTCAAATATGAATGTATGCCATTAAAAGTAACTATGACAAAAGAAATGAAATTGGACGTCTGATCTGGTGATCAGACGTCTTAAAAGTATTTTCCCCTTTTTCTTCTTCTGATCTTGCTTTCATTCTTCTGATCTTTGCTGTCTTCACTTGACCTCTCTTTCGTTCTCTGTCTTGCTTCTACCTTGCTCTTCCTTCTTTTCCTACGAAGTCTTCTTTCCTCTTCTTCTTCTCTGCCTTGCTTCTTCCTCTTCCTTGGTCTCCTTCGCTCAGTTTCTTCTTCTACTTCTTCTCTTCTCCTTGCGGCTAAGTCTCTCCACGCTCAATCTGCCTGCACAGGAGCAAAACCTACCCCTTTCCCTCTACCCGCGCGTCTCTCTCTCTCAGCAATTCACTCAAGGGACGCTCTCACAGAGCCACACGGATAATCGGGTCGGATCGTACCCGGGACCAGGCGCACCAGTAGGTGGTGATGCACGAGGAGTGCTCAAGGTTTGGGTCAGTCGGATCCCGCCAGATCCGCGAGGTCAAGCCGCGAACGAGGCGGGTGTGAGGGCAGGTGAGGGACCTCACCCCTATGCTCTTGGAGGCGTTAAGCATAAAACACGAATTCAATTTATGGCGCAGTGGCGCCTCGTCTCTCCATGATGTGGGACTAAAGATTCTGCCCTGATTTCGCGCGCGCCCGCAGACTTGCGTGTCATCCCCACAGCTGCTGTCTCTGCTAGTGCTCCTTGCTGGACCAGCGCACTTCACGACACCCGCAAGAATACGCAGCACCTGCAGCCTGGGAGCCCTGGCGCCTGGAGCAGCTATGGAGCTTCTTCAACTTTCGTCCATGGCGGCAGGAGCATCAACACTGTCAGACACAAAACGAGCCTCTCGGCCTAATCAGACCAGCTAGAGACTTTTGCCGTAGCACGGCGAAGGCGGTGGACGGTGCTGCAGGCCGCAGGTCGGCCTAGGCGTGCGTGCCTAGGTCAACCTGTGGTCGAATGTGTGGGGTTGTTCGGGGGGTTATTGGGGAGATCTGGAGTGGCAGTGGAAGGGTGGAATGAATTCCTGATGGTGAGGCGGAGCTCACGAGATGGTTGGCGAGCCGTGTGGAGGGGCGGAGTGGTGTGGGCGGCTCACCGGAGGTCGATCGGTGTTTAGGCACTGTCGGGGGGTAAGTAGATAAAATAGCAAGGGAAAAAGAGAGAGGGGAATGTGGAGAAGGTATTTGGCCTAACTACAGGGATGAAGGGGGACGGAGAGGCGAACAGCAGTACCTGCTGTCGCCGGAGAAGATGCTGCCCAGTGGGGGAGAACGGCGACGACGACGGGGCTGAGACGGCGTGCGCGGGTGCTGCGCGACACGGAGGAGAATCAGGAAGATAACTCTGCCACTGGTTTTGTGGCAGAGCGAAGAGGGAGGGGAGGGGTGCTCGCCGGAGCTTGCTGGGAATTTTGGCTGGGCAGGAGGAGATGAATTGGAGGTGGAAACTCGGCCAAATCAAGCTGAAGATGAGCGGCCGGAGGTGTGGGTTCTTATATAGGCACTAGGCCAGTCGTTCAAGGCGTGGAAGGCACGCAATCGTCTGAGGTCGGTCGCCGGAGATGGAAAGAGTTTAGATACCCAAATCCCTCATGCGTTCGCACGAGAGATTGGGTTCACCCCAGGGATCAAGATTGGCCTCAGATGGAAGGGAATTCCCCAGAGAATCTCCCTTCCATTTCCGGGAGGGGATCTCTGAGGAATCAGAGAGGGTTCCCTCTCAAATCCTCGCTGGTGCAGGATTCTACCCCAATAATGGCGGTCGGACCTGATTGCAAAGGTGGCGAGGAAGTTAGGGGTTTTCTGTTATGCTTTTCAAAAGATAGGGACCAAATTACGATTTGGGTGTACTAAATTGCAAAGTAGGCTAAGATGACCTCCCCTTAGGTCCAAATTTTGGTACAAACCTAATTTGGACCTAAGGAATCCAATGGTGAGGTTGTATTTTAGGTTTGACCACGTTTGACTTGACATTTTGCGTAAAAACCCAAATTCGGTTAATTGAAGAGTTAGGACCCTAATCTAGGTCAAACTGGTTTCCAAAGGCCAAATTAAGTGTTCTAAATCGTAGAGGATGTTTTTCCATGATTTCTAGGGGATTTACTTGATTTTTATTCTAACCTGAACCTTGTTATTTTAAGCGGGTCTATTTTAGGGTTACCAAGTGTCATTTAATTCTTAGATTGCACGTAAACCCATTTCTGATTGGCTCAACCCACTTTTTATCCCATTTAGACCATTTGACCTATGTTTTGCCTCTGAGAAACCCCATTTATGTACTGCAATGGTTAATTTGCAGTTTTAACCTTTATTTCATGTTTTCTTCTCAGAGCACTTGTTCCTTCATTTAGGCCTTCTTCTATGTTATGTAGGAGCTTTTATCTTCTTTATTGGGTCAAAATAAGCTAGTTATGGCTCATGATGAGGCTCTCATCATACCCCCATGCCTAGCTTTTGCTAGTCCCTTAGCAAAATTTCAAAGTTTTAACTTCCATTCTAGACCCTGAGTGTCTGTCAACACTGATAAGTGCTTCTCCTTTTGTGATTAGGTAGGAATGCCGACAATAGGCCTAGAGGTACTCAAGTACCAACCAAAATCCGGGCCTGTTCTGCTTTAGCCTTAGTCCTCCGCAAAGGTTTCTATGGCCCACAAAAACTAACCTAGGGTTTGTTGGACTCCGTGGTTAAAGCACCCGTGCTTGAGACATTTTTTGCCTAAGTTCAGTTTGCAGTGCGTTTTTTGTAAGAGCGAGATAGAGGATTTATTTGTTTGGAGAGCTTTTCTCTCTCTTTTCTTTTTATTTCTAGCTTTGGATTAGCTTCTCAACACGGTCTGTATCGGATTCCTCGTCCCCATCATCAATCCTCAAGGGTCCCTGGCTTTCGAGATTTCGAGATAATCCCGCCCATGGCGTTCCGTGGCTGAATTCAGCCCCTGGCGATCGACATTTCGTGATAATGCCGCCCATGGTATCTGAACCAGCAGAGTGCTTACCTGCCCCCAGTAGGATATTTAAATATCCTAAGAGACAAACACCGAGGAGATGATATGTTGTTACGCATCTTCGAGGGGAATTTCCCGCCACTCCACGCTGGGAACTCGTCCAAATCAACTTGTGTTGATTGGCCGCTCCTAATCTAGGTGACTTTTGTAGAGCATTAAACGCTTTTGCGTGATTTGGATGTTTATGTGCACTAAACCAGACTGTGTGTAAATTTAGGGTGCTTAGGTTACCGAATCCCGCAAATCGGAGGTCAGTTAGCGAGGCGAATACTTCCTAAGCCTTAGACCTAATACTTAAGCTTCGCATTTTCCCCAACCTCTTGAGGATTGTCCAGATTTTAACGGGTACGTGAAATTTTAAGCTAAAGATTCTAGACCAAGAGGCCTAAGACCAGCATTCCCGCTAATCTCTTGTTATGTCTCCTTAGCACTTTTCTTTTATTTCTTTTCTTGATCTGGTCTAGAACTTTAGTTAATTCCTTAATCTTTTACTAATGACTTTTTCTTTTTCTTTTTCATTTTGTGCTCCTTTTGCTCTTTTTCTCCTCCTTATGAATATGTGGCTTACAAAATTTCCTCCCTCCCCCATTTTTTTGTTCTTTTTCCTAATTTTTCAATTTTTTGTGTTTTTGACATATGCAAATTTTTTGTGTGTGAGACTCCTGACTTTTGCTTGGTTCTGTATGTATGCACTTTATCACCCCCCATGCCTAAGCTTTGCAATGTCCTCATTGTAAACAGAGGGTGTGAATTAGTGTTGAGGTCAGGGGCTTAGAACATGATATATCGGGTGGGTGAATGGGTCGAAAATGACTGATGCGAACGATTTCAAGCTCTGATACGTGTACTAGAGGTGGGATCAACTGTCTAAGGCTGAACTCAAGGTGCAATAGACGTGGAGTTCAGATGGATAATCAGACGGGTCTCTGTTTTTGGGATGACGGGTTGCCTCCCGTTAAGCGCTAAATTTAATGCCTTCAGCCGAGCAGAAAATGGGGTGGAGAGGGAGTGGTCAAATCAATGGAATTTTGGAAAACAAGCACCTTAATTAAGAGCCTGGTTGGTCCAACCAGGTGCTTGTTAAGATCAGCGGGATGATGATGCAGCCCGAACCCAATAAGTGTGGTGGGTTGATAGATGTAGATCAACAAATGTGGACCCCACCATATGCAGTGAAGTTCTGATGGATATGGAAGTGAAAACTCGGGTTCCGGCTGAGTCGAATCAGCCTGGTCAAAGTAGGGTTCCGAAAAATTATCCATGTAAGGTGTGGAATCCCTACAGGGGTGATCAAAGGATGGAGGCTCCTAATTTGTGGTCTGATCAGTACCCGATACCCGGTCTAGATATGGAGTTGAATCATCTGCAAACGGCTCAGTGAGAAGTGAATCGGAATAGAAATTGAGTCCGGTTGCGGGTCGAGGTGGGGAATGGGTTTTTATTGGTTCTGTATATGTGGAGCAAGTGGTTTCAAAGAAGATTGACATGTTATAATCAGGAGGCAGATTTTCTCCGATGTTATGGTCAGATTAGAGATCGTCGGAGAGTTTGCGAAAATCAAAGTTTGAATGAGATTCTAGATCATGAGTTCCACCATAGAATAAATCATATGTTGTATATTCAGCAGCCTGACTGGGATCTAGCCTAAATGTTAATTCTGAGCTTAAAAGGGTATCCTTATCTGGTAGAGGCTCAGATTCTAAGCTAGTAGGGCAGACCCAATTGAAACCCTGCTCGTCCAACTCCTCGATTTCTGTGTCGTAGATTGGCATGACTTCCGAAAAATTGATTCGTTCCTCTGAGGAGGTTGGCGAGGGATATTCATCAAATCGAGGCCCAAAATCATATTCTTCATTAAAAGATTGATCTTCTTCATCTGGGGCCTTGAAATCTTCAAAATATGTTTCAGATCTAGGTTCTAGGCTTAGGATGTGGGTTGAATTACTAGAATTTAGGTCTGAATAAACTTCGAGGGTCACCTTATCAGAATAAGGGACGGAATTTTCACCCTCGAGAGGTTCAGTTCTACTCTCATACTTGCAGGAGTCTTGGTATGCTAAAATGGGCTCATCATGGTCTTTTCCTGCATTTGGAGCTTCCCAACCTTCTTCAATATCAGGTGCATTATACTCCATCTGGGTTGGGAATCCACAACCATTTTGTGCCTCAAACCCAAGATCATATTTATCCTCAACATTGTCCCAAGATAGTTCATCCTCTGTTGGTGGTATGTACGGGTATTTCTGATCAATCACTTGTTTTATTAATCTCATTATCTCTTCCCATTTTTCAAGACTATCTTGGTGTTGCTTCCAAAGTCGAGGATTTGTCATACATTGAAGGTATTCACTATTGTGCAAATTTTCTATCTCAATGTATGCAGTAATGAGCAAGTCACGGGTTGATCCTTTGTTGGCTTCTGCTAATAGTACTTGGGCACAAGTTATGACAAAGGTTATGGTTGTTGGGACATCAACCTGAATGTTTCCTATTGTTGTTGAGGTTTCTTCATTTTCATAGAATTTCATGGCATCCTCAATCATTTTATCTCTCATGGATCTCTGATATTCAGGTTTCTTGAATGGTAGTCCTAGGTGGTTTGACTGCATATTTGGATCAAGTGGTGGAGTCAAGATGTAGAATCAAGTTGGAATCAAGATGTAGTTATGAAGCGATCAGATCTGGATAACGAGTCCCACTGAAAATGTGTATGTGTGCTCTAAAGAGAAAAGATGAGGGACTGGAGATGTTTTTGACCGAATCAAGACACCCAAAGATGTTTGGATGACTATGGAGGTTTGGGGCGGATGGACCCCTAGATCCGAAGATCGTCCACCTGAGAATTACCTGGGCAGCCGGAGAGGGAGAGTCCCGCAAAGACCCCTACACGGTAGAGCCTCCCTACGGGTTACAGGGTTTCCCCCACCCGACCTCTCTTGTCACTGAGATTCCAGGTAGACCAGAATGGGGACCTTGACCTCTTAAGTCTACCACTTTTTATTTCAAAGGTGCTTTTAGGGTTCTCACTTGAACTTTAGATGTTTTTGGTATTGTGACATAATTTAGAGGTTGGTTGACCCAAGGGGTCAACTTCACCTGACCTATCCTATAGATGGTAGAATGATTCTAGGTTTTGAGCCTAGAGATCATCCTGATTTGACTCCCAGGTTATTAGGTCCAAAAATTTTAAGATTCAAGTGATTTTAGAGCTCAATTTTAGGGTTTGTCTTATTTAGCTCTCTTCAATCAAGGGCTTGGGTAGCACACTGATGCGGGAGGGTTTATTTCCTTTTATACAGGCATGTGTGACTAGCGCTTCAAGACCCTAATGTGGAAACCTTAATTTGGTTCTATTTCCAATCTTCTTTTTCTTTTTCACAAAAGTTCTCTTTGGACTTATAAACAAGAAGTGTGTGGTCCACCGAGATTAAGCGTTATTTCAATTAGGCACAAGAATTTCTAGGATGGAATCTAAAAAAAAATCACTCCAACTCAAGAATATTTGCAGAAATTTTCGCAAAATCAGGAAATGTTTTGCCTTAGAGGTGGTGATTACTATATAAAGAAGGCAATTGATTCCTAAATTGATTTTCTTCCTTTTGTCTTTCAAAGATTAGGGGATGCTTGAGGAAGAAAAGAAATTACCTGCCCTGGAGTGGTTGACTTGCGGGAGAGATTTTCACGTGAAGTACCTGCAAGATCACATAAAAGCAAAGTAGGGCAAGTTAGTGTTCAATATGATAAAAAGAATGTAGAGACTAGTGGTAAATTGCGCGTTGCTCCCCGGCAACGGCGCCAAAATGTTCTCACATTTTTGTGCGGTTTGTTAAAAGATAATATCGCGTTGTAGTATAGCCGACAAAGTGTTCAAACAAATAGAGAATTTTATTACTCGAAAATCGGAGTATCCGAGGTCGAACACAGGGAGCAAATGGAATTTACTACTAATCAATGTAATTGAACACTCATATTTACTCAAAATGTTAATTCAAATATGAATGTATGCCATTAAAAGTAACTATGACAAAAGAAATGAAATTGGACGTCTGATCTGGTGATCAGACATCTTAAAAGTATTTTCCCCTTTTTCTTCTTCTGATCTTGCTTTCTTTCTTCTGATCTTTGCTGTCTTCACTTGACCTCTCTTTCGTTCTCTGTCTTGCTTCTGCCTTGCTCTTCCTTCTTTTCCTACGAAGTCTTCTTTCCTCTTCTTCTTCTCTGCCCTGCTTCTTCCTCTTCCTTGGTCTCCTTCGCTCAGTTTCTTCTTCTGCTTCTTCTCTTCTCCTTGCGGCTAAGTCTCTCCACGCTCAGTCTGCCTTCACAGGAGCAAAACCTACCCCTTTCCCTCTACCCGCACGTCTCTCTCTCTCAGCAATTCACTCAAGGGACGCTCTCACAGAGCCACACGGATAATCGGGTCGGATTGTACCCGGGACCAGGCGCACCGGCAGGTGGTGATGCGCGAGGAGTGCTCAAGGTTTGGGTCAGTCGGATCCCGCCAGATCCGCGAGGTCAAGCCGCGGACGAGGCGGGTGTGAGGGCAGGTGAGGGACCTCACCCCTGTGCTCTTGGAGGCGTTAAGCATAAAACACGAATTCAATTTATGGCGCAGCGGCGCCTCGTCTCTCCACGATGTGGGACTAAAGATTCTGCCCTGATTTCGCGCGCCCCCGCAGACTTGCGTGTCATCCCCACAGCTGCTGGCTCTGCTAGCGCTCCTTGCTGGACCAGCGCACTTCGCGACACCCGCACGAATATGCAGCACCTGCAGCCTGGGAGCCCTGGCGCCTGGAGCAGCTACGGAGCTTCTTCAACTGTCGTCCATGGCGGTAGGAGCATCAACACTGTCAAACACAAAATGAGCCTCTCGGCCCAATCAGACCATCTAGAGACCTTCGCCGTAGCACGGCAAAGGCGGTGGACGGTGCTGCAGGCCGCAGGTCGGCCTAGGCGTGCGTGCCAAGGTCAACCTGTGGCCGAATGTGTGGGGTTGTTTGGGGGGTTATTGGGGAGATCTGGAGTGGCAGTGGAAGGGTGGAATGAATTCCTGGTGGTGAGGCGGAGCTCACGAGATGGTTGGAGAGCCGTGTGGAGGGGCGGAGTGGTGTGGGCAGCTCGCCGGAGGTCGATCGGAGGCGAGGAAGATGGAGGTGTTCAGGCACTGTAGGGGGGTAAGTAGATAAAATAGCAAGGGAAAAAGAGAGAGGGGAATGTGGAGAAGGTATTTGGCCTAACTACAGGGATGAAGGGGGACGGAGAGGCGAACAACAGTACCTACTGTCGCCAGAGAAGATGCTGCCCAGTGGGGGAGAACGGCGGCGACGACGGGGCTGAGACGGCGTGCGCGGGTGCTGTGCGACGCAGAGGAGAATCAGGAAGATAACTCCGGCACTAGTTTTGTGGCAGAGCCAAGAGGGAGGGGAGGGGGGCTTGCCGGAGCTTGCTGGGAATTTTGGCCGGGCAGGAGGAGATGAATTGGAGGTGGAAACTCGACCAAATCAAGCTGAAGATGAGCGGCCGGAGGTGTGGGTTCTTATATAGGCACTGGGCCAGTCGTTCAAGGTGTGGAAGGCACGCAATCATCTGAGGTCGGTCGCCGAAGATGGAAAGAGTTTAGATACCCAAATCCCTCGTGCGTTCGCACGAGAGATTGGGTTCACACTAGGGATCAAGATTGGCCTCAGATGGAAGGGGATTCCTCAGAGAATCTCCCTTCCATTTCTAGGAGGGGATCGCTGAGGAATCAGAGAGGATTCCCTCTCAAATCCTCGTCGGAGTAGGATTCTGCCCCAATAATGGCGGTGGGACCTGATTGCGAAGGTGGCGAGGAAGTTAGGGGGCTTTCTATTATGCTTTTCAAAAGATAGGGACCAAATTGTGATTTGGGTGTACTAAATTGCAAAGTAGGCCAAGATGACCTCCCCTTAGGTCCAAATTTTGGTACAAACCTAATTTTGACCTAAGGAATCCAATGGTGAGGTTGTATTTTAGGTTTGACCACGTTTGACTGGACATTTTGTGTAAAAACCCAAATTAGGTTAATTGAAGAGCTGGGACCCTAATCTAGGTCAAACTGGGTTCCAAAGGCCAAATTATGTGTTCTAAACCCTAGAGGATGTTTTTACATGATTTTTAGGGGGTTTACTTGATTTTTATTCTGACCTAAACCTTGTTAATTTAAGCGGGTCTGTTTTAGGGTTACCAAGTGTCATTTAATTCTTAGATTGCACGTAAACCCATTTCTGATTGACTCAACCCACTTTTTATCCCATTTAGACCATTTGACCTATGTTTTGCCTCTGAGAAATCCTGTTTATGTACTGCAATGGTTAATTTGCAGTTTTAACCCTTATTTCATGTTTTCTTCTCAGAGCACTTGTTCCTTCATTTAGGCCTTCTTCTAGGTTATGTAGGAGCTTTTATCTTCTTTATTGGGTCAAAATGAGCTAGTTATGGCTCATGATGAGGCTCTCATCAGGTAGCAAGGATATGGTACTACTTTTGATCTCATACGGATTGTTCCCTCCAGGTCTACGTAGTGCTGGCCTAGCTTGATTGGTTCGGATGAAATATTCCTTAAGGCTCCTTTGACCAGCCATTTTTACCCTTGGAAGGTCTCTTCTTAGGATTCTTTCAGGTTCATGATCAAATACAAGTTGTCTCCTAAGAGAATGCCTACCAAGCATGCACTACAAACACAATTCAAAAGGACTTGTTTGGTCTTTACAGATTTAGGCTTTTGACTTTAATTCAAATTGTAGGTGACAAAACAAGTTGCCCAATCAATTACGCACCTATTGTCAACCTTCGAAATGCCTAAAAAGACCTAGTTGGAGCTTAGGTATTCTTCCCTAAATCTCAAATGGTCAAGTAAATCCAAAGACGGAAGATCGAGGGATGCAAGTAGGCCTAAGACTTCCTTTGAAGCTGTGCTTTCGCGGTGCTTCTCAACTACCCCCAAAAATCCGTGACAGGGTATCCCCCTCTTTGGATTTACAAAACCTTTGATCTCAAGTTCCGAACACTTCAGAATCCAACAGTAGGAGGGCTCTTGTCCTAGTATTTCCAAACCTAAGGAGTGTCTAGAAGCATGCCGTGGTGCAAGTGAAATAAGTGTGCATACACCGTAAAAGATTTTGAATTTTGAATCACACGCCAAGTTTGAAAATCAAATCCTTGGTTTCTAAAATGTCTCTCCTTTAATTAGTCCTTTTTCTAGAAAATATGTGACCACTTGTTTAATTTATTCAATACAGATTAGGTGGTCTTTGCATTAAGTCCAAATGCAATGCGTGATCAAGAATAGGATGCAAAGTAAGAGAATGCATACCTTGCTTCCAGCAATCAATGATGCAAGAATGCACGCAATGCAGAGAAGTAAATCTAGAGGCTGCTCATACAGACCTAAATGGTTCGTCCCAGGGCAGGCAGCTTCTAGCAGGCAGCTCACTTTTTTTTTCTATTTTTTTTAGAACTACTTATGCACAAGCAAATAAAAGTAATAAAAAAAAATTAAATCTAAAGAAAAGGAAACATGCTCCCAAAAATTACCTAACACGGGCCCAAAATAAAATCGGGGAACAAACCCCTCAAAATATACCCTAGAGTAAGGGTTTCAAACCAACTGCAATGTAAAATTAAATCTAAAGTCTTAATTCTATCAGACTAGAGACTAAATATACAATGGTGTCCATCGCATCCTCGTCCTTCTCCTCCTTTTCAAAATAGTTCGTCCAATTCTCCTCTGGCGACGTCAAGGGTCGCCTCTCACAATGGCTAATTCTTGCACAAATTTCTCGCACATAAGAGAAAATAATAAATGGTCAAATCACTGTTCAATTGAAAAATAATCAAAATAAAATTAGGCGAAATTATTCCATCTGTTGCCTCCCCAGCAACGGCACCATTTGACTAGTTGACTGTTCGCTTTAAAGTCGTTTGCAGTTTAATGTGGTGGAAAAATCGACTAATCAATATTTAAGAAAAAATAACCACTCGCAGAGGAGCGGGTCATATCCACAGGGAGGCAATGACGTATTAAAATTCGTACCAGTCAAAAATGTTTGTTCGTAGCTAGTTTGGACAAGAATCAAGCCAAAATTGCCTTCAGATTAAGGTTGAAGCAAGAAATAATGCTGAAATAGCAATTCTGAGAAACTAGAGGATATTTTTCGCAATGCAGAATCAATAAAATATTATTAAAAAGTGACAATGGCAGAAAATGTAATTTTTAATTGGCAGGTTGCTGTAGCAAAACAGGGGATTTTTTTCCCTTTGCCTTGCGCAACGAGGAGTGGATGGCCGGGCGCGGGAAGCTCGGAGGAAGTCCCCTGGACCGAGGGCTTCGAAGCGGTGGTGGCGGCGTGTCGTGCGGTGGCCGGACGAGCTCCGGCGGAGGTTCTGTAGCCGGTGCCACAACTGCTTTGGCGTGAGAGTGTGCGGCCTGTTGGCGATGAGGACTGCCGCGCCCTGCTGCTGGCGGTTCTGCAGGCGCGGGAGAAGGGTGCTGCAGGCTGTTGGGCGCGGGTGTGGCTGCAGGCTAGTGGGCGTAGTTGGAGGTTCTGCAGGCGTGGGGAAGGTGCTGTGGGTGGTTCTGCAGGCGCTGGAGGAGGTGCTGCGGGTGGCTTCAGGCGGGTGCGCAAGCTGTTGCATGTGGAGAGCGGGTGCTACTGGCGGTTCTGCAGGCGCGGGAAGAGGGCGCTGCAGGCTGAGGAGGGCGTGCGTGGATGGAGGTGAGCGGGTGGCTGTTGGAGTGGGTGGTGGAAGTGAAGTGGGAGGATGGAGATTGCTCTGGATTGGGAGGTGGACTTCAGACGTCCGGGAAATTTCCCAGACGTCTTAAGTGACTGAAAGGGTGGTTGAACGGTAGTTGTGGCGGTGCGAGTTGGTGACGACGGCGAGGGAGATGCACGCTAAGGTGCTCACAGTAATGCGGACGAGCTCCGGATGGCGGTGTGGCCTGTCACACCACACGCCCACGGTGGTGGAGACTCACCGCCACGGTTGAGGCCGGCAGTATGGAATGGAAGAGAGGAGATCTCTCTGCACAGTGGTGGGTCGGTGGTGGAGGCCTCTCAAGCTTGGCTACCTCCCTCCTCCTTTTGTAGTGGCCTGGACAAATTTCAAATTACTTGCCCAACCAGATCCAACATATCCGCTCCTCCTTGAATGGGTTTCACTGCGGCACCGAGTGGCGTTGGAGCGATAGCCAGCTGTTCCTGAATGAAGAAGAATAAACAAAATAATGTTAAAATATTATGGTCATTTATATACAGACCCTCAACTTTTATGTTAATGAAAACAATTTACCTAATTGGTTAACTAATTAGATGAATGTCATTCTAAGCTAATTCTTAATGCACTTAAAATATGAATGCAATGCATGGATTATGTAATTAAATTAAAAATATGAATTAATCTATTTACATCCTAATTTATGCTAAATAAATGTTAGAATTAACCTAATGTTTAGGCACTTAAATACTTAAGTAGCCCACAACTATGGGCTAATCACTGCACACACACAAAAAATTCAAAATAATAGGGCAACAACCCAATAAACGCCCTCCACATTCCGTGTGCACTATAGCATCCTAGACCTAATTAAAACTTGTAGCAACTTGACCCCTAAGGCTTCATCAACTTAGGCTTACTATCTAGGTCTTAAGTTTTCTTTAGTTAGTACCAATTCTGTCATCTATATATGGTGTTCAGGCTGAGGGGCCTGTCAAACGACCAGGCGCGGGTTTGTACAAGCACCTGGGGTTTTCCCTGGGAAACGTTTGGGCCCAAACCTCCCCTCAAGCAACTTGGCTAGATTTGTTGATAGAATGGGTATTCACTATTGACTACTTATTTCCTATATAGACCAAGTCTTAGGTTATTATTAGGGAGTCACATTTAAGTTAGGTCTAGTTTTGTTTGTTTGAATTACACACTTTCTCTCATCTCTTTCTCTTCTCCTCCCCTCACGTTCTTCCATTTTTTGCATGGGCGACGGTCTCAAAATCCGCACTTGGAAGGACCATTTGATTTCGCCCCCCACGCAAAAAGACCACTTTTTCTGTCTTCTCCTGAAAAAATGGGAACACAACAAAATAAGTCCACTGACCCTTCCACTTCCAGCTCTAACCTTACCTTTAACCCCATCACTAACCCTAATTCTAACCCACCCACCATTAACTTCCCACACTTGGAGCTCCCTAATCTTGAGTTGCCCCAAACACAACATCAAGACCCCCTACCTGATCTTTTAAAATTGATGGCCGATCAGATTAATAAATTAAATTCCAATCAACAAACATTGACTAGGAACATCGAAAACCTAGCCAATCCAAGGCCAAACCCACCACCCCGTCAGCAGCCTGTTGTTCCTCTAAAAGATTTCTATGATCCGTCTTATTATGAGGAACGACCAGGGGTGGTCATACCAGAGGGGGACTTTGAGATCAAGCCTGCTGTCCTGAACCTAATTAAACACTTTCATGGCCTTCCTAGGGAAGACCCTTTCAGCTACCTTGAAGAGCTAACTCTTCTTGCACAAACAACCCGTTCCCGAAATGTGCAAGAAGACATATGGCTGATGCGGCTCTTTCCATTATCTCTTAAAGATAAGGCCGCTTATTGGTTCAGGACCATTGGCCGACCCATCACGACTTGGCCTCAACTCAAGAGCGCCTTCCTCAAGAAATTCTTTCCCATAGGTCGTACCAATTCCTTGCGAAGATCTATTACGACCTTTCACCAAAAATCTGGTGAAACTTTCCATGATTCCTGGGAAAGATTTCAAGATCTTTTAAGAAGTTTCCCACACCATGAGATTCCTTTATGGAAGCTCATGCAAATCTTCTATCATGGATTAGAAGATCAAATCTGACATTTTGTCAACGCCTCGTGTGGCGGCAACCTCTTAAATAAAGATGCAGAAAGTGCCTATGACCTGTTTGAAGAAATGAGTGAAAACTCATTTAATCAAGCTTCCATGAACACATTTTGCAGAACTCAAAACCCGCAGTTCGGTGTTCATGAAATATGCACTCAATCTATCCCTGTCACCCAAGACGATCTTCAATTGATCGCTCAAAAACTCGACTAGATGCATATTAATCAAAAGAAATTTGAGGAAAGACTGGCCACATCAACTCAAGCTCCACACCCACATTTAACCTAACCTAACTTTCCGCAAAGAGAAAATTTGCATAATCTCAACACTACTCCTGCTGATTATTCTGAGGTTGCCCATGATTCACTGGGGAATTACAACTATCCAGATCTTAACCCCACTCAAAATATTTCTGCCATCCAGGAGCACTTTAAAAATTTTTCCAATTGGAAAAATTACCTGAACTACTCCTGGAATAATCAAGTTTCCTCCCAACCATATCATTTTAATGGGTATGGGTCGAATCCAAACTTCCATCCTGGGCCATCCCAACAAGACATCAATGCCCAGATGCTGTGAACCCTGCAAGATATGAAAACAAAAATGATGGAAGTAACCCGCAACATCACAAATCTGAACAATCAGATTGGGGTTACTCCCATGCAAAGACCTGGAGCACATCTTTCGTCCCAACCCATGCCCAACCCTAATCAGCAAGGGAACCATTATATGGGCAGAACTCCACATTATCCAAATCAGCAGCCACCCAGGTTTTTGCAATCACAGGCCCCCCACCTCCTCCAAATAATACGACTGCACATGCAGTTACTTTGAGGAGTGGGAAAACCACCACTGACCCTGGGCCTTCACACAAACCTGGTGAAATACCTGTGCAAATTGACTCCCCACCTCCCCATTAGGAAGAAAAAGAAATACAAAAATCTCAAGACAAGATTCCTGTCCCTTTCCCACAAGCTCTCTACCCCACCACCAACAAAAAAAAGAAATCTGAGCCCACTACAGAAGAACTCATGGAGATATTTGGGCAAGTTCATATCAATATTCCTCTCCTAGATGCCATCAAATATATAACTGTCTATGCTAAATTTTTGAAGGAGATTTGTACTCCTAAAAGGTAGGCCAAAAATCTAGGACAGGTGCATCTTTCGGAGACAGTAAGCTCTGTCATATAGAGTAAGTTGCCTCCTAAGATGAAAGATCCGGAGGCACCTTTAATTTCTGTAATTATTGATGACACTACATTTAATCGTGCCCTCCTTGATCTTGGTGCCTCAGTTAATATTATCCCCACGAGTTTATTCAAAGAATTTCAGATCGGTGAATTAAAACCCATTGAGGTTGCCCTGCAATTAGCCGACCGATCTACAATCAAACCTCGTGGGATTGTCTAGGATGTTTTAGTCAAGGTCCAGAATTGTGTCTTCCCTGTAGAATTTCTGGTTCTTGAGATTGAGGCACCTGAATCATTACTAGACTCCCCAATAATCCTTGGAGGCCCTTTTTTGGCCACTGCAAAGGCAAATATCAATTGCCACATAGGAAAAATGGATATCACTTGTGCAGGCCAAACTCTCACTTTAGATATTTTCAAATCCTCTAGGAGATTCCATGATGATAACTTCTTTGAGGACTCAGATACTGAAATTTCCAATATGGTGGAGGAGACAATGTTAATAGATACCCTTACTGACCACCATTTTTTTGAGGACTCTGATTCAAAATCAGTGGTCGACGAAATCTGTGATCCGGAAACTTGTCTTGACCCCAAATTTATTCCTGAGACCCCCCTTAACCCACCCACTATTCACGCTCCTAATTTTTCCACACTAACTTCACCCAATCCTCACCATTCCTTCCCCGACTCCTTTCTTACGGACCTACAACCAACCCTGCCCTAGTTTGGCATCCAACCTGATTTAAAACCATGGCCAGACTCAGGCTACACTTATCATTTTCCATCCAACTTTGATCCCAATATTATTTCTAATCAATTTTCTAGGAATCTAGAAGAAGACACCTTTTTTGCAGGCATCCAAGTGTCCAATTATTTACATGATTTTACGTCTTCTGTGCATACCTTCACGCCCGGTTGAATGGCGTAAAAGATAGCACTGGATGGGAGGTAACCCATCATTTTTTTTCTTGCTTTCCCTTTTTTCTTCTTTTTCCAGGTTTTGTTCATCCTAAACCCGACCGTTCTTCACTAAGGTGATCCCTTTTCCTCCTAATGCATGAGGACATGGCATATCTTAAGCATGGGGGGGGGTGGTTTTAAATTTTTACGATCGATTTAGGATGTTCAAAACCTAAAAACACGCAATTTTCTTTAATTTATCTCCTGCTTGCATACCCAAAAAATAAAAATGTTGAAAACTTTTTGAGGAAAAATTTTGAAATCGGGACTAAAGGTCGAAAAATTTACTTTTGGTACAGTGGGATTTAATCTTTAACAAACTAAGGATGAGGACATGGATCTGATCATTAGAATTCCAGGGTCTATTTTAGACTAGATCAGATATCCTTCTCTAAAATTCCACCTGAACTCATGATAGTTCAGGTGACTTGATCCTATTTTGTAATACGGAAAGTATTTGACTTAGTTTCTGATTCAAAAACTTGCGTGTCTTGAGAAACTTCTTGTGTCTTTTTTCACACACAAGCCAACACTTAAAAACAATTAAAAATTTTGAAAAACTCCCTTATTTGGATTTAGTAAAAGTCTGAAGCAGATCATTGGTTTGAGTTCCCACCGCCGAGGAGGAAAATACCTCCTTTGAGGACGCGATGTCAACATGTTACCGCCTCGGTGCTGCTCCATATCTATATTTCATATCTTTAGACGGAGCATTAAAGCGCATTTTAGCAGCTCAAGTGTCTTGGACGGTGCTCTACCTATAGTGTCAGAGTAAGAGCTTGAGTTTGCTTGGAGCGCCCCTTTTCACCGCATCGTGTTTTGGGTTGTGAGCTCCTGGGTGGTGTCATGGACAGTGCTATCCCGAAGTACTGGCGCTAGAGCCCCCTCGAGGAATGGTAACGAGAATGATGATCCCGAAACATTTGTTGCAAGACTGAGCTAAAAATAAGCATGGAAAAAAAAAGGTAATAATAAATAAACACGCCCTTATAAATGTTGGCTTTTCACAAGCACAGACACAAGGTTTTAAAGGATTTTGCAAGTTGCGAATCAGATTCATGAGCCAGAAAAATTTTAAAAACAAACATTTCAAGTCATCTGAATTAACAAGGGGTTAATTTGTGAAATTTCAGGAGGATATATTGATCCTGTTCTGTCTAATGGTTGAATGAAAAAATAAATTCCGATGTTTATCTTTAACAAATCCCATACCTCCTATGTTTTAATCTACCAAGGTCCCTTAATCTCTTTTTCTCCTCAAAAGTCGAAAAAAAATAAGATTTCCCAAAAATTTTGTTTTCCAAAAAATTAAAGTTTTGCTAAGAGACTAGCAAAAGATAAGCACGGGGGTGTGATAAACGCCAGTTTATCATCATTCTTATGCATTAAAACAAACCTAGCACTTAGGATTTTACTCCGCAAACAGGTTTTTGGGCTACATTTAGGCATAAAATAGGTTAGGCATGCATTGCATTTTTTATTATCTTTTTAATATGTTTTTTTGAGTGTTAGGGATGAACAGATATACAGATCCCTAAAACCCTAGCACTCAGGAAGGCAAATGAAGGAGAAGCTCAGACAAGCTGGAACTCAGCTTGATCCAGCTCACCACAGCAGGAACCTAGCTCACTTGAACTAGGGTTAGCTCATCCCAGCTCCATTAAGCTAATCTCAGCTGAATGGTAGCTCAAGAGAGTTCATCTTAGCTCACCCTAGCTCAAGTCAGCTCAGATCCAGCTCAACTTAGCTGAGTCTAGCTCATCCCAGCTCCCACTAGTCCACAGGGAGCTCTAGCTAGCTCAGCTGAGTTGACAGGAGTTCACCCCAGCTCAGATCCAGCTGCATCCAACTCCACTCAACTCCAGCCAGCTGAAGAAGAACTCATCCCAGCTCAGGAAGCTCAAGTCCAGCTCCCGGGGACTTAGCTTAGCTCAACTCAGTTGAGTTAAGCTACCTTAGTTGCCTCAACCAGCTTGATTCTCCCCAGGAGCACCAGACCTAGCTCACCTCAGCTCATTATGGTAGAAGCTAGCTTACTTTAGCTTGGCTTAGCAACTATCAAAGAATTAGCAAGCTAAGCCAACTAGAGTAGCCCCATGCCAGCCTCTTCAGTAGCAGCCAGCTCCAGCTCCAGCTCCAGACTTCTCCTCCTCAGCTCCTCTCCTACAAACCCTAGCTCCAACACCTTCTCCTCTACTCCCCCTTTAGCTAAGCTTGCTTAGCATAGCTTAGCTAGCAACCAGCTCCTTGGCCATCCGCCACCTTCAAATTCAACCCTAGCTAGCTCCACCAACTTAAGCCTACCTAAGCTAGCTACTCTACTCAAGTTGGCGCCACCTCCTAGCCATCACTTCACCCCATTATCACCACCAAAAGACACCATAAGTTGGCGCCAAAAACTACCCCTAACCACCTCTATATTGGCACCAACTTTCAGCCCGTAATCCACCCTACACCTGCCCACATAATCCATCCTAGCCATCCACCTACCCCTCCTTCTAGAACCCTTCTTGGCGCGAACTTAGACCACCTTCTAGAATCCTTTTTGGTGCCAACATCAAGGGGTGTCAACTACCATAACCACCCCTTAGGTGTCCCTTAAGGTGGCGCCAACTCACCTTGGCAATGGGATCTTTAACCACCTCCATCTCTCCATCCTAGCCCTCCATTTCAAGGGTCACCTTAGCCCCCTTCCTATTCTATAAAAACCCACCACCTACCACCATTTTGGGGCATCCTCCATTAGTGTATTTTGCTACCTAAACCACCTATACCTACGGCCAAGAAGAAGGAGTAGAGAAGGAGATTAAAGGGGCACATCACCAGCCCTTTTGGTACCTTCTTCTCCCCACTCTCTTCAACTTGGGCCACGCCAAGGAGGAGGACTCTTCCACTTCAAGGAGGATAGCCAGGCAAGGGAGAAGGACCTAGGGTCGACGTCCACCCTAGGAGAGAAGCTTAGGGCATGCCCCCTTAGGGCTTGCCTTGGAATACATCACCTTGGCAGAGCACAGCAAGGAAGGAGTTGAAGGATTCTTTTAAATCTTCGGAGCCACCAACCTTGGAGCAAGAAGCCCTCTTCCTCACCATCTATCTAGAGGATTTGTGTTTGCTTTTCTTTATTTTAATTTTTCTAGTAGTAGAAGCATTCGTCTACTAGGCCTTTTTTTGTAAAACACTTTTCATTTATCTAGTTGCCTTCTTTGCAGTTTCTGATTTGCATTTCTACTTGCTTGTTTTTAGCATTCTTCACTCCTTCTCCCTAATTATTCTAGGCCCCACTTGCCTAGAGTGAGCTTAGGGAGAAGCTCTACTTGCCACTTAGAAGTAGTATTTTAAATTGAAGCGTAAATCACCTTCCCGCCACCATTTCGCATGTTGTCTTAATTGAAAAAAAAAATTGATATGTTGAAAAATACCAAAAAGAAAGTTGAGATTTATTCCAAGCAAGAGAATCACTATTGCAAACATTTGGCCTCCTTGGACGACCCTAGATGCTCCCTATCTAGGAATATAAATTTAAGAGTTGATCGATTTTGCGTGTTACAATGATGTATTTAACAAACCGCGTAAAATCGCCATCACCAGGTCTCTTAGTTCTTAGCAAAATCCCAATGCTACAGTGACCATTGGGCAAATTCGGGTCCCCATGGGCGGGGATGATTTTGATTTAAAACCTAATGTCATTGGCCTAATTAACTTCCATTTCCATCGTATTGCAAGTGAAGATCCCTTTCTTCATTTGAAAGACTTAACCTAATTAGCAGAAACTGTTAAACCAAGAAACATCGGGTTATCAATAGTCCTCTTGAAAATGTTCCCATTTTCGTTGTGGGATAAAGCGTCGCAATGGTTACGCACCCTTGGGAGACCCATCCATTCTTGGGAAGAGATGCAAACAACATATCTCAAGAAATTCTTCCCAATCAGGTGAACCAATGCACTTCACCGGGCTATAACTTCATTCGTGCAACAAACCAGCAGGCAATTTCATGAGGCTTGGGAGAGGTATAATGACCTCCTAAGGAAGTGCCCACACCATGGTCTTCCAAAGTGGCATATAGCACAAATCTTCTATTATGGGATAAATGAGACTCTGCGACAGATCACCGACTCTTCCTGCAGAGGGAACTTTATGAATAAAGATGAGAATGGAGCATTTGAATTGTTTGAGAACATGAGTGAAAACTCAATGAACAATGCCTCCATTGTCACCTTTAATCATACTAGCATGCCCCGCAATGTTCACGAAGTTGACACGGAACCCTCCCATTCATCCATAGATCTCAACTTAATTGCACAAAAATTGGATGAAGTCTTCATCATGCACAAGAAGCTGGAAGAGCTTCTGGCCAACCCTGCCCGCTCTGTGGCAAACACCTCCACACCATCACTCCATCATAACCTTAATCCTTCCAATGCCAGGCTTATTCCTAAGAATCCTGTGAGACCATCCTCATCGAGTATCGCGTCGAGCGATTCGGTAAGTAATGTGAACCTAGCTTCTGTGAGCCAGTATTTTGATACGAAGGACCAAGCCTCTATGTGCTCGGATGCATATACACATAAGGACTCGTCTTCTAGCTTAGAACACGCTTGTGCCTTGGGGAACGACCCTTTCTCTACTACTTATAACCTAGGGTGGTGAAATCATCCTAACTTCACATGGTCTAGTAACCCGCAATGCCAAAACCCCACGAGTGGACCAATGCGACCGTCTGCACCCGTCATCCAAAGGGCCTAGTACAATCCTGTGGCAAATACTCCATCGGGTCCTTGCACACCTCAAACAGAACACGCATCAAGTCCTCTTGATATGCGAATGATGATGGAAATGTCCAAGTGCCATGAAGAAAACATGACCTCTCTTCAGCACCAATTGGAGCAACAGAATGCTGAGATTAGTCAACTATGCATGAAGACACGATCTCAGGGCACTCTTCCAGCCCAACCTATTCCTAAACTGTGAAATTTTGTACCCCATGGTCCGCAACCACACGTATGACCTTCTTAGGGGCAAGTTCATTAAATTCTGCAAGCTCCGCTCACTCCACCGAGATTCCAAGCTAATCCCATAGCAGCACATCACCCTTATGTCTCTATTGTGAACCCTCCTTCGTCTTATGATCCCACTGGACCTACGACGTCTAATGCAATTACTACGAGGAGTGGTAAGCAAACCGTTGATCTGCCTCGACCTGATCCTAGCTCATCTTCTTCATCGCCCTCTCATTCGGGATGTGCACTGCATTCTCGTGAGGACTATACACCTAAACTGGTGCCAGAATCTGTCCCATTCCCTAAGGCTCTACTGAGGGAGCCAAAAGGCAAGAAAAGGAATACGTAGGCCTTTGATAACCTGCGTAATTTATTCAGGGATGTTGAGATCAAAGTACCCCTGTTGGAGGCTATCGACCATATGCCCACTGTCTCTTGATTCTTCAAAGACTACACTAACCCAAGCAACAGTCAAAGAAAATAAAGAATCTGGTGGTCCTCTCGCCTCATGCGAGTTGTGTTATACTGTCAAATCTACCACCGAAGTAGAATGATCCGGGCACACCGCTTATTTCATGTAGCATGCAAGGATGCAATTTTAACCGTGCTCTACTTGATCTAGGATCTTCCATCAATCTTATACCAACCATCATGCTTGAGAAATTTGTCTTAGGAAATCTAAAACCCGCCCCTGTCACATTGTAGTTGGTAGATCGTTCTGTCAAAATCTTGAAGGGTGTGGTGGAAGATGTGGTGGTTAGGGTCAACAATTTCTATTTTCCTGTCAACTTTCTTGGTTTGGATATGGAAGTTCCTAGCTCATTTTCTGATTGTCTGATCATCCTTGGTCGACCTTTCTTGGTGACAGCCCACACCCATATCGACTGTGAGTCAGGTTGCATTGAGATCGCCGTTGGCTCTAAGAAGCTCAAGGTAAACATTTTCAAGGCTGCCAAGAACTTTGATTGCGATTGCATCGAGGATGACACGTCTGACGAGGACATGGCCATCAGCATGTGTATCGGACTAATAGGGACCTATTCTGACTCCTGTGGATTGCCCCTGAACATAGACCATCGCTTGACAAACGTACACTGTGACATTTCCTCACCCCTCTCCTTACCCATATCTTCTCCTGACCAGACTTCTGACATGGTTCTCTTCGCTTCCCACACCTTGTGGTCTGAGTCATATCCGGGCTACTCACCGCCGGTCCACCCTCTTGAAGACCAGATTGCCCTTTCTTTCCTGCCAAATCAGGTGGAAATGAGACTCTGCACTGGGACCTTGAGCCCAAACACTGATCACTAGGGCTCTCCTTTCTTGGATCCATCAATCCAAGATGCCCCTCTTCTTGGCTAATCTTAGGGCCAACTTCTTTCCCCTGCCCTTCTTTCTTCTAATATTTTTGGGACACTCTCATCCCAAGAAATGCCAGATCTTTCACCATCCACTCTCGAGTTGAAAGCACTAGCTGACACACTTAAATATCTTTTTCTTAGGCCAAATGAAATGCTCCCCATAATTATTAGTTCAAAACTGACCAGGGAGCAAGAGTACAAGCTAATGAAGGTCCTCATGGAACACAAGGCAGCCAATGGATGGTCCTTATCTGACTTAACTGCAATTAAACCCTCCTGCTGCACTCACCGTATATATACGAAGGAGGAGGCTTGACCTTCCCGCAAGATGCAACGATGTCTCAACCCTAACATGCAGGAAGTCATTAGAAAGGAAATTATTAAGTGGCTAGATGCGGATATAATCTACTTGTTTAGCGATAGCCCCTGGGTGAGCTCGATTCATGTCACACCCAAAATGGCTGGACTCACCATCCATGTCATTGATAGGGGCGAATCCATCCCTACACGCACTCCAACATCTTGGAGAGTGTGTGTAGTTTATAGGAAATTGAATGCTACAATAAAGAAAGACCATTTTCTGCTACCTTTTATTGACCAAATCCTAGAGCAGTTAGCGGGAAATAAATTTTCTGTTTCCTGGATGGATTCTCTGGATATAACCAGGTGGCTATTGACCCCTAGGACCAAGAGAAAATCGCCTTCACCTGCCCCTTTGGCACCTTCACATTTAAAAGGATGCCATTCGAACTTTGTAATGCGCCAGCAACTTTCCAGAGATGTATGCTGGTGATATTTCACGATATGGTGGGTGACTTTCTTGAGGTCTTCATGGATAACTTTTTGGTCTTCAGACCTTCATTCGATGATTGTCTAGCCAACCTGTCCCGCATCCTTCGGAGATGTATTGATGTGAACCTCACGCTTTCTTGGGAGAAAGTCATTTTATGGTGCACGAGAGAATTATTCTCGGTCACGTCATCTCCGATCGGGGTATTGAGGTGGACAGAGCTAAGCTTGATGTGATTGCTGATTTACCTGTGCCTAGCTCTGTCCGACAAATCCGCTCCTTCTTAGGACACGTCAGTTTTATAGGAGATTCATCAAAGACTTCTCCAAGATTTCTAGACCTTTAACTCATCTCCTATCAACCAACGTAGCCTTTGATATGGGCCTTGACTGTATATGAGCATTCACGCAGCTATGTGGTGCTATCACCAAGGCCCTTGTTCTCCAGCCACTTGATTGGTTCCTTGACTTTGAACTCATGTGTGATGCTTTCGACCTTGCAGTCGAAACCATCTTGGGACAAAGATGCAATAGACACCCCTTCGTGGTGTACTACACCAGTAAGACTTTGGATGAGGCCCAACTTAATTATACGACTACTGAGAAAGAACTATTGGCGGTCATCTTTGGGCTGGAGAAATTCGCTCTTACCTTCTGGGCTCGCATGTTACTGTATTCATTGATCACGTGGCCATTCGTCATCTCATGTATAAGAAGAATGCCAAGCCTAGACTGATTCGTTGGATCCTTTTGCTCCAAGAATTTGACCTTGAGATCCGTGATAAGGCCGGAGCCCAGAATGTTGTTACTGATCATCTCTCGAGACTGGACCCTGACCACATTAGACTTACCCTACCGATTAATGAGGGTTTTCCCAATGAGCACCTACTGCAATTAATGTGGCAAGTGGACCTTGGTATGCCAACATTGCCAATTACCTTGCTTCTGACTCCCCCCACGTGGCTAGCCTAAAAACCAGCATGAGTGTCTCATTGCAGAAGCAAAGTACTATTTCTGGGATAATCCACTACTTTTTTGAGTAGGTGCTGATCAAATCATCCATCGCTGTATTCCTGACAACGAGGTCCCCAGTGTGCTATCTTTCTATCACGATCAGGCCTGCAGAGGCCATTTCTCTAGGAGGAAAACTGTAGCCAAGGTGTTGTAGTGCGATTTCTTTTGGCCCTTCCTTCACCAGGATGCACACAATTATGCTAAACGGTGCACTAGGTGCCAGTCGCTAGGGCCAATGTCATGTCGTGACATGATGCCCTTGCAACCCATCCTAGCTATTGAAATCTTTGACATATGGGGAATCGATTTCATGGGTCCCTTTTCTCCTTCCAACGGCTTTGAGTACATCCTCGTTACTGTTGACTATGTTTCAAAATGGATCAAGGCTATTATCGCGCACCATGCTGACCATGTCATATCTAGTAGATTTGTCAAAGACCACATTTTTGCGTGCTTTGGGATCCTTCGAGCCATTATCTCTGATGGAGGAAGTCATTTTGCCCATGCTTCTTTTCAAGCACTTCTGAGGAAATATGGAGTCCACCATCGTATTGCATCTCCGTATCATCCTCAGATGAATGGCCAAGTTGAGGTGTTGAACTGGCAAATCAAGCATATTCTCCAGAAAATGGTTCGGCCTAACCATAAGGATTGATCTGACAAGCTGATTGACACACTTTGGGCGTACCGAACCACCTTTAAGGCTCCCCTTGGTATGTCTCCTTATAGAATTGTTTACAGGAAGCCTTGTCATTTGCCTGTGGAGCTGGAGCACTGTGCTTATTTGGCAGTTCGCCAATGTAACCTCAACCCAGACTTGTGTGGTCGAGAAAGGAAACTCCAACTCCAGGAGCTAGAAGAGCTCTGTCGTGAGGCCTATGATTCTGCCTTAACTTTCAAACAACACACTAAGGCCTTTCACGATAGCTGCATTTGGCGAAAGGAATTTGAGCCATCTCAGCAAGTTTGGCTTTACAACGCCCAACTCAAATTCTTTCCAGGGAAATTAAAGTCCAAATGGATTTATCCCTACTTGGTCTCGAGACCATTTCCCAACGGTGCCGTCAAAATTGAAGATCCCAGATCTGGGCATAAATTTATGGTCAATGGGCAGTGGTTAAAACCCTATCTTACTCATGAACTTGCCCCCGTTGGTGAAACTGTTGCCCTACTGGAGGGTAACTAACTTCGTGCCTCACTCTGAGTCCAGCTGGGGACGTTAAATTCAACACTCGTTAGGAGGCACCCTGGTAACATTCCTCCACTTTCTCTTACACATTCCATTTCACCTCACTTCACTTCGTACTTCTTCACTTTTCAGTTCACCACCCACCATCCACCTGCCCTACCACCCTATTGTATACCTCACATCTCAGCTCTCGCACCAAGACCCTTGGACCTTGCTTAACCTTGCATGCATATGAGGACATAGCATCATTTGGCATGGGGGGGTGGATAGGCATCCATAGGATCTGGGTATTATATGGGTATCATGTAGCTTTTGCATCCATTATACATATCCATCTATAAATATTTACATAGCCTAATTTAAAGAAAAAAAAAAAGAAGAGAAGAAAAGAAAATGTGTGTAAAGTGTTTAGTAATGATCTGAAAGCTGAAACAAAAATACAATAAGTGTTTATGGATATTCAACCTCTGCTTTGAAGACTTTCTGGGCCACAGAAGCTTGATTCGCTCTAGCTTGGCTTAATTCACTCGAGCATTGATAAGATAGATCAGAATCTCTCCTAACATAGGATGTATTCTTGTACTTGAGTCACTAGTACAGGATTTGTTGGTTTGCCTCTACTTGAGAGTCTAAGTAATCATGGTTCACACTACACATATCAAGAAAGACCAGGTGAACATAAGATCCAACCCTAGTGTTCATTAGGGAAGGTGGAGTCCTTACCTGTGCACGTAGGTAGACTTTTTATCCCAGTCTTTAGTCTTATGTTTAGGAGAAACTCTTTCCACCGAAAAAGTACTCACCCACCAAATAAGTGTGCGCTTCCAAATAAAGTTGTAGGAGATATACTGACACATGTTTCAAACAAAAAGAAAAAACTTGCGAATAAGTCATTATATCTTCCAAATGTCTGTAAATTCTTCTCCCCAAAAGTTTTTCGGGGCACGTTGCAAATATCCTGTTTCTACCATATATTCTTTGAGCCAAAAAAATAATAAAAGTGGGGTTGAGTTTTTCCATCATCTTTTTGAGGGTTAATCCGAAGACATGAGCTGAAGCTAAGACCAACCTGTACTTCAAAACATGTGAAACCTTGGGCCTGAGCCTTAATGTTCATCTGGTCCGTCTTGATCCTTCACTATGCACAAACCATAATCTCTTAGCTGTAGAGTACGGCAAAACCCTCTGAGTCCTAGAAATCATACTTAAGGTTTAAATATCAAGAGTCCAGGTTAGTCGAGAGATGGTCTATATCATGTAAGACTTGAGTACTAGTAGTTTTCTTTGCAATTGGTTCTCACAATATCCAACTGATAAACACATTAATGCTGCTTTAGAAAAAAAAAAATCTTCAGCTTAAGATCATTTCTAAACATAATACAAATGTTTCGCTAGGGACTAGCAAAAGATAGACATGGGGGTATGATTGCACAGCAAGCTACGACAATAAATATGCCATCTTATGTTATTTCCTAGCATTACCCATGCATCTTATGTAGCCATACTTGCATTTGTAAATATTCACTTGCATGCATTTATAAAGAGGGGAAGAGAGTAAGAATAAATGGCCATTCAATCCACTTCAATAATTAACATCTTCATTGTGTGTGTACATTGTAATTTCACCACTCCCATTTCTATATTCCACAGCTGCTATGCACGTCTCCTTGATGCCTTGATGGCAGTTGCATGGGGAGAGGCGTGCACTCTTTCTGTAAAAGGGCATGCACTCTTCCCTGCTGGAGGAGCCGGCCCTCCACCCACAGACACACCCCCTCCATCCTCAGACAAGACACACAACACCGCACACACCCGTTGGCCACTCTCTTCCCCTCTCCCTCTCCATACATAGTTCCTTTTCTCACAAGTCGAGAAGAGGCACACTATGTGCAAGAGAAGTTCACAGTGGTCTCAAGACCCCACTGTGAGCTCCACCACCGCCCAGCTCCTTTGTGAGCAGGTGGGCATGGTGGTTTCCTTTTTTTTGTGTTATTTGCATACTTGCCTTTGTTTTCTGATTTCCTTTTTAGTTTTGTTTTTCTTCATTTCATTGCCCTCGCCGCCATTGTTGCAGAGCTTCAAGCTCTGAAGCTCGGCATACACCTCCGCTCACCTTCGTGCACCTCCGAGCACCTCCAAGCACATGCACAGAACCCAGCTCCCTTTCTGTGCTCGTGTGCATGCCCTGCGGCTTCTCTGTGCACCGCACTACCTCAGCCGGTCACCGCTCCCCCTGCTACACTATAGCGCACTATTCATCATAGTCTGCGCGACACTATAGCCACTGGCAAGTTTCTCACTTGGCTGGTGGCTTTGTGTTCTCCCTCCTCGCCATTACCACCTCCACCTAGTCACCCAGCACCCACGCCACACTGCTCAGCGCACGCCCTTGTGCACTGTGTGCTGCGCCCGAACATCCCCAGTGCGCCCTTGCCTGGAAGCGGCCTACGCCCACTCACTAGACGACGCATGACACCTTCAGACGTCTTAACTCATCACCCTTCCAGCACGCAGACCTTGTGCACTGTGCGTGTGACGTCCCTCCCCCTTTCCAGGCAGTGCAGTGCTCCTTCAGTGCCTGCATTGCATTCCATCCTCCCACATACACACAAACCCTGACACACACTCATAGAAACTCACACACCTACATGCATAGATATACATATATATACTCACACACTTTCGCCCTTAAATATCTATATATACATAAATCTATTTATATATATTTAAATAAATAAACAAATAATATATATATATTCCTATACATATACATATATATCTATATAGTTATAGCTACTTATATATATACATATATACTTATATATCCATATACCCATACTCTCCCATACACACATTCACCTCACATCTACTACCCACATACCTGTGTACTCACCCCTTCACCGTGCATCGTATCGCGAGAATATTCCCACCAGTTGCCAATATTTCCCTATACCCACGCAAAGCAAGCGCTTCCACCCACACTCACACACACCCGCTCCACACTCCACGTGGCACTTAGTCTTGTTGGTTGCATCTTGCTAGACATGGACCAACTTGACACAGTGTTACATTCCATCTCCATTTCCACCTCAACCCCTATCTATATAATATATAACTATATATATATTTTTTATATCTACTATATATATACATATATATATACTAAGCTAAGTATTTCTTTTCATTTCTTTCCAGGCAATTTATTCTGCTTTCATTTGTCTTTCATTTCTTGCTATCAAAAAGACCCAAAAGAAAGTATAAAAGAGAAAAGATAATTCTTGTCTTGCAGGTACTCGATCTTGTGAGTAAGAAGATTGATTTTGGAACCCTAAGTTGGCTTCAAGCCAAGGACCATTTGGCTAAAGGCCAAGGACTTCATTTTTAAGGGTGTGCCTCAAGAACAACATTATCACAAAAAAAATCTTAAAAGTAGAAAAACCAAAAACATAATAAATGCAAGGAAGAGATATGTGTTAGGAAAGGTGTAGAAACTCCTTGATCTCCTAATCCCCGCCTCCCTGAGATCGACCCTGGGCCTAAAAGTGACCAAGATAAAATCAAGTAGGCCAGGTTAAAAATTTTGTGAAACTGGTGTAGACTTGATTTAGGTTAACTCACTATGCTAATTTCAATGATAATATCACCATATTAATAAGACCTATTCGAGTTCTCATCAGTCATCACTCCCTCTCATGTGCAAGATCAAGAGAAGAAATCCCTTGTTTTTGCACTGGAAGGTTCCCATTTCATATTACATTTAGATGCCATTGTGGCATTTTAAGATTTATGATATTTTTTTTTGAAAAGATGAGGAATGCTATCGGCGATGATAGCAAACTAGAAACATTTTATTCATGGAAAACATTGTAGTTATAGGGAGTCACACCACTCTCTAACAATTCTCCTACACTCCCTTATGATACCCCCAACATTCAACACACCCCCATTAAGCAGGTCATTGCGAGCCCGCCACACACACCACATTACACCCACCATTTTCACCTGCTCCCTTCCCTTCATCATGATGGACTGCCATAAATCGTCCCACGTGGGCAGAGCAACCCCACAGATGTTCCTCTATACACGGTCCGTCACTAAGCATGAAGAGAATAGGTGCAACCTACCACCTGAAGGAAATGTACACATGGGCAGTTTTAGGGAGAAGTCCCCATCCTTTTCGACCACATTTCATCGATGATAAGACCATCCTGACGACAAAGCAAAAGGAACACTTTGATTTTTAAGGGTATCTTCAATGACCAAATCTTGGCACAATCGACTGACTAGTCGATCTTTGGCTTTAAAGTCGTTTGCAGTTTAATGTGGTGGAAAAATCGACTAATCAATATTTAAGAAAAAAATAACCACTCGCAGAGGAGCGGGTCGAATCCACAGGGAGGCAATGACGTATTAAAATTCGCACAAGTTAAAAACGTTTGTTCGTAGTTAGTTTGGACAAGAATCAAGCCAAAATTGCCTTCAGATTAAGGTTTAAGCAAGAAACAATGCTGAAATAGCAATTCTGAGAAACTGGAGTATATTTTCCGCAATGCAGAATCAATAAAATATGATTAAAAAGTGACAATGGCATAAAATGTAATTTCTAATTGACGGTTTACTATAGCAAAACAGGGGAATTTTTCCCCTTTGCCTTGCGCGACGAGGAGTCGATGGCTAGGCGCGGGAAGCTTAGAGGAAGTCCCTTGGACCAAGGGCTTCGAATCGGTGGTGGCAGCGAGTCGCGCGGCGGCTGGAGGTGGCCGGACGAGCTCCGGTGGAGGTGCTGCAGCCGGTGAGCGTGCGCATCCTGTTGGCATGAGAACTGCCACGTGCTGCTGCTGGCGGCTCTGCAGGCGCGGGCGGAGGGTGTTGCAGGTGCGGGAGCAGGTGCGCAAGCTGCAGGCACGGGCGGAGGCATGCGCGGTTGTGCGGGTCTGCAGGTGCGGGGGTGGCTACTGCTGCTGGCGGGCGCGCAGGCGAAGGTGAATGGCGCTTGTCTGCAGGCGTGGGGAAGGGCGGTTGGAGTTCTGCAGCCGTGCACGGGTGGCTGCTGCTGGTGGCGGGCGCGCGGGTGAAGGTGTGCCCTGGTCTGCAGGCGCAGGAGCGGGTACGGGTGAAGTTCTGTAGGCACGGTTGAACGGGTGTGCAGGCGCGGGGAAGAGGGCACTGCTGCCGGTGAGCACGTGGAGATGGCGTGAGCTGCAGGCACGTGGAGAGCAGGTGCGGTTGGAGAGTGCTGCAGGCTGATGAAGGCGTGGGCTGTTGGAGGTGAGCGGGTAGCTTCAGACATCCGGGAAATTTCCTGGACGTCTTAAGTTACTGAAAGGGTGGTTGACGGTTGTTGCGGCGGTGGTGGTTGGTGACGACGGCGAGGGAGATGCATGCTAAGGTGCTCATGGTGATACGGGCGAGCTCCGGATGGCGGTGTGGCCAGTCACACCACACGCCCACGGTGGTGGAGACTTGCCGCCACAGTAGAGGCCGGTAGTATGGAGTGGAAGAGAGAAGGTCTCTCTGCACAGTGGTGGGTCGGTGGTGGAGGCCTCCTGAGCTCGGCTACCTCCCTCCTCCTTTTGTAGTGGCCTGCACATATTTGAAATCATCCGCCCGACCAGATCCACCACATCCGCTCTCCCTTGAATGGGTTCTTCACTGTGGCCGTTCGGCGTTGGAGCGACAGCCATCCGTTCCTGCAAGAAGAAGAATAAAGAAAATAATGTTAAAATATTGGGGTCATTTATATACAGACCCTCAACTTTTATGTTAATAAAAATAATGTACCTAATTGGTTATCTAATTAGATAAATGTCATTCTAAGCTAATTCTAAATGCACTTAAAATATGAATGCAATGCATGGATTATGTAATTAAATTAAAACTATGAATTAATCTATTTACATCCTAATTTATACTAAATAAATGTTAGAATTAACCTAATGTGTAGGCACTTAAATACTTAAATAGCCCACAACTATGGGCTAATCAAATACCCCCATGCCTAGTTTTTGCTAGTCCCTAGCAAAATTAAGCAAAATCTAGTACTCCAAGTAGACTAGTCAACTCACTTAGTCTTCCTTCAAAAGCATATTAAGTTCAGGCTCTAGACCCAAGGTTCCTAAGTAGTTGCTAAGTTACAGACTAGGTAGGCTAAAGACAAGTTGCAGGCACAAGTTTCCCTGATTTCTGACTCTACCCTAAAGTTTATTGATCCCTGAGATTAAAGCATCCGTGCCTGTGTATTGGTCTGAGTTATTTGAGTTAAAGGATTTTTTTTCATATATATATATATATACTTTTTTTTTTTTTTGATTCTTCTAAGTCTAACCTCAGATCTGCTATCAACACGGTCTGTGTCAGATTCATTGTCCCCATTACCATACCTCGAAGGGTGCCTGGCTTTCGATGCTTCGAGATAGCACCGCCCATAACGACCCCAAGAACTCCTGGCAATCGACACTCCGAGATAGTATCGCCCATGGATTTCTTAAGCGAATTCAGGCCTATGGCAATCGGCACTTCGAGATAGGGCCGCCCATGGTACCTGAACCGCGCAATGCGCTTAATGCCCCCAGTAGGATGGATATCCTAAGAGACAAGCATCGAGGAGGTAATATGTTATCATCGCATCCTCAAGGTGAGTATATACTCTATCTCTCCTGCGGCGGGAACTCTTCCAATCAAAATGTGTTTTCAAGCCTCTCTTAAGTCAAAACTAAGAGAACCAAATCTCTTTTCAGAAAGATAGAAATTAAGTTGATTACCAGACCAAGTGTGTGAAATTTGGATGCCTGGGTTACAAGGACCCGTAAACAAAAAGGTAGAATAAGACTCCAGGTACTACCCCACCTTCTAACTCAAACCCTAGCTTCCCTTCCTCAACCTCTTGAGGTATGGTCCGCAACTTAACTCCTACTTAAGTTTTTAAGTCCACAAAGGACCCTAAAGGTCTAACGCTAGCAACTCATTTAGCTTCTAAAGTTTGACCCTAGAATTAATTTAGTCTATGCTAGAGTTCTGATTTGCTTAAGAATGCAGGACTTAGCCAGTTAAGCTCAAAACTTTTTTTTTTTTCATTTTCTCTCTTTTTCTATTTTTTCTTTTTTTTCTTTTTTATATATGCTATAAACAAAATGCCTCAGGTCCTCTCCCCTATGCCTGGTTCAAACAATGTCCTCATTGAAAACAAAAATAGCTAAAGGAAGATATTACCTGAGGCGGAGAATGGTAGGAGCTAAGGCTCCTCAAGAGTGACTTCGTCAACCAGATGGCCGTCTAAAGTTATGTAGGGTTTTAACCGTTGACCGTTAACGATAAAGGGAGTTGCTGAAGAGGAAGAATTTTTGATCTCCACAGCTCCATGGGGGAATACTTTGGTGATTATGTAAGGCCCATCCCAACGAGATTTTAACTTCCCTGGAAAAAGCTTAAGTCTGGAATTGAAAAGCCAGACTTGTTGGTTGGGTTCAAAGGTCTTTCGAAGAATAAACTTGTCATGCAAGACCTTAGTTCTTTCTTTATAAGCTTGAGAGGTGTCATAAGCATCATTCCTCAACTCCTCAAGCTCACTTAATTCTAGAAATTGTGCCTTACCTACCTTCTCTAAATCCATGTTAACACTTCGAATAGCCCAAAGTGCTTTATGTTCCAACTCAACAGGTAAATGGCACGCTTTTCCATACACAATCGGAAAGGGAGAAGTACCCAAAGGGGTCTTATAGGCCGTTCGATAAGCCCACAAAGCATCATCGAGCTTTTGGGACCAATCTTTCCTATCAGGTCTAACGGTCTTTTCCAAAATATTTTTTATCTCCCTATTTGATACTTCAACCTGGCCACTTGTCTGAGGGTGGTAAGGGGTAGCAACCCTGTGAGTCACTCCCAAACTCTTAATTAACCGATTGAAGTGGTGGTTTCGGAAATGAGGTCCCCCATCACTTATAATAGTCTTGGGGTAGCCGAAACGGGATATGATATTGGCCTTCACAAATTTCAAAACCACAAAGTGGTCATTTGTGCATGTAGGAATGGCCTCTATCCATTTAGAGACATAATCAACTGCCACCAAGATATATTCAAAACCATGGGACGACGGGAAAGGGCCCATAAAGTCAATTCCCCACACATCAAAAATTTCAACAGATTGAATAGGATGTTGAGGCATTTCATTTTTCTTCCCAATCGTTCCAGTCCGTTGACATCTAATACAGGCCTTAACAAAATTATGAGAATCCTTAAATAAGGAAGGCCACAAAAAATCAGACTGGAGAACCTTAAAAGCAGTTTTATTAGCACCAAAGTGTCCTCCACAATGAAGTTCATGGCAAAAACTCAGCACACTTTGTTGTTCCTCCTCAGGCACACAACGTCTCAATACTTTGTCTTGTCCAATTCTAAATAATTCTGGCTCTTCCCAATGAAAATTTCTTGCTTGAGAAATGAATCTCTTTCTTTTCTGCTCATCCCAAGAGCCAGGAGTTTGTCCAGTGACCAAGTAATTTACAATGTCTGCATACCAAGGTAAAGCTGGTGTTACCACCATCAGAGTTTCATCGAGAAATGTCTCGCGAATGTCTTCAGAAAGAGAGTCATTAAGAGGAAGGAGAGAGAGGTGGTCAGCCACAACATTTTCTACTCCTTTCTTTTCACGTATTTCCAAGTCAAATTCTTGAAGGAGTAAGATCCACCTAATCAGACGTGGCTTAGAATCTTTCTTAGCAATGAGATGTTTCACTGCTGCATGATCAGTAAAAATAACCACCTTAGACCCAAGTAAATAAGACCTAAACTTCTCCAGAGCAAAAACTACAGCAAGTAATTCTTTTTCAGTGACGGTGTAGTTTTGCTGAGGTTCAGTTAAAGTCTTGCTTGCATAATGCAGCACATGAGGTCTTCCCTCAACCCTTTGTCCAAGGACTGCTCCCATTGCATAATCTGAAGCATCACACATAAGCTCAAGTGGGAGTGTCCAATCAGGAGCTTGGAGAATAGGCGTAGAGATCAAGGCCTCCTTTAGAGTTTGAAAGGCCTCGGCACACTTTGAATCAAAATTGAAGGAAGATTCCTTCGCCAACAAGTCACAAAGTGGCCTAGAAATCTTACTAAAAGTTTTAATAAAGCGCCTGTAAAACCTAGCATGAACTAGAAAGGATCTAATCTGTTTGACATTCGTAGGCAATGGAAGTTTGGAAACAGAATCAATCTTGGCTTTATCTACTTCCAAACCTTGCTCGGATACAACATGCCCAAGTACAATTCCTTTCTGTACCATGAAGTGACTTTTCTCCTAGCTGAGGACTAAACTAGTCTCCTTACATCGTTTCAACACATTCTCCAGGTGCAGGAGACACTGGTCGAAAGATGAGCCATAAATGGAGAAGTCATCCATAAATACTTCGACACACTCGTCAATCATGTCCGAAAATATAGACATCATACACCACTGGAAAGTTGCAGGGGCATTACATAATCCAAATGGCATACGCCTGAATGCAAAAGTATCGTAAGGACTCGTGAATGTCGTCTTTTCCTAGTCATCAGGAAGGACTGCCACCTGATTGTACCCAGAATATCCATCGAGAAAGCAATAATACTTATTCCCTGCCAATTTTTTGAGAATTTGATCAATAAAAGGCAAAGGAAAGTGATCCTTCTGGGTAGCGGTGTTCAGCTTGCGGTAATCAATACAGACCCTCCATCCAGTTGAGGGTCTAGTGACAACTTGTTCACCTTGGTCGTTGAGTTCCACAGTAAAGCCTGCCTTCTTTGGCACCACATGAATGGGACTAACCCATTTACTATCAGCAATGGGATATATGATCCTAGCATCCAACCACTTTAGGATTTCCTTTTTCACAACCTCCCTCATATTAGGGTTCAGACGTCTCTGCATGTACCTAAAGGGCTTGATCGAATCATCAGTATAAATGTGGTGCATGCAGAGTGTAGAGTCTATACCCTTAATGTCAGCAATGCTCCAAGCAATAGTTTCCTTGTGCCTAGACAGGCATTCAATCAAGGCTCCCTCCTGTGCCTCAGACAGCACAACCGAAATGATAATGGGAAGCGTATCATTGGCACCTAGGAAAACATACTTGAGCGTGTCAGGGAGGGGTTTCAACTCAAGGTTGGGGGCTTGTATGGTTGAGGGTTTCATAATAGATGTCCCCATCTCAGGTAGCAAATCTACCATCGGTGAAAATGATGGGGGAAGAGACTCAGCAGAAACTCCTAGCAATTCCTCTAGTTCTAGTATATCCCCTTCACATTCCTACAAGAGATGGGAATGCTCATTTAGCATGACATGCTGAAGGGGGTCATCACATAACATTGCAGGTGTTGCCTCTTCAATCAGGTCATCTATCACCTCAACTTGAGAACAATCCTCAAGTCCGGCTTGTTTGTAAGCATCAAACACATTAAGTCAGATTTTCCTGTTCCCAAAGCCCATTTTCAATGCCCCAGTATTGCAATTAATTGAAGCATGGGAAGTTGCAAGGAAGGGGCGGCCCAAAATGATGGAGGGTTTGATTGGCTTGTTGGTAGGGTCAGTGTCCAAAACTAAGAAGTCAACAGGAAAGAAGAAATCCTCCACTCTTACGAGGACATCTTCCAAAATTCCCTGTGGTGTCTTAAGTGATCGATCAGCAACTTGAAGGATTACAGGACTAGGCTTCAGATTGCCTCCCCCAAGTTGTTCATAAACGTAGCTCGGAAGGATGTTCACCCCTGCACCCAGATCAAGCAGAGCCTCATCAATTTGTAAGTCACCAATAACTACAGAGATATATGGGGCTCCTGGGTCCTTAAGTTTCGGGGGTGTGCCATGTTGAACAATTGAGCTAACGGAATCAGGCAGGACAACTTTTGATTGGACCTATTTTCTAGATTGCCGCTTTTTCGTGCAAAGGTCCTTTAAGAAGTGGGCATAAGACGGAATCTGCCTGATAGCTTCAAGCAAAGGTAGGTTAATCTGCACTTGCTTGAAAGTTTCCATAATCTCATCCATCTTATCTTTTGCTCCAGATGAGCCAGCAGAAGTCTGCCCAGAGGTGGATAAGCACTCTGGAAAAGGCACTCTCGATCTCTGTGTGGAAGGGTTGTCATGTCGAGTTAGGGGTGGAACGGGGGCAACTTCTTCCGGTGAGGTGATGTCAAGTGGAGAAGATTTGGGCAAATCTTCTTCAGTCGGGGTGGATGGTTTTTTAGGGGGTGAGACTATAGGAGCATCGGGTTTGGAAATTTCTTTCCCACTCCTCAGAATAGTCACTTCTTGAGCATGCTCCCAAAAGGAAATCCCTTTTCCTTTAGGATTTTCCTCAGCAGCACTGGTAAACTTCCCAATCTCCCTTTGTCTAACGGCCTCAACAAGGTGTCCAATTTGTGATTTCATCTCATGTATAGCCTTGTCATGAGATTGGATGATGGCACTTTGACTTTCTTGCATAGTTTTCAACATCGCCTTCAATTCATCCATCTCAGAGGTTTTAGGTTGGGCAAAGGTCTGAGGTTGGTTCATTTGATGGTTTTGAAAGGATTGTGGTTTGTAATTCCCTGAATTTGAGACATTAGCTTGTCTCCATGAAAAGTTTGGGTGGTTCCTCCATCCCTCGTTATAAGTGTTGGAGAAAGGATCATTACGATGTCTTGGGCGGAACCCTTGAGCGGCATTCAAATTCGCTTGTACAAGCTCAGGGAATTGGGAGGCCAAGTGGCAATCCACAGTGGCGTGTGTATTGCCTTGACAAATTACGCATTCGGAAACTTGGGATGTGGAGGTGTTAGGTACGAATGAACTCGGGTTCGACATAAGCCTTTCCATGTTTTGATTTAATAATTGAATTTGATAGGCTAAATTCTGGGTGTCCCTTGCTTCATTCGTCTCCAACTTTCTTTGCATGAGAGTGGGCTTTCTATCCATGTAGGCAGAATTCAAGTGAATAGAATTCTCACTCAAAGTATCAAATAAGTTCCAAGCTTCATCCTCAGTCTTAGATAGAAAGGTTCCTGCACAGGCACCATCCACAGTTTGCCTATGCGAATCATTAAGTCCGGTGTAGAACCTTTCAACCAGTTGCCATTTAGGCACCTGGTGATGTGGGCAAAGTCTCAGCAAATCGTTAAAGCGCTCCCACGCATCATGGAATGCTTCCCCATCCTTTTGAACAAAACTCATAATTTCCCTCCTAAAGTGATTTGTTTTGGTCATGGGGAAGTACTTCCTCAAAAACTCCTTCTTCAGGGCATCCCAAGTATTTATATTATCAAGGGTGTGATACCAATACTTGGCTTTGTCCTTTAGGGAGAAGGGAAAAAGGGTCCGCATTTGAGCGTCATCAGTAACGCCCTACAGCTTCACCGTGGAACAGACCTCGGTGAATTCCTCGATATGCCTGTAAGGGTCTTCCCTAGTAGTACCATAAAAGGAGGGTAGCAAGGATATGGTACTACTTTTGATCTCATATGGATTGTCCCCTCCAGGTCTACGTAGTGCTGGGCTAGCTTGATTGGTTGGGATGAAATATTCCTTAAGGCTCCTTTGACCGGCCATTTCTACCCTTGGGAGGTCTTGTCTTAGGATTCTTTCAGGTTCAGGATTAAATACAAGTTGTCTCCTAAGAGAACGCCTACCAAGCATGCACTACAAACACAATTCAAACGGACTTGTTGGGTCTTTACAGATTTAGGTTTTTGACTTTAGTTCAAATTGTAGGTGACAAAACAAGTTGCCCAATCAATTACGCGCCTATTGTCAACCTACGGCTCGCCTAAGAAGACCTAGTTGGAACTTAGGTATTCTTCCCTAAATCTCAAATGGTCAAGTAAATCCAAAGACGGAAGATCGAGGGATGCAAGTAGGCCTAAGCCTTCCTTTGAAGCTGTGCTTTCGCGGTGCTTCTCAACTACCCCCAAAAATCCATGATAGGGTATCCCCCTCTTTGGACTTGCAAAACCTTTGATCTCAAGTTCCGAACACTTCAGAATCCAACGAAAGGAGGGCTCTTGTCCTAGTATTTCCAAACCTAAGGAGTGTCTAGAAGCATGCCATGGTGCAAGTGAAATAAGTGTGCATACACCGTAAAAGATTTTGAACTTTGAATCGCACGCCAAGTTTGAAAATCAAATCCTTGGTTTTTAAAATGTCCTTCCTTTAATTAGTCCTTTATCTAGAAAAAATGTGACCACTTGTTAGATTTATTCAGTACAGATTAGGTGGTCTTCGCATTAAATCCCAAATGCAATGCGTGATCAAAAATAGGATGCAAAGTAAGAGAATGCGTACCTTGCCTCCAGCGATCTACGATGTAAGAATGCACGCAATGCAGAGAAGTAAATCTAGAGGCTGCTCATACAGACCTAAATGGTTCATCCTAGGGTAGGAAGCTTTTAGCAGGCACCTCATTTTTTTTTTATTTTTTTATTTTTAGAACTACTTATGCACAAGCAAATAAAAGTAATAAAAAAAACCTAAATCTAAAGAAAAGGGAACAGACTCCCAAAAATTACCCAACACGGGCCCAAAATAAAATCGGGGAACAGACCCCTCAAAATATGCCCTAGAACAAGGGTTTCAAACTAACTGCAATGAAAAATTAAGTCTACAGTCTTAATTCTAGTCTAATTAAACTAGCGACTAAATACAATGGTGTCTGTCACGTCCTCGTCCTTCTCCTCCGTTTAAAAATTGCTCGTCCACTTCTCGTCTGGCGATGTCAAGGGTCGCCTCTCACACTGGCTGATTCTTGCACAAATTTTCTCGCACAGAAAAGAAAATAATAAATGGTCAAATCTCCGTGCAATTGACAAATAATCAAAATAAAATCGAGCGAAATTATTGCATCTGTTGCCTCCCCGGCAACGACGCCATTTGACTAGTCGATATTTCGCTTTAAAGTCGTTTACAGTTTAATGTGGTGGAAAAATCGACTAATCAATATTTAAGAAAAAAATAACCACTCGCAGAGGAGCGGGTCGAATCCACAGGGAGGCAATGACGTATTAAAATTCGCACAAGTTAAAAACGTTTGTTCATAGTTAGTTTGGACAAGAATCAAGCCAAAATTGCCTTCAGATTAAGGTTTAAGCAAGAAACAATGCTGAAATAGCAATTCTGAGAAACTAGAGTATATTTTCCGCAATGCAGAATCAATAAAATATGATTAAAAAGTGACAATGGCATAAAATGTAATTTCTAATTGATGGTTTACTGTAGCAAAACAGGGGAAATTTTCCCCTTTGCCTTGCGCGACGAGGAGTGGATGGCTAGGCACGGGAAGCTCAGAGGAAGTCCCTTGGACCAAGGGCTTCGAATCGGTGGTGACGGCGAGGCGCGTGCCGGCCGGAGGTGGCCGGACAAGCTCCGGCAGAGGTGCTGCAGCCGGTGAGCGTGCGCGGCCTGTTGGCGTGAGAACTACCACGCGCTGCTGCTGGCGGCTCTGCAGGCGCGGGCGGAGGGTGCTGCAGGCACGAGAGCGGGTGCGTAAGTTGCAGGCGCGGGCGGAGGTATGAGCGATTGTGCGGGTCTGCAGGTGCGGGGGTGGCTGCTGCTGGTGGCGGGCGCGTAGATGAAGGTGAATGGTGCTTGTCTGCAGGCGCGGGGAAGGGTGGTTGGAGTTCTGCAGCCGTGCGCGGGTGGCTGCTGCTAGTGGCGGGCATGCGGGCGAAGGTGTGCGCTGGTCTGCAGGCGCGGGAGCGGATGCGGGTGAAGTTCTGCAGGCGCGGTTGGATGGGTCTGCAGGCACGGGGAAGAGGGCGCTGCAGTCGGTGAGCGCGTGGAGATGGCTTGAGCTGCAGGCGCGTAGAGAGCGGGTGCGGTTGGAGAGTGCTGCAGGCTGAGGAAGGTGTGGGCTGTTGGAGGTGAGCGGGTAGCTTCAGACGTCCGGGAAATTTCCCGGACATCTTAAGTTACTGAAAGGGTGGTTGACGGTTGTTGCGGCGGTGGTGGTTGGTGACGACGGCGAGGGAGATGCACGCTAAGGTGCTCACGGTGATACGGGCGAGCTCCGGATGGCGGTGTGGCCTGTGCACCACACGCCCATGGTAGTGGAGACTCGCCGCCACAGTAGAGGCCGGCAGTATGGAGTGGAAGAGAGAAGGTCTCTCTGCACAGTGGTGGGTCGGTGGTGGAGGCCTCCTGAGCTCGGCTACCTCCCTCCTCCTTTTGTAGTGGCCTGCACATATTTGAAATCATCCGCCCGACCAGATCCACCACATCCGCTCTCCCTTGAATGGGTTCTTCACTGTGGCCGTTCGGCGTTGGAGCGACAGCCATCCGTTCCTGCAAGAAGAAGAATAAAGAAAATAATGTTAAAATATTGGGGTCATTTATATACAGACCCTCAACTTTTATGTTAATAAAAACAATGTACCTAATTGGTTATCTAATTAGATAAATGTCATTCTAAGCTAATTCTAAATGCACTTAAAATATGAATGCAATGCATGGATTATGTAATTAAATTAAAACTATGAATTAATCTAATTACATCCTAATTTATACTAAATAAATTTTAGAATTAACCTAATGTGTAGGCACTTAAATACTTAAATAGCCCACAACTTTGGGCTAATCATCGACCTCCTCCCTTGAGTGATCATCAGTCAATGAAGCCATCAACTTTTTGTATGCCTTGGCTGGTGTGAACACCCCATGTTTCCACCTAAACCCATCTGCCTTGTCCACCAGTTGAAATGCCATCAGGTTTGCCAATAGCCTCTCTTGTTCAGCTTGTGTGCGTCTGCCCTTGCACAAACCAACCCTTGCAATGTTTCACCTGCCACCTGCAGAATACCAACAATTAGCAACAGGGATGTTGCTATCTGGTGCTGTAGCATACACTCGTGGGAACTCCTCATTTGTCTACCCAGATTCGACCATTGATCTATCCAAAACGTGAAATGTCTTCCATCTCCTACAACTGGTTCAAATTCTGCCATGTTGTCTTGCATTACTTTCTAGACAAAAAGCCAAAAGGGTGAAGGACGGTGAGGGGGGGTCACCCACAACTGAACTTGTGAACTGCCATATGCGTCCAAGATCAATTGAGGCCAAATCTTCCCTTCATCATTTGCCAATTTAACTGCCCACTTTAGTAAAATGGCATCATTGAATTCCTTGAGAGAGTGACTTTTCCCTTCCTTAATGGAGATAACTTTTCTCCATTAAGTCTAAGGCCCAAAATCTCTCCAAAAATGCTCACCAAAGTGAAGTGGGTCTTCGCCTCTTCACTTCCTCCTTTAACAAAAAAAAAATCATGTCATTGGAGTATTGCAAAAGTGGTGCCAGATCCCTGGAGTTGGAAATAGAATATCCCCTCACCAAACCCTCATTGGCCAACATACAAGCAAACTGAGCCAGTGTATCCACAACTAAGTTAAAGATAAAAGGAGCTAAAGGGCACCCTTGTCACACTCTGCACCGTGGCTATAGCCAAACCTTGCACGGTCTCCCATTAACCAAGGGTGAGAAAGATGGTCCAAAGCGGAGGGAAGCCTCATCGCTTGAAGATCTCCCACAAATAGGACCATGCGAAAGAGTCATACTCTCTACTAAAATCAACCTTCCACATATACGCTTTGCTCTTCCTTCTGTGCCATCCTGCCACCATCTCCTACGTCATAATGAAAGACTCCAGAAGTGACCTGTTAGGGAGGAACGTCGACAGAACAGGACTGATCAAATTAGATAGTACCCCACTCAGCTAGTTTGCAAGCACTTTGCTAATTATTAGAAAGATTGAATTCGAAAGTGCTATGGGTCTAAAATCCGACAACTTCTCTGCCCCACATTTCTTTGGAAAGAGAAAAAGATTCGACTTATTCACTAGCTCCAGACTTGAATTTCCACAATGAAACTCTTGGATGACCTCCATGGCATCCCCTTTAACAACCGGCCAAAATTCTTTGTAAAAAAACACTTGAAAATCATTAGGGCCAAGAGAACCTTCAACATTCAGACCAGCCATAGCATCAATCACTTCTTGGTCGATAATGGGTTCAATCAAATTTTTTGCTACAGAGTCATCTATCCGTGGCATGCGTGATGTTGCCATCCTCTAGTCTCCCCTCCCCACTACCCTGGTGGTTTCCTTAAAGTATCTAACAACCTCCCAATGAATGTCTTCAGAAGAGGTTAGAATCTGGCCATCCTTCTTTAGGGAAGAGGTGAGGTTCACCCTCCACCTATAACTAGCTGCCATGTGGAAGAACTTCGTATTTGCATCACCCTCCTTTAGCCACAGCTGCCGTGACTTCACCCTCGAATCCACCTCTCTCGTCAGGTCTTCGGCGTGAACCACTTGTTGCCGACTCCTCTTCAGCCATGATCCCTCTATTCTCCTTTTCATCCAGGCCACACAATAATGCCAAATCTTCGGTCCTCCGCTGATTTCTCACCACCTGGATAGTCTGCCAATAGGATTTATGATATTAGTATTATATGATGGCCATTTTGTGAAGAGAACCTCCCTCCTTTCCTTAATTGATTTATCAGCATATGTGAGCTCTATATGCCTCATTTGAGAAGGATTTTGGCATCGACTTTCTGCAATTCCAATTGCGAACATTGGTTTCTCAATTTTTGTGATTTTAACAAGAACATTCCTCCTTGTGGATACGAACCGCTCCTTTGTGAGTGGTTTATTTAATTAGTTTTGATTTGCGTTATTCACCATTTGATTTCTATACCACAATGATCTTGATTTATATTTTCGAAAACTAAAATAACACGATAAAAATGGCGCCATTGCTGGGGAAGAATTGCCCAACTCTCCTCCGCTTGAAATCACCTCACTGGAAGAGATTGCCCCCGTTCCACCCCTTACTCGACATGACAACCCTCCTCCTAGAGATCGAGGGTGCCCTTTCCAGAGTGCTTATTCACCTTTGGGCAGACTTCTACTGGCTCATTTGGAGCCAAAGATAAGACGGATGAGATCATGGAAACTTTCAAGCAAGTGTAGATTAACCTACCTTTGCTTGAGGCTATCAGGAAGATTTCATCTTATGCCCGCTTTCTAATGGACCTGTGCACAAAAAAATGGCAATCTAGGAAATAGGTCCAATCAAAAGTTGTCCTGCTGCTAAAAGCAGAAAACTATGCGATAAGAATTGGATTTTGAAAACCCATCGTTGTAGTTAGATTTGCGAAGCAATTTGTCAATAGATAAAATTTTACCAAAATTTGTAAAGAAATTCTAGTCGGACACAGGGAGGCGGTCGTTTGATTCAAAAATACATTTGTTTACTTGTCACATAGCAAATTAGCTAATCGAATTGAATCTAAATTAGCTATCTACTTAAAGAATAAAGAATAAAAGACAGAGAGAGAATATTACAAATAAAGAGAAAATAGAGGTAGAATAAACATGAATTTCATTATCAAATGTTGTTCATTACACTAATCATTAAAACTAGAAAGCAGGAAATCTTACACTAATCATTACAACTAGAAAATAGTAAATCTACTCTAGAAAGTGGTAAAGAGAATGGAAAGAGAAGTATCCTCCACGACGATTGCTTGGAAGACAAGGCAGACAGAGTGACACCTGGAAGAAGGAGGATGGAGTGGGAAGAAGGAGAATGAAGAAAGAGGAACTGGGGGCGAGGCAGGACATTGTCGTCGCTGCGAGATCCGCTTCTCGAATGGAGTGAGAGGACAACCGCAGGATGCTCCAGGAAGGGGGAGAAGGTGGAAAATTTCTAATTTTTACTCTAGAGGAGCATCCCAGGTTTGGGACAAGCTCTTAGAGCTTTGGAGGGGGTGAGAGAAGAGAGGAAGGGATGAGAATTTTGTAGGGTAGGGGTCTCCTTTTATAGTTGCAAGGATTGGAGGCAATTTGGTCATTCCATATTCAAAAACATTAAAATCAGGTCTTTAGTGACGAATTTATTCATCACTAAAGACCTATCGTTGGCGATGTGTGCATGCACCGTGCACGCCTCCTCCTCTCCTACACGCCTAACGCAAGCACACGTCCAAGTAAGATTAGCCGTCGATCTCAAGATCGGACGGCTTAATGTCATTCCTCGCCCGCTTCATCTTCTTCATTGCAGCACCCGTGCATACGATGGAGTGTGTAGAAGTGTGTCGTCGTGCATTTACTCGATCCAAAGCATCTCCATGTGCCACGTCTCTGCTCCTCGAGCACATGATCTTCAACTGACGGCCGGAATCAACATGCCCCGCTCCCTAGCTGAATTGAGGCACTCGGCAAGGCTCGAACACACGACCTCTGCCTCGCTCGTAGCTGCATGACCAATGCAATGTCATGCTGGATTGTCGCATTTCTCACCAAGGTGCACACGCTCACGACTGTTGGATCAAGATCCAACAACCCAGATTCGATTGTGCATGCGAGGAGAGAAAGGGAGGGTGTGTGAGGAAAGAGAGCAGCAGGCATTGATCTCAGCCATTGGATCAAGATCGAACGACTCAGATTGATTGATTCATTGAGGAGAGAAAGGGAAGCGGTAGTTCCTTGGGTGATTGGGAGGTTGGGATGGTGCCACGTGGCGCCATCTTGGCCGACCATCTTCTGTGACTTGCAGAAGGTGCCATAGATGTCAGATTGGATCGATTTTTACACCGTTAGGCTACGATTGTCGATCCGAACCCATCCATGTGGTTAGATTTGTCGTCTGAAGTGTGGATTGACACCATTTTGTTACATTATTTCTAAGCTTCCTCGGACTATGTTTGGTGCTACGAATGTTCGATCTGGGAGATCTTGGAGTCGTTGAACTCTAATCATTGCCCTGATCTGATCCGTATGGTTGGATCTTCCGTTTGAAGCCCTGATTAAAAGTCACCTTGTCCCTGGCCATAAAAGGAGACAATTACTATACAATTTGTACAATTTGACCTAAATGCATGATTATGTGTGTTATGCAATATTTACAATGCATGATGCTAATATGGTATTAAGAACATGCATTAATAGACATTTTTGGCTATTTAGATGTATGGACATCACCTACCTAATTCCATTAGCTTAATAGTTCAACATGGTACACCCATGAAACTTAAGGACCCAGGAGCCCCATACATCTCACTGGTCATTGGTGACTTATAGATAGATGAGGCTCTTCTTGATCTGGGTGCAGGGGTGAATATCCTTCCGAGCTATGTGTATGAACAACTTGGGGGAGGTAATCTGAAGCCTAGCCCGGTAATCCTCCAAGTTTCTGATCGGTCACTCAAGAGACCGCAGGGAATTCTAGAAGATGTCCTTGTGAGAGTAGAAGATTTCTTCTTCCCCAATGACTTCTTAGTTTTGGATACTGACCCTACCAACAAGCCAACCAAGCCCTCCATCATTTTGGGCTACCCCTTCCTTGCAACTTCGCATGCTTCAATCAATTGCAATACTGGGCATTAAAAATGGGCTTTGGGAACAGGAAAATTTGGTTTAATGTGTTTGACGCTTATAAACAAGCCGAGCTTGAGGATTGTTCCTAAGTTGAGGTGATAGATGACCTAATTCAAGAGGCAACCCCTACAATGTTATGTGATGACCCCCTTCAGCATGTCATGCTAAATGAGCATTCCCATCTCTTGGAGGAATGTGAAGGGGATATACTAGAACTTGAGGAGTTGCTGGGTGTTTCTGCTAAGTCTCTTTCTTCATCATCTATGTCCAAAGTATATCTGCTACCTGAGATGGAGGCATCTACTATGAAACCCTCAACCATAGAAGCCCTCGACCTTGAGTTGAAAACCCTCCCGGACACTCTCATGTACATATTCCTGGGTGCCAATGATATGCTTCCAGTTATCATTTCGACTGTGCTATCTGAGGCACAGTAAGAAGCCTTGGTTGAATGTTTGTCTAGGCATAAGGAAGCTATTGCTTGGAGCATTGCTGACATTAAGGGTGTAGACTCTACACTCTGCATGCACCACATTTATACTAATGATTCCATCAAGCCCTTTAGGGACATGCAGAGACGTCTTAACCCTAATATGAGGGAGGTGGTTAAAAAGGAAATTCTAAGGTGGTTGGACACTGGGATCATATATCCCATTGCAGATAGTAAATGGGTAAGTCCTATTCATCTGGTGCCAAAGAAGGCAGCCTTTACTGTGGAGTTTATTGATCAAGGTGGATAAGTTGTGACTAGACCCTCAACTAGATGGAGGGTCTATAATGATTATCGTAAGCTAAACACTGCTACCTAGAAAGCTCATTTTCCCTTGCCTTTTATTGACTATATTCTCGAAAAATTGATGGGGAATAAGTATTATTGCTTTCTCAATGGATATTCTAGGTACAACACGGTTGTGGTCTTCCCTGATGACCAGGAGAAGATAACTTTCACGAGTCCTTATAGTACCTTTACATTCAAGCGTATGCTGTTTGGACTATGTAATGCACCGGCAACCTTCCAGTGGTGTATGATGTTCATTTTCTTGGACATGATTGATGAGTGTGTTGAAGTGTTTATGGATTACTTCTCCATTTACGGCTCACCTTTTGACCAGTGTCTCCTGCACTTAGAGAATGTGCTGAAGTGATGTAAGGAAACTGGTTTAGTCCTCAGCTGGGAGAAAAGCCACTTCATGGTACAGAAAGGAATTGTACTTGGGCATGTTGTTTTTGAGCAAGGTTTGGAAGTAGATAAAGCCAAGGTTGATTCTATTTCCAAACTTCCATTGCCCATGAATGTCAAATAGATCAGATCCTTTCTCGACCATGTTGGCTATTATAGGTGCTTTATTAAGAATTTCAGTAAAAGGTCTAGGCCACTTTGTAACTTGTTAGCGAAGGAATCTTCCTTCAATTTTGATTCAACGTGTGCTGAGGCCTTTCAAACTCTGAAGGAGGCCTTGATCTCTGTGCCAATTCTCCGAGCTCCAGATTGGGCACTCCCATTTGAACTGATGTGTGATGCTTCAGATTATGTAGTGGGAGCCGTCCTTGGTCAAAGGGTTGAGGGAGGACCACATGTGCTGCACTATGCCAGCAAGACTTTAATTGAACCACAACAAAACTACACTGTCACTGAAAAGGAATTACTTGCTGTAAGCTTTTGCTCTGGAGAAGTTTAGGTCATATCTTCTTGGGTCTAAGGTGGTTATTTTCGCTGATCATCCAGTAGTGAAACATCTCATTGCCAAGAAGGATTCTAAACCACGTCTGATTAGGTGGATCCTACTCCTTCAAGAGTTTGACTTGGAGATATGCAAAAAGAAAGGAGTGGAAAATGTAGTGGCTGACCACCTGTCTCACCTTCCACTTGATGACTCTCCATCTAGAGACATCCGCGAGACATTTCCTAATGAAACCCTTTTGGCGGTAACACCAACTTCACCTTGGTATGCTGATATCGTCAATTACTTGGTCATTAGAGAGACTCCAGGCTCTTGGGATGAGCAGAAAAGGAAAAGATTCATTTCCCAAGCTAGATACCTTCATTGGGAAGAGCCTGAATTATTTAGAATTGGACAAGACCAAGTATTGAGATGATGCATGCCTGAAGAGGAGCAACAAAGTGTTTTGAGTTTTTACCATGAGCTTCATTGTAGAGAACACTTTGGTGCTAAGAAAACTTCTTTTAAGGTTCTCCAGTCCGATTTTTTGTGGCCTTCATTATTTAAGGATTCTCATAATTATATTAAGGTCCGTATTAGATGTCAATGGACTGGAACGATTGGGAAGAGGAATGAGATGCCTTAACACCCCATTCAACTTGTTGAAATTTTTGATGTTTGGGGAATTGACTTTATGGGCCCCTTCCCTTCGTCCCATGGTTATGAATATATCTTGGTGGTAGTTGATTATGTCTCTTAATGGATAGAGGCCATTCCTACACGCATAAATGACCACTCCATGGTTGTGAAATTTGTGAAGGCCAATATCATATCTCGCTTTGGCTACCCCAAGACCATTATAAGTGATAAGGGACCACATTTTCGAAACCACCACTTCAATCGACTGCTCAGGAGTCTAGGAGTGACTCACAAGGTCGCTACCCCTTACCATCATCAGACGAGTGGCCAGGTTGAAGTGTCAAATAGGGAGATAAAGAATATTTTAGAAAAAATCGTTAGGCCTGATAGGAAAGACTGGTCCCGAAAGCTCAATGATGCTTTATGGGCTTATCGGATGGCGTACAAGACCCCTTTGGGTACATCTCCCTTCCAGATGGTGTACGGGAAGGTGTACCATTTACCTGTTGAGCTGGAACATAGGGCACTTAGGTTATCTAAAGTGTCAGCATGGATTTAGAAAAGGCGGGTAAGGCATGACTTTTGGAATTAAGTGAGCTTGAGGAATTGAGGAATGATGCTTATGACACCTCTTAAGCTTATAAAGAGAGAACTAAGGTCTTGCATGATAAGTATATCCTTAGAAAGACCTTTGAGCTTAACCAACAAGTCTGGCTTTTCAATTCCAGACTTAAACATTTCTTAGGAGAATTGGAATCACGTTGGGATGGGCCATACATAATCACCAATGCGTTTCCGCATGGGGCAGTGGAGATCAAGAGCCCTTCTTCAGCAATGCCGTTTACCATCAATGGCCAACGATTGAAATCGTACATTACTTTGGATGGCCATCTAGTTGATGAGGTCACTCTTGAGGAGCCTGATGGGAACACCATCATGGGCCATAACTAGCTTAGTTCAGTATAATTAAGTTAATAAAAGCTCTTACATATCCATCAAAATGTCATAAGGGCATAAAACATTGATTTGAGAAGAAGACAAGAATGCAGGGTTATTTCTGCAAATTCTATCACAAAAACAAAATAACCACAGGTTCTCTCAAGGGTTAAACAAAGTTTAAATGGTCTTAAGAGTCTAATAAGTGGGTTAGAATAAGATAGAAAAGGGTTTTCATGCATTACAGGAATTAATGGACATCTGAAACCCTAAAAACAGACCTGCTTAATTAACTGAGGTTCTGGTTAGGATGAAATTCACGTAAACACTCTAAAAGTAATGAAAAATTATTCTCTAGGGTTTGGTACCTTCAATTTAACCATTAGAATTTATCCTAACCTAAAATAGTCTCAAACAAACATTTGCCTTAATTTAGGTAATTGACCAAATTACCCAGTCAAACTAAGTCAAAACCAAAATCCAACTTCACCATTGGATTCCTTAGATCTAAATTAGGCTTGTGCCAAATTTGGGCCCAATCTGAGATTGTTTCAACCTAGTTTGCACTTTGGTCCAAGTCTAATTTCCTTTATTCCACATGGGCCCTTAGCTTTTCAATTTCTTATAAAAAGGGCCCTATCTTTATCATCGTTTTCTTCAAAGAGGTCGTTGCCGCCATGAAATCAAAATCCTACAACTCTGGTGAGCTTGTTTTGGCATGTTCTTGATTCCTTGACGAATCACTCTCAGATTTTAAAGGGAAGTTCATTAAGGAATTCCCTTCCTTTTGAGTCAAATGCTGATTCCTAAAACTTTCCCATTCTCTCATGCGAATGCATGAGAGATTCAGGTATATTTTCAATTTCTATCTCCGGAGAGCTTTCCTAGCTTGGGAAGCTTGCTTCCCAAGCTAAAAACACCTTCCAGAGGCCTATAAAAGAACCCTCAGAACAGGCCCAAGATCCTATGCTTGATTTTGGCTTGGAACTCCCTAAATTCCTCCCTCCTAATCCAGTTAAAAAGCTCCTCAAGCTCCGACGACCTCCTCTATCTTCATCCTTCGTCTGGCCGCAATACCAGCGGTAGATCCTCCTTCCCTACCATACCAGCGGGTGCCTCTATCTCTGTCATCGTCGCCGTCCCCCTCTACTGGAGCATCTTCTTCCCCAGTGCTGGCCTATCAACACCGGCATCGTTCCTCCCCTTTCATCCATTAGATTAGGGCTAGTTTAGCATCTTTAAGTCCCTAGTTTATTTTCCTATTCGAAAATCCCAGAAACAACCCTCGACACCATCGCAAGCTGCCTTCATCTCCACCGCTGGTGACATCACCGGTGAGGGTTTCCACTCGCTTCACACACTCAAACCCCTCGCCAATTGGCCCAAAACCTTTGATGTACTCCCCTCATCTAAAGCCCTAACCTATCACACTCCACCATCCACCCAAAATGCTCACCAAGTAACCCACCTTCACACGCACCAACTCTGTCACTGTCCGGCCACCTCAACCACTTTCACTCCACACTGTACCCACTACCATGTTCACCATCTCACGTCGATCCTACCGAATGTTTCTGACAGGGCCAAAAGCCCGTTCTTGTGTTTTCAGGTATCAGGCCTTCACCTGCCATTGACGAGGAACTTGAGCTTGCTTCAAGCTTGCTCCAGCACCTACAAGCCCCAGGTAGAAGTCCCAGGCGCAGCGAGATTCCTCCAGGAACACAACTGAGGGGCCAATTTGGCCATTTGACTAAGCCTTTGACTAGAATTAGACAAACAACTGCTGCGGCCAGTGCGAAGAGGAAGCATGGGACTTTAGTCCCACCGTGGAAGTTGATAGACGTATGACATGGCATAAATTGATTTTACCATACAGGCTTATCTCCTCAACTTAACACAAGGGGTGAGGTCCCAGCATGCCCCTTCACCTGTGCCTCTCCCGTGACTCATCACCCGCAGGCTTGGCGCATACTCGACCCACCTAACCCGTACACTCCTCGCTCACCACCCACTGCCGGTGAGCCTGGTCCCAGTTGTGCTCTACCCAAATATTCGATAACCCGGTCTGTGGCCTTGGGAAGGCAAGGAAGTAGATCCCAGAGAGAGAAAGAGAGAGAGCACGCAGGGGCAGGGGGTTTTGCTCCGAGGTTCAACAGCTGATACTTAGCCATTTAAGGAACCCTTCCCCTTGTGCATGAAGAGAAAGAAGCAGAAGAGCAGCCAGAGAGAAGAGAAGGAAGAAGGAGAGGAAGCCAAAGAAGAGAAAGAAGAGAGGAAGCCAGAGAAGAGGAAGATGGAGAAGAAGGCACAAGAGAGGAAGAAGGGCTGAAGCAAACAAAAGAATAGTCTAAGATTCAGCAGAAGTGCACTGTGCACTTATCCTACGTGGATTTGGATTGCTTAGTACTATTGAAATATTTGATATAATTGTGAGGGGTAACTGGTGATTTAAATCACCATTTTACCGCATTCTTTTTGCACTATTTGGCATATGCTTTTATTTATGTATCATTACTGCTTTGAATTCTATTACAAATTGCTCATATATTTGCCTGAATTGCAATCTTGAGATTCATTTTGCTAATTGCTCCCTGTGTTTGACCTCGAATTTCATTTCTGATATTATAGTTATAAATTTTATTTGTTTTTCGCACTGATTCGAACTATACTGCAATGCGACGATTTTAAAACCCATTTCAGAGTGACTAACATTTTGGCACCGTTGTTGGGGATCAATGCGCAATTTGTTCTCTTGGTTGCAATATCTGTGGATCACTGAGACGAACAACATATCCTTGAGCAGCAATTCCATGATTTCCAAAATCAAATCAATGCCATCATCAACCCACCGCCGCATCCTCAAATGTGAGATCACTATAATCCTGCAGCGGTGGAGATCAAACCCCGAATCAACATTCCCACGGGAGGACCCGAGGTTGATCTGAAGCCTAGCATGCTTCATATGACCCCAAAATTTCATGGCTTTAACTTCAAGGATCCATTCCAGCACATCAAAAACCTAAAACATCTGGCCAACACTTTTGGGGCAGATGTGCAGAATCGAGACGGATTACTCTTGAAACTCTTCTCATTCTCTCTGGCTGACAAAGCCGCTCACTGGTTTCAAACTCAACCATACGCGATCAACACATGGGGAGAACTTCAAACTACCTTCCTGCAAAAATTCTACCCCATTGGTCGTACAAACACGATGTGGTACCAAATCATGCACTTCTCCCAAGGAGTGGGAGAATCTCTACACGAGGCATGGGATCATTTTCTGGATCTCATGCGTAAGTGCCCCTATCATGGAGTTTTGAAATGGGAACAAGTCTAATCCTTTTACCACAGACTCCGTGAAGTCATCAAGCTCTTTGTCAATGCAACCTATGGTGGTAGTATCATGGGTCAACATGTGGACACGATTTGGGAAATTCTCGAGAACATGTGCGAGAACTCCGTAAATAATGAGTCATTGGGTGTGTATGACCAGACGTCCACCCGCGCATTGATAATCATTTGGGGGATACATGAATCTCGAGGCCTTTCTGCATCTGTTCATCTGGAGTTGGTTGCCAGTCAATTGGATATGGTCTCTATTATTGAAAAGTAGGTGGACGACATCACTGGTCACCTACATAAATCCACCTCTGCACCTCAAAGCACATACGCGCACCCGCCCACGGGAAGGGAGGTTGTGCACAACATCTACCCACCCCAAGAATGGATGCATATCCACCTCCTTCTGATTATGGCTTCGGAGGCAACTCCGAGTCAGCCCACCATAGTTGGGGGAACTCTAAACCCCCGTACTCTGATTATCTTGGAGCTCCTCAGACCTGCGAGGATCTCCATGCTGTCCAGAATAATCCTTTCTCCAACACCTACAACCCTAGATGGCAGAATCATCCTAACTTTGCATGGTTGGGAAATAACTTGAATCTGAGATCACAATTCCAACTTTGACCACAAAACCAGCAACCCTATCAACCTGCTCAACCAAGACCTAATAAAAAATTTCAAGCTGGACCACCTAAAGAAGATCAAACATCCTTGATTCTCCAGACATAGGTTGACTTGCAAAAATAGCACAAAGACGAGATCTCTGAGTTATGAAATCAATTGGCCTAGCTGGCAAGTACTTACTAGCCTGGTGTACTTCCTTCTCAGCCTCTTCCAAACCTGAATAACGTGCCGAACCAGAGGCACGTTATGAACCCAAATTAGGGCCAAGCTCACTTTGTTTATCAGGCCCCTTCTGCTCCACCTAACGGGATGGGTGCTTCAACTTCATACTCAAAATTTCATCAGCAAACACATATTTTGCCCAATCCAACCCAAAATCAAGCAGAAGTAAATTTCGTCACCACCCGTAGTGGCAAAGCAACACAAGACCCACCTTCTCCTAGCCACAACATGCCTGAGACTGTAGAACCTAACCCTAGATTGATCAACCAGGTCACACCCATCCCTGATAAAGAGCCTGAGCCAATTCTAGAGGAACCATCTAAGGTTCCATTTCTTGAGACCTTGACCAAGGGAAAGAAGACAACCAAACCCGTGTTACCTGAGGAGGACTTGGTCAAGCTCTTTGAGCAGGTCCATATAAACATGCCCTTGATGGATGTGATTCGCCATGTACCGGCTTACGCACGATTCCTAAAAGACGTATGTACACTTAAGCGTAAGCTGCAAACCAAAGGTGGGAACCCAACCGTACTGTAGGAGCAAGCTAGCTCCATCATTTTGAGCAAACTCCCGCCTAAGGCAAAAGACCCAGGCACCCCTCTAATCTCCTGTGCTATCAGTGATATACAATTCGACTGGGCCTTATTAGACCTAGGAGCTTCCATCAATTTGATACCTACATCCATACTAGACCACTTTGAGGAATCTGAACTTAAACTGATAGAAATGACTTTGCAATTAGCAGATCAATCTATTAAGTCATCGAAAGAAATTCTCGAGGATGTCATAGTTAGGATACATGATTTGTACTTTCCCATGGATTTCATTGTCTTAGACATGGATGCTCTTGAGAACTTGAAAAATACATCGATCACATTAGGGTGACCCTTTATGGCCACAGCTAAGGCCAATATGAATTGAAAGGAGGGTCAAATTGAGTTAAAATTTGGGAGCAAGAAACTGAAGATCGATATCCTTAAGGCCCAACAAGGAATTAATTGCAGGGTTATATAACAAATTTATTATATCGAGGCTGTGGTTGATGACCCATGTATCGAGGAAAACCCGATTATTTTTTATCAACCATAAGACGATCAAAACCCACAATTAGAGGAGCCTGAACCTAACCTAAACACACCCATAACACCTTCCTTTGCTCTCGATAGCCACCTTGAACCACTTGCTGCCACTAATAATCCTATTATTGAATTGAAACCCCTCCCTGACCATCTTAAATAGGTCTTTTTGGGTTCCAATTAGATGTTTTCTGTGATTATCAACTCCCAACTTGTCTTTGATTAGGAAACAAGCCTAATTACTGTCCTCCAGTAGCATCAGAGAGCCATTGGATGGACTCTTGATGATCTAACTAGCATCAGCCCCTCATACTGCACACATCACATCTATACCAAAGAGGGCTCACAACCATCCCGTGAAATGCAGAGACGCCTAAATCCAAATCTACAGGATGTCGTAAGAAAGGAAATCATCAAGTGGTTAGATGGTGGAACCATCTACCCAATCTCCGAAAGTTGATGGGTGAGTCCAATCCAAGTTGTGCCTAAGAAGGTAGGACTCACCGTGATCACGACTGAAATAAGAGAAACCATACCGACCCGTATAGCAAACTCGTGGAAAGTATGCATTGATTATAGAAGACTCAATTCCTCCACGAAGAAGGATCATTTCCCACTATAGTTCATTGATCAGATACTCGAGAAACTAGTGGGAAATCGATTATTCTGCTTCTTGGACGGGCACTCTAGTTATAACCAGGTTGCAATCCATCCTGAGGACCAAGAGAAGACCACCTTCACCTACCCCTTCTGGACGTATGCATTCTGAAGGATACCATTTGGTCTCTGCAATGCACTCGCTACTTTTCAATAGTGCACGCTTGCCATATTCTCAGATATTGTTGGTGAATACCTTCAGGTCTTCATGGATGACTTCTCGGTATTTGGAGAATCTTTTGATGATTGCCCCCTACACTTGGTCCAAATCCTCAGGTGGTGCATCAACGTAAATCTAGTTCTTTCCTGGGAAAAGAGCCACTTCATGGTACCTGAGGGAATTGTCCTGGGACATCTCATCTCTGAGAAAGGCATCCAGGTTGATCAAGCCAAGGTGAATCTTATTTCTAAACTCCCTATTCCTAGCTCAGTCAAGGACATCCGATCCTTTCTGGGGCATGTCAGTTTTTACCATCGATTCATTCTCGATTTCTCAAAAATTGTGTGCCCCCTGACTAATCTTCTCTCCAAGGATGTCCCCTTCAAATTTACTGAGGAGTTCACTTAAGTGTTTGAGATCCTACATGATCGAGTTACCCAAGCACCAATCCTGTAGTCCCCTAATTGGTCTCAACCCTTTGAGATCATGTGTGATGCATCTGATTATGCTGTGGGTGTGGTACTTAGGTAGAAAATAGATGGGAAACCTGTGGTCATCTACTACGCTAGCAAGACACTTGACGAGACTTAGCATAACTACATAATTACTAAGAAAGAGCTGCTAGCTATAGTATTTGCCCTGGAGAAATTTAGATCATATCATTTGGGTTCCCATGTTATCATATACTCAAATCACGCTATAGTAAGGCACCTCCTCGTGAAGAAGGACACGAAACCTCGACTAATCCGCTAGATCTTACTGTTGCAAAAATTTAATCTCGAGATTTGCGATAAAATGGAAAAGCAGAATGTGGTAACTGACCACTTATCCTGCCTTCCTTCTGACATTATTGACCCTTCTAGACCCATCACCGAGCACTTTCCTGACTAGCAGCTCCTGACTATTAGTGTGGGACTTCCTTGGTTTGTTGATTTTTTGAACTACTTCGCATCACGTCAGATCCCATCCGATTGGCCGAAGGCCAAGAAGGACAAATTGCTTTCCGATGCCAAGTACTACATCTGGGAAGACCTATACCTCTTCCGCATTGGTGCTGATCAGATCATCAAACGGTGCATCCTGGAAGCGGAAATTTAGGACATTTTGTCCTTTTGCCATGACCAGGACTGTGGCAAACACTTCTCCGGACATAAAACCGTAGCAAAAGTCCTCCAGTGAGGATTTTACTGGCCCATGATTTTCAAGGACGCATACAATCACTATAAGGCATGCACTCATTGCTAGACCTTGTGTAACATGAGCCACCATAATATGATGCCTTTACAGCCGATTCTCCATGCAAAATCTTTGATTTTTGGGGGATTGATTTCATGGGACCCTTCCCTATCTCGGATTGCTTCGAATACATTCTCTTCGCTATTGACTATGTGTCCAAATGGATCGAAGCCATCCCAACCCGAACAAACAATCATAAAGTGGTAATCAAATTCATTCATTAGGAGCATCTTTTCACAGTTCGATATCTCACGTGCCATTATCTTTGATGGAGGGGCCCATTTCATGAATGCTCAGTTCAAATCACTGATGACCAAGTACAGGGTGTCACATCGAATCTCTACTCCTTATCATCCCCAAACCAACGATCTAGATGAGCTATCAAATCGGAAGATCAAGAAAATCCTTCAGGTTACGGTACGACCTGACATGAAGGATTGGTTATCCCAACCTTTGGAAGCCTTGTGGGCTTATAGGACTACCCACAAGACCCAATTGGGCGTGTCTCCCTTCAGATTGGTGTTTGGGAAGGCATGTCACCTCCCTGTCGAGTTGGAGCACAAAGCCTAATGGGCTGTACAGAAGTGTAATCTAGATCTTTCTAAGACAGGAACCCACAGAAAGCTTCAAATGAGCAAGATCGAAGAACTATGCAATGATGTGTACGAGAACTCACGAATTTACAAAGAGCGGGTTAAAGCCTTTCACGAAAAGCACATATCCAGAAAGATCTTTCACCTTGGTCAGAAAGTCCTACTCTTTGATGCCAAACAAAAACTCTTCCTGGGCAAACTCAGATCAAAATGGATTAGATCATATCTTATCTGACATATTTTTGGAAATGGAGCCGTTGAAATCAGTCAACCCAGCCTTGATTCTAAACCTTTTGTTGTGAATAGCCAGTGACTTAAGCCGTTCATTGAACTCACCGATACAAACTTGGTTGAGGTATCTTTTGATCTCCATTCTCCCGGAGCATATTGTGCTCGGCTGATGGCGTTAAACTCAGCGCTTAACAAGAGGCAACCCATCATCTTTTTGAAAAACCCAAAACCCTTCTTGACACATCACATGCTGAACTCATATTGCACTTTAGGGTTCTTTCAGTAGAATAGTCGACCCCACCTCTGGTACCCGTATCAGAACTTGAAATCATTCACAACAGTCATCCCTACCTGTCCACCCACCCAAAACCTGTTCTAATGTACGATCTAAGTTGAATTCAAACCCACCTAATTTACAATGACATTGCAAATCATAGTCATAGGGTAGTATGAAAGTGCAAAATGCTGTGAGAATCACTTCACAAGAAAGGGTTTCATAAAAAAAATACATATTCTAAAAAACCAAACAAGTAAAAAAATAAAAAAAGGAAAAAAAATGTAGAAGGGATGAAGTTTTGAATGATCAATTTGCATATCATTTTTGAAGAGGAGGTGATATAAATGTCAAATTGGAGCAACAATTTGAAATAAAAAGAGGCAGTCGTTAGTAAAAGATTAAGGAATCTACTTAGTTTTCGACCAAATTAAAAAGAAAGAAATAAAAGAAAAAATATGCTAAGAGACAAAAGAGATTAGTTTGAACGCTGATCTTAGGCCTGTTGGGCATGTGTTTAGTCTTAAAAATTCACGTATCTGTTAAGATCTGGATAGTCTTCAAGAGGTTAGGGAAACTGCAAAGCTTAAGTTTTAGGTTAAGGCTTAGGGATTATTCGGCCTCGTTAAATAACCTCTGGTTTATGGGACTCGGTAACCTAAGCACCCTAATCCACACACAGTCTGGTTCAGAGTGCTTAATTATCAAAATCACGTAAAAGCGTTAATTCTATTCTGAAAAGCTACCTAGAATAGGAGCGACTGATCAACACAAGTTATTTTGGAAGAGTTTCTAGTGTGGAGAGGTGAAAAATTCCTCTCGGAGATGCGCAATAACATGCCGTCTCCTCGGTGCTTGTCTCCTAGGATATCTAAATATCCTACCTGGAGCATGTAAGCACCTTCTACTAGTTCAGGTGCCATGGGCAGAATTATCCTGGAATGCCGATTGCCAGGGCCTAAATTTAGCTAAAGAATGCCACGGGCGGCACTATCTCGAAGTGTCGAAAGCCAAGGTTTTGGGGGTTTCCATGGGCGGTGCTATCTTGAAGCATCGATTGCTAGGGAACCTATGAGGATTGATGGTAGGAGCTTGGAATCTGATATAGATCGTGCTGTAAATCCAATCTGAAGCTAGAATTAAAGAAAGAAAACAGAGAGAAAACTATCCAAAAACTAAAAAATATTCTATCTCTCTCTTACAAAAATGCATTGCAAACTAAACAAGGACTAAACATGTTTTAAGCACGAGTGCTTTAACCGCAGAGTTCAACAAACCTTAGGTTAGTTCCTGTGGGCCTTAGAAACCTTTGTGCCGGACTGAGGCTAAATCTAGTTAGGTCTGGATCTTGGTGGGTACTTGAGTACCTCTAGGCCTACTATTTGCATTCTGAACTAATCTACAAAAGAAAGAACCCATCAGAAATTTGGGCATAAAAAGGCATGGTCTAGAATTTAAGTTAATTCCAATAGATTTTGCTAAGGGACTAACAAAAGATAAGCATGGGGGTATGTTGATAACACCATCATGAGCCATAACTAGCTCAGTTTGGTCAGATTATGTCAATAAAAGCTCCTACATATCCATTAGAAGGTCTTAAGGGCACAAAACATTGATTTGAGAAGAAGACAAGAATACAGGGTTTTTTTTGCAAATTCTATCACAAAAATAGAATAACCACGAGTTCTATTTGGGTTAAACAAAGGTCAAATGGTCTTAAGAGTCTAATAAGTTGGTTAGAAGAAGACATAAAAGGGTTTTCATGCGTTATAGGAATTAATGGACATCTGAAACCCTAAAAATAGACTCGCTTAATTAACTGAGGTTCTAGTTAGGATAAAATTCACTTAAACTCTCTAAAAATTATAGAAAAATATTCTCTAGGGTTTGGTACCTTTAATTAGACCATTAGAACCCATCTTGACCTAAAATAGAGTCTCAAACAGACATTTGCCCTAATTTAGATAATTGTGCAAATTACTCAGTCAAACTAGGTTAAAACCAAAATGAAACTTCATTGGATTCCTTAGGTCCAAATTAGGTTTGTATCAAAATTTGGGCCCAATCTAAGATTATTTCAACCTAGTTTGCACTTTGGTCCAAGTATGATTTCCTTTATTCCACATGGGCCCTTAGCTTTTCAATTTCTTGCAAAAAGGGCCCTATCTTTATCATCGTTTTCTTCAAATAGGTCACTGCTGCCATAAAATCCTAATCCTACAACTCCAGCAAGCTTGTTTTGGCATGTTCTCCTTGGTTCCCTGACAATTCCCTCTCAGATTTGAAAGGGAAGTTCGTCAAGGAATTCCTTTCCGTTTGAGCCAAATGCTAAGTCCTAAAACCTTCCCAATCTCGCATGATAACACATGAGAAATTTGGGTATATTTTCAATTTCTATCTCTTGTGAGCTTTCCTAGCTTGGGAAGCTTGCTTCCCAAGCTCAAAACACCTTCCAAAGGCCTATAAAAGACCCTTGGATCAGACCGAAGATCCCAAGCTTGATTTTGGCCTCGAACTCCCTAAATTCCTCCCTCCTAATCCGGTCGAAAAGCTCCTCAAGCTTCGGCGACCTCCTCCATCTTCATCCTTCGTCTGACAACAATATTAACGGCAGATCCTCCTTCCCTACCTTCCTCCTCGTTGAGCCATACCAGTGGGCTCCTCTATCTCCGTCATCGTCATCGTCCCCCTCTGCTAGAGCGTCTTCTTCCCCGACGTCGGCCTACCAACACCGACGTCATTCCTCCCCTTTCGTCCATTAGATTAGGCTAGTTTGGCATCTTTAGGTCCCTAGTTTAGTTTCCTATTCGAAAATCCCAAAAATAACCCTCGTCAGCATCGCAAACTGGCTTCGTCTCCACCTCCAGCGACATCACCGGCGAGGGTTTCCACTCGCTTCACACACTCAAACCCCTCACCAACTGGTCCAAAACCTTCGCTGTACTCCCCTCATCTAAAGCCCTAACCTATCACATTCCATCGTCCGCCTAAAATGCCCACCGAGTAACCAACCTTCATACACACCAACTCCGTCACCGTCCGACCACCTCAGCCGCTCACTCCACGCTGCACCCACCACCACATTCGTCATCTCACGGCGATCCTGCCGAACGTTTTTGATTGGGCCAAAAGCCCATTCTTGTGTTTTCAGGTATCAGGTCTTCACCTGCCATTGACGAGGAACTTGAGCTTGCTTCAAGCTTGCTCTACACCTGCATGCCCCAGGTAGAAGTCCCTAGCGTAGCGAGATTCCTCCAAGAACACAACCAAGGGACCAATTTGGCCCTTTGACTGGGCCTTTGATTGGAATTAGATAAACAGTTGCTATGGCCAGCGCGAAGAGGAAGCATGGGACTTTAGTCCCACCTCAGAAGCTGACAGACGCGTGACACGGCATAAATTGATTTTATCGTATAGGCTTATCACCTCAACTGAACACAAGGGCTGAGGTCCCCGCATGCCCCTTCACTTGCGCGTCACCCGTGACTTGTCACCCATGGGATTGGTGCAGGCTCGACCCTCCTAACCCATGCACTCGTTCACCACCCACTATTGGTGAGCCTGGTCCTGGGTGCGCTCTACCTCAATATCCGATAACCTGGTCTGTGGCCTTGGGAAGGCGAGGAAGTAGATCCCCTAGAGAGAAAGAGAGAGGGAGAGCACGGGCACAGGGGGGTTTTGCTCTGAGGTTCAATGACTGATACTTAGCCGTTTAAGGAACCCTCCCCTTATGCGAGAAGAGAAAGAAGCAGAAGAGCAGCCACAGAGAAGAGAAGGAAGAAGGAGAGGAAGCCAAAGAAGAGAAAGAAGAGAGGAAGCCAGAGAAGAGGAAGAAGGAGAAGAAGGCACAGAAGAAGAAGAAGGGCTGAAGCAAACTAAAGAAGAAGACTCTGAGATTCAGTAGAAGTGCACTGTGCACTTATCCTATGTGGATTTAGATTGCTTAGTACTATTGAAATATTTGATATAATTGTGAGGGTAATTGGTGATTCAAATCACCATTTTATCCCATTCTTTTTGCACTATTTGACATACGCTTTCATTCATATATCATTACTGCTTGGAATTCTATTATAAATTGCTCATATATTTGCTTGAATTGCAATCTTGAGAATCATTTTGCTAATTTCTCCCTGTGTTCGACCTCAGACATCAATTCTGACATTCAAGTTATAAATTTTAGTTATTTTTCTCACTAATTCGAACTATACTACAACATGGCAATTTTAAAGCCCATTTTAGAGCGACGAACAGAGCCTTAACTCCTGTTATTATCCGCCTTAGGTAACATCTTCTCTTAGCTATTTTTGTTTCCAATGTGAACATCTTTTGAACTAGGCATGGGGGGATAGGACCTGAGGCATCTATTTATTGCATGTCAACATTTTAATTCATGCATGCATATTGCATTCAAAAGAAAAAATTTGTTATGCTTAACTGGCTGGGCTCTGCATCTTTAAGCATGGGACCAAGACTTTTGGTTTACTTAAGCTGACTCTAGGTATCTAATTATAAGAGATAGGGTTGAACTACTGACTTTAGAACTTTACGATCCATTTGGACTTAAAACTTAAGTAGAAGTTAAGTTGCGGACCATTCCTTAAGAGGTTGAGGAAGGAAAGCTAGGGATTGAGTTAAAGGTTGGGTAGTACCTGGTGTCTTTTTCTACCTTTTGGTTTACAAGTCCTCGTAACCTAAGCATCCACATTTCACACACACTTGGTCTTGTGTAAATAGTTATCACAGTAATTCATTTCTTGAAGAAACTTTGGTTCTCTTAGTTCTAACTTAGGAGAAGCTTGAAAACATAATTTGATTGGAAGAGTTCTTGCGCAAGAGAGGTGGAGTATATATTCACCTTGAGGATGCGATGGTAACATGTCACCTCCTTGGCACTTGTCTCTGAGGATATCTATCCTACTGGGGCATGTAAGCGCAATGTGCAGTTCAGGAACCATGGGCAGCACTATCTTGAAGTACCAATTGCCACAGGCCTGAATTTGCTTAAGAAATCCATGGGAGATACTATCTCGAAGTGTCGATTGCCAAGAGTTCTTGGGGTCCCTATGGGCGGTGATATCTCGAAGCATTGAAAGCTAGGCACCATTCGAGGTTTGGTGATGGGGACAATGAATCTGACACAGACCGTGTTAATAAAAGAGAACCTCAAATAAATCATATCAATGCACTTGAGTAGATGCTTTAATCTCTGGGATCAATAAACCCTAGGGTAGAGTTAGAAATCATGGAAACCTATGTTTACAACTTGTCCTTAGTTGACCTAGTCTGTAACTCAACAACTACTTGGGTACCTTATGATCTAGGGTTAGATGGTTCAACCAAATTTCTATGAAAAGGTCAATTGAGTTAGCTTGGATAACTTGGAGTGTTAAGTCATGGTTGAATTTGCTAGGGGCTACCAAAAACTAGTCATGGGGGTATTTGATTATGCCATATTTTTGGGCTATTTAGGTATTTAACTGCTTAGAGATTAAGTTAATTTTAGCATTTAGATAACATACATTAGGATGTAAATAAATGAATTCATATTTTTAGCTTAGGGGCATAATTCATGTGTGGCATTCATATCTAAATGCATTTAGAATTAACTTAGAATTTCATGCATTTGATTAGTAACCAATTAGGTGCATTACATGCATTATTTTAACTAACATAGAAGTTAAGGATTTGCGTATAACTAATCCTAATATTTTATTATTTTATTATTCTTTTTCTTCTGCAGGAACGACTTTGCTTCCTCCACCTACGGCCATTCACTCCAGCCACAGCTGCAGGCATTCCTCCTCCGTGAAAAGTGGATTTGAAGCATTCATTGCTCACACTCCATTTCAAATCCATGAAGCCACAGCTACAAAGGTGGAGGAGAGTCTACCATGTGGAGGAGGCCACCACCCTCACTCCAACATTGTGCAGTCTCACCACCGTCGGCCTCTACCGCAGTGAGAATTTTGCCACCATGGACGTGCGGGGTGACAGCCCGCACTGTCATTTGTAGAGCATCGCATCACCGTGCGGGTGTGTCTCTGATGGCCACGCAACCTTCGTCAACACCAGTGCTACCTCCATGCACCACCTGCACCTTCATCTTTCCAGCCGGGTAAGTCATTTGGGAATGTTCCCAGACGTCTGAAGTACCTGCAGCAACCACCTCCTCTCACCCTAGGCTCACCCGTCCAGGCCCTTTTTCAAGTCACCACCACCACCAACATCTCCATCTTCTTCTTCTTCTTCTTCCTCTTCCTCTATTTATCATCCACCAACAAACCCAACATCTTCAATCACCAACAAACTCACCAACTGGGACCTTCGCATGCACAACCTCTGTGCACCACGTGCGCCTCCTCATTGCCTCAGCAGTCACCGCGCCCACCACCGGCCTCACGCACACATATGTGTGTAGCGGCCACGGCCAGCAGCGTGAACCTCACCTCATCGCACCTCCACCCGTGCGCTATAGAGCACTCTCCTTCAGCAGCTTCCCCACGCACGCCCGCGTGGCCTACGTGCCTCCTTACCTTTGGCCCACGCGTGCGTTTAGCTCTCTAACAGCGCTGCATCCCCTCATCTCCACACACATAAGTGGCAATAACAGCCATTTCCATCTCTCCTCCCCTCTGTACAGTCGGCTTGAACCACGCTGCGACTCACTGCCGCCACCACTGCAATGCCCTCGCTCGACTTGACCTCTAGCGAGTTCCTCTCCTCCGGCCATCACTCCCTCTCATGCTCAAGATCAGGATAAGAAATCCCCTATTTTTGCATAGTGAAGTTACCATTTCTTATTACATTTTGATGCCATTGTGGGATTTTAAGATTTATGATATTTTTTTTGAAAAGATGAGGAATGCTATCGACGATGATAGCAAATCGAAAACATTTTATTCATGGAAAACATTATAGTTACAGGGAGTCACACCACTCTAACAATTATCCTACACTGATCATCAACAATTTCAACAGGCGGGCTTGGGGTGAGGCGATGTCAGGCAGGCTCGGGGCGACAATAGGTGGCGTCAGGGCGGCGACTGGTAGAATCAAGGAAGACAAAGGATGGACAACTTCGAGGTCGAGGGCATGGAGGCGGAAGGAGAGGAGAGACTCTGATATGCATGGCAAAAAAGCGATGGAGGCGAGGTGGACTGATAGAAGGGGCGCAAGGGAGAATGGCAGGATCATGCATTTCCAATGCCGGCGACAGGGACATATGGCAGCTACTTGCCGATCTCCCATTGTGTGTTTAGAGTGTGGGGGATTTGGTCACAAGAGGGATTCATGTAGAGGTCTTGGGGGGCAGATGAAAGATCATCTTTTCCCACGCTCTGAAATTTTGAATTCTAGGGCTTTGTAGACGCTTCCATCGCCCCCATCTTCACGTAGCTTTGGGGGGCATACGGTTGATGTGGAAGTACCTATGGCTGAGAACATCAAAGCGGCAGAGTTGGTATTGCGTGGAGCGCTGATCGGAGAGGTTATGACTGGGAGATCGACGTCGGAGAACGTGCGTAATCTGGTAAGCTCTCTTTCCCCTTCGACCAATTCCTAGCAGTCTGCCTTTTTGTCGCCTACACGATTTGTCCTGTTTGGGCTTGGAATGATGGATGTTGAGAGGTTGCGGTTTCAAACGTCTTGCAATGATGGCCTAATGGTGATCTGGAGATTGGTTTCTCCCTTTTATGGAGCCCTGTTGGAGAGGCCACCCTAGAGAGTGGGTTTCAGGTCGGGGAAACTTGAGATCAAGGGGTTACCTTTGCATCTGGGGTCGAAGGAGGTCGTGGCATCCATGATATCAGGGTTTGCCTCAACGGCAGAAGATGCAATTGTAGGATTGTTGGAGGGTGATGGGCGCTAGCTAAATGTGAAGGTCGATGTGTTTAAAGCTGGATTAGTCCTTGACAGATTGATTCTGAGGTGTGGTGGGAGTTCATGGCTACTGCGGCTAAGGTTCACGGTGGGTGACACTGTAGCAAAGCAAGATAAGTCGTCTGAATCTGAAGCTGGTGAAGAGGCAGTTGCGCAGGTCGTGTAGGGCTCCATCTGAAGAATCCTCCTTTTTCAAAAAATGCACGGACCATCATTTGGGGGAAAGGGGGGAAATAATGGCTGAAGAGGAGGAATCAGTTTGGGTGGAAGCATCAAGGCCAACGTCTGTGGTGGCAGGGAATGAGCTGCCAGACGTTGAGGATGTTGAGGGGTAGGGGGTACAAGAGACAGCCTGACTCCTTGAAGGATAAATAGGATCTGCAAGAGATGGAGGGTCTTAAATTTGATGATGGTTCTTGCACTAAATCTGTTAAGGGCAGATCACCTTATAGCCTCAGATAATGGAAATCAAAGGCTGATCTACTGCTGGATGAAGACAAGATTGCAGAGATTATGTAGGTATGCAAGTGTCAGAACCTTAGGGGGGAGGGATCTCATGAGGATAGATGAGAATCCTCACTTGGAATGTGAACAGGCTGCGCAACAAAAGCCAGAGGGCTTCTCTAATGAGATATTTGAGAGAGTGGGGGATTGAATGTGCGATCATTCAAGAGACGCACATTGAGAATAACTCTGATAAACTATGGTATGACTTGTTGGCTGTGGGGACAAATGAATGTGTGAAGGTTGATGCACAGGGTAGATCGGGGGGCATTGCTATTTGGTGGGGAAAGTTGTGGGCACAATGTCTAGAAGTTCACAAGGCCAGACACATGTTGACTTGCAAATTCCAAACTCACCAGGGGCATGACTGTATCTAGGTTACTGGGGTATATGGCCCCTGTGTTGCTTCTGCTAGGCAGGAGTTGTGGGAGGAATGGGCTACTGCGGCTGAACTGGTGCAGGGGGAAGCATGGTTGACAGGAGGTGACTTCAACTGTGTGCTAACAGGGGCAGACAGGCCCATTGGTGACACAAATAGCTCAGCGATTGGCTTCCAGATGGTGGTTCAATCTCTTGAACTGAGTGAGTACCCTTCTTCTGGTGTTGAATTTACTTGGCACAATGGTAATGGGCTGTTATCCAAAATAGACAGATTTTTTGGGAATGTGAACATCCTTGAAAGATTTCAGCTGTCGACCGTTAGTGGCTTAGACAGACCCTTCTCTGATCACACCCCTTTGGTTTGGGATAGTGGGGAAGAAATCTAAGTCGGCTCATACTTCAAGGTTAGAAGATCATGGCTGAATGAATCGGGGTTCTATTAGATGGTCAGTTCTTGGTGGCAAGCTAAAAAGGTTGAGGGCTCGGCTACTATCAGATTAGCATCCAAGATGACTGCTTTGCGCACAATCTTAAAAGAGTATGGCACTACTGTGAACACTGTAAGGCAGCAAAGGAGGATAAAGGCTTTGAGTAACATTCAGGAGCTGGACTCTAAGGAAGCAGTAGGTCCTTTATCATAGGAGGAACTTGCAGATAGGAAGATGTGGTAGGGTGTGATATTGGACGAGGATCTTAAACAAGAGATTGATTGGAGGGAGAGATCAGGACAATTGTAGCTTAAGGAGGGAGATGCCAACACAAAATTCTTCCATCTTGTGGATAGTTCTCCGAGGCGTGCAAATTTTATCTGTTCAATTCTTAAAGATGGACACAGGTTCTCCTCCATTCAGGAGATAAGGTCAGAAGCTATGAAATATTATAGGGATGCCTCATATGCAATTAAGAGTGGGGAATGGAGAATGGCAGGTAATGATGCGCCTGGTGTGATAAGTGAATAGGCTTCTCAGCTGACAGCAACCATCACTGAACATGAGACCCTGCAGGCAATTAAAGAGCTTAATATGGAAGGTTCCCCAAGCCCTGATGGGATACAAGTTTTCTTTTATAAAGAGATGTGGAATGTTGTGGGCAAGGAAGTGATGGAAGTCATTAGAGAGTTTGAGAAGGGAAATGTTGGTTTTGAAAAGATCAACAAATCATATCTATTCTTACTGCCTAAGTCATTGGGAGCAGAGAAGTTTTCAGACTTTAGGCTGATCTCACTATCAAATTCCATCTACCTTGTAGTGAGCAGGATATTAGGTAACCGGTTGAGAACTGTTCTGTAGAGCCTAATCAATCCAGTGCAATCTGCCTTCCTGCCCAATAGATCACTCCAAGAATCCTTCATTTTGGCTCAGGAAATGGTGAGTGGATGGCACAGAAGGAAGTGCAAGGCATTCATGTGGAAAGTTGACTTTCAAAAGGCATATGATTCGATTTCTTGGTCGTATCTCTAGGAGGTACTTAAAAGGAGGGGATTCCCTTTTGTGTGGATCCAATGGATGAAACATTGTATCACAACTGCCTCCTTTTCTTCACTGATCAATGGGAATCCATGCGGTGTTTGGATTCAACCTCAGCGTGGGGTTCGATAAGGATGCCCTCTAGCCCCCCTGATCTTTAACCTTGTAGTGGATGGGCTTGCAAGGTATGCATGCAGACTGGTAGAGGTGGGGATACTCAAAGGATATTCACTGTCCAACAGAAGAACCTTGGCCCCCATTTTGCAACATGCAGATGACACAGTTTTCTTTGTGGAAGGGACCAAGCCTGCTGCACATGCCCTGGGGCTGTTGGTAAAGATCTTTGGGGACATTTTAGGCTTGAAATTGAATAAGGAAAAGTCTACTTTGATATGTTTTGGCATGAATGAGCAGGAGCAGAAGGACCTGGAGAATACATCAGGGTCACCTTGAGCTAAACTACCAATGAGGTACCTAAGACTGCCATTGAGAGCTACAAAGCTGAAGAAAAATGATTGGAATATCTTGTTTGATAAGGTCTCTGGCAAGTTGAAAGGCTGGAGTAGTAAATTCTTGTCAAAGGGTGGGAGATTAATCCTCCTTAACTTAGTCATAACATCCATCCCAGTCTTTTACTTTAGCATTTTTAAGGCCTCGAAGTCTATTTGGAAATGTTTGGATGTTATGAGGAAAAGATTTTTTTGGAATGGAGCTGGCCATGAGGGTGGTTTTATGCAGCCCATCAGATGGAATAAGATTTGTAGGACAAAGGAGATAGGTGGTATGGGAATTAAGGAGCTCAAGGAGTTCAATGAAGCCCTCCTGATTAAATGGCCCATCAAGATTTTGGACTGCAAGGAGGATTTAGTGGCAGACTTAATCAAAGACAGCTATGGTGGATCTAATAGTGCTTTGAAGAGGCTACAACCAGTGAAACCTTCCCCTTTTTGGCGATCAGTTACCCTTGCAATCAGCAACAATTGGCATTTACTGTAGCCTAGACTTGGAGATGGCAGTGATTTCAATCTATGGAATGAGCATTGGTCAGGTTTGGGGATTTTGAAAGATGCATACCCGAGGGCTTATGCTGCTGCTGCAGATAAGGAGGCTAAAGTTAGTAGTCTGTGGTCTGCTGCAGAGGGATGCTGGAGGCTGGAAGGACAGGAACAATGCAGATCTGGCACTCGATTATGGGAGGATAGGCAGAACCAGATGGTTGCACTACAGCAGGTGTGTCCTAGGTTGAATGTGGCTGACTCTTATGGCTGGAATGGGGTCTTTTCAGTGTAGCAGGCCTATGAGAAGATCATCAGTTGAAACACTGAGATGGAGAATGACCCAATTGATAGGAAAATATGGCTATTGAAAATCCCCTTGAAGGTTCAAATTTTCTTGTGGCTTTGCAAACGGGAAGGCCTGATCACTAGTGATCTTAGACACAGAAGAATGGGGACTACTTTGAATGCTTGTCATCTCTGTGCTTTACATACTGGCAGTATGTCGCATATTTTTTCCTCTTGCCTGGTCACAGACAAGATTTCGAGGACGATTTGCCTAGAACCTCTTCCCACCTGGGATTCCCTTTGGCAGAGGTTCGTTACTCCTGGACAGCCTTATAGGTGTATGGCTGCCATTCTGTGGTGTGTGTGGAGGGCGTGAAACGAAAAGTTTTTTCAGAAGAGACCGGTTAGATGTGAGAAAATTGTAAATGAGTGCTGGTCCCTCATACACAGTTGGGGATCTATTTTGTAAGTTTATTTGATTTGAAATATATTGCCCTCCGGATTGCTATCGTTTAACGATAGCTTTCCTCACTGTTTCAAAAAAGAAAAACAATTATCCTACACTCCCTTATGATAGCCCCAACATTCAACACACCCCCATTAAACAGAAGGTCATTGTGAGCCCGCCACACACACCACATTACGCCCACCATCTTCATTGGCTCCCCTCCCTTCATCAGGATGGATCGTCATAAATTGTTCCACATCGGTAGAGCAACCCCACAGATGTCCCTCCATACACAGTCCGTCACTAAGCATGAAGAGAGTTGGTGCATCCTATAATCTGAAGGAAATATACATAGGGGGTAGCTTTGGGGAGGAGTCCCCATCCTTTTCGACCTCATTTCACTGGTGATAAGACCATCTTCACGACAATGCCAAAGGAACACTTTGATTTTTAAGGGTATATTCAACAACCAAATCTTGGCGCAATCCACCTCCTCCCATGAGTGATCAGCAATCAATGAAGCCATCAACTTTTTGTATGCCTTGGCCGAGGTGAACACCCCATGTTTCCACCTAAACCCATCTGCCTTGTCCACTGGTTGAAATGCCATCAGGTCTACCAATAGCCTTTCTTGTTCAGCCTGTGTGAGTCCGCTCTCGCGCAAACCAGCCCTTGCAATGTTCCACCTGCCACCTGCGGAATCCCAACAATCACCAGCAGAGATGTTAATGTCTAGTGCTGCAGCATACGCCCACGGGAACTCGTGTAGTCTGCCCAGATTCGACCATTGATCTGTCTAAAACTTGAAATGTCTTCCATCTCCTACAATTGGGTCAAATTCTACCAAGTTTTCTTATATTGCTTTCCAGACAGAAAGCCAAAAGGGTGATAGGCGGTGAGGGGGGGTCACCCACCGCTGAACTTACGAACTGCCATATGCCTCCAAGATTAGTTGAGGCCAAATCTTCCCTTCATCATTTGCCAATTTAACTGCCCATTTCAGTAGAAGGGCATCATTGAATTCCTTGAGAGAGCAGATCCCCATCCCTCCCTTGGAACAAGGTCTGCAAAGATGCTGCCATTTCACCGGGTGCAAGAATTTGCCTTTCGCCTTCACACCTTTCCAAAAGAAACATTTCCTTATGGCATCTAACCTCTTCCAAACCGCCTTTGGAGATCTGAACATAGAGAAGAAAAAAATGGGGATATATGAGATAACCGAATTAAGGAGAATCAGTCTCCCTCCCTTGGATAAAAATCTGCTGCTCTAGCCCTCTAGTTTAGTCAAAAGTTTCTTAAACAATATAGCCCAATTACTCTTAAATTTACCTTCTCTTAGCGGTAGCCCCAGGCATCTAATTGGTAGTGTGGCCATAGGAGTTTGTGGAATGGTTGAGATTGCTTCCCTCTCTTGACCTGCCATACCAAAGCAAACCAATGACGACTTTTCTCCATTAAGTCTAAGGCCCAAAATCTCTCCAAAAATGCTCACCAAAGTGAAGAGGGTCTCTGCCTCTTCCCTTCCTCCAATAGAAAAAAATCATGTCATTGGAGTATTGCAAAAGTGGTGCTAGATCCCTGGAGTTGGAAATAGAATATCCCCTCACCAAACCCTCATTGGCCAACATACAAGCAAACTGAGCCAGTGTATCCACAACTAAGTTAAAGATAAGAGGGGCTAAAGGGCACCCTTGTCACACTCCGCACCGTGACTATAACCAAACCTTGCACGGTCTCCCATTAACCAAGGGTGAGAAAGATGGTCCAGAGCAGACTGTAAAAATAATATAATCTCACCAAACCCTCACTGGCCAAATACAAGCAAACTGAGCTAGTGTATCCATAGCTAAGTTAAAGATAAGAGGGGCTGGCACCCTTGTCGCACTCCACACCGTGGCTACAACCAAACCCTACACGGTCTCCCATTAACCAAGGGTGAGAAAGATGAAGTGACTATGCATCTTTTCATCCATTGGGTCCAGAGTGGAGGGAAGCATTGTCGCTTGAAAATCTCCCAAAAATAGGACCATGCAACAAAGTCATACGCTCTACTAAAATCAACCTTCCACATATACACTTTGCTCTTCGTTCTGTGCCATCCTGCCACCATCTCCTGCACCATAATGAAAGACTCCTGAAGTGACCTATTAAGGAGGAGCACCGACTGCACAAGATTAATCAAATCAGATAGTACCCCTCTCAGCTGGTTTGCAAGCACTTTGCTAATTATTAGATAGATTGAATTCGAAAGTGCTATCGGTTTAAAATCTGACAACTTTTCTACCCCACATTTCTTTGGCAAGAGAAAAAGATACAACTTATTCACTGGCTCCACACCTGAATTGCCACACTGAAACTCTTGGATGACCTCCATGACATCCCCTTTAACAACCTACCAAAATTCTTTGTAAAAAAGCACTTGAAAACCATCAGGGTCTGGAGAACCTTCAACATTCAGACTAGCCATAGCATGAATCACTTCCTGGTCAGTAATGGGTTCAATCAAATTTTTTGCTGTAGAGTCATCTATCCGTGGCATGCGTGATGCTGAATCCTCTGTTCTGCCCTCCCCACTAAGCTAGTGGTTTACTTAAGGTATCTGACAACCTCCACACAATTGTCTTCAGAAGAGGTTAGAATCTGGCTGTCCTTCTTCAAGGAAGAGATGAGGTTCACCCTCCTCCTATAGCTGGCTACCATGTGGAAGAACTTCGTATTTGTGTCACCCTCCTTTACCCACGGCTGCCGCGACTTCTCCCTCCAGTCCACCTCTCTCGTGATGTCTTCAGCGTGAACCACTCCTTGCCATATCCTCCTCTGCGCCAACTCCTCTTCAGCCAAGATCGATCTACTCTCTTTTTCATCCAGGCCACGCAATACTGCCAAAGTTTGATCCTCCACTGATTTCTCACCACCTTGATAGTCTGCCTATAGGATTTATGATATTAGTTTTATATGATGGCCATTTTGTTAAGAGAACCTCCATCCTTTCCTTAAATGATTTATCAGCAAATGTGAGCTCTATATGCCTCATTTGAGAGGGATTTTGGCATCAACTTTCTGCAATTCCAATTGTAAACATTGGTTTCTCAATTTTTGCGATTTTAACAGGCACGTTCCTCCCTGTGGGTACGACCTGCTCCTTTGTGAGTGATTTATTTAATTAGTTTTGATTCGTGTTATTCGCCATTCGATTTCTATACCACAATGATCTTGATTTATATTTTCAAAAACTAAAATAACACGGTCAAAAATGGCACCGTTGCCAGGGAAGAATTGCCCAACTCTCCTCCGCTTGAAATCACCTCACCAGAAGAGGTTGCCTCCATTCCACCCCTTACCCGACATGGCAACCCTCCTCCTAGAGATTGAGAGTGCCCTTTCCAGAGCACTTATCGTCCTTTGGGCAGACATCTGCTGGCTCATTTGGAGTCAAAGATAAGATGGATGAGATCATGGAAACTTTCAAGCAAGTGCAGATTAACTTGCCCTTGCTTGAGGCTATCAGGAAGATTTCGTCTTATGCCTACTTTCAAAAGGACTTGTGCACAAAAAAAAGCGACAATCTAGAAAACAGGTCCAATCAAATGTTGTCCTACTATTGATAGCGGAAAACTACTCCATCAGAATTGGATTTTGAAAACCCATCTTTGTAGTTCGATTTGCGAAGAATTCTGTCAATAGATAAAATTTTACCGAAATTCGTGAAGAAATTCCAGGTCGGACACAGGGAGGCGGTCATTTGATTCAAAGTCGCGTTTGTTTAATTGTCACGAAGCAAATTAGCTAATTGAATTGAATCTAAATTAGCTATCTACTTAAAGAATAAAGAATAGAAGACAGAGAGAGAGTATTACAAATAAGGAGAAAATAGAGGTAGGATAAACATGGATTTCATTATTAAATGATGTTCATTACACTAATCATTACAACTAGAAAGTAGGAAATCTTGCACTAATCTTTACAACTAGAAAGCAGGAAATCTATACCAGAAAGCAGTAAATCTACTCTAGAAAGCGGTAAAGAGAATGGAGAGAGAAGTATCCACCTCGACGATTGCTTGGAGGATGAGGTAGACGGAGCGACGCCTAGAAGACGAAGGATGAAGAGGGAAGAAGGAGAATAAAGCAGGAGGAACTGGGGGTGGGTAGGACATTGTCATTGTCGCAAGATCTGCTTCTCGAATGGAGTGAGAGGACAACTGCGGGATGCTCCATGAAAGGAGGAGAAGGTGGAAAAATTCTAATTTTTACTCTAGAGGAGCATCCTGGGTTTGGGACTAGCTCTTAGAGCTTTGGAGGGGATGAGAGAAGAGAGGAAGGGATGAGAATTTCAAAGGGTAGGGGTCTCCTTTTATAGTTTCAAGGATTGGGGCAATTTGGTCATTCCATATTCAAAAACGTTAACATCAGGTCTTCAGTGACAAATTTATTCATCACTAAAGGCCTGTTGTGGGTGAGGTGTGCGTGCACCGTGTGCGCCTCCTCCTCTCCTGTGCGCCTAACGCAAGTAAACATCCAAGCAAGATCAGCCACCGATCTCAAGATTGGACGGCTTAAAGTCCCTCGCCTACTTCATCTTCTTTGCTGCGGTGCCCGTGCATATGATGGAGCATGCAGAAGCGCATCATCATGCACGTACTCGATCCAAAGCATCTCCACGCATCATGTCTCTACTCCTCGTGCATACAATCTTCAATTGATGGCCGGAATCAACGTGCCCCGAACCTTGGCTGAATTGAGGTGCTCAGCAAGGCTCGAACACGCGACCTCTGTCTCACCCGCAGCTACATGACCAATGCACTGTCATGCTGTATTCTCGTGTTTCTCACCAAGGTGTGCATGCTCACAGCCGTTGGAACAAGATCCAACGGCCCAGATCCGATTGTGCATGCAAGGAGAGAAAGAGAGGGCACGCGAGGATAGAGAGCAGCGGGTGTTGATCTCAGCTATTGGACCATGATCCAACAGCTAAGATTGATCAATTCATTGAGGAGAGAAAGGGCAGTGGCAGTTCCTTTGGTTGATTATGTGGCTCGAATGGCGCCACGTGGTGTCATCTTGGCCCATCCATCTTCTATGACTTCGAAAAGGTGCCACAGATGTCTGATTAAATCGATTTTTGCCCCATTAGGCTGCGATCGTCGATTTGAACCCATCCGTGTGATTGGATTTGTCTTCTGAAGTACGGATTGTCACCATCTTGGCCCTTGATTTCTGAGTTTCCTTGGACTATATTTGGTGCTACGGATGTCCTATCGGGGTGATCTTGGAGTCGTTGAACTCCAGTCATCACCCTAATTAGATTCGTATGGTTGGATCTTCTGTTTGAAGCCCTGATTAAGAGTCGCCTTGTCCCTGGCCATAAAAGGAGACAATTATTATACAATTTGTACAATTTGACCTAAATGCATGATTATGCATGTTATGCAATATTTACAATGCATGATGCTAATATGGTACTAAGAACATTCATTAATAGACATTTTTGGCTATTTAGATGTATGGACATCACCTGTCTGATTCCGTTAGCTAAATAGTTCAACATGGCACACCCCTGAAACTTAAGGACCCAGGAGCCCTATATGTCTCGGTGGTCATTGGTGACTTACAGATAAATGAGGCTCTACTTGATCGCGGTGTAGGGGTGAATATCCTTCCGAGCTATGTGTATGAACAACATGGGGGAGGCAATCTAAAGCCTAGCCCAGTAATCCTCCAAGTTGCTGATTGGTCACTCAAGACACCGAGGGGAATTCTGGAAGATGTCCTTGTAAGAGTAGAAGATTTCTTCTTCCCTGTTGACTTCTTAGTTTTGGATACTGACCCTATCAACATGCCAACCAAGCCCTCCATCATTTTGGGTAGCCACTTCCTTTCAACTTCGCATGCTTCAATCAATTGCAATACTAGGCATTAAAAATGGGCTTTGGGGACAAGAAAATCTGGTTTAATTTGTTTGACGCTTATAAACAAGTCAAGCTTGAGGATTGTTCCCATGTTGAGGTGATAGATGACCTGATTGAAGAGACAACCCCTACAATGTTATGTGATGACCCCTTTAGCATGTCATGCTAAATGAGCATTCCTATCTCTAAGAGGAATGTGAAAGGGATATAGTAGAACTTGAGGAGTTTCTGGGTGTTTCTACTAAGTCGCTTTCCCTGCCATCTCTGCCCAAAGTAGATCTGCTACATGAGATGGGGACATCTACTATGAAACCCTCAACCATACAGGCCCTCGACCTTGAGTTGAAACCCCTCCCAGGCACTCTCATGTACATATTCCTGGGTGCCAATGATATGCTTCCAGTTATCATTTCAGCTATGCTATCTGAGGCACAGGAGGAAGCCCTGATTGAATGTTTGTCTAGGCATAAGGAAGCTATTGCTTGGAGCATTGCTGACATCAAGGGTATAGACTCTACACTCTGCATGCACCACATTTATACTAATGATTCCATCAAGCCCTTTAGGGACATGCAGAGACATCTTAACCCTAATATGAGGGATGTGGTTAAAAAGGAAATTCTAAAGTGGTTGGACACTGGGATCATATATTCCATTATAGATAGTAACTGGGTAAGTCCTATTCATGTGGTGCCAAAAAAGGCAGGCTTTACTATGGAGTTTAATGATCAAGGTGAACAAGTTGTGACTAGCGCAAGCTAAACACTGCTACCCAGAAAGCTCATTTTCCCTTGCCTTTTATTGACCATATGCTCAAAAAATTGATGGGGAATAGGTACTACTGCTTTCTCAATGGATATTCTAGGTACAACCAGGTTGTAATCTTCCCTGATGACTAGGAGAAGACAAATTTCATGAGTCCTTATGGTACCTTTGCATTCAAGCGTATGCTATTTGGACTATGTAATGCACCGGCAACCATCCAGTGGTGTATGATGTCCATTTTCTTGGACATGATTGACGAGTGTGTTGAAGCGTTTATGGATGACTTCTCCATTTATGGCTCGTCTTTCGACCAGTGTCTCCTACACTTAGAGAATGTGCTGAAGTAATGTAAGGAAACTGGTTTAGTCCTCAGCTGGGAGAAAAGCTACTTCATGGTACAGAAAGGAATTGTACTTGGGCATGTTCTATTTGAGTGAGGTTTGGAAGTAGATAAAGCCAAGGTTGATTCTATTTCCAAACTTCCATTGCTCACGAATGTCAAATAGATTAGATCCTTTGTAGGCCATGCTGGCTTTTATAAGCGCTTTATTAAGAATTTCAATAAAATTTCTAGGCCACTTTACAACTTGTTAGCGAAGGAGTCTTCCTTCAATTTTGATTCAACGTGTGCCGAGGCCTTTCAAATTCTGAAGGAGGCCTTGATCTCTGCACCAATTCTCCGAGCTCCAAATTGGACACTCCCATTTGAGCTGATGTCTGATGCTTCGGATTTTGTAGTGGGAACCATCCTTGGACAAATGGGTTAGGGAAGACCACATGTGCTGCACTATGCTAGAAAGACTTTAACTGAGCCACAACAAAACTACACCATCACTGGAAAGGAATTACTTACTGTAGTTTTTGCTCCGGAGAAGTTTAGGTCTTTTCTTCTTGGGTCTAAGGTGGTTATTTTCACTTATCATGTGGTAGTGAAGCATCTCATTGCCAAGAAGGATTCTAAGCCACATCTGATTATGTGGATCCTACTCCTTTAAGAGTTTGACTCGGAGATACGTGAAAAGAAAGGAGTAGAAAATGTAGTGGCTGACCACCTATCTTGCCTTCCACTTGATGACTCTCCATCTAGAGACATCCACGAGACATTTCTTGATGAAACCCTTATGGCGGTAACACCAACTTCACCTTGGTTTGCTGATACCGTCAATTACCTGGTCACTAGAGAGACTTCTGGCTCTTGGGATGAGCAGAAAAGGAAGAGATTCATTTCCCAAGCTAGATACTTTCATTGGGAAGAGCCTGAATTATTTAGAATTGGACAAGACCAAGTACTAAGACAATGCTTGCCTAAAGAGGAGCAACAAAGTGTGCTGAGTTTTTGCCATGAACTTCATTGTAAAGGACACTTTGGTGCTAAGAAATCTTCTTTTAAGGTTCTCCAGTCCAATTTTTGGTGGCCTTCGTTATTTAAGGATTCTCATAATTTTGTTAAGGCCTGATTAGACGTCAATGGATTGGAACGATTGGGAAGAGGAATGAGATTCCTCAACACCCCATTGAACCTGTTGAAATTTTTGATGTTTGGGGAATTGACTTTGTGGGCCCCTTCCCTTCATCCCATGGTTATGAATATATCTTGGTGGCAGTTGATTATGTCTCTTAATGGATAGAGGCCATTCCTGCAAGCATAAATGACCACTTTGTGGTCTTGAAATTTGTGAAGGCAAATATCATATCTCGCTTTGGCTGCCCCAAGACCATTATAAGTGATAGGGGACCTCACTTTCGGAACCTCCACTTCAATCGATTGCTCAGGAGTCTAGGAGTGACTCACAAGGTCGCTACCCCTTACCATCCTCAGAGGAGTGGCCAGGTTGAACTGTCAAATAGGGAGATAAAGAAAATTTTAGAAAAGACCGTTAGGCCTGATAGGATAGACTGGTCCCAAAAGCTCAATGATGCTTAATGGTCTTATCGAACGGCTTACAAGTCCCCTTTGGGTACATCTCCCTTCCTGATGGTGTACGGGAAAGTATGCCATTTACCCATTGAGCTGGAACATAGGAAACTTGGGCTATCTGTAGTGTCAACATGGATTTAGAAAAGGCAGGTAAGGCACGACTTCTGGAATTATGTTAGCTTGAGGAATTGAGGAATGATTCTTATGACACCTCTCAAGCTTATAAAGAGAGAACTAAGGTCTTGCATGATAAGTATGTCCTTAGAAAGACCTTTAAGCCTGACCAACAAGTCTGACTTTTCAGTTCTAAACTTAAGCTTTTCCCAGGAAAGTTGAAATCACAATAGGATGGGCCATACATAATCACCAAAGTGTTTTCACGTGGGGCAATTGAGATCAAGAGCCCTTCCCCTTCAATAATGCCCTTTACCATCAATGGCCAACGATTGAAATCGTACATTAGTTTGGATGGCCATCTGGTTGACGAGGTCACTCTTGTGGAGCCTGATGGGAACACCATCATGAGACATAACTAGCTTAGTTTGGTCTGATTAAGTCAATAAAAGCTCCTACATATCCATCAAAAGGTCATAAGGGCATAAAACATTGATTTGAGAAGAAGATAAAAATGCAAGGTTAGTTCTGCAAATTCTATCACAAAAATAGAATAACCACAGGTTTTCTCAAGGGTTAAACAAAGGTTAAATGGTCTTAAGAGTCTAGTAAGTGGGTTAGAACAAGACAAAAAAGGGTTTTCATGCGTTACAGGAATTAATGGACATCTGAAACCCTAAAAATAGACTTTCTTAATTAACAGAGGTTTTAGTCAGGATAAAATTCACCTAAACCCTCTAAAAGTCATAGAAAAATATTCTTTACAGTTTGTTACCTTCAATTTGACCATTAGAACCCATCTTGACCTAAAATAGAGTCTCAGATAGACATTTGCTTTAATTTTGGTAATTGAGCAAATTACATGGCCAAACTAGGTCAAAACCAAAATCCAACTTCACCATTGGATTCCTTAGGTCCAAATTAGGTTTGTACCAAAATTTGCACCCAATATGAGATTGTTTCAACCTAGTTTGCACTTTAGTCCAAGTCTAATTTCCTTTATTCCACATGGGCCCTTAGCTTTTGAATTTCTTACAAAAAGGTCCCTATCTTTATCATCATTTTCTTCAAATAGGTTGCTATCGCCATGAAGTTCCGATCCTATAACTCCAGTGAGCTTGTTTTGGCATGTTCTCCTTGATTCCTTGACGAATCACTCTCATATTTTAAAGGGAAGTTCGTCAAGGAATTCCCTTACTTTTGAGCCAAATGCTAATTCCTAAATCCTTCCCAATCTCGCATGCAAACGCATGAGAGATTCGACTATATTTTCAATTTCTATCTCTGGTGAGCTTTCCTACCTTGGGTAGCTTGCTTCCCAAGCTCAAAACACCTTCCAGAGGCCTATAAAAGAATACTCAGAACAGATAGAAGATCCCAAGCTTGATTTTGGCCTGGAACTCCCTCAATTCCTCCCTCCTAATCTGGTTGAAAAGCACCTCAAGCTCTGGCGACCTCCTCCATCTTCATCCTTCGTTTGACCGCAATAGTGGCGATAGATCCTCCTTCCCTAGCATCCTTCGTGTTGCGCCATACCAGCGGGTGCCTCTATCTCTGTCATCGTCACCGTCCCCCTCTATTGGAGCATCTTCTTCCCCAGTGCTGGCCTACCAACACTAGCATCGTTCCTCCCATTTTGTCCATTAGATTAGGGCTAATTTATCATCTTTAGATCCCTAGTTTAGTTTCTTATTAGAAAATCCTAGAAACAACCCTCGACACCATCGCAAACTGCCTTCGTCTCCACCTCCGGTGACATCACTGTTGTGGGTTTCTACTTGCTTCACACACTCAAACCCCTCACCAACTGGTCCAAAACCTTCGCCATACTCCCCTCATCTAAAGCCCTAACCTACCACACTCCACCATCCACCTAAAACATGCATCGAGTAACCCACCTTCACACGCACCAACTCCGTCACTATCCGGCCACCTCAGCCACTCTCACTGCACGCTGCACCCACCACCACATTCACCATCTCATGGCGATCCTGCTGAACATTTCTGATAGGGCCAAAAGCACGTTCTTGTGTTTTCAGGCATCAGGTCTTCACCCACCATTGACGTGGAACTTGAGCTTGCTTCAAGCTTGCTTCAGCACCTCCAATTCCTAGGTATAAGTCCCAAGTGCAGCGAGATTCCTCCAGGAACACAACCTAGGGACCAATTTGGCCATTTAACTGGGCCTTTAATCGAAATTTGACAAACAGCTGCTGCCCCTTAACGTAGTCTCACCTCGGAAGCTGACAGACACGTGACACGGCATTAATTGATTTTATCGTACAGGCTTATCGCCTCATCTTAACGCAGGGGGTGAGGTCCTTGCACACCCCTTCACCAGCGCCTTGCCTGTGACCCATGACCCACAGGCCTAGCATAGACCCAACCCGCCTAACCCACGCACTCCTCGCTCACCACCCAATGTCAGTGAGCCTAGTCCTAGGTGCACTCTACCTGAATATTCGATAACCCGGTCTGTGGCCTTAGGAAGGTGAGGAAGCAGATCCCAGAGAAAGAAAGAGAGAGAGCACGTAGGGGCAAAGGGGTTTTACTCTAAGGTTCAACGACTAATACTTAGCAGTTTAAGGAACCCTTCCCCTTGTGTGTGAAGAGAAAGAAGCAGAAAAGCAGCCAGAGAGGAGGAGGAAGAAGGAGAGGAAGCCAAAGAAGAGAAAGAAGAGAGCAAGCCAGAGAAGAGGAAGAAGAAGGCATAGAAGAAGAAGAAGGGTTGAAGCAAACAAAAGAAGAAGACTCTGAGATTCAACAGAAGGGCACTATGCACTTATCCTACATGGATTTAGATTGCTTAGTACTGTTGAAATATTTGATATAATTATGAGGGGTAATTGGTGATTCAAATCAATATTTTACCCCATTCTTTTTGCACTATTTGGCATATGCTTTTATTCATATGTCATTACTGCTTGGAATTCTATTATAAATTGCTCATTTATTTGCTTCAATTGCAATCTTGAGAATCATTTTGCTAATTGCTCCCTATGTTCGACCTTGGACTTCATTTCTGATATTTAAGTTATAAATTTTATTTGTTCTTTGCACTGATTCGAACTATACTATAATGCAACGATTTTAAAACTCCTTTCAGAGTGACTAACATTTTGGCACCATTATCGGGGAGCAACACGTAATTTGATCTCTTACTTGCAATATCTTATTTGATACTTACTTGCTTTATCTCTTTTGACTGTGATTTATTTTAGGGGATTCATTGGAGGAAGATTAGCCACACGTCAGACACTCCAGGGGTAGGTAAACTCCATCCACCCTCTCTTAAGCCCCTGCTTCTAAAAAGCTAAGAAAAAAAGAAATAAATCAATTATTTTCCACTTGCATTCTATTCTTAGATTAATCATCAAGTTGCCTGATTTGATACATTCTGTTTAGAGAACACCCAATCCTAATTTGTGTGCCTACTTAGAGTTATAAGGTATCTAGGGCTATTACCTTCTTGCTTGAGCCCTAGGTACCACATTTGGATGAATTAAATTGGACCAATCAGAGCCAATTAGGGTTTCTAGTTTAGGGTTTTAGAGACACACTTGCTTAATCAAGAATTAACCTTCCCAAATAGTATGTGCCTAAGCCTTGATTGAATTGATCTATTCAAGCAAACCCTAAAATCAGGCTCTTAATCTCATTTGAGCAGTAGAAAAGAGGGACCTAAATTTCTCAAAGGAACAAACAGGTGAAGTTGACCAACCTTGTTGGGTTAACAAATCTTCAAATTAGGTCACTTTGCACGAAAACATCTTAAAGTTTCAAGTGAAATCATAAGTACCTTTGCTTTTAATCTAAAACTGGTAGACTTAAGAGGTCAAGTCCCCATTCTGGTCTACCTGGATCCTTAGTGACAAGAGAGGTCGGGTGTGGGAAACCCTGTAACTCATGCGGGTGCTCTACTGTGTAGGGGTCGTCACGGGACTCTCCTTCTCTAGCTACCTGGGTAATTCTCAGGTGGATGGCTTTCTGACCGAGGGGTATTATCCACCCTGAACCTCTATAGTCATCCAAAATTTTTTGGGTGTCTTGATTGGGTGCATCATGTGCTACCCCTCATCTACTCCATCAGTGCATGTTCGGGAGGAGGTCTTTTAGACCATCCTTGAGGCCTCCATTAGTTATTCACTGTTGTCGAGGTCAAGCCTTGACTTTCGTGTTTATGCAACAACCTGATCACATTGACATATCTTCTAATTGAGAACCTACTTCCCCCTTATCAGCTATGGATCACCAAGAAGAACAACCTAACCTTGAGCAGCAATTCCATGATTTCTGAAATCAAATCAATGCCATCATCAACCCACCACCGCATCCTCAAATGCAAGATCACTATAATCTTGCAGTGGTGGAGATCGAACCTTGAATTAACATTCCCGCGGGAGGACCCGAGGTCGATCTCAAGCCTAGCATGCTTCATATGACCCCAAAATTTCATGGCTTGAACTCCGAGGATCCTTTCCAGCACATCAAAAACCAAAAACATCTGGCCCACACTTTTGGGGCAGATGTGTAGAATCTCGACGGATTACTCTTGAAGCTTTTCTCATTCTCTCTAGCTGACAAAGCCGCTCACTGGTTTCAAACTCAACCACACACGATCAACACATGGGGAGAACTTCAAACTACCTTCCTACAAAAATTCTACCCTATTGGTCGTACAAACGCAATGAAGCACCAAATCATGCACTTCTCCCAAGGAGCGAGAGAATCTCTACATGAGGCATTGGATCATTTTCTGGATATCATGCATAAGTGCCCCCATCATGGAGTTCCGAAATGGAACAACTCGAATCCTTTTACCACGGACTCCGTGAAGACATCGAGCTCTTTGTCAATGCAACTTGTGGTGGTAGCATCATGGGTTAACATGAGGACACGATCTAGGAAATTCTCGAGAACATGTGCGAGAACTCCTTGAAAAATGGGTCATTAGTTGCATACGATCGGACGTCCACCCGCACATTGACAAACAATCAGGGGGTACATGAATCCTGAGGCCTTTCCGCATCCATTGATATGGATTTTGGTAGCCAGTCAATTGGATAAGGTCCCCATTATTGAAAAGAAGGTGGACGACATCACTCATCATCTACAAAAATCCACCTTGGCACCTCAAAGCACATACGCACACCCACCCATGGGAAGGGAGGCTACGCACAACATCTACCCACCCTGGGGATGGATGCATATCCACCCTCATCTGATTATGGCTTCGGAGGCAACTCTAGGTTAGCCCACCACAGTTTGGGGAACTCTGAACCCCTGTACCCTGATTATCTTGGAGCTCCTTAGACCTGCGAGGATCTCCACTGATGAGAGCCTCATCATGAGCCCTAATTAGCTCATTTTGAGCTAAGAAAGAGAATAAGAGCTCCTACATAACCTAGTGAAGGGTTTAATTCAAGGAGTTAATGTTCAGAGAAGAAAATAGGAAACAAAGGTTAAAACTATAATTCTACCATTGCAGTACATAAACAGGATTTCTCAGAGGCAAAACATAGGTCAAATGATCTGAATTAGATAAAGAGTGGGTTGGTTCAGTCAGAAATGGGTTATTATGCAATCCAAGAATTAAATGACATTCTGTAACCCTAAAAGAGACTTGCTTAATTCAACAAGTTTTTGGTCAGGATAAAAATCAAATAAACCCTCCAAAATTCATGGAAAAATATCCCCTAGGATTTAGAACCTTCAATTTGGCCTTTGGAACCTATTTTGACCAAGATTGGAGTCCTAGCTCATTATTTGACCTAATTTGGGTTTCTGTGTAAAATGTCTAGTCAAACATAATCAAAACTAAAATCCAACTTCACCATTAGATTCCTTAGGTCTAAATTAGGTTTGTACCAAAATTTGGACTTAAGGGGAGGTCATCTTGACCTACTTTGGAAAATAGTCCACCCAATTACATTCTGACCCCTAACTTTTGAAAACTCTTCCGTAGACCCCCCTAACTTCCTCACCACTATTACAATCAGGTCCCTCCACCATTAATGGGGAGAAATCCTACATCGACGAGGAATGGAGGGGTATCACTCCCTGATTCCTCAGAGATCTCCTCCCAGAATTGGAAGGGAGATTCTTTGAGGAATTTCCTTTCATCTGACTGCAATCACAAGATCTGATTTGCACCCAATCTCTCATGTGAAAGCTCGAGAGATTTGGGTATCTAGCTGATTCCTTCTCCAGCGAGGACTCTCATGCTTGGAAGCTTGTCTTCCAAGCACAAGAGCCCCTGTCAGTGCCTATAAAAGGATCCTCAAATCCAGCTGCATCACTTCAGCTCGACTTGGCCAGAGAATCGCCCCAATTTCATCTCCTTCTCCTCCAGTCAGGAGTCCAGTGAGTTTTGAAGAGCCCCCCCTCTTTCTTGTCACTCTGCCACACTACCAGTAGCAGAGCCACCTTCACCACCTTCCTCCGCGTCGTGCAACACCCCTGCGTGCACCTCTAGCCCCGTCGTCGTCGCCATCACCCCTCCACTGGACATCGTCTTCTCCAGCGGTAGCAGGTACAGCCAGCTACCTCCTCTCCCCCTTCATCCACTTAGCTAGGTTAGAATTACTCCTCTCTATCCCCTCTTCAATTCCCCTCTTTCTATTTCCCCTTTTCGACCCTTCGCAGCCACTGTCCACCTCCATCTTCTCCATCTTCGGCTGCCCACCGGTGAGGCGCCTCCATTGCTCTGCACGTCCACATGCCTTGCCAGACACCTCACCACCTCCACCATCGTCCACTGATTACCTTCCTCCCATCCACTGACCACCATCACCTCCCTAAACGTCCTCTGAACAAACCCATAAGCACGGCCACAGAGTGACCTAGGCATGCACGCTTAGGCTGCCCTGCGGCCTTCCACCCACCGTCTCACCTTCGCCAAGACATGGCAAAGCTCCTCATGTGCTTTAATGGGGCCGTAAGGCTGTATTCAAGAACTTCAGGTCGACCCCCCATTCCGCCTTTGAAGCAAAAGAAAGGAGTTTGCAGCAGCTCTCCAGGTCGCGTGCCCCAGGCATAAGGGTCCTAGGTGAAGCAGATTTGTTTTGCACATGCATACAGTAAGGCAATTGGCTTGGTGAGCAACACAACAATAGCAAGTGGAGAAGGTTTCCTACAGGCGTGAGCACAGAAGTGAGTGGGACATTTAGTCCCACCTTGTGAACGCAAGAGCGCAGTACATAGGATAAATTGGATTTGTGATTTCTTCTCATCGCCTCCAGTACACGGGGTGAGGTCCCTCGAGTACGTACGCACCCGCCTCGTCTGTGACCTTTGCCCCGCAGATCTAGCGTGATCGACCTGATTACACCTCGCACTCCTCGTGCATCACACCCACACCGATGTGCCTGGACCTGGGCCCGCGATACCCGACCCGATTATCCAGCTCTGGGAGAGCATACCTAAGAGAGAAATAGAGAGAGAGAGTAAAGCGGGGGATGGTAGGGGTTAGGTTTTGCTTCGTTGTGTGTCGGAAAGAAGGAAGAGGAAGGCGCAGCTGAGGTAAAGCTAAGTAGGGAAGGAAGGACACTTAGCTGCAGAAAGGAAGAAGAAGTAAGGAAAAAAAAAAAGAAATAGAAGGCCAAAGAGAAGAAGAGAAAGTCAGAGGAGAGCTAAGGAAAAGGATAAAGAAGGAAATCAAGGCAGAAGCCAAGGAAGGAAAAAGAAGAAGAAGAAAGGTGGAAGCTAAGGCAAGAAGAAGCACTGCAGCAGAAGTGCGGCTGAAGAAGAAAGAAATCAAAGTCAGAGAAAGAGAGTAGAAGAAGAAAGAAGAAGGCCAAAGAACAAGGTAGAAGAAGAAGACTGCAGGGGAAGAAGGAGAAAAGCACTGTGCAAAGAAAGAGAATGAAGAAAGGCTAAAGCAAAGAAAGGAGTTGCAAAGAAGAGACAAGAAGAAAGGCAGACGGCCAAAGGCAAAAGGCAAAGAGAAGAAGAAAGAAAGCAGAAAAGAGAAGACTCAAGAAGGAGATGGAAATAAGAGCTAAAAGAGAAATATCATTTTAGGACGTCTAATTATAGAATCAGACATCCAATTCTTCTATTTTTGCTACAATTTTGACTCTTAAATTCTTGCAATTATATCCTGAATTAGGTTTTGAGTAACTCTAAGTGTTTAATTACATTATTGAGATTAGTGAATAAATTTCATTTGCTCCCTTTGTTCGACCTTGGATACTTAGGTTTTCGAGTAATAAATTCTTATTTATTTTTTAGGCGATTTTGTCTATACTACAACGCAACATCTTCTAAAACCACGATCTCACCTCGTCAACATCCACACTGTCTAGAATAATCCTTTCTCCAACACCTACAACCTTGGATGGTGGAATCATTCTAACTTTGCATGGTCGGGAAATAACCTGAATCTAAGATCCCAATTCCAACCTTAACAACAAAACCAGTGACCATATCAACCCGCTCAACTAAGACCTAATAAAAAATTTCAATCTGGACCACCTAAAGAAGATCAGACATCTTTGATTCTCTAGACATTTGTTGACATGCAAAAATAGCATAAAGAAGAGATCTCTGAGTTACAAAATCAATTGGCCTAGTTGGCAAGTGCTCGTCGGCTTGGTGCACTTCCTTCTCAACCTCTTCCAAAGTCGAATAACGTGTCGAACTAGAGGCACATTATGAACCCAAATTAGGGCCAAGCTCACTTTGTTTATCTAGACCCTTTTGCTCCATCACCTGACAGGATGGATGCTTCAACTTCATACTCGGGATTTCAGCAGCAAACACCTATTTTTCCTAATCCAACCCAAAATCAGGTAGGATTAAATTCTGTCACCACCCGTTGTGGCAAAGCAACACAAGACCTACCTTTTCCTAGCCATAACATGCCTGAGACTGTAGAACCAAACCCTAGATTGGTCATCCAGGACACACCCATCCTTGATAAAGAGCCTGAGCCAATTCTAGAGGAACCATCTAAGGTTCCATTTCTCGAGGCCTTGACCAAGGGAAAGAAGACAACCAAACCTGTGGCACCTGAGGTGGACTTGGTCAAGCTCTTTGAGCAGGTTGATGCAAAATACGCGTGATTTGCAAAGGTAGGTTCTTAATGTCATTGTAACATGCGAATTCGCATACGCTTTTAAATTTATATCCTAGATAGGGGAGTATCTAGGGTCATCCAAGGAGGCCAAATGTTTGCAAAATTAATTCTCTTGCTTACAAAATAGATCTCAACTTTCTTTTTGGTATTTTAAATATGTAATTTTTTTTGTTTTGAAAAGACGAGGGCAAAATGCGAATTATAGCGGAAAGTACTAACGCCTATAATTACTTAACTAAAACTTAAGAGATAGATATATCCTCTTCCTAAGCTCACCCTAGGCAAGTGGAGGCCTAGAGTAATTAGGAAGAAGAGGTGAAACAAGTGCTAGAACCAAAACAACAATAGCAATAGAAAGTAAAAAAAAAGGCAATTTGATTAACTAGAATTTGTGTCCTTTTACCAAGATAAGTAGAGGAATGCTTCTACTAAAAATGAAAAAATCTAAAAGCAAGAAAAGAAACACAAATCCTCTTGCAAAAATTGGTGAAGAAGGGAGTCTTCTTGCTCCAAGCATAGCTGCTCCTTGGCTTGAAAGGAGGGCCTCCTTCTTCTCCTTCCGTGAGAGCTCCTCAAAGATGGATGTTACCACCTTCAATGCTCTCCTCCAAAGGGTGGGCGTGCACCACCCTCGAAAGCTCCTCCAAGGTGGCATGGTCCACCTTCAAGATCTCCTCCAAAGATCTTCCTTTCCTGGCTTCTCCTTTGGCTGGCGTGGCTCAAGAGAGAAGGGAAGAGGGGAAGGCACCAAAGGGACAGAATATCCCCTTAATCTTCTTCTTCTTCTTCTTCTCTCTTGGGTGTGGACTCTAGGTAGAATATGAGAGTGAATTTGCTAGCCAAGGATGGTTTGAATGGTGTTGGGTAGTGATCTTTTTATAGGGTAGGATGAGGGGTTAAGGTGCCTCTTGATATGGAGGGCTAAGATGGAAGGATGGAGGTGGTTAGATGATCCTAGGGTTAAGGGTTGTTGGCGCCACCTAAGGGGTGTAAGGGGGGTAGTTAGGGTTGGTCAAGAGGCACCTAAAAGTGGTGCCAACCATGGAGAGGTGCCATGGGTTGGCGCCAACTTTGAGGTTTCTTGAAGGTGGGATTATGTGGAGGGTGGAGATGGGTTTAAGGGGAGATGTGTGGTGGAGATGAAGGGGATTTTTGGAGGGAAAAGTGGCGCCAACAAGGGGGTAGTTAAGGTGGTTTTGGTGCCACTTTTAGGTGTCTTTTGGAGGTGGTGGGTAGGCTAGGTTGGCACCAAGTTGGTGGAGCTTAGGTGGAGCTTTGGTGGAGCTAGTAGGTGGAGTTGTTAGGTAGGGTTTTTGGGGGGTACAAGCCAAGGAAGCTGGAGCATAGCTAAGTTAAGCTAAGCTAAGCTAGCTTAGCTAATGGAGGAGTAGAGGAGGAGGTGTTGGAGCTATGGTTTGGAGGGAGGAGCTGGTTTTGAGGAATCTGGAGCTGAAGTGGAGCAAGCAGCTGCTGAAGAGGTCAACATGGGGCTACTCTAGCTGGCTTAGCTTGCTAGTTCTTTGCTAGCTACTAAGAAAAGCTAAAGTGAGCTGGCTTCTGTTGAATGGAGATGAGGTGAGCTGGGTCTGGTGCTCCCGGGGAGGATTGAGCTGGTTGAGACAGCTAAGGTAGCTTAGCTCAATTAGCTTGAGCTAAGCTAGGTCCCCGGGAGCTGGACTTGAGCTTCCTGAGCTGGGATGAGTTCTTCTTTAGCTGGCTGGAGTTGAGTGGAGCTGGATGTAGCTGGATCTGAGCTAGGGTGAACTCCAGTCAACTCAACTGAGCTAGCTAGAGCTCCTTGTGGACTAGTGGGAGCTGAGATGAGCTAGACTCAGCTAAGTTGAGCTAAATCTAAGCTGACCTGAGCTATGATGAGCTAAGATGAGCTCTCTTGAGCTGCCAATCAGATGAGATTAGCTGAAAGGAGCTGGGATGAGCTAGCCCTAGTCCACATGAGCTAGGTTCCAACTGTGGTGAGCTAGATCAAGCTGAGTTCCAGCTAGTCTGAGCTCCTTCTTCACCAATTGCCTTCTTGAGTGCTAGCGTTTTAGGGATCTGTATATCTATTCATCCCTAACACTCACAAAAACACATTAAAGCAACAAAAGAAAATGCAATGCATGCCTAACCTAGTTAATGCCTAAATGTAGCCCAAAAACCCATTTGCGGAGTAAAATCCTAAGAGCTAGGTTTGTTTTAGTGCATAAGAATGATGATAAACTGGCGTTTATCACACCCCCATGCATATCTTTTGCTAGTCTCTTAGCAAAACCTCAAATTTTTTGGAAAACGGAATTTTTGGGAAATCTAATTTTTTTCGACTTTTGAGGAGAAAAAGATTAAGGGACCTTGGTTGATCTAAACACAGGAGGTATGGGGTTTGTTAAAGATAAACATCAGGATTTGTTTTTGGATCCAACCATTAGACAAAATGGGATCAATATATCCTCCAGAAAATTCACAAATTAACCCCTTGTTAATTCAGATGACTTGAAATTTTTGTTTTTAGGATTTCTTTGGCTCATGAATCTGGATCACAACTTGCAAAATCCTTTAAAACCTTGTGTCCGTGATTGTGAAAAAGTCAACATTTATAGGGGCATGTTAATTAATTAATTTATTTTCTCTCCACATGCTTATTTTTAGCTTAGTCTTACAACAAATGTGTCGGGATCATCATTCCCGTTACCAATCCTCGAGGGGGCTCTGGTGCTAGTACTTCGGGATAGCACTATCCATGACACCACCCAGGAGCTCACAACCCCAAAACACAATGCGGTGTAAAGGGGTGCTCCAAGCAAGCTCAAGCTCTTGCTCTGACACTATAGGTAGAGCACCGTCCAAGACAGTTGAGCTGCTAAAATGTGCTTTAATGCTCCATCTAAAGATATGAAATATAGATATGGAGCAGCGCCGAGGCGGTAACATGTTGTCATCACGTCCTCAAAGGAGGCATTTTCCTCCTTCTCGGTGGTGGGAACTCAAACCAATGATCCGCTTCAGACTTTTACTAAGTCCAAACAAGGGGGTTTTTTAAATTTTAAGTTGTTTTTAAGTGTTGGCTTGTGTGTGAAAATTGACACAAGAAGTTCCTCAAGAAATGCAAGTTTTTGAATCAGAGACTAAGTCAAATACTTTCCACATTACAAAATAGGATCAAGTCACCTGAACTATCATGAGTTCAGGTGGAATTTTAGAGAAGGATATCTGATTTAGTCTAAAAATAGACCCTGAAATTCTAATGATCAGATTTGCATCCTCATCCCTAGTTTGTTAAAGATTAAATCCCATTTTACCCAAAAGTGAATTTTTTCAACTTTAGTCCTGATTTCAAAATTTTTCCTCAAAAAGTTTCCAACATTTTTATTTTTTTGGGTATGCAAGCAGGAAATAAACAAAAGAAAAATGCATGTTTTTAGGTTTTGAAAATCCTAAATCGATCGTCAAATTTTAAAAACACCCCCATGCTTAAGATATGCCATTTCCTTATGCATTAGGAGGGAAAAGGGATCACCTTAGTGAAGAACGATCAAGTTTAGGATGATCAAAACCTGGAAAAAGAAGAAAAAGGAAAGCAGGAACAAATGATGGGTTACCACCCATCCCGTGCTATCTTTTACGCCATTCAGCCGGGCGTTGTGTGCATTAGTGATCAAGGGTGGCTGGGTCAGTAAAATTAAAAGATTCAGAAGGAAGGTTAGGCGTATGATCAAAATTGGGCTTTAAACATTGGTCGTTGACTTGAAAGGTCAAATTAGTTTTTGAATCAAAAAGATCAACAGCGTCGTATGGATATGTTTTGTGGACAATAAAGGGGCCGATCCATTTTGATTTTAATTTTCCAGGAAGAAAACGTAATCTTACATCGAAAAGCCAAACACGTTGATTAACATCAAAGTGTTTCCGAACAAGATATTTATCGTGAAATTTCTTTGTTCGATCTTTATAAATCCTCGCATTTTCATAGAAAAAATTATGTAATTCTTCTAATTCAGTTAATTGTAATTTTCTATGGGTACCGGCGTCAGATAAATCCATGTTGAGTTGTTTTATTGCCCAAAAAGCCCTATGTTCTAACTCTACCGGGAGATGGCATGCCTTCCCAAAAATCAGATGGAAGGGAGACATGCCGAGTAGGGTTTTAAAAGTGGTACGGTAGGCCCATAAAGCGTCATCTAATTTGGTGGACCAATCTTTACGGTCGGGCCTAACCATCTTTTGTAAAATATTTTTAATTTCCCAGTTAGAAACTTCAGCCTGGCCATTTGTTTGGGGGTGATAAGGTGTGGAAATTTTATGATTAACCCCATATTTAGAAAGAAGGCGACGGAATTGTGAGTGGGTGAAATGTGAGCCTCTGTCACTGATAATGGCTTTTGGTATGCTGAATCTTGAGAAAATATTTTTCTTAAGAAATTCGACAACCACACGGTGATCATTAGTGTGGGTGGGCATTGCTTCTATCCATTTAGAAACATAGTCAACTGTGACTAATATATATAAATACCCACTAGAGTTGATGAACTGTCCCATGAAGTCAATGCCCCAAACATCAAAAATTTCAACCTCTAAAATAGGATTAAGGGGCATCATATCCTTCCAAGTCATGTTGCCGATGCTCTGGCAACGCACACAGGACCGAACAAAGTCATGAGCATCTTTGTGCAAGCTGGGCCAATAAAATCCCGCATTAAGGATTTTAGCTATAGTTTTCTTGCCCGAAAAATGTCCACCACAGGCCATTGAGTGACAATGTGTCAAAATATCATGGATTTCGGAATCAGGTGCACATCGTCGAATGACTTGATCGGCACAAATGCGGAAAAGGTCGGGCTCCTCCCAAAAATAATATTTAATATCAGCAAAGAACTTATCCCATTTTGTTTTTGGCTAATCAATGGGGATTCATTTTGTTGCTATGTAGTTTGCGATGGGCGCAAACCAAGGGAGGATAGTAGCAGCTAAAATGCTTTCATCGGGGAACAGATCTGGTGGGGTCATTATGTCATTCATCATAAGACGAGAGAGATGGTCGACCACTACATTGTGTAATCCCACCTTATCCTTGATTTCCAGTTCAAATTTTTGGAGCAGCAGAATCCAATGGATAAGGCGGGGTTTCGCATCTTTCTTTGTCAGCAAATATTTAATTGCTGAGTGGTCGGTATATACAGTGACATGTGACCCCAACAGATAAGATATAAATTTTTCTAAGGCAAGTACAATGGCAAGAAGTTCCTTTTCAGTAACCGTGTAATTCCATTGTGCATCATCAAGGGTTTTGCTAGCATAATAGATCACAACGGGCTTCTTGCCAATTCTTTGCCCTAGAACTGCCCCTACAGCAAAATATGAGGCATCTGTCATTAATTCAAAGGGACTATTCCAATCAAGTCCTTGTAATATTGGTGTCTCAATAACTTCTTTCTTCAACCTCAAAAAACTCTCCAGGCACTTATCATTAAAATCAAATGGCTGGTCTTTAGTGAGAAGTTGACTTAAGGGCTTGGAGATTTGGGAAAAATTTTGTATAAATAGATGGTAGAAACCCACATGACCCAAAAAGGATCTAATCTGTTTGACAGTAGTGGGCTGTGGGAGCTTAGATATAGCATCTATTTTTGCTTTATCTACCGCGATTCCTTGTTCTGAAATAACATGGCCCGAGACAATACCTTTTTGGACCATGAAATGACTTTTTTCCCAACTGAGGACCAGATTAACTTCTATGCATTTTTGGAGAGTTCTTTCAAGGTTTTTGAGACAATGGTCAAAAGAATCTTCAAAAATAGAGAAGTCATCCATAAAGACTTCTAAACATTCACCTACCAGGTCTGAAAAAATTGCAAGCATGCACCTTTGAAAAGTCACAGGTGCGTTGCAAAGATCGAAGGGCATCCTTCGGAAAGCAAAGGTTCCGAAGGTGTAGGTGAAAGTTGTTTTGTCCTGGTCCTCAAGATGAACTGCTACCTGATTATAGCCGGAATAACCATCCAGAAAATAGTAAAAATCCCATCCGGCTAACCGCTCCAAGATTTGATCAATAAAGGGGAGCGAGAAGTGGTCCTTCTTGGTGGCGGTGTTTAATTTTCGGTAATCAATAAACACGTGCCAAGAAGAAGCAGTTTGAGTGGCTACATTCTCCCCATTATCATTAGTGACAACTGTTAGTCTAACCTTTTTGGGCACAACTTGTGTTGGACTAACCCAGGATTTGTCATAAATGGGGTAGATGATATCAGCATCCAGCCACTTAGAAGGGAAACTCATGGTCATCTACTACGCTAACAAGACACTTGATGAGGCTCAGTGTAACTACACAATTACCAGGAAAGAGCTAATAGCCATAGTATTTGCCTTAGGGAAATTCAAATTGTATCTTTTGGGTTCCCATGTTATCATATACTCAAATCACACAGCAGTGAGGCACCTCCTTGTGAAGAAGGATGCGAAACCTCGACTAATCTGCTGGATCTTGCTGTTGCAAGATTTCAATCTCGAGATTCGCGATAAAATGGGAAAGCAAAACATGGTTGCTGATCACTTATCCTGCCTTCCTTCTAACATTATTGACCCTTCTGGACCCATCACTGAGCAGTTTCCTAATGAGCACCTCCTGACTATTAGTGTGGGACTTCCTTGGTTTGTTAATTTGGTGAACTACTTGGCATCACGTCAGATCCTGTCTGATTGGCTGAAGGCCAAGAAGGACAAATTGCTTTCTAATGCCAAGTACTACATCTGGGAAGACCCATACCTCTTCTGCATTGGTGCTGATCAGATCAGCAGACGGTGCATCCCAAAAGTGGAAATTCAGGACATTTTATCCTTCTGCCATGACAGGCCTATGGCGGACACTTCTCCGAACATAAAATCACAGCAAAAGTCCTCCAGTGTGACTTTTACTGGCTCATGATTTTCAAGGATGCATACGATCACTTTAAGGCATGCACTCAATACTAGACCTTGGGAAACATGAGCCACCGCGATATGATGCCTTTACAGCTGAATCTCATATGCTAAATCTTCGATATCTGGGGGATTGATTTCATGGGACCCTTCCCTATCTCGACAGCTTCAAGTACATTCTTCTCGCTGTTGATTACGTGTCCAAATGGATTGAAGCAATCTAAACCTGAACAAACTATCATAAAGTGGTAATCAAATTCATTCATCAGAACATCTTTTCATGATTTGGTATCTCACATGCCATTATCATTGATGGAGGGACCCATTTCATGAATGCTCAGTTCAGATCACTGATGACCAAGTACGGGGTGTCACACCAAATCTCTACTCTTTATCATCCCCAAACCAATGATCTAGTGAGCTATCAAATCGGGAGATGAAGAAAATCCTTCAGGTCATGGTACTACCTGACAGGAAGGATTGGTCATCCCAACTTCTGGAAGCCTTGTGGGCCTATAGGACTGCCCACAAGACCTAATTGGGCATGTCTCCATTCAGATTGGTGTGTCGGAAGGCATGTCACCTCCTCGTTGAGTTGGAGCACAAAGGCTATTGGGCTATACAGAAGTGTAATCTAGATCTTTCTAAGGTAGGAACCCATACAAAGCTTCAAATGAGCGAGATCGATGAACTATGTAATGATGCATACGAGAACTCGCGAATTTACAAAGAGCGGGTTAAGGCCTTTCACGACAAGCACATATCCAGAAAGATCTTTCACCCTGGTCAGAAAGTCCTACTCTTTGATGCCAAACTAAAACTCTTCCCGAGCAAACATAGATCAAAATGGATTGGACCATATCTTATCCGATAGATTTTTGGAAATGTAGCCATTGAAATCAGTCAACCCAACCTTGATTCTAAACCTTTTGTTGTGAATGGCCAGCGACTTAAGCCATTCATTGAACTCACCGATACAAACTTGGTTGGGGTATCTTTTGATCTCCATTCTCCCTGAGCATATTGCGCCCAACTGATGGCGTTAAACTCAACGCTTAATGGGAGGCAACCCATCATCATTTTGAAAATCCTGAAACCCTTCTTGACACATCCCATGCTGAACTCATATTGCACTTTAGGGTTCGTCCATTAGAACAATCAACCCCACCTCTGGTACCCGTACCAGAGCTTGAAATCATTCGCAACAGTCATCCCAACCCGTCCACCCACCCAAAACCTGTTCTAATGTATGATCTAAGCTGAATTCGAACCCACCAAATTTATAACGAAGACAGGATATTGAAGTGCAAAATGCTGTGAAAATCACTTCACATGAAAGGGTTTCATAAAAAAAATACATGTTCCAAGAAACCAAAAAAATAAAAAAATTTAAGAAAAAAGAAAAAAAATGTAGAAGGGAGGAAGTTTTGAAAGATCAACTTGCATATCATTTTTGAAGGGGAGGTGATATAAATGTCAAAATTGAGCAACAATTTGAAATAAAAGGAGGCAGTCATTAGTAAAAGATTAAGAAATCTACTTAGTTCTAGGCCAAATAAAAAAGAAAGAAATAAGAGATAAAAACTGCTAAGAGACAAAAGAGATTAGTATGAATGCTGATCTTAGGCCTCTTGGGCTTGTGTTTAGGATTAAAAATTCATGTATCCATTAAGATCTGGATAGTCTTCAAGAGGTTGGGGAAAATGCAAAGCTTAAGTATTAGGTCTAAGGCTTAGGGATTATTCGGCCTCGTTAATTGACCTCTGGTTTGCAGGACTCAGTAACTTAAGCACCCTAATCCACACACAGTCTGGTTCAGTGCGCTTAATTATCAAAATCACGCAAAAATGTTAATTCTGTTCTGAAAAGCTACCTAGAATAGGAGCGACTGATCAACACAAGTTGATTTGGAAGAGTTCTTGGTGTGGAGAGGCGGGAAATTCCCCTCGAAGATGTGCAATAACATATCGTCTCCTCGGTGCTTGTCTCCTAGGATATCTAAATATCCTACCTGGGGCACGTAAGCACCATGTGCTAGTTCAGGTTCCCTGGGAAAAATTATCTTGGAATGTCGATTACTAGGGCCTGAATTTAGCTACAGAATGCCATGGGCGGCACTATCTTGAAGTGCCGAAAGCCAGGGTTCTAGGGGTTGCCATGGGTGGTGCTATCTAAAGCATCAATTGCCAGTTGCCCTGTGAGGATTGATGGTCGGAGCCAGGAATCCGATACAGACTGTGTGGTAAAGCTAATCCGAAGCTAGAATTAAAGAAAGCAAAGAGAGAGAAAACTCTCCAAAAATAAAAAAATCTTCTATCTCTCTCTTACAAAAATGCACTGCAAACTGAACTAGGACTAAACATATTTTAAGTACAGGTGCTTTAACCGTGGAGTTCAACAAACCTTAGGTTAGTTCTAGTGGGCCTTAGGAACTTTTGCGGCGGACTGAGGATAGAGCTGGCCAGGTCCAGATCTTGGTGGGTACTTGAGTGCCTCTAGGCCTACTATTAACATTTCAAACTAATCTACAAAAGAAAGCACCCATCAGAAATTTGAGCATAAAAAGGCATGGTCTAGAATTTAAGTTAATTCCATGAGATTTTACTAAGGGACTCGCAAATTCAAGGTATGGGGGTACGATGAGAACACCATCATGAGCCATAACTAGCTTAGTTTGGTCTGATTAAGTCAATAAAAGCTCCTACATATCCATCAGAAGGTCTTAAGGGCATAAAACATTGATTTGAGAAGAAGACAAGAATACAGGGTTATTTCTGCAAATTCTATCACAAAAACTGAATAACTACAGGTTCTCTCAAGGGTTAAACAAAGGTTAAATGGTCTTAAGAGCCTAATAAGTGGGTTAGAATAGGACATAAAAGGTTTTCATGCATTACAGGAATTAATGGACATCTGAAACCCTAAATGTAGACCCACTTAATTAACTGAGGTTCTGGTTAGGATAAAATTCACCTAAACTCTCTAAAAATAGTATAAAAATATTCTCTATGGTTTGGTACCTTCAATTTGAACATTGGAACCCATCTTGACCTAAAATAGAGTCTGAGACAGACATTTGTCCTAATTTGGGTAATTATGCAAATTACCCAGTCAAACTAGGTCAAAACTAAAATCCAACTTCACCATTGGATTCCTTAGGTTCAAATTAGGTTTGTACCAAAATTTGGGCCCAATCTGAGATTATTTCAACCTAGTTTGCACTTGGGTCCAAGTCTGATTTCCTTTATTCCACATGGGCCCTTAGCTTTTAAATTTCTTACATAAAGTTCCCTATATTTATCATCATTTTCTTCAAATAGGTCGTTGTCGCCATGAAATCCTAATTTTACAACTTTGGCGAGCTTGTTTTGGCGTGTTCTCCTCGATTCCTTGACGAATGCCTCTCAGATTTGAAAGGGAAGTTCGTCAAGGAATTCTCTTACTTTTGAGCCAAATCTTAAGCCCTAAAACCTTCCCAATCTCTCATGCGAACACAAGTGAGATTCAGGTATATTTTCAATTTCTATCTCTTGCAAGCTTTCCTATCTTGGGAAGCTTGCTTCCCAAGCTCAAAACACCTTCCAGAGGCCTATAAAAGACCCTCAGATCAGACCGAAGATCCCAAGCTTGATTTTGGCCTCGAACTCCCTCAATTCCTCCCTCCTAATCCAGACAAAAAGCTCCTCAAGCTCCAACGACCTCCTCCATCTTCATCCTTTGTCTGACTGCAATACCGGCGATAGATCCTCCTTCCCTACCTTCCTTTGCGTTCTGCCATGCCAATGGGCACCTCCGTCTCTGTCATCATCACCGTCCCCCTCTATTGGAGTGTCTTCTTCCCCAATGTCGGTCTACCAACACCAGCGTCGTTCCTCCCCTTTCGTTCATTATATTAGGGCTAGTTTAGCATCTTTAGGTCCCTAGTTTAGTTTCCTATTCGAAAATCCCAAAAATAACCCTCGACACCATCGCAAACTACCTTCGTCACCACCTTGGGCCACATCATCGGTGAGGGTTTCCACTCGCTTCACACACTTAAACCCCTCGTCAACCGGTCCAAAACCTTAGCCGTACTCCCCTCATCTAACGCCCTAACCTATCACACTCCATCGTCCACCCAAAATGCCCACTGAGTAACCCACCTTCATGCACACCAACTCCGTCACCGTCTGGCCACCTTAGCCACTCTCACTCCACGCTGCACCCACACCATGTTCGCCATCTCACAGCGATCTTGCCAAACGTTTTTGACTGGGCCAAAAGCCTGTTCTTGTGTTTTCAGGTGTCGGGTCTTCACCCACCATTAATGAGGAACTTGAGCTTGCTTCAAGCTTGCTCTAGCACCTGCAAGCCCCAGGTAGAAGTCCTAGGCGCAGCGAGATTCCACCAAGAACACAAACCAGGGACCAATTTGGCCCCTTGACTGGGCCTTTGACTGGAATTAGACAAACAACAGTTGTGGCTAGTGCGAAGAGGAAGCATGGGACTTTAGTCCCACCTTGGAAGCTGACAGACGCGGGACATGGCTTAAATTGATTTTTATCATATAGGCTTATCGCCTCAACTGAACACAGGAGGTGTGGTCCCCACATGCCCCTTCGCCTGTGCATCACCCGTGACCCATCACCTTCAGGCCTGGTGCAGACCCGACCCTCCTAACCTACGCACTCGCTCACCACCCACTGCTGGTGAGCCTAGTCCTAGGCTTGCTCTACCCGAATATCCGATAACCCAGTCTGTGGCCTTGGGAAGGCAAGCAAGCAGATCCCAGAGAGAAAAAGAGAGAGTGAGAGCATTGGGGTAGGGGGGTTTTGCTCTGAGGTTCAACAACTGATACTTAGCCATTTAAGGAACCCTTCCCCTTATGCGAGAAGAGAGACACAGAAGAGCAGCCAAAGAGAAGGGAAGGAAGAAGGAGAGGAAGCCAAGGAGGAGAAAGAAGAGAGGAAGCCAGAGAAGAGGAAGAAGGAGAAGAAGGCACAGAAGAAGAAGGGCTAAAGCAAACAAAAGAAGAAGACTCTAAGATTCAGCAGAAGTGCACAGTGCACTTATCCTACGTGGATTTAGATTGGTTAGTACTATTGAAATATTTGATATAATTGTAAGGGGTAATTGGTTATTCAAATCACCATTTTACCCCATTCTTTTTGCACTATTTAACATATGCTTTCATTCACATATCATTACTGCTTGGAATTCTATTATAAATTGCTCATATATTTACTTGAATTGCAATCTTGATAATCATTTTGCTAATTGCTCTCCGTGTTCGACCTCGGACTTCATTTCTGATATTCGAGTTATAAAATTTATTTGTTTTTCGCACTGATTCGAACTATACTACAATGCGATGATTTTAAAACCTGCTTCAGAGCGACTAACAGAGCCTTAACTCCTGTTATTATTTGCCTTAGGTAACATCTTCTCTTAGCTATTTTTGTTTCCAATGAGGACATTGTTTGAACCAGGTATGCGGGGATTGGACCTGAGGCATCTGTTTATAGCGTGTCTACATTTTGCATTCATGCATCCATATTACATTCAAAAAAAAAAATTTATTATGCTTAACGGGCTGGGCTTTGCATCTTTAGGCATGGGACCAAGACTTTAGGTTTACCTAAGCTGACTCCAGGTATCTAATTATAAGAGCTAGGGTTGAACTACTGACTTTAGAACTTTAGGTCCATTTGGACTTAAAAACTTAAGTAGGAGTTAAGTTGCGGACCATTCCTCAAGAGGTTGTTGAAGGAAAACTAGGGATTGAGTTAAAGGTTGGGTAGTACCTGGTGTCTTTTTCTACCTTTTGGTTTACAAGTCCTCATAACCTAAGCATCCACATTTCACACACACTTGGTCTTGTGTAAATAGTCATCACCATAATTCATTTCTTGAAGAAACTATGGTTCTCTTAGTTCTGACTTAGGAGAAGCTTGAAAACACAATTTGATTGGAAGAGTTCTTGCTGCAGGAGAGGTGGAGTATATACTCACCTTGAGGATGCGATGATAACATGTCACCTCCTCGATTCTTGTCTCTAGGGATATCTATCCTACTAGGGGCATGTAAGCGCAATGTGCGGTTCAGGTACCTTGGGTGGCACTATCTCAAAGTGCCGATGGCCACAGGCCTAAATTTGCTTAATAAATCCATGGGCAATACTATCTCAAGGTGTCAATTGCCAGGAGTTCTTAGCGTCACTATGGGCAGTGCTATCTCGAAGCATCGAAAGCTAGGCACCCTTCAAGGTTTGGTGATGGAAACAATGAATCCGACACAGACCGTGTTGATAGTTGATCACAGGTTAGAATTAGAGGAATAAAAAAAAAAAAACCTCAAATAAATCATACCAATGCACATGCACGGATGCTTTAATCTCTGGGATCAATAAACCCTAGGGTAGAGTTAGAAATCAAGGAAACCTATGCCTGCAACTCGTTCTTAGCTGACCTAGTCTGTAACTCAACAACTACTTGGGTACCTTATGATCTAAGGTTAAATGGTTCAACTAAATTTCTATGAAAAGGTCAATTGAGTTAGCTTGGATAACTTGGAGTGTTAAGTCATGCTTGAATTTGCTAAGGACTAGCAAAATCTAGGCATGGGTGTATTTGATTATACCATATTTGTGGGCTATTTAGGTATTTAAGTTCCTAGACATTAAGTTAATTTTAACATTTAGATAGCATATATTAGGATGTAAATAAATTAATTCATATTTTTAGCTTAATGGCATAATTCATGTGTGGCATTCATAGCTAAATGCATTTAGAATTAACTTAGAATTGCATGCATTTGATTAGTAACAAATTTGGTGCATTACATGCATTATTTTAATTAACATAGAAATTAAGGATTTGTGTATAAATAATCCTAATATTTTATTATTTTATTATTCTTCTTCTTCCGCAGGAACGACTTTGCTTCCTTCTCCTGCGGCCATTCACTCCAGCCACAGCTACGAGCATTCCTCCTCAATGAAAAGTGGATCTGAAGCCTTCAATGCTCACGCTCCATTTCAAATCCATGCAGCCACAGCTACAAAGGTGGAGAGTTTGCCATGTGGAGGAGGCCACCACCCTCACTCCATCATTGTGCAGAGCTTCAAGCTCTTCCGTCTCACCACCGCTGGCCTCTACCGCGGCGAGAGCTTTGCCATTGTGGACGTGCGGGGTGACAGCCTGCACTGTCATCTGCAGATCCTCACATCACCATGCGTGTGCGTCTCTGACGGCCATGCAACCATCTCAGTCAACTCCACCTCTACCTCCATGCTCCACTTGCACCTTCATCTTTCTCGTCAGTTAAGTCATTTGGGAATGTTCCCAGATGTCTAAAGTATCTACAGCAACCACCTTCACACCTCCTCTCACCCTGGGCGCACTTGTCCAGGCCCTTTTTCATGGTCACCACCACCACCAACATGTCCATCTTCTTCTTCTTCTTCCTCGTCCTCAAATTATCTTCCACCAACAAACCCAACATCTTCAACCACCAACAAACCCACCAACCGCGACCTTCATTCGCACCTCCTCGTTGCCTCAACAGTCACTGTGCCCACCGCCAGCCTTACGTACACCTTCATGTGCAATGGTCACGGCCAGCAACGTGCTCCTCACCTCATCGCACCTCCGCCTACACTCCACAGACCACGCTCCTTCAGTATCTCCCCCTCACGTGCCTGCGTGGCCTACGTGCCTCCTCGCTTTCGGCCCACGCACGTGTGTGACCCTCCAGCAGCGCTGCGCCCCCTCATCTTCGGGCACAGAAGCAGCAACAATAGCCACCACTATCGCACCTCTCCTCTGTACGGCTGGCTCCAACCATGCCGCGACTCGCCGTCGCCACCACCGTAAAGGCCTCACTCCACTTGACCTCCAGCGAGTTCCTCTCCTCCTACCATCACTCCCTCTCATGCGTAAGATCAAGAGAAGAAATCCCCTATTTTTGCACAGTAAAGTTCCCATTTCTTATTACATTTACATGCCTTTGTCGGATTTTAAGATTTATGATATTAGTATTATATGATGGCCATTTTGTGAAGAGAACCTTCCTCCTTTCCTTAATTGATTTATTAGCATATGTGAGCCCTATATGCCTCATTTAAGAGGGATTTTGGCATTGACTTTCTGCAATTCCAATTGTGAACATTGGTTTCTCAATTTTTGCGATTTTAACAAGCACGTTCCTCCTTGTGGACACGACTCGCTCCTTCGTGAGTGGTTTATTTAATTAGTTTTGATTCATGTTATTCGCCATTCTATTTCTATACTGCAATGATCTTGATTTATATTTTCAAAAACTAAAATAATGCGGTCACTAACCTAATTGGAGGAATGGGGAGGATGGTGCCGGTTGTGGTATGGCCGGTGCCGTGGAAGGTGAAGACTCCGATGGGTGAAGCACCAATGAGGAGTGGGCTTAGGCAATGCTCGCTGGTATTGCAACACACGGAAGAAGTTGAGGAAGGAGAATCCACTCGCTTTGGTCTGTGAGAGCGGACGAGGAAGGTGATCAGAGAAGGTCACGGGAGTTGGTGGAGATGAAGGTTGGGGAGAAGGGAAGAAGAGGGAACTGGCCTCCAAACCAAGCTTAGGAGGTAAGGCATGCATCCAGGGTTCTTTTATAGTCCCTAAGGAGGGGTTCTAAGCTTGAAAACCAAGCTTGTAACTCCATGATTTTTGCAAGTAGGACATGTGGATTCAAGGAGTTTGCATGAGCTCCATGAAGGAATTTGGAAGGTAGTAGGTCCAAATTGAAGAGGAACTCGTCGTGAATCTTCCTTCCAATTTTAGAAGGGCTTGGCCCTGAAATCAAGGAGTATTCCCTGATTGAAGGTCACCGGCGATGGGTTTAGGAGTTTGAAGGTACAGGTGACCTATTGGTGAAGAAGATGATGAGGTTAGGGGGGTATTTGCAACATATTTTTAAAATTAGGGGTTTAAGTGAGAGAAGAAGAATCAGACTGGACCAAAATGCAAACTAGGTCAATATGATCTATGATTAGTCCTAAATTTTTGTACAAATTGAATTTGGACCTAAGGAATCTGATGGTGAAGTTAGATTTAGGTTTTGACCAAGTTTGACTGGGTAATTTGCGTAGAAACCTAAATTAGGGCAACTGTCTATCTGAGACTCTATTTTAGGTGAAAATGGGTTTCAATGGTCAAAGCAAGCATAACAAACCTTATAGAACATTTTTATATGAATTTTATCCTAACCACAACCTTAGTTATTTAAGCAGGTCTATTTTTAGGATTTCAGATGTCCATTAATTCTCGAAATGCGTGAAAATCCATTTTGTTCTACATGAACCCACTTATTAGACATTAGTGACCATATGACCTTAATAAACCCCTGAAATACCCCATGGTTATTCTGTATTGAGGATATTCTGTTAAAATTGTAGATTTACCCCTATTTTCATGTTTATCTCTCAGAAAGGATGTGCAATGAATTACGGTCTTCTTAGCAGTTATATAGGAGCATTTATCAATGGATAATGATTAATTAAAGCTAGATATGACTGATGATGACAATATCATTAAATATATTATTTGGAAAAATTTTGATATCAATCAACACATTTGGCTTTTCGACTCCAGATTACAAATTTTTTCAGGAAAACTCAAATCCAAATGGATCGACCCGTTTATTGTCCTTAAAACTTATCCATACAACGCTATTGATCTTTTAGATCGCAAACTTTTCAAGTCAACCACCAGCGTTTAAAGTCCTATCTAGATAATACTTCGAATCTCCCATCAGACACTATTGATTTAACCGACTTACCCTCTACTGACCATTGATGCAATTCAAGCCCAACTGAATGATGTAAAACATAGCACTGGATGGGAGGTAACCCATCGTCTTTCTCGCTTTTCATTTTTATTTTCTTCATAGGTTTTGACTACCTAGATTTTGACCACCTTCACCAAGGTAATCTCTTTTCCCTCCCTACTACATGCGGACATGCCATATTTTTAGCATGGGGGGGTGTTTTTAAAGTTGGACGATCAAATCAGGATTTTCAAAATCCAAAAACATTCAATTTTGTTGTTTCATTTTTCTACATGCAAACACAAAAAAAATAAAAATAAAACTAAAAATAAAAATGTTGAAAACTTTTTGAGGAAAATTTGAAATCGGGACCAAGGTTGAAGGTTTCATTTTAAGGCACTGTGAGATTTAATCTTTAACAAACTAGGGATAAGGATATGGATCTCATTATTAGAATCTATGGGTCTATTTTTAGGCTAGATCAAGTACCCTTATTTAAATTTCGCCTAAACTCATGATGGTTTAGGTGACTTGGTTTCCTTTTTTGACCTGGAAATTACTGGTTTAGTTTTTGATCCAAAAACTTGCATCTCTTGTAAAATTCTTGTGTCAAATCTCACACACAATCCAACACCTAAAAGACATTTAGAAATTACAAAAACCCCTTGTTTGGCCTTAGTGAAACCCGAAGCAGATCATTCATTTGAGTTCCTACTGCTGAGAAGGAGGAAAATGCTACCTTTGAGTATGCAATGTCAGCATGTTACCGCCTTAGCACTGCACTATATCTATATCTCATATCTTTAGATGGAGCATTAAGGTGCAATTTTACAACTTAGGTGTCTTGGATGGTGCTCTATCCGCAGTTTCAGAGCAAGAGCTTGAGTTTGCTTAGAGCACCCCTTTACACTGCATTGTGTTTTGGGGTTGTGAGCTCCTGCGTGGTGTCTTAGATAGTACTATCTTGAAGTGCTAGCACCAAAGCCCCCTTGAGGATTGGTAATGGGAATGATGATCTCGACACATCAATTGTAGGATTAAGATAAGGATAAGCATGGGGGAGATTAAAAAAAAAATGTTTTAAACAAGTACATGACCTTATAAATGTTGGCATTCACAAGCACAGACACAAAATTTTAAAGGATTATGCAAGTTGCGAATTGGAATCAAGAGCCAAGGAAATCCTAACTGCAAAATGGTTTTGAGTCATTTGAATTAACAATGAGTTAATTTGAAAATTTTTGGAGGATACATTGATCTCGATTGATATAGACACATTTATTTAGGTTAAAATGTCTAATCATGCATGTTCCTAGGCTTAGATTTGCATTTCATGTTATAGATAATTCATAGCATGCATCATTCTGCATTTAGAGTAGTTGTATATAATTTAGGTTAATTGTGCCCTTTTTATGGTCAGGAGAGAAGTGGATTTATTTCAGGGCCTTGGATGGACGATCAGACCATATGGATCTGATCAAGATGACGATCGGAGGCTAACGCCTCCGAAATCATCTAGATCAGAGTCCCATAGCATCATATGAAGTCTGAGGAAGATCAATGGCTAGGAGGGTAATGCGACATCTTTACGGGCTTTGGATAAAAAATCCGACTGTACGGATGGATCTGGAGCAACGATCGCAGTCTGGAAACATGAAAATCAACTCGATCTAAGCACCATGGCACCCTCTGTAATAGAAAGAAGTATGGACTGCCTAGATGGCGCCATGTGGCACCATCTTGGCCCCCCAACATCAACCAACAATCCCAGCATCGCCTCCTCATCATCGTTGATCTCGCTCCACGGCCGTTGGATCAAGATCCAACGGCTCAGGATTCATCTCCACCGTGTGCCTTAAGACGTCCATGCAATGATCTTGACATCTTGGCATGTTGGTTGGAGAAATGCACTCCCAAGGAGGGGCGTAGGTTCGAATCCCTGCAAGCCCCCCAATTCCTCAATTCAGCTGGTGCCCAATGCAGCCAGCGCATGCAGCAGCAGCAGTGCCCACGCACAACGGCAGCGTAGTGGCCGCGCACAGCACAGCGCCAGCATGCGAACGCACGCGCGCTTGACAAAGAGCGCGATGCACGTGCCAGTGGAGCATGAGCAGCAGGGATACGTGCAAATCTTCAGCGACGCGGGCCTTTAGTGACGCTTGCAGCTGTCACTAATGACTCATGCATGCCAGTAAACCAATTGAAGACGTGGATCTTCAACTACAGAAAGGGCGGAATTGTAGCGACATTTATGTATGCCAGTAATGACCCAGATGCGAATTTGTTCTTCCTTCTCCACGATAAAAGGACCAACCCGCCAACACTCCAAACCATCTCTTCCATAATTTCTCTCACCACGTCCAAGGCTTTAGAGAGAGCTTGTCCTAAGCCTGGGATGCTCCTCTAGAGTAGAAAATCAAATAGTTTTCCCTCCCCTCATCCCCATTCGTGGAGCATTCCGTGTTCGTCCTCTCACAACCCTTCGAGAAGAAGATCCTCGCCGCGACTCCATCCTGCCCTACCCTCCGTCCTCCGGCTCCATCCCATTCATCCCGCTTCTCACCACCTTCTTCCAAGCGATGTCAAAGTGAGTCATCCTCTGAGCGACCGTCAAGGGGAATTTCTCTCACCTCATTTTATCTTTTTACGCTTTCGTAGTATAGATTTTTCGCTTTCGTAGTGCAACAAACAATCATTTATAAATAGATGATTGTTTCTCTCTCTTTCTCTCTCTCTCTCTTATATTATTGCAAGTAGATTAGCTAGAAGTCAATGACCTGATCTCTTGCTTGCTAAAAGCTAAAAAAAATTAGAAAAGATAAAAATGACCAAAAACAAATAAAAGTGAAGCGCGGATTTTTATAAAATAAAACATTTGCCTCCTCGTGTTTGACCTAGGACTCACTTTTCGAGTTTCGGTTATAAATTTATCTGATAGATGTGTTTTGCGAGCTATGACGACAGGTCCTCTAAAACCCCGATTTCATTTCACGAAGTGCACCCCGATCACTGATTCATCTAACTTTTGGATCCGAAAAATAAATCCCATTGTTTATCTCTAATAAATCCCATGCCTCTCATGTTTTAACCAACCAAGGCCTCGTAATCTCCTACTCAAAAGTAAAAATGATTAGTTTTCCCCAAAAATCCATTTTGTAAAAATTAGTTTTGTTAAGAGACTAACAAGAAATAAGCATGGGAGTGTGATAAACACCAGTCTATCATCATTCTTATGCCTTAAAACAAACGTAGCTCTTAGGATTTTAACTTCGTAAATGGGTTTTTGGGCTACATTTTGGAATCACTTAGGTTAAGCATGCATTGCATTAATTTTGTGCTTTTGACATGTGTACTTGAGCGTTAGAGATGATCAGATAGCCAGACTTGTAAAACCCTAACAATCAGGAAGGTAGTAGGGGAAGAGGAAGCTCAATCCAACTGGTACTTAGCTAGATCCTGCTCATCATAGCTAGATACCAGTTCACCTGGGTTAGGGTTAGCTCCATTCAGCTCATCTTGACTGAGTGGTAGCCTACGACAGCTCATCTTAGCTCAACCTAGCTCAAGTCAGCCCAGATCCAGCTCAACTTAGTTGAGGCTAGCTCATCTCAGCTCCAACCAGTTCACTAGGAGCTCTAGCTAGCTCAACTAAGTTGACAAGAGTTCACCTCTGCTCAAGTTCAGCTCTCCCCAGCTCTACTCAGCTCATGGTAGTTGAACTCCCTCTAGCTCAGCTACTACTTATCAACTTAGTATCTAAGCTAGCTCAGGAGTTCCCATCAGAAGTAGGTCCAGCTCAATCCAGCTTCAAACAAGTTGATGCCAACTCAACTTAGCTCAACTACTCAAGCTTAGCTGCTAGCAGAAGAACTAGCTAGCTAAGCTATGTAATTGAGTCCTCATGAAGGCCTCTTCAGCAAGTTCAGCTCTAGTGCATCATCAGTTTAGCTCTAGATAGTTCTTCCTCAGCTCCTCTTCCTTAAATCCTATCTCCATCCTACCTCCTCCTCTACTAACCTACTAGCTAAGCTAGCTTAATGAGCTTAGCTCAAAGGCCCTCCACATGGCTGACCACATTCACCAAAAATCACCTCAACCTCATCCCCTTTTTGGCACCAACCCTAACCAACCACCATCCCCTTCACACCTCTTCCTTTTGGCACCAAAAAGAAGCACCCTTCCTCCACATAACTACCATTAACCACCACCCTAAGTTGGCGCCAAAACCACCTACCTACATCACTTCAAAATGGTGCCAACTTTAACCCTATCACCACCATACACCTATCCCCATGAAGCCATCCACACCCTACACCTAACCCCTTTCTAGAAGGCCATGTTGGCACCAATCATAAGCACCCCTCCACCACTATAACTACCTATTAACCCACCTAGAGTTGCCGCCAACATACTCTACCGACACTACCCAAAGTTGCCACCAACTCTCCCTTACACATCCATCCTTCATCTACCCACTTGATCCATCTTAACCCTCCATCTTAGGCACCAACTTAAACCCCTTCTAGAACCTAGGGTTGGCACCACCCACCTCCTTAACCTCATCTCCATACACTTCTTAAGTTGGCGCCAACCCACCTTAGCCTTCCATTTCCTAACCACCACCATTTAATCTAATCCTAGCCATACAACACACCCAACCAATCCTTAACCCTAGTTCCCATCTAGGGTTGGTGCCAAGCACCAAGCACCCCTCCATTTTGGCACCACTCATTATCATCCCTAGGATCTCCTTACCATCCCCTATGATCCATCCTAACCATTCATCCCTTAACCACACCTACACCCCTACCACTCCTATAAAAAGACCTACCCTACCACCAAAAAAGGTCACTTTTGGCTTCATTTATTCACCACATTCCCACAATATTCCACCCTTCATAGCCGGCTACGAGAAGAACGAGAAGAAGATGATTAAGGGAACAGTCTGTCCCCTTGGTGCCTTCCCCTCTTCCCTTTTCTCTTGTGCCAACGCTAGCCAAAGGACCAGCTAGGCAAGGAGCACACTAGGAGGAGGCATTAAGGGTGGTGCACGCCTACCCTAAGAGGCATTCTTGTGGGTGGAATTCTTTCACCCTTGGAGGGGCAAGGGCACGCCCATCGAGGGCTTGCCAGGAGGAAGATCTCACTAGTTTGGAGGAGCTTTTCAAGGAAGGAGAAGAAGGACAAATTGTTTTCAACCCCAAGAGTAGCTGAGCTTGGAGCAAGAAGCTTCTCTTCTTCACCAACAGCATCAAGAGGATTTGTGTTTTACTTTTTCATATTTTAATTTCTAGGGTAGAAGCATTCCTCTACTTGTCCTCTTGTAAAATAATTTTCTCCTTAATTAATGTTGCTTTCCCTTCAATTTTTGTGACATCTTATTGCATCTTATTACTTTTAGCATAGTGCACTCACATTATCTCTCTAATTACCCTAGGTCTTCACATACCTATGGTGAGCATAGAGAAAGGAATCACTTATCACATAGGTTTTAGTCTTAGCAATTTGAGTGTAGTCTTTTTTCTCACTCTCAACTTCATAGTTTCTTGTTATTTGAAAACTAAAAAAATCTTATATTCAAAAAAATCCCAAAAAGAAAGTTGATTTCCAAATGTCAAACAAGAGTATTTAAAGTGCATTCTTGCCTCCTTGGACGACCTTAGATATTCACCCTATCTAGGTTATAAATTTAAAAGCGATTACGAATTTATGTGTTACAATGATTTAAAAATCCCAATTTCAAATCATGCTTTTCTTCTCATCTATCGCCGAATGCCCCTCAACCTTGTCATCTTCCTCATGGCTGGCACGATCTCTAGTGAGCTCACACTGGCACCACACACACGGAACCACCCTTCTACCACCACCACAACCATCCATGAGTCCTAGCAACCAAAAGCGCCAAGCTTATTGGGGACTTTGGCCACTGAAATTCCTCCCTGATTACACCCACACTCCACCTGTGATTCCACCTTCTCCAGACCTTGAACTCCACCCAAAACACCTTGCTACCCATGCCATCACAACCCTCATCTCACGACGAGGCCTTTGAGCTATTTTGATTAGGCTGAGGCTGTTTTCTTGCTTTTCAGGTTCATTGTCGGAGCGTTGTCACTGCCTTCATCTTCCCAGTCATCAACCACTCATCTCCAACCTTCACTAGACCCATTACTACCCTCAGTCGAAGTGAATTCAACTACTGCAAGCATCTACATAACTAATTGGGGAAGGAAGCAGTAGTTGTTGCCCTAATTCCTTTGAGACATTCACCTGTAGATGCATGCAGAGGGAAGCCATGACTTTAGTCCCAGCTCAAGGACTCAGTAGCTCGTGAAGGCAGATAAAAAGATTTTGTGAAATAGTTGTTCTCCACCAAGAGCATGGGGGTGAGGTCCCCACACACACCCAAATGCATGCACTCACCCACGCGCCTACTCACGTGCCCTCACCCGCGATCACGGCATCGGGTTTGCGTTGGATATGTTTATTTGGGTATCTAGGTTTGACTTGGTTATGAGGAAGGAAACTCTGAGAGGGAGGAGGGGGGTTTTTGCTACCTTAGGATTGGTGCCCTCCTCTATCAGCACTTATCCTCCGAGACCCTTCTGTCTCTTTCATGGTGTGCTATGCCTTAGCTCCTCTGAGGTTCGAGGCAAGGCCCTTGTGTCGTGTGGTTCTGCTGGTATTTGGTTAAGGTGTCTGTGCTTTAGTTCTGTCGAATGATTTTGATATTGCTGGGATAATTGATAGGAAGTATTGTTCATTTATTTGAGTTAATTAGAGCTTAACTTGTAGGGTTAATTTGGTGGTTCAAACCACCATTTTAACCCCATCTTTTTGCACTCTCATCCTTGATTTTATTGACATATTATTTTGATTTATATTGAGCAATATTTTGATTATATTTGCATATCTTTCTTGATAAATTATGATTAGTAATTGAAATTGCCAATTTGCTCCCTATTAATGACTTCGAACTCATTTCCTATTTTCAAGTTTTATAAATTTAAGTGTTTGTGCAAATTCCGTCCTATACTACATTGCGTATTTCTAAAAGATGATTCTCGCACTTCAGCAATCGGTTTGGCCTAGTTAGAGTAGGGGTCTTCAAATGAAAATGGATCTGTGGAAAACATAGGAACCCTATCAATAAGATCGGAGAAGGATAAGATGTGGTTGTTGGTCTGATCAGTGTCTGATTCCCAATCAAAAGATGGAGGTGAATCATGTGCAATCAGATCAGAGAGAGGTGAATCAGAGTAGAAATTGATTCTGGTGGCGAGTCAAGGGTGGGATCAAATCTTGACAAACTCTAGCTCTAGATTGGAAGGTGTGGCTTCTTCGTGGTTCATATCATTGGCCTCAGAATCAGAATCAAAGAATGGATCATGGACACTAAGGTCGTAGAATGGCTCATAATCATCTGGAAATAAAGGTTCTCCAAAATCAGAGTAGGATTCGAAATCATCGGAGAATCTATGAAAATCAATTTCTAAACCTAATTCCAGATTGAGATTTCCACCATAGGACAAATTATGATGCATGGAATTATCAACCTGACTTTGATCTAACCTAGTCTCGAATTCCAAGCTCAAAGTGGTGTCCTTATCAGGCATAGGCTCGGATTCTGGGTACCTAGGGTAGATCCAATCAAATCCCAACTCTTCTAACTCTATTTTTGTATCATAAATCGGTGTGACTTCTGAAAATTTTGTTCCTCTAAGGAGTTTGAAGAGGTATAATTATCAAATATTGTCCTAGAATCAAAATTCACATCCAAAATCAGGTTGTCATCACATTGGGCCTCATGATCATCCCAAATAGGCTCAGATCTAGATTCTAGGTCAGAGGTAGGAATTGGGTCACTAGAATCGGGACATGGTTCTATTGGGATGTTAGAATCACTCTTGAGGATTACCTTAACAGGATAAGGCTTTGACTCAAGCTAATCACAGGTGCTTGGAAGATCAAGGCATGATGGATCAGCTTCATGGCTCTATATGGCTGGTTCATAATCGAGAACACCTGCAACTGGATCCTCTCAACCCACATTTTGATCAGGTATGTCATTCTGCACAAAGTTTGAATCTGGTTCCATTTGGGTTGGGGGTCCACAACAACCTCTTTTTTCAAACTCGGACTTTGGGAAATCACATTGATCCTCAAAATTATTTCAAGATTCCTCACAAAGTTCGAGGTAGAAATCAGGATATTTTTGATTGATGGCTTCGTGCAACATATTTAGCATATTTCCATGTTTCTCAATGAGATCTTGGTGTATTTCCCAAAGTTGGGGATTTGACAGACATTGTAGACACTCATTGCTATGTAATTTCCTTAATTCAATGTATTTTGATAAGAGAGCTTGCTAGGTTGAACCATGTATCATTTGGGTCAACAATAAATGCGCACGATTCGCAATAAGGTTTGTTATTTCTAACACATTAACTTAAGCTCTATTGAATAGATCTAAGGTCCTGTAAAATTCTTCCCTATGTCTAAGGGCAGCCTCAATCATTTTCTTTTTCATGCTCATTTGGGATTTAGGTTTACTGAAAATCTTTCCTATGTTGTCAGGTGCATTTTCAAATCAAGTGGAGGATTAGGATGTAAGATCAAATTCAAGTCCAGATTGAATTAAATAGATCAGATCAGATTTCCCATAGAAGATCAACTCTAATGGGGGCCTCTAGGTCAGTCATAGGGACCCTTCTTGCGTATGTGCAGTATAGAATAGATGAGGGACTGGATGTGAAATGGACCCAGTCAAGGCACCCAAAAATTTTTGGATGACTAAGCATGTTTCGAGGTGGTTGATACCTCTGAATTGGAAATCCACACACCCGAGAATTATTTGGGCAGCTAGGAAAGGAGAGTCCCACAAAGGCCTCTACACAGTAGAGCATCCTCATTTCTCCTACCCAACCTTCCTTGTCACTGTGATTCCAAGTAGACCAAAATGTGCGAATTGAGATCTAAGTCTACCAATTTTAGTCCTAATTTGTGCCTTGAATTTCACTTGATTTAGAAGTTGATTCAAATTGTGGCCTAATTTGTAGGTTGATTGGTCCACAGAGTGAACCAACTTCACTTGACCTACCCTAACATTGAGGATGAAGTTTGGGTCAAGACCTGGAATATCACCCTAAATTGACTCTCAGGTTATTAGGTCCAAATTTTAGGGTTCAAGTGAATTTAGAACCTTGATTTTAGGGTTTACTTGGATAGATCTTTTCAAACAAGGGCCTGGGTGGCACACGAATGCAGGAAGATCAGTTTCCTTTATTTCAGGTAATTGTGTGCTAACACTTCAAAACCCTAATGTAGAAACCCTAATTGGATCTATTCTCAAGTCTAATTTGATCTCAAATATGGCACCTTGGACTTAAATAAGAATGTGAGTAGTCCAAGATGTCGAGAATTTAAGCGTAAATCACTGATAGGTACAGGAAATTAGGATGGGGATTTTCTAATCAAATTATCTCACTTCAATCAGATTTTAAATCAATTTCGCAAATAAGGAAACTTTGCCTTTAAGTGATAGTTATTATGAGAAATATGGCAAGTGGATCCTAATTCCTTTGTTTCCTTTTTCGCTTCCCAGGATTAGGAGATGATTAGGGAAGAACAAAAATTTTACCTACCCCTGGAGTTGTTTATTGCGCGGAAGATCTTCTCGTGATGTACCTCGCAAAGGCACAGTAAAATAGATAGGGCAAGTTAGTAATTAGCTCAATCATATAAGATAAGACTAGTGGTGAATTGTGCATTGCTCCCTGACAATGGCGCCAAAATGTTGATCACACGAGAGTCTACATTTAAGGAATGTATCGCATCGTAGTATAGTCGACAAAAATTGCTTGACAACATTTAAAATTTATAGAGTGCCCGAAAACAAAGATGATGAGTCTGAGGTCATTTGCAAGGAGAAAATGTGGAATTCACAACACTAATCATAATTTAAATCATTGAGAACAATCAATTAAACATAAAAAGATATTCAATGAATGATATAGAGATTTACTCCAATTGATGTTCAATGGTAGCAAGTATATCTTAAGAATTGGACTAAAAAGAGATCATAACCATGAAAAGAATGGTGATTTAAATCACCACTTAATCAAGCACATATCCCATGTTTCAAGCCAATTTAAATATCTCAATAGTGGTTTGAACCACTTATGAAAATATCCATGTCAGATTCAACCTTAAATAACTCCACAGTACCAAATCAGACATCGGCCACAAGGGGTAGACACCTTATCCACTCAGAGCACAGTACAACCTCAGAAATGCCTAAGTTTTAGGCATGAAAGCATGAATCTCCAGGCATGAATAGCGCAAAATCTATCCCTACCCTTGTCAGAAATTCCTCTTTTCTTATCTAGGTATAATGTCAAGCACATTGTCGAGTAATCGGGTATGAACAGTAACCAGGCCCACCGACGTGCATAGTGGGAGAGGTGTGTACGACGCGTGAGGAGGGGACCTCACCCCTACTATGTCAAGGCAAACAACTATTGGCAGTGAATCGACTTATATGCTGCATTTGCTCTGGAAACCCATGATGTGGGACTATGTCAGAGCCTCTTCCTTCTTCACTTCCAGTATACGCAGCTTGTTTACAAGGCAAAATCAGGTTTAAAGTAAATGCGTCGTAGTATAGTTGAAATCACTTTAAAAACAAATAAATTTTATTACTCGAAGTTTAAGTCCGAGGTCGAACATAGGAAGCAAATGGAGTTCATGCACTAATCTCAATAATAGATGCAATTTGAACACTTAAAACTACTCAAAATATAGTTCAGAATGTCAAGATGAGTTGATGAATAATAAATTGTAGCATAAAAGAGAAATTGGGACTATAAAATTAGATGTCTTAAAAGTGTTTGGTTCTTCTTTCTTCTTTTGCTTCTTCCTTTGGCTCATTCTTCTCTCTCTTCTTTCTTCTTTGATCTTCTTTCCTTCTTCTTTAGCTTCTTTGGCTTCTTTCCTTCTTTGACTTCTCCTTCCTTCTTTCTTCTTTGCCTTGGCTTTTGTCTTCTTCTATATGCTGTGGCCTTCAACTCTTCTTCCTTCTTTCCTGAGCTTCTTCTGCAACATTGAACCTCTTCAACTTTCTTCTGCCTTTAGCCCTCAGCTCCTTCTTCAGCTTTCTTTTCCTTCAACCGTGCCTTCTCTTCAGCCTTCTTCTTCTCTACGGCCTCCTCCTTCCTTTTCCTTAGCTTTACACCCTTGCGGCTTCTTCTCCTTAGCTTCCTTCTTCTTTCCTTAGCTTTTCCTTCAGCTTCCTCTTTCTTCTTTCTTTCCCTACAAGTGCAAAACCTACCCCTACCCTCCCCTGTGAACTCTTTCTCTTTTCTCTCTTAGGCTTGCTCTCCCAGAGCCTTCTCAGGTAAACAGGTCGGGTTAGCGTGCTCGGAACCAGGCCCATTGGTGTGGGTGGTGGGTGAGGAGTGCACAGGTAATCAGGTCGAATGCCAGGTCCGTGGAGTGTGGGGCAAGGACGAGGCGTGATGGACGAGTGTGACCTCACCTTGTGTCAGGAGGTGATAAGCCCCTAACACTTTTACAATTTATGCCTAACCGCTCATTCAAAAACAATCGAGGTGGGACTAAATGTCCCAACTACTTTCTCGCATGTGCCTGTAGCAGGTGTTGCTCTTGATTATTGAAGATGCAGAGCCCTCCAAAGCCAATCACCTGGCTGAAAGTGTGCGGGTGACAAATCCGCTTTGCCTGGACCTAGATGCCTAAAGCCTGGCACCTGGAGTGAAGGTTGTGAGCTACCTTAAGCCTGCTCTAATGGCGGCCGAGGTCCAAACTTGCACTTACGCAACATGGCCTCATGGCCTCATCAAAACTTGCAGGAAGCTTTGCCGTGGCATGGCGAAGATGTCTCGATGGTCAGCGTGGCTCAAGGCAGCTTGGGCGTGCATGCCTAGGTCACCTTGTGGCCGTGGAGTTGGGGTTGTTTAGGGGAAGTGTGTGGAGGCTATGGCAGTTAATGGAAAAAGGGGAAATGATCAGTGAGTCATGGCAGAGCTTTTGAGGTGTTTGGCGAGGTGGATGGGTGCGTGGAATCGCAGGAGGACCTCGCCGGTGGTCTGCCGGAGGTGGAGAAGATGGTGGTGGTTTGTGAGCGTCGAGGGGTGAAAATAGAAATAGATGAGGGGAAAAATAAAGAGAAGAGAGGGGAGAAGTATCTGACCTAGTTTAAGGATGAAAGAAGAGACGGCGGACGGCTCGTATCTACCACCGTAGGAGACGAAGATCCCAGTTGGAGAGGGACGACAATGATGAGAGGGTGGCCAGTGCATGCGTAGGTATGGCGCGATGCGTGGAGAGGGACGACAATGATGACGGAGGCAGAGACAACTCTGCCATTGGTATTGTGGCAGAGCGACGAGAGGAGGAGATATAGGTCACCGAAGCTCATTGGGTGTTTGGCTGGAGGAGAAGAGAAGAAATTGAGGGGTTGTCTCCGACCAAACCAAGCTGGGGATGAACGGGAGGACGTGGGGTGTCTTTTATAGTCGCAGGCAGAGGGCCTTATGCTTGGAAGGCAAGCTTCCAAGCATGGGAAGCCTCACCAATCTTGGAAGGCCGAAAGATACCCAAATCTCTCGTGCGTTCGCATGAGAGATTGGGTGGAAATCAGAGCTTGAGAATGGGTTCATACGCACAGAAATTCCTCAGAGAATCTCCCTTTCAAATTTGAGAGGGCATCTCTAAGGTATCAAGGAGATATCCCCCTTGAATCCTCACCAGAGTAGGGTTCCTCCATTGTAACGGTAGAGGGGCCTAATTGCAAAGAATGATGGGAAAGCTAGGGGGGTGTCTGCAAGGGTTTTCAATAGCTAGGTGCATAAATGTAATTGGGTTGGACTGTTTTGCAAAGTAGGTCAAGGTAACCTCCCCATAGGTACAAATTTTGGTATAAACCTAATTTGGACCTAAGGAATCCAATGGTGAAGTTGGATTTTAGGTTTCACCATGTTTTACTAGGCATTTTACATAAAAACCCAAGTTAGGGCAAATATTTGACTAGGACACCTGTTTTTGTCAGAATAGGTTCAAAAGGCCAAATTGAAGGTTTTAAGCCCTAGAGGATATTTTTTTATGAATTTTAAAGGGTTTAGTTGAATTTTATCCTGACCAAAACCTTGTTAGATTACGTAGGTCTATTTTAGGGTTACAAGAAGTCATTTAATTCCTAGATTTCACGTTAACCATTTTCTAATTGAACCAACCCACTTTTTATCTTGTTAGGACCATTTGACCTATGTTTAGCCCCTGATAAATCCCGTTGTTGTACTGCAATGGTAAAATTGCAGTTTCACCCTTTATTTCTTGCTTTTCTCTCAGATTGGTTATTCCTTGAGTTAGGCCCTTCATTTGGTTATGTAGGAGCTTTTGTTCTCTTTTCTAGGTTAAAATGAGCTAGTTAGGGCTCATGATGGCATTCCCATCATACCCCCATGCCTAGCTTTTGCTAGTCCCTTAGCAAAATTTTAAGGTTTTAACTTCTGATTTAGACCATGAGTTCCTTTCACACATTATGATGAGTGCTTTTTTCTTTTTCTTTCTGATTAGGTTAGAATGCTGATAATAGGCCTAGAGGTACTCAAATACCAACCAAAATCCGGACCTGACTAGCTCTAGCCTCGATCCTCCGCAAAGGTTTTCAAGGCCCGTAGGAACTATCCTAAGGTACGTTGGACTCTGCGGTTAAAGCACCCGTGCTTGAGACATATTTTACCCTCGGTTCAGTTTGCAATACATTTTTTGTAAGAGAGAGATAGAGGATTTATTTGTTTGGAGTGTTTTCTCTCTCTTTTCTTTTTATTTCTAACTTCGAATTGGCTTCTCAACACAGTCTCTATCAGATTCCTCGTCCCCGTTATCAATCCTCAAAGGTCCTTGGAAATTGATGCTTCATGATAGCACTACCCATGGTAGCCCCTAGAACCCTGGCCTTCAAGATTTTGAGATAATCTCGGCCATGGCATTCTGTAGCTAAATCCAGACCCTGGCAATCGACATTTCATGATAATGCCAACCATGGCATCTGAACCAGCAAAGTGCTTACGTGCCCCCAGTAGGATATGCAAATATCCTAGGAGACAAGCACCGAGGAGATGATATATTGTTACGCATCTTCGATGGGAATTTCCCACCTCTCCGCATCGGGAACTCGTCCAAATCAACTTGTGTTGATTGGCTGCTCCTAATCTAGGCAACTTTTTTTAGAACATTTAAATGCTTTTGCATGATTTTGATAGTTATGCATACTGAACCAGACTGTGTGTGGATTGGGGTGCTTAGGTTATCGAATCCTGCAAATCAAAGGTCAGTTAACGAGGTCGAATACTCTTTAAGCCTTAGACCTAATACTTAAGCTTCGCATTTTCCCAAACCTCTTGAGGATTATCCAGATCTTAGCGGATACTTGAATTTTTAAGCCTAAGAGTCTAGCCCAAGAGGCCTAAGATCAGCATTCCTACTAATCTCTTTTTGTGTCTCATTAGCACTTTTTCCTTCAATTTTCTTTTTCTTAATATGGTCTAGAACTTTGGTTAATCCCTTAATCTCTTACTAATGACTATCTCTTTTTCTTTATCATTTTGTGCTCCCTTTGACATTTTGCTCTTTTCCTCCTTATTTTTGTATGGCCTCAAAATTTTATCTCCTTCAATTTTTTTATTCTTTTGCACAATTTTCTATTTTTTTTGGTATTTTTGGCATATGTGAATTTTTTTGTGAGAATCCTTCTGACTTTTCTTGATTTTTGCATGTTTTCACTTTACCACCCCCCTATGCCTAAGTTTTGCAATGTCCTCATTGTAAACGAAGGGTGTGAAACAATGTTGGGTTCAGGGACTTAGAGTAGGATTTATCGGGTGGGTGAATGGGTCGGGAATGACTAATGCGGACGATTTCAAGCTCTGACACATGTATCAGAGGTGGGATCGACTGTTCTAAGACTAAACATAGGGTGCAATAGACGTGAAGTACAGATGGATAATCAGATGGATCTCGGGTTTTTGGAATGTCGAGTTGCCTCCCGTTAAGCACTAAATTCAATGCCTTCAGCCAAGTGGGAAATGGTATGAGAGGGAGTGGTCAAATTAGTGGAGTTTTGTAGAATAAGGACCTTGATCAAGAGCCTGGTTGGTCCAATCAGGTGCTTGTTCAGATCAATAGGCTGATGATGTAGCCAAAACCCAATCAATCTGGTGGGTTGATAAATGTAGATTAAGAGATGTGGAACCCACCATATGCTATGGAGCTCGGAAGGATGTGGAAGTGTGAATTCGGGGTTAGGCTAAGTCGAATCAGCCTGGTAAGAGTAGGGATGTGTAAAATAATCAGTGAATGGTGTGGAAACCCTACAGGGGTGATCAGAGAATGATGGAGCATGGTCATCAGTCTGGTCAATGTCCGAAACCTGGTATAGATGTCGAGGTGAATCATCTGCAATCGGCTCAATAAGAGGGGAATTAGAATAGAAATTGAGTCCGATTGCGGGTCGGGGTTGAAAATGGGTTTGGATAGGTTCTGTATATGTGGAGGGGGTGGCTTCAATAAGAATTGTGTATGAGGGCTCTTCTAGAAAGGAGTTACAAGTGGTTTCATGTAGAGAGTCCTCATAGTAGCTCTCAAATTCAAAAGTGAATGCCTGAAGAGTGTCTATAGGATGAGGGAAATTTGAGTCAAGAAAAGATTCGAACTCTGGGTTGCAGTCACTCTAGGCATTTTCTGGTTTTGATTCCTGAGGATCGAAAAGAAATGATTCCATCTCACTAGAACCTGAACTTAAATCAGTGATCTCAGGATCAGGGACCTCAGATCGGAGTTGAAGAATGAATTATGTGAGTTGAGGTTGTAGATTGGCTCATTGTATTCAGGAAACAGAGTTTCTCCGAAATCATCGTAGGATTCGAAGTTGTCGGAGATTTTGCGAAAATCAAGTTCTGAATGAGATTCGAGATCATGGGTTCCACCACAGAATAAATCACATGATGTAGGGTTAGCAGCCTGACTAGGGTCTATCCTATATGTAAATTCTGAGCTCAAAAAGATGTTCTTATTTGGTCTAGGCTCATGTTCTAGGCTTATAGGAAACACCAAATTAGAACCCCACTCGTCCAACTCCTTAATTTTTGTATCGTAGATTGGCGTGACTTCTGAAAAATCAATCTGTATCTCTGAGGATGTTGGAGAGGGATATTCATCAAATAGAGGCCCAGAATCATACTTTATTGAAAATTTGATCTTCATCATACGGGGCCTCGTAATCTTCCAAATAAGTTTCAGATCCAAATTCTAGGCTGAGGATGTAGGTTGAATCTCTAGAATCTAGGTCAGGCTCACCTTATCAGAATAAGGGGTAGGATTTACACCATCGAGAGGTTCAGTTCTAATCTCATCATTGCAGGAGTCTCATAATTTTATGCTTGGTGACCCAGGATCTAGGGTTGGCTCGACATTGTGTTCTCTTGCAATTGAGATTTCCCAACCTAATTAAAGATCAGGCATGTTGTATTCCATCTAGGTTGGGAATCCACAACAACTTTGTGCCTCAAACCCGGAGTTTGGGAAATCGGATTGATCCTCAATACTAGTCTAAGATGGTTCATCATCTGTTTGGGGCGTGTACGGGTATTTCTGATCGATAACATGTTTCAATAATCTCATCATCTCTTTCCATTTTTCGAGATCATCTTGGTGTTGTTCCCATAGTACAAGATTTATCATGCATTGAAGGTATTCAAAGTTGTGTAATTTTTCTATCTCAATATATCCTGTTATGAAAATGTCTCGGGTTGATCATTTTGTGGCTTCTGTCAATAACACTTGGGCACAGTTTACGATGAAAGTTGTGGTTGTTGTTACACTAACTTGAATGTCTTCTACTGGTGTTGAGGTTTTGTATTCAATTTCGTAGAATTCAAAGGCATCCTCAATCATCCTATCTATCATGGATTTTTGTGACTCAGGTTTCTTGAATGGTAATCCTAAGTAACCAGGTTGCATATTTGGATCAGATGGTGGAATCAAGATGTAGAATCAAAGTTCAAGTCTTGGACTGAAGTGTTCAGAATAGAGAGTCCCACTGAAAATCTATGTGTGTGCTCTAAAGAAAAGGGATGAGGGACTGGATGTGTTTTTGACCCAATCAAGGCACCCAAAGATGTTTGGATGACTATGGAGGTTCAGGGCAGATGATACCTCTGGATCGAAAAGTCGTCCACCTGAGAATTACCTAGGCAGCTAGAGAGGGAGAGTTCCGTAAAGACCCCTACACGGTAGAGCGTCCCCATGGGTTACAGGGTTTCCCCCACCCAACCTCTCCTGTCACTGAGATTCCAGGTAGACCAGAATGGGGACCTTGACCTCTTAAGTCTACCACTTTTATTTAAGATCAATGGTACTTAGGGTTTCACTTGAACTTTAGCTGTTTTGTTTTGTGACCTAATTTGTAGGTTGGTTGTCCTACACTGTAGTCCAACTTCACCTGACCTTCCCTAAAGATGGTAGAATGATTCTAGGTCAAGACCTAGAAATCACCCTGATTTGACTCCCAGGTTATTAGGTCCAAGGTTTTTATGGTTCAAGAGATTTTTAGAGCCTGATTTTAGGGTTTGTCTTAATTTGATCCTTTCAATCTAGGGCTTGGGTAGCACACAGATGCGGGTGGGTTTGTTTCCTTTTATGTAAGCATGTGTGAACTAGCACTCCAAAACCCTACAGTAGAAACCCTAATTTGGTTCTATTTCCAATCCTCCTTTATTTTCACAGAAGTTCTCTTTGGACTTCAGACAAGAAGTGTGTAGTCTGCGGAGATTTAGAAATTAATCGTGATCTCTAATAGGCACAGGAATTTGTGGGGTAGGATCTCTAAAAATCGCTTCAACTTCAATAAGATGTGGAAAACTTTTGCAAATTAAGAAATTTTGCCAAAAAAATGATAATTACTAAAGAGAATAAGGTGGTTGATTCCTAATTGATTGCTTCCTTTTTTTTCTTCCAAGGATTAGGAGATGGATTAGGGAAGAAGAGAGAAGTTACCTCCCTGGAGTGGGTTGATTTGCATGGGAGATCTCCTCGTGAAATACCTTGCAAAAATCACAATAAAACAAATAGGGCAAGTTAGTGTTCAAATATAAAAATAATCCAAAGTCTAGTGATGAATTACACATTGCTCCCCAACAACGGCGCCAAAATGTTTACAAGGTGAAATCGGGTTTAAAGTAAATGCATCATAGTATGGTTGAAATCTCTTTGAAAATAAATAAATTTTATTACTCGAAGTTTAAGTTCGAGGTCAAACACAGGGAGCAAATGGAGTTCATGCACTAATCTCAATAATAAATGCAATTTGAACACTTAAAACTACTCAAAATATAGTTCAGAATGTCAAGCATGAGTTGATGAATAATAAAATGTAGCATAAAAGAGAAATTGGGCATATAAAATTAGATGTCTTAAAAGTGTTTGGTTCTTCTTTCTTCTTTTGCTTCTTCCTCTGGCTCGTTCTTCTCTTTCTCTTCTTTCTTCTCTGTTCTTCTTTCCCTCTTCTTTAGCTTCTTTGGCTTCTTTCCTTCTCTAACTTCTCCTTCCTTCTTTCTTTTCTGCCTTGACTTTTGTCTTCTTCTCTATGCTCTGGCCTTCAACTCTTCTTCCTTCTTTACTTAGCTTCTTCCTCAACTCTGATCCTCTTCAGCTTTCTTCTGCCTTTAGCCCTCAGCTCCTTCAGCTTTCTTCTGCTTCAATAGTGCCTTCTCTTCAACCATCTTCTTCTCTACGGCTTCCTCCTTCCTCTTCCTTAGCTCTGCACCCATGCGGCTTCTTCTCCTTAGCTTCCTTCTTCTTTCCTTAGCTTCTCCTTCAACTTCCTCTTTCTTTTTCCTTTCCCTGCAAGTGCAAAACCTACCCCTACCCTCCCCTGCGAACTCTCTCTCTTTTCTCTCTTAGGCTCACTCTCCCAGAGCCTTCTCGGATAAACGGGTCGGGTTAGCGTGCTTGGGACCAGGCCCACAGGCGTGGGTGGTGGCCGAGGATTGCATGGGTAATTGGGTCGAATACCAGGTCCGTAGAGTGTATGGCCCGGACGAGGCGTGATGGGCGAGTGGGACCTCACCTTGTGTCAGGAGGCGATAAGCCCCTAACACTTTTACAATTTATGCCACACCGCTCATTCGAAAACAATCGAGGTGGGACTAAATGTCCCACCTGCTTTCTCGCGCGTGCCTGCAGCAGGTGTTGCACTTGATTGCTGAAGATGTAGAGCCCTCCAAAGCCAATCACCTGGCTGAAAGTGTGTGGGCGACAAATCCGCATCGCCTGGACCTGGTTGCCTGAAGCCTGGAACCTGGAGTGAAGGTTGAGAGCTACTTCAACCCTACTCTAATGGCGGTCGAGGTACAAACCTACACTTACGCAACACGGCCTCGAGATCTCATCAAAACTTGTAGGAGGCTTCATCGTGGCACGGCGAAGATGTCTCGGTAGTCGATGTGGCACGGGGCGGCCTGGGTTTACGTGCCTAGGTCACCCTGTGGCCATGGAGTTGGGGTTGTTTTGGGGAAGTGTGTGGAGGCTGTGGTGGTTAATGGAAAGGGGGAAATGACCAGTAAGTCATGGAAGAGCTTTTGAGGTGTTTGGCAAGGTGGATGGGTGCATGGAATGACAGGAGCACCTCGCCAGTGGTCTGCTGGAGGTGGAGAAGATGGTGGTGGTCTGTGAGCCTCAAAGGGTGAAAATAGAAATAGATGAGGGGAAAAATAAAGAGAAGAGAGGGGGGAAGTATCTGACCTAGTTTTAGGATGAAAGGAGAAGAGATGGCGGATGACTCATATCTACCACCGTCGGAGACAAAGATCCCAGCTGGAGAGGGACGGCAATGACGAGAGGGTAGCTAGTGCGTGCGCAGGTATGATGCGATGTGGATGACGGAGGCAGAAACAACTCTGCCACTGGTATTGTGGTAGAGCAACGAGAGGAGGAGATATAGGTCGATGGAGCTCGCTGGGTGTTTGGTAGGAGGAGAAGAGAATAAATTGGGGGTTGTCTCCAGCCAAACCAAGCTGGGGATGAGTGGGAGGACCTGGGGTGTCTTTTATAGCCGCAGGCAAAGGGCCTTGTCCTTGGAAGGCAAGCTTCCTAGCACAGGCAGCCTCGCCAGACTTGGAAGGCCAAGAGATACCCAAATCTCTCATGCATTTGCATGAGAGATTAGGTAGAAATTAGAGCTTGAGATTGGGTTCATACGCACGGGAATTCCTTAGAGAATCTCCCTTTCAAATTTGAGAGGGAGTCTCTGAGGAATCGAGATATCCCCCTTGAATCCTCACCGTAGTAGGATTCCTCCACTATAATGGCGGAGGGACCTAATTGCAAAGAACAACGAGGAAGCTAAGGGGGTGTCTGCAAGGGTTTTCAAAAGCTAGGGGCATAATGTAATTGGGTTGGACTATTTAGCAAAGTAGGTCAAGGTGACCTCCCCTTAAGTCTAAATTTTGGTATAAACCAAATTTGGACCTAAGGAATCCAATGATGAAGTTGGATTTTAGGTTTGACCACGTTTGACAAGGCATTTTTTATAAAAACCTAAATTTAGGCAAATATTTGACTAGGACCTCTATTTAGGTCAAAATAGGTTCGAAAGGCCAAATTGAAGGTTCTAAATCCTAGAGGATATTTTTCCATGAATTTTAGAGGATTTAGTTGAATTTTATCCTGACCAAAACCTTGTTAGATTAAGTGGGTCTATTTTAGGGTTACAAAAAGTCATTTAATTCCCAGATTTCATATTAATGCTTTTCTGATTGAACCAACCCACTTATTACTTTGTTAAGACCATTTGACCTATGTTTAGCCCATGAGAAATCCCGTTGTTGTACAGCAATGGTAAAATTACAATTTTACCCTTTATTTCTTGCTTTTCTCTCAGATTGGTTATCCTTGAGTTAGGCTCTTCATTTAGTTATGTAGGAGCTTTTGTTCTCTTTTCTAGGTCAAAATGAGCTAGTTAGGGCTCATGATGGTGTTCCCATCACAGCTGCTGAGGGTAGTGAGGAATTAAGGTCATAACTTGATGCCTCTTGATCAATTGGATGCCTTGAGTGCTTCAGGGACTGGAGCCGCGAAGGTCTTAGGTTGCAGTAGGATGTAGGAGGGCTGGAGGAGGGTGCTCGACATCAAAGAAGATGACCATGGTGGTGGAGTGACGTGGCTTAGTGCGTGTGTGCTAAGGAGTGTCGTTATAGTCGCACTTGCAACGTCGATTTTAAAATAATTAAACAAAGGTGAGTCCGAGTGTCGGTCTCAGGGAGGCATGGAAATCGGATTTTTGCTTATCACTTGTCACGGAAAGTGCGGAGTTTTGCTTGCGAAAGATGCAGTTTTAAAAAGCGAGAGAGAGAGATAGAGAGAGAGAAGGTTTAGGGTTAGAAAGCTCTTTGTTTTGATCATGCAGCTTGAACAGAAATTAAGATGACAATGGAATGGAAAATAACTTCATTAATCTTGCACTTGTAGTTCATAACTTACAACATTAAATACATGCTTCAACAAAAGTAATAGAAAGCTTAAAAGAGAGAGAAAGAGTGTGTGTGTGTGTGTGGAGAGCGACGAGGCAGCCACGGAGGTAGAGGAGGCTCTGTCGGTGGCTCATCGTCTCCGGTGATTACAAGAGTGCCTAAAGCTAGCTAAGAGAGGGGTGGAGTAAATGCCTTGAATGGTGGTTGGAGAGGGTTTAAATAGAGTTAAGGGCTTCCTAAAAGAAGAAGGGGCTTTAGCGACATCCAGAGCGTCGCTAAAACCGCTCCCAAAAACGTCGGTGAAGCCCTCCAGCCGCCGGTCAGCTGCCTGCCTCGTTTCTTCTCTTCATGCGCTCCGCGGCTACTGAACGAGAGTTGTCCGATCAAAGATCGGATGGCTAAGAGTCCTCCTCGGCTGCGCTGGGATCGCGCCTCGGGCGCGCGCGTGTGCGTGCGTCATCGCCCAGCGTTTGCGCGCGCGTCGACGCCCGTGAGCCGCAGTCACGCCGCGTGGCAAGATCTCGGCTGCCCGCTGCTGATCGAGCAGCCCAATATCTCCGCGCCCATCTCCCATCCTCAATTTCGCCTTCGCACGGCTCGAACCCGCGTAGCGTGCGTGCGGGCATGCGCACTAACAGTTGCGGCACGCCCGCGCTTTGTCGCGACAACCGCGGGTGGACGCGCGAGTCTCGGCTGGCCGAAGGCACGGCGTGCGGTGGGGTGGGGCTGACGTGGCGCAATCTGGGCCGTTGATCTCCAGATCAACGGTCAGAACTTCTTGGGCCCATTATAGGAGCTCCGGATGTCGGATTTGGCCGATCTTGAGTCCGTTGGACTCCGTTCGTCGTTCTGAATCCATCCGTGTGGTCTGATTGCTCATCTGAGGCTTGCTTTGACAAATGCCTACACAAATGGCCATTAATACAGTTTATAAGCAATCTTGGTAAATGATGCATGCAATGCTCCTATTCTACTTATGTTGTGCCTTTTATTCTAAAGATGGGCCATATTCAACATAATTATCACCCCGTTGTGCAGTGTTATCATACCCCCATGCTTACTCCTTGCTAGTCCCTAGCAAGGTTTATTCTAGCCTTTATTTCCTTGCAGAATTCAAGAAGTAATTACTTAGGCACTTCGTTACTTGTTAATAAGAGGAAATATACAAAGATCTTAATCTACAAAGACTAAGCAGCGCCCGGGTGTCTGCCAAAATGCGAATCGCCCGAATCCTTGCTTTAATGTATATATAACTATACATATGTATACGTATATATATATATATATATTTTTTTTTTTTTAATTTTTTTTCAAAATTTAGTGTAGGTTGGTAACTTTTTACGGCTACCCAACCCACCCAAAACTCGGTCAAAACCCTAAGTGCTAAGCATCTTGGTGTTGTGATAGACTCACTTAATGGTAATTGAGACAGACTTCGAGTTTCTAACCCTCTAGGTGACTGGAAAAGGAAATAAATTTTGCCTAAAGGTGTATTTGTTCGATTGGTAGCTTTCTCCCTACGTTTGTTTTAATTGGGGTCAACACAAGGATTTTTCCAGTGTATATCTCCCTAGCTTGTATTACTTCCCTGCTTCTTCCTTAGGTGTTTTGGTCTTTTTTGTGTAATTATTGAGCTGGGCTCTGGACAACCAACCAATGGGCTGTTACCCACGATCACTTGCCAGCCATAGTTGTGCGGTGAAGTGTGGTTTATTTTATTTTCTTCTTCTTTTTTTCTTTTCGTAGGTGGCTTCCCTGATCTCAAATGTACCTAGAGGCAATGAAAAAGAAATGGCTTGTGGCTGGGTTCTCGACAACCTGCCAATGGGCTGTTACCCATGACAACTTGCCAGCCATACCACATAAGAGAGTTATTAGCTACCCAATTTCTGTCAAAATCTTTGAGGAGTGAGTCTGTGCAAAAATGTGTGCATATGCTTAGACTCAATGTTTTCCTGAGTTAGAGGGTGAGTTGATAAGTCATATACTTATTACCTTGTTTAGTAGGTGGATTAGAATAGCTTAAGGTTGCAAGGATTCACCGCTAAATCCATATTTTAACGGACACCAGGGCTGATTAATCCTGAAGGCCTGGAAAGTCTAAGTCTTTAAGTTCTTTTTGTATTATTTCCCACTATTGACAAGTTTCTAATGCCTAAGTTTTCTTCCTAAATTTAATTTTTTTTAATTAATTTATTCATTCAGACTGATTAATTGAGCTCAGGATTATGCAATTTACCACCCCACCATGCTTAAGTTGGATAATGTCCTCATTGGCAGATTCATGGATACAAAAGGGTTCAAAAAGATAGTACCTGAGTGACGTAAACTACCAGATCAGTCTGAATCCTCTGGGTTGCCTCGCAGGAAGTGCTGAGTTTAACGCCTCTAGCTGGGCGGTGCTCGGTGTCTGCCCTCAACAAGGGTGACACTTTCCTTGGGGGGTACCTAGGCCAGGAAATGCTTCAATCTTTGACCATTAACTGTAAAAGTGTGCCCAGTGTTAAGATCAGCGATTTCAATCGCCCCATTAGAATAGGGCTTAACCACCCGAAATGGTCCTGTCCATTTGGACCTGAGTTTCCCTAGGAAGAGTTTCAGGCGTGCATCAAACAGCCAAACTTGTTGGTTAGGCTCAAAGGTTTTTCTATGAATGAGTCGGTCGTGGACGGCTTTCATTTTCTCCTTATACAGTCGACTATTGTCAAAGGCGTCCTGACGAATTTCTTCGAGCTCAGATAATTGAAGCGTCCTCTGCGCACCGGCTAACTGGGGATCCATGTTACATTGCTTGACAGCCCAGTAAGCCCGGTGTTCCAATTTGACGAGAAGATGGTAGGCCTTGCCAAAGACCAGGCGATAAGGCGACATGCCTATCAGGGTCTTGAAAGCAGTCCTGTATGCCCACAGGGCATCATCAAGCCGTGTGGACCAGTCTTTCCTGTCAGGTCTCACAGTCTTCTGTAAAATGTTCTTGATTTGTCGATTTAAGACCTCAGTCTGCCCATTTATTTGTGGATGATACGGGGTGGCAATGCAGTGGTTTACCCCGTATTTTCTAAGTAGGGCACGGAATTGGGAATGGATAAAATGGCTTCCATCATCATTGATCATGGCCTTGGGTATTCCAAATCGGGAAAAGATGTTCTTCTTCACAAAGTCCATGACAGTCTTGTGATCGCATCGTCGGGTGGCGACGGCTTCAATCCATTTGGAAACATAGTCTATCGAGACCAGGATGTACTCGAAGCCATTGGATGATGGAAAGGGGCCCATAAAATCGATACCCCAAACGTCGAAGATTTCGACAATCAAAATGGGCTGAAGGGGCATCATATCTTTCTTGGTCATGGTCCCCAGTGCTTGGCAGCGTGAGTAAGTCTTGGCAAAGATGTGTGCATCCTTAAATAGGGACGGCCAGTAAAATCCAGACTGCAAAACTTTTTCAGCTGTTTTCTTTCCAGAGAAGTGGCCGCCACACGCTTAGTCATGACAAAAGGAAAGCACACTCAGAATTTCATCTTCAGGGATGCACCTCCTGATGATCTGATCAGCACAGAGGCGAAACAGCATGGGATCATCCTAGAAATAGTGCTTGGCCTTAGTCAAGAACCTGTCCCGTTGCTGTCTGGACCAGCTGTGCGGGGTTTGTCCTACAACTAGGTAATTGACGTAGTCAGCATACCACGGCATTTTCTTGTCTTGCACGGCTAGGATGTGTTCATCAGGGAAGGTATCAGATAGAGGTAGGGAGGGCCCAATATGGTCTGGATGAAGTCTCGACAGGTGGTCAGCCACCACATTTTTCGATCCGACCTTGACTCGGATTTCCAGGTCAAATTCCTGGAAAAGTAGGATCCATCTGATGAGCCTGGGCTTTGCGTCCTTTTTGGCCAACAGGTGCCGAACGGCTGAATGGTCAGTGTAAATAGTCACGTGGGATCCCAGCAAGTATGATCAAAATTTTTCAAGTCCAAAGACTACAGCGAGCAACTCTTTCTCTGTGATAGTATAATTACGTTGGGCCTCGTCCAACGCTTTGCTCGCGTAGTAGATCACCACGGGCTTCTTGTCTTGCCTTTGTCCCAGGATAGCGCCTATGGCAAAATCTGATGCATCACACATGATCTCAAAGTCCTGGGACCAGTCTGGGGGTTGAAGTACAGGTGCAGTGGAGACTAAGTCTCGGAGGGTGTGATAAGCCTGGATGCAATCAAGAGACATGTGAAATATGGCGTCGTTGGCTAGAAGGTCAGTCAAGGGTTTGGAAAGCTTGGAAAAGTCTTTGATGAACCTTCGATAAAAGCCAACATGTCCTAGGAAGGAGCGAATCTGCCAAACCGAACTAGGTGGAGGAAGTTTGGAAATTAAATCAACCTTAGCTTGATCTACCTCGATGCCCCTATGCGAAACGATGTGACCGAGGACAATTCCTTCTTGAACCATAAAATGGCTCTTTTCCCAACTTAAGACCAAGTTAACCTCGATACATTGTTTCAGGATTTTCTCCAAGTTGCTCAAACAATGGTCGAATGAATTCCTGAATACAGAGAAATCATCCATAAAGACCTCCAAGTATTCACCCACCATTTCTGAAAAAATGGCTAGCATGCAACGCTGGAAGGTCGCAGGTGCGTTGCATAACCCGAACGGCATTCGACGGAATGCAAACATGCCACACGGGCAAGTGAATGTGGTCTTTTCCTGATCTTCCGGCGCAATTGCGACTTGGTTATATCCTGAATATCCATCCAGGAAGCAAAAATACTTCTGCCTTGCCAATCTTTCAAGGATTTGGTCAATGAATGGCAAGGGGAAGTGGTCCTTCTTAGTGGCTTCATTAAGCTTCCTATAATCAATGCACACCCGCCATGCGGTGTTGGTGCAGGTGGGGATGGATTCGCCATGATCATTGGTGACAACGGTGAGCCCAGCTTTCTTTGGAACCACTTGAGTGGGGCCCACCCAGGGGCTATCGGAGATAGGGTAGATGATGTCGGCGTCAAGCCACTTGATAATTTCTTTTTTAACGACCTCCCACATGTTTGGGTTTAAACGTCTTTGCATCTGGCGGGAAGGTCGGGCCCCGTCTTCCTGGTAAATCTTGTGGGTGCAATATGTGGGGCTAATTCCTCTTAAATCCGAAATGGTCCAACCAATGGCGGCCCGATGTTCTAAAAGGGTCGCAGTCAACCTGAGTTCCTGATCCTTGGTTAGATGAGAATTAATAATCACGGGGAAGGTCTGGTCAGGTCCCAAGAAGACGTACTTGAGATTCTCGGGCAATGGTTTAAGTTCAGGTGAGGGTGGGACCACAGTCGATGGGAAGGGAAAGGGTGGGAGTTGATCAACATCGATCTCTTCAAAAGGTGTTGTGTGATGGTACTCAGCCTTACAGAGGTCCATGGGTAAAGATGGTGGCGGGTCAGAATAGTCACTACGGGTTTGGTGGTCTGAGACAGAACTGAGGGTGAGGCATTCCTTGATTAGAGTTTCCACGGGATCATGTTCCTCAATGTAATTGCAATCAAAAGACTTTGTCACCCGAAAGATATCCAATTGCATTTTCCTGTCCCCGAAGGCGATTTCCATACATCCCGTGTCTCAATCAATGTTTGCTATAGCCGTAGCTAAGAAAGGTCTGCCTAAGATTATGGGTGCGTTCTGTAATTTTTCAGGGACTTCCATGTCGAGCACCAAAAGGTCGACCGGGAAATAGAAGTCCTTGACCCGTACAATTACATCCTCGACAACCCCCTTCGGGGTTTTCACTGATCTATCAGCTAGCTGGATGGTGACAGGGGTTGGTGTCAGCTCCACAAAACCAAATTGGTGGTACAGGGTTGTTGGAATTAGGTTGATAGAAGCACCTAGGTCCAGGAGCGCTCTATCAAACGTCATGTCCCCTATATTGCAGGAAATTAGGGGCGCTCCTGGGTCAGTTCGCTTGAGTGGAAGGTTGCTTGATATCACGGAACTTGCTTGCTCAAAGAGTACAACCTTCTTAGGTGCTTGAGGTCTCGGCTTACGCTTGGGTGTACAGGCATCCTTTAAAAACTTGGAGTAAGTAGGGATGTGTTTGACGGCTTCTAGGAGAGGAATATTAATCTGTACTTGCTAAAAAATTTACAACAGCTCCTCAGTTTCCAGAGTATTCTTCTTTTTCTTGATTGTTTCCAAGGCCTCCGGGTAGGGTGTCTGAATGTGGATTGGTTCCATGTCTGGGTCCTTGGTTGGTGCCTCTTCTGAGTCGGGAATTTCAGCGGGTGAAGTCTCGGGGAGAGTCGGCCATTTGGGATCCTGGGTTTTGGTGTCGCTTCTCAAGGTCACCACATTCGCAAAGGCTGGGGCCATGGGTTGATCCTTGATAAGATGAGGACGAAGAAGCACCAAACCCAGGAGGTGTTTGCGGGGCTGGCTGGACCATGTGAGCCTGCCCGGGGTTGCTTTGGAACCCTTGCGAATTGGGGCCTCTGTTAATTATGTTTCACGGGTTCGATTATGGTTGGGAAGGTAAGGATCCGTGTTGTTTACAGTCCAAGAGTTGGCTTAACTGTCCCTTTACTAAGGCCATTTCCTCCTGATGTTTCTGGTTCATGTCAGCCATCATCTTTATTAGGGTATCCATTTGGTTTTGTGGAGGAGGGGCTGCCCTATTCTGATTTTATCGGGGTCTAACTGGTGGTCCTTGCTGATAGGGGGGCAAGTGTGGCTGCTGGTTTGGCCTAGGCTGGTTTTGGAATTGCGGTGGTTTCTAGTTTGTCCAACCAAAGTCGGGGTGGTTACACCAGTCAGTGTTGTAAGTGTTGGAGAAAGGGTCAAGTTTCGCATAACCTTGGCTAGCTTGCACATCTTCTAGGATAGCCGATGTTGATGAAGAGGGAAGGGAGTAATCAAGGGTCGAGGGAGCAAAGGTCCCTCCCTGGAATGTGGTCAGGGGTTGTTCCAGGTTCAGTTGGTGAAGGGCTATACCAGGTCAACATTATGTGCTCCCTTTGCTAGGGAGAAAGTCTGCAAGGGATTCCTGGTCTGGTTCAGTAGCTCATCAATCTTTTTGTCCACCAATTCCACTCGATCCAACTTTTTGGCAATGATGTCCATGTCAACCATTTTAGAATTTGCTTGCACCTCATAAATCCTGCCACGGGGTTGACTGGACCTATTAAACTGGTTCATGGAGGCATTGTTGAGCGAATTCTCGCTCATAGATTCAAAGAGCTCAAACGCGCTCTCCTCATCTTTGTTCAGGAAGCTTCCCCCACATGAGGCATCGACGAAGTTCCGTAGGTTGCTGTCCAGACCGTGGTAGAAGATCTGGGCCAATTGCCACCTTGGAACTTTGTGGTGTGGGCATTTCCTCAAAAGTTCATTAAATCCTTCCCATGCCTCATGAAATTGTTCCCCACCCTGGAGTGTGAAGGTAGTGATAGCTCTTCTGAGGGCGTTGGTCTTTCCTATGGGGAAGAATTTCTTTAAAAATGCATGCCTCAATTCTTCCCAGGTGGTGATGGGTCTACCTAGGGTTCTAAGCCAATGAGAAGCCTTGTCTCTTAATGAGAAGGGGAACATCTTGATTAGAACAATGTCAAGGCTAATGTTCCTAGGTTTCACAGTTCGTGCTATGCAGTCGAGATCCTCTAGGTGCTGAAAGGGGTCCTCATTTGAGCTTCCATGAAAGTGGCTCTGGATCAGACTTAAGACATTCGATTTTAGCTCAAAATCATCTCCCCCCTCGGGGATCCTAAAGTGTGGCTCGACTCTAATAGCTGAAGGATTATAGAAATCACGGAGGGGCCTCGGCTGATCCTGAAATGGCGGTAAATCAAGTGGTGGTTGTCCTGGTATGTCTTGGAAAGGTGGTGGTGGTTGTTCTTGTGGGTTCTGTAACCGTTGTATGGCTTGCATGATGGTGTGGATTTGTTGTTGCTGAAGTCGATGGTTAGCATTGATTTGAGCTTGGATGATGGCCATGGCGTCTAGTGGGGGTTGATCCTCAGCCTCATCTATCCTAGGTTCAGCCATGTTTCTAACAGAATTACGTCGCCTAGATTCCTGCCCCAAAACACACAACTCGAGATGCAGTGAGCATCTCCCGTGCATACACTAGAGAAGAACAGGAGGAGATGCGGAGGGCGACAGATGCGAGAAATGTGTTTCAATCAAGCACACAAGCCTAGTCCTTATGGTGTATTCCTTAGGAGACCTAGAAATCTCACAAAGGGTGATCAAGTGCGTAAGCACTGGACTCCCCTTCCCAAGGCTAATCTGGCCAGGTTGATTAGAGGGGATTGCAAGGAAGGTTCTTCCTTTGGCTTGCGCCTCCGGTTCCATAGACCCCACAACCGCGGTCGTTTGACACTGCCCCGCAGCCTAGTCACCAGATTCTACCAAGGGAATGAAAGCCAAGTGCCTAGCGAACAAAACCTCGCCTTTTGAGACTTAACTCAGTCCTGCCAAGGGCACGTCTACTCAGTTTTAAAGGGCTAGGATAGTGCTTTTGCTTAGGGTGATGTGATGAGGTGTTGATTGGGGTGGTGCCTCTTAATTTTCCACTTTCAAGGTGTGTGCTTCTAGCAAAACCCGATTTTCAAGTAAGGATTTATTAAGATGTGGTGTCTTTTAGTGTTTCATCCTTACTTTAGTACATTTTAGGATTGATGTGTTTTAATGTTTTCAACTAAGTTTCTGTGGGCACGTCAAGTTCTGCACATAATTCGGTGAAAGTAGATTTCCTTTTTATTCTGTAGAGGCTCTAAAACCCTAGTGTACTCATCCTAATGATCATGCAGCTTCTATTAGATGAGTCAGTTTTAGGGTTGAGTGGTGCTACCCAGGTCAACTCATGGTGGCTTCGCAAACACCACTCAAGAAAAAGAAAAGAACACTCCAAGAATTTATTCAGAATGTTAGAGTGTACATTTTTTTGTGGGGTGATGTGTTAAGGATGTGGGTCAAACAATCATACACCACGCCAATTTTTTTCAGTTTTTATAAATTTTTTTTTTCACGCAAGCAAACAATGAGAGAGAGATTACTCACTATCGGTCCTCGTAGCGCCTACTCCCTTGCTACCGTCGTGGGATGCATTGCTTCGCCATCCATGCACCGAATTCCTGCAACCATCAAGTAAAAAGGAAAATAAGGCATTAGACGATGTGAGAATGAATGTGGAATGGAGGTGATAAAACAAATCCGTTGCCTCCCCGGCAACACCGCCAAAAACTGACGTGGCTTAGTGCGTGTGTGTTAAGGAGTGTCATTATAGTCGCACTTGCAACATCGATTTTAAAATAATTAAACGGAGGTGAGTCTGAGTGTCGGTCTCAGGGAGGCATGGAAATCGGATTTTTTCTTATCACTTGTTGTCACGGAAAGTGCGGAGTTTTGCTTACGAAAGATGCGATTTTGAAAAGCGAGAGAGAGAGATAGAGAGAGAGAAGGTTTAGGGTTAGAAAGCTCTTTGTTTTGATCATGCAGCTTGAACAGAAATTAAGATGACAATGGAATGGAAAATAACTTCATTAATCATGCACTTGTAGTTCATAAATTACAACATTAAATACATGCTTCAACAAAAGTAATAGAAAGCTTAAAAGAGAGAGAGAGAGAGAGTGTGTGTGTGTGTGTGGAGACTGATGAGGCAGCCACGGCGGTGGAGGAGGCTCCATCGATGGCTCGTCGTCTTCGACGATTACAAGAGTGCCTAAAGCTAGCTAATAGAGGGGTGGAGTAGTTGCAAGGGGGAGTGAATGCCTTGAATGGTGGTTGGAGGGGGTTTAAATAGAGTTAAGGGCTTCCTAAAAGAAGAAGGGGCTTTAGCGACATCTAGAGCATCGCTAAAACCGCTCCCAAAAACATCGGTGAAGCCCTCCAGCCGCCGGTCAGCTGCCCGCCTCGTTTCTTCTCTTCATGCGATCTGCAGCCACTGAACGAGAGCCGTCCGATCTTTGTCCTCCTCGGCTGTGTTGGGATCACGCCTCGGGCGCGCGTGTGCGCACGCGTCATCGTCCAGCGAGCGTGCGCGTGGACGCCTGTGAGCTGCGGTCGCACTGCGTGGCAAGATCTCGACCGCTCGCTGCTGATCGGGCGGCCCAATTTCTCTGTGCCCATCTCCCATCCTCAATTTCGCCTCCTTGCGGCTCGAACCCACTTTGCGTGTGTGCGGCCGTGTGTGCTAACCATTGCGCCATGCTCGCGCTTTGTCGGGGCGACCGCGGGCGGGCGCGCGAGTCTCGGCCGTTCAATAGAAGATCGACGGTCGAGATTTGATCTTGGCTGGCCGAAGGCATAGCGCGCGGTGGGGCGGGGCTGACGTGGCACAATCTGGGCTGTTGATCTCCAGATCAACGGTAAGAACTTCTTGGGCCCATTGTAGGAGCTCCGGATGTCGGATTTGGCCGATCTTGAGTCCGTTGGACTCCGTTAGTCATTTTGAATCAATCTGTGCGGTCTGATTGCTCATCTGAGGTCTGCTTTGACAAATTCTTACACAAATGGCCATTAATACAGTTTATAAGCAATCTTCGTACATGGTGCATGCAATGCTCTTATTCTATTTATGTTATGTCTTTTATTCCAAAGATGAGCCATATTCAACATAATTATCACCCTCTTGTGTAGTGTTATCATGGAGCACCGATGAAGATACTTGAAACACAAAAATAGGCTATAAGCCCAAGTCAAAATGTCCAATACGATTGCTGGAGCATAGAGAATGTGGTGGTGGTTGGGCATTGGTGCGAGGGTGCATGTAGGTGAGTGGGGAAGCTAGAGAAGGTGCGATTTTGGTGGGTTGGTCGACCGATGTGTTTAGGGGTCAAAGCTCTCAATAATTTGAAGGTTTTTGATCCCTGAACCGTGGGGAAGGTTTTAGCGATGATGAAGGGTTGTTTGGTGGAGTGTTTTGGTGTGGCAGCTTCACCGGAGGTGTTGTTGGAGGCGAAGAAGATGGAGAGGGAGAGATTAGATAAGCAGTTGAATCGAGGTGATAAGGGCCCTAATCCTAACTGGAGAAGGAGAGGGAGAGATTTACCTAATTTAAGGGAAGAGAAGGGAGGAATGGCGCGGGCTTTGATTGCTCAGTGCCGTAGAAGGAGAATACTCTGGAGGGAGAGACGAGGAGGAGGAAGGGACTGGAGAGCCCTGGCTTTGGCCCACAAGGCATGGATGAAGGAGAGGAAGACAATCCCTCTATCTATTATACATGGCATAGGGTGATGAAGGGAGATCGAGGAGCCCGCCGAAGCTTGGTTGAAGCAGGCCAAGGAAGGAGACGACCTTGTTTTGGCCTAAAACCTTACTGAGGATGCTGGGAGTTTCATGAGATTTTATACAGCTCAAATGTGAGCTCTCATTGAAGAAAGGGGTTCAATTTCTTGAGCTCACCTTAGCTCTAGGATCAATTCCGTTCCCTCAAATGGGATTGGTTGGATTCCTTATTGTCAGATCAGCAATCCCTCTAATTTTAGAGGGATTTGGAGTTGATTCGAGAGAGATCTCCTCTCTTGAAGGTTAGCTACAGATTCGTTCACACCACAATGGTGGGAGGGACTTTTTTGCAAATAAGATGAGAAACTTAGGGACTTGATCGCAATAAAATTGAAAGTTACGTGTTTAAGTGGGAGAAAAAGAGTTTTAAGGGACTAGCTTGTAAACTAGGTCAAGATGAACTATGGTTGGGCCCAAATTTTGGCCTTAGCCTAATTTGAACCTTAGGGATTTGATGGTTAACTTGGATTTGAGTTTTGACCACGTTTGACTAGGTAATTTGCATTGAAGGCCAAATTAGGGTAGAATCTATTGCGAAAAATATGAGCGATTTGTAATTAAGGTTTCAAATCATTGTAACATGCGAAATCACAAATGTTTTTTGAATTTTTAAACCTTGATAGTGGGCTATCTAGGGTCATTCAAGGAGGTAATTTTTGTAGTTATAAATCTTACTTGAAATTGGAATTCACATTTCTTTTTGTATTTTTGGAATATTAGATTTTTTTGGGTTTTTGAAATAGTAGGGGCGATTATGAAATTGAAGTGAGAAGGCGACTACACCTTAGTTGTTGAAACTAAAACCTAAGTGACAAGCAAGTTCTCTTTCTAAGCTCAGTCTAGGTACGTGAAGACTTAGAGTAATTAGAGAGAGTGTGGGTTCACACTAGGAGAAAGTAATAAGATGCAACTAGAAATGCAACAAAAATTAAAGAAGGCAAAATTTTACTAAAGGAAGACATTATTTTGCAAGTAGAGGAATGCTTCTACTAAATATGAAGAGCTAGTAGAGTAGAGGTGTTGGAGCTAGGGTTTTATGAAGGGAGTCGAAGGAAATAAATCTAGAGCTAGTGGTAGCAATATCTGGAGCTGGATCTGATGAGGCAGCTTCATGGGGAGCTCAACTACTTATCTAAGCTACCTAGTTCTTATGCTACTAGCTAGGCTTGGGTAGTTGAGCTAAGTTGAGCTGGCCTCAACTTAGCTAGAGCTAGGTTGAGTTGGAACTGCCTTAGCTGAGAACTCTAGAGCTAGCTAAGCTACTAGCTGGCAAGTAGTAGCTCAGTTAGCATGGAGTCCGGCTACCATGAGCTGGGTGGAGCTAGAATGAGCTAGGGGAGTTGAGATGGACTCCTGTCAACTTAGTTGAGCTAGCTAGAGCTCCTAGTGAATTGATGGGAGCTGAGATGAGCTAGACTCAACTAAGTTGAGCTAGATCTGAGTCGGCTTGAGCTGGGTTGAGCTGAGATGAGCTACCTTGAGCTACCATTCTGCTAAGGTGAGCCGAATGGAGATGAATGGAGCTAACTCTTGTCCAAGGGAGCTGGTATCTAGCCATGATGAGCTGGAATTAGCTAAGTCCTAGCATGATTGAGCTTCCTCTTCACCAGTTGCCTTCAAGAGTGCTAGGGTTTTAGGGATTTGTCAATTTGTTTATCCCTAACACTCCAAGAAACAAATTAAAAATACAATAACGAATGCAATGCATGCCTAACCTAATTGATGCCTAAATGCAACCCAAAAACCTATTTACAGAGCAAAATCCTAAGAGCTAGGTTTGTTTTAGTGCATAAGAATGATGATAAACTAGCATTTATCAAAATCTCATCTAGAACTCTATTCTAGGCCAAAATGGGTTTAGATGGTCAAACCAAAGGTACCAAACCTCTTAGAATATTTTTCTATGAATTTTAGGAGGTTTAAATGTATTTTTTCCTAACCAAAACCTTTTCAATTTAAGCAGGTCTAAAATTAGGATTTTGTATTCTGATTCGATTCTCGAGACACATGATACCTCATTTTTGTCTGTGTTGACCCACTTTTTAGACTTTAATGCTCAATTGACCATCAATTAACTGCTGGTTGACCCCATGGTTACTCTACATTCATGATGTGATGTTAAAACTGTAGTTTTAACACTGTTTTACTATTTTCTTCTAAAAATGGATCTGAGTGGAATTATGGTCCTTAGGTAATCATTTAGTAGCATTTATCTCTTAATTCAGACTAATTTAAGTTAGTTATGGCTAATGATGGTGTTACCAACACTATCTAGTCATTTCTACTATTATCAGGCACATAAAAAACTTATTCAACTTAACAAGCTAATGTAAATGATTTAGATGCTTGAAGAATTGTATGATCCATATTCAAACTTTTGAAACTAGTTTCTTTGTCGAAAATTCATCGTAAAAATATCATAAAAATGTGCGAAGATTGTCGAAATTCATCGCAAAAATTCAGAATCTACTTTAATATATATGAGCTACTCATCGATCATGTTCAGACATTGGTTTAAATTCTGTTCGTATGATTGGCCTTCCTCGGATATCAAATATAGAGAAACAATCTTCCACATTTTCACTATTTTGTCTATCATCATTCCTTTCTAGTTGATTGAATTGATTGTTTGGACCATCTATATACATCGTACAAAAGTTGATGCATTCCTACAAAAGATATCCTTCGACAATAAATTAAACCTTCTGGTTTAGCCTCATTGAAGATGTAGTCTTTCAAATATTTTAAGAAGCGCTCAACTGGATGCATCCACCTATATAGCACTGTTCCAACAATCCTTGCTTCATTGGCTAGGTGGAGTATAAGATGTACCATGACATCGAAAAATGTAGGAGGAAAAATCTACTTCATCTTGCATTGTGTGATCACAATTTTCTTATCCCAATAGTCTAACAATTGAGAATCTAATGCCTTTGAACATATAACCTTGAAGAATTAGCTTATCTCTATCACAGAGTCAACCACTGGTTGAGGAAGTACTCCATGAATTACTAATGGGAATAAAATTTGCATGTAAACATGGCAATCATGACTCTTTAACCCACTTATCTTCTTCATTGCTTCAATTAGACATGTTGAAAGTTGTGACGAGAATCCATCTATAACCTTGATATTTTTAGAAAAGATAATATCTTCAGTCATTGCTCATCTTTCAAAGTATATAATGCCTTATGAAAGTCATAACTGCCATCATCTTTATGATTTACGTGCAACTCAGGACAAATGCCCAACTTCTTCAAATCATTATGAGTCTTCAACATGTCTTTTGAACTATCCATTAAGTTTAGCATATCTAAAATGTTATCCATAACATTCTTCTTAATATGCATCACATCAGGATTGTGACGAGCTGTGAGTTCTTGCCAATAAGGGAGCTCCATGAAGAATATGCTCTTCTTTTTAAATCCAAAATTATGTAAGTTTTTAAGATCTTTCTTAAACAAATGACACAATTGGATATTACCAATCTGTTGTAACTTCTCTATTATTTTGTATCCTAACAACTTGATTGTATTTGTTCTTAGAAAATTTTTTTGATTCTTGGTCAAATAGCAACATGGTTTACCATCAAATTTGTCTTTAAACTTAGATTGTCACCATCTATGATCGATTGGCAGGAATCTACGATGCCTTAAATAACATAATTTATTGCTTTTAGGTGGACGTACGTAATGAGTATCATCCATACATATAGGACATGGCAACTTGCCTTTAGTGATACAACCAGATAAATTTGCATAAGCTGAAAAATCATTAATAGTCCACAACGATGCTACATGCATCTTAAAAAATTATTTTCTAGCTGCATCATATGTTTCAACCTTGTTATACCTCAGCAATTTCAACTCGTCGATGAGTGGTTGCATGTAAAAATCAATTGCATTTCCTGGTGCCTTTTTCCTGGGGATGAGAAGCATCTGCATCATAAACGAAAATCTCATACACATCTATGGAGGCAAATTATATGTAAACATCACCATTGGCCATATTGAATATGATGGATGAATGTTCTTAAAAGGATTGAATCCATCACTTGTAAGACCAAGCCTAACATTACATGGTTCCTCTGCAAATAGAGCATGCTTGTTATCGATTGCAGCCCACTCGTCAGAATCTGTCGAATGATGCATAAGTCCATCTCGTGATTTGTTATTATGATGACATGTCATCCACTTTGCAAATTTAGTCGACATGAAAAGATGTTGTAGCCTAGGAGTCTAAGGAAAGTAATGCAGTACCTTCCTTCATCGTTTCTTCCCTCGTGCATTTGAACTAGTATTTTCTTCACATCTTCCATCTCCACATTGCAGGAAACTATTCAAGCATGTATTTTCTTTAGTGTACAGCATACAATCATTCGTACAAGCATTAATCTTTTCACACTTCAAGCCAAGTATGCGAAACTATTTTTTTACACCATACCATGACTGAGGAAAATTTTGGGATTATTAAACAACTCTTCTATGAACTTAAGGACATCAGACATTAACTTAGATGTTGCCTTATTCATCTCTGTAACTTGAAACATTCTTAGAAGAAATGACAACCTTGACATGGAATTAATTCCAGGAGCAATGGGTTCCTCTGCTGCCTTCAATGCATCGTAAAAGTGATTATAATCTCCAAATATATTATCATTATCATGTTAGCAGCATTTGTAGCCCTTATCTCTTCTAACATCTCTACAAAATTATCACCTCTAATATCTTCATTGCGATCCTCAACATCACTATCAATAGAAGGATAAGTGATTTCTTCTCCATGTGAGGTCGAGACTGTGTAGTGAGGCCACCAATCAGTACAATTAGAGTTCAAATACTGTGTTACGATCATGCATAAATCCATTCAAACAACTTTTGCATGGACAACAAATTCTCTCATAGAAGTCTCCTCTTCTATATTGCTTCCTAGCTTCATGGAATGCCCAGTCTAAGAATGAAATCACTCCACTCTTATATCAAAAATAATTAGAAATTCTCAAACCTATCCAAGACTTATCCATGGAAACTTATAATCAAATAAACCTACAAACAATGAAAGTAAGTTACATAAAGAAACATCAGATATTTGTATATTTTAGTTATTATTTTCACTTGATAGCTCATCCTTGAAGATTTGATCACAACATTACTTTTTACGTGCAATTTGTGCCTGGAGAAATTTTGACAGCATCTCCCCACACTCAGTATACCCCTAAGACTAACCTCAATTAGGTTTCTTTAACACCTAATTCAAGGTGCTTAAGAAACCTGGGTAAGTTTAGTTAGTATACTAGAGAAGAACAGAAGGATGTCATTGAGATTTCCCCAAACATGGATTACATGTAATAGGTAACACCTAAGTTGTGATCAAATCTTCAAAAACCCTCCTTAGTTCAAAACTTTACTAAACTGAGGATGATCAAGACTTATGGCTTATTATAAAGGCAACACATCATGCATGTATGTGAGACATACTTATATTAATTCATTGTTCATATGGCATGATCATAATTCATGAATGAGCAGCTATATTAACACAATTTAACTTATCCTTTCAACCTATACCCTAAGGGTTATATTTCTTATTGTTTGCCTTCAGGTGCATCTAAGATTGTGCAAGTGTGGATATCTACAAATTGCACAAATAAATACAAACGAAGAAAACAACAACCATAGCATATGTCAGATATTGTGTTATAAATATTCAAGACATTGTGTCATAACAGAAAGTAGTTCTACATAGTTCTCAAGACAACATGACAGTTCATAGAGGAAGGATGCCAAAGTACAATAGATTGGATGTCACAAGACTTGGCTAATTCAGTAACTACTTTGGTTGCCAAAAGATGATTTACATTAACCATTTAAGCATGACAATTAACTATTAGTTAATAACCAAACCATTATTGAAGGGGGATCAACATGTGTAAATGAACGAAATATATGGACTCAAGTTGTCACCAACCTAATTGATTATAGTAGCTCTACAACAAATGCAGATGCTCCACCTCCACCATTGCAAATATGGGAAACCCCAAACTTCCCCTTTTTCTATCTTAGAACATGTTGATTGAAAGGAAATATCCGAAAGCTTAGATATTCAACACCTTGGAAGAATAAATAATTACATATGGCATAGGCATTAATTGGAAGGAATGGCTATCTAGTTGAAGAAAAAGTACAAAGTTAAGGCAGATTTTTTCTGGGAAAATGGTTTAGTGAGTACCCAGATTAAGCCTAAAATAATCAGAGTCCATAAAACAATTTAACTTTTAGTTGAGGGCATAGGAAGGCACTTAACAAATTTAATTTTACATATGATATCTTAGGTGTGATGTCCTAGACATTTATCCATTTGAATTTCATCAAATGGTTGTTATATATATTATTATAGTGATTAGAGGTATTAATACCTAGCCAAGTTAAATGAGACACCATATTTGATACTAGTGCACACAAGCTTCAGTAAACATACCCTCAAATATCATTATCTTTAAAGTTCAACCAAAAAGAAAGGATGCTGTATAGCATCTCCAGTTACTAAACATGGCATAGGAAAATAAAACACCATAAAAAGCTAACAGAAGTAGAGATGCACCCCTAATTGTGTTACCATGACTCAAGCTCCACTGCAACCTAGATGGTGTCCTAAAGACATTACTCCACCATGGACATCAACCGTTTCCTACTGGCAACCAAGAGTGATGTAAAAGAAAGCTCATCATGCAATTGGGAAAATTCCCAGTTGATGGGAACACCATCATGAGCCATAACTAGTTCATTTTGATCCAATTAAGTAAATGCTCCTACATAACTACTAGAGAACCATAAGTCACTACATAACCATTCTAATGGAAAGACAAGAAACCAGGGTTAAAACTGTAATTTTTCCATAATAACTTGAATACAGTACAACCACGAATTTTCTCAAGGATTGAATAAGGGTTAAATGGTCTTAAAAAGATAACAACTAGGTTAAAACAAATAGAAAAGGCTTTGCACGTGTTTTAAGAATTAAATAACTTTTGAAACCCTAAAAACAGGCCCGCTTAATTAACTGAGGTTTTGGTTAGGATAAAATTCACCTAAACCCTGTAAAATTCATATAAAAATATTCTCTATGGTTTGAAACCTTCAAATTGACCATCAGAACCCATTTTGGCCCAAAATAGAGTCTCAGACAGACATTTAACCTAATTTGAGTTCTTGCATAAATTACCCAGTCAAACATGGTCAAAACCAAAATCTAACTTCTCCATTGGATTCCTTGGTCGAAATTAGGTTTGTACCAAAGTTTGGACCCAAGCTAAAATTGTCTTAACCTAGTTTGCAAATTGGTCCTGTCTGATTACATTTATGCCCTTCACTTTCAAAATCCTTACAAATAGACCTCTAACTTTATCATCGTCTTCAGAAATAGGTCCCTGCTGCCATTACTCCTATTCCTACAAGCACCGATGACCTTGAAATGAAAAGAACTCCTTGATTCATTTATGAATCCCTTTCAGATTTGAAAGGCAAGTTCGTCAAGGAGCTTCTATCCTTTTGAGATGCATCTTGGGCCCCAATTCTCACCCAAATCCTAATGGGAATGCATGGAACAAACAAGTTTCCTGCTCTGACGACAATTCCAAGCTTGGAAGCTTGGCTTCCAAACTTAAGATCCTTCCTGAGGCTTATAAAAGAAACCCTATGGCACAGCCATGCTCCTGAGATAGTTTTGAGGCCAGAAACCCTCTTCTTCTCCATCTCCAGCCACCTTTAGACTTAGCTCTGGTGACCCCTTCCGCCCTCCTCCCTTGGCCGTCCAACCATCAAATTGGACGACCGACAATCCTCCCCTAATCTTTGTGGACCTCTCTTGCCAATGAGAGGTCGTGCCTCTCCCTCAGTCGATGTCGCCACTTCGCCGCACCTTCCTTCTCCAGCTTTGGTCGACCAACATTGGAGCCCTCCGTCTATCTATCGCATCCCTAAGTTCCTCTATCACTCTCTCTCTGACTATACTTTCTTTTCCCACTCTCACAATGCATGCACAACCACTGATTCTCCCTCAACACCGGCACCTTCTTCTGCTCCGACGAAGCTCCGACGATGCCTATCAACCGAGCCACTGGATGAATCTCACCGCTAACACCCTCACCAGCTCCTCCATCACTCTAGGAACAAAATCCTTAACCTAATTCGACCTATCGCTCACCTAAACTCGCCCTTGAACACACCCACTCTCACGCACACAGTCTGACTTCACCTCAGACGCACTGACCTTGCCACGCCTCACAATCACCACCATTGCACTCGCCGTGGTCCGGTGATCCTTCTTGAACTTTCTAACGTGGCCGGAAGGCCCTCTTGCTGATTTCAGGTGCTCGTCTCCTCCGACATTTGAGCAGCTTCTTCAAGCAACTTTCAAGGCTGCTCCAGGTTACCTTAGCTTCAAGCAACACTTCCTGAAGCAGTGGACTTCATCCAGGAATGCAACATTGGGATCAATTTGGCCCTTTGACTGGACCATTGATCAAAATTAGATGCAACATCTGCCACTGCCAGCACAAAGAGGAAGGGTGGGACTTTAGTCCCACATCAAAAGCTGAAGAGTGCACTGAGGCACATAAATTGAAAAAGTGTCTAGGGCTTATCGCCTCAGACATAAGGGGTGAGTGCTGGTCGGACCCGGTTAGGTAGTGTTAATATGGTAATTTTATCGTTGAAATGTGTATAGTGGTTAACCTAAATCGAGCCAAGCCATCTCTTTACAAAATATTTTTTACCTGGCATATTTGATTTTATCTTAGTCATTTTTAGGCCCAGGGTCAAACTCAGGGAAGTGGGGTTGGAAGTCAATTTTCTACGCCTTTCCTACAACGAATCTCTTCCGTTCGTTTATTGTGTTTTTGGGGTTTTTCTATTTAGATTTTTTTCTGATAATTCTTGTCCTTGAGGCACACCCTCAAAATTAGGTTCTTGGCTTTGAGCCAAATCAGGGTTCGAAAATGGGTCTTGCTATTCGCAAGATGGAGTACCTGCAAGTCAAGGATTATCTTTTCTCTTTTATATATTTGTTTATCTTTTTACTAGTAGAAAAGAGAAATAGAAATAAAGTAAATATAGAGTAGATATATATGTATATACTATATATGCATAAAGGGGTGGAGCCGGAGATAAAGTGTAGCACGGTGTCAAGTCTGTCATCATCTAGAAAGACGCATCCAAAAGGACGAGGTGCTGCATGGAGTGTAGGATGGATGATGGAAGATGTGTGTGACCATGCCTTTTATACATGTGTATCGGGGAATATCAGCAACTAGTGCAGATATTCCCATGATATCACGTATGGTAAGTAATGTGAAAAAAAATATGTATATGTATATTTGTAAATATATCTATATGTATATATATATGGTTATAAATATATATGTATATATATATGTGTATATATATATGTATATATATATATATATAAGTATATGTATAGATAGATATATGTATATATATATATATGTATAAGTATGTATAAATAACTATATAGATGTAAATATATATATATATAGTAATATATGTATATAGATATATGTAGATATATATGCATATATATATATATGTGTATATAGTTATATAGATAGATATGTATATATGTATGTATATTTATATATATATATATGTATGTATAAGTATATGTGTATATATATATCTATGTATGTACATAGACTTATACATAGTTATATAAGTACTAATATATATATATAAGTATATAGATATATGTATATATATATGTATGTATACTAATACTTAATTATATAATAACTACTATATATATAGATATAAGTATATATATATATATGTTTATAAATATTTATAGATATAAATATATATATAAAAGTATATAATAGTGTATAGGTGTGTGTGTGTGTGTATGAGAGAGTGAGTGTGTGTGTGTATCGGTAAAGAGAGTGAGAGAGTGCTGTGAGAGAGAGAGAGATGTCGCGCTCTTCCTGCTGGAGTGAAGGAGGCGAGCATTAAGATGTCTGCACGCAGCTGGGCATCGTCTGAGGCTTCATGCTCGCACGTGCAGGTGCGTATGCACGCGAGGACGTGCGCGCTGGGAGGGAGTGAGCGCGAGGAGAGGAGAGGCCGCAGCGCACCGCGCTGCGTGAAGAGCTGGAGCGGGCACACGCAGATGTACGCGGGCAAAGGGAGCGGGCGAGAGCAGGTGCTGGCAGAGGACCGCACGCAGACTTGTGGGCGGGCGCTGGAGCGGGCGCGGGGCAGGACGTGCACACGGGCGAAGGCCGGTTGCGGCACGCCGGGTGACCGGATAAGTGAGAAACTTACCGATCATCCGCAGAAATTGTAGCCACAGTGGCCGGGCGAGCTGCGCAACCGCTTTCGTCCGGTGCTGTGAGTGCGGACGGCTTGCGGCTGGCGCGCACGGGCTGGTGCGCGCATGGAAGGGGTGCTTCGGTTGGTTGCGGGTGTGGAGAGGTTCGCGACAGAGCGCGCGGAGAGGGAGGCAAGGGTGCCTGTAGGCGCGTGTGGTGGCTTGCGTGCGCCGCTGCCGCCTTGCTGCTGCTGCTGTGGAGCTCAACCAGCTGCTGCAGGGGCATGCGGTGGCCGGTTGAGCTTCAAAGCTTGAAGCTTTGTGGCAATGGCGGAAGTGCTTCAAACGGAAAAACAAGGAAAGAGCCACCACGCCCACTGGCTCTTTGATGAGCTGGGTGGTGGTGGACTCACGATGGTGGTTGTGCACCACCGTGAGGTGCTCCTGTCCGCAGAGTGTCTCCTCGGAGGAGGAGGGCCTGCGTATGGAGGGAGAGGGAAGGAGATGGTGGCTTGGAGAAGAAGAGCTACGTTGGGTTCTATTGGCTGGACCAGGCCCTTTGCAAAGATGGAGCTGTGTTCTTTTTAAAGAAGAGGAAAGCATGCACAGCCATGCCCTGGCTATGCATGGCCCATGCATGGCTTGGCAGGGAGTGGCTGATGCGGCTGCAAGGCTAGCAGGGAGAGGTTGAGCAGGACATGGCGCGAGGAGGAAGCTACCAAGCTTTGCAGCCGCGGGGAAGATTTTAAAATCAAGTAAAATAAAAAAATAAAAAGATGGTGAATTTTCAAAGCAGCACTTGAGGAAAAAATGTAATTTCACAGCCAATTTATTCACTCTCCTCCCCTCTCAATTAAATGCATGCATGCATGTATTTTTACAAATGCGACTATGGAAACCTAATATGCACTAGTAATGCTAGGAAATAGCACAAGATGACACAATTGCAGGTGTATTTTTGCGGTCCAATCAGTGAGGTCCCTCACACCCCTCACGTGCCTCTTCCGTGACCTCTCCTCCACGAACCTGGTACGCCCGACTCGCCTAAACGGACACCTCGGCTACCACCCACGTCGGTAGCCCTAGTCCCAGGTGTGCTCTAGGTCTGAAACCCGATTACCTGGCACTGTGGAAGGCTCTGGGAGAGCGCGACCTAGAGAGAGAAAGGGAGATAGCACACGGGGGTAGGGGGTTTTGCTACAGAGAGAAATGGCTGACACTTAGCTGTTTGAAGGACTTTTCCCCTCTGCATGAAGAAGGGGAACAGAGAAAGAAAGAAGAAGAGAGGAAGGCCTGAGCAGAAGAAGAGAAGAGAAGGCGCCACACAGGAAAAGGAACAGAAGAGTAGAAGAATAGAAGAAGAAGAACAAAAAGAAGAGGAGAACCTCAGAGAAAGAAAGGAGCAGAAAGACCCCTTAAGTCTCTAGCACTGTAGCACAGGGCTATTTAAGACGTGTTTGCTTACATCTATTTGAAGCTTTGGTTTAAGTGTTATTTGAGATGAGTAATTGGTGATTTAAATCACCATTTTACTCCATTCTTTTTGCATAGTGATCCTGACATTATTCATATTGCAATCTCTATTATTGATTTAAATTGTAATCTTGAGTTTTGAATTCCATATTGCTCCCTATGTTCAACCTCGAACTTAAAATTCGAGTAATAAATTTATTTGTTTTCAAAGCGATTTTGACTATATTACAATGCAATTTTTAACCTCGATTTCGCCTCGACAAACTTTTTGGTGCCGTTGCTAGGGAACAACGTGCAATTCAGATCTCTTGATCGCAATATCCGAGTCCATACTAACTTGCTCTATATCTTTTGATTGTGATCTACTTCAGGGATTCGTCAAAGAAGATCAGCCGCACATCAACTACTCCAGGGATAGGTAAAACTCCATTCAAAACCTTCTAAACCCATGACTCTGGAAAAACTAAAAAAGGAAGAAATCAATTAGGGCTGCATGCATTATATTCTTAGATTAATCATCAAGTTGCCTGATTTGATACATTCTACAAACATTCAATCCCTGATCTATGCACCCATTTGAAGCTAAGGTATCAAGGGCTATCACATTCTTGTTTGAGCCCTAAGTACTACATTTTGACAAACTCTATTAGACCAAGTGAGCCAATTAAGGATTCCAGCTTAGGATTTTAGAGACACACTTGCTTAATCAAGAAATTATCTCTCCAAAACAATGTGTGCCTAGACCTTGATTGAACTAATCTATTCAAGCAATACCCTAAAAATCAGGCTCTTAAATTCATTTGAACACTAAAAGAGGGATCTAAAATTCTCATAAGAATAACACAGGTGAAGTTGACCCACCTTGTTGGGTTAACCAATCTTCAAATTAGGTCACTTTTTCACAAAAATATCTTAAAAGTTTAAGTGAAATCCTAAGCACCCTTGCTCTTAATTAAAACTGGTGGACTTAAGAGGTCAAGTCCCCATTCTGGTCTACTTGGAACATCAGTGACAAGAGATGTCGGGTGGGGGAAACCCTATAACCTGTGGGGGCACTCTACCATGTAGGGGTCTTTGTGGGACTCTCCCTCTCTGGCTACCCAGGTAATTCTCAGGTGGACGGCTTTTTGACTAACGGGTAACATCCTCCTCGAACCTCTATAGTCATCCAAAATTTTTGGATGTCGTGATTGGGTCCATCACATTCTACCTCTCATTTACTGCATCGGTGTATGTTCGGGAGGAGAACTCTAAGAACATCCTTGAGGCCTCCTTTAGCTACTCATTCACGTCGAGGCCAAGCCTCTACCTCCATGTTTATGCAACAACCTAACCCAATCAATATTTCTTCTAATTCATCTGAACCTAATTCTCCTTCATCCATCACCATGGCACAACCAGCAGAAGAAAATAATCTTGAAAATCAGCTTTAGCACCTCAATGATCTATTCCAAGCCCTTGTAAACCCACCGCATCACCCAATGATGCGAGATCACTACAATCCCATTGCGGTGGCAATCGAACCTCGAGTACAAATCCCTCCTGGAGGTCCTAACACTAAACTCAAGCCCAACATGATTCATGCCATTCCCAAATTCCATGGGTGTAATTCCGAAGATCCCTTCCAGCATATCAAGCAACTCAAGCATCTAGCCCAAACCTTCAGGACAGAAGCTCAAAATTGGGATGTTCTACTCATGAAAATGTTCTTCTCTCTCATGGATAAAGCTTCTCACTGGTACCAAACCCAAAAACGTCTAATCAACACCTTGGCGGAACTTCAATCTGAGTTATTGAGAAAGTTCTTCCCTGTTGGTTGGACAAATGCTTTACGGCACCAGATCACACATTTCACACAGCAAGTAGGAGAACCACTTCACGAGGCATGGGATCATTTTCTGGATCTCATGCGGAAGTGCCCCCACCACAGAGTTCCTAAATGGGAACAAGTCCAATCTTTTTACCAGGGACTTCATGAAGATATTCGATTATTTGTCAATGCGACCTGCAGAGGAAACATCATGGGTCAAGACGAAGACACTGCATGGGAGATTCTTGAGAATATGTGCAAGAACTCCATCAATAATGAATCCATGGGCATGTTCGACTGGACGAATGCCTGTGCATTAACGAATCCAAAGGGAGCACATGAGACATAGGGCCGATCCTCTTCCGTCGGCTTGGAACTGGTGGCCAGTAATATGGATAAGGCCTCTATTATTGAGAAGAAGGTGGATGAGCTAACTCGACATTTGCAGCGAGCCACCTCTGTGTAAAACACAATCACGCAACCACTCTTTGGCAGGGAGGCTGTGCACAACATCTATCACCGATCTTCTCAAGGGATAGACCCATATCCACCCCCGTCTGATTCTAGTTTTAGAGGAAGCGTTAGACCTACCTACTCTAGCTGGGGGAACTCTGAACCCTCATATTCTGACTTTCCCGAGGTTCCTCAAACTTGCAAGGACCTCAACGCCATTCAGAATGATCCATTCTCAAACAATTACAAACCTGGATGGCGTAATCATCCCAATTTCACATGCTTAGGCAATAATCAAAATCAGAGACCTCAATATCTACCCCGACCACAAGCTCCTCATCCATATCAGCCGCCTCAGCCTTGGCCTAACCCAACTTATCAATCTGGGCTGACTCATATAGATCAAATGACTCTTATCCTTCAGACACTAGCTGACATTCAGAAGACGAATGTGGCTATGCAAAAATAGCATAGAGGCGAGATCACAGAGGTTCACAATCAACTTGCCTAGATGACAAATCCTCGCCAACCTAGTGCACTTCCTTCACAACCTCTGCCTAATCTGAATGAACCAGAGGTGCGTTATGAACCCACATCTAGGCCAAGCTCACTTTGTTTATCAGGCCCCTTCTACTCCATCACCCGATATGATGGAGGTTTCAACATCATATGCAGGTTACCAGCAGCAAGCACCTCTTTTACTCACACCAAACCAGAACCAGGCAGGATTGAATTCTGTTACTACCTGCACTGGAAAAACAACACAGGACCCACCTTTTCCAAGCCATTCCCAGGCTGGTAATACAAACCCTAACCCTAGGATAGTCATCCAAGACACCTCTATCCCAAATCAAGAACCTGGACCTATTCTAGAGGAACCATCTAAGATTCCATTTCCTGAGGCCTTGACCAAGGGAAAAAGGATAACTAAAACGATGGCACCTGAGGACCTGGTCAAGCTCTTTGAGTAGGTCCATGTAAACATCCCCTTAATGGATGTGATACGCCACATATCGACTTACGCACGATTTCTAAAGGACGTATGTACACCTAAGCATAAGCCGTGAACTAAAGACGGGAATCCGATCGTACTGTCAGAGCAATGTAGCTATATCATTTTGAGCAAACTCCCCCCTAAGGCAAAAGACCCAGGCACCCCTCTGATCTCCTATGAAATCAGTGATATATGATTTGACCGAGATTTATTAGACTTCGGAGCCTCCAAAAATTTGATACCTACATCCCTACTAGACTACTTCGACGAATCTGAGCTTAAACCAACTGAAATGACTTTACAACTAGCCGATTGATCAATTAAGTCACAGAAAGGAATTCTCGAGGATTCATAGTTAGGGTACATGATTTCTATTTTCTAGTAGATTTTATTATCTTAGACAAGGATGCTACTGAGATTGTGAAGAATACACCAATCATACTGGGGAGACCTTTTCTGGCCACTGCTAGGGCCAATATTAATTGTGAGGAGGGGAAAATTGAATTAAAATTTGGAAGCAAGACACTAAAGATCGACATCTTTAAGGCACAACAAGGAATTAATTGCGGAATCCTTAGCTCTATTCATCTCATCTCAGCTGAATAGTAGTTCAATCTAGTTAACCTCAGCTCCATTCAACTCACTTTAGTTGGATGGTAGCTCAAACTAGGTTAAGACAATTGACCCCAGCTTCATTTCAGCTCCTTCATCTCAAAACAGTTCATAGGAAGCTCTACCTGACTAGGACTAGCTACTGCCATCAACCAGCTAAGCCTAATTAATTGAGGAAGTCCTCATCCATCTCAGGCTAGCTCAAGTCCAGCTCCCGAGGACTCAACTAAGCTCAACTTAATTGAGCTTAACTACATGACCTAAGCTAGTTACTCCAGCTAGCTAGTTAATCTTTAGGAGGTATAGACCTAGCTCCACTAAGCTCACATCAGCAAAAGCCAGCTCATCTTAGCTTGGCTTAGTAGCTAGAAAAGAACTAGCTATCTAAGTAGCTCACATGCAACTCTCTTCAGAAGCCATCAGCTCCAGTGTAGCTTAGATGTAGCTCAATTCAGCTCCTCCTTAGCAGAACATCTCCTCCTCTGCTCATCTATGCATGATCTGTAAATCACAAGCACACTAGAAAAGGGGATGAATAGTGTGGTAGAAAAAATAATTACAAGAAAAAGCAAACCACAAAATGAACAAGATATATAATGGTTCCCCTCACTTGGGTACTCCATTATCTAAGTCTCCCGACATAGGATTTTTAACCTGATTCCCTCAATCAGGAGGGAATTAATTTACTAAAACTTGAGGTAATTAATGGGTTACCTCAACCCAATTACAAGATATTAAAAAAGAAATAAAGATACAGGTGTAAGAAAATGCAAATAAAAGTTTACAACTAATCCCTAAGTCTCCAACAAGTATATTGCTTAATATGAGTATGTAAATTAATCTAACATGAATACTAAGGCATAAAACAAACGATTTATCAGAGAGGACACGATCGCCTTTGATGACTTGTTGTAAGTGGAGAGTAACCTTGAGAGGATTTCAACAAAATAAGCACTTTTGCAGCTAGTAAATTGAGAATTGAAGGTGTAGGCAAAGATAGAATTTTGGATTCTTGGTTGTATGCAAAAGACACTCAAAGAGTGCTTATATAACCCACTAAGCACCTTCCATACGATTACTAGCCATTAGGGCCAATTTGCGAAGATTAAAGATATGTTTAATTGCAAAATAGCCATTCAGATTGGTCACAACGGTTAGTTGGTACCGGTACTAAACTTTTGGTACCGGTACTGACTGCCAATAGTTTGGCCAACTAAGTCACTAGGTACCAGTACTCATGATGAGTACCGATACTTGTGACTCACAGATTTGGGTCTAGTGACCTACATGTACTGGTACTAGTGATTAGTACCGGTACTTGTAAGGTCCAGGCAAAAACCAAGTGCACAAACTGTGACCATTTGGTACCGGTGCTCACGATGAGTACCGATACTTGTTGTTCACAGTTTGGGACTTAGGCCCAAACCTATGCCTAGCATGCACCAGTAATTATGATTAGTACCGATACTTGATACAAGTATGAAATATTATAAGTGTAAGTCAATTTTTAGAGATATCCAACCTACTCTAAGCGACTATATTTTGAAAAATTAATTTTGAGTTTTGAAATGAGTGAATGAACGATATTCTGAACCCTAATTATCTCTACTTTGAGTTTAACTCATAGATTATGTTTTTCTTGTTAGGAGACATGCGAAGATTCTAAAATACAATTAATACAAGAACTATAGTCTTCTAGTCTTCTTCCTTCATATGCTATCTTGTTGCTTGCGTCCATAGATTCTATTGACTTGTAATACTTCATAAACACATCAGATTTTAAAATGGTTTTGTTAACACCAAAACACAAGAGAGAGATGGAACTAGGTTCCAACAATCTCCCCCTTTTTGGTGTTAACAAAACAGACAAGATACTCATAGTTAAAAATAAACAGACTTAATAAGGGAAGAATAAAAACTCCACAAGGAGTGAAAACCTCCCCCTCAAACTAAGCTCTCCCTATTTTAAATATGAAGTATCCAATCATTTCTCCCCCTTTTTGTCAAGCAAGCAAAAAGATGAGTAAATAATAGAATTGTAAAACATGATATATTTCACATAAGCAAAGAAAGCATGATATATGAATATCATAACTTGATAAAGTTCATAAAGATAAGGCTTGAAACAATTTTAGCACATAATTGTCTAAAAAGTCATACAAATTTAACAAGCAACAAAATGAAAACTAAGCTAATTTCTAAGAGGCTTTCTAATAAGCTTTTGCACATGTCCACCATCATCATCATCGTCATCATCATCGTTGTCATCATTATCTTCATCTTCATCATCACCATCTTCATATGAAACTTCCTCGTCATCTTCTGTGTCTTCTTCTTCATCATCATCATGAAGAATAGGTTCTTCTTCCACCATTGAAATAGGAGATGTATCTTGAAAATGCTTTTGCCTTCTTTCACTGTATTCTTGAAGTGCTTTCCGCTGAGTATGCTTCCTTTATTTAGGTTGTTGAGTAGAAGAAGTGACATGGGAGGACTCAATAGAAAGAGAAAGGTCATGGAATTTGCATTCCATGTGATGGAAGGCAAATTTTAGATTGGTTAAATTTTGACCAATGTAATTGAAGGTATTTATAAAATTGGTATCAGTTCCAGACACATTAGATAGATTTACCCAAGGTATTTCAGCTTTTGGATATGGGTAGGTGATATAAACACATTTATTGAGGGTAAAATGCCTATTCATGCATATTCCTAGGCTTAGATTTTCATTTCATGCAATAAATATTGCATAGCATGCATCATTCTGCATTTAGAGTAGTTGTATATAATTTAGGTTAATTACGTCTTTTTTGTGGTTAGGAGAGAAGCATATATATTTCGGAGCCTCAGATTGACAACCCAACCGTACGGATCTGATCGAGATGATGATCGGAGTCCAACGCCTCTGAAATCACCTCAATCGGAGTCCCGTAGCACCATATGCAGTCCGAGGAAGATCAACGGCCAAGGGACTAAGGGACATAATTTGGAGCTTCAAATGATAAATCCAACTGCACGGATGGATTCGGGTAGACGATCGCAGCCTAACGGCATGAAAATCGACTCAATTCAACCTCTGTAGCAGCCCCTAAAATAAGAAGAAGATGGACAGCCTAGACTGTGCCACGTGGCGCAGCCTAGGCCGCCAACACACGCACGCAGCACCGCACCTGAGGGCATGCAGGTGCGTAGGCGTGCAGCACCAACGCAGCGCCAGCGCGTGCGGCAAGGTAGGAGAGATGCCAACACAGCGTGAGGTGGACTACAGCGACCCATGAGCTGGACTTACAGCAACGCTTACAGCCGTCGGTAATTCATCGTATGCCAGCAAAGCCTGCTGTGGGTGCCAGCGGGCATGAGATGCCTACAGCGATGTTTCTAGTGACGATTTGGATGTCACTAATGGTCCCATACCGATTTTTGCCTCTTCTCCACCACTATAAAAGGACCTATACCCCCTTCCTTCCAAGCCATCTCTACCTACTCTACTCCCACCAACTCCCAAGCTTTAGCAAGCCTACCAATGCTCCCTTAGAGCTTGTTCTCAAGCTCCCAAGGTGCCTATTAGTGTAGCAAACCTTTGCCCCACCAAATACTCCTCCAACTTCCCATCTCCCTTCATAGGTCACCTTGGAGCTGTCCTCCCACCTCCATTTCGGTAACAGATCACCTCCGTCTTCTCACCTCCATTCCGGAGCCATGCCGAAGCTTTCCTCAAGATGACATCCTCCAGCATCTCACCTCCATCGTCCCGCTCCTCACCTTCTTCGTCCGAGCTTCCGCCAGGCGCCGTCGTCTTGCCGAACAGCCGATTCGGGAGATTTCCTCTCACCTCCCTCTCTTTATATGCTTTCATAGTTTCTTGTAATTGACATTAGAAGTAATATATATCAAATTTATTCTAGATCTCTATCTTGTGATACGTTTGCCTGATTTCTTTTATTTCAAAAATACAAAAAAATATCAAAACCCTAAAATACCAAAAAGAAACGAAACGAAGCGCGGTTTTCATGTAAAGTAAACGTCGCTTCCCTATGTTCGACCCAAGACTCCCTTGGAGTTTCGGTATAAATTTTATCTGATCGATGTGTTTTGCAACTACGACGACAAGTTACTTGTAACCTTGATTTCTAATAAGTGAAACACGCGCGACAAGTAGGTTATAGGAATGAAGGTGGAGGATGATTCATGAGGTGGATGAGAAGAAGATTCAGCATTTGGATCAACTTATTCTTCTTCATCATCACTAGAGGATTCCTCTCTAGCAGGTTTCACTCTCATTTTTTGAAGAGTGAACAATTTAAAATAGACCACTTTTCTAAGAGGAGTAAAATTAGAGAGGTCAATTTTATTTTTATGAAGAATGTGTGACACCAAAATATCCAATGGTAAAACTGATGCACGGTAATGGGGTCTAAGAAAGTGAATGAAAACTATATTCCAATTGACTGGAAAGCTCGTAATGATAGCATAAATTAAAGGTAAAATATCAATAGGAATTTTGTGAAATTCTGAATTTTTAGCCCTTAAGATCCATGCTAAGATGAAAAAAAGGATGCAAGCAAAAAGGGTCATATTTGGAGCAACCAATGCTTTGCCCTGCCAATTAGGGAGCAAAAGAGTTTCATGGATTTTATGAGTAGGAAATTGCTCCTTAAGTGTGTTAAATGCATGAACTTCATTAGGACATTCAGTAATTGTTGACAAGAATTTTGGTGTGGTGGTGATTTTTTGACCAAAAACATTTGTTGTTAAGACAAGGTAACCTTGATTTTCTTATTCTTGGAGATTAGCAAAGAATAGACACTTACTGATAAAGAATGATTCATCAAAGAAATGCATGAGTTTTTATTTAGAAAGATGAGTGATAAAGCTAAAGAGTTGAAGAGAGAAATCTTTCCACTCAACTGGCCTACAATGATGGAGTTTTAGTCCTTTATACCAATTAAAATTTGACTTAGCATCCTCATTAACGCAAAACTTATGAAAAGCATCTTATGGTGCTTTTCCATTACTTTTTGATTTAGGTGCCATCTGTAAACATGCAATAACAAGGAATAGGAAAACGATTAGAAATATAAAAAAATTCCTTTCATGTGTTTGTACCAAAATAAATAAATATTTAAGCCTTCATGTACCGGTACTGGTGTTGGTATCGGTACTGGTTGATTTCTGTTCCAACCAGAAATTTGAGCTAGTACTAGTATTAATCTTTAGTACTAATACCTACTCACTAAAGCAAGCACTACTACGCTAAGCTAGTACCGGTACCAGTGATGGCCATCGATATCACTTGGTACCCGACGAGAAACAAATGCAGTAGCGAGAAAGGACTTATGAGAAAGAAAAAGAGAAGATGTAGAATGACTTATAATAGCAAGATCTACTTAGGAGATAAGAATTTACTTAGAGTAGAAGCTTGGGGGTGATCCTTCTTCTTCTTGGCAAGGGCTTGGATAGACATTTGTGGAGAGAACTAGGGTTTTCTTGAGACAAAATGAGGCAACTGTTTGCACTTGGCCTCTTTTATATCAGATGGGTCATGTGTTTGTCACATGACCACTTAAGTGGTTGAGAGAAGAAAAATTTATAACTTAGATGTTGAATAAATAATGTAGTCAACAACCGAAGTTAAGCAACCACATTGCAAACAACACCCAAATATTTCCAGACATATGGAAATATTATAGTTTACCCCCTTTTTTTTAAAAAAAAAAGCATGGGTAAATTACAGTGAGACCCTCAGAGATTTTTATAAATACAAACAAATTCCATATCAATCAACTTATTAATTTAGAATCTCCTTTATTGTACAAAGTCCTAATTTTCTTCTTATAAAGCAGAATCTCCCTACTACAAGAGGTTTTGTAAAGATGTCTGCCAATTAGTTTGTATGTCAATAAATTCTAATTGAATTGATCCTCGAAGCACAATATCTCTAAGCAAATGATGCTTAACATCTATGTGCTTGGTACGTGAATGATGAACTGGATTTTTGGATAAATTTATTACGCTTGTATTATCACATAAAATTTTGGATTGAGCAAAAATCAATTCAAAGCTGGACAAAGTCTGTCTCATCCAAATGACCTAAGAGCAAGCAAGTGAAGTAGCAATATACTCTGCTTCTGCCGTAGAAAGTGAAACACAAGTCTGTTTCTTAGAGAACCATGAGACTAGAGATTCTCTAATAAAATGACATGTGCTGCTAGTTCTCTTTCGCTCTGTCTGACTCCCTACATTGCCAGCATCACTATAGGTTCATAAATCTAAGGATTGTGCTTTAGGATAGAAAAGACCAAGATCTCTTGTGCTGTTTAGGGAACTAAATATTCTTTTTACTGCATTAAAAAGTGATTCCTTGGGTTCGAATTGGAATCTCACACATAAACATGTAGCAAAAAGAATATCAGGTATAGAAGTTATAAGATATAGTAGTGAACCTATCATGCCCCTGTATTTCTTTTCATCCACCCTCTTGCCAGATAAATCTTCACCAAGAGAAGCAGATAGAGCAATCGGAGTCTCTTTGCCATTTACATTTTCAAACTCAAATTTCTTGAGAATTTTAAGAACATATTTGTTTGACTAATGTAAATTCCTATGTCTAATTGTTGAATTTAGAGTCCTAAAAAGAATCTGAGTTCACCCATCATACTCATTTCAAACTCAGTATTCATAGTCTCACAGAAATGTTGACATAGGGACTCCTTAGTTGATCCAAATATAATATCATCAACATATATTTGAACCAGTATGATGTCATTTCCTTTTTTCTTTTACAAAAAGAGTTGAATCAACAACTCCAATTCTATATCCGTGCTGAAGAAGAAAGGTCCTAAGCCTATCATACTAGGCCCTAGGAGCTTGTTTAAATCCATATAACACCTTATTGAGCTTGTATATGTGCTCTGGGTGTGTTGGGTCCTCGAACCCAAGAGGCTGATGAACATAAACTTCTTCCTTAATATAACCATTAAGAAAGGCGCTCTTGGCATCCATTTGATATAGCTTGAAGTCCTTTGTACTTGCAAAGGCAAGTAACATCCATATGGACTCCAAGAGAGCAACAGGAGCATATGCCTCATCAAAGTCAATACCCTCCTGTTGGTTATAGCCTTGAGTTACAAGTTTGGCTTTGCTCCTAATCATTGAACCAGATTGATCCAATCTATTTTGGAACACCCACTTGGTTCCAATGAAGGAATTACCGTCAGGAGCGGGTACCAAGATCCATGCATTATGCCTAGTAAATTAGAGTAGCTCCTCCTGCATAGCTACAACCCATGATTTATCCTTTAATGCCTCATCAACTTTCTTGGGTTCAAGTTGTGAAATAAAGGCATTATGGACAAAATCAGCTCTAAAGTGAGATCGGGTTTTTACACCTTGTTCAATATCACCTATGATTTGTTCTTGAAGATGATCTTTATGGTGTACCCATTCTTTTGGAAGATCATGTACATTTCGTGTATCTTCCATTTTTGATACATCGATGAAAGGGGTATCTTCATCATTAGAATCTAAATGATTTGGTTCAGGTTCACCTAAGTTTGTTTCATCAAATGAAACATGCAGGGATTCTTCTATAATAAAAGTTCTTTTATTAAAGACTCGATAAGCTTTGCTTCTTTTTGAATAGCCAATAAAAATGCCTTCATCACCTTTAGCATCAAACTTATCAAGCCGATCATGGGTGTTTAATAAATAACATTGACTTCCAAACACCCTAAAATATGAAATCCTAGGAGACTTCTCATAATAAAGCTCATATGGAGTTTTCTTAATAATAGGCCTTAAGAGAGTTCTATTAAGAACATAACATGCCGTATTAAAAGCTTCATGCCCAGAAATATTTTTGAAGCCCAGACTCCAAGAGCAAAGTTCGGGTGCATTCTTATAGAGTGCGATTCTTGCACTCTACAACACCATTTTGAGATGGTGCCCGAGGAAATGAAAATTCATGGGTTATGCCACAATTGACACAAAAACTTGAAAATTTTTCATTTTCAAATTCATCCCCATGATCAGTCCTAAGTCTAAGAATAGAGGATGCTTTTTCCTTTTGAGGTCTTTGAGGAAGACTTAGGAAGGATTTAAATGAGTCATCCTTATGTTTAAAGATGACCCAAATGAACTTAGAGAAGTCATCAACAATAACTAGGCAAAATTTCGATCCATTTAGACTCTCAAATTGTGTTGGTCCAAATAGATCAAGATGTAACAATTCTAATGGTCGTATTGTTGAAACTAAGTCTTTAGGTTTAAAAGAAGCTTTGTGCATTTTTCCGAGTTCACAAGATTTGCACAAAACATCCTTTTTATAAGTTAGTTTGGGTAGGCCCCTTACTAACTCATTTTTGGCTAACCTATTAAGGTGTTTGTGATTAATGTGACCTAGCCTACGGTACCAAAGATCTAGTTCAACATGGGAGGCAAGCAGACAGTTTACAAATTTCTCTTGTAAAAACTGAAGAGCATAGATATTTTCATACCTAAAGCCTTCAAATAAAATCATATTTGTTCCTTCTTTTAATATTTTAAATCCAACTTAGTAAACAAAACATCACATCCATTATCACATATTTGACTAACACTAAGCAGGTTATGTTTTAAGTTTTCTACTAAAAGAACATTACGTACTTGCTTAGAAGAATTACCTACTATACCTTCACCAATAATGCGACAACGTTTGTTCTCCCCCAACTTGACGTGTCCTCCATCTTCGATTCTGGTCCACTTGATAAAGAGGTCAGAGTGTCCCATCATGTGTTTGGAACACCCACTGTCTAGGATCCATTTGCCCTTCTTGACCTACAAAATAATTTATTAAATCTATTTTAGGTACCCATTTTCTTTTGGGTCCTTGATGGTTAGTACTCTTCAAATCCTTAGGTTTATAGATCATTTTAGTGTTAGATCTATAATTCTTAGGATTCTTGACCTTTTGATAAATCCATGCATGTCTAGGTGCATGTGATTTATTTTGTGTATTCTTTTTATTATTGATCTTGACTTTTAAATTATTACAAAATTCTGTATTCAGCTTAGTTGTTATTTTTAGATTATTCAAAGTGTCCTCAAAATGTTCATAAATATCTTCTAATTCTACTATTTTAGCATGCAATTGATTGTTAGTTTCTTTTGACATTTCTAATTCTATTTCTAAAGTTTTATAACTATCATGCAAGACCTTATTTTCTTTTTTAATCAACCTAGCTTTGTGATGCAAATCTTCATATGCTTGTAATAACTCATTAAAAGTGACTTTAGAGTCTACCTCATTTTCTGAACTGTCGTTGTTCGCCATTAAATAAAAATGTGCAACTTCTGTTTCTTTAGATTCCTCAGAAGATGATTCCGTGCTGGAATCAATATCATCCCAAGTCGCCTTGTATGCCTTTCTTGAAATCTTCTTCTCCTTCCGATCAAGTTCTTTGTCATTCTTCTTTTCTTCCTTCTTCTTCTTGAAAATTGGACAATCTTTTTGTACGTGCCCCTTCTTCTTGCACTCAAAACAAATAATGTCATTTGTAAATTTATTTACTTTCTTACCTTATTTTCGGATGAATCTTTTGAATCTTCTCGTTAAAAGGCAAGCTCCTCTTCTTCATCGGAGTTGGAATCATCGAGGTCCGACTCCTCCTTTATGGCTTTTAAAGCAAGCTCTTCTTCTTGCTTATGGATTTTTCTTGAATCTTCTTCATATTTCCTAATTGCACTTCATATGCCATGAGACTTCCAATCAAGTCATCCAAGGAGAGAGTAGAATGGTCTTTCACCTCTTGGATGGCTGTGGTCTTTGGAGACCAATCTCTTGTAAGGGATCTCAAGATCTTCCTTACAAGCTGCTCCTCCTTCAGCTTGACTCCAAGGTTCTTCATTGGATTTATGATCTCTCTAAATCTTGTGTACATTCCTTTGATTGTTTCACCTTTCTGCATCCTAAAACACTCATAGCTTTCTGTTAGAATAGAAATATGTGTCTCTTTTACCTTACTTGTACCTTCATAGGTGACTTGCAGCATATTCCATATCTCATATGTGGACTCGCATGTAGAGATACAGTTAAACCTATCCCTCGATAATGCACAATAGAGTGCATTCATCACTTTCGCATTTCCCGTGATCTTTTTCTTTTGTTCTGTAGTCCAAACAACACCTTCCTACGGCTTTGGATCCATGTACTTCTCTTGGATAAGAGTCCATGAGTCCTCATCCATGGCTTTGAGGAGGATTTGCATCCTCCTCTTCCAGTATCCATAGTCCATCCCATCAAAGTAGGGAGAACGTGTGGATGACTGTCCTTCGATGCGCTTGACTGAAGATGCCATTGCGAGAGAGAATAGTTACTTCCTCTATTCGCAACCTTCTCTGATATCACCTGTAGGATCTGTAAATCACAAGCACACTAGAAGGGGGGATGAATAGTATGGTAAAAAAAAAATGCAAGACAAAGCAAACCACAAAATGCACAAGATATATAGTGGTTCCCCTCACTTAGGTACTCCACTACCTAAGTCTCCCGACTTAGGATTTTTAACCTGATTCCCTCAATCTGGAGGAAATTAATTTACTAAATCTTGAGGTAATTAACGGGTTACTGGTCGGTAGGATTTTTGCTTTTCAAATATGCTGTCAGAAAAATACTGCATCCTTGTAGATAATGTGGATCGTGGTGGAAAATCCCGAACAAAAATATTTCAATAAAACTAACCATGAATAGTTTGGTCGTATCCATAGGGAGGAACAGATGCAATAAATCCATAATTATTTTTCCTAGTATGCATCTAATTGAGTGCGAGATCCATGCTCGAATTCGATGTGAAATGCAACAAAAAGAAGAAGACACAATAATTTCATAATGCGAGGCTATATGCATAATTTTCCTTTCGTGAAATAAATTGCAATGGCATATAATGTAATTAAATTCTAAGATATTGTTCTTTCTCCTTGAAGTTTGTTGACATTTCATGTATTTATATAGAGGCCAAAGCTAACATATGAGGATATGAATGTATGGGGGAAATACTTTGAAACTTGAAGGCAAGCATACAATAGTTACTCAATTGAATTTATTCATCAAATAACTCAATAGTTCTTACAGCAATGGCATATTTGGTAAAAACAAATAGGGTACTTACTGTTGAGAAATAGGGGATGGATTCCCCTTGTGCCCGTGCCAACGAGGAAGCATGGCCAGGCAAGCAAAGCTTGGTGAAGGTCGAAGACGTGAAGAGCATTCCAATGGTGGTGGTCCCACGTCAAGAGGTGGCTGGAGTTCGTCAGACGGCGAGACGGAGGTCATCGGCGGTGGGTTCCTCCCGCGTGCGCATGGATTGCCGTCGACTTTTCTGATGATGTGGCAGCGCTCGTGGAGTCGAGGTGACTAAGGTGGAGTCAACAACGCATTGAACGGATGGCTATGGTTACAGTTGCATGGAGGTGTTCGCGGAGGTCAATGGGTTCTTCTCTGTTGATGAAGCTTGAAGGAGGAGAGGAGGGTGCTCGCGGTGGTGGTTGGTGTATGGGTGGTTAGCGTGTAGAGGACGAGGAATGGCTGCATGACAGCGAGCAGCTGTCACGATGCTTGTCGGTGTGTTGAAGGAGAGTGTGGTGGCGTCACTGGTGGCAATAGAGGCTCACGGTGGGGAAGAAGGTTCTGCGGTGGTGGTCGAGGTGGAGTGGTGGGAACCCCGCAGTGGCCACAGTGTGCACTATGGGGTCGTGGTGTACGGCATCTCCATGGTGGAGAAGATGGAAGAGGAGCGCCTGCAGTCTGTGCGGTGGGTAAGGGTCTACGCGTTGGAGGGGTTGGTGTTGCCACTATGGTTGGTTGCGGTGAGAGGGCGGTGAGAGGCTACAGTGCAGGCACTACTTCACGGTGTGCGTAGGGCCTATGGTGGTGCGGTTGGAGGTCCTCTTCTTCCAAGGAAGTCCCGCAGCTCTTATCCCTCTCCAGATCCACAACCTTCGCCTCGCCCTTCGCATGTGCATTTGCTGGATTTGAATGCCAGTAGAGGGAGAGACGGTGGGAGGTGGACAATTATGGCCATGTCCTTCTTCAAATACTAATTATGTCCAGCCACCTATTACACTTTTATTTTCTACATACACATATCAAATAAGAAGTATAAATGTATGTATTAGAATGCAAAGCAGATACAAAAATATTCATAAGCTAAGATTAATTACTTCTTATCTTAGGTCATTAAACTATAAGGAAATGTATTCCATATGCACTTAAGCCAAACAAATGTCCAATAAATTGGACTTATGAAATGCCCCCATTCTTAAGTTTTGCTAGTCCCGAGCAAAAGTGAAAATAATGGAAGTAATCAAGAGAATTCTTCTTTCTTTATTCCACAAATTTAGAGATCCAGACAAATGTGAAATGATAATAATAATAGCCTAGGTAACAAATCCAAGTGAAAATATCCAATTTACATTTGCAGTTCGCACTTATCCCTTGGTAGGTATTTCTATCAGGATAGGCAACTACTTCCCTTAGGGATAAAGTAGAAGATAATCTGTAATTTGACCCTGACTTTTTGGCTAAGGTAGGAGATATCGAGTTGAATGGATTTGTATTTGGTGGCACACACTAATCTGGTGCTGCACGTAATCTAGTACTACAGACTCTAAATCTCTAGACTATCAAACAAGTCAACTCAGAGAGAGGCTAAACAACTGTGCTCTCTTGATGTTCCTTTGTGCTCACTCTTTCCCTTCTTTTATTTCTATGATTCACCAATCTCATCAGATTTTGTAAATATACTCACTGTTCGGTGGCCTCACATTGCATTCACACTTTAATTAAAGTCCTAATAACCCTACAACTAAGTTAGAGGACCTCAGCCAGTATTCAGGCAGTCAGAAATACTAAAAAGTAGGTAAGGGTCATATTTGTTGGATCGCAAGGGGTTTTTTTGTGGTTGCCTCAAAAACATCGACATATAATGAAAAAAATGACATGAAGATAAACCCCAAACTTGGTTCCTATTCTTTTTCTTCTCTTTTTATTTTTCATATTTTTCTAAATATAAATATTCCTTTTTTTTCTTTCTTTTGTTGCTTTTTTCTTATCACTAACACAAAACGACGCATACTATTATTCATGAGGCATAATTAGGGATGATGATGTCAAGAGGATATTGTGTGACTTATTTGGTAGAAGTGCCTATTCTCGGCATCGGGAAGGAATGGATAGGACGAGCATATTTTTGACCTTTGCCAATATTACCCTCCTTCAGCCAAGGACTCTATGAAGAACGGTCGTAACCATCCACCATAGTCAAAGTTTTATTAAGACTCAATCTCTGTGTACTACCTTATTTGGTGACTCTCAGGAATTCACACAACGTACGCACACAAGAACAGAGAGCGAAAACTATGCCTAACTCTGAGGTATCCTTATCTAATTGTCCAAAACTTAAGAGTCTTTGCACTAGACTTAGCGCACCAGTAATCTCTCTACTTTCTTCTCACAAATATGAGGTGGATCTAAAAGAAGATAGTATGCCTGATTCTCTATTAATTGTCCAAGGGTTCAGCAGACTAAAAATGCTTATTGGCTTTCTACAAAGATCCATTACCCAGTCTACGTGCAAGTGAATGTAACTGTACTGGATTCTAAACTTAAGAAACAATTTAAGAATAAAAATCTTTAATGACACCTCCTTGATAAATTTTCTACTAGGGACTAACTAATTCAGCTCAAGAAAATAATTTTTTTTTTTTTATAAATCACTATCCTAAATGTATGCAAATATTTATAAATGCTATAAACATTCTTAGGTTATACACCCCCATGCTTAAGATTGACAATGTCCTCATTGGAAAAATGCAGACATAGAAGAATATCACCTGAGGAGGAGAGTGGGAGGAGCTAAGGCTCCTCAAGCCGAAGTGCGTCCAAAACTTGGCCATCTAAAAGAGTAATATAAGGTTTAAGTCATTGGCTATTTACCTTAAAGCTCGCACCAGAAGTAGGGTTCTGAAATTCTACAGCTCCATGAGGGAAAGTATCGATAACAACATATGGCCCATCCCAACTGGACTTGAGCTTTCCTGAAAATAATTTAAGTCTGGAATTGAAAAGCCAGACCCACTGGTTGGGCTCAAAAGTCTTTCTAACGATGTTCTTATCATGGAAGACCTTTCTATGTTGCTTGTAAGCTTGAGAAGTTTCATAGGCTTCATTACGATGCTCCTCAAGCTCACTTAACTCTGACATACGTGCCTTTCCCGCTTTATCCAGATTTAAGTTAACGTTTTAAATAGCCCAATAGGCTTAATGTTGGATTTCAATAGGAAGATGGCATGTCTTTTTGTAGACAAGACAGAAAGGAGACATGCCCAAGGGAGTCTTATATGTGGTTTTGTAGGCTCAAAGAGCATCATTTAGTTTTTTAGACCAATCCTTACGTTCGGGCCTGACAATTTTTTCTAAAATTCGTTTAATCTCCCTATTAGACACTTCAACTTGTCCACTCGTTTAGGGATGGTAAGGTGTAGCAATCATGTGGTTAACTCCCAAATTTTAGAGTAGTCTTATGAAGTGTATGTTCTTGAAGTGAGGTCCTCCATCACTTATGATCGTCTTTGGGCACCCATAACGAGAAATGATATTAGCCTTAAAAAACCCAAGACCACAGAATGGTCATTGGTTCTTATGGGTAGGGCTTCTATCCATTTTGATACATAGTCCACAGCCACAAGAATGTACTCATATCCGAAGGACACAGGAAAGGGACACATGAAGTCGATGCCCCAAATATCAAAGATCTCAATAGGGAGGATAAGTTGCTAGGGCATCTCATCCCTTTTTCCGATGGTTCCCGTCTGCTGGCAATGTAGACATGCGCCCACATATGTATGTGCATCTCGGAATAATGTGGGCCACCAAAAGCCAGACTGAAGAACCTTGTGGGCAGTCTTTTCCCCACTAATATGTCCCCCACAGTGGAGGTCATGCCAGAAACTCAGAACACTTCTTTGTTCTTTGCCAGGGACGCAGTGGCAAAAAAGCTGGTCAAGGCCTATTCTAAAAAGCTAGGGTTCCTCCCAGTGATAAAATTTAGCATTAGCAAGAAACCTGTCTCACTTCTACTTGTCCCAAGTACTGGGGGTAATGCCCGTGACCAAATAGTTCACTATGTCAGCGAACCAAGGAGTTTTGGCCTCCACAGCCATTAGAGACTCATCAGGGAAGGTCTCTTGAATACCGCCAGTAGGGTTTGATGCCTCAATAGGGATCCTAGACAGATGATCTGCTACCACATTCTCAACTCCTTTCTTATCTTTAATTTCTAGGTCAAACTCCTAGAGTAGTAGAATCTAATGAATTAGGCGAGGTTTGGTGTCCTTTTTAGCAAGAAGATGCTTTAAGGTAGAATGATCAGCGAATAGCACAACCTTGGATCCCAAAAGATAAGATCGAAACTTTTCCAAAGCAAATACTACAGCAAGAAGTTCCTTTTCAGTGATCATGTAGTTTTGTTGAGGATTCGTAAGGGTCTTGTTGGCATCATGCAGCACATGAGGTTTGCCATCAACCCTTTGACCTAAGATCGCTCCCACTGCAAAATCAGAAGCATCGCACATTAGCTCAAACGGGAGGGTCCAATCTGGTGCTTGGAGAATCGGTGTAGTAATAAGGGCTTTCTTTAAGACTTGGAAACCCTCACCACATCTATCATCAAAATTGAAGGAGACATCCTTCGCTAATAGGTCGCAGAGTGGCTTGGAGATTTTACTGAAATCTCTAATGAAGTGCCTATAAAATCTAGCATGGCCAAGGAAAGATCTAACCTGACGAACATTGGCGGGCAATGGAAGCTTAGAGATGGAATCAATTTTTGCGATGTCTACCTCTAATCCTCTCTCGAAAACTACATTCCCTAACACAATGCCTTGCTGGACCATACACCAGCTTTGCCTCTTTGCAACGGGTTAAGACATCCATGCGATGGTAAGGGGAAATGGCCTTTCTAGGTAGCAGTGTTCAAACGACGGTAATCAATGCAAACCCTCCAACCAGTTGAGGGTCTAGTGGTCACCAACTCTCCTTGTTCGTTCTCTTCCATAGTGATTCCTTCCTTCTTGGGCACCACATGTATAGGGCTGACCCATTTACTATCTAAAATGGGATAAATAATCCCTGCATCCGACCATTTCAAAATCTCCTTTTTAACAACCTCTCGCATATTGGGGTTGAGCCTTCTCTTCATGTCTCGGAAAGGTTTTATGGATTCGTTCGTGTATATATGATGCATGCCCCTGGAGGGATCAACACCCTTAATATCAGCAATTAACTAGGCAATTGCTTCCTTGTGCCTTTGTAAACACTCCAGCAGAGATCCCTCCTGTGATTCAGATAATGCAGACGAGATAATAATGGGGAGCATGTCATTAGGGCCAAGGAAAGCATATTTCAATGTGCTTGGGAGAGGTTTCAACTCCAACTCAGGAGCCTTTTGGATCGAGGGTTTAAGTTGATATATCCCTGCCTCAGGTAGCAGGTCTACCTTCACAATCCAGGGTGGGGACAGAGACTTCGTGTGTATCCCTAGCAACTCTTCTAATTATGGTATTTCCCCTTTAGTTTCTTCAATAGTTGGAGGATGGTCCCTAGATATGACCTTTTGAAGAGGATCTCTGCATAAGAGTGCTGGAGTAGTCTCCTCAATTATTTCATCAACAACCTCAATTTGAGAACAATCTTCAAATCCGGATTGCTTGTAGGTATCAAAAACATTCAACTGGATCTTCTTGTTCCCAAAGCCCATTTTAAGTGCCCCTGATCTACAATTGATAGAGGCATTAGTTGTGGCTAATAAGGGGCATCCCCAAATAATGGATGGCTTGGTGGGCTTATTAGAAGGGTCAATATCTAACACAAGAAAGTCAACAGGGAAGAAGTCCTCTACTATCACCAGGACATCTTCCAGTAATCCCTGAGGTGTCTTAAGTGATCTGTCTGCGACCTAGAGGATGTCTGGACTAGGTTTTAACTCACCTCCTCCCAAAAGGTCGTAGACAGAGCTCGGTAAAATGTTCACCCCCACCCCTAGATTGAGTAGAGCCTCACCAATGTGTTGGTTGCCTATAACCACCGTAATATACGAGGCCCCTGGGTCTTTCATTTTAGGGGGTGTTCCATGTTGGAGAATCGACCTAACATGGTCAGGCAGGATGATTTTGGCTTGGACCTGTCGCCTAGATTGGTGCTTCCAGGTGCACAGGTCCTTTAGAAAGTTGGCATAGGATGGGATCTATTCGATAGCTTCCAACAAAGGTAAGTTGATCTGGACTTGCCTAAAAGTGTGCATAATCTCCTCTGTCCTATCCTTGGCTCCAGGCGAGCCAATAGAAGATTCCCCAGGAGCAGATAGGCACTCTGGATAGGGCACTCTTGGCTTCTGGGTAGAGGGATCGTCATGGTGGGAGAGGGGTGGTGGAAGAACGACATCGTCATTGTGGGGAATTCTGAGACATAACTGCAGGAGTGGTATTAGGCTTGTCAATTTTCTTTCCACTCCTCAGCACGGTCACAGCTTGGGCATGCTCCCTGAATACGACCCCCTTGCCCTTTGGGTTCTCCTTAGTAGAGCTAGGCATCTTCCCCGGATCACGTTGCCTAACTACCTCTGTAAGATGACCAATTTGGGATTGCATATCAATAATCATCTTATTCTGAGATTGGATGACCATACTCTAATGCTCTTGCATTGCTTCCATCATGGCTTTAAGTTCGTCCATCTCAGAGGGCTTATTCTGAGGAGGGTTTTCATAGGACGGTTGGTATATGGGTTAGGGAGGTAGGGGTTTTGTATTCCCTGAGTTAGAAGCATCACCTTGCTTCCAAGAGAAGTTTGGATGGTTCCGCCACCCCGTATTATAGGTATTGGAATAAGGGTTATTGCGAGGAGGTGGGCGGAAACCTTGGGCCGCATTCAAGTTGGCCTGAATCAACTTAGAGAATTGATTTGCCTGGTGGCACTTCGCAGTGGTGTGCGTTGTGCTTTGGCAAATGGAGCATTCACTTGAAGCCTGAAAGATAGAGGCTGCTTGTGGGTTCATGTCGGGGTTTGCTAAAGGCCTATCAAAGTTTTTATTCAATAATTGAATCTGATAAGCCAAATCCTGAGAAGCCTCGGATTCATGGGCCTCTATCTTCCTCTACAAGATTGATGGTTTTCTTCCTTGATAGAAAGAGGACAAATGTATGGAGTTGTCACTTAATGTTTCAAATAATGCCCAAGCTTCATCCTTGATTTTGGTCATGAAGGTTCCTGCATAGGCTGCATCGATGGTTTGCCTATGCCTTTCAGATAATCCGTTATAGAACCTTTCGACCAATTGCCATCTTGGCACCTGATGGTTGGGGCATAACCTAAGAAGGTGATTAAAGCACTCCCAAATCTCATGAAATTGCTCCCCTTCCTGTTGAGTAAAACCCATAATATCTCTTCTGTAATGGTTGGTCTTACTCATAGGAAAATACTTTTTCAAGAATTCTCCCTTAGTGGTGGCCCAATCATTTACCCTTGCATCGAGGGTATGATACCAATGCTTGACCTTATCCTTTAGGGAGAATGGAAATAGAGTCCTCATTAGGGCTTCATTAGTAAAGCCTTGGAGCTTCACCGCAGAATAGGCCTTGGTGAATTCCTCCAAATGCTGGTAGGGGTCCTCCCTAGTAGTACCATAAAAGGAGGGCAACAAAGATATGGTACTGTTCTTGATCTCATATGGATTATCCCCTGTCAGTCATCTCAGTGCTTGAGCGGGTTGGTTGGTTGGAATAAAATAGTCCCTCAAGGTCCTTTGTTGATTTGCTCCTTGATTAGCCATGTCTTCTCTTTTCTCTCCTTGGTGGGCTCTCCTAAGAATTCCCTCAGGCTTAGGATCAAACACTAGACTGCCCTCAAGAGAGCGTCTACCAAGCATACAATCACAATTCAAGTTCTTGTTGATTAAGTGAAACCTTTACTCCAAAGATAGGTCAAAAGGTCAAGGCTTATCCCTTCGTTCCCACGTAAGTGGTATAAGAGGGGTGATGACTTAAGATTTTAACCTTCTTTGTTGCAGAGGTAGAATTGGTTGATATAGATGCCAAACAAGTTATTCACTACAATTACACGACCTAATTCAACCTTCGAGTGCCTTAGGGCCTATACTTTGCTTAGATGATACTCCTAGGTGATCAAGTGAGAAGTTACTCCTTGGACGAACAAAGGGATGCAAGTAGGGCGAACCCCTCCTTTGAGGCGATGCGTATGCGGTGTCTCTTAACTACCCTTTTGTTCCTTTAAGGGGTGTCCCCTCTGTGAAGTATCAAAACACTTGGTCAACAGATAGTACCACCACCACAAAGCACGATAGGAGGGTCTACATCGATAAAGAGATCAGTGCCTATAGCCTTAAGAGATCGAGCCTTAGTGCAGTGCTAATGGGAACACCATCATGAGCCCTAACTAGCTCATTTTGACCCAAAAAAGAGAACAAAAGCTCCAACATAACCAATTGGAGGTCTTAAATCATTAAATAACCATTACGAGAGAAAAGCAAGAAATAAGGGGTAAAACTATAATTTTACCATTGCAGTACAACAACGGGTTTTCTCATGGGTTAAACATAGGTTAAATGATCTTAACAAGATAAAAAGTGGGTTGGTTCAAACAGAAAAGGATTCATGTGAATTCTAGGAATTAAATGACTTCTTGTAACCCTAAAATAGACCCACTTGATTTAACAAGGTTCTAGTCAAAATAAAATTCACCTAAACCCTCTAAAAATCATTGAAAAATATTCTGTAGGGTTTAGAACCTTCAATTTGGCCCTTAGAACCTATTTTGACCTAAATTGGGGTCTCAGTCAAATGTTTGCCCTAAATTAGGTTTTTGTGTAAATTACCCAGTCAAACGTGGTCAAACCTAAAATCCAACTTCACCATTGGATTCCTTAGGTCCAAATTAGGTTTGTAGCAAAATTTGGACCCAAGGGGAATTCATCTTGACCTACTTTGCAAACAGGTCTAGCCTAATTACATTTCTACCCCTAACTTTTGAAAACTTCTGCAGAGACCCCCATTATTTTTGTCTTCGTTCTTTGCAATTAGGTCCCTTGACCATTATATAGGAGGGAATCCTTTTCCGGTGAGGTTTCACAGGAAAGATCTCTCTGATTTCTCAGAGAATCCCCTTTCAAAATTGAAAGGGAGATTCTCTGAGAAATTTCCTCCAGTTTGAACACAATCAAAGGCTAGATTTAGTACCCAATCTCTCATGCGAATGCATGAGAGATTCGGGGCTCATTCAACCTTCCATCTCTGGCGAGGTTACTGTGCTTGGCTTCCAAGCACAAAACCTTCTGCCAGGGCCTATAAAAGCATGCCCAGATCACCCCGCATCCTCCACGCTTGAAATTGGCTAGAGAATCCCTTACTTCATCTCTTCCCCCTCCGGCCAATGACTCAGCAAGCTCCGGCGACCCCCCTCTCCTTCGCTCGTCGCTCTGCCACAATATCAATGGCAGGGTTCTCTTCTTCCTATTCGTCCACGTCGCGTGGCACCTGCTGACACTCCTACAGCCCCTTCATCGTCGTCGTCCTTCCCCCACTAAGTGCTTCATCTCTGACAACGATATTACGAACTAGCCACCATCTTTGCATCCTCCTTCGTCTATCTACACTCAGCTAAGTCCTCTCTCCCTTCTAATCATTTTTCTCTCTTTTATTCTTGCAAACACCCCTCGAATGGTCGCTACCACCATCACCTCCTCTATCTCCAGCCAGACCTCCGGCGAGGTGTCCCTACCGCTCCACACCTCCATCCGCCTCACCAACCACCCCATAAGCATCGCCACACGTCATTGATCCTAGACCCTCACTCCACTCATTGTGCCAAGCACCCAGAACACCCCTTGAACACACCCACTTTCACTCACACAAGGTGCCCTAGGCACGCACACTCCAGCCACCCCATGCCACACCGACCCCCTCACTACCAACGCCGTGTCTCGATGAAGCTATCTGAGCTTTTTGATAGGGCCGCGAGGCCATTTTCGTGTGGACAGGTTCGGAGGCTAGCCACCATTGAAGCAAGCAAGTAGTTAGCTTGCAAGCTAGCCCTAGGTTTCTCCGCTCTAGGTGAATCGCCCTAGGTTACGCGGACTCTCCTCATGCACGGCTTCAGCCAAGTGATTGGCACTGAAGAACCTAGTAGTAGCTGCAATTGGATCCACCATCTACTGTGGACGTGCGCAACAGAAAGGTGGGACGTTTTGTCCCACCTCGGAAATGAGTGCACAGGCACAGCGAAATAAGAGGAAAAAGTGAAGTAGCCGCTTTGCCTCTTGACCATGGGGTGAGGTCCAACTCACCTCTCACAGCCTCGTTCGTGACCCGATCCCCACGGACCTGGCCTGACCCGTATACCTGACTTGCACTCCTCGCCCACCACCGCATGCCAGTGGGCCTGGTCCCGGGCGCGCACCCAACCCGACTACCCGAGAAGTGACTCTGGCAGAGCAAGCCTAAGAGAGAAAGAGGAAGAGAGATTGCGGGGGAGGGTAGGGGTAGGTTTTGCTCTCTCGCAGGCAAGGAGAAGAAGAAGAAGCCAAGGAAGAAGAGAGCAGAAGCCAGAGAAGCCAAGGAAGGAGAAGGCAAGGACTGAAGAGGAAGAAGCTAAAGAAGGGTTGAAGAAAGAGAAAGAGAAGGAGAAGGAGCTGAAGACAAAAGAAAGAGGAGTTGCAGAGAAAGAAGAAGAAGACAAGAGCTAGAGCAGCTAAAGGCAAAAGAAGTAAAGGCACAGGCACGAAGAAAAGAAAAGAAGAAGAAGGAAGAAAGCTAGACAAAGATCAAAGACAGAGAAGAGAAAAAGATTAGAAATAGCACTGTAGCAATCACAAGTTTAAGATGGCTGATTTACAAATCAAACATCTATTTTTTGTGCTCTTTATATACATTGATCCAGTGCCTTTATATTTACATTTTTGCATTGCAACTTTGATTTTCATTGGATATTCAATTTCTCAAAGTTGTGCTCTTGATTTTTAAGCCGCAATTTGCTCCCTGTGTTCGACCTCGGACTTAAAACATTGAGTAATAAAATCTATTTATTTTCAAGCGATTTCAACTATGCTACGATGCATCGATTTTAAAACCTTGATCTCGCCCATTAAACAGGTGCCTAATGTGCGTGCTCAGTGCCAGATGTGTGCATCAAACCGAAAATCATTTTTATTTTGAAAATGCAGACAAGTCCCTTTGAATCAGATCAAGTGTGATTTGGTTTTAAGGTTAAATCTGATTATCAGTCCGAATTGCAGTTAGGCGACCGCTGGATTAAGTAATTTCACTTAGCTTTGTGGTCTTGAATTTTGACCCTAATGCAAATGCGTGAACAAGAGCTAGATGCAAAAAGTTAGAAAGGTGTACCTTCCTCCAGCAATCTTCATGCAATTATGATCGTAATGCAAAAATGAGATCTAATGTGCTACTCAATCACTCTTAAATGCACGCACCTAAGGGCATGCAACTCTTAACAGGCAGCTCATAATTTTATTGTGTTTTCTTCGGAGGCAAGCAAGCAGAAAAATGAATCATGCACGCAGAAAAATGTAAACCCTTGTAGCTAAAAAATGTGGGGGTAGACCCCCAAATTTTCAGCCCCAATTACTACAAGGGCAAGAAGACAGAAATAAAATTTGTGATGAAGGAGAATCCCTTGTGAAAGTGGGATCCAAATCTCTTGCATCTTCCCCATGTGTAGGTGTCGCTCAAGGTCAGCGTCATCTCCTAGCTACGCCTATTACTTCCACAGATTCCTCACACAGAAAAGATCACAACTGGTCAGATCACTGTGCAATGAGAAATAATCAAAAATAAAATTAGGTGAAATTATTGCATCTGTTGCCTCCCCGGCAATGGCGCCTTTTGGTTGGTAGGATGTTCGGTTTTCAAATATGCTGTCAGAAAAATACTGCATCCTTGTAGATAATGTGGATCATGGTGGAAAATCCCGAACAAAAAAAATTCAATAAAACTAACCATGAAGAGTTAGGTCGTATCCACAGGGACAAACAGATGCAATAAATCCATGATTATCTTTCCTAGTATGCATCTAATTGAGTGCGAGATCCATGCTCAAATTCGATGTGAAATGGACAACAAGAAGAAGACACAATAATTTCAGAATGCGAGGCTATATGCATAATTTTCCTTTCCTAAAATAAATCGCAATGGCATATAATGTAATTAAATTCCAAGATATGGTTCTTCCGCCTTCAAGTTTGTTGACATTTCATGTATTTATATAAAGACCAAAGCCAACATATAAGGATATGAATGCATGGGGGAAATACTTTGAAACTTGGGGACAAGCATGCAATAGTCACTCAACTAAATTTATTCATCAAATAACTCAATAGTTCTTACGGCAATGGCATATTTGGTAAAAACAAATAGCGCATTTACTATTGAGAAATAGGGGATGGATTCCCCTTGTGCCCATACCAATGAGGAAGCACGGCCAGGCATGCGAAGCCCGGTGAAGGTCAAAGACGCAAAGGGCATTCCAATGGTGGTGGTCCCATGTCGAGAGGTGGCCGAAGTTCACCAGACGGGGAGATGGAGGTCGTCGGCGGTGGGTTCCTCTGCAGGTGTGCGTGGATTGCCATTGGCTTTTTTGATGATGTGGCAGTGCCCGTGGAGTCGAGGTGAGTGTGGTGTAGTCAACGACACGTCCGATGGATGGCTATGGTGATGGTTGCGTGGAGGTGTTCATGGTGGTCAATGGGTTCTTCTCTATTGATGAAGCTTGAAGAAGAAGGAGGAGAGGAGAGGGTGCTCGTGGTGGTGGCTGGTGCGTGGGTGGTTAGCGCGTAGAGGACGAGGAACGACTGCATGATAGTGAGCAGCTGTCACCATGCTTGCCAGTGTGTTGAAGGAGAGTGCGGTGGTGTCACTGGTGGCGATGGAGGGCTCGTGGTGTGGAAGAAGGTTCTGCGGTGGTGATCGAGGTGGCATGGTGGGAACCCTGCAGTAGCCACAATGTGCGCTATGGGGTCATGGTGTACAGCATCTCCACGGTGGAGAAGATGGAAAAGGAGCCCCTACGGTCTGCACAGTGGGTGAGGGTCTGCACGCAGGAGGGGTTGGTGTTGCCGCTATGGTTGGTTGCAGTGAGAGGGTGGTGAGAGGACCACAGTGCAGGCTTTGCTTCACGACGCGCGTAGGGTCCACGATGGTGCAATTGGAGGTCCCCCCCGTCCAAGGAAGTCCTGTAGCTCTTATCCCTCTCCAGACCCACAACCTTCGCCTCACCCTTCGCATGTGCAACTGCTGGATTTGAATGCCAGCGGAGGGAGCGACGGTGGGAGGTGGACAATTATGGGAATGTCCTTCTTCAAATACTAACTATGTCCAGCCACCTATTACACTTTTATTTTCTACATGCACATATCAAATAAGAAGTATAAATGTATGTATTAGAATGCAAAGTAGATACAAAAATATTCATAAGCTAAGATTAATTAGTTCTTAGCTAAGGTCATTAAACTATAAGGAAATGTATTCCATATGTACTTAAGCCAAATAAATGTCCAATCAATTGGACTTATCAGTTACCTCAACCCAATTACAAGATATTGAAAAGGAAATAAAGATACAGGTGTAAGCAAAATGCAAATAAAAGCTTACAACTAATACCCGAGTCTCCAACAAGTGTATTACTTAATATGAGTATGTAAATTAATCTGCGAGAATACTAAGGGGTAAAACAAATGATTTACCAGAGAGGAACACGATTGCAATCGATGACTTGTTGCAAGTGGAGAGTAACCTTGAGAGGATTGCAACAAAACAAGCTCTTTTGCAGCTAGTAAATTGAGAATTGAAGGTGTAGGCAAAGATAGAATTTTGGCTTCTTGGTTGTATGCAAAAGACACTCAAAGAGTGCTTATATAACCCACTAAGCACCTTCCCTACGATTGCTAGCCGTTAGGGGCAATTTGGGATGATTAGAGATAGGTTTAATTGCAAAATAGCTGTTCAGATTGGTCACAATGGTTAGTTGGTACCGGTATTAAACTTTTGGTACCGGTATTGACTGCCTACAGTCTGCCCAACTAAGTCACTAGGTACCGGTACTTGTGACTCACAAATTTGGGTCTAGTGACTTACATGTACTGGTACTAGTGATTAGTACCGGTACTTGCAAGGTCTAGGAAAAAACCTAGTGCACAAACTGTGACCACTTGGTACCAGTACTCACGATGAGTACCGATACTTGTTATTTACAGTTTGGGACTTAGGCCCAAACCTGTGCCTAGCATGTACTGGTACTTGTGACCAGTATCGATACTTGCTACAAGTACCAAATATTGTAAGTGTAAGTCAACTTTTAGAGATATGCAACCTACTCCAAGCGATTATATTTTGAAAAAAATTTGATTTTAAGTTTTGAAACGAGTGAATGAACGATATTCTGAGCCCTAATTATCTCTACTTTAATTTTAACTCCTAGACTATGTTTTACTTGTTAGGAGACATACAAAGATTCTAAAATACAATTAATACAGCAAGAACTGTAGTCTTCTAGTCTTCTTCCTTTATATGACATCTTGTTGCTTGCATCCATAGATTCTATTGACCTATAATACTTCATAAACACATTAGATTTTAAAATGATTTTGTTAACACCAAAACACAGAAGAGAGATAGAACTAGGTTCCAACAATCTACTAGTTAAGCTAGCTTGGCTTGCTTAGCTTAGCTCCAGACTACCTCCTCTCTACTTCACTTTAGCTCCTCCACTGCTACCCTAAGCTAGCTTAGCTACCTACCTCCACTCCAACATGGCACCAAAATTGGAATTCAATCCACTAATCAAATATAGATGATGAGCACAATAATCAACAATCACAAGAGAAATATATCAATGAATATTCAATCAAAAATATATTCAATAAGTATGCAAATTGTATCTCAAGTTCAATAGACAGAAATATAATGAAGAGCCCAAAAAGTGGTGGTTAAAACCACCAATTAAGCCTTTAACACTTAGGCTCAATTCCCAACTCAATATTAGATCAATATCTCAAAGGGCATCAGATGCTTTGATTAAATAGTCAATTCAAGCTACTAGACTGTCTTAAACATTTAATTCCAAAGCCTCCAGACATCTTAGCAAAGCCACAGACGACTTTACTGTTTCAGCTCAAACCACCTTTATAAAATTTACTTAAGTCGTTGGGCACAGATCCTAAAAGCAAAACCCCCCCTTCTCTCTCAGAATCAACCTTTCTCTCTATCTTCCTAATCGGACCCTAATCAAATCCAAACCCAGGATCAAACCCACATGGTGTGAGCGCGGGCGAGGTGTGTGTGAGGCCTGTGTGAGGGACCTGACACCCTGTGTGCTTGAGTGGACAACTACTGAGTGAAAAACATTTTGAAGGCATTTTAAAATTGAAAAGCCAGGATGTGGCACTAAAGATTGGCTTTTTCCTCGTGTGCTTCAACGTGCATAGCTATTGCTATTGCTTCCACTAATTGGAGCTGTTGTGTCGCTCCTCTTCCAAATTGAAACTTTGGAAGGCTTCATGGTGGTATTCCATAGCTCTTGGATGTTGTGGCGGTGGAGATGATCAATGATTGGTGATGGATGTTGGTGCTGATGAGCGATGGTCCTTCGAGTACCTGAAACATGTAATACGTGTGCTAAGCCCTAATTAGAAGGTTTAGGAGCATTGTTAGGATGTGAGGAATGCGGTGGTGGTGGAATGTGGGTGATTCGAGGTGAGATGTGGCCGGTGAAAGTCAGAGATGACGACGAAGGGGTGAATCGATTGGCGTGAGGATCCATTGGTCAAAGCTCCAAATTTCTCAGGCGATAATTTAGGAGCATTTAACACTTGATTCTAAATAATTTCAATTAGTTATGATGAACGATGGTGTTACCATCAACGATCCCTTAGTGTTAATTCCACCTATACTGATGAGTCCAATTTATTGGATTCATAGTTAGCCTAGGTTAGTAGTCCCTACGTTTTAGATCATATTAATATTTGCATGTGGTTACAAAATAAATGCATATCATAGGATTACATAATTTTTTATGTTATATAAATAATTGTGTGAATTTCTTTTGGCTACAGGAATAAATAGAGAAGATGGATCGTGGTGCCATTCATGTCTCTCCCACTTACCTTAAACCCAATTTTCACTTCAAAATCCCAATTAAACTAGGACTTATACCTACAACTTAAACCTACATAATTCAAATCCAATGCCACCTTATCTTCCTACCTAATCTATCATTTAAGACATCTGGAACACAATCTGTTCATCTGATGCATTCACAACCGATCTCCTACGTTGGTTGCAGCAACAACCACCCGAGCCCATTCCCTATCCTAATGCACCACCCACTCCATGCCACTTCTTTCTCCTACTACGTAACCACCCATACTTTTTATCTCTTCTCTTTATATATCTTCTCCATACACCTGCCACCAACTGAATGCCCCTGTGGGGATTGTCACCACCGTGAAATCAAGCATACACTGTGACCCCATAGCGCACACTGTGAACCTTTGAGATCTCCACTACGCCACCACGACCTCGATCTCCATCGGCCACGCGGTGATTGTGCGTGGCCATCATACCATATCCTTGCTTCCATCCCACCACCATCACCGCATTACCACCCTCACCATCTGCTTCCCCTTCCTATGCAATGCCATAGCCACAGCAGCGCAACACCCTCACACACGGCCCCCTCACATGTCCTAGCCCTCGTGCCACAACCCTCACGCACGTAGCCTGCCATCCCCGCAGCTGGCCTTCCCCTCTTCTTTTTCTTCTCCGTTAACAGAGAGGAAGAACCCAACACCCACCATTGGTCCTCAAAATGCAGCAGCTATCTCCGGCATCGATCTTTTGCATCAGGAACTCCATCGGACTTGCCATGCCACCACGAGAGCAACCATACCCTCCAACAAGCCAACCGCACCCCACACACAAGGCCGGAAGAACCCATTGTCAATGGCTTCTTTCCCGCCGATCGTCTCCGACGACGTCATGACCACCATCATGAAACCATCCGTGATCTCGATCTTCTCCAAGCTCCACAAGGCCAGCCACGACTCCTCCAGGTGCGAGCAAATGGAACGGCTTCCCCTATTTTGGCATGTAATAAAATTTACATTTATTACCATTGCCAACCCATGAATTTTGGATTTATTATTTTTAATGAGCTAAAATTGCATGCATGCCCTTATGTTTTCACTCTATTTCTCTCGTGCACTTAACTCTTTTATGTTGAATTTGATTTTTAACATGCATGCATAAAGTATCAACATGTGCAGCCCCTGATTAGAGGAGAGTGCTTAATTTCTTTGTTTCTAGCCTTATTTACCATACATAACATTGTGGGAAAATTGCGAACATAACCCTTGCATGCTTAAATTATTATGTGTCTTCTTCTCTTTACCTTGTTTCGCATCGGATTTAGGCATAGATCCCGCATTCGATTGGGCAAATATACAGGAAAAATATTTATGAGTTTATTGGCTTAGTTCCTCCCTGTGGATACAACTTAATCCCTTATGGTTATACTGAATTATTTTCTATGTTGATTGAGAGATTTTCCACCACAAAAAATACTATAATGACACATCCTTTCATTGCTATCATCTTCATAAATAAGTGAAAATCTTTCCATCATATACCACCTACTAGCTAAGGCCAAGGAAGAAGAGAAGAAGATCAAGGGGGCAACCTACTCACCCCTTTGGCACCTTCTTCCACTTTCTTCTTCTCCCTTGTTCCACACAAAGGAGGAGAAGCTTTCATCTTGAGGGGACAGCTAGGCAAGAGGAGGAACAAGGGTGGTGGATGTCCACCTTTGAAGGTGACTTTAGAGGACATCTACTTGAAGGAAGGAGCCAAAGAGAAACCCTTTTTAATTGTGGGAGCAGCCATAGTTGGAGCAAGGATTTCTCAAAGCTTCAACTGGAGGATTTTTCTTCTTCTTTATCTTTCTTAATTTCTTGTATTAGCTAGTGTTCTACTTGTTTTTTCGTGACAAGCATTCCTCTACCCGTCATTTACATTTCTAGTAATATAAGTAGTTTCCTTCACTTCCTTTCTTTCAATTTTGTGTGTTTCATGTTCTAGGAGTTTTTGTGCACCACACAATCCTCTTCTAATTTCCCTAGGTGCACTTTCTTACGGTGAGCTTAGAAGAGAGAACATTCTTGCCAGTTTAGAATAGTTGATAAGCGTGGTTTTTAGCGTAAATGTTCTCATATTTCATTGCCTGAAGATTTTGAAAACCCTAAAAAATAAAAACTAAAATCACAAAAATACAAGTGTGAATTTGAGAGGCGAGAGAGAGAATCATTCATGTGATGAGCAACTTGTCCTCCTTAGATGACCCTAGATACTGATCCTATCTAGGTATTACAAATTTTAAAAGCAATTGTGATTTCGTGTGTTGCAACGACCAAAAATCGCATTTTCTAAATCGCATGATTTTGCAATCACTTTTTGTCGTCGTCGCCGGGAGGCACGACTTAGTCACATTATTTATCTCTCTTGCTTTATTAGGTCTTCACAAATTTTGTGTTTTGTTTTGTTTAGGTGTGAACCAGGAGCGAAAGTGGGATTTAGATTCTCTTGGAGCGAAAAACTTCAACTGAACTTATCTTCCCACGTATTTCAGGTTAGCCCCCCGGCCATCTCTTTCATCATCACAAAATCTCTTAAAAAAATATTTAAATTATTAAAAAAATCAAAAGCAAGAAAAATTGAGGGTAGTGGAACCCTAAGAGTCACTTTGTTTCTTGTTTGCTTCATTTTTCCACCACCTTAGTCATATTTGTGTTTGATTTTTTAAAATTTAGACTTCTATCTTGATTTTCAAAAATCAAGTTAGGGCACTTACGAGCTTCTTAAAGTCACCAAATTTCACCTAGGGAAGCCCCTTTGCGTAAGGAACCTTGAGTCCGATTTTCAAGCAATTTGGCCAAATAGAAAAAATCAAAAAATTCATGAACTGAACAGGGATTACACTTTGTTTCCTTACTATTTTATTACCTTTTTTTTTAAAAAAAAGATGAGGAATGCTATCGGTGATGATAGCAGATCGAGATCCTTTTATTCATGCAAAAGATCAAGGCATTACATGGATTCACTCCAATCTTTCACATGCACCCAACACTCCCTTAAAATGGCCCCTACATTAGTGGATCCCCCTCTAAACAGATGCTCGTTGCGAGCTCGCCACACACTCCACATAACAGCAACCATCTTCACCTGTGCCTTCCCTATCATTCATAGATTCCTCCAAAGACCATCCCATGTAGGCAAAGGCTCCCCACAGACTCCCCTTCAGATCTAATCCGTCACCAGGCAAGATGCGAATAGGTGCATCCTGTTGTCCATGGGGAAATAAGATAGCGGGCAATTTTGAGCTGGAGCTCCTAGTCTTTTACTCCTCATTTCACCTATAATAAGTCCATCACGCCTGCATAAGCATAAAAATCTTAATTTTGAGTGGAATTTTCAGAGTTCACACTTTGGCGCAGTCGCTATCTTCAGCTATGGGGGCTATATCCATGGAGTCTAGCAACCTTCTATACATCTTGGATGGAGTGAACAGGCCATGCTTCCAACGATTTTATTAATTTTGCTTCTCATCAAATTTGGGCAAACATTATATTGCTGAAAATCTTGAAAAATTTTCTACATATAAAATTATCAAAAAAATTTTAGGCCATTTGAGGTTTCTGCAGAATCAATTCCTCGAATCTATCAATTCTGACTCTTAACACCAGGAAGAAGAAAAATTCTAAAAAAATATCAAATAATTTCCTAAAATCATAAAAAATCATTTTTGGATTCCTTGTTTGATTTTATGTTAGGTGGTGGTGTTGTTTGCCTTGTTTGGATCACTACCTAAAAAATTTTTGAAAAGAGATTCATTTTTAGGAGTTGCATAACTAAGATTTCCAAACTTTAGGATTTTTGATTCTCTCTTAGTTACATCAATTTTAAAGGAATTGACTTTCACCAACAACAACTTTTTTGCTATTATTTTGTGGAACATCAAAGCCTTGTTTGAATCCTTAATAAGAGAGAATTTTAAAAGATATTAAATCTTTATCAAAACCCTAAAACACTTCAACAAAAATCCTTGTTCACAAACCTATTTGTTTTGGCTTGGGCATCACTTCCTGCCCAATTCGCACACACATAAAAAAGAAATAACCAGGCATTACCCAAATTAACGCCCATCCATTCCTTGTGCACTCTAAGCTCCTATACTTAATTAAAATCTATAGCAATTTGACCTCTTAGGTTTCATCAAACATAAGCTTGCTACCTAGGTCTTAAGATTTCTTCAGTTGGTATCAATTTCTTCATCTATATGTATCTGGTGCCGAGCTGAGTAGTGTCAAACAACAAGGCGTGGGTTTATACAAGCCCCAAGTGATTTTCTTGGGACATGCTTGGGCCCAACCCTCCCCTCATTTAGCTTAGCCAGATTTGTTGAGGGAACGATTATCCACTATTGATTTCTTATTTCCTAGATAGACCAAGTTTTAGGTAAATTTCTAGGGAGTCACACTTAAGTTAGGTCTAGAATTTTGTATTGCTTGATTGCATACTTCTCATCACTCCCTTCTCTCCCCCTCGTTTCTTCCATTGTATGCGTAGACGGTGGTCCCAAACTCCACACTTGGAGAGACCACTTGATTTTGCCCCTCTCACAAAAAGATCTCTTTTTCCTCATTCTTCCACACATTTGCATTAAAAAAAATTGGAAAACCAACAAAATAGGTCCACCAACTAATAAACGCTAGTTTATCACCATTCTTATCCCCCAAAACAAACCTATCTCTTAGGATTTTACTTCGCAAATGGATTTTTGGGATGCATTTAGGCATCACCTAGGTTAGTCATGCATTGCATTATTTTTGTTGTTTTTGACACATTTACTTTAGTGTTAGGAATGAATAGATAGCCAGACCCCTAAAACCCTAACATTCAGGAAGGCAATAGGTGAAGCTCAATCTAGCTGGGACTCAGCTAAATCCAGCTCATCATAGCTGGATACCAGCTCAGTTGAGTTAGGGTTAGCTCTCTTAAGCTCCATTTAGCTCATCTTAGTTGGATGGCAGCTCAAGGTAGCTCAACTTAGCTTAACCTAGCTCAAGTCAGCTCAGATCAAACTCACCTTATTTGAGTTTAGCTCCTCTTAGCTCCAATTAGTTCATTGGGAGCTTTAGCTAGCTCAACTAAGTTGACAGGAGTCCACCTCAGCTCAGGTCCAGCTACTTCCACCTCCACTCAACTCAAGTCAGCTGAAGATGACCTCAACTAGCTTAGGCCAGCTCAAGTCTAGCTCCCGGAGACTCCACTTTGCTTGACCTAGTTGAGCTAAGTTATTTAACCTAAGCTAGCTACTTCAGCTAGCTAGGTTATCTTTGGGAAAATTAGACCCATCTCACTTCAGCATAATTCAGCAGAAGCCAGCTCACTTTAGCCTGGCTTAACAGCTAGCAAAGAACTAGCAAGCTAAGCCAGCTAAGGTAGCTCCTTGTTGTTCTCTATAGCAGTCACAAGTTCCAATGCAGCTCCAGATAGCCCTCCCTCAACTCTTCTTCCCTAAACCCTATCTCCCTCCACTACTACCCTACTAGCTAATCTAGCTAAGTTAGATTAGCTTAGGTCCATCTAAGCTATCCACTCTATGGCCATCCATCCTCCTCCTTAACCCCAACTTAACCTAACCATAACACACCTATTTTGGTGCCAAAACACACCTCCATGCACCCTTTCAATTTGGTGCCAAATTGAAGCACCTTTTTGCCCCACTACCACCACCAAAAGCCACTTAAATGTCATGCCAAAACCACCTTAACTAGCACCTATTTTTGGTGCCACCACATAGCCTCCATCTCCACCATTCATCCATCCTACAACCCCTCATCCAACCATTCAAGTCAGCGCCAACCTAGCTCCTTTTAGAACACCCACCTATGGCACCAACTTGAAGCACCCCTCCACTCACAACCACCACTTAACCACACCCCTAAGTTGGTGCCAAAAGTCCCCTACACCTCTTCATAAGTGGAGCCAACTTGAACCCTAATCTCCACCTTACACCTAACCCCATAAGGCCATCATCACCACCCAATTTGGAAGCAAATCCTTAACCCACAAACCCCATCCTAACCATCTTCTAGTTGGTGCCAAAAACCCTACTAACCAACATCTATGTTGGCACCATTAATGGTGCCTCTCCACCACCATAACCACCACCTACACAACTCCCTTGGCACCAAAACACCGCCTTTAGATCTTCTAACCACCCTCATAAGCCCATCCTAACCTTCCACATCATCCACACCAACACCTCCCATCACCACTCCTTTATATACCCCCTACCTACCACTATTAACCTTCACCTTTGGCTCCATTATTACCACATATTCCTACCTTCAACTCCATCATACCCACGACTAAGAGAAGAAGGAGAAGAAGAAGATTTGGGGGATGCTCTGTCCCCTTGATGCCTTCCCCTCTTCCCTTCTCTCTTATGCTACCACCAGCCAGAGCTCCAACCAGGCAAGGAGGACGTCCAACAGGAGGTTCTTGAAGGTGGTGCATGCCCACCCATGGAGGAGATTCTAAGGTGGAATTCTTCCACCTTTTAAGGAGCAAGGGCATGCCATCTAGGGCTTACCAAGGAGGACATACATTGGAGGAGCACTTCAAGAAAAGGATTAAGAGAAATCCTTTTCAAGCCCAGGAGCAGCTGAGCTTGGAGCAAGGACCTTCTCCACTTCGCCAACATACCTAGGAGGATTTGTCTTTTCATTTTATGTATTTTCATTTATAGTAGTAGAAGCATTCCTCTACTAGCGATCTTGTAAAACATTTTTTCTCAATATATAAAGTTGCCCCTTCTACAATTTTTGCTTCCATTTAATTAGTTGCTTTTTACTCTAGTGCATTCACACCCTCTCTCTAATTACTAAAGGTCTTCATATACATTGGGTGAGCTTAGGGAGAGGATCTTTTTGTAACTTAGGTTTTAGCAATTCTAGTGCAGTCTTCCTTCATTTTCGATTCCCCTTTATTTCCAAACTCCAAAAAAATCTTATATTTAAAATTCATAAAAAGAAAGTTCATTTCCTACTATCAAGAGAGAGTATTTAAAGTGAATTTCTACCACCCTTGGGACAACCCGAATGGTTTCCTAAGGACTCAATTTTATAAATTTTAAAAATGATCAAAATTGCACGTTACAATAATACAAACCCTAATTTCAAATCGCGCATTCTTCACATCACCAACCCATCCACATCCACATCTCAACCCACCTCTAAGCCACAATCTAACTCACATGCTGATTTTTCCCTCCATCATTTACCTAGACTGGAGCTACCTAATGCTGAGATGCTACAACAACATCAAGCCACCCCACCTAATCCCTTCTCTATGATGGTTGAGTAGCTGGCTCAACTACAAGCAAACCAATAGCAGTTGGCTAAGACTATAACTAATCTAGCTAAACAAGGGCAAAACTCGCCTCCTTGTCAGTAGCCTATCGTTCCTCTTAAGGATTTTTATGATCCTTCCAACTATGAGGATAGACTAGGGGTGGTCATTCCACAAGGGGACTTTGAAATCAAATCAGTCATTCTAAACTTGATTAAGCACTTCCATGGCCTTCCTAGGGAAGACCTGTTTAGTCACCTTGAGGAGCTCACTCTCCTTCCACAAACAACTCATTCCCACAATGTGCAAGAAGATCTATGGTTGATGCGGCTATTCCCATTATCTCTCAAGGATAAGGCCACTTATTGGTTTAGAACCATCGGTAGACCTATTACAACCTGGCCTTAGCTTAAAAGCACTTTCCTAAAAAAATTCTTCTCCATAGGTTCTACCAATTCCCTACGAAGATCTATTACGACCTTCCAACAAAAATTTGGCAAGACTCTACATGATGCTTGGCAACAGTTCCAAGATTTTTTAAGAAGTTGCCTGCAACATGAGGTTCCATTATGGTAGCTCATGCAGATCTTTTACCATGGATTAGAAGATCGACTTTGGTGTTTCGTTGATGCCTTGTGTGGCGAAAACTTCCTAAATAAGGATGCTGAAAGTGCCTACGAATTATTTGAAGAAATGAGTGAAAAATCATTTAATCATGCATCCATGAACACCTTTGGTAGAACTACAAACCCGCAGTTCGATGTTCATGAAGTAGGCACTCCATCTATCCCCGTTACCTAAGATGATCTCCAAATGATTGCTTACCAATTTGACTAGATGCAATTAAATCAGAAGAAAATGGAGGAAAGGCTTACCACACCCACCCAGGCTCCACATCTAACCCCTCCTAACATGCTTAAAAGGGAAAACTTGCATAATCTCAATGCCGTCCCTACTGAGAATAATCAATTTCTCAAGGTTTCTATGGTTCATTAGGGAATTGCAAATGTCCAAATCTCAGCCCCACTGAAAATATCTCTACCCTCCAGGATCAAATTGGAAATTCTTTTAACTGGAAGAATTACCCAACTCACTCCTGGACTAACCCGGTTCCTTCTTAGAAACAAAACCCATTTGGAGGGTTGGGTCAAATCAAATTTTTTATCAACTTGGACCATCAGAAGAAGACATCAATGCCCAGGTTACGAAAACCCCGTAGGGAATGCAGAATCAAATGTCGGAAGTAACCCGCGTTGTTACAATTCTCCATAACCAAATTGGGGTTACTTCGACCCAGAGACCTACAGGACATTTACCATCCTAGCCCATACCCAACCCTGTTAATCAAAGGAACCAATATTAGGGTGAAAATCTAAATAACCATACTAATCAGCCTCCCATTAACATTATACCTCAGCAAACACCCAATTTCCATCAACAACAAGCCCCAAAACTTGTTGACAGGGCTATTCAGGAGATTAAAGTGCCTCGTTGTAGTAAATACTCCTAAATCGCTCAATCAATAGATAAAATTTATAACTTGAATTGAAGTTCGAGGTCGAACACAGGGAGCAAGTGTTGAAATTCACACTCAAAATGGGTTCCATTGGTCAAATCAAAAGTACCAAACCTTAGGAAATATTTTTCTATGATTTTTAGAAGGTTTATTTGAATTTTAACCTGACTAGAAACTCAGTTAATTAAGCTAGTCTACTTTCAGGGTTTTAGATGTCATTTAATTCTCATAACACGTGAAAACCCATTTCTGTCTGCACGAACCCACTTGTTAGACTTTAATGCATATTTGACCTTTAATAAACCCTTGAGAAAACCCACAGTTTGTTCTGCATTTATGATATGATGGTAAAATTGTAGTTTTAACCTTGGTTTCATGTGAAACTCTCAGAAAAGATGTGTAGTGAATTATGATCCTTTGGTGGTTATGTAGGAGCATTTATTAGTGGATTTTGACTGATTAAAGTTAGTTATGGCTGATGATGACGTTATCATCATACCCCCATGCCTAACTTTTGCTAGTCCCTTAGCAAAATCTTCCAAAATTAACTCAGATTCCAGGCCATGTCTTGATGTTCAAAGTCCTGATTCTTTCTTCTTCCTAGAAATTAGGTTAGAATGCTAATAGTAGACCTAGTGTTACTCAAGTACGAAGCAAGATTCAGACCTGACCAGCTTTAGCCTTAGTCTTCCACGAAGGTTTCTAAAGCCCATAGAAACTAACCTAAGGTTCGTTGAACCCAGCGTTTAATGCACCTATGCTTATAACATTGTTAGTCCAAGTTCAATTTACAGTGCGTTTTTGTAAGAGAGAGGGTTAGAAGAATTTTTTCATTTTTGGAGAGCTTTCTCTCTCTTTTACTTGATTATTTCTAGCTTTAGATTGGCTCAAAAACATGGTCTGTATCGGATTCCTTGCTCCCACCATCAATCCTTGTAGGGTCTCCGGCTTTTGATGCTTCGGGATAGCACCGCCCATGGCAACTCCCAGAACACTGGCTTTCGACACTTCGTGATAGTGCCACCCATGGCATCCTGTAGCTAAATTCAAGTCCTGGCAATCGACATTTCGGGATAATCCTGCCCATGGAACTTGAATCAGCACAAGGTGCTTACATGCCCTCGATAGGATATTTAGATATCTTAGGGAGACAAGCATTGAGGAGATGGTATGCTACTACGCATCTTCAAGGGGAATTTTCTGCCTCTCCGCACTGGGAACTCGTCCAAATCAACTTGTGTTGATAAGCCACTCCTAATCTAGGTAGCTTTTTCATAACAGAATTAAACACTTTTGTGTGATTTTGATATTAAGTGCACTAAACCAGACTTGTGTGTGGATTAGGATGCTTAGGTTACCGAATCCCACAAACCAGAGGTCAGTTAACAAGGCCGAATAATTCTTAAGCCTTAGACCTAATACATAAGCTTCGCATTTTCCTCAACCTCTTGAGGACTATCCAAATCTTAATGGATACGTGAATTTTTAAGCTCTAAAATAATCCCAAGAGGCCTAAGATCAGCACTCATACTGATCTCTTTGTCACTCTATTCTTTTAGGACTTAATTTTTTTATTTAAATTTGTCTAGAACTTAAGTAGATTCCATAATCATTTACTAATGACTATCACTTTTTTTTTGTTTCAAATTACGCTCCTTTTTTACATTTAAATCACCTCCTCTCTTCCTCAGAGTGATGCAATTAATCTCACAAAATTTCCTCCCCTTTCGATTTTTTTTGTTCTTTTCCAATTTTTTTTATTTTTTTGATTTTTTTGAATGAGTAATTTTTTTTGTGAGAACCCTTTAGAAACTTAAATTTTTATATGTTTGTACTTTAACACACCCCCATGCCTAAGTTTTGCAATGTCCTCTTTGTAAACTGAAGGGTATGAAATCAGCTTAGGTTCAAGGATTAGAATAGGGTCAAAAGGGTGGGCGAATGGGTCGGGATGACTGTTGCAGATAATTTCAAGCTCTAGTACAGGGTACCAGAGGTGGAGTTGGTTGTTCTAAAACTAAACTCAGAGTACAGTAGACGTAAAGTTCAAAAAGATAATCAGAAGGATCTCGAGTTTTTGACAAGACGGGTTGCCTCCTGTTCAATGCTAAATTCAATGCCTTCAGCCAAGTAGAAAGTGGTCATGGAGGAGTAGTCAAATCAGATGAATTTTGTAGAACAAGCACCTTGATCAAAAGCCTAGTTGGTCCAACCAGGTGTTTGTTCAGATCGACAGGCTAATGATGTAGCCTAAACCCAATCAGTCTAGTGGGTTGATGGATGTGGATCAAGAGATATGGTGCCCACCAGATTCTCTGTGACTCAGAAGGATGTGGAAATAATGATCCAGGGTTTGGCTGAGTACAATTAGCCTGATCAGAGTAGGGATCATCGAATGCAAGAGTCTGTGGAGGATGTAGGAACCCTATGAAAGTGATCAGAGAAAGATGGGGCGTGATTTGTAGTCTGATTGATATCTGAATCCCAATCAAAAGATGGATAAGAATCATGTGCGACCGGATCATCGAGAGGAGAATCAAAGTAGAAGTTAATTCTGATTGCAAGTTGGGGATGGGATCAGATTTGAGCAGGTTCCATATGTACTATAGAAGAGGTGGCTTCCAAGAGAACTGTGTGTGAGGGCTCCTCTAAAAAAGTTTCAAAGGTAGGTGTATCTAGAGAGTCCTCATAGAGCCCATCAAAATCAAATGTAAATTCCTACAGAGTGTTTATAGGATCATGAGAATCGGAGTTAAGAAAGGATTCAAACTCTGGATTGCAGACACTCTTGGCACTTGTTTCTGAATCCTATAGATCATTAAGGAATGATTCCAACTCAATGGAACCTGATTTTGAATCAATGATCTTAGTATCAGCGACTTCAGAGTCAGAATCAAAGAATGGATCATAGATAGTGAGGTCGTAGATTGGCTCGTGGTTGTCAGGAAATAAAGATTGTATGAAATTAAAGTAAGATTCGAAATCATCAAAGAACTTGCGAAGATCGTGTTCTGAACCTAATTCTAGATCGAATGTTCCACCACAGAGTGAATCAAGATGTGGAGAAGCAGCAGCCTGACTTGGATCTAACCTAAACTCAAAATCCGATCTCAAAAAGGTGTCCTTGTTAGGCATGGGCTTGGGTTCTTAGCTCCTAGGAGAGACCTAATCGAATCTCAACTCTTCCAACTCAGTTTCTGTATCATAGATTGGCGTGACTTCCGAGAAATTGATCTATATCTCTGAGAAGTCTAGAGAGGTGTAGTCATCAACTATAGGCCCAGAATCGAGTTCAACTCAAAAATCCGAGTCTCATCACATGGGGCCTCAAAATTATCCCAAATAGGCTCGAATCTAGAGTCTACGTTAAGGGTAGGGATTGCATCACTAAAATCTAGGTTGGGCTCTTTTGGGATGTCAGAATCATCCTCGAGAATTGACTTAATAGGATAAGGCTCAAGATTTACATTCTCGAGGAGTTCTGTTTTAAGCTCATCATTACAGGTGTTTGGGAATTCAAAGCTAGGCAAACCAGGTTCTCGTATCTCTAGGGCTGGCTTGAATTCGGGAACACCTTCAATTGGATCTTCCCAACCCAACTCAAGATTAAGCTTGTCGGTCTGCCATAAGTTGGATCATAGTCCATCTGTGTTGGGGATTCACAACAACCTTGATTCTTGAACCTGGGATTTGGGAAATTGAACTGATCCTCAATGTTGTTCCAAGGTGTCTCATCAATTTTTGAAGGGATGTACGGGTAATTTTGATCAATGGTTTGTTGTAATGTGTTCAACATACACCCATGTTTTTCCATGAGACCTTGGTACATTTCCCAAAGGTGTGGATTGGACAGACAATGTATATAGCCGGTATTGCGTAGTCTCCACAATTCACCATATTCAGTTAAAAGATCATCCCAGGTTGAACCATGTATCATTTGTGTAAATAGCAATTCAGCAAGGCTCATGATATGGGTTGTTGTTTCTGGGATATTAACCTAAATTCTGCTAACTGGATTTGAGGTCCTGAAATAATCATCATCATGTTTAATAGCAAGCTCAATCAACTTTTCTTTCATGCTCATTTAGGACTCAGGTTTCCTAAACAGTTTTCATAAAATGTTAGGTTGCATTTTCGAATCAGATGGTGGAATCAAGATAAAGAATCAAATTTAGGTTCAGATCGAAGTGATCCAATCATATCAAAAATTGCATAGAAGATCTAATGAGGCCTCTTATGTTGAAAACATAAGGACCTTCCTGTGTGTGTGCTCTAAAGAATAGATAAGGGACTAGATATGAATTGGACCTAATCAAGACACCCAAATATTTTTGGATGACTATAGAGGTTTAGGGTGGATGATACCCCTGGATCAGAAAGTCATCCACCTGAGAATTACATGGGCAGCTAGGAAGGGAGAGTCCCACGAAGACCCTTACACGTTAGAGCATCCCCACGAGTTCAAGGTTTCCACCACCCGACCTTGCTTGACACTGTGGATCCAGGTAGACCAGAATGGATAACTTGACCTCTTAAGTATACCTATTTTAAGTCCTAATTTGTGCCTTTAAGTCCACTTGATTAGAGGTTAATTTGACTCGTGACCTAATTTGGAGGTTGGTTGGCCCACAAAGTAGATCAACTTCACTTGACCCGCCCTATAGGAGACAGATTGAAATCTAGGTCAAGACCCAAAAATTGCCCTGATTTGACTCCCAAGTTATTAGGTCCATAACTGTAAGATTCAAGTGAAATTTAGAGCCTGATATGTAGGGTTTTTTTGATTAGATCTTTTCAATCAAGGTCTTGGGTTGCACACAGATGCGGGAGGGTATGTTTCCTTTTATGTAAGCAAATGTGTACTAACACTCTAGAAACCCTAAAGTTGAAATCCTAAGTGGCTCTATTTTCAGGTCCAATTTAATCTTAAAATGTTCTCCTTGAACTTCAAACAAGAAGTGCGTAGTCCAAGGAGATTTACAATTAAGCGTAATCCCCAATAGGTACAGGAAATTAGGGTAAGGATCTCTAACAGAATCGTCTCAAGCTTCAATCAGATATAGAAAATTTTCACAAATCAGGAAAACTTGCCTTTTAGATGAAAAAATTAGTATGAAACTAAGGTAGGTGATTCCTAATTGATTGTTTCCTTTTTTTGTCTTCCAAAGATTAGGAGGTTGATTAAGGAAGAACAGAAGTTACCTGCCTCGAGAGTGGCCAATTTGAGTGGAAGATCTCCCCGTGAAGTATCTAGCAAAAACACAAGAAAATAGATAGGGCAAGTTAGTGCTCAAATATATAATTAAATAAGTGAATAGCAATGAATTGCACGTTGCTCCTCGGCAACGGCACCAAAATGTTGATAGGACTATTTAGGAGATTAAAGTGTCTCGTTGAAGTAAAGTCTCCTAAATCCCTTAATCAATAGATAAAATTTAAAACTCGAATTGAAGTCAGAGGTCGAACACAGGGAACAAGTGTTGTAATTCGCACGCTAATCGAAATGAATGTATACATGAGCATGGGAAATAAGCCAAGAATGATATTCAACAAAGAATAACTTAATCAAATGATATTTAATACTAAGCAAGAGTATATCAAGAATTTTGTGAGACAAAAAGAATGGAAATGATCCCAAAAAGTGGTGATTTAAATCACCTTTTAAATCCACATTTAACCAAGCATCTCAATTTAACCGTAACCATAGTACTTAAATGATGCACCAGTAACATAGATAATGCTCAATCAGATGACAAGTAGTTAGATGTTACAGTGCAAAGGCACTATTCATCTTCTTCAACTCTTCTCTTCCTTCTTTCAGAGCTTCCCTTCTCTCTTTCTTCCCTTCGTAGCATAGAGGAAACAACTTCTCAAATTTGGCTAAGTGTCGCACAAGGGACACTCTTCAGAGTGAGAAACCCCCCTCCCCTGTGCTCTCTCTCTCTTTCCTACTTTCTCTCTCTCAAGATCCAGGCTTATCGGGTTATCCATGCACCTGAGTCCAGGGCTGCTGGCGTGGGTCGCTGCTGAGGAGTGAACAGTCTTAGGTCGGGTAGGGTTGAGTGTGTGGGTGAGCGGGGACCTCACTCCTAGTGTCTGAGGTGAGGAGGCCTACTCACAAAAACAACTTAAGTGCTGTCAGGTGCTTTTCCGCACCTTATGTGGGACTAAATCCCACAGGGATTCTCCTCGTGTAATTGCTGTGAGGTCTTCCTTCAATTGCCACAGTAGGAGTGGATGGGGTCTTTGAGTAAGGACCTGGAGAGGGTCCTGAGACTACTCCGTATCATGTGGAAGTGTCACCTGGGACTTGCGTGGCCTTGAACACGATGAACGGGGTGGCAAAGATGGCAGCAGTGGCGGTGGAGCGACGACGAGAACCCTGAAAAGATGAATATGACCTTATGACCAAGTTAAACTACTTTAGGAGCTTCACCAAGTGTTGGCGAATGGGTTGGTGGTGATTTTGTGGCAAGTGAGGGTGTATAGTGGCCAGATGAGGTCAGAGTAGGTGTACGGAAGTGGGTGAGTTCAGTAGATGGTTTGGGTAGGCAGAAAGGTGAAATAGGAGAGGGCTTTTGGTTGCTGTGGAATGGCGGAGCTTTTTAAAGTGGAACAGAGTGGTTTGGTGGTCAGTGGTGGTGGTACGAGGTCGTTAGAGCTTGCGCTGGATTGGGAGAAGATGATGGGGGAGTGTATGAATAGTAGTAAAAATTAGAGTTTAAAGAGAGAGAAAGGAAGTAGAGGGGAAGAGGGATCGAGGGTTCCTAAAATTATGGACAAAATGAGGGATATTCCAACGCCAGTGTGATTGCCAGATGTGGGGAAGATGAACCCTCCATAAGGGAGACGGTAGTAAGGAAAGGGTCTGAGGACCTTTACTTTGGTCGGCGAGAGGTGGAGAATGACAAGTAAGAAGGACGGGCCAATTTGACCATTGGCCGTCCATAGTAAGACGAAGAAGGGGACCACCGGAGCTTAGGTTGGAGGAGGCCAAAGTTGGAGAAAGAGGAAGATTTTTGGCCTCAAACGTAGCTAAGGAGATGAGGTTGTGCACGAGGAAGCTTTATAGAGCTTCAAGGTGAGCTCTAGATCAGGAAAGAGGGATTCCATGGCTTGGACTTGAAGGAAAGTAACCGATGATTCTTGTGTGTTCGCACGCGCAATCCATGGAGACTTAAGAATCCAAATTGATTCCAAGTTGTGTTCCTAGGTGTTAACATCAATCCCACCAATTTTGGTAGGATTTGATTGCCATTAGTGTAGGATTTGGGTTGGTCAAAGTTGCTTGGAGGTTGAGCTTGACCTCAATGATAGCAGGGGCTTTTTAGCGAAGAAAATGAAGAATTTGGGGGGCTAATTGAAAAGAATTCAAAAGATAGGGGCATGTGTGTGAGAGAAAAGAGTCAAATTGGACCAAAATGCAAACTTGGTAAAGATAATCTTGGATTAGGACCAAATTTTGGTGCAAGACTAATTTAGCCCCAAGGAATCTGCTAATGAAGTCGTATTTAGGTTTTGACAAAGTTTGACTAGGTAAATTACGTAGAAACCCAAATTAGGGCAACTATCTATTTAAGATTGTTTTAGGTCAAAATGGGTTCCAATGATCAAATCAAAAGTACTAAACCATAGGGAATATTTTTCTATGATTTTTAGAAGGTTTAGGTGAATTTTATTTTGACCAGAACCTTAATTAAGTGGGTCTATTTTTAGGGTTTCATATGTCATTTAATTCTCGTAACACGTGAAAACCCATTTCTATTTGCATGAACCCACTTGTTAGACTTTAATTTACATTTGACCTTTAATAAACCACTAAGAAAACCCACAGTTTGTTCTGTATTTAAGATATGATGGTAAAGTTACAGTTTTAACCCTAGTTTCATGTTAAACTCTTAGAAAGGATGTGTAGTGAATTACGATCCTTTGGCGGTTATGTAGGAGCATTTATTAAAGGATTTTGACTAATTAAAGCTAGATGTGGCTAATGATGACGTTATCATCACAACCTCCTCCCAGCAATAACTAAACTACGAATGCAGTTACATTGAGGAGTAGGAAAACCACCACTGATCCTTGGCCTTCACATCAAAATGATGAAACCTACTCTCAACTGATGCATGTTGACTCTCCTAACACCACTTAAGAAGAAAAAGAAAACCAAACATCATAAGATAGGACTCCTGTTCCTTTTCCCCAAGCTCTCCACTCCACCACCAACAGAAAAAAGAAATCTGAGCCCACTACTGAAGAACTCATGGATTTATTTAGGCAAGTTTAGATCAACATCCCTCTCCTTGATGCAATCAATATATACTTGCTTATGCCAAGCTTTTGAAAGATATTTGTACTCCCAAAAGGTAGACTAAAAGCATAGGAAAGATGCATCTTTCAGAGACAATAAGCTCTGTCATACAGAGCAAGCTACCTCCTAAGATGAAAGACCTGGGTGTGCCTTTGATTTCGGTGATTATTGAGGATGCTACTTTCAATTGCATCCTTCTTGATCTCAATGCCTCAGTCGATATCATGCCCACTATTTTATTTGAGGAATTTAAGATCGGTAATTTAAATCTTGTTGAGGTTACTCTACAACTAGCATATTGGTCTTCAATCAAACACTACAACAAAGAAGGGTTTTGGTTACGGTTAAAAACTGTGACCAAAGAGTTAAGAAACATCACTAATTAGTTTCACCAAAAGTTGCGTGGTAGAAGGGTCTTTGGTATGGTTCCACCCAAAACCATGACCCATGCCCCACTGTTATCTGGGCTCAAGAGTTTTTTGTCATGGTTATAAACTGTGACCAAAGACTTTTAGTCACAGTTGCAAAACCCTGACCAAAGAAAGAGCTCTGGTCACGGTTAGTAATCATGACCTAAAACTTGGAGTGGAAGACAAAAGAGGTTCCTTTGGTGACGGTTTGATAATCATCACTAAAGGATCCCTTTAGTCAGTTTATTAACCGTGATCAAAGGGGCCACCGTGACCAAATTCCTTTGGTCACAGTTAACCAACCGTCACCAAAGGTCTATTAAAACAAATAAATAAATAAATGTAAATATGTTTGATGGGGCCACTAGCTAAAATATCTAAAAAGAAAGAAATTTTTTTATGGTGCAAAATAAAATCTAAATATTTGCAGCTTTATGATCATATCTTGCAACCCTGTAAAATGGATGCATACATCAATTTTCAATAAACAAGATCATTATTTACTCCCAACAATATGTTAAGAGCTCAGGCTCAAAAATGAAATCTCAATGTCTTCTATGTTGAGATGATTGCCTTTCATGTTTACTTCAAACAAAATTTAGACGGGTTGCTAGAATTTCACTTCATAACAAATTAGCATTTTAGTCTAATGGTAGGAATGATAACAAAGTGACATGGTTGACTAAATAATTGCAGCAGACCCTAGATGAAATTTAAGAGTCAAAACGTAACAAAAGTGCTCTATCCAGAACAATATGCATAGTTGTCCAAATTCTGAATCATGGCTGCTTATAGGTCACTCACCTGCCAGTATCACCAGAACCCAAAGGCTTTATTGGCCTAAAATGTTTTAGACCTATTTGTCCATCTTTCTCTAAGCCCTAAAACATATTTTAACAAATGAAGACTCAGAAACTGAGCTTATACCAGTAAGCTTACAAACTAAAAGATTCTTCTTTTTTTGGAAAGGAAAAAGGATGATCATATAACAAGAGAGATCATCCACTTCATATCAATTTATAAGGTGAGTTAACAATTTTATAACCTTTAAGATGAGTTAAACAATTTTATAATCTCTATTGTATAATTTACAACCATGCCATACCAATTAAATTAAAGAGCAACATATCCAGGCAAACATAAGGGATCCTAAAACTGAGTGATGCAACCATATTTCTATGTCAACCTAAATATACACTGCATTCTCATATCCCTATAGAAACACAACAAAGATGGCCATCCAACTATCTGCATATTCACCTAACACTCATGACCCATAGAATTGCCTAATAGAGCTGCACTAGGGAGCATGTATAATGTGATGCAGCAAATTAAATGATAGTTTAACATAGAATCAACATATTACCTACCATGTGCAATTGTTGAACGTATACGAACGCTACGCTAACGTGTTCGGTTTTGGAAAACCTGTCGTTGTAGTTCGAAAGCGAAGAATTCGTGTTCAACAAATAAAATTTATATCGAAATGAAAATTCCAGGCCGAACACAGGGAGGCGGACGTTTGATTTAAAAACTACGCGTTTCCTTTTATTTGTCACAGAATAATTCAATTTAAAACTATCTAATTATTTACAATAAATAGAAGAGAGAGAGAGTAAGAGAGAAAGAGGATATTACATAGAGAAATTAAAATGAGATGTAGAATAAACAAGGAATTTTTCATTGAGGAGATTGTTCATTACAACTAGAAAGCATAAAACAATTACTCTAGAAAGCGATAAATTTACTCTAGAAAGCATTAAAAGAATGGAGGGAGAAATGTCCTCCTCGACGATTGCTTGGAGGACGAACAAAACTACACTAGAAAGCAGTAAATCTATACTAGAAAGCAGTAAAAAGAATAGGGAGAGAGAAATCCTCCTCGACGGTTGCTTGGAGGACGAGCCGGATGGGACGACACTTGGATGAAGGAGAACAAAGCTGGACGAAGGAGGACGAAGCAGAAGAATGGGAACGAAGTAGCACGCCGTCGTCGTCGCGGGATCCACTTACGAAGGGGAACGAAGATTGGACTTTATCTCGTGAGAAGCATCCCGGGTGTGGGACAAGCTTCTCTTGAGCTTTGGAGGGGTAGAGAGGAGAAGGAAGGGATGAAAATTTCGTATGGAGGGGGTCTCCTTTTATAGTTGCAAGGAGTGGGGGCAAAATGGACATTACAACTTCAAAACAATAAATGAGGGGTCTTTAGTGACGGATAAATCCGTCACTAAAGCCCCGACGTGGGCGTAGCTTCCGCGCCCACGCGCACCGCTTCAGCTACCCACGCGCTCAACGCCATCGCACGCACGCTGAGTCTGACACCAGATCGGACGGCTTAAAACGCATCTTCGCCTGCTACGCTGCACGCCCGCCCGCATGTGATCGCGCATCCACGCTGTGCGTCCAATCGCGTGTCGGCGCTATTGAGCACGCGCAGCCGTTGGATTGCAATCTGACGCTCCATGCGCCGCTCGCTTGCACCTGATTTGAGGCTCGCGGGACTCGATCCCGCGACCTCTCCTTCGCCCGTCGCTTCGTCTCCGCTGTGCTACGCGGATGAAATGGTCGCGCAGACGAATCAGCCAGCTGCATCCACAGCCGTTGGATCTTGATCCAACGGAGGAGAATGAGGGGGTGCGGGACCTTCATAGAATGTGTGCGGCCATTTGGGCAGCCGAGATGGCGCCACGTGGTGCCATCTTGGCTGTCCATCTTCTGGAAGTTGTAGATGGTGCCACGGATGTCGGATTGACTCGATTTTTGCGTCGTTGGGCTACGATTGTCGATCCAAATTCACCCGTGCGATCGGATTTGTCATCTGAACTGTGGATTTTCATCATCCTGGCCCTTGATCTTCTAGGGTTCCCCGGTCACTATCTGATGCTACGGATGTCTGATTAGGGCGATCTTGGAGTCGTTGAACTCCAATCGTCGCTCTGATCACATCCATATGGTTGGATCTTTGATCCAAGGCCCCGATAAAATGTTTGCCCTGTCCAAGCACATAAAAGGAGACAATTAACCTCCATTTTATTCAAACTACTCTAAATGCAAGATGATGCATGTTATGCAATATTTATATCATGAAATGCAATCCTATGCTTAAGAACATGCATAAATAGACATTTTAAGTAGTGTAAATGTGTTTACATCAGCAATGCTTTCCATGATGCACTCTACTTCCCATGAGGCTTTGGAAGAACAATCTTTGGATGTTTGGACCATAGATCCTCTGGTTTCTGGTTTCAGGGATAAAAAATTCTTAGCAGAAGCAAGAAAAATTTTACAACAATTTATCAAAAAAACTAAAATTAGACAAATTTACCAAATTAGCATATGGAAGCTCTCTAGCTACCTCATCAACATTATTTGTAGTTTCTTTTCCCCGAGCAAGCATCCATTTGATATTAAGATAGGAACTACTAACCATAATAAAAGTTTGGCAATATAAATTTATAAATTCTAACCAACATGAGCACATCTTTAACCAATCCATGGGCAGAACTTTTTTTCATACTTATTTCCTAGTTTATCTAATCAAAGCCTAATCAAAATGATGTTGATGCAATGACCCTTTAAGATCAAATACTTGGAATTATGGTTTCATATGCATGAAAAGATGATTTGATGAGAATTTAGGATATCGTTTTGATTGAGATATTTTAGAAACCAGTCCATAGAACCATGTTTTGAGAGTGAAGCTTGATTGATCTAGGTTTGAATTGAAAAGTAAAATAAATCATTCCCAAACATAGATAAGCCAGACTTGCTTATGTGAAGTTGGAAAGGCAACACACAGCTTGCCCCACTTCATGAGAGAAAAGGCACCACATGTCATTCAGCACCACCTTGTCATTCCCAATGACAACTTCATGTTCTATTCGAGTTTCTAGATTGGCTTTCTATTTGATTGGCTTGATTTCGTTGATAACCCAAATAGGCATGCATGCCCTTATAATTGAATCATCCCCGATGATCTTTCCCTAAGAAAAATGGAACGCTCCCTCTTATCTGCATCCCTCTTTAGAGGGTATAGCATTATCCCCCCTTTTGCTCTTTTTGTTGCCTACAAACTAAGATTTATCTTAAACATCAACCAATGTGGAATAGAAATGGTTAGACCAGGACTGCACGATTAACTACATGATATAAAATATTTTTAGAACTTGTGAAGAAATTGAAGTTTAACATGCTTGCGTATATCATTAGCAAAAAGGTTGGAGGTAGGTCAGTAGAAACTACGAAGTTGTCTTAGGAACGGTAACTATTTCCACAAAACCTAAGTTGTCATTGCCTTGTTGGACAATGTCCACTTCAGAGATGTTGCTAGGAAAATGGGTGGTTGTTCTGGCATCAATCATTGAGTCTCACTTCGGTCAACTTGTGTTAACGTAGATTATTAACCAGTGGAGTTCATATTGTACTCACCAGATTTATTATAGACAATCTAGGGCCTTAAGCAAAGAATGACATTGTACTTGCAGAGATATATTTTAAACAAAAAGGCAAGAAAACACATACCAATCGATCAGAAGTAGAGAAACCAAAGGAACCCAAATGGACTATTACATCCAAATCCATCAACTACCCATGTCTCCACTCTCTATCCACATCAATCTGGAGGAAGTTGGAGTTGATCATAATGTGGGTACACCAATTTAAGCAGGTAGAGATATTTAAGTGGAAGAAAAGATCCAATCTTTTATCTCCGACTACTGCTGCATCTCATGGCAGTGCTTTGTTGCTACTGCTGCATCACCACCACACCCCTCCCCTACACTCTTGCATGCCCTTTAATCACCTGCAGCAAAGAAAGGTGACTCTTCATGGAATAAATAGCCACAGTTAATGAAACATCTTAGTTTTTTGCCTTTGTTGAGCTAAGGCACTACCATTACTAGTGTAGAAATTGGAATTCTGTTATAAAATTGGTAACCGCTAAAAAAAGAACAACATCACAAATTTGAGTTAAAGAAAAAAAGGGTGAAAGAAAAAAGGGCAGGTAGATCTGATACCTGAGCTCTTTATTGCCAATTCTAGAATAATAACCAGTGTCTGCTATTGTTGTTGGTGCTACTACCATTGTGAAAGCTTCCAACATCACCGCCTCCATTGTTGTTAGCAATCCCATTGGTGGCTATGGAGAATGATCAACCATTTCTCCTTCATTGTTATCGTACATGTTAACAAATATATTTTACAAAGAAACATGTTAACTTGCCTCATACATTCACCACAAATGCAAACATACTCATATCATTATTTTCCAAATTCATATACCAGAAATGCAAACATAGTCATATCATTATTTCCCACATTCATATACCACAAATGCAAATATATATTCTACCATTCATATTTATATTCCATCATTCACCACATGCATGATACTCATTCATAAATAAAACACATGTATATATCACATGTTTTGAAATATATACATAAAACTAGACATGTGAAAATAAGAAAAATCCAGGCAATTATGTAATGGCTTCTATGCCACCTCTTCCAGAACCTCCGTAGTCATCATCAGGTGGATGAGGTATGAAGTGGAAAGAAGAATGATCAGTGCCACCTCGTCTCAATGCACTTAAGATTGCCTGCAACTATGCCCGCATCTGTGCCTACATCTGCTCATGTTCTTGTTGTGCTTCCTTTCTCTGTCATTCTAGTATATCATTTGTCTTGTCCAACTTCAATGTAACATCATTTAGTTTCTCTTGAAAGGTCTCTACCTATGTCTGTAACTATTGCAACCTCTCTAAACCCCCCGATCCCTTTCTTCCATACCAACTAGTAACAGTCTCACACACACCAGCACTACGAACAAAACCACCATGCTTGGGGGGCATAACTATCCTAAATGCTTGCTTTGCTGTCATAGGCTTTAATGGATTAGTCTTTGATTACTCATCCATATCATCACTAGAAGGATGCATCAGCTCCATCAAGTGACCCTACACATAGTTGACCTCATGATAAGTTCTAAATGTTTATCACTAAGTTATTTATTAGTTGTTTCAACGAGCTTACATGTCTCTCCTAATATAATGGATCAATCCATGCACGGGGGTCATTAGTAGTAGGCTTGCTATGACTCCTCTCATAGATCGAAACATGGTCAAGTTGTACACCATTATGCATATCTAACTGCATATGTGAGATGTGGCTATAAATTAAGTTATCCTAAATTTTACCTTCTCTTATTTAAGTCTCCTAACTTGTAAGTTTTCTAATAGATATTATAATCAATAATTTTTAAATTGCCAATTAAGCTGGTGAAAATGTACTTAAATAATTATCCCACAAGGTATCTATGCTCATCTGTCCCAAGAAGTGGGTTGCAGTTGGAGCTTTCGCCCTATTAGCTTTATTTTTCTCAGCTTGATCCTATAACAACAAATTATTGATATTGGTACTTAATCATTTTTCTTTTACAATAGAAGTAATTAATATAAAAAATAAATTACCTTTCTATTTTCCCGATCCCAATATTTGCAGCACTCCAGCAAATGATCGGCTTGTACTCCAGGTGGCACGTCTCTCAATGCATCCTCATGATTCTTACCAATAAAGAACTATCTATATATACAAAAAAGTTAGCAACACTTAAAAGTAAACAGTTGTGTTATTGTGTTATTATGAATTCTATATCTATGCATATGTCTTACTTGGCTTTTAAGCTCTTCTCTCCAACTATGAAGTGCCCTCCCTACTACTTGGAGAATATATGTAGTCATTGGATTTGTTCCCCAATTATACGCCACCTGCATTTTATATTATAATGAATAATTAGATAAAGGATTTTAAGTAAAGCAAATGAATGACATGAAACAATATCATATCAATACCCCTACCTCACAAATGAACTCGTCCTTATATTGCTGAGGGACCTGCCTCCAATCAAAATAGCATGGGGGTATCAACAGTCTCACAATTGTAGGGATCTTGCTATTAAAGGGTGCGTAACATGAACATCTTCTGCTACAATTTACTTCAACCCTTATTCAAGTCCCTTTAGTTAATTTTTTCGATTCCAAATTCCTTGTCTTATCCCTTGGCTTTGGTTTTATACCTTCAATAAAAAAATAGTCAAAATAAAATTGTTATAAAGAATTAATATCAAAGAAAATTAATGTGAGAATTTATATACCATTAGACCCTACCTGACTCTACTCCTGAGATTGGCTCTGTGAATGACTTTGTGATTGACTATTCTGCTGAGATTGGCTATGCGACTGGCTCTGAGGAGGGTCTACAAACTAAGATGGTGCCTACTGCTTGGGCCAACTTTGGGGAGGGTGTAGGGGATGAGTTGGTGTCCACTGCTAGGAGCAACTCTAGGGAGGGTGTAGGGGGTGAGCTAGTGTTTGCTATTGGGACTGGCTCTGGGGAGGGTGTAGGGGCTGAGCTGGTGTTAGCTGCTGGGACTAGCTCTGGGGAGGGTGTAAGGGCTAAGCTGGTGCTTGCTACTGGGACTGGCTTTGGGGATGATGTAGTGGTTGAGCTGGTGTCTGCTGTTGGGATTGGCTTTGGGGAGGGTGTAGGGGCTGAGCTGGTGTCTGATAAATACACATTTATTCATGATAAAATGTTTATTTATGCAAGTTCCTAAGCCTAACATTGCATTTCACAATATAAATATTTCATAGCATGCATCATTCTGCATTTAGGATAGACTATATAAATTATAAGTTAATTTGATCCTTTTTGTGCCAAGGGAGAAGGAGATTTATTTCGGGGTCTCGGATTGACGATCTGACTGTATGGATTTAATATGGATGACAATCGAAGTCTAACTCCTCCAAAATTGCCTTGATCAGAGTCCCATAGCACCTTATGCAGTACGAGGAAGATCAACGGCCAAGGTACAAGGTGGTGCCAATCTGAACCTCAGATGCCAAATCTGATCACACAAATGGATCTTGATCAACGATCGCAGCCCAATGACGCATACACCAATCCAATTAGATGTCTATGGTGGCACCTACAAAGCAAAGAAGATGGACGGCCATGATGATGCCACGTGTCACCATCACAACCACCCAAATCCACTCAAGCCCCTCCACTCAACTTCATGCAAGCAATCCCAACCTTTGGACCTCAATCCAATGGTCAAGATTCACGTACGCACGCCGTTCAACCTCAATGGAGAAGGTAGAGATGAGATCTCGATCCAATGGTCGAGATCGTGTGCATGTGATTTCATCTATGTGACCATCAACGGCTATAGATGGTGGAGTGCACCCTCGATTCGTAAACGACTGGTGCCCATTCGAATCGTCTACACAGGCGGGGGCAGCCAAATAGAGCCGCTCGATTTAGATTGAGTGGTGGCGACTTCACCACATGGCGTAACCTTGTGTACTGGATGACCTTGATGTGTGCACGCACATGATCACGTGTTATCGTATGCATGGCCGCAGCGTGATTGTGAGCACGATCTTTGGTCATCTCTACTGTTCGCTTCTGATCCAATGATTGTGGCTCCTCCAACCTTAGTGCTAGTAGTGCATGCGCGCTGCATGCGTGGGTGCGAGTGCCAATGGGCCTTCAGCGATGACCAATCTAGGTCTTCAGTGACATTTTTAAATGTCACTGTTGACCCCTACTATTTATTGCCTCCTCTCCTCCGCTATAAAAGGACTACCACCCCTCCCATTCTTCTTTTGTTCTTCTTCCCTTGCCTCCTCCAAAAGCTCTAAGGAGCTGGTCCCAAGCTTGGGATGCTCCTTCGAGTAGGAAAGTAAAATATTTTCCCACTTCTCTGTCCCCTTCATAGTGCACCCCGTGGTCATCCTCTCACCTTAATCTAGAAGTAGATCCTCTCCGCAATGCCGTCCTACCTTGCTCTCCATCCTTTGGCCTCGTTCTTCTTCGTCCAGCCTCTTACCACCTTCATCCAGGAGTCATCAAAGCAAGTTGTCCTCCACGTAGCCATCGAGGGGGATTCTTCTCACCTCTCTCTATCTTTTATCTCTTCCTAGTATAATTGTAATTTCTTACTTGATTATCTGTAGTAAAATTTGGTTAGCTAAATATTGATATTTTCTCTCTCTCTCTCTCTTTCTTTTATTTTGCAAGTAGATTAGCTAGATATTATCGACCTGATCTCTTGCCTTATAAAATACCAAAAAAATCACAAAAGATGAAAACACCAAAAACAAATAAAAATCGAAACGTGGATTTTTACTGATATTTTCTCTCTCTCTCTCTCTCTCTCTCTTTCTTTTATTTGCAAGTAGATTAGCTAGATATTATCGACCTGATCTCTTGCCTTATAAAATACCAAAAAAATCACAAAAGATGAAAACACCAAAAACAAATAAAAATCGAAACGTGGATTTTTACAAAACCAAAATATCACCACCCCGTGTTCGACCCAGGGCTCACCTCGAGCTTTGATTATAAATTTTATCTGGTAGTGGATTTTTACGCACTACGACGTTAGGTTTTCAACTCAAACTTTCATGAACAAAATGTCGCTCATCATTTTGGTGCCATTGCTGGTGAGGCAACGCTCTTTGGTTTTTCTGCATTTTTTCCTTACCTAACTTTTATCTCACTTTTTCTCTGATCTTGTTGTGATTGTAGGTACTATTCTGAGGTGGGCCAGAGCATTTAGATTAGAGAATTGCTGATGATGGTTCAGTAAGTGTATCCCCACCACCCACCCCCTAGATTTCATTCCCCCACCTAATAACAAAAACCTTAACTAACCTAGGAGCTTGCACGAATCCTAGGTCAGTCCTGATTGTTTGATTGTCACTCCACTCACCTCACCCATCCTCATAAATGAAAAATACAAAAGAATTACTCTTCTCTTCTTGTGGGATTAAGCTAAAAGCGACACACCTTAAACACCCACAAATTCTCATCCGGAGGCACACAATCACTTTGATTCTACCACTTAACCTCGGATTTGACTTGTGGACCCGATACACCTCTTAATATACATAAGTGAGTAGAAATCTGATTAGGTTATGAATTTTGTGTGCCTTAATCTGTGGTGCGAATAGGTCAGTCAATTGATTTGTTTGGGCCACACCACTTAAGATAAAAGTGATTTATCAATAGCTTGCCCCATAGGATTCAATTTTTAGGGCTGAACTAGTCGCTCCACATTATTTTTTATTTTAACGGAATATATCATCATCAGTGCTTTCAAAACTTTGTGTGCCTCTTGAACTTAATTGACTACACCTAAAGTTGAACCCTAAAAACTACTAGGCAAGGATGAACCCTAAAAGATATATCATCAAAACCTCGTTTGAAAACCCTTGTTATGCACCGCACACATATTGATCGATTTTTAAGGGTACAACCCATCTAGAGTGACTATTACATTCCAAGAGCACAATCATCCCAAGCCTAATTAAAACTGAGTAGATGTTGGCCTTAAGGATTAGCTCACTATTTGGGACTGCAACTGAGTTTTTTTTTTTATTAATTTGCTTCTATGAGTCCATCTAATGTCTAGCTAGGGGAGTAGTGTCAAATGACCGCAGTTGGGGGTATCAAAGGAACCGAAGGTGTAAGCCAAAGGAAGAACCTTCTCCCCAATCCCTCCCTCTAACTAGTTGGATTGACCAGATAAGAGTAGACCAAATCATTTCTTTCATCTCAAGATGGGTTCTGAGAGTCTGTAGGTGTTTAGGCTACCCACCTAAGGATAGGTTTAGTTTGATTGTACTGTAGGGCACCTTTCTCTCCTCTGTTTCCCTCTTACCTTGCCATGGATCCTTCCACATCCTACTCACATTTTCACTCCTACCCTCCTACCACCACTTATCCCCAAGATGATTACTATCTCGACTTGACTTATGACTACCCATCCCCTAGTCGGGATAACTTTGATTGGGGATATGATTTTGGACTGCAGTGTTTAGGGCCTAATTCTGGACAACAAGACTATGATTATTATCCTTCTTACGCCTATACTAATTATAGATCTCCACCCTTTGGTGATCAACCTAACCTGATCTACAATCAAGAAGGATATGTTGATTATAACTCTTACCCTCCTAAGGATTATACTGAATATAGGTTACCACCCCTCTTTGAATAACCAAAAATGGACTATTATTAGGGAGGGCCCCAAGAACCTCAATTCCTTGACTCCACTAAATTTAACCCAAACCCACCCAATCCTAAATCGAACCATTCGATTCAGGTGAACCAGGTCCAAGATAGGGTGTTGCCCAATTTGAGGAACACCATACGATCTTTAGAAACCCAACCAACACCCCTCAATGAAGAATTGGAGGCTTTGATTTAAATGATTGATGATTTGAATAATCTGTTATTAGATTGGCTCCAAGATATTAAGGATATGGGCCCACGTGAGTTTTTACTTGGGAAATTATCAGCATTGAGGAATAAATTCATGGTTCCCTTAGTCCAATCTTGAGATGATTCTCAGGATGAACCTCCCTTCAGGAGAGCCAATGTTAGAACTTGCTCAGGCACTTGTAGGGGGGACAATTTTTATGAGACAGGGGATGACCAGGTTGGTCCAGAACAACCCATTGAGGATGAATTGATTTTCACCCGAAATCCTAGAGCAAGGGAGGAAGGAGAAATATTCCTCCATGGATCAGGAAGTGATAGATGATTTTGAGATATATATAAATTATGATTAAGAATTCTTTGATTCTGAGGATGAAGAATTTCTTCGTGAAGTCTCACTTGAGCTTAAGGAAGATGATTTTAGTGAGACAAATGGGCCAAAGGAATCTAATCATTCATTTGAGGGCCTTATAATTGAGGATTATGATTCAAATGGGCTGACATGGAGGATTCAAATCCTATTTTAATAGATGATTCAATCAGTAGCCCCGATCTTCAACCACACCCCAAAAAGTTGAGTGACGATATGTTTGAAATCATTGTACCCAAGCCAATCCTGATCAAGCCATAATTGTTTAACTTGGATATTTTAGATGGGGTGTACAACGATCTAGAGGTTTTGGAAACCTGATTTTGGATGGTAGAAATTTGGAAATGAAAATCAGGGAGGCTATTTCCTATTGACTTGAAATCACCGACCTATTATCAAGACCCTTATGATATTTCTGTCGATATGAAACCCAAGTACAAAATGATTAATTATCCTTTTAAGTTGAACTCTAAGTGGAGATCTGAACCTATTGAACTAGATCTACCCTTTGTTTGATATTTTAGACTTGGGTTGCATGACACAAAACTATAGGCCCGACCTCACAAGCACAACAATCTCCGGTTCTGGGTAATTTTCATCCAGAACGTTAGAACCACTTGACCCTGGGCATGGGTCTGCACCATAATCTGATCCACATCTATGGAGACCTACTGGTAGGTCCTAAGATCAATCTTCTTATTTTTATATTGACCCACATTTGTGAATTCTTAATTTCTTCCTTGTTTGTATATTATGCCTGGTTGAAGGCACTAAATTTAGCACTTGTTTATATTCTTTGTGGAGCTGACTGGATCTATCACGAAATTCAGGTGATATTCTGCTTATTTAGCTCTTTTCACTCCTTTATTTTTACAATGAGGACATTGCATCAGTTATGCATGGGGGTGTGTATAATTAATCTTGCAATTATTTTGTTAGCTTCATAGAATTCTTTTATTTTATTTAAAAAAATTAAAAAGATTAATTAAAAAAATGGAATTATGAGAAGAAACCTAGGCATTAGGAGTTATTAACTTTAGGAAATGATATGATAGGACCAGAACACTTAGAATCTTCAGGTCTTCGATCTTAATCAGCCCAAGTGTTCACTAAAATGTGGACCTGTTTCTCAAGTCCTCGCCACGTAAATTTTATTTTAATTTGGCTAATAATTTAGGGTGATAAGTACATGACTTATCAACCTACCCTCTGATTTAAGGGGATTTTAAGTCTAAAGCATCTACACACTATTTACATTTAGTCACTTTTTAGTGATTTTTATGGAAATTAGGTAGCTAATGAACTTTTTATGGTAACATGGTTGGCAAGTTGTCGTGGGTAATAGCCTATTGGCCGCTTGTCCAGAGCCTAGCTACACGACCATACTCTCTATTGCCTTTAGGTAAATCTTAGATCAGGGAAGCTACTTACTCAGAAAAAGTAAAAAAATATATATATATATATATTCAAAAAAAAAGAAAAGCATATATCGAAAAAGGAAGAAAATAAATAAGCCACACTTCACTACACGAGTATGGCTGGCAAGTTATCGTGGCTTTGATTCCCTATTAGCCAGTTGTCCAGAGCCCAACTCACAAAAATGCATAAATAATTCTCAAAACAATTACGAAAGAAGTGGGGAAATAGTATAAACTGGGGAGATATACACTAGGTTCACCCTTTTGTTGACCCCATAAAAAAAAGAATTTTTTTAGGTAGGGAGAAAGCTACCAATTGGAAAGATAAACCGTTAGGCAGAAATATTTAAGTCACCTACGGTCGTAGAAACCTGAAGTCCATTTTACTTGTCACTTAGTGAGTTAATCACCTTTTATAAGATGCTTAGAACTTAAAGTTCTTTTCGAGTCTTGGGTGGGTTGGGTAGCCATAGAAAGTTGACTCAAAACTCTAAACTCAAAAATCCAAAAAAAATAGAAAAGATGAAAATGAAAGAAAAAAATGGATTCATTTTGTACGGAATAAGGCGAGGACTTGGGCAGTCTGCACTTTTGGTAGGCACTTGGGCACTGTTAAGTCTTTGTAATTAGGTCCATAGTTGAAATTTTTTATTGTTAATAAACAACTTAGGCCTAAGTAATTGAATTCTAATTCTGTTTTTATACATAGCATATAGTTTAGTTTTGCTAGGGACTAGCAAAACATAAGCATGGGGGTATAATAAATACACATTTATTTGTGATAAAATGTCTATTTATGCAAGTTTCTAAGCTTAACATTGCATTCCACATTATAAATATTGCGTAGCATTCATCATTCTACATTTATGATAGATTGTATAAATTATAGGTTAATTTGCTCCTTTTGTGGCTAGGGAGAAGGAGATTTATTTTGGGGCCTTGGATTGACAATCCGACTGTATGGATCTGATTAAGATGATGATCGAAGTCTAACTCCTCTGAAATTGCCTTGATCGGAGTCCCGTAGCACCTTATCAATTCCGGGGAAGATCAGAGGCCAAGGCGCAAGGTAGTGCCAATTCGAACCTTAGATGCCAAATACAACTGCATGGATGGATCTAGATAAATGATCGCAGCCTAACAGCGCATACATCAATCAAATCCAACATTCGTGGTGCCACCTACAAAGCAAAGAAGATGGACGACCATGATGACACCATGTGGCGCCATCACAGCCACCCAAATCGACTTAGGCCCCTCTGCTCAAATTCATCAAGCAATCCTAGCTGTTGGATCTCAATCCAGCAGCTAAGGTTCACGTGCGCATGCCGTTTAACCTCAATGGAGAAGGCGGAGATGAGATCTACAAACGACCGGCACCTATTTGAATTGTCAGAGCCTCAAATCGTTCGTGTAGGCAGGAGCGGTCAAATGGAGTTGCTCGATTCAGATGGAGCAACGGTGACTTCACCATGTGGTGCAACCCTGTGAGCCGGATAACCTCGATGCATGCTCGCACACGATTACATGCGTGATCATACGTGGGAATGTGGCGTGATTTGTGAGTGTGATTTCTGTGCCATCTCAGACATTCGTTTATGATCCAACAGTTGTGGCTCCTCCAACCTCAGCGCCAGCAGTGCACGCGTGTTACACGCACATGTGCAAGCACTAGCAAGTCTTCAGCGATGACCAAGGTAGGTCTTTAGTGACATTTTTAAATGTCGCTATTGACCAGTACATGTTTTTTGCCTCCTCTCCTCCACTATAAAAGGACCACCGCCCCTCCCACTCTTCTTCATCTCTTCCTCTTCGTTGCTTGCCTCCTCCAAAAGCTCTAAGGAGCTGGTCCTAAGCCCGGGATGCTCCTTAGAGTAGAAAAGTAAATATTTTCCCACTTTCAACCCCCTTCGTAGAGCATCCCGTGGCCATCCTCTCACCTTGATTCGGAAGTAGATACTCATTGCAATGCCATCCTACCCCGCCCTCCATCCTCCATCTTCGTTCTTCTTCGTCCAGCCTCTCACCACCTTCATCTAAACACCGTCAAAGCGAGTTGTCCTCCAGGTAGTCGTTGAGGGGGATTCTTCTCACTTCTTTCTATCTATTCTCGCCTTCAAGTGTAGCTGTAATTTATTCCTTGATTATCTGTAGTAAACTTTGGTTAGCTAAATATTGATATTTTCTCTTTCTCTCTCTCTTTCTCTTATTTTGCAAGTAGATCAGCTAGATATTATTGACCTGATCACTTGCCTTATAAAATGCCAACAAAACTTTATTTCTCTCATTTAAACCCCTAGGTTTCAATTTTATTACAAATCAATCCCTAACTTTGTCATCATTCTTGCAATTAATTCCCCACCGCCATTGTTGGTGTGAATACACCTATAGGGAGATTCGAGGGAGGATTTCTCCCTTAGTTCAGATCCAAATTCCTCCAAAGTTGGAGGGATTGATCTTGAGAAGATGGTGGATCGTTTGAACCACCTCAGGGACCCCAAATCCAACCCTAGAGCTTAAGAAAGGTTGAGATTTCAGGGATCCTAAATTAACAAAAATCAAGACTCAATCGGGTTCTTTCCTTGATTTAGAGCTCGATTTTGAGCTTTATAAAAGCTTCCCTAGGTCCCAGCATCCTTCTCAATCTGATTTAGGAAAAAAAAACCCTCTTCCTTTCTTCCTTCGACCGTCTCCAATCGTAACTCCAGCGTACTCCTTCAATCTCCTTCCAGCCACCCAATCATCAATTTGGGTGGCCTAAACTCCTTAAGTTTTTCCTTGCCTAGTGGGCCAAAGTTGGAGCATCTATACCCCTTCGTTGTGCCATTTCCTCCGACTGAGGATATCATCATCCTTGGCTCTAGCCATCACAACAACGGGGACTTCCTCCCCCTTTCATCCATAGTTTTGGTTCCCTCACTCCCTCTCTCTCCCTAGCTTCGAATCCAACCCTCATCTTCTCATTTTGACTGCCGAACACCTCGCTCCCCTCTCATCTTCTTTGCCTCTGACGTAGCTCCGAAGAGCTCTCCACACCTCCATAGATCACCAAACAGCTCGCTATCACTTCCAGAAGCTTTGCCATACGCCTTCGACCAAAAGCCCTCATCTAATTTTGGGTTTCATCCACTCTACCACTCCCCCACAAAAACCCATCATCGTCGTCCACATTTGCCTTCGACTGACTTCCTTACATCATAAAAATCCATGCAAACACCACCATCATGCTCCCTAGGACACGGTGAACATCCTGAGCGTCTTAATTGGGGCGAAAAGCCATTTTTATGTATTTCAAGGTTCTTTGCTGGACCTCCCCCCTAGACCTCTCATGGCTGTCATCTAGTCATTAATTGCCACCAATACAACCTCCAGGCACGGTGGAACTACTTCGTGAAGTCACCTATAGCATCAATTGATGGAAGAAACCACACCAGCAACTCCAGTCAGAGAAGCATCCATCTGCTGCAATGCGTAAGAAGGATGATGGAATTAGTCCCACCTCATTCACTATGAAATCCTAGCAGCACATAAAAGGGAATTGTGTTGAGGGCTCTTTGCCTCGACACATGAAGGGGTGAGGTCCCTCATGCCCCACTCAGCCCTTCACTCCTCACCTGGAACACTCCTCGCAGGCCTGGACACTGGCCATGACCAATAACCTGACACTGTTTAAACCTACATACCCAATTGAGGAAAGAGGAGAAATTCTAAGGAGGGTGGGGTGTGGTTTTTCCTCAGGGTGCATGCGCACGTGCCTTGGGAAGGGTGCCTCTATGCCCTATACTTTACCATTTCAAAGACTTTACCATGTGCTGTTGTTGTTGGGCAACTTTAAGTCATCTGGTTTGCTTGGTTGACGTCTGCTGTGGCTTGTTAATGGTACTATGGACTTATTTGGCTCTTGGTTGACATGGATATTTGAGATAAGTGGTTCAAGACCACTATAGAGAAATTTGTATGTGATCAACTTGAGATTATCTTTGGGATATGTGCTTAATTGCAGGATTAAATTGGTGATTCAACTCACTTTTTTTAGGTTTTATTCTTCTTTTTATCCCAGTGATTTTTTAGATACAATTTGGCCTATTATTGAATATATTTTGATTATTAATTTTCATTACATATCATTCTTGTGCTTAATTATTGTGCTCATTTATTTACCATATCTTGACTAATATTTGAATTCCATATTTACTTCCTGCGAATGACCACGGACTCACATTTGATTTTCGAGCACTGATAAATTTTAAATGTTGTTGTTGCGATTTTCGTCACTATGCTACAACATGATATTTTTACGATGATTTTCGACGCTTCAACATTTTGGCACCGTTGCCAGGGAGTAACGCACAATTCACTGCTAGTCATATTTTTTTGAGTTGACTACTAACTTTCCATATATACTTTACTATATTTTGCGAGGTATGTCACGAAAAGATCTTCTGTGCAATCAACCACTCTAGGGGCAAGTAAAATTTCTCTTCTTCCCTAATCACCTCCTAATCTTGGGAAGAGAAAAAGGAAACAAATCAATTAGGATCTGCTTGCCTTTTTTTTCTAGTAATATCAATTAAAGGCGAAAAATTTCCTGATTTACGAAATTAATTGAAAATTAGATTGATGTTGATACGATTTGATTAGAGATTCCCCATCTTGATTTCTTGTACCCATCAAGGATTTGTGTTAAATTTCTCAACATCTTGGAATGCTCACTTTCTTGTTTGAGTCTAGGGTATCTGATGTAAACACATTTATACTACTTAAAATGTCTATTTATGCATGTTCTTAAGCATAGGATTGCATTTCATGATATAAATATTGCATAACATGCATCATCTTGCATTTAGAGTAGTTTGAATAAAATGGAGGTTAATTATCGCCTTTTATGTGCTTGGACAGGGTAAACATTTTATCGGGGCCTTGGATCAAAGATCCAACCATATGGATGTGATCAGGGCGACAATTGGAGTTCAACGACTCCAAGATCGCCCTAATCAGGCAACCGTAGCATCAGATAGTGACCGGGGAACCCTAGAAGATCAAGGGCTAGGATGGTGAAAATCCGCACTTCAAATGATAAATCTAACCGCACGAATGAATTCGGATTGACGATCGCAGCCCAACGACACAAAAATCAAGTCAATCCGACATCCGTGGCACCATCCACAACTTCCAGAAGATGGACGGCCAAGATGGCACCATGTGGTGCCATCTCAGCCTCCCAAACAGCCTCCAGCACTGCCGCACCTTTTCTTCTTCAATCAGTGCGTCGATTCTCCGCCGTTGGATCAAGTCCAACGGCTGTCGATGCGGCTGGCTAATTCATCCGCGCGACCATTTCGAAGGCGTAGCACAGCGGTGACGCAGTCGCGGGCGAAGTAGAGGTCGCAGGATCGAGTCCCGCGAGCCTCAAATTGGGCGCAAGCAAGCAAGCACGTGGAGCATCAGATGGAGATCGGATGGCCGCACGCGCCCGATAGCGTCGACGCGCTATTGAACGCGTGGCGCGGACGCGCAATCTGACGTGCCAGGTGGGCGGGCTGCAGCGGGTGAAGCGCGATCTAAGCCGTCTGATCTCGCGATCGGATGGCTAAGAACCAGCGGACGTGCACAGGCATTGTGCACGCGAGCCGCCCACAATGCCCATGAAGGAGGCTTTAGCGACGGTTTTATCCGTCACTAAAGACCCCTTATTTATTATTTTGAAGTTGTAATGTCCATTTTGCCCCCACTCCTTGCAACTATAAAAGGAGATCCCCTCCATACGAAATTTTCATCCCTTCTCTTCTCTACCCTCCAAAGCTCAAGAGAAGCTTGTCCCACACCCGGGATGCTTCTCGCGAGATAAAGTCCAATTTTCGTTCCCCTTCGGAAGTGGATCCCGCCACGACGATGGCGTGCTACTTCGCTCCCGTTCTTCTGCTTCGTCCTCCTTCGTCCTACTTCGTTCTCCTTTGTCTAGGCGTCGTCCCGTCCAGCTCGTCCTCCAAGCAACCATCGAGGAGGATTTCTCTCTCCCTATTCTTTTTACTGCTTTCTAGTATAGATTTACTGCTTTCTAGTGTAGTTTTGTTCGTCCTCCAATCAATCGTCGAGGAGGACATTTCTCCCTCCATTCTTTTAATGCTTTCTAGAGTAAATTTATCGCTTTCTAGAGTAATTATTTTATGCTTTGTAGTTGTAAGAGTGAAATGAACAATCTCCTTAATGAAAAATTCCTTGTTTATTCTACATCTCATTTTGATTTCTCTGTGTAATATTCTCTTTCTCTCTTACTCTCTCTCTCTCTCTTCTATTTATTGTAAATAATTAGATAGTTTTAAATTGAATTATTCTGTGACAAATAAAAAGAAACGCGTAGTTTTTAAATTAAACGTCCGCCTCCCTGTGTTCGACCTGGAATTTTCATTTCGGTATAAATTTTATTTGTTGAACACGAATTCTTCGCTTTCGAACTACGACAGGTTTTCCAAAACCGAACACGTTAGCGTAGCCATTCGTATACGTTCAACATTTTGGCACCGTTGCCGGGGAGGCAACGATTTCCAATCTTTTCTTCGCAGTTCTTGCAGTTTATGTTGTTTTCTAACTAGCTTTCTCTTGTGTCTATTGTTTTGCAGAGACCTCCATCAAGTAATCAACAAGCGGTAGACTGGAGTAAAGTGCAGTTGAAGACAACTGTAAGTGCTCCCCCATTCTTACCCCCTCCATAGGTTTCATTCGCCACATTAAATCCAAATCCCAATTAACCTAGGTGTTTGCATAAATCCTAGGAATAGTTTGGTTGTTGGATTTTCACTCACATTCATTCCACCCTCATTCATAAAAAATAACAAAAAGATAATCTTGTTGGGTAATTTCCAACAAACACACAACACACACCCACATTCAAGGCACTTGATCAACTTGATTTGTTTTCTACTCAACCGGGTTCTGAACTGTGGAACCGATACACATAAAGCAACACATAACAGAGTAGAAATTATTCTAGGTTAACCATTTTTGAGTGCCTAACTTAGTGGTGCATTTGTGGCCAATTGTTTGAGTTGTTTGGGCCGCACCACTTTATTTAAAACCAACTCATTAAGTAGCTCCTCCTTAGGGTTTTCAATCTAGGTATATTCCAGGCACTCCACTTTCTTTCTGATTTTAAAGGAAAACAATTTTCACCCATGTTTTACAACTTGATTTGCCTAGAAACTTGATTGCAATTCACCTAATTTGAAACCCTAAAAGCTACTCAAGCAAGATTTGAACATTAAAATTCACGCATTATCAATAATCTTGCTTAAGAACCCTGGTTGTGCACGCACTTACACAAATCTCAATCAATCATTAAGGGCACAACCCATTGTAAGGGCCCATCACATTCCATAAGCACCACAATCCCAGGCCTTAATAAAATTGAGTAGACGTTGGCCTTAAGGTTTGATTCGCTCTTCAGGGCCTAGTTTGAGATTGTTTTTGATTAACCTACTTGTACTGATTAATCTGATGTCTAGCTAGGGGAGTAGCGTCAAACGACTGCAGCTGGGGGGTACACTAGGAACTGGAGGCGAAAGCCAAAGGAAGAACCTTCTCCCCAGTCCCTCCTTCTAACTGGTTGGATTAAACTGACGCAGGTAGAGTAAATCACTTACAGTCTTAAGGCTGGTTTTGGGAGTCAGTAGATCCTTAGGCTACCCCACTTAAGGACAACCTTGTTTTGTTGTGCTACAGGGTCCCTATCCCCAGTCCTTCCGACCTTCTCCTAGTTTATGCTGGGAAGACGGTCATTGAATCCCCGATTGGAAGGACCGTTAGAACATTCTAGGAGGCACAAGTTAGATTTTGGTCAATTTGATCTCATGGCTGAACAACCGCCTCCTCTGCTTAAAAATCCATAGGAAGAATTTCGAAGGCAGCTGGAACAAATGAAGAGAATGCAGGAATGGTTCCAGAGAATGCAGGGCGCTCAGCCCTTGAAGGATTTTTATGATCCTTCAAATTATGGGGAACATCCCAGCGTCCAGATTCTAGCCGGTGAAGTAGAAATCAAGCCCCAGGTGTTAAGGCTGATTAAACGTTATCATGGGCTTGGCTCCGAAGATCCGTTTCAGCACTTGGAAGATTTGACCACTTTGGTCCAAACCACCAAGGATCGAAATGTTAACGAGGAGCAAATGATCATGAGGCTCTTCCCCCACTCTCTTAAGGATAAAGCCGCGCATTGGTATAGTACAATAGGAAGACCAATTACAACTTGGAATGAGTTGAAATCGACCTTTCTGAAGAAATTCTTCCCAGCCGGTTGTACCAATGCTTTGAGACGGGCAATCACTACCTTTACCCAGCGGCCGGGGGAGCAGTTTCATGTGGCCTGGGAGCGATTCCAGGACTTATTGCGGAGGTGTCCACACCACGAGGTGCCGAAATGGCAACTCGTGCAGATCTTCTATCATGGGTTGAATGAGCAACTCAGAAACCATGTAGATGATTCTTGCAGAGGCAATTTCCTCAATAAAGATGCAGATAGTGCACATTATTTATTTGAGGAAATGAGTGAGAATTCAATTAATCATGCCTCCATGGATACTTTTAACCGGTCCCAGCAACCCAGATCAAATGTCAATGAAGTCCATGACTCTCATTCATTTGATATGGAATTGATTTGTAATAAACTTGATAAGGTGGACTTGGTTGCTAAAAGAATGGAAGAATGGATGGCTGGCAATTCTATTAACAACTCTCAATCCACTCAATCCCAAAATTCGGGATTCCATTCCTCATGAGCTCCTTCTGGACGGGAGTTCGTGAATCAACTCGATGCGACTCAACCTATGAGTCAGCATTTTTCGGAACCCCATGGGTTCCCAACTGGGGCCTTTGATCCCAGTTTTTCTGATCCTTCCCTTTCTTTCTCTCCATCCTCACCCTATGAGGATGTCTGTGCTGTACAAGAGAATGTTAGATCCAACCCCTACTCGAATGCCTATAATCCAGGTTGGAGAAACCACCCTAACTTCTCTTGGAAAAATTTGGGGCAACAGACCCAATTCCGACCCGGCAACTATGCTCCGCAACGACCAATGGGTCAGGGTCAAGTATATACTCAGTTGCCTCCAAATCAGGTCAATCAGCCAGCTTGGAATGCCCGTCAACCCGCAGGGTAGGCTGATTTGAACCATCAAATGGTAGAGATGCAAGGATCTATGCTCCAGCTCATGCAGCAAATGAAAAACTCGCTGGACAACTTGCAATCCGGGCTCATTGCTAACTCTCGTCAACCCGGATCTCTACCATCCCAACCCGTACCCAACCCGCGAAACATTATGAATTCGGGCAATCAAGCCCAAGGGTACGAAAATCAGAGGGACCCGCATGCACATGCTCAGGTGGTTGAGTAGGGTTCCTCATCTTCTTCTTCTGCAAATCAACAATTCATGGTCAATCAAGCCCCTCCAATCTTTCCTAATCCTCCCCAAGACCCAAATTCTTACGCTTTTGCCAATTCTGTAACTTTAAGGAGTGGTAAGAAGACTCAGGATCCACAACCACACTATTCTGATCTTTTGAATCCTGAAGAATCTGAGGAGAGAGAGGAGAATTCTAGAGGAGAAATCAAGGCTCAGGAACCTAATTCCAAAGATCTGATTCATGTTCCTTTTCCTGAAGCCTTAACCAAAGCAAAGAAGAAGAAGTCTGTTGATAGTAATGAGGAGCTTCTGAATTTATTTAAGAATGTTGAGATCAAAATCCCGCTCCTTGATGCTATCAAGCACATATCGGCTTACGCAAGATTTTTAAAGGAATTATGTACACAAAAGCGTAAGTCGAGAGAATCTGTTCCGAGGAAGGTGGTACTCTCCGAGCAGGCTAGTTTTGTTATCCTGCACTACCTCCTCAGAAAAAGAGAGATCCTGGTGCTCCTTTGATTTCTTGCGTTATCGGAGATTACACATTTGATAGAGCACTTTTGGATCTCGGTGCATCCATCAACTTAATTCTGACTTCTCTTTATGAGAAGTTTGGGTCAGGTGAACTTTGGCCAACTTCAGTAACGCTGCAGTTAGCAGACCGTTTGGTCACAAACCCGCGAGGCGTTATTTAAGATGTTATGGTTAAGGTCAAGGATTTCTATTTTCCTATAGATTTTCTTGCCCTTGACATGGATGTACCAGATAATCTGAGGAACACGCCCATCATTCCAGGGCATCCGTTCTTGGCTACCGCAAAGGCCAACATTAATTGTAAAAGCAGTAGCATGGAAATCGCCTTTGGGGACCAATGAATGAAACTGGATATTTTTAAGGCGATCAACAAATTTGAGGATTGTGGATTTATTGAGGAACTTGATGAGGATAATGTTAATATTGAAACTTGTTTGACAGTTTCTTCAACTGAAAGTTCCTCTTTGGTTGATGAATTTGACCCGCAACCCTCTGACCTGACATCTTCGGAAGAGGTTACTGATTTTGTTCACTCAAAACCTCTTCCTCTTATTGAATCTTCAGCATCTACCTTACCATCAATCATCACCCCACCCTAGCTTGAATTGAAACCATTGCCTGAGAATTTAAAATATCAATTTTTAGGATCGCAGAATACGCTCCCTGTGATTATTAATGCTAAATTGACAAAGGAGCAAGAGATTAAATTGATTAAGGTCCTAAAGGAATATAAGGAGGCAATTGGTTGGACCATTCATGACCTCAGGGGGATCGAGCCATCTTACTGTAATCATAGAATATTTTTGGAAGATGGATCCCGCCCTTCTCGCCAGATGCAGAGGAGATTGAATCCAAATATGCGAGAAGTGGTCAAAAAGGAAATCATCAAGTGGCTCGATGCAGGAATTATTTATCCAATCTCTGACAGTCCCTGGGTAAGTCCCGTTCAGATTGTTCCAAAGAAAGCTGGGATTACTGTTGTGACTAATGAGAGAGGTGAATCTGTCACAACTCGTTCAGCTTCCTCTTGGAGAGTTTGTACTGATTACAGGAAGCTGAACACAACCACTAAAAAGGATCATTTTCCCCTACCCTTCAATGATCAAATCTCGGAAAAATTAGCCGGGCAGAAGTACTTCTGTTTTCTTGATGGCTACTCGGGATACAACCAAGTTCCTATCCATCCCGAGGATCAGGAAAAAACTACTTTCACCTGTCCCTATGGAACCTTTGCTTTTCGTAGAATGCCTTTTGGGTTATGCAATGCACCTGCGACTTTTCAAAGGTATATGCTAGCCATATTTTCCGACATGGTGGGAGAGTTTATGGAAGTCTTCATGGATGATTTCTCTATTTTCGGAGAATCATTTAACTCTTGTTTGGATAATTTGGAAATGATTCTTAAGCGATGTATCAAGACACGACTGGTCCTTAGCTGGGAAAAGAGTCATTTCATGACCTAAGAGGGCATTATTTTGGGTCATGTAATCTCTGAACAGGGAATTGAAGTGGACAAAGCTAAGGTTGATGCTATCGCTAAACTTCCTCCTCCCACATCTGTTAAACAAATCAGATCATTTCTTGGCCATGTGGGATTTTATCGAAGATTCATCAAGGATTTCTCGAAGGTTGCCCGCCCTTTGAGCAATCTTCTTGCCAAAGAAATGTCATTTGTTTTTGACGAATCATGCCGAAAGGCATTTGATTTCATAAAAACGGCAGTCACCTGTGCGCCAATTTTGCAACAACCAATTTGGACAACCCCATTTGAGATCATGACCGACGCTTCTGATTACGTGGTCGGGACTGTCCTGGGTCAGAAAATTGACCGAAAGCCCTCTGTCATTTACTACGCTAGTAAAACTCTGGATGAAGCCCAGAGGAATTACTAGCTGTAGTATTTGTGTTGGAAAAATTTAGGGCTTATCTCTTGGGGTCTCGTGTTATTGTTTATACCGACCACTCGGCCTTGAGACATCTTTTGGCTAAAAAGGATGCTAAACCCCAGCTTATTCGTTGGATTCTTCTTCTTCAAGAATTTGATCTTGAAATCAAGGATAAAATCGGGGCACAAATGTGGTAGTGGATCATTTGTCGAGACTCCTAGGTGATTCTTCTTGTCCGGACATTCCGATTGCTGACACTTTTCCGGACGAAACCATTCTTACAATTTTAGGCATCCACACCCCATGGTTTGCTAACATTGTTAACTATTTGGCCGTTAGTCAAATCCCCCAGGATTGGACCAAGCAACAACGGGATAGGCTCAAATCTGAGGCCAAATACTACTTCTGGGAGGACCTGAATTGTATCGCATAGGCTCTGATCAGATTATTCACCGATGCATACTGGAGAATGAATTCAACAGTATACTAGAGTTCTGCCATGCATCTGGGTGTGGTGGACATTTCTCTAGGAAAAAGATGGCTGCAAAAATCTTGTAATCTGGCTTCTATTGGCCGTCTTTATTCAAGGATGCCCAGGATTTCTCAAGGTCATGTTCTCGATGCCAGGAACTCGGGAGCATAACTAAGAGAGACATGATGCCCCTGAACCCTATTCTTCCTGTCGAAATTTTCGATGTTTGGGGCATCGATTTCATGGGAACCTTTATCCCTTCATTTGGACAACAGTACATTCTTGTTGCTGTTGATTATGTGTCCAAATGGATTGAGGCAATTCCCACCCGAACCTATGACCACAAGGTGGTCATCAATTTTGTCAAGAAAAATATCTTCAGTAGGTTCGAGATTTCGAGGGCTATCATCAGTGATGGTGGCACTCATTTTACTAATGTCCAATTTCGGAATTTATTGGCCAAATACGGGGTTAATCATCGAATTTCCACACCTTACCATCCCCAAACGAATAGACAAGCCGAGATCTCCAATTGAGAGATCAAGAACATTCTGCAAAAAATGGTTAGGCCTGATCACAAGGATTGGACTCAAAAGCTTGAGGGCGCTCTTTGGGCCTACCGTATAAAATGCCCATCGGCATGTCTCCATTCCGTTTGGTGTATGGAAAGGCGTGCCATCTACCCGTAGAGATTGAACACAGGACATTCTGGGCAATCAAACAATGCAATTTAGATCTGAATCTAGCTGGGAAGACCAGGAAACTCCAACTATCTAAGTTGGAGGAGCTTAGAAATGATGCTTATGAGAATGCCAAGATCTACAAGGCTCGGACCAAAGATCTACTTGATCAATTGATTTCCCACAAGAGCTTTAAGCCAAACCAAAAGGTCTGGTTATTCGATTCTAAACTTAAGCTCTTTCCTGGCAAACTTAGATCTAAATGGAATGGCCCATTCATAATTGATCAGATTTTTTCAAATGGTGCCGTTCAGATTTCTGACCCAAAGACGGGTAACACCTTTAAAGTCAACGGTTAACGCTTGAAGCCTGTTGTTGACCATAATCTTCCAGAACCCGTCTCAGACTCTGTTGCTCTAGCCATTCTGTGACTTCTTTGGCTAGACTTCGCCTAGCTGACGGCATTAAACTCAGCAGTTGTACATATGACACAAGGCTGATACGAGCTTCATATCCAGGTGGTATCTTTCATATTCGACCCTTTCTTTCATGTCTCTTTTTCAATGAGGACATTGCATCAGCTAGGCATGGGGGGGTGGATTCATTTTTGAATTATTTGGTCAGCTTTGTGAAATCTATACAAATTGTTTTTCTCTTCTTATTTTTTAAAAAAAAAAAAATTAGGAAGGATTAGTTGGACATTAGGACTTTTCAATCCTAAGAAATTTTACATTAGGATCTGAACATAAAGACCCTTCAGGACTTTGGACTTAATTAGCCTATGTATCCACTAAAATGTGGATTTGTTTTTGAGACCTCGCCATCTTAATTCTACTATAATTGGAATAAATAAGTTTGGGTGATAAGTACTCGACTTATCAACCCACCCTCTGATTTGAGGGAATTTTGAGTCTTAAGCATCTGCACACTTTCTTTGCACTGACTCATTGTTCGACGATTTTAGTGGAAATTGGGTAGCTAATGAACCTTCTAGGGTGATATGGCTGGCAAGTTATCGTGGGTAACAGCCCATAGGTAGGTTGTCCAGAGCCTAGTCACCGGACCTTTCTCTTTTGCTGCCTTTAGGTAAATCTTAGACCAGGGAAGCCACCTACTTAAAAAATAATAATAATAATCAAAAAAGAAAAGGAGAAAAGAACAAAAGGAAATAAGCCACACTTCGTCGCACGAGTATGGCTGGCATGTTGTCGGTGGTAATAGCTCATCGACCGGTTGTCCAGAACCCAGCTCAGAAAATGCACTAAAAATTCCCAAAACACTTAGGAAGAAGCGGAGAAGTAGAATAAATCGGGGAGATATACACTGGATTCACCCTTGTGTTGACCCCGCAAAAAAATAAAAGTAGGGAGAAAGCTACCAGTTGTAAAGATACACCTTTAGGCAGAATTCTTTTTGAGGTCACCTAGAGGTGTAGAAATCCGAAATCTGTTTTAATTGCCGGTCAACGAGTCTATCACAATCATAATAATATGCTTAAAACTTAGGATTCTCATCAATCTTGGGTGAGTTGAATGGCCGTAGAAAGCCACTCTTAAACCCTAAAATTTGAAAATCCAAAAAAATTAGAAAAGAGTAAAAAAGAGAAAAAGAAATTTTTCTTTGAATAAGGTGAGGGCTTAAGGCAATCTGCATTTTGACTGATACCCGGGCGCTGTTGTGTCTTTGAAAGTTCAATTCCTAAGTAGATAATTTCTTAATGATTGAAAATAACTCAGGTCCAAATAATCCAACCTAAATCTTTTATAAATATCATATAGTTTTTGCTAGGGACTAGCAAAACATAGGCAAGGGGGTATGATGTAAACACATTTGCACTACTTAAAATGTCTATTTATGCATGTTCGTAAGCATAGGATTGCATTTCATGATATAAATATTGCATAACATGCATCATCTTGCATTTAGAGTAGTTTGAATAAAATTGAGGTTAATTATCTCCTTTTATGTGCTTGGATAGGGAAAACATTTTATCCGGGCCTTGGATCAAAGATCCAATCGTATGGATGTGATCAGGGCGACGATTGGAGTTCAACGACTCCAAGATTGCCCTAATCAGGCATCCGTAGCATCAGATAGTGACCGGGGAACCCTAGAAGAACAAGGGCGAGGATGGTGAAAATCCACACTTCAGATGACAAATCTAACCGCACGGATGAATTCGGATTGACGATCGCAGCCCAACGACACAAAAATCGAGTCAATCTGACATCCGTGGCACCATCCACAACTTCCAGAAGATGGACGGCCAAGATGGCACCACGTGGCGCCATCTCAGCCACCCAAATGACCTCCAGCACTGCCGCACCTTTTCTTCTTCAATCAGCGCGTCAATTCTCCGCCGTTGGATCAAGATCCAATGGCTGTGGATGCGGCTGGCTAATTCATCCACGCGACCATTTCGAAGGCATAGCGTAGTGGTGACGCAGCCGCGGGCGAAGCAGAGGTCGCGGGATCGAGTCCCGCGAGCCTCAAATTGGACGCAAGCAAGCAGGCGCGTGGAGCGTCAGATGGAGATCGGACGACCGCGCGTGCCCGATAGCGCCGACGCGCAATTGAACGTGCGACCCGGACGCGCAATCTTACGTGCCAGGTGGGCGAGCTACAGCGTGTGAAGCGCGATCTAAGCCGTCCGATCTTGCGATCGGATAGCTAAGAACCAGTGGACGTACGCAGGCGTTACGCGCGCGAGCCGCCCAAGACTCCCACGAAGGAGGCTTTAGCGACGGTTTTATCCGTCACTAAAGACCCCTTATTTATTATTTTGAAGTTGTAATGTCCATTTTGCCCCCACTCCTTGCAACTATAAAAAGGAGACCCCCTCCATTTGAAATTTTCATCCCTTCCTTCTCCTCTCTACCCCTCCAAAGCTTAAGAGAAGCTTGTCCCACACCCGGGATGCTTCTCGCGAGATAAAGTCCAATTTTCGTTCCCCTTCGGAAGTGGATCCCGCGATGACGACGGCATGCTACTTTGTTCCCGTTCTTCTGCTTCGTCCTCCTTCGTCCTGCTTCGTTCTCCTTCATCCCGTCTGGCTCGTCCTCCAAGCAACCGTCGAGGAGGATTTCTCTCTCCCTATTCTTTTTACTGCTTTCTAGTATAGATTTACTGCTTTCTAGTGTAGTTTTGTTCGTCCTCCAAGCAATCGTCGAGGAGGACATTCCTCCCTCCATTCTTTTAATGCTTTCTAGAGTAAATTTATCGCTTTCTAGAGTAATTATTTTATGCTTTGTAGCTGTAAGAGTGAAATGAACAATCTCCTTAATGAAAAATTCCTTGTTTATTCTGCATCTCATTTTGATTTCTCTATGTAATATTCTCTTTCTCTCTTACTCTCTCTATCTCTTCTATTTATTGTAAATAATTAGATAGTTTTAAATTGAATTATTCTGTGACAAATAAAAAGAAATGCGTGGTTTTTAAATCAAACGTCTGCCTCCCTGTGTTCGACCTAGAATTTTCATTTCGGTATAAATTTTATTTGTTGAACACGAATTCTTCGCTTTCGAACTACAACGATAGGTTTTCCAAAATCGAACACATTAGCGTATCCATTCGTATACGTTCAACAGTATCATATTTGGAATCAAATTGGAATTTGAAATAGAGCCAACTAGGGTTTCCACATTAGCGTTCTGTAGTGTTAATACACATTTGCCTACAATAAAAGAAATTGATCTTCCCACATTTATGTGCCACCCAAGCCCTTGTCTGAAAAGATTTATCCATGTGAACCCTAAAATCAAGGCTCTAATTCACTTGAACTCTAAAATTTGGGACCTAATAACCTGAGAATCAATTCAAGGTGATTTGGGTGTTGACCCATATTTCATCCTCAGCCTTAGGGTAGGTCAGGTGAAGTTTGTTCACCCTATGGACCAACCAACCTCCAAATTAGGTCACAAATTGAAATAACTTCTAAATCAAGTGAAATTCAAGGCACAAATTAGGGCTAAAATTGGAAGACATAGGTCACAATTCATACATTCCGATGTACTTGGAATCTCAGTGACAAGGAAGGTCAAGTGGGGGAAACCCTGTAACCCATGGGGATGCTCTACTTTGCGAGGCTCTCCCTTCCTGGTGCCGAAGTAATTCTCGGGTGTGTGAATTTTTGATGAAAGAGGTCCATTTGCCTCAACAACCTTAGTCATCTAAAATTTTTGGGTGCCTTTATTGGGTCCTATACACATCCAGTCCCTCATCCATTCTGTAGTGTACGTACATAGGAGCGGTCCCTAGGTCTGACCTAGAGGCCTCCAATAAAATTGATCTTTTGGGGAAAATCTGATTTGGTCTAATCAACTCAATGTGGACCTAAATTTGATTCTACAACGTGATCCACCACTTGATTTGGAAATGCAACCGACAACATGGGAAAGATTTTCAATAAACTTGAATCTCGTGTAAGCATGAAAGATAAAATGATCGAGGCTACCCTTAGACATAGGGAAGAATTTGACAGGACCTCAGCTCCCTTTAGTGGTATTCAGGTTAATGTATCAGAAACAACAACTCTCCTTATGAACCACGCCGAAATGATGTTAACACGAATGAAACGTGGTTTGACTTGGGATGCTCTCATATCTGAATAAAGTGAACTATGGAGATTACATAACACTGAGGGCTTACAATGTTTGACAAATCCATTACTTTGGGAAATAGACCAGGATGTCATTGAAAGACATGCAAATGTGCTAAATATGTTGCAACAAGCCATTGATTAGAAATACCCAAATCACTACATAGAAACTGATGATGAATCTTGGAGCAACATTGAGGATCATTGCAACTTCCCAGAGCTAGGCTTCGAAAATGAAGGTTATTGTTATGGACTCCCAACCTAAATGAAACCAAATTGTGATTTTGTGTAGAATGACATACCTGATCAAAATATGGGTTGGGTGGATCTAATTACTGGTGTTCGCAATTATGAGCCAGCCATAGGTAGCTGTGAAGCTGGCCCATCATGCCTTGATTTACCAAAAACCTGAGATGAATTAGACTTAGAACTTCTCAAGGATGTAACTCCCGTACCTTATCCTATTAAGGTATTCTTCGAGAATGATTCTGATATCCCAATAGAGCCAAGTCCAGGTTCTAGTGACTCAATTCCTACCCTTAACCTAGAATCCAAATCTAAGCTTAGTTGGGATGATCATGAGGCTCATTGAGATGAGAACCACGTTTTGGATCTGAACTATGATTTTAGGCCTATATTTGATGATTATATCTCTCCAGACTCTTCAGAAGAACGAACTAATTTTTCGAACGTCAAACCAATTTATGATATAGAATCAGAGGAGCTGGAAGAGTTGGGATTTGATTGGATCTACCCTAGATACCCAGAACCTAAGCCTATGCCTAACAAGGATAGCCCTGTGAGCATGGAATTTGAGACTAGGTTAGACCAATGTTAGTGATGTAAACACATTTACACTACTTAAAATGTCTATTTATGCATGTTCTTAAGCATAGGATTGCATTTCATGATATAAATATTGCATAACATGCATCATCTTCCATTTAGAGTAGTTTGAATAAAATGGAGGTTAATTGTCTCCTTTTATGTGCTTGGACAGGGCAAACATTTTATCGGGGCCTCGGATCAAAGATCCAACCGTATGGATGTGATCAGGGCGACGATTGGAGTTCAACGACTCCAAGATCGCCCTAATCAGGCATCCGTAGCATCAGATAGAGACCGGGGAACCCTAGAAGATCAAGGGCCAGGATGGTGTAAATCCGCACTTCAGATGACAAATCCGATCACACGGATGAATTCGGATCGACGATCGCAGCCCAATAACACAAAAATCGAGCCAATCCGACATCCGTGGCACCATCTAGAACTTCCAGAAGATGGACGGCCAAGATGATGCCACGTGGCGCCATCTCAGCCGCCCAAACGGCGGCTTGCATCTTGTGAAGACCGCACACCCGTCTCATACAAAGCTCCTTGCAACTATAAAAGGAGACCCCTTCCATACAAAATTCTCATCCCTTCTTTCTCCTCTCTACCCCTCCAAAGCTCAAGAGAAGCTTCTCCCACACCTGGGATGCTTCTCGCGAGATAAAGTCTAATTTTAGTTCCCCTTCGGAAGTGGATCCTGCGACGACGACGACGTGCTGCTTCGTTCCCATTCTTCTAATTCGTCCTCCTTCGTCCCGCTTCGTTCTCCTTCGTCCAGGCATCGTCCTGTCCGGCTCGTCCTCCAAGCAATCGTCGAGGAGGATAACATTTCTCTCCCCATTCTTATTTACAGCTTTTCTAGTGTGGAATTTTCTGCTTTATAGTGTAATTGATTTTCCACATTCTAGTGTAACTTTTATAAACTATTGAAATATTGAATGCATGTTCTCTTTCTCTCTCTCTCTCTCTCTCTCTCTCTCTCTCATAGTTTGATAACCCCATTGTAATTATAACGCCTTGCTTAAAGAAAATCTTAAAAAAAATATAATTACGAAAATAGATCAACGTAGCCTCCCTGTGTTCGACCCGGAATTATTTTCGGTATAAATTTTATTTGTTGAACACAAATTCTTCGCTTTCGAACTACAACGACAGGTTTTCCAAAGCCAATCTCGTTAGCGTAGGTTCGTAGCGCTCAACATTTTGGCGCCGTTGCCGGGGAGGCAACGATCTTTGATTTCTCTTCACATTTTGTAACTTACAAATCATTTACCTCACTTTTCTCCTTTCTTATTGTAATTGCAGGTACTCTTTCGAGGCAGGCAAAAGCGGTAGATTGGAGTAAAGTACTGTAGAAGGTTTTGTGAGTTACCCCCCACCTCCCACCCATTAGATTTCATTTCATCACATAATAACTCAAACATCGATCAACCTAGGTGTTTTTATAAACTATAAGGTTAGATTGTTTGTTGTTTGACACCCATACTCACCCCAACTCCCACATTAAAAAGAAAAAAAAAATCTCACAGAGGTACACAACCTCATCTGATTTTCAAACTCAACCGGTAATCCAATCTTAGGAGCCGATACACACATCCAAACACATAATTGAGTAGAAATCAGATTAGGTAATCATTTGTGTGCCTAATTAAGTGGTGCAACAGGCCAATTGTTTGAGTTGATTGGGCCGCACCACTTCAAATAAAATCAACTCATCAAGTAGCTGCCAATTAGGTTCAACTCTTAGGGATTTACCAGGCACTCCACATTCTTTTTAAACTTTAAAGGAAAACATCTTCACCTGTGCTTGCAAAACTTGGTGTGCCAATGAGACTTGATTGAAAACACCTAAAGTTGAATCCTAAAAGCTACTAAGCAAGATTTGAATCTTAAAATTCACCACATCAAAAGCAATCTTGCTTGAAAACCACTGGTTGTGCACTCAAACACGAATCAATCAATCATTAAGGGCACAACCCATTTAAAGGGCCCATCACATTCCAAAGCACATTCAAACCTAGCCCTAAATAAAATAGAGTAGACGTTGGCCTTAAGGATTGGACTCGCTCTTCAGAACCCAGAACAAGATTATTTTCAATTAGTCTGTTTCTACTATTCAATCTGATGTCTAGCTAGGGGAGCAGAGTCAAACGATCGCGGCTGGGGGGTACACTAGGAACCGGAGGCGCAAGCCGAAGGAAGAACCTTCTCCCCAGTCCCTCCTTCTAACTGGTTGGATTGAACAAACGGAAGTAGATCAAATCGTTCCTTTATCTCAAGACGGGTTTTGAGAGTCTGTAGGACTTTAGGCTAACCTATTTAAGGGCAGGTTTGATTGTTTGTATTGCAGGGCACCTTTCTTCCTCCTGTGTATCATGAATCCTTCCACATATTTCACGCATTCCCGCTCTTTCCCTCCTGTTGTAAATTATCCTCAACATGACGATTATCCCAACTCGTATTGTAATCGACCATCAGTTAGTTGGGATAATTCGGATTGGGGATACAATTTCGGACCCCCGTGTTTAGGGTCTAACCCTGAACACTTTGATTTTGATTTTTATCCTTCTCAGAGCTACATCGATTATAGATCGTCTTCCTTTCATGAACAGCATAATACGATCTACAATCAAGAAGGATACACCGATCCTTACCCATCCTCTGATTTCACTGCCTTTAGGTCATCACCATCTTTTCAACAATCTAAAATGACCTATTATCAGGAAGGGTATAACGAATCTCAATTCGTTAATTCCCCTGCATTGAGCCCAAACCCGCCCAACCCTGAACCAACTCATTTGGTTCAGGTTAACCAGGTTCAAGGTAAGGTTCTGGCTAACTTGAGAAATATCATTCAATCTTTAGAAGTTCAGCCAACACCTTGCATTGAGAGATTGGAGCCCCTGATTCAGATGATTAATGATTTAAACAAGTCTTTGTTGGATTGGCTCCAGGACGTTAAGGATAAGAATCCGGGTGAGTTTCTACTTGGGAAATTAGCGAAATTGAGGATGAGATTCGTGGTTGCTTTGATTCTATCTTGGAATAATTCCCAGGATGAACTCTCTTCAGGAAAGCCAACGACAGAACTTGCCCAGGAACCTGTTGGGGGGGACACGTGTTACGAGGCTGACCAGATTGAATTAAAACAACCAATTAAGGATGATCTGATTTCTTCACCTGAAATCCCTGAGCCGGGTTACGAGGAAACATATGTCTCCTTGGAACGCAAATTGACAAATGATTTTGGGACATACATTGATACGGATCCTGATGGTGAAGATTCAAGTTGCGAAGTCTCGCGTGAGTTTTCTGAACATGATTTCTGTGAGACGATTGGGCCTGAGGAATCTGATAGATCAATTGATAGCCCAATAACTGAGAACACTGATCTTATTAGGGCACACATTACGGATCCAGAATCACATTTTCTAGAGGAATCAATTCAATGCCTTGATTATCAGTTACACCCTGTTGAGCTTATTGATGATTCTAATTCTGAGATAATTAGACCCGAGTCAATTTTGATTCTGCCACATCATTTAGACTTGGAGATTTCAGACGGGGTGATGAATATACAAGAGGTCCTGGAATTTGATATGCTAAATGAGGAGGATAGGAGCTGGGAAGTTAATTTTAGAGGAAATGGAAGATTGAGTCGAAGGGTTCCTTTTAAGCTGAAACCATCAAATCAGAACCCTTATGACATTTGTTTCGAGGATGTTCAACTCAAGCACACATTCAACGATTATCCTTTTGAGCTTCAATTCTCTGTAACCCGACATTTTGGCCTTGGGTTGCATCCTCATAAATCGCAGGCCCGACCCCGCTTGCATTTTGATTTTAGGTTTTGGGTAATTTTTATCCAGAACTTAAGATATTCTCGATTATGGGGGATGGGTCTGCACCATAATCTGGTCCACATCTGTGGACCGCTGTTGATAGGTCGGAGGATTCTTCTGTTTATATTAATTCTGACCTGCACTTGTGAATTCTTCATTTCTTTTCTTTGTATAGTGCGCCTAGCTGAAGGCACTAAACTCAGCACATATACAGTTCTTTTTCGATTTCATCTCGGAGCGGACATGACATTCATGCAATTCAGGTGCTTTCTACGCTTTTCCACTCTATTTTATGTCTTTTTAATACAACGAGGACATTGCATTAGATAGGCATGGAGGTTGGATATTTATCTCTGAATTCATTTGTCAACTCCGTAGATTTGTTTTATTTTCTTTTATATATATAAAAAAAAATCAGAATTAGGAAGAGAATTTGGGTTTAAGAAAATTTTCAATCTTAAGAAATACTACATTAAGATCTGAACACAAAGATCCCTCAGGTCTTTGGACTTAATTAGCCTGTGTATCCACTAAAATGTGGATTTGTCTTTGAGTCCTTGCCATTTTAATTCTATTATAATTGGAATAAATAAGTTTGGGTGATAAGTACACGACTTATCAACCCGCCCTCTGATTTGAGGGAATTTTGAGTTTTAAGCATCTACACACTTTCTTTGCACTGACTCGTTATTTGGCGATTCTAACGGAAATTTGGTAGCTAATGAACCTTCTAGGGTGATATGGCTGGCAAGTTATCATGGGTAACAGCCCATAGGTAGGTTGTCCAGAGCCCAGTCACTGGACCTTTCTTTTTTTTTTTGCTGCCTTTAGGTAAATCTTAGATCAGGGAAGCCACCTACTTAAAAAAAAGAAAAATAAAAAATGAGAAAAGAACAAAAAGAAATAAGCCACACTTCGCCGCACGAGTACGGCTGGCAAGTTGTCGGTGGTAACAGCTCATCGACCGGTTGTCCAGAACCCAGCTCAGAAAATGCACTAAAAATTCTGAAAATACTTTGGAAGAAGCGGAGAAGTAGAATAAACTAAGGAGATATACACTGGATTCACCCTTGTGTTGACCCCGTTAAAAAAATAAAAGTAGGGAGAAAGCTACCGGTTGTAAAGATACACCTTTAGGCAAAATTCTTTTTGAGGTCACCTAGAGGCGTAGAAATCCGAAGTCCATTCTAATTGCCAGTCAACGAGTCTATCACAATCACAATAAGATGATTAAAACTTAGGGTTCTCATCAAATCTTGGGTGAGTTGAATGGTCGTAGAAAGCCACTCTTGAACCCTAAAATTTGAAAATCCAAAAAAAATTAGAAAAGAGTAAAAAGAGAAAAAGAAATTTTTCTTTGAATAAGGCAAGGGCTTGAGGCGGTCTGCATTTTGGCTGATACCCGGGCACTGTTGTGTCTTTGAAAGTTCAGTTCCTAAGTAGACAATCTTTTTTAATGATTGAAAATAACTCAGGTCCAAATAATCTAACTTAATTCGTTTATAAATAGCATATAGTTTTTGCTAGGGACTACCAAAAGATAGGCATGGGGGTATGATGTAAACACATTTACACTACTTAAAATGTCTATTTATGCATGTTCTTAAGCATAGGATTGCATTTCATGATATAAATATTGCATAACATGCATCATCTTCCATTTAGAGTAGTTTGAATAAAATGGAGGTTAATTGTCTCCTTTTATGTGCTTGGACAGGGCAAACATTTTATCGGGGCCTCGGATCAAAGATCCAACCGTATGGATGTGATCAGGGTGACGATTGGAGTTCAACGACTCCAAGATCGCCCTAATCAGGCATCAGTAGCATCAGATAGAGATCGGGGAACCCTAGAAGATCAAGGGCCAGGATGGTGTAAATCCGCACTTCAGATGACAAATCCGATCGCACGGATGAATTCGGATCAACGATCGCAGCCCAACGACACAAAAATCGAGTCAATTCGACATCCATGGCACCATCTACAACTTCCAGAAGATGGACGGCCAAGATGACGCCATGTGGCACCATCTCAGCCGCCCAAACGGTCGCTTCCATCTTGTGAAGACCGCACACCCATCTCCTCTCCGCCGTTAGATCTTGATCCAACAGCTGCGACGCACCCGCGCTGAAGTCAACCGCTCGACACAAACGCGACCGCAGCGCAGCGGTCGAGTGCTCTAATGCGAAGCAGGGACGCGCGTTCGAGCTGCGCCTCGCAGAAATTGGAGCGGTGGCGCGCCTCCAATCGACCGCACGATCGCGATCCAACGATCGCACGCACAGGCGAGCGGGTGGCAGCGGTGAAGGCGTGATTTTAAGCCATCCGATCTCGCGATCGGACGGTTGAGACTTCGCAGACGTGCGACGCCGTTGAAGGCGCGAGCAAGCGAGGAGGCGCGCGCGAGTCGCCCACGTCGCCCACGTTAGGGGCTTTAGTGACGGATTTATCGGTCACTAAAGACCCCTCATTTACTATTTTCAACTTGTAATGTCCAATTTGCCCTCACTCCATGCAACTATAAAAGGAGACCCCCTCCATACGAAATTCTCATCCCTTCTTTCTCCTCTCTACCCCTCCAAAGCTCAAGAGAATCTTGTCCCACACCCGGGATGCTTCTCGCGAGATAAAGTCTAATTTTCGTTCCCCTTCGGAAGTGGATCCCGCGACGACGACGACATGCTGCTTCGTTCCCGTTCTTCTGATTCGTCCTCCTTCGTCCCGCTTCATTCTCCTTCGTCCAGGCGTCGTCCCGTCTAGCTCGTCCTCCAAGCAATCGTCGAGGAGGATAACATTTCTCTCCCCATTCTTATTTACATCTTTTCTAGTGTAGAATTTTTTGCTTTATAGTGTAATTGATTTTCTGCATTCTAGTGTAACTTTTAGAAACTATTGAAATATTGAATGCATGTTCTCTTTCTCTCTCTCTTTCTTTCTCTCTCTCTCTCTCATAGTTTGATAACCCCATTGTAATTATAACACCTTGCTTAAAGAAAATCTTAAAAAAAATATAATTACGAAAATAGATCAGCGTAGCCTCCCTGTGTTCGACCCGGAATTATTTTCGGTATAAATTTTATTTGTTGAACATGAATTCTTCGCTTTCAAACAACAACGACAGGTTTTCTAAAACAAATCTCGTTAGCGTAGGTTCGTAGCGCTCAACAGTTAGGTTGATAACTTTATGCATCACGATTTATTCAGTAGTGGAAATTTTGATCTTGAATTAGGTTCAGAAACTGATTATCGCAAATTCTCGAATGATTTCGTATCATACTCTGATTTCAGAGAACCATTGTTTAGGGATGATTACGAGATAGTTTACGACCTCAGTATTCATGACCCATTCTTTGATTTTGACTTTGAGGTCCCTAATCCCAAGATCATTATTTCAAAATCATATTCCATTGATTTGGAAACATTTTGCTATTATCTACAGGAATCAAACACAATAAGTACCGAGAGTGTTTGCAATGAAGAATTTGAATCCTTTACCGACTCAGATTTCCATGATCCTATAAGCACTCTCCAGGCATTTACATTTGATTGGGATGAACATCATGAAGAAGACTTTATGGATAAATTGATCTTTGAATTATTTCTTGAGGAGACCATACCACACCCAGATATCAAAGTAGTCACACCTCCTACAGAGCCTTTCAAAATCGATCCCAACCCGACTGCCTCTGGAATCAATTTCTATTCTGACTCACCTCTTTCTGACCTGATCATAGATGATTCGCCAACATCTTTTGATAGGGAATCGGACACTGATCAGACCAACAACCACATCTTATCCTTCTCTGATTCCACTAGTAGTGTTCCTACATTTTCTACAGATCCATTATCATTTGAGGACCCCTACTCTGATCAGGATGAGCTGATTCAGCCCAACCATCGATTTGCATTTCCACATCTATTCGAGCCATAAAGCATCTGGTGGGCTCCACACCTATCGATTCACATCCATCAACACACCAGACTGATTGGGTTTGGTCTGCATCATCAGCCTATTGATTTGAATAAGCACCTGGTTGGACTAACCAAACTACTCATCAAGGTGCTTGTCTTACAAAATTCCTCCAATCTGACCACCCTTTCTCATTGATCACCTTCTGCTCGGTTGAAGGCATTGAATTTAGTGCTTAACAGGAAGCAACCCATCATTCCAAAAGCCTAAGACCCTTCTAACCATCTTTTTGTGTTGCATTCCTACTGGACTTTAGGGATCAACTTCTGAACAGCCGACTCCACCTTTGATACTTGTATTAGAGCTTGAAATCATCCACAATAGTCATCCCAACCCATTCACCCACCTTTGACCCTGTTCTAAGTTGAATTCGTACCCACCTGGTTTATGATGAGGACATTGCAAAACATTAGCATGGGGGGTATTAAAGTGTAAAACAAATGGGAAATTCAATTCTTTGAGGGGTTCTTACAAAAAAAATACAAATTAAAAAAATGGAGAAAGGGGAGGAAAAATTTTGTGAAATAACTGAAAAATCTTTCTTGAGGAGGAAATGCAAAGAATGTCAAAGGAGCAAAATCAAAGAAAAAAATTAATAGTCCAAGCAATTGATTATGAGATCTACTTAAGTTCTAAACCAAATCAAAATAAGGATTAAGTAAGTCCTAAGGTACTAGAGACAAGGAGATAAGAGTATTGACCTTAGGCCTCTTGGGTCTATTCTAGGGCTTAAAAACTCACGTATTTGTTAAGATCCAGATTAATCCTCAAGAGGTTGACAAAAGTGTAAGGCTGATGTATTAAGTCTAAAGCTTAGGGATTATTTGGGCTCATTGCCTGCCTTTGGTTTGCGGGACTTGGTAACCTAGGCACCCAAAGATCACACACCGATCTGGTTTAGTGCCCTTAATGAACAAATAATGCCAAAAGTGTTCCTTTCTGAAAAGGTTTTTTCAAAAATATGGCTTAGGAGCAACTCAAAGAGACAAGTTGATTAGATTAGTTCCCAACGTAGAGAGGTGGAATGAAAAATACTCCCCTTGAAGATGCGTAATATCATATCGTCTAATCAGTTCTTATCTCTTAGGATATCTACTAGGGGCATGTAATCACTTTACGATGGTTCAAGTGCCATAGGCAGGATTATTCTGAAATGTCAATTTCCAGGGCTTGAATTTAGCTACAGAACACCATGGGTGGCACTATCCCAAAGTGTCGAAAGCCAAGGCTCTGGTGCTTGCCATGGGCGGTGCTATCTCAAAGCATCGAAAGCCAAGGACCCTTCGAGGATTGATGGTGGGGACAAGGAATTCGATACAGACAATGTTTAAGACCAATCTGATGTTGGATTTAGCGAAATATAAAAGAAAAGAGTGAAAACTCTTAGAATAAAAATCCCTCACTATCTTTCTTACAAAAAAAAAATGCACTGGCAAGTGGAACTTGGACTTGATACATTGACATGCTCCAGACACGTTTGTATAAATCGGTCATTGTAGCTCACGTTCACTGCACCGATTTTAACTAAAGAAATGGACGTGAGTCCGAGTGTTGAACACAGGGAGGCATGAAATAGGGTTTTTCTGTCGGTTAGTTGTCACGGAAATGGTGGGTTTTGCTTGCGAGAAAACATAGGAGAAAAGTGAGAGAGAAAGAGAGAGAGAGAGAGTAGGGTTAGAGTCCTTTTGTTCACAGCATGCAGCTTAAACTCCAAAAGAGAGTGAGTAACTAGATAAGAAACATCATCATTTAACATGCACTTGAGTTTTACAAATACAACACTAGCTAAATGCTTAAGCACAAGTAAAGTAAAGCTAAGATAAAGAGAGAAAGAGAGAGAGAAAGAAGATGGTGAGGTGGCCACGGTAGTGGAGGAGGGCTCTATCGGTGGCTCATTGGCACCGGTGATTACAAAAGGGTGCTAAGGATGGCTAGGAATAGGATAGGAGGCTTACAACTATAATGAATGCTTTACATGGGTAGTTGGAAGGGGTTTATGTAATAAGAAGGGGTTTCTAGTTTAAGTATAGGCTTTAGCAACATTCGGGACGTCGCTAAACCCATGCCTAAAGTGCTTGTGTAGGCCCCCTACCCGCTGGTCCAACGTAAGCACCATTCTTCTTCTTCCGCACGATCTGTGTGTGCCTGCTATGGACCGTCCAATCTAAGATCGGACGATCGAGATCGTGTCCTGAGCGTGGTTCAGATCATGCCTCACGAGTGCTGTGCGCATGCGTCATTACGCGCGTCTGGCTTGGACGCTTGCGATCGCATCGCGTGCCTTCATCTGCACCATCTGTTCATGTATCGACGGTTGAATTCCAGCCGCACACACCTTTGCTACCACATTTCGCTCTTTTGCGTTTTTAACTCGCAGCGAGTGTGGGGGGGAGGAAGCGCAAATCGCTGTGCTACGTCGCACAGATGTTGCGATCGAGCATGCGTTGGCAGCCCTTGGATGTGCGGTGTGGGATCTGTTCTCAGCCGTTTGATTGAATATCGAACGACTGAGATCGCTCCTGCAGGTGATGAAGAGGCGGGGCGGTGGCCTGGATGCGTCGATCGGGAGCCACGTGGCACACTGTGGACCGTTTATCATCAGATCAAGGCTCATAACTTCTTGGGCTTATTGCGAGAGCTCCAGATGTCAAATTTGGTCAATTTTGAGTCTGTTGGACTCCGTTCGTCATTTTGAATCCATCCGTGTGGTCTAATTGCTCATCTGAGGCCTTTTTTGACATGAACTTGTATAAATGGCCATTAACAGTGCATTATAAGCAATCTCAATGTGCGATGCACGTAATGCTCCCATGCCCATTTACAGTGTATTTTTTGTGCATATTGTCTTTAAGATAAACCCCGATTGACAGAATTATAACCATAAAATGTAGTGTTATCATACCCTCATGCTTACTCCTTGCTAGTCCCTAGCAAGGTTCATCCTAGTCATTATTCTTAGCCAGAATTAAGGAATTGGTTACTTAGACATCTTGTTACTTGTCAACAGGAGTAAATATACTAAGATCCTGATCTACAAAGACTAAATAGCACCTGGGTGTTTGCCAAAATGTGAATCGCCCGAATCCTCGCTTTAAGGTATATATATATTTTTTATTTCTTTTTCATCTTTTCTCATTTTTTGGATTTTAGAGTTGAGAGTGTGTTGGTAACTTTTTAAGGCTACCCAACCCACCCATAACTCGAAAACGACTGTAAGTGCTAAGTATCTTGGTGTGAAGATTGTGATAGACTCATTCAACGATAATTCAAACAGACTTTGGGTTTCTACACCCCAAGGTGACCGGAAAAGGAAGTGTTTTGCCTGAAGGTGTATCTGTCTGATTGGTAGCTTTCTCCCTACTTTTATCTTATTTGTGGTCAACACAAGGGTGTTTCCAGTGTATATCTCCCTGGATTGCTCTACTTCCTCCCCTTTTTCTTAAGTGTTTTGGATCTTTTCGTGCATTTAGTAAGCTGGGTTCTGGACAACCGGGCCAATGGGTTGTTACCCACGACCACTTGCCAACCATACTCGTGCGGTGAAGTGTGGCTTATTTTGTTCTCTTTTTTTCTTCTTTTCGATTTTTTTTCTTTCTTCTCTTTTTTTTTTGTTGTTTAGTAGGTGGCTTCCCTGATCTCAAATTTACCTAGAGGCAATAATAAGAAAGTGGTCCTGTGGCTGCGCTCTAGACAACCAGCTAATGGGCTATTACCCATGATAACTTGCTAGCCATACCACCTTAGAAGGTTCATTAGCTTCCCGTTTTCTGTCAAAATCTCCGAGGAGTGAGTCAGTGCAAAAATGTGTGTAGATGCTTAGACTAAAAGTCCCTCCAAGTCAGAGGGTGGGTTAATAAGTCATATACTTATCACCTTATTTTATTGGTGGATTAAAATAAATTAGGGTTGTGAGGATTCGAAGCTAAATCCATATTTTAACAGACACCAGGGCTGATTAAGCCTGAAGGCCTGAAAAGACTAAGTGTTCAAGTTCTTTTCGTATTATTTCCCTCTCTTGACAAGTTCCTAATGCCTAAGTTTTTCTTCCTAAATTCATCAATTTTTTTTAATTTTATTTTATTCAGACTGATAAAATAAACTCAGAACAAGCAAATTACCACCCCCCATGCATAAGTTGGATAATGTCATCATTGACAAATAAATTGATGCATGGGGGTTCAAAAAGAAATCACCTGAGTAATCCAGTATACCTAATCAGTATGAATCTTCCAGGTTGCCTCCTAGGAAGCGTTGAGTTTAATGCCTCCAGTTGGGCGATGCTTCATGTCAACCCTCAATGAGGGTGACAACCTCCTTTGGGAGAACCCAGGTAAGTAAGTGCATCAGTCTCTGACCATTTATCGTGAAAGTGTACCCAGTGTTCGGATCTGCGATTTCAACCACCCCAATGGAATAGGGTTTGACTACCCTATATGGTCCTGTCCACTTGGATCTGAGCTTCTTAGGAAAGAGTTTGAGTCGGGCGTCAAAGAGCTAGACTTGCTGATTGGGCTCGAAGGTCTTTCTTTGGATGAGTCGGTCGTGGATGGCTTTCATCTTTTCCTTGTAAAGTCAACTATTCTCCAAGGTGTCCCGACGAATTTCCTCGAGCTCGGAGAGTTGAAGCGTCCTCTATCTGCCGGTTAACTTAGAATCCATGTTACATTGCTTAATGACCCAGTAAGCCCGGTGTTCCAACTTGATAGGAAGGTGGCAAGCTTTGCCAAAGACCAAGCAATAAGGCATCATGCCTATTGGGGTCTTGAAAGCGGTCCTGTATGCCCATAGGGCATCATCCAGTCGTGTGGACCAATCCTTCCTGTCAGGTCTCACAGTCTTTTGCAGAATATTCTTGATCTGTTTGTTTGCGACCTTGGTCTGCCCATTGGTTTGCGGATGATACGGGGTGGCAATGCGATGAGTAACCCCATATTTTCTGAGTAGGGCATGGAATTGGGCGTGGATAAAGTGACTTCTACCATCACTGATCATGGCCTTCGGTATTCCAAACCGAGAGAAGATGTTTTGATTAACAAAGTCCATGACAGCCTTATGATCACATCGACAGGTGGCGATGGCTTCAATACATTTTGAGACATAGTCTACTAAGATTAAGATGTACTCAAAGTCGTTGGATGGTGGAAAGGGGCCCATGAAATCAATGCCCCAAACGTCAAAGATCTCGACGATCAGAATGGGCTGGAAGGGCATCATGTCTTTCCTGGTCATGGTTTCCAAAGTCTGGCAATGAGAGCAAGTCTTAGCAAAGTTGTGTGCATCATTGAATAAGGAAGGCTAGTAAAATCTAGACTGCAAAACCTTTGCAGCCGTCTTCTTCCCTAGAAAGTGGCCACCACAAGCTTGGTCATGACAAAAGGAGAGCACACTTTGAACTTCTTCTAGAATACACCTCCTAATAATTTGGTCGGCACAGAGGCAAAACAGCATGGGATCATCCCAGAAATAATGTTTGGCTTCAGTTGAGAACTTATCACGTTGCTGTTTGGACCAGCTGTGCAGGGTCTATCCTACTACCAGATAGTTGACGAACTTGGCAAACCACAGTAGTTTCCTTTCATGCACAGCTAGAATTTGTTCATCTAGAAAGGTATCAGATAAGGGCAAGGAGGGCTCAATGTGGTCCGGGTGGAGTTTGGATAGGTGATCGGCCACAACATTCTTGGACTCGGCTTTGTTGCAAATTTCCAGGTCAAATTCCTGCAAAAGCAGGATCCATCTGATGAGCCTGGGTTTCACATTTTTTTGGCCAACAAATGCCAGATGGTCGAGTGGCCCATATAGATGGTCACGTGGGATCCTAGAAGGTACGATCGGAACTTTTCGAGTCCAAAAACTACGGCGAGCAGTTCTTTCTTTATGACCGTATAATTCCGTTGGGCCTCATCCAATGTCTTGCTCGCGAAGTAGATCACCACGGGTTTCTTGTCTTGTCTTTGTCCCAGGACTGTGCAGATGGCAAAGTCTGATGCATTGCACATGATCTCAAAATCCTGGGACTAGTCTGGGGGCTATAACACAGGTATGGTGGAGACTGATTCCCTGAGAGTGTGGTAAGCCTAGATGCAATCAGGTGTCATGTGAAAAAGGGCATAGTTGGCTAGAAGGTCGGTCAAGGGTTTCGAGAATTTGGAGAAGTCTTTGATGAACCTTCTATAGAAGCCAACATGTTTAAGGAATGAGCAGATTTGTCAGACCAAACTAGGTGGGGGAAGTTTGGAAATCAAATCAACTTTAGCTCGATCCACTTCAATGCCCCTATGCGATATGATGTCACCGAGGATAATTCCTTCTTGAACAATGAAATGGCTCTTTTCCCAGCTTAACACCAGATTAACCTCGATACATCGCTTCAGGATTTTCTCTAATTTGCTCAGACAATGGTTGAACGAGTTCCCAAATACTGAGAAATCATCTATAAAGACCTCTAGGTATTCACCCACAATCTCTAAAAAGATGGCTAGCATGCAATGCTGAAAGGTAGGTAGCAGGTGCATTGCATAACCCGAATGGCATACGACGGAATGCGAACGTGTCGTACGGGCAAGTGAATGCGGACTTCTCTTGATCTTCAGGAGCAATTGCGACTTGGTTGTATCTTGAATATCCATCCAAGCAAAAATATTTCTCCCTGCCAATCGCTCAAGAATCTGGTCAATGAATGGCAGGGAAAATGATCTCTCTTGGTTGCCTCATTGAGCTTCCGATAATCAATGTACACCCACCATGCAGTGGTGGTGCGGGTGGGGATGGATTCACCACGCTCATTGGTGACAACGGTGAGCCCGACTTTCTTAGGGACCACTTGAGTGGGGCTCACATAGGGGCTATCAGAGATTGGGTAAATGATGTCAGCGTCAAGCCACCTGATAATCTCCTTCTTGACAACCTCCCATATATTCAGGTTTAATCGTCTCTGCATTTGACAGGAAGGTTGAGCCCCATCTTCCAGGTAAATCTTGTGGGTGCAATAGGTGGGGCTAATTCCTCTCAAATCTAAGATAGTCCATCCAATGGCTACCCGATGTTCAGATAGGGTCACGGTCAACCTAAGTTCCTGATCCTTGGTTAGATGGGTGTTGATAACCATTGGGAAAGTCTAGTCAGGTCCAAGGAAGATGTACTTGAGATTATCGGGTAGCAGTTCAGCTCAGGTGTGGGTGGAAACATACTCGACGGGTAGGGGAATGGTGGGAGTTGATCCACATCAATCTCCTTGAATGGTGGTTGTTGATGGTAATCAGCCCTACAGAGGTCAGTATGCACAATCGGGGATGGGTCGGAACAGTCGTCACAATGTTGGCTCTGATGGTCAGCTAAGGAATAATGGGTAAGGCATTGTTGAAGCTACGAGTTGCTACGCTATCGTGTTTGGTTTTGAAAAACCTGTTGTTGTAGTTTGAAAGCGAAGAACTCATGTTCAACAAATAAAATTTATATCCTAATAGAAATCCTGGGTTGAACTCCGGGAGACAAACGTTTGATTAAAAATACACGTTTGTTTTATTTGTCATAAAGTAAATTAATTGATTAGAAACTATCTATCTATTTACACTAAATAGAAGAAAGAGAGAGAATGAGAGAGAGAATATTGCAAACAAAAACCAAAAAGATATGTAGAATGAATGTGGAATTCATTATCAAAAAGATTGTTTGTTACACTAAACATTACGACTAGAAAGAAGGAAATGATTACCCTAGAAAGCAGTAAATCTACTCTAGAGAGCATTAAAAAGAATGGAGAGAGAATTATCCTCCTCAACGGTCACTTGGAGGACGAGCCGGACGGGACGACACTTGGAAGACGGGGAATAGAGCAGGACGAAGGAGGACGAAGCAGGAAGAACGGGAACAGGGCAGCACGTTGTCGTCGTCGCAGGATCCACTTCCGAAAGGGGGATGACAATTGGACTTTATCTCTTGAGAAGCATCCCAGGTGTGGGACAAGCTTCTCTTGAGCTTTGGAGAGGGAGAGAAGAGAAGGAAGGGATGAGAATTTCGTATGGAGGGGGTGTCCTTTTATAGTTGCAAGGAGTGAGGACAATTTGGTCTTTAATTTGAAACTCATTAATTCAGGACCTTTAGTGACGGATAAAATCATCGCTAAAGCTCCAAACGTGGCCTTCGTGGGTAGCGCTCACGTGCCCGCTCGCCTCCCATGAGTGAAACATGCATTCACGTTCTTGAATTCTTGGCTGTTCGATCGCAAGATCAAATGGCTGAGATGCGTCCTCGCCATGCCTCAACCGAGCACTCGCCCGCGTCTGATCCCACGTTACGTGCGGGCGTCTGATGCAACGTGAGTGCTATCGAGCACGCGCAACCGCTCGATCGCGATCAAGCAGTCAATCGTGCCTCCTCACCATGCCTCAGCTACCACTCGCCAAGGTTCGAACGCGCGCTCCGGCTTCTCGTGAGCGCATTCGACCAACGCGCTATCAGCGCATTTGTGTCGCGCTTAAGTTTTGTGTGCGTGCACTCACAGTCATTGGATGTGCATCCAACGGTGGAGAATCGTTGAAGAAGAGAGGGTGCGGCAGGTGTAGCGGCCAGTTGGGCAGCTGAGATGGCACCACGTGGTGCCATCTTGGCCGTCCATCTTCTGGATGATGTAGTTGGTGCCACGATTGTCAGATTGAGTCGATCTTCACGCCGTTAGGCTAGATCGTCAATTCGAATCCATCTGTGTGGTCAGATTTGTCATTTGAAGTGTGAATTCACGCCATCTTGGCCCTTGATCTTCTAGGGTTCCTCGATCTTTATTTGATGCTACAGATGTCTGATTAGAGCGATCTTGGAGTCGTTGAACTCCAATCGTCACCCTGGTCACATTTGTACGGTTGGATCTTCGATCAAAGGCCCGAATAAAAAGTTTGCCCTGTCCCTAAACATAAAAGGAGACAATTAACCTCCATTTTATTCAAACTAATCTAAATGCAAGATGATGCATGTTATGCAATAGTTATTGTATGCAATGCAATTCTATGCTTAAGAACATGCATAAATGGACATCTTATGTAGTGTAAACATGTTTACATCACACCCCCATGCCAACATGCATAAATAGACATCTTATGTAGTGTAAACATGTTTACATCACACCCCCATGCCTATCTTTTGCTAGTCCCTAGCAAAAACTATATGCTATTTATAAAAGAATTAGGTTGGATTATTTGGGCATGAGTTATTTTCAATCATTAAGAAAATATTTACTTAGGATTTGAACTTTGAAAGACACAACAGTGCCCGGGTATTTGCCAAAATGTAGACTGCCTCGAGCCCTCGCCTTATTCAAAGAAATTTTCTCTCTTTTTCTTCTTTTCTAATTTTTTTTTGAACTTTTGAGTTTTAGGGTTTCGGAGTGGCTTTCTATGACTATTCAACTCACCCAAGATTTGATGAGAATCCTAAGTTCTAAGCATCTTATTATGAATGTGATAGACTCGTTGACTAGCAGTAAAATTGGACTTCGATATCTATGCCTCTAGGTGACCTTAAAAAGAGAATTCTGCCTAAAGGTGTATCCTTACAACCGATAGCTTTCTCCATACTTTTATTTTTATGGGATCAACACAAGGGTGAATCCAGTGTATATCTCCCCGGTTTATTCTATTTCTCCGCTTCTTCCTAAGTGTTTTGGAAATTTTCAGTGCACTTATTGAGCTGGGTTCTAGACAACCGATCGATGAGGTGTTACCACCGACAACTTGCCAGCCATACTCGTGTGGCGAAGTGCGACTTTTTTTTCTCTCCTTTTCTTTTTCTTTTCTTTTTGACTTTCTTTTCTTTATTTATTTATTTTTTAGTAGATGGCTTCCTTGGTCTAAGATTTACCTAAAGGAAGCAAAAAGAGAAGGGTCCAGTGACTGGGCTCTGGACAACCTACCTATGGGCTGTTGCCAATGATAACTTGCCAGCCATATCACCCTAGTGGTTCATTAGCTACCCAATTTTTGTTAGAACCGTCAATTAATGAGTCAGTGACAAGATAGTGTGTAAATGCTTTAGGCTTAAGGTTTCCTCAAATCAGAGGGTGGGATGATAACTCATGTACTTATCACCCAAACTTATTTACTCCAATTACGATAGAATTAAGATGGCGAGGGCTCGAAAAACAAATCTACATTGTAATGGATACACAAGCTAATTAAGTCTGAAGACCTGAAGGGTCTTTGTGTTCAGATCATAATGTAGTATTTCCTAAGATTGAAAATTTTCTTAGACCCAAGTCCTCTTTCCTAATTCTGCAAAGTTTTTTTTAATATAAATAAAAGAAAATAAAATAAATCTACGGAGCTGACGAATAAATTCAGAGATGAATATCCACCCCCCCATGCCTATCTAATACAATGTCCTCATTATATTAAAAAGGCATAAAACAGAGTGGACTATAGTAGAAAGCACTTGAATTGTGTGAATGTCGGGTCCGCTCTGAGATAAAAACTAAAGAGAACTATATACATGCTGAATTTAGTGCCTTCAGCTAGGCACACTATACAAAGAAGAGAAATAAAGAATTCACAAGTGCAGGTTAGAATCAGAATAAAAAGATGAAACCTCGGACCTACTAGTAGATGCCACAGATGTGGACCAGATTGTGATGCAGACCCATACCCTATAATCAAGAATATCTCAGGTTCTGGATAAAAATTACCCAAAACCTAAAGTTAGTATGCAAGTGGGGTCGGGCCTACGATTTATGAGGATGCAACCCAAGACCAAAAAGTCGGGTTACAAAGAATTCGATATCGAAAGGATAATCCATGAATGTATGCTTAGGTTGAACATCCCCAGAACAAATGTCATAAGGGTTTTGGTTTGATGGTTTTAGATGAAATGGAACCCTTAGACATAGTCTTCTACTTCCTTCGAAATTTGCTTCCCAAATCAAAATTTCCCAACTCCTATCCTCCTCATTCAGAATGTCAAATTCTGAGACCTCCTGTATATTAATCACCTCGTTTGAAATTTCCAAGTCTAAAAGATGTGGCCGAATCAGAACTGACTTGGGTCTATTTATCTCAAGAACAGAGTCATCGATAAGCTCAATGGGGTGTAACTGACAATCAGGGCATTGGATTGAATCCTCCAAAAAATGCGATTCTGGATCTGTAATGTAAGCCCTAATAAGATCAGTTTCCTTAGTTATTGGGCTATCAAATGATCTATCAGATTCCTCAGGCCCAATCGTCTCACATAAATCATGTTCTGTAAACTCGCGTGAGACTTCACAACTTGAATCTTCACCATCAGAAACAAAGAAATCAAAATCCGTATTAATGTATGTCTCAAAATCATCCATCACTTTCTGGTCCATGGAGACATACGTTTCCTCGTTTCCCAGCTCAAGGATTTCAGGTGAAGAAATCAAATCATCCTTAATTGGTTTCTCTAATTCAATCTGGTCAGCCTCGTAACACGTGTCCCCCAAAACAAGTGCTTGAGCAGGTTCTGACATTGGCTCACCGAAAGGGGGTTCATTCGGGGAATCATCTCACAATTGAACTAAAGCAACCGCAAATCTCATCCTCAATTTCACTAACTTCCCAAGTAAAAACTCACCCGAGTTCTTATCCTTAACATCCTTGAGCCAATCCAACAAGTACTTGTTCAAATCATCAATCATTTCAATCAGGGGCTCCAATCTTTCAATGCAAGGTATTGGCTGAACTTCTAAAGATTGTATGATATTCCTTAAGTTAGCCAAAACCTTATCTTGAACCTGGTTACCCTGAACCAAATGAGTTGGTTCAGGGTTGGGCAGGTTTGGGATCAGTGCAGAGGAGTTAACGAATTGAGATTCATTTTACCCTTCTTGATAATAGGTCATTTCGGATTGTTCAAAAGGTGGTGATGACCTAATGGCAATGTAATCAGAGGATGGGTAAGAATCAGTGTATCCTTCTTGATTGTTGATCGTATTATGTTGTTCATGAAAGGGTGGCGATCTATAATCGATGCAGCTCTGCGAAGGATAGAAATCACAATCATAGTGTTCAGGGTTAGGCCCTAAACATGGAGGTCCGGAACTATATCCCCAATCTGAATTATCCCAACTAATTGATGGCTGATTACAGTACGAGTCGAGATAATCGTCATGTTGAGGATAATTCAAAACAGGAGGGAAAGAGTGGGAATGCATATAATATGTGGAAGGATTCATGAGAGACGGGAGGAAGAAAGGTACCTTGCAATGCAAGCAATCAAACATGTCCTTAAGTGGGCTAGCCTAAAGACCTACAGACTCCCAAAACCCATCTTGAGATAAAGGAGCAATTTGATCTGCTTCTATCTGTTCAATCCAACCAGTTAGAAGGAGGGACGGGGGAGAAGGTTCTTCCTTCGGCTTGTGCCTACGATTCCTAGTGTATCCCCCAGCCACGATCGTTTGATTCTACTCCCCTAGCTTGACATCAGATTGAACAGTAGAAATAGACTAATAAAAAATAATCTCGTTCTAGGCTCTGAAAAGTGAGTTGAATCCTTAAGGCCAACATCTACTCTGTTTTATTTAGGGATAGGTTTGAATGTGCTTTGGAATGCGATGGGTCCTTTATTTGGGTTGTGCCCTTAATGATTAATTGATGTGTGTGTGCGTGCACAACCAGTGATTTTCAAGCAAGATTATTTTTGATGCGGTGAATTTTAGGGTTCAAATCTTGCTTAGTAGCTTTTAGGATTCAACTTTAGGCATTTTCAAACAAGTTCTGTTGGCACACCAGGTTTTCAAGCACAGGTGAAGATGTTTTCCTTTAAAACTTAAAAGAATGTGGAGTGCTTGGTAAATCACTAAGAGTTGAACCTATGCGGTAGCTACTTGATGAGTTGATTTTAATTGAAGTGGTGCAGCCCAATCAACTCAAACAATCGACCTGTTGCACCACTAAATTAGGCACACAAATGATTACCTAATCAGATTTCTACTCAATTATGTGTTTGGATGTGTGTACCGTCTCCAAAGATCAATTTACCGGTTGAGTTTCAAAATCAGATGAGGTTGTGTACCTCTGTGAGATTTTTTTTTATTTTCCTTTTTAACTGTGGAGGTTGAGGCAGGTGTAGGTGTCAAACAAGCAAATAAAATAAACCTTAGAGTTTATAAGAACACCTAGGTTGATTGATGTTTGTGTTATTATGTGGTGGAATGAAATCTAATGGGTGGGAGGTGGGGGATAACTTATAGAACCTTCAACAACACTTTACTCCAATCTACTGCTTTTGCTCGTCTCGAAAGAGTACCTGCAATAACAATATGAAAGGAGAGAAGTGAGGTAAATGATTTGTAAGTTAGAAAACGTGAAAAAAAATCAAAGAGCGTCGCCTCCCCGACAACGGTGCCAAAATGTTGAAGCTACAAGTTGCTACGCTATTGTGTTTGATTTTGAAAAACCTATTGTTGTAGTTTGAAAGCGAAGAACTCATGTTCAACAAATAAAATTTATACCGGAATAGAAATTCCGAGTTGAACTTTGGGAGGTGGACGTTTGATTAAAAATATGCATTTGTTTTATTTGTCAAGAAGTAAATTAATTGAATAGAAACTAATGAACACACACAAATTCAAGATAAATTACTTATTTTTGATAGTTCTTAGACTTAGCATTGCATATCATGTTATAAATATTACATAACATCCATTGCATGGCATTTAGGATAGTAGTATATTTTATATATTAATTCCTTCATTTTATATGGCCAGGGGGGCAATGCGACATCCATACGGGTTTCGGATTGAAAATCCAACTGTACGGATGGATCCGGAGTGACGATCGCAGTCCGGCATCGCAAAAATCATCCCGATCTGAGCACCGTGGCACCCTCTGCAAGAAGAAGAAGATGGAAGGCCCAGATGGTGCCACGTGGCTCCATCCAGGCCACCCAAACATGGCTAGCAGCCACCGCCCACTCTCCCTCATCATCTACACTATTAATCCTAGCCGTTGGATCAAGATCCAATGACTGGGAAGCGTCTGCACCGATTTCTTCCTAGCGACACAAAGGGCAACGTGGCGCACTGGTTGACGCAGCGGTTTGCAAAGGAGGGGCGCGGGTTCGATTCCCCGCAGCCCCTCCAATTTGCAATTGGGTGGGCACCTAAAGCGCAGCGCAGCGGCAGCGGCAGCAGTAGCGCGCACATGCACGTGCGGGCCAGCGCATTACAAGCGTGCACACCAGCGCACAGCACACGCGCACACAGCTGGGTGCGCGCGATCAGCTCATGTGAAGAGCGGGGCAGGCGGCGCGGGCGCAAGGGGCAGTTGGCGCCAGCTTTCAGCGACAGCTGGATTGACCTACAGCGACGCTTACAGCCATCGCTATTTCATTGCAAGCCAGTAGAGCTAGCTGTGGGTGTGGGTGGAGGTGAGCTGTCTATAGCAATGTTTCCAGCGACGGTCTGGAGGTCACTAGAGGTACTTTATCCATTTTTAGCCTCTTCTCCACCACTATAAAAGGGCCTGCACCCCCTCCCTTCCAAGCTATCTCTACTTACTCTACTCCCACCTACTCCCAAGCTCTAGCAAGCCTACCAACGCTCCATTAGAGCCTGTTCTCAAGCTCCCAAGGTGCCTATTAGTGCAACGAACCTCTGCCCCACCAAATATTCCTCCAACTTCCCATCTCCCTTCATAGGTCACCTCAGAGCTGTCCTCCCACCTCCATTCCGGTAGCAGATCACCTCCATCTTCTCACCTCCATTTCGTAGCCACGCCAAAGCTTTCCTCAACACGACATCCTCCAGCATCTCACCTCCGTCATCCCACTCCTCACCTCCTTCCTCCGAGCTTCCGCCAGGCGCCGTCGTCTCACCGAACAGCCGATTCGGGAGATTTCCTCTCACCTCCCTCTCTTTTTATGCTTTTGTAGTTCATTGTAATCGACATTGAATCGACATATATATCATATTTGTTTCACCTCTATCTTGTGATACATTTGCTTGTTTTCTTTTACTTCAAAAAAATAAAAAAAAAATAATAACAAAACCCCAAAATACCAAAAAGAAACGAAATGAAGCTCAATTTTCAATAAGGTAAACATCGCGTCCCCGTGTTCAACCTAGGACTCCCTTAGAGTTTCGATATAAATTTTATTAGATCGACGTGTTTTGCAACTACGACGACAGGTTACTTGTAACCCCTGTTTCTAACACATGAAGCACGAGCGACCATCTTGGCACCGTTGCCGGTGAGGCAATGGAATTTACTTTATTGTTTATTGCTTTTCTTTGCATTTACATAGCACTAATCCTACTTGTCTTTGATCTACCGTCTTGCAGGTACCCTAGCATGGAGATCCAAGTGTGGTAGATTGGAGTAAAGTGCGGGTAAAGTACTTTGTAAGTGTCCCCCACTTCCCCCCCACTAGTTCATTTCGCCACAATCATTACCAAGACTTAATCTACTTAGGTGTTTGCATAAACCCTAGGATAGACTCTGTTTGTCTTGTTTGCCAACTTCACCCATCTCACCGACATCTTATATATAAAAAAAAAGATATTTCTGTGGGACAAATCAATTTACACACTATACACCCACATTTGAGGCACATAATCGGACTTGATTTTTCATCTACTCAACCGGGCTTCCGACCTATGGACCCGGTACACGAATTCAACACATAAAAGAGTAGAAATCATATTAGGTTAACCATTTTTTTTGTGCCTTAATCGGTGGTGCATTTGAGCCAATTGAGTGAATTGTTTGGGCCGCACCACCTAATCTAAAAGAGGTTCATTTTCTAGCTACCCCATAGGATTCAATAATTAGGTCAAGCCAGGCACTCCATATTTTTCTTGATTTCTAAAGGAAAATACTTGAACGCATGCTTTCAACAACAAACTTGGTTTGCCTCACAAAACTTGGTTGAAAACACCTAATATTTGAATCCTAAAAGCTATTAAGTAAGATTCGAATCTTAAAACTCACCTCATCATTAATAATCTTGCTTGAAAACCTCTTGGTTGTGCACATTCACACGTTCTCAAACAAACCATTAAGGGCACAACCCATTAAGCGCCCATCACATTCCAGAGCACCAATTTCCCAAGCCTAACTAAAATCAATTAGATGTTGGCCCTAAGGACTCATTCGCTCATCAGGATCCAGATTGAGATTATTCATGATTAACCTGCTTATACTAGTTATTTTGATGTCTAGCTAGGGGAGTAGCGTCAAACGACCGCGGCTAGGGGTACACTAGGAACCGGAGGCGCAAGCCAAAGGAAGAACCTTCTCCCTAGTCCCTCCTTCTAACTGGTTGGATTGCCTAGACATAAGTAGAGTAAATCGTCCATAATCTTAGGATGAATTTTGAGAGTCAGTAAACCTTAGGCTACCCCATCTAAGGACATGCTTGTATTCTTGTGCTATAGGGTTTCCTTTCCCCCGTCCTTCCGACTTCCTTCTAGTGTATGCTTGGGAGGTCATTGAACCCTAGATTGGAAGGACCTTTAGACCATTCAAGGAGGCAAAGGTTGAGCTATAGCCAAGCATATCCCATGGCTGATCAACAATTACCTCCCCCGCCTCCGAACCAGCAGGAGCTGATTCAGAGGCAGTTGGAAGAATTGCAGCAGATGTAGCAATGGTTCCAATGCATGCATGGTTAGGGCGCTCGGCCCTTGAAGGATTTCTACGATCCTTCAAACTATGGGGAACGTCCCGGCGTCATGATTCCCACCAGAGACATTGAAATCAAGCCCCAAGTCTTATGTTTGATTAAGCATTTTCATGGGCTTGGCTCAGAGGACCCATTCCAGCACCTGGAAGATCTAACCACGTTGGTTCAGACCACCAGAGCAAGGAATGTGAATGAAGAGAAAATGATCATGAGGCTTTTCCCCTACTCTCTCAGGGATAAGGCTGCACATTAGTACCGAACTATAGGAAGGCCGATTGAAACCTGGGCTGCTCTTAAGTCAGCATTCCTGAAGAAATTCTTCCCTATCGGAAGGACCAATGCTTTGCGACGGGCGATTACCACTTTCGCCCAGCGGCCGAGGGAACCGTTTCATGGTGCCTGGGAGCGATTCCAGGAACTTTTGAGGAAGTGTCCACACCATGAGGTACCGAAATGGCAACTCGTGCAGATTTTCTATCATGAATTGGTTGAGCAACTTCGTAATCATATGGACGCCTCTTGCGGAGGCAATTTTCTCAACAGGGATGCAGATAGCACATACGACCTATTTGAGGAAATGAGTGAGAACTCAATTAATCATGCCTCCATGGATGCTTTCAACCGGTCCCAACAACCTAGGTCAAGTGCTAATGAGATCCAGGACTCTTATTCATTTGACATGGAATTAATTTGTAATAAACTGGATAAAATGGACTTGGTTGCTAAGAAAATGGAAGAATGGATGTCTGGGAATTCAGGAAACACTTCTTTACCCACTCAATCCTAGAATTCAGGATTCCATTCCTCACGAGCTCCCACGGGGCAGGAATTTGTGAATCAACTCGAGTCGGCTCAACCTGTGAGCCAGGATTTCTCGGAACCATATGGGTTCCAAACTGGGGCCTTTGATCCCAATTTCTCTGATCCTTCTTTCTCTTCATCCTCATTTTATGAGGATGCATATGCAATGTTGGAGAATGTTAGGTCCAACCCATATTCCAACACTTTCAACTGGGGATGGAGGAACCACCCTAACTTCTCTTGGAAAAATCAGGGGCAACAGACCTAATCTTGACCCAGCAACTATGCATCTCAGAAACCCGTGGGTCAGGGTCAAGTATACACCCAGTTGCCCCCGTGATCGGTTAATCAGCCATCTTGGAATGCCCAACAATCCACAGGGTAGGCTGATTTGAACCGACAGATGGTGGAAATGCAAGGGTCCATGCTTTAGCTTATGCAACAAATGAAGACATCCTTGGATAACTTACAATCCGGGTTAATTGCAAACACTCGACAACCCGAATCCCTACCATCTCAACCCGTACCAAACCCGCGTAATGTGCAAAATAAGGGCAATAGAGCCCAAGGGTATGGGAATCAAAGGGACCCACACGCGCATGCTCAGGTGGTTGAGCAGGGTCCCTCTTCTTCCTCTTCTGGTTACATGACCAACCAAGGCCCTCCAATCTTCACTAATCCACTTCAAGATCCAAACCCTTATGCCTCTGCAAACTCTGTCACCTTGAGAAGTGGGAAGTAGACCCAGAATTACCTTCTAGAAGTCAAAATCCTAGGGAGCTTAAGAAAGAGAAGAAGGAGGCTGAAGAAGACAATAAGGCCCAGGGACTGGAAATTGAAAATTCCACCCATATTCCGTTCCATGAGGCCCTATTGAAAACCAAGAAGAAGAAAACCTTAGACGGCAACGAGGATCTCTTGAATTTATTCAAGAGCGTTGAGGTCAATATTCCGCTCCTCGATTCTATTAAGCACATTCCTGCTTATGCTAAATTCTTGAAAGAATTGTGTACCCAAAAGCGTAAGCCGAGAGAACCCACTCCGAGGAAGGTGATTCTCTCCGAGCAGGCAAGTTCTGTAATCCTGCATCACCTTCCTCAAAAGAAGAAAGATCTAGGTGCCCCCTTGATCTCATGCATTATTGGGGAATATACTTTTGATAGGGCACTATTGGACCTAGGTGCATCCATCAACCTAATCCCCACTTCTATTTATGAGAAGTTTCGATTAGGTGAACTCAGGCCAACATCAGTAATGCTACAATTAGCGGACCGATCGGTCACCACACCGGGAGGCGTTATTGAGGATGTAATTGTCAAGGTCAAGGATTTCTATTTTCCTGTAGATTTTCTCGTCCTCGACATGGATGTACCCAATGATTTGAGGAACACGCCCATCATTCTGGGGCGTCCGTTCCTAGCTACTGCCAAGGCCAACATAAACTGTGAAAGCGGTAGTATGGAGATTGCCTTTGGGGATAAGAAATTAACACTGGATATTTTTAAGGAGATAAGAGGATTTGAGGATTGTGGATTCATTGAGGAACTCGAGGATCAGGATCTTGAGACGTGTATGACAATCAATGCACTCGAGGACTCCATTAGCTTTAGTGAACCCAACCTACAACCTTCCCCCATGGTAGACCTGCCACATCTTAAAGAGGCTGTTGATTTTGTTCTTTTCCAGCCTCTTCCACTGGATTGTCCTGATGAATCTTCATCAGCATCCTCCCTTCCTTCGATTCTAAACTCACCCCAGCTGGAATTAAAACCATTGCCCAAAAATTTGAAATATGAATTCTTAGGACCTGAAAACACACTCCCTATGATTATTAGTGCTGATTTGACTAAGGAGCAAGAATTGAGGTTAATTAAGGTCCCTAAGAACAACAAGGAGGCAATTGGTTGGACCATCCACGAAGTTAGGGGGATCGAGCCATCTTATTATAATCATTGTATTTTCATGGAAGATGGATCCCGCCCTTCTCGTGAAATGCAAAGGTGACTAAACCCGAATATGCGAGAAGTGGTCAAGAAGGAGATAATTAAGTGGCTCGATGCTAGGATTATTTACCCAATCTCAGATAGTCCATGGGTTAGCCCCATTCAAATTGTACCCAAGAAGGCGGGAATAACCGTTATGACTAATGAGAAAGGGGAAACCTTCACCACTCGTTCAGCTTCTACTTGGAGAGTCTGTATTGACTATAGGAAGCTGAACATTGCCATTAAAAAGGATCACTTCCCCTTGCCATTTATCGATCAAATCCTCGAAAGGTTAGCTGGGTAAAAATATTTTTGCTTCCTGGACGGTTATTCGGGATATAACGAAGTCCCTATCCATCCCGAAGACCAGGAAAAGACAACTTTCACATGTCCCTATGGAACCTTTGCATTCCGTAGAATGCCGTTTGGGCTTTGCAATGCGCCTGCGACTTTTCAAAGGTGCATGATGGCCATCTTTTCTGACATGGTGGGAGATTGTCTTGAGGTATTCATGGATGATTTCTCCATTTTCGAAGATTCTTTTGAGTCTTGCCTGGCTAACTTGGAATTGATCCTTCAGAGATGCATCAAGACATGGCTGGTCCTTAGCTGGGAAAAGAGCCACTTTATGACTCAGAAGGGCATCGTTCTAGGTCACGTGGTTTCTAATCGGGGAATTGAAGTTGATAGAGCTAAGGTGGATCCTATCTCTAGACTTCCTCCACCCACATCCGTAAAATAGATTCGTTCTTTTCTTGGGCATGTGGGTTTTTATAGAAGATTTATTAAGGACTTCTCGAAGGTTGCTCGGCCCTTGAGTAACCTTTTGACCAAAGATGCGCCGTTCGATTTTGATGAATCATGTCGTAAGGCATTTGATTTATTAAAAATAGCCTTCACCTATGCCCCGGTATTGCAACCACCTGTCTGGACAACCCCATTTGAGATTATGGCTGATGCATCTGATTATGCCGTCGGGGCTGTCTTGGGTCAAACGATTGAGAAAAAGCCCTCTGTGATTTACTACTCTAGCAAAACTCTGGACGAGGCCCAGAGGAATTACACCGTTACTGAAAAAGAATTGCTAGCTGTAGTTTTTGCTCTAGAAAAATTCAGGGCTTATCTGTTAGGTTCTCGCATCATCATCTATACCGACCACTCGGCCTTAAAACATCTCTTGGCCAAAAAGGATGCCAAACCCTGGCTTATTCGCTGGATTTTGTTGCTTCAAGAGTTCGATCTTGAAATCAGGGATAAAGTCGGGGCACAAAATGTAGTGGCGGATCACCTTTCGAGAATCATAATTGATTCCCCTCATCCAGATGTTCTGATCTCTGATACTTTTCCGGATGAAACTATCCTCACAATCTCAGGAATCCGAACCCCCTGGTTTGTGGATATTGTCAATTATTTGGCCATTGGTCAAATTCCCCAGGATTGGACCAAACAACAAAGAGATAGACTTATATCTGAGGCCAAATATTACTTTTGGGATGATCCTGAGTTGTACCACATTGGCGCTGATCAGATTATTTGCCGATGCATCCCGGAAGTCGAGTTCCATAGCATACTTGAGTTCTGTCACACATCTGCTTGTGGTGGACACTTCTTCGGGAAAAAGACGGCTGCAAAAATTTTGCAATCCGGATTCTATTGGCTGTCATTATTTAGGGATGCCCAGGAATTCTCTAGGTCATGCACCCGATGCCAGACACTCAGGAACATGGCTAAGAGAGATATGATGCCCTTGAACCCAATTCTTTCTATTGAAATTTTTGACATTTGGGGCATCGACTTTATGGGACCCTTCCCTCCTTCATTTGGACACCAGTATATTCTGGTCACTATTGATTACGTGTCCAAGTGGATTGAGGCAATTCCCACCCGGACCAATGACCACAAGGTGGTCATCGATTTTGTGAAGAGAAATATCTTCAGTCGATTTGGGGTTCCTAGGGCAATTATCAGTGATGGTGGCACACATTTCACTCATGCCCAGTTTCAAAATTTACTGGGGAAATACGGGGTGAGCCATCAGATTTCCACACCTTACCACCCTCAGACGAACGGACAGGCTGAGGTCTCCAATCGGGAGATCAAGAACATTTTGTAGAAAATCGTTAGGCCTGATAGGAAGGATTGGACCCAAATGCTAGATGATGCTCTTTGGGCTTACCGTACAGCGTACAAAACACCTGTCGGTATGTCTCCATTCCGTCTAGTGTTTGGGAAGGCATGTCACTTGCCTGTAGAACTTGAACACCGGGCATTTTGGGCCATCAAGAAATGTAATGTGGACCTCGAGTTGGCCGGGAAAAACCAGGAAACTCCAACTATCTGAGTTGGAGGAGCTTCGAAATGATGCTTATGAAAATGCCAGAATCTATAAGGCAAGGACCAAAGCTCTCCATGACTAGATGATTTCACGTAAGAGCTTTGAGCCGAAACAGAAGGTTTGGCTTTTCGATTCTCGATTGAAGCTTTTCCCCGGTAAACTTAGGTCTAAGTGGGGCGGCCCATTTGTTATTGAGCAAATTTCTCCTAATGGGGCTGTTGAAATCTCCGACCGAAAGACGGGTAATATTTTCAAGGTCAATGGGCAGCGTCTCAAACCCTTTATTGACCATGTGCTCCTTGAACCCGTCTCGGACAAGGTTGCTCTTACCTTGCCATAAACATTGTAGGCTAATCATCACCCAGCTGAAGGCACTAAACTCAGCACATGTAAAGACTATTCCAAGCTAATATGAGTCTCACGGAAACCAGGTGCTATTCTTCCACTTCTACTCTCTTGCATGCTTTCATTTTTTTACAATGAGGACATTGCAATAGCTAAGCATGGGGGGGTGGACATAGTTTATAACCATTGTGTCAACTGTAATAGTGATTTCCTATTATTTGATTCTTGTTTAAAAAAAAATAAAAAAATAATAAAATAAAAAAATAATAAAATAATAAATAATTTAAAAAAAATAGAATTAGGAGACGAGAACTTAGGCACTAGGAGTTGTAAACTTTAGGAATTGATTCTTTGAGACCTGAACACTTAGACTCTTCAGGTCTTTGGGCTTAATTAGCTTGGGTGCCCACTCGAATGCGGATTTAGTCTCAAGTCCTCACCAATTAAAATTTATTTTAATTTGATAAATAATTTGGGATGATAAGTATACTACTTATCAACCTACCCTCTGATTTGGGGGGACTTTAAGCCTAAGCATCTACACACACTATTTTGCACTGACTCACTTTCCGGCGGCTTTTACGGAAATTGGGTAGCTAATGGACCGACTTGGGTGGTATGGCTGGCAAGTTGTCGGTGGTAACACCTCATCGGCTGGTTGTCCAGAACCCAGCCACAAGACTATTTTTGCTATACTGCCTTTAGGTAAATCTTAGATCAGGGAAGCCACCTACTTATAAAAAGGAAAAAAAGAAAAAAAAAGAAGAAAAGAAAAAAAAAAACAAATAAAACCACACTTCACCGCACGAGTATGGCTGGCAAGTTGTCGGTGGTAACAGCTCATCGGCTGGTTGTCCAGAACCCAGCTCACAAATAAATAAATGCACAATAATTCCCAAAACACTTAGGGAAGAAGCGGGGAAGTAGAATAAACTGGGGAGATATACACTGGACTCACCCTTGTGTTGACCCCATAAATAAAAGTAGGGAGAAAGCTACCAATCGCAAAGATAAACCTTTAGTCAAGGTCACCTAGGGTCGTAGAAACCCGAAGTCCGTCTTAACGGCCGTTTTGTGAGTCTATCACTTTTTCACAAAGATGCTTAACACTTAGAATTCTTTTCGAGTGTTGGGCAGGTCGGGTAGCCGTAAAAATTATCCCGTAACTCTCAAACTCCAAAAGTACAAAAAAAAAATAAAAAGAAAAGAAAAATAAGGCAAGGGCTCGAACGGTCTGTATTCTGGTAGGCACCCAAGCACTGTTGAGTTTTTGTAATTAGTTCTTGGGGATGAGATTTTCTAAAGTAATCAATGAATCTTGCCTAAATACTCGAACCCTGATTCTACTTTTATATATAGCATTTAGGTTAATTTTGCTAGGGACTAGCAAAAAGTAAGCATGGGGGTATGATGAACATAGATAAATTCAAGATAAATTGCTTATTTTTGATAGTTTTTAGACTTAGCATTGCATATCATGTTATAAATATTGCATAACATCAATTGCATGGCATTTAGGATAGCAGTATATTTTATATATTAATTCCTTCATTTTATATGGCCAAGGGGGCAATGCGAAATCCATACAGGTTTCAGATGGAAAATCCGACCGTACGGATGGATCCGGAGCGACGATCGCAGTCCGGCATCGCAAAAATTATCTCGATCTGAGCACCGTGGCACCCTCTGCAAGAAGAAGAAGACGGATGGCCCAGATGGCGCCACGTGGTGCCATCTAGGCCGCCCAAACCCTACCAGCAGCCACCGCCCACTCTCCCTCATCATCTACACTGTTAATCCTAGCCGTTGGATCAAGATCCAACGGTGGAAGCATCTGCATCGATTTCTTCCTCACAACAAAAAGGGCGACATGGCGCACTGGTTGACGCAGCGGTTTGCAAAGGAGGGGCGTGGGTTCGATTGCCCGCAACCCCTCCAATTTGCAATTGGGCGGGCACTTGGAGCACAGCGGCAGCAGTAGCACTCACACGTACGCAAGGGCCAGCGCATTGCAAGCGTGCACGCCAGCTCACAGCACATGCGCACACAGCTGGGCACGCGCGATCAGCGCGCGTGAAGAGTGGAGTAGGCGACGTGGGCGCAACGGGCAGTTGGCGCCAGCTTTCAGCGACAGCTGGACTGACCTATAGCGACGCTTATAGCCGTCGCTGTTTCATTGCAAGCCAGCAGAGCCAGCAATGGGCGTGGGTGGAGGTGAGCTGTCTACAGCAACGTTTCCAGCGACGGTCTGGAGGTCTCTAGAGGTCCTTTATCCATTTTTAGACTCTTCTCCACCACTATAAAAGGGCCTTCACCCCCTCCCTTCCAAGCTATCTCTACCTACTCTACTCCCACCTACTCCCAAGCTCTAGCAAGCCTACCAACGCTCCATTAGAGCCTGTTCTCAAGCTCCCAAGGTGCCTATTAGTGCAGCAAACCTCCGCCCCACCAAATATTCCTCCAACTTCCCATCTCCCTTCATAGGTCACCTCGGAGCTGTCCTCCCACCTCTATTTCAGTAGCAGATCACCTCCGTCTTCTCACCTCCACTCCGGAACCATGCCGAAGCTTTCCTCAACATGACATCCTCCGGCATCTCACCTCCATCATCCCGCTCCTCACCTCCTTCCTCCGAGCTTCCGCCAGGCACTGTCGTCTTGCCGAACAGTCGATTTGGGAGATTTCCTCTCACCTCCCTCTCTTTTTATGCTTCTGTAGTTCATTGTAATCGACATATATATCATATTTGTTTCACCTCTATCTTGTGATACATTTGCTTGTTTTCTTTTACTTCAAAAACACAAAAAAAAATAATAACAAAACCCCAAAATACCAAAAAGAAATGAAATGAAGTGCAATTTTCAATAAAGTAAACGTTGCATCCCTATGTTCGACCTGGGACTCCCTTGGAGTTTCGATATAAATTTTATTTGATTGACGTGTTTTGCAACTAGGACGACAGGTTACTTGTAACCCCTGTTTCTAACACGCGAAGCATGCACGACCAGAAACTGTCTATCTATTTACACTAAATAGAAGAGAGAGAGAATGAGAGAGAGAGAGAAAATATTATAAACAAAAACCAAAAAGAGATGTAGAATGAACATGGAATTCATTATCAAAAAGATTTTTCATTACACTAAACATTATGACTAGAAAGCAAGAAATGATTACACTAGAAAGTAGTAAATCTACTCTAGAAAGCATTGAAACGAATCGAGAGAGAATTATCCTCCGCGACGGTCGCTTGGAGGACAAGCCGGATGGGATGACGCCTGGAAGACGGGGAACAGACTAGGACGAAGGAGGACGAAGTGGGAAGAACGGGAACGGGGCAGCATGTCATCATCGTCGTGGGATCCACTTTCGAAAGGGGGACGAAAATTGGACTTTATCTCTTGAGAAGCATCGCGGGTGTGGGACAAGCTTCTCTTGAGCTTTGGAGAGGGTGAGAAGAGAAGGAAGGGGTGAGAATTTTGTATGGAGTGGGTCTCCTTTTATAGTTGCAAGGAGTGAGGGCAATTTGGTTTTCTTAATTTAAAAATCATTAATTCAGGACCTTTAGTGACAGATAAAACCGTCGCTAAAGGTTTGAAAATGGCCTTTGTGGGTGGCGCTCGCGCACCCGCTTGCCTCCCGCACGTGAAATGCGCGTTCACATTCTTAAATTCTCGGTCATTCGATCGCAAGATCGAACGGTGAGTTGCGTCCTCACCGTGCCTCAACCGCACGCTCGCCGTGTCTGATCCCATGTTACGCACGGGCGTCTGATGCGGCGTAAGTGCTATCGAGCGCACGCGACTGCTCGATCACGATCAAGCGATCAATCGGTCCTCCTCACCGCACCTCAGCTGCCGCTCGCCAAGGTTCAAATGCGCACCCCACCATCTCACGAGCGCGTTCGACCAATGCGCTATCAACGCATTTGTGTCACGCTTAAGTTTTGTGTGAGCGCACTCACAGCCATTGGATGTGCATCCAACGGCGGAGAATCATCGAAGAAGAGAGGGTGCGGTGGGTGGAGCGGCCAGTTTGGCGGCTGAGATGGCGCCACGTTGTGCCATCTTGGCCGTCCATCTTCTGGATGATGTAGATGGTGCCACGGTTGTTGGATTGAGTCGATTTTCGCACCGTTAGGCTGCGGTCGTCAATACTAATCCATCCATGCGATTGGATTTGTCGTTTGAAGTGTGGATTCACACTATATTGGCCCTTGATCTTCTAGGATTCCCCGATCTCTATCTGATGCTACAAATGTCTGATTAGGGCGATCTTGGAGTCGTTGAACTCCAATTGTCACCCTAATCACATCTGTATGGTAGGATCTTCAATCCAAGGCCTCGATAAAAAGTTTGCCCTGTCCCTGAACATAAAAGGAGACAATTAACCTCCATTTTATTCAAACTAATCTAAATGCAAGATGATGCATGTTATGCAATATTTATAGTATGCAATGCAATTCTATGCTTAAGAACATGCATAAATAGACATCTTATGTAGTGTAAACATGTTTACATCAGGCATACCTCAACTAGAGGTTCCACGGGTTCGTGCTTCTTAATCCAATCGCAATCGAAAGACTTGGTCGCCCTAAAGGTATCCAACTACATCTTTCTGTCTCCGAAGGCAATTTCCATGCATCCTGTGTCACAATTGATGTTCGCCTTAGCCGTAGCTAAGAATGGTTTGCCTAGGATGATGGGTGTATTCTATAGCTATTCAGGTACTTCCATGTCGAGCACCAAGAAGTCAACCGAGAAATAGAAGTCCTTGACCCGAACAATCACATACTCGACAACCCCCTTCAGGGTCTTCACGGATCTATCAGCCAACTGGATGGTCACAAGTGGAGGCGTCAACTCTCTAAATCCCAATTGGTGATATAGGGTTATCGGGATCAGATTGATTAAAGCACCTAAGTCCAAGAGCACTCTATGAAATGTCATGTCCCTAATATTGCAGGATATCAGGGGTGCTCTTGGGTTAGTTCTTTTAAGCGGAAGGTTGCTAGAGATCACAGAACTGGCTTACTCTAAGAGCACAACCTTCCTAGGTGCTTGGGGTCGTGGCTTACGCTTCTGCGTATAGGCGTCCTTTAGGAACTTAGCATAAGCTGGGATGTACTTGACTTCCTCGAGGTGTGGGATATTAATTTGAACCTGCTTGAAGATTTCCAAAAGCTCCTCATTTTCCACAACTTTGTTTTTCTTTATCTTCTCCAAGGCCTCGAGATATGGTGCCTGGATGTGAATAGGGTCTGTTTCCAGGTCCTTGGGTCTTTCCTGCTCGTCTTCAGAGTCAGGTATTTTAGGGGGTGAAGTCTTAGGAGGAGTCAGTCATTTGGGATCCTAGGTTTTAGTGCCACTTCTCAAGGTCACCGCATTTGCAAAGGCATTGGGACCATGGGTTGATCCTTGAGAAGAAGAGGAGGAAGAAGCATCAAACCCAAGGGGTGTTTACGGGGCTGGCATGACCATGTGGGCCTACCCAAGATCGCCTTGGAACCCTTGCAAATTGGGGCCTCTGTTAATCACGTTTCACAGGTTTGGTTTTGGCTGAGAAGGAAGGGATCCCAATTGTTTACAATCCAACAGCTGGCTCAACTGTCCCTTCTCTAAAGCCATTTCCTCCTGGTGTTTTTGGTTCATTTCAGCCATCATTTTTATCAAGGTGTCCATTTGGTTTTGTGGGGGAGGGGTCGCCCTATTTGGGTTATAAGGGGGTCTAACCGGTGGACCTTACTGATAGGAAGTTAGGTTTGGCTGATGGTTTGGCTTGGGCTGGTTATGAAATTGTGGCAGTTTTTGGTTCATCCAAGCAAAGTTTGGGTGATTACCCCATCCGGCATTGTAGGTGTTGGAGAAGGGGTCAAGTTTGGAATAACCTTGGATAGCCTGGACATCTTCAAAGATAGAAGGTGTTGAGGGGGAGGGAAGAGAATTATCAGGGGTTAAGGGAGCAAAGGTCCCTCCCTGAAACATGGTCAGGGGTTGTTCCAGGTGCATCTGGCTTAATGGCTGGACTAGGTCTACGTTGTGAGCTCCCTTTGCTAGGGAGAGAGTCTAGCGGGTTCCTGGTTTGGTTCAACAGTTCATCTATTTTCTTATCTACCAATTCCACTCGATCCAATTTCTTAGTAATGATATCCATGTCAACCATTCCAGAATTCACTTGTAGCTCATAGATCCCACCATGGGGTTGACTAGATCGACTGAACTGGGTCATGGAGGCATTGTTGGGTGAATTTTCACTCATAGACTCGAAGAGCTCAAATGTGCTCTCCTCATCTTTGTTCGGGAGGTTTCCCCCGCATGAGGCATCGACGAAGTTTCGAAGGTTGCTATCCAGACCGTAGTAAAAGATCTGGGTCAATTGCCACCTCGGAACCTCATGGTGTGGGCATTTCCTTAATAATTAGTTAAATATCGCCCATGCCTCATGGAACTGTTCCCCGCCCTGGAGTGTAAAGGTGGTAATGGCTCTTCTGAGGGCATTGGTCTTTCCTATGGGGAAGAATTGCTTTCGAACTACATGCCTCAATTCTTCCCAGGTGGAGATAGGTCTTCCTAAAGTTCTAAGCTAGTGAGACGCTTTGTTTCTCAATGAGAAGGGGAACATCTTGATCAAAACAATGTCTAGGCTGATGTTCCTGGGCATTACAGTCCAGGCGATCCAGTCAAGATCCTATAGGTGCTGGAAGGGGTCCTCATTTGAGCTCCCATGAAAGTGGCTCTGAATTAGGCTTAGGATGTTTGGTTTCAGCTTAAAATCATCTCCCCCCTCAGGGATCCTAAGGTGTGGTTCAATTTGAATCGTAGAAGGATTATAGAAGTCGCGGAGGGGCCTAGGTTGGCCCTAAAGTTGTGGTGGTGGTGGTTGCCCTTGCAGGTCTTCCAAAGGTGGTAGTGGTTGCCCCTGCAGGTTCTGCAACCGGTGTATGGCTTTCATGATAGTGTGGATCTGTTGCTACTGAAGGCAATGGTTTGCATTGATCTGAGCTTGGATGATGGCCATCGTATCTGGTGGAGGTCAGTCCTCAACCTCATCTACTCTAGGTTCTGCCATATCTCTAGCAAGATCAGGTCTCTTGGTTTCCCGCCCCAAAACAAACAACTCGGGATGAAGTTATCGTCTCCCATGCATACACTAGAGAAGAACAGGCGAGGGATGTGGAGAGAGATAGATGCAAGAAGCGTGTGTGCATAGCCAAGCAAAGAAGCCTAGTCCTTACAGTGTAGTCCTTAGGGGACCTAGAAATCTCCAAAGGAATGATCAAGTCTGTAGGCACGGAACCACCCTTCCCAAAGCTAATTTGGCCAGATTGATTACGAGGGGATTGTAGGGAAGGTTCTTCCTTTGGCTTACGTCACTGGTTCTGTAGACCCCACAACTGCGGCCGTTTGACACTTCCCCGTAGCCTAGTCACAAGATTCTACTAAGGGAATGAAGGCCAAGTGCCCAGCAAACAAAACCACGCCTCTTGAGACTTAACCCAGTCCTTCCTAGGGCACGTCTACACTATTTTAATGGGGCTAGGGCAATGCTTGTGCTCGAGTTATGTGATGAGATGTTAATTGGGGTGGTGCCTCTTAGTTATTCAATTCAAATGTGTGTGCTCCTAACAAGACATGGTTTTTAAGCATGGATTTAAGATGTGGTGTCTTTTAACGTTTGTGCTTACTTTAGTGTCTTTTAGGGTTGACGTGTCTTAGTATTTTCAAACAAGTTTCAAGTGGGCACGCCAAGTTTTGCACACAACGGGTGAGTGAATTTCCTTTAACGTGATGAGGCTCTAGAACCCTAATGTGCTCACCTTAGTGTTCATGCAATTTATACCAGGTGAGTCGATTTTAGGGGTAAGTGGTGCGACCCAAATCAAGTCATGGTGGCTTCGCAAACACCACTCAAAAGGAAAAAGGAACACTCCAAAAAGGTTAGGTCATTGAGAATGTTAGTGTCTATTGTTTAGTTGGGTGATGAGTTAAGGATGAGGATCAAGCAATCATTCACCATGCCAATTTTTCTCTGATTTAAAATTTTTTTTGCATTTTTTTAGGAAAGTAAACAACCACTAGTAGAGTGATACTCACAACCGATCCTTGCTACGCTCACTCCATCTCTGCCGTCATGAGTCGCGCTCCTTTGCCACCTAGGAATTGAGTTCTTGCGATCAATCAAGTAGAGGGAGAAAATGCGTTAGACAATGTGAGCATGGATGCAAAATGAAAGCAACAAAATAAATCCGTTGCCTCCCCGGCAACGGCGCCAAAAACTGATGCGCTCCGAACGCGTTTGTACAAATCGGTCGTTGTAGCTTGTGTTCGCTGCGTCAACTTTAACTAAAGAAATGCACGTGAGTACGAGTGTCAAACACAAAGAGGCATGAAATTGGGTTTTTCTGTCACTTGGTTGTCATGGAATTGGTGGGTTTTGCTTGTGCTAAAATGATGGACGAAAGTGAGTAAGAGAGAGAGAAAGTGAGAGAGAGAGTAGGGTTAGAGTCCTTTTGTTCACAACATGCAACTTAAACACCAAAAGAGAGTGAGTAAATAGATAAGATGAGTTTTACAAATACAACACTAGCTAAATGCTTAAGCACAAGTAAAGCTAAGATAGAGAGAGAGAGAAAGAAGATGGTGAGGCGGCCTTGGCGGTGGAGGAGGGCTCCGTCGGTGGGTCGTCAGCTCCGATGGTTACAAAAGGGTGCTAAGGATGGCTAGGAATAGGATAGGAGGCTTGCAAGTGTAATGAATGCTTTACATGGGTAGTTGGAAGGGGTTTATATAGGAAGAAGGGGTTTCTAATTTAAGTATGGGCTTTAGTGACGTTTGGGAAGTCGTTAAACCCATGCCTAAAGTGTCGGTGTAGCCCCCCTGCATGCTGGTCGAATGCAAGTGCTGTTCTTCTTCCGCACGATCTACATGCGCCTGCTATGGATCATCCAATCAATGATCGGATGTTCGAGATCGTGCATTGAGCATGCTTCAGATCGCGCCTGACGAGCGCTGTGCATGCGTGTTTGGCCTGGATGCTTGCGATCGCGCTACGTGCCTTCATCCGCGCCATCTGTTTGCATATCAACAATTGAATTCCAGCCGCGCGCGCCTTTGTTGTCAGATTTCACTCATCTACATTTCAAACTCGCAGCGAGTGTGCAAGGGAGAAAGCGCGAACTACTATGCTACATCGCACGGATGTTGCAATTGAGCGGGTGTTGGCAGCCGTTGGATGTGCGGTGCTAGATATGTTCTCAGCTGTTCGATTGAGGATTGAACGGTTGAGATCGCTCCCGTAGGTGACGAAGAGGTGGGGCAATGGCCTAGATGCGTCAATCGGGCACCACGTGGCATGCTGTGGACCGTTGATCATCAAATCAATGGTCAGAAATTCTTAGGCTTATTGTGGGAGCTTCGGATGTCGGATTTGGTCAATTTTGAGTATGTTAGACTCCGTTCGTCATTCTGAATCCATCCGTGTGGTCTGATTGCTCATCTAAGGCCTATTTTGACATGAACTTGTACAAATGGCCATTAATAGTGCATTATAAACAATCTCAATGTGCGATGCATGTAATACTCCCATGACCATTTACGGTGTATTCTTTGTGCATATTATCTTTAAGATAAACCCCGATTGGCAAAATTGTAACCATAAAATGTAGTGTTATCATACATCTATGCACAGGTGCTTTAACCACTCTGGTCAACGAACCTCTGGGTAGTTTTTGTAGGCCTTAGAAACCTTCACGGCTGACCTAAGATTGAGGCTGGTTAGGTTTGGATCTTGGCTAGTACTTGAGTACCTCTAGGCTTACTGTTGGTATTTTGATCTAATTTCTAGAAAAGTGGCACAAATTAGGCATCTGAACATCAAAAACATGGTCTAGAGATCTAGTTCTCTCCATATGATTTTGCTAGGGATTAACAAAAGTTAGGCATGGGGCTATGATGGCAATGCCATCATTCATCATAACTAGCATGAATTAGTTGAAATTAAGAGATAAATGCTCCAGAATGATCGCCTGAAAACCATAATTTCTCTGATTTTTTTGAGGAGAAGATAATAAAATAGGGTTAATTTTACATTTTTAACATCACATCACAAATGCAGATTAACCATGAGGTTACTTAGGGGATAATTAAAGGTAAATTAAGCATAAAAGATCAAAAAGTGGGTCCACACTGTCAGAAACCTGATTTTACGCATTTCAAGGATGAAAATAGGATTGAAAACCCTAATTATTAGCCCTACTTAAATTAGGAAAGGTTTTTGGTAGGATAAAATCAATCTAAATCTTCTAAATTCATATAAAAATATTTTAAGAGATTTAGAAACCTTTGGTTTGACCATCTGAACCCATTTTGAGCTAAAATAGAGTTTCAGATGGGCATTTGCACTAATTTAGGCTTATGTACAATTTACCCAGTCAAACATGGTGAAACCTCAAATCCAAGTTCACCATTAGATTCCTTGGGTCCAAATTAGGTTAACATCAAAATTTGGGCCCAATCAGAGTCCATCTTGACTTAGTTTGAAATTTGATCCCTAAAAACTCTATTTCTCTCATTTAAACCCTTAGGTTTCAATTTAATTGAAATCAGTCCCTAACTTTCTCATCATTCTTATGTTTAGGTCCCTACTGCCATTGTTGGTGTGAACACACCTGCAATGAGATTCGAGGGAGGATTTCTCCCTCAGTTCAGATCCAAATCCCTCCAAATTTGGAGGGATTGATCTTGAGAAGATGACGGATCGTTTGAACCACCTCAGGGACCCCAAATCCAACCCTAGAGCTCAGGCGAGCTCAAGATTTCAGGGATCCCAAATTGTCAAAAATCACGACTTAAGCAGGCTCCTTCCTTGATTTAAAGCTCGATTTTGAGCTCTATAAAAGCTCCCCTAGGTCCCAACGTCCTTTTGAGTCCGGTCTAGGCCAAAAACCCTCTTCACTTCCTCTGGCTGTCTCCAACCGCAACTTTGGCAAACTTCCTCAATCACTTTCTTGTGGCCACCCAACCATCAAATTGGGGGGCCCAAACTTCGCCTTAAGTTTCTCCACGTTTGGTAGGCCAAAGCTAGGGCATCTACACCCTCTCGTTGCGTCGTTTCCTCCCACCGGAGATATCATCATCCTCTACTCTGGCCATCACACTGGTGAGGAATTCCTCCCCCTTTCGTCTGTAGCTTAGGTTCCCTTACTCCCCCTCTCTCCCTAGCTTGGAATCCAACCCTCATCTACTCATTTCGACTGGTGAACAACTCGCTCCCCCCTCATCTTCTCCGGCTCCAGCGTAGCTCCGATGAGCTTGCCACGCCACCACAGGCCACCAAACCTCCCGTTATCACCTCCAGAAGCTCCAGCATACGCCTCCAACCAAAAGCCCTCATTTAATTTTGGGTTTCATCTGCTCTACCACTCCCCCACACAAAGTCATCGTCACCATCCACATCCGCCTCTGACCGACTTCCTCACATCACAAAAAGCCACGCAAATACTACCACCGTGTTCCTTAGGACATGGTGAACATCCTAATCATTTTAATTAGGCCAAAGGGCCATTTTTATGCATTTCAGGGTTCTTCGCTGGACCTCCGCCTCACACCACTCATCGTCTCGTCTGGTCATCAATCGCCACCAATACAACCTCCAGGCATTGCGAAACTGCTCCATGAAGTCACCTACAGCTTCAATTGAGGGAAGAAACCACACCAGCAGCTACAATCAAAGAAGCATCTATTTGCTACAACACGTAAGGAGAATGATGGAATTAGTCCCACCTCGTTCGCTATGAAATCCTAGCAGCACAAAAAAGGGAATTGTGTTGAGGGCTCTTTACCTCTACACACAGATGAGTGAGGTCCCTCACGCCCCACTCAACCCTCTCACTTCTCACCTGTGAACACTCCCTGCAGACCTAGACACTGTTCATGACCTGATAACTCGACACTATTTAAACCCATGTACTTGATTGAGGAAAGAGGAGAAATTTTGAGGGTGGGGCGTGATTTAGCCTCAGGGTGTGTGCACACATGCTTTAGGAAGCGTCCCTCTATGCCATATACTTAGCCATTTCAAAGGCTTTGCCTTGTGCTGCTGTTGCTGGGTGACTTTAAGTCATCTAGTTTGCTTGGTTGACGTTTGTTGTGGCTTGTTAATGGTACTATGGACTTATTTGGCTCTTGGCTGATGTGCATATTTGGGATAAGTGGTTCAAGACCTGCAGAGAAATTTGGCTGTAATCAACTTGAGATTATCCTTAGGATATGTGCTTAATTATGGGATTAAATTGGTGATTCAAATCACTATTTTTTAGTTTTATTCTTCTTTTTATCCCAGTGATTTTTGAGATACAATTTAGCCTATTATTGAATATATTTTGATTATTAATTTTCATTGCATATCTTTCTCATGCTTAATTATTATGCTCATTTATTTACCATGTCTTAAGTAGTGCATGAATTCTATATTTGCTCCCTACAAACGACCTTGGATTCATGTTTGATTTTTTAGCACTTATAAATTTTAAATGTTGTTGCAATTTTCGTCACTATACTACAGCGTGATATTTTTACGATGATTTTCATTGCTTTAACATCTAGGTAAGTTTAGTTGTATACCATATAAGAGCAGAAAGATCTCACTAACATGTCCCCAAACACGGATTACATGTAACAAGTAACATCCAAGTTGTGATCAAATCTTCAAGAACCCTCCTTGGTTCGGAACTTTACCGAACTAAGGACAATCAAGACTTATGGCATTTTATAAAGACAACACATCATTCATGTATGTGAGATAGACATACATTAACACATTGTACGTATGGTATGATCATAAGTCTTAAATGAACAGGTATATTAACATAATTTAACTTATCCTTTCAACCTATACCCTAAGGGTTATATTTCTTATTGTTTGTCCTCGGGTGCATCTAAGATTGTGCAAGTGTGGATATCAGCAAATTGCATAAATAAATACAAAAGAAGAAAACAACAACCATAGCATAAGTCAAATATTGTGTTATAAAAATTCATGACATTGTGTCATAACAGAAAGTAGTTCTACATAGTTCTCAAGACAATGTGACACTTCAAAAAGGAAGTATGCAAAAGCACAATAGATTAGATGTCACAAGACTTGGCTAATTCAGTAACTACTTTGGTTACCAAAAGAAGATTTACATTAACCATTTGAGCATGACCATTAACTATTAGTCAATAACCCAACCATTATTGATGGGGGATCAACATGTGTAAATGGACAAAAGATATCGACTCAAGTTGTTACCAACCTAATTGATTATATCAGCTCTACAACAAGTGCAGATGCTCCACCTCCACCATTGCAAATATTGACAACCCCATACATCCCAATTTTTGTCTTAGAACCTATTGATTGACAGGAAATATCCGAAAGCTTAGATATTCAACACCTTTGAAAGGCAAATAATTACATATTCCATAGGCATTATTTGGAAGGAATGGATATCTAATTGAAGAAAAAGTACAAAGTTAAGCCATATATTTTCTAGGAAAATGGTTTAGTGAGTACCAATAATTAAGCCTAAAAATATCAGAGTCCATAAAAGAATTTGAGTTTTAATTGAGGACATAGGAAGGCACATAACAAATTTAATTTTACATATGATATCTTAGGTGTGCAATCCAGGACATTTATCCATTTGCATTTCATCAAATGGTTGTTATATATATATTATTATAGTGATTAAAGGGACTAATACCTAGCCAAGTTAAATGGGACACCATATCTGATACTAGTGCATAAACAAGCTTCGGTAAACATACCCTCCAATATCATTATCTTAAAAGTTCAACCAAATGAAAATAGGATGCTATATAGCATCTCTAGTTAGTAAACATGGCATAGTGAAATAAAACACCACAAAACACTAGTAGAAGCACAGATGCACCCCTAATAGTGTTACCATGACTCAAGCTCCATTGCAACCTAGAGGGTGTCCTAGAGACATGGCTCCACCATGGACATCAACCTTTTCCTGCTAGAAACCAAGAGTGATGTAAAAGAGAGCTCATCTTGGAATTGGGAAAATTCACAGCCAAGTAAAATTTCAGACTTTTTTTTCTTTTTCCGTGTGTGTGTGTGTTGCATTGATGTAGAGAGGGTGTTTCTAAACAAGAATAACAAACAAAAAAGGCTACAATTATGCTTTTTGTAGGCTATGGAAATGCACATTTTAAACAAATATTGCAATAGATACACTGAAAAACTAAGGTGTTCAATAGTTAGTCTTCGGTGAAATGCTTTACAAAACATTATCCTTCTTCTTGAAAATAATAATATTATAATGCTTGATAAAGTGTAATACCCAACGAATAATTTTTCATACAAGTGAAACATTGGAAGAAAGTATCATAACATTGGAAGTACAAAATATTAGTAACAAGCATATAAATTGAAAAAAGAAAGAAGGTACTATACTTATTCCGATGGCCCCTACACCCGCTAGTATTCTTTGGCCTTTTGGTGACAACTTCCTGAAACCCTAAATTGTCCATTAATAGTACCTTGTCTTCCTACGCTTAGCACCTCTTCCAATATCTAAGTAATTATTACTAATTAATACTGGAGGGTATGGAAGAAGAGGTTGGTGTGCTCATGGGAAGAGATGGCTTTCCTCCTCCTTCGATTGGGTTGGTTCCACTGTGTGAACCCTTGTCTCTCTCCTTCCCCTTCTTCCTCCCCTTCCTCCTCCTTGTGACCATTGTCATCCTCTTTGTTTTCCCTCCACTCATCTTCCTGTGCACAGTTCAGGTCATTGATTTCTAGGCAAGAGATAATTATAAGAAGAAAGAACAATACCGTGGAAGGATGGGGTGTGGGAGGAACTCGTACACCACATCGTCCTTGGAGGCAAGGCGACGCTATGGTTTCATGGAGGTGGTGGTCTCAAGGGGAGGAGTGGAGGCACTGCTACCACTGCTGTTGTCGAGGAAGGGAGGCAATGTTCGGGGGAGGTGATGTCATTGAGGGAAGGTATGGTTGGGAGGAGGGATGGTGACACTGTCAGTGTAGGTGATGGGACTGTAAGTACGGGTTTTTGGAAAAAAATTGGATGGAGGTGAAGGAGGATTTTGTGGGGAATGAAAAACCACTTTTGTCATGGTTTTGAAACTGTGATGAAACTTTGATTGAAGGTTTTAGTCACCATGTTTAAACCCATCACCAAAAGTCAAAAATATAATTCAAATCTTACCCTTTTTTTTGCCACAATTTTTGGTGGAACCGTGACCAAATAGCCGTGACCAAAACCTATTTTTCTGGTACTGAAACCTAGGGGGATTGTTACAAATGTAATTGTCAAGGTCAAAAATTGCGTCTTTCTTGTAGACTTTTTGGTCCTTGATATTGAGGTACTCGAATCTTTGATTAATGCCCCTATCATCTTGGGGCAACATTTTCTGGCCACTGCAAAAGCTAATATTAACTATCATTTAGGGAAAATGGACATTACTTGTGCTGGCCACATGATTACTTTAGATATTTTTAAATCCTCCAGGAGATTCCCGGATAATGATAACTTTTTTTAGTACTCAGATACTGAAATATCCAATTTGGTGGAGGAAACAATGTTGATAGATTCTCTTACTGACCACAATTTTTTCGATGTTTCTGACTCTGAATTAATGGTCAACGAACTCGTAGACTTGGAGCCTTGTCTTCACTTAAAATATTTTCCTAAGTTATCACCACTCCCACCCATACTAACTTCACCCACCCTTCATGACACTGATTTTTCTCCCACTCCCTTCCCCTTGGACCTACCACCTGACCCACCCAAATTTGGCTTTCATCATGAACTCAAACCAGGGCTAGACTTAGGTCATTCTTTCATTTTTCCATCTCATTTTGATCCCCATATTTATACCACTCATCCTTTTGGGGATCCAGAGGAAGTCATCTTTCTTGAGGGCATTCACGTGTCCAATTTCTTACATGATAGTCCGTCTTCCATGCATCCATTCATGCTCGACTGAATGGAGTAAAAGATAGCATTGGATGGGAAGTAACCCATCATTTTTCTCGCTTCCTTTTGTCTTTCTTTTCCCAGGTTTTGATCATCCTGAACCCGATCACCTATCACTAAGGTGATTTCTTTTCCCTCCTAATGCAAGAGGACATTGCATATCATAAGCATGGGGGGTTGTTTTTAAATTTTGAAGATCGATTTAGGATTTTCAAAACCTAAAAATATTCAATTTTTCTTTTGCATCCATCTTCATAATAGAAAAATCATAAAAGTTTTTGAGGAAAATTTTGAAAATCGAGACGAAGGATGAATATTCATTTTAAGGTACATTGGGATTTAATCTTTAACAAACTAGAGACTAGGAGCAGATTTGATTGTTAGAATTTTTGGGTCTATTTTTTAGACTAGATCAAGTATCCTTTTCTAAATTTTGCTTGAACTCATGATGATTCAGGTGACTTGATCTCTTTTTGAGACTTGGTAATTATTTGGCTTAATTTCTGACCTAAAAACTTGCACCTCTTAAGAAATTCTTGTGTCAAATTTCACACACAAAGTTAACACCTAAAAGTAATGAGAAAAATTAGAAAAGCCCCATTTTAGTCTTAGTGAAATCTAAGGCAAATGATTGGTTTGAGTTCCCACCACCTTTGAGAAAAATTCCTCCTTTGAGGATGCGATGTCAACACGTTATCACCTCAGCGTTGCTCTATATCTATATTTCATATCTTTAGACGGAGCATTAAGGCACATTTTGCAGCTCAAGTGTCTTGGATGGTGCCCTACCCATAGCATTGAAGCAAGAGCTTGAGTTCGCTTGGAGTGGCCCTTTACACCGCATTGTGTTTCGGGGTTGTGAGCTCTTGGGGTGTTGCCTTGGATAGTACTATCTAGAAGTGCTAGCACTAAAGCCCCCTCAAGGATTAGTAATGTGAATGATGATCTCGACACATCTATTATAGGATTAAGCTAGAAATAAGCATAGGGGAGACAAAAAGAAAAGTTTCAAAGACGTGACCTTATAAATATCCTTATAAATGTTTGCATTCACAAAGTAGTGACACAGGTTTTAAAAGTTATGCAAGTTGCGAGTTAGATTCAAGAGGCAAGGAAATCCTAACTGCAAAACAATTTTGGGTCATTTGAATTAACAAAGAGTTAACTTGTGAATTTTTGAAAGATAGATTAATCCCAATTCATCTAACTCTTGGATCTAAAAATAAATCTCGATGTTTTATCTTTAACAAGTCACGTACCTTTCATACTTTCAATCAACCAAAGTCTTGTAATCTTCTCCTCAAAAGTAAAAAAAAAATTAGTCTTTCCCAAAAATCCATTTTGCGAAAATAGTTTTACTAAGAGACTCGCAAAAGATAAGCATGTGGGTGTGATAAATGCCAATTTATCATCATTCTTATGCCCTAAACTAATCTATCACTTAGGGTTTTAACTCCGCAAATAGATTTTTGGGTTGCATTTAGGCATTCGCTTAGGATAGTCATGCATTGCTTTTTGTTATTTTTTTTTATGTGTTTATTTGAGTGTCAGGGATAGGTAGAAGTCAGATCCCACAAACCTTGGAACTCAGGAAGGTAGAAGATGAAGGAGAAGCTCACATAAGCTAGATCTCAACTGGATCCAACTTGTCTTAGCTGGATCCCAGCTCCCTCTAACCGGATCAACACATCCTTAGCTCCATTCATCTCATCTCAGCTGAATGGTAGCTCAAGCTAGTTCACCTTAGCTCCATTCAGCTCACCTTAGTTGGATGGCAGCTCAAACTAACTCAAGACAATTGATCCCAGCTTCATTTTAGCTCCTCCAGCTCAAAACAGTTCATTGGAAGCTTTACCTGACGAGGACTAGCTACTGCCATCAACCAGCTAAGCCTTATCATCTAAGGAAGTCCTCAACTAGCTCAGGTTAGCTCAAGTCCAACTCCTAGAGACTCAACTCAACTCAACTTAGTTGAGCATAGCTACCTAACCTTAGCTAGCTACTTCAACTAGCTAGGTAGTCTTTGGGAAGACTTGACCCAACTCACCTCAACTCACATCAGTAGAACCCAGCTCATCTTAGCTTGGCTTAGCAGCTAGCAAAGAACTAGCTAGCTAAGCTAGCTAAAGAGCTAACATGTAGCTCTCTTCAGTAGTCATCAACTCTAGTGCAGCTCAAATGCAGCTCAATTCAGCTCTCCCTCAGCTCCTCCTCAGCAGAACATCTCCTCCTCTACTCATCTACTTGCTACGCTAACTTAGCTAGCTTAGCTTAGCCCCAGACTACCTCCTCTCTACTTCACCTCAGCTCCAACACTACTACCCTAAGCTAGCTTAGCTACCTACCCCCACTCCAACATGGCACCAAAATTGGAATTCAATCCACTAATCAAATATAGCTGATGAGCACAATAATCAACAATCACAAGAGAAATATATGCAATGAATAATCAATCAAAAATATATTCAATAAGTATCCAAATTGTATCTCAAGTTCAATAGGCAAAAATATAATGAAGAACCTAAAAATTGGCAATTGAAATGACCAATTAAGCCATTAACACTTAGGTTCAATTCCCAACTCAATATCAGATCAATATCTCAAAGGGCATCAGATGCTTTGATTAAATGGTCAATTCAAGCAACTAGATGGTCTTAAACATTTAATTCCAAAGACTTCAGACATCTCATCAAACCCACGGACGGCTTAACTGTTTCAACTCAAACCTCCTTCACAAAATTTGCCTAAGTCTTTGGGCATAGATCTGTTAATAAGGTTTCGTCGAGTGTTAAATATATGCATTGTAGTATAGTCGACGAAATCTGACAACAAACATTTAAATTTATTACTCAGAATCACAAAAGTCTAAGGTCGATCATAGAGAGCAAATATGGAATTCATTCATTAATCTCAATTCAGAATTAATGAGCACAATTAATTGAGCATCAAAATAGATATTCAATGAATTATTTACTCAAAAATGTATTCACTAAGAAGCAATAGTATCTTAAACTCTAATTGGAAAAAAAAGAAATAGAAATCCTAAAAAGAATGGTGATTTAAATCATCATATATGTTCTCATTTTAAGCACATTCCAACCATCAGATTATTTCAAATGAATGCATAGTGGTCGTAAATCACTCAAGTTCCAAGTGATGCCACAGTATCAAATGCCAATGCCTTATCAAACGAAGGCTTTCTCTTTCAGACGATTTAACAGTGCAAGGCTAAGGCTCTCCAAGAGCCTTTCTTCTTCTTCTAAGCCTTCCCTTCTTTTCTTCTTCTCTAAGCCCACTCCTTCCTTCTCAAGCACAAGCATGGTCCTTCTTCTTCATAGGCTAAGTGTTGCCTCTCTCTTCCTTCAGTATAGTGCTTAGCACAGCAAAACCCACCCCCTCTCTCTTACAAATCCCTCCTCTTTTCCTTCTCTCAATGACCAGGGTTTAGTCGGGTAACCAGTCGGGTTATTGGGTCAAGAACAGTGTCTAGGCCTACAGGTGAATGTCGTATGTGAGGAGTAGATAGGCGAGTAAACGGGTAGGTGGGTGAGTGCGTGGAGGGACCAACCCTTTGTGATCTTGGGTGAACAGCACTCTTCACAAAATCAACTTATGTGTGCTTGGTTGCTTATCAATTCATGATGTGGGACTATGATATGTAGCTTGTTCACTCGCGTATCAGCCGAAGGTGAAGCTGCTCGATTGCAACTACTGAGGGTCTCACATTTTCAACTGGTGTTGCATGTGGCTACACAGATGCAGTCCGTGCCTCCTGCAAGTGGAATCAGGCCTTGAGCATGTTGGAGGACTGCAGACTTGGCCGGAAATGATAGCGGGGATGGCAGTGGATGGCGGATACTTGAAACATGAGATAAGGCCTCACGGCCAGGTTAAAACATCTCAGGATGTTCGCCAAGTGAAGGTGAAGGTGGTCGTGGTGCTTGCACGGCGTGGGAGTGGGTGTGGAGGTCGAGTGAAGTCAGGGAAGGTGAGTGGAGAAGGTTGAGTTCGATGGAGCGATTCAATGGGTTTTCGGTGAAATTAAGTGAGGGTTTTGTGCAAATGGACGAGGCGGAGCTTTTGGAGGTGGAGCGGGTGCCTTTGGAGGCTTGTGGAGTGCAGATGGTCATGTCGGAGATATGTCGGATGTGGGAAAGATGGAGGGCGAACGACTGCATTGTTGGTCGAAATAGAGAAGAAATGAGCTAGGGAGATTAAGAAGGTGAAGAGGGAGAGGATAATGCCTAATTAGCGGATGGTCGAGTGTGTTTCGCATGTTAGAAATTGGGGTTACGAGTAACCTGTCGCCATAGTTGCAAAACACATCGATCAGATAAAATTTATATCGAAACTCCAAGGGAGTCCCGAGTCAAGCACAACGAGGCGATGTTTACTTTATGTAAAAACCGCACTTTGATTCGTTTCCTTTTGGTATTTTGGGGTTTTGTTATTTTTTTGTATTCTTGTAAGAAGAAACAAGCAAACGTATCACAAGATAGAGATATGGAACGAAAATGGTATATATATCAATCCAATGTCCACTACAATCTACTATGAAAGCATTGAAAGAGAAGGGAGTGAGAGGAAATCTCCTAAATCAGCTGTTCGACGAGATGATGGTGCCTGGCGGAAGCTCGGACGAAGGAGGTGAGGAGCGGGACGATGGAGGTGAGATGCAGGAGGACGTCGGGTTGAGGAAAGCTTCGACGTGGCTCTAGAATGGAGGTGAGAAGATGGAGGTGATCTGCTACCAGAATGGAGGTGGGAGGATGGCTCCAAGGTGACCTTTTAATGGGGACGGGAAGTTGGAGGAATATTTGGTGGGGCAGAGGTTCACTACACTAATAGGTGCCTTGGGAGCTTCAGAACAAGCTCTAACAGAGTGTTGGTAGGCTTACTAGAGATTGGGAGTAGGTGGGAGTAGAGTAGGTAGAGATGGCCTAGAAGGGAGGGGGTGTAGGTCCTTTTATAGAGGAGAAGAGGCAAAAATAGGTATGGGACCATTAGTGACATCCAGGCTGTTGCTGGAAACGTTGCTGTAGACAACCCACCTCCACTCAAGCCCTTAGCTGGCTCTACTGGCTTGCAATGAAATAGCGATGGCTATAAGTGTCACTATAGGTCAGCCCAGCTGTCGCTGAAAGCTGGCGCCAACCTCACTTGCGCCCATGCTACGCTGCCCCGCTTATCACACACGTTGACCACACACGCCCTGTTGTGTGTGCGCTTGCTTTGCACTGGCGTGCGCGTGCATGTGTGCGTTGCCATGCACTGGTGCTTTGCATGCGCTACCGCTACTGCTGCCATGTGCCCTCCCAAATTGCAAATTAGAGGGGCTGCAGGGATTCGAACTCGTGCCCTCCCTTTGCAATCCGGCGCTCTAACCATTGCGCCATACCTTCCCTTGTGTCATGAGGAGCGGCTTGGTGCAATCGCTTCCCAGCCATTGGATCTTGGTCCAACAGCTAGGATTCAAGGGCACGGATGAAGAAGGAATTGGGCGGTGCTACTGGCTGGTTTTGGGTGGCCTGGATGGTGCCATGTGGCACCATCTGGGTCATCCATCTTCTTCTTCTTGTAGGGGGTGCCACGATGCTCAGATCGAGATGATTTTTAAGATGTCGAACTGCGTTGTCGCTCCAGATCCATCCGTACAGTCGGATTTTCCATCCGAAACTCATATGGATGTTGCATTGCCCCCCTGGCCATATAAAATGAAGGAATTAATATACAAAACATACAACTATCCTAAATGGCATGCAATGGATGTTATGCAATATTTATAACATGATATGCAATGCTAAGCCTCGGAACTATCATAAATATGCAATTTATCATGAATTTTTGTGTGTTCATCATACCCCCATTCTTACTTTTTGCTAGTCCCTAGCAAAATTAACCTAAATGCTATGTAAAAAAGTAGAATCAGGGTTCGAGTAATTAGGCAAAATTCATTGATTGCTTTAAAAAATCTCAACCCCAAGACCTAATTACAAAAACTCAACAGTGCCCGGGTGTCTGCCAGAATGCAGGTCATCTAAGCGGTTGCCTTATTTGAGAAGAGAAGATAAAAAAAAAATTCTCATTTTTCTTCATTTCTATTTTTTTGTACTTTTGGAGTTTGAGAGTTTCGGGATAACTTTTTACGGCTACTCGACCCGCCCAAGACTCGGAAAGGACTCTAAATGCTAAGCATCCTGTGAAAAATAGTGAAAGACTCATTAGGCGGCGGTTAAAATGGACTTCGGATTTCTACGACCCTAGGTGACCTTGCCTAAAGGTTTATCTTTACAATTGGTAGCTTTCTCCCTACTTTCTTTTATATGGGGTCAACACAAGGGTGAACCCAGTGTATATCTCCCCGATTTATTCTACTTCCCTGCTTCTTCCCTAAGTGTTTTGGGAATTATTATGCATTTTTTTATTGTGAGTTGGGTTCTGGACAACCGACCGATGAGCTGTTACCACCGACAACTTGCCAGCCAAACTCGTGTGGTAAAGTGTGGTTTCATTTATTTATTTTTATTTTCTCCTTTTTCTTTTCTTTTCTTTTTAAGTAGGTGGCTTTCCTGATCTAAGATTTACCTAAAAGCAGTACAACGAAAACGGTCTTGTGGCTAGGCTCTAGACAACCGGCCGATGAGCTGTTACCACTGACAACTTGCCAGCCATACCACCCAAGTTGGTCCATTAACTACCCAATTTCTGAGAAACCACCGGAAAGTGAGTCAGTGCAAAAAATGCATGTACATGCTTAGGCTTAAAGTCCCCCGAAATCAGAGGGCAGGTTAATAAGTCATATACTTATCATCCCAAATTATTTACCAAATTAAATTTTAATTGGCGAGTACTCGAGACTAAATCCACATTCGAGTGGACACCTAGGCTAATTAAGCCTGAGGACCTGAATAGTTTAAGTATTCAGGTCTCAAAGTATCAATTCCTAAAGTTTACAACTCCTAATGCCTAAGTTCTCGTCTCCTAATTCTGATTTCTTTTTTATCTTTTTCAAATTTTCATTTATTTATTTATTTATTATTATTTTTTAATTTTTTTAACAAGAATCAAATAATAGGAAATCACTGTTACAGCTGACAAAATGGTTATAAAATATGTCTACCCCCCCATGCTTAGCTATTGCAATGTCCTCATTGTGAAAAAAATGAAAGCATGCAGGAGAGTAGAAGTGGAAGAATAGCACCTGGTTTCCGTGAGACTCTGGTCAGCTTGGAACAATCTTTACATGTGCTGAGTTTAGTGCCTTCAGCTGGGCGATGATCAACCCGCGGTGGTTACAACAAGGTAAGAGCAACCTTGTCCGAGATGGATTCAGGGAGCACATGGTTAATAAAGGGTTTGAGATGTTGTCCATTGACCTTAAAAATATTACCCATCTTTGGGTCAGAGATTTTGACGACCTCGTTAGGGAAAATTCTCTGAATAATGAACGGGCCGCCCCACTTTGACCTGAGTTTACTAGGGAAAAGCTTCAATCGAGAATCAAAAAGCCAAACCTTCTGGTTCGGCTCAAAGCTCTTACATGAAATCATCTGGTCATGGAGAGCATTGGTCCTTGCCTTATAGATTCTGCTGTTTTCATAAGCATCATTTCGAAGATTCTCCAACTCAGATAGTTGGAGTTTCCTGGTTTCCCTGGCCAACTCAAGGTCCACAGTACATTTCTTGATGGCCAAAAATGCCCGGTGTTCAAGTTCTACGGGTAAGTGACACGCCTTCCCAAACACCAGACAAAACGAAGACATACTGATAGGCATTTTGTACGCCGTATGGTAAGCCCAAAGAGCATTATCTAGCTTTTGGGTCCAGCCCTTCCAATCAGGCCTAATGGTTTTCTGCAAAATGTTCTTGATCTCTCGATTGGAGACCTCGACCTGTCCGTTCGTCTGAGGGTGGTAAGGTGTGGAAATTCGATGGCTCACCCCATATTTTCCTAGTAAATTCCGAAACTAGGCATGAGTGAAATGTGTGCCACGATCACTGATAATTGCCCTAGGAACCTCGAACCGACTAAAGATATTTCTCTTCACAAAATCGATGACCACCTTGTGGTCATTGGTCTAGGTGGGAATTGCCTCAATCCACTTGGACAATTAATCAACGGCGACTAGAATATACTGGTGTCCAAATGAAGGGGGGACGGGTCTTGATTGCGCAGCAATCATAGGTCTTAATTGACCTAAATTAGGCAAGGACTTAGCATAAATTAGGGTAATTTATGCATGCATAAGCATTATCTGCATCTTTACTGCTTTCTTTTAGCTATGCATAAAATAATACTATAATGTGCTGATTAGGTGCATTATGTCAATTACAGGTAATAAGTTGGATCTGAAGCTGGATTAGGAATAATGGGTGTTGCAGCAGAGTTGGAGCAGAAGACTTAGATTAGATGTAGTAGATAATAATGTAAGGGAGTTAAGGTATGCTACTCTATTAAGTAAGAATAAAGTAGTAAAATGTGAAGAACTTAGGTCCATCCTAGCCCTAGGATAGCCTAGAGACTTCCCCAAGCCCTAGCCACCCTTAGATTAGGTCACCACAGCCTAGGAAACCTTAAAACCCTAATTCCAACCTTTATCTGGACGTCCAGATGAGTTATAGGACATCCAGAACCCTTAGCCAACTCCCGCACACCTTAAACCCACTTCTGCAGTGTTATTGGATGTCCAGACAGTTGGTCAGATGTCCAATTTCTACAGAATACCCAAGATAGAACCTTGAATTCTTCCTAACTCTGATTGGACATCTAGACAACAAGTCTGGACTTCTGAGTTTTGAGTATATGACGTTTGATTCTATTCTTGGACATCTGGAATTGCTCTCCAGTTCCTATTTTGAGATTCAAGCCTTGATCTTGGATCTCTAGCTCCCTAAACCCAATTCCAACCCCATAGGAACCTAAATTAAGGTACCCTAACCCTAGTACACCACCTCTAGACCTCCCTAAGGACATAATTAGGTCCTCACTAAACCTAATTGACTTTGATCATAGTCAATTACCATTACCTAAGTCAATTGGACTCATAGGGTCCAATTGAGCTTAGATCTCAACCCACATAAGTCCAATTGGACTCAGTGAGAGTCCAATTGACCTAAGTCAAACCTAATTGTGTTATTTCACTCTGAATTAGGTTCACACTCATTCAATTAAACTTGTGTTAAGTTTAATTGCAATTCCGCCTTAGTAATTATGGTTTGCAACCCTAATTTACGGCCAACACCTACCTAAATCCCTTAGGACCTAGTCAAGACCACTTAGAAACATAGGGCACATCCATGCACTCACACACACACACACTCACCCACACAAACCCATCTAGAGTTCTCTAGAACTCTCTTCAAAGTGGCGCCACTCTTGGTTGCCAAATTTATCAACCAAGAGCCATTCAATTCTTAGATCCACTTTTTATGGATCTAAGAACCACCATGGCTGGCCACTTATGGGGCTCCCTCTAGAGAGTTCCACACTTCTCTAGAGAGTCTCCCTTAGTTCTATAAAAAGACCTAAGGGGTGGCCATTTGCACCCATCCCATTCTTGGCACTCATCCATCTAGGTTAGCAACACTCACATCCATTCCACCTCCTTGAGGAGCACCACCATGGCTGCCACCATCTCCATGCCAGGATGCTGGATCATCTCCCCAACCTCTCCCCAAGGGCCGGCCTAAGCACCATTGGCCGCCCCTCCTCCTCTCAACCATTCAGAGGCCATCGGAGCCCACCTTCGAATGCCCTTATTTTCTGGTAGATTAGTAGCTAGTTGTTCATATTTACATGCTTTCATTTACTGCTTAGTAGTGTAGCTCTTATTCTCCCCTAATGATGAATGCAAAATCCCCCCATCAATTCCTGTATGCAATCAATTTCTGTTAGTTAGATTTATAATTTCAAGCTTTCCGTTATAAGCTTTCCTCTAAATTCCATGTTGCAAACATCCTCCTGAATGAATGAATAAATGATATATTTTTTTATATACATATCTCTATGTTGAAAATCACCATGACCTTATTGGTTGCAATCTATTTCATATGATTCAAGTTGCCTACTTTTCATTTATATATATTGCAACAAGTATGTGGGTTTCAGAAAATATAGAAGATTTAACTATAAATGCATTTTCCGTAAACAACTACCATATAACTAGAATTGTGCGCACCGAAACTCATACTTTCACCTTCGTTATCTATCTAATACATGGGCATATAATCAAAGTTAACAATAGAAGTGGCAAAACTCTAATCTAAAGATTGAAAACTGGCTTGCGATTCTAAATAAGTAGAGAAATAAAAGATCGATTTCAGATTTGAATAAACGCCTCCTAGAGACGATCGACCGGGACTCAAAGTCTCATTATCTTTAGGGACTATTTTTATTTGATCGTATTGCGCACTATACTATGACTCTTTTCTTATCAAAAATGCACTTTACGAGGCACAACAAATGGTGCCATTGCCAGGGAGGCAATGTCATTTTTTTTTATTTCGATCTTTTAAACTATCACTAGCAAATCTTCCTCTACTTTGTTTTTGGATGTGAAGGACAACAAAGGAAAAACAGGATCTGCACACACAACGGGCATGGAAAAACTTCTAGGTGCACATCACATCTTCTTTAGGCTAGGGTTTTCCTTTGAACCCTAGGTTAGATTTACTTCTAGAAATCTCTTTTGAAAAAAAAAAGCTTATTCATTTTCGTAAAAAAAAAATCAAAGAAAAAAAGAATATCTAGGTAGTTAGATTAGGTTTCTTTTTGAATCTTAAGTTAGTTTGAAAAAGCAAAAAAAAATTTGAAAATCCTTTGAAAAAAAAAAATCCTTCTTGAAAAAAAAAATTCAAAAGTTTTTGAAAAAAAAGTGTTTTGGGGAAAGTTTGAATTTCAAATTCAAACACCCTTTCAAAAGCTTCTCCACCACCCTTTGATTTTCGGCTAGATTTCATATTTCAATTTAAAAATTCAATTGCCGAAAAACTAGTGAACAAAAATATCTGAAATTCGGGCTAGACCTTCATTTTCAAATCATCTTTCAAACGACACTGTCCTTTTGAAAGAAAGTTCTAAGTATAAAATTTTTAAAAATTCACGAAGTGCAAGAGGGTGATTTAAGATTTTTCAAAATTCAAAAAGCAATTTCGAGCAATCCAAGTATCCCTTTTGACTAAAAATGGTGGGGTTTGAATGTTGATCTCATTGGATTTATTTTCCATATTTTTCCCAAATTTTTTAAAGTCATTTGATACTATTTCAAAGCAAAAAACCATCCAGGGGTCAAAATTCCAGATCTGACCCCTAACATTCAAAAATCTCTAAAAATTTGGTTGAAACAATAAAAATTACAAAAAAAATTCTTTGAAAAGATAATTGAAAAAGGAATCTACCTGCCAAATTTCAAGTTAATTGGATTTCAATTTTTGTCAGAGAGCTAATTATATTTTTTATGGCCCGTTGAAGAAGAAATAAAAAACAAAAGAACAAAACCCTAGAATTGCATGAACCCTAGGTTACACCTTTAGGGTTACAATTTAGAGACCACATTTGGGCTAACCTAGACTTAGTCAAGTCTAGTACTTAGCTGGTGAGCTTGGTCACCTTGTGGGCCACTCACCAAAAAACCCCAACTGAAGAAGAATGTGCTAAAATCAATTCTAAAACACGAAATCAACCCGAATTTCTTGTTGTACTATTGGATGCTTTCAACCTCTTACCGGGTTGGCCGAGAGGCGGGAATCACTTTCAGTCAGTTGTATGATGAATTTTCTTCATGAATTAGAACTTAAAACGAAAAATCTGGTCAAAAGATCATAAGGACCATCTGATTGACAGGGCCTTAGCCTTGTCTGGCTTGGCTACACTAACCCAGGGGTTGGGTGGTGTATGTAAGGAAGGAGGTCACTTAGACCTCAATTGGTTGGACCTTGGGAGCCGCTCCCAAGGAGGTGGGTTACCTCGCCAGGACCTACTTCTCCCCCCACTTCTTCTACTCCCGTAGCCACAATGGCTAATCTTAGACCTGGACCTAGACCGGGTCAGGATATTGATAATCTGGACCCGATGGCTCGTCTGGAAGCCTGGGTGGTTGAATCTGACGAGCGGCATCGGTAGAGCATGGACCGCATTTTGACGACGCTTGACAGAATGTAGCATCCAGCGCAAGGAGAACAACTGTAGGATTTCTATGATCCAGTCGCACCAATCGTCAGACCTTTAGTTAGGATTCCCGCAGGTAGAGATGCGTTTGAGCTCAAGCCCAATGTGATCGATTTGATCAGCACTCACTTTTATGGAAACTCAATCGAAGATCCGTTCCAGCACTTAGCGGACATGAGTCAACTCACAGAAGCGATTCGACCTAGGAATATTGATCTTGGGATTGTTCTAATGAAGCTTTTCCCAATTTCTCTGAGGGACAAAGCTTCATACTGGTTCAAGACCATTGGGAAGCTAATTGGAACCTGGTCGAAATTACGACGTGAATTCCTGCAAAAGTTCTTCCCAATTGGTCGAACAAACGCGATGAGGCACACAATCATGACTTTCTCCCAAGGAGCTGGGGAGAAGTTGCATGAAGCCTAGGACCGATTTCACGACCTTCTCCAGAAATGCCCGCACCATGGTATACCCAGATGGCACCTAGCTCAGATCTTTTACCATGGGCTGGATGACACACATTGGTATCTGGCCGATGCATCTAGTGGCGGGAATTTCCTCGTGAAATACGAGAACAACGCATTTGAGCTGTTTGAATCTTTAGCAGAGAATTTGATGAATGCCACGTCCATGAACTAGTTCCAGTAGCCTAGTCAGCAGCGGGTTGGTGTCCATGAGGCTCACACTGAGTCTATTCGAGCCGACATGGATATCATTGTCAAGCAACTGGATAGAATAAACCTGATTTAGAAAAAGATTGACCAAATTAGTCAGGGTCAATCTGACCTGAACTCTGATGCTCCAAGACCCTCCTATGCACCCTGAGCCCCACCTGCTCAAGTTAATCTACTCACTCGGGATGCATCTTCTGCTCATTTATGAGATCCCACATATCAGGATCCCGTAAACAATCTAGATCTGGCACCTTACGACTAGGGTTACGCACCACCTGTAGATTATAATACATATTCCCTTGATGGATATACGTCTCAGACATCTTCGGCGTAGGAGGACGTCAGTGCTATCCAAGGATACAGCCGTAATAACCCGTATTCAGAGACATATAACCCTGGTTGGCTCCAGCATCCGAACTTCTCTTGGTCTGGTAATTCACAGAGACCACATCAAGATCCACACTACCAGACCAAGCAATATGGGAATGCGCAAAACACATATGCTAGGCAGCAGCCATTCCCGTATCAGCAGCAGCAACCCCATTCTATATACCATCCATTGCACGAAACTGCCAGTCACCCTCCAAAGCAGGCTGACCCTCTAGAGGCACTGAAAGAGGAGCTACAAGAATCGATGAGGAAATCTACACAGGATAGCTTGCAGATAATGAAGGTGATGGCTAACCAGATACAAACTATACGGAACATGCAAAACCAGCTGTTGCAGGAGCATAAGACTCAGGGAGCCTTACCCTCCCAACCTATCCCAAACCCTCGATATGTGCAGAACCAAGGTGCCCTGCCTAGGTTTCAAGCACCACAGGCACAGGCATACATCATATTACAGGTGCCTCCTGCACCACCTGGTTATGCTCAAGGCCAGCTGCTTTTGTACAAGCCCGCATACTCTGCCCCTTCCGCTCCCCCACTAGCTCATGGACAGCAAGCCGATGCAAATGCTATCTCTTTGAGGAGCGGAAGGAAGACATTCGACCCATCACATAAGCAGGCGGGTCTCAATTTTTCTCACCCTTCGCTGCAGGTGGGTTCGACTCCTTCATCTCAGGAGCCACCTACGGTAGATAAGGGTAAGAGGCCACTTGACCCTAAGATTCTCGTCCCTTTTCCTGAGGCTCTGACGCAAAATGTAGTACGAAAGAAGGACACATGGAATTTTGAGGACCTAAAGTCAATGCTCAAGGAAGTACATATTTAGGTCCCCCTCCTCGAAGCAATTGATCACATCCCCGTTGTCGCTAGGTTCTTCAAGGACTATTGTACCCTGAAGCGACAGCCTAGAATTGGACAACAGGCGATACTGTCAAAAGAGGCTAGCGCCGTAATTCTAGCCAACTTGCCACCGGAAAAGAAAGACCCTGGTACCCCACTCATATCCTGCTTCTTGCAGGATTCTCCATTTGATCGGGCCCTTCTAGATTTGGGTTCATCCATCAACCTAACTCCCACTGCCATATTTAATCGATTTTAATTTAGGGAGTTAAAGCCCACCTCGATCACGATTCAGCTACCTGATAGATCAGTAAAAACACCGAAGGGGATGGATGAGAATGTGATAGTAAAAGTCCACAAATTCTGCTTTCCCACAGACTTTTCATTCTCGATATGGAAGTTCCTCCTCATCTCCGAGATGCACTAATTATTTTGGGTCCCCCATTTCTAGCGACAGCCCAAGAAAGCATTGATTGTCCATCCGGGTGTATCGAGATAGCCCTAGGTGATGAGCGACTTCGACTTGACATATTCAGGGCATCAAGGAATTTTGACTGTGATCTCATAGAGGAGGATGGTGAAGACAAAGATTCGGCATACTGTGGTAACATTGGGCTCCTTTGTGACGACCTAATGTCTCATTCGTCTGCACTATCAGGGTTCTTGGACCTCGATCCACAAGGGACTGAGACCACTACACTGCACATATCTCCCCAAGGATCTGACTGTTTAGTGTGTGCTTCTGACTATAGTACCCCTGAATCTAGCTATCCTGATCCGCACACTACTGAATCACCCCTATTGTTGCAGGAAGACGTGACCATAGCTAACGGGTTTCCCATTAACGCAGTCACAACCGATTATTTCATAGGAGGCAAATCAGCAAGAATTCACATGCATACGAATCAACAGGTTCCCACCCTCAAGTTTGCTCCTCCCACTCCCATTTCTGACTCTGATCCACCCGTGATTGAATTGAAGCCCTTACCTGACTCACTTAAATATGTGTTCTTGGGCAAAAGTGAGACACACCCAATCATTATTAATGCCCACTTAACCCAAGAATAGGAGCATCAATTGATTTCCACGCTACAAGGCCATAGGGCTGCTATAAGGTGGAGCATTGCTGATCTCCATGGTATTCGCCCCTCACATTGCACTCATTACATTTACACAGATGAGGGGGTGAAACCTTCGAGACAACCTCAAAGATGACTTAACCCTAACATGCTAGAGGTTGTTAAGAAGGAGATCATCAAATGGCTGGATGCAGGTATTGTATACCCAATCTCTAGCAGCTAGTGGGTGAGTCTGATCCAGACAGTGACCAAGAAAGTAGGACTCACTGTTGTGACAAACGATAAGGGCGAATCCATCCCGACCCGCACTGCAACATCTTGGCGGGTCTATGTCGACTATAGGAAACTGAACATGGCTACCCAGAAGGATCACTTTCCTTTGCCTTTCATTGATCAGATTTTGGAACAGTTAGCCAGACGTAGTTTCTTTTGCTTTCTGGATGGATACTCCAGGTATAATCAAGTAGAGATTAGCCCGGAAGATCAAGACAAGACCACATTCACATGCCCCTTTGGAACATTCACTTTCAAGCGGATGCCCTTTGGCCTCTGCAACGCACCAGCACATTTTAGCGTTGTATGATGGCCATCTTCTTTGACATGATTGGGGACTATGTGGAGGTGTTCGTGGATGACTTCTCCATTCGCGGAGATGATTTCGCATCTTGTCTTGATAACCTCACCAAGATCCTGAAATGGTGTATTGAGGTAAATCTAGTACTATCCTGGGAGAAAAGTGATTTCATGGTGAGGGATGGCATAGTACTAGGGCACAGGATCTCTAAAAATGGACTTGAGGTCGATCGAGCTAAATCTGAGATTATTTCCCACTTACCGCCACCTAGCTCGGTCAAGCAGATCAGATCATTCTTGGGTCACGTCGGCTTCTATCAGAGATTTATACGCGATTTCTCAAAAATTGCATGACCTTTGATGAATCTCCTTATTGTTGATGTCCCATTTGAATTTGACACCTCGTGTCTCAGCACCTTCGAGACTTTACGAACCATTGTCTCTGATTCTCTGATTCTCCAACCACCCGACTGGTCGGTTGATTTCGAGATGCTATGTGACGCTTCTGACTTTGTCGTCGGTGTTGTTTTAGGCTAGCATCGGGAAAAACAACCATTTGTCATATACTATGCTAGCAAGATGCTGGACAAGGCTCAACACAATTACACTGTCATAGAAAAATAACTGCTAGCAGTAGTATTAGGGTTGGAGAAATTCAGATCTTACTTATTAGGGTCCAAAGTCATCATCTTCACTGACCACTCCACCCTCCCACATTTGTTAGCAAAGAAGGATGCCAAACCATGGCTCATTAGATGGATCCTTCTATTGCAAGAATTTGATATTGAAATCCGCGACAAAGGCAGAAAATAGAATGTTGTGGAGGATCACCTATCCAGACTGGACCCAGGTCACATTCCTTATTCCCTGCCTATCCACGAGCAATTTTCGGATGAATCTCTTTTGGCAGTTCACTCTGCTGAGTTCCCCTAGTACGCGGATATTGCAAACTACCTTGCTGCAGGCAAGATTCCCGCAAACCTATCCAAGGACCAGAAACTCAAATTCATTGCGGAGGCCAAATTCTACCTCTGGGATGACCCACTGCTCTTCCACATTAGAGCGGATCAGATTATTCAAAGATGCATCCCAAATTCTGAGATCCCCAGTGTGTTATCTTTTTGCCACAATGATGCTTGTGGTGGTCATTTCTCGAGATGGAAAGTCACTGCAAAAATCTTGCAGTCGGGATTTTTCTAGCCAACCATTTTCAGAGATACACACAAATACGCCCAACACTGCAAACGATGCCAGTCGATCAATTCTATGACCAGGAGAGACATGATGCCACTCCAGCCCATCATGGTCGTAGAAGTGTTCAACATCTAGGGCATTGCTTTTATGGGCCCTTTTCCAAACTCGCATGGCTTCGAGTACATATTACTAGCCATTGACTATGTCTCGAAGTGGGTCGAGGCCATCCCGACGAGACAAGCTGATCATAAGACCGTCATTTCTTTCGTATGACAGTACATCTTCGCGAGATTCGGAGTACCCCATGCTCTAATTAGCGACGAGGGAAGCCACTTCATCCACGCCCACTTCAGGTCATTATTAAAGAAATACAGGGTACATCACCATATAGCCACCCCGTACCACCCACAAACCAATGGGTAGGCTGAAGTATCTAACCGTCAAATCAAGCTGATTCACCAGAAGTTGGTTAGACCAGACAGGAAGGACTAGTCCGATAAATTAGTTGATGCACTCTGAGCATATCGGACAGCGTACAAGGCCCCACTCGGAATGTCTCCATATCGTATGGTATATGGCAAGGCCTGTCACCTTCCTGTAGAGTTGAAACAACGTGCCTTTTGGGCAGTGCAAAAATGTAACCTTGACCTCTATGCAGGAGGTCAAGAATGGAAACTCCAACTCAGCAAATTAGAGGAGATCTGGTGGGAGGCCTATGAGAATGCACTGATATACAAGGACAAGACCAAGGCCTTTCATGACTGCCACATCCGGAGGAAAGCATTCACGCCTAACCAGCAAATTTGGTTGTTTGATTCCCGATTAAAACTTTTCGTAGGGAATCTCAAGTGCAAGTGGACTGGCCCGTATGTTGTGATTCATCCATATCCTAATGGGGCAGTCCAGATCAGGGACCCAAAATCTGGGCATATATCTTTGGTAAATGGCCAGTGCCTCAAGTCATTTTTGGCCCAGGAACCTCCTCCAACTGACGAGATCGTTCATCTTATTGAGGACTTGTGATTGAGTTTTCGCCAGCTGGAGGCGTTAAACTCAGCATCTACTCCTCATCCATCATCTATACATAACCATTTTTATATATAGCATATTTTTCCTTTAGCATATTTTCTTTCTGCATATTGCGTACTGACAGGTTGGCTGATGCTGAATGTTAAACTTCAGGAGCAATTCCAGGTGATTTCTACCTATTTACTCCCTGCTGTATTTATTTTCTTTTATATTCATGCATGAGGACATGCAAGAACTTTGGCATGGGGGGGTAGATACAACAAAACTGAAAATTTTTGTGCCAACATTTATGAAAAACTCGGAGCTGCATGTAAAATGTACTTTAGGACCTTAAATAAAAGAACAACCAACTCCACCTCCAATGCTTGCGTTGGAGCTAGAAATCATCCGCAACAGCCACTTTCAACTCACTCGCTCACCTCTTGTTCTAAATTTAGGGTCAAGCTGAATGTAACCCGATAAGGGAAATTTCATGAAGTACGAATATAAGAGGTTACTTGTTTATAGCATATATACATAGTGCATCCATGAATAAGATTATCCTATTAAGAGGATGCATTAGGGATTTTATCCTCTTGTTGATTCCTGTAATCTGGAATCCAGTACAACTTTTCACACACACGTAGAATTTGCAATGGATTCATGGTGAAGGTTGATAAACATCATTAGTCTGTCAAGAAGAAGCAGTTCTTCTTTCCCTAAACCTCTAGACAGTGTTTTGGGAGTCAGGTAGATTTTCTTCCAAAAATCCACCAAATAGTGTGAGATGAGAGTAGAGTGTACTGGTGCTCTAAGTTAGTGTAAGGAATCTAGAATCATAGATAATTAGGTGATGATACTCAGAGATTAGGCATAGTTTTCGCTCTCGATTCCTGCGTATACATTTTTGTGCAAAATTTTGAGAGCCACCAAATAAGGAAAATACGCAGAAAGCGAGTTTTCATAAAACTAGGGTTAAGGTGGATGGTTACGACTATTCTTTACGGAATCCTCGGCTGAAGGAGGGTATTGATGTCAAGGTCAGAAATACACCATCCTATCCGTCTCTCCCAGTGCCGTGAGTAGGCACTTCCACGAAATATGCCACCCAATGTCTCTTGAGTACCACCAATCCCTAATAATGCCTCCTCAGTAAAGTTCATGAATGTATGCTAGCTTGTGTTGTGTTGAAAAAAAAATTACATAGAAAAAAATATGAAAAAAAGAGAGAAAAGAGAAAAAAGAAGAAAGATAGAGAAAAAAGAAGAAAAAAAAAATGGAAGAAGAAGAAAAGGGCAGAAAAAGAGTTTGTGAATATTTAGTATTTATTTCATTTGCATTAAGGAAATACCACCAAATAAATTTGAGATCCACCAAATATGGCCTTAACCTATTTTTCTATATTTCTGACCACCTGAATAATGGTTGAGGAATTTCGACTTATTGTTAGGTTTATGGATACTCAATTAAAGTGTTAATACCAAGTGAGGCCACCAAATACAGGTCATATATGTGAATCTGGTAAGATTGCGAGCTCTAAGAAAAAGAAAGAAAATAAAAGAAAAAGAAAGAGAAAGAGAGAATGAATACAAAGGAACTAGAAGAAAGCATAGTTTTTCTCATCTTTCACTGAGTTGAGTTGCCTAATAATCTAAGAATCTAGATTCTGAAATAGTAATCTCTATGCAGCACCAAGTGAGAGTGAGCCACCAAATAAATATTCGTACCCCTCAGAGATTCTCTACCTAAGCCTAAAGCCAGTGTGAAATTCATAGAATATCTTGAATACCCCAAGGGAAGAAGTCCGCCTATCCCGTTAGAATTTTACTAGGGGACAAGTACAGGCTTTAGAAGTGAATTAGTTTTTCAAGCGAATCCGTTGCAAAAGCTACATAGCTACACTTTCACGATTGTCTGGATTTCTAGAGCATAGGATGAAAACAAAAAGGAGAAAAATCTCCAGGCATACACTTGATAAAATAATCAATCCCTTAGGGACCCTTTTGTGAATAATTTCGTCTCGCATTTGCTAGGGACTAGCAAGATTTAGGCATAGGGGTATGATTGCACAACAATCATAGGTCTTAATTGACCTAAATTAGGTAAGGACTTAGCATAAATTAGGGTAATTCATGCATGCATAAGCATTATTTGCATCTTTACTGCCTTTTTTTAGCTATGCATAAAATAATGCTATAATGTGCTGATTAGGTGCATTATGTCAATTACAGGTAATAAGCTGGATAGAAGCTAGATCTGAAGCTGGATCTAAAGCTGGATCAGGAATAATGGGTGTTGTAGTAGAGCTAGAGTAGAAGACTTCGATTAGTCGTAGTAGATAATAATGTAAGGGAGTTAAGGTATGCTACCCTATTAAGTAGGAATAAAGCAGTAAAATGTGAAGAACTTAGGTCCATCCTAGCCCTAGGATAGCATAGAGACTTCCCCAAGCCGTAGCCACCATTAGATTAGGTCACCTCACCCTAGGAGACCTTAAAACCCTAATTCCAACCTTTATCTGGACGTCTAGATGAATTATAGGACGTCTATAACCCTTAGCCAACTCCCGCACACCTTAAACCCACTTCTGCAGTGTTATTGGACGTCCAGACACTTGGTCAGACATCCAATTTCTGTAGAATACCCAAGACAGAACCTTGAATTCTTCTTGACTCTGATTGGACGTCTAGACAACAAGTCTGGACTTCTGATTTTTTGAGTATAAGACATCTGATTCTATTCTTGGACGTCTGGAACTGTTCTCCGGTTCCTATTTTTAGATTCAAGCCTTGATCTTGGATCTCTAGCTCCCTAAACCTAATTCCAACCCCATAGGAACCTAAATTAAGGTGCCCTAACCCTAGTACACCACCTCTATACCTCCCTAATGACCTAATTAGGTCCTTACTAAACCTAATTGACTTAAATCATAGTCAATTACCATTACCTAAGTCAATTGGACTCATAGGGTCCAATTGAGCTCAGATCTCAACCCACACAAGTCCAATTGGACTCAATGAGAGTCCAATTGACCTAAGCCCAACCTAATTGAGTTCTTTCACTCTGAATTAGGTTCACACTCATTCAATTAAACTTGTGTTAAGTTTAATTGCAATTCCTCTTTTGCAATTAGGGTTTGCAACCCTAATTTAAGGCCTACACCTACCTAAACCCCTTAGGACCTAACCTAGACCACTTAGCCACATAGGGCATGGAAACACACTCACACACACACATACACTAACACACACACACCCATCTAGGGTTCTCTAGAACTCTCTTCAAAGTGGCGCCACTCTTGTTTGCCAAATTTAGCAACAAAGAGCCATTCAATACTTAGATCCACTTTTTATGGATCTAAGAACCACCATGGCCAGCCACTTATGGGGCTCTCTCTAGAGAGTTCCACACTTCTCTAGAGAGTCTCCCTTAGGTCTATGAAAGGACCTAAGGGGTGGCCATTTTCACCCATCCCATTCTTGGCACTCATCCATCTAGGTTAGCTACCCTCACATCCATTCCACCTCCACGAGGTGCACCACCATGGTTGCCACCATCTCCATGCTAGGATGCTAGATCATCTCCCCAACCTCTCTCCAAGGGCCGGCCTAAGAACCATTGGCAGTCCCTCCTCCTCTCAGCCATTTAAAGGCCATCGAAGACCACCTCCGAATGCCCTTATTTTTTGCTAGATTAGTAGCTAGTTCTTCATATTTACATGCTTTCATTTACTACTTAGTAGTGTAGCTCTTATTCTCCCCCAATGATGCATGCAAAAGCCCCCCATAGATTCCTGTATGCGATCATTTTCTGTTAGTTAGATTTATAATTTCAAGCTTTCCTTTATAAGCTTTCCTCTAAATTCCTTGTTGTAAACATCCTCCTGAATGAATGAATAAAAGATATATTTTTTTATATACATATCTCTATGTTGAAAATCACCATGAGCTTATTGGTTGCAATCTATTTCATGTGATTCAAGTTGGCTGCTTTTCATTTATATATATTGCAACAAGCATGTCGGTTCCGGAAAATATAGAAGGTTTAACTATAAATGCATTTTTCGTAAACAGCCACCACATAACTAGAATTGTGTGCACCGAAACTCATACTTTCACCTTCGTTATCTATTTAACACATACGCATGTAATCAGAGTTCACAATAGAAGTGGCAAAACTCTAATCCGAAGATTGGAAACTGGCGTGCGATTCTAAATAAGTAGAGCGATAAATGATCAATTTCAGATTTGAATAAATGCCTCCCAGAGATGAACGACCAGGACTCAAAGTCTCATTATCTTTAGAAAATATTTTTTTTTATTGTATTGCACACTATACTATGATGCTTTTCTTATCAAAAATGCACTTTACGAGACATAACAGGTCTCATAAAGTTGATGCCCCAAATGTCAAAAATTTCGATGAAAAGAATTAGGTTTAGGGCCATCATATCTCTCTTAGCCATGTTCCCAAGTGTCTGGCATCGGGTACATGACTTAGAGAATTCCTGGGCATCCTTAAATAATGATGGCTAATAGAATCCGAATTGCAAAATTTTTGCAGCTGTCTTTTTCCCAGAAAAGTGTCCACCAAATGCAGATGTGTGACAGAACTCAAGTATGCTATGGAACTTGACTTCCAGGATGCATCAGTGAATAATCTGGTCTGCGCCAATGTGGTACAGCTCGAGATCATCCCAAAAATAATATTTGGCCTCAGATACAAGTCTATCCTGTTGTTGTTTTGTCCAATCCTGGGGGATTTGACCAATGGCCAAATAATTGGCAATATCTGCAAACTAGGGGGTTCGAATTCCTGAGACTGTGAGGATAGTTTCATTCGGAAAAGTATTAGAGATCAGAACATCCAAATGAGGAGAATCAATTAGGATTCTTGAGAGGTAATCTGCCACTACATTTTGTGCGCCAACTTTATCCCTGATTTCAAGATCGAACTCTTGAAGCAGTAGAATCCAGCGAATAAGCCAGGGTTTGGCATCCTTTTTGGCTAAGGGATGTTTCAAGGCCAAGTTGATGGTATAGATGATGACACGAGAACCTAACAAATAAGACTTGAATTCTTCTAAAGCAAAAACTATGGCTAGCAATTCTTTTTCAGTAATGGGGTAGTTCCTCAGGGCCTCGTCCAAAGTTTTTCTAGCGTAGTAAATCACAAAGGGCTTTTTCTCAATCTTTTTACCCAAGACAGCCCCAATGGCATAATCAGATGCGTCAGCCATAATCTCAAATGGGGCTGTCCAGAATGGTGGATGCAATACTAGGGCACAAGTGACGGCCATTTTCAATAAATCAAATGCCTTACGACATGATTCATCAAACTCAAAGGGCACGTCTTTGGCCAAAAGGTTACTCAAGGGCTAAGCAACCTTCGAGAAATCCTTAATGAATCTTCTATAAAAACCCACATGCCTAAGGAAAGAGAGAATCTGTTTTACGGTTGTGGGTGGAGGAAGTTTAGAGATAGCATCCACCTTAGCTCTATCAACTTCAATTCCCCGATTAGAGACCATGTGACCCAGGACGATGCCCTCATGAGTCATAAAGTGGCTCTTTTCCCAGCTAAGGACCAGTCGTGTTTTGATGCATCTTTGAAGGATCAATTCCAGGTTAGCCAGCCAAGACTCAAAAGAATCTCCAAAAATGGAGAAATCATCCATGAACACCTCAAGACAATCTCCCACCATGTCAGAAAAGATGGCCAGCATGCACCTTTGAAAAGTCGCAGGCACATTATAAAGCCCAAATGGCATTCTACTGAATGCAAAGGTTCCATAGGGACATGTGAAAGTTGTCTTTTCCTGGTCTTCGGGATGGATAGGGACTTGGTTATATCCTGAATAACTATCCTGGAAGCAAAAATATTTTTGCCCAGTTAACCTTTCGAGGATTTAATTGATGAATGGCAAGGGAAAGTGATCCTTTTTAGTGGCAATGTTCAGCTTCCTATAGTCAATACAGACTCTCCAAGCAGAAGCTGAATGAGTGGTGAAGGTTTCCCCTTTCTCATTAGTTGTAACGGTTATTCCCGCCTTCTTGGCTACAATCTGAACGGGGCTAACCCACGGACTATCTGAGATTGGGTAAATAATCCTAGCATCGAGCCACTTAATTATCTCCTTCTTGACCACTTCTCGTATATTCAGGTTTAGTCTCCTTTGCATTTCACAAGATGGGCGTGATCCATCTTCCTTGAAAATACAATGATTACAATAAGATTCTCGATCCCCCTAAGGTCATGGATGGTTCAACCAATTGCTTCATTGTTGTTCTTAAGGACCTTAATCAACCTCAATTCTTGCTCCTTAGTCAAATCAGCACTAACAATCACAGGGAGCATGTTTTCAGGTCCTAAGAACTCATATTTCAAATTTTTGGGCAATGGTTTTAATTCCAGCTGGGGTGGGTTTAGAATAGAACGAAGGGAGGATGCTGATGAAGATTCATTAGGACGATCTAGTGGAAGAGGTAGGTCTACCGTGGAGGAGGGTTGTGGGTTGGGTTCACTAAAGCTAATGGAGTCCTCAAGTGCATTGATTGTCATACATGTCTCAAGATCCTGATCCTTGAGTTCCTCAATGAATCCACAATCCTCAAATCCTCTTATCGCCTTAAAAATATCCAGAGTTAATTTCTTATCCCCAAAGGCGATCTCCATACAACCACTTTCATAGTTTATGTTGGCCTTGGCGGTAGTTAGGAACGGACGCCCCAGAATGATGGGTGTGTTCCTCAAATCATTAGGTACATCCATGTCAAGGACGAGGAAATCTATAGGAAAATAGAAATCCTTGACCTTGACAATTACACCCTCAATAATGCCTCTCGGTGTGGTGACTGATCGCTCTGCTAATTGTAGCGTTACCGACGTTGGCCTGAGTTCACCTAACCCAAACGTCTCATAAATAGAAGTTGGGATTAGGTTGATGGATGCACCTAGGTCCAATAGTGCCCTATCAAAAGTGTATTCCCCAATAATGCATGATATCAAGGGGGCACCTGGATCTTTCTTCTTTTGAGGAAGGTGATGCAGGATCACAGAAATTGCCTGCTCGGAGAGAATCACCTTCCTCGAAGTGGGTTCTCTCGGCTTACGCTTTTGGGTACACAGTTCTTTCAAGAATTTAGCGTAAGCCGAGATGTGCTTAATATCATCGAGGAGCGGAATATTGATCTCTACGCTCTTGAATAAATTCAAAAGCTCCTTGTTGCTATCTAGGGTTTTCTTCTTCTTGGTTTTCAATGGGGACTCAAGGAATGGGATATGGGTGGAATTTTCAATTTCCTGTCCCTGGGCCTTATTGTCTTCTTCAGCCTCCTCCTCTTTTTCAAGCTCCCCAGGATTTTGACTTCTAGAAGGTAATTCTTGGTTTTGGGTCTACTTCCCACTTCTCAAGGTGACAGAGTTTGCAGAGGCAAAAGGGTTTGGGTCTTGAGGTGGATTAGTGAAGATTGGAGGGCCTTGAATGGTTATGTAACTAGAAGAAGGAGAAGAGGGACCCTGCTCAACCACCTGGGCATGCGCGTGTGGGTCCCTTTGATTCTCGTACCTATGGGCTCTATTGCCCTGATTTTGCATATTATGCTGGTTGGGTACAGGTTGAGATGGTAGGAATCCGGGTTGTCGGGCATTTGCAATTAACCTGGATTGCAAGTTATCCAAGGATGTCTTCATTTGTTGCATAAGCTGAAGCATGGACCCTTGCATTTCCACATCTACCAATTTAAATCAACTTTCCCCAAGGATTTTGGGCATTCCAAGATGGCTGATTAACCGATCTCGGGGGCAACTGGGTGTATACTTGACCCTGACCCATAGGTTTTTGAGATGCATAGTTGCTGGGTCGAGATTGGGTACGTTACCCTTGATTTTTCCAGGAGAAGTTTGGGTGGTTCCTCCATCCTGAGTTAAAAGTGTTGCAATACGGGTTGGACCTAACATTCTCCTACATTGCATATGCATCCTCATAAAACAAGGATGAAGAGAAGGAAGGATCAGAGAAACTGGGATCAAGGGCCCCAGTTTGAAACCCATATGGTTCTGAGAAATCCTGGCTCATAGGTTGAGCCAAATTGAGTTGGTTCATGAATTCCCACCCTGTGGGAGCTCGTGAGGAATGGAATCCCAAATTTTAGGATTGAGTGGGTAAAGAAGTGTTTCCTAAATTCCCAGACGTCCATTCTTCCATTTTCTTAGCAACCAAGTCCATTTTATCCAGTTTATTACAAATTAATTCCATGTCAAATGAATGAGAATCCTGGATCTCATTAGCACTTGACCTAGGTTGTTGGGACCAGCTGAATGCAACCATGGAGGCATGATTAATTGAGTTGTCGCTCATTTCCTCAAACAGGTCGTATGCGCTATCTGCATCTCTGTTGAGGAAATTGCCTCCACAGGAGTCATCCATGTGATTACGGAGTTCTCAACCAACCAGTGACAGAAAATCTGCACGAGTTGCCATTTCGTCACCTCGTGGTGTGGACACCTCCTCAAAAGTTCCTAGAATTGCTCCCAGGCACCATGAAACGGTTCCCTCGACCGTTGGGTGAAAGTGGTAATTGCCTATCGCAAGGCATTAGTCCTTCCGGTAGGGAAGGATTTCTTCAAGAAAGCCGACTTAAGAGCAACCCAAGTTTCAATCGGCCTTCCTATAGTACGGTACCAATGTGTGGCCTTATCCCTAAGAGAGTGGGGGAAAAGCCTCATGATCATTTGCTCTTTGTTCACATTCCTTGCTCTAGTGGTCTAAACCAAAGTGGTCAGATCCTCTAGGTGCTGGAATGGGTCCTCCAAGCTAAGCCCATGGAAATGCTTAATCAGACTTAAGACTCGGTGCTTGATTTCAATGCCTCCGGCAAGAATCATGACATCGGGACATTCCCCATAGTTTGAAGGATCGTAAAAATCCTTCAAGGGCCGAGTGCCCTTACAATGCATGTGTTGGAACCATTGCTGCATTTGCTGTAATTCTTCCAATTGCCTCTGAATCAGCTCCTGCTGGTTCGGAGGTGGGGGAGGTAGTTGTTGATCAGCCATGGGATCTTCTTGGCTATAGCTCAACCTCTGCCTCCTAGAATGGTCTAAAGGTCCTTCCAATCTAGGGTTCAATGACCTCCTCCCAAGCATACACTAGAAGGAAGTCGAAAGGATGGGGAAAAGAGGGAACCCTGCAGCATAAGAATACAAGCCTGTCCTTAGATGGGGTAGCCTAAGGTCTACTGTCTCTTAGAATCCATCCTAAGATTATGGATGATTTACTCTACTTATACCCAGGCAATCCAACCAGTTTGGAAGAGGGACTGGGGAGAAGGTTTTTCCTTTGGCTTGCGCCTTTAGTTCCTAGTGTACCTCCCAGCCGCGGTTGTTTGACACTACTCCCCTAGCTAGACATTAGATTGACTAGTATAAGCAGGTTAATCGTGAATAATCTCAATCTGGATCTCGACGAGCGAATGAATCCTTACGGCCAACATCTAATTGATTTTAGTTAGGCTTGGGAAATTGGTGCTTTGGAATGTGATGGGCCCTTAATGGGTTGTGCCCTTAATGATTTGTTTGAGAACATGTGAATGTGCACAACCAAGAGGATTTCAAGCAAGATTATTAATGGTGAGGTGAGCTTTAGGATTCGAATCTTGCTTAATAGCTTTTAGGATTCAAATATTAGGTGTTTTCAACCAAGTTTTGTGAGGCAAACCAAGTTTGTTGTTGAAAGCACATGATCAAGTATTTTCCTTTAGAAATCAAGAAAAATATGGAATGCCTGGCTTGAGCTAATTATTGAATCCTATGGGGTAGCTAGAAAATGAACCTCTTTTAGATTAGGTGGTGCGGCCTAAACAATTCACTCAATTGGCTCAAATGCACCACTGATTAAGGCACACAAAAAGGTGGTTAACCTAATATGATTTCTACTCTTTTATGTGTTAAATTCATGTACCAGGTCCACAGGTCGGATGCCTGGTTGAGTAGATGAAAATCAAGTCCAATTATGCACCTCAAATGTGGGTGTATAGAGTGTGTAAATTGATTCATCCCACAGAAAATATCTTTTTTTTTTTTTTATATAAGATGTGGGTGAGATGGGTGAAGGTGGCAAACAAGACAAACAAAGTCTAACCTAGGGTTTATGCAAACACCTAAGTAGATTAGGTCTTGGTTATGATTGTGGCAAAAGGAACAAGTGGGGGGGAATGTGGGGAACACTTACAAAGTACTCTACTTGCACTTTACTCCGATCTACCGCACTTGGATCTCCATGCTAGGGTACCTGCAAGGTAGTAGATCAAAGACAAGTAAGGTTAGTGCTATGTAAATGCAAAGAAATGCAATAAACAATAAAGTAAATTCGACAACGGTGCCAAAATGGTCGAGCATGTTTCACGTGTTAGAAATTGGGGTTACGAGTAACCCGTCGCCGTAGTTGCAAAACGCATCGGTCAGCTAAAATTTATACCAAAACTCCAAGGGAGTCTTGGGCCGAACACAGAGAGGAGACGTGAAAATTGCTCTTCGATTCATTTCCTTTTGGTATTTTGGGGTTTTATTACTTTTTTTGTATTCTTGTAAGAAGAAACAAGCAAACATATCACAAGATAGAGATGTGGAACGAAAATGGTATATATATCAATCCAATGTCTATTGCAATCTACTATGAAAGCATTAAAAGAGAGGGGGGTGAGAGGAAATCTCCCGAATCAACTATTCGGCGAGACGACGACGCATGGCGGAAGCTCGAACGTAGGAGGTGAGGAGCGGGATGACGGAGGTGAGATGTAGGAGGACGTCGGGTTGAGGAAAGCTTCAATGTGGCTCTGGAATGGAGGTGAGAAGATGGAGGTGATCTGCTACCGGAATGGAGGTGGGAGGACGACTCCAAGGTGACCTACGAATGGGGATGGGAAGTTGGAGGAATATTTGGTGGGGCAGAGGTTCGCTACACTAATAGGTGCCTTGGGAGCCTGAGAATAAGCTCTAATAGAGCATTGGTAGGTTTGCCAGAGCTTGGGAGTAGGTGGGAGTAGAGTAGGTAGAGATGGCTTAGAAGGGAGGGGGTGTAGGTCCTTTTATAGTGGAGGAGAAGCAGTAAAAATAGGCATGGGACCATTAGTGACATCCAGGCCGTCACTGGAAACGTTGCTGTAGACAACCCACCTCCACTCACACCCTTAGCTGCCTTGCTGGCTTGAAATGAAATAGCGATGGTTGTAAGCGTTGCTGTAGGTTAGCCTAGCTATCGCTGAAAGCTTGCGCCAACCACACTTGCGCCCACATTGCGCTGCCCCACTTATCACAAGCAGTAACCGTGCGCACCCTGCTGTGTGCGCGCTTGCTTTACGCTGGCGTGTACATGCATGCACGCGCTGCCGTGCACTGGTTCTTTGCATGCGTTACCACTGCTGCTGCCATGCGCCTGCCCAAATTGCGAATTGGAGCGGCTGCGGGGATTTAAACCCACGCCCGCCCTTTGCAAAACGGTGCTCTAACTGTTGCGCCATACCTTCCCTTGTGTCGTAAGGAGCGGCTTGGTGCAACCGCTTCCTAGCCATTGGATCTTGATCCAACAGCTAGGATTCAAGGGTGTGGATGAAGAAGGAATTTGGCAATGCTGCTGGCTGGTGTTGGGTGGCCTGGATGGTGACGAGTCGATTGTTCGCTTTAAAGTCATTTGTAGTTTTATGTGGTGGAAAATCAACTAATCAATATTTAAAAAAAAATAACCACTCCCAGAAGAGCACGTCGTATCCACAAGGAGGCAATGATGCAATAATATCTCACTTATTTCGTATTCGTTCAATCTCGTGAGAAATCCGTAGTCAAATCTGACATGAAATGCGACGGAAAGAAGATGCACAATATCTTGAAAACATAAGGGTAGACGTGCAATTTTTCCTCACTAAAATATTCAATAAACATGTGATGATTTTATGCAATTTTCCATTGACATGTATTAAAGAAAATTTGTGCACATTTCAATTCCAAAACCAATGTCAAACAATGTTAATTACAAAAGCCACGCAATTGTAAGAGAACTTGAGTATGAAGTTGTAAATTTTACCATAATAAAATATTCATAAACCAAAATTCTTTTTCCTGGCAATGGCATGAAATGTAATAACTAATTAACTCCATAACAGAGCATTTTACCTTTCTCCTCCTAGCGATCAGGAGAGAGGTTCAATCGAGGAGAGGTTCGCGCATGCGGGTGGTTGAAGAGAGGCCGTCACGGTGGTGGCAGCCGCACGTCGAGCGGTGGCCGAAGCCGGCCGGACGGAGCTCCGACGAAGGTGGCTGCCAACGGTGTTGCAGCTGTTGGAGGTGAAGTGAGCATGCACAGGTGCGGGAAGGCTACAGGCGGGTGCGCACGGGACTACGCACGTGCGGAGGTGGCACTTCTGGAGAATGCGGTTGCTGCTGCTGCAGGGTGAGTGCTGCAGCTGGTGTTGCACGCTGGCGGGCGCGTGGGGCACGGGAAGGCTGCAGCTACTGGAGCGGAAGCAGGATGCACACTGTTGGCGGAAGGCGTGGCATGGGAAGGCTGCAAGTGTTGGTAAGTGCACGCTGGAAGTGTGCGGGGGAATGCTACAGCTGGTGCGGCCCTGCTGCAGGTGTGCGGGCAGGCACGGGAAGGCTGCAGGGGCGCACTTCTGCAGATGGCAGGGAGCGTACGCACGCGGTTGGTGTGGGATGGAAATGGAGGTTGCTATTGCAGATGTGCGGTAGGAAGGCGTGTGTGGGCTGGGGATGGCGTTGGAGGATGGAATGGTCGTGCGGTGTAGCTGTGACCGGTGGCTAGAAGAAGAACTAAGGACAGGGAAGGAAGATGAAGGTGTGATGTAGGAGCTTCAGACGTCCGAGAAATTTCCTGAACGTCTTAACTGACTAAGGAGTGGAATTACAGTGGCTGCGGCGATGGTTGTTGGTGACGACGGTGAGGGAGATGCACGCTAAGGTGCTCACGGTAATGCGGACGAGCTCCAGATGGCGGTGTGGCCTATCACACCACACGCCCACGGTGGTGGAGACTCGTCGCCACGGTTGAGGCCGGCGGTGTGGAATGGAAGAGAGAAGAACTCTTTGCACTATGGTGGGTCGGTGGTGGAGGCCTGCTCTGCTCGGCAGCCTCCCTCCACTTTTTATAGCTGACTTCACAAATTTGAATGGAGAGGTGGGAGTAGATCCACCTTCTCTGCTGATCCATGAATGTGCTTTAGTGCGGCAGGAGGCATTGCAGCAGCAACCGAACCGTTGTTGAAAAGAAGAAGAATAAAGGATATTATTAAAATATTATGGTTATTTATATACAAACCCTCAACTTTTATGTTAACTTAAACAATGTACCTAATTGGTTAACTAATTAAACGAATGCCATTCTAAGCTAATTCTAAATGCATTTAAAATATGAATGCAATGCATGAATTATGTAATTAAATTAGAAATATGAATTAATATATTTACATCCTAATTTATGCTAAATAAATGTTAGAATTAACCTAATGTCTAGGCACTTAAATACTTAAATAGCCCACAACTATGGGCTAATCAAATACCCTCATGCCTAATTTTTGCTAGTCCCTAGAAAAATTAAGCGAAACCTAGCACTCCAAGTAGACTAATAAACTCACTTAGTCTTTCTTCAGAAGCATATTAAGTTCAGACTCTAGACCCAAGGTTCCTAAGTAGTTGCTAAGTTACAGACTAGGTCGGCAAAAGACGAGTTGCAGGCACAAGTTTCCCTGATTTCTGACTCTACCCTAAAGTTTATTGATCCCTGAGATTAAAGCATCCGTGCCTATGCATTGGTCTGAGTTATTTGAGTTAAAGGAAAAAGTTTATATATATATATATATTTTTTATTTTGTTTGTTTGATTCTTCTAAGTCTAACCTCAGATCAGCTATCAACACGGTCTGTGTCGGATTCATTGTCTCCATTACCATACCTCGAAGGGTGCCTGGCTTTCGATGCTTTGAGATAGCAACTCCCATAACGACCCCAAGAACTCCTGGCAATCGACACTTCGAGATAGTATCGCCCATGGATTTCTTAAGCGAATTCATGCCTATGGCAATCGGCACTTCGAGATAGGGCCACCCATGGTACCTGAACAATACAATGTGCTTACATGCCCCCAGTAGGATAGATATCCAAAGAGACAAGTGCCGAGGAGGTAATATGTTATCATCGCATCCTCAAGGTGAGTATATACTCCACCTCCCTTACGGCGGAATGGTCCGCAACTTAACTCCTACTTAAGTTTTTAAGTCCACAAAGGACCCTAGGTCTAAAGCTAGCAGCTCATTTAGCTTCTAAAGTTTGACCCTAGAATTAATTTAGTCTACCCTAGAGTTCTGATTTGCTTAAGAATGCAGGACTTAACCAGTTAATCTAAAAACTTTTTTTTTTTTTGTCATTTTCTTTTTTTATATGCATGCTATAAATAAATGCCTCAGGTCCTCTCCCCCATGCCTAGTTCAAACAATGTCCTCATTGAAAACAAAAATAGCTAAAGGAAGATATTACCTGAGGCAGAGAATGGCAAGAGCTAAGGCTCTTCAAGAGTGACTTCGTCAACCAGATGGCCATCTAAAGTTACGTACGGTTTTAACCGTTGACCGTTGACAATAAAGGGAGTTGTTGAAGAGGAAGGATTTTTGATCTCCACAGCTCCATGCGGAAATACTTTGGTGATTATGTAAGGCCCATCCCAACTAGATTTTAACTTCCCAGGAAAAAGCTTAAGTCTGGAATTGAAAAGCCAGACTTGTTGGTTGGGCTTAAAGGTCTTTCAAAGAATAAACTTATCATGCAAGACCTTAGTTCTTTCTTTATAAGCTTGAGAGGTGTCATAAGCATCATTCCTCAGCTCCTCAAGCTCACTTAATTCTAGAAGTCGTGCCTTACCTGCCTTCTCTAAATCCATATTAACACTTCGAATAGCCCAAAGTGCTTTATGTTCCAACTCAACAGGTCAATGGCACGCTTTTCTATACACAATCCGAAAGGGAGAAGTACCTAAAGGGGTCTTATAGGCCGTTCAATAAGCCCACAAAGCATCATCGAGCTTTTGGGACCAGTCTTTCCTATCAGGTCTAACGGTCTTTTCCAAAATATTTTTTATCTCCCTATTTAATACTTCAACCTGGCCACTTGTCTGAGGAGGGTAAGGGGTAGCAACCTTGTGAGTCACTCCCAAACTCTTGATTAACTGATTGAAGTGGTGGTTTCAGAAATGAGGTCCCCCATCAGTTATAATAGTCTTGGGGCAGCCAAAATGGGATATGATATTGGCCTTCACAAATTTCAAAACCACAGAGTGGTCATTTGTGCGCGTAGGAATGGCCTCTATCCATTTAGAGACATAATCAACTGCCACCAAGATATATTCAAAACCATGGGACGACAGGAAGGGGTCTGTAAAGTCAATTCCCCACACATCAAAAATTTCAACAGATTGAATAGGATGTTGAGGCATTTCATTCTTCTTCCCAATCGTTCCAATCCGTTGACATCTAATACAGGCCTTAACAAAATTATGAGAAACCTTAAATAAGGAAGGCCACCAAAAATCGGACTGGAGAACCTTAAAAGCAGTTTTCTTAGCACCAAAGTGTCCTCCATAATGAAGTTCATGGCAAAAACTCAACACACTTTGTTGTTCCTCTTCAGGCACACAACGTCTCAATACTTGGTCTTGTCCAATTCTAAATAATTCTGGCTCTTCCCAATGAAAATATCTTGCTTGAGAAATGAATCTCTTTCTTTTCTGCTCATCCCAAGAGCTAGGAGTTTGTCCAGTGACCAAGTAATTTACAGTGTCTGCATACCAAGGTAAAGTTGGTGTTACCGCCATCAGAGTTTCATCGGGAAATGTCTCGCGAATGTCTTCGGAAAGAGAGTCATTAAGAGGAAGGCGAGACAGGTGGTCAGCCACAACATTTTCTACTCCTTTCTTTTCACATATTTCCAATTCAAATTCTTGAAGGAGTAGGATCCACCTAATCAGACGTGGCTTAGAATCTTTCTTAGCAATGAGATGTTTCACTACTGCATGATCAATAAAAATAACCACCTTAGACCCAAGTAGATAAGACGTAAACTTCTCTAGAGCAAAAACTACAACGAGTAATTCTTTTCTAGTGACGGTGTAGTTTTGCTGAGTTTCGGTTAAAGCCTTGCTTGCATAATGTAGCACATGAGGTCTTCCCTCAACCCTTTGTCCAAGGACTGCTCCCACTGCATAATTTGAAGCATCACACATAAGCTCAAATGAGAGTGTCCAATCAGGAGCATGGAGAATAGGTGCAGAGATCAAGGCCTCCTTTAGAGTTTGAAAGGCCTCAGTACACTTTGAATCAAAACTGAAGGAAGATTCCTTCGCCAACAAGTCACAAAGTGGCCTAGAAATCTTACTAAAATTTTTAATAAAGCACCTATAAAAGCCAGCATGGCCTAGAAAGGATCTAATCTGTTTGACATTCGTAGGCAATGGAAGTTTGGAAATAGAATCAATCTTGGCCTTATCTACTTCCAAACCTTGCTCGGATACAACATGCCCAAGTACATTTCCTTTCTATACCTTGAAGTGACTTTTCTCCCAGCTGAGGACTAAACCAGTCTCCTTACATCGTTTCAACACATTCTCCAGGTGCAGGAGACACTGGTCGAAAGACGAGCCATAAATGGAGAAGTCATCCATAAACACTTCAACATACTCGTCAATCATGTCCAAAATGATAGACATCATACACTGCTGGAAAGTTGCAGGGGCATTACATAATCCAAACGGCATACACCTGAATGCAAAAGTGCCTTAAGGACTCGTTAATGTCGTCTTTTCCTAGTCATTAGGAAAGACTGCCACCTGATTGTACCCAGAATATCCATCGAGAAAGCAATAATACTTATTCCCTGCCAATTTTTTGAGAATTTGATCAATAAAAGGCAAAAGAAAGTGATCCTTCTAGGTAGCGGTGTTCAGCTTGCGGTAATCAATATAGACCCTCCATCCAGTTGAGGGTCTAGTGACAACTTGTTCACCTTGGTTGTTGAGTTCCACAGTAAAGCCTACCTTCTTTGGCACCACATGAATGGGACTGACCCATTTAGTATCAGCAATGGGATATATGATCCCGGCATACAACCACTTTAGGATTTCCTTTTTTACAACCTCCCTCATATTAAGGTTCAGACATCTCTGCATGTCTCTAAAAGCCTTGATGGAATCATCAGTATAAATGTGGTGCATGAAAAGTGTAGAGTCTATACCCTTAATGTCAGCAATGCTCCAAGCAATAGCTTCCTTGTGCCTAGATAGGCATTCAATCAAGGCTCCCTCCTGTGCCTCAGATAGCACAGCCGAAATGATAACGGGGAGCGTATCATTGGCACCTAGGAAAACATACTTGAGAGTGTCATGGAGGGGTTTCAACTCAAGGTCGGGGGCTTGTATGGTTGAGGGTTTCATAATAGATGTCCCCATCTCAGGTAGCAAATCTACCTTCGGCAGAAATGATGGGGGAAGAGACTCAGCAGAAACTCCGAGCAATTCCTCAAGTTCTAGTATATCCCCTTCATGTTCCTCCAAGAGATGGGAATGCTCTTTTAGCAAGACGTGCTGAAGGGGGTCATAACATAACATTGCAGGAGTTGCCTCTTCAATCAGGTCATCTATCACCTCAACTTGAGTACAATCCTCAAGTCCATCTTGTTTGTAAGCATCAAACACATTAAGCCAGATTTTCCTGTTCCCAAAGCCATTTTCAATGCCCCAGTATTGCAATTAATTGAAGCATGAGAAGTTGCAAGGAAGGGGCGGCCAAAAATGATGGAGGGTTTGGTTGGCTTGTTGGTAGGGTCAGTGTCCAAAACTAAGAAGTCAACGGGAAAGAAGAAATCCTCCACTCTTATGAGGACATCTTCCAAAATTCCCCGTGGTGTCTTAAGTGATCGATCAACAACTTGAAGGATTACAGGGCTAGGCTTCAGATTGCCTCCCCCAAGTTGTTCATACACGTAGCTCGGAAGGATGTTCACCCCCGCACCCAGATCAAGTAGAGCCTCATCAATTTGTAAGTCACCAATAACTACAGAGATGTATGGGGCTCCTGGGTCCTTAAGTTTCGGGGGTGTGCCATGTTGAACAATTGAGCTAACAGAATCAGGCAGGACAACTTTTGATTGGACCTGTTTTCTAGATTGCTGCTTTTTCGTGCACAGGTCCTTTAAGAAGCGGGCATAAGATGGAATCTGCCTGATAGCTTCAAGCAAAGGCAGATTAATATGCACTTACTTGAAAGTTTCCATAATCTCATCCATCATATCTTTGGCTCCAGATGAGCCAGCAGAAGTCTGCCCAAAGGTGGATAAGCACTCTGGAAAAGGCACTCTCGATCTCTGGGTGGAAGGGTTGTCATGTCGAGTAAGGGGTGGAATGGGGGAAACTCTTCCAGTGAGGTGATTTCAAGCGAAGAAGACTTGTGCAAGTCTTCTTCGGTGGGGGTGAAAGTCGAGGTGGATGGTTTTTTAGGGGGTGAGACTATAGGAGCATCGGGTTTGGAAATTTCTTTCCCACTCCTCAAAATAGTCACCGCCTGAGCATGCTCCCTAAAGACAATCCCTTTTCCTTTAGGATTTTCCTCAGCAGCACTGGGGAGCTTCCCAGTCTCCCTCTGTCTAACGGCCTTAACAAGGTGTCCAATTTGTGATTTCATCTCATGTATAGCCTTGTCATGAGATTGGATGATGACAGTTTGACTTTCTTGCATAGTTTTCAACATTGCCTTCAATTCATCCATCTCAGAGGTTTTAGGTTGGGCAAAGGTCTGAGGTTGGTTCATTTGATGGTTTTGAAAGGATTGTGGTTTGTAATTCCTAGGATTTGAGACATTTCCTTGTCTCCATGAAAAGTTTGGGTGGTTCCTCCATCCCTCATTATAAGTGTTGGAGAAAGGGTCATTACGAGGTCTTGGACGGAACCCTTGAGCGGCATTCAAATCCGATTGTACAAGCTCAGGGAATTGGGAGGCCAAGTGACAATCCACAGTGGCGTGTGTATTGCCTTAACAAATTAAGCATTCGGAAGCTTGGGATGTGGAGGTGTTAGGTACGAATGAACTCGGGTTCGACGTAAGCCTCTCCATGTTTTGATTCAATAATTGAATCTGATAGGCTAAATTCTGGGTGTCCCTTACCTCATTCGCCTCCAACTTTCTTTGCATGAGAGTGGGCTTTCTATCCATGTAGGCAGAATTCAAGTGAATAGAATCTCACTCAAAGTATCAAATAAGTTCCAAGCTTCATCCTTAGTCTTAGATAGAAAGGTTCCTGCATAGGCACCATCCACAGTTTGCCTATGCGAATCATTAAGTCTGGTGTAGAACCTTTCAACCAGTTGCCATTTAGGCACCTAGTGATGTGGGCAAAGTCTCAGCAAATCGTTAAAGCGCTCCCACTCATCATGGAATGCTTCCCCATCCTTTTGAACAAAACTCAATTTCCCTCCTAAAGTGATTTGTTTTTCTCATGGGTAAGTACTTCTTCAAAAACTCCTTCAGGGCATCCGAAGTATTTATATTATCAAGGGTGTGATACCAATACTTGGCTTTGTCCTTAAGGGAGAAGGGAAAGAGGGTCCGCATTTGAGCGTCATTAGTAACGCCCTGCAGCTTCACCGTGGAACAGACCTCGGTGAATTCCTCAATATGCCTGTAAGGGTCTTCCCTAGTAGTACCATAAAAGGAGGGTAGCAAGGATATGGTTCTACTTTTGATCTCATACAAATTGTCCCCTCCAGGTCTATGTAGTGCAGGACCAGCTTGATTGGTTGGGATGAAATATTCCTTAAGGCTCCTTTGACCGGCCATTTCTACCCTTGGAAGGTCTCTTCTTAGAATTCTTTCAGGTTCAGGATCAAATACAAGTTGTCTCCTAAGAGAATGCCTACCAAGCATGCACTACAAACACAATTCAAAAGGACTTGTTCAATCTTTACAAATTTAGGCTTTTGACTTTAGTTCAAATTGTAGGTGACAAAACAAGTTGTCCAATCAATTACACGCCTATTGTCAACCTTCGAAATGCCTAAAAAGACCTAGTTGGAGCTTAGGTATTCTTCCCTAAATCTCAAATGGTCAAGTAAATCCAAAGACGGAAGATCGAGGGATGCAAGTAGGCCTAAGCCTTCCTTTGAAGCTGTGCTTTCGCGGTGCTTCTCAACTACCCCCAAAAATCCATGACAGGGTATCCCCCTCTTTGGATTTACAAAGCCTTTGATCTCAAGTTTCGAACACTTCAGAATCCAACAGTAGGAGGGCTCTTGTCCTAATCGTTTCAAGACTTAGGAGTGTCTAAATGAGTGTTGTGGTGCAAAAGATATAAGTGTGCATTCACCGCAAAAGGTTTTTGAATTTTGAATCGCACACCACATTTTACAATCAAGTCCTTGATTTTTAGATGTCCCTCCTTTAATTAGTCCTTTTTCTCGAATATATGTGGCCACTTGTTAGATCACTTCAAGACAAATTTTGTGGTCTTTGAATTAAATCCAAATGCAATGCGTGATCAAGAATAGGATGCAAAGTAAGAGAATGCGTACCTTGCTTCCAGCAATCAACGATGAAAGAATGCACGCAATGCAGAGAAATAAATCTAGATGCTGCTCATACAGACCTAATGGTTCGTCCTAAGGGTAGGCAGCTTCTAGCAGGTAGCTCATTTTTTTTTTATATTTTTTTTAAACTACTTATGCACAAGCAAATAAAAGTAATCAATAAACTAAAAACCTAAATCTAAAGAAAAGGGAACAAGCTCCCAAAAATTACCCAACACGGGCCTAAAACAAAATCGGGGAACAAACCCCTCAAAATATACCCCAGAACAAGGGTGTCAAACAAAATGCAATGAAAAATTAAATCTAAAGTCTTAATTCTATTCTAATCAAATTAGAGATTAAATATACAATGATTTCCGTCGTGTCCTCGTCCTTCTCCTCCTTTTCAAAATAGCCCATCCAATTCTCCTCTGGCGACGTCAAGGGTCGCCTTTCACAATGGCTGATTCTTGCACAAATTTCTCGCACAGAAAAGAAAATAATAAATGGTCAAATCACTGTGCAATTGAAAAATAATCAAAATAAAATCAGGTGAAATTATTACGTCTGTTGCCTCCTCGGCAACGATGCCATTTGACGAGTTGATTGTTCGCTTTAAAGTCGTTTGTAGTTTTATGTGGTGGAAAATTTGACTAATCAATATTTAAAAAAGAATAACCACTCGCAGAAGAGCGGGTCGTATCCACAGGGAGGCAATGATGCAATAATATCTCACTTATTTCTTATTCGTTCAATCTCGTGAGAAATCCGTAGTCAAATCTGACATGAAATGCGACAGAAAGAAGATGCGCAATATCTTGAAAACATAAGGGTAGATGTGCAATTTTTCCTCACTGAAATATTCAATAAACATGTGATGATTTTATGCAATTTTCCATTGACATGTATTAAAGAAAATTTGTGCCCATTTAAATTCCAAAACCAATGTCAAACAATGATAATTACAAAAGCCACGCAATTGTAAGAGAACTTGAGTATGAAGTTGTAAATTTTACCACAATAAAATATTCATAAACCAAAATTCTTTTTCCTGGCAATGGCATGAAATGTAATAACTAATTAATTCCATAACAGAGCATTTTACCTCTCCCCTCCTCGCGATCGAGAGAGAGGTTCAATCGAGGAGAGGTTCGCACATGCAGGTGGTTGAAGCGAGGTCGTCGCGGTGGTGGCAACCGCACGTCGAGCGATGGCTGTAGCCGACCGGATGGAGCTCCGGCGAAGGTGGTTGCCAACGGTGACTGCAGCTGCTGGAGGTGAAGTGAGCGTGCGTAGGTGTGGGAAGGCTGCAGGCGGGTGCGCACGTGACTACGTGCGCGCGGAGGTGGCGCTGCTGGCGAATGCGGTTGCTGCTGCTGCAGGGTGAGTGCTGCATTCGGTGCTGCACGCTGGCGGGCGAGTGGGGTGTGGCAAGGCTGCAGCTACTGGAGCGAAAGCGGGATGCGCACTGTTGGCGGAAGGCATGGCACGGGAAGGCTGCAGGTGCTGGCAAGCGCTCGCTGGAACTGTGCGGGGGAATGCTGCAGCTGGTGCAGCCCTACTGCAGGCGTGTAGGCGGGCACGAGAAGGCTACAAGGGCGTGCTTCTACAGATGGTAGGGAGCATACGCGCGCGGTTGGTGTGGGATGGAAATGGAGGTTGCTACTGCAGATGTGTGGTAGGAAGGCATGTGTGGGCTGGGGATGGAGTTGGAAGATGGAAGGGTCGTGCGATGTTGCTGTGACCGGTGGCTAGAAGAAGAACTAAGGACAGGGAAGGAAGATGAAGGTGTGATGTAGGAGCTTCAGATGTCTGGGAAATTTCCCGGACGTCTTAACTGACTGAGGAGTGGAATTGCAGTGGCTGTGGTGGTGGTTGTTGGTGACGACAGTGAGGGAGATGCACGCTGAGGTGCTCACGGTAATGCGGACGAGCACCGGATGGCGGTGTGGCCTTTCACACCACATGCCCACGGTGGTGGAAACTCGTCTCCACAGTTGAGGCCGACGGTGTGGAATGGAAGAGAGAAGAACTCTTTGCACAGTGGTGGGTCGGTGGTGGAGGCTTGCTCCGCTCGGCAGCCTCCCTCCTCTTTTTATAGCTGACTTCACGAATTTGAATGGAGAGGCGAGAGTAGATCCACCTTCTCCGCTGATCCATGAATGTGCTTTAGTGCGGCAAGAGGCGTTGCAGCGGCAGCCGAGCAGTTGCTGAAAAGAAGAATAAAAGATATTATTAAAATATTATGGTTATTTATATATAAACCCGTAACTTTTATGTTAACTTAAACAATGTACCTAATTGGTTAACTAATTAAACAAATGCCATCCTAAGCTAATTCTAAATGCATTTAAAATATGAATGCAATGCATGAATTATGTAATTAAATTAGAAATATGAATTAATCTATTTACATCCTAATTTACGCTAAATAAATGTTAGAATTAAGCTAATTTCTAGGCACTTAAATACTTAAATAGCCCACAACTATGGGCTAATCAGATGGCACCACATGGTGCCATCTGGGTCATCCATCTTCCTCTTCTTGTTGAGGGTGCCATGGTGCTCAGATAGAGATGATTCCCATGATGCCGAACTGCGATCGTCACTCCGGGTCCATCAGTACGGTCGGATTTCCATTTGAAACCCATATGGATGTCTCTTTGCCCCCCTGGCCATATAAAATGAAGGAATTAATATACAAAACATACAACTATCCTAAATGCCATGCAATGGATATTATGTAATATTTATAACATGATATGCAATGCTAAGTCTAGGAACTATCATAAATAAGCAATTTATCATGAATTTATGTGTGTTCATCAGCTGACAAAAGGGAGAGATGGCGCCGGCTTTGATTGGGCAACTCCAGCTGTGATTAGGCGGCGTCGGGGAAGGTGAAGTCCTCCGTTGGAAGGAGCGGCGATGACGAGGAGGTCTGGAAGGCTTCTGCCGGTGTTGCGAGAAGCGGAGGAAGGAGATGAAGATGTTCCCACTGGCTATAGTATGTGGCAGTGGGCAAAGAAGGAGGTTGGGGAGTGGTCGCTAGAGCTGCGGTGGTGGTGATCAGAGGGGGAGATTCGGTGAAGATTTGCGGCCAAAACCAAGCTAAGGAGCAAGGATTCTTGTCCTGGGTCCTTTTATAGGCCTAAAATATGAGTTCCAAGCTTGGAAACAAACTCGTAAATCTTAAAATTCTCATGCAAATCAGATACCCATAATTTCAAATTGTTCGCATGAGAGATTGTGAGCGAATCAGGATCCAATGCTGGGTCCAATTGGTAGGGAATTCCTCAAAGAATCTCTCGCTCAAATTTGGGAGAGTTCGATTGAGAATCAAGCAAAAAATTCTCTCTTGAGTCTCGATGGAGCTTGATGTGTTCACACCAATGGTGGAAGGGACCCATTTGCAAAGAACAATGAGAAAGTTAGGGACCTGATTGCAATGATTTCAAAAGTTAGGGGCATGAATGAGAGAGAAAGAGTTAGACTGAACCAAAATGCAAATTAGGTCAAGATTGACTCTGATTGGGCCCAAATTTTGATACAAACCTAATTTAGATGCAAGGAATATGATGGTGAAGTTGGATTTCAGTTTTGACCAAGTTTGACTGAAAAATTTACGTAAAAACTCAAATTAGGGTAGAATTGTGTTTGTGACTCTATGTAAGGTCAAAATGGGTTCCAAAGGTCAAATCAAGGGTACCAAATCTTATGAAATATTTTTGTATGAATTTTAGAAGATTTAGATGGATTTTATCCTTACCATAACCTCAATAATTTAAGCGGGTCTGAAATTAGGGTTTTGGGTGTTGTATTAGTTCTCAAAATGCGCGAAACCCCATTTATGTCTGCATAGACCAACTTATTAGACTTTGATGCTCATTTGACCTTTATTTCACCCTTAGAAAGCTCCTTGGTTATTTTGTGTTTTTGATATGCTGTTAAAATTACAGAATTAACCCTGGTTTCTTTTTCTCTTCTTAAAACATAATAAGGTGGAGATACAACTCTTAGATGAATATATAAGAGCTTTTATCTTTTATTCCAAACTAAAATGGGCTAGTTAAGGCTCATGATGGTGTTCCCAGCAAGATCCCAAGATAAAAACCCCCCTTCACTCTTAGAATCAACATTTCTTTCTCTCTTCCTAGTTAGACCCTAACCAGATCTGGACCTAAGACCAGACCCACATGGCGTGAGTGCGGGAAAGGTGTGCATGGGGGACCTGACCCCCCGTGTGCTTGGGCAAATTGCTACCGAGAGAAGAACATTATGAAGGCATTTCAAAATCAAAAAGCCACGATGTGGCACTAAAGATTGGCTTTTTCCTCGCGTGCTTCATCGTTCATAGCTGCTGTTGTTGCTTTAGCTAATTGGAGTTTATGTATCGCTTGTCTTCCAAATTGAAACTCTAGAAGGCTTCATGGCGATATTCCCCTACTCCTGGATGTTGTGGCAGTGGAGATGATTGATGAACGACGACGGACGGTGGTGCCGATGAGCGAAGGTCCAATGAGTATCTGAAACATGTAATGTGGGTGCTAAGCCCTAATTAGATAGTTTAGGAGCATCGTTAGGATGTGAGGAATGTAGTGGTGGTGGAATGTGGGTGATTAGAGGTGAGATGTGGTCAGTCGAAGTTGAAGATGATGACTAAGGGGTGGGTCGTCCGGCGTGAGGATCCATAAGTTAAAGCTCCAAATTTCTTTGGGGCTTTTGATCTACGGATCAAGAGGAAGGTTTTGGCTATGGTGTGGATTTGTTTGGTGGAGTGTGGTGGTGTGGTGAGCTTGCCGGAGCTACGCCGGAGGCGAAGAAGACGAGGGAGAGAACGGATGAAAGAGAGGTTTAAACTATAAACTATGGGCTTAATTTTAATCTAAAGAGGGAGAGGAGTAAGGGAACCTAAACTATGGGACGATAGGGGTAGGGATTCATGTCGACTTACCTTGCTGGACATGAAGGAGACGAAGACCTCCAATGAGGGAGAATAACGACGACGACAGGGGAGAGAGCCCTAACTTTGGGACACTAGGCACAGAAGAGGGGGAGAGTTTAGGTCATCCAATTTGACTGTTGGATGGCTAGGGAATGGAGGTCAAGGTGGTCACCAGAGTACAAGTCGGAGATGGTCGGAGGAAGAGAAGGAAGGTGGTTTTTGGCTGATTCTTGGCTGAATTTGATTGTGGAACATTGAGGAGCTTATATAGAGCTCCAATTGGGTCTAAAATTGGAAGAATTCCCACGTTGAACTTGCGAATTTGCTAAATTTTTTATTAGAAAATCTCAAGCTTGTTGGAGCTTTCCTCTTCGAGTTAGGATCTGGGACTATGTTCAAGTGATTCTTCGTGGTCTGAACACTAATCCCACCAAATTTGGTGGGATTTGGTGTTGATTTGTTGTTGATTTAGCAGGTCAAAGTCGATCAAGATGGGTTTGATCAAGAAATTAGGAAACCCTAAGTTGAGAGGTGGCCAGCACCTATTCGTGAAGAATATGATAATGTTAGGGGTGTCTCTATAAGAAAAATCTAAAGATGAGGGTTTGATTGAAAAGAATAGAGATCTGGGGACTTAAATACAAAATAGATCAAGATGGACTCTGATTGGGGCCAAATTTTGGTGTTAATCTAATTTGGATGCAAGGAATCTAATGGTGAGCTTGGATTTTAGTTTTGACAACATTTGACTGGGTAAATTGCATAGAAGCCCAAATTAGGGAAAATTCCTATCTAAATCTCTATTTTTTGCTCAAAATGGGTTCAGATGGTCAAAGTGAAGGTACCAAACCTCTTAAAATATTTTTATATGAATTTTAGGAGGTTTATATTTAATTTATCTATACTAGAACCATTTCAATTTGAGTGAGGCTTATAATTAGGGTTTTCAATAATATTTTAATCCTCGGAATGCTTGAAAACCTGATTCAGTCAATGTAAGGCCACTTCTTAATCTTTTAAGTTAATTTAACCTTTGATTAACCCATGGTCAACCCCTTGATTAATATACATTTGTTATGAGATGGTGAAATAGCAGAATTAACCTTATTTTCCTACCTTCTTCTCAAATCAGTTAGTACGAAATTATGATCCTTAGACGATCATTTATGAGCATTTAACACTTGATTCTGAATAATTTCTGTTACTTATGACGAATGATGGTATTACCATCAATGCTCCCTTGGTGTTAATTCCTTTTATACCATCTACTACCTATGACCAAGGAAGAAGAGGAAGAGAAGAAGATCAAGGGGGCAACCTACGCACCCCCTTGGTGCCTTCTTCCTCTTTCTTCTCCTCCCTTTTGCCATACCAAGGATGAAAAGCTTTCATCTCGAGGGGATAGCCAGGCAAGAGGAGGAACAAGGGTGGTGGATGTCCACCGTTGAAGGAGGCCTTGGAGGAGAATTACTTGAAGGAAGGAGCCAAAGAGAAACTCTTTTTAATTGCGGGAGTAGCTGTAGTTGGAGAAAGGACTTATCAATGCTTCAACTAGAGGATTTTTCTTCCTCTTCTTTATCTTTCTTAATTTCTTGTATTAGCTAGTGTTCTAGTTGTTTTTCTGTAACAAGAATTCCTCTACTTGTCATTTACTTTTCTAGTAATACAAGAAGTAGTTGCCTTCACTTTCTTTCTTTCAATTTTGTGTGCTTCATGTTCTAGTAGTTTTTGAGCACCACCATATTATCTTCTAGTTAAACTGGCGTACTTGCTTAGGGTGAGCTTAGAAGAGAGAACATTCTTGTCACTTTAGAATAGTTGATAGGCGTAGTTTTTAATGTAATGTTCGCGTATTTCATTGCTCGAATATTTTGAAAACCCTAAAAACAACAAAAACTAAAATCACAAAAATACAAGTATGGATTTGACAAGCGAGAGAGAGAATCATTCATGTGACTAATAATTTTCCCTCCTTGGATGACCCTAGATACTCATCCTATCTAGGTATTACAAATTTTAAAAGCAATTATGATTTTGTGTGTTGCAACGACCAAAAATCGCATTTTATAAATCACACGATTTTTGTAATCAGTAGGGTAAGTGTTCCTAGGACTAAGGGTGTTATACTTTGAGCTCTTTAACATACTTCTAAGGAAATAATGTGCAACAAAGAAAGACAAAATACAAAAACAATGAGATAGAGTTACTCTATCCTATTCTTCTTTCTTCATCTTCATGCTCCTTTATGCTTTTGTCCTTCATCAAGCTCCTTCATGCTCCATGGACATGAGCTTGAGATTCTTCACACTTGCTACCATTTCCATATAATTTGAAACTTTGAACTCAAAAGCAAATGTTAAATTACCAGTATTTTGTTATCATCAAAATCAATTATCATGGTGCATTTGCACCAACAATCTCCCCCTTTTTAGTGATAAAAAAACCATAAATGATACATCAAAAAAAAATCCCTCCCTTTTTGACATTATCAAAAAGGTTTAATCAATTTTAATCAACTTGTCCTATAACTCCCCCTTTAAACATGCTCTTCTAGAAACATGGTAACTCCCCTCTTTTTGGCATAATAATACAAGAGATGTGCTTTTCAAACATCTATTAACTCCCCCTTTTTGACGTAATTAGGAAATAAGCTCATTCTCCCTTATGACATGCACTTCTATGTCAAATTCAAAGTTTACAAGGGTTACAAGTGTTCTCTCCCTTTTTAATGGAAATATAGCTTCATATGTTTTAAAGAACTCCCCCTAAATACATGCATTTCTATATCAATTTGACTCTATTAAAATTTAAAGGTGATCTTCCCCTTTCTAATGAAATTATAGGATATAGAAGATTAAATACTCCCCCTATCTTTATGGTTAATTAGCTAATCAAAATCAAAGGATAACATTACCTCCATTGGAATGGGTTCCATCCTCCATACCCGTTTGGTTGTCCAAGTATCTTCATTCCTCCTTCATGAACTCCATAGAGTTAGTATCCTGGTTAAATTAGAGTGTCTTGGTGACCTACAAAACAAGAATTTACAAAATATTTTGGTACCCACATCTTTTTGGGTCCACCATAGTTAGCCATTCTTAACGAATGTTGAGGTTCACTTAGATTCCAACCTTTTGGCCTTTTTGCATAAAATCTTTTCTTGGTGTGTCCATTGCTATTAACTTTAGTCTTTTCTTTAGTGAATCTATCTAACTTAACAATTTTTTTGAATTCTCCTTAAGACAAGCAAGGTCATTTTCAATAATAATCATCTTGCTTTTCAAGATAGAAACTTCAGATTTAAGTAAACTATTTTTTTCAGTCAACTTGCTATTTTCAACAATAATAACTTCATTTTCAAAGTTAATAGAACTTAAGTTGAAATTCAGTTTTTCAATTTCATCAAGCTACTTATGGTTGTTTAGCACTACGTCTTGTTTTTCTAGCATGAGACTATCTTTTTCATATTTCAAGGCAATAGAATCCTTTTTCAGATTTTTATTTTCTAACTTTAATGACTTAGTAAGATCATATAACTCTTATAGAGCTTCTTGCATCTCATCTAAAGTAAAAGATTTTACCTCTTCTTCATTGTTGTCCTCGCTTTCATCAGTGATTGCCATGAAGCTCATGCAAGCGATCTCTTCCTTGGGATTTCTTTCTTCTTCCTCTTCCGAAGTTGAGTCATCCCAAGTAACTTGGAACACCTTCTTCTTATACTTCTTTTCTTTTTTATTTTCCTTCCTTACGAGAGGGCATTTAGATCGAAGTTGCCTTTTCTTATTGCAATGATAGCAACAAATTGGGCTTTCCTTCTCCTTCTTGCATTCCCTATACTTGAGAAACTTGGTAAACTTGTTAGCAAAAAATTCAAGTTCCTCATTGATGAGAGCCTCATCATGAGCCATAACTAGCTCATTTTGACCCAATAAAGAAGATAAAAGCTCCTACATAACCTAGAAGAAGGCTTAACTGAAGAACAAGTGCTCTGAGAAGAAAACATGAAATAAAGGTTAAAACTGTAATTTTACCATTGCAGTACATAAACGAGATTTCTCAGAGGCAAAACATAGGTCAAATGGTCTAAATGAGATAAAAAGTGGGTTGAGTGAATCAGAAATGGGTTTACGTGCAATCTAAGAATTAAATTGCACTTAGTAACCCTAAAACAGACCTGCTTAAATTAACAAGGTTTCAGTCAGAATAAAAATCAAGTAAACCCTCTAAAAATCATGGAAAAACATCCTCTAGGGTTTAGAAAACTTAATTTGGCCTTTGGAACCCAGTTTGACCTAGATTAGGGTCCTAGCTCTTCAATTAACCTAATTTGGGTCTTTACGCAAAATATCCAGTCAAACGTGGTCAAACCTAAAATTCAACTTCACCATTGGATTCCCTAGGTCCAAATTAGGTTTATACCAAAATTTGGACCTAAGGAGAGGTCATCTTGACCTACTTTGCAATTTAGTACACCCAAATCACAATTTGGTCCCTATCTTTTGAATATCTTTGTAGAGAGCCCCCTAAGTTCTTCATCCCCTTTGCAAACCGGTCCTGCCGCCATTGTTAGGGCAGAACCAAGCTCTGGCGAGGTTTAGAGAGGGATTACTCTCTAATCCCTCAGAGATTCCCTCCCAGAAATGGAAGGGGGATTCTTTGAGGAATTCCCTTCCATCTAAAGCAAATCACAATCTCTGGTGTGAACCCAATCTCTCATGTGAACGCACGAGAGATTTGGGTATCTTAACCTCTTTCCATCTCCGGCGACCGACCTCAGACGATTGCGTGCCCTCCATGCCCTGAACAACTGGCCCAGTGCCTATAAAAGAGACTACACCTCCGGCCGCTGAAGGTAAGCTTGATTTTGACGGAGATCCCCTCAAATTTCCTCTCTCCCATCTCCAGCCAAAAGACCCGCAAGCTCCGGCGACGTCCTCCCCTCCTTCTCGTCGCTCTGCTGCCATACCAGCAGTAGAGTCAACTTCGTCGCTTCCTCCCGCGTCGCGCCGTACCAAGCACGCGTGCCCCTGACCTCATCCTCGTCGCCACTTCCTCCCTCAGGGTCCTTCTTCCCCGACGATGACAGCTACGCGCCATCCACTCCGCTGCCTCCCTTCCTTCCAGATCACTCCAGATACCCTCTTCATCCTCTCCTCTCTCTTTTCCCCCTGCTATTTTATCCAATTACCCCCCGACAGTGCCTAACCACCTCCATCGTCCTCGCCTCCGACCACCCTCCGGTGAGCCGCCCACACCACTCCGCCCCTCCACACAACTCGCCAACCCTCTCGTGAGCTCTGCCTTACCACCAGGAACTCATTCCGCCCCTCCACTGCCACTCCAGACCTCCACAATTGTCCCCCGAACAACCCCACACCTCCAGGCACAGGTTGACCTAGGCACGCAAGCCTAGGCCGACCTGCGGCCTGCAGCACCGCGCATCATCTTCACCGTGCCACGGTGAAGGTTTCTAGCTAATCTGATTGGGCCAATAGGCCGTTCTTGCGTATGACAGGTTGCAGCTCCTACCGCCATTGACGGTCGAAGCAGCGAGGAGCTCGTAGCAGCTTCAGGCACCAGGGTTCCCAGGCTGCAGGTGCAGCAGGTTCACTCGAGTGTTGCGAAGCGACCGAGGCCAGCAAGCTGCGCTGCGAAGCCAGTAGCTGGGGCAATTGCACGACGAAAGCTCTGTGGGCGAGCGCGAAATCAGGACTGACCAGATAGTCCCACATCGTGGAAGCGCAAAACACAGGTATAGTATAAATTATTTTTGTGTTTTAAGCTCACTGCCTCCGTAAGCACAGGGACGAGGTCCCTCACCTACCCTCACACCCGCCTCGTCCGCGGCTTGACCTCACGGATCTGGCGGGATCCTACCTGACCCTAACCTTGAGCACTCCTCGTGCATCACCACCTACCAGTGCGCCTGGTCCCGGGTGCGAAGCCGACCCGATTACCTGTGTGACTCTGGGAGAGAGTCCTTGAGCGAATTGTAGAGAAAGAGAGAGATGTTTGGGTAGAGGGACGGGGGTAGGTTTTACATTGGCTGTGATTTGCACAGGAAAGGAGGAGCAGAGGAAGAAGTGAACACTTAGCCGCTGTAGCAAGGGGAGAGAGAAAGAAGAGGCTGGGTAGCAGAGAAAGGAGAAGTTTTCGTAGAGAAACAAAGACAAGGAAGAAGACCAAGGCAAGAGAAGAAATAAGAGAAAAGAAACAAAGGCAGGAAGAAGAAGCCTTCAAGCAAAGGCAGAAAGAGAAAGAAGAAGAGCCACGAAGAAGAAGAGAGAAAGGGGATTACATTTAAGACGTCTGATACAGAAATCAGACGTCCAATTCTATTTTTCTTTCACAAATCCTTTTTAAAATTCTCTCTTTGAATCAATCATTTTCATTTAATAGTTGTATTCTTTGGTTTTAAAAAATACTGAGATTGCTCCCCGTGTTCGACCTCGGATACTCTAGTTTTTCGAGTAATAAAATTCTTTATATTTGTTTAAACATTTTGTCGGTTATACTACAACGTGATACGCTTTAAACCCGAATCAAAATGTGACAACACTCATTATCAGAACTTACCTCGCTATCTGTTGTGGCTTTGAATGCAAGGTTCTTTATCTTAGGCTTCAGTGTCTGCTTCTTTTAACTTTGCTTCATCTTGTTTTCATATGACATGAGGTTGTTGAGTAGATCCTCCATCTTGAGTTCCTTAATTTGGTGATGTTCCTCGGTTGCGGTCACTGTTTGTTCAGGTCCAAGAGACGAGGTAACTTTGATTAAAGCTCTTCTTCAATGAAAGTCTTCCCTAGTGACTTGAGATTGTTTACCATAAGTGTGAACCTAGTGTACATCTCACTCAAGGTTTTGTTAACTTTTATAATAAAAGATTCAAACTCTTGAGAGAGCAAATTAATCTTAGAGGTTTTTACCTTCGACGTTCCTTCATGGGTTACCTCTAAAGTGTACCAAATTTCATAGGTGATAGTGCATTGCAAAATCTAGTTGAACTCCTTCGGAAATAATGTGCAATACAACACATTCACGATTTTCATGTTGAGAGATAACCTTCGGATTTGTTCTCGAGAGTATCCGCCTGTGGGTCTCTACGGGATTTCGTATAGAACTTCGTATCTGTCCCAAATTTTGTAGTCATTTCCCTACAACCACATCTTCATCTAGAGTTTCCAATATGTGTAGTTACTTCCGTCGAAGAGAGGATGGGACGTGGATTGTCCCTCATTGTGTCTCGTCATGAAAATGCTCCTCTCTATGATTGGATCCTTACTGGATGTGTCTTTGTATATGCAAGAAGTTGCTCTGATACCAAATGAAACTCCACTAGAGGAGGGTGAATAGTGAATTGAAATTTACTACAATAAAATGCAATCACACAAAATAGCATTCACCACAAAAAGACAAATGATTTTTAAGTGGAAACCCAATCTGGGTAAAAACCACCACCTAAGTCTCTCGAGTTTAGATTTCCCGATCGACTGAGTCGATCAAATCCACTAACCGTACCACTTAAACCAAGGGTGGTACAACCTCAACTACAACCACACTACTTTAACCAAGGGTAGTGTACCTCAAAAACACTCTTCTTCACGAAGAGTATTTTGTCTCACGAAGGAGATGGGAATTCATGTTTATGTGAAATTTGTCGATGTTTAAGGAATACAATATAGTATAGGGAAAAATTGTATCAAACAAATATAATTTATATCTCGAAAGAAATCTAAGGTCGAACACAAGGAGCTAGTGTTGCATTTACGCACTAATCTCAATCAAAATATAAATGAGCACAATAATTAAGCCAATAATAATTTGCAATGAACACTAATTACTCAAAATTGATCATCAATATATAATATGAGTATATGAAGAGTTTGTCATGGCAAAAAGAATGGAAATATCCTAAAAAGTGGTGATTTAAATCACCTTTTAGATCCACATTTAAGCATGCATCTTAACCTTAGTACTTAAATTATTGAATAGTAATTCAAATAATGCCATAGTGTCCAGATGCTACAGTGCAAGGGTACTGTTCATCTTCTTCATCTGTTCTTCTTCTTCCTTCTTCTTCTTTGTACAAGCCCTTCTTCGTTTGTTCTTCTTCTCTCTTTTTCCTTTGGCCTTCTCTTCTTCTTTCTTTTCTTAGCTTTTGCTACTCTTCCTCTCTTCCTTAGGTTTCCTTCCTTTCTTCCCCATGGCTAAGTGTTCAGCCAACACACGGAGGAGCAAAACCCACCCTCCCCCACTCTCTCTCTCTTTTCTCTCTTCCTCCTCTTCTCTTTCACTGAAACCTGGTAATCGGATCGGGTATTCGGGTCAAGTGCGTACTTGGGTCCCAGCTACGGGAGTGGGTCACAGCCTAGGAGTGAAGGTAGGTATACGAGTCGGGTGAAATGGGTAAGGAGGACCTCACCCTCGTGTTCTAAGGCAATAAGCCAAAACACAAATTCAACTTATTCAGCCTCAACTCTTCACCCACTTACGATGTGGGACTAATCCCACAGCTTTTATCCTCGCGCTCGGCGGTAAGCTACTTGAGGTGTCTTCACCCAATTCGCATAGGAGCTGTGGTCAATAACTCCAATTGACCGGGCGAGGGTGTCTATGCTTTGATTCCGCATCACCTGGGACTTGCACCTAGAGCTGGGATCTTCAGGAACACGACTGGAGCTTGCTTGGAGCTGCTTCGATAATGGAGGCAATGGTCGGAAACCCTGAAACACAAAGTATGGCCTTGTGGCCTTGTCAGAGAAGCTTAGTAGGATCGCGAAGATGTAACAAAGGCATTGGTGGCGGTGGCATGATGTGAGGGGGGTTGGAGATGGTTGGCGAAGGCAGAGGAGGTCGGAAATTGATGGGTTGTTCAGTGGCACTTTTTGTGTGGGTGGAAGGGCAAATGGGTATAGGGGTTTGGTTCGTGGAGTTGAGGTGGAGGTGTAGGAAGTGTCAGCGAGGTGTGTGATGTAGTGGAATGATGGGAAGGACTTGTTGCAGATGTGGCCGGAGCGGAGGGAGGAAGGTGGCATGCATAAGCATCGAGGGATGTTTTTGGAATTTTGGATAGGGAACTAACCTAACATGCTAAAGATCTCAACTAACCCTAATCTAATAGATGAAAGGAGTGGAGCGGCAATGGTTTTGGTAGGCCAGCGCCATGGAATATGAAATCTCCATTGAGGTGGACGACGACGAAGAGGGGTTCTAAGGGGCACTCGCCAGTGTTGCGAGATGTAGATGAATGAGACGAAGAGGACTCCATTGGCTATTGTCCATGATGGCGGACGAGGAAAGAGGTTGGAGAGGCTCACTAGAGCTCGCGACGGATCTCGACCGTAGAGGAGGGAAGAAGGTGAGATACTGGTCAAGAATAAGCTCCGGAACATGACTGTGCAACAGGGGTCTATTTATAGGGACAAGGAGGCCTTCCAATCTTGGAAACCAAGCTTGGAAGGTTGGAGTTTACGCATAAGTAGGAGACCTGAACCTTCAAAAGTTTCATACAAGCTTTGGAGTAGCATTCAAAGCCTCGTACATGACTCAAATGGAAGGCAACTTCCTCAGGAATTCCCCTTTCTATTTTGATAGAGTTTTGTCAATCAATCAGGGAGATTTCTCCAATAAAAGGTCATCGGTGAAGTAGGTTTAGGAGTTGAAAGTAGCAGGGACCTATTGGTGAAGAACATGATGAAGTTAGTGGTATATTTGCAAAGAATTTGAAAGTTAGGGGCCTATGTGTGAGAGAAAAGAGTTTGACAAGACCAAAATGCAAACTTGGTTAAGGTGATCTCTGATTGGGTCCAAATTTTGGTACAAACCTAATTTGAACCCAAGGAATCTGATGGTGTAGTCAGATTTAGGTTTTGACTAAGTTTGATTGGTTAAATTGTATAGAAACTCAAATTAGGGCAACTATCTGTCTAAGACTCTATTTTAGGTCAAAATGAGTTCAGATGGTCAAATCAAGGATGCCAAATCCTAGAGAATATTTTTATATGATTTTGATGGTTTATATGAATTTTATCCTAACCATAACCTTAATTAATTAAGCAGGTCAACTTTTAGGGTTTCAGATGTCATTTAATTCTTAAAATGCGTGGAAACCTGTTTTGTCTGCATGAACCCACTTATTAGACATTTATGACCATTTGACCATTAATTAATCCTTGAGAAACCCATGGTTGTTCTGTATTCATGATAGGATGGTAAAATTAAAGTTTTAACCCTAGTTTCTTGTTATTCTCTTAGAAAGGATGTGCAATGAATTACTATCTTCTGGTGGTTATATAGGACCATTTAATGATGAAATATGACTAAATAAAGGTAGATATGGTTGATGATGGTGTTATGATCAATTCACCACGTGAATACCCTACTAAAAAAAATGAAAACTAGAATTACAACAACCTATAGAGCCATAATATAAGATTCAACCTAAGCTTCTATAGAAAAAGGAACTTCCCTATTTGTGGAAGTGAGTAGGCGTGAGGTGCTTAATAATTCAGTGCTCTCAAAAGTATAGTATGTCGCATGGAGAGCAATTGATAGAGTTTTCTCTTCTTGATCTTTCACACAAAGTGTGTGTAATGGTGGAAAGAATTATTTCAAGGTGTGCTTCAACAAAGGAGTGGTCTACCTCTATTTATAGTGCCCTTAGGAACCTTCAGGAGGCTTGAGAGAAGGCTCCTAATCATTGGGAAAGATTCAAAGACAAATCAGGTCAAAATTGTGGTCATAATGACTCTAACAGCAAAATTAAACAACTAATTTTTGGTTAGATGTCTTATCAGATGCCTAATATAACTAGTAGACGTCTAATTTTGTATGGTGTGTTTCCTGGAATTGATTAGATCCAAACAGGGATCTAGTCAAATGTCTCAATATGAATTTTAAGATGTCTGACTGGACATCTGATAGCTATTCTGTATGTTTAAGACTAAAGGTACTCTGCAGGAATTGATTTCTTAGGAGCCAACGGTTGAATTTGTTCTAACAAGGTCCAACGTCTCTTTAGTAGACATCTAAAAAGCTCTACGGATGTCTAGAAATAATATTAAATTTTTTCTAAGTGGGTTCTTGAAGATATTATTCTTACAGGCTAACGATTCTATTATTGGATGTCTGTTATGGTTATCAGACGTCTGATAGGATGTTTTGAATTGGGTTAGGACCTCTAAATGGAAAGGTCATAGACTATGATTTTCTAGCCAAGGTAATTGGACATCAAGTCAAAGCCTAATTGTCTTAAGGTAGGGTAAGTGTTCCTAGGACTAGGTGTGTTATACTTTGGGCTCTTTAACATATTTCTAAAAAAATAAAGAGCAACAAATAAAGACAAAATACAAAAATAATGAGATAGAATGACTCTATCCTATTCTTCTTTCTTCATCTTCATGCTCCTTGATGCTTTTGTCCTTCATCAAGCTCCTTCATGCTCCATGGACATGAGCTTGAGCTCCTTTACACTTGCTACCATTTGCTTATAATCTAAAACTTTGAACTCAAATGCAAATGTTATTACAAGTGTTTTGTTATCATCAAAATCAATGATTGTGGTGCATTTGCACCAACAGAAATATGTTCTAGAATTTTTCATTTACGACAGCCTAACACTTCCTTAGCATTTTAGCCATTAATTTTTTATTTTAAATCCAAATTGAGTCATTAAAGTTGCATTTGAAATTTGATTTTAAGAGTTACAACTTTTTTTTTATGCTTAAATAGAAATTTGGAACATAAGGTGGTTGAATATTCCATACAATCCAGGAAACCTAAAAGGCTGTTGCAACACCCTCTATAAATATCCTCTCTCTTGTCTCCAAAACCACTACTTCCACCTTCTTCCAAAACCCTAACCACCACCTTCATACGTCATATTCGATGGCCATAGGCCTTACTTGAAGGTTGGGTACCCCTTTCTCCATTGGATTCGTCTCCATCTTCCTGCCTGCATCTAGTGAGCAATATCTTTCATGTGAAGAATTCTTAAAGGAGGACCTTGAGGAGGAACTATTGTAAGAAATTGATGGGACTTGGAGCACATAGGATTTACTACGAGTCTTGTACATGGAGCCATGTTCACCTCAAAGGGTTCACGTGTTTCTCTTACTCTCTTTGTCATTATCTTTTTATAGAACCTTTGAATTTGTTATCAATGATGATGATTTCTTTTGAGATGATTTGCTTTCTTATCATATCTATGCATGGCTATTTTTCTTTTCGCGTGGGGGTGAGGGGGTAGGATCAACATGTTTTATTTGTAGACAAGTTTTATTCACTCTTGTATGGTTGTTAGAAAATTGAGGTTTTTCATGTGCATATAGACACGCATAGGATAGTCCAAGCATAGGATTTTCTATCCTAGTTGGGTTATAGCCTTAGTAGGTTTGTGTGGGATGACATAAGCCTAGGGGAGATCAATCATCGGTGATTTAAACTTATCTAATTATATTATAGTCGTAAAATTCTCGCATTGATTGGATCCTATTTGCACACTTTCATTTTTCCGCATTCACACTAATTCTGATTTCCATTTTGCAAAAATTCTATAGTAGATTCTATGGGTATCAAAATTGTCAAATTGTGTTTGGAGTTAGGTATTGAAGTAAGTAATATCTTTACCAAATTTCAGGGACTGATTTTTTATAGAAAAAAATAAAATTCACGCACTGACTGGGGGTCACACTAAAAATAGAACCTAAATTTTCTGACTTGTTGGAATTTTAATGAATTATATACAACTTTGATTTCTACAAAATCAATAGCTATTTCTTCCTTACTGAGTCTAGTATAAGGAATAAATTCAACATATTTTTCTAGGGTTCTTAGGTCTAATGTTTTGTTTGAACAGTAAGAGGGGGTCAGAATAATCCTTCTATTCCACTTTACTTAAAAAATAAAAAAAAAAGAATATTTCCAAAAATCTCAAAAAAAGTTCTAAACTTGTCTAACTCATCCAAGAGGACACCCATATAATCTGTTTAAGGATTTGATCCAACTAGTACTTTACGTTATAAAATTAAGTTGATTTAAATTTTAATGTTCTATTTTATGGCTTGAGCTTCGACAAACACCAAATTTTTCCATTATTGCAGGAAAGGTTTCGTATTTTGTTTCCTTGTTAGTTAGCAAGTATTCATGTTCATAACATCTTAGTTGCATTCATCTTGCATTCATGAACCATATTTTTGTCTGTTTTGTGCAAATTTGTAGGATTCGTTACAATGTGTGAGAGTGGGTTGCTGGAAGTGCACAGGTGATAGGTGTGATTTCATATGCAAAAAGATTTGAGTTAGAAAACCCACCGTCGAAGGGAGTAGAAATCTACTACTAGATAAAATTTATACCGAAACTAGAGGTGTCCTAGGTTGAACACTGGAAGGCGAACGTTTGGTTTGAAATCTGTACTTAGATTTTATTTATTTATTTTGTTGTTTTTATCTTTTATGATTTTTTTCGTATTTTTATAAAGCAAGAGATCAAATTGGCAAAACTTTTTCTAACTAATTTACTTGCAAAATATAGGAGAGAGAGAGAAACAATCACATATATTTTCAAAACAAGTGTTTGCTACAAATAATCGAGAAACTACAACTAGACTAGAAAGCAATAAAGGATAAAGGAGAGAAGAATCCCCCACGACAGTTGCTTGGATGATGACTTGCTCTGACATCGCCTGGAAGATTGCGGTGAGAAGCTGGAGGAAGGAGAATGGTGGTGGAGGAAGGAGGATGGGCCATGACAGCGTCACGGTGAGGATCTACTTCCTGAAGTGGTGAGAGAATGGCCACGGGATGCTCCATGAAGGGAGATGAGAGGTAGGAAAAATGTTTGATTTTCTACTGTAGAGGAGCATCCCAGGCTTGGGATATGCTCTCTCTAAAGCCATGGAGGTGGTAAGGGAGAGAAAGAAGAGATGAAGAAGAATAGGAGGGGTAGGGGTCCTTTTATAGTGGTTGAGAGAAGATAGTTCATGGATGGGACATTTAGTGACATCTAAAGACGTCACTGTAGATCCACCCGTAAACATCACTGAAGCTTGCGCACACCACTACAGGTGCTCGCATGCACATCCGCTACACAGCTATTGAGCCATGGTTGAAGGAGAGCCATCTGATTGAGATCATGCGGTCGAGGATGCATGGAGATCACGCGCTCAAGTTGCGCATGAGATTGAGGGTTGGCCTGCGTGTGCGATTGCGTATTCCCACACGTTTGCATCCGTGCTCATTCGATGCACTGCATGGCGAGGTCTGCGCCACTCGATGAAGATTGCGTGGCTCTAATTAATTGCTCACGCCTTTTATGCTGAGAGGGGACACGACAAGTTTCTAACCTACACCCTCTCTTTGAGAGCACCGCACGTCACCAATGTGCTATCGTCGTGGATTGTCACAAAGACCAATTGAAGCGTGATCACTCGTAGCCATTGGATGGAGATCCAACGGCCGTGAGCTCTTAAGGAATGTATGCTACGGGAAGAGAGGCAACGTGGCTTCACCATCCAATAGCCCAGATCTCGCGAGGGGAGGTGCCATTGAAGAGGGGTGGCTACTGAGGGTGAATTTGGGTGGCTAGTGATAAACGTCAGTTTATCATCACTCTTATGTACTAAAATAAACCTAGCTCTTAGGATTTTACTCCGCAAATGGGTTTTTGGGCTGCATTTAGGCATTAACTAGGTTAGGCATGCATTGCATTTTCTTTTGTTGTTTTAATGTGTTTTTGTGAGTGTTAGGGATGAATAGATATACAGATCCCTAAAACCCTATCACCCAAGAAGGCAATTCGTGGAGAAGGAGCTCAGACTAGCTGGAACTCAGCTTGATCCAGCTCACGTGGACTAGGGTTAGCTCATCCCAGCTCCATTCAGCTAATCTCAGCTGAATGGCAGCTCAAGAGAGCTCATCTTAGCTCACCCTAGCCTAGGTTAGCTTAGATCTAGCTAAAGTTAGCTGAGTCTACCTCATCTCAGCTCCCATTAGTCCACAGGGAGCTCTAGCTAGCTCAGCTGAGTTGACTGGAGTTCGCCCCAACTCAGATCTAGTTACATCAGCTCCACTCAACTCAAGCCAGCTGAAGAAGAACTCATCCCAGCTCAGCAAGCTCAAGTCCAGCTCCCGTGGACCCAGCTTAGCTCAAGCTAATTGAGCTAAGCTACCTTAGCTGTCTCAACCAGCTCAATCCTCACCGGGAGCACCAGACCCAGCTCACCTCAGCTCCATTCAACAGAAGCCAGCTCACTTTAGCTTGGCTTAGTAGCTAACAAAGAACTAGCAAGCTAAGACAGCTAGAGTAGCCCCATGTTGACCTCTTTAGCAACTGCCTGCTCCACTTCAGCTCCAGATTCTTCAGAACCAGCTCCTCCTTCCATACCCTAGCTCCAACACCTCCTCCTGTACTCCTCCATTAGCTAAGCTAGCTTAGCTTATCTTAGCTTTGCTTAGCTTAGCTATGCTCCAACTTCCTTGGCTTGTACCACCCAAAAACCCTACCTAACAACTCCACCAACTAGCTCCACCTAAGCTCCACATAAGCTACACCTACTTGGCACCAACCTAGCCTACCCACCACCTCCAAAAGTCACCTAAAAGTGGTGCCAAAATCACCCTAACTAACCCCTTGTTGGCACCACCTTTCCCTCCAAAAATCCCCTTCATCTCCACCACACATCTCCCCTTAAACCCATCTCCACCCTCCACATAATCCCACCTTCTAGAAACCTCAAAGTTGGCGCCAACCCATGGCACCTCTCCATGGTTGGCGGCACTTTTAGGTGCCTCTTGACCAACCCTAACTACCCCCCTTACACTCCTTAGGTGGCGCCAACAACCCTTAACCCTAGGATCATCTAACCACCTCCATCCTTCCATCTTAACCCTCCATTTCAAGAGGCACCTTAACCCCTCATCCTACACTGTAAAAAGACCACTACCCACCACCATTCAAAGCATCCTTGTCCAGCAAATTCACTCTCAGATTCTACCTAGAGCCCATGCCCAAGAGAGAAGAAGAAGAAGATTAAGGGGATATTCTGTCCCCTTAGTGCCTTCCCCTCTTCCCTTCTCTCTTGAGTCACGCCAGCCAAAGGAGAAGCCAGGCAAGGAAGATCTTTGGAGGAGATCTTGAAGGTGGTCCACACCACCTTGGAGGAGCTTTTGAGGGTGGTGCACGCCCACCCCTTGGAGGAGAGCATTGAAGGTGGTAGCATCCACCTTGGAGGAGCTCTCAAGGAAGGAGAAGAAGGAGGCTCTCTTTTCAAGCCAAGGAGTAGCTAGGCTTGGAGCAAGAAGACTCCCTTCTTCACCAATTTTTGCAAGAGGATTTGTGTTTCTTTTCTTGCTTTTAGATTTTTTCATTTTTAATAGAAGCATTCCTCTACTTTTCTTGGAAAAAGGACACAAATTCTAGTTAACCAAATTGCCTTTTTTTTTACTTTCTATTACAATTGTTGTTTTGGTTCTAGCACTTGTTTCACCTCTTCTTCCTAATTACTCTAGGCCTCCACTTGCTTAGAGTGAGCTTAGGAAGAGGATATATCTATCTTTATGTTTTAGTTAAGCAATTTTTGGTGTTAGTACTTTCCGCTACAATTTGCATTTTACCCTCGTCTTTTCAAAACAAAAAAATTACATATTTAAAATACCAAAAAGAAAGTTGAGATCTATTTTGTAAGCAAGAGAATTAATTTTGCAAACATTTAGCCTCCTTGGATGACCCTAGATACTTCCCCTATCTAGGATATAAATTTAAGAGTTGATCGATTTTGCGTGTTACTACGACGTATTTTACAAACCACGTAAAATCCGCTTCACTTTTTGGCGACATTGTCGGGGAGGCACGGCTTTGCTTATTCTTTCTTCTCTTGCTTGAAGTGGATCTCATCCCTTCCCCTTTCTTCTCTCTTGTGTGTGTAAGAAGTACAGCGAGAAAGTGGGGATTTGAAAGCAAAAGCTCAAAGTTTCTTGTCGTCCCACGAATATTCAGGTTGGTTCCCCATTTCTTGTCACATTTAACCTAAAAAACTACAAAAATACACTAAACTTGGCTTTTAGGACCCTAAATAACTTAATTAAGTGGAGTGGTGCATTTTAAAATCCATTGTTTGCTTGAATGTTTCTTTAACACTACTCCATTGCAAGTATTGGTGTTCTGTTTTTCGGGTCCAGATTTCTATCTGGATTTGAAAAATTGCTTGCTAATACCACAGGCCTCCTAAAATCATAAAATTTCACACAGTGATTCCAAATTGAGTTAGGAACATCTTTTCCAAATTTTAGATCAATTGGCTTTGTATTTAATTTTTAACAATTCGTGGACTACAGAGGGGTCACTCGCTCTAATCTTCCTGTTTTGCTACTATCCACGAATTTTTAGAATTTTTATACTTATCAATTTTTACGAAATTTAGCTTTCTGGAATCGTTGTGAAATTTTACACATCGTATAAAATCATCAAAATTTTCTGAGGTCAGTGGTAATACTGAAAAGTTCAAAATACGCACAAGATCATTTCTGGACTTTGACACCAGTACAATTAAAAATTCAAAAAAAATATCAAACAAATTTGTAAAATCTTATAAAATTCTTTTCTGGAATCCTTGTTTGATTTCACATAAGGTAGTGGTGTTGGTTACATTGTTTGGACCACTACTTATTCAGGAAGCCTAAAAAAAAATTCATTGGTAGTCATTTTCTGTATTAGGATTTAACTCCAATTAGGGTTTCTTTCTTGCTTTTTTTTTCTAGTCCCACAATTTAAAGGAAATATACAATCACCCATACAACTTATTTTTCCTTTGATTGTGGAGTTTCAAACTTGTTTGAAAATTTAACAAGGGAAACCCTAAAACACATTCAATTAAATTGAATCCTAAAAGACATAAATAAAAAAAAATTTGTGTGACAACTTGCTTTTCATTGGAGCCACTCTCCAATTCCTGCACACACACACACAAAAGAAAATTGAAATAACAGGGCAACAACTCAATTAATGCCCTCCACATTCCGTGTGCACTGTAGTATCCTAGACCTAACTAAAATTTGTAGCAACTTGACTCCTAAGGCTTCATCAACTTAGGCTTGCTATCTAGGTCTTAAGTTTAATTTAGTTAGTATCAATTCTGTCATCTATATATGGTGTTCAGGCTGAGGGGCCGTGTCAAACGACCAGGCGCGGGTTTGTACAAGCACCTGGGGTTTTCCTTGGGAAACGCTTGGGCCCAAACCTCCCCTTAAGTAACTTGGTTAGATTTGTTGACAGAACGGGTATTCACTATTGATTACTTATTTCCTAGATAGACCAAGTCTTAGGTTTCTTACTAGGGAGTCACATTTAAGTTAGGTCTAGTTTTGTTTGTTTGAATTGCACACTTTCTCTCATCTCTTTCTCCAAATCCACCTCTGTTCTAGTCACTCAAGATGATCTATATATGTTAGCTCAACGACTGGACCAAATGCAAATTCACCAAAAGAAAATGGAAGAAAAGCTCATAAATAAACCAGCTCCGCACGTTCACTCTCCACACATTAACCTCCCACACATTCTCCAAAGAGAAAATCTACACAACATTGATGCCACATTTGCTAGTCAGCACTTTCTGGCTGATTTCTCGCAAGATTTGACTGGGAATTTTGATCAAAATATTTTTGATCCCACCTCGAAAAATATTTATGCTCACCAGGAGCAATTTAGAAACCCCTCCAACACTTCCAATCAAAACTGGTGGACTAACCCGAATCACTCTTGGAAAAACCCGAACCCGATTCCTTTTCCCAAACAAAACTATTTTGGGAATTATGGGCAACCTATGTATCAACCTAGACCATCACAGGATGATATTAATAATCAGGTCATGAAAACTCTGCAAGGAATGCAGACTCAAATGACAGAAGTAACCTACACGATTACCAACTTGCAACACCAACTTAAGGTTACTCCTAATCATCGACCTATTGGGAATTTATCTTCCCAACCCATGCCCAACCCAAATAATCAAAGGAATCAGTTCCAAGGTGGATATCCCAGTCAACCCATTCAACCAGCACCTCAGCATCCACCGAGTTTCAATAGCAGCCAGGCTTCCCGTCCTCATCATAGAAATAACCAGACTGCAAATGCAGTTACCTTGAGGAATGGGAAAACCACTCACAATCCCCTGCCTATTAAAGAAACCCACTTTAATGAAACACAGATTAACTCTTCCCCTCCTATTGTTCAGGAACCAATTCATGCAAAATAGGGAAACCCTGCCCCATTTCCACAAGCCCTCCACTCTTCAAATAAGAAAAAGAAGAAATCTAAGCCCACTGAGAAGGAATTAATGGATTTATTTGGGCAAGTAGAAATTAACATCCCTCTCCTAGATGACATTAAATATATCCCTGCCTATGCAAAATTCCTAAAAGATTTATGTACTCCGAAAAGGCAGCCCAGAAACTTAGGAAAGGTGATTCTTCCAGAGACAGTTAGCTCAGTTGTGCAGAGCCAACTACCTCTTAAGAGAAAAGATCCTGGCACCCCCCTAATTCAAGTTATCAGTAATGGTACCTCATTTGATCGTGCTTTGTTGGATCTTGGTGCCACAATTAATCTTATCCCCACAGTTGTTTTTGAGGAATTCAAGATCGGTGAATTGAAGCATGTTGAGGTTACTCTCCAATTAGCCGATCGATCTATAATTAAACCAAGGGGAATTGTTGAGGATGTTCTTGTCCGGGTCAAAAATTGTCTATTCGCAATAGACTTTTTAGTCCTGGACATAGAGGTACCAGAAGCACTAAAGTTTGCCCCCATTATTCCTGGAAGACCATTCTTAGCCATCGCCCACGCAAATATTGATTATGATTCTGGAAAGATGAAGATCATGTGTGGCGGTGAATCTATAACCCTAGACATTTTTCAAGCTTCTAGGCGGTTCCAAGAACCAGATTTCTTTGATGATTCAGATTCAGAAATAGAAAACATTGTGGAGGAAACTTTGTAGATTTCCCATTTAGGTTCCTGTTTTTCTATCAATACGGTTCTTGAACAATCCACTTTTTCTCACCCTTCCACCCAAACCACAAGTCCAGCTAACCTTCCAGCTAGCCCTTTCACTCTTACCTCACCATTAACCCACAACGCAGAAACTCTTTCAGAGCTAGGCCAACAATTGGAATTAAAACCTTTGCCCGACTCCCATAATTATGTCTTCCTGGGTCCTAATCAGACCCTGCCCTTGATTATAAATTCTGGACTTACCGGGGCACAAGAGCACAAACTCCTCCAGGTTTTGAGTAAATATCAAAAAGCTATTGGCTGGACGCTTTCTGATCTTAAGGGTATTCATCCGTCCTATTGTACGCATCGTATATATTTAGAAGACGATTCTCGCCCCTCCCGCCAACCACAAAGGCGCTTGAACCCTATTATGCAGGAGGTGGTAAAAAAGGAGATTATTAAGTGGCTGGATGCTGATATCATCTACCCCATTTCTGATAGCTCCTAGGTTAGTCCAACACAAGTTGTACCCAAAAAGGCTGGACTAACAGTTGTCACTAAAGATAATGGGGAAAATGTAGCCACTCGAACTACTTCTTCTTGGCGCGTGTGTATTGATTACCGAAAATTAAACACCGCCACCAAGAAGGACCATTTTCTACTCCCCTTTATTGGTCAAATCTTGGAGAAGATAGCCGGACGGGATTTTTACTATTTTCTGGATGGTTATTCCGGCTATAATCAGGTAGTGGTTCATCCTGAGGACAAGGACAAAAAAACTTTCACCTGCCCCTTTGGAAACTTTATTTTTCGAAGGATGCCCTTCAGTCTTTGCAACGCACCTACAACTTTTCAAAGGTGCATGCTTGCAATTTTTTAGACCTGGTAGGTGAATGTTTGGAAGTCTTTATGGATGACTTTTCTATTTTTGGAGATTCTTTCGACCATTGTCTCAAAAACCTTGAAAGAACTCTCCAAAAATGCATAGAAGTTAATCTGGTCCTCGGTTGGGAAAAAAGTCATTTCATGGTCCAAGAAGGTATTGTCTTAGGCCATGTTATTTCAAAATAAGGAATTGCGATAGATAAAGCAAAAACAGATGCTATATCTAAGCTCCCACCACCCACTATTGTCAAACATATCAGATCCTTTTTGGGTCATGTGGGTTTCTACTGTCGATTTATACAAAATTTTTCCCAAATCTCCAAGCCCTTAAGTCAGCTTCTCACTAAAGACCAGCCATTTGATTTTAGTGATAAGTGCCTGGAGAGTTTTTTGAGGTTGAAGAAAGAGGTTACTGAGGCACCACTATTGCAAGGACCTGATTGGAATAGTCCCTTAGAATTAATGACAGATGCCTCAGATTTTGCTGTAGGGGCCGTTCTAGGGCAAAGAATTGGCAAGAAGCCCGTTGTGATCTATTATGCTAGCAAAACCCTTGATGATGCATAATAGAATTACGCGGTTACTGAAAAGGAACTTCTTGCCATTGTATTTGCCTTAGAAAAATTTAGATCTTCTGTTGGGGTCACATGTCACTGTTTATACTGACCACTCAACAATTAAATATTTGCTGACAAAGAAAGATGCAAAACCCTGCCTTATCCATTGGATTCTGTTGCTCCAGGAATTTGATTTGGAAATTAAGGATAAGGCGGGATCGCACAATGTAGTGGCCGACCATCTCTGTTGTCTTATGACGAATGACATAATGACCCCTTTAGATCAGTTCCCCGATGAAAGCATTTTAGCTGCTACTACTTTCCCTTGGTTTGTGCCCATCACAAACTATTTAGCAACAGAATGAATCCCCACTGATTAGCCAAAAGCAAAACGGGGTAAGTTCTTTACTGATATTAAATATTATTTTTGGGAGGAGCCTGACCTTTTCCGCATTTGTGCCGATCAGGTCATTCGACGATGTGCCGATGTGCCTGATATTTTGACACATTGTCACTCAATGGCCTGTGGCAGACATTTTTCGGGCAAGAAAACTGCAGCTAAAATCCTTAATGCAGGATTTTATTGGCCTAGCTTTCACAAAGATGCTCATGACTTTGTTCGATCCTGTGTGCGTTGCCAGAGCATCGGCAACATGACTCGGAAGGATATGATGCCCCTTAATCCTATTTTAGAGGTTGAAATTTTTGATGTTTGGGGCATTGACTTCATGGGACCATTCATCAACTCTGGTGGGTATTTATATATATTAGTCGCAGTCGACTATGTTTCTAAATGGATAGAAGCAATACCCACTCGCACTAGTGATCAGCGTGTGGTTGTCGAATTTCTTAAGAAAAATATTTTCTCAAGATTCGGCCTACCAAAAGCCATTATCAGTGACGGAGGCTCACATTTCACCCACTCACAATTCCGTCACCTTCTTTCTAAATATGGGGTTAATCATAAAATTTCCACACCTTATCACCCCCAAACAAATGGCCAGGCTGAAGTTTCTAACTGGGAAATTAAAAATATTTTACAAAAGATGATTAGGCCCGACCAAAAAGATTGGTCCACCAAATTGGACGATGCTTTATGGGCCTACCATACCACTTTTAAAACCCCGCTCGGCATGTCTCCCTTCCGTCTGATTTTTGGGAAGGCATGCCATCTCCTAGTAGAGCTAGAACATAGGGCTTTTTGGGCAATAAAACAACTCAACATGGATTTATCTGACGCTGGTATCCATAGAAAATTACAATTAACTGAATTAGAAGAATTACGTAATTTTTCCTATGAAAATGTGAGGATTTATAGAGACCGAACAAAGAAATTTCATGATAAATATATTATTCGAAAACACTTTGACGTTAATCAACACGTTTAGCTTTTCGATGCGAGATTACGTCTTTTTCCTGGCAAATTAAAATCTAAATGGACCTGCCCCTTTATTGTCCATAAAATATATCCATACGGCACTGTTAATCTTTTTGATCCAAAAACTAATTCGACCTTTCAAGTCAATGGCCAACGTTTAAAGCCCTATTTTGATCATACACCTAATCTTCCGTCTGAATCTTTTAATTTTACTGAGCCAGCCACCCTTGATCACTAATGCACATAACGCCTGGCTGAATGGTGTAAAAGATAGCACTGGATGGGAGGTAACCCATCATTTTTTTTCCTGCTTTCCTTTTTTCTTCTTTTTCCAGGTTTTGATCATTCTAAACCTGACCGTTCTTCACTAAGGTGATCCTTTTTCCCTCCTAATGCATGAGGACATGGCATAACTTAAGCATGGGGGGGTGTTTTTTAAATTTGACGATCCATTTAGGATTTTCAAAACCTAAAAATATGCATTTTTTCTTTAGTTTATTTCCTACTTGCATACCCAAAAAAATAAAAATGTTGAAAACTTTTTGAGGAAAAATTTTGAAATTAGGACTAAGGTTGAAAAACTCACTTTTGGTACAATGGGATTTAATCTTTAACAAACTAGGGATGAGGATGTGGATCTAATCATTAGAATTTCAGGGTCTATTTTAGACTAGATCAGATATCCTTCTCTAAAAGTTCCACTTGAACTCATGATAGTACAAGTGACTTGATCCTATTTTGTAATGTGGAAAGTATTTGGCTTAGCTTCTGATTCAAAAACTTGCATGTCTTGAGAAACTTCTTGTGTCAATTTTCACACACAAGCCAACACTTAGAAACAACTAAAAATTTGAAGAAACTCCCTTGTTTGGACTTAGTAAAAGTCTGAAGCAGATCATTGGTTTGAGTTCCCACTGCTGAGGAGGAAAATGCCTCCTTTGAGGGCACGATGTCAACATGTTACTGCCTCGACGCTGCTCCATATCTATATTTCATATCTTTAGACGGAGCATTAAAGTGCATTTTAGCTGCTCAAGTGTCTTGGACGGTGCTCTACCTATAGTGTCGGAGCAAGAGCTTGAGTTTGCTTGTAGCGCCCCTTTACACCGCATTGTGTTTTGGGGTTGTGAGCTTCTAGGTGGTGTCATGGACAGTGCTATCCCAAAGTACTGGTGCCAGAGCCCCCTCGAGGATTGGTAATGGAAATGATGATCTCGACACATCTATTGTAAGACCAAGATGAAAATAAGCTTGGGGGAGAGAAAAAAAAAGAATAAATAAATAAATTAACATGCCCCTATAAATGTTGGCTTTTCACAAGCACAGACACAAGGTTTTAAAGGATTTTTGCAAGTTGCAAATCAGATTCATGAGCCAGAAAAATCTTAAAAACAAAAATTTCAAGTCATCTGAATTAACAAGGGGTTAATTTGTGAATTTTTTGGAGGATATATTGATCCCATTTTGTCTAATAGTTGAATCCAAAAATAAATCCCGATGTTTATCTTTAACAAATCCCATACCTCCTACGTTTAGATCAACCAAGGTCCCTTAATCTTTTTCTCCTCAAAAGTTGAAAAAAAATTAGATTTCCCAAAAATTCTATTTTCCAAAAAAAAATTTGAAGTTTTGCTAAGAGACTAGCAAAAGATAAACATGGGGGTGTGATAAATGCTAGTTTATCATCATTCTTATGTACTAAAATAAACCAAGCTCTTAGGATTTAAATCCGCAAATGTGTTTTTGGGCTGCATTTAGGCATTAACTAGGTTAGGCATGCATTGAATTTTCTTTTGTTGTTTTAATGTGTTTTTGTGAGTGTTAGGGATGAACAGATATACAGATCCCTAAAACCCTCGCACTCAAGAAGGCAATTCGTGTAGAAGGAGCTCAGACTAGCTGGAACTCATCTTGATCCAGCTCACCACAGCTAGAACCCAGCTCACGTGGACTAGGGTTAGCTCATCCTAGCTCCATTCAACTAATCTCAGCTGAATGGCAGCTCAAGAGAGCTCATCTTAGCTCACCCTAGCTCGGGTCAGCTTAGATCCAGCTCAACTTAGCGAAGTCTAGCTCATCTCAACTCCAATTAGTCGACAGGGAGCTCTAGCTAGCTCAGCTGAGTTGACTGGAGTTCACCCCATCTCAGATCCAGCTACATCTAGCTCCACTCAACTTGAGCCAGCTGAAGAACTCATCCCAGCTCAGGAAGCTCAAGTCCAGCTCCTGGGGAACCAGCTTAGCTAAAGCTAATTGAGCTAAGCTACCTTAGCTGTCTCAACTAGCGCAATCCTCCCTGGGAGCACCATACCCAGCTCACCTCAGCTCCATTCAACATAAGCCAGCTCACTTTAGCTTGGCTTAGTAGCTAGCAAAGAACTAGCAAGCTAAGCCAACTAGAGTAGCCCCATGTTGACCTCTTTAGCAGCTGCCTACTCCATCTCAGCTCCAGATTCTTCAGAACCAGCTCCTCCCTCCATACCCTAGCTCCAACACCTCCTCCTGTACTCTTCCATTAGCTAAGCTAGCTTAGCTTATCTTAACTTTGCTTAGCTTAGCTATGCTCCAACTTCCTTGGCTTGTACCACCCAAAAACCCTACCTAACAACTCCACCAACTAGCTCCACCTAAGCTCCACATAAGCTAAACCTACTTGGCACCAACCTAACCTACCCACCACCTCCAAAAGTCACCTAAAAGTGGCGCCAAAATCATCCTAACTAAACCCTTGTTGGAGCCACTTTTCCCTCCAAAAATCCCCTTCATCTCCACCACACATCTCCCCTTAAACCCATCTCCACCCTCCACATAATCCCACTTTCGAGAAACCTCAAAGTTGGCGCCAGCCCATGGCACCTCTCCATGGTTTGCGGCACTTTTAGGTGCCTCTTGACCAACCCTAACTACCCCCCTTACACCCCTTAGGTGGCGCCAACAGCCCTTAACCCTAGGATCATCTAACCACCTCCATCCTTCCATCTTAACCCTCCATTTCAAGAGACACCTTAACCCCTCGTCCTACCCTATAAAAAGACCACTACCCACCACCATTCGAAGCATCCTTGGCTAGTAAATTCACTCTCATATTCTACCTAGAGCCCACGGCCAAGAGAGAAGAAGAAGAAGAAGATTAAGGGGATATTCTGTCCCCTTGGTACCTTCCCCTCTTCCCTTCTCTCTTGAGTCACGCTAGCCAAAGGAGAAGCCATGCAAGGAAGATCTTTGGAGGAGATCATGAAGGTGGTCCACGCCACCTTGGAGGAGCTTTTGAGGGTGGTGCACGCCCACCCCTTGGAGGAGATCATTGAAGGTAGTAGCATCCACCTTGGAGGAGCTCTCAAGGAAGGAGAAGAAGGAGGCCCTCTTTTCAAGCCAAGGAGCAGCTAGGCTTGGAGCAAGAAGACTCCCTTCTTCACCAATTTTTGAAAGAGGATTTGTGTTTCTATTTCTGCTTTTAGATTTTTTCATTTTTAGTAGAAGCATTCCTCTACTTGTCTTGGAAAAAGGACACAAATTCTAGTTAATCAAATTGCCTTTTTTTTTACTTTCTATTGCAATAGTTGTTTTGGTTCTAGCACTTGTTTCACCTCTTCTTCCTAATTACTTTAGGCCTCCACTTGCCTAGAGAGAGCTTAGGAAGAGGATATATCTATCTATTTTGTTTTAGTTAAGCAATTATAGGTGTTAGTACTTTCCGCTACAATTCGCATTTTGCCTTCGTATTTTCAAAACAAAAAAATTACATATTTAAAATGCCGAAAAGAAAGTTGAGATCTATTTTGTAAGCAAGAGAATTACTTTTTCAAACATTTGGCCTCCTTGGACGACCCTAGATACTTCCCTTATCTAGGATATAAATTTAAGAGTTGATCGATTTTGCGTGTTACAACAATGTATTTTACAAAATGCGTAAAATCCACTTTAGCTAGGATGGCATCACGTGGCACCATTCTGACCGCCCATCTTCTTTGATTTGTAGATGATGCCACAGATGTCGAATTGGGTCAATTTTCACGTTGTGAGGCTATGGCTGTCGATCTGGATCCATCCGTGTGGTTGGATTTGTCATTTGAAGCTCCAAATTGCATCACCTAGCCCCTTGGCCATTCATCTTCCTCAGACTGCATAAGATGCTACGGAAGTTCGATCAAGTTGATTTTGGAGGCAGTAGACTCCGATTGTTGTCCTGATCAGATTCGTATGGTTGGATCATCAATCTGAGGCCCTAAAATAAATCTCCTCTCCTGGCCATAAAAGGACACGAATTAACCTAACTTTATACAAACTATTCTAAATGCAGAATGATGCATGCTATGCAATATTTATAGTATGGAATGCATATCTAAGCCTAGGAACATGTATAAATAGGCATTTTATCCTAAATAGATGTGTCTACAACATGCCCCCATGCCTATCTTTTGCTAGTCCCTTGCAAAATCAAACAAAATGCTATGTATAAAACCAGAATTAGGACTCGATTACTTAGGCCTAAGTTGTTTATTAACAATAGAAAATTTCATCTAAGGTCTTGAACTACGAAGAGTCAACAGTGATTGGATGCCTGCCAAATTGTAGACCGCCCAAGTCCTTGCCTTATTTTGAAAAGGAAGATACCTTTTTTTTGTATTTTTCTTCTTTTCTAATTTCTTTTTTGGATTTTTGAGTTTAGGGATTTGTGGTAAATTTCTATGGTGACCCAACCCACCTAAGACTCGAAATGTACTTTAAGTTCTAAGCATCTTGTGAAAAAGTGATAGATTCACTAGGCGGCCGTTAAAACGGACTTCAAGTTTCTACGACCAAAGGTGGCCTAAAAGATTCTCCCTAAAGGTTTATCTGTTCAACCGGTAGCTTTCTCCCTACTTTTTTTTATTTTTTATGGGGTCAACATAAGGGTGAACCCAATGTATATCTCCACAATTTATTCTACTTCCTTACTTTTTCCCAATGTGTTTTCGAAATTATTTATGCATTTTGTGAGTTGGGTTCTGGACAACCGGTCAATGAATTGTTACCACCGACCACTTGCTAGCCATATGCGTGCGGTAAAGTGGCCTATTTATTTTTTTCTTTTTTTTGGGTATTTCTCTCTTTATATATATATATTTTAAGTAGGGGGCTTCCCTGATCTAGGATTTACCTAAAGGTAGCAAGAAGAGAATGGTTGTGCAGTTGGGTTCTGGACAATCGACCAATGAGTTGTTACCACCGACAACTTGCCAACCATACCACCCTAGAAGGTTCATTAGCTACCCAATTTCTATTAGAACTTTGAAAAGTGAGTCAGTGCAAATAGTGTGCAGATGCTTTAGACTTAAAGTCCCCTTAAATCAGAAAGTAGGTTGGTAAGTTGCATACTTATCACCCCAATTTATTAGCCATATTAAAGTAAAATTAGCATGCAAGGACTCGAGAACAAGTCCACATTTTAGTGGACACCCAGGCTGATTAAGCTCGAAGACCTAAAGAGTTTAAGTGTTCAGGTTCTTGTTCGGTGCATAAATCACATTTTAAAATATTATTTAGTTTTAGTATAGTGCGAAACATGTTGACAAATAAATTTATAAACTCCGATGAGTACTGGGTCATTCATAGGGAGGCAATCATAATTTTTACAAAAGCTTTTCAATAGAACTTGCTTTAAATAGATATTTATATATGTATATGAATCAAATATCATGCATTCAAAAGATCAGAATTTTATTGTAATTAGATAGACTTTTTACAATAGAGAATGCTACTAGAAACAGATAGATAGATAACTAGAGAGAGAAATAGAGAGAGATAGAAGGAGGCAGAGAGATGACGTCACTTGTAGGATGCTTGTCCGAGATGCAGCCGCACCTCAGATCTGGAGCATCGGGATGAAGGTTGGAGTTGCAGAGAGGCAGAAGCAAGAAATAGTAGAAGAAGGTGGAAGAAGAGGTTGATGATCCAAGAGGGAACTTTGGTCTTCTTTTATAGTTTTTATCGAGAGCAAAAAGGGTATTTTGGCTCTCTATCTCGTGGAACACCCTTGGGATTAGTTAGATCCATCGATCGGGAGATCAACGGACCTGATTTGTCCTTAAAACTCCTTAAAAAGGGTATTTGTTGCAGGTGAAGTGCGTGGCCGCTGGAGGTGCTGGAGGTCGCGGGTTGCGAGTGGGCAGGCAGCGCTGGGCGTGCGGTGAGGACGTGCTGCAGGGGGTGCAGGCGTGCGGACGGAGCAGCTGCTGTAGCGCGCGCGGGCCGGAGGCGAGGACCGGTGGGTTGGAGGATGCACTGTTCCTGCTGGAGCAGCAACTTGGAGTGGCTACAGACGTGTGGGGGTGAGTGGGTGCTCTAGAGGGGCGCTGGTGGGCGTATGCTAGGCGCTGGGCATGCAGCGAGGAGCTGGAGCATGGAGGTTGTGCACGTAGCAAGGGCATGCGTGCACCTGCCATGGTGGAGCTGGAGGATGGTGGCATGGGGATGGCGAGGGAGTGCACGTAGGAGTTTGCACGCTGCTGCATCTGCAGGGTGGAGGAGCAGTGAGGAGGATGCGGGGATGGTTTTGTTCTAAAAAAGAAGGAACAAGAAGATGAAAGAGAAGATGGTGTTGGCGATGCGTGGACAGGGAAGGTGATCGGGTGATTGCACAGTGATGGTTGCATGGCCATCAGAGACGCTCGTGCACGGTGATGGCACGAGTCCACTGGCTTGGCACGGTGAGCTATCACCTCGCCGGCCCACGGTGTGGTGGAGCTCGACCTTGGAGACCACAGTGGTGGAGTGGAATACACGGTGGTGGAGTGGGGTAGTGTCTCCCCGAGCACAGCTGCCTCCTCCTCTCCCTTGTAGTCACAACTGCCCCGACCAGATCCATCTCTTCCGCTCCTCAATGAATGAGGGTCATGAGTGCAGGCAGCTGGCGAAGAGTGAATGCGTAGGAGGAGGAAGTGGAGCGGTTACCTATGGGAAGAAGAAGAAAATTAATAAAATAAAATATTAGGATTATTTATACACAAATCCTTAAGTTCTTTGTTAATTAAAATACTGCATGTAATGCACCTAATTGCATGCCATTTTAAGTCAATTGCAAATGCCTTTAATTATGAATGAAATGCATAAATTATGTAATTAAATCAGAAATATAAATTAATCTATTTACATCCTAATGCATGCTAAATAAATGGATGCGTTACCTTAATGTCTTGGCATTTAAGTAACTAATTAGCCCACAAATATGAGCTCATCAAATACCCCCACGCCAAGTTTTTGCTAGTCCCTAGTAAATTCAAACATGAGCCCAGCTCTTCAAGTGGACTAGCCAAGCAAATTGGTCTTCGTTTAGAAACTTGTTAAGTTACAGATTTTAGATATAAGGTTCCCAAGTAGTTGCCAAGTTACAGACTAGGTCGGCTAAGGATGAGTTGCAGGCACAGGTTTCCTTGATTTCTGACTCTACCCTAAGGCTTATTGGTCCTAGAGATCAAAGCATTCATGCATGTGCATTGGTTTGAGTTATTTGAGGTTGGTATGATTGCCAACCTAGAGAGGAAAAAGAACTTTTTTTTCTGGTAATATATATATTTTTATTTGATTCTTCTAAGTCTAACCTTGGATCAGCTATCAACACGGTTTGTATCGGATTCATTGTCCCCATCACCGAACCTCGAAGAGTGCCTGCCTTTTAATGCTTCGAGATAGCACCACCCATAGCGACCCCAAGAACTCCTGACAATCAACACTTCGAGATAGTATCACCCATAAATTTCTAAAGCGAATTCAGGCTAGTGGCAATCGGCACTTCGAGATAGGGCCACCCATGGTACCTAAACCGCACAATGCACTTACATGCCCTCAGTAGGATGAATATCCTAAGAGACAAGCACTGAGGAGGTGACATGTTACCATCGCATCCTCAAGGTGAGTATATACTCCACCTCTCCTGCGACAGGAACTCTTCCAACCAATTTATGCTTTCAAGCTTCTCCTATGTCAAAACTAAGGGGACCAAATTTTTTTCTCCAAGAAAGGAATTAAGGTTGTCATTATTTACACAAGACCAAGTGTGTGTGAAATGTGGATGCTTAGGTTACGAGGACCCATAAACCAAAAGGTAGAAAAAGCCATCAGGTACTATCCAGCCTTTAACTCAATCCTAGCTTTCCTTCCTCAACCTCTTGAGGAATGGTCTGCAACTTAACTCCTACTTAAGTTTTCAAGTCCACAAAGGACCCAAAAGGTCTAAAGCTAGTAGCTCAACTTAGCTTCTAAAGTTCGACACCTAGAATCAACTTAGTCTAACCTAAAGTTCTGGTCTGCTTAAGAATGCAGGGCCCAGCCAGTTAAGCTCAATAATACAAAATGTTTTTTTTTTTTTAATGCAAATGTATGCAATGCAGAATGCTTTAACTAAATGCATGAATGCACTATATATAAATGCTATGTATATCCCCAAGTACACCCCCCCATGCCTAAAATCTACAATGTCCCCATTGCATAGAAGGATATTACCTGGGTTAGAGATGGGCTACCGTTATTTTGTTGGTAGCCGAGTAGCCAAAGAATCTACAAATTAGGTTTAAGGATTACAAAAATAGGCCCTAAAAATGAGCAAAGTAATGCTGGCCTAGAAAACAGGTAACCTAGGATGTTGACGAGCTGATGATGAATCCCAATAGCAAACGCTCACCCAACCAAGATAGGAATGAAATCTTCCCAGGTCACCAGAGGAGGTTCTAAAGGATAAACTGGAATAACAACCTCCAAAGGGCTAAGGGGAGGATGACAAGGATCCTCCAAAGGAAATGGGGATGGAATGGTGCAGAGATAAACCCCTAGGGTGTTGGACTGACCATAGAAAGCAACAATCCATACCCGATACTCCATTACAAGAGATATTGGTCTGTTAAGCCTCCCAGTCAAAATAGTAGTGAGCATGTCTTTAAGCCAAGGATCATCTAGGGTATCCATGTTTTGAGGTTGTGGGATGGTCATAGGATCTATGTTGGGTTTAGTTGGCTCGATGTCCATCCCTAACAATCTTTCCAATTCCTCAATTGCATCCCTAGCATTCCTTGCACTATCAGAAGTATCTACCTGCACTCATCAATGATCATTTCATCGTATGGAGTCAAAATTTCACTTTTAGAGATATGCGAATTAGAGGGTGACTCCGAATCAAATGAAGGCAGGTTAGAAGCAATAAACCTAGGGATTATCCTATCAATGTCATCCCTGGGTTCTTGTTCTTTACTCGAATACTCCCCGGAGTCTATATGTGAGTCCACATTAATCTCAAATGTTGCTTCCAAATTTTCCATTATTTCACCATGAGGAGAGATATCATCAATGGTTGTTCTAAGGAAACCTAATTTGGTCAAATTTGTGACATCCTCGGGGGCTAGTTCTTCAAATAAGACATAATCACCCTTAGTGTCACTCCAAATCTTGAATGTAGGTTCCTCATATAATTCATCATGTACCTGAGGTCTAGAATAATCTAAAATCTCAGCAGATCCCCTAGGGCACTCTATCTGGGGTAAATGGTTTACATTGGTAAAATTGGACTCCTCAGATAGGTGAATTTCTTCATGGTTAGGTTCCTTAAGGGTGGGCTTGAGTTCTATCTCATGATCAGAAGGGAGGGCGGGATTAACAACTTGACTTCGACCCACTTCATCAAATGCGACGAAAATACTATCATCTGGGTCGAGGTTTTCCAATGGTACCATCATTCCCTTCTTTTGACTCCAATATAATTCAGGTGGATACTCAACCTGATCATCATCTTCCTTGGGTTGTCACCTCTCTTCATCCAATGTATGGCTACTTTCATACATATCCTCCTCCCACTTAAGGTGTGGACCCCTCAAGGAAGTGTCATCTAGAGGGGAGGTTTCAAAATCAATCCTCGAAAAGTAGCTATTCTCCCTTACATAATCCCCAAAATTTCCCTCCAACTTAGGGTGTGGCTCTCCCATGGGAGATGCATCTATCGTAGAGGGGTGCATTTCATCCTCAATGGGGTAGGTTGGGTGGATAATGGCTTCTTTTTCTTGTTGGCCAGCTCTCGAAAATTCTCCTAACAATTCAATCATATCATCTTGCATTTTCTGTATTTCCATCTTCAAAGAGGAGAGGTCATCATTTATATCAGGAGAGAAGTCACACTCAATCTTATAGTACCCAGGAGTGTCTGTCCAACCAGTACAATCAATCAGGGTGGGTGGGTTGGGTGTTCCTATGGTGTGTGGGATATTGGGCAAGGCATATCCTGCTCCTAGGTTCTACTCACTGATTTAGGGCTTAACGAGGCTAATACTCCTATAATAGGAGTAAAATGGATCCCAATGATTGTCATTATATCCATCAAAGGATGGACCATCTCGGTGTATGGGACCAAAGATTGCAGAGTGGGGGGTTAGATTCCCAAAGCAAACACAAATCAGAGGACTTTTTAGGTCTTTAATCAGTTAAGCTTTTGAGATTTTAATTCAGATTGTAGGTGACAAAGCAAATTGCCCAATCAATTACGCATCTATTTTCGACCTTCGAAATGCCTAAAAAGACCTAGTTGGAGCTTAGGTGCTCTCCCCTAAAGCTCAAATGGTAGAGCAACTCCAAAGATGGAAGATCAAGGGATGAAAGTAGGCTTAAGCCTTCCTTTGAAGTTGTGCTTTCGCGGTGCTTCTTTACTACCCCCAAAAATCCGTGACAAGATATCCCCCTCTTTGGAGTTACAAAATCTTTGATCTCGAGTTCTGAACACTTCAGAATCCAACGGTAGGAGGGCTCTTGTCCTACTAATTCCAAGACCTAAAAGTGTTTATATGCATGCTTCGGTGCAACAAAATAGCAAAGTGTGCATACACCGAAAAAAATGTTTTTGAACTTTGAATCACACGCCCAGTTTGAAAATCAAGTCCTTGGTTTTTAAATGTTTCTCCTTAACTTAAAGTTCTTTTTCAAGAAATTAAATATGACCACTTGTTAGATCTATTCAATACAGATTAGGTGGTCTTGAAATTAATCCAAATGCATTTGCATGATAGGTAGAAATGAAAAGTTAGAAGTGCATACCTGATTCTAGCATTCTTCATGCAATATGCAAGACAGGAAATTAGATCTAGATGCTGCTCATTCAATCCTACATGGTCATCCTAAGGCAGGTAGCTACTAGCAGGTGTTTGTGATCACTGGATCGGTATTTAAGAGTATCGTGTTGTAATATAGCCGAAGAAACGTTCTAAACAAATATAATTTTATTACTCAAATTCAAAGTCCGAGTCGAACACAGGGAGCAAATTGGTGTTTAGAAATCAAGATCACAATTCAGAATTTAAAGGAATATGCAATAATATCAGTCTTAAAGTGCAAAAATATGGGAGTAAATGTCGAGCACAAAATACTAAAGAACTCAATGTATATAAAGTAAACTCAAATTGTATTTCTGATTTGTAAATTAGACGACTTAAATTGATGATGCTACAGTGCTCTCTGATTTCTTCTTTCTCTGCCTTCAGCTTCTGTGGTTCTTCTTCTTTCTCTTTGTCTTTGGCTTTCTCTACCTTCTCCTCTAACTTCTACCTTTAGCCTTCTTTCAGCTTCTTCCTTCTTCTGCTTCTGCTCCTTTTCTTTCTCTTTCTTTCTCTACCAGCTTCCTTCTCTCTTCCTCTGCCTTTCTACCTTGACCCTTAGCCTTAAGCCTTTGCGGTCCTTTTTCTTCAGCTTCTTTCTTCTTCTCTGAATTTGGCTAAGTGTGGTGCCAAACTTTCCAAGGCAAAACCCCCCTTCCCTTGCATAGCTTTCCTCTCTATTTCAAGTTCGCTCTCCCAGAGCCACAACTGGTTCGGGTAATCGGACCAAACGGAGACCCGGGTCCAGGCTCATCGGCATGGGTGGTGTGTGAGGAGTGAGTCGGTCGGGTAAACGGGTCGAGGTCAGGTCCACGTGGGCAGTGCCGCAGACGAGGCCATGAGAGGGGGGAGAGGGTCCTCACCCCATGATTTGGGGGCAACAAGGCTATGGCGCAAATTCAACTTATGCGCACATGGCCACTCTTCCAGTTCTGAGGTGGGACTAAATGTCCCACCTCCCTTGCAAGCTGCAGCAGCAGATGTCTTCTTCAAATCGCAAGGCTACAACTGCACTCTACTCCAATCAAAGGCCTGGGTGTGTGCGTGCCTCAAGTCCGCACCACCTGGGACTATCACCTAGAGCAATAGCACCTAAAGCGCAGCAAGCAAGCTTCAAGCTCCTTTGTTAATGGTGACTAGAGGTCAGATACCTAAAAACATGAGAACGGCCTTGCGGCCATGTCAAATCATCTAGGGAGCTTCGTCAAGGCACGGCGAGTGTGCTGCGGTGTTTGGCTTGGTGTGGGGACGGTTGTGGTGGTGTGTCTAGGGTTCACTGTGGGTGTATGTATGGGTGTGTTCGGTGGGATGTTTGGGCAGTCAATGGAGTGAATGGAGTAGGGGGAAATGATCAACGAGTCATTGCGGAGGTTGTAGGATGGTTGATGAGGTCGATGGAGGTGCGGAGCGACAGGAGCACCTCACTGGAGGTATTGCCGGAGGTGGAGAAGGTGATGGTGGTCAGTGGCGTCGAGAGTTGGTTTAGGGAAATAAAGAGAGGGAAAGGAAGTAGAGGATAAGGGGTACTTATCTAGGGTGATAGTGGACAAAGGGAAGGTGAAGATGGCGTCGGGAGCGTACTGCCGACGCTAGAGACGAAGGTGCCCAGAGAGGGATGGTCGGCAAGGATGAAGGGGAGACAAGGGCGTCGGCAGGTGCTGTGCGATGCAGACGAACGCAAGGAGGAAGAACCTACCACTGGTATTGTGGTTAGGCGACGAAGGAGACTAGGGAAGGTTGCCAAAGCTTGATGAGGGAATCGGCCGGCGGAGGTGAGAAGAATTTGAGGGGGTTTTCGGTCGATTTCAAGCTTGGAGGAGCCAGTTGGATCTGGGGCTTCTTAAATAGATCTCTAGAGGGGGATTTGTGCTTGGAAGCAAAGCTTCCAAGCAAGGTATGGTCATCGAAGATGGCAACCTCAAAATAGATCCAAATCTCTCATGCATTCGCATGAGAGATTGGGTAACAATTAGGGCATCAAACTGGGTTCACATTGGAGGGATTTTCTCAAAGAATCTTCCTTCGAATTTTGAAGGGGATTCTCTGAGAAATCAGGGAGAAACCACCTTATAAACCTCTCCGGAGTAGGATTCCTCTACTATAATGGTAGAGGGACCTAATTGCATGAATAATGAAGAATCTAGGGGGCTTTTGCAAAGGTTTTTGAAAGATAGGGGTATAAATGTAATCAGGTTGGACCTTTTTGCAAACTAGGTAAAGGAAAATTCATCCTGGGTCCAAATTTTGGTACAAACCTAATTTTGACCTAAGGAATCCAATGGTGAAGTTGGATTTTGGGTTTGACCACGTTTGATTAGGAAATTTATGCAAAAACCCAATTTATGGTAAATATCTGTCTGAGACCCCATTCTAGGTAAAAATGATTTCCAATGGCCAATTTGAAAGTTCTAAACCCTAGAGAATATTTTTTTATGAATTTTAGAGGGCTTAGGTGAATTTTATTCTGATCAGAACCTTGGTTAATCAAGCGGGTCTATTTTAGGGTTTCTAGAAGTCATTTAATTCACAGGATACACACAAACCCTTTTCTGTCAAATCTGACCCACTTTTTATTTTGTTAGGACCTTTCGACCTTTATTTAGCCCTTGAGAAAACCCTTTGTTATACTGCAATGGTAAAATTACATTTTTACCCCTTATTTTTTACTTTTCTCTCAGAAAGGTTATTCAATGAATTAGGACCTTCAGTTGGTTATGTAGGAGCTTTTATTCTTTTCATTGGGTGAAAATAAGCTAGTTAGGGCTCATGATGGTGTTCCCATCATACTCCCATGCCTAGCTTTTGCTAGTCCCTTAGCAAAATTTTAAGGTTTTAACTTTGAATCTAAACCATGAGTTCCTTTGATGTTCAAAAACTATGTTGTGTGCTTTCTTTTGGAGATTAGGTTTGAATGCCGATAGTAGGCCTAGAGGTAATCAAGTACCAACCAAGATCTAGACCTGACCAGCTCTAGCCTCAGTCTTCCGTGAAGGTTTTTAAGGCCTACAGGAACTATCCTAAGGTTCGTTAGACTCTATAGTTAAAGCACCCATGCCTGTAACAAATTTTAGCCTTGGTTTAGTTTGCAGTGCATTTTTGTAAGAGAGAGAGGCAAAGGAATTTTCTTTGTTTGGAGAGTTTTCTCTCTCTTTTCTTTTTATTTCTAGCTTCAGATTGGCTTCACAACATGGTCTGTATCTGATTCCTAGTCCCCATCATCAATCCTTGAAGGGTCCCTGGCAATCGATGCTTCGGGATAGCACCGTCCATGTCACCCCCAGAACCTTGGCTTTCGAGATTTTGAGATAATCCCGCCCATGGCATTCTGTAACTAAATCCAAACCTTGGCAATCGAGATTTTGTGATAATGCTGCCCATGGCATCTGAACCAGTGCAGGGTGCTTACATGCCCCCAATAGGATATGTAAATATCCTAAGAGACAAGCATCGAGGAGACGATATGTTATTGCGCATCTTCAAGGGGAATTTCCTGCCTCTCCACGCTGGGAAATTGTCCAAATCAACTTGTGTTGATCGGCCACTCCTAATCTAGGTGACTTTATCAAAACAATTTAAACGCATTTGTATGATTTTGATACTTATGCACACTGAACTAGACTGTGTGTGGATTGGGGTGCTAAGGTTACCGAGTCCCATAAGCCAGAGGTCAGTTAACGAGGTCGAATACACCCTAAGCCTTAGACCTAATACTTAAGCTTTGCATTTTCCCCAACCTCTTGAGGACTCTCCAGATCTTAGTGGATACTTGAACTTTTAAAGCTAGGACTATAGCCCAAAAGGCCTAAGATCAACGTTCCTACTAATCTCTTCTGTGTTTCAATAACACTTTTTTCCTTTCATTTTCTTTTTCTTGATATGGTCTAGAACTCAGTTATTCCCTTAATTTCTTACTAATGACTATCTTTTTTGTTTTTCTTTTCAACTTGTGCTCCTTTTTAACATTTTTCACTTTTCCCCTTTTTCTCCTTAAGATTTGTATGGCCTCAAAATTTTCTCTCCCCTCAAAATTTTTTTTGTTCTTTTTCAAGAATTTTTCATTTCTTTTTGGTATTTTTGGGATATGCGATTTTTTTGATGAAACCTTTTCTTGTGAGATGATTTTCACAGCATTTTGCACTTTCATACCTGTTGGGTAGTCGTAGAGTGCATTTTTGCTAGGAAAACGTCGTAGTATAGTGTGCAATACGATCAAACAAAGATATTCAATAAAAGATAATCAGACTTGAGTCTCAGTCATTCGTCTCTGGGAGGCGTTTGTTTTACTTTTGAATTCGATCTTTTGCCATTCTACTCTGTTTAAAATCACACGCTGGTTTATGATTATTACGTATTGAAGTACGACATGCTTAGTTGCAAGTATATCAGGAATTGAAAACAGGCAACATTAATCACACAAGAGATATTGCAATGAGCTCATGGTGATTCTCAACACATAGACATATATATATAGAAAATATATTTTTCATTCATTCATTTGGAGAGTGTTTGCAACATGAACTTGTAGAGGAGAGCTTGTACATGAATGCTTAAAAATGTAAAGCTAGCTATCAGAAAATAATCGCATAGAAGAATTTACGGGGGGATTTTGCATGCATCATTGGGGGAGAATAAGGACAACACTACTAAGCAATAAATAAAAGCAATAAATGTAAAGAGCTAGCTACTAATCTATCAGAAGTGAGGACATTCGGAGGTGGGCTCCGATGGCCTTGGAGTGGTGGAGAGGAGAATGAGAGGCGGCCAATGGAGCTTAGGCCGACCCTTGGAGACAGGTTGGAGGAGTGATCCAGCATCCTGGCATGGTGTCCTTCATGGTGGTTCTTAGCTAATGGAGATGGAGTGGAGATGGTGGTGGCTAGCCTAAGTAGAGGTGGATGGAGCCAAGCAAGTATGGCCAAAAAGTGGATGGAAGCCAAGGAAGTGAATGGGTGCAAATGGCCACCTTTAAGGTCTTTTTATAGACCTAAGGGAAGCTCTCTAAAGAATTATGGAATTCTCTAGAGAGGCTTACGGTGGGAGCTCGTGGGAGAGTGAGAGAGAGAGGGTGGGTGGTGGTTTTTAGATCCACTAAATGTGGATCTAAAAATTGAATGGCTCTTGGTTGCTAATTTTGGCAACCAAAGCAACAACACATGGTAGAGAGTTCTAGAGAACTCTAGGCAAGATATTTTCATGTGGATGGTGTGTGTGGGTGTGTGTGGGTGTGTGTGGATCGAAACTTAGGTGGCTAGGTTGATTAGGTTAGGTTCTAGTGGGTTTAGTCAAGGTATGTCTCAAATTAGGGTTGTAAACCCTAATTCACTAAGGTAAAGTGCAATTAAACTTAATAGAAGTTTAATTGGGTAGGTGGAAACTTAATTGAGTAAAACAACTCAATTAATTTAGGTCTAGGTCAATTGGACTCTCACTGAGTCTAATTGGACAGTGTGTGCTGAGATCAGGGCTCAATTGGACTCAATGAGTCCAATTGAATAGGCTGATGGAATTGACTAAGATCAAAGTCAATTAGGTTTAGTGAAAAATTAATTAGGTCCTTATGGAGGTCTAGAGGTGATGTACTAGGGTTATGGCATCTTAATTTAGGTTCTTATGGGGTTGGAGTTGGGTTTAGGGACCTAGAGATCCAAGATCAAGGCTTGAATCTCAAAACAGGAACTGGAGAGCAGTATCAGACGTGTAATAATAGTGTCAGATGTCTTATGCTCAAAAATCAAAAGTCCAGACTTATTGTCTGGACGTCCAATTAGAGTCAGGAAGGATTCAAGGTTCAGTCTTGAGTATTCTGCAGAAATTGGACATCTGACAAAGTATCTAGACGTCCAATAACACTACAGAAGTGGGTTTAAGGTGTGCGGGAGTTAGCTAAGGGTTCTTGACGTCCTATAATTCATCTGGACATCCAGATAAAGGTTGGAATTAGAGTTTTAAGGTTTCCTAGGGTGCGGTGACCTAATCTAATTGTGGCTAAGGCTTGGGAAAGTCTCTAGGCTATCCTAGGGCTAGGATGGACCTAAGCTCTTCACATTTTACTGCTTTATTCCTACCTAATAGAATAGCAAACCTTAACTCCCTTACATCATTATTCCTACATCTAATCTAAGTCTTTTACTCCAACTCTGCTGCAACACCCTGTTATTCCTGATCTAGCTTCAGATCCTGCTCCAGATCCAGCTCTAGATCTAGCTGCTGATCAGCTTATTGCCTGCAATCGACATAAAGCACTTAATCAGCACATTATAACATTATTTTATGCATAGCTAAAGTAAAGTAGTAAAGATGCAGATAATGCTTATGCACGCATGAATTACCCTAACTTATGCTAAGTCTTAGCCTAATTTAGGTCAATTAAGACCTATATTGCTACGCAATCAATACCCCCCCAAGCCTACGATTTGCAATGTCCCCATTGTAAATTAGGTGGGTTCAAGTTCAGCTTAGATCATTCATTAGAATAGGTTCTGGGTGGGAGAATGGGTCGAGGTGACTGTTATGAATGATTTCAAACTCAGGTACGGGTACATGAGGTGGGGTTGGCTATTCTAATGAATGAATCCTAAAGTGCAATATGAATTCAACATAGGAATGTCAAGAAAGGTTTTAGGTTTTTCAAAAATGACTGGTTGCCTCCTATTAAGCACTGAGATTTATGCCATCGACTAGGCGCAATGAGCTCAGGGAGAATGGAGGGTAAAGGATATCTCAGCCAAATTTGTATTAGTAAGGTCAATGAAAGGTTTGAGTCTCTGACCATTCATGATGAAAGGTTCTAAATCATGGTTGAATTGACTAATCTCAATGGCTCCATTTCCAAAGATTCGTTGGACGAGGTAAGGTCCGATCCATTTCGATCTGAGTTTTCCTAGGAACAGTTTGAGCTTGGCATCAAAGAGTAGGACATTTTGACCAGGGTGAAAGATCTTTCTGGATATGTGCTTGTCATGAAAGGCCTTGACCTGCTATTTGTAAATTCGTGAGTTCTTATACGCATCGTGGTGTAATTCATCGATCTCGCTCATTTGAAGCTTTCTATGGGTTCCTACCTTAGAAAGATCTAGGTTGCAGGTCCATACTACCCAATTGGCTTTGTGCTCCAATTCGACTAGGAGGTGACATGCCTTCTCGTACACCAATCTGAAAGGAGACATACCTAATTGGGTTTTTTGGGCGGTCCTATAAGCCCACAAGGCTTCAGGAAGTCAGGATGACCAGTCTTTCCTGTTAGGTCGAACAGTAACCTAGAGGATTTTCTTGATCTCCCGATTTGATAGCTCAGCTAGACAATTAGTTTGGGGGTGATACGGAGTAGAGATTCGATGTGATACCCCGTATTTGGTCATCAGTGACCTAAACTGAGCATTAGTGAAATGGGTCCCTCCATCAGAGATTATAGCACGTGGAATCCCAAACTGCGAAAAGATGTTCTGATGAATGAATTTGATAACCACCTTAAGATCATTGGTTTGAGTCGGAATGGCTTCGATCCATTTGGACACGTAATCAATAGCGAGTAGAATGTACTTGAAGCCATCCGAAACAGGAAAGGGTCCCATAAAATCAATCCCCCAGACATCAAAGATTTCGCATACAAGAATAGACTGTAAGGGCATCATATCACGGTGGCTCATGTTGCCAAAGGTCTAGCAACGAGTGCATGCCCTATAGTGATTGCATGCGTCGTTGAAAATTATGGGCCAATAGAAGCTGCACTAGAGGACTTTCACTGCGATTTTATGACCTGAGAAGTGTCCACAGCATGCCTAGTCATGGCAGAAGGACAAGATGTCCTCAATTTTCGCTTTCGAGACACACCGTCGAATGATTTGATCAGCATTGATGTGAAAAGGATACGGGTCTTCACAAAAGTAATACTTGGCATCGGAAAGCAATTTTTCCTTCTTTGGCTTCGGCCAATCGGACAGGATCTGATGTGATGCCAGGTAGTTTACTAGATCAGCAAACCATGGAAGTCCTGTACTGATAGTAGGAGGTGTTCATCAAGAAAATGTTCCGTAATGGGTTCAGAAGGGTCGATAATATCAGAAGGAAGGCAGGACAAATGATCAACTACCACATTCTGTTTTCCCGCTTTATTGCGAATCTCGATGTCAAACTCTTGCAATAACAAGATCCAGCAGATTAATCGAGGTTTCACCTCACAACTATGTGATTAGAGTAAATGATAACACGGGAACCCAGAAGATATGATCTGAACTTTTCCAGGGCAAATGCTACAGCTAGCAACTCTTTGTCAGTAATTGTGTAGTTACGCTGAGCCTCGTCAAGTGTCTTGCTAGCATAGTAGATGACCATGGGTTTTCCGTCAATTTTCTGCCCAAGTACCGCTCCTACAACGAAATCAGATGCATCGCACATGATCTCAAAGGGTTTAGACCAATCAGGGGACTGTAGGATCGGAGCTTGGGTAACTCGATCACGGAGGATTTCAAATGCTTGAGTGCATTCCTTGGAGATTTCGAAAGGAACATCCTTAGATAGTAGAGTGGTCAGGGGGCACGCGATCTTTGAGAAATCAAGAATGAATCGATGGTAAAAACTGATGTGCCCCAGAAAAGATCGGATATCCTTGATCGAGTTAGGCACAGGGAGTTTGGAAATCAGATTCACCTTGGCTCAATCGACCTGGATGCCTTTTTCTGATATGAAATGTACCAGGACAATTCCTTCAGGCACTATGAAATGGCTCTTTTCCTAGGAAAGAACCAGATTCATGTCAATGCACCACCTGAGGATCTGGACCAAGTGCATGAGGCAAGCGTCAAATGATTTGCCAAATACTAAAAAGTCATCCATGAAGACTTCCAGATAATCACCTACCATATCTGAGAATTTGGCAAGCATGCACCGCTGAAAAGTAGCGGGTGCATTGCAAAGATCGAACGACATCACTTGGAACACGTACGTCCTAAATGGATAGGTGAAAGTAGTCTTTTCTTGGTCCTCAAGATGGCTTGCCACCTGGTTATAACCGGAGTACCCTTCCAAAAAGCAGAAGAACGTATTTCCCGTTAGTTTCTCGAGGATCTAATCAATAAACGGTAGTGGGAAATGATCTTTCTTTGTGGAGGTTTTGGGTCTTCTATAATCAATGCAGACTCTCCATGAATTTGCCACATCGGTCGGTATGATTTCTCCAGTTTCAGTCATGATTACGATGAGTCCTGCCTTCTTAGGCACAACCTAGATTGGACTCACCCACAGACTATCAGAGATCAGGTAGATGATCCCAGCATCTAACCACTTGATGATCTCCTTTTTCATGACCTCCTGCTGATTAGGATTCAGACATCTCTGCATTTCACGGGAAGGTCGTGTGCCCTCTTCAGTATAGATACGGTGTGTGTAGTAAGAGGGGATGATGCTAGTCAAATCATCGAGAGTCCATCCAATGGCTCTTCGATGCTGCTGGAGAATAGTAATCAGATGGGATTTTTGATCAGGTGTGAGTCTGGAGTTGATAATCACAGGAAACGTCTGATTAGAACCCAAAAAGATGTATTTCTGATGATTGGGAAGAGGATTGAGTTCCAAGACAGGGTTATCAGCAGCAGCGGGTGGTTCAGGGTGTGTGTCAGGAGCAAGGGAAGGAGTTATGGGTGTGTCTAAGTCATGTTCAGACTCCTCTGATTGTTGGTTTTGATCCTCTTGTGGTTGATCAGAAGTAGTCAGGCTTTCCTCAATATATGGATCATCAACCACAGCCTTGATATCACATATCTATTCCATAACACTGCAATTAATCCCTTGTTGGGCCTTAAAGATGTCAATCTTTAGTGTTTGGTTTCCAAATTTCAGTTCAATTTGGCCCTCCTCAATTTATGTTGGCCTTAGCAGTGGCCAGAAAGGGCCTCTGTAGTATAATTGGTGTATCCCTCAGGTTTTCTGGAGCATCCATATCCAAGACTAGAAAGTCCACCGGGAAATAGAAATCCCGAACCCTAACAATGACATTCTCAAGAACTCTTTTAGGTGAGTTAATAGATCGATCAGGCAACTATAATGTCACCTCTATCGGTTTGAGCTCAGATTCCTCAAGATGGTCAAGTAGGGATGTAGGTATTAGGTTTATGAAGGCTCCTAGATCCAACAAAGCTCTATCAAATTGGGTATCACCAATTGTACAGGAAATCAGGGAAGTACTGGGGTCTTTTTCCTTAGGTGGGAGTTTGCTCAAAATTACAGAACTGGCTTGCTCTGACAATACGATTGGGCTCCCACTTTTGGTTCGTAGCTTACGCTTTGGTGTACACACGTCTTTCAAAAATCATGCGTAAGCCGACATGTGGTGGATTGCATCCATCAAGGGGATGTTTATCTGGACCTGTTCAAAGAGCTTGACCAGATCCTTCTCAGTTGCCATGGGTTTGTTTGTCCTCCTTTTCTTGGTCAAGGCCTCGAGAAATGGAACCTTGGATGGTTCCTCTAGAATAGGTCTAGGTTCTTGATCAGGGGCAGGGGTATCTTGGATAACTATCCTAGGGCTTGGGTTAGCACTACCAGGCAGAATGTGGTTGCCACTACGGGTTGTTACTGAATTTAGTCCTACCTGGTTTCGGTTCGGTGTTGGTAAAATAGGTGGCTACTGCTGAAATCCCATGTATGACGTTGAAGCTTCCATCCCGTTAGGTGATGGAACAGATGGGGTTTGATAAATCTTGTGGTCTTGGCCCGGATTTGGGTTCATAACGCATCTTTGGTTCGGCACGTTATTCAAATTTGGTGGAGGTTGCGAAGGGAGTATGCCAGGTTGGCAGGAATTTATCATCTGGGTGAGTTGATTGCGAACCTCTGTGATCTCGTCTTTGTGCTATTTTTGCATAGCCGCATTCATCTTCTGAATTCAGCTAGATTCTGAAGGATAAGAGTCATTTGATCTGTCTGAGTTGGCCCAGATTGATAGGTGGGGTTGGGTTGAGGCAGCTGAAATGGATGAGGAGCTTGTGGATGGGGTTGATATGGTGGTCTTTGATTCTAATTATTTCCCACACATAGGAAATTGGGATGATTCTGCCATCCAAGGTTATAGGTATTAGAGAATGGGTCATTCTGGATGGCGTTGAGGTCCTTGAAGGTCTGAGGAGCCTCAGAGAAATCAGAGTGCGAGGGTTTAGAGTTCCCCAACTAGAGTAAGCAGGATCGGAGTTTCCTTCTATCCTAGAGTCAGACAAGGGTGGATACGAGTCCATCCCCTGAGAAGATTAGTGATAGATGTTATGCACAGCTTCCCTCTTAGAGGGCGAATGTGCAGATGGGTTTTGCACAGAGGTGGCTCGCTGCAGATGTCGAGTTAGCTCATCCATCTTCTTCTCAATGATAAAGACCTTGTCTAAACGACTGGCCATCAATTCCAAGTTGACTGATGCGGATAGACCCTATGTCTCATGTGCTCCCCTTGGATTCGTAGATGCGCAGGCATTCGTCTGGTCAAATAAGTCCATGGAGTCATTATTGATGGAGTTCTCAGACATATTCTCGAGAATCTCCCACACAGTGTCTTCATGTTGACCCATGATATTTCCTCCACAAGTTGCATTGACGAATAAGCGGATATCTTCACAAAGTCCCTGGTAAAAAGACTAGACTTGTTCCCATTTAGGAACTCCATGATGGGGGCACTTTCGCATGAGATCCAGGAAACAGTCCCATGCTTCATGATGTGGTTCTCCAGGTTGCTGTGTGAAGTGTGTGATCTGGTGTCCTAAGGCATTCGTCCAACCAAGTAGGAAGAACTTTTTCAGAAACTCGGATTGTAGTTCAACCCATGTGCTGATTGGATGCATTTGAGTTTGATATTAGTGATAGCGAAAATACGTGGTTTGTTAATTGGGTAATTTAGTGTCGTTGCAACACGTAAATCCGCTTTCACTTTTAAACTTATATCCTAGATAGTGGGGTATCTAGGGCCGTCCAAGGAGGCAATATGTTTGCAAAATTAATTCTCTTGCTTAGAATATAAATCTCAACTTTCTTTTTGGTCTTTTTCAATATATCATTTTTATGTTTTTGAAATTAAGGCAACATGCGAAATTATGGTGGGAAAGTGACTTACACTTCAACTCAATATACTACTTCTAAAGTGGCAAGTAGAGCCTCTTGACGAATCGACTTTCCACTTTGCGTTGTAGTATTTAAGTGGTGAAAAATCGATTAATCAAAAAAATAAAAATAACCACTCACAGAAGAGCGGGTCGTGTCCACAGGGAGGCAATTATGCAATAAACTCTTGATTGTTTTATATTCATTCGGATAAGTGCTAAATCCCTATTCAAATCAGACATAAAACGTGAAGGAAAGTAGATTCACAATAACTAAAAAAGATAAGGGTATATGTGTAGTTTTCCCTCACTGAAATCTTCAATAAATATATGATGATTTTGTGTAATTTTCACGTGTCATATACTAGAGAGAATCGGTGCATGTGTTGATCCCAAAATCAATCTTAAAACAAGTGAATATCAATAACATGCAATTATCAGAAAATATCAGTGTGCATGCACAATTCAGCCATAATAAAATAATAATAAATCAAAAATCAAATTCTGTGGCAATGGCAGTAAATGTAAATTTAAATTGAATTCAAAATAGATCATTTACTCTCTCTCTTCCTCGCAAGAGAGAGAGCATCGGTAGGCTGTGGACAGGCTAGTGAAGTCGGCGAGGATGAGGGCTATCGATGGAGGCTGCGGCATCGATGGAGATGGCCGGCCAGTGGAGGAGAAGGCGCCGGAGAAGGCTGCTGCTGTAGCCGCGTGCCTACCTGTAGGGAGCGTGAGCGATGCTTGCAGGGGTGGCTGCTAGCAGTGGTGAAGGTGCGCGGTGCCTTTAGGTGCGGCTGGAGGGAGCGCTGGACGCCGGCGGGCGTGCAGGCAGGTGGTTGCAGGTGGCCGGGGCGTTGCGTATAGGCATGGTGCCTACAAGTGGCTAGGATGGTCTACACACGCGGCAGGTGGTGTGTGCCTGCAGGAGGGGTGCATGTGAGTCAGAGCGATGGTGAAGGAGCGGGTGCCAGCTGAAGGAAGGCACTGTGCGGGAGCCTGCGGAGAGCGCTAGGCACTGGCAGGAGGAAGCGCCTAAGGTGGCAGCGAGCGCCTGTGGGTGTTGGAGAAGGGCGCCTGCGGTGTAGAGTGCCAGGCTGGAATGCCTGTGGTGCGGCTGGAAGGAGCGCTACAGATGGGCATGCACCTGCAAAAAGGAGGGTGCAGCAGTGGTGAAGGCGCGTAGCTGTAGGCAGAGGCACGGGTCTGCGGTGGAGAAGGGTGAACTTGCAGAATGGAGGGCGCGGCAGTGGTGAACGTTCGTAGTGCCTACGGGCGCGACTGGAAGATGCTGTGAAGAACTTGGTGATGGCGAGTGCGGGCAGAGGTGGCGTTAGAGAGGTTGGAGCAACTGCGGTGCGGCTAGGCCGGTCTACAGAGGGGTCCACAGTGAATGTTGGGGTAGTTCCCCGCAAGTGGGAAGATGGATGGCCTCTCCTTTCTCCGCCTTGCCTTTTTAATTCCTCCTCTTTTGCACCTGCAAGAGTTAAGGGATTTTCAAATCCCTTAACTATTTCTGGCCAGCAACTGTTGAGGGTTCCCGAAGGATGGGGAAAAGAACAGCTGCCGGTTATTTGAAACGGTAACTTACCCTTTCCTCCTCATTCTTTTGCCAATTATTTTTCCTACACATAAAAAGAACATATTAAGTTATAGAATAGATGTAAACCTAAATCATGATGCATGCAAACATTCCATAACTTAATATAGTTATTAACAAGCCTAAAAGATATAATTAAAGTTACTTAGGCGTAATATTAGTCCATTAAAATGGACTCATCAAATACCCCCATGCCTAAGATTTGCTAGTCCCTAGCAAAAATAATAGAAGTAATCAGAAGATTTCTTCTTTTCCTACTTCAATACATTAGAAATCCAGACAAATGTGAAGTGCTGATAGCCTAGGTAACAGATCCAAGTGAAAGAGCCAATTCACATTGGAAGTTCGTACTTCACCCTTAGTAAATATTGCTGTCGGGATAGGCAACTACTTCCCTCGGGGATAAAGAAGAGGATAATCTGTAATTTGACCCTGGCGTTTGGCTTAGGTAGGAGATATCGAGTTGAATGGGTTTGTATTTGGTGGCACACACTCATCTGGTGCTACATGTAGTCTAGTACTGCAGACTCTAGATTTCTAGACTATTAGACAAGTCAACTCTGAGAGAGGCTATGCAACTGTGCTCTCTTGATGTTCCTGGGCACTCCCTCTTCTTTTGCTTCTGAGATCACAAATCTCTCCAGATTTAGAAATTGCACTCACTATTTGGTGTCCTCATATGGCATCCACATTTCAATTAAAGTCCTAATAACTCTACAACTAAGTTAGAGTCCTCAACCAGTATTTAAGCGATCAGAAATACTAGAAGATAGGTATGGGTCATATTTGGTGGAACGCGATAGGTGTTCTGTTGCCTCAGAAACAGTGTTACATTGTAAAGTTGGACTTTTTTTTTTGTAATATAACTATTTCTTCTTTTCTCTCTTCCTTTTTTTTTTTGTAATATAGATCAACATAATACAATACAGACTTTTATTTATGAGGCATCATTCGGGATGATGATGGTTAAGAGGTTATTGTGTGGCTTATTTGGTGAAAGTGCCTATTCTTGGCACCGGGAAGGAATGGATAGGACAGGTGTATTTCTGACCATTGACACTATTAACCTCCTTCAGTCGAGGACTCTATGAAGGACGGTCATAACCATCCACCATAGTTATAGCTTTATTAAGACTCAATCTCTATGCATCTGCCTTATTTGGTGACTCTCAGGAATTCACACAAAGTACGTGCATAGGAATAGAGAGTGAAAATTATGCCTAACTTTGAAGTATCATCATCTAATTATCCAAAACTTAAGAGTCCTTGCGCTAGACTTAGCGCACCAGTAATCTCTCTACTTTCTTCTCACAAATATTAGGTGGATCTACTAGAAGATAGTATGCCTGATGATGCAAAATACGCGTGATTTGTAAAAGCGGGTTTTTAACATCGTTGTAACACGTGAATTCGCATACGCTTTTAAATTTATATCCTAGATAGTGAGGTATCTAGGGTCGTCCAAGGAGAAAATATGTTTGCAAAATTAATTCTCTTACGTGAAATACAAATCTCAACTTTCTTTTTGGTCCTTTTCAATATATCATTTTTATGTTTTTGAAATTAAGTCAACATGCGAAATTGTGGCTGGAAAGTGACTTACACTTCAACTCAATATACTACTTCTAAAGTGGCAAGTAGAGCCTCTGCCTAAGCTCACTCTAGGCAAGTGGAGGCCTAGAATAATTAGGGAGAGCGAGTGAAGAATGCTAAAAACAAAGCAATTAAAAATGCAACTAAAGAAATTGCAAAGAAGGCAACTAGATTAATGAAAAAGTATTTTACAAAATATCCTACTAGATGAATGCTTCTACTACTAGAAAAATTGCAATAAATAAAAGAAAACACAAATCCTCTAGATAGATGGTGAAGAAGAGGGCTTCTTGCTCCAAGCTTGGTAGCTCCCAATCTTGAAAAGAGTCGTCCAACTCCTTCCTTGCTATGCTCCGCCAAGGTGATGTCCTCCAAAGCAAGCCCTAAGGGGGCGTGCCATAAGCTTCTCTCCAAGGGTGGACGTCCACCCTAGGTCCTCCTTTTCCTGGCCGTCCTCCTTGAAGTAGAGAAGTCCTCCTCCTTGGCATGGCCCAAGTTGAAGTGAGTGGGGAGAAGAAGGCACCAAAAGGGCTAGTGATGTGCCCCTTTAATCTTCTTCTCTACTCCTTCTTCTTGGACGTAGGTGTAGGTGGGTATAGGTAGAAAAATACACTAATGGAGGATGCTCTCAAATGGTGGTAGGTGGTGGGTTTTTATAGAGTAGGAAGGGGGCTAAGGTGACTCTTGGAATGGAGCGCTAAGATGGAGAGATGGAGGTGGTTGAGGATCCTATGGCTAAGGACAATTGACGCCAACCTAAGGGACACCTAAGGGGTGGTTATGGGTGGTGGCACCCCTTGAAGTTGGTGCCAAAATAGTTTCTAGAAGGTGGTCTTAGGTGGCGCCAAGAAAGGTTCTAGAAGGAGGGGTTATGTGGAGGGTGGAGATGGGTTTAAGGGGAGATGTGTGGTGGAGATGAAGGGGATTTTTGGAGGGAAAAGTGGCACCAAAAAGGGGGTAGTTAGGGTGGTTTTGGTGCCACTTTTAGGTGTCTTTCGAAGGTGGTGGGTAGGCTAGGTTGGTGCCAAGTAGGTTAGCTTATGTGGAGCTTAGGTGGAGCTAGTTGGGTGGAGTTGTTAGGTGGGTTTTCGGGTTGGTACATGCCAAGGAAGTTGGAGCATAGCTAAGCTAAGGTAAGCTAAGCTAGATTAGCTAGTGGAGGAGTAGAGGGGGAGGTGTTGGAGCTAGGGTTTGGAGGGAGAAGCTGAGGAGAAGTCTGGAGCTGAAACTGGAGCTGGCTGCTGCTGAAGAGGCTGTCATGGAGCTACTCTAGCTGGCCTAGCTTGCGAGTTCTTTGCTAGCTGCTAAGCCAAGCAAAAGTGAGCTAGCTTCTACCATAATGAGTTGAGGTGAGCTAGGTCTGGTGCTCCCGGGGAGGATCAAGCTGGTTGAGGCAGCTAAGGTAGCTTAGCTCTACTGAGTTGCGCTAAGCTGAATCCCTGGGAGCTGGACTTGAGCTTCCTGAGCTAGGATGAGTTCTTCAGCTAGCTGGACTTGAGTGGAGCTGGATGTAGCTGGATCTAAGCTAGGGTGAACTCCAGTCAACTTAGCTAAGCTAGCTAGAGCTCCCTGTGGACTTGTGGGAGCTAAAATGAGCTAAACTCAACTTGGTTGAGCTGGATCTGAGTTGACTTGAGCTAGGGTGAGCTAAGATGAACTCTCTTGAGCTACCATTCTGCTGAGATTAGCTGAATGGAGTTGGGATGAGCTATCCCTAGTTCAAGTGAGCTAGGTTCCAGCTATGGTGAGCTGGTTCAAGTTGAGTTCCAGCTAGTTTGAGCTTCTCCTTCACCATTTGGGTTCTTGAGTGCTAGGGTTTTAGGGATCTATATATCTGTTCATCCCTAACACTCACAAAAACATATCAAAAAGACAATAAAAAATGCAATGCATGCCTAACCTAATTTATGCCTAAATTCAACCCAAAAACCCGTTTGCAGAGTAAAATCCTAAGAGCTAGGTTTGTTTTAATGCATAAGAATGATGATAAACTACCGTTTATCACCTGACTCCCTATGAACTGTCCAATGGTTCAGCAGACTACAAATGCTCATTGGTTTTTCTCAAGGATCCATTACCAAGTCTACGTGCACGTGAAATAAATGTACTAGATTCTAAACTTAAGAAATAATTCTGGAAGAAAAACCTCCAATGACAAAGGTATTTTGCTAGGGCTAACCCAAACAGCTCAAGAAAAGTGGAATTTTTTCTTTTATATACTAACCAAAATGCATGAATACTTCCTAAAATGCAAATGCACTCCCCCATGCCTAAATTCTACAATGTTCCCATTGTAAAATTAAAACAGGAGGAGAAAGGAAAGAATTCACCTAAAGATGGTGTTATTCAGACCGCTGGATTGCCTCCCAACAAGCACTGCATTTTCTATCAGCAGCCAGACTAAGAAGGAACCTATAAATCTGGTTCCAAACAGAGAAAGTTAGGCCTTAAAAATATGCGTAACAGCGCGGGCCTAGAAAATAGGTAGCCATGGATGTTGGCGAGCTCATGATGCAATGTAATACCAAATGCTCGCCAGAAGATATGATAGCAAAGAACCTCGTTGGCTACCTTGGGAGGTGTAGGAATAATAAACGGAATATGAAAAGGGACCTCTCGAAATGGAATAAGTGGAGGATAATAAGGATCCTCCAGAATAGGATGGGTTTTAAAAGATATACACATTATTAGTTCAAACCCTTGAATGGTGAGAGTAAAAGTACAAGCATCAATCCACACTCGCCATTCTACCCGAGGATGTACTGACCTAATATGTTCTCTAGAAACAATGTACATGAGCAAAGATCTGAGCCAAGGATCGGTTAGGGAGTATAAGGGTTGTTTGTAGTGTTGGAAGGTAATGGTTAAGCCCAATGAGGGCTTAGTCAGTGTTAGGTCTAATTCCAACAATGATTCTGATTGTGTATACTCCCTAACAGTTGTAGACAACTGCATATTACCCTACCTATCATTAATGATCAGAGTCATATTTGAATCAAGGGCATACTCCAAATTAGAACTCTTTGATGGCAGGGTCAAAATGTCAGAATCATTATCATTAAGCTCATCCCCGGATTCGTTTGGTTCACTCAAATTTTTGTCGGGGTGTATATGTGATTCATTAGGAGTTGGATCAGTATCCTCAATTATTTCTAAAGGAGCATCATTCTTAATATTTTGGAGGAAGCCTATATCATTGAATTCGTTATTGTTCTCGGGGTATAAATCCTCAATTAATGCCTTTTGTCCCCGAAAGTCTCCTGATTGCACCGTAAAAATACACTAGCAATTGTGCCATCTTGTGCTATTTCCTAGCATTACCAGTGCATATTAGGTAGACATAGTCGCATTGTAAAAATACACGCATGCATGCATTTAATTGAGAGGGGAGGAGAGTGAATAAAATGGCCTTGCAATTAACATTTTTTCTCAAGTGTTGCTTTGCAAAATTCACCATCTTTTTATTTTTAATTTTATTTGACTTTGAAATTCTTCTCGCGGCTACATGGAAGGGCCTCTTCTTCGCACCATGTCCTGCTCAGCCATGCTCTGCAGCCACTCCCTGTAGCCGCATGCAAGCCATGCACAGCCAGGGCATGGCTGTGCATGCTTTCTTCTTTAAAAAGAGCACGGCTCCTTTGCAAGGGAGCCTGGTCCACCAAAGAAAAACCCAACATAGCTCTTATTCTCCAAGCCGTCCCCTCCCCTCTCCCTCCATAGGCAGGCCCACCTCCTCTGAGGAGACACTCTACGGGCAGGAGCACCTCACAGTGGTGCACAACCACCACTGTGAGTCCACCACCGCCCAGCTCATCAGAGAGCCGGTGGGCGTGGTGGTTCTCTCTTTGTTTCAACGTTTAAGACAATTCAGCCATTGGAGCAGGAGCTTCAAGCTTTGAAGCCCAAGCTCTGCACAGCAGCGGCAGCAAGGTGGCAGCAGCGCATGCAGGCCACCGCATGTGCCTGCAGGCTACCATCGCCTTCCACTCCTTCACCCGTGTGCCCTTCTCCGTGCCCTCTGTCGCACTCTTTCCACCTGCAACCAGCCAGTGCAACCCTTCCACGCACGTGCCATCTCGCACGCGCTAGCAGCTCAAACCTCCTGCACTCGGTCACGCGGCTCGCCTAGGCACTATAGCCACTGTTCACGCCAGTCAGCGGAACATTATGGCTACAGTGGGGTGACCGGTAAGTTTCTCACTTATTTGGTCACCGGCATGCTGCTACAGGCCACAGCCCGCGTGCGTCCCGCTCCACGTCCTGCTCCAGCGCCCGCACCCGCCCGTGTATCCGCCTGCCTCAGCGTTTGCGTTCTCATCTCCCTTCGCCTGCTCCAGCACCTTCGTACAGCGCGGTGCGCTGCGGCCTCTCTCCCCGCGCTCACTCCATTCTAGTGCACGCCTCTCTGCGCGCATACGCACCAGTGCGCGCGCGTGAAGCCTCAGACGACGCGCCACTACTGCAAATGCCTTAAAGCTTTCTTCACTCCAGTAGGAAGCGTGCTCTCTCTCTCTCTCACACACAGCACTCTCTCACTCTCTCTCTGCCGACACTTACACACACACACACACTCACACTCTCAGACACACACACACACCTATACTCTACTTTATACATATATATATACATCTATACATATATAAGTACTTATATAACTATGTATTAGTTTATATACATACATATATATATATATATATCTATATACTTATATTCATATATATACACATATATATTTACATATATACATATACCTATATACATATATATATATACATATATATATATATATACATCTATACATATATCTATCTATACATATATTTACATATCTATATATATATATACATATATACATATATATATATATACATATAAAAGTACATATATACCTATATATTTATAACCATATATACATATAGATATATTTACATATATACATATATATATTTTTTCACATTACTTACCATACGTTGTATCGCGGGAATATCTGCACCAGTTGCTGATATTCCCCGATACACGTGTACAGAAAGTGTGTTCACACTCATCTTCCACCCATCCACCTTACACTACACGCGACACTTTGTCCTGTTGGTTGCGTCTTTCTAGACGATGATCGACTCGACACCGTGCTACACACCATCTCTGCCTCCACCCCCACCCCTTTATACATATATATATACTATATCTACTTTATTTCTGCTTCTCTTTCATGCCTATAAAAAGATGAAAAAAATATATAAAAGAGAAAAGATAATCCTTGACTTGCAGGTACTCCGTCTTGTGAATAGCAAGACCCATTTTGGAACCCTGATTTGGCTCAAAGCCAAGAACCAAATTTTCAGGGTGTGCCTCAAGGACAAGAATTATCAGAAAAAAAATCTAAATAGAAAAACACCAAAAACACAATAAACGAATGGAAGAGATTCGTTGTAGGAAAGGCATAGAAGCTTGACTTCTAAGCCCACTTCCCTGAGTTCGACCCTAGGCCTAAAATTGACAGAGATAAAATCAAGTAGGTCAGGTGAAAAATTTTGTAAGGAGATGGTTAGGCTCGATTTAGGTTAACCACTATACACATTTCAACGATAAAATCACCATATTAACACACCTATCCAGGTCTGACCAACATCCCTTTCATGGCGCCATTGCCGGGGAAGTGCGCCTTCAAGTAAGTTTCTATTCCATTCCTTTCATTTTTCTCTTCTCTCTTCACGGGTGTTTTTGTTTATTGCTGTGCAGGTGAACCAGTTGCAAGGAGAAGACAGGCAGACGAAGTCGGAAACGTAGGCAGATCCAAGGCGGGAATGAGAGCGTGAAGATGCCGACACCACACTGAAGTTCCGCACACGGGGCCAAACAAGTAGGTCTTTCTTTCTTAGCCACCTAGGTTAACTTGTGACCTAAACTAAGAAAAAAAAGAACTAAAAAACTAGACAAACTTCTTGGGAACTCTTGGGGCAAGTGGATTAAAATTCACTTGTTTGATTGATTGCCCTTACTCCCACCGCCCCGGGATTTCCCACAAAACTTCGCATAGCGAAAATCCAAGAATCTTGATTCTTGAATTTTTCGCCGTGTGAAGTATTCTTTGAGGCAAATAAAAAGATTGATTGCCACCCCTCTTTGCCTCATTTACCTATAATTTGGGATCACCTTTTTGGTGGGGAGACTTGGAATTGAGTTAATTCCAACCCCACCACGACTTTTCACTTGCCTAAGATTCGATCCCGAATATTTCAACCCCAACAAATTGATTTTCTTTATCTTTTGGTTGAGCCTTGTGTGTGGAAATCATTCTGGTGATTGGGAGCACTTGAATTGAAGTGCTTTGGCTCCCTTTCACACTAATCTAAAATTGATTCGTGCATCCACATATAGAAATCTCCATCTAGGGAAGCCCATTGCATTTTAGTATGCATTAACCAATTGACATTGAAGAAGGGTTTGTTGGGCTTAGAAGAAAACTTGTATTCTCTCAAAACCCGGAGATTGGTTGAATTGGTAATCTAGAGAAATCCTAAAATCCATACTACTTAAGGCTGAATTCTAAAAACCATTCACCAATTAAAACTTCAATTTGGGGAGATTTCCCCATTGCATGCTTGTTTTACACACTCTAAAAATCAATCACTTGCGCATTACCTGTAAATAATGCCCTTCACATTCCAGAAGCACTTGATCCTAAGCCTCTAACTAAAACTGGTAGCAACTTGACCCTTATTAAGGATTCGAGGTCTAACTACCTGCGTGTAGTGCCTACGTGCTGGTAAGGGTTCCCATGTGCTATCGGGTGTCTAAGACTGGGGCAAATAGCCTTTCAATCTGGCCTGGTGGTTCCGCGGTGCTTGCATTCGGTTCCGTAGTTCGTGATAGTAGGTAACTTAGATCTTTAGGTCTAAGGGCACACTGTAGAGGTTAGGAATTTGATTGTATTGATTTGTCATCAAGTGTACCTTTGCGGCGTCATTTCTCTCATCTCTTTTCTCTTCGTATCCCCCCAATTCTTCCTGCGGTAGTGCATGTTTGGGAGGAGGTCACAAAACCCTGAACTGTGTGAATTGTCTAATAAATTTAGAAAAGAAGCCGAATTGTCCTCCTCCACAAACATGGCTGTATGCCCACCCCCAAATCCCAAGGGAGGAAATCGCCCTCAAAACCCACCAGGTGGTGGAGCCATAGATCCCATAACCTGCCTCCAAGCCCAAATGGAAATGTATAATCAACAAATCGAAGCCATTAGGGATACATTGGAGGAAATGCAGAACCCTCACGAATGGGAGGAACCTAGGTCTCTTAGCTCCTATCAGAATCCCGCTGGTACAGAGACCATAGGACAAATTCGGGTCCCCAAGGGCGGGGACAACTTTGAACTGAAGCCTAACATAATTGGCCTAATAAATTTTCACTTCCATGGTCTTGCAAGTGAAGATCCTTTTCTCCACTTGGAAGACTTAACCCGATTGGCTGAAACTGTTAAACCAAGAAATATCTAGTTACCTATAGTCCTCATGAAAATGTTCCCATTTTCATTGCGGGATAAAGCGTCGCAGTGGTTACGCACCCTTGGGAGAACCATCCACTCTTGGGAAGAGATGCGAACAGCGTTTCTCAAGAAGTTCTTCCCAATCAGGCGAACCAATGCGCTTCGTCGTGCTATCACCTCCTTTACGCAACAAAATGGCAAACAATTTCATGAGGCATGGGAGAGATATAATGACCTCCTCATGAAGTGTCCGCACCACGGTCTGCCTAAGTGGCATATAGCCCAGATTTTCTACTACAGGCTAAATGAGACTTTGAAGCAGATTGTAGATGCTTCCTGCGGAGGGAATTTTATGAATAAAGACGAGAATGGAGTATTTGAATTGTTTGAAAATATGAGCGAAAACTCAATGAACAATGCCTCCATTGTTGCCTTTAATCGTACCAGCCAGCCTCGAAATGTCCATGAAGTTGACACGAGACCCTCCCATTCATCCACTGATCTCAGCCTTATCGCACAAAAATTGGATGAAGTCTCTGTCGTGCACAAGAAGCTGGACGAGCTTCTTGCCAACCCCACCCATTCTATGGCAAACACCCCAACCTCACCACTTCATCACAATCCCAATTCTTCCAACACCAAGCTTATCCCAACAAACCCCGTAAGACCTTCCTTACCAAGTGTCGCGCCGAGCAACTCAGTAAGTCATGTGGATCTGGCTTCTACGAGCCAGTATTTTGACACGGAGGTCCAAGCCTCCGTGTGCCTAGATGCATATTTACATGCGGATGTGTCTTCTGGCATAGAAGATGCTTGCGCCCTAGGGAACAACCCATTCTCTGCCAATTATAACCCAGGGTGGCAAAATCATCCAAATTTTGCATGGTCCAACAACCCGTAGCTCCAAAACCCCGCGGGTGGACCAATGCGACTGTCCGCACCCGTCATCCCAAGGGCCCAGTCTAATCCTATGGTGAATCTGCCATCAGGCCCTTGCGTACCGCAGGCAGAACACACATCAAGTCCTCTTGACAAATTGATGCGAATGATGATGGAAATGTCAAAGCGCCATGAAGAGAACATGATCTCTCTTCAGCACCAATTGGTGCAGTAGAATGCTGAGATCAGTCAACAACGCATGGTGACTCGATCTCAGGGCACTCTTCCCGCCCAACCTGTTCCAAACCCACGAAATTTCGTACCCCATGGTCCTCAACCACAGGTACGACCTTCTCAGGGGCAGGTTCATCAGATTCTGCAGGCTCCGCGCATTCCACCGGGATTTCAGGCTAGTCCTGCTGCTGCACCGCACTCTTATGTCCCTATTGCAAACCCTCCTCCGCCTTATGATCCCACTGGACCTGCATCGTCCAATGCGATCACTACGAGGAGTGGTAAGCAGACCGTCGATCCACCTCGACCTGATCCTGGCCCGTCTTCTTCATCGCCCTCTCATTCGGGATGCGCACCACATTCGCGAGAGGATGATACACCAATATTGGTGCCAGAATCAGTCCCATTCCCTGAGGCTCTACTGAGGGAGCCAAAAGGCAAGAATAAAGATACGCAGGCCTTTGATAACCTGCATAATTTGTTCAGGGATGTAGAAATCAGGGTACCCCTACTCAAGGCTATCGATCACATACCTACTGTCGCCCGATTTTTCAAAGACTACACAACACCCAGGCGACAGTCAAAGAAAACTAAAAATCTGGTGGTTCTCTCACCTCATGCGAGTTGTGCTATACTATCAAACCTACCACCGAAGCAGAAAGACCCGGGCACACCAGTGATTTCCTGTAGCATCCAAGGCTGCAATTTTAACCATGCCCTGCTTGATCTAGGATCTTCCATCAATCTTATACCAACCATCATGCTCGAAAAATTTTCCTTAGGAAATCTGAAACCCACCCCTGTCACATTACAGTTGGCAGATCGTTCTATCAAAATCCCGAAGGGTGTGGTGGAAGACGTGGTGGTTAGGGTCAACAGTCTCTGTTTTCCTATTGACTTTCTTGTTTTAGATATGGAAGTTCCTAGCTCACATTCTGATTGTCCGATCATCCTTGGTCGACCGTTCTTGGACACAGCCCATGCCCTTATCGACTGCGAGTCAGGCTATATTGAGATTGCCGTTGGATCTGAAAAGCTCAAGCTTAACATCTTCAAGGTAGCCAAGAACTTTGATTGCGATTGCATCGAGGATGACATGTCTGACGAGGACATGGCCGTCAGTGCATGTATCGAACTAATTGGGACCTATTTTGACTGCTGAGGATTACCTTTAAACATTGACAATTGCCTGATCGACACATATTTTGACGTTCCCCCATCCCTCCCTATTCCCATACCTTCTCCTGACCAGACTTCTGACAAGGTTTTCTCTGCTTCCCATACCTCGTGGTCTGAGTCATATCCGGGTTACTCACCGCTGGTCCACACTCTTGAAGACCGGATTTCCCTTTCTTTCCCACCAAATCAGGCGGAGTTGCAAATCCACACTGGGACCTTGAGCCCACATACTTCTCACTGGGGCTATTCCTTTTTGGATCTGTCTTTCCAAGAAGCCCCTCTTCTTGGCCAATCTGAAGGCCAACTTCTTCCTCTTGACTTGTGCTCCAATCTGCTTAGGATACTCTCGTCCCAAGAAATGCCAGATCTTTCACCATCCACCATCACTTTTCATGTCACTATCATGATCACTTCACTTTTCACTTCACCACCCACCATCCACCCACCCTACCACCCTGCTGTATACCCTGCACCTTAGCTCTCGTTACCCGATCTTTCATCCTTTCTCTACCTTTCCCTGCATGCATATGAGGACATAGCATCGTTTGGCTTGGGGGGGTGGATAGGCATCCATAGGATCTGGGTATTTTATGGTATCATGAAGTTTCCACCTATTTACAAATATGTAAAAAAAGAAAAAAAATGGTGTTTAGTAATGATCTGAAAGCTGAAACAAAAAAACAATAAGTGTTTATGGATATTCAACCACTGTTTTGAAGACTTTCCAGGCCACAGAAGCTTGATTCGCTCAGGCTCGGCTTAATTCACTTGAGCATTGATAAGATAGATCGGAATCTCTCCTAACTAAGGATGTATTCTTGTACCTGAGACAATAGTACATGATCTATTGGTTTGCTTCTACTCGAAGGCCAAAGTAATCTTGGTTCACACCACACATGTCAAGAAAGACCAGGTGAACATAAGATCCAACCCTAGTGTTCATTAGGTAAGGTGGAGTCCTTACCTATGCATGCAAGTAGACTTTTTATCCCAGGATTTAGTCTTGTGTTTAGGAGAAACTCTTTCCACCAAGAAAGAACTCTCCCACCAAAAAGAAAAGTGTGCTCCTCAAAATAATGTTGTAAGAGATATACTGACACGTGTTTCAAAAAAAAAAAAAAAAGATATGCAAATAAGTCAGTATATCTCACAAATGTCTGTAAAGTCATCCCCTACAAAAATTCTTCAGGGCAAGTTACAAATACCTTGTTTTCTTTGAGCCACAAATATCAGAAAATGGGAGTTGAGTTTCAATCATCTTTTTAAGGGTCAATCCAAAGACACGAGCTGAAACTGGGACCAACCTTCACTTAAAAATTCATGAAACCCTGGGCTTGAGTCTTAATGTCCATCTGGTCAGTCTTGATCCTTCACTATGCACAAGCCATAATCTCTTAAGCTCTCGAGTACGGCAAAAACCTCTTGGGTCCTGGAAATCGTACTTAAGGCTTAAATATCAAGAGTCCTGGTTAGTCGAGAGATGATCTATGACATATGAGACTTAAAGTACTGGTAGTCTTCTCTGCAATTTATTCTCATAATATCCAACAATAAACATACCTATGTCACCTCAGAAGAAAATCTTCAGCTTAAAGATCATTTCTAAATACAACAAAAAAATATTTTGCTAGGGACTAGGAAAAGATAGTCATGGGGGTATGATTGCACCACAAAAATACACCAGCAATTGTGCCATCTTGTGCTATTTCCTAGCATTACCAGTGCAAAGTAGGTAGACATAGTCGCATTGTAAAAATACATGCATGCATGCATTTAATTGAGAGGGGAGGAGAGTGAATAAAATGGCCTTGCAATTAACATTTTTTCTCAAGTGTTGCTTTGCAAAATTCACTATCTTTTTTTTTTTAATTTTATTTGACTTTGAAATTCTTCCTACGACTGCATGGAAGCGCATCATCTTCTTCGCACCATGTCCTGCTCAGCCATGCTCTGCAGCCACTCCCTGCAGCCGCATGCAAGCCATGCACAGCCAGGGCATGGCTGTGCATGCTTTCTTCTTCTTTGAAAAGAGCACGGCTCCTTCTTTGCAAGGGAGCCTGGTCCACCAAAAAAAAACCCAACGCATCTCTTCTTCTCCAGGCCACCCCCTCCCCTCTCCCTCCATACGCAGGCCCTCCTCCTCTGAGGAGACACTCAGCGGGCAGGAGCACCTCACAGTGGTGCACAACCACCACTGTGAGTCCACCACCGCCCAGCTCATCAGAGAGCCGGTGGGTGTGGTGGTACTCTCATTGTTTCAATGTTCTAGCCAATTCAGCCATTGGAGCAGGAGCTTCAAGCTTTGAAGCTCAAGCTCCGCACAACAGCAGCAAGGTGGCAGCAGCACACGCAGGCCACCACACGTGCCTGCAGGCTGCCATCGCCTTCCGCTCCTTCGCCTGCGTGCCCTTCTCCGCGGGCTTTGTCGCGCTCTTTCCGCCTGCAACCAACCGACGCAACCCTTCCACGCGCACGCCAGCCGCTCAAGCCTCCTGCACTCACAGCACCACCCACGCCCGGTCACGCAGCTTGCCTGGGCACTGTAGCCACTGTTCACGCCAGTCAGCAGAACACTGTGGCTACAGTGGGGTGATCGGTAAGTTTCTCACTTATCTGGTCAGCCGGCGCGCCACTACTGGCCACAGCCCGCGCGTGCGTTCCACCCTGCGTCCCGCTCCAGCGCCTGCCCACACGTCTGCCAGCGTCCGCACCCTCCTACGTATCCGCCCGCCTCAGCGTCTGCATCCGCGTCTCCCTTCACCCCTCTAGCCCCTTCGCGCAGCGCAGTGCGCTGCGACATCTCTCCCCGCACTAACTCCCTTCCAGCACACGCCTTTCTGCGTGCATACGCGCCTACTCGTACGCGTGAAGCCTCAGATGATGCCCCACTGCTGCAGATGCCTTAATGCTTTCTTCACTCTAGTAGGAAGCGTGCTCTCTCTCTCTCTCTCACAGCACTCTCTCACTCTCTCTTTGCCGACACACACACACACTCACACTCTCATACACACACACACACCTATACTCTACTTTATACATATATATATATACGTACATATATATATTTATATATATATACTTATATACATACATACATATATATATATACATCTATACATATATTAGTACTTATATAACTATTTATTAGTTTATATACATACATATATATATATATACTAATATATATATATATATACACATATATATTTACGTATATACATATACTTATATACATATATCTATATATACATATATTATTACATATATAACTAAGTATAAGTATAGATATATATATATATACATATATATACATATATTTTTACGTGTATATATATATATACAAATATACATACATAGATACATATATATATATATATATATACATATCTATATCTATTTACATATATTACTATATATACATATATACATACATATATATACATCTATATAGTTATATATAAATACATATACATATATTTATATATATATACATCTATACATATATCTATCTATACATATATTTACATATCTATATATATATATATATATATGCATATTTACATATATACATATATATATATACATATATAAGTACATATATACCTATATATTTATAGCCATATATACATATCGATATATTTACATATATACATATATATATATATATATTTTTTCACATTACTTACCATACGTTGTATCACGGGAATATCTGCACCAGTTGCTGATATTCCACAATGCACGCGTACAGAAAGTGTGTTCACACTCATCTTCCACCCATCCACCTTACACTCCACGCGGCACTTTGTCTTTTTGGTTGCGTCTTTCTAGACGACGACCGACTCGACACCGTGCTACACACCATCTTCGCCTCCACCCCCACCCCTTTATACATATATATACATATACATATATATATATACTATATCTACTTTATTTCTACTTCTCTTTCATGCCAATAAAAAGATGAAAAAATATATAAAAGAAAAAAGATAATCCTTGACTTGCACATACTCCGTCTTGTGAATAGCAAGACCCATTTTGGAACCCTGATTTGGCTCAAAGCCAAGAACTTAATTTTGAGGGTGTGCCTCAAGGACAAGAACTATCAGAAAAAAATATAAATAGAAAAATACCAAAAACACAATAAATGAACAGAAGAGATTCATTGTAGGAAAGGCATAGAAACTTGACTTCTAATCCCACTTCCCTGAGTTCGACCTTGGGGCTAAAAGTGACCAAGATAAAATCAAGTAGACCAGGTGAAAAATTTTGTAAAGAGATGGTTAGGCTTGATTTAGGTTAACCACTATACACATTTCAACGATAAAATCACCATATTAACACACCTATCCGGGCCTGACCAACATCCCTTTCATCTCCCATAGACTTCTCATTATTTTGTTTGTCCTCCTCTAATATCAACTCCTATTTTGATGGAGGATGACTCTCAAAAGAAAGGAGGAATCTAGATTTAATCATATTATTTCTATCCTCTGGAGGTAAATCCTCAAATGATAGATAATTCCCCGGTGATTCACTCCAGATTTTCAGTCCAGGTTCCTCAATGGGGGCATCCTCATTTTCTGAAATAGACTCTTCATATCCCTGAGACCAAAATTGATCTAATTCATCCTCCATTCCGTTAGGGTCACCTTCATTGAGTGCATTTAAATCCTCCAGATACTGAATGATAGGTGTGGATTCCCTAAGTGGAGGGTTATGGGTAGGCTCACTAAGGGTAGAATGGGATTCCACCAAATAATCAATAGGAGAAGTGATAGGAACAATACAACCTTGACCCAGGTTGGTAGGGGTAAGGAGAATACTGTCATTGGGGTCAAGGTCCTCAAGAGATACCATCTTCCCTTACTTTTGACTCTAATATAGTTCAGGTGGATGATCGTTGTCCTCTAGTGGCCGTGTCACATTGGGAGAGTCTAAGTGATAGCTACATAAAATTGGATCCCTATTGTCATTAGGTTCCTCAGAATTATTTTCATGATCATGATCAGATGGGTAGGGATCAAGATTATTGGGAAGCGTGCAGCTAAGTTGTCTTATTTCTTCATTTAATTGTTGATTATTCCTCAACATCTCTCCCATTGATTCCATCATTTCCTTTTGCTGTTTTTGCATTTCTATCATAAAAGAGGAGAGGCTATTATTATCAGGTTGGGGAGGATAGTCAATTTCAAGCTCTGGTTGCCTAGGGTTATCGATCCAACCTCGATATGGAAAATCATGAAGGGTGGGAGGGTTGGGTGTTTGCATGGAAGTAGGGATTTCAGGATTGGAAAATCCCGCTCCTAGGCTCTGCTCAAAAGTTGGAGTTATCAAGCTAGTACTCCCAGAATAAGAATAAGAATGATCCCATGAATTGTCAATGTACCCATCAAAAGATGGATACGCTCGGGGCATGGGATCCTGATTAAAAGATGGGAAGTATTGACTCTGATAATCTAACTGATAGGAGTAAGGGTAATCCATTTCTTTAAGCAAAACAGTTTTAACTCTCTTAGGATTTAGCAAAATTCAGAATATAAGTAGAAACTTCATAGAGAGTTCTACTGTCAAAGCAAATGCAAATTCAATGGGATCTATTTTTAGTAGATTATAGGTCTTAGAGTTATATGTTTAGTTGGTGGCCAAACAAGTTTTGCAAAAAATTTTGCTTTCTAGGCCAACCTTCACTGGTGCCTATAACTTACTCGCAAGGGATGGAAGTCTCAAATCAAGCCCACACACGAGGAACCGAAGTAACTTGGTGTATAGGCTTGTTGATTTTTGACTAACTTCCCTTGTGGTGCAAAAGAGGAGAGGTAGAAATTTATCTAATGACCTTATGTGTGAGGTGCACAGTGTCTCAAGTGTGAAAGCATACGATCGTGTTTTGCTTTTTGAAATTCCGCAAATAGGATCCTTTGCACATAATTCTCAGTCACAGATTTTAAAGTCCAACCTCTTAGCAGTCCCAATTTTTAAAGTGACCACTGAATTAATTTGATTCAAGCACTTTAGTGATCTTAGATTTAGGTTCAATGCATATGCATGATAGGTAATTGATGCTCAAGAAAAGGCGTACCTTACTCTAGCTTTTTTCATGCAATGTATGAATGCAATGCAATAAAAATAAACTAGATGCTGCTCATTCAGTCCTAGATGGTCGTCCTATAGATATGCAGCTTCTAGCAGGCAGTTCGAATATTTTTTTATGTTTTTTTATATATATATTTTTTATAATAATAACAAACTGACCTAATCTAACTAACTAACCGAAATGCAGTTCAAACAATTTTAAATAATCCTATAATGTAAATAAATGGGAACACGCTCCCGAAAATATGCTCCCGCATACAAGAGCGATAAGAAATAAAGTAGCACTAGGAACACATTCCCAAAAATACCCGACAAGGGTCCAAAAGATAGAATTCAAATTCTAATGCCTATCTAACTAAATCTAACTAAGATCTACTAACTAAATCAGAAATAGGCTTCTCCATAAGCCTATGTGCGTGGGATCACGGCCCATGTGTTCCTGTTGCCGTCCTCCAGGTGGCTTCAAGGTCCACCAAAAATATCATCTCCACCGTACGTGCCCGTCGCTTTCGTCACGTGTTTTAGCACAGAAGAAAATCCACAGTTAGTAATTCAGGAAACTTTCAAAATAGCATAAAAATAACATAAAATTCCCGTAAAAATTAATAGGCATTTTTCCTCCCTGGCAACGGTGCCAATTTGACGAGTCAACTTTTTGCTTTGCATTGTAGTATTTAAGTGGTGGAAAAATTGACTAATCAAAAAAATAAAAATAACCACTGACAGAAGAGTGGGTCGTGTCCACAGGGAAATAATTATGCAATAAACTCTTGATTATTTTATATTCTTTCAGATAAGTGCGAAATCCCTATTCAAATTTGACATAAAATGCGAAGGAAAGTAGATTCACAATAACTTAAAAAAATAAGGGTATATGTGCAGTTTTCCCTCACTGAAATCTTCAATAAATATATGTTTATTTTGTGTAATTTTCACGTGTCATATACTAGAGAGAATCGGTGCACGTGTTGATCCCAAAATCAATCTTAAAGCAAGTGAATATCAATAACATGCAATTATCAGAAAATATGAGTGTGAATGTGCAATTCTGCCACATAAAATAATAATAAATCAAAAATAAAATTCTGTGGCAATGGCAGTAAATGTGAATTTTAATTGAATTCAAAATAGAGCATTTGCTCTCTCTCCTCCTCGCAAGAGAGAGAGAGCACCAGCAGGTTGTGGATGGGCTAGGGAGGTTAGTGAGGATGAGGGCTATCTGATGGAGGCCGCGACGTCAACGGAGATGGCCGGAGGTGGCCGACTGGTGGAGGAGAAGACGTTGGAGGAGGTTGCTGCTGCAGCCGCGCGCCTGCCTACAGGGAGCATGAGCGATGCCTGCAGGGGTGGCTGCTGGCGGTGGTGAAGGTGCACAGCGCCTTTAGGCGTGGCTGGAGGGAGCGCTGGATGCCTGCGGGAGTGCAGGCGGGTGCCTGCGGGTGGTTGGGGCATTGCATACAGGCAGGGTGCCTGCAGGTGGCTAGGGCAATCTGCACACGCGGTGGGCAGTGTGCGCCTGTAGCAGAGGTGCGCGTGAGGCAGAGCAGTGGTGAAGGAGCGGGTGCCGGCTGAAGGAAGGCGCTGTGCGGGAGCCTACGGGGAGCACTAGGCGCTGACAGGAGGAAGCGCCTAAGGTGGCAGCGAGTGCCTGCGGGCGTTGGAGAAGGGCACCTGTGGTGTAGAGTGCCAGCACTGGAATGCCTACAGTGTGGCTGGAAGGAGCGCTATAGATGGCCGTGCGCTTGCAGAAAGGAGGGCACGGCAGTGGTGAAGGCACGCGGCTACAGGCTAAGGCACGGGTCTATGGTGGAGAAGGGTGTGCTTTCAGAAAGGAGGGCATGGCAGTGGTGAAGGTGCGCAGTGCCTGCGGGCGCGGTTGGAAGATGCTGTGAAGAACTTGGTGATGGCAGGTGCAGGCAAAGGAGGCATTGGAGAGGTTGGAGCGGCTGCGGTGCGGCTAGGCGGGTCTGCAAAGGTGTCCACAATGCATGCTGGGGTAGTGAAATGCTTGGTTCGGGACAACCGGGTTTTATTGTTATAACGTTGTAGTATAGCCAGTTATTACCAACATTTCAAATATATAAATTTTTTTACTCGGAAAATAAAAGAGTTCCCGAGGTCGAACTCAGGGAGCAAGTTGTATTCTAGAGATATACATGTTTCTTTTACAAAATAAAGAAAGAGAGGGAAAGAATTTGTTGTTCTCTTTGTTTTCTCCTCGTGATGTTCATTCTTTCTTCAGATCTCCTACTTCTTCATTGTTCTGCAGAGGTGATGCTCCTCTTTCTTTCTTTCTTCAGATCTCCTTCTTCTTCTTCCTTGGCTCTGCTGTACTTATTCTCTGCAGCCTTTCCTCTTCTTCTGCCTTGCTCAGCCTCTTCTTTAGAGTTTCTTCTTGTTTCTCCTCCCTGCGGCTAAGTGTCAGCTTCTTTTCTTTTTCAGCCAGGGACGTCACCCCTCCTTCCTTCTTTTCCCTTCAGGCCGTCGTCTGATTTCCAAATCAGACGACTTAACTACCTGTTGCTACAGTCAGCTTCCTTCTTCTTCCGCGGGTCTTCTTCTTCGCCTGTGCCTGCACACTTCAGAGTTTTTCGTCAGAGGCAAAACCTACTCTACCCTCCCCCCCCCGCGTCTCTCTCTCTCTCTGAAACCACTCTTGGGAAAGCTCTCCCAGAGCTGCCGGCTAACCGGGTTCGGGTCAGGCCCGGGTCCAGGCCCACCGGCGTGAGTGGTGGGCGAGGAGTGCAGGTCAGTCTTAAGTCGGGTCGGGTCGGGTCAGGTCCGCGGGGCGTGAGCGCAGACGAGACCGGGTAACCGGGCAGGTGAAGGGGACCTCACCCCGTGTGCTGAGGCAGTAAGCCTCCAGCACTTTTGCATCTTATGTCGCTGCGACTCTTCAGGTTTTTCCGAGGTGGGACTAAATGTCCCACCTCAATTGCGTGCCCGCAGCGGGGAAATCAGCAGGAGATTGCGGCGTCACGCGAAGCTTCCTGCCTTGGCTGCGAGCCTGGTGTTTTGCCAAAACGCCTCGCAAGGCCTGGGAGTTGAATCTGGGCGTGGCGCTGAGCGTGGCGCGCCTGTAGCTGCAGGTGGAAGCAGTTCCTCCCGCACGGCAATGGCGGCGGAGGTCGGGTGGCCTGTTCACAAGAAAACGGCCTCTCGACCTAATCAGAAGGTGCCAGGAGCTTCGCCAGGGTGCGGCGAAGCTCGTGTGGGTGGTGGCGAGGCGCGGGGCGGCGTGCGAGGGCTGCCCTAGGTCGGACTGTGGGTCGGAGGATGGGTCTGTTCGGTGGGGTTGCAGAGGGTGATGTGGGGGAAGTGGCAGGGCGGAGGTTGATCAGGGTGAGGAGGCGGAGGTCCTGCGGTGGTCGGCGAGCCGTGTGGGTCGCTGAGGTGATGGGAGCGGCTCGCCGGAGGGTGGTCGGAGACGAAGGGGGTGACGATGGTCAGGGTCGGTCGAGGGCTTAATTGAATAAATTGAAAGCGGGGAAAGAAAGAGGAGAAGAAGGGGAGTAGCTCTAGCTTACTTGCAGGGACGAAGGGGGAGGAACAGGGCGACAGTCGTATCGACTGTCGCCGGAGAAGACGATGCTCAGGGAAAGGGGCGGCGGCGAGCAGAGAGCCGGAGAGGCGCCAGCTGGGTGCGGCGTGGCGCGGGAAGAGCAGGGGAGGAAGTCTCTGCTGCTGGTATTGCGGCAGAGCGAAGAGGTGGAGGGGGAGGAAACCGCCGGAGCTGGTGAGCGTCTGCCGGAGGAAGAAGAGAGGAAAGTTGGGGATTTTCTCCGTCAGATCCAGGCTGCCCCGGTCGGTGGAGCAACGGGGGGTATTTATAGGGATCAAACAGGGAGGAAGGCGGAGGGAGACGACGTGTCTCCCTCGCCGGAGGATGGCCGGAAACAAGAACCCATACCGTCCGTGCGTTCGCACGGCCGGTATGGTGGGTTACAACGACCAGGGGGGTGTCCCTGCGACGGCTGACGACGCAGGGCACCCCCAGTTTACTTGCCAGGTCCCCCACCTCACCCTGCGCGGCGCCATGCTCCGCGCAAGGTCGCCGGAGCATGGTGCTGGCAGGTTTTGCAGGAGGGACCTGATTGCAAAGAACGAAGGAGAGTTAGGGGCCAAAATGCGAGGGTTCAAAAGTTGAGGGCCAAAGAGTAAATATATGAGGACCAAAGTGTAAAGTCGGTCAAGGAGGTTTCTTCTTAGGCTCAAGTTTTTATACATGGCTAATTAGGACCTAAGGAATCTGATGGTGAATTTCATTTCCATATTAAACCTTGTTTGACCGGTCAATTTGCACAAAAACCCAAATTAAGTTATTAATTGGGCATGGTTCTCAATGTAGGTCAAAAAGGGTTCTGAAGGCCAAATTGAAGGTTCTAAACCCTGGAGATTATTTTTCTATGAATTTTAGAGGGTTTATTCTATTTTTACTTTGCCTCGAACCTTGTGAATTGAAGTGGGTTGTTTTAGGGTTACAGATTATCATTTAGTTTCTTGGAATTGCTGTAGCCCTTGCTAGATCATTTCATCCCACTCTTATTCTTATTAAGCTGCTTTGACCTATGTTTGGGCCCTGAATTACCCTGTATGCAGATTATACTGGTAAAATTGCATTTTTACCCCTTATGACTTGTTTTCTTCTCAAACTCAGGATTCTCTGAGTTAAGCCTTTCCTTGAGATATGTAGGAGCTTTTATCCTTTGTATTAGGTCAAAATGAGCTAGTTATGGCTCATGATGAGGTTCTCATCATACCCCCATGCCTAGCTTTTGCTAGTCCCTTAGCAAAAAACTTAAGGTTTCAACCCTTGTTCTAGACCATGAAGTTTTTAATAGTTTTAGATAAGTGCCTTTTTTATTTGAGCATAGATTAGGTTAGAATGCTGACCATAGGCCTAAAAGGTACTCTAGTACTAATCAAGATCCAAATCTGTCTAGCCTTAGCCTCAGTCTTTTAGCAAAGGTTTTTAAGGCCCACAAGAACTAACCTAAGGTTTATTGGACTTCGTGGTTAAAGCACCCGTGCTTGAAATGATTTTAGTCCTGGCTCAGTTCGCAGTGCGTTTTGTAAGAGAGAGATAGAAAGTTTTTCTGTTTGGAGAGTTTTCTCTCTCTTTTTCTTTTTAGTTCTAGCCTAGGATTGGCTTTTCAACACGGTCTGTATCAGATTCCTTGCTCCCATCATCACTCCTCAAGGGTTCCTGGCGATCGATGCTTCGAGATAGCACCGCCCATGGCAACCCCCGGAACCCTGGCTATTGAGATTTCGAGATAATCCCATCCATGGTATTCCGTGGCCGAATCCAGACCCTGGCAATTGACACTTCGAGATAATGCCATCCATGGAATCTGAACCAGTAGAGTGCTTACATGCCCCCAGTGGGATATGTAAATATCCTAAGAGACAAGCACCGAGGAGATGATATTTTGTTATGCATCTTCGAGGGGATTTCCCGCCTCTCCGCGCTGGGAACTCGTCCAAATCAATCTTGTGTTGATCGGCCGCTCCTATTCTAGGTGATCTTTTCAGATTTTTGCGACGCTTCTGCGTGATTCTGATTTTTACGCTTACTGAACCAGGCTGTGTGTGAGGTTAGGGTGCTTAGGTTACTGAGTCCCGTAAACCAAAAATTAGTTAACGAGGCCGAATACTCCCTAAGCCTTAGACCTAATACTTCAGCTTTTCATTTTCCTCAACCTCTTGAGGAGTGTCCAGATCTTAATGGGTACTAAGAGTCTATTCAAGAATGCCTAAGGTTTGCATTCTTACTAATCTCATTGTGCACTTTTCGGTTATTTTCTTGAATGAGGTCTAGAACTTAGGTTAATTCCTTAGTTCCTTACTAATGACTATCACCTTTTCTCATAATTTTGTGCTCCTTTTTCATTTTGTTTCTTTTCTCCTTCACAAAATTTCCTTCTCCTCTTATTCTTTTTCGATTTTTTTTTTTTTTTTTTTATGGTGTTTTTGGCATATGTGAATTTTTTTGTTTGAAACCTTTTCTTACAAGTTTTGCACTTTCATACCCCCCCATGCCTAAGATTTGCAATGTCCTCATTGTAACCTAGGGGGTCTTAGTTCATTCCTTAAGGCAGAAATTTGGATGAGTGGATGGGTCGGGTTGAATTTTTGCGGACGATTTCAAATCCCAGATGCAAACATCTGAGTTGGGGTCGGCTGTCTACAAGGGTGAACTTCGAGTGCTGAAAGGTGTCAGAACAAGTTTCAGGTTTACAAAGAGACTGACGGGCTGCCTCCCGTTAAGCGCTGAGTTTTACGCCATCGGCTGGGCGTAATAAGCTCAAGGGGAAAGGAGGATATAAGATGCCTCAGCCAAATCAGTAGAAGTTACATCAATGAACGGCTTGAGTCTCTGACCGTTCACGATGAAAGGTTCAGAATCGTGGCTGAGTGGACTGATTTCGATTGCTCCATTTCCAAAAACCTGTCGGACCAAATATGGTCCGACCCACTTAGATCTCAGTTTTCCTGGGAAGAGTTTGAGTCGGGCATCAAAGAGTAGGACCTTTTGACCAGGATGAAAGATCTTTCTCGAGATGTGTTTGTCGTGGAAGGCTTTAACCCGCTCCTTGTAGATTTGCGAGTTCTCGTACGTGTCTATGCGTAATTCATCGATCTCGCTGATTTGGAGTTTTCTGTGGGTCCCAGCCTTGGAAAGATCTAGATTACAGTTCCGTACTGCCCAATAGGCTTTATGCTCCAGTTCGACGGGAAGGTGGCATGCCTTTCCGTACACCAGTCTAAAGGGAGACATGCCTAATTGGGTCTTGTGGGCGGTCCTATAGGCCCACAATGCTTCCGGAAGTCGGGACGACCAGTCCTTCCTGTCAGGTCGAACAGTGACTTGCAGGATTTTCTTGATCTCCCGATTAGACAGCTCAGCTAGACCATTAGTTTGGGGGTGGTAAGGAGTAGAGATTCGGTGAGACACCCCGTATTTGGTCATCAGTGACCTAAACTGAGCATTTGTGAAATGGGTCCCCCCATCAGAGATTATTGCACGAGGAATCCCGAACCTTGAGAAAATGTGTTGATGAATGAATTTGAGAACGATTTTGTGATCACAGGTTCGGGTCGGTATGGCTTCGATCCATTTGGACACGTAGTCCACAGCCAACAGAATGTATTCGAAATCATCCGAAACAGGAAAGGGGCCCATAAAATCAATCCCCCAAACATCAAAGATTTCGCATACTAGAATCGGTTGCATAGGCATCATGTCGCGATGGCTCATGTTGCCCAAAGTCTGGCAACGACTGCATGCCTTGCAATGACTGTATGCGTCTTTGAACAGTGTGGGCCAGTAAAAGCCGCACTGGAGGACTTTTGATGCGGTTTTATGCCCGGCAAAATGGCCACCGCATGCCTGGTCATGGCAGAAAGAGAGGATATTGTTGACTTCCCCTTCCGGGACACATCTCCGGATGATCTGATCGGCACCTATGCGGAAGAGGTACGGGTCTTCCCAAATGTAATACTTGGCATCGGAGCATAATTTGTCTTTCTTGGCCTTCGGCCAATCGGACGGGGTCTGATGAGATGCCAAGTAATTTACAATATTAGCAAACCATGGAAGGCTAGTACCAATAGTCAGCAGGTGCTCATCGGGAAAATGCTCAGTGATGGGTCCGGAAGGGTCAAATATTTCAGAAGGAAGACGGGACAAGTGATCAGCTACCACGTTTTGTTTTCCCGCTTTGTCGCGAATCTCAAGGTCAAATTCTTGCAACAGCAAGATCCATCGGATCAATCTAGGTTTCGCGTCCTTCTTTGCAAGGAGATGCCTCACAGCCGTGTGATCCGAGTATATGATGACATGGGAACCCAGAAGGTACGATCTGAACTTCTCTAGGGCAAATACTACAGCTAGCAGCTCTTTCTCAGTAACCATATAGTTACGCTGAGCCTCATCGAGTGTTTTGCTGGCGTAGTAAATGACCACAGGTTTCTTGTCATTTTTCTGCCCCAAAACCGCTCCTACAGCGAAGTCGGATGCATCACACATGATCTCAAAGGGTTGAGACCAATCAGGGGACTGTAGGATCGGGGCTTGGGTGACTCGGTCACGCAGGATTTCAAATGCTTGAGTGCATTCCTTGGAGATTTCGAAGGGAACATCCTTGGAGAGAAGAGTGGTCAGGGGGCGTGCGATTTTTGAAAAATCAGGGATAAATCGTCGATAAAAACTGACATGCCCTAAAAAGGATCGGATGTCCCTGATTGAGCTAGGCATAGGAAGGTGAGAGATCAGATTAACCTTAGCTCGATCCACTTGGATACCTTTCTCCGAAATTGAGTGTCCCAGGACAATTCCCTCAGGCACCATGAAATGGCTCTTTTCCCAGGAAAGAACCAAATTCACATCGATGCACCGCCTGAGTATCTGGACCAAGTGTTGGAGGCAATCGTCGAATGATGCTCCGAAAATTGAAAAGTCATCCATGAAGACTTCCAGATAATCACCTACCATATCTGAGAATATGGCAAGCATGCATCGCTGAAAAGTAGCGGGTGCATTGCAAAGACCGAAAGGCATCCTTCGGAAAGCGTATGTTCCGAAGGGGCAGGTGAACGTGGTCTTTTCTTGGTCCTCAGGATGGATTGCCACCTGGTTATAACCGGAGTACCCGTCAAGAAAGCAGAAGAACCTATTTCCCGCTAGTTTTTCGAGAATTTGATCAATGAAGGGTAGTGGGAAATGATCCTTCTTCGTTGAGGAATTGAGTCGACGGTAATCTATACAGACTCTCCACGAGTTGGCTAATCGGGTAGGAATGATTTCTCCGGTCTCAGTCGTTATAGTGGTGAGTCCTGCCTTCTTGGGCACGACCTAAATTGGGCTCACCCAACGACTATCGGAGATCGGGTAGATGATTCCGGCATCTAACCACTTGATGATCTCCTTTTTCACGACCTCCTGCAGATTGGGGTTTAAGCGTCTCTGCATTTCACGAGAAGGTCGTGTGCCCTCTTCTGAATAGATATGATGAGTACAATAAGAGGGACTTATTCCAGTCAAATCATCGAGAGTCCATCCGATGGCTCTGCGATGTTGCTGGAGGACAACAATCAGACGGGATTCCTGTTCAGGACTGAGGTTGGAATTGATGATCACAGGAAGGGTCTGATTAGAACCCAAAAAGACGTATTTTAAGTGAGCAGGAAGGGGTTTCAGTTCGAGGATGGGGTTTTCAGCAGCAGCGGGTGGTTCAGTATAGATGTGAGGTTCAAGGGTGGGAGTTACTGGGTTGTTCACATCTGGATTTGACTCCTCTGTTTGCGGGTCAAGATCCTTCTGTGGTTGATGAGGCATACTCAAGTCATTCTGGAGGTGTGATTCATCAACCAAAGTCTTGATGTCACAAATTTGCTCGATGACGCCGCAATTAATTCCTTGTTGGGCCTTAAATATATCAATTTTCAGTGTTTGATCTCCAAACTTAAGCTCTATTTGGCCCTCCTCACAGCTGATGTTGGCTCTAGCAGTAGCCAAGAAAGGTCTCCCTAGAATGATTGGTGTATCCCTAGGGTTCTCAGGTGCATCCATGTCTAAGACTATAAAGTCCACTGGAAAATAGAAATCCCGCACTCTCACGATAACATCCTCGAGAATCCCTTTTGGTGACTTTATAGATCGATCTGCTAATTGTAATGTCACCTCGGTTGGTTTCAGCTCAGATTCTTCTAGATGGTCAAGTAAGGATGTGGGTATCAGATTTATAGATGCACCCAAGTCTAACAATGCTCTATCAAATTGGGTACCACCTATCTTACAGGAGATCAGGGGAGTTCCAGGATCTTTTGCCTTGGGTGGGAGTCTACTAAGGATTACAGAGCTGGCTTGCTCTGACAGAACAATTGGGCTCCCTCCCTTGGTTCGCGGCTTACGCTGGGGTGTACATATATTCTTTAGAAATCGTGCGTAAGCTGGTACGTGGCGGATTGCATCCATCAAGGGGATGTTTATGTGGACCTGCTCAAAGAGCTTGACCAGGTCCTCCTCAGGGGCCACGGGTTCGGTGGTCTTCTTTCCCTTGGTCAGGGCCTCGGGAAACGGGATCTTGGTTGGTTCTTCTAGGATAGGTTCAGGTTGTGGATCTGGAACAGCGGTACCTTGGATAACTATCCTAGGGTCATGGTTATCAGGCTGGGAGTGGTTTGGATAATGCGGGTCTTGAGTTGTCTTACCACTACGTGTTGTTACAGAATTTAATCCGGCCTGATTTTGGTTTGGGTTTGGTAGGAGGGGTGGCTGCTGCTGAAATCCCGCACAAGAAGTTGAGGCTTCCATCTCGTCTGGAGATGGAGCAGTAGGAGCCTGATAAATCCATTGGGCGTGGCCTAAATTTGGATTCATAACGCACTTCTGGGTTGGCACGTTATTTGGGTTAGGAAGAGGTTGGGAAGGGAGTGTGCCTGGTTGGCGAGAATTTGCCAACTGGGCCAGTTGAGTTTTAACTTCAGTAAGCTCGTCCTTGTGCTGTTTTTGATTAGCCGCATTCGTTTTTTGAATGTCAGCCAGAGTCTGAAGGATTAAGGACATTTGATCTTGATTTGGCCCTGATGGATAAGTAGAGTTGGGCCGAGGCTGAGGCGGCTGGTAGTGACGAGAGGGCTGTGGGCGGGACTGAAAAGGTGGTCTTTGGGTTTGGGAATTTCCCGCCCACTGAAAATTGGGATGGTTTCGCCATCCAGGGTAGTAAGTGTTGGAGAATGGGTCGTTCTGGATGGCGTTGAGGTCCTCGCAGGTCTGAGGAACCTCCTGAGAATCAGGGAAAGGAGGAATGGAGTTCCCCCGGCTGGTGTAGAAAGGATCGGATGATCTTCCAGTCCAAGAATCAGATGGGGATGGATATGGATCCATCCCAGGGGAAGATTGGTGGAGGATGTTTTGCACAGTCTCCTGTGTGGAAGGAGGTTGTGCGAAGGAGTTACGCGCAGAGGTGGCTCGCTGCAAGTGCTGAGTCAGCTCATCCACCTTCTTTTCAATGATTGAGACCTTGTCCAATCGACTGGCCATTAATTCCAGGTCGACTGATGCGGACAGGCCCTGCGTCTCATGTGCTCCCTTAAGATTCGTCGCTGCGCGGGTATTCGTCCTGTCGAATAATCCCATGGAGTCATTGTTGATGGAGTTCTCGCACATGTTTTCGAGAATCTCCCATACGGTGTCTTCATGTTGACCCATGATGTTTCCTCCGCAAGTTGCATTGACGAAAAGGCGGATGTCCTCACGGAGTCCCTGGTAAAAAGATTGGACTTGTTCCCATTTAGGAACTCCGTGATGGGGGCACTTTCTCATGAGATCCTGAAAACGATCCCATGCCTCATGGAGAGGTTCTCCTGATTGTTGAGTGAAGTGTGTAATCTGATGGCGCAAGGCGTTGGTCCGACCAACGGGAAAAAACTTTTTCAAAAATTCGGATTGAAGTTCTTCCCAAGTGTTGATCGGCCGGGTCTGAGTTTGATACCAATGGGCGGCCTTGTCCATAAGAGAAAAGGAGAACATCTTCATGAGAAGAATATCCCGATTTTGCGCATCTGATCCAAAAGTGTGGGCCAGATGCTTTAGCTGTTTGATGTGCTGGAAGGGATCTTCAGAATTAAGCCCATGGAATTTAGGTATAGCATGAATCATGTTGGGCTTTAGTTCGGAATCAGGTCCTCCAGTCGGGATTCTGACTCGAGGCTCAATGGCCACCGCAGCAGGATTGTAGTGGTCCCGCATCATAGGACGCTGTGGTGGGTGCACGAAGTTTTGGAAGAGGTCATTGAGTCGCTGGAGCTGGTGTTCCAAATTATTTTCTTCCTCAACTGGCTGAGCCATGATGGGGGAGGAAGAAGAACTTGGTTCTGAATCAGAAGAGAGAATAATGTGAGGGTGTTGCTGCACAAACACGGGCGTCGAGGCTTGGCCTTGACGAGAGTGAATTTCTAATGGAGGTCTTAAGGGTGGTCCTAGGGACCTCCTTCCGTACATGCACAGTTGGGAGAGGTAAGTTAGAAGGTGCTGGACCCAATCAAGGCACCCAAAAATGTGTTGGGTGACTATAGAGGTACGGGGCAGATGGACCCCTTGATCAGAAAGATCGTCCACCTGAGAATTACCTGGGCAGCCAGAGAGGGAGAGTCCCGCGAAGACCCCTACACGGTAGAGCGTCCCCACGAGTTACAGGGTTTCCCCCACCCGACCTCTCTTGTCACTGCGGTTCCAGGTAGACCAGAATGGGGATCTTGACCTCTTAAGTCTACCAATTTTAAGATCAGGGTGCTTAAGGTTTTCACTTGAACTTTAGTCTTTTAAGTGCAAAGAGTGACCTAATTTAAGGTTGGTTGACCCAAGGGGTCAACTTTACCTCTTGTTTTCTTTAAGAGCTTTTAGGTCCTGTCTTTTAGGGTTCAAGTGTTTAGAGAGAGCCAATTGTTTAGGATTTTTCTTGTTAATTATTTTCAATCAATGGCTTGGGCACACCTCTTTTGGATTTCCTCAATTCTTGATTAAGGGGTGTGTCTCTACTGAAATCCTAATGTTTGACCTTATGTTGGCTCTACTTGGTCCATTTAACTCTTTGTTGGGCAATTAGGGCTCAAGCAAGAATGTGTTAGCCCTTAAATACCCTTAATAGTGTGCAGGAGTGATGAGTTGAAAACATGCAACTCTTTATGGTTACTAAGTATGGAAGACAGGTTAGCCCTATATTGCTTGTTCTTTTCTTTTCTTCCTCTTTAGAGTTTAGGGGTTAATAGTGAGAGGAAAAATTTACCTGTCTTCAGAGTGGTTGTCGTGTGGTTGCTTGTCTTCTTGAGTTCCTGTAGCTGTACAAAAGAGAGGAGATTATCAGAAATTAAAAGAAACAGGAATGTTTACCTCTAGAATAGCCGTTGCTCCCCGGCAACGGCGCCAAAATGAAATGCTTGGTTCGGGACAACCGGGTTTTATTGTTATAACGTTGTAGTATAGCCAGTTATTACCAACATTTCAAATATATAAATTTTTTTACTCGGAAAATAAAAGAGTTCCCGAGGTCGAACTCAGGGAGCAAGTTGTATTCTAGAGATATACATGTTTCTTTTACAAAATAAAGAAAGAGAGGGAAAGAATTTGTTGTTCTCTTTGTTTTCTCCTCGTGATGTTCTTTCTTTCTTCAGATCTCCTACTTCTTCATTGTTCTGCAGAGGTGATGCTCCTCTTTCTTTCTTTCTTCAGATCTCCTTCTTCTTCTTCCTTGGCTCTGCTGTACTTCTTCTCTGCAGCCTTTCCTCTTCTTCTGCCTTGCTCAGCCTCTTCTTTAGAGTTTCTTCTTGTTTCTCCTCCCTGCGGCTAAGTGTCAGCTTCTTTTCTTTTTCAGCCAGGGACGTCACCCCTCCTTCCTTCTTTTCCCTTCAGGCCGTCGTCTGATTTCCAAATCAGACGACTTAACTACCTGTTGCTACAGTCAGCTTCCTTCTTCTTCCGCGGGTCTTCTTCATCGCCTGTGCCTGCACACTTCAGAGTTTTTCGTCAGAGGCAAAACCTACTCTACCCTCCCCCCCCCCGCGTCTCTCTCTCTCTCTGAAACCACTCTTGGGAAAGCTCTCCCAGAGCTGCCGGCTAATCGGGTTCGGGTCAGGCCCGGGTCCAGGCCCACCGGCGTGAGTGGTGGGCGAGGAGTGCAGGTCAGTCTTAAGTCGGGTCGGGTCGGGTCAGGTCCGCGGGGCGTGAGCGCGGACGAGATCGGGTAACCGGGCGGGTGAAGGGGACCTCACCCCGTGTGCTGAGGCAGTAAGCCTCCAGCACTTTTGCATCTTATGTCGCTGCGACTCTTCAGGTTTTTCCGAGGTGGGACTAAATGTCCCACCTCAATTGCGCGCCCGCAGCGGGGAAATCAGCAGGAGATTGCGGCGTCACGCGAAGCTTCCTGCCTTGGCTGCGAGCCTGGTGTTTTGCCAAAACGCCTCGCAAGGCCTGGGAGTTGAATCTGGGCGTGGCGCTGAGCGTGGCGCGCCTGTAGCTGCAGGTGGAAGCAGTTCCTCCCGCGCGGCAATGGCGGCGGAGGTCGGGTGGCCTGTTCACAAGAAAACGGCCTCTCGACCTAATCAGAAGGTGCCAGGAGCTTCGCCAGGGTGCGGCGAAGCTCGTGTGGGTGGTGGCGAGGCGCGGGGCGGCGTGCGAGGGCTGCCCTAGGTCAGACTGTGGGTCGGAGGATGGGTCTGTTCGGTGGGGTTGCAGAGGGTGATGTGGGGGAAGTGGCAGGGTGGAGGTTGATCAGGGTGAGGAGGCGGAGGTCCTGCGGTGGTCGGCGAGCCGTGTGGGTCGCTGAGGTGATGGGAGCGGCTCGCTGGAGGGTGGTCGGAGACGAAGGGGGTGACGATGGTCAGGGTCGGTCGAGGGCTTAATTGAATAAATTGAAAGCGGGGAAAGAAAGAGGAGAAGAAGGGGAGTAGCTCTAGCTTACTTGCAGGGACGAAGGGGGAGGAACAGGGCGACAGTCGTATCGACTGTCCCCGGAGAAGACGATGCTCAGGGAAAGGGGCAGCGGCGAGCAGAGAGCCGGAGAGGCGCCAGCTGGGTGCGGCGTGGCGCGGGAAGAGCAGGGGAGGAAGTCTCTGCTGCTGGTATTGCGGCAGAGCGAAGAGGTGGAGGGGGAGGAAACCGCCGGAGCTGGTGAGCGTCTGCCGGAGGAAGAAGAGAGGAAAGTTGGGGATTTTCTCCGTCAGATCCAGGCTGCCCCGGTCGGTGGAGCAACGGGGGGTATTTATAGGGATCAAACAGGGAGGAAGGCGGAGGGAGACGACGTGTCTCCCTCGCCGGAGGATGGCCGGAAACAAGAACCCATACCGTCCGTGCGTTCGCACGGCCGGTATGGTGGGTTACAACGACCAGGGGGGTGTCCCTGCGACGGCTGACGACGCAGGGCACCCCCAGTTTACTTGCCAGGTCCCCCACCTCACCCTGCGCGGCGCCATGCTCCGCGCAAGGTCGCCGGAGCATGGTGCTGGCAGGTTTTGCAGGAGGGACCTGATTGCAAAGAACGAAGGAGAGTTAGGGGCCAAAATGCGAGGGTTCAAAAGTTGAGGGCCAAAGAGTAAATATATGAGGACCAAAGTGTAAAGTCGGTCAAGGAGGTTTCTTCTTAGGCTCAAGTTTTTATACATGGCTAATTAGGACCTAAGGAATCTGATGGTGAATTTCATTTCCATATTAAACCTTGTTTGACCGGTCAATTTGCGCAAAAACCCAAATTAAGTTATTAATTGGGCATGGTTCTCAATGTAGGTCAAAAAGGGTTCTGAAGGCCAAATTGAAGGTTCTAAACCCTGGAGATTATTTTTCTATGAATTTTAGAGGGTTTATTCTATTTTTACTTTGCCTCGAACCTTGTGAATTGAAGTGGGTTGTTTTAGGGTTACAGATTATCATTTAGTTTCTTGGAATTGCTGTAGCCCTTGCTAGATCATTTCATCCCACTCTTATTCTTATTAAGCTGCTTTGACCTATGTTTGGGCCCTGAATTACCCTGTATGCAGATTATACTGGTAAAATTGCATTTTTACCCCTTATGACTTGTTTTCTTCTCAAACTCAGGATTCTCTGAGTTAAGCCTTTCCTTGAGATATGTAGGAGCTTTTATCCTTTGTATTAGGTCAAAATGAGCTAGTTATGGCTCATGATGAGGTTCTCATCAGGTAGTTCCCCGTAAGGGGGAAGATGGATGGCCTCTCCTTTCTCCGCCTTGCCTTTTTAATTCCTCCTCGTTTGCGCCTACGGGAGTTAAGGGATTTTCAAATCCCTTAACTATTTTTGGCCGGCGACTGTTGAGGGTTCTCGGAGGATGGGGAAAAGAACAGTCGTCGAATATTTGAAAGGGTAATTTACCCTTTCCTCCTCATTCTTTTGCCAATTATTTTTCCTACACATAAAATGAACATATTAAGTTATAGAATAGATGTAAACCTAAATCATGATGCATGCAAACATTCTATAACTTAATATAGTTATTAACAAACCTGAAAGATACAATTAAAGCTACTTAGGCGTAATATTAGTCCATTAAAATGGACTCATCACCTCTCCCTATGCTCACTCCAGGCAAGTAGAAGCCTAGAATAATTAGGGAGAGGGAGTGAAGAATGCTAAAAATAAAGCAATTAAAAAAGCAACTAAAGAAATTACAAAGAAGGCAACTAGATTAATGAAAAAGTATTTTACAAAATATCCTACTAGATGAATGCTTCTACTACTAGAAAAATTGTAATAAATAAAAGAAACACAAATCCTCTAGATAGATGGTGAAGAAGAGGGCTTCTTGCTCCAAGCTTGGTAGCTCCCAAGCTTGAAAAGAGTCATCCAACTCCTTCCTTGCTATGCTCCGCCAAGGTGATGTCCTCCAAAGCAAGCCCTAAGGGGGCGTGCCCTAAGCTTCTCTCCAAGGGTGGACGTCCACCCTAGGTCCTTCTCCTTTGCCTGGCCATCCTCCTTGAAGTAGAGAAGTCCTCCTCCTTGGCGTGGCCCAAGTTGAAGAGAGTGGAGAGAAGAAGGCACCAAAAGGGTTGGTGATGTGCCCCTTTAATCTTCTTCTCTACTCCTTCTTCTAGGCCATAGGTGTAGGTGGGTATAGGTAGAAAAATGCACTAATGGTGGATGCTCTCAAATGGTGGTAGGTGGTGGGTTTTTATAGAGTAGGAAGGAGGCTAAGGTGACTCTTGGAATGGAGGGATAAGATGGAGAGATGGAGGTGGTTGGGGATCCTATGGCTGACAATTGGCACCAACCTAAGGGACACCTAAGGGGTGGTTATGGGTGGTAGCACCCCTTGAAGTTGGCGCCAAAATAGTTTCTAGAAGGTGGTCTTAGGTGGCGCCAAGAATGGTTCTAGAAGGAGGGGTTATGTGGAGGGTGGAGATGGGTTTAAGGGGAGATGTGTGGTGGAGATGAAGGGGATTTTTGGAGGGAAAAGTGGCACCAAAAAGGGGGTAGTTAGGGTGGTTTTGGCACCACTTTTAGGTGTCTTTTGGAGGTGGTGGGTAGGCTTGGTTGGTGCCAAGTAGGTTAGCTTATGTGGAGCTTAGGTGGAGCTAGTTTGGTGGAGTTGTTAGGTGGGTTTTTGGGGTGGTACAAGCCAAGGAAGTTGTAGCATATCTAAGCTAAGCTAAGATAAGCTAAGCTAAGCTAGCTTAGCTAATGGAGGAGTAGAGGACGAGGTATTGGAGCTAGGGTTTGAAGAGAGGAGCTGAGGAGGAGAAGTCTGGAGTTGGAACTGTAGCTGGCTGCTGCTGAAGAGGCTGGCATGGAGCTACTCTAGCTGGCTTAGCTTGCTAGTTCTTTGCTAGCTGCTAAGCCAAGCTAAAGTGAGTTGGCTTCTACCACAATGAGCTGAGGTGAGCTAGGTCTAGTGCTCTCGGGGAGGATCAAGCTGGTTGAGGCAGCTAAGGTAGCTTAGCTCAACTGAGTTGAGCTAAGCTGAGTCCCCGGGAGCTGAACTTGAGCTTCCTGAGCTGAGATGAGTTCTTCTTCAGCTGGCTAGAGTTGAGTGGAGCTGGATGTAGCTGGATCTGAGCTGGGGTGAACTCCAGTCAACTCAGCTGAGCTAGCTAGATCTCCCTGTGGACTTGTGGGAGCTAAAATGAGCTAAACTCAACTAGGTTGAGCTGGATCTAAGCCAGCTTGAGCTAGGGTGAGCTAGGATGAACTCTCTTGAGCTACCATTCAGCTGAGATTAGCTGAATGGAGCATGGATGAGCTATCTCTAGTTCAAGTGAGCTAGGTTCCAGCTGTGGTGAGCTGGATCAAGCTGAGTTCCAGCTAGTCTGAGCTTCTCCTTCACCATTTGCCTTCTTGAGTGCTAGGGTTTTAGGGATCTGTATATCTGTTCATCCCTAACACTCACATAAACATATCAAAAAGACAATAAAAAATGCAATGCATGCCTAACATAATTTATGCCTAAATGCAGCCCAAAAACCCATTTGCGAAGTAAAATCCTAAGAGCTAGGTTTGTTTTAATGCATAAGAATGATGATAAATTGGCATTTATCACACCCCCATGCTTATCTTTTGCTAGTCTCTTAGCAAAACATTAATTTTTTTGGAAAATGGAATTTTTGGGAAATCTAATTTTTTCGACTTTTGAGGAGAAAAAGAGATTAAGGGATGTTGGTTGATCTAAACACAGGAGGTATAGGATTTGTTAAAGATAAACATGGGGATTTATTTTTGGATCCAACCATTAGACAAAATGGGATCAATATATCGTCCAGAAAATTTACAAATTAACCCCTTATTAATTCAGATGACTTGAAATTTTTGTTTTTAGGATTTTTCTATCTCATGGATCTAATTCGCAACTTGCAAAATCCTTTAAAACCTTGTGTCTGTACTTGTGAAAAGCCAACATTTATAAGGGCGTGTTAATTTATTTATTTTTTTCTCACCCCCATGCTTATTTTTAGCTTAGTCTTACAACAGATGTGTCGGGATCATCATTCCCGTTACCAATCCTCGAGGGGGCTCTGGTGCCAGTACCTTTTATAGCGCTGTCCATGACACCACCCAGAAGCTCACAACTTCGAAACACAGTGCGGTGTAAAGGGGCGCTCCAAGCAAACTCAAGCTCTTGCTCTAACACTATAGGTAGAGCACCGTCCAAGAAACTTGAGCTACTAAAATGCACTTTAATGCTCTGTCTAAAGATATGAAATATAGATATGGAGCAATGTCGAGGTGGTAACATGTTGACATCGCATCCTCAAAGGAGGCATTTTCCTCCTTCTCGATGGTGGGAACTCAAACCAATGATCTGCTTCAGACTTTTACTAAGTCCAAACAAGGGAGTTTTTCAAATTTTTAGTTGTTTTTTAAGTGTTGGCTTGTGTGTGAAAATTGACACAAGAAGTTCCTCAAGACATGCAAGTTTTTTGAATCAGAAACTAAGCCAAATATTTTCCATATTACAAAATAGGATCAAGTCACCTGAACTATCATGAGTTCAGGTGGAATTTTAGAGAAGGATATCTGATCTAGTCTAAAATAAACCCTGAAATTCTAATGATCTGATCTGCATCCTCATCCCTAGTTTGTTAAAGATTAAATCCCATTGTCCCAAAAGTGAGTTTTTCAACCTTAGTCCAGATTTCAAAAATTTTTCCTCAAAAAGTTTTCAACATTTTTATTTTTTTGGGTATGCAGGCAGGAAATAAATTAAAGAAAAATGCATGTTTTTAGGTTTTGAAAATCCTAAATCGATCATCAAAATTTAAAAATACCCCCCATGCTTAAGATATGCCATGTCCTCATGCATTAGGAGGGAAAAGGATCACCTTAGTGAAGAACGATCGGGTTTTAGGATGATCAAAACCTGGAAAAACAAGAAAAAAAAGGAAAGCAGGAAAAAATGATGGGTTACCTCCCATCTAGTGCTATCTTTTACGCCATTCAGCCGAGCGTGAAGGTATGCACGAAAGATGGAAAATCATGTAAATAGTTGGACACTTGGATGCCCGCAAAAAAGGTGTCTTCTTCTAGATCCCTAGAATATTGATTAGAAGCAATATTGCGATCAAGGTTGGATGGAAAATGATACGTGTAGCCCGAGTTTGGCCATGGTTTTAAATCAGGTTAGATGCCAAATTGGGACGAGGTTGGTGGCAGGTCCGTAAGAAAGGAGTCGAGGAAGGGATGGTGAGGATTGGATGAAGTTAGTGTGGAAAAATTAGCTGCGTGAATAGTGGGTGGGTTAGGGTGATTAGGGGTGCATCAGGAATAGATTTGGGGTCAAGACAAGTCTCCAGATCACAGATTTCGTCGACCACTGATTCTGAATTAGAGTCCTCAAAAAAATTATGGTTGGTAAGGGTATCTATTAACATTGTCTCCTCCACCATATTGGAAATTTCCATATCTGAGTCCACAAAAATGTTATCTTCATGGAATCTCCTGGAGGATTTGAAAATATCTAAAGTGATAGTTTGGCCTGCGCAAGTGATATCCATTTTGCCTGTGTGGCAATTGATATTTGCCATTGCAGTGGCCAAAAAAAGGCGTCCAAGGATTATTGGGGAGTCCAGTAATGATTCAGGTACCTCATTGTCAAGAACCAGAAAGTCTGCAGGGAAGACACAATTTTGGACCTTGACCAAAACATCCTTGACAATCCCACGAGGTTTGATTGTAGATCGGTCAGCTAATTGCAAGGTAACCTCAACGGGTTTTAATTCACTGATCTAAAATTCTTCAAATAAACTTGTGGGAATAATATTAACTGAGGCACCAAGATCAAGGAGGCCGTGATTAAAAATAGTATCATCAATAATTACAGAAATTAAAGGCACCCCCGAATTTTTCATCTTAGGAGGAAGCTTACTCTGTATGACAGAGCTTACTGTCTCCGAAAGATGCACCTGTGCTAGATTTTTGGCCTGCCTTTTTGGAGTACAAATCTCCTTCAAAAATTTGGCATAGGCAGGTATATATTTGATGGCATCTAGGAGAGGAATATTGATTTGAACTTGCCCAAATAGATCCATGAGTTCTTCTGCAGTGGGCTCAGATTTCTTTTTCTTGTTGATGGTGGGGTGGAGAGCTTGTGGGAAAGGGATAGGAATCTTGTCTTGAGATTTTTGTATTTCTTGTTCTTCCTGATGGGGAGGTGGGGAGTCAATTTGCACAGGTATTTCACCAGGTTTGTGTGAAGGCCTGGGATCAGTGGTGGTTTTCCCACTCCTCAAAGTAGCTGCATGTGCAGTCGGATTATTATTTGGAGGAGGTGGGGGGGCCTGTGATTGTGGAAACCTGGGAGGCTGCTGAGGTGGTGGATTAGGAGGAGGCTGATTCGGATAGTGTGGAGTTCTACCTGGATAATGGTTCCCTTAGTGATTAGGGTTGGGCATGGGTTGGGACGGAAGATGTCCTACAGGTCTTTGCATGGGAGTAACCCCAATCTGATTGTTCAAATTTGTGATGATGAAGGTTACTTCTGTCATTTTTGTTTGCATTTCCTACAGGGTTCGCATCATCTGGGCATTGATGTCTTGTTGGGATGGCCTAGGATGGGAGGTTAGATTCGACCCATACCCATTAAAATGATATGGTTGGGAAGGAACTTGATTATTCCAGGAGTAGTTTGGGTAATTTTTCAAATTGGAAGAATTTTTAAAGGGCTCCTGGATGGCAGAAATATTTTGAGTGGGGTTAAGATCTGGATAGTTGTAATTCCCCAGTGAATCATGGGAAACCTCAGAATACTGGTAATAATCAGCAAGAGTATTGTTGAGATTGTGCAAATATTCTCTTCGTGGAAAGTTAAGTTGGGTTAGATGTGGACTGTGTGGAGCTTGGGTTGATGTGGCCAGTCTTTCCTCAATTTTCTTTTGATTAATATGCATCTGGTCGAGTTTTTGAGCGATCATTTGAAGATCGTCTTGGGTGATAGGGATAGATTAAGTGCCTATTTCATGAACACCGAACTGCAGGTTTTGGGTTCTGCAAAATGTGTTCATGGAAGCTTGATTAAATGAGTTTTCACTCATTTCTTCTAACAGGTCGTAGGTACTTTCAGCATCTTTATTTAAGAAGTTGCTGCCACACGAGGCATCGACAAAATGTTGGATTTGATCTTCTAATCCATGATAGAAGATTTGCACGAGCTGCCATAAAGGAATCTCGCGGTGCGGGCAACTTCTTAAGAGATCTTGAAATCTTTCCTAAGAATCATGGAAGGTATCACCAGATTTTTGGTGAAAGGTCGTAATAGATCTTCGCAGGGAATTGGTACGACCTATGGGAAAGAATTTCTTGAGGAAGGCACTCTTGAGCTGAGGCCAAGTTGTGATGGGTCGGCCAATGGTTTTGAATCAATAAGCAGCCTTATCTTTAAGAGATAATGGAAAAGGCCACATCAGCCATATGTCTTCTTGCACATTTCGGGAACGGGTTGTTTGTGCAAGAAGAGTCAGCCCTTCAAGGTGGCTGAAAGGGTCTTCCCTAGGAAAGCCATGAAAGTGTTTAATTAGGTTCAGGACTGCAGGCTTGATCTCAAAGTCCCCCTCTAGTATGACCACCCCTGGTCGTTCCTCATAATAAGATGGATTATAAAAATCTTTTAAAGGAATAACAGGCTGCTGACGAGGTGGTGGGTTTGGCCTTTGATTGGCTAGGTTTTGGATGTTCCTAATCAATGTTTGTTGATTGGAATTTAATTTATCAATCTGCTCAGCCATCAATTTTAAAAGATCAGGCAAGGGGTCTTGATGTTGTGTTTGGGGCAACTCATGATTAGGGAGCTCTAAGTGTGGGAAGTTAAAGGTGGGTGGGTTTTGGGTGGAAAGGTTAGAATTAGGGTTAGTGGTGGGGTTAGAGGTAAGGTTAGAAGTGGAAGGGTTAGTGGACCTATTTTGTTAATTTTCCATTTTTTCAGAAGGAGAAGAAGACAGAAAAAGTGGTCTTTTTACACGGGGGGCGAAATCAAATGGTCCTTCCAAGTACGGATTTTGAGACTGTCGCCCGTGCATAAAATGGAAGAACGGGAGGGGAGGAGAAGCGAAAGAGATGAGAGAAAGTGTGCAATTCAAACAAACAAAGCTAGACTTAACTAAGTGTGACTCCTTAAAAATAAACCTAAGACTTGGTCTACGTAGGAAATAAGTAATCAATAGTGAATACCCGTTCTGTCAACAAATCTAGCCATGTTGCTTAAGGGGAGGTTTGGGCCCAAACGTTTCCCAGGGAAAACCCCAGGTGCTTGTAAAAACCCACGCCTGGTCATTTGACACGGCCCCTCAGCCTGAACACCAAATATAGATGATAGAATTGGTACTAACTAAAGAAAACATAAGACCAAGATAGCAAGCCTAAGTTGATGAAGCCTTAGGGGTCAAGTTGCTACAAGTTTTAATTAGGTCTAGGATATTACAGTGCACACGGAATGTGGAGAACGTTAATTAGGTTGTTGCCCTATTATTTCAATTTTTTTTGTGTGTGTGCAGGAATTGGAGAGTGGCTCCAATCAAGAAGCAAGTTGTCACATAATTTCTTGTATTTTTATCCTTTACAATTTGATTTAATTAAATGTGTTTTAGGGTTTTTCTTTTTAAATTTTCAAACAAGTTTGAAACTCCACAATCAAAGGAAAAACAAGTTGTATTCGTGATGGTTAATTTTCTTTAATGTGAGTCTTTAAAAAGAAAGAAAGAAACCCTAAGCTAATTGTCCCTAAGACAGAAAATTACTACCACTGAATTAATTTTAGGCTTTCTGTATTAAGTAGTGGTCCAAACAAGTCAAAAAACACCACTACTTTGAATAAAATCAAACAAGGATTCCAAAAAATATTTTTTTAAGATTTTATGAATTTTTTTGATAATTATTTTGAATTTTTAATTGTACTAGTGTCAAAGTCTAAAAATGATACCTGTGGGTATTTTTGACTTTTCAGTATTACAACCGACTTAGAAAATTTTTGTGATTTTTTATGAAGTGTAGAATTTCACAGGGATTCTGACAAGATAAATTTCACAAAAATTAGATAAGTATAAAAATTCTAAAAATTCACGGACTGTAGTAAAATAGGAAGATTGGAGGGTGTGACCCCTCTGCAGTCCAAGAATTTTTAAAAATTAAATATAAATCAAATCAATATGAAATTTGGAAAATACATTTATAACTTAATTTTGAATCACTAAATGAAATTTTATGATTTTAGAAGGCCTGTGGTGTTAGGAATCGATTTTTGAATTCCTGACAGAAATCTTGACCCGAAAAATAGAACACCAATACTTACAATGGAGTGTTGTTAAAGAAGCATTCAAGCAAACGATGGATTTTAAAATGCACCATTCCACTTAATCAAGTTTTTTGGGATCCCGAAAGCCAAGTTTAATATGTTTTTTGTAGTTTTAATTAATTAAGTGACCACAAAGAGGAACCAACCTGAATTTCGTGGGAAGAAAAGGAACTTTGAGCTCTCGCTTCCAGATTCCCGCTTTCTTCTTGCAATAGTTCCTGCACACACGAAAGAGAAGAAAGAGAAGGGGATGGGATCTACTTCAAGCAAGAGGAGAAAGAATAGCAAAGCCGTGCCTCCCCGGCAACAACGCAAAAAAGTGAGCGAAAATACGTGGTTTATTAATTAGGTAATTTAGTGTCATTGCAACACGTAAATCCGCTTTCGCTTTTAAATTTATATCCTAGATAGTGGGGTATCTAGGGTCATCCAAGGAGGCAACATGCTTGCAAAATTAATTCTCTTGCTTGGAATATAAATCTCAACTTTCTTTTTGATCTTTTTCAATATATCATTTTTATGTTTTTGAAATTAAGGCAACATGCGAAATTGTGGCGGGAAAGTGACTTACACTTCAACTCAATATACTACTTCTAAAGTGGCAAGTAGAGCCTCTCCCTAAGCTCACTCTAGGCAAGTGGAGGCCTAGAATAATTAGGGAGAGCGAGTGAAGAATGCTAAAAACAAAGAAATTAAAAATGCAACTAAAGAAATTGCAAAGAAGGCAACTAGATTAATGAAAAAGTGTTTTACAAAAAAGCCTACTAGATGAATGCTTCTACTACTAGAAAAATTGCAATAAATAAAAGAAAACACAAATCCTATAGATAGATGCTGAAGAAGAGGGCTTCTTGCTTCAAGCTTGGTAGCTCCCAAGCTTGAAAAGAGTCGTCCAACTACTTCCTTGCTATGCTCCGCCAAGGTGATGTACTCCAAAGCATGCCCTAAGGGGGCATGCCCTAAGCTTCTCTCCAAGGGTGGACATCCACCCTAGGTCCTCCTTTGCCTTGCCATCCTCCTTGAAGTAGAGAAGTCCTCCTCCATGGCGTGGCCCAAGTTGAAGAGAGTGGGGAGAAGAAGGCACCAAAAGGGTTGGTGATGTGCCCCTTTAATCTTCTTCCCTACTCCTTCTTCTTGGCCGTAGGTGTAGGTGGGTATAGGTAGAAAAATGCACTATTGCAGGATGCTCTCAAATGGTGGTAGGTGGTGGGTTTTTATAGAGTAGGAAGGGGGCTAAGGTGACTCTTGGAATGGAGGGCTAAGATGGAGAGATGGAGGTGGTTGGGGATCCTATGGCTAAGGACAATTGGCGCCAACCTAAGGGACACCTAAGGGGTGGTTATGGGTGGTGGCACCCCTTGAAGTTGGGGCCAAAATAGTTTCTAGAAGGTGGTCTTAGGTGGCGCCAAGAAAGGTTCTAGAAGGAGGGGTTATGTGGAGGGTGGAGATGGGTTTAAGGGGAGATGTGTGGTGGAGATGAAGGGGATTTTTGGAGGGAAAAGTGGCACCAAAAAGGGGGTAGTTAGGGTGGTTTTGGTGCCACTTCTAGGTGTCTTTTGGAGGTGGTGGGTAGGCTAGGTTGGTGCCAAGTAGGTTAGCTTATGTGGAGCTTAGGTGGAGCTTGTTGGGTGGAGTTGTTAGGTGGGTTTTTGGGGTGGTACAAGCCAAGGAAGTTGGAGCATAGCTAAGCTAAGCTAGCTTAGCTAATGGAGGAGTAGAGGAGGAGGTATTGGAGCTAGGGTTTGAAGAGAGGAGCTGTGGAGGAGAAGTCTGGAGCTGGAACTGGAGCTGGCTACTGCTGAAGAGGCTGGCATGGAGCTACTCTAGCTGGCTTAGCTTGCTTGTTCTTCGCTAGCTGCTAAGCCAAGCTAAAGTGAGCTGGCTTCTACCACAATGAGCTAAGGTGAGCTAGGTCTGGTGCTCCCGGGGAGGATCAAGCTGGTTGAGGCAACTAAGGTAGCTTAGCTCAACTGAGTTGAGCTAAGCTGAGTCCCCAGGAGCTGAACTTGAGCTTCCTGAGCTGAGATGAGTTCTTCTTCAGTTGGCCGGAGTTGAGTGGAGCTGGATGTAGCTAGATCTGAGCTAGGGTGAACTCCAGTCAACTCAGTTGAGCTAGCTAGAGCTCCCTGTGGACTTGTGGGAGCTAAAATGAGCTAAACTCAACTAGGTTGAGCTGGATCTGAGCTGACTTGAGCTAGGGTGAGCTAAGATGAACTCTCTTGACCTGCCATTCAGTTGAGATTAGCTAAATGGATCTAGGATGAGCTATCCCTAGTTCAAGTGAGCTAGGTCCCAACTGTGGTGAGCTGGATCAAGCTGAGTTCCAGCTAGTCTGAGCTTCTCCTTCACCATTTGCCTTCTTGAGTGCTAGGGTTTTAGGGATCTGTATATCTGTTCATCCCTAACACTCACAGAAACATATCAAAAAGATAATAAAAAATGCAATGCATGCCTAACATAATTTATGCCTAAATGCAGCCCAAAAATCCATTTGCAGAGTAAAATCCTAAGAGTTAGGTTTGTTTTAATGCATAAGAATGATGATGATAAACTAGCATTTATCAACTAGTGAGATGCTTTGTCCGTGAGAGAGAAGGAGAACATCTTCGTGAGAAGAATATCCTGATTTTGGACATCTGACCCGAAGGTCTAGGCCAGATGCTTGAGTTGTTTGATGTGCTAGAAGAGATCCTTGGAATTATACCCATGAAACTTAGGAATAGCATGAATCATGTTGGGCTTGAGTTCAGAATCAGGACCTCCAGCCGGGATTTGGACTCATGGTTCGATCACCACCACAGTAGGATTATAGTGATCTCGCATCATAGGACGCTGCGATGGGTTTACAAAGGCTTGAAATAAATCATTAAGGTGCTGAAGTTGGTTTTCAAGGTTATTCTCTTCTTCTACGGGTTGTGCCATGATGATGGAAGAAGAATTTGGTTCAGATGAATTAGAGGAGATGTCTATGTGATGGGGTTGCTGCACAAACATGGAAGTCGAGGCCTAGCCTCAGTGGGAGTGAATCACTAAAGGAGGCCACAAGGATGGTCTTAAAAACCTCCGACCGAACATGCACTGATGGTCTGGATGAGAGTAGAATGTGATGGACCCAATCAAGCCACCCAAAAATTTGGATGACTATAGAGGTTCAGGGCGGATGATACCCCTTAGTTAGAAAGCCATCCACCTGAGAAATACCTCGGCAGTCAGAGATGGAGAGTCCCGCAAAGACTCCCTACACAGTAGAGCTCCCCCACGAGTTACAGGGTTTCCCCCACCCGAGCTCTCTTGTCACTGATGTTCCAGGTAGACCAGAATGGAGACTTTGACCACTTAAGTTTACCAGTTTTAGTTAAGAGCAAGGGTGCTTAAGATTTCACTTGAACTTTTAGATGTATTAAGTGCAAAAAGTGACCTAATTTCAAGGTTGGTTGACCCAACAAGGGGGTCAACTTCACCTATTTGTTCTTTAAGAAGTTTTAAGGTCCCTTCTTTTAGGATTCAAGTGAGTTTAAGAGCCTAAATTTTAGGATTTTCTTGAATAGATCTCTTCAACCAAGGCTTAGGCACACCTCTTTTTGGAGAGTTGATTCTTACTTATGAAAGTGTGTCTCTAAAATCCTAAATTGAAATCCTTAATTTTTCTCTAATCTTGGTCCAATTTAGTTCTCCAAATATGGTATCTAGGGCTCAATCAAGAAGGTGGCAGCCCTAGTTACCTTAAATGGGTGCACAAATCAGTATTGTTGTTGAAATCAAATCAAGCAACTTGGTGAATTAGCTAGAAATGGAAAGCAGGTAACCCTAATTGATTTTATCTTTTTCTTCCTTTCCAGAATGAGGAGCTTAAGAGAAAGTAATCAGAAATTACCTGCCCCTGGCGTGTTTGATGTGCGGCTATCTTTCCTTGAATCTTCTCCCCTAAAACAACCACAACAAAAAGAGATATATAGCAAGTTAGTACCAAATCAGTAATTGTAATCAAGAATTCTAAATTGCTCGTTGCTCCTCGGCAACGGTGCCAAAATGTTTGTGATCGTTGGATTGGTATTTAAGAGTATCACGTTGTAATATAGCCGAAGAAGCGTTCAAAACAAATACAATTTTATTACTCGAATTTGAAGCCCGAGGTCGAACACAGGGAGCAAATTAGTGTTTAGAAATCAAGATGATAATTCAGAATTTAAAGGAATATGCCATAATATCAGTCTTAAAGGGCAAAAATATGAGAGTAAATGTAGAGCACAAAATACTAAAGAAGTCAATGTATATGCAGTAAACACAAATTGGACATCTGATTTGTAAATCAGACGACTTAAATTGATGATGCTACAGTGCTCTCTGATTTCTTCTTTCTTTGCCTTTAGCTTCTGCGACACTTCTTCTTTCTCTTTGTCTCTGGCTTTCTCTGCCTTCTCCTCTGACTTCTGCCTTTAGCCTTCCTTCAGCTTCTTCATTCTTCTACTTCTACTCCTTTTCTTTCTCTTTCTTTCTCTGTCGGCTTCCTTCTCTCTTCCTTTGCCTTTCTACCTTGACCCTTAGCCTTAAGCCTTTGCGGTCCTTTTTCTTCAGTTTCTTTCTTCTTCACTGAATTTGGCTAAGTATGGAGCCAAACTTTCCAAGGCAAAACCCCCCTTCCCCTGCGTAGCTTTCCTCTCTATTTCAGGTTTGCTTTCCCAGAGCCACAATTGGTTCGGGTAATCGGACCTAATGGAGACCCTAGTCCAAGCTCATTGGTGTGGGTGGTGAGCGAGGAGTGAGTCGGTCGGGTAAATGGGTTGATGCTAGGTTCGCGTGGGCAGTGACGTGGATGAGGCCGTGAGAGGGGGGAGAGGGACCTTACCCCGTGATTCGGAGGCGACAAGGCTATGGCGCAAATTCAACCTATGCGCACACGGCCGCTCTTCCAATTCCGAGGTGGGACTAAATGTCCCACCACCCTTGTGCGCCACAACAGCAGGTGTCTTCTTCAAATTGTGAGGCTGCAGCTACTCACTACTCCAATCAAAGGCTTGGGTGTGTGCGCACCTCAAGTCCGCACCACTTGGGACTATCACCTGGAGCAGTAGCACCTGGAGCACAGCAAGCAAGTTTTAAGCTCCTTCGTTAATGGTGGCAGGTGGTTGGATACCAGAAAACATGAGAATGGTCTTGCGGCCATGTCAAATCATCCAGGGAGCTTCACCAAGGCATGGCTAGTGTGCTGCAGTGGTTGGCGTGGTGTGGGGACAACTGTGGTGGTGTGTTTAGGGTTCACTGTGGGTGTATGTGTCGGTGTGTTCAGTGGGATGTTTAGGAAGTCAATGGAGTGAATGGAGTGAAGGGAAATGATCAGTGAGTCATTGCGGAGGTTGTAGGATGGTTGACGAGGTGGATGGAGGTGCGGAGCGATGGGAGCACCTTGTCGGAGGTATTACCGGAGGTGGAGAAGGTGATGGTGGTTAGTGGCATCGAGGGTTGGTTTAGGGAAATAAAGAGAGGGAAAGGAAGTAGAGGGTGAAGGGGACTTATCTAGGGTGATAGTGGAAGAAGGGAAGATGAAGATAGCGTAGGATGCGTACTACCGATGTCGGAGATGAAGGGGCTCAGAGAGGGATGGTCAGCGAGGATGAAGGGGAGGCAAGGGCGTCGGCGGGTGCTCTACGATGCGGACGAACTTAAGGAGGAAGAACCTGCCCCTGGTATTGTGGTCAGGTGATGAAGGAGAGTAGGGAAGGTTGCCAGAGCTTTATGAGCGAATCGGCCAACGGAGGAGAGAAGAATTTTAGGGGGTTTCTGATCAATTTCAAGCTTGAAGGAGTCAGTTGGATTTGGGGCTTCTTAAATAGATCTCTGGAGGGGGATTTGTGCTTGGAAGCCAAGATTTCAAGCAAGGTATGGTCACCAGAGATGGAAACCTCAAAAGAGACCCAAATCTCTCATGCGTTCGCATGAGAGATTGGATAATAATTAGGGCATCAAACTGGGTTCACATTGGAGGGATTTTCTTAGAGAATCCTCCTTCCAATTTTGAAGGGCATTCTCTCATAAATCAGGGAGAAACCACCTTCTAAAGCTCGTCGAAGTAAGATCCTCCGCTATAATGGTGGAGGGACCTAATTAAAAGAACGATGAAGAAGCTAGGGAGGCTTTTGCAAAGGTTTTTGAAAAATAGGGTTACAAATGTAATCAGGTTGGACCTTTTTGCAAACTAGGTAAAGGCAAATTCATCTTGGGTCCAAATTTTGGTACAAACCTAATTTACACCTAAGAAATCCAATGGTGAAGTTGGATTTTGGTTTTGACCACGTTTGACTGAAAAATTTATGCAAAAACCTAATTTAGGATAAATATCTATTTAAGACCCCATTCTTGGTTAAAATGGGTTTCAATGGACAATTTGAAAGTTATAAACTATAGAGAATATTTTTATATGATTTTTAGAGGGTTTAGGTGAATTTTATTCTGACCATAACCTTGGTTAATCAAGCGAGTCTGTTTTAGGGTTTTAAGAAGTCATTTAATTCACAGCATACACAAAAACCCTTTTCTGTCAAATCCAACCCACTTTTTATTTTGTTAAGACCTTTTGACCTTTGTTTAGCCTTGAGAAAACCTATTGTTGCACTGTAATGGTAAAATTACATTTTTACCCCTTATTTTTTATTTTTCTCTCAGAAAGGTTATTCAGTGAATTAGGACATTCAATTGGTTATGTAGGAGCTTTTATTTCTTTCATTGGGTTAAAATGAGCTAGTTAGGGCTCATGATGGCTTTCCCATCAGCAGGTAGCTCATGTATTTTTTTTTTTTTTGTTTTTTTATAGCTACTTATGCACAAGTAAGAAAAATAAAATCAATCCACAAAGAAAAGTAAAAATCTAAAGAAAAGGGAATAGGCTCCCAAAAAACTAGCCAACACGGGCCTAAAGGAAAGTCAGGGAACAAACCTCTCAACTGTACCTCAGAACAAGGATCTCAAGCCAAAATGTGCAAGGAAAATTAAGTCTAAAGTCTTAATCCTAATCTAATCAAATCAGCGATTAAATGTGTGGAGACGATCGTCATGTCCTCATCCTTTCCCCTAGTAATCTGGTTCCTTGCAAGGTGGCTCACACAATTTCTCCTCTGGCGACGTCAAGGGTTGCCTCTCATAATGGCTAGTGTGATGGCGAGTTGTGCAATGTGTGTCGTAGATTGTTGCACTTGCACCAGAATAAAAGGATCTAGAGTTAAATATGATTCAAAATTTAAATCAATGTGAACGAATGAATGAATGAGATTTAATTAAGCCTATTGCCTCCTCGGCAATGGTACCATTTGATGAGTCGATTTTCACTTTTGAAAATGATGATTAAGAAGATTTTTCGTTGTATTTCTAAGTGGTGGAAAATCGACTAATCAAAGCAATTAGAATTAAAATTAAACCACTCATAGGAGAGAGGTGTTAGTTCAACTACTCATATATAATATTTTGATGATTTTACAAAATGAAGAAAATGAAATAAAAAAATAAGCGTAGCATATTGTTTCTCTCTGTAACAACATATTTGCAGGTTTCGTAAAGTTTTCCAAGATGGGAGATTAAAAGCGTGAAGACAAGTAGCATAAGTATTAGGTCATAGGCTTTTTCATGTAAACTTAAAAAGGTTGTAATTTTCATTTTATTTTAGTCTAGAAATGTTGTAAAGAGCCCCTAAACATAACCTATAAATAGCTAACTTAGGCTCTCTACACTTAGGATAAATTAGAAACAAAAACCTAACACTTAGACTCTTATCAGACGTCTAGAACAATGGTCAGATGTCTGATTTTCCACTTTAAGACGTCTGACAAGTATCTCAGACGTCTAACTTCCTACAGTTCTGCCTTTAGTCTGTATCTTCATAAACATCAGTCGAAGCACTCGTCTATTAGACGTCCATAACCTTGCCCAGACGTCTGATACTTTACCTAGACGTCCTCATACTAATCGTTAGACTAAGTACCTATCTTCGTTCCATAGGCAACTGGCAAAAATGTATTTCCAGATGTCTGGACACGCTTCCAAGCATCTACCTTTGGACCGTTGCCCATATATTTCTATGCGTATCTCATTACGCCCATAAAATCCTTTGTCAGAAATCGCAGCGAAGTCTTTTTTGGTTTCCAAACGTTTGGTGACTCCTTCAGACACCCATAACGATGTCTGATCCTTTAAATCTAGAACCCTATTTGGATCTGATGAAAATAGGAATGAATCCACCCTTTATTAGACATCCAATAACCTAATCTGACATCTTATGTGAAAATATTAGACATCCTTCTTTCAATCCAATAGAGTCAGTTCAGGATGGCCTACAGTATTAGACGACCACAATTATAATCAGACGTCCTATAAGACATCTGATCCTAAAATTAGACATCTGATATTGCTATCAGACTCATCATTACCCTGATTTGTTGTGGATTTCATCCTAATCTCTTGGGATTTGTCTCCAACGGCTAGGAGAACTCTCCCAAGTGTTCTTGGAGGTTCCAAACTTGCCTATAAATAGAATACAACTTCTCTTAGGCAAAACACACCTCTTAAGATACAATTCCCTTAGAAAAATCACTTGCTCACTACTCTAAGCTTCATCTTGCCCTTGTGCTGTGCCAACACTCTGATCAAGGGCAAATCCATACTTCCGGCTCACTCCATTCTGTAAATCCTCAGGGAGTTCTTTTCATCTTAGTAGATAAGAAAGTAATTGAAGTATTGGGGTGCTCTAAAGGTGTTGTTTCACTTCTTATTTTTGTACTTTGAGTATCCGGCTTGTCAGGTCCCTATCTCTTCATTTTGAAGGGAGAAACCTCCGTTTTGGGATCAGAGGTGGAATTTGTAATTGAGGTACAGTACCCTCGTTTAAGTAGTGTGGTTAGTGGATTGATCGCCTTGTGATCAAAAATCCTAAGTCAAGGGATTGGCTTAGGTGGTGGTTTTCACCCATCTTGGGTTTCGACCTAAAAATCTGGTTCCACCTTTTGTGATTGAATTTTTTGTATTACAGTATTTTATAATTTCACTATTCACCCCCCCTCTAGTGCAATTTCATTTGGTATCAGAGTAGGTTTTCCATCTACAGGAGTAGCATCCGCGGAAAGATCACATGGAGGGGAAAGTCATTTCCAAAGGCAGATTTGAGGGGCAATCCACCACTCGACCACCACTCTTTGAAGGAACAAACTACACTTACTGGAAGCTGAGAATGAAGATGTGACTTCACGCCAATGATTTCTCCATTTGGGAGAAATGCGAATCCGCATACATCATTCCTGAGAAACCAGAAACAGGATACACAGTGGAGCAAATTCATCACCTTGGACTGAATGCGAAGTCAATGAACTCACTCTACTGCGCACTCAGCTCGGAGGAATTCAACTGCATCAGCCAATGCAAAACCGGCCACAAGATCTGGAGAACCTTGGAGGTAACTCACGAAGGTACGTCTAAAGTTAAATCCTCAAAGATAAACTTGTTATCACAGGAATTCGAAGCTTTCTCTATGAAGGAGAATGAAAGACTTGGGGACATGTACACCTGATTCACGTTAATCGTGAATAACCTCAAGTTACTTGGAAAGACATTTATAAAGGGGGAGCTTCAAGGGAAGCTCCTTCACTCCCTTGGACCCGAGTGGGAGCAAAAGGTAACGGCAATAGAAGTAGCCAACCAAGTAGAGGATCTAGACATGGAAAATCTACTTGGGAATCTCATGGCTTATGAATCAAAAATGGAGCAAAAGAAGAAATCAATCTCATCGGAGCCAAAGAAGAAGACCTTAGTCTTCAAAGCTACTTCGGATGATGAGGTAAGTACCGATGACGAAGAATTTGTTTTATTAGCTACAAAGTTTAAAAGTTTCTCAGAAATAGAAAAGAGATCAAGGGAAGGAAAAGAGAGGAAGAACCTCTAATTTGCTATAATTGCAAAAAGAGAGGTCACATAAGGAAAGATTGTCCCTTACTCAAAAGGGATGATGAGAAGAAACCCAAGAAGCCTTCCGACTACAAGAAGATCTCCAAGTCGAAGGGATTCAAGAAGAAGGCATTTCAAGCAATGTGAGATGATTCCACCTCCAAAGAAGAAGAGGAGGAGGAAACAAATGAAGAAACGGCATGCTTGGGATTAATGGCAACAAATGATGCTTCTAAGTCTGAATCTGGGGAACCTGAGGTAAACTCCTATTCTTTAGATGAATTACAAGATGCCTTTGATTCACTATATGTAGATCTTAAGAAAACAAAAACCCAAAGCAAGATTTTAAAAGAAGGAAACTTAGAAAATAAGAAATTAATCAATGATCTTGAAGACAAGAATCTAATTCTTACAAAAGAAACCACTGCCTTAAATATGCAAATAAGAAATCTCATGATTGAGGAGTCATGAACAAATGATTTGTATACGGCAATGAGTGAACAAAAATTTCCAGATAGAGAAGAATTACTCGACAAAATCCATGTGCTTGAAAAAACAAACTCCTTTTAAAAGGATGAAAATAGCTTACTTAGAGTAGAGATTAGGACACTAGAAAATAAACTAGACATAATGAAAATAGAGATAAATCACCTCAAAGAAAAATCAAATCAACTTCTTGAGGACCTAGCCAAATTTACAAAGGGGAAAGATAACTTGGACGAGCTCATTGCCCATCAAAAGCTTTCCTCAAGTAAATTTGGACTAGGATTTTATGAACCTAGTCAAAGTGAACCGAAAAAGGACCCTCCTCTAAAGGAGATCACTAACAAATACGGATCCACATTACAATAGATACCGAAAAGACAACTCTCACTTTGTTTTGTAGGGATGAAAGGGCATCATAATGTCAAAAATTGGATATACAAAATAAAGGATGGACGACTCAAATTAAAAAGACCTATAGAAACACCAAGTCACCAACAAAGATCTTTCGTAGGAGGAAGGTGGTCTACAAGAAAGAAGACAAGGAGACCACCGCCACCAAGGAGGACGATGGGTGATGGACTCCGGATGCTCCAAACATATGACGAGAGACAAGCACCTATTTTTGGACCTCCAACCTATGGATGGAGGATCGGTTACATTTGGCAACAACCACAAGGGCCATATTATTGGCCTTGGTAAAATAGGTAACCCTCTCTCTCCCATCTCAAATGTTTCTCTAGTTAAAGGACTAAAACATAATCATTTAAGTGTCAATCAAATATGTAATAAGGGCTTTAAAGTAGTGTTTATTTATAAAATGTTTGAAATTATGCATGCATTAACCAATGAAACCCTTCTTAAGGGAACTAGATTTAAAGACATTTATGTCATAGAATTTGATAAAAATGGCACTTATGAATGTCTTATAGCAAATGATGAGTTAAGTATATGGCATAGAAGACTAGGACATGTTCATATGAAGTTGGTTCAAAAACTAGCTAAACATGAACTAGTCTGAGGTCTTCCTAAAGGAAAATTTTTAAAGGAGCCTATCTGTGATTCATGTAAATTAGGTAAAATTATGAAATCTAGTTTTAAAAGCAAAGAAGTTATATCCACATCATGACCTTTAGAACTACTTCACCTAGATCTGCTTGGACCTACAAAATATGAGAGCCCTAGTGGATGCAATATTGCCTTGTAATTGTAGATGATTTTTCGAGGTTTTCATGGGTCTCCTTCTTGAGGTCCAAAAAAGGAGTTTTTTCCATCTTTTCTATTTTTTGTAAGAAAGTTCAAACTGAAAAAGGCTACCAAATCACTCGTATCAGTAGTGATCATGGGGGCGAGTTTGAAAATTCCTTATTTGATGATTTTTGTCAAGAGTATGGTATTGCTCATGAGTTTTCTTTTCCCCGAACACCTCAACAAAATGGGGTGGTTGAGAGAAAGAACCGTACTCTTGAAGAGTATGCTCAAACATTGCTCATAGACTCAAGGTTGCTGAAGTACTTTTGGGCTGAGGTGGTTAACATGGCTTGTTACGTGTTAAATCGCACCTTAATTCGATCTGGGTTGTGAAAAACTTGTTTTGAACTATACTATGGGAAAATACTCAAAATCAGTTATTTTAAAGTTTTTGGATGTCGATGTTTTGTTTTGAATACCCACTCTAATTTAGATAAATTTGATGCCAAAGGTGAAGAAGTCATCTTTATTGGTTATTCCTCATGTAGTAAGGCATATCAGGTTTTTAACAAGACCACATTAATAGAGGAGGAAACCCTCCATGTTTCCTTCGATGAATCTCCTCACTCCATTGACCGAGTCAATATGGATGATGAAGATGATTCTACTATTGATGTGTCTAACATTTCAAACTCCAATATCCATAATCTTCCAAAAGATTGGATATATCAAAGGGATCATCCCGAAAGTCAAGTCATTGGAAGTGTTTCTGATGGCGTTAAAACCCGATCTCATTTTAGTTGCTCTTTTGGTCTCTCTGCCTTTATATCTCAAGTTGAACCAAAGAGTGTCAAGGAAGCATGCTCTGAAGAACCTTGGATCATGGCCATGCAGGAGGAACTCAACCAATTCCAAAGGAATGAAGTCTGGGATCTAGTATCTAAGCCTGAAGGGCAAACGGTAATAGGTACCAAATGGGTATTTCGGAACAAGTTGAATGAATCCGGTACGGTCATTCAAAACAATGCTCAGCTGGTAGCACAAGGGTACAACCAAGAAGAAGGATTGATTTTGATGAGACATACGCTCCCGTAGCTCGACTCGAATCAATTCGCATGCTTCTTGCTTATGCCGCCTTTCTTGGCTTTAAACTCTTTCAAATGGACGCTAAGAGCGCATTTCTTAACGGATTCATTAAGGAGGAAGTTTTTGTAAAACAACCTCCTGGTTTTGAGTTTCATGATAAGCCTTATTTTGTCTACAAATTAAACAAGGCACTATATGGTCTAAAGTAAGCTCCTAGAGCTTGGTATGAAAGGCTCAAAGACTACTTGTTAAATGCAAAATTCTCAATATTGGAAGCTGATTCCACATTATTCATTAAAAGAAAAGGAAAAGACATTTTATTAGTTCAAATATATGTACATGATATTATATTTGGTGCTAATAATGAATCTATGTGTAGAAAGTTTAAGAAATTATGCAGGAAGAATTCGAAATGAGTTTGATGGGTGAACTCAAGTTTTTCTTGGGCTTGCAAATCACTCAACGCAAAATTGGAACCTTTGTGTGTCAATCAAAATACACAAAGGAGATGCTGAAGAAATTTGAAATGATCAAAAGTAAAGGGAAGAACACTCCTATGAGTGTCACAACTTCCCTAGACTTGGACGAATCAGGTACGCCCATAGATCAAAAGCTCTATCATAGCATGATTGGATCTTTACTGTATTTGACTTCCAGTAGACCTGATATTTTGTTTAGTACCTGCTTATGTGCTAGGTTTCAATCAAACCCTAAACAATCACACCTAAATGCTGTAAAATGAATATTTAGATATCTAGTTGAAAAATCTGACTATGGCTTATTCTACCCTAGGAGTCCATAATTCAACTTAGTTACATATAGCGATGCGGACTAGGCAGGTAGCCGCACCGATAGGAAGAGTACTAGTGGGACGTGTCAATTCTTGGATGAATCAGTCTCTTGGTTCTTAAAGAAACAATCTAGTGTATCCCTATCAACTACGGAAGCTGAATACATAGCCGCTGCACTAGCATGTTCCCAAGTGCTTTAGATGAAAAATACTTTGAAGGATTTTAACTTGATATTTAATAAGATAAAAGTATTATGTGTCAATACTAGTGCTATCAACCTCTCCAAAAATCCCTTACATCACTCTCGCACAAAACATATTGATGTTCGACATCACTTTTTGAGAGATAATGTACTTAAGGGAGAAATCGAGGTTGAATTTATTTGTACTGGATTGCAATTGGCTGATATTTTCACTAAACCTTTGAACTATGATCATTTTAATTATATACGTAGGAAACTAGGCATATGTAAGCTAAGTGATATTTGAAGAATTTAGTGATTTAATGGAACTTCCTTTGTCATGAACATAGATAGAGCCTTCACTGTACTAAGCTAAAAGCCTTCATTCTCAGTTCAAACATCAAAATGCACATTCTGTGCAATATCAAACGTCTGATTAAACTATCAGACGACTTATACTTAAAAATTTATCATCTGAATATTTGGGATAGACAACGATTTTATATATCAAAAGAGCTGATAAAGAGCTATTTTAGACATCTGTCATCATTAACAGACGTCTGGGCCATCGTCCAGATGTGTTGACAGATGTCTATCTATGAGTTATGAGTCAGACGCCTGATGCTGTGGTTAGACGTCGTATAGGTCGTCTGACAATGAAATCGGACGACCCTGTAACTTTAGAGTAAAATCCAGGAAGGTCTGTTTGCAGAAGTCAGACATCTGATTTTAGATTTAGACGTCTTGTATGTCGTCTAATATAGAAATCAAACAACAACCTGGAGAATAAATCATTTTCTAGGGAGGGATGCCTGCAGAAATCAGACGTCTAATTTTTAAATTTGTCATCTGATATATCGTTTGATGGTTAAAACAGACGATGCCATCAAAAGGGCTAAAATCCCAAAAAGTCCAATCTCAATGTCTGACATCGTCTCTAGATGTCTGATCTGGGTAAAATCTATAGTTCGCGTCTGTTCTCTGGATAGTTTGAAATGCAAATCTCCCCAACTTCAGGGGGAGACTTGCATAGGACCTTAGGATATAACATCCCCTTCACAAGGTCCCACTCCCCTCTCTCAAACCCCTACCACTCTCCCTCCCACCCAACGGCCCACAGCTGTGGTTGGTGACCTTCCTCTCATCGCCAGACGACCGTCACGCCTCCTCAACGACTAGCAGAGCTACTGCTCCTCTGTGCACATCCTCCTTGCTTCTCGACTACACATTTGGAGGCCTCCCCCCTCCCGTGGGTATACTCTCTCAACTCTTAGGCCGTCTCCATGTTTTTTTGCCCACGATTGCCTTTGCCCTAGTTGCATCTTGTTCTCCTTCTTGATTCACTCATCCTACTTGCGTATTTCATGGCATTGCTAGCCCTATAACCTAAACCCTCGGTCAAGCCGACATTGTTAGCCCTAGCTGCATCTTCTATGGCAAGGGTATTACCTCACGAGATTCAAGCCGACATTTTAGTGGTTTGAATCCAAAGGTATATTGCCACAACTTCATGGTAGGTTGTATTGCCTACCACACATTTTTATCAATGATGATTTCATATCTATTGATTGAATCTGTGTTGTTGAAGTCTACTGGTTGAATGTTGTATGGTTGAATGTTTTTGTATGGATGTTTTTGCAGGTATTCTGTCCTCAAAACACCACCCTTTTCTTTCAAAACCTAACCCCCCATTCCACCAAATATGCCTCCCCGTAGGAAGCAAACTGAGGGCTCTTCCACCTCCTCTTCCACCTATTTGGCAGATCAACTGCGGGGCGACATTGCTAGGCAGCGATTTCGTTGCTTCGCGAATGCCAAAGTTAAATGCCCTCGTTTTATTGTTTGGAATGATTTTGCTCATTTAAACCTTCGAGAACACTTCGAAACTCTCGATCTCTTCCAATATTTTGACCGTCAGTTCCACTCTGGCATTGGAACTCTTGGCGTGTTCCCTGATCTTTGCCGTCTCTTTTATGCCAACATCATTGAGGACTACACTAATGATGAACTTGAACTCCATACCTGCTTATTTGGTCGTGAAATCCACATCACATCAGAAACTATTTCTGACCTTCTAGCCACCCCCAATGAGGGAAATAACTTCAATGACATTCTGAGGCAATACGACTCAAAAGTCATCAATCAAGAGTTAATTCTCACTGAAAAATATGTTGAAAATCTTGGCACCCTACCTTGCAAAAATCTCAAACCCCTTCCATGTCTACTCTCTCGCATTTTTGGGTGGGAGCTCCTAAACAAATCAGGAGGTTTCGATTACATCTCGTGCCAACAGAAGGCACTCCTTTTTGCAGCCGTCCGTCATATTCCTTTCAATTATTGACACCTCATTGTTCGCGTTATGAATTAAGACCATGAGGCATCACTTCCGTTTGGGTCTATTCTATCCAAAATTTTTTCAACCCATCAGATTTCCATAACTGACCAGGTTGTTGACAAGAAGATTGAGCCTTACAACTGGGCCATAGCCGCCAAGATTCATATACCTAGGGAGCATCTTGAGCCCATCGATGAGCCCATTGAAGAAGTGCCCCTTCCACCCTTTCCAGACTTCCATGAACCACAGCCCCTTCAAATAGAAGCTCCCCGCTCGAGCTTTGAAGAAGCATGGGATCTGACCACAGATTCCCTCTCCTCTGGCATCTCCCTTCTGCTGCATCGAACCGGCGAGATGCACACCTACATGGGAAGCATGCACCGCGACATCGACGAACTTAGACCAGACATTCAAAATTTGCAGATGGGACACGAACCTGCTCGTCGTCCCCATCGCCAAGATCAAGAAGAATAGTTATGTACTTCTATTTTTCTTTTATTCCAAGTTTGTATTAAGGGGCCTTGACCCCATACTTAATATTTTTGGGAACAATAGCTAGTCCGTGCTTAAATGTTTCTATTCCTAATCAATTTTCTTTAATGCCTTGTCATCTTTTAAGCATGCAATTTTATTAATGCACTCCATTTTGTAGATGTCACTCTTGTAGCTTGGGTTTCAACTCCCTTTAAGTACCCTTCATGATGATATTCAAAAAGGGGGAGAAGAACGTAGGTAAGAACCTAGGAATAACATAAAAACAAAAAAAAAACTTCTCAAATGGATATAGACTACTAAGTACAACTTTAAGGGGGTGAAAATAAGAACCTACAGCTATATTTTGAAAAACATCAAAAAGGAGGAGATTGTTAGTTCAACTACTTATATATAATATTTGATGATTTTACAAAATGAAGAAAATGAAATAAAAAAATAAGCGTAGCATATTGTTTCTCTCTGTAACAACATATTTGCAGGTTTCGTAACGTTTTCCAAGATGGCAGATTAAAAGCATGAAGACAAGTAGCATAAGTATTAGGTCATAGGCTTTTTCATGTAAACTTAAAAAGGTTGTAATTTTCATTTTATTTGAGTCTAGAAATGTTGTTAAGAGCCCCTAAACATAACCTATAAATAGCTAACTTAGGCTCTCTACACTTAGGATAAATTAGAAACAAAAACCTAACACTTAGACTCTTATCAGACATCTAGAACAATGGTCAGATGTTTGATTTTCCACTTTAAGACATCTGACAGGTGTCTCAGACATCTAACTTCCTATAGTTCTGCCTTTAGTTTGTATCTTCATAAACATCAGTCGAAGCACTCCTCTATCAGACGTCCATAACCTCGCCCAGACGTTTGATACTTTACCTAGACGTCCTCATACTAACCGTTAGACTAAGTACCTATCTTCGTTCCATAGGCAATGGGCAAAAATGTATTTCCAGATGTCTGGATACACTTCTAAACGTCTACCTTTGGACTGTTGCCCATATATTTCTATGCGTATCTCATTACGCTCATAAAATCTTTTGTCAGAAATCATAGCAAAGTCTTTTTTGGTTTCTAGATGTCTGGTGATTCCTTCAGACATCCATAACGACGTCTGATCCTTTAAATCTAGAACCCTGTTTGGATCTAATGAAAATAGAAATGAATCCACCCTTTATTAGACGTCCAATAACCTAATCAGATGTCTTATGTGAAAATATCAGACGTCCTACTTTCGATCCAATAGAGTCAGTTCAGGGTGGCCTATAGTATTAGATGACCACAATTATAATCAGGCGTCCTATAAGACATCTGATCCTAAAATTAGATGTCTGATATTGCTGTCAGACTCATCATTACCCTAATTTATGTTGGATTTCATCCTAATCTCTTAGGATTTGTCTCCAACGGCTAGGAGAACTCTCCCAAGTGTTCTTGAAGGTTCCAAACTTGCCTATAAATAGACTACAACTCCTCTTAAGCAAAACACACCTCTTGAGATACAATTCCCTTAGAAAAATCACTTTCTCACTACTCTAAGCTTCATCTTGCCCTTGTGCTGTGCCAACACACTGATCAAGGGCAAATCCATACTCCCAACTCACTCCGTTCTACAAATCCTCAAAGACTTCTTTTCATGTTTAGTAGATAAGTAAGTAATTAAAGTATTGGGGTGCTCTATAGGTGTTGTTTCACTTCTTATTTTTGTACTTCGGGTATCCTGCCTGTCGAGTCCCCATCTCTTCATTTTGAATGGTGAAACCTCCGTTTAGGGATCGGATGTGGGATTTGTAATTGATGTACACTACCCTCATTTAAGTAGTGTGGTTAGTGGATTGATCACCTTGTGATCAAAAATCCAAAGTCAATGGATTGGCTTAGGTGGTGGTTTTCACCCATCTTGGGTTTCCACCTAAAAATCTGGTGCCACCTTTTGTGATTTAATTTTTTGTATTACAATATTTTTTAATTTCACTATTCACCTCCCCTTTAGTGCAATTTCAAGCGGGTCATATCCATAGGGTGGTAATGGCCAATTTAAATTCGCACCGGCTAAAAACATATGTTCACGATTAGTTTCGTCAAGAAATCAGATCGAAATCACTTTTCATTTGAGATAATAAGATATTATCATGCTGATATTGTAGTTATCCACAACAAGAGGGAGATGCTCATAAAATCAACCGAATGGAATATTATTAACTAAAAATACCTTCCCCATCAATAGCAAAAAAATGTAAATTTTAATTAACTTCAAAACAGAGGATTTGTTGCAGTGGCTAACGCGCGAGGGAGGAGAGATCATCAGCGACCAAGAGCTTGGGGAAGGCGCGTGGGGTCGAGGACTTCGCTTTGGCGGTGGAAGCATGGACTGGGATGACTGGACGTGGTTGAACGGCAGAGTGGAAGCCGGTGGCGAGTTAGTGCTGCAGGTGAGTGCATGGCCCCTAGAGGTGCTGGAGGTTGCATGCTGCGAGCAGCTGGGCGACGCTGGGCGTGCATCCACGGCGCGATGCAGGGAGTGCGGGCGCGCAGCCGGAGTGGCTGTTGCAGTGCACGCTCTGCGCACGTGGGCTGGTGGTGAGGGTCGATGGGCTAGAGGATGCCCTGTTGCTGCTGAAGCAGTGCTTAGAGGGGCTGCGGGAGGAGGTGCAGCAAGGGGGGCACGCTCTGTTGCTGATGGGATGGCAACTTGGAGTGGCTGCGGGCATGCGAGGGCAATTGGGTGCGTCAGAGGGGTGCAAGTGGGCATATGCTAGGTGCTAGGCCTGTAGCAAGGAGCTGGAGCATCGAGGTGACGCATGCAGCAAGGGCGTGTGCACGCCTGCCGTGGTGGAGCTGGATGGCTATCACATGAGGATGGTGAGGGAGTGCACGTAAGAGGTTGCATGCTGCTACATCTGTGAGGCGGAGGTGCAGCAAGGAGGACACGGGGATGGTTTTGTTCTAAAAATAGGGGAAGAAGAAGAAGAAGAAGAGAAAGAAGATGGTGTTGACGGTGCGTGGACAGTGAAGGTGATCTGGTGGCTGCACAGTGATGGTTGTGTGGCCATTGGAGACTCACACGCACAGTGATTGCACGAGTCCACCGGCTTAGCATGGCGAGCTGTCACCTCACCGGCCGACGGTGTGGTGGAGCTCGACCTTGGAGACCATAGTGGTGGAGTGGAGTACATGGTGGTGGAGTGGGCCGGTGTCTCCCCGAGCACAGCTGCCTCCTCCTCTCCCTTGTAGTTGCAATTGCCCCGACTAGATCCATCTCTCCTACTCCTCCATTAATGGGGGTCTTGAGTGTAGACAGCTTGCGAAGAGTCAATGCGTAGGTGAAGGAAGTGGGGCAGTTGCCTGAGGGAAGAAGAAGAAAATTAATAAAATAAAATATTAGAATTATTTATACACAAATCCTTAAGTTCTATGTTAATTAAAATAATCCATGTAATGCACCTAATTACATGCCATTCTAAGTCAATTCCAAATGCCTTTAATTATGAATGTAATGCATGAATTATGTAATTAAATCAGAAATATAAATTAATCTATTTACATCATAATGCATGCTAAATAAATGGATGCATTACCTCAATATCTAGGCATTTAAGTAACTAATTAGCCAACAAATATGAGCTCATCAAATACCCTCATGCCTAGTTTTTGCTAGTCCCTAGAAAATTCAAGCATGATCCTAGCTCTTTAAGTGGACTAGCCAACCAAATTGGTCTTCCTTTAGAAACTTATTAAGTTACAGATTTTAGATCTAAGGTTCCCAAGTAGTTGCCAAGTAGCAGACTACTTCGGCTAAAGACGAGTTGCGGGCATAGGTTTCACTGATTTCTGACTCTACCCTAAGTTTTGTTGGACTTAGAGATTAAAGCATCCGTGCATGTGCATTGGTCTGTGTTATTTGAGGTTGGTATGATTGCCAACCTAGAGAGGAAAACAGAATTTTTTTTTTTTGTAATATGTATATTTTTGTTTGATTCCTCTAAGTCATACCTTGGATCAGCTATCAACACGATCTGTGTCTGATTCATTGTCCCCATCACCGAACCTCGAAGAGTGCCTGGCTTTCAATAATTCGAGATAGCACCACCCATAGCAACCCCAAGAACTCCTGGTAATCAACACTTTGAGATAGTATCGCCCATGGATTTTTAAAGCGAATTTAGGCCTGTGGCAATCGGCACTTCGAGATAGGGCCGCCCATGGTACCTAGACCACACAATGCACTTACATGCCCCCAGTAGGATGGATATCCTAAGAGACAAGCACCAAAGAGGTGACATGTTATCATCGCATCCTCAAGGTGAGTATATACGCCACCTCTCCAGTAGCAAGAACTCTTCCAATCAAATTATGCTTTCAAGCTTCTCCTATGTCAAAACTAAGAGAACCAAATTTTTTTCTCCAATAAAGGAATTAAAGTTGTCATTATTTACACAAGACCAAGTGTGTGTGAAATGTGGATGCTTAGGTTACGAGGACCCATAAACCAAAGGTAGAAAAAGACATCAGGTACTATCCAACCTTTAACTCAATCCTAGCTTTCCTTCCTCAACCTCTTGAGGAATTGTCCACAACTTAACTCCTACTTAAGTTTTCAAGTCCACAAGGAACACTAAAGGTCTAAAGCTAGTAGTAGCTCAACTTAGCTTCTAAAGTTCGACACCTAGAATCAACTTAGTTTAACCTAAAGTTCTAGTCTGCTTAAGAATGCAGGGCCCAGCCAGTTAAGCTCAATAATACAAAATGTTTTTTTTAATCCAAATGTATGCAATGCAGAATGCTTTAACTAAATGCATGAATGCACTATATATAAATGATATGTATATCCCTAAGTACACCAAGTCGTTGTAGTATAGTGGTAAGTATTCCCGCCAGTCACACGGGTGACCTAGGTTTAATCCCTGGCAATGGTGCCATTTGATGAGTCGATTTTCGCTTTCGAAAAAGATGATTAAGAAGATTTCTCATTGTATTTCTAAGTGGTGGAAAATCAACTAATCAAAATAATTAGAATTAAAATTAAACCACTCACAGGAGAGCGGGTCGTATCCACAGGGAGGCAATGGCCTATTCAAACTCGTATCAGTTAAAAACATATGTTCACGATTAGTTTCGTCAAGAAATTAGATCGAAATCACTTTTCAATTGAGATAATAAGATATTATCATGTTAATATTGTAAGTATGTAAAACAAGAGGGAGATGCTCATAAAATCAACCGTATAGAATATTATTAACTAAAAAAACCTTCCCCATCAATGGCAAAGAAATGTAAATTTTAATTAACTTCAAAACAGAAGATTTGTTGCAGTGGTTAGTGCATGAGGGAGGAGAGATCATCGACGACTAGGAGCTCGGGGAAGGCACGTGGGGTCGAGGCCTTCGCTTTGTCAGTGGCGGTGTGGATTAGGACGATCGAACATGGTTGAACTGCAGAGTAGAAGCCGACGGCAAGCTACTGCTACAGGTGAAGTGCGTGGCTGCTGAAGGTGCTAGAGGTCGCACATTGCGTGTGGGCAGGCGACGCTGGGCGTGCGACGATGGCACACTGCAGGCAGTGCGGGTGCGCGAGCGGAGCGGCTGCTGTAGCACGCTCTCTATGCATGAGGGCTGGAGACGAGGGCCAGTGGGCTAGAGGACAAGCTATTGCTGTTGGAGCAGCGCTTGGAGGGGTTGCGGGCGAAGGTGCATCAAGGAGGATGCGCTCTGTTGCTGCTGAAGTAGCAACTTGGAGTAGCTGTGGGCACGCGGAGTCATGTGGGTGCACCGGAGGGGTTTTGGTGGGCATACGCTAGGCGCTAGGCATGTGATGAGAGACCCATCATGATCTCTAATTACCCCTAATTAACTAGTTTTCCTAGTTAATTAGCTAAGGATATGAGTATATAAGGGCTAATTATAAAATAAGGGATATATAGTGAAGGACCTTAAAATAAGTTAAAAATGATATTTTATCATTCAATTAATATTATTAACAATCTAATTAATAATTGGACTCGAGATCTTATTAGTCATTCCCTTAATTAATAAGTTAATTAACTTAAAACATAATATATACATAAGTATATAATAACCTAAGTAACTTTACTTAATTTAATAAATTAACCTAAGAAGGTCAAAAATGTAAATTCAAGGTGAAAACATAATAATTACCTTATTTATAATCATATATAAAATGTTGAAAAAGATCTAAGTTAAAATAAACCTTTAAAACCTAGGTTTACATTTAGGTCCTTACTATTCATTACAATCGGGTCTTTAATTTTCATATAGGTCCTTAGTTTTCATCGCACATAGGTCCCCATCATCTTCTTCAACTGATTGAACGGCGAATGACAGAGGGTGATCCGACGGCTCGATCACCGCCCTGTCGACATCATTCTTCCTTCTCCAAGCTTTTGGAGCTTGCGCTCACCATCCCATCTTCATCCATCGGTCTGGATTACTCTGAAATCCTAATTTTGGGTCGGAGTTAACCTCACCGTCGTCAAAGATGATGCCGGAGGTTAAGCTCCCCAAGCTTCTTCTTCGTCCGGACTCCATCACCCTCTTCATCACCGTCAGCTATAAATAGACCCCCACCCCCTCGATTTCTGTAAGTTGGCTCCCTTCCTTCTAACACTGGGCTGACCTAATAGGCTATCCGTCTGCAACTCCAGCGATCTTCCACACCATTCTCCAACTTCATCCATCTTGATCAACTGAGGAGCTTCACCGAGGTCATCCGCATCTCTGGACAAAGGCGATGACCAAGGAGATCCTTTGCTCCATCCAAATTTGCCTATCGGAGATTCTTCTCGTTCCCTCTGATTTCATCTTCCACCATGAACCATCAGCGGAATCCCTTTGACCCCTTCGTCCAGGTAGTGGTAGGCAGGAGTAGGAGTAGGAGTAGTTTAGGTAGTTAATTAGTTAGTTACCTTAGCTTGATTTCAGATTCCAGACTTCATCTTCTTCGACTCTGGTGAGTTCCTTGAGCTCACCAGAGCCCTAATTTTGTCTTTTTAAGTCACTGATCACCTTCCTCTAACCCTCATGATCACGTCTAATCCACTAAAACACTAATGGTATCACTGATTCACTTAATTCACCTCCACCTTCAACAGCTACTGTCGCTGCCCATGGTGGAAGTAACTAAGCTTAGCTTAACATCCAATGGATCCTTCATCACTTATCCATTACCTAAGGATCCTAATCATCACTATAATTAGAGTAAATGCCACATATAATGTAAACACCTAATTCTATTTAAGCTCCTATGATCACTGTCAATGGTGGCTCAGGAGTAGTTAAAATCTTAAATTAATTATATATTTATGATCATAAATTAATTTTGACTTGTCTTGACCACTTGATTGAGTGGGAAAACAAGTCCCAAGCTTCAACTAACTCAGATTCTTTAAAAATGGAATTCACTGTTAAATCTTAAATTTAATGATCAAATGGAGAATTTAATGTGTTCTTGTGGTTCCTTGCAACCTCAGAATCCTCTTTAGATTGAAAATGGCGTAATTCACTATTTTGAATACACTTTTACTTTTTCTGGACTCACCGGAGCTCCGGCGAGTCGAAACTAATCTTCAGCCTGTAGAATAATGTGTGAAGCTCCAGATCGATAATTTGAGGTTTACTGATTATGTTGAGACATTTAAATTGAGATTTTTATGTCTGGAGCTTGAGATAGGACTTTGTCTTCTCCAACTCCGGTAGAGTTGAAGCCTGCACAGAGGCTTTAAAGAAGCATTTAAAGAGTCTAGAAGCTTCAGTGCAGTGCACTGAAGCTAATTCTGACCTTAATTGATTGTAATAACTTCCCAAACCTTCTGACGAATAAAGCATTCTTAGAGTCCAGGCGATGAGCCTGGAACCCTAGTTTTCAAGGCCAAAACATCTATTTTAGAGTTTGAGCATGTTTCTAAGGTTGAGGAGAAGATATTCTACGTTTCATTTTCTTGAGAAAAGGCTTTAATAAGAATGTCAAATTTCGAGGCCTTATAGTCAAACACGAGCTTGATTCCTTGATTCTGAGTTCAATTTGATAATTAGATGAGTTTGAATTATCTTTGAGATGTTTTTGAATGATTTTTAAGTGATTTGGATGAGCTCTGTGGGGTAATTCAGTTGGAATTCAATTACTGTCAGTTTGGGTTATTTTTGAACCCAAACTGGCGACAGTAGATTTTGGATGAAATTTGAAATTGAATCCTGCCCAGATCAGTTAGTTTTAATCCTTGGAATTTGTTGAAATAGATCAGAAAGGTCCTTAAGTGCCTGTTGCACATATTAGAATTAGAAACTTCTTTCTCTGAAGCTTTTAGAGAAGTGTAGAGTTGTTGTGCTTCACCTGAAGCCTTTGAGAGCTTAAAACCTACACAAGCAACTACGGAATTACTTGTATGACCTATTTAGACCCTTAGATAAGCTAAAAGAACTACCCTGAAGACAAAGTAAGCTCATAACCATTTCCAGGCAACCTTTTACCCATAAGAACCCCCTAATTTCACCTATCAAATCAAAGAGGAAATCATCCTCTGAACCTTAAATTGACCCTGGAATCTTGTAGAGCCATCTTAGAGCTTTCCATCAAGCTTTATTTCGCTTGATTTGGAGCCTGAGTAGGGAGAAACTTTCACTTGAAGTCGAGTCTGGAGTGGGAGAACTAAGTCCCACATCGGAAGTTTCTGAACGCGCACCTTGGTATAAAAGCATTTTGTTAAGTAGCCGATTCAGTTGTTAGTGCTCAGCGTGAAAAGAAAACCTGACCATTTCAGCATAGCGTATGTGTGTGTGGGCGAGTGCACCTGCGGGTGTGCGCCCGAGTGGGGGTGTGCGTGCGATGGCCCTGGGAGGGCAAGGCCTGGGAGGCAATTGAGTTGGTTCGGCTCGAGAGAGGGCCGGTTTGGCTCAAGAAAGAAGAAAATCGAAAATGAACCCTAATGAAGTTAGGCGAGGACCGAGTAGGGTCTGGTCCCACCCTGATCTCAGGGTACTGTGTATCCTCGAAAGGACCTCGTCGCAAATCAAAAACAAATTTTTGGTTGAGAAGCAAATTAACCTAGTTTGGTTGAAGCAAGGGAGCAGAAAGAGCTAAAGGCTAAGTGCTGAAGGAAAAATCACTAAGGGAATAAGAGAAAGAACGAAGAATGGGTACAGAAGAAGAACTCGCAAAGGGAAGAAAGCCAAGGACTAAAGGATGCTAAGGAAAAGAAAAGAGAGAAGAACAGGTGCTAAGGAAATGCTTAAGAAAGTAGGAAGAGAAGAAAAAGAAGAGAAGAAAGAAAGACATCGAGAGAAGAAGAGAAAGTAGAAAAATAAATAGAAAGAGAAAGAGAAAAAAATAAAGGATAAAGAAATAAAAGGAAAGAAGATAAAGAGAAAGAAGAGAGGCTGAAGAATAAAGGAAAAGAAATTGATTTTCTTGTTATATTTTCATTTCTTTTTGCTCTTAATGATTGTATTAAGGCATGTATTGACTAAATAAACTCTTCTTTACCTTAAATCATTTGAAATAAATAGAGAATTTGCATGTTTTTAATATTGAAAATGAGAATTCATATGGGATTTTGCATGTTATTTCATTTAAATCAATTTTTGGTAAAATTCATGCTACTATAATTAACTTAAATATGCTTCCTATACTTATAAAGAAGAATAAAAAATAACTAGTGAATTTAGAATGAATTATACCTCCCAGCGAACGACTTGGACTCAACCAGTAAATAATTTCTAAAATGTTAGGTTAATTCGACCCTATACTACTAAATGACACAATTTCGAGTTAACCTAAGTGACTTTTCTCTACTCATAATTAAGTAAAATTAACTTAATTAACTGAGTTAAGGTGAGGAACTACCATTTTAATGGCACTGTTGCTGGGGAGGCAATCCCTTAATTCACTAGAATTTAGTTGGTTTAATTGTCTAATTAGGAGGTATTTTTAATTATATTTATGGTTTTAACTTTTTTTCTAATTAGTTGTGTTGTGTTTTGTTTTTGTTTTCTATCTTCTTTTTAGGTTTACCTTTGCGGGTGATCTCAGGAGAAGGCGGGAATCTGTTGCTGTTTTTGTTTCTTCTTTTGTGAGTATTCCTAGTCTTAGTCTTTTGTATTGTTGCAAGAAAAACTAAAAAAATATAAAAATACATCCTATCTAACTAGCAGCAACATATAATAGGCATACACTCATAGGAGTACATTCCCTTCTAGTATATTTTCAGCGAAATCTGACTTGGGAAATTTTTACTGTTTTTCTCGCATCAGCGAGAAAACATGAGAAAATCTGCGTAGATCCCTGTCTTTTGAGATTTAAAAAGACCATATATTTTGTTTGGAAAGACTTTAAAAAGCGGTCATTGTATTTTAGTTGATATATTTTTGTAAAAGATTAACTAAAAAGAGGAAGTTAAAAATTGTGAGTAAATCTGACTGTAGAATGCATGTGGGTTTTATCGCTATCGTCTATTGCATGCTATCGTGCACATAGCGCGATTACTAGAGTCACACGAGTATAATTTTTTTATCTCTCCTCTTTGCACCTCTTAGGGCTTTAGTCGAAGATCAACAAGTCTGTCTCACTACTAGAGCCCCGGGGAGTTAGTAGTGAGCAGTCTCGATCTTAGACCTTTGACCTTTGAGCCTTAAGGTTACGCACCTACATAGACATAGCTTATGATGCATATTTTGATATTGTTATTCTATTGTTTGTGTCAAATTACTTTTGCGTATCCTAGGAATCTCTTCTTTCCTTTGAAAGAAGAGCAAAACTAGCGTCTTTGTGCTATTTTGTTGGTTTTTGTGCCGCTGTTTTTTTCGGTGGTGTGCATGTGCACTTGCACATTATTTTCAATTTTATGGATGGGAGGTGATACTTGCATCCACCTCTTGCACCATCGTTGACAGGTGATCCCAGGCTGGTTGCAGATAAGCAACCTATGGTTTCCCATCTGATCCATCTACTTCTATGGATCAGATGCAGAATCAAAATCCCGAGATCCCTTCCTCTTCTGGTCAGGGGGAGATGCCTCCTTTTGATGTTCATGAGGCCCTCCTGAACTAGAATCTTAGGATGCTTGAGCAGACTAGACAGATCAATCTATTAACGGCATTCTTAAATAATTTGCAGACTCTTCAAACCCGTCCTCCACCTCAACCTGAGGTGGGCTTTGATATCCCTGATTTACCGATCAATCGTCCAAGGCCTCTACTTAGAGATTACTACAACCCATCTAATGCACAAGTAGAGCCTAATGTTAGGATACCTATTGGGGAGAATGATCCTGAATTAAAGCCAAATATCATTGGTCTAATCCCTCACTTTCACGAATTTGCATCCGAGGATCCATTTCAACATATAGAAGATCTTAAGAATTTATCTCAAACTCTTGGTCCTCGAAATCAAAATAGGGAAATCCTACTTATGAAGATTTTCTCTTTTAGCCTTAAAGACAAAGTTGTTTATTGGTATAGAACTATTACAAGACCAATCTCGACTTGGGTTGAACTCGAATATGCTTTTCTAAAGAAATTCTATCAAATTGGTCGAACTAATGCTTTAAGGCGAGCTATTACTACTTTCAATGAAAATCATGGAGAACCAATTCATGAAGCATGGGAACGTTTTCATGAATTGCAAAGGAAATGCCCACATCATGACATCCCTCATCGGCAACTCATGCACATCTTTTACTATGGTTTTCAACTGGGCATTCGCAATCTAGTCATGCCTCTTATGGAGGGAACTTCCTAAATTGTGATGCAGAATCTGCCTGAGAATTATTTGAAGGGATGGCGGAAAACTCGATCAAAAATGCATCAACGTCGCAATTTACGCAAGGCAAAAACACGAATCATCAAAATCTGCACAAGGGCATTCACGAGATCGGTAACCCGTCCAGTTCAAAGGATTTGGAGATAATTGCAGAAAAATTGGACAAAGTTGATATCATAGCAAAGCATCTAGACGAGGTCAAAAATATAATGAAGACTCTTATGCCTCTACTTGCTATGAATCCCGCGCATCAACCTATTTAGCAAATTCCCTCGGGGAGGGAATTTGTGAATAATCTGGATTCTAGAGATCCATCTTCCTTGGATTTTCTATCTACTCCTTCACCAACCCAAGGAGGGACCTTTGTCCCACAATCTTACCCACCCTTTTCCCCACCCTTATCTTTTGTAGAAAACATGCCTTATCCTCTTGATTTGAACACCATTCAGGGATACACACCAAGATCAAACCCATATTGAAATTCCAACAATCCTGGATGGCGTAATCACTCTAATTTCTCTTAGTCTGACCATACACAAAGAGCATCATATCCGACTCAGACTGGACAAAACCCGCCTACATTGTTGTTTCAGCAACACAATGTGAGGCCATTTTACACGGGTTCGCAAAACCCCGTAGGGACAAATAGAGATTCATAGCTAGACTAGATATTGAGAGCTGTGACTGAGAGCCAGCGACAAAATGCTAAGGCTCTTGCTGAAGTCCAACGACAATGTTCGGCAGAATTGGCTGATCTTAGAGGTCAAATCACGTAGTTAGCAGAATCTCGTTAGGTAGGGACCCTTCCATCCCAGCCAATTCCAAACCCTAGGAATATCCAGCAAAGACAACACCCGGGAGTTCAAAATCCAAATCAAGGACATGTCCATCTTCTCAATCAATTACCCCTGAATCCAAATCTAAATCCAAATTTGAATCCACCTATTTCTAATCTTGATTTTTAATATCCAAATCAATAGCAATCAATTTTGAATCAACCAATAATCAATAATCCATCTTTCCAAAGTACACAAGCATCTTCTTCTTCATCAGCTGCTTCTTCTCATGCAGGTATTAACTCTGTTACAACCTGTCGTGGAACTTCCAATAGGGATCCAGTTTATCCAAGGAACCTATCCCAAGACCCTAGTACATCTAGATCGACCCCTGTTTCTACACCTGGAAGAGGTGCAGAACCTGATCCCGCAATTCCCGCTAATTCATGAGATTCAGGTAATACCTCAGTAGAACAGAAAATCCACGTCCCATTCCCAGAAGCTTTGAAGAAGACTAGGAAAAAGAAACAATCTGTTACATTAGATGAAGATTTGATTAAGATTTTTGAACAGGTACACATTAATATCCCACTCCTAGATGCTATCAAACACATTCCGACTTATGCAAGATTTCTTAAGGAATTGTGTACTCCTAAGTGTAAGCCGAAGAAAGGAAGCACTGTTGTACTTTCAGAGCATGTGAGCTCTATTATTTCAAGTACTCTTCCTTTGAAAAAGAAAGGCCCAGGATCTCCATTTATTTGCTGTATAATTGGGGGTCAGTGTTTTGATAGAGTTCTCCTAGATTTAGGAGCTCCTATTAACCTCATTCCTTTCTCTTTGGTAAAACACTTTAAAATAGAAAACCTTAAGTCTACCAATGTGACTTTACAATTAGTTGATAGATCTATTAAGTCACCTAAAGGAATGTTGGAAGATGTTATTGTGAGAGTTCAGGATTTTTACTTCCCTGTAGATTTTATTGTTCTTGATATGGAAGTACCTGAATACATTAGCCACACCCCAATTATCTTAGGAGACCCTTTTTGGCTACTGCAAAAGCCAACATTGATTGTGAATCAGGAAAGATAGAATTGAAATTTGGGGAGAAGATAATTAAGTTAGATATATTTAGAGATTTTAGTGGATTTGATTGTGAATGGATTAAGGAAATAAAATCTATAGCAGCTTTTCAGGATGACATTAGTTCTTTAGAATTAGAAAGCACACCTTTTGATATTCCATACCCTCAAAGCAACGAAATGTTATTGGAATCTCTACTCAATCCCGAATCTGACTCTAAATCTGAATCATCCAATTCATTTTTCATAATTGAAAATCCCGCCCCAAATCCTACTGTTGATTCTAATCCTATGCTTGAATTGAAACCATTGCTTGATAATCTTAAATATGTATATCTCGAATCTGATCAAACGTATCCTGCAATAATCAATTCTCATTTATCCGAATCACAAGAATCTAAATTGATCAAAGTTCTTCGAGATCACAAGAAGGCAATTGGGTGGACTTTACATGATCTCACTGGGATTAACCCCAATTTTTGTACTCATCGCATCTATATTGAAGTTGGGGCACGACCTTCAAGAGAAGCTCAATGATGCCTAAATCCGAATTTAAAGGAGGTCGTTAAGAAAGAAATAATCAAGTGACTTGATGCTGACATTATCTACCCTATATTTGATAGCCCTTGGGTGAGTCCAATTCAAGTGGTACCCAAAAAGGTAGGACTCACCATAATCAAAACTGAATATGGAGAAACCATTCCCACACGAATTGCAAACTCGGGGTGGGTTTGTATTGATTATCGTAAGTTGAATACTGTTACAAAGGACTATTTTCCTTTACCATTCATTGATCAGATCCTTGAGAGATTAGCTGGTAATAGGTTCTTCTGCTTTTTAGATGGTTACTCTGGATATAATCAAGTTGCAATTTATCCCGAAGATTAAGAGAAAATGACTTTCACCTGCCACTTCGGAACCTTTGCTTTCCGAAGAATGCCATCAGGGCTTTGCAATGCACCTGCAACTTTTCAACGTTGCATGTTAGCCATTTTTACCAAAATGGTGGGTGAATATATGGAGGTTTTTATGGATGATTTTTCAGTCTTTGGGGAGACATTTGATATTTGCTTAGATAATTTGTCGAAGGTTCTAAAAAGATGCATTGAAGTAAACCTTGTCCTTAGTTGGGAGAAGAGCCATTTTTTGATTCCAGAGGGCATAGTACTTGGCCATCTCATGTCTGAGTGAGGTATCCAAGTAGATCGAGCCAAGATCAATCAAATTGTAAATCTTCCAATCCCTGACTTGATCAAAGGCATTAGATCATTTCTCGGGCATGTGGGATTTTATAGAAGATTCATTCTTGATTTTTCAAAAATTGCCCGACCACTCACAAACCTCCTCACAAAAGATGCGACTTTTGAGATGAAAGAGGAGTGTATTATAGCATTTGAAACTTTGAGAGACGGAGTTACACAGGCTCCAATTTTGCAACCACCTAATTGGGATTTACCATTTGAAATCATGTGTGATGCATCAGATTATGCAATAGGAGTTGTTTTGGGATAGAAAATTGAGAAGAATCCGGTGGTAATTTACTATGCTAGTAAAACAATGAATGAAACACAAAGAAATTACATAGTTATAGAGAAAGAGTTACTAGCAATAGTATTTGGATTAGAAAAGTTCATATCTTACATACTCGAATCTCAAATCATAGTGTACTCTGATCACTCAACTATCCGACACCTTCTATCTAAGAAGGACACGAAAGTTAGGTTGATCAGATGGATCTTGCTCTTGCAAGAATGTGGCCTAGAAATTCATGATAAGGTGGGTAGGCAAAATGTTGTTGCATATCATCTTTCCCGTCTTCCTTCTAATACAATCAAATCATCTCCACCAATCACTAAACACTTCCCTGATGAACATCTTTTAACTATATCCACAGATCTTCCTTGGTATGCAGATATTGTTAATTAATTGGTTACACATCAATTCCCACCAGACTGGGATGGGAATCGCAAAGCGCGACTCAAAGCAGAAGCCAAATACTATTTTTGGGAAGATCCATATCTTTTTTGACTCTGTAATGATCAAATCATCAGGCGTTGTGTCACCTCTTCTGAGATTGATTCTATCCTATCTTTTTGTCATGACCAAGCCTGTGGTGGTCAGTTTTCTGGTAGAAGGACCACTGCAAAAGTTTTGCAATGCAGGTTTTATTGATCCACATTATTTGCTGATTCTCAGACTTATTGTAAGGCATGTAGTCGCTACCAAACACTTGGTGGCATGTCATGAAAAGTCATGATGCCTTCGAACCCAATTATAGTCTGTGAAATCTTTGATATTTGGGGCATAGATTTTTTGGGTCTGTTTCCATCCTCTTTTCGCTTCCATTATATTTTACTTGCTGTAGATTATGTTTCTCGTTGGATTGAAGCCATATCCACACGCACAAACGACCATCGAGCTGCCATTCCTTTTATACAGAGTCACATTATCACTCGTTTTGGGATACCTCGTGCTCTCATTTCTGATGGTGGTTCCCATTTTATTAGCGCCCAGTTTAGAACTTTACTTAGAAAATATGGGGTTACACATCGTATTTCTACACCTTATCATCCCATGTCTAATGAGCAAACCGAGGTCTCTAATCGGGAGATCAAAAAGATCCTTCAAATGACAATTCGACCCGATAGGAAGGATTGGTCTTCCCATTTAGATGAGGCTTTGTGGGCTTATAGGACTGCCCACAAAACACCAATAGACATGTCACCATATAGACTTGTTTATGGGAAACCCTGTTATCTTCCCGTAGAAATTGAACAGAAGGCCTATTGGGCAATTAAAGCCTGTAATTTAGACCTTGTGAAGGCTGGTGAAAATCATAGGTTGCAGCTTAGCGAACTTGAGGAATTACATCATGATTCCTATGAGAGTTCAAAGCTGTATAAGGAGAAACTTAAAGCCTTCCATGACAAGTTTATTTCTAGCAAATCCTTTACACCTGGTCAAAAGGTGTTGTTATTTGATGCCCATTTGAAGCTCTTCCTTGGTAAACCTTGGTCTAAATGGCAAGGGCATTTATTGTAGTTAGAGTCTTCGACAACGGAGCTGTTGAAATTACTGAACCCAACAAGGATCAACCCTTCAAAGTCAATGGTCAATGTTTAAAATCTTTCTTGGAATCACATCCTTTGGGTCCTGTTGGAGAATGTTACATGCTCCACTAGGGTTTTTCTCACCATCCATCTACTTTATTTGTACATAGCTATTTCCTGTTTTTACCTTTTGATTTTCTTCTACACTTTGATCTTTCACTTCATATTATACTGATTACCTTCATTTAGTCCGACTGACCACTCTAACCTTTGGTCTGACTTGAAATCGTCCACACAGAGATCTTTGATCTCCTCTATTCAACTCCTTCCATTAGCCTATACTAAATGAAGTATAATATCTTTTCACCTTCTTACAATGAGAACATTGTAAAATCTTGGCTTGGGGGGGTGTCGAAGTGAAATTTCACTTTAAGTGTAAGTAAATAGATAAAATTAAAAAAAAACATATAAAAATTAAATATCCACGAAATTAAAAAAATAAAAATTCCAAGAATGATAAAAATTTTAAAAAATCAAAAATTTCGTAAAAATTTGAAAATTTTTTTAAAAATTCATAAAAATTGGAAAATCTTATAAATATAAAAAAAATATATATAAATACAAAAATTTGGAAATAAAAATTCATAAAAATAATAAGAGGGGTATATTCATCCTTTATAAAGAATAAAAGAAGAAATATATATATATATATATTAAGAGCTTAATTTTCATTTAGGTCAGAAACTAAAATTGTATATAGAATATATTTAGATATTTAAGAGCATTTAATTTTTAGTTAGATTTTTACTTAAATATTTTGTAAAAGCACACTTTTGTTTTTAAAATTTTTAAAACAAGATTTTATTTGAATTAGGAATCTTTAAATCTTTTAAAAACTTTATTTTTCTATTCTTAACTTGAATTAAGAAACTAAGTGTATTAAGATTTAAACTTAAGTTTTGAGGTTAAATTATAACTTTCTAATCAATTAGATTAAGTAATCCTTTCGCCTTTTGAAAATTTTATTTTATCATAAAGATAAGTAAAAAGGCCAGATATTCAGAGTTAATTAAATAGAGAGTTAGTAGAATTTTAGTTTACAAGACTTACAGGCTAAAGATAAAGAACTAGACTTGGTAAATTTTGTCTTGACGGATCCTATAGGAGGAAACTAAGAATTTGAAGAACCTGAGAGTGAAGGGCTTTATTGTCCAAGCTCTGGTTTGAGAACTAAGTAACCTAAATATCTAAATTCACACACATAAAATTGTCTTATTGGCATTTGAGATCGCAAAAACACAGAGGTTAAGAGATTGGTTCTGAATCCTCTTTAGTCCAAGGATTTTCGCAGAGCGGTTCTTGAAAGGGTGAAGGATGTGCCACTCACCTAGATAAAGGATTTGGAGAATTATGCTAGTAAGAAAAATGAGAAGGGGGGATAAAAAAAAAAGAAAGAAAAATATATAATAAAACACCCTGCAGTTAAGTGCGTCGTTACAAATGGGTGCTTTTGCAGATTTCCATACTAAATAAAGCATCTCAATACAAATGGATGCAACCCTTCCTTCCATCAAATAAAAAGAATACCTCGCTACAAATGGGTGTTCTAACCTATAGAAAAAGTGAAAAAGTATGGAGATAAAAATATTAGGAATAAGAGACCCAGTGGTCCACCAGGGAGATATACACAAAAAGTGTTGACCTCGGAATAGAAAACTGGTGAGGAGAAAGTAACCAAACCTAAGTAAGGCCAAGCCAAAGGCTTGAATTGGAATAATTAATATTGGAAATTGATGTCTTAAGATCTGGATTTTTGCAACTTTGGTTGCCTTTAGGACAATTCTTTTCACTAAGCATAGATGTTTTAAAATCATAGCTACTGAACCTTGGCATTGGGCAGTGAAGCCTAAGAAATCGGGTTTTAAAGATTTTAAGTTAAGACCTAAAGGAGAAGAATTGACAGAATCATTGGTCTAGAAGTTGTTTTTAGTATCGTACGCTAGTAAATTAGAATTTTACTACTCTAAGTTTGATTAATAATGAGTATCTGGTTAATTTGCTTAAACTTATATTGATAAAAGTCAAATATCATAAAGAAAGGATTGACTTAATTCTATTGAGTTTTTGAGTTAAAATTTAATTCTCAATTCTTGAGTTTTGTTTCCTTAAAACACTTTGTATTCTAATTTGGGTTAAGAATAGTTACAAGGAATAAGAGATTTTTGAGAATTCTATTTCTGAATAAAATTCTTGTTAACAACATTGTTTAAGTGTGTTTTGAAAATGTTATAAATATGAGTCTAAGTAAGAAAATTTTCACAAGTGCTCTGTATATTAATCATTTATATTAAACTTAAATTTTTTCTAACCTAAGCTTTCCTCTACATAGTTATTATTTATATTAATTTAAACCCAAGTGCTTTAAATCATCATACCTTTAGTTAATTTTACTAGAGACTAGCAAAACTTTGGCTTAGGGGTAAGGTGTTGAAGTGAAATTTCACTTTAAGTGTGAGTAAATAGATAAAAAAAAATACATAAAAATTGAATATCCACAAAATTTTAAAAAATTAGAAATTCCAAAAATGATAAAAATTTTAAAAAATAAAAAAATTTCATAAAAATTTGAAAAATTCAGAAAAATTGGAAAATCTAATAAACATAAAAACAAAAATATATAAATACAAAATTTTGAAAATAAAAATTCATAAAAATAATAATTAGGGTATATTCATCTTTAATAAATAAGAAAAGAAGAAAAGAAAAAATATATATATATACATATATATATATTAAGAGCTTAATTTTTTTTTAGGTCAGAAATTAAAATTGTATATAGAATATATTTAGATATTTAAGAGCATTCACTTTTTAGTTAGATTTTTACTTAAACATTTTGTAAAAACACACTTTTGCTTTTAAAATTTTTGAAACAAGATTTTATTTGAATTAGGAATCTTTAAATCTTTTAAAAACTTTATGTTTCTATTCTTACCTTGAATTATGAAACTAAGTGTATTAAGATTTAAACTTAAGTTTTGAGATTAAATTATAACTTTCTAATCAATTAGATTAAGTAATCCTTTTGCTTTTTGAAAATTTGATTTTATCATAAAGATAAGTAAAAAGGCAAGATATTCTAAGTTAGTTAAATAGAGAGTTAGTAGAATTTTAGTTTACAAGACTTACAGGCTAAAGGTAAATAACTAGACTTGGTAAATTTTGTCTTGACAGATCCTATAAGAGGAAACTAAGAATTAGAAGAACCTGGGAGTGAAGGGCTTTGTTGTCCAAGCTCTGGTTTGAGAGCTAAGTAACCTAAACATCTAAATTCACACACATAGAATTGTCTTGTTGGCATCTGAGACCGTGCAAACACAGAGGTTAAGAGATCGGTTCTGAATCCTCTTTAGTCCAAGGATTTCTGTGGGGCAGTTCTTGAAAGGGTGAACGATGTGACACTCACCTAGAAAAAGGATTTGGAGAATTAGGTTAGTAAGTAAAATGAGAAGGGGGGATAAGAAAAAACAAGAAAGAAAAAATAGAATAAAACACCCTGTAGTTAAGTGCCTCGTTATAAATGGGTGCTTATGTAGATTTCCATAAGAAACAAAGCATGTCAATACAAATGGATGCTACCCTTCCTTCCATCAAATAAAGAGAACACCTCGCTATAAATGGGTGTTCTAACCTAGAGAAAAAGTGAAAAAATATGGAGATAAAAATAATAGGAATAAGAGACCCAGTGGTCCACCAGGGAGATATACACAAAAAGTGCTGACCTCGGGATAGAAAATTGGTGAAGAGAAAGCAACCAAACTTGAGTATTTGGCCTCATTGGCTGACCTTTGGTTTACGGAATTCGGTAACCTAAGCACCCCAACCCACACACAGTCAGGTTCAGTGCGCATAACTATCAAAATCATGCAAAAACGTTTAAATGTTCTAAAAAAACTTGCCTAGATTATGAGCAGCCGATCAACACAAGTTGATTTGGACAAGTTCCTAGTGCGGAAAGGTGGGAAATACCCCTCGAAGATGCATAACAACATATCGTCTCCTCGGTGCTTGTCTCCTAGGATATTTACATATCCTATTGGGGGCATGTAAGCACCCTACTAGTTCAGATGCCATTGGCGGCATTATCACGAAATGTCGATTGCCAGGGTCTAGATTTGGCTATAGAATGCCATGGGTGGGATTATCTCGAAATCTCTAATGCCAGGGTTCTAGGGTTGCCATGGGCGGTGCTATCACGAAGCATTGATTGCTAGGGACCTTTGAGGATTGATGATGGGGATGAGGAATCTGATATAGACCATGTTGAGAAGCTAATCCGAAGCTAGAAATAAAAAGAAAAGAGAGCAAAAACTCTCCAAACAAATAAATCCTCTATCCCTCTCTTACAAAAAAATGCACTGCAAACTGAACTGAGGCTAAAATATTTCTCAAGCACAAATGCTTTAACCACGGAGTCCAATGAACCTTAGGATAGTTCCTACGGGCCTTAAAAGCATTCGCAGAAAACCAAGGCTAGAGCTAGCAAGGATCGAATCTTGGTTGGTACTTGAGTACCTCTAGGCTTATTGTCGGCATTCTAACCTAATCGAAAAGAAAAAGAAAAAGCACTCATCATAAATTGTGAAGGAAACTCATGGTCTAGAACAAAAGTTAAAACCTTAAAATTTTGCTATGTGACTAGCAAAATCTAGGAATGGGGGTATGATGGGAACACCATCATGAGCCCGAACTAGCTCATTTTTACCTAGAAAAGATAACAAAAGCTCCTACATAACCACATGAAGAGCCTAACTCAAGGAATAATCAGTTTAAGAGAAAAGGAAGAAACAAAGGGTAAAATTGCAATTTTACCATTGCAGTACAACTACGAGACTTCCCAGGGGATAAACATAGGTCAATTGGTCTTAGAAAAATAAAAAGAGGGTTGGTTCAATCAAAAAAGGTTTAATGTAAAATCTGGGAATTAAATGACTTCTTGTAACCCGAAAATAGACCCACTTTATTCAACAAGGTTCTGGTCAGGATAAAATTCACCTAAACCCTCTAAAATTCATGGAAAAATATTCTCTAGGGTTTAAAACCTTCAATTTATCCTTTGGAACCTATTTTGACCTAAATAGAGGTCCTAGTCAGTTATTTATCCTAAATTGGGTTTTTGTGTAAAATGCCTAGTCAAGCGTAGTCAAACCTAAAAGTCAACTTCACCATTGGATTTCTTAGGTTCAAATTAGGTTTATACCAAAATTTGGACATAAGGGGAGTTCACCTTGACCTACTTTGCAAAATAGTCCAACCCAATTACTTTTAGACTCCTAGCTTTTGAAAACCCTGTAGACACCCCCTATCTTCCACGTCATTCTTTGCAATTAGGTCCCTCTATCATTACAATGGAGGAGTCCTACTATGGCAAGGATTTAAGGGGGAGTTCTCCTTGATTCCTCAGAGACTCCCACTCAAATTTGAAAGGGAGATTCTCTAAGGAATTTCCGATCATATGAACACAATTTCAAGCCTTGATTGCCACCTAATCTCTCATGCGAATGCATGAGAGATTTGCGTATCTCTCACCTTCCATGTCTGGCGAGGATGGCCGTGCTTGGAAGCTTGCGTTCCAAGCATAAGGCCCTTTGCCTGTGACTATAAAAGACACCCCAAGTTCTCCCATCCATCCTCAACTTAGTTTGGTCGGAGACAACCCCCAAATTCGTCTCTTCTCCTCCGTTCAGACACCCAGTGAGCTCTGGAAACCTATTCCTCCTCCTCTCATCGCTCTGCCACAATAGTAGTGGTAGATTTATCTCCGCCTCCGTCGTTCACGTCGTGCCATACCTACGCACACGCCTGCACCCTCTTCATCGTCGCCGTTCCCCCTCCACTGGGATGTTCATCTCCGGTGGTGGTAGGTACGCGTCATCCGCCATCCTCTCTCCCTTCATCCTTAAACTAGGTTATATACTTTCCTCTCTCTCTCTCTTCTCTTTATTTTACCCCTCTTTATTTCCCAAAACACCCCTCAACAGCCACAGACCACCACCATCGTCTCCACCTCCTGCAGACCATCGGCGAGGTGCCTCTATCACTCCATGCACCCATCCACCTCGCCAAACCCCTCAGAAGATCCGCCACCTTCCACTAATCATTATCCTTCTCTCCATCGACTGCGACACATTCCACATTCTTCCCCTTAACAAACCCATCACCACGGCCATAGAACGACCTAGGCACGCACGCCCATGCTACCCTGCCCCACGCCACCCATCGAGACACCTTCACCGTGCCAAAATGAAGCCCCTTGTATGATCTAACAAGGCCGCAAGGCCATTTTACCTGAGAGCAGGGTTGGACCTCGGCCGCCACTGGAGTAGGCGTGAAGAAGCATGCATGCTTCACCTACTGCCCCAGGCTTCAGGAAGCAGGGTCCTTGGTGTGCAGGCTCCCTTCGTGAACCCCTCACAGCAGCAATTGGAGTCTCAGGGCATTGCAGTCAGTGCAATTAAGTAAGGCATCTCCCTGCAGGCGCACGCGAAGTGGGTGGGACTTTTAGTCCCACCTCGAGCATTTTGGAGCAAGTTGAGTCATATAAATTATAATTGTGGCAGGGGCTTATCACCTCTTGACACGGGGTGAGGTCCCTCTCCCCACCATGCCTCATCTGCGATTCACTCCTCCGCGGAGCTGGTAGCCTAACCTGATAACTTGTGCACTCGCGCATCACCCATGGCGATGCACCTGGACCCAGGCACATTAACTCGACCTATTTACCTGAGAAAGTCTCTGCAAGAGCGAGCCTAAGAGAGAAAAGAGAGAGAGTGTGTGGGGGAGGGTAGGGGTAGGTTTTGCACTTGCTTGCAAGGAAAAGAAGAAGGAAGAGGAAGCTGAAGAAGATAAGGAAGGAAAAGCTAAGGGCAGAAAAGGCTGCAGAGAAGAAGAAGGCTGAAGAGAAGGCACGGCTAAAGGCAGAGGAAGCTGAGGATCAGAAGCAGAGAAAAAGAAGAAGAAGAAATGAAGAAAGATGAAGAAAGGAAGAAGAAGAAGGAAGGAAGAAGTAAGGAAGAAGGAAGAGGAAGCTGAGGATCAGAAGCTAAAAAAGAAGGGAAAGCCAAAGAAGGAAGGAGAAGCTAAGGAAGGAAGAAAAAGCTAAGGCAAAGAAGAGACAAGGAAGGAGAAGGCATGGCCGAGGAAAAGGCAAAGCCAAAGCCAAAGAAAGAAGGAAGAGAAAGTCAAGGAAGAAAGGAAGGAGAAGGAGGGAAGAAGAAGAAAGGAAGAGCAAAGCAGTTGAAAGCCAGAGCATAGGCCAAGTCAGGAGGGAAAGAAGACAAAGAAGAAAAGAATAGAAAGAAGCCTATTACAGAAGAAGGAGAAGGAGAGCCAGAGAAGGAAAGAAGAATAGAGAAGCGAAGAAGAGAAAGAGAAGAAGAAAGAGAAGAAGAAAAGTCAAACATTTTAAAGACCTCTAATTTTATAGTCCAATTCTTCCTAATTTCTCTTTTATGCTACATTTTATTATTCATAAACTCATGCTTTACATTTTGAATTAGATTTTGAGTAGTTTTAAGTATTCAAATTGCATCTAATACTGAGATTAGTGTATGAACTCCATTTGCTCCCTGTGCTCGACCTCGGACTTAAACTTCGAGTAATAAAATTTATTTGTTTTCAAAGCGATTTCCACTATACTACGACGTAATTACTTCTAAACCCAATTTCGCCTTGTCAACACCATGGTTGTCTGATCGAGACGATTTCGAAAGTGTTGGACTCCCATCGTTGTTTTGAATAGATCTATCTGGTTTGCTCTGTCATTCGCAGCTTTGAATCATTTGTGATTAAATCATCTCTCTTTTAGGTCATAAAATGATGATATTATCTATATGACTAATAAACTAGCTATTATGCAAATTATGTTGCTTGTGAATGCATAAATCCTAAGTTATGCTAGGTTCTAGCTTAATTCAGGTGATTTAGGTTGCCTGATTGTTGTGCAATCATCAGGCTCCGATGGGAATGAGGAATTAGATAAAGAAATCATGATTGAGGATGGGGAAGATTTTCACTTTGATCAACCCAAATCAATCATGATTGATCAAACACATTCTTTTGTAGCTAACCCAAGTCACTTAAGTATTAATGTAACCAATGTGGAGTTAGCTAAACATTTGGAGTCCAAACTTTCAAAAGAAGAAGAGAACATTTCATTGAAATCAAGTTTGTGGATGGGCACTGAAATGACTCAGCCTAAGGATAACAAAAGCAAAGAAGGAAATATTGACTGTAGGGGTCCTGAGTTGATCAAACCACCGACCTTTTATCAAGACCCCTATGAACTTCATGACTTAGATCCAGGGAGGAATAAAAACCCTATGACTTATCATCACATCGAACATAATTTTCTAAGGGCAAGAACTACTTCTTCTGACAATCTAAATGTCTGACTTTATGCTTTAGGGTTACATCTGTTTACACAAACTTCTGCTGTGCATGCCCATAGACTAAGAGAGGAATAAACACGGGAATGCACGTTACACCAGTTGCAGAGTTCCCATCCCTTAGGGATGGAACTCCACCACAACCTAGTCTGCATCTACGGACTTCAGACTCTGGGTCTGGCTGATTTTGTTTTCACCTTCTTAACCCAAACCATTCAAGTAATTGATCCTCTGCTGTCTATGTACTATGCCTAGCTGAAGGCACTAAACTCAGAGCTTCCTGGGAATCAACCCAGAGGATTTAAGCTAACCAAATTAGCTGTTGAAACTCAGGTGATTTCTTTCCTCACTCCTTTGCATACATTTATTTTCCAATGAGGACATTGTCCAACTTAGGCATGGGGGGGTGGTAATTCGTATGTTCTGAGTACATTTTCTCAGCTTTAATTTTAAAAAAAAATTACTAGGAAAAGAAAACTTAGGTATCAAAAGCGTGTCAACTCTAGGAAATGATACGTTAGGGACCTGATACTTAGATTCCTTAGGTCTTTGGAGTTAATCAGTCTGAATGTCCACTAAAATGTGTACTTGGTCTCGAGTCCTTACCACCGTAATGTATATTAATCTACTCAATAAAGTAGGGTGATAAGTATACGACGTATCAACCCGCTCTCTGATTTGGGGGGGATTTTTAGTCTAAGCATCTACACACGTTTTGCACTGACTCACTCATCGACAATTTTAACAGAATTGGGTAGCTAATGAATCTTCTAGGGTGGCATGGCTGGCAAGTTGTCGTGGGTAACAGCCCATTGGCAGGCTGTCCAGAGCCTAGCAGCCACAAGGCCATTCTCTTTCACTACTGCCTTTAGGTAAATCTTCGATCTGGAAAGCCACCTACTTAAAAAAAAAAGAAAAAAAAGAAAAAAAAGAGAAGAAAAAATAAAAAGGGAAACAGAGAAGGAGAAAAGAAAAAAAAAAGCCACACTTCACCGCACGAGTATGGCTGGCAAGTTGTCCTTTGGCCTATTATCCAGATCCCAGCTCATAAAATGCACAAGAATTCCAAAACACTTAAGGAAGAAGCGGGGAAGTAGCATAATTCGGGGAGATATACATTGGATTCGCCCTTGTGTTGACCCCACAAAAATAAAAAGTATGGAGAAAGCTACCAGTCAAATAGATACACCTTTAGGCAACATTTTTTTCTTTTGGGTCACGTAGGGGCACAGAAACCCGAAGTCTATTTTAATCGCCGTTGAGTGAGTCTATCACATTCATAATAAGATGCATAGTACTAAGAATCCTTTTCGAGTCTTGGGTGGATTGGGTAGCCGTAAAAAGTTACCCTGAAATCCTCAACACCAAAAATCCAAAAAAAAAAAAGGAAGAGATAAAAAAGAAAAAAATATGTATTTGCTTCTATATAGAATAAGGAGAGGACTCGAGTGGTCAGCATTTTGGCAGGCAACCTGGGCACTGTTGAGTCTTAGCGAGTTATGTTTTTGGTAGAAATTTCCTCCTATTGACAAGCAACTTCTACTTAAGCGATCAATTCCTAATTTTAGTTGTAAATAGCATTTAGATCAAACCTTGCTAGGGACTAGTAAGGGGTGGGCATGGGGTATGATGACTCTACAATTACAAGTGTTAATAACATCAATCAGAGTCAATTTTGAGGGTACTTGTGAGATAATGTTAGATTATAATAGGCTTGGGAGCATTGCATGCATATTGCATGATCTTTACATTTTAATCACTTAGAATCAATATTTAATGACCATGTGCACAAGTCCATTTTGAAATAGGTCTTAGATGAGCGATCGAGCCATACGGATGGATCCAGATTGACGAACAGAGTCGAAAGGACTCGAAATCACTTCGATCCGACCTTTGTAGCTCTCACAACATGCTCAAGAAAGATCAATGGCCAGGGGACAATGTGACATTCTTATGGGCCTCGGATGAAAAATCCAAACATACAGATGGATCCGGAGTGACGATCGCAGTTTGGCAACGTGAGAATCATCTCGATCTGAGCACTATGGCACCCTCAATAATAGAAAGAAGATGGATGGTCCAGATGGTGCCACGTGGTGCCATCTAGGCTGCCTCTTACACCCCCAGCAGCATAAGGCATGAGGTACGTGTGAAGCAGCAGCGCAGCTGCACACATGCAGGAGCAAGGCAGCATAGCAACGTAGCGGCACAGGTGGTAGCGTGCGCATGTGCGTAGAGTAGCGCACGTGGGCATATGCGCATGGACCAGCATGTGCCAATGCATGCATGCGCGACAAGGAGAGCGAGGTAGGCACCAGCAGGGCATGAGGGGTGGGTGCGTCTTCAACAATAGCTGCAGGATCCTTTAGTGATGCTTACAGTTGTAACTAAAGACCCATATTTGAACTTGAACCCTCTCATCACTTATAAAAAGGATCCTACCCCACCCATTTGCACCAAGCTTGCCTCCACAAATTTCCACCACTTTATAGAGATCCCAAGTAAGGTTGTGAAGATGTCGAGACACCAACGGAAGCCCCTCTACCGCCGTGGCTGTCTCGACGACATTCGACACCTTACATTCAATTTTTATTGTTGATAGTTGTAGTACATCTATTTTTCAAGCATCCATCTATATTTTTGTTGGTCATAACATTTGATAGTCAAGATAATACATCTTTTGATATATTATTCCCATATGTTTAGATTCTCGAACCATACTTTCTCTCTCTCTCTTTATCTCTCTCTCCCTCTTCCTCTTTCTCTAATCAGTTTGCAAGCAAACAAACAACATTTTTACGTGACATGAAAGCAACTAAGTGATTCATATTATTGTCTCCTTGTGTTCAACACTTGGAATCACATCTGATTCTTTAATTAAAATTGACGTCGTAAACAAGCTACAACGAACGATTTAATGCAAACGTGTCCGACGAATGTCAGAAGGTGATAGTGGTGGCAATTTTTGAAAGGAGGAGATGATGGGTGTTTGTTGTCGAGGTTTTTGTGCGGGTTTAAAGGATGTCACGTTGTAGTATAACTGACAAAATGTCTAAACAAATATAAATAATTTTATTACTCGAAGACCGGAGTATCCGAGGTCGAACACGGGGAGCAATCTCAGTACTTTGTAAAACCAAAGAATACAACTGTTTAAATGCAAATAGGACTCATTCAACGAGAGAATTTAAAAAAAGGGATTTGGAAAAAAAATAGAATTAGACGTCTGATTTGTGTATCAGACGTCTTAAAAGTGATCTCTCTTTCTCTCTTCTTCTTCGTGGCTCTTCTCCCTTCTTTGCTTCTGGTATCTTTCCTTCTTCTCCTGTCTTGCCTTTCCTCTTTCTTCTTCTTCTTCTTCTTTTTCTTCTGCTCTCTTTGCAGTCTTCCCTTGTCTTCTTCTTCGTTCTTCTCTCTCTTCTGCCTTGTCTTCCTTCTTCTTCTTCTCCGCGAAGAATTCTCCTTTCACTACTACACAGCCTCTTCTTTCTTCTCTCCCTGTTCTACAGCCACTAAGTGTTTGCTGCCTGGGACAGTTCTACCTTCCTGCACACACCACACAGTAGCAAAAACCTACCCCCGTCCCTCTACCCAAGCGTCTCTCTCTCTCTCTCTGAAGCAATGCACTCACGGACGCTCTCCCAGAGCCACATGGATAGTCGGGTCGGGTTCGCACCCGGGACCAAGCGCACCGGCAAGTGGTGATGCGTGAGGAGTGAGTAGGTCTAGGTCGGGTCGGGTCAGCCAGATCCGCGAGGTCAAGCCGCGGACGAGGCGTGTGAGGGCAGTGAGGGACCTCACCCCTGTGCTTTCGGAGGCAACCGGCTTAAAGCCCAAATACAATTTATAGCGTACCTGAGTGCTGCAATCCCACGATGTGGGACTAAAGGTGCCGCCCTGATTTCACGCGTGCCCGCAGACTCTCGTATGCAATTGCCCAAGCTATTGACTCTGCTGGCGCTACTGGCTGGCCTTGGTTGCTTCGCGACACTTGCGAGAATCTGCTGCACCTGCCGCTTGGGAAGCCTGACGCCTGCTGCTGCTCCAAGCTCCCTGCTGCTTCGGCTGTTAATGGCGGCTGGGGCTTACACCTGACATCCAACAGAACGGCCTATTGGCCCAATCAGAATAGCTGGAAACCTTCGCCGCAGCACGGCGAAGGCGGTGGGTGATGCTGCAGGTTACCGGTCGGCCTAGGCGTGCGTGCCTAGGTCAACCTGTGGCCGGAGATGGTGGGTTGGTCGGGGGGTGCTTGTGGAGGTCTGGAGTGGCAGTGATGGGGTGGAATGGGTTCCTGGTGGTGAGGCGGAGCTCTCAAGGTGGTTGGCGAGCCGTGTGGAGTGGCGGAGTGGTGTGGGTAGCTCGCCGGAGTGAGGTCGGAGGCGAGGAAGATGGAGGCGGTTAGGTACTGTCGAGGGGTAATCAAGTAAAATAGTTGGGGGAAAAGAGAGAGGAGAGGATGGAGAACGTATCTGTGGTTGTCTGGAAGGAAGGAAGGGGGTGGAGAGGACGGCTCGTAACTGCCGTCGTCGGGGAAGAAAGACCCTGAGGGAGGAAGCGGCGACGAAGACGAGGTCAGAAGCACGCGCGCGGGGTACAGCACGTCGCGGGAGGAAGCTGTGGAGAGGACTCAGCTGCTGGTATGGCAGCAGAGCGACGAGAAGGAGGGGAGGAGGTCACCGGAGCTTGTGGGTCGTTTGGCCGGAGATGGGAGAGGGAGGAATTTGGAAGGGATCTCCGTCAAAATCAAGCTTGCTTCCTGCGGCAGGGTCTGGGGTGTCATTTATAGGTGCTGGCTGCATCTACCAGCGCGTGGAGACCACGCAATTAGGTCTGCCGACTCGCCGGAGTTGGAAGGAAGGTGGATACCCGAATCTCTCGTGCGTTCGCACGAGAGATTGGGTTCACACCAGCGATTGTAATTGGCTTTATAAGGAAGGGAATTCCTCAGAGAATCCTCCTTCCATTTCTGGGAGGGAATCTCTGAGGGATTAGAGAGCAATCTCTCTCGAAACTTCGTCGGAGCTCGGTTCTGCCCTAGCAATGGCGGCAGGACCGGTTTGCAAAGGAGGCGAAGAACCTAGGGGGCTCTCTGCAAAGGTATTCAAAAGATAGGGACCAATTTGTGATTTGGGTGTACTAAATTGCAAAGTAGGTCAAGATGACCTCTCCTTAGGTCCAAATTTTGGTACAAACCTAATTTGGACCTAAGGAATCCAATGTTGAAGTTGGATTTTAGGTTTGACCTCGTTTGACTAGACATTTTGCGTAAAAACCTAAATTAGGTTAATTGAAGAGCAAGGACCTTAATCTAGGTCAAACTAGGTTCCAAAGGCCAAATTAAGTGTTCTAAACCCTAGAGGATGTTTTTCCATGATTTATAGAGGGTTTACTTGCTTTTTGTTCTGATCGGAACCTTGTTAATTTAAGCGGGTCTGTTTTAGGGTTACCAAGTGTCATTTAGTTCCTAGATTGCACATGAACCCATTTCTGATTAACTCAACCCACTTTTTATCTTATTTGGACCATTTGACCTCTGTTTTGCTTCTGAGAAATCCCGTTTATGTACTACAATGGTAAAATTGCAGTTTAACCTTTATTTCATGTTTTCTTCTCAGAGCACTTGTTCCTTCAGTTAGGCCTTCTTCCAGGTTATGTAGGAGCTTTTATCTTCTTCATTGGGTAAAAATGAGCTAGTTATGGCTCATGATGAGGCTCTCATCATACCCCCATGCCTAACTTTTGCTAGTCCCTTAGCAAAATTTCAAAGTTTTAACTTCCATTCTAGACCCTGAGTGTCTGTCAACAACTATGAAAAGTGCTTGTCTTTTTATTTTGTGATTTAGGTAAGAATGCTGATAATAGGCCTAGAGGTACTCAAGTACCAACCAAAATCCAGACCTGTTCCGCTTTAGCCTCAGTCCTCCGCAAAGGTTTCTCCGGCCCACAGAAACTAACCTAGGGTTTGTTGGACTCCGCGGTTAAAGCACCCGTGCTTGAGACATTTTTAGCCTAAGTTCAGTTTGCAGTGCGTTTTTTTTTTTTGTAAGAGAGAGATAGAAGATTTATTTGTTTGGAGAGCTTTTCTCTCTCTTTTCTTTTTATTTCTAGCTTCGGATTAGCTTCTCAACACGGTCTGTATCGGATTCCTCATCCCCATCATCAATCCTCAAGGGTCCCTGGCTTTCGAGATTTCGAGATAATCCCGCCCATGGCAACCCCCAGAACCCTGGCTTTCGAGATTTCGAGATATTCCCGCCCATGGCGTTCCGTGGCCGAATCCAGACCCTGGCGATCGACATTTCGTGATAATGCCGCCCATGGTATCTGAACCAGCAGAGTGCTTACATGCCCCCGGTAGGATATTTAAATATCCTAAGAGACAAGCACCGAGGAGACGATATGTTGTTACGCATCTTCGAGGGGAATTTCCCGCCTCTCCGCGCTGGGAACTCGTCCAAATCAATTTGTGTTGTTTGATCGCTCCTAATCTAGGTGACTTTTTCAGAACATTAAATGCTTTTCGCGTGATTTGGATGTTTTATGCGCACTGAACCAGACTGTGTGTGAATTTGGGTGCTTAGGTTACCGAATCCTGTAAATCGGAGGTCAGTTAACGAGGCCGAATACTTCCTAAGTCTTGGACCTAATACTCAAGCTTCGCATTTTCCTCAACCTTTTGAGGATTATCCAGATTTTAACGGATACGTGAATTTTTTAAGCTAAAGGTACTAGCCCAAAAGGCCTAAGACCAGCGTTCCCGCTAATCTCTTGTTATATCTCCGTAGCACTTTTCTTTTCTTTTTCTTGATTCGGTCTAGAACTTCAGTTAACCCTTTAATCTTTTACTAATGACTATTTCTTTTCATTTTCATTTTGTGCTCCTTTTTGTCATTTTTCCTTCTTTTCCTCCTCTCATTTGTATGACCCTGAATTGTTCCTCCCCTCTATCAAGTCTCTCTCTTTTTTTTTTTTTATGTGAAACCCTTTCTTGATATGAATTTTCTGACATTTTGCACTTTCATACCCCCCCATGCCTAAGATTTGCAATGTCCCCATTGTAAATTAGGTGGATTCGAATTCATCTCAGTTCATGTATTAGGACAGGTGTGTGGTGAGTGAATGGGTCGAAGCGACTTGTAGCGAACGATTTCTAATCTCGGGTAGGTATACCTGAGGTGAAGTCGGCTGTTCTAATGGATGAACCCTAAAGTGCAATATGAGTTCCGCATAGAGATGTCAGAAACGGTTTCGGGTTTTTCAAAGAATGACGGGTTGCCTCCCGTTAAGCACTGAGTTTTACGCCATCGGCTGGGCGCAATGAGCTCAAGAGGAATGGAGGGTGAAGGATGACTCAGCCAAATCTATATCGGTCATGTCAATGAACGACTTGAGTCTCTGCCCGTTCACGACAAAGGGTTCAGAATCGTGGCTGAGTGGGCTGATTTCAATGGCTCCATTTCCGAAGATTTGTCGGGCTAGGTAGGGTTCGACCCACTTGGATCTTAGCTTTCCTAGGAATAATTTTAGTCGGGCATCAAAAAGTAAAACTTTTTGACCAGGATGAAAGACCTTTCTAGAAATGTGTTTGTCGTGAAAAGCTTTAACCCGTTCTTTGTAAATTCGCGAGTTCTCATACACGTCGTGGCGTAATTCATCGATCTCGCTCATTTGAAGTCTTCTGTGGGTTCTAGCCTTAGAAAGGTCGAGATTACAGGTCTGTACTGCCCAATAGGCTTTATGCTCCAATTCGACGGGGAGGTGACATGCCTTCCCGTACACTAGTCTGAAGGGAGACATTCCTAATTGGGTCTTGTGGGCGGTCCTATAGGCCCACAATGCTTCTGGAAGCCGAGAAGACCAATCTTTTCTATCAAGTCGAACAGTAACCTGAAGGATCTTCTTGATCTCTCGGTTAGATAGCTCAGCTAGACCATTAGTTTGGGGGTGGTAAGGAGTAGAGACTCGATGTGACACCCCGTATTTGGTCATCAGTGACCTGAACTGAGCGTTCGTAAAATGGGTCCCTCCGTCGGAAATTATAGCACGCGGAATCCTGAACCTTGAGAAAATGTTTTGATGGAGGAATTTTATAACGACTTTATGATTGTTGGTTCGGGTCGGAATGGCTTCTATCCACTTGGACACATAGTCAACTGCGAGTAAGATGTATTCGAAGCCATCCGAGGTCGGAAAGGGTCCCATGAAATCAATCCCCCAAATATCAAAAATTTCGCATACCAAGATCGGCTGTAGAGGCATCATGTCTCTATGGCTCATGTTGCCCAGAGTCTGGCAACGGGAACATGCCTTACAGTGATCGTATGCATCCTTGAAAATTGTGGGCCAGTAGAAGCCACACTGGAGGACTTTCGATGCGGTTTTATGTCCAGAAAAATGTCCACCGCATGCCTGGTCATGGCAGAATGAGAGTATGTCTTTGATTTCTACTTCCGTGACGCACCGTCGGATTATCTGATCAGCACCAATGCGGAAAAGATACGGGTCTTCCCATAGGTAATACTTGGCATCGGAACGCAATTTGTCCTTTTTGGCCTTCGACCAATCGGGCGGAATCTGATGTGATGCCAGGTAATTAACTATATCGGCGAACCATGGAAGACTTGTATTGATAGTCAGGAGGTGCTCATCAGGGAAATGTTCTGTAATAGGTCCGGAAGGATCAATAATTTCAGAAGGAAGGCGGGACAAGTGATCAGCTACCACATTGTGCTTTCCTGCCTTGTCGTGAATTTCGAGGTCAAATTCTTGCAATAGCAAGATCCAGCGGATTAGTCGAGGTTTCGCATCCTTCTTGGCAAGGAGATGCCTTACAGCTGTGTGATCCGAGTATACGATAATACGGGAACCCAGAAGGTATGATCTGAATTTTTCCAGGGCAAATACTACAGCCAGCAGCTCTTTCTCAGTAACCGTATAGTTACACTGAGCCTCATCCAGTGTTTTGCTGGCGTAGTAAATGACCACAGGTTTCCCATCAATTTTCTGCCCCAAAACTGCTCCTACAGCGAAGTCAGATGCATCGCACATGATCTCAAAGGGTTGAGACCAATCAGGGGACCGTAGGATTTGGGCTTGGGTGACTCGGTCACGTAGGATCTCAAATGCTCGAGTGCATTCCTTGGAAATTTCGAAATGCACATCCTTGGAGAGAAGATTGGTCAGGGGGCACGCGATTTTGGAGAAATCAGGGATGAATCGACGGTAGAAACCGACGTGCCCCAAAAAAGATCGGATGTCCTTAATCGAGCTAGGCATAGGGAGCTTGGAAATCAGGTTAACCTTAGCTCGATCCACTTGGATGCCTTTCTCTGAGATTAAACGTCCTAGGACAATTCCCTCAGGCACCATGAAATGGCTCTTTTCCCAGGAAAGAACCAAATTCACCTCAATGCACCGCCTGAGTATATGAACCAAGTGTTGGAGGCAATCGTCAAATGATTGTCCAAAAACTGAAAAGTCATCCATGAAGACTTCCATATAATCACCTACCATATCTGAGAATATGGCAAGCATGCACCGCTGAAAAGTTGCAGGTGCATTGCAGAGACCGAACGGCATCCTTCGGAACGCGTACGTCCCGAAGGGGCAGGTGAATGTGGTCTTTTCTTGGTCCTCTGGATGGATTGCCACCTGATTGTAACCGGAGTACCCGTCAAGAAAGCAGAAGAATCTATTTCCCGCTAGTTTCTCGAGGATCTGATCAATAAACGGTAGTGGGAAATGATCCTTCTTCGTGGAGGAATTTAGTCTTCTGTAATCAATGCAGACTCTCCACGAATTAGCTATTCGGGTAGGAATGACTTCCCCGGTTTCAGTCGTGATGATGGTAAGTCCTGCCTTCTTAGGCACCACTTGTGTTGGACTCACCCAACGACTGTCGGAGATCGGGTAGATGATCCCTGCATCTAACCACTTAATGATCTCCTTTTTCATGACCTCCTGTAGGTTAGGGTTTAGGCGTCTTTGCATTTCTCTTGAAGGTCGTGAGCCTTCTTCTATGTAGATTCGATGTGTGCAGTATGAAGGGCTTATACCAGTCAAATCATTTAGAGTCCATCCAATGGCTCTACGATGTTGTTGGAGAACAGAAATCAAACGGAGTTCCTGGTCAGGTGTGAGTCGAGAATTGATAATCACAGGAAACGTCTAATTTGAATCCAAAAAGACGTATTTTAGATGTTCAGGAAGGGGCTTGAGTTCCATGACAGGATTGTCAGCAGCAGCGGGTGGTTCGGGGTTTGTATCGGGAGCAATGGTAAGAGTCATAGGTGTGTCTAGATCATGTCCGCACTCCTCTGTTAGCAGTTTTTGATTCTCTAGTGGTTGATCAGGAATAATCAGGTTGGCCTCTATATGTAGTTCATCAACCACGGCTTCGACATCACAAATTTCCTCTATCACCCCGCAATTAATCCCTTGATGGGCCTTGAAAATGTCAATCTTCAGATTTTGATTCCCAAATTTTAATTCTATCTGGCCCTCTTCGCAGTTTATATTGGCCCTAGCAATGGCCAAAAAGGGTCTCCCTAATATGATTGGTGTGTCCCTTGGGTTCTTAGGTGCATCCATGTCCAGTACTATGAAGTCCACTGGGAAATAAAAATCTCGTACCCTAACAATGACATCCTCGAGTATTTCTTTGGGTGACTTGATGGATCGATCGGCTAATTGCAATGTCACCTCAGTGGGTTTAAGTTCAGATTCTTCAAGGTGGTCAAGGAGGGATGTAGGTATTAAATTTATGGAGGCACCTAGGTCTAGTAGGGCTCTATCAAGTTGGGTTGCACCAATTTTACAAGAAATCAAGGGAGTTCCTGGGTCTTTAGCCTTAGGTGGGAGTTTGCTCAAGATGACAGAGCTGGCTTGCTCTGATAGTACGATTGGGTTCCCATCCTTGGTTCGCGGCTTACGTTTAGGTGTACATATGTCTTTCAAGAACCTTGCGTAAGCCGGTATGTGGCGGATTGCATCCATCAACGGGATGTTTATCTGGACCTGTTCAAAGAGCTTGACAAGATCCTCCTCAGGAGCCACAGGTTTGGTTGTCCTTTTTCCTTTGGTCAAGGCCTCAGGAAATGGGATCCTAGCTGGTTCCTCTAGGATAGGTCCAGGTTCTTGATCTGGGACAGTAGTATCTTGGATGACTACCCTAGGGTCTTGGAGATTATCAGGCTTGGAGTGGTTCGGATAATGTGAGTCTTGTGTTGTTTTACCACTACGTGTTGTTACAGAGTTTAATCCGGCCTGATTTTGGTTTGGGTTAGGTAGGAGGGGTGGCTGCTGCTACAATCCTGCATAAGATGTTGAAGCCTCCATCCCGTCTGGTGATGGAGTAGCAGGGGCCTGATAAATCAAATGTGCGTGGCCTGGATTCAGATTCATAACGTGCCTCTGGGTCGGTACGTTATTTGGGTTGGGCAGAGGTTGCGAAGGAAGGGTGCCAGGTTGGCGGGAATTTGCCATCTGGGCCAGTTGGTTGCGAACCTCTGTGATCTCGTCCTTGTGCTGTTTTTGCATTGCAGCATTCGTCTTTTGAATGTCAGCCAGTGTTTGAAGGATAAGAGTCAGTTGATCCTGATTTTGCCCGGATTGGTAGGTGGGATTAGGCCGAGGCTGAGGCGGCTGATATGGACGAGGAGCTTGTGGACGGGGTTGATATGGTGGTTTTTGAGAATTTCCCGCCCGTTGAAAGTTAGGATGATTTCGCCATCCAGGGTTGTAGGTATTGGAGTATGGGTCATTCTGGATGGCGTTGAGGTCCTTGCAGTTCTGAGGAACCTCAGGAAAGTCAGAATACAAGGGTTCAGAGTTCCCCCAACTCGAATAGAAGGGATCGGAGGTCACTCCGGTCCGAGAGGTAGATGGGGGTGGATATGGGTCCATCCCCTTGGCAGGTTGGTGATAGATGTTTTGCACCGTTTCCCTTGCCAGAGGAGGTCGTGCAAAAGAGTTTTGTGCAGAGGTGGCTTGCTGCAAATGTCGAGTTAGCTCGTCCACCTTCTTTTCTATGATAGAGACCTTGTCCAACCGACTGGCCATCAGTTCCAGGTCGACAGAAGTGGACAGGTCCTGCGTCTCATGTGTCCCTCTTAGATTCGTCGATGCGCGGGCATTCATCCTGTCGAATAAGCCCAAGGAGTCATTGTTTATGGAGTTCTCGCACATGTTTTCGAGAATCTCCCACACCGTGTCCTCGTGTTGGCCCATGATGTTTCCTCCACATGTTGCATTGACGAATAGACGAATATCCTCACGGAGTCCCTGGTAAAAAGACTGGACTTGTTCCCACTTAGGAACTCCGTGATGGGGGCACTTTCGCATGAGATCTAGGAATCGATCCCAAGCTTCGTGAAGAGGTTCTCCCGGTTGTTGAGTGAAATGAGTGATCTGGTGGCGCAAGGCATTCGTCCGGCCAACAGGGAAGAATTTTTTCAAAAATTCTGACTGTAATTCTTCCCATGTGTTGATCGGGCGGGTCTGAGTCTGGTACCAGTGTGCAGCCTTGTCTAAGAGGGAGAATGAAAACATTTTCATGAGTAGGATATCCCGATTTTGTACATCTGACCCGAAGGTCTGGGCCAAATGCTTGAGTTGTTTAATGTGTTGGAATGGATCCTCAGAGTTAAGCCCATGGAACTTCGGTATGGCATGAATCATATTGGGCTTCAGATCAGAATCGGGTCCTCCAATTGGGATTCGTACTCGGGGTTCGATTGCCACCGCAGCAGGATTATAGTGATCTCGCATCATAGGTCACTGCGGTGGGTTTACAAAGTTCTGAAAGAGATCGTTCAAGCATTGAAGTTGGTGTTCAAGGTTATTCTCCTCTTCAATGGGTTGTGCCATGATGGGAGAAGAAGGAGAATCAGGGTCTGAGTCAGATGAAAGATTTATGTGGTGGGGTTGTTGCAAAAACAAGGGCGTCGAGGCTTGGCCTCTATGAGAATGAATTTCTAAAGGAGGTCTTAAAGGTGGTCTTAGGGACCTCCTACCGAACATGCACCGAAAGATGTGATGAGATTAGAAGGTGCTGGACCCAATCAAGACACCCAAGAATTGTTGGGTGACTATAGAGGTTCGGGGCAGATGGACCCCTGGATCAGAAGATCGTCCACCTGAGAAATACCTGGGCAGCCAGAGAGGGAGAGTCCCGCAAAGACCCCTACACGGTAGAGCGTCCGTACGGGTTACAGGGTTTCCCCCACCCAACCTCTCTTGTCACTGCGGTTCCAGGTAAACCAGAATGGGGATCTTGACCTCTTAAGTCTACTTTTTTTTTATTTTAAGATCAAGGTGCTTAATGTTCCACTTGAACTTTTAAGTATTTTGAGTGCAAAAGTGACCTAATATTAAGGTTGGTTGACCCACGGGATCAATTTCACCTCTTGTTCCTTTGAGAGCTTTTAGGTCCTTCCTTTTATGGTTCAAATGGATTATCAGCCTGATTTGCTTAGGGTTCCTCTTGTATAAATCGTTTCAGACACGATTTAGGCACACCTCTTTTTGGAAAGTTTGTTTCTTTGTTTTAGAGAAGATGTGTCTCTAAAAACCCTAGCTTTGCAATCCCTAACTTGGCTCTAGTGGGTCCAATTTAGTTGCCGTAGAAATTAGCACCTAGGGCTCAATCAAGAAAGTTTTAGTCCTAGTTGCCTTAGTTGGATGAACAGATAAAAATATGTTGAAATGAAAATCAGGCAACTTGATGAGTTACTAAATATGAAACAGGTAGACCTAAGTTGATTTCCCTCTTTTTTTTCCTTTCTTAGATTGTGAGAGGGTTAAGAGAGAGGGCTTATGGAGATTACCTGTTCCTTGGAGAGTCTGTTGTGCAGTTGCTATTCTTTCCTTTTTTTTTGCTTTCCCTGATTGAACACAACAAAAGAGAGAAGTTAAGTCGGATATTAGATAGAAAAGTTGTACTCAAAAGTTTTAAAAGTGCCCGTTGCTCCCTGGCAACGGCGCCAAAATGTTGTCGAGGTTTTTGTGCGGGTTTAAAGGATGTCACGTTGTAGTATAACCGACAAAACGTCTAAACAAATATAAAGAATTTTATTACTTGAAGACCGGAGTATCCGAGGTCGAACACGGGGAGCAATCTCAGTACTTTGTAAAACCAAAGAATACAACTGTTTAAATGCAAATAGGACTCATTCAACGAGAGAATTTAAAAAAAGGGATTTGGAAAAAAAATAGAATTAGACGTCTGATTTGTGTGTCAGACATCTTAAATGTGATCTCTCTTTCTCTCTTCTTCTTCGTGGCTCTTCTCCCTTCTTTGCTTCTGGTATCTTTCCTTCTTCTCCTGTCTTGCCTTTCTTCTTTCTTCTTCTTCTTCTTCTTCTTCTTTTTCTTCTGCTCTCGTTGCAGTCTTCCCTTGTCTTCTTCTTCGTTCTTCTCTCTCTTCTACCTTGTCTTCCTTCTTCTTCTCTGCGAAGAATTCTCCTTTCATTGCTACACAACCTCTTCTTTCTTCTCTCCCTGTTCTGCAGCCACTAAGTGTTCGTTGCCTGGGACAGTTCTACCTTCCTGCACACACCACATAGTAGCAAAAACCTACCCCCGTCCCTCTACCCAAGCGTCTCTCTCTCTCTCTGAAGCAATGCACTCATGGACGCTCTCCCAGAGCCACACGGATAGTCGGGTCGGGTTCGCACCCGGGACCAGGAGCACCGGCAAGTGGTGATGCGCGAGGAGTGCGTAGGTCTAGGTTCGGTCGGGTCAGCCAGATCCGTGAGGTCAAGCCGCGGACGAGGCGTGTGAGGGCAGTGAGGGACCTCACCCCTGTGCTTTCGGAGGCAACCGGCTTAAAGCACAAATACAATTTATAGCGTACCTGAGTGCTGCAATCCCACGATGTGGGACTAAAGGTGCCGCCCTGATTTCACGTGCGCCCGCAGACTCTCGTATGCAATTGCCCAAGCTATTGACTCTGCTGGCGCTACTGGCTGGCCTTGGTTGCTTTGCGACACTTGCGAGAATTTGCTGCACTTGCCGCTTGGGAAGCCTGACACCTGCTGCTGCTCCAAGCTCTCTGCTGCTTCGGCTGTTAATGGCGGCTGGGGCTTACACCTGACATCCAACAGAATGGCCTATTGGCCCAATCAGAATAGCTGGAAACCTTCTCCGCAGCACGGCGAAGGCGATGGGTGATGCTGCATGTTGCCGGTCGGCCTAGGCGTGCGTGCCTAGGTCAACCTATGGCCGGAGATGGTGGGTTGGTCGGGGGGTGCTTGTGGAGGTCTGGAGTGGCAGTGATGGGGTGGAATGGGTTCCTGGTGGTGAGGCGGAGCTCTCAAGGTGGTTGGCGAGCCGTGTGGAGTGGCGGAGTGGTGTGGGTGGCTCGCCGGAGTGAGGTCGGAGGCGAGGAAGATGGAGGCGGTTAGGTACTGTCGAGGGGTAATCAAGTAAAATAGTTGGGGGAAAAGAGAGAGGAGAGGATGGAGAACGTATCTGTGGTTGTCTGGAAGGAAGGAAGGCGGCTGAGAGGACGGCTCGTAACTGCCGTCGTCGGGGAAGAAAGACCCTGAGGGAGGAAGCGGCGATGAAGACGAGGTCAGAAGCGCGCGTGCGGGGTACAGCGCGTCGCGGGAGGAAGCGGCAGAGAGGACTCTGCTACTGGTATGGCAACAGAGCGACGAGAAGGAGGGGAGGAGGTCACTGGAGCTTGTGGGTTGTTTGGCCGGAGATGGGAGAGGGAGGAATTTGGAAGGGATCTCCGTCAAAATCAAGCTTGCCTCCTGCGGCAGGGTCTGGGGTGTCTTTTATAGGTGCTGGCTGCATCTACCAGCGCGTGGAGACCACGCAATTAGGTCTGCCGACTCGCCGGAGTTGGAAGGAAGGTGGATACCCGAATCTCTCGTGCGTTCGCACGAGAGATTGGGTTCACACCAGCGATTGTAATTGGCTTTATAAGGAAGGGAATTCCTCAGAGAATCCTCCTTCCATTTCTGGGAGGGAATCTCTGAGGGATTAGAGAGCAATCTCTCTCGAAACTTCGCCGGAGCTCGGTTCTGCCCTAGCAATGGCGGCAGGACCGGTTTGCGAAGGAGGCGAAGAACCTAGGGGGCTCTCTGCAAAGGTATTCAAAAGATAGGGACCAATTTGTGATTTGGGTGTACTAAATTGCAAAGTAGGTCAAGATGACCTCTCCTTAGGTCCAAATTTCGGTACAAACCTAATTTGGACCTAAGGAATCTAATTTTGAAGTTGGATTTTAGGTTTGACCTCGTTTGACTGGACAGTTTGCGTAAAAACCCAAATTAGGTTAATTGAAGAGCTAGGACCCGAATCTAGGTCAAACTAGGTTCCAAAGGCCAAATTAAGTGTTCTAAACCCTAGAGGATGTTTTTCCATGATTTGTAGAGGGTTTACTTGCTTTTTTTTCTGACCGGAACCTTGTTAATTTAAGAGGGTCTGTTTTAGGGTTACCAAGTGTCATTTAGTTCCTAGATTGCACATGAACCCATTTCTGATTAACTCAACCCACTTTTTATCTTATTTGGACCATTTGACCTCTGTTTGCTTCTGAGAAATCCCATTTATGTACTGCAATGGTAAAATTGCAGTTTTAACCTTTATTTCATGTTTTCTTCTCAGAGCACTTATTCCTTCAGTTAGGCCTTCTTCCAGGTTATGTAGGAGCTTTTATCTTCTTGATTGGGTCAAAATGAGCTAGTTATGGCCCATGATGAGGCTCTCATCAGTGTTGCAAGTTGGAGGAGGGTTTTATGGGGAGGGTTATCCCTTAGGTGTAGGTGGTTGTCACCACTTTTGGTGGTGTAGGTTGGGTGTGAGTGCGTGGATATGTGTGTGTGTTGTGTTTGAATTTTGTAGGCTAGGTTGTGGGGGTTTAGGTGGATTTAGGATGGGTCAACCTAGCCTAGGTGGTGGTGAGGTCTATTAAGTCTAATTGGGTGGTGGATGAACCCAATTAGGTATAGGTTGGTCTTATTAGTACTGAGTGAACCTAATTTGATCTAGGCAATCCTAATTGACTCTAAGTGAGAGAAATTAGATATTAGTTAACCTAGTGGACTCAGGAAGAGTCAAATTGAGTTGCCTCTGACCTAATTGGAAGCCTAACAAAACAATAGGGATACAAATTGTGAAATTGGGTTATAGGGTGGTTGATTAGGATAGTGGATTGTAGGGATAGGGTCATGCATAGTGTTCTCCACATTTTGGGTTATAGGATTAGGTCAACTAAGTTGTAGATGGTTATAGGTTATGGTTTGGTTATCCTAGGGTTTTGGGACTGGGATAAGGTTGTCCTCCTCTCTTCTTGATTATGTTTCATTCTCTCTCTCTCTCTTTCTCCTGTCTTCTACTCTTTATTCCATGCTTTCTATTCTTTTCTTTGACCATCAGCAGTCTTCTCTGCTTCACTTTATCCTATGTCCACGTCAGGGTCATCACCTGATCTTTTTATTGCTTGCAAATATGAATAAATTATGAAATGCACGATAATCTATCGTTATTCAATGTACAGCTAAACAAAGTAATGCAATGCATGATATGTTGAATATGAATGCAATATGTACAATGTAGCTAGGTTTCTAAAATTATTTAGGTTAATTAAGTCTTAAAATAGCTCTTAATATGCAATATGAATGCTAATAAGTATTTATTAGGTTAACATACAATGTAGGTAGGTTTCTATGAATGCAATATGTTATTTAGGTTAATATTATTTAGGTTAATATGCTATGATTGGGCACTCATCATAGCTCTTAATTCACTTAAAACAGCTAGTTTACCTAGTTAATTAGTATTAAATATCATATAAATAGGGTTAAGTGCGTATATAGCTAATTATAGGCATGAGCTAAAAATACCTATTAATTAAGCCTTTTTATTACAAAGAAAATACATTATTTATTTAAGTTAAAATAAAGGGCTCAAAATCATAAATTAAATTATTTAAAACCTTGTTAATTAAGTTGATGTTTAATTAAGGTTAAGATTAACATTTAAAAGCCCTATATTAAGCTCTAATTTATATAAAAAATATTGGGACAAAATTCAACTTGACCACATAATTGAGTTACATAACGTTCATATAATCTTATATAAAAAGTTGGTAGAAAAATAAATTACTTTGCACCACTAGATTAGGCATTTGTATTTTAGTCCCTATGAAATTTTCATTTTAGTCCTTGTAAAGATCATTGTCTTCCTCAGAGCTGACGACTGTCCACTGTCCATTCTTCTCCTTCGACGACGTTCAATCGCATGGCCAACCTTAATTTCCTTGCATCGCAAGTTTTCCCTTAACTTCTTCAATCCAACGACTTTGATTAGTCGGCCATCACTCCATCTGATGTGCATGCATTGCCATCGTCAAAGAAGACAATGGTCATTTTCTTGAACCTAGACATATCTACGGCCACATACATCACCTCTAGACCTCCCCGCTAGCTATAAATAGCCCCTCAGACCTTCAGATCCAGCTATCAAGAGCCCTTTCCACCTTCCCCATCTGAGCTTCGATCTCAACTATTCTTCCACACCTTCGATGTCTTCCCAACTATTTTTGAGCTCACTCCAACTGAGTGATTGCCACTCTCAGCTCCTCTTCCTTAGCTTGTCCCTTGCCACCAGCACCGTTGAACCACACCTTCTTCCTTTCTCTACTTCAATTAGTCGAAGCTCTTCTCTCACCTCCACTCTTTCTCTCTATCTCTAGCGAGCAATCAATAGAGCCCTTCTCACCATTTCTTCTAGGTAAAGCTTCCATGCTTCTCACTTCCTTCTGTAGTGTAATTTTAGCTCTTTAATTCATAGATTTAGTGTAACTATTTGATTCTTCACTTCCTTCTCCATTGTTTGAGTCCTTCTACCACACAAGTGAATCACTATTCACATTCTTAACCTTTCCACGATCATCCTCCAATTTTTCTTCCTCGATTTCATTCATCCTATGCAATATGCCCAATTTCCACATTCATTGGAGCTTAGCCTTGTCTTCGGCATGCTCTACCATCTAATCCATGTTGGAACGTAGTTCCACTTTCTTCTAAGTTTTGGTGTTAACAAAACCATTTTTATTCTAATAAGTTTTTGTGAGTGAAATTAACAGGCTCTTGGAATGGTATGGCTTGGAGGTTGATGGAGATGTTGATGGCTACTTTGAAGATTTGATGATGAAGACATCTTTAAAGTCTTTGTTAGAATTTTAGTGTCTTAGAATTTGTATGTCACCTAACAAAACAAAAGCATATAGGGTTAAAAGTAGTTAGAGATAATTAGGCCTCAAATTTGCAGCAAAGGTTCATTTTCAAAAACCTAAAATCATTTTGGAATGGAATTAGAATCGATTAGTTTTGATAGTCCCTAAATCTTGGCTTAACAAATTAATAAGAAGGTACTTGTTGTAAGTATCAGTACTATTCATAAGTACTAGTATATGCAGGGCATAGGTTTGAGTTCTAAACTCAAACTATGAATAACAAGTACCGGTACCTATCATGACTATCGATATATGGTGCTCATAGTTGAGAGTTTTTCCTGTGGATTGAATGAATACTAGAGGGGAGGGGTGAATAGTATCGCTTCTTGAAAAAGTAAAAGATAGAAACAAATTCACAACAAATTCAAGCACAATTTACAGCAGGATTTAGAGTGGAAGCCCTTCTCGAGTAAAAGCCACTACCTAAGCCTCTCAGCTTAGGATTTTCTGGACTAGTCAAGGCTAGTCAATCCACTATAGTACCACTTGAACGAGGGTGGCACAACCTCTTTACAACCACTTCTCTTTTTATCCTGAAAAAAGAAACAACAACAACAACACGGATCTTTCCAACACCTTGGAATCCATTAATCAAAAACAACAAAGTTGAATAACAAATATATCTATGGAACCTCAATAAAAGATCAAACCAGGATTTCGGTAGAGGTTCGAAATGACATGCTTTTGAAAGACGTGAATAGCGAAGCGTAGAACACTTGAAAGAAGTACGAGAAGCTTTGATTTTAGAGAGTATTTCTATTGAATAGTTATGTTTTGAAAGAGCTACGTACTACCTCTACTTATACTAAAAAGTTGTCCTAAAAAAGTTAGATTGGTCGATCAATTAAGGTGTATTGGTCGATTGAGAAACTATTTGGTTGATCAATTAAGTTATTTGATCAATCACTAGTTGGTCAATTAATTAGCTTGGTTGGTCAATCAATAGGATTTTAATCAACATCCTAAAAAGGATTGGTTTGATTGATTAACAAACTTGGTTGGTCGATCAATCGATTTTGGTCGATCAAGAGGGAATATTGGTTGATCAATAACCCTAAAAGTTGATTTTCAAAGAACCACAAAAAAATGTTTGATTGTTTTATTTTTGAGGTTCCTTACAATGATATCCAAGACTCAAAAAAGGAAAAGGACACAAATCAGCAACCATCTGAACTTGATCCAAAAGAGAAGCTTTAATCTGAGATGGTCCTGAAATATTAGTGTAGCAATAAACATAATTTTGGTGCATCAAAACAGAGGTGCTTACATCCTCCCTCTTTTTGATGACAACCAAATTATAATTATGAAATTTAAATAGTTATGCATAATATCTCCCCCTTTTTGTTTCAGCAAAAAGTAAAACATGCTACTATGTTTTTCACTTAAATCCCCCTTAAGCATGTAAGTACAGCAAGATTAATTTAAACATGCGTTAACGAAGAGAGTAGCATTGAATTGAGAGAGATAACATTCATGCATATATCAAGAGTCTAGATAAACAGTGCATAAAAATAAAACTGTTCGGGGAAAAATTAAGTTTTACATGACAAAAAAAACTAGGTAAAGATAAATCTAATCGTTTAATGATGCAATGAAGACATCTAATGTGCTCTGAAGATCTGTGTCCAACTCATGATACAGTGAATCTGATCACTTGGAAGAGGCAGGTTGACCAAGACATAGGCAGCATTGAGTTGACAATCTGGGTGTTGGCTGCCTAAATGTCCTACGAGGTGGTGTAACCTACTAATCTGCTGGTGCTACTGCTAAGGTAGTAGGTGGAGGAGGAGGAGGTGCTACTGAGGATGGAGGCATGGTAGTAGATCGGTGAGGTCAAGGAGGTCGGTGAAGCTGCCTCTAAATGTCATGAACAAACTCTCTAAGTCCATCCAAGAACAGACTATAAGCATTCAGGAAGTCTAATACCTGATGCCCATGGCGCATCATTGTCAAATCTATCTCCCTCTACAGATGCATCATGAAGGAGATACCATTTGTCACATCCTGAATACTCACAAAAATCCCTGCTTGAGAGAATTCTATCAAGGAGGCTCTAGTCTTGGTCGTAGAAGGATGGAGATGGTTACACTGGAGGAAGACATGTCACTATAAAGTGCTCGTAAGGTGAGAAAGGAGGAGGAACTGCTGATGGTTCCTGCTGCTGCTACTACTGCTGCTCCTAGGATGCTTCCTCACCACGAGCTCCCTATGCTTGCTCCATCTTCGTATAAGTGAGCTTATCAAAAATGGAGACTCTAGTGATAAATTGTTTATGATTTATATCCATGGGAACACTGAAATGTTGGATGATATGGGAGAGAAGTGTCCTAAACTGGAAGGAGCTAGTGGCTGGCTTGCTCATGAGATACAGAATCAAGTGGTTCCAGTTGAACCACTCGTTCTTAAGGAATGCATAAAGGGTGATGAGCATAATACCAGGGCAGTTTTCAAACAACGCAAATTTTGACATGAAATTCCATAAAAAGACTATTAAAAAATCTAGGTAGATGACAAAAATAGGGTGACTTGGCTGGACGACCCAAGTGAAAATGAGAGGGAGTGCGCAGGGTCTCCCTAATGGCATTTGTCTGTGTCTGTTGGTGTAGCTCAAGAAAAGTGGGACCAACAGATGGACATCCAAGAATCTCATAAAGGACATCTTCATTAACCACAACCTCTATACCATAGACATTCAAGGTCAACTCAATGTTGAAACCCTCACCTATTATTTTTAGATTGACATAAAATAAGTGACAGGCCATAGGGTCAACACCGGGTATGCGGCTGTTCGTGGAACCCATGTAAAAGATCCACTCAAAAAGACATAAAATTTGTTGCTAAGAAAATTTTTCGTGGATCCCAGGGAATATAGACTCAAAGTATGCAAAGTCGAAGGGTCTATCAACATGAGGTGAAAATTTTGCGAATAGAGAAAAACAGTCACGTGTAGCCTCAGTGATGAAGAAATGATCAAAAGTGTCATCATGATGAGATGAAGAGGATGTATGTGCATGTTTGAAGCCATTCAGATTTCTGAAAAACATGTTGGTCGATCAAAAATGAACCAGTTGATGTTCTGGAAAAACCAACTTTTGGTCGATCAACCAAGGAATTTGGTCAACCAAAAGCAGTCAGACTCGACAAAAATGAGATTGGAATGGAAGTTTTGTTCACTTATACTAGATTTCACAAGTAATCATATAGGAAAGCAAGAAAACATTAGACCACAACATAGCACTTCTAATACTTAAGTAAATATCAAACAAGGGATGGATGTCACTAAGTTTTAGAGTGTACTGAGACCAATCAAGGATTGATCGATAAGAGGAGGTTGGTGTGGAGAGCAGCTAGAGGTTGCAAGTGCACAGAGGACATGTGATGATGGTGTAGCGTCGTTGCGACGGTAGTCAGAGATGGTGAGTTGGTCGATCAAGGTCACCAGTGGAGAGGTTGGGTCAGATGGGTGTTTTGGTTGTGTGTTGGAGAGTATGTGGGGACTAATAGGTTGGGTAAGGTACTAAAAAGAATAGGTTTGAAGGAAAAAACCATGTGTTTTTATAGAAAATGTGTTTAGTAAAAAGGTAAGATCATTTTAGGAGGCCAATCATGGTTACCAAAGATGTTGGAATAGATTTGGAGCAAGATTTGAGGTAAAAAGATCACAATCTCGAAAACTGAAATGCCTAGTTTTGGTTGAACAAAACTTATTTTTGGTCAATCAAAACTCGAAATTATCGATCAAATATGTTAATTGGTCGATCAGAGTTTGAACGATTGGAGGGAAAATTCCCGCCTGATCGAATTTTTACATGATTTGTAATATGTGGGTTTTATAAATCATTGTAATGCATAAAAATCAATTTGCTTTTAAAATTTGTAACTTAGATAGTTGTGGTATCTAGGGTCATCCAAGGAGGCCAAATTGTTAATCACATGAGTGGTTCTTTCTCTCGCCTCTCAAATCCGCACTTTCTTTTTGTGATTTTGATTTTGTTGTTTTTATATTTTTCAAAACAATCAGGCTTGAGATATGCGAAGACAAAATTATGCTACAACTACACCTATCACTAAACCTAGGTGACAAGAATAGAGTTCTCTCTTCTAAGATCACCCTAGGCAAGTGCACCTAGGGTAATTGAAGAGGAGAGTGTGGTGTGCACTACACTAGCATAACATGAAAAACACAATAAGATAAGGACACGAAATTAGAAGGCAATTATGACTTGAATTACTAGCAAAGTCAATTACAAGTAGCAAATGCTTCTAAAAGAAAAAGAGAAACTAAACTAGCTAATACAAGATAAATGAAGATAAAGAAGAAGATGAATCCTTTGTAGAAGTTTACGAGAGCCCTTGCTCCAAGTGCAGACACCCCACACTTGAAAGGAATTCTTCCTTAGCTTCGTCTTGTAGTTGTCCTCCTCCAGGCAATCTCTCCTCATGGTGGGTGTCAACCACCTCAAGTCTCCTCCTCTTGCCTGGTTGTCCCTATAAAGTGAAGATCTCCTCCTCGTTGGCATGGGTAAGGGAAAAGAGGGAGAGGAAGAAGGCACCAAGGAGGCAGGTAGGTTGCCCCCTTGATCTTCTTCCCTCCTTAGCTTGGAGATGGCGTGGAAGAATGGTGAATGTAACTAAGGGAGAAGATGGGTTTTTGGTGGTAATTGTGGTTGGTATATATAGAGGTGGAGAGGGGGGTTAGTTGGCATGGACATGAGGAGGGCAAGGATTAAGTCTGGTAGGTGGTTGTGGTGGTTATGGGGATCCTAGGGTGAAAGATGGTTGGCGCCAAGTAGGGGGGTGTGTAGGTGGTGGTTATGGCCATGGAGGGGCACCTAAAGGTGGCACCAAGCATGGAGAGATGCCTTGGTTTTGGTGCCACCATGGGGATTTCTAGAAGGGGGGTTAGGTGGATGGTAGAGATGGGCTTAAGGGAAGATGCGTGGTGGAGATGAAGGGGGTTTTGGACGGAAAAAGTGGTGCCAACTATGGGGCATTTATAGGTGGTTTTGGTGCCACTTTGCGGTGTCTTTTGGAGGTGGTGGTTGGGTGAAGAGATGGCTTGGGTTGGCGCCAAGGTGGAGTAGGTAGCTTTGGTGGAGTTAGGGTTAGGGTTATTTGGTGGAGCTATTTAGGTAGGGTTTTAGGGTTAGGTGTTGGTGACAAGGAGGTGACTAACTAAACTAAGCTAGCTTAGCTAGTAGGGAGTAGGGTTGGAGGCATTTGGTGCTAGGGTTTTGAGGGAGAAGCGCTGGAGGTAGTCATCTTGAGCTGCACTGGAGTTGGTGGCTACTGAAGAGAGCTGCAAGGAACTACCATAGCTGGCTTAGCTTGCTAGTCCTTTTCTAACTGCTAAGCCAAGATAAGATGAGCTGGCTTTTGCTGATGTAAGCTTAGGAGAGCTTGGTTTGATATTCTCGTGGAGGACCTAGCCAGCTAGAGTAGCTAAGGTAGCTTAGCTGAACTAAGTTAAGCTAAGTGGAGTCCCCGAGAGCTGGACTTGAGTTAGCCTCAGTTGGTTAAGGTCTTCTTCAGCTGACCAGGTCTAGCTAGTTGATGGCAGTATCTAGTCCTAGTTAGGTTGAACTTCCAGTGAACTCTTCTGAGCTGGAAGAGCTGGAATAGAGCTGGGATCAACTATCTTTAGCTAGTTTGAGCTACCATCCAATTGAGGTGAGCTGAATGGAGCTAAGGTGAACTAGTTAGAGCTACCATTCAGCTGAGATGAGCTGAATGGAGATAAGGGTGAGTTGATCCCACTAGACGAAGCTGGGATCCTGTTGGGATGAGTTGGATCTAGCTGGGATTCAGTTGAAATGAGTTGGATCTAGCTGGGATACAGCTGATACGAGCTTCTTCTTCATCTTCTGCCTTCCTGAGTGCCAAGATATGTTGGATCTGACATTCTACCTAATCTTGACACTCAGATAAATGCATCAAAAATACATTAAAATGTAATGCAAGCCTATCCTAGGTAAATGCCTAAATGTAGCCTAAAAACCCATTTACGGAATTAAAACCCTAAAAGCTAGGTTAGTTTTGGAGCATAAAACTGGCGTTTATCACACCCCCATGCTTATCTTTTGCTAGTCTCTTAGCAAAACTATTTTTAGAAAACTGATTTTATGGGAAAGATTAATTTTTTTTACTTTTGAGGAAAGAAAGACTACAGGACCTTTGATGATTGAAAAACTTAAAAGGCATGGGATTTGTTAAAGATAAAACCTTGGGATTCAACTTTGAATCCAAGAGTTAGAAGAATTGGGATCATTGTATCTTTAAAAAAATTCATAAATCAAGTCATTGTTAATTCAAATGACCCGAAATTTTTGTAGTTAGCATTTATCTAGCTCTTGAATCCACTTCGAAACATGCATCAACTTTTAAAACCTTGTGTCTGTGCTTGTGAATGCTAAGTTTTATGAGGTCATGTTTTTGGTTTAAAACTTTCTTTTTTTTGAAACTCCCCCATGCTTATTCTTGTCTTAATCCAACAATAGATGTGTCAGGATTATCATTCCCATCACCAATCCTCAAGGGGGCTCTAGTGCTAGCACTTTGCGATAGTACTGATGGGAACACCATCATGAGCCCTAATTAGCTCATTCTGACCTAGAAAAGAGAACAAAAGCTCCTACATAACCAAATGAAGGGCCTAATTCAAGGAATAACTATTTTGAGAGAGAAACAAGAAACAAAGGGTAAAGCTTCAATTTTACCATTGCAGTGCAATAAAGGGATTTCTAAGGGGCTAAACATAGTTCAATTAGTTTTAACATGATAAAAAGTAGGTCAGTTCAATCAAAAAAGGGTTAATGTGCAATTTGGTAATTAAATGACTTCTAGTAACCCTAAAACTGACCCACTTAATTCAATAAAGTTCTGGTCAGGATAAAATTCATGTAAACCCTCCAGAATTCATGGAAAAATATCCTTTAGGGTTTAAAACCTTCAATTTGGCCTTTGGAACCTATTTTGACCTAAATTGGGGTCCTAGTCAATTATTTACCCTAAATTAGGTTTTTATGTAAAATGCCCAGTCAAATGTGGTCATACCTAAAATACAACTTCACCATTGGATTACTTAGGTCAAAAATTAGATTTTTACCAAAATTTGGACGTAAGGGGAGTTCACCTTGACCCACTTTGCAAAATAGTCCAACCCAATTACATTTAGACCCCTAGCTTTTGAAAACCATTACAAAGACCACCCTAGCTTCCTCGCCATTCTTTGCAATTAGGTCCCTCTACCATTACAATGGAGAAGTCCTACTCTGGCAAGGATTCGAGGAGGATTTCTCCTTGATTCCTCAGAGACTCCCTCTCAAATTTGAAAGGGAGATTCTCTAAGGAATTTCTGATCGTGTGAACCAAATCCTAAGCCCTGATTATCACCCAATCTCTCATGCGAACGCATGAGAGATTTGCGTATCTCTCACAATCCTACTCTGACGAGGATACCCGTGCTTGGAAGCTTGTCTTCCAAGCACAAGGCCCTCTGCTAGAGGCTATTTAAAGGTCCCCTAGTTCGACCGTCCATTCTTAGCTTAGTTTGGCTAGAGACAACCCTCCAATTTCGTCTCTTCTCCTCCGGCCGAACATCCAACGAGCTCTGGTGGCATATTCTTCCTCTTCTAGTCACTCTGCCATAATACCAGTGGCAGAGTTATCTCCACCTCCTTCATCCGCGTCGCACCATACCTATGCATGCACCTGCATCCTCTTCGTCGTCGCTGTTACCCCTCTAGTGGATCTTCATCTCTAGCGGCGGCAGGTACGTGCCATCCGCCATCCTCTCTCCCTCCATCTGTGAACTAGGTTAAATACTTTCCTCTTCCTCCACTCTTTATTTTCCCTCTCTTTATTTCTGTTTCCACCCCTCGACAACCTTAGACCACCACCATCGTCTCCACCTCCGACAGACCACTGGCGAGGTGCCTCCATCACTTCCACACACCCATCCACCTCGCCCTCAGAAGCTCTGCCACCTTCCATTGATCAATTCCCCCTTCTCCATTAACTACCACAACCTTCGTTCACTCCCCCAGACCAAACCCACCTTCACAGCCACAGACCGACCTAGGCACACACGCCTAGGCCGGCCCGCACCATGCCACCCACCGAGACATCTTCACCGTGCCACGGTGAAGCCTCCTGCATATTCTACTGAGGCCATGAGGCTGTGTTGTTTGAGAATAGGTTTGACCTTTGCTGCCATTGGAGTAGACGTGAAGGAGCCTGCAACCTTCGTTCCAGGTAGCCGCACCCCAAGTCCTAGGTTTAGGTGACGCGGAATTGTATCACGCACCCATTCAACCAGTGATTGGCTTTGAGAGAGCATTGCAGCTGCGGCAATTGAGCAAGGCACCTCCTACGGGTACACATGAAACTGGTGGGACTTTTAGTCCCACCTCGGCAACTTTAGAAGAGGTGGAGCGGTATGGTTGAATTTGTTTCAAGGACTTATCACCTCCTGACACGAGGTGAGGTCCCTCTCACCTATCCACGCCTCGTCCATGCCCAAGCTACGCGGACCTGGTTGCCTAACCCAATAACCCATTGATGAGAACATCATCTTGAGCCCTAACTAGCTCATTTTAACGTAAGAAAGAGAATAAAAGCTCCTACATAACCTAGAGAAGGGCCTAATTCAAGGAAGAACCGTTCTACGAAGAAAACATAAAACAAAAGGTAAAACTGTAATTTTACCATTACAGTACATCAATGGGATTTCTTAAGGGATAAACATAGGTCAAATGGTCTTAAGAAGATAAAAAGTGGGTTGGTTCAATCAGAAATGGGTTCATGTGCAATTTAAGAATTAAATAACATCTTGTAACCCTAAAACAAACCTGCTTAATTCAACAAGGTTTTGGTCAGGATAGAAATCAACTAAACCATCTAAAATTCATGGAAAAATATCCCCTATGGTTTAGAACCTTCAATTTGGCCTTTGGAACCTATTTTGACCTAAGTAAGGGTCCTAGTTAGATATTTAACCTAATTTGGGTTTTTGTGTAAAATGTCCAGTCAAACGTGGTCAAACCTAAAATCAAACTTCACCATTAGATTCTTTAGGTCCAAATTAGGTTTGTACCAAATTTGAACCTAAGGGGAGGTCACCTTGACCTACTTTGCAAAATAGTCCACCCAATTACATTTTGACCCCTAGCTTTTGAAAATCATTGCGCATACCTCCCTATCTTCCTCACCAACCTTTGCAATTAGGTCCCTCTACCATTAAAGTGGAGGAATCCTACTCCTGCAAGGATCCAAGGAGGATTTCTCCCTGATTCCTCAGAGATCTCCTCTCAAATTTGGAAGGGAGATTCACTGAGGAATTCCCTTTCATCTGAACACAATCAAATGTCGTGATTTGCACCCAATCTCTTGTGCAAACGCTCGAGATATTTGGGTCTCTCACTGATTCCTTCTCCTGCGGGGACTCTTTCGCTTGGAAGCTTGCCTTCCAAGCACAAGGGCCTCTGCTAGCACTTATAAAGAGACCCCCTGATTCGGCCACTCCTATTCAGCTTGGCTTGGCTGAAGAACCACCTCCAATTTCTTCCATTCTCCTTCGGCCAAGTGTCTAGTAGGCTCTAGCGATTCTTCCTCCTCCTTCCACAATACCAATGGTAAAGATGTCTTCACCACCTTCCTCCACGTCACGCCATACCTGTGCATGTGCCTCCAGCCCCTTCATCGTCGCCGTTCTCCCTCCATTGGAAGCTTTCTTCTCCGGTAGCAGCCGGTACGGCCAGCCACTCTCCTATCCCCCTTCATCCACTTAGTTAGGTTAGAACTCTTTCTATCCTATAGATTACCTACCAGGAGGGGGTGACGTAATAAATTGTAGAATATAATATAAACAATCTCACAAAAAATTCAATCACACAATGTACACAATAATTTTTAGGTGGAAACCCAAACCGGGTGAAAACCACCACCTAACCCTCTCGAGTTAGGATTTTCCGATCAACCAAGTTGATCAAATCCACTAACCGAATCACTTAAACGAGGGTGATTCAACCTCAATTACAACCATGCTACTTTATACGAGGGTAGCGTACCTCAAACCCCTTCTCTTCACGAGAAGGATTTTGTCTCACGAAGGAGACGGGAATTCGCAAAGCGAATACCCAACCAAATAACAAAGATAAATGACAACAATCCTATAGAGCCAACAAAGTAATTTAAACCTAGCTTCTATAGGAATTAGGAAACTCCCCTTTGCAAGGAGTGCGTCGGATCGATGACCCGGGTGCGTGAGCCACGCGACGGCGCAACGTCGCTATCGTGCACTACGGTGGGAGAGCGGGTGCGCGAAGGCTTGATGCTCTCAAGATGTAGAGCTTGAGCTTGGAGAGCAAGAGCTTCTTTTTGGACACAAAAGAGTGGAAAGTATGTTGCTTGGGTGTGTCTTGTGTGTTTTGTGTGTCTCTAGGTGTGTCTTGGTGTGCAAGAGGTTCCTCTATATTTATAGAGGCCTTAGGAAGGCTTTGGAAGGCTTAGGAAAGCTTCCATAGCCATTGGGAGCAAAGACCAAGAGAATCAGGCCGAAATCAGGAACAATGATTGCACTGACAGGGTTATCAGACGTCTGATCCTGGCATCAGACGTCTGGAAGATCACTTTAATACGTCTGGGAACAACATCAGATGTCTGATTTTAGGCGGGTTTCCTCCTAACTTGGATCAGATCTAAACAGGGTTCTAGCGCAAGTCCATCAGACGACATACAGGACGTCTGGCACTATGTCTAGACGTCTGGAAACCTACTTTTTCGTGGGAATGGATTTTCAAGAGACTGCAATGGCTAGAAAATCTCTGAGAAGAGATTTTGGGTCAGTGTTGAACTTATTACGAAGCTACGCTAACGTGTTCGGTTTTGGAAAACCCGTCGTTGTAGTTTGAAAGCAAAGGATTCGTGTTCAACAAATAAAATTTATACCGAAATTAAAATTCCGGGTCGAACACAGGGAGGCGAACGTTTGATTTAAAAACTTCGCGTTTCTTTTTATTTTGTCACAAAGAAATTCAATTTAAACTATCTAAGTATCTACAACAAATAAAAGAGAGAGAGGGAGTAAGAGAGAGAGAAGGAATACTATACATGGAAATCAAAATGAGATGTAGAATAGACAATGAATTTATCATAAAAGAGTTCTTTCGTTACAACTAGAAAACATAAAACAATTACTCTAGAAAGCATTAAAAGAATGGAGGGAGAAATATCCTCCTCGACGATCGCTCGGAGGACGAATAGACTACTCTAGAAAGCAGTAAATATATACTAGAAAGCAGTAAAAAGAATAGGGAGAGAGAATCCTCCTCGACGGTCGCTTGGAGGACGAGCCGGACGGGACGACGCCTGGACGAAGGAGAACGAAGCGAGACGAAGGAGAACGAAGCAGAAGAACGGGAACGAAGCAGCACGCCGTCGTCGTCGCGGGATCCACTTCCGAAGGGGGACGAAAATTTGGACTTTATCTCGCGAGAAGCATCCCGGGTGTGGGACAAGCTTCTCTTGAGCTTTGGAGAGGTAGAGAGGAGAAGGAAGGGATGAAAATTTCGTATGGAGGGGGTCTCCTTTTATAGTTGCAAGGAGTGGGGGCAAAATGGACATTACATCTTCAAAATAATAAATAAGGGGTCTTTAGTGACGGATAAAACTGTCGCTAAAGCCCTCAACGTGGGCGTAGCCTCCGTGCCCACGCGCACCCGCTCGGCTGCCCGCGCGTAACGCCTACGCACGTCGCTTGATTTTCAGCCGTCCGATCGCGAGATCGGACGGCTTAGATCGCGTCCGCGCCTGCTGCGTAGCGCGCCCGCCCGCGTGCGATCGCGCGTTACGCCCGGCGTCCAATCGCGCGTCGTCCCGATTGAGTGCGCGCAGCCGTTGGATCTTCATCTGACGCTCGTCCGCGCCCGCTCGCTCAAACCTTCCACCCCCTCACCGCGGCTCGAACCCGCGACCTCCGCTTCGCCCGCAGCTGCGTCGCCGCTGCGCTACGCGGACGAAATGGTCGCGCGGACGCTTTTAAGCGCGAGCGACCGCAGCCGTTGGATCGAGATCCAACGGCGGAGAGGAGATGGTGCGCGGTCTTCACAAGACGCATGCGGTCGATTGGGCGGCTGAGATGGCACCACGTGGCGCCATCTTGGCCGTCCATCTTCTGGAAGTTGTAGATGGTGCCACGGATGTCGGATTGACTCGATTTTTGTGTCGTTGGGCTACGATCGTCGATCCGAATTCATCCGTGTGGTCGGATTTGCCATCTGAAGTGCGGATTTACACCATCCTGTCCATTGATCTTCTAGGGTTCCCCGGTCTCTATCTGATGCTACGGATGCCTGATTAGGGCGATCTTGGAGTCGTTGAACTCCAATCGTCGCCCTGATCATATCCATACGGTTGGATCTTTGATCCGAGGCCCCGATAAAATATTTGCCCTGTCCAAGCACATAAAAGGAGATAATTAACCTCCATTTTATTCAAACTACTCTAAATGCAAGATGATGCATGTAATGCAATATTTATATCGTGAAATGCAATTCTATGCTTAAGAACATGCATAAATAGACATTTTAAGTAGTGTAAATGTGTTTACATCATACCCCCATGCCTATCTTTTGCTAGTCCCTAGCAAAAATTATATGCTATTTATAAAAGAATTAGGTTAGATTATTTGGACCTGAGTTATTTTCAATCATTAAGAAATTGTCTACTTAAGAACTGAACTTTCAAAGACACAACAGTGCCCGGGTATCAGCCAAAATGCAGACCGCCTCAAGCCTCGCCTTATTCAAAGAAAAATTTCTTTTTCTGTTTTTACTCTCTTTTTTTCTTTTTTTTTTTTGGATTTTCAAATTTTAGGGTTTAAGAGTGGCTTTCTACGGCCATTCAACTCACCCAAGATTTAATGAGAACCCTAAGTTTTAAGCATCTTATTGTGATTGTGATAGACTCGTTGACCGGCAATTAGAACGGACTTCGGATTTCTACGCCTCTAGGTGACCTCAAAAAGAATTCTGCCTAAAGGTGTATCTTTACAACCGGTAGCTTTCTCCCTACTTTTATTATTATTATTTTTTTTAACGGGGTCAACACAAGGGTGAATCCAGTGTATATCTCCCTGGTTTATTCTACTTCTCCGCTTCTTCCTAAGTGTTTTGGGAATTTTTAGTGCATTTTCTGAGCTGGGTTCTGGACAACCGGTCGATGAGCTGTTACCATCGACAACTTGCCAGCCATACTCGTGCGGCGAAGTGTGGCTTATTTCTTTTTGTTCTTTTCTCCTTTTTGATATTTTTTTTTTTTTTTTTTTAAGTAGGTGGCTTCCCTGGTCTAAGATTTACCTAAAGGCAGCAAAAAGAGAAAGGTCAGTGACTGGGCTCTGGACAACCTACCTATGGGCTGTTACCCACGATAACTTGCCAGGCATATCACCCTAGAAGGTTCATTAGCTACCCAATTTCCATTAAAATCGCCAAATAACGAGTCAGTGCAAAGAAAGTATGTAGATGCTTAAGACTCAAAATTCCCTCACATCAGAGGGCGGGTTGATAAGTCGTGTACTTATCACCCAAACTTATTTACTCCAATTAAAATAAAATTCAAGTTGGCGAGAACTCGAAAAACAAATCCACATTTTAGTGGATATACGGGCTGATTAAGTCCAAAGACCTGAAGGGTCTTTGTGTTCAGAACATAATATAGTATTTCTTAAGATTGAAAATTTTCTTAAACCCAAATTCTCTTTCCTAATTTTGATTTTTTTTTTTATATAAAATAAAACAAATCTACGGAGCTGACGAATGAATTCAAAGATAAATATCCATCCCCCCCATGCCTATCTAATGCAATGTCCTCATTGTATTAAAAAGACATAAAACAGAGTGGAAAAGCGTAGAAAGCACCTGAATTGCGTGGATATCGGGTCCGCTCCGAGATGAAAATGAAAAAGAGCTGTATATGTGCTGAGTTTAGTGCCTTCAGCTAGGCACACTATACAAAGAAAAGAAATGAAGAATTCACATGTGCAGGTCAGAATTAGAATGAACAGAAGAATCCTCCGACCTGTCAGCAGAGGTCCACAAATGTGGACCAGATTGTGGTGCAGACCCACACCCCATAATCGAGAATATCTTAGGTTCTGGATAAAAATTACCCAAAACCTAAAATCAGAATGCAAGCGGGGTCGGGCCTGCGATTTGTGAGGATGCAACCCAAGGCCAAAATGTCGGGTTACAGAGAATTGAAGCTCAAAAGGATAATCGTTAAATGTGTGCTTGAGTTTGACATCCTCGAAACAAATGTCGTAAGGGTTCTGATTTGATGGTTTCAGCTTAAAAGGAACCCTTCGACTCAATCTTCCATTTCCTCCAAAATTGACTTCCCAAATCAGAATTTCCCAGCTCCTATCCTCCTCATTCGGCATATCAAATTCCATGACCTCTTGTATATTCATCACCCCGTCTGAAATCTCCAAGTCTAGATGATGTGGCAAAATCAAAATTGACTTGGGTCTAATTATCTCAGAATTAGAATCATCAATAAGCTCAACAGGGTGTAACTGATAATCAGGGCATTGAATTAATTCCTCCAGAAAATGCGATTCTGGATCCGTATCGTGTGCCCTAATAAGATCAGTTTCCTCAGTTATTGGGCTATCAAATGATCTATCAGATTCCTCAGGCCCAATCGTCTCACAAAAATCGTGATCTGAAAACTCGTGTGAGACTTCGCAACTTGAATCTTCACCATCAGGATCCGTATCAATGTATGTCCCAAAATCATTTGTCACTTTGCGTTCCAAGGAGACATACGTTTCCTCATAACCCGACTCAGGGATTTCAGGTGAAGAAATCAAATCATCCTTAATTGGTTGTTTTAATTCAATCTGGTCAGCTTCGTAACACGTGTCCCCCCCAACAGGTGCCTGAGCGGGTTCTGTCATTGGCTTTCCTGAAGAGAGTTCATCCTGGGAATTATTCCAAGATTGAATCAAAGCAACCACGAATCTCATCCTCAATTTCGCTAATTTCCCAAGTAGAAACTCACCCGGGTTCTTATCCTTAACATCCTGGAGCCAATCCAACAAAGACTTATTTAAATCATCAATCATTTCAATCAGGGGCTCCAATCTCTCAATGCAAGGTATTGGCTGAACTTCTAAAGATTGAATGATATTCCTCAAGTTAGCCAGAACCCTATCTTGAACCTGATTAACCTGAACCAAATGAGTTGGTTCAGGGTTGGGCGGGTTTGACATCAATGTAGAGGAATTAACGAATTGAGATTCGTTATACCCATCCTGATAATAGGTCATTTCAGATTGTTCAAAAGATGGAGATGACCTAAAGGCAGTGAAATCAGAGGATGGGTAAGGATCAGTGTATCCTTCTTGATTGTAGATCGCATTAGGTTGTTCATGAAAGGAGGACGATCTATAATCGATGCAACTCTGAGAAGGATAGAATTGAGAATCAAAGTGTTCAGGGTTAGACCCTAAACACGGAGGTCCGGAATTGTATCCCCAATCCGAATTATCCCAACTAACTGATGGTCGATTACAATACGAGTTGGGATAATCGTCATGTTGAGGATAATTTACAACAGGAGTGAAAGAGCGGGAATGCGTGAAATATGTGGAAGGATTCATGAGACACGGGAGGAAGAAAGGTGCCCTGCAATGCAAACAATCAAACCTGTCCTTAAATGGGTTAGCCTACAGACCTACAGACTCTCAAAACCCATCTTGAGATAAAGGAACGATTTGATCCACTTCCGTCTGTTCAATCCAACCAGTTAGAAGGAGGGACTGGGGAGAAGGTTCTTCCTTTGGCTTACGCCCCCGGTTCCTAGTGTACCCCCCAGCCGCGATCGTTTGACTCTGCTCCCCTAGCTAGACATCAGATTGAACAGTAGAAACAGACTAATCGAAAATAATCTCGTTCTGGGTTCTGAAGAGCGAGTCCAATCCTTAAGGCCAACGTCTACTTTGTTTTATTTAGGGCTAGGTTTGAATGTGCTTTGGAATGTGATGGGCCCTTTAAATGGGTTGTGCCCTTAATGATTGATTGCTTTGTGTGTGCGTGCACAACCAGTGGTTTTCAAGCAAGATTATTTTTGATGTGGTGAATTTTAAGGTTCAAATCTTGCTTAGTAGCTTTTAGGATTCAACTTTAGGTGTTTTCAATCAAGTTTCATTGGCACACCAGGTTTTGCAAGCACAGGTGAAGATATTTTCCTTTAAAGTTTAAAAAGAATGTGGAGTGCCTGGTAGATCCCTAAGAGTTGAACCTAATTGGCAGCTACTTGATGAGTTGATTTTATTTGAAGTGGTGCGGCCCAAACAACTCAAACAACTGGCTTGATGCACCGCCTAATTAGGCACACAAATGATTACCCAATCTGATTTCTACTCGATTATGTGTTTGGATGTGTGTACCGGCTCCTAAGATTGGTTTACCGGTTGAGTTAGAAAATCAGATGAGGTTGTGTACCTCTGTGAGATTTTTTTTTATTTTTTTTCTTTTTTTTAATGTGGGGGTTGGAGTGAGTATGGATGTCAAACAACAAACAATCTAACCTTAGAGTTTATAAGAACACCTAGGTTGATTGATGTTTGAATTATTATGTGATGAAATAAAATCTAATGGGTGGGAGGTGGGGGATAACTTACAAAACCTTCCACAGCACTTTACTCCGATCTACCGCTTTTGCCTGTCTCGAAAGAGTACCTGCAATTACAATAAGAAAGGAGAAAAGTGAGGTAAATGATTTGTAAGTTACAAAATGCGAAGAGAAATCAAAGAGCGTTGCTTCCCCGGCAACGGCGCCAAAATGTTGAACTTATTACGAAGCTACGCTAACGTGTTCGGTTTTGGAAAACCCGTCGTTGTAGTTTGAAAGCGAAGGATTCGTGTTCAACAAATAAAATTTATACCGAAATTAAAATTCCGGGTCGAACACAGGGAGGCGAACGTTTGATTTAAAAACTTCGCGTTTCTTTTTATTTTGTCACAAAGAAATTCAATTTGAACTATCTAAGTATCTACAACAAATAAAAGAGAGAGAGGGAGTAAGAGAGAGAGAAGGAATACTATACATGGAAATCAAAATGAGATGTAGAATAGACAAGGAATTTATCATAAAAGAGTTCTTTCGTTACAACTAGAAAACATAAAACAATTACTCTAGAAAGGATTAAAAGAATGGAGGGAGAAATGTCCTCCTCGACGATCGCTCGGAGGACGAATAGACTACTCTAGAAAGCAGTAAATCTATACTAGAAAGCAGTAAAAAGAATAGGGAGAGAGAATCCTCCTCGATGGTCGCTTGGAGGACGAGCCGGACGGGACGACGCCTGGACGAAGGAGAACGAAGTGGGACGAAGGAGGACGAAGCAGAAGAACGGGAACGAAGCAGCACGCCGTCGTCGTCGCGGGATCCACTTCCGAAGGGGGACGAAAATTTGGACTTTATCTCGTGAGAAGCATCCCGGGTGTGGGACAAGCTTCTCTTGAGCTTTGGAGAGGTAGAGAGGAGAAGGAAGGGATGAAAATTTCGTATGGAGGGGGTCTCCTTTTATAGTTGCAAGGAGTGGGGGCAAAATGGACATTACATCTTCAAAATAATAAATAAGGGGTCTTTAGTGACGGATAAAACTGTCGCTAAAGCCCTCAACGTGGGCGTAGCCTCCGTGCCCACGCGCGCCCGCTCGGCTGCCCGCGCGTAACGCCTACGCACGTCGCTTGATTTTCAGCCGTCCGATCGCGAGATCAGACGGCTTAGATCGCGTCCGCGCCTGCTGCGTAGCGCGCCCGCCCGCGTGCGATCGCGCGTTACGCCCGGCGTCCAATCGCGCGTCGTCCCGATTGAGCGCGCGCAGCCGTTGGATCTTCATCTGACGCTCGTCCGCGCCCACTCGCCCGCGCCTTCCACCCCCTCACCGCGGCTCGAACCCGCGACCTCCGCTTCGCCCGCAGCTGCGTCGCCGCTGCGCTACGCGGACGAAATGGTCGCGCGGACGCTTTTAAGCGCGAGCGACCGCAGCCGTTGGATCGAGATCCAACGGCGGAGAGGAGACGGTGCGCGGTCTTCACAAGACGCATGCGGCCGATTGGGCGGCTGAGATGGCGCCACATGGCGCCATCTTGGCCGTCCATCTTCTGGAAGTTGTAGATGGTGCCACGGATGTCGGATTGACTCGATTTTTGTGTCGTTGGGCTGCGATCGTCGATCCGAATTCATCCGTGTGGTCGGATTTGCCATCTGAAGTGCAGATTTACACCATCCTGGCCCTTGATCTTCTAGGGTTCGCCGGTCTCTATCTGATGCTATGGATGCCTGATTAGGGCGATCTTGGAGTCGTTGAACTCCAATCGTCCCCCTGATCATATCCATACGGTTGGATCTTTGATCCGAGGCCCCGATAAAATATTTGCCCTGTCCAAGCACGTAAAAGGAGACAATTAACCTCCATTTTATTCAAACTACTCTAAATGCAAGATGATGCATGTAATGCAATATTTATATCATGAAATGCAATTCTATGCTTAAGAACATGCATAAATAGACATTTTAAGTAGTGTAAATGTGTTTACATCAGTCAGCCGAGGCAAACGGTCATTTATCAGACGTCTGGAAAGGCCTAAGGACGTCTGATAAGGTTCTAACGGTCATTTCCTTGAGTGTTTGCTACGTCAGCCAACGGTCCACTAATTGGACGTCTGGCAAGTCCATCAGACGTCTTCTAAGACGTCTGGACTAAGGTCTGGATGTCTGATACCATCAGACAGAATAACTATGTCCAGCCTAATTGTTATCAGACGTCTGAATCAACGGTCAGACATCTTAAAACATATTATCAGAGATCTGATTTTGGAATTAGACGTCTGGAAATGCTGTTTCAACCCTATATTGGTTTTCTAAGTTTTCTACAGAAAAGCTAAGTATCCTAAGGTTGTGCCGGTATTCCTAGGACTACTATTAGGGTACTTTGAGGCTCTTTAGCATGAATCTAAGTAACAAAAATAAAGAGCAACAAAAGAAACGAAAAATACAAGGAGTACAAGAGAAGGAAATCTATCCTATTCTTCATCTCCTTCCTTCTTCAATCTATCGCTCCTCGCGAATCTCCTCTGTTTTCCATCAAGCTCCTCCAATCCATCCTAGATGTGAGCTTGAACTCCGTCTAATCACGTCTCCATTTGCAATTGACCTGAAATCTAATACTTCAAGTGCAAATGTTAAATGACACATATTTTGTTATCATCAAAACAAATGATCGTGGTGCTCTAGCACCAACAATCTCCCCCTTTTTGATGATGACAAAACCATAGGTAATAATGCAAAAAAACCTCCCCCTTTTTGACATTATCAAAAGGGTTTGATAGATTTTAAATTTCCTATAACTCCCCCTTTAAAACATGCTCTTCTATGAATTTCTTTTAAACAAGAGTAATGTCCTCCCTTTTTTGTAACAATAAGATAGCTGTTATTTTTCTCCCCCTTACTAAAGGAAATTTAGCTAACTTGCATCTCCCCCTTAAAAATTGACAATTAGCTCATAGTTTTTTTTTTTTTAACTCCCCCTATCTAAATGCTAATAATAAGAGGATAGGGTAAAGGGTTCTACCTCACCTACCATGGCCAATAAAATGGACCAAATGGTGGTGGTGGATGCCACATCGGATGGGGCTCCCATCCATAGCTTGGAGGCCCAAGCATCGGCGCCGGTCTCCAGTCTGGTGGTCGACGTGTGGCTGGATCATTGTTTGCTCGCCGTCTCGTCTGTCTTCTCCTCCTTGGTCTACTCCTTGGTCCTCCCAATTCGAGTTGACCAGCCTTGAGTTTGTAAGTCCAGTCCTTTGTGTTGTTGTTATCCCTGAAACCTACAAAATAGGATTCCAATTCTTTCTTCGGTATCCAAGTGAGCTTGGATCCGGATCTGTTAGCGGGTCTCCTTAATGGAGATCCTTTCGCAACCTTAGGGCTAAATAGGTTATCTACCCTATTTATCAATTTATTTGATTTCTCCCTAAGACATGTAAGTTCATTTTCTATAATATTCATCTTAGGCTTTAAATCAGAAATTTCTAATTTTAAACTATCATTTTCTTTAATCAATTTAGTATTTTCATTGATTAAATTTTTATTTTCTAATAATAGGTTATTATCCTTAGGACTAGCTTCTATGTCCTTGAGTTGTTTTTCTAACCTATCATTTTCATTTTTAAGAAAACTAAGGTTCTTTTTAATGTTTTTATTTTCAATCTTAAGTACTTTACTAACTTCAAAAAGTTCATTAAATGCATCTTGTAAATCGGTACTTACCTCGTTATCTGAGTCGCTTTCGCAGTCGCCCTCTATTGCCATGAAGCTCATGCAGGCGACTTCTTCCTGGGATTCTCTTCTTCTTCCTTCCAGCTCATCTCTTCATGAGTTTTTCTAACTTCCTCCATATCTCGTGGGCGGTAGTGCACTCTTAGATTTGCTCGAATTCCTTTGGACTCAACGTGCAATACAGGGCATTCATTGCCTTTGCGTTGAGTGAAAGCTCTCGAATCTGCAGCTGCGAGTAGCCTCCTTGGGGTCACTTCGGGATCTCGTATGGGGTTTCGCAACATCCCCATATCTCGAACTCAGTGGCTTGGAGCCACGTCTTCATCCTCAACTTCCAATATCCGAAGTCCTTCCCATCGAAGAACAACGGACAAGTCGTAGACTGCCCCTCGGAGATTCGGATTGCGGAACTACTCCCCTCCATGATCTTCTTGCTGGGTGTTACTCCGAACTCGCAAGAACCTGCTCTGATACCAATTGTAGATTCCCTACTAGGAGGGGGTGACGTAATAAATTGCAGAATATAATATAAACAATCTCAAAAAATTCAATCACACAATGTACACAATAATTTTTAGGTGGAAACCCAAACCGGGTGAAAACCACCACCTAACCCTCTCGAGTTAGGATTTTCTGATCAACCAAGTTGATCAAATCCACTAACCGAATCACTTAAACGAGGGTGATTCAACCTCAATTACAACCACGCTACTTTATACGAGGGTAGCGTACCTCAAACCCTTTCTCTTCACGAGAAGGATTTTGTCTCACGAAGGAGACGGGAATTCGCAAAGCGAATACCCAACCAAATAACAAAGATAAATGACAACAATCCTATAGAGCCAACAAAGTAATTTAAACCTAGCTTCTATAGGAATTAGGAAACTCCCCTTTGCAAGGAGTGCGTCGGATTGATGACTCGGGTGCGTGAGCCACGCGACGGCGCAACGTCGCTATCGTGCACTACGGCGGGAGAGCGGGTGCGTGAAGGCTTGATGCTCTCAATATGTAGAGCTTGAGCTTGGAGAGCAAGGGCTTCTTTTTGGACACAAAAGAGTGAAAAGTATGTTGCTTGGGTGTGTCTTGTGTGTTTTGTGTGTCTCTAGGTGTGTCTTGGTGTGCAAGAGGTTCCTCTCTATTTATAGAGGCCTAAGGAAGGCTTTGGAAGGCTTAGGAAAGCTTCCATAGCCGTTGGGAGCAAAGCCCAAGAGAATCAGGCCGAAATCAGGAACAATGATTACACTGACAGGGTTATCAGACGTCTGATCCTGGCATCAGACGTCTGGAAGATCACTTTAATACGTCTGGGAACAACATCAGATGTCTGATTTTAGGCGGGTTTCCTCCTGACTTGGATAAGATCTAAACAGGGTTCTAGCGCAAGTCCATCAGACGACATACAGGACGTCTGGCACTATGTCTAGACGTCTGGAAACCTACTTTTTCGTGGGAATGGATTTTCAAGAGACTGCAATGGCTAGAAAATCTCTGAGAAGAGATTTTGGGTCTGCCGAGGCAAACGGTCATTTATCAGACGTCTGGAAAGGCCTAAGGACGTCTGATAAGGTTCTAACGGTCATATCCTTGAGTGTTTGCTAAGTCAGCCAACGGTCCACTAATTAGACGTCTGGCAAGTCCATCAGACGTCTTCTAAGACGTCTGGACTAAGGTCTGGATGTCTGATTCCATCAGACAGAATAACTATGTCCAGCCTAATTGTTATCAGACATCTGAATCAACGGTCAGACGTCTTAAAACATATTATCAGACATCTGATTTTGGAATTAGACATCTGGAAATGCTGTTTCAACCCTATATTGGTTTTCTAAGTTTTCTACAGAAAAGCTAAGTATCCTAGGGTTGTGCCGGTATTCCTAGGACTACTATTAGGGTACTTTGAGGCTCTTTAGCATGAATCTAAGTAACAAAAATAAAGAGCAACAAAAGAAACGAAAATACAAGGAGTACAAGAGAAGGAAATCTATCCTATTCTTCATCTCCTTCCTTCTTCAATCTATCGCTCCTCGCGAATCTCCTCTGTTTTCCATCAAGCTCCTCCAATCCATCCTAGATGTGAGCTCGAACTCCGTCTAATCACTTCTCCTTTTGCAATTGACCTGAAATCTAATACTCCAAGTGCAAATGTTAAATGACACGTGTTTTGTTATCATCAAAACAAATGATCGTGGTGCTCTAGCACCAACATATCCCTCTTCTCTTTGTTTCCCCTTCCTTTGTTTCTATTTTTATCCCCTCAATGCCGTAGACCACCACCATTGTTCTCATCTTCGGTAAACCACCGGCGAGGTGTCTCGGTCACCTCCACACCTCCATCCACCTCACCAGACCCCTCATAACCTCCACCATCATCCACTGAGCATCATCCGCACCTCCATCAACTGCCAACACCTCCCCAAGTGCCCACCGAACACATGCACCTTCATGGCCACAGATCGACCTAGGCACGCACGCCTAGGCCACCCCACGGCCAGCCACCTACCTAGGCACCTTCACCGTGCTTTGGTGAAGCTGCCTGTATGTTCTAATGGGGCAGAAAGGCCGTATTGTTTGAAACCCAGGTCTGACCTCTGCCACCATTAACGCTAGATTGAAGTAGCTTGTATCTTCGCTCCAGGACACATTGCTCCAGGTCTCCAAGTCTAGGTGACGTGGGTTGGTCTCACGCACGCATTCAACAAGCAATTGGCTTTGAGAGAGAGCCCAACTGTAGCAATTAGGCAGAACACCCCTGCGGGAGCGCGAGTGAAGCGGGTGGGACTCTTTAGTCCCACCTCGGAAAGTTACGAGTGCGGTGAGTCCCTTAAATTGAATTTGTGTTTCTTGTTGGTTAGCTCAGAACATGGGGTGAGGTCCCTTCACCCACATCACCCACCTCGTCCACGACCCACGCCTCTACGGACCTGGCTGACCTGTTTACCCTACACTCCTCGCACACCACCCACGTCGGTGTGCCTGGACCTGGGTGCACGTAACCTGACCCGACTACCTGATTGGCTTTGGGAGAGCAAATCGAAGAGAGAAATAGAGAGAGAGTGTAGTAGGGAGGGTAGGGGATAGGTTTTGCATTCTTGTGTGTGCAAGAGGAGGAAGAAGCTGAGGAATCTAAGAGAAGGAAGAAGAAGAAAAGCAAAGGGCTGAAGCGCAGAGAAACTAAGGAGGAAAAGCAAAGGCATTGTAGTTGCAGAGAAGCTAAGGCAAAAGAAGAAGGAAGGAGAAGGCGCAGCTGAAGAAGGAAAGAGAAAGAAGAGGCCAAGGGAAAGAGAAAGCACTGAAGCTGAGGAGGCTAAGGAAAACTTGAAGGTAGAGGCTGAATAAGAAGGAGGAAGAAGGCATTGCTGAAGAATAAAAGAGAAGGAAGGAAATCTGAAACCAAAGGGGACAAGGAAGGAAGAAGAAAAACTGTAGCAAGAGAAGGTGCGGCTGAAGAGAAGCCAAAAGCAGAAGCTAAGGGCAGAGAAAGTCAAGGAAAGAAAGAGACGTCAGAAAAAGAAGAAAGAGGAGAACCAAAGAGGAAGAAGGAAAGAAAGAAAAGAAGCTGAAGAGCAAAGAGCCAAAGCACTTTTTATTCAATTCTTCTCAATCTCTCTATTTTGCTACATTTTATAATTCATAAACTCCTGCATTATATTCTAAATTAGATTTTAAGTAGATTTAAGTGTTCAAATTACATTGATTAAGATTAGTGAATAAATTCCATTTGCTCCCTGTGTTCGACCTTGAACTCAACATTCGAGTAATAAAACTTCTTATTTGTTTATAACGCTTGATTGATTGTACCATAATGCGACTTACTTAAAAACCCAATCAAGCAGCTGTTAACACCTGTGCACTCCTCGCACATCACCCATGCCAGTGCACCTGGACCCAGGCACGTTAACCCGACTCGCTTACCTGAGAAAGGCTTTGGGAGAGCGAGCGTAAGAGAGAAAAGAGAGAGAGTGTTCGCAAGGAAGGGTAGGGGTAGGCTTTGCACTTGCTTGCAGGGAAAAGGAGGAGGAAGCTGAAGAAGGAAAAGCTAAGGGCAGGAGGAGCTGTAGAGGAAGCTGAGGATCTGAAGGCAAAGTTGAAGAAAGAACGAAGGAAGAAATAAGAGCCAAAGAAAGAAGAGAAGGCACAACTAAAGAAGAAAGAGGAAGCTGAGGGCCAAGTAATTGAAGAAGATGGCTAAAGGCAGAAAGGAAGAAGAAGAAGGAGAAGAAGATCTAGAGAAAGAAAGAAACCAAGGACCAAGGCTAAAGTCAGAGAAGGCAAGAAGCCAAAGAAGAAGAAGAAGGAAAGAAGCCAACGGCAGAAGAAGAGCCAGAGAAAGAAAGAAGGATTGAAGAAGAAGAGAAGCTAAAGAGGAAGCTGAAGAAAGAGCCAAGAGAAGAAGCAAGAGAATAAAGAAGAATCAAACACTTTTATCCAATTCTTCCCAATTTCTCTTTTATGCTACATTTTATTATTCATAATTTCATACTTTACATTCTAAACTAGCTTTTGAGTAATTTCATGTGTTCAACTTGCATCTATTATTGAGATTAGTGCATGAATTCCATTTGCTCCCTGTGTTCGACCTTGGACTTAAAATTCGAGTAATAAAAATTATTTGTTTTGAATGCTTTTTTGATTGTACTACAAAGCGACCTTTTTAAAACCCAATCAAGCATGATTAACAAGTACCGTCCAAGACACCACCTAGGAGTTCACGACCCCAAAACACAATGCGTTGTAAAGGAGCGCTCCTAAAGAACTTAAGCTCTTGCTTTGACACTATGGGTAGAGCACCGTCCAAGACACTTAAGCTGCAAAATTGCACCTTAATGCTCCATCTAAAGATATGGAATATAGATATAGAGCAGCGCTGAGGTGATAACATGTTGTCATCACATCCTCAAAGGAGGCATATTCCTTCTTGGCGGTGGGAACTCAAACCAATGATCTGCTTCGGATTTTACCAAGGACAAACAAGGGTTTTCTTCTAATTTCTATATGTTTTTTACAGTGTTGGCTTGTGTGTGAATTTTGACACAAGAATTTTTTTAGAATTGCAAGTTTTTGAATCAAAAGTTAAGCCAAATAATTTCCAGGTTACAAAGGAAGACCAAGTTACCTGAATCATCATGAGTTTAGGTGGAATTAAGAGAAAGATACTTGATCTAGTCTAGAAATTAGACCCAGAGATTTTAACAATCAGATCTTAATCTTATTCCCTATTTTGTTAAAGATTAAATCCCTTGTACCTTAAAATAAATTTTTCAACCTTAGTTCCATTTTTCAAATTTTCCTTAAAAGGTTTTAGGATTTTTTTGTAATGAGATGCATGCAAAATAAAGAAAATGAATTTTTTTTTGAAAGAGAACGAATGCTATCGAATCGCCGATAGCAATCCAGGAGAGCATTTATTGATTATATGAAAGAAATGGATTACAAGAATGAACCCCACATATGTATGAGATTCCAGCAATTGTTTACACTATTATCCACACTCACTGGTCTCTCCTGAAACAAATTCTCATTTCTAGCTCTCCACATCGACCATAACATAGCCACCATTAGCACATATGGCTTATTCAAAATCAAAAAAGAACTCCATAGATCATCCAACGTGGGAATAGAATCCCTGCAGACCTTCCTCCAAACACAATATGTTATCATGCATGTAGAGAAAATATGATGACTGGAATCATTGTGCATCCCACACAAATGGCAAAATTGAGCAGGGGTGCCCATTCTCCTATGCCGCATATCTCTCGTTATCAGACCATCTCTTCTATAAAGCCATAAAAAAGTTTTCACCTTCAATGGTACTTTCAATTTCCATAACTTCTTCCCAACCTCATCCATCTCTGCCGACTTGGAAGAGAGGATGAGTTTCTCATAAGCAGCCACTGACGAGAAGGTCCCATCCCATTTATATGTATCACACTCCTCTAGCGTAGGTTTGAAAGCAGCAAGTTCGTACAAGAGCTATTCATTTTCTGCCCATGTTCTTGTTCCATGACCGTTCCCCACCACATTGTTTAACATCAGGTCTCAGAAGCCGTGTCCCAATAATCACACACCAAAGCATTTTTATTAGTGGCAGCTGAAAATGCAAGAGGATACTTGTCCTTTATCGGTCCACCAAGTAGCCATTTTTCCAACCAGAATTTAAAGCTTCTCCAGTCACCCAAGATAGATTTGAATAAATTCCAGTTATCAGCCAAGGCACGCACCACAGAGGTCCAGAAGGGAGATGGCTTATGAGGATTCAATAGACTCTTTTCATCATTTGCCACCCCATAACTATCATGAATGATTTCTATCCAAAGTTTTTGTTCCCCTTGCAGCAACTGAACCGCCCATTTCAACACAAAGGCATCATTAAACTCTTTGAGAGATCTGATTCCCATGCCACCATACTTCTTAGGAGAGCAAATTGAATCCCATTTAACAGGTTGGAAGAAGCTACCTTGGTGAGATGCCCCTGTCCAGAAGAACCTTTTCCTCATAACGTAAAGTTTTTTCCAAATTGACTTTGGAGCTCAGAGGATAGAGAAGAAGAAAACTGGAATGGATGATATGCAATGTCCTCATGCTTATGATATGCAATGTCCTCATGCATTAGGAGGGAAAAGAGATCACCTTGGTGAAAAGTGGTTGAGTTTAGGATGGTCAAAACTTGGAAAAAGAAAGAGAACAGGAAAGCAAAAAAAATGATGGGTTACCTCCCATCTAGTGCTATCCTTTACACCTATTCAGCCGAGCATGAAAATATGCATGGAAAATGGACAATCACGTAAATAAGTGGACACTTGAATGTCCTCAAGAAATGTGTTTTCCTCAAGATCCCTAAAAAGATGATTGGTAAAGAAATAGGGATCAAAATGAAATGGAAAGATGGAATAATGACCTGGGTCTAGCCATGGTTTGCATTCATGTAAAATGCCAAACTCGGGTAGGTCAGGTGTGATTTGCGCAGCAATCATAGTTCTTAATTGACCTAAATTAGGCTAGGACTTAGCATAAGTTAGGATAATTCATGCATGCATAAGCATTATTTGCATCTTTACTACTTTCTCTTAGCTATGGATAAAATAATGCTATAATGTGCTGATTAAGTGTATTATGTCAACTACAGGTAATAAGCTAGATTTAAAGTTGGATCTGAAGCTGGATCAGGAATAATTAGTGTTATAGTAGAGCTGGAGCAGAAGACTTAGATTAGATGTAGTTGATAAAAATGTAAGGGAGTTAAAGTATGCTACTCTATTAAGTAGGAATAAAGTAGCAAAATGTGAAGAACTTTGGTCCATCCTAGCTCTAGGATAGCCTAGAGACTTCCCCAAGCTTTAGCCACCCTTAGATTAGGTCAGCACACCCTAGGAAACCTTAAAACCCTAATTCCAGCCTTTATCTGGACATCCAGATGAATTATAGGACGTCCATAACCCTTAGCCAACTCCTACACACCTTAAACCCACTTCTGCAGTGTTATTGGACGTCCAGACACTTAGTCAGACGTACAATTTCTGTAGAATACCCAAGATAGAACCTTGAATTCTTCCTAACTCTGATTGGACATCCAGACAACAAGTCTGAACTTCTAATTTATGAGTATAAGACGTCTGATTATATTCTTGGACGTCTGGAACTGCTCTCCAGTTACTGTTTTGAGATTCAAGCCTTGATCTTGGATCTCTAGCTCCTTAAACCCAATTCCAACCCCATAGGAACCTAAATTAATGTACTCTAACCCTAGTACACCACCTCTATACCTCCCTAAGGATCAAATTAGGTCCTCACTAAACCTAATTGACTTAGATCATAGTCAAATACCATTACCTAAGTCAATTGGACTCGTAGGGTCCAATTGAGCTCAGATCTCAACCCACACAAGTCCAATTAGACTCAGTGAGAGTCCAATTGACCTAAGCCCAACCTAATTGAGTTATTTCACACTCATTCAATTAAACTCTTGTTAAGTTTAATTGCAATTCCTCTTTAGCAATTGGGGTTTGCAACCCTAATTTAAGGCCTACACCTACCTAAACCCCTTAGGACCTAACCTAGACCACTTAGCCACATAGGGCACGGCCACACACTCACACACACACACCCATTCACGCATGCACACCCATCTAGAGTTCTCTAGAACTCTCTTCAAAGTGGCGCCACTCTTGGTTGCCAAATTTAGCAACCAAGAGCCATTCAATTCTTAGATCAACTTTTTATGGATCTAAGTGCTACCTCTCTCTCACCATGGCCGGCCACTTATGGGGCTCTCTCTAAAGAGTTCCACACTTCTCTAGAGAGACTCCCTTAGGTCTATAAAAGGACCTAAGGGGTGGCCATTTGCACCCATCCATCTCTTGGCTTCATTCACTTCCATTTAGGCTAGCTACAATCCACCTCCACTCCACCTCCACGAGTTGCTCACCATGGCCACCACCACCTCCACGCCAGGATGCTGGATCACCTCTCCAACCTCTCTCCAAGGGTTGGCCTAAGCACCATTGGCTGCCCCTCCTCCTCTCAACCAACTAAAAGGCCATCGAAGCTCACCTCCGGATGCCCTTATTTTCTGCTAGATTAGTAGCTAGTTCTTCATATTTACATGCTTTCATTTACTGCTTAGTAGTGTATCTCTTATTCTCCCCTAATGATGCATGCAAAATCCCCCCATAGATTCCTGTATGAGATCATTTTCTGTTAGCTAGATTTATAATTTCAAGATTTCCTTTATAAGCTTTCCTCTACATTCATGTTGGAAACACCTTCCTGAATGAATGAATGAAAGATATATATTTTTTTATATACATATCTCTGTGTTGAAATCACCATGAGCTTGTTGATTGCATTCTATTTCGTGTGATTCAAAGTTGCCTGCTCTTTATTTTTATATATTGCAACCAGCATGATGGTTCCAGAACATATAGAAGATTTAACTATAAATGCATTTTCCGTAAATAGCCACCACATAACTAGAATTGTACGCACTGAAACTCATACTTTCACCTTTGTTATCTATCTAACACATGCACACGTAATCAGAGTTCACAATAGAAGTGGCAAAACTGTAATCCGAATATTAGAAACCGACGTGCGATTCTAAACAAGTAGAGCGGTAAAAGATCGATTTCAGATTTGAATAAATGCCTCCCAGAGATGAACAACCGGGACTCAAGTCTCATTATCTTTTTATAAATATTTTGTTTGATCATATTACACATTATACTACGATGCTTTTCTTATCAAAAATGCACTTTATGACTCACAAATAGGGTGGTAGGTCCAATGGAAAGGGAGGGAGAATGTAGTTAATGGGATGTAGGGTGGTGGTGGGTGAAGTTAGTGTGGATGTTTTTGGTGAAAAATCAAGAGGATTGAAAGAGTAAAAGTCAAACCATAGTTGATATGAACAGTCTTGGACCACATAACCATCCTTTGAATAGGAATCAATAAAATCTAGATCCATAGTGGTCAGACCTTAGTAGGATTTGATCAACATAGACTTCTCAAATACTGCTTCCATTGTATTATCAGTGTCCTAAAAAAGTTCATGATCAATGGACCTCTTGGAATCATCAAATAAATCTAGTGAGAAAGTTTGGTTACCTCAACTTATATTCATTTTCCTAGAATGAGAATTGATATTAGCAGTTGCAGTAATCAGAAAGGGTCTTCCAAGTATGACATAATGAAAACCTCAAGTACCTTTATGTCAAGGACCAGAAAATTCATCGGAAATAGATGTTTTCAGACTTTGATAATACTATCCTCAACAATTCCCCTCTGTTGAATGGGAGATCTATCTGTCAATTGAACTTGAACCTTAACAAGTTTTAAATCACCAAATCGAAATTCCTCAAATAAGATCGAGGGGATGAGATTAATAGAGGTATGATGTAGACACATCTATTTAGGTTAAAATGACTATTCATGCATGTTCCTAGGCTTAGATTTGCACTTCATGTTATAAATATTGCATAGTATGCATCATCTTGCATTTAGAGTAGTTGTATATAATTTAGGTTAATTAGGTCCTTTTTATGGTTAGGAGAGAAGCAGATTTATTTCATGGGCCTCAGATGGACGATTGGACTGTATGGATCTGATCAGAACGATGATCAGAGTCTAACACCTCCAAAATCGTCTAGATCAGAGTCCCATAGCATCACATGAAATCTGAGGAAGATCAATGGCTAGGGAGCAATGCGATATCCATATGGATTTTAGATGGAAAATTCGATCATACGGATGGATCCGGAGGGACGATCACAGTCTGGCAACACGGGAATCATCTCGATCTGAGTACCGTGGCACCCTCTGCAATAGAAAGAAGATGGATGACTCAGATGGCACCACGTGGTGCCATCCAGGCTCCCCAACACCGGCCAACACCCACTCTTCATTAAGGCACCACCCATTCTCAGCCGTTGGATCAAGGATCTTGATCCAACGATTGAGGATCTATCTCTGTGTGCGGCCTTAAGTCATCTTCACAACACTTCTTGGCTGTAGCACGTCGGTTGTGAAGGCTCCTCTAAAAGAGAGGGCGCGGGTTCGAAACTCGCTGCCCCTCAATTGAACACTTGAGGCACGGCACAGCAGCAAGTTGATTATGAAAATATGCGATTTTATAAATGGAGATTTTAATATCGTTGCAACGCGTAAATCCGCTTTCGCTTTTAAAATTTATAACCTATAGTGTGGGGTATCTAGGGTCATCCAAAAAGGCCAAATCATTTATAAATCGAATCCCTTGCTTGGAAAATGGAAATCAACTTTCTTTTTGGTCTTTTAAATATATATATATTTAATTATGAAATAACGAGAACACTTGAATTTTGTTGGCGGAAAAGACTAACACTTATAATTATTAAGCTAACACCTAGGTGACAATTAATTCCTCTTCCTAAGCTCACTCTAGGCACGTGGAGGCCCAGAGTAATTACGAAGAGGGAGTGAAAAGTTCTAGAAATCAAAGCAATTAAATGTGACAAAGGTTGCAAAGAAGGCAACTTTAAATTAGGATTCAAAAAAAATGTTTTACAGAAAACCCTAATAGAGAAAAGCATTTCCTACAACTATCAAGGTCCAAAAGTAAAAGACAACTAATGGTCCTGATGATGATGATGGTGAAGAAGAGGTGGAGGCTTCTTGCTCCAAGCTTGGTAGCCCCCGGACTTGAAAAGAAGATCTCCAACTCTTTCCTTCTACAGCTTCGCCAGAATGGTGTCCTCCAAGGCAAGCCCTAGGGTGGGCGTGCCTTAAACCTCTCCTCAAGGGTGGACGTCCACCCTAAGTGATTCTACCTTGCTTGGTCGTCCTCCTTGATGAAGAATTTCTCCTCCTTGGCTTGGCACAAGGGAGAAGAAGGGAAAGAAGGCACTAAGGGGGCGAGTAGGATGCCCCCTTAATCATCTTCTCTTCTTCTTCCATGGCCTTAGGTTATGGTGTGTATAGGTAGAGTAATACTAAATGGAGGATGGGGAAAATGGTGGGGGTTAAGGGTCTTTTTATAGAGTAGGATGGGGGGTATAGGTGGCTATTGGAATGGATGGCTAAGATGGAGTTTGGAGTTGTGGTTATGGGATCTGTGGTCATGGATTTTTGGCGCCATTCAAAGAGATGTGGAGGGAGGTAGTTAAGGTTATGGAGGCACCCCATGGTGGACATCCATGGTGGAGGGGGTGCCTCCATTTTGGTGCCAAAATGATGTTCTAGAAGGGGGGGAATTTTGTAGGGAAAATGGAAGGTGGAGATGGGCTCTTGGCTTAGGTGTAGGGTGGAGATTGATGGATTTTGGAGGGAAAAAGGTGGCACCAATATGGAGGTGGTTATGGTGGTTTTGGCACCACCTTGTTGGTACCTTTTGGTGGTGGTCATGGGGTGAAGAGGTGTGGTTGAGGTGGCACCAACATGGATAGCTTAGGTGGACTACAGGTAGACTTAGTTGGTGGAGCTAGTTAGGTAGGGTTTTAGGGTGGTGGTTGGCTAAGGGACCTAGAGCTTAGCTAGCTTAGCTAGTAGTAGAATAGAGGAGGAGGCAATTGGAGCTAGGGTTTGAAGGGAGGAGCTGGACAGAAGAAGTATGGAGCTAAACTAGACCTAGCAACTACTGAGAGGGTAGCATGGAGCTACTTTAGTTTGCTTAGCTTGCTAGTTCTTTGCTAGTTGCTAAGCCAAGCTAAAGCAAGCTAGCTTCTGCTGAAAGGAGCTGAGGTGAGATGGGTCTGATGCTCCCAATGGGGACCTAGCTAGTTGAGCTAGCTAAAGTAGCTTAGCTCAACTAAGTTGAGCTAAGATGAAGTCATTTTCAGCTAGTTGAAGTTGAGTGGAGCAGGATGTAGCTGGCCCTGAGCTAAGGTGAACTCCAGTCAACTCAGCGGAGCTAGATAGAGCTCCCAGTGAACTGATGGGAGCTAAGATGAGCTAGACTCAGCTAAGTTGAGCTGACTTGAGCTAAGGTGAGCTAAAATTAGCTCTGTTGAGCTGCCATTCAGCTGAGATGAGCTGAATGGAGCTAGGATGAGATAACCCTAGTTCAAGTGAGCTAGATTCCAACTATGGTGAGCTGGATAAAGTTGAGTTCCAGCTGGTTTGGGCTTCTTCTTCACCTGTTGCCTTCTTAATTGCTAGGGTTTTAGGGATCTAACAATTTGTTTATCCCTAACACTCACAAAAACACATCAAAAACAGAATAAAAAATGCAATGCATGCCTAACCTAATTGATGCCTAAATGCAACTCCAAAACCCATTTGCGGAGCAAAATCCTAAGAGCTAAGTTTGTTATAATGCTTAAGAATGATGATAAACTGGCATTTATCACACCCCGATGCTTATTTTTTTTCTAGTCTCTTAGCAAAGCATTAATTTTAACAAAACAGAATTTTGAGGAAATCTAATTTTTTTGACTTTTGAGGAGAAAGAGATTACAGGACATAGGTTGTTCTAAACATAGGAGGTATGAAATTTGTTAAGGATAAACATCAGGATTTATTTTCGAATCAAAAAATTAGACAAAAATGCGATCAATATATCCCCAAAAAATTCACAGATTAACCCCTTGTTAATTTAGATGACTTGAAATTTTTGTTTTTAGGATTTCTCTGGCTCTTGAATCTGATTCACAACTTTCAATAAAATTTAAAACCTTGTGTCTGTGCTTGTGAAAAACCAACATTTATAAGGGCAAGTTTTTGGTTTAAAGCTTTTATTTTCTCTCCCCCATGCTTATTATTAGCTTTGTTTTACAATAGATGTGACGAGATCATTGTTTACGTGGCTTGGTCGTGTTCTAACAGTCAGTTGTGTCCTAGTATAGGTGACCAACCGTTGTCAACAAATAAAAATTTTTACTCGAAAACCTAAGTATCCGAGGTCGAACACATGGAGCAATTGGAATTTATTACTAATCTCAAGAATGTAATTGAACGCTTAATTACTCAAAACTTAATTCAAAATATATATATGCATGAGTTTAAAAGTTAATTTTGGTAAAAATAGAGGAATTGGACGTCAGATCCCATGATCAGATGTCTTAAAAAGATGTTTTCTCCTGTCTGCTTCTTGTTCTTCTTCTTCTAACTTCTGATTTTCCTCTGTTATTCTTTTCTTCTTCCTTGTTTCTTCTCTGTAGCTCCTTTCTTTGCTCTTGGTCTGTCGCACCCCTGCTACAGGGTGTTCTTCTTCTTCTTCCTCGCTTGTAGTGGTTAAGTCCCTGCTTCCTTCTCTTGCTGCTTCCTCCTTAGCATCCTCTTCCTGCACAAGCACCATGCAACAAAACCTATTCCCTTACCCTTCCCGCGCATCTCTCTCTTTGAATCTCTCTTCGGTACACTCTCCCAGAGCCAGGTTATCGGGCTAGGTCGCGTGCCCGGGTCCAGGCGCACCGACATGGGTGTGGTGCATGAGGAGTGCTCAGGAGGGTAGTCGGGTCGGGTCACCAAGTTCGTGGGATGAAGTCAAGGATGGGGTGCTTGTATAGGTGAGGAGGGACCACACCCCAGTGTATTGGAGGCAACCCAATGATATCACAAAATCAATTTAAAGTACTCAAAGAGGTCATTGCTTACCGAGGTGGGACTAATGTTCCACTGCTTTTGCTTGCACTCCCACAGGAGATCATTCCTCCAATTGCAGTAGCTGCAGGCCTCGCAGCGCCACTTGCTGGAATAGCTGACTTCATGAGATCTCCCTGAATCTGCTGGACTTGGAATCCTGAATCCTTCAGCCTGGAGCGAGCTTGCAACCTCCTTGAACAGTTGCTAATGGCGGCTGGAGCTCGGACCCTATATGACACAAAAAGGGCCCTGCGGCTCTATCATACCACAGGAGCAGCTTTGCCGTGTCACAGTGAAGGTGAGGTGGTAGGTGGCAGGCCACGGGGTGGCCTAAGCGTGCGTGCCTAGGTCACTCTGTGGCCGGATTGATGGGTTAGGTCGGGGGGCGATTGTGGTGGTGTAGAGGGTCTGTGGATGAGTGGAGGATGTTCAGTGGAGTGAGGTGGAGGTTGTGAGGTGGGTGGCAAGACGTGTGGGGGTGCGGAGTGACGGAGGCATCTCGCCGGAGGGTGGCCGAAGATGAGGAAGATGGCAGTGGACAGTGACGGTCGAAGGGTGTTGTGTGCAATAGAATGAGGGAAATGAAAGAGGGGATAGAGATGAACAGTTCTAACCTAATTAAGCGGACGAAGGGGGTGAGAGGGCGGCTGGAAATACCTGCTGTCTCCAAAGAAGAAGGCGTCCCATGGAGGAAGACGGTGGTGACGATGGAGAAGAAGAATTTGAGATGGAATTCTGGCTAAGTCGAGCTGAGGAGGTGCAGCTGGAGTTGAGGGTCATTTTATAGGCACTGGCAAGGATTCCTATGCTTGGAAGACAAGCTTCCAAGCACAGGAATACTCATCGGAGATGGAATTAGTTAAGAGACCCAAATCTCCCCCTGATTTGCACCCAATCTCTCATGCATTCGCATGAGAGATTGGGTGCAAATCAGGGATTAGGATAGAGTTCAGATGGAAGGGAATTCCTCAGAGAATCTCCCTTCCAATTCTGGGAGGAGATCTCTGAGGAATCAGGGAGTATTCCCTCTCTATTCCTCATCGGAGTAGGATTTCTCCCCATTATTGACGAAAGGATCTGTTTGTAAGAGTGGCGAGGAAGTTAGGGGGGTTTATGTAATGGTTTTCAAAAGATAGCGACCAAGATGTAATTGGGTGTACTAATTTGCAAAGTAGGTCAAGATGACCTCCCCTTAGGACCAAATTTTGGTAAAAAACTAATTTGGACCTAAGGAATCCAATGGTGAAGTTTGATTTTAGTTTTGACCATGTTTGACTGGACATTTTGCATAAAAACCCAAATTAGGTCAATTAATGAGCTAGGACCCTAATCTAGGTCAAAATAGGTTCCAAAGGTCAACCTAAAGGTTCTAAACCCTATGGGATATTTTTACAAGAATTTTAGAGGGTTTAACTGATTTTTAACCTGACTAGAACCATGTTGAATTAAGCAGGTCTATTTTAGGTTTTCAAGATGTCATTTAATTCCTGGTTTGCACATAAACCCATTTCTGATTAAACCAACCCACTTTTTATCTTATTCAGACCATTTGACCTATGTTTTGTCTCTGAGAAATCCTGTTTATGTAGTGCAATGGCAAAATTGCAGTTTGACCCTTTATTTCCTATTTTCTTCTTAGAACACTTATTCCTTCAATTAAGCCTTCTTCTAAGTTATGCAGGAGCTTTTATTCTCATTCTTGGATCAAAATGAGCTAGTTAGGGCTCATGATGAGGCTCTCAACATACCCCCATGCCTAGCTTTTGCTAGTCCCTTAGTAAAATTTCAAGGTTTTAACTTCTATTCTAGACCCTTAGTGTCTGTCATCAGTTATGATAAGTGCTTTTCTTCTTCTTTTGTGATTTGGTTAGAATGCCAACAATAGGCCTAGAGGTACTCAAGTATCAACCAAAATCTAGACCTAACCCACTTTAGCCTCAGTCTTTTGGAAAGGTTTTTAAGGCCCGCAGAAACTATCCTAGGGTTTGTTGGACTCCACGGTTGATTGCACTGCAAAAATACACCTGCAATTGTGCCGTCTTGTGCTATTTCCTAGCATTACCAATGCATATTAGGTATCCATAGTTGCATTTGTAAAAATACACGCATGCATGCATTTAATTGTGAGGGGAGGAGAGTGAATAAAATGGCCTTGCAATTAACAAATTCCTCAAGTGCTGCTTTGCAAAATCTCCATCTTTATTTTTTATTTTATTTGACTTTGAAAGTCTTCCCGTGGCTGCAAGGAATGGCTTCTTCTTCTTTGCACCATGTCCTGCTCAGCCACTCCCTACAGCCACATGCAAGCCATGCACAGCCAGGGCATGGTTGTGCATGCTTTCTTCTTCTTTAAAAAGAGCATAGCTCCTTCTTTGCAAGGAGAGCCTAGTCCAGCTAAAAAAAATCCACAGCATTTTCTTCTCCAGGCCTCCTCCTCCCCTTTTCCTCCATACGTAGGCCCTCCTCCTCTGAGGAGACACTCTGCGGGCTGGAGCACCTCACAGTGGTGCACAACCACCACTGTGAGTCCACCACCGCCCAGCTCATCAGAGAGCCGGTGGGCATGGTGGTATTCTCTGTTTCAAATTTTCAAGCCATTTCTGCCATTGGAGCAGGAGCTTGAAGCTTTGAAGCTCAAAGCTCCGCACGCAGCAGCAACAGCAAGGCGGCAGCAGCCGCAAGGCCCTCCAACGCACGCCTGCAGGCCATCCTCGCCTCCAGCGCGCACCTGCGGGCACCCTTGCCTCCCTCTCCATGTTCCCTGTCGTGCTCTTTCCTCCCGCAACCAGCCTGCGCAACCCTTCCACGTGTGCACCAGCCGCAAGCCTCCTGCACTAACAGCACTAGGCACACCTGGTCACGTGGCTTGCCCTGGCACTGTAGCAACTATTGACGTGTTTCAGCGGAACACTATGGCTACAGTGGAGTGACCGGTAAGTTTCTCACTTATCCGGTAACCCGGTGTGCCGCTACCGGCCACAGCCCACACGCGCATCCTGCTCCGGTGCCTGCCCGCGCGTCTGGCAGCACCCGCACCCGCCCGCCTCAGCATCTGCGTCCGCATCTTCCTTTGCCCGCTCTAGCCCCTTCGCACATCATGGTGCGCTGCAGCCTCTGTCCCTTCCAGCGTGTGCCTCTCTGCATGCATACGTGCCTGCGCCCGTGCGTGAAGCCTCAGACGACGACCCTAATGCTGTAGACGGCTTAAACTCTCCAGCCTTCTTCACTCCAACAGTGCACTCTCTCTCTCTCTCTCACAGCACTCTCTCACTCTCTCTCTGCTGACACTTACACACACACACTCACACTCTCATACACACACACACACCTATACTCTACTTTATACATATATATACATACGTGCATATATATATTTATATATATATATACCTATATACATATATATATATATACATATATCTATACATATATTAGTACTTATATAACTATGTATTAGTCTATATACATACATACATACATACATACATACATATATATATATATCTGCATACTTATATATATTTATATATACACATATATACTTACATATATACATATATATCTATATAACTATATATACATATATATATATACACACATATCACTCTACAAATATCTATATACATATATTACTATATATATATATACATACATATATATACATCTAGATAGTTATATATACATACATACATACATACATATATATATATATACATCTATACATATATCTATCTATACATATATTTACATATCTATATATATATACATATATACATACATATATATATATATATATATACACATATATAAGTAAATATATACCTATATATTTATAACCATATATACATATAGATATATTTACATATACACATATATATATATATATTTTTTTTTTCACATTACTTACCAAATGTTGTATCGTAGGAATATCTGCACTAGTTGCTGATATTCCCTGATACACGCATACAAAAAGCGTGTTCACACTCATCTTCCACCATCCACCTTACACTCCACGCAGCACCTCGTCCTGCTGGTTGCGTCTTTCTAGACGACGACCGACTCGACATCATGCTACACTCCATCTCCACCTCCACCCCCACCCCTTTATACATATATAATATATACATATATATATACTATATTTACTTTATTTCTGCTTCTCTTTCCTGCCAATAAAAAGACAAAAAATATATATAAAAGAGAAAAGATAATCCTTGACTTGCAGGTACTCCGTCTTGCGAATAGCAAGACCAGTTTTGAAACCCTGATTTGGCTCAAAGCCAAGAACCTAATTTTGAGGGTGTGCCTCAAGAACAAAAATTATCAGAAAAAAATCAAAATAGAAAAACACCAAAAACACAATAAACGAATGGAAGAGATTCATTGTAAGAAAGGCATAGAAACTTGACTTCTAACCCCACTTCCCTGAGTTTGACCCTAGGCCTAAAAGTGACCAAGATAAAATCAAGTAAGCCTGGTAAAAAATTTTGTAAAGAGATGGTTAGGCTCGATTTGCATTTTCCCGAAGGTCAGTTAACGAGGCCGAATACTTCCTAAGCCTTAGACCTAATACTTAAGCTTTGCATTTTCCCTAACCTCTTGAGGATTTTCCAAATCCTAGCAGGTACGTAAATTTTTAAACCTAGGAATCTAGCCCAAGAGGCCTAAAATCAACGTTCCTGCTAATCTCTTTTTATGTCTCCTTAACACTTTTCTTTCATTTTTCTTTTTCCTTTATGTGGTCTAGAACTTCGGTTAATTCCTTAATTTCTTACTAATGACTATCAATTTTTTGTTTCTTTTTCATTTTGTGCTCTTTGTCATTTTTGCTCTTTTTTCTCCTCCTTAAAATTATGTGGCTCACAAAATTTCCTCCCTCCAATTTTTTGTTCTTTTTCATAATTTTTCAATTTTTTTTGTTTTTGTTTTTGACATATGAGAATTTTTTTTGTGAGAATCCTTCTGACTTTTTCTTGGTTCTATATGTATGCACTTTATCACCCCCCCATGCCTAAGTTTTGCAATGTCATTGTAAACAGAGGGTGTAAAATAGTGTTGAGGTCAGGGACTTAGAATAGGATATATCAGGTGGGTGAACGGGTCGAAAATGACTGATGCGGATGATTTCAAGCTCTGGTACGTGTACCAGAGGTGGGATCAACTGTCTAAGGCTAAACTCAAGGTGCAATGGATGTGGAGTACGAACGGATAATCAGACGGGTCTCTGTTTTTGGAATGACGAGTTGCCTCCCGTTAAGCGCTAAATTCAATGCCTTCAGTTGAGCGGAAAATGGGGTGGAGAGGGAGTGGTCAAATCAGCAAAATTTTGTGAAACAAGCACCTTGATTAAGAGCCTGGTTGGTCTAACCAGGTGCTTGTTAAGATCAGTGGGCTGATGATGCAGCCCAAACCCAATAAGTTTGGTGGGTTGATAGATGTGGATCAACTGATGCGGAACCCACCATATGCAATGTGACTTGGATGGATATGGAAGTGAAAACTCAGGTTTAGGCTGAGTCGAATAAGCCTGGTCAGAGTAGGGTTTCGAAAAGTAATTAGTGCATGGTGTGGAAACCCTACAGGGGTGATCAGAGAATGATGGCTCTTGTTTTTCAGTTTGATCGATACCCGATACCTGGTATAGATGTGGAGTTGAATCATCTGCACACAGCTCAGTGAGAGGTGAATCGGAATAGAAATTGAGTCCGGTTGCGGGTCGGGGTAGAGAATGGGTTTTGATTGGTTCTGTATATGTGGAGGAGGTGGCTTTAATGATAATTGGCTTGTTAGGAAGTAGATTTTCTCTGATGTTATGGTCAGATTCAAAATCATTGGAGATTTTGCGAAAATCAAAATCTGAATGAGATTCAAGATCGTGAGTTCCACCATAGAATAAATCATATGCTGTAGATTCAGTAGCCTGACTGGGGTCTAGCCTAGATGTTAATTCTGAGCTTAAAAAGGTGTCCATATCTGGTAGAAGCTCAGGTTCTAAGCTGGTAGGGCAGACCCAATTGAAACCCCACTCGTCCAACTCCTCGATTTTTGTACCGTAAATTGGCATGACTTCCGAAAAATCAATTAGTTCCTCTAAGGATGCTGGCGAGGGATATTCATCAAATAGAGGCCCAAACTCATATTCTCCATTGAAAGATTGATCTTCCTCATATGAGGCATTGAAATCTTCCCAATAGGTTTCAGATCTAGATTCTGGGCTCAGGATGTGGGTTGAATTACTAGAATCTAGGTCTGAATAACCTTCGAGGGTCACCTTATCAGAAAAAGGGACGGAATTTACACCCTCGAGAGGTTCAGTTCTACTCTCATTATTGTAGGAGTTTTGGGATTCTAAGCCTGGTGATTCATGGTCTAGAGTGGGTTCAACATTATGTTTTCCTGCATTTGGAGCTTCCCAACCTTCTTCAATATCAGACACATTGTACTCCATTTAGGTTGGGAATCCACAACCATTTTGTGCCTCAAACCCAAGATCAGATTGATCCTCGATGTTGTCCCAAGATGGTTCATCTTCTGTTTATTGTATATACGGGTATTTCTGGTTGATAATTTGTTTTACTAATCTCATTATCTCTTCCCATTTTTCAAGATCATCTTGGTGTTGCTTCCAAAGTCGAGGATTTGTCATGCATTGAAGGTATTCAAGATTGTGCAGTTTTTCTATCTCAATGTATCCTATGATGAGCAAGTCTCGGGTTGATCCTTTTGTGGCTTCTACCAATAGTACTTGGGCACAAGTTATGGTAAAGGTTGTGGTTGTTGGGACGTTAACCTGAATGTTTTCTATTGGTGTTGAGGTTTCTTCTTTTTCATAGAATTTTAGGGCATTTTCAATCATCTTATCTCTCATGGATCTACTATATTCATGTTTCTTGAATGGTAGTCCCAAGTGGTTTGGCTGCATATTTGGATTAGGTGGTGGAATCAAGATGTAGAAGCAGAGTTTGAATCAAGGTGTAGAATCAAGTTATGAAGTGATTAAATCTGAATAAAGAGTCCCACTGAAAATGTGTGTGCTCTAAAGAGAAAAGATGAGGGACTGGAGATGTTTTTGACCCAATCAAGACACCCGAAGACGTTTGGATGACTATAGAGGTTCAGGGCGGATGATACCCCTGGATCAGAAGATCGTCCACCTGAGAATTACCTGTGCAGCCAGAGAGGGAGAATCTTGCAAAGACCCCTACACGGTAGAGCGTCCCCACAGGTTACTGGGTTTCCCCCACTCGACCTCTCTTGTCACTGAGATTCCAGGTAGACCAGAATGGGGACCTTGACCTCTTAAGTCTACCACTTCTATTTCAAAGGTGCTTTAGGGTTCTCACTTGAACTTCAGATGTTTTGATGTTGTGACCTAATTTGGAGGTTGGTTGACCCAATGGGTCAACTTCACCTGACCTGTCCTATAGATGGCAGAATGATTCTAGGCTTGGGACCTAGTGATCACCCTGAATTGACTCCCAGTTTATTAGGTCCAAGATTTTAAGATTCAAGTGATCTTAGAGCTCAATTTTTAGGGTTTGTCTTGTTTAGATCTCTTCAATCAAGGGCTTGGGTAGCACACTGATGCAGGAGGGTTCATTTCCTTTTATACAGGCATGTGTGTCTAGCACTCCAAAACCCTACTGTAGAAACCCTAATTTGGTTCTATTTCCAATCCTCTTTTTCACAAAAATTCTCTTTGGACTCAAAAACAAGAAGTGTGTTGTCCGTAGAGATTAACCGTGATTTCTTTTAGGCACATGAATTTTGTGGGATAGAATCTAGAAAAAATCGCTCCAACTTCAAGAAGATTTGAAAATTTTTTGCAAAATCAGGAAACATTTGCCTTAAAGATGGTGATTACTATAGAAAGAAGGCAATTGATTCCTAAATTAATTTCTTCCTTTTGTCTTTCAAAGCTTAGGGGATAGTTTAAGGAAGAAAAGAAATTACTTGCCCTGGAGTGGTTGACTTGCGGGAGGGATCTTCTCATGAAATACCTGCAAGATCACAACAAAGCAAAGTAGGGCAAGTTAGTGTTCAATATGATAAAAAAATGTAGAGAATAGTGATAAATTGTGCGTTGCTCCTCGGCAATGGTGCCAAAATGTTCACACAGCTTGGTCATGTTTTAACAGTCACTTGCGTCGTAGTATAGGTGACCAAGCGTTGTCAACAAATAAACATTTTCACTCGAAAACCTAAGTATCCGAGGTCGAACATAAGGAGCAACTGGAATTTATTACTAATCTCAAGAATGTAATTGAACACTTAATTACTCAAAACTTAATTCAAAATATATATATGCATGAGTTTAAAAGTTAATTGTGGTAAAAATAGAGGAATTGGACGTTTGATCCCATGATCAGACGTCATAAAAAGATGTTTTCTCCTGTCTGCTTCTTGTTATTCTTCTTCTAACTTCTGATTTTCCTCTGTTCTTTTCTTCTTTGGCCATGTGCTTCTTCTTCCTTGTTTCTTCTTTGCAGCTCCTTTCTCTGCTCTTGGTCTACCGCACCTCTGCTACAGGGTGTTCTTCTTCTTCTTCTTCCTCACTTGCAGCGGCTAAGTCCCTGCTTCCTTCTCTTACTACTTCCTCCTTAGCGTCCTCTTCTTGCACAAGCACCACGCAACAAAACTTATTCCCTACCCTTCCCACACATCTCTCTCTTTGAATCTCTCTTCGGTATGCTCTCCCAGAGCCGAGTTACCGGGTCGGGTCGCGCGCCCGGGTCCAAGTGCACCGGCGTGGGTGTGGTGCACGAGGAGTGCTTAGGAGGGTAGTTGAGTCGGGTCACCAGGTCTGTAGGATGAAGTCACAGATGAGGTGTATGTATAGGTGAGGAGGGACCTCACCCCAGTGTATTGGAGGCAACCCAATGATATCACAAAATCAATTTAAAGTACTCAAAGAGGTCACTGCTTACCGAGGTGGGACTAATGTTCCACTACTTTTGCTCGCGCGCCTGCAGGAGATCGTTCCTCCAATTGTAGCAGCTGCAGGCTTCGTAGTGCCACTTGTTGGAATAGCTAACTTCGCGAGATCTCCCCAAATCTGTTGGACCTGGAATCCTGAAGTCCTTCAGCCTGGAGCGAGCTTGCAACCTCCTTGAGCCGTCGCTAATGGCGGCTAGAGCTCGGACCCTGTATGACACAGAAAAGGCCTTGCGGCTCTACCAGACCATAGGAGCACCTTCGCCATGTCACGGCGAAGGTGAGGCAGTAGGTGGCAGGCTGTGGGGTAGCCTAGGCATGCGTGCCTAGGTCACTCTATGGCCAGATTGATGGGTTAGGTCGGGGGGCAATTGTGGTGGTGTAGAGGGTCCATGGGTGAGTGGAGGATGTTCAGTGGAGTGAGGCAGAGGTTGTGAGGTGGGTGGCGAGACGTGTGGGGGTGCGGAGTGACGGAGGCATCTCACCGGTGGGTGGCTGGAGATGAGGAAGATGGCGGTGAACAGTGACGGTAGAAGGGTGTTGTGTGCAATAGAATGAGGGAAACGAAAGAGGGGATAGAGAGGAACAGTTCTAACCTAATTAACTGGACGAAGGGGGCGAGAGGGCGGCTGGCAATACCTGCTGTCACCGGAGAAGAAGACGTCCAGTGGAGGAAGATGGCGGTGACGACGGAGCTAGGGAAGTGCGTGTGGGTGCTGCACGACGCGGTGGAGGAAGGGGAGGATAGCTCTGCCACTGCTGTTGTGGCAGAGCGATGAGAAAGAGGAGGGAGGCTCGTCAGAGCTCACTGGAGCACTTGGCCTGAGGCGAAGAAGAACAATTTGAGATGGAATTTCGGCCAAGTCGAGCTGAGGAGGTGTGGCTGGAGTTGAGGGCCATTTCATAGGCACCGGCAGGGATTCCTGTGCTTGGAAGACAAGCTTCCAAGCACGAGAACACTCACCGGAGATGGAATCAGTTAAGAGACCCAAATCTCTCGTGCGTTTGCACGAGAGATTGGGTGCAAATTATGGATTAGGATTGAGTTCAGATGGAAGGGAATTTCTCAGAGAATCTCCCTTCTAAATCTAGGAGGAGATCTCTGAGGAATTAGGGAGTATTCCCTCTCTATTCCTTGCCGGAATTGGATTTCTCCCCATTAATGGCAGAGGGATCTGTTTGTAGGAGTGGGGAGGAAGTTAGGGGGGTTTATGTAATGGTTTTAAAAGATAGGGGCCAAGATGTAATTGGGTGTACTAATTTGCAAAGTAGGTCAAGATGACCTCTCCTTAGGTCCAAATTTTGGTAGAAACCTAATTTGGACCTAAGGAATCCAATCGTGAAGTTGGATTTTAGGTTTGACCATGTTTGACTGGACATTTCGCACAAAAACCCAAATTAGGTCAATTAATGAGCTAGGACCCTAATCTAAGTCAAAATAAGTTCCAAAGGTCAATCTGAAGGTTCTAATCCCTAGGAGATATTTTTCCATGAATTTTAGAGGGTTTACTTGATTTTTAACCTAACTAGAACCTTGTTGAATTAAGCAGGTCTGTTTTAGGATTTCAAGATGTCATTTAATTCTTGGTTTGCACATAAACCCATTTCTGATTAAACCAACCAACTTTTTATCTTATTTAGACCATTTGACCTATGTTTTGTCTCTGAGAAATCCCATTTATGTATTGCAATGATAAAATTACAGTTTTACCCTTTATTTCATGTTTTCTTCTCAGAACACTTATTCCTTAAAGTAAGCCTTCTTCTAAGTTATGCAGGAGCTTTTATTCTCTTTCTTGGATCAAAATGAGCTAGTTAGGGCTCATGATGAGGCTCTCATCAATCATTATTCCTGTTACCAAACCTTGATGGGGCTCTAGCACTAGTACTTCGACATGGCATTGTCCATTACCCCACCCAGGAGCTCACAACCCCAAAACACATTCCAGTGTAAAGGGGTGCTCCAAGCAAACTCAAGCTCTTGCTCCAACACTATAGTTAGAGCACCGTCCAAGACACTTGAGCTACAAAAGTGCACTTTAATGCTCTGTCTAAAGATATGTAATATAGATATGGTGCAGCGTCGAGGCAGTAACATGTTGACATCGTGTCCTCAAAGTAGTCATTTTCCTCCTTCTCAATGGTGGGAACTCAAACCAATGATTTGCTTCAGACTTCTACTAAGGCCAAACAAGGAGGTTTTTCTAATTTTTAGTAGTTTTTAGGTGTTGGCTTGTTTATGAAATTTGACACAGGAAGTTTTGCATGAAATGCAAGTTTTTGAATCAGAAACTAAGCCAGATACTTTCCATTTTACAAAAGAGGATCAAGTCACCAGAACTATCACGAGTTAAGGTGGAATTTTAGAGAAAGATATCATATCTAATCTAAAGATAAACCCTGAAATTCTAATGATCAGATCCGTATCCCTATCCCTAGTTTGTTAAAGATTAAATCCCATTGTACCAAAAGCTAGTTTTCAACCTTAGTCCCGATTTCAAAATTTTCCTCAAAAAGTTTTCAACATTTTTATTTTTTTTGGGTATGCAAGTAGGAAAATAAAATGACTAAAGAAAAATGCATGTTTTTAGGTTTTGAAAATCCTAAGTCGATCATCAAAATTTTAAAATGCCCCCCATGCTTATGATATGCAATGTCCTCATGCAGTAGGAGGGAGAAGGGATCGCCTTAGTGCAAGGCGATTAGGTTTTAGGATGGTCAAAACCTAGAAAAAGGAAGGAAAGAAAAGCAGGAAAAATGATGGGTTACCACCCATCCAGTGTTATCTTTTACGCCATTCAGCCGGGCGTGAAGGTATGTACAGAAAATGGACAATCATGTAAATAATTGGACACTTGAATGTACTCAAGAAATGTGTCTTCCTCAAGATCCCTAAAAATATGATTGGTAAAGAAATCGGGATCAAAATGAAATGGAGAAATGGAAGAATGACCCAGGTCTGGCCATGGTTTAAGTTCATGTAAAATGCCAGAGTTGGGTGGGTTAGGTAGTAGGTCCATTGGAAAGGGAGGGAGAAAGTAGTTAGTGAGATATAGGGTGGGTGAAGTTAGTGTGGATGTTTTTAGTGAAAAATCAGGAAGATTGAAAGAGTAAAAGTCAAATCCTAGTTGATCTGAAAAGTTTTGGACCACATAATCATTAATAAAATCTACATCCATGGTGGTTAGAGATGAGTAGGATTTGATCAACATCGAATTCTCAAATACTGCTTCCATTGTATTATTTGTGTCCTCAAAAATGTCATCATCAATGGACCTCTTGGAAGCTTGAAATAAGTCTAATGAGAAAATCTGGTTACCGCAACTTATATTCATTTTCCCACAATGATAGTTGATATTAGCTATTGCAGTAATCACAAAGAGTCTTCCAAGGATGGAATTAATGAGAACCTCAGGTACCTTTTTGTCAAGGACCAAAAAATTTACTGGAAATAGATAATTCTGGACCTTAACCATACTATCCTCAAAAATTCCCCACGGTTGAATGATAGATCGACATTCCAATTGAAATTGAACCTTAATAGGTTTAAAATCACCAAATTGAGATTCCTTGAATAAGATCGGGGGAATGATATTAATGAAGGTACCTGTTTGCACCCCAAAACACGCCTGTAATAACGCCTTCTTGTGCTATTTTCTAGCATTAACTATGTATATTATGATCCTATAGTCGCATTTATAAAGACACTTGCATTCATGCATTTTATTGAGAAGAGGAAGAGGAGTGAAATAATGGCTTGCGTATTAACATTTTTCTTCAAGTGCCTCCTTGCAAAATCCACCTCTTTTTATTTTTCCTCTTGATTTCTTCTTTTCTCTTCTTCCCACGGTTCATTTCTTCCACGCCATGCTGCATGCGATGCCATACCCTGCCAACACCTCTCCCTGCGGTTGCCACTCTCCAACGCCTCTCCCTGCTGCTGCCATGCCTCCCCGCCACGCTCTCCTCCTCTATAAAGCCGCAGCTCTTCCTCGCGACGAAGGAGGGGGGGAGCTGCTGCAAAGACCCCACAGCCACCACCTTCCTCTCCACCGTTTTCCCCTCCCATACGTCGGCCCTCCTTCGAGGAGACACCCGACGAGCATGAGAACCCACTGTGGTGCACACCACCACAGTGGGAGCACCATCGCCCAGCTCTTCAACGAGCCGGTGGGCGTGGTGTTTTCTTTTCTCTTCGTTTTTCGTCTCCACGCCATTGCTGCCGCTTCAAGCTCCGAAGCTTGAAGCAGCAGCAGCAGCAGCTAAACCACGGCGACAGCAGCAGCAGCAGCACCCCCCGCCTCCTCCGCGACCTTCCCCGCAGGCGCGCAACCCTCCGCACGCGCCTGCAGGCCCGTTCCCCGCCTCCGTTTCCGTTCTGTCCACCCCGCATTGCACCCGCAGCCGGCCGCCGCGTGCACTGCAGCGGCCGGTTACAGCCTCGCGCCGACCCCCTGCGACCCTCCGCGACCACCGCAGAACCTCCTCCACGCTCGCTCCTCCGCGCCATCGCCCGCTCTCTGTCCTCGCACCCGGTCTGCAGGAGACGCCTCACGTCCTCTGCGCGAAGGCGCGGTGCACCACGACGGTCAGACGTCCGCCTTCGCCTTCAGACGACGCGGCGTCAGACGTCCGCCGCCGCGAGCAGACGTCTTAACTCGCTGCCATCGTCCGCGCGCTCGATCTCTCTAGCCCGCTCTCTCTCTCTGCTGATCTCTCCCGCCTGCTCCCGCTCTCTCTCTCTCACGTATTCTCTCTCTCTCTCTCTTTTATTTAACTCACAGCAACACACACACACACATTCACCGACGCACACACACATTCACCGACACACACACACACACACTTATAGTAACATATATACATATATATATATATACATACATATATCTATATATATATACTTATATACATAGTATATCTATATAGTTATGTATACATACATATATATATAATATATATACATATATATATAATATATATATATATATCTACTTATATATACATCTATATACTTATACATATACTTACATATATATAGACATATATACTTATATACATATATATATATATAAATATCTATATACATATATATATACATATATATATATATCTATACACCTATATATATATATATACATATATATCTATATATATCTATACATATATACTTATACATATATATATATATAGATATATTTACTTATATACATACATATGTACATATATTTTCATGTTATTTACTATACGCTGTATCGCGGGAATATCTGCACTAGTTGCTGATATTTCCTGATACACGCGTGCAAAAAAAGCGTGGTCCCATACATCATCCATCCTCCATCCACACTCCACGTGGCACCTAGTCGTGTTCGTTGCGTCTCTCTAGACGTCGACTGACTCGACATAGTGCTACACTCCATCGTCACCTCCACCCCCACCCCTTTATATATATACTACATATAAATATATATCTATAGCTACTATATTTACTTTCTATTTGTTAGCTTCCTTCTTAGTAAAAAGATAAAAAAAGGTATAAAAGTGAAGAGATAATCTTTGATTTGCAGGTACCCCGTCTTGCAAGTAGCAAGGAGTGTTTTGAAACTCTATTTTGGCTAAAAGCCAAGGACACAATTTTGAGGGTGTACCTCAAGAACAAGGATTACCAGAAAAAAACCTAAATAAGAAAAATACCAAAATCACAATAAACGAACGGAAGAGACGCGTTTTAAGGAAAACTTAGAAATTCGACTTGAACCCCACTTCCCTGAGTTCGACCCTGGGCCTAAAAGTGACAAGATAAAATCAATTAGGCCAGGTTAAAAATTTTTGTAAAGAGATGGTTAGGTCTGAATTAGGTTAACCACTATACACATTTCAACGATAAAAATATCATATTAACAACCTATTCGGGCTGACCCATCAGTACCTAAGTCAAGAGGGGCGTGAAAAAAAATGGTGTCATTTATGACAACCGAGATGGTGATGCGCCCGGGTCCTTTTTTGTGAAAGGCAACTTGCTCTGAAAAACTAAGTTGGTTGTCTTTAAAAGGACCATTCGTCCTAGATTTTGAGTCCACCCTTTTGGAGTAAACCTTTCTTTCAAACATTTAGCAAAGGCAAGGGTGGCATCTAGGAGGGGGGTATTCTTCTCGACTTTCCCAAATAAGTCCGAAAGATCTTGGTAAGAGGGCTTTGATTTTTGATTAAAAAGATTGGATTGCAGTTTTTGAGACTAAGTAGGATTTGAATCAAGTGTTTTTGGGATTTCTTTTTCTTCTTCCTGATTAAGGTTAGGAGAGTTGATTTACAGAGGTTGACAGTGGGTTTCATCAATTTAATTTGAAGGCCCTAAATCAGTGGTGGTGTTCCCACTCCTTAATGTATCTGCATATGCAGCTTGGTTGTCACTGGGAGGAGGTGGGGGGGGGCCTGATGTTGATGGAAACGGAGTTGGTGCTAAAGTATTGGGTTAATAGGAGGCTGATTAGTGTGGTACTGATGTTGGTGTCTACCCGGGTGTTGGTTCCTTTGATTAACAATGTTTGGTGTGGGTTGGGATGGTAAATGTTCTGCGGGTCTTTGAGTCAGAATAACCCCAATTTGATCATTGAAATTGTTAATAACACAGGTGATTTCTGTAGTTTTTCTTTGGATCTTCTGCAGGGCTTTCATCATTGGGGCATTGATGTCTTCTTGAGATGGCCCAGATTGATAAGTTTGATTTGAACCATACCATCCAAAATGGTTTTGTTGTTGGTGAGGAACTGAATTGGTCTAGGAGTGAGTCGGATAATTCCTCCAATTAGAGGAAGTTTTCAGTTGCTCCTAGAAGGTGGAGACATTTTGAGTGGGGTAATGATTTGAATAAGTGTAATTCCCTGCTGAACTATAGAAAGCCTCGGAATAGTAATTACACTTAGCACGAGAATTATGCAGATCTTCTTCTCTCTTTGGTGTGTTAGAAGGGGTGAAATGTGGAATGTGTGGAGCTTGGGTAGGTGTGGAAGGACTCCCTTGGTTGGCTAGGTTTGTTAAATCCTTATGCAACTGTTGTTGCTTAACTTGTAGCTGAGCCATTATGGAGTAGAAATTAGGTGGGGGTCCTGATTAAGCAACTCCTAGGTGGAAAGATTGGGGAAAGAATAATTAGCATGTACGTTAAAGGACCAATCTTGATTTTCCATTTTTAAAGAAGAGGAAAACTGTAGGAAAAGTCTTTTTTGGGGAGGCAAAATCAAGTGGTCCCTCCAAGTGTGGAGTTTTGGACCGCTGCCTGTGCAAAATGGAAGAAACAGTAAGGGAGGAGAAGAGATGGAGATGAGAGAAAGCGTGCAATCAATCAATCAAAATTCTAGACCTAACTTAAATGTGACTCCCTAAAAATTAACCTAAGACTTGATCTACCTAGGAAATAAGAAATCAATAGTGAATACCCGTTCTACCAACAACTCTGGCCAAGTTGCATAAGGGGAGGGTTGAGCCCAAGCATTTCCTAGGAAAATCCCCAGGGGCTTCTGAAAACCCATGCCTGGTCGTTTGACATTGCCCCTCAGCCTGACACAAGATATAGATGACAGAATTGGTACTAACTGGAGAGAACTTAAGACCTAGATAGTAAGCCTAAGTTGATGAAACCTTAGGAGTCAAATTGCTACAATTTTTAATTAGATCTAGGAAACTATAGTACACATGGAATGTCGAGGGTGTTGATTGGGGATTGCCTTGCTATTTCAATTGTTTTGTGTGTGTGTGAGGGAATTGGAAGGTGGTTCCAATTTCAAACAAGTTGTCATACAAATTAATGTATTTTTGCATTTTTTTGAATTAGATTTAAGTTAGTGTGTTTTAGGGTTTCTTTCTTAAGTTTTCAAACAAGTTTCAAGCTCCACAATAAAAGGAAAAAAAGTTGTATTGGTGAAGATTAATTTCCTTCAAAGTGGGTTCTAAAAAGAAGGAAAGAAACCCTAATCCAATTGGCGCTAAGAAAGAAAATTACTACCAATGAATTTATTTTAGGCTTTCTATATTAAGTAGTGGTCCAAACAAATCAAATAAAGATTCCAGAAAATATCTTTTAGGATTTTAGGAATTTGTTTGATATTTGTTTTGAATTTTTCTTTGTGCAAGTGTCAAAGTCCAGAAATGATATTCGAAGGTATTTTGGACCTTTTAGTATCACCACTCTCCTCAGAAAATTTTGGTGATTTTGTATAATGTGTCGACTTTCAAGAGATTTCCATAAAACTAAATTTCATAAAAATTTAATGAGTACAAAAATTCTAAAAATTTGTATATAGTAGCAAAACAGAAAGATTAGAGGGTGTGACCCCTATGTAGTCCACGAATTTTTAAAACTTAATTACAGATCCAATTGCTCTGAAATTTGGAACAAATATTCCTCCCTTGATTTGAAATCATTGGGTGAAATTTTATGATTTTAGGAGGCTTGTGATGTCAGGAATTGATTTTTGGACTCCAGACAGAAATCTAGACCCAAAAATCAAACTACCAACACTTGAGGTGAGTGGTGTTTAATGATGAAAACAAACAAACAGTGGATTTTAGTTTGCACCAATCCACTTAATTAAGATATTTAGGATCCAGAAAGCCAAGTTTAGTATATTTTTTGGTAGGTTTTTAGGCTAACTGTGACAAGGAAAGAGATGCTAACCTGGAATTTCGCAGGAAGACAGGATACATCAAGCTTCTCAAAATTTCCCGCTTTCTTCCCGCAACTGATTCCTGCACACATAAGAGAAAAGAGAGACAAGGGGATGAGATCCACTTTAAACAAAGGAATAATCAAGAAAAGCTGTGACTCCCCGGCAATGTTGCTAAAAAGTGTTGCAAAATTTAGAGTGATTTGTAATTATGGTTTTAGAGTCGTTGTAACATGCGAAATCGCATACGCTTTTATAATTTATAACCTAGATAGTGGGGTATCTAGGGTCATCCAAGGAGGCCAAATCATTTGCAAATCGAATCCCTTGATTGGAAAATGGAAATCAACTTTCTTTTTGTTCTTTTAAATATACAATTTTTTTTAATTTTGAAATAATGGGAACACTTGAATTTTGTTGGTAGAAAGGACTAATACTTATAATTACTAAGATAACACCTAGGTGACAGTTAATTTCGCTACCTAAGCTCACTCTAGGCACATGGAGGCCTAGAGTAATTAGGGAGAAGGAGTGAAAAGTGCTAGAAAATAAAGCAAATAAATGCGACAAAGATTGCAAAGAAGGAAACTTCAAATTAGGATGAAAAAAAAAAGTTTTACAGAAAACCGTAATAGAGGAAAGCTTTTCCTACAACTATCAAGGTATAAAGGTAAAAGAAAACTAATGGTCTTGATGATGATGATGGTGAAGAAGAGGTGGAGGCTTTTTGCTCCAAGCTTGGTAGCTCCCGGACTTGAAAAGAAGATCTCCAACTCCTTCCTTCTACATCTCTGCTATAATGGTGTCCTCCAAGGGAAGCTGTAGGGGGGGAGTGCCATAAACCTCTCCTCAGGGGTGGGCATCCACCCTAAGTGCTTCACCCTTGCCTGGGCATCCTCCTTGATGAAGAATTTCTCCTCCTTGTCATGGCACGAGGGAGAAGAAAGAAGGGGAAGAAGGCACCAAGGGGGCAAGTAGGATGCCCCCTTAATCTTCTTCTCTTCTTCTTCTTCCTTGGCCTTAGGTTATTGTGGGTATAGGTAGAATAATACTAAATGGAGGATGGGAGAAATGGTGGTGGTTAAGGGTCTTTCTATAAAGTAGGATGGGGGGTATAGGTGGCTCTTGCAATGGATGGCTAAGATGGAGTTTAGAGTGGTGGGTAAGGGATCTATGGTCATGGATTTTTGGCACCATTCAAAGAGATGTGGAGGGTCAAGGGCATGGAGTCACCCCATGGTGGACGTCCATGGTGGAGGAGGTGCCTCCATTTTGTCACCAAAATGATGTTCTAGAAGGGGGGGAATTTTGGAGGGAAAATGGAAGGCGCTGATGGGCTTTAGGCTTAGGTGTAGGGTGGAGATTGATGGATTTTGGAGGGAAAGAGGTGGTGCCAATATGGAGGTGCTTATGGTGGTTTGAGCACCACCTTGTTGGTGCCTTTTGGTGGTGGTCATGGGGTGAAGAGATGTGGTTGAGGTGGCACCAACATGGATAGCTTAAGTGGACTATAGGTAGGCTTAGTTGGTGGAGCTAGTTATATAGGATTTTAGGGTGGTGGATGGCCAAGGGAGCTAGAGCTTAGCTAGCTTAGCTGGTAGTAGAGTAGAGGAGGAGGCAATTGGAGCTAGGGTTTGAGGGGAGGAGCTGGACGGAAGAAGTCTGGAGCTGAACTAGAGCTGGTAGTTGCTGGGAGGGTGGCATGGAGCTACTTTAGCTGGCTTAGCTTGCTAGTTTTTTTCTAGCTGCTAAGTCAAGCTAAAGCAAGCTGGCTTCTACTAAAAGGAGCTGAGGTATGCTGGGTTTGATGCTCCAGGGGAGGACCTAGCTAGTTGAGCTTGCTAAGGTAGCTTAGCTCAACTAAGTTGAGCTAAGCTGAGTCCCCAGGAGCTGGACTTAAGCTTCCTGAGCTAAGATGAAGTCATCTTCAACTAGCTAAAGTTGAGGGGAGCTAGATGTAGCTGGTCTTAAGCAAAGGTGAACTCCAATCAACTTAGCTAAGCTAGCTAGAGCTCCCAGTGAACTGATGGGAGCTGAGATGAGCTAGACTCAACAAAGTGAGCTGGATCTGAGCTAACTTGAGCTAAGGTGAGCTAAGATGAGCTCTCTTGAGCCACCACTGAGCTGAGATGAGCTGAATGGAGCTAGGATTAGCTAACCCTAGTTCAAGTGAGCTGGATTCCAGCTATGGTTAGCTGGATAAAGCTGAGTTCCAATTGGTTTGGGCTTCTCCTTCAACAGTTGCCTTCTTGAGTGCTAGGGTTTTAGGGTTATAACAATCTGTTTATCACTAACACTCACAAAAACACATCAAAAACACAATAAATAATGTAATGCATGCCTAACCTAATTGATGCCTAAATGCAAACGAAAAACCCATTTGCGGAGCAAAATCCTAAGAACTAGGTTTATTTTAGTGCATAAGAATGATGATAAACTGACATTTATCACATGGCACACGTGCGTGTGCAAGACCACAGCTAAGCTGTAGCGTACAGCAGCGCAGTTGCATGTAGCAGTAGCCAACGCATGCCAACTCACATGCATTTGACAAGGAGCATGATGCGCGCGTGGTGTCGAGCGCGGATAGGTTGTTAATATTATGATTTTATCGTTGAAGTGTGTATGGTGGTTAACCTAAATCACACCTAACCATCTCTTTACAAAATTTTTGACCTGGCTTACTTGATTTTATCTTGTCACTTTTAGGCTCAGGGTCGAACTCAGGGAAGTGGGGTACAAGTCAAGTTTCTACGCCTTTCCTACAACGAGTCTCTTCCATTCATTTATTATGTTTTTGGTGTTTTTCTTATTTAGAATTTTTTCTGGTAGTCTTTGTCCTTGAGGCACACCCTCAAAATTGGGTTCTTGGCTTTGAGCCAAAACAGAGTTCCAAGATGGGTCTTGCTATTCGCAAGACGGAGTACCTGCAAATCAAAGATTATCTTTTCTCTTTTATATAATTTTTTGTCCTTTTGCTATCAGGAAAGCGAAACAGAAATAAAGTAAATATAGTATATATATATATATAGGTATATATTACGTATATAAAGGGGTGGGGGTGGAGGCGGAGATGGAGTGTAGCATGGTGTCGAGTCGGTCGTCATCTAGAGAGACGCAACAAATAGGACTAGGTTCCGCGTGGAGTATGGGATGGATGGTGGAAGATGTATGTAACCACGCTTTTTGTACACGTCTATCGGGGAATATCAGCAACTGGTGCAGATATTCCAGCGATACAGCGTATGGTAAATAATGTGAAAAAATATATATATGTATATATGTAAATATATCTATATGTATATATATATATGGGTATAAATATATAGGTATATATATATGTAGATATATATGTATATATATAAGTGTATATGTATATATATATATTTGTGTATGTATAGATAACTATATAAAGGTATATATATATGTATTTATAAGTATATAGTAATATATGTATACATAGATATATGTAGCAAAGTATATATATATATGTATTTATATATACTAATATATATATATATATATATATGTATGTATGTATGTATATAATACTATATAGATCTATATATATATGTATATATATATAATAATAATATATGTATATAGGTATATGTATCTAGATATGTATATATATGTATATATGTATATATAGTTATATAGATATATATATGGATATATGTATGTATATATAAGTAGGTGTGTATATATGTATATATATATATATCTATCTATACTTAGTTATATAGGTAATATAGATATATGTATATTTATATATATATATATATATATATAAGTATATAGATATATATATGTATATGTATGTATATAGTACTATATAGATGTATATATATGTATATATGTGTATGTATAGCTATATGTGTATATATATATGTATATATATATATAGGTATATAGATGTATATATATATATATGTGTGTGTATGTATATAGACTAATACATATTTATATAAGTACTAATATATGTATAGATATATGTATAAATATATATATATATATATGTGTTTATAGATATATGTATATATATGTATATGTATATATATAAGTATATAGATATATATATATATATATATATGTATGTATGTATACTAATGCATAAGTATATAGGTACTACTATATGTATAAATATAAGTATATATATATATGTATATATGTATAAATATATATATGTGTATAAATATATGTATATATATATCAATATATATGAGTATACGTATATATATGTATGTTTATAATAGTGTATAAGTGTGTGTGGGTGTGTGGAAGTGTTAGTGTAGGTGTGTGTGAGCATCGGTGTAAAGAGAGAGTGAAAGAGAGAGGGAGAGAGAGCGGGAGAGAGAGATGGCAGCCGCATGCTTCTGGAGTGAAGGCCGAAGGTTTTAAGGCGTTTGCAGACCAGTGGCGTCATCTGGAGCTTCCACGCGTGCACACGCAGGTGCGTCTACGCAGAGAGGAGCGCGCAGGAGTGGGGAGCGGAGAGGAACCTGCAGTGCACAGTGTTGCGCGGAGAGGAGTATGCGGGCGAGTGAAGCGGGTGACGCGGGCGAGTGGGGCGGGCTGGCAGACGCGCGGGCAAGTGCGGGCGACGCAGGCGGAGACGTGCGCGCGGGCTACGGCCGGTTGCATCGTGCCGGGTGACTAGTAAAGTTGGAAGCTTTCTGGTCACCCCACTGTAGCCACAGTGTCGCGCAGACTCGCTTGAATAGTGGCTACAGTGGTCGTCCGCGCCGCGCAATCAGGAGCTACAGGTGGAGTGAGTGCAGCTGGCTTGCGGCTGGCGCGAGCGGGCTGGTGTGCGAGGAAGGAGGTCTGCGCCAGCCAGTTGCGAGTGTGGAGAGCTCGCGACAGAGCACGCGGAGAGGGAGGCGATGGCATCTACAACTTGTGCGGAAGCTTGCAGGTGTTGGCAAGGGTGCGGGGAAGCGCTTAGCCGGCCGCTACAGAGGAGCGCAAGGGCCTGTTGTGAGTGGAAGGGTGCACGACAGGGCGGAGAAAGAGGGAATTGGAGAGGGGACTGCATGCGCCGGTGGAGGGGTTGGGGCACCTGCAGGCTTGCAAGGAATTGGCTGCTGCTGCTGCTTTTCCACTACTGCTGGGCGTGCGAAGCTTTTGAGCTTCATACCTTGAAGCTGCTCCAATGGCAGAAGGTGATGGAACAAAAAGAAAAGCTAGAAATGAGCCACCACGCCCACCGGCTCTTTGAAAAGCTGGGCGGTGTTGCTCTCACTGTGGTGGTGTGCACCACAGTGAGGGCTCCTGCCCACCGGGTGTCTCCTCGGAGGAGGGCCGGCGTATGGAGGGAGAGGGAGGAGAGGACGGCCTGGAAGGAGAAGTTCTGCAGGTGGTTTTTTCTCTATTGGACTAGGTTGTTTTGCAAAGGATGGAACCGTGGTCTTTTATAAAGGAAGAAGGCAAGGCTAATGCTTGGTGTGGCAGGGAATGGCTGCATGCGGCTACAGGGAGAGGCTTGCTGTAGAGCATGGCGCGAGAAGGGCTGGAGCTTGGCGTGAGGAGAAGAAGATGTAGCCGCGGGAAAGAAAAAATCAAGTGAAAAAAAAAATAAAAAGATGGTGAATTAGCGGAGATGCACTTGAGGAAAAATGTGAATTGCGAGGCCATTTATTTCACTCTCCTCCCTTCTCAATTAAATGCATTCATGCATGTATTTTTACAATGCAACTATGGAGACCTAATATGCATAGGTAGTGCTAGGAAACAGTACAAGAAGGCACTATTGCAGGTGTATTTTTGCGGTGCAATCAGCGTGCTAGTGGAGCACATGCCTGTGAGGGAGGGCAGATCTTCAGCGACGCAGGCCTTTAGTGACTTTTACAACTGTCATTAATGGCCTTTGGGAGCCAACAAATGAATTGATGGTGCGGATCTTCAGCGATAGAAAGGGTAGATCTGTAGCGACATTTACAGACGTTAGTAATGACCCAGATGCGAATTTGTTCTTCCTCTTCCACTATAAAAGGACCTACCCACCACCATTTGAAACCATCTCTTCCTTTCTTCCTCTCACCACCTCTAAGGCTCTAGAGAGAGCTTGTCCCAAGCTCGAGATGCTCCTCTAGAGTAGAACCAAACTTTTCCCTACCTCTCACCCCCGTTCATGGAGCATCTCGTGGTCGTCTCCTCACCTCCTTTCGGGAAGAAGATCCTTGCCGTGACGTTGTCTTGCCTCACCCTCTGTCCTCCAGCTTCATCCTCATTCGTCCCACTCCTCACCACCTTCGTCCAAGGGACATCAGAGTGAGTCGTCCTCCGAGCGACAGTTAAGGTTAAATTCTCTCACCTCTATCTTCTTACGCTTTCGTAGTGTAGATTTCCCACTTCTGTAGTGTAACAAACATTCGTCTATAAATAGATGGTTGTTTCTCTCTCTCTCTCTTTCTCCCTCTCTCTCTTATATTGTTGCAAGTAGATTAGGTAGAATTCATCGACCTGATCTCTTGCTTGTTAAAAACAAGAAAAATTAGAAAAGATAAAAACTACCAAAAATAAATAAAAGTGAAGCGCGGATTTTTATAAAACCAAACATTTGCCTCCCTGTGTTCGACCCGGGACTCACTTTTCGAGTTTCGGTTATAAATTTTATTTGATAGACGCATTTTGCGAGCTACGACAATGGGTCCTCCAAACCCCGATTTTAATTTGCGAAACACTCCATCATTTTGGCATCGTTGCTAGGGAGGCAACGCTCTTTGGTTTTCCTCATGTTTTTTCCACCTTACCTAATTTTTGTCTCACTTTTTCTCTGATCTTACTATTACTGCAGGTACTCTTTCGAGGTGGGCCAAAGCAGTTAGATCGGAGAAAAGTGCAGATGAAGGTTTTGTAAGTTTATCCCCACCACCCCCACCCACTAGCTCATTTTACCATGCTAATAACTCAAACCTAAATCAACTTAGCTGCTTTTTATAAACCCTAGGATAGATTTGGTTATTTGTTTGCCACCTCCACTCATCTCACCCCTGCATATATAAAAGAACCAAAAAAAAAACTCTTCTCTTGTGGGATTTTCTGAAAGCTACACACTTAACACCTACAACTTCTCACCCTAAGGTGCACAATCACATCGATTCTACCACTTAACTGGGATCTGACCTGTGGACCCAGTACACTTAACTCAACACACAAATATGTGAATAGAAATATAAATAGGTCAAACATTTTTGTGTGCCTTAATTAAGTGGTGCAATAGGCCAATTAATTGAACTGTTTGGGCCACACCACTTAGGATAAAAGTGATCAATCAAGTAGCTTGCCACTTAGGGTTGATTCTTAGGGCTAAACCAGGCACTTCACATATTATTTTTGAATTCTAAAGGAATGTATCTACACCCATGCTTTCAGAACTTGGAGTGTTCTCCTAAAATTGATTGAATATACCTAAGATTAAACCCTAAAAGCTACTAAACAAGGTTAAACCCTAAAAGACACATCATCAAATAACCTTGTTTGCAAACCCTAGTTGTGCACGCACACACATTTTAATTGATCATTAAGGGAACAACCCATCTAAAGGGCCCATCACATTCCAAGAGCACGACCATCCCAAGCCTAATTAAAACTGAATAGTCGTTGGCCTTAAGGATTGATTCGCTCTTCGGGGCTCAGACTGAGATTTTTTTCGATTAATCTGCTTCTGCTGTCCATCTGATGTCTAGGTAGGGGACTAGTGTCAAACGACCGTGGTTGGGGGGTACACTAGGAATCGGAAGCATAAGCCAAAGGAAGAACCTTCTCCCTAGTCCCTCCTTCTAATTTGTTGGATTGACCAGAAAAAAGTTGACCAAATCATTTATAATCTCAAAATGGATTTTGGGAGTCTGTATGTCTTTAGGCTACCCACACAAGGGCAGGTTTGGTTGATTGTACTGCAGGGCACCTTTCTCTCTTCTGTTTCCCCTCCTACTCCATAATGTATCCTTCCACATCTTTCACACATTTTCAATCCTATCCTCCTACCACCACTTAGCCCCAAGATGATTACTATTCCAACTTGACTTGTAATTACCCATCCACTAGCCGAGATGACTTTGATTGGGGATTTGAATACGGACCTTAGTGTCCAGGGCCTAACCCTGGACAACAAGACTATGATTACTATCCTTTCCAAACCTACAATGATTATGGATCTCCATCCTTTAATGACAAAACCAACCCGATCTACAATTAGGAAGGATATGCTGATTATAACACCTACCCTCCCTAGTATTCCATTAAAAATAGGTCATCACCATTCTTTGAACAACCTGAAATAACTTACTATCAGTGAAGGACCCGAGAATCTCGGCATCTTGACTCCCCAAGATTTAACCCAAACCCACCCAAACCTAAATCGAACCAGTCGGTTCAGGTGAACCAGATCCAGGATAGGGTGTTGGCTAATTTGAGGAACACTATACAATCTTTAGAAGCTTAGCCAACACCATGCATTGAAGCATTGGAGCCTATGATCAAAATGATTGATGAACTTAATATCTCTCTATTGGATTTGCTCAAAAGTGTTAGGGATAGGGACCTGCGTGTGTTTCTACTTAGGAAATTGTCGAGGTTGAGGATGAAATTTGTGGTTACCCTAGTCAAATCTTGGGATGATTCTCAAGATGAACCCCCTTTAGAAGAGCCAATGTCTGAACCCACTCAGGCGTCTGTCGATCGGGATACATATTTTGAGATTGGAGATGACCAGGTTGGTCTAGAGCAACCCTCTAAGAATGAATCAAGTTTCTCACTCGAGATCCCAGAGCTACGGAATGATGAAAAATATGTCTCCATGGACCATGAAATGACATATGATTTTGAGACATATATAAATGAGGATCATGGATTCTTTGATTCTGAGGGTAAGGAATCTCTTAGTGAAGTCTCACTTGAGCTTAAGGAAGATGATTTAAATGGGCTCGAGGAGCATGACGAACCATTTGATAGCCCATTCATTGAAGATTTTGATTCAGTTGGGGCTAACTTGGAGGATTCAAATCCTCATTTACTAGAAGATTCAATCAGTAGCCCCATCCCTCAACCACACCTCGAAGGGATTGATTTGATTTAGAAATCACTATGCCCAAGTTAATCCTGATTTAGCTGCAATTATTGGACTTAGGTACTTTAGATGGGGTGTACAATGTTTTGGAGGTCTCGGAAACATTGATTTCAGAGGATAGGAAGTTGGAATTAAAAATCTGGGAAGCTAATTTCAGGGTACTTTGATTTTGGATTTGAGGGTTCCTATTGACCTGAAACCACCTACTTTCTACCAGGACCCTGTTCGAGATGCGTAAAGCACGTGTTTGCTAGGGAAACATCGTAGTATAGTGCGCAATACGATCCAACAAAGATATTCAACAAAAGATAACGAGACTTGAATCCCGATCGTTCGTCTCTGGGAGGCATTTGTTTCACTTTTGAATTCGATCTTTTACCGCTCTACTCTGTTTAAAATCACACGTCAGTTCATGATTATTACGTATTGAAGTACGACATGCTTAGTTGCAAGTATATCAGGAATTGAAAATAGGCAACATTAATCACACAAAAGATATTGCAATGAGCTCATGGTGATTCTCAACATATAGACATATATATATAGAAAATATATATTTCATTCATTCATTTGGAGAGTGTTTGCAACATGAACTTGTAAAGGAAAGCTTGTACATGAATGCATAAAAATGTAAAGCTAGATATCAAAAAACGATCGCATACAAGAATCTACGGGGGGATTTTGCATGCATCATTGGGGAGAGTAAGGGCTACACTACTAAGAAGTAAATGTAAAGAGCTAGCTACTAATCTATCAAAAGTGAGGGCATTCGGAGGTGCTCCGATGGCCTTGGAGTGGTGGAGAGGAGAAAGAGGGGTGGCCAATGGAGCTTAGGCCAGCCCTTGTAGAGAGGTTGGAGGAGTGATCCAACATCCTGGCATGGTGTCCTTCAGGGTGGTGCTCAGCTCATGGTGATGGAGTGGAGATGGTGGTGGCTAGCCTAAGTGGAGGTGGATGGAGCCAAGCATGTATGGCCAAAAGTGGATGGGTGCAAATGGCCACCCCTTAGGTCTTTTTATAGACCTAAGGGAAGCTCTCTAGAGAATTATGGAATTATCTAGAGAGGCCTATGGTAATGCTTCTACTACTAGAAAAATTGAAATAAAGAAAAGCAAATAGAAATCCTCTAGATAGATGGTGAAGAAGAGGGCTTCTTGCTCCAAGGTTGGTGGCTCCCAAGCTTGAAAAGAATCCTCCAACTCCTACCTTGCTGTGCTCTACCAAGGTGATGTCCTCCAAGGCAAGCCGTAAGGGGGCGTGCCCTAAGCTTCTCTCCAAGGGTGGATGTCCACCCTAGGTCCTTCTCCCTTTCCTGGCCATCCTCCTTGAAGTGGAAGAGTCCTCCTCCTTGGCGTGGCCCAAGTTGAAGAGAGTGGGGAGAAGAAGGCACCAAAAGGGCTGGTGATGTGCCCCTTTAATCTCCTTCTCTACTCCTTCTTCTTGGCCGTAGGTATAGGTGGTATAGGTATCAAATTACACTAATGGAGGATGATCTAAAATGGTGGTAGGTGGTGGGTTTATATAGTGTAGGAAGGGGGCTAAGGTGACTCTTGGAATGGAGGGCTAAGATGGAGAGATGGAGGTGGTTGGGGATCCCAAGGCTAAGGGCAATTGGCACCAACTCAAGGGGTGTTAAGGGGGTTGTTATGGTGGTGTTGGCGGCTTTTGGTGGTGGAGAGACACCACCATTTTGGCGCCATCCTAGGGTCTTCTAGAAGGGGGGTTAGGTGGATGGTGGAGATGGATTTAAGGAGAGGTGTATGGTGGAGATGAAGGGAATTTTGGAGGGAAAGTTGGTACCAAAAGGGAAGGGTTCTAGAAGGTTATTTTGGAGGGAAAATAGGTGGCGTTTGGTAGTGGTGATGGGGTGAAGGGGTGTGATGGTGGTGGCGCCAACTTGGAGTAGGATAGCTAGCTTAGGTGAGCTTAGTTGATGGAGCTAGCTAGGGTTGACTTTGAAGGTGGTGGATGGCCAAGGAGCTGGTTGCTAGCTAAGCTAAGCTAAACTAAGCTAGCTTAGCTAAAGGTGGAGTAGAGGAGAAGGTGTTGGAGCTAGGGTTTGGAGGGAGGAGCTGAGGAGGAGAAGTCTAGAGTTGGAGCTAGAGCTGGCTGCTGTTGAAGAGGCTGGCATGGGGCTACTCTAGCTGGCTTAGCTTGCTAGTTCTTTGCTATTTGCTAAGCCAAGCTAAAGTAAGCTAGCTTCTACCATAATGAGCTGAGGTGAGCTAGGTCTGGTGCTCCCGAGGAGAATCAAGCTTGTTGAGGCAGCTAAGGTAGCTTAGCTAAACTGAGTTGAGCTAAGCTAAGTCCCCGGGAGCTGGACTTGAGATTCCTAAGCTGGGATGAGTTCTTCTTTAGCTAGCTGGAGTTGAGTGGAGCTAGATGTAGCTGGATCTGAGCTGGGGTGAACTCCTGTCAACTCAGCTGAGCTAGCTAGAGCTCCCTGTGTACTAGTGGGAGCTGAGATGAGCTAGACTCAGCTAAGTTGAGCTGGATCTGAGCTGACTTGAGCTAGGGTGAACTAAGATGAGCTCTCTTGAGTTGCCATTCAGCTGAGATTAGCTGAATGGAGCTGGGATGAGCTAACCCTAGTTCAAGTAAGCTAGGTTCCAGCTGTGGTGAGCTGGATCAAGCTGAGTTCCAGCTAGTCTGGGCTTCTCCTTCACCATTTGCCTTCTTGAGTGCTAGGGTTTTAGGGATCTGTATATCTGTACATCCCTAACACTCACAAAAACGTATTAAAAAGACAGTAAAAAGTGCAATGCATGCCTAACCTAATTTATGCCTAAATGCAGCCTAAAAACTCGTTTGCGAAGTAAAATCCTAAGTGCTCGGTTTGTTTTACTGCATAAGAATGATGATAAACTGGCGTTTATCAATAGGCTTTTTCATGTAAACTTTCAAAGGTTGTAATTTTCATTTTATTTGAGTCTACAAATGTTGTAAAGAGCCTCCAAACATAACCTATAAATAGCTAACTTAGGTTCCCTACACTTAGGATAAATTAGAAACAAAAACTTAACGCTAAGACTCTTATCAGACGTCTAGAACAATGGTCAGACATCTAATTTTCCACTTTAAGACGTCTAGCAAGTGTCTCAGATGTCTAACTTCCTATATTTTAGCCTTCAGCTTCTGTCCTCATGAAAATCAGTCGAAGAACTCCTTTATAAGACGTCCATAATCTCATCCAGACGTCTAGTACTTTACCTGGACATCCTCAAATTAACCGTTAGACTAAGCACCTATCTTCGTGGGCAAAAATGTATTTCCAAACGTCTGGACACGCTTCCAGATGTCTACTTTTGGACCATTACCCATCTATTTCTGTGCGTATCTCATTACGGCCATAAAATATTTTGTCAGAAATAGTAGCTAAGTCTTTTTTTGGTTTCCAGACATCTGGTGATTCCTTCAGACGTCCATAATGATGTCTGATCCTTTAAATCTAGAACCCTGTTTGGATCTGATGAAAACAAGAACGAATCCACCTTTTAATAGACGTCCAATAACCTAATCAGACGTCTTGTGTGAAAATATCAGACGTCCTTCTTTTGATCCAATGGAGTTAGTTCAGGATGGCCTACAGTATTAGACAACCAAAATTATAATCAGACATCCTATAAGACATATGATCCTAAAAATAGACGTCTGATATTGCTATCAGACTCATCATTACCTTGATTTGTGGTGGATTTCATCCTAATCTCTTGGGATTTGTCTCCAACGGCTAGGAGAACTCTCCCAAGTGTTCTTAAAGGTTCCAAACTTGCCTATAAATAGACCACAACTCCTCTTAGGCAAAATACACACCTCTTGAGATACAATTCCCTTAAAAAAATCACTTTCCTACTACTCTAAGCTTCATCTTGCCCTTGTGCTGCGCCAACACTCTAATCAAAGGGCAAATTCATACTCCCAGCTCACTTCGTTCTGCAAATCCTCAGGGGGTTCTTTTTATGCTTAGTACATAAGAAAGTAATTAAAGTATTGGGGTGCTCTATAGGTGTTGTTTTACTTCTTATTTTTGTACTTTGGGTATCTGGCCTGTCAGGTCCCCGTCTCTTCATTTTGAAGGAAGAAACCTCCGTTTAGGGATCGGAGGTGGGATTTGTACTTGAGGTGCACTACCCTCGTTTAAGTAGTGTGGTTAGTGGATTGATCACCTTGTGATAAAAAATCCTAAGTTAAGGGATTGGCTTAGGTGGTGGTTTTCACCCATCTTGGGTTTCCACTTAAAAATCTGGTGCCACCTTTTGTGATTGAATTTTTTGTATTACAATATTTTATAATTTCACTATTCACCCCCCTCTAGGGCAATTTCAGAGAATACTGTTGAATTCATTCTCCGAAACACATCGACGAATAATATGATCAGAGCCAATGCAATACAGTTCAGGGTTTTCCCAGAAGTAGTATTTGGCCTCAGATTTGAGTCTATCCCATTGTTGCTTGGTCCAATCCTGGGGGATTTGACCAATGGCCAAATAGTTAACAATGTTAGTAAACCACGAGGTTTGGGCACCTAAAACTATAAGGATAGCTTCGTCCGGAAAAGTATCTGCAATCGGGATGTCCAGACAAGAAGAATCACTTAGGAGTCTCGACAAATGATCTGCCACCACATTTTGTACTTCGATTTTATCCTTGATTTCAAAATCAAATTCTTGAAGCAGAAGAATCCAACGAATAAGCCAGGGTTTGGCATCCTTTTTGGCCAAGAGATGTCTCAAGGCAGAGTGGTCAGTATAGATGATAACATGAGACACTAAGAGATAAGCCTTGAATTTTTCCAAAGTGAACACTAAGGCTAGTAATTCCTTTTTAGTAATAGTGTAATTCCTTTGGGCTTCATCTAGAGTTTTACTATTGTAATAGATGACAGAGGGCTTTCTATCAATTTTCTGACCCAAGACAGCCCCGACCACGTAATTAGAAGCATTGGTCATGATCTCAAAAGGGGTTGTCCAAATTGGTGGTTGCAACACTGGAGCACAAGTGACTGCCATTTTCAGCAAATCCTTACGGCATGATTCGTCGAAAACAAACGGCGTTTCTTTGGCGAGAAGTTTGCTCGAGGGATGAGCAACCTTTGAGAAATCCTTGATGAATCTTCTATAGAATCCCACATGACCAAGAAATGATCGGATTTCTTTAACAAATGTGGGAGGAGGAAGTTTAGCGATAGCATCAACCTTAGCTTTATCCACTTCGATTCCCCGTTCAAAGATTACATGACCTAAGAAGATGCCTTCTTGGGTCATGAAATGACTCTTTTTCCAGCTAAGGACCAATCGTGTTTTGATACATCGCTTAAGAATCATTTCTAGACTAGCCAAACAAGAGTCAAACGATTCTCCGAAAATAGAGAAATCGTCCATGAAGACTTCCATAAACTCTCCCACCATGTCAGAGAATATGGCTAACATACACCTTTGAAAAGTCGCAGGTGCATTGCATAAACCAAAAGGCATCCTATGGAAAGCAAAGTTTCTGTAGGGACAGGTGAAAGTAGTTTTTTCCTTATCCTCGGGATGGATAGGAACTTGGTTGTATCCCAAGTAGCCATCAAGAAAACAGAAGTACTTTTGCCCAGCTAGTCTTTCCAAGATTTGATCAATGATCGGCATAGGAAAATGATCCTTTTTCGTGGTTGTGTTCAGCTTCCTGTAATCAATACAAACCGTCCAAGAGGAAGCTGAACGAGTTGTGATAGATACTCCTCTCTCGTTAGTCACAATGGTAATCTCAGCTTTCTTTGGAATAATCTGCATGGGACTTACCCAAGGACTATCAAAGATTGGATAAATAATTCCTGCATTGAGTCACTTAATGATTTCCTTTTTGACCACTTCTCGCATATTTGGATTTAATCTCCTCTGCATCTGGTGAGAAGGGCGGGATCCATCTTCCAAGAATATTTTATGATTGCAGTAAGATGGCTCGATCCCCCTAAGGTCATGAATGGTCTAACCAATTGCCTCCTTGTGTTCCTTCAGGACCTTGATCAATTTATTCTCTTGCTCCTTTGTTAATTTAGCACTGATAACACAGGGAGCGTCTTTTGAGGTCATAAAAGTTGATATTTCAAATTCTTAGGCAATGGTTTCAGTTCAAGCTGGGGCGGGTTGATGATTGACGGTAAGGAAGATGTTGAAGACTTAACAAGAGGAAGAGGTTTTGAGTGAACAAAATCAATAACCTCTTCAAAAGATGGCAGGTCTGCCATAGAGGGTTGTGGGTCCAATTCCTCATTAAAGGAGGAACTTTCAATTGAAGAAACCATCAAACAAGTTTCAATGTTTACATTATCCTCCTCAAGTTCCTCACTAAATCCACAATCCTCAAATTTATTAATCGCCTTAAAAACGTCAAATTTCATTCGTTGATTCTCAAAGGCAATTTCCATGCTACCGCTTTCATAGTTAATGTTGGCCTTAGCAATAGCCTGGAACGGATGCCCTAGAATGATGGGCGTGTTCCTCAGATTTTCAGGTACATCCATGTTAAGGACAAGGAAATCTACAGGAAAATAGAAATCCTTGACCTTAACTATAACATCCTCAATAACGCCTTGCAGATTTGTGACCGAACGGTCCACTAACTGTAGTGTTACTGAAGTTGGCCGAAGTTAACCTAATCCAAACTTCTCATAAAGAGAAGTCAGAAATAGGTTGATGGATGCACCCAGATCCGGAAGTGCTCTATCAAATGTGTATTCTCCAATGACACAAGAAATCAATGGAGCACCTGGATCTCTCTTTTTTTAAGGTAGGTGGTGCAGGATAACAGAACTAGCTTGCTCGGAGAGTACCACCTTCCTCGAAATAGATTCTCTCAACTTATGCCTTTGTGTACATAAATCCTTTAAAAATCTTGCGTAAGCCGGTATATGCTTAATAGCATCGAGGAACGGGATATTGATCTCAACATTCTTAAATATATTCAGAAGCTCCTCATTGCTATCACAAAACTTCTTTGATTTAATTAGGGCTTCAAGAAAAGGAACATGAGTCAGATATTTGGAATCAGGTTCCTGAGCCTTGATTTCTTCTCCAAAATTCTCCTCTCTCTCCTCAGGTTCTTCAGGATTCAGTAGATCAGAACAGTGTGGCTGTGGATCCTGAGTCTGCTTACCACTCCTCAATGTGACAGAATTTGCAAATGCATAAGAGTTTGGGTCTTGGGGAGGGTTATGAAAGATTGGAGGGGCTTGATTAGCCTGGAATTGTTGATTTGCAGAAGAAGAAGAAGAAGAAGAGGGACCCTGCTCAACCACTTAAGCATGTGCATGTGGGTCCCTCTAATTTCCGTACCCATGGGCTTGGTTGCCTGGATTCAGAATATTTCGTATGTTGGGTACAGGTTGGGATGGTAGAGATCCGGGTTGATGAGAGTTAGCAATGAGCCCAGTCTGCAAGTTTTCCAGTGATGTTTCCATTTGCTGCATGAGTTGGATCATGGATCCTTGCATCTTTGCCATTTGTCGGTTCAAATCAGCCTGCCCTACAGGTTGATGGGCATTCCAAGCTAGCTGATTGACTTGATTTGGGGGCAACTGAGTATATACATGACCCTGACCCATTGGTCATTGCTGAGCATAATTGCCGGGTCAGAATTGGGTCTGTTACCCCGGGTTTTTCCAAGAGAAGTTAGGGTGGTTTCTCCAACCCAGATTATAAGCATTAGAGTAGGGGTTGGATTTAACGTTCTCCTATATAGCACAGACATCTTCATAGGGTGATGATAGAGAGAAAGAAAGGGAAGGATCAGAAAAACTGGGATACAAGGCCCCAGTTTGGAACCCGTGAGGTTCCGAAAAATGCTGAGTCACAGGTTGAGCCGCATCGAGTTAATTCATGAACTCCTATCCAGAAGGAGCTAGCGAAGAATGGAATCCTGAATTTTGGGATTGAGTGGAATGAGAGTTGTTCATAGAATTTCGTGCCATCGACTCTTCCATTCTCTTAGCAACCAAGTCCACCTTGTCAAGTTTGCTAGAAATCAATTCCATATCAAATGGATGAGAGTCATGGACTTCATTGACATTTGATCTGGGCTGCTGGGACCAATTAAAGGTATCCATGGAGGCATGATTGATTGAATTCTCGCTCATTTGCTCAAACAAATTGTGTGCACTATCTGCTTCTTTTATGAGGAAATTGCCTCCACAAGAAGCATCCACATGATTTCTGAGTTACTCAGTCAACCCATGATAGAAGATCTGCACAAGTTGCCATTTCGGCACCTCGTGGTATGGACACCTCCACAATAGGTCCAGGAATCACTCCCAGCCACATGAAATTGCTCCCCTGGCCACTGGGTAAAGGTAGTGATTACCCGTCTCAAGGCATTGGTATGTCCGACTGGGAAGAATTTCTTTAGAAAGGCCGATTTCAACTCATTCCAAGTTGGAATTGGTCTTCCTATTATCCTGTACCAATGCGCGGCCTTATCCCTAAGATAGTTGGGGAAGAGCTGCATGATCATTTGCTCTTCTTTCACGTTTCGTGCCTTGGTGGTTTGAACTAAAGTGGTGAAGTCCTCCAAGTGCTGAAACGAATCTTCGGAGCCAAGCCCATGATAATGTTTGATCAGGCTTAACACCTGGGGCTTGATTTCTATGTTGCCGGCTGGAATCTGGACGCCAGGACGTTCCCCATAATTTGAAGGATCATAAAAATCCTTCAAGGGATGAGCACCCTGCATTCTCTGGAACCATTCCTGCATTCTCTGCATTTGTTCCAGCTGCCTTCGGAATTCCTCCTGTGGATCCCCATGCAGAGGAGGCTGTTGGTTGGCCATGGGATCAATTTGACCAAAATCCAATTTGCACCTCCTAGAATACTGTAGTGGTCCTTCCAATCGGGGATTCAATGACCGTCTTCCCAGCATAAAGTAGGAGAAGGTCGGAAGGATTGGGGATAGGGACCCTGCAGCACAACAAAATAAGGTTATTCTTAAGTGGGGTAGCCTAAGGATCTACAGACTCCCAAAACCTGCCTTAAGATTGTAAATGATTTACTCTACTTGCGTCTGCTCAATCCAACCAGTTAGAAGGGGGGACTGGGGAGAAGGTTCTTCCTTCGGCTTTTGCCTCCGGTTCCTAATGTACCCCTGATCGATGGCTTTACTCAACTCAGTAATTAAGTTAATTTTACTTAATTATGAGTAGAAAAAGTCACTTTGGTTAACTCGAAATTGTGTCGGTTGTGTAGTATAGGGTCGAATTAACCTAACATTTTAGAAATTTTTACTCGTTGAGTCCAGGTCGTTCGCTGGGAGGTATAATTTTTTCTAAATTCACTAATTTTCTTTTATTTTCCTTTCAAGTTTAGGAGGTATAATTAGGTTGATTATAAAAGCATGAATTTTGTCAAATGATTTAAACTATAAAGAATGTACAAAATTCCATATAAAAAACACATTTACTTAAATGATGTACTTTATTACCAAGTAAACATGTTAGTTTTCTATTTTATTTCAAAGAAATTAAGATAATAAGAATTGTTCTATTAAAATGTCTTATTATAAAATTTAAGAACAAAAATGAAAATGATTCAAGAGAAACAAATTCTTTTATTTATTTCTTCAGTCGCTTCCTCTCTCTTCTTCTCTTCTGTTCTTGCCTTCTTCTTCTCTTCCCATTAGCTTTCTTTTTCTTTCTTAGTTCCCTTAGTAGTGCCTGTTCTCCTTTCTTTCCTTTGCTTTCTTAGCCTTCAGTTCAACACCTAGCATTTAACCATCGACTCTTCTTTTCCTTTGATCATTCAGCTGAACCGAGTTTATTTTCCTCTTTAACCAAAAATTATTTTATTTGCGCCGAGGTCCTTTCGTGGATACATAGCACCCTGAGATCAGGGTGGGACCAGACCCTACTCGGTCCTCGCCTGATTTCAATTAGGTTCGATTTCAATTTATTTTTTCGGTTCATAGTTTTGAACCAATTCGGCTCAACTCAACCGGCCTCCCGGGCCTCGTCCTCCTAGGGCCACACTCGCTCATGCCCACTCGGGCGCACACCCGCAGCCACACATGCCTGCACACACACACATATGCTCAGAATGCCAGATGATCATATCGGTAACCGGTGCGCCGAGCGCTGATGACTGAACGGCCTATGTGACAAATCACTTTTGTTCCCATGCGCGCGCTCGTGAATTACCGATGTGGGACTATGTTCCCCCTTTCCAAACCCAACTTCAACTGATCATAACTCCCTACTCAGAGCTCCAAATCAAGTGATTTAATGATTGTTGGAAAGCTCTAAGGTTACTCTATAGGATTGCAGGGTCAATTTATGGTTCAGAGGATGTTTTCCTCTTCAATTTAAAAGGTAAAATTAGGGGGTTCTTATGGGTTATTTATTGCCTGGAAGTGGAAATTAACTTCCTAGAGTCCTCAAATGGACTTTTCTCTCTTAACTAAAGGTCTGAATAGGTTACATAAATGATTCCGCAGCTGCTAGAGTAGTTTCTACACTCACAAAACCATCAGGAACAGCAGAGAAGCTTAAATCTTCCCTGAAAGCTTCAGAGATCAAATTTTCAGACTTGAAATAGATAGACAGACGCAGAGGAACATTACTGATCAACTTAAACAAGTTCTAAGGGTTGTAATTGACTTATCTGCATGGGATTTCATCTCAAATTTCATCAGAATGCCACTGCTGTTAGTTTGGGTTCGAAAACAACCCAAACTGGTAGGTTTGCAATTCCATCCAAATTAACTCTCAAAGCTCAACCAATTCTTTCTAAAATCATTCAAATGAATCTCAGAAACACTTCAGACTCCTCAATTCAACAGATTGAACCCAAAATCAGATAATCAAACTCAAGTTTGACTGAAAAACCTTGAATTTTGACTTTCTCATTTAAACCTTTTCTTAGGAAATTAAAACCTCAAACAACATCTTCTCAATCTTTTGAATATGCTCAGACCCTAAAATAGGTGTTTTAACTGAAGATTCTAGGGTTTCAGGCTCATCGCTTAAGATAGAAAAGGTGTGTGTTCGTCAGAGGAAATCAGAGGTTGTTACACCTGTTGGATCATAGGAATGAACCCAGGGATCAACAATGATGCTTCTATACTTCTTAAACAGGACTAGAACCTATCTATCACTCATCTACAACTCTGCCGGAGTCGGAGAAGATGAAGACCTATCTGCAGCTCCAGTGGCTAAATCCTTAATTAAACATCTATAAATTAATCAGTGATCGTTAAATCATTGATCTGGAGCTTCTCAACAAATTCTAAAGGCTTAAGCTCAAGAATGGCTCACCGTAGCTCTGGTGAGTCCAGAAAAAGGCAAAATTGTGTATAGAAGGTGAATTGTGCCATTTTTAATCTAAAAAGGTTCCTGAGGTTGCAAGGAACCTTAGAATCACATTTAATTCCTCATTATCTCTTTAAATGTAAGATTTGATAGTGAATTCATTTTGAATGAAAATTGAGTTGGTTGTGGCATGGGACTTGATCTCCCACTCAATTGAGTTGTTGAGACAAGTCAACAGATGTCTGTGATACTAAATATATATTTAATTAATAATTTGAACTACTCCAGAGCCACCATTGACAGCGAGGTCCGGAGCTTATTTAGATTTGGGCGTTTAGGTTATCTGTGATAATTCTATGTATTATAGTGTCGATTAGGGTCCCTAAGTGATGGATAGATGATGATAGACCCAGTGGAGGTGGAATTAGCTCGACTACTATCGCCATGGGCAATGACAGTAGTCAGTGGAGGTGAAAGGTGAATCAGGCGATTCAGTGATTAATTAAGTGATTAAATGGATCAGAAATGATTATGGGAGTTAAAGGAAGGTGGACAGTGAGTTAGAAAGACAAGATTAAGGCTCCGGCGAGATCAAGGAGCTCGTCGGAGTCGGAGAAGATGACACTGAAATTCTAAAATTAACTCTAACTACTTACCTAACTACCTAAACTAAACTACCCTACTACTCCTACTCCTACCCCTAATCTACAGTTACATGGACGAAGGGGTCAATAGGGTTTTGTTAACAAGGCTAGATTATGTTTTAGCAAATATCGCATTGTAATATAGATAAACTTTCCCCGAAAGCAAGTAAAAATTTATAACTCAAAAATCAAAGTATCCGAGGTCGAACATAGGGAGCAATCTGAGTATTCCAAAACTTGAGAACACAACTTTTAAATAAGAGGAAATGACTAGTTCAATAGAAGTGACATGAGAATGATATAGAAAGAAATTGCTCAAAAAAGAATGGACGTCTGATATTGCATTAGACGTCTTAAAGTATTTCTCAAATTCTTCTTTTTTGTTGGTGATTTGCTCTACTGCAGCTCTAGTTGCTCCTCTTCTTTTTCTTCCATAGCTACTTCTGCTCCTCTTGTTTTTCCTTCTCTTCTTGATTCTCTTCTTACGGCCAAGTCCTGGCTTGCCCCTTCTTAGGTTTTTGCCTTCTTCTTTTTCTTCCTCTTATTCCTTTATTTTCTTGCTTCTTTGTCTACCCCTTGATCTCTTTCTTCTTCCTTCTTCAGTTCCTCTTTTCTTTGACTTCGCTTCTTCTCTGCCTTACCTTTCTTTTCCCTCTGCTAAGCTTCTTTCCTTCTTCTCCTTCTCTTGCAGCGGCTAAGTCCCTACTTCCTGCACACAAGCACCACGCAACAAAACCTACTCCCCTACCCTTCCTACGCGTCTCTCTCTCTCTCTGAATCTCTCTTCGGTACGCTCTCCCAGAGCCGAGTTATCGGGTGGGCTCGCGGGCCCAAGTCCAGGCACACCGGTGTGGGTGTGGTGCACGAGGAGTGCTCAGGAGGGGGTAGTCGAGTCGGGGCACTAGATCCGTGGGATGAAGTCGCAGATGAGGTGCATGGATAGGTGAGGAGGGACCTCACCCCAGTGTATTGTAGGCAACCCAGCAATAGCACAAAATCAATATAAAGTACTCACGCGCTTTGTGACTTACCGAGGTGGGACTAATGCTCACTGCTCTTTCTCACGTGCCCGCATCAGACCGTGCCTCCAATTGCAGCAATTGCAGGTCTCGCGGCGTCACTTGCTGGAACAACTGGATGCGCAAGACCTCCCCAAGTTTGCTGCAGGTGGAATCCTGAAGTACTTTCAACCTGGAGTAAGCATGCAACCTCCTCGCATCACCGCTAATGGCAACAAGAGCTCAAAACCTGCCTGACACAAAAAGGGCCTTGCGGCTCAATCAGACAACAGGGGGACCTTTGCCATGTCATGGTGAATGTGAGGCAGTAGGTGGCAGGCAGCGGGGCAGCCTAGGCATGCGTGCCTAGGTCGCTCTGTGGCTGGATGGATGGGTTTGGTCGGGGGCCGGTTGTGGCGGTGTAGGCAACCTGTGGATGAGTGGAGGATATTCAGTGAAGTATGGCAGAGGTTATGCGGTGGTTGGCGAGACGTGTGGGGCTGCGGAGTGACGGGAGCATCTCTCCAGAGGGTGGCTGGAGATGAGGAAGATGGTGGTGGATAGTGACAGTCGAGGGGTGTAGTGTGAAATAAAGTGAGGAAAATGAAAGAGTGGAAGATGGGGAACTTATCTGGATTGTTGGGAATGAAAGGGGGTAGCGGAGACAGACGGCTCGTTTGTGCCGCCGTCAGAGAAGACGGCCCTGAGGGAGATAACAACGACGAGTAGGAGGTCAGGGGGTGTGCACTTGGTGCGGCGCGACGCGGGAGGATGAGGCGGAGTGAACTCTGCTGCTGGTATGGCAGCAGAGCGACGAGAAGGAGGAGGAAGAATCGCTGGAGCTTGCAGGCTTCTTTACCGGAGAGAGGAGAGATGAAGTTTGGACGGTTCTATGGCCAAAACAAGTCTGAGAGATTTGCAGAGGATCGGGGGTCCTTTTACAAGTGCTAGCCGATCTTCTGGTGCGTGGAGGGCAAGCCTTCAGCCACTGTCATCTCGTCGGAGAAGGAAGGTAGTTGGGATCCCAAATCTTTCGTGCGTTCGTGGTCGAGCTTGGAAAGGTTGTGTTAATATGGTGATTTAATCATTGAAATGCCTATAGTGGTTACCCTAAATCGAGCCTAACCATCTTTTTATAAAAATTTTTAACCTGGCCTACTTGATTTTATCTTAGTCACTTTTAGGTCGAGGGTCGAACTGAGGGAAGTGGGATTAGAGGTGAATAAGTTTCTATACCCTTCCTACAACTAATCTCTTCCATTCATTTATTATGTTTTTGGTGTTTTTCTATTTAAGATTTTTTTCCGATAATTTTTTGTCCTTGAGGTACACCCTCAAAATCAGGTTCTTGGCTTTGAGCCAAATTAGGGTTCCCAAAACTGCTCTTGCTATTCACAAGACTGAGTACCTGGAAGTCAAGGATTATCTTTTCTCTTTTGTATATTTTTGTTATCTTTTTAATGACAGGAAAGAGAAACATAAATAAAGTAAATATAGTATATATATATATATGTATATAGGGGTGGGGGTGGAGGTGGAAATGGTGTGTAGCACGGTGTCGAGTTGGTCGTCATCCAGGAAGACGCAAGAAACAGGACGAAGCATCGCGTGGATTGTAGGATGGATGGGTGGAAGATGTGTGCAAAGATGCTTTCTGTACGCGTGTATCGGGGAATATCAGCAACTGGTGTAGATATTCCCGCGATACAACGTTTGGTAGGTAATATGAATATATATATATGTATATATGTGAATATATATATCTATATGTATAGATATGGTTGTAATTATATAGGTGCATATGGAGTTATATATGTATATATATATGTAAATATATATAGATATGTAAATATATGTATGTATATATATATATATATTTATAATTAGATATATATGTATGTATATATATAACTATATATAGGTATATATATATATATAGTAATATATGTATATAGTTATAGATATGTATATATGTACATAGATATATTAGTATAAGTATCTATGTATATAGATATATGCAGATATATATATATATATATATGTATGCATGTATGTATACTAATACTTAGTTATATAGGTATTAATATATGTATAGATATATGTGTATATATATATATATATGTATTTAAATAAATATATATGTATATATATTTATATGTATGTATGTATGTATATATACTTATATATATTTATATATAGGTATATATATATATATAAGTGTGTATACATGGGTGAACGAGTGAGAGAGTGTGTGTACAAGAGTGTGTGTGTGTGTGTATGTGTCTGCGGGATAGAGAGAGAGTGCTGTGAGAGAGAGAGAGAGCATCCGCTGAAGAAGAGGCACGGCGTTTAAGTCGTCCTGATGCAGCTGCCGACGTCTGATGGCCACGTGCTGGCACAGGTGCATAGGCACGCGAAGAGGCATGCGCACGCAGGATGGAGTGAGCACGAGGGAGGCACCGTAGCGCGCTACGGACCAAAGTGCACCGCGCTGTGCACTGAGGGTAATGCGGGCGAAGAAGCTGGCGATGGAAGAAGCAGGTGCAGACGGGTGCGGGCGCTGGCGTACGCGGGAGCAGGCGCGCGAATGGGCAAACGACAGTTGCAGTGAGGAGAGAGAGTACCTGGTGACCGGATAAGTGAGAAACTTACCGGTCATGGCACTATAGCAGCGTGAGATCGCGGCTACAGTGCAAGGGCGAAAAGTTGACCAGCTGGCATGCGTGAAACCGACTGTGCTGCGGGCGGAGTTTCGCGACAAGGCCAGCGGAGAGGGGCGAGGGTGACCTGCTGGCATGCGCAGAGCCCGCGGAACAGGCGCCTGAGGTGCGTGGTGGCCTGCGCTGTTGTTGCTGACGCCTTGCTGCTGCTGCTGTGGAGCTTGAGCTTCAAAGCTTGAAGCTCCTGTCAATACCATAAATGGCTTGGAATGACGAAACAGAGCGGTGAACCACCACGCCCACCGGCTCTTTGATGAGCTGGGCGGTGGTGGGACTCACAGTGGTGGTTGTGCACCACTGTGAGCTACTCCTGCACGCAACGTAGCTCCTCAGAAGGAGGAGAGGCTACGTATGCAGGGAAGAGGGGAGGTGACGGCCAGGAAGGTTGTTGCGTGTGTTTTTTTTTTCTCTCTTGGACCAGGCTCCCTTGCAAAGAAGATAGCCATGCCTTTTTAAAGAGGAAGGAGGCAAGCACAGCCATGCCCTAGGCTGTGTATGGCTGCCAGGGAGTGGCTGTGTAGAGCATGGCGCGAAGAAGATCAAGCCACGCTTTGCAGCCACGGAGAAGAAATTCAAAGTCAAATAAAAGATAAAAATAAAGATGGTGAATTTGCGAGGAAGCACTTGAGGAATACGTTAATTTCAAGGCCATTTTATTCACTCTCTTCCCCTCTGAAATAAATGCATGCATGCATTTATTTTTACAAATGCGACTATGGCTACCTAATATACACTGGCAATGCTTGGAAATAGCACAAGATGGCACAATTGTTGGTGTATTTTTGCTGTGCAAACATGCCCCCATGCCTATCTTTTGCTAGTTCCTAGCAAAACATTTTTGTAATGTATTTAGAAATGATCTTAAGCTGAAAATTTTCTTTACCGGCGACAGGTGTGTTTATTTGTTGGATATTGTGAGAACTAATTGCAGAGAAGACTACCAGTACTTTAAGTCTTACATGACATAGATCATCTCTCAACTAACCCGTACTCTTGATATTTAAACCTTAAGTATGATTTCCAAGACCCAAGAGGTTTTGCCGTACTCGAGAGCTCAAGAGATTATGGCTTGTGCATAGTGAAGGATCAAGACTGACCAGATGAACATTGAGACTCAAGCCTAGGGTTTCACGAATTTTTAAGTGCAGGTTGGTCCTAGTTTCAGCTCATGTCTTCAGATTGACCCTTAAAACGATGACGGAAAACTCAACTCCCATTTTATGACATTTGTGGCTCAAAGAAAATAGGCCATTTGCCCTGAAGAACTTTTTTGTAGGAAGATTTTACAGATATTTGTGAGATATACTGACTTATTTGCATCTTTTTTTTTTTTTTTAACACATGTCAGTATATCTGGTGGGAGAGTTCCTTTTTGGAGGAAAGAGTCTCTCCTAAACACAAGACTAAAGCCTGGGATAAAAGTCTACCTACGTGCACAAGTAAGGACTCCACCTTCCCTAATGAACACTAGGGTTGGATCTTATGTTCACCTGGTCTTTCTTGATATGTGTAGTGTGAACCAAGATTACTTAGGCTCTCGAGTAGAAGCAAACCAACGGATCCTATACTGGTGTCTCAGGTAGAAGAACACATCCTTAGTCAGGAGAGATTCCGATCTATCTTGTCAATGCTCAAGTGAATTAAGCGAAGCCTGAACGAATCAATCTTCTGTGGCCTGGAAAGTCTTCAAAACAGTGGTTGAAAATCCATAAACACTTATTGTATTTTTTGTTTCAGCCTTCAGATCATTAATAAACTCCATTTTTTTTTTTAACATATTTATAGATAGATGATACCATAAAATAACCAGATCCTATGGATGCCTATCCACCCCCCCATGCCAAACGATGCTATGTCCTCATATGCATGTAGGGAAGGGTAGAGGAAGGACGAAATATCAGGTAATGAGAGTTGAGGTGCAGGGTAAACAGCAGGGTGGTAGGGTGGGTGGATGGTGGGTGGTGAAGTGAAAAGTGAAGTGAACGTGACAACGGCGAAGTGTTGTTGGGGTGCCTCCCAACGAGCGCTGAATTTAACGTCCCCAACTGGACTCAGAATGAGGCACAACATTAGTTACCCTCTAGCAGGGCAACAATTTCTCCAACAAGGGTAGGTTCATGAGTAAGATAGGGTTCCAAACGCTGCCCATTGATCGTAAATTTATGCCCAGATTTGGGATCTTCAATCTCAACGGCCCCGTTGGGAAATGGTCTCGAGACCAGGAAAGGACCAGTCCATTTGGACATCAATTTTCTTGGAAAGAATTTGAGCCGGGCATTGTTGAGCCAAACTTGCTGATATGGCTCAAATTCCTTCTGCTGAATACAGCTGTCGTGAAAAGCCTTAGGGCATTGCTTGAAAGTTAAGGCAGAATCATAGGCTTCACGATGGAGCTCTTCTAGCTCTTGGAGTTGGAGTTTCCTTTCTCGACCACACAGGTTTGGGTCGAGGTTACATTGGCGAACTGCCCAATAAGCACGGTGCTCCAACTCCACAGGCAAATGACAAGGCTTCCCGTAAACGATTCTATAAGGAGACATACCAAGGGGTGCCTTGAAGATGGTCTAATACGCCCAAAGTGCGTCAATCAGCTTGTCGGACCAATCCTTATGGTCAAGCTGAATCATTTTCTGGAGAATTTTCTAGATTTGCTGGTTCGATACCTTTGCCTGGCCGTTCGTCTGAGGGTGATACGGGGATGCGATACGATGGTGGACTCCGTATTTCCTCAGAAGTGCCCGAAAAGAAGCATAGGCAAAGTGGCTTCCTCCATCCGAGATAATGGCTCGAGGGATCCCAAAGCGCGTAAAGATGTGGTCTTTGACAAATCTAGTGGATATAACATGGTCAGCATGTCGCGTGGGAATAGCCTCGATCCATTTCGAAATATAATTAACAGCCATGAGAATGAATTCGAAGCCGTTGGAAGGAGGAAAGGGACCCATGAAATCAATTCCCCAAATGTCAAAGATTTCCGCAGCTAGGATGGGTTGTAAGGGCATCATGTCACGACATGACATTGACCCTAACGACTGGCACCTAGTGCAATGTTTGGCATAATTGTGTGCATCCTGGTGAAGGGAGGGCCAAAAGAAACCGCACTGCAACACCTTGGCTACAGTTTTCCTCCCAGAGAAATGGCCTCTGTAGGCCTGATCGTGGTAGAACGATAGCATACTAGGGAATTCGTTGTCAGGAACACAGCGACGGATGATTTGATCAGCACCTATTCGAAAAAGAAGTGGATTATCCCAGAAATAATAATTTGCTTCTGCCATGAGACGCTCGCACTGGTTTTAGGCCAGCCACGTGGAAGGGATCCAGAAGCAAGGTAATTGGCAATGTCAGCATACCATGGTCCACTTGCCACATTGATTGCTAATAAGTGCTCATCAGGAAAAATCTCATTAATCGGCAGAGTAAGTCCAATATTTTCAGGGTCCAGTCTAGAAAGGTGATCCGCCACAACATTCTGGGCTTCGGCCTTATCGCGGATCTCAATGTCAAATTCTTGGAGAAGGATCCAACGAATCAGTCTAGGCTTGGCATCCTTGTTGTGCATGAGATGGCGAATGGTCGCGTGATTAGTGAAAACTATAACATGTGAGCCCAAAAGGTAACAGTGGAATTTCTCCAGGCCAAAGACGACCACCAGTAGTTCTTTCTCAGTGGTAGTATAATTACGCTACGCCTCGTCCAACGTCTTACTGGCGTAGTACACCACGAAGGGGGGTGTCTATCGCATCTTTGTCTGAAGATGGATCCGACTGCAAGGTTGGAAACGTCACACATGAGTTCAAAGTCGAGGGACCAATCAGGTTGCTGGAGAACAGGGGCCTTGGTGATAGCATTACGCAGCTGCGTGAATGCTTGTATGCAGTCGGGGCCCATATCGAAGGGTACGTCGGTTGATAGGAGATGAGTTAAAGGTCAAGAAATTTTGGAGAAATCTTTGATGATTCTCCTATAGAAACCGACGTGTCCCAGGAAGGAGCGAATTTGTTTGATAGAGCCAGGCACAGGTAAATCAGCAATTACATCAAGCTTAGCTCTGTCAACCTCGATACCCCTATCGGAGATGATATGTCCGAGAACAATTCCCTCGTGTACCATAAAATGACTTTTTTCCTAAGAAAGCAAGAGGTTTACAACAATACATTACATAAGGATACGGGTCAGGTTGGCAAGACAGTCATCGAAAGATGGTCCAAAGATCGAAAAGTCACCCTTGAAGACCTCAAGAAAGTCACCCACCATGTCATGGAATATCACCAACATACATCTCTGGAAAGTTGCTGGCGTGTTACAAAGTTCGAACGGCATCTTTCTAAATGCAAAGGTGTTGAAGGGGCAGGTAAAAGTGGTTTTCTCTTAGTCTCGGGGGTCAATTGCCAATTGGTTATATCCTGAGAATCCATCGAGGAAATAGAAAAATTTATTTCCCGCTAATCGCTCCTGGATTTGGTCAATGAAAGGTAGTAGAAAGTGATCTTTCTTAGTTGCAGCATTGAGTTTCCTATAATCTATACACACTCTCTAGGATGTTGGAGTGCATGTAGGAATGGATTCGCCCCTATCATTGACATGGATGGTGAGTCCCACCTTTTTGGGCACGACGTGAATCGAACTCACCCAGGGGCTATCGCTGATTGGGTAGTTTATACTAGCATCCAGCCACTTAATAATTTCCTTCTTAACGACCTCCAGCATGTTAGGGTTGAGACGTCGCTACATCTCGTGGGAAGGTCGAACCTCCTCCTCCGTATATACACGGTGAGTGAAATAGGAGGGGCTAATGCAGATAAGTTTGATAAAGACCATCCAATGGCTGCCTTGTGTTCCATAAGGACCTCAGTTAGTTTGCACTCTTTCTCCCTTGTCAATTTTGAACTAATGATTACGGGAAGCATTTCATTTGATCCTAGGAAAATATACTTAAGTGTACTAGGCAGCTCTTTCAACTCGAGAGTGGATGGTGAAAGGTCTAGCATTTCTTTGGACGAGAGTGTCCTAGGCGGATTGAAAAACAAGTCAGGAGGAAGAAGTTGGACCACAGATTGGCCAAGAAGAGGGGCTTCTTGGATAGATCGATCCAGAAAGTAATTGCCCCAGTGAGTAGTATGTGGGCTCAAGGTCCCAGTGTGGAGTTGCAAATCCGCCTGATTTGGCTGGAAAGAAAGGGCAATCCAGTCTTCAAGAGTGTGGACCGATGGTGAGTAGCCTGGATATGACTCAAACAACGAGGTATGGGAAGCGGAGAAAACCTCATCAGAAGTCTGGTCAGGAGAAGGTATGGGAATAGGGAGGGATGGGGGAACGTCACAATATGTGTTGGTCAGGCAATCGTCAGTGTTTACAAATAATCCGCAGTAGTCAGAATAGGTCCCAATTAGTCCGATACACGCACTGACGGCCATGTCCTCGTCAGATGTGTCATCCTCGATGCAATCGCAATCAAAGTTCTTGGCTGCCTTGAAGATGTTAAGCTTTAGCCTCTCAGATCCAACGGCAATCTCAATACAGCCCGACTTGTAGTCGATATGGGTGCGGGCTGTGGCCAAGAAAGGTCGACCAAGGATGATCGGACAATCTGATAGTGAGCTAGGAACTTCCATATCTAAAATAAGAAAGTCAACAGGAAAACAGAGACTGTTGACCCTAACCACCACATCTTCCACCACACCCTTTGGAATTTTGACAGAACAATCTGCCAACTGTAACGTGACAGGGGTGGGTTTCAGATTTCCCTAGGAAAATTTTTTCAGCATGATGGTTGGTATAAGATTGATGGAAGATCCTAGATCAAGTAGGGCACGGTTAAAATTGTAGCCTTGGATGCTACAGGAAATAAGCGGTGTGGCCGAATCTTTCTACTTCAGTTATAGATTTGATAGTATAACACAACTCGCATGGGGCGAGAGAACCACCAGATTCCTAGTTTTCTTTGACTGTTGCTTGGGTATTCTGTAGTCTTTGAAAAATCGGGTGACAGTAGGTCTGTGGTCGATAGCCTCGAGCAGGGGTACCTTGATTTCAACATCCCTGAACAAATTACGCAGGTTATCAAAGGCCTGCGTATCTTTCTTCTTGCCTTTCGACTCCCTCAGTAGAGCCTCAGGGAATGGGACTGACTTTGGCACCAATTTGGGTGTATCGTCCACTCACGAATGCGGTGCGCATCTCGAATGAGAGGGTGATGAAGAAGATGGGCCAGGATCTGGTCGAGGCAGATCGACGGTCCGCTTACCGCTCCTCGTAGTGATAGCATTGGATGATGTGGGTCCAATGGGATCATACGGTGGAGGAGGGTTCATAATAGGGACATAAGAGTGAGGTGCTGCAGTGGGATTAGCTTGAAATCTCGGTGGAATGCTCGGAGCCTATAGAATCTGATGAACCTACCCCTGAGAAGGTCGTATTTGTGGTTGAGGACCATGGGGTACGGAATTTCGCGGGTTGGGAACAGGTTGGGCTGGAAGAGTGCCCTGAGATCGAGTTGCCATGCGTAGTTGACTGATCTCAGCATTCTACTACGCCAATTGGCGCTGAAGAGAGGTCATGTTCTCTTCATGGCGCTTTGACATTTTCGTCATCATTCGCATCAATTTGTCAAGACGACTTGATGCATGTTCTGTTTACGGTATGCAAGGACCCGATGGCGGATTTGCCATAGGATTAGACTGGGCCCTTAGGATGACAGGTGCGGACGGTCGCATTGGTCCACTCTTGGGGTTTTGGCACTGCGGGTTGTTGGACCATGCGAAGTTTGGATGATTTGGCCACCCTGGGTTATAAGTGGCAGAGAACGGGTTGTTCCCCAGGGCGCAAGCATCTTCTATGCCAGAAGTCGCGTCTGCATGTAAATACGCATTCGAGCTCACGGAGGTTTGATCCTCCATGTCAAAATACTGGCTTGCAGAAGTCAGATCCACATGACTTACCAAATCGCTTGGCGCGACACTCAGTAAGGAAGGTCTTACGGGGTTTCTCAGGATAAGCCTGGTGTTGGAAGAATTGAGATTGTGACGAAGTGGTGAGGTGGGGGTGTTTGCCACAGAATGGGTGGGGTTGGCCAGAAGCACGTCCAGCTTCTTGTGCACGACGGAGACTTCATCCAATTTCTGTGCGATAAGGCTGAGATCAGTGGATGAATGGGAGGGTGATGGCTTTTCGCTTAGCGTTATAGTATTTAAGTGTTGGAAAAAATCGACTAATCAAAAACAATGAAAATAACCACTCGCAGAAGAATGGGTCGTATCCACAGGGAGGCAATGATGCAATCAATACTTAATTATTTAATGTTATTTCGAATAGTGCGAAATACCTTTTCAAATTGGACTTAAAATGTGAAGGAAAGTAGGTTTGCAATAACCTAAAAAGTTAAGGGTGTAAGTGCAGTTTTCCCTCACAGAAATCCTCAATAAATTTAGGATGAATTAGTACAATTTTCATGTGATGTGTACTAAAGACAATTTGTACTTAAATCAAGTCCAAAATCAATCTTTAAACTAGCCAATATTAATACCATGCAATTAGAAATAACTTTGAGTGCGTGAATGCAATTCTGCCACAATATAATAATAATAATAATAAATAAAATCGGTGGCAATGGCATTGAATGTAATTTTTAATTCTATGAAAAATAGAGCATTTGCTCTCTCTCTTCCTCGCGAGAGAGAGCACCGGCGGGGCAGTTGCGAAGCTTAGGAGGACGGCAAGGACGGGGGCTCTCCGACGATGGCAGCGGCTGCGGCGGAGGTGGCCGGAGGCAGTGGCTGGAGGTAGCCAGAGACTGCTGCAGTGCACGGCTGCTACTGCGGCTGTTCGAGAGGTGAAGGTCGGGCGGGTGCGTTGCTGCGCCTGCTGCAGCGCGGAAGGCTGCGCGGCATGCTTGGAGAAGAGCGTGCGGTTGCTCGCAGAGGTTGGAGCAGGCACTGTAGGGCGGTAGGAGCGGTGCACACATTGCAGGGAGATGGAAGGCGCTGGCGGGCGCGCGATGGTGCGCTAGTGCACGGCTACAGAGGTGGCCGTTGGAGAGTTGGAGCGGCTGAAATAGGGAGAGGTGAGGGCGCGAGTGGTGCTTGCACCTGCAGGAGGGGTTTGGTGTGCTTGGTGCTGAAGATGGGTGCCTGGTGGTGAAGGAGCGGGCATGGGCACAGTGCATGCGGTGGAGTTTTTCCCTGCCAGGGGGAAGATTGCCCTTGTGCACGTCGCCTCTTCACTTTTAAGTCCTCTCTCTCCCTCTGTGCGCCAATCCAGGGATTTGCAAATCCCTTTCTGTTTTTGGCCGGCCACCGTTGGAGAAGATTGCCCCAAAGTCCAACGGGGGAGGGGGAAAGAATCACAGCTACAGCTGGATGTGTTGGGGAAATTATCCCCCTACCCTTGTTCTTTCTAGGTTTTATTACCTGCAAATAAAAAGACATAATCATTACACATTAAGTCATAGAATGTTATAGAATTAAATCATGATGCATACAATTATTCTATAACTTAGTGTAGTTATTAACAAACCTAAATTGTTGAAAGAGAATTACTTAGGCTTTCTATTAGTCCATTAAAATGGACTCATCAAATACCACCATGCCTAAGATTTGCTAGTCCCTAGAAAAATGAATAATAGAAGTAATCAAAAAGACTTCTTCCTTTCTTATTTCAAAACTTTAGAAATCCAGACAAATATGAAGTGCTGATAGCCTAGGTAACAGATCCAAGTGAAAGAGTCGATTCGCATTAGGAGTTCGTACATCACCCTTGGCAAAAATTTCTGTTGAGATAGGCAACTACTTCCCTCGGGGATACAACAGACGATAATATGTAATATGACCCCGGTGTTTGGCTTAGGTTGGAGATAATAAGTTGAATGGATTTGTATTTGATGGCACACACTCTACTGGTGCTACATATAGTCTAGTACTGTAGACTCTAACTCTCTAGACTATTAGACAAGTCAACTCTGAGAGAGGCAACACAACTGTGCTCTCTTAATGTTCCTGGGTACTCTCTCTTTTCTTTCTGAGATCACGAATCTCGCCAGAATTAGAAATTATACTCACTATTTGGTGGCTTCACATGGCATCTACACTTCAATTAAAGTCCCAATAACTCTATAACTAACTTAGAGTCCTCAACCAGTATTCAGGTAATCAGAAATACTAGAAGGTAGGTAGGGGTCATATTTGGTGGAACGCAATAGGTGTTCTGTTGCCTCAGAAACATTAGAAAGTTGGACCTTTTTTTTTTTTCTTTAAACTTCTTTCTGTTTCTTCTTTTTTCTTCTTTTCTCTCTTTTTTTTTCTTTTTTCTTTTTTAATTTCTTCTTGTTTTTGTTTCTTTTTCAATCAGCACAACACGATACAGACTTTTATTTACGAGGCATTATTAGGGATGATGACGGTCAAGAGAAGTTGTGTGGCTTATTTGGTGGAAGTGCTTATTCTCGGCATCGGGAAAGAATGGATAGGACAGGCGTATTTCTGACCTTTGACACTATTACCCTCCTTCAGCTGAGGACTCTATGAAGGACGGTCGTAACCATCCACCATAGTTATAGCTTTATTAAGACTCAATCTCTGTGTATCTGCCTTATTTGGTGACTCTCAAGAATTCACTCAAAGTACGCACCCAGGAACAGAGAGTGAAAACTATGCCTAACTCTGAAGTATCATCATCTAATTATCCAAAACTTAAGAGTCCTTGCACTAGACTTAGCGCACCAGTAATCTCTCTACTTCTTCTCACAAATATGAGGTGGATTTACTAGAAGATAGTATGCCTGACTCTCTATGAACTGTCCAAGGGTTCAGTAGACTACAAATGCTCATTGGTTTTCCTCAAGGATCCATTACCAAGTCTACGTGCACGTGAAATAAATGTACTGGATTCTAAACTTAAGAAATAATTCAAGAAGAAAAACCTCCAATGACAAAAGGTATTTTGCTAAGGACTAACCCATTTAGCTCATTTTTTTTTTTTTTACTAACCTAAATGCATAAATATTTCCTAAAATGCAAATGCACTCCCCCATGCCTAAATCCTACAATGTCCCCATTGTAAAATTAAAACAGGAGGAGAAAGGAAAGAAATCACCTGATGACCGCTGGGTTGCCTCCCAAGAAGCGCTGCATTTTCTGTCAGCAGCCAGACTAAGAAGGAACCTATGAGTCTGGTTCCAAACAAACAAAGTTAGACCCTAAAAATATGCGTAACAGTGCAGGCCTAGAAAACAGGTAACCACGGATGTTGGCGAGCTGATGATGCAATGTAATTCCAAATGCTCGCCAGAAGATATGAAAGCGAAAAGCCTCGTTGGCTACCTTGGGAGGTCTAGGGATAATAAACGGAATATGAAAAGGGACCTCCTGAAATGGAATAGGTGGAGGATAACAAGGATCCTCCATAGCAGGATGTGTTTTAAAAGATATATACATTATTAGTTCAAACCCTTGAATGGCGAGAGTAAAAGTACAAGCATCAATCCATACTCGCCATTCTACTCTAGGATGTACTGGCCTAATATAGTCTCCAAAAAGAATGTACATGAGCAGAGATCTGAGCCAAGGATCGGTTATGGAATATAAGGGTTGTTTGTAGTGTTGGAAGGTAATGGTTAAGTCCAATGAGGGCTTAGTAAGTGTTAGGTCCAATTCCAACAATGATTCGAATTGTGTACAGTCCCTAGTAGTAGACAACTTCAAGTTATCCTACCTAGCATTAATGATCGAAGTCATATTTGAATCAAGGGTAGACTCCAAATTACAACTTTCTAATGGCAGGGTCAAAATGTAAGAATCATTATCATTCAGCTCATCCCTAGATTCATTTGGTTCACTGAAATATTTGTCGTGGTGTATATGTGATTCATTAGGAGTTGGATGAGTATCCTCAATTATTTCTAAAAGAGGATCAGTCTTAATATTTTGGAGGAAGCCTATATCATTGAATTCGTTATTGTTCTCGGGGTATAAATCCTCAAATGACGTGTTTTGTCCCCGAGAGTCTCCCATAAACTTCTCATTTTGTTTGTCCTCCTCTAATATCAACTCCTGTTTTGATGGAGGATGACTCTCAAAAGAAAGGAGGAATCTAGATTTAATCATATTATTTCTATCCTCTGGAGCTAAATCCTCAAATGATAAATAATTCTCCTGTGATTCACTCCAGATTTTTAGTCCAGGTTCCTCTGTTGGGGCATCCTCATCCTCTGAATTATACTCTTCATATCCCTGAGACCAGAATTGATCATCCTCCATTCCCTTAGGGTCACCTTGATTAGGTACATTTTAACCCTCAGGATATTGAATGATAGGTGTTGATTCCCTAAGTGGAGGGTTAGGAGTAGGCTCACTAAGAGTAGAATGGGAATCTACCAAATAATCAAGAGGGGAAGTGATAGGAACAATAATCTTCCCTTGGTTTTGACTCCAATATAGTTCAGGTGGATAATCTCTATGATTGTTGTCCTCTAGTGGCTGCGTCCCATTGGGAGAGTCTAAATGATCGCTACATGAAATTGGATCCCTATTGTCATTAAGTACCTCAGAATTATTTTCATGATCATGATTGGATGGATAGGGATCAAGATTATTAGGAACCGTGTATCTAAGTTGTCTTATTTCTTCATTTAATTGTTGACTGTTCCTCAACATCTCTCCCATTGATTCCATTATTTCCTTTTGTTGTTTTTGCATTTCTATCATAAAAGAGGAGAGGATACTATTATTAGGTTGGGGAGGATAGTCAATTTCAGGCTCTGGTTGCCTAGGGGCATCGGTCCAACCTCGATACGGAAAATCATGAAGGGTGGAAGGGTTAGGTGTTTGCATGGAAGTAGGGATTTCAGTATTGGAGAATCCCGCTCCTAGGCTCTGCTCAAAAGTGGGAGTTATCAAGCTATTACTCCCAGGGTAAGAATGAGAATGATCCCATAAATTATCAATGTACCCATCAAAGGATGGAAACGCTCAGAGCATGGGATCCTGATTAAAAGATGGGAAGTTTTGACTCTGATAATCTGAATGATAGGGGTAAGAATAATCCATTTCTTTAAGCAAAACAATTTTAACTCTCTTAGGATTTAGCAAAATTCAGTAGAAAACTTCCTAGAGAGTTCTAATGTCAAAGCAAACGCAAATTCAACGGGATCTGTTTTTAGTATATTGTAGGTCTTAGAGTTATATGTTTAGTTGGTGGCCAAACAAGTTTTGCAAAAATTACGCTTCCTAGGCCAACCTTCACTGGTGCTTATAACCTACTCACAAGGGATGGAAGTCTCGAATCGAGCCCACACACGAGGAATCGAAGTAACTTGGTGGATAGGCTTGTTGAATTTCGACTAACTTCCCTTGTGGTGCAAAAGAGGAGAGGTAGAAATTTATCTAGTGACCTTATGTGAGGTGCACAGTGTCTCAAGTGTGCAAGCATACGATCGTGTTTTGATTTTTTGAAATTCCGCAAACAGGATCCTTTTGCACACAATTTTCAGTCACAGATTTTAAAGTCCAACCTCTTAATAGTCCCAATTTGTTTAAAGTGACCACTGAATTAATTTGATTCAAGCACTTTAGTGGTCTTAGATTTAGGTTTAATGCATATGCATGACAAGTAATTAATGCTCAAGAGAAGACGTACCTTACTCCAGCTTTCTTCGTGCAGTAATGAATGCAATGCAATAAAAAAAATAAACTAGATGCTGCTCATTCAGTCCTAGATGCTCGTCCTATAGATATGCAGCTTCTAGCAGGCATTGCGATTTTTTTTTTTTTAAATAATAATAACAAACAGACCTAATCTAACTACCTAACTGAAATGCAGTTTAAAATAGTTCAAATAATCCTATAATCTAAATAAATAGGAACACGTTCCCAAAAATACCCAACAAGGGCCCAAAAGATAGTAATTTAAATTCTAATGTCTATCTAACTAAATCTAACCATGACCTACTGCCTAAATCAGAAATAGGCTTCTCCGTAAGCCTAAATGTGTGGGATCAAGGCCCACGTGTTCCTGTTGTCGTCCTCTAGGTGGCATCAAGGTCTAGCAAAAAGATCATCTCCGCCGTACGCGTTGTTCACGTTCAAAGTAGTCACTTTGTTGCGCCTCGTCGCCGTGTCAGATTCCTTGCAAAATAATAAAGATGATTAGACAATTTCGCAACTCAAAAGATTCAAAAATTATAAAGTAAATCTATTGCATCTGTTGCCTCCCTGGCAACGGCGCTAATTTGATGGATCGACTTTTCGCTTAGCGTTATAGTATTTAAGTGGTGGAAAAAATTGACTAATCAAAAATAATGAAAATAACCACTCGCAGAAGAGCGGGTCGTGTCCACAGGGAGGCAATGATGCAATCAATACTTAATTATTTAATGTTATTTCGGATAGTGCGAAATACCTTTTCAAATTGGACTTAAAATGTGAAGGAAAGTAGGTTTGCAATAACCTAAAAAGTTAAGGGTGTAAGTGCAGTTTTCCCTCACAGAAATCCTCAATAAATTTAGGATGAATTAGTACAATTTTCATGTGATGTGTACTAAAGACAATTAATACTTAAATCATGTCCAAAATGAATCTTTAAACTAACCAATATTAATACCATGCAATTAGAAATAACTTTGAGTGCATGAATGCAATTCTGCCACAATATCATAATAATAAAAAAAATAAAATCGGTGGCAATGGCATTGAATGTAATTTTTAATTCTATAAAAAATAGAGCATTTGCGAGGCACCGGCGGGGCAGTTGCGAAGCTCAGGAGGACGGCAAGGACGGGGGCTCTCCGACGGTGGCAGCGGTGGCAGTAGAGGTGGCCGGAGGCAGTGGCTGGAGGTAGCCGGAGACTGCTGCAGTGCACGGCTGCTACTGCGGCTGTTCGAGCGGTGAAGGCCGGGCGGGTGCGTTGCTGCGCCTGCTGCAGCACGGAAGGCTGCGCGGCGTGCTTGTAGAAGAGCGCACGGTTGCTCGCAGAGGTTGGAGCAGGTGCTGTAGGGTGGTAGGAGCGATGCGCACATTGCTGGGAGATGGAAGGAGCTGGTGAGCGCGCGATGGTGCGCTAGGGCGCGGCTGCAGAGGTGGCCATTGGAGAGTTGGAGCGGCTGAAATAGGGAGACGTGGGGGCGCAAGCGATGCTTGCACCTGCAGGAGGGGTTTGGTGTGCTTGGTGCTGAAGATGGGCGCTTGGTGGTGAAGGAGCGAGCATGGGCACAGTGCATGCAGTGGAGTTTTTCCCCGCCAGGGGGAAGATTGCCCTTGTGCACGCCGCCTCTTCACTTTTAAGTCCTCTCTCTCCCTCAGTGCGCTGAAACGGTTTGGGACAACCGGGTTTTATTGTTATAACATTGTAGTATAGCCAGTTATTACCAACATTTCAAATATATAAATTTTTTACTCGGAAAATAAAAGAGTTCCCGAGGTCGAACTCAGGGAGCAAGTTGTATTCTAGAGATATACATATTTCTTTTACAAAATAAAGAAAGAGAGAGGGAAAGAATTTGTTGTTCTCTTTGTTTTCTCCTCGTGATGTTCTTCTTTCTTTCTTTCTTCAGATCTCCTACTTCTTCTTTGTTCTGCGGAGGTGATGCTCCTCTTTCTTTCTTCAGATCTCCTTCTTCTTCTTCCTTGGTTTCTGTCTTGGCCTCTCTTCTTCTTTTTCTGCAGTCTCTTCTGTGAAGGTTTCTTCTTCCTTGGCTCTGCTGTACTTCTTCTCTGCAGCCTTTCCTCTTCTTCTGCCTTGCCCAGCCTCTTCTTTAGAGTTTCTTCTTGTTTCTCCTCCCTGCGGCAAAGTGTCAGCTTCTTCTTTTCTTTTTCAGCCAGGGACGTCACCCCTCCTTTCTTCTTTTCCCTTCAGGCCGTCGTCTGATTTCCAAATCAGACGACTTAACTACCTGTTGCTACAGTCAGCTTCCTTCTTCTTCCGCGGGTCTTCTTCTTCGCCTGTGCCTGCACACTTCAGAGTTTTTCGTCAGAGGCAAAACCTATTCTACCCTCCCCCCCCCGCGTCTCTCTCTCTCTCTGAAACCACTCTTGGGAAAGCTCTCCCAGAGCTGCCGGGTAACCGGGTTCGGGTCAGGCCCGGGTCCAGGCCCACCGGCGTGCGTGGTGGGCGAGGAGTGCAGGTCAGTCTTAAGTCGGGTCGGGTCGGGTCAGGTCCGCTGGGCGTGAGCGCGGACGAGACCGGGTAACCGGGCGGGTGAAGGGGACCTCACCCCGTGTGCTGAGGCAGTAAGCCTCCAGCACTTTTGCATCTTATATCGTTGCGCCTCTTCAGGCTTTTCCGAGGTGGGACTAAATGTCCCACCTCAATTGCGCGCCCGCAGCGGGGAAATCAGCGGGAGATTGCGGCGTCACGCGAAGCTTTCTGCCTTAGCTGCGAGCCTGGTGTTTTGCCAAAACGCCTCGCAAGGCCTGGGAGTTGAATCTGGGCGTGGCGCTGAGCGTGGCGCGCCTGTAGCTGCAGGCGGAAGCAGTTCCTCCTGCGCGGTAATGGCGGCGGAGGTCGGGTGGTCTGTTCACAAGAAAACGGCCTCTCGGCCTAATCAGAAAGTGCCAGGAGCTTCGCCAGGGTGCGGCGAAGCTCGTGTGGGTGGTGGCGAGGCGCGGGGCGGCGTACGAGGGCTGCCCTGGGTCGGACTGTGGGTCGGAGGATGGGTCTGTTCGGTGGGGTTGCAGAGGGTGATGTGGGGGAAGTGGCAGGGCGAGGGTTGATCAGGGTGAGGAGGCGGAGGTCCTGCGGTGGTCGGCGAGCCGTGTGGGTTGCTGAGGTGATGGGAGCGGCTCGCCGGAGGATGGCCGGAGGCGGAGAAGGTGAGGGTGAACAGGAGCGGTCGAGGGTTTAATCAAATAAAAGACAGTGAGGAAAAGAAAGAGGGGGAGATGGGGAGGAGTTCTGACCTAGCTTCGGAGACGAAAGGGGCCGGGGTAGGGCGACAGTCGTATCGACTGTCGCCGGAGAAGAAGATGCCCAGGGGAAGGGGCGGCGGCGAGCAGAGGGCTGGAGAGGCGCCAGCTGGGTACGGCGTGGCGCAGGAAGAGCAGGGGAGGAGGTCTCTGCTGCTGGTATTGCGGCAGAGCGAAGAGGAGGAGGAGGAGGAACCGCCGGAGCTGGTGGGCGTCTGCCGGAGGGAGAGGAGAAGAAAGTTGGGGGTTTTCTCCGTCAGACCCGAGCTGCCCCGGTTGGTGGAGCAACGGGGGGTATTTATAGGGATCAAACAGGGAGGAAGGCAGAGGGAGACGACGTGTCTCCCTTGCCGGAGGATGGCCGGAAACAAGAACCCATACCGTCCGTGCGTTCGCACGGCCGGTATGGTGGGTTACGACGACCAGGGGGGTGTCCCTGCGACGGCTGACGACGCAGGGCACCCCCGGTTTACTTGCCAGGTCCCCCACCTCACCCTGCGCGGCGCCATGCTCCGCGCAAGGTCGCCGGAGCATGGTGCTGGCAGGTTTTGCAGGGGGGACCTGATCGCAAAGAACGAAGGAGAGTTAGGGGCCAAAATGCGAGGGTTCAAAAGTTGAGGGCCAAAGAGTAAATATATGAGGACCAAAGTGTAAAGTCGGTCAAGGAGGTTTCTTCTTAGGCTCAAGTTTTTATACATGACTAATTAGGACCTAAGGAATCTGATGGTGAATTTCATTTCCATATTAAACCTTGTTTGACCGGTCAATTTACGCAAAAACCCAAATTAAGTTATTAATTGGGCATGGTTCTCAATGTAGGTCAAAAAGGGTTCTGAAGGCCAAATTGAAGGTTCTAAACCCTGGAGATTATTTTTCTATGAATTTTAGAGGGTTTATTCTATTTTTACTTTGCCTCGAACCTTGTGAATTGAAGTGGGTTGTTTTAGGGTTACAGATTATCATTTAGTTTCTTGGAATTGCTGTAGCCCTTGCTAGATCATTTCATCCCACTCTTATTCTTATTAAGCTGCTTTGACCTATGTTTGGGCCCTGAATTACCCTGTATGCAGATTATACTGGTAAAATTGCATTTTTACCCCTTATGACTTGTTTTCTTCTCAAACTCAGGGTTCTCTGAGTTAAGCCTTTCCTTGAGATATGTAGGAGCTTTTATCCTTTGTATTAGGTCAAAATGAGCTAGTTATGGCTCATGATGAGGTTCTCATCATACCCCCATGCCTAGCTTTTGCTAGTCCCTTAGCAAAAACTTAAGGTTTCAACCCTTGTTCTAGACCATGAAGTTTTTAATTGTTTTAGATAAGTGCCTTTTTTATTTGAGCATAGATTAGGTTAGAATGCTGACCATAGGCCTAAAAGGTACTCTAGTACCAATCAAGATCCAAATCTGTCTAGCCTTAGCCTCAGTCTTTTAGCAAAGGTTTTTAAGGTCCACAAGAACTAACCTAAGGTTTATTGGACTTCGTGGTTAAAGCACCCGTGCTTGAAATGATTTTAGCCCTGGCTCAGTTCGCAGTGCGTTTTGTAAGAGAGAGATAGAAAGTTTTTCTGTTTGGAGAGTTTTCTCTCTCTTTTTCTTTTTAGTTCTAGCCTAGGATTGGCTTTTCAACACGGTCTGTATCAGATTCCTTGCTCCCATCATCAATCCTCAAGGGTTCCTGACGATCGATGCTTCGAGATAGCACCGCCCATGGCAACCCCCGGAACCCTGGCTATTGAGATTTCGAGATAATCCCATCCATGGTATTCCGTGGTCGAATCCAGACCCTGGCAATTGACACTTCGAGATAATGCCATCCATGGAATCTGAACCAGTAGAGTGCTTACATGCCCCCAGTAGGATATGTAAATATCCTAAGAGACAAGCACCGAGGAGATGATATTTTGTTACGCATCTTCGAGGGGATTTCCCGCCTCTCCGCGCTGGGAACTCGTCCAAATCAACTTGTGTTGATCGGCCGCTCCTATTCTAGGTGTTCTTTTCAGAATTTTGTGACGCTTCTGCGTGATTCTGATTTTTACGCTTACTGAACCAGGCTGTGTGTGAGGTTAGGGTGCTTAGGTTACTGAGTCCCGTAAACCAAAAATTAGTTAACGAGGCCAAATACTCCCTAAGCCTTAGACCTAATACTTCAGCTTTTCATTTTCCTCAACCTCTTGAGGAGTGTCTAGATCTTAATGGGTACTAAGAGTCTATTCAAGAATGCCTAAGGTTTGCATTCTTACTAATCTCATTGTGCACTTTTCAGTTATTTTCTTGAATGAGGTCTAGAACTTAGGTTAATTCCTTAGTTCCTTACTAATGACTATCACCTTTTCTTATAATTTTGTGCTCCTTTTTCATTTTGTTTCTCTTCTCCTTCACAAAATTTCCTTCTCCTCTTTTCCTCTTATTCTTTTTCGAAAAATTTTTAATTTTTATGGTGTTTTTGGCATATGTGAATTTTTTTGTTTGAAACCTTTTCTTACAAGTTTTTGTACTTTCCTACCCCCCCATGCCTAAGATTTGCAATGTCCTCATTGTAACCTAGGGGTTTTTATTCAACTAAGTTCATACATTAGGATAGCTGTTTTGATGAATCTCAGATGCAAGCACCTGAGGTGGAGTCGGCTGTCCTAAAGTGTGAACTTCAAGTGCAAAAAGCTGTCAGAACAAGTTTCAGGTTTTCAAAGAGAATGACGGGCTGCCTCCCGTTGAGCGCTAAATTTGATGCCTTCAGCCAAGCGGGAAATGCGATGGAGAGGGGATGGTCAAATCAGCAGAGTTTTGTAAGACAAGCACCTTGATTAAGAGCCTGGTTGGTCCAACCAGGTGCTTGTTCAGATCAACAGGTTGATGATGCAGCCCAAACCCAATCAATCTGGTGGGTTGATAGATGTGGATAAAAAGGTGTGGAACCCACCATAAACTATGAAGCTCAGATGGATGTGGAAGTGTAAACGCAGGGTTTGGCTGAGTCGAATCAGCCTGGTCAGAGTAGGGACCCGTAGAATAATCAATGAATGACGTGGAAACCCTACAGGGGTGATCAGAGAATGATAGAGCATGGTATGTAGTCTGATCAATGTTCGAAACCCGATGTGGAAATGCAATCGGCTCGGTGAGAGGTGAATCTGAATAGAACTTGAGTCCGGTTGCGGGTCGGGGTTTGGGAGAGGTTTAGATCCGTTCTGTGTGTGCGGCCGAGGTGGCCATTGTGTATGAGGGCTCTTCTAGAAACAGATGATAGGTGGTTTTCTGTAGAGAGTCCTCTGGGTAACTATCAAATGCCGGAAGAGTGTCTGTAGGATGAAAGGAATCGGATTTAAGAAAAAATTTGGATTCTTGGTTGTAATCACTCTTGGCATTTTCTATTTTTGGTTCCTGAGGATCGAAAAGGAGTGATTCTGTGTTATTAGTGATCTCGGGAATCAGGACCTCAGAGTCAGAGTCAGAGTCATGTGAACTGAGGTCGTAGGTAGGCCTGGCGTGTTCAGGAAGGGGAATCTCTCCGCAATTATAGTCAGATCTGAAATTGTCGGAGAGTTGGCGAAAATGATCATGAATTCCACCACAACAAAAATCATCAGATGTGGAATCAGCAGCCTGATTGGGTTCTAGCCTATATGTCACTTCTGGGCTCAAAAAGATGTTCTGTTCAAGCTCTAAGCTTGTAGAATAGACCCCATTAAAACCTTGCTCATCCAACTCCTCAGTTTCTGTATCATAAATTGGCATGTTTTCTGAAAAATCGATCAGATTTCCTGAGGATGTTGGAGAGGGATATTCATCAAATAGAGGCCCGGAATCATATTCTGTAAAAATTTGATCTTTCTCATAAGGGGCCTCATAATCTTCCCAATAAGTTTCAGATCTAGGTTCTAGGCTTAGGATGTGGGTAGAATTATTAGAACCTAAGTCCGAATAACCTTCGAGGGTTACCTTATCAAAACAAGGGGCGGAATTTATACCCTCCAGAGGTTCAATTCTAATCTTGTTATTGCAGGAGTCTTGGAGTTCTAAGCTTGGTGATTTATGGCCTAGGGTTGGCTCAGCATTGTGTTCTCCTGCAACTTCCCAACCTATTTTAATGCTATCTTCTATTTGGGTTGGGAGTCGACAACCACCTTGTGCCTCAGTCCCGAGGTCTGGGAAACTGGATTGATTTTTAGTACTGTTCCAAGATGACTTATCCTCTATTTCTGGTGTATACGGGTATTTTTGGTTGATAGTTTTTTCTAAAAATCTCATCATCTCTACCCGTTTTTCAAGATCTTCTTGGTTTTGTTCCCAAAGTACAGGATTTGTCAAGCATTGAAGGTATTCAGATTTGTGTAATTTGTCTATCTCAATGTATCCTGTTAGGAGAACTTCTCGGGTTGATCCTTTTATGGCTCCTGTCAATAGAGTTTGGGCACAGTTTATGATGAAGGCTGTGGTTGTTGGGACATCAACCTGAATATCTCCTATTGGTGTTGAGGTTTTTTCTTCTTTTTCATAGAATTTTTTGGCATCCTCGATCATTTTATCTTTCATAGATCTCCGATATTCAGGTTTCTTGAATGGTAGTCTTAGGTGGTTTGGCTGCATATTTGGATTAGGTGGTGGAATCAAGATGTGGAATTAAAGGCTTCGATGTAGACTCATGTTGTGCCAAGATGGAAGAAGGGAGTATCAGAGGAAAGATTAATGTGGTGGTGCTGCATAATCAAGGGAACTGAGGCCTAACCTCAGGGCAAGTGAATTCCTAAAGGAGGATTCAAGGACCTCCTTCCAAGCATATACTGAAGGATGTGATGAGATTAAAAGGTGCTGGACCCAATCAAGACACCCAAAAAATGTGTTGGGTGAATATAGAGGTGCGGGGCAGATGGACCCCTTGATCAGAAAGATCGTCCACCTGAGAATTACCTGGGCAGCCAGAGAGGGAGAGTCCCGCGAAGACCCCTACACGGTAGAGCGTCCCCACGGGTTACAGGGTTTCCCCCACCCGACCTCTCTTGTCACTGCGGTTCCAGGTAGACCAGAATGGGGATCTTGACCTCTTAAGTCTACCAATTTTAAGATCAGGGTGCTTAAGGTTTCACTTGAACTTTAGGTGTTTTTGTGAACAAAGTGGCCTGGTTTGAAGGTTGGTTGACCCCAGGGGTCAACTTCACCTAGTGGTTTCCTTGAGAAGTTAGGCCTTGTTTTTAGGGTTCAAGTGTTTAGAGAGAGCCAATTGTTTAGGATTTTTCTTATTAATTATTTTCAATCAATGGCTTGGGCACACCTCTTTTGGATTTCCTCAATTCTTGATTAAGGGGTGTGTCTCTACTGAAATCCTAATGTTTGACCTTATGTTGGCTCTACTTGGTCCATTTAACTCTTTGTTGGGTAATTAGGGCTCAAGCAAGAATGTGTTAGCCCTTAAATACCCTTAATAGTGTGCAGGAGTGATGAGTTGAAAACATGCAACTCTTTATGGTTACTAAGTATGGAAGACAGGTTAGCCCTATATTGCTTGTTTTTTTTTTTTTTTTTTTTTTTCTTTTCTTCCTCCTTAGAGTTTAGGGGTTAATAGCGAGAGGAAAAATTTACTTGTCCTCGGAATGGTTGTCGTGCGGTTGCTTGTCTTCTTGATTTCCTGTAGTTTTCTGCACAAAAGAGAGGAGATTATCAGAAATTAAAAGAAACAGAAATGTTTACCTCTAGAATAGCCGTTGCTCCCCGGCAGCGGCGCCAAAATGAAACGATTTGGGACAACCGGGTTTTATTGTTATAACATTGTAGTATAGCCAGTTATTACCAACATTTCAAATATATAAATTTTTTACTCGGAAAATAAAAGAGTTCCCGAGGTCGAACTCAGGGAGCAAGTTGTATTCTAGAGATATACATATTTCTTTTACAAAATAAAGAAAGAGAGAGGGAAAGAATTTGTTGTTCTCTTTGTTTTCTCCTCGTGATGTTCTTCTTTCTTTCTTTCTTCAGATCTCCTACTTCTTCTTTGTTCTGCGGAGGTGATGCTCCTCTTTCTTTCTTCAGATCTCCTTCTTCTTCTTCCTTGGTTTCTGTCTTGGCCTCTCTTCTTCTTTTTCTGCAGTCTCTTCTGTGAAGGTTTCTTCTTCCTTGGCTCTGCTGTACTTCTTCTCTGCAGCCTTTCCTCTTCTTCTGCCTTGCTCAGCCTCTTCTTTAGAGTTTCTTCTTGTTTCTCCTCCCTGCGGCTAAGTGTCAGCTTCTTCTTTTCTTTTTCAACCAGGGACGTCACCCCTCCTTTCTTCTTTTCCCTTCAGGCCGTCGTCTGATTTCCAAATCAGACGACTTAACTACCTGTTGCTACAGTCAGCTTCCTTCTTCTTCCGCGGGTCTTCTTCTTCGCCTGTGCCTGCACACTTCAGAGTTTTTCGTCAGAGGCAAAACCTATTCTACCCTCCCCCCCCCGCGTCTCTCTCTCTCTCTGAAACCACTCTTGGGAAAGCTCTCCCAGAGCTGCCGGGTAACCGGGTTCGGGTCAGGCCCGGGTCCAGGCCCACCGGCGTGCGTGGTGGGCGAGGAGTGCAGGTCAGTCTTAAGTCGGGTCGGGTCGGGTCAGGTCCGCGGGGCGTGAGCGCGGACGAGACCGGGTAACCGGGCGGGTGAAGGGGACCTCACCCCGTGTGCTGAGGCAGTAAGCCTCCAGCACTTTTGCATCTTATATCGTTGCGCCTCTTCAGGCTTTTCCGAGGTGGGACTAAATGTCCCACCTCAATTGCGCGCCCGCAGCGGGGAAATCAGCGGGAGATTGCGGCGTCACGCGAAGCTTTCTGCCTTAGCTGCGAGCCTGGTGTTTTGCCAAAACACCTCGCAAGGACTGGGAGTTGAATCTGGGCGTGGCGCTGAGCGTGGCGCGCCTGTAGCTGCAGGCGGAAGCAGTTCCTCCTGCGCGGCAATGGCGGCGGAGGTCGGGTGGTCTGTTCACAAGAAAACGGCCTCTCGGCCTAATCAAAAAGTGCCAGGAGCTTCGCCAGGGTGCGGCGAAGCTCGTGTGGGTGGTGGCGAGGCGCGGGGCGGCGTGCGAGGGCTGCCCTGGGTCGGACTGTGGGTCGGAGGATGGGTCTGTTCGGTGGGGTTGCAGAGGGTGATGTGGGGGAAGTGGCAGGGCGAGGGTTGATCAGGGTGAGGAGGCGGAGGTCCTGCGGTGGTCAGCGAGCCGTGTGGGTTGCTGAGGTAATGGGAGCGGCTCGCCGGAGGATGGCCGGAGGCGGAGAAGGTGAGGGTGAACAGGAGCGGTCGAGGGTTTAATCAAATAAAAGACAGTGAGGAAAAGAAAGAGGGGGAGATGGGGAGGAGTTCTGACCTAGCTACGGAGACGAAAGGGGCCGGGGCAGGGCGACAGTCGTATCGACTGTCGCCGGAGAAGAAGATGCCCAGGGGAAGGGGCGGCGGCGAGCAGAGGGCTGGAGAGGCGCCAGCTGGGTACGGCGTGGCGCAGGAAGAGCAGGGGAGGAGGTCTCTGCTGCTGGTATTGCGGCAGAGCGAAGAGGAGGAGGAGGAGGAACCGCCGGAGCTGGTGGGCGTCTGCCGGAGGGAGAGGAGAAGAAAGTTGGGGGTTTTCTCCGTCAGACCCGAGCTGCCCCGGTTGGTGGAGCAACGGGGGGTATTTATAGGGATCAAACAGGGAGGAAGGCGGAGGGAGACGACGTGTCTCCCTTGCCGGAGGATGGCCGGAAACAAGAACCCATACCGTCCGTGCGTTCGCACGGCCGGTATGGTGGGTTACGACGACCAGGGGGTGTCCCTACGACGGCTGACGACGCAGGGCACCCCCGGTTTACTTGCCAGGTCCCCCACCTCACCCTGCGCGGCGCCATGCTCCGCGCAAGGTCGCCGGAGCATGGTGCTGGCAGGTTTTGCAGGGGGGACCTGATCGCAAAGAACGAAGGAGAGTTAGGGGCCAAAATGCGAGGGTTCAAAAGTTGAGGGTCAAAGAGTAAATATATGAGGACCAAAGTGTAAAGTCGGTCAAGGAGGTTTCTTCTTAGGCTCAAGTTTTTATACATGACTAATTAGGACCTAAGGAATCTGATGGTGAATTTCATTTCCATATTAAACCTTGTTTGACCGGTCAATTTACGCAAAAACCCAAATTAAGTTATTAATTGGGCATGGTTCTCAATGTAGGTCAAAAAGGGTTCTGAAGGCCAAATTGAAGGTTCTAAACCCTGGAGATTATTTTTCTATGAATTTTAGAGGGTTTATTCTATTTTTACTTTGCCTCGAAGCTTGTGAATTGAAGTGGGTTGTTTTAGGGTTACAGATTATCATTTAGTTTCTTGGAATTGCTGTAGCCCTTGCTAGATCATTTCATCCCACTCTTATTCTTATTAAGCTGCTTTGACCTATGTTTGGGCCCTGAATTACCCTGTATGCAGATTATACTGGTAAAATTGCATTTTTACCCCTTATGACTTGTTTTCTTCTCAAACTCAGGGTTCTCTGAGTTAAGCCTTTCCTTGAGATATGTAGGAGCTTTTATCCTTTGTATTAGGTCAAAATGAGCTAGTTATGGCTCATGATGAGGTTCTCATCATGCGCCAATCCAGGGATTTGCAAATCCCTTTCTGTTTTTGGCCGGCCACCAATGGAGAAGATTGCCCCAAAGTCCGACGGGGGAGGGGGAAAGAATCACGGCTGCGGCTGGATGTGTTGCGGAAATTATCCCCCTACCCTTGTTCTTTCTAGGTTTTATTACCTACAAATAAAAGGACATAATCATTACACATTAAGTCATAGAATGTTATAGAATTAAATCATGATGCATACAATTATTCTATAACTTAGTGTAGTTATTAACAAACCTAAATTGTTAAAAGAGAATTACTTAGGCTTTCTATTAGTCCATTAAAATGGACTCATCAGAGGGTCCCGTGTCAACTTCATCGACATTACAGGGCAGGCTGGTACGATTAAAGGCGACAAAGGAGGCATTGTTCAAGTTTTCGCTCATATTTTCAAATAATTTGAATGCTCCATTCTCGTCTTTTTTCATGAAATTCCCTCTGTAGGAAGCGTCTGCAATCTACTTCAAAGTATCATTTAGCCCATAGTAGAAAATCTGGGCTATATGCTACTTAGGCAGATTGTGGTGTGGACACTTCCTAAGGAGGTCATTATATCTCTCCCATGCCTCATGAAACTGTTCGTTGTTTTGTTGCGTAAATGAAGTGATAGCACGGCGAAGCGCATTGGTTCGCTCGATGGGGAAGAACTTCTTGAGAAACGCTGTTCGCATCTCTTCCCAAGAGTGGATGGTTCTCCCGATGGTGCGTAACCACTGCGATGCTTTATCCCGCAATGAAAACGGGAACATTTTCATGAGGACTATAGGTAACCCGATATTTCTTGGTTTAACAGTTTCAGCCAATCGGGTTAGGTCTTCCAAGTGGAGAAAAGGATCTTCACTTGCAAGACCATGGAAGTGAAAATTTATCAGGCCAATTATGTTAGGTTTTAGTTCAAAGTCATCCCCGCCCATGGGGACCCGAATTTGTCCTATGGTCTCCGTAGCAGAGGAATTCTGATAGGAGCTAAGAGACCTAGGCTCCTCCCGTTTGGGAGGGTTCTGCATTTCCTCCAACGTTTCCCTAATGGCCTCAATTTGTTCATTATACAGTTCCATTTGGTCTTGGAGGCGGGTTATGGGGTCCAAGGCTCCACCACCTGGTGGGCTTTGAGGGCGGTTTCCTCCCTTGGGATTTGGGGGTGGGCGTGCAGCCATGTTTGTGGAGGAGGAGGACGATTCAGTTTCTTTTCTAAATTTATCAGACAATTCACACAGTTTAGGGTTTTGTGACCTCCTCCCAAACATGCACTACTGCAGGAGGAATTGGGGGGATACAAAGGGAAAAGAGATGAGGGAAATGACGATGCAAAGTGACACTTGATGACAAATCAATACAATAAAATTCCTAACCTCTACAGTGTGCCCTTAGACCTAAAGATCTAAGTTACCTACTATCTCAACCTACGGAACCGAATGCGAGCACCACGGAACCACCGGGCCAGATTGAAAAGCCGTTTGCCCCAGTGTTAGACACCCGATAGCACGCAGGAACCCTCACTAGCACGTCGGCGCTTCACGCAGGTAGTTAGAAGCTACCAATTTTAGTTAAAGGCTTAGGATCAAGTGCCTTTGGAATGTGAAGGGCGTTATTTACAGGTAATGCCCAAGTGATTGATTTTGTAGAGTGTATAATCCAATCATGCAGCAAGGAAATCACCCCAAATTGAAGTTTTAAATGGTGAATGGTTTTTAGTATTCAGCCTTAAGTAGTATGGATTCTAGTATTTCGCTGAATTACCAATTCAACCAATCTACGGGTTTTGTGAGAATACAAGTTTTCTTCTAAGCCCAACAAACCCTTCTTCAATGTCAGTTGGTTAATGCATTCTAAAATGCAATGGGCTTCCCTAGATGGAGATTTCTATGTGTGGATGTACGAATCAATTTTAGAGTAGTGTGAACGGGAGCCAAAGCACTTCAATTCAAGCACTCCCAATCTCCAAGATGATTTCCACACACAAGGCTCAACCATATGATAGAGAAAATCAAATTGTTGGGCATGAAGTATTCAAGATCGAATCTTAGGCACGTGAAAGGTCATGGTCGGGTTGGAATCAACTCAATTCCAAGTCTCCCCACCAGAAAGGTGATCCCGAATTGCAGATAAATGAGGCAAAGAGGGATGGCAATCAATCTTTTTATCTTTTCCTCAAAGAATACTTCACACGGCGAAAGATTCAAGAATCAAGATTCTTCGATCTTCGTTATGCGTAGTTTGGTAGGAAATCCCGGGGCGGTAGGAGTGATGACAAATAATTAAACAAGTGATTTTTAATCCACTTTCCCCAAGAGATCCAAAGAAGTGTTTTTAGTTTTTTTTTTTTTATTAAGGTGAGAAATTGACCTAAGTTGCTAAGAAAGAAAGACCTACTTGTTCAGCAACGTGTGCGAAGCTCCAGTGCAGTGCCAGCGTCTTCATGCTCTCGTTCCTATCCTGGATCTGCCCACGTCTCTGACTTCGTCTGCCTGCCTTCTCCTTGCAACTGGTTCACCTGCACACCAACAAATAGAAACACCCGTGAGGAGAAGGGTGTCAGAAGAGAAAAATTAAAGGAATGGAGTAGAAACTTACTTGAATGCACACTTCCCCAGCAACAGCGCCAGAAAAAGCTATGGTCGAGATCAGATAGGTTGTGATAATATGGTGATTTAATCGTTGAAATGCATATAGTGGTTACCCTAAATCAAGCTAACCATGTTTTTACAGAAATTTTTAACCTGGCCTACTTGATTTTATCTTAGTCACTTTTAGGCCCAGGGTCGAACTCATGGAAGTGGGATTAGAGGTGAAAAAGTTTCTACGCCCTTCCTACAACGAATCTCTTCTGTTCGTTTATTATGTTTTTGGTGTTTTTCTATTTAAGATTTTTTTCTGATAATTTTTTTTCCTTGAGGTACACCCTCAAAATCTGGTTCTTGGCTTTGAGCCTAATTAGGGTTCCCAAAACTGGTCTTGCTATTGACAAGACTGAGTACCTACAAGTCAAGGATTATCTTTTCTCTTTTGTATATTTTTGTTATCTTTTTAATGACAGGAAAGAGAAACATAAATAAAGTAAATATAGTATATATGTATATGTATATATTATATATGTATATAGGGGTGGGGGTGGAGGTGGAAATGACATGTACCACAGTGTCGAGTCGGTCGTCGTCTAGGAAGACGCAACCAACAGGACGAAGTGCCACGTGGAGAGTAGGATGGATGAGTGGAAGATGTGTGCAAAGACTCATTCTGTACGCATGTATCGGGGAATATCAACAACTAGTGCATATATTCCCGCGATACAACCTATAGTAGGTGATACGATAAAATATATATATATGTATATATGTGAATATATATATCTATATGCATAGATATGGTTATAATTATATAGGTGTATATGGAGTTATATATATATGTATATATATATATAGATATGTAAATATATGCATAGATAGATGTATGTATATGTATATATATATATATATATATATATATATAGATATGTATATATTTATAATTAGATATATATGTATGTATATATATAACTATATATAGGTATAGATATATATATATATAGTAATATATGTATATATGTACATAGATATATTAGTATAAGTATCTATGTATATAGATATTTGTAGATATATATATATATATATCTACATATATCTATATATGTATTTATAGTTATAGGTATATGTATATATATATGTATGTATGTATACTAATACTTAGTTATATAGGGACTAATATATGTATAGATATATTTATATATATATAAATATATAAATATATATATGTGTATACATATATATATAAGTATATAGATATGTATATATATATTTGTATGTATGTATGTATAGATACTTATATATAATTGCATAGGTACTAGTATATATATATATATGTATATATATTTATATAATTATATATAGGTATATATATATATAAGTGTGTACACAGGGGTGTACAAGTGAGAGAGTGTGTGTACGAGAGAGAGCGTGTGTGTGTGTATGCATCTGCGGGAGAGAGAGAGAGTGCTGTGAGAGAGAGAGAGAGCGTCTGCTGAAGAAGAGTCACGGCATTCAAGTCGTCTTGACGTAGCTATCGACGTCTGATGGCCATGCGCAGGTGCAGGCGCATAGGCGCGCAAAGAGGCGCGTGCACGCAGGATGGAGTGAGCGCAAGGGAGGAACCACAGCATGCTGCACGATGAGGGTGATGTGGGCGAAGAAGCGGGCATTTGAAGAAGCAGGCGAAGACGAGTGCAGGCGCTGGCATACGTGGGAGTGGGTGTGTGGATGGGCGAGCGACGGTTGCAGCAAGGAGAGAGAGTGCCTGGTGACTGGATAAGTGAGAAACTTATCGGTTACCACACTGTAGCAGCGTGAGATCGCGGAGTAAAAAGTTGATCGGCTGGCGCGCCCGAAACCGGCTGGGCTGCAAGCGGAGTTTCGTGACAGGGTGCACCTAGAGGGCCGACGGCGACATGCTGGTGCGTGCAGAGCCCACGGAATAGGTGACTGAGGCATGTGGTGGCCTGCACTGCTGTTGCTGACGCCTTGCTGCTGCTGCTGTGGAGCTTGAGCTTCAAAGCTTGAAGCTCCTGTCAATGGCGGAAATGGCTTGGAACGACGAAACAGAGCGGTGAACCACCACGCCCACTGGCTCTTTGATGAGCTGGGTGGTGGTGGGACTCACACTGGTGGTTGTGCACCACTGTGAGCTGCTCCTGCCTGCAGGGTAGCTGCTCAGAAGGAGGAGAGGCTGCGTATGGAGGGAAGGGGGGAGGAGACGGCCTGGAAGGGTGCTGCGTGTGTTTTTTTTTTCTCTCTTGGACCAGGCTCCCTTGCAAAGAAGATAGCCATGCCTTTTTAAAGTGGAAGGAGGCAAGCATAGCCATGCCCTGGGCTATGCATGGCTGGAATGGCTGTGCATGGCTGGTAGGGAGTGGATGTGCAGAGCATGGCGTGAAGAACAACAAACCATGCTTTGTAGCCGCGGATAAGAAATTCAAAGTCAAATAAAAAATAAAAATAAAGATGGTGAATTTGCGAGGCAGCACTTGAGGAATACGTTAATTTCAAGGCCATTTTATTTACTCTCCTCCCCACTCAAATAAATGCATGCATGCATTTATTTTTACAAATGCGACTATGGCTACCTAATATACACTGGCAATGCTTAAGATGGCACAATTGTTGGCGTATTTTTGTTGTGCAAACATACCCCCATGCCTATCTTTTGCTAGTACCTAGAAAAACATTTTTGTAATGTCTTTACAAATGATCTTAAGCTGAAAATTTTCTTTAGCGGCGACATAGGTGTGTTTATTTGTTGGATATTGTGAGAACCAATTGTAGAGAAGACTACCAGTACTTTAAGCCTTACATGACGTAGATCATCTCTCAACTAACCAGGACTCTTTATATTTAAACCTTAAGTACGATTTCCAGGACCCAGGAGGTTTTTGCCGTACTTGAGAGCTCAAAAGATTGTGGCTTGTGCATAGTGAAGGATCAAGACTCACTAGATGAACATTGAGACTCAAGGTTGGTCCCAGTTTCAGCTCATGTCTTTGGATTGACCCTTAAAAAGATGGCGAAAAACTCAACTCGCATTTTATGACATTTGTGGCACAAAGAAAACAGGCTATTTTCCCTGAAGAACTTTTTGGTAGGAAGATTTTACAGATATTTGTCAGATATACTGAGTTATTTGCATCTTTTTTTTTTTTTTTGAAACACATGTCAGTATATCTCTTACAACAATATTTGGAGGAGCACACTTTTCTTTTTCGTGGGAGAGTTCCTTTTTGGTGGAAAGAGTCTCTCCTAAACACAAGACTAAAGCTTGGGATAAAAAGTCTACCTGCGCGCATAGGTAAGGACTCCACCTTCCCTAATAAACACTAGGGTTGGATCTTATGTTCACCTAGTCTTTCTTGATATCTGTAGTGTGAATCCAGATTACCTAGGCTCTCGAGTAGAAGTAAACCAACAGATCCTGTACTAGTGTCTTAGGTACAAGAACATTTCCATAGTTAGGAGAGATTCCGATCTATCTTGTCAATACTCAAGTGAATTAAGCCGAGCCTGAACGAATCAAGCTTCTATTGCCTGGAAAGTCTTCAAAATAGTGGTTGAATATCCATAAACACTTATTGTATTTTTTGTTTCAGCCTTCAGATCATTACTAAGCACCATTTTTTTTTTAACATATTTATAGATAGATGATACCATAAAATACCCATATCCTATGGATGCCTATCCACCCCCCCATGCCAAACGATGCTATGTCCTCATATGCATGCAGGGAAAGGTAAAGGAAGGACAAAAGATCGGGTAACGAGAGCTGAGGTGCAGGGTATACAGCAGGGTGGTAGGGTGGGTAGATGGTGGGTGGTGAAGTGAAAAGTGAAGTGAACATGACAGCGGCGAAGTGTTGTTGGGGTGCCTCCCAACGAGTGCTGAATTTAACGTCCCCAGCTGGACTCAGAATGAGGCACAACATTAGTTACCCTCTAGCAGGGCAACAATTTCTCCAACAAGGGTAGGTTCATGAGTAAGATAGGGTTCCAAACGCTGCCCATTGATCGTAAATTTATGCCCAGATTTGGGATCTTCAATCTCAACGGCCCTGTTGGGAAATGGTCTCGAGACTAGGAAAGGACCAGTCCATTTAGACTTCAATTTCCCAGGAAAGAATTTGATTCAGGCATTGTAGAGCCAAACTTGTTGAGATGGCTCAAATTCCTTCCGTCGAATATGGCTATCGTGAAAAGCCTTAGTGCGTTGCTTGAAAGTTAAGGCAGAATCATAGGCTTCACGATGAAGCTCTTCCAGCTCTTGGAGTTGGAGTTTCCTTTCTCGACCACACAGGTCTAGGTCGAGGTTACATTGGCGAGCCGCCCAATAAGAGCGGTGCTCCAACTCCACAGGAAAATGACAAGGCTTCCCGTAAATGATTCTATAAGGAGGCATACCAAGGGGAGCCTTGAAGGCGGTCCGATACGCCCAAAGTGCATCAATCAGCTTGTCGGACCAATCCTTGTGGTCAGGCTGAACCATTTTCTGGAGAATTTGCTTGATTTGCCAGTTCAACACCTTTGCCTGGCCGTTCGTCTGAGGATGATACGGGGATGCGATACGACGGTGGACTCTGTATTTCCTCAGAAGTGCCTGAAAAGAAGAATGGGTAAAGTGGCTACCTCCATCTAAGATAATGGCTTGAGGGATCCCAAAGCACGCAAAGATGTGGTCTTTGACAAATCTAGTGGATATAACATGGTCAGCACGTCGCGTGGGAATAGCCTCGATCCATTTCAAAATATAATTAACAGCCACGAGAATGAATTCGAAGCCATTGGAAGGAGGAAAGGGACCCATGAAATCAATTCCCCAAATGTCGAAGATTTCGGCAGCTAGGATGGGTTGTAAGGGCATCATGTCATGACGTGACATTGACCCTAACGACTGGCACCTAGTGCAATGTTTGGCATAATTGTGTGCATCCTGGTGAAGTGAGGGCCAAAAGAAATCGCACTGCAACACCTTGGCTACAGTTTTCCGCCTAGAGAAATGGCCTCCGCAGTCCTGATCGTGGCAAAAGGATAGCACACTGGGGAATTCGTTGTCAGGAACACAACGACGGATAATTTGATCAGCACCTATTCGAAAAAGAAGTGGATTATCCCAGAAATAATACTTTGCTTCTGCCATGAGAGGCTTGTGCTGGTTTTTAGGCCAACCACGTGGAAGGGATCCAGAAGCAACGTAATTGGCAATGTCGGCATACCACGGTCCACTTGCCACATTGATTGCCAATAGGTGCTCATCAGGAAAAATCTCGTTAATCAGCAGAGTAAGTCCAATATGGTTAGGGTCCAGTCTAGAAAGGTGATCCGCCACAGCATTCTGGGCTTCGGCCTTATCGCAGATCTCAATGTCAAATTCTTGGAGAAGAAGGATCCAACGAATCAGTCTTGGCTTGGCATCCATGTTGTGAATGAGAAGGCGAATGGCCCCGTGATTAGTGAAAACTATAACATGTGAGCCCAGAAGGTAATAGCGGAATTTCTCCAGCCCAAATATGACAGCCAGTAGTTCTTTCTCAGTGGTAGTATAATTACGCTGGGCCTCGTCCAACATCTTACTGGCATAGTACACCACGAAGGGGGGTGTCTATCGCGTCTTTGTCCCAGGATGGCTCCGACTGCAAGGTCGGAAGCGTCACACATGAGTTCAAAGTCGAGGGACCAATCATGTGGCTGGAGAACAGGGGCCTTGGTGACAGCATTTCGCAGCTGCATGAATGCTCGTATGCAGTCGGGGCCCATATTGAAGGGTATGTCGGTTGATAGGAGATGAGTTAAAGGTCGAGAAATTTTGGAGAAATCTTTGATGAATCTCCTATAGAAACCGACGTGTCCCAGGAAGGAGCGGATTTGTTTGACAGAGCCAGGCATAGGTAAATCAGCAATTACATCAAGCTTAGCTCTGGCAACCTCGATACCCCTGTTGGAGATGATATGTCTGAGAAGAATTCCCTCGTGTACCATAAAATGACTTTTTTCCCAAGAAAGAAAGAGGTCTACATCAATACATTACCGAAGGATACGGGTCAGGTTGTCAAGACAGTCATCGAAAGATGGTCCAAAGATCGAAAAGTCATCCATGAAGACCTTGAGAAAGTCACCCACCATGTCATGGAATATCGCCAACATACATCTCTAGAAAGTTGCTGGCACATTACAAAGTCTGAATGGCATCATTCTAAATGCAAAGGTGCCGAAGGGGCAGGTAAAAGTGGTTTTCTCTTGGTCTCGAGGGTCAATTGCCAATTGGTTATATCCTGAGAATCCATCCAGGAAACAAAAAAATTTATTTCCTAGTTGGTCAATGAAAGGTAGCGGAAAGTGATCTTTCTTAGTTGCAGCATTGAGTTTCCTATAATCTACACACAATCTCCAGGATGTAGGAGTGCGTGTAGGAATGGATTTGCCCCTGTCATTGACACGGATGGTGAGTCCTGCCTTTTTGGGCATGACGTGAATCAGACTCACCCAGGGGCTATCGCTGATCGGGTAATTTATACCCTCATCCAGCCACTTAATAATTTCCTTCTTAACGACCTCCCGCATGTTAGGGTTGAGACGTCGCTACATCTCGTGGGAAGGTCGAGCCTCCTCCTCCGTATATATACGGTGAGTGCAGTAGGAGGGGCTAATGCTAGATAAGTCTGATAAAGACCATCCAATGGCTGCCTTGTGTTCCATAAGGACCTCAGTTAGTTTGCACTCTTGCTCCCTGGTCAATTTTGAACTAATGATTACGGGGAGCGTTTCATTTGGTCCTAGGAAAACATACTTAAGTGTACTAGGCAGCTCTTTCGGCTCGAGAGTGGATGGTGAAAGGTCTGGCATTTCTTAGGAAGAGAGTGCCCCAGGTGGATCGGAAAACAAGTGAAGAGGAAGAAGTTGGCCCACAGATTAGCTAAGAAGAGGGGCTTCTTAGATAGATCAATCCAGAAAGGAATAAGCCCAGTGAGTAGTATGTGGGCTCAAGGTCCCAGTGTGGAGTTGCAAATCCGCCTGATTTGGCGGGAAAGAAAGGGCAATCCTGTCTTCAAGAGTGTGGATCGGTGGTGAGTAGCCCGGATATGACTCAAACCACGAAGTATGGGAAGCGGAGAAAGCCTCGTCAGAAGTCTGGTCAGGAGAAGGTACGGGAATAGGGAGGGATGGGGGAACGTCACAATATGTGTTGGTCAGGCAATCGTCAGTGTTTACAGGTAATCCGTAATAATCAGAATAGGTTCCAATTAGTCTGATACATACGCTGACGGCCATGTCCTCGTCAGACGTGTCATCCTCGATGCAATCACAATCAAAGTTCTTGCCTGCCTTGAAGATGTTAAGCTTGAGCTTCTCAAATCCAACGGCAATCTCAATACAGCCCGACTCGCAGTCGATATGGGCGCGGGCAGTGGCCAAGAAAGGTCGACCAAGGATGATCGGACAATTAGAAAGTGAGCTTGGAACTTCCATATGTAAAACAAGAAAGTCAACAGGAAAACAGAGACTGTTGACCCTAACCACCACATCTTCCACCACACCCTTTGGAATTTTGACAGAACGATCTTCCAACTATAACGTGATAGGGGTGGGTTTCAGATTTCCCAAGGAAAATTTTTCGAGCATGATGGTTGGTATAAGATTGATGGAAGATCCTAGATCAAGCAGGGCACGGTTAAAATTGCAGCCTTGGATGCTACAGGAAATAAGTGGTGTGCCTGGATCTTTCCGCTTTGGTGGTAGATTTGACAATATAGTACAACTCGCATGGAGCGAGAGAACCACCGGATTCTTAGTTTTCTTTGACTGTTGCCTAGGTGTTGTGTAGTCTTTGAAAATCGGGCGACAGTAGGTATGTGGTCGATAGCCTCGAGTAGGGGTACCTTGATTTCAACAACCCTGAACAAATTACACAGGTTATCAAAGGCCTGCGTATCTTTCTTCTTGCCTTTTGGCTCCCTCAGTAGAGCCTCAAGGAATGCGACTGATTCTGGCACCAATTTGGGTGTATCGTCCTCTCGCTAATGCGGTGCACTTCCCAAATGAGAGGGCGATGAAGAAGACGGGCCAGGATCAGTTCGAGGGGGATCGAAGGTCTGCTTACCGCTCCTCGTAGTGATAGCATTGGATGATGCGGGCCCAGTGGGATCATACCGCGGAGAAGGGTTCACAATAAGGACATAAGAGTGAGGTGTTGCAGCAGGATTAGCCTGAAATCTTGGTGGAATGCTCGGAGCTTGCAAAATCTGACGAACCTGCCCCTGAGAAGGTCGTACTTGTGGCTGAGGACCACAGGGTATGAAATTTCACGGGTTGGGAACAGGTTGGGCAGGAAGAGTGCTCTGAGATCGAGTTGCCATGCGTAGTTGTCAAATCTCAGCATTCTGCTGCGCCAATTAGTGCTGAAGAGAAGTCATGTTCTCTTCATGGCACTTTGACATTTCCGTCATCATTCGAATCAATTTGTCAAGAGGACTTGATGCGTGTTCTGTTTACGATATGCAAGGACCCGATGGTGGATTCTCCATAGGATTAGATTGCACCCTTGGGATGATGGGTGTCGATGGTCGCATTGGTCCACCCGCGGGGTTTTCTCACTGCAGGTTGTTGGACCATGTGAAGTTCAGATGATTTCGCCACCATGGGATATAAGTGGCAAAGAACGGGTTGTTCCCCAGGGTGCAAGCATCTTCTATGCCAGAAGACATGTCTACATGTAAATACGCATCCGAGCTCACGGAGGTTTGGTCCTCCATGTCAAAATACGAGCTTACAGAAGCCAGATCCACATGACTTACCGAATCGCTTGGCGCGACACTCGGTAAGGAAGGTCTTATGGGGTTTCTCTGGATAAGCCTGGTGTTGGAAGAATTGGGATTGTGACAAAGTGGTGAGGTGGGGGTGTTTGCCATAGAACTGGCGGGGTTGGCCAGAATCTCATCCAGCTTCTTGTGCACGACAGAGACTTCATCCAATTTTTGTGCGATAAGGCTGAGATCAGTGAATGAATGGGAGGGTCCTGTGTCAACTTCGTGGACAATACGGGGCAGGCTGGTACGATTAAAGGTGATAATGGAGGCATTGTTCATCGAGTTTTCGCTCATATTTTCAAATAATTCGAATGCTCCATTCTAGTCTTTATTCATGAAATTCACTCCGCAGGGAGCGTCTGCAATCTACTTCAAAGTCTCATTTAGCCCATAGTAGAAAATCTGGGCTATATGCCACTTAGGCAGACCATGGTGCGGACACTTTCTGAGGAGGTCATTATATCTCTCCCATGCCTCATGAAACTGTTCATTGTTTTGTTGCGTAAATGAAGTGATAGCATGGCAAAGCGCATTGGTTCACCCAATTGGGAAGAACTTCTTGAGAAACGCTGTTCGCATCTCTTCCCAAGAGTGGATGGTTCTCCCAAGGGTGCGAAACCACTGCGACGCTTTATGTTGCAATGAAAACGGGAACATTTTCATGAAGACTATAGGTAACCCGATATTTCTTGGTTTAACAGTTTCAGCCAATCGGGTTAGGTCTTCCAAGTGGAGAAAAGGATCTTCACTTGCAAGACCATGGAAGTGAAAATTTATCAGGCCAATTATGTTAGGTTTTAGTTCAAAGTCATCCTTGCCCATGGGGACTCGAATTTGTCCTATGGTCTCTGTAGCAGTGGGATTCTGATAGGAGCTAAGAGACCTAGGCTCCTCCCGTTTGGGAGGGTTCTGCATTTCCTCCAACGTTTCCCTAATGGCCTCAATTTGTTCATTATACAGTTCCATTTGGGCTTGGAGGCAGGTTATGGGGTCCAAGGCTCCACCACCTGGTGGGTTTTGAGGGTGGTTTCCTCCCTCGGGATTTGGGGGTGGGCGTTCAGCCATGTTTGTGGAGGAGGAGGACAATTCGGCTTCTTGTCTAAATTTATCAGACAATTTACACAGTTCAGGGTTTTGTGACCTCCTCCCAAACATGCACTACCACAGGAAGAATTGGGGAGATACGAAGGGAAAAGAGATGAGAGAAATGACACCGCAAAGGTACACTTGATGAAAAATCAATATACTAAAATTCCTAACCTCTATAGTGTGCCCTTAGACCTAAAGATCTAAGTTACCTACTATCATGACCTACGGAACCGAATGCGAGCACCGGGAACCACCGGGCCAGATTGAAAAGTTGTTTGCCCCTGTCTTAGACACCCGATAGCATGTAAGAACCCTCACTAGCACATCGGTGCTACACGCAGGTAGTTAGACCTCCAATCCTTAATAAGGGTCAATTTCCTACCAATTTAAGTTAGAGGCTTAGGATCAGGTGCCTTTGGAATGTGAAGGGTGTTATTTATAGGTAATGCCCAAGTGCTTGATTTTGTAGAGTGTGTAAACCAAGCATGCAACGAGGAAATCACCCCGAATTGAAGTTTTAATTGGTTAATGGTTTTTAGTATTCAGCCTTAAGTGGTATGGACTTTAGGATTTTGCTGAATTACCAATTCAACCAATTTCCGGGTTTTGAGAGAATACAAGTTTTCTTCTAAGGCCAACAAACCCTTCTTCAATGTCAATTTGTTAATGCATTCTAAAATGCAATGGGCTTCCCTAGATGGAGATTTCCATGTGTGGATGCACGAATCAATTTTAGAGTAGTGTGAATAGGAGCCAAAGCACTTCAATTCAAGTGCTCCCAATCACCAAAATGATTTCCACACACAAGGCTCAACCATATGATAAAGAAAATCAAATTGTTGGCCATGAAGTATTCAGGATCGAATCTTAGGCACGTGAAAGGTCGTGGTGGGGTTGGAATCAACTCAATTCCAAGTCTCCCCACCAAAAAGGTGATCCCGAATTGCAGATAAATGAGGCAAAGAGGGATGGCAATCAATCTTTTTATCTTTGCCTCAACGAGAATTTCACATGGCGAAAGATTCAAGAATCAAGATTCTTCGATCTTCGCTATGCAAGGTTTGGCGGGAAATCACGGGGCGGTGGGAGTGATGACAAATAATTAAACAAGTGATTTTTAATCCACTTGCCCCAAGAGATCTAAAGAAGTGTTTTTAGTTTTTTTTTTTTATTAAGGTGACAAGTTGACCTAAGTTGCTAAGAAAGAAAGACCTACTTGTTCAGCAACGTGTGTGAAGCTTCAGTGTAGTGCCGGCATCTTCACGCTCTCGTTCCTACCTTGGATCTGCCCACGTCCCTGACTTCATCTGCCTGCCTTCTCCTTGCAACTAGTTCACCTGCACACCAACAAATAGAAACACCCGTGAAGAGAAGGGTGTGAGAAGAGAAAAATTAAAGGAATGGAGTAGAAACTTACTTGAATGAGCAGTTCCACGGCATCGGCGCCAGAAAAAGCTATGGTCGAGCTCGGATAGGTTGTGATAATATGGTGATTTAATCGTTGAAATGCATATAGTGGTTACCCTAAATCAAGCCTAACCATCTTTTTACAAAAATTTTAACCTGGCCTACTTGATTTTATCTTAGTCACTTTTAGGCCTAGGGTCGAACTCAGGGAAGTGGGATTAGAGGTGAATAAGTTTCTACGCCCTTCCTACAACGAATCTCTTCCGTTCAATTATTATGTTTTTGGTGTTTTTCTATTTAAGATTTTTTTCTGATAATTTTTTGTCCTTGAGGTACACCCTCAAAATCAGGTTCTTGGCTTTGAGTCAAATTAGGGTTCCCAAAATTGGTCTTGCTATTCGCAAGACTGAGTACCAACAAGTCAAGGATTATCTTTTCTCTTTTGTATATTTTTGTTATCTTTTTAATGACAGGAAAGAGAAACGTAAATATATATATAAGTGTGTATTCAGGGGTGTACAAGTGAGAGTGTGTGTGTGTGTGTATGTGTCTACGGGAGAGAGAGAGAGTGATGTGAGAGAGAGAGAGAGAGTGTCTGTTGAGGAAGAGGCACGGTGTTTAAGTCGTCCTGACGCAGCTGCTGACGTCTGATGGCCACGTGCAGGAGAAGGAGAGTAGGTGCGCGAAGAGGCGCGCGCACGCAGGATGTAGTGAGCATGATGGAGGGACCGCAGCGTGCCATGCTGTGCACTGAGGGTGATGCAGGCAAAGAAGCGGGTACTGGAAGAAGCGGGCGAAGATGGGTGTGAGAGCGGGTGCGCGGACGAGCGAGTAACGATTGCAAGGAGGAGAGAGAGTGCCTGGTGACCGGATAAGTGCGAAACTTACCGGTCACCGCACTGTAGCAACATGAGATCGCGGCTACAGTGGAAGGGCAAAGAGTTGACCGGCTGGCGCACGCAAAACTGGCTAGGCTGCGGGCGAAGTTTCGCGACAGGGCTTGTAGAGAGGGGCGAGGGTGACCTGCTGGCACACGCAGAGCCCGTGGAACAGGCGCCTGAGGCGCGTGGTGGCCTGTGCTGCTGCTGTGGAGCTTGAGCTTCAAAGCTTGAAGCTCCTGTCAATGGCGGAAATGGCTTGAAGCGACGAAACAAAGCGGTGAACCACCACGCCCACCGGCTCTTTGATGAGCTTAGTGGTGGTGGGACTCACAGTGGTGGTTGTGCACCACTGTTAGCTGCTCCTGCTCGCAGCGTAGCTCCTCAGGAGGAGGAGAGGCTGCGTATGGAGGGAAGATGGGAGGAGACGGCCTGGAAGGGTGCTGCGTATGTTTTTTTTTTTTTCTCTGTTGGACCAGGCTCCCTTGCAAAGAAGATAGCCGTGCCTTTTTAAAGAGGAAGGAGGCAAGCACAGCATGCCCTAGGCTGTGCAAGGTTGGCACGGAGTAGCTGTGCAGAGCATGGCGCGAAGAAGATCAAGCCATGCTTTGTAGCCGTGGAGAAGAAATTCAAAGTCAAATAAAAGATAAAAATAAAGTTGGTGAATTTGCGAGGCAGCACTTAAGGAATGCGTTAATTTCAAGGCCATTTTATTCACTCTCCTCCCCTCTCAAATAAATTTTACAAATGCGGCTATGGTTACCTAATATACACTGGCAATGCTTGGAAATAGCACAAGATGGCACAATTGTTGGTGTATTTTTGCTGTACAAACAGTTCGCACGAGAGATTGGATGGAAATCAAAGATTGTGATTGAGCTTAGATGGAAGGGGATTCCTCAAAGAATCTCCCTTCCAATTCTGGGAGATCTCTGAGGGATCAGGGAGTATCCCCCCTCTCTTCCTTGCCAGAGAAGAATTCCTCCCCATTAATGGCGGAGGGACCTATTTGTAAGTGTGGCGAGGAAGCTAGGGGGGTTTATGTAATGGTTTTCAAAAGATAAGGGTCAAAATGTAATTGGGTGTACTAATTTGCAAAGTAGGTCAAGATGACCTTCCCTTAGGTCCAAATTTTGGTACAAACCTAATTTGGAGCTAAGTAATCCAATGGTGAAGTTGGATTTTAGGTTTAACCAAGTTTGACTAGACATTTTGCATAAAAACCTAAATTAGGTCAATTGATAAGCTAGGACCCTAATCTAGGTTAAACTAGGTTCCAAAGGCCAAATTGAATGTTCTAAACCCTAGGGGATATTTTTCCATGAATTTTAGAGGGTTTACTTGATTTTTGTCCTGACAGAAACCTTGTTGAATTAAGCAGGTCTATTTTAGGGTTACCAGATGTCATTTAATTCCTGGATTGCACATGAACCCATTTCTGATTGAATCAACCCACTTTTTATCTTATTTAGACCATTTGACCTATCTTTTGTCTCTGAGAAATCCCGTTTATGTACTTCAATGGTAAAATTACAGTTTTACCCTTTATTTCATGTTTTCTTCTCAGAACACTTATCCCTCCAATTAAGCATTCTTCTAAGTTATGCAGGAGCTTTTATTATCTTTTTTGGATCAAAATGAGCTAGTTAGGGCTCATGATGAGGCTCTCATCATACCCCCATGCCTAGCTTTTGCTAGTCCCTTAGCAAAATTTCAAGGTTTTAACTTCTTTTCTTGACCCTGAGTGTCTGTCATCAGTTATGAGAAGTGCTTTTCTTTTTCTTTTGTGATTGGGTCAGAATGCCGACAATTAGCCTAGAGGTACTCAAGTATCAACCAAAATCCAGACCTGACCCGCTTTAGCCTCAGTCCTCCGCAAAGGTTTTTAAGGCCTGCAAAAACTAACCTAGGATTTGTTGGATTCCATGGTTAAAGCACCCATTCTTGAGACATTTTTAGCCTAGGTTCAATTTGCAGTGCATTTTTTGTAAGAGAGAGACAAAAGATTTATTTGTTTGGAGAGTTTTCTCTCTCTTTTCTTTTTATTTCTAGCTTCGAATTGACTTCTCAACACAGTCTGTATCGGATTCCTCGTCCCCATCATCAATCCTCAAGGGTCCCTGGCTATCGATGCTTCGAGATAGCACCACCCATGACAGCCCTCAAAACCCTGGCTTTCGAGATTTTGAGATAATCCCGCCCATGGCGTTCCGTGGCCTAATTCAGACCTTGGCGATCGACATTTCGTGATAATGTCGCCCATGATATCTAAACCAGCAGAGTGCTTACATGCCCCCGGTAGGATATTTAAATATCCTAAGAGATAAGCACCAAGGAGATGATATGTTGTTACGCATCTTCAAGGGGAATTTCCCACCTCTTCGCATTGGGAACTTATCCAAATCAACTTGTGTTGATCGGCCGCTCCTAATCTAGGTGACTTTTTCAAAACATTGAAATGCTTTTTGCGTGATTTTGATATTTATGCGCACAGAACCAGATTGTGTGTGAATTGGGGTGCTTAGGTTACCAAATCTTGCAAATCAAAGGTCAATTAACGAGGCCGAATACTTCCTAAGCCTTAGACATAATACTTAAGATTCGCATTTCCCCAAACCTCTTGAGGATTATCCAGATTTTAGCGGATACGTGAATTTTTAAGCTAAAGAATCTAGCCCAAGAGCCCTAAGACAGCGTTCTTGCTAATCTCTTGTTATGTCTCCTTAGCACTTTTCTTTTATTTTTCTCTTTTCCTGATCTGGTCTAGAACTTCAGTTAATCCCTTAATCTTTTACTAATGACTATTTCTTTTCCATTTTGTGCTCCTTTTTTGGCATTTTGCTCTTTTCCTCCTCTCATTTTGTATGGCCCGAATTGTTTCTCCTCCCTCTTTTTTTTTTTGAATTGAAACATTTTCTTGATATGAATTTTCCTGACATTTTGCACTTTCATACCCCCCCATGCCTAAGATTTGCAATGTCCCCATTGTAAATTAAGTGGGTTCAATTTCAGCTTAGTTCATGCATTAGGACAAGTGTTGGGTGAGTGAACAGGTCGAAGTGACTTGGTGCGAATGATTTCTAAGCTCGGGTAGGGGTACCTGAGGTGAAGTCAGCTGTTCTAATGGATGAACCCTAAATTGCAATATGAATTCTGCATGGAAATGTCAAAAAAGGTTTCGGGTTTTTCAAAGAATGACAGGTTACCTCCCGTTAAGCACTTAGTTTTACGCCATCGGCTGGACACAATGAGCTCAAGGGGAATGGAGGGTAAAGGATGACTCAGCGAAATTTGTATTGGTCATGTCAATGAATGGTTTGAGTCTCTAACCGTTCACAACAAAGGGTTCGGAATCGTGGCTGAGTGGGCTGATTTCAATGGCTCCATTTCCAAAGATTTGTCGGACTAGGTAGGGTCTGACCCATTTAGATCGTAGCTTTCTTGTGAATAATTTGAGTTGGGCATCAAAGAGTAAAACCTTTTGACCAGGATGAAAGATCTTTCTAAAAATGTATTTGTCATGAAAAACTTTAACCCGTTCTTTGTAAATTCACAAGTTCTCATACGTGTCGTGGCGTAATTCATCGATCTCGCTTATTTGAAGCCTTCTGTGGGTTCCAGCCTTAGAAAGATCTAAATTACAATTCCGTACTACCCAATAGGCTTTATGCTCCAATTTGACGTGGAGGTGACATGCCTTCCCGTACACCAGTCAGAAGGGAGACATTCCTAATTGGGTCTTGTGGGTGGTCCTATAGGCCCACAATGCTTCTGGAAGTGAGAAGACCAATCTTTTCTGTCAGGTCGAACAGTAACCTGAAGGATTTTCTTGATCTCTCGGTTTGATAGCTCAGTTCGACCATTAGTTTGGGGGTGGTAAGGAGTAGAGATTCGATGTGACACCCCGTATTTGGTCATCAGTGACCTGAATTGAGCATTTGTAAAATGGCTCCCTCTGTCGGAAATTATTGCTCGTGGAATCCCGAACCTTGCGAAGATGTTTTGATGAATGAATTTGATAACAACCTTATGATTATTGGTTCGGGTTGGAATGGCTTCTATCCACTTGGACACGCAGTCAACGACGAGTAAGATGTATTCGAAGCCATCCGAGATCAGGAAGGGTCCCATGAAATCGATCCCCCAGATGTCAAAAATTTCGCATACCAGGATCGGCTGTAGAGGCATCATGTCTCGATAACTCATGTTGCCCAAGGTCTGGCAACGAGTACATGCCTTATAGTGATCGTATGCATCCTTGAAAATTGTGGGTCAGTAAAAGCCACACTGGAGGACTTTTGATGCGATTTTGTGTCCTGAGAAATGTCCACCACATGCCTGGTCATGGAAAAAGGAGAGTATGTCTTTGATTTCTACTTTCGCGACACACCGTCGAATTATCTGATCAGCATCAATGCGGAATAGAAACGGGTCTTCCCATAGGTAATACTTGGCATCGGAACACAATTTGTCCTTCTTGGCCTTCGGCCAATCAGACGAAATCTGATGTGATGCCAGGTAATTCACTATATCTGTGAACCATGGAAGGCCTATATTGATAGTCAGGATGTGCTCATCAGGAAAGTGTTCTGTGATGGGTCGAGAAGGGTCAATTATTTTAGAAGGAAGGCGGGACAAGTGATCAGCTACCACATTTTGCTTTCCCACTTTGTCACGAATCTCGAGGTCAAATTCTTGCAACAGCAAGATCCATCGGATTAATCGAGGTTTCACGTCTTTATTTGCAAGGAGATGCCTCACAGCTGTGTGATACGAGTATATGATAACACAGGAACCCATAAGGTATGATCTGAATTTTTCTAGGGAAAATACTATAGCTAGTAGCTCTTTCTCAGTAGCCGTATAGTTATGCTGAGCCTGGTCCAGTGTTTTGCTAGCGTAGTAAATGACCATGGGTTTCTCGTCAATTTTCTGCCCCAAAACTGCTCCTACAACGAAGTCAGATGCATCGCACATGATCTCAAAGGGTTGAGACCAATTAGGGGACTGTAGGATCGAGGCTTGGATGACTCGGTCACAAAGAATCTCAAATGCTTGAGTGCATTCCTTGAAAATTTCGAAAGGCACATCCTTGGAGAGAAGAGCGGTCAGGGGGCGCGCGATTTTTGAAAAGTCAAGGATAAATCGATGGTAAAAACCGACGTGCCCCAAAAAAGATCGGATGTCCTTAACTGAGCTAGGCATAGGGAACTTGGAAATCAGGTTAACCTTAGCTCGATCGACTTGGATGCCTTTCTCCGAGATTAGATGTCCCAGGACAATTCCCTTAGGCACCATGAAATGTTTCTTTTCCCAGGAAAGAACCAAATTCACATCGATGCATCGCCTGAGTATTTGGACCAAGTGTTGGAGGCAATCGTCAAATGATGCTCCAAAAACTGAAGTCATCCATGAAGACTTCCAGATAATCACCTAGCATATCTGAGAATATGGCAGGAAAGCATGCACTGCTGAAAGGTTGCGACTGCATTGTAGAGACCGAAAGGCATCCTTCAAAACGCGTATGTCCCGAAGGGGTAGGTGAATGTGGTCTTTTCTTGGTCTTCTGGATGGATTGCCACCTGGTTGTAACCGGAGTACTTGTCAAGAAAGCAGAAGAACCTATTTCATGCTAGTTTCTCGAGGATCTGATCAATAAATAATAGTGGGAAATGGTCCTTCTTTGTGGAGGATTGAGTCTTCTGTAATCAATGCAGACTCTCCATGAGTAAGCTATTCCGGTAGGAATGACTTCTCCGGTTTCAGTCATGATGATGGTAAGTCCGGCCTTTTTAGGCACCACCTGTATTGGACTCACCCAACGACTGTCGGAGATCAAGTAGATGATCCCTGCATCTAACCACTTTATGATCTCCTTTTTCATGACCTCCTGCAGGTTAGGGTTTAAGCGCCTCTGCATTTCTCTTAAAGGTCGTGCACCTTCTTTTGTGTAGATTCGATGTGTGCAGTATGAAGGGCTTATGCCAGTCAAATCATCGAGAGTCCATCCAATGGCTCTACGATGTTGCTGGAGAACAGTAATCACACGGAGTTCCTGGTTAGGTGTGAGTCGAGAGTTGATAATCATAGGAAACGTCTGATTGGAACCCAAAAAGGCGTACTTCAGATGCTCAGGAAGGGGCTTGAGTTCCATGACAGGATTGTCAGCAGCAGCGGGTGGTTCGGGGTTTGTATCAGGAACAAGGGTCAGAGTCATAGGTGTGTCTAGATCATGTTCGCACTCCTCTGTTTGCGGGTTTGATCATTTAGTGGTTGATCAGGGATAATCAGGTTGTCCTCTATATGCGATTCATCAACCACGGCTCTAATATCACATATTTGCTCTATAACCCCGCAATTATTCCAATGTTGGGCCTTAAAAATGTCAATCTTCAGAGTTTGATTCCCAAATTTTAATTCTATCCGGCCCTCTTCACAGTTTATGTTTGCCCTAGCAGTGGCCAAAAACGGTCTCCCTAATATGATTGGTGTGTCCCTTGGGTTCTCAGGTGCGTCCATGTCCAGAACTATGAAGTCCACCAGGAAGTAGAAACCCCATACCCTAAGAATGACATCCTCAAGTATTCCTTTCGGTGACTTGATGGATCGATCGGCTAACTGCAATGTCACCTCAGTCGGTTTAAGTTCGGACTCCTCAAGGTGGTCAAGGAGGGATGTAGGTATTAGATTTATGGAGGCACCTAGATCTAGTAAGGCTCTATCAAATTGGGTTTCACCAATTTTACAAGAAATCAGGGGGGTTCCTGGGTCTTTAGCCTTGGGTGGGAGTTTACTCAAGATGACAGAGCTGGCTTGCTTTGACAGTATGATCGGATTCCCATCCTTGGTTCGCGGCTTACATTTAGGTGTAAATACATCTTTCAAGAATCTTGCGTAAGCCGGTACGTGGTGAATTTCATCCATCAAGGGGATGTTTATCTGGACCTGTTCAAAGAGCTTGACCAGATCCTCCTCGAGGGCCACGGGTTTGGTTATCTTTTTTCCTTTGGTCAAGGCCTCAGGAAATGGAATCCTAGTTGGTTCCTCTAGAATAGGTCTAGGTCCTTGATCTGGGACAGTGGTATCTTGGATAACTATCCTAGGGTCTTGGCTACTACTAGGCTTGGAGTGGTTCGGATAGTGTGGGTCTTGGGTTGTTTTACCACTACGTGTTGTTACAAAGTTTAATCCGACCTGGTTTTGGTTTGGGTTTGGTAAGAGGGATGGCTGCTGCTGAAATCCTACATAAGATGTTGAAGCTTCCATCCCGTCTGGTGATGGAGCAGCAGGGGCCTGATAAATCAAATGTGCGTGGCCTGAATTTGGGTTCATAATGCGCCTCTGGGTCGGCACGTTATTTGGGTTTGGCAGAGGTTGCGAAGGAAGGGTGCCAGGTTGGTGGGAATTTGCCATCTAGGCCAGTTGGTTGCGAACCTCTGTGATCTCGTCCTTGTGTTGTTTTTGCATTGCCGCATTCATCTTTTGAATGCCAGCCAGTGCTTGAAGGATAAGAGTCATTTGATCCCGGTTTGGCCCAGATTGGTAGGTGGGATTGGGCCGAGGCTGAGGCGGCTGATATGGACGAGGGTCTTGTGGACGGGGCTAATACGGTGGTCTTTGAGTATGAGAATTTCCCGTCCACTGAAAGTTAGGATGATTTCGCCATCCATGGTTGTCTGTATTGGAGAATGGGTCATTCTGGATGGCGTTGAGGTCCTTGCAAGTCTGAGAAACCTTAGGAACGTCAGAATACCAGGGTTCAGAGTTCCCCCAACTCGAGTAGAATGGATCGGAGGTCACTCCGGTTCGAGAGTCAGACGGGGGTGGATACAGGTCCATCCCCTTAGCAGATTGGTGGTAGATGTTTTGCACAGTTTCCCTCGCCGGAGGTGGTCGTGCAAAAGAGTTCTGCGCAAAGGTGGCTTGCTGCAGATGCCGAGTTAGCTTGTCCACCTTCTTTTCTACGATAGAAACCTTGTCCAACCAACTGGCCATCAGTTCCAAGTCGACGGATGTGGACAAGTCCTGCGTCTCATGTGCCCCTCTCAGATTCATCGATGCACGGGCATTCGCCCTGTCGAATAAGCCCATGGAGTCATTATTAATGGAGTTCTCGCACATGTTTTCGAGAATCAACCACACCGTGTCCTCATGTTTACCCATGATGTTTCCTCCGCACGTTGCATTGACGAATAATCGAATGTCTTCACGGAGTCGCTGGTAAAAAGACTGGACTTGTTCCCATTTAGGAACTCCATGATGGGGGCACTTTCGCATGAGATCTAAGAATCGGTCCCATGCTTCGTGAAGAGGTTCTCCCGACTGTTGAGTGAAATGGGTGATCTGGTGGTGTAAGGCATTCGTCCGACCAACGGGGAAGAACTTTTTCAAGAATTCAGACTGAAGTTCCTCCCATGTGTTGATTGGACGGGTCTGAGTTTGATACCAATGGGTGGCCTTGTCCAGGAGGGAGAAAGAAAACATTTTCATGAGTAGGATATCCCGATTTTGTGGATCTGACCCAAAGGTCTAGGCCAGATGCTTGAGTTGTTTAATGTGTTGGAAGGGATCCTCGGAGTTAAGCCCATGAAACTTTGGTATGGCATGAATCATATTGGGCTTCAATTCAAAATCAGGACCTCCAATCGAGATTTGGACTCGAGGCTCGATTGCCACCGCAGTGGGATTATAGTGATCTTGCATCATTGGTCGTTGCAGTGGGTTTACAAAGTTTTGAAAGAGATCATTCAGGTGTTGAAGTTGGTGCTCAAGGTTCTCTTCTTCAATGGGTTGTGCCATGATGGGAAAAGAAGGAGAACTTGGTTCTGAATCAGATGAAAGATTTATGTGGTGGGGTTGCTGCACAAACAAGGGCGTCGAGGCTTGGCCTCGACGAGAGTGAATTTTTAAAGGAGGTCTGAAGGATGGTCTTAAGGACCTCCTACTAAACATGCACCGAAGGATGTGATGAGATTAGAAGGTGCTGGACCCAATCGAGACACCCAAAAACTTGTAGGGTGACTATAGAGGTTTGGGGCGGATGATACCCCTTAGTCAAAAAGGTCGTCCACTTGAGAAGTACCTGGGCAGCCAGAGAGGGAGAGTCCTGCAAAGACCCTTACATGGTAGAGAGTCCCCACGAGTTACAGGGTTTCCCCCACCCGACCTCTCTTGTCACTGAGATTCCAGGTAGACCAGAATGTGGACCTTAACCTCTTAAGTCTACTTTTTTTACTTTAAGATCAAGGTGATTAAGGTTCCACTTGAACTTTTAGGTCTTTTGAGTGAAAAAGTGACCTAATTTTAAGGTTGGTTGACCCAAAGGGTCAACTTCACCTCTTGTTCCTTTGAGAGCTTTTGGATCCTTTCTTTTAGGGTTCAAATGAATTTAAAAGCCAGATTTGCTTAGGGTTTCTCTCGTATAGTTCTTTTTAAACAAGGTTTAGGAACACCTCTTTTTGGAAAAACTTTTTTTCTTTGTTTAAGAGAAGATGTGTCTCTGAATACCCTAGCTTTGCAATCCTTAAGTTGGCTCTACTTGGACCAATTTAGTTGCCTCAAAATTTGGTATCTAGCCCTCAATCAAGAAAGTTTTAGCCCTAGTTAACTTAGTTGGATGAGCAGTTCCAGATGTGTTGAAATGAAAATCAGGAAACTTTGATGAATTACTAAGTATGAAACAGGTAGCCCTAGGTTGATTCTTCTTTGTTCCTTTTCAGACTTTGAGGGGGTTAAGAGAGAGGGTTAATGAAAATTACCTATTCCTTGGTGTGGCTGTTGTGCAGCTGCTCTTCTTTTCTCTGCTTTCCCTGAGAAAAGCACAACAAAAGAGAGGAATTAAGTCAGTAATGGATTAGAAGTTGTGATCAGAAGCTTTAGAAGTGCCCGTTGCTCCCTGGCTACGGCACCAAAATGTTAACGTGGCTAGATCGTGTTTCAGCAAATATCGCGTTGTAATATAGATGAACTTTTCGCGAAAACAAATAAAAATTTATAACTCGAAAATCAGAGTATCCGAGGTCGAACACAGGGAGCAATTTGAGTATTCCAAAACTTGAGAACACAACTTTTAAATAAGAAGAAATGACTAGTTCAATAGAAGTGACATGAGAATGATATAGAAAGAAATTGCTCAAAAAAGAATGGACGTCTGATATTGCATCAGACGTCTTAAAGTATTTCTCAAATTCTTCTTTTCTGTTGGTGATTTGCTCTGCTGCAAATCTGGTTGCTCCTCTTCTTTTTCTTCCTTAGCTGCTTCTGCTCCTCTTCCTTTTCCTTCTCTTCTTGATTCTCTTCTTATGGCCAAGTCCTGGCTTGCCCCTTCTTAGGTTGTTGCCTTCTTCTTTTTCTTCCTCTTATTCCTTTGTTTTCTTGCTTCTTTGTCTGCCCCTTGATCTCTTTCTTCTTCCTTCTTCAGTTCCTCTTTTCTTTGACTTCGCTTCTTCTTCTCTACCTTGCCTTTCTTTTCCCTCTGCTGAGCTTCCGTCCTTCTTCTCCTTCGCTTGCAGCGGCTAAGTCCCTACTTCCTGCACACAAGCACCACGCAACAAAACCTACTCCCCTACCCTTCCTGTGCGTCTCTCTCTCTCTGAATATCTCTTCGGTACGCTCTCCCAAATCCAGGTTATCGAGTCGGGTCGCGGGCCTAGGTCCAGGCGCACCAGCATGGGTGTGGTGCGCGAGGAGTGCTTAGGAGGGGTGTAGTCGAGTTGGGGCACCAGATCCGTGGGATGAAGTCGCGGATGAGGTGTTTGGATAGGTGAGGAGGGACCTCACCCCAGAGTATTCAAGGCAACCCAATAATAGCACAAAATCAATATAAAGTACTCACTCACTTTGTGACCTACCGAGGTGGGACTAATGCTCACCGCTCTTTCTCGCGTGCCTGTAGCAGACCGTGCCTCCAATTGTAGCAACTGCAGGCCTTGCGGCGTCACTTGCTGGAACAACTGGATGCACAAGACCTCCCCGAGTTTACTGCACCTGGAATCCTGAAGTCCTTTCAACCCGGAGCAAGCGTGAAACCTCCTCGCGTCACCACTAATGGCGGTTGGAGCTCAAAACCTGCCAGACATAAAAAGGGCCTTACGGCTCAATCAGACCACAGGGAGACCTTCGCCGTGTCATGGTGAAGGTGAGGCAATAGGTGGCAGGCCGCAAGGCGACCTAGGCGTGCGTGCCTAGGTCACTCTGTGGCCTGATGGATGGGTTTGGTCGGGGGGCGGTTGTGGCGGTGTAGGCGGCCTATGGATGAGTGGAGGATATTCAGTGAAGTATGGCGGAGGTTATGCGGTGGTTGGCGAGATGTGTGGGGCTGCAGAGTGACGGGAGCATCTCGCCGTAGGGTGGCCAGAGATGAAGAAGATGGTGGTGGACAGTGACAGTCGAGGGGTGTAGTGTGAAATAAAGTGAGGAAAATGAAAGAGTGGAAGATGGGGAACTTATCCGGATTGTTGGGAGTGAAAGGGGGGCAGCAGAGATAGACGACTCGTTTGTGCCGTTGTCAGAGAAGACGGCCCTGAGGGAGATAACGGTGACGAGGAGGAGGTCAAGGGGCATGCACTTGGTGAGGCGCGACGTGGGAGGATGAGGTAGAGTGAACTCTACTACTGGTATGGCAGTAGAGCAACGAGAAAGAGGAGGAAGAATCGCCGGAGCTTGCGGGCTTCTTGGCCGGAGAGAGGAGAGATGAAGTTTGGAGGCTTCTACGGCCAAAACAAGTCTGAGAGATTCGCAGAGGGTCGGGTGTCCTTTTATAAGTGCTGGCCGAGCTTCTAGTGCATGGAGGGAAAGCCTTCAGCCACCGTCGTCTCGCTGGAGAAGGAAGGTAGTTGGGATCCCAAATCTTTCGTGCGTTTGCACGAGAGATTGGACAGAAATCAAATATTGTGATTGAGCTCAGGTGGAAGGGGATTCCTCAGAGAATCTCCCTTCCAATTCTGGGAGAAGATCTCTGAGGGATCAGGGAGTATCCCCCCTCTCTTCCTCACTGAAGAAGGATTCCTCCCCATTAATGGTTGAGGGACCTGTTTGTAAGAGTAGCAGGGAAGCTAGGGGGTTTATGTAATGGTTTTAAAAGATAAGGGTCAGAATGTAATTAGGTGTACTAATTTGTAAAGTTGGTCAAGATGACCTCCCCTTAAGTCCAAATTTTCGTAAAAACCTAATTTTGACCTAAGGAATCCAATGGTGAAGTTGGATTTTAGGTTTGACCATGTTTGACTGGATATTTTGCATAAAAACCCAAATTAGCTCAATTGATGAGCTAGGACCCCAATCTAGGTCAAACTAGCTTCCAAAGGCTAAATTGAATGTTATAAACCATAGGGGATATTTTTCCATGAATTTTAGAGGGTTTACTTAATTTTTATCCTGACCGGAACCTTATTGAATTAAGTGGGTCAATTTTAGGGTTACTAGATGTCTTTTAATTCATGGATTGCACATGAACCCATTTCTGATTGAATCAACCCACTTTTATCTTATTTAGACCATTTGACCTATGTTTTTTCTCTGAGAAATCCCATTTATGAACTGCAATGGTAAAATTGCAGTTTTACCCTTTATTTGATCTTTTCTTCTTAGAACACTTATCCCTCCAATTAAGCCTTCTTCTAAGTTATGCAGGAGCTTTTATTCTCTTTCTTGGATCTCAATGAGCTAGTTAGGGCTCATGATGAGTCTCTCATCAGGTTCCACCGAAGGTTCATAGTGGACGACGAAATCAGAGGGTGAAAAGAAGAATCTCCAGTGGGAGGATGTGAGGTGAAGCGGAGGATTCCTTGGTCGGCGCCTGTGTCAGAAACGTAGCTGACCATAGCGGATCTCCTCGGCTGATCAGAATGAATGGAGGAAGTCGGAGAGTGAGATGGAAGGTCATCGGAGTTGCAGACGAATAGCCTATTAGGTTGGCTTGGTGTTAGAAGAGGGAAGGGAGCCAACTTGAGTGAAATCTGAAGGGTGAGGGGGTATTTATAGTGGTTGGCGGCGAAGAGAGTGGTGGGGTCTGGACAAAGAAGGAGCTTGAGGAGCTTAACCTCCGTCGTCGTCTCCGACGACGGTGAGGTTATCTCCCACTGGAAATTAGGATTTCCAGTTAATCTAGACCGGTGGATGAAGAGGACGTGGTGAGCGCAAGCTGCAAGAGCTTGGATAAAGAAGAGTGATGTCGGCAGGGTGGTTATCGTGTGGTGGCGTGACTCTCTGTCGCCAACCATTCATTCAGCTGAAGAAGAAGAAGAAGGAAAGGAACTTAAATGTAATGAAACTTAAGGACCTGTGTGAGAATTAAGGACCCGATTGCAATAAGTTTTAAGGACCAAAATGTAAACTCAGGTTTTGAAGGCTTATTTTAATTTAGATCTTTTTCAACTTTTTATGTATGTAATAAATAAGGTAAATATTATATTTTCACCTTGAATTTACATTTTTGACCTTTTTAGATTAATTTATTAAGTTAAGTAAAATTACTTAAGCTATTATATACTTAGGTATACATTATGTTTAAGTTACTTAACTTATTAATTAAGGGAATGATTAATTGGATTTCGAGTCCAATTATTATCGAAGTTACTAATATTGTTAATTGGATGATAAAATGGCATTTTAAACTTATTTTAAGGTCCTTTACTAAATATCCCTTATTCTATAATTAACCCTTATGTATTCAAAATCTTAGCTAATTAGCTAGGAAGACTAGTTAATTAGGGGTAATTAGAGATCATGATGAGTCTCTCATCATACCCCCAAGCCAAAATTTTGCTAGTCCCTAGTAAAATTAACTAAGACTATGATGATTTAAAGCACTTGGGTTTTAAATTATTATAAATAGTAATTATGTAGAGGAAAGCTTAGGTCAGAAATGTTTAAGTTTAATATAAATGATTAATGATAGAGCACATGTGAAAATTTTATTACTTAGACTTATACTTATAACATTTTAAGAAAAGCACAATTAAAACAATTTGTAAACAAGAATTTTACTTCGAATTAGAATTCTTCAAAAATCTCTTAATCTTTGTAACTATTCTTAACTCAAACTAGAATACAAAGTGTTTTAAGGAAACAAAACTTAAGGATTGAAAATTAAATTTTAACTCAAAAACTCAATAGAATTAAGTTGATCCTTTGTTTATGATATTTGACTTTAATCAATATAAGTTTAAGCAAATTAACTAGATACTCATTATTAATCAAACTTAGAGAAGTAAAACTCTAATTTACTAGCCTACAACACTAAAGAATGACTTCTAGACCTACGATTCTGTCAATTCTTCTCCTTTAGGTCTCAACTTAAAATCTTCAAAACCCAATTTCTTAGGCTTCATTGCCCAATACCAAGGTTCAGTAGCTATGATATTAAAACATCTGTGCTTAGTGAAGAGAATTGTCCTAAAGGCATCCAAAGTTGCAAAAATCCAGATCTTAAGACATCATTTTCCAATCCCAATTATTCCAATTCAAGCATTTGGCTTGGCCTTACTCAGGTTTGGTTGCTTTCTCCTCAACATTTTTCTATCTCGAGGTCAACACTTTTTGTGTATATCTCCCCAGTGGACCACTGAGTCTCTTATTCCTAATATTTTTTTCTCCAATTTTTTTTTTCACTTTTTCTATAGGTTAGAACACTCATTTGTAGTGAGGTGTTCTTTTTATTTGATGGAAGGGTAGCATCCATTTGTAACGAGATGCTTTTATTTATTATGTGGAAAAACTACATAAGCACCCATTTTTAACAAGGCACTTAACTGCAGGGTGTTTCATTTATTTATTTATTTTTCCTTTTCTTTTCCCCCTTCTCATTTTTCTTACTAACTTTATTCTCCAAATCCTTTTTCTAGGTGAGTGGCACATCCTTCACCCTTTTAAGAACCACCCCATGGAAATCCTTTGACTAGGAGGATTCAGAACTGATCTCTTAACCTCTATGTTTTCGCAGTCTCAGATGCCAACAAGACAATTTTTTGTGCGTGAATTTAGATGTTTAGGTTACTTAGCTATCAAACCAGAGCTTGGACAATAAAGCCCTTTACTCTTAGGTTCTTCAAATTCTTAGTTTCCTCCTATAAGATCCGTCAAGACAAAATTTACCAAGTCTAGTTATTTATCTTTAGCCTGTAAGTTTGTAAACTAAAATTCTACCAACTCTCTATTTAATTAACTCTGAATATCTGGCCTTTTTACTTAACTTTATGATAAAATCAACATTTCAGAAAGCAAAAGGTTTACTTAATCTAATTGATTAGAAAGTTATAATTTAATTCCAAAACTTAAGTTTAAATCTTAACACACTTAGTTTCTTAATTCAAGGTAAGAATAGAAAAATAAACCTTTAAAAGATTTAAAGATTCCTAATTCAAATAAAACCTTGTTTTTAAAAATTTTAAACATAAAGGTGTGTTTTTACAAAATGTTTAAAGTAAAAATCTAATTAAGAATTGAATGCTCTCAAATATTCTATATATATTCTATATACATTTTAAATTTCTGACCTAAAAGAAAATTAAGCTCTTAGTTATATATATATACTTATTTATATTTTCCTCTTCTTTTTCTTCTTTATGAAAAATGAATATACCCCTCTTATTATTTTTATGAATTTTCTTTTTCAAATTTTTGTATTTATATATTTTTATTTATATATATAAGATTTTCCAATTTTTATGATTTTTTTTAAAATTTTTCAAATTTTTATGAAATTTTTTATTTTTTTAAAATTTTTTATCATTTTTTATTTTTTTTAAAATTTCGTGGATATTCATTTTTTATGTGTTTTTATTTTGAAACCCACACTTCAAATGAAAATTTCACTTCAACACCCCCCAAAGCCAAAATTTTACAATGTCCTCATTGTAAGAAGGGTGAAAATATATTACACTTCATTTAATATAGGGTGATGGAAGGAGTCGAATAGAGGAGAATAAAAATCTCTATGCGGACGATTTCGTTTCTAACCAAAGGTCAAAGTGGTTAGTCAGACTAAATGAAGGTAATCAGTGAAATATTAAGTGAAATTTTAAAGTGTAGAAGAAAATAAAAAAGAGGAAAAACAGGAAGTAGCTTTGTACAAATGATAAGCTTTACGCCTTTAGCTAGGTGTAAACTCTGGTAAAGAACTCCTAAAGAAAAATAGGTATACGATAAAAATAGAGTTATGAAAGAATTAGATCAAAAATAGAAAATAGATTAAACCACTCGATCAAAACTCATCCTAAACTTGCCTAGAATAGATCTCGTAGAACCAAAATCAGATTCTCGTGAAAATCTCAGAAAGATCAGAATGAAAATCATGAAGAATAAATCTGATTTAGGATGAGATGTAGACTGTTTAAGATTAAGGCAATTTAAAAATGATTCCATCAAGTTCAAAAGATCAACAGAATCAGTTTTGATTCTCGATAATAGGCGGGTCATTTTGACACAAAAGAGGTTGCTGTGCGGGTTTGATGGATTATTTTCAGGTAATATGGAGGACGGGTGGTCGAGCATGGACAGGTTGTGTTAATGTGGTGATTTTATCATTGTAATAAGTATAGTGGTTAATCTAAATCGAGCCTAACAATCTCTTTACAAAATTTTTAACCTGGCCTACTTGATTTTATCTTTGTCACTTTTAGGCCCAGGGTTGAACAAAGGGAAGTGGGATTAGAAGAAGTTTCTACGCCTTTCCTATAACGAGTCTCTTCCGTTCATTTATTGTATTTTTGGTGTTTCTCTATTTAATATTTTTTTCTGATAATTTTTGTCCTTGCGGCACACCCTCAAAATTAGGTTCTTGGCTTTGAGCCAAATCAGGGTTTCAAAACTAGTCTTCGCAAGACTGAGTACCTGCAAATCAACGATTATCTTTTCCCTTTTGTATATGTTTTTTACTTTTTTACTGGATGGAAAGAGAAACAGAAATAAAGTAAATATAGTATATATATATGTATATATTATATATGTATAAAGGGGTGGGGTGGAGGTGGAGATGGCGTGTAGCACGGTGTCGAGTCGATCGTTGTCTAGGAAGACGCAACCAGCAGGACGAAGTGTCGCGTGGAGTGTAAGATCGATTGGTGGAAGATGAGTGCGAACACGCTTTCTGTATGCATGTATTAGGGAATATCAGCAACTGGTGCAGATATTCCCATGATACAATGTATGGTAGGTGATATGAATATATATATATATATATGGTTATAATTATATAAGTGTATATGTAGCTATATATGTATAAATATATATATATGTATGTATATATCGATATGTAGATATATGTATTGACAGATAGATGCATAGATATATATATATATATGTATATGTATGTATATATAACTATATAGATGTATATATATATATGTATATATATATAGTAATATATGCATATAGATATATGTAGATAGAAATGTATATATAGTTATAGATATATATGTATATATCTATGTATATTTGTATATATATATATGTATAAATATATGTATATATATGTATATATATTTGTATCTATACTTATACTTAGTTATATAGGTAATAATATCTATATATAGATATATATGCATATATGTATATATATTTATATGTATATAAATATATGTATATATGTAAATATATATGTGTATATATATATATATATAAGTATATAGATATATATATATGTATGTATGTATACTAATACAAAGTTATATAAGTACTAATATATGTATAGATATATGTATGTATATATATATATGTATATAAATATATATATGAACGCATATATATATGTATATAGTGGAGTATAGGTGTGTGTACGAGAGTGTGAGTGTGTGCAGAGAGTGTGAGAGAGTGCTATGAGAGAGAGAGAGAGACTGCTGGAGTTGGCGTGAAGGAGTGCGGGTTAAGTCGTCTACACATAGCTGGCGACGTCTGGTGATCCACGTGCACCCGCAGGCGCGTAGGCGCGCGAAGAGGCGTGCGTTGGGAGGGAGTGAGCGCGAGGGAGAGAGGCCACAGCGCATTGTACTGCACGGTGAGGAGGGAGCAGGCGCACGCAGACGATGAAGCCGGCGATCGTATGCAGGCGAAGGCAAATGTGCGGGCAGGCGCTGGAGCGGGTTCAGGGTGGGACGCAGGCGCTGGCTGGGACCGGTTGAGGCACACCGGTTGACCAGATAAGTGAGACACTTATCGGTCACCGCACTGTAGCCATAGTGTTCCGCTGAAACGCGTGAACAGTGGCTACAGTGTCGAGTCCAGCCGCGCGACTTCCTGTGCCCGAAGCTGTGAGTGCGGAAGCCGCTGTGTGAGCTGGCATGCACGCAGAAGGTCTGCACCGGCTGGGCTGCGGGTGAAGGAGCGCGACAGGGTGAATGGAGAGGGGTGCGGGTGGCCTGCTGGCATGCACGGTGGAGCTTGGCCGGCTGCTGCAGGGGCGCGCGGTGGCCTGCTGGCGTGCGCGGTGGAGCTTGGCCGGCTGTTGCAAGGGCACGCAGTGGCCGGTTGAGCTTCAAAGCTTGAAGATCCTGTGGCAATGGCGGGGTTGGCTTGAACGTTGAAACAGAGAGAGAACCACCATGCCCACCAGCTCTTTGATGAGCTGGGCGGTGGTGGGACTCACAGTGGTGGTTGTGCACCACTGTGAGTTACTCTTGCCCGTAGAGTGGCTCCTCAAAGGAGGAGAGGCTGCGTATGGAGGGAGAGGGGAGGAGACGGCGTGGAAGAAGGAAGGTGCTGTGTTTTTTTTTGCATGGACCAGGCTCTCTTTTGCAAAGAAGAAGCCGTGCCCCTTTTTATAGAGGAAGAAGGTATGCACAGCCATGCCCTAGCTGTGCATGGCTGTGCATGCGGCTGCAGGGAGTGCCTGAGCAGGGCAGGCTTTGTAGAGCATGGTGCGAAGAAGAGCTGCCATGCCTTGCAGCCACGAAGAAGAATTCAAAGTCAAATAAAAAATAAAGATGTAGATTTTGCAAGGCAGAACTTGAAGAATTTGTTAATTGCAAGGCCATTTTATTCACTCTCCTCCCCTCTCAATTAAATACATGCATGCATGTATTTTCACAAATGCGTCTATGGATACCTACTATGCATGGGTAATGCTAGGAAATAGCACAAGACGACACAATTGCAGGTGTATTTTTGCGGTGCAATCATACCCCCATGCCTATCTTTTGCTAGACCCTAGCAAAACATTTTTTTTGTATTGTATTTAGAAATGATCTTAAGCTGAAGATTTTCTTCTAAGGCGACATAAGTGTGTTTATTGTTGGATATTGTGAGAACCAATTGTAGAGAAGACTACCAGTACTTTAAGTCCCACATGACATAGATCATCTCTCAACTAACCTGGACTCTTGATATTTAAACCTTAAGTACGATTTCCAGGACTCAGGTGGTTTTTGCCGTACTCGAGAGGTCAATGGATTATGGCATGTGCTTAGTGAAAGATCAAGACTGACCAAATGAACATTAAGACTCAAGCCCAGGGTTTCACGAACTTTTAAGTACAGGTTGGTCCCAGTTTCAGCTCGTGTCTTCAGATTGACCCTTAAAAGGATGATAGAAAACTCAACTCCCATTTTCTGACATTTGTGGCTCAGGGTATTTGCCCTGAAGAACTTTTCTTGGGAAGAGACTTTACAGATATTTGTGAGATATACTGACTTATTTGCATCCTTTTTTTTTTTTGAAACACGTGTCAGCATATCTCTTACAACTTTATTTCGAGGGGCACACTTTTCTTTCTATTAGGAGAGTTCCTTTTTGGTGGAAAGAGTCTCTCCTAAACACAAGACTAAAGCCTGGGATAAAAAGTCTACCTGCCCGCATAGGTAAGGACTCCACCTTCCCTAATGAACACTAAGGTTGGATCTTATGTCCACCTGGTCTTTCTTGATATGTGTAGTGTGAACTAAGATTACTTACGTTCTCAAGTAGAAGCAAACCAACGGATCCTGTACTGATGTCTCAGGTACAAGAATACATCGTAAGTTTGGAGAGATTCCGATCTATTTTGTCGATTCTCAAGTGAGTTAGGCCGAGCCTGAGCGAATCAAGCTTCTATGGCCTAGAAAGTCTTCAAAACAGTGGTTGAATATCCATAAACACTTATTATATTTTTGTTTCAGCTTTCAGATCATTACTAAACACCTTTTATATATATATATATATAGATAGATGGAAACTGCATGATACCATAAAATACCCAGATCCTATGGATGCCTATCCACCCCCCCATGCCAAATGATGCTATGTCCTCATATGCATGCAGGGAATGGTAGAGGAAGGATGAAAGATCGGGTAATGAGAGCTGAGTTGCAGGGTATACAGCTGGGTGGTAGGGTGGGTGGATGGTGGGTGGTGAAGTGAAAAGTGAAGAGATCGTGACAGTGGTGTGAAAAGTGATGGTGGATGGTGAGTGTTGTTGGGGTGCCTCCCAACGAGCATTGAATTTAACATCCCCAGCTGGACTCAGGATGAGGCACAAAATTAGTTACCCTCCAGCAGGACAATAGATTCTCCAACGGGGGCAGGTTCATGAGTAAGATAAGGTTTCAAACACTGCCCGTTGACCGTAAATTTATGCCCAGATTTGGGATATTCAATCTCAACGGCCCCATTTGGAAATGGTCTCGAGACTAGAAAAGGACCAGTCCATGTGGACTTCAGTTTCCCAGGAAAGAATTTGAGCCGGGCATTGTAGAGCCAAACTTGCTGAGATGGCTGAAATTCCTTCCGTCGAATACAGCTGTCGTGAAGAGCCTCAGTGCGTTGTTTGAAAGTTAAAGCAGAATCAAAGGCTTCACGATGGAGCTCTTCCAGCTCTTGGAGTTGGAGTTTCCTTTCTCAACCACACAGGTCTCGGTCGAGGTTACATTGGCGAACTGCCCAATAAGCGCGGTGTTCCAACTCCACGGGCAAATGACAAGTCTTCCCGTAAATGATTCTATAAGGAGACATACCAAGGGTAGCCTTGAAGGCAGTCCGATACGCCCAAAGTGCATCAATCAGCTTGTCGGACCAATCCTTACGATCAGGCCGAACGTTTTCTAGAGAATTTGCTTGATTTGCCGGTTCGACACCTCTGCCTAGCCGTTCGTCTAAGGATGATACAGAGATGCAATACGATGGTGGACTCCGTATTTCCTCAGAAGTGCCCGAAAAGAAGCATGGGTAAAGTGGCTTCCTCTGTCCGAGATAATAGCTCGAGGGATCCCAAAGCATGCAAAAATGTGGTCTTTGACAAATCGAGTGGATATAACATGGTCAGCACGGCACATGGGAATAGCCTCGATTCATTTCAAAACATAATCAACAGCCACAAGGATAAATTCGAAGCCGTTGGAAGGAGGAAAGGGATCCATGAAATCAATTCCCCAAATGTTTAAGATTTCTGCAGCTACGATGGGTTGTAAGGGCATCAAGTCACGACGTGACATTGACCCTAACGACTGGCACCTAGTGCAATGTTTGGCATAATTGTGTGCATCCTGGTGAAGGGAGGGCCGAAGGAAACCACACTGCAGCAGCTTGGCTGCAGTTTTCCTCCTAGAGAAATGGCCTCCGCAGGCCTGATCGTGGCAGAAGGATAGCACACTAGGGAATTCATTGTCAGGAACACAGCGACGGATGATTTGATCAGCACCTATCTGAAAAAGAAGTGGATTATCCCAGAATAATACCTTGCTTCTGCCATGAGACGCTCGTGCTGGTTCTTAGGCCAGCCACGTGGAAGGGATCGAGAAGTAAGGTAATTGGCAATGTCGGCATACCAAGGTCCACTTGCCACATTAATTGCCAAAAGGTGCTCATCAGGAAAAAATTCATTAATCGGCAGAGTAAGTCTAATATGGTCAGGGTCTAGTCTGGAAAGATGATCAGCCACAACATTCTGGGCTCCGGCCTTATCGCGAATCTCAATGTCAAATTCTTGGAGCAGAAGGATCCAACGAATCAGTCTAGGCTTGGCATCCTTCTTGTGCATGAGATGGCGAATGGCCGTGTGATCAGTGAAAACAATAATGTGTGAGCCCAGAAGGTAAGAGAGGAATTTCTCCAGCCCAAAGATGACCGTCAGCAGTTCTTTCTCAGTGGTAGTATAATTACACTGGGCCTTGTCCAACGTCTTACTGGCGTAGTACACCACGAAGCGGTGTCTATCGCGTCTTTGTCCCAGGATGGCTCCGACTATAAGGTCGGAAGCATCACACATGAGTTCAAAGTTGAGGGACCAATCAAGTGGCTGGAGAACAGGGGCCTTGGTGACAGCATTACGCAACTGCATGAATGCTCGTATGCAGTCGGGGCCCATATTGAAGGGTACGTCGGTCGATAAAAGATGAGTTAACGGTCGAGAAATCTTGGAGAAATCTTTGATAAATCTCCTATAGAAACCAACGTGTCCCAGGAAGGAGCAGATTTGTTTGATAGATCTTGGCACAGGTAAATCAGCAATTACATCAAGCTTAGCTCTGTCAACCTCAATACCCCTGTCGGAGATGATATGCCCGAGAACAATTCTCTCGTGCACCATAAAATGACTTCTTTCCCAAGAAAGCACGAGGTTTACATTAATACATCTCCTAACGATACGGGTCAGGTTGCCAAGACATTCACCAAAAGATGGTCCAAAGACCGAGAAGTCATCCATGAAGACCTCGAGAAAATCACCCACCATGTCATGAAATATCGCCAGCATACATCTCTGGAAGGTTACTGGCGCATTGCAAAGTCCAAATGGCATCCTTCTAAATGGAAAGGTGCTGAAGGGGCAGGTAAAAGTGGTTTCCTCTTTGTCCCAGGGGTCAATTGCCACCTAGTTATATCCTGAGAATCCATCCAGGAAATAGAAAAATTTATTTCCCGCTAACCGCTCCAGGATTTGGTCAATGAAAGGTAGCAGAAAGTGATCTTTCTTAGTTGCAGCATTGAGTTTCCTATAATCTACACACACTCTCCAAGATGTAGGAGTGTGTGTAGGGATGGATTCGCCCCTGTCATTGACACGGATGGTGAGTCCCGCCTTTTTGGGCACAACGTGAATCGGACTTACCCAGGGGCTATCGCTGATTGGGTACATTATACCCACATCTAGCCTCTTAATGATTTCCTTCTTAACAACCTCCCGCATGTTAGGGTTGAGACGTCGCTGCATCTCGCGGGAAGGTCAAGCCTCCTCCTCCCTATATATATGGTGAGTGTAGTAGGAGGGGCTAATGCCAGATAAGTCTGATAGAGACCATCCAATGGCTGCCTTGTGTTCCATAAGGACCTCAGTTAGTTTGCACTCTTGCTCCCTGGTCAATTTTGAACTAATGATTACAGGGAGAGTTTCATTTGGTCCCAGAAAAACATACTTAAATGTACTAGGCAGCTCTTTCAGCTCAGGAGTGGATGGTGAAAGGTTTGGCATTTCTTGGGACGAGAGTGTCCCAGGCTGATCGGAAAACAAGTCAGGAGGAAGAAATTGGCCCTCGGATTGGCCAAGAAGAGGGGCTTCTTGGATATATGGATCCAAAAAGGAATAGCCCCAGTGAGAAGCATGTGGGCTCAAGGTCCCAGAGTGGATTTGCAACTCCGCCTGATTTGGCAGGAAAGAAAGGGCAATCCGGTCTTCAAGAGTGTGGACCGGCGGTGAGTAGCTTGGATATGACTCATACCACGAGGTATGGGAAGCGGAGAAAACCTTGTCAGAAGTCTGGTCAGGAGAAGGTACGGGACAAGGCAGGGATGGGGGAACGTCACAATATGTGTCAGTCAGGCAACCGTCAGTGTTTATGGGCAGTCTGCAGCAGTCAGAATAGGTCCCAATTAGTCTGATACACGTGCTGATGGGCATGTCCTCGTCAGACGTGTCATCTTCGATACAATCACAATTAAAGTTCTTGGCTACCTTGAAGATGTTAATCATGAGCTTTTCAGATCCAGTAGCAATCTCAATATAGCTCGACTCGTAGTGGATATGGGCTCAGGCTGTGGCCAAGAAGGGTCGACCAAGGATGATCGGACAATCAGAAAGTGAGCTAGGAACTTCCGTATCTAAAACAAGAAAGTCAACAGGAAAACAGAGACTGTTGACTCTAACCACCACATCTTCCACCACACCTTTCAGAATTTTGACAGAACGATCTGCCAACTGTAATATGACAGGGGTGGGTTTCAGATTTCCCAAGGAAAATTTTTTGAGCATGATGGCTGGTATAAGATTGATGGAAGATCCTAGATCAAGCAGGGCATGGTTAAAATTGCAGCCTTGGATGCTACAGGAAATAAGCGGTGTGCCCGGATCTTTCTGCTTCAGTGGTTGATTTAACAGTATAGCACAACTCGCATGAGGCAAGAGAACCATCGGATTCTTAGTTTTCTTTGACTTTCACCTGGGTGTTGTGTAGTCTTTGAAAAATCGGGCGACAGTAGGTATGTGGTCGATAACCTCAAGCAGAGGTACCTTGATTTCAACATCCTTGAATAAATTACGTAGGTCATCAAAGGCCTGCATATCCTTCTTCTTGCCTTTTGGCTCCCTCAGTAGAGCCTCAGGGAATGGGACTGATTCTGGCACCAATTTGGGTGTATCATCCTCTCGCAAAAGCGATGCGCAACCCGAATGAGAGGGTGATGAAGAAGACGGGCCAGAATCAGGTTAAGGCGGATCGACGGTTTGCTTACCGCTCCATATAGTGATAGCATTGGATGATGTAGGTCCAGTGGGATCATATAGTGGAGGAGGGTTCGCAATACGGACATAAGAGTGAGGTGCTACAGCGGGATTAGCTTGAAAACCCTGTGGAATGCTCGAAGCCTGCAGAATCTGATTAACCTGCCCCTGAGAAGGTTGTACCTGTGGTTGCGGACCACGGGGCACGAAATTTCACGGGTTGGGAACAGGTTGGGCGAGAAGAGTGCCCTGAGATCGAGTCGCCATGCGTAGTTGACTGATCTCAGCATTCTGCTATGCCAATTGGTGCTGAAGAGAGGTCATGTTCTCTTCATGGTGCTTTGACATTTTCGTCATCATTCGCATCAATTTATCAAGAGGACTTAATGTGTGTTTGGTTTGCGGTACACAAGGGCCTGATGGCAGATTCGCCATAGGATTAGATTGGGCCCTTGGGATGATGGGTGAGGACGGTCGCATTGGTCCACCCGTGGGGTTTTGGCACTGCGGGTTGTTGGACCATGCGAAGTTCGGATGATTTTGCCACCCTGGGTTATAAGTGGTATAGAACGGGTTGTTCCCCAGGGCGCAAGCGTCTTCTATGCCAGAAGACACGTCCGCATGTAAATATGCGTCCGAGCACACGGAGGCTTGGTCCTCCATGTCAAAAAACTGGCTCGCAGAAGCCAAATCCACATGACTTACCGAATCGCTTGGCGCGACACTCGGTAAGGAAGGTCTTACGGGGTTTCTTGGGATAAGCCTGGTGTTGGAAGAATTGGGATTGTGATGAAGTGGTGAGGTGGGGGTGTTTGCCATAGAACGGGTCGGGTTGGCCAGAAGCTCGTCCAGCTTCTTGTGCACGACGGAGACTTCATCCAATTTCTTTGTGATAAGGCTGAGATCAGTGGATGAATGGGAGGGTCTCGTGTCAACTTCGTGGACACTACGAGGTAGGCTGGTACGATTAAAGGCGACAATGGAGGCATTGTTCATTGAGCTTTCGCTCATATTTTCAAATAATTCGAATGCTCCATTCTAGTCTTTATTCATAAAATTCCCTCCGCAGGAAGCGTCATCAATCTGCTTCAAAGTCTCATTTAGCCCATAATATAAAATCTGGGCTATATGCTACTTAGGCAGACCATGGTGCGGACACTTCCTGAGGAGGTCATTATATATCTCCCATGCCTCATGAAATTATTCACCGTTTTGTTGCGTAAATGAAGTGATAGCACAGCGAAGCGCATTGGTTTGCCCGATTGGGAAGAACTTCTTGAGAAACGCTGTTCGCATCTCTTTCCAAGAGTGGATGGTTCTCCCAAGGGTGCGTAACCACTGCCATGCTTTATCCCGCAATGAAAACGGGAACATTTTCATGAGGACTATAGGTAACCCAATATTTCTTGGTTTAACTATTTCAGCTAATCGGGTTAGGTCTTCCAAGTGGAGAAAAGGATCTTCACTTGCAAGACCATGGAAGTGAAATTTATTAGGCCAATTATGTTAGGTATCAGTTCAAAGTCATCCCCGCCCATGGGGACCCGAATTTGTCCTATGGTCTCTATAGCAGCGGGATTCTAATAAGAGCTAAGAGACCTAGGCTCCTCCCGTTCGGGAGGGTTCTGCATTTCCTCCAATGTTTCCCTTATGGCTTCAATTTATTCATTATACATTTCCATTTGGGCTTGGAGGCAGGTTATGGGATCTAAGACTCCACCTGGTGGGTTTTGAGGGCAGTTTCCTCCCTCGGGATTTGGGGGTGGGCGTGCAGTCGTGTTTGTGGAGGAGGAGGATGATGCAGCTCCTTTCCTAAAATTATCAGACAATTCACACAGTTCAGGGTTTTGTGACCTCCTCCCAAACATGCACTACCGTAGGAAGAATTGGGGAGATAAGAAGGGAAAAGAGATGAGAGAAATGACGCCGCAAAGGTACACTTGATGACAAATCAATACAATCAAATTCCTAACCTCTACAGTGTGCCCTTAGACCTAAAGATCTAAGTTACCTAGTATCACGAACTACGGAACCGAATGCGAGCACTGCGGAACCACCGGGCCAGATTGAAAGGCCGTTGGCCCCAATCTTAGACACCCGATAGCACGTGGGAACCCTCATCGGCACGTAGACGCTACACGCAGGTAGTTAGACCTCCAATCCTTAATAAGGGTCAAGTTGCTACCAATTTTAGTTAGAGGCTTAGGATCAAGTGCTTTTGGAATGTGAAGGGCGTTGTTTACGGGAAATGCCAAAGTGATTGATTTTATGAGAGTGTGTAAACCAAGCATGCAATGGGGAAATCTCCCCGAATTGAAGTTTTAGTTGGTTAATGGTTTTTAGAATTCAGCCTTAAGTAGTATGAATTTTAGGATTTTGCTGAAATATCAATTCAACAAATCTCCGGGTTTTGAGAGAATACAAGTTTTCTTCTAAGCCCAACAAACCCTTCTTCAATGTTAGTTGGTTAATGCATGCTAAAATGCAATGGGCTTCCCTAAATGGAGATTTCTATGTGTGGATGCATGAATCAATTTTAGATTAGTGTGAAAGGGAGCCAAAGCACTTCAATTCAAGTGCTCCCAATCACCAAAATGATTTCCACACACAAGGCTCAACCATAAGATAAAGAAAATCAAATTGTTGGGGTTGAAATATTCAGGATCGAATCTTAGGCACGTGAAAGGTCGTGGTGGGGTTGGAATCAACTCAATTCCAAGTCTCCCCACCAAAAAGGTGATCCCGAATTGCAGATAAACGAGGAAAAGAGGGGTGGCAATCAATCTTTTTATTTGCCTCAAAGAATACTTCACACAGCGAAAGATTCAAGAACTAAGATTCTTGGATCTTCGCTATGCAAAGTTTGGTGGGAAATTCCAGGGCAGTGGGAGTAAAGGCAAACAATCAAACAAGTGAATTTTAATCCACTTGCCCCAAGAGATCCCAAGAAGTTTTTCTATTTTTTTTTTATTAAGTTGACAAGTTAACCTAAGTTGCTAAGAAAGAAAGACCTACTTGTTCAGCAACGTGTACGAAGCTCCAGTGCGGTGCCAACGTCTTCACGCTCTCGTTCCCGCCATGGATCTACCAATGTTTCCGACTTCGTCTGCCTGCCTTCTCCTTGCAACTGGTTCACCTGCACAACAACAAAGAAAACCCGTGAAGAGAAGGGTGTGAGAAGAGAAAAATTAAAGGAATGGAGTAAAAACTTGCTTGAAGGCGCACTTCCATGGCAACGCCGCCATGAAAAGAGTGTGGTCGAGCCCGGACAGGTTGTGTTAATGTGGTGATTTTATCGTTGTAATAAGTATAGTGGTTAACCAAATTAAGCCTAACCATCTCTTTACAAAATTTTTAACTTGGCCTACTTGATTTTATATTGGTCACGTTTAGGCCCAGGGTCGAACTCTAGGAAGTGGGATTAGAAGAAGTTTCTATGCCTTTCCTACAACGAGTCTCTTCCATTCCTTTATTGTGTTTTTGGTGTCTTTTTATTTAACATTTTTTTCTGATAATTTTTGTCCTTGAGGCACACCCTCAAAATTAGGTTCTTGGCTTTGAGCCAAATCAGGGTTTCAAAACAAGTCTTCGCAAGACTGAGTACTTGGAAGTCAAGGATTATCTTTTCTCTTTTGTATATTTTTCTTATCTTTTCAATGACAGGAAAGAGAAACATAAATAAAGTAAATATAGTATATATATATATGTATATATTATATATGTATATAGGGGTGCGGGTAGAGGTGGAGATGGCATGTAGCACGGTGTCGAGTCGGTCGTCGTCTAGGAAGATGCAACCAACAGGACGAAGTGTCGTGCAGAGTGTAAGATGGATTGGTGGAAGATGAGTGCGAACACGCTTTCTGTATGCATGTATCGAGGAATATCAGCAACTGGTGTAGATATTCCCACGATACAACGTATGGTATGTGATATGAAAATATTTATATATATATGTATATGTATATATGTAAATATATATATATGGTTACAATTATATAAGTGCATATGCAGCTATATATATATATGTATGTATGTATGTATATATATATAGATATGTAAATATATGTATAGATAGATAGATGTATAGGTATATATATATATGTATATGTATGTATATATAACTATATGGATGTATATATATAAATATGTATATATATATAGTAATATATGTATATAGATATATGTAGATAGATATGTATATATATATATATATATGTATGTATATATAGTTATAGATATATATCTATATATGTATGTATATTTGTATATATATATATATATGTATAAATATATGTATATATGTAAATATATATGTCTATATATATATATATGTATGTATGTATGTCTGTATACTAATACATAGTTATATAACTACAAATATATGTATATATATATGTATACATGTATATATATATGTATCTAAATATATATATATATATAAATATATATATGTACGTATATATATATATGTATATAGTAGAGTATAGGTGTGTGTACGAGAGTGTGAGTGTGTGTGTGTATGTGTGTGTAGAGAGTGTGAGAGAGTGCTGTGAGAGAGACAGAGAGAGATCGAGAGACTGCTGGAGTTGGCGTGGAGTGCGGGTTAAGTCGTTTGCACACAGCTGGTGACGTCTAGTGATCCACGCGCTGAAGCAGGCACATAGGCACGCGAAGAGGCATGCGCTGGGAGGGAGTGAGCGCGAGGGAGAGAGGCTGCAGTGCACTACGCTGCGTGGTGAGGCGGGAGAGGGCGTACGTAGACGCTGAGGTGGGCAGGCGTACATGGGCGAAGGCAGACGCACAGGTTGGCGCTGGAGCGGGCTCGGGGCAGGACGCGGGTGCGGGTTGGGACTGGTTGCAGCGCGCTGGGTGACCAGATATGTGAGAAACTTATCGCTCACAGCACTGTAGCCATAGTGTTCCGCTGAAACGCGTGAACAGTGGCTACAGTGCCAGGTCGAGCTGCTCGACCGCCTGTGCCCGGTGCTGAGTACGGAAGCCGCTGCGGGAGCTGGCGCGCACGCGGAAGGTCTGCGCCAACTGGGCTGCGGGCGAAGGAGCGCGACAGGGCACGCAGAGAGGGGTATGGGTGGGCTGCTGGCGTGCGCGGTGGAGCTTGGCCGGCTGCTGCAGGGGTGCGTGGTGGGCTGCTGGCGTGCGCGGTGGAGCTTGGTCGGCTGCTGCAGGGGCGCACGGTGGCCTACTGGCGTGAGCGGTGGAGCTTGGCCAGCTGATGTAGGGGCATACGGTGGCTGGTTGAGCTTCAAAGCTTGAAGCTCCTGTGGCAATGGCGGGGTTGGGTTAAACGTTGAAACAGAGAGAGAACCACCATGCCCACCGGCTCTTTGATGAGATGGGCGATGGTGGGACTCACAGTGGTGGTTGTGCACCACTGTGAGTTACTCCTGCCCGTAGAGTGGCTCATCAGAGGAGGAGAGGCTGCGTATGGAGGGAGAGGGGAGGAGACGGCCTGGAAGGAGGAAGGTGCTGTTTTTCTTTATGCGTGGGCCAGGCTCTCTTTTGCAAAGAAGAAGCCGTGCCCCTTTTTTTAGTGGAAGAAGGCATGCACAGCCATGCCCTGGCTATGCATGGTTGTGCATGCGGCTGCAGGGAGTGGCTGAGCAGGGCAAGCTTTACAGAGCATGGCGCGAAGAAGAGCTACCATGCCTTGCAACCACGGAGAAGAATTCAAAGTCAAATAAAAAATAAAGATGGAAATTTTGCAAGGCAGCACTTGAAGAATTTGTTAATTGCAAGGCCATTTTATTCACTCTCCTCCCCTCTCAACTAAATGCATGCATGCGTGTATTTTCACAAATGCATCTATGGATACCTGATATGCACGGGTAATGCTAGAAAATAGAACAAGACGGCACAATTACAGGTGTACTTTTGCGGTGCAATCAACGGGTTATGATTAGAATCAAAGGCCTGATTAAGGAAATGGACTTGGCCTTGATTTTGCCTAGGATTTGGCAGATTCCTAGGATTTGGAATTGGCTGAGATGGTAGAGTACCTGGTTGATGAGATTCAACCAAAAGCGTGATTTGATTTCGTAAATCAGCCAATTCAACCTTACATTGCCTATGGATCTCAATGAGAGCTTTAGCATTTTGTCGCTGACTCTTCGACACAGCTCTTAAAATTTGGTCTAGCTGTGTATCTCTAATAGGCCTAAAGTAATTCTGCATACTCATCGGGTTAGGCCTTAAATTTGATTGCTGAGGAGAAAATGGAGGTGGGTTAAAATGGGTCTGATTCGTATAACTTGGTCTTTGATTTAGATTTTGATTAGCCCAAGAAAATTTTGGGTGGCTTCTCCATCCAGGATTATAGGAATTTGAATAAAGGTTTGGTCTTGGAGTGTTTTCCTGGATGGCTTGTAATCCAAAAAGATACGGAGTGTTTTCTGCAACATGAAAGGGTGGGGAAAAGGGTGGGTAAGATTGTGGGACAAAGGTCCCTCCTTAGGTTGGTGGAGTAGATAGAAAACCCAAGGAAGATGGATCTCTAGAATCCAGATTATTCACAAATTCCCTCCCCACGGGAATTTGTGAAAAAGGTGAATATGCAAGATTCGTAGCAAGTAGAGGCATAAGAGTCTTCATTGTGTTTCTAACCTCATCAAGATGCTTTGGTACGATATCAACTTCGTCCAGTTTTTATGCAATAATCTCGAAATCCTTTGAACTGGACAGATTACCGATCTCGTGAATGCCCTTATGGGAATTTTGGTGATTCGTATTCACGCCCTACGTAAATTGTGACATAGATGTGTTGTTGATTGAGTTTTCCGCCATCCCTATAAATAATTTTGAAGTGGATTCTGAGTCGCGATTTAGAAAATTTCCTCCATAAGAGGCATCGACTAGATTGCAAATACCCTCTTGTAAACCATAGTAAAAGATATGCATGAGTTTCCAATGAGGGATGCCTTGATGTGGGCATTTCCTTCGCAATTCATGAAAACATTCCAACGCTTCATGAATTGGTTCTCCTTGGTTTTGATTGAAAGTAGTAATAGCTCGCCTTAAAGCATTGGTTCGACCAATAGGAAAGAATTTCTTCAAAAATGTGGATTCGAGTTGAGCCCAAGTTGAGATTGGTCATGCTATAGTTCTATACCAATATGCTGCTTTATCTTTAAGGCTAAAAGAGAACATTTTCATTAGTAGGATTTTCTTATTTTTATTTCGAGGACCAAGAGTTTGGGATAGATTTTTAAGATCTTCCATATGTTGAAATGGATCCTCAGATGCAAATCCGTGAAAATGGGGGATTAAACCTATAATGTTTAGCTTTAATTCAGGATCATTCTCCCCAATAGGAATCCTAACATTAGGCTCTACTTGTGCATTAGATGGGTTATAATAATATCTAAGTAGAGGCCTTGGATGAGCAATCGGTAAATCAGGGATTTCAAAACCTGCCTCAGGTCGAGGTGGAGGATGGGTTTGGAGAGTCTATAAATTATTTAGGGCTACTGTTAATAGATTAATTTGTCTAGTTTGCTCTAGCATCCTAAGATTCTGGTTCAGGAGCACCTCATGAACATCAAAAGGCAGCATCTCCTCTTGACCAGAAGAAGAAGGGATCTTGGGATTTAGATTTTGCAATTGATCCAAAGAATTAGATGGATCAGATGGGAAAACCATTGGTTGCTTATCTGCAATCGGCCTAGGATTACCTGTCAACGATGGTGCAAGAGGCAGATGCAAGGATCACCTCCCGTCCATAAATGGAAAATAATGTGCAAGTGCACACGCACACCACCGATAAGAAAGTAGTGGCACAAAACCCCACAAAATAGCATAAAAAATGCAGGTTTTGCTCTTCTTTCAAAGGAAAGAAGAGATTCCAAAGATACGCAAAGTAATTTGACGCAAACAAATAGAGTAATAGTATCAAAATACTCATCCTAATTCGTGTCTACGCAAGTGCGTACCTTAAAGCTCAAAGGTCTAAGGTCTAGGATCGACACCACTCACTACTGGCTCCCTGGGGCACTAGTAGTGAGATAGACTTGTTGATCTTCGACCAAAGCCCTAAGAGGTGTAAAGAGGAGAGATAGAAAAATAGACTCGAGTGACTCTAGTGATCGCGCTGTGTGAGCGATAGCATGCAACAGACGATAGCGATTGAAAAACCCGCATGCATTCTGCAATCTGATTTAAGTCACAATTTTTACTTCCTCTTTTTAGTTAGTCTTTTACAAAAATATATACCAAGTAAACTACAATGGCTGCTTTTTAAATCTTTTCAAAAAAAAAAAACATGTAGTCTTTTTAAATCTTAGAGGACAGGGATCTACACGGGTTTCTTATGTTTTCCCACTGATGCGAGAAAAATAGTTTAAAAATTCCCAAGTCAAATCATACTAATACTAGCAGAAAATGCACTCCTAAAAGTATATGCCTATGTATATGCTGCTGCTAGTCAGAAAAAGATGTATTTTTGTATTTTTTTATTTTTTTAAATGCAACAATACAAAAAACAAAGACTACAAATACTCACAAAAAAACAAAAACAGCAACACTGATTCCCACCTTCTCCTAAGATCACCCGCAAAGGTAAACCTACAAAGAAGATAGAAAATAAAAACAAAAAGAAAAACAAAACAAACAAACAAAGCTAATTAGAACATTAAAAACAAAAAATATAATTACAAAATACCTCCTAATTAGACAATTAAACCAACTATTTCTTAGTGAATTAAAGGATTGCCTCCCTGGCAACGGCGCCATTAAAATGATGTTTAGACGAAGCAATGCCAGGGATTATTTTGATGAGTGAAATGAGGCAAAATATTACCTCCCTGGCAATGACGCCATTAAAATGATCGATGGCTTTACTCAACTCAGTAATTAAGTTAATTTTACTGAATTACGAGTAGAAAAAGTCACTTAGGTTAACTCAAAAGTGTGTCTGTTGTGTAGTATAGGGTCAAATTATCTTAACATTTTAGAAAGTTTTACTGGTTGAGTCCAGGTCGTTCGCTGGGAGGTATAATTTTTTCTAAATTCACTAATTTTCTTTTATTTTCCTTTCAAGTTTAAAAGGTATAATTAGGTTGATTATAAAAGCATGAATTTTGTCAAATGATTTAAACTATAAAGAATATACAAAATTCCAAATGAAAAACACATTTACTTAAATGATGTACTTTACTAACAAGTAAACATATTAGTTTTCTATTTTATTTCAAAGCAATTAAGGCAATAAGAATTGTTCTATTAAAATATGCCTTATTACAAAATTTAAGAACAAAAATGAAAATGATTCAAGAGAAACAAATTCTTTTATTTATTTCTTCAGTCTCTTCCTCTCTCTTCTTCTCTTCTATTCCTGCCTTCTTCTCTTCCCCTTAGCTTTCTTCTTCTTTCTTAGTTCCCTTAGTAGTGCTTGTTCTCCTTTCTTTCCTTTGCTTTCTTAGCCTTTAGTTCAACACTTAGCATTTAACCACCGGCTCTTCTTTTCCTTTGATCCTTTAGCTGAACTGGGTTTATTTTCTTTTTTAACCAAAAACTATTTTATTTGCGCCGAGGTCCTTTCGAGGATACACAGCACCCTGAGATCAGGGTGGGACCAGACCCTACTCGATCCTCTCTTGATTTCAATTTGGTTCGATTTTGATTTATTTTTTCAGTTCATAGTTTCTAACCAATCTGGCTCAGCTCAACCGGCCTCCCAGGCCTCGCCCTCCCAGGGCCACATTTGCTCACGCCCACTCAGGCACACACCCGCAGGCACACATGCTCGCACACACACATATGCTCAAAATGCCAGATGCTCAGATCGATTACCGGTATGCTGAGCACTGACGACTAAATGGCCTATGCAACAAATCACTTTTGTTCCCACGCACGCGCTCGTGAATTACCGTTGTGGGACTATGTTCCCCCTTTCTAGACCCAACTTCAATCGATCATAACTCCCTACTCGGAGCTTCAAATCAAGTGATTTAAAGTTTGTTGGAAAGCTTTAAGGTTACTCTATAGGATTGTAGGGTCAATTTAAGGTTTAGAGGATGGTTTCCTCTTCAATTTAGAAGGTAAAATTAGGGGGTTCCTATAGGTTATTTATTGCCTGAAATTAGAAATTAACTTCACTGAGTCCTAAAATTGACTTTTCTCTCTTAACTAAAGGTCTGAACATGTTATATAAATGATTCCGCAGCTGCTAGAGTAGTTTCTATGCTCACATAACCTTCAGGAATAGTAGAGAAGCTTAAAGCTTCTCTGAAAGCTTCAGAGATCAAATTTTTACATTTGAAATAGATAGACAAACATAGAGGAACATTACTGATCAACTTAAACAAGTTCTAAGGGTTGTAATTGACTTATCTGGGCAAGATTTCATCTCAAATTTCATCAGAATGCCACTGCTATTAGTTTGGGGTTCGAAAATAACCCAAACTTGCAAGTTTGCAATTCCAACCAAATTAACTCTCAAAGCTCAACCAATTCTTTCTAAAATCATTCAAATGAATCTCAGAAACACTTCAAACTCCTCAATTCAACAGATTGAATCCGAAATTAGAGAATCAAACTCAAGTTTGACTAGAAAACCTTGAATTTTGACTTTCTCATTTAAACATTTTCACAGGAAATTAAAACCTCAAACAACATCTTCTCAATCATAAGAATATGCTCAGACCCTAAATTAGGTGTTTTAACTGAAGATTCTAGGGTTTCGGGCTCATCTCTTGAGATAGAAAAGGTGTGTGTTCGTCAGAGGAAATCAGAGGTTGTTACACTTGTTGGATCATAGGAATGAACCTAGGGATCAACAATGATGCTTCTATACTTCTTAAACTGGACTAGAACCTATCTGTCACTCATCTCCAACTCTGCCGGAGTCGGAGAAGATGAAGACCTATCTACAGCTCCAGTGGCTAAATCCTCAATTAAACATCTGCAAATTAATCTGTGATCATTAAATCATTGATCTGGAGCTTCTCAACAAATTATAAAGGCTGAAGCTCAAGAATGGCTCGTCGGAGCTCGTCGGAGCTCCGGTGAGTCCAGAAAAAGGCAAAATTGTGTACAGAAAGGTGCATTGTGCCATTTTTAATCTAAAAAGGTTCCTGACATTTCAAGGAACCTCAGAATCACATTTAATTCCTCATTATCTCTTTAAATGTAAGATTTGACAGTGAATTCATTTTGAATTAAAATTGAGTTGGTTGAGGCACGAGACTTGATCTCCCACTCAATTGAGTGGTTGAGACAAGTCAACAGATGTCTGTGATACTAAATATATATTTAATTAATAATTTGAACTACTCTTGAGCCACCACTGACAGCGAGCTTAGGAGCTTAATTAGATTTGGGCGTTTAGGTTATATGTGATAATTCTACGTATTATAGTGTCAATTAGGGTCCTTAAGTGATGGATAGATGATGATGGACCTAGTGGAGGTGGAATTAGCTCAACTGCTGTCGCCATGGATAGTGACAATAATCAGTGGAGGTGAAAGGTGAATCAAGTGATTCAGTGATTAATTGAGTGATTAAATGGGTCAGAAATTATTATGGGAGTTAAAGGAAGGTGGACAGTGAGTTAGAAAGACAAGATTAAGGCTCTGGCGAGCTCAAGGAGCTCACCAGAGTCGGAGAAGATGGCACTGAAATTCTAAAATTAACTCTAACTACTTACCTAACTACCTAAACTAAACTACCCTACTCCTACTCCTACTCCTACTCCTACCCTTAATCTACTGTTACATGGACGAAGGGGTCAATAGGGTTCCACTGAAGGTTCATAGTGGACGACGAAGTCAGAGGGTGAAAAGAAGAATCTCCGACAAGCGGATGTGAGGTGAAGCGGAGGATTCCTTGGTCGGCGCCTATGTCAGAAACGTGGCTGACCACAACAGATCTCCTCGGTTGATCAGAATGAATGGAGGAAGTCGGAGAGTGAGATGGAAGGTCGTCGGAGTTGCAGATGAATAGCCTATTGGGTTGGCTCAGTGTTAGAAGAGGGAAGGGAGCCAACTTGAGTGAAATCTGAAGGGTGAGGGGGTATTTATAGTGGTTGGCGGCGAAGAGAGTGGTGGGGTCTAGCCGAAGAAGGAGCTTGAGGATCTTAACCTCCGGCGTCGTCTCCAACGATGGTAAGGTTATCTCCCACTGGAAATTAGGATTTCCGGTTAATCCAGACCGGTGGATGAAGAGGACGTGGTAAGAGCAAGCTGCAAGAGCTTGGACAAAGAAGAGTGATGTCAGCAGGGCGGTGATCGTGTGGTGGCGTGACTCTCTGTCGCCAACCATTCATTCAGCTGAAGAAGTAGAAGAAGAAGGAAAGGGACTTAAATGTAATGAAACTTAAGGACCTGTGTGAGAATTAAGGACCCGATTGTAATAAGTTTTAAAGACCAAAATGTAAACTCAGGTTTTGAAGGTTTATTTTAATTTAGATCTTTTTCAACTTTTTATGTATGTTAGTAAATAAGGTAAATATTATATTTTCACCTTGAATTTACATTTTTGACCTTTTTAGATTAATTTATTAAGTTAAGTAAAATTACTTAAGTTATTATATACTTAGGTATACATTATGCTTGAGTTACTTAACTTAATAATTAAGGGAATGATTAATATGATTTTGAGTCCAATTAATATCGAAGTTACTAATAATGTTAATTGGATGATAAAATGCCATTTTAAACTTATTTTAAGGTCCTTTACTAAATATCCCTTATTCTATAATTAACCCTTATGTATTCATAATCTTAGCTAATTAACTAGGAAGACTAGTAAATTAAGGGTAATTAGAGATCATGATGAGTCTCTCATCAACCCCCTAGCCGTGGTCCTTTGACGCTACTCCCCTAGCTAGACATCAGATTAATAAGTATAAGTAGGTTAATCAATGACAATCTTAGACTAGGCCCTAACGAGCAAATCAGTCCTTAAGGCCAACGTCTACTCAATTTTATTAAGGCCTGGGATTGTGGTGCTTATGGAATGTGATGGGCCCTTAAAACGAGTTGTGCCCTTAATGATTGATTGAGAATTGTGTAAGTGCATGCACAACAAGGGTTTTCAAGCAAGATTATTTGTGATCTGTGGATTTTAATGTTCAAATCTTGCTTAGGCAGCTTTTAGGGTTTAAAATTAGGTTGGTTGCAATCAAGGTTTGAGGTAAACCAGGTTGTCAAACTCAGGTGAAGATTGCTTTCCTTTAAAACTAGAAATGAAGTGGAGTGCCTAGAATAGACCTAGATTGAAAACCCTAAGGAGGAGCTACTTGATGAGTTGATTTTAAGTAGAGTGGTGCAGCCCAAACAACTCAAACAACTTGCCACAAATGCACCGCTAAGTTAGGCACACAAAGATGGTTAACCTAGAATGATTTCTACTCTTTTATGTGTTGCTTTGTTTGTACCTGTTCCATAGATCAGAACCCGATTGAGTAGAAACAAATCAATTAGGTTAAGTGCCTTGAATGTGGGTGTACGTTGTGTGTTTGTTGAAAATTACCTCACAAGATTATCTTTTTATTTTTTTTCTATAAATGAGGGTGGAATGAATGTGAGTGAGAATCCAAACAATGAACCTATTCCTAGGATTTATGCAAACACCTAGGTTAATTGGAATTTGGATTTAATGTGACAAATGAAATCTACGGAGGGGGTGAAGACTGGGGAGCACTTACAGTTGTCTTCAACTACACTTTACTCCAGTCTACCGCTTGATGGAGGTCTCTACAAAACAATAGACACAAGAGAAAGCAAGTTAGAAGACAATAAAGTGCGTGAAATGTGAAAAGATCAAAAATCGTTGCCTCCCCGACAATGGTGCCAAAATGTTGAAGCTACGAGTTACTACGCTATCATATTTGGTTTTGAAAAACCAGTCGTCGTAGTTTGAAAGCGAAGAACTCATGCTCAACAAATAAAATTTGTATCGGAATAGAAATCCCAAGTCGAATTCAGGGAGACTACGTCGATCTATATCCGTAATTATATTTTTTTAGAGTTTTTGTTGAAAAGCGAAGCGACGTAATTACAATGAAGCAATATTAATAATCAAAATAAACGAGAGAGAGAGAGAGAAAATAGGCACTCAATATTTCAAAATGTTTATACAATAAAACCAGAGAAGAATTACACTAGAAAGCGGGAAATCAACTACACTAGAAACTAGGAAAATTCTATTCTAGAAAGCTGAAAAGAAGAATGGGAGAGAGAAGTTATCCTCCTCGACAATTGCTTGGAGGACGAGCCGGACGAGACACCGCCTGGAAGACGGAGAACGGAGCAGGAAGGAGGTTGAGGTAGGAGGAATGAGAATGGTGTACCACGTCGTTGTTGTCACGGGATCCACTTCTAAAATGAGGGCAAAAATTTGACTTTATCTCTCGAGGAGCATACTGGGTGTGGGACAAGCTTCTCTTAAGCTTTGGAGAGGGAGAGAAGAGAAGGGATGCCAATTTCGTATGGAGGGGGTCTCCTTTTATAGTTGCAAGGAGTGAGGGCAATTTGGTCTTTACAATTTCAAAATACTAAATAAGAGGTCTTTAGTGATGGAATTAAGCGTCACTAAAGCCCCAGTCGTGGGCGACGTGGGCCGCGCCTGCCACCCGCTCAGCTCCTGCGCCGCCCACATTCATCAACTCTCCGCCATTCGATCGTGAGATCAAACGGCTAAGATTTGATTACCATAATGCCTTAACGTGTGCCTAGCGCGTGCGATCCCACATTACATGCGGGCGTGCGTTGGCGCGTGATCTGGATTGAGCACTCGTGGCCGCTGGATCACCATCGGCCGATCAATCGTGCCCGCACATCCACGCTTTAGTGTCTACTCCTTGCGACTCAAACGCACACCTGATCGTGAGCGAGCGCTCTATCCACTGTGCTACGCACGTGGATGGGTAGGCAGGCCGACTTCTGAGCATGCGATCAGGACCGTTGGATTAAGATCCAGCGGTCGAGGCAGCTCTTTAGTTGATGCTTCAGAGAATGGGAGCACCGGTTGGGATGCACTCTCAGCCATTGGATTTGGATCCAACGGCAGAGATTCGTGGGCACTAGCGACTTCAGAAGTTGAGGGTGAGTCTGTTGGGCGGTCGAGATGGCGCCACATGGCACCATCTTGGCCGTCCATCTTCTGGATGATGTAGATAGTGCCACGGGTGTCTGATTGAGTCAATTTTCACGCCGTTAGGCTACCAACGTCGACCTGAATCCATCCATGCAGTTGGATTTATCATCTAAAGTACGGATTCACATCATCTTGACCCTCGATCTTCTAGGGTTCCTTAGTCTCTATTTGATGCTACAGATGTCAGATTAGGGCGATCTTAGAGTCGTTGAACTCCAATCGTTGCCCTGATAAAATCTATATGGTTGGATCTTTGATCCGAGGCCTCGATAAAATTTGCCCTGTCCCTGCACATAAAAAGAGATAATTAACCTCCATTTTATTTGAATTAAACTAAATGCAAGATGATGCATGCTATGCAATATTTATAGTATGTAATACAATTCTATGCTTAAGAGCATGCACAAATAGACATTTTATGTAATATAAACATGTTTACATCAAATAACGTAAGCACTTCAAGACTTTAAGAGACCAAAAAGTTATCTAAGACAAAGTAATGGTGATTTAGATCACCAATTATTAGTCTAAGCACATATATATCAAATACTCAATCGTGTTAAATAAATGAACAGTAATCAGATGTCTAGATATCAAGTCAGACAACTTAAATGTCTGCTGCTACAGTGCTTTTCTTCTGATTTTCAGTTCTTCTTCTTCTGCTCTCTTCTTCCTTCAGCCTTTTTTTCTCTAGCCTCAACTTTCTCACTTCTTTCTTCTACCTTTGCCTTCTACTTCACAGGGACTTCTCCTTCTCAACAACTAAGTGTCACTCAAAGCCTTCAGGAGCAAAACCCTCCCCTCCCCCGCTCTCTCTCTTTCTTTCCTTCCCTTCTCTGTCAGAAATTCGGACCTTAGTCACTTATTCAGGTATGCATAATCGGGTCCAAAGCTATGTGCGTGGGGTCACAGTCGAGAAGTGGATAGGCGGGTCGGGTCATGTGCTGGTGTGAGGGACCTCACCCCATGTGTTTGGAGGCAATAAGGTCTATGAGAAAATCAACTTATGCGTGCTTAGCGGCTTATCTGCGCATGGTGTGGGACTAAATGTCCCTCCTCCTTCTCGCGTCTGCAGTAGATGGTGCTCTTGTTGAATTGGGGTAGCTACAATCATTGAAGCCTTCGATAGGTTGCTTGGGAAGACACCTGGAGTGAAGCAGCATGTCTTGGAGCTAAGACCTGGGCCTTGCATAGCCTAGAACATGAAGAATGGGGTGGTAGTGTTGGCGAGGGTGGCAAAGCAACAAGACCTGAAACTCACGAATACAGCCTCATGGACACATTAAAATAGCTCATAAGCTTCGTTGTGGGGGTGTGTGTGGTGGTCGTGGTTTTGTGGCGTGTGGAGGTGCATGGTGGTCAATCGGTGACGGAGAAGGATGTGCGAAGGTGGGTTGGTCGACAGCAAGTTTGAGTGGTCGTGAGGATGCAATAGGAGAGGGGTTTCGTGTGGGTGGATGAGGCGGAGCTTGTGGGAGTATTGATGAGGTCGTTGGAGTTGTGTAGCGAGTGGAGGCCCTCGCTGGAGGTGCAGCCGGAGTGGAGGGAGATGATGGCAAACGTTTGCATCGAGGGGTTCTTTTTGGTTTTTGGATAGGGAAAACTAAACTAAGACTCTAAAGGGACCTAATTACCTACTTTAAGGGACAAAAGGGATAGGAAGGACACCGGGTATGGTGTGGCCGGCACCAGTGAAGGAAGGACCTCCAATGAGGGAGAACGGCGTGGAAGAAAGGGGAAGATGGCCCTCGTAGGTATTGCGAGTGATAGAGGAGCTTGAGGAGGGTAGAATGACTTGCTATAGTCTGCAACAGTCGGGGAGGAATGTAGAATAAGGAGCTAGTCAGAGCTTGCGGAGGGATTGGCTGGAGAGAGGAGAAGGTGGAGAACCGGTCCAAACCAAGCTAAGGAAGTAAGGTTTGCACCAAGGGGCCTTTTTTAGGCCATAGGAGGTCCTTCCAAGCTTTGGGCTTACGCATATTTAGGATACCCACATCTCCCATGCATTCGCATGGGAAATTGGGAAAGAGTTAGGAATCATGGCCGGGTCTATTTGGAAGAGAATTCTTTATGGAATCTCTGGTTCAAGTTTGGGATTGATTGATTGAGAAACAAGTGAGAAAATCTCGCTCGAATCTCGCTGGTGAGGTGCAGCTATTTCTAATGGTAGAAAGGAGCTAGATGTGAAAGAGATAACAAAGTTAGGGGGGTTCCTACAATAGATTTCAGAGGCTATCGATTTAAGTGAGAGGGAAAGAATCTGAATGGATCAAAATGCAAACTAGGTCGAGATGATCTCTGATTGGGCCTAAATTTTGGTACAAACCTAATTCGGACCCAAGAAATCTGATGGTGAAGTCAAATTTAGGTGTTGGCCAAGTTTGACTAGGTAATTTGCGTAGAAACCCAAATTAGGGTAACTATCCAACTAAGGCTCTGTTTTAGGTCAAATTGGGCTCCAATGATCAAAGCAAGCATACCAAACCTTACAGAATATTTTTCTATGACTTTTAGAAGGTTTAGGTGAATTTTATCCTGACCATAACCTCAATTAATTAAGCAAGTCTATTTTTAGGGTTTAAGATGTCCATTAATTCTCGAAACGTGTGAAAATCCATTTCTATCTGCATGAACCCTTTTATTAGACATTTATGATCATTTGACCATTAATTAACCCCTGAGAAACCCCATGATTGTCCTGCATTTGGATTATACTGTTAAAACTACAGATTTACCCCTACTTTAATGCATTTCTCCCAAAGTGAATATATAGTGAATTACGGTCTTCTGCCGGTTATGTAGGAGCATTTATCAATGGATTATGACTAAATAAAGCTAGATATGGCTGATGATGATGTTATCATCATACCCCCATGCCTAACTTTTTCTAGTCCCTTAGCAAAATCTTATGGAATTAACTTGAATTATAGACCATGCTTTGATGTTCAAGGTCCTAATTCTTTCTTTTTAAAAATTAGGTCAGAATGATAATAGTAGGCCTAGAGGTACTCAAGTTCCAACCAAGATCCAAACCTGATCAACTTTAGCCTCAGTCTGTTGCTAAGGTTTCTAAGGCCCACAGAAACTATCCAAAGGTTCATTGAACCCAGTGCTTAAAGCACCCATGCTTGTAACATGGTTAGTCCAGGTTTAGTTTGCAGTATGTTTTTGTATGAGAGAGGGATAGAAGAATTTTTTCATTTTGGAGTGCTTTCTCTCTTTTTTTCTTGATTATTTCTAGCTTCAGTTTGGCTCAAAAACACGGTCTGTATCGGATTCCTAGTTCCCACCATCAATCCTAACAAGGTCCTTGGCTATCGATGCTTCAAGATAGCAGCACCTATGGCAACCCCCAAAACCCTGGCTTTCGATACTTCTAGATAGTGTCACCCGTGGCATTCTGCAACTAAATTCATGCCTTGACAATCGACATTTAGAGATAATCTCGCCCATAGTACTTGAATCAGCACAAGGTGCTTACATGCCCCCAGTAGGATATTTAGATATCCTAGGAGATAAGCCCGAGGGGATGGTATGTTATTGCGCATCTTCAAGGGAAATTTCCCACCTCTCCGTGCCAGGAACTCATCCAAATGAACTTGTGTTGATAAGCCGCTCCTAATCTAGACAGCTATTTCATAACAGAATAAACGCTTTTGCATGATTTTGATTATTAAGCGCACTGAACCAAAGTTGTGTGTGGATTAGGGTGCTTAGGTTACCAAGTCCTGCAAACCAAAGATCAGTTAACGAGGTTGAATAATCCCTGAGCCTTAGACCTAATACATAAGCTTCACATTTTCCTCAACCTCTTGAGGATTATCTGGATCTTAAAGGATACGTGAATGTTTAAGTCCTAAAACAAGCCCAAGAGGCCTAAGATCAGCACTCATACTAATCTTCATGTCTCTCTATGATTTTCGAACTTAATTTTTTTCTTTTGATTTGGTCTAAAACTTAAGTAGATTCCATAATCATTTACTAATGACTCACATTTTTTTTGTTTCAAATTATAGCTCCTTTTTGACATGTAAATCACCTCCCCTTTTTTTCCTCCTCAAGAATGATATGCAATTATCTTCATAAAATTTCCTCCCCTTTATTTTATTTGTTCTTTTTCAATTTATTATTATTATTTTTATTCTTTTGAATGAGTAATTTTTTGTGAGAACCCTTCAGAAACTTTAATTTTTATGTGATTGCACTTTAACACACCCCTATGCCTAAGTTTTGCAATGTCCTCATTGTAAATCGGAGGGTATGAAATTAGTTGGGTTCATGGGTTAGAATAGGATCAAAGCGTGGGTGAACAGGTCGAGATGACTGTTAGAGATGATTTCAATCTCTAGTATGCGTACCAAAGGTGGAGTCAGCTGTTCTAACACTGAACTCTAAGTGTAGTAGACATGAAGCTCAAAAGGATGATCATAAGGGTCTCATGTTTCTGGAATGACGGGTTGCCTCCCATTTAGTGCTAAATTCAATGACTTCAGTTGAGTAGAAGATGGTCATGGAGGAGTGGTCAAATCAGAAGAAGTTTATAGAATAAGCACCTTGATCAATAGCTAGGTTGGTCCAACTAGGTGCTTGTTTAGAACAATAGGCTGATGATGCAACCCAGACCCAATCAATCTGGTGGGTTAATGAATGTGGATTAAGAGATGTGGTGCCCACCAAATGCTTTGAAGTTCAAATGGATGTGGAAATGAAAATCTAGTGTTTGGTTAATTTGAATAACCCTGGTCAGAGTAGGGATCCTCAAAAGAAAATGGATCTGTGGAGGATGTGAGATCCCTATGAGAGTGGTTAGAGAAGGGTAGGATGTGAATTGCATTATGATCAATGTTCGAATCCCGATCAAAAGATGGAGAAGAATCATGTGCGACTGGATCATCGAGAGGAGAATCAGAGTAGAAATTGCTTCGGGTGGCAGGTCGGGGTTGGGATCGCATTCGAGAAGGTTCTATATGTGGATTTGAAGAGGTGGCTTTCTTGAGAACTATGTGTGTTGAGGGCTCCTCTAAAAAGGAGTCAAAAGTAGGTTCATCTAGAGAGTCCTCATAATGGCCATCAAAATCAAAGATAAATGCCTGAAGAGTGTTTATAGGATCATAAAAATCTGAGTAAAGAAAAGATTTGAACTCTGGATTGCAGACACTCTTGGCACCTATTTCTGATTCCAGTAGATAAAAAGGAATGATTCCATCTCAATGGAACCTGATTTTGAATCAATGATCTCGAGATCAGGGACCTCAGAGTCAAACTCGAATAATGGGTCATCGATGTTGAGGTCGCAGATTGGTTCATAATCGTCGGGAAACAAAGGTTCTCCGAAATTAGATTAGGATTCGAAATCATTGGAGAATTTGGGGGAATAAGTTTTCGAATATGATTCTAGATCGGGAGTTCCACTACAAAGAGAATCAAGATGTGTAGAATCAACAACCTGACTTGGATCTAACCTAATTTCATATTTCAAGCTTAAGAAGGTGTCCTTATTAGGCTTCGGCTCAGGTTCTTGGCTCCTATGGTTGACCCAATCAATCCCAACTCATCCAACTCCTCGGCTTCTATATCATAGATTGGCATGACTTTCAAAAAATCAATTAGTGTCTCTGAGGAGGTTGGAGTGGTGTCTTTGTCAAATACGAGCTTAGGATCGTAAGTCAAATTCAAAATCTAACTCTCATCATTTTGGGCCTCATGATTATTGTTGAACATACGAGTTGCTATGCTAACGTGTTTGGTTTTGAAAAACCTGTCGTTGTAGTATAAAAGCGAAGAACTCATGTTCAACAAATAAAATTTATACCGGAATAGAAGTCTCGAGTCGAACACAGGGAGGTAGACGTTTGATTTAAAAAAATTCGCGTTTATTTTATTTGTCACAAAGTAGATTAATTGATTAGAACTATCTAACTATTTACAAAAAATAGAAGAGAGAGAGAGAATATTACAAATAAAAATCAAAAAGAGATGTAGAATGCACTTGGAATTCATTATCAAAAGGATTGTTCATTACACTAAATATCACGACCAAAAAGCGGGAAGATGATTACACTAGAAAGCAGTAAATCTACTCTAGAAAGTAGTAAATCTACTGTAGAAAGCATTAAAAGAATGGAGAGAGAAATATCCTCCTCGACAGTCGCTTGGAGGACGAGCCAGACGGGACAACCCTGGATGAAGGAAGATGGAGTAGGATGAAGGAGGGTGAAGCAGGAAGAACGAGAACGGGGCAGCACGCCGTCGTCGTCGCGGGATTCGCTTCCAAAAGGGGGACAAAAAATTGACTTTATCTCGCGAGAAGCATCCTGGGTGTAGGACAAGCTTCTCTTAAGCTTTGGAGAGGGAGTGAAGAGAAGGAAGGGATCAGAATTTCATGTGGAGGGGGTCTCCTTTTATAGTTGCAAGGAGTGCGGGCATTTTGGTCATTCCAATTTTAAAAACATTAATTCAGGACCTTTACTGACGGATAAAACCATCGCTAAAGGTCTGATAGCGATTTTACGCGGTTTGTTAATTAGGCAATTTAGTGTCGTTGCAATGCGTAAATCCGCTTTCGCTCTTAAATTTATAATCCTAGATAGGGGAGTATCTAGGGTCGTCCAAGGAGGCCAAATGTTTACAAAAGTGATTCTCTTGCTTGGAATACAAATCTCAACTTTCTTTTTGGTATTTTTCAATATATTATTTTTTTTTCTTTTTTGGATTAAGACAACATGCGAAATGGTGGTGGGAAGGTGATTTGCACTTCAAATTTAACTACTACTTCTAAATGGCAAGTAGAGCCTCTCCCTAAGCTCACTCTAAGCAAGTGGAGGCCTAGAATAATTAGGGAGAGGGAGTGAACAATGCTAAAAAAAAATAAAACAAGTAGAAATGCAAAATAGAAAATTGCAAAGAAGGAAACTTAAATTGACGAAAAGTGTTTTACAAAAAAAAAAACCTAGTAGAGGAATGCTTCTACTACTAGAAAAATTAAAATAAAGAAAAGCAAACACAAATCCTCTAGATAGATGGTGAAGAAGAGGGCTTCTTGCTCCAAGGTTGGTGGCTCCCAAGCTTGAAAAGAATCCTTCAACTCCTTCCTTGCAGTGCTCCGCCAAGGTAATGTCCTCCAAGGCAAGCCCTAAGGGGGCGTGCCCTAAGCTTCTCTCCAAGGGTGGACGTCCACCCTAGGTCCTTCTCCCTTGCCTGGCCATCCTCCTTGAAGTGGAAGAGTCCTCCTCCTTGGCGTGGCTCAAGTTGAAGAGAGTGGGGAGAAGAAGGCGCCAAAAGGCCTGGTGATGTGCCCCTTTAATCTCCTTCTCCACTCCTTCTTCTTGGCCATAGGTATAGGTGGTTTAGGTAGCAAATTACACTAATGGAGGATGATCTAAAATGGTTGTAGGTGGTGGGTTTATATAGAGTAGGAAGGGGGTCTAAGGTGACTCTTGGAATGGAGGGCTAAGATGGAGAGATGGAGGTGGTTGGGGATCCTAAGGCTAAGGGCAATTGGCGCCAACTCAAGGGGTTTTAAGGGGGTGGTTATGGTGGTGTTGGTGGCTTTTGGTGGTGGAGAGACACCACCATTTTGGTGCCATCCTAGGGTCTTCTAGAAGGGGGGTTAGGTGGATGGTGGAGATGGATTTAAGGAGAGGTGTATTGTGGAGATGAAGGGAATTTTGGAGGGAAAGTTGGCACCAAATGGGAAGGGTTCTAGAAGGTCATTTTGAAGGGAAAATAGGTGGCTTTTGGTAGTGGTGATGGGGTGAAGGGGTGTGATGGTGGTGGCGGCAACTTGGAGTAGGATAGCTAGCTTAGGTGAGCTTAGTTGATGGAGCTAGCTAGGGTTGACTTTGAAGGTGGTGGATGTCCAAGGAGCTGGTTGCTAGCTAAGCTAAGCTAAGCTAGCTTAGCTAAAGGTGGAGTAGAGGAGAAGGTGTTGGAGCTAGGGTTTGGAGGGAGGAGCTGAGGAGGAGAAGTCTGGAGCTGAAATTGGAGTTGGCTGCTGCTGAAGAGGCTAGCATGGAGCTACTCTAGCTGGCTTAGCTTGCTAGTTCTTTACTAGTTGCTAAGCCAATCTAAAGTAAGCTAGCTTCTACCATGATGAGCTGAGGTGAGCTAGGTCTGGTGCTCCCGGGGAGACTTAAGCTGGTTGAGGCAGCAAAGGTAGCTTAGCTCAGCTGAGTTGAGCTAAGCTAAGTCCCCGGGAGCTAGACTTGAGCTTCCTGAGCTGGGATGAGTTCTTCTTCAGCTGGCTGGAGTTGAGTGGAGCTGGATGTAGCTGGATCTGAGCTGGGGTGAACTCCTGTCAACTTAGCTGAGCTAGCTAGAGCTCCCTGTGGACTAGTGGGAGCTGAGATGAGCTAGACTCAGCTAAGTTGAGCTGGATCTGAGCTGACTTGAGTTAGGGTGAGCTAAGATGAACTCTCTTGAGCTGCCATTCAGCTGAGATTAGCTGAATGGAGCTAGGATGAGCTAACCCTAATTCAAGTGAGCTAGGTTCCAGCTGCGGTGAGCTGGATCAAGCTGAGGTGAGCTGGATCATGCTGAGGTGAGCTGGATTAGGCTGAGTTCTAGCTAGTCTGGGCTTCTCCTTCACCATTTGCCTTCTTGAGTGCTAGGTTTTTAGGGATCTATATATCTGTACATCCCTAACACTCACAAAAACATATTAAAAAGACAATAAAAAATGCAATGCATGCCTAACCTATTTTATGCCAAAATGCAGCCCCAAAACCTGTTTGCGGAGTAAAATCCTAAGAGCTAGGTTTGTTTTAATGCATAAGAATGGTGATAAACTAGCACTTATCAAGGTCTGAACGTGGGTGTAGTGAGCGACGCATACGCCCCTCTTCGCCTGTCATGCGCTCAACGCACACGCACGTCCAGCCGATCTCAGCCATCCAATCGTGAGATCGGACGGCTTAGATCGTGCTTCCGCCCACCTCCTCTACGTGCCCCATCTCGTGTGATGCCGCATCTTCGCTGTGCGTCTAATAATGCGTGAGCGCTATCGGGCTTGCACAGCCGTTCGATGACGATCCGATGCTCCTCGTGCCCGCTCGCCCGCGCCAGCTTGCCTGTGCCCTGCAAATTTAATGTGTGTCTAGAGGCAGCCGAGCACCTTATCCACTGCGCTGCGCATGTGGATGGGTGGTCAGCCGAACTTTTGAACATGCATTCAGGACCGTTGGATCAAGATCCAACGACCCAGATCATGCATTGGATTCTCTTTGGAGAGGCAGTGATGGACCTGAGGGCCAGTTGGTTGGCTAAGATGGCACCACGTGGCGCCATCTTGGCTGTCCATTTTCTGGATGATGTAGACAGTGCCACGGGTGTCGGATTGAGTCCATTTTCGCGTCGTTAGGCTACAATTGTCGATCCGAATCCATCCGTGCAGTCAAATTTGTCTTTTGAAGTACGGATTCACACCATCTTGGCCCTTGATCTTCTAGGGTTCCCCAGTCACTATCTGATACTATAGATGTCTAATTAGGGAGATCTTAGAGTCGTTGAACTCCAATCGTCGCCCTGATCACATCTATATAGTTGGATCTTCGATCTGAGGCCCCGATAAAAAGTTTGCCCTGTCCATGAACATAAAAGGAGACAATTAACCTCCATTTTGTTCAAACTACTCTAAATGCTAGATGATACATGCTATTCAATATTTATAGCATGCAATGCAATCCTATGCTTAAGAACATGCATAAATAGACATCTTAAGTAGTGTAAACATGTTTACATCATACCCTAATGCCTATCTTTTGCTAGTCCCTAGCAAAAGATATATGCTATTTATAAAAGAATCAGGTTGGTTTATTTGGGCTTGAGTTATTTTCAATCATTAAGAAAATGTCTACCTAGGATCTGAACTTCCAAAGACACAACAGTACCTGAGTATCTGCCAAAATGCAGACCGCCTTAAGCCCTCGCCTTATTCAAAGAAAAATTTCCTTTTCTCTTTTTCCTCTTTTCTAATTTTTTTGGATTTTCAAGTTTTAGGGTTTTAGAGTGGCTTTCTACGGCCATTCAACTCACCCAAGATTTGATGAGAACCTTAAGTTCTAAGCATCTTATTGTAAATGTGATAGACTCGTTGACCGACAATTAAAATGGACTTCGGATTTCTATGCCTCTAGGTGACCTAAAAAAGAATTCTACCTAAAGGTGTATTTTTACAACCGGTAGCTTTCTCCCTACTTTTATTTTTTTTACGGGGTCAACACAAGGGTGAATCCAGTGTATATCTCCTCGGTTTACTCTACTTCTTTGCTTCTTTGTAAGTGTTTTGGGATTTTTCTGTGCATTTATTGAGCTGGGTTCTGGACTACCGATCAATGAGCTGTTACCACCGACAACTTACCAGCCATACTCGTGAGATGAAGTATGGCTTTTTTCTTTTTTCTTTTCTCCTTTTCTTTTTGATTTTTTTTTTTAAGTAAGTGGTTTCCCTGGTCTAAGATTTACCTAAAGGCAGCAAAAAGAGAAAGGTCCAGTGACTGGGCTCTGGACAACCTACCTATGGGTTGTTACCCACAATAACTTGCCAGCCATATCACCTTAGAAGGTTCATTAGCTACCCAATTTCCGTTAAAATAGCCGAACAACGAGTCAGTGACAAGATAGTGTGTAGATGCTTAAAACTCAAAATTCCCTCAAATCAGAGGGTGGGTTGATAAGTCGTGTACTTATCACCTAAACTTATTTACTCCAATTAAAATAGAATTTAGGTTGGCGAGGACTCGGAAAACAAATCAACATTTTAATGGATACACGGGCTGATTATGTCCAAAGACATGAAGGGTCTTTGTGCACAAATCATAATGTAGTATTTCCTAAGATTGAAAATTTTCTTAAACCCAAGTTCTCTTTCCTAATTCCATAATTTTTTTTTAATAAAAGAAAATAAAACAAATCTGCAGAGCTGACTAATAAATTAAGAGATGAATATCCACCCCCCCATGCCTATCTAATGCAATGGTCTCATTATATTAAAAACACATAAAACAGAGTGGAATAGAGTAGAAACCACCTGAATTGCGTGAATGTCAGGTCAGCTCCGAGATGAAAACTAAAAAGAACTATATACGTGCTGAATTTAGAGCCTTTAGCTAGGCACACTATACAAAGAAGAGAAATGAAGAATTCACAGGTGCAGGTCAGAATCATAATAAAAATAAGAAACCTCTAACCTGTTAGCAGATGTCCAGAAATGTGGACCAGATTGTGGTGCAGACCCATACCTCATAATCGAGAATACCTCAGGTTCTGGATAAAAATTACCCAAAACATAAAATTAGTATGCAAGTGGGGTCGAGCCTGCGATTTATGAGGATGCAACCCAAGACCAAAAAGTCGGGTTATAGGGAATTCAAGCTCAAAAGGATAATCATTGAATGTGTGCTTGGGTTCGACATCCTCAGAACAAATGTCGTACGGGTTCTGGTTTGATGGTTTCAAATGAATAGGAACCCTTCGACTCAGTTTTCTACTTCCTCCAGAGTTAGCTTCCCAGATCAGAATTTCCATGCTTCTATCCTCCTCATTCAAAAAGTTAAATTCCGGGACCTCTTGCATACTAATCACCCCATCTGAAATTTCCAAGTCTAAAAGATGTGGCTGAATCAGAATTGACTTGGGTCTAATTATCTTAGAAACAGAATCATCGATAAGCTCAATGGGGTGTAATTGACAATCAGGGCATTTGATTGAATCCTCCAGAAAATGAGATTCTGGATCCATAATATGAGCCCTAATAAAATCAGTTTCCTCATTTATTGGGCTATCTAATGATCTTTCAAATTCCTCAGGCCCAATCGTCTCACAAAAATCATGTTCTGTAAACTCGCCTGAGACTTCGCAACTTGAATCTTCACCATGAGAATCAAAGAAATCAAGATCCGTATTAATGTATGTCTCAAAATCATCTGTCACTTTCTGTTCCAAGGAGACATATGTTTCCTCGTACCCCAACTCAGGGATCTCAGGTGAAGAAATTAGATCTTCCTTAATTAGTTGCTCTGATTCAATCTGGTCAGCCTCGTAACACGTGTTCCCTCCAACAGGTGCCTGAGCGGGTTCTGAAATTAGCTCTCTAGAAGAGGGTTCATCCTGGGAATCATCCCATGATTGAATCAAAGTGACCACAAATCTCATCCTTAATTTCGCTAACTTCCTAAGTAGAAACTCACTCGAGTTCTTATCCTTAACATCCTGGAGCCAATCCAACAAATACATATTCAAATCATCAATCATTTGAATTAGGGGCTCCAATCTCTCAATGCAAGGTATTGGCTGAACTTCTAAAGATTGTATGATATTCCTCAAGTTAGATAGAACCTTTTCTTGAACCTAGTTACCCTAAACCAAATGAGTTGGTTCAGGGTTGGGCGGGTTTGGGATCAATGCAGGGGAATTAACGATTTGAGATTCGTTATACCCTTCCTGATAATAGGTCATTTCAAATGGTTTAAAAGGTGGTGATGACCTAACGGTAGTGTAATCAGAGGATGGGTAAGGATCAGTGTATCCTTCTTGATTGTAGATCGTATTAGGTTGTTCATGAAAGGTTGACAATCTATAATCGATGTGGCTCTGAGAAGGATAGAAATCACAATCATAGTGTTCAGGGTTAGACCCTAAACACAGAGGACTGGAACTGTATCCCCAATCCGAGTTATCCCAACTAACTGATGGTTGATTACAGTACGAGTCGGGATAATCGTCATGTTGAGGATAATTCAAAACCAGAGGGAAAGAGCGGGAATGCGTGTAATATGTGGAAGGATTCATGAGAGATGGGAGGAAGAAAGGCACCCTGCAATACAAACACTCAAACCTGTCCTTAAGTGGGCTAGCCTAAAGACCTACAGACTCCCAAAACTCGTCTTGAGATAAAGAAACAATTTGATCTACTTCTATCTGTTCAATCCAACCAGTTAGAAGGAGGGACTGGGGAGAAGGTTCTTCCTTCGGCTTGCACCTCCGGTTCCTAGTGTACCCCCCAGCCGCGATCATTTGATTTTGCTCCCCTAGCTAGACATCAAATTGAACAGTAGAAACTGACTAATCGAAAATAATCTCGTTTTGGGCTCTGAAGAGTGAGTCAAATCCTTAAGGCCAACGTCTACTCTGTTTTATTTAGGGCTAGGTTTGAATGTGCTTTGGAATGTGATGGGCCCTTTATCTGGGTTGTGCCCTTAATGATTGATTGATTTGTGTGTGCGTACACAACCAATGGTTTTCAAGCAAGATTATTTTTTGATGTGGTGAATTTTAGAGTTCAAATCTTGCTTAGTAGCTTTTAGGATTCAACTTTAGGTGTTTTCAAACAAGTTTTGTTGGCACACCAGGTTTTGAAAGCACAGGTGAAGATGTTTTCCTTTAAATCTTAAAAAGAATGTGGAGTGCCTGGTAAATCCCTAATAGTTGAACCTAAGTGGCAGCTACTTGATGAATTGATTTTAATTGAAGTGGTGCGGCCCAATCAACTCAAACAATTGGCCTGTTGCACCACTTAATTAGGCACACAAGTGATTACCGAATCTAATTTCTACTCAATTATATGTTTAGATGTGTGTACTGGCTCCAAAGGTTGGTTTACCGATTGAGTTTGAAAATCAGATGAGGTTGTGTACGTCTATGAGATTTTTTTTTTTCTTTTTTTTTAATGTGGGTGTTGGGGCAGGTGTGGGTGTCAAACAACAAACAATCCAATCTTAGAGTTTATAAGAACACCTAGGTTGATTGATGTTTGTGTTATTATGTGGTGAAATGAAATCTAATGGGTGGGAGGTGGGGGATAACTTACAAAACCTTCCACAACACTTTACTCCAATCTACCGCTTTTGCTTGTCTCAAAAGAGTACCTGTAATCACAATAGGAAAGGAGAGAAGTGAGGTAAATGATTCGTAAGTTGTAAAAATGCAAAGAAAAAGATCAAAGAGCGTCGCCTCCCTGGCAACGGCGCCAAAATGTTGAACGTACGGGTTGCTACGCTAATGTGTTTAGGACGATACTTGGATGAAGGAGGACGGAGTAGGATGAAGGAGGGCGAAGCAGGAAGAATGGGAATGGGGCAGCATGTCATCATCGTCGCGGGATCCGCTTCCGAAAGGCGGACGAAAAATTGACTTTATCTAGTGAGAAGCATCCCGGGTGTGGGACAAGCTTCTCTTAAGCTTTGGAGAATGAGAGAAGAGAAGGAAGGGATGAGAATTTCATGTGGAGGGGGTCTCCTTTTATAGTTGCAAGGAGTGGGGGCATTTAGGTCATTCCAATTTTAAAAACATTAATTCAGGACCTTTAGTAACGGATAAAACTGTTGCTAAAGGTCTGAATGTGGGCATAGCAGGCGGCGTGTGCACGCCTCTTCGCCTGTCGCTCGCTTAACGCACAAGCACGTCCGGCCTATCTCAACCGTCCAATTGCGAGATCGAACGGCTTAGATCGTGCCTCTGCCTGCCTCCTCTACGCGCCCCATCACGTGTGAAGCCGCGTCTTCGCCGAGCGTCTAATAGCGCGTGAGCACTATCGGGCGCGCACAGCCGTTCGATGACGATTTGACGCTCCTCACGCCCGATCGCCCGAGCCTTGCGAATCGAATGCATGTCTGAAGGCGGCCGAGCGCCTTATCCACTGCACTGCGTGCGTGGATGGGTGGGCAGCCGAACTTTTGAACAAGTGTTCAGGACGGTTGGATCAGGATCCAACGGCCCAGATCGCACGTTGGATTCTCTTTGGAGAGGCAGCGGCGGACTTAAGGGCCGGTTGGATGGCTGAGATGGTGCCACGTTGCACCATCTTGGTCGTCCATCTTCTGGATGATGTAGATGGTGCCACGGTTGTCGGATTGAGTCGATTTTCGCATCGTTAGGCTGCGATCAAATCCATCCGTGCAGTCGAATTTGTCGTTTGAAGTGCGGATTCACACCATCTTGTCCCTTGATCATCTAGGGATCCCCGGTCACTATCTGATGCTACAGATGTCTGATTAGGGCGATGTTGGAGTCGTTGAACTCTAATCGTCGCCCTGATCACATTTGTATAGTTGGATCTTCGATCCGAGGCCCCGATAAAAAGTTTGCCCTGTCCATGAACATAAAAGGAGACAATTAACCTCCATTTTATTCAAACTACTCTAAATGCAAGATGATGCATGTTATGCAATATTTATAGCATGCAATGCAATCCTATGCCTAAGAACATGCATAAATACACATCTTAAGTAATGTAAACATTTTTACATCAATTATCCTAAATAGGCTCGAATCCAGATTCTAGGTTAATGGTAACGGTTATATTACTAGAATCTAGGTTGGGCTCTATTGGGATGTCAGAATTGCTCTCGAGAGTCATCTTATCATAATAAGGGGAGGAATTTACACTCTTGAGAGGTTCTGTTTTATGCTCATCATCATAGGTGTCAGGGAAATCTAAGCTCGATGGACCAGCTTCCTGGTTTTCTGGGGCTGGTTCGGAATTGTGAACACTTGCAATCGGATCCTCCCAACCCTCATCAAGATCAGGAATGCCAATTGTTATGAAATTTGAATCTGAATTCATTTGGGTTGGGGGTCCACAACAACCTTGATCAACAAACCCGGGATTTGTGGAATCATGTTGATCATCAGAATTGCTCCAAGGTGTCTCATTATCTTTTGACGGGTATTTTTGATTAATGCCATCATATATTGCATCCAGTGCAATACCACATGCCTTCATGAGATCTTGGTGTTTTTCTAAAAGTATGGGATTTGACCAACATTGTAGATACTCATTGTAATGTAATGTCCTCAATTTGAAATATTCTCGTAAGAGATCATCCTGGGTTGAACCATGTATCATTGGGAAAAAATCATGTTAGCACCGTTCAAAATGAATTCTAATGTGACATTAACCTGAATATCCCTAAATGGATTTGAGGATCTAGAATACTCTTCATGATGTCTGTAAGCATCCTCAATAACTTTCTCTTTCGTGCTCATTTGGGACTCAGGTTTCCTAAACAGTCTTCCTAACATGTTAGGTTGCATTTTCAGATTAGGTGGTGGAATCAAGATGTAGAATCAAACTCAGGTTAGATTGAAGTTGATTAGATCTGAAAGAGATTCCCAAGAAGATCTAATGAGGTCTCTGACGTCGTCGAAATGCGTTAAGTTAAATCCATCATTATAGCATGCGTTTGGGGCATCAATTTTAAATGAAGATATGGATTAGGTGAGTCCAAGTGTCGAACATAAGGAGGTGTGAAATTGAATTAGTTTGTCACTTTAGGTTGCCACAAAAACATTTGTTTTGTTTGCTTGCGAAAAAAATGAAAGAGAGAGAGAGTAGGGTTAGAGGCTTGAGATTATAGCATGGTGATTACTTAGTGATGTGCATACATCTAAATAGATAAAAATGTCTATTAATGCATGTTCTTTGTGTCATATTAGCATCATGCATTGTAAATATTGCATAACATGCATAATCATGCATTTAGGTCAACTTGTATAAATTGTATAGTAATTGTCTCCTTTTATCGTTAGGGATAGGGTGATTTTCAACCAGGGCTTCAGTCGGAAGATCCAACCGTACGGATCTAACCAGGGTGATGACGGGGAGTTCAATGACTCCAAGAGCACCCTGATCGGACATCCATAGCAACAGATATAGTTCAAGGAAGCCTAGAGATCAAGGGCCAAGATGGTGTCAGTCCACACTTTAGATGACAAATCTGACCATACGGATGGGTTCGGATCGATGATTGCAGCCTAACGGCATGAAAATCGGCTCAATCCAACATCGGTGGCACCTTCTACATGCCATAGAAGATAGATGGCCATGATGGCACCAAGTGGTGCCATCACAATTGCCCAAATCGGCCGCAGCACCGCTTCTCATCCTCTGAAGGCATGAGCGAGGTGAGATCTGGGCCGTTGGATCTTGATCTAACGGCCATGGGCGTGCGCGCTTAAAACGTAAGCGCGACGAAGAACCGACGCTAGTGTAGTAGTCGAGCGCCCTTGCGCAAGCGCAAGGTGCTAGTTCAACTCACAATCAGATGGGAGCATGCATTTTATCTCGACCACCTGATTAGCTGTGGATGGCCCTGATCGCCCAATCGGGTGCATGCGTGATCAAACTCACTACCTCACGCCCATTCGCATGCACAGGTGCGCACAGCTGAAGTGGGCGAGGAGCGATCTGAGTCGTCCGATCTCGTGATTGGATGGTTGAGATTTCTTGGACGTGCGCTTGGTGTTAAGGCGTAGGAGGGGAGGAGGCATGCGTGCCGCGCGCACTTCGCCCACAATCAGACCTTTAGTGATGGATAAATTTGTCACTAAAGACCTAATTTTAATGTTTTTAAATGTGGAATAACCAAATTTCCCCCAATCCTTGCAACTATAAAACGAGACCCCTACCCTACGAAATTCTCATCCCTTCCTTCACCTCTCTCCCTCTCCAACGCTCAGGAGAAGCTTGTCCCACACCCGGGATGCTACTCTAGAGCCAAATCTAAGTTTTCTCAACCCCATTCTGGAAGTGGATCCCACAACGGTGATGATGTGCTACCTCATTCCCGCTTCTTCTTGCTTCGTCCTTCTTCTCGCTCTGTCCTCCATCTTCCAGACATCGCTTCATCCGGCTCGTCCTCCAAGCATTCGTCGAGGAGGATAACATTTGTCTCCCTTCTTTTTAATCGCTTTCTAGAATAGAATTTCCTACTTTCTAGTTGTAATCATTTCCCGCTTCCTAGGTGTAAAAAGAGTTTTATTTTATCAAGTGATTGTTCTCTCTCGCTTATTGTTTATATTAAGTTCATTGTAATTATCTCGCTTTCAAACAAAAATACCAAAAAACTATAATCGCGAATTTAAGATCAACGTAGCCTCCCTGTGTTCAACCTGGAGTTTCTTTACGAATTTCAGTAAAATTTTATCTGTTGACGATTTACTTCACAAATCGTACTACAACGATGGATTTTTCAAATCCAACTTCGATAGCGTAGTTTTCTGCCCTCAACATTTTGGTCTCATTGCCGGGGAGGCAACGATTTTCAATATTTTCTGCATTTCACACACTTTATTATTTTCTAAATTGCTTTATGTCTCGTCTATTGTTTTGCAGGTACCTTAATAGGGAATCTTCAAGCGGTAGATTAGAGTAAAGTGTAGTTGAAGAGAACTATAAGTGCTCCCCATTCTTCCCCCTCCATAGATTTCATTCCACAACATTAATTCAAACCCCAATTAACCTAGGTGTTTGCATAAATCCTAGGGTTGGTTTGGTTGCATGGATTTCCACTCACATTCATCACATTCATCTCACCCTTATAAAAAAATTAACAAAAAGATACTTCTTGTGGGGAAATCAACTTGCACACTACATACACCCACATTCAAGGCACATAACCTAATTGATTTTTATCTACTCAATCGGATTCTGATTTGTGGAACCAGTACACGAATATCAACATATAAAAGAGTAGAAATCAGTCTAGGTTAATTATTTTGTCTGCCTAACTTAGTGGTGCAATTTTGGCCAATTGTTTGAGTTGTTTGGGCCTCACCACTTAATCTAAAATCAACTCACCAAGTAGCTTCCCCTTAGGGTTTTCAATTTAGGTCAATACCAGGCACTCCACTTTACTTTTTGATTTCAAAAGGAAAAAGATCTTCACCCATATTTGAAAATCTGGTTTGCCTCGAAACTTGATTGAATTAATCTAATTCCAAACCCTAAAAGTTACTTAAGTAAGATTTGAACCTTAAAATCTACTCATAAAAAATAATCTTGCTTGAAAATCCTAGTTGTGCATGCACTCACACATACTCAATTGATCATTAAGGGCGCAACCCATCTTAAGGGCCCACCACATTCCATTAACACTACAATCCCAGGCCTAAATAAAATCAAGTAGAAGTTAGCCTTAAGAACTGATTCGCTCTTCAGGGCCTAGTCTGAGATTGTTTACGATTAACCTACTTGTACTAATCAATCTGATGTCTAGCTAGGGGAGTAGCGTCAAACAACCACAACTCGGGGGTACACTAGGAGCTAAAGGCGCAAGTAGAAGGAAGAACCTTCTCCCCAGTCCCTCCTTTTAACTGGTTGGATGCATTGGACACAAGTAGAGTAAATTGTCTATAGTCTTAAGATGGATTTTGAGAGTCTGTAGATCCTTAGCATACCCCACTTAAGGACAGGCTTGTTTTGTTATGCTGTAGGGTTTTTATCCCCAGTCCTTCCAACCTCTTTTTAGTTTATGCTGTGAAGGAGGTCATTGAATCCCCGATTGGAAGGACCACTAAAGTATTCTAGAAGGCGTAGATTGGATTTTGGCCAAATTGATCCCATGGCCGATCAACAACCTCTTCTACCTCAGAATCCACATGAGGTATTTCAAAGGCAGCTAGAACAAATGCAGAGAATGCAAGAATGGTTCCAGAGAATGTAGGGCGCTCAACCCTTGAAGGATTTTTATGGTCCTTCAAATTACGGGGAATGTCCCAGTGTCTAGATTCCTACCGGAGATGTAGAAATCAAGCCCCATGTATTAAGCCTGATCAAACACTTTCATGGCCTTAGCTCTGAAGACCCGTTTTAGCACTTGGAGGACTTGACCACTTTGGTCCAGACCACCAAGGCGAGAAAAGTGAATGAAGAGCAGATGATCATGAGGCTCTTTCCCCACTCTCTTAGGGATAAAGCTGCTCATTGGTACAGGACCATAGGAAGGCCAATTGCATCATGGAATGATTTGAAATCAGCTTTCATAAAAAAATTCTTCCCTGTCGAACGTACCAATGCTCTGAGACAGGCGATTACTACCTTCACCCAGTGGCTGAGGGAGCAGTTTCATGTTGTCTGGGAGCGATTCCAGGACTTATTGCGGAGGTGTCCACACCACGAGATGACGAAATGGCAGCTTGTACAGATCTTCTACTACGGGTTGACTGAGCAACTCAAAAATCATGTGGATGCTTCTTGCAGTGGCAATTTCCTCAACAAAGGCACAGATAGCACGCACAATTTGTTTGAGGAGATGAGTGAAAATTCAATCAATCATTCCTCTATGGATACCTTTAACTGGTCCGAACAACCTAGATCGAATGTTAATGAGGTCCACGACTATCATTCATTCAAGATGGAATTGATTTGGAATAAACTAGATAAGGTGGACTTGGTTACTAAAAGGATGGAGGAGTGGATGGTTGGAAATTCAATGAACAATTCTCGATCCACTCAATCCCAAAATTTCAGATTCTATTCGTCGCAAGCTCCTTCTGGATAGGAGTACGTGAATCAACTTGATGTGGCTCAACCTGAGTCAGCATTATCTGGAACCCCACGAGTTCCAAAGTGAGGCCTTTGATCCTAGTTTCTCTAATCCCTCCCTTTCTTTCTCTCCATCCTCACCCCATGAGGATGTCTATGCTATATAGGAGAATGTTAGGTCCAACCCTTACTCCAATGCTTACAATCCAAGTTGGAGAAACCACCCTAACTTCTCTTGGAAAAATCGGGGGTAGTAGACCCAATTCCGGCCTAGCAACTATGCTCCGCAAAGACCAATGGGTCAGAGTCATGTTTACACTCAGCTGCCCCCGAATTAGGTCAATTAGCTAGCTTGGAATGCCCGTCAACCTATAGGGTAGGCTGATTTGAACCAACAGATGGTAGAAATGTAAGGATCTATGCTCCAACTTATACAACAAATGAAAACCTCGCTGGACAACTTGCAAACCAAGTTCATTGCTAATTTTCGGCAACCTGGATCTCTGCCATCTCAACCCGTATCCAACCCACGTAATATCCAGAATCTGGGCAATAAAGCCCAAGGGTATGGGAATCAGAGGGATTTGCATGCACATGCTCAGGTGGTTGAGCAGGGTCCTTCCTCTTCTGCTTCTTCTTCAAATCAAAGATTTCTAGCTAATGAAGCCCCTCCAATCTTTCCTAACCCTCCCCAAGACCCAAACCCATATGCATCTACTAATTCAGTTACCTTGAGGAGTGGAAAACAAATTCAGGATCCACAACCACACTGTTCTAATCTACCAAATCCTAGAGAGCCTGAGGAGAGAAAGGAGAACTCTGAAGAAGAAATCAAGGCTCAGGAACCTGATTCCGAAGATATGACTCATGTTCCTTTTCCTGAGACCTTGATTAAACCTAGGAAGAAGAAGCCTGTTGATAGTAATGAGGAGCTCTTAAATATATTCAAGAATGTCGAGATCAATATCCCGCTCCTCGATGCTATCAAACACATACTGGCTTACGCTAAATTTTTAATGGATTTATGAGCACAGAAACGTAAGTTAAGGGAATCTATTTTGAGGAAGGTGGTACTCTCCGATCAGGCTAGTTTTATTATCCTGCATCACCTTCCTTAGAGAAAGAGAGATCCAGGTGCTCCTTTGATTTCTTGTGTCATTGGAGATTACGCTTTTGATAGAGCACTTCTGGATCTAGGTTCATCTATTAACCTAATTCCAACTTCTCTAGAGAAGTTCAGATTAGGTGAACTTCGGTCGACTTCAGTAATGCTGCAGTTAGTGGACCGTTTGGTCACAAATCCGTGAGGCATTATTGAAGATGTTATTGTTTAGGTTAAGGATTTCTATTTTCTTGTACATTTCCTTGTCCTTAACATGGATGTACCTGAGAATTTAAGGAACAAGCCCATCATTCTAGGGCATCCATTCCTGGCTACCGCTAAGGCCAATATCAACTGTGAGAGCGGTAGCATGGAAATTGCCTTTGGGGATCATAAATAGAAATTGGATATTTTTAAGGCGATTAACAAATTCAAGGATTGTGGATTTATAGAGGAATTTGAGGAACATAACTTGAACATTGAAACTTGTATGGTGGTTTCTGCAATCGAAAGTTCCTCCTGTTGTGATGGATCTAACCCACAACTCTCTGTGGCAAACCTGCCACATTTTGAAGAGGTTATTGATTTTATTCACTTTCAACCTCTTCCTCTTGATGAATCTTCTTCAGCATCATCTTTACCCTCAATCCACAACCCACCCCAGCTCGAACTGAAACCATTGCCTGAGAATTTGAATTATCAGTTTTTGGGACCTCAAAAGATTCTCCCTGTAATTATCAGTGCTAGATTAACTACGGAGCAGGAGATTAAATTGATCAAGGTCTTAAAGGAACACAAGGAGGCAATTGGTTGGACCATTCATGACCTTAGGGGGATCGAGCCATCTTACTGCAATCATAGAATATTCTTGGAAGATGTATCCCGCCCTTCTAGCCAAATGCAGAGGAGATTAAACCCTAATATGCGAGAAGTGGTCAAGAAGAAAATTATCAAGTGGCTCGATGCAGGAATCATTTATCCGATCTCTAATAGTCCTTGGGTAAGTCCCATGCAAATTGTTCCTAAGAAAGTCGGGATTACCATTGTGACTAACGAGAAAGGAGAATCTGTCACAACTCATTCAGCTTCTTCCTGGAGGGTTTGTATTGATTACAAGAAGCTGAACACAGCCACGAAAAAGGATCATTTCCCTTTGCCGTTTATTGATCAAATCCTGGAAAGACTAGCCGGATAGAAGTACTTCTGTTTCCTAGACGGTTACTCGAGATACAATCAAGTACCTATCCATCTCGAGGATTAGGAAAAAATGACTTTCACCTGTCCCTACAGAACCTTTACTTTCCCTACGATGCCATTCGGCTTATGCAATGTGCCTGTGACTTTTCAAAGGTGTATGCTAGAAATATTCTCAGACATGGTCGGAGAGTTTATGGAAGTCTTCATGGATGATTTCTCTATTTTTGGAGAATCGTTTGATTCTTGTCTGGCTAATCTTGAAACAATCCTTAAAAGATGCATGAAAACAAGACTGGTCCTTAGCTGGAAAAAGAGTCATTTCATGATGCAAGAAGGCATCGTCTTGGGTCATGTAATCTCTGAACGGGGAATCAAAGTTGACAAAGCTAAGGTTGATGCTATCTTTAAACTTCCTCATCCCACATTTATCAAGCAAATTCGATCATTTCTTAGTCATGTGGGGCTCTATAGGAGGTTCATCAAGGACTTCTCTAAGGTTGCTCACCCTCTAAGCAACCTTCTCGCCAAAGATACGCCGTTTGATTTCAACGAATCATGCCATAAGGCATTTGATTTTCTTAAAATGGCAGTCACTTGTGCTCTGATGTTACAACCATAGATTTGGATAGCCCTATTTGAGATCATGACTGACACTTCTGATTATGTGGTTGGGGCTATTTTGGGTTAGAAGATTGACAGGAAGTCCTCTGTCATTTACTATGCTAGTAAAACTCTGGATGAGGCCCTGAGGAATTACACTGTTACTGAGAGAGAATTGCTAGCTGTAGTATTTGCTTTGGAGAAATTCAGGGCTTATCTTTTAGGGTCTCATGTCATATTATATACCGACCACTCGGCCTTGAGACATCTCTTGGCCAAAAAGGATGCCAAACCCCAGCTTATTCGATGGATTCTTCTGCTACAAGAATTTGATCTTGAAATCAAAGATAAATCTGGGGCATAGAATGTGGTGGCGGATCATCTTTCGAGACTTCTGAGTGGTTCTTCTCATCTGGATATTCCGATTGCTGAAACTTTTCTAGACGAGACTATCCTTGCAGTATCAGGTGTTCAAACTTGTGGTTTGCAGACATCATAAATTATTTGGCCATTGGTAAAATCCCTCAGGATTGGACCAAGCAACAACAAGATAGACTCAAATCTGAGGCCAAATATTACTTCTGGGAGGACCTTGAACTGTATCGTATCGGCTCTGATCAGATTATTCATCGATGTGTTCCGCAGATTGAATTCAAAAGCATACTCGACTTCTGCCATGCATCTACGTGTGGTGGACATTTCTCCAGGAAAAAGATGGCTGCAAAAATTTTGCAATCTGGATTCCTTTGGCCATCTTTATCTAAGGATGCCCAGGAATTCTCGAGGTCATGTTCCCGATGCCAAACACTTGGGAGCATTTCCAAGAGAGACATGATGCCCCTAAATCCAATTCTTCTCGTCGAAATCTTCGACATTTGAGGCATCGATTTCATGGGACCCTTCCTCCCTTCATTTGGACACCAGTACATTCTCGTCGCTGTTGATTACGTGTCCAAGTGGATTGAGGCTATTCCCACCCGAACCAATGACCACAAGGTGGTCATCAATTTCATCAAGAAGAACATCTTCAGTCGGTTCGAGATTCCGAGGGCCATCATCAGCGATGGTGGTACTCACTTCATTAATGCCTGATTTCGTAATCTACTGGCAAAATATGAGGTAAATCACAGAATCTCCACACCTTACCATCCCCAGATGAATGGACAGGCCGAGATCTCCAATCGGGAGAACAAGAATATTCTTTAGAAAATGGTTAGGTCTGATCACAAAGACTAGACTCAAAAGCTTGAGGACACTCTTTGGGCCTACCATACGGCATACAAAATGCCTATTGGCATGTCACCGTTTCATCTAGTGTATGGAAAGGCGTGCCATTTACCCATAGAAATTGAACATAGGGCATTCTGGGCAATCAAGTAGTGTAATCTAGATTTGAGTTTAGCCGGAAAGACCAGGAAACTCCAACTATTTGAGTTGGACGAGCTTAGAAATGATGCATACGAGAATGCCAAGATCTATAAGGCTCGGACCAAAGCTCTTCATGACTAATTGATATCCCACAAGAGTTTTGAGTCGAACCAAAAGGTCTGGCTCTTTGATTCTCGACTTAAGCTCTTTCTTGGCAAACTTAGGTCAAAATGGAATGGCTCGTTCATCATCGAACAGATATTTCCAAATGGGGTCATTCAGATCTCTGACCCAAAGATGGGTAATTTATTTAAAGTCAAAGGACAGCGTTTGAAGCCTTTTATTGACCGTATTATTCCAGAACCTACCTCAGACTCGGTTGCTCTGATCACATTGTGATTCTTTGGTTGGACCTCGCCTAGCTGATGGAATTAAACTCAACAGTTGTACAGTTTGAATCAGAGCTAACCCGAGCATCATATTCAGGTGATATCTTCTACATTCTACCCTTCTTTCATGTCTTTTATTTTCAATGCAGACATTGCATCAGCTAGGCATCGGGGGGTGGATTCATTTCTGAATCATTTTGTCAGCTCTATGGAATTCTTGTAAATTCTACTACTTGTTTTCTTATATATATATATATATTTGGATTAGGAAAGAATACTTGGGCATTAGGACTTTTGAATCTTAAGAAATATTACAGTAAGATCTGAACACTAAGACCCTTCAAGTCTTTGGGCTTAATCAGCCTGGGTATTACTAAAATGTGGATTTGTTTATCGAGTTCTCACCATCCTGAATCATATTTCAATTTGGTTAAATAAGTTGGAGTGATAAGTACACGATGATTAGCCCAAATCTGTGGGCTATTTAAGTATCTAAATGTTTAGACATTAAGTTAATTTTAACATTTAGATAGTATACATTAGGATGTAAATAAATTAATTCATATTTTTAGCTTAAGTGCATAATTCTTGCATTTAGAATTAATCTAGGGTTGCATACATTTAATTAGTTAATTAGTTAGGTGCACTATTTTAATTAACAAAGAAGTTGTAGAGTTATGTATAAATAACTCTAATTATTTTATTATTTTATTCTTCTTCTCCTTTGCAAGTTACTCCTCCATCTTCGCCTCCTCCTCTTGTGCATCACATTGATTTTATGGTGTTTTGAAATTCAAATCTTTGTAGCTGCGGCTATAAAAGAGGAGGGGCTACCATTCAAAGGGAGGCCACCACCCCTTTGTTCCTCACTATGCTTAGAAGACCATGCTCCTCATCCATTCCATACCACCGGCCTCCCATTGTGGCAGTACGACTCTACCACCGCGAGCATGTGGGGTGATAGCCCACACTACCAAGAGTCTCTACAACATCTCCTACCAAGCGCGCCTGCCCACGCATGCCCTCACTTCATTTCCAGCCATCAGACCCTACCACTGCGAGCCATCTGCCCATTGCGTGCCTTCACCAGCAGCTCCAACCCACACACCAACACCTGCACCACCGCGTGCCCTCACTTCATCTCCAGCACACGCGCCAGCAGCCCCCTGCTCCATCAAACCCCACCACGTCCCTTTACCCCAGCCAGCACACCTGCGCCTCCTCGCCTTCACTAGAAGCTCTAGTGCCCTCGCCTAGCCACCTACACACCGCGCGCTCTCACCCCAGCGCCCTCGCCTCCCGCCATCAGACCACACCTACGCCTTCACCACCAGCACACCCACACTTGCGTGCCAGTAGTCCACCGCTCCAGCGCCTCCCTACAGCACCTGCAGCAGGCGCCAACAGAACCCTCGTGCATGCCTGTGTGCCCTGCAGAGCCCGTGCCTCCACGTGCCCATGCCCTGCACGCATCTGCAGCACTCCCAGTGCCCGAGCGTCGTGCCTCCTTGTGCCTGCAGCATGTGCGACCTCCAGCAGCAACTTCCACTGCCGCCACTTCTTCCCTCTGGCAGGCCGACTCCGACCACCATCCATCGAGGCACCACCACTATTAGGTGCGGATCAGAGAGAGCTACCTTTGGTCGCCAACTTGTCGTCCATCTCGCCTTCATCCGTGCATAAGCTCTCCCGAATGATAATCCCCTGTTTCAACCTCAATTAATAATTACATTTCCTTCCATTGCCACGAAAATGAACTTTGATTTATGATTATTTTATTGTGGTGAAATTGTGACTTCATACTCATGTTTTCTTATAATTGCGTGGCTTTTGTTATTCACATCTTTTGACATTGGTTTTGGATTAAGATGTGCACAAATTTTCGCTAATGCATGTCAAATGAAAATTACATAGATTCATCACATATTTATTGAATATTTCAGTGAGGCAAAAATTGCACATATACCCTTACATTTTCCAGTTATTGTGCATCTTCTTTTCGTCGAATTTCATGTCAGATTTGACTATGGATTTCACACTTGATTGAACAAATACGAGAAAAAATATTCATGATTTTATTGCATCATTGCCTCCCTGTGGACACGGCCCACTCTTATGTGAGTGGTTTAATTTTTATTTAATTATTTTGTTAAGTGGTTTTCCACCACTTTGATCTTACAATGATAAATCATCTTAATACATTATCCGAAAGCGAAAATCGACTTATCAAATGGTGCCGTTGTTGGGGAGGCAATAGTCACAATAATTTCACCTAATTTTTATTTCTGATTATTTCTCATTGCATAGTGATCTGACCATTTATTATTTTTTCTGTGCGAGGAGTTTGAGCGAGGAATTTGAGCGAGGTGACAGGGACATCTGGGAGAAGACGTTGACCTTGAGCGACACTTACATGCAAAGAAGACGAAGGAGACCTGGATCCCACCTCCATAGGAGATTCTCCATTTCATAAGTTTTATTTCTTTTTTCTCGCCTTGTAGTCATTGGGGCTAATTTTCGAGAGCCAGTTCCCTTTTCTTTAGATTTAGGTTTTTAATTTATTTTGTGGATTGTTTACCTTTAATTTACTTGTGCATAAGTAGCTAAAAAAAAAACTTAAAAGAAAAAGAAAACACAAGCTGCCTGCTAGAAGCTGCCTACCGTTAGGTCGAATCATTTAGGACTAAATGAGCAGCATTTAGATCTAATTCTTATCTTGCATATTGCATGAAGAATGCTGGAATCAGGTATGTATTTCGAACTTCGCATTTCTACCTGTCATGTAAATGCATTTGAATTAATTTTTAGACCACATAATCTGTCTTGAAGTAATCTAACAAGTGGTCACATATATTCTTGAAAAAGGACTAATTAAAAGAGGGACATTTAAAAATCAAGGACTTGATTTTCAAACGTAGTGTGCAATTCAAAATTCAAAATCTTTTTGCGGTGTATGCACACTTACATCTCTTGCACCACAGCACACATTTAGACACTCCTAAGTCTTGGAACTACTAGGAGAAGAGCCCTCCTACCGTTGGATTCTGAAGGGTTCGGAACTTAAGATCAAAGGTTTGTAAATCCAAAGAGGGGGATACCCTGTCACGAATTTTTGGGGGTAGTTGAGAAGCACCGCGAAAGCACAGCTTCAAAGGAAGGCTTAGGCCTACTTGCATCCCTTGATCTTCCATCTTTGGATTTGCTCTACCATTTGAGATTTAGGGAAGAACACCTAAGCTCCAGCTAGGTCTTTTTAGGCATTTCAAAGGTTGACAATGGCACATAATTGATTGGGTAACTTGCTTTGTCACCTACAATTTGAACTAAAGTCAAAAGCCTAAATTTGTAGAGACCGAACAAGTCCTTTTGAATTGTGTTTGTAGTGCATGCTTGGTAGGCGTTCTCTTAGGAGACAACTTGTGTTTGATACTGAACCTGAAAGAATCTTAAGAAGAAACCTTCCAAGGGTAGAAATGGCTGGTCAAAAGAGCCTTAAGGAATATTTCATTCCAACTAATCAAGTTGGCCCTGCAACGTTGACCTGGAGGGGACAATCCTTATGAGATCAAAAGCACAACCATATCCTTGCTACCCTCCTTTTATGGTACTGCTAGGGAAGACCCTTACAGGCATATAGAGGAATTCACCGAGGCCTGTTCCATGGTGAAGCTGCAGGGCGTTACTGATGACGCTCAAATGCAGACCCTCTTTCCCTTCTCCCTTAAGGACGAAGTCAAGTATTAGTATCACACCCTTGATGATATTAACACTTGGGATGCCCTGAAGGAGGAGCTTTTGAAGAAGTACTTCCCCATGAGCAAAACCAATCACTTTAGGAGGGAAATTATGAATTTTGTTCAAAAGGATGGGGAAGCTTTCCACGATGCGTGGGAGCGCTTTAATGACTTGCTGAGACTTTTCCCACATCACCAAGTGCCTAAGTGGCAACTGGTTGAAAGGTTCTTGATGTAAACATGTTTACACTACTTAAGATGTCTATTTATGCATGTTCGTATGCATAGGATTGCATTGCATGCTATAAATATTGCATAACATGCACCATCTTGCATTTAGAGTAGTTTGAATAAAATGGAGGTTAATTGTCTCCTTTTATGTTCATGGACAGGGCAAACTTTTTATCGGGGCCTCGGATCGAAGATCCAACCGTACAGATATGATCAAGGCAACGATTGGAGTTCAACGACCCCAAGATCACCCTAATCAGACATTTGTAGCATCAAAAAGTGATCGGGGAACCCTAGAAGATCAAGGGCCAAGATGGTGTGAATCCACACATTAAACGACAAGTTCGACTGCACAGATGGATTCGGATCGACAATCGCAACCTAACGGCGCTAAAATCGACTCAATTAGACACCCGTGGCTCCATCTACATCATCCAGAAGATGGACGGCCAAATGGCGAAACGTGGCGCCATCTCAGCTGTCAAATCGGCCCTCAAGATAGCCGCCGCCTCTCCAAAAGAAGATCCAACGTGCGATCTAGGCCATTGGATCTTGATCCAATGGTTGTGCATGCCTCCGCCTTAAAACATCCGCGCAACACATTCCATCACGCAGCGCAGCGGTCGCGAGTCGTTGCGTGTTCACATGACGCGAGTTTGACTCGCGATCTGCGGCACGCACGTGATTAAAGGCGACCGCTCGATTGGCTGTGGACGGCCCAGATCGCCCGATAACGCTCACGCGCTATTAGGCGCGCAGCGAAGACGCAGCATCGCAAGCGATGGGATGCGCAGCATAGGCGGGCAGAGGCGCCATCGAAGCCGTCCAATCTCGTGATCGGACGGCTGAGATCGGCTGGACATGTGCGTGTGTTGAACACGTGGGCAAGCGAGCGGGCGCACGCACGCCACCCACTATGCCCATGTTCGGACCTTTAGCGACAGTTTTATCCGTAACTAAAGGTCATGAATTAATGTTTTGAAAGTTGTAATGACCAAATTTCCCCCACTCCTTGCAACTATAAAAGGAGACCCCCTCCACACTAAATTCTCATCCCTTTCTTCTCTTCTCTCCCTCTCCAAAGCTCAAGAGAAGCTTGTCCCACACCCGGGATGCTTCTTGCAAGATAAAGTCAATTTTTCGTCCCCCTTTCGGAAGCGGATCCCGCGTCGACGACGACATGCTGCCTCGTTCTCATTCTTCCCGCTTTGTCCTCCTTCATCCTGTTTCGTCCTCCTTCATCTAGGCGTCGTCCCGTCCGGCTCGTCCTCCAAGCGACCGTCGAGGAGGATATTTCTCTCTCCATTCTTTTAATGCATTCTAGAGTAGATTTACTACTTTCTAGTGTAATCATTTTCTCGATTTCTAGTGTAATGAACAATCGTTCTGATGATAAAATTCCATGTTTATTCTACATCTCATTTTGTTTTTTTGTTTGTAATATTCTCTCTCTTATTCTCTCTCTCTTCGATTTATTATAAATAGTTAGATAGTTCTAATCAATTGAATTACTTCATGACAAATAAAACAAATGCGTGTTTTTAAATCAAACTTTCGCCTCCCTTTGTTCGACCCAGGATTTTCATTCCAGTATAAATTTTATCTGTTGAACAAAAATTCTTCGCTTTCATACTACAACGACAGGTCAAAATGTTGAAGGCACGGGTTCGATCGCTAACGTGTTTGGTTTTGAAAAACCTGTTGTCGTAGTATGAAAGCGAAGAACTCGTGTTCAACAAATAAAATTTATACCGGAATGAAAGTCCCAGGTCAAACACAGGGAGGCGGACGTTTGATTTAAAAACATACGTTTGTTTTATTTGTCATGAAGTAATTCAATTGATTAGAACTATCTAACTATTTGCAATAAATCGAAGAGAGAGAGAGAGAATAAGAGAGAGAGAATATTACAAACAAAAAAACAAAATGAGATGTAGAATAAACATGGAATTTTATCATTAGAACGATTGCTCATTACACTAGAAAGCGGGAAAATGATTGCACTAGAAAGCAGTAAATCTACTCTAGAAAGCATTAAAAGAATGGAGAGAGAAATATCCTCCTCGACGGTCGCTTGGAGGACGAGCCGGACGAGACGATGCCTAGATGAAGGAGAACGAAGCAGGATGAAGGAGGACAAAGCGGGAAGAATAGGAACGGGGCAGCACGTCTTCGTCGTCGCCGGATCCGCTTCCGAAAGGGGGACAAAAAATTGACTTTATCTCGCGAGAAGCATCCCAGGTGTGGGACTAGCTTCTCTTCAGCTTTGGAGAGGGAGAGAAGAGAAGGAAGGGATGAGAATATTGTGTAGAGGGAGTCTCACTTATAGTTGCAAGGAGTGGGGGTAATTTGGTCATTACAACTTTAAAAGCATTAATTTAGGACCTTTATTGACGGATAAAATTGTTGCTAAAGGTGCGAACGTGGGCATAGTGGGCGACGCGCGTGCGCCCGCTCGCTTGAACGCACGTTCAACGCACACGCACATCCAGCCGATCTTAGCCGTCCGATCGCGAGATCGGACGGCTTAAATTGCACATCCGCCTGCCTGCGCTGCGCGCCCCATAGCGTGCGATGCCACGTCTTCGCTGCGTGTCTAATAGCGCGTAAGCACTATCGGGTGATCTGGGTCGTCCACAGTTGATCGGGCGGTTGCCTTTAAAGCACGCGCACCGCAGATCGCGAGTCGAACTCGCGTCCTGTGAACGCGCAATGACTCGTGACCACTGCGCTGCGCGGTGGAATGTGTCGCGCTGATGTTTTAAGGTGTGCGCATCCATAGCCATTGGATCAAGATCCAACGGCCCAGATTACGCGTTGGATCTTCTTTTGGAGAGGTAGCACGGTCTTGAGGGTCGGTTGGATGGCTGAGATGGCGCCACGTGGCACCATCTTGGCCGTCCATCTTCTGGATGATGTAGATGGTGCCACGGGTGTCTGATAACACTGCACATGGGGGTGATAATTCTGTTAAATATGGCCCATCTTAAGAATAAAAGGCACAACATAAGTAAAATGGGAGCATTGCATGCATCATATACCAAGATTGCTTATAAAACTATATTAATGGCCATTTGTGTAAGCACTTGTAAAAGTAGGCCTCAGATGAGCAATCGGACCACACGGATAGATTTAGAACAACGAGCGGAGTCCAACGGACTCAAAATAGGCCAAATCTGACATCCGGAGCTCCTACAATGGGCCCAAGAAGTTCTGACCGTTGATCTGGTGATCAACGTCGCCCCCGCTCCATAGCATGCCACTCTTCCTTCAGCTGAGATCAAATCTTGACCGTCGATCTTCGATCGGACGACCGAGAACCGAGTGCCCGCCCGCAGTTGCCGCGACAAAGCGTGGGCGTGGCGCAACAATTAACACGCACGCCAGCATGCACGCGACGCAGGTTCGAGCCGCGCGATACGTAAAATTGAAGACGAAGGAGCACGTGTCGAAATTGGGCCGCCCAATCAGTAGCAGGCGGCCGAGATCGCACCACGCGGTGCACCCTCAAATCGTGAGCGCCCATGTGTGCGCGCACGCCGGGTGACGACGCCCGCACACGCGCGCCCGAGTGCGATTCGAGCTCAACCAAGGGAAGATCTCAGCCGTCCAATCTTCGATCAGACGGCTCTCACGCAGCGACCGCAGATCGGGTGCGAAGAAGAACGGCGCGGGCGGTTGACCGGCGGGCTGGAGGACTTCACCGACGCTTTTGGAATGGTTTTAGCGACGTCTCGGATGTCGCTAAAGCCCCTTCTTCTTTTAGAAAGCCCTTCTCCCTATTTAAACCCCCTCCAGCCACTCATTCAAGGCATTCACTTCCCTTGCAACTACTCTACCCCTCTCCTAGCTAGCTTTAGGCCCTCTTGTAATCGCCAGAGACGACGAGCCGCCGATGGAGCCTCCTCCACCACCGTGGCTGCCTCACCGCTCTCCTTCTCTCTCTCTTCCTCTCTTTTAAGCTTTCCCTTACTTTTGTTTGAGCATGCATTTAATGTTGTAAGCTATGAACTAAAGCTGCATGATTAATGAAGTTACTTTCCGTTCAGTGTTTACTTGATTTCCTATTTAAGTTGCATGATCAAGCAAAGAAACGACTCTAACCCTAATCTCTCTCTCTATATCGCTCTCACTTTTCAAAACCGCACCTTTCGCAAGCAAAACTCTGTGTTTTCCGTGACAACAAGTGAAGCAAAATTCGATTTTCACGCCTCCCTGAGACCGACACTCGGACTCACCTCCATTTCTTTACTTCAAAATCGATGTTGCAAGTGCGACTATAACGACACTTCTTAACACACACACAAGCGCACGTCAGCTTTTGGTGCCGTTGCTGAGGAGGCAATGGATTTGTTTTGTCACCTCCATTCCACATCCATTCTCTCATCGTCTAATGCCTTGTTTCCTTTTTACTTGGTGGTTGCAGGAATTCAGCGCTTGGATGGCGTACCAACGCATCCCACGACGGTAACAAGAGAGTAGGAACAATAAGGACCGATAGTGAGTAATTCTTCAGTCATGATTGTTTGCTTGCGTGAAAAAACTGAAAAAATTGTAAAAATTGAAAAAAATTGGCGTGGTGTATGATTGCTTGACCCACATCCTTAACACATCAACCCACAAAAAAATGTACACTCTAACATTCTGAATAAATTCTTGGAGTGTTCTTTCTCTTTTTTGAGTGGTGTTTGTGAAGCCACTGTGAGTTGACTTGGGCCACACCACTCAACCCTAAAATCGACTCATCTAATAGAAGCTGCATGATCATTAGGATGAGTACATTAGGGTTTTAGAGCCTCTACAGAATAAAGGAAATCTACTTTCACTGAATTGTATGCAGAACTTGACGTGCCCACTGAAACTTGTCTGAAAACATTAAGACACATCAACCCTAAAAAGCACTAAAGTAAGGATGAAACACTAAAAGGCACCACATCTTAAAAATCCTTGCTTGAAAACCATGTTTTGATAGAAGCACACACCTTAAAAGTGGAAAATTAAGAGGCACCACCCCAATCAACACCTCATCACATAACCCTAGCACAAGCACTATCCTAGCCCTTTAAAACTGAGTAGACGTGCCCTAGGCAGGATTGAGTTAAGTCTCGAAAGGTGAGGTTTTGTTCGCTAGGCACTTGGCTTTCATTCCCTTGGTAGAATCTGGTGACTAGGCTGTGGGGCATTGTCAAACGACTGCAGTTGTGGGGTCTACAGAACAGGAGGCGCAAGCCAAAGGAAGAACCTTACCTATAATCCCCTCGTAATCAACCTGGCCAGATTAGCCTTGGGAAGGGGAGTCCAGTGCTTATAGACTTAATCACCCTTTATGAGATTTCTAGGTCTCCTAAGGAATGTACCATAAGGACTAGGCTTGTGTGCTTGATTGAAATACATTTCTCGCATCTGTCGCCCTCCGCATACCCTCCTGTTCTTCTCTAGTGTATGCACGGGAGACGCTCACTGCATCCCAAGTTGTGTGTGTTGGGGCAGGAATCTAGGCAATGTAATTTTGTTAGGAACATGGCGGAACCTAGGGTAGATGAGGCTAAGGATCAACCCCCACCAGACGCAATGGCCATCATCCAAGCCCAAATTAATGCAAACCACCGGCTTCAGCAACAACAAATCCAAATCATCATGCAGGCCATACAACGATTACAGAACCCACAAGAACAACCACCACCACCTTTCCAAGGCGTACAAGAGCAACCACCACTCGATATATGGTTGAAGAGGTTGGGACAACCGGGTTTTATTGTTATAACGTTGTAGTATAGCCAGTTATTACCAACATTTCAAATATATAAATTTTTTACTCGGAAAATAAAGAGTTCCCGAGGTCGAACTCAGGGAGCAAGTTGTATTCTAGAGATATACATGTTTCTTTTACAAAAAAATAAAGAAAGAGAGTGGGAAAGAATTTGTTGTTCTCTTTGTTTTCTCCTCGTGATGTTCTTCTTCCTTTCTTTCTTCAGATCTCCTTCTTCTTCTTTGTTCTGCAGAGGTGATGCTCCTCTTTCTTCCTTTCTTCAGATCTCCTTCTTCTTCTTTGTTCTGCAGAGGTGATGCTCCTCTTTCTTCTTTCTTTAGATCTCCTTCTTCTTCTTCGTTTTTCTTCTTTCAGTTCTTCCCTTGTTCTTTTGTGTTCTCCTCTGCTTCGCCTTCTTCTGTTGTTCTACAGATCTTCTTCCTTCTTTCTTCTTTTCTTTTTCAGCCAGGGACGTCACCCCTCCTTCTTTCTTCTTTTCCCTTCAGGCCGTCGTCTGATTTCCAAATCAGACGACTTAAACTGCCTGTGCTACAGTGTCTCCCTCAGCTTCCTTCTTCTTCCGCGGTTCTTCTTCTTCACCTGTGCCTGCACACTTCAGAGCTTACGTCAGAGAACAAAACCTACTCTACCCTCTCCCCCCCGCGTCTCTCTCTCTCTGAAACCACTCTTGGGAAAGCTCTCCCAGAGCTGCCGGGTAATCGGGTACGGGTCGTGCCCGGGTCCAGGCCCACCGGCGTGCGTGGTGGGTGATGGAACGTCGGTTTTCGTTGTTAATTCGTTGTAGTAAAGCCGGTTGTTACCAACGTTTCATATAAAAATTTTTTACTCGGAAAAATAAAAGAGTTCCCGAGGTCGAACTCAGGGAGCAAGTTGTATTCTAGAGATATACAAATTCTATTACAAAAATAAAGAGAGAGAGAGAGAGATGAAAAATTGGCTTCTGCTTCTTTTCTTCTTTCTTCCTCTTTGTCTTTGGTTCTTCCTGTTCTTCTTCTTCTTCTTCTTTTTCTTCTGCTTTCTTCAGATCTTCCTCTTTCTTTTTGGTTCTTCCTGTTCTTCTTCTTCTTCTTCTTTTTCTTCTGCTTTCTTCAGATTTTCCCCTCGTGCTCTTCTTCTTCTGTTCTTCCTTGTTTCCTTTCTTTCTTTTTCTTCAGATCGTCTTCTTCTTTTCTTGCTTCTTGCTTCTTTTCATTTCTTCTTCTGCAATCGTGGTGCTTCTGCCTTCGGCTACTAAGTCTCCCTTCCTTCTTCTTCAGCCTGCCTTCTGTGTTGCTCTGGCTGCTGGCTGTCCGTCGTCTGGCCCGGTGCTTCGACGACTTAACTGAGCAGTTGCTACAGTGCAGCTGCTTCTTCTTCCGCAGTCCTTCACCTGTGCCTGCACGCTCAAGAGTTCATCAGAAGGCAAAAACCTACTCTACCCCCTTCCCCCGCGTATCTCTCTCTCTCTGAAATCACTCTTCGGAAGCTCTCCCAGAGCGCTATCGGGTAATCGGGTTCGGGTCAGGCCCGGGTCCAGGCCCACCGGCGTGCGTGGTGGGCGAGGAGTGCAGGTCAGTCTAATCGGGTCGGGCCAGGTCCGCGGAGCGTGGTCACGGACGAGGCCGAGTCGGGTCGGGTCGGGTGAGAGGGACCTCACCCCGTGGTAACTGAGGCAAACAGCATACGGCAGTTTTTCAATTTATGTGTCCGCGCGCCTTTGAGAGATTCCGAGGTGGGACTAAATGTCCCACCCCAATTCTCTTACGCCTGCAGCAGGGATGGTGCTCCCAATTGCATCGGCTGTTGAGGCGTACAGCTCCAATCGAGGGCCAGGGTGTGTGCGTGAGACTCTTCCGCGCTGGCCGTGGCTATTCAATCTGGGATATCTCGGCTTGGAGCAACCTCGAGCAGGCTTCGAGCTTCCTCGCCAATGGCGGCCAAGGCCTGGAACCTGAAACCAATGGCACGGCCTCTCGGCCAAATCAGACAGGCGGAGGACCTTCGCCGTGGCACGGCGAAGGTGGTCAGGGGGTCTGCAGGGGGTGTGATGGAGCTGTTAGGTCGTCCTAGGTCAGACTGTGAGCGAGGGAGTGGGTGTGTTCGGTGGGTCTACAGAGGGTGTTTGGTGGGAAGTGGAGGGGCGGAAGAGGATCAGGGTGAGGAGGCGGAAGTTCTGCGGTGGTCGGCGAGCCGTGTGGGTCGCTGAGGTGATGGGAGCGGCTCGCCGGAGGGTGGTCGGAGGCGGAGAGGATGAGGGTGAACAGGGTCGGTAGAGGGCTTAATTGACTAAATCGAAAGCGGGGAAAGAAAGAGGAGGAGAAGGGGAGTAAGTCTAACTTAACTGCAGGGACGAAGGGGGAGGAACAGGGCGACAGTCGTATCGACTGTCGCCGGAGAAGATGATGCTCAGGGAGAGGGGCGGCGGCGAGCAGAAGGCTGGAGAGGCGCCAGCTGGGTGCGGCGTGGCGCGGGAAGAGCAGGGGAGGAGGTCTCTGCTGCTGGTAGTGCGGCAGAGCGAAGAGGTGGAGGGAGAGGAAGTCGCCGGAGCTGGTGAGCGTCTGCCGGAGAAAGAAGAGACGAAAGCTGGGGGTTTTCTCCGTCAGATCCAGGCTGCCTTGGTCGGTGGAGCGGCGGGGGGTATTTATAGGGTTGTAGCAGGGAGGAAGGCGGAGGGAGACGACGTGTCTCCCTCGCCGGAGCATGGTCGGAATTCGAACCCATACCGTCCGTGCGTTCGCACGGCCGGTATGGGGGGCTACAGTGACCATGGGGGTGCTCCTGCGACGGCTGACGACGCAGGGCACCCCCGGTACACTTGCCAGGTCCTCCACCTCACCCTGCGCGGCGCCATGCTCCGCGCAAGGTCGCCGGAGCATGGTGCTGGCAGGGTTTTGCAGGAGGGACCTGTTTGCAAAGAACGAAGGAGAGTTAGGGGCCTAAATGCGAGGGTTCAAAAGTTGAGGGCCAAAGAGTAAATATATGAGGACCAAAGTGTAAATTCGGTCAAGGAGGTTTCTTCTTAGGCTCAAGTTTTTATACATGACTAATTAGGACCTAAGGAATCTGATGGTGAATTTTATTTTCATATTAAACCTTGTTTGACCGGTCAATTTGCGCAAAAACCCAAATTAAGTTATTAATTGGGCATGGTTCTCAATGTAGGTCAAAATGGGTTCTAAAGGCCAAATTGAAGGTTCTAAACCCTAGAGATTATTTTTCTATGAATTTTAGAGGGTTTATTCTATTTTTACTTTGCCTCGAACCTTGTGAATTGAAGTGGGTTGTTTTAGGGTTACAGATTATCATTTGGTTCCTTGGAAGTGCTGTAGCCCTTGCTAGATCATCTCATCCCACTTTTATTCTTATTAAGCTGTTTTGACCTGTGTTTGGGCCCAGAATTACCCTGTATGCAGATTATACTGGTAAAATTGCACTTTTACCCCTTGTGACTGGTTTTCTTCTCAAACTCAGAATTCTCTGAGTTAAGCCTTTCCTTGAGATATATAGGAGCTTTTATCCTTTGTATTGGGTCAAAATGAGCTAGTTATGGCTCATGATGAGGTTCTCATCATACCCCCATGCCTAGCTTTTGCTAGTCCCTTAGCAAAAAAAACTTAAGGTTTCAACCCTTGTTCTAGACCATGAAGTTTTCAATGGTTTTAGATAAGTGCTTTTTTATTTGAGCATAGATTAGGTTAGAATGCTGACCATAGGCCTAAAAGATACTCTAGTACCAATCAAGATCCAAATCTGTCTAGCCTTAGCCTCAGTCTTTTAGCAAAGGTTTTTAAGGCCCACAAGAACTAACCTAAGGTTTATTGGACTTCGTGGTTAAAGCACCCGTGCTTGAAATGATTTTAGCCCTGGCTCAGTTCGCAGTGCGTTTTGTAAGAGAGAGAGATAGAAAGTTTTTTTCTGTTTGGAGAGTTTTCTCTCTCTTTTTCTTTTTAGTTCTAGTCTAGGATTGGCTTTTCAACACGGTCTGTATCAGATTCCTTGCTCCCATCATCAATCCTCAAGGGTTCCTGGCGATCGATGCTTCGAGATAGCACCGCCCATGGCAACCCCCGGAACCCTGGCTATTGAGATTTCGAGATAATCCCATCCATGGTATTCCGTGGCCGAATCCAGACCCTGGCAATTGACATTTCGAGATAATGCCATCCATGGAATCTGAACCAGCAGAGTGCTTACATGCCCCCCGTAGGATATGTAAATATCCTAAGAGACAAGCACCGAGGAGATGATATTTTGTTACGCATCTTCGAGGGGATTTCCCGCCTCTCCGCGCTGGGAACTCGTCCAAATCAACTTGTGTTGATCGGCCGCTCCTATTCTAGGTGTTCTTTTCAGATTTTTGCGACGCTTCTGCGTGATTCTGATTTTTACGCTTACTGAACCAGGCTGTGTGTGAGATTAGGGTGCTTAGGTTACTGAGTCCCGTAAACCAAAAATTAGTTAACGAGGCCGAATACTCCCTAAGCCTTAGACCTAATACTTCAGCTTTTCATTTTCCTCAACCTCTTGAGGAGTGTCCAGATCTTAATGAGTACTAAGAGTCTATTCAAGAATGCCTAAGGTTTGCATTCTTACTAATCTCATTGTGCACTTTTCAGTTATTTTCTTGAATGAGGTCTAGAACTTAGGTTAATTCCTTAGTTCCTTACTAATGACTATCAACTTTTCTTATAATTTTGTGCTCCTTTTTCATTTTGTTTCTTTTCTCCTTCACAAAATTTTCCTTTTCCTCTTTTCCTCTTATTCTTTTTTGAAAATTTTTTTTTTTTTTTTTTTTTTTTTTTTTTTTTAATTTTTATGGTATTTTTGGCATATGTGAATTTTTTTGCTTGAAACCTTTTCTTACAAGTTTTTGCACTTTCCTACCCCCCCATGCCTAAGATTTGCAATGTCCTCATTGTAACCTAGGGGGTGTTAGTTCAGGGTGAACTTCGAGTGCTGAAAGGTGTCAGAACAAGTTTCAGGTTTTCAAAGAGAATGACGGGCTGCCTCCCGTTAAGCGCTGAGTTTTATGCCATCGGCTGGGCGCAATAAGCTCAAGGGGAAAGGAGGATATGAGATGCCTCAGCCAAATCAGTAGAAGTTACATCAATGAACGGCTTGAGTCTTTGACCATTCACGATGAAAGGTTCAGAATCGTGGCTGAGTGGACTGATTTCGATTGCTCCATTTCCAAAAACCTGTCGGACCAAATATGGTCCGACCCACTTAGATCTCAGTTTTCCTGGGAAGAGTTTGAGTCGGGCATCAAAGAGTAGGACCTTTTGACCAGGATGGAAGATCTTTCTTGAGATGTGTTTGTCGTGGAAGGCTTTAACCCGCTCCTTGTAGATTTGCGAGTTCTCGTACGCGTCTGTGCGTAATTCATCGATCTCGCTGATTTGGAGTTTTCTGTGGGTCCCAGCCTTAGAAAGATCTAGATTACAGTTCCGTACTGCCCAATAGGCTTTATGCTCCAGTTCGACGGGAAGGTGGCATGCCTTTCCGTACACCAATCTAAAGGGAGACATGCCCAATTGGGTCTTGTGGGCGGTCCTATAGGCCCACAATGCTTCCGGAAGTCGGGACGACCAGTCCTTCCTGTCAGGTCGAACAGTGACCTGTAGGATTTTCTTGATCTCCCGATTCGACAGCTCAGCTAGACCATTAGTTTGGGGGTGGTAAGGAGTAGAGATTCGGTGAGACACCCCGTATTTGGTCATCAGTGACCTAAACTGAGCATTTGTGAAATGGGTCCCCCCATCAGAGATTATTGCACGAGGAATCCCGAACCTTGAGAAAATGTGTTGATGAATGAATTTGAGAACGATTTTGTGATCACAGGTTCGGGTCGGTATGGCTTCGATCCATTTGGACACGTAGTCCACAGCCAACAGAATGTATTCGAAACCATCCGAAACAGGAAAGGGGCCCATAAAATCAATCCCCCAAACATCAAAGATTTCGCATACTAGAATCGGTTGCAAAGGCATCATGTCGCGATGGCTCATGTTGCCCAAAGTCTGGCAACGACTGCATGCCTTGTAATGACTGTATGCGTCTTTGAACAGTGTGGGCCAGTAAAAGCCGCACTGGAGGACTTTTGATGCGGTTTTATGCCCGGCAAAATGGCCACCGCATGCCTGGTCATGGCAGAAAGAGAGGATATTGTTGACTTCCCCTTCCGGGATACATCTCCGGATGATCTGATCGGCACCTATGCGGAAGAGGTACGGGTCTTCCCAAATGTAATACTTGGCATCGGAGCGTAATTTGTCTTTCTTGGCCTTCGGCCAATCGGACGGGGTCTGATGAGATGCCAAGTAATTTACAATATTAGCAAACCATGGAAGGCTAGTACCAATAGTCAGCAGGTGCTCATCGGGAAAATGCTCAGTGATGGGTCCGGAAGGGTCTATCATTTCAGAAGGAAGACGGGACAAGTGATCAGCTACCACGTTTTGTTTTCCCGCGTTATCGCGAATCTCGAGGTCAAATTCTTGCAACAGCAAGATCCATCGGATCAATCGAGGTTTCGCGTCCTTCTTTGCAAGGAGATGCCTCACAGCCGTGTGATCCGAGTATATGATGACATGGGAACCCAGAAGGTATGATCTGAATTTCTCTAGGGCAAATACTACAGCTAGCAGCTCTTTCTCAGTAACTGTATAGTTACGCTGAGCCTCATCGAGTGTTTTGCTGGCGTAGTAAATGACCACAGGTTTCTTGTCATTTTTCTGCCCCAAAACCGCTCCTACAGCGAAGTCGGATGCATCACACATGATCTCAAAGGGTTGAGACCAATCAGGGGACTGTAGGATCGGGGCTTGGGTGACTCGGTCACGCAGGATTTCAAATGCTTGAGTGCATTCCCTGGAGATTTCGAAGGGAACATCCTTGGAGAGAAGAGTGGTCAGGGGGCGTGCGATTTTTGAAAAATCAGGGATAAATCGTCGATAAAAACCGACATGCCCTAAAAAGGATCGGATGTCCCTGATCGAGCTAGGCATAGGAAGGCGAGAAATCAGATTAACCTTAGCTCGATCCACTTGGATACCTTTCTCCGAAATTGAGTGTCCCAGGACAATTCCCTCAGGCACCATGAAATGGCTCTTTTCCCAGGAAAGAACCAAATTCACGTCGATGCACCGCCTGAGTATCTGGACCAAGTGCTGGAGGCAATCGTCGAATGATGCTCCGAAAACTGAAAAGTCATCCATGAAGACTTCCAGATAATCACCTACCATATCTGAGAATATGGCAAGCATGCATCGCTGAAAAGTAGCGGGTGCATTGCAAAGACCGAAAGGCATCCTTCGGAAAGCGTATGTTCCGAAGGGGCAGGTGAATGTGGTCTTTTCTTGGTCCTCAGGATGGATTGCCACCTGGTTATAACCGGAGTACCCGTCAAGAAAGCAGAAGAACCTATTTCCCGCTAGTTTTTCGAGAATTTGATCAATGAAGGGTAGTGGGAAATGATCCTTCTTCGTGGAGGAATTGAGTCGACGGTAATCTATACAGACTCTCCACGAGTTGGCTAATCGGGTAGGAATGATTTCTCCGGTCTCAGTCGTTATAGTGGTGAGTCCTGCCTTCTTAGGCACGACCTGAATTGGGCTCACCCAACGACTATCGGAGATCGGGTAGATGATCCCGGCATCTAACCACTTGATGATCTCCTTTTTCACGACCTCCTGCAGATTGGGATTTAAGCGTCTCTGCATTTCACGAGAAGGTCGTGTGCCCTCTTCTGAATAGATATGATGAGTACAATAAGAGGGACTTATTCCAGTCAAATCATCGAGGGTCCATCCGATGGCTCTGCGATGTTGCTGGAGGACAACAATCAGACGGGATTCCTGTTCAGGACTAAGGTTGGAATTGATGATCACAGGAAGGGTCTGATTAGAACCCAAAAAGATGTATTTCAAATGAGCAGGAAGGGGTTTCAGTTCGAGGATGGGGTTTTCAGCAGCAGCGGGTGGTTCAGTATAGATGTGAGGTTCAAGGGTGGGAGTTATTGGGTTGTTCACATCTGGATTTGACTCCTCTATTTGCGGGTCAAGATCCTTCTGTGGTTGATGAGGAATACTCAAGTCATTCTGGAGGTGTGGTTCATCAACCAAAGTCTTGATGTCACAAATTTGCTCGATGACGCCGCAATTAATTCCTTGTTGGGCCTTAAATATATCAATTTTCAGTGTTTGATCTCCAAACTTAAGCTCTATTTGGCCCTCCTCACAGCTGATGTTGGCTCTAGCAGTAGCCAAGAAAGGTCTCCCTAGAATGATTGGTGTATCCCTAGGGTTCTCAGGTGCATCCATGTCTAAGACTATAAAGTCCACTGGAAAATAGAAATCCCGCACTCTTACGATAACATCCTCGAGAATCCCTTTTGGTGACTTTATAGATCGATCTGCTAACTGTAATGTCACCTCAGTTGGTTTCAGCTCAGATTCTTCCAGATGGTCAAGTAAGGATGTGGGTATCAGATTTATAGATGCACCTAAGTCTAACAATGCTCTGTCAAATTGGGTACCACCTATCTTACAGGAGATCAGGGGAGTTCCAGGATCTTTTGCCTTGGGTGGGAGTCTACTAAGGATTACAGAGCTGGCTTGCTCTGACAGAACAATTGGGCTCCCTCCCTTGGTTCGCGGCTTACGCTGGGGTGTACATATATTCTTTAGAAATCGTGCGTAAGCTGGTACGTGGTGGATTGCATCCATCAAGGGGATGTTTATGTGGACCTGCTCAAAGAGCTTGACCAGGTCCTCCTCAGGGGCCACGGGTTTGGTGGTCTTCTTTCCCTTGGTCAGGGCCTCGGGAAACGGGATCTTGGTTGGTTCCTCTAGGATAGGTCCTGGTTGTGGGTCTGGAACAGCGGTACCTTGGATAACTATCCTAGGGTCATGATTATCAGGCTGGGAGTGGTTTGGATAACGCGGGTCCTGAGTTGTCTTACCACTACGTGTTGTTACAGAATTTAATCCGGCCTGATTTTGGTTTGGATTTGGGAGGAGGGGTGGCTGCTGCTGAAATCCCGTACGAGAAGTAGAGGCTTCCATCTCGTCTGGAGATGGGGCAGTAGGGGCCTGATAAATCCATTGAGCGTGGCCTAAATTTGGATTCATAACGCGCTTCTGGGTTGGCACGTTATTTGGGTTAGGAAGGGGTTGGGAAGGGAGTGTGCCTGGCTGGCGAGAATTTGCCAACTGGGCCAGCTGAGTTTTAACTTCAGTAAGCTCGTCCTTGTGCTGTTTTTGAATGGCCGCATTCGATTTTTGAATGTCAGCCAGAGTCTGAAGGATTAAGGACATTTGATCTTGATTTGGCCCTGATGGATAAGTAGGGTTGGGCCGAGGCTGAGGTGGCTGGTAGTGATGAGAGGGCTGTGGGCGGGACTGAAAAGGTGGTCTTTGGGTTTGAGAATTTCCCGCCCACTGAAAATTTGGATGGTTTCGCCATCCAGGGTTGTAAGTGTTGGAGAATGGGTCGTTCTGGATGGCGTTGAGGTTCTCGCAGGTCTGAGGAACCTCCTGAGAATCAGGGAAAGGGGGAATGGAGTTCCCCCGGCTGGTGAAGAAAGGATCGGATGATCTTCCAGTCCAAGAATCAGATGGGGACGGATATGGATCCATCCCAGGGGAGGATCGGTGTAGGATGTTTTGCACAGTCTCCTGTGTGGAAGGAGGTTGTGCAAAGGAGTTACGCGCAGAGGTGGCTCGCTGCAAGTGCTGAGTCAGCTCATCCACCTTCTTTTCAATAATTGAGACCTTGTCCAATCGACTGGCCATTAATTCCAGGTCGACTGATGCGGACAGGCCCTGCGTCTCATGTGCTCCCTTAAGATTCGTCGCTGCGCGGGTATTCGTCCTGTCGAATAATCCCATGGAGTCATTGTTGATGGAGTTCTCGCACATGTTTTCGAGAATCTCCCATACGGTGTCTTCATGTTGACCCATGATGTTTCCTCCGCAGGTTGCATTGACGAAAAGGCGGATGTCCTCACGGAGTCCCTGGTAAAAAGATTGGACTTGTTCCCATTTAGGAACTCCGTGATGGGGGCACTTCCTCATGAGATCCTGAAAACGATCCCATGCCTCATGGAGAGGTTCTCCTGATTGTTGAGTGAAGTGTGTAATCTGATGGCGCAAGGCGTTGGTCCGACCAACGGGAAAGAACTTTTTCAAAAACTCGGATTGAAGTTCTTCCCAAGTGTTGATCGGCCGGGTCTGAGTTTGATACCAATGGGCGGCCTTGTCCATAAGAGAAAAGGAGAACATCTTCATGAGAAGAATATCCCGATTTTGCGCATCTGATCCAAAAGTGTGGGCCAGATGCTTAAGCTGTTTGATGTGCTGGAAGGGATCTTCAGAATTAAGCCCATGGAATTTAGGTATAGCGTGAATCATGTTGGGCTTTAGTTCGGAATCAGGTCCTCCAATCGGGATTCTAACTCGAGGCTCAATTGCCACCGCAGCAGGATTGTAGTGGTCCCGCATCATAGGACGCTGTGGTGGGTGCACGAAGTTTTGGAAGAGGTCATTGAGTCGCTGGAGCTGGTGTTCCAGATTATTTTCTTCCTCAACTGGCTGAGCCATGATGGGGGAAGAAGAAGAACTTGGTTCTGAATCAGAAGAGAGAATAATGTGAGGGTGTTGCTGCACAAACACGGGCGTCGAGGCTTGGCCTTGACGAGAGTGAATTTCTAAAGGAGGTCTTAAGGGTGGTCTTAGAGACCTCCTTCCGTACATGCACAGTTGGGAGAGGTAAGTTTAGAAGGTGATGGACCCAATCAAGACACCCAAAAATGTGTTGGGTGACTATAGAGGTGCGGGGCAGATGGACCCCTTGATCAGAAAGATCGTCCACCTGAGAATTACCTGGGCAGCCAGAGAGGGAGAGTCCCGCGAAGACCCCTACACGGTAGAGCGTCCCCACGGGTTACAGGGTTTCCCCCACCCGACCTCTCTTGTCACTGCGGTTCCAGGTAGACCAGAATGGGGATCTTGACCTCTTAAGTCTACCAATTTTAAGATCAGGGTGTTTAAGGTTTCACTTGAACTTTAGTCTTTTTAGGTGCAAAGAGTGACCTAATTTAAGGTTGGTTAACCCAAGGGGTCAACTTTACCTATTGTTTTCTTTAAGAGCTTTTAGGTCCTGTCTTTTAGGGTTCAAGTGTTTAGAGAGAGCCAATTGTTTAGGATTTTTCTTGTATAGGTATTTTCAGACAAGGGCTTGGGCACACTTCATTTGGTTTTCTCAATTCTTGAGTTAAGTAGTGTGTCTCTAAATCCCTAGTGTTGGATCCTAGGTTGGCTCTACTTGGTCCAGTTAATTCTTTGTTGGGTAATTAGGGCTCAAGCAAGAATGTGTTAGCCCTTAAATACCCTTGATAGTGTGCAGAAATAATGAGTTGAAAACATGCAACTTTTATGGTTACTAAATATGGAAGACAGGTTAGCCCTATATTGCTTGTTCTTTTCTTTTCTTTCTCTTTAGAGTGTAGGGGTTAATAGTGAGAGAAAAGATTTACCTGTCTTCGGAGTGGTTGTCGTGTGGTTGCTTGTCTTCTTGAGTTCCTGTAGCTGCATAAAAGAGAGGAGATTATCAGAAATTAAAAGATACAGGAATGTTTACCTCTAGAATAGCCGTTGCTCCCCGGCAACGGCGCCAAAATGATGGAACGTCGGTTTTCGTTGTTAATTCGTTGTAGTAAAGCCGGTTGTTACCAACGTTTCATATAAAAATTTTTTACTCGGAAAAATAAAAGAGTTCCCGAGGTCGAACTCAGGGAGCAAGTTGTATTCTAGAGATATACAAATTCTATTACAAAAATAAAGAGAGAGAGAGAGAGATGAAAAATTGGCTTCTGCTTCTTTTCTTCTTTCTTCCTCTTTGTCTTTGGTTCTTCCTGTTCTTCTTCTTCTTCTTCTTTTTCTTCTGCTTTCTTCAGATCTTCCTCTTTCTTTTTGGTTCTTCCTGTTCTTCTTCTTCTTCTTCTTTTTCTTCTGCTTTCTTCAGATTTTCCCCTCGTGCTCTTCTTCTTCTGTTCTTCCTTGTTTCCTTTCTTTCTTTTTCTTCAGATCGTCTTCTTCTTTTCTTGCTTCTTGCTTCTTTTCATTTCTTCTTCTGCAATCGTGGTGCTTCTGCCTTCGGCTACTAAGTCTCCCTTCCTTCTTCTTCAGCCTGCCTTCTGTGTTGCTCTGGCTGCTGGCTGTCCGTCGTCTGGCCCGGTGCTTCGACGACTTAACTGAGCAGTTGCTACAGTGCAGCTGCTTCTTCTTCCGCAGTCCTTCACCTGTGCCTGCACGCTCAAGAGTTCATCAGAAGGCAAAAACCTACTCTACCCCCTTCCCCCGCGTATCTCTCTCTCTCTGAAATCACTCTTCGGAAGCTCTCCCAGAGCGCTATCGGGTAATCGGGTTCGGGTCAGGCCCGGGTCCAGGCCCACCGGCGTGCGTGGTGGGCGAGGAGTGCAGGTCAGTCTAATCGGGTCGGGCCAGGTCCGCGGAGCGTGGTCACGGACGAGGCCGAGTCGGGTCGGGTCGGGTGAGAGGGACCTCACCCCGTGGTAACTGAGGCAAACAGCATACGGCAGTTTTTCAATTTATGTGTCCGCGCGCCTTTGAGAGATTCCGAGGTGGGACTAAATGTCCCACCCCAATTCTCTTACGCCTGCAGCAGGGATGGTGCTCCCAATTGCATCGGCTGTTGAGGCGTACAGCTCCAATCGAGGGCCAGGGTGTGTGCGTGAGACTCTTCCGCGCTGGCCGTGGCTATTCAATCTGGGATATCTCGGCTTGGAGCAACCTCGAGCAGGCTTCGAGCTTCCTCGCCAATGGCGGCCAAGGCCTGGAACCTGAAACCAATGGCACGGCCTCTCGGCCAAATCAGACAGGCGGAGGACCTTCGCCGTGGCACGGCGAAGGTGGTCAGGGGGTCTGCAGGGGGTGTGATGGAGCTGTTAGGTCGTCCTAGGTCAGACTGTGAGCGAGGGAGTGGGTGTGTTCGGTGGGTCTGCAGAGGGTGTTTGGTGGGAAGTGGAGGGGCGGAAGAGGATCAGGGTGAGGAGGCGGAAGTTCTGCGGTGGTCGGCGAGCCGTGTGGGTCGCTGAGGTGATGGGAGCGGCTCGCCGGAGGGTGGTCGGAGGCGGAGAGGATGAGGGTGAACAGGGTCGGTAGAGGGCTTAATTGACTAAATCGAAAGCGGGGAAAGAAAGAGGAGGAGAAGGGGAGTAAGTCTAACTTAACTGCAGGGACGAAGGGGGAGGAACAGGGCGACAGTCGTATCGACTGTCGCCGGAGAAGATGATGCTCAGGGAGAGGGGCGGCGGCGAGCAGAAGGCTGGAGAGGCGCCAGCTGGGTGCGGCGTGGCGCGGGAAGAGCAGGGGAGGAGGTCTCTGCTGCTGGTAGTGCGGCAGAGCGAAGAGGTGGAGGGAGAGGAAGTCGCCGGAGCTGGTGAGCGTCTGCCGGAGAAAGAAGAGACGAAAGCTGGGGGTTTTCTCCGTCAGATCCAGGCTGCCTTGGTCGGTGGAGCGGCGGGGGGTATTTATAGGGTTGTAGCAGGGAGGAAGGCGGAGGGAGACGACGTGTCTCCCTCGCCGGAGCATGGTCGGAATTCGAACCCATACCGTCCGTGCGTTCGCACGGCCGGTATGGGGGGCTACAGTGACCATGGGGGTGCTCCTGCGACGGCTGACGACGCAGGGCACCCCCGGTACACTTGCCAGGTCCTCCACCTCACCCTGCGCGGCGCCATGCTCCGCGCAAGGTCGCCGGAGCATGGTGCTGGCAGGGTTTTGCAGGAGGGACCTGTTTGCAAAGAACGAAGGAGAGTTAGGGGCCTAAATGCGAGGGTTCAAAAGTTGAGGGCCAAAGAGTAAATATATGAGGACCAAAGTGTAAATTCGGTCAAGGAGGTTTCTTCTTAGGCTCAAGTTTTTATACATGACTAATTAGGACCTAAGGAATCTGATGGTGAATTTTATTTTCATATTAAACCTTGTTTGACCGGTCAATTTGCGCAAAAACCCAAATTAAGTTATTAATTGGGCATGGTTCTCAATGTAGGTCAAAATGGGTTCTAAAGGCCAAATTGAAGGTTCTAAACCCTAGAGATTATTTTTCTATGAATTTTAGAGGGTTTATTCTATTTTTACTTTGCCTCGAACCTTGTGAATTGAAGTGGGTTGTTTTAGGGTTACAGATTATCATTTGGTTCCTTGGAAGTGCTGTAGCCCTTGCTAGATCATCTCATCCCACTTTTATTCTTATTAAGCTGTTTTGACCTGTGTTTGGGCCCAGAATTACCCTGTATGCAGATTATACTGGTAAAATTGCACTTTTACCCCTTGTGACTGGTTTTCTTCTCAAACTCAGAATTCTCTGAGTTAAGCCTTTCCTTGAGATATATAGGAGCTTTTATCCTTTGTATTGGGTCAAAATGAGCTAGTTATGGCTCATGATGAGGTTCTCATCAGTGGGCGAGGAGTGCAGGTCAGTCTTAAGTCGGGTCGGGTCGGGTCAGGTCCGCGGGGCGTGAGCGCGGACGAGACCGGGTAACCGGGCGGGTGAAGGGGACCTCACCCCGTGTGCTGAGGCAGTAAGCTTCCAGCACTTTTGCATCTTATATCGCTGCGACTCTTCAGGCTTTTCCGAGGTGGGACTAAATGTCCCACCTCAATTGCGCGCCCGCAGCGGGGAAATCAGCGGGAGATTGCGGCGTCACGCGAAGCCTTCTGCCTTAGCTGCGAGCCTGGTGTTTTGTCGAAACGCCTCGCAAGGCCTGGGAGTTGAATCTGGGCGTGGCGCTGAGCGTGGCGCGCCTGTAGCTGCAGGCGGAAGCAGTTCCTCCTGCACGGCAATGGCGGCGGAGGTCGGGTGGCCTGTTCACAAGAAAACGGCCTCTCGGTCTAATCAGAAAGTGCCAGGAGCTTCGCCAAGGTGCGGCGAAGCTCGTGTGGGTGGTGGCGAGGCGCGGGGCGGCGTGCAAGGGCTGCCCTAGGTCGGACTGTGGGTCGGAGGATGGGTTTGTTGGGGGAAGCATTACGGAGGTGTGGAGTGGCAGTGAGGGGGTGGGGGGTGCTCAGTGTGATGAGGCGGAGGTTCGGTGAGGGTCGGCGAGGTGTGTGAGGCTGTGGAGCGATGGGAGCATCTCGCCGGAGGGTGGCCGGAGACGAAGGGGGTGACGATGGTCAGGGTCGGTCGAGGGCTTAATTGAATAAATTGAAAGCGGGGAAAGAAAGAGGAGAAGACGGGGGGTAGTTCTAGCTTACTTGCAGGGACGAAGGGGGAGGACAGGGCGACAGTCGTATCGACTGTCGCCGGAGAAGACGATGCTCAGGGAAAGGGGTGGCGGCGAGTAGAGAGCCGGAGAGGCGCCAGCTGGGTGCGGCGTGGCGCGGGAAGAGCAGGGGAGGAAGTCTCTGCTGCTGGTATTGCGGCAGAGCGAAGAGGTGGAGGGGGAGGAAACCGCCGGAGCTGGTGAGCGTCTGCCGGAGGGAGAAGAGAGGAAAGTTGGGGATTTTCTCCGTCAGATCCAGGCTGCCCCGGTCGGTGGAGCAACGGGGGGTATTTATAGGGATCAAACAGGGAGGAAGGCGGAGGGAGACGACGTGTCTCCCTCGCCGGAGGATGGCCGGAAACAAGAACCCATACCGTCCGTGCGTTCGCACGGCCGGTATGGTGGGTTACAACGACCAGGGGGTGTCCCTGCGACGGCTGACGACGCAGGGCACCCCCGGTTTACTTGCCAGGTCCCCCACCTCACCCTGCGCGGCGCCATGCTCCGCGCAAGGTCGCCGGAGCATGGTGCTGGCAGGTTTTGCAGGGGGGACCTGATCGCAAAGAACGAAGGAGAGTTAGGGGTCAAAATGCGAGGGTTCAAAAGTTGAGGGCCAAAGAGTAAATATATGAGGACCAAAGTGTAAAGTCGGTCAAGGAGGTTTCTTCTTAGGCTCAAGTTTTTATACATGACTAATTAGGACCTAAGGAATCTGATGGTGAATTTCATTTCTATATTAAACCTTGTTTGACCAGTCAATTTACGCAAAAACCCAAATTAAGTTATTAATTGGGCATGGTTCTCAATGTAGGTCAAAATGGGTTCTGAAGGCCAAATTGAAGGTTCTAAACCCTAGAGATTATTTTTCTATGAATTTTAGAGGGTTTATTCTATTTTTACTTTGCCTCGAACCTTGTGAATTGAAGTGGGTTGTTTTAGGGTTACAGATTATCATTTAGTTTCTTGGAATTGCTGTAGCCCTTGCTAGATCATCTCATCCCACTTTTATTCTTATTAAGCTGCTTTGACCTATGTTTGGGCCCTGAATTACCCTGTATGCAGATTATACTGGTAAAATTGCATTTTTACCCCTTATGACTTGTTTTCTTCTTAAACTCAGAATTCTCTGAGTTAAGCCTTTCCTTGAGATATGTAGGAGCTTTTATCCTTTGTATTAGGTCAAAATGAGCTAGTTATGGCTCATGATGAGGTTCTCATCATACCCCCATGCCTAGCTTTTGCTAGTCCCTTAGCAAAAACTTAAGGTTTCAACCCTTGTTCTAGACCATGAAGTTTTTAATAGTTTTAGATAAGTGCCTTTTTTATTTGAGCATAGATTAGGTTAGAATGCTGACCATAGGCCTAAAAGGTACTCTAGTACCAATCAAGATCCAAATCTGTCTAGCCTTAGCCTCAGTCTTTAGCAAAGGTTTTTAAGGTCCACAAGAACTAACCTAAGGTTTATTGGACTTCGTGGTTAAAGCACCCGTGCTTGAAATGATTTTAGCCCTGGCTCAGTTCGCAGTGCGTTTTGTAAGAGAGAGATAGAAAGTTTTTCTGTTTGGAGAGTTTTCTCTCTCTTTTTCTTTTTAGTTCTAGCCTAGGATTGGCTTTTCAACACGGTCTGTATCAGATTCCTTGCTCCCATCATCAATCCTCAAGGGTTCCTGGCGATCGATGCTTCGAGATAGCACCGCCCATGGCAACCCCCGGAACCCTGGCTATTGAGATTTCGAGATAATCCCATCCATGGTGTTCCGTGGCCGAATCCAGACCCTGGCAATTGACACTTCGAGATAATGCCATCCGTGGAATCTGAACCAGTAGAGTGCTTACATGCCCCCAGTAGGATATGTAAATATCCTAAGAGACAAGCACCGAGGAGATGATATTTTGTTACGCATCTTCGAGGGGATTTCCCGCCTCTCCGCGCTGGGAACTCGTCCAAATCAACTTGTGTTGATCGGCCGCTCCTATTCTAGGTGTTCTTTTCAGAATTTTGCGATGCTTCTGCGTGATTTTGATTTTTACGCTTACTGAACCAGGCTGTGTGTGAGGTTAGGGTGCTTAGGTTACTGAGTCCCGTAAACCAAAAATTAGTTAACGAGGCCAAATACTCCCTAAGCCTTAGACCTAATACTTCAGCTTTTCATTTTCCTCAACCTCTTGAGGAGTGTCCAGATCTTAATGGGTACTAAGAGTCTATTCAAGAATGCCTAAGGTTTGCATTCTTTACTAATCTCATTGTGCACTTTTCTTGAATGAGGTCTAGAACTTAGGTTAATTCCTTAGTTCCTTACTAATGACTATCACTTTTTCTCATAATTTTGTGCTCCTTTTTCATTTTGTTTCTTTTCTCCTTCACAAAATTTCCTTCTCCTCTTTTCCTCTTATTCTTTTTCGAAAATTTTTTAATTTTTATGGTGTTTTTGGCATATGTGAATTTTTTTGTTTGAAACCTTTTCTTACAAGTTTTGCACTTTCATACCCCCCCATGCCTAAGATTTGCAATGTCCTCATTGTAACCTAGGGGGTCTTAGTTCATTCCTTAAGACAGAAATTTGGATGAGTGGATGGGTCGAGTTGAATTTTTGCGGACGATTTCAAATCCCAGATGCAAGCATCTGAGTTGGGGTCGGCTGTCTACAAGGGTGAACTTCGAGTGCTAAAAGGTGTCAGAACAAGTTTCAGGTTTTCAAAGAGAATGATGGGCTGCCTCCCGTTAAGCGCTGAGTTTTATGCCTTCAGCCTAGCGGGAAATGCGATGGAGAGGGGATGGTCAAATCAGCGGAGTTTTGTAAGACAAGCACCTTGATTAAGAGCCTGGTTGGTCCAACCAGGTGCTTGTTCAGATCAACAGGCTGATGATGCAGCCCAAACCCAATCAATCTGGTGGGTTGATAGATGTGGATAAAAAGGTGTGGAACCCACCATATACTATGAAGCTCAGATAGATGTGGAAGTGTAAACGCAGGGTTTGGCTGAGTCGAATCAGCCTGGTCAAAGTAGGGACTCGTAGAATAATCAGTGGTTGATGCAGGAACCCTACAGGGGTGATCAGAGAATGATAGAGCATGGTATGTAGTCTGATCAATGTTCGAAACCCGATGTGGAAATGCAATCGGCTCGGTGAGAGGTGAATCTGAATAGAAATTGAGTGCGGTTGCGGGTCAGGGTTTGGGAGAGGTTTTGATCCGTTCTGTGTGTGCGGACGAGGTGGCCATTGTGTACGAGGGCTCTTCTAGAAATAGATGATAGGTGGTTTTCTGTAGAGAGTCCTCTGGGTAACTATCAAATGCCGGAAGAGTGTCTGTAGGATGAAAGGAATCGGATTCGAGAAAAAATTTGGATTCTTGGTTGTAATCACTCTTGGCATTTGCTGTTTTTGGTTCCTGAGGATCGAAAAGGAATGATTCTGTGTTATCAGTGATCTCGGGAATCAGGACCTCAGAGTCGGAGTCAGAGTCATGTGAATTGAGGTCGTAGATAGGCCTGGCGTGTTCAGGAAGGGGAATCTCTCCGCAATTATAGTCAGATCTGAAATTGTCGGAGAGTTGGCGAAAATGATCATGAATTCCATCACAGCAAAAATCATCAGATGTGGAATCAGCAGCCTGATTGGGGTCTAGCCTATATGTGAATTCTGGGCTCGAAAAGGTATTCTGTCTAGGCTCAAGCTCCAAGCTGGTAGGATAGACCCAATTAAAATCCAACTCGTCCAACTCCTCAGTCTCTGTATCATAAATTGGCATGTTCTCTGGAAAATCGATCAGATTTTCTGAAGATGTTGGAGAGGGATATTCATCAAATAGAGGCCCGGAATCATATTCTGTAAAATTTTGATCTTTCTCATAAGGGGCCTCATAATCTTCCCAATAAGTTTCAGATCTAGGTTCTAGGCTTAGGATGTGGGTAGAATTATTAGAACCTAGGTCCGAATATCCTTCGAGGGCCACCTTATCAAAATAAGGGGCGGAATTTATACCCTCAGAAGGTTCAGTTCTGATCTCATTATTGCAGGAGTTTTGAAATTCTAGGCTTGACAATTCATGGTCTAAGTTTGGCTCATCATTGTGTTCTCCTGCAATATCCCAACCTAATTCAACATTGTCTTCTATCTGGGTTGGGATTTTACAACCACTTTGTGCCTCAATCCCGAGATCTGGGAAACTGGATTGTTCCTTAATACTGTTCCAAGATGGTTCATCCTCTGTTTCTGGTATATACGGGTATTTCTGGTTGATAATTTGTTCTACTGATTTCATCATTTCTACCCGTTTCATAAGGGCATCTTGGTGTTGTTCCCAAAGTACAGGATTTGTCAAGCATTGAAGGTATTCAGATTGGTGTAATTTTTCCATCTCAATGTATCCTGTCATGAGCATATCTCGGGTTGATCCTTTTGAAATTTCAGTCAATAGAATTTGGGCACAGTTTATGATGAAAGCTGTGGTTGTTGGAACATCAACCTGAATGTTTCCTATTGGTGTTGAGGGTTTAAATTTGATTTCATAGATTTCAAGGGCATCCTCAATCATCTTATCTTTCATGGATCTCAGATATTCAGGTTTTTTACATTGTAGTCTTGCTAGGTAATTAGGCTGCATCTTCGAATCAGGTGGTGGAATCAAGATAGAATCAGAAGTTTGAATTAATGGAAGAAGGGGACTTTGTTCAGAATCAGAGGAAAGAGGGGCTATGTGAATGATTTCTGCAAAAACAAGGGAGCCAAGGCTTAGCCTCGGGGAGAGTGAATTTCTATAGGAAGTTTCAAGGACCTCTTGCAAAGTACTGAAGGACTGGATGAGATAAGCAGGTGCTGGACCCAATCAAGACACCCAAAAATTGTTGGGTGACTATAGAGGTGCGGGGCAGATGGACCCCTTGATCAGAAAGATCGTCCACCTGAGAATTACCTGGGTAGCCAGAGAGGGAGAGTCCCGCAAAGACCCCTACACGGTAGAGTGTCCCCACGGGTTACAGGGTTTCCCCCACCCGACCTCTCTTGTCACTGCGGTTCCAGGTAGACCAGAATGGGGATCTTGACCTCTTAAGTCTACCAATTTTAAGATCAGGGTGCTTAAGGTTTCACTTGAACTTTAGTCTTTTAAGTGCAAAGAGTGACCTAATTTAAGGTTGGTTGACCCAAGGGGTCAACTTTACCTCTTGTTTTCTTTTAGAGCTTTTAGGTCTTGTCTTTTAGGGTTCAAGTGTTTAGAGAGCCAATTGTTTTAGGTTTTCTTTGAATAGGTATTTTCAATCAATGGTTTAGGCACACTTCTTTTGGATTTTCTCTATTCTTGATTTAAGTAGTGTGTCTCTAAAACCCTAATGTTGAATCTTATGTTGGCTCTACTTGGTCCAGTTAGTTCTTTGTTGGGTAATTAGGGCTCAAGCAAGAATGTGTTAGCCCTTAAATACCCTTAATAGTGTGCAGGACTAATGAGTTGAAAACATGCAACTCTTTATGGTTACTAAGTATGGAAGACAGGTTAGCCCTATATTGCTTGTTCTTTTCTTTTCTTCCTCTTTAGAGTTTAGGGGTTAATAGCGAGAGGAAAAATTTACCTGTCCTCGGAGTGGTTGTCGTGCGGTTGCTTGTCTTCTTGATTTCCTGTAGCTGCACAAAAGAGAGGAGATTATCAGAAATTAAAAAGAAACAGGAATGTTTACCTCTAGAATAGCCGTTTCTCCCCGGCAGCGGCGCCAAAATGGTTGAAGAGGTTGGGACAACCGGGTTTTATTGTTATAACGTTGTAGTATAGCCAGTTATTACCAACATTTCAAATATATAAATTTTTTACTCGGAAAATAAAGAGTTCCCGAGGTCGAACTCAGGGAGCAAGTTGTATTCTAGAGATATACATGTTTCTTTTACAAAAAAATAAAGAAAGAGAGAGGGAAAGAATTTGTTGTTCTCTTTGTTTTCTCCTCGTGATGTTCTTCTTCCTTTCTTTCTTCAGATCTCCTTCTTCTTCTTTGTTCTGCAGAGGTGATGCTCCTCTTTCTTCCTTTCTTCAGATCTCCTTCTTCTTCTTTGTTCTGCAGAGGTGATGCTCCTCTTTCTTCTTTCTTTAGATCTCCTTCTTCTTCTTCGTTTTTCTTCTTTCAGTTCTTCCCTTGTTCTTTTGTGTTCTCCTCTGCTTCGCCTTCTTCTGTTGTTCTACAGATCTTCTTCCGTCTTTCTTCTTTTCTTTTTCAGCCAGGGACGTCACCCCTCCTTCTTTCTTCTTTTCCCTTCAGGCCGTCGTCTGATTTCCAAATCAGACGACTTAAACTGCCTGTGCTACAGTGTCTCCCTCAGCTTCCTTCTTCTTCCGCGGTTCTTCTTCTTCACCTGTGCCTGCACACTTCAGAGCTTACGTCAGAGAACAAAACCTACTCTACCCTCTCCCCCCCGCGTCTCTCTCTCTCTGAAACCACTCTTGGGAAAGCTCTCCCAGAGCTGCCGGGTAATCGGGTACGGGTCGTGCCCGGGTCCAGGCCCACCGGCGTGCGTGGTGGGCGAGGAGTGCAGGTCAGTCTTAAGTCGGGTCGGGTCGGGTCAGGTCCGCGGGGCGTGAGCGCGGACGAGACCGGGTAACCGGGCGGGTGAAGGGGACCTCACCCCGTGTGCTGAGGCAGTAAGCTTCCAGCACTTTTGCATCTTATATCGCTGCGACTCTTCAGGCTTTTCCGAGGTGGGACTAAATGTCCCACCTCAATTGCGCGCCCGCAGCGGGGAAATCAGCGGGAGATTGCGGCGTCACGCGAAGCCTTCTGCCTTAGCTGCGAGCTTGGTGTTTTGTCGAAACGCCTCGCAAGGCCTGGGAGTTGAATCTGGGCGTGGCGCTGAGCGTGGCGCGCCTGTAGCTGCAGGCGGAAGCAGTTCCTCCTGCACGGCAATGGCGGCGGAGGTCGGGTGGCCTGTTCACAAGAAAACGGCCTCTCGGCCTAATCAGAAAGTGCCAGGAGCTTCGCCAAGGTGCGGCGAAGCTCGTGTGGGTGGTGGCGAGGCGCGGGGCGGCGTGCAAGGGCTGCCCTAGGTCGGACTGTGGGTCGGAGGATGGGTTTGTTGGGGGAAGCGTTACGGAGGTGTGGAGTGGCAGTGAGGGGGTGGGGGGTGCTCAGTGTGATGAGGCGGAGGTTCGGTGAGGGTCGGCGAGGTGTGTGAGGCTGTGGAGCGATGGGAGCATCTCGCCGGAGGGTGGCCGGAGACGAAGGGGGTGACGATGGTCAGGGTCGGTCGAGGGCTTAATTGAATAAATTGAAAGCGGGGAAAGAAAGAGGAGAAGACGGGGGGTAGTTCTAGCTTACTTGCAGGGACGAAGGGGGAGGACAGGGCGACAGTCGTATCGACTGTCGCCGGAGAAGACGATGCTCAGGGAAAGGGGCGGCGGCGAGCAGAGAGCCGGAGAGGCGCCAGCTGGGTGCGGCGTGGCGCGGGAAGAGCAGGGGAGGAAGTCTCTGCTGCTGGTATTGCGGCAGAGCGAAGAGGTGGAGGGGGAGGAAACCGCCGGAGCTGGTGAGCGTCTGCCGGAGGGAGAAGAGAGGAAAGTTGGGGATTTTCTCCGTCAGATCCAGGCTGCCCCGGTCGGTGGAGCAACGGGGGGTATTTATAGGGATCAAACAGGGAGGAAGGCGGAGGGAGACGACGTGTCTCCCTCGCCGGAGGATGGCCGGAAACAAGAACCCATACCGTCCGTGCGTTCGCACGGCCGGTATGGTGGGTTACAACGACCAGGGGGGTGTCCCTGCGACGGCTGACGACGCAGGGCACCCCCGGTTTACTTGCCAGGTCCCCCACCTCACCCTGCGCGGCGCCATGCTCCGCGCAAGGTCGCCGGAGCATGGTGCTGGCAGGTTTTGCAGGGGGGACCTGATTGCAAAGAACGAAGGAGAGTTAGGGGTCAAAATGCGAGGGTTCAAAAGTTGAGGGCCAAAGAGTAAATATATGAGGACCAAAGTGTAAAGTCGGTCAAGGAGGTTTCTTCTTAGGCTCAAGTTTTTATACATGACTAATTAGGACCTAAGGAATCTGATGGTGAATTTCATTTCTATATTAAACCTTGTTTGACCGGTCAATTTACGCAAAAACCCAAATTAAGTTATTAATTGGGCATGGTTCTCAATGTAGGTCAAAATGGGTTCTGAAGGCCAAATTGAAGGTTCTAAACCCTAGAGATTATTTTTATATGAATTTTAGAGGGTTTATTCTATTTTTACTTTGCCTCGAACCTTGTGAATTGAAGTGGGTTGTTTTAGGGTTACAGATTATCATTTAGTTTCTTGGAATTGCTGTAGCCCTTGCTAGATCATCTCATCCCACTTTTATTCTTATTAAGCTGCTTTGACCTATGTTTGGGCCCTGAATTACCCTGTATGCAGATTATACTGGTAAAATTACATTTTTACCCCTTATGACTTGTTTTCTTCTTAAACTCAGAATTCTCTGAGTTAAGCCTTTCCTTGAGATATGTAGGAGCTTTTATCCTTTGTATTAGGTCAAAATGAGCTAGTTATGGCTCATGATGAGGTTCTCATCAATATACCACCATTTCAGGATCAGCTGAGGCCCCTCTACGATTTCTATAATCCCTCCGCTATTAGAGTCGAGCCGCACCTTAGGATCCTCGAAGGGGGAGATGATTTTGAGCTGAAACCGAATGTCTTAAGTCTGATCCAGAGCCACTTTCATGGAAGCTCAAATGATGACCCCTTTCAACACCTAGAGGATCTCGACCGCACAGGACGAACTGTGAAACCTAGGAACATTAGCCTTGATATTGTTCTAATCAAGATGTTTCCCTTCTCATTAAGAGACAAGGCTTCTCATTGGCTTAAAACCATAGGTAGACCCATCACCACCTGGGAAGAATTGAGGCATGCATTTTTAAAGAAATTCTTCCCCATCAGAAAGACCGATGCCCTCAGAAGAGCTATTACTACCTTTACACTCCAGGGTAGGGAACAGTATCATGAGGCGTGGGAAAGATTTAATGAACTCTTTAGGAAATGACCACACCACGAAGTACCAAGGTGGCAATTGGACCAGATTTTCTACCATGGTCTGGACAGCAACCTACGAAACTTCGTCGATGCCTCATGCGGGGGGGAATTTCCTGAACAAGGACGAAGGGAGCGCATTTGAGCTCTTTGAGTCTATGAGTGAGAATTCACTCAACAATGCCTCCATGACCCAGTTTAACAGGTCCAGTCAACCCTGTGGTGGGATTTATGAGGTACAAGCAAATTCTGGAATGGTTGACATGGACATCATTGCCAAGAAACTAGATCGAGTGGAATTGGTGGACAAAAAGATTGATGCACTCCTGAACCAGACCAAGAACCCCTTACAGACTTTCTCGTTAGCAAAGGGAGCGCATAATGTTGACCTGGTCCAGCCCTTAACCCAACTTAACCTGGAACAACCCCTGACCATGTTCCAGGGAGGGACCTTTGCTCCCTCAACCCTTGATTACTCTCTTCCCTCTCCATCGACATCGACTATCCTTGAAGATGTGCAAGCTGTCCAAGGTTATGCGAAACCTAACCCTTTCTCCAACACTTAAAACACTGGCTGGCGTAACCACCACAACTTTGGTTGGACAAACCAGAAACCACCGCAATTCCAAAACCAGCCCAGGCCAAACCAGTAGCCACACTTGTCCCCTGTCAACAAGGACCACCAGTTAGACCCCAATATAATCAGAATAGGGCGGCCCATCCCCCACAAAATCAAATGGACACCATAATAAAAATGATGGCTGACATGAATCAGAAACATCAGGAGGAAATGGCCTTGGTAAAGGGGCAGTTAAGCCAACTCTTGGACTGTAAGCAACACGGATCCCTACCTTCCTAGCCACAACCGAACCTGCGAAACATAATTAACAGAGGCCCCAATTCACAAGGGTTCCAAGGCAATCCTGGCCATGCTCACATGGTCCAGCCAGCCCCACAAACACCCCCTGGGTTTGGTGCTTCTTCATCCTCGCCTTCTCAAGGATCAACCCAGGGCCCCAATGCCTCTGCGAATGCAGTGACCTTGAGAAGCAGCGCCAAAACCCAGGACCCAAAATGGCTGACTCTCCCGGAGACTTCACCTGCTGAAATACCCGACTCAGAAGAGGCACCAACCAAGGACCCAGAAATAGAACCAATCCACATTCAGACACCCTACCCTGAGGCCGTGGAAACAATCAAGAAAAAGAAGAATGTTGTGGAAATTGAGGAGCTGTTGGAAATCTTTAAGCAAGTATAGATTAATATTCCGCTCCTTGAAGCCGTCAAGCACATCTCGGCTTACGCCAAGTTTCTAAAGGATGCTTGTACACCCAAACGTAAGCCGAGACCTCAAGCATCTAGGAAGGTTTTGCTCTCTGAACAAGCAAGTTCTGTAATATCAAGCAACTTTCCACTCAAGCGAACTGACCCAGGAGCGCCCCTGATTTCCTGCAATATCGGGGACATGACATTTGATAGAGCTCTCCTGGACTTAGGTGCTTCTATCAATCTGATTCCAACAACCCTGTACCACCAATTTGGTTTTGGAGAGTTGATGCCAACCCCTATCACCATCCAGCTGGCTAATAGATCAGTGAAAACCCCGAAGGGGGTTGTCAAGGACGTGATTGTACGGGTCAAGGACTTCTATTTCCCAGTCGACATTTTGGTGCTCGACATGGAAGTCCCTGAAAAATTACAGAATGCACCCCTAATCTTAGGCAGACCTTTCTTAGCTACGGCTAAGGCAAACATTGATTGTGACACGGGATGTATGGAAATCACCTTCGGGGATAGGAAAATGCAATTGGATATCTTTCGGGTGACAAAGTCTTTTGATTGTGATTGCGTTGACGAACATGATCTCATGGAAACTCTGATCGAGGAATGCCTCACCCTCAGTTCTGTATCAGACCACCAAACCTGTAATGACTGTTCTGACCCAACACTACCCGTGGACCTTTATAAGGCTGAGTACCATCACACAACACCATTTGAGGAGATCGATGTTGATCAACTCCTGCCCTTTCCCTTCGCATTGACTGTGGTTCCACCCGCACCTGAACTTAAGCCATTGCCTGAGAATCTCAAGTATGTCTTCTTGGGACCTGACCAGACCTTCCCAGTGATTATTAATTCTTATCTAACCAAGGATCAGGAACTCAGATTGACTGCGACCCTTTCAGAACATCGGGCCGCCATTGGTTGGACCATTTCTGACTTAAAAGGAATTAGCCCCACCTATTGCACCCATAAGATTTACCTGGAAGACGGGGCACGACCCTCCCGCCAGATGCAGAGACATTTAAACCCAAACATGCAGGAGGTCGTTAAGAAAGAAATTATCAAGTGGCTTGACGCCGACATAATCTATCCTATCTCTGATAGCCCCTGGGTGAACCCCACTCAAGTGGTTCCCAAGAAAGCTGGGCTCACCGTTCTTACCAATGATCATGGCGAATCCATCCCCACCCACACCACCAACGCATGGCAGGTGTGTATTGATTATAGGAAGCTCAACAAAGCCACTGAGAAGGATCATTTCCCCTTGCCATTCATTAACCAAATCCTTGAAAGATTGGCAGGGCAGAAGTATTTTTGATTCCTGGATGGATATTCAGGACATAACCAAGTTGCAATTGCTCTGGAGGATCAAGAAAAGACCACATTCACTTGCCTGTATGGCACGTTTGCATTTTGTCGAATGCCATTCGGGTTATGCAACGCACCTGCGACCTTCCAGCGTTGCATGCTAGCCATTTTTTCAGAAATGGTGGGTGAATACTTAGAGGTCTTTATGGATGATTTCTCTGTATTCGGGAATTCATTCGACCATTGTCTGAGCAACTTGGAGAGAATCCTGAAACAATGTATCAAGGTTAATCTGGTGTTAAGTTGGGAAAAGAGCCATTTTATGGTTCAAGAAGGAATTGTCCTCGGTCACATCGTATCGCATAGGGGCATCGAGGTAGATTCGGCTAAGGTTGATCTAATTTCCAAACTTCCTCCACCTACCTCGGTCCGACAGATTCGCTCATTCCTAGGACATGTTGGCTTCTACCGAAGGTTCATTAAAGACTTTTCCAAGCTTTCCAAACCCTTGACCGACCTTCTAGCCAATGACTCCATATTCCACATGTCTTCTAATTACATCCGGGCTTATCACACCCTCCGGGACGTAGTCTCCACCGCACCTGTACTTCAACCCCCAGACTGGTCCCAGGACTTTGAGATTATGTGTGATGCATCAGATTTTGCCATAGGCGTAGTCCTGGGACAAAGGCAAGATAAGAAGCCTGTGGTGATCTACTATGCGAGCAAAACGTTGGACGAGGCCCCACGAAATTATACGGTCACAGAGAACGAGTTGCTTACTGTAGTCTTTGGACTTGAAAAGTTCCAATCGTACTTGCTGGGATCCCACGTGATGATTTACACTAACCATTCAGCCATCCGACACCTGTTGGCCAAGAAGGATGCAAAGCCAAGGCTCATCAGATGGATCCTACTTTTGCAAGAATTTGACCTGGAAATCCGAGACAAGGCTAGATCAAAGAATGTTGTGGCTGACCACTTGTCTAGACTTCCTCCAGACCACATTGGACTCTCCCTACCTCTATCTGACACCTTCCCTAATGAACACATTCTGGCTGTGCAAGACAAGAGAATGCCATGGTATGCTGACTACGTCAACTACCCAGTTGTAGGACAAACCCCGCACAGTTGGTCCAGACAGCAACGAGACAGGTTCCTGGCTGAGGCCAAGCACTATTTCTGGGATGATCCCATGCTGTTTCGCCTCTGTGCTAACCAGATCATCAGGAGGTGTATCCCCGAAGACTAAGTTCGGAGTGTGCTTTCCTTCTATCATGACCAGGCTTGTGGTGGCCACTTCTCTGGAAAGAAAACAGTTGCAAAGGTTTTGCAGTCTGGATTTTACTGGTCGTCCCTATTTAAGGATGCACACAACTTTGCCAAGACTTGCTCACGCTGCCAAATGCTGGAGACCATGACCAAGAAAGATATGATGCCCCTCCAGCCCATTTTGATTGTCGAAATCTTCGACGTTTGGGGTATCGATTTTATGGGCCCCTTCCCACCATCCAACGGCTTCGAGTACATCCTGGTCTCGGTAGACTATGTTTCCAAATGGATTGAAGCTGTCGCCACCCGTCGATGCGATCACAGGACTGTCATGGACTTTGTTAAGAAGAACATCTTTTCCCAGTTTGGAATACCCAAGGCCATGATCAGTGATGGTGGAAGCCATTTTATCCATTCCCAATTCCATGCCCTACTTAGAAAATACAAGGTGAACCATCGCATTGCTACCTAGTATCATCCACAAACAAATGGGCAGACCGAGGTCTCAAATAGACAAATCAAGAACATTTTATAGAAGACTATGAGACCTGATAGGAAAGATTGGTCCACATGACTTTATGATGCCCTGTGGGCATATAGGACCTCTTTCAAGACCCCGATAGGCATGTCGCTTTATCGCCTGGTCTTTGGCAAAGCCTACCATCTTCCTGTCGAATTGGAACACTGGGCTTACTGGGCTATCAAGCAATGTAACATGGATTCCCAGTTGGCCGGTGCACAGAGGACGCTCAAACTATCTGAGCTCGAAGAAATTTGTCAGGACGCTTTTGAAAATAGTCGACTGTATAAGGAGGAAATGAAAGCCATCTACGACCGAGTCATTCATAGAAAAACCTTTGAGCCTAACCAGTAAGTCTGGTTGTTTAACGCCCACCTAAAACTCTTCCTGGGGAAACTCTGGTCGAAATGGACAGGACCATTTCGGGTGGTTAAGCCCTACTCTAATGGGGCGGTTGAAATCACTGATCCTAACACTGGGCACACTTTTACAGTTAATGGTCAAAGATTGAAGCACTTCCTAGCCTAGGTTCCCCCAAAGGAGAGTGTCACCCTCGTTAAGGGATGACATGGAGCACCGCCCAGCAGAAGGCGTTAAACTCAGCACTTCCTAGGAGGCAACCCAGAGGATTCAGACTGATGCGGTATTTTATGTCACTCAGGTACTATCTTTTTAAACCCTTATGCATCCATGTACTCGCCAATGAGGACATTGTCCAACTTAAGCATGGGGGGGTGGTAAATTGCATAATCCTGAGCTCATTTAATTAGTCTGAATAAAATAAAAAAAAATTGAATTTATGAAGAAAACTTAGGCATTAGAAACTTGTCAATAGTGGGAAATAATACAAAAAGAACTTAAACACTTAGACTTTTCAAGCCTTCAGGATTAATCAGCCCTAGTGTCCGTTAAAATATGGATTTAGCTTCGAGTCCTTACAACCTTAAGCTATTCTAATCCACCTACTAAATAAGGTGATAAGTATACGACTTATTAACTCACCCTCTAACTTAGAAAAACTGAGTCTAAGCATCTGCACACATTTTTGCACAGACTCACTTCTCAGAGATTTTGACAGAAATTGGGTAGCTAATGAACTCTCTAGGGTGGTATGGCTGGCAAGTTGTCGTGGGTAACTGCCCATTGGCAGGTTGTCCAGAACCCAGCCACGGGACCATTTCTTCTTCATTTCCTCTAGGTACATTTGAGATCAGGGAAGCCACCTAAGAAAAAAAAAAGGAGAAGAAAAGAAAATAAACCACACTTCACCACACGAGTATGGTTGGCAAGTGATCGTGGGTAATAGCCCATTGGTCGGTTGTCCAAAGCCTAGCTCAATAACTGAACAAAAAGAAACAAAACACTTAAGGAAGAAGCGGGGAAGTAGTACAAGCTGGGGAGATATACACTGGAAAAATCCTTGTGTTGACCCCAATTAAAACAAACATAGGGAGAAAGCTACCAATCGAGCAAATACACCTTCAGGAAAATATATTTCCTCTTCCGGTCACCTAGGGCCATAGAAACCCGAAGTCTGTCTGAATTACCATTAGGTGAGTCTATCACAATCTTTACACCAAGATGCTTAACACTTAGGGTTTTGACCGAGTTATGGGTGGGTTGGGTAGCCGTAAAAGGTTACCAACCACACTGAATTTCGAAAAAAATTCTAAAAATATATATATATATAGATATACATATACATATGTATAGTTATATACATTAAAGCAAGGATTCGGGCGATTCATATTATGGCAGACACCCGGGCACTACTTAGTCTTTGTAGATTAAGATCTTGGTATATTTCCTCCTATTGACAAGTGACGAAGTGTCTAAGCAATTACTTCTTAAATTCTAAAAGAAAATAAAGGCTAGAATAAACCTTGCTAGGGACTAGCAAGGAGTAATCATGGGGGTATGATAACACTACACATCGGGGTGCTAATTCTGTTAAATAGGGCCCATCTTAAGAATAAAAGGCACAGCATAAGTAAAATGGGAGCATTGCATGCATCATATACTAAGATTACTTATAAAACTGTACTAATGGTTATTTGTGTAAGAACTTGTCAAAGCAGGCCTCAGATAAGCAATCGGACCACACGGATGGATTCAGAACGACGAACGGAGTCCAATGGACTCAAGATCTGCCAAATCCGACATCCGGAGCTCCTACAATGGGCCCAAGAATTTCTGATCGTTGATCTAGTGATCAACGACCCTCGTTGCTCCACATCGCCCCCGCTCCACTGCACGCCACTCTTCATTCAGCTGAGATCAAATCTCGACCGTATATCTTTGATTGGACGGCCGAGAACTACGCGCCTGCCCGCAATCGCCGCGACAAAGCATTGGCGTGGCACAACAGTTAGTGCGCATTCCTGCACGCACGCGATGTGGGTTCGAGCCGCACGGTGCGTAAAATTGAAGACGAAGGAGCGTACGGCAAAATTGGGCCGCCCGATCAGTAGCGAGCGACCAAGATCGCGCCACGCGGTGCGCCCTCAGATCGTGAGCACCCATGCGCGCGCGCACGCCGGGCGACGACGCTTGCGCACACGCATGCCCGAGGCGCAATCCGAGCGCATCCAAGAGAAGATCTCAGATCAAACGGCTCTCACATAGCAGCCGCGGATCGGGCGCGAAGAAGAACGACGTAGGCGGTTGACTGGCAGGCTGGAGGGCTACACCGACGCTTTTGGAATGGTTTTAGCAACATCCCGGATGTCGCTAAAGCCCCTTCTTCTTTTAGAAAGCCCTTCTCCCTATTTAAACCCCCTCCAACTACTCATTAAAGGCATTCACTTCCCTTGCAACTACTCTACCCCTCTCCTAGCTAGCTTTAGGCCCTCTTGTAATTGTCGGAGATGATGAGCTCCCGACAGAGCCTCCTCCACCGCCGTGGCTGCCTCGCCGCTCTCCCTCCTCTCTCTCTTCCTCTCTTTTAAGCTTTCCCTTACTTTTGTTTGAGCATGTATTTAATGTTGTAAGCTATGAACTAAAGCTGCATGATTAATGAAGTTACTTTCCGTTCAGTGTTTACTTGATTTCCTGTTTAAGTTGCATGATCAAGCAAAGAAACGACTCTAACCCTAATCTCTCTCACTCTATCTCTCTCTCATTTTTCAAAATCGCACCTTTCGCAAGGAAAACTCCATGCTTTCCGTGACAAGTGATAAGCAAAATCCGATTTTCACGCCTCCCTGAGACTGACACTCGGACTCACCTCCGTTTCTTTACTTTAAAATTGGCGTGGCAAGTGCGACAATAACGACACTTCTTAACACACATGCACAGGTGCACGTCAGTGTCGAATTGAGTCAATTTTCTCGTCGTTAGGCTGCGATCGTCGATCCGAATCCATCCGTGCGGTTAGATTTGTCGTTTGAAGTGCAAATTCATACCATCTTGACCCTTGATCTTCTAAGGTTCCCCGGTCACTATCTGATGCTATAGATGTCTGATTAGGGCGATCTTGGAGTCATTGAACTCTAATCGTCGCCCTGATCATATTTGTATGGTTGGATATTTGATCCGAGGCCCCGATAAAAAGTTTGCCCTGTCCATGAACATAAAAGGAGGCAATTAACCTCCATTTTATTCAAACTACTCTAAATGCAAGATGATGCATGTTATGCAATATTTATAGCATGCAATGCAATCCTATGCTTAAGAAAATGCATAAATAGACATTTTAAGTAGTGTAAACATGTTTACATCATACCCCCATGCCTATCTTTTGCTAGTACCTAGCAAAAACTATATGCTTTTTATAAAAGAATCATGTAGGATTATTTGGGCTTGAGTTATTTTCAAATCACTAAGAAAATGGCTACTTAGGATCTGAACTTTCAATGACACAATAGTGCCCGAGTATCGGCCAAAATGCAGACCACCTTAAGCCCTTGCCTTACTCAAAGAAAATTTTCTTTTTCACTTTTTTTCTCTTTTCTAATTCTTTTGGATTTTCAAGTTTTAGGGTTTAAGAGTGCCTTTCATGGCCATTCAACTCACTCAAGATTTTGATGAGAAACCCTATGTTTCTAAGCATCTTATTGTGAATGTGATAAACTCGTTGACCGACAGTTAAAATAGACTTCGGATTTCTATGCCTCTAGGTGACCTAAAAAAAAAAATTCTGCTTAACGGTGTATCTTTACAACTGGTAGCTTTCTCTCTACTTTTATTTTCTTATGGGGTCAACACAAGGGTGAATCCAGTGTATATCTTCTCGATTTATTCTACTTCTCTGCTTCTTCCTAAGTGTTTTGGGAATTTTTAGTGCATTTATTGAGCTGGGTTCTGGACAACTGATCGATGAGCTGTTACCACCGACAACTTGCCAGCCAGACTCGTGCGGTGAAGTGTGGTTTATTTCTATTTTCTACTTTTCTCCTTTTCTTTTTAATTTTTTTTTTTTTAAGTAGGTGACTTCCCTGGTCTAAGATTTACCTAAAGGCAGCAAAAAGAGAAAGGTCCAGTGACTGGGCTCTAGACAACCTACCTATGGGCTGTTACCCACGATAACTTGCCAGCCATATCACCCTAGAAGGTTCATTAGCTACCTAATTTCCGTTAGAATCGCTGAGCAATGAGTCAGTGCAAAGGTGTGTAGATGCTAAAAACTCAAAGTTCCCTCAAATCAAAGGGTGGGTTGATAAGTCGTATACTTATCACCCAAGCTTATTTACTCCAATTAAAGTAGAATTTAGGTTGGAGAGGACTCGAAAAGCAAATCCACATTTTAGTGGATACACGAGCTGATTAAGTCCAAAGACCTGAAGGGTCTTTGTGTTCAAATCATAATGTAGTATTTCTTAAGATTGAAAATTTTCTTAAACCCAAGTTCTCTTTCCTAATTCCACAATTTTTTAGAGGCATCATGTCTCGATAACTCATGTTGCCCAAGGTCTGGCAACGAGTACATGCCTTATAGTGATCGTATGCATCCTTGAAAATTGTGGGTCAGTAAAAGCCACACTGGAGGACTTTTGATGCGATTTTGTGTCCTGAGAAATGTCCACCACATGCCTGGTCATGGAAAAAGGAGAGTATGTCTTTGATTTCTACTTTCGCGACACACTGTCGAATTATCTGATCAACACCAATGCGGAATAGAAACGGGTCTTCCCATAGGTAATACTTGGCATCGGAACACAATTTGTCCTTCTTGGCCTTCGGCCAATCGGACGAAATCTGATGTGATGCCAGGTAATTCACTATATCTGTGAACCATGGAAGGCCTATATTGATAGTCAGGATGTGCTCATCAGGAAAGTGTTCTGTGATGGGTCGAGAAGGGTCAATTATTTTAGAAGGAAGGCGGGACAAGTGATCAGCTACCACATTTTGCTTTCCCACTTTGTCATGAATCTCGAGGTCAAATTCTTGCAACAGCAAGATCCATCGGATTAATCGAGGTTTCACGTCTTTATTTGCAAGGAGATGCCTCACAGCTGTGTGATACGAGTATATGATAACACAGGAACCCATAAGGTATGATCTGAATTTTTCTAGGGAAAATACTATAGCTAGTAGCTCTTTCTCAGTAGCCGTATAGTTTTGCTGAGCCTGGTCCAGTGTTTTGCTAGCGTAGTAAATGACCACGGGTTTCTCGTCAATTTTCTGCCCCAAAACTGCTCCTACAGCGAAGTCAGATGCATCGCACATGATCTCAAAGGGTTGAGACCAATCAGGGGACTGTAGGATTGAGGGTTGGATGACTCGGTCACAAAGAATCTCAAATGCTTGAGTGCATTCCTTGAAAATTTCGAAAGGCACATCCTTGGAGAGAAGAGTGGTCAGGGGGCGCGCGATTTTTGAAAAGTCAGGGATAAATCGATGGTAAAAATCGACGTGCCCCAAAAAAGATCGGATGTCCTTAACTGAGCTAGGCATAGGGAGCTTGGAAATCAGGTTAACCTTAGCTCGATCGACTTGGATGCCTTTCTCCGAGATTAGATGTCCCAGGACAATTCCCTTAGGCACCATGAAATGTTTCTTTTCCCAGGAAAGAACCAAATTCACATCGATGCATCGCCTGAGTATTTGGACCAAGTGTTGGAGGCAATCGTCAAATGATGCTCCAAAAACTGAAGTCATCCATGAAGACTTCCAGATAATCACCTACCATATCTGAGAATATGGCAGGAAAGCATGCACCGCTGAAAGGTTGCGACTGCATTGTAGAGACCGAAAGGCATCCTTCAAAACGCGTACGTCTCGAAGGGGCAAGTGAATGTGGTCTTTTCTTGGTCTTCTGGATGGATTGCCACCTAGTTGTAACCGGAGTACTTGTCAAGAAAGTAGAAGAACCTATTTCATGCTAGTTTCTCGAGGATCTGATCAATAAATAATAGTGGGAAATGGTCCTTCTTTGTGGAGGAATTGAGTCTTCTGTAATCAATGCAGACTCTCCATGAGTTAGCTATTCGGGTAGGAATGACTTCTCCGGTTTCAGTCATGATGATGGTAAGTCCGGCCTTTTTAGGCACCACCTGTATTGGACTCACCCAACGACTGTCGGAGATCAAGTAGATGATCCCTGCATCTAACCACTTTATGATCTCCTTTTTCATGACCTCCTGCAGGTTAGGGTTTAAGCGCCTCTGCATTTCTCTTAAAGGTCGTGCACCTTCTTTTGTGTAGATTCGATGTGTGCAGTACGAAGGGCTTATGCCAGTCAAATCATCGAGAGTCCATCCAATGGCTCTACGATGTTGCTGGAGAACAGTAATCACACGGAGTTCCTGGTTAGGTGTGAGTCGAGAGTTGATAATCATAGGAAACGTCTGATTGGAACCCAAAAAGGCGTACTTCAGATGCTCAAGAAGGGGCTTGAGTTCCATGACAGGATTGTCAGCAGCAGCGGGTGGTTCGGGGTTTGTATCAGGAACAAGGGTCAGAGTCATAGGTGTGTCTAGATCATGTTCGCACTCCTCTGTTTGCGGGTTTGATCATTTAGTGGTTGATCAGGGATAATCAAGTTGTCCGCTATATGCGATTCATCAACCACGGCTCTAATATCACATATTTGCTCTATAACCCTGCAATTATTCCCATGTTGGGCCTTAAAAATGTCAATCTTCAGAGTTTGATTCCCAAATTTTAATTCTATCCGGCCCTCTTCATAGTTTATGTTTGTCCTAGCAGTGGCCAAAAACGGTCTCCCTAATATGATTGGTGTGTCCCTTGGGTTCTCAGGTGCGTCCATGTCCAGAACTATGAAGTCCACCAGGAAGTAGAAATCCCGTACCCTAAGAATGACATCCTCAAGTATTCCTTTCGGTGACTTGATGGATCGATCGGCTAACTGCAATGTCACCTCAGTCGGTTTAAGTTCGGACTCCTCAAGGTGGTCAAGGAGGGATGTAGGTATTAGATTTATGGAGGCACCTAGATCTAGTAAGGCTCTATCAAATTGGGTTTCACCAATTTTACAAGAAATCAGGGGGGTTCCTGGGTCTTTAGCCTTGGGTGGGAGTTTACTCAAGATGACAGAGCTAGCTTGCTTTGACAGTATGATCGGATTCCCATCCTTGGTTCGCGGCTTACGTTTAGGTGTAAATACGTCTTTCAAGAATCTTGCGTAAGCCGGTACGTGGTGAATTTCATCCATCAAGGGGATGTTTATCTGGACCTGTTCAAAGAGCTTGACCAGATCCTCCTCGAGGGCCATGGGTTTGGTTATATTTTTTCCTTTGGTCAAGGCCTCAGGAAATGGAATCCTAGTTGGTTCCTCTAGAATAGGTCTAGGTTCTTGATCTGGGACAGTGGTATCTTGGATAACTATCCTAGGGTCTTGGCTACTACTAGGCTTGGAGTGGTTCGGATAGTGTGGGTCTTGGGTTGTTTTACCACTACGTGTTGTTACAAAGTTTAATCCGACCTGGTTTTGGTTTGGGTTTGGTAAGAGGGATGGCTGCTGCTGAAATCCTACATAAGATGTTGAAGCTTCCATCCCGTCTGGTGATGGAGCAGCAGGGGCCTGATAAATCAAATGTGCGTGGCCTGAATTTGGGTTCATAACGCGCCTCTGGGTCGGCACGTTATTTGGGTTTGGCAGAGGTTGCGAAGGAAGGGTGCCAGGTTGGTGGGAATTTGCCATCTAGGCCAGTTGGTTGCGAACCTCTGTGATCTCGTCCTTGTGTTGTTTTTGCATTGCCGCATTCATCTTTTGAATGCCAGCCAGTGCTTGAAGGATAAGAGTCATTTGATCCCGGTTTGGCCCAGATTGGTAGGTGGGATTGGGCCGAGGCTGAGGCGGCTGATATGGACGAGGGTCTTGTGGACGGGGCTAATACGGTGGTCTTTGAGTATGAGAATTTCCCATCCACTGAAAGTTAGGATGATTTCGCCATCCATGGTTGTCTGTATTGGAGAATGGGTCATTCTGGATGGCGTTGAGGTCCTTGCAAGTCTGAGAAACCTTAGGAACGTCAGAATACCAGGGTTCAGAGTTCCCCCAACTCGAGTAGAATGGATCGGAGGTCACTCCGGTTCGAGAGTCAGACGGGGGTGGATACAGGTCCATCCCCTTAGCAGATTGGTGGTAGATGTTTTGCACAGTTTCCCTCGCTGGAGGTGGTCGTGCAAAAGAGTTCTGCGCAAAGGTGGCTTGCTGCAGATGCCGAGTTAGCTTGTCCACCTTCTTTTCTATGATAGAAACCTTGTCCAACCAACTGGCCATCAGTTCCAAGTCGACGGATGTGGACAAGTCCTGCGTCTCATGTGCCCCTCTCAGATTCATCGATGCACGGGCATTCGCCCTGTCAAATAAGCCCATGGAGTCATTATTAATGGAGTTCTCGCACATGTTTTCGAGAATCAACCACACCGTGTCCTCATGTTTACCCATGATGTTTCCTCCGCACGTTGCATTGACGAATAATCGAATGTCTTCACGGAGTCCCTGGTAAAAAGACTGGACTTGTTCCCATTTAGGAACTCCATGATGGGGGCACTTTCGCATGAGATCTAAGAATCGGTCCCATGCTTCGTGAAGAGGTTCTCCCGGCTGTTGAGTGAAATGGGTGATCTGGTGGTGTAAGGCATTCGTCCGACCAACGGGGAAGAACTTTTTCAAGAATTCAGACTGAAGTTCCTCCCATGTGTTGATTGGACGGGTCTGAGTTTGATACCAATGGGTGGCTTTGTCCAGGAGGGAGAAAGAAAACATTTTCATGAGTAGGATATCCCGATTTTGTGGATCTGACCCAAAGGTCTAGGCCAGATGCTTGAGTTGTTTAATGTGTTGGAAGGGATCCTCGGAGTTAAGCCCATGAAACTTTGGTATGGCATGAATCATATTGGGCTTCAATTCAGAATCAGGACCTCCAATCGAGATTTGGACTCGAGGCTCGATTGCCACCGCAGTGGGATTATAGTGATCTTGCATCATTGGTCGTTGCAGTGGGTTTACAAAGTTTTGAAAGAGATCATTCAGGTGTTGAAGTTGGTGCTCAAGGTTCTCTTCTTCAATGGGTTGTGCCATGATGGGAAAAGAAGGAGAACTTGGTTCTGAATCAGATGAAAGATTTATGTGGTGGGGTTGCTGCACAAACAAGGGCGTCGAGGCTTGGCCTCGACGAGAGTGAATTTTTAAAGGAGGTCTGAAGGATGGTCTTAAGGACCTCCTACTGAACATGAAACGAAGGATGTGATGAGATTAGAAGGTGCTGAACCCAATCGAGACACCCAAAAACTTGTAGGGTGACTATAGAGGTTTGGGGCGGATGATACCCCTTAGTCAAAAAGGTCGTCCACTTGAGAAGTACCTGGGCAGCCAGAGAGGGAGAGTCCTACAAAGACCCTTACATGGTAGAGCGTCCCCACGAGTTACAGGGTTTCCCCCACCCGACCTCTCTTGTCACTGAGATTCCAGGTAGACCAGAATGTGGACCTTAACCTCTTAAGTCTACTTTTTTTACTTTAAGATCAAGGTGATTAAGGTTCCACTTGAACTTTTAGGTCTTTTGAGTGAAAAAGTGACCTAATTTTAAGGTTGGTTGACCCAAAGGGTCAACTTCACCTCTTGTTCCTTTGAGAGCTTTTGGGTCCATTCTTTTAGGGTTCAAATGAATTTAAAAGCCAGATTTGCTTAGGGTTTCTCTTGTATAGTTCTTTTTAAACAAGGTTTAGGCACACCTCTTTTTGGAAAAACTTTTTTTCTTTGTTTAAGAGAAGATGTGTCTCTGAATACCCTAGCTTTGCAATCCTTAAGTTGGCTCTACTTGGACCAATTTAGTTGCCTGAAAATTTGGTATCTAGCCCTCAATCAAGAAAGTTTTAGCCCTAGTTAACTTAGTTGGATGAGCAGTTCCAGATGTGTTGAAATGAAAATCAGGAAACTTTGATGGATTACTAAGTATGAAATAGGTAGCCCTAGGTTGATTCTTCTTTGTTCCTTTTCAGACTTTGAGGGGGTTAAGAGAGAGGGTTATTGAAAATTACCTATTCCTTGATGTGGCTGTTGTGCAGCTGCTCTTCTTTTCTCTGCTTTCCCTGAGAAAAGCACAACAAGAGAGAGGAATTAAGTCAGTATTGGATTAGAAGTTGTGATCAGAAGCTTTAGAAGTGCCCATTGCTCCCTGGCTACGGCACCAAAATGTTAACGTGGCTAGATCGTGTTTCAGCAAATATCGCGTTGTAATATAGATGAACTTTTCGCGAAAACAAATAAAAATTTATAACTCGAAAATCAGAGTATCCGAGGTCGAACACAGGGAGCAATTTGAGTATTCCAAAACTTGAGAACACAACTTTTAAATAAGAAGAAATGACTAGTTCAATAGAAGTGACATGAGAATGATATAGAAAGAAATTGCTCAAAAAAGAATGGACGTCTGATATTGCATCAGACGTCTTAAAGTATTTCTCAAATTCTTCTTTTCTGTTGGTGATTTGCTCTGCTGCAGCTCTGGTTGCTCCTCTTCTTTTTCTTCCTTAGCTGCTTCTGCTCCTCTTCCTTTTCCTTCTCTTCTTGATTCTCTTCTTATGGCCAAGTCCTGGCTTGCCCCTTCTTAGGTTGTTGCCTTCTTTTTCTTCCTCTTATTCCTTTGTTTTCTTACTTCTTTGTCTGCCCCTTGATCTCTTTCTTCTTCCTTCTTCAGTTCCTCTTTTCTTTGACTTCGCTTCTTCTTCTCTACCTTGCCTTTCTTTTCCCTCTGCTGAGCTTCCTTCCTTCTTCTCCTTCGCTTGCAGCGGCTAAGTCCCTACTTCCTGCACACAAGCACCACGCAACAAAACCTACTCCCCTACCCTTCCCGTGCTCTCTCTCTCTCTGAATATCTCTTCGGTACGCTCTCCCAAATCCAGGTTATCGAGTCGGGTCGCGGGCCTAGGTCCAGGCGCACCGGCATGGGTGTGGTGCGCGAGGAGTGCTTAGGAGGGGTGTAGTCGAGTCGGGGCACCAGATCTGTGGGATGAAGTCGCGGATGAGGTGTTTGGATAGGTGAGGAGGGACCTCACCCCAGAGTATTCAAGGCAACCCAACAATAGCACAAAATCAATATAAAGTACTCACGCACTTTGTGACCTACCGAGGTGGGACTAATGCTCACCGCTCTTTCTCGCATGCCCGTAGCAGACCGTGCCTCCAATTGTAGCAACTGCAGGCCTTGCAGCGTTACTTGCTGGAACAACTGGATGCACAAGACCTCCCTGAGTTTACTACACCTGGAATCCTGAAGTCCTTTCAACCCAGAGCAAGCGTGAAACCTCCTCGCGTCACCACTAATGGCGGTTGGAGCTCAAAACCTGCCAGACATAAAAAGGGCCTTACGGCTCAATCAGACCACAGGGAGACCTTCGCCGTGTCATGGTGAAGGTGAGGCAATAGGTGGCAGGCCGCGGGGCGACCTAGGCGTGCGTGCCTAGGTCACTCTGTGGCCTGATGGATGGGTTTGGTCGGGGGGCGGTTGTGGCGGTGTAGGCGGCCTATGGATGAGTGGAGGATATTCAGTGAAGTATGGCGGAGGTTATGCGGTGGTTGGCGAGATGTGTGGGGCTGCAGAGTGACGGGAGCATCTCGCCGTAGGGTGGCCGGAGATGAAGAAGATGGTGGTGGACAGTGACAGTCGAGGGGTGTAGTGTGAAATAAAGTGAGGAAAATGAAAGAGTGGAAGATGGGGAACTTATCCGGATTGTTGGGAGTGAAAGGGGGGCAGCAAAGATAGACGACTCATTTGTGCCGTTGTCAGAGAAGACGGCCCTGAGGGAGATAACGGTGACGAGGAGGAGGTCAAGGGGCATGCACTTGGTGAGGCGCGACGTGGGAGGATGAGGCAGAGTGAACTCTATTGCTGGTATGGCAGCAGAGCAACGAGAAAGAGGAGGAAGAATCGCCGGAGCTTGCGGGCTTCTTGGCCGGAGAGAGGAGAGATGAAGTTTGGAGGCTTCTACGGCCAAAACAAGTCTGAGAGATTCGCAGAGGGTCGGGTGTCCTTTTATAAGTGCTGGCCGAGCTTCTAGTGCATGGAGGGCAAGCCTTCAGCCACCGTCGTCTCGCTGGAGAAGGAAGGTAGTTGGGATCCCAAATCTTTCGTGCGTTTGCACGAGAGATTGGACAGAAATCAAATATTGTGATTGAGCTCAGGTGGAAGGGGATTCCTCAGAGAATCTCCCTTCCAATTCTGGGAGAAGATCTCTGAGGGATCAGGGAGTATCCCCCCTCTCTTCCTCACTGAAGAAGGATTCCTCCCCATTAATGGTGGAGGGACCTGTTTGTAAGAGTAGCAGGGAAGCTAGGGGGTTTATGTAATGGTTTTAAAAGATAAGGGTCAAAATGTAATTGGGTGTACTAATTTGTAAAGTAGGTCAAGATGACCTCCCCTTAAGTCCAAATTTTCGTAAAAACCTAATTTTGACCTAAGGAATCCAATGGTGAAGTTGGATTTTAGGTTTGACCATGTTTGACTGGATATTTTTCATAAAAACCCAAATTAGGTCAATTGATGAGCTAGGACCCCAATCTAGGTCAAACTAGCTTCCAAAGGCTAAATTGAATGTTATAAACCATAGGGGATATTTTTCCATAAATTTTAGAGGGTTTACTTAATTTTTATCCTGATCGGAACCTTATTGAATTAAGTGGGTCAATTTTAGGGTTACTAGATGTCTTTTAATTCATGGATTGCACATGAACCCATTTCTGATTGAATCAACCCACTTTTATCTTATTTAGACCATTTGACCTATGTTTTTTCTCTGAGAAATCCCATTTATGAACTGCAATGGTAAAATTGCAGTTTTACCCTTTATTTGATCTTTTCTTCTTAGAACACTTATCCCTCCAATTAAGCCTTCTTCTAAGTTATGCAGGAGCTTTTATTCTCTTTCTTGGATCTCAATGAGCTAGTTAGGGCTCATGATGAGTCTCTCATCAGGTTCCACCGAAGGTTCATAGTGGACGACGAAATCAGAGGGTGAAAAGAAGAATCTCCAGTGGGAGGATGTGAGGTGAAGCGGAGGATTCCTTGGTCGGCGCCTGTGTCAAAAACGCAGCTGACCATAGCGGATCTCCTCGGCTGATCAGAATGAATGGAGGAAGTCGGAGAGTGAGATGGAAGGTCATTGGAGTTGCAGACGAATAGCCTATTAGGTTGGCTTGGTGTTAAAAGAGGGAAGGGAGCCAACTTGAGTGAAATCTGAAGGGTGAGGGGGTATTTATAGTGGTTGGCGGCGAAGAGAGTGGTGGGGTCTAGACAAAGAAGGAGCTTGAGGAGCTTAACCTCCGTCGTCGTCTCCGACGACGGTGAGGTTATCTCCCATTGGAAATTAGGATTTCCGGTTAATCTAGACCGGTGGATGAAGAGGATGTGGTGAGCGCAAGCTGCAAGAGCTTGGACAAAGAAGAGTGATGTCGGCAGGGTGGTGATCGTGTGGTGGCGTGACTCTCTGTCGCCAACCATTCATTCAGCTGAAGAAGAAGAAGAAGGAAAGGAACTTAAATGTAATGAAACTTAAGGACCTGTGTGAGAATTAAGGACCCGATTGTAATAAGTTTTAAGGACCAAAATGTAAACTCAGGTTTTGAAGGCTTATTTTAATTTAGATCTTTTTCAACTTTTTATGTATGTAATAAATAAGGTAAATATTATATTTTCACCTTGAATTTACATTTTTGACCTTTTTAGATTAATTTATTAAGTTAAGTAGAATTACTTAAGCTATTATATACTTAGGTATACATTATGTTTAAGTTACTTAACTTATTAATTAAGGGAATGATTAATTGGATTTCGAGTCCAATTATTATCGAAGTTACTAATATTGTTAATTGGATGATAAAATGCCATTTTAAACTTATTTTAAGGTCCTTTACTAAATATCCCTTATTCTATAATTAACCCTTATGTATTCAAAATCTTAGCTAATTAACTAGGAAGACTAGTTAATTAGGGGTAATTAGAGATCATGATGAGTCTCTCATCATACCCCCAAGCCAAAGTTTTGCTAGTCCCTAGTAAAATTAACTAAGACTATGATGATTTAAAGCACTTGGGTTTTAAATTATTATAAATAGTAATTATGTAGAGGAAAGCTTAGGTCAGAAATGTTTAAGTTTAATATAAATGATTAATGATAGAGCACATGTGAAAATTTTATTACTTAGACTTATATTTATAACATTTTAAGAAAAGCACAATTAAAACAATTTGTAAACAAGAATTTTACTTCGAATTAGAATTCTTCAAAAATCTCTTAATCTTTGTAACTATTCTTAACTCAAACTAGAATACAAAGTGTTTTAAGGAAACAAAACTTAAGGATTAAAAATTAAATTTTAACTCAAAAACTCAATACAATTAAGTTGATCCTTTGTTTATGATATTTGACTTTAATCAATATAAGTTTAAACAAATTAACCAGATACTCATTATTAATCAAACTTAGAGAAGTAAAACTCTAATTTACTAGCCTACAACACTAAAGAATGACTTCTAGACCTACGATTCTGTCAATTCTTCTCCTTTAGGTCTCAACTTAAAATCTTCAAAACCCAATTTCTTAGGCTTCATTGCCCAATACCATGGTTCAGTAGCTATGATTTGAAAACATCTGTGCTTAGTGAAGAGAATTGTCCTAAAGGCATCCAAAGTTGCAAAAATCCAGATCTTAAGACATCATTTTCCAATCCCAATTATTCCAATTCAAGCATTTGGCTTGGCCTTACTTAGGTTTGGTTGCTTTCTCCTCAACATTTTTCTATCTCGAGGTCAACACTTTTTGTGTATATCTCCCCAGTGGACCACTGAGTCTCTTATTCCTAATATTTTTTTCTCCAATTTTTTTTTTCACTTTTTCAATAGGTTAGAACACTCATTTGTAGTGAGGTGTTCTTTTTATTTGATGGAAGGGTAGCATCCATTTGTAACGAGATGCTTTTATTTATTATGTGGAAAAACTACATAAGCACCCATTTTTAACAAGGCACTTAACTGCAGGGTGTTTCATTTATTTATTTATTTTTCCTTTTCTTTTCCCCCTTCTCATTTTTCTTACTAACTTTATTCTCCAAATCCTTTTTCTAGGTGAATGGCACATCCTTCACCCTTTTAAGAACCACCCCATGGAAATCCTTTGACTAGGAGGATTCAGAACTGATCTCTTAACCTCTATGTTTTCGCAGTCTCAGATGCCAACAAGACAATTTTTTGTGCGTGAATTTAGATGTTTAGGTTACTTAGCTATCAAACCAGAGCTTGGACAATAAAGCCCTTTACTCTTAGGTTCTTCAAATTCTTAGTTTCCTCCTATAAGATCCGTCAAGACAAAATTTACCAAGTCTAGTTATTTATCTTTAGCCTGTAAGTTTGTAAACTAAAATTCTACCAACTCTTTATTTAATTAACTCTGAATATCTGGCCTTTTTACTTAACTTTATGATAAAATCAACATTTCAAAAAGCAAAAGGTTTACTTAATCTAATTGATTAGAAAGTTATAATTTAATTCCAAAACTTAAGTTTAAATCTTAACACACTTAGTTTCTTAATTCAAGGTAAGAATAGAAAAATAAACCTTTAAAAGATTTAAAGATTCCTAATTCAAATAAAACCTTATTTTTAAAAATTTTAAACATAAAGGTGTGTTTTTACAAAATGTTTAAAGTAAAAATCTAATTAAGAATTGAATGCTCTCAAATATTCTATATATATTCTATATACATTTTAAATTTCTGGCCTAAAAGAAAATTAAGCTCTTAGTTATATATATATACTTATTTATATTTTCCTCTTCTTTTTCTTCTTTATGAAAAATGAATATACCCCTCTTATTATTTTTATGAATTTTCTTTTTCAAATTTTTGTATTTATATATTTTTATTTATATATATAAGATTTTCCAATTTTTATGATTTTTTTTAAAATTTTTCAAATTTTTATGAAATTTTTTATTTTTTTAAAAAATTTTATCATTTTTGATTTTTTTTTAAATTTCATGGATATTCATTTTTTATGTGTTTTTATTTTGAAACCCACACTTAAAATGAAAATTTCACTTCAACACCCCCCAAAGCCAAAATTTTACAATGTCCTCATTGTAAGAAGGGTGAAAATATATTACACTTCATTTAATATAGGGTGATGGAAGGAGTCGAATAGAGGAGAATAAAAATCTCTATGCGGACGATTTCGTTTCTAACCAAAGGTCAAAGTGGTTAGTCAGACTAAATGAAGGTAATCAGTGAAATATGAAGTGAAATTTTAAAGTGTAGAAGAAAATAAAAAAGAGGAAAAACAGGAAGTAGCTTTGTACAAATGATAAGCTTTACGCCTTCAGCTAGGTGTAAACTCTGGTAAAGAACTCCTAAAGAAAAATAGGCATACGATAAAAACAGAGTTATGAAAGAATTAGATCAAAAATAGAAAATAGATTAAACCACTCGATCAAAACTCATCCTAAACTTGCCTAGAATAGATCTTGTAGAACCAAAATCAGATTCTCATGAAAATCTCAGAAAGATCAGAATGAAAATCATGAAGAATAAATCTGATTTAGGATGAGATGTAGACTGTTTAAGATTAAGGCAATTTAAAAATGATTCCATCAAGTTCAAAAGATCAACAGAATCAGTTTTGATTCTCAATAATAGGCGGGTCATTTTGACACAAAAGAGGTTGCTGTGCGGGTTTGATGGATTATTTTCAGGTAATATGGAGGACGGGTGGTCGAGCATGGACAGGTTGTGTTAATGTGGTGATTTTATCATTGTAATAAGTATAGTGGTTAATCTAAATCGAGCCTAACAATCTCTTTACAAAATTTTTAACCTGGCCTACTTGATTTTATCTTAGTCACTTTTAGGCCCAGGGTTGAACAAAGGGAAGTGGGATTAGAAGAAGTTTCTACGCCTTTCCTATAACGAGTCTCTTCCGTTCATTTATTGTGTTTTTGGTGTTTCTCTATTTAATATTTTTTCTGATAATTTTTGTCCTTGCGGCACACCCTCAAAATTAGGTTCTTGGCTTTGAGCCAAATCAGGGTTTCAAAACTAGTCTTCGCAAGACTGAGTACCTGCAAATCAACGATTATCTTTTCCCTTTTGTATATGTTTTTTACTTTTTTACTGGATGGAAAGAGAAACAGAAATAAAGTAAATATAGTATATATATGTATATATTATATATGTATAAAGGGGTGGGGTGGAGGTGGAGATGGCGTGTAGCACGGTGTCGAGTCGATCGTTGTCTAGGAAGACGCAACCAGCAGGATGAAGTGTCGCATGGAGTGTAAGATCGATTGGTGGAAGATGAGTGCGAACACACTTTCTGTATGCATGTATTAGGGAATATCAGCAACTGGTGCAGATATTCCCATGATACAATGTATGGTAGGTGATATGAAAAAATATATATATGGTTATAATTATATATGTGTATATGTAGCTATATATGTATAAATATATATATATGTATATATATATCGATATGTAGATATATGTATTGATAGATAGATGTATAGATATATATATATATATGTATATGTATGTATATATAACTATATAGATGTATATATATATATGTATATATATATAGTAATATATGCATATAGATATATGTAGATAGAAATGTATACATAGTTATAGATATATATGTATATATGTATGTATATTTGTATATATATATATGTATAAATATATGTATATATATGTATATATATTTGTATCTATACTTATACTTAGTTATATAGGTAATAATATCTATATATAGATATATATGCATATATGTATATATATTTATATGTATATAAATATATGTATATATGTAAATATATATGTGTATATATATATATATATATAAGTATATAGATATATATATATATATGTATGTATGTATACTAATACAAAGTTATAGAAGTACTAATATATGTATAGATATATGTATGTATATATATATATATGTATATAAATATATATATGAACGTATATATATATGTATATAGTGGAGTATAGGTGTGTGTACGAGAGTGCGAGTGTGTGCAGAGAGTGTGAGAGAGTGCTATGAGAGAGAGAGAGACTGCTGGAGTTGGCGTGAAGGAGTGCGGGTTAAGTCGTCTACACATAGCTGGCGACGTCTGGTGATCCACGTGCACCTGCAGGCACGTAGGCGCGCGAAGAGGCGTGCGTTGGGAGGGAGTGAGAGCGAGGGAGAGAGGCCACAGCGCATTGTACTGCACGGTGAGGAGGGAGCAGGCACACGCAGACGATGAAGCTGGCGATCGTATGCAGGCGACGGCAAATGTGCCGGTAGGCGCTGGAGCGGGTTCAGGGTGGGACGCAGGCGCTGGCTGGGACCGATTGAGGCACGCCGGGTGACCAGATAAGTGAGACACTTATCGGTCACCGCACTGTAGCCACAGTGTTCTGCTGAAACGCGTGAATAGTGGCTACAGTGTCGAGTCCAGCCGCGCGACTTCCTGTGCCCGAAGCTGTGAGTGTGGAAGCCGCTGTGTGAGCTGGCGTGCACGCAGAAGGTCTGCACCGGCTGGGCTTCGGGTGAAGGAGCGCGACAGGGCGAGCGGAGAGGGGTGCTGGTGGCCTGCTGGCATGCACGGTGGAGCTTGGCCGGCTGCTGCAGGGGCGCGCGGTGGCCTACTGGCGTGCGCGGTGGAGCTTGGCCGGCTGTTGCAAGGGCACGCGGTGGCTGGTTGAGCTTCAAAGCTTGAAGCTCCTGTGGCAAAGGCGGGGTTGGCTTGAACGTTGAAACAGAGAGAGAACCACCACGCCCACCAGCTCTTTGATGAGCTGGGCGGTGGTGGGACTCACAGTGGTGGTTGTGCACCACTGTGAGTTACTCTTGCCCATAGAGTGGCTCCTAAAAGGAGGAGAGGCTGCGTATGGAGGGAGAGGGGAGGAGACGGCGTGGAAGAAGGAAGGTGCTGTGTTTTTTTTTTGCATGGACCAGGCTCTCTTTTGCAAAGAAGAAGCCGTGCCCCTTTTTATAGAGGAAGAAGGTATGCACAGCCATGCCCTGGCTATGCATGGCTGTGCATGCGGCTGCAGGGAGTGCCTGAGCAGGGCAGGCTTTGTAGAGGATGGTGCGAAGAAGAGCTGCCATGCCTTGCAGCCACGAAGAAGAATTCAAAGTCAAATAAAAAATAAAGATGTTGATTTTGCAAGGCAGAACTTGAAGAATTTGTTAATTGCAAGGCCATTTTATTCACTCTCCTCCCCTCTCAATTAAATACATGCATGCATGTATTTTCACAAATGCGTCTATGGATACCTAATATGCATGGGTAATGCTAGGAAATAGCACAAGACGACACAATTGCAGGTGTATTTTTGCGGTGCAATCATACCCCCATGCCTATCTTTTGCTAGACCCTAGCAAAACATTTTTTTTGTATTGTATTTAGAAATGATCTTAAGCTGAAGATTTTCTTCTAAGGTGACATAAGTGTGTTTATTGTTGGATATTGTGAGAACCAATTGTAGAGAAGACTACCAGTACTTTAAGTCCCACATGACATAGATCATCTCTCAACTAACCTGGACTCTTGATATTTAAACCTTAAGTACGATTTCCAGGACTCAGGAGGTTTTTGCCGTACTCGAGAGGTCAATAGATTATGGCATGTGCTTAGTGAAAGATCAAGACTGACCAAATGAACATTAAGACTCAAGCCTAGGGTTTCACGAACTTTTAAGTACAGGTTGGTCCCAGTTTCAGCTCGTGTCTTCAGATTGACCCTTAAAAGGATGATAGAAAACTCAACTCCCATTTTCTGACATTTGTGGCTCAGGGTATTTGCCTTGAAGAACTTTTCTTGGGAAGAGACTTTACAGATATTTGTGAGATATACTGACTTATTTGCATCCTTTTTTTTTTTTGAAACACATGTCAGCATATCTCTTACAACTTTATTTCGAGGGGCACACTTTTCTTTCTATTAGGAGAGTTCCTTTTTGGTGGAAAGAGTCTCTCCTAAACACAAGACTAAAGCCTGGGATAAAAAGTCTACCTGCCCGCACAGGTAAGGACTCCACCTTCCCTAATGAACACTAAGGTTGGATCTTATGTTCACCTGGTCTTTCTTAATATGTGTAGTGTGAACCAAGATTACTTATGTTCTCAAGTAGAAGCAAACCAACGGATCCTGTACTGATGTCTCAGGTACAAGAATACATCGTAAGTTTGGAGAGATTCCGATCTATTTTGTCGATTCTCAAGTGAGTTAGGCCGAGCCTGAGCGAATCAAGCTTCTATGGCCTAGAAAGTCTTCAAAACAGTGGTTGAATATCCATAAACACTTATTATATTTTTGTTTCAGCTTTCAGATCATTACTAAACACCGTTTATATATATATATATAGATAGATGGAAACTGCATGATACCATAAAATACCCAGATCCTATGGATGCCTATCCACCCCCCCATGCCAAATGATGCTATGTCCTCATATGCATGCAGGGAATGGTAGAGGAAGGATGAAAGATCGGGAAATGAGAGCTGAGTTGCAGGGTATACAGCTGGGTGGTAGGGTGGGTGGATGGTGGGTGGTGAAGTGAAAAGTGAAGTGATCGTGACAGTGATGTGAAAAGTGATGGTGGATGGTGAGTGTTGTTGGGGTGCCTCCAAACGAGCACTGAATTTAACGTCCCCAGCTGCACTCAGGATGAGGCACAAAATTGGTTACCCTCCAGCAGGACAATAGATTCTCCAACGGGGGCAGGTTCATGAGTAAGATAAGGTTTCAAACACTGCCCGTTGACCGTAAATTTATGCCCAGATTTGGGATCTTCAATCTCAACGGCCCCGTTTGGAAATGGTCTCGAGACTAGAAAAGGACTAGTCCATGTGGACTTCAGTTTCCCAGAAAAGAATTTGAGCCGGGCATTGTAGAGCCAAACTTGTTGAGATGGCTGAAATTCCTTCCGTCGAATACAGCTATCGTGAAGAGCCTCAGTGCGTTGTTTGAAAGTTAAAGCAGAATCATAGGCTTCACGATGGAGCTCTTCCAGCTCTTGGAGTTGGAGTTTCCTTTCTCAACCACACAGGTCTGGGTCGAGGTTACATTGGCGAACTGCCCAATAAGCGCGGTGTTCCAACTCCACGGGCAAATGACAAGTCTTCCCGTAAATGATTCTATAAGGAGACATACCAAGGGGAGCCTTGAAGGCGGTCCGATACGCCCAAAGTGCATCAATCAGCTTGTCGGACCAATCCTTACGGTCAGGCCGAACGTTTTCTAGAGAATTTGCTTGATTTGCCGGTTCGACACCTCTGCCTAGCCGTTCATCTGAGGATAATACGGAGATGCAATACGATGGTGGACTCCGTATTTCCTCAGAAGTGCCCGAAAAGAAGCATGGGTAAAGTGGCTTCCTCTGTCCGAGATAATGGCTCGAGGGATCCCAAAGCATGCAAAAATGTGGTCTTTGACAAATCGAGTGGATATAACATGGTCAGCACGGCACATGGAATAGCCTCGATTCATTTCGAAACATAATCAACAGCCACAAGGATAAATTCGAAGCCGTTGGAAGGAGGAAAGGGACCCATGAAATCAATTCCCCAAATGTTTAAGATTTCTGCAGCTACGATGGGTTGTAAGGGCATCAAGTCACGATGTGACATTGACCCTAACGACTGGCACCTAGTGCAATGTTTGGCATAATTGTGTGCATCCTGGTGAAGGGAGGGCCGAAGGAAACCACACTGCAGCGCCTTGGCTGCAGTTTTCCTCCTAGAGAAATGGCCTCCGCAGGCCTGATCGTGGCAAAAGGATAGCACACTAGGGAATTCATTGTCAGGAACACAGCGACGGATGATTTGATCAGCACCTATCTGAAAAAGAAGTGGATTATCCCAGAATAATACCTTGCTTCTGCCATGGGACGCTCGTGCTGGTTCTTAGGCTAGCCACGTGGAAGGGATCGAGAAGTAAGGTAATTGGCAATGTCGGCATACTAAGGTCCACTTGCCACATTAATTGCCAAAAGGTGCTCATCAGGAAAAAAATCATTAATCGGCAGAGTAAGTCTAATATGGCCAGGGTCAAGTCTGGAAAGATGATCAGCCACAACATTCTGGGCTCCGGCCTTATCGCGAATCTCAATGTCAAATTCTTGGAGCAGAAGGATCCAACGAATCAGTCTAGGCTTGGCATCCTTCTTGTGCATGAGATGGCGAATGGCCGTGTGATCAGTGAAAACAATAATGTGTGAGCCCAGAAGGTAAGAGAGGAATTTCTCCAGCCCAAAGATGACCGCCAGCAGTTCTTTCTCAGTGGTAGTATAATTACACTGGGCCTTGTCCAACGTCTTAGTGGCGTAGTACACCACGAAGCGGTGTCTATCGCGTCTTTGTCCCAGGATGGCTCCGACTATAAGGTCGGAAGCATCACACATGAGTTCAAAGTTGAGGGACCAATCAAGTGGCTGGAGAACAGGGGCCTTGGTGACAGCATTACGCAACTGCATGAATGCTCGTATGCAGTCGGGGCCCATATTGAAGGGTACGTCGGTCGATAAAAGATGAGTTAACGGTCGAGAAATCTTGGAGAAATCTTTGATAAATCTCCTATAGAAACCAACGTGTCCCAGGAAGGAGCAGATTTGTTTGATAGATCTTGGCACAGGTAAATCAGCAATTACATCAAGCTTAGCTCTGTCAACCTCAATACCCCTGTCGGAGATGATATGCCCGAGAACAATTCCCTCGTGCACCATAAAATGACTTTTTTCCCAAGAAAGCACGAGGTTTACATTAATACATCTCCTAACGATACGGGTCAGGTTGGCAAGACATTCACCAAAAGATGGTCCAAAGATCGAGAAGTCATCCATGAAGACCTCGAGAAAGTCACCCACCATGTCATGAAATATCGCCAGCATACATCTCTGGAAAGTTACTGGCGCATTGCAAAGTCCAAATGGCATCCTTCTAAATGGAAAGGTGCTGAAGGGGCAGGTAAAAGTGGTTTCCTCTTTGTCCCAGGGGTCAATTGCCACCTAGTTATATCCTGAGAATCCATCCAGGAAACCGAAAAATTTATTTCCCGCTAACCGCTCCAGGATTTGGTCAATGAAAGGTAGCAGAAAGTGATCTTTCTTAGTTGCAGCATTGAGTTTCCTATAATCTACACACACTCTCCAAGATGTAGGAGTGTGTGTTGGGATGGATTCGCCCCTGTCATTGACACGGATGGTGAGTCCCGCCTTTTTGGGCACAACGTGAATCGGACTCACCCAGGGGCTATCGCTGATTGGGTACATTATACCCACATCTAGCCTCTTAATGATTTCCTTCTTAACAACCTCCCGCATGTTAGGGTTGAGACGTCGCTGCATCTCGCGGGAAGGTCAAGCCTCCTCCTCCCTATATATATGGTGAGTGTAGTAGGAGGGGCTAATGCCAGATAAGTCTGATAGAGACCATCCAATGGCTGCCTTGTGTTCCATAAGGACCTCAGTTAGTTTACACTCTTGCTCCCTGGTCAATTTTGAACTAATGATTACAGGGAGAGTTTCATTTGGTCCCAGAAAAACATACTTAAATGTACTAGGCAGCTCTTTCAGCTCAGGAGTGGATGGTGAAAGGTTTGGCATTTCTTGGGACGAGAGTGTCCCAGGCTGATCGGAAAACAAGTCAGGAGGAAGAAATTGGCCCTCGGATTGGCCAAGAAGAGGGGCTTCTTGGATATATGGATACAAAAAGGAATAGCCCCAGTGAGAAGCATGTGGGCTCAAGGTCCCAGAGTGGATTTGCAACTCCGCCTGATTTGGCGGGAAAGAAAGGGCAATTCGGTCTTCAAGAGTGTGGACCGGCGGTGAGTAGCTTGGATATGACTCATACCACGAGGTATGGGAAGCGGAGAAAACCTTGTCAGAAGTCTGGTCAGGAGAAGGTACGGGACAAGGCAGGGATGGGGGAACGTCACAATATGTGTCAGTCAGGCAACCGTCAGTGTTTATGGGTAGTCTGCAGCAGTCAGAATAGGTCCCAATTAGTCTGATACACGTGCTGATGGGCATGTCCTCGTCAGACGTGTCATCTTCGATACAATCACAATCAAAGTTCTTGGCTACCTTGAAGATGTTAATCTTGAGCTTTTCAGATCCAGTAGCAATCTCAATATAGCTCGACTCGTAGTGGATATGGGCTCAGGCTGTGGCCAAGAAGGGTTGACCAAGGATGATCGGACAATCAGAAAGTGAGCTAGGAACTTCCGTATCTAAAACAATAAAGTCAACAGGAAAACAGAGACTGTTGACTCTAACCACCACATCTTCCACCACACCTTTCAGAATTTTGACAGAACGATCTGCCAACTGTAATATGACACGGGTGGGTTTCAGATTTCCCAAGGAAAATTTTTCGAGCATGATGGCTGGTATAAGATTGATGGAAGATCCTAGATCAAGCAGGGCATGGTTAAAATTGCAGCCTTGGATGCTACAGGAAATAAGCGGTGTGCCCGGATCTTTCTGCTTCAGTGGTAGATTTAACAGTATAGCACAACTCGCATGAGGCGAGAGAACCATCGGATTCTTAGTTTTCTTTGACTTTCACCTGGGTGTTGTGTAGTCTTTGAAAAATCGGGCGACAGTAGGTATGTGGTCGATAACCTCAAGCAGAGGTACCTTGATTTCAACATCCTTGAATAAATTACGTAGGTCATCAAAGGCCTGCATATCCTTCTTCTTGCCTTTTGGCTCCCTCAGTAGAGCCTCAGGGAATGGGACTGATTCTGGCACCAATTTGGGTGTATCGTCCTCTCGCAAAAGCGGTGCGCAACCCGAATGAGAGGGTGATGAAGAAGACGGGCCAGGATCAGGTCAAGGCGGATCGACGGTTTGCTTACCGCTCCATATAGTGATAGCATTGGATGATGAAGGTCCAGTGGGATCATATAGTGGAGGAGGGTTCGCAATACGGACATAAGAGTGAGGTGCTACAGCGGGATTAGCTTGAAAACCCTGTGGAATGCTCGAAGCCTGCAGAATCTGATTAACCTGCCCCTGAGAAGGTTGTACCTGTGGTTGCGGACCACGGGGCACGAAATTTCACAGGTTGGGAACAGGTTGGGCGGGAAGAGTGCCCTGAGATCGAGTCGCCATGCGTAGTTGACTGATCTCAGCATTCTGCTATGCCAATTGGTGCTGAAGAGAGGTCATGTTCTCTTCATGGTGCTTTGACATTTTCTTCATCATTCGCATCAATTTATCAAGATGACTTAATGTGTGTTCGGTTTGCGATACACAAGGGCCTGATGGCGGATTCGCCATAGGATTAGATTGGGCCCTTGGGATGATGGGTGAGGACGGTCGCATTGGTCCACCCGTGGGGTTTTGGCACTGCGGGTTGTTGGACCATGCGAAGTTCGGATGATTTTGCCACCCTGGGTTATAAGTGGTATAGAACGGGTTGTTCCCCAGGGCGCAAGCGTCTTCTATGCCAGAAGACACGTCCGCATGTAAATATGCGTCCGAGCACATGGAGGCTTGGTCCTCCATGTCAAAAAACTGGCTCGCAGAAGCCAAATCCACATGACTTACCGAATCGCTTGGCACGACACTCGGTAAGGAAGGTCTTACGGGGTTTCTTGGGATAAGCCTGGTGTTGGAAGAATTGGGATTGTAATGAAGTGGTGAGGTGGGGGTGTTTGCCATAGAACGGGTCGGGTTGGCAAGAAGCTCGTCCAGCTTCTTGTGCACGATGGAGACTTCATCCAATTTCTATGTGATAAGGCTGAGATCAGTGGATGAATGGGAGGGTCTCGTGTCAACTTCGTGGACACTACGAGGTAGGCTGGTACGATTAAAGGCGACAATGGAGGCATTGTTCATTGAGCTTTCGCTCATATTTTCAAATAATTCGAATGCTCCATTCTAGTCTTTATTCATAAAATTCCCTCCGCAGGAAGCGTCTGCAATCTGCTTCAAAGTCTCATTTAGACCATAATATAAAATCTGGGCTATATGCTACTTAGGCAGACCATGGTGCGGACACTTCCTGAGGTCATTATATATCTCCCATGCCTCATGAAATTATTCACCGTTTTGTTGCGTAAATGAAGTGATAGCACAGCGAAGCGCATTGGTTTGCCCGATTGGGAAGAACTTCTTGAGAAACGCTGTTCGCATCTCTTTCCAAGAGTGGATGGTTCTCCCAAGGGTGCGTAACCACTACCATGCTTTATCCCACAATGAAAATGGGAACATTTTCATGAGGACTATAGGTAACCCGATATTTCTTGGTTTAACTATTTCAGCTAATCGGGTTAAGTCTTCCAAGTGGAGAAAATGATCTTCACTTACAAGACCATGGAAGTGAAATTTATTAGGCCAATTATGTTAGGTATCAGTTCAAAGTCATCCCCGCCCATGGGGACCCGAATTTGTCCTATGGTCTCTATAGCAGCGGGATTCTAATAAGAGCTAAGAGACCTAGGCTCCTCCCGTTCGGGAGGGTTCTGCATTTCCTCCAATGTTTCCCTTATGGCTTCAATTTATTCATTATACATTTCCATTTGGGCTTGGAGGCAGGTTATGGGATCTAAGACTCCACCTGGTGGGTTTTGAGGGCAGTTTCCTCCCTCGGGATTTGGGGGTGGGCGTGCAGCCGTGTTTGTGGAGAAGGAGGACGATGCAGCTCCTTTCCTAAAATTATCAGACAATTCACACAGTTCAGGGTTTTGTGACCTCCTCCCAAACATGCACTACCGTAGGAAGAATTGGGGAGATAAGAAGGGAAAAGAGATGAGAGAAATGACGCCGCAAAGGTACACTTGATGACAAATCAATACAATCAAATTCCTAACCTCTACAGTGTGCCCTTAGACCTAAAGATCTAAGTTACCTACTATCACGAACTACGGAACCGTATGCGAGCACTGCGGAACCACCGGGCCAGATTGAAAGGCCGTTTGCCCCAATCTTAGACACCCGATAGCACGCGGGAACCCTCATCGGCACGTAGACGCTACACGCAGGTAGTTAGACCTCCAATCCTTAATAAGGGTCAAGTTGCTACCAATTTTAGTTAGAGGCTTAGGATCAAGTGCTTTTGGAATGTGAAGGGCGTTGTTTACGGGAAATGCCTAAGTGATTGATTTTCTGAGAGTGTGTAAACCAAGCATGCAATGGGGAAATCTCCCCGAATTGAAGTTTTAGTTGGTTAATGGTTTTTAGAATTCAGCCTTAAGTAGTATGAATTTTAGGATTTCGCTGAAATACCAATTCAACAAATCTCCAGGTTTTGAGAGAATACAAGTTTTCTTCTAAGCCCAACAAACCCTTCTTCAATGTTAGTTGGTTAATGCATGCTAAAATGCAATGGGCTTCCCTAAATGGAGATTTCTATGTGTGGATGCATGAATCAATTTTAGATTAGTGTGAAAGGGAGCCAAAGCACTTCAATTCAAGTGCTCCCAATCACCAAAATGATTTCCACACACAAGGCTCAACCATAAGATAAAGAAAATCAAATTGTTGGGGTTGAAATATTCGGGATCGAATCTTAGGCACGTGAAAGGTCGTGGTGGGGTTGGAATCAACTCAATTCCAAGTCTCCCCACCAAAAAGGTGATCCCGAATTGCAGATAAACGAGGAAAAGAGGGGTGGCAATCAATCTTTTTATTTGCCTCAAAGAATACTTCACACAGCGAAAGATTCAAGAACTAAGATTCTTGGATCTTCGCTATGCAAAGTTTGGTGGGAAATTCCAGGGCAGTGGGAGTAAAGGCAAACAATCAAACAAGTGAATTTTAATCCACTTGCCCCAAGAGATCCCAAGAAATTTTTCTATTTTTTTTTTATTAAGTTGACAAGTTAACCTAAGTTGCTAAGAAAGAAAGACCTACTTGTTCAGCAACGTGTACAAAGCTCCAGTGCGGTGCCGACGTCTTCACGCTCTCATTCCCGCCATGGATCTACCAATGTTTCCGACTTCGTCTGCCTGCCTTCTCCTTGCAACTGGTTCACCTGCACAACAACAAACAAGAAAACCCGTGAAGAGAAGGGTGTGAGAAGAGAAAAATTAAAGGAATGGAGTAAAAACTTGCTTGAAGGCGCACTTCCATGGCAACGCCGCCATGAAAAGAGTGTGGTCGAGCCCAGACAGGTTGTGTTAATGTGGTGATTTTATCGTTGTAATAAGTATAGTGGTTAACCAAATTAAGCCTAACCATCTCTTTACAAAATTTTTAACCTGGCCTACTTGATTTTATATTGGTCACTTTTAGGCCCAGGGTCGAACTCTGGGAAGTGGGATTAGAAGAAGTTTCTATGCCTTTCCTACAACGAGTCTCTTCCATTCCTTTATTGTGTTTTTGGTGTCTTTTTATTTAACATTTTTTTCTGATAATTTTTGTCCTTGAGGCACACCCTCAAAATTAGGTTCTTGGCTTTGAGCCAAATCAGGGTTTCAAAACAAGTCTTCGCAAGACTGAGTACTTGCAAGTCAAGGATTATCTTTTCTCTTTTGTATATTTTTCTTATCTTTTCAATGACAGCAAAGAGAAACATAAATAAAGTAAATATAGTATATATATATATATGTATATATTATATATGTATATAGGGGTGCGGGTGGAGGTGGAGATGGCATGTAGCACGGTGTCGAGTCGGTCGTCGTCTAGGAAGATGCAACCAACAGGACGAAGTGCCGTGTAGAGTGTAAGATGGATTGGTGGAAGATGAGTGCGAACACACTTTCTGTATGCATGTATCGAGGAATGTCAGCAACTGGTGTAGATATTCCCACGATACAACGTATGGTATGTGATATAAAAATATTTATATATATATGTATATGTATATATGTAAATATATATATGGTTACAATTATATAAGTGCATATGCAGCTATATATATATATATATATATATATGTATGTATGTATGTATGTATATATAGATATGTAAATATATGTATAGATAGATAGATGTATAGGTATATATATATATGTATATGTATGTATATATAACTATATGGATGTATATATATAAATATGTATATATATATAGTAATATATGTATATAGATATATGTAGATAGATATGTATATATATATGTATATATAGTTATAGATATATATCTATATATGTATGTATATTTGTATATATATATATATATGTATAAATATATGTATATATGTAAATATATATGTCTATATATATATATATGTATGTATGTATGTATGTATGTATACTAATACATAGTTATATAAGTACAAATATATGTATATATATATGTATACATGTATATATATATGTATCTAAATATATATATATATAAATATATATATGTATATAGTAGAGTATAGGTGTGTGTACGAGAGTGTGAGTGTGTGTGTGTATGTGTGTGTAGAGAGTGTGAGAGAGTGCTGTGAGAGAGAGAGAGAGAGATCGAGAGACTGCTGGAGTTGGCGTGGAGTGCGGGTTAAGTCGTTTGCACACAACTGGTGACGTCTGGTGATCCACGCACTGAAGCAGGCACATAGGCACGCGAAGAGGCATGCGCTGGGAGGGAGTGAGCGCGAGGGAGAGAGGCTGCAGTGCACTACGCTGCGTGGTGAGGCGGGAGCGGGCGTACGCAGACGCTGAGGTGGGCAGGCGTACATGGGCGAAGGCAGACGCGTAGGTGGGCGCTAGAGCGGGCTCGGGGCAGGACGCGGGTGCGGGTTGGGACTGGTTGCAGCGCGCTGGGTGACCGGATAAGTGAGAAACTTATCGCTCACCGCACTGTAGCCATAGTGTTCCGCTGAAACGCGTGAACAGTGGCTACAGTGCCAGGTCGAGCTGCTCGACCGCCTGTGCTCGATGCTGAGTACAGAAGCCGCTGCGGGAGCTGGCACGCACGCGGAAGGTCTGCGCCAACTGGGCTGCGGGCGAAGGAGCGCGACAGGGCACGCAGAGAGGGGTATGGGTGGCCTACTGGCGTGCGCGGTGGAGCTTGGCCGACTGCTGCAGGGGTGCGCGGTGGGCTGCTGGCGTGCGCGGTGGAGCTTGGTCGGCTGCTGTAGGGGCGCACGGTGGCCTACTGGCGTGAGCGGTGGAGCTTGGCCAGCTGATGTAGGGGCATACGGTGGCTGGTTGAGCTTCAAAGCTTGAAGCTCCTGTGGCAATGGCGGGGTTGGGTCAAACGTTGAAACAGAGAGAGAACCACCATGCCCACCAGCTCTTTGATGAGTTGGGCGATGGTGGGACTCACAGTGGTGGTTGTGCACCACTGTGAGTTACTCCTGCCTGTAGAGTGGCTCATCAGAGGAGGAGAGGCTGCGTATGGAGGGAGAGGGGAGGAGACGGCCTGGAAGGAGGAAGGTGCTATTTTTTTTTATGCGTGGGCCATGCTCTCTTTTGCAAAGAAGAAGCTGTGCCCCTTTTTTTAGTGGAAGAAGGCATGCACAGCCATGCCCTGGCTATGCATGGTTGTGCATGCGGCTGCAGGGAGTGGCTGAGCAGGGCAAGCTTTATAGAGCATGGCACGAAGAAGAGCTACCATGCCTTGCAACCGCGGAGAAGAATTCAAAGTCAAATAAAAAATAAAGATGGAAATTTTGCAAGGCAGCACTTGAAGAATTTGTTAATTGCAAGGCCATTTTATTCACTCTCCTCCCCTCTCAACTAAATGCATGCATGCGTGTATTTTCACAAATGCATCTATGGATACCTGATATGCATGGGTAATGCTAGGAAATAGAACAAGACGGCACAATTACAGGTGTACTTTTGAGGTGCAATCAACGGGTTATGATTAGAATCAAAGGCCTGATTAAGGAAATGGACTTGGCCTTGATTTTGCCTAGGATTTGGCAGATTCCTAGGATTTGGAATTGGCTGAGATAGTAGAGTACCTGGTTGATGAGATTCAACCAAAAGCGTGATTTGATTTCGTAAATCAGCCAATTCAACCTTACATTTCCTATGGATCTCAATGAGAGCTTTAGCATTTTGTCGCTGACTCTTCGACACAGCTCTTAAAATTTGGTCTAGCTGTGTATCTCTAATAGGCCTAAAGTAATTCTGCATACTCATCGGGTTAGGCCTTAAATTTGATTGCTGAGGAGAAAATGGAGGTGGGTTAAAATGGGTCTGATTCGGATAACTTGGTCTTTGATTTAGATTTTGATTAGCCCAAGAAAATTTTGGGTGGCTTCTCCATCCAGGATTATAGGAATTTGAATAAAGGTTTGGTCTTGGAGTGTTTTCCTGGATGGCTTGTAATCCAAAAAGATACGGAGTGTTTTCTGCAACAGGAAAGGGTCGGGAAAAGGGTGGGTAAGATTGTGGGACAAAGGTCCCTTCTTAGGTTGGTGGAGTAGATAGAAAACCCAAGGAAGATGGATCTCTAGAATCCAGATTATTCACAAATTCCCTCCCCACAGGAATTTGTGAAAAAGGTGAATATGCAAGATTCGTAGCAAGTAGAGGCGTAAGAGTCTTCATTGTGTTTCTAACCTCATCAAGATGCTTTGGTACGATATCAACTTCGTCCAGTTTTTATGCAATAATCTCGAAATCCTTTGAACTGGACAGATTACCGATCTCGTGAATGCCCTTATGGGAATTTTGGTGATTCGTATTCACGCCCTATGTAAATTGTGGCGTAGATGTGTTGTTGATTGAGTTTTCCGCCATCCCTATAAATAATTTTGAAGTGGATTCTGAGTCGCGATTTAGAAAATTTCCTCCATAAGAGGCATCGACTAGATTGCAAATACCCTCTTGTAAACCATAGTAAAAGATATGCATGAGTTGCCAATGAGGGATGTCTTGATGTGGGCATTTCCTTCGCAATTCATGAAAACATTCCAACGCTTCATGAATTGGTTCTCCTTGGTTTTGATTGAAAGTAGTAATAGCTCACCTTAAAGCATTGGTTCGACCAATAGGAAAGAATTTCTTCAAAAATGTGGATTCGAGTTGAGACCAAGTTGAGATTGGTCATGCTATAGTTCTATACCAATATGCTGCTTTATCTTTAAGGCTAAAAGAGAACATTTTCATTAGTAGGATTTTCTTATTTTTATTTCGAGGACCAAGAGTTTGGGATAGATTTTTAAGATCTTCTATATGTTGAAATGGATCCTCGGATGCAAATCCATGAAAATGGTCGATTAAACCTATAATGTTTGGCTTTAATTCAGGATCATTCTCCCCAATAGGAATCCTAACATTAGGCTCTACTTGTGCATTAGATGGGTTATAATAATATCTAAGTAGAGGCCTTGGATGAGCAATCGGTAAATCAGGGATTTCAAAACCTGCCTCAGGTCGAGGTGGAGGATGGGTTTGGAGAGTCTATAAATTATTTAGGGCTACTGTTAATAGATTAATTTGTCTAGTTTGCTCTAGCATCCTAAGATTCTGGTTCAGGAGCACCTCATGAACATCAAAAGGCAGCATCTCCTCTTGACCAGAAGAAGAAGGGATCTTGGGATTTAGATTTTGCAATTGATCCAAAGAATTAGATGGATCAGATGGGAAAACCATTGGTTGCTTATCTGCAATCGGCCTAGGATTACCTGTCAACGATGGTGCAAGAGGCAGATGCAAGGATCACCTCCCGTCCATAAATGGAAAATAATGTGCAAGTGCACACGCACACCACCGATAAGAAAGCAGAGGCACAAAACCCCACAAAATAGCATAAAAAATGTGGGTTTTGCTCTTCTTTCAAAGGAAAGAAGAGATTCCTAAGATACGCAAAGTAATTTGACGCAAACAAATAGAGTAATAGTATCAAAATACTCATCCTAATTCGTGTCTACGCAAGTGCGTACCTTAAAGCTCAAAGGTCTAAGGTCTAGGATCGACACCACTCACTACTGGCTCCCTGGGGCACTAGTAGTGAGATAGACTTGTTGATCTTCGACCAAAGCCCTAAGAGGTGTAAAGAGGAGAGATAGAAAAATAGACTCGAGTGACTCTAGTGATCGCGCTGTGTGAGTGATAGCATGCAACAGACGATAGCGATTGAAAAACCCGCATGCATTCTGCAATCTGATTTAAGTCACAATTTTTACTTCCTCTTTTTAGTTAGTCTTTTACAAAAATATATACCAAGTAAACTACAATGGCTGCTTTTTAAATCTTTTCAAAAAAAAAAACATGTGGTCTTTTTAAATCTTAGAGGACAGGGATCTACACGGGTTTCTTATGTTTTCCCACTGATGCGAGAAAAATAGTTTAAAAATTCCCAAGTCAAATCATACTAATACTAGTAGAAAATGCACTCCTAAAAGTATATGCCTATGTATATGCTGCTGCTAGTCAGAAAAAGATGTATTTTTGTATTTTTTTATTTTTTTAAATGCAACAATACAAAAAACAAAGACTAGAAATACTCACAAAAAAACAAAAACAGCAACACTGATTCCCACCTTCTCCTAAGATCACCCGCAAAGGTAAACCTACAAAGAAGATAGAAAATAAAAACAAAAAGAAAAACAAAACAAACAAACAAAGCTAATTAGAACATTAAAAACAAAAAATATAATTACAAAATACCTCCTAATTAGACAATTAAACCAACTATTTCTTAGTGAATTAAAGGATTGCCTCCCTGGCAACGGCGCCATTAAAATGATGTTTAGACGAAGCAATGCCAGGGAATATTTTGATGAGTGAAATGAGGCAAAATATTACCTCTCTGGCAACGACGCCATTAAAATGATCGATGGCTTTACTCAACTCAGTAATTAAGTTAATTTTATTGAATTATGAGTAGAAAAAGTCACTTAGGTTAACTCAAAAGTGTGTCTGTTGTGTAGTATAGGGTCAAATTATCTTAACATTTTAGAAAGTTTTACTAGTTGAGTCCAGGTTGTTCGCTGGGAGGTATAATTTTTTTTAAATTCACTAATTTTCTTTTATTTTCCTTTCAAGTTTAAAAGGTATAATTAGGTTGATTATAAAAGCATGAATTTTGTCAAATGATTTAAACTATAAAGAATATATAAAATTCCAAATGAAAAACACATTTACTTAAATGATGCACTTTACTAACAAGTAAACATGTTAGTTTTCTATTTTATTTCAAAGCAATTAAGGCAATAAGAATTGTTCTATTAAAATATGCCTTATTACAAAATTTAAGAACAAAAATGAAAATGATTCAAGCGAAACAAATTCTTTTATTTATTTCTTCAGTCTCTTCCTCTCTCTTCTTCTCTTCTATTCCTGCCTTCTTCTCTTCCCCTTAGCTTTCTTCTTCTTTCTTAGTTCCCTTAGTAGTGCTTGTTCTCCTTTCTTTCCTTTGCTTTCTTAGCCTTTAGTTCAACACTTAGCATTTAACCACCGGCTCTTCTTTTCCTTTGATCCTTCAGCTGAACTGGGTTTATTTTCTTTTTTAACCAAAAACTATTTTATTTGCGGCGAGGTCCTTTCGAGGATACACAGCACCCTGAGATCAGGGTGGGACCAGACCCTACTCGATCCTCTCTTGATTTCAATTTGGTTCGATTTTGATTTATTTTTTCAGTTCATAGTTTCTAACCAATCTGGCTCAGCTCAACCGACCTCCCAGGCCTCGCCCTCCCAGGGCCACATTTGCTCACGCCCACTCAGGCACACACCCGCAGGCACACATGCTCGCACACACACATATGCTCAAAATGCCAGATGCTCAGATCGATAACCGGTATGCTGAGCACTGACGACTAAATGGCCTATGCAACAAATCACTTTTGTTCCCACGCACGCGCTCGTGAATTACCGTTGTGGGACTATGTTCCCCCTTTCTAGACCCAACTTCAATCGATCATAACTCCCTACTCGGAGCTTCAAATCAAGTGATTTAAAGTTTGTTGGAAAGCTTTAAGGTTGCTCTATAGGATTGTAGGGTCAATTTAAGGTTTAGAGGATGGTTTCCTCTTCAATTTAGAAGGTAAAATTAGGGGGTTCCTATAGGTTATTTATTGCCTGAAATTAGAAATTAACTTCACTGAGTCCTAAAATTGACTTTTCTCTCTTAACTAAAGGTCTGAACATGTTATATAAATGATTCCGCAGCTGCTAGAGTAGTTTCTACGCTCACATGGCCTTCAGGAATAGTAGAGAAGCTTAAAGCTTCTCTGAAAGCTTCAGAGATCAAATTTTTACATTTGAAATAGATAGACAAACATAGAGGAACATTACTGATCAACTTAAACAAGTTCTAAGGGTTGTAATTGACTTATCTAGGCAAGATTTCATCTCAAATTTCATCAGAATGCCACAGCTATTAGTTTGGGGTTCGAAAATAACCCAAACTTGCAAGTTTGCAATTCCAACCAAATTAACTCTCAAAGCTCAACCAATTCTTTCTAAAATCATTCAAATGAATCTCAGAAACACTTCAAACTCCTCAATTCAACAGATTGAATCCGAAATTAGAGAATCAAACTCAGGTTTGACTAAAAAACCTTGAATTTTGACTTTCTGATTTAAACATTTTCACAGGAAATTAAAACCTCAAACAACATCTTCTCAATCCTAGGAATATGCTCAGACCCTAAAATAGGTGTTTTAACTGAAGATTCTAGGGTTTCAGGCTCATCGCTTGAGATAGAAAAGGTGTGTGTTCGTCAGAGGAAATCAGAGGTTGTTACACTTGTTGGATCATAGGAATGAACCTAGGGATCAACAATGATGCTTCTATACTTCTTAAACTGGACTAGAACCTATCTGTCACTCATCTCCAACTCTGCCGGAGTCGGAGAAGATGAAGACCTATCTACAGCTCCAGTGGCTAAATCCTCAATTAAACATCTGCAAATTAATCTGTGATCATTAAATCATTGATCTGGAGCTTCTCAACAAATTATAAAGGCTGAAGCTCAAGAATGGCTCGTCGGAGCTCGTCGGAGCTCCGGTGAGTCCAGAAAAAGGCAAAATTGTGTACAGAAAAATGTGCATTGTGCCATTTTTAATCTAAAAAGGTTCCTGACATTTCAAGGAACCTCAGAATCACATTTAATTCCTCATTATCTCTTTAAATGTAAGATTTGACAGTGAATTCATTTTGAATTAAAATTGAGTTGGTTGAGGCACGAGACTTGATCTCCCACTCAATTGAGTGGTTGAGACAAGTCAACAGATGTCTGTGATACTAAATATATATTTAATTAATAATTTGAACTACTCCTGAGCCACCACTGACAGCGAGCTTAGGAGCTTAATTAGATTTGGGCGTTTAGGTTATATGTGATAATTCTACGTATTATAGTGTCGATTAGGGTCCTTAAGTGATGGATAGATGATGATGGACCTAGTGGAGGTGGAATTAGCTCAACTGCTGTCGGCATGGATAGTGACAATAATCAGTGGAGGTGAAAGGTGAATCAAGTGATTCAGTGATTAATTGAGTGATTAAATGGGTCATAAATTATTATGGGAGTTAAAGCAAGGTGGACAGTGAGTTAGAAAGACAAGATTAAGGCTCTGGCGAGCTCAAGGAGCTCACCAGAGTCGGAGAAGATGGCACTGAAATTCTAAAATTAACTCTAACTACTTACCTAACTACCTAAACTAAACTACCCTACTCCTACTCCTACTCCTACTCCTACCCTTAATCTACTGTTACATGGACGAAGGGGTCAGTAGGGTTCCACTGAAGGTTCATAGTGGACGACGAAGTCAGAGGGTGAAAAGAAGAATCTCCGACAAGCGGATGTGAGGTGAAGCGGAGGATTCCTTGGTCGGCGCCTATGTCAGAAACGTGGCTGACCACAGCAGATCTCCTCGGTTGATCAGAATGAATGGAGGAAGTCAGAGAGTGAGATGGAAGGTCGTCGGAGTTGCAGACGAATAGCCTATTGGGTTGGCTCAGTGTTAGAAGAGGGAAGGGAGCCAACTTGAGTGAACTCTGAAGGGTGAGGGGGTATTTATAGTGGTTGGCGGCGAAGAGAGTGGTGGGGTCTAGCCGAAGAAGGAGCTTGAGGATCTTAACCTCCGGCATCGTCTCCAACGACGGTAAGGTTATCTCCCACTGGAAATTAGGATTTCCGGTTAATCCAGACCGGTGGATGAAGAGGACGTGGTAAGAGCAAGCTGCAAGAGCTTGGACAAAGAAGAGTGATGTCGGCAGGGCAGTGATCGTGTGGTGGCGTGACTCTCTGTCGCCAACCATTCATTCAGCTGAAGAAGTAGAAGAAGAAGGAAAGGGACTTAAATGTAATGAAACTTAAGGACCTGTGTGAGAATTAAGGACCCGATTGTAATAAGTTTTAAAGACCAAAATGTAAACTCAGGTTTTGAAGGTTTATTTTAATTTAGATCTTTTTCAACTTTTTATGTATGTTAGTAAATAAGGTAAATATTATATTTTCACCTTGAATTTACATTTTTGACCTTTTTAGATTAATTTATTAAGTTAAGTAAAATTACTTAAGTTATTATATACTTAGGTATACATTATGCTTGAGTTACTTAACTTATTAATTAAGGGAATGATTAATATGATTTTGAGTCCAATTAATATCGAAGTTACTAATAATGTTAATTGGATGATAAAATGCCATTTTAAACTTATTTTAAGGTCCTTTACTAAATATCCCTTATTCTATAATTAACCCTTATGTATTCATAATCTTAGCTAATTAACTAGGAAGACTAGTTAATTAAGGGTAATTAGAGATCATGATGAGTCTCTCATCAACCCCCCAGCCGTGGTCCTTTGACGCTACTCCCCTAGCTAGACATCAGATTAATAAGTATAAGTAGGTTAATCAATGACAATCTTAGACTAGGCCCTAACGAGCAAATCAGTCCTTAAGGCCAACGTCTACTCAATTTTATTAAGGCCTGGGATTGTGGTGCTTATGAAATGTGATGGGCCCTTAATGATTGATTGAGAATTGTGTAAGTGCATGCACAACAAGGGTTTTCAAGCAAGATTATTTGTGATCTGTGGATTTTAATGTTCAAATCTTGCTTAGGCAGCTTTTAGGGTTTAAAATTAGGTTGGTTGCAATCAAGGTTTGAGGTAAACCAGGTTGTCAAACTCAGGTGAAGATTGCTTTCCTTTAAAACTAGAAATGAAGTGGAGTGCCTAGAATAGACCTAGATTGAAAACCCTAAGGAGGAGCTACTTGATGAGTTGATTTTAAGTAGAGTGGTGCAGCCCAAACAACTCAAACAACTTGCCACAAATGCACCGCTAAGTTAGGCACACAAAGATGGTTAACCTAGAATGATTTCTACTCTTTTATGTGTTGCTTTGTTTGTACCTGTTCCATAGATCAGAACCCGATTGAGTAGAAACAAATCAATTAGGTTAAGTGCCTTGAATGTGGGTGTACGTTGTGTGTTTGTTGAAAATTACCTCACAAGATTATCTTTTTGTTTTTTTTCTATAAATGAGGGTGGAATGAATGTGAGTGAGAATCCAAACAATGAACCTATTCCTAGGATTTATGCAAACACCTAGGTTAATTGGAATTTGGATTTAATGTGACAAATGAAATCTACGGAGGGGGTGAAGACTGGGGAGCACTTACAGTTGTCTTCAACTACACTTTACTCCAGTCTACCGCTTGATGGAGGTCTCTACAAAACAATAGACACAAGAGAAAGCAAGTTAGAAGACAATAAAGTGCGTGAAATGTGAAAAGATCAAAAATCGTTGCCTCCCCGACAATGGTGCCAAAATGTTGAAGCTACGAGTTACTACGCTATCATATTTGGTTTTGAAAAACCAGTCGTCGTAGTTTGAAAGCGAAGAACTCATGCTCAACAAATAAAATTTGTATCGGAATAGAAATCCCAAGTCGAATTCAGGGAGACTACGTCGATCTATATCCGTAATTATATTTTTTTAGAGTTTTTGTTGAAAAGCGAAGCGACGTAATTACAATGAAGCAATATTAATAATCAGAATAAACGAGAGAGAGAGAGAGAGAGAAAATAGGCACTCAATATTTCAAAATGTTTATACAATAAAACCAGAGAAGAATTACACTAGAAAGCGGGAAATCAACTACACTAGAAACTAGGAAAATTCTATTCTAGAAAGCTGAAAAGAAGAATGGGAGAGAGAAGTTATCCTCCTCGACAATTGCTTGGAGGACGAGCCGGATGAGACACCTCTTGGAAGACGGAGAACGGAGTGGGAAGAAGGAGGTTGAGGTAGGAGGAATGAGAATGGTGTACCACGTCGTTGTTGTCACGGGATCCACTTCTAAAATGAGGGCAAAAATTTGACTTTATCTCTCGAGGAGCATACTGGGTGTGGGACAAGCTTCTTTTAAGCTTTGGAGAGGGAGAGAAGAGAAGGGATGCCAATTTCGTATGGAGGGGGTCTCCTTTTATAGTTGCAAGGAGTGAGGGCAATTTGGTCTTTACAATTTCAAAATATTAAATAAGAGGTCTTTAGTGATGGAATTAAGCGTCACTAAAGCCCCAGTCGTGGGCGACGTGGGCCGCGCCTGCCACCCGCTCAGCTCCTGCGTCGCATACATTCGTCAACTCTCCGCCATTCGATCGTGAGATCAAACGGCTAAGATTTGATTACCATAATGCCTTAACGTGTGCCTAGCGCATGCGATCCCACATTACGTGCGGGCGTGCGTTGGCGCGTGATCTGGATTGAGCACTCGTGGCCGCTGGATCACCATCGGCCAATCAATCGTGCCCGCACATCCACGCTTTAGTGTCTACTCCTTGCGACTCAAACGCACACCTGATCGTGAGCGAGCGCTCTATCCACTGTGCTACGCACGTGGATGGGCAGGCAGGCCGACTTCTGAGCGTGCGATCAGGACCATTGGATTAAGATCCAGCGGTCGAGGCAGCTCTTTAATTGATGCTTCAGAGAATGGGAGCACCGGTTGGGATGCACTCTCAGCCATTGGATTTTGATCCAACGGCAGAGATTCGTGGGCACTAGCGACTTCAGAAGTTGAGGGTGAGTCTGTTGGGCGGTCGAGATGGCGCCACATGGCACCATCTTGGCCGTCCATCTTCTGGATGATGTATATAGTGCCACGGGTGTCTGATTGAGTCAATTTTCACGCCGTTAGGCTACCAACGTCGACCTGAATCCATCCATGCGGTTGGATTTATCATCTAAAGTACGGATTCACATCATCTTGACCCTTGATCTTCTAGGGTTCCTCAGTCTCTATTTGATGCTACAGATGTCAGATTAGGGCGATCTTAGAGTCGTTGAACTCCAATCGTTGCCCTGATAAAATCTATATGGTTGGATCTTTGATCCGAGGCCTCGATAAAATTTGCCCTGTCCCTGCACATAAAAAGTGATAATTAACCTCCATTTTATTTGAATTAAACTAAATGCAAGATGATGCATGCTATGCAATATTTATAGTATGTAATACAATTCTATGCTTAAGAACATGCACAAATAGACATTTTATGTAATATGAACATGTTTACATCAAATAACGTAAGCACTTCAAGACTTTAAGAGACCAAAAAGTTATCCAAGACAAAGTAATGGTGATTTAGATCACCAATTATTAGTCTAAGCACATATATATCAAATACTCAATCATGTAAAATAAATGAACAGTAATCAGATGTCTAGATATCAAGTCAGACAACTTAAATGTCTGCTGCTACAGTGCTTTTCTTCTGATTTTCAGTTCTTCTTCTTCTGCTCTCTTCTTCCTTCAGCCTTTTTTTCTCTAGCCTCAACTTTCTCACTTCTTTCTTCTACCTTTGCCTTCTACTTCACAGGGACTTCTCCTTCTCAGCAGCTAAGTGTCACTCAAAGCCTTCAGGAGCAAAACCCTCCCCTCCCCCGCTCTCTCTCTTTCTTTCCTTCCCTTCTCTGTCAGAAATTCGGACCTTAGTCACTTATTCAGGTATGCATAATCGGGTCCAGGGCTATGTGCGTGGGGTCACAGTCGAGAAGTGGACAGGCGGGTCGGGTCATGTGCTGGTGTGAGGGACCTCACCCCATGTGTTTGGAGGCAATAAGGTCTACTGAGAAAATCAACTTATGCGTGCTTAGCGGCTTATCCGCGCATGGTGTGGGACTAAATGTCCCTCCTCCTTCTCGCGTCTGCAGTAGATGGTGCTCTTGCTGAATTGGGGTAGCTACAATCATTGAAGCCTTCGATAGGTTGCTTGGGAAGACACCTGGAGTGAAGCAGCATGTCTTGGAGCTAAGACCTGGGCCTTGCATAGCCTAGAACATGAAGAATGGGGTGGTAGTGTTGGCGAGGGTGGCAAAGCAACAAGACCTGAAACTCACGAATACAGCCTCATGGCCACATTAAAATAGCTCATAAGCTTCGTTGTGGTGGTGTGTGTGGTGGTCGTGGTTTTGTGGCGTGTGGAGGTGCATGGTGGTCAATCGGTGACGGAGAAGGATGTGCGAAGGTGGGTTGGTCGACAGCAAGTTTGAGTGGTCGTGAGGATGCAATAGGAGAGGGGTTTCGTGTGGGTGGATGAGGCGGAGCTTGTGGGAGTATCGACGAGGTCGTTGGAGTTGTGTAGCGAGTGGAGGCCCTCGCTGGAGGTGCAGCCGGAGTGGAGGGAGATGATGGCAAACGTTTGCATCGAGGGGTTCTTTTTGGTTTTTGGATAGGGAAAACTAACCTAAGACTCTAAAGGGACCTAATTACCTACTTTAAGGGACAAAAGGGATAGGAAGGACACCGGGTATGGTGTGGCCAGCACCAGTGAAGGAAGGACCTCCAATGAGGGAGAACGGCGTGGAAGAAAGGGGAAGATGGCCCTCGTAGGTATTGCGAGTGATAGAGGAGCTTGAGGAGGGTAGAATGACTTGCTATAGTCTGCAACAGCCGGGGAGGAATGTAGAATAAGGAGCTCGTCAGAGCTTGCGGAGGGATTGGCTGGAGAGAGGAGAAGGTGGAGAACCGGTCCAAACCAAGCTAAGGAAGTAAGGTTTGCACCAAGGGGCCTTTTTTAGGCCATAGGAGGTCCTTCCAAGCTTTGGGCTTACGCATATTTAGGATACCCACATCCCCCATGCGTTCGCATGGGAAATTGGGAAAGAGTTAGGAATCATGGCCGGGTCTATTTGGAAGAGAATTCTTTATGGAATCTCTGGTTCAAGTTTGGGATTGATTGATTGAGAAACAAGTGAGAAAATCTCGCTCGAATCTCACTGGTGAGGTGCAGCTATTTCTAATGGTAGAAAGGAGCTAGATGTGAAAGAGATAACAAAGTTAGAGGGGTTCCTACAATAGATTTCAGAGGCTATCGATTTAAGTGAGAGGGAAAGAATCTGAATGGATCAAAATGCAAACTAGGTCGAGATGATATCTGATTGGGCCTAAATTTTGGTACAAACCTAATTCAGACCCAAGAAATCTGATGGTGAAGTCAAATTTAGGTGTTGGCCAAGTTTGACTAGGTAATTTGCATAGAAACCCAAATTAGGGTAACTATCCAACTAAGACTCTGTTTTAGGTCAAATTGGGCTCCAATGATCAAAGCAAGCATACCAAACCTTACAGAATATTTTTCTATGACTTTTAGAAGGTTTAGGTGAATTTTATCCTGACCATAATCTCAGTTAGTTAAGCAAGTCTATTTTTAGGGTTTAAGATGTCCATTAATTCTCGAAACATGTGAAAACCCATTTCTATCTGCATGAACCCTTTTATTAGACATTTATGATCATTTGACCATTAATTAACCCTTGAGAAACCCCATGATTGTCCTGCATTTGGATTATACTGTTAAAACTACAGATTTACCCCTACTTTAATGCATTTCTCCCAAAGTGAATATATAGTGAATTACGGTCTTCTGCCGGTTATGTAGGAGCATTTGTCAATGGATTATGACTAAATAAAGCTAGATATGGCTGATGATGATGTTATCATGATACCCCCATGCCTAACTTTTTCTAGTCCCTTAGAAAAATCTTATGGAATTAACTTGAATTATAGACCATGCTTTGATGTTCAAGGTCCTAATTCTTTCTTTTTAAAAATTAGGTCAGAATGCTAATAGTAGGCCTAGAGGTACTCAAGTTCCAACAAAGATCCAAACCTGATCAACTTTAGCCTCAGTCTGTTGCTAAGGTTTCTAAGGCCCACAGAAACTATCCAAAGGTTCATTGAACCCAGTGCTTAAAGCACCCATGCTTGTAACATGGTTAGTCCAGGTTTAGTTTGCAGTAGGTTTTTGTATGAGAGAGGGATAGAAGAATTTTTTCATTTTTGGAGTGCTTTCTCTCTTTTTTTATTGATTATTTCTAGCTTCAGTTTGGCTCAAAAACACGGTCTGTATCGGATTCCTAGTTCCCACCATCAATCCTAACAAGGTCCTTGGCTATCGATGCTTCAAGATAGCAGCACCTATGGCAACCCCCAAAACCCTGGCTTTCGATACTTCTAGATAGTGTCACCCGTGGCATTTTGCAACTAAATTCATGCCTTGACAATCGACATTTAGAGATAATCTCGCCCATGGTACCTGAATCAGCACAAGGTGCTTACATGCCCCCAGTAGGATATTTAGATATCCTAGGAGATAAGCCCGAGGGGATGGTATGTTATTGCGCATCTTCAAGGGAAATTTCCCACCTCTCCGTGCCAGGAACTCATCCAAATGAACTTGTGTTGATAAGCCGCTCCTAATCTAGACAGCTATTTCATAATAGAATAAACGCTTTTGCATGATTTTGATTATTAAGCGCACTGAACCAAAGTTGTGTGTGGATTAGGGTGCTTAGGTTACCAAGTCCTGCAAACCAAAGATCAGTTAACGAGGTTGAATAATCCCTGAGCCTTAGACCTAATACATAAGCTTCACATTTTCCTCAACCTCTTGAGGATTATCTGGATCTTAAAGGATACGTGAATGTTTAAGTCCTAAAACAAGCCCAAGAGGCCTAAGATCAGCACTCATACTAATCTTCATGTCTCTCTATGATTTTCAAACTTAATTTTTTTCTTTTGATTTGGTCTAAAACTTAAGTAGATTCCATAATCATTTACTAATGACTCATACTTTTTTTGTTTCAAATTATAGCTCCTTTTTGACATGTAAATCACCTCCCCTTTTTTTCCTCCTCAAGAATGATATGCAATTATCTTCATAAAATTTCCTCCCCTTTATTTTATTTGTTCTTTTTCAATTTATTATTATTATTTTTATTCTTTTGAATGAGTAATCTTTTGTGAGAACCCTTCAGAAACTTTAATTTTTATGTGATTGCACTTTAACACAACCCTATGCCTAAGTTTTGCAATGTCCTCATTGTAAATCGGAGGGTATGAAATTAGTTGGGTTCATGGGTTAGAATAGGATCAAAGCGTGGGTGAACAGGTCGAGATGACTGTTAGAGATGATTTCAATCTCTAGTATGCGTACCAAAGGTGGAGTCAGCTGTTCTAACACTGAACTCTAAGTGTAGTAGACATGAAGCTCAAAAGGATGATCATAAGGGTCTCATGTTTCTGGAATGACGAGTTGCCTCCCATTTAGTGCTAAATTCAATGACTTCAGTTGAGTAGAAGATGGTCATGGAGGAGTGGTCAAATCAGAAGAAGTTTATAGAATAAGCACCTTGATCAATAGCTAGGTTGGTCCAACTAGGTGCTTGTTTAGAACAATAGGCTGATGATGCAACCCAAACCCAATCAATCTGGTGGGTTAATGAATGTGGATTAAGAGATGTGGTGCCCACCAAATGCTTTGAAGTTCAAATGGATGTGGAAATGAAAATCTAGTGTTTGGTTAATTTGAATAACCCTGGTCAGAGTAGGGATCCTCAAAAGAAAATGGATCTGTGGAGGATGTGAGATCCCTATGAGAGTGGTCAGAGAAGGGTAGGATGTGAATTGCATTATGATCAATGTTCGAATCCCGATCAAAAGATGGAGAAGAATCATGTGCGACTGGATCATCGAGAGGAGAATCAGAGTAGAAATTGCTTCGGGTGGCAGGTCGGGGTTGGGATCGGATTCGAGAAGGTTCTATATGTGGATTTGAAGAGGTGGCTTTCTTGAGAACTATGTGTGTTGAGGGCTCCTCTAAAAAGGAGTCAAAAGTAGGTTCATCTAGAGAGTCCTCATAATGGCCATCAAAATCAAAGATAAATGCCTGAAGAGTGTTTATAGGATCATAAAAATCTGAGTAAAGAAAAGATTTGAACTCTGGATTGCAGACACTCTTGGCACCTATTTCTGATTCCAGTAGATAAAAAGGAATGATTCCATCTCAATGGAACCTGATTTTGAATCAATGATCTCGAGATCAGGGACCTTAGAGTCAAACTCGAATAATGGGTCATCGATGTTGAGGTCGCAGATTGGTTCATAATCGTCGGGAAACAAAGGTTCTCCGAAATTAGATTAGGATTCGAAATCATTGGAGAATTTGTGGGAATAAGTTTTCGAATATGATTCTAGATCGGGAGTTCCACTACAAAGAGAATCAAGATGTTTAGAATCAACAACCTGACTTGGATCTAACCTAATTTCATATTTCAAGCTTAAGAAGGTGTCCTTATTAGGCTTCGGCTCAGGTTCTTGGCTCCTATGGTTGACCCAATCAATCCCAACTCATGCAACTCCTCGGCTTCTATATCATAGATTGGCATGACTTTCAAAAAATCAATTAGTGTCTCTGAGGAGGTTGGAGTGGTGTCTTTGTCAAATACGAGCTTAGGATCGTAAGTCAAATTCAAAATCTAACTCTCATCATTTTGGTCCTCATGATTATTATTGAACATACGAGTTGCTATGCTAACGTGTTTGGTTTTGAAAAACCTGTCGTTGTAGTATAAAAGCGAAGAACTCATGTTCAACAAATAAAATTTATACCGGAATAGAAGTCTCGAGTCGAACACAGGGAGGTAGACGTTTGATTTAAAAAAATTCACGTTTATTTTATTTGTCACAAAGTAGATTAATTGATTAGAACTATCTAACTATTTACAAAAAATAGAAGAGAGAGAGAGAATATTACAAACAAAAATCAAAAAGAGATGTAGAATGCACATGGAATTCATTATCAAAAGGATTGTTCATTACACTAAATATCACGACCAAAAAGCAGGAAGATCATTACACTAGAAAGCAGTAAATCTACTCTAGAAAGTAGTAAATCTACTGTAGAAAGCATTAAAAGAATGGAGAGAGAAATATCCTCCTCGACAGTTGCTTGGAGGACGAGCCAGACGGGACAACCCTGGATGAAGGAAGATGGAGCAGGATGAAGGAGGGTGAAGTAGGAAGAACGAGAACGGGGCAGCACGTCGTCGTCGTCGCAAGATTCGCTTCCAAAAGGGAGACAAAAAATTGACTTTATCTCGCGAGAAGCATCCTGGGTGTAGGACAAGCTTCTCTTAAGCTTTGGAGAGGGAGCGAAGAGAAGGAAGGGATCAGAATTTCATGTGGAGGGGGTCTCCTTTTATAGTTGCAAGGAGTGCGGGCATTTTGGTCATTCCAATTTTAAAAACATTAATTCAGGACCTTTAGTGACGGATAAAACCATCGCTAAAGGTCTGATAGCGATTTTACGCGGTTTGTTAATTAGGCAATTTAGTGTCGTTGCAATGTGTAAATCCGCTTTCGCTCTTAAATTTATAATCCTAGATAGGGGAGTATCTAGGGTCGTCCAAGGAGGCCAAATGTTTAGAAAAGTGATTCTCTTGCTTGGAATACAAATCTCAACTTTCTTTTTGGTATTTTTCAATATATTATTTTTTTTTCTTTTTTGGATTAAGACAACATGCGAAATGGTGGTGGGAAGGTGATTTGCACTTCAAATTTAACTACTACTTCTAAATGGCAAGTAGAGCCTCTCCCTAAGCTCACTCTAAGCAAGTGGAGGCCTAGAATAATTAGGGAGAGGGAGTGAACAATGCTAAAAAAAAATAAAACAAGTAGAAATGCAAAATAGAAAATTGCAAAGAAGGCAACTTAAATTGACGAAAAGTGTTTTACAAAAAAAAAACCTAGTAGAGGAATGCTTCTACTACTAGAAAAATTAAAATAAAGAAAAGCAAACACCAATCCTGTAGATAGATGGTGAAGAAGAGGGCTTCTTGCTCCAAGGTTGGTGGCTTCCAAGCTTGAAAAGAATCCTTCAACTCCTTCCTTGCAGTGCTCCGCCAAGGTAATGTCCTCCAAGGCAAGCCCTAAGGGGGCGTGCCCTAAGCTTCTCTCCAAGGGTGGACATCCACCCTAGGTCCTTCTCCCTTGCCTGGCCATCCTCCTTGAAGTGGAAGAGTCCTCCTCCTTGGTGTGGCTCAAGTTGAAGAGAGTGGGGAGAAGAAGGCGCCAAAAGGGCTGGTGATGTGCCCCTTTAATCTCCTTCTCCACTCCTTCTTCTTGGCCGTAGGTATAGGTGGTTTAGGTAGCAAATTACACTAATGGAGGATGATCGAAAATGTTTGTAGGTGGTGGGTTTATATAGAGTAGGAAGGGGGTCTAAGGTGACTCTTGGAATGGAGGGCTAAGATGGAGAGATGGAGGTGGTTGGGGATCCTAAGGCTAAGGGCAATTGGCGCCAACTCAAGGGGTGTTAAGGGGGTGGTTATGGTGGTGTTGGTGGCTTTTGGTGGTGGAGAGACACCACCATTTTGGCGCCATCCTAGGGTCTTCTAGAAGGGGGGTTAGGTGGATGGTGGAGATGGATTTAAGGAGAGGTGTATTGTGGAGATGAAGGGAATTTTGGAGGGAAAGTTGGCACCAAATGGGAAGGGTTCTAGAAGGTCATTTTGAAGGGAAAATAGGTGGCTTTTGGTAGTGGTGATGGGGTGAAGGGGTGTGATGGTGGTGGCGCCAACTTGGAGTAGGATAGCTAGCTTAGGTGAGCTTAGTTGATGGAGCTAGCTAGGGTTGACTTTGAAGGTGGTGGATGGCCAAGGAGCTGGTTGCTAGCTAAGCTAAGCTAAGCTAGCTTAGCTAAAGGTGGAGTAGAGGAGAAGGTGTTGGAGCTAGGGTTTGGAGGGAGGAGCTGAGGAGGAGAAGTCTGGAGCTGAAATTGGAGTTGGCTGCTGCTGAAGAGGCTAGCATGGAGCTACTCTAGCTGGCTTAGCTTGCTAGTTCTTTACTAGTTGCTAAGCCAATCTAAAGTAAGCTAGCTTCTACCATGATGAGCTGAGGTGAGCTAGGTCTGGTGCTCCCGGGGAGACTCAAGCTGGTTGAGGCAGCTAAGGTAGCTTAGCTCAACTGAGTTGAGCTAAGCTAAGTCCCCGGGAGCTGGACTTGAGCTTCCTGAGCTGGGATGAGTTCTTCTTCAGCTGGCTGGAGTTGAGTGGAGCTGGATGTAGCTGGATCTGAGCTGGGGTGAACTCCTGTCAACTTAGCTGAGCTAGCTAGAGCTCCCTGTGGACTAGTGGGAGCTGAGATGAGCTAGACTCAGCTAAGTTGAGCTGGATCTGAGCTGACTTGAGTTAGGGTGAGCTAAGATGAACTCTCTTGAGCTGCCATTCAGCTGAGATTAGTTGAATGGAGCTGGGATGAGCTAACCCTAATTCAAGTGAGCTAGGTTCCAGCTACGGTGAGCTGGATCAAGCTGAGGTGAGCTGGATCATGCTGAGGTGAGCTGGATCAGGCTGAGTTCTAGCTAGTCTGGGCTTCTCCTTCACCATTTGCCTTCTTGAGTGCTAGGTTTTTAGGGATCTATATATCTGTACATCCCTAACACTCACAAAAACATATTAAAATGACAATAAAAAATGCAATGCATGCCTAACCAATTTTATGCCTAAATGCAGCCCAAAAACCTGTTTGCGGAGTAAAATCCTAAGAGCTAGGTTTGTTTTAATGCATAAGAATGATGATAAACTAGCATTTATCAAGGTCTGAACGTGGGTGTAGTGAGCGACGCATACGCCCCTCTTCGCCTATCATGCGCTCAACGCACACGCACGTCCAGTCGATCTCAGCCATCCGATCGTGAGATCGGACGGCTTAGATCGTGCTTCCGCCCACCTCCTCTACGTGCGCTGATGAGAACCTCATCATGAGCCATAACTAGCTCATTTTGACCCAATACAAAGGATAAAAGCTCCTACATATCTCAAGGAAAAGCTTAACTCAGAGAATTCTGAGTTTGAGAAGAAAACAAGTCATAAGGGGTAAAAGTGCAATTTTACCAGTATAATCTGCATACAGGGTAATTCAGGGCCCAAACATAGGTCAAAACAGCTTAATAAGAATAAAAGTGGGATGAGATGATCTAGCAAGGGCTACAGCACTTCCAAGGAACCAAATGATAATCTGTAACCCTAAAACAACCCACTTCAATTCACAAGGTTCGAGGCAAAGTAAAAATAGAATAAACCCTCTAAAATTCATAGAAAAATAATCTCTAGGGTGTAGAACCTTCAATTTGGCCTTTAGAACCCATTTTGACCTACATTGAGAACCATGCCCAATTAATAACTTAATTTGGGTTTTTGCGCAAATTGACCGGTCAAACAAGGTTTAATATGAAAATAAAATTCACCATCAGATTCCTTAGGTCCTAATTAGTCATGTATAAAAACTTGAGCCTAAGAAGAAACCTCCTTGACCGAATTTACACTTTGGTCCTCATATATTTACTCTTTGGCCCTCAACTTTTGAACCCTCGCATTTAGGCCCCTAACTCTCCTTCGTTCTTTGCAAACAGGTCCCTCCTGCAAAACCCTGCCAGCACCATGCTCCGGCGACCTTGCGCGGAGCATGGCGCCGCGCAGGGTGAGGTGGAGGACCTGGCAAGTGTACCGGGGGTGCCCTGCGTCGTCAGCCGTCGCAGGAGCACCCCCATGGTCACTGTAGCCCCCCATACCGGCCGTGCGAACGCACGGACGGTATGGGTTCGAATTCCGACCATGCTCCGGCGAGGGAGACACGTCGTCTCCCTCCGCCTTCCTCCCTGCTACAACCCTATAAATACCCCCCGCCGCTCCACCGACCAAGGCAGCCTGGATCTGACGGAGAAAACCCCCAGCTTTCGTCTCTTCTTTCTCCGGCAGACGCTCACCAGCTCCGGCGACTTCCTCTCCCTCCACCTCTTCGCTCTGCCGCACTACCAGCAGCAGAGACCTCCTCCCCTGCTCTTCCCGCGCCACGCCGCACCCAGCTGGCGCCTCTCCAGCCTTCTGCTCGCCGCCGCCCCTCTCCCTGAGCATCATCTTCTCCGGCGACAGTCGATACGACTGTCGCCCTGTTCCTCCCCCTTCGTCCCTGCAGTTAAGTTAAACTTACTCCCCTTCTCCTCCTCTTTCTTTCCCCGCTTTCGATTTAGTCAATTAAGCCCTCTACCGACCCTGTTCACCCTCATCCTCTCCGCCTCCGACCACCCTCCGGCGAGCCGCTCCCATCACCTCAGCGACCCACACGGCTCGCCGACCACCGCAGAACTTCCGCCTCCTCACCCTGATCCTCTTCCGCCCCTCCACTTCCCACCAAACACCCTCTGCAGACCCACCGAACACACCCACTCCCTCGCTCACAGTCTGACCTAGGACGACCTAACAGCTCCATCACACCCCCTGCAGACCCCCTGACCACCTTCGCCGTGCCACGGCGAAGGTCCTCCGCCTGTCTGATTCGGCCGAGAGGCCGTGCCATTGGTTTCAGGTTCCAGGCCTTGGCCGCCATTGGCGAGGAAGCTCGAAGCCTGCTCGAGGTTGCTCCAAGCCGAGATGTCCCAGATTGAATAGCCTCGGCCAGCGCGGAAGAGACTCACGCACACACCCTGGCCCTCGATTGGAGCTGTACGCCTCAACAGCCGACGCAATTGGGAGCACCATCCCTGCTGCAGGCGTAAGAGAATTGGGGTGGGACATTTAGTCCCACCTCGGAATCTCTCAAAGGCGCGCGGACACATAAATTGAAAAACTGCCGTATGCTATTTGCCTCAGTTACCACGGGGTGAGGTCCCTCTCACCCGACCCGACCCGACTCGGCCTCGTCCGTGACCACGCTCCGCGGACCTGGCCCGACCCGATTAGACTGACCTGCACTCCTCGCCCACCACGCACGCCGGTGGGCCTGGACCCGGGCCTGACCCGAACCCGATTACCCGATAGCGCTCTGGGAGAGCTTCCGAAGAGTGATTTCAGAGAGAGAGAGATACGCGGGGAAAGGGGGTAGAGTAGGTTTTTGCCTTCTGATGAACTCTTGAGCGTGCAGGCACAGGTGAAGGACTGCGGAAGAAGAAGCAGCTGCACTGTAGCAACTGCTCAGTTAAGTCGTCGAAGCACGGGGCCAGACGACGGACAGCCAGCAGCCAGAGCAACACAGAAGGCAGGCTGAAGAAGAAGGAAGGGAGACTTAGTAGCCGAAGGCAGAAGCACCACGATTGCAGAAGAAGAAATGAAAAGAAGCGAGAAGCAAGAAAAGAAGAAGACGATCTGAAGAAAAAGAAAGAAAGGAAACAAGGAAGAACAGAAGAAGAAGAGCACGAGGGGAAAATCTGAAGAAAGCAGAAGAAGAAGAAGAAGAATAGGAAGAACCAAAAAGAAAGAGGAAAATCTGAAGAAAGCAGAAGAAAAAGAAGAAGAAGAAGAAGAACAGGAAGAACCAAAGACAAAGAGGAAGAAAGAAGAAAAGAAGCAGAAGCCAATTTTTCATCTCTCTCTCTCTCTCTTTATTTTTGTAATAGAACTTGTATATCTCTAGAATACAACTTGCTCCCTGAGTTCGACCTCGGGAACTCTTTTATTTTTCCGAGTAAAAAATTTTTATATGAAACGTTGGTAACAACCGGCTTTACTACAACGAATTAACAATGAAAACCGACGTTCCATCATTTTGGCGCCGCTGCCGGGGAGCAACGGCTATTCTAGAGGTAAACATTCCTGTATCTTTTAATTTCTGATAATCTCCTCTCTTTTATGCAGCTACAGAAACTCAAGAAGACAAACAACCACTCCGAAGACAGGTAAATCTTTTCTCTCACTATTAACCCCTACACTCTAAAGAGAAAGAAAAGAAAAGAACAAGCAATATAGGGCTAACCTGTCTTCCATATTTAGTAACCATAAAAGTTGCATGTTTTCAACTCATTATTTCTGCACACTATCAAGGGTATTTAAGGGCTAACACATTCTTGCTTGAGCCCTAATTACCCAACAAAGAATTAACTGGACCAAGTAGAGCCAATCTAGGATCCAACACTAGGGATTTAGAGACACACTACTTAACTCAAGAATTGAGAAAACCAAATGAAGTGTGCCCAAGCCCTTGTCTGAAAATACCTATACAAGAAAAATCCTAAACAATTGGCTCTCTCTAAACACTTGAACCCTAAAAAACAGGACCTAAAAGCTCTTAAAGAAAGCAATAGGTAAAGTTGACCCCTTGGGTTAACCAACCTTAAATTAGGTCACTCTTTGCACCTAAAAAGACTAAAGTTCAAGTGAAACCTTAAACACCCTGATCTTAAAATTGGTAGACTTAAGAGGTCAAGATCCCCATTCTGGTCTACCTGGAACCGCAGTGACAAGAGAGGTCGGGTGGGGGAAACCCTGTAACCCGTGGGGACGCTCTACCGTGTAGGGGTCTTCGCGGGACTCTCCCTCTCTGGCTGCCCAGGTAATTCTCAGGTGGACGATCTTTCTGATCAAGGGGTCCATCTGCCCCGCACCTCTATAGTCACCCAACACATTTTTGGGTGTCTTGATTGGGTCCAGCACCTGCTTATCTCATCCAGCCCTTCAGTATTTTTTCAGGAGGTCCTTGAAACCTCCTATAGAAATTCACTCTCCCCGAGGCTAAGCCTCGGCTCCTTTGTTTTTGCAGAAATCATTCACATAGCCCCTCTTTCCTCTGATTCTGAACAAAATCCCCTTCTTCCATCTTGATTCAAACTTTGATTCTATCTCTTGATTCCACCACCTGATCCAATTATGCAGCCTAATTACCTAGCAAGACTACCATTCAAAAAACCTGAATATCTGAGATCCATGAAAGATAAGATGATTGAGGATGCCCTTGAAATCTATGAAATCAAACCCTCAACACCAGTAGAAAACATTCAGGTTGATGTCCCAACAACCACAGCTTTCATCATAAACTGTGCCCAAATTCTATTGACTGAAATTTCAAAAGGATCAACCCGAGATATGCTCATGACAGGATACATTGAGATGGAAAAATTACACCAATCTGAATACCTTCAATGTTTGACAAATCCTGTACTTTGGGAACAACACCGAGATGCCCTTATGAAACGGGTAGAAATGATGAAATCAGTAGAACAAATTATCAACCAGAAATACCCGTATATACCAGAAACAGAGGATGAACTATCTTGGAACAGTATTAAGGAACAATCCAGTTTCCCAGATCTCGGGATTGAGGCACAAAGTGGTTGTAAAATCCCAACCCAGATAGAAGACAATGTTGAATTAGGTTGGGATATTGCAGGAGAACACAATGATGAGCCAAACTTAGACCATGAATTGCCAAGCCTAGAATTTCAAAACTCCTGCAATAATGAGATCAAAACTGAACCTTCTGAGGGTATAAATTCCGCCCCTTACTTTGATAAGGTGGCCCTCGAAGATCATTCGGACTTAGGTTCTAATAATTCTACCCACATCCTAAGCCTAGAACCTAGATCTGAAACTTATTGGGAAGATTATGAGGCCCCTTATGGAAAGATCAAATTTTTACAGAATATGATTCCGGGCCTTTATTTGATGAATATCCCTCTCCAACATCTTCAGAAAATCTGATCGATTTTCCAGAGAACATGCCAATTTATGATACAGAGACTGAGGAGTTGGACGAGTTGGATTTTAATTGGGTCTATCCTACCAGCTTGGAGCTTGAGCCTAGACAGAATACCTTTTCGAGCCCAGAATTGACATATAGGCTAGACCCCAATCAGGCTGCTGATTCCACATTTGATGATTTTTGCTGTGGTGGAATTCATGATCATGAATCTCATTTTCGCCAACTCTCCGACAATTTCAAATCTGACTATAATTGCGGAGAGATTCCCCTTCCTGAACACGCCAGGCCTATCTACGACCTCAGTTCTCATGACTCTAACTCCGACTCTGAGGTCCTGATTCCCGAGATCACCGATAACACAGAATCATTCCTTTTCGATCCTCAGGAACCAAAAACAGAAAATGCCAAGAGTGATTGCAACCAAGAATCCAAATTTTTTCTCGAATCCGATTCCTTTCATCCTACAAACACTCTTCCGGCATTTGATAGTTACCCAGAGGACTCTCTACAGAAAACCACCTATCATCTGTTTCTAGAAGAGCCCTCGTACACAATGGCCACCTCGTCCGCACACACAGAACGGATCAAAACCTCTCCCAAACCCCGACCTGCAACCGGGCTCAATTTCTATTCAGATTCACCTCTCACCGAGCCGATTGCATTTCCACATCGGGTTTCGAACATTGATCAGACTACATACCATGCTCTATCATTCTCTGATCACCCCTGTAGGATTTCCGTGTCATTCATTGATTATTCTACGGGTCCCTACTCTGACCAGGCTGATTCGACTCAGCCAAACCCTGCGTTTACACTTCCACATCCATCTGAGCTTCATAGTTTATGGTGGGCTCCACACCTTTTTATCCACATCTATCAACCCGCCAGATTGATTGGGTTTGGGCTGCATCATCAGCCTGTTGATCTGAACAAGCACCTGGTTGGACCAACCAGGCTCTTAATCAAGGTGCTTGTCTTACAAAACTCCGCTGATTTGACCATCCCCTCTCCATCGCATTTCCCGCTTGGCTGAAGGCATCAAACTCAGCGCTTAACGGGAGGCAGCCCGTCATTCTCTTTGAAAACCTGAAACTCGTTCTGACACCTTTCAGCACTCGAAGTTCACCCTGAACTAAGACCCCCCAGGTTACAATGAGGACATTGCAAATCTTAGGCATGGGGGGGTAGGAAAGTGCAAAAACTTGTAAGAAAAGGTTTCAAACAAAAAAATTCACATATGCCAAAAATACCATAAAAATTAAAAAATTTTTCGAAAAAGAATAAGAGGAAAAGAGGAGAAGGAAAATTTTGTGAAGGAGAAAAGAAACAAAATGAAAAAGGAGCACAAAATTATAAGAAAAGTTGATAGTCATTAGTAAGGAACTAAGGAATTAACCTAAGTTCTAGACCTCATTCAAGAAAATAACTGAAAAGTGCACAATGAGATTAGTAAGAATGCAAACCTTAGGCATTCTTGAATAGACTCTTAGTACTCATTAAGATCTGGACACTCCTCAAGAGGTTGAGGAAAATGAAAAGCTGAAGTATTAGGTCTAAGGCTTAGGGAGTATTCGGCCTCGTTAACTAATTTTTGGTTTACGGGACTCAGTAACCTAAGCACCCTAATCTCACACACAGCCTGGTTCAGTAAGCATAAAAATCAGAATCACGCAGAAGCGTCGCAAAAATCTGAAAAGAACACCTAGAATAGGAATGGCCGATCAACACAAGTTGATTTGGACGAGTTCCCAGCGCGGAGAGGCGGGAAATCCCCTCGAAGATGCGTAACAAAATATCATCTCCTCGGTGCTTGTCTCTTAGGATATTTACATATCCTACGGGGGGCATGTAAGCACTCTGCTGGTTCAGATTCCATGGATGGCATTATCTCGAAATGTCAATTGCCAGGGTCTGGATTCGGCCACGGAATACCATGGATGGCATTATCTCGAAATCTCAATAGCCAGGGTTCCGGGGGTTGCCATGGGCGGTGCTATCTCGAAGCATCGATCGCCAGGAACCCTTGAGGATTGATGATGGGAGCAAGGAATCTGATACAGACCGTGTTGAAAAGCCAATCCTAGACTAGAACTAAAAAGAAAAAGAGAGAGAAAACACTCCAAACAGAAAAAAACTTTCTATCTCTCTCTCTTACAAAACGCACTGCGAACTGAACCAGGGCTAAAATCATTTCAAGCACGGGTGCTTTAACCACGAAGTCCAATAAACCTTAGGTTAGTTCTTGTGGGCCTTAAAAACCTTTGCTAAAAGACTGAGGCTAAGGCTAGACAGATTTGGATCTTGATTGGTACTAGAGTATCTTTTAGGCCTATGGTCAGCATTCTAACCTAATCTATGCTCAAATAAAAAAGCACTTATCTAAAACCATTGAAAACTTCATGGTCTAGAACAAGGGTTGAAACCTTAAGTTTTTTTTGCTAAGGGACTAGCAAAAGCTAGGCATGGGGGTATGATGAGAACCTCATCATGAGCCATAACTAGCTCATTTTGACCCAATACAAAGGATAAAAGCTCCTACATATCTCAAGGAAAAGCTTAACTCAGAGAATTCTGAGTTTGAGAAGAAAACAAGTCATAAGGGGTAAAAGTGCAATTTTACCAGTATAATCTGCATACAGGGTAATTCAGGGCCCAAACATAGGTCAAAACAGCTTAATAAGAATAAAAGTGGGATGAGATGATCTAGCAAGGGCTACAGCACTTCCAAGGAACCAAATGATAATCTGTAACCCTAAAACAACCCACTTCAATTCACAAGGTTCGAGGCAAAGTAAAAATAGAATAAACCCTCTAAAATTCATAGAAAAATAATCTCTAGGGTGTAGAACCTTCAATTTGGCCTTTAGAACCCATTTTGACCTACATTGAGAACCATGCCCAATTAATAACTTAATTTGGGTTTTTGCGCAAATTGACCGGTCAAACAAGGTTTAATATGAAAATAAAATTCACCATCAGATTCCTTAGGTCCTAATTAGTCATGTATAAAAACTTGAGCCTAAGAAGAAACCTCCTTGACCGAATTTACACTTTGGTCCTCATATATTTACTCTTTGGCCCTCAACTTTTGAACCCTCGCATTTAGGCCCCTAACTCTCCTTCGTTCTTTGCAAACAGGTCCCTCCTGCAAAACCCTGCCAGCACCATGCTCCGGCGACCTTGCGCGGAGCATGGCGCCGCGCAGGGTGAGGTGGAGGACCTGGCAAGTGTACCGGGGGTGCCCTGCGTCGTCAGCCGTCGCAGGAGCACCCCCATGGTCACTGTAGCCCCCCATACCGGCCGTGCGAACGCACGGACGGTATGGGTTCGAATTCCGACCATGCTCCGGCGAGGGAGACACGTCGTCTCCCTCCGCCTTCCTCCCTGCTACAACCCTATAAATACCCCCCGCCGCTCCACCGACCAAGGCAGCCTGGATCTGACGGAGAAAACCCCCAGCTTTCGTCTCTTCTTTCTCCGGCAGACGCTCACCAGCTCCGGCGACTTCCTCTCCCTCCACCTCTTCGCTCTGCCGCACTACCAGCAGCAGAGACCTCCTCCCCTGCTCTTCCCGCGCCACGCCGCACCCAGCTGGCGCCTCTCCAGCCTTCTGCTCGCCGCCGCCCCTCTCCCTGAGCATCATCTTCTCCGGCGACAGTCGATACGACTGTCGCCCTGTTCCTCCCCCTTCGTCCCTGCAGTTAAGTTAAACTTACTCCCCTTCTCCTCCTCTTTCTTTCCCCGCTTTCGATTTAGTCAATTAAGCCCTCTACCGACCCTGTTCACCCTCATCCTCTCCGCCTCCGACCACCCTCCGGCGAGCCGCTCCCATCACCTCAGCGACCCACACGGCTCGCCGACCACCGCAGAACTTCCGCCTCCTCACCCTGATCCTCTTCCGCCCCTCCACTTCCCACCAAACACCCTCTGCAGACCCACCGAACACACCCACTCCCTCGCTCACAGTCTGACCTAGGACGACCTAACAGCTCCATCACACCCCCTGCAGACCCCCTGACCACCTTCGCCGTGCCACGGCGAAGGTCCTCCGCCTGTCTGATTCGGCCGAGAGGCCGTGCCATTGGTTTCAGGTTCCAGGCCTTGGCCGCCATTGGCGAGGAAGCTCGAAGCCTGCTCGAGGTTGCTCCAAGCCGAGATGTCCCAGATTGAATAGCCTCGGCCAGCGCGGAAGAGACTCACGCACACACCCTGGCCCTCGATTGGAGCTGTACGCCTCAACAGCCGACGCAATTGGGAGCACCATCCCTGCTGCAGGCGTAAGAGAATTGGGGTGGGACATTTAGTCCCACCTCGGAATCTCTCAAAGGCGCGCGGACACATAAATTGAAAAACTGCCGTATGCTATTTGCCTCAGTTACCACGGGGTGAGGTCCCTCTCACCCGACCCGACCCGACTCGGCCTCGTCCGTGACCACGCTCCGCGGACCTGGCCCGACCCGATTAGACTGACCTGCACTCCTCGCCCACCACGCACGCCGGTGGGCCTGGACCCGGGCCTGACCCGAACCCGATTACCCGATAGCGCTCTGGGAGAGCTTCCGAAGAGTGATTTCAGAGAGAGAGAGATACGCGGGGAAAGGGGGTAGAGTAGGTTTTTGCCTTCTGATGAACTCTTGAGCGTGCAGGCACAGGTGAAGGACTGCGGAAGAAGAAGCAGCTGCACTGTAGCAACTGCTCAGTTAAGTCGTCGAAGCACGGGGCCAGACGACGGACAGCCAGCAGCCAGAGCAACACAGAAGGCAGGCTGAAGAAGAAGGAAGGGAGACTTAGTAGCCGAAGGCAGAAGCACCACGATTGCAGAAGAAGAAATGAAAAGAAGCGAGAAGCAAGAAAAGAAGAAGACGATCTGAAGAAAAAGAAAGAAAGGAAACAAGGAAGAACAGAAGAAGAAGAGCACGAGGGGAAAATCTGAAGAAAGCAGAAGAAGAAGAAGAAGAATAGGAAGAACCAAAAAGAAAGAGGAAAATCTGAAGAAAGCAGAAGAAAAAGAAGAAGAAGAAGAAGAACAGGAAGAACCAAAGACAAAGAGGAAGAAAGAAGAAAAGAAGCAGAAGCCAATTTTTCATCTCTCTCTCTCTCTCTTTATTTTTGTAATAGAACTTGTATATCTCTAGAATACAACTTGCTCCCTGAGTTCGACCTCGGGAACTCTTTTATTTTTCCGAGTAAAAAATTTTTATATGAAACGTTGGTAACAACCGGCTTTACTACAACGAATTAACAATGAAAACCGACGTTCCATCATGCGCCATCACGTGTGATGCCGCATCTTCGCTGTGCGTCTAATAATGCGTGAGCGCTATCGGGCTTGCACAACCGTTCGATGACGATCCGATGCTCCTCGTGCCCGCTCGCTCGCGCCAGCTTGCCTGTGCCCTGCAAATCGAATGTGCGTCTAGAGGCAGCCGAGCACCTTATCCACTGCGCTGCGCATGTGGATGGGTGGTCAGCCGAACTTTTGAACATGCATTCAGGACCGTTGGATCAAGATCCAACGACCCAGATCATGCATTGGATTCTCTTTGGAGAGGCAGTGATGGACCTGAGGGCCAGTTGGTTGGCTAAGATGGCACCACGTGGTGCCATCTTGGCTGTCCATTTTCTGGATGATGTAGACAGTGCCACGGGTGTCGGATTGAGTCCATTTTCGCGTCGTTAGGCTACAATTGTCAATCCGAATCCATCCGTGCAGTCAAATTTGTCTTTTGAAGTACGGATTCACACCATCTTGGCCCTTGATCTTCTAGGGTTCCCCAATCACTATCTGATACTATAGATGTCTAATTAGGGAGATCTTAAAGTCGTTGAACTCCAATCGTCGCCCTGATCACATCTATATAGTTGGATCTTCGATCTGAGGCCCCGATAAAAAGTTTGCCCTGTCCATGAACATAAAAGGAGACAATTAACCTCCATTTTGTTCAAACTACTCTAAATGCTAGATGATGCATGCTATTCAATATTTATAGCATGCAATGCAATCCTATGCTTAAGAACATGCATAGATAGACATCTTAAGTAGTGTAAACATGTTTACATCATACCCTAATGCCTATCTTTTGCTAGTCCCTAGCAAAAGATATATGCTATTTATAAAAGAATCAGGTTGGTTTATTTGGGCTTGAGTTATTTTCAATCATTAAAAAAATGTCTACCTAGGATCTGAACTTCCAAAGACACAACAGTACCCGAGTATCTGCCAAAATGCAGACCGCCTTAAGCCCTCGCCTTATTCAAAGAAAAATTTCCTTTTCTCTTTTTCCTCTTTTCTAATTTTTTTGGATTTTCAAGTTTTAGGGTTTTAGAGTGGCTTTCTACGGCCATTCAACTCACCCAAGATTTGATGAGAACCTTAAGTTCTAAGCATCTTATTGTAAATGTGATAGACTCGTTGACCGACAATTAAAATGGACTTCGGATTTCTATGCCTCTAGGTGACCTAAAAAAGAATTCTACCTAAAGGTGTATTTTTACAACCGGTAGCTTTCTCCCTACTTTTATTTTTTTACGGGGTCAACACAAGGGTGAATCCAGTGTATATCTCCTCGGTTTACTCTACTTCTTTGCTTCTTTGTAAGTGTTTTGGGATTTTTCTGTGCATTTATTGAGCTGGGTTCTGGACTACCGATCAATGGGCTGTTACCACCGACAACTTACCAGCCATACTCGTGAGATGAAGTATGGCTTTTTTCTTTTCTCTTTTCTCCTTTTCTTTTTGATTTTTTTTTTTAAGTAAGTGGTTTCCCTGGTCTAAGATTTACCTAAAGGCAGCAAAAAGAGAAAGGTCCAGTGACTGGGCTCTGGACAACCTACCTATGGGTTGTTACCCACAATAACTTGCCAGCCATATCACCTTAGAAGGTTCATTAGCTACCCAATTTCTGTTAAAATAGCCGAACAACGAGTCAGTGACAAGATAGTGTGTAGATGCTTAAAACTCAAAATTCCCTCAAATCAGAGGGTGGGTTGATAAGTCGTGTACTTATCACCTAAACTTATTTACTCCAATTAAAATAGAATTTAGGTTGGCGAGGACTCGGAAAACAAATCCACATTTTAGTGGATACACAGGCTGATTATGTCCAAAGACCTGAAGGGTCTTTGTGCACAAATCATAATGTAGTATTTCCTAAGATTGAAAATTTTCTTAAACCCAAGTTCTCTTTCCTAATTCCATAATTTTTTTTTAATAAAAGAAAATAAAACAAATCTGCAGAGCTGACTAATAAATTAAGAGATGAATATCCACCCCCCCATGCCTATCTAATACAATGGTCTCATTATATTAAAAACACATAAAACAGAGTAGAATAGAGTAGAAAGCGCCTGAATTGCGTGAATGTCAGGTCAGCTCCGAGATGAAAACTAAAAAGAACTATATACGTGCTGAATTTAGAGCCTTTAGCTAGGCACACTATACAAAGAAGAGAAATGAAGAATTCACAGGTGCAGGTCAGAATCATAATAAAAATAAGAAACCTCTAACCTGTTAGCAGATGTCCAGAAATGTGGACCAGATTGTGGTGCAGACCCATACCTCATAATCGAGAATATCTCAGGTTCTGGATAAAAATTACCCAAAACTTAAAATCAGTATGCAAGTGGGGTCGAGCCTGCGATTTATGAGGATGCAACCCAAGACCAAAAAGTCGGGTTATAGGGAATTCAAGCTCAAAAGGATAATCATTGAATGTGTGCTTGGGTTCGACATCCTCAGAACAAATGTCGTACGGGTTCTGGTTTGATGGTTTCAAATGAATAGGAACCCTTCGACTCAGTTTTCTACTTCCTCCGGAGTTAGCTTCCCAGATCAGAATTTCCCAGCTTCTATCCTCCTCATTCAAAAGGTTAAATTCCGGGACCTCTTGCATACTAATCACCCCATCTGAAATTTCCAAGTCTAAAAGATGTGGCTGAATCAGAATTGACTTGGGTCTAATTATCTTAGAAACAGAATCATCGATAAGCTCAATGGGGTGTAATTGACAATCAGGGCATTTGATTAAATCCTCCAGAAAATGAGATTCTGGATCGATAATATGAGCCCTAATAAAATCAGTTTCCTCATTTATTAGGCTATCTAATGATCTTTCTAAATTCCTCAGGCCCAATCGTCTCACAAAAATCATGTTCTGTAAACTCGCCTGAGACTTCGCAACTTGAATCTTCACCATGAGAATCAAAGAAATCAAGATCCGTATTAATGTATGTCTCAAAATCATCTGTCACTTTCTGTTCCAAGGAGACATACGTTTCCTCGTACCCCAACTCAGGGATCTCAGGTGAAGAAATTAGATCTTCCTTAATTGGTTGCTCTGATTCAATCTGGTCAGCCTTGTAACACGTGTTCCCTCCAACAGGTGCCTGAGCGGGTTCTGAAATTAGCTCTCTAGAAGAGGGTTCATCCTGGGAATCATCCCATGATTGAATCAAAGTGACCACAAATCTCATCCTTAATTTCGCTAACTTCCCAAGTAGAAACTCACTCGAGTTCTTATCCTTAACATCCTGGAGCCAATCCAACAAATACATATTCAAATCATCAATCATCTGAATTAGGGGCTCCAATCTCTCAATGCAAGGTATTGGCTGAACTTCTAAAGATTGTATGATATTCCTCAAGTTAGACAGAACCTTTTCTTGAACCTAGTTACCCTAAACCAAATGAGTTGGTTCAGGGTTGGGCGGGTTTGGGATCAATGCAGGGGAATTAACGATTTGAGATTCGTTATACCCTTCCTGATAATAGGTCATTTCAAATGGTTTAAAAGGTGGTGATGACCTAACGGTAGTGTAATCAGAGGATGGGTAAGGATCAGTGTATCCTTCTTGATTGTAGATCGTATTAGGTTGTTCATGAAAGGTTGACAATCTATAATCGATGTGGCTCTGAGAAGGATAGAAATCACAATCATAGTGTTCAAGGTTAGACCCTAAACACAGAGGACTGGAACTGTATCCCCAATCCGAGTTATCCCAACTAACTGATGGTTGATTACAGTACGAGTCAGGATAATCATCATGTTGAGGATAATTCAAAACCAGAGGGAAAGAGCGGGAATGCGTGTAATATGTGGAAGGATTCATGAGAGATGGGAGGAAGAAAGGCACCCTGCAATACAAACACTCAAACCTGTCCTTAAGTGGGCTAGCCTAAAGACCTACAGACTCCCAAAACCCGTCTTGAGATAAAGAAACAATTTGATCTACTTCTATCTGTTCAATCCAACCAGTTAGAAGGAGGGACTGGGGAGAAGGTTCTTCCTTCGGCTTGCACCTCCAGTTCCTAGTGTACCCCCCAGCCGCGATCATTTGATTTTTCTCCCCTAGCTAGACATCAAATTGAACAGTAGAAATAGACTAATCGAAAATAATCTCGTTTTGGGCTCTGAAGAGTGAGTCAAATCCTTAAGGCCAACGTCTACTCTGTTTTATTTAAGGCTAGGTTTGAATGTGCTTTGGAATGTGATGGGCCCTTTATCTGGGTTGTGCCCTTAATGATTGATTGATTTGTGTGTGCGTACACAACCGATGGTTTTCAAGCAAGATTATTTTTTGATGTGGTGAATTTTAGAGTTCAAATCTTGCTTAGTAGCTTTTAGGATTCAACTTTAGGTGTTTTCAAACAAGTTTTGTTGGCACACCAGGTTTTGAAAGCACAGGTGAATATGTTTTCCTTCAAATCTTAAAAAGAATGTGGAGTGCCTGGTAAATCCCTAATAGTTGAACCTAAGTGGCAGCTACTTGATGAATTGATTTTAATTGAAGTGGTGCGGCCCAATCAACTCAAACAATTGGCCTGTTGCACCACTTAATTAGGCACACAAGTGATTACCTAATCTAATTTCTACTCAATTATATGTTTAGATGTGTGTACTGGCTCCAAAGGTTGGTTTACCGATTGAGTTTGAAAATCAGATGAGGTTGTGTACGTCTATGAGATTTTTTTTTTTTCTTTTTTTTTAATGTGGGTGTTGGGGCAGGTGTGGGTGTCAAACAACAAACAATCCAACCTTAGAGTTTATAAGAACACCTAGGTTGATTGATGTTTGTGTTATTATGTGGTGAAATGAAATCTAATGGGTGGGAGGTGGGGGATAACTTACAAAACCTTCCACAACACTTTACTCCAATCTACCGCTTTTGCTTGTCTCAAAAGAGTACCTGTAATCACAATAGGAAAGGAGAGAAGTGAGGTAAATGATTCGTAAGTTGTAAAAATGCAAAGAAAAAGATCAAAGAGCGTCGCCTCCCTGGCAACGGCGCCAAAATGTTGAACGTACGGGTTGCTACGCTAACGTGTTTAGGACGATACTTGGACGAAGGAGGACAGAGTAGGATGAAGGAGGGCGAAGCAGGAAGAACGGGAATGGGGCAGCATGTCATCATCGTCGCGGGATCCGCTTCCGAAAGGCGGACGAAAAATTGACTTTATCTTGTGAGAAGCATCCCGGGTGCGGGACAAGCTTCTCTTAAGCTTTGGAGAATGAGAGAAGAGAAGGAAGGGATGAGAATTTCATGTGGAGGGGGTCTCCTTTTATAGTTGCAAGGAGTGGGGGCATTTAGGTCATTCCAATTTTAAAAACATCAATTCAGGACCTTTAGTAACGGATAAAACTGTTGCTAAAGGTCTGAATGTGGGCGTAGCAGGCGGCATGTGCACGCCTCTTCGCCTGTCGCTCGCTTAACGCACAAGCACGTCCGGCCGATCTCAGCCGTCCAATTGCGAGATCGAACGGCTTATATCGTGCCTCTGCCTGCCTCCTCTATGTGCCCCATCACGTGTGAAGCCGCGTCTTCGCCGCGTGTCTAATAGCGCGTGAGCACTATCGGGCGTGCATAGCCGTTCGATGACGATTCGACGCTCCTCACGCCCGATCGCCCGTGCCTTGCGAATCGAATGCGTGTCTGAAGGCGGCCGAGCGCCTTATCCACTGCATTGCGTGCATGGATGGGTGGGCAGCCGAACTTTTGAACATGCGTTCAGGACGGTTGGATCAAGATCCAACGGCCCAGATTGCATGTTGGATTCTCTTTGGAGAGGCAGTGGCGGACTTTAGGGCCGGTTGGATGGCTGAGATGGTGCCACGTGGCACCATCTTGGTCGTCCATCTTCTGGATGATGTAGATGGTGCCACGGTTGTCGGATTGAGTCGATTTTCGCATCGTTAGGCTGCGATCAAATCCATCCGTGCAGTCGAATTTGTCGTTTGAAGTGCGGATTCACACCATCTTGTCCCTTGATCATCTAGGGATCCCCGGTCACTATCTGATGCTACAGATGTCTGATTAGGGTGATGTTGGAGTCGTTGAACTCTAATCGTCGCCCTGATCACATTTGTATAGTTGGATCTTCGATCCGAGGCCCCGATAAAAAGTTTGCCCTGTCCATGAACATAAAAGGAGACAATTAACCTTCATTTTATTCAAACTACTCTAAATGCAAGATGATGCATGTTATGCAATATTTATAGCATGCAATGCAATCCTATGCCTAAGAACATGCATAAATACACATCTTAAGTACTGTAAACATTTTTACATCAATTATCCTAAATAGGCTCGAATCCAGATTCTAGGTTAATGGTAACGGTTAGATTACTAGAATCTAGGTTGGGCTCTATTGGGATGTCAGAATTGCTCTCGAGAGTCATCTTATCATAATAAGGGGAGGAATTTACACTCTTGAGAGGTTCTGTTTTATGCTCATCATCATAGGTGTCAGGGAAATCTAAGCTCGTTGGACCAGCTTCCTGGTTTTCTGGGGCTGGTTCAGAATTGTGAACACTTGCAATCGGATCCTCCCAACCCTCATCAAGATCAGGAATGCCAATTGTTATGAAATTTGAATCTGAATTCATTTGGGTTGGGGGTCCACAACAACCTTGATCAACAAACCCGGGATTTGTGGAATCATGTTGATCATCAGAATTGCTCCAAGGTGTCTCATTATCTTTTGACGGGTATTTTTGATTAATGCCATCATATATTGCATCCAGTGCAATACCACATGCCTTCATGAGATCTTGGTGTTTTTCTAAAAGTATGGGATTTGACCAACATTGTAGATACTCATTGTAATGTAATGTCCTCAATTTGAAATATTCTCGTAAGAGATCATCCCGGGTTGAACCATGTATCATTGGGAAAAAATCATGTTAGCACCGTTCAAAATGAATTCTAATGTGACATTAACCTGAATATCCCTAAATGGATTTGAGGATCTAGAATACTCTTCATGATGTCTGTAAGCATCCTCAATAACTTTCTCTTTCATGCTCATTTGGGACTCAGGTTTCCTAAACAGTCTTCCTAACATGTTAGGTTGCATTTTCAAATTAGGTGGTGGAATCAAGATGTAGAATCAAACTCAGGTTAGATTGAAGTTGATTAGATCTGAAAGAGATTCCCAAGAAGATCTAATGAGGTCTCTGACGTCGTCGAAATGCGTTAAGTTAAATCCATCATTATAGCATGCGTTTGGGGCATCAATTTTAAATGAAGATATGGATTAGGTGAGTCCAAGTGTCGAACATAAGGAGGTGTGAAATTGAATTAGTTTGTCACTTTAGGTTGCCACAAAAACATTTGTTTTGTTTGCTTGCGAAAAAAATGAAAGAGAGAGAGAGTAGGGTTAGAGGCTTGAGATTATAGCATGGTGATTACTTAGTGATGTGCATACATCTAAATAGATAAAAATGTCTATTAATGCATGTTCTTTGTGTCATATTAGCATCATGCATTGTAAATATTGCATAACATGCATAATCATGCATTTAGGTCAACTTGTATAAATTGTATAGTAATTGTCTCCTTTTATCGTTAGGGATAGGGTGATTTTCAACCAGGGCTTCAGTCGGAAGATCCAACCGTACGGATCTAACCAGGGTGATGACGGGAGTTCAATGACTCCAAGAGCACCCTGATCGGACATCCATAGCAACAGATATAGTTCGAGGAAGCCTAGAGATCAAGGGCCAAGATGGTGTCAGTCCGCACTTTAGATGACAAATCTGACCATACGGATGGGTTCGGATCGATGATTGCAGCCTAACGGCATGAAAATCGGCTCAATCCAACATTGGTGGCACCTTCTACATGCCATAGAAGATAGATGGCCATGATGGCACCAAGTGGTGCCATCACAATTGCCCAAATCGGCCGCAGCACCGCTTCTCATCCTCTGAAGGCATGAGCGAGGTGAGATCTGGGCCGTTGGATCTTGATCTAACGGCCATGGGCGTGCGCGCTTAAAACGTAAGCGCGACGAAGAACCGACGCTAGTGTAGTAGTCGAGCGCCCTTGCGCAAGCGCAAGGTGCTAGTTCAACTCACAATCAGATGGGAGCGTGCATTTTATCTCGACCACCTGATTAGCTGTGGATGGCCCTGATTGCCCATTCGGGTGCATGCGTGATCAAACTCACTACCTCACACCCAATCGCATGCACAGGTGCGCACAGCTGAAGTGGGCGAGGAGCGATCTGAGTCGTCCGATCTCGTGATTGGATGGTTGAGATTTCTTGGACGTGCGCTTGGTGTTAAGGCGCAGGAGGGGAGGAGGCATGCGTGGCGCGCGCACTTCGCCCACAATTAGACCTTTAGTGATGGATAAATTTGTCACTAAAGACCTAATTTTAATGTTTTTAAATGTGGAATAACCAAATTTCCCCCAATCCTTGCAACTATAAAACGAGACCCCTACCCTACGAAATTCTCATCCCTTCCTTCACCTCTCTCCCTCTCCAACGCTCAGGAGAAGCTTGTCCCACACCCGGGATGCTACTCTAGAGCCAAATCTAAGTTTTCTCAACCCCATTCTGGAAGTGGATCCCACAACGGTGATGATGTGCTGCCTCATTCCCGCTTCTTCTTGCTTTGTCCTTCTTCTCGCTCTGTCCTCCGTCTTCCAGACGTCGCTTCGTCCGGCTCGTCCTCCAAGCATTCGTCGAGGAGGATAACATTTGTCTCCCTTCTTTTTAATCGCTTTCTAGAATAGAATTTCCTACTTTCTAGTTGTAATCTTTTCCCGCTTCCTAGGTGTAAAAAGAGTTTTATTTTATCAAGTGATTGTTCTCTCTCGCTTATTGTTTATATTAAGTTCTTTGTAATTATCTCGCTTTCAAACAAAAATACCAAAAAACTACAATCGCGAATTTAAGATCAACGTAGCCTCCCTGTGTTCAACCTGGAGTTTCTTTACGAATTTCAGTAAAATTTTATCTGTTGACGATTTACTTCACAAATCGTACTACAACGATGGATTTTTCAAATCCAACTTCGATAGCGTAGTTTTCTGCCCTCAACATTTTGGTCTCATTGCCGGGGAGGCAACGATTTTCAATATTTTCTGCATTTCACACACTTTATTATTTTCTAAATTGCTTTATGTCTCGTCTATTGTTTTGCAGGTACCTTAATAGGGAATCTTCAAGCGGTAGATTAGAGTAAAGTGTAGTTGAAGAGAACTATAAGTGCTCCCCATTCTTCCCCCTCCATAGATTTCATTCCACAACATTAATTCAAACCCCAATTAACCTAGGTGTTTGCATAAATCCTAGGGTTGGTTTGGTTGCATGGATTTCCACTCACATTCATCACATTCATCTCACCCTTATAAAAAAATTAACAAAAAGATACTTCTTGTGGGGAAATCAACTTGCACACTACATACACCCACATTCAAGGCACATAACCTAATTGATTTTTATCTACTCAATCGGATTCTGATTTGTGGAACCAGTACACGAATATCAACATATAAAAGAGTAGAAATCAGTCTAGGTTAATTATTTTGTGTGCCTAACTTAGTGGTGCAATTTTGGCCAATTGTTTGAGTTGTTTCAGCCTCACCACTTAATCTAAAATCAACTCACCAAGTAGCTTCCCCTTAGGGTTTTCAATTTAGGTCAATACCAGGCACTCCACTTTACTTTTTGATTTCAAAAGGAAAAAGATCTTCACCCATATTTGAAAATCTGGTTTGCCTCGAAACTTGATTGAATTAATCTAATTCCAAACCCTAAAAGTTACTTAAGTAAGATTTGAACCTTAAAATCTTACTTAAGTAACTTTAAAATCTACTCATAAAAAATAATCTTGCTTGAAAATCCTAGTTGTGCATGCACTCACACATACTCAATTGATCATTAAGGGCGCAACCCATCTTAAGGGCCCACCACATTCCATTAACACTACAATCCCAGGCCTAAATAAAATCAAGTAGAAGTTAGCCTTAAGAACTGATTCGCTCTTCAGGGCCTAGTCTGAGATTGTTTACGATTAACCTACTTGTACTAATCAATCTGATGTCTAGCTAGGGGAGTAGCGTCAAACAACCACAACTCGAGGGTACACTAGGAGCTAAAGGCACAAGTAGAAGGAAGAACCTTCTCCCCAGTCCCTCCTTTTAACTGGTTGGATGCATTGGACACAAGTAGAGTAAATTGTCTATAGTCTTAAGATCGATTTTGAGAGTCTGTAGATCCTTAGGATACCCCACTTAAGGACAGGCTTGTTTTGTTATGCTGTAGGGTTTTTATCCCTAGTCCTTCCAACCTCTTTTTAGTTTATGCTGTGAAGGAGGTCATTGAATCCCGATTGGAAGGACCACTAAAGTATTCTAGAAGGCGTAGATTGGATTTTGGCCAAATTGATCCCATGGCCGATCAACAACCTCTTCTACCTCAGAATCCACATGAGGTATTTCAAAGGCAGCTAGAACAAATGCAGAGAATGCAAGAATGGTTCCAGAGAATGTAGGGCGCTCAACCCTTGAAGGATTTTTATGGTCCTTCAAATTACGGGGAATGTCCCAGTGTCTAGATTCCTACCGGAGATGTAGAAATCAAGTCCCATGTATTAAGCCTAATCAAACACTTTCATGGCCTTAGCTCTGAAGACCCGTTTTAGCACTTGGAGGACTTGACCACTTTGGTCCAGACCACCAAGGCAAGAAAAGTGAATGAAGAGCAGATGATCATGAGGCTCTTTCCCCACTCTCTTAGGGATAAAGCTGCTCATTGGTACAGGACCATAGGAAGGCCAATTGCATCATGGAATGATTTGAAATCAGCTTTCATAAAAAAATTCTTCCCTGTCGAACGTACTAATGCTCTGAGACAGGCGATTACTACCTTCACCCAGCGGCTGAGGGAGCAGTTTCATGTTGTCTGGGAGTGATTCCAAGACTTATTGCGGAGGTGTCCACACCACGAGGTGACGAAATGGCAGCTTGTACAGATCTTCTACCACGGGTTGACTGAGCAACTCAAAAATCATGTGGATGCTTCTTGCAGTGGCAATTTCCTCAACAAAGACACAGATAGCACGCACAATTTGTTTGAGGAGATGAGTGAAAATTCAATCAATCATTCCTCTATGGATACCTTTAACTGGTCCGAACAACCTAGATCGAATGTTAATGAGGTCCACGACTATCATTCATTCAAGATGGAATTGATTTGGAATAAACTAGATAAGGTGGACTTGGTTACTAAAAGGATGGAGGAGTGGATGGTTTGAAATTCAATGAACAATTCTCGATCCACTCAATCCCAAAATTTCAGATTCCATTCATCGCGAGCTCCTTCTGGATAGGAGTACGTGAATCAACTTGATGTGGCTCAACCTGAGTCAGCATTATCTGGAACCCCACGAGTTCCAAAGTGAGGCCTTTGATCCTAGTTTCTCTAATCCCTCCCTTTCTTTCTCTCCATCCTCACCCCATGAGGATGTCTATGCTATATAGGAGAATGTTAGGTCCAACCCTTACTCCAATGCTTACAATCCGAGTTGGAGAAACCACCCTAACTTCTCTTGGAAAAATCGGGGGTAGTAGACCCAATTCCGGCCTAGCAACTATGCTCCGCAAAGACCAATGGGTCAGAGTCATGTTTACACTCAGCTGCCCCCGAATTAGGTCAATTAGCTAGCTTGGAATGCCCGTCAACCTATAGGGCAGGCTGATTTGAACCAACAGATGGTAGAAATGTAAGGATCTATGCTCCAACTTATACAACAAATGAAAACCTCGCTGGACAACTTGCAAACCAAGTTCATTGCTAATTTTTGGCAACCTAGATCTCTGCCATCTCAACCCGTATCCAACCCACGTAATATCCAGAATCTGGGCAATAAAGCCCAAGGGTATGGGAATCAGAGGGATTTGCATGCACATGCTCAGGTGGTTGAGCAGGGTCCTTCCTCTTCTGCTTCTTCTTCAAATCAAAGATTTCTAGCTAATGAAGCCCCTCCAATCTTTCCTAACCCTCCCCAAGACCCAAACCCATATGCATCTACTAATTCAGTTACCTTGAGGAGTGGAAAACAAATTCAGGATCCACAACCACACTGTTCTAATCTACCAAATCCTAGAGAGCCTGAGGAGAGAAAGGAGAACTCTGAAGAAGAAATCAAGGCTCAGGAACCTGATTCCGAAGATATGACTCATGTTCCTTTTCCTGAGACCTTGATTAAACCTAGGAAGAAGAAGCTTGTTGATAGTAATGAGGAGCTCTTAAATATATTCAAGAATGTCGAGATCAATATCCCGCTCCTCGATGCTATCAAACACATACCGGCTTACGCTAAATTTTTAATGGATTTATGAGCACAGAAACGTAAGTTAAGGGAATCTATTTTGAGGAAGGTGGTACTCTCCGATCAGGCTAGTTTTATTATCCTGCATCACCTTCCTTAGAGAAAGAGAGATCCAGGTGCTCCTTTGATTTCTTGTGTCATTGGAGATTACGCTTTTGATAGAGCACTTCTGGATCTAGGTTCATCTATTAACCTAATTCCAACTTCTCTAGAGAAGTTCAGATTAGGTGAACTTCGGTCGACTTCAGTAATGCTGCAGTTAGCGGACCGTTTGGTCACAAATCCGTGAGGCATTATTGAAGATGTTATTGTTTAGGTTAAGGATTTCTATTTTCTTGTACATTTCCTTGTCCTTAACATGGATGTACCTGAGAATTTAAGGAACAAGCCCATCATTCTAGGGCATCCATTCCTGGCTACCGCTAAGGCCAATATCAACTGTGAGAGCGGTAGCATGGAAATTGCCTTTGGGGATCATAAATAGAAATTGGATATTTTTAAGGCAATTAACAAATTCAAGGATTGTGGATTTATAGAGGAATTTGAGGAACATAACTTGAACATTGAAACTTGTATGGTGGTTTCTGCAATCGAAAGTTCCTCCTGTTGTGATGGATCTAACCCACAACTCTCTGTGGCAAACCTGCCACATTTTGAAGAGGTTATTGATTTTATTCACTTTCAACCTCTTCCTCTTGATGAATCTTCTTCAGCATCATCTTTACCCTCAATCCACAACCCACCCCAGCTCGAACTGAAACCATTGCCTGAGAATTTGAATTATCAGTTTTTGGGACCTCAAAAGATTCTCCCTGTAATTATCAGTGCTAGATTAACTACGGAGCAGGAGATTAAATTGATCAAGGTCTTAAAGGAACACAAGGAGGCAATTGGTTGGACCATTCATGACCTTAGGGGGATCGAGCCATCTTACTGCAATCATATAATATTCTTGGAAGATGTATCCCACCCTTCTAGACAAATGCAGAGGAGATTAAACCCTAATATGCGAGAAGTGGTCAAGAAGAAAATTATCAAGTGGCTCGATGCAGGAATCATTTATCCGATCTCTAATAGTCCTTGGGTAAGTCCCATGCAAATTGTTCCTAAGAAAGTCGGGATTACCATTGTGACTAACGAGAAAGGAGAATCTGTCACAACTCATTCAGCTTCTTCCTGGAGGGTTTGTATTGATTACAAGAAGCTGAACACAGCCACGAAAAAGGATCATTTCCCTTTGCCGTTTATTGATCAAATCCTGGAAAGACTAGCCGGACAGAAGTACTTCTGTTTCCTAGACGGTTACTTGAGATACAATCAAGTAACTATCCATCTCGAGGATTAGGAAAAAATGACTTTCACCTGTCCCTACAGAACCTTTACTTTCCCTACGATGCCATTCGGCTTATGCAATGTGCCTGTGACTTTTCAAATGTGTATGCTAGAAATATTCTCAGACATGGTCGGAGAGTTTATGGAAGTCTTCATGGATGATTTCTCTATTTTTGGAGAATCGTTTGATTCTTGTCTGGCTAATCTTGAAACGATCCTTAAAAGATGCATCAAAACAAGACTGGTCCTTAGCTGGAAAAAGAGTCATTTCATGATGCAAGAAGGCATCGTCTTGGGTCATGTAATCTCTGAACGGGGAATCAAAGTTGACAAAGCTAAGGTTGATGCTATCTTTAAACTTCCTCATCCCACATTTATCAAGCAAATTCGATCATTTCTTAGTCATGTGGGGCTCTATAGGAGGTTCATCAAGGACTTCTCTAAGGTTGCTCACCCTCTAAGCAACCTTCTCGCCAAAGATACGCCGTTTGATTTCAACGAATCATGCCATAGGGCATTTGATTTTCTTAAAATGGCAGTCACTTGTGCTCTGATGTTGTAACCATAGATTTGGACAGCCCTATTTGAGATCATGACTGACACTTCTGATTATGTGGTTGGGGCTATTTTGGGTTAGAAGATTGACAGGAAGTCCTCTGTCATTTACTATGCTAGTAAAACTCTGGATGAGGCCCAGAGGAATTACACTGTTACTGAGAGAGAATTGCTAGCTGTAGTATTTGCTTTGGAGAAATTCAGGGCTTATCTTTTAGGGTCTCATGTCATAATATATACCGACCACTTGGCCTTGAGACATCTCTTGGCCAAAAAGGATGCCAAACCCCAGCTTATTCGATGGATTCTTCTGCTTCAAGAATTTGATCTTGAAATCAAAGATAAATCTGGGGCATAGAATGTGGTGGCGGATCCTCTTTCGAGACTTCTGAGTGGTTCTTCTCATCTGGATATTCCGATTGCTGATACTTTTCTAGACAAGACTATCCTTGCAGTATCAGGTGTTCAAACTTGTGGTTTGCAGACATCATAAATTATTTGGCCATTGGTAAAATCCCTCAGGATTGGACCAAGCAACAACAAGATAGACTCAAATCTGAGGCCAAATATTACTTCTGGGAGGACCTTGAACTGTATCGTATCGGCTCTGATCAGATTATTCATCGATGTGTTCCGAAGATTGAATTCAAAAGCATACTCGACTTCTGCCATGCATCTACGTGTGGTGGACATTTCTCCAGGAAAAAGATGGCTGCAAAAATTTTGCAATCTGGATTCCTTTGGCCGTCTTTATTTAAGGATGCCCAGGAATTCTCGAGGTCATGTTCCCGATGCCAAACACTTGGGAGCATATCCAAGAGAGACATGATGCCCCTAAATCCAATTCTTCTCGTCGAAATCTTCGACATTTGAGGCATCGATTTCATGGGACCCTTCCTCCCTTCATTTGGACACCAGTACATTCTCGTCGCTGTTGATTACGTGTCCAAGTGGATTGAGGCTATTCCCACCCGAACCAATGACCACAAGGTGGTCATCAATTTCATCAAGAAGAACATCTTCAGTCGGTTCGAGATTCCGAGGGCCATCATCAGCGATGGTGGTACTCACTTCATTAATGCCTGATTTCGTAATCTACTGGCAAAATATGAGGTAAATCACAGAATCTCCACACCTTACCATCCCCAGATGAATGGACAGGCCGAGATCTCCAATCGGGAGAACAAGAATATTCTTTAGAAAATGGTTAGGTCTGATCACAAAGACTAGACTCAAAAGCTTGAGGACACCCTTTGGGCCTACCATACGGCATACAAAATGCCTATTGGCATGTCACCGTTTCATCTAGTGTATGGAAAGGCGTGCCATTTACCCATAGAAATTGAACATAGGGCATTCTGGGCAATCAAGTAGTGTAATCTAGATTTGAGTTTAGCCGAAAGACCAGGAAACTCCAACTATTTGAGTTGGACGAGCTTAGAAACGATGCATACGAGAATGCCAAGATCTATAAGGCTCGGACCAAAGCTCTTCATGACTAATTGATATCCCACAAGAGTTTTGAGTCGAACCAAAAGGTCTGGCTCTTTGATTCTCGACTTAAGCTCTTTTTTGGCAAACTTAGGTCAAAATGGAATGGCTCGTTCATCATCGAACAGATATTTCCAAATGGGGTCATTCAGATCTCTGACCCAAAGATGGGTAATTCATTTAAAGTCAAAGGACAACGTTTGAAGCCTTTTATTGACCGTATTATTCCAGAACCTATCTCAGACTCGGTTGCTCTGATCACATTGTGATTCTTTGGTTGGACCTCGCCTAGCTGATGGAATTAAACTCAACAGTTGTACAGTTTGAATCAGAGATAACCCGAGCATCATATTCAGGTGATATCTTCTACATTCTACCCTTCTTTCATGTCTTTTATTTTCAATGCAGACATTGCATCAGCTAGGCATCGGGGGGTGGATTCATTTCTGAATCATTTTGTCAGCTCTATGGAATTCTTGTAAATTCTACTACTTGTTTTCTTATATATATATATATATTTGGATTAGGAAAGAATACTTGGGCATTAGGACTTTTCAATCTTAAGAAATATTACAGTAAGATCTGAACACTAAGACCCTTCAAGTCTTTGGGCTTAATCAGCCTGGGTATTACTAAAATGCGGATTTGTTTATCGAGTTCTCACCATCCTGAATCATATTTCAATTTGGTTAAATAAGTTGGAGTGATAAGTACACGATGATTAGCCCAAATCTGTGGGCTATTTAAGTATCTAAATGTCTAGACATTAAGTTAATTTTAACATTTAGATAGTATACATTAGGATGTAAATAAATTAATTCATATTTTTAGCTTAAGTGCATAATTCTTGCATTTAGAATTAATCTAGGGTTGCATACATTTAATTAGTTAATTAATTAGGTGCACTATTTTAATTAACAAAGAAGTTGTAGAGTTATGTATAAATAACTCTAATTATTTTATTATTTTATTCTTCTTCTCCTTTGCAAGTTACTCCTCCATCTTCGCCTCCTCCTCTTGTGCATCACATTGATTTTATGGTGTTTTGAAATTCAAATCTTTGTAGCTGTGGCTATAAAAGAGGAGGGGCTACCATTCAAAGGGAGGCCACCACCCCTTTGTTCCCCACTGTGCTTAGAGGACCATGCTCCTCATCCATTCCATACCACCGGCCTCCCATTGTGGCAGTACGACTCTACCACCGCGAGCATGTGGGGTGATAGCCCACACTACCAAGAGTCTCTGCAACATCTCCTACCAAGCGTGCCTGCCCACGCGTGCCCTCACTTCATTTCCAGCCATCAGACCCTACCACTGCGAGCCATCTGCCCATTGCGTGCCTTCACCAGCAGCTTCAACCCACGCACCAACACCTGCACCACCACGTGCCCTCACTTCATCTCCAGCACACGCACCAGCAGCCCCCTGCTCCATCATACCCCACCACGTGCCTTTACCCCAGCCAGCACACCTGCACCTCCTCGCCTTCACTAGAAGCTCTAGTGCCCTCGCCTAGCCACCTACACACCGCGCGCTCTCACCCCAGCGCCCTCGCCTCCCGCCATCAGACCACACCTACGCCTTCACCACCAGCACACCCACACTTGCGTGCCAGTAGTCCACCGCTCCAGCGCCTCCCTACAGCACCTGCAGCAGGCGCCAACAGAACCCTCGTGCACGCCTGTGTGCCCTGCAGAGCCCGTGCCTCCACGCGCCCATGCCCTGCACGCATCTGCAGCACTCCCAGTGCCCGAGCGTCGTGCCTCCTTGTGCCTGCAGCATGTGCGACCTCCAGCAGCAACTTCCACCGCCACCACTTCTTCCCTCTGGCAGGCCGACTCCGACCACCATCCATCGAGGCAGCACCACTGTTAGGTGCGGATCAAAGAGAGCTACCTTTGGTCGCCAACTTGTCGTCCATCTCGCCTTCATCCGTGCATAAGCTCTCCTGAATGATAATCCCCTGTTTCAACCTCAATTAATAATTACATTTCCTTCCATTGCCACGAAAGTGAACTTTGATTTATGATTATTTTATTGTGGTGAAATTGTGACTTCATACTCATGTTTTCTTATAATTGCGTGGCTTTTGTTATTCACGTCTTTTGACATTGGTTTTGGATTAAGATGTGTACAAATTTTCTCTAATGCATGTCAAATGAAAATTACATAGATTCATCACATATTTATTGAATATTTCAGTGAGGCAAAAATTGCACATATACCCTTACATTTTCCAGTTATTGTGCATCTTCTTTTCGTCGAATTTCTTGTCAGATTTGACTATGGATTTGACACTTGATTGAACGAATACGATAAAAAATATTCATGATTTTATTGCATCATTGCCTCCCTGTGGACACGGCCCACTCTTATGTGAGTGGTTTAATTTTTATTTAATTATTTTGTTAAGTGGTTTTCCACCACTTTGATCTTACAATGATAAATCATTTTAATACATTATCCGAAAGAGAAAATCGACTTATCAAATGGTGCCGTTGTTGGGGAGGCAATAGTCGCAATAATTTCACCTAATTTTTATTTCTGATTATTTCTCATTGCACAGTGATCTGACCATTTATTATTTTTTCTGTGCGAGGAGTTTGAGCAAGGAATTTGAGCGAGGTGACAGGGACATCTGGGAGAAGACGTCGACCTTGAGCGACACTTACATGCAAAGAAGACGAAGGAGGCCTGGATCCCACCTCCATAGGAGATTCTCCGTTTCATAAGTTTTATTTCTTTTTTCTCGCCTTGTAGTCATTGGGGCTAATTTTCGAGAGCCAGTTCCCTTTTCTTTAGATTTAGGTTTTTAATTTATTTTGTGGATTGTTTACCTTTAATTTACTTGTGCATAAGTAGCTAAAAAAAAAACTAAAAAGAAAAAGAAAACACAAGCTACCTGCTAGAAGCTGCCTACCGTTAGGTCGAATCATTTAGGACTAAATGAGCAGCATTTAGATCTAATTCTTATCTTGCATATTGCATGAAGAATGCTGGAATCAGGTATGTATTTCGAACTTCGCATTTCTACCTGTCATGTAAATGCATTTGAATTAATTTTTAGACCACATAATCTGTCTTGAAGTAATCTAACAAGTGGTCACATATATTCTTGAAAAAGGACTAATTAAAGGAGGGACATTTAAAAATCAAGGACTTGATTTTCAAACGTAGTGTGCAATTCAAAATTCAAAATCTTTTTGCGGTGTATGCACACTTACATCTCTTGCACCACAGCACACATTTAGACACTCCTAAGTCTTGGAACTACTAGGAGAAGAGCCCTCCTACCGTTGGATTCTGAAGTGTTCGGAACTTAAGATCAAAGGTTTGTAAATCCAAAGAGGGGGATACCCTGTCACGAATTTTTGGGGGTAGTTGAGAAGCACCGCGAAAGCACAGCTTCAAAGGAAGGCTTAGGCCTACTTGCATCCCTTGATCTTCCATCTTTGGATTTGCTCTACCATTTGAGATTTAGGGAAGAACACCTAAGCTCCAGCTAGGTCTTTTTAGGCATTTCGAAGGTTGACAATAGGCACATAATTGATTGGGTAACTTGCTTTGTCACCTATAATTTGAACTAAAGTCAAAAGCCTAAATTTGTAGAGACCGAACAAGTCCTTTTGAATTGTGTTTGTAGTGCATTCTTGGTAGGCGTTCTCTTAGGAGACAACTTGTGTTTGATACTGAACCTGAAAGAATCTTAAGAAGAAACCTTCCAAGGGTAGAAATGGCTGGTCAAAAGAGCCTTAAGGAATATTTCATTCCAACTAATCAAGTTGGCCCTGCAACGTTGACCTGGAGGGGACAATCCTTATGAGATCAAAAGCACAACCATATCCTTGCTACCCTCCTTTTATGGTACTGCTAGGGAAGACCCTTACAGGCATATAGAGGAATTCACCGAGGTCTGTTCCATGGTGAAGCTGCAGGGCGTTACTGATGACGCTCAAATGCAGACCCTCTTTCCCTTCTCCCTTAAGGACGAAGTCAAGTATTAGTATCACACCCTTGATGATATTAACACTTGGGATGCCATGAAGGAGGAGCTTTTGAAGAAGTACTTCCCCATAAGCAAAACCAATCACTTTAGGAGGGAAATTATGAATTTTGTTCAAAAGGATGGGGAAGCTTTCCACGATGCATGGGAGCACTTTAATGACTTGCTGAGACTTTTCCCACATCACCAAGTGCCTAAGTGGCAACTGGTTGAAAGGTTCTTGATGTAAACATGTTTACAGTACTTAAGATGTCTATTTATGCATGTTCGTATGCATAGGATTGCATTGCATGCTATAAATATTGCATAACATGCACCATCTTGCATTTAGAGTAGTTTGAATAAAATGGAGGTTAATTGTCTCCTTTTATGTTCATGGACAGGGCAAACTTTTTATCGGGGCCTCGGATCGAAGATCCAACCATACAGATATGATCAAGGCAACGATTGGAGTTCAAAGACCCCAAGATCACCCTAATCAGACATTTGTAGCATCAAATAGTGATCGGGGAAACCTAGAAGATCAAGGGCCAAGATGGTGTGAATCCACACTTTAAACGACAAATTCGACTGCACAGATGGATTCGGATCGACAATCGCAACCTAACGACGCTAAAATCGACTCAATTAGACACCCGTGGCTCCATCTACATCATCCAGAAGATGGACGGCCAAATGGCGAAACGTGGCGCCATCTCAGCTGTCAAATCGGCCCTCAAGATAGCCGTCGCCTCTCCAAAAGAAGATCCAACGTGCGATCTAGGCCATTGGATCTTGATCCAATGGTTGTGCATGCCCCCGCCTTAAAACATCCGCGCAACACATTCCATCGCGCAGCGCAGCGGTCGCGAGTCGTTGCATGTTCACAGGACGCGAGTTTGACTCACGATCTGCGGCACGCGCGTGATTAAAGGTGACCGCTCGATTGGCTGTGGACGGCCCAGATCGCCCGATAGCGCTCACGCGCTATTAGACGCGCAGCAAAGACGCAGCATCGCAAGCGATGGGATGCGCAGCATAGGCGGGCAGAGGTGCCATCGAAGCCGTCCAATCTCGTGATCGGACGGCTGAGATCGGCTGGACATGTGCGTGTGTTGAACACGTGGGCAAGCGAGCGGGCGCACGCGCGCCACCCACTATGCCCATGTTCGGACCTTTAGCGACAGTTTTATCCGTAACTAAAGGTCATGAATTAATGTTTTGACAGTTGTAATGACCAAATTTCCCCCACTCCTTGCAACTATAAAAGGAGACCCCCTCCACACTAAATTCTCATCCCTTTCTTCTCTTCTCTCCCTCTCCAAAGCTCAAGAGAAGCTTGTCCCACACCCGGGATGCTTCTTGCAAGATAAAGTCAATTTATCGTCCCCCTTTCAGAAGCGGATCCCGTGTCGACGACGACATACTGCCTCGTTCTCATTCTTCCCGCTTCGTCCTCCTTCATCTAGGCGTCGTCCCGTCCGGCTCGTCCTCCAAGCGACCGTCGAGGAGGATATTTCTCTCTCCATTCTTTTAATGCATTCTAGAGTAGATTTACTACTTTCTAGAGTAGATTTACTACTTTCTAGTGTAATGAACGATCGTTCTGATGATAAAATTCCATGTTTATTCTACATCTCATTTTGTTTTTTTGTTTGTAATATTCTCTCTCTTATTCTCTCTCTCTCTTCGATTTATTATAAATAGTTAGATAGTTCTAATCAATTGAATTACTTCATGACAAATAAAACAAATGCATGTTTTTAAATCAAACTTTTGCCTCCCTTTGTTCGACCCAGAATTTTCATTCCAGTATAAATTTTATCTGTTGAACACAAATTCTTCGATTTCATACTATAACGACAGGTCAAAATGGTGAAGGCACGGGTTCGATCGCTAACGTGTTTGGCTTTGAAAAACCTGTCGTCGTAGTATGAAAGCGAAGAACTCGTGTTCAACAAATAAAATTTATACCGGAATGAAAGTCCCAGGTCGAACACAGGGAGGCAGACGTTTGATTTAAAAACATACGTTTGTTTTATTTGTCATGAAGTAATTCAATTGATTAGAACTATCTAACTATTTGCAATAAATCGAAGAGAGAGAGAGAGAATAAGAGAGAGAGAATATTACAAACAAAAAAACAAAATGAGATGTAGAATAAACATGGAATTTTATGATTAGAACGATTGCTCATTACACTAGAAAGCGGGAAAATGATTGCACTAGAAAGCAGTAAATCTACTCTAGAAAGCATTAAAAGAATGGAGAGAGAAATATCCTCCTCGACGGTCGCTTGGAGGACGAGCCGGACGAGACGATGCCTAGATGAAGGAGAACGAAGCAGGATGAAGGAGGACAAAGCGGGAAGAATAGGAACGGGGCAACACGTCTTCGTCGTCGCCGGATCCGCTTCCGAAAGGGGGACAAAAAATTGACTTTATCTCGCGAGAAGCATCCCAGGTGTGGGACTAGCTTCTCTTCAGCTTTGGAGAGGGAGAGAAGAGAAGGAAGGGATGAGAATATTGTGTAGAGGGAGTCTCACTTATAGTTGCAAGGAGTGGGGGTAATTTGGTCATTACAACTTTAAAAGCATTAATTCAGGACCTTTATTGACGGATAAAATTGTTGCTAAAGGTGCGAACGTGGGCATAGTGGGCGACGCGCATGCGCCCGCTCGCTTGAACGCACGTTCAACGCACACGCACGTCCAGCCGATCTTAGCCGTCCGATCGCGAGATCGGACGGCTTAAATTGCACATCCGCCTGCCTGCGCTGCGCGCCCCATAGCGTGCGATGCCACGTCTTCGCTGCGTGTCTAATAGCGCGTAAGCACTATCGGGTGATCTGGGTCGTCCACAGTTGATCGAGCGGTTGCCTTTAAAGCACGCGCACCGCAGATCGCGAGTCGAACTCGCGTCCTGTGAACGCGCAATGACTCGTGACCGCTGCGCTGCGCGGTGGAATGTGTCGCGCTGATGTTTTAAGGTGTGCGCATCCATAGCCATTGGATCAAGATCCAACGGCCCAGATTACGCGTTGGATCTTCTTTTGGAGAGGTAGCACGGTCTTGAGGGTCGGTTGGATGGCTGAGATGGCGCCACGTGGCACCATCTTGGCCGTCCATCTTCTGGATGATGTAGATGGTGCCACGGGTGTCTGATAACACTGCACATGGGGGTGATAATTCTGTTAAATATGGCCCATCTTAAGAATAAAAGGCACAACATAAGTAAAATGGGAGCATTGCATGCATCATATACCAAGATTGCTTATAAAACTGTATTAATGGCCATTTATGTAAGCACTTGTAAAAGTAGGCCTCAGATGAGCAATCGGACCACACGGATGGATTTAGAACAACGAGCGGAGTCCAACGGACTCAAAATAGGCCAAATCTGACATCCGGAGCTCCTACAATAGGCCCAAGAAGTTCTGACCGTTGATCTGGTGATCAACGGCCCTCGTTGCGCCACGTCGCCCCCGCTCCATAGCATGCCACTCTTCCTTCAGCTGAGATCAAATGTTGACCGTCGATCTTCGATCGGACGACCGAGAACCGAGTGCCCGCCCGCAGCTGCCGCAACAAAGCGTGGGCGTGGCGCAACAATTAACGCGCACGCCCGCATGCACGCGACGCAGGTTCGAGCCGCGCGATACGTAAAATTGAAGATGAAGGAGCGCGTGTCGAAATTGGGCCGCCCAATCAGTAGCAGGCAGCCGAGATCGCACCACGCGGCGCACCCTCAGATCGTGAGCGCCCATGTGTGCGTGCACGCCGGGTGACGATGCCCGCACACGTGCGCCCGAGTGCGATTCAAGCTCAACCAAGGGAAGATCTCAGCCGTCCAATCTTCGATCAGACGGCTCTCACGCAGCGACCGCAGATCGGGTGCGAAGAAGAACGGCGCGGGCGGTTGACCGGCGGGCTGGAGGACTTCACCGACACTTTTGGAATGGTTTTAGCGACGTCCCGGATGTCGCTAAAGCCCCTTCTTCTTTTAGAAAGCCCTTCTCCCTATTTAAACCCCCTCCAGCCACTCATTCAAGGCATTCACTTCCCTTGCAACTACTCTACCCCTCTCCTAGCTAGCTTTAGGCCCTCTTGTAATCGCCAGAGACGACGAGCCACCGACGGAGCCTCCTCCACCACCGTGGCTACCTCACCGCTCTCCTTCTCTCTCTCTTCCTCTCTTTTAAGCTTTCCCTTACTTTTGTTTGAGCATGCATTTAATGTTGTAAGCTATGAACTAAAGCTGCATGATTAATGAAGTTACTTTCCATTCAGTGTTTACTTTATTTCCTATTTAAGTTGCATGATCAAGCAAAGAAACGACTCTAACCCTAATCTCTCTCTCTATCTCGCTCTCACTTTTCAAAACCGCACCTTTCGCAAGCAAAACTCTGTGTTTTCCGTGACAACAAGTGAAGCAAAATCCGATTTTCACGCCTCCCTGAGACCGACACTCGGACTCACCTCCGTTTCTTTACTTCAAAATCGACGTTGCAAGTACGACTATAACGACACTTCTTAACACACACACAAGCGCACGTCAGCTTTTGGTGCCATTGCTGAGGAGGCAATGGATTTGTTTTGTCACCTCCATTCCACATCCATTCTCTCATCGTCTAATGCCTTGTTTCCTTTTTACTTGGTGGTTGCAGGAATTTAGCGCTTGGATGGCGTACCAACGCATCCCACGACGGTAACAAGAGAGTAGGAACAATAAGGACCGATAGTGAGTAATTCTTCAGTCATGATTGTTTGCTTGCGTGAAAAAACTGAAAAAATTGTAAAAATTGAAAAAAAATTGGCGTGGTGTATGATTGCTTGACCCACATCCTTAACACATCAACCCACAAAAAAATGTACACTCTAACATTCTGAATAAATTCTTGGAGTGTTCTTTTCTCTTTTTTGAGTGGTGTTTGTGAAGCCACTGTGAGTTGACCTGGGCCACACCACTCAACCCTAAAATCGACTCATCTAATAGAAGCTGCATGATATTAGGATGAGTACATTAGGGTTTTAGAGCCTCTACAGAATAAAGGAAATCTACTTTCACTGAATTGTATGCAGAACTTGACGTGCCCACTGAAACTTGTCTGAAAACATTAAGACACATCAACCCTAAAAAGCACTAAAGTAAGGATGAAACACTAAAAGGCACCACATCTTAAAAATCCTTGCTTGAAAACCATGTTTTGATAGAAGCACACACCTTAAAAGTGGAAAATTAAGAGGCACCACCCCAATCAACACCTCATCACATAACCCTAGCACAAGCACTATCCTAGCCCTTTAAAACTGAGTAGACGTGCCCTAGGCAGGATTGAGTTAAGTCTCGAAAGGTGAGGTTTTGTTCTCTAGGAACTTGGCTTTCATTCCCTTGGTAGAATCTGGTGACTAGGCTGCGGGGCATTGTCAAACGACTGCAGTTGTGGGGTCTACGGAACCGGAGGCGCAAGCCAAAGGAAGAACCTTACCTATAATCCCCTCGTAATCAACCTGGCCAGATTAGCCTTGGGAAGGGGAGTCCAGTGCTTATAGACTTAATCACCCTTTGTGAGATTTCTAGGTCTCCTAAGGAATGTACCATAAGGACTAGGCTTGTGTGCTTGATTGAAATACATTTCTCGCATCTGTCGCCCTCCGCATACCCTCCTGTTCTTCTCTAGTGTATGCACGGGAGACGCTCACTGCATCCCGAGTTGTGTGTGTTGGGGCAGGAATCTAGGCAATGTAATTTTGTTAGGAACATGGCGGAACCTAGGGTAGATGAGGCTAAGGATCAACCCCCACCAGACGCAATGGCCATCATCCAAGCCCAAATTAATGCAAACCACCGGCTTCAGCAACAACAAATCCAGATCATCATGCAGGCCATACAACGATTACAGAACCCACAAGAACAACCACCACCACCTTTCCAAGGCGTACAAGAGCAACCACCACTCGATATACCACCATTTCAGGATCAGCTGAGGCCCCTCTACGATTTCTATAATCCCTCCGCTATTAGAGTCGAGCCGCACCTTAGGATCCTCGAAGGGGGAGATGATTTTGAGCTGAAACCGAATGTCTTAAGTCTGATCCAGAGCCACTTTCATGGAAGCTCAAATGATGACCCCTTTCAACACCTAGAGGATCTCGACCGCACAGCACGAACTGTGAAACCTAGGAACATTAGCCTTGATATTGTTCTAATCAATATGTTTCCCTTCTCATTAAGAGACAAGGCTTCTCATTGGCTTAAAACCATAGGTAGACCCATCACCACCTGGGAAGAATTGAGGCATGCATTTTTAAAGAAATTCTTCCCCATCGGAAAGACCGATGCCCTCAGAAGAGCTATTACTACCTTTACACTCCAGGGTAGGGAACAATATCATGTGGCGTGGGAAAGATTTAATGAACTCTTTAGGAAATGCCCACACCACGAAGTACCAAGGTGGCAATTGGACCAGATTTTCTACCATGGTCTGGACAGCAACCTACGAAACTTCGTCGATGCCTCATGCGGGGGGGAATTTCCTGAACAAGGACGAAGGGAGTGCATTTGAGCTCTTTGAGTCTATGAGTGAGAATTCACTCAACAATGCCTCCATGACCCAGTTTAACAGGTCCAGTCAACCCTGTGGTGGGATTTATGAGGTACAAGCAAATTCTGGAATGGTTGACATGGACATCATTGCCAAGAAACTAGATCGAGTGGAATTGGTGGACAAAAAGATTGATGCACTCCTGAACCAGACCAAGAACCCCTTACAGACTTTCTCGTTAGCAAAGGGAGTGCATAATGTTGACCTGGTCCAGCCCTTAACCTAACTTAACCTGGAACAACCCCTGACCATGTTCCAGGGAGGGACCTTTGCTCCCTCAACCCTTGATTACTCTCTTCCCTCTCCATCGACATCGACTATCCTTGAAGATGTGCAAGCTGTCCAAGGTTATGCGAAACCTAACCCTTTCTCCAACACTTACAACACTGGCTGGCGTAACCACCACAACTTTGGTTGGACAAACCAGAAACCACCGCAATTCCAAAACCAGCCCAGGCCAAACCAGCAGCCACACTTGTCCCCTGTCAACAAGGACCACCAGTTAGACCCCAATATAATCAGAATAGGGCGGCCCCTCCCCCACAAAATCAAATGGACACCACAATAAAGATGATGGCTGACATGAATCAAAAACATCAGGAGGAAATGGCCTTGGTAAAGGGGCAGTTACGCCAACTCTTGGACTGTAAGCAGCACGGATCCCTACCTTCCCAGCCACAACCGAACCTGCGAAACATAATTAACAGAGGCCCCAATTCACAAGGGTTCCAAGGCAATCCTGGCCATGCTCACATGGTCCAGCCAGCCCCACAAACACCCCCTGGGTTTGGTGCTTCTTCATCCTCGTCTTCTCAAGGATCAACCCAGGGCCCCAATGCCTCTGCGAATGCAGTGACCTTGAGAAGCAGCGCCAAAACCCAGGACCCCAAATGGCTGACTCTCCCGGAGACTTCACCTGCTGAAATACCCGACTCAGAAGAGGCACCAACCAAGGACCCAGAAATAGAACCAATCCACATTCAGACACCCTACCCTGAGGCCGTGGAAACAATCAATAAAAAGAAGAATGTTGTGGAAATTGAGGAGCTGTTGGAAATCTTTAAGCAAGTATAGATTAATATTCCGCTCCTTGAAGCCGTCAAGCACATCTCGGCTTACGCCAAGTTTCTAAAGGATGCTTGTACACCCAAACGTAAGCCGAGACCTCAAGCATCTAGGAAGGTTCTGCTCTCTGAACAAGCAAGTTCTGTAATATCAAGCAACTTTCCACTCAAGCGAACTGACCCAGGAGCGCCCCTGATTTCCTGCAATATCGGGGACATGACATTTGATAAAGCTCTCCTGGACTTAGGTGCTTCTATCAATCTGATTCCAACAACCCTATACCACCAATTTGGTTTTGGAGAGTTGATGCCAACCCCTATCACCATCCAGCTGGCTGATAGATCAGTGAAAACCCCGAAGGGGGTTGTCAAGGGCGTGATTGTACGGGTCAAGGACTTCTATTTCCCAGTCGACATTTTGGTGCTCGACATGGAAGTCCCTGAAAAATTACAGAACGCACCCATAATCTTAGGCAGACCTTTCTTAGCTACGGCTAAGGCAAACATTGATTGTGACACGGGATGTATGGAAATCACCTTCGGGGATAGGAAAATGCAATTGGATATCTTCCGGGTGACAAAGTCTTTTGATTGCGATTGCGTTGACGAACATGATCTCATGGAAACTCTGATCGAGGAATGCCTCACCGTCAGTTCTGTATCAGACCACCAAACCTGTAATGACTGTTCTGACCCAACACTACCCGTGGACCTTTATAAGGCTGAGTACCATCACACAACACCATTTGAGGAGATCGATGTTGATCAACTCCTGCCCTTTCCCTTCCCATTGACTGTGGTTCCACCCGCACCTGAACTTAAGCCATTGCCTGAGAATCTCAAGTATGTCTTCTTGGGACCTGACCAGACCTTCCCAGTGATTATTAATTCTCATCTAACCAAGGATCAGGAACTCAGATTGACTGCGACCCTTTCAGAACATCGGGCCGCCATTGGTTGGACCATTTCTGACTTAAAAGGAATTAGCCCCACCTATTGCACCCATAAGATTTACCTGGAAGACGGGGCACGACACTCCCGCCAGATGCAGAGACATTTAAACCCAAACATGCAGGAGGTCGTTAAGAAAGAAATTATCAAGTGGCTTGACGCCGACATAATCTATCCTATCTCTCATAGCCCCTGGGTGAACCCCACTCAAGTGGTTCCCAAGAAAGTTGGGCTCACCGTTGTTACCAATGATCTTGGCGAATCCATCCCCACCCACACCACCACCGCATGGCAGGTGTGTATTGATTATAGGAAGCTCAACGAAGCCACTGAGAAGGATCATTTCCCCTTGCCATTCATTAACCAAATCCTTGAAAGATTGGCAGGGCAGAAGTATTTTTGATTCCTGGATGGATATTCAAGACATAACCAAGTTGCAATTGCTCTGGAGGATCAAGAAAAGACCACATTCACTTGCCTGTATGGCACGTTTGCATTTCGTCGAATGCCATTCGGGTTATGCAACGCACCTGCGACCTTCCAGCGTTGCATGCTAGCCATTTTTTCAGAAATGGTGGGTGAATACTTAGAGGTCTTTATGGATGATTTCTCTGTATTCGGGAATTCATTCGACCATTGTCTGAGCAACTTGGAGAGAATCCTGAAACAATGTATCAAGGTTAATCTGGTGTTAAGTTGGGAAAAGAGCCATTTTATGGTTCAAGAAGGAATTGTCCTCGGTCACATCGTATCGCATAGGGGCATCGAGGTAGATTCGGCTAAGGTTGATCTAATTTCCAAACTTCCTCCACCTAGCTCGGTCCGACAGATTCGCTCATTCCTAGGACATGTTGGCTTCTACCGAAGGTTCATTAAAGACTTTTCCAAGCTTTCCAAACCCTTGACCGACCTTCTAGCCAATGACTCCATATTCCACATGTCTTCTAATTACATCCGGGCTTATCACACCCTCCGGGACGTAGTCTCCACCGCACCTGTACTTCAACCCCCAGACTAGTCCCAGGACTTTGAGATTATGTGTGATGCATCAGATTTTTCCATAGGCGTAGTCTTGGGACAAAGGCAAGATAAGAAGCCTGTGGTGATCTACTATGCGAGTAAAACGTTGGACGAGGCCCCACGAAATTATACGGTCACAGAGAACGAGTTGCTCGCTGTAGTCTTTGGACTTGAAAAGTTCCAATCGTACTTGCTGGGATCCCACGTGATGATTTACACTAACCATTCAGCCATCCGACACCTATTGGCCAAGAAGGATGCAAAGCCAAGGCTCATCAGATGGATCCTACTTTTGCAAAAATTTGACCTGGAAATCCGAGACAAGGCTAGATCAAAGAATGTGGTGGCTGACCACTTGTCTAGACTTCCTCCAGACCACATTGGACTCTCCCTACCTCTATCTGACACCTTCCCTAATGGACACATTCTGGCTGTGCAAGACAAGAGAATGCCATGGTATGCTGACTACGTCAACTACCCAGTTGTAGGACAAACCCCGCACAGTTGGTCCAGACAGCAACGAGACAGGTTCCTGGCTGAGGCCAAGCACTATTTCTGGGATGATCCCATGCTGTTTCACCTCTGTGCTAACCAGATCATCAGGAGGTGTATCCCCGAAGACTAAGTTCAGAGTGTGCTTTCCTTCTATCATGACCAGGCTTGTGGTGGCCACTTCTCTGGAAAGAAAACAGCTGCAAAGGTTTTGCAGTCTGGATTTTACTGGTCATCCCTATTTAAGGATGCACACAACTTTTCCAAGACTTGCACACGCTGCCAAATGCTGGAGACCATGACCAAGAAAGATATGATGCCCCTCCAGCCCATTTTGATTGTCGAAATCTTCGACGTTTGGGGTATCGATTTTATGGGCCCCTTCCCACCATCCAACGGCTTCGAGTACATCCTGGTCTCGGTAGACTATGTTTCCAAATGGATTGAAGCTGTCGCCACCCGTCGATGCGATCACAGGACTGTCATGGACTTTGTTAAGAAGAACATCTTTTCCCAGTTTGGAATACCCAAGGCCATGATCAGTGATGGTGGAAGCCATTTTATCCATTCCCAATTCCATGCCCTACTTAGAAAATACAGGGTGAACCACTGCATTGCTACCTAGTATCATCCACAAACAAATGGGCAGACCGAGGTCTCAAATAGACAAATCAAGAACATTTTATAGAAGACTATGAGACCTGATAGGAAAGATTGGTCCACATGACTTTATGATGCCCTGTGGGCATATAGGACCTCTTTCAAGACCCCGATAGGCATGTCGCTTTATCGCCTGGTCTTTGGCAAAGCCTACCATCTTCCGTCGAATTGGAACACTGGGCTTACTGGGCTATCAAGCAATGTAACATGGATTCCCAGTTGGCCGGTGCACAGAGGACGCTCAAACTATCTGAGCTCGAAGAAATTTGTCAGGACGCTTTTGAAAATAGTCGACTGTATAAGGAGGAAATGAAAGCCATCCATGACCGAGTCATTCATAGAAAAACCTTTGAGCCTAACCAGTAAGTCTGGTTGTTTAACGCCCACCTAAAACTCTTCCTGGGGAAACTCTGGTCGAAATGGACAGGACCATTTCGAGTGGTTAAGCCCTACTCTAATGGGGCGGTTGAAATCGCTGATCCTAACACTGGGCACACTTTTACAGTTAATGGTCAAAGACTGAAGCACTTCCTGGCCTAGGTTCCCCCAAAGGAGAGTGTCACCCTCGTTAAGGGATGACATGGAGCACCGCCCAACAGAAGGCGTTAAACTCAGCACTTCCTAGGAGGCAACCCAGAGGATTCAGACTGATGCGGTATTTTATGTCACTCAGGTACTATCTTTTTAAACCCTTATGCATCCATGTACTCGCCAATGAGGACATTGTCCAACTTAAGCATGGGGGGGTGGTAAATTGCATAATCCTAAGCTCATTTAATTAGTCTGAATAAAATAAAAAAAATTGAATTTATGAAGAAAACTTAGGCATTAGAAACTTGTCAATAGTAGGAAATAATACAAAAAGAACTTAAACACTTAGACTTTTCAAGCCTTCAGGATTAATCAGCCCTAGTGTCCGTTAAAATATGGATTTATCTTCGAGTCCTTGCAACCTTAAGCTATTCTAATCCACCTACTAAATAAGGTGATAGGTATACGACTTATTAACTCACCCTCTAACTCAGAAAAACTTTGAGTCTAAGCATCTGCACACATTTTTGCACAGACTCACTTCTCAGAGATTTTGACAGAAATTGGGTAGCTAATGAACTCTCTAGGGTGGTATGGCTGGCAAGTTGTCGTGGGTAACTGCCCATTGGCAGGTTGTCCAAAACCCAGCCACGGGACCATTTCTTCTTCATTTCCTCTAGGTACATTCGAGATCAGGGAAGCCACCTACGAAAAAAAAAAGGAGAAGAAAAGAAAATAAACCACACTTCACCACACGAGTATGGCTGGCAAGTGATCGTGGGTAATAGCCCATTGGTCGGTTGTCCAGAGCCTAGCTCAATAACTGAACAAAAAGAAACAAAACACTTAAGGAAGAAGCGGGGAAGTAGTACAAGCTGGGGAGATATACACTGGAAAAATCCTTGTGTTGACCCCAATTAAAACAAACATAGGGAGAAAGCTACCAATCGAGCAAATACACCTTCAGGCAAATATATTTCCTCTTCCGGTCACCTAGGGGCATAGAAACCCGAAGTCTGTCTGAATTACCATTAGGTGAGTCTATCACAATCTTTACACCAAGATGCTTAACACTTAGGGTTTTGACCGAGTTATGGGTGGGTTGGGTAGCCGTAAAAGGTTACCAACCACACTGAATTTCGAAAAAAATTCTAAAAATATATATATATAGATATACATATACATATGTATAGTTATATACATTAAAGCAAGGATTCGGGCGATTCATATTATGGCAGACACCCGGGCACTACTTAGTCTTTGTAGATTAAGATCTTGGTATATTTCCTCCTATTGACAAGTGACGAAGTGTCTAAGCAATTACTTCTTAAATTCTAAAAGAAAATAAAGGCTAGAATAAACCTTGCTAGGGACTAGCAAGGAGTAATCATGGGGGTATGATAACACTACACAACGGGGTGGTAATTCTGTTAAATAGGGCCCATCTTATGAATAAAAGGCACAGCATAAGTAAAATGGGAGCATTGCATGCATCATATACTAAGATTGCTTATAAAACTGTACTAATGGTTATTTGTGTAAGAACTTGTCAAAGCAGGCCTCAGATAAGCAATCGGACCTCACGGATGGATTCAGAACGACTAACGGAGTCCAATGGACTCAACATCTGCCAAATCCGACATCCGGAGCTCCTACAATGGGCCCAAGAATTTCTGATCGTTGATCTGGTGATCAACGACCCTCGTTGCTCCACATCGCCCCCGCTCCACTGCACGCCACTCTTCATTCAGCTGAGATCAAATCTCGACCGTATATCTTCGATTGGATGGCCGAGAACTACGCGCCTGCCCGCAATCGCCGCGACAAAGCATTGGCGTGGCACAATGGTTAGTGCGCATTCCTGCACGCACGCGACGTGGGTTCGAGCCGCACGGTGCATAAAATTGAAGACGAAGGAGCGTACGGCAAAATTGGGCCGCCCGATCAGTAGCGAGCGACCAAGATCGCGCCACGCGGTGCGCCCTCAGATCGCGAGCACCCATGCGTGCGCGCACACCAGGCGACGACGCTTGCGCGCACGCATGCCCGAGGCGCGATCCGAGCGCATCCAAGAGAAGATCTCAGATCGAACGGCTCTCACATAGCAGCCGCGGATCGGGCGCGAAGAAGAATGACGTGGGCGGTTGACTGGCAGGCTGGAGGGCTACACCGACGCTTTTGGAATGGTTTTAGCAACATCCCGGATGTCGCTAAAGCCCCTTCTTCTTTTAGAAAGCCCTTCTCCCTATTTAAACCCCCTCCAACTACTCATTAAAGGCATTCACTTCCCTTGCAACTACTCTACCCCTCTCCTAGCTAGCTTTAGGCCGTCTTGTAATCGTCGGAGATGATGAGCTCCCGACAGAGCCTCCTCCACCGCCGTGGCTGCCTCGCCTCTCTCCCCCCTCTCTCTTCCTCTCTTTTAAGCTTTCCCTTACTTTTGTTTGAGCATGTGTTTAATGTTGTAAGCTATGAACTAAAGCTGCATGATTAATGAAGTTACTTTCCGTTCAGTGTTTACTTGATTTCCTATTTAAGTTGCATGATCAAGCAAAGAAACGACTCTAACCCTAATCTCTCTCACTCTATCTCTCTCTCGTTTTTCAAAATCGCACCTTTCGCAAGCAAAACTCCATGCTTTCCGTGGCAACAAGTGATAAGCAAAATCCGATTTTCACACCTCCCTGAGACTGACACTCGGACTCACCTCCGTTTGTTTACTTTAAAATTGGCATGGCAAGTGCGACAATAACGACACTTCTTAACACACATGCACAAGTGCACGTCAGTGTCGAATTGAGTCAATTTTCTCGTCGTTAGGCTGCGATCGTCGATCCGAATCCATCCGTACTGTCAGATTTGTCGTTTGAAGTGCAAATTCACACCATCTTGACCCTTGATCTTCTAAGATTCCCCGGTCACTATCTGATGCTATAGATGTCTGATTAGGGCGATCTTGGAGTCATTGAACTCTAATCGTCGCCCTGATCATATCTGTATGGTTGGATATTTGATCCGAGGCCCCGATAAAAAGTTTGCCCTGTCCATGAACATAAAAGGAGGCAATTAACCTCCATTTTATTCAAACTACTCTAAATGCAAGATGATGCATGTTATGCAATATTTATAGCATGCAATGCAATCCTATGCTTAAGAACATGCATAAATAGACATTTTAAGTAGTGTAAACATGTTTACATCATACCCCCATGCCTATCTTTTGCTAGTACCTAGCAAAAACTATATGCTATTTATAAAAGAATCATGTAGGATTATTTGGGCTTGAGTTATTTTCAATCACTAAGAAAATGGCTACTTAGGATCTGAACTTTCAATGACACAATAGTGCCCGAGTATCGGCCAAAATGCAGACCACCTTAAGCCCTTGCCTTATTCAAAGAAAATTTTCTTTTTCTCTTTTTTCCTCTTTTCTAATTTTTTTGGATTTTCAAGTTTTAGGGTTTAAGAGTGCCTTTCATGGCCATTCAACTCACTCAAGATTTGATGAGAACCCTATGTTCTAAGCATCTTATTGTGAATGTGATAAACTCGTTGACCGACAGTTAAAACAGACTTCAGATTTCTATGCCTCTAGGTGACCTAAAAAAAAAATTCTGCTTAACGGTGTATCTTTACAACTGGTAGCTTTCTCCCTACTTTTATTTTCTTATGGGGTCAACACAAGGGTGAATCCAGTGTATATCTTCTCGATTTATTCTACTTCTCTGCTTCTTCCTAAGTGTTTTGGGAATTTTTAGTGCATTTATTGAGCTGGGTTCTAGACAACTGATCGATGAGCTGTTACCACCGACAACTTGCCAGCCATACTCGTGCGGTGAAGTGTGGTTTATTTCTATTTTTTACTTTTCTCCTTTTCTTTTTAATTTTTTTTTTTTTAAGTAGGTGACTTCCCTGGTCTAAGATTTACCTAAAGGCAGCAAAAAGAGAAAGGTCCAGTGACTGGGCTCTGGACAACCTACCTATGGGCTGTTACCCACGATAACTTGCCAGCCATATCACCCTAGAAGGTTCATTAGCTACCTAATTTCCGTTAGAATCGCTGAGCAATGAGTCAATGCAAAGGTGTGTAGATGCTAAAAACTCAAAGTTCCCTCAAATCAAAGGGTGGGTTGATAAGTCGTATACTTATCACCCAAGCTTATTTACTCCAATTAAAATAGAATTTAGGTTGGCGAGGACTCGAAAAGCAAATCCACATTTTAGTGGTTATACGAGCTGATTAAGTCCAAAGACCTGAAGGGTCTTTGTGTTCAAATCATAATGTAGTATTTCCTAAGATTGAAAATTTTCTTAAACCCAAGTTCTTTTTCTAATTCCACAAATTTTTTTTAATAAAAGAAAATAAAACAAATCTATGGAGTTGACGAATAAATTCAGAGATGAATATCCACCTCCCTATGCCTATCTAATGCAATGTCCTCATTACATTAAAAAGACATAAAATAGAGTGGAATAGTGTAGAAAGCACCTGAATTGCGTGAATGTCAGGTCCGCTCTGAGATGAAAACTAAAAAGAACTGTATACGTGCTGAATTTAGTGCCTTCAGCTTGGCACACTATACAAAGAGAAATAATGAATTCACAGGTGCAGGTCAGAATCAGAATAAACAGAAGCAACCTCTGACCTATCAATAGAGGTCCACAGATATGGGCCAAATTGTGGTGCAGACCCATACCCCATAATCCATAATATCTCAGGTTCTGGATAAAAATTAACCAAAACCTAAAATCAGTATGCAAGCGGGGTCGGGCCTACGATTTATGAGGATGCAACCAAAGATGAAAAAGTCGGGTTACAGAGAATTGAAGCTCAAAAGGATAATCATTGAATGTATGCTTAGGTTGGACATTCTCAGAATAGATGTCGTAAGGGTCCTGGTTTGATGGTTTCAGATGAATTGGAACCCTTAGACTTAATCTTCTATTTCCTCCAAAGTTAGCTTCCCAAATCAGAACTTCCCGGCTCCTATCCTCCTCATTTAGCATGTCAATTTCCGGAACCTCTTGCATATTAATCACCCCATCTGTAATCTTCAAGTCTATATGGTGTGGCTGAATCAGAATTGACTTGGGTCTAATTATCTCAGAAATAGAATCATCGATAAGCTCAATGGGGTGTAACTGACAATCAGGGCATTTGATTGAATCCTCTAGAAAATGCGATTCTTGATCCATAATGTGAGCCCTAATAAGATCAATTTCCTCAATTATTGGGCTATCAGATGATTTATCAGATTCCTCAGGCCCAATCGTCTCACAAAAATTATGTTTTACAAACTCGCGTGAGACTTCGCCACTTAAATCTTCACCATCAGAATCAAAGAAATCGAAATCCGTATTAATGTATGTCTCAAAATCATCTGTCACTTTCTGTTCCAAGGAGACATACGTTTCCTCGTTCCCCGACTCAGGGATCTCAGGTGAAGAAATTAGATCATCCATAATTGGTTGCTCTAATTCAATCTAGTCAGCCTCGTAACACAAGTCACCCCCAACAGGTGCTTGAGCGGGTTCTAAAATTGGCTCTCCTGAAGAGGGTTCATCCTGGGAATCATCCCACGATTGAATCAAAGCAACCACAAATCTCATCCTCAATTTCGCTAACTTCCCAAGTAGAAACTCACCCAGGTTCTTATCCTTAATATCCTGGAGCCAATCCAACAAATTCTTATTCACATCATCAATCATATGAATTAGGGGCTCCAATATCTCAATGCAAGGTATTGGCTGAACTTCTAAAGATTGTATGATATTCCTCAAGTTAGCCAAAACCTTATCTTGAGCCTGGTTACCATGAACCAAATGAGTTGGTTCAGGGTTGGGCGGGTTTGGAGTCAATGCATAGGAATTAACGAATTGAGATTCGTTATACCCTTCCTGGTAATAGGCCATTTCAGATTGTTCAAAAGGTAGTGATGACCAAAAGGCAGTGTAATCAGAGGATGGGTAAGAATCAGTGTATCCTTCTTGATTGTAGATCATATTAGGTTGTTCATGAAAGGATGATGATCTATAATCGATGTGGCTCTAAGAAGGATAGAAATCGCAATTATAGTGTTTAGGGTTAGACCCTAAACATAAAGGCCCAAAACTGTATCCCCAATCCGAGTTATCCCAACTAGCTGATGGTTGATTACAGTACAAGTCGGGATAATTGTCATGTTGAGGATAATTCAAAACATGAGGGAAAGAGCAGGAATGCGTGTAATATGTGGAACGATTCATGAGACACGAGAGGAAAAAAGGTACCCTGCAATACAAGCAATCAAACCTGTCCTTAAGTGGGCTAGCCTAAAGACCTACAGACTCCCAAAACCCGTCTTGAGATAAAAGAAACGATTTGATCTACTTATGTTTGTTCAATCCAACCAGTTAGAAGGAGGGACTGGGGAGAAGGTTCTTCCTTCGGCTTGCGCCTCTGGTTCCTAGTGTACCCCCCAGCCGCGATCATTTGATTCTACTCCCCTAGCTAGATATCAGATTGAACAATAGAAACAGACTAATCAAAAATAATCTCATTCTGGGCTCTGAAAAGCGAGTCAAATCCTTAAGGCCAATGTCTACTCTGTTTTATTTAGGGCCAGGTTTGAATGTGCTTTCGAATGTGATGGACCCTTTATATGGGTTGTGCCCTTAATGATTGATTTATTTATGTGTGCATGCACAACCAGTGGTTTTCAAGCAAGATTACTTTTGATGCGGTGAATTTTAGAGTTCAAATCTTGCTTAGTAGCTTTTAGGATTCAACTTTAGGTGTTTTCAAACAAGTTTTGTTGGCACACCAGGTTTTGAAAGCACAGGTGAAGATGTTTTCCTTTAAACTTAAAAGAATGTGGAGTGCCTGGTAAATCCCTAATAGTTGAACCTAACTAGCAGCTACTTGATGAGTTGATTTTAATTGAAGTGGTGTGGCCTAATCAACTCAAACAATTGGCTTGTTGCACCACTTAATTAGGCACACAAATGATTACCTAATCTGATTTCTACTCAATTATGTGTTTGGATGTGTGTACCGGCTCCAAAGATCAGTTTATCGGTTGAGTTTGAAAATTAGATGAGGTTGTGTACCTCTGTGAGATTTTTTTTATTTTTCTTTTTTTAATGTGGAGGTTGGGGCAGGTGTGGGTGTCCAACAACAAACAATCTAACCTTAGAGTTTATAAGAACACCTAGGTTGATTGATGTTTGTGTTATTATGTGGTGAAATGAAATCTAATGGGTGGGAGGTGGGGTATTACTTACAAAACCTTCTACAGCACTTTACTCCAATCTACCGCTTTTGCTTGTCTCGAAAGAGTACCTGCAATGATAATAAGAAAGGAGAGAAGTGAGGTAAATGATTCGTAAGTTGTAAAAATGCGAAGAAAAATCAAAGATCGTCGCTTCCCCAGCAACGGTGCCAAAATGTTGAACGCTACGAGTTGCTACGCTAACATATTTGGTTTTGAAAAACCTGTCGTCGTAGTATGAAAGCAAAGAACTTGTGTTCAACAAATAAAATTTATACCGTAATGAAAATCCCAGGTCGAAGACAGGGAGGCGGACATTTGATTTAAAAACACGCGTTTGTTTTATTTGTCACGAAGTAATTGAATTGATTAGAACTATTTAACTATTTACAAGAAATCGAAGAGGGAGAGAGAGAGAATAGGAGAGAGAGAATATTACAAACAAAAAAACAAAATGAGATGTAGAATAAACATGGAATTTTATCATCAAAATGATTGTTCATTACACTAGAAAGCAGGAAAATGATTACACTAAAAAGTAGTAAATCTACTCTAGAAAGCATTAAAAGAATGGAGAGAGAAATGTCCTCCTCGACGGTCTCTTAGAGGACGAGCCAGACGGGATGGCACCTGGACGAAGGAGGAGGAAGCAGGAAGAACGGGAACGGGGCAGCATGTCATCGTCGTTGCGGGATGCGCTTCCGAAAGGGGGACGAAAAATTGACTTTATCTCGCGAAAAGCATCCCAGGTGTGGGACAAGCTTCTCTTGAGCTTTGGAGAGGGAGAGACGAGAAGGAAGGGATGAGAATTTCATGTGGAGGGGGTCTCCTTTTATAGTTGCAAGGAGTGGGGGCAATTTGGTCATTACAACTTAAAAAACATTAATTTAGGACCTTTAGTGACGGATAAAACCGTCGCTAAAGGTCCGAACGTGGGCGTAGAGGGCAGCGCAAGCTCGCTCGCTCGCTTGCCCGCCCATTCAATGCATACGTACATCCAGCTAATCTCAGTCGTCCTATCGCGAGATCGGACGGCTTAGATTGCGCCTTCGCCTGCCTGCACTGCGCGCCCCATCGCGTGCGATGCCACGTCTTCGCCATGCGTCTAATAGCGCCCGAGCGCTATCGGGCAATCTAGGCTGTCCACAGCCGATCGAGCAATCGCCTTTAATAGCGTGCGCGCCGCAGATCGTGAGTTGAACTCGCATCCTGTGAACACTCAACGACTCGCGGCCGCTGCGTTGTGCGGTGGAATGTGTCGTGCGGATGTTTTAAGGTGTGCGCATCCACAGCCGTTGGATCAAGATCCAATGGCCCAGATCGTGCGATGGATCTTCGTTTGGAGAGGCGGCGGTGGTCTTGAGGGTTGGTTGGATGGCTGAGATGGTGCCACATGCGCCATCTTGGCCGTCCATCTTCTGGATGATGTAGATGGAGCCACAGGTGTCAAATTGAGTCGATTTTTGCACCGTTAGGCTGTGATCATCGATCCGAATCCATCCGTGCAGTCGGATTTTTCGTTTGAAGTGTGGATTCACACCATCGTGGCCCATGATCTTCTAGGGTTCCCCGATCACTATCTGATGCTACAGTTGTCTGATTAGGGCGATCTTAGAGTCGTTGAACTCCAATCGTGACCCTGATCATATCTGTATGGTTGGATCTTCGATCCGAGGCCCCGATAAAAAGTTTTCCCTGTCCATGAACATAAAAGGAGACAATTAACCTCCATTTTATTCAAACTACTCTAAATGCAAGATGATGCATGTTATGCTATATTTATATCATGCAATGCAATCCTATGCACAAGAACATGCATAAATAGACATCTTAAGTAGTGTAAACATGTTTACATCAATTCTACACCGGACATAATGATTCGCATAGGCAAACTGTGGATGGTGCCTGTGCAGGAACCTTTCTATCTAAGACTGAGGATGGAGCTTGGAACCTTTTTGATACTTTGAGTGAGAATTCTATTCACTTGAATCCTGCCTACATGGATAGAAAACCCACTCTCATGCAAAGAAAGTTGGAGGCGAATGAGGCAAGGGACACCCAGAATTTAGCCTATCAGATTCAATTATTGAATCAAAACATGGAAAGGCTTATGTCAAACCCGAGTTAATTCGTATCTAACACCTCCACATCCCAAGCTTTCGAATGCTTAATTTGCCAAGGCAATACACATGCCACTGTGGATTGCCACTTGGCCTCCCAATTCCCTGAGCTTATACAAGTGGATCTGAATGCCGCTCAAGGGTTCCATCCTAGACCTCGTAATGACCCTTTTTCCAACACATATAATGAGGGATGGAGGAACCACCCAAACTTTTGATGGAGACAAGGAAATGTCTCAAATTCAGGGAATTATAAACAACAATCCTTTCAAAACCATCAAATTAACCAACCTTATACCGTTGCCCAACCTAAGACCTCTGAGATGGATGAATTGAAGGAAATGTTGAAAACTATGCAAGAAAGTCAAAGTGCCATCATCCAATCTCATGACAAGGCTATACATGAGATGAAATCACAAATAGGATGCCATGTTGAGGCTGTTAGACAGAAGGAAACTAGAAAGCTCCCTAGTGTTGCTGAGGAGAATCCTAAAAGAAAAGAAATTATCTTTAGGAAGCATGCTCAGGTAGTGACTATTCTAAGGAGTCGGAAAGAAATTTCCAAACCCAATGCTCCTATAGTCTCACCCCCTAAAAAACCATCCACCCTGACTTTCACCCCCATCGAAGAAGACTTGCCCAAATCTTCTCCACTTGAAATCGCCCCATCGAAAGAAGTTGCCCTCATTCCACCCCTTACTTGACATGACAACCCTTCCACCTAGAGATCGAGAGTGCCCTTTCCAGAGTGCTTATCCACCTCTGGGCAGACTTCTACTGGCTCATCTGGAGCCAAAGATAAGACGGATGAGATCATGGAAACTTTCAAGCAAGTGCAGATTAACCTGCCTTTGCTTGAAGCTATCAGGCAGATTCCGTCTTATGCCCGCTTCTTAAAGGACCTATGCATGAAATAGCAGCAATCTAGGAAATAGGTCCAATCAAAAGTTGTCCTTCTTGATTCTGTTAGCTCAATTGTTCAACATGGCACACCCCCGAAACTTAAGGACCTAGGGGCCCCGTACACCTCAATGGTTATTGGTGACTTACAGATTAATGAGGCTCTACTTGAATTGGGTGCGGGGGTGAACATCCTACCGAGCTACGTGTATGAACAACTTTAGGGAGGCAATCTGAAGCCTAGCCTTGTAATCCTTCAAGTTGCCGATCGATCACTTAAGACACCATGGGGAATTTTGGAAGATGTCCTCGTAAGAGTGGAGGATTTCTTCTTTCCCGTTGACTTCTTAGTTTTGGACACTGACCCTACCAATAAGCGAACAAACCCTCCATCATTTTGGTCTGCCCCTTCCTTACAACATCACATGCTTCAATCAATTGCAATACTGGGGCATTGAAAATGGGCTTTGGGAACAGGAAAATTTGGCTTAATGTGTTTGATGCTTACAAATAAGCCAGACTGAAGATTGTTCTCAAGTTGAGGTGATAGATGACCTGATTGAAGAGGCAACCCCTGCAATGTTATGTGATGACCCCCTTCAGCATGTTATGCTAAATGAGCATTCCCATCTCTTAGAGGAATGTGAAGGGGATATACTTGAACTTGAGGAGTTGCTGGGTGTTTTTGTTGAGTCTCTTCCCCCATCATCTCTGCACAAGGTAGGTTTGCTACCTGAGATGGGGACATCTATTATGAAACCCTCAACCATACAAGCCCCCGACCTTGAGTTGAAACTCCTCCCTGACACTCTCAAGTTGGGTGTTTTTGTTGAGTCTCTTCCCCCATCATCTCTGCACAAGGTAGGTTTGCTACCTGAGATGGGGACATCTATTATGAAACCCTCAACCATACAAGCCCCCGACCTTGAGTTGAAACTCCTCCCTGACACTCTCAAGTACGTCTTCCTAGGTTCCAATGATATGCTCCTCGTTATCATTTCAGCTGTGCTATCTGAGGCACAGGAGGGAGCCCTAATTGAATGCTTGTCTAGGCATAAGGAAGCTATTGCTTGGAGAATTATTGAAATTAAGGGTATAGACTCTACACTCTACATGCACCACATTTATACTGATGATTCCATCAAGCCATTTAGGGACATGCAGAGATATCTGAACCCTAATATGTGGGAGGTAGTTAAAGAGGAAATCCTGAAATGGTTGGATACTAGGATCATATATCCCATTGTAGATAGTAAATGGGTAAGTCCTATTCATGTGGTGCCAAAGAAGGCAGGCTTTACTGTGGAATTCAACGACCAAGGTGAACAAGTTGTCACTAAACCCTCCACTAGATGGAGGGTCTGCATTGATTACCGCAAGCTAAACACCACTACCCAGAAGGATCACTTTCCCTTGCCTTTTATTGATCAAATTCTTTACAAATTGGCAGGGAATAAGTACTATTGCTTTCTTGATGGATATTCTAGGTACAACCAGGTTGCAGTCTTCCCTGATGACCAGGAGAAGATGACATTCACGTGTCCTTACGGTACTTTTGCATTCAGGTGTATGCCATTTGGATTATGTAATGCCCCTGCAACCTTCCAGTAGTGCATGATGTCTATTTTTTCGAACATGATTGACGAGTGTGTTGAAGTGTTTATGGATGACTTCTCCATTTATGGCTCGTCTTTCGACTAGTGTCTCCTACAACTGGAGAATGCGTTGAAGCGATGTAAGGAGACTGGTTTAGTTCTCAGCTGGGAGAAAAGTCATTTCATGGTACAGAAAGGAATTGTACTTGGGCATGTTGTATCCGAGCAACGTTTGGAAGTAGATAAAACCAAGATTGATTCTATTTCCAAACTCCCATTGGCCACTAATGTCAAACTGATTAGATCCTTTCTGGGCCATGCTGGCTTTTATAGGCACTTTATTAAAAATTTTAGTAAAACTTCTAGTCCACTTTGTGACTTATTGGGGAAGGAATCTTGCTTCAATTTTGATTCAAAGTGTGCCAAGGCCTTTCAAACTCTGAAGGAGGCCTTGATCTCTGTGCCTATTCTCCGAGCTCCTGATTGGACACTCCCATTTGAGCTGATGTGTGATGCTTCGGATTGTGCAGTGAGAGTAGTCCTCAGACAAAGGGTTGAGGGAAGACCTCATGTGCTGCATTATGCCAGCAAGATTTTAACCGAACCTCAGCAAAACTACACCGTCACTGAAAAAGAATTACTTGCTGTAGTTTTTGCTCTAGAGAAGTTTAGGTCTTATCTGCTTGGGTCTAAGGTGGTTATCTTCACCGATCATGCGGTAGTGAAACATCTCATTACTAAGAAAGATTCTAAGCCACGTCTGATTAGGTGGATCCTACTCCTTCAAGAATTTGACTTGGAGATACGTGAAAAGAAAGGAGTAGAAAATGTTGTGGCTGACCACCTGTCTCACCTTCCATTTAATGACTCTTTCCGAAGACATCCATGAGACATTTCCCGATGAAACTCTAATGCCGGTAACACCAACTTTACCTTGGTATGCTGATACCGTAAATTACTTGGTCACTGGACAAACTCCTGGCTCTTGGGATGAGTAGAAAAGAAAGAGATTCATTTCCCAAGGAAGATATTTTCATTGGGAAGAGCCTGAATTATTTAGAATTGGACAAGACCAAGTATTGAGACGTTGTGTACCTAAAGAGGAACAACAAAGTGTGCTGAATTTTTGCCTTGAACTTCATTATGGAGGACACTTTGGTGCTAAGAAAACTGCTTTTAAGGTTCTCCAGTCTGATTTTTGGTGGCCTTCGTTATTTAAGGATTCTCATAATTTTGTTAAGGCCTGTATTAGATGTCAACGGACTAAAACGATTGGGAAGAGGAATGAAATGCCTCAACACCCTATTCAATCTATTGAAATTTTTGATGTGTGGGGAATTGACTTTATGGAACCCTTCCCTTCGTCCCATGGTTATGAATATATCTTGGTGGTAGTTGATTATATCTCTAAATGGATAGAGGCCATTCCTACATGCACAAATGACCACTCTGTGGTTTTGAAATTTGTGAAGGCCAATATCATATCTCGTTTCGGCTGCCCCAAGACCATTATAAGTGATGGGGGACCTCATTTCTGAAACCACCACTTCAATCGGCTAATTAGGAGTCTGGGAGTGACTCACAAGATCGCTACCCCTTACCATCCTCAAATGAGTGGCTAGGTTGAAGTTTCAAATAGGGAGATAAAAAATATTTTAGAAAAGACTGTTAGACTTGATAGGAAAGACTGGTCCTAAACGATCGATGATGTTTTGTGGGCGTATCGAACGGCCTATAAGACTCCTTTGGGTACTTCTCCCTTTTGGATTGTGTATGGGAAAGTGTGCCATTTACCTATTGAGTTGGAACATAGGGCACTTTGGGCTATTAGAAGTGTTAACATGGATTTAGAAAAGGCAGGTAAGGCACGACTTCTGGAATTAAGTGAGCTTGAGGAGCTGAGGAATGATGCTTATGACACCTCTCAAGCTTATAAAGAAAGAACTAAGGTCTTGCATGATAAGTATATACTTTGAAAGACCTTTGAGCCCAACCAACAAGTCTGGCTTTTCAATTCCAGACTTAAGATTTTTCCTGGGAAGTTAAAATCTCATTGGGATGGGCCTTACATAATCAATAAAGTGTTTCCACATGGAGCTGTAGAGATTAAAAGCCCTTCCTCTTCAGTAACTCCCTTTATCGTCAACGATCAAGGGTTAAAACCACACATTACATTGGATGGCCATCTAGTTGACAAGGTTACTCTTGAGGAGCCTTAGCTCCTACCATTCTCTGCCTCAAGTAATATATTCCTTTAACTATTTTTGTTTCCAATGAGGACATTGTTTGAACCAGGCATGGGGGAGAGGACCTCAGGCATTTGTTTATAGCATGTCTACACTTTGCATTCATTCATGCATATTGCATTAAAATAAACAAAAAAATATATTAAAAAAAAATGTTTGAGCATAACTGGCTAGGCCCTACATTCTTAAGCAAATCAGAACTCTAGGTGAGACTAAGTTGTTTCTAGGGTTGAACTTTAGAAGCTATGTGAGCTACTAGCTTTAGACCTTTAGGGTCCTTTATGGACTTAAAAACTTAAGTAGGAGTCAAGTAGGAGTCAAGAGGTTGAGGAAGGAAAGCTAGGGATTGGGTTAAAAGGTGGGGTAGTACCTGGAGTCTTGTTCTACCTTTTGGTTTACGGGTCCTTGTAACCCAAGCATCCAAATTTCACACACTTGGTCATGTGTAAGTGATCACCTTAATTCCTTTCTTAAAAGAAATTTGGTTCTCTTAGTTTTGACTTAGGAGAGGCTTGAAAACATAATTTGATTGGAAAAGTTCCTGCCACAGGAGAGGTGGAGTATATACTCACCTTGAGGATGCAATGATAACATATTACCTCCTCGGTGCTTGTCTCTTAGGATATCCATCCTACTGGGGGCATATAAGCCCATTATGCGGTTTAGGTACCATGGGTGGCCCTATCTCGAAGTGCCGATTGCCACAGGCCTGAATTCGCTTAAGAAATCCATGGGCGATACTATCTTGAAATGTCAATTGCCAGGAGTTCTTGGGGTCGCTATGGGCGGTGCTATCTCGAAGCATCAAAATCCAGGCACCCTTCGAGGTACGGTAATGGGGATAATGAATCCGACACAGACTGTGTTGATAGCTGATCTAAGGTTAGACTTAGAGGAATCAAGCAAAGAAAAAATATATATATATAAAAAGATCCTTTTTCCTTTCTAGGTTGGCAGTCATACCAACCTCAAATAACTCAGACCAATGCACATGAACGGATGCTTTGATCTCCGGGATCAATAAACCTTAGGGTAGAGTTAGAAATCAGGGAAACTTGTGCCTGCAACTCGTCTTTAGCCAACCTAGTCTATAATTTAGCAACTACTTGGGAACCTTAGGTCAAATGTCTGAACTTAATATGGTTCTAAAGGAAGACTGATTGGGTTGGCTAGTTTAGTTGGAGTGCTAGGTATTGCTTGGATTTGCTAGGGACTAGCAAAAACTAGGCATGGGGGTATTTGATTAGCCCATATCTGTGGGCTATTTAAGTATCTAAATGTCTAGACATTAAGTTAATTTTAACATTTAGATAGCACACATAAGGATGTAAATAAATTAATTCATATTTTTAGCTTAAGTTCATAATTCATGCATTTAGAATTAACCTAGGGTTGCATACATTTATTTAGTTAATTAATTAGGTGCTCTATTTTAATTAACATAGGAGTTATGGAGTTATGTATAAATAACCCTAATTATTTTATTATTTTATTCTTCTTCTCCTTTGTAGGTAACTCCTCCATCTCCGCCTCCTCCTCCTATGCATCACATTGATTCTACGATGTTTTGAAATTCAAATCTTTGTAGTTGTGGCTACAAAACAGGAGGGGCTGCCATTCAAAGGGAGGCCACCACCCCTTTGTTCCTCACTGTGCTTAGAGGACCTTACTCCTCATCCATTCCATACCACCGGCCTCCCACCACAGCAATATGACTCCACCACCGTGGGCGTGTCGGGTGACAGCCCACACCGCCAAGAGTCTCTGCAACATCTCCTGCCAAGCATGTTTGCCACCGCGCACCCTCACTTCATTTCTAGCCATTAGACCCTACCACCGCGTGCCATCTGCCCACCACGCACCTTCACCAGCAGCTCCAACCCACGCACCAGTGCCTGCACCACCACGTGCCCTCACTTCATCTCCAGCGCACGTGCCAGCAACCCCCCACTCCATCAGACCCCACCACACGCCTTCACCCCAACCAGCATGCCCACACCTCCTCGCCTTCACCAGAACCTCCAGCGCCATCGCCTAGCCACCTGCGCACTACGCGCTCTCACCCAAGCGTCCTCGCCTCACGCCATCGGACCACACCCACGCCTTCACCTCCACCGCACCCACGATCGCACGCCAGCAATCCATCGCTCCAGCGCCTCCCTGCAGCACCTGCAGCTGGCGGAAACAGAACCCCCATGCACGCTTGTGTGCCCTGCAGAGCCCGCGCCTCCACACGTCCATGCCCACGCACATCTGCAGCACTCCCAACGCCCACACGCCGCGCCTCCTTATTCCTGCAGCACGTGCAGCCTCCAGCAGCAACTTCCACTGCCACCACTTCTTCCCTCCAGCAAGCCGACTCCGACCACCATCCATCGACCCTCCACCATCGTTGGTGCGAATCGGAGAGGGCTACCTTTGGTCGCCAACTCACCATCCATCTCACCTTCATCCATGCACAAGCTCTCTCGAATGATAATCCCCTATTTCAACCTCAATTAATATTTACATTTCATTCCATTGCCACGAAAATGAATTTTGATATATGATTATTTTATTATGGTGAAATTGCGACTTCATACTCATGCTTTCTTATAATTACGTGGCTTTTGTTATTCACATCTTTTGACATTGGTTTTGGATTAAGATGTGTACAAATTTTCTCTAATGTACGTTAGTTGGAAATTACATAGATTCATCACATATTTATTAAATATTTTAGTGAGGCAAAAATTGCACATATAACCTTACATTTTCGAGTTATTGTGTATCTTCTTTTCGTCGCATTTCATGTCAGATTTGACTATGGATTTCGCACTTGATTGAACAAATACGAGAAAAAATATTTGTGATTTTATTGCATCATTGCCTCCCTATGGACACGACCCAGTCTTCTGTGAGTGGTTTAATTTTTATTTTAATTATTTTGTTAAGCGAATTTCCACCACTTAGATCTTACAACGACAAATCATCTTAATACATTACTCGAAAGCAAAAATCAACTTATCACACGACTTATCAATTCGCCCTCTAATTTGAGGGAACTTTAAGTCTAAGCATCTACACACTATTCGCACTGACTAGTTGTTTGGCAATTTTAATGGAAATTGGGTAGCTAATGAACCTTCTAGGGTGGTATGGCTGGCAAGTTATCGTGGGTAATAGACTATAGGTAGGTTGTCCAGAGCCCAGCCACTAGACCATTCTTTTCCTACTACCTTTAGGTAAATCTTAGACCAGCGAAGCCACCTATAAAAAGAGAAAAAAGAAAAAAAAAGAAGAAAAAAAGAATTAAGCCACACTTCACCGTACAAGTATGGCTGGCAAGTTATCATGGGTAACAGCCCATTGGTAGGTTGCTCAGATTCTAGCTCAAGAAATGCACATTTAATTCCTAAAATACTTAGGAAGAAGTGGAGAAGTAGAATAAGCTAGGGAGATATACACTAGACTCACCCTTGTGTTGACCCCATAAAAGAAAAGTAGGGAGAAAGCTATCGGTCATATAACTAAACCTTTAGGCAGAATTCATTTTAAGGTCACCCAAGGGTGTAGAAACCCGAAGTCTGTTCTGATTACCGATCAACGTGGCTATCACATTCACAAAAGGATGCTTAGAACTTAGGGTTCTCATCAAGTCTTAGGTGGGTTGAGTGGCCGTAGAAAGCTACTATGTAACCCTAAGCTCAAAAAATCCAAAAAAAAATTAGAAAAGAAGAAAAAGGAGAAAAGAGATCCTTCTTTGAATAAGGCAAGGGCTTGAGGTGGTCTACATTTTGGTAGATACCTGAGCGCTGTTGTGTCTTTGAAAGTTCAGGTCATAAGTAAAATATTTCTTAATGTTGAAAATGACTTTTTCCTGAGTAATCTAATCCTAATTCTTTTATAAATAGCATGTAGTTTTTGCTAGGGACTAGCAAAAGATAAGCATGGGTGTGTGATGTGCATACATCTAAATATCTAAAAATGTCTATTAATGTATGTTCTTAGTGTCATATTAGCATCATACATTGTAAATATTGCATAACATGCATAATCATGCATTTGGGTCAAATTGTATAAATTATATAGAAATTGTCTCCTTTTATGGTAAGGGATAGGGTGATTTTTAATCAGGGCTTCGGACAGAAGATCCAACCATACGAATTTGATCAGGGTGACGACAGGAGTTCAATGACTCCAAGATCTCCCTGACCAGACATCCGTAGAATCAGATATAGTTCGAGGAAGCCCAAAGATCAAGGGCCAAGATAGTTTCAATCCACACTTCAAATGATAAATCTGACCACACGGCTGGGTTCGAATCGATGATCGCAACCTAACAATGCAAAAATCGGCTCAATCCGACATCCGTGGCACCTTCTGCATGTCATAGAAGATGGATGGCCATGATGGCGTCACGTGGCACCATCATAGCTGCCCAAATCGGCCGTAGCACCACTTCTCATCCTCTGAAGGTGTGGGCGAGGCGAGATCTAGGTCGTTGGATCTTGATACAAAGGCCACAGGTGCATGCGCTTAAAATGTAAGCGCGATGAAGAACCGACGCTAACGTAACGGGTGAGTGCCCTTGCGCAAGCATGAGACATGGGTTCGACTCACAATCAGACAGGCGCATGCATTTTATCTCAACCGCATGATTAGCTACGGATGGCCCAGATCGCCCAATTGGGCGCACACTCGATCAAACGCACCGCCTCACACCCGATCGCACGCGCAGGTGTGCGAAAGTGAAGCGGGCAAGGAGTGATCTGAGCCATCCGATCTCGTGATTGGACGGTTGAGATTTCTTGGACGTGTGCTTGGCGTTAAGGTGCGGGAGAGAAGGAGGCACATGTCGCCCACGATCAGACCTTTAGTGATGGATTTATCCGACACTAAGGACCTGATTTTAATGTTTTTGAATATGTAATGACCAAATTGCCCCCAATCCTTGCAACTATAAAAGGAGACCCCTACGCTACAAAATTCTCATCCCTTCCTTCACCTCTCTCCCTCTCCAAAGCTCAAGAGAAGCTTGTCCCACACCCAGGATGCTACTCTAGAGCCAAATCCAAGTTTTCTCGCCCCTATTCCGGAAGTGGATCCTGCGATGACGATGACATGCTGCCTCATTCCTGCTTCTTCCTACTTCATCCTCCTTCTTGCTCCATCCTCCATCTTCCAAGCATCACTCCGTCCGGCTCGTCCTCCAAGCATTCGTAGAGGAGGATAACATCTCTCTCCCTTCTTTTTAATCACTTTCTAGAATAGAATTTCCTACTTTCTAGTTGTAATATTTCATGCTTTCTAGTTATAAAAATAGTATATGTTATCAAGTGATTGTTCTCTCTCTCTTTCTCTCTCACTCTTTTATTGTTTATATCAAGTTCATTGTAATTATCTCGCTTTCAAACAAAGATACCAAAAAAATATAATTGCGGATTTAAGATCGACATAGCTGATGAGTTAAATTCCTCAACACAGTTAATTAAGTTATTTAGGCTTTATTAAATACAAGAGAAAGTAACTTAGGTTAACTCAAATTAATGTCAATTGTGTAGTATAGGGTCAAGTTAACCTAACATTTTAGAGTTTTTAATTCTTCTTAACTGGTTGAGTCCAGGTTGTTCACTGGGAGGCATAACTTATCTTAATTCACCATTAACTCCTAAACATAAATTACTAATTACATAATCAATTAGAATTATAATTAGATTACTTTAAAAATATATGAATCTTGCACAAAGGATATTCAATTAAAAGCATGAAAAATTCCATAAAGAAAAATATATTTACACATGTGATTTGTTATTAACAAGTAAACATGTTTATTACACTAATTTCAACTTATTTATAAAAGATTAAGGCAAGAAAAAGAGATTCAAATGAATACAAGCTCAAAAAGAAATGTTATTGAAGTAAAAATACAAAATCAGATGTGATAATCGCTTTTATTTCCATCTTTTCTTCTTTAATCTTCAGCCTTAATCCTTCTTCTCTTCTGTTCTGTCTATTCTGCAATCTCTCTCTCTTTTCTTTACTCTTTCTTTACCTCTCTGTCATCTCTTCTTTGAGCTCTTCTTCTCTGTATTTCTCTTAACCCTCCTCTCTTCCTTTTTCTTTCTTTTCATTAACTGTGCAGGTTGAACAACACTTAAACCAAAAATTTGGTTTCTGATTGGTAGCTCGGATCGGTCGGGGATACACAGCACCCTTCTCAGGGTGGGACCAGACCCTACTGGTTCCGAGCCTAGTTTGTATTAAGTGGTTTATTTCCGGTTCACATTCATCATGCACAATCTCCGACATCGCAGGCCCACACACACGCCTGCTCACAGGCCCACGCTCACGCCCACAGGCGCACACACACCCGGGCATGCGCACCGCACGCACTCACACTGACACATATGCTCATTGTGCACCTAGAGTTGACGACCGGTAAGGCCCTTTCACTTTTTTCTTTTATTCTAAGACGTGCGCTCCAATTCTGCCGATGTGGGACTATGTTAGTCCCCTCCAGACCAAACTTAAGTTATTGATTCCGGCCAGCTTAGAGCTCCAAATCGAGTAAACAAGGGCTCGATGGAAAGCACTAAAGGTGCTCTACGAGGATTTAGCATCAATTTGATGCTCATAACAGATCTTACCCTTCGATTTGAAGGGTGAAAGTGGACAGTTTACATGACCAACATGGCCTGTAGAGATGCAACCTCAAGTCTAAAAACCTGCAATGAGGGTTTTTGATCTCAAATGAGGTCCTAAATCATCTCAGTAGATGATTTTGCACCTAATAGTGAAGAGTAGGAGTGCTAAGAGGCTTCAAGAAGAAGAAGAAGCTCGAAAGCTTCTTACAAGAGCTTCAGAGCACCAATTTTAGCTCTGATTAGCTCGACAGACAGCTAAAGGACAGTTACATCAGATTAAACAACCTCTGAAGGTTGTAAAGAATCCAGCTGGGCAACATTTGCATCTAAAACTTGCCAGAAATGCACTGAAGTCAATATTGGGTTCAAATGAACCCAAACTGAACAGAAATTAAATTCTCTCATGAAATCCTAAATAAAACTTATCCAAATCAAATCTAAATCATTTAAAAGCATCCCAGGAATAATTTTTATTCATCAATTCACCTAATTGATGACTCAATCATCATATCAAACCTAAGGTTGACCATTAAACCTTAGAAATTGACTTTCTTCATTAGGCTCACTCAAATGAAATTAATACCTCAGATTAACTCTATTTCACCTCAGGAATAGATTCAGGGTCTCATGAAAAGATTTCAACTAGGAATTCTAGGGTTTTTGGAATGAGATCCTAAATGAGTTTGCTCGACAGAACAAACTACAGCTTTTCTAAGTGATTTATCCACAAGACTGACCTTAAAGCATCTTCCTGATGCTTCTAGACCTCTTACATTAAACTAAACCCTAACCAACAGTCTTCTCCAACCCAGCCGAAGTTGGAGAAGACAGAGGCCTATGTGGAGCTCCAAACCTCAAGACATCAAAATAAATGCTGTATCATGATCATTAAACCTTAATTAAACAATTTGGAGCTTCTCAGGAAGTTCTATGAGCTGAAGACTATTTTTGACTCGTTGGAGCTCCGGTGAGTCCAGAAAATGGCTAATAATGTGTAAAAGTTATTAAAATAGGCCATTAAGGATCTAAAAAGTCTCCTAAGGTCACAAGGAACCTCAGAAGCTCATTAATTCACTAAATTGGTGATTAAAATGAAAGATATGCAATAAATTCATAGAGTTTGTGATCTGAGTTCGCTGGAACTCAGGTCAAGTTCTCTCACTCAATTGAGTGGAGAGAACAAGTAAGTGGGGTGTGGCAATGGTGTACAAGTGATTAACTATGGAGAAACTCCTCCTGAGCTGCCATTGACAGTGACCTCAGGAGGTTGTATGAAATTTTGGCATTTTAAATGTAGATGATTTTTTAATCAAATTAATGTGAAAATCGGGGCCCTTAGATGATGACTAGGTGATGGAGGGCTCCAGTGCATGTGAATTGTCCTCGGTGACCTCCGCCGTGGATAGTGGAAGCAACTGGTGAAGGTGGAGGTCGATTAGGCATATAAGTGTTATATTCAAGAAATTAATGTGCCAGAAATGATCATGGAAGATTATAGAAGGTGATTAGTGATTCAAAAAGACAAAAAGATGCTCCATTCAAGCTCAAAGAGCTTCTCGGAGCTGAGGAAGATGATGGAAAGAAATATCATTAATCCTAACTAAACTACCTAATTAACTACTCTAATTACTCTATCTTACCTACCCTACTATTACCTAAATAAAGGGGGCAGTGAAGTCTCCATCAAAGGTCGTAACGGAGGAGGAAATCAGAGGGGTTGGAAAGAGCTCCAGCAAGAAGTTGAAGGCAGCGAGGAGGAATTCGTGCTCTAGGTCCTGTTACGACCATCTGGAGAGGAAGAGGAGGTGAGAGAGACGAGTCCTTCGTGCGGAGGAGCTCCGATAGGGGGATGAGAGGTTGCCGGAGGTAGTTGACGAATAGCCTATCATCTACTATAATGGGAGAAGAGGGAAGGGAGTCGATTACACGAAATCGGAGAGGTGGAGGGGTATTTATAGGCTGTGGCAGCTGAGGAGGAGGATGAATCTCGATGGTGTAGTGTCTAGGTGCGAGGTAACCACCAGAATCTTCTCCGATGCCGGTTAGGGTTATCTTCGAGCTCTAATTAGAATTGCAGCTTCATCCAGACCTATGGATGGAAAGGTGGCGGTGTGCACAAGGTCCACGAGCTTGGCAGAGGTGGATGAGTGTCAGATGAATGGTGATCAGTGGGTGACAACACCTCCTGTCGTCAGACGGCGAAATTGCTGAAGAAGAAATGAAGAAGATGTCGATGTATACAGGAACCTGGATGCGAGGAAAGCTAAGGACCTAAATGAAGGAAAAGGACTCGATTGAAATGAAAGCTGAGGACTAAAATGTAAACAAATGTTTTCAAGGCTTATTTTAATTTAAATCTTTTTCAACTTTTTATATACGATTACAAATTAGACAAATATTATATATAAACCTTGGATTTACATTTTTGACCTTTTTAGTTTAATTTATTTAATTAAGTAAAGTTACTTAAGTTATTACATACTTAGGTATAAATTATGCTTAAATTAATTAACAAATTAATTAGGTAAATAATTAATGATATTTTGAGCCCATTTATTAATTAAATTATTAATAACATTAATTTGCTAATAATTTAGCATTTTAAACTTATTTTAAGTTCCTTTAATTATTTATCCCTTATTCTATAATTAACACTTATATATACATATTCTGGGCTAATTAACTAAGGAAACTAGCTAATTAGGGGTAACTAGAACCCATGATAAGCCTCTCGTCATACCCCCAAGCCAAAGTTTTGCTAGTCCCTAGCAAAATTAACCAGAAATATGATGATTTAAACACTTGGGTTTAAATTAATATAAATAAAAACTAAGTAGAGGAATGCTTAGGTCAGAATTTTGAATATTAATTTTTTTAGATTTTATTTATATATATAAAAATAAGTATCCATAAATATACAGGGCATTCTGTGGGAATTTCCTTACTTAGACTTATAACTCAAAAACCCTTCTGAAAACACACTTTATTAAAAACGAGTTTTGACGGGAATTTTATCGAAAATCAGAATCCCAAAAATCCACTTATTCTCTATAATCATTCTAAACCCTAGAAACTCAGAATTCAAAGTGTTTTAAGAAAACAAACTTAAGAGTTGGAAATTAAATTTTAACTCAAAAACTCAATAGACTTAAGTTAATCCTTAAGTTTATGAAATCTAATTTTTATCAATATGAGTTTTAGCAAATTAGCTAGATACTCATTATTAACCAAATTTAGAGTAGTAAAACCCTAATATGCCAGCCTACAGCACCAAGGATAGACTTCTAGACCTAGGGTTTTGTCAATCTTTCTCCTTGAGGCCTCAACTGCAAGTCCTCAAAACCTGATTTCTTAGGCTTCACTGTTCAATACAAAGGTTCAGTACTATGATTTTAAAGCATCCGTGCTTACGAAGAGAATTTTCCTAAAGGCATCCAAAGTTGCAAAAATCCTGATCTTAAGACATCAATTTCCAATATAGGTTATTCCAATTTGAGCCTTTGGCTTGGCCTTACTCAGGTTCGGATGCTCTCCTCACCAGTTTTCTATCCCGTGGTCAACACTTTTTGTGTATATCTCCCCAGTGGACCACTGTGTCTTTTATTCCTAATTTTTATCTCCAAAATTTTTTAAACACTTTTCTATAGGATAGAACACCCATATGTAGCGAGGTGTTCTTTTATTTGATGGAAGGAAGGGTAGCATCCATTTGTATCGAGATGCTTTATTTGGTGAATAAACTACATAAGTACCCATTTGTAGTGAGGTACTTAATTGCAGGGTGTTTTATTCTTTTATTTATTTTTATTTTTATTTTTTTTATCCTCCTCATTTTTCTTACTAACATATACTCCATATCCTTTTTCTAGGTGAGTGGCACATCCTTCACCCTTTCAAGAGTCACCCTGTGGAAATCCTTCGACTAAAGAGGATTTAGAATCGATCTCTTAACCCCTGTGTTTTCGTGGTCTCAGATGCCAACAAGACAACTCTATGTGTGTGAATTTTAGATGCTTAGGTTACTTAGTTCTCAAGCCAGAGCTTGGACAGCAAAGCCATTCACTCTCAGTTCCTTTAAACTCTTAGTTTCCTCCCACAAGATCTATCAAGACATAACTCACCAAGTCTAGTTGATTGTCCTTAGTTGATTAAGCTAACTATAGCCTGATAGACTTTAAGACTAAGATTCTACCAACTCTTTACTTAATTAACTTTGAATATCCAACCTTTTTACTTAACTTGATGATAAAAACAAATGTTCAAAAAGCAAAAGGATTACTTAGTCTAATTGACTAAAAAGTTGCAATTTAATTCCAAAACTCAAGTTTTAAACTTAATACCTTAGTTACTTTATTTCAGGGTAAAGAACAGAAAAAAAAAATAAATCCTTAGGGTTTCAGATTCTAACTTAAATAAAATCCCATTAAAATTTCGCAAATAGATGCGTGTTTTGAAAAATGTTATAAGTAAAAGTCTAAATAAGGATTTAATGCTTTTATAAATACTATTTACAATATATATTTTTATTTTTGGTTTCTGACCTAAAAGAAAAATTAAGCTCTTAATTACTAGTATAAATATATTTTTGATATCTTCTTTTTCTTCTTTTCTTTATTGTAAATGTAAAACCACTTTATTATTTTTATGATTTTGTAATTTTAAAATTTTATATTTATATATTTTTATTTTTATGTTTTATAAAATTTTCCAATTTTTATGAATTTTTCAAAAATTTTTAAAATTTTAGGGTATTTTTTATTTTTTTCTATTTTTTCAATTTTTGGTATTTCCATTTTTTTTAAAATTTCATCGCTATTTAATTTTTTATGTGTTTTTTTATATTTTCTCTACAAATACACTTGAAGTGAAAATTTCACTTCACACCCCCTAAGCTAAGATTTTACAATGTCCTCATTATAAGAAGGGTGAAAAAGATATTACACTTCACTTGGTGTAGGGTGACGGAAGGAGTCAGATAGAGGAGATCAAAGATCTTTGTGTAGATGATTTCAATTTTGACTAGATGTCAGAGTGGTCAGTCGAACTAAATGACGGTAACCAGTGTAGAATGAAGTGATAAATTAGATACAGATTTAGTGTATAGGAAGAGAAAAATGTAGAAAGTAGGAAACAACTGCATACAAAGTGCTAAGTTTTACGCCTTTAGCTAGGCGTAAGCCCTAGTAAAGAACTCCTATAAAGAATATGCATGGTAAAGACAAAGGAGTTATGGAAGAATTGGTTCAAGAAAATAGAAAAACAAATAAAATCACTCGAGTAAAACTCATCCTGAGATTACCTAAAGTAGATCTCGCATAACCAAAATCAGATTCTCATGAAAAATCTTAGAAAGATCAGAGTGAATCTCATGAAGATTAGATCTAATTTAGGTTAAAATGTAAAATAGTAAAGATTGAGGCAATCTAAGAAGTGATTCCAACCAACTTCAAAAGATCAGCAAAGTCAATTCTGATTCTCAATAATAGGTGGGTCAATTTGATACAATAAAGGCTACTGATGCGGGTTTGGTAGATTATTCTCAGGAAGTACAGAGGACGGGTTTTGATTAGAATCAACAGCCAGATTAATGAAATGTACTTGGCCCTGATGTTTCCTAGGTGATGAGAGGCTCATCATAGCTTCTAATTACCCTTAATTAACTAGTTTCTTTAGTTAATTAGCTAGGAATATGTAAATATATCGGTTAATTATTAAATAAGTGATAAATAATGGAGGACCTTAAAATAAGTTTAAAATGCTATATTATTATCCAATTAATATTATTAATAATTTAATTAATAAATGGACTCGAAATATCATCACTAATTTACCTAATTCATGTGTTAACTAACTTAAGTATAACTTATACCTAAGTATGTAATAACTTAAGTAACTTTACTTAATTAAATAAATTAAGCTAAAAAGGTCAAAAATGTAAATCCAAGGTTTAAATATAATATTTTTCTCATTTATAATCATATATAAAAAGTTGAAAAAGATGTAAATTAAAATAAACCTTGAAAACCTTTGTTTACATTTTAGTCCCTAAGTTTTATTTCGATAGAGTCCTTCTTCTTTGCCTAGGTCCTTAGCTTTCATTACAGACAGGTCCCTATAAACATCTTCCTCTTCATTCCTTCTTCAACCTTTTCGATGGTTGACGACCGGAGGTATCCACACTCACCGATCACCGTCCATCTGACGTCCTCCGTTCCCTTCTAAGCTCTTAGAGCTTATGCTTATCATCCTCTTTTCATCCATCGGTCTGGATGAAGCTGCAATCCTATTTAGGGCTTGAAGTTAACCTCACCGGCGTCGGAGAAGACGTCGGTGGTTACTTCACTCCTAAACCTTTTTCTGTCTAGATTCACCCTCCTCCTCAGCCACCGCAACCCATAAATACCCATCCACCTCTCCGATTTCAAGAGGTTAGCTCCCTTCCCTCTTCTCCCACTGAGCTAATAGATAGGCTATTTGCTCCAAAATCTAGCGACCTTCCTCTGCTTCCTCCATCTTCCTCTATTCGTCTTCGCTTGTTCTGAATCTCTGCCGTCATCCACTAAGTCTTCTGATGCAGTGCCGACGTAGGACTTCCTTCTCTATACTTTGTCTACACCCACTAGACTTCTTCCTCCTTCCCTCTGATTTCCTCGTTCATTATGACCTTCGACGGAGATTCCTCTGCCTCCTTTCGTCCAGGTAATAGTAGGATCAGGTTAAGGTAAGAGTAGTGTATCTCAGTAAATTAGATTATGTAGTTAGTTAGGTTTAAATTTTCAAATTGTATGCCATCTTCCTTAGCTCCAGGGAGCTCTTTGAGCTCGTCTGAGCCATGCTTTTATCATTTTTTTGCACTATTCACCTTCGTCACTTTATTATGATTTCATAGCACGTCTTTTCCCTCACTGTTAATAGCTGATCCGCCTAAGTCACTCCACCATCACCGGTGACCTCCACTGTCCATGGCGGAGGTCTCTGAGATTAAAACACATGCACTGGGGCCCTCCATCATCTCTTCCTAATCTAAGGACCCATTCCTATCCCTAATTAGTATAACTAACTCAGAAAATAAACGCCTAATTCCATTTTGACTCTCTAGCTCTCTATCAATGGAGAGCTTGAGAGAGTTAATCCACCTAATTAATCCCCTATATATCATCGTAAGGTTCTGTTGAACCTTAACCCTCACTCAATTGAGTGAGATAACTGACTTTGAGTTCGTATAAACTCAAAGATTAGGAATTGTAATTTCAGTGATGAATCATTAATCAGAACATCAATTGTATTAATTGAGGAGTTTCTAAGGTTTCTTTTGACCTCGAGAAGATCTTGAGACTTTTCTTGGTCTGTTATGGGGAATTTTTCACTCTAGTTATCAATTTTTGAGTTCACCAGAGCTCTGGCGAGCTCTGGCAAGTCAAATTTGAGCTTCAATCCATGTGCTGACCTGCAGAGCTCTAGGATGGATTAATAAGGCTTTAGGATCAAGATTTAGTGATTTCCTATGTGTTTTGATCATTAGGAACCAATCCTAATCGTTGTCTTCTCCAACTCCGGTGGAGTTGGAGAGGTGTCTCCATTAGGGTTTAGAATGTTTTAAGAGGTTCAGAAGCAAGATTGAGGATTATAGAATTCATCCTAACCCTCTGATCTCTCATAGAATCTATGATTTGTTTTGCTGAACAAACCGCCTCAGAATCGCAGGCGACAAGTCTAAAATCTTAAAACTTTTTATCAAAACTCAGTTTTAATAATCTGAGCACATTCTTAAGGTTGTTCAAAATTGATCTAGAGCTTTAATTTGATCTAAAAAGGTCTAGTTCAGAAAGTCAACTTTGTTTGGTTAAAGGTCAACCATGAGTTCAATTAAAGGAATAATCGATTAATTCTGTGAATTAAGGGTTTCAATTGAGTTCTAAGATAACATAGAGTGCATTCGAGTTTATTTAGATGACTTTTATCAAGGATTAAAGGAGTTTTGAATTTTTGTCCAGTTTTGTGTTCTTAAGAACCGGATATAGAGTTCTTCAAATTCTTGGCGAGTTTTGACCTTCAAATCTGCCCAATTTGTGTTTTAACAACCTACAGAGGTTTAATTCCTTCTAGAGTCTGTTATCCATCTGTTGAGCTATTCAGAAATCAAATATAAGTTCTGAACTTCTGTTAGAAGCTTAGAAGTTTCTCTCTCTCTCTGCAGCTTCCCAATGCTTCTTCTATCTTTCATTAGGTGCAAAAACACCTACTGAACCTGTTCAGGACTTCATCTGAGGTCAAAGAGCCTTACTGCAGGTCCTTAGACCTGAGGAAGCTTCATTGCAGGCAAGAATGGCTATGACAATCCTTCAATTTCACCCTTCAAATTGAAGGGTTAATTCTGTTCTCAGTATAAAATTGATGTTGTAATCTTGTAGAGCACCTTTAGAGCTTTCCAACAAGCCCTTGTTTGCTTGATTTGGAACTCTATGTTGGTCGGAATCCTCAATTGAAGTTTAGCCTGGAGAGGACTACAAAGTCCCACATCGGTAGAGTATGGGCACCCACCTTAGCATAAATGGAAAAAGTGATAGGGCTTTATCGGTCGTCAGCGCTAGGCACACAATGAGCATGAGTGTGTGTGTGGGTGTGTGCAGTGCACGTGCCCAGGTGTGTGCACCTGTGGGCATGCGAGCGTGGGCCCGTGAGAAGGCGTGTGCATGTAGGCCTGCGAGGTCGGAGACTGTGCATATTGAGAATTGAACCGGAAATAAACCTAATACAAATTAGGATTGGAGCCAGTAGGGTCTCGTCCCACCCTATGAGGGGTGCTGTGTATCCTCGACTGGTCCAAGCCGCCAACCATAAAACCAAATTTTTTGTTCAGTTCATCAGTTCAGAAATAGATAGAAAAGAATGAGAAGAGAGGTTAAGAGAAAGGTAAAGAGACAAGAAAGAGAAGAAGAGAGGTTAAGAGAAGTGCTCGAGATAGAGAGGTTAAGAGAAAGGTAAAGAGACAAGAAAGAATGAGAGAGGTGGCAGAGAAGGTAGAAGGAGAAAAGAAGAATGAAGGCTCAAGATAGAAGAAGATAAATGGAAAATTAAATTTTAGACGTTTGATGGTTTAAAACCCATTTTTAAGACGTTTAATTTTTTTATTTTACTCTAATATAATTTTTTTAAAGCTTTAATGATGTAATAAGGCACATATTAATTTGAATTTCTTTTTCTTGCCTTAATCTTTTGTATTCGAGATGAAATCAATGACGTAAACATGTTTACTTGCTTGTAATAAGAATTCATATGTGTAAATATGTTTTAACTTATGGAATTTTGCATCATTTAATTGAGTATCCTTTATGCAAGATTCATATTCTTAAAGTAATCTAATTATAACTTCAATTGATTAAGTAATTAGTAATTTAGGGTTAGGATTTAATGGTGAATTAAATTAAGTTATATCTCCTAGTGAACGACCTGGACTCAACCAGTTAAAAAGAATTAAAATCTAAAATGTTAGGTTAGCTTGACCCTATACTACTTAATTGACATTAATTCAAGTTAACCTAAGTTACTTTCTCTTGCACATAATTAAGCTTAATTAACCATGTTGAGAAAATTAACCATCACTAGGGTTTTGTAGATTCCTAGGATTTGGAATTGGCTGAGATGGAAGAGTACCTGGCTGACGAGACTCAGCCAAAAGCTTAATCTGATTTCGTAAATCAGCCAATTCTACCTTACATTGCCTTTGAATCTCAGCGAGAGCTTCAGCATTCTATTACTGACTCTCTGTAACAGCTCGCAAAATCTGATCGAGCTGCATATCTCTATTTGGCCCAGAGTAATTCTGCATACTTGTGGAATTGGGCCTTGCATTTGATTGCTGAGAAGGCAACAAAGATGGGTTTAGGTGGGTCTGATTTGGATAAGATGGTCATTGATTTTGATCAGCCCAAGAGAAATTTGGGTGGCTTCTCCATCTAGGATTATAGGTATTAGAATAAGGATTTGATCTTGAAATGTTTTCCTAGATGGCGTGTAAATCAAAAAGATATGGCATGTTTTCTACAATAGAAAAGGGTGGGGAAAAGCGTGGGAAAGATTGTGGGACAAAGGTCCCTCCTTGGGTCAGTGTAGGAGTAGATAGAAAACCCAAGGAAGATGGATCTCTCGAATCCAGATTATTCACAAACTCCCTTCGCGTGGGAATTTGCAAAACAGGTAAACATGTGGGAGTTTGCGTAACAAGAAGAGGAGTAAAAGATTTCATCGTGTTTCGGACTTGTCAAGATGCTTCGCTATGATGTCGACTTTGTCCAGGTTTTCTGCAATAATCTCTTGGAACTAGACAGATTACCAATCTCGTGAATGCCCTTCTGCGGGTTTTGATGAGCTGTATTGGTGCCCCGTGTGAATTGCGACATTGATGCATTGTTGATCGAGTTTTCTGCTATCCCTTCAAACAGTTCTAAGGTGGATTTTGCGTCGTGATTCAGGAAGTTCCCACCATAAGAGGCATTGACTAGATTGCGAATGCCCTCTTGCAATCCATAATAGAAGATATGCATTAGTTCCCAATGAGGGATGTCGTGATGTGGGCATTTCCTTTGTAATTCATGAAAGCGCTCCCACGCTTCATGAATTAGTTCTTCTTGGTTTTGATTAAAAGTCGTGATAGCTAGCCTTAATGCATTGGTTCGACCAATAAGAAAAAAATTCTTCAAAAATGCGGATTCAAGTTTAGCCCAAGTCAAGATTGGTCATGCAATTGTTCTATTCTAGTAGGCAGCCTTATCGTTAAGGGTAAAGAAGAACATCTTCATGAGTAGGATTTCCCGACTTTGATTTCGAGGTCCAAGAGTTTGAGGTAGATTCTTAAGATCTTCAATGTGTTGAAATGGATCCTCGGATGCAAATCCATTAAAGTGCGGGATTAGACCTATAATATTTGGCTTTAACTCTGGGTCATTTTCCCCAACGAGAATCCTAACATTAGGCTCTACTTGTGAATTAGATGGATTATAATAATCTCGGAGTTGGGATAGGTAAATCAGGGATATCAAAACCCACCTTAGGTCGAGGTGGAGGATGGGCTTGCAGATTTTGCAAATTCTGAAAAGCAGCCGTCAACAGATTAATTTGACGGTTCTGCTCGAGCATTTGAAGATTATGGTTTAGGAGCACCTCATGAACATCAAAAGGAGGCATCTCCCCCTACCCAAAAGAAGAAGGGATCTCAGGATTTTGGTTTTGCAATTGGTCCATAGGATCAAATGCAGAAAAAGTAGATGTATCAAACGAGAAATTTGTTGGTTGGCTCAGTGCAACTGGTGTAGGAATACATATCAATGGAGAAATGAGAGGATATTTTAGGGATCGCCTCCCGTGCATAAACCAAAAAAAAATGTGCAAAGGCACACTCATGCCACTAAAAATAGTGGCAAACAAGACCCGAAATTAATGCGAAAAAGTGGGTTTTTCTCTTCTTTGAAAGGAAAGAAGAGAGTCCTAGAATATGCAAAGTAATTTTGATGCAAACAAGTATAATATTAGTATCAAAATACGCATCCTAATCCCATGTCTACGCAAGTGGATATCCTTAATGCTCAAAAGTCTAAGGTCTAGGATCGAGACCATTCACTACTAGCACCCTGGGGCTCTAGTAGTGAGACAGACTTGTTGATCTTCAACCAAAGCCCTAAGAGGTGCAAAGAGGAGAGGTAGAAAAATCAGACTCGTGTGACTCTAGTGATCGCGCTGTGTGCGCGATAGCATGCAACAGACGAGAGCATAAAAACCTGCATGCATTTTGCAAACAGATTGAGTCACAAATTTTATTATCCTCATTTTACTTAATCTTTTTCCAAAAATGATAGAAAGAAGTAAGGTGAGCACTTTTTAGGTGTTTTCAGACAAAAATATGGTCTTGTTTATTTACTCCAAGACAGGGATCTATGAGGGTTTTGAGTGTTTTCCCACTGATGCTAGAAAAATAGTAGAAAAAATTTCTAGAGTTAGATCGCAATAAAACTAGCAAGTATGTGCACTCCTAGGAGTGTATGCCTAAAACATGTTACTGTTAGTAAAAAAGGATGAGTATTTTTGTATTTTTTAATTTTTAAACTAGCTAAATGCAAAAATACAAACTACACTAAAGATTAAGAAAGAAATACTTACAATGGTATGTATAATGGTTAGAAAAAATGGAAAATAGAAAAAGAAAACCCACCTCCTTTCCTGAGAATACCCATAGAGGTAGCCCTGAAAAGAAGATAGAAATCAAAACAAAACAAAACTAATTAGTATAAAGAAAATACGAAACAAAAATAGTAATGGCAAATATAATTACAATTACTTCATTGTCGACGCCATTAAAATGATGAGTTAAATTCCTCAACACAGTTAATTAAGTTATTTAGGCTTAATTAAATGCAAGAGAAAGTAACTTAGGTTAACTCAAATTAATGTCAGTTGTGTAGTATAGGGTCAAGTTAACCTAACATTTTAGATTTTTAATTCTTTTTAACTGGTTGAGTCTAGGTTGTTCATTGGGAGGCATAACTTATCTTAATTCACCATTAACTCCTAAACATAAATTACTAATTACTTAATCAATTAGAATTATAATTAGATTACTTTAAGAATATGAATCTTGCACAAAGGATATTCAATTAAAAGCATGCAAAATTCCATAAAGAAAAACATATTTACACATGTGATTTGTTATTAACAAGAAAGTAAACATGCTTATTACACTAATTTCAACTTATTTACAAATGATTAAGGCAAGAAATAGAGATTCAAATGAATACAAGTGCCTTATTACATCAATTAAGCTCAAAAAGAAATGTTATTAAAGTAAAAATACAAAATCAAATGTCTTAATCTCTTTTATTCCCATCTTTTCTTTCTTCTTTAATCTTCAACCTCAATCCTTCTTCTCTTCTGTTCTGTCTATTCTGCCATCTCACTCTCTTTTCTTTACTCTTTCTTTTCCTCTCTGTCATCTCTTCTTCGAGCTCTTCTTCTCTGCATTTCTCTTAACCCTCCTCTCTTCCTTTTTCCTTCTTTTTATTAACTGTGCAGGTTGAACCACATTTAAACCAAAAATTTGGTTTTCTGATTAGCGACTCAGGCCGATCCGGGATACACAGCATCCCACTCAGGATGGGACCAGACCCTACTGGGCCTGAGCCTAGTTTGTATTAGGTGGTTTATTTTCGGTTCACATTCATCATGCACAATCTCCGGCCTCCGAGGCCCACACACATGCTCGCTTACGGGCCCACGCTCATGCTCACAGGCACACACACACCTAGGCACATGCACCACATGCACCCACACACACACATATGCTCATTGTGCACCCAACGTTGACGACTGGTAAGGCCCTTTCACTTTTTCCTTTTATTGTAAGGCATGCGCTCCAATCCTGCCGATGTGGGACTATGTCAGTCCCCTCCAAACTAAACTTCAGTTGTCGATTCGAGCAGGCTCAAAGCTCGAAATTAAGCAAAAAAGGGCTCGTTGGAAAGCTCTGAATGTGCTTTACAAGGATTTAGCATCAATTTGATGCCTAGAATAGATCTTACCCTTCAATTTGAAGGGTGAAAGTCGACAGTTTACACGGCCAATCTAGCCTACGGAGATGCAACCTCAGGTCTAAGGACCTGCAATGAGGGCTTTTGACCTCAAATGAGGTCTTGAATCATCTTAGTTGATGATTCTGCACCTAATAGTGAGTAGGAGTGCTAAGAGGGTTCATGAGGAAGAAGAAGCTCAAAAGCTTCTTACAGTAGCTTCAGAGCTCCAATTTTAGCTATGATTAGCTCGACAGACAGTTAAAGGATAGTTACATCAGATTAAACAACCTCTGAAGGTTGTAAAGAATCCAGCTAGGCAACATTAGCATCTAAAACTCGCCAGAAATGCACTGAAGTTAGTATTCAGTTCAAATGAACCCAAACTGAAAAGAAATTAAATTCTCATGAAATCCTAAATAAAACTTATATAAATCAAATCTAAATCACTTAAAAACATCCCAGGAACAATTTGTATTCATCAATTCCCCTAATTGATGACTCAATCATCAAATCAAACCTAAGGTTGACCATTAAACCTTAGAATTTGACTTTCTTCATTAGGCTCACTCAAATGAAATTAATACCTCAGATTAACTCTATTTCACCTCAGGAATAGATTCAGGGTCTCATGAAGAGATTTCAACCAGGAATTCTACGGTTTTAGGTCTGTCGCCTGAGATCCTAAATGAGTTTGTTCGACAGAACAAACTACAGCTTTTCTTAGAGATTTATCCACAAGACTGACCTCAGTGCACCTTCTTGATGCTTGTAGACCTCTTACATTAAACTAAACCCTAACCAATAGTCTTCTCCAACTTCGCCGAAGTTGGAGAAGACAGAGGCCTATGTGGAGCTCCAAACCTTAAGACATCAAAAGAAATGCTGTATCATGATCATTAAACCTCAATTAAACAATCTAGAGCTTCTCAGGAAGTTCTATGGGCTGAAGATTGTTTTTGACTCCCCGGAGCTTGCTGGAGCTCCGGTGAGTCGAGACAATGGCTAATAGTGTGTAAAAGTTATTAAAATAGACCATTAAGTATCTAAAAAGTCTCCTAAGGTCACAAGGAACCTCAGAAGCTCATTAATTCACTCAATTAGTGATTAAAATGAAAGATATGCAATGAATTCATAAGGTTTTTGATTTGAGTTTATTGGAACTCAAGTTAAGTTCCCTCACTCAATTAAGTAGATAGAATGTGTCAGTGGGGTGTGGCGATGGTGTACGGGTGATTAATTAGATGGAGAAACTCCTCTTGAGTTGCCATTGACAGCGAGCACAGGAGGTTGTATGAAATTTAGGCATTTTAAATGTAGATGATTTTTAATCAAATTAATGTGAAAATCAGGGCCCCTAGATGATGACGAGGTGATGGAGGGCCCCATTGCATGTGAATTGCCTTCGGTGACCTCTGCCATGGACAACGGAAGTAACCATTGAAGGTGGGGTGGATTAGGCATATAAGTGTTATATCCAAGAAATTAATGTGCCAAAAATGATCATGGAAGATTATAGAAGGTGATCAGTGATTCAAAAAGACAAAAAGATGCTCCAGTCAAGCTCAAAGAGCTCGTCGGAGCTGAGGAAGACGATGGAAAGAACTATCATTAATCCTAACTAAACTACCTAATTAACTACTCTAATTCTCTATCTTGCCTACCCTACTATTACCTGGATGAAGGGGGCAGAGATGTCTCCGTCGTAGGTCGTAATAGAGGAGGAAATTGGAGGGTGTTGGAAAGAGCTCTGGCAAGAAGTTGAAGGCGGCGACGAAGAGGAATTGGTGCTCTAGGTCCTATCACGACCATCAAGAGAGGAAGAGGAGGTGAGAGAGATGAATCCCTCTTGTGGAGGAGCTCCGATAGGGGGATGAGAGGTCGCCGGAGGTAGTTGATGAATAGCCTATCATCGGCTACAGTGGGGGAAGAGGGAAGGGAGCCAATTATGCAAAATTGGAGAGGTGGAGGGGTATTTATAGGTTGCCAGCTGAGGAGGAGGATGAATCTGGATGGTGTAGTGTCTAGGTGAGAGGTAACCACCGGCGTCTTCTCCGATGCTGGTGAGGTTATCTTCGAGCCCTAATTAGGATTGTAGCTTCATCCAGATCGATGGATGGAAAGGTGGCGGTGAGCGCAAGCTCCAGGAGCTTCGCAGAGGTGGACAAGCGTCAGATGAACGGTGATCGGCAGGTGACAGCACCTCCTGTCGTCAGCCGTCGAAATGGCTGAAGAAGAAATGAAGAAGATGATGGATATAGGGACCTGAATGCGAGGAAAGTTATGGACCTAAATAAAGGACAAGGACTCGATTGAAATGAAACCAAAGGACTAAAACGTAAACTATGGTTTTCAAGGCTTATTTTAATTGAAATATTTTTCAACTTTTTATATAAGATTATAAATTGGGCAAATATTATATATAAACCATGGATTTACATTTTTGACCTTTTTAGCTTAATTTATTTAATTAAGTAAAGTTACTTAAGTTATTACATACTTAGGTATAAATTATGCTTAAATTAATTAATACATTAATTAGGTAAATAATTAATGATATTTTGAGTACATTTATTAATTAAATTATTAATAATATTAAATGGCTAATAATTTAGCATTTTTAACTTATTTTAAGGTCCATTAATGATTTATCGCTTATTCTATAATTAACCCTTATATATACATATTCCTAGCTAATTAACTAGGGAAACAAGTTAATTAGGGTAATTATAAGCTAAGATGAGCCTCTCATCAGTAGCCTCCCTGTCTGTATTTGACCCAAAATTTCTTGACAAAATTCGATAAAATTTTATCTGTTGACGGATTGCTTCGCAAATCGCATTGCAACGACGGGTTTTTCAAATCCAACTTCGATCGCATAGTTTTCCGTCCTCAACACTTAGAGAGAGAGTAGGGTTAGAGACTTGAGATTATAGCATGGTGATTACTTAGCTAGACATGAAACATGACATGATGAAATATATTGTGCAAATAGAGTTGTTTTACAATTACAATGATAGAGGAAAGCTTAAAACAATGTAAGCATTAAACTAAGGTAGAGAAATGCAAAAGGGAGAGGCGAGGCAACCACAGCAGTGGATGGGGCTTCTATCATTGGCTTGACAACTCCGGGAGAGTGTGAAGTACGCTTGGTAGAGCTAGGAAAAAGCTAGGAGTGAATGCTCATAAATGTAGTGGTGTGGGGGTTTTTATAGTGAAGAAGAGGTTTATAAATCAACCAGGGGTTTTAGTGACATCCAGGACGTCGCTAAGTCACTTCCACAAATGTCGGTGAAGCCCTCCACCCACCGATCCATCAGGCATGCACATGCTTCCATTGCGTGATTCGTGTGTGCACCATCATAGGCCATCCAATCAAAGATTAGACGGCTGAGATTATGCCTTGCGTGAAGCCTCAGATCATGCCTTGCGCACTTTGGGTGCACTTCATCTATTGCGTGCGCGACGGGCGTGCGAGAGTGCACCACGTAGCGTGCCTCTGGACCATTCGATTGTCAATCAACGGTTCAATTTCAACCGCACATGCCCCCCACTGTTGATTTGAGCCTCATGAGGGCTCGAACGCACGTCTGCTGCTCGTGCGTGAAGGTGTGGACCAATGGGCCATCCCCATGCCTTGGTTGCATTCTGGTGCAGGTGGCCACGCACCCTCAGCCATCCAATTGTGGATAGAACAACTTAAAACACTTGATGAGGAGGTGTTGGAGAGAAAGCGGTGGCTACGGGCATGTGGATGTGTGACACATGGTCGGGTTTGGGTCGTTGATCATCAGATCAACTACCAAAACTTCTCGAGCTTGTTGCGAAAGCTATGAAGGTTGGATTGAGGTGATTTTGAGTTCGTTGGGCTCCGTTTGTCGATATGGATCCATCCGTGTGGTCCGATTGCTCATTTAGGGCCTGTTCCAACATGCACTTGTACACATGGCCATTAAACATTGATTATAAGCAGTCTCAACTCATTATGCATGCAATGCTCCCAAGCCCATTATGATATGTCATTAATGCACATATACTCTTAAGAGTGACTCTAGTTGATGGAATTATCATCATTAGATATAGAGTTATCATATCTCTTAGGTTAAAAACCTAATGACCTTCCTGTGCATGTGCTCTATAGAAAAGATGAGGGACTGGATGTTATTTGGACCCAATCAAGTCACACAAAGATTGTTGGATGAATAAGGCTGTTTCGAGGTAGATGATACTTATGAGTCAAAAATTCACACACTCGAGAAGTACTTGGGTAGCCAGGAAGGGAGAGCCCCACAAAGACCCCACCATGATAGAGTGTCCCCATGGGTTATAGGGTTTCCCCCACCCAACTTCCTTGTCACCGTAATTCCAAGTAGACCGGAATGTACTAACTTAAGACCTTAAATCTACCAATTTTATTTCTAATTGGTGCCTTGAGTTTCACTTGATTAGAAGTTGATTTGATTGTGACCTTATTTGGAGGTTGATTGGCCTATAATGTAGGTCAACTTCACCTGACTTGCCCTAAAGACGATTGAAAGAAAGATCTCCATTTTTTTTTAAAACTTTATCATAAAATGATGTATCGTTGTATTTAATCGTGTGGTAGAAAATCGCTTTTCAAAAACATTTTAATTGTCAGAATCTAACCATGAATAGTTAGGTCGTCTCCATAGGGAGGAATTAGCCTATTTAATTTAATAAATAGTGTCATGTTTATTCAGCAAACTCAATAGATATGCATGCTACTTCGTACTTATCTTTTTCTCACATAAATTTGCAATATAGATAATTAATCAAGAAGATGAGGGTGCATATGCAAAATTACCACAATATAATATTCTAAATAATGACCTTGGTAACAATAAACAATGTTAATGTTAATCTCCTAACTAATAATACTATAATTAATATCTCAGATTGTATATCATTCAGAATGAGAAATCAATTATATGTAATTTTGAATTAAGCAAGGGGTGTCCACGTAAATTGTGCAGCAATATATTAATTCAGAAAATAAATGAATAGCAACTTGACAATGGAATTTTCTGTAAATTTTAATGGTGGAGAAAACAGAGCATTTGCTCTCTCTCCTCCTCGCGAAAGAGAGAGAGCACCGGCGGGGCAGTTGCGAGGCTCAGGAGGACGGCGAGGACGGGGGCTCTCCGATGGTGGCAGCGGCGTCGACGGCAACGGCCGGAGGCGGCTAGCTAGCGGAGGAGATGAGGACCGGTGAAGCTTGCTGCAGTGGCCACGGTTGTGGCGCGGGTTTGCTTGTGCCGGTGCGGCGGTCTACAGTTAGCGCATGTGGGCGCGGGCGAGCGGTGCCGCGCCTGCTGATGGTCGTGCGGGCACTGTGGGGTGAAGGCGGATAGAGAGCGCTTGCTGTTGAGGGTGCACTGAACGGCAGGAAGGAGGAGGTGCTAGTTCTGGAGAGGGCGGAGCGGGCCGAGGCACTGCAAGGCATGAGCACCTGCAGCATTGGAGCGGTGGGGCACGCTGGATGGTGCGCTGCAGGTAGAGAGCACGTGAGCGCCTTCTGCAGGGAGGAGTGGCGCGCGGTTGAGAGCGCCTGCGGGCGGTTGCGAAGGTGGGATGGCGCTCTGCAAGGAGCTGGAGTAGTAGGAGGGAGCATGATGGCGCTCTGCAGGGAGGTGCGCTTGTAGTGGAGGCGCGGTTGGGAGCACCTGCGGGCGCGGCTGAAGGTGGAGCGGTGTGTGTGTGCTGTGCGGTAGAGGCGTGATGGTGCTTTGCTGGAAGGTGGGGGCGGTGTGTGGAGCGTGTGCGCGCGGTGGACTGGAGAACTGCCTGCAACTAGTGAAGGCACGCGGTAGGGAGAGGCGCTCGGTGCTACTGCTTAAGGTAGAGAAGGAGCGGCACAGTGCTCGCCCTCTCCACAGTGGAGGAGAGAGAGCCGTTCCCTGCAGGGGGAAGATGATCCCCGTTCTTCTCTCCACCTCTTCTCTTCATCTCCTCTCTCTCCCCGCGTGTGCCAATCCCGGGATTTCCAAATCCCCTTTCTGTTTTCAATCGGCGGGTGTTGGAGAAGAGTTACACTGGCTGTAGGAAAGGGAAAAGGCCCGTCGGTTGTTGGGGAAAATTGCTCCCCAACCCTTATTCTTCCTGAATATTATTCCTGCAAATAAAAAGAACATAATCATTACACATTAAGTCATAGAATGTTATAGAATTAAATCATGATGCATACAATTATTCTATAACTTAGTGTAGTTATTAACAAACCTAAATTGTTAAAAGAGAATTACTTAGGCTTACTACTAGTCCATTAAAATGGACTCATCAAATACCCCCATGCCTAAGATTTGCTAGTCCCTAGCAAAAATAAAAATAATAGAAGTAACTAGAAGATTTCTTCTTTTCTTATTTCAAAACTTTAGAAAACCAGACAAATGTGAAGTGCTGATAACCTAGGTAACAGATCCAAGTGAAAGAGCCGATTCGCATTGGGAGTTCATACATCACCCTTAGCAAAAATTTCTATCGAGATAGGCAACCACTTCCTTCGGGGTTAAAGCAGACGATAATCTGTAATTTGACCCCGGTGTTTGGCTTAGGTAGGAGATATCAAATTGAATGGATTTGTATTTGGTGGCACACACTCAATTGGTGCTACATATAGTCTAGTATTGCAGACTCTAGCTCTCTAGACTATTAGACAAGTCAACTTTGAGAGAGGCTACATAACTGTGCTCTCCTGATGTTCCTGGCACTCTCTTTTCTTTCTTTCTGAGATCACGAATCTCGCCAGATTTAGAAATTACACTCACTATTTGGTGGCCTCACATGGCATCCACACTTCAATTCAAGTCCTAATAATGCTACAACTAAGTTAGAGTTCTCAACCAGTATTCAGGCGATCAGAAATACTAGAAGGTAGGTATGGGTTATATTTAGTGGAACGCGATAGGTGTTTTGCTGCCTCGGAAATAGTGTTACATCATACACTTGGACTCTTTTTTTTTTCTCTGAATATAACTTTTTTTTTCTTCTTTTTCTTCTTTCTATTTCTTCTTTTTCTACTTCTTTTGTCTTTTCTTCTCTTCTTTTTATATATATATATTTTTTTTTTTTCTTGTTTTTGTTTCTTTTTCAATCAGCACAACACGATACGAACTTTTATTTATGAGGCATTGTTAGGGATGATGATGGTCAAAAGGAAGTTGTGTGACTTATTTGGTGGAAGTACCTATTCTCAGCACCGGGAAAGAATGGATAGGACAGGCGTATTTCTAACCTTTCACACTATTACCCTCCTTCAGCTGAGGACTCTATGAAGGACAGTCGTAACCATCCACCATAGTTATAGTTTTATTAAAACTCAATCTCTGTGTATCTACCTTATTTGGTGACTCTCAGGAATTCACTCAAAGGACGCACCCAGGAACAGAGAGTGAAAGCTGCGCCTAACTCTGAAGTATCATCATCAATTATTCAGAACTTAAGAGCCCTTGCACTAGACTTAGCGCACAAGTAATCTCTCTACTTCTTCTCACAAATATGAGGTGGATTTACTAGAAGATAGTATGCCTGACTCTCTATGAACTGTCCAAGGGTTCAGTAGACTATAAATGCTCATTGGTTTTCCTCAAGGATCCATTACCAAGTCTACGTGCATGTGAAATAAATGTACTGGATTCTAAACATAAGAAATAATTCAAGAAGAAAAACCTCCAATGACAAAGGTATTCTGCTAGGGACTAACCTAATCAGCTCAAGAAAAGAGAATTTTTTTTTTTATATGCTAACCTAAATGCATGAATGCACCTAAAATGCAAATGCACTCCCCCATTCCTAAATCCTACAATGTCCCCATTCTAAAATTAAAACAGGAGGAGAAAGGAAAGAAATCATCTGACACAGTTTGCTGGGTTGCCTCCCAACAAGCATTGCATTTTCTGTCAGCAGCCAGACTTATAAGGAACCTGTAAGTCAAGTTCCAAACAGAAAAGGTTAGGCCCTAAGAATATGCGTAACAGTGCACGCCTAGAAAATAGGCAACTACAGATGTTGGCGAGATGATGATGCAATGTAATTCCAAATGCTCGCTAGAAGATATGAAAGCGAAAAACCTCGTTGGCTACCTTGGGAGGTCTAGGGATAATAAACGGAATATGAAAAGGGACCTCCCAGAATGGAATAAGTGGAGGATAACAAGGGTCCTCCAAAGTAGGACGGGTTTTAAAAGATATACACATAATTAGTTCAAACCCTTGAATGGCGAGAGTAAAAGTACAAGCATCAATCCATACTTGCCATTCTACCCTAGGATGTACTGGCCTGATATATTCTCTAAAAAGAATGTACATGAGCAGAGATCTGAGCCAAGGATTGGTTAGGGAGTTTAAGGATTGTTTGTAGTGTTGGAAGGTAATGATTAAGTCGAATGAGGGCTTAGTTGGGTCCAATTCCAACAATGATTTAGATTGTGTACAGTCCCTAACAGTAGTAGACAACTTCAAGTTATCCTGCCTAGCAGTAATAATCGGAGTCGTATTTGAATCAAGGGTAGACTCCAAACTACAACTTTTTGATGGTAGGGTCAAAATGTAAGAATCATTATCATTCAGCTCATCCCTAGATTCATTTGGTTCACTGGAATATTTGTCTAGGTGTATCTGTCATTCCTTAGGAATTGGATCAGTATCCTCAATTATTTCTAAGGGAGGATCAGTTTTAATATTTTGGAGGAAGCCTATACCATTGAATTCATCATTCTTCTCGGGTATAAATCCTCAAATGACGTGTTTTGTCCCCAAGAGTCTCCCATAGACTTCTCATTATTTTGCTTGTCCTCCTCTAATATCAACTCCTGTTTTGATGGAGGATGACTCTCGAAAGAAAGTAGGAATCCGAATTTAATCATATTATTTCTATCCTCTGGAGCTAAATCCTCAAATGATAAGTAATTCTCCTGTGATTCACTCCAAATTTTCAGTCCAGGTTCCTTTGTTGGGGCATCCTCATCCTCTGAATTAGACTCTTCATATCCCTGAGACTAGAATTGATCATCCTCCATTCCCTCAGGGTCACCTTCATTAGGTACATTTGAATCCTCAGGATATTGAATGATAGGTGTTGATTCCCTAAGTGGAGGGTCAGGAGTAGGCTCACTAAGAGTAGAATGGGAATCCACCAAACAATCAAAAGGGGAAGTGATAGGAACAATAATTTTCTCTTGCTTTTGACTCCAATATAGTTCAGGTGGATAATCACTATGATTGTTGTCCTCTAGTGGCCGCGTCTCATTGGGAGAGTCTAAGTGATCGCTACATGAAATTGGATCCCTATTGTCATTAAGTACCTCAGAATTATTTTTATGATCATGATCGGATAGGTAGGGATCAGGATTATTGGCAACCGTGTAGCTAAGTTGTCTTATTTCTTCATTTAATTGTTGACTATTCCTCAACATCTCTCCCATTGATTCCACTATTTCCTTTTGTTGTTTTTGCATTTCTATCATAAAAGAGGAGAGGCTATTATTATCAGGTTGGGGAGGATAGTCAATTTCAGGCTCTGGTTGCCTAGGGGTATCGGTCCAACCTCGATACGGAAAATCATGAAGGGTGGGAGGGTTGGGTGTTTGCATGGAAGTAGGGATTTCAGGATTGGAAAGTCTCGCTCCTAGGCTCTGCTCAAAAGTGGGAGTTATCAAGCTAGTACTCCCAGGGTAAGAATGAGAATGATCCCATGAATTATCAATGTACCCATCAAAGGATGGATACGCTCGGAGCATGGGATCCTGATTAAAAGATGGGAAGTATTGACTCTGATAATCTGAATGATAGGAGTAAGAATAATCCATTTCTTTAAGCAAAACAATTTTAACTCTCTTAGGCTTTAGCAAAATTCAGAGTAAAAGCAGAAAAACTTCCTAGAGAGTTCCATTGTCAAAGCAAACGCAAATTCAACAGGATCTGTTTTTAGTAGATTGTAGGTCTTAGAGTTATATGTTTAGTTGGTGGCCAAACAAGTTTTGCAAAAATTACGCTTCCTAGGCCAACCTTCGCTGGTGCCTATAACCTACTCGCAAGGGATGGAAGTCTCGAATTGAGCAGACACACGAGGAGCTGAAGTAACTTGGTGGATAGGCTTGTTGATTTTCGACTAACGTCCCTTATGGTGCAAAAGAGGAGAGGTAGAAATTTATCTAGTGACCTTATGTATGAGGTGCATAGTGTCTCAAGTGTGCAAGCATACGATTGTGTTTTGATTTTTTGAAATTCCGCAAACAGGATCCTTTTGCACACAATTTTCAGTCAGATTTTAAATTCCAACCTCTTAACAGTCCCAAATTTTTTTAAAAGTGACCACTGAATTAATTTGATTCACGCACTTTTGTGGTCTTAGATTTAGGTTCAATGCATATGCATGACAAGTAATTAATGCTCAAGAGAAGACGTACCTTACTCCAGCTTTCTTCGTGCAGTGATGAATGCAATTCAATAAAAAAAAAAAACTAGATGCTGCTCATTCAGTCCTAGATGATCGTCCTATAGATATGCAGCTTCTAGCAGGCAATTCGATTTTTCTTTTTTAAATAATAATAACAAACAGACCTAATCTAAGTAACTAACTGAAATGTAGTTTAAAATAGTTCAAATAATCCTATAATCTAAATAAATGAGAACATGTTCCCAAAAATACCCAACAAGGGCCCAAAAGACGGTAATTTAAATTCTAATGTTTATCTAACTAAATCTAACTAAGACCTACTGCCTAAATCAGAAATAGGCTTCTCCGTAAGCCTAAATGCGTGGGATCAAGGCCCACATGTTCTTGTTGTCGTCCTCCAGGTGGCGTCAAGGTCAACGAAAAAGATCGTCTCCGCCGTACACGCCCATCGCATTCTCCGCGTGTTTTTGCACAGAAGAAAATCCATAGTTAATAATTCAGAAAAGCTTTCAAAATAGCATAAAAATAACATAAAATTCCTGAAAAATTAATAGGCATTTTTCCTCCTCGGCAACAACGCCATTTTGAAAGAGCGATCTCCGTTTTCGTTTAAAACTTTATCATACAATGATGTATCGTTGTATTTAATCGCGTGGTAGAAAATCGCTTTTCAAAACATTTTAATTGTCAGAATCTAACCACGAATAGTTAGGTCATCTCCACAGGGAGGAATTAGCCTATTTAATTTAATAAATAGTGTCACGTTTATTCAGGAAACTCAATAGATATGCATGCTACTTCGTGCTTTTCTTTTTCTCACATAAATTTGCAATATAGATAATTAATCAAGAAGATGAGGGTGCATATGCAAAATTACCACAATATAATATTCTAAATAATGACCATGGTAATAACAGACAATGTTAATGTTAATCTCCTAACTAATAATACTATAATTAATATCTCAGATTGTATGTCATTCAGAATGAGAAATAAATTATATGTAATTTTGAATTAAGAAAGGGGTGTCCACATAAATTGTGCAGCAATATATTAATTCAGAAAATAAATTAATAGTAGCTTGACAATGGCATTTTCTGTAAATTTTAATGGTGGAGAAAACAGAGCATTTTCTCTCTCTCCTCCTCGCGAAAGAGAGAGAGCACCGGCGGGGCAGTTGCGAGGCTCACCACTGGGCTCTCCGATGGTGGCAGCGGCGTCGACGGCAACGGCCAAAGGTGGCCGGCCACGGAGGAGATGAGGACCGGTGAAGGTTGCTGCAGTGGCCGCGACTGTGGCGCGGGTCTGCTTGTGTAGGTGCGGCGGTCTGCAGTTAGCGCCTATGGGCGCGGGCGAGCGGTGCCGCGCCTGTTGATGGTCGTGCGGGCGCTGTGGGGTGAAGGTGGATAGAGAGCACCTGCTGTTGAGGGTACGCTGAATGGTAGGAAGGAGGAGGTGCTGGTTCTGGAGAGGGCGGAGCGGGCAAAGGCGCTGCAGGGCATGAGCGCCTGCAACGTTGGAGCAGTGGGGAGCGCTGGATGGTGCGCTGCAGGCAGAGAGCGCATGAGCGCCTTCTGCAGGGAGGAGTGGCGCGCGGTTGAGAGCGCCTGCGGGCGGTTGCGAAGGCGGGATGGCGCTCTGTAGGGAGCTGGAGCGGCAGGAGGGAGCGTGATGGCACTCTGCAGGGAGGTGCGCCTGCAGTGGACGCGCAGTTGGGAGCACCTATGGGGAGCGATTGGAGGTGGAGCAGTGTGTGTGTGCTGTGCGGTAGAGGCATGATGGCACTTTGCAGGAAGGTAGGGGTGGTGTGTGGCGCGTGTGCACGTGGTGGATTGGAGAACTGCCTACAGCTGGTGAAGGCACGCAGTAGGGAGAGGCACTCAGTGCTACTGCTTGAGGTAGAGAAGGAGCGGCACAGTGCTCGCCCTCTCCACAGTGGAGAAGAGAGAGCTGTTCCCCGCAGGGGGAAGATGATCCCCGTTCTTCTCTCCACCTCTTCTCTTTATCTCCTCTCTCTCCCTGCATGCGCCAATCCCGGGATTTCCAAATCCCCTTTCTGTTTTCAACCGACGGGCGTTGGAGAAGAGTTACACTGGCCGTAGGAAAGGGAAAAGGCCCGCCGATTGTTGGGGAAAATTGCTCCCCAACCCTTATTCTTCCTGAATATTATTCCTGCAAATAAAAAGAACATAATCATTACACACTAAGTCATAGAATGTTATAGAATTAAATCATGATGCATACAATTATTCTATAACTTACTGTAGTTTTTAACAAACCTAAATTGTTAAAAGAGAATTACTTAGGCTTACTATTAGTCCATTAAAATGGACTCATCAATGATAGAATGAAATCTTGGTCAAGACCTAGAAAATCCTGAATTGACTCTTAGGTTATTAGGTCCATAATTTTTAAGCTTCAAGTGAATCTTAGAGCCTACTTTTCGGGTTTTTTCTTGCTTAGATCTTTTCAAACAAGGGTATTGGTAGCACACAAATGCCGGAGGGTTTACTCTCTTTAGTGCAGGAAAATGTGAACTAGCACTTCAATCCCTAATGTTGAAACCCTAATTTGCTCTATTCCAAGTCCAATTTGATCTTAAAATGTTCACCTTGGGCTTCAAGCAAGAAGTGTGTTAGCCTAATGAGATTTAGAAATTAAGCGTACTCCCTAATAGGTACAGGCAATCAAGGTAGGGATTTTCTAATCAGAATCGCTTCAAGCTTCAATTAGATATGAAAATTTTTGCAAATTAGGAAAACTTTGCCTTTAAATGAAAATTACTATGAAAATAAGGCAAATGAATCCTAATTGATTGTTTCCTTTTTATCTTCTGAAGATTAGGAGGTTGATTAGGGAAGAAAAGAGAATTTACCTACCCTAGGAGTGGTTGTTTTATGAGGAAGATTGCCTCGTGGTGTACCTCGCAAAATTACAAGAAATCAAACAGGGCAAGTTAGTGCTCAAATATAATCAAATATAGCATAGAGAATAGTGGTGCACGTTGCTCCCCGACAACGGTGCCAAAATGTTGACAAGGCTTTTTGTCACTGTTAGGGAAATGTGTTGTAGTATAACTGACAAATTGCTCTCAACAAATACAATTTATAACTCAAATATCTAAAAATGAAGTCCAAGGTTGAACACAGGGAGCAAGTAGGAATTCATGGGCTAATCTCAAACAAAATATAAATAAGCACAGGAAATAAGCCAAGAATAATGATATTCAATAAATGCTAATCTGCTACATTATATATTCAATGAATAACATAAGTATTTCAAGACTTTAAGAGACCAGAATGATATCTAAGACAAAATAGTGGTGATTTAGATCACCAATTATTAGTCTAAGCACATATATATCAAATACTCAATCATGTTAAATAAACGAATAGTAATCAGATGTTTGGATATCAAGTCAGACGACTTAAATGTTTCCTACTGCGGTGCTTTTCCACTGATTTTTAGTTCTTCTTCTGCTCTGTTCTTCCTTCAGCCTCTTCTTCTCTAGCCTCAGCTTCCTCTCTTCTTTCTTCTATCTTTGCCTTCTTCACAGAGTTATCTCCTTCTCAGCGACTAAGTGTCGCTCAAAGCCTTCAGGAGCAAAACCCCCCTGCCCCTACTCTCTCTTTCCTTCCTTCCCTTCTCTCTCGGAAATTCTAACCTTAGTAGGGTATTCAGGTATGTGTAACTGAGTTTAGGGTTACGTGCGTGGGGTCAAAGCTAAGGAGTGGACAGGTGGGTCAGGTCGTGTGCTGGTGTGAGGGACTTCACCCCATGTGTTTGTAGGCGATAAGGCCTATTAAGAAATCAACTTATGTGTGCTCAGTGGCTTATCCATGCACGATGTGGGACTAAAAGTCCCTCCTCCTCGCATCTACAACAGATGGTGCTCTTGTTGAATTGGGGCAGCTACAAGCACTAAAGCCTTCGATAGGGTGCCTGGGAAGACACATGGAGCGAATTTGTGTGTCCTGGAGCTAAGACCTAGGCTTGCATGGCATAGAACATGAAGAATGGGGTGGTGGCAATGGCGACGGTGGCGGAATGATAGCAAGACCTAAAACACACGAATACGGCCTCACAGCCACATTAAAATACCTCATAAGCTTAACCGTGGTGTGGTAAGTGTGGTGGCAGTGGTTTCGTGGCATGTGGAGGTGCATCGTGGTCTAGCGGTGACAAAGAAGGACATGTGAAGGTGGGTTGGTTGACGAGTTTGAGTGGTCGAGAGGATGAAATAGGAGAGGGGTTTTGTGTTGGTGGATGAGGTGGAGCTTGTGGGAGTATCGGCAAGGTGGTTCGTGTTGTGTAGAGAGCGGAGGTCCTCGTCGAAGGTGCGGCCGGAGCGGAGGGAGATCATGGCGAATGTCGGCATCGAGGGGTTATTTTTGGTTTTTGGATATGGAAAACTAACCTACGACTCTAAAGGGACCTAAATACCTACTTTAAGGGACAAAAGGGATAGCAAGGATGCCTGGTATGGTGTGGCCAGCACCGTGGAAGGAAGGGCCTCCGATGAGGGAGAATGGCGAGGAAGAGAAGGGAAGACTGCCCTTGCTGGCATTGCAAGCGATAAAGGAGCTTGAGGAGGGTAGACCGATTGGATATAGTTTGCGATGGCCAGCGAGGAATGTAGAATAAGGAGCTTGCCGAAGTATGCGGAGGGATTGGCTGGAGAGAGGAGAAGGTGGAGGATCAGTCCAAACCAAGCTAAGTAAGGTTTGCACCAAGGGGTCTTTTTTAGGCCATAGGAGGTCCTTCCAAGCTTGGGGCTTACGCACATATAGGATACCCACATCTCCCATACATTCACATGGGAAATTGGGAAAGAGTTGGGAATCATGCCCAGGTCTATTTGGAAGAGAATTCCTTAAGCAATCTCTGGTTCAAGTTTGGGATTGATTGATTGAGAAAATAGCGAGAAAATCTCACTCCAATCTCACTGGTGTGGTGTAGCTATTTCTTATGGTAGCAGGGACCTAGATGTGAAAGAGATGATAAAGTTAGGGGGTTCCTACAATAGATTTCAGAAGCTAAGGGTTTAAGTAAGGAAATAAATTTGAATGGACCAAAATGCAAACTAGGTCGAGATGATCTCTGATTGGCCATAAATTTTGGTACAAACCTAAGTTGGACCCAAGAATCTGATGGTAAAGTCAGATTTAGGTTTTGACCAAGTTTGACTAGGTAATTTGCGTAGAAACCCAAATTAGCGCAACTATTGAACTAACACAATATTTTAGGTCAAATTAGGTTCCAATGGTCAAAGCAAGCATACCAAACCTTATAGAATATTTTTCTATGACTTTTAGAAGGTTTAGGTGAATTTTATCCTAACCAGAACCTCAGTTAATTAAGCGAGTCTACTTTTAGGGTTTAAGATGTCCATTAATTCTCGAAATGTGTGAAAACCTATTTTTGTCTACATGAACACTCTATTTAGACATTTATGACCATTTGACCTTTAATTAACCCCTGAGAAATCCTGTGATTATTCTGCATTTGGGTTATACTGTTAAAACTACAGATTTACCCCTATTTTAATGCATATCTCTCAGAATGAATATGCAATGAATTACGGTCTTCTGGTAGTTATGTAGGAGCATTTATTAATGGATTATGACTAAATAAGGCTAGATATGGTTGATGATGACGCTATCATCACACTCCAACAAATATATTGACAGAGATGCTCTCCTCACACTGTTGCACAAGCCACATAAATTCCAAGATAAGAATCTCATCCCTTGCGGTACATCTCCCCTTATGCCCTATTCTCAACACATTCAACCATAAGAGAATTTGTAATGAAATCTGCATCAATAGGGCTCTGATTTTCCTTTCTCCTCCTTCTAAGCACATAAGGGGAGTGCCCAATTCCCTTCTTTGGACATGCTCCCTTCCCAACTTTTAAGTCTTCAGGGGCGAGTAAAGGTACTTGATTGTGATCTCCCAAGATACATCTTTCCTTACTCTTGTCTACCAATACAATCTCATTGTTGGAGAATTTGTCGGAAACCTCATACATTTGTTGGTATCCCACGCTAGAGGATTCCCACTCCAATTTCATCACCAGACCCCCTTCAGAATTCTCATGATGAAGATCTTTACTTTTATTTGGTTCTGGAGCCTCATCAGATGAAATGTGGCCAACTTGCCCAAGCTTTGTTCATCATCAGCCACTTCCACTGATGTCTTATCTTGCCTCTATTCTTGATATATCATCTCATAATCTCCTAAAGATAACCGAATAGGCCAAGAACAACCACCACATTTGAGGATTATTTTTTCTGGTGTAGACCCACTTTTGAACACTTTAGCACCAACCTTCAACACACAAGCATCACCTTCCCCTATACAAACTTCTTCGTCATCAGATAATTTGGAAAACCCAACAATCATCATGGCTACCACATCTCTCGATCTCAGATGCAGCAGTAGACCTCTAATTTCCAGATTGACATGCCTAATACCTACTCTCTGAGGGGGTCGATCTGGCAAAGCACCATCAAAGGGAAATACCAACCTCCTCAGCACCGTGATGTTTTCAAAGCTACTCTAACATCTCCAAATCGAATACAAGAAAGCGTGTTGGGGATATGGTAGCAACCTTCCACCCCAATGATACAAGGGAGAGAGAACTCACGAGTTGACGGAATTGCTCAATAGAAGGGCTTCCTGTGATAACTTCTTTGATCAGAGCACCTCGTAGCACCATCTCCGCCAACTGAATATCTTCTGATATTGGAATCTCCACATCAACCATGTGGCCAAAATTGGTCAGGGGTGGAGGAGGCAGCGGTGCCTTGAAAGCCTGCGGTTTAGAGCATGGTTGATTCACCTTCACTGATTGCATCCTCGCCCTAGCACACGAGTAACGTTTATGGCCATGTCCTCCACAAGCCAAACACACAAGTGCATTTCGACAAACCGTAGCCATGTGCCATCTTCTTCTACATCTGAAGTAGAGGATATCCCTATTCTTCCACCCCCAACCCTCTCTCATCCCACCCCTAGCACCCCATCCCAGTTGAGATGACCATCTACTCTCCCTTCTCCTCCAATGTTTGGGTCTCCAAGTCTTCCATCCATCATCCTCCCCATGACGTGCAAGCCTAGTCGCATGGTAACCATTGCCCCCTCTCTCCATCTCTCCCCCGGTTGTAGCAAGTCTTTAGAAATTTAGTTTACATTCTTACAATTTTCTTACGTGTTGATTCATTCCTTAGTTTCCATTAGTAATATTTTTAAAGTTATATTTTGTTCAGAGACTTAGGATTGAAGTTGTAAGCCATTTACTTTTTCTTGCACTTTTACTTTTTATTTGTCTCTATTATCTTGTAATTGGGTTGAGGTAACCTATTAATTATCTCTTGTTATAGTGATGTGATTCCCTCCGGATTGAGGAAATTAGGTTAAAAATCCTAAGTCAGGACACTTAGGTAGTGGAGTACCTAAGTATGGGGAACCACTACATATTTAGTGTCAATTTGTCATTTTAATTATTTTATTTAAAATTTTTTTTTGCACTATTCAACCCCCGTCTAGTGTGCTTATGTTCTTAGATCCTACAATCTACACCCAACTGGTCCTCCATCCACCTTCTCAAGCTCTTAAGGACCATTTCATCGAAATTAATTCAAGGATTCCACTACTTAATTGCTCTATCCATCTCGAACTTCATCTTCTGTTAATGTGACTTCACATCACATCTAGAATCGATCTATCATCCACTTAAGAAGTTCTTCACCTTCCTAATATCACTAGGGAGCTTCTGAGCTCTTTCCCTTGCAATTTCATGGAGCATAGTGTTTTGACAATCACTATAACCTACACCACCACCGCTTCAGTGACCTTCATTAAGTTTGACGACCCCAAACCACCATCACGCAATCCATAACCGATTCTAACAACCTCCAATAGTCTCCACTTCATTGACACATCACATTTCTGCCTTCTAATTCAAAGTCCATTAATTCTTCTTCTTTGAACATTTGATCTACAACTCTGGTGAAGTATAGTCGCACTATTTACACCATTTCAGAGCATAGTGATAGGTCTGGAAGCTTCCTTAGCTTCCCCTAAGCACAAATTTAACAAGTGTAGGGTTTTTAATTCCTCATTTATTCTATTGAACAAACCCATCTATTAGTGGTGGTGGTGACCTATGGAACTGTATAAGAGTGTTGAATTCTTCTCATTCTTGGCTCTAGTAGCTTTAGGAAGTTAGTTTTAGTTTGTTAGCATTTTTATTTTGGTTTGAAACCCTTTCTACTTCTAGGTCAACCTCTGACCTGAGCAAGTCAAACTCTAGTCACCATTAGAGCTTGTGAACCTCTAAAGCTCAGTTTTAAGGTCCTGGTTACACCTGAGAAACACTTATGAATGATTGTGACTTGTTATAATAGAGTTTAGAGTCTTAGATCAGTTCTTTTGAATTGATCACAGTAGCTTCTGATTCCAGCTATGTTCAACCTGCTTTGCATGTTCTTAAGTTCGAATTGATGTTTAGAATCCTTTAAAGCACTTAAAGAACAATTAGAATTCAAATAGAGTCCATAAGAGAGTTGTTTGTTGTAATTGTTAAGAGATTGTATAGTGCTACAAGTATATTCTCCACCTTAAGTTCAAAGATTCTGTGTTAATCACTTCATCCATTGAGAGTTTGAATCAATCCTTTGAAGTTACTAGATGATGTTTGAACAGTTGAATTATTTGTTGAAGTTTTGGATACATAGTAGCAATCACTTTAGTTGATGTAATTCATAAACAATGCTTGTAGCTGCTCACTATTGTTCACTAAAGGTTGGAGGCAAGTATAGTCCCACCTCGACTGTGGAAAAATGCTTTTATGCAGATTTAATGAATCGCTGTTGCAGCCCTCTCATGAGCCATTGTGCCAATACAGGTGCTCGATGCCTATTTTGATACTCTTGAGCATATATTGAGAATATGAGACCATGGAGGGGTGGCATGTGAGTGTGCGGTCTGCAGGCAAGATTCGGCCACGAAGACTTTGACTTGGGCCAGATTAAAAATATTTTTATAGGCATGGATGCGTTGTGAATACATTTGTAGTTCATTAAATAATTTTTTTAGCATTCTTCACATAATTTCTTTTACACTTAATGATAGAACTTGATTCTATATCTTTGTTGATCTAATTAAAATTTAGTTAGACTTAATTGCCAAGTTTAAATTCATTTCTTTTGTAATAAGTCTCTAAGTTTTGTAATTTGTAATTATTATTTATTTTGAAAATTAATTGAAACTACAAAATTAATTAGTTTTATTCATGTAAGTTATACTTGTAATCTTATCAAAGTATTAATTATAAACTTAATTTAACTATTTAACTTAAGCTTAAGTAAGTTATAAACTCCCAACTTAATTAAAGTAAGTTCAACTTATATAATGTTATGAAAAGTAAAGCAAAATAATTTAAGCAATAATTAATGAATTAAATTATAAGCCTCATAGCAAACAACCTGGACTCATCTAGTATAAATTTAAAAAATATGTAGGTTATTTTTCTCACACTACTACAATACAATGACACTTATTACAAATGCAAGATAACCTAATATCAATAGTGTTATCCATGTTTTGGGTTATAGGATTAGGTCAACTAAGTTGTAGGTGGTTCTAGGTTAGGGTTAGGTTATCCTAGGTGATAAACGACAGATTATCATCATTCTCATGCATTAAAACAAACCTAGCTCCTAGGATTTTGCTCCGCAAATGGGTTTTTGGGTTGCATTTAGGCATCAAGTAGGATAGTCATGCATTTTACTTTTTTATTGTCTTTTTGATATGTTTTGTGAGTGTTAGGGATAAGCAGATTGCCAGATCCCTAGAACCGTAGAACTAAGGAAGGCAACTGGTGAAGGAGAAGCTCAAACCAGCTGGAATTTAGCTTGATCCAGCTCACCATAGTTGGAATCCAGCTCACCTAAACTAAGGTTAGCTCATCTCAGCTGAATGGCAGCTCAAGAGAGCTCATCTTAGCTCACCCTAGCTCAGGTTAGCTAAGATTCAGCTCAACTTAGCTAAATCTAGCTCATTTCAGCTCCCATTAGTTCACAGGGAGCTCTAGCTAGCTCAGTTGAGTTTACTAGAGTTCAACCCAGCTCAAGTCTAGCTACATCCATCTCCACTCAACTCCATCCAACTGAAGATGACTTCCTTTCAGCTTAGGAAGCTCAAGTCTAGCTCATTGGGGCTCAGCTTAGCTCAACTCAATTGAGCTAAGTTACCTTAGTTGCCTCAACCAGCTTGATCCTCCCTGAGAGCACCAGACCCAACTCACCTCAGCTCATTATGGTAGAAGCCAACTTACTTTAGGTTGGCTTAGTAGCTAGAAAAGAACTAGCAAGCTAAGCCAGCTAGAGCAGCTCCATGCCACCCTCTTCAACAACTGCCAGCTCTAGTTCAAGCTCCAAACTTCTCCACTTCAGCTCCTCTCTTCAAACCCTAGCTCCCATTGCCTACTCCTCTACTCCATTACTAGCTAAGCTAGCTTAGCTTAGCTTAGCTATGCTCCAGCTCCCTTGGCATTTACCACCCTAAAACCCCACCTAACTTGCTCTACCAACCAAGCCCACCTATGACCAACTAAGCTACCTAAACCTCTACTCTATTTTGGTGCCAAGATAGACACCTCTTAGCCCCTCAACTACACCCAAAAGGCACTTTGTTTTGGCACCAAAGTCGCCTTCTAGAAGCCCTCCCTTTTGGTGCCAAAACACCCCTACATCATGGCCCTACACCTAACCCAACAACCTATCCTAGCCATCCACATACCCCCCTTCAGGAACCCTAAGACGACGCCACCTAATAGCCTTCTAGAAGGCCCATTTTGGTGCCAACTCTAAGGGGCACCACCACCCATAACTACCACCACAATGACCCCTGGGTTGGCGCCATTTATTCCTAGCCCTGGATCTCTAACCACCACCCGAAATCCTATCCTAGCCCTCCATTAAAGACCATGCCAACCACCCCCATCCCACTTTATAAAAACCCATCACCTACGACCATTTTATTCATCCTCCATTAGCTTTAATTCTACCCTATACCCACCATAATTCAAGGCCAAGGAAGAAGAAGAAGAGAAGAAGATTAAGGGGGCATCCTACCCACCCCCTTGGTGCCTTCTTCCCCTTTTTTCTTCTCCCTTGTGCCACACCAAGGAGGAGGAGCACTCCCCCACTAGGATGGCCAAGCAAGGAGGAGCAAGGGTGTTGCATGCCCACCCTCGAAGGAGATCATTGAAGGTGGTAGCTTCCACCTTGGAGGAGATCATTTGGTGGAGCATCTTAAGAAAGGAGGAGTTGTCTTTTCAAGTCAAGGAGCTACTTGGCTTGGAGCAAGAAGCTCTCTTCTTCACCATTTTATCTAGAGGATTTATGTTTTATTTTTCTTGTATTTTCAAGTAGAGTAGAAGCATTCCTATATAGGTTTTGTGTAGACAATTTTCATTAAATAAAGTTGCCTTCTCTTAATTTTTGTTGCATAGCTTTTTTTCACAAGTTTTTCCTAGCATTTGTTTCACTTCCTCTCCCTCATTACTCTAGGCCTCCACTTTCCTAGAGTAAGCTTAGGGAGAGGCTCTACTTGTCACCTTAGTAGTAGTATAGAGGATTACATGTTAGTTGCTTCCCGCTCTCAATAAAATTCGTATTGTCATTATTTCAAAAATCCATTAAAATTATATATATAGAAAGAGCAAAAACAAAGGTGATTTCTATTTCCAAGCAAGAGATGTATTTTTGCAAACATTTGGCCTCCTTAGACAACCCTAGATACTCCCCTATCTAGGAATACAAATTTAAAGGCATATGCGATTTCGCATGTTGCAACAACTCTAAAAACCCTAATTAAAAATCATGCGATTTATTGCATCACTTTTTGGTGTCATTGTTGGGGAGGCACAGCTTTGCTTTTATCACTTTTTGGATCCATTTCTAAGGAGGCATGACTTTGCTTAATCAATTTTACTTTTGCTTGAAGTGAATCTCATCCCCTTTTCTTTCTTTTCTCTTGTGTGTGTAGGTATCACAGGAAGGAAGTGGGAATTTGGAAGCGAGAGCTCAAAAGTTCCTTTTCTTCCCACGATTTCGGGTTGGTTCTCCCTTTCTTGTCACACTTAGCCTAAAAGACCACCAAAATACACTAAACTTGGCTTTCAGGATCCTAAACAACTTAATTAAGTAGAGTGGTGTAAATTAAAACCCATTGTTTGCTTGTTTGCATCATTCAACACCACTCCACTTCAAGTGTTGGTGTTTTGATTTTCAGATCCAGACTTCTGTTTGGATTTCAAAAATCAGTTCCTAACACCGTAGGCCTCCTAAAATCATAAGAATTCACCTAGTGATTCCAAATCAAGTTGGGAACATCTATTCCAAATTTCATAGTAATTGGATTTGTAATTAATTTTTAAAAATTAGTGGACTACATAGGGGTCACACCCTCTAATCTTCCTATTTTGCTACTGTCCATGAATTTTTAGAATTTTTGTACTCATCCAATTTTTTTGAAATTCATCTTTCTGGAATCTTTGTAAAATTCTACACATCATATAAAATCACCAAAATTTTTTGAGGTCAGTGGTGATACTAAAAAGTCCAAAATTCCCACAGGTATCATTTCTGGACTTTGACACCAACACAAATAAAAATTCAAAAAAAATATCAAAAAATTCTTAAAATTTTATAAAGATCTTTTCTGGAATCCTTGTTTAATTTTCTATAAAGTAGTGGTGTTGTTTGATCTGTCTGGACCACTACTTAATACAGAAAGCCTAAAAAAGATCCATTGACAGTTAAATTTCTAACCTATGATCAATTGGATTAGGGTTTCTTTTTCATTTTTAAAGACAAACCACTAAATGGAAATTGATCTCAACCCATACAACTTTATTTCCTTTTGCTTGTGGAATCTCAAAACTTGTTTGAAGTCTTAAGAAAGGAAAACCTAAAACACATTAATTTAAAGCAAATCCTAAAAGATAGAAATACATAAAATTTTTTGCGTGATAATTTGTTTGAATTGGAACCACTTTCCAATCTTGCACACACTATGAAAATTGAAATAACAGGGAAACAACCCAATCAATGCCCTCCACATTCCGTGTGCACTTTAGTATCCTCGGCCTAATTAAAATCTGTAGCAACTTGACCCCTAAGGTTTCATCAACTTAGGCTTGCTATCTAGGTCATAAGTTTTCTTTAGTTAATATCAATTCTGTCATCTATATCTAGTGTTCAGGTTGAGGGGCCATGTCAAACGACCAGGCACGGGTTTGTACAGGCACCTAGGGATTTTCCTAGGAAACACTTGGGCCCAAACCTCCCCTTAACCAAGTTGGTTAGATTTGTGACAGAATGGGTATTCACTATTGATTACTTATTTCATAGATAGACCAAGTCTTAGGTTAATTTTTAAGGGAGTCACACTTAAGTTAGGTCTAGATTTTTGATTGATTGTTTGCACACTTTCTCTCATCACCATCTCTTCTCCTCTCCTCCCATTCTTCCATTATATGCACGGGCGGCAGTCTCAAAATCCGCACTTGGAGGGACCTTTTGATTTTGCCCTACGCGCAAAAAGATAGCTTTTTCCTTCTTTTCTTGTTCTAAAATGGAAAATCAACAAAACAGGTCCACTAACCCTTCCACTTCCACCTAATCCCACCTCTAACTCCACTACTAACCCTAATTCTGACCCTTCCACCCAAAACCCCCCCACCTTTGACTTCCCACACTTGGAGCTCCCTAATACTGATTTGCCTCAATCACAACATCAGGCCCCCCCGCCTGATCTCTTGACTATGATGGCTGAGCAAATTGCTCAACTGAATGCCAATCAACAAACTTTGACTAGGAAGATCCAAAATCTAGATAATCAAAGGCCAAACCCACCACTCCGTCAACAGCCTGTTATTCCTCTAAAAGATTTTTATGATCCTTCTTATTATGAGGAATGACCAGGGGTGGTCATACCAGAAGGGGACTTCAAGATTAAGCTAGCAGTTCTTAAACTGATTAAACATTTTCATGGCCTTCCTAGGGAAGACCCGTTCAGCCACCTTGAAGAGCTGACTCTTCTTGCACAAACAACTCATTCTCAAAATGTGCAAGAAGACTTATGGCTGATGCGGCTATTTCCATTATCTCTTAAAGATAAGGCCACGTACTGGTTCAGAACCATTGGCCGACCCATCACAACTTGGCCTTAGCTCAATAGTGCCTTCCTCAAGAAATTCTTTCCCATAGGTCATACTAATTCTCTGCGAATATCTATTACGACCTTTGAACAAAAATCTGGTGAGACTTTTCATGATTCTTGGGAAAGATTTCAAGATCTCCTAAGAAGTTGCCCTCACCACGAGATTCCTTTATGGCAGCACGTGCAGATCTTCTATCATGGATTAGAAGATCAAAGCCAACATTTCGTCGATGCCTCGTGTGGCGGCAACTTCTTGAATAAGTATGCTAAGAGTACCTATGACCTTTTCGAAGAAAAGAGTGAAAATTCATTTAATCAAGCTTCCATGAAAACATTTTGTAGAACTTCAAACCTGTAGTTTGGTGTTCATGAAGTAGGCACCCAATCTATCCCTATCACCCAAGACAACCTTCAAATGATCACCCAAAAACTCGACTAGATGTACATGAATCAAAAGAAAATTGAGGAAAGACTCACCACATCAACCCTAGCTCCACACATTCCACATCTAACACACCCTAACATTCCACGAAGAGAATGTCCAACTTAGTGAACTCAAAGAGACGGAGAATGTTGATCCCGGCAGCCGGTGGTTTAGGTGCGACGGCTGGTGGGATTAGGGATGGTGAGGGGTGGCATACTTGGAGGTCGAAAGGATGGAGGAGGATGGAACAGGGGAATTCTGATGCATACGGCCAAAGATGGATGGAGGCGAGGTGGTCTGAGAGAAAAGGAACAAAGCCAACTGGCAAGACTGTTTGCTTCTGATGCCGACGACGGGGAAACTTGGTGGCCACCTGTCAATCTCTTGTGGTATGTCTAGGGTGTGGGGGATTCGGCCACAAAAGGGATTCGTGTAGGGGTTTGGGGGGGCAGATTAGTTATCGCCGTTTCCCGTGTTCTGGAAATTTGAATTCTAGGGCTGGGCGGATGTCGCCTCTGCCCCCACTTCTGCGCAACTCGGGAGGGCTTATGGCTGATGTGGAGGTTCCTATGATGGCGAGCATCAAGGCTGTAGAGATGGCCTTGCGGGAAGCTCTGGTTGGGGAGGTTATGATTGGGAGACCGACGGTGGGGAATGTTCGCACCCTAGTAACCTCTCTATCCCTTTCGAGTGATTCCTGGTAGATCTCTTTTCTGTCAAGTACACGTTTTGTGCTCTTTGGCTTGGGTGAGGGAGATGTTGAGAAATTGTGATTCGATACATCGTGTAACGACGGCATCACGGTGATCTGGAGGCTGGTCTCTCCTTTTGATGGAGCCCTATCAGAGAGACCGCCACAGAGAGTGGGAATTAGGTCTGGAAATCTTGAGATTGAGGGACTTCCTCTGCATCTGAGGTCGATGGAGGTAGTGTCATCAATGATCTCAGGCTTTGCATCTGTGGCAGAAGACACGGTCATCAGACTGCTTGAGGGGAATGGGCATCTACTGAGTGTGAGGGTCGATGTCTTCATCGCTGGCTCTATACCTGATCGTCTGATTTTGAGATGTGGTGGAAGTTCCTGGATGTTGTAGCAAAGCAGCATAAGTCGTCTGAACCTACAGCTGATGAGGAGGCGATTGCTCAGGAGCTGTACATGGACCATGGCGATAAATCCTTGGTTGCCGAGACGTGTAAGGACCTGTGTGACGGGGAGATGGGGATGCTTCAGAATGAAGAAATGGAGGAATTGGGCAGTGTAGAATTGGCAGGACCATTGACCACGGTGGTAGGGGATGTGCTATCATGTGGTAGGGAGACTCATGAGTAGGGGAACCTTGATACGCAACCTGAATCTCTGAAGGGCAAACAGGCTTTGCAGGGGAAGGAAGATCCTGAATGTGAAGGGGGATCATGCACAAAGATCAATAAGGGGAGATCACCATACAACCTTCGACAAAGAAAATCAAAGGCTATCATTCTGATAGATGAAGATGAAGTTGCCAAAGTTATGCAAGTGTGCAGTTGCCAGACCCTCAGGAGAGAGGGTTCTAATGAGTGATGAGAATCCTCACTTGGAACATGCGTGGGTTGCGCAACAAATGCCGGAGGGCATCTCTGATGTGATACTTGAGAGAATGGGGAATTGAATGTACGCTCATTCGAGAGACACACATTGAAAGTAATTCTAATAGACTTTGGTTCGACTTGTTAGCCGCAGGGATGAATGAATGTGTACAGATTGATGCACATGGGAGGTCAGGGGGCATTGCTATCTGGTGGAGGAAGAGGTGGGCTCAGTGCTTGGAAGTTCACAAAGCCAGACATATGTTAACATGCAAGTGTCAGACTCAACAGGGGCAGGAGTGTATCTGGGTTACTGGGGTTTATGGACCTTGTACTGCTTCTGCCAGGTAGGAGCTGTGGGCGGAATGGTCCACAGTAGCTGAGTTGGTGCAGCGGGAAATGTGGCTGACAGGAGGAGATTTTAATTGTAGTTTAACAGGGGCTGATGGGCCTATTGGCAGCATAGACAGATCGGCCATTGGATTTCAGATGACGATTCAGTCACTGCAGTTGAGTGAATATCCATCCTCTGGTGTGGAATTTACTTGGCGTAATGGAAATGGGCTGGCTTCCAGGCTTGATAGATTTTTTGGGAATGTGGACATCCTTGTCAGATTCCAATTGTCAACTGTGAATGGGTTGAGCCAACCTTTCTCTGATCATAGCCCCTGGTATGGGATAGTGGGGAAGAAACTCTGGCTGGCACCTATTTCAAATTGAAAAGATCATGGCTAACTGAACCGGGTTTTTACCAGATGATCTGTTCTTGGTGGAGAGCTAGAAAGGTACAGGGGTTTGCTACTGTCAGATTATCAACTAAGCTAGCTGGATTGCATGCATCTTAAAAGAATATGGATTTGCTGTTACTTTGGTGAGGGAACAAAGGAGAAGGGAAGCTCTGAGTAGAATCCAGGAGCTGGACTCCAAGGAAGCCGCTGGCACTCTATCTGAAGATGAACAGGATAACAGGAAAATGTGGCATGGTGTGGTACTGGATGAAGACCTTAAACAGGAAATCGATTGGAGGGAGAGATCCAGGTAGTTATGGCTTAAGGAGGGGGATGCCAATACGAAATTTTTCCACCTTGCAGCTGAAGGTTTCCCTACTAGGAGGGGTGACGTAATAATATGCGGAAATAAAATATAAAGCAATCTCACAAAAATCAATCACAAAATGTACACAGGTATTTTTAGGTGGAAACCCAAACCGGGTGAAAACCACCACCTAACCCTCTCGAGTTAGGATTTTCCGATCAACCAAGTTGATCAAAATCCACTAAACGAATCACTTTGAACGAGGGTGATTCAACCTCAGTACAACCACGCTACAAGTATGAGGGTAGCGTTCCTCAACCCCTTCTCTCCACGAGAAGGATTTTGTCCCACGAAGGAGACGGGAATTCGCAAAGCGAATACCCAACCAAAATACAAAGATAAAATAAAACAACAGTCCTATAGAGCCAACAAAATTAAACCTAGCTTCTATAGGAAATAGGAAACTCCCCTTTGCAAGGAGTGCGTCGACGATGACGCGGTGCGTATGCCACGCGATGGTGCTACGTCGCTCTCGTTAACAACGCCGAGAGAGCGGGTGCGCGAAGGGAATGATGCTCTCAAGATGATGGAGCTTGAGCTTAGAGAGCAAGTGCTTCTTGGACACAAGAGAGTGGAAATACTTGATCTTAGTGTATCTTGGTCTCTCTAGGTGTATATCTTGTGTGTCTAAGTGTATCCAAGTGTTTTTCTAAGTGTATTTGTGTTACAAAGGTTCCCCTCTATTTATAGAGGCCTTAGGAAGGCTTTGGAAGGCTTGGAAAAGCTTCCATAGCCGTTGGGTGCAAAGCCCAAGAGAATCAGGCCGAAATCAGGACAATGATTGCATTTGACAGGGTTATCAGACGTCTAACTCTGGCATCAGACGTCTGGAAGGCCACTTTAAGACGTCTGATTCCAAGGTCAGACGTCTGATTCTATGCGGGTTTCTCCCTAACTTGAATCAGATCTAAACAGGGTTTTTGTGCAAGTCCATCAGACGACATACAGGACGTCTGGTACTATGTCTGGACGTCTGGAAACCAACTTTTACTGTGGGAATTGCTTTCCAAACGTTGCAACGGCTAGAAAATCTCTGAGAAGAGATTTTGGGTCAGCCGAGGCAAAACGGTCATTTATCAGACGTCTGTAAAGTCCTATGGACGTCTGATAAGGCTCTAACGGTCATATTCTTGAGTGTCTTCTAAGCCAGCCAACGGTCCACTAACTGGACGTCTGGCAAAGTCATCAGACGTCTCCTAAGACGTCTGGTCTAAGGTCTGGACGTCTGATTTCATCAGACAGAACTAACTATGTCCAGCCTAACAGTTATCAGACGTCTGAAACAACAGTCAGACGTCTTAAAATACTTTATCAGACGTCTGATTTTGGGATTAGACGTCTGGAAATGCTGTTTGAGCCCTATATTGGTTTTCTAAGTATTCTACAGAAAACCTAAGTATCCTAGGGTTGTGCAGGTGTTCCTAGGACTACTTTTAGGGTACTTTGAGGCTCTTTAACATAATGTTCTAAGGAATCAAAAAGAGCAAGAAAATAAATACAAGAGATACATGAAAGGATAAAAAAGAATCTATCCTATTGTTCTTGTCTTCCATCTCCAATCTTTCGCTCCACGCGAACCTCCTGTGTTTTCCGTCACGCTCCTCCAATCCGTCCTGGATGCGAGCTTGAACTCCGTCTAAACGCGTCCACATTTGCAATTGACCTGAAATCTAGGACTCAAATTTCAAATGTTAAATAACACGTGTTTTGTTATCATCAAAACAAATGATCGTGGTGCTCTAGCACCAACAATCTCCCCATTTTTGATGATGACAAAACCGTAAATAATAATGCATAAAAATCCTCCCCCTTTTTGACATTATCAAAAAGGTTTAATTGATTTTACATTTCCTATAACTCCCCCTTAAAACATGCTCTTCTATGAATTTATTTTAACAAAGGTAATGTCCTCCCCCTTTTTGTAACAATGCGATAGCTATTATTTTTCTCCCCCTTTCTAAAGGAAATTTAGCTACCTTATATCTCCCCCTTAAAAATTGACAATTAGCTCATCCTTTTTTAACTCCCCCTATCTAAATGCTTATGATAAAAAGATAGGGTAAAGGGTTTTACCTCACCTACCATGGCCAATAAAATGGCCCGAATGGTGGTGGTGGATGCCACATCGGATGGGGCTCCCATCCGTAGCTTGGAGGCCCAGGCATTGGCGCCGGTCTCCAATCTGGTGGTCGACGTGCGGCGGGTCCGTCGTTTGTTCGCCGTCTTGTCGGTCTTCTTGTTCTCCTCCTTGGTCTACTCCTTGGTTCTCCCAATTCGAGTTGACCAGCCTTGAGCTTGTAGGTCCAGTCCTTTATGTTGTAGTCATCCCTGAACCCTACAAAACAAGATTCTAATTTTTTCTTCGGTATCCAAGTGAGCTTGGATCCGGATCTGTTAGCGGGTCTCCTTGACGGAGATCCTTTCTCAACCTTAGGGCTATAAAACTTATCTACTTTGTTGATTAATTTGTTAGAATTTTCCCTAAGACATGCAATTTCTCTTTCTATAATTTGCATCTTAGTCTTTAAATCAAAAATTTCTAACTTTAGACTTATTTTCCTCAATCAATTTATTATTTTCATTGATGAGGTCTTGATTTTCTAATAACAGGTTATTATCCTTAGGACTAGTCTCTATATCCTTGAGTTGTTTTTCTAACCTATCATTTTCATTTCTAAGAAAACTAAGGTTCTTTTTAATGCTTGTATTTTCTACCCTAAGTGATTTACTAATCTCAAAAAGTTCATTAAAAGCATCTTGTAAATCCAGGTTTACCTCATTGTCGGAGTCGCTTTCGCTGTCGATGTCGCTTTCTCCGATTGCCATGAAGCCAAGGCACGTGGTTTCCTTCTCTCCGAGATCTTCTTCCGAACTCGTCTCCTCATGAGTGCCTTCCAACCTCCTCCATATCTCGTGGGCGGTGGTGCACTCTTGGATTCGTTCGAATTCCTTCGGACTCAACGCGCAGTACAAGGCATTCATTGCCTTTGCGTTGAGTGAGAGCTCTAGAATCTGCACCTGCGAGTAGCCTCCTTGGGGTCGCTTTGGGATCTCGTATGGGGTTTCGCAACATCCCCATATCTCGAATTCAGTGGCTTGGAGCCACGTCTTCATCCTCAACTTCCAATATCCGAAGTCCCTCCCGTCGAAATAGGGTGGTCGGACGGTGGATTGCCCTTCGGAGATTCTGACTGCGGCTATGCTTCCCTCCATGATCTAGATCCTCGCCGGTTTGTAACGCCGATTTCGCGAGACCTGCTCTGATACCAATTGAAGGTTTCCCTACTAGGAGGGGTGACGTAATAATATGCGGAAATAAAATATAAAGCAATCTCACAAAAATCAATCACAAAATGTACACAGGTATTTTTAGGTGGAAACCCAAACCGGGTGAAAACCACCACCTAACCCTCTCGAGTTAGGATTTTCCGATCAACCAAGTTGATCAAAATCCACTAAACGAATCACTTTGAACGAGGGTGATTCAACCTCAGTACAACCACGCTACAAGTACGAGGGTAGCGTTCCTCAACCCCTTCTCTCCACGAGAAGGATTTTGTCCCACGAAGGAGATGGGAATTCGCAAAGCGAATACCCAACCAAAATACAAAGATAAAATAAAACAACAGTCCTATAGAGCCAACAAAATTAAACCTAGCTTCTATAGGAAATAGGAAACTCCCCTTTGCAAGGAGTGCGTCGACGATGACGCGGTGCGTGTGCCACGCGATGGTGCTACGTCGCTCTCGTTAACAACGCCGGGAGAGCGGGTGCGCGAAGGGAATGATGCTCTCAAGATGATGGAGCTTGAGCTTAGAGAGCAAGTGCTTCTTGGACACAAGAGAGTGGAAATACTTGATCTTAGTGTATCTTGGTCTCTCTAGGTGTATATCTTGTGTGTCTAAGTGTATCCAAGTGTTTTTCTAAGTGTATTTGTGTTACAAAGGTTCCCCTCTATTTATAGAGGCCTTAGGAAGGCTTTGGAAGGCTTGGAAAAGCTTCCATAGCCGTTGGGTGCAAAGCCCAAGAGAATCAGGCCGAAATCAGGACAATGATTGCATTTGACAGGGTTATCAGACGTCTAACTTTGGCATCAGACGTCTGGAAGGCCACTTTAAGATGTCTGATTCCAAGGTCAGACGTCTGATTCTATGCGGGTTTCTCCCTGACTTGAATCAGATCTAAACAGGGTTTTTGTGCAAGTCCATCAGACGACATACAGGACGTCTGGTACTATGTCTGGACGTCTGGAAACCTACTTTTACTGTGGGAATTGATTTCCAAACGTTGCAACGGCTAGAAAATCTCTGAGAAGAGATTTTGGGTCAGCCGAGGCAAAACGGTCATTTATCAGACGTCTGTAAAGTCCTATGGACGTCTGATAAGGCTCTAACGGTCATATTCTTGAGTGTCTTCTAAGCCAGCCAACGGTCCACTAACTGGACGTCTGGCAAAGTAATCAGACATCTCCTAAGACGTCTGGTCTAAGGTCTGGACGTCTGATTTCATCAGACAGAACTAACTATGTCCAGCCTAACAGTTATCAGACGTCTGAAACAACAGTCAGACGTCTTAAAATACTTTATCAGACGTCTGATTTTGGGATTAGACGTCTGGAAATGCTGTTTGAGCCCTATATTGGTTTTCTAAGTATTCTACAGAAAACCTAAGTATCCTAGGGTTGTGCAGGTGTTCCTAGGACTACTTTTAGGGTACTTTGAGGCTCTTTAACATAATGTTCTAAGGAATAAAAAAGAGCAAGAAAATAAATACAAGAGATACATGAAAGGATAAAAAAGAATCTATCCTATTGTTCTTGTCTTCCATCTCCAATCTTTCGCTCCACGCGAACCTCCTGTGTTTTCCGTCAAGCTCCTCCAATCCATCCTGGATGCGAGCTTGAACTCCGTCTAAACGCGTCCACATTTGCAATTGACCTGAAATCTAGGACTCAAATTTCAAATGTTAAATAACACGTGTTTTGTTATCATCAAAACAAATGATCGTGGTGCTCTAGCACCAACAGCAGCTAGCTCTCAGAGGCGATTTAGCTTCATTTCCTCTATTCTTTGTGATGGACATAGGGTCTCCTCTAATCAGGATATTAAATCTGAAGCCATCAAATTTTTCAGGGAAGCTTCTCGGGCAACTAGGAGGGGGAAATGGAGAATGGCAGGAGACATTGGTCCCAGGGTGACAAGCGAACAAGCCGAGCAACTAACTGCACTAAATATAGAACAGGAAACTTTACAAGCAATCAGAGAATTAAATGCAGAAGGCTCCACGGGCCCGGATGGAATACAAGTTTTCTTTTACAAAGAGATGTGGAGTGTGGTGTGTAAGGAGGTGATGGATGTTATCAGAGAATTGAGGTGGGTAATGCTGGTTTCGAGAGGATTAACAAGTCATATCTTTTCCTCTTGCCAAAATCAATGGGAGCTGAACAATTTTCAGATTTCAGGCCGATTGCCCTTTCAAACTCCATCTATCTTATCATCAGCAAGGTCTTGGCTAGCAGGCTAAGAATTATTCTACAAGACCTGATTCATCCGATACAAGCTGCTTTCTTGCCCAACAAATCACTTCAGGAGTCCTTTATTTTGTCTCAGGAAATGGTTAATGGTTGGCACTGGAGGAAATGCATGGCCTTCTTGTGGAAAGTAGATTTCCAGAAAGCTTATGACTTGATTTCCTGGTCATATCTTTGGGAGGTGTTTAGAAGAAGAGGCTTCCCCTCCCTTTGGATTCAATGGATGAAACGCTGTATCACCACTGCTTCATTCTCTCCTTTGATCAATGGGAAGCCATGTGGAGCCCGGATCCAGCCTCAGCGTAGGGTTAGACAAGGGTGTCCCCTGGCCCCACTGGTTTTTAACCTTGCGGTAGATAGGCTTGCAAGGTACGCTTCCAAATTGGCAGAGGTGGGTAAATTAAAGGGTACTCGCTATCAAACAGGTGACATTTGGCCCCCATTTTACAATATGCAGATGACACTGTGTTCTTTGTGGAAGGGTCCAAGTCTAAGGCACATGCTTTGGGATTATTGGTGAAGATCTTCGGTGATATTTCAAGTTTATGTTTGAACAAAGACAGGTCTGTTTTGATCTATTTTGGTATGAATGAATAGGAGCAGATGGAATTGGAGGGTACACTGGGCTCACCCCGTACTAAATTGCCTCTGAGATACCTTGGATTACCTTTAAGGGCTACAAAACTGAAAAAATCATACTGGAATGTCTTGTTCGAGAAGGTGGCTGGAAGGCTAAGTGGGTGGAGTAGTAAATTTCTGTCTAAGGGTAGGAGACTGATTTTGCTCAACTCGGTTATCACTACCATACCAGTCTTTTACTTCAGCATATTTAAGGCCCCTAAATGCATTTGGAAGAGATTGGATATTATGAGGAAGAGGTTCTTCTGGAAAGGAGCAGGACACAAGGGCAAGTTCATGTAGCCCATCAAATGGAACAGTATCTGCAAACCAAAGGAGGCTGGGGGGTTGGGAATTAAAGCATTAAAAGAGTTCAATGAGGCCCTACTGCTGAAATGGGCCATCAGAATTTTGGATTGCAAGGAGGGGCTGATGGATGATCTGATCAGGGACAGCTATGGGGGATCCAATAGCTGTCTGCAAAGGCTTCAGCCGAAGAGGCCCTCCCCCTTTTGGCGATCAGTGCTTTCTGCAATCACCAGTTACTGGCATGTTGGAAGGGCAGCCGAAGAGGTCCTAGGCTGAAGGTTGCTGGAGGCTGGAAGGGCTACAACAGTGCAGGCCGGGCACTCGACTATGGGAGGAGAGGCAAAAATTGATGGAGAAACTACAGCAGCTGTATCTTATGACAGATGTGAAGGACACATACTACTGGCACAGTATTTTCTCAGTGAAGTAGGCATATGAAAAAATTATTAGATCTAACAATGATGTGGAATGGGATCTTATCGATAGAAAGATTTGGCTTTTGAGAATTCCACTGAAGGTCCAGATTTTCTTGTGGCTGTGTAGACGGGAAGGGTTGATCACTGGCGATCTTAGGCACAGAAGGATGGGGATTGATCTGAATGCCTGCCCTCTATGTGGGTTACACTCTGATAATGCAACACACATCTTCTCCTTTTGCTTGATCACGGATAAAATCTGGAGGTTGGTGTGCTTAGAACCCCTCCCTCCCTGGGTTGCTATGTGGCAGAGGTTCATCAACCCTGTTCGACCATTGGGGGCTATGGTAGCTTTTCTGTGGTGTGTGTGGAGGGCGCGGAATGATAAGCTGTTTCAAGGGAGACCGGTGAGATGTGAGAATGTTTTAAAGGAGTGTTGGTCTCTCATACATAGTTGGGCAACTTTTTTGTAATACTCTTTTGATATGCAATACAATACCTTCCGGATCACTATCGATTTAGGATAGCAATCCTCATTGATTCAAAAAGAAAAAAAAAAAAACATTCCACGAAGAGAAAATTTGCACAATCTTAACACTACTCCTACTGATTATTACCAGTATTATGAGGTTGCCCATGATTCGTTGGGGAATTACAACTATCCACATCTTAGCCCCAGTCAAAATATTTCTGCCATCCAGGATCCATTTAAAAATTCTTCCAATTAAAAGAATTACCCGAACTACTCCTAGAATAACCAGGTTTCTCCCCAACCAAATCAATTTAATGGGTATGGATCTAATCCGACCTTTCATCCTAGGCCATGCCAACAAGGCATTAAAGCCCAGATGATGAGAACCCTACAGGACATGTAGACAAAGATGACGGAAGTAACTCGCACCATCACAAATTTGAATAACCAGATTGGGGTTACTCTCACTCAAAGACCTGCAGGACATCTACCCTCCCAACCCATGCCCAACCCTAATCACCAAAGGAACCGGTATCCGGGAAAAAATCCATAGTACCCAAATCAGCCTCCTACTGATCCACCACCTCAGCAACCTACTAGGTTTCCACAACCACAAGCCCCCCCACCTCCTCCAAATAATAATCCAACTACACATGCAGTTACGTTGAGGAGTGGGAAAACCACCACTAATCCAGAGCCTTCACAAAAGCCTGGTGACATCCCCATCCCTATGCACATTGACTCTCCACCTCCCCATTAGCAAGAAAAAGAAACACAAAAATCTCAAGACATGACTCCTATCCCTTTTCTACAAGCTCTCCACCCCACTACCAATAAAAAAAAGAAATCTAAGCCCACCACAGAAGAACTCATGGATCTATTTGGGCAAGTTCAAATCAATATTCCTCTCCTAGATGCCATCAAATATATACCTTCCTACGCCAAATTTTTGAAGGAGATCTGTACTCCTAAAAGGCAGGCCAATAATCTAGGATAGGTACATCTTTTGGAGATAGTAAGCTCTGTCATACAGAGCAAGCTGCCTCCTAAGATGAAAGATCCAGGGGCGCCATTAATTTCAGTGATTATTGATGATACTACCTTTGATCGCGCCCTCCTTGATCTTGGTGCCTCAGTTAATATCATTCCCACAATTTTATTTCAAGAGTTTCATATCAGTGAATTAAAACCCATCGAGGTTACCCTGCAATTAGCCAAACAATCTACAATCAAACCTCGTCGGATTGTTGATGATGTTTCAGTCAAGGTTCAGAATTGTGTCTTCCCTGCAGACTTTCTAGTCGTTGGCATTGAGGTACCCGAATCTTTACTAAATGCCCCAATAATCCTTGTATGACCCTTTTTGGCCACTGCAAAGGCAAATATCAAGTACCACAAAGGCAAAATGGATATCACCTACATAGGTCAAACTATCACTCTAGATATTTTCAAATCCTCCAAGAGATTCTATGATGATAACCTTTTTGAGGACTCAGATACTAAAATTTTAAATATGGTGGAGACAATGTTGATAGATACCCTTACCGGCCACAATATTTTTGAGGAATCAGATTCAAAGTCAGTGGTCAGCAAAATCTATGATTTGGAGACTTGTCTTGACCAAAAAGCCATTCTTGATGAACCCCCTGATAACCCTGACCCACCCACTCTTCCCTCACCCCACCTTTCCACACTAACTTCACCCAATCCTCACCATCCCTTTCCCAACCCCTTTCCTATGGACCTGCCACCAGACCCTCCTGAGTTTGGCATTCAACCAAATTTAAAACCATGACTAGACACGGGCTACACTTATCATTTTCCATCCAACTTTGATTCCTATATTTCCTCTAATCAATTTTCTAGGGAACCAAAAGAGGACACATTTTATGTAGGCATCCAAGTGTCCAACTATTTACATGATTTTTCATCTTTCAGCCATACCTTCACGCCTGACTGAATGGCGTAAAAGATAGCACTGGATGGGAGGTAACCCATCATTTTTCCTGCTTTCCTTTTTCCTTTCTTTTTCCAAGTTTTGACCATCCTAAACCCGACCGCCCTTCACTAAGGTGATCCCTTTTCTCTCCTAATGCATGAGGACATTACATACAATAAGCATGGGGGGTGTTTATAAAATTTTGACGATCGATTTAAGATTTAAAAAACCTAAAAACATGCATTTTCTTTTGACATTTTAATTTCTTTCATGCATACCTAAAAAAAATTGAAAAAATAAAAAAATGAAAATGTTGAAAACTTTTTGAGGAAAAATTTCAAATTGGGACTAAGGTTGACACTCACTTTTGGTACAATGGGATTTTATCTTTAACAAACTAGGGATGAGGATATGGATCTGATCATTAGAATTTCAAGGTCTTTCTTTAGACTAGATCAGATATCCTTCTCCAAAATTCCACCTAAACTCGTGATAGTTAAGGTGACATGATCCTCTTTTGTAATATGGAAAGTATCTGGCTTAGTTTCTGATTCAAAAACTTGCATTTCTTGCAAAACTTCCTGTATCAAATTTCACAGACAAGCCAACACTTAAAAATAACTAAAAATTAGAAAACCCCCTTGTTTGGACATAGTAAAAGTCTGAAGCAAATCATTAGTTTGAGTTCCCACCACCGAGGAGGAAAATGCCTCCTTTGAGAATGCGATGTCAACATGTTACCGCCTCGACGCTGCTACATATCTATATTTCATATCTTTAGACAGAGCATTAAAGTGCATTTTTGCAGCTCAAGTGTCTTGGACGATGCTCTACCTATAGTGTCAGAGCAAGAGCTTGAGTTTGCTTGGAGTATGCCTTTACACCGCATTGTGTTTTGGGGTTGTGAGCTCCTGGGTGATGTCATGGATAGTGTTATCTTGAAGTACTAGCACCAGAGCCCCCTCGAGGATTGGTAACGAGAATGATGATCCCGACACATCTGTTGTATGACTAAGCTAAAAATAAGCATGGGGGGGTAAAAACAAAGTTTTAAACCAAAAACATGCCCTTATAAATGTTGGCTTCTCACAAGCACAACACAAGGTTTTAAAGGTTTTTGCAAGTTGCGAATCAGATTCAAGAGCTAGAAAATCCCAAAAAACAAAAATTTCAAGTCATTTGAATTAACAAGGGGTTAATCTGTGAATTTTTGGAGGATATATTGATCCTATTTTTGCCTAATTTTTTGATCTGAAAACAAATCTCAATGTTTATCTTTAACAAATCCCATACCTTCTGTGTTTAGACCAACCGAGGTCCCTTAATCTTTTTCTCCTCAAAAGTTGAAAAAATTAGATTTTTGCAAAATTCCATTTTGTAAAATTTAAAGTTTTGCTAAGAGACTAGCAAAAGATAAGCATGGAAGTGTGATAAATGGCAGTTTGTCATCATTCTTATGCATTAAAACAAATCTAGCTCTTAGGATTTTGCTCCACAAATGGGTTTTTTGGTTGCATTTAGCCATTAATTTGGATAGGTATGCATTTTACTTTTTTATTGTCTTTTTGGATATGTTTATGTGAGTGTTAGGGGATAAGCAGATTGCCAAGTCTCTAGAACCCTAGCACTCAGGAAGGCAACTGGTGAAGGAGAAGCTCAAACCAGCTGGAACTTATCTTAATCCAGCTCACCGTAGCTGGAATCCAGCTCACCTGAACTAGGTGTTAACGAGGTGAAATTGATTTTTAAAAGATAACGCGTTGTACTATAATTGAAATCGCCTTGAAAACAAATGAGAATTTTATTACTTGAAAACCTAAGTATCCGAGGTCGAACACAAGGAGCAAATTGATCTTTAAAATCTAAGATCACATTCTCAAATTAATCAAAATATGATGTTCAACAATAATATAAATGAGATTCAATGTATATGAAAGTTAAAGAGAGAATAAAAATGCAAAAAGAAATATAATGTTCTCTATCTTCTTTCTTCTCTCTCTAATGGCTTCTTCATTCTTCCCTTTTCTAATTTCTCCTTTCTTTCTCTGCGGCTCTTTCCTTCTATCTTCTTCTTTTTCCTTGGCTTCTGATTTCTCTACCTTCTGACTTTAGCCTGCTTCTTTTCTTCTTTGATTTTGGTCGTCTGCTTCTTCTTCCTTGCTTCTCTTCTTTCACTTTGGCCTTCTTCTACCTTTGCCTTCTCAGCCCTTGCCTTTATTCTTTAGCCGCACCTTTGCTACAATGCTTCTTCTTCCTTCTTCTTCAGCCTCTTCCTTCAAGTCTTTCTTCTTTTGTCATCCTTTGCCTCTTCAAGTCCTCAGCTGCTTTCCTTAGCCGCCCCTGACTTCAGCTTCTAAGCCCTTCATCTTTCTTCCAACGTCTGCCCCTGGCTTCTTCTGCAGCTTCCTCTTCCTTCTCCTTCTTTCCCTGCACATCACAGAGCAAAGCCTGCCCCTACCCTCCCCCGCGTCACACTCTCTCTATTTCTCTCTTCGCTCTCTCAGAGTCAGTGGGGTAATCAAGTCGGGTTACGCGCGCCCGGGTCCAGGCACACCGGCATGGGTGGTGCATGAGAAGTGCAGGGTAAACAGGTCAGCCAAGTCCACGTAGGTGTGGTCGTCGACGAGGTAGGTGGAGTGGGTGAGGGACCTCACCTCGTGTTACTTGAGGAAACCAGATAAAAGCAATAAAATAATTTAAAAAATGCACCTGGGTCGAGCATTTCCGAGGTGGGACTAAAGTCCCACCCACTTCTTTGCGCATCTGCAGGAAGGAGTCGCATGCAATTGGGCTAGCTACAGTCGATGAAGGCCCCGATTGCCAGGTGCGAAGGGTTCGTGGAGGGATTCCGCTCACCTGGGACATGTCTACCTGGAGTGGGATGACCTGGAGCAAGCAAGCACACTCCTTCACACCTTCGCTAATGGCGACGGAGGCTTAAACCTAAAACATGCGAACACAACCTCGTGACCTTGTCAAATGCCTTGGGGAGCTTCGCAGTGTCACGGTGAAAGTGAGGCGGGGGTTGGTGTGGCACAGAACATCCTAGGCGTGCGTTCCTAGGTCAGACTGTGACCGTGGAAGTGTGTGTGTCGGGTGAGGGTGTGGGGCGTGTGTGGCGGTGAGTGGAGGAGTGGATGGTGATAAGTGAGTGATGGCAAAGGTTCTGAAGTAGGTGGTGAGGCGTGTGGAGGGGTGAAGCGATGGATTCGCCTCACCGGTGGTCGGCTGGAGATGAGGGAGGCAGAGGTGATTGGTGGCTGTCGAGGGGGTGTTTTATGAAATTAAGTGACGAAAATGAAGAGTGGAGAGAGAGGAACTTACTGAGGGAGGTTAGATGAAGGGGGAAAGGCAGAGGACGAGTGGCACGTAGGTGCCGTCGTTGGAGAAGAAAGCCCCGAGGTGAGGATGACGGCGACGAGGAAGGGGTCGGAGAGGCACGTGCAGGTACGGCGTGAAGCGGAGGAGCAAGGCAGAAATGACTCTGCCACTGGTATGGTGGTAGAGTGACGAGAAGAGGGAGGAGGGATCGCCGAAGTTTGCGAGCAGTTGGCTAGAGATGAGGGAGGAAGAAATTAAGGGGGTATCTGCGGCCAAAATAAGATTAGAAGATGCGGCAAGGACCAGGGGTCCTTTTATAGCTGTTGGCCGAGACCTTTGTGCTTGAAAGGCAAGCTTCCAAGCACAAAGATCTTGATGGAGATGGAAGGTTTAATGATACCCAATCCTCTCGAGCGTTCACACGAGAGATTTGGTGCAAATCTGATCTTGGAATCCGGTTTAGATGGTAGGGAATTCATCAGAGAATCTCCCTTCCAAATTTGGGAGATCTCTGAGGGTTCGGGGAGAAATCCTCCTCAAATCCTCACTGGAGTAGGATTCTTCCACTGTAATGATGGAGGGACCTGAATGCAAAGAGTGGCGAGGAAGATAGGGTGGTTTGTGCAAGGATTTTCGAAAGCTAGGGGCCAGAATGTAATTAGGTGGACTATTTTGCAAAGTAGGTCAAGGTGACCTTTCCTTTGGTCCAAATTTTGGTACAAACCTAATTTGGATTTAAGGAATCCAATGGTGAAGTTAGATTTTAGGTTTGACTATGTTTGACTAGACATTTTACACAAAAACCCAAATTAGGTCAAATAATGAGCTAGGAGCCCAATCTAGGTCAAAATAGGTTCCAAAGGCTAATTTGAAGGTTCTAAACCCTAGGGGATATTTCTTCATGAATTTTAGAGGGTTTAGTTGACTTTTATCCTGACCAGAACCTTGTGAAATTAAGTGGGTTTGCTTTAGGGTTACAAAATGTCATTTAATTCTTAAATCTCACAATAACCCTTTTCTGACTGAACCATCCCACTTTTCCCCTTATTAAGTCCAATTAACCTATGTTTAGCCCCTAAGAAATCCTGTTGATGTACTGCAATGGTAAAATTGAAATTTTACCCTTTATTTCTTGTTTTCTTCCTAGAACAGTAATCCCTTGAATTTGGCCTTCCTTTAGGTTATGTAGGAGCTTGTGTTTACTTTCTTAGGTCAAAATGAGCTAGTTAGGGCTCATGATGAGGTTCTCATCATACCCGCATGCCTAGCTTTTGCTAGTCTCTTAGCAAAATTTTAACGTTTAAACAACTATTTTAGACCATAAGTTTCTTTCATCAGTTATGATAAGTGCTTTTTCATTTTCTTTTGTGACTCGATTAGAATGCCGATACTAGGCCTAGAGGTACTCAAGTGCAAACCAAAATCTAGACATGACCAGCTTTAGCCTCAGCCCTATGCAATGGTTTTTAAGGTCCGCAGAAACTACCCTAAGGTTCATTGGACTCCGCGGTTAAAGCACCCGTGCTTCAGACATATTTTAGCCTAGGTTCAGTTTACAGTGAGTTTTTGTAAGAGAGAGACAGAGGATTTATTTGTTTGGAGAGTTTTCTCTCTCTTTTCCATTTATTTCTTGCTTTGGATTGGTTTCTCAACACGGTCTGTATCAGATTCCTCGTCCCCACCATCTATCCTCAAAGGTCCCTGGCAATCGATGCTTCGTGATAGCACCTCCCATGGCAACCCCCAGAACCCTGACTTTCGAGATTTTGACATAATCCGGCCCATGGTGTTCCGTGGCCGAATTTAGACTCTGGCAATCGACATTTCGTGATAATGCCACCCATGGTATCTGAACCAGTAGAGTGCTTAGGTTCCCTCGGTAGGATATGTAAATATCCTAAGAGACAAGCATTGAGGAGACGATATGTTGTTACGCAACTTCGAGGGGAATTTCCCGCCACTCCGCGTCGAAAACTCATCCAAATCAACTTGTGTTGATCAGCTGCTCCTAATCTAGCAACTTTTTCAGAACATTAAGATGCTTTTGCGTGATTTTGATAGTTATGCGCACTGAACCAGACTGTGTGTGGATTGCGGTGCTTAGGTTACCGAGTCCCGCAAACCGAAGTGCTGTTAGTGAGGCCGAATACTCCCTAAGCCTTAGATCTAATACTTAAGCTTTGCATTTTCCTCAACCTCTTGAGGATTATCTAGATCTTAATGGATACTTAAATTTTTAAGCCTAAGAGTCTAGCCCAAACGGCCAAAAGTCAGCATTCCTACTAATCTCTTTTTGTGTCTACTTAGCACTGTTTCTCTTTTTCTCTTTTTTCTTGATGTGGTCTAAAACTTCAATTAATCCCTTAATCTTTTACTACTAACTATCTCTTTTTTTCTTTTTCATTTTGTGCTCCTTTTTGACATTTTACTCTTTTTCCTCATTATTTGTATAGCCCAAAAATTTCTCTCCCCCATAGTATTTTTGTTCTTTTTCAAGATTTTTCAATTTTTTGTGTTTTTGCGATATGTGATTTTTTTGTTGAAACCTTTTCTTGATATGAGTTTTCAAGACATTTTGCACTTTCATACACCCCAATCCCTACGATTTGTAATGTCCCCATTGTAAATTAGGTGGGTTCGAATTCAGCTTAGTTCATTCGTTGGAACAGGTGTTGGGTAGGCGAACGAGTCGAGGTGACTGTTGCGAATGATTTTTAGACTCAGGTACAGGTACCTAAGGTGGAGTCGACTATTTTAGTGGATGAATTCTAAAGTGCAATATGAATTCAACATAGAAATGTCGGGAAAGGTTTTGGGTTTTTTAAAGAATGAAGGGTTGCGTCCCGTTAAGCACTGAGTTTTATGCCATCGGCTGGGCGTAATGAGCTCAAGGAGAATGGAGGATAAAGGATGTCTCAACCAAATCTGTATCAGTCATGTCTATGAATAGTTTGAGTCTTTGACCATTCACGACGAAGGGTTCGGAATCATGGTTGAGTGGACTGATCTCAATGGCTCCATTTCCAAAGATTTGTCGGACTAGGTAGGGTCCGATCCATTTAGATCATAGTTTTCCTGGAAATAATTTGAGTCAGGTGATAGCGGTTTCACGCGGTTTGTTAATTACGTCGTTGTAACGTGCAAAACCGATCAACTCTTAAATTTATATTCCTAGATAGGGGAGTATCTAGGGTCATCCAAGGAGGCCAAATGTTTGCAATAGTGATTCTCTTGCTTGGAATAAATCTCAACTTTCTTTTTGGTATTTTTCAATATATCATTTTTTTCATTTTTCAATTAAGACAACATGCGAAATGGGGGCGGGAAGGTGATTTACACTTCAATTTAACTACTACTTCGAAGTGGCAAGTAGATCCTCTTCCTAAGCTCACTCTAGGTAAGTGGAGGTCTAGAATAATTAGGGAGAGGGAGTGGAAAATGCTAAAATAAAAAACAAAGCAAGTAGAAATGCAAAATAGAAAATTGCAAAGAAGGTAACTTAGATTAATGAAAAGTGTTTTACAAAAAAGCCTAGTAAAGGAATGCTTCTACTACTAGAAAATTAAAATAAAGAAAAGTAAACACAAATCCTCTAGATAGATGGTGAAGAAGAGGGCTTCTTGCTCCAAGGTTGGTGGCTCCAAAGCTTGAAAAGAATCCTTCAACTCCTTCCTTGCAGTGCTCCGCCAAGGTGATGTCCTCCAAGGCAAGCCCTAAGGGGGCGTACCCTAAGCTTCTCTCCAAGGGTGGATGTCCACCCTAGGTCCTTCTCCCTTGCCTGGCCATCCTCCTTGAAGTGGAAGAGTCCTCCTCCTTGGCGTGGCCCAAGTTGAAGAGAGTGGGGAGAAGAAGGCACCAAAAGGGCTGGTGATGTGCCCCTTTAATCTCCTTCTCTACTCCTTCTTCTTTGCCGTAGGTATAGGTGGATTAGGTAGTAAAATACACTAATGGAGGATGCCCCAAAATGGTGGTAGGTGGTAGGTTTTTATAGAATAGGAAAGGGGCTAAGGTGACCCTTGAAATGGAGGGCCAAGATGAAGAGATGGAGGTGGTTAAAGATCCCATGGCCAAGGTGAGTTGGCGCCACCTTAAGGGACACCAAGGGGGTGGTTATGGGTGTTGACACCCCTTGAAGTTGGCACCAGAAAGGGTTCTAGAAGGTGGTCTAAGTTGGCGCCAAGAAGGATTCTAGAAGGAGGGGTAGGTGGATGGCTAGGATGGCTTATGTGGGTCGGTGTGGGGTGGATTAAGGGCTGAAGGTTGGTGCCAATATAGAGGTGGTTAGGGGTAGTTTTTGGCACCAACTTAAGGTGTCTTTTGGTGGTGATAATGGGGTGAAGGGATGGCTAGGAGGTGGCGCCAACTTGAGTAGGGTAGCTAGCTTAGGTAGGCTTAAGTTGGTGGAGCTAGCTAGGGTTGTCTTTGAAGGTGGTGGATGGTCAAGGAGCTGGTTGCTAGCTAAGATAAGCTAAGCTAAGCTATCTTAGCTAATGGAGGAGTAGAGGAGAAGGTGTTGGAAATAGGGTTTGGAGGGAGGAGCTGAGGAAGAGAAGTCAGGAGCTGAAACTGGAGCTGGCTACTACTGAAGAGGCTGGCATGGAGCTACTCTAGCTGGCTTAGGTTGCTAGTTCTTTGCTACCTGCTAAGCCAAGCTAAAGTGAGCTGACTTCTACCACAATGAGCTAAGGTGAGCTGGGTCTGGTGCTCTCGGGGAGGGTCAAGCTGGTTGAGGCAGCTAAGGTAGCTTAGCTCAACTAAGTTGAGCTAAGCTGAGTCCGCAGGATCTAGACTTGAGCTTCCTGAGCTGGGATGAGTTCTTCTTCAGTTGGCTAGAGTTGAGTGGAGCTGGATGTAGCTGGATCTTAGCTGGGGTGAACTCCTGTCAGCTCAGCTGAGCTAGCTAGAGCTCCCTGTGGACTAGTAGGAGCTGAGATGAGCTAGACTCAGCTAAGTTGAGCTGGATCTGAGCTGAGTTGAGCTAGGGTGAGCTAAGATGAACTCTCTTGAGTTTCCATTCAACTGAGATTAGCTGAATGGAGCTAGGATGAGCTAACCATAGTTCATGTTAGCTAGGTTCCAGCTGTGGTGAGCTGGATCAAGCTGAGTTCCAGCTAGTTTGGGCTTCTCCTTCACCATTTTCCTTCTTGAGTGCTAGGGTTTTAAGGATCTGTATTTCTGTACATTCCTAACACTCACAAAAATATATTAAAAAGATAATAAGAAATGCAATGCAGGCCTAGCGTATTTTATGCCTAAATGCAGCCCAAAAAACCTGTTTACGGAGTAAAATCCTAAGAGCTAGGTTTGTTTTAATGCATAAGAATGATGATAAACTGGCATTTATCACACCCCCATGCTTATCTTTTGCTAGTCTCTTAGCAAAACTTTAATTTTTTTTGGAAAATGGAATTTTTTTGGAAATCTACTTTTTTTTTCTTTACTTTTGAGGAGAAAAAGAGAATAAGGGACCTTGGTAGATTAGAACACAAGAGGTACGGGATTTGTTAAAGATAAACATCAGGATTTGTTTTTGAATTCAATCATTAGACAAAACGATATCAATATATCCTCCAAAAAATTCACAAATTAACCCTTGTTAATTCAGATGACTTGAAATGTTTGCTTTTAGGATTTTTCTGGCTCATGAATCCGATTCGTAACTTGCAAAATCCTTTAAAACCTTGCGTCTGTGCTTGTGAAAAGCCAACATTTATAAGGGCATGTTAATTTATTTATTACTTTTTTTTTCTCCCCCATGCTTATTTTTAGCTTAGTCTTGCAACAGATGTGTCGGGATCATCATTCTCGTCACCATTCCTCGAGGGGGCTCTGGCGCCAGTACTTTGGGATAGCACTGTCCATGACACCACCCAGGAGCTCACAACCTCAAAACACGATGCGGTGTAAAGAGGCGCTCCAAGCAAACTCAAGCTCCTGCTCCGACACTATAGGTAGAGCACCGTCCAAGACACTTGAGCTGCTAAAATGCACTTTAATGCTCCGTCTAAAGATATGAAATATAGATATGGAGTAGCGCCGAGGCGGTAACATGTTGACATCGCATCCTCAAAGGAGGTATTTTCCTCCTTCTCAGCGGTGGGAACTCAAACCAATGATCTGCTTCAGACTTTCACTAAGTCCAAACAAGGGAATTTTTCAAATTTTTAATTGTTTTTAGGTGTTGGCTTGTGTGTGAAAATTGACACAAGAAGTTTCTCAAGAAACGCAAGTTTTTGAATCAGAAACTAAGTCAAATAATTTCCATATTACAAAATAGGATTAAGTCACCTGAACTATCATGAGTTCAGGTGCAATTTTATAGAAGGATATCTAATCTAGTCTAAAATAGACCCTGGAATTCTAATGATCAGATCCATATCCTCATCTTTATTTTGTTAAAGATTAAATCCCATTGTACCAAAAGTGAATTTTTCGACTTAGTCCCGATTTCAAAATTTTTCCTCAAAAAGTTTTGAACATTTTTATTTTTTTGGGTATGCAAGTAGGAAATAAATTAAACAAAAATGCATGTTTTTAGGTTTTGAAAATCCTAAATCGATTGTAAAATTTTAAAACACGCCCCCATGCTTAAGATATGCCATGTCCTCATGCATTAGGAGGGAAAAGGGATCACCTTAGTGAAGAACGGTCGGGTTTAGGAGGAACAAAACCTGGAAAAAGAAGAAAAAAGGGAAAGCAAGAAAAAATGATGGGTTACCTCCCATCCAGTGCTATCTTTTACGCCATTCAACCGGGCGTGAAGGTATGCACAGAAGACGTAAATTCATGTAGATAATTGGACACTTGGATGCCCGTAAAAAAGGTGCCTTCTTCTAGATCCCTAGAAAATTAATTAGAAATAATATTGGGATCAAAGTTGGATGGAAAATGATAAGTGTAGCCCGAGTCTGGCCATGTTTTTAAATGAGGTTGGTTGCCAAACTCGGGCGGGGTTGGTGGCAGGTCCGTAAGAAAGGAGTCGGGGAAGGAATGGTGGGGATTGAGGGAAGTAAGTGTGGAAGAATTAGGTGCATGAATAATGGGTGGGTTAGGTGGGGTATCAGGAATAAATTTGGGGTCAAGACAAGTTTCCAGATCACAGATTTCGCCGACCACTGATTCTGAATCAGAGTCCTCAAAAAAATTATGGTCGGTAAGGGTATCTATTAACATTGGCCCCTCCACTATATTGGAAATTTCAGTATCTGAGTCCTCAAAGAAGTTATCATCATGGAATCTCCTAGAGGATTTGAAAATATCTAAAGTGAGAGTTTGGCCTACACAAGTGATATCCATTTTTCCTGTGTGGCAATTGATATTTGCCTTTGCAGTGGCCAAACAAGAGCGTCCAAGGATTATTGGGGAGTCCAGTAATGATTCAGGTGCCTCAATGTCAAGAACCAGAAAGTCTGCAGGGAAGACACAATTCTGGACCTTGACTAAAACATCCTCGATAATCCCACGAGGTTTGATTGTAGATTGGCTGGCTAATTGCAAGGTAACCTCGATGGGTTTTAATTCACCGATCTGAAATTCTTCGAATAAACTTGTGGGAATAATATTAACTGAGGCACCAAGATCAAGGAGGGCGCGATTAAATGTAGTGTCATCAATAATTACAAAAATTAAAGGCACCCCCGGATCTTTCATCTTAGGAGGCAGCTTACTCTGTCCTAGATTTTTGGTCTACATTTTAGGAGTACAAATCTCCTTCAAAAATTTAGCATAGGCAGGTACATATTTGACGACATCTAGGAGAGGAATATTGATATGAACTTGCCCAAATAGCTCCCTGAGTTGTTCTGTAGTGGGCTCAGATTTCTTTTTTTTGTTGGTGGTGGGGTAGAGAGCTTGTGGGAAAGGGACACGAATCTTGTCTTGAGATTTTTGTATTTCTTTTTCTTCCTGATGGGGAGGTGGGGAGTCAATTTGCACAGGTATTTCACCAAGTTGGTGTGAAGGCCCGGGGTCAGTGGTGGTTTTCCCACTCCTCAAAGTAACTGCATGTGCAGTCGGATTATTAATTGGAGGAGGTTGGGGGGCCTGTGATTGCTGAATCCTGGGAGGCTGCTGAGGTGGTGGATTAGGAGGAGGCTGATTCGGATAGTGTGGAGTTCTGCCTGTATAATGGTTTCCTTGGTGATTAGGGTTGGGTATGGGTTGGGATGGAAGATGTCCTGCAGGTCTTTGCATGGGAGTAACCCCAATCTGATTGTTAAGATTTGTGATGGTACGGGTTACTTCCGTCATTTTTGTTTGCATATCCTGTAGGGTTCGCATCATCTGGGCATTGATGTCATGTTGGGATGGCTCAGGATGGAAGTTTGGATTCGACCCATACCCATTAAAATGATATGGTTGGGAGGAAACTTGATTATTCCAGGAGTAGTTCGGGTAATTTTTCCAATTGGAAGAATTTTTAAAGGGCTCCTGGATGGCAGAAATATTTCGAGTGGGGTTAAATCTGGATAGTTGTAATTCCCTAGTGAATCATGGGCAACCTCAGAATAATCAGCAGGAGTAGTGTTGAGATTGTGCAAATTTTCTCTTCGTGGAAAGTTAGGTTGGGTTAGATGTGGGTGTGGAGCTTGAGTTGATGTGGCCAGTCTTTCCTCAATTTTCGTTTGATTAATATGCATCTGGTCGAGTTTTTGAGCAATCAATTGAAGATCGTCTTGGGTGACAGGGATAGATTGAGTGCCTATTTCATGAACACCGAACTGCGGGTTTTGGGTTCTGCAAAATGTGTTCATGGAAGCTTGATTAAATGAGTTTTCACTCATTTCTTCGAACAGGTCATAGGCACTTTCTGCATCTTTATTTAAAAAGTTGCCGCCACACGAGGCATCGAAAAAATGTCGGATTTGATCTTCTAATCCATGATAGAAGATTTGCATGAGCTGCCATAAAGGAATCTCGTGCTGCGGACAACTTCATAAAAGATCTTGAAATCTTTCCCAAGAATCGTGGAAAGTCTCACCAGATCTTTAATGAAAGGTCGTAAAAGATCTTTGCAAGGAATTGGTACGACCTATGGGAAAGAATTTCTTGAGGAAGGCACTCTTGAGCTGAGGCCAAGTTGTGATGGGTCGACCAATGGTCCTAAACCAATAAGCGGCCTTATCTTTAAGAGATAATGGAAAAAGCCGCATCAGCCATATGTCTTCTTGCACATTTCGGGAACTGGCTGTCTGTGCAAGAAGAGTTAGCTCTTTAAGGTGGCTAAAAGGGTCTTCCCTAGGAAGGCCATGAAAGTGTTTAATTAGGTTCAGGACAGCAGGCTTGATCTCAAAGTCCCCCTCCGGTATGACCACCCTTGGTCGTTCCTCATAATAAGACGGATCATAGAAATCTTTTAGAGGAAAAACAGGCTACTGACGGGGTGGTGGGTTTGGCCTTGGATTGGCTAGGTTTTGGATGTTCCTAGTCAATGTTTGTTGATTGGAATTTAATTTATTAATCTGATCGGCCATCAATTTTAAAAGATCAGGTAGGGGGTCTTGATGTTGTGTGTGGGGCAACTCAAGATTAGGGAGTTCCAAGTGTGGGAAGTTAATGGTGGGTGGGTTTTGGTTGGAAGGGTTAGAATTAGGGTTAGTGGTGGGGTTAGATGTGGAAGTGGAAGGGTCAGTGGACCTATTTTATTGTGTTTCCATTTTTTCAGGAGAAGAAGATAGAAAAAGTGGTCTTTTTGCGTGGGGGGCGAAATCAAATGGTCCTTCCAAGTGCGGATTTTGAGACCGTCGCCCGTGCATAAAATGGAAGAACGGGAGGGGAGGAGAAGAGAAAGAGATGAAAGAAAGTGTGCAATTCAGACAAATAAAACTAGACCTAACTTACATGTGACTCCCTAATAATAACCTAAGACTTGGTCTATATAGGAAATAAGTAGTCAATAGTGAATACCCGTTCTATCAACAAATCTAGCCAAGTTGCTTAAGGGGAGGTCTGGGCCCAAACGTTTCCCAGGGAAAACCCCAGGTACTTGTACAAACCCGCACCTGGTCGTTTGACATAGCCCCTCAGCCTGAACACCAGATATAGATGACAGAATTGGTACTAACTAAGGAAAACTTAAGATCTAAATAACAAGCCTAAGTTGATAAAGCCTTAGGGGTCAAGTTGCTACAAGTTTTAATTAGGTCTAGGATGCTATAGTGCACACGGAATGTGGAGGGCGTTTATTGGGATGTTGCCCTGTTATTTTGATTTTTTTGTGTGTGCGCAGGAATTGGAGAGTGGCTCCAATGAAAATCAAGTTGTCACACAATTTTTTTTGTATTTTTGTCTTTTAGGATTTGATTTAATTAAATGTGTTTTAGGGTTTTTCTCTTTAAATTTTCAAACAAGTTTGAAATTTCATAATCAAAGGAAAGACAAGTTGTATTGGTGATGGTTAATTTCCTTTAATGTGAGCCTCTAAAAAGGAAGAAAGAAACCCTAAGCCAATTATCCCTAAGACACAAAGTTACTACCAATGAATTAATTTTTAGCTTTCTGAATTAAGTAGTGGTCCAAACAAGTCAAACAACACTACTATTTTGAATAAAATCAAACAAGGATTCCAAAAAAAAATTTTGTAAGATTTTAGGAATTTGTTTGATAATTGTTTTGAATTTTTAATTGTACTTGTGTCAAAGTCTAGAAATGATACCCGTGGGTATTATGGACTTTTCAGTATTACCACCGACCTCAGAAAATTCTTGTGATTTTATGTGATGTGTAAAATTTCACAACGATTCTAGCAAGCTAAATTTCACAAAATTGGATGAGTATAAAAATTTTAAAAATTCACAGACAGCAACAAATCAGGAAGATTAGAGGGTGTGACCCCTCTGCAATCCACGAATTTTCAAAAATTAAATACAAATCCAATTGATCTGAAATTTGGAACAGATGTTCCAAACTTAATTGGAAATCTCTGTATGAAATTTTATGATTTTTAGAGGCCTGTGGTGTTAGGAATCAATTTTTCAAGTCCGGACAGAAATCTGGACCCGAAAAACCAAACACCAATACTTGCAATGGAGTGGTGCTAAAGAAGCATTCAAGCAAACAATGGATTTTATATGGACACCACTCAACTTAATTAAATTGTTTGGGATCCTGAAAGCCACGTTTAATATGTTTTTGGTAGTTTTAATTAATTATGTGACCAGAAAGAGGAACCAACCTGAATTTCGCAGGAAGAAAAGGAACTTTGAGCTCTCGCTTCCAGATTCCCGCCTTCCAGCTGTAATTCCTGCACACATAAAAGAAAGAAAGAGAAGGGGATGAGATCCACTTCAAGCAAGAGAAAATTAATTAATGCAAAGCCGTGCCTCCTCAGCAACGAAGCCAAAAAGTGATAGCAGTTTCACGCAGTTTGTTAATTACGTCATTGTAAGGCGCAAAACCGATCAACTCTTAAATTTATATTCCTAGATAGGGGAGTATCTAGGGTCGTCCAAGGAGGCCAAATGTTTGCAATAGTGATTCTCTTTCTTGGAATAAATCTCAACTTTCTTTTTGGTATTTTTCAATATATCATTTTTTTCATTTTTCAATTAAGACAACATGCGAAATGGTGGCGGGAAGGCGATTTACACTTCAATTTAACTACTACTTCTAAGTGGCAAGTAGATCCTCTCCCTAAGCTCACTCTAGTTAAGTGGAGGTCTAGAATAATTAGGGAGAGGGAGTGGAAAATGCTAAAAAAAAAACAAAGCAAGTAGATATGCAAAATAGAAAATTGCAAAGAAGGTAACTTAGATTGATGAAAAGTGTTTTACAAAAAAGCCTAGTAGAGGAATGCTTCTACTACTAGAAAATTAAAATAAAGAAAAGCAAACACAAATCTTCTAGATAGATGGTGAAGAAGAGGGCTTCTTGTTCCAAGGTTGGTGGCTCCCAAGCTTGAAAAGAATCCTTCAACTCCTTCCTTGCAGTGCTCCGCCAAGGTGATGTCCTCCAAGGCAAGCCCTAAGGGGGCATGCCCTAAGCTTCTCTCCAAGGGTGGACGTCCACCCTAGGTCCTTCTCCCTTGCCTGGCCGTCCTCCTTGAAGTGGAAGAGTCCTCCACATTGGCGTGGCCCAAGTTGAAGAGAGTGGGGAGAAGAAGGCACCAAAAGGGCTGGTGATGTGCCCCTTTAATCTCCTTCTCTACTCCTTCTTCTTTGCCGTAGGTATAGGTGGATTAGGTAGTAAAATACACTAATGGAGGATGCCCCAAAATGGTGGTAGGTGGTAGGTTTTTATAGAATAGGAAAGGGGCTAAGGTGACCCTTGAAATGGAGGGCCAAGATGAAGAGATGGAGGTGGTTAAAGATCCCATGGCCAAGGTGAGTTGGCGCCACCTTAAGGGACACCAAGGGGGTGGTTATGGGTGTTGACACCCCTTGAAGTTGGCGCCAGAAAGGGTTCTAGAAGGTGGTCTAAGTTGGCACCAAGAAGGATTCTAGAAGGAGGGGTTGGTGGATGGCTAGGATGGCTTATGTGGGTCTGTGTGGGGTGGATTAAGGGCTGAAGGTTGGTGCCAATATAGAGGTGGTTAGGGGTAGTTTTTGGCACCAACTTAAGGTGTCTTTTGGTGGTGATAATGGGGTGAATGGATGGCTAGGAGGTGGCGCCAACTTGAGTAGGGTAGCTAGCTTAGGTAGGCTTAAGTTGGTGGAGCTAGCTAGGGTTGTCTTTGAAGGTGGTGGATGGTCAAGGAGCTGGTTGCTAGCTAAGCTAAGCTAAGCTAGCTTAGCTAATGGAGGAGTAGAGGAGAAGGTGTTGGAGCTAGGGTTTGGAGGGAGGAGCTGAGGAAGAGAAGTCAGGAGCTGAAACTGGAGCTGGCTACTGCTGAAGAGGCTGGCTTGGAGCTACTCTAGCTGGCTTAGCTTGCTAGTTCTTTGCTAGCTGCTAAGCCAAGCTAAGGTGAGCTGGCTTCTACCACAATGAGCTAAGGTGAGCTGGGTTTGGTTCTCCTGGGGAGGGTCAAGCTGGTTGAGGCAGCTAAGGTAGCCTAGCTCAACTAAGTTGAGCTAAGCTGAGTCCCCGGGAGCTGGACTTGAGCTTCCTGAGCTGGGATGAGTTCTTCTTCAGCTGGCTAGAGTTAAGTGGAGCTGGATGTAGCTGGATCTGAGCTGGGGTGAACTCCTATCAACTCAGCTGAGCTAGTTAGAGCTCCCTGTGGACTAGTGGGAGCTAAGATGAGCTAGACTCAGCTAAGTTGAGCTGGATCTGAGCTGACTTGGGCTAGGGTGAGCTAAGATGAACTCTCTTGAGCTGCTATTTAGCTGAGATTAGCTGAATGGAGCTGGGATGAGCTAACCCTAGTTCAAGTGAGCTAGGTTCCAGCTGCGGTGAGTTGGATCAAGCTGAGTTCCAGCTAGTTTGGGATTCTCCTTCACCATTTGCCTTCTTGAGTGCTAGGGTTTTAGGGATCTATATATCTGTACATCCCTAACACTCGCAAAAACATATTAAAAAGACAATAAAAAATGCAATGCATGCCTAACCTAATTTATGCCTAAATGCGGCCCAAAAAACCCGTTTACGGAGTAAAATCCTAAGAGATAGGTTTGTTTTAATGCATAAGAATGATGATAAACTGGTGTTTATCATTGGGCATCAAAGAGTAGGACCTTTTGACCAGGATGAAAGATCTTTCTAGATATGTGCTTGTCGTGAAAGGCTTTAACTCGCTCTTTGTAAATTCGTGAGTTCACATACGCATCATGGCGTAATTCATCGATCTCACTCATCTAAAGCTTTCTATGGGTTCCAGCCTTAGAAAGATCTAAGTTGCAATTATGCACTGCCCAATAGGCTTTATGCTCCAATTCGATGGGGAGGTGACATGCCTTCCTGTACACCAATATGAAGGGAGACATACCTAATTGGGTCTTGTGGGCAGTCCTATAAGCCCACAAAGCTTCTGGAAGCCAGGGCGACCAATCCTTCCTGTCAGGTCGAACAGTAACCTGGAGGATTTTCTTGATCTCCCTATTTGATAGCTCAGCTACACCATTAGTTTGGGGGTGGTAAGGAGTAGAGATTCGATGTGACACCCCATACTTGGTCATCAGTGACTTGAACTTAGTGTTTGTGAAATGTGTCCCTCCATCGAAAATTATTGCTCGTGGAATCCCAAACCTTGAGAAGTTGTTTTGATGAATGAATTTGATAACAACTTTGTGATCATTGGTTTTGGTCAGAATGGCTTCGATCCACATGGACACGTAGTCAACAGTGAGTAAGATGTATTCGAAGCCATCCGAGTAAGGAAGGGTCCCATAAAATCAATTCCCCAAAAGTCGAAAATCTCGCATACCAGAATCGGCTATAAAGGCATCATGTCTCGATGGCTCATGTTGCCCAAGGTCTGGCAACGAGTACATTCCTTATAGTGATTGTATGCATCCTTGAAAATTGTGGGCCAGTAAAAGCCACATTGGAGGACTTTTGATGCAGTTTTATGTCCTGAAAAATGTCCACCGCATGCCTGGTCATGGCAGAAAGAGAGTATGTCCTTGATTTCCGCTTCATTGACACATCGTCGAATTATTTGATCGGCACCAATGCAGAATAGATATGGGTCTTCCCAAAGGTAATACTTGGCATCGGAATGCAATTTGTCCTTCTTGGCTTCAGCCAATCAGATGGGATCTAATGTGATGCCAAGTAGTTTACTATGTTAAGAAACAATGGAAGCCTTGTATTGATAGTCAGGAGGTGCTCATCAGGAACATGTTCCATGATGGGTCAGGAAGGGTCAATGATCTCAGACGGAAGGCAGGACAAGTGATCAGCTACCACATTCTGTTTTCCTGCATTGTCGTGAATCTCAAGGTCAAATTCTTGCAACAGCAAGATCCAGCGGATTAGTCGAGGTTTTGCATCATTCTTTGCAAGGAGATGCCTCACAGCTGTGTGATCCGAGTAGATGATAACATGGGAACCCATGAGGTATGATCTGAATTTTTCTAGGGCAAATACTATGGCTAGCAGCTCTTTCTTAGTAACCGTGTAGTTACATTGATCCTCTTCAAGTGTTTTGCTAGCGTAGTAAATGACCACGAGTTTCCCGTCAATTTTCTGCCCCAAAATCGCTCCTATAGCAAAGTCAGATGCATCGCACATGATCTCAAAGGGTTGAGACCAATCAGGGGACTGTAGGATCGCCGCTTGGGTAACTCGATCACAAAGGAACTCAAATGCTTAAGTGCATTCCTTCGAGATTTCAAAAGGTCCATCCTTGGAGAGAAGAGTAGTCAGGGGGTGCGCGATTTTTGAAAAATCAGGGATAAATCGATGGTAAAAACCAACATGCCCTAGAAAAGATCAAATGTCCTTGATCGAGATAGGCATAGGGAGTTTTGAAATCAAGTTAACCTTGGCTCGATCGACTTGGATGCCTTTCTCCAAAATTAGATGTCCCAAGACAATTCCCTCAGGCACCATGAAATGGCTCTTTTCCCAGGAAAGAACCTGATCCACGTCAATGCACTGCCTGAGTATTTGGACCAAGTGCTAGAGGTAATCGTCAAATGATACTCCAAAAACTGAAAAGTCATCCATGAAGACTTCCAGATAATCACCTACCATATTGAGAATATGTCAAGCATGCACCACTGAAAAGTTGCAGGTGCATTGCAGAGATTGAACAGCATCCTTCGGAATGCGTACGTCACGAAGGGGCAGGTGAAAGTGGTCTTTTCTTGGTCCTTTGGATGAATTGCCACCTGGTTATAACCGGAGTACCCGTCAAGAAAGCAGAAGAACCTATTTCCTGCTAGTTTCTCGAGGATTTGATCAATAAATGATAGTGGGAAATGGTCCTTCTTCGTGGAGGAATTGAGTCTTCTGTAATCAATGTAGACTCTCCATGAGTTAGCTATTCGGGTCGGTATGCCCTCTCCAATTTCAGTCGTGGTGATGGTGAGTCTGGCCTTCTTAGGCACAACCTGGATTAGACTCACCCAGCGACTATCGAAGATTGGGTAGATGATCCCTGCATCTAACCAGTTGATGATCTCCTTTTTCATGACCTCCTGCAGATTAGGGTTTAAACGTCTCTGCATTTCTCGCGAAGGTCATGCACCCTCTTCGGTGTAGATTCGATGTGTGCAATAAGAGGGGCTTATGCCAGTCAAGTCATCGAGAGTCCATCCAATGGCTCTACGATGTTGCTTGAGAACAGTAACCAGACGGGATTCCTGGTCAGTGCGAGTCTAGAGTTGATAATCATAGGAAACATCTAATTGAAACCCCAAAAACATACTTCAGATGATCAGGAAGGGGCTTGAGTTCCAGGACGGGATTATCAGCAGTAGCGGGCGGTTCGAGGTGTGTATCAGGGACAAGGGTAGGAGTATGGGTGTATCTAGATCAGATTCAGGCTCATTTGTTTGCAGGTTTTGATCTTCTGGGAGTTAATTGGGGTTAATCAGGTTATCCTCGGTATGCGGTTCATCAACCATGGCTTTGACATCACAAATTTATTCTATAACACCACAATTAATCCCTTGTTGGGCCTTAAAGATGTCAATCTTTAGAGTTTGGTTCCCAAATTTTAATTCTATTTGGCCCTCCTCACAGTTTATGTTGGCCCTAGCAGTGGCCAGAAAAGATCTCCCTAGTATAATCAATGTATCGCTTGGGTTTTCAGGTGCATCCATATCTAGAACTATGAAATCAATTGGGAAGTAGAAATCCCGTATCCTAACAATGACATCCTCGAGCATTTATTTAGGTGACTTGATGGATCGATCAGCTAACTGCAATGTCACCTCTGTCGGTTTAATCTCGAACTCTTCAAGGTGGTCAAGGAGGGATGTAGGTATTAGGTTTATGGAGGCACCTAAGTCTAACAAGGCTCTGTCAAATTGGGTATCACCTATTTTACATGAAATCAGGGGAGTACCTGGGTCTTTAGCCTTGGGTGGGAGTTTACTCAATATTACAAAGCTGGCTTGCTCTGACAGTACGATCGGACTCCTACTTTTGGTTCGCAGCTTATGATTGTGTGTACACATGTCTTTCAGAAATCATGCATAAGCTAGTACGTGGCGGATTGCATCCATCAAGGGGATGTTTATCTGGACCTATTCAAAGAGCTTGACCAGATCCTCCTCAGGAGCCACAGGTTTGGTTATCCTCTTTCCCTTGGTCAAGGCCTTGGGAAATGGAACCTTGATTGGTTCCTCTAGAATAGGTCTAGGTTCTTGATCTGGGATAGGGGTATCCTAGATAACTATCTTAGGGCTTGGGTTACTACCAGGCTTGGAGTGGTTTGGATAATGTGGGTCTTGGATTGCTTTACCACTACGAGTTGTTACAGTGTTTAATCCTACTTGGTTTTGGTTTGGGTTTGGTAGGATGGGTGGCTGCTATTGAAATCCCACATAAGATGATGAAGCTTCCATCCCGTCATGTGATGTATTAGAAGGGGCCTGATAAATCATATGTGCGTGGCCTGAATTTGGGTTCATAACGCACCTCTGGGTCGGCACGTTATTTGGGTTTGGCAGAGGTTGCGAAGGAAGGGTGCCAGGTTGGCAGGAATTCGCCATTTGGGCAAGTTGATTGCGAACCTCTGTGATCTCATCCTTGTGTTGTTTCTGCATTGCTGCATTTGTCTTCTGAATGTCAGCCAGTGCTTGAAGGATAAGAGTCATTTGATCCTAGTTTGGCCCAGATTGATAGGTGGGGTTGGGCCGAGGCAGCTGATATGGACGAGGAGCTTGTGGACGGGGTTGATAAGGTGGTCATTGATTCTGAGAATTTCCCGTCCACTGGAAGTTGGGATGGTTCCGCCATCCAAGGTTGTAGATATTGGAGAATGGGTCATTCTAGATGGCGTTGAGGTCCTCGCAGGTTTGAGGAGCCTCAGGAAAATCAGAGTATGAGGGTTCAAACTTCCCCCTACTAGAATAGAGTGGATCAAAGGTTCCTTCGGTCTGAGAGTTAGATGGGGGTGGATACGGGTCCATCCCCTCAGAAGATTAGTGATAGATGTCTGCATAGTTTCCCTCAAGAGAGGTGACTGTGCAAATGAGTTCTACACGGAGGTGGCTTGCTGCAGATGCCGAGTCAGCTCGTCCACCTTCTTCTCTATGATAGAGACCTTGTCCAACTGACTGGCCATCAGTTCCAAGTCGATGGATGTGGACAGGACCTGTGTCTCATGTGCTCCCCTAAGATTCGTCAATGCGCGGGCATTCGTTTGGTCGAATAAGCGCATGGAGTCATTATTGATGGAGTTCTCACCGGTGGTCAGCTGAAGATGAGGGAGACAGAGGTGATTGGTGGCTGTTGAGGGGTGTTTTACGAAATTAAGTGATGAAAATGAAGCATAGAGAGAGATGAACTTACTGAGGGAGGTTAGACGAAGGGGGAAAGGTGGAGGATGAGTGGCGCGTAGGTGCCTTCGTCAGAGAAGAAAGCCCTGAGGTGAGGATGACGGCGACGAGGATGGGGTCGGAGAGGCATGCGCGGGTACGACGCATCGCAGAGGAGCAAGGAGGAAATGACTCTGCTACTAGTATGGTGGTAGAGCAACGAGAAGTGGGAGGAGGGATCGTCGGAGCTTGCAGGTAGTTGGCCGGAGATGAGGGAGGAAGAAATTAAGGGGGTATCCGCAACCAAAATAAGCTTAGAAGATGCGGCAAGGGCCAGGGGTCCTTTTATAGCTGCTGGTAGAAACCTTTGTGCTTGGAAGGCAAGCTTCCAAGTGCAAAGATCTCACCAGACATGGAAGGTGCGAATGATACCCAATCCTCTCGAGCGTTCGGACGACAGATTTGGTGTAAATCCGATCTTTGGATCCTATCCAGACGGTAGGGAATTCCTCAGAGAATCTCCCTTCCAAATCTGGGAGATCTCTGAGGATTCAGGGAGAAATCCTCTTCAAATCCCCGTTGGAGCAGGATTCCTCGGTTGTAATGGTGGAGGGACCTGAATGTAATAAGTGGCGAGGAAGATAGGGGGGTCTATGTAAGGATTTTCAAAAGCTAGGGTCCAGAATGTAATTGGGTGGACTATTTTGCAAAGTAGGTCAAGTGACCTTTCCATAGGCCCAAATTTTTGTACAAACCTAATTTGGACCTAAGGAATCCAATGGTGAAGTTAGATTTTAGGTCTGACTATGTTTGACTAGACGTTTTACACAAAAACCCAAATTAGGTCAAATAATGAGCTAGGACTCCTATCAAGGTCAAAATAGGTTCCAAAGGCCAATTTGAAGGTTTTAAACCATAGGGGATATTTTTTCATGAATTTTAGAGGGTTTGGTTGATTTTTATCCTAGCCAAAACCTTGTGAAATTAGGTGTGTTTATTTTAGGGTTATAAAATGTCATTTAACTCTTAAATCTCACAATAACCCTTTTCTAACTGAACCATCCTACTTTTCCTCTTATTAAGACCACTTCACCTATGTTTAGCCCATGAGAAATCCCATTGATGTACTGCAATGGTAACATTACAGTTTTACCCTTTATTTCATGTTTTCTTCCCAGAATAGTAATCCCTTAAATTAAGCCTTCCCTTAGGTTATGTAGGAGCTTTTGTTTACTTTCTCAGGTCAAAATGAGCTAGTTAGGGCTCATGATGAGGTTCTCATCACTAGGGTTAGCTCATCATAGCTCCACTCAGCTCATCTCAACTGAGTGGCAACTCAAGAGAGCTCATCTTAGCTCATCCTAGCTCAGGTCAGCTCACATTCAGCTCAACTTAGCTGAATCTAGCTCATCTTAGCTCCCATTAGGTCACAGGGAGCAATAGCTAGCTTAGCTTAGTTGATTTGAGTTCACCCCAGCTCAGGTTCAGCTACATCCAGCTCCACTCAACTCCATCCAGCTGAAGATGACTTCATTTCAGCTCAGGAGGCCCAAGTCCAGCTCCTGGGGACTCAGCTTATTTGAACTAAATTGAGCTAAACTACCTTAGCTGCCTCAACCAACTTGATCCTCCCTGGGAGCACCAGACCCATCTCACCTCAGCTCATTATGGTAGAAGCCAGATTACTTTAGCATGACTTAGCAGCTAGCAAAGAACTAACAAGCAAAGCCAACTAGAGTAGCTCCATGCCACCCTCTTCAGCAGCTACCAGCTCTAGTTCAAGCTCCAAACTTCTCCTCAGCTCCTCTCTTCAAACCCTAGCTCCCATTGTCTACTCCTCTACTCCATTACTAGCTAAGCTTAGCTATGCCCTAGCTCCCTTGGCATTTACCATCCTAAAGCGCCACCTAACTAGCTCCACCAACTGAGCCCACCTAAGACCACCTAAGCTACCTAAACCTCTACTCTATTTCGTCACCGAGATAGACACCTCTTAGCCCCTCAACTACACCCAAAAGGCACCTTGTTTTGGTGCCAAAGTAGCCTTCTAGAACCCTCCCTTTTGGTGCCAAAACAACCCCACATCATGGCCGTACACCTAACCCTACAACTTATCCTAGCCATCCACATACCCCCCTACTAGAACCCTAAGATGGCACCACCTAATAGCCTTCTAGAGAGCCCATTTTGGCACCAACTCTAAGGGGTACCACCACCCATAACTATCACCAAGATGACCCTTGGGTTGGCACCATTTATTCCTAGCCCTAGATCTCTAACCACCACCCAAAAGCCTATTCTAGCCCTCCAATAAAGGCCATGCCAACCACCCCCATCTCACTTTATAAAAACCCATAACCTACAGCCATTTTAATCATCCTCCATTAGCTCTAATTCTACCCTGTACCCACCATAATTCAAGGCTAAGGAAGAAGAAGAAGAGAAGAAGATTAAGGGGGCATCCTACCCACCCCCTTGGTGCCTTCTTCCCCTTTTTTCTTCTCCCTTGTGCCATGCCAAGGAGGAGGAGCACTCCCCCACTAGGAGGATGGCCAGGCAAGGAGGAGTAAGGGTGTTGCACGCCTACCTTTGAATGAGATCATTGAAGGTGGTAGCTTCCACCTTGGAGGACATTTTGGAGGAGCATCTCAAGAAAGTAGAAGAAGGAGTTGTCTTTTCAAGTCAAGGAGCTACTTGGCTTGGAGAAAGAAGCCCTCTTCTTCACCATTTTATTTAGAGGATTTGTGTTTTATTTTTCTTTTATTTTCAAGTAGAGTAGAAGCATTATTTCAAGGCAAGGAGTTGTTTCCTGCTCTCAACAAAATTCGTATTGCCATTATTTCAAAAACCCATACAAATTATTTATTTAAAAAGAGTAAAAAGAAAGGTGATTTCTATTTCCAAGCAAGAGACATTTTTTGCAAACATTTGACCTCCTTAGAGGATGTTAGATACTCCCCTTTCTAGGAATACAAATTTAAAAGTGTATGTGATTTTGCGTGTTGCAACGACTCTAAAAACCCTCAGTACAAATCACGTGATTTACCGCATCACTATGATTTTGGGACTGAGATAAGGTTATCCTCCTCTCCTTATCTTGATTATGTGCCATTCTCTTTCTTTTTGTCCTGTCTTTTGCTCTTTATTCCATGTTTTTTATTCTTCTCTCTGACCATCAACAATCTTCTCTACTTTACTTTATTTTGTGTCTGTGTCAAGGTCATCACCTGATCTTCTTATTGCCTGTAAACATGAATAAATAATCAAATAGTAGGATAATCTATCATTATTCTATGTACAACAAAACAAAGTAGTGCAAGACATGATATGTTGAATATGAATGTAATATGTACAATGTAGCTAGGTTTCTAGAATATTTAGGTTAATTAAGTCCTATGATTGTTGTGCAATCAGGATGGAGGAACTATCCAAACTTCTCTTAGAAGCAACCTAAATCTTCTTCCCTTCTGAACCAACACTTCCAAAATCCTCAACGCAAAGTCCAATCTTCTAATTTAGATGAGATGAAGGTGATGATTAAAACTATGCAAGAATCAAATCAAATGCTCTTTCAATTTCATTCTAAGATTACTGTTGACATACAATCCCAAATTGGTCATTTAATGGATGTTGTGAGAAGAGAAGATGGGAAATTGCTTAGTCAGCCTGAGGAAAATCCAAAAGGGAAGAATGTGGCTTTTTGGGAGCAGGCTTATGCTGTCACTGTCATATGAAGTGTGAAGGAAATCCATAAACCTAATGCTCCTCAATAACCACAGGAATCTAAGACTTTGGAGGGAAAGGAAGATTCTGAAGTTCATAAGATCCTTAGAGCCTCTCCCTTACCCTATGAGCCTAAGGCCCCTTTCCTTAAGAGGCCTAAAAATCCAAATAATGCAGGACCCTTCTATGATTAACAAAAGGCTAGGATGGATGAGATTTTGGAGACACTCAAGCAAGTTCATATCAACCTCCCTCTCCATGATGTTTTGAAGGAAATTCCATCGTATGCTAAGTTCCTTAAGAACTTGTGTTTGCAATATAGAAAATATAAGAGACAAGTCACTACTAAGGTTATTCTATGGGACCTTGTGAACTCAATAGTACAACATGGGATCCCACCCAAGATTAAGGACCTAAGAACCCCTTACACATCTCCATGATAATTGGTGATTAAAGAATAGATGTGGCACTACTTGATTTGGGTGTGGGAGTGAATATTTTAACAAGTTTTGTGTATGAATTACTTGGAGGAGGTGAGTTAAAACCTAGTCCTATGATCCTCCAAATAACTGATATATTGTTAAAGAGAGTAGGAGGTCTACTTGAGGATGTGTGTTATGACCTGAGCCCTTAACTAATGACTCGAGTTGCTTTTATCAAACACCCAAGATTTGGTCATCCAACACACAAACATAGAATAATAAAAGCATTTGCAATGCATCACATTACATAAAATATGAACAACAAGAAAAAATTGAATTGAAAGAGATATTAGAATATTCGTAGCCATCATAATTACTGACATAAAATTTAGGAGAACAAAATGAGTACCAAGAGAAACTAAGTATTGCATAATTGAAACAGAAAGAAAACATTAACTGAAAAGTACAATTATATCTACCAACTACAGTGCTATGCTCAAGTCAGCACTGTTAGCTCCCACAGTTGCAGAGTTCGATTGTAACTCTCTAAGACTTAAGAGTTCAGAAAAAGTTAGCAACACTGAGTAGAGTAGTTGAAATAATGGAAAGGGAATAAGGCTAAACAATAAATAAAAAGAAAAATGGGTACTATTCTCATTTGTTTAAATTTATCTTTTATTAATTTTCTTTATTTGTGCCTTGCCGCAATTCCAGTCATTATCAGTCAAAATCAGTTTCCTCAGAAGGTGCAAGGAGATTTGTTGTGATATCCTAGAGAATAAATTGCATACGATTTACCCCTTTGGCCGAGAGGGCAACCCATATCCACTCCATCATCCAGTTAACTGCCACGGGGTCCTAGATAATAAGGTGAACTAGTGATAATGGTTTATGTGATAAGCATGCGGGGAACTACCCCACACTGGCACATGGCTAGACCTTTCCACTGTAGGGTATGAGAACAAACAGCCCAACCTCTCGTAACAACAAAGCATACCGAACACCTTGCTACTCGGTTGGCCAAAACGACCTGTCAAATGAGTCACAGGGAGGCTAGCTCACTGATGTTGCAAATTCTCAACACTATTAATTAAGATTATTAATTAATTTTTCATTGTTAATTATAGTATAGGCACTCCTGCTGAAATGGGCAGTGAAATTATCCTCTGATGATGGGAAAATTTGGCAGGAATTGATCAAGGATGCTCATGGATCCTCGATTGTGCAGCTTTGGTCCACTGCACCCCAACACCCCTCTCCATTCTGGCATTCAGTCTGGAATGAGATACATGAAAATAAGACTAAATTCGATCCAGTTGTGGGTGATGGCAGGAACATCAAGTTTTGGACAGACTGTTAGTCAGACCAGTGAAGGTTGTGTGAGGCCTTCTCGAAGGCATTTTCATGGCAGCAAACAGCAGGAGCACCATCAGTGATTGCTGGGATGACAACTGCGGTAGATGGAACATTGCAGGTGCTGGATTGCACTATGGAGGGCACACACAGGTTGAATAGGAGCATCTGCTATCTGAAATTGACGCTATCCAGCCAGTGGGAGGGATAGACTCCTTCAGGTGGAAACTTGGCCTGTTCACCCCAGCCAAGGCATACAAAAATATGATATCTAATCTAACATTGATCAGTCAAGGGAAGATAGGGAATGTGCCATAATTTGGTTCTTGAAGATTCCGCTGAAGATCAAAATCTTCTTGTGGTTATGTAGGCACGATGGCCTGTTGACTGGTGATCTAAGAACAAGAAGGCTGGCTTGTCCCTCTCAAAATTGCCCATTATGCAACCTCCCATGAGATAGTAGGATACATTTATTTTCCTCTTGTCTTGTGATGGATCAAGTTTGGAGGAAAGTGTGCAGGGAAGCTCTCCCCACATGGGAAGAATTATGGAGAAGAATTCTGACGAAAGGGGAGTGGCAAGTGAAGATGGTTGGAGTAATGTGGTGTGTGTGTGGCGTGCTCGAAACGAGTGTATGTTCAAAGGGAGTTCTATTAATTTTTGGAATATGTGTTGGGAGTGTTGGAAAGTTGTAAAGGAGTGGAGTGACTCATTGTAATTTTTTTTAAAAAGGAAATTTGAATAAAATGTTCCTGATCTACTATTATCATCGATAGCATTCCTCACTTTCTCAAAAAAAAAAATTATAGTATAGGGCACAAGGTAACCTAACATTTATAGAAATACTTTTAACTGGTTGAGTCTAGGTCATTCGCAGGGAGGATCAATTCGTTAAATCAATCACCATTTTTTTCTAAATTAATCTTTATTCTTAATTACTTAAATTAACTATTACTCTACATAAGTTATTTGTACTTATTCAATACATACTTAAGATATATAAATACTAATTACTTAGTTTAATAGATACTGCATTACTTAATTAACTAAGGGTATTAGATTCTTAATTGCTAAGTTAATTACTACTTACTTATCTTGCTACTTTAAATTATGCTACTTATATTATTCTAATACTACTATTACTTAACTAATATAGCTTATATTACTCTATAATATAGATTACTACACTAATATTTAATTAATTAGGCTACGTACTTAATTAATGGCTTAATTAATAATTAATTACCTACAATATGTTAACCATGTGGATAATTACATCAAAATAGACAATATAAGGCAAACAATCATCCCATATTCAAGAATAAGAAAAAATAAATGATATTCATTTAACTAAAAAGAAATCATTAAAATATTATTTTAGAACAAGATATGAACATTCAATATTTATTTACAAGATAGGCACAATTCTAATTTAACATTTAGGCTCTTGTGCCTTATTTAACAGAATCAAGAGTGCTAGGCTATGATTTAGCTCTTTCATAGGCATATGTAATGCATGCGCCATGCATGCTCACACACACATGCTCATGTGCCTAGTGCTTGTGATGATTGATTGTCCCATGTGTGCCATTCACTTTATATGCTCGCTGCAGCTCCTCATTTTCCAATGTGGGAAAAAACAAGTCCCCTTTTCTTCTATGTTCACCATATCTCCAGCACCAGCTTTAGTCATAGATTGCCAGCACATAGAACTATAAATCAAATGTGTTAAGGCTTTATCAAAAGCCCTGAGGATCTACTTTTGATTGAAGGTTCAATTGGATTAAAGGATCACAATTAATCCTTCAAATCAAACTCTGAAAATGACCTGACACCATTATTGCACTGTTGTAGCTCAATAGGAGAGAACTTTAAATTAACTAAAAGTTCCTCTCTCTCTCGTGCCTAATGATTATACTCAGTATCTAAAACTTATCCGCTCTTAATTGTAAGGGATTTAGGATACAGGAAGGCTTAGGAATACTTGGAAAATTCAGAGCTTCTTGCTGAAGCTTAGAGCAACAGGGTTGGAGCTTTAAGTGGTCCAAACAATAGATTAGAACATCTAAAAATGTTTTAGGCAAGTACAGAACTTTGAAACTAATTGATCTGAGTTAGATTTAGATTGAAAATTCACGCAGAGCTTATTGAAACCCTCTAAAGTTCAAAATGGACCCAAACTAAGCAAGAGATGGAATTCACCTAAAACTTAGTCAAAACTCATTCAATTTAATCTAGATAATTTCAAGCTAATCCCTAAAACACAAATCAACTCTTAATTGTGTACTCAAAAACTTTGAGCTCTTGTTAAGGTTAGAGTTGACCAAATCAAGATTAAAAGTTGACTTTGAATTCTGGATTGATTCTAATCAAACTAAAGACCTAGATAGACTCAAAATGATCTTGGGAACTTACTAGGATCTAAAAGAGGTTAAAATGATCATTCTATCAAGCTTCTCAAAATAGTCGCCTGAGAATCAAATGGCACTTGATCGTTGGAACAGATGAAAGGTCTAACAACCTAACAGACGGTTGTTCTAAGCTTAGTGTGTCCTATTGATGCTTGTCAAACTCTTAATAAGATTGAAAGATGAAGAATTAGTTCTACGCAACCCTACTGAAGATGAAGAACATGAATGTTGAACTACAAGATAAAACCAATAAAACTTGAATTTAATGTGTGGAACATGATCGATAGGTCCTAACTAAGTGATTTGGAGTTTCTAGAAGTGATTCAAATAGTATTCATCAAAGATTGAATCACTGGAGCTCATCGGAGCTCTGGTGACAGTCTGATTTACTCATTAGAGGTGTAAGCTCCATGAAATAGCTTGAGACAAAGCTTAAAAGATGATTGAGGTCAATAGTAAGCTAAAAAACTCATCGATTTGATCATTAAAAAGTCCAATTAAACATTGGAACTTAAATTGACCAAGATTAACCTTGAGTTCGCATGAGCAATTGATTAGCTAGGCCTTCAATAAATTAGGGTGCATTGACCCCAAAGGTGATGTGATGGTGTGGAAGTGGATAAATAGGTGATAGGAACTCATCAGACCTCTATCATGGACAATGGAGGTCTGATGTTGATTGAAAATTAGGTGTTTTGCCTATGGTGACTAATAGAAGTGGAAAAAAGGTGGAAGGACATCGTGGAATGGTGGGGAGGTTACAAAAGTTGGTGATTTAATGAGTCGAAGGTCGGACATTGTCAGATTGATGTCGTCAGCGTCAAAGAAGGAGGTCAGGATAACGACATTTAAACTAACCTAAAAGCTATGCCTAAGAGCTAGAGCTACTTGACTAGACAAAAAGAGATGAGGGATGTCGGCTTTGGCACACTGGAATAGAGAAGAAATTAGAGGGTTGTAGGAGACATCTTCGGTGAAAAGAGAAAGCAATGATGAGGAGATGGGTGGTCCTAAGCCCTGTCATAGCACTGGAGGAAAAGAAGGGTTGAGAGAGGCGAGTGGCTTCGTTGGAGTAGCTCCGAGGGAGAGTTGAGAGGTCATCGAAGGAGGAGGAATAGCCTATTATTGATCTCATTTGTGGAAGAAAGTAGGTCTGGAGATCTATTTATAGGATCTAACAAAAGTCAAGGAGAGAAGAACCTGGCCATGATAGCATCTAGGTGCTAGGTAACCATTCACATTGTCTCTAATGACAGTGAGCATATACCACTACAAAATAGAATTTCAAGCTCACCTAAGCCCTTGTATGAGAAGAAGGTGGTGAATGGAGGTTTAATGGCCAAGGGAGAAGAGTTTCAAAGTAGGATAGATGGTCATTAGACGGTCTGGTCATTGGTCAATGATAGCTCAGAAATTCGTGCGAAAATATTTAGGGTTTCTGAAATGGGAAACTTGAGTCATCACTATCGCAAGAAAATTAAGCTATCAAATAAAATTTACTGAAACTCAAGTGAGTCTTAGGTTGAGCACAGGGAGGTGACGTTTGATTTAAAAAAATTCACAATTGTCTTTGGACATTTTTGAGTTTTATATATATTTTTTATATTTTTATCTAGCAAGAGATCATATCAGAATAATTCTAAGCTACTCTACTCTATTTGCAAAATAAAAGAGAGAGAGAAAGAGAGAGAGAGAGAATATCTGATATACTATGAATAGATGAATGTTTATTATATCTAGATAAAAGATTACAATAAAGAGAATAAAAGAGATAGGGGGTTGGGAAGAAATCTCTCAAAGTGGATGTCCGACGAGATGACTGTGCTTTGTGGTGGCCAGATGATGGAGGTGAGATGCGAAGCAACAAGGATGAGTTGCAGGAGTAATCTAGGTACAGGAAGGCTTAACCAAGCTATAGGAAAGGGAGGGAGATGATGGTGGTGATCTGCTACCTGAATGGAGGTGAGGGGACATCTCTGGAATCTCCTATGAAGGTGATGAGGAGAGGGTTGAATATTTGGTGGGATAGGAAATTGCTACATTAATAGGAGAATTCTTGGAGCTTGAGAGAGCTCGTAGGAGCTTGGAGGGCTCTTTGGAGCTTTGGGAAGGGAGGAGGAAGCAAAGGTAGGGATGCCTTGAGAATGGAGATGAAAGGGGTTTATATAGGTGTAGGGAGAGGCAAGGCTCAGCCAAATGCCTTCAATGTATGTGCATGGGACATGCATGTGTGTCCCATGCACGTGCATTGGTGTGCACCAGGAGAGCAGTAGTTGTGCACCATAGGGAGGAGTCTAAACTGTTTGATTAAGATCTCATTACTGTTGAGACATGCAGATCGTGCCTTAGTGATGTAGACACATCTATTTAGGATAAAATGCCTATTTATGCATGTTCTTAAGCCTATAGATGCATTCCATATTATAAATATTGCAAAGCATGCATCATTCTGCATTTAGATTAGTTTGTATAAATTATAGGTTAATTCGCATCCTTTTGTGGCCAAGAGAGAAGGAGAATTATTTCAAGGCCTTGGAATGATGATCCAACTGTACGGATCTGATTAAGACGACGATCAGAGTCCAACACCTCCGAAATCGCCTCGATCGGAGTCCCGTAGTATATTATGTAATTCAAGGAAGATGAAAGGCTAAGGAGCAAGGTGGCACCAATCCAAACCTCAGAATTTAAATCTAACCATGTTGATGGATCCAGATCAGTGATCACAGCCTAATGGCACAAACATCAATCCAATCTGACGTTTGTGGTGCCACCTAAAAGCAAAGAAGATGGACAACCATGATGGCACCACATGGCACCATCACAGTCGCCCAAGACTAGCCACAGCCACCGCTCATCCATAAAGAGCATCATCATGAGAAGATCTTGACCATTGGATTGGGATCCAACGGTTGAGAGCACCTAGCCATCACGTGCGTCCACACAACAATTTGCGCTTACAATGGAGTGGTTGAGAGCGGCGTTCTCAACCCATGAGCACCAGTTCGAGCTGCAGTGAGGGGACGAATCTAGTAGCAGTGGCATGCGATTGAAATTGGACCATACAATGGAGATCTTGCAGCAAAGAGGGTAGCGAGATGGCGCTTAGAGCAATGCAAGGGCGGTGATAATGCGTGAACGCATGCTGGATTATATGCGCGGTGTGAGCATGATCCGTGAGCACGATCTTCACGCGATCATGGCCATTCGTTTCCAATCCAATAGCCGTGGCTTCTCCAACCTCAACATTAGTAGTGCACGCACGCCGCACGCATGTAAGCGAGCACCAGTGGTGGTGCACATAGGCTGGCTACAGCGATGAATGAGCAGGTTCTACAATGACGTCTTGGATGTCACTAATTGCCCCATGCTCACTTTAGTCCCTTCTCCTCCACTATAGAATGGCTTATACCCCTCCATTCATCTTCATTTCTCCCCTTTCTCTCCCTCACCACCTCTAAGGCTTTAGAGAGAGCTTATCCCAAGCCTGGGATGCTCCTGTAGAGTAGAAATTAAATATTTTTTCCCTCTTCTCACCCCCGTTTGTGGAGAATCTTGTGGTCGTCCTCTGACCACCTTCTGGAAGAAGATCCTCGCCTCACCACTGTCCTACCCCATCCTCCTTCATTCGACATCGTTCTCCTTCCTCGAACTAACCACCGTCGTCCAGGCGCCGTCAGAGTGAGTCATCCTCCAAGCAGCCATCGAAGGGGATTCTTCTCAACTCATTCTATCTTTTATCCCTTTCTAGTGTAGTCTTATACTTTGATATTATTTGTAATAGACTCTTGTCATATATTGATAATTTTCTCTCTCTCTCTCCTTCTATCTTTTTTAGCAAGTTGATTAGCTAGATAAAGTTTTTGTCAATTTGATCTCTTGCCTTATAAAAATACCAAAAATATCGCAAAAGATAAAAACAGTAAAAGCAAATGAAAGCAAAGCGCGATTTTCAAAACCAAATGTTTGCCTCCCTGTATTCGACCCGAGGATCTCCTCGAGCTTCGGTAAATTTTATCTGGTAGTGGATTTCTACACACCACAACGATGGGTTTCCATAACTCAAAACTTTTCACGTGCGAAATTTTGCTCACCACTTAGCGCTTCTCAAATCATGCACGACAAGTACTTGAGATCGCGAGTAGAACGTGCAACAACCATTGGATGACTCACAGAGGGTGGAGATCTTGCATGAGCACTTCCCTTTGATCATGCACAGGCACATTGGATGGTGCGTGATCGCACTTGAGGACATCTGCAATGCCATATAGCCGAATCTAGACTAGTGTCAAGGTTGCTGATTGTGCACCTTCTCATGCCTCATCGCACGCCCGGGAGATGTCGATGCTTCTCGACTGCTCGATCGCGATTGAGCGATCGAATTTTAATCCATGGGCATTGAGAAAGGAGTGTGGGGAGTTTCAAACCCACGCCTCTTGTTTAAGATGCACGCGACTAACCACTGCGCCAAGGGTGTGGCTGTGTCGCAAGTATCACTTGTCTACAACTAGTGTTGAATCCACCATGGCTGTTGGATCGTGGATCCAACGACCCAAATTCCATGAGGAATGCGCCTTTGGAAGTGTGAGGGCTTGTGTTGAAGCTCTTCTTTGCCGTTGGATGAAAATCAAATGATTGAAATTGATTGCTCGGATGAAGAGGAAGGGTTGTGAGCATTGCTGGGGGCTTTAGATGCCCATGATGCTGCCACATGGCGCCATCATGGCCGTTCATCTTCAATTGCTCGTATGTGATGCTATGGATGTCGGATTGGGTCGATTTGCACATCGTTGGGTTGCAATCGTCGACTCGAATCTTTCTGTATGGTTGGATTCTTCGTTTAAGGATGGATTCACATGACCTTGCCCATTGCCATTTGATCTTTCTCGGATTGTATATGATGCTACGGAGGTCTAATCAGGGTGATTTCAGAGGCATTAGTCATCGATCGTCGCCCTGATTAGATCTGTATGGCTAGATCTCCAATCCGAGGTACAAAAATGTATTGCCTTCTCCCCTAGTTATTAAAATAAGAGAAATAATTTACAATTTATACAATCTATTCTAAATGCATGATAATGAGTGTTATGTAATATTTATAATGCTGGATGCTTCTATGACGCTAGGAATATGCATAAATAGGCAATTTAGGCTACGTAGATGTGTCGGCATCACATCCTGATGCCTATCTTTTGCTAGTCCTTAGCAAAACTAAACTAAATGCTATGTATAAAGAGAATTAGGATTTGATTACTTAGGAAACAGTTATTTATCAACAATAGGAAGTTTCAACTAAGGATTTGAAGTAGTAAGACTCAACAGCGCTTGAGTGCCTGCCAAAATGCAAATCGCCCACGTCCTCACCTTATTTCATAAAAAGAGAAGAAATATTTTTTTTCTTTTTATTCTTTTATAATTTTTTTGGACCTTTTGAGTTTAGAGTTTTGGGGCAACTTTCTACAGCTACCCAACCCACCTAAGACTCATGAAGACTCCAAGTTCTAAGCATCTCTATGTGTGAGGTGATTGACTCACTAAACGACAAGCGAAATGGACCTTAGGTTTCTATAAACTCTAGGTGACCCTAAAGTAAGTTTCTATCTAAAGGTTTATCTACCCAATCAGTAGCTTTCTTTCGACTTTATATTTTGTGGGGTCAACACAATGGGGAATCCAATGTATATCTCCCTAGTTTATTTTACTTTCCCTCTTCTTCCTAAGTGTTAGGAATTATTTGGGCATTTTGTGAGCTAGTCTCATGTGGTGAAGTATGGCTTATTCTTTTTTATTCTCCTTTTCCTATTTTTCATTTTTTTTCTTTTCTTTTTCTATATTTTTTTATTCCTTTTCTTTTTTTCAGCAGGTGACTTCTTTGATCTAAGATTTAACTATAGGAAATGGCCAAAGAGATTAGGTAGTGTGGTTGGGCTCTAGACACCCGGCTATGAGAGGTTACCCATAGCAATGTGCCAGCCATACCACCCTAGTATGTTTATTAGCTACATAATTTTCATTAAGACTGCCTGAGTAGTGAGTCAGTGCAAAATGTGTGTAGATGCTTAGACTATAAGTCCCCTTAATCAGAGGGTGGGTTGATAAGTCGTATACTTATCACCCTAACTTATTTAACCAAATTAAAAATGAATTGTAAAAATGACGAGGACTCGAGAAATAGGTCCACATTTTAGTGGACACCTAGGTTAATTAAGCCCATAGTCCTGAAGAGTCTAAGTGTTCAGGTCCTACTGTATCATTTCCTAAAGTTGAAAAACTCATAATGCCTAAGTTCTCTTTTCCTAATTGTCAATTTTTTTGCACTTTTTGATTTTTATTTATTATTTTTTTATAAGGAAAATAAATTCTATAGAATACAGAGCTGACAAAATAATTTAGAGATAAATATATCCACCCCCCATGCCTAGCTAATGCAATGTCCATACATTACAAAGGAATGAAACAGAGGCAAAATAGAAAGGATAGCACCTGAATTCCATGATGATTCTGATAAGCTTTGAATGGAATATAAACAGGTGCTGAATTTAGTACCTTCAGCTAGGCACATTCCTTAGATGAGGTTGCAAAAGTAGAGTTTTTGAGCCCCAAGATATGGGTCTCGGAGGGTAGGAGTAGGCTTGCCAAAGAGATGATCAATGAAAGTGGCAAGCTGATGGTGTAGGGAGAGCCCAAATGGTCACCAATACGTCTAAATCAATACAGAGGAGGTTTGGGTGGGTGTAGGATTTATGCAATGGTTGGGCATAAAAGGACTTTGAGGCTTTTATGAGGAGTTGTGGGTTTGTAATATATATATTTTTTTGAAACAAAAAGGAAAGCTATCGTCTTACGATAGCAATCCGGGAAGGTATATTATATAATCAAGTAAGAGGAATTACAATCCAGATCCCCAAGTATGTATGAGGGACCAGCACTCTCTTACAATTTGTTCACAACACACCAGTCTCTCCTGAAAAAGCCTTGCATTTCTCGCCTTCCACACACACCAGAGAGTGACAGCCATGCGCACATGTGGCCTCTCTCTCACCACAAACCCATGCCAAATGGAATCCCATGTTGGTAATGGCTCCTGGCAAGTCCTCCAAACAACATCAGTGACCAGGCAAGAGGAGAAAATGTGATTAATGTTGTCAGTGTGCATCCCACATAAGTGACATTCATGAAGAGCAGCTCCCATCCTTTTGTGTTGTAGATCACCTATTATCAAGCCCTCTCTCCTACACAGCCAAAGAAATATTTGTACTTTAAGGGGGATCTTCAAAAGCCAAATTTTCTTGTCAATGAAATCATAGCTCCACCCACTGCCATTTTCCATGATTCTGTTGTAACCACAATGTACAGTGTAAAGTGATGAGTCCATTTTAATGGACTAATATTAAGCCTAAGTACCTTTAATCGTACCTTGTAGGAGTGTTAATAATTAGAATTAAGTTGTAGAAGAATTGTACGCATCATGATTTAGGTTTGTAACATTCTATAACTTAATATGTAATGATTTTATTGTTTTTATGTGCAGGTATTATATTCAGAAAGAGCAAGGGTTGGGGAGCAAATTTCCCCAACAATCGAAGGAACTTTTCCCTTTCCTCTGACCGTCTCCTCCAATGCCTACCGGCCAAAAATAGAAAAGGGATTTGCAAATCCCTTGATTTGCGCACGTGAAGAGAGAGAAGAGTTAAAAAGAGAGGAAGCAGAGTGGACTGCAGGAATCTTCCCGCCCCTTGCGGGGAAAGGCTCTATCATCTCCACCGCTCCTTCTCTAGCACATGCACTGTGTTCGCAGGCGCACACCGCTCCACCTTGCGCACTAGCAGGCATGTGCCATCTCCAACCGGCCTTGCAGCCACTGCACCTGCCTTCACCGCGCGCACAGAACCCACGCAACAGCAGGCGTCCGCACGCCACCAAGCTTGCAGGCCACCTCCTGCTCACAGCGCCATCTGCAGACGCCGCACCCCATCACCAGTAGCGCCTAAGGGATCTGGCGCACACCGCTCCACCTCCAGCCACGCCCGCAGGCGCTCCCAACCGCACGTCCACTGCAAGCACACCACCCTGCAGAGCGCCATCACGCCACCCCTGCCCGCGTGCCTTTCTCCCATCTCCTGTGCCCCCCTGCTGTAGGCACCCATGCCACCCCTGCCTGCGCACCTCTCCCACGCCGCAACCTCCAGCGGGACCTGCAGCCATTAGACATGCCTCACCGCAGTGCTAGCATGCCCATCTGCTGACCGCCAAGCTCCCCCGCTCCACAAGCAGGCATGCGTCACACCCATAGGAACCACCTGCAGACTGCTCGGCCGCGCCTGCAGGTGTGCACCGCACCCGCAAGCGCGCGCAAGCCACCGTGCGGCTGCAGCAGCCTACGTCTCCTCCAACAGGTCGGTGCTCCGGCCACCTCCATCGGCCGCCGTCGGCCACCTCCAGCCGTCGTCGACCACCTCCGGCCACGCAGCTGCCACCATTGCGTAGCTCTCGTCAAGCCACACCTCCCTGCCGACTCTCGCGGCCAACCATGCGCGGCCGCATACATGAGGAGGAGAGAGGAGAAATCCTCTGTTTTTCCCTCTATTAAAAATTACATTCAATGCCATTATCAAATTTATATTAATATTTTATTCTGGCCACATTGTACTGATGCACTCAGATTTTCTTGAAATTATTTAATTTCTGTTATGTGCATGTTTCTATCTTGAATTTCAAATTAGAATTGCATGAAAGTTGAATTCACATGATAAGCCAGTACACATGCATCTTACACATATTTTTGGGGCTTAATTTTTGACGTGAAAATTGCATAAACACTCTTGAACTTTTAAAGAAATTGCAAACTTCATTTCAAACAACATTTTCCTCGCGTTAAAGTTGCAGAAGAGTTTGCAAACTGTGCATTCCTTGACTCGTGAATTTATTAGGCTAATTCCTCCCTGTGGAGATGACCTAACTCTTCATGGTTAGTTTTGAAAATTTAAATGTTTTGAAAAGCGATTTTCTACCACGCGATTAAATACGACACATCATTTTGTGATAAAGTTTTCAATGAAAACGAAGATCGCTCTTTCAAATGGTGCCGTTGCCGGGAAGGAAAAATGCCTATTAATTTTTTGGGAATTTTATGTTATTTTTATGCTATTTTAAATACTTTTCTGAATTATTAACTGTGGATTTTCTTCTGTGCAAAAACACGCGGCGAATGTGACGGGCACATACGGCGGAGACGATCTTTTTGGTGGACCTTGAAGCCACCTGGAGGACGACAATAGGAACACGTGGGCCTTGATCCCACACACATAGGCTTATCGAGAATCCTATTTCTGATTTAGGAGTTAGATTTAGTTAGATGGACATTAAAATTTAAATTCTATCTTTTGGACCCTTGTTGGGTATTTTTGGGAATGTGTCCTTAGTGCCACTTTATTTCTTATCTCTCTTGTATGCGGGAGTGTATTTTCAGGAGTGTGTTCCCATTTATTTAGATTATAGGATTATTTACACTATTTGAACTGAACTTCGATTAGTTAATTAGATTAATTCTGTTTGTTTATTATATAAAAAAAAAATTGTAACTGCCTGCCAGAAGGTGCATATCTGTAGGACGACCATCTAGGACTGAATGAGCAGCATCTAGTTTATTTTTATTACATTGCATTCATTACTACACGAAGAAAGCTAGAGTAAGGTACGTCTTCTCTTGAGCATTAATTACTTGTCATGCATATGCATTGAACCTAAATCTAAGACAACTAAAGTGCTTGAATCAAATTAATTCAGTGGTCACTTTAAAAAAAATTGGGACTGTTAAGAGGTTGGACTTTAAAATCTGTGACTGAAAGTTGTGTGCAAAAGGATCCTATTTGCGAAATTTCAGAAAATTAAAACACGATCGTATGCTTGCACACTTGAGACACTGTGCACCTCATACATAAGGTCACTAGATAAATTTCTACCTCTGCTCTTTTGCACCACAAGGGAAGTTAGTCGGAAATCAACAAGCCTATCCACCAAGTTACTTCGGTTCCTCGTGTGTGGGCTTGATTCGAGACTTCCATCCCTTGTGAGTAGGTTATAGGCACCAGCGAAGGTTGGCCTAGGAAGCGTAATTTTTACAAAACTTGTTTGGCCACCAACTAAACATATAACTCTAAGACCTGCAATCTACTAAAAACAGATCACGTTGAATTTGCGTTTGCTGTGACAATAGAACTCTTTAGGAAGTTTTCTGCTGAATCCTAAGAAAGTTAAAATTGTTTTGCTTAAAGAAATGGATTACTCTTACTCCTATCATTCAGATTATCAGAGCCAATACTTCCCATCTTTTAATCAGGATCCCATGCTCTGAGGGTATCCATCCTTTGATGGGTGCATTGATAATTTATGGGATCATTCTCATTCTTACCCGGGGAGTACTGGCTTGATAACTCCCACTTTTGAGCAGAGCCTAGGAGCGGGATTTTCCAATCCTGAAATCCCTACTTCCATGCAAACACCCAACCCTCCAACCCTTCATGATTTTCCGTATCGAGGTTGGACCAATACCCCTAGGCAACCATAGCCTGAAATTGACTATCCTCCCCAACCTGATAATAGTAGCCTCTCCTCTTTTATGATAGAAATGCAAAAACAGCAAAAGGAAATAATGGAATCAATGGGAGAGATGTTGAGGAATAGTCAATAGTTAAATGAAGAAATAAGACAACTTAGCTACACGATTCCCAATAATCCTGATCCCTACCCAATAAACCATGATCATGAAAATAATTCTGAGGAACCTAATGACAATAGGGATCCAATTTTAGGTAGATATCACTTAGACTCTCCCAATGAGACACGGCCACTATAGGATAATGATCATAGTGATTATCCACTTGAATTATATTGCAATCAAAAGCAAGGGAAGATGGTCTCTCTTGAGGACCTTGACCCCAATGAAGATATTCTCCTTACCCGTACCAACCCAGGTCAAGGTTGTATTATTCCTATCACTTCCCCTCTTGATTATTTGGTGGAATCCCATTCTACTCTTAGTGAGCCTACTCCTAACCCTCCACTTAGAGAATCAACACCTACCATTCAATATTCTAAGGATTCAAATGCACCTAATGAAGTTGACCCTAAGGGAATAGAGGATGGTCAATTCTGGTCTCAGGATATGAAGAGTCTAATTCAGAGGATGAGGATGCCCCAATAAAGGAACGTGGATTGAAAATCTGGAGTGAATCACAGGAGAATTATTTATAATTTGAGGATTTACCTCCAGAGGGTAGAAATAATATGATTAAATCCAGATTCCTCCTTTCTTTTGAGAGTCATCCTCCATCAAAACAGGAGTTGATATTAGAGGACAAACAAAATAATGAAAAGTTTATGGCAGACTCTCGGGAACAAAACACATCAATTCAAGATTCATACCCTGAGAAGAATGACGAATTCAATGATATAGGCTTCATTCAAAATATTAAGATTGATCCTCCTTTAGAAATAATTGAGGATACTGATCCAACTCCTAATGAATCACATATACACCCCGATAAATATTTTAGTGAACCAAACGAATCTGGGGATGAGCTGAATGATAATGATTCTTACATTTTGACCCTGCCATCAAAAAGTTGTAATTTGAAGTCTACTCTTGATTCAAATATGACTCCGATCATTAATGCTAGGCAGGATAACTTGAAGTTGTCTACTACTGTTACGGAGTGTACACAATCCGAATCATTGTTGGAATTGGACCTAACACCAACTAAGCCCACATTGGACTTAACCATTACCTTCCAACACTACAAACAACCCTTATACTCCTTAACCAATCCATGGCTCAGATCTCTACTCATGTACATTCTTTCTGGAGAATATATCAGGCCACTACATCCTAAAGTAGAATGGCGAGTGTGGATTGATGCTTGTACTTTTACTCTCTCCATTCAAGGGTTTGAACTAATTATGTGTATATCTTTGAAAACCCATCCTGCTCTAGAGGATCCTTGTTATCCTCCACTTAGTCTGTTTCGGGAGGTCCCTTTTCATATTCTGTTTATTATTCTTAGACCTCCCAAGGTAGCCAATGAGATTTTCTATTTTCATTTCTTCTGGCGAACATTTGGAATTACATTGCATCATCAGCTCGCCAACATCTGTGGTTACCTATTTTCTAGGCATGCACTGTTACGAATATTTTTAGGGCCTAACTTTGTTTGTTTGGAACCAGACTTATAGGTTCCTTCTTAGTTTGGCTGCTGACAGAAAATGCAGCGCTTGTTGGGAGGCAACCCAACAAACTGTGTCAGGTGATATTTTTCTTTTCTCCACCTATTTTAATTTTACAATGGGGACATTGTAGGATTTAGGCATGGGGGAGTGCATTTGCATTTTAAGAAATATTTATGCATTTAGGTTAGTATAAAAAAAAAAATTGAGCTGAATGGGTTAGTCCCTAGCAAAATACTTTTGTTATTGGAGGTTCTTCTTCTGGAATTATTTCTTAAGTTTAGAATCCAGTACATTTATTTCACGTGCACGTAGATTTGGTAATGGATCCTTGAGGAAAACCAATGAGCATTTGTAAGTCTACTGAACCCTTGGACAGTTCATAGGGAGTCAGGCATACTATCTTCTAATAGATCTACCTCATATTTGTGAGAAGAAAGTAGAGAGATTACTGATGTGCTAAGTCTAGTACAAGGACTCTTAAGTTTTGGATAATTAGATGATGATACTTTAGAGTTAGGCATAGTTTTCACTCTCTGTTCCTGTGTGCATATTTTGTGTGAATTCCTGAGAGTCACCAAATAAGGCAGATACACAGAGATTGAGTCTTAATAAAGCTATAACTATGGTGGATGGTCACGACCGTCCTTCATAGAGTCCTCGGCTGAAGGAGGGTAATAATGTCAAAGGTTAGAAATAAACATGTCCTATCCATTCATTCCCAGTGCTGAGAATAGGCACCTCCACCAAATAAGCTACACAACTTCCTCTTGACCATCATCATCCCTAATAATGCCTCGTAAATAAAAGTCCATATTATGTTGTGTTGATTGAAAAACAAACAAAAACAAGAAGAAAAAAATAAAAGAAGGAAAAGAGAAAAGAAGTAGAAAAAGAAGAAATAAAAAGAAGAAAAAGAAGAAATAGTTATATTACAAAAAAAAAAGTCCAAGTTTATGATGTAACACTGTTTCTGAGGCAGCAGAACACCTATTGCGTTCCACCAAATATGACCCATACCTACCATCTAGTATTTCTGATCACCTGAATACTGGTTGAGAACTCTAACTTAGTTATGGAGTTATTAGGACTTTAATTGAAGTGTGGATGCCATGTGAGGCCACCAAATAGTGAGTACAATTTCTAAATCTGGCGAGATTTGTGATCTTAGAAAGAAAGAAAAGAGAGAGTGCCCAGGAACATCAAGAGAGCACAATTGTGTAGCCTCTCTCAGAGTTGCCTTGTCTAATAGTCTAGAGAGCTAGAGTCTGCAGTACTAGACTATATGTAGCACCAGTTGAGTGTGTACCACCAAATACAAATCCATTCAACTTGATATCTCCTACCTAAGCCAAACGCCAGGGTCAAATTACAGATTATCGTCTGCCTGATCCCCGAGGGAAGTAGTTGCCTATCTCGACAGAAATTTTTGCCAAGGGTGATTTACGAACTCCTAATGCGAGTCGACTCTTTCACTTGGATTTGTTACCTAGGCTATTGATAGCGAAATACGCGTGATTTGTAAAAGCAGTTTTTTAACGTCGTTGTAACACGCGAATCCGCTTTCGCTTTTAAAATTTATATCCTAGATAGGGGAGTATCTAGGGTCGTCCAAGGAGGCAAAAATTGCAATAATGATTCCCTTGCTTGGAATACAATCTCAACTTTCTTTTTAATATTTTTCAATATGTAATTTTTTTGTATTTTGAAAAGACGAGGGCAAACGGCAGATTGTAGCGAAAAGAACTAACACCTACAAATGATTAAAAATCTAAAAGATAGAAATATCTTCTTCCTAAGCTCACTCTAGGCAAGTGTAGGCCTAGGGTAATTAGGAAGAAGAGGTGAAATAAGTGCTAGAACCAAAACAAACAACTGCAATAAAAAGCTTAAAAGAAGGCAATTTTTGATTGAGTGGAATGAGTGTTCTTTGCAAGGACAAGTAGAGGAAAGCTTCTACTAGAATTGAACAATTTAAAAGCAAGAAAAGAAACACAAATCCTCTTGTAACAATGGTGAAGAAGGTTGTCTTCTTGCTCCAAGCCTATCTGCTCCTTGGCTTGAAAAGAGGGCCTCCTTCTTCTCCTTCCTTGAGAGCTCCTCCAAGGTGGAAGCTACCACCTTTAATGCTCTCTCCAAAGGGGTGGGCGTACACCACCCTTAAAACTCCTCCAAGGTGGCGTGACCACCTTCAAGATCTCCTCCAAGATCTTCCTTGCCTGGCTTCTCCTTTGGCTGGCGTGACCCAAGAGAGAAGGGAAGAGGGGAAGGCACCAAGGGGACAGAATATCCCCTTAATCTTCTTCTTCTTCTTCTCTCTTGGACGTGGGATTCTTGGTGGAATATGAGAGTGAAATGGCTAGCCAAGGATGGCTTGAATGGTGGTGGGTAGTGGTCTTTTTATAGGGTAGGATGGGGGGTTAAGGTACCCCTTGAAATGGAGGGCTAGGATGGAAGGATGAGGGTGGTTGGTGATCCTATGGCTAGGGTTAGTTGGCGCCACCCCAAGGGGTGTTAAAGGGGGTGGTTATGGTGGTGTTGGTGTCCTTTGGTGGTGGAGAGACACCCCCATGTTGGCGCCAACATGGGGTCTTCTAGAAGGAGGGTTAGGTGGATGGTGGAGATGGATTCAAGGAGGATTGTGTGGTGGAGATGAGGGGGGGATTTTGGAGGGAAAAGTGGCGCCATTAAGGGGTGGTTATGGGTAGTTTTTGGCGCCAATTTTAGGTGTCTTTTGGAGGTGGTGGGTAGGTTAGGTTGGTGCCAAGTAGGTTAGCTTATGTGGAGCTTAGGTGGAGCTAGTTGGGTAGAGTTGGTAGGTGGGTTTTTGGGGTGGTACAAGCCAAGGAAGTTGGAGCATAGCTAAGCTAAGCTAAGCTAAGCTAGCTTAGCTAATGGAGGAGTAGAGGAGAAGGTGTTGGAACTAGGGTTTGGAGGAGGGAACTGAGGAGAAGAAGTCTGGAGCTGGAGCTGGAGCTGGCTGCTGCTGAAGAGGTTGGCATGGGGCTACTCTAGCTGGCTTAGCTTGCTAGTTCTTTGCTAGTTGCTAAGCCAAGCTAAAGTGAGCTAGCTTCTACCAAAATGAGCTAAGGTGAGCTAGGTCTGGTGCTATCGGGGAGAATCAAGCTGGTTGAGGCAGCTAAGGTAGCTTAGCTCAACTGAGATGAGCTAAGCTGAATCCCCGGGAGCTGGACTTGAGCTTCCTGAGCTGAGATGAATTCTTCTTCAGCTGGCTGGAGTTGAGGGGAGCTGGATGTAGCTGGATCTGAGCTGGGGTGAACTCCTGTCAACTCAGCTGAGCTAGCTAGAGCTCCCTGTGAACTAGTGGGAGCTGAGGTGAGCTAGACTCAGCTAAGTTGAGCTGGATCTGAGCTGACTTGAGCTAGGGTGAGCTAAGGTGAACTCTCTTGAGCTGCCATCCAGCTGAGATTAGCTGAATGGAGCTGGGATGAGCTAACCCTAGTTCAAGTAAGCTAGGTTCCAGCTATGGTGAGCTGGATCAAGCTGGGTTCCAACTAGTCTGGGCTTCTCCTTCACCAATTGCCTTCTTGAGTGCTAGGGTTTTAGGGATCTGTGAATCTGTACATCCTTAACACTCACAAAAACACATTAAAACAACAATAAAAAATGCAATGCATGCCTATCCTAATTTATGCCTAAATGCAGCCCAAAAACCCATTTGCGGAGTAAAATCCTAAGAGCTAGGTTAGTTTTAAAGCATAAAAATGATGATAAACTGGTGTTTATCAGCTATCAGCACTTCACATTTGTCTGGATTTCTAAAGTTTTGAAGTAAGATCAAAATAAATCTTTTGATTACTTCTATTATTTTTCATTTTTGCTAGGGACTAGCAAATCTTAGGCAAGGGGGTATTTGATGAGTCCATTTTAATGGATTAATATTAAGCCTAAGTACCTTTAATCGTACCTTGTAGGTGTGTTAATAATTACAATTAAGTTGTAGAAGAATTGTACGCATCATGATTTACGTTTATAACATTCTATAACTTAATATGTAATGATTTTATTATTTTTATGTGTAGGTATTATATTCAGAAAAAGCAAGGGTTGGGGAGCAAATTTCCCCAACAACCGGAGGAACTTTTCCCTTTCCTCTGGCCATCTCCTCCAACGCCCACCGGCCAAAAATAGAAAAGGGATTTGCAAATCCCTTGATTGGCACACGTGGAGAGAGAGAAGAGTTAAAAAGAGAGGAGGCAGCGTGGACTGCAGGAATCTTCCCCCCTTGCGGGGAAAGGCTCTATCTTCTCCACCTCTCCTTCTCCACCGCATGCACTGTGTCCACAGGCGGACACCGCTCCACCTTGCACGCCTGCAAGCGTGTGCCATCTCTAGCCGGCCTTACAGCCACCGTACCCGCCTTTACCGCGCGCACAGAACCCACGCAACAGCAGGCGCCCGCACGCCACCAAGCCTGCAAGCCGCCTCCTGCTCACAGCGCCATCTGCAGATGCTACACCCCATCACCAGCAGCACGTAAGGGATCTGGCGCACACCGCTCCACCAACAGTCGCGCCCGCAAGTGCTCCCAACCACGTGTCCACTGTAGGTGCTCCTCCCTGTAGAGCGCCATCACGCCACCCCTGCCTACATGCCTTTCCCGTGCCACAACCTCCAGCAGGACTTGCAGGTGTTAGACACGCCTCATCGCAGTGCCAGCATAGCCATCTGCTGGTCGCCAAGCTCCCCCGCTCCACAGGCAAGCGCGCGCCGCACCCACAGTTGCCACCTGCGGACTGCTCACCCGTGCCTCCAGGTGCGCACCGCACCCGCAAGCGCGTACAAGCCACCGTGCAGCTGCAGCAACCTCCATCTCCTCCAACAAGCCGGCGCTTCGACCACCTCCGTCGGCCGCCGTCAACCACCTCCGGCCATGTCACTGCCACCATTGCGTAGCTCTCGTCAAGTCGCACCTCCCTATCGACTCTCGTGGCCAACCATGCACGACCGCATATGCGAGGAGGAGAGAGGAGAAATCCTCTATTTTTCCCTCTATTAAAAATTACATTCAATGCCATTGTCAAGTTTACATTAATATTTTATTCTGGCCACATTGTACTGATGCACTCAGATTTTCTTGAAATTATTAATTTCTGTTATGTGCATGTTTCTATCTTGAATTTCAAATTAGAATTGCATGAAAGTTGAATTCACATGATAAGCCAGTACACATGCATCTTACACATGTTTTTGGGGCTTAATTTCTAACATGAAAATTGCATAAACACTCCTGAACTTTTAAAGAAATTGCAAACTTCATTTAAAACAACATTTTCCTCACATTAAAGTTGCAAAAGAGTTTACGAACTGTGCATTCCTTGACTCGTGAATTTATTAGGGTAATTCCTCCCTATGGAGATGACCTAACTCTTCATGGTTAGTTTTGAAAATTTAAATGTTTTGAAAAGCAATTTTCTACCATGCGATTAAATACAATGACACATCATTTTATGATAAAGTTTTCAACGAAAATGGAGATCGCTCTTTCATAAAGTCCATCCCAGATATAGTTATCCTCCACTCCATGTCTTGGCCTAAAGCTTTAAAGATCAAAGATCAGATTCCTCCTTTCATCCCACAGCCTGGTGCCCCTTCTGGTGGAGTCTTCTTCATTCAGTATCCAGCTACAACTACTGCTAGACTAGAAGTTGCTAACTATCCCCTCCTTATCAGAGGCTGCTGCAAAAGCCCTTGGGTAAATCTCCTTCAGAACACCCAACTGGGACCATCCTTCATTCCAGAAGCTGAAGGTCCTTCCATCCCCAAGAGCCAACTGCAGCAGATGCATGTTATCAACCAATGCTTTGATCACTGAATTCCAAAAGGGCGAGGGTCTGCTAGGCTGCAGTCTATTGAGTACACAGTTTGAAGAGCCATAGCTGTCCCTGATCAAGTCAGTACAAGGCTTCAACTCTCCTTGCAAGAATTTAATTGCCCACTTAAGCAATAAGGCATCATTGAACTATTTCAGTGATTTAATCCCAAGCCCTCCCCTGTCCTTTGGCTGGTAGATCTGCTCCCACTTCAGTGGCTGCATAAATCTATCCTCATGTTTGGACCCCCTCCAAAAGAACCTCTTCCTCAATACATCCAGCCGCACATGTACTCTAGAATTCTTTTGTTCATAATTAAACTAAGGGTTTGTAATATACTCGCACGTGTGTACTTTAGAATGCTTATGTTCATAATTAAACCAAGCTTCCTAAGATTTTCTTCCTGAATTTCAATTTCATTCTCAATATATGGGTGCTTGATCCAACCATTTTTCTCTTCATCTTTTCTACCCATAATTTGAACCTCAAACTCTAAAAATTCAGGATAAGAGCCTTGTTGGGTTTCTAAATGATCAGGTGAATCTTCCAACACTCTTTTAATTTCAAGAATATTTTCCTTATAAGTAAAATCCTCATCCTGGTATGCCACAGTTTGTTGCACATCACTATTATCCCCAATTATTCCTCTAACCCGTGATTTTCATTCCAAGTTTGGGTTGAGTTGGCTATTAGGGGGTTCTCTATTGTGTGTATGGCCATCACCTCCTCTATTCTGCAGAGCTCCTTAATCAAATAACACTTAATTTTATTCTTCTTTAATGCCTCAAAAATATTAAATCGATTCATTTTATTCCCGGAAGCAATCTCTACATCTCCTGATTCACAATCAATCCTTGCCTTTGTGGTGGCTAAGAAATGTCTTCCCAAAATGATTGGGGTGTGGTTGAGCTATTTTGGTGCTTCCATGTCAAGGATGATGAAATCAACAAGATAATTAAATTATTGACCTTGACTAAAACATCTTCCAAAAGACTCCTCGATTTTGTAATTGATTTATCAGCAAATTGTAAGGTTATATCAGACATTTCTGGTGGCCTAGCCCAGTTTCCTATAAAGTGTAGTAGGGATCATGATGTGAACACCATCATGAGCCCTAACTAGCTCATTTTAACTTAGAAAAGAGAATAAAAGCTCCTACATAACCTAGAGAAGGGCCTAATTCAGGAAATAACTATTATGAGAAGAAAACATGAAACAAAGGGTAAAACTGTAATTTTTCCATTGCAGTACATCAACGGGATTTCCGAGGGGATAAACATAGGTTAAATGGTCTTAATAATATAAAAAGTGAGTTGGTTCAATTAGAAATGGGTTCATGTGCAATCTAAGAATTAAATGACTTTTTGTAACCCTAAAAGAGACTTACTTAATTCAACAAGGTTATGGTAAGGATAAAAATCAACTAAACCCTCTAAAATTCATGGAAAAATATCCTCTAGGATTTAGAACCTTCAATTTGGCCTTTGAAACCTGTTTTGACCTAAATAGGAGTCCTAGTTAATTATTTACCCTAATTTGGGTTTTTATCTAAAATGTCCAATCAAACGTGGTCAAACCTAAAATCCAACTTCATCATTAGATTCCTTAGGTCCAAATTAGGTTTATACCGAAATTTTGACCTAAGTGGGGGTCACCTTGACCTACTTTGGAAAATAGTCCACCTAATTACATTTTGACCCCTAGCTTTTGAAAACCATTGAGCAGACCCCCTTATCTTCCTCGCCACTCTTTGCAATTAGGTCCCTCTACCATTACAGCGGAGGAGTCCTACTCCAGCGAGGATTTGAGGAGGATTTCTCCCTGATTCCTCAGAGATTCCCAAGATCTGATTCGCACCTAATCTCTCATGCGAATGCTTGAGAGACATGGGTATCCTTCGCACATTCCTACTTTGGCGAGGATTCTTGTGCTTGGAAGCTTGCCTTCCAAGCACAAGAGCCTATGCCAGTACCTATAAAATGACCCCCTAATCCGGTCGCTTAGATCCAGCTTAGTTTGGCCAGAGAACCACCTCCAACTTCGTCTCTTCTCCTCCAGCTAGACATCCAGCAGGCTCCGACGACATCTCCTCCTCCTTCTCGTCGCTCTGCCACAATACTAGTGGTAGAGATATCTTCACCTCCTTCCCCCATGTCGTGCCATACTTGCACACGCGCCAAAAGCCTCTTTGTCATCGCCGTTCTCCCTCCACTGGAACCTTCTTCTCCGACATTGGCAGGTACGCGCCAACCGCTCTCCTGTCCCCCTTCATCCGTTAACTAGGTTAGAACTTCTCCCCTCTCTCCTCTCTTTATTTCCCCCTTCTTTATTTCTATTTTCAACACCTCGACACCAGAGACCACCACCATCTTCTCCACCTCCGGCAGACCACCGGCGAAGGCACAACCGTCGCTCCACTCATCCACACGCCTCGCCACCTACCTTAGAACCTCCGCCATCACCCATTGATCATCATCCGTGCCTTCATTGACCACCACACACACCCCACACTCCCACCGAACACACGCACTTTCACAGTCATAGTCTGACCTAGGCAAGCATGCCTAGGCCGTTATGCACCACGCCACCCACCGAACACATGCACTTTCCGTTATGCACCCACCACCCCCATCATCTGTGACACGGCGAAGCTACCCAAGTGCTTTAATAGGACTGCGAGGTCGTATTGTTGATTTGCAAGTTCACCCCTTTTCCGCCATTGGTGCACAAGCAAAGCTTGCTCGCAATCTTGCTCCAAGTCGCATCACTCCAGGCAGAAGAGTGCCAGGTGCAAGGAAGGATTCCATAACTCTTTCGCACCTAGCAATTGAAGGCTACATCTATCTCAGCTGCAGCAATTGCATGGGCATCCTTCCTGTGTGCGTGCGAAGAAGCGGGTGGGACTTTAGTGCCACCACGGAAACGTTGGGCGCAGGTGAGTTGTTTATATTGATTTTGTGTTTCTACCTTGTCGACTCAGATCACGGGGTGAGGTCCCCTCGCCCACTCACCCACCTCGTCCGTGACCGACGCTCCGCAGACTTAGCTTGCCTGACCCATTTACCTAGCACTCCTCGTGCACCACCCACACCGGTGCGTCTGGACCTGGGTGCGCGTAACCCGACCCAAATACCTGATTGGCTAGCTCTGGGAGAGCGAACCTAAGAGAGAATAGAGAGAGTGTACACAAGGGAGGGTAGGGGCAGGTTTTGGAGTCATGTGTGTAGGGAAAGGAAGAGAGGAGGTTGAAGCTGCAGCCAGAGAGAAGAAGGAAGAAGCAAAGGGCTGAAGGCAGAAGCTGAGGAAGCTAAGGAAGAAAAGCAAAGAAGGTAGAAGCAAAGAAGGAAGAAGAAGGCACTGTAGCAGAGAAGGTGCGGTTGAAGAAGAAAGAGGAAGTTGCAAGAGAAGTTAGGGAAAGAAGAGCCAAAGACAAAGGAAAGAAGAAGGAAGCATAAGGCAGCAAGGAAGAAGAAGCCAAGGCCAAAGAAGAAGGAAGGAGAAATCAAGGTAGAAGAAGACAATGAAGGAGAAAGGCATTATTGCAAGAGACGTCAGAGAAAAGAAGAAAGGACTAAAGCTAAAGAAGAGAAGCCAAGAAGAAAGAAAGAAAGAAGAAAAGAAGAAGCTGAAGAGAGAGAGACAAGAGAAGGAGAATCAAACTTCTTATTCTATTCCTCTCAAATTTCTCTTTTATTGCTACATTTTAGTATTCATAAACTCCTGCAGTATATTTTGAATTAGATTTTGAGTAAATTTAAGTGTTCAAATTGCATTTATTGAGATTAGTGAATAAATTCCATTTGCTCCTTATGTTCGACCTCGGGCTCAACATTCGAGTAATAAAAATTCTTATTTGTTTACAAGTCAATTTCAACTATACTACGACGCAACATCATTTATCTTTTAAACATCGATCGCCTTCTGCTATGTAAACATTTTGGCACCGTTGTCGGGGAGCAACGTGCAATTTATCACTTGTCTCTACATTATTTTTTATTATATTTGAACACTAACTTGCCCTATTTGTTTTGCTGTGATCATGCAAAGTATTTCACGAGGAAATTTCCCATGCAAATAAACCACTCTAAGCTAGGTAAATTCTCATGTCTACCCTAAATCCATCTCCTAATCCTTGAAATACAAAAGGAAGCAATCAAAATAGGAATTGCTTGCCTTCTCTTTATAGTAATTATCACTTAAATGGCTAAGTTTCTAGATTTTGCGAAATTTTTTCAAATCTTACTGAAGTTGAAGTGATATTTAGATCCTACCCCACAATTTCCTATGCCTAGTAGAGATCACGCTTAATTTCTAAATCTCCATGGACTACACACTTCTTGTTTTAAGTCCAAAGAGAACTTTTTTGAAAAGAAAAAAGGATTGGAAATAGAACCAAATTAGGGTTTCTACAGTAGGGTTTTTGAGTGCTAGTTCACACATGCTTACAAAAAAAGAAACAAACCCACCCACTTCAGTGTGCTACCCAAGCCCTTGATTGAAAAGATTTAAGCAAGAGAAACCCTAAAATTACTTGAATCTTAGAAACCTTGGACCTAATAAACCTCAGAGTCAAATCAATGTGATTTATAGGTCTTGACCTAGAATCATTCTGCCATCTTTCAGGTAGGTCAGGTGAAGTTGACCCCTTGGGTCAACTAACCTCCAAATTAGGTCACAACACCAAAACATCTAAAGTTCAAGTGGAACCCTAAGCACCTTTTGATCTTAAAAGTGGTAGACTTAAGAGGTTAAGGTCCCCATTCTGGTTTACCTGGAATCTTAGTGACAAGAGAGGTCGGGTGGGGGAAACCATGTAACCAGTGGGAACGCTCTACCATGTAAGGGTCTTTGCGGGACTCTCCCTCTCTGATTGCCCATGTAATTCTCAGGTGGATGGCTTTTCCAATCCAGGGGTATCATCCTTCCCAAACCTCCGTAGTCATCCAAACATCTTTTGGGTGCCAGGATTGGGTCAAAAACACCTCCAATCCCTCGTCTCTTCTCTTTAGAGCACACACATAGATTTTCAAGTGGGACACTTTATTCAGAATTAATCGCTTCACAACTTGATTTTACATCTTGATCCAAACTCTGATTCTACATCTTGATTCCACCATTTGATCCAAACATGCAGCCAAATTACTTAGGACTACCATTCAAGAAACCTGAACACAGAGATCCATGAGAGATAGGATGATTGAGGATGCCGTTAAATTCTATGAAATTGAATATAATCCCTCAACACCAATAGAAGACATTCAGGTTAACGTACCAACAACCACAACCTTCATCATAAACTGTGCCCAAGTATTACTGACAGAAGCCACAAATGGATCAACCCGAGACATTCTCATAACAGGATACATTAAGATAGAAAAGTTACACAATTTTGAATACCTTCAATGCATGACAAATCCTATACTATGGGAACAACACCAAGATGATCTTGAAAAATGAGAAGAGATGATGAGATTATTGAAACAAATTATCGATCAACAATACCTGCACATACCCCAAACAGATGATGAACCATCTTGGAACAATATCAAGGATCAAGTCGATTTCCCAGATCTTAGGTTTGAGTCACAGAGTGGTTGTGGATTCCCTACCCAGATAGAATACAACATGCCTAATATTGAGTTAGGTTGGGAAGTTCCACTTGTAGGAGAACACAATTTAGAGCCAACCCTAGACCATGGATCACCAAGCCTACAATTCCAAAACTCCTGCAATGATGAGATTAGCACTGAACCTCTCGAGGGTGTATATCCCGCCCCTTATTCTGATAAGGTGACCCTCGAAGGTAATTTAGACCTAGATCCTAGTGATTCGACCCACATCCTAAGCCTAGAATCTGGATCTAAAACGTCTTAGGAAGATTACAAGGCTCCGCAAAACACAAATGAAAGTTTCAATGAAGAGTATGATTCTGCGCCTCTATTTGATGAATATCCCTCTCCAACATCCTCAGAGAATTAGATCGATTTTTCGGAAGTCACGCTCATTTACGATACAGAAACCGAGGAGTTGGACGTGTGGGATTTTAATTGGGTCATTCCTACAAGCCTAGAACTTGAGCCTAGACCAAATAAGGACACATTTTTAAGCTCAGAATTTACATAGAGGACAGACCCCAGTCAAGCTGTTGAATCCACATCATGTGATTAATTCTATGGTGGAACTCTGGACTCGAATCTCATTCAGAATGTGATTTTCGCAATATCTCCAACGATTTTGAATCTGACCATGATTTCAAAGAAACTCTACTTCCTAAATTCAAACAACCAATCTACGACCTCAGCTTACAAGATTCATTCTCCAACTCCGACTCTGAGGTCCCGGTTCTCGAGATCACTGATTTAAGTTTAGGTTCCAATGACATGGAATCATTTATTTTCAATCCTCAGGAATCAAAACCAGAAAATACTAAGAGTGACTGCAACCCAGAATTCAAATCTTTTCTCAACTCAGATTTCCCTCATCCTATAGACACTCTTCAGGCATTCACCTTTGACTTTGAAAGCTACTATCAGGACTCTCTACATGAAACCACCTGTAACTTCTTTCTAGAAGGGCCCTCATACACAATTCTCATAGAAGGCACCTCTTCCAAATATACAAAACTAATCAAAACCTGTTTTCAACCCCGACCGGTAATCGGACTCAATTTCTATTCTGATTCTCCTCTCACTGAGCCGATTGTAGATGATTCAACTCCACATCTATCCCAGGTATCAAACATTGATCAGATGGAAAAACATGCTCCATCATTCTCTGATCACCCTTGTAGGGTTTCCGCATCATTCACTGATTATTTTTCGGATCCCTACTCTGACTGGGCTGATTCAACTCAGCCAAAACCCGAGTTTACACTTCCACATCCATTCGAGCCGCATAGCATATGGTAGGTTCCACATCTGTTGATCTACATTTATCAATCCACCAGATTAATAGGGTTTAGGCTGCATCATCAGCCTGTTAATCTCAACAAGCACCTGGTTGGACCAACCAAGCTCTTAATCAAGGTGCTTGTTCTGCGAAACTCTGTTGATTTGACCACTCCCTCTCTATCCCATTTCCCACTCGGCTGAAGGTGTTGAATTTAGCGCTTAACGTGAGGCAACCCGTCATTCCAAAAACCCGAGATCCATTTGATTATTCGTCTGTACTTCACGTCTACTGCACCCTGAGTTCAGCCTTAGACAAGTCGATCCCACCTCTGGTACATGTACCAGAGCTTGAAATCATCTGCATCAGTCATTCCTTACCCATTCACCCACCCGATATATCTTGTTTTAAGTCCCTGGATCCAATACTGTTTCACACCCTCCGTTTACAATGAGGACATTGCAAAACTTAGGCATGGGGTGGTGGTAAAGTGCATACATACAGAAACCAAGAAAAGTCAGAAGGATTCTCACAAAAAAATTCACATATGTCAAAAATACCAAAAAAATAGAAATTATGAAAAAGAACAAAAAAATGGTGGGAAGAAAATTTTGAAGTCACATAAACATGAGGAGGAAAAGAGCAAAATGCCAAAAAGGAGCACAAAATGAAAAAGAAAAAGTGATAGTCATTAGTAAGAGATTAAGGGATTAACCGAAGCTCTAGACCTTATCAAGGAAAAGAATAAAGAAAAAAGTGCTAAATAAGACACAAAGAGATTAGTGGGAATGCTAATCTTAGGCCTTTTGGGCTAGACTCTTAGGCTTAAAAATTCAAGTATCCACTAAGATATGGATAATCCTCCAAGGGTTGGGGAAAATGTGAAGTTTAAGTATTAGGTCTAAGGCTTAGGGAGTATTCGACCTCGTTATCTGACCTTCGATTTGCGGAACTTGGTAACCTAAGCAGTCCAATCCACAAACAGTCTGGTTCAGTGCACATAACCATCAAAATCACGCAAAAGCATTTAAATATGCTGAAAAAAAGTTGCCTAGATTAGGAGCGGCCGATCAACAAAAGTTGATTTGGATGATTTCCCGGTGCGGAGAGGTGGGAAATTCCCCTCGAAGATGCGTAACAACATATCGTCTCCTCGATGCTTGTCTCCTAGGCTATTTACATATCCTACCACGGGCACGTAAGCACTCTACTGGTTCAGATACCATGGGTGGCATTACCACGAAATGTTGATTGCCAGGGTCTGGATTTGGCTACAGAACACTAATGGGTGGGATTATCTCGAAATCTCGAAAGCCAGGGTTCTGGGGGTTGCCATGGGCGATGTTATCACGAAGCATCGATTGCTAGGGACCTTTGAGGATTGATGATGGGGACGAGGAATCCGATACAGACCATGTTGAGAAGCCAATCCGAAGCTAAAAATAAAAGCAAAAGAGAGAGAAAACTCTCCAAACAAATAAATCCGCTATCTCTCTCTTACAGAAATGCACTGCAAACTGAACATTGGCTAAAATATGTCTCAAGCACCTGTGATTTAACCGCGGAGTCCAACGAATCCTAGGATAGTTCCTACAGGCCTTAAAAGCCTTTGTAGAGGACTGAGGCTAAAGCTAGTCAAGTCCAGATCTTGGTTGGTACTTGAGTACCTCTAGGCCTACTGTTAGCATTCTGACCTAGTCACACAGGAAAAAGAAAAATCACTTATCATAACTGGTGAAAGAAACCCGTGGTCTAGAACAGAAGTTAAAACCTTGAAATTTTGCTAAGGGACTAGCAAAAGCTAGGCATGTGTGTATGATGGGAACACCATCATGAGCCCTAACTAGCTCATTTTAACCTAGAAAAGAGAACAAAAGCTCCTACATAACCTAGAGAAGGGCCTAATTCAAGGAATAAATGTACTAAGAAGAAAACATGAAACAAAGTGTAAAACTGTAATTTTACCATTGCAGTACATGAATGGAATTTCTCAGGGGCTAAACATAGGTCAAATGATCTTAATAAGATAAAAAGTTAGTTGGTTCAATCAGAAATGGGTTCATGTGCAATCTAAGAATTAAATGATTTCCTGTAACCATAAAATAGACTCACATAATTCAACAAGGTTATGGTCAGGATTAAAATCAACTAAACCCTCTAAAATTCATGGAAAAATATCCCCTAGGGTTTATAACCTTGATTGCACAGCAATGATAGGTCTTAATTGACCTAGATTAAGCTAGGACTTAGCATAAGTTAGGGTTATTCATGCATGCATATGCATTATCTGCATCTTTATTATGCATAAAATAATGTTATAATGTGCTGATTAAGTGCATTATGTCGATTGCAGGGAATAAGCTGATCAGGAGCTTGATCTGAAGTTGGATCAGGAATAATGAGAGTTGCATCAGAGCTGGAGCAGAAGGCTTAGATTAGATGTAGGATTAATAATGTAAGGGAGCTAAAGGTTTGCTATGCTATTAAGTAGGAATAAAGTAGTAAAATGTGAAGAGCGTAGGTCCATCCTAGCCCTAGGATAGCCTAGAGACTTCCCCAAGCCTTAGCTACCCTTAGATTAGGTCACAACAACCTAGGAAGCCCAAAAACCCTAGTTCCAACCCTTATTTGGATGTCCAGATAAGTTATAGGATGTCTAGGACCCTTAGCCATCTCCCGCACACTTCAAACCCATTTCTGCAGTGTTATTGGACATCCGGACACTTTGTCAGATGTCCAATTTCTGCAGAATATAAACAAAACCCAAAATCCCTCTTGACCCTGATTGGACGTCTGACACTATTATTAGATGTCTAATACTACTCCCAAATTCCTGTTTTGAGATTTAACCCTTGATCTTGGATCTCTAGGTCCCTATACCCAATTCCAACCCCATAGGAACCTAAATTAAGGTGCCCTAACCCTAGTACATCACCTCTAGACCTCCCTAAGGACCTAATTAGGTCCTCACTAAACCTAATTGACTTGGATCTTAGTCAATTTCATCAACCTATTCAATTGGACTCATTGAGTCCAACTGAGCCCTGATCTCAGCATACACTATCCAATTAGACTCAGTGAGAGGCCAATTGACCTAGACCTAAATTAATTGAGTTTTTTTCCTCTCAATTAAGTTTCCACACACCTAATTAAGCTTGTATTAAGTTTAATTGCACTTTACCTTAGTGAATTAGGGTTTATAACCCTAATTTAAGACATACCTTGACCTAAACCCACTAGAACCTAACCTAATCAACCTAGCCACCTAAGTTTCAATCCATACACACCCACACACACCATCCACATGAAAATACCTAGCCTAGAGTTCTCTAGAACTCTCTACCATGTGTGGTTGCCTTGGTTGCCAAAATTAGCAACCAAGAGCCATTAAATTTTTAGATCCACATTTGGTGGATCTAAAAACCACCATCCATCCTCTCTCTCTCACTCTCCCATGATCTCCCACCTCTCAATAGAATTCCATAATTCTCTAGAGAGCTTCCCTTAGGTCTATAAAAAGACCTAAGGGGTGGCCATTTGCACCCATTCACATCCCTTGTCAAATTCACTCCATTGGTGCCATTCACGCCTACTTCCACTTAGCTAGCTACTCCACCTCCACGAGCTCACTACCATCACCATGGAGGACGTCTTGTCGGGATGCTAGATCACTCCTCCCTCTCTCCAAGGGTTGGCCTAAGCTACATTGGTTGCGCCTCATTCTCCTCCCGACCACTCCAAGGCCATCGGGGACCACCCCTATACGCCCTCTATTCTGCTAGATTTAGTTTATGCTCTCCATGATTTTTATTGCTTTTATTACTACTTAGTAGTGTAGTCTTAACTTCTCCCCCAATGATGCATGCGAAATCCCCCCATTTATTCTTGTATGAAGTCATTTTCTGGTAGATAGATTTAAATTCCAAGCATTTCTGTACAAGCTTTCATCTATAGTTTTTGTTGCAAACAACTCTCCCACTGAATGAATAAAAATACTTTTATATATATATATGTCGCCATGTTGTGAAATCACAATGAGCTTATTGCTTGCTATTATCATTTGCGTGATTAATGTTGCCTGTTTCTAACTCCTAATATTCTTACAACTAAGCATGTCGTACCTAAATACAAAATAATCATGAACCGGCATGCGATTCTAAACAAAGTAGAGCGGTAAAAGATCGAAGTCGAAAGTAAAACAAACGCCTCCCAGTGACGAATGACCGGGACTCAAGTCTCATAATTTTTACAAAGCAATATCTTTGTTGGATCGTACTTCGTTACTATACTACGACACTTTTTTCTATAAAAAATACGATCTACAACTTCCCAACAAATGGCACCGTTGTCGGGGAGGCAACGTCATTTTCCATGATTTCGATCTTTGAAACTATAACTGACAAATTTCTCTCTACTTTGTTTTTAATGTGCAAGAAAAATGGAAGAAAAATGGGATCTGCACACACAACGAGCGCGGAAAACAAATCCATGTGCACATCATCTCATTTTTAGATTAGATTTACTTTTTGCAATTCCCTTGAAAAATTCATTGTGAGAAAAAAAGATTTTACTCATTTTCGTGTAAAAAAAGAAAAAAATTTTCAAAAAAAAATCTAGATTAGGTTTCCTTTTTGAATCTTAGGTTAGTTCAAAAATGAAAAGAAAAGATATTTTCTTTGATTCATTTGAAAAATTATTTTTGAGAAAAAAAAAATCTTTTTTGGTGGAAAGCTTAGATTTCAATTCAAACCTCTTTAAAGAGCTTTTCCACCATCTTCTGATTTTCGACCAGATTTTAAGCTTGATTTAAAAATTCGATTGCCAAAAAATGAGCAAGCGAAAAATTATGAAATTCAAGTTAAACCTTCATTTTCAAACGACCTTTAAACGCCACTATTATTTCAAAAAAATTATAAGCATACAATTTTTAAAAATTTGTGAAGTGCACAAGGGTCAGGCTGACCCAGATTCAAAATTTTTCAAAACTCAAAAAGCGATTCTGAGCAATCCACAAATCTATTTTGGCTAAAAATGGTGGGGTTTGAAAGCTGATCTCACTGTCTTTATTTTCCATATTTTTCCCAAATTTTTGAAGGTTGTTTGATACTGTTCGAAGCGAAAAACTGACTAGGGGTCGAAATTCCAAATCTGACCCCCTGATATTCAAAATTCCCTAAAAATTCAATTTAAATAGTAAAAACTCCATAAAAATATTCTTTAGAAAGCTAATTGATAAAGGAATCTACTTGCAAAACTTCAAATTAATTGGATTCCAATTATTATCAGAGAACAAGCATTACTTTTGTGGTCTGCTGAAATAGAAAAAGAAAAACCCTAGAAGTGCATGAAACTTAGGTTGAATCTTTAGGGTTACAACTAGAGACCACACTTTGGGCTAACCAAGACTTAACCAAGTCTAGTTAGTCGGTGAGATTGGTCACCTTGTGGGCCACTCACCAAAAACCCCACTGAAGAAAACGGGTTAAAACTAATTTTAAAACACCAAATCAACCAGAGTTCATTGTCATACTACTGAGTGTTTTTAATCTCTCTTGCCAAACCTGGTGACTCAGTCTGTGGGGTAGTGTCAAACGACTGTAGCTCGAGGGTCAAAGGAGTCGGAGGCATAAGCTAAAGGAATAACCTTCCACTTAGTCCCCCCGTAACCAGATTGGCTGGATTAGTTTGAGAGGTGGGAATCACTTTCAGTCGGTTGAATGACGAACTTCTCTTCAGGAATTCAAACTTCTAATGAAAAATCTGGTCACCCGATCCATAAGGACCATTTGATTGATAGGGCCTTAGCCTTGTCCTGCTTGGCTACACCAACCCAGGGGTTGGGTGGTGTATGCAAGGACGGAGGTCGCTTAGACCTCAACTGATTGGACCTTGGGCGCTGCTCCTAAGGAGGTGAGTCACTTCTTCTATCTGCTGAGCTGTGATGGCTAACACTGGATCTGGACCTAATCAGGATCCAGAAGAACTGGACCCACGAGATTATCTGAGAGCCCAGGTCACTGAATCATCTCAACAATGGGATCAGATCCCAAGGTGGCGAAGATGACTTTTCGCTTCGCCTGATCCTTCTCCTTGGGTTACCGAAATGGTTAACCCATATCCTAACCCTGGATATTATGATCCATACCAGTTGGTCCCTCAAAGGATCGCATCTTATAACCCAGGATATGGATTTCATACTCCTACTCCATGGAATATGGGTAGACCTGATTCACCCTCTGGAACCCCTGAAGAGCTACCGGTGCATATACGGTCGCATTACAAAATACAGAGAGCTATAGCGAGTGCTAAGAAAAAGGCCACATCCTATCTACATGAAATCCAGGCTATCATTGAGCCGAACCAAAGACAAAGCTGGATTCCACATCAACAAGCTGCGATGGAGCTTCTTCGGGAAACAGCAGAGATAACAAGGCTAATGAGACAAAATCGGGAAACTCACGAACTACTACTTTTGAGATATCAAGTGGAAAATAGCCTTGAAGACCTCGAGGAATCCGAAATGATTACATCGGAAGGACACACAGAAGATTCTCGGGAGCAGATACTGGAAGATCACTCAGGGGAAGAAGAATCTAGCATGGATATGAGACAGGAGTAGGAAGTATGCCGAATGGGTTCATCTAAAATTGAGGAGGAAAGGATTGATATCTCCTGGACTGAGCCATAATCAGATTATCCTGAATCCTAGGAGACACCTCTTGGGTTAGATAACCCAATCAATACAAGGGAAGTAGATCCAATTGAGGATATGGATTTCGAGGCAAGCATTACATGCGACACTACTGATCAACCTAAGCCACTTCCCATTGTAGGTGAACCTATGCTGGAGCTAACATCTTTTGATCTCCACTCTTCTTTCTTCACCTACATCCCTAATTCGAATGTTAGAGATTCTGAGATGACAATTTCTATCCCTGATCCTGACATTCGAAAACCAGAAGTAGCTCTGGATAACTTGAACGAAGAAATAAATATGCAACCCGAGGTAGGAATTACTGAGGAGCCCAATGCATATGAGGGTGAAGCTTCAAGCAGAATGAGCTGGGGATGCACCTACCATCCTAGTCAATGGCTCAACATCAAGCCTGAAGAGTCAGCCTCTGATAAATCAGAGATGAATACCGATGAGGACGAAGTAATTTCTGAGGAAGATTTTATTGACCTCCCACATATTTTCTACTTTCACGAATACCCCTATATGACCTAGAGCCTGGAGAGGGCATGATCTTTGATGTCAATTATCATTATGAGCATCCCTATGACTCAGATTCTGGTTCTGAGATACATTTTGATCTACTCCCTCACCAACTTCCTGTTGAATTGTGGGACATGGTAAATCAACTAAATAAACATCATGATCCCCCCTCTGATTATCCTCTATTTTCCACCACCACTCCACACTTTCTTATAGCTAGACTTTTTGGAGTAGGGGTGCACAATCAGCTGGTTCGCATCATCGGACCATTGATCTTAGGAGCATATGAGCATATCTTTCTCTTAACCTTGGCTAGTTCATATGCTAGAAATTCTTTTTTGAAACATTGAGGATTGCTATCAAGGTCTGATAGCAATCCGGAAGGCACTATATTCCATAACAAAAAAGCAATTATAGGTATGAAGCCCAACTATGTATGAGAGACCATCACTCCTTTACAATAATCTCACACCTCACCGATCTCTCCTGAAAATGCTTATCATTACGTGCCATCCATACACACCACAACACAGCTGCAATAGCTCCCACCGGTCGACCAGGACTGATTAACCTCTACCACACTGAGTCCCAAGAAGGAAGGGGTTCTAAGCTAACCATCCTCCAAATCTTACCCATGACCAAACAGGAGGAAAAAATTTGTGATGCACTATCAGAGTGAAATCCACAAAGAGGACAAACATTTAGCACAGTCCCCATCCTCCTATGTCGCAGCTCACCAGTGATCAACCCATCACTCCTGCATAGCCACAAGAAGATTTGAACCTTCAGAGGAACTTTTAGGAGCCAAATCTTTCTATCAATGGGGTCCCATTCCACCTCATTATTTGCTCTAATAATTTTCTCATACGCTTGCTTCACTGAGAAAGCACCTGATGTAAACACATTTACACTACTTAAGATGTCTATTTATGAATGTTCTTAAGCATAGGATTGCATTTCATGATATAAATATTGCATAACATGCATCATCTTGCATTTAGAGTAGTTTGAATAAAATAGAGGTTAATTATCTCGTTTTATGTGCTTGGATAGGGCAAACATTTTATCGGGGCCTCAGATCAAAGATCCAACTGTATGGATGTGATCAGGGCGACGATGGAGTTCAACAACTCTAAGATCACCCTAATCAGGCATCCGTAGCATCAGATAGTGACCGGGGAACCCTAGAAGATCAAGGGCCAGGATGATGCAAATCTACACTTCAGATGACAAATCTGACCGCACGGATGAATTCGGATAGACGATCGTAGCTCAACGACACAAAAATTGAGTCAATCTGACATCCGTGGCACCATCTACAACTTCCAGAAGATGGACGGCCAAGATGGCACCACGTGGTGCCATCCCGATCGCCCAAACGGCCGCTTACATTCCATGAAGACTGCACACCAGCCCCCTCTCCGCCGTTGGATCTCGATCCAACAGCTGTGGACGCGGCTCTTTAAAATCATCCGCGCGACCTTTTCGACCTCGTAGCGCAGCGGAGACAAAGCTGCAGGCGAAGCAGAGGTCGTGGGATCGAGTCCCGCGAGCCTCAAATCAGGCGCAAGCGTGCAGGCGCATGGAACGTTGGATCATGATCGAACGGCCGCGCGTGCCCGATAGCATTCACGCACGATTGAACGCGCGGCGTCCCACGCGGGCGGGCACGCAGTGCAGCAGGTGAAGGCGTGACTTAAGCCGTCCGATCTCGCGATCGGACGGCTGAGGATCGCTGGACGTGCATATACGTTGAAGAAGCAGGCAGCCGAGGAGGTGCGCGTGGGCGCGGAAGCTACGCCCACGTTGGGGCTTTAGTGACGAATTTATCCATCACTAAAGACCCCTCATTTATTATTTTGAAGTTTTTAATGTCCATTTTGCCCCCACTCCTTGAAACTATAAAAGGAGACACCCTCCATACGAAATTCTCATCCCTTCCTTCTCTTCTCTACCCCTCCAAAGCTCAAGAGAAGTTTGTCCCACACCCAGGATGCTTCTCGCGAGATAAAGTCCAAATTTTCGTCCCCCTTCGGAAGTGGATCCTGCGACGACGACAGCGTGCTGCTCCGTTCCAGTTCTTCTGCTTCGTCCTCCTTCGTCCAAGCGTCGTCTCGTTCGTCTCATCCTCCAAGTAACCGTCAAGGAGGATTTCTCTCTCCCTATTCTTTTTACTGCTTTCTAGCATAGATTTACTGCTTTCTAGTGTAGCTTTGTTCGTCCTCCAAGCAACGTCGAGGAGGTCATTTCTCCCTCCATTCTTTTAATGCTTTCTAGAGTAAATTTATCGCTTTCTAGTGCAATTGTTTTATGCTTTCTAGTTGTAATGAACAAATCCCCCTAATGATAAATTCTCTATTTATTCTACATCTCATTTTGATTTCTATGTGTAATATTCTCTCTCTCTCTTACCCTCTCTCTCTCTTGTATTTATTGTAACTAATTAGATAGTTTTAAATTGAATTACTTCCTGACAAATAAAAAGAAACGCGTAGTTTTTAAATCAAACTTCTGCCCCCCTGTGTTCGACCAAGAATTTTCATTTCGGTATAAATTTTATTTGTTGAACACGAGTTCTTCGCTTTCAAACTACGACAGGTTTTCCAAAATCGAACACGTTAGCGTAGCAATTCGCACGTTCAACATTTTGGCGCCGTTGCCGGGGAGGCGACGATCTTTGATTTCTCTTTGCGTTTTGTAACTTACAAATCATTTACCTCACTTCTCTCCTTTCTTATTGTGATTACAGGGACTCTTTCGAGATGAGCAAAAGTGGTAGATTGGAGTAAAGTGATGTGGAAAGTTTTGTAAGTTATCCCCCATTCTTTCCCCCTCCATAGATTTCATTCGCCACATTGAATCCAAATTCCAATTAACCTAGGTGTTTGCATAAATCCTAGGAATAGTTTGGTTGTTTTGATTTCCACTCACATTCATTCCACCCTCATTCATAAAAAAAAAATAACAAAAAGATAATTTTGTGGGGTAATTTTCAACAAACACACAACGTACACCCACATTCAAAGGCACTTAACCAAATTGATTTGGTTCTACTCAATCGGGTTCTGATCTGTGGGACCGGTACACACAAAGCAACACATAAAAGAGTAGAAATCAGATTAGGTAATCATTTGTGTGCCTAATTAAGTGGTGCATCAGGCTAATTGTTTGAGTTGTTTGGGCCGCACCACTTCAAATAAAATAAACTCGTCAAGTAGCTGCCACTTAGGTTCAACTCTTAGGAATTTACCAGGCACTCCACATTCTTTTCAAGCTTTAAAGGAAAACATCTTCACCTGTGCTTGCAAAACCTGTTGTGCCAACTAAACCTGTTTGAAAACACCTAAAGTTGAATCCTAAAAGCTACTAAGCAAGATTTGAACCTTAAAATTCACTGCATCAAAAATAATCTTCCTTGAAAACCACTGGTTGTGCACGCACACGCAAATCAATCAATCATTAAGGGCACAACCCATTTAAAGGGCCCATCACATTCCAAAGCACATTCAAACCTAGCCCTAAATAAAACAGAGTAGACGTTGGCCTTAAGGATTGGACTCGCTCTTCAGAATCCAGAACGAGATTATTTTCGATTAGTCTATTTCTACTATTCAATCTGATGTCTAACTAGGGGAGCAGAGTCAAACGATCGCGACTGGGGGGTACACTAGGAACCGAAGGCGCAAGCCGAAGGAAGAACCTTCTCCCCAGTCCCTCCTTCTAACTGGTTGGATTGAACAGATAGAAGTAGATCAAATCGTTCCTTTATCTCAAGACGGGTTTTGGGAGTCTGTAGGTCTTTAGGCTAACCCATTTAAGGATAGGTTTGATTGTTTGTATTGCAGGGCACCTTTCTTCCTCCTGTGTCTCATGAATCATTCCACATATTTAACGCATTCCCACTCTTTCCCTCCTGTTGTGAACTATCCTCAACATGACGATTATCTCGACTCGTATTGTAATCAACCATCAGTCAGTTGGGATAATTCAGATTGGGGATACAATTCCGGACCCCCGTGTTTAGGGTCTAACCCTGAACACTTTGATTCTGATTTCTATCCTTCTCAGAGCTACATCGATTATAGATCGTCTTCCTTTCATGAACAGCCTAATACGATCTACAATCAAGAAGGATACATTGATCCTTAGCCATCCACTGATTTCACTGCCTTTAGATCATCACCATCTTTTCAACAATCTGAAATGACTTATTTTCAGGAAGGGTATAACAAATCTCAATTCGTTAATTCCCCTGCATTAAGCCCAAACCCACCCAACCCTGAACCAACTCATTTGGTTCAGGTTAACCAGGTTCAAGATATGGTTCTGGCTAACTTGAGGAATATCATTCAATCTTTAGAAGTTTAGCCAATACCTTGCATTGAGAGATTGGAGCCCCTGATTGAAATGATTGATGATTTGAATAAGTCTTTGTTGGATTGGCTCCAGGATGTTAAGGATAAGAACCCGGGTGAGTTTTTACTTGGGAAATTAGCAAAATTGAGGATGAGATTCGTGGTTGCTTTGACTCAATCTTGGAATAATTCCTAGGATGAACCCTCTTCAGGAAAGCCAATGACAAAACCTGCTCAAGCACCTGTTGGGGGGGACACGTGTTACGAGGCTGACCAGATTGAATTAAAACAACCAATTAAGGATGATCTGATTTCTTCACCTGAGATCCCTAAGTCGGGTTACGAGGAAACGTATGTCTCCTTGGAACAGAAAATGGCAAATGATTTTGGGACATACATTGATATGGATCCTGATTTCTTTGATGCTGAAGATTCAAGTTGCAAAGTCTCACGCGAGTTTTCTGAACATGATTTCTGTGAGACGATTGGGCCTGAGGAATCTGATAGATCATTTGATAGCCCAATAACTGAGGAAACTGATCTTAGGGCACACATTACGGATACAGAATTACATTTTCTGGAGGATTCAATTCAATGCCCTAATTATCAGTTACACCCCGTTGAGCTTATCGATAATTCTGTTTCTAAGATAATTAGACCCAAGTCAATTCTGATTCTGCCACATCATTTAGACTTGGAGATTTCAGACGGGGTGATTAACATGCAAGTGGTCTTGGAATTTGATATGCTGAATGAGGAGGATAGGAGCTGGGAAGTTCTGATTTGGGAAGTTAACTTTGGAGGAAATGGAAGAGTCGAAGGGTTCCTTTTAAACTGATGCCATCAAATTAGAACCCTTACGACATTTGTTTCGAGGATGTCAAACTCAAGCACACATTCAATGATTATCCTTTTGAGCTTCAATTCTCTGTAACCCGACTTTTTGGTCTTGGGTTGCATCCTCATAAATCGCAGGCCCGACCCCACTTGCATTCTGATTTTAGGTTTTGGGTAATTTTTATCCAGAACCTAAGATATTCTCGATTATGGGGGATGGGTCTGTACCACAATCTGGTCTACATCTGTGGACCTCTGTTGACAGGTCGGAGGATTCTTCTGTTTATTTTAATTCTGACCTGCACTTGTGAATTCTTCATTTCTTTTCTTTGTATAGTGTGCCTAGCTGAAGGCACTAAGCTCAGCACATATACAGTTCTTTTTAATTTTCATCTCAGAGCGACCTGACATTCATGCAATTCAGGTGCTTTCTACACTTTTCCACTCTGTTTCATGTCTTTTTAATACAATGAGGACATTTCATTAGATAGGCATGGGAGGTGGATATTTATCTCTGAATTCATTCGTCAGCTCCGTAGATTTGTTTTCTTTTATTAAAATAAAAAAAAATCAGAATTAGGAAAGAGAATTTGGGTTTAAGAAAATTTTCAATCTTAGGAAATACTACATTAAGATTTGAACATAAAGATCCTTCAGGTCTTTGGACTTAATTGGCCTGTGTATCCACTAAAATGTGGATTTATCTTTGAGTCCTCACCATCTTAATTCTATTATAATTGGAATAAATAAGTTTGGGTGATAAGTAGACGACTTATCAATCCACCCTCAGATTTGAGGGAATTTCTCAGTTTTAAGCATCTACACACTTTCTTTGCACTGACTCGTTATTCGGCGATTTTAACGGAAATTGGGTAGCTAATGAACCTTCTAGGGTGATATGGCTGGCAAGTTATCATGGGTAACAACCCATTGGTAGGTTGTCCAGAGCCCAGTCAATGGACCTTTCTCTTTTTGCTGCCTTTAGGTAAATCTTAGACCAGGGAAGCCACCTGCTTAAAAAAAAAAAAAAAAGAAAAAAAAATCAAAAAGAAAAGGAGAAAAAAAGAAATAAGCCACACTTCGCCGCACGAGTATGGTTGGCAAGTTGTCGGTGGTAACAGCTCATCAACTGGTTGTCCAGAACCCAGCTCAGTAAATGCACTAAAAATTCCCAAAACACTTATGAAGAAGCGAAGAAGTAGAATAAATCAGGGAGATATACACTGGATTCACCCTTATGTTGACCCCGTAAAAAAATAAAAGTAGGGAGAAAGCTACCGGTTGTAAAGATGCACCTTTAGGCAAAATTCTTTTTGAGGTCACCTAGAGGCGTAGAAAGCCGAAGTCTGTTTTAATTGCCGGTCAACGAGTCTATCACAATCACAATAAGATGCTTAAAACTTAGGGTTCTCATCAAATCTTGGGTGAGTTGAATGGCTGTAGAAAGCCACTCTTAAGCCCTAAAATTTGAAAATTCAAAAAAAATTAGAAAAGAGAAAAAAAGAAGAAGAAATTTTTCTTTTAATAAGGTGAGGGCTTGAGGCGGTCTGCATTTTGGCTGATACCTGGGCACTGTTGTGTCTTTGAAAGTTTAGTTCCTAAGTAGACAATTTCTTAATGATTGAAAATAACTCAGGTCCAAATAATCCAACCTAATTCTTTTATAAATAGCATACAGTTTTTGCTAGGGACTAGCAAAAGATAGGCATGGGGGTATGATGTAAAAACATTTACACTACTTAAGATGTCTATTTATGCATGTTCTTAAGCATAGGATTGCATTTCATGATATAAATATTGCATAACATGCATCATCTTGCATTTAGAGTAGTTTGAATAAAATGGAGGTTAATTGTCTCCTTTTATGTGCTTGGACAGGGCAAACATTTTATCGGGGCCTTGGATCAAAGATCCAATCGTATGGATGTGATCAGGGCGACGATTGGAGTTCAACGACTCCAAGATCACCCTAATCAGGCATCCGTAGCATCAGATAGTGACCGGGGAATCCTAGAAGATCAAGGGCCAGGATGGTGCAAATCCGCACTTCAGATGAAAAATCCAACTGCACGGATGAATTCAGATCGATGATTGCAACTCAACGACACAAAAATCGAGTCAATCCGACATCCGTGGCACCATCTACAACTTCCAGAAGATGGAAGGCTAAGATGGCTCCACGTGGCGCCATCTCGGTCGCCCAAACGACCGCTTATATTCCATTAAGACCGCGCACCCGCCCCGTCTCCTCCGTTGGATCTCGATCCAACAGCTGTGGACGCAGCTCTTTAAAATCATCCGCGCGACCTTTTCGACCGCGTAGCGCAGCGGAGACGAAGCTGAGGGCGAAGCAGAGGTCATGGGATCGAGTCCCGCGAGCCTCAAATCAGGCGCAAGCGAGTAGGCGCATGGAGCGTTGGATCTTGATCGGACGGCCACGTGCGCCCAATAGCATTCACGCATGATTGAACGCGCGGCGTCACGGGCGATCGCATGCGGGGGGGCGCGTAGCGCAGCGGGTGAAGGAGTGACTTAAGCCGTCCGATCTTGCGATCGGACGGCTGAGGATCGCTGGATATGTGTATATGTTGAAGAAGCTGGTAGCCGAGGAGGCGCGCGTGGGCACGGAAGCTACGCCCACGTTGGGGCTTTAGTGACGGATTTATCCGTCACTAAAGGCCCCTCATTTATTATTTTGAAGTAGTAATGTCCATTTTGCCCCCACTCCTTGAAACTATAAAAGGAGACCCCCTCCATACGAAATTCTCATCCCTTCCTTCTCTTCTCTACCCCTCCAAAGCTCAAGAGAAGTTTGTCCCACACCCGGGATGCTTCTCGCGAGATAAAGTCCAAATTTTCGTCCCCCTTCGGAAGTGGATCCCGCGACGACGACGGCGTGCTGCTCCGTTCCTATTCTTCTGCTTCGTCCTCCTTCATCCAGGCGTCGTCCCGTCCGGCTCATCCTCCATGCATCCGTCGAGGAGGATTTCTCTCTCCCTATTCTTTTTACTACTTTCTAGCATAGATTTACTGCTTTCTAGTGTAGTTTTGTTCGTCCTCCAAGCAACAGTCGAGGAGGACATTTCTCCCTCCATTCTTTTAATGCTTTCTAGATTAAATTTATTGCTTTCTAGTGCAATTGTTTTATGCTTTCTAGTTGTAATGAACAAATCCCCCTAACGATAAATTCTCTGTTTATTCTACATCTCATTTTGATTTCTGTGTAATATTCTCTCTCTCTCTCTTACCCTCTCTCTCTCTTGTATTTATTGTAACTAATTAGATAGTTTCAAATTGAATTACTTCGTAACAAATAAAAAGAAACGCGTAGTTTTTAAATCAAACGTCTGCCTCCCTGTGTTCGACCTGGAATTTTCATTTCGGTATAAATTTTATTTGTTGAACACGAGTTCTTCGCTTTCAAACTACAACGACAGGTTTTCCAAAACCGAACATGTTAGCATAGTGATTCGCACATTCAACAGCACCCTGCTAGCAATAAGTGTCTGTCCCACTATTCGTAGGCTGCAGCCGCTGTAGACTCGCCATCAATTTCTGCCTCTCCTCCCACAGCCAGGTGCCTGGCCTGCACTGCTGTAGACCTTCCAGTTGCCTGCATCCTTCCTCCAGAGACCACCTGCTGCAAACTATGGCTGCCTTATCTGCATCATCACCAAACACCCTTGGATAGACCTCTTTCAGCAGGCCCAATTCTGACCACCGCTTGTTTCAAAAGCTAAAGCCTCTGCCATCCCCTAGCTTAGGTTGCAGCAACTGCCAATAGCTGGTGACAGCAGCAATCACTGAACGCCAAAATGGAGAAGGCTTCTTTGGCTGAAGCCTCTTCAGACTGCTGTTAGATTCCCCATAACAGTCCTTGATCAGGTCCTCCATCAATCCCTCCTTGCCATCAAGAATCCTGATGGCCCATTTCAACAATAGGGCTTCATTGAACTCCTTAAGAGCTTTAATTCCCAGCCCCCCGATCTCCTTAGGTCTGCAAACTCCCTTCCATTTGATGGGCTGCATGAATCCGCCCTCATGTCCTGCACCCTTCCAGAAGAATCCCTTCCTCATATTATCCAATCTCTTCCAAATACATTTATGGGCCTTAAAAATGCTAAAGTAGAAGACTGGTATGCCTATTTTGACTGAATTAAATAGGATTAATCTTCCACCTTTAGAGAGGAATCTACAACTCCAGCCCTTCAACTTGCCAGATACCCTCTCAAAAAGAACATTCTGATCAGATTTTTTCAGTTTTGTGGCCCTCAGAGGTAAACCAAGGTATCTCATTGGCAATTTAGCCCGGGGAGACCCCAAAACTCCCTCCAACTACCTTTGCTCCTGCTCATTCATGCCAAAACAAATCAAAATTGACTTATCCTTATTGAGAGATAAACCTGAGATGTCACCAAAAATCTTTACCAAAAGCCCCAGAACATGTGCCTCACATCTGGATCCCTCGACAAAAAACACTGTGTCATCTGCATATTGCAATATGGGGGCCAAATTTCCCCTGTTAGATAGTGAGTATCCTCTAATGATACCCACCTCAGCCAACTTGCAAGCATACCTCGCAAGCCCATCCACTGCAAGGTTGAAGATTAGTGTGGCCAAGGGACAACCTTGTCTGACCTTCCACTAAGGTTGGATCCAAGCTCCACATGGTCTGCCATTAACCAAAGGCGAAAAAGAAGCTGTAGTGATACATCATTTTATCCATTGGATCCAAAGAGGAGGGAAACCTCTTCTTCTAAAAATCTCCCACAGGTACAACCAAGAGATCGAGTCATAGGCCTTCGGAAGTCCACTTTCCACATGAATGCCTTACACTTCCTTCGATGCCAACCACTAACCATTTCTTGAGCCAAAATGAAGGATTCTTGGAGAGATCTGTTTGGCAAGAAGGCAGCCTGCACTGGATGAATCAGATCCTGTAATGCAATTCTTATCCTATTTGCCAGGGTCTTGCTGATGATGAGATAGATGGAGTTTGAGAGGGAAATGGGCCTGAAGTAAGAAAAGTGCTCCGCTCCCATTAATTTAGGCAAGAGAAACAGGTAGGACTTGTTAATCCTCTCAAAACCCGCATTCCCCGCCTCAAATTCTCTTATAACATCCATCACTTCCCTACCCACCACCCCCCACATCTCCTTGTAGAAGAACACCTGTATCCCATCTGAGCACAGGGAGCCTTCCACATTTAATTTGCTGATTGCTTGCAAGGTCTCCTGAGCAGTAATAGGAGTCGTCAAGAGCTTGGCCTATTCACTCGACACCCTAGGACCCTCATTGCCCGCCATTCTCCAATTCCCCCTCTTAGATGCCTGAGATGCCTCTCTAAAAAATTTGATGCTTCAGATTTAATCTCCTGATAAGAAGAGACTCTATTTCCATCACACATAATAGAGTGATGAAAAAAAGTTACCACATCTTCGAGAACTGGCTACAAGATGAAAAAACTTTGTATTGGCATCCCCCTCCTTAAGACAAAGCTGCCTAGATCTCTCCCTCCAATCGATTTCTTGTTTCAGGTCTTCATCAAGAATCACCCCTTGCCACATTTTTTTTTCAACCAACTCATCCTCCGACAACCGATCAGCTTCTTTCTTTGAATCCAGCTCCTGAATTTTACTCAGAGCTTCCCTTCTCCTCTGATCCCACAGCAATCTAACAGTAGATCCAAACTCTTTCAGGATCCTATGCAGACTAGCCAGCTTAGCTGCCAGCCTGGCAGTGGCAGATCCCTGGACCACTTTAGCTTTCCACTAGGAGTTGATCATCTGATGAAAGCCTGGTTCATACAACCATGAACGTTTCATTTTGAAGTAGGATGCAATCTGATTTTCTTCCCCACTATCCCATACTAGCGGGGTATGGTCTGAAATGGGTCAACTCAGCCCACACACATTTGACAATTGAAATCTAACAACGATGTTCACATTCCTGAAGAATCTACCTAGCTTCGAGGCCAGCCCTTGCCCATTACGCCATGTAAATTTGACACCCGAGGAGGGGTATTCATTCAGCTGCAGGGATTGGACCATCATTTGAAACCCAATACCCGAACTGTCCATGCTGCCATTTTGCCTATCAGCCCCTGTCAACACAAATAAAGTTGCCACCCATCAGCCACATCCCCCCCTTCACCAATTCAGCCACCACAAACCACTCCTCCCACAGCTCTTGCCTGGAAATTGCATTGCATGGACCATAGACACCAGTAATCCATATATATTCCTGCTCCTATTGGATCTGAAACTTGCATGACAACAAATGTTTGGCATTGTGAACCTCCAAACACTGAGCCCACCTCTTCCTCCACCAAATAGCAGTGCCACTCGACCTCCCATTTGCATCTGTCTACACATAGCCATTCATCCCCGAGGCTTTCAGTTCAGACCATAGCCTGTCAGAATTTCCTTCAATGTGCATTTCTTGAATGAGTGCACAATCTATTCCCCATTATCTCAAGTATCTCATCAATGATGCCCTCCAACATTTATCGCGCAACCCACGCACGTTCCAAGTGAGCACCCTCATCAATCCTCACTGGGTCCCTCTCTCTCGAGGGAATGACATTTACACACTTGCATAACCTTCGCAACCTCATCTTCATCCATCAATATAATGGCCTTTGATTTTCTCTGCCGCAAACAATATGGTGATCTTCCCTTGCCTTTCACTGCACGAGAACTCCTTCCACAGTTATGCAATTCATTTTCCTGCAAGCTCTGCTGCTCCCAAGCAGGTTCAGACTGTGCATCCAAAATCCCCTGCTCCTCCTTTTCCACATCATCAAGCATTGTGTCCCCTGCCATTCTAGTCAACGGTTCTACTATTTCCTCCCCGACCATTTCCTCTTTTTCTTCACTCTGAATCCCCCTCTTCTCCCCTTCACAGCAGCCCTTCCCAGGTTTAGCCACCAGAGGTTCATCGCCATGAACCATGCACAGCTCTTGAGCCGCCACCTCCTCATCAGCTTCAGGTCTAGCCGACTTAACTAGCGCTACTACAATATCCCCCATCACGAATTTCAGCCTCAACATCCAGGAGCTGCCACCGCACCTCAGAATCAGGTTGTCAGGTATGGCCCCAGCGACGAAGACATCCACCTTCATACTCATCAGTTGTCCATTCCCCTCCAGTATATCGACGTTCACGTCATCTGCCATCGTTGAGAAGCCAGAAATCATCGTTGATACAACCTCCCTAGACCTTAACTGCAAAGGCAGACCCTCAATCTCTAATTCTCGCATCCTGTCCCCCACTCTCTGGGGAGGCCTTTCCGTTAGTGCCCCATCAAAAGGAGAGACCAATCTCCAGATCATCGTGTAGCCTTCATTACAAGTTGTTTGGAACCGCAGCTTCTCGACATCTCGCATACCCAGCCCAAAGAGAACAAAGCATGTATCTGATAGAAAGGAAATCTGCCACAAGGTCGTCGATAGGGATAAGGAATTTACTAGATTACGAGCATTCTTTGCTGATGGACTTTCGGACATGACTTCTCCCACCAACACTCCATGCAGGGCCAACTCCGTAGCTTTGATGTTCTCCATCATTGGCACCTCCACATCAGCCACGTACCCCTAAATTTCAAATTTCCCGAGGGCGGGAAAGGGCGAGAAGCACTCGGTCCCCTCCACCCCCTACACGAATCCCTTTTATGACCGTAGCCCCCACATCCCAGGCAGACCACAGGGAGTCGGCAGGTAGCAGCCATGTGTCCCCGACGCCGACACTGGAAGCACATCACCTTGCCGAGCAGCTTTGTGCCATTCCCACTAGACCTCCAACCCCCAACCGCCACAAGTCGCAGACATCCCCCGCTCCTTCCTCCTCCATCCCTTCGGTCTCTAGATCTGCCAACCTTCCCCTACCCTACTCCCACCTGCCATCACCCCAAGATCGCCTGCCATCAAGAGTTCCCAGCTCGTATGCTAGAAATGACACATCTAATTGAGTTTTCGCCTAGCTGGAGGCATTAAACTCAGCACGTATAGATACCATTCACTCCACATTCCACCATCATTTGTATATAACGATTTTTATACATAGCATATTTTCCTTTTAGCATATTCCCTTTTGTATATTGCATATTAATAGGTTGGCCAGTGCTGAATATAATTTCAGGAGCAACTACAGGTGATTTCTACCCATTATCCCCCTACAGTATTTATTTTCTTTTACATTCATGCATGAGGACATGTAAGAACTTAGGCATAGGGGAGTAGCTATAGAAAAACTGAAAAAAAAAAAATTTTATGCCAACATTTAGGAAAACCTCCGAGCTACATGTAAAACGTACTTTAGGACCTTAAATAAAAGAACAACCGACTCCACCTCCAATGCTTGCATTGAAGCTAGAAATCGTTCGCAACAGCCACTTCCGACTCACTCGCTTACCTTTTGTTCTAAATTTAGGGTCAAGCTGATTGTAACCCGATACGGGAAATTCATGAAGTACAAATTATATGAGGTTACATGCTTATAGCATATATACATATTGCATTCATGAATAAGATTATTTTATTAAGAGAATGCATTAGGGATTTTATCCTCTAGTTGATTCCTGTACTCTGGAATCCAGTACAACTTTTCACACACATGTAAAATCTGCAATGGATTCATGGTGAAGGCTGATAAACGTCTTCAGTCTATTGAGAAGTAGTGCTTCTTTTCCTGAACCCCTGGACAGTGTTTTGGGAGTCAGGCAGATTTTCTTCCAAAAATCCACCAAACAATGTGAGATGAGAGTAGAGTGTACTGGTGCTCTAAGATTAGTGCAAGTAATCTGGAATCCTAGATAATTAGGTGATGATACTTTGAGTTTAGACATAGTTTTCGCTCTCGGTTCCCACGTATACATTTTTTTACGAAATTGTGAGAGCCATAGAATAAGGCAAATACGCGGAGAGCGAGTTTTCATAAAACTAGGGCTAAGGTGGATGGTTACAACCATTCTCTACTGAATCCTCAACTAAAGGAGGGTATTGATGTCAAGGTCAGAAATACACCGTCCTATCTATCTCTCCCGGTGCCGTGAGTAGGCACTTCCACCAAATAAGCCACCCAATGTCTCTTGAGTACCACCAATCCCTAATAATGCCTCTTCAATAAAATTCATGAATGTGTTGCTAGATTGTGTTGAGTTAGAAAAAGTATATATATATATATAAAAGAGAAAAAAAAATGAATGAAAATGATGAAAAGAAAGAAAAATTGAAAAAAAATTAGAAAAAGAAGAAAAAGCAAAGAGGAAAGAATGAATATTTAGTGTTTATTTCATCGAGACAATACCACGAAATAAAATTGAGATCCACCAAATATGGCCCTAATCTATTTTTCTTGTGTTTCTGACCGCCCAAATATTGGCTGAGGAATTCTGACATAGTGTTAGGGTTATGAGAACTCAATTAAAGTGTTAATGTCCAGTGAGACCACCAAATACAGTTCATATGTATGAATCTAGTGAGATAGTGAGCTCTAAGAAAAAGAAAAAGAGAGAATGAATACAAAGGAATCAAAAGAGAGCATAGTTTTTCTCGTCTTTCTCTGAGTTGAGTTACTTAGTTATCCGGGAATCTAGATTCTGTAGTATTAGTCTCTATGTAGCACCAAGTAAGAATGAGTCACCAAATATACAATCCTTTCCCTCAGAGATTCTCAACCTAAGCCTAAAGCCGGGGTGAAATTCATAGAATATCTTGAGTACCCCGAGGGAAGAAGTCCACCTATCCCGCTAGAATTTTTACTAGGGATCAAGTACAAGCTTTAGAGGTGTATTAGTTTTCACTCGAATCCGTTGCAAAAGCTACATAGCCACACCTTCACGATTGTCTGGATTTCTAGAGCATAGGATGAAAACAAAAAGGACAAAAATCTCTACGCATACACTTGATAAAATAATCAGTCCCTTAAGGACCTTTACTGTAAATAATTTAGTCTTGCATTTGCTAAGGACTAGCAAGATTTAGGCATGGGGGTATGATTGTGCAGCAATCATAGGTCTTAATTGACCTAGATTAATCTAGGACTTAGCATAAGTTAGGGTTATTCATGCATGCATATGCATTATCTGCATCTTTACTACTTTCCTTTAGCTATGCATAAAACAATGTTATAATGTGCTGATTAAGTGCATTATGTCGATTGCAGGGAATAAACTGATCAGGAGCTTGATCTAAAGCTGGATCAGGAATAACGGGAGATGCAGCAGAGTTGGAGTAGAAGGCTTAGATTAGATGTAGGAATAATAATGTAAGGGAGCCAAAGGTTTGCTATGCTATTAAGTAGGAATAAAGTAGTAAAATGTGGAGAGCTTAGGTCCATCCTAGCCCTAGGATAGCCTAGAGACTTCCCCAAGCCTTAGCCACCCTTAAATTAGGTCACAACACCCTAGGAAGCCCTAAAACCATACTCCCAACCCTTATCTGGATGTCCAGATAAGTTATAGGACGTCCAAGACCCTTATCCATCTCCCACACACTTCAAACCCACTTCTGCAGTGTCATTGGATGTCCAGGTACTTTGTCTGACGTCCAATTTCTGCAGAATACCCAAAACAGAACAAAAAATCCCTCCTGACTTTGATAGGACAACCAGACAACAAGTCTAGACTTCTGATTTTTTAGTATAAGATGTCTGACACTCTTATTAGACGGCTGATACTGCTCTCCAATTCCTACTTTGATATTTAAGTCTTGATCTTGGATCTCTAGGCCCCTAAACCCAATTCCAACCCCATAGGAACCTAAATTAAGGTGTCCTAACCCTAGTACATCACCTCTAGACCTCCATAAGGACCTAATTAGGTTCTCACTAAACCTAATTACCTTGGATCTTAGTCAATTCCATCAGCCTATTCAATTGGTCTCATTGAGTCCAATTGAGCCCTGAATTCAGCACGCACTGTCCAATTGGACTCAGTGAGAGTCCAATTGACCTAGACCTAAATTAATTGAATTGTTTTACTCTCAATTAAGTTTCCACACACCCAATTAAACTTGTATTAAGTTTAATTGCACTTTACCTTAGTGAATTATGGTTTATAACCCTAATTTGAGACATACCTTGACCTAAACCCACTAGAACCTAACCTAATCAACCTAATGACTACATGCTTTCACTCAACTCAGTAATTAAGTTAATTTCACTTAATTAAGAGTAGAATAAATCACTTAGGTTAACTCAAAATTGTGTCGGTTGTGCAATATAGGGTCGAATTAACCTAACATTTTAGAAATTTTTACTGGTTGAGTCCAGGTCGTTCACTGGGAAGTATAATAATTTTCTCCAAATTCACCAATTCTCTTTTATTTCTCTATAGTTTAGGAGGTATAACTAAGTTGATTTTTAAAGCATGAATTTTGCTAAAATATTTAAACTATAAAGAATATACAAAATTCCATATGGAAAACATATTTACTCAAAATGATGTACTTTATTAACAAGTAAACATGCTAGTTTTCCAATTTTATTTCAAAAGAAATTAAGGCAAATAAAAAGTTATTCTATTAAAACATGCCTTTTTACAATTAAGAACAAAAAGTAATGAGGCAAGAAAAATAATATCCTTCATTTATTTTCTTCAGCCTCTCTCTTCTTCTTTCGTTCTTTTATTTTCTTCTCTCTCTCGAGCTCTCTTTCTTACCTTTCTTCTTTTCTGTTCCTATCTTCTCCTGCCTTCTTTTCTTCCCTTAGTCTTCTCCTTTTGTTCCTTAATCTCTTTTCCTTCCTTAGTGCCTGTGCTCCTTTATTTACTTAGCCTTCAGCTTCAACACTTAGCATTTAACAACCATCGGCTTCTCTTTCAATTCCCTTAGACTTTCAGCTGAACCGGGTTTTTTTACTTTTTTAACCAAAATTTATTTTATTTACGGCAAGGTCCTTTCGAGGATACACAGCACCTTGAGACCAGGGTGGGACCAGACCCTACTCGGTCCTCGCCTAATCTCAATTAGGTTCGTTTTCGGTTCATTTCATTTCGGTTCATAATCTCGAGCCAATTTGGCTCAACCTGGCTTCCCAGGCCTCTCGCCCTCCCAGGGCACATTCTCTCTCACGCCCACAAGGGTGCACACCCGCAGGCACACAAGCCCGCACACACACACTTGCCCATGCTCAGATAGGATCAGATCGGTAACCAGTGCGCCGAGCGCTGATAACTGTAGAGGCCATGCAACAAATTCGTTTTATCCCCATGCATGCGCTCAGAAACTAGCGATGTGGGACTATTTAACCCCTTCCAGACCCAACTTCAAATGGTCATAACTTTCTACCCAGAGCTCCAAATCGAGTGATTTCAAGTTTGTTAGAAAGCTCTAAGATAGATCTACGCAATTGCAGGGTCAATTTAATGTTTTGAAGATGTTTTCCTTGTCAATTTGAAAGATGAAATTAGGGGTTCCTACGGGTTACTTTTAGCCTGGAAAGTGAAATTATATCTATAGAGTCCTCCGATGGACTTTTCTCTTTTATTTAAAGGTTTGTACAGGTTATACAATTAATTCTGCATCTATTAGAGTAAGTTTTAAGCTCTTAAGACCTTCAGGAACAGCAGAGAAGCTCTTCACTTCTCTGAACACTTCAGAGTTCAGATCTTCAGACTTCATTATGTGCAACAGACACTTAAGAATGCTTCTAATTGATTTAAACTAATTTTAAGGGTTATAATAGATTAATCTGGGTAGGATTCAAGTTCAAATTTCAACAAAATGGTACTGCTGTTGGTTTTGGTTCAAAAGTAACCCAAATTGACAGGATTCAAATTCTCACTAAATAAATCATCTAAGCTCACTTTATTCACTCTCAGACCATTCAACAAATTCTCAGAAATAGTTTACACTCCTCAATACCTCAATTCGATCTCAGATTAAAAATATGAAACTCATGTTGACTGTGAAGGGACAAAAGTTGACTTTCTGTTCAAAGCCTTCTCCCAAGAAATTAAAGCCTCAATTAGAGTCTTCTCAACATTAGAAACTTATTCAGATCTTCTGGAAGGTGTTCTAACCAACATTTCTAAGGTTTCAGGCTTTCCGCCTGAACTTGAAAAGGTGTGTGTTTATTACAATCATTCAGAGGTTGTTACAGTGTTCTAAAGGTTTAAATAGCTTCAGTGCATTGCACTGAAGCTTCTAAGTTCCTTCAATGCTTTTCAGATCCCTCCTAACAGACTTCTCGAACCCCACCGAAGTTGGAGAAGATGAAGTCAAATCTACAGCTCCATTGGTTAAATCCTAAAAGAAGCATCCTTAAAACAATCAGTGATCCACACTATACCATTCTAGAGCTTCTCAAGAAATTCTAGAGGCTGAAACATAGTTTTGGCTTGCCGGAGCTCTGGTGAGTCCAGAAAATGTGAAAAGTATGTATAGATTGATTAAACTTGCCATTTTTTATTCAAAAAGGATCCTGAGGTTGCAAGGAACCTCAGTATCACATTTAATTCCTCATTATTTCTTTAAATGTAAGAGTTGACAGTGAAATCGTTTCTTTAAAAATTTGATTTGAGATAAGCTCAGGACTTGTTTAACGACTTGATTGAGAGGTTAAAACAAGTCAACAAGTAATAGTAGTTATAATTATATAGTTAATTAATAGTTTGAACTGTTCCTGAGCCGCCATTGACAGCGAGCTCAGGAACTTAATTATATTTGGTCATTTAATTTATATGTGGTATTTATAGGTATTATAGTGTCAATTAGGGTTCATAAGTGGTGAATAGATGATGAGGAACCCAATGGAGGTGGAATTAGGTCGATTACTGTCACCATGGACAGTGATAGTAGTCGGTGAAGGAGGAATATGAATTAGGTAATTAGGTGATCAATTAAATGATTAAGTGATTTAGAAGTGATTATGGATGATAAAGGAAGGTGGACAGTGATTTAAAAAGATGAAATTAAGTCTCTGGCGTGCTCAAGGAGCTTGTCGGAGTTGGAGAAGATGAAACTAAAATCTAAAATTACATCTAATCTAACTACCTAAACTAACTAACTAAGCAAGCCTACTCGTACTCCTACTCCTAATCTACTGTTACCTGAACGAAGGGGTCAATAGGGTTCCTTCGAAGGTTCATAGTGGACGACGAAATTAAAGGGTGGAAGAAAGATCTCCGGCGGGCAGATTTGAGGTGGAGCGGAGGATTCCTTGGGTCGACGCTTGTGTCAGAGACGCGGAAGACCATGGCGGATCTCCTCGGCTGATTAAGATGGACGGAGGAAGTCGAAAATTGGAATGGAAAGTCACCGGAGTTTTAGACGAATAGCCTATCGAAGTCGGCTACAATGTTAGAAGAGGGAAGGGAGCCAACTTGAATAAAATTAGAGGTGTGAGGGGGTATTTATAGTAGTTTGCTGCGAAGAGAATGGCTGGGTCTGGCCGAAGAAGGAGCTTGAGGAGCTTAACCTCTGTCGTCATCAACGATGATGGTGAGGTTATCTCCCACTGAAAAATAGGATTCCTGGTTAATCCAGACCGGTGGATGAAGTGGAGGTGGTGAGCGCAAGCTGCAAGAGCTTGTGCAAAGAAGGATGATTCGGCAGGGCGGTAATCGCGTGGTGGGGTGACTCTCTGCCGCCAGCCGTTCATTCGGGTGAACAAGAAGAAGAAGACGAAGAGGGACTTAAATGAAATAAAACTTAAGGAACTGTGTGAGAAATAAGGACCTGATTGTAATGAATTTTAAGGGTCAAAATGTAAAATCAGGTTTTGAAGGTTTATTTTAATTTAGATCTTTTTCAACTTTTTATATATGTTAGTAAATAAGGTAAATATTATATTTTCACCACAAATTTACATTTTTGACATTTTTAGATTAATTTATTAGATTAAGTAAAATTACTTAAGTTATTATGTACTTAGGTATACATTATATTTAAGTTACTTAACTTATTAATTAAGGGAATGATTAATAGGATTTCGAGTCCAATTATTATCTAGATTGTTAATACTGTTAATTGAATGATAAAATTCCATTTTTAACTTATTTTAAGGTCCTTTACTAAATATCCCTTATTTTATAATTAACCCTTATATGTTCATAACCTTAGCTAATTAACTAGGAAGACTAGTTAATTAGGGGTAATTAGAGATCATGATAAGTGTCTCATCACCTAGCCACCGAAGTTTTGACCCATACACACCCACATACACCCACACACACCATCCACATGAAAATACCTAGCCTAGAGTTCTCTAGAACTCTCTTCCATGTGTGGTTGCCTTGGTTGCCAAAATTAGCAACCAAGAGCCATTCAATTTTTAGATCCACATTTGGTGGATCTAAAAACCATCATCCATCCTCTCTCCCTCACTCTCCCACGAGCTCCTACCAAAGGCCTCTCTATAGAATTCCATAATTCTCTAGAGAGCTTCCCTTAGTTCTATAAAAAGACCTAAGGGTTGGCCATTTTCACCCATTCACATTCCTTGGCAAATTCACTCCATTGGTGCCATTCACGCCCACTTCCACTTAGCTAGCTACTCCACCTCCACGAGCTCACTACCACCACCATGGAGGACATCATGCCGGGATGCTAGATCACTCCTCCCTCTCTCCAAGGGTCGGCCTAAACTACATTGGCTGTGCCTCATTCTCCTCCCGACCACTCCAAGGCCATCGAGGACCACCCCTGAATGCCCTTTATTATGCTAGATTTATTTTATGCTCTCCATGATTTTTACTACTTTTATTGCTGCTTAGTAGCGTAGTCTTAACTTCTCCCCCAATGATGCATGCGAAATTCCCCCATTTATTCTTGTATGCAGTCATTTTCTGGTAGATAGATTTAAATTCCAAGCATTTCTGTACAAGCTTTCATCTATCGTTTTTGTTGCAAACAACTCTCCCATTGAATGAATGAAAAATGCTTTTATATATATATATGTCTCCATGTTGTGAAATCTCAATGAGCTTATTGATTGCTATTATCATTTGCGTGATTAATGTTGCCTGTTTCTAAGTCCTAATATCTTGCAACTAAGCATGTTGTACCTAAATATGAAATAATCATGAACTGGCATGCGATTCTAAACAAAGTAGAGCGGTAAAAGGTCGAAGTCAAAAGTAAAACAAATGCCTCCCAGAGACAAACGACAGAGACTCAAGTCTCGTAATTTTTACAATATAATATCTTTATTGGATCGTACTTTGCTACTATACTACGATACTTTTTTATATCAAAATTCAATCTACGACTTCCCAACAAACCTTCAATTTGGCCTTTGAAACCTGTTTTCACCTAAATAGGGGTCCTAGATAATTATTTACCCTAATTTGGGTTTTTGTGTAAAATGTCTAGTCAAACGTGGTCAAACCTAAAATCCAACTTCACCATTGGATTCCTTAGGTCCAAATTAGGTTTATACCAAAATTTGGACCTTAGGGGAGGTCACCTTGACCTACTTTGCAAAATAGTCCACCCAATTACGTTTTGACCCCTAGCTTTTGAAAACCATTGCGCTGGCCCCCTATCTTCCTCGCCACTCTATGCTATTAGGTCCCTCCGCCATTACAGCGGAGGAGTCCTGCTCCGGCAAGGATTTGAGGAGGATTTCTCCCTAATTCCTCAGAGATCTCCTTTTAGATTTGGAAGGGAGATTCTCTGAGGAATTCCCTATCATCTGAACGCAATCCCACGATCTGATTCGCACCCATTCTCTCGTGCGAATGCTCGAGAGACATGGGTGTCCTTTGCACAATCCTACTCCAGCAAGGATTCTTGTACTTGGAAGCTTGCCTTCCAAGCACAAGAGCCACTGCCAGTACCTATAAAACGACCCCCTGATCCTACCACTTAGATCCAGCTTTGTTTGGCCGGAGAACCACCTCCATCTTCGTCTCTTCTCCTCCGGCCAGACATCTAGCAAGCTCTGGCGACGTCTCCTCCTCCTTCTCGTCGCTCTGCCACAATACCAGTGGCAGAGCCGTCTTCACCTCCTTCCTCCACATCGCGCCATACCTGCGTATGCGCCAAAAGCCTCTTCATCGTCGCCATTCTCCCTCCACTGAAACTTTCTTCTCCGACGGCGGCAGGTACGCGCCACCCGCCCTCTTGTCCCCCTTTGTCCTTTAACTAGGTTAGAACTTCTCCCCTCTCTCGTCTCTTTGTTTCCTTCTTCTTTATTTCCATTTTCAACACCTCGACTTCAGAGACCACCACCATCTTCTCCACCTTCGACTGACCACCGGCGAAGGTGCAACCGTCACTCCACTCATCCACACACCTCACCACCTACCTCAGAACCTCTGCAATCACCCACTGATCATCATCCGGCCCTTCATTGACTACCACACACACCCATTCTCCCACCGAACACACGCACTTTCACGATCACAGTCTGACCTAGGCACGCATGCCTAGGTCGTTCTGTGCCATGCCACCCACCGCATCACCTTCTCTGTGACACGGTGAAGCTACCCAAGTGTTTTCATAGGGCCGTGAGGCCATATTGTTGATTTGCAGGTTCACCCCCTTTCCTCCATTGGAGCACGAGCAAAGCTTGCTCGCAAGCTCACTCCACGTCGCAATGCTGCAGGCAGAAGAGTTCCATGTGTATGGAAGCATTCCACAATCCTTTAGCACCTAGCAACAGAAGGCTACATCGACCACAGTGATAACACTACACAAGGGAGTGATAATTATGTTGAATATGGCCCATCTTTTGAATAAAAGGCACAACATAAGTAGAATAGGAGCATTGCATGCATTATGTACCAAGATTGCTTATAAACTGCATTAATGGCCACTTGTGTAAGCATTTGTCAAAGCAGGCCTCAGATGAGCAATCGGACCGCACGGATGGATTCAGAACGACGAACGGAGTCCAACGGACTCAAGATCGCCCAAATCCAACATCCGAAGCTCCTACAATGGGCCTAAGAAGTTCTGACCGTTGATTTGGAGATCAACGACCCAGATTGCGCCACGTCAGCCCTACCCCACCGTGCGCCACGCCTTCAGCCAGCCGAGATCAAATCTCGGCTATCAATCTTTAATCGAACGGCCGAGACTCGCGCGCCTGCCTGCTGTCGCTGCGACAAATCGCGGGCGTGGCACAACGGTTAGCGCGCACGTCTGCACCCACGCGACGCAGGTTCGAGTAGTGTGGAGTGGGAATTGAAGACGGGCGATGGGCGTGGAGAAATTGGGCCACTCGATCAGCAGCGGGCGGCCGAGATCCTTCCATGCGGCGCGACCGCAGCACACAAGCATCCACGCGCACGTGCACGCCGGGCGGAGACGCGCACGCACACGTGCGCCCGAGGCGCGATCCCAGCGCAGTCGAGGAGGATTCTCAGCCGTCCGATCTTCGATCGGATGGCTCTTGTTCAACAGCCACGGATCGCGCAAAGAGAAGAAACGAGGTGGGAAGCTGACCGGCGGCTGGAGGGCTTCACCGACATTTTTGGTAGTGGTTTTAGCGACACTCTGGATATTGCTAAAGCCCCTTCTTCTTTTAGGAAGCCCTTAACTCAATTTAAACCCCCTCCAACCACCATTCAAGGCATTCACTCCCCCTTGCAACTACTCCACCCCTCTCTTAGCTAGCTTCAGGCACTCTTGTAATCGCCGGAGACAACGAGCCGCTGATGGAGCCTCCTCCACCGCCGTGGCTGCCTCGTCACTCTCCACACACACACTCTCTATCTCTCTCTTTTAAGCTTTCTATTACTTTTGTTGAAGCATGTATTTAATGTTGTAAGTTATGAACTACAAGTGCATGATTAATGAAGTTATTTTCCATTTTATTGTCATCTTAATTTCTGTTCAATTTGCATGATCAAAACAAAGAGCTTTCTAACCCTAAACCTTCTCTCTCTCTCTATCTCTCTCTCTCGCTTTTCAAAACTGCATCTTTCGCAAGCAAAACTCCTCACTTTCCGTGACAACAAGTGGTAAGTAAAAATCCGATTTTCACACCTCCCTGAGACTGACACTCGGACTCACCTCCATTTACTTATTTTAAAACCGACGTTGCAAGTGCGACTATAACAACACTCCTTAACACACATACACTAAGCCACGCCAGTTTTTGGTGCCGTTTCCAGGGAGGCAACGGATTTGTTTTATCACCTCCATTCCACATTCATTCTCACATCGTCTAATGCCCTATTTTCCTTTTTACTTGATGGTTGCAGGAATTTGGCACATGGACGGCGAAGCGACGCATCCCACGATGGTAGCAAGGGAGTAGGCACTACGAGGACCGATAGTGAGTAATCTTCCTCTCATGATTGTTTGCTTGCGTGAAAAAACTAAAAAAATTGTAAAAACTGAAAAAAATTGGCATGGTGTATGATTGCTTGACCCACATCCTTAACACATCACCCTACAAAAAAAAAAAAATGTACACTCTAACATTCTGAATAAATTCTTGGAGTGTGCTTTTCTTTTTCATGAGTGGTGTTTGCGAAGCCACCATGAGTTGACCTGGGTCGCACCACTCAACCCTAAAACTGACTCATCAAATAGAAGCTGCATGATCATTAGGATGAGTACACTAGGGTTTTAGAGCCTCTACAGAATAAAAAGGAAATCTACTTTCATCGAATTGTGTGCAGAACTTGACGTGCCCACTGAAACTTGTTTGAAAACATTAAGACACGTCAACCCTAAAAAGTACTAAAGTAAGGACGAAACACTAAAAGACACCACATCTTAACAAATCCTTGCTTGAAAACCATGTTTTGCTAGAAGCACACACTTTGAAAGTGGAAAATTAAGAGGCACCACCCCAATCAATGCCTCATCACATCACCCTAAGCACAAGCACTATCCTAACCCTTTAAAACTGAGTAGATGTGCCCTAGGCAGGACTGAGTTAAGTCTCAAAAGGCGAGGTTTTGTTTGCTTGGTACTTGGCTTTCATTCCCTTGGTAGAATCTGGTGACTAGGCTGTGGGGCAGTGTCAAACGACCGTGGTTGTGGGGTCTATGGAACCGGAGGCGCAAGCCAAAGGAAGAACCTTCCCTGCAATCCCCTCGCAATCAACTTGGCCAGATTAGCCTTGGGAAGGGGAGTCCAGTGCTTACGGACTTAATCAACCTTTGTGAGATTTCTAGGTCTCCTAAGGAATACACCATAAGGACTAGGCTTGTTTGCTTGGTTGAATACACAACTCTCTCTCATCTGTTCTTCCCACATCTCACCATTTCTTCCAAACCATGGATTTCAATGCCTATCCATCTTACCCAAAGTACCCCCAACAGGATTTGTATTCTAACCCAAGTGGACCATACCCATAGCCTTCTTGGGCTAGCCAACCACCAAGTTGGGGATACAACCTTGAATATCCCTCTTGGCCCAACTATGACCAAACCGCACCAACCTCTTATTGGAATACACCCAACATAGCCACCCAAGGGTACGATTCAAATCGTGGGGCTCCATATCTCGATTCTCCTCACGATGCCTCCTCATTTAGGTCCGACCCACTCTACTGTGATAGGAACTGCGCTTTAGGAGAACACCAAAAACCCTACCCTTCTCAGGATAATAACCAAGGAAGGTCATCTGAATTCAACAACCTCCTACTTGACCTTTGGATTGGAAGGAGTTCTAGACAAATGGAAATCAGAAAATGATCAGAAATCTAGGCAAGCCCAAGATCATCAACCTTTGATTTGGTCCCCTGATGAAGAATCTGACTGGGAGGAGAACTTAGAACCTCAACTATTCTGGAGTAGGACCAAACAGAGAATGGTTCATCTTGAAGAACTGGACCCTGAACATGATAGAATAGAGGACCCACCCAAGAATCTAAACACCAGTGTGGGTTCTGACCCACAACCTCAACCATACTCTCTTAACCTGGATTTCAAGGAGGAAATCCAAAGGACACCAAATGACACCATGTCAATTCTTGATAACCTCCAGTTAGAACTACATAAACAAAATCAAGAATTGGTTAAAGGGCAACAGGCCATGTTGGATTTGTTCCAACAATTGGGGGAAGAAGGCCAGAGAAAGCTGTTGCACACAACGCCATTCACGGAATTCATAAAGCAAGGACCTACCATGATCAATTGGACTACACCCAGTCATCCTGATTTGGTTCAGTCCGCCATTGATACACCTCAAGAGTTGGACAGCTCAATGGATAAGGATAGTAAGGATTCCTCGGAACACAATTTGGGGAGCATTGAGAACAAACATCAGGAGGAAACTGAGAATGTGAGGGGAGAGGCCTTGGAATTCGAATCTAATCGGCCCAAGAGAAGCAATCGGGTGGGAGTAGCAGCCAACATCATAGATGGAGAATGGAGTTACAATTTCAAAGAAATTGATTATGAATCAAGTGGAATCCCCATCACAAATTTGGAGGAGGGCTGAGAGAAAGAATATGATCTAGAGGATGAAATTGACCCTACCTCTAATGCAACCCCAAATAGTGAATCTGATACAAAGGAGGTTGAAGAAAATATTCTTGAGATCAAGGGCTTGGAGGGAATGAGCAATGGAACCATAGTTGCGGAAGAGATGAATTCGTCTTTGGAGAGAGGCCTCATGCTTGATTGTAGGGCTCATTATGAAACACTGGACTTTGTTCCCTACCCTACCAGAATAAAGATCCCGCAACCCGAATGCATTGGAATTGATACACTTTCGATGGATTACAATTTTATGGGGACACAAGCTGAATATAAAACCTACATATTTAGTGTCTGGCATGTCATATTTGGGGTGCATTCATCCACAGCAACTTGTTTGCATGCCCACAGACTAAGAGAGCATCTGACACGGGCATGCATGATACATCTGTTGCAAAATTCCCGCCCCATAGGAATGGGACTCCACAACCTTATTCGCATCTATGGACTTCTGATTTTGGGTCAAGTTAATTTTGAACATATCTCCTTGACCCAAACCATTCCTGTTTACGCATCGCCCAGTTGGAGGCATTAAACTCAATGCTTCCTGGGAGGCAACCCAGAGGATTCAGACTGATCTGGTAGTTTACGTCACTTAGGTACTATCTTTTTGAACCCTTTTGCATCCATGAATCTGCCAATGAGGACATTGTCCAACTTAAGCATGGGGGGGTGGTAAATTGCATAATCCTGAGCTCAATTAATCAGTCTGAATGAAAAAATTTTATAAAAAAATCAAATTTAGAAGAAAACTTGGGCATTAGAAACTTCTCAATAGTGGGAAATAATACAAAAAGAGCTTAAACACTTAGACTTTTTAGGCCTTCAGGCTTAATCAGCCCAGGTGTTCGTTAAAATATGGATTTAGCTGCGAATCCTTGCAACCTTAAGCTATTCTAATCCACCTACTAAATCAGGTAATAAGTATACGACTTATCAACTCACCGTCTAACTCAGGAAAACTTTGAGTCTAAGCATCTGCACACATTTTTGCACAGACTCACTTCTCAGAGATTTTGATAGAAATTGGGTAGCTAATGAACTCTCTATGGTGGTATGGCTGGCAAGTTGTCATGGACAACAACCCATTGGCAGGTTGTCCAGAACCCAGCCACAGGCCAGTTCTTTTTCGTTGCCTCTAAGTACATTTGAGATCAGGGAAGCCACCTACGAAAAAAAAAAAAGAAGAAAAGAAAATAAACCACACTTCACCGGACAAGTATGGCTGGCAAGTGATCGTGGGTAACAACCCATTGATCAGTTGTCCAGAGCCCAGCTCAATAATTGCACAAAAAAGACCAAAACACCTAGGAAGAAGCGGGGAAGTAGTACAAGCCAGGGAGATATACACTGGAAAAATCCTTGTGTTGACCCTAATTAAAACAAACGTAGGTAGAAAGCTACCGATTGAACAAATACACCTTCAGGAAAATTTGTTTCCTTTTCCGTTCACCTAGTGGCGTAGAAACTCTAAGTCTGTCTCAATTACTGTTAGGTGAGTCTATCACAACATTCACACCAAGATGCTTAGTACTTAGGGTTTTGACCGAGTTTTGGGTGGGTTAGGTAGCCGTAAAAAGTTACCAACCCACACTGAATTCCGAAAAAAAATTCTAAAAAATATATATATACGTATACATATGTATAGTTATATATACACTAAAGCAAGGATTCGGGCAATTCGTATTTTGGCAGACACCCGGGCGCTGCTTAGTCTTTGTAGATTAAGATCTTCATATATTTCCTCTTATTGACAAGTAACGAAGTGCCTAAGCAATTACTTCTTGAATTCTGCAAGGAAATAATGACTAGAATAAACCTTGCTAGGGACTAGCAAGGAGTAAGCATGGGGGTATGATAACACTACACAAAGGGGTGATAATTATGTTAAATATGGCCCATCTTTAGAATAAAAGGCACAACATAAGTAGAATAGGAGCATTGCATGCATCATGTACCAAGATTGCTTATAAACTGCATTAATGGCCATTTGTGTAAGCATTTGTCAAAGCAGGCCTCAGATGAGCAATCGAACCGCACGGATGGATTCAGAACGACGAACGGAGTCCAACGGACTCAAGATCGGCCAAATCCAACATCCGAAACTCCTACAATGGGCCCAAGAAGTTCTGACTGTTGATCTGGAGATCAACGGCCCATATTGCGCCACGGCAGCCCCGCCCACCACGCGCCGCGCCTTCAACCAGCCGAGATCAAATCTCGGCTGTCGATCTTCGATCGAACGGCCAAGACTCACGTGCCCGCCCGCGGTCGCCGCCACAAAGCGCAGGCGTGGCGCAACGGTTAGCGCGCATGCCCGCACCCATGCGACGTGGGTTCGAGCCTCGCAGAGTGGGAATTGAAGACGGGCGACGGGCACGGAGAAATTGGGCCACCCGATCAGCAGTAGGCAGCCGGGATCCTGCCACGTGGCACTACCGCAGCTCACGAGCATCCACACGCCCGCGCACGCCAGGCGGAGACGCGCGTGCGTACGCACCCCCGAGGCGCGATCCCAGCGCAGTCGAGGAGTCTGATGGCTCTTGTTCAACAGCCATGGATCGCACGAAGAGAAGAAACGAGGCAGGCGGCTGACCGGCGGCTGGAGGGCTTCACCGACGTTTTTGGGAGTGGTTTTAGCGACGCTCTGGATGTCGCTAAAGCCCCTTCTTCTTTTAGGAAGCCCTTAACTCTATTTAAACCACCTCCAACCACCATTCAAGGCATTCACTCCCCCTTGCAACTACTCCACCCCTCTCTTAGCCAGCTTTAGGCACTCTTGTAATCGTCGGAGACGACGAGCCATCGACGGAGCCTCTTCCACCACCATGGCTACCTTGTCGCTCTCCACACACACACACACACTCTCTCTCTCTTTTAAGCTTTCTATTACTTTTGTTGAAGCATGTATTCAATGTTTTAAGTTATGAACTACAAGTGCATGATTAATGAAGTTATTTTCTGTTCCATTGTCATCTTAATTTCTGTTCAAGTTGCATGATCAAAACAAAGAGCTTTATAACCCTAAACCTTCTCTCTCTCTATCTCTCTCTCTCTCACTTTTCAAAATCTCATCTTTCGCAAGCAAAACTCCGCACTTTCCGTGACAACAAGTGGTAAGTAAAAATCTGATTTTCACGCCTCCCTGAGATCGACACTCGGACTCACCTCCATTTACTTATTTTAAAACCGATGTTGCAAGTGTGACTATAACGACACTCCTTAACACACACGCACTAAGCCACGTCACACAGCTGCAGCAATTGCACGGGCATCCTTCTTGCGAGTGCACAAAGAAGCAGGTGGGACTTTAGTCCCACCTCGGAAACGTTGGGCACAGGTGAGTGGTTTATATTTATTTTGTGTTTCTACCTTATCGCCTAAGATCACGGGGTGAGGTCCCCTCGCCCGCTCGTCCGCCTCGTCCGCGACCCATGCTCCACGGACTTGGCTTGCCTGACCCATTTACCCAGCACTCCTTGCACACCACCCATGCCGATGGGCCTAGACTCAGGTGCACGTAACCCGACCTGAATACCCAATTGGCTAGCTCTAGGAGAGCGAACATAAGAGAGAATAGAGAGAGAGTATGCAGGGGAGGGTAGGGGTAGGTTTTGGACTCGTGTGTGCAGGGAAAGGAAGAGAGGAGGCTGAAGATGCAGCCGCAGAGAAGAAGGAAGAAGCAAAGGGTTGAAGGCAGAAGCTGAGGAAGCTAAGGAAGAAAGGCAAAGAAGGAAGACGAAGGCACTGTAGCTGAGAAGGTGCGGCTGAAGAAGAAAGAGGAAGTTACAAGAGAAGTCAGGGAAAGAAGAGCCAAAGCTAAAGGAAAGAAGAAGGAAGGAGAAGGCAGTAAGGAAGAAGAAGCCAAGGCAAAGGAAGAAGAAGGAAGGAGAAATCAAGGAAGAAGAAGACAAAGGAGAAAGGCATTGTTGCAAGAGACATCAGAGAAAAGAAGAAAGGACTAAGGCTAAAGAAGAGAAGCCAAGAAGAAGAAAGAAAGATGAAAAGAAGCTGAAGAGAGAGAGACAAGACAAGGAGAATCAAACTTCTTATTCTATTCCTCTCAAATTTCTCTTTTATTGCTACATTTTAGTATTCATAAACTCCTGCAGTATATTTTGAATTAGATTTTCAGTAGATTTAAGTGTTCAAATTACATTTATTGAGATTACTGAATAAATTCCATTTGCTCCCTGTGTTCGACCTCAGACTCAACATTTGAGTAATAAAAATTCTTATTTGTTTACAAGGCTATTTAAACTATACTATGACGCAACATCATTTATCTTTTAAACACCGATTTCTCCTTTCGTTAAACCAATGACATTAATTGACGCACCCAAGTTGAGGAGGCCCAGTCATAAGTAATGTTTCCTTTTTTGCAGGAAATCAGTGGGGCTCCTAGGTCCTACTTCTTGGGTGGTAGCTTATTTAGGATTAGTGTACTTGTGTTATCAGAGGAGACTACCCTCCTAGTGTTTTCAGATTCCACCTTATGCTTTCCCTTATAAGAACTTAGTAAAGATCTAGTGTAGGTGGGAATTGATCTAATAACCGCGAGGAGTACAATGGTGGTCAACTTAAAATCTTGTAAAAATAATATTCTTTCCTTTAATTTCTCCTCTGGGTTTTTCTATTTGCCCATAAAACAACATACTCCTGAATTAGTCTCTGATTTTCTATTAATCACATTCTTAGTTAGGAGTTTAGATTTCTTATTATGGATCCTAATGGTATTGACTTAGCGTTGGGTGGGATCCTTGTGTCTTTTACTACTCCTCAAGGTGATTATGTTTGCAGTGACAAACTGTTGTTGGTTTGTACCTTGGGGAGGGTTGGGTAAAATAGGAGACTTCCGGTTAATTATGGTGGGCATTTAGTAAGCTCTGGGAGGGATTGGGGTGTCCTGATAGATAGCATGAGCTTGATCGTGAGGCTCCCCATCATTACCAAACCCCTAAGGCCCTGTGCCTCAGTTCTATACATTTCTAGGGTTTGATATTGCTTGAGATGGTAGAGATCTGGGCTACCAGTTGTTTGCACTTAGTTCAGATTGCAAGGTGTCCAACAAAGTTTTCATTTGCTGCATAAGTTAGAGCATTGACCTTTGCATTTCTGCCATCTTTAGGTTCAAATCAGCTTGTCCTGTAGGTTAGGCATTCAACATAGGTTGAATAACTTGATTTGGGACTGGTGAGCGTGTTTTCGTGAGGAAAAGTTAGGGTTTTGGAGAACCTGTCATCGTAGTCGCAAAAATCGCTACAAGATAAAATTTATATCGAAACTCGAGGTGAGTCCTAGGTCAAACACAGGGAGGTGAATGTTTGGTTTTGAAATCTGCACTTTCAGTTTTATTTCTTTTTAGTGTTTCTAACTTTTGTAAACTTTTTTGGAATTTTAATAGGCAAGAGATCAGGTCGACAAAATATTTATCTAACTAATCCACTTGCAAAATAAGAGGGAGAGATAGAGAGAGAGAAACAATCACATATATTTTAAAACAAGTGTTTTCTACATATAATCAAGAAACTACAACTAAACAAGAAAGTGATAAAAGATAAAGGTGAAAAGAATCCCCCTCGATGGTTGCTTGGAGGATGCTCGCTCTGACGTCGCCTGGATGAAGGTGGTGGAAAGCTGGAGGAAGGAGAACGGCGGCAGAGGAAAGAGGATGGGGTAGGATGACGTCGCAGCAAGGATCTACTTCTTGAACTGGTGATAGGATGACCACGGGATGCTCCATGAAGGGGGATGAGAGGTGGGAAAATAATTTGATTTTCTACTCTAGAGGAGCATCCCGGGCTTGGGAGAAGCTCTCTCTGGAGCCTTGGAGGTGGTGAGGGAGAGAAAGGAAGACATGATGAAGAATGGGAGGGGTAGGGGTCCTTTTATAGTGCAGGAGAGGATGCATTTTGTACATAGGACATTTAGTGACAGCCATAAAAGTCGTTGAAGATCCACCGCAAGCGTTGTTGAAGGTCCAGCTCACGCGTCCCATGCACGGCTCTCGCACGTGCTTCCCGCACCCATGTCGCATGCATCGGCTGGCGCTCACTGCTACGTGCCTCTGAGCGCGCCTTATGTGCTGCCGCTACGTTGATGCGAGCCTACACTACTACATGCGCCCATGGTACTGCACACATGAGGTGTTGCATATGCACCCATAAGCAACCTGGATAGCGCCACATGGTGCAATCTGGGTTGTTTATCTTCTTTCCTTTGTTGGGGCTGCTACAGAAATCAGATTGAGTCGATGTTTGTGCTATTGGGCTACGATCGTCGACCCGAATCCATACGTGTGGTCGGATTTGTCGTTTGAAGCTTTGAATTGTGTCACCTAATCACATGGCCATGGATCTTCCTCGGACTATGTACGGTGTTATCGGACTCTGATCAAGGCAATTTTGGAGGCTTTCGTCTTTGATCATCTTCTTGATCAAATCCGTACTGTTGGATCATCAATCCGAGGCCCTGAATTAAATCTCCTTCTCTCTTGGCCATAAAAGGATGCAATTAACCTAAAATTTATACACACTATTCTAAATGCATAATGGTGCATGGTATACAATAATTATAGCATGGAATGCATATCTAAGCATAGGAACATGCATAAATAGGCATTTTATCCTAAATAAATGTGTCTACATCCTACCCCCATGCCTATATTTTGCTAGTCCTTAACAAAATCAAAATAAATGCTATGTATAAAAATAGAATTAGGGTCTAATCACTTAAGAAAGATTTGTTGATTACATTAGAAAATACGTAATGATTTGTAATTAGGGTTTTCAAATCGTTGTAACATGTGAATTTGCAAACGCTTTTAAATTTTTAAACTTAGATAGGAAAGTATCTAGGGTCGTCTAAGGAGGCCAAATGTTTACAAAATATGTATCTTACTTGGAAATAGAAATCACCTTTGTTTTTTCCATTTTTGAATATATATTTTTTTAGGGATTTTGAATAAACAAGGCAATGCAAAATGTTAGCGGGGAAAGGCTAATTCTCATTTAGCAACTAGGTGATAAGAATGACCTCTTCCCAAGCTCACCCTAGGTAAGTGAGGGCCTAGGATAATTGGGAAAGGGGTGTGAAAGTGCTAAAATAAAATCAAAGCAACAAGAAGATGCACCAAATTGAAAAGGCAATTTTATAGAAAATGGCTTTTTGCTTTACACTTGTAGAGGAAAGCTTCTTTGACAAAAAATGAAACTAAAAAGAAAATGAAACAAAAATCCTAGATGATGATGGTGAAGATGGTAAAGCTCTTGCTCCAACTACGGCTGCTTCCACAGTTAAAAAGGGCTCCTCCTTTGCCTTTTTCTTGAACCAAGATGTAGTCAAGGTGGAAGGGGGGCGTGCCTTAGCTCCTACAAGGTGGAAGCTACCACCTTCAAGTCTTCTCTAAGGGTGGGTGTGGACCACCCTTCCTCTTCCAATTGCCTGGCCGTCCTCCTAGTGGAATGCTCCTCCTCCTTGGTGTGGCACAAGGAGAAGAATGGAGAGGAAGAAGGCACCAAGGAGGCAAGGGATAGCCTCCTTAATCTTCTTCCTTCCTTCTTCTTCTTGGCCATGGGTTATAAGTGGGTATAAGGTGGAATTAAAATAAGGGAGGATGGGGAAAATGGTGGTGGTTAAGGGTCTTTTGTAGAGTAGGATGGGGGGTATAGGTGGCTCTTGGAATGGATGGCTAAGATGGAGTTTGGAGTGGTGCTTATGGGATCTATGGTCATGGATTTTTGGTGCCATTCAAAGAAATGTAGAAGGGGGTAGTGAAGGACATGGAGGCACCCCATGCTGGACGTCCATGGTGGAGGGGGTGCCTCCATTTTGGCACCAAAATGATATTCTAGAAGGGGGAATTTTGGAGGGAAGATGGAAGGTGGAGATGGGCTTTAGGCTTAGGTGTAGGGTGGAGATTGATGGATTTTGGAGGGAAAAAGGTGGTGCCAATATGGAGGTGGTTATGGTGGGTTTGGCACCACCTTATTGGTTCCTTTTGGTGGTGGTCATGGGGTAAAGAGGTGTGGTTGAGGTGGCACCAACATGGATAGCTTAGGTGGAATATAGGTAGGCATAGGTGGTGGAGCTAGTTAGGTAGGGCTTTAGGGTGGTGGACGGCCGAGGGAGCTAGAGCTTAGCTAGCAGTAGAGTAAACGAGGAGGCAATTGGAGCTAGGGTTTACGGGGAGTAGTTGGACAGAAGAACTCTGGAGCTAAACTGGAGTTGGCAGCTACTGAAGAGGGTGGCATTGAGCTACTTTAGCTAGCTTAGCTTGCTAGTTCTTTGCTAGCTACTAAGCCAAGATAAAGCAAGCTGGCTTCTACTGAAATGAGCTCAGGTGAGTTGGGCCTGATGCTCCTAGGGAGGACCTAGCGAGTTGAGGTAGCTAAGGTAGCTTAGCCTAATTAGGTTGAGCTAAGTTGAGTCCCCGTGAGCTGGACTTGAGCTTCTTGAGCTAAGATGAAGTCATCTTCAGCTAGTTGGAGTTGAGTGGAGCTGGATGTAGTTGGTCTTGAGCTGAGGTGAACTCCAGTCAACTTAGCTGAGCTAGCTAGAGATCCCAGTGAAATTATGGGAACTAGGTTGAGCTAGATTCAGCTAAGTTGAGCTGGATTTGAGCTGACTTGAGCTAAGGTGAAATGAGATGAGCTCTCTTGAGTTGCCATTCAGCTGAGATGAGCTGAATGGAGCTAAGATGAGCTAACCCTAGTTCAAGCGAGCTGGATTCCAGCTATGGTGAGTTGGATAAAGCTGTGTTCCAACTAGTTTGGGCTTCTCCTTCACCAATTACCTTCCCAAGTGCTAGGGTTCTAGGGATCTGATAATCTGTTTATCCCTAACACTCACAAAAACATATCATGAAGATAAGAAAAAGTAAAATGCATGCCTAAATGCAACCCAAAAACCTTTTTGCATAGTTAAATTCCTAAGAGCTAGGTTTGTTTTAATGCATAAGAATGATGATAATCTGGCATTTATCAGTAGCTTTCTCCCTACTTGATTTTTTTATGATGTCAACACAGGGGCGAACTCGGTGTCTATCACCCTGATTTATTCTACTTCCTTGCTTCTTCCCAAGTGTTTTGGAATTTTTGTGCATTTCGCGAGCTAGGTTCTCTGGACAATCGGTCGATGAGCTGTTACCACCACCAACTTGCTAGCCATACTTGTGTGGTAAAGTGTGGCTTATTTTTTTATTTTTTTATTTTTCTTATTTTCTATTTCTATTTCTTTCCTTTTTTGGGGTATTTCTCTATTTTTTACTTTTTTTTTCAATGTAGGTGGCTTCCCTGATCTAAGATTTACCTAAAGGTAGCAGGAAGAGAATGGTCGTGTGGTTGGGCTCTGGACAACTAGCTAATGAGCAGTTACCATTGACAACTTGCTAGCCATATCACCCTAGAAGATTCATTATGTACCTAATTTCTGTAAAAATCGTCGAAAAGTTAGTTAGTGTAAATAGCGTGTAGATACTTTAGACTTAAAATCTCCTCAAATCAGAGTGTGGGTTGATAAGTCATGTACTTATCACCCCAATTTATTTACCAAGTTAGAATAAAATTACTTGGCGAGGACTCAAGACCAAATCACATGTTAGTGGACACCCGAGCTGATTAAGCCCGAAGACCTGAAGGGTCTAAGTGTTCAGGTCCTTAAGTATCGTCTCCTAAAGTTAAAAACTCTTAATGCCCAAGTTTTCTTCTCCTAATTCTAATTTTAATATTTTTTCTTTCTTTTGTCCTTTTGAATTTTTAAATTTTTAAAAAAGAAAATAAAAGAGATTCCATAGAGTTAACAAAATGATTTCAGAATTAAGTATCCACCCCCCATGCCTAAATGATGTAATGTCCTCATTGTAAAAATAAAGACATGAAAATGGTAGAATAAATAGAATATCACTTGAATTTCATGATAAATCTAGTTAGCTCTGTAGAGAATATACACAACTGATAAGTTTACTGCCTTTAGCTAGGCATAATATATAAACAAGGAAGAAATTAAGAATTCACAGGTGTAGGTCAAGATCAGAATTAAAAGATTGATCCTAAAACCTTCCAGCAAAAGATGTCTATAGATGTGGACTAGATTATGGTGCAAGCCATGACCCAAGGTCGAGTGGTTCTAAGGCTCTAGATGAAAATCATCCAGAATCGAAGATTATTGTGCTTGCAGGGCCAAGCCTATGGTTTTGTGGTGTGCAACCTAATTCTAAAGTGGCGAACAATGGGCAGATTTGGTTTAATAGATTCGAGTGTCCACTTAGAGTTTAGCTCGAAAAGATAGTCAATTATTTCAGGCTTGGGTTGCACATCAAAGATATCATAAGGGTCAAGATAGAAGGTAGGTGGTTTCAGGTCAACAGGAACCCTTATATCCAAAATCCTATCTTCCTCGAAGTTAACATCCCAAATATTAATTTCCAAATTCCTATCCTCCAAGACCAAGTGTTCGATTTCTGGGTGATGAGAACACCATCATAGGCCCTAGTTAGCTACTTTTAGGTAGGTTTGAAGGATAAATGCTCCTACATATGCATCTAAGGGTTACAACTCCATATTTTTCTATTTTAAGAAGAGAACAAGAAAGTCAAGTTAATTTTGTAATTTTAACAGCATATCATGAACACACAATAACCACGGGGTTTGACAGGGGCTAATTGAAGATCAAATGAGCATTAAAGTCTAATAAAGGAGTCCATGCAGACAAAAATGGGGTTTCACACATTTTGAGAACCAAATCATAACACAAAACCCTAATTTTAGACCCACTTGAATTAAAGAGGTTTGGGTCAGGATAAAATTCCTCTAAACCTGCTAAAATTCATAGAAAAATATTCCTTAAGGTCTAGTACCCTTAGATTGACCATTTAAACTTATTTTGACCTTGAACAGAGTCAGGCAGATTTCTACACTAATATGGGTTGTTATGCAAATTGCCCAACCAACTTGGTCAAAATTGAAATCCAACTTTACCATTAGAATTTTTGGGCCCAAATTAGGTTAATGCCAAAATTTGGACCCAATCATAATTCATCTTGACCTAGTTTGCAATCTATTTTTTCATAATTAAGCCCCCAGCTTTCGAAATGTTTGCATTTAGCCCCTTAACTTGTCATTTTCTACAAAATGGTCCCCACCGCCATTAACAGTGTAAACCCAAGCCCACCGACCTTTAATCTGGGATTTCTCCCTAATTTCTCGACCAAATCCCACCAAAATTATAGGGATTGATCTTGAGAACCTTTCTAATCAATTAAACCACATCTTGGACCTTGATTTGGACCGTAGAACTCAAGCGGACACCATAATTTTAGGGATCTTCTTCCCTGAAAACTTTAAGCTCTTCTAGCTTCTTTCCTTTCTTAGGGCTTGCCTCAAGGCCTTTAAAAGGTTCCCCCTCGCAAGGCCTTGCTCCTTAGCGAGTTTTTGGCCCAAAAATCTTCTTCTTCTACCTCCAGCCTACTCCAAGCTTGCTTCGATGACCTCCTCCCTCTGGCTTCCTCACCTGCTGCCATGTACAATAGGCAATGGTAAACACTTCTTCGCTTCCTTCCGCACCTCACCATACATACGAGGAGCTCTCCGACCCCTTCCTCGTCGCCATCCTCATCTCTAGAGCTTCTTCGTCTTTGCAATCGGCCAATCATAGCCAACGTCGCCTCCGCCCTCTCGTCATCATCAACTACCCCCCTCGACTCTTCTCCTTCCCATGACTCTACTCACACCCTTAGACTCTAGGTTCGCACGCACATAACCCCGCCCCACTGTCACCATCCCCAACTCTGGTCACACTCTGATGACAACTCACGCCTTCCATAGACCACCAATCACTCTGCCAACACTCCCAAAACTTCCACCACTCCACGCTCACCAAAACCCTGCAAGAAATTGAGGGATTCATGCCCTCGACTCGTCTTTCAAACTCAACCTCCTTCTTACACCATCCGTGACTCCGTCTGCCCTGCACATGCCCCCTCATTGCATGCAACACCCACCAGCACTTTCACCTCCTCTAGGCGAAGCTTCTGAGCTTCATTAACGAGGATGAATGGTCGTATTCTCATTTTTAGGTATCTGCCAGAGCACTGCCGCTACAACCTTCTTATTCGACCTCCACTGCAGTTCTCCGGCTGTGTTGTTCAGCATTGCCACCCCAGGTGCTAAGACAAGAGAGGGGGCAGGTTTTGCTTTGCCTTGGGATTCGTGTGCTCTCTCCTCTTAGGATACTTAGCAAAATACTAAGAGGCCCTTGAGCCTCTGTTCGATTACTGCTATGCTTCTTCTGAGGCTCTTGAGAGGCCCTTGAGCCTCTTCTAATAAGGCGCCTGGAAGCTTGCCCTATCATCTGAGATTGATTATGTTGGTTACTATGGAATATTTGAGTACTTGTGAGCTTAAACTTAAGGGTTAATTTGGTGATTCAAATCACCATTTTGAGAATCTTATTGATTGCAATTGCATATTCTTTTGATAAATTGTGATTGGTGAATTAAATTGCACAATTGCTCCCTATGAATGACCTCGGAACCTAACTAGAATCTGAGTTTGTAAATTTATGTGTTTGTTGTGAGATTTAGGAGTGTACTACAACGACCATATCCTTAAATCTCCTCGTTCGCACTGAACATTTTTGCGCCGTTGCTGAGAAGCAATGCGCAGTTTCATTTGACTGATTACAATTCTGATTTGATTCTAACTTATTTTATCTGATTTTTTATGGTTGTGCGAGGTACACGGATGAAGATCAGCTGCATGACAGCCACTCTAGGGGCAAGTAATCTCATTTCCTTCTTCTTAAGCCCCTATTTATAGGAAGAATTAAAAAAAAAGAATCAATTAGGATCAACCCGCATTCTTTCTTAAACATAATCACTTGAGTTGCTTGATTTGATTTATTTAGAAGTCCCCATCCAGATATCTGCACCTACTAGGGACTTAAGGTGCCTAGTGCCAAACATGGAAAGAATTGGTCTTGGAAAAGAGCCAAATTAGGGTTGCTATTCTAGGATTGAGGAAAACACACTTGCCTGAATTAAAAAGATTTGATTTCCCACATTGTGTGTCACCCAAGCCTTAATTGAATTGATCTAATCAAGATGACCCTAAAATGAAGGCTCTAACATTCACTAGAATCCTTAAAACTTGGGACTTAATAACCTACTTACAAATCACTCAGGGTGATTTTGGTTTCATTACCCAACTCATCCTAAACTTTAGGGCAGGTTAGGTGAAGTTGACCCATCTTATGGGCTAACTAACCTTCAAATTCGGTCATAAATCACAATCAATGCTAAAGTTCAAGTGAAATTCAAAGCACCATAATTTAGGACTAAAATTGGTAGACTTAAGGGGTCAAGTTGCTCATTCCATTCTACTTTAATTCTCAGTGACAAGGAAGGTTGGGTGGGGGAAACCCTGTAACGCATGGGGATGCACTACCATGTAGGGGTCTTTGTAGGGCTCTCATTTCCTGGTTGTCCAAGTACTTCTTGGGTGAGTGACCTGATCAAGCGGTATCATCTGCCTCGAACCTCCTTAGTCATCTAAAGATTTTTGGGTGCCTCGATTGGGTGATTAGTGCATGTTCGGGAGGAGGTCCTTAAGACCACCTTTGAGACCTCCATTAGCAAATCATTCTCATCAAAGCTAAGCCTCGAGTAACTTGTTTGTGCTACCATCTGACCAGATTGATATCATTTCCAACTCTTCTGTTTCTGAGCCCAGATCTCCTTCATCTACATCTATGGAGAATCACGAAGAAGACCTTGATTTCCAGAATTAGCTACAGCGCCTTAATGATCCAGTCCATGCACACATCAATCCACTACCGTGTCCTCAGATGCGAGATCACTACAATCCCATTGCAGTGGAGATCAAGCCCAGGGTACAAATTCCAGCGGGTGGACCTGATGTTGAACTCAAGCCAAATATAATCCATGCTATTCCTAAATTCCATGGCTTGAACTCTGAAGATCCGTTCCAGCACATCAAGTAGCTGAAACATCTGGCCCATACCTTTGGGCCTACCATACAAAATCGATATATTCTGCTCATGAAGATGTTCTCCTCTATCATGGATAAAGCTGTCAATCTAACCTGTCCAATCAACACATGGAAGGAACTCCTGACCAAATTCTTACAGAAATTCTTCCCTACTAGTCGGACAACTGCTTTAAGGCACCAAATCATGCACTTCTCACAAAATGCGAGAAAACCACTTCATGAGCAATGGGACCACTTTTTGGATCTCATGCGGAAATGCCCCTATCATAGAGTTCCTAAGTGGGAACAAGTCTAGTCCTTTTACCATGGGCTCCATGAGGATATCAAGCTCTCTGTCAATGCAACCTGTGGTGGAAGCATCATGGGTCAACATAAAGACAGTTTGGGAGATTCTCAAGAACATGTACAAGAACTCCATAAACAATGAATCATTGGGTGTGTTTGACCAGACGACCACCTGTGCATTGACAACCATGAGAGGGGCACACGAGACTCGAGGCCTATCTACATCCATCGATCTGGAGTTGGTGGCCAATCACTTGGATAAGGTCTCAATCATTGTAGAAAAGGTGGATGATTTAGCTTGACATCTATAGAGAGCCACCGTCGAACAGAACACGTATGTGCAACCAGCCTACAGTAGGGAGGTTGCGCATAACATTTACCACCATTCTCATCAAGGGATGGACCCATATCCACCTTCATCTGATCATGGTTTCAAAGGAAACTCTGTGCCTACTTGCTTTAGTTGGGGGAACATTGAACCCTCATGCTTTGACTTCCATGGAGTTCCTCAGATTTGTGAGGATCTCCACGCCATCCAGAATGATCCATTCTCAAGCACCTATAACCCTGGATGGAGAAATGACAGATCTAGTTCTCACGCATTTTGAAGTCGTCGGAAATTGTAGTATAGTCGAGCTAAAATGCTTGCCAAAAATGATTTGCAAAGATAACGAGACTTGAGTCCCGGCTGTTCATCTCTGGGAGGCATTTATGCAAATTTGAAATCGATCTCTTTCGCTCTACTTGCTTAAAATCACATGTCGATTTATGGTTATTACGTATTTATGCATGACATGCATAGTTGCCAGAATATCAAAAATTAAAAGCAGGCAACTTTAATCACACAAAATATATTGCAATAAGCTCATGGTGATTCTCAACACATAGATATATATATATAGAAAAAGATCTTTCACTAATTCATCATGGTGTTTGCAACATGGAACTCGTGGAAAGCTTATAGAGGAAAGCTTGAAAACATAAATCTAGCTAACAGAAAATGATTGCATACATGAATCTAAAGGGGGATTATGCATGCATCATTGGGGAAGAATATAGAGCTACACTACTAAGCAGTAATAAAAGCATGTAAACTATGAAGAACTAAGCTACCAATCTAGCAGAAATAAGGGCATTCGAAGGTGGTCTCCGATGGCCATTGAATGGTTGAGAGGAGGAGGGGCGGCCAATGGTGCTTAGGCTGGCCCTTGGAGAGAGGTTGGAGAGGTGATCTAGCATCTTGGCGTGGAGATGGTAGTAGCCATGGTGAGCAACCCATGGAGGTGGAGTGGAAGTGAATGTAGCTAACCTAAATGGAAGTGAATAATGCCAAGAGATGGATGGGTGCAAATGGCCACCCCTTAGGTCTTCTTATAGACCTAAGGGAAGCTCTCTAAAGAATTATGGAATTCTCTAGAGAGGCCTATGGTGGGAGCTTGTGAGAGAGTGAGAGAGGGAGAGTGGATGGTGGTTTTTAGATCCACCAAATGTGGATCTAAAAATTGAATGGCTCTTGGTTGCTAATTTTAGCACAAGGGAACAACAAATGGTAGAGAGTTCTAGAGAACTCTAAGCTAGGTATTTTCATGTGGATGGTGTGTGTGGGTGAAAACTTAGGTGGCTAGGTTGATTAGGTTAGGTTCTAGTGGATTTAGGTCAAGGTAGGTCTCAAATTAGGGTTGTAAACCCTAATTCACTAAGGTAAAGTGCAATTAAACTTAATACAAGTTTAATTGGGTGTGTGGAAACCTAATTGAGAGTAAAATAACTTAATTAGGTTGGGCTTAGGTCAATTGGACTTTCATTGAGTCCAATTGGACTTGTATGGGTTGAGATCTGAGCTTAATTGGACCCTATGAGTCCAATTAACTAGGAAATGGTAATTGACTATGATCTAAGTCAATTAGATTTAGTGAGGACCTAATTAGGTCCTTAAGGAGGTCTAGCAGTGATGTACTAGGGCTAGGGTACCTTAATTTAGGTTCCTAGGGGGTTAGAATTGTGTTTAGGGAGTTAGAGATCCAATATCAAAGCTTAAATCTCAAAATAGGAACTGGAAAGCAGTTTCAAACATCCAATAATAATATCAGATGACTTATACTCAAAAATCAGAAGTCCAAACTTCAATTCTAGATGTCTAATCAGAGTAAGGAAGGATTCTAGGTTCAGTCTTGGGTATTCTGCGGAAATTGGACGTCTGACCAAGTGTCTGGACGTCCAATGATACTGCAGAAGTGGGTTTAAGGTGTGCGGGAGTTGGCTAAGGGTTCTAGACGTCCTATAACTCATCTGGATGTCCAAATAGAAGTTGGAATTAGGGTTTTAAGGTTTCCTAGAGTGTGGTGACCTAATCTAAGGGTGGCTAAGGCTTGTGAAAGCTTCTAGGCTATACTTGGGCAAGGATGGTCCTAAGTTCTTCATATTTTACTGCTTTATTCCTACTTAATAGAATAGAATACCTTAACTCCCTTACATAATTGTCTACTACATCTAATCTACGTCTTCCACTCCAGCTCTGCTGCAACACTAGTTACTCCAGTTTTAGATCCAACTTCAGATCTACCTTTTGATCTGCTGTTGGGAGGTCGTAGATTGCATTTTTGATAAAAGCGTCGTAGTATAGTTGCGAAATACGATCCAACAAAGATATTGTTTTGTAAAAATAACGAGACTTTGAGTCCTGGTCGTTCATCTCTGGGAGGCGTTGTTTTTATTTTTGAAATTGATCTTAAAGCCGCTCTACTTTATTTAAATGACATGCTGGTGCGTAATATATAGGCGGTTAAAGAACAGGCACTTAAATCACGTAAATATGATAATCATTTAGCTCAAGGTGATTTCAAACACATAAGAGATATATATATATATATATAAAATGAAATTTCATTCATCGTGGGAGAGTTGTTGCACAAGGAAATCTAGAGGAAAGCTTATACATGAATGGTTAAAATTAAATCTAAAATTAAATCTAACTACCAAAAAATGATTGCATACAAGAATCATCGGGGAGATTTCACATTCATCATTGGGGGAGCAGTAAGACTACTCTACTAAGCAGTAAATGAAAGCAATAAAAATTATGAAGAGCATGATCTAGAGCTAGAAGAATAGAGGGCATTCAGGGGTGGTCCCCGATGGCCTTGGAGTAGTCGAGAGGAGAATGAGGTACAGCCAATGTAGCTTAGGCCGACCCTTGGAGAGAAGTAGGGTTGATCCAACATCCCGGCATGGTGTCCTCCATGGTGGCGGTAGTGAGCTCATGGAGGTGGAGTGAGTGGCTAAGTGGAGGTGGCGTGAATGGCACCAATGGAGAGAAATTGCAAGGGAGTGAATGGGTGCAAATGGCCACCCAAGAGGTCTTTTTATAGACCTAAGGGAAGCCCTCTAGAGAATTATGGAATTCTCTAGAGAACCCTATGGTGGGAGCTCATCGGAGAGTGAGAGAGAGAGGGTGGAAGGTGGTTTTTAGATCCACCAAATGTGGATCTAAAAATTGAATGGCTCTTGGTTGCTATTTTTGGCAACCAAGGCAACCACACATGGTAGAGAGTTCTAGAGAACTCTAGGCTAGATATTTTCGTGTGGATGGTGTGTGTGGGTCGAAACTTAGGTGGCTAGGTTGATTAGGTTGGGTTCTAGTGGGTTTAGGTCAAGGTAGGTCTCAAATTAGGGTTATAAACCCTAATTCACTACGGTAAAGTGCAATTAAACTTAGTACAAGTTTAATTGGGTGTGTGGAAACTTAATTGAGAGTAAAACAACTCAATTCAGTTAGTTCTAGGTCAATTGGACTCTCACTGAGTCCAATTGGACAGTGTGTGCTGAGATCAGGGCTCAATTGGACTCAATGAATCCAATTGAATAGGCTGATGGAATTGACTAAGATCAAAGTCAATTAGGTTTAGTGAAGACCTAATTAGGTCCTTAGGGAGGTTTAAAGGTGATGTACTAGGGTTAGGGCACTTTAATTTAGGTTTTTATGGGGTTGGAATTGGGTTTAGGGACCTAGAGATCTAAGATCAAGGCTTAAATCTCAAAACAGGAATTGGAGAGCAGTATCAGACGTTTAATTATATAATCAGACGTCTTATACTCAAAAATCAGAAGTCCAAACTTGTTGTCTGGACATCCAATCAAAGTCAGGAAGGATTTCGGGTTCTGTTTTGGGTATTCTGCAGAAATTAGACGTTTGACAAAGTGTCTGGACGCCTAATAACATTGCAGAAGTGGGTTTGAAGTGTGCGGGAGTTGGCCAAGGGTCCTGGATGTCTTAAAACTTATCTGGACATCCAGAGAAGGGTTGGAACTAGGGTTTTAGGGCTTCCTAGGGTGTTGTGACCTAATCTAAGGGTGGCTAAGGCTTGGGGAAGTCTCTAAGCTATCCTAAGGCTAGGATGGACCTAAGCTCTTCACATTTTACTGCTTTATTTCTACTTAATAGAATAGAAAATCTTTAACCCCCTTACATTATTATTCCTACATCTAAACTAGGCCTTCTGCTCTAGTCTGCTACAACTCCCATTATTCTTGATCCAACTTCAGATCCAGCTCCTGATCAGCTTATTGCCTGCAATTGACATAATACACTTAATCAGCACGTTATAACATTATTTCATGCATAGCTAAAGAAAAGCAGTAAAGATGCAGATAATGCGTATGCATGCATGAATAACCCTAACTTATGCTAAGTCCCAGCTTAATCTAAGCCAATTAAGACCTATGATTGCTGTGCAATCATACCCCCATGCCTAAATCTTGCTAGACCCTAGCAAATGCAAGACTAAATTATTTACAGCAATGGTTCCTAAGGGACTGGTTATTTTATCAAGTGTTTGCATAGAGATTTTTCTCCTTTTTGTTTTCATCCTATGCCCTAGAAATCCAGACAATCGTGAAGGTGCAGCTATGTAGGTTTTGCAATGGATTCAAGTGAAACTAATACACCTCTAAAGCCTGTACTTGACCCCTAATAAAAATTCTAGCGGGATAGGCGGATTTCTTCCCTCAGGGTATTCAAGATATTTTATGAATTCCACCCCGGCTTTAGGCTTAGGTAGAGAATCTTTGAGGGAAAGGATTGTATATTTGGTGGCTCATTCTCACTTGGTGCTACATAGAGACTAGTACTACAGAATCCAGATTCCCAAATTACTAAGTAACTCAACTCAGAGAAAGATGAGAAAAACTATGCTCCCTTTTGATTCCTTTGTATTCATTCTCTCTTGCTCTTTTTCTTTCTTTTTCTTAGAGCTCACAACCTCACTAGATTCACACATATGTTCTGTATTTGGTGGTCTCACTAGGCATTAACACTTTAATTGAGTTCTCATAACCCTAACACTAAGTCGAAATTCCTCAGCCATTATTCAGGCGATCAGAAACACAAGAAAAATAGGTTAAGGCCATATTTGGTGGAGCTCAATTTTGTTTGGTGGTATTGCCTCAATGCAAATGAAATAAATACTAAATATTCATTCCTTTCTTCTTTTTTCTTCTTTTTCTAATTTTTTTTTTTTCAATTTTTCTTTCTTTTCATCATTCTTTTTCTTTTTCTTTTTCTCATTTTTTTTTTATTTCTTTTTTCAGCATAACACAACTGGCAAACATCCATGAACTTTATTAAGGAGGCATTATTGGGGAATGGTGGTACTCAAGAGACATTGGGTGGCTTATTTGGTGGAAGTGCCTACTCACGGCACCGGGAGAGACAGATAGGACAGTGTATTTCTGACCTTGACATTAATACCCTCCTTCAGCCGAGGATTCCGTAAAGAATGGTTGTAACCATCCAGCTTAGCCCTAGTTTTATGAAAACTCGCTCTCCGCGTATTTGCCTTATTCGGTGGCTCTCACAATTTCGCACAAAATGCATACGCAGGAACTGAGAGCGAAAACTATGTCTCATCTCAGAGCATCATCACCTAATTATCAAGGATTCCAGATACCTTGCACTAATCTTAGAGCACCAATACACTCTACTCTCATCTCACACTATTTGGTGGATTTTTGGGAGAAAATCAGCCTGACTCCCAAAACACTGTTCAAGGGTTCAGGAAAAGAAGCACTGCTTCTTCTCGACAAACTGAAGACGTTTATCAGCCTTCACCATGAATCCATTGCAAATTCTACGTGTGTGTGAAAAGTTGTACTGGATTCCAAATTACAGGAATCAACTAAAGGATAAAATCCTTAATGCATTCTCTTAATAAAATAATCTTATTCATGAATGCAATATCTATATATGCTATAAACATGTAACCTCGCATAATTTGTACTTCGTGAATTTCCCGTATCAGGTTACAATCAGCTTGACCCTAAATTTAGAACAAAAGGTGGGCGGGTGAGTCGGAAGTGGCTATTGCGAATGATTTCTAGCTCCAATGCGAGCATTGGAGGTGGAGTCGGTTGTTCTTTAATTTAAGGTCCTAAAGTATGTTTTGCATGCAGCTCTGAGGTTTTCCTAAGTGTTGGCACAAAAATTTTTTTTCAGTTTTTCTGTATCTACCCCCCCATGCCTAAGTTCTTGCATGTCCTCATGCATGAATGTAAAAGAAAATAAATGCTACAGGGAGAGAATGGGTAGAATCACCTGTAATTGCTCCTGAAATTATATTCAGCACCGGCCAACCTGTTAATATGCAATATAAAAGGGAAATATGCTAAAATAAAATTATGCTATGTATAAAAATGATGGTGGAATGTGGGGCGAATGGTATCTATATGTGCTGAGTTTAACGCCTCCAGCTGGGCGAAAGCTCAATGAGATGTGTCATTTCTAGCATAGGAGCCGACTAAGATTAAGAGAAAGATATGCTCGTATGCTCCCAGAATCAGTGGTCCGGAGATACGAACCAACTGATTGTGCACCCCTACTCCAAAAAGTCTAGCTATAAGAAAGTGTGGAGTGGTGGTGGAAAATAGAGGATAATCAGAGGGGGAAATCATGATGTTGATTCAGCTGATTTATCATGTCCCACAATTCAGCAGGAAGTTGCTGAGGGAGCAGATCAAAATGTACCTCAGAACCAGAATCTGAGTCATAAGGATCCTCATAATGATAACTGACATCAAAGATCATTCCCTCTTCAGGGTCTAGGTCATACGGGGGTATTCGTGAAAGTAGAAAATCTGTGGGGAGGTCACTGAAATCCTCATCAGAAATTACTTCGTCCTCATCAGTACCCATCTCTGATTCATCAGAGGCTGTCTCCTCAGGCTCAAAGTCGAGCCATCTACTAGGATGATAGGTGCATCCCCAGCTCCTTCTACTCAAATCTTCACCCTCATATGCATTGGGTTCCTCAGTAATTCCTTCCTCAAGTACCATATTTATTTCTTCAGTTAAGTCATCCATAACTACTTCTAGTTTTCGGATGTTAGGATCAGGGATAGAAAGTGTCATCTTAGAATCTCTAATATCCGAATTAGGGATATAGGTGAAAGAAGAAGAGTGCAGATCAAAAGATGTTAGCTCTAGCACAGGTTCACCTACAATGGGAAGTGGTCTAGATTGATCAGTAGTGTTGCATGTAATGTCTGCCTTAGGATCCATATCCTCAATTGGATCCGCTTCCCTTATCTCGATTGGGTTATCCAACCCAAAAGGTGTCTCCCAGGATTTAGGATAATCTGATTGTGGCTCATTCCTGGAGATATTAGTCCTTTCCTCAATTTTCTGAATGGAGTTCTCAGATGAACCCATTCGGCATACTTCCTGCTCCTATCTCATATCCACGCTAGATTCTTTTTCCCCTGAGTGATCTTCGGGCATCTGCTCTTGAGAATCTTCTGTGTGTTCTTCCGGCGTAGTTGTTTCAGATTCTTCGAGGTCTTCAATGCTATTTTCCACTTGATATCTCAAAAGCAATAGTTCTTGAGTTTCTCGATTTTGTCCCATTCGCCTTGTTATCTCTACTATTTCCTAAAGGAGCTCCATCACAGCTTGTTGATATGGAATCCGGCTTTGTCTTTGGTTCGGATCAATGATAGCCTAGATTTCACGTAGAGAGGATGCGGCCTTTTCCTTAGCACTTGCTATAGCTCTCTGTATTCTATAATGTGGCTGCATATGCACCGGTAGCTCTTCAGGGGTTCCAGGGGGTGAATCAGGTCTACCCATGTTCCATGGGTGAGAAGCAGGAGTATGAAATCCATATCCTTGGTTATAAGATGCGATCCTTTGAGGGACCGACTGGTATGGGTCATAATATCTAGGGTTAGGATATGGGTTAACCATTTCGGTAACCCGAGGAGAAGGATCAAGCGAAGCGAAAAGTCATCTTCGCCACCTTGGGTTCTGATCCTAAGGTTGAGTTGATTCAGTGACCCGAGCTCTCAGATAAGCTCGTGGGTCAAGCTCTTCTAGATCCTGATTAGGTCCAGATCCAATGTTAGCCATTGTGGCTCAGCAGATAGAAGAAATGGGGCGAGAAGATGGTCCGGGCGAGGTGACTCGCCTCCTTGGGAGTGGCTCCCAAGGTCCAACCAAGTGAGGTCAAAGTGACCTCCTTCCGTGCATACACCGCCCAACCCCTGGGTTGGTGTAGCCACGCAGAACAAGGCTAAGGCCCTGTCAATCAAATGGTCCTTATAAATCAGGTGACCAGATTTTTTGTTAGGGATTTGAATTCCTGAAGATAAGTTCGTCGTACAACCGACTGAACGTGCATCCCACCTCTCAAGCTAACCTAGCTAGTCTGGTTACGAGGGGACTAAGAGGAAGGTTCTTCCTTTGGGTTATGCCTCCGGTTCCGTTGACCCCCGAGCCACAGTCGTTTGACACTACCCCGCGGACTTAGTCACCAGGTTTGGCAAGAGAGATTAAACTCATCCAATAGTACGACAACGACTCGGGTTGATTTCGTGTTTCAAAATTAGTTTTTAACCCGTTTTCTTCAGTAGGGTTTGTGGTGAGTGGCCCACAAGGTGACCAAGCTCACCGGCTAACTAGACTTGATTAAGTCTAGGTTAGCCAAAAGTGTGGTCTCTATTTATGACCCTAAAGGTTCAACCTAAGTTGCATGCACTTCTAGGGTTTTTTTCTCTATTTCAGCAGACCACAAGAATAATTTGCGAGTAGATTCCTTTTTCAATTATTTTTTCAGAGAATGTTTTTTTTGAATTTTTACTGTTTCAACCGAATTTTTAGGAAATTTTAAATATCAGGGGGTCAGATTAGGAACCTTGACCCCTGAACGATTTTTCGCTTTGAAACAGTACCAAATGATCTTCAAAAATTCAGGAAAAATATGGAAATAAAGCCAATTAGATCAGTCTTCAAACTCCACCATTTTTAGTCAAAACAGATTCGTGGATTGCTTGGAATCGCTTTTGGAACATTGAAAATTTTTGAATCTGGGTCTATCTGACCCCTGTGCACTTCATGAATTTTTAAAAATTTTATGCATGGAGTTTTCTCAAAGTAATGGTGGCATTTGAAAGATGGTTTGAAAATGAAGGTTTTTCCTGAATTTCAGAATTTTTCGTTAGCGTATTTTTCTGCAATTGAATTTTTAGATGAGATTTGAAATCTAGTCGAAAATCAGAAGGTGGTGGAAAAGCTTTTAAAGAGGTTTGAATTCAAGCCTTCCACCAAAAATGCTTTTTTTCTTTTTTTTTTTAATCTTTTGCACCTTTTTTTTTCAAAAAGAATTTTTCAAAAGATTCAACGAAAATCTCTTTTTTTTTTTCTAACCTAGATTCAAAAGAAAACCTAATCTAGATTTTTTTCAAATTTTTTCTTTTTGATTTTTTTTCTTTTCCACGAAAGTGAGAAATTTTTTTTTTTTTTTCACAAAGAATTTTTCAAAGGAAATTCCAACAAGTAAATCTACACCTACGATTCAGAAAGAGAAACCTAATCTAAGATAGATGATGTGCACCTGATTTTTCTTCGCCGTGCTCAATGTGTGCGCAGATCCCGTTTTTCTTCCATGTTATCCTACACAACAAAAAAAAAGTAGAGGCAGATTTGTCAGAGATAGATTAAAAGATCGAAATCAAGAAAAATGACGTTGCCTCCCCGACAACGGCGCCATTTTGTTGGGAGGTCGTAGATCGCATTTTTGATAAACGCATCATAGTATAGTTGCGAAATACGATCCAACAAAGATATTATTTTGTAAAAATAACGAGACTTTGAGTCCCGGTCGTTCATCTCTGGGAGGCGTTGTTTTTGTTTTTGAAATCGATCTTAAAGCCGCTCTACTTTATTTAAACGACATGCTGGTGCGTAATATATAGGCGGTTAAAGAACATGCACTTAAATCACGCAAATATGATAATCATTTAGCTCAAGGTGATTTCAAACACATAAGAGATATATATATATATATATATATATATAAAAAAAATAAAATTTCATTCATCGTGGGAGAGTTGTTGCACAAGGAAATCTAGAGGAAAGCTTATACATGAATGGTTAAAATTAAATCTAAAGTTAAATCTAACTACCAAAAAATGATTGCATACAAGAATCAACGGGGAGATTTCACATGCATCATTGGGGGAGAAGTAAGACTACTCTACTAAGAAGTAAATGAAAGCAATAAAAATTATGAAGAGCATGATCTAGAGCTAGAAGAATAGAGGGCATTCAGGGGTGGTCCCCGATGGCCTTGGAGTAGTCGAGAGGAGAATGAGGGACGGCCAATGTAGCTTAGAACGACCCTTGGAGAGAAGTAGGGTTGATCCAACATCCCGGCATGGTGTCCTCCATGGTGGTGGTAGTGACCTCGTGGAGGTGGAGTGAGTGGCTAAGTGGAGGTGGCGTGAATGGCACCAATGGAGAGAAATTGCCAAGAGAGTGAATGGGTGCAAATGGCCACCCAAGGGGTCTTTTTATAGACCTAAGGGAAGCTCTCTAGAGAATTATGGAATTCTCTAGAGAGGCCTATGGTGGGAGCTCATCGGAGAGTGAGAGAGAGAGGGTGGAAGGTGGTTTTTAGATCCACCAAATGTGGATCTAAAAATTGAATGGCTCTTGGTTGCTACTTTTGGCAACCAAGGCAACCACACATGGTAGAGAGTTCTAAAGAACTCTAGGCTAGATATTTTCGAGTGGATGGTGTGTGTGGGTCGAAACTTAGGTGGCTAGGTTGATTAGGCTGGGTTCTAGTGGGTTTAGGTCAAGGTAGGTCTCAAATTAGGGTTATAAACCCTAATTCACTAAGGTAAAGTGCAATTAAACTTAATACAAGCTTAATTGGGTGTGTGGAAACTTAATTGAGAGTAAAACAACTCAATTGAGTTAGGTCTAGGCCAATTGGACTCTCACTGAGTCCAATTGGACAGTGTGTGCTGAGATCAGGGCTCAATTGACTCAATGAGTCCAATTGAATAGGCTGATGGAATTGACTAAGATCCAAGTCAATTAGGTTTAGTGAGGACCTAATTAGGTCCTTAGGGAGGTTTAGAGGTGATGTACTAGGGTTAGGGCACCTTAATTTAGGTTCCTATGGGGTTGGAATTGGGTTTAGGGACCTAGAGATCCAAGATCAAGGCTTAAATCTCAAAATAGGAATTGGAGAGCAGTATCAGACGTCTAATTATATAATAGGACGTCTTGTACTAAAAAATTAGAAGTCCAGACTTGTTGTCTGGACGTCCAATCAGAGTCAGGAAGGATTTCAGGTTCTGTTTTGGGTATTCTGCAGAAATTAGACGTCTGACAAAGTGTCTGGATGTCTAATAACACTGTAGAAGTGGGTTTCAAGTGTGCGGGAGTTGGCTAAGGGTCCTGGATGTCTTAAAACTTATCTGGACGTCCAGAGAAGGGTTGGAACTAGGGTTTTTGGGCTTCCTAGGGTGTTGTGACCTAATCTAAGGGTGGCTAAGGCTTGGGGAAGTCTCTAGGCTATCCTAAGGCTAGGATGGACCTAAGCTCTTCACATTTTACTGCTTTATTTCTACTTAATAGAATAGAAAACCTTTAACCCCCTTACATTATTATTCCTACATCTAAACTAGGCCTTCTGCTCTAGTCTGCTACAACTCCCGTTATTCCTGATCCAGCTCCTGATCAGCTTATTGCCTGCAATTGACATAATGCACTTAATCAACACATTATAATATTATTTCATGCACAGCTAAAGGAAAGCGGTAAAGATGCAGATAATGCGTATGCATGCATGAATAACCCTAACTTATGCTAAGTCCTAGCTTAATCTAGGCCAATTAAGGCCTATGATTGCTGCGCAATCATCTGCTTATTACCTGTATTTGTCATAATGCACCTAATCAGTACATTATAGCATTATTTTATGCATAGCTAAAAGAAAGCAATAAAGATGCAAATAATGCTTATGCATGCATGAATTACCCTAACTTATGCTAGGTCCTAGCCTAATTTAGGTTAGTTACGACCTATGATTGCTACGTAATCATACCCCCATGCCTAAATCTTGCCAGTCCCTAGCAAATGCAAGACTAAATTATTCACAGAAGGGTCCCTACGGGATTGATTATTTTATCATGTATATGCCTAGAGATTTTTCTCCTTTTTGTTTTCATCCTATGCTATTGAAATTCAGACAATCGTGAAAGTGTTGCTATGTAGCTTTTGCAATGGATTCGAGTGAAAAACTAATTCACCTCTAAAGCCTGTACTTGACCCCTAGTAAAAATTCTAGCGAGATAGGCAGACTTTTTCCCTCGAGATATTCAAGATATTCTATGAATTCTACCTAGCTTTAAGCTTTGGTAGAGAATCTTAGCGGGAAAAGATTATATATTTGGTGGCTCACTCTCGACTAGTGCTATATAGAGATTAGTACTATAGAGCCTAGATTCCCAAATTACTACGTAACTCAACTCAAAGAAAGACGAGAAAAACTATGCTCCATTTTGGTTCCTTTGTATTCATTCTCTCTTTCTTTTTCTTTTTCTTTTCTTTTCTTTCTTTTTCTTAGTGCTCACAATCTCACCAAATTCACACATATGAGCTGTATTTGGTGGTCTCACTTGGCATTAACACTTTAATTGAGTTCTCATAACGTTAACACTAAGTTGGAATTCCTCAGCCAGTATTCGGGCGGTTAGAAACACAGTCAAATAGGTTAAGGCCATATTTGGTGGATCTCAAATTTATTTTGTGGTATTGCCTCAATGCAACTGAATTAAACACTAAATATTCACACTCTTTTTTCTTCCTTTTTCTTCTTTTCTCATTTTTCTTTCTTTTTTTTTATTTTTCTTTTTTTTATATATAATTTTTTGCTCTTTTTCTTTCTTTTTCAACACAACACAACTAGCATACATTCATGAACTTTATTGAGGAGGCATTGCTTCTTCTCGATAGACTAAAGACGTTTATCAGCCTTCACCATGAATCCATTGTAAATTCTACGTGTGTGAAAAATTGCAGTGAATTCTAGATTACAGGAATCAACTAGAGGATAAAATCCCTAATGCATTCTCTTAATAAGATAATCTTATTCACGGATGCACTATGTATATATGTTATAAACAAGTAACCTCTTATATTCGTACTTCATGAAATTTCCCTTTCAGGTTACATTCAGCTTGACCCTAGATTTAGAGCAAAAGGTGAGCGAGTGAGTTAGAAGTGGCTTTTGCAGATGATTTTTAGCTCCAATGTGAGCATTAGAGGTGGAGTCGATTGTTCTTTTATTTAGGGTCCTAAAGTACATTTCACATGTAGCTTTGAGGTTTTCCTAAATGTTGGTATAGAAACTTTTCAATTTTACTGTATCTACCCCCCCCCCATGCCTAAGTTCTTGCATGTCCTCATGCATGAATATAAAAGAGAATAAGTACAACAAGGTGTAAATGGGTAGAAATCACCTGGAATTGCCCCTAAAATTTTAATGTTCAGCTTCAGCCAACCTGACGGTATGCAATATGTGAAAAGGAAATATACTAAAAGAAGAATATGCTATGTATAAAAATGGTATGTATAGGTGATGGTAGAATGTGGGGTAGATGCTGAGTTTAACGCCTCCAGCTGGGCAAAAAATTAATTAGATGTATCAGTTCTAGCATAGGAACCGGTCAAGATTAAGAGAAAGATGTGCTCATATGATCCCAAAATCAGTGGTCCGGAGATGCGAACCAGCTGATTGTGCACACCTACTCCAAAAAGTCTAGCTATAAGAAAGTGTGGAGTTGTGGTGGAAAATAGAGGATAATTAGCGGGGGGGTCATGATGTTGATTCAGCTAATTTATCATGTCCCATAATTTAGCAAGAAGTTGCTGAGGGAGTAGATCAAAATGTATCTTAGAACCAGAATATGAGTCATAGGGATCCTCATAACAATAATTAACATCAAATATCATGCCTTCTCTAAGCTCTGGATCATATGGGGGTATCCATGAAAGTAGATTTGTGGGGAGGTCACTGAAATCCTCATCAGAAATTACTTCATCCTCATCAGTATTCATCTCTGATTCATTAGAGGTTGACTCTTCAGGGTTGGAGTCGAGCCATCCATTAGATTGACTAGGGTAGTAGGTGTGTCCCCAGCTCACTCTGCTTAAAGCTTCACCCTTGTATGCATTGGGCTCCTCAGTAATTCCTGCCTCAGGTAGCATATCCATTTTTTCGTTCAAGTCATCCATAGCTACTTCTGGTCTTCAAATGTCAGGATCAGGGATAGAAAGTGTCATCTTAGAATCTCTAGCATCCGCATTAGGGATGTAGGTGAAAGAAGAAGAGTGCAAATTAGAAGATGTTGGCTCTAGCACAGGTTCACCTACAATGGGAAGTGGCCTAGATTGATCAATAGTGTCGCATGTAATGTTTGCCTCAAGATCCATATCCTCAACTGGATCTACTTCCCTTACCTCAGTTGGGTTTTTTGACCCATGAGGTATCTCCCAGGATTTAGGATAATCCAATTGTGGCTCAGTCCTGGAGATATTAGTTCTTTCCTCTTCAATTTCCTGAATGAAGTTCTCAAACAGACCCATTCGGCATACTTCCTACTCCTGTCTCATATCCAAGCTAGATTCTTCTTCCCCTGGATTATCTTCTGGCATCTACTCTCGATAATCTTCTATGTGTCCTTCCAGCGCAGTTGTTTCAGATTCTTTGAGGTCTTCAAGGCTATTTTCCACTTGATATCGCAAATGCAGTAGTTCTTGAGTTTCCCGATTTTGTCCAATTAGCCTTGTTATCCCTGTTGTTCCTTGAAGGAGCTCCATCACAGCTTGTTGATGCGGAATCCAGCTTTGTCTTTGGTTCAGCTCAGTGATAGCTTGGATTTCGTGTAGATAGGATGCAGCCTTTTCCTTAGTGCTAGCAATAGCTCTCTGTATTCTGTAATTTGGTCGCATATGCACCGATAGCACTTTAGGGGTTCCAAGGGGTGAATTAGGTCTACCCATATTCCATGGGTGAGAAGCAAGAGTATGAAATCCATATCCTCTATTATAAGATGCGGTCCTTTGAGGGACCGACTAGTATGGGTCATAATATCCAGGGTTAGGATATGGGTTAACCATTTCGGTAACCCAAGGAGAAGGATCAGGTGAAGCGAAAAGTTGTCTTCGCCACCTTGGGTTTTGATCCCAAGGTTGAGCTGATTCAGTGACCTAAGCTCTCACGTAAGCTTGTGGGTCCAGCTCTTCTGGATCCTGATTAAGTCCAGATCCTGGGTTAGCCATTGCGGCTAAGCAGATAGAAGTGACTCGCCTCCTTGGGAGCGGCTCCCAAGGTCCAACCAGTCAAGGTCAAAGTGACCTCCTTCCTTGCATACACCACCCAACCCCTGGGTTGGTGTAGCCAAGCCAGACAAGGCTAAGGCCTTGTCAATCAAATGGTCCTTATGATCAGATGACCAGATTTTCCATTTTAAGTTTGAATTCCTGAAGAAAAATTCATCGTACAACCGAATGAAAGTGATTCCCGCCTCTCAAGCTAACCCAGCCAGTCTGGTTATGAGAGGACTAAGGGGAAGGTTCTTCCTTCAGCTTACGCCTCTAATTCCGTTAACCCCTGAGCCCCTGTAATTTGACACTGCCCCGCAGGCTTAATCAATAGGTTTGGCAAGAGAGGTTGAAAACACCCAGTAGTATGATAATGAATTCGGGTTGATTTCATGTTTTAAAATTAATTTGAGCCCGTTTTTCTTCAGTTGGGGTTTGTGGTGAGCAGCCCGCAAGGTGACCAAGCTCACTGGCTAAGCATTGGACTTGACTAAGTCTAGGTTATCCCAAATGTGGTCGCTAGATTGTAACCCTATAGATGTAACCTAAGGTTTATGCAATTCCAGGGGTTTTTTTTTCTTCTTCTTTTCCGCAGACCACCAAATAAAAATACTTCTTTGGCAAAAATTGGAATCCAAATAAGTTGAAATTTTTCAAGTAGATTCCCTTTTTAATTATATTTCCAAAGAATATTTTTTTGTAATTTTTACTATTTCAACTGAATTTCTAGAGATTTTTGAATGTTAGAGGGTTAGATCTAGAATTTTGACCCCTGGTTGATTTTTCAAAATGAAACAGTAGCAATTGATTTTCAAAAATTCTGGAAAAATATGAAACTTAAAGCCAATGAGATCAACTTTCAAACCCCAACATTTTTAGTAAAAACAGATTTATGCATTGCTCGGAATTGCTTTATGAATTTTGAAAATTTTCAAATCTGTGTTAGTCTGATCCCCTTGCACGTCATGAATTTTTAAAAATTTTGTACTTGGAATTTTATTAAATTAAGAATGCTCGTTGAAATATGGTTTGAAAATGAAGATATAACCCAAATTTTAGAATTTTTTGCTCACTAATTTTTCAGTAATTGAATTTTTAAATCAGAATTTAAAGTCAAGCCGAAAATAGAGAATGGTGGAAAAGCTTTTAGCAGGTGTCTGAGTTTAAAATTCAAACTTTCCATCAAAAAATTTTTTTTTTTCAAAAAAAAAATTTTGAAATTTTTTTTCAAAAAGGATTTTTTTTTCAAAGGGTTTTCAAAAGTAATTTCTTTTTTGCTTTTCTTCAAAACTAACCTAGGATTCAGAAAGAAACCTAATCTAACTACCTAGATTTTTTTTCTTTGATTTTTTTTCTTTTCATGAAAATGAATAATATTTTTTTTTCTTCAAATAAAATTGCTAGAAGTAAATCTAACCTGGGGTTCAAAAAAAAAAACCTAGACTAAGGCAGATATGATGTGCACCTGGAATTTTTTTCCGCGCTCATTGTGCCCGCAGATCTCATTTTTTTTCCTATTTTTCCTGCATATCCAAAGACAAGCAGAGGAAGATTTTTCAGTGATAGCTCAGAAGATCGAAATAAAAAAAATGACATTGCCTCCATGGCAACGGCGCTATTTGACAGATCCCGTTCTCGCACACTTCGAAGTCGTCGGAAATCGTAGTATAGTCATGCTAAAATGCTCTTCAAAAATGGTTTGTAAAGATAACGAGACTTGAGTCCCGGTCGTTCGTCTCTGGGAGGCATTTATGCAAATTTGAAATCGATCGTTTTCGCTCTACTTGCTTAAAATTGCATGTCGATTTATGGTTATTACGTATTTGTGCATGACATGCTTAGTTGCCGGAATATCAGAAATTAAAAGCAGGCAACTTTAATCACACAAAATTTATTGCAATACGCCCATGGTGATTCTCAACACATAGATATATATATATATAGAAAAAGATCTTTCACTAATTCAACATGGTGTTTGCAACATGGAACTCGTGGAAAGCTTATAGAGGAAAGTTTGAAAACGTAAATCTAGCTAAGTAAAAATGATCGCATACACGAATCTAAAGGGGGATTATGTATGCATCATTGGGGAAGAATATAGAGCTACACTACTAAGTAGCAATAAAAGCATGTAAACTATGAAGAACTAAGCTACCAATCTAGCAGAAATAAGGGCATTCGGAGGTGGTCTCCAATGGCCTTTGAGTGGTTGAGAGGAGGAGGGGTGGCCAATGGTACTTAGGCTGGCCTTTGGAGAGAGGTTGGAGAGGTGATCTAGCATCCTGGCATGGAGATGGTAGTAGCCATGGTGAGCAACTCATGGAGGTGGAGTGGAAGTGAATGTAGCTAACCTAAATGGAAGTGAATAATGCCGAGAGATGGATGGGTGCAAATGGCCACCCCTTAGGTCTTTCTATAGACCTAAGGGAAGCTCACTAGAGAATTATGGAATTCTCTAGAGAGGCCTATGGTGGGAGCTCGTGAGAGAGTGAGAGAGAGAGGATGGATGGTGGTTTTTAGATCCACCAAATGTGGATCTAAAAATTGAATGGCTCTTGGTTGCTAATTTTAGCAACCAAGGCAACAACACATGGTAGAGAGTTCTAGAGAACCCTAGGCTAGGTATTTTCCTGTGGATGGTGTGTGTGGGTGTGTGTGGATGGAAACTTAGGTGGCTAGGTTCATTAGGTTAGGTTTTAGTGGGTTTAGGTCAAGGTAGGTGCCAAATTAGGGTTGTAAACCCTAATTCACTAAGGTAAAGTGCAATTAAACTTAATACAAGTTTAATTGGGTGTGTGGAAACCTAGTTGAGAGTAAAATAACTTATTTAGGTTGGGACTAGGTCAATTGGACTTTCATTGGCTCCAATTGGACTTGTATGGGTTGAGATCTAAGCTCAATTGGACCCTATGAGTCCAATTGACTAGGCAATGTTAATTAAGTATGATCTAAGTCAATTAGGTTTAGTGAGGGTCTAATTAGGTCCTTAAGGAGGTCTAGAGGTGATGTACTAGGATTAGGTTACCTTAATTTAGTTTGCTAGGGTGTTGGAATTAGGTTTAAGGAGCTACAGATCTAAGATCAAGGCTTGAATCTCAAAACAGGAACTGGAAAGTAGTTCTAGACATCCAATAATAGCATCATATGACTTATACTCAAAAATCAAAAGTCCAAACTTAAATTCTGGACGTCTAATCAGATTCAGGATGGATTTTAGGTTCTGTCTTGGGTATTCTGCAGAAATTGTACGTCTTACCAAGTGTTTGGACGTCTAATAATACTGTAGAAGTGGGTTAAAGGTGTGTGCGAGTTGGCTAAGGGTTATGAATGTCCTATAACTCATCTGGACGTCCATATAGAGGTTGGAATTAGGGTTTTAAGGTTTCCTAGGGTGTGGTGACCTAATCTAAGGGTGGCTAAGGCTTGGGGAATCTTCTAGGCTAGCCTAGGGCTAGGATGGTCCTAAGTTCTTCATATTTCACTGCTTTATTCCTACTTAATAGAATAGCATACCTTAACTCCCTTACATTATTATCTACTACATCTCATCTAAGTCATCCGCTCCAGCTCTACTGCAACACCAATTATTTCATTTTCAGCTCCAGCTTCAGATTTGCCTTCTGATCAGCTTATTACCTGTAATTGTCATAATGCACTTAATCAGTACATTATAGCATTATTTTATGCATAGAAAAAAGAAAGTAGTAAAGATGCAAATAATGCTTATGCATGCATGAATTACCCTAAATTATGCTAAGTTTTAGCCTAATTTAGGTCAATTAAGACCTATGATTGCTGCGCAATCACGTAACCATCCCAACTTTGCGTCGTCAGGGAATAATTAGAACACTAGATCTCAATTCCAACCCCGACCACAGATCTTGTGCCGACATCAGCAAGATCAGCCTAGGCCCAATCTGAATTACCAATCTGGGCCTAGCAAGGAAGAACAAATGAGCATGATCCTGCAAGCCCTACCTGACATCCAGAAGACTAATCCGGCTATGCTGAAACAACACAAAGACTAGATCACAAAGGTTTGAAATTAGCTCACACAAATGGCATGGACTCGCCAGCTTAATGCACTTCCCTCCAAATCACTACCAAATCCAAACAACATGTTTACTCAAAAACACGTGGTGCATCAAATCCAGGGGCAAGCAAGGTACACTCAGCTAGGCCCCTTGACTCATACCTGTGTGTTTGTTTCATCCACCTCAGCTGATCCAAGTCACACCACAACCTACGCTACTATTCAGTAACAAGGTCCAATTCTCTCTCCACCTCCGCATCATGACTGTGCTATGATCAATGTTGTGGGCATGAGAAAAGATCACTGGACCGAGCCTCAAGGCCCATCTCCCAAATCTCACCGAACCCTTGATCAACATAACAAGGTTGAGGACAAAACCAAGTGGAAACAGAAACCTATCCCCCAAGATAGCCAATGCATTCCCCTATGCTAGATCTTATCCCACCTCCACACTAGAGGATTTTGGGAATCCAATGTAACGGGACCATTGAGGAATGCACAAGTCACTATCCTATTACTTGATATCCTCACTCTCAATCCCACCTCGCTTGACTTATCCAAAAACGTGGTGGAAGAACCATCACAAGCGTAGGTAGTACTGTTTGAAAGTGTGAGTGCCATAATCCAAAACAATCTCCCTCCTAAGAAATCCAATCCAGCCACCCTACTGATCCCCTGCAAGATCGGTGGTACAAATTTCAAGTGAGTTGTACTGGATCTTGGCACTTCAGTCAACCTAATCCCAACCACACTATTTGAGAAACTATAGATAGGACAACTAAAACCCACTGTTGTTACCCTACAATTAGCTGACCAAACCATAATCACCCCGATTGGGCTGGTAAAGGATGTCGTAGTTCGAGTCAGGGATTTTAGCTACTTAGCTAATTTCCTAGTTCTTGACATGGATGTGCCATAACTAATACAGGATTTGCCCTTAATTTTAGGAAGACCTTTCTTGTCTACTATAGGAACCATAATCAATTGTGAATCAAGGCATGTGATAATTGCCTTTGGAGATAAGCAAATTGAGATCAACTTTTTCGAGGCATCATCTAAAGGAAAAGGAAAATGCTAAGCAAAACAACTAGGTTTGATTCAGGATATCATGGCTATTTTGGTAGTAGAAAACCTTGAGCCAGAACTGGAAGTTTTCCATATGATGGAGGATCTCAATTTAGCCGAACATTATTCCAGCTAATTGAGAGTAGTAGAGGCTTTCACCTTTGATCTTGAGGATAGGATAATAATCGACGTGATTCCTATTTTTATTTTATGTATCTAGAGACATTTCATTATGATGATTATTTTTGAGGATCTCCAGGAATTTGGCATGGTAGATATTGAGAGTGACCACAACCCAGAGTATGAATCCTTTATAGATTTGGAATTGGATGATCAAAAAGGTACTTTCTAGACATTCACTTTTGATTGGGGTGCAAACTATAGAGAAGAATCATTAGACGACCCAATCTTCGAGTCATTTTTTGAGGAATTGATCTTACACCCATTAGAGAGAAATCAAGATGACTCATTAGAAAAGGATTCATTGGGTCACATTGCATAAGAGGAACCACACTTCTGGGATATGCTAACTAGATTCACCTCTGTTGGGTCTAGGACCCACGATGATCTTACTTCGGAACCACATGATCACTACATCTTCCAAGTGATTCCTTCGTAGAAACTCCATAAGAGCCACCAAAAAATGAATCAACTTGACCCATATCATAGACCCTCTGGAATGACTCTTCATCATAATTTGATACTCATTTGTGGCCCTCTGATTCTCATCCACCACGATCGCATATTTTCCCATATCACTCATCATAATGCTACAGTTGACATATCCTTTTGAGATCCTTGTGCCCAACTGATGGCGTTGAACTTAGCTCTTAACGAGAAGCAACCCATCATCTTTTGAGAAACTCGAAACCCTTCTGACATATCTCCTTGCTGAAATCATATTGTACTTTAGGGTTCGTCCATTAAAATAGCCGACTCCACTTTTGATACTTGTATCAGAGCTAGAAATCGTCTACAACAGTCATCTCGACCTGTTCACCACCCATCTATTTAATGTACAATTTGAACTGAACTCGTACCCACCTAATTTACAATGAGGACATTGCAAATAATAGTCATGGGGGGTATTAGAGTGCAAAATGCTGTGAAAATAAATTCATGGAAGGGTTTCATCGAAAAAAAAAGGGAAAGGGGAGGTCAATTCGAGCTGAATGAAAAGAGGAGAAGAGAAGAAAAGAAAAAGAAAGAGAAAAAGGAGCAATCAAAAGGAAAAGACAATGAGATATTCCTTTAAAATTGAGTATGGAACTTACGTAACTTCTAGGTTGGATGGGATGATAAATTAAGACCTGAAAGACTAAAACTTAGAAGAATAGTGGCAAGTACCGATCTTAGGCCTCTTGGACCTATTTCAGCATTTAAACACTCACGTATTTGTTAAGATTTGGATTAGTCCTCAAGAGATTGAGGAAAGTGCGAGACAGAGGTAGTAGGTCGAAGGCTTAGGGATTATTCAGCCCCGTTGCCTGCCCTTTGGTTTGCAGGACTTAGTAACCTAATCACTCAAAATCACACACTAAGTGATGCTTAGTGCGCTTAATAAAGAAAATCATGCCAAAAGTGTTCTTTTATGAAAGGCCATCTCAAAGATCTAGCTTAGGAATAGCTCATCAACACAAGTTGATTGGATGAGTTCCCGACGCGGAGAGGTGGGAAATTCCACTCGAAGATGCGTAATAACATATCATCTCCTCGGTGCTTGTCTCCTAGGATATCTAAATATCCTACTGGAAGCATGTAAGCACCATATGCTGGTTCAGGTGCCATGGGTGGGATTATCCTAAAATGTCGAATGCCACGGCCTGAATTTAGCTACAGAACACCATAGGTGGCACTATCCCAAAGTGTCGAAAGCTAGGGTTCTAGGGTTGCCATGGGCAGTGCTATCTCGAAGCATCGAAGGCCAGGAACACTTCGATGATTGATGGTGGGGACAAGGAATCCGATACAAATCATGTTTGGGGCCAATTCAAAGTTGGATTTAAGCAAAAATAAAAAGAAATGAGAGAAAACTCTCCAAATAAAAAATCCTTCTATCTCACTCCTATAAAAATGCACTGACAAACTGAACTTGGACTTGATACATCTACGCACAGGTGCTTTAACCGCTAGGGTCAGTGAACCTCTAGGCATGTTTTGCAATCCTTAGAAACCTTCGCGGTAGACTCAGGCTAAAGCTGGTCAGGTCTGGATCTTGGCTGGTACTTGAGTACCTCTAAGCCTATTGTTGGTATTTTGATTTGATTTCTAGAGATGCAGCTTAGTAAGGCATCCTGACGATTACATCCGACCTAGAGACCTAGTTTGATCCATAAGAGTTTTGCTAAGGGACTAGCAAAAGCTAGGGATGCAGATATGATGGGAACACCATCATAGGTCCTAACTAGCCACTTTTAGTTAGGTTTGAAGGATAAATGCTCCTACATAACCATTTGAGGGTTACACCACCACATTATTCTATTTTAAGAAGAGAACAGAAAAGTAGGGTTAATTATGTAATTTTAACAGCATATTATGAACACAAAATAACCATGGGGTTTGATAGGGGCTAATTGAAGGTCAAATGAGCATTGAAGTCTAATAAGGGGGTCCATATAGACATGATAAACATGCATGAATTCATGATAAAATGCTTATTTATGATAGTTCCTAGGCGTAGCATTGCATATCATAGTATAAATATTTCATAACATTCATTGCAGTGCATGTAGGATAGTTTGTATATTCTGTATATTAATTCCAACATTTTATATGGCCAAGAGCCAGTGCAACATCTTTATGGGCTTCAGATGAAGAATTCGACCGTACAGATGGATCTAGAGCGACAATCGCAATCCGTTAGTGCAAAAATCACCCTGATCAGAGCTCTGTAGCATCCCCTATAAGAAGAAGGAGATGGAGGCCCAGATGGAGCCACTTGGTGCCATCTAGGCCACCCTACATGAGCCGCAGCCCCAACCTCACCTTAAGGAGAAGATTCTAGCCGTTGGATCTCAATCCAACAGTTGAGAATCGCCCAAACATCATTCGGCCTCCTCCAAAAGTACCTCAAGGAAGAGTTGATCATGACCGTTAGATCCTCATCCAACGGTCAAGGCTGCAGCAAGCTAAAGTATCCATGCAACCAACCAGCACCCTCACCACAGGGGCAATGCACCTATTTCGCAAAGAGGGGATGAAAGATCGAGCAGCGATTCGCTGCACCTTCTTTAGTGGCCAAAGAAATTGCACGCATGAGGGAATGTTACTCAAAGATGCGCATATGCACGCTCTGGCAGATGCACGCCATCTGGAGTGCTTATTTAAGTTGATCGGGCTGATGATAACATCATCATCAGCCATATCTAGCTTTATTCAGTCACATTCCAACATTAAATGCTCCTACATAACCGCTGAAGAGACGTAATTCACTATAAATCCATTTTGAGGGAAATATAGTAAAATAGGGATAAAACTGCAGTTTTAATAGTATATCTCAATTGCAGTACAATCATGGATTTTCTCATGGGTTAATTAAGGCTCAAATGATCTTAAGAGTATACAAGTGGGTTAGTACAGACAAAAAAGGGTTTTTGTATGTTTTGAGAATTAAATGACTTCCGAAACCCTAAAAATAGACCTGCTTATTTAACTGAGGTTATGATCAGAATAAAATTCACCTAAATCTTCTAAAATTCATATAAAAATATTCTCTAGGATTTGGTACCTTCAATTTGACCATCAGAACCCGTCTTGACCCAAAATTGAGTCTTAGACAGACATTTGCCTTAATTTGGGTAATTATGCAAATTACCTCGTCAAACTATGTCAAAACTAAAATCCAACTTCACCATTGAATTCCATAGCTCCCAATTATATTTTTACCAAAATTTGGGCCCAATCTCAGATCATCTTGACCTAGTTTGCAATTTGGTCCTGTCTAAGTCTTTTCTCTTACACTCATGCCCTTAACTTTTGAATTTATTAAAAATAGCCCCCCAACTTTGTTACCTTCTTCACAAATAGGTCCCTACTACCATGAAATCCTATTCCTACAACTTCGGCGACCTTTGATTGAAGAGAACTTCTCTGATCAATCAATCCCTTCCAAAATTGGAAGGGAGATTCCTTAAGGAGTCATCTTTCCAATGAATCTGGTCTTGAGCCCCAAAACCTACTCAATCTCTCATGCGAATGCATGAGAGATTCAGGTACCTTTTGGTTTCCAACTTCGACGAGCTTTCCTATCTTGGGAAGCTTGCTTCCCAAGCTCAAATCGACCTCTAGAGCCCTATAAAAGAACCCTTGATGCACAGCCGTTTTTCTCAGTTTGGTTTTGGCCCAAAAAACCTCTTGAAGCTTCTTCCCCGGCCATCTCCACCCTAGCTCCGATGAGCATCCTCCCCAGTCATCCTACGACCTCCCAAACGCCAAACAGGGAGCATCTCCTTCCTGTCCGACTTCCACCGCCTCTCCACGATCACATTAGAGGTGCCCTAGCTCCTTCCTCGTCGTCTCCCTCGTCGGAGAATTCTTCATCCACGACACCGGCCAACCATAGCCGATGCCACTCTCCCCCTTTCATCCCTAAACTAGGTTCTTTAGCTTCCTCTACTTCCCTACTTCCTTTTCCCTCTTCTATCTCTCAAAACAACCGCTGACCACACATCTCCCCCTGTCTTCTTCCACTCCGGGGACGCCAACACGCTGCTACACCGCATGAATCCCTCCGCTGTTACCCCCACCAGCATCGTCGCGCTCCCACTAACTAAAGCCCTAACCTTACGCACTTGATTAGCTGATCTACCATTCCCCCAAACACATCCACTTCATCCGATCATCCTCGCCTCCATTCGGCCACCACACTCACTCTCGCACCACGAAACCACCTCCACCTTCTTCGCTATCATCAGGTGATCATTTTGAGCTTTCTGATTGGGGAATTTAGCTTGTACTTTGCTATTTCATGTTTTCACCTCCAGCTGCCATTAACATTCAAGCATTAAGGTTGCTTGAAGCTCTCTCCAGCAGCTGCTGTTCTAGGTGTCCACATCAGGCAACACAGAATCGACCCAACTTCGGTCTTGACCAGATAATTGGGGCATTGGCCGCCTGCATCGCACAAATCGGCCTTAGATAGCTGCTACTGTGAACAACGAAGATGGTGTGGGACCTTAGTCCTGCATCATAAACTTACAAGCTCCTACAGTGATATAAGTTTGTTTTGTGACACCGACCCCTCACCCAATACATGAGGGGTCGGGTCCCTCCTTACACGAGCCTCACATCACAGCTACTATACACCCCCGGTACCCTGGTCCAAGGTATGTGAATACCCGATTACCTGTATACCTACCTGATTTTAGAGAGAAGAGGAGGAACAGAAGAGAGAAAAAGCGGGGATCAGGGGGTTTTGCTCTCTACGACAGTTAGCCGAATTTGAAGGGTGTGTAGACCTTGTGCGTGAAGTGAAAAGAAGGCATGTGTGTACTGTGAAAGCTGAAGGAAGGAAGGAGAAGGATGATCGGGAGGTTTTCTTCGCTTTGCAAATGATATCAGAAAAATATATCATCGTGATATGTAATGTGGTAGAAAAAACCTTGATCAAAGTTACTAAAATACTGAAATAATGCCACACTTCAGGTTGTATCCACAGGGAGGATAGACCAATAGATTCATGACTATGGGGCCATCATGTTCAGAGAAACATTCATAAAATCAATTCAATGAATATGCAGCTCAGAATGTAACTTTCAATTTCATGAGAAGTTGAGGCTATTTACATAAATTTCACATCATAAATCAAGCACTCAAAAATATGTAAATGATGCATGTGTAGTGGCAGAGTACGTAATTTCTAGTCGCATGCAAATCTGAATCCAATTTCAATGAGAATTGATGTGCATAATAGGAGCAAATTAAATATGAAAAGGAATAAGTATAATGTTGCAATTTCACCCTAATAATTTAATCCAAAAAAATATTTGAATAGTGTTCCACAATGGCATTTTTGGTAAATACTAATAGAACCAAAAAACAGAGGAAATCTTCCGCTTGACCTCATGCGAAGAGGAAGCGACGGCAGAAGCTGAGGAGCTCAAGGAAGGTCGACCGTGACGAGGACTTCACAATGGTGGTGGTCCCACAATGGGAGGTTGCAGAAGGTGGCTGATCGGAGTGGAGGAGCTCACCGGTGATGCATGGTTGCTTGCGCATGTGTGAGTCGCAAGAGCCACAACTGAAGGCGTGGTCGCATTGGTGGAGTCGAGGTGAGTCCGATGACGTCAACGGCACGAAGGATAACAACCCGTGGTGGTGGCTACGTCGAGTAGGCCATGGGTGGTGATGGGTTCCTTTGCCCCTGATGCGAAGAGGAAGACGAAGAAGGAGAAGACGAGGGCCTACTGCGTGCAAGGGGGAATGCTGGAGGATGGGCATGTGAGGGCCTACGTGGGGCTGGTTGAACGCGCACGCGTACCTACGCATGGCTGATGGGCAGTGCCGGTGGGTTGTCGATGTTGAGGAGAGGATTGCTACTAGGACTTGCTTTGCGCACGTGCGGCCTGCTGTGCATGCATGGGGCCACGTGTGGCGGCTAGGTGGCTTGCAGCTCTGTTGGGTGAAGGTGGTTGCTAGATTGAGTGGAGGAGGGTTGGCTGCTCGTCGATCGGTGGGGCAAAGGCCAAGAAGAGGAGGGTGTTGTGGATGGTGGTCACTGGTGCTGCTGTGGTTGGGTCTCACGTCAAGGAGACCAAGGGTGCAGTGGTAGACTTCCGTGTGTGGTTCTTGGTGCATTGAGGAGGAAGAGGCTCATGGTAGTGGGAACGTCGGGGTCGCGCGGTGAGGTGGTGGCTCGCGGTGGTGGTCACGGCTCAAGGTGAGGGTGTTGGCGGTGTCGATGAAGGCTCGCGGTGGCGAAGTCGTGGGCACGCGATAGAGGGAGTTGCTTGTAGGGAGGAGAGGTGAAGAAAGGGAGCTTCTTCCCCGTGGAGGGGGGTTCCCCTCCTCGCCAGTTTTTTTGCCTGTTATATAAAGACAATGAGAAAAAGAATTAGAGAGGCAGTCAGATAAGGAAAGAGTCAAAGATAGTATTTTATGTTACCAACTAGAGCGGAGAAAATTGAGTGAGTGAGAGAGATTCGTGAGAGAGATTAAAAAGAAAATAAGGGAATGTGCTTGAATCATTGAGAGACATATAAGGATGCCTCTAAAAATTTATTCCCTTACTATATTTTGCTAAAACAAAATTCCACACATCTCACGGCAAGCTTTGATGTGATACCCTTACCTTTTAAAGTGAATAATTAATCCTTTCACATAAAGATTAATGTAATTAATGCATGAAATAATAAATCAAAAACTCACATCATTTTATTAATACTAAACATGCTTTAGATTAAATTCTCATCCCAAAAATACTGTACTTAAGCACTAAATTAGTCCACTAAAATAGACCTATCAAAAGACTTGAGAAGAAAGAAGAAGAGGATAAGACCTGAAGAAGAAGAAATTAGAGAAGGCAGAAGCCAAAGAGAGTAAAGAAAGAAAGAAGAAGCTGAGAAAGAATGTAGAAGAGGCACACAGAGAAGGAAAGAAGAGCTTGAGAAGAAAGAAAGATTGAAGAAGAGGAATAGTGCCTTTGCACTGTAGCACTGGTCTAATTAAGCATTATCTATAATACTATTCAATAATTTCAGTACTATAGTTAAGATGCATGCTTAAATGTGGATCTAAAAGGTGATTCAAATCACCACTTTTTGAGATATTTCCATTCTTTTTGCCACAACAAACTCTTCTTATATTTATTGATGATCAATTTTGAGTAATTAGTGCTCATTGAAAATCATTATTGGCTTAATTATTGTGCCCATAAATATTTTGATTGAGATTAGCGCTTAAATTTCTATTTGCTTCTGTGTTCGACCTTGGATACTCTTTTGAATTCGAGTTATAAATTTTATTCGTTTTCAAGCGATTTCGACCTATACTACGACGTAGCTTTTATAACATCGATTTCACTAGTAAACATTTTGGCACCACTGCCAAGGAGCAACATGCAATTCACCCCTATTCTCTCCATTATTTGATTATATTTGAGCACTGACTTGCTTTGTTTGCTTTCTTGTGATTTTGCGAGGTAGTTCACGAGATCTTCCGTGCAAATCAACCACTCCCGGGCAAGTAACTTCTCTATTCTTCCCTAATCTACCTCCTAATCTTGGGAAGATAAAAAAGGAAACAATCAATTAGGAATCACCTACCTTACTTTCGTAGTAAACATCATTTAAATGGCAAGTTTCCTGATTTGCGAAAATTTTTTTTTCTGATTGAAGATTTTTCTGATTTTTGTTTAAGAATTCTCTACCCCAAATTTCCTGTGCTTATTAGGGACTATGCACAATTTCTAATCTTCTTGGACTATGCACCTCTTGTTTGAAGTCCAAGGAGAACAAGTTAAGATCAAATTGGATGCAGAATAGAGCCAATTAAGGTTTCAATTTTAGGGCTTTAGAGTGTTAGTTCACATTTTCCTTCATAAAAGGAAACAAACCCACCCGTATTTGTGTGCTACCCAAGCCTTTGGTTGAAAAAAATCTAATCAACAAAAACCCTAAAATCAGGATCTAAATTCACTTGACCCCTAAAATCCTTGGACCTAATAACCTGAGAGTCAATAAGGGTGATTTCTAGGTCTTAACCTAGATCTCATTCTGCCATCTTTAGGGCAGGTTAGGTGAAGTTGGTCTACATTGTAGGTCAACCAACCTCCAAATTATGTCACAAGTTGAATTAACTTCTAATGAAGTGAAAATCAAGGCACAAATTAGGACATAAATTTGGTAGACTTAAGGTCTTAAGTTTGTAGATTCCGGTCTACCTGGACCCTCAGCAACAAGGAAGGTTGGGTGAGGGAAACCCTGTAACCCATGGGGATGCTCTACCGTGTAGGGGTCTTTGCGGGGCTCTCCCTTCCTGGCTGCCCAGGTACTTCTTGAGTGTGTGAATTTCTAATTCAGAGGTATCATCCACCTTGAGATTGCCTTAGTCATCCAAAAAAAAGAAAAAATCTTTGGGTGCCTTGATTGGGTCCAATTCATATCTAGTCCCTCATCTTTTCATTAGAACACACACATGGGAGGGTCCTTAGGTTGTTATCCTAAGAGGCCTCAGTACGTCTTCTTGGGACTCTGTCTTCAGATCGAATCACTTCATTTTGAACCTGAATTTGATTTTAAATTCTGATTTCACCACTTGAATTGAAGATGCAGCCTAGCAATTTAGGAAAACCATTTAAGAAACCTTAATCTCGAATATCCATGAGAGATAGAATGATTAAGGATGCCCTTAGATTTTATGAGATTGATGACAAAACCTCAAATCTAGTTGACAACATTCAGGTTAATGTGCTAGTAACAAAAACCTTCATCATAAAATGTGCCCAATTAATAATGACACAAGTAACAAATGGATCAACCCGGGATATTCTCATGATAGGATACATTGAGTTGGAGAAATTGCATAACTTTGAATATCTCCAATGCATGATAAATCCTGTGCTTTGTGAAAGACACCAAGATGATCTTGAAAAATGGGAAGAAATGATAAAATTGTTAAAACATATTATTGATAAAAAAGACCCGTACATTCCCCAAGCATTTAGCGAAACATCTTGGAACAATACTGAGGATCAATTTGATTTCCCAAATCCCAGATTCAAGAATCAAGGTTGTTGCAGATCCCCAACCCAGATGAATTATGATCCAACTTATGTATAGACTGATACACCTGATCTTGAGTTGGGTTGGGACAATCCAATTGTAGGTGCTCCAAATTTTGAGCCAACCTTAGAGATACGAGAACCTAGTTCTTCTAGCTTTGAATTCCCAAACACTTGTAATGATGAACTTAAAACAAAACTCCTCGAGAATGTAAATCCCAAGCCTTATCCTACTAAGGTAATTCTCTAGGATGACTATGACATCCCAATAGAGCCCAGCCTAGATTCTAGTAATCCGATCCACACCCTTTACCTAGAATCTATATCCGAGCCTATTTGGGATAATTACGAGGCCCCATGTGATGAGAATCAGATTTTCGATCGGAAATACGATTCAGGGCCTATGTTTGATGACTACACTTCTCCAGAATCCTCCAAGATATAGATCGAGTTGTCAGAAATCACGCCAATTTACGACAGAGACCGAGGAGCTGGAAGAATTGGGATTCAATTGGGTCTACCCTAGGAACCCAGGACCTGAGCTCATGCCTAATAGGGACACCTCTATGAGTTCAGACTTTGAGTTTAGGTTAGATCCAAGTTAGGTTGCTGCTTCTCCACATCTTGACTCATTCTGTGATGGAACTATCGATCTAGAATTAGGTTCAGAAACTTCTCGCAAATTCTCCGACGATTTCGAATCTTACTCTGATTTCGGAGAATCCTTGTTTCCTGACGACTACAAGCCAATTTACAACCTCAGCATCCACGACCCATTCTTCGACTCTAACTTTGAGGTCCCTGATCCCGAGATTATTGATTCAAAACTAGGTTCCACTGAGTTGGAATCATTCCTTTTTTATTCTCAGGAATAAAAAACAGTAATTGCCGAGAGTATCTGCAATCCAGAGTTTGAATCTTTCCTTAACTCGGATTTCCATAACCCTCTAAACACTCTGGATTTACATTTGATTTTGACAGCCATTATGAAGACTCTCTAGATGAACCTACCTTGGAATCCTTCCTAGAAGAGCCCTCACATACAATTATTATTGAAGCCATCTCTTCTACACATGCAGAACCTTCCCAAACCCATTTTCAACCTCAACCCGCAACCAGACTTAATTTCTACTCTGATTCCCCTCTCAATGAGTCGGTTGCACATGATCCTCCTCCACATTTTTATCGGGTTTCAGACATCGATCTGACTACAAATCATGCCCCATCCTTCTCTAATCACTTTTGTAAGGTTCCTACATCCTTTACTAATTCTTTTTCTTTTGATGATCCCTACTTTGATCGGGCTGATCCGATTCAGCTAAACCCTAGCTATGCACTTCCACATCCTTTTGAGCTCCACACCATCTGGTGGGTACTACATCTTTTGATCCACATCTATCAACCGACCAGATTGATTGGGTTTGGGCTGCATCATCCTTCTATTGATCTAAACAAGCAGCTGGTTGGACCCACCAGGCCATTGATCAAGGTACTTGGTCTACAAAATTCATCTGATTTGACCACTCCTTCTCCATACCATGTTCTGCTCAGCTGAAGGTATTGAATTTAGCGCTTAACGGGAGGCAACTCGTCATTCCAAAAGCCTGAGATCCTTCTGATTATCCTTTTGTAGTTCACGTCTATTGCACTCTGAGCTTGGTATTAAAATAGTTGATCCCACCTCTGGTACTCGTATCAGAGCTTGAAATCTTTCGCAACAGTCATTGCAACCCGTTCGCCTACTCGATAATCCTATTCTAACTCCTGAACCCTAACTGTTTCATAGCCTCCATTTATAATGAGGACATTGTAAAACTTAGGCATGGGAGGGTGTTAAAGTGCAAACACATAAAAATTTAATGTTTAGAAGGGTTCTCACAAAAAAAAAATACATATTCCAAAAAACCAAAAAAAAAAGGAAAATTGGAAAAGTAGAAAAAATGGAGAAAGGGAAGGAAATTTTGAGAATGAATTGCAATCATTCTTGAGAAAAGAGAGGAGGTGATTTAAATGTCAAAAATGGAGCAATAATTTGAAACAAAAAGAGTTAGTCATTAGTAAAAGATTATGGAATCTATTTAAAGTCGAGACCAAATCAAAAGAAAGAAATGAAAGATAAATGGTGCTAAGAGATACAGAGTTTAGTATGAACATTGATCTTAGGTCTCTTGGGCTTGTTTAGGCTTAAAAATTTAAGTATCAGTTAAGATTTGGATAGTCCTCAAGAGGTTGAGGAAAATGCAAAGCTTAAGTATTAGGTCTAAGGTTTAGGGATTATTCGAAGCACCCTAATCCACAAATAATTTTCTTCAGCGCGCTTAATTATCAAAATCACATAATAGCGTTAATTCTGTTATGAAAAGGCTACCTAGATTAGGAGCGGCTAATCAATACAAGTTGATTTGGTTGGGTTCCCAATGTAGAGAGGTGCGAAATTCGTCTCAAAGATGCGCAATAATATACTGTCTCATCGGTGCTTGTCTCCTAGGATAACTAAATGGGGCATGTAAGCACCTTCTGTTGATTCAGGTGCCATGGGTGGGATTATCCCAAAATATCGATTGCCAGGGCCTAAATTTAGCTATAGAACACCATGGGAGGCACTATCTCGAAGTGTCAAAAGCTAGCATTCTGGGGGTTGGTCATTTCTCACCTCAACTCAGTTAATTAAGTTAATTTTACTTAATTAAGAGTAGAAGAAAGTAACTTAGGTTAACTCGAGATTGCGTCGGTTAGTAGTATAGGGTTGAATTAACAAAACATTTTAGAATTTTTAACTGGTTGAGCCCAGGTTGTTCACTAGGAGGTATATGTCATTTTAAATTCACTAATTAGCTCTATTTATCTTATAAGTATAGGAGGTAAATTAATTGTAGAAACATGAATTTTGCAAAAATTGATTTAATTTGAAAAATTATGCAAAATCCCATATGAAATCTTATTTACGACATTTATTTAAGGCGAATGAAAGTTTACTTATTACAACAAGACTTATTACAACATTTGTAAGCAAGAGAAATTAAAAATATAACAAGAAAAACAACTACTTTATTTCTTTTATGCTTTAGCCTCTCTCTCTCTTTCTTCTTCTTCTCTCTTTCTTTCTTTTATCTCTCTATTTTCTCTTATTCTTTTATTTATTCTTTTTTTAGTAGTCTCTCTCTCGAGCTCTCTTTCTTTCCTTAATCTCTTCTGCTCCTGCCTTCATCTTCTGCTTTCTTTCTTTTATTCCCTTAGTATTTCCTTAAGCTTCCTCCTCAGTCTTCATGCCTGTTATCTCCCTTAGTACTTCCTTCTGCTTCCTCTCTCCCTTTCTTTCTCTTCCTTCAGCCTTTAGCTTTCTTACCTTAGTGAGTTCAACACTTAGCCTCTTCTACTTCAACACTTACCTTCACTCTTCTGCTCCTTAAGCCATCTGCTGAAATGGGTTTTTCCTTTAACCAAAAATTGGTTTATGGTTTGCGGCGAGGACCTTTTGAGGATACACAGCACCATTCTCAGGGTGGGACCAGACCCTACACGATCGTCGCCTGATTCAAGTTATGGTTTATTTTTGGTTCATTTTTCTTTCGAGCCAAATTGGCCCAACCAGCCTCCCAGGCCTCACCCTCCTAGGGCTAACATCGCACACGCCCACTCGGGCGCACACCCGCAGGCACACACATGCCCGCACACACACACACAGATATGCTCAGATGCTCAGGTTTCTTTTCATGCTGAGCACTTGATGACTGATATGCCACAGTAGGAAATACATTTTATACGAAGATGCATGCTCAAAGGTTTCCGATGTGGGACTATGTTTCCCCCTTCCATACTCGACTTCAACTGAGGATATCTCCTGACTCAGAGCTCCAAATCAAGCGAATCAAAGCTTGATGGAAAGCTCTAAAGTAGCTCTACAAGATTGTGTAATCAATTTAAGGTTAAGGGAATGTTTTCCACTTTGATTTGAAGAGAGAATCTAAGGGGTTCCTATGGGGTTTTAACTGCCTAGGGTAGAAATAATGCTCATAGAGTCTACAAACTAGACTTTCTTGCTAAAGGCCTAAATAGGTTCTGCAAAAGATTCTGTAGCAGCTGGAGCGGATTCTGAAGCTCTTAAAGCTTTTGGAACAGCAAAGAAGCTTCAAGCTTCTCTGAAAGCTTCAGAGAAAAGATTTCAGACTTTAAATAGGTGTAACAGACACTTAGAATCAATTCTGATTGATTGGAACAACTTCCAAGGGATTCAACAAACTCATCTAGGTAGGATTTGAGACCAAATTTCAACAAAATACCACTGCCATCAATTTGGGTTTGAAAACAACCCAAACTGGCAGGGTGTGAATTCTAACCAAATTACAAGTCTGAGCTCATCCAAATCACTCTAATATCATTCAAAAGAATCTTAGAATCCATTTAAACTTCGCAATTCATCAAATCATGCTCAGAATCAAGATTTCCTACTCAGTTTGATTGTGAAGCTTCAAAATTTTACTTTCTGATTTAAGCTTCTTTAAAAGAAATTAAAGCCTTGAATATGATCCTCTCAGCCTTAGAAATTTATCCAACCTCTTAAACAGGTGTGTAAACCCTAGAAATTAGGGTTCCAGGCTCATTGCCTGAGCTCCTAAAGTGCTTCGTTCGTCAGAAGAGTTGGAAGGTTTCTATAAAGAGCTGAGGTCATGAACAGCTTCAGTGCACTGCACTGAAGCTTCTAGACACCTTAAATATGTCATTTGAGCTCCTGTACAATCTTCTCTAACTCCACCGGAGTTGGAGAAGATGACACCTCAATCTATACTCCAGATAACAAAATTCTAAATAAACTTCATCAAATTGATCATTGATCACAATTTCATCATTCTGGAGCTTTTCATCAACTTCTATAGGTTGAAGAACAAAAATTGACTCGCCGAAGCTCGCTGGAGCTCCGGTGAGTCTAGAAAAAGTAAAATATGTGAACAGAAAGGTGAATCGTGTCATTTTCAATTTGAAAAAGTTCTTGAGGTCACAAGGAACCTCAGGATCGCATTAATTCCTCATTACTTCATTAGATGAAAGATTAATTAGTAAAATTCAAGTTTTAAAAGAATTTTAGTGGTTGAAGCACAGGACTTCCTCTCCCACTCAGATGAGTGGTTGAAGTAAGTCAAAATAGTATTACAACGATAAATATATAAATAATTTATAGTTTAAACTACTCCTGAGCCGCCATTGACAGTGAGCTAAGGAACTTGGATAAATTTAGGATTTTACACTATAAATGATAATTAATCAAATTAAGATGTTAATTAGGATCCTTTGATGATGAATTGGTGATGTAGGATGCAGTGGATGTGAAGCAAAGTTAGCTACTGCCGCCATGGACAGCAACATTAGCTGTTGACGGTGGATTTGGATTAGGAGAATCAGTGATCAAATTAGTATTTAAATGAGTTAGAAATGATCATGAGTGATAGAGGAAGGTGGACAGTGGATTCAAAAGACCAAATTAAGTCTCCAGTGAACTCAAGGAGCTCACCGGAGTCGAAGAAGACGATCTTGAGAATTCTGAAATTACGCTAATCTAACTAACTAACTAACTATCTAGACTACTCCTACTCCTACTACTCCTACCTACTGTTACCAGGACGAAGGAGGCAAAGGAACTCCGTTGAAGGCTCATGACAAAGGATGAAATTAGAGGGTATTGAGGAAGATCTCCGGCGGGCGAATATGGATGAAGTAGAGGCACTCCTTGGTCGATGCCTTTGTCCAAGGATGTGGCAAACATCGACGAAGTCCCTGAGCTAATCGAGGTGGACAGAGGAAGTCGGAAGATGATGTGGAAGGTCGCCGAAGTTGTGGAAGAATAGCCTATTTTGTTGGCTACAGTGAAGAAGAGGGAAGGGAGCCAACTTTAGAGAAATTGAGGGGGTCAAGGGCTATTTATAGTTGACGGCGATGAAGAGGGCGGTGAAGTCTAGATGTGAGAGGAGCTAGAAGAGGTTAACCACCAATGTCGTCTCCAACGATGGTGAGGTTAACTCCCACCTAAAATTAGGACAAAAGCATCATCCAGACCGATGGATGAAGATGGGGTGGTGAGTGCAAGCTCCAGGAGCTTGAAGAAGGTGGAACGACATCAGATGTGTGGTGATCGAGCGGTGGAAGAACCCTCAGTCGTCAGCTGTTCAATCGGCTGAAGGAAGAAGAAGAAGAAGAAGAAGAAGAAGAAGAAGATAGGGACCTTTATGCAATGAAACCTAAGGACTTGTATGAGAATTAAAGACCTGATTGAAATGAATTATAAGGATCTAAATGTAATCTCGGGTTTTTAAGGTTTATTTCAATTTAGATCTCTTTCAACTTTTTATATATGATTATAAATAAGGTAATTTTTATGTTTAGACTTGAATTTACATTTTTGACCTTTTTAGGTTAATTTATTTAAGTTATTACATACTTTTGTATACATTATGTTTAAGTTAATTAACTTATTAATTAGAGGAATGATTGTTAAGATCTTTAGTCCAATTATTAATCAGATTATTAATAATATTATTTGAATGATAAAATAGCATTTTTAACTTATTTTAAGGTCCTATACTATATATCCCTTATTTTATAATTAAACCACATATTATCATATCCTTAGCTAATTAACTAGGAAGACTAGTTAATTAGGGGTAATTAGAGATCACGATGAGCCTCTCATCAGGGTTTCCATGGGAGGTGCTATCTCGAAGCATTGAAAGCCAAGGACCCTGCGAGGACTGATGGTGGGAGCAAGGAATCCAATACAGACCATGTTGTAAAACCAATCCGAAGCTAAAAATAAAAGAAGAAAAAAAAAGAGAGAGAAAACTCTCCAAAAATACAAAAAAAATCTTTTGTTTGTCTCTTACAAAAAATACACTGCAAACTAAACTGGGACTAAACATGTTTTAAGCACGGGTGCTTTAACCGTGGAGTTCAACAAACCTTAGGTTAGTTCTTGTGAGCCTTAGAAACCTTTGCGACAGACTGAGGCTAAAGCTAGTCAGGTCTAGATCTTGGTTGGTACTTGAGTACCTCTAGGCCTACTTTTGGGATTCTGACCTAATCTACATGAAAGAGCATACATCAGAAATCTGAACACATGGTCTAGAATTTGAGTTAATTCCATGAGATTTTGCTAAGGGACTACCAAAAGTTAGGCATGGGGTTATGATGATAACGTCATCATTAGCCATATCTTGCTTTATTTATTCACATTCCATCATTAAATGCTCCTACATAACCGCCAAAGAGATGTAATTCACTGCAAATCCATTTTAAGGAAAATATAGTAAAACAGGGGTAAAACTATAGTTTTAACAGTATATCTCAATTGCAGTACAATCATAGGTTTTCTCAGGGGTTAATTAAGGGTCAAATGATCTTAAGAGTATAACAAGCAGATTAGTACAGACAGAAAAGGGTTTTTGCGTGTTTTCAGAATTAAATAACTTCCCAAACCCTAAAAATATACCTGCTTAATTAACTGAGGTTCTGGTCAGAATAAAATTCACTTAAACCCTCTAAGCTTCATAAAAAAATATTCTCTAGGGTTTGGTACCTTCAATTTGACCATCAGAGCCTGTCTTGACCCAAAATAGTCTTATACAGATATTTGCCCTAATTTGGCTAATTATGCAAATTACCCAGTCAAACTAGGTCAAAACTAAAATCCAACTTCACCATTAAATTCCTTAGGTCCAAATTAGGTTTGTATCAAAATTTGGGCCTAATCTCAGATCATCTTGACCTAGTTTGCAATTTGGTCCTGTTTAACTCCTTTTCTCACACTCATGCCCTTAGCTTCTGAATTTCTTATAGATAGCCCCTAGCTTTGTCGCCTTCTTCACAAATAGTTCCCTGCTGCCATTAAATCTGATTCGTTCAACTCCAATGACCTTTGATTGAAGAGAACTCCTTCTCTGATCAATCAATCCCTTCCAAAATTGGACGAGAGATTCCTTGAGGAGTCCTCTTTCCAATGAATCCACTCTTGAGCCCTAAAACCTTCCCAATCTCTCATGCAAATGCATGAGAGATTCGGGAATCTTTAGGTTTCCAACTCTGGTGAGCTTTCCTAGCTTGGGAAGCTTGCTTCCCAAGATCAAATCAACCGCTAGAGCCTTATAAAAGAACCCCTGATGCACGACCACTTTCCTCAGCTAGGTTTTGGCCCAAAAAACCTCTTCAAACTCCTTCCCTAGCCATCTTCACCCTAGCTCTGATGAGAATCCTCCCCTGTCATCCTACAACCTCCCAACAGCCAAATTGCGAGTGTCTCCTTCCTCCCCGATTTCCTCCGCCTCTTGACGATCACATTAGAGGCGCCCTAGCTCCTTCTTCCTCATCATCTCCCTCGTCGGAAAATCCTTCATCCACGGCACCGGCCAACCACAGCCAACGTCGATCTCCCCCTTCATCCCAAAACTAGGTTCTTTAGCTTTCTTTACTTCCCTACTTCTTTTTCCCTCTTTCTATCTCTCAAAACGACTGCCAACCACATGTCTCCCCCTCCGTCTTCTTCCGCTCTAGCGACACCAACACACCGCTACACCACATGAATCCTGCCACTGTCACCCCCACTAGCATCGCTGCGTTCCCACCAACTAAGGCTCTAACCTCACGCACTTGATTAGCTGATCTACCATTCCCCCAAACACATCCACTTCCACCTGTCATCCTTGCCTCCATTCGGCCGCCACACTCACTCTCGCACCACGAAACCTCCACCTTCTTCGCCACCATCAGGTGATCATTTTGAGCTTTTTGATTAGGGCATTTAGCCCGTACTTTGCTGTTTCAAATTCTTACCTCCAGCCACCATTAACGTGCAAGCTTTGAGCTTGCTTGAAGCTCTCTACAGTAGCTACAATTCCAGGTGTCCGCATCAGGCAACGCAAAATTGACCCAGCTTCGCTCTTGACCGGACAATTGGGGCGTTGGCTGCCTCCATCACACGAATCGGCCGAAGATAGCTGCTACTGTGAACACAGAAGATGGTGTGGGACATTAGTCCCACATTTTAAACTTATAAGCTCCTATAGTGGTATAAGTTGGTTTTGTGACACCGACCCCTCTCTCAGTACACGAGGGGTTAGGTCCCTCCTTACACGAGCCTCAAACCACGGCTGCTATACAGCCCCAGCAGCCTTGGTCCCAGTTACATGAATACTCAATTACCCATATACCCTCCTGATTTGAGTGAGAAGAGCTGGAACAAGAGAGAGAAAAAGAGGGGATCTAAAGGAAAAGGACTTAATAAGAAAGAAGAAGAGGAGAAGACCTGAAGAAGAAATCAGAGAAGGCAGAAGCCAAAGAGAGAAAAGAAAGAAAAAAGAAGCAGAGAAAGAAGGCAGAAGAGGCACACAGAGAATGAAAGAAGAGCATGAGAAGAAAGAAGGATTGAAGAAGAGGAACAATGCGTTTGCACTGTAGCTCAGGTCTGATTGAGCATTATCTATTATACTATTCAATAATTTAAGTACTATGGTTAAGATGCATGCTTAAATGTGGATCTAAGAGGTGATTCAAATCACCACTTTTTGAGATATTTACATTTTTTTTGCCACGACAAACTCTTCTTATATTTATTGATGGTCAATTTTGAGAATTAATGCTCATTGCAAATCATTGTTGGCTTAATTATTGTGCTCATATATATTTTGATTGTGATTAGCACTTGAATTTCTCTTTGCTCCCTGTGTTCGACCTCAGATACTCTTTTCAATTTGAGTTATAAATTTTATTTGTTTTCAAGGGATTTCAACCTATTCTACGATGTGGCTTTTATAACATCAATTTCGCTAGTAAACACGATCGTATCATCTGTCGTCCAATCTTCGTGATCACGTGATGCATGCGATTCAAATCTCGCAAGAGGTGCGATCCACGCACGCTCCTCAGCCACACGATCAAGATTGAATAGTGGAGATGCTTCCTTGAATAGTGGGCGCGCGATTTGAACGACCATGAGGGTGTGGTCTACGGGTGCCCTAGCCGTGCGATGGTTCATCCAACGGCTGCCAGCGATGCGTGTGCATTTGAATCCATGAGCTCATGCTTTCTCCTTGCAATCTCATCCATCCGCGCTTGATCCAACAGCTATCGATCTCCTTGCGCTACGCCAATTGTAGCCGTGCCTCCTCATGCCAGCTAAGGCACTTAAATGTATAGCAACACCCCTAGCAGGTCTTTAGTGATGTTTTAAATTTCGCTAAAGACTAGTGCATGCAAAACACCCCCATTCCACTACTATATAAACACCATGACCTCATTCCTTCCAAGCCATCTCTACCTACTCTACTCCCACCTACTCCTAAGCTCTAGTAGCCTACCAAAGCTCCCTTAGAGCTTATTTCCATTCTCCAAAGGCCACTTATTAGCGTAATGCTCCTATACCCCACCAAATACTCTTCCTCCATCTCACCACCTTCATAAGAAGTCTTGGAGCCATCCTCCCACCTCCATTCCGATAGAAGATCATCTCCAGCTCCTCATCCCCATTCCGAAGCCTTGGTGAAACATTCCTCTACCCAGCATCCTCCTGCATCTCACCTTCGCCATCCTGCACCTCACCCTCTTCGTCCAAGTTGCTGCCAAGTGTTGTCATCTCAGCAAACAGCCGATTTAAGAGATTTCTTCTCACCCCTATCACTTTTATATTTTAGCATATTGTAATAGACATTTGAATGGCATTGTGAAATATCATATTTGTTTATCCACTTTGTGAAGTTATCTCACTTCTCTTTTTATTTTGAAAACACAAAAAAAAATCACAAAACCCTAAAACACCAAAAAGAAACAAAATGAAGCATGGATTTCAAAAAAAGTAAACATTGCCTCCCTGTGTTCAACCCGAGACTCCCTTGGAGTTTCGGTTAAAAATTATATTTGATAACACGAACTACGACAATGGGTTTCTCCTAGCCCTGATTTTTCTTCGCCAAAACCCGTTCATCATTTTGGTGCAGTTGTCGGGGAGTCAACGGAATTTGCTTTCTTGTCTTCCGTGTTTCTTTGCATTTACTTATTATTAACCTTGCTTGTCTCTTATTTATCACCTTGTAGGTACCCTAGCAAGGAGATCCGAGTGCAGTAGATCGGAGTAAAGTGCAGCTAGAGTAATCTGTAAGTGCCCCCCACATTTCCCCCCACAAGTTTCATTTTGCCACATCAATATCCAAGACCTAATCTACTTAGGTGTTTGCATAAATCCTAGGATAGAATTTGTGTGTCTTGTTTGTCACCTCCACTCATCTCACCCTCGCATATTATAAAAAAAAATAAAAAGATACCTCATGTGGGACAAATCAACATACACACTGCATACACCCACATTTGAGGCACATAACCTAACTTGATTTTTGTCTACTCAACCAGGATTCCGACTTGTGGAACTGGTACACGCAAATCAACACATAACAGAGTAGAAATTTGACTAGGCTAATCACCTTTTGTCTGCCTTAATCATGTGGTGCAACAGGTCGATTGATTGAGCTGTTTGGGCTACACCACTTAAGATAACAGCGATCCATCAAGTAGCTTGCCACTTAGGGTTGAACTTTAGGGCTGAACCAAGCACTCCACATTAGTTTTTGATTTCTAAAGGAATATATCATCACCAGTGCTTTCAAAACTTGGAGTGTTCTACTAAACCTGATTGAACGAACCTAAGATTAAACCCTAAAAGCTACTAAACAAGGTTAAACCCTAAAAGAAACATCATCAAATAACCTTGTTTGCAAACCCTGGTTGTGTACACACACACATTTGAATTGATCATTAAGGGCACAACCCATCTAAATGGCTCATCAAATTCCAAGAGCACAATCCTCCCAAGCTTAATTAAAACTGCGAAGACATTGGCCTTAAGGATTGATTCACTCTTCAGGGCTCAAGCTAAGATTTTTTTTCATTAATTTTCTTTTGTTGGTCCATCTGATGTCAAGCTAGGGGAGTAGCATCAAACGACTACGGTTGGGGGGTACATTAGGAATTGGAGGTGCAAGCCAAAGAAAGAACCTTCTCCTCATCCCCTCCTTCTAACTTGTTGGATTGACTGAATACAAGTAGAGAAAATCTTCTATAATCTTAAGACAAATTTTGAGAGTCTGTAGACCTTTAGGCTACCCAACCTAAGGATAGGCTTGCATTTTTGTGCTGTAGGAGTCCTTGTTCTCATCCTTATGACTTCCTTCCAGTGTATGCTTGGAAGGAGGTCATTGAACCCTCACTTGGAACGACCTATAGACCATTCCCAGAGGCAGAGTTTGAGTTATAGCCAAGTAGACCCCATGACTGATCAACAACCACCTCCCCCGCCCTCAAACCATCAGGAGTTGATTCAGAGGTAGTTGAAAGAATTTGGTCAAGGTGCTCGGCTCTTGAAGGATTTTTATGATCCTTCAAATTACGAGGATCGTCCTGGCATTGTGATCCCCGTCGGTGATGTTGAGATCAAGCCCTAGGTTTTGAGTTTAATTAAACACTTTCACAAGCTTGGCTCAGAGGACCCATTCTAACATTTGGAGGACCTGATCACTCAGTTTCAGACCACCAAATCGCAGAATGTGGATGAGGAGCAGATGCCCATGAGGCTTTTCTCCCATTCACACAGGGATAAGATCGCACATTGGTATCGTACCATTGGAAGACTGATTGCTACCTGGATAGCTTTGAAATTGACCTTCCTGAAGAAATTCTTCCAAATTGGGTGAACCAATGCATTGCAACGGCAATTACCACTTTTGCCTATTTGCAAGGGGAACCATTTCATGGGGCCTGGGAGCGATTCCAGGATCTGTTGTGGAAGTTTCCACACCACGAGGTGCCTAAATGGCAGCTAGTGTAGAATTTTTATGATAGGTTCAGTGATCAACAATGTAATCATGTGGATGCTTCTTGCGGAGGCAATTTCCTCAACAAAGGCGTAGATAGCGTGTATGATTTGTTTGAGGAAATGAGTGAAAACTCTTTAAACAATGCCTCCATGGAAACCTTCAACCGATCCCAACAAACTAGATCAAACACTAATGAGGTCCAAGATTCTCATACATTTGATATGGAATTGATTTGCAATATATTAGATAAGGTGGATTTGGTTGCTAAACGAATGGAAGAGTGGATATCCAGAAACACTAATTTTTCTAGATGCACACAATTGCAAGGCTTCGGATTCCATTCTTTGCAAGCTCCTACGGGACGGGAGTTTGTGAACTAGTTGGAGTCAGCTCGACCATCAGGCCGACTCTTCTCAGAACATTATGAGTTCCAAATTGGGGCCTTTGATCCCAATTTTTCTGATCCTTCTTCATCCTCATCTTATGAGGATGTTGATGCTATGCAGGTGAATGTTAGGTCCAACCCTTACTTGAATTCCTACAATCCTAGTTAGAAAAATCACCCTAACTTCTCTTGGAAAGATGAGGGACAGCAGACCCAATATTGACCCAACAATTATGTACCGCAAAAACCAATGGGTCAGGGTCATGTATATACTCAGTTGCCCTCGAAGCAAGTTAATTAGTCCATGTGGAATGCTCAACAACCCGTCAGTCATTCTGATTTAAACCTGAAGATGGTAAAAATGCAAGGGTTAATGCTCCAACTCATGCAATAAATGAAACTTCGCTGGACACCTTGCAATCCGAACTTAGTGCAAACAACTGATAGCCCAGATCTCTACCATCACAACCTATACCAAACCCATGGAATGTACAGAACCATGGCATTGGGCCTCAAGGGTTTGGTAATGGTGGCGAACCGCATGCTCAAGCTCATGCTATCTATCAGGCTACCCCAGCACCTCCCGGAACGAGCCAAGTTCCTGTCATAATCAACTGAGAGCCTCCTATTTTGCCCAACCCTCCCAAAGGCACTAACCAACAGCATTTTGCCACTGAAAATACTATCATCTTGAGGAGTGGTAGTAGACACAAGGGCCTGCCCAACCCCATGTCAACACCATTAGGCCCTGTAGTAAGAATTCCAGACTCCCAACTAAGAATGTGATCAACAAAACATCAGAGTCTGTTTTAGGAGTATGTTGTTGTTGTATGGGAAAATAGAAAAAGTCTGAGGAGAAATTCGAGGAAAGGATGTCCTTACTTCAGGCTTTAAAATTGACAATCATTTTACTCCTTGCGGCTATTGGATCAATCCCCACCTATGCCAATGGTTTACTAAATTCATATAAAGAAAAGCATAGAGCAGAATCTGAAAATAATAGGAGAGTAGTCTTGTCTGATAACACAATCACACTGATCTTAAACAAGCTACCCCCTAAGAAGCAGAACCCAGGAGCCCCGCTGATTTCCTGCATAATAGGAAACATAACTTCTAACCAAGCCCTTCTTGACTTGGGTGCTTCCATTAATGTGATCCCCACCTCACTGCATATGGAACTGGGTCTAGGCTACCTGAAACACACTGACATAATCTTGCAGTTAGCTGATAGATCCATTACAAAACCAAGGGGTCATTTGGAGGATGTTTTAGTCAAGGTTAATGATTTTCATTATCTTGATGATTTCATGGTCCTGAACATGGAAACACCAAAATAGCTTAATCACACCCTGATTATTTTGGGAAGACCTTTCCTAGCTACCGCTAAGGCAAGGATTGATTGTGAATTGGGAAATATAGAAATGGCCTCTAGGAATAAAATAAATCGATTTAATATTTTTGACGTCTCAAAGAAGGATAAAATTAAGTGTGGTTTAATGGAGGAGCTTGGCAGAATAGAGGAAGTAATGGCCATACATACCTTGGACAACCTTTTAACAGCTAACTCAACCCAAACTCAGGAAGAAAATCACATGGATGCAGGGATAATTGTGGACAATGAAGACATACAACAAACTGCGGGAACCCGAGATGTGGAAGATATTCATGAAATTGGAAATTTGTTGGATGATTCACATGATCAAGTTAAAACCCAACAATGTCCTCATCATGAATTTTTAGAGTTTGAGGTTCAACTTTTGGGTGGGAATCATGAGGATCAGGATGGTTGGATTAAGCACCCTGACTGTGAGGATGAAATTGAATTTTAGGGAGAAACTCTTGAAACGTTAGGTATTCTAGAGTACCCACAAAATCCTAATCATCCTTGTTCACCCAACCATTGCATAATTTCTATATCCACCGACACTTCCTCTATATTGAATCAACAAAATTCCTATTGGAGACCATTTGGGCTCTACTTGCACCACTAGCTTGCCACTTTCATTGATCATCTCTTTGGCAATCCCATTTTCACTCTCCGAGACACATATCTAGGGGCCCGAAAACTGTGTTATTGCAACCTCAATGTTAGTTATTTTTGATTGAGGACATCACCTAACTGAAGGGACTAAACTCAGCACGTGTAAAGGCTATTTCGAGCTGACTAGAATCTCATGGAAATCGGGTGCTATTCTTCCAATTCTACTCTCCTGCATGCTTTCATTTTAACAATGAGAACATTGCATTAGCTAAGCATGAAGGGGTGGATATCTTATGAAATAATCATTTTGTCACCTGTAATAGTAATTTCCTATTATTTTATTAAAAGAAATATTAGAAGTAAGAGAAGAGAACTTAGGTATTAGGAGTTGAAAACTTTAGGAATTGATACTTTGGGATTTGAATACTTAGACTCTTCAGGTCTTCGGTCTTAATTAGCTCGAGTGTCCACTCAAATGTGGACTTAGTCTCAAGTTCTTGCCAAATAATTTTATTCTAATTTGGTTAATAAATTGGGGTGATAAGTACATGACTTATCAACCTGCCCTCTGATTTGAGGGGACTTTAAGTTTAAGCATCTACACACTATTTGCACTGACTTACTTTTCGACGGTTTCTTCAAAAATTAGGCAGCTAATGAACTTTCTAAGGTAGTATGGCCGATAAGTTGTCGTGGGTAACAGCCCATTGGCCGGTAGTTTAGAGCCTAGCTACTTGACCATACTCATTCTACTGCTTTTAGGTAAATCTTAGAACAGGGATGCCACCTACTTAGAAATAGAAAAAAAATGGTACTTAAAAGAAAATACAAAAAGAAGAAAATAGAAAAATAAGCCACACTTCATTGCACAAGTATGGCTAGCAAGTTACCATGGGTAACAGCCCATTGGTCGGTTGTCTAGAGCCTAGCTCACAAAAAAATGCACAAGTAATTCCCAAAACCTTTAGGGAAGAAGCAGGGAAGTAGAATAAATCGAGTAGATATACACTGGTGATAAATGACAGTTTATCATCATTCTTATGCATTAAAACAAATCTAGCTCTTAGGATTTTGCTTCGCAAATGGGTTTTTGGGTTGCATTTAGGCATCAATTAGGTTAGGCATGCATTTTACATTTTATTATCTTTTTAATCTATTTTTGTGAGTATTAGGGATAAACAGATTGTTAGATCCCTAGAACCCTAACACTTAGGAAGGCAACTGATGTAGGAGAAGCTCAAAATAGCTAGAACTTAGCTTGATCCAACTCACCATAGCTCAAATCTAGCTCACTTGAACTAGGGTTAGCTCATCTTAGCTCCATTCAGCTCATCTCAGTTGAATAGAGCTCACGAGAGCTCATCTTAGCTCACCTTAGCTCAAGTCAGCTCAGATCCAACTCAACTTAGTTGAGTCGAGCTCATCTCTGCTCCCATTAGTTCACTGGGAGCTCTAGCCAGCTCAACTGAGTTGACTAGAGTTTACCTTAGCTTGGAACCAGCTGCATCCAGCTCCACTCAACTCCAGTCAGCTAAAGATGACTTCATCTTAGCTTAGGAAGCTCAAGTCTAACTCCCAAGGACTTAGCTTAGCTCAACTTAGTTGAGTTAAGCTACCTTAGCTACTCCAACTAGCTAGGTCCTCCCCGGGAGCATCAGACCCAGCTCACCTTAGCACCTTTCAGCAGAAGCCAGCTTGCTATAGCTTGGCTTAGCAACTAGGAAAGAACTAGCAGGCTAAGCTAGCAAAAGTAGCTCCATGCCACCCTCTTTAGCAGCTACCAGCTCCAGTTCAGCTCCAGACTTCTTTGTCCAGCTCCTCCCCGCAAACCCTAGCTCCAATTGCCTCCTCCTCTACTCTACTACTAGCTAAGCTAGCTAAGCTCTAGCTACCTTGGCCATCCACCACCTTAATACCCTACCTAACTAGCTCCACAAACTAAACCCTACCTAAGCTCATCTAAGCAAGCTCCACCCTACTCCTTTTGGTGCCACCACCTAGCCACATTTTCACTCCATGACTACCACCAAAAGGCACCAATTTTGGCAGTAAAAACTACCCTAACCACCCCTCCTTTTTGGCACCAAAATACCCTCACATCATGGCCCTACACCAACCCCCTCCAAGCTACATCCACCATCCACATACCCCCATCTAGAACCCTACCTTGGTGCTACCTAATCCCCCTTCTAGAAGGCCATTTTAGAGCCAACTTCAAGGGACACAGCCACCCATAACTACCACCTATGTGACCCTTGGGTTGGCGCCAATCATCCTTATTCTAGGATCTACTAACTACCCTTAAATCCCATCCGAACAGTCGATCCAGGACCATTAGTGGTGGAGAAGAGTCTAGCTCATGCATGCCTACGCGCCCGCTCGTGCACCCACACTGCTGTGCATGTGCGGTGCTGCGTGCATGTGCTGGTGGCCTGCGCTGCGCCACGTGGCACAGTCTGGGCCGTCCATCTTCTTCTTGTTGTAGGGGCTACTACAAAGGTCGGATTGAGTCGATTTTCGCGTCGTTAGGCTGCGATTGTCGACCCGAATCCATCTGCATGATCGGATTTATCATTTGAAGCTTCTAATTTTGCCTCCTAGTCCCTTGGCCGTTGATCTTCCTCAGACTGCATATGGTGCTATGGAACTCCGATCGAGGCGATTTCAGAGGCGTCGGACTCCGATCGTCGTCTTGATCAGATCTGTATGGTCGGATCGTCAATCTGAGGATCTGAAATAAATATCCTTCTCTCCTAACCACAAAAAGGATGCAATAACCTAAATTATATACAACTACTCTAAATGCAGAATGATGCTTGCTATGCAATATGTTTTTTTTTTTTTGAAATAGAAAGTAAAGCTATCGTCCTGTGATAGCAGTCCAGAGTAGTACATTATGTGCAAAGAAGGGAGATTACAAAAAGGATCCCCAAGACTGTATGAGGGACCAGCACTCTCTTGCAATATTCTCACAACATACCGGCCTCTCCTAAAAAAGTCTCTCATTCTTTGCCTTCCATACACACCAAATAGAAGCAGCCATGTGGACATGTGGTTTCCCTCTCACCTCAAACCCATGCCACATAGAATTCCACTCTGGTAAAGGCTCCTGACAAATTTTTCTCCAGATGACATCAGTGATAAGGCAAGAAGAGAAGAGGTGATTTGCATTATCAGTGCTCATCTCACATAAAAAGCACACATGATGATCAGTACCTAATCTTCTGTGGCGTAGATCACTTGTGATTAACTCATCTCTCCTGCACAGCCAAAGGAAGATTTGTACCTTGAGAAGAATTTTTAACATCCATATCTTCTTATCAATGGAATCATGTCTCCATCCCTCTTCAAAATTTAAAATTGTGTTATACCTAGATTGGGCACTATAGATCCCATCCCACAGATATCTGTCCTCCATTACAGGCCTAGGTCTGAAATTTTCAAGGTCTAATAAAAGCCTTCTCTTCTCATCCCATAACCGGATAATTCTTCTGCTGCTGCTGGATTCCACGTCATCCAGATTCCAACTGCTGCTGCTATATGACCAGATCTTGCTGACCGTAGCATTCTTGTCAGCTACTGCATCAAAAGCTCTCAGATAGAGCTCCTTCAAGACCCCCAATTCAGACCATTCCTCCTTCCAGAATCTGAAAGACCTACCATCTCCAAGTGATGGTTGCAGCAGATGGAAGTGATCAGCCAAAGCCTTAGTTACCAATTTCTGGAAAGGTGATGGACAGTTTGGCTGAAGTCTGCAAAACCTGCTATTGGAAGCTCCATATCTATCTCTGATCAGATCAGACCATGGTTTCAGATCACCTTGCAGTAGCTTAATAGCCCATTTCAGTAGCAAGGCATCATTAAAATGCTGCAAGGACTTAATCCCAAGACACCCAGCTCCTTAGGATAGCAGATTTGATCCCTTTTGAGAGGGTGCAAGAAGCTGCCCTTGTGTCTAGATCCCTTCCAAAAAAATCTCTTCCTCATCACATCCAATCTTTTTCAAATGGATCTTGGTGCTTTGAAAATGGAGAAGTAGAAAACAGGGATGGAGGTGATCACCGAATTGAGTAAGATAAGCCTTCCACCTCTGGATAAGAATCTGTTGTGCCAACCATCAAGTTTCATAGAAATCTTGTCAAAAAGGAAATTCCAATCACCTCTCTTCAACCTGGAAAACCTCAAAGGTAGCCCAAGATATCTGATAGGAAGACTGATGCTGGGAGTCATCAGGATGGTTGCTAAGGCTTCTTGCTCCTCCTCAGGTAAACCAAAGCAAACCAAACCAGACTCGTCCCTATTTAACCTCAGTCCAGAAAGCTCACCAAAGATACCAACCAAGTGATGAAAAACCAATGCTCCATCCATGGATCCTTCAACAAAAGAGACAGTATCATTTGCATACTGAAGAATGGGAGCCAGACTGTTCCTGCAAGAGAGTGAATATCCTCTAACAAGACTCGCTTCAGAAAGCTTACAAACAAACCAAGCTAAACTGTCAACTGCCAAATTAAAGATCAATGGGGCCAGGGGGAATCCTTGCCTCATGCTATGCAATATTTATAACATGAAATGCAAATCTAAGCCTAGGAACATGCATAAATAGGCATTTTACCCTTAATAAATGTGTTTACATCAGCTCTATTTTAGGTCAAGATGGGTTCTGATGGTCAAATCAAGCATATCAAACCCTAAAGAATATTTTTCTATGAATTTTAGATGATTTAGGTGAATTTTATCCTGACCATAACCTCAATTAATTAAGCAGGTCTGTTTTTAGGGTTTTAGAAGTCATTTAATTCCTAAAATGTGAGAAAACCCATTTCTGTTTGTATTAACCCACTTGTTAGACTCTTAAGACCATTTAAACCATAATTAACCTTTGAGAAAACTCATGGTTGTTCTGCATTCAAGATATGATGGTAAAATTATAGTTTTAACCTTGGTTTCTTGTATTTCAATCTAAAAGGATTTGCAATGAATTATGGCCTTATGGTGGTCATGTAGGAGCATTTAATGACTTAATTAGATCAAATTGAGCTAGTTATGGCTCATGATGGTGTTCCCATCATACCCCCATGCCTAACTTTTGCTAGTCCCTTAGCAAAATCTCATGGAATTAACTTAAATTCTAGACCATGCAATTTCATGCTCAGATTTCTACCGTGTGTTTTCTTTTCTGGATTAGGTCAGAATGCCTATAGTAGGCCTAGAGGTACTCAAGTACCAACCAAGATCCAGACATGACCGGCTTTAGGCTCAGTCCACCGCAAAGGCTTGTAAGGCCCATAGGAACTAACCTAAGGTTTGTTGAACTCCGCGATTGAAGCACCTGTGCTTAAAACATGTTTAGTCCTGGTTTAGTTTGCAATGCATTTTTATAATAGAGAGATAGAAGATTTTTTTTCATTTTTGGAGAGTTTCCTCTCTCTTTTTTTCTTTCTTTATTTCTAGCTTCGAATTCGCTCTACAACATGGTCTATATCGAATTCCTAGCTCCCACCATCAATCCTCGCAGGGTCCCTAGCAATCGATGCTTCGAGATAGCACCGCATATGGTAACCCTCAAAATCCTGGCTTTCGAGATTTCGAGATAATCCTGCCCATGGTGCTCTGTAGCAAAATCTAGACCCTGGCAATCAACATTTCGTGGTAATACTCCCCATGGCATTTGAGCCAACACAAGGTGCTTACATGCCCCTGGTAGGATATTTAGATATCCTAAGAGACAAGCACCGAAGAGATGGTATGTTATTACACATCTTCGAGGGGAATTTCCCACCTCTCAACGTCGAGAACTCTTCCAAGTTAACTTGTGTTGATAAGCCACTATTGATCTAGGTAGCTTTTCAGAACAAAATTAACTCATTTGCGTCATTTTGATAGTTAAGCGCATTGAACCAGACTGTGTGTGGATTAGGGTGCTTAGGTTACTGAGTCCCGCAAACCAGAGGTCAATTAATAAGGATGAATAATCCCTAAGCCATAGAGCTAATACTTAAGCTTCATATTTTCCCCAACCTCTTGAGGACTATCTAGATCTTAACGAATACTTGAATTTTTAAGCCTAAAGCACAGCCCGAGAGGCCTAAGATCAACGTTCATACCAATCTCTTTTTGTCTCTTAGCACCTTTTGTCATTTATTTCTTTCTTTTGATGTGGTCTAGAACTAAGTATATTCCTTAATCTTTTACTAATGGCTATCACTTTTTATTTCAAATTGTTGCTCCATTTTGACATTTATATCTACTACCTTTTTCCTCCTAAAAAATGATATGCAAATTGATCTTTTCAAAATTTCCTCCATTCTCCATTTTTTCTTTCTTCTTCAGTTTTTTATTTTTTTGGCATTTTGTAATATGTAATTCTTTTTTGATGAAACCCTTTCTTGTGAAGTGATTCTCATAGCGTCTTGCACTTTAGTACCCCCCATGCCTACGATTTGCAATGTCGTCCTTGTAAATTAGGTGAGTTCGAATTCAGCTTAGATTGTACATTAGAATAGGTTTTGTGTGGGTGGACAGGTCGGGGTGATTGTTGGGGATGATTTCAAGCTCTGGTATGGGTACCAGTGGTGGAGTTGGCTGTTCTAATGGACGAACCCTAAAGTGCAATATGAGTTTAGCATGGGATGCGTCAAGAAGGGTTTTGGGTTTTTCAAAAAGATGATGGGTTGCCTCCCGTTAAGCACTAGGTTTAACACCATCAACCGGGCATAATGAGCTCAGGGAGAATGGAGGGCTAAAGATACTTTAGCCAAGTTTGACTCAGTGAGTTCAACGAACGGTTTGAGACTCTGGTCGTTCACGACAAAAGGTTCAGAATCAAGGCTGAGTTCACTAATTTTAATGGCTCCATTTCCAAAGGTTTGTCTCACCAAGAATGGTCCAATGCATTTTGATCTGTCTTTTCTTCGGAATAGTTTGAATTTGGCACCAAAGAGTAGAAGTTTTTGACCAGGGTGGAAAGATTTTCACACAATGTGCCTGTCATGGAAGGATTTAACCTTCTCTTTGTAGATACGCAAGTTATCATATGCATCATTACGTGTTTCCTCAATCTCACTCAATTGCAACCGGCGGTGTATTCTAGCCCTCATCAGATCTAGATTGCAGTTCCGTACTACCCAGTAAGCCTTGTGCTCCATCTCGACAGGATGGTGACATGCCTTTCTGTACACTAATATGAAGGGTGACATGACTAATTAGGTCTTGTGGGCAGTCCTATAGGCCCACAAGGCTTCCAGAAGGCGAGTAGACCAATCCTTCCTATCAGGTTGAATAGTGACCTGAATGATCTTCTTGATCTCTCAATTTGACAATTCTGCCAGTCCATTAGTCTGGGGGTGGTAAGGAGTCAAGATACGATGCAACACCCCGTACTTTTCATCAGGCTCTGGAAGTGCACATTGTTAAAATGAGACCCTCCATCACTGATGATGGCCTTAGGAACCCCAAATCTGGTAAAGATGTTCTCCTGGATAAAGCAGAGGATAACTTTATGATCACTAGTTCTCGTGGGGATAGCTTCGATCGATTTAGAGACATAATCAGCAAGGAGTAGAATGTACTTGAAACCGTTAGATCTAGGAAAAGGTCCCATGAAATCAATTCCCCATTTGTCAAAGATTTCGCACACAATAATTGGGTTTAGGGGCATCATATCCCGTAGGCCCATGTTGCCGAGGGACTAACAATGGGTGCATGCCCTACAATACGTTTGTGCGTCTTTGAGGAAAGTGTGCCAGAAGAACCCACATTGGAGAATTTTTGCTGCAGTTTTACTCCTAGAGAAATGGTCACCACAGGCCTGGTTGTGACAGAATGAGACCACGTCATTGACCTCATTGTCAAGAATGCATCTCCGGATCACATGATCATTGCCAATGTGGAAGAGGTATGGTTCCTCCCAAATATAGTACTTGGCCTCGGCAATCAATTTGTCCATCCTGGAAGTCGCCCAATCTGGCGGAACTTTACTTGTAACCAAGTAGTTTACAATATTAACAAACCATGGGAGACTCTGAATGGCTAGCAGGTGCTTGTCTGGAAATGCTCGGTGATTGGTCCATACAGGTCGATGATAGAAGAAGGAAGACGGGACAAATGGTCAGCTACCACGTTCTACTTTCCCACCTTATCGTGAATCTCAAGATCGAACTCTTGCAATAGCAAGATCCAGCAGATTAGTCGAGGTTTTGCGCCCTTCTTCGCGAGGAGGTGCCTCATTGTAGTGTAATCCGAGTATATAATGATGTGCGAACCCAAAAGATAAGATCTGAGTTTTTCCAGGCCAAATACCATGGCTAGTAGCTCTTTCTTAGTAACTATGTAGCTATGCTAAGACTCCTCAAGTGTCTTGCTAGCATAGTAGATGACCACGGGTTTCTCATCTATTTTTTGCCAAAGTACTGCATCGCGCATGATCTCAAAGGGTTGAGACCAATCAGGGGACTACAGGATAGGTGCTTGGGTAACTTGATCATGTAGGATCTCAAATGCTGGAGTGAACACCTCAGTAATTTCGAAGGGGACATCCTTGGATAGAAGATTAGTCAGGGGGCACGCGATTTTTGAGAAATCAAGAATGAATCGACGGTAAAAATCGATGTGCCCCAAAAAGGATCGGATGTCCTTGATCAATCTAGGCATGGGGAGTCTGGAAATTAGATTCACCTTGGCTCGATTAACCTGGATGCCTTTTTGAGAGATGTGATGTCCCAAGACAATTCCCTCAGGTACCATGAAGTGGCTCTTTTCCCTGGAAAGAACCAAGTTCACGTCGATGCACCACCTGGGGATTTGGACCAAATGCAGAAGACAATCATCAAAAGATTTTCCAAGTATCGAGAAGTCATCCATGAAGACTTCAAGGTATTCACCTACCATATCTGAGAATACAACAAGCATGCACAGCTAAAAAGTAGCAGGTGCATTGCAGATACCGAATGGCATCCTCCGGAATGCGTATATCCCGAAGGGGCAGGTGAAGATAGTCTTCTCTTGGTGCTCAGGATGGATTGCGACCTGGTTATAACTAGACTACCCATCCAAGAAGTAGAAGAATCGATTTCATGCTAGTTTCTCGAGGATCTGATCAACGAACGGTAGTGGAAAATGATCCTTCTTCGTGGGGGAATTGAGTCTTATGTAATCAATGCAGACTCTCCAAGAGTTTGCCATACAGGTCGGTATGGTTTCTCCGATTTCAGTCATGATCACGGTGAGTTCTGCTTTCTTGGGCACAACTTGGATTGGACTCACCCACCGACTGTTGGAGATCTGGTAGTGATGTAAACACATTTATTGAGGGTAAAATTCCTATTCATGCATGTTCCTAGGCTAAGATTTGCATTTCATGTTATAAATATTGCATAGCATGCATCATTCTACATTTAGAGTAGTTGTATATAATTTAGGTTAATTGTGTCCTTTTTGTGGTTAGGAGAGAAGGATAATTACTTTGGAGCCTCGGATTGATGATCCAACTGTACGAATCTGATCAAGATGACGATTAGAGTCCAACGCCTCTGAAATCGCCTCAATTAGAGTCCTGTAGCACCATATGCAGTCTGAGGAAGATCAATGGCCAAGGGACTAGGAGACATAATTTGGAGCATCAAATGACAGATCCAACCGTGCGGATGGATTCGAGTTGACGATCGTAGCCTAACGACGCAAAAATTGACTCAATTCGACCTCTATAGCAGCCCCTACAACATGAAGAAGATGGATGGCCCAGACTGCGCTATGTGGCGCAACCTGGGTCACCCAGTGCATGCACGTGACACCGCACGCACGCAGCAGTGCCGGTGTGCTCACATGTGCGCAGGAATGCATGCGCACAGTGCAGCAAAAGTGCGTGGGTGCATGCGCGCGCACGGCAAAGGTGGCAGAGCGCAGCGCTAGCTATGCGTGAGCTGTACCTATAGCGACGCATGAGTGGGACTTACATCAATGCTTGCAGCCATCGCTAATTCATCGCATGCCAGCAAAGCCAGCTGTGGGTGCAAGCGGGCATGAGTTGCCTACAACGACGTTTCCAGCGACAGCCTAGATGTCACTAATGGTCTCATACCTATTTTTTGCCTCTTCTCCACTCTAAAAGGACCTACACCCCCTCCCTTCCAAGCCATCTCTACCTACTCTACTCCTACCTAGTCCCAAGCTCTAGCAAGCCTACCAACGCTCTATTAGAGCTTATTCTCAAGCTCCCAAGGCACCTATTAGTGCAGCGAACCTCTGCCCCACCAAATACTCCAACTTCCCATCCCCCTTCATAGGTTGCCTTAGAGCTATCCTCCTACCTACATTCCGGTAGCAGATCATCTCCATCTTCTTACCTCCATTCCAGAGCCACGCCGAAGCTTTCCTCAACCCGACGTCCTCCTGCACCTCACCTCCATCGTCTTGCTCCTCACCTCCTTCGTCCGAGCTTCTGCCAGGCACCGTCGTCTCGCCGAACATCCGATTCAGTCGATTTCCTCTCACCCCTCTCTCTTTTTATGCTTTCATAGTTGATTGTAATAGACATTAATGCAATAAATCACATTTGATTCCATCTCTATCTTGTGATTGCTTGTCTTTTATTTCAAAAACACAAAAAAATAACAAAACCCTAAAACTCCAAAAGGAAACAAAACGAAGCACGATTTTCAATTAATTAAACGCCGTCTCCTTGTGTTCGACCTGGGACTCTCTTGGAGTTTTGGAATAAATTTTATCTGATCGACGTGTTTTGCAACTACGACGATGAGTTACTTGTAACCCCGATTTCTAACACGCGAAACATGGCTGACCATTTTGGTGTTGTTGCCAGGGAGGCAACGGAATTTACTTCATTGTTTATTGCGCTTCTTTACATTTACATAGCACTAACCCCACCTGTCTTTGATCTATTATCTTGCAGGTACCCTAGCATGGAGATCAAAGTGTGATAGACTAGAGTGAAGTGCGGGTAGAGTGTTTTGTAAGTGTCCCCCACACCACTCCCACCTTAGTTTTCATTCCATAACCTAATAACTCAAACCCAAATCAACTTAGGTGCTTTTTATAGACCCTAGGATAGATTTGGTTGTTTGTTTGCCACCTCCACTCACCTCGCCATCTACATAAATAAAAAAAATAATTAAAAAAAGTGTTATCTGATTGTGGGATTTTCTGAAAGCTACACACTTAACACCCACAACTTCTAGTCCTAAGTTGCACAATCACTTTGATTCTACCACTTAACTTGGATCTGACCTGTGGACCTGATACACTTCAACTAAATACACATAAGTGAGTCAAAATCTGAATAGGTTAAGCATTCTTATGTGCCTTAACTAAGTGGTGCAATAGGCCAATTGATTGAGTTGTTTGGGCTGCACCACTCAATCTAAAACTGATCCATCAAGTAGCTTGCCACTTAGGGTTGATTCTTATGGCTGAACTCACATTATTTTTTATTTTTAAAGGAACATATCATCACCTGTGCTTTCAAAGCTTGGGGAGTTCTACTAAACCTTGATTGAACCAACCTAGGAATCAAACCCTAAAAGCTACTAAACAAGGTTAAATCATAAAAGACACATCATCAAATAACCTTGTTTGAGAACCCTGGTTGTGCACACACACACATTTTAACTGATCATTAAGGGCACAACCCATCTAAAGGGCCCATCACATTCCTGAAGTACCATTGTCCCAAGCCTAACTAAAATTGATTAGACGTTGGCCCTAAGGACTGGTTCACTCGTCAGGATCCAGATTGAGATTGTTCATGATTAACCTGCTTATACTAGTCAATCGATGTCTAGCTAGGGGAGTAGCATCAAACAACCGCGGCTAGGGGGTACACTAAGAATCGGAGGCACAAGCCAAAGGAAGAACCTTCTCCCTAGTCCCTCCTAACTGGTTGGATTGACTGGACATAAGTAGAATAAATCGTCCATAATCTTAGGACAGATTCTGAGAGTCTGTAGACCTTTAGGCTACCCAACCTAAGGACAAGCTTGTATTTTTGTATTGCAAGTCTGGCTAACAAATTGGGATGATAAGTATGCGACTTATCAACCTGCCCTCTGATTTGGGGGTATTTTAAGGCTAAGCATCTACACACTATTTGCATTGACTCACTTTTTGGCAGTTTTTACGGAAATTGGGTAGCTAATGGATCGGCTTGGGTGGTATGGTTGGCAAGTTGTTGGTGGTAACAGCTCATCGGCTGATTGTCTAGAGCCCAGCCACAAGACCATTTTCGTTGTACTACCTTTAGATAAATCTTAGATCAGGGAAGCCACCTACTTAGAAAAAAAAGAAAAAAAAAAGAGAAACATTAAAAAAGAAAAGAAAAGAAAATAATAGAAAAAAGAGAAAGTAAGGAAAAAGAAAAAAAAATCACACTTCACCACACGAGTATGGCTAGCAAGTTGTCGGTGATAACAGCTCATCGGCTAATTGTCTAGAACCCAGCTCACAAGAAAAATGCACAATAATTCCAAAAACACTTAGGGAAGAAGCGGGGAAGTAGAATAAACCTGGGAAATATACACTGGGTTTGCTCTTGTGTTGACCCCATAAATAAAAGAAGTAGGGTGAAAGCTACCGATGGTAAAGATAAACCTTTAGGCAAGGTCACCTAGGATTGTAGAAACCCGAAGTCCGTCTTAACGGCAATTTTCTGAGTCTCACTTTTTCACAAGGATGCTTAGTACTTAGAGTCCTTTTCGAGTCTTGGGCGGGTTGGGTAGCCGTAAAATGTTATCCCAGAACTCTCAAACAACAAAAGTACAAAAATAATTAGAAAAGAAGAAAAATAGAAAAAATGTATCTTCCCTTCTAAAATAAGGCGAGAACTTGGGCGGTCTGCATTCTGGCAAATACCTGGGTACTGTTGTGTCTCCGTAGTTTAAGACCTTAGTTGAAAATTTCTATTGTTAATAAACGACTTAGGCCTAAGCGATCTAATCCTAATTCTGCTTTTATACAAAGCATATAGTTTAATTTTGCTAGGGACTAACAAAAGACGAGATTCACCTTGGCTCAACTTAGGCATAGGGAGTTTGGAAATCAGATTCACCTTGGCTTGACTAACCTGGATTCCTTTTTCAGAGATGAGATGTCCCAGGACAATTCCCTCAGTTACCATGAAGTGCTCTTTCCCAGGAAAGAACCAAGTTCAGGTCGATGCACCGCCTGAGGATTTGAACCAATTGCAGGAGGCAATCATCAAAAGATTTTCCACATACTGAGAATTCATCCATGAATACTTCAAGGTATTCACCTACCATATATAATAATATGGCAAGCATGCACCACTAAAAAGTAGCAGGTGCATTGCAGATACTGAATGGCATCCTCCGGAATGCGTATGTCCCGACGGGGCAGGTGAAGGTAGTCTTCTCTTGGTCCTCAGGATGGATTGCGACCTGGCTATAACTGAACTACCCATCCAAGAAGTAGAAGAATCGATTTCCCGCTAGTTTTTCGAGGATCTGATCAATGAACGATAGTGGGAAATGATCCTTCTTCATAGAGGAATTGATTCTTATGTAATTAATGTAGATTCTCCAAGAGTTTGCTATACAGGTCGGTATGGTTTCTCTGGCTTCAGTTGTTATCATGGTGAGTTTTGCTTTCTTAGGCACAACTTGGATTGGACTAACCCACCGACTGTTAGAGATTCAGTAGTGTTGTAAACACATTTATTGAGGGTAAAATGCCTATTCATGCATGTTCCTAGGCTTTGATTTGCATTTCATGTAATAAATATTGCATAGCATGCATCATTCTACATTTAGAGTAGTTGTATATAATTTAGGTTAATTGCATCCTTTTTGTGGTTAGAAGAGAAGGATATCTATTTTGGAGCCTCGGATTGACAATTCGACCATACGAATCTAATCAAGACGACGATCAGAGTCCAATGCCTCTGAAATTGCCTCAATCGGAGTCCCGTAGCACCATACGCAGTCTAAGCAAGATCAACAGCCAAGGGACTAGGAGACATAATTCTGATCTTCAAATGGCACATCCAACCGTGCAGATGGATTCGGGTCGACAATCGCAGCCTAACGGTGCAAGAATCGACTCAATCCGACCTCTGTAGCAGCCCCTACAATAAGAAGAAGATGGACAGCCCAGACTGTGCCACATGGCACAGCTCAGGCTGCCCAGCACACGCATGCACCACTGCACAGCACAGTGCCAGTGCGTAGGTGCACACGCATGGCAAAGGCAGGGGAGCACAGTGCTAGCTATGCGTAAGCTGGACCTACATTGGCACATGAGAAGGACTTACAGCGACGCTTACAGTTGTCGCTAATTCATCGCATGCCACCAAAGTCAACTGTGGGCTCCAGCGAGCATGAGCTGCCTATAGAGATGTTTTTAGCGACGGTCTGGATGTCACTAATGGACTCATACCTATTTTTTGCCTCTTCTCCTCCATTATAAGAGGACCTACTGATGCGTGGGTTCCACTCAGCTCAGTAATCAAGTTATTTTCACTTAATTAAGAGTAGAAGAAATCACTTAGGTTAACTCGAAGTTATGTCGGTTGTGTAGTATAGGGTTAAATTAACCTAACATTTTAGAAATTTTTGCTGGTTGAGTCCAGGTCGTTCACTGGGAGGCATAATAATTTTCTCTAAATTCACCAATTTCCTTTTATCTCTTTAAGTTTAGGAGGTAAGACTAGTTTAATTTTCAAAACACGAATTTTGTCAAAATATTTAACTATAAAGGATATACAAAATTCCATTTGCAAACATATTTACTCAAAATGTTGTACTTTATTAACAAGTAAACATGCTAGTTTTTTCAATTTTATTTCATTATAAGAATTTAAGGCAATTAAAAAGTTATCCAATTAAAACATGCCTTTTTACATTTAAGAAAAAATGTAATTATGCAAGAGAAAATTCATTTATTTTCATCTCTCCTCAGCCATTAATCTTCTTCTTTCTTTTCTTCTTTCTCTCTTTTATTTCCTTCTCCCAAGCTCTCTTTCTTCTTACCTTTCTTGTGTTGTTCCTGCCTTCTTATCCTCCTTCTCTTCTTCTTTTTCCCTTTAATCTTCTCCTGCCTTCTCTTCTTCCCTCAATTTTTCTCCTTTGTTCCTTAGTCTCTTTTCTTAACACTTCTTAGCACCTGTGCCTTCTCCTTTAGCACTTAGCATCCTTCAGCGGCTTCTCTTTCCTTAAGCTTTCAGCTAAATTGGGTTTTTTTTTTTTAACCAAAAGTTTTTTTATTTGTGGCGAGGTCCTTTCGAGGATACACAGCACCCTAAGACCAGGGTGGGACTAAACACTACTTGGTCCTCGCCTAATCTCAATTAGGTTCGTTTCGGTTCAATTGTTAATCAATTCACAATCTCGAGCCATATCTGCTCAACCCGGCCTCCCAGGCCACACTCGCCCTCCCAGGGCACAATCAATTCCGCACGCCCCCAAGGACACACCCGTAGGCATAAGCTCGCACACAAGAACACACAATGCTCAGATCAGATCAGAAGGAATCGGACCCGGTGTGTCGAGCGCTGACGACTGCATAGCCAAGGGAAAAAGTCAGTTTTATCCCCAGGTGCATGCTCATAAATATCCAAGGTGGGACAAACATACCCCTTCTAGACCCAAATTCAAACGATCATAACTTTCTACCCAGAGCTCCAAATTGAATGATTTCAAGTTTGTTGGAAAGCTCTAAGGGTAATCTACACAATTTCAAGGTCAATTTAATGTTTTAATGATGTTTGGCGCTTCAATTTAAAAGATGAAATCAAGGGTTCTACGGGTTTTAAGAAGCCTAGAAAGTGAAATTAAAGTCAGGGGAGTCCTCAAATGGACTTCTCTCATCTATTAAAAAGTCTGTATATGTCATATAAACAATTTCGCTTTTGTTAGGATAGATTTTAAACTCTTAAGACCTACAAAACAACCAGAGAAGCTTTTCTCTTCTCTGAAAGCTTCAGAGGTTGATTTTCAGATTTCAATAAGTGCAACAGACACTTAAAAGTGTTCTTAATCTATTTAGATTAATTCTAAGGGTTATAACAAATCAATCTGGGCAGGTTTTAAGTTTGAATTTCATCAAAATAGTACTTCTATTAGTTTGGGTTCGAAAGTAACCCAAATTGGCAGAAACATAATCCTCATTACGTACATGATCTAAGCTTACCTTAATTAATTTCAGATCATCAAATAAGATCCCAGAAACAGTTTTCACGTCTCAATTCCTCAATTCAAGCTCAGAACACCATTATCAGACTCAGGTTTTACTATGGAAGCTCAAAAATTGACTTTCTATTCTAAGCTTCCTCCTAAGAAATTAATGCCTCAATCAGAGTCTTCTCATCATTTGGAACTTACTCAGATCTTTAGATTTGTGTTATGTCCTTAATTTCTAGGGTTTCAGGCTCTCCGCCTGAACTAAAATAGGTGTGTGTTCGACAGAATAAAGGAAAGATTGCTACAATGATTTGAAGGTTAAAATAGCTTCAGTGCATCGCACTGAAGATTCTAAGCTCCATAAATGTTTCTCAAATCCTTCATAACAGACTTCTCCAACTTGCTGGAGTTGGGGAAGAAGAAGTTGTATCTAAAGCTCCAGTGGTTAAAACCTCAAACAAATTTCTTTAAAATAATCAGTAATCTTTATTATACTATTTTGGAGCCACATAGCAAGTTTTAGAGGCTACTATGCAAAAATGGCTCACCGGAGTTCGCCAGAGCTTCGGTGAGTCCAGAAAATGTAAAGTTGCATGTACAGATTGACAAAATTAACCATTTTTAATCCAGAAATGATCCTGAGGTTGCAAGGAACCTCTTTATCACATTAAATTCTTCATTTGTTCATTAAAATGTGAGATTTAACAGTAAGTTTGTTTCTTAAAGATTTGAATGGTTAAAGCTCAAGACTTGATTAACTACTCGATTGAGATGTTAAATCAAGTCAACAAATGTTATTATTCGTAAATATATATTTAATTTATAGTTTGAACTGTTCCTGAGCCGCCATGGACAGCGAGCTCAGGAACTAAATTAAGATTTAGGCATTTAATTATAGATGATAATAATAGGTAATATAATGTCGATTAGGGTTCATTAGTGGTGATAGGTGATATGAGAACCCAGTGAAGGTGGAATTAGGTCGATTACTGTCACCATGGACAGTGTCAGTAGTCGGTGAAGGTGAGATTTGAATTAGGCGTTTAGGTGATTTAATTAATGGTTAAATGAATTAGAAGTGAACATGGAAGATACAGGAAGGTCTACAGTGTTTTAAAAGATAAAATTAAAGCTCTGGCAAGCTCAAGGAACTCACCGGAGTTGGAGGAGATGAAACTAAAATATGAAATTACTCTAATCTAACTAACTAAACTGACTAACTAAGCTAGCCTACTCCTATTCCTACTCCTAGTCTACTATTACCTGGACGAAGGGGTCAATAGGGTTCTGCCGAAGTCTCATGGCGAATGACGAAATCAAAGGGTGGAAGAAAGATATCCGGCGGGTGGATTTGAGGTGGAGCAGAGGAATCCTTAGGTCGGCGCCTTTGTCAGAGGCGTCGAAGACCATGGCGGATCTCCTCGGCTACTTAAGATGGACGGAGGAAGTCGGAAGATGGAATGGGGAATCACCGGAGGTTTGGAAGAATAGCCTATCGAAGTCGGCTACAGTATTAGAAGAGGGAAGGGAGCCAACTTGCCTAAAATCATAGGTGTGAGGTGGTATTTATAGTAGTTTACGGTGAAGAGAGAGGCGGGGTCTGGCCGAAGAAGGAGCTCGAGGAGCTTAACTTCCGTCGTCGTCTCCGACGACGGTGAGGTTATCTCCCACTGAAAAATAGGATTCCTGGTTAATCCAGACCGGTGGATGAAGTGGAGGTGGTGAGTGCAAGCTGTAAGAGCTTAGACAAAGAAGGATGATGTCGGTAGGGCGATAATCGCGTGGTGGGGTGACTCTCTGCCGCCAGCCGTTCATTCAGTTGGAGAAGAAGAAGAAGAGGGACTTAGAAGTAATAAAACTTAAGGTCCTATGTGAGAAATAAGGACTCGACTGTAATGAACATTAAGGACTAAAATGTAAACCCAGGTTTTGAAGGTTTATTTTAACTTAAATCTTTTTCAACTTTTTATATATGTTAGTAAATAAGGTAAATATTATGTTTACACCTTGAATTTACATTTTTGACCTTTTTAGGTTAATTTATTAGATTAGGTAAAATCACTTAAGTTATTACATACTTAGGTATACAATATATTTAAGTTACTTATCTTATTAATTAAGTAAATGATTCGTAGGATTTCGAGTCCAATTATTAGCTAAATTATTAATAGTGTTAGTTGAATGATAAATTTTCATTTTTAACTTATTTTAAGGTCCTTAACTAAATATCCCTTATTCTATAATTAACCCTTATATATTCATAACCTTAGCTAATTAACTAGGAAGACTAGTTAATTAGAGGTAATTAGAGATCATGATGAGTGTCTCATCATACCCCCAAGCCAAAGTTTTGCTAGTCCCTAGAAAAATTAACTAAGACTATGATGATTTAAAGCACTTGGGTTTAAATTATTATAAATAGTAACTATGTAGAGGAAAGCTTAAATCAGAAATTTTTAAATTTAATATAAATGATTAATGTATAGAGCATGTGTGAAAATTTTCTTACTTAGACCTATACTTATAACATTTTCCAAACACAGTTAAAATAATTTGTAAACAAGAATTTTATTCAAAATTAGAATTCTTGAAAAATGTCTTAATCTTTGTAACTATTATTAACTCAAATTAGAATACAAAGTGTTTTAAGAAAAAAAAAACTTAAGGATTGAGAATTAAATTTTAACTCAAAAACTCAAATAGATTTAAGTTAATCCTTTGTTTATGATATTTAATTTTTCTCAGTAAAGTTTAAGCAAATTAACCAGATACTCATTATTAATCAAACTTAGAGTAGTAAAACTCTAATTTACTAACCAACAACAGTAAAGATTAACTTCTAGACCTAGGATTCTATCAATTCTTCTCCTTTAAGTCTCAACTTAAAATCTTCAAAACCCAATTTCTTAGGCTTCACTGCCCAATACCAAGGTTCAGTAGCTATGATTTTAAAACATCTGTGCTTAGTGAAGAGAATTGTCCTAAAGACATCCAAAGTTGCAAAAATCCAGATCTTAAGACATCACTTTCCAATCCCAATTATTCCAACTCAAGCCTTTTGCTTGGCCTTACTCAGGCTTGGTTGCTTTCTCCTCACCAGTTTTCTATCTCGAGGTCAACACTTTTTTTGTATATCTCCCCAGTGGACCACTGGGTCTCTTATTCCTAATATTTTTTTCTCCATATTTTTTTTTTCTCTTTCTCTATAGGTTAGAAAACCCATTCGTAGTGAGGTGTTCTTTTTATTTTTAATGGAAGGAAGGGTAGCATCCATTTGTAACGAGATGCTTTTATTTATTTACAGAAAACTGCATAAGTACCCATATTTAGCGAGACACTTAACTGCAGGGTGTTTTATTTACTTTTTCTTTTTCTTTTTCTTTTCCCCCTTCTCATTTTTCTTACTAACAATATCCTCTAAATCCTTTTTCTAGGTGAGTGGCACATCCTTAACCCTTTCAAGAACCGCCCCGCGGAAATCCTTGGACTAAAGAGGATTCAGAATTGATCTTTTAACCTCTGTGTTTTCGCAGTCTCAGATGTCAACAAGACAATTCTATGTGAGTGAATTTTAGATGTTTAGGTTACTTAGCTCTCAAACCAGAGCTTGGACAACAATACCCTTTACTCTTAGGTTCTTCAAATTCTTAGTTTCCTCCTATAGGATCTGTTAAGACAAAATTTACCAAGTCTAGTTATTTATCTCTAGCTTGTAAGTTTTGGAAACTAAAATTCTACCAACTCTCTATCTAATTAACTCTGAATATCTGGCTTTTTACTTAACTTTATGATAAAATCAAATTTTCAAAAATAAAATGATTACTTAATCTAATTGATTAAAAAGTTATAATTCAATTCCAAACTTAAGTTTAAAATCTTAACACACTTAGTTTCTTAATTCAAGTAAGAATAGAAAAACAAATCTTTAAAAGATTTAAAAGATTCCTTAATTCAAATAAAATCTTATTTTAAAAATTTTAAACACAAAAGTGTGTTTTAAAAAAATGTTTAAGTAAAATCTAATTAAGAATTGAATGCTCTTAAATACTTATATATATACTATATACATTTTAAACTTCTGACCTAAAAGAAAATTAAAGCTCTTAATTATAATATATATACATTCTTCTTTTTTTTCTTCTTTATTACTAATGAATAAACCCCTCTTATTATTTTTATGAATTTTCTTTCTAAATTTTTGTATTTATATATTTTTATTTTTATCTATATAAGATTTTTTATGAAAATTTTTCAAAATTTTATGAAATTTTTGAATTTTTAAAATTTTTATCATTTTTAGAATTTTTATTTTTTTTAAAATTTCTTGGATATTTGATTTTTATGTGTTTTTATTTTTTAAACCAACACTTAAAGTGAAAATTTCACTTCAACACCCCCCTAAGCCAAAATTTTACAATGTCCTCATTGTAAAAAGGGTGAAAAAGATATTACACTTCATTTAGTATAAGGTGATGGAAGGAGTCGAAAAGAAGAGATTAAAAATCTCTATGCAGACGATTTCAAGTCTGACCGAAGGTCAGAGTGGTCAGTCGGACTAAATGAAGTTAATCAATATGATATGGAGTGAAATTTTAAAAGTAAGCGTATAAGAAAATCAAAAAGGATGAAAACAGGAAACAACTATGTACAAGTGTGGTGGATGGATAGCAAACCCTAGTGGAGTCGGTAACATTCTTCAACAAGACCCAAAGGTTGTGATTCCAAGAAAGGTTTAAGACGTTGACCATTGACTTTGAAGGGTTGATCCTTGTTGGGATCGGTGATTTCAACAACTCCGTTGTCGAAGACTCTAACTACAATAAATGGCCCTTGCCATTTAGACCTAAGTTTACCCCGGAAGAGCTTCAAATGGGCATCAAATAACAACACCTTCTGACTAGGTGCAACGGATTTGCGGGAAATGAATTTGTCGTGGAAGGCTTTAAGTTTCTCCTTATACAGCTTTTAACTTTCATAGGAATCATGACGTAATTCCTCTAGTTCACTAAACTGCAACCTATGATTTTCACCAGCCTTTAAGAGGTCTAAATTACAGGCTTTAATTGCCCAATAGGCCTTGTGTTCAATTTCTTCGGGAAGATGACAGGGTTTCCCGTAAACAAGTCTGTATGGTGACATGCCTATTGGTGTTTTGTGGGCAGTCCTATAAGCCCACAAAGCCTCATCTAAACGGGAAGACCAATCCTTCCTATCGGGTCGAACTGTTATTTGAAGGATCTTTTTGATCTCCCGATTAGAGACCTCAGTTTGCCCATTAGTCTGGGATGATAAGGTGTAGATATACGATGTGTAACCCCATATTTTCTAAGTAAAGTTTTTAGCTAGGTGTTAATAAAATGGGAACCGCCGTTAGAAATAATAGCATGAGGTACCCCAAAACGAGCGAAAATGTGACCTTGTATAAAAGGAATGACAACTCGATGGTCATTTGTGCATGTGGGTATGGCTTCAATCCAACGAGAAACATAGTCGACAACAAGTAAAATATAATGGAATCCAAAAGAGGATGGAAACGGACCCATAAAATCTATGCCACAAATGTCAAAGATTTCACAGACTAGAATCGGGTTCAAATGCATCATGTCTTTCGAGGCATGCCACCAAGTGTTTGGCAGCGACTACATGCCTTACAATAAGTCTGAGCATCAGTAAATAACGTGGGCCAATAAAACCCACATTACAAAACTTTTGCAGCGGTCTTTCTACTAGAAAAGTGACCACCACAGGCCTGGTCGTGACAAAAAGATAGGATAGAATCAATCTCAGAAGAGGTGACACAACACCTGATGATTTGATCATTACAGAGTCTAAAAAGATATGGATCTTCCCAAAAATAGTATTTGGCTTCTGCTTTGAGTTGTGATTTGTGATTCCGGTCCCAATTTGGCAGGAATTGATGTGTAACCAAATAATTAACAATATCTGCATACCATGGAAGATCTGTGGATATAGTCAAAAGATGTTCATCAGGGAAGTGTTCTGTAATTGGTGGAGATGATTCAATTGTATCAGAAGGAAGATGGGATAGATGATCTGCAACAACATTTTTCCTACCCGCCTTATCACGAATTTCTAGGTCAAATTCTTGCAAAAGCAAGATCCATCTGATTAACCTAGGTTTCGTGTCCTTCTTAGATAGAAGGTGTTGAATAGCTGAGTGATTAGAGTACACTATGATTTGAGATCCGAGTATGTAAGATCTAAATTTTTCTAATCCAAATACTATTGCTAGTAACTCCTCTGTAACTGTGTAATTCCTTTGTGTCTCATTCAATGTTTTACTAGCATAGTAAATTACCACCGAATTCTTCTAAATTTTCTATCCTAAAACAGCTCCTATTGCATAATCTGATGCATCACACATGATTTCAAATGGTAAATCCCAATTAGGTGGTTGCAAAGTTGGAGCCTATGTAACTCTGTCTCTCAAAGTTTTAAATGCTAGAATCCACTCCTCATCCATCTCAAAAATCGCATCCTTTGTGAGGAGGTTTGTGAGTGGTCGGGCAATTTTTGAAAAATCAAGGATGAATCTTCTATAAAATCCCACATGCCCGAGAAATGATCTAATGCCTTTGATTGAGTCAGGAATTGGAAGATTTGCAATTTGATTGATCTTAGCTTGATCTACTTGGATACCCTGCTCAGATACGAGATGACCATGTACTATGCCCTCAGGAATCATAAAATGGCTCTTCTCCCAACTAAGGACAAGGTTAACCTCAACACATCTTTTTAGAACCTTCAACAAATTATCCAAGCAAATATCAAATGTCTCCCCGAAGACTGAAAAATCATCCATAAAAACCTCCATATATTCACCCACCATTTCAGTAAAAATGGCTAACATGCAACGCTGAAAAGTCGCGGGTGCGTTGCAAAGCCCAAATGGCATTCTTTAGAAAGCAAAGGTTCCGAAAGGGCAGGTGAAAGTCATTTTCTCTTGATCTTCGGGATAAATTGCAACTTGATTATATCCAAAGTAACCATCTAAGAAGAAGAAGAACCTATTACCAGCTAATCTCTCAAGGATCTGATCAATGAATGGTAAAGGAAAATGGTCCTTTAAAACAGAATTCAGTTTTCGATAATCTATACAAACCCGCCATGAATTCACAATTTGTGTGGGAATGGTTTCTCCAGATTCAGTTTTGATTATGGTAAGTCCTGCCTTTTTGGGTACCACTTGAATTGGACTCACGCAAGGGCTATCGAATATAGGATAAATAATATCAGCATCAAGCCACTTGATTATTTCTTTCTTAACGACCTCCTTTAGATTAAGATTTAGGCATCTTTGAGCTTCTCTTGAAGGTCATGCCCCATCTTCAATATAGATGCGATGAGTACAAAAATTGGGGCTAATCCCGGTGAGATCATGTAAAGTCCACCCAATTGCCTTCTTGTGATCTCGAAGTACTTTGATCAATTTGGATTCTTGTGATTTAGAGAGATGAGAATTGATTATTACAGGATATGTTTGATCAGATTCAAGATATACATATTTAAGATTATCAGGCAATGGTTTCAATTCAAGCATAGGAGTTGAATCAACAACAAGATTTGGGGCAGGATTCTCAATTGTGAAGAGTGATTCAGATTCAGAGTCAAATTCAGGATCGAGTAGAGATTCCAATAATGTTTCATTGCTTTGAGGGTATAGGATATCAAAAGATGTGTCTTCTAAATCTAGAGAACTAATGTCATCCTCAAAAGCTTCTATTGCTTTTATTTCCTCAATCCATTCACAATCAAATCCACTAGAAGCTCTAAATATATCTAACTTAATTGTCTTCTCCCCAAATTTCAATTCAATCTTTCCTGATTCACAATCAATGTTGGCTTTTACAGTAGCCAAAAAGGGTCTCCCTAAGATAATTGGGGTGTCTTTAATGTGTTCGGGTACTTCCATATCAAGAACAATAAAATCTACAGGGAAATAAAAATCCCGAACTCTTACAATAACATCCTCCAACATTCCTTTTGGTGACTTAATGGATCTATCAACTAATTGTAAAGTCACATTGGTAGACTTAAGGTTTTCTATTTGAAAATGTTTTACAAAAGAGAAAGGAATGAGGTTAATAGAATCTCCTAAATCTAGGAGGACTCTATTAAAACACTGACCCCCAATTATACAGGAAATAAATGGAGATCCTGGATCTTTCTTTTTTAAAGGAAGCGTACTTAAAATAATAGAGCTCACATGCTCTGAAAGTACAACAGTGCTTCCTTTCTTCGGCTTACGCTTAGGAGTACACAATTCCTTAAGAAATCTTGCATAAGTCAGAATGTGTTTGATAGCATCTAGGAGTGGGATATTAATATGTACCTATTCAAAAATCTTAATCAAATCTTCATCTAATGTAACAGGTTGTTTTTGTTTCCTAGTCTTCTTCAAAGCTTCTAGGAATGGGACGTGGGTTTCTTATTCTACTGAGGTATTTTCCTAATCTTGCACATTAGCGAGAATTGCGGGATCGGGTTCTGCACCTCTTCTAGATGTAGAAACAGGGGTTAATCTAGATGTACTAAGGTCTTGGGATAGGTTCCTTGGAAAAACTGGATCCCTAGTGGAAGTTCCACGGTGGGTTGTAACAGAGTCAATACCCGCATGAGAAGGAGCAGCTGAAGAAGAAGATGCTTGTGAATTTTGGAAAGATAGATCATTAATTATTGGTTGATTCGCAACTGATTGCTGTTGATTTAGATATTCAAAATCAAGATTAGAAATAGGTGGATTCCGATTTTGATTTTGATTTGGATTCAGGCGTAATTGATTAAGGAGATGGACATGTCCCTGATTCGGATTTTGAACTCCCAGGTGTTGTCTTTGCTGGATATTCCTAGGGTTTGGAATTGGCTGGGATGGAAGGGTCCCTAGCTGACATGATTCAGCTAACTACGTGATTTGACCCCTAAGATCAGCTAATTCTGTCGAACATTGTTGTTGGACTTCAGCAAGAGCCTCAGCATTTTGTCACTAGCTCTCTGTCACAGCTCTCAAAATCTGGTCTAGCTGTGAATCTCTATTTGGCCCTACGGGGTTTTGCGAACCCGTGTAGAATGGCCTCGCATTGTGTTGCTGAAACGAAAATGTAGGCGGGTTTTGTCTGGTTTGAGTTGGATATGATGGTCTTTGTGTATGGTTAGACCAAGAAAAATTAGGGTGATTACGCCATCCAGGATTATAGGAATTTGAATATGGGTTTGATCTTGGTGTGTATCCCTGAATGGCATTTAAATTAAGAGGATATGGCGTGTTTTCTGCAATAGTAAAGGGTGGGGAAAAGGGTGGGTAAGATTGTGGGACAAAGGTCCCTCCTTCGATTGGTGTAGGAGTAGATAGAAAACCCAAGGAAGATGGATCTCTAGAATCTAGATTATTCACAAATTCCCTCCCTGTGAGAATTTGCAAAACAGGTAAATACGTGGGATTCGTAGCAAGTAGAGGCGTAAGATTCTTCATTGTGTTTCTAACCTCGTCGAGATGCTTTGCTACAATATCTACTTTGTCCAGTTTTTTTGCAATAATCTCTAAATCCTTTGAACTGGATGGATTACCGATCTCGTGAATGCCCTTATGCGGATTTTGGTGATTCGTATTCGCACCCCGCAAAAATTGTGACATAGATGCATTGTTGATCGAGTTTTCTGCCATCCCTTCAAATAATTCTGAAGCGGATTCTGCATCGCGATTTAGAAATTCCCTCAATAAGAGGCATCGACTAGATTGCGAATGCCCTCTTGTAAACCATAATAAAAGATATGCATGAGTTGCCAACGAGGGATGTCATGATGTGGGCATTTCCTTTTCAATTCATGAAAACGTTCCCACGCTTCATGAATTGGTTGTCCTTGATTTTGATTGAAAGTAGTAATAGCTCGCCTTAAAGCATTGGTTTGACCAATTGGAAAGAATTTCTTCAAAAATGAAGATTCAAGTTCAGCCCAAGTTGAGATTGGTCTTGCTATAGTTCTATACCAATAAGCTAGTTTATCTTTAAGGCTAAAAGAGAACATTTTCATTAGTAGGATTTCCCTATTTTGATTTCGAGGACCAAGAGTTTGAGATAAACTTTTAAGATCTTCAATGTGTTGAAATGGATCATCGGATGCAAATCCGTGAAAGTGGGGGATTAAACCTATAATGTTTGGCTTTAATTCTGGATCATTTTCCCCAATAGGAATCCTAACATTAGGCTCTACTTGTGCATTAGATGGATTATAATAATCTCTAAGTAGAGGCCTTGGATGATTGATCGGTAAATCATGATTTTCAAAACCCGCCTCAGGTCGAGGTGAAGAACGGGTTTGCAAAGTTTGTAAATTATTTAAGGCTGCTGTTAATAAATTGATTTGTCTTGTTTGCTCTAGCATCCTAAGGTTCTGGTTCAGGAGCGCCTCATGAGCATCAAAAGGTAGCATCTCCCCCTGACCAGAAGAAGAAGGGATCTCGGGATTAAGATTCTGCATTGCATCCATAGAAGTAGATGGATCAGATGGGAAAACCATTGGTTGCTTATCTGCAACTGACCTAGGATCACCTGTCAATGGTGCTGCAAGAGGCGGATGCAAGGATCGCCTGCCGTCCATAAACGAAAAATAAATGTGCAAAGGCACACACACCATCAAAGTGAAAACAACAGCACAAAAAACCAGCAAAACAACACAAAAGATGTAGGTTTTGCTCTTCTTTCAAAGGAAAGAAGAAATTCCTAAAGTACGTAAAGTAATTTGACGCAAACAAATAGAGTAACAGTATCAAAATACGCATCCTAATTCGTGACTACGCAGGTGCGTACCTTAAAGCTCAAAGGTCTAAGGTCTAGGATTGAGACCGCTCACTACTGGCTCCCCAGGGCTCTAGTAGTGAGACAGACTTGTTGATCTTTGGCCAAAGCCCTAAGAGGTGCAAAGAGGAGAGATAGAAGAATAGACTCGTGTGACCCTAGTGATCGCGTTGTGTGTGCGATAACATGCAACAGACGAAATCGATATAAAAACCTGCATGCATTCTGCAAACAGATTTAAGTCACCAATTTTACTTCCTCTTTCTAGTTAGTCTTTTTCAAAAATATATCAATTAAACTACAATGACCGCTTTTTATATCTTTCCAAACAAAAAGATGTGGTCTTTTTCTTAATTCTCAAAGATAGGAATCTATGCGGGTTTTCTCATATTTTCCCGCTGATGTGAGAAAAACAGTTTAAAAATTTCCCGAGTCAGATCGCTCTTAATACTAGCAAGAAATGCAATCCTAAGAGTGTATGCCTATGTTATGATGCTGCTTGTCAGAAAAGATGCATTTTTGTATTTTTTTTATTTTTAAATGCAACAAAACAAAAGATTAAGAAATACTTACAAAAATGAAAACAGTAACACGGATTCCCGCCTTCTCTTGAGATTACCTGCAAAGGTAAACCTGAAAAGAAGGCAGAAAATAAAACAAAAACAAAAATAAAACATAATACACTAATTAGAACAAAAGTTAGTAAAAACAAAAATATTTACAAAAAATACCTCCTAATTAAACAATTAACTCTTTTTTAATTTTAGTGAACCAAAATATTGCCTCCTCGGCAACGGTGCCATTAAAATGATGCGTGGGTTCCACTCAACTCAGTAATCAAGTTATTTTCACTTAATTGAGAGTAGAAGAAATCACTTAGGTTAACTCGAAGTTATGTCGGTTGTGTAGTATAGGGTCGAATTAACCAAACATTTTAGAAATTTTTACTGGTTGAGTCCAGGTCGTTCACTAGGAGGCATAATAATTTTCTCCAAATTCACCAATTTTCTTTTATCTCTTTAAGTTTAGGAGGTAAGACTAGTTTAATTTTCAAAACATTAATTTTGTCAAAATATTTAACTATAAAGGATATACAAAATTCCATATCCAAACATATTTACTCAAAATGTTGTACTTTATTAACAAGAAAACATGCTAGTTTTTTCAATTTTATTTCATTCTAAGAAATTAAGGCAATTAAGAAGTTATCCAATTAAAACATGCCATTTTACATTTAAGAACAAAAAGTAATTATGCAAGAGAAAATTCATTTATTTTCATCTCTCTTCACCCTTTAATCTTCTTCTTTCTTTTCTTCTTTCTCTCTTTTATTTTCTTCTCTTGAGCTCTCTTTCTTCTTACCTTATGTTGTTCCTGCCTTCTTATCCTCCTCTTCTTTTTCCCTTTAATCTTCTCCTACCTTCTCTTCTTCCCTTAGTTTTTCTCCTTTGTTCCTTAGTCTCTTTTCTTAACACTTCTTAGCGCCTGTGCCTTCTCCTTTAGCACTTAGCATCCTTCAATAGCTTCTCTTTCCTTAAGCTTTCAGCTGAACCGAGTTTCTTTCATTTTTTTAACAAAAAGTTTTCTTTATTTGGGGCAAGGTCCTTTCGAGGATACACAGCACCCTGAGACTAGGGTGGGACCAGACCCTACTCGATCCTCGCCTAATCTCAGTTAGGTTCATTTCGGTTAAATTGTTATTTGGTTCACAGTCTCGAGCTGTATCGACTCAACCCGGCATCCCAAGCCACACTCGCCCTCCCAGGGCACAATCATTTCCGCATGCCCCCAAGGGTGGACACCCGCAGGCATAAGCCCGCACACCAGAACACACAATGCTCAGATCAGATCAGAAGGAATCGAAACCGGTGCACTAAGCGCTGACGACTGCATAGCCAAGGGAACAAATCAGTTTTATCCCCATGCACGCGCTCGTAAATATCCGAGGCAGGACAAACATACCCCTTCCAGACCTGAATTCAAACGATCATAACTTTCTACATAGAGCTCCAAATTGAACGATTTCAAGTTTGTTGGAAAGCTCTAAGGTAATCTACACAATTTCAGGGTCAATTTAGTGCTTTAATGATGTTTGGCTCTTCAATTTAAAAGATGAAATCAGGGGTTCTACGGGTTTTAAAAAGCCTAGAAAGTGAAATTAAAGTCAGGGGAGTCCTCAAATGGACTTCTCTCATCTATTAAAAAGTCTGTATATGTCATATAAACAATTGCACTTCTGTTAGGATAGATTTTAAACTCTTAAGACCTATAGAACAACCAGAGAAGCTTTTCTCTTCTCTGAAAGCTTCAGAGGTTGATTTTCAGATTTCAATAAGTGCAACAGACACTTAAAAATGTTCTTAATCTATTTAGATTAATTCTAAGGGTTATAACAAATCAATCTGGGTAGGTTTTAAGTTTGAATTTCATCAAAACAGTACTTCTGTTAGTTTGGGTTCGAAAGTAACCCAAATTGGCAGAAACATAATCCTCACTAAGTACATCATTTGAGCTTACTTTAATTAATTTCAGATCATCAAATAAGATCCCAGAAATAGTTTTCATGTCTCAATTCCTCAATTCAAGCTCAAAACACCATTATCAGACTCAAGTTTGACTATGGAAGCTCGAAAATTGGCTTTCTGTTCTAAGCTTCCTCCTAAGAAATTAATGCCTCAATCAGAGTCTTCTCATCCTCTAGAACTTTCTCAGATCTTTAGATTGGTGTTATGTCCTTAATTTCTAGGGTTTCAGGCTCGCCGCCTGAACTAAAATAGGTGTGTGTTCAACAGAATAAAGGAAAGATTGCTACAATGATTTGAAGGTTAAAATAGCTTCAGTGCATCGCACTGAAGCTTCTGAGCTCCCTAAATGTTTCTCAAATCCTTCATAGCAGACTTCTCCAACTCACTGGAGTTGGGGAAGAAGTTACATCTAATGCTCCAGTGGTTAAAACCTCAAACAAATTTCTTAAAAATAATCAGTAATCTTTATTATACTATTCTAGAGCCACTTAGCAAGTTTTAGAGGCTGCTACACAAAAATGGCTCACCGGAGCTCGTTGGAGCTCCGGTGAGTCCAGAAAATGTAAAGTTGTATGTATAGATTGACAAAATTAACCATTTTTAATCTAGAAATGATCCTGAGGTTGCAAGGAACCTCTTTATCAAATTAAATTCTTCATTTGTTCATTAAAATGTGAGATTTAACAGTAAGTTTGTTTCTTAAAGATTTGAATGGTTAAAGCTCAGGACTTGATTTAACTACTAGATTGAGAGGTTAAATCAAGTCAACAGATGTTATTATTCATAAATATATATTTAATTTATAGTTTGAACTGTTCTTGAGCTGCCATGGACTGCAAGCTCGGGAACAAATTATGATTTAGGCGTTTAATTATAAATGATACTAATAGGTAATATAATGTCGATTAGGGTTCATTAGTGGTGATAGGTGATGTGAGAAGATAGTGAAGGGGGAATTAGGTCGATTACTGTCACCATGGACAGTGTCAGTAGTCTGTGAAGGTGAGATTTGAATTAGGCATTTAGGTGATTTAATTAATGATTAAATGAATTAGAAGTGAACATGGAAGATACAGGAAGGTGTACAGTGTATTAAAATACAAAATTAAAGCTCTGGTGAGCTCAAGGAACTCGCCGGAGTTGGAGGAGATGAAACTAAAATTTGAAATTACTTTAATCTAACTAACTAAACTAACTAACTAAGCTAGCCTACTCCTACTCCTACTCCTAGTCTACTGTTACCTAGACGAAGGGGTCAATAAGGTTCCACCAAAGTCTCATGGCGGGCGATGAAATCAGAGGGTGGAAGAAAGATATTCGGCGGGTGGATTTGAGGTGGAGCAGAGGAATACTTAGGTCAGTGCCTTTGTCAAAGGTGCGGAACACCACGACGGATCTCCTCGGCTACTTAAGTTGGACGGTGGAAGTTGGAAGATGGAATGGAGAATCGCCAGAGGTATGGAAGAATAGCCTATCGAAGTCGGCTACAGTATTAGAAGAGGGAAGGGAGCCAACTTTCCTAAAATCGGAGGTGTGAGGGGATAGTTATAGCAGTTTGCGGCGAAGAGAGAGGCAGGGTCTGGCTGAAGAAGGAGCTCAAGGAGCTTAACCTCCGTCGTTGTCTCCGACGACGGTGAGGTTATCTCCCACTGAAAAATAGGATTCTCGGTTAATCTAGATCGATGGATGAAGTGGAGGTGGTGAGCGCAAGCTGCAAGAGCTTGGGCAAAGAGGAATGATGTCGGCAGGGCGGTGATCGTGCGGTGGGATGACTCTCTGCCGCCAGCTGTTCATTCGGCTGGAGAAGAAGAAGAAGAAGATGAAGAGGGACTTAGAAGTAATAAAACTTAAGGTCCTATGTGAGAAATAACGACGCGACTGTAATGAACATTAAGGACTAAAATGTAAACCCAGGTTTTGAAGGTTTATTTTAACTTAAATCTTTTTCAACTTTTTATATATGTTAGTAAATAAGGTAAATATTATGTTTACACCTTGAATTTACATTTTTGACCTTTTTAGGTTAATTTATTAGATTAAGTAAAATCACTTAAGTTATTACATACCTAGGTATACAATATATTTAAGTTACTTATCTTATTAATTAAGTAAATGATTTGTAGGATTTCAAGTCCAATTATTATCCAAATTATTAATAGTGTTAGTTGAATGATAAAATGTCATTTTTAACTTATTTTAAGGTCCTTAACTAAATATCCCTTATTCTATAATTAATCCTTATATATTAATAACCTTAGCTAATTAACTAGGAAGACTAGTTAATTAGGGGTAATTAGAGATCATGATGAGTGTCTCATCACCTACACCCCCTCCCTTTCAAGCCATCTCTACCTACTCTACTCCCAAGCTCTAGCAAGCCTACCAACGCTCAATTAGAGCTTGTTCTCAAGCTCCCATGGCATCTATTAGTGTAGCGAAACTTTGCCCCACCAAGTACTCCTCCAACTTCCCATCCTCCTTCATAGGTCGCCTTGGAGCCATCCTCCCACCTCCATTCCGTTAGCAGATCATCTCTGTCTTCTCACCTCCATTCCGGAGCCACCAAAGCTTTCCTCAACCTAGTGCCCTCCTACATCTCACCTCCATTGTCCTACTCCTCACCTCCTTCGTTCGAGCTTCTACCAGGCACCGTCGTCTCGCTGAACATCCAATTTGGGAGATTTCCTCTCACCCCCTTCTCTTTTATGCTTTCATAGTTGATTGTAATAGACATTAATGCAATACATCACATTTGATTCCATCTCTATCTTGTGATTGCTTGTCTTTTATTTCAAAAACACAAAAAAATAACAAAACCCTAAAACTCCAAGAAGAAACAAAATGCAGCATGATTTTCAATTAAGTAAATGTTGCCTCCCTATGTTCGACCCGGGACTCCCTTGGATTTTCGGTATAAATTTTATCTGATTGACATGTTTTGCAACTACGACGTGGGTTACTTGTAACCCCAATTTCTAACACGCGAAACACGCCTGACCAGGTAGATGATCCCTACATCTAACCAGTTGATGATCTCCTTTTTCACAACATCCTGCATATTTGGATTTAGGTGTCGCTGATTTCACGGGATGGTCGTGAACCCTCTTCAGTATAGATGTGATGTGTGTAGTATGAGGGGTTGATGCCAATCAAATCACCGAGAGTCCATCCTATGGCTCTCCAATGCTGCTGGAGAATAGAAATCAGGCGTGTTTCCTAATCTGATGTGAGTCGGGAGTTGATAATCACAGGAAATGTCTGATTGGAACCCAAAAAGACATATTTCAGATGATCGGGAAGAGGCTTTAATTCCATAACTAGGTTATCAGCAGTAGTAGGTAGTTCAGGGTGGGTGTCGGGAGCAAAGGACGGATCCATGGGTGTGTCTAGGTTAGGTTCAGGTTCCTCAAATTGCAAGTTTTGACCTTCTTGTGGTTGGTCAAGAATAATCAGGTTTTCATTGATACATGGGTTGTCAACCATGACCTTGATATCGCAAATTTGTTCTATAACCCCGTAATTAATTCTTTGTTGTGCCTTAAAGATGTTGATCTTCAGTGTCTTGCTCCCAAATTTTAATTCAATTTGGCCCTCCTCACAATTAATATTGGCCCTAGCTGTGGCCAGAAAAGGTCTTCCTAATATGATCAGCGTATTCTTCAAGTTCTCAAGAGCGTCCATGTCTAAGACTATGAAATCCATGGGGAAGTAGAAATTGTGTACCCTAACTATGACATCCTCGAGTACTCCTTTTGGTGACTTAATAGATCTATCAACTATCTACAAAGTCATCTCGATCGGTTTAAGTTCAAATTCCTCGAAGTGGTCTAGTAGGGATGTGGGTATCAAATTGATGGAAGCTCCTAGTTTCAGAAGGGCTTTGTCAAATTCTAAATCACCGATCTTGCATGAAATTAGGGGGGTACCAGGGTCCTTTGCCTTAGGCAGGAATTTGATCAAGATGATGGAGCTAGCTTGCTCCGACAGTACGATCGGTTTCTAGCTTTTGGTTCGTGGCTTACGTTTGGGTGTACACAAGTCTTTCAGGAATTGTGTGTAAGCCAACACGTGGCGTATTTCATCCATCAAGAGGATGTTTATTTAGACCTGCTCAAAGAGCTTGACTAGGTCCTCCTCATGTGCCACAGGTTGGGGTTTCCTTTTTCCTTTTTTCAAGGTCTCCAAAAATGGAACTTTTGTGGGTTCCTCTAGAATGGGTCCAGGTTCTTGATTTAGGATTGGGGTATCCTGGATGATTATCCTAGGGTTTGGGTTTGCATTACCAGGTTGGGAGTGGCTAGGATAAGGTGGGTCCTGGGTTGCTTTGCCACTACAAGAAGTAACTGAATTTAGTCTTGCCTAGTTTTGGGTTGGTGTGGGCAAAAGAGGTTGTTGCTACCGATAACCCACGTATGATGTTGAAGCCTCCATCCCGTCGGGTGATGGAGTAGAAGGGGTCTAATAGACATAGTGAGCTTGGCCCTGAGTCAACTTCATAACGTGCCTCTGGTTCAACATGTTATTTTGGTTAGGCAGAGGTTGCGAAGGAAGTGCACCATGTTGGTAGGGATTTGCCATCAGGGTGAGTTGATTGCGAACCTCTGTGATCACATCTTTATGTTGTTTTTGCATAGCCCCATTCATTTTCTGAATGTCAGCCAAAGTCTAACAGCTAAGAGTCATCTGATCTTCGTGAGTTGGCCTGGATTGATAAGTTGGGTTGGGCCGAGGCTGAGGCAGCTGATAAGGATGTGAAGCTTGTGCTCGGGGCTGATATTGAGGTCTCTGATTTTGACTGTTCCCTGACCACAAGAAATTAGGATGATTACACCATCCAGGGTTGTAGGTGTTTGAGAATGGATCATTTTCGATGGTGTTGATGTCCTCGCAGGTCTGAGGAGCCTCGGAAAAGTCAAAATACGAGTGTTCAGAGTTCCCTCAACTAGAATAGGCAGGTCCAGAGTTTCTTCCGAACCGAGAATCAGATGGGGGTGGATACGGGTCCATCCCCTAAGAAGATCGATGGTAGATGTTATGCATAGCCTCCCTCCTAGAGGGCGGTTGCACGAATGGGTTTTGCGTAGAGGTGGTTAGTTGCAGGTGTCGAGCTAGCTCGTCCACATTCTTCATAATAATAGAAACCTTGTCCAGGTGACTGGCTATCAGTTCCAAGCCGATGGAAGAGGACAGGCCTTGCATCTTATGTGCTCCCCTTGGATTCATCAATGCATGGGCATTCATCTGGTCGAACATGCCTAGGGATTCATTATTGATGGAGTTCTCACCCATGTTCTCGAGAATCTCCCACAAGATGTCTACATGTTGACCCATGATGTTTCCCCCACAAGTTGCATTGACCAATAATCGAATATCCTCACTGAGTCCCTGGTAAAAAGACTGGGCTTGTTCCCATTTAGGAACTCCGTGGTGGGGGAACTTTCGCATGAGATCCAGAAAATGATCCCATGCCTTGTGAAGTGGTTCTCCTACTTGTTGCATAAAATGTGTGATCTGGGGCCATAGAGCATTTGTCCGACCAACAGGGAAGAACGTTTTTAGAAACTATGATTGTAGTTCCGCCCAGGTGTTGATTGGACACATTAATTATGCCCATGAAATTTGGAAATAGCATGAATCATCTTGTGCTTTAGTTCAGTATCAGGACCTCCAGCAGGGATTTAGACTCGAGGTTCGATCGCCACCGCGGCAGGATTGTATTGATCTCAAATCATAGGATGCTGAGGTGGGTTTAGAAAGGCTTGGAATAGATCGTTGAGGCATTGAACCTGATTCTCAAGATTGTTTTCTTCTGCTGGTTGCTCCATGATGATGGATGAAGGAGAGCTAGGTTCAGATGAATCATAAGAGATATCGATCTGGTTGGGTTGTTGCACAAACAAGGAGGTCGAGGCTTGGCCTCGATGGGAATGAATAGCTAATGGAGGCCTCAAGGATGGTCTTAGAGACATCCTCCCGAACATGCACCGATGGAGTAGATGAGGGATAGAATTTGATGGTCCCAAGAAAGGCACCCAAAAATTTTGGATGACTATAGAGGTACGGGGCAAATGATACCCCTAAATAAGAAGGTTGCCAACCTAAGAATTACCTTGGAAACCAGAGAGGGAGAGTCTCGTGAAGACCCCTACATGGTAGAGCGCCCCCACGAGTTACAGGGTTTCCCCCACCCAACCTCTCTTGTCACTAAGGATCCAGGTAGACTAGAATGAGGACTTGACCTCCTAAGTTTACTAGTTTTAAGTTAAGAGCAAAGGTGCTTAAGATTTTACTTGAACTTTAAGAAGTTTTTTTGTGCAAAGTGACCTAATTTGAAGATTGGTTAACCCAACAAGGTGGGTCAACTTCACATGTTTTGTCCTTTGAGAAATTTAGGTCCCTCTTTTAGTATTCAAATGAGATTAAGAGCCTGCATTTAGGGTTTGCTTGAATAGATCAATTCGACCAAGGATTAGGCACACACTATTTGGAAAGGTTAATTCTGATTAAGCAAGTGTGTCTCTAAAACCCTAAATTGGAAACCCTACTTGGCTCTTGTTTGGTCCAATTTAATTTGTCAAAGATATGGTACCTAGGGCTCAAGCAAGAAGGTGATAGCCCTAGATACCTTAAACCCGAGGTAGATGCACAAATCAGGGTTAGGTGTTTTCTATAAATGAACCAAATCAGGCAACTTGTTTGTGATTGAATCTAAAAACAGAATGCAAGTTGGACCTAATTGATTTCTACTTTTACCTTTTCAGAATTAGGGGCTTAGGAGAGATTGGACTTGTGTTTTACCTACCCTAGAGTAGCTGATGTGCGGCTAATCATCCTTCAATTAATCCTTGAAATATATCATAATCAAAAGAGAGAAAGCAAGTTAGTACCAAATCAGAAATTGCATCAAGAGACCTAAGTTGCACGTTGCTCCCCGGCAACGGCGCCAAAATGTTAATCGCTCTGAATCAGATTTTAAAATCATTGCGTTGTAGTACAATTCGAATAGTGTGAAAAACAAATAATATTTATACTAGAATATCAAAAATGAAGTTCGAGGTCGAACATATGGAGCAATTGGCAAAAATAGTTCTCAAGATTGCAATTCAACATAATATATGTAGTTGATATTAGAAATCCAAGTAATAATGATATAAATGAAAGTGAATGTCAGATAATGCAAAAGAATGGGGTAAAGTGGTGATTTTAATCACCAATTACTCGTCACAATTATATTAAATATTTCAATAGTGCTAATCGTTCTAAATTCCATGTAGGATGAGTGCACAGTGCACTCCCTTCAGGGATCAGCCAATGAAACTCTATGTGCCAAGGCACTCTTCCTCTTCCTTCCGTTTCTTTTCTCTGGCTACTCTTCTTCTGCCTCCTTAGCTTCAGAGAAGGCACCGCACAGGGTTCACCAATGCCAATAGAGCCAAAGGCCTCCCTCAGAGATCACAAGTGTTGAGAAGAGGGCGGAAGAGCAAACTCCCCCCACTCTTCTCTCTTTTTCTATTCTTCCTCTCTCAGAACCAGGCAAACCAGAGCAGACTCGGGCATCCAGGTTAATGGACCGAGCCCAGACCCGTAAGGCATGAGTGTGGGCAAGGGCATGGGTATGCACGTGCATGTGGGGACCTCACCCCCTGCGCGTGCTGAGGTGATAAGCCACCAGCAATTTTTTAGTTTATGCTCTGCGGATGCTTCAGTCTTCCATGAGGTGGGACTAAAGTTGTCCCCCTGTTCCTTGTGCAGCTGTAGTGGACTTCTCTCACCAACTTGAAGAAGCAACAATGCGTGTTGATGCCAATTGATGGCATTGAGACCCGAAGCACGTAGTTCCGCAGCACTTAGAGGTGATGCCTGGGGAGGAAGACATAAGAACATCTTCGTCAAGGTGTGCGTGGAGCTCTAGTAATGGTGGTGGCACAGGCGATACCTGAAACAAGGAATACAGCCTGTTGCCCATGTTAGAATGTCTTAGAAGGTTTGTTGGTCCATGGCGAGTGCAACAGTGGTGGTTTGTGGATTTTGGTGCACGGAGGAGGTCGGTTGGTGATGGAGTAGGTTGCATGAAGGTGGGTTACTCGGTTGGTGTTTTGGGTGGTCGGTGGAGTGCGATAGGTTAGGGCTTTGGATGAGGGGAGTACGATGAAGGTTTTGGACCTGTTGGAAAGGAGTTTGAGTGTGTGAAGCGAGCGGAAACCCTCACCAGTGATGTCACCGGAGATGGAGACGAAGGCGAGGTCATATGTGTAGCAGCGGTTGGAGGGGTGATGTGAGTGTGGGAAAAGGATGTAGAGAGATAGGGATACATAGCGATGAGGTAGAGAGGCAAAGGTGGTCGGTTGTGGTAGATCGGTGTCGGAGAAGGAGGAGAAGATGGCTAGATGGCGACAACAAAGCAGGCAGAGATACACCCTCACTTTGGCTGGGGAGGGTCGTGAGGAAGAGAGGAGTCGAGGGAGTCGACCAATTTGGTCGTTGGACAGCAGGATGAGGAGGATCAAAGAGGGTCACTAGTGCAAGGGTTTTGGTGGCCGGAGGAGGAGAATCAGAGGTGGTTGACTCACCAAAACTTGGTGAGGGGATGCACAAGGCCATGGGGGTCCTTTTATATGTCTCTAGATGGAGTTGCAAGCTTGGAAAACAAGCTTAGAAACTCTAAGCTCTTCGCCAGCGATGGATACCCAATCAATCAAAATGTTCACATTAGGATTCTATGGAGATCTAGGATCCTTGGATGGGCTCAATTGGAAGTCAATTACTTGACGAGTTTCCCTATCAATTTTGAGAGGGATTCGTCAAGAAATTACAAAGATCTTTCCGTCTTAAGGCCACCGGAGTTTGTAGGATTAGGATTTCATTGAGACAGAGGCCTTTTTGTGAAGACAATGGTAAAGTTAGGGACCGAAATGAAAGGATTCAAAAGTTAGTGGCATATGTGTGAGATAAAAGAGTTAGATTGGACCAAATTGCAAACTTGGTGAAGATGATCTCAGATTAGGCCCAAATTTTGGTACAAACCTAATTTGGACCTAAGGAATTCAATGGTGAAGTTAGATTGGGTTTTGACCTAGTTTGATTCAGTAATTTATGTAATAATCCAAATTAGGGCAAAAGCTTGCATGTAGCTCTATTTTAGGTTAAGACGGGTTCTGATGGTCAAATCAAGCATACCAAACCCTAAGGAATATTTTTATATGAATTTTAAAGGGTTTAGGTGAATTTTATCTTGACCATAATCTCAGTGAAATAAGTGGTCTATTTTGAGGCTTTTAGAAGTCATTTAATTCCTGAACTGCATGAAAATCCATTTCTGTCTGTATTAACTCACTTGTTATACTCTTGAGACCATTTGACCCTTAATTAGGCCCTGAGAAAACCCATGGTTGTTCTGCATTCAAGATATGATGGTAAAATTATAGTTTTAACCCTGGTTTCTTGTATTTCTTTCTGAAAGGATTTGTATTGAATTATGGCCGTCTAATGGTCATGTAGGAGCATTTAATGACTCAATCAGATCAAATTGAGCTAGTTACGGCTCATGATGGCATTCCCATCATACCCCCATGCCTAACTTTTGCTATTCCCTTAGCAAAATCTCATGGAATTAACTTAGATTCTAGACCATGCCTTTTTAAGCTCAGATTTCTGCCATGTGCTTTGTTTTGTAGATTAGGTCAGAATGCCAATACTAGGCCTAGAGGTGCACAAGTACCAACCAAGATCTAGACCTGACCAACTCTAGCCTTAGTCCGCTGTGAAGGTTTCTAAGGCCCATAGGAACTAACCTAAGGTTCGTTGAACTCCGTGGTTAAAGCTCATGTGCTTAAAACATGTTTAGTCTCGATTCAGTTTGCAGCGCATCTTTGTAAGAGAGAGATGGAAGAATATTTTTTATTTTTGTAGAGTTTTCTCACTCTTTTTTTCTTTGCTTATTTCTAACTTCGGATTGGCTTTACAACACGGTCTATATTAGATTCCTAGCTCCCACCATTAATCCTCGTAGGATCCCTGGCAATCGATGCTTCGAGAAAGCATCACCAATGGAAACCCCTGGAACCCTGGCTTTTGAGATTTTGAGATAATCCCGCTCATGGTGTTCTGTAGCTAAATCCAGACCCTGGCAATCAATATTTCGTGATAATGCCAACCATGGCATTTGAACCATCACAAGGTGCTTACATGCCCTCGGTAGGATATTTAGATATCCTATGAGATAAGCATTGAGGAGACGGTATGTTATTATGCATCCTCAAGGAAAATTTCCCACCTCTCCGCGCCGGGAACTCCTCCAAATTAACTTGTGTTGATAAGCAACTCCTAATCTAGGTAGCTTTTCGGAACACAATTAACGCATTTATGTGATTTTGATAATTAAGCACACTGAACCAGACTGTGTGTGGATTAGGGTGCTTAGGTTACCAAGTCCCGCAAACTAGAGGTCAATTATTGAGGTCGAATAATCCCTAAGCCATAGGCCTAATACTTAAGCTTCACATTTTCCCCAACCTCTTGAGGACTATCCGGATCTTAATGAATACTTGAATTTTTAATCCTAAAATGCAGCCCAAGAGGCCTAAGATCAGCGTTCATACTAATCTCTTTTTGTCTCTTAGCACTTTTTGTCTTTTATTTCTTTCTTTTGATTTGGTCTAGAACTAAGTAGATTCCTTATCTTTTACTAATGGCTATCTCTTCTTTTTTCAAATTGTTACTCCTTTTCAACATTTATATCAACTTCCCTTTTCCTCCTCAAAAATGATATGCAAATTGATCTTTTCAAAATTTCCTCCCTTCTCCATTTTTCTTTATCCTTTTTCAATTTTTTATTTTTATGGTTTTTTGGAATATGTAATTTTTTTTCTTGATGAAGCCCTTTCTTTTGAAGTGATTCTCACAACATTTTTCACTTTAATACCCCCCCATGCCTATAATTTGCAATGTCATCATTATAAATTTGGTGAGTTCGAATTCAGCATGGATTGTACATTAGAATAGGTTTTGGGTGGGCGGATGGGTCAGGGTGACTGTTGTGGATGATTTCAAGCTTTGGTATGGGTACCAGAGTGGAGTCGGCTATTCTAATGGATGAACCCTAAAGTGCAATATGAGTTTAGAATGGGATGTGTCAAAAAGGGTTTTGGGTTTTTTAAAAAGATGATGGTTTGCCACCCATTAAGTGCTGGGTTTAACGCTATTAGTCGGGTGCAATGAGCTCAGGGAGAATGAAGGGCAAAAGATACCTCAGCTAAGTTTGAGTCAGTGAGTTCAACAAACGGTTTGAGTCTCCGATCGTTCACGACAAAAGGTTCAGAATCATTGCTGAGTTCACTAATTTCAATGGCTCCATTTCCAAAGGTTCGTCTCACCAAGAATGGTCTAATCCATTTTGATATGAGTTTTCCTAGGAACAGTTTGAGTTTGGATCAAAGAGTAGAACTTTTTGACCAGGGTGGAAGGATTTTCACACAATGTGTCTGGCATGGAAGGCTTTAACCTGCTCTTTGTAGATACACGAGTTCTCATACGCATCATTGCGTAGTTCTGCCAACTGGCGGTGTATTCCAACGTTCATCTGATCCAGCTTGCACCACCATACTTCCTAATAAACCTTGTGATCCATCTCAACAGGAAGGTGACATGCCTTTCCATACACTAATCTGAAGGGAGACATGCCTAATTGGGTCTTGTGGGTGATCCTATAGGCCCACAAGGCTTCCAGAAGGCGAGTAGACCAATCCTTCCTATCAGACTGAAGAGTGACTTGAGGTATCTTCTTGATCTCTCGATTCGACAGTTCTGCCAGTCCATTAGTTTGGAGGTGGTAAGGAGTCGAGATACGATGCGACACCCCGTACTTTTTCACAAGGGACTGGAAGTGCACATTGTTAAAATGAGACCGGCCATTGGTGATGATTGCCTTAGGGACCCCAAATCTGGTAAAGATGTTCTCCTGGATGAAGCGGAGGACAACTTTATGATCACTAGTTCTCATGGGGACAGCTTCGATCCATTTAGAGACATAATCAATAGTGAGTAAAATGTACTCGAAGCCATTAGATCCAGGAAAGGGTCCCATCAAATCAATTCCCCATAAGTTAAAGATTTCGCACATAATAATTGGGTTTAAGGGCATCATATCCTGCAGGCCGATGTTGCCGAGGGTCTGACAATGAGCGCATGCCCTATAATACGTCTATGCATCTTTGAACAATGTGGGCCAAAAGAATCCACATTGGAGAATTTTTGCTACGATTTTAAGCCTAGAGAAAAAGCCACCGCAGGCCTGGTCGTGACAAAATGAGATCACATCATTTACCTCGTCATCAAGAATGCTTCTCCGGATCACCTGATCATTGCCAATGTGGAAGAGGTATGGTTCCTCCCAAATATAGTACTTGGCCTCAGCAATCAATTTGTCCCGCCTGGAGGTCACCCAATCTGGTAGAACATTCCCCGTAACAAAGTAGTTTACAATATCAGCAAACCATGGGAGACTATGAATGGCTAGCAGGTGCTCATCTGGAAAATGCTCAGTGATCGGTCCAGACGGGTCAATGACTGAAGAAGGAAGATGGGACAAATGGTTAGCTACCACATTTTGCTTTCCTGCCTTATTGCAAATATCGAGATTGAACTCTTACAATAGCAAGATCCAGCAGATTAGTCGAGGTTTCGCATCCTTCTTCACGTGGAGGTGCCTCATTGCAGTGTGATCCAAGTATATAATGACACAGGACCCAAAAGATAAGATCTAAATTTTTCCAGGCCAAATACGGTTGCTAGCAGCTCTTTCCCAATAACTGTGTAGTTAGGTTGAGCCTCATCAAGTGACTTGCTAGCATAGTAGATCACCACGATTTTCTCGCCTATTTTCTACCCAAGTGCTGCATCGTACATGATCTCTAAGGGTTGAGACCAATCAAGGGACTGCAGGATAGGTGCTTAGGTAACTTGATCATGTAGGATAAAAAATGCCATAGTGCACTCCTCGGTAATTTCAAAGAGGACATCCTTGGAGAGAAGATTAGTTAGGGGACATGCGATTTTCGAGAAATCGGGAATGAATCGACGGTAAACACCAACGTGCGCCAGAAAGAATCGGATGTTCTTGATTGAGCTAGGCATTGGAAGTTTGGAAATCAGATTCACCTTGGCTCAATCAACCTGGATGCCTATTTTAGATACGAGATGTCCTAGGACAATTCCCTTAGGTACCATGAAGTGACTCTTTTCCAAGGAAAGAACCAAGTTCACGTCGATGCACTGCCTGAGGATTTGGACCAAGTGTAGCAGGCAATCATCAAAAGATTCTCCAAATATTGAGAAGTCATCCATGAAGACTTCAAGGTATTCACCTACCATATCTGAGAATATGGCAAGCATGCACCACTGAAAAGTAGCAGGTGCATTGCAGAGACTGAATGGCATCCTCCGGAATGCGTATGTCCCCAAGGGGCAGGTGAAGGTACTTTTCTCTTGGTCCTCAGGATGGATTGCGACCTGCTTATAACCAGAGTACCCATCATAGAAGCAGAAGAATCGATTTCTCATTAGGTTCTCAAGGATCTGATCAATGAACGGCAGTGGGAAATGATCCTTCTTTGTTGAGGAATTGAGTCTTCTATAATCAATGCAGACTCTCCACGAGTTCGCTATATAGGTCGGTATGGTTTTTCTGGTTTCAGTCATGATCACGGTGAGTCCTAGTTTCTTAGGCACAACTTGGATTGGACTCACCCACCGACTGTCAGAGATTGGGTAGATGATCCCTGCATCTAACCACTTGATGATCTCCTTTTTCACGACATCCTATGTTTAGAAGTCGTAGAGCATGTATTTTGATAGGAAAATGTCGTAGTATAGTGTGCAATATGATCCAACAAAGATATTTATAAAAAGATAACGAGACTTGAATCCCGGTTGTTCATCTCTAGGAGGCATTTGTTTTACTTTTGAAATCGAACTTTTACTGCTCTACTCTATTTAAAATCACATGCCAGTTTATGATTATTACGTATTGTAGTATGACATGCTTAGTTGCAAGTATATCAGGAATTAAAAATAGGCAACATTAATCACTCAAAAGATATTGCAATAAGCTCTTGGTGATTCTCAACACACAGACATATATATAAAAATATATCCTCTATTCATTCAAGAGAGTGTTTACAACATGGAAGGTAGAAGAAAGCTTGTACATGAATGCTTAAAAATGTAAATCTAGCTACCAGAAAATGATCGCATACAAGAATCTACGGAGGGATTTTGCATGCATCATTGGGGGAGAATAAGGGCTACACAACTAAGCAGTAAATGTAAAGAGCTAGCTACTAATCTATCAAAAGTGACGGCATTCGTAGGTGGGCTCCGATGGCCTTGGAGTGGTGGAGAGCAGAAAGAGGGGTGCCCAATGGAGCTTAGGCCAACCCTTGGAGAGAGGTTGGAGGAGTGATCCATCCTCCTGGCATGGTATCCTTCATGGTGGTGCTCAGCTCATGGAGATGGAGTGGAGATGGTAGTGGCTAGCCTAAGTGGAGGTGGATGGAGCCAAGCAAGTATGGCCAAAAAGTGGATCGGTGCAAATGGCCACCCCTTAGGTCATTTTATAGACCTAAGGGAAGCTCTCTATAGAATTATGGAATTCTCTAGAGAGGCCTATGGTGGGAGATCGTGGGAGAGTGAGAGAGAGAGGGTGGATGGTGGTTTTAAGATCCACCAATTGTGGATCTAAAAATTGAATGGCTCTTGGTTGCTAATTTTGGCAACCAAGGCAACAACACATGGTAGAGAGTTCTAGAGAACTCTAGGCTAGATATTTTCATGTGGATGGTGCATGTGGGTGTGTGTGGGTAGAAACTTAGGTGGCTAGGTTGATTAGGTTAGGTTCTAATGGGTTTATGTCAAGGTATGTCTCAAATTAGGGTTAGAAACCCTAATTCACTAAGGTAAAGTGCAATTAAACTTAATACAAGTTTAATTGGGTGTGTGGAAACTTAATTGAGAGTAAAACAACTCAATTAATTTAGGTCTAGGTCAATTGGACTCTAACTGAGTCCAATTGGACAGTGTGTGCTGAGATCAGGGCTCAATTGGACTCAATGAGTCCAATTGAATAGGCTAATGGAATTGACTAAGATCAAAGTCAATTAGGTTTAGTGAGGACCTAATTAGGTCCTTAGGGAGGTCTAGAGGTAATGTACTAGGGTTAGGGCACCTTAATTTATGTTCCTATGGGGTTGGAATTGGGTTTAGGGACCTAGAGATCTAAGATCAAGGCTTGAATCTCAAAACAGGAACTGGAGAGCAGTATCAGACACCTAATAATATTGTCAGATATCTTACACTCAAAAATCAGAAGTCCAGACTTGTTGTCTAGACGTCCAATCAGAGTCAGGAAGGATTCAAGGTTCTATCTTGGGTATTCTACAGAAATTGGATGTCTGACCAAGTGTCTGGATGTCCAATAACACTACAGAAGTGGGTTTAAAGTGTGCGGGAGTTGGCTAAGGTTTCTGGACATCCTATAATTCATCTGAACATCCAGATAAAGGTTGGAATTAGAGTTTTAAGGTTTTCTAGGGTGTGGTGACCTAATCTAAGGGTGGCTAAGGCTTGGGGAAGTCTCTAGGCTATCCTAAGGCTAGGATGGACTTAAGCTCTTCACATTTTACTACTTTATTCCTAATTAATAGAATAGCATACCTTAACTCCCTTACATTATTATATCCTACATCTAATCTAAGTCTTCTACTCCAGTCCTGCTGCAACATACATTATTCCTGATCCAGCTTCAGATCCAGCTCCAGATCTAGCTTCTGATCAGCTTATTGCCTGCAATTGACATAATGCAGTTAATCAGCACATTATAATATTATTTTATGCATAGATAGAGTAAAGTAGCAAAGATGCAGATAATGCTTATGCATGCATGAATTACCCTAACTTATGCTAAGTTCTAGCCTAATTTAGGTCAATTAAGACCTATTGCTGCGCAATCATACTCCCATGCCTAAATCTTACTAGTCCCTAGCAAATGCAAGACTAAATTATTTACAGCAAGGGTCCCTAAGGGACTGATTACTTTATCAAGTGTATGCATAGAGATTTTTCTCCTTTTTGTTTTCATCCTATGCTCTAGAAATCCAGACAATCGTGAAAGTGTAGCTATGTAGCTTTTGCAATGGATTCGAGTGAAAAACTGATTCACCTCTAAAGCCTGTACTTGACCCCTAGTAAAAATTCTAGCAGGATAGGCGGACTTCTTCCCTCGGGATATTCAAGACATTCTATGAATTTCACCCTGGCTTTAGGCTTAGGTGGAGAATCTCTGAGGGAAAGATTATATATTTGGTGGCTCACTCTTACTTGGTGCTACATAGAGACTAGTACTACAGAATTTAGATTCTCGGATTACTAAGTAACTGAACTCAGAGAAAGACGAGAAAAACTATGCTCTCTTTTGATTCCTTTGTATTCATTTTCTCTTACTCTTTTTCTTTTTCTTTTCTTTCATTTTCTTAGAGCTCACAATCTCACCAGATTCACACATATGGTCTGTATTTGGTGGTCTCACTTGGTATTAACACTTTAATTGAGTTTCCATAACCCTAACACTAAGTTGGAATTCCTCAGCCAGTATTCGGGTGGTCAGAAACACAAGAAAGGTGGGTTAAGGTCATATTTGGTGGATCTCAAATTTATTCGGTGGTATTGCCTCAATGCAACTAAACTAAATATTCACTCTTTTTTCTGTGCCTTTTTCTTCTTTTTCTAATTTTTTTCAATTTTTCTTTCTTTTCATCATTTTTTTCCTCTCTTTTTTCTTCTTTTTTGTTTCAACATTGCAGAACTAGCACACATCCATGAGCTTTATTGAGGAGGCATTATTAGGGATTGGTGGTACTCAAGAGACATTAGGTGGCTTATTTGGTGGAAGTGCCTACTCACGGCAATGGGAGAGATGGATAGGACGGTGTATTTCTGACCTTGGCATCATTACCCTCCTTCTACCGAGGATTTTGTAAAGAATGGTCATAACTATCCACCTTAGCCCTAGTTTTATGAAAACTCGCTATCCGTGTATTTGCCTTATTTGGTGGCTCTCAAAATTTCACACAAAAATGTATATGCAGGAACCGAGAGAGAAAACTATGCCTAATCTCTGAGTATCATCACCAAATTATCTATGACTCTGGATTTCTTATACTAATCTTAGAGCACCAGTACACTTTACTCTCATCTCACACTATTTGGTGGAAAATCTACCTTACTCCCAAAACACTGTCCAGTGGTTCAGGAAAAGAAGCACTGCTTCTTCTCGATATACTAAAGACATTTATCAGCCTTTATTGTGAATCCATTGCAAATTCTACGTGTGTGTGAAAAGTTGTACTGGATTCTAGATTACAGGAATCAACTAGAGGATAAAATCCCTAATGCATTCTCTTAATAATCTTATTCATGAATGCAATATATATATATGTTATAAACAAGTAACCTCTTATATTTGTACTTCATGAAATTCCCGTATAGGGTTACATTAGGCTTGACCCTAAATTTAGAACAAGAGGTAAGTAGGTGAGTCGGAATGGCTGTTGCGAACGATTTCTAGCTCCAATGCAAGCATTGTAGGTGGAGTCGGTTGTTCTTTTATTCAGGGTCTTAAAGTACGTTTTACATGCAGCTCTGAGGTTTTCCGAAATGTTGGCATAAAACTTTTCAATTTTGTTGTATCTACCCCCATGCCTAAGTTCTTGCATGTCCTCATGCATGAATATAAACGAAACTATATATAGCAGGGAGAGAATGTGTGGAAATCACCTATAGTTGCTCTTGAAATTATACATTCAGCACCGGCCAACCTGTCAGTATGCAAGATACAAAAAGAAAATATGCTAACAGAAAAAAAAATGTGCTATATATAAAAATGGTTATGTATAAATGATGGTGGAATGTGGGGTAAATGGTATCTATATGTGTTGAGTTTAACGCCTCCAGCTGGGCAAGAATTCAGTCACACGTCCTCAATAAGATGAATAATCTCATCAGGTGGAGGAGGTTCCTAGGAAAAAATGGCTTGAGGTGATGGCCATTTACCATAGATATATGCCTAGATTTTAGGTCCCTGATCTGGACTACCCATTACGATATGAATGAATCACAACATAAGTGCCAGTCCACTTGGACTTGAGCTTCCCTGCGAACAATTTCAGTCATGAATCAAACAACTAGACTCACTGGTTGGGCGTGAATGCATTCCTCCGGATGTGGCGGTCATGAAAGGCCTTGGTCTTGTCCCTGTATATCAATGTGTTCTCATAGGCCTCCCCTCGGATCTCTTCTAACTCGTTGAGCTAGAGTTTTTGTTCTTGACCTCCTACATCGAGGTCAAGGTTGCATTTTCGCACCGCCCAAAAGGAGCGGTGTTCCAGCTCTACAGGAAGGTGATAGGCCTTGCCATATACCATGCGATATGGTGACATTCAGAGTGGGGCCTTGTATGCGGTCTGATATGCCCAGAGTGCATCAACTAATTTATCAAACCTATCCTTCCTGTCTGGTCTAACCGTCTTCTAGAGAATCAGCTTGATCTGATGATTAGACACTTCAACCTGCCCATTGGTCTGCGGGTGGTATGGGGTGGCTATACGGTGATGTACCCCGTATTTCTTTAATAATGACCAGAAATGGGCGTGAATGAAGTGGCTTCCCCTGTCGCTAATCAGAGCGAGGGGTATTCCGAATCACGCAAAGATGTTCTGCCGTATGAAGGAAATGATGATCTTATGGTCAGTCCGTCTTGCCAGGATGGCCTCGACCCACTTCGAGACATAGTCAATAGCTAGTAATATGTACTCGAAGCCATGCGAATTTGGAAAGGGGCCCATAAAATCAATACCCCAAATGTCGAACACTTCTACAACCATGATGGGATGGAGTGGCATCATGTCTCCCCTGGTCATAGAACCGACCGACTGGCATCGTTTGCAGTGTCGGGCGTATTCATGTGTATCTCTGAAGATAGTTGGCCAAAAAAATCCCAACTAAAAAATTTTTGCAGCGGTTTTCCGTCCTGAGAAATGACCACCATAAGCATCATTGTGGCAAAAAGATAACACACTGGGGATCTCAGAATCTAGGATGCATCTTCGAATAATCTGATCTGCTCTTATGAGGAAGAGCAGTGGGTCATCCCAGAGGTAGTATTTAGCCTCTGCAGTGAATTTGAGTTTCTGGTCCTTGGATAAGTTCGTGGGAATCTTGCCTGCAGCAAGGTAGTTCGTGATATCCGTGTACTAGGGGAACTCAACAGAATGAACAGCCAAAAGAGATTCATTTGAAAATTGCTCGTGGATAGGCAGGGAGTAGGGATGTGGTCTGGGTCCAATTTGGAAAGGTGATCCGCCACAACATTCTGCTCTCTGGCTTTGTCGTGGATTTCAATATCAAATTCCTACAATAGAAGGATCCATCTAATGAGTCGTGGTTTGGCATCCTTCTTTGCCAACAAATGCCGGAGGGTGGAGTGGTCAGTGAAAATGATGACCTTGGACCCTAATAAGTACGATTTGAATTTCTCCAACCTAAATACTACTACTAGCAGTCCTTTTTCGGTTACAGTGTAAAAGCACTGAGCCTCATTCAACGTCTTGCTAGCATAGTATATGACAAAGGGTTGTTTCTCCCGACACTGGCCTAAAACAGTACCGACGGGAAAATCAGACGCATTGCACATCATCTCAAAATCGAGTGACCAGTCGGGTGGTTGGAGAATCGGGGAGTCAGAGACAGCGCTTCGTAAAGTCTCGAAGGTGCTGAGGGACGAGCTGTCAAATTCAAATGGGCCATCAGCAACCAGTAGATTCGTCAAAGGTCGTGTGATTTTTGAGAAATCGCGTATAAATCTCCGATAGAAGCTGACGTGACCCAAGAATGATTTGATCTGCTTGACCGAGCTAGGTGGCAGTAACTGGGAGATAATCTCTGATTCATCTCGGTCGACCTCGAGTCCATTTTTGGAGATCATGTGCCCTAGTACGATGCCATCCCTCACCATGAAATGGCTTTTCTCCTAGGATAGTACTAGGTTCACCTCAATAAACTGTTTCAGGATCTTGGTGAGGTTATCAAGACAAGATGCGAAATCATCTCTGAAAATGGAGAAGTCATCCATGAATACCTCCACATAGTCCCCAATCATGTTAGAGAAGATGGCCATCATACAACGCTGAAATGTCGCTGGTGCATTGTAGAGGCCAAAGGGCATCCGCTTGAAAGCGAATGTTCCAAAGGGGCATGTGAATGTGGTCTTGTCTTGATCTTCCAGGCTAATCACTACTTGATTATACCCGGAGTATCCATCTAGAAAGTAGAAGAAACTACGTCCGGCTAGCCATTCCAAGATCTGATCAATGAACGGCAAAGGAAAGTGATCCTTTTGGGTAGCCGTGTTCAGTTTCATGTAATCGATCCAAACCCACCACGATGTCGCAGTGTGGGTTGGGATGGATTTGCCCTTATCATTTTCTACGACGGTGAGTCCTACTTTCTTGGGCACTATCTGGATCGGACTCACCCACTGGCTATCTGAGATTGGGTATACAATACCTGCATCTAGCCATTTGATGATCTCCTTCTTAACAACCTCCAGTATATTCGGGTTAAGCCGTCTTTGTGGTTGTCTTGAAGGTTTCACCCCCTCATCCATGTAAATGTGATGAGTGCAATACGAGGGGCGAATACCGTGGAGATCAGCATTACTCCACTCGATAGCAGCTCTATGGTCTTGCAATGTAGAAATCAATTGGTGCTCCTATTCTTGGGTTAAGTGGGCATTGATAATGACTGGGTATGTCTCACTTTCGCCCAAGAACACATATTTAAGTGAGTCAGGTAAGGGCTTCAATTCAATCACGGGTGGGTCAGAGTCAAAAATGAGAGTGAGAGGAGTAGAATCGAGGGTGGGAATTTGCTGATCCATGTGCACATGAAATCCTGCTGAGTAGCTCCCTGTGAAATAATCGGTTGTGACTACATCAACGGGAAACCTATTAGTTGTAGTCATGTCTTCCTGTAACAATAGGGATGATTCAGCAATGTGTGGATCAAGATAGCTAGATTCAGGGGTGCTGTGGTCAGAAGCACACCCTAAATAGTCAGATCCTCAGGGAGATATGTGTAGTGCAGTGGTCTCAGTCTCGTGTGGATTGCCTTGGAGCCATCCTTCCACCTCCATTCCAGTAGCAGATCATCTCCGTCTTCTCACCTCCATTCCAGAGCCACACCGAAACTTTCCTCAACCCGATGCCATCCAGCACCTCACCTCCGTCGTCTCACTCCTCACCTCCTTCGTTCGAGCTTCTACTAAGCACCGTCATCTCGTCGAATATCCGATTCGAGAGATTTCCTCTCACCCCCTTCCCTTTTTATGCTTTCATAGTTGATTGTAATAAACATTAATGCAATACATCACATTTGATTCCATCTCTATCTTGTGATTGCCTGTCTTTTATTTCAAAAACACAAAAAAATAACAAAACCCTAAAATACTAAAAAGAAACAAAATGAAGCGCGATTTTAAATTAAAGTAAACGTCGCCTCCCTTTGTTCGACTCGGGACTCCTTTGCAGTTTCAGTATAAATTTATTTGACCACGAGTTTTGCAACTATGAGGATGGGTTACTTGTAACCTTGATTTCTAACTCACAAAACACATGCGATCATTTTGGCACCGTTGATGGGGAGGCAACAGAATTTACTTTATTGTTTATTGCGCTTCTTTGCAATTACATAGAACTAACCCTGCTTGTCTTTGATCTACTGTCTTGCAGGTACCCTAGCATGGAGATCCAAGTGCAGGTAGACTAGAGTAAAGTGTGGGTAGAGTACTCTGTAACTGTCCCCGACATTCCCCCCTACTAGTTCATTTCGCCACACTCATAACCAAGACCTAATCTACTTAGGTGTTTGCATAAACCCTAGGATAGAATTGTTTGTTTTGTTTGCCACCTTCATCCACCTCACCCCCACATTTAAAAAAAAAAAAATAGAGATACTTTCTGTGAGATGAATAAATATATACACTCTATACACCCACATTTGAGGCACATAATCAGACTTGAATTTCATCTACTCAATTGAGCTTCCAACCTGTGGACTCGGTACACGAATTCAACACATAAAAGAGTAAAAATTATATTAGGTTAATCACCTTTTTGTGTGCCTTAATCGGTGGTGCATTTGAGCCAATTATTGAATTGTTTGGGCTGCACCACCTAATCTAGAAGAGGTTCATTTTCTAGCTGCCCCATAGGATTCAATAACTAGGTCAAGCCAGGCACTCCATATTTTTCTTGATTTCTAAAGGAAAATACTTGAACATGTGCTTTCAGAAACAAACTTGGTTTGCATCACAAAACTTGGTTGAAAACACCTAATATTTGAATCCTAAAAGCTATTAATCAAGATTTGAACCCTAAAACTCACCTCATCAATAATAATCTTACTTGAAAACCTCTTGGTTGTGGACAATCGCACATTCTAAAACAAATCATCAAGGCCACAGCCAATTAAGGGCCCATCACATTCCAGAGCACCAATTTCCCAAGCTTAAATAAAATCAATTAGACGTTGGTACTAAGGATTCATTCACTCGTTGGGATCCAGATTGAGATTATTCACGATTAACCTGCTTATACTAGTCAATCTAATGTTTAGCTAGGGGAGTAGCATCAAACGACCATGGCTGGAAGGTACACTAGGAACCGGAGGTGCAAGCCAAAGGAAGAACCTTCTCCCTAATCCCTCCTTCTAACTGGTCGGATTGCCTGGACATAAGTAGAGTAAATCGTCCATAATCTTAGGATGGATTCTGAGAGTCAGTAGACCTTAGGCTACCCCATCGAAGGACAGGCTTCTATTCTTGTGCTGCAGGGTTCCCTCTTTTCCCCATCCTTCCGGGTTCCTTCCAGTGTATGCTTGGGAGGAGGTCATTGAACCTTAGATTGGAAGGACCTTTAGACCATTCTAGGAGGTGGAGGTTGAGCTATAGCTAAGCAGATCCCATGGCTGATCAACAACCACCTCCCCCTCTCTCGAACCAGCAGGAGCTGATTTAGAGGCATTTGGAAGAATTACAACAGATGCAGCAATGGTTCCAACATATGCATGGTCAGGGCGCTTGGCCCTTGAAGGTTTTTGACGATCCTTCAAACTATGGGGACCATCCCAACATCATGATTCCTACCGAAGACATAGAAATCAAGCCCCAAGTCTTAAGTTTGATTAAGCATTTCCATGGGCTTGGCTCGGACGACCCATTCCAGCACCTGGAGGATCTAGCCACCTTGGTTCAGACCACCAGAGTAAGGAATGTGAACGAAGAGCAAATGATCATTAGGCTTTTCCCCCACTCTCTCAGGGATACGGCTACACATTGGTACCGAACTATAGGAAGGCCGATTGAAACTTGTGTTGCTCTTAAGTTGGCTTTCTTGAAGAAATTCTTTCCTATCAAAAGGACTAACGCCTTGTGACGGGCGATTACCACTTTCGCCCAGCAGCCGGGGGAACCGTTTCCTGGTGCTTGGGAGCGATTCTAGGAACTTTTGAGGAAGTGTCCACACCACGAGGTGCTGAAATGGCAACTCGTGAGATTTTCTATCACGGGTTGGTTGAGCAACTCCGTAATCACGTGGACACCTCCTGCGGAGGCAATTTCCTCAATAGAGATGTAGATAGCGCATATGACCTATTTGAGGAAATTAGTGAGAACTCAATTAAACATGCTTCCATGGATGCATTCAACTGGTCCCAACAACTTAGGTCAAGTGCTAATGAGATCCAGGATTCTCATTCATTTGACATGGAATTAATTTGTAATAAGATGGATAAAATGGACTTGGTTGCTAAGAAAATGGAAGAATGGATGTCTGGGAATTTAGGAAACACTTCTATACCCACTCAATCCTAGAATTTGGGATTCCACTCCTCTTGATCTCCCACGGGGCGAGAATTCGTGAACCAACTTGATTCGGCTGAACCTGTGAGCCAGGATTTCTCAGAATCTTTTGGGTTCCAAACTGGGGCCTTTGATCCCAGTTTTTCAGATCATTCCTTCTCTCCATCCTTGTCTTATGAGGATGCATATGCAATGCAGGAGAATGTTAGGTCCAACCCATATTCCAACACTTATAACTCGGGATAGAGGAACGACCCTAACTTCTCCTGGAAAAATCAGGGGCAATAGACCAAATCTCGACCCAGCAACTATGCACCTCAAAAACCTATGGGTCAGGGTCAAGTATACACCCAGTTTCCCTCGAGATCGGTTTCTCAGCCATCTTGGAATGCCCATCAATTTGCAAGGCAGGCTGATTTAAACCGGCAGATGATGGAAATGTAAGGGTCCATGCTTCAGCTTATGCAACAAATGAAGACATCATTAGATAACTTGTAATCTGGGTTAATTGCTAACACCTGACAACCTGGATCTCTACCATCCCAACCCGTACCCAACCCGTGCAATGTGCAAAATCAGGGCAGTAGAGCCCAAGGGTACGAGAATTAAAGGGACTCACATGCACATGTTCAAGTGGTTGAGCAGGGTCCCTCATCTTCTTCTAGTTATATGACTAACCAAGGACCTCCAATCTTCACTAGCCCACCTTATGACCCAAACCTGTATGCCTCTGCAAACTCTGTCACCTTGAGAGGTGGAAAGCAAACCTGGGACCCTAAATTGCCTTCTAGATGTCAAAACCCTGGGGAGCTTGAGAGGGGAGGAGGAGATTGAAGAAGACAATAAGGCCCAAGGAGTGAAAATTGAAAATCTCACCCATATCCCATTCCCTGAAGCACTATTGAAAACTGAGAAGAAGAAAACCCTAGATAGCAACGAGGAGCTTCTAGATTTATTCATGACCGTAGAGATCAATATTCCTCTCCTCGATGCTATTAAGCACATCCTAATTTATGCTAAATTTTTAAAAGAACTATGTACCTAAAAGCATAAACCGAGAGAACCCACTCCAAGGAAGGTGATTCTCTCTGAGCAGGCAAGTTCTGTCATCCTACATCACCTTCCTCAAAAGAAGAAAGATCCAGGTGCCCCCTTGATCTCATGCATTATTGGGGTATACACTTTTGATTGGGAATTATTGGATCCAGGTGCATGATGGGTTCTCTCTCAACACAGTTAATTAAGTTAATTTTGCTTAATTATGTGTAGAAGAAACTAACTTAGGTTAACTCGAATTTGTGTCCGTTGAGTAGTATAGGGTCAAGTTAACCTAACATTTTAGATTTTATTTCTTTTAACTGGTTGTGTCCAGGTCGTTCGCTGGGAGGTATATAGCTTATTCAGAATTCACCAAAGTCTAAGCTACTCATAGGAGGTATAATTAAGTTAATTTTAACAACATGAATTTTGCCTAATGACTTTAAATTTAAGAAATATGCAAAATTCCATAAGAAAACATACTTACACAAATTATCTACTTTAATAACAAGTAAACATGTTAATTTTCTATTTATTTCACAATATTAAAGCAAAATAAAGCTTTCCTAATTAAAATGTGCCTTATTACAACATTAAAAGCACAAAAAGAATTAAAAATAATACAAGAAATTAAAACCATTTCTTTTCTTTTTATCTTCAGCCTCTCTCTCCTTTTCTTCTTCTTCTTTTACCTTTCCTCTTTCTTTATTCTCTCTTTCTCTTTGTCTTATCTTTTAATCTTTCCTTAATCCTTTCCATTTATCTTTATTCTTTCTCTTATTTTCTCGAGCTCTTTTCTTCTTCCTTTCTTCTCTTTCTTTCTTTCTCTCTTTTCTACCTTGTCTCTTGTTGAGATGCGTAAATCGCATATTTGATAGGAAAAAGTGTCATAGTATAGTCGCGAAGTATGATCCAACAAAGGTATTGTTTTGCAAAAATTACGAGACTTGAGTCTTGGTTGTTCGTCTCTAGAAGGCGTTGAAATCAATCTTTTTACTGCTCTAATTCGTTTAAAAACGCACGTTGGTTTCCAATCTCCTAACTAAAACTTCACCACTTCTGTTATTAACTCAGATTACGTGCGCATGCGTCAAATAAATTAAGAAGGTGAATGTGTGAGTTTCTATGCGCACGATTCTAGTGAGGTGGTGACTATTTATGGAGAAAGAGTCTATTGTTAGATTTTCAATATCCTCGGGAGACGACATGCTAGTGCGTAATGGATAGACAATTAAAGAGCAGGCACTTAATTCATGCAAATATGATAGTTATTAAGCTCATGGTGATTTCAAACACATAAAGATATATATATATATATATATATATATATATATATATATATATGCACTTTCATTCATTCATTGGGGAGTTGTTTGCACAAGAAATTTAGAGGAAAACTTATACATAAATGCTTGAAACGGAAATCTAGCTACCAGAAAATGATTGCATACAAGAATCAATCGGGGGATTTCGCATGCATCACTGGGGGAGAAGTTAAGACTACTCTACTAAGCAGTAATAAAAGTAGTAAAAATCATGGAGAGCATAAAATAAGTCTAGTAGAATAGAGGCTATTCAGGGGTGATCCTCGATGGCCTTGGAGTGGTCGGGAGAAGAATGAGGGGCGGCCAATGTAGCTTAGGCCGACCCCTGGAGAGAAGTAGGGTTGATCCAGCATCGCGTCATGATGTCCTCCATGATGGTGGTGAGCTCGTGGAGGTGAAGTAGCTGACCTAAATGAAAGTGGGCATGAATGGCACCAATGGAGTGAATTTGCCAAGGAAGTGAATGGGGTCACTTGGCTACCCAATGGGTCTTTTTATAGACCCACTGGCTTCTCTCTAGAGAGAGCCCAAGAGTGGCCGACCACATGAGGGTGGAGGTGGTCTTTGAGATCCAAAAATTGTGGATCTCAATTTGAATGTCTCTTGGTTGCTAAATTTGGCAACCAAGAGGTGGCACCACTTCAAGAGTTCTAGAGTACTCTAGAGAAGTGTGCGTGTGTGAATGGGTGTGTGTGTGTGTGTGTGGTCGTGCTCTATGTGGCTAGGTGGCTTAGGTTAGGTCCTAAGGTGTTTGGGTAGGTGTAGGTCTTAAATTAGGGTTACCAACCCTAATTGCTAAGGGGAAAATGCAATTAAACTTAACCTAAGTTTAATTGAATGAGTGTCAACCTAATTGAGAGTGAAATAACTCAATTAGGTTGGGTTTAGGTCAATTGGACTCTAACTAAGTCCAATTGAACTTGTGTGGGTTGAGATCTAAGCTCAATTGGACTCAATGAGTCCAATTGACTTAGGTGAAGGTAATTGACTTGTTCTAAGTCAATTGGGTTTGGTGGGGACCTAATTAGGTCCTTAGGTAAGTCTAGAGGTGATGTACTAGGGTTAGGACACCTTAATTTAGGTACCTATGGGGTTGGGATTAGGTCTAGGGAGCTAGAGATCCAAGATCAAGAATTGAATCTCAAAATAGGGACTGGAGGCCAGAATCAGACGTCCAATAATAAGATCAGACGACTTATACTCAAAAATCAGAAGTTCAGACTTTAGTTATGGATGTCCAATTTGAGTCAAGGGGAAATCAAGGTTCTGTTTTAGGTACTCTACTGAAATTGGACGTCTGACAAAGTGTCTGGATGTCCAATAACACTGCAGAAGTGGGTTTGAGGTGTGCGGGAGATGGCTAAGGGTCCTGGATGTCCCATAACTTATCTGGACGTCCAGATAAGGGTTGGAACTAGAGTTTTAGGGCTTCCTAGGGTGTTGTGACCTAATCTAAGGGTGGCTATGGCTTGGGGAAGTCTCTTGGTTATCCTTGGGCTAGGATGGACCTAAGCTCTTCACATTTTACTGCTTTATTCCTATTTAATAGAATAGAAAACCTTTAACCCCCTTACATTATTGTTCCTATATTTAAGCTAAGCCCTCTACTACAGCTCTACTACAACACCCATTATTCCTGATCCAGCTTCAGATCCAGCTCCAAATCTAGCCTCTAATCAGCTTATTCCCTGTAATCGACATAATGTCGTTAATCAGCACATTATAACATTATTTTATGCATAGCTAAAGGAAAGTAGTAAAGATGCAGATAATGCTTATGCATGCATCAATTACCCTACTTATGCTAAGTTCTAGCTTAATCTAGGTCAATTAGGACCTATGATTGCTGCGCAATCATACCCCCATGCCTAAATCTTACTAATCCCTACCAAATGCAAGACTACATTATTTATAGCAAGGGTCCCTAAGGGACTGATTATTTTATCAAGTGTATGCATAGAGATTTTTCTCCTTTTTATTTTCATCCTTTGCTCTCAAAATCCAGACAATGTAGTTTTTGTCAAGTGTACTATTATCAAGTGTACACTTTTATTATCCTATTATCAAGTGTACTATAATAGGGTAATAGCAATCATCCTATTATCAAGTGTACTTAAGTGCACCTATGTAGTTTTTGCAATGGATTCGAGTGAAAACTAATACACCTCTAAAACCTATACTTGATCGCTAGAAAAAATTCTAGCAGGGTAGGCGGACTTCTTCCCTCGGGGTATTCAAAATATTCTGCAAATTTCACCCCGGCTTTAGGCTTAGGTAGAGAATCTCTCAGGGAAAGGATTATATATTTGGGTTCTCATTCTCACTTGGTGATACATAGAGACTAGTACTACAGAATCTAGATTCCCGGATTACTAAGTAACTCAACTCAGAGAAGGACGAGAAAAATTATGCTCTCTTTTGATTCCTTTGTATTCATTCTCTCTTACTCTTTTTTCTTTCTTTTTCTTAGAGCTCACAACCTCACCAGATTAACGTATATGACCTGTATTTGGTAGTCTCACTAGGCATTAACACTTTAATTGAGTTCTCATAACCCTAACACTAAGTCGAAATTCCTCAGCCAGTATTTGGGTGGTCAGAAACACAAGAAAGATTGGATTGGTTAAGGCCATATTTGGTGGATCTCAATTTTATTTGGTGGTATTGCCTTGATGAAATAAACACTAAATATTCATTCTTTTCCTTGCTTTTTCTTCTTTTTCTAATTTTTTTCAGTTTTTCTTTCTTTTCAACATTTTTTATTTTTGTTTTTTTTTTTCAACATAACACAACTAGCATGCATCCATGAACTTTATTGAGGAGGCATTATTTGGGATTGGTGGTACTCAAGAGACATTGGGTGGCTTATTTGGTGGAAGTGCCTACTCACGGCACTGGGAGAGACGGATAGGATGGTGTATTTCTGACCTTGACATCAATACCCTCCTTCAGCCGAGGATTCCGTAGAGAATGGTTGTAACCATCCACCTTAGCCCTAGTTTTATAAAAACTCGCTCTCTGTGTATTTGCCTTATTCGGTGGCTCCCAAAATTTCGCACAAATATACGCAGGGACCGAGAGCGACGACTATGTCTAAACTCAAAGTATCATTACCTAATTATCTAGGATTCCAGATTCCTTACACTAATCTTAGAGCACCAATACACTCTACTCTTATCTCAAACTATTTTGTGGATTTTTGGAAGAAAATTTGCCTGACTCCCAAAACACTGTCTAGGGGTTCAGGAAAAGAAGCATTGCTTCTTCTCGACAGACTAAAGACATTTATCAGCCTTCACCGTGAATCCATTGCAAATTCTACGTGTGTGTGAAAAGTTGTACCGGATTTCAGATTACAGGAATCAACTAGAGGATAAAGTCCCTAATGCATTCTCTTAATAAAATAATCTTATTCATGAATGCAATATGTATATATGCTATAAACAACTAACCTCGTATAATTTGTACGTCTTGAAATTCCCGTATCATGTTATAATCAGTTTGGCCCTAAATTTAGAACAAAAGGTGAGCGGGTGAGTCGGATTGGCTGTTGGGGACGATTTCTAGCTCCAATGCGAGCATTGGAGGTGGAGTCAGTTGTTCTTTTATTTAGGATCCTAAAGTACGTTTTACATGCAGCTCCGAGGTTTTTCCTAAATATTGGCATAAAAATTTTCAGTTTTTTTATATCTACCCCCCCATGCCTAAGTTCTTGCATGTCCTCATGCATGAATATAAAAGAAAATAAATACTGTAGGGAGAGCATGGGTAGAAATCACCTGTAATTGCTCCTGAAATTATATTCAACATCAGCCAACCTGCTAATATACAATATACAAAAGGGAAATATGCTAAAATAAAATTATTCTATGTATAAAAATGGTTATGTATAGATGATGGTGAAATGTGGGATATATGGTATCTGTATGTGCTAAGTTTAACGCCTCCAGCTGGGCAAGCACTCAATCACACGCCCTCACTAAGATGAATAGTCTCGTCTAGTGGAGGAGGTTCCTGGGCCAAAATTGGCTTGAGGCACTAGCCATTCACCATGAATATATGCCCAGATTTTGGGTCCTTGATCTGGACTGCCCCATTAGGATATGGCTATATCACAACATACGAGCCAGTCCACTTGGACTTAAGCTTCCCCGCGAATAGTTTCAACCATGAATCAAACAACCAGACTCGCTGGTTGGGTGTGAATACTTTCCTCCGGATGTGGCGGTCATGAAAGGCTTTGGTCTTGTCCTTGTATATTAATGCATTCTCATAGGCCTCGAGCTGGATTTCTTCTAATTCGCTAAGCTGGAGTTTCCATTCTCGACCCCCTGCATCGAGGTCAAGGTTGCACTTTCACACTGCCCAAAAGGTACGGTGTTCCAGCTCTATAGGAAGGTGATAGGCCTTGCCATATACCATGCGATATGGTGACATTCCGAGTGGGGCCTTGTATGCGGTCCGATATGCCCAAAGTGCATCGATTAATTTGTCGGAAGACATGCACTCGTGCATGTGTGCTAAGAAGTGTCGTTATAGTTCGCACTTGCAACGCTGGTTTTAAACAAAAGAAACAGAGGTGAGTCTGAGTGTCGGTCTCAGGGAGGCGTGAAAATCGGATTTTGCTTATCACTTGTTGTCATGGAAATCACGGAGTTTTGCTTGTGAAAAGGTGCGGTTGAAAAGTGAGAGAGAGATAGAGAGAGAGGGAGAGATTAGGGTTAGAGTCGTTTCTTGCTTTAACATGCAACTTGAATAGGAAATAAAGTAAACAACTGAATGGAAAGTAACTTCATTAATCATGCAGCTTTAGTTCACAGATTACAACATTAGATACATGCTTAAACATAAGTAAAGGAAAGCTTAAAAGAGAGGAAGACAGAGATAGAGGGGGAGAGCGGCGAGGCAGCCACGGCAGTGGAGAAGGCTCCATCGGTGGCTCGTCATCTCTGGCGATTACAAGAGGGCCTAAAGCTAGCTAAGAGGGGCATAGAGTAGTTGCAAGGGAAGTGAATGCTTTGAATGAGTGGTTGGAGGGGGTTTAAATAGGGAGAAGGGCTTTCTAAAAGAAGAAGGGGTTTTAGCGACGTCCGCAACGTCGCTAAAACCCTTCCAAAAGTGTCGGTGAAGCCCCCAGCCTGTCGGTTGCTCTCCCACGCTGTTCTTCCTCACGCTCGATCCATGGCCGTGGCATGAGAGCCGTCCGATCGAAGATCGGATGGCTAAGATCCTCGCCTGGGCGTGCTTGGATAGCACCTTGAGTATGCGGGCGTCGTCGTCTAGCGTGCGCACACGCAAGGCCAATCGCCACCTAAGGGCATGCCGCGTGGCGCTATCGCCATCGTCCAAGCACTGATCTACGGCTGAATTTTGTCCGCGTGCCTCGCTGCCTTCAAATTCCCGCACCACGTGGCTCGAATCCGCATCATGTGTGTGCGAGCGTGCGCATTAACCACTGCACCACGCCCGTTGCTTTGTCGCGGCGATTGCGGTCATGCGCGCGGTTCTCGACCATCTGATCAAAGATCGATGCAAGATTTGATCTCCAACTGAATGTGGAAGTGGTGCGCGGTGAGCGGGTGCCACATGGTGCAACGAGGGCCGTTGATCATCAGATCAACAGTCAAAACTTCTTGGGCCCATTATGGGAGCTCTGGATGTCAATTTGGCTGATTTTGAGTCCGTTGGACTCCGTTCGTCGTTCTGAATCCATCCGTGCGATCTGATTGCTCACTTGAGGCCTGCTTTGACAAGTGCTTGCACAAATGGCCATTAATATAGTTTTATAAGCAATCTTGGTATATGATGTATGCAATGCTCCCATTCTACTTATGTTGTGCCTTTTATTCTTAAGATGGGCCCTATTTAACATAATTATCACCCCCATATGCAATGTTATCATACCCCCATGCTTACTCCTTGCTAGTCCCTAGCAAGGTTTATTCTAGCCTTTATTTTCTGTCAGAATTTAAGAAGTAATTGCTTAGACACTTCGTCACTTGTCAATAGGAGAAAATATACTAAGATCTTAATCTACATAGGCTAAGCAGTGTCCGGGTGTTTGCCAAAATACGAATCACCCAAATCCTTGCTTTAATGTATATATATATATAAATTTTTTTTTTAGAATTTTTTCGGAATTCAGAGTGGGTTGGTAACTTTTTACGGCTACCCAACCCACCCAAAACTCGATCAAAACCCTAAGTGCTAAGCATCTTGGTGTGAAGATTGTGATAAACTCACTCAATGGTAATTCAGGCAGACTTCAGGTTTCTACGCCCCTAGGCGATCGGAAGAGGAAATATATTTGCCTGAAGGTGTATTTGTTCTATTGGTAGTTTTCTCCCTACGTTTGTTTTAATTGGGGTCAACACAAGGATTTTTACAGTGTATATCTCCCTGGCTTGTACTACTTCCCCGCTTCTTCCTTAAGTGTTTTGATTCTTTTTGTGCAATTATTGAGCTGGGTTCTGGACAACCAACCAATGAGCTGTTACCCACGATCACTTGCCAGCCATACTCGTGCAGTGAAGTGTGGCTTATTTTTTTTTTTTTCTTCTTTTTTTTTTCGTAGGTGGCTTCCCTGATCTCAAATGTACCTAGAGGCAATGAAGAAGAAGTGGTCCCGTGGCTGGGTTCTGGATAACCTGCCAATGGGCTGTTACCCACGACAACTTGCCAGCCATACCACCCTAGAGAGTTCATTAGCTACCCAATTTCTGTCAAAATCTCTAAGGAGTGAGTCTATGCAAAAAAGTGTGCAGATGCTTAGACTCAAAGTTTTTCTGAGTTAGAGGGTGAGTTGATAAGTTGTATACTTTTCACCTTAAATAGTAGGTGGATTTGAATAGCTTAAGGTTGCATGGATTCGAAGCTAAATCCATATTTTAATAGACACCAAGGCTGATTAAGCATGAAGGCCTGAAAAGTCTAAGTATTTAAGTTCTTTTTTTATTATTTTCCACTATTGACAAGTTTCTAATGCCTAAGTTTCTTCCTAAATTTATTTTTATTTTTTTTAATTTTATTTTATTCAGACTGATTAAATGAACTCAGGATCATGCAATTTACCACCCCCATGCTTAAGTTGGACAATGTCCTCATTGGCAAATACATGGATGCATAGGGGTTCAAAAAGATAGTACCTGAGTGATGTAAAATACCGGATCAGTCTAAATCCTCTGGGTTGCCTCCCAGGAAGCGCTGAGTTTAACGCCTCCAATTGGGCGGTGCTTCGTATCATCCCTCAATGAGGGTGACACTCTCCTTTAGGGGAACTTGGGCAAGGAAGTGCTTCAATCTCTGACCATTAACTATAAAAGTGTGTCCAGTGTTTGGATCAGCGATTTCAACCACCCCGTTAGAATAAGGCTTAACCACCCGAAATGGTCCTGTCCATTTGGACCTGAGTTTCCTCGGGAAGAGTTTTACGTGGGCGTCAAATAGTCAGACTTGCTGGTTAGGCTCAAAGGTTTTTCTATGAATAAGTGGATCGTGGGTGGCTTTCATTTTCTCCTTATACAATCGACTATTTTCAAAAGCATCCCGATGAATTTCTTCGAGCTCAGATAATTGGAGCATCCTCTACGCACCGGCTGACTGGAAATCCATGTTACATTGCTTGACAACCTAGTAAGCCCGGTGTTCCAATTCGATAGGAAGATGGCAGGCTTTGCCAAAGTCCAGTCGATAAGGCGACATGCCTATCAGGGTCTTGAAAGCGGTCCTATATGACCACAATGCATCATCTACTCCTATGGACCAGTCTTTCCTGTCAGGTCTCACAGTCTTCTATAAAATGTTCTTGATTTGTCTATTTGAGACCTCGGTCTGCCCGTTTGTTTATGGATGATACAGAGTAGCAATGCGGTGGGTCACCCCATATTTTATAAGTAGGGCATGGAATTGGGAATGGATAAAATGACTTCCACCATCACTGATCATGGCCTTGGGTATTCCAAACCAGGAAAAGATGTTATACTTAACAAAGTTCATGACAGTCCAGTGATCGCAACGACGTGTGGCGACAACTTCAATCCATTTAGAAACATAGTCTATTGAGACTAGGATGTACTCAAAGCTGTTGGATGGTGGAAAGGGGCCCATAAAATCGATACCCCAAACGTCAAAGATTTCGACAATCAAAATGGGCTGGAGGGGCATCATATCTTTCTTGGTCATGGTCCCCAGCATTTCGCAGCGTGAGCAAGTCTTGGCAAAGTTGTGTGCATCCTTAAATAGGGATGGCCAGTAAAATCCAAGCTGCAGAACATTTGCAGCCATTTTCTTTCCAGAGAAGTGGCCACCACAAGCCTGGTCATGACAGAAGGAAAGCACACTCTGAACTTCATTCTCGGGGATACGCCTCCTGATGATCTGGTCAGCGCAGAGGCGAAACAGCATGGGATCCTCCCAGAAATAGTGCTTGGCCTCAGCCAAGAACCTGTCCCGTTGTTGTCTGGACCAGCTGTGCAAGGTTTGTCCTACAACTAGGTAGTTGACGTAGTCAACATACCATGGCAGTCTCTTGTCATGCATAGCCAGAGTGTGTTCATCGGGGAAGGCGTCAGATAAAGGTAGGGAGGGTCCAATGTGGTCTGGATGAAGTCTAGACAAGTGGTCAGCCATCATATTCTTCGATCTAGCCTTGTCGCGAATTTCCAGGTCAAATTCCTGCAAAAGCAGGATCCATCTGATGTGCCTGGGCTTTGCGTCCTTCTTCGCCAATAGGTGCCGGATCGCTGAATGGTCAGTGTAAATAGTCACGTGGGATCCCAGCAAGTACGATCGAAACTTTTCAAGTCCAAAGACTCTAGCGAGCAACTCTTTCTCTGTGACCGTATAATTTCGTTGGGCCTCGTCCAACATTTTGCTCGCGTAGTAGATCACCACAGGCTTCTTGTCTTGCCTTTGTCCCAAGATAGCACCTATGGCAAAATCTGATGCATCACACATAATCTTGAAGTCCTGGGACCAATTCGAGGGCTGAAGTACAGGTGTTGTGGAGACTAAGTCCCGGAGGGTGTGATAAGCCTGGATGCAATCAGAAGACATGTGGAATATGGCATCGTTGGCTAGAAGGTCAGTTAAGGGTTTGGAAAGTTTGGAAAAGTCTTTAATGAACCTTCGATAGAAGCCAATGTGTCCCAGAAATGAGTGAATCTGTCAGATCGAGCTAAGTGGAGGAAGTTTGGAAATCAAATCAACCTTAGCCCGATCTACCTCAATGCCCCTATGCGATACGATGTGACCGAGGATAATTCCTTCTTGAACCATAAAATGGCTCTTTTCCCAACTAACACCAAATTAACCTCGATACATCGTTTCAGGATTTTCTCCAAGTTGCTCAAACAATTATCGAATGAATTCCCAAATATAGAGAAATCATCCATAAAGACCTCTAAGTATTCACCCACCATTTCTGAAAAAATGGCTAGCATGCAACGCTGGAAGGTAGCAGGTGCATTGCATAACCCGAACGACATTCGACGGAGTGCAAACGTGCCATACGAGCAAGTGAATGTGGTCTTTTCTTGATCCTCCGGAGCAATTGCAACTTGGTTATATCCTGAATATCCTTCCAGGAAGCAAAAATACTTTTGCCTTGCCAATCTTTCAAGGATTTGGTCAATGAATGGCAAGGGGAAATGATCCTTATTAGTGGCTTCATTGAGCTTCCTATAATCAATACACACTTGCCATGTGGTGGTGGTGCGGGTGGGGATGGATTCGCCATGATCATTGGTGACAACGGTGAGCCCAGCTTTCTTTGGAACCACTTGAGTGGGGCTCACCCAGGGGCTATCGGAAATAGGATAGATGAATTCGGCGTCAAGCCACTTGATAATTTCTTTCTTAACGACCTCCCGCATGTTTGGGTTTAAACGTCTCTACATATGGTGGGAGGGTCGTGCCCCGTCTTCCAGGTAAATCTTATGGGTACAATAGGTGGGGTTAATTCCTCCTAAGTCAGCAATGGTCCAACCAATGGCGGCCCGATGTTCTGAAAGGGTCATGGTCAACCTGAGTTCCTGATCCTTGGTTAGATGAGAATTAATAATCACCAGGAAGGTCTGGTCAGGTCCTAGGAAGACATACTTGAGATTCTCGGGTAGTGGCTTGAGCTCAGGTGCAGGTGGAACCACAGTTGATGGAAAGGGAAAAGGTGGGAGTTGATCAACATTGATCTCCTCAAATGGTGTTGTGTGATGGTAATCAGCCTTACAGAGGTCCACGGGCAGTGACGGGGACAGGTCAGAATAGTCATTACAGGTTTGGTGGTCTGAGACAAAACTAAGAGTGAGGCATTCCTCGACCAAGGTTTGCACAGGATCATGTTCCTCAACGCAATCGCAATCAAAAGACTTTGTCACCCGAAAGATATCCAATTGCATTTTCCTGTCTCCGAAGGCTATTTCCATACATCCTGTGTCACAATCAATGTTTGCCTTAGCCGTAGCTAAGAAAGGTCTGCCTAAGATTATGGGTGCATTATGTAATTTTTCAGGGACTTCCATGTCGAGCACTAAGAAGTCGATCGGCAAATAGAAGTCCTTGACCCATACAATCACGTCCTCGACAACCCCTTTCAGGGTTTTCACTGATCTATCAGCCAGCTGGATGGTGACAGGTGTTGGTGTCAACTCTCCGAAACCAAATTGGTGGTACAGGTTTGTTGGAATTAGATTGATAGAAGCACCTAAGTCCAAGAGTGCTCTATCAAATGTCATGTCCTCGATATTGCAGGAAATCAGGGGTTCTCCTGGGTTAGTTCGCTTGAGCGGAAGGTTGCTTGATATTATGGAACTTGCTTTTTCGGAGAGCACAACCTTCCTAGGTGCTTGAGGTCTTGGCTTATGTTTATGTGTACAGGCATCCTTTAAAAACTTGGCGTAAGCCGAGATGTGCTTAACGGCTTCGAGGAGTAGAATATTAATCTGTACTTGCTTAAAGATCTCCAAACGCTCCTCAGTTTCCACAACATTCTTCTTTTTCTTGATTGTTTCCAAGGCCTCAGGGTAGGGTGTCTGAATGTGGATTGGATCTATTTCTGGGTCCTTGGGTTTTTCTGGTGTCTCATCTGAGTCGGGTATTTCAGCGGTTGAAGTCTCGGGGAGAGTTGGCCATTTGGGATCTTGGGTTTTGGCTCCACTTCTCAAGGTCACCGCATTTGCAGAGACATTGGGGCCATGGGTTGATCCTTGAGAAGATGAGGACGAGGAAGCACCAAACCTAGGGGGTGTTTGTGCGGCTAGCTGGACCATGTGAGCCTGCCCGGGATTGCCTTGGAACCCTTGTGAATTAGGGCCTCTGTTAATTATGTTTCGCGGGTTCGGTTGTGGCTGGGAAGGTAGGGATCCTTGCTTACAGTCCAAGAGTTGGCTTAACTGTTTCCTTACTAAGGCCATTTCCTTCTGATGTTTCTGGTTCATGTCAGCCATCATCTTTATTAGGGTGTCCATTTGGTTTTGTGGGCGAGGGGCTACCCTATTCTGATTATATTGGGGTCTAACTGGTGGTCCTTGCTGATAGGAGGGCAAGTGTGGCTGCTGGTTTGGCCTAGGCTGGTTTTGGAATTGCGGTGGTTTCTAGTTTGTCCAACCAAAGTTGGGGTGGTTACGCCAGCCAGTGTTGTAAGTATTGGAGAAAGGGTCAGGTTTCACATAATCTTGGATAGCTTGCACATCTTCAAGGATAGCCAATGTCGAAGGAGAGGGAAGAGAGTAATCAAGGGTTGAGGGAGCAAAGGTCCCTCCTTGGAATGTGGTCAGGGGTCGTTCCAGGTTTAGTTGGGTTAAGGGCTGGACCAAGTCAACATTATGTGCTCCCTCTGCTAGGGAGAAGGTCTGTAAGGGGTTCCTGGTCTGGTTCAGTAGCTCATCAATCATTTTGTCCACCAATTCCACTCGATCTAGTTTCTTGGCAATGATGTCCATGTCAACCATTCCAGAATTTGCTTGTACGTCATAAATCCCACCACGGGGTTGACTGGACCTGTTAAACTGGGTCATGGAGGCATTGTTGAGCGAATTCTCGCTCATAGACTCAAAGAGCTCAAACGTGCTCTCCTCGTCCTTGTTCAGGAAGTTCCCCCCGCATGAGGCATCGACGAAGTTCCGTAGGTTGCTATCCAGACCATGGTAGAAAATCTGGGCCAATTGCCACCTTGGTACTTCGTGGTGTGTGCATTTCCTCAAGAGTTCATTGAATCTTTCCCACGTCTCATGAAACTATTCCCCACCCTAGAGTGTAAAGGTAGTAATAGGTCTTCTAAGGGCATTAGTCTTTCCTATGGGGAAGAATTTCTTTAAAAATGCATGCCTCAGTTCTTCCCAGGTGGTGATGGGTCTAACTATGGTTCTAAGCCAGTGAGAAGCCTTGTCTCTTAACGAGAAGGGAAACATCTTGATTAGAGCAATGTCAAGGCTAATGTTCCTAGGTTTCATAGTTTGTGCTATGCGATCAAGATTCTCTAGATGGTGGAAGGGGTCCTCATTTGAGCTTCCATGGAAGTGGCTCTGGATCAGACTTAAGACATTTGGTTTCAGCTCAAAATCATCTCCCCCTTCGGGGATCCTAAGGTGTGGCTCGACTCTAATAGCGGAAGGATTATAGAAATCATGGAGGGGCCTCGATTGATCCTGAAATGGTGGTACATCGAGTGGTGGTTGCCCTTGTGGGCCTTGGAAAGGTGGTGGTGGTTATTCTTGTGGGTTCTGTAACCGGTGTATGGCTTGAATGATGGTGTGGATTTGTTGTTGCTGAAGCTGGTGCTTTGCATTAATTTGGGCTTAGATGATGGCCATTGTGTCTAGTGGGGGTTGATCCTCAGCCTCATCTACCCTAGGTTTAGCCATGTTTCTAACATAATCATGTCGCCTAGATTTCTATCCCAAAACAAACAACTCGAGATGCAATGAGCGTCTCCCGTGCATACACTAGAGAAGAATAGGAGGGGATGCGGAGAGCGACAAATGCGAGAAATGTGTTCAATCAAGCACACAAGCCTAGTCCTTATGGTGTATTCCTTAGGAGACCTGGAAATCTCAAAAAGGGTGATTAAGTCCGTAAGCACTGGACTCCCATTCCCAAGGCTAATCTGGCCAGGATGATTACGAGAGGATTGCATGGAAGGTTCTTCCTTTGGCTTGCGCCTCCGATTCCATAGACCCCACAACCGCGGTCGTTTGACACTGCCCTGCAGCCTAGTCACCAGATTCTACCAAGGGAATGAAAGCCAAGTGCCCAGCGAACAAAACCTCGCCTTTCGAGACATAACTCAGTCCTGCCTAGGGCACGTCTACTCAGTTTTAAAGGGCTAGGATAGTGCTTGTGCTAGGGTTATGTGATGAGGCGTTGATTAGGGTGGTGCCTCTTAATTTTCCACTTTCAATGTGTGTGCTTCTATCAAAACATGGTTTTCAAGCAAGGATTTTTAAGATGTGGTGTCTTTTAGTGTTTCATCCTTACTTTAGTGTCTTTTAGGGTTGACGTGTCTTAATGTTTTCAGACAGGTTTTAGTGTGCATGTAAAGTTTTGCACACAATTTGGTGAAAGTAGATTTCCTTTTATTGTGTAAAGGCTCTAAAGCCCTAATGTACTCATCCTAATGATCATGCAGCTTCTATTAGATGAGTCGATTTTAGGACTGAGTGGTGCGGCCCAAGTCAATTCATGGTGGCTTCGCAAACACCACTTAAAAAGAGAAAAGAACACTCCAAGAATTTATTCAGAATGTTAGAGTGTATATTTTTTGTGGGGTGATGTGTTAAGGATGTGGGTCAAACAATCATACACCATGCCAACTTTTTTCAATTTTTATAATTTTTTTTTAGTTTTTTACGCAAGCAAACAATCATGAGTGAGGAATTACTCACTATCGGTCCTTGTTGTGCCTACTCCATTGTTACCGTCGTGGGATGCATCACTTCACCATCCAAGGGTCGAATTCCTGCAACCATCAAGTAAAAAGGAAAACAGAGTATTAGACGATGTGAGAATGGATGTGGAATGGAAGTGACAAAACAAATCTGTTGCCTCCCCGACAATGGCGCCAAAAACTGACATGCGCTCGTGCGTGTGTGTTAAGAAGTGTCGTTATAGTTTGCACTTACAACACCAGTTTTAATGCAAAGAAACAGAGGTGAGTCCAAGTGTCGGTCTCAGGGTGGCATGAAAATCGGATTTTGCTTATCACTTCTTGTCACAGAAATCGTGGAGTTTTGCTTGCGAAAAGGTGCGGTTGAAAAGCGAGAGAGAGATAGAGAGAGAGAGAGGGAGAGATTATGGTTAGAGTCGTTTCTTGCTTTAACATGTAACTTGAACAAGAAATAAAGTAAACAACTGAATGGAAAGTAACTTCATTAATCATGCAGCTTTTGTTCACAGATTACAACATTAGATACATACTTAAACATAAGTAAAGGAAAGCTTAAAAGAGAGGAAGAGAGAGAGAGGGGGAAAGCGGCGAGGCAGCCACGGCGGTGGAGAAGGCTTCGTCGGCAGCTCGTCGTCTCCAGTGATTACAAGAGGGCCTAAAGCTAGATAAGAGGGGGGTAGAGCAGTTGCAAGGGAAGTGAATGCCTTGAATGAGTGGTTGGAGGGGGTTTAAATAGGGAGAAGGGCTTTTTAAAAGAAGAAGGGGTTTTAGCGATGTCCGGGACAGCACCAAAACCATTCCAAAAGCATCGGTGAAGCCCCCAGCCCATAGGTCGCTCTCTCGAGCCGTTCTTCCTTGCGCTCGATCCATGGCCACGGCATGAGAGCCGTCCGATCTCAGCCGAGAGTGCTTGGATCGCACCTTGAGCGTGCGTGCGCACGGGCGTCGTCGTCTGGCGTGCGTGCACACGTGGCCAATTGTCGCCTGAAGTTGTATCGCGTGGCACTATCGCCACTGTCCAAGCACTGATCTACGGCTGAATTTCATCCGCGTGCCTCGCTGCCTTCAAATTCCCGCACCGCGCAACTGAAACCCGCATCGCATGTGTGTGGGCGTGTGCATTAACCGCTGCACCACGCCTGCGCTTTGTCGCGGTGACCGCGGGCGTGCGCGTAGTTCTCAGCCCTCCGATCAAAGATCGATGGCTAAGATTTGATCTCCAGCTGAAGGTGGAAGCGGAGCATGGTGAGCGGGCGCCACGTGGAGCAACAAGGGCCGTTGATCATTAGATCAATGGTTAGAACTTCTTGGGCCCATTGTGGGAGCTCCGGATGTTGAATTTGGCCGATTTTGAGTCCGTTGGACTCCGTTTCGTCGTTCTGAATCCATCCGTGTGATCCGATTGCTCACTTGAGGTTTGCTTTGAGAAGTGCTTACACAAATGGCCATTAATATAGTTTTATAAGCAATCTTGGTATATGATGCATGCAATGCTCCCATTCTACTTATGTTGTGCCTTTTATTCTTAAGATGGGCCCTATTTAACAAAATTATCACCCCCATATGCAGTGTTATCATCGGACCAGTCCTTCCTGTCTAGTCTAACCGTCTTATGGAGAATCAACTTCATCTGACGGTTGACACTTCAGCCTACCCATTGGTCTGCAGGTGATACGGGGTGGCTATGCGGTGATGTACCCTATATTTGTTTAGTAATGACCTGAAATGGGCATGGATGAAGTGGCTTCTCCCGTTGCTAATCAGAGTGCGGGGTATTCCGAATCTCGCGAAAATATTCTATCGTACGAAAGAAATGACGGTCTTGTGGTCAGCCCGTCTCGTCGGGATAGCCTTGACCAACTTCGAGACATAATCAATGGCTAGCAATATGTACTCAAAGCCATGCGAGTTCGGAAAAGGGCCCATAAAATCGATGCCCTAGATGTCGAACACTTCTATGACCATGATGGGTTGGAGTGGCATGATGTCTCTCCTGGTCATAGAAGCGACTGACTGGCATCGTTTGCAGTGTTGGGCATATTCATGTGTATCTCTGAAGATGGTTGGCTAGAAAAATCCCGACTACAAAATTTTTGCAGCAGTTTTCCATCTCGAGAAATGGCCACCACATGCATCATTGTGGCAGAAAGATAACACACTGGGGATCTCAGAGTCTGGGATGCATCTTCGAATAACCTGGTCCGCTCCAATGAGGAAGAGTAGTGGGTCATCCCAAAGGTAGTATTTGGCCTCTGCAAGGAATTTGAGTTTCTGGTCCTTCGATAGGTTCGCGGGAATTTGGCCTGCGGCAAGGTAGTTAGCGAAATCCACATACCAGGGGAACTCAACAAAATGAACAGCCAAAAGAGATTCATCCGGAAATTGTTCATGCATAGGCAGGGAATAAGGAATGTGATCTGGGTCTAATCTGGATAGGTGATCCGCCACGACACTCTATTTTCCAACTTTGTCGTGGATTTCGATATCAAATTCCTGCAATAGAAGGATCCATCTAATGAGTCGTGGTTTGGCATCCTTCTTTGCGAACAAATGCCATGGGCGGAGTAGTCAGTGAAGATGATGACCTTGGACCCTAATAAATATGATCTGAATTTCTCCAACCCGAATACTACCACTAGCAGTTCCTTTTCGGTGACAGTACAATTGCGCTGAGCCTCATTCAATGTCTTGCTAGCATAGTATATGACGAAGGGTTGTTTCTCTCGACGCTAGCCTAAAATAGCACCGACGGCAAAATTAGAAGCATCGCACATCATTTCGAAATCAAGCGACCAGTCGGGTGGTTGGAAAATCAGGGAGTCGAAAATAGATCTTTGTAAAGTCTCGAAGGCGCTGAGACACGAAGTATCAAATTCAAATGGGACATCGGTAACCAGGAGATTCGTCAAAGGCCACGCAATTTTTGAGAAATCACGTATAAATCTCTGATAGAAGTCGACGTGACCCAAGAATGATCGAATCTGCTTGACCGAGCTAGGTGGCAGTAAGTGGGAGATAATCTTTAATTTAGCCTGGTCGACTTCGAGTCCATTTTTGGAGATCCTGTGCCCTAGTACTATGCCATCCCTCACCATGAAATGGTTTTCTCCTAAGATAGTACTAGGTTTACCTCAATACACCGTTTCAGGATCTTGGTGAGGTTATCAAGATAGGATTCAAAGTCATCTCTGAAAATGGAGAAGTCATCCATGAATACCTCCACATAATCCCCAATCATGTCAGAGAAGATGGCCATCATACAATGCTGGAATGTTGCTGGTGCGTTGCAGAGGCCAAAGGGCATCCGCTTGAAGGCGAATGTTCCAAAGGGGCATGTGAATGTGGTCTTATCTTGATCTTCCGGGTTAATCGCTACCTGATTATACCTGGAGTATCCATCCAGAAAGCAAAAGAAACTGTGTCCGGCTAACTGTTCCAAGATCTGAGCAATAAACGGCAAAGGAAAGTGATCCTTCTGGGTAGCCATGTTCAGTTGCCTATAGTTAATGCAGACCCGCCAAGATGTCGCAGTGCGGGTTAAGATGGATTCACCCTTATCATTCTTCATGACAGTGAGACCTGCTTTCTTAAGCACTATCTGAATCAGACTCACCCACTGGTTGCCTGAGATTGGATATACAATGCCTGCATCCAGCCAGATCTTCATCTTCACTATCCTCCTCATTCGATCACAATCGAAGTTCTTTGCTTCCTTTAATGTGTCTAGTCAAAGTCGCTGATTGCCAAGGGCAATCTCTATACACCCGGATGCACAGTCGATGTTCGCTTGGGCTGTCGCTAGAAATGGGTGACCCAAAATAATTGGTGCATCTCAGAGATTAGGAGGAACTTCCATATCGAGAATGAAAAAATCTGCGGGAAAGCAGAACCCGCAGACTTTCATGATCACGTTCTCAACCACCCCCCTCAGTGTTTTGACTGATCTGTCAGCCAGTTGAATCGTAACCGAGGTGGGTTTCAACTCCCCAAATCGAAATCAATCAAATACGATAGTGGGAGTTAGGTTGATGGATGAACCCAAATCTAGAAGGGCCCAATCAAGTGGAGAATCCTGCAAGAAGCAGGATATGAGTAGGGTACCAGGGCCTTTCTTCTTTGGTGGCAAGTTGGCTAAAATCACGGCGCTAGACTCTTTCGACAGTACCACTTGTCGTCTAATTCTCGGCTGTTGCTTCGGGGTACAATAGCCCTTGAAGAACCTAGCGACAGCGGGAATGTGATCGATTCCTCGAGGAGGGGGACCTGAATATGTACTTCTTTAAACATCGATTTCAGGTCCTCAAAATTCCGCATGTCGTTTTTCCGTACTGCATTTCGTGTTAGAGCCTCAGGGAAAGGGACGAGAATTTCAGGGTTAAGTGGCCTCTTACCCTTATCTACCGTAGGTGGCTCCTGGGATGAAGAAGGAGTTGAACTCACCAGAAGCGAAGGGTGGGAAAAATCAGGACCCGCCTACCTAGGTGGTGGGTCGAATGTCTTCCTTCCGCTTCGCAAAGAGACAGCGTGTGCATCGGCTTACTATCCAAGAGGTGGTGGGTGAGCTGAAGGGGCAGAATATGCGGGATTCTGCAGAGGCGGCTGGCTTTGCACATAACCGGGTGGTGCAAGAGGTGCTTGTAGTATGGTGTGTGCCTGTCCTTGCAGTGCCTGAAACCTAGGCAGGGTGCCCTACTTCTGCACATATCGAGGATTCAGAACGGGTTGGGAGGGCAAGGCTCCCTGAGTCCTATGCTCTTGCAACAGTTGGTTGTGCGTGTTCTATATGGTCTGAATTTGATCAGCCATCGCCTTCATAATCTGCAAGCTATCTTGTGTAGACTTCCTCATCGATTCATGCAGCTCCTCTTTCAGCGCCTCGAAAGGGTCAGCTCGCTTTGGAAGGTGGTTGGAGCTTGGCACAGTGGTTAGTATAAAGAGCAGGGTTGCTGTTGTTGAGATGGGAATGGCTTCTACCTAGGGTACATGTTTTGCGCATTCCCGTATTGCCTGGTTTGGTAGTGTGGATCTTGATGTGGTCTCTGCGAATTACCAGACCAGGAGAAGTTCGGATGCTGGCGCCAACCAAGGTTATATGTCTCTGAGTACGGGTTATTATGCCCATATCCTTGGATAGTGCTGACATCCTCGTAGGCCGAAGATGTCTGAGACGTATATCCATTAAGGGGATACTCATTATAATCTGCAGGTGGTGCATAACCCTGGTCGTAAGGTGCCAGAACTGGATTATTTACAGGATCCTGATATGCGGGATCTCATAAATACGGAGAAGATGCATCCTGAGTGAGTAGATTGACTCGAGCAGGAGGGGCTCGGGGTGCATAGGAGGATCTTGCGACAGCAAAGCTCAAGTCAGATTAACCCTGACTAATCTGGTTAATCTTCTTTTCGATTAATTTTATTCTATCCAGGTGCTTGATGATGATATCCATGTCGTCTTGAATAGACTCGGTGTGAGCCTCGTGGACACCAACCTACTGTTGACCAGGCCATTGGAACTGGTTCATAGATGCGGCATTCATCGAGTTCTCCGCTAATGATTCGAATAGCTCAAATGCATTGTTCTAGTCTTTTGTAAGAAAATTCCCGTCGCTAGATGCATCGGCCAGATACCGATGTGTGTCATCCAGCCCACGGTAGAAAAACTGAGCTAAGTGCCATCTGGGTATACCATGATGCGGGCATTTCTGGGGAAGGTCGTGAAATCTGTCCCATGCTTCGTGTAATTTCTCCCCAGCTCCCTGAGAGAAGTCATGATTGCACACCGCATTGCGTTTGTTTGATAGATTGGGAAGAACTTTTGCAGGAATTCACGTTGTAATTCCGGCTAGGTTCCAATTGGCTTCCCAATAGTCTTGCACCAGTATGAAGCTTTGTCCCTCAAAGAAAACAGGAAAAGCTTCATCAGAACAATCCTGAGATCGACATTCCTGGGTCGAATCGTTTCAATGAATTGACTTAGGTCCTCAAGATGCTGGAACGGATCTTCGCTTGAGTTCCCGTAGAAATGAGTGCTGATCAACCCAATTACATTGGGCTTGAGCTCAAACGTGTCTTCGCCTGTGGGAATTCTGACAAAAGGTGCGACGATTTATGCTGCTGGGTCATAGAAATCCTGCAGTTGTTCTCCTTGTGGTGAGTGCTGCATCTTGTCAAGTGCCGCCAGAATGCAATCCATGGTCTACTGATGCTACTCCTCAGATTCGGCGACCCGGGCTTCCAGACGAGCCATCGAGTCCAAATTCTCGATATCCTGACCCGATCTAGGTCCAGGTCCAGGATTTGCCATGGTGGCTCTGGGAATAGAAGAAGTGGGGGAAGAAGATGGTCCTGGTGAGGTGACTCGCCTCCTTGGGAGTGGCTCCCAAGGTCCAACCAAGTGAGGTTGAAGTGACCTCCTTCCGTGCATACGCCACCCAACCCCTGTGTTGGTGTAGCCACGCAGGACAAGGCTAAGGCCCTGTCAATCAAATGGTCCTTATAGATTAGGTGACCAGATTTTTCGTTAGAAAATTGAATTCCTGAAGATAAGTTCATCATTCAACCGACTGAAGGTGATTCCCGCCTCTCAAGCTAACCTAGCTAGTCTAGTTACGGGGGGACTAAGCGGAAGGTTCTTCCTTTGGCTTATGCCTCCGGTTCCGTTGACCCCCGAGCCACGGTCGTTTGACACTACCCCGCAAACTTAGTCACCATGTTTGGCAATAGAGATTAAAAACACCCAGTAGTATGACAACGAACTCGAGTTGATTTTGTGTTTTAAAATAAGTTTTAACCCGTTTTATTCAGTGGGGTTTGTGGTGAGTGGCCCACAAGGTGACCAAGCTCACCAGCTAACTAGACTTGATTATGTCTAGGTTATCCCAAAGTGTGGTCTCTAGTTGTAACCCCAAGGTTTCAACCTAGGTTTCATGCACTTCTAGGGTTTTTTTCTGTTTCAATAGACCACAAAAGTAATGCTGCACTCTCATAATAATTGGAATCCAATTAATTTTAACTTTTGTGAGTAGATTTTTTTTTCAATTATCTTTCTAGAGAATATTTTTTTGGAATTTTTACTATTTCAACCGATTTTTTAGATAATTTTGAATATTAGGGGGTCAGTTTTGGAATTGACCCTTGGTCGATTTTTCGCTTTGAAACAGTATCAAATTACCTTCAAAAATTTGGGAAAAATATGGAAAATAAAGCCAATGAAATTAGATTTAAAACCCCACCATTTTAGTCAAAACAAATTCATAGATTGTTGGAATCGTATTTTGAAATTTAAAAAATTTTGAATCTGGGTCAGTCTTACCCCCATGCATTTCATGAATTTTTAAAAATCGTATACCTAGAATTTTTTCAAAATAATGGTGGCGTTTGAAAGGTCATTTGAAAATGAAGGTTTACCCTGAATTTCAGAATTTTTTGCTTGCTAAGTTTTCGACAATTGAATTTTTAAATCAAGCTTGAAATCTGGCCGAAAATCAGAAGATGGTGGAAAAGCTCTTTAAAGAGGTTTGAATTGAAATCTAAGCTTTCCACCAAAGAGATATATTTTTCTTTTTCAAAACTTTTGCACGTTTTCTTTTTTTCAAAAAGAAATTTTTAAAGGATTAAACGAAAATATCTTTTTTTTTTCCTTTTCAAACTAACCTAGATTCGAAAGGAAACTTAATCTAGATTTTTTTTTCAAGGCCTTTTTTTTCTTTCTGATTTTTTTTCTTTTTTTGTTTTTTTTCATGAAAATGAGTAAAATCTTTTTTTTTTCACAAAGAAATTGTCAAAGGAAAGTGCAGAAAGTAAATCTACTCCTAGGGTTCAGAAAAAGAAACCTAATCTAAAGAGAGTTGAGGTGCACCTGATTTTTTTTCTTTGCCGCGCCCGTTGTGTGTGCAGATCCTGTTTTTCTTCCATTTTTCCTTTACATCAAAAACAAAGTAAAGAGAAATTTGTCAGTTATAGTTTCTAAGATCGAAATCATAGAAAATGACATTGCCTCCCCAGCAACGACGCCATTTGTTGAGATGTGTAAATCGCGTATTTGATAGAAAAAAGCGTCGTAGTATAGTTGCGAAGTACGATCCAATAATGATATTGTTTTGCAAAAATTACGAGACTTGACTCCCAGTTGTTCGTCTCTGGGAGGCATTGCTTTCACTTTTGAAATCGATCTTTTTACTACTCTACTTCATTTTAAAATGCACGCCGATTTCCAATATCCTAAGTAAAACTTCACCACTTATCTTATTAACTCAGATTATGTGCGCATGCAACAAATAAATTACGAAGGTGAATGTGTGAGTTTCTGTGCGCACGATTCTAGTGAGGTGGTGACTATTTATGGAGAAAGCGTCTATCGTTAGATTTTCAATATCCTATGGAAACGACATGCTGGTGCGTAATGGATAGACAGTTAAAGAGCAGGCACTCAAACCACGCAAATATGATAATTATTAAGCTCATGGTGATTTCAAACACATAAAGATATATATATTTTTTCATTCATTCAATGGGGAGTTGTTTGCACAAGAAATTTAGAGGAAAGCTTATACATAAATGCTTGAAACAGAAATCTAGCTACCAGAAAATGACTGCATACAAGAATGAATGGGGCGATTTCGCATGCACCATTGGGGGAGAAGTTAAGACTATGCCACTAAGTAGTAATAAAAGCAGTAAAAATCATGGAGAGCATGAACTAAGTCTAGCAGAATAGATGCCATTCAGGGGTGGTCCCTGATGGCCTTGGAGTGGTCGAGAGAAGAATGAGGGGCAGCCAATGTAGCTTAGGTCGACCCTTGGAGAGAGGTAGGGTTGATCTAGCATCCCGGCATGATGTCCTCCATGATGGTGGTGAGCTCGTGGAGGTGGAGTAGCTGACCTAAGTGAAAGTGGGCATGAATGGCACCAATGGAGTGAATTTGCCAAGGACGTGAATGGGGTTACTTGGCTGCCCATGAGGTGTTTTTATAGACCCAATGGCTTCTCTCTAGAGAGGTGTGGAACTCTCTAGAGAGTGCTCAAGAGTGGCCGGCCACGTGAGGGTAGAGGTGGTCTTTGAGATCCAAAAATTGTGGATCTCATTTTGAGAGAGTTTTAGAGAACTCTAGAGAAGTGTGTGTGCATGAATGGGTGTGTGTGTGTGTGTGTGGTCGTGCTCAATGTGGCTAGGTGGCCTAGGTTAGGTCCCAAGGGGTTTGGGTAGGTGTAGGTCTTAAATTAGGGTTGCAAACCCCAATTGCTAAGGGGAAAATGCAATTAAACTTAACCTAAGTTTAATTGAATGAGTGTGAACCTAATTGAGAGTGAAATAAGTCAATTAGGTTGGGTTTAGGTCAATTGGACTCTCACTAAGTCCAATTGAACTTGTGTGGGTTGAGATCTAAGCTCAATTTGACTCAATGAGTCCAATTGACTTAGGTAAAGGTAATTGACTTTGATCTAAGTCAATTGGGTTTGGTGAGGACCTAATTAGGTCTTTAGGTAATTCTAGAGGTGATCTACTAGGGTTTGGACACCTTAATTTAGGTTCCTATGGGGTTGGGATTAAATCTAGGGAGCTAGAGATCCAAGATCAAGACTTGAATCTCAAAGCAGGGACTGGATACCAGTATCAAACGTCCAAGAAAAGGATCAGACAACTTATACTCAAAAATTAGAAGTCCAGACTTCAGTTCTGGATGTCCAATTTGAGTCAGGGGGAAATCAATGTTGTATTTTGGGTACTCTGTCTAAATTGGACGTCTAACAGAGTGTTTGGACATCCAATAACACTGCAGAAGTGGGTTTGAGGTGTGCGGGAGATCGTTAAGGGTCTTGGATGTTCCATAACTTATCTAGAAGTCTAGATAAGGTTTGGAACTAGGGTTTTAGGGCTTCCTAGGGTGTTGTGACCTAATCTAAGGGTGGCTAAGGCCTGGGGAAGTCTCTAGGCTATCCTAGGGCTAGGATGGACCTAAGCTCTTCACATTTTATTGCTTTATTCCTACTTAATAGAATAGGAAACCTTTAACCCCCTTACATTATTATTCCTATATCTAAACTAAGCCTTCGGCTCCAGCTCTGCTACAACACCCATTATTCCTGATCCAGCTCTAGATCTAGCTTCTGATCAACTTATTCCTTGCAATCGACATAATGCAGTTAATCAGCATATTATAACATTATTTTATGCATAGCTAAAGGAAAGCAGTAAAGATGCAGATAATGCTTATGCATGCATGAATTACCCTACTTATGCTACATTCTAGCTTAATCTAGGTCAATTAAGGCCTATGATTGCTGCGCAATCATCTCTTAATGCCTGTTCAGCCTTCTCTCCTTTCCTTCTACGAATTCTTCCTGTCTTCCTTCTCCTTTCTCTCACCTTTCCTTCGCTCCTTCTTTTGCTTTTACCTTAGCCGTTCCTTCAGCATTTAGCCTTATGAGCCTTTCAAGCCTTCAGTACTTAGCCTTTCTGAACCGAATCGGGTTTTCTTCTATTCAACCAAAAATTAGGTTATTTATTGGCGGCTTGGACCATTCGAGGATACATAGCACCCTTTTCAGGGTGGGACCAGACCCTACTAGGTCCAAGCCTGATTCAATTAGTTCGGTTTACTTTCAGTTAAGAGTTTCGAGCCAAACCAGCTCACGCCTCCTAGGCCTCGCACACGCCCTCCCAGGGCCACAAATTCGCACGCCACAGGCACACACACTCGCAGGCACATACACGCCCACACACACACACATGCTCGAAATCAATGCTCAATTGGTAACCATGCGCCGAGCGTTGACGACTTAAGTAGCCACATCACAAAATCATTTTATACCAAGGAGACCATTCAGAGATACTCGATGTGGGACTAACATTTCCCCTCCCAGACCAAACTTCAAGTCACAATTCCTAACAGCTCAGAGCTCCATTCCAAGCAATTAAAAGCTTGTTGGAAAGCTCTTGAATTACTCTACAATATTGTAGTGTTAATTTAATGTGAATGGGAAGCTTTGCTCTTCGATTTTAAGGGTGAAGATATTGGTTTTCTATGGTTAAAAATGGCCTGGATAGTGGATTACTCAACTTTAACTCCACAGGCTGGACTTTAACTACCAATTGATGTTCTAAATGGGTTCAGGGGATGATTCCGCAGCTAAAGGTGTAGGTATTAAGCTCTTAGGTGCTTCAGGAAGTATATAGAAGCCCAAAGCTTCTCTGGAAGCTTTAGGAAGTGTGATTCAGACTTTAAAATGACCTAACAAACAACTAAAGACACTATTAATTGTTCGAAACAACGTCTAGAGGTTGTTATAACTTCATCTGGGTAGAATTTGCAATCAAAACTCATCTAACATTCACTGCCACTAGTTTGGGTTCAAAAATAACCTAAACTGGTAGAAATTGAAATCCAATAGAATTATACATCAGAGCACAACCAAACCTCTTTAAAATCATTCACAGACATCTCGGAATCAATTTAGACTTATCAATGCATCAGATTGATTCCAGAATCAAAGAATCAAACTCAGGTTTGACTGTTAAGCTCAAATTTTGACTTTCTCATTTAAACCTTTTCTAAGGGAATTAAAACCTTAAATGACATCTTCCCAATCCTAGAAACATGCTGAAACCCTAAAATAGGAGTTTCATCTAATGATTCTAGGGTTTCAGGCTTTTTGCCTGAACTTCTAAAGTGGTTTGTTCGTCAGAACAACCTAGAGGTTGTTACACTAATTTAAGCACAGGAATGAGTTCAGTGCATTGCACTGAAGCTTCTAGACCTATTAATTGCATCTCAAACCTATCTGTCAGACTTCTCCAACTCTGCCAGAGTTGGAGAAGATGAAGACCTAACTCAAGCTCTAGTAATCAAAATCTCAAATAAAATACATCAGAACAATCAGTGAACATCAAATCATCGATCTGGAGCTTGTCACTATGTTCCACAGGCTGAAGATCAGTTTTGACTTGCTAGAGCTCGCTGGAGCTCCGGTGAGTCCAGAAAAAGTGAATTTGTGATACAGAATGAGAACTTGTGCCATTAATGATTTGAAAAGATTCCTGAGGTCAGAAGGAATCTCAGGATCAAGTTAATTTCTTCAATTGATCATTAGAATACAGATTTATCAGTGAATTCAATTTTCAGAGAATTGGAGTTGGTTAATGCTCAAGACCTACTTTCCTATTGAATTGAGTGGAGAAAATGAGTCAACAAATATTTGCGATCATAAATATATAGATAATTAATAATTTCAACTACTCCTGAGCTACCATTGACAGCGTTCTCAAGAGCTTAATTAGAATTGGGCATTTAAGTTATATGTGGTTGTTAATCGAATTAAAGTGAGGTTTAGGATCCTTTAGTGATGAAAAGTTGATGGAGGATCCAATGAAGGTGGAATTAGGTCAACTACTGCTGCCATAGACAGCAGAAGTAGTCGATGGAAGTTGAAGTGATTTAGGTGAATTAGTGATCAAATTAGTAATTAATGATGTAGAAATGATCGTGGAAGATAGAAGAAGATGACCAATGACTTAAAAAGACGTAATTAATGCTCCTGACAAGCTCAAGGAGCTCGGTAGAGTCGAGGAAGATGAAATCTAAATCTAACATAACAACTATCTAACCTACCTAACTAACTAACTAAACTAACCTACTCCTACTCCTACTCCTAGTCTACTGTTACCTGGATGAAGGGGTTAGAGGATCTCCGTCTATGGCTCATGACAGAGGAGGAAATCAGAGGGTTGTTGAAAGATCTCCGGCGGTGGTTGTGAGATGAAGTAGAGGAGAGCTCCTTAGTCAACGCTTGTCAGAAGATGCGGCTGACTTTGACAGAGTTCTAGAGCTGATAAAAATGGATGGAGGAAGTCGGATGAAGTGGTGGAAGTTTGTCGGAGTTGCGGAGTGAATAGCCTATTGGGTCAGCTCAGTGAAGAAGAGGGAAGGGGGCCAACTTACTAGAAATCAGGGGTGTCAAGGGGTGTTTATAGTCAACGACGACTAAGAAGGAGGTGGAATCTGGATGCATTTGTGGCTAGGAGGAGGATAACCACCAGTGTCTTCTCCGATGCTGGTGAAGTTATCTCCAACCCTAAATTAGGATATTGGTGTCATCCAGACCGATGGATGAAAATGGGATGGTGAGAGCAAGCTCCAGGAGCTTGGAGAAGAAGAGATGACGTCGGATTAGCGGTGATTAAGCGGTGGTTGCACCTTCAGTCATCAGCCACTCAGTTGGGTGAAGAAGAGAAGAAGAAGAAATCCAAGGACCCATTTGCAGTGAAGCTTAAGGACCTAAGTGGAAGATGAGGACCTGATTAGAATAAAATGTAAGGACTAAATGTAAACTCAAGTTTTCAAGGTTTATTTTAATTTAAATCTTTCTCAACTTTTTATATAAGATTGTAACTAAGACAATTATTATATTTAGACCTTGAATTTACATTTTTGACCTTTTTGGACTAATTTATTTAATTTAGTAATGCTAGTTAAGTTATTACATACTTAGGTATATATTATGCTTAAGTTGGTTAACACATTAATTAGATAAATGGTTGATAATATTTCGAGTCCAATTATTAATTAGATTATTAATAATATTAATTAGATGATAATATAGCATTTTTAACTTATTTTAAGGTCCTTTACTATTTATCCCTTATTTAATAATTAACCCATATATTCACATATTCTTAGCTAATTAACTAGGAAGACTAGTTAATTAGGGGTAGTTAGAGACCATGATGAGCTTCTCATCATACCACCAAGCCAAAGTTTTGCTAGTCCCTAGCAAAATTAACTAAGAATATGATGATTTAAAGCACTTGGGTTTAAATTAATATAAATAAAAATCAAGTACAGGAAAGCTTAGGTCAGAAAATTTTTTAGATTCAATATAAATAACTAATATACAGAGCATTCTATGAAAATTTTCTTACTTAGACTCATACTCAAAACATTTTCAAAACACACTTTATTAGAAACAGTGTTATTAACAAGAATTTTATCAAAAATTAGAATCTCAAAAATCTCTTATTCTTTGTAACCATTCTTAACCCAAACTTAGAATACAAAGTGTTTTAAGAAAACAAAACCTAAGAGTTGGAAATTAAATTTTAACTCAATAGAGTTAAGCTAATCCTTTGTTTAAATATTTGATTTTTATCAATATAAGTTTAAGAAAATTAACCAGATATTCATCATTAATCAAATTTAGAGTAGTAAAAATCTAATCTACTAGCTTATAGCACTAAGGACAACTTCTAGACCTAGGATTTTGTCAATTCTTCTCCTTTAGGTCTCAACTGTAAATCCTCAAAACTCGATTTCCTAGGCTTCATTGCCCAATACCAAGGTTCAATAGCTATGATTTTAAAACATCTGTGCTTTGTGAAGAGAGTTGTCCTAAAGGAATCCAAAGTTGCAAAAATCCATATCTTAAAACATCAATTTCCAATCCAGATTATTCCAATTCAAGCCTTTGGCTTGGCCTTACTCAAGTTTGGTTGCTTTCTCCTCACCAATTTTCTATCCTGAGGTCAACACTTTTTGTGTATATCTCCTCAGTGGACCACTAGGTCTCTTATTCCTAATTTTTTTATCTGCATATTTTTTTTCAATTTTTTCTATAGGTTAGAACACCCATATGTAGCGAGGTGTTCTTTCATTTAATGGAAGGAAGGGTAGCATCCATTTATACTGAGATACTTTATTTTTATGGAAAAACTACATAACTACCCATTTGTAACAAGGCACTTAATTGCAGGGTGTTTTATTTTTTATTTTTATTTTTCTCCCCCTTCTCATTTTTCTTACTAACCTTATTCTCCAAATCCTTTTTCTAGGTGAGTGGCACATCCTTCACCCTTTCAAGAACCACCCCATGGAAATCCTTGGATTAAAGAGGATTCAGAATCGATCTCTCAACCTCTATGTTTTCACGGTCTCAGATGCCAACAAGACAATTCTATGTGCGTGAATTTAGATGTTTAGGTTACTTAGCTCTCAAACCAGAGCTTGGACAACAAAGCCCTTCACTCTCAGGTTCTTTAAATTTTTCGTTTCCTCCTATAGGATCTGTCAAGACAAAAATTACCAAGTCTAGTCAAATGTCTACAGCCTGAAAGACTTGTAAACTAAAATTCTACTAACTCTCTACTTAATTAACTCTGAATATCTAGCCTTTTTACTTAACTTTATGATAAAATCAATTATTCAAAAAGAAAAAGGATTACCTAATCTAATTGATTAAAAAGTTACAATTTAATTCCAAAACTTAAGTTTAAAACTTAATACACCTTAGCTTCTTAATTTCAGGGTAAGAATAGAAAAACAAAGCTTATAAGATTAAAGATTCTAATTCAAATAAAATCTTGTTTTAAACATTTTGAAAACAAAAGTGTATTTTTACAAAATGTTATGTAAAAATCTAAATAAGAATTTAATACTCTTAAATATACTGTATATGTATTCTTAATATATATTTTTTAGTTTCTGACCTAAAAGAAAAATTAAGCTCTTAAATAAAGATATAAATATATATATATTTCTTCTTTATTCTAGATGAATATACCCCTTTTATTATTTTCTAATTTTTCAATTTCAAAATTTTTGTATTTATATATTTTCGTTTCTATGTTTATAAAATTTTTCAATTTTTATGAATTTTAAAAAAAAAATTCAAATTTTTATGAAATTTTTATTTTGAAATTTTTATAATTTTTGGTATTTCTATTTTTTTAAAATTTCATGGGTATTTAATTTTTATGTGTTTTTTTTAATCTTTTATTTACACATACACTTAACATGAAAATTTCACTTCATAACCCCCAAGCCAAGATTTTACAATGTCTTCATTGTAAGAAGGGTGAAAAGATATTACACTTCATTTAGTATAGGGTGATGGAAGGAGTCAGATAGAGGAAATCACAGATCTCTATGCGGACGATTTCAAGTTTGGCCAAAGGTTAGAGTTGTTAGTCAGACTAAATGAACGTAATCAATATAAGATGAAGTGAAAAATCAGAAAAGTGTATAGGAAATAAAAATGTAGAAAGCAGGAAATAGAAATATACAAAATGTATGGATAGTGCTAAACCCTAGTGGAGTGTGTAACATTCTCCAACAAGACCCAAAGGATGTGATTCCAAGAAAGGTTTTAAACGTTGACCATTAACTTTGAAGGGTTGATCCTTGTTAGGTTCAGTGATTTCGACAGCTCTGTTGTCGAATACTCTAACAACAATAAATGGCCCTTGCCATTTAGATCTAAGTTTCCCAGGGAAGAGCTTCAAACGGGCATCAAAAAGCAACACCTTCTGACCAGGTGTAAAAGATTTGCGGGAAATATATCTATCATGGAAGGCTTTAAGTTTTTCCTTATACAGCTTTGAACTCCCGTAGGAATCATGACGTAATTCCGCAAGTTCGCTAAGCTGCAACCTACGATGTTCACCAGCTTCCATGAGGTCTAAATTACAGGCTTTAATTGCCCAATAGGCCTTTTGGTCAATTTCTATGGGAAGATGACAGGGTTTCCCGTAAATAAGTCTGTATGGTGACATACCTTTTGCTGTTTTGTTGGAAGTCCTATAAGCCCACAAAGCCTCATCTAAACGGGAAGACCAATCCTTCATATCGGGTTAGATTATCATTTAAAGGATCTTTTCGATCTCCTGATTAGAGACCTCAGTTTGCCCATTAGTCTGGGGATGATAAGGTGTAGAAATACAATGTGTAACCCCATATTTTCTAAGTAAAGTTTTAAACTGGGCATTACTAAAATGGGAACCGCCGTTAGAAATAATGGCACAAGGTACACTAAAACGAGCGATAATATGACTCTATATAAAAGGAATGACAACTCGATAATCATTTGTGTGTGTAGGTATGGCTTCAATCCAACGGGAAACATAATCAATAGCAAGTAAAATGTATTGGAAGCCAAAAGAGGATGGAAATGGACCCATAAAGTCTATGCCCCAAATATCAAAGATTTCATAGACCATAATCTGGTTTAGAGGCATCATGTCTTTTCGTGACATGCCACCAAGAGTTTGGTAATGACTACATGCCTTACAATAAGTCTGTGAATCAGTGAATAACGTGGGCCAATAAAACCCGCATTGCAAAACTTTTGCAGCGATCTTTCGACCAGAAAAATGACCACCACAGGCTTGGTCATTAAAAAAAGATAGGATAGAATCAATCTCAGAAGAAGTGACACAACGCTTGATGATTTGATCATTACAGAGTCGAAAAAGATATGGATCTTCCCAGACATAGTATTTGGCTTTTGCTTTGAGTCGTGATTTGCGATTCCCGTCCTGGTCTGGCAGGAATTGATGTGTAACCAAATAATTAACAATATCTACATACCAAGGAAGATCTAAGGATATAGTCAACAGATGTTCATCAGGAAAGTGTTCAATAATTGGAGGAGATGATTCAATAGTATCAGAAGGAAGGCGGGAAAGATGATTGGCAACAACATTTTGTCGACTCACCTTCCCACGAATTTCTAGGTCAAATTCTTGCAAAAGAAAGATCCATCTGATCAGCCTAGGTTTCGTGTTTTTTTGGATAGAAGGTGTCGGATAGCTAAGTGATCAAAGTACACAATGATTTGAGATAGAGTATATAAGATCTGAACTTTTCTAATCCAAATACTATTGCTAGTAATTCCTTCTCTGTAAGTATGTAATTCCTTTGTGTCTCATTCAAAGTTTTACTAGAATAGTAAATTACTATCGAATTCTTCTCAATTTTTTATTCCAAAATAGCCCCTATTGCATATTCTAATGCATCGCACATGATTTCAAATGGTAAATCCCAATTAGGTGGTTGCAAGATCGGATCCTGTGTAACTCTGTCTCTCAACATTTCAAATGCTGAAATAAACTCCTCACTCATCTCAAAAGTAGCATCCTTTATGAGTGGTCAGGCAACTTTTGAAAAATCAAGTATAAATCTCCTATAAAATCCCGCATGCCTGAGAAATGATCTAATGCCTTTGATCGAGTAATTGATCTTAGCTCGATCTACTTGGATACCTCGCTCAGACACGAGGTGGCCAAGTACGATGCCCTCTAGAATCATAAAATGACTCTTCTCCCAACTGGGGACAAGGTTTACTTCAATACACCTCTTAAGAACCTTCGACAAATTATCCAGACAAATATCAAATGTTTCCCCGAAGACTGAAAAATCATCCATAAAATCCTCCATATATTCACCCACCATTTCGGTAAAAATGGTTAACATGTAACGCTGAAAAGTCTCGAGTGCATTGCATAGCCCAAATGGCATTCTTTGGAGAGCAAAGGTTCCGAAGGGGTAGGTGAAAGTCATTTTCTCTTGATCTTCGGGATAAATTACTACTTGATTATATCTGGAGTAACCATCTAAAAAATAGAAGAACCTATTACCAGCTAATCTCTCAAGGATTTGATCAATGAATGGCAAAGGAAAATGGTCCTTTTTTGTAACAATATTCATCTTACAATAATCAATACAAACTCTCCATGAATTCTCAATTCATGTGGGAATGGTTTCTCCAGATTCAGTCTTGATTACGGTGAGTCCTACCTTTTTAGGTACCACTTGAATTGGACTCACCCAAGGGCTATCAGATATAAGATAGATAATGTCAGCATCAATCCACTTGATTATTTCTTTCTTAACAACCTCTTTTAAATTCGGATTTAGACGTCTTTGAGCTTCTCTTGAAGGTCGTGCAACATCTTCAATATAGATGCGATGAGTACAAAAATTGGGGCTAATCACGATGAGATCATGTAGAGTCCACCCAATTTCCTTCTTGTGATCTCGAGGAACCTTGATCAATTTGGATTCTTGTGATTTAGAAAGATGAGAGTTAATGATTACAGGATATGTTTGATCAGATTCGAGATAGACATATTTAAGATTATCAGGCAATGGTTTCAATTCTAGTACAGGAGTAGAATCAACAACAAGATTTGGGGCGGGATTTTTGATTGTGAGAAGTGAGTTAGATGATTCATAAGATTCAGATTCAGGATTAAGTAAAGATTCTAGCAAAAGGATTTTGTTGCTTTGAGGGTATGGGATATCAAAAGGTGTGATCTCTAGGTCAAAGGAACTAATGTCCTCCTCAAAAGTTGTAATAGATTTGATTTCCTCAATCCATTCACAATCCAATCCACAAGAAGCTCTAAATATATCTAACTTAATTGTCTTCTCCCCAAATTTCAATTCAATCTTTCCAGATTCACAATCAATGTTGGCCTTTGCAGTAGCCAAAAAGGGTCTCCCTAAGATGATTGGGGTATGACTAATGTATTCGGGTACTTCCATATCATGGACAATAAAATCAACTGGGAAGTAAAAATCTCAAACTCTTACAATTACATCCTCCAACATTCCTTTAGGTGACTTAATAGATCTATCGGCTAATTGTAAAGTCACATTGGTAGACTTAAGGCTTTCTATTTTGAAATGTTTTACCAAAGATAAAGGAATGAGGTTAATAGATGCTCTTAAATCTAGGAGGACTCTATCAAAACACTAAACCCCAATTATACAAGAAATAAATGGAGATCCTGGGTCTTTCTTTTTTAAAGGAAGTGTACTTGAAATTATAGAGCTCACATGCTCTGAAAGTATCACAGTGCTTCCTTTCTTCAACTTACGCTTAGGAGTACACAACTCCTTAAGAAATCTCACGTAAGTTGGAATGCGTTTGATAGCATCTAGGAGTGGGATATTAATGTGTACCTATTCAAAAATTTTAATTAAATCTTCATCTAATGTAACAAGTTGTTTTCATTTCCTAGTCATCTTCAAAGCTTCAGGAAATGGGGTGTGGATTTCCTGTTCTACTGAGGTATTTACTGGATCTCGCAAATTAATGGGAATTGCAGGATTGGGTTCTGCACCTCTTTCAGGTGTAGAAACAAGGGTCTTTCTAGATGTACTTGGGTCATGGGATTTGTTCCTTGGATAAACTGGATCCCTAGTGGAAGTTCCACGGTGGGTTGTAACAGAGTTAATACCCGCATGAGAAGAGGAAGCTAATGAAGAAGAAGATGCTTGTTGATTTTGGAAAGATGAATTAGAGATTAAAGGTTGAAATGATTGTTGTTGATTAAGATACTCAAAATTATGATTAATAGAGGGTTGATTCAGATTTTGGTTCAGATTTAGATTCAAGGGTAATTGATTAAGGAGATAGGCATGTCCCTGATTCGGATTTTGCACTCTCAGGTGTTGTCTCTACTGGATATTCCTAGGATTTGGAATTGGTTGGGATGGAAGGCCCCTAGCTGGCGAGATTCAGCTAACTACATGATTTGGCCCCTAAGGTCAGCCAACTCTACCAAACATTTTCGTTGGACTTCAGCAAGAGCCTTAGCATTTTGTCGCTAGCTCTCAGTCATAGCTCTCAAAATCTGGTCTAGCTGTGAATCTCTATTTGGCCCTATGGGGTTTTGTAAACCCGCATAAAATGGCCTCGCATTATGTTGCTGAAATGACAATGTAGGCTAGTTTTTCCTGGTCTAAGTTAGATATGATGGTCCTTGTGAATGGTCAGACTAAGAGAAATTGGGGTGATTATGCCATCCAAGATTATAGGAATTGGATATGGGTTTGATCTTGGTGTGTATCTCTCAATGGTGTTTAAATCTAAAGGATAGGGCATGTTTTCCACAAAAACAGGAGATGGGGAAAAAGGTGGGAAAGATTGTGGGACAAAGGTCTCTCCTTGGGTCGGTGCAAGAGTAGATAGAAAACCAAGGAAGATGGATCTCTAGAATCCAGATTATTCACAAATTCCCTCCCCGTGGGAATTTACGAAACAGGTGAAAGCGTGGGATTTTGCGTAGCAAGTAGAGGTGTAAGAGTTTTCATCATATTTCGGACCTTGTCGAGATGCTTTGCTACGATGTCGACTTTGTCCAGTTTCTCTGCAATAATTTCCAAATCTTTTGAACTGGATGGATTACCAATCTCGTGAATGCCCTTATGCTGATTTTGATGAGTCATATTCATGGCCCCAGTAAATTGTGACGTAGATATATTATTGATCAAGTTTTCCGCCATCCCTTCAAATAATTCTGAAGCAGATTCTGCATCGCAATTTAGAAAATTCCATCCACAGGAGGCATTGACTAGATTGCGAATGCCCTCTTGCAAACCATAGTAAAAGATACGCATTAGTTGCCAATGAGGGATGTCATGATGTGGGCATTTCCTTTGTAATTCATGAAAGCGTTCCCATGCCTCATGAATTAATTCTCCTTGATTTCCTTTTTGAAACAAGTGAGGATTGCTATCATGAACCGATAGCAATCCGGAGGGAAGTATATTTCTATTCAAAAAAGTAGTTCTCCTTTATTTTGATTAAATGTTGTGATTGCTCGCCTTAAAGCATTTGTTAAACCAATAGGAAAGAATTTCTTCAAAAATGCATATTTGAGTTTAGCCCAAGTTGAGATTGGTGTTCCTATAGTTCTATACCAATAAGCTACATTATCTTTAAGGCTAAAAGAGAACATTTTCATAAGTAGGATTTCCCTATTTTGATTTTCAGGTCCAAGAGTTTGTGATAGATTCCTAAGATCTTCAATATGTTGGAATGGATCCTCGGATGCAAATCCGTGAAAATGAGGGATTAAACCTGTAATGTTTGGCTTTAAATCGGGATCATTCTCACTAATAGGAATCCTAACATTAGGCTCTACTTGTGCATTAGTTGGATTATTGTAGTCTCTGAGTAGAGGCCTTGGACGAGGGATCGGTAAATCAGGAAGATCAAAACTTGCCTCAGGTTGAGGTGGAGGACGGATTTGAAGATTCTATAGATTATTCAAGGCCATTGTTAAAAGATTAATTTGTCAATTTTGTTCAAGCATCCTAAGATTCTGGTTCAGGAGTGCCTCATGAACATCAAAAGGCAGCATCTCCCCCTGACCAGAAGAAGAAGGGATCTCGGGATTCTGATTTTGCAATTGTTCCATATGAATAGATGAATCAGTCGAGAATATAAGTGGCCGCTTATCTACAACCGGCCTAGGATCAACTGTCAAAGGAGTTAGAAGAGACAAATGAAATGATCACCTCCTGTCCATAAAACGAAAAGAATGTGCAAACGCACACTCACACCACCAGAAAATAGCGGCACAAAAACCCGCAAAACAACGCGAAAAACGTAGGTTTTTATCTTCTTTCAAAGGAAAGAAGAGATTTCTAGAATATGCAAAAATACTTTGGATGCAAACAAGTATAGTAACAGTATCAAAATACGCATCCTAAACCCGCGTCTATGCAAGTGCATATCCTTAAAGCTCAAAAGTCTAAGGTTTAGGATCAAGACCGCTCACTACTGGCTCTCTGAGGCTTTAGTAGTGAGATAGACTTGTTGATCTTCAACCAAAGCCCTAAGAGGTGCAAAGAGGAGAGATAGAAAATTAAGACTCGTGTGACTCTAGTGATCGCGCTGTGTGCGAGATAGCATGCAACAGACGATTACAATAAAACCTGCATGCATTCTGCAAACAAAATTTAGTCATAATTTTTATTTTCCTCTTTTTTAATTAATCTTTTCAAAAATATGATAGAAAGAACTAAAGTTACCACTTTTTAAATATGTTCAAAGAATATATGCGGTCTTGTTATAATTTTCAGGACAAGGATCTACGCAATTTTTCTTTTCGCGAGTTTTCCCGCTGATGCGAGAAAAATAGTAGAAATTTCCCGAGTCAGATCAAAAAATACTAGCAGATAAAATGCACTCCTAAGATGTATGCCTATATCATGCTGCTGTAAGTCAGAAAGGATGTATTTTTGTATTTTTTAAATTTTTATCTCAATGCAACAATTCAAACTAACTAGAGACTAAGAAAAGAAATACTTACAATGGTATTGGAAAATAGAAGTATGAAAACCCGCCTTCTTCCTGAGATTACCCGCAAAGGTAAACCTAAAAAGAACACAGAAAACAAAGCAAAAACAAAACTAATTAAAACAAAACACTAAAAATAGTAAAATTTACAGTTACCTCCTATGGCATAAGGGAATATTTTGATGAATTAAAATATTACCTCCCTAGCAACGATGCCATTAAAATGATGGGTTCTCTCTCAACACAATTAATTAAGTTAATTTTGCTTAATTATGTGCAGAAGAAAGTAACTTAGGTTAACTTGAATTTGTGTCAGTTGAGTAGTATAGGGTCAAGTTAACCTAACATTTTAGATTTTATTTCTTTTAACTGGTTGAGTCTAGGTCATCCACTAGAAGGTATATAGCTTATTCAGAATTCACCAAAGTCTAAGCTAATCATAGGAGGTATAATTAAGTTAATTTTAGCAACATGAATTTTGCGTAATGATTTTAAATTTAAGAAATATGCAAAATTCCATAAGAAAACATATTTACGCAAATGATCTACTTTAATAACAAGTAAACATGCTAATTTTCTATTTATTTCAAAATATTAAAGCAATATAAAGTTTTTCTAATTAAAATGTGCCTTATTACAACATTAAAAGCACAAAAAGAATTAAAAATAATACAAGAAATTAAAACCATTTCTTTTCTTTTTATCTTCAGCCTCTCTCTCTTTTTCTTCTTCTTCTTTTACCTTTTCTCTTTCTTTCTTCTCTCTTTCTCTTTGACTTATCTTTTAATCTTTCCTTAATCCATTCCTTTTCTCTTTATTCTTTCTCTTATTTTCTTGAGCTCTTCTCTTCTTTCTTTCTTCTTCTCTTTCTTTCTTTCACTCTTTTCTACCTTGTCTCTTAATGCCTATTCAGCCTTCTCTCCTTTCATTCTACGAACTCTTCCTGTCTTCCTTCTCCTTTCTCTCACCTTTCCTTTGCTCCTTCTTTTGCTTTTACCTTAACCGTTCCTTAGCAACCTTCAGCACTTAGACTTATGAGCCTTTCAAGCCTTCAGTACTTAGCCTTTTTGAATCGAACTAGGTTTTCTTCTCTTCAACCAAAAATTAGGTTATTTATTGGCGACTTGGACGTCGAGTACTGGTCTCTAGTCCCTATTTTGAGATTCAAGCCTTGATCTTGGATCTCTAGCTCCCTAGACCTAATCCCAACCCCATAGGAACCTAAATAAAGGTGTCCTAACCCTAGTACATCACCGCTAGACCTACCTAAAAACCAAATTAGGTCCTCACCAAATCCAATTGACTTAGATCGAAGTCAATTACCTTCACCTAATTCAATTGGACTCATTGAGTCCAAGTGAGCTTAGATCTCAACCCACACAAGTTCAATTGGACGTAGTGAGAGTCCAATTGACCTAAACCCAACCTAATTGAGTTATTTCACTCTCAATTAGGTTCACACTCAACCAATTAAACTTAGGTTAAGTTTAATTGCATTTTCCCCTTAGCAATTAGTGTTTGTAAACCTAATTCAAGACATACACCTACCTAAACCCCTTAGGACCTAACCTAGACAACCTAACCACATAGCACATGACCACACACACACCCATTCATGCACACACACTTCTCTAGAGTTCTCTAGAACTCTCTTGAAGTGGCGCCACCTCTTGGTTGCCAAATTTAGCAACCAAGAGGCATTCAAAATGAGATCCACAATTTTTGGATCTCATAACCATATGGCTGGCCACTCTTGGACTCTCTATAGAGAGTTCCACACCTCTCTAGATAGAAGCCCTTGAGTCTATAAAAAGACCCAATGGGTGGCCAATTGCACCATTCACATTCTTGGCACCCACTCACTTCATTGGTTCCATTCACTCCCACCTCCACTTAGGCTTGCCACCCCATCACCAGGAGTTCACTACCACCATGAAGGACACCATGTCGGGATGCTGGATCACTCCTCTCTCTCTCCGAAGGCCGGCCTAAGCTCCATTGGCCACCCCTCATTCTCCTCCTGTCCACCGCAAGGCCATCAGGGACCACCCCCGATTGCCCTTTTGTTTTGCTAGATCTAGATTAGTAGTTTATGCTCTTCATAGTTTTACTGCATTTTATTACTGCTTAGTAGCGTAATTCTAATTCTCCCCCAATAATGCATCAAAAATCCCCTTGTAGATTCTTGTATGCAATCATTTTCTGATAGCTAGATTTACCTTTCTAAGCATTTATGTACAAGCTTTCCTCTACAATTCTTGTTGCAAACAACTCTCCAATGGAATGAATGAAAATGCATTTATATATATATATATATATGTTTGAAATCACCATGATCTTAATAATTGCCATTCTTTTTGCGTGATTCAAGTTGCCTGTTTTCAATTGTTTATCTATTTTGCAACAAGCATGTCGTTCCCTGAAGATATAGAAAATCTAACAATAGACGCATTTTTTGTAAATAGTCACCACCTCACTAGAATCGTGCACACAGAAAGTCACACGTTCACCTTTGTGATTTATATAACACATGCACACGTAATCAGAGTTCATAATAGAAGTGGTGAATTCTTAATTAGGAGATTGGAAACTGGCGTGTGGTTTTAAACAATGTAGAGAGATATAAGATCGAATTCTAAAGTAGAACAAATGCCTCTTAGAGATGAACGACCAGGACTCAAGTCTCATAATTTTTACCAACTTATTTTTTGACGAACATTTTTGTGCAACTATACTACGATTTTGACGACTTTCAAAATGCGCGAAAACAGGTTTTGTCAAATGACGTCGTTGCTGGGGAGGCAACGTCATTTTTCTTGAGTTCGATCTTTTAATCAATCACTAATAAATTTGCCACTACTTTATTTTTTTGATGTGCAGGACAACACGGAAAAAGAATGGGATTTGCACACACAATTAGCATGGACAAGAAATCAGGTGCACATCACATTCTCTTAGATTAGGCTTTTTTTCTGAACCTTTAGACTAGATCTACTTCCCGCAATCTCTTTTGAAAAATATATATATATTTTACTCATTTTCGTGAAAAATAAAAAAATCTACAAAAAAAATTTGAAAAAAAATCTAGATTAGGTTTCCTTTTGAATCTTAGGTTAGTTTTAAAAAGCAAAAAAAAAGGAGATATTTTCTTTGAATCCTTTGAAAAAATTCTTTTTGAAAAAAAAAACATGCAAAAGTTTTAAAGAAAAAAAAATTTTTGGTGGAAGGCTTAGATTTCAAACTCAAACCTCTTTAAAAAGCTTTTCCACCATCTTCTGATTCTCGGTCAGATTTTAGGTCTAATTCAAAAATTCAACTACCAAAAAATTAGTAAGCAAAAAATTCTGAAATTCTCGCTAAGGCTTCATTTGCAAACCATCTTTCAAACGCCATCATTATTTTGAAAAAATTTCAAGTATATAATTTTTAAGAATTTACGAAGTGCACAAGGGTCAGACGACCCAGATTCAAGAATTTTCAAATTTCAAAAAGCAATTCCAAGCAATCTGTGAATCTGTTTTGACTAAAAATGGTGGGGTTTGAAAGCTGATCTAATTGGCTTCATTTTCCATATCTTTCTTGAATTTTTTATGAATAATTAACACTATTTCAAAGCAAAAAATAGACCAAGGGTCAAAATTCGAAATCTGACCTTCTAACATTCAAAAATCCCTAAAAATTTGGTTGAAATAGAAAAAGTTCCAAAAAAATATTCTATGAAAAGCTAATTGAAAAAGGATTCTACTCGCAAAATTTCAAGTTAATTGGATTCCAATTATTTCCAGAGGATGAACATTACTTTTGTGGTCTGTTGAAAAAGAACAAACCCTAGAGGTGCATGAACCTTAGGTTGAATCTTTAGGGTTACAACTTAGAGACCACACTTGGACTAACCTAGACTTAGTCAAGTCTAGTGCTTAGCCGGTGAGCTTGGTCACCTTGTGGGCCACTTACCATTAACCCTACTGGAGAAAATGGGTTAAAATTAATTTTAAAACACGAAATCAACTCGAATTCGTTGTCATACTACTGTGTGTTTTTAACCTCTCTTGCCAAACCTGGTGACTAAGTCTGTGGGGCAGTGTCAAACGACTACGGCTCGAGGGTTAACGGAACCAGAGGCGTAAGCCAAAGGAAGAACCTTTCCCTTAGTCCCCTAGTAACTAGATTGGCTGGGTTAACTTGAGAGGCGAGAATCACTTTCAGTCGGTTGAATGACAAATTTTTCATCAGGAATTCGAACTTCTAACGAAAAATTTGGTCACCTGATCCATAAGAACCATTTGATTAACAGGGCCTTAGCCTTTTCCTGCTTGGCTACACCAACCTAGGGGTTCGGTGGTGTATGCAAGGAAGGAGGTCACTTAGACCTCACTTGGTTGTACCTTGGGAGCCATTCCCAAGGAGGCGAGTCACCTCACCCGAACCATCTTCTCCCCCCACTTCAGCTACTCCCAGAGCCACCATGGCAAATCCTGGACCTGGACCTAGACCAGGTTAGGATATCGAGAATCTGGACCCGATAGCTCGTCTGGATGCTCGGGTAGTTGAATCCGAGGAGTGGCATCAGCAGAGCATGGATCGCATCTTGACGGCACCCACCGTGAGGAGAACAATTGCAAGATTTCTACGACCTTGTCGCATAAATCGTTGCACCCTAGTCAAAATTCCCACAGGCGGAGACGTGTTTGAGCTCAAGCCCAATGTGATTAGGTTGATCAGCACTCATTTCTACGGAAACTCAAGCGAAGATCCATTCCAGCACCTTGAGTACTTGAGTCAACTCAATGAAATGATTCGATCCAGGAATATCGATCTAATGAAGCTTTTCCCATTCTCTCTGAGGGACAAAGCTTCATACTGGTTCAAGACTATTGGGAAGCCAATTGGAAACTGGTTGGAATTACGACGTGAATTCCTGCAAAAGTTCTTCCCAATCAGTCGGACAAACTCAATGCAGTGTGCAATCACAACTTTCTCCCAAGGAGCTAGGGAGAAGTTACATGAATCTTGCGATAGATTTTACGACCTTCTCCGGAAATGCCCGCATCATGGTATGCCCAGATGGCACTTAGCTTAGATTTTCTACCATGGGCTGGATGACACACATCGGTATCTGGCCGATGCATCTAGTGGCGGGAATTTCCTTGCAAAAGACGAGAACAATGTATTTGAGCTGTTCGAATCATTAGAGGAGAACGGTATCTGGCACTTTACGACCAGGGTTATGCACCACCTGCAGATTATAATGCGTATCCCCTTGATGGATATATGTCTCAGACTTCAACCTACGAGGACGTCAGCGCTATCCAAGGATACGAGCGTAATAACCCATATTCAAAGAAGTATAACCTTGGTTGGTGCCAGCATCCGAACTTCTCTTGGTCTCGTAATTCATAGATACCACATCAAGACCTACACTACCAGACCAGGCAATACGGGAATGCGCAAAACACGTACCCTAGGCAGCAGCCATTCCCATCTCAGCAGCAGCAACCCCGCTTTTTATATCGATCACTGCACCAAGCTGCCAACCACCCTCCAAAGAGGGCTGACCCTTTGGAGGCACTGATAGAGGAGCTGCAAGAATCAATGAGGAAATCAACACAAGATAGCTTGTAGATTATGAAGGTGATGGCTGATTAGATATAGACCATACAGAACACGCAAAACTAGCTATTGCAGGAGCATAGGACTCAGGGAGCCTTGCCCTCCTAACCCGTCCCAAACCCTCGATATGTGCAGAACCAGGGTGCCCCACCTAGGTTTCAGGCACCACAGGAATAGGTACACGCCATACTATAGGCGCCTCCTGCACCACTCGGTTACGTGCAAGGCCAGTCGCCTTTATAGAACCCCGCGTATTTTGCCCCTTCCGCTCCCCCACCACCTCATGGACAGCAAGCCGATGCACATGCTGCCTCTTTGAGGAGTGGATGGAAGACATTCGACCCACCACTTATGCAAGTGGGTCCTGATTTTTCCCACGCTTCGCCACAGGCGAGATTGACTCCTTCATCATCTTTGGAGCCACCTGCAGTAGATAAGGGTAAGGGGCCACTTAACCCTGAGATTCCCGTCCCTTTTCCTGAGGCTCTGACATGAAATGTAGTACGGAAAAAGGACACACGGAATTTCGACGACCTAAAATCAATGTTCAAGGAAGTACATATTCAGGTCCCCCTCCTCAAGGCAATTGATCACATTCCCGTTGTCGCTAGGTTCTTCAAGGACTATTGTACCCCGAAGCGACAGCCGAGAATTGGACGACAGGCGGTACTGTCGAAAGAGGCTAGCGCCGTGATTCTAGCCAACCCACCGCCGAAGAAGAAAGACCCTGGTACCCCACTCATATCCTACTTCTTCCAGGATTCTCCATTTGATCGGGCCCTTCTAGATTTGGGTTCGTCCATCAAACTAACTCCTACTGCTGTATTTGATCGATTTCGATTTGGGGAATTGAAGCCCACCTCGGTCATGATTCAACTGGCTAACAGATCAGTCAAAGCACAGAGGGGGGTGGTTGAGAACGTGATCATGAAAGTCCACGGGTTTTGCTTTCCCACAGATTTTTTTGTTCTTGATATGGAAGTTCCTCCTAATCTCCGAGATGCACCAATTATTTTTGGTCGCCCATTTCTAGCGACAGCCCAAGCAAACATTGATTGTGCATCCAGGTGTATGGAGATAGCCCTAGGTAATGAGAGACTTAGACTTGACATATTCAGGGCAGCAAAGAACTTCGACTATGATCGAATAGAGGAGGATGGTGAAGATGAAGATTCAACATACTATGGTAACATTGGGCTCCTCGGTGATGACAAAATGTCTCATTCGTCTACACTATCAGGGTTCTTGGACCTCGATCCACATGGGACAGAGACCACTGCACTACACATATCTCCCTGAGGATCTGACTGTTTAGGGTTTGCTTATGACCACAACACCCTTGAATCCAGCTATCTTGATCCATACATTACTAAATCGCCCCTGTCGCTGCAGGAAGACGTGACCACAGCTAACGGGTTTCCCGTTAATGTAGTCACAACCAATTATTCCATAGGTAGCAAATCAGTGGGAATTCACATGCACACGGATCAACAGATTCCCACCCTTGATTCTGCTCCTCCCACTCTCATTTCTGACTCTGACCCACTCGTCATTGAATTGAAGCCCTTACCTGACTCACTCAAGTATGTGTTCTTGGGAAAAAGTGAGACATACCCAGTCATTATCAATGCCCACTTAACCAAAGAACAGGAACATCAATTGATTTCTATGCTTCAAGACCATAGGGCTGCTATCAGGTGGAGTATTGCTGATCTCCCCGGTATTCGCCCATTGTATTGCACTCATCGCATTTACACAAATGAGGGGGTGAATCCTTCGAGACAACCTCAAAGATGGCTTAACCCGAATATGCTAGAGGTTGTTAAGAATGAGATCATCAAATGGCTGGATGCAGGTATTGTATACCCAATCTCAGACAGCCAGTGGGTGAGTCTGATCTAGATAGTGCCCAAGAAAGTAGGACTCACCGTAATAAAGAATGATAAGGGAAAATCCATCCCTACCCGCACTGCAACATCTTGCCGGGTCTGCATCGACTATAGGAAACTAAACATGGCTACTCAGAAGGATCACTTCCTTTTGTCGTTCATTGATCAGATCTTGGAACGGTTAGCCGGACACAGTTTCTTCTGCTTTGTGGATGGATACTCCGAGTATAATCAAGTAGCGATTAGCCCAGAAGATCAAGACAAGGCCACAATCACATGCCCCTTTGGAACATTCGCTTTCAAGTGGATGCCCTTTGGCCTCTGCAACGCACCAACGACATTCCAACACTGTATGATGGTCATCTTCTCTGACATGATTACGGACTATGTGGAGGTATTCATGGATGACTTCTCCATTTTCGGAGATGAATTCGAATCTTGTCTTGATAACCTCACCATGATCCTGAAATGGTGTATTGAGGTAAACCTAGTACTATCCTGGGAGAAAAGTCATTTCATGGTAAGGGAAGGCATAGTACTAGGGCACAGGATCTCCAAAAATGGACTCGAGGTCGACCGAGCTAAATCCGAGATTATTTCCCACTTCCCGCCACCTAGCTCGGTCAAGCAGATCAGATCATTCTTGGGTCACATCGGCTTCTTTCAGAGATTTATATGCGATTTCTCAAAAATCGCATGACCTTTGAAGAATCTCCTAGTTGTCGATGTCCCATTTGAATTTAATACCTCGTGTCTCAACGCCTTCGAGACTTTATGAAGCGCTGTCTCCAACTCCCCGATTCTCCAACCACCTAACTGGTTGCTTGATTTCGAGATGATGTGCGACACTTCTGATTTTGTCATTGGTGCTGTTTTAGGCCAGAGTCGGGAGAAATAACCCTTCGTCATATACTATGCTAGCAAGACGCTACATGAGGCTCACCGCAATTATACTGTCATGGAAAAAGAATTGCTAGCAGTAGTATTCAAGTTGGAAAAATTCAGATCTTACTTATTAGGGTCCAAGGTCATCATCTTCACTGACCACTCTGCCCTCCGACACTTGTTGGCAAAGAAGGATGCCAAACCACAGCTCATTAGATGGATCCTTCTATTGCAGGAATTTGATATCAAAATCTGCGACAAAGTCAAAAATAGAATGTTGTGGCAGATCACCTATCCAGATTGGACCCAGATCACACTCTTTATGCCCTGCCTATCCGTGAGCAATTTCAAGATGAATCTCTTTTGGCAGTTCATTCTGTTGAGTTCCCCTGGTACACGGATTTCGCAAACTACCCTACCGCAGGCAAAGTTCCCGCGAACCTATCCAAGGACTAGAAACTCAAATTCACTGCAGAGGCCAAATACTACCTCTGGGATGACCCACTGCTCTTCTGCATTGGAGTAGATCAGATTTTTTGAAGATGCATCCCAGATTCTGAGATCCCCAGTGTGTTATCTTTCTACCACAATGATGCTTGTGGTGGCCATTTCTAGGGACGGAAAACCGCTGCAAAAATTTTGCAGTCGGGATTTTTCAAGCCAACCATCTTTAGAGATACACATGAATACGCCCAACACTGTAAACGATGCCGGTCGGTCGGTTCTATGACCAGGAGAGACATGATGCCACTCTAGCCCATCATGGTCGTAGAAGTGTTCGATGTCTGGGGCATCGATTTTATGGGCCCTTTTCCAAACTCGCATGGCTTTGAGTACATATTACTAGCCGTCGACTATGTCTCGAAGTGGGTTGTGGCCATCCCGACGAGACAGGTTGACCATTAAACTGTCATTTCTTCGTACGACAGAACATCTTTGTGAGATTCGGAACACCCTGTGCTCTGATTAGCGAAGGGGGAAGCCACTTCATTCACACCCATTTCAGGTCGTTATTAAAGAAATACGAGGTACATCACTGTATAGCCACCCCGTATCACCCGCAGACCAATGGGCAGGCTGAAGTGTCTAACCGTTAGATCAAGCTGATTCTCTAGAAGACGGTTAGACCAGATAGGAAGGATTGGCCCGATAAATTAGTTGATGCACTCTGGGCATATCGGACTACATACAAGGCCCCACTCGGAATGTCACCATATCGCATGGTATATGGCAAGACCTGTCACCTTCCTGTAGAGCTGGAACACCGTGCCTTTTGGGCGATGCGAAAATGTAACCTTGACCTCGATGCAGGAGGTCAAGAACGGAAACTCTAGCTCAGTGAATTAGAAGAGATCTGGTGGGAGGCCTCTGAGAATGCATTAATATACAAGGACAAGACCAAGGCCTTTCATGACCGCCACATCCAGAGGAAAGCATTCATGCCCAACCAGTGAGTCTGGTTGTTTAATTCTCAATTAAAGCTGTTCGTAGGGAAGCTCAAGTTCAAATGGACTGGCCCGTATATTATGATCCATCCATATCCTAATGGTGCAGTCCAAATCAAGGACCCAAAATTTGGGCATATATCCATGGTTAATGGCCAGTGCCTCAAGCCATTTTTGGCCCAGGAACCTCCTCCACTGATGCGAAAATATGCGATTTGTTAATTAGGCAATTTAGTGTCGTTACAACGCATAAATCCACTTTCGCTTTTAAATTTGTAAGACCTAGATAGTGGGGTATCTAGGGTCGTCCAAGGAGGCAATATGTTTGCAAAATTCAATTCTCTTTCCTGGAAATAGAAATCACCTTTCTTTTTGGTCTTTTCAACTATATCATTTTTTTAGGGTTTTGAAATAATGAGAGAAAACACGAGTTGTTGGCGAAAAAGTAAACAACTATGATTACTAAGCTAACACCTAAGTGACAATTAATTCCTCTTCCTAAGCTCACTCTAGTTACGTGGAGGCCTAGAGTAATTAGGGAGAGGGAGTGAAGAGTGCTAGAATCACAGCAATCAAAATGTAACTAAAAGAAATTTCAAAGAAGGCAACTAGATTAATGAGAAAGTGTTTTACAGAAAAACCTAGTAGATGAATGCTTCTACTACTAGAAAATTGCAATAATAAAATAAAACAAAAATCCTCTAGATAGATGGTGAAGAAGAGGGCTTCTTGCTCCAAGCTTGGTAGCTCCCGAGCTTGGAAAGAGTCCTCCAACTCCTTCCTTGCTATGCTCCTCTAAGATGATGTCCTCCAAGGTGGTAGCTACCACCTTTAATTCTCTTCCTCCAAGGGTGGACGTCCACCCTAGGTTCTTTTCCTTTGCCTGGCCGTCCTCCTTGAAGTGGAAAGCTCCTCCTTCTTGGCGTGGCACAAATTGAAGAAAGTGGGGAGAAGAAGGCACCAAAGGGGCTGGTGATGTGCCCCCTTAATCTTCTTCTCTACTCCTTCTTCTTGGCCGTAGGTATAGGTGGATGTAGGTGGAAGTAAACACTAATGGAGGATGATTTTTATGTGGTGATATGGTGGGTTTATATAGAGGTGGAGAGGGGGGTAGTTGGCGTGAATAGGTGGAGGGCTAGGATGGAGTTTGGTGGTGGTTAGAATGATCCTAGGGGTAGGGTTAGTTGGCGCCACCTTAAAGGGTGTTAAGGGAGTGCTCATGGTGGTGTTGGTGGCTTTTGGTGGTGGAGAGACACCACCATTTTGGCGCCAACCTAGGGGCTTCTAGAAGGGGGGTTAGGTGGATGGTGGAGATGGATTTAAGGAGAGGTGTATGGTGGAGATGGAGGGAATTTTGGAGGGAAAATAGGTGGCTTTTGGTAGTGGTGATGGGGTGAAGGGGTGTGATGGTGGTGGCGCCAACTTGGAGTAGGATAGCTAGCTTAGGTGAGCTTAGTTGATGGAGCTAGCTAGGGTTGAATTGAAGGTGGTGGATGGCCAAGGAGTTGGATGCAAGCTAAGCTAAGCTAAGCAAAGATAAGCTAAGCTAGCTTAGCTAGCTATGGAGTAGAGGAGTAGGTAATGTGAGCTAAGGTTTGAAGAGAGGAGCTGAGGAGGAGAAGGCTGGAGCTTGAACTGGAGTTGGCAACTGCTGAAGAGGTTGGCATGGAGCTACTCTAGCTGGCTTAGCTTGCAAGTTCTTTGCTAGCTGCTAAGCCATGCTAAAGTGAGCTGGCTTCTACAATAATAAGCTGAGGTGAGCTGGGTTTGGTGCTCCCGGGGAGGATTAAGCTAGTTGAGGCAGCTAAGGTAGCTTACTCAATTGAGTTGAGCTAGGCTGAGTCCCCGAGAGCTGGACTTGAGCTTCCTAAGCTGGAATGAAGTTATCTTCAGCTGGCTGGAGTTGAGTGGAGCTGGATGTAGCTGGACCTGAGCTGGGGTGAACTCTAGTGAACTCAGCTGAGCTAGCTAGAGCTCCCTGTGGACTAATGGGAGCTGAGATGAGCTAGACTTAGCTAAGTTGAGTTGGATCTGAGCTGACCTGAGCTAGGGTAAGCTAAGATGAGCTCTCTTGAGCTGCCATTCAGTTTAGATGAGCTGAATGGAGCTAGGATGAGCTAACCCTAATTCAGGTGAGCTGAATTCCAGCTATGGTGAGTTGGATCAAGCCGAGTTCCAGCTGGTGAGAGCTTCGCCTTCACCAGTTGCCTTCCTGAGTGCTAGGGTACTAGGGATCTGGCAATCTGTTTATCCCTAACACTCACAAAAATACATTAAAAACACAATAAAAAATGCAATGCATGCCTAACCTAATTTATGCTTAAATGCAGCCCAAAAATCCTTTTGCGTAGTAAAATCCTAAGAGCTAAATTTATTTTAATGCATAAGAATGATGATAAACTGGCGTTTATCATCCACCTAACAAGATTGTCCATCTTATTGAGGACGTGTGATTGAGTGCTCGCCTAGCTGGAGGCGCTAAACTCAGCACATATAGATAGCATATATCCCACATTTCACCATCATTTATACATAACCATTTTTATACATAGCATATTTTTCTTTTAGCATATTTCCTCTTTTGTATATTGCATGCTGACAGGTTGGCAGGTGCTGAACATATAATTTCAAGAGCAATTATAGGTGATTTCTACCCATTCTCTCCCTGCTGCATTTATTTTCTTCTATATTCATGCATGAGGACATGCAAAGACATAGGCATAGGGGGGTAGATACAACAAAACTGAAAAATTTTTATGCCAACATTTAGGAAAACCTTGGAACTACATGTAAAATGTACTTTAGGACCCTAGATAAAAGAACAACCGACTCCACCTCCAATGCTCGCATTGGAGCTAGAAATCGTCCATAACAGCTAATTCCGACTCACCCGCTCACCTCTTGTTCTAAATTTAGGGTCAAGCTGATTGTAACCCGATACGGGAATTTCATGAAGTACAATTATATGAGGTTACTTGTTTATAACATATATACATATTGCATTCATGAATAAGATTATTTTATTCAGAGAATGCATTAGGGATTTTATCCTCTAGTTGATTCCTGTAATCTGGAATCCAGTACAACTTTTCACACACACGTATAATTTGCAATGGATTCACGGTGAAGGCAGATAAACATCTTCAGCCAATCGAGAAGAAGCATTACTTCTTTTCCTGAACCCATGGACAGTGTTTTGGGAGTCAGGTAGATTTTCCTCCAAAAATCCACCAAATAGTGTGAGATGAGAGTAGAGTGTACTGGTGCTCTAAGATTAGTGCAAGGAATCCGAAATCCTAGATAATTAGGTGATGATGCTCAGAGATTAGGCATAGTTTCCTCTCTTGGTTCCTGCATATACTTTTTTGAGTGAATTTTGAGAGCCACCTAATAAGGCAAATATGCCGAGAGCGAGTTTTCATAAAACTACGGTTAAGGTGGATGGTTACGACCATTCTCTACGGAATCCTCAGCTGAAGGATGGTATTGATGTCAAGGTCAGAAATACACCGTCCTATCCATCTCTCCTGATGCCGTGAGTAGGCACTCCCACCAAATAAGCCACCCAATGTCTCTTGAGTGCCACCAATCCCTAATAATGCCTCCTCAATAAAGTTCATGGATGTGTGCTAGTTGTGTTCTGTTGAAAAAGAAAAATTGATGAAAAAGAAATGATGGAAAGAAAGAAAAAATTGAAAAAAAAATAGAAAAAAAAGAAAAGCAAAGAAAAGAGTGAATATTTATTCCAGTTGCAGGCAATACCACCAAATAAATTTGAGAACCACCAAATATAGCTTTAACCTATTTTTCGTGTGTTTCTGACTGCCCGAATACTGGCTGAGGAATTTTGACTTAGCGTTAGGGTTATGAGAACTCAATTAAACTATTAATGTCAAGTGAGACCACCAAATATAGATCATATATGTGAATCTAGTGAGGTTGTGAGCTCTAAGAAAAAGAAAGAAAAGAAAAAGAGAAAGTGGGAACGAATACAAAGGAATCAAAAGGGAGCATAGTTTTTCTCATCTTTGTCTAAGTTGAGTTACGTAATAATTTGGGAATCTAGATCCTGTATTACTAGTCTCTATGTAGCACCAAGTGAGAGTGAGCCACCAAATATATAATCTTTTCCCTCAGAGATTCTCTACCTAAGCCTAAAGCCGGGGTGGAATTTGTAGAATACTTTGAATACCCCCAGGGAAGAAGTCCGCCTATCCCGCTAGAATTTTTACTAGGGGTCAAGTATAGGCTTTAGCGATGTATCAGTTTTTCACTCAAATCCATTGCAAAAGCTACATAGCTACACATTCACGATTGTCTGGATTTCTAGAGCATGGGATGAAAACAAAAAGGAGAAAAATCTTTAGGCATACACTTGATAAAATAATGAGTTCCTTAGGGACCCTTGCTGTAAATAATTTAGTCTTGCATTTGCTAGGCACTAGCAAGATTTAGGCACGAGGGTATGATTGCGCAGCAATCATAGGTCTTAATTGCCATAGATTAGGCTAGAACTTAGCATAAGTTAGGGTAATTCACGCATGCATAAGCATTATTTGCATCTTTACTGCTTTTCTTTTGCTATGCATGAAATAATGTTATAATGTGTTGATTAAGTGCATTATGTCAATTGCAAGCAATAAGCTGATCAGGAGCTAGATCTGGAGCAGGATTTGAAGCTGGATCTGGAATAACGGGAGTTGCACAGAGCTGGAGTAGAAGACTTAGATTAGATGTAGGAATAATGATGTAAGGGAGTTAAGGTTTTCTATTCTATTAAGTAGGAATAAAGCAGTAAAATGTGAAGAGCTTAGGTCCATCCTAGCCCTAGGATAGCCTGGAGACCTCCCCAAGCCTTAGCCACCCTTAGATTAGGTCACCGTACCCTAGGAAACCCTAAAACCTTAGTTCCAACCCTTATTTGGACGTCCAGATAAGTTATAGGATGTCTAGGACCCTTAGCCAACTTCCCCACACCTCAAACCCACTTCTGCAATGTTATTGGATGTCCAGACACTTTGTTAGACGTTCAATTTCTACAGAATACACAAAACAGAAACTTGATTTCACCCTAACTCAGATTGGATGTCCAGAACTGAAGTTTGGACTTCTGATTTTTCAGTACAAGTCGTCTAATCACATTTTTGGACATCTGGTACTGGTCTCCAATCCCTGTTTTGAGATTCAAGCCATGATCTTGGATCTCTAGCTCCCTAGACCTAATCCCAACCCCATAGGAATCTAAATTAAGGTGTCCTAACCCTGGTACATCACCTCTAGGCCTACCTAAGGACCTGATTAGGTCCTCACCAAATCCAATTGACTTAGATCAAAGTCAATTACCTTCACCTAAGTCAATTGGACTCATTGAGTCCAATTGAGCTTACATCTGAACCCACATAAGTTCAATTGGACATAGTGAGAGTCCAATTGACCTAAACCTAACCTAATTGAGTTATTTCACTCTCAATTAGGTTCACACTGATCCAATTAAACTTAGGTTAAGTTTAATTGCATTTTCCCCTTAGCAATTAGGGTTTGCAACCCTAATTCAGGACATACACCTACCTAAACCCCTTAGGACCTAACTTAGACCACCTAACCACATAGAGCATGACTACACACACACACCCATTCACGCACACACACTTCTCTAGAGTTCTCTAGAACTCTTTTGAAGTGGCGCCACCTCTTGGATGCCAAATTTAGCAACCAAGAGGCATTCAAAATGAGATCCACAATTTTTGGATCTCATAACCATATGGCTGGCCACTCTTGGACTCTCTCTAGAGATTTCCACACCACTCTAGAGAGAAGCCCATGAGTCTATAAAAGGACCCAATGGGCGGCCAATTGCACCATTCACATTCTTGGCACCCACTCACTTCATTGGTTCCATTCACGCCACCTCCACTTTGGCTAGCCACCCCATCTCCATGAGTTCACTACCACCATGAAGGAACCATGCCGGGGTGCTGGATCACTCCTCTCTCTCTCCAAGGGCCGGCCTAAGCTCCATTAGCTGCCCCTCGTTCTCCTCCCATCCACCGCAAGGCCATCGAGGACCACCCCTGAATGCCCTTTTGTTCTGCTAGATCTAGATTAGTAGTTTATGCTCTTCATAGTTTTACTACATTTTATTACTGCTTAGTAGAGTAATTCTGATTCTCCCCCAATGATGCATGCAAAATCCCCTTGTAGATTCTTGTATGCAATCATTTTCTGATAGCTAGATTTACCTTTTTAAGCATTTATGTACAAGCTTTCCTCTACAATTCTTGTTGCAAACAACTCTCCAATGGAATGAATGAAAATGCATTTTTATATATATATCTCTCTATATGTTTGAAATCACCATGAGCTTAATAATTTCCATTCTTTTTGCGTGATTCAAGTTGCCTATTTTCAATTGTTTATCTATTTCACAACAAGCATGTCGTTCCTTGAAGGTAAAGAAAATCTAACAATAGACTCATTTTCTGTGAATAATCATCACCTCACTAGAATCATGCGCACAGAAAATCACACGTTCACCTTTGTGATTTATCTAACACATGCACACGTAGTCAGAGTTCATAACAGAAGTGGTGAAATCTTAATCAAAAGATTGGAAACTGATGTGAGGTTTTAAACAGAGTAGAGCGATATAAGATCGAATTCTAAAGTAGAACAAGCGCCTCCCAGAGACGAACGACCGGGACTCAAGTCTTGTAATTTTTACAAACTTATTTTTTGACGAACATTTTTGTGCAACTATACTATGATTCCAACGACTTTCAAAACAAGTGAAAACAGGTTTTGTCACTAGGTCCAAGCCTGATTCAATTAGTTTGGTTTATTTTCAGTTCAGAGTTTCGAGCCAAACCGGCTCACGCCTCCTAGGCCTCGCACACGCCCTCCCAGGGCCACACATTCGCACGCCACAAGAGCACACACTCGCAGGCACATATGCGCCCACACACACACATGCATGAAATCAATGCTCAATCGGTAACCATGCATCGAGTGCTGATGACTAAAGTAGCCACTTAACAAAATCGTTTTATACCAAGGCGGTCGTTCAGAGATACTTGATGTGGGACTAACATTTCCCCTCCTGGACCAAACTTCAAGTCATGATTCCTAACAGCTCATAGCTCGATTCCAAGCAATTAAAAGCTTGTTGGAAAGCTCTTGAGTTACTCTACAAGATTGTAGTGTCAATTTAATGTGAATGGGAAGTTTTTCTCTTCGATTATAAGGGCGAAGATATTGGTTTTTTACAGATAAAAATGGCCTGGAAAATGGATTACTCAACTTTAAGTCCACAGATTGGACTTTAACTACCAATTGATGTTTTAAATGGGTTCAAGGGATGATTTCGTAGCTACAGGTGTAGGTATTAAGCTCTTAGGAGCTTCAGGAAGTATACTGAAGCTCAAAGTTTCTCTAGAAGCTTTAAGAAGTGTGATTCAGACTTTAAAATGACCTAACAGACAACTAAAGACATGTTCAATCATTCAAAACAACTTCTAGAGTTTGCTATAACTTCATCTGGGTAGAATTTGAAATCAAAACTCATCTAAAATTCACTGCCACTAGTTTGAGTTCAAAAATAACCCAAACTAGTAGAAATTGAAATCCAATCGAATTATACATCAGAGCTCATCCAAACCTCTTTAAAATCATTCACAGTCATCTCAGAATCAATTTAGACTTATCAATGCATCATATTAATTCCAAAATCAAAGAATCAAACTCAGATTTGACTGCTAAGCTCAGATTTTGACTTTCTCATTTAAACCTTTTCTCAAGGAATTAAAACCTTAAATTACATCTTCCAATCCTAGAAACATGCTCAGACCCTAAAATGGGTGTTTCATCTAATGATTCTAGGGTTTTAGGCTTGTCTCCTGAACTTCTAAAGCTGTTTGATCTTCAGAACAACCTAGAGGTTGTTACACTAATTTAAGCACAGGAATGAGTTCAGTGCATTGCACTGAAGCTTCTAGACCTATTAATTGCATCTCAAACCTATCTGTCAGACTTCTCCAACTCTGCCGGAGTTGGAGAAGATGAAGATCTAACTCAAGCTCCAGTCATCAAAATCTCAAATAAAATACATTAGAACAATCAATGAACATCGAATCATCGATTTGGAGCTTGTCACCAAGTTCTAAAAGCTAAAGATCAATTATTACTTGTCGGAGCTCGTCAGAGCTCCGATGAGTCCAGAAAAAGTGAATTTGTGATACAAAATGAGAATTTGTGCCATTAATGATTTCAAAAGGTTATTGAGGTCACAAGGAACCTCAAGATCAAGTTAATTTCTTCAATTGATCATTAGAATACAGATTTATCAGTGAATTCAATTTTCAAAGAATTTGAGTTGGTTAATGCTCAGGACCTATTTTCCCACTAAATTGAGTGGAGAAAATGAGTCAACAGATATTTGCAATCATAAATATATAGATAATTAAGAATTTCAACTACTCTTGAGCTGCCATTGACAGTGAGCTCAAGAGCTTAATTAGATTTGGGCGTTTAAGTTATATGTGGTATGTAATCGAATTAAATTGAGGCTATGGATCCTTTAGTGATGAAAAGATGATGGAGGATCCAATGAAGGTGGAATTAGGTCAACTACTGCTACCATAGATAGTAGAAGTAGTCGGTGGAGGTGGAAGTGATTTAGGCGAATTAGTGATCAAATTAGTAATTAGTGATGTAGAAATGATCGTGGAAGATAGAGGAAGGTGATCAATGAGTTAAAAAGATGAAATTAATGCTCCTAACAAGCTTAAGGAGCTCGCTGGAGTCGAGGAAGATGAAATCTAAATCTAGCATTACAACTATCTAATCTGCCTAACTAACTAACTAAACTAACCTACTCCTACTCCTACTCCTAGTCTATTGTTACCTGGATGAAGGGGTTAGAGGATCTCCGTCAACAGCTCATGATGGAGGAGGAAATCAGAGGGTTGTCGAAAGATCTCTAATGGCAGTTGTAAGATGAAGTAGAGGAGAGCTCCTTAGTCAGCTCTTGTCAGAAGACGCAGCTGACTTCAGTGAAGTTCTAGAGTTGATAAAAATTGGTGGAGGAAGTCGGATGTGGTGGTGGAAGTTTGTTGCAGTTGTGGAGTGAATAGCCTATTGGGTTGGATCAGTGAAGAGGGAAGGGAGCCAACTTACTGGAAATCAAGGGTGCCAAGGGGTATTTATAGTCGACGACGACTAAGAAGGAGGTGGAATCTAGACTCATTTGTGGCTAGGAGGAGGATAACCATCGGTGTCCTCTCCAATGCTGGTGAGGTTATCTCCAACCCTAAGTTAGGATATAGGTGTCATCTAGACCGGTGGATGAAAATGGGATGGTGAGCGCAAGCTCTGGGAGCTTCGAGAAGAAGAGATGACGTCGGATTGGCGGTGATCAAGCGGTGGCTGCACCTTTAGTCGTCGGCCATTCAATCAGGTGAAGAAGAGAAGAAGAAATCTAGGGACCTATTCTCAGTGAAACTTAAGGACCTAAGTGGAAAATAAGGACCTGATTAGAATAAAATGTAAGGACCAAAATGTAAACTCAGGTTTTCAAGGTTTATTTAATTTAAACCTTTTTCAAATTTTTATATAAGATTGTAAATAAGAAAATTATTAAATTTGGACCTTGAATTTACATTTTTGACCTTATTAGATTAATTTATTTAATTAAGTAATGTTACTTAAGTTATTACATAGGTATATATTATGCTTAAGTTGGTTAACACATTAATTAGATGAATGATTGATAATATTTCGAGTCCAATTATTAATTAGGCTATTAATAATATTAATTGGTTGATAATATAGCATTTTTAACTTATTTTAAGGTCCGTTACTATTTATCCCTTATTTAATAATTAACCCAGATATTCACATATTCTTAGCTAATTAACTAGGAAGACTAGTTAATTAGGGGTAATTAGAGGCCATGATGAGCTTCTCATCAGTGCATCCATCAACCTAATCCCTTCTCTTTATGAGAGGTTTGGGTTAGGTGAACTCAGACCAACCTTAGTAACGCTACAATTAGCAGACTGATCGGTCACCACACCAAGAGGCGTTATTGAGGATGTAATTGTCAAGGTCAAGGATTTCTATTTTCTTGTAGATTTCCTCGTCCTTGACATGGATGTACCTAATGATTTGAGGAACATGCCCATCATTCTGGGGCATTCGTTCCTAGCTACCGCTAAGGCCAACATAAGCTGTGAAAGAGATAGTATGGAGATCGCCTTTGGGGATAAGAAATTAACTCTGGATATTTTTAAGGTGATAAGAGGATTTGAGGATTATGGATTCATTGAGGAGCTCAAGGATCAGGACCTTGAGACTTGTATGGCAATCAATGCACTTGAGCACTCCACCAGCTTCAGCGAACCCAACCCACAACCCTCCATGGTAGACCTGCCACATCCTGAAGAGGCTGTTGATTTTGTTCATTCCCAACCTCTTCCATTGGATCGTCTCGATGAACCTTCATCAGCATCCTCCCTACTTTCTATTCGAAACCCACCCCAGCTGGAATTAAAACCATTGCCTAAAAGTTTCAAATATGAGTTCTTAGGACCTGAAAACATGCTCCATGTGATTATTAGTGCTGATTTGACTAAGGAGCAAGAATCGAGGTTAATTAAGGTTTTTAAGAACAAGGAGGCAATTGGTTAGACCATCCACGACTTTAGGGGGATCGAGCCATCTTACTATAATAACTATTTTTTCATGAAAGATGGATCTCGCCCTTCTCACGAAATGCAAAGGAGACTAAACCTAAATATGCAAGAAGTGGTCAATAAGGAATTAATCAAGTGGCTCAATGCTAGGATTATTTACCCAATCTCGAATAGTCTGTGGGCTAGCTCATTCAAATTGTACCCAAGAAGGTGGGGCTAACCGTTATGACTAAGGAGAAAGGGGAAACCTTCACCACTCGTTCAGCTTCTGCTTGGAGAGTCTGTATTGACTATAGGAAGCTGAACACAACCACAAAAAAGGATCACCTTCCTTTGCCATTCATCGATCAAATCCTCGAAAGGTTAGCTAGGCAAAAATATTTTTGCTTCCTGGATGGTTATTCGGGATATAACCAAGTCCCTATCCATCCCGAAGACCAGAGAAAGACAACTTTCACATGTCCCTACGGAACCTTTGCATTTCGTAGAATGCCATTCAAAATTTGCAATGCACAAGCGACTTCTCAAAGGTGCATGCTGATGAGACACTCATCACGATCTCTAATTACCCCTAATTAACTAGTCTTCCTAGTTAATTAGCTAAGGTTATGAACATATAAGGGTTAATTAAAGAATAAGGGATATCTAGTAAAGGACCTTAAAATAAGTTAAAAATGGCATTTTATCATTCAATTAACATTATTAATAATTTAGATTATAATTGGACTCGAAATCCTATTAATCATTTCCTTAATTAATAAGTTAGGTAACTTAAATGTAATTTATACCTAAGTATATAATAACTTAAGTGATTTTACTTAATCTAATAAATTAACCTAAAAAGGTCAAAAATGTAAATTCAAGGTGAAAACATAATATTTACCTTATTTACTAACATATATAGAAAGTTGAAAAAGATCTAAGTTAAAATAAACCTTCAAAACCTGAGTTTACATTTTGGTCCTTAATATTCATTACAATCGGGTCTTTATTTCTCACATAGGACCTTAAGATTTATTACATTTAAGTCCCTTTCCCTCTTCTTCTTCTTCTTCATAAGCTGAATGAACGGCTGGCGGCAGAGAGTCACGCCATTGCATGATCACCTCCCTACCGACATCAACCTTCTTTGTCCAAGCTCTTGCAGCTTGCGCTCATCACCTCCTCTTCATCCACCGGTCTGGATTAACCGAAAATCCTATTTTTCAGTGGGCAATAACCTCACCATCATCGGAGATGACAACGGAGGTTAAGCTCCTCAAGCTCCTTCTTCGGCCAAACCCCACCATTCTCTTCGCCGCCAACTACTATAAATACCCCCTCACCCCTCGGGATTTTACCCAATTTGGCTCCCTCCATCTTCTACCATTGTAGCCGACTTCGATAGGCTATTCATCCAAAACTCCGACGACTTTCCATTTCACTTTCTGACTTCCTCCATCCATTCTAATTAGCCGAGGAGATCTGCCGTGGTCTTCCGCATCTCTGACACAGGCACCGACCAAAGGAATCCTCCGCTCTACCTCAAATCCGCCCGCCAGAGATCTTTCTTCCACTCTTTGATTTCGTCGTCCGCTATGAACCTTCGGTGGAACCCTATTGACCCCTTCGTCTAGGTAATAGTAGATTAGGAGTAGGAGTAAGAGTAGGCTAGCTTAGTTAGGTAGGTAGTTAGTTAGATTAGAAGTAATTTTAGAATTTTAGTGTCATCCAGAGCTTTAATCTTGTCTTTTTAACTCACTGTACACCTTCCTTTAACTTCCATGACCATTTCTAAATCATTTAAACACCTAATTGAATCACCTAATTGCCTAATTCACATTTCACCTCCACCGACTACTGACACTATCCATGGTGATAGTAGTCGAGTTAATTCCACCTTCATAGGGTCATTCATCATTTATCCACCACTTTAGAACCCTAATCGACACTATAATGCATATTATTACCACATATAAATTAAACGCCCAAACATAATTTACTCCTGAGCTTGCTGTCAGTGGCGGCTTCGGAGTAGCTCAAACTATTAATTAACTATATAATTATAACTGCTAACAATTGTTGACTTGTTTTCACCTCTCAATCGAGTGGTTAAACAAGTCCTGAGCTTAATTCAAATTAAATTTTTAAAGAAACGAATTCACTGTCAAATCTTAATTCTAATGAACAAAATGGGAATTAAATGTGATACTGAGGTTCCTTGCAACCTCAAGATCCTTATTAGATTGAAAATGACAAGTTTTCATAATCTGTGTACACTTTTCACATTTTCTAGACTCACCAGAGCTCCAACGAGACAAATTTGTATTTCAGCCTCTAGAATTTATTGAGAAGCTCCAGAATGATATTAAATGGATCACTGATTGCTCTGAGGATGATTTTTTGAGGATTAAATGGCTGGAGCTGTAGAATGAACTTCATCTTCTCCAACTCCAGCGGAGTTGGAGAAGTCTGACAGAGAAATTTAAGAAGAATTTAAGGAACTCAGAAGCGGAGTTGGAGAAGTCTGACAGAGAAATTTAAGAAGAATTTAAGGAACTCAGAAGCTTCAGTGCAATGCACAGAAGCCGTTTATGCTCTTAGATCACTGTAACAACCTTCCATTGGCACTGACGAACACACACATTTTGAACCTCAGGCGACAAGCCTGAAACCCTAGGAATATGAGTTAGAACACCTACCTGAAGATCTGAATGAGTTTTTGAGGTTGAGAAGACTTTATTCGAGGCTTTGATTTCCTGTGGAGAAGCTTTTAACAGAAAGTCAATTTTTGTGCCTCCACCGTCAAACATGAGTTTGAAATTCTGAATCCGAGCATGATTTGATGAAATAAGAAGCTTAAATAGATTCTGAGATTCTGTTGGATTGTTTTAGAGAGATTTTACTGAGCTCAAACATGTATTTTGATAGGATTTTAGTTCCTGTCAGTTTGGGTTACTTTTGAACCCAAACAAATAGCAGAAGCATTTCGTTGAGTTTTTATTTCAAATCATGTCTAGATAAGTTTGTTATAGCCCTTAGAATTAGTTTAAATCAACTAGACACATTCTTAAGTGTCTGTTGCACATATTAAAGTTTGAAAATTCGATCTCTGAAGCTTTCAGAGAAGCTTCAACCTTCTGTACACTTCCTGAAGGTCTTGTGAGCTTAAATCTTACTCTAACAGATTCGGAATAACTTGTATAACATGTACAAACCATTAAATAAGAGAGAAAAGTCCATCTGAGGAATTTGTAGATGTTAAAATCATTTCCCGGCAATAATAACCTGTAGGAACCCCTATTTTTATCTTTCAAATTGAAGAGGAAAACATCCTTTAATCCTTAAATTGACCCTGCAATTGTGTAGATCTATCTTAGGGCTTTCTAACAAACTTGAAATCGCTTGATTTGGAGATCTGGGTAGGAAGTTATGATCATTTGAAGTTGGGTCTGGACGGGGTTAGGATAGTCCCACATCGTCAGATTTTGAGCACACGCATGGGGATAAAACGATTTTGTTACCCTGGCTATTCAGTCTTCAGCACTCGATGCATCGATTACCTATCTGATCTTTCTGAGCATGTGCATGTGTGTGTGCGGGCTTGTGTGCCTGCGAGTGTGCACCCTTGTGGGCGTGAGTGAGTGTGCCCTGGGAGGGCAAAAGGCCTGGAAGGCTGGGTTGAGCTGGATTTGCTCGAGACTTTGAACCGATATGAAATAAAATAAAATTGAAATTAACCGAGATTAGGGGAGGACCAAGTAGGGTCTGGTCCCACCCTTGTCTCAGGGTACTGTGTATCCTCGAAAGGTCCTCGCCGCAAATAAAATAATTTTTGGTTAAATAGTAAAAAAACCCTATTCAACTGAAAGTCTAAGGGAATTGAAAGAGAAGCCAATGGTTGTTAAATGCTAAGTGTTGAGATGATGGCTAAGTATTGAAAGCTAAGGTTAAGTGAAGAGTTGAAGAAAAGGAAAGAAAGAAGAACAGTCACGAAAGGAACTAAGAAGGCAGGAGAAGACTATGGGAAAGAGAATAAGAGACAAGAAGAGAAGAATGTACGAACAACAGAAGAGAGGTAAGAAAGAGAGCTCGAGAGAGAGAATAAAATAAAGGAAAAGAAGAGAAAGAAAAGGAGAAGAAGATAAGAGGCTAAAGAAAATAAATGAAGAATATTATTTCTCTTGCATCATTTTAATTACTTTTTGTTCTTAATTATAGAAAGGCATGTTTTAATAGAACAACTTTCATTGCCTTAATTTCTTTTGAAATAAAATTAGGAAACTAACATGTTTACTTGTTAATAAAGTACATCATTTGAGTAAATATGTTTTTCATATAGAATTTTGTATATTCTTTATAGTTTAAATATTTTAGCAAAATTCATGTTTAAAAATCAAACTAGTTATACCTCCTAAACTTATAAAGGAAAATAAAAGAAAATTGGTGAATGTAGAAATTATTATACCTCCCAGTGAATGACCTAGACTCAACCAGTAAAAATTTCTAAAATGTTAGGTTAATTCGACCCTATGCTACACAACCGACACAATTTCGAGTTAACTTAAGTGACTTCTACTCTTAATTAAGTGAAATTAACTTAATTACTGAGTTGAGTGAGCTGCACGATCATTTTAATGACGCCGTTGCTGGGGAGGTAATATTTTGCCTGGCTAGAATTTAGTTGGATTAATTGTCTAATTAGGAGGTATTTTATAAATATTTGTTTTTACTAACTTTTGTTCTAATTACTTGTATTTTGTTTTGTTTTTGTTTTATTTTTATTTTCTGTCTTCTTTTCAGGTTTACCTTCACGGGTGATCTCAGGAGAAGGTGGGAATCAGTTTTGCTATTTTTGTTTTTTGTCAGTATTCCTTAATCTTTTGTTTTGTTGCGTTTAAAAAAATACAAAGACACATCTTTATCTGACTAGCGGCAGCATAACATAGGCATACACTCTTAGGAGTGCATATTTTGTTAGTATTAGTGCGATCTGACTCGGGAATTTTTAAACTATTTTTCTCGCATCAGCGAGAAAACATGAGAAAACCCGCGTAGATTCCTGTCCTCTGAGATTTAAAAATACCACATATTTTTGTTTAAAAATAATTAAAAAAGTAGCCATTGTAGTAGATTGATATATTTTTGAAAAAAAAGATTAACTAAAAAGAGGAAGTAAAAATTTGTGACTTAAATCTGATTGCAGAAACGTATGCAGGTTTTTATATCGCTATCGTCTGTTGCATGCTATCGCGCACACAGCGCAATCATTAAAGTCACACAAGTCTATTTTTCTATCTCTCCTCTTTGCACCTCTTAGGGCTTTGGTTGAAGATCAACAAGTCTGTCTCACTACTAGAGCCCTGGGGAGCCAGTAGTGAGCGGTCTCGATCCTAAACCTTAGACCTTTGAGCTTTAAGGTATGCACCTATGTAGACACGGATTAGGACGCATATTTTGATACTGTTACTCTATTTGTTTGCATTTCTTTGCGTATCTTAGGAATTTCATCTTTCCTTTGAAAGAAGAGCAAAACCCACATCTTTTGCGGTGTTTTGCGGGTTTTTTGTGCCGCTATTTTCTTATCGGTGGTGTGCGTGTGCCTTTGCACGTTATTTTCCATTTATGGATGGGAGGCGATCCTTGCATCCGCCACTTGCACCACCGTTGACAGGTGATCCTAGGCCGGTTGCAGATAAGCAACCAATGGTTTTCCCGTCTGATCCATCTACTTCCATGGATCCAATGCAAAATCTTAATCCTGAGATCCCTTCTTCTGATCAGGGGGAGATGCCACCTTTTGATGCTCATGAGGCGCTCCTGAACCAGAACCTTAGGATGCTAGAGTAAACATGACGAATTAATCTTTTATCAGCAACCTTAAATAATTTACAGACTCTTCAAACCCATTCTTTACCTCGACCTGAGGCGGGTTTTGAAAACCCTGATTTACCAATCCATCATCCAAGGCCTCTACTTAGAGATTATTATAACCCATCTAATGCACAAGTAGAGCCTAATGTTAGGATTCCTATTGGGGAAAATGATCCTAAATTAAAGCCAAACATTATAGGTTTAATCCCCCACTTTCATGGATTTGCATTCGAGGATCCATTTCAACATATAGAAGATCTTAAAAATTTATCCCAAACTCTTAGTCCTCGAAATCAAAATAGGGAAATCCTAATAATGAAGATGTTCTCTTTTAGCATTAAAGATAAAGCAGCTTATTGGTATAGAACTATAGCAAGAACAATCTCAACTTGGGCTGAACTCGAATCTGCATTTTTGAAGAATTTTTTTAAATTGGTCAAACTAATGCTTTAAGGTGAGCTATTACTACTTTCAATCAAAATCAAGGAGAACCAATTCATGAAGAGTGGGAACGTTTTCATGAATTGCAAAGGAAATGCCCACCTCGTTGGCAACTCATGCATATCTTTTATTATGGTTTACAAGAGGGCATTCGCAATCTAGTCGATGCCTTTTTTGGAGGGAATTTTCTAAATCGCGACGCAGAATCCGCTTTAGAATTATTTGAAGGGATGGCGGAAAACTTGATCAACAATGCATCTATGTCACAATTCACGCGGGGTGCAAATACGAATCACCAGAATCCACATAAGGGCATTCACGAGATCGGTAATCCGTCCAGTTCAAAGGATTTAGAGATTATTGCAGAAAAGCTAGACAAAGTAGATATCGTAGCAAAGCATCTCGACGAGGTTAGAAACACAATGAAGACTCTTATGCCTCTACTTGCTACGAATCCCACGTATTCACCTGTTTCGCAAATTCCCGCGGGGAGGGAATTTGTGAATAATCTGGATTCTAGAGATCCATCTTCCTTGGGTTTTCTATCTACTCCTTCACTAACCCAAGGAGGGACCTTTGTCCCATAATCTTACCCACCCTTTTCCCCACCCTTAACTATTACAGAAAACATGCCATATCTTTTAGGTTTACACGCCATCCAAGAAAATATTCCAAGACCAAACCCTTATTCAAATTCCTATACTCCTGGATGGAGAAGCCACCCAAATTTTTCTTGGGCTGATCCAAATCAAAATCAAAGACCAAATTATCCGAATCAGACCCATTTTAACCCACCTCCATTGCCTCCTCAGCAATAAGATTTAAGGCCTCACTTGATGAGTATGCAGAATTACTCTAGCCCTATTAGAGATACACAGCTAGACCATATTTTAAGAGCTGTGTCAGAGAGTCAGCAACAAAATGCTGAAGCTCTCGCTGAGATCCATAGGCAATGTAAGGTAGAGTTGGCTGATTTACGAAATCAAATCACGCTTTTGGCTGAGTCTTGTCAGCCAGGTACTCTTCCATCTCAATCAATTCCGAATCCTAGGAATCTGTCAAATCCTAGGCAAAATCAAGGCCAAGTCCATTTCCTTAATCAGGCCTTTGATTCTAATCATAACCCGTCCTCTGTACTACTTGAAAATAACCCATCAAACCCACATTAGCAACCTATTTTGTGTCAAAATGACCCACCTATTATTAAGAATCAAAATTGATTATGCTGATCTTCTGAACTTGGTGGAATCATCTTTTAAATTCCCTTAATCTTAAACATTCTACATCTCAACCCAAATCAGAATTAATCTTCACAAGATTCACTTTGATCTTTCTGAGATTTCTCATGAGAATCTGATTTGGGATCTACGAGATCTATTCTAGGAAATTTTAGGACGAGTTTTGATTGGGTGGTGTTTAATCTATTTTTCTATTTTTGATCTAATTCTTTCATAACTCTGTTTTTTATCATATACCTATTCTTTTTAGGAGTTCTTTACTAGGGTTTACGCCTAACTGAAGGTGTAAAACTTAGCACTTATACATAGCTGTTTCCTGTTTTTACCCTTTTTGATTTTCTTCTACACTTATTTTAAAATTTCACTTTATATCATATTGATTACCTTCATTTAGTCTGACTGACCACTCTGACCTTTGGTTAGACTCGAAATCGTCTGCATAAAGATTTTTAATCTCCTCTTTTCGACTCCTTCCAACATCCTATACTAAATGAAGTGTAATATCTTTTCACCCTTCTTATAGTGAGGACATTGTAAAATATTAGCTTGGGGGGGTGTTGAAGTGAAATTTTCACCTTAAGTGTGGGTTAAAAAATAAAAACACATAAAAATTAAATATCCACTAAATTTTAAAAAATAAAAATCTAAAAATGATAAAAAATTTAAAAAAATCAAAAACTTCATAAACATTTGAATTTTTTTTTGAAAAAAATCATAAAAATTGAAAAATCTAATAAACATAAAAATAAAAATATATAAATACAAAAATTTGAAAAGAAAATTCATAAAAATAATAAGAGGGGTATATTGATCTTTAAAGAAGAAAAGAAGAAATAAATATATATATTATAATTAAGAGCTTAATTTTCTTTTAGGTCAGAAGTTTAAAATGTATATAGAATATATATAGAGTATCTAAGAGCATTCAATTCTTAATTAGATTTTACTTTAAACATTTTGTAAAAACACTGTGTTTAAAATTTTTAAAACAAGATTTTATTGGAATTAGCAATCTTTTAAAGATTTGTTTTTCTATTCTTACCTTCAATTAAGAAACTAAGTGTATTAAGATTTAAACTTAAGCCTTGGAATTGAATTGTAACTTTTCAATCAATTAGATTAAGTAATCCTTTTGCTTTTTGAAAATTTGATTTTATCAAAAAGTTAAGTAAAAGGCCAGATATTCAGAGTTAATTAAATAGAGAGTTGGTAGAATTTTAGTTTACAAAACTTGCAAGCTAAAGATAATAACTAGACTTGGTAAATTTTGTCTTGACGGATTCTATAGGAGGAAACTAAAAATTTGAAGAACCTAAGAGCAAAGGGCATTGTTGTCTAAGCTCTGGTTTGAGAGCTAAGTAACCCAAACATCTAAATTCACACACATAGAATTGTCTTGTTGGCATCTAAGACTGTGAAAACACAGAGGTTAAGAGATCAGTTCTGAATCCTCTTTAGTCCAAGGATTTCCGTGGGGCAACTCTTGAAAGGGTGAAGGATGTGCCACTCACCTACAAAAAGGATTTGGAGAATAAAGTTAGTAAGAAAAATGAGAAGGGGGGAAAAGAAAAAAGAAAAAAAAAAGAAAAAGAAAAATAAATAAAACACCCTGCAGTTAAGTGCCTTGTTAAAGATGGGTGCTTATGCAATTTTTGCACATAATAAATAAAAGCATCTCATTACAAATGGATGCTAGCCTTCCTTCCATCAAATAAAAAGAACACCTCGCTACAAATGGATGTTCTAACCTATAGAAAAAGAGAAAAAATATGGAGAAAAATATTAGGAATAAGAGACCTAGTGGTCCACCGGGGAGATATACACAAAAGGTGTTGACATCGGGATAGAAAACTGGTGAGGAGAAAGCAACCAAATCTGAGTAAGGCCAAGCCAAAGGCTTGAATTGGAATAATTGGGATTGGAAATTGATGTCTTAAGATCTGGATTTTTGCAACTTTGGATGTCTTTAGGATAATTCTCTTCACTAAGCACAGATGTTTTAAAATCATAGCTACTGAACCTTGGTACTGGGCAGTGAATCCTAAGAAATTGGGTTTTGAAGATTTTAAGTTGAGACCTAAAGGAGAAGAATTGATAGAATCCTAGGCCTAGAAGTTAATCTTTAGTGTTGTAGGCTAATAAATTAGAGATTTACTACTCTAAGTTTGATTAATAATAAGTATTTGGTTAATTTGCTTAAACTTATATTGATAAAAGTCAAATATCATAAACAAAGGATTAACTTAAATCTATTTGAGTTTTTGAGTTAAAATTTAATTCTCAATCCTTAAGTTTTGTTTTTCTTAAAACACTTTGTATTCTAATTTGAGTTAAGAATAGTTACAAAGATTAAGAGATTTTTGAAGAATTCTAATTCTGAATAAAATTTTTGTTTACAAATTATTTTAAGTGTGCTTTGAAAATGTTATAAGTATAAGTCAAATTAAGAAAATTTTCACATGTGCTCTATACATTAATCACTTATATTAAACTTAAAAAATTTCTGACCTAAGCTTTCCTCTACATAGTCAATATTTATAATAATTTAAACCCAAGTGCTTTAAATCATCATATTCTTAGTTAATTTTGCTAGGGACTAGAAAAACTTTGGCTTGGGGGTATGATGAGACACTCATCATGATCTCTAATTACCCCTAATTAACTAAACTTCCTAGTTAATTAGCTAAGGTTATGAACATATAAGGGTTAATTATAGAATAAGGGATATTTAGTAAAGGACCTTAAAATAAGTTAAAAATGGAATTTCATCATTCAATTAACATTATTAATAATTTAGATGATAATTGGACTCGAAATCCTATTAATCATTTCCTTAATTAATAAGCTAAGTAACTTAAATATAATGTATACCTAAGTATATAATAACCTAAGTGATTTTACTTAATCTAATAAATTAACCTAAAAAGGTCAAAAATGTAAATTCAAGGTGAAAACATAATATTTACCTTATTTACTAACATATATAAAAAGTTGGAAAAGATCTAAATTAAAATATACCTTGAATGAGTTTACATTTTGGTCCTTAATATTCATTAAATCGGGTCCTTATTTCTCACATAGGTCCTTAAGATTTATTACATTTAAGTCCCTTTCCCTCTTCTTCTTCTTCTTAAGCTGAATGAACGGCTGGCGGCAGAGAGTCACGCCACCGCATGATCACCTCCCTGCCGACATCAACCTTCTTTGTCCAAGCTCTTGCAACTTGTGCTCATCACCTCCTCTTCATCCACCGGTCTGGATTAATTGGAAATCCTATTTTTCAGTGGGAGATAACCTCACCATCATCGGAGACGACAACGGAGGTTAAGCTCCTCAAGCTCCTTCTTCGGCCAGACCCCGCCATTCTCTTTGCCGCCAACTACTATAAATACCCCCTCACCCCTCGAGATTTTACTCAATTTGGCTCCCTTCCATCTTCTACCACTGTAGCCGACTTCGATAGGCTATTCATCCAAAATTCTGGCGACTTTCCATTTCACTTTCTGACTTCCTCCATCCATTCTGATCAGCCGAGGAGATCCGCCGTGGTCTTTCGCATCTCTGACACAGGTGCCCACCAAAGGAATCCTCCGCTCCACCTCAAATCCGCCCACTGGAGATCTTTCTTCCACCCTCTGATTTCCTTGTCCGCTATGAACCTTCGGCGGAACCCTATTGACCCCTTTGTCCAAGTAACAATAGATTAGAAGTAGAAGTAGGAGTTGGCTGGCTTAGTTAGGTAGGTAGTTAGTTAGATTAAATGTAATTTTAGAATTTTAGTGTCATCTTCTTCGACTCAGGAGAGCTCCTTGAGCTCACCAGAGCTTTAATCATGTCTTTTTAACTCACTGTACACCTTCTTTTAACTTTCATGACCATTTCTAAATCATTTAAACACCTAATTGAATCACCTAATCGCCTAATTCACATTTCACCTCCACCGACAACTGACACTGTCCATGGTGACAGTAGTCAAGTTAATTCAACCTTCATAGGGTATTTCATCATTTATCCACCATGTTAGAACCCTAATCCACACTATAATACATATTATTAACACATATAAATTAAACGCCCAAATATAATTTAGCTCCTGAGCTTGCTGTCAATGGTGGCTCAGGAGCAGTTCAAGCTATTAATTAACTATATAATTATAACTACTAACACTTGTTGACTTGTTTTAACCTCTCAATCGAGTGGTTAAACAAGTCTTGAGCTTAATTCAAATCAAATTTTTAAAGAAACGAATTCTCTGTCAAATCTTAATTCTATTGAACAAAATGGGAATTAAATGTGATACTGGGGTTCCTTACAACCTCAAGATCCTTTTTAGATTAAAAATGATAAGTTTTCACAATCTGTGTACACTTTTCACATTTTCTAGACTCACCAGAGCTCCAACGAGCTCCAGCGAGCCAAATTTGTATTTCAGCCTCTAGAATTTATTGAGAAGCTCCAGAATGATGTTAAATGGATCACTGATTGCTCTGAGGATGATTCTTTGACGATTAAATGACTGGAGCTGTAGAACAAACTTCATCTTCTCCAACTCCGATGGAGTTGGAGAAGTCTGACAGAGAAAGTTGAGAAGAATTTAAGGAACTCAGAAGCTTCAGTGTAATGCACTGAAGCCGTTTATGATCTTATATCACTGTAACAACTTTCCATTTGCGCTGACGAACACACATTTTAAACCTTAGGCGGTGAGCCTAAAACCCTGGGAATATGAGTTAGAACACCTACCTGAAGATCTGAATGAGCTTTTGAGGTTGAGAAGACTTTATTCGAGGCTTTGATTTCCTGTGGAGAAGCTTTTAATAGAAAGTCAATTTTTGTGCCTCCACAGTCAAACATGAGTTTGAAATTCTGAATCCGAGCATGATTTGATGAAATGAGAAGCTTGAACAGATTTTGAGATTCTGTTGGACTATTTTAGAGAGATTTGACTAAGCTCAAACATGTATTTGGATAGGATTTTAGTTCCTGTCAGTTTGGGTCACTTTTGAACCCAAACTAATATCAGAAGCATTCCATTGAGTTTTGATTTTAAATCATGTCTAGGAAAGTCTGTTATAATCCTCAGAATTAGTTTAAATCAATTAGAAACATTCACTTAAGTGTCTGTTGCACATATTAAAGTCTGAAAATTCGATCTCTGAAGCTTTCAGAGAAGCTTCAACCTTCTGTACACTTCTAGAAGGTCTTGTGAGCTTAAATCTTACTCTAACAGATGCGGAATAACTTGTATAACATGTATAGACCTTTGAATAAGAGAGAAAAGTCCATCTGAGGACTTTGTAGATGTTAAAATCATTTCTAGGAAATAATAACTCATAGGAACCCTTGATTTTATCTTTCAAATTGAAGAGGAAAACAACCTCTAATCCTTAAATTGACCATGCAATTGTGTAGATCTATCTTAGAGCTTTCTAACAAACTTGAAATCGCTCGATTTGGAGCTCTGGGTAGGAAGTTATGATCATTTGAAGTTGGGTCTGGAAGGGGTTAGGATAGTCCCACATCGTCAAATTTTGAGCGCGCGCATGGGGATAAAACGATTTTGTTACCCCAGCTATTCAGTCGTCAGCACTCGATGCACCAGTTACCTATCTGATCTTTCTGAGCATGTGCATGTGTGTTTGTGGGCTTGTGTGCCTGCGAGTGTGCACCCTTGTGGGCGTGAGTGAGTGTGCCCTGGGAGGGCAAAAGGCCTGGGAGGCTGGGTTGAGCCGGATTGGATCGAGACTAAGAACCGATATGAAATAAACCAAAATCGAAATTAACCGAGATTAGGGTAGGACCGAGTAGGGTCTGGTCCCACCCTGGTCTCAGGGTGCTGTGTATCCTCGAAAGGTCCTCGCCGCAAATAAAATAATTTTTGGTTAAAAAGTAGAAAGACTCGGTTCAGCTGAAAGTCTAAGGGAATTGAAAGAGAAGCCGATGGTTGTTAAATGCTAAGTGTTGAGCTGATGGCTAAGTATTGAAAGCTAAGGTTAAGTGAAGAGCTAAAGCGAAGGAAAGAAAGAAGAATAGGCACGAAAGGAACTAAGAAGGCAGGAGAAGACTAAGGGAAAGAGAATAAGAGACAAGACGAGAAGAAGGCAGGAACAACAGAAGAGAGCTAAGAAAGAGAGCTCGAGAGAGAGAATAAAAATAAAGGAAAAGAAGAGAAAGAAAAGGAGAAGATAAGAGGCTGAAGAAAATAAATGAAGAATGTTATTTCTCTAACATCATTTTAATTACTTTTTGTTCTTAATTGTAGAAAGGCATGTTTTAATAGAACTTTTATTGCCTTAATTTCTTTTGAAATAAAATTAGAAAACTAACCTGTTTACTTATTAATAAAGTACATCATTTGAGTAAATATGTTTTTCATATGGAATTTTGTATATTCTTTATAATTTAAATATTTTGGCAAAATTCATGTTTTAAAATCAAACTAGTTATACCTCCTAAACTTATAAAGGAAAATAGAAGAAAATTGGTGAATGTTGAAATTATTATACCTCCCAGTGAACGACCTGGACTCAACCAGCAAAAATTTCTAAAATGTTAGGTTAATTCGACCCTATACTATACAACCGACACAATTTCGAGTTAACCTAAGTGACTTCTTCTACTCTTAATTAATTGAAATTAAGTTAATTACTGAGTTGAGTGAGTCGCACGATCACTTGCTGGCCATCTTTTTTGACATGGTGGGAGATTGTCTTGAGGTGTTCATGGATGATTTCTCCATTTTTGGAGATTCTTTTGAGTCTTGCCTGGCTAAGCTGGAATTGATCCTCCCGAGATGCATCAAAACACAGAGGGTCCCTAGTTGGGAAAAGAGCCACTTTATGACTCAGGAAGGCATTGTCCGGGGTCATGTGGTCTCTAGTCGGGGTATTGAAGTTGATAGAGCTAAGGTGGATGCTATCTCTAGACTTCCACCACCCACATCCGTAAAATAGATTTTCTCTTTCCTTGGGCATGTGGGTTTCTACAGAAGATTCATTAAGGATTTCTCGAAGGTTGCTCGGCCCTTGAGTAACCTTCTGACCAAAGACATGTCGTTCGAGTTTGATGAATCATGACGTAAGGCATTTGATTTATTGAAAATGGCAGTCACCTGTGCCCCAGTGTTGCAACCACCGATTTGGACAACCCCATTTGAGATTATGGCTGACGCATCTGATTATGCCATCGGGGCTATCTTGGGTCAAAAGATTGAGAAAAAGCCCTCTGTGATTTACTACACTAGCAAGACTCTGGACGAGGCCCAGAGGAACTAGATCGTTACTGAAAAAAATTGCTAGCCGTGGTTTTCGCTTTAGAAAAATTAAGGGCTTATCTGTTAGGTTCTCATGTCATCGTCTATACCGACCATTCAACCTTGAAACATCTCTTGGCCAAAAAGGATGCCAAACCTCGGCTTATTCGCTGGATTCTACTACTTCAAGAATTCGATCTTGAAATCACGGATAAAGCCAGGGCACAAAATGTAGTGGTGGATCACCTCTCGAGAATCATAATTGATTCTCCTCATCTGGATGTCCCGATCTTTGATACTTTTTCGGATGAGACTATCCTCATAGTCTTGGGTATCCAAACTCCCTAGTTTGCGGATATTGTCAATTATTTGGCCGTTGGTCAAATCCCCCAGGATTCGACCAAACAACAACGGGATAGACTTGTGTCTGAGGCCAAATATTATTTTTGGGATGATCCTGAGCTTTATCGCACCAGTGTAGACTAGATTATTCGTCGATGTCTCCGAGAAATTTAGTTCCATAGCATACTCTAGTTCTGCCACACATCTGCGTGTGGTGGACACTTTTCCGGGAAAAAGATGCCGCAAAAATATTGCAATCTAGATTCTATTGGTCGTCATTATTTATGGATGCCTAGGAATTCTCAAAGTCATGCACCTGATGCCTAACACTCGGGAACATCGCTAAGAGAGATATGATGCCCCTGAACCCAATTCTTTCCGTCAAAATTTTTGACATTTAGGGCATCGACTTTATGGGACCCTTCCCTCCTTCATTTGGACACCAGTATATTCTAGTCGCTATTGATTACATGTCCAAGTGGATTGAGGGAATTCCCTTTGGGACTAATGACCACAACGTGGTCATCGATTTTGTGAAGAAAAATATTGTCAGTCGATTCGGGGTTCCTAGGACAATTATTGGTGATGGTGGCACACATTTCACTCATGCCTAGTTTTGGAATTTACTAGGGAAATACGGGGTGAATCACTGGATTTCCAAACCTTACCACCATCAGACGAACAAACAGGTCGAGGTCTCCAATCGGGAGATCAAGAACATTTTGCAGAAAACCGTTATGCCAGATAGGAAGGATTGCACCCAAAAGCTAGATGATCCTCTTTGGGCCTACCTTACAGTGTACAAAATGCCTATTGGTATGTCTCCGTTCCATCTAGTGTTTGGTAAGGCTTGTCACTTACCCGTAGAACTTGAACACTGGGCATTTTGGGCCATCAAGAAATGTAATGTGGACCTTGAGTTGGCCAGGAAAACTAGGAAACTCCAACTATTTGAGTTGGAGGAGCTTCGAAATGATGCTTATGAAAATGCTAGAATCTATAAGGCAAGGACGAAAGCCCTCCTTGACGAGATGATTTCACGTAAGACCTTTGAGCCAAACTAGAAGGTCTGGCTTTTCGATTCTCGGTTGAAGCTTTTCCCCGAAAAACTCAGGTCTAAGTGGGACGACCCATTCTCTATTGAGCAGATTTTCTCTAGCTGGGCTGTCGAAATCTCTGACCCAAAGACGGGTAATATTTTCAAGGTAAACGGACAACGTCTCAAACCCTTTCTTGACCATGTGCTCCCTAAACCTATCTCAGATAAGGTTGCTCTTACCTTGCCTTAACTTCCACGAGCCAATCATCGCCTAGCTGAAGGCATTAAGCTCAGCACATGTAAAGACTGTTCTAAGTTGACTAGAGTCTTACGGAAGCCAGGTGCTATTCTTCCTCTTCTGCTTTCTTGCATGCTTTCATTTTTCACAATGAGGACATTTCAATAGCTAAGCATGGCGGGGTGGACATATTTTATAACCTTTCTTTCAGCTGTAACAGTAATTTCCTGTTATTTGATTTTTTTAAAAAAGAGTAAAAATTGAAAATTAAAAAAAAATTAGAATTACCAGACGAGAACTTAAGCATTAGGAGTTGCAAACTTTAGGAATTGATACTTTGAGACCTGAATACTTAGACTCTTCAGGTCTTTGGGATTAATTAGCCTAGGTGTCTACTAGAATGTGGACTTAGTCTTGAGTCCTCGCCAATTCAAATTCATTTATAATTTGGCTAATAAATTAGGATGATAAGTATGCGACTTATCAACTCGCCCTCTGATTTGGGGGGACTTTAAGCCTAAGCATCTACACACATTTTTTTGCACTAACTCACTTTTTGGCGGTTTCTTCAAAAATTGGATAGCTAATGAACTATCTAGGGTGGTATGGCTGGCAAGTTGTCGGAGGTAACAGCTCATCGGTCGGTTGTCCAGAGCCAAGCCACAAGACCATTTTTGTTGTACTGCCTTTAGGTAAATCTTAGATAAGGGAAGCCACCTACTTAAAAAAAAAGAGAAGAAGAAGAAAAAGAAAAAGTATATATATATAGAAAAAAGGAGAAAAAAAAATAAACAAAACCACAGTACATCGCACGAGTATGGCTGGCAAGTTGTCGATCGTAACAGCTCATCGGCCGGTTGTCCAAAACCCAGCTCACATAAAATGCACAATAATTCCCAAAACACTTAGGGAAGAAGCGGGGAAGTAGAATAAACCGGGGAGATATACATTGGGTTCGCCCTTGTGTTGACCCCATAAATAAAAGAAGTAAGGAGAAAGCTACCAATTGAAATGATCGAAGTCCGTTCTAACGGCCGTCTAATGAGTCTTTCACTATTTTCACAAGATTGCTTAGAACTTAGAGTCCTTTTCGAGTCTTGGGCGGGTCGGGTAGTTGTAAAATGTTATCCCAGAACACTTAAACTCCAAAGTACAAAAAAAAATTAGAAAAGAAGAAAAACAAGAAATTTTCTTTTTTTAACTTCTCTTCTCAAATAAGGCGAGGGCTTGGACGATCTGCGTTTTGGCAGCAACCCGGGCACTATTGAGCTTTTGTAAGTAGGTCTTGAGGTTGAGATTTTCTAAAGCAATCAATGAATTTTTCCTAAATACTCGAACCCTGATTCTACTTTTATAGAAAGCATTTAGGTTAATTATGCTACAGACTAGCAAAAAGTAAGCATGGGGTTATGATAAACACATGGATTCATGATAAATTGCTTGTTTATGATAGTTCCTAGGCTTAGCATTGCATATCATATTATAAATATTGCATAACATCCATTGCATGGCATTTAGGATAGATGTATGTTTTGTACATTAATTCCTTCATTTTATATGGCAAGGGGGTAATGCAACATCCTTACGGACTTCGGATGAAAAATCTGACCATACGGATGGATCCAGAGCGATCATCATAGTCTAACAACATAGAAATCACCTCGATTCGAGCACCGTGGCATCCTCTGCAAGAAATGAAGGGTGGACGGTCTAGATGCTGCCACTTGGCACCATCTGGAGAGAGTAATGTCACCCGCACATCTCCAAAGGCTACCCCATCGGGTGATCTCAGCCGTTGGATCAAGATCCAATGTCTGAGAGGCTGCCCTCACCGCGGGGGCACAACTCGTCTTCGCATCACACCATCAGGTGTGACGCAGCGGTGAGGTCAAGCACTCTCAAAGAGCTGGCATGAGATAGAGCAGTGATTCGTCGCGCCCCACTACAGTGTCAGATGCAATTGGGCCACCCGATCTAAATTAAGTGGTCGTGGTTCCGCACACACGATCCAGTGTCGCCTGTCGACATGAAGGTACATGCCAGATCACACGCATGCCATCTGGGACATGCATTTAAGTCTCTTGCGTGCAACGCTCGCCATCCGATCTCCACAATCACGCGAGGCGCGCGATTCAAGTCAACACGCACGTGATCTGCAGGCGTGTCTCGACTGTATGATGTAGCATCAAACGGTGGCTAGCGCATGCCCCAGCGATTCGAAATTCAAATGTTGGCAGGTGCACGCTCTCCTCTAGCAATCACAGCTATCCGTGCCTGATCCAACAGTTGATGATTGCCACGCCTTTAACAACTGCGAGCGTGAGCATTGGGCACAATCTTTACAACGATAGAAGAGCAGGACTTTAGTGACACTTGCAGCTATCACTAAATGGCATGTGCAGTGCGTGCGCTAGCCTAAGCAATGAAGAGGCACAGATCTTCAGCAACAGCTCGAGTAGCCTTTAGTGATGCTTATAGTTGTCATTGAATGCCTATGCGTAGGACTCTCTCCTTCCCTCCACCATATAAACACCCCTACACCCCTCATTCCTCTTCATCTCTGCCTACTTTACTCCTACCTACTCCCAAGCTCTAGCAAGCCTACTAATGCTCAGTTAGAGCTTGCTCTCAAGTTCCAAGGCTCCTATTAGTGTAGCAAACCTCTTCCTCACCAAATATTCATCCATCTTCCCATCCCCATTCATAGGGCACCTTGGAGTCATCCTCCCACTTCCATTCCGCTAGCAGATCATCTTTGCCTTCTCACCTCCATTTCGGAGCCACGCCGAAGCTTTCCTCTACCTGACGTCCTCCTGCATCTCACCTCCGTCGACCTGCTCCTCACCTCCTTCATCCAAGCTTCTGCCAGGCACCGTTGTCTCGTCGAACAGTTGCTTTGGGAGAATCCTTCTCACCTCCCTCTCTTTTTATGCTTTCATAGAATATTATAATAGTCATTCATGATATATAAAATATTTGTTCTATATCTATTGTGATTTATACTACTTGTCTTCTTTCAAAAATACAAAAAAGAACAAAACCCTAAAATACCAAAAAGAAACAAAACGAAGTGCGATTTTCAATTAAAGTAAACGTCGCCTCCTTGTGTTAAACCTGGGACTCCCTTGGAGTTTTGGTATAAATTTTATTTGACCACGAGTTTTGCAACAATGACGATGGGTTATTTGTAACCCTGATTTCTAACTCGCGATACATGTGTGATCACTGTGCGAAGGACATCCTTCGCTCGATACCTTCGCTAGTGGGAGGCTGATTATGCTTTGGTATAGGTGACACACAGAGAAGAAGGAGGGGATTCTCTCTAGCAATCGCTGTTACAAGGAAGGCAAGCGATTTTAGAGTTGTGAATGCTATTGGAAGGGCAGGAGGGTTGGCTTTGTGGTGGAAGAAGTCCAGTTTGAATTTGAAAGAGGTTTGGAGGGGTAACTTTGTGCTCTCATGCTGATTTTATGCAGTTGGGGATGCACAGGAGATGGTTCTTTCATGTGTGTTTGGTCCTTGTGCGGATGGTTTGAGGAACGGGCTCTGGCAGGAGCTGCATGGGATGGTGAGGAATACAAATGGGCTGTCGTGGCTTGTAGGTAGGGATTTTAACATTGTTCTATATGTAAATGATCGTAGGAATGGAAGGGTGGACAGGACTTTGCTTGGCTTTTAGTTAGTGGTGTCGGAGGTGGGTTTGAATGGATATTCTTTAGCGGGGCTGAGTTCACTTGGTGAGGGGGTAATGGACTGGTTTCTAAGTTGGACAGGTTCTTTGCGAGTGTGGAGCTGTTAGAGCGATATCAACTCTCATCGATCATGGGGTTGGCTCACCCTTTTTCGGACCACACCCCATTACTCTGGGACAGTGGGGAGGAATCTCATGTGGGCACTTACTTCAAATTCAAGAAGTCTTGGCTGTGTGAGGAAGGCTTCAAGGAGATGGTTGGTTGCTGGTGGGCACAGAAGAAGGTGGAAGGATTAGCCACCTATCGTCTGGCTATGAAATTGAAGGACTTGGAAGTGATGTTGAGGGAGCATAGGCAAACAGTAGAGATCAAGAGAAATCAAAGGCGGTCTGAAGCTATGTCTATGGTGTGTTTACTAGATGAGAAGGAGAATAGGGAGCGGTTGATAGTGGATGAGGAGGCATAGAGGAAGCATTGGCTGGGAGTGATTCAAGCTGAGGACAAGACTAGGGAAATGGACTAGCATGAAAAGTCTAGGCAGTTATGGTAGAAAGAGGGGGATGCAAACACGAAGTTCTTTCATATGGCAGCGAGTGCTAGAAGGAGAGTGAACTTCATCTATTCTTTGAAGAGAGGGGATTCAGTGCTTACTCCCTCAGATGAAATTAGAAGAGAGACAGCTACGTACTTCAAGGAAGTTTTGAGAATGAGAGGGAGAGGGAGGTAGCGAATGACAGCATCAAACTTTCCCTTAGTGGGAAGTTCAACCGCTGCTAAGTTGACTGAAAATATTTCAGATCAAGAGGTGGCGGATGCCATGGATGGGTTGAACGTAGAAGGTTCTCTGGGCCTAGATGAATATCAGGTCCTATTCTATAGGGAATTCTGGCCAGTTGTCAAAGGGGATGTGATGGAGGTTATTAGAGAATTTCAAAGGGGCAATTCAGGCATGGAAAGAATCAACAAATATTACTTGTTTCTATTACCTAAATGCAGTGGGGCATGGACTCTGTCTGATTTTTGACCCACTGTGTTATCGAACTCAATTTACCTCATCATTCGTAAGATTTTGGCAAACCAGCTGAAGTGTGTGCTGTCCAACTTGATTAGTCCGGTGCAAGCGGCTTTTCTCCCGAATAGATCCTTACAAGAGTCTTTCATTATGGCACAAGAGGTGATCTCTGGATGGAAAAGGAGAAGGACCAGAGCTTTCATGTGGAAGGTTGACTTTAGTAGAGCTTATGATTCGGTAGAATGGCAATATCTATGGGATATTTTTAAGAGGAGGGATTTCCCTCCCATGTGGATTCAGTGGATGAAGAGGTGTATTGTCACGTCTTCCTTCTCCCCTCTTGTGAATGGGAAGCACTGTGGACTATGGATTCAGCCACAATGTGGGGTGCGGCAGGGTTGCCCTTTGGCCCCACTTATTTTTAACTTGGCAGTGGACACCATTGCATAGTTTAGCTTCAAGTTGGTAGATGTGGGGGCAGTTAGGGGTTATTCATTTACAAATTCTCGAGTTTTGGCATTTGTACTGCAGTACGCTAATGGCACCATGTTCCATGTAGAAGGTGGGCTCAGTGAAGCGGAGTCTCTATTTATTATGATTAGTATTTTCGGTGAGATTTCGAGCTTGCGATTAAATGGTGCAAAGTCTTCCATGATCCCTTTTGGTATGACAGCTAGGGAGACGAAAGCAATTTCAGCCATCTTGCATACTTCTTCATCCACACTACTAGTGAGATACTTGGGCTTACCCTTGACAAACAAGAAGTTGAAGAAGAATGATTGGGCCTCTCTCTTTGAGAAGGCAAATGCAAGATTGGAGTCATGGAGCAGTAGGTTTCTATTGAAGGGTGGATGACTGATCTTGCTAAATTCGGTTATCACTTCGATTCCAATTTTTTTCTTCTCGGTATTCAGGTCTCCAAAATCTATTTGGAAGAGGTTGGATGTGATGCAAAAATGCTTCTTCTAGAAGGGTGTGAAGATGGAAGGCAGGTTCCTACATCCGGTGAAATGGCAGCACCTCGTAGGCCTCAGTCAAAGGGAGGATTGGGAATTTGATCATTAACATAGTTCAATGATGCTTTGCTTCTCAAGTGGGCAATTAAGTTAACTGTGGAAGACGGCAAACTGTGGTCCCTGTTAATTAAAGAGTCGTATGGCGCTACACAGGTGCAGTTGTGGAGTAAGACCCCTTGCAGACCTTCATCTTTCTAGCAGTCAGTGAGGAGGGCAGTCCGTGATCATTGGTCAGAGTTTGCGCCTGCACTGGGGGATGGCAGAAACTTTGCATTCTGGGAAAGATGTGTTGTCTAGTCTGGACAAGATTAGTGAGAAATACCCAAGGATCTTTGGTGCTGCAACAGATAACAGGGCGTCGGTCAGGGAGTGCTGGGACGAGGCGACTGGAAGGTGGGTTCTGAATGTAGTTGCTAGGCACGAGGGGGGAGGACTCAAACATAGCAGGAGCGGCTACTTGCTGATCTGGCTGCATTCTAGCCGATAGAAGGTAAGGATGGCTATCGATGGATTCATGGTTAGTTCACATCTGCCAAGGCATACAAGAGGCTGGTGGCTAGCACGGCTGGTGCTCCCACATCTGGAGATTCTAATTGCACCAAGGTGTCGAAATTGAGAATTCCTCTCAAGCATAAAATCTTCCTTTGGTTGTTGATGAGAACCTCATCATGAGACCTAACTAGCTCATTTTGACCTAAGAAAGAGAAAAAGAGCCCCTACATAACCTAGAGAAGGGCTTAATTCAAGGAATTAATGTTCTGAGAAGAAAACATGAAACAAAAGTTAAAACTGTAATTTTACCATTGCAGTACATCAATGGGATTTCTCAAAAACAAAACATAGGTCAAATGGTCTGAATAAGATAAAAAGTGTGTTGGTTCAGTCAGAAATGGGTTTATGTGCAGTCTAGCAATTAAATGACATCTTGTAACCCTAAAACAGTCCTGCTTAATTTAACAAGGTCCTGGTTTGGATAAAAATCAACTAAATCCTCTCAAATTTATGGAAAAATATTCCCTAGGGTTTAGAACATTCAATTTGGCCTTTGGAACCTATTTTGACCAAGATTGGGGTCCTAGCTCATTATTTAACTTAATTTGGGTTTTTGTGTAAAATGTCCATTCAAACGTGATCAAACCTAAAATACAACTTCACCATTGGATTCCTTAGGTCAAAATTGGGTTTGTACCAAAATTTGGGCCTAAGGGAAGGTCACCTTGACCTACTTTGCAAAATGGTCCACCTAATTACATCCTGGCCCCTATCTTTTGAAAACTCTTGCTCATACCCCACACACTTCCTCGCCACCTTTGCAATTAGGTTCCTCTACCATTAAAGTGGAGGAATCCTACTCTAGTGAGGAGTTGAAGGGGATTACTCCCTGATTCCTCAGAGATCTCCTCCTAGATTTGGAAGGGAGATTCTCTGAGGAATTCCCTTCCATCTGAGCTGGATTGCATGATTAGATTTGCATCAAATCTCTCATGCGAATGCATGAGAGATGTGCGTATCTTCCACATTCCATCTCCAGCGAGGACTCTTGTGCTTGAAGCTTGTCTTCCAAGCATAAGAGCCCCTGCCAGTGCTTGTAAAGAGGCCTTCATCTCCGGCCGCTTCCATTTAGCTTGACTTGGCTGGAGAAATACCCCCAATTTCATCTCCTCTCCTCCGGCCAAGTGTCTAGCGAGCTTCGGTGAGTCCTCCCCCACTTTCTTGTCACTCTGCCACAATACCAATGGTAGAACCATCTTCACCACCTTCCTCCGCATCATGCAACATCCACGCGAGCATCTCCTACCCCATCGTCGTCGCTGTTCTCCCTCCTCTGGATGTGTTCTTCTCTGGTGGCAGTAGGTATGGCCAGCCACCTCCTCTCTCCCTTCGTCCATTTAGCTAGGTTAGAATTATTCCCCTCTCTCCCCTCTTCATTTCCCCTCTTTCTATTTCCACTTTCGACCCCTCACAGCCATAGACCACCTCCATCTTCTCCACCTCCGGACGACCACCGGCGAGGAGCATCCACCACTCCGCACTTCCACATGCCTCGCTAGACACCTATTACCTCTGCCATCACCCACTGATCGTCATCCGCCTTTCCACTGACCACCATCACCTCATTAAACGCCCATCGAACACACCCATAAACACGACCACAGAGCGACCTAGGCACACATGCCTAGGCTGCCCCGCGGCTAGCCATCCACCTAGGCACCTTCGCCGTGCCACGGCGAAGCTCCCCATCTGGTTTAATGAGGCCGCAAGGTTGTATTCGTGAACTCCAGGTCGACCCCCCGTTCTACCAATTGAAGTAGAAGGAAGGAGCTTTCAAGCAGCGCTCCAGGCCGCATCCACCCAGGTGCTACGCTCCAGGTGACACGCGTTGAGTGCGCGAACGCATCCAGCTAGAGAGCAGGTTTCGAGAGGCACCCAGCTGCCCCAATTGAGTGAAGGCCTCCTGTGGGTGTGCGTGAAGAAGCAGGTCAGACTTTAGTCCCACCTTGTGAACGTAAGAGCGTGGTGTGTAAGATAAATTGAATTTTTGTTTTTAGCTCTTTGCCTCTAATACATAGCGTGAGGTCCCTCGCCCACGTACACGTACCTCGTCTGTGACCTATGCCCCATGGATCTGGCTGATTGACTCAATTAACCCTCGCACTCCTCGCACACCACACCTACGTCGGTGCGCCTGGACCAGGGCACATGAAACCTGACCCGTTTACCCAACTCTGGGAGAGCGAACCGAAGAGAGAAATAGAGAGAAAGTGATGTCGGGAGCATAGGGGTAGGTTTTTCTTCGCTGTGTGTAGGGGAAAGAAAGAAGGAAGTGGAGCTAAGGCACAGCCACAGTGAAGGAAGAAGAAGGAAGGAAGCTGTGGCTGCAGAAAAAGCAAAGGAAGAAGAAGGGAAGCTGAGGTAGAAGCAAGGCAAAGAAGAGAAGTCAGAAGAGAAGGAAAGACAAGGCAAAAGAAGAAGACAAGGAAGGTAGCCAAAGGCAAAGAGGCTAAGGAAAAGAAGAGAGGAAGGGGAAGGCGCAACTGATGCCAAGAAGGAAAAGAAGGTGTAGCTGCAAGCAAAGCAAGGAAGGGAAAGGAAGAAGGAGGAAGGTAGAAGCCAAGGGAAAGAGAAAGCACTATAGTAGCTGAAGGAAATTGTAGAAGGATAAGGCAGAGAAAGGAAGAATAAGAAGAAGAAGAAAGAAGAAAGGCAGAAGAAGAAGAAAAGAAGAGAGAGAAGCATATCTTTTAAGACGTATGATTATAGAATCAGACATCCAATTCTTTTGTTGGCTACATTTTAATTCATAAACTCTTGCATGATATTCTGAAATAGATTTTGAGTAGATTTAAGTGTTCAATTACATTGATTGAGATTAGTGAATAAATTCCATTTGCTCCCTATGTTCGACCTTAGATACTTAGGTTTTCGAGTAATAAATTCTTATTTGTTTTCGAGGTGATTTCATCTATAGTACAACGTACATCTTTTAAAACCACGATCTTTCCTATAAAAGGACCTCTGGTCGTTGCCGCATCTTCTAAGCTTGAATTGGCCTGAGAATTCCCCCAAATTTCCTCCTTCCTCGTCTCCAGCCAACTGCCCGTAAGCTCCGGCGATCCCTCCTCCCTCCTCTTGTTGCTTTGCCACCATACCAGTGGTAGAATTATCTTCGTCTCACTTCTCCGCGTTGCACCGTACCTGCGTGCACCTCTCCAACCACTTCCTCATCGCCGTCATCCTCACCTCAGGGCCTTCTTCCTTAACAATAGCACATACGCATCGCTCGTCCCCTCTTCCTCCCCTTAGTCTTGCCACACGTAGATAAGTTCCTCTCCTCCCACTCTTCTTTTTCCCTCATTTAATTTCATAAAACGCCCCTCGATAGCCACTGTTCACCTTCGTCTCCCTCATCTCCGGCCAACCACAAGTGAGGCAAATCCGTCACTCCCACACTCCACATGCCTCGCCACCTACCTCATCACCTTTGCCACCACTCACTGATCATCCTCAGCCCCTTCACCAACTGCCACACATGCCCTATACTTCCACCAAACACACGCACCTTCACGGTCACAATTCGACCTAGGCACGCACACCTAGGCCATTCTGTGCCATGCCAACCCCTGCCTCACGTTCGCCGTGACACGGCGAAGCTTCCCACATTATTTGATAGGGCCACGAGGTCGTGTTCGTGTGTTTCAAGTGTGAGCCTCCGCCGCCATTAGCGAAGGCATGAAGGAGCTTGTTCGCGAGCTCCAGGTCCTTCCACTCCAGGCTGAGACTCTCCAAGTGCAAGGAATCCCTCTACAAGTCATTCGCACTTGGCAATCTGAAGCATCTGCGACTGTAGCTGCTTCAATTGGGCGGGTGTCTTCCCTGCGGGCGCGAAGAAGCAGGTGGGACACTTTAATCCGACCTCATAAGTTCTCAGTGCAGGTAAGTCATTTAAATTGTTTTTGCATTTCTTTCTCATTGCCTCAAGTGACGCGGGGTGAGGTCCCTCGCCCACGCCCCTACCTTGTTTGTGACTCACACCCACGTGGACCTGGTACCCGACCCGATTACCTGGCTCTGGGAGAGCGAACCTAAGAGCGAAATAGAGAGAGAGAGACAGGGGGAGGGTAGGGGTAGGTTTTGCTCTCGTGTGCATGTGCAGGGAAGAAGGAAGAGGAGACTGAAGGTGTATCCGCAGGGAAGCTAAGAAAGCCAAGGGCAGAGGCTGACGAAAAGAAGAAGAGAAGGTATGATCAACTAAGGATGGAAGGAGAAGGAAGGACTTAGCCGCAGAAGCAGAGGTTGAAGAAATAAGGAAGACTTGAAGGCAAAGGTAGAAGACAAGGAGGCCAAAGCTGAGGAAAAGCCAAGTGCAGAAGAAGAAGAGTCTGAAGAAAAAAGAAGGAAGCAGAAGGTACGGCCAAGTAGAGAGTCAAAGGCAGGGGAAGGTTAAGGAAACAAGAGAAGAAAGAGAAGAAAGAAGAAGGTAGAAGAAGAGAGAAAATCAGAAGGCAAAGTCAGAAATCAGTGAAGGAAGAAAGAAGAAAAAGAATCAAGAAAGCACTGTAGCAGCAAAGACTTAAGATGTCGGATTTTACATCAGACATCATTTTTTTGAGCTTCTATATACATTGACCTCATTTTTACTTTATAACTTTGATTGGATTGGTCATTGCATTTTATAAAATTGAACGTTGTGATTTTAGTTTTTAAATACCAATTTCCTCCCTATATTCGACCTCGGATGCCTAGGTTTCAAGTGTTAAATTCCTATTTGTTTTCGTGGCGATTTCATTTATACTGCAACGAATATCTTTTTAAAATCGATTTCACCCCATTAACAGTTGTGTATGCAGGATGGGCTTATAACTGGAGAATTAAGAAGTAGGAGGCTGGGTGCTTCATCGCAGAATTGTCCATTGTGTGAGCTTGATATGGATAACTGGATGCATCTTTTCACCTCTTTTTTTGTGACGAATCAAATCTGGAGGGGAGTATGTTGGGAACCTTTACCCACATGGGACAACCTTTGGAGGAAAGTGTTGACGATGGGGAACCTGCAGACGAAGATGGTGGGTGTTATGTGGTGTACTTGGCATGCTCGTAATGAGCATCTCTTTAGGAGGGGTTCTTGTAATGTGGGAGCTATTGTGAGGGATTGTTGGGTACATGTGAAAGAGTGGAATGATTGTATGTAATGGCTCCTTTTTCTTATGAATGAAAGATTTTCGGTCTACTATCATTTTCGATACATTCCTCATCCTTTCAAAAAAGAAAAAAAACACCCTATCTTGGACCTGGTTTGGTTCAGGATTGGGTGGGTATGTGTTTATGTGGTTTCATTGAGTGTTAAGAAATATATGCGTCATAGTATAGTGGACAAAATCACACAAAACATTTAAATTTATAAAACTCAGAATCAAATTGGAGTCTAAGGTCATTCGTAAGGAGCAAATATGGAATTCATGCACTAATCTCTATTTAGAATAAATGAGCATAGTAAATTGAGCACAATAAAAAGATATGCAATGAATAAATTGCTCATATTGATATTCAAATACAAATTAATGTATCTCAAAGAATCATGGGATAAAAAGAAATAGAGAATCAAAAGAATGGTGATTTAAATCACCACTTAACTCTCTAATTAAGTATACATCTCATGTATTCAATTTAAATATTTCAACAGTAACTCAAATCAGACATTCAAATAATGCCACAGTAATATCAATCAGCCATCGCCAATCCTTCACAGATGACTTAACTATCAGAGCCTCAAAGGTGTACAAGGGTGCCAAGCATCTCACGGCAAGGCCTCGAGGACACTAAGTGTTGAGAACTTCAGCATGCACCTCAAGGGAGATTACGCTGAGGCAAAACCCTCCCCCTTCCTCCTCACAAATTACTTCTTTTTCCTCTCACATAACTGGGCATAATCAGGTCAGTAATCAAGTTATTAGGTCAATTAGTATCAGGTACAGGATCACCGAATGTGCGAGTGGGCGAGGATGCGCAGGCCTGTACAAGTGAGGGACTCAACCCCTCGTGTACATGGGTAAGGGGCTTAGAGCACGAATCCGACTTGTATGCGGTGCACACCTCGTGAATCTTCAATGTGGGACTATGTCTCTACCTTCCTCCTTTGCATGAAGCAGCATGGTTGTTCCCTTGATTGCAGTTGCTACTGATCCTCCCTCACTTAATTGAGGGTTTGGGCTTATCATGGTACCAGTCCGTATTGATTGACGGTGGAGGTGAAGCACGTAGGTGACAGACGGTGATTGATAGTATTAGAGAAGACAACCAGTGATGGTGATGGTGACCTGCAAGATAACATGGCCTAGGGCCCAATTAGATGGCTGGAAACCTTCACCGTGGTGTGGCGAAGGTAATGGTTGGTACAATTTGGTGCAAGGTGCAGTGGAGTGGTTGGAGCATGAAGGTGAGCGGAGCTCCGGCGAATGAAGTCGAGGAAGGAGTTGGAGGTGTTGAAGTGCTAAATTAGGTTGGGCAAAAGTATAGCAAAGGTGTGCATGAACTCTTGCCCAACCTAATTTAGGTGGAATGGGGCGATGAAGTTGCGACGATGAAGGTGGTCGTAGAGGTGGTTGCTGGAGTCAGAGAAGGAGAAGAAATTAGGACCTAAGGTTTAACCTAAACCTAATTGGAGGGTAGAGAGAGAAACCCTTAGGTAATTGGATGAATGTAGGTTCGGGGAAGCTTACCGGAGGTACGTCAGAGCTATGGACGAAGGAGGTGAAGATGGAGCCAATGAACAGGTAATTGGGCTGCCTTCTTTGTCCGGAAGCACAGCGAGGATGAGTAGAGAGAAAGTCCTGTCCTTATGGTATGTGGGAGCGACTGATGAAGGGGATTGGTGAAGCTCCAAGCCTTCGTTAATGGCAGCCAAGGACGATGGAGAAGAGAGGGGTTGTGCGCCAAAAACTAGACAAGGATGGATTGAATAGATGCGACTACTTTTATAGGGTAGGTTTCTCTCCCCTGAAATGCCAAATATGAAGTCTTCCTGAACCGCTTGCAGAGCTTGGTTTCCTTGAGCTCATCAATGCAATTTTTGGCCATGATTGACCTCGAAGAAGATCTTGGTCAAGGTTGAATGATCTGAGGATCAATTTCGCAAAGTTTGGCGATTTTTGGTTGAGATTTAATCAAACTTACTGGATTAAAGGAAGCAGTTTGGCTTTTAGAAGCTGCGAGTTTCCTTCTCTATTTCACAAGGAAGACAATGGCTTTTGGACCTATTTGCAAGGGAGGCAACAAGCTAGGGGCTTCTTTGAAGAGAAAAGATGAAAGCTAAGGGGTTAAATGTAAGGAATAGAGGTCTGGGGACTGAAATACAAGCTAGGTCAAGATGAAATTTGATTAGGCCCAAATTTTTGTACAAACCTAATTTGGACCTAAGGAATCTAATGGTAAAGTTGGATTTCAGTTTTGACCAAGTTTGACTAGGCAATTTTCATCGAAACTTAAATTAGGGCAAAATTCCATTTAAGACTCTGTTCAAGGTCAAAACAGGTTCAGATGGTCAAACCAAGGGTACTAAACTTCTTAGAATATTTTTTATCAATTTTAGGTGGTTTAGATGAATTTTACCCTAACCAAAACCTCTGTAATTTAGGCTGGTCGAAAATTAGGGTTTTAGGTGTTGATGTGATTCTCGAAATGCGTGAGACCCTGTTTCTCTCTGTGTGGACCCACTCAATGGACTATAATGCTCAGTAGACCTTCAATTAACCCTTGGGAAATCCTATGATTACTCTACATTCATGATGTGATGTTCAAACTGTAGAATTAACCCTGATTTATTATTTTCTCCTTAGAATGGATTTGCATCGAATTATGACTCTCAGGCAGTTATGTAGGAGCATTTGTCAATTAATCCTGACTAAATAAAGTTAGTTATGGCTCATGATGATGTTATCATCATACCTTCATGCCTAACTTTTCTAGTCCCTTAGCAAATTCTTATGGAAAGAACTTGCCTGATTTGTATCACTCTCTAGAAATTAGATCAGAATGGCAACAATCGGCTTAGAGGTACTAAGTATCAATCAAGATCCAGACCTAACCAGCTTAAGCCTGAGTCTGCTGCGAAGGTTTCTAAGGCCTGCAAAACATGCCTAGTGGTTCGTTGATCCCAGCGGTTAAAGCCCCCGTGTGTAGACATAACATGTCTATGTTAAGTTTGCTAGTTTATTTTTGGTATGAGAGAGATAGAGAAGGATTTTTCATTTTGAGAGCTTTTACTCTTTTCCTTTTATATTTCTTTAGATCCAGCCTTGAATTGGCCCTAAACATGGTCTGTATTGGATTCCTTGTCCCTACCATCAATCCTAGAAGGGTCCCTAGCTTTTGATGCTTTGGGATAACATCGCCCATGGCAACCCCCAGAACCCTAGCTTTCGATGCTTCGGGATAGTGCGGCCCATGGCATTCTGTAGCTAAATTTAGGCCCTGGCAATCGGCATTTCGGGATAATCCCGCCCATGGCACCCGAACCAGCACAAGGTGCTTACATGCCCTCGATAGGATATTTAGATATCATAGGAGACAAGTACCGATGAGATGATATGTTATTACGCATCTTCGAGGGGAGTTTCCCACCTCTCTACACCAGGAACTCATCCAATCAACTTGTGCTGTCGAGCAATTCCTAAGCTAGATCTTCGAGATGGCTTTTCAGAACAAAATACATTTGGCATGATTTTCTTTATTAAGTGCACTGAATCGGACTAAGTGTGTGATTTTGGGTGCTTAGGTTACCAAGTCCTGCAAACCAAAGAGCAGGCAACAGGGTCAAATAATCCTTAAGCCTTAGACCTACACCATCAGCTTTGTACTTTCCTCAACCTCTTGGGGACTAATCCAAATCTTAACAAATATGTGAGTGTTTAAGCCCTAAGAAAGGCCCAAGTGGCCTAAGATCATCACTCATACTAATCTCCTTATCTTTATCATTTTAGGACTTAATCTTTCTTTTGATTAGGTCTAGAACTTAAGTAAATCCCATGATCAATTGCTATGACTATCAATTTTTTTTATTTTGCTCCTTTTTGACATTTGAATTTCCTCTTCTTTTCCTCCTCAAGAAATATTTGCGATCAATTCATAAAATTTCCTCCCCTTTCCCTAATTTTTTTTTTTATTTTATAATTTTTATTATTTTTAAATATGTATTTTTTTTGTGAGAATCCCTTAGAGAATTGAATTTCCTTAACTTTGCATTTTAACACCCCCCATGCCTATGTTTTGTAATGTCCTCTTTGTAAACTAGGAGGGTACAAATTCAGCTTGGTTCAAAGTTTAGAACAGGGTCAAAGGGTGGGTGAACAGGTTGAGATGACTACTGTGGATGATTTCAAGCTTTGATATAAGTACCAAAGCTGGAGTCGGCTATTCTAAAGTTGAACCCAAAAGTTCAGTAGAAGTGTAACTCAAAAGGATGATTAGAAGGGTCTCAAGTTGCTTTGAACCAGGTGCTTACTCAAATCAACAGGCTGATGACGCGGACTAAACTCAATCAGTTTGGTGGGTTGATAGATGTGAATCAGTAGATGTGGAGCCCACTAGATACTTTGTGGCTCAAAAATATATGGAAACGAGAATCTAAGGTTTCGCTGAATCAGTTCAGCCTGATCTCAGTAGGGGTCCTCAAAAGAAAATGGATCCTTGGAGGATGTAGGAACCCTACTGATATGATCAGAAAAGGATAAGAAGTGATTAATGGTCTGATCAATGCCTGATATGCGATAAAAAGATTTAGGTGAATCATATGCAACCGAATCAGAGAGAGGTGAATCAGAGTAGAAATTGATTCCGATGGCAGGTTGGGGATGGGATTGGATTTTGGAAAGCTCTAGCTTTATGATGGAAGATGTGGCTTTTTCACAATCTGGGTGTGAAGAGGGCTCTTCTAGAAATGATTCAAAGATCGGTTCATATAGAGAGTCTTCTTGATTCTCATTCAAATCTAATGCAAATGCCTAGAGAGTGCTTATAGGATCATGGAATTTTAAGTTAGTGAAAGATTCAAACTCTGGATTGTGGACACTCTCAGCACTTACTGCTTCTAATTCCTGCAGATCATAACAAAACGACTCCAACTCAATGGTACATGATTTCGAATTAATGATCTCGGGGTCTGGAACCTTAGAGTCAGAATCAAAGAATGGGTCATAGATCTGAGGTTGTAGATTGGCTCATAATCATTAGGAAACAAAGGTTCTCTGAAATCAGAGTATGATTTGAAATCATCGGAGAATTTGCAAAAATTAGTTTTTGAACCTGATTCCAGATTGGGATTTCAACCAGAGGATAAATCAAGATGCATAGAATCAACAACCTGACTTGGATCTAAACTAATCTCAAATTTCATGCTAAAAGACATGCCCTTGTTAGGCATAGGCTCAGGTTCTTGGCTCCTAGGGTAGACCCAATCAAATCCTAATTCTTCCAACTCCTGTATTTTTGTATCGTAAATCGGTGTGACTTTCGAAAAAACAATTTGTATTTCTGAGGAGTTTGGAGAGGTGTGATCATTAAATATAGGCCTAGAATCATAGTCCAGATTTAAAATCTGATTCTCATTAAATTGGGCCTCTTGATCATCACAAATAAGTTTAGATCTAGATTTTATGTCAAGGGTAGGAATTGGGTCACTAGAATCTGGACTTGGTTCTATTGGGATGTCAAAATTAGTCTCAATGATTACCTTAACAGGATAAGGTTTGGGAATTACATCCTCAAGAGGTTTTAATTCAAGCTTACTATAGGTGTTTGGGAAATCAAGGCATGATGGACCAGCTTCATGGCTTTCTAAGGCTGGTTCACAATCGAGAACATCTGCAATTGGATCCACCCAACCTACACCAAGATCAGGTATGTCAATCCACACAAAGTTTGAATCTGATTCCATTTGGGTTGGGGGTCCACAATAACCTCTATTTTCAAACCTGGGTTCTGGGAAATCGTGTTGATTCTCAATATTGCTCCAAGATGTCTCATTAGTTTCTGAGGGGATATATGGGTATTTTTTATTGATGGCTTAATACACCATATTCAACAATTTTCAATGCTTCTCTATGAGACCTTGGTGTTTTTCCAAAAGTGGGGGATTTGACCAGCATTGTAGATACTTGTTGGTTTGTAATTTCCCCAATTCAATATATTCTAATAGGAGATCATCCCGGGTTGAACCATGCATCATTTGTGTCAATATCATTGCAACATGGCTCATAATGTGCCTTGTTGTTTTTGAAACATTAACCTGAATGTGCCTGGAATAACGTAGAAAGCACGTGAATTGCATGAATGTCAGGTCCGCTCTGAGATATAAACTAAAAAGAACTGTATATGTGCTGAATTTAGTGCCTTCAGCTAGGCACACTTTACAAAGAAGAGAAATGAAGAATTCACAGGTGTAGGTCAAAATCAGAATAAACATAAGACACTTCTGACCTATCAGTAAATGTCCACAGATGTGGACCAGATTGTGATGCAGACCCATACCCCATAATCGAGAATATCTCAGGTTCTGGATAAAAATTACCCAAAACCTAAAATCAATATGCAAGTGGGGTCGGGCTTACGATATATGAGGATGCAACCCAAGACCAAAAAGTTGGGTTATAGAGAATTCAAGCTCAAAAGGATAATCATTGAATGTGTGCTTGGGTTTGACATCCTCAAAACAAATGTCGTAAGGGTCCTGGTTTGAAGATTTTAGCTTAATAGGCACCCTTCGACTCAGTCTTGTACTTCCTCTAGAACTTACTTTCTAAATCAAAATTTCCCAGCTCCTATCATCCTCATTCAGCATGTTAAATTCCAGAACCTCTTGCATGTTAATCACCTCGTCTGAAATTTCCAAGTCTAAATGATGTGGCTGAATCAAAATTGACTTGGGTCTAATTATCTCAAAAATAGAATCATCGATAAGCTCAATGGGGTGTAATTGACAATCAAGGCATTGAATTGAATCCTCCAGAAAATGTGATTCTGGATCCATAATGTGTGCCCTAATAAGATCAGTTTCCTCAGTTCTTGGCCTATCAAATGATCTATCAGATTCCTCAGGCCCAATCATCTCACAGAAATCGTATTCTATAAACTCGTGTGAGACTTCGCAACTTGAATCTTCACCATCAGAATAAAAGAAATCAAGATCCGTATTAATGTATGTCACAAAATCATCTGTCACTTTCTGTTTCAAGGAGACATACATTTCCTCATACCCCAACTCAGGGATCTTAGGTGAAGAAATTAGATCATCCTTAATTGGTTGCTCTAATTCAATCTAGTCAACCTCATAACATGTGTCCCCCCCAACAGGTGCTAACATTGGCTCTCCTGAAGGTAGTTCATTCTGGGACTCATCCCATGATTGAATCAAAGCGACCATAAATCTCATCCTCAATTTTGCTAATTTCCCAAGTATAAACTCACCCGGGTTCTTATCCTTAACATCCTGGAGCCAATCCAATAAAGACTTGCTCAAATCATCAATCATTTTAATCAGGGGCTCCAATCTCTCAATGCAAGGTATTGGCTGAACTTCTAAAGATTGTATGATATTTCTTAAGTTAGCCAAAACCTTATCTTGAACCTGGTTACCCTGAACCAAATGAGTTGGTTCAGGTTGGGTGGGTTTGGGATCAAAGCAGGGGAATTAGCGAATTGAGATTCGTTATACCCTTCCTGATAATAGGTTATTTCAGATTGTCCAAAAGGTGGTGATGACCTAAAGACAGTGTAATCAGAGGATGGGTAAGGATCGATGTGTCCTTCTTGATTGTAGATCGTATTAGGTTGTGCATGAAAGGGTGATGATCGATAATCAATGTGGCTCTAAGAAGGATAGAAATCACAATCATAGTGTTCAGGGTTAGACCCTAAACACGGAGGTCCGAAACTGTACCCCCAATCCGAGTTATCCCAACTAACTAATGGTTTATCACAGTATGAGTCGAGATAATCGTAATGTTGAGGATAATTCAAAATAGGAGGGAAAGAGCAGGAATGTGTGTAATATGAGGAAGGATTCATGATAAGTGGGAGGAAGAAAGGCACCCTGCAATACAAACAATCAAACCTGTCCTTAAGTGGGTTAGCCTACAGACCTATAGACTCCCAAAACCCATCTTGAGATAACAGAACGATTTGATCTACTTCTATCTGTTCAATCCAACCAGTTAGAAGGAGGGACTGGGGAGAAGGTTCTTCCTTCGGCTTGCGCCTCCGGTTCCTAGTGTACACCCCAGCCACGATCATTTGATTCTACTCTCCTAGCTAGACATCAGATTGAACAGTAGAAACAGACTAATCGAAAATAATCTCGTTCTGGGCTCTGAAGAGCGAGTCGAATCCTTAAGGCCAACATCTACTCTATTTTATTTAAGGCTAGGTTTAAATGTACTTTTGAAAGTGATGAGCCCTTTATATGGGTTGTGCCCTTAATGATTGATTGATTTGTGTGTGCGTGCACAACCAGTGGTTTTCAAGCAAGATTATTTTTTTGATGTGATGAATTTTAGAGTTCAAATCTTGCTTAGTAGCTTTTAGGATTCAACTTTAGGTGTTTTCAAACAAGTTTTGTTGGCACACCAGGTTTTGAAAGCACAGGTGGAGATGTTTTCCTTTAAAACTTAAAAAGAATGTGGAGTTCCCAGTAAATCCCTAAGAGTTGAACCTAAGTGGCAGCTACTTGATGAGTTGATTTTAATTGAAGTGGTGTGGCCCAATCAACTAAAATAATTGGCCTGTTGCACCACTTAATTAGGCACACAAGTGATTTTCTAATCTGATTTCTACTCAATTATGTGTTTGGATGTGTGTACGGGGCAGCACGTCCTCGTCGTCACGGGATCCGCTTCCGAAAGGGGGACGAAAAATTGACTTTATCTTGCGAGAAGCATCCCGGGTGTGGGACAAGCTTCTCTTGAGCTTTGGAGAGGGAGAGAAGAGAAGGAAGGGATGAAAATTATGTGTGGAGGGGGTCTCCTTTTATAGTTGCGAGTGGGGGCAATTTGGTCATTACAACACTTAAAACATTAATTTAGGACCTTTAGTGACGGATAAAACCGTCGCTAAATGTCTAAACGTGGGTGTAGTGGGTGGCGCACGTTCGCCTGCTCGCTTGCCTACGCGCGCAACGCTTGCGCACATCTAGCCAATCTTAGCCGTCCGATCGCAAGTTCGGATGGCTTAGATCGCACTACGCCTGCCTCCTCAACTCGCGTCCCATCGCATGCGATGCCGTGTTACGTGCGGGCATGCGTGGGCTTGTCATCATGATTGAGCGCACGCGGTCGTTGGATAGCGATCATGCGATCGATCAAAGGCTTGCCTCCGCTTCAATTTCCACGTGGCGAGGCTCTAACACATGCCTGCACTTCGCGCTAGAGCGCTCGACCAACGTGTTGGGGGCGCATTTGAGTCGAGCGCCTAACTTTAGCGCAGGCACGTCTCAGCCATTGGATCTTGATCTAACAGCGGGGAAGGGCAGATGCAGGGGCTTCAGCGGGTGCGTGCGGACGATTGGGTGGCCGAGATGGTGCCACATGGTGCCATCTTGGCAGTCCATCTTCTGGATGGTGTAGATGATGAGACGAGTCTCGGATTGAATCGATTTTTGCGTCGTTGGGCTGCGATCGTCAATCCAAATCCATCCATGCGGTCAGATTTGTCGTTTGAAGTGCAAATTTACACCATCTTGGCCCTTGATCTTCTAGGGTTCCCTAGTCACTATCTGATGCTACAGATACCCGATTAGGGCGATTTTGGAGTCGTTGAACTCCAATCGTCGCCCTAATCACATCTGTATGGTTGGATCTTCAATCCGAAGCCCCGATAAAAAGTTTGCATTGTCCAAGCACATAAAAGGAGATAATTAACCTCCATTTTATTCAAACTACTCTAAATGCAAGATGATGCATGTTATGCAATATTTATAGCATGCAATGCAATCCTACGGTTAAGAACATGCATAAATAGACATCTTAAGTAGTGTAAATGTGCTTACATCAGTGCCTAGATGGATCAGAGGTTTTGTAATACTAATCATGATGTCTAAGAGCATCCTCAATCATCTTTTCCTTCATGCTCATTTGGGATTCAGGTTTCCTAAAAATTCTTCCTAAATGTAGAATCAAGTTCAAGTTCAAGTTGAATTGATCAGATCAAATCAGAAATCCACAAGAAGATCAACTCTAATGATGCCTTGTTGAATGTTGGAGTTGCTACGCTAACATGTTTGGTTTTTAAAACCTGTCAGCGTAGTATGAAAGTGAAGAACTCGTGTTCAACAAATAAAATTTATACCAAAATGGAAATTCTGAGTCGAACACAGGGAGGCGGACGTTTGATTTAAAAAAAACACGTTTGTTTTTATTTGTCACGAAACAATTCAATTGATTGAACTATCTAACTACTTACAATAAATAGAAGAGAGAGAGAGAGAATAAGAGAGAGAAAGAATATTACAAACAAAAACCAAAATGAGATGTAGAATAAACATAGAATTTCATCATTAGAACGATTGTTCATTACACTAGAAAGCGGGAAAATGATTAGACTAGAAAGCAGTAAATCTACTCTAGAAAGCATTAAAAGATTGGAGAGAGAAATGTCCCCCTCGACGGTCGCTTGGAGGACGAGCCGGATGGGATGACGCCTGAAGGAAGGAGGACGAAGCAGAAGAATGGGAAAGGGGCAGCACGTCGTCGTCGTCGCGGGATCCACTTCCGAAGGGGGATGAAAAATTGACTTTATCTCACGAGAAGCATCCCAGGTGTGGGACAAGCTTCTCTTGAGCTTTGGAGAGGGAGAGAAGAGAAGGGATGAGAATTTCATGTGGAGGGTGTCTTGTTTTATAGTTGCAAGGAGTGGGGGCAATTTGGTCATTACAACTATGAAAACATTAATTCAAGACATTTAGTGATGGATAAAATTGTCGCTAAAGGTCTGAACGTGGGCATAGCCGGCGATGCGCGCACGCCTGTTCGCTTGCCCACACCCGCAACGCTTGCGCATGTCCAGCCAATCTCAGCCATTCGATCACGAGATCAGATGGCTTAGATCGTGCTATGCCCGCCTCCTTAGCACGCGCCCCATCACGTGCGATGCTGTGTTACGTGCGGGCGTACGTGGGCGCGTCATCTTGATTGAGCGCGTGCGGGCGTGCGTGGGCACGTCATCTTGATTGAGCGCGTGCGGGCGTGCGTGGGCGCGTCATCTTGATTGAGCGCGTGCGGTCGTTGGATCACGATCGTGCGGTCGATCGCAGGCGCGCCTCCGCTTCAATTTCTGCGTGGTGAGACTCAAACGCACGGCTGCACTTCGCGTTAGATTGCTCGACCAACGCGCTGGGGGCGTGTTTGTCTCGTGCACCTAACTTCAGTGAGGGCACGTCGCAGCCGTTGGATCTTGATCCAACGGCAGGGAAGGGCAGATGCGGGGGCTTCAGTGGGTGCGTGCAGACAATTGGGCGGCCGAGATGGTGCCACGTGGTGCCATCTTGGCCGTCCATCTTCTGGATGATGTAGATGGTGCCATAGGTGTTGGATTGACTCGATTTTTGCATCGTTAGGCTGCGATTGTCGATCCGAATCCATTCGTGCAGTCAAATTTGTTGTTTGAAGTGTGAAATTACACCATCTTGGCCCTCAATCTTCAAGGGTTCCCCAATCACTATTTGATGCTACAGATGCCTGATTAGGGTGATCTTGGAGTCGTTGAACTCTAATCGTCACCCTGATCACATATGTATGGTTGGATCTTCGATCCGAGGCCCCGATAAAAAGTTTGCCTTGTCCAAACACATAAAAGGAGATAATTAACCTCCATTTTATTCAAACTACTCTAAATGCAAGATGATGCATGTTAAGTAATATTTATAGCATGCAATGCAATCCTATGCTTAAGAACATGCATAAATAGACATCTTAGGTAGCGTAAACGTGTTTACATCATACCCCCATGCATATCTTTTGCTAGTCCCTAGCAAAAAAACTATATGCTATTTATAAAAGAATTAGGTTAGATTATTTGGGCATGAGTTATTTTCAATCATTAAGAAAATGTCTACATAGGAACTGAACTTTCAAAGACTCAACAGTGCTCGAGTATCCATCAAAATACAGACCGCCTCATGCCCTGGCCTTATTCAAAGAAAATTTTCTTTTTCTCTTTATCCTCTTTTCTATTTTCTTTTTTTTGAATTTTCAAGTTTTAGGGTTTAAGAGTGGCTTTCTATGGCCATTCAATTCACCCAAGATTTGATGAGAACCCTAAGTTTTAAGCATCTTATTGTGAATGTGATAGACTCGTTGATCGGCAATTAAAGCAGACTTCGAATTTCTATGCCTCTTGGTGACCTCAAAAAGAATTCTACCTAAAGGTGTATCTTTACAACCGGTAGCTTTCTCCCTACTTTTATTTTTTTTACGGGGTCAACACAAGAGTGAATCCAGTGTATATCTCCACGATTTATTCTACTTCTCTGCTTCTTCCTAAGTGTTTTGGGAATTTTCAGTGCATTTACTAAGCTGGGTTCTGGACAACTGGTCGATGAGCTGTTACCACCGACAACTTGCCAACCATACTCGTGCGGCGAAGTGTGGCTTATTTCTTTTTTTTTTCTTTTCTACTTTTCTTTTTGATTTTTTTTTTAAGTAGGTGGCTTCCCTGGTCTAAGATTTACTTAAAGGCAACAAAAAGAGAAAGGTCCAGTGACTTGGCTCTAGACAACCTACCTATGGGCTGTTACCCATGATAACTTGCCAACCATATCACCCTAGAAGGTTCATTAGCTACCCAATTTCCGTTAAAATCGCCGAACGAGTTAGTGACAAGATAGTGTGTAGATGCTTAAGACTCAAAATTCCTTCAAATCAGAGGGCGGGTTGAAAAGTCGTGTACTTAACACCCAAACTTATTTATTTCAATTAAAATAGAATTCAGGTTGGCGAGGACTCGAAAAAACAAATCCACATTTTAGTGGATACACGGGCTGATTAAGTCCAAAGACCTGAACAGTCTTTGTGTTCAAATCATAATGTAGTATTTCTTAAGATTGAAAATTTTCTTAAACCCAAGTTCTCCTTCCTAATTCCACATTTTTTTTAATAAAATTAATCAAATCTACAGAGTTGACGAATAAATTCAGAGATGAATATAGACCCCCCCATGCCTATCTAATGCAATGTCCTCATTGTATTAAAAAGACATAAAATGATTGGAGTTCAACGACTCCAAGATCGCCCTAATCAGGCATCTGTAGCATCAGATAGTGACCGAGGAACCCTATAAGATAGAGGGCCAAGATGGTGTAAATTCGCACTTCAAACAACAAATCTAACCACACAGATGGATTCGAATCGACAATCGCAGCCTAACGATGCACAAATCGAGTCAATTCGACACTTGTGGCACCATCTACATCATCCAGAAGATGGATGGCCAAGATAGCGCCACGTGATGCCATCTCGGCCGCCCAATCGCCCGCACGCACCCACTGAAGTCCCTGCATCCACCCTTCCCCACCGTTGGATCAAGATCCAAGGGTTGTGACGCGCCCACGCTGAAGTTAGGCACTCGACAAAAATGCACCCCCAGCGTGTTGGTCGAGCACTCTAACGCGAAGCGCTGGTGCGCGTTTGAGCCTCGCCATGCAAAAATTGGAGCGGAGGCATGCCTTCGATCGACCGCACGATCGCGATCCAATGGCTGCACGCGCTCAATCAAGATGACGCGCCCACGCACGCCCACACGTAACGCAACATGGCATGCGATGGGACACTCTGAGGAGGCAGGAGTAGCATAAGCCGTTCGATCACCGATCTCGCAATCGGGCGGCTGAGATTGGCTGGACGTGCGCAAGCATTGCGTGCGCAGGCAAGCGAGCTGGCGCACACGTGCCACCCACTATGCCCACGTTCAAACCTTTAGCGACGGTTTTATCCGTCACTAAAGGTCCTAAATTAATGTTTTAAGAGTTGTAATGACAAAATTACCCCCACTCCTTGCAACTATAAAAGGAGACCCCCTCCACACGAAATTCTCATCCCTTCCTTCTCTTCTCTCCCTCTTTAACGATTAAGAGAAGCTTGTCCCACACCCAGGATGTTTCTCGCGAAATAAAGTCAATTTTTCGTCCCCCTTTGGAAGTGGATCTCGCGACGATGATGACATGCTGCCCCATTCCTGTTCTTCTGCTTCGTCCTCCTTCATCCTGTTTCGTCCTCCTTCGTTCAGGCATCGTCCTGTTTGGCTCATCCTCCAAGCGACCGTCGAGGAGGATATTTCTCTCTCCATTCTTTTAATGCTTTCTAGAGTAGATTTACTACTTTCTAGTGTAATGAACAATCGTTCTAATGATGAAATTCTATGTTTATTCTACATCTCATTTTGGTTTTTGTTTGTAATATTGTTTCTCTCTCTTATTCTCTCTCTCTCTCTTTTCTATTTATTGTAAGTAGTTAGATAGTCCTAATCAATTAAATTATTTCGTGACAAATAAAAACAAACGCGTTGTTTTTAAATCAAACATCTGCCTCCCTGTGTTCGACCCGAAATTTTCATTTCGGTATAAATTTTATTTGCTGAACACGAGTTCTTCGCTTTCATACTACGACGACAAGTTTTAAAAACCAAACACGTTAGCGTAGCAACTCCAACGTTCAACATTTTGGTGCCGTTGCCGGGGAGGCGACGCTCTTTGATTTTTTTTTTTACATTTTCTAACTTACAAATCATTTATCTCACTTCTCTCCTTTCTTTATTGTGATTGCAGGAACTCTTTTGAGATGAGCAAAAGAGGTAGATTGGAGTAAAGTGCTGTGGAAGGTTTTGCAAGTTGTCCCCCACCTCCCACCCATTAGATTTCATTCCACAACATAATAACACAAACATTAATCAACCTAGGTGTTCTTATAAACTCTAAGGTTAGATTGTTTGCTGCTTGACACCCACACCCGCCCCAACCCCCACATTAAAAAAAAGAAAAATAAAAAAAAAAATCTCACAGAGGTACACAACCTCATCTGATTTTCAAACTCAATCGGTAAACCAATCTTTGGAGCCGGTACACACATCCAAACACATAATTAAGTATAAGTCAGATTAGGCAATCACTTGTGTGCCTAATTAAGTGGTGCAACAGGCCAATTGTATGAGTTGATTGAGCCGCACCACTTCAATTAAAATCAACTCATCAAGTAGCTGCCACTTAGGTTCAACTCTTAGGGATTTACCAGGCACTCCACATTCTTTTTAAGTTTTAAAGGAAAACATCTCCAGCTATGCTTTCAAAACCTGGTGTGCCAACAAAACTTGTTTGAAAACACCTAAAGTTGAATCCTAAAAGCTAGTAAGCAAGATTTGAACTCTGAAATTCTTCACATCAAAAAAATAATCTTGCTTGTAAACCACTGGTTGTGCATGCACACACAAATCAATCAATCATTAAGGGAACAACCCATATAAATGGCCCATCACATTCTAAAACACATTCAGACCTAGCCCTAAATAAAATAGAGTAGGCGTTGGCCTTAATGATTCGACTCGCTCTTCAGAGCCCAGAATGAGATTATTTTTTATTAGTCTGTTTCTACTGTTCAATCTGATGTCTAGATGGGGGAGCAGAATCAAACGATCTCGGCTGGGGGGTACACTAGGAATCGAAGGCGCAAGCTGAAGGAAGAACCTTCTCCCTAGTCCCTCCTTCTAACTAGTTGGATTGAACAGACAGAAGTAGATCAAATCGTTCCGTTATCTCAAGATGGGTTTTGGGAGTCTATAGGTCTGTAGGCTAACCCACTTAAGGATAGGTTTGATTGTCTGTATTGCAGAGCGCCTTTCTTCCTCCCGCTTATCATGAATCCTTCCTCATATTACACGCATTCCTGCTCTTTCCCTCCTGTTTTGAATTATCCTCAACATGACGATTATCCCGACTCGTACTGTAATCAACCATCAGTTAGTTGGGATAACTCAGATTGGGGATACAGTTCTGGACCTCCATGTTTAGGGTCAAACCCTGAACACTTTGATTGTGATTTCTATCCTTTTTAGAGCCACATCGATTATAGATCGTCAACCTTTCATGAACAACCTAATACAATCTACAATCAAGAAGGATACACCGATCTTTACCCATCCTTTGATTACACTTCCTTTAGGTCATCACCACCTTTTGAACAATCTGAAATGACCTATTATCAGGAAGGGTATAACGAATCTCAATTCTTTAATTCCCCTACTTTGACCCTAAACCTGCCCAACCCTGAACCAACTCGTTTGGTTCAGGGTAACCAGGTTCAAGATAAGGTTCTGGCTAACTTGAGGAATATCATACAATCTTTAGAAGTTCAGCCAATACCTTTCATTGAGAGATTGGAGCCCCTGATTGAAATGATTGATGATTTGAACAAGTCTTTGTTGGATTAGCTCCAGGATGTTAAGGATAAGAACCCAGGTGAGTTTCTACTTGGGAAATTAGTGAAATTGAGGATAAGATTTCTGGTCGCTTTGATTTAATCATGGGATGATTCCCAGGATGAACTCCCTTTAAGAAAGCCAATGTCAGAACCTGTTCAGGCACCTATTGGGGGGGACACGTGTTATGAGGCTGACCAGATTGAATTAGAGCAACCAATTAAGGAAGATCTGATTTCTTCACCTGAGATCCCTAAGCTGGGGTATGAGGAACGTATGTCTCCTTGGAACAGAGAGTGATAGATGATTTTGAGACATACATTAATACGGATCTTGATTTCTTTGATTCTGATGGTGAAGATTTAAGTTGCGATGTCTCACTCGAGTTTATAGAACACAATTTTTGTGAGACGATTGGGCCTGAGGAATCTGAAAGATCATTTGATAGCCTAATAACTGAGGAAACTGATTTTAGGGCTCACATTACGGATCCAGAATCGCATTTTCTGGAGGATTCAATTCAATGCCCTGATTGTCAGTTACACCCCATTCAGCATATCGATGATTCTGTTTCTGAGATAATTAGACCCAAGTCAATTCTGATTCAGCCACATCAATTAGACTTGGAGGTTTCAGATGGGGTGATTAATATGCAAGAGGTCCCAGAATTTGACATGCTGAATGAGGAGCATAGGAGACGGAAAATTTTGATTTGGGAAGTAAGTTCTAGAAGAATTATAAGACTGAGTCGAATGGTGACTATTAAGCTGAAACCATCAAATTAGAACTGATGAGAGCCTCATCATGAGCCATAACTAGCTCATTTTGACCCAATAAAGAAGATAAAAGCTCCTACATAACCTAGAAGAAGGCTTAATTGAAGGAACAAGTGCTCTGAGAAGAAAACATGAAATAAAGGTTAAAACTGCAGTTCATAAACGGGATTTCTCAGAAGAAAAACCTAGGTCAAATGATCCAAATAAGATAAAAAGTGGGTTGAGTTAATCAGAAATGGGTTTATGTGCAATCTAAGAACTAAATGACACTTGGTAACCCTAAAACAGACCCGCTTAAATTAACAAGGTTCCGATCAGAAAAAAAAGCAAGTAAACCCTCAAAAAATCATGGAAAAACATCCTCTAGGATTTAGAACACTTAATTTGGCCTTTGGAACCTAGTTTGACCTAGATCAGGGTCCTAGCTCTTCAATTAACCTAATTTGGGTTTTTACGTAAAATGTCCAGTCAAACGAGGTCAAACCTGAAATCCAACTTCTCCATTGGATTCCTTAGGTCCAAATTAGGTTTGTACCAAAATTTGGACCTAAGGAGAGGTCATCTTGACCTACTTTGCAATTTAGTACACCCAAATCATGAATTGGTCCCTATCTTTTGAATACCTTTGCAGAGAGCCCCCTAGGTTCTTCGGCTCCTTTGCAAACCGGTCCTGCCGCCATTGTTAGGGCAGAACCGAGCTCCGACGAAGTTTCGAGAGAGATTGCTCTCTAATTCCTCAGAGATTGTCTCCCAGAAATGGAAGGGGGATTCTTTGAGGAATTCCCTTCCTTCTAAAGCCAATTACAATTGCTGGTGTGAACCCAATCTCTCGTGCGAACGCACGAGAGATTTGGGTATCCACCTTCCTTCCAACTTCGGCAAGCCGGCAGACCTAATTGCGGGCTCTCCACGTGCTGACAGGAGCGGCCAGCACCTATAAAATATCCCCCAGACCCTGCCGTAGGACCAGAGCTTGATTTGGCCGAGTGTCCACCCCCAATTCGTCTCCTCCTGCCCGGCCAAAAGTCCCAGCAAGCTCCGGCGAGCCCCCCTCCCCTCCCTCTTCGCTCTGCCACAAAACCAGTGGCAGAGTTAGCTTCCTGACTTCCCTCCGCGTCGCACAGTACCCGCGCACGCTGCCTCAGCCCCGTCGTCGCCGCCGTTCTCCCCCACTGGGCATCATCTTCTCCGGCGACAGCAGGTACTGCTGTCCACCTTCCGTCCCCTTTCGTCCTTACAATTAGGTTAGAACTCCTCTCCATCCTCTCCTCTCTCTTTTCCCCCTGTTATCTCATCTGATTACCCCTCGACCGACGCTGACCACCCTCATCTTCCACATCACCGACCGACCTCCGGCGAGCCGCTTCCACCATTCCAGCCCCCCCACACGACTCGCCAACCACTTCGAGAGCTCCGCCTCACCACCAGGAACTCGCTCCACCCCACAACTGCCACTCCAGACCTCCATAATCACCCCCCGAACAACCCACCATCTCCGGCCATAGGTTGACCTAGGCACGCACGCCTAGGCCGACCTGCGGCCTGCAGCATCGTCCACCGCCTTCGCCGTGCCACGGCGAAGGTCTCTAGCTGATCTGATTGGGCCGAGAGGCTCATTTTGTGCTTGACAGTGTTTGAGCTCCTGCCGCCATAGACGACCTCTGATGAAGCTCCAACGAAGCTCCAGGCACCCGGTCTCCCAGGCTACAGGTGCTGCATACTCGCGCGAGTGTCGCGAGGTGAGTGAGTCCAACCAGTAGCGCAGAGGAGTCAACAGCTTGGGCAATCGAGCGACAAAACTCTGCGGGCGCTCGTGAAGGCGAGACCAGATAGTCCCACATCGTGGGATTGCAACACTCAGGTACCATATAAGTTGTTTTTGTGTTTTCGTCTTAGTGCCTCCGTAAGCACAGGGGTGAGGTCCCTCACTGCCCTCACACGCATCGTCCGCGACTTGACCTCGTGGATCTGGCGGATCCGACCCGACCTAGACCTACGCACTCCTCGCGCATCATCACTTGCCGGTGCGCCTGGTCCCGGGTGCGAACCCGACCCGACTACCCGTGTGGCTTTGGGAGAGCGTCCGTGTGTGAATTGCTTGAGAGAGAGAGACACTTGGGTAGAGGGACGGGGATAGGTTTTCGCTACTGTGTGGTGTGTGCAGGAAGGAAGAACTGACCAAGGCAGCGAACACTTAGCGGCTACAGAACAGGAAGAGAAGAAAGAAGAGGCTGTGTAGCTGTGAAAGGAGAAGTCATCGCAGAGAAGAAGAAGGAAGACAAGGCAGAAGAGAGAGAAGAACGAGGAAGAAGACAAGGGAAGACTGCAAAGAGATCAGAAGAAAAAGAAGAAGAAAGAAAGAAGCCTTCGCAGGAAGAGAAGAAAAGAAAGCAAACACAGCAGCAGAAAAAGAAGAAACAGAGAGACTGCAGAGGAAGAAGAATAATCAAGAAGAAAAGGGAATATACTTTTAAGACGTCTGATCACAAGATCAGACGTCCAATTTCATTTCTTTTTGTCCTAACTACTTTTAATCGCATACATTCATAGTTGAATTGATATTTTGAGTAAAGTAGAGTGTTCAATTACATTGACTAGTAGTAAATTCCATTTGCTCCTTGTGATCGACCTCGGATACTCCGATTTTCGAGTAATAAAATTCTTTATATTTGTTTAAACATTTTGTCGGTTGTACTACAACGTGATATACTTTAAACCCGCACAAAACGTTGACAACATTTTGGCACCGTTGCCGGGGAGTAATGCGCAATTTACCACTAGTCTCTACATTCTTTTTATCATATTGAACACTAACTTGCCCTACTTTGCTTTGATGTGATCTTGCAGGTACTTCATGAGAAAATCTCTCCCGCAAGTCAACCACTCCAGGGTAGGTAATTTCTTTTCTTCCTTAATCATCCCCTAATCTTTGAAAGACAAAAGGAAGAAAATCAATTTAAGAATCAATTGCCTTCTTTATATAGTAATCACCATCTCTAAGGCAAAACATTTCCTGATTTTGCAAAAATTTCTGCAAATATTCTTGAAGTTGGAGTGATTTTTTTTCCATCCCACAAATTCTTGTGCCTAATTAAAATAATGCTTAATCTCGACGAACCACACACTTCTTGTTTATAAGTCCAAAGAGAACTTTTGAAAAAGAAAAAGAGGATTGGAAATAGAACCAAATTAGGGTTTCCACATTAGGGTCTTGAAGCGCTAGTCGCACATGCCTGTGTAAAAGGAAATAAACCCTCCCGCATCAGTGTGCTACCCAAGCCCTTGATTGAAGAAAGCTAAATAAGATAAACCCTAAAATTGAGCTCTAAAATCACTTGAATCTTAAAATTTTTTTGACCTAATAACTTGGGAGTCAAATCAGGGTGATCTCTAGGCTCTGAGCTTAGAATCACTCTACCATCTATAGGACAGGTCAGGTGAAGTTGACCCCTTGGGTCAACCAACCTCTAAATTAGGTCACAATACCAAAAACATTTAAAGTTCAAGTGAGAACCCTAAAAGCACCTTTGAAATAAAAAGTGATAGACTTAAGAGGTCAAGGTCCCCATTCTGGTCTACCTGGAATCTCAGTGACAAGAGAGGTCGGGTGGGGGAAACCCTGTAACCCGTAGGGACGCTCTACCGTGTAGGGGTCTTTGCGGGACTCTCCCTCTCTGGCTGCCCAGGTAATTCTCAGGTGGACGATCTTCGGATCCAGGGGTCCATCCGCCCCAAACCTCTATAGTCATCCAAACATCTTTTGGGTGTCTTGATTGGGTCAAGAACATCTCCAGTCCTACATCTTTTCTCTTTAGAGCACACACACTCATTTTCAGTGGGACTCGTTATTCAGATCTGATCGCTTCATAACACATCTTGAGTCAAACTCTGATCTTGATTCCACCACCTGATCCAAATATGCAGCCGAACCACCTAGGACTACCATTCAAGAAACCTGAATACCGGAGATCCATGAGAGATAAAATGATTGAGGATGCCATGAGATTTTATGAAAATGAAGAAACCTCAACAACAGTAGGAAACATTCAGGTTGATGTCCCAACAACCACAACCTTTGTCGTAACTTGTGCCCAAGTACTATTAGCAGAAGCCAACAAAGGATCAACCCGTGACTTGCTCATTACTGCATACATTGAGATAGAAAGATTGCACAATAGTGAATACCTTCAATGTATGACAAATCCTCGACTTTGGAAGCAACACTAAGATAGTCTTGAAAAACGGGAAGAGATAATGAGATTAATAAAACAAGTCATTGATCAGAAATACCCGTACATACCACCAACAGAGGATGAGCTATCTTGGAACAACATCGAAGATAAATCTGACCTCGGGTTTGAGGGACAAAATGGTTGTGGATTCCCAACCCAGATGGAATATAATGCACCTGATATTGAAGAAGGTTGGGAAGCTTCAAATGCAGGAAAAGACCATGATGAGCCCATTTTAGAATCCCAAGACTCCTGCAAGTATGAGAGTAGAACTGAACCTCTCGAGGGTGTAAATTCCGTCCCTTATTCTGATAAGGTGGCCGTCGAATGTTATTCAGACCTAAATTCTAGTAATTCAACCCACATCCTAAGCGTAGAACCTAGATCTGAAACATATTTTGAAGATCTCAAGGCCCTAGATGAAGATAATCAATCTCTTAATGAAGAATATGATTTTGGGCCTCAGTTTGATGAATATCCCTCGTCAACCTCCTCAGAGGAACGAATCGATTTTGCAGAAGTCATGCCAATCTACGACACAGAAATCGAGGAGTTGGACGAGCAGGGTTTCAATTGGGTCTACCCTACTACCTTAGAATCTGAGCCTCTACCAGATAAGGATACCCTTTTAAGCTCAGAATTAACATTTAGGCTAGATAACAGTCAGGCTGCTGAATATACAACATATGATTTATTCTATGGTGGAACTCATGATCTAGAATCTCATTCAAACTTTGATTTTCGCAAACTCTCCGACGATCTCGAATCTGACCATAACATCGGAGAAAATCTGCCTCCTGATTATAACATGTCAATCTTCTTTGAAGCCACCTACTCCACATATACAGAACCAATCAAAACCCGTTCCCCACCCCGACCTGCAACCGGACTCAATTTCTATTCCGATTCACCTCTCACTGAGCCGTTTGCAGATGATTCAACTCCATATCTAGACCAGGTATCGGGTACTGATCAGACCACAAATCAGGAGCCTCCATCCTTTGATCACCTCTATAAGGATTCCACACCTTACATGGATAATTTTTTGGAACCCTACTTTGACCAGGCAGATTTGACTCAGCCTGAACCCTAGTTTTCACTTCCATATCCATCAGAACGTCACTGCATATGGTGGGTTCCGCATCTGCTGATCTACATCTATCAACCCACCAGACTTATTGGGTTCGGGCTGCATCATCAGCCCGCTGATCTCAACAAGCACCTGGTTGGACCAACCAGGCTCTTAATCAAGGTGCTTGTTTTCCAAAACTCCATTGATTTGACCACTCCCTCTCCACCCCATTTTCTGCTCGGCTGAAGGCATTAAATTTAGCGCTTAACGGGAGGCAACCCATCATCCCAAACACAGAGACCTGTCTGATTATCCATCTGGACTCCACATCTCTTGCACCTTGAGTCCAGCCTTAGACAGATGATCCCACCGCTGGTACATGTATCAGAGCTTGAAATCTTCCGCATCAGTCATTTACGACCCATTCACCCACCCGATGCATCCTGTTCTAAGCCCTTGACCTCAACACTAATTCCCACCCTCTGTTTGCAATGAGGACATTGCAAAACTTAGGCATGGGGTGGTGATAAAGTGCATACATACGGAACCAAGAAAAAAATCAGGAGTCTCACACACAAAAAAATTTGCATATGTCAAAAACGCAAAAAAAAAAATGAAAAAAATAAAGAAAAAGAACAAAAAAATGGGGGGAGGGAGGAAATTTTGTGAGCCACTTAAGCATAAGGAGGAGAAAAAGAAGAAAAATGACAAAAAGGAGCACAAAATGAAAATGAAAAGAAATAGTCATTAGTAAAAGATTAAGGGGTTAACTAAAGTTCTAGACCGAATCAAGAAAAAGAAAAGAAAAGTGCTACGGAGATATAATAAGAGATTAGCGGGAACACTGGTCTTAGGCCTTTTGGGCTAGTACCTTTAGCTTAAAAATTCACGTATCCGTTAAAATCTGGATAATCCTCAAGAGGTTGAGGAAAATGCGAAGCTTGAGTATTAGGTCTAAGGCTTAGGAAGTATTCGGCCTCGTTAACTGACCTCCGGTTTGCGGGATTCGATAACCTAAGCACCCAAATTCACACACAGTCTAGTTCAATCGCATAAACATCTAAATCATGCGAAAAGCGTTTAATGTTCTGAAAAAGTCACCTAGATTAGGAGAGGTCAATCAACACAAATTGATTTGGATGAGTTCCCAGCGCGGAGAGGCGGGAAATTCCCCTCGAAGATGCATAACAACATATTGTCTCCTCGGTGCTTGTCTCTTAGGAAATTTAAATATCCTATTAGGGGCATGTAAGCACTCTGTTGGTTCAGATACCATGGGCGGCATTATCATGAAATGTCGATCGCCAGGGGCTGAATTTGGCCACGGAACGCCATGGGCGGGATTATCTCGAAATCTCGAAAGCCAGGGTTCTGGGGGTTGCCATGGGTGGGATTATCTCGAAATCTCGAAAGCCAGGGACCCTTGAGGATTGATGATGGGGACGAGGAATCCGATACAGACCGTGTTGAGAAGCTAATCCGAAGCTAGAAATAAAAAGAAAAGAGAGAGAAAAGCTCTCCAAACAAATAAATCTTCTATCTCTCTCTTACAAAAAAAAAGCACTGCAAACTGAATTTAGGCTAAAAATGTCTCAAGCACGGGTGCTTTAACCACGGAGTCCAACATACCCTAGGATAGTTTCTGTGGACCGTAGAAACCTTTGCGGAGGACTAAGGCTAAAGCGGAACAGGTCTGGATTTTGGTTGGTACTTGAGTACCTCTAGGCCTATTGTCGGCATTCCCACCTAATCACAAAAGAAAAGGAGAAGCACTTATCATTGTTGACAGACATTCAGGGTCTAGAACGGAAGTAAAAACTTTGAAATTTTGCTAAGGGACTAGCAAAAGCTAGGCATGGGGGTATGATGAGAGCCTCATCATGAGCCATAACTAGCTCATTTTGACCCAATAAAGAAGATAAAAGCTCCTACATAACCTAGAAGAAGGCTTAATTGAAGGAACAAGTGCTCCGAGAAGAAAACATGAAATAAAGGTTAAAACTGCAATTTTACCATTGTAGTACATAAACGGGATTTCTCAGAAGAAAAACATAGGTCAAATGGTCCAAAAAAGATAAAAAGTGGGTTGAGTTAATCAGAAATGGGTTTATGTGCAATCTAAGAACTAAATGACACTTGGTAACCCTAAAACAGACCCGCCTAAATTAACAAGGTTCCGATCAGAAAAAAAAGCAAGTAAACCCTCTAAAAATCATGGAAAAACATCCTCTAGGGTTTAGAACACTTAATTTGGCCTTTGGAACCTAGTCTGACCTAGATCAGGGTCCTAGCTCTTCAATTAACCTAATTTGGGTTTTTACGCAAAATGTCTAGTCAAATGAGGTCAAACCTGAAATCCAACTTCTCCATTGGATTCCTTAGGTTCAAATTAGGTTTGTACCAAAATTTAGACCTAAGGAGAGGTCATCTTGACCTACTTTGCAATTTAGTACACCCAAATCACGAATTGGTCCCTATCTTTTGAATACCTTTCCAGAGAGTCCCTAGGTTCTTCGCCTCCTTTGCAAACCGGTCCTGCCGCCATTGCTAGGGCAGAACCGAGCTCCGGTGAAATTTCGAGAGAGATTTCTCTCTAATTCCTCAGAGATTCTCTCCCAGAAATGGAAGGGGGATTCTCTGAGGAATTCCCTTCCTTCTAAAGCCAATTACAATCGCTGGTGTGAACCCAATCTCTCGTGCGAACGCACGAGAGATTTGGGTATCCACCTTCCTTCCAACTCCGGCAAGCCGGCAGACCTAATTGCACGCTCTCCACGCGCTGACAGCAGCGGCCAGCACCTATAAAACACCCCCCAGACCCTACCGTAGGACCGGAGCTTGATTTGGCTGAGTGTCCACCCCCAATTCGTCTCCTCCTGCCTGGCCAAAAGTCCCAACAAGCTCCAGCGAGCCCCCCTCCCCTCCCTCTTCTCTCTGCCACAAAACCAGTGGCAAAGTTAGCTTCCTGACTTCCCTCCGCGTCGCGCAGTACCCGCGTACGCCGCCTCAGCCCCGTCGTCGCCGCCGTTATCCCCCACTGGGCATCATCTTCTCTGGCGATAGCAGGTACTGCTGTCCGCCTTCCATCCCCTTTCGTCCTTACAATTAGGTTAGAACTCCTCTCCATCCTCTCCTCTCTCTTTTCCCCCTGTTATCTCATCTGATTACCCCTCGACCGACGCTGACCACCCTCATCTTCCACATCACCGACCGACCTCCGGAGAGCCGCTTCCACCATTCCAGCCCCCCCACACGACTCGCCAACCACTTCGAGAGCTCTGCCTCACCACCAGGAACTCGCTCCACCCCACAACTGCCACTCCAGACCTCCATAATCACCCCCCGAACAACCCACCATCTCCGGCCACAGGTTGACCTAGGCACGCACGCCTAGGCCGACCTGTGGCCTGCAGCATCGTCCACCGCCTTCGCCGTGCCACGGCGAAGGTCTCTAGCTGATCTGATTGGGCCGAGAGGCTCGTTTTGTGCTTGACAGTGTTTGAGCTCCTGCCGCCATGGACGACCTCTAATGAAGCTCCAACGAAGCTCCAGGCACCCGGTCTCCCAGGCTACAGGTGCTGCATACTCGCGCGAGTGTCGCGAGGTGAGTGAGTCCAACCAGTAGCGCAGAGGAGTCAACAGCTTGGGCAATCGAGCGACAAAACTCTGCGGGCGCGCATGAAGGCGAGACCAGATAGTCCCACATCGTGGGATTGCAACACTCAGGTACCATATAAGTTGTTTTTGTGTTTTCGTCTTAGTGCCTCCGTAAGCACAGGGGTGAGGTCCCTCACTGCCCTCAAATGCCTCGTCCGCGGCTTGACCTCGCGGATCTGGCAGATCCGACCCGACCTAGACCTACGCAATCCTCGCGCGTCATCACTTGCCAGTGCACCTGGTCCCCGATGCGAACCCGACCCGACTTCCCGTGTGGCTCTGGGAGAGCGTCCGTGAGTGAATTGCTTGAGAGAGAGAGACGCTTGGGTAGAGGGATGGGGGTAGGTTTTTGCTACTGTGTGGTGTGTGCAGGAAGGAAGAACTGACCAAGGCAGCGAACACTTAGCGGCTGCAGAACAGGACGAGAAGAAAGAAGAGGCTGTGTAGCAGTGAAAGGAGAAGTCTTCACAGAGAAGAAGAAGGAAGACAAGGCAGAAGAGAGAGAAGAACGAAGAAGAAGACAAGGGAAGACTGCAAAGAGATCAGAAGGAAAAGAAGAAGAAAGAAGAAAAGTAAGGCAGAGAAGAAGATGAAAGAAAGAAGCCTTCACAAGAAGAGAAGAAAAGAAAGCAAACACAGCAGCAGAAAAAGAAGAAACAGAGAGATTGCAGAGGAAGAAGAATAATCAAGAAGAAAAGGGAACATACTTTTAAGACGTCTGATCACAAGATCAGACGTCCAATTTCATTTCTTTTTGTCCTAACTACTTTTAATCGCATACATTCATAGTTGAATTGATATTTTGAGTAAATTAGAGTGTTCAATTACATTTTGACTAGTAGTAAATTCCATTTGCTCCCTGTGATCGACCTCGGATACTCCAGTTTTTGAGAAATAAAATTCTTTATATTTGTTTAAACGTTTTGTCGGTTGTACTACAACGTGATATACTTTAAACCCATACAAAACGTTGACAACAAGAACAATTACGACATTTGTTTTGAGGATGTCAAACCTAAGCACACATTCAATGATTATCCTTTTGAGCTTCAATTCTCTGTAACCTAACCTTTTGGTCTTGGGTTGCATCCTCATAAATTGCAGGCCCGACCCCTCTTGCATACTGATTTTAGGTTTTGGGTAATTTTCATCCAGAACCTGAGATATTCTCGATTATGGGGTATGGGTCTGATAAACACCAATTTATCATCATTCTTATGCATTAAAACAAACCTAGCTCTTAGGATTTTACTCCACAAATGGGTACACGAACAAGGTTGTTGGGGCATCTCATCCCCTTTTTCGATGGTTCCCATCTGTTGGCAACATAGACATGCACCCACTTTTGTATTTGCATCTTGGAATAATGTGGGCCACCAAAAACCTTATGGGCAATCTTTTTTCCACAAAAAATGCCCTCCTGATTGCATCGCAAAAATACACCTGCAATTATGCCGTCTTGTGCTATTTCCTAGCATTACCAGTGCATACCAGGTTTCCATAGTCGCATTTGTAAAAATACATACATGCATGCATTTAATTAAGAGGGGAGGAGAGTGAATAAAATGGCCTCGCAATTACATTTTTCCTCAAGTGCTGCTTTGCAAAATTCACCATCTTTTTATTTTAATTTTATTTGACTTTGAAACTCTTCCCGCGGCTGCATGGAATGGCCTCTTCCTCGCGTCATGTCCTGCTCAACCATTCCCTGCTCAAGCTCTCCCTGCAGCCGCATGCACAGCCATGCACAGCCAGGGCATCGATGTGCATGCTTTCTTCCTCTATAAAACAGGCGTGGCTCCTTCTTTGTAAGGGAGCCTGGTCCTCACAAAAAAAAGCCAACCCAACGCAACCCTTCTTCTCCAGGCCGCCTCCTCCCCCTCTCCCTCCATACGTAGGCCCTCCTCCTCTGAGAAGACACTCTGTGGGCAGGAGTACATCACTGTGGTGCACACCCACCATTGTGAGACCACCACCTCCCAGCTCATCAAAGAGCCGATGGGCGTGGTGGTCTTCTCTTCCCTGTTTCAACTTTCCACGCCATTTTCGCCATTACCACAAAGCTTCAAGCTTTGGAACTCAACCGACCACCGCATGCCCCTGCAGCAGCCGGCCAAGCCCCACAGTAGCAGCAACAAGGTGGCAGCAGCGCACTCAGGCCTCCAGCGCACGCCTACAGGCGCCCTCGCCTCCAGCTTCTTCGCGTACGCCCGCCTCTCCGCGCCCGCAACCAGCCGGCGCATCCCTTCCACGTGTGTGCCAGCTCGCGCACGCCAGACGCACGCCACCCGCACTCACAGCACCGTCCGCACCTGGTCACGCGGCTCGCCCGTCCACTGTAGCCACTATTCACGCATTTTAGCGGAACATTGTGGCTATAGTGGGGTGACCGATAAGTTTCTCACTTATTCGGTCACCCGACGCGTCGCTACCGGCCACTGCCCCACCAACATCCAGCCCCGTGACCGCTCCAGCACCCGCCCACGCGTCTCCGTGCGGTCCTCTGCCAGTGCCCGCTCCCGCCCGCGTCTTCGCCCACATGCACCTGCATCTGCCCGCTCCAGCCTCTCCGTGCAGCGCTGTGCGCTGCGGTCCTCTCCGTACCCACTTCCCTCTAGTGCGTGCCTCTCTACGCGCATTAGCGCCTGCGCATGCGCACGTTGACACTAGACGTCGGCCTTGAGCGCGCGGACGGCTTAAATGCCCCCTTCACTCCAGCAGGAAGCCCTCTCTCTCTCTCTGTCTCTTTCTCTCTCTCACAGCACTCTCTCACTCTCTCTCTGCCGACACTTACACACACACACTCACACTCTCACACACACACACACACACCTATACTCCACTTTATACATATATATATACATACATATATATATTTATTTATATATATATATACTTATATACATATATATATACATATACATATATCTATACATATATTAGTACTTATATAACTATGTACTAGTCTATATACATACATACATATATGTATATCTATATACTTTTATATATATATACACATATATACTTACATATATACATATATTTATATACATATATCTATATATATATATATATATTATTACCTATATAACTAAGTATAAGTATAGATACATATATATATATACACATATCTATCTACATATATCTATATACATATATTACTATATATATATATATACATACATATATATACATACATATACATATATATATATATAGACATCTATACATATATCTATCTATACATATATAAGTACACATATACCTATATAGGTATAACCATATATATACATATAGATATATATATTTTTTCATATCACACCATACGTGGTATTGTGGGAATATCTGCACCAGTTGCTGATATTCCCCGATACACGCATACAAAAAGCGTGTTCGCACACATCTTCCACCATCCATCCTACACTACACACGGCACCTCATTTGTTGGTTGCGTCTTTCTAGATGACGACCGACTCGACACCATGCTACACTCCATCTCCGCCTCCACCCCCACCCCTTTATACATATATAATATATACCTATATATATATACTATATTTACTTTATTTCTATTTCGCTTTCCTAAAAAGATAAAAAAAATATATAAAAGAGAAAAGATAATCTTTGACTTGCAGGTACTCCGTCTTGCGAATAGCAAGACCCATTTTGGAACCCTAATTTGGCTCAAAGCAAGAACCTAATTTTGAGGGTGTGCCTCAAGGACAAGAATTATAAGAAAAAATTTAACTAGAAAAACACCAAAAACACAATAAATGAATGGAAGAGATTCGTTGTAGGAAAGGCGTAGAAACTTGACTTCTAACCCCACTTCCCTGAGTTCAACCCTGGGCCTAAAAGTGACCAAGATAAAATCAAATAGGCCAGGTAAAAAAAAAATATTTTGTAAAGAGATGGTTAGGCTCGATTTAGGTTAACCACTATACACACTTCAATGATAAAATCACCATATTAACACCCCTATCCAAGTCTACACCACCTCCACAGTGGAGGTCGTCGCAGAAACTTAGAACACTCCTTCGTTGTTCGTCAGGGACGCAATGGCGGAAAAGCTGGTCTGGGCCTATTCTAAAAAGCTCAGGCTCTTCCCTGTGATAAAATTTAGTGTCAGCAAGAAACCTGTCTCACTTCTGCATGTCCCAAGTGCTGGGGGGTAATGCCCGTGACCAGATAGTTTACTATGTCAGAAAACCAGGGAGTTTTGGCCTCCACAGCCATCAGAGACTCATTTGGAAAAGTCTCTTGGATATCTCTAGCAAGGATTGATGTCTCAATGGGCATCCAAGGCAGATGATCTGCTACAACATTCTCAACTACTTTCTTGTCTTTAATTTCCAGGTCAAACTCCTGGAGTAGCAGAATCCAACGAATTAAGTGAGGTTTGGTGTCCTTTTTAGCAAGAAGATGCTTTAAGGTAGAATGATCAGTGAACACCACAACCTTGGATGCCAAAAGGTAAGACCAAAATTTTTCCAAAGCAAATACAACAACAAGAAATTCCTTTTTAGTGACCATGTAGTTTTGCTGAGGATCCGTAAGGGTCTTGTTGGCATAATGAAACACATGAGGTTTGCCATCAACCCTTTGACCTAAGACCACTCCCACTGTTAAATCAGAAGCATCGCACATTAGCTCAAATGGGAGGGTCCAATCTGGTGCTTGGAGAATCAGAGTGGTAATAAGGGCTTTGTTAAAGACTTGGAAAGCCTCGCCACATCTTTCTTCAAAATCAAAGGAAACATCCTTCGTTAACAGGATGCAGAGTGGCTTAGAGATTTTGTTGAAATCTCTAATGAAGTGCCTATAGAATTGAGCATGACCAAGGAAAGATCTAACTTGACGAACATTAGTGGGTGATGGAAGCTTAGAGATGGAATCAACTTTTGTAGTATCCACCTCTAATCCTTTCTTGGAAACTACATGCCCCAACACAATGCCTTGCTAGACCATAAAGTGGCTTTTGTCACAACTAAGCACCAACTTTGCCTCTTTGCAATAGGTTAAGACTTTATCAAGGTGTGAAAGACATAGGTCAAAAGATGAGCCATAAATAGAGAAATCATCCATGAAAATCTCTACAAACTCGTCGATCACATAAGAAAAGATAGCCATCATACATCATTGGAAAGCAGCTGGAGCATTACATAGTCTGAGTGGCATTTGGCGGAACGTAAAAGTGCCATACGGACTCCTGAAGGTGGTACACTCCAGATAATCAGAAAAATGGCTATCTAATTATACCCGGAGTACACGTCAAGAAAACAAAAGTACTTGTTCCCCACCAATCGTTCCAAAATCTGATCAATAAACAGTAGGGGGAAATGGTCTTTCTGGGTAGCCGTGCTCAAATGGTGATAATCAATGCAGACCCTCCAACCAGTTAGGGGTCTAGTGGTTACCAGCTCTCCTTGGTCATTCTCTTCCACAGTGATTCTTGCATTTTTGGGCACCACATGAATAGGACTGCCCCATTTACTATTTGAAATGGGATAGATAATTCATGCATCCAGCCATTTTAGAATCTCCTCTTTAACAACTGCCCACATATTGGGGTTGAGCCTTCTCTGGATGTCTCGGAAGGGTTTCACGAACTCATTCGTGTATATATGATGCATGCAAAGGGAGGGATCAACACCCTTAATATTAGCTATCAACTAAGCAATTACCTCCTTGTGCCTTTGTAAACACTCAAGCAAAGCTCCCTCCTACGATTCAAGATAATGCAGATGAGATAATAACGAGGAGCGTGTCGTTAGGGCCAAGGAAAGCATACTTCAATGTGCTTGGGAGGGGTTTCAGCTCCAACTCAGGAGCCTTTTGGATTGAAGGTTTAAGTTGAGATGTCCCTGCCTCAGGTAGCAGATCTACCTTCACAAACTAGGGAGGGGACAGAGACTCTATGTGTACCCTCAGCAACTCTTCTAATTCAGGTATATCCCCTTCAGTTTCTTCCATAGTCAGAGGATGGTCTTTAGATATGACCTTTTGAAGGGGATCTCTACATAAGAGTGCTAGAGTAGTCTCTTCAATGATTTTATCCACTACCTCAATCAGGGAACAATCTTCCAGTCCAGATTGCTTGTAGGTATGAAAAACATTCAATCTGATCTTCTTGTTCCCAAAGCCCATTTTATGTGTCCCTGATCTACAATTGATAGAGGCGTTGGCTGTGGTCAGGAAGAGGCATCCCAGAATAATGGATGGATTAGTGGGCTTATTAGATGGGTTAGTATCTCACACAAGAAAGTCAATAGGGAAGAAGAAGTCCTCCACTCCAACCAGGACATCTTGCAGTTATCCCTGTGGTGTCTTAAGCAATCTATCTATGACCTGGAGGATGACTAGACTAGGCTTTAAATCACCACGTCCCAAAAGGTCATAGACAGAGCTCGGTAAAATGTTCACCCCCATGCCTAGATCGAGTAGAGCCTCATCAATGTGTTGGTTTCCTATAACCACTGAAATATACGGGGCCCCTGGGTCTTTCATTTTGGAGAGTGTTCCATGTTGGAGAACCGAGCTAACATGGTCAAGCAGGATGACCTTGGCTTGGACCTATCTCCTAGATCAACGTTTCTTGGTGCACAAGTCCTTTAGAAACTTGGCATAGGATGGGATCTATTTGATAGCTTCCAACAAAGGCAAGTTGATATGGACTTGCTTGAAAGTGTTCATAATTTCATCCATCCTATCCTTGGCTCTAGATGACCCAACAAAAGGTTAACCAGGAGTAGATAGGAGCTCTAGATAGGGCATCCTCAGTGATGTAAACACATCTATTTAGGTTAAAATGCCTATTCATGCATGTTCCTAGGCTTAGATTTGCATTTCATGTTATAAATATTGCATAGCATGCATCATTCTGCATTTAGAGTAGTTGTATATATTTTGGCTTAATTAGGTTCTTTTTATGGTCAGGAGAGAAGAAGACTTATTTCAGGGCCTCAGATGGATGATTGGACCGTACAAATCTAATCTGGAGAATGATCGGAGTCTAACGCCTCTGAAATCATCTAGATCGAAGTCCCATAGCATCATACGAAGTTTGAGGAAGATCAATGGCCAGGGGGCAATGTGACATCCATACGGGCTTCGGATGAAAAATTCGATTGCACGAATGGATTCGAAGCAACGATTGCAATCTGACAGTGCAAGAATCATCTCAATCTGAGCATCGTGGCACCCCCTAGAATAGAAAGAAGAATGGACAGCCCAGATGGTGCCATGTGGTGCCATCCAAGTAGCCCAACTTCTGCTAGCATCATCCACAACCTTCATTCCCAGTCGTTACATCATGATCCAATGGGTGAGAAGACTCCGCACCACACGCCTCCTAGGGACTCAAGGGAGAGCCCAGTGCAGCGATAGAGCGCTCTCTATGGATTATGGGGTGCGGGTTCGAAACTCGCGGATGCCCCAAATCAGAATTGGATGCACGCGCGGATGCTCGTGCATAGCCAGCATTGCATCACATGAGCGTGTGCGATTAGGGTCGTGTGATGCATGGACCAGCTGCATGCAAGTGAGCGCTTAGTTGGCGCCAGGCTACATTGACGCCTAAGCTGGACCTACAGTGTCTCTTATAGCCGTTGCTAATTGTTCGCAGGTGCAAGGCCAGCTGCATGCATCAGCAGGCATGAGCTGGCTACAGCAACACTTACAAGGACGTCCTGGAGATCGCTAATGGTCCCATGCCTATTCTAGCCTCTTCACTATAAAAGGACCTACACCCCCTCCCTTCCAAGCCATCTCTAACTATTCTACTCCCACCTACTGCAAAGCTCTAGCAAGCCTACCAACGCTTTATTAGAACTTGCCCTCAAGCTCCCAAGGTGCCTATTAGTGTAATGAAACTCTACCCCACCAAATACTCCTCTAGCTTCCCATCCCCATTCATAGGTCGCCTTTGAGCCGTCCTCTCACCTCTATTCTGGTAGCAGATCATCTCCACCTTTTCACCTCCATTACAAAGCTATGCTGAAGCTTTCCTCAACACGACGTCCTCCCTCTTCTCACCTCCATCGTCATGCTTCCCAACTCCTCCATCTGAGCTTCCACCAGGCACTGTCGTCTCACCGAACATCCACTTAAGGAGATTTCTTCTCACCTCCCCCTCTTTTTATGTATTCTAGATTATTGTAATTGACATTCATGCAATATATCATATTCAATTCCATCTCTCTCTTGTGATTTCTTGTCTTTTTTTATTTCAAAAACAAGAAAACTAACAAAACACTAAAAACCCAAAAAGAAACAAATCGAAGGATAGTTTTCATACAAAGTAAACGTCGCCTCCTTATGTTTGACTGAGACTCCCTTGGAGTTTTGGTATAAATTATATTTGATCATGAGTTTTGCAACTATGATGATGAGTTACTCGTAACCTCGATTTCAAACACGCGAAACACGTTTTATCATTTTGGCACCGTTGCCGGGGAGGCAATGAAATTTACTTTCTTGTTTTATGTGCTTCTTCGCATTTACATAGCACTAACCCTGCTTGTCTTTGATGTACTATCTTGCAGGTACCCTAACATGGAGATCCAAGTGTGGTAGACCTAAGTAAAATGTAGGTAGAGTACTTTGTAAGTGTCCCCCACATTCCCCCCCCACTAGTTTCATTTCACCACACTCATAACCAAGACCAAATGCACTTAGGTGCTTGCATAAATCCTAGGAAAGAATTGTTTGTCTTGTTTGCCACCTCATCCATTTTAGTAGTGCATTTAAAGAAAAAAACAAAGAAAGATACCTTTTGTGGGATGAATCAATTTACACACTTTATACACCAACATCAGAGGCACATAATTAGACTTGATTTTCATCTACTCAATTCGGATTCTGACTTGTGGACCCAGTACACTAAATCAACACATAAAAGAGTAGAAATCATATTAAATTAATCACCTTTTTGTGTGCCTTAATCGGTGGTACATTTTGGTCCAATTGATTGAATTGTTTCGACCACACCAAGTAATTTAAAAGAGATGCATTTTGTAGTTGCCCCATAGGATTCAATACTTAGGTCAAGCTAGGCAGTCCATATTTTCTTGATTTACAATGGAAAAATACTTGAACTCATGCTTTCAAAACTTGGATTGCCCCACAAAATTTGGTTGAATATACCAAGTATTTGAATCCTAAAAGCTACTAAGTAAGATTGAAACCCTAAAATTCACCTCATCCTCAATAATCTTGGTTGAAAATGTTTTGGTTGTGCACATACACACATTCTTGAGCAAATCATTAAGGGCACAACCCATTAATGGCCCATCACATTCTAGAAGCACCAATATCCTAAGCCTAACTAAAATTGATTAGACGTTGGCCATAAGGACTAAATCACTTGTCGGGATCCAAATTGAGATTGTTCACGATTAACCTGCATATACTAGTCATTCTGATGTCTAGCCAGGGGAGTAGCAGCAAACAACTGCGGCTGGGGTGGTACACTAGGAACCGGAGGTGCAAGCCAAAGGGAGAACCTTCTACCCAGTCCCTCTGTCTAACTGGTTGGATTGCTTGGAAATAAGTAGAGTAAATTGTCCATAATCTTAGGATGGATTCTGAGAGTCTGTAGACCTTTACGCTACCCAACCTAAGGATAGGCTTGTATTTTTGTGCTACAAGGTCCCTTCTCTTCCGCATCCTTTTGACTTCCTTCCAGTCTATTCTTGGAAGGAGGTCATTGAACCCTAGATTGGAAGGACCTTTAGACCATTCCCGAAGGTGGAGGTTGAGCTTTAGCCAAGTAGATCCCATGGTTGATCAACAACCACCTCCCCTGCCCCTGAACCAGTAAGAGTAGATTCAGAGGCAGTTGGAAGCATTACAGCAGATGCAGTAATGGTTCCAACGAATGAATGGTCAGGGCACTCGACCCTTGATGGATTTTTATGATCCTTCAAATTGTGAGGATCATCGTGGCGTTGTGATCCCCACAAGAGATGTTGAGATAAGGCCCCAAGTTTTGAATCTAATTAAACACTTTCACGAGCTTGGCTCAGAAGATCCATTCTAGCATTTGGAGGACCTGATCACTCTGGTTCTGACCACCAAATCACGGAATGTGGATGACGAATAGATTCCAATGAGGCTTTTCCCCCACTCACTAAGGGATAAGGCCGCACCTTGGTATCATACCATTGGAAGACCGATTGCTACCTGGACAGCTTTGAAATCAGCCTTCCTGAAGAAATTCTTCCCAATTGGGCAAACCAATGCATTGTGATGGGCAATTGCCACTTTTGCCCAGCGGCAGGTGAACCATTTCATGGGGCCTAGGAGCGATTCCAGGATCTGTTGCGGAAGTGTCCACATTACAAGGTGCCTAAATGGCAACTTGTGTAGATTTTTTATCACGGGTTGAATGATCAACTCCATAATCATGTGGATGCTTCTTGCAGAGGCAATTTCCTCAACAAAGATGTAGATAGCGCAAATGATTTGTTTGAGGAAACGAGTGAAAATTCTTTAAACTATGCCTCCATGGAAACCTTCAACCGATCCCAGCAAACTAGATCAAATGCCAATGTGGTTCAAGATTCTCACACATCTGATATAGAATTGATCTGCAATAGATTAGATAAGATGGATCTGGTTGGTAAACGAATGGAAGAGTGGATGTCCGGAAACTCTAATTTTTCTAGATCCAGTCAATCCCAGGGATCAGGATTCCATTCCTCGCAAGCTCCTATGGGATGGGAGTTTGTGAAGCAGCTGGAGTCAACTCAACCTTCGAGCCAACTCTTCTCGGAACCTTATGGGTTCCAAACTGGGTCCTTTGATCCTAGTTTTACTCATCCTTCTTCATCCTCATCTTATTAGGAAGTCCAGGCTATGTAGGAGAATGTTAGGTGATGGAGAAATTTTCTCATTCTTATGATAGCAACAGAAGAATATGTCATTGTAATTAATGTGGTGGAAATCTCTTAATCAAAAATTAAAATAGATATGAATTTAAACCACAATAAAGGATATCGTATCCATAGGGAGGAATAGACCAACAAATTCATGAGAAGATGAATATAATGTTCGCAAACACTTTCGCGACATTCATGCGAGGAATATGCTATTTTAAATGGAGCTTGTAATATCTTTAAAAGTTTAGGGTTAGTTATGCAATTTTCACATCAATAATTAAGCTCCAAAAATATGCATATGATGCATGTGTAATGGCATATCATATAAATTCAACTTGTATGCAAATTTGATTTGAAATTCAATGTAGAATCATGCACATAACACAAGTAACATAATTTTAGGAACATTTGAGTGCATCAATGCAATGTGGCCTGAATAAAATATGAATATATATTTGGCAATGGCATTGAGTGTAATTATTTATGGGGAAGAAAGCAGAGGATTTCTCCTCTCTCTTCCTCGTGTGTGCACCCGTGCACAGTTGGCCGCGAGAGTCGACGGGGAGGTGTGCCTCAACGAGGCCTATGCAACGGCGATGACGCGGCGGCCGGAGGTGTCCGGCGGTGGCTGGGCGGAGGAGGATGGCTGCCGGCCTGTTGGAGGAGGAGGAGAACAGCCACTCGAGGATGCGCGAGTGGCCTGCTCCTGCAGTGCGCTGGGTGCTTGCATGGCCAAGGGCATTGGTGGTAGCACTGGAGCTGTCCCTTGCAGCGGCTGCAGGGCGTGGTTGTGAGGTGAAGCACCTGCGGGCAGTGCGGAGAAGAGTGGTGAGCGTCTATGGGTGCTTGGCGTGCAGCGCCTGCGAGGCGCGGTGCAGCGGAGGTGGCGCTGGAGGGTGCGCACTGCAGGCGGGAGTGCAGGGGGCGCACCTGTAGTAGGCGATGCAGTGGAGAGGGTGCGGGTGCCTGTAGGGGTGCCCCTGCAGTGAAAGACGCGGTGCCTGCAGAGGGCGCTTGGCTGTGCTTGGTGCAAGCTGGTGGATGGGCACTTGCGGTGGAGGCACTAATGGTATGGCTTGCAGTGGAAGGGTGATGGAAGGTGGCATGCAAGGGCAGGTGCAATGCCTGCAGGCGCTTGGCTGTACTTGGTGCAGGCTGGTGTAGCGCTTCTAGTAGAGGCAGTGGCGGGTGGTGATGGAAGGTTTGGCACAGTGCACGTAGTGCTCATAGGATCTGCCCTCTCCACGGTGGGGAAGGTGGATATCCCCTCTAGGGGGAGGAAGCAGATCCCGATGATGAAGATCATCTCCTCTCATGTGCAAGTGCCTCTTTTATCTCCTCTCTCCACCTCTCAAGGGATTTTCAAAAACCCTTTTCTAATTTTGGCCGGCGACTGTTTGCATCTGTTGAGGGATGTGTTGAACCTAGTCGAAGGATGAGGAAGAGATTGAGCCGACTGTTTGTTGGGGAAATTTATCCCCCCCTCCTTATTCTTTCCCAATATCATTTCTGCAGCATAAAAACATAAAATCATTACATATTAAGTTATAAAATGCGATAAAATAGATGTAAACCTAAATAATGATGCATGCAAACATTCTATAACTTAATGTAGTTATTAACAAACCTAAAAGGTAAGATTAAAGTTAACTTAGGCAAAACAATAGTCCATTAAAATGAACTCATCAAATACCCCTATGCCTAAGATTTGTGAGTCCATAGCAAAAAATGAAAAATAATAAAAGTAATCAGAAGATTTCTTCTTTTTCTTCTTTTCTTTTCTCTATTTTTTTTTTTAATAAATCAACATAATATGGCACAGACTTTTGTTTATGAGGCATTATTAGGGATGATGATGGTCAAGAGGATATTGTGTGGCTTATTTGGTGGAAGTGCCTATTCTCGGCATCGGGAAGGAATGGATAGGACAGGCATATTTCTGACCTTTGACACTATTACCCTCCTTCAGTCGAGGACTCTATGAAGGACGGTCGTAACCATCCACCATAGTCATAGCTTTATTTAGACTCCATCTCTGTGTATCTGCCTTATTTGGTGACTCTCAGGAATTCACACAAAGTACGCACACAAGAACAGAGAGTGAAAACTATGCCTAACTTTGAAGTATCATCATCTAATTTTCCAAAACTTAAGAGTCCTTGCACTAGACTTAGCACACCAGTAATCTCTCTACTTTCTTCTCTCCAATATGAGATGGATCTACTAGATGATAGTATGCCTGACTCCCTATTAACTGTCCAAGGTTCAGTAGACTACAAATGCTTATTGGTTTTCCTCAAGGATCCATTACCAAGTCTACATGCACATGAAATAAATGTACTCGATTCTAAACTTAAGAAATAATTCAAGAAGAAAAACCTCCAATGACAAAGGTATTCTGCTAGGGACTAATCATTCAGCTCAAGAAAAGAGAAATTATTATTATTATTATTATTTATACATATGCTAACCTAAATGCATGAATACTTCCTAAAATGCAAATGCACCTCCTTATTCCTAAATCCTACAATCTCCCCATTGTAAAATTAAAATAGGAGAAAGGAAAGAAATCACGTGATGATGGTGTTATTCAGACCAAGCACTGCATTTTCTGTCAGCAGCCAGACTTAGAAGGAACCTGTAAGTCTGGTTCCAAACAGAAAAGGTTTGGCCCTAAAAATATGCGTAATAGTGCGAGCCTAGAAAACAGGTAGCCACGAATGTTGGTGAGCTGATGATGTAACGTAATACCAAATGCACGCCAGAAGATACGAAAGTGAAGAACCTCGTTGGCTACCTTGGGAGGTAAAGGAATAATAAACGGAATATGAAAAGGGACCTCCCGAAACGGAATGACTAGAGGATAACAAGGATCCTCCAAAGCATGACAGGTTTTAAAAGATATAAACATTATTAGTTCAAATCCTTGAATGGCGAGAGTAAAAGTACAAGCATCAATCCACACTTGCCATTCTCTCCGAGGATGTACTAGCCTAATATGTTCTCCAGAAAGAATGTACATGAGCAGAGATCTGAGCCAAGGATCTGTTAGGGAGTATAAGAGTTGTTGGTAGTGTTGGAAGGTAATGGTTAAGTCCAATGAGGGCTTAGTCGGTGTTGGGTCCAATTCCAACAATGATTTAGATTATGTATACTCCGTAACAATTGTAGACAACTTCACGTTACCCTGCCTAGAGTTAATTATCGGAGTCATATTTGAATCAAGGGTAGACTCTAAATTACAACTCTTTGATGGCAGCGTCAAAATTTCAGAATCATTATCATTCAGCTCATCCACAGATTCGTTTGGTTTACTCAAATTTCTGTCAGGGTGTATATGTGATTCATTAGGAGTTCGATCAGTATCCTTAATTATTCCTAAAGGACGATCAGTCTTAATATTTTTGAGCAAGTCTATATCACTGAATTCGTTATTCTTCTCAAGGTATAAATCCTTAATTGACGTGTTTTGTCCCCGAGAGTCTCCCATAGACTTCTCACTATTTTATTTTTCCTCCTCTAATAGCAACTCCTGTTTTGATGGAGGATGACTCTCAAAAGAAGGGAGAAATCTGGATTTTACCATATTATTTCTATCCTCTGGAGGTAAATCCTCAAATAATAAATAATTCCCTTGTGATTCACTCCAGATTTTCAGTCCAGGTTCCTCTATTGGGGCATCCTCATTTTCTAAATTAGGCTCTTCATATCCCTGAGACCAAAATTGATCTAATTCATCCTCCATTCCATTAGGGTCACCTTCACTGGGTGCATTTAAATCCTCAGGATACTGAATGGTAGGTGTTGATTCCCTAAGTGGAGGGTCAGGAGTAGGCTCACTAAGGGTAGAATGAGATTCCACCAAATAATCAATAGGGGAAGTGATAAGAACAATACAACCTTGACCCGAGTTGGTAGGTGTAAAGAGAATACTGTCATTGGGGTCAAGGTCCTCAGAAGGTACCATCTTCCCTTACTTTTGACTCCAACATAGCTCAGGTGGATAATCACTATGATCGTTCTCCTCTAGTGGCCGTGTCTCACTCGGAGAGTCTAAGTGATAGCTACATAAAACTGGATCCCTATTGTCATTGGTTTCCTCAGAATTATTTGCATGCTCATGGTCGTCTGGGTAGGGATCAGAATTATTGGGAAGCGTGTAGCTAAGCAGTCATATTTCTTCATTTAACTATTGACTATTCCTCAACATCTCTCCCATTGATTCCATCATTTCCTTTTGTTGTTTTTGCATTTCTATCATAAAAGAGGAGAGGCTACTATTATCATGTTGGGGAGGATAGTCAATCTCAGGCTCTAGTTGCCTAGGGGTATCCGTCCAACCTCGAAACGAAAAATCATGAAGGGTGGGAGGGTTGGGTGTTTGCATAGAAGTAGGGATTTCAGGGTTGGAAAATCCTGCTCCTAGGCTCTGCTCAAAAGTGGGAGTTATCGGGCCAGTACTCCTAGGATAAGAATATGAATGATCCCATGAATTGTCAATGTACCCATCAAAGGATGGATACACTCGGGACATGGGATCCTGATTAAAAGATGGGAAGTATTGACTCTGATAATCAAAATGATAGGAGTAAGGGTGATCCATTTCTTTAAGCAGAACAATTTTAACTCTCTTAAGATTTAGAAGAATTCAGAATACTAGCAGAAATTTCCTAGAGAGTTCTACTATCAAAACAAATGCAAATTCAATGGGATCTGTTTTTAGTAGATTGTAGGTCATAGAATTAAATATTCAGTTGGTGGCCAAATAAGTTTTGCACAAATTACGCTTCCTAGGCCAACCTTCGCTGGTGCCTATAACCTGCTCGCAAGGGATGGAAGTCTCGAATCGAGCCCACACACGACGAACCAAAGTAACTTGGTGGATAGGCTTGTTGATTTCCGACTAACATCCCTTGATGTGCAAAAGAGGAGAGGTAGAAATTTATCTAGTGACCTTATGTGTGAGGTGCACAGTGTCTCAGGTGTGCAAATATACGATCATGTTTTGATTTTTTGAAATTTTGCAAACAAGATCCTTTTGCACACAATTTTAAGTCACAGATTTTAAGGTCCAACCTCTTAGCAGTCCCAATTTTCAAAGTGACCACTGAATTAATTTGATTCAAGCACTTTAGTGGTCTTAGATTTAGGTTCAATGCATATGCATGACAGGTAATTGATGCTCAAGAGAAGACGTACCTTACTCCAACTTTCTTCATGGAAGAATGTATGCAATGCAGAAAAAATAAACTAGATGCTGCTCATTCATTCCTAGATGGTCATCCTATAGATATGCAGCTTCCAGCATGTAGTTCAAATATATATATATATTTAATAATAATAATAATAAACAAACAGACCTAATCTAACTAACTAACGGAAATGCAGTTCAAATAGTTGAAATAATCCTATAATCTAAATAAATGGGAATACGCTCCCGAAAATACGCTCCAGCATACAAGAGCGATAAGACATAAAGAAGCATTGGGAACACGTTCCCAAAAATACCCAACAAGGGTCCAAAAGACAATGATTAAATTCAAATGTCTAAATTAAATCTAAACAAAGCTCTACTGACTAAATCAGAAATAGGCTTCTTCGTAAGCCTAAGTGTGTAGGATCAAGGCCCACGTGTTCCTGTTACTGGCCTCCAGGTGGCATCAAGGTCCACCAAAAAGATCCTCTCTGCCGTGTGCGTTCGTCACGTTCGTCATTCGAATCATGCACACAAAGAGAACCAATGTCAATAATTTAGAAAAGCTTTTAAAATAGCATCAAAATAATATAAAATTCTCAAAAAAATTAATAGGTGTGTTTCCTCCCCGGCAACGATGCCAATTTGACGGAGAGATTTTCTCATTCTTATGATAGTAATAGAAGAATATGTCGTAATTAATGTGGTGGAAATCTCTCAATCAAAAATTAACATAGATATGAATTTAAATCACAATAAAGGATGTCGTATCCATAGGGAGGAATAGACCAATAAATTCACGAGAAGATGAATATAGTGCTCGCAGGCACTTTCGCAACTTTCATGCGAGGAATATGATATTTTAAATGGAGCTTGTAATATCCTTAAAAGTTTAGGGTTAGTTATGCAATTTTCACGTCAAGAATTAATCTCCAAAAATATGCATATGATGCATGTGTAATGGCATATCATATAAATTCAACTTTCATGCAAATTTGATTTGAAATTCAATGTACAATCATGCACATAACACAAGTAACATAATTTTAGGAAAGTCTGAGTGCATAAATGCAATGTGGCCTGAATAAAATATGAATATATATTTGGCAATGGCATTGAATGTAATTTTTATTGGGGAAGAAAACAGAGGATTTCCCTTCTCTCTTCCTCGTGTGTGCGGTAGTGCACGGTTGGCCGCAAGAGTCGACAGGGAGGTGTGCCTCGACGAGGGCTACGCAACAGCGGTGACACGGTGGCCGGGTGGAGGAGGATGGCCGCTAGCCTGTTGGAGGAGGAGGAGAACAGCTGCGCGAGGATGCGCGGGTGTCCTGCTGCTGCAGTGCGCTGGGCGTACACGCGCTCAAGGGCACTGGTGGTGGCGCTGGAGCTGTCCCTTGCAGTAGCTGTAGGGCGCAGTTGTGAGGTGAAGCGCCTGCCGGCAGTGCAGAGAAGAGTGGCAAGCTTCTGTGGGCGCTTGGCATACAGCGCCTGCGAGGTGCGGTGCAGCGGAGTTGGTGCTAAAGGGGGCGCACTGTAGGTGGGAGTGCAGGGGGCGCACCTGCAGTGGGCGGTGCAGTAGAGGGTGCGCCTGCAATGAAAGACGCAGTGCCTACAGAAGGCGCTTGGCTGTGCTTGGTGCAGGCTGGTTGAAGGGCGCTTGCAGTGGAGGCACTGATGGTGTGGCTTGCAGTGGAAGGGTGATGGAAGGTGGTCGCAAGGGCAGGCGCAATGCCTGTGGGTCTTGGCTGTGCTTGGTGCAAGCTGGTGTAGCGCTTCTAGTAGAGGTAGTGGTGGGTGGTGATGGAAGGTTTGGCACAGTGCACGCAGTGCTCACAGGGTCCGCCCTCTCCACGGTGGGGAAGGTGGATATCCCCTCTAGGGGAGGAAGAAGATCCCGATGATGAAGATCATCTCCTCTCATGTGTAAGTGCCTCTTTTATCTCCTCTCTCCGCCTCTCAAAGGATTTTCAAAAACCCATTTCTAATTTTGGTCGGCGACTATTTGCATTTGTTGAGGGATGTGTTCGACCTGGCCAGAGGATGAGGAAGAGATTGAACCGGCTGTTTGTTGGGGAAATTTACCCCCCCTCCTTATTCTTTCCCAATATCATCCCTGCAACATAAAAAAATAAAATCATTAAATATTAAGTTATAGAATGTGATAAAATAGTTGTAAACCGAAATAATGATGCATGCAAACATTCTATAACTTAATGTAGTTATTAACAAACCTAAAAGGTAAGATTAAAGTTAACTAAGGTGTAAAAATAGTCCATTAAAATGGAGTCATCATTAGGTCCAACCCTTACTCGAATTCATGTAATTCTGGTTGGAAAAATGATCCTAACTTCTCTTGGAAAGATCAGTGGCAGCAGACCCAATATCGACCTAACAACTATGTATCGCAAAAACCAATGGGTCAGGGTCATGTATATACTCAGTTGCCCCTGAATCAGCTTAATCAGCCCATGTGGAATGCTCAACAACCCGCCGAGCAGGCTGACTTGAACTTGAAAATGGTAGAAATGCAAGGTTCAATGCTCCAGCTCATGCAACAGATGAAAGCTTCGCCGGACACCTTGCAATCCGAACTTAGTACAAACAACTGACAACTCAGATCTCTACCATCACAATCTGTTCCAAACCCAAGGAATGTATAGAACTAAGGCGCTGGGCCTCAAGGGTTTGGTAATGATGGGGAGTGGCATGCTCAAGCTCATGCTATCTATTAGGCTGCCCCAGACCCTCCCAAAGCAAACCATGTTCCTACCATAATCAACTTGGAGCTCCTGTTTTGCCCAGCCCTCCCCAGGACACTAACCAACAGCATTTTGCCACTACAAACACCTTCACCTTGAGGAGTGGTAGTAGACACAAGGGACCTACCCAACCCCATGTCAACCCCATTAGCCCCCGTAGTAAGAATTCCAGACTCCCAACTAAGAATGTGATCAACAAAACATTAGAGTCTGATTTGGGAGTATGTTGTTGTTGTATGGGCAAATAGAAAAAGTTGGAGGAGAAATTGGAGGAAAGGATGTCCTTACTTCAGGCTTTCAAATTGACAATCATTTTACTCCTCGCGGCTATCGAATCAATCCCCGCCTATGCCATAGGTTTACTGAATTCATATAAAGAAAGGTGTAGAGCAAAATCTGAAAACAATAGGGGAGTAGTTTTGTCTGATAACACAAGCACCCTGATCCTAAACAAGCTACCTCCTAAGAACCAGGACTCGGGAGCCCTGCTAATTTCCTGCACAATAGGAAACATTACTTCTGATCGGGCCCTCCTCGACTTGGGTGCTTCCATTAATGTGATCCTCACCTCATTGCACATGGAATTGGGTCTAGGCTACCTAAAACACACTAACATAACCTTGTAGTTAGCCAATAGATCCATTACAAAACCAAGGGGTAATTTGGAAGATGTTTTAGTGAAGGTTAATTATTTGCATTACCTTGTTGTTTTCATGGTCCTAGGCATGGAAGCCCCAAAATAGCTCAACCACACCGCGATTATTTTGGGAAGACCTTTTCTGGCTACTACCAAGGCTAGGATTGATTGTGAATTGGGAAATATAGAAATGGCCTCATGGGATAAGACAAATCGATTTAATATTTTCGAGGTCTCAAAGAAGAATAAAATTAAGTGTGGTTCGATGGAGGAGCTTGGTAGGATAGAGGAAGAAATGGCCATACATACCTTAGACAACCTTTTAATGGCCAACTCAACCCAAACTCGGGAAGATCACACAGTTGTGGAAATAATTGAGGATAAAGCAAAAGTGCAACCAATTGTAACAACATGGGATGAGGAAGATATACATGAATCAGAAATTTGTTGGATGATTCACGTGATCAAGTTAAAACCCAACAACATCCTTATGTTGAATACTTAGAGTTTGAGGTCCAACTTGTGGGTCGGAATCCTAAGGATCGGGATGGTTGGTTTAAGAATCTAGAGTGTGAGGATAGAATTGAACATTAGAAGGACTCTTCAAACATTAGGTATTCTAGAGTACCCACAAATCCCCAGCACATCATAAAACCCTTATCATCCTTTTTCACCCAACCATTACACAAATTCTATACCCAACCACACTTCCTCTGTAATAAATCAACAAAACTCCTATTGGAGACCATTTGGGCTCTCCCTGCACCACCAGCTTGCCACTTTCATTGATCATCTCTTTGGCAAGTCCATTTTCACTCTCTGGGACCCAAATCTTAGGGCTCGGAAACTATGTTATTACAACCTCAATGTAAGTTATATTTGATTGAGGATCTCGCCTAGCTGAAGCCACTAAACTTAGCACATGAAAAGACTGTTCCAAGCTGACCAGAGTCATGGAAACCAAGTGCTATTCTTCCACTTTGACTCTCCTACATGCTTTCATTTCTCACAACGAGGACATTGCAACAGTAAAGCATGGGGGGGTGGACATATTTTATAACCTTTTTGTCAGCTGAAACAGTATTTTCCTATTATTTGATTCTTATAAAAAAAATTGAAGATTCAAAAAAATTAAAAAAAAAGAAGAATTAGGAGAAGAGAACTTAGGCATTTGGATGCTATTAACTTTAGGAAATGATACAAGAGGACCTAAACATTTAGACTCTTAAGATCTTCAGGCTTAATTTGCCTGGGTGTCCACTTGAATGTGGACTTAGTCTCGAGTTCTCACCAATTAAAATTCATTTTAATTTAGTAAATAAATTGGGATGATAAGTATTCGACTTATCAACCCACCCTCTGATTTGGGGGGACTTTAAGCCTAAGCATCTACACACTTTTTTCATTGACTCACTTTTCGATGGTTTCTTCGAAAATTGGGTAGCTAATGAACTATTTAGGGTGGTATGGCTGGCCAATTGTCAGTGGTAACAGCTCATTGGCCAGTTGTCCAGAGCCCAGTCACAAGACCATTTTCATTGTACTGCCTTTAGGTAAATCTTAGATCAGGGAAGCCACCTACTTAAAAAAGAAGTAAAATAGAATAAAAAGAAAAAGAAAAAAATGTGTAGAAAAAGGAGAAAAAAATAAAAATAAGTAAAATCACACTTCACCACATGAGTATGGCTGGCAAGTTATCATGGGTAACAGCCCATTGTCTGGTTGTCCAGAGCCCAACTCACAAAAATGCACAATAATTCTCAAAACACTTAAGGAAGAAGCGGGGAAGTAGAATAAACTGGGGAGATATACACTAAGTTTGCCCTTGTGTTGACCCCATAAATAAAAGAAGTAGGGAGAAAGACACTAATCAAAACGATAAACCTTTAGGCAAGGTCACCTACGGTCATAGAAATCCGAAGTCCGTTTCAATAGCCGCTTAGTAAGTCTTTCATTATTTCACAAGATGCTTAGCACTTAGAGTCCTTTTCACGTCTTGGGTGGGTTAGGTAGTCGTAAAAAGTTATCCCGAAATTCTCAAACTCCAAAAGTATAAAAAAATTAGAATAGAAGAAAAATAAAAAAAATTGTATCTTCCCTTTTCAAATAAGGCGAGGACTTGGGCGGTCTGCATTCTGGCAAGCACCCGAGTACTGTTGAGTTTTCGTCGTTTAGGACCTTAGTTGAAATCTTGTATTATTAATAAACAACTTAGGCCTAAGCAATTTAAGCCTAATTTTGTTTTTATACAAAGCATGTAGTTTAATTTTGCTAGGGACTAGCAAAAGATAGGCATGGGGGTATGATGTAAACACATCTATTTAGGTTAAAATGCCTACTTATACATGTTCCTAGGTTAGATTTGTATTTCATGTTATAAATATTGCATAGCACGCATCATTCTGCATTTAGAATAGTTGTATATTTTTTGGATTAGTTAGGTTCTTCTTATGGTTGGAGAGAAGAAGACTTATTTCAGAGCCTCGGATGGGCGATCGGACCGTACAGATTTGATCAGGGACGACGATCGAAGTCTAACACCTCTGAAATCATTTAGATCAGAGTCCTGTAGAATCATACGAAGTCCGAGGAAGATCAATGGACAAGGGAGCAATGCAACATCCATATGGTCTTCGGATGAAATATCTGACCATACGGATGGATCCAGAGCAACGATCGCAGTCTGGCAACGTGGGAATCATCTCGATCTGAGCACCATGGCACCCCCTACAACAGAAAGAAGAATGGACGGCCCAGATGGTGCCACATGGCGCCATCCAGGCTACCCAACATCGGCCAACATCATCCACGACCTTCATTCCCAGCTGTTGGATCTTGATCCAATGGCTAAGAAGCCTACACACCGTACGCCTCCTCGCGACTCAAGGGAGAGCCCAGCGTAGCAGCTGAGTGCTCCCTGCGGATCAACGGGTACGGGTTCAAGACTCACAGACACCCCAAATAAGAATTGGACGACACAGATCAGCGCAAGCATGCACGCATGTAGGCATGCGCACAGCCAGTGCATGCCCACAGCCAGGGGCACGTGATGCATGGACTAGCTACGTGCGGGTGATTGCTTGGTTGGCGCCAGCCTACAGCAACACCTGAGATGGACCTACAGCAATGCTTATAGCCGTCGCTAATTGTTCGCAGGTGTAAGGCCAGTGGTGCGTGCTAGCGAGCATGAGCTTGCTACGGCGACACTTACAACAATGTCCTGGAGGTCGTTAATGGTCCCATGCCTATTCTAGCCTCTTCTCCTCCACTATAAAAGGACCTACACCCCCTCCCTTCCAAGCCATCTCTACCTACTATACTCCTGCCTACTCTCATGCTCTAGCAAGCCTATCAACGCTCTGTTAGAGCTTGCTCTCAAGCTCCCAAGGCACCTATTAGTGTAACAGAACTATGCCTCACCAAATACTCCTACAGCTTCCCATCCCTATTCATAGGTCACCTTGGAGCCATCCTTCCACTTCCATTCCGGTAGTAGATCATTTCCGCCTTCTCACCTCCATTCTGGAGCCACGCTGAAGCTTTCCTCATCCCAACATCCTCCTGCTTCTCACCTCCATTATCCTACTTCCAAACTCCTTCGTCCGAGCTTCCGCCAGGCATCATCATCTCACTGAATAGCTGCTTCAGGAGATTTCTTCTCACCTCCCCCTCCTTTTTTGTTTTCTAGATTATTATAATTGACATTCATGCAATATGTCATATTCAATTCCATCTCTCTCTTGTGATTGCTTGTCTTTTTTTATTTCAAAAATATAAAATAACAAAACCCTAAAAAATCAAAAGGAAACAAATCGAAGCGCAGTTTTCATACAAAGTAAATGTAGCCTCCCTGTGTTTGACCTGGGACTCCCTTAGAGTTTCGGTATAAATTATATTTGATCACGAGTTTTGCAACTACAACGACGGGTTCTCGTAACCCCGGTTTCAAACACGCGAAACCCATGCGATCACTCAACTTCTGGGTAGAGGGTTTATCATGCCTGGAAAGGGGTGGTGGAATGACGACATCCTCAGGGTGGGTGATTTCTAGCGACTGAGAGCAGTGTGGCTCTTCCTCGATGGAGATGGAAGTTGGGTTTGAAGTAGGAGGGGAATCCTGAGAGGTGACCATAGGAGTGCTATCAGGCTTGTCAATTTTCTTTCCACTCCTCCGCATGCTCATAGCTTAGGCGTGCTCCCTAAATATGACCCCCTTGCACTTTAGATTCTCCTTAGAAGAGCTAGGCAACTTCCCCGGATCCTGCTGCCTAATTGCCTCCGTAAGATGACTAATTTGGGATTGCATATCAGTAATCATCTTATTCTGAGAATGGATGACCATATTCTGATGTTCTTGCATCGCTTTCATCATGGCTTTAAGTTCGTCCATCTTAGAAGGCTTATGCTGAGGGGGGCTTGCGTAGGATGGTTGGTAAATGGGTTAGGGAGGTAGGGGTTTTGCATTCCTTAGGTTAGAAGCATCACTTTGCTTCCATGAGAAGTTTGGATGGTTCCGCCATCCCGGATTATAGGTATTGGATATGGGTTACTGCGAGGAGGTGGGTGGAAACCTTGGGCCATGTTCAGGTCAGCATGAATCAACTTACTTTCATAATGCAACACATGAGGTTTGCCATCAACCCTTTGACCTATGACCGCTCCCACTATGAAATCAGAAGCATCGCACATTAGCTCAAATAGGAGGGTCCAATCTAGTGCTTGGAGAATCGGTGCGGTAATAAGGGATTTTTTCAAGACTTGGAAAGCATCGCCACATCTTTCATGAAAATTGAAGGAAACATCCTTCGCTAACAAGTCACAGAGTGGCTTAGAGATTTTGCTGAAATCTCTAATGAAGAACCTATAGAACCCGGCATAGCCAAGGAAAAATCTAACCTGATGAACATTGGTGAGCGATGGAAGCTTAGAGATGGAATCAATTTTTGCAGTATCCACCTCTAATCCTCTCTCAGAATCTACATGCCCTAACACAATGCCCTGCTGAACCATAAAGTGGCTTTTCTCCTAGCTAAGCACCAACTTTGCTTCTTCGCAACGAGTTAAGACTTTATCAAGGTGTGAAAGGCATAAGTCAAATGACGAGCCGTAAATGGAGAAATCATCCATGAAAATCTCTACAAACTCATCAATCATATCAGAAAAGATAGCCATCAAACATTGTTGAAAAGTAGCTGGAGCATTACATAATCTGAATGGCATTTGGCGGAACACAAAAGTGCCATATGGACTCGTTAAGGTGGTATGCTCCAGATCGTCAGGAAAAATGGCTATTTAATAATACCCGGAGTACTCGTCAAGGAAACAGAAGTACTTGTTCCTCTCCAATTGTTCCAAAATCTAATCAATAAACATTAAGGGGAAGTGCTCTTTTTGGGTAGCCGTGTTCAAACGACGATAATCAATGCAGACCCTCCAACCATTTGAGGGTCTAGTGGTTAACAACTCTCCTTGGTCGTTCTCTTCCACAGTGATTCTTGCCCTTTTGGGAACCACGTGAATATGACTGACCCATTTACTATTTGAAATGGGATACATAATTCCTACATCCAGCCATTTCAGAATTTCCTTTTTAACAACCTCCTGTATATTGGGGTTGAGGCTTCTCTGCGGAAGGGTCTCATAGACTCGTCCGTCTATATATGATGCATGTAAAGGGAGGGATCAACACCCTCAATATCAGCAATTGACCAAGAAATGGCTTCCTTGTGCCTTTGTAAACAATCAAGCAGGGCTCCCTCCTGTGATTCAGATAATGCAGACAAGGTATTAATAGGGAGCATGTTGTTAAGGCCAAGGAAAGCATACTTCAATGTGCTAGGGAGGGTTTCAGCTCCAACTCAGGATCCTTTTGGATTGAGGGTTTATGTTGAGATGTCCCCATCTCAGGTAGCGAATCTACCTTCGCAGTCTAAGGTGGGGACAGAGACTCTGTGTGTACCTCTAGAAACTCCTCTAATTTAGGTATATCCCCTTCAGTTTCTTCAATAGTTGGTGGATGGTCCTTAAATATGATCATTTGAAGTGGATCTCTACATAAGAGTGCTGGAGTAGTCTCCTCAATTATTTCATCAATGACCTCAATCTGAGAATAATCTTCCAATCCAGATTGCTTGTACATATCAAAAACATTCAACCAGATCTTCTTGTTCCCAAAGCCCATTTTAAGTGCCCCTGATCTACAATGGATAGAGGCGTTGGCTGTGGCCAGGAAGGCACGTCCCAAAATAATGGACGACTTGGTGGGCTTATTAGATGGGTCAGTATCTAGCACAAGAAAGTCAACAGGGAAGAAGTCCACCACTCTCACTAGGACATCTTCCAGCAATCCTCGTGGTGTTTTAAGCGATCTGTCTGTGACCTGGAGGATGAGTGGACTAGGCTTTAAATCACCTCCTCCCAAAAGGTTGTAGACAGAGCTCGGTAAAATGTTCACCCCCACGCTTAGATCGAGCAGAGCCTCGTCAATTTTTTGGTTACCTATAACCACTAAAATATACAGGGCCCCTAGGTCTTTAATTTTTGGGGGTGTTCCATGTTGAAAAGCAAAGCTAACATGGTCAGGCATAATGACCTTGGCTTGGACCGGTCTCCTAGATCAGTGCTTCTGGGTGCATAGGTCCTTCATAAACTCGACATATGATGGGATCTGTTTGATAGCTTGCAACAGAGGCAAGTTGATATGGACTTGCCAAAGAGTTTCCAAGATCTCATCCATCCTATCCTTGGCTCCAGAAGGGCCAACAGAAGATTCCCCAGGAGCAGATAAGTGCTCTGGATAGGGTACCCTCGGCTTCTGAGTAGAGGGGTCATCATGGCGGGAGAAGGGTGGCGAATTGACAACATCCTCAGGGTCAGTGATTCCAAGATAGGGGGAGCAGTATGACTCTTCCTCTGTGGAGATGGAAGTCAGCTCTGGTGTAGGAGTGTTATCAGGCTTGTTGATTTTCTTTCCACTCCTTAGCACGGTCACAGCTTAGGCATGCTCCGTGAATATGACCCCCTTGCCCTTTGGGTTCTCCTCAGAAGAGCTAGGGAACTTCTCTGGATCCCACTGCCTAACTGCCTCCATAAGATGACCAATTTGGGCTTGCATTTCAGTAATCATCTTATTCTAAGATTGGATCACCATATTCTGATGCTCTTGCATTGCTTTCATCATGGCTTTAAGTTCATCCATCTCAGATAGCTTATTCTGAGGAGGGTTTGCATAGGATGACTGGTATATGGGTTGGGGAGGTAGTAGTCTTGTATTCCTCGAGTTAGAAGCATCTCCTTGCTTCCATGAGATGTTTGGATGGTTATGCCACCCCGGATTATAGGTATTGGAATAAGCGTTATTGAGAGAAGGTGGACGAAAACCTTGGGCCACATTTAGGTCAGCCTGAATCAACTCAGGGAATTGATTTGCTTAGTGGCACTCCGCAGTGGTGTGCATTGTGCTTTGGCAAATTGAGCATTGACTTGAAGCTTGAAAGCTAGAGGCTACTTGCAGGTTTATGCTGCGGTTTGCTAAAAGCCTATCAAAATTTTTGTTCAACAATTAAATCTGATAAGCCAAATCCTGAGTAGCCCTAGCTTCATGGGCCTCTATCTTCCTATGCAAAATTGATGGTTTTCTTTCTTAATAGCAGAGGACATATGTATGGAATTATCAATTAATGTTTCAAATATGCCTGGGCTTCTGACAGAAAGCCGTTTTTGCGCATTTGAAAGTTGTCGAAAATCGTAGTATAGTCGCCCAAAAATGTTCGTTAAAGATTTGATTTTTAAAGATAACGAGACTTGAGTCCCGGTCGTTCGTCTCTGGGAGGCGTTGTTTTTGTTTTTGAAATCGATCGTAAAGTCGCTCTACTTTATTTAAGTGACATGCTTGTGCGTAATATATAAGCGGTTAAAGAGCAGGAACTTAAATCACTCAAATATGATAATCATTCAGCTGAAGTTGATTTCAAACACATAAGAGATATATATATATAAAATGAAATTTCATTCATCATGGGAGAGTTGTTGCACAAGGAAATCTAGAGGAAAGCTTATACATGAATGCTTAAAATTAAATCTAACTACCAGAAAATGATTGCATACAAGAATCAATGGGGGGATTTCGCATGCATCATTGGGGGAGAAGTAAGACTACTCTACTAAGCAGTAAATGAAAGAAATAAAAATTATGGAGAGCATGATCTAGAGCTAGAAGAATAGAGGGCATTCAAGGGTGGTCCCTGATGTCCTTGGAGTGGTCGAGAAGAGAATGAGGGGCAGCCAATGTAGCTTAGGTCGACCCTTGGAGAGAAGTAGGGTTGATCCAGCATCCCGGCATGGTGTCCTCCATGGTGATGGCAGTGAGCTCGTGGAGGTGGAGTGAGTGGCTAAGTGGAGGTGGCGTGAATGGCACCAATGGAGAGCAATTGCCAAGGGAGTGAATGGGTGCCAATGGCCACCCATGGGGTCTTTTTATAGACCCAATGGAAGCTCTCTAGAGAATTATGGAATTCTCTAGAGAGGCCTATGGTGGGATCTCATGGGAGAGTGAGAGAGAGAGGGTGGATGGTGGTTTTTATATCCACCAAATGTGGATCTAAAAATTAAATGGCTCTTGGTTGCTATTTTTGCCAACCAAGGCAACCACACATGGTTGAGAGTTCTAGAGAACTCTAGGCTAGATATTTTCGTGTGGATGGTGTGTGTGGGTGTGTGTGGGTGTGTGTCGGTCGAAACTTAGGTGGCTAGGTTGATTAGGTTGGGTTCTAGTGGGTTTAGGTCAAGGTAGGTCTCAAATTAGGGTTATAAACCCTAATTCACTAAGGTAAAGTGCAATTAAACTTAATACAAGTTTAATTGGGTGTGTGGAAACTTAATTGAGAGTAAAACAACTCAATTAAGTCAGGTCTAGGTCAATTGGACTCTCACTGAGTCCAATTGGACAGTGTGTGCTGAGATCAGGGCTCAATTGGACTCAATGAGTCCAATTGAATAGGCTGATGGAATTGACTAAGATCCAAGTCAATTAGGTCTAGTGAGGACCTAATTAGGTCCTTAGGGAGGTCTAGAGGTGATGTACTAGGGTTAGGGCACCTTAATTTAGGTTCCTATGGGGTTGGAATTGGGTTTAGGTACCTAGAGATCCAAGATCAAGGCTTAAATCTCAAACAGGAATTGGAGAGCAGTATCAGACGTCTAATTATAGAATCAGACGTCTTATACTAAAAAATCAGAAGTCCAAACTTGTTGTCTGGACATCCAATCAGAGTTAGGAAGGATTTCGGGTTCAGTTTTGGGTATTCTGCAGAAATTGGACGTTTGACAAAGTGTCCGGACGTCCAATAACACTGCAGAAGCGGGTTTGAAGTGTGCGGGAGTTGGCTAAGGGTCCTGGACATCCTAAAACTTATCTGGACATCCAGAGAAGGGTTGGAACTAGAGTTTTAGGGCTTCCTAGGGTTTTGTGACGTAATCTAAGGGTGGCTAAGGCTTGGGGAAGTCTCTAGGCTATCCTAGGGCTAGGATGAACCTAAGCTCTTCACATTTTATTGCTTTATTCATACTTAATAGAATAGCAAACTTTTAACCCCCTTACATTATTATTCCTACATCTAAACTAGGCATTCTGCTCCAGCTCTGCTATAACTCCTGTTATTCCTGATCCAACTTCAGATCCAACTCCTGATCAGCTTATTCCCTGCAATCGACATAATGCACTTAATCAGCACATTATAACATTATTTTATGCATAGCTAAAGGAAAGCAGTAAAGATGCAGATAATGCGTATGCATGCATGAAAAACCCTAACTTATGCTAAGTCCTAGCCTAATTTAGGTCAATTAAGACCTATGATTGCTGCGCAATCAGCTTCATCCTCAATTTTGGTCATGAAGGTTCCTGCACAGGCAGCATCAATGGTTTGCCTATGCCTTTCAGATAATCCGCTATAGAACCTTTCGATCAACTACCATCTTGGCACCTGATGGTGGGGGCATAACCTAAGAAGGTCATTAAAGTGCTCCTAAGTCTCATGAAATTTCTCCTTCTTGTTAAGTAAACCCATAATCTCTCTTCTATAATGGTTGGTCTTATTCATAGGAAAATACTTTTTTAAGAATTCTCCCTTAAGGATGGCTCAATCATTTACCCTTGTATTGAGGGTATGATAATAGTGTTTGGCCTTATCCTTAAGGGAGAATGGAAATAGAGTCCTCATCAGTAAAGCCCTAGAGCTTTACCGTGGAACAAACCTTGATGAATTCCTCAAGATGCCTGTAAGGATCCTCCCTAGTAGTAGCATAGAAAGAGGGGAGCAAAGATATGGTGCTGCTCTTGATTTCATATAAATTATCCACTCCAGGTCTTCGGATAGGTAGGGCTAGGTGGGTTGTAGGGAGGAAATAGTCTCACAAGGTTCTCTGATTTTCACCAACCCTAATCTCTTCTTCAAGTCTTTCTTCAACCATTTTTCTTCATTCATGGCTGGCTTTCCAAATAATTCTCTCAGGCTCAGGGTTGAAAAGAAGACTATTTTTAAGAGAGCACCTACCAAGCATACACCAAGAAAACATAAGGTAAGAGGTCTTTTGTTGAGTTAAAGCACTTTAAGACCTCTTCCAACCTTTTTAGTTTTGCCAAATGGAGTCAAGGTAGTATTTCTCCATTCCTACATAAGTGGTATAAGAGAAGTGAGGCACTTAAGATTCCTGGTCAAAGGCTATTAGGGTGGTTGAGGTTACTTTTAGTTCTTTTGGGTGGCCAATCAAGTTGTCAATCAATTACACACCCTAAATAGACATTTGAGCACCTTAGAGACACACACTTTTCTACAATGATATTCTCATATGCTCAAGTAAAAAGGTACTCCAAGGATGGAACTAAGAGATGCAAGTAGGGAGAACCCTTCCTTTGAGGTAGTGCATTAGCGATGCCTCTTAACTACCCTTGAATTCCTTTAAGGGCTGTCCCCCTCCTTAGAGTATCAAATCACTCGAGCAAACGTTAATACCACTATTTCAAAGTGAGATAGGAGGGTTTGCACCGATAAAGAGATTGATGCCTATGGCCTTAAGGGTCCAGGTCCTAGTGCAGTGCCTATAGTGCATGCTTAATGTAGGAAGTGTGCATCACACCACAAAATGTGATTCTTCTGAAAATCGCAATCAAGTTATTCAAACACTTCCTGTATATTTTACTTTCTTTTCGAGAAGCAATGTGACCACTTGATTAATCGTTTCAAGTCAGCTTAGGTGGTTTTCTTTAATTATACCCAAATGCAATGCTTGTGCGGATAATTGATGCAAAAAGATAGGAAGTACATACCTTGCTCCAGCACTGTTCGATGAAAAAATGCACGCAATGCAGTAAGAAAATCTAGATGCTGCTCAAGCAATCCTAGAAGGTCGTCCTAAAGATATGTAGCTTCTAGTAGGTAGTTCAGGTTTTTCTTTAATATTAAATGTGCAATCAAAAGAACTAACTAAAAATATACCTATAGTCTAAAGAATCAGGGACACTTCCCCAAAAACTGGCCCCAGAGTACAAGGGTAAGAAAATAAATAACTAAACTAAACCTAAAGAGTCTATTCTAAAATGCTGAATGAAAAGTTTAAGAGGAAGAATCCTCCAGGATGGTCCTCCGTGCGTTTCCACGCATGTAGGGTAACGGCCATAGGCTCCTGCGATTATCTCTAAGGGGGCGACAAGGTCCACCAAATTGTATGTCCGTTGTGTGTGCCTTCTCCTTCGATGTACCTTGCACAAAAAGAAAATGATAGGTCAATGAATATAATCTCAATCAGAACTTAATGAAGACAGAAATAATACTTGAGAGTTTACTAGGCCTGTTGCCTCCTCGGCAACAGTGCCATTTGAAAGTGCAATCCTCATTTTTGATATAAATCTTAACATAAAATATCATGTCGTTATAGTTCGTGCATGGTAGAAAATCACCTTTTAAAATATTTAATTATTCAAAATCTAACCATGAAAATAGTTAGGTCGTGTCCACATGGAGGCAATGGCCTATTACAACTCGTTATCATGAAAATCCAAGGTTCACAATTTGTTTCCCTCAAAAATCAAGTTAAAATTCCCTTTCAACTAACCAATCAATGGCATGATATGCTGGAATAGTATTTAGGTAGAACAAGAGGGATATGCTCATAAATATGCCGTAATAAATTATTCAATTAATTAAAAGTCTTCTCATGGCAATGGCGTTGAATGAAATTTTTAATGTCAACCAAAATAGAGGAGTGTTGGCGGCTGCTCATGCACGAGGGAGGATCCATGGTTGGCCCTACCATGTTCGGAGGTGGTCGAGGATGTAGAGAGGAATCCGATGGCGGTTGTGGCTCGGCAAACGGCGGCCGGAGCTCTCGCCGGCAACAAGGGGGAGCCGGCGGCGGGTGTGGGTGGCGGTCGTGCGGGTGAGTTGAGCAATTGTCGAGAGATGCAGCGTGCAGCACGTGGATGGTTGAGCATAGAGGAGGGTTGATGGTGAGTTTGGCATCCGGCGGAGGTCACTATGAGGGGTAGTGGCGGTGAAGGTTATGGGTTCCTTCCCTCTATTGTCGAAGAAGGAGAGGAGGGAGGCTGGCTGCTAAGGTTGCTGTGGGTGGCACACGTATATGCGCACGCGAGTAGGGAGCACGCAAGGGAATGCAGGCTGCTACTATGTGGTTGTGGCTGCTGCATGCAAGAGTGAGCTAGACATGCGAGGAGTAGGTGCTCTCGATGGTAGCACTAGTGAGTTGCCGTTTGTGCACACGGTCACACAAAAAGGGCACGAGGGCGAGGCTGCGCAGTGGTGGGTGTTGCACAGTGGTGGAATGACATTGAGGGAGAGATGAGAGGGCAGTATGTAATGGTAGTGTGGTGATGGTGCGGTACTGGTGTCGTGGTTAGGCTGGTGCTGTCACCACACGGCCTTCACTGTAGAGCTTGCGGTGGAGATCGTAGTGTACTCCATATCCATGGTGTAAGCTTGTAGGGAACGTGGCTGAGGCGGAAGATCTCTCTAGGGGAAAAGATTAGCCTCCCTATGGTTGCTGCACTTCATTTTTAAAAACACCTGCCGGTGGCTTCTTCCCTGAGATCGCCTCCAACAATTCGTAGATATAGTGAACGGTTGTGGATGAACGGTTGTGGATGGCTATTGGTGGAGATTGGGGCAGTGCTACTGTTGCAGTTGGGGGTAGATCATGTAGGGAAAGGAAAGAAAAAGAAATAAAGATTGGGTTATTTACAAAAAAAAATCTAAAACCATATATAAAATGCATGCATGCCCCTATATGCAAACATTAATTTATTTACATATCAAAGCATGCTTTGTATACGTAGACGCTACCATGATAATTAGGCATTTATGTATTAATTAACCCACAAATGTGGTCTCATCACTGATCTATAGAGTGGCTTCAATTTTCTATTGATTTGTTGATATGTCCACTTCTTATAGTCTACTTGACTTACAAAATAGGATTGCAATAGTGCTTTTGGTACCCATTTTTCTTTCGGTCCATGGTGGTTAGATGCTGCTTGTTTAGGCAAGCTACCTTTCTTTTTGTTTTGGCTAAAACTAGATGCCTCATGATCATTTTTAGGTTTGTAGGCTAACCCAAATTTTTTGGTTCTCTAGGTTTGTGTTCCTAATAGCTTATGCAAGTTTCTTCTTCCCTTAGTAAATTTAGCTAGATCATTTAAGAGAATCATAGAATTTTCTTTTAATTTATCTTTATCTGCCTTTAAATTATCTCTATGTGATTTTAATGAGGTGATTTCTTCAGATAACTCTTTGTTTTGTTGAGAAAGCAGATCTTTTTTTGCTCTTTCTTCCCCTAATGTTTTTGCTAGGTTTTTATTTTCTAATTTTAGTGACTTAGTTATGTCATGCATCTCAAAAAATGCTTCTAATAGTTCATCTTGTGAAAAAGAGGTTACCTCATCTTTTAGTGCCATTAATCCAAGGAGAGCTTATTCTCCGGAGGTTTCTTCTTCTTCTGAACTTGAGTCTATTTCATCCCAAGTTGTTGTGAATGCCTTTTCTTTCCTTCACTTCTCGAAAACTTCTTTTCTGACTCCTTTTTGAGAAATGGACAATCCTTCTTAATGTATCCCTTTCTCTTGCAGTTGTAGCAGATAATGGCATATGCTTTGGCTTCTTCTTTCTTCTTTCTCCAGCTTATTTTGTTCTTGAGGAACTTTTTGAACTTTCTTGAGAGGAGGGCTATGTCTTCCTCTTCATCTTCACTTAAGGAATCTTCTGTTTGCTGATTGGCTTCAAGGGCTATAGTTTGCTTCTTGATTCCTTCATCTTCAAGCTCCTTCATGTGTTGGAGTTGAACTTCGTAGGCCATAAGGCTTCTGATAAGGTAGTCTAGCTTTAAGGTAGACAAATCTTTTGACTCCTGTATGGCTATAGCCTTGGTCTCCCAATCACTGGTGAGTGATCGAAGAATCTTTCTCACCAAGGCTTCATTTTTGATCTCCTGATCTAGATTTCTTAGCGAGTTTATGAAGTCCATGAATCTAGTGAACATTTCTCTCTTCTTCATCCTAATCTTATGTTGCCATCTTCTTTTGATCTTGTGTCACCACCACTCCTTCCTTGATTTCAGGACATGTGTACTTGGAGGTGATGACATCCCACACCTTGAAATCCATTAATTCCAAGAAGATTTACATCCTAGTCTTCTAGTATCCATAGTTCGTTCCATCAAAGAGAGGAGGTCAGACTGCTGATTGCCTCTCAGCGTATGTGTCAACAGATGATTTTAACATCTTCTGGACAACCAGGCTCTGATACCAAGTGAGAGATTGCTTGTGGATTGAATGAATAGTTGAGGAGAGTGGTGAATGTATCGCTTTTTGAAACAGTAAAATATAAAAATAAATTCACAACAAAGTCAAGCATAATTTACACCTGGATTTAGAGTGGAAACCCAAATCGGGTGAAAACCACTACCTAAGCCTCTCAACTTAAGATTTTCTTGACTACTCAAGACTAGTCAATCCACTATAGTACCACTTGAAAGAGGGTGGCAAAACCTCTTTACAAGCACATCTCTTTTTATCCTGAAGAGAAGAACAATAACAACAACACGAATCTTTCCAACACCTTGGAATCCATTAATCAGAAATGACAAAGTTGAATAACAATAAATATATCTTTGGAACCTCAATCAAAGATCAAACTAGAATTTCAGCAGAGGTTCGAAACAATGTGTTTTTGAATGACATGAATAGCGAAGCGTAGAACACTTGAAAGAAGCATGAGAAGCTCTGATTTTTGAGAGTATTTCTATTGAAAGTTATATTTTTAAAGAGTTGCATACAACCTCTATTTATACTAAAAAGTTGGCCTAAAAAGGAAGTCAAATTGGTCGATCAATTAAGGTATATTTGTCGATCAAAAAGCTATTTAGTCGATCAATTAAGTTATTTTATCAATCACTAGTTGGTCAATTAATTAGCTTTATTGGTTGATCAATAGGATTTTAATCAACTTCCAAAAAAGATTGCTTTGAACAATTAACCGATTTGGTTGGTCGATCAATCTATTTTGGTCAATCAAGAGGGAATATTGGTCGATCAAGAACCTTAAAAGTTGGTTTTCAAAGAAGTGCAAAAAATAGTTTAATTGTTTTATTCTTGAAGGTCCTTATAATGATATCCTAGACTCAGAAAAGCAAAAGACACAAATCACCAACCATCTAAACTTGATGCGAAAGAGAAGCTTTATTCCGAGATGGTCCTGAAATATTAGTGTAGCAATAAACATAATTTTGGTGAATCAAAATAGAGGTGCTTACAATATGGAGGTTCCTCCTAATCTCCGTGATGCATCAATCATTTTAGGTCCCCCATTTTTGGCGACAGCTCGAGCGAACATTAACTATGCATTCGGGTGTATGGAGATTGCCCAAGGAAATGAAAGACTTAGACTTGATATATCCAGGGCATCAAGGAACTTTGATTATGATCACATCGAGGAGGATGGTGAAGACGAGGAATCGGCTTTCTGTGGTAACATTGGGCTCCTTTGTAAAGACTAAATGTCTCATTCGTCTTCATTTTCAAGGTTTATAGACCTCGATCAATACAAGATTAAGTCCACTACAATGCACATTTTCTTCCACAGATCCTATTATTGGGGGTGTTAATTTGACCACGACACCCCTAATTTTGGCTATCCTGATCCACAAATTACTGAATCGCCGCTACTAACATAAGAAGGCGTGACTGCAACAAATGGGTTTTCCGTTAATTCTGTCATGACTGACTATTATGTAGGTGGTGAATCAATAAGAATCCCTACATATCAGGATCATCAGATTCCTGGTGATAATTATGCTCCTCCTACTCCCACTTCTGATTCTGACCCACCTGTAATTGAACTGAAGCCCTTACCTGACTCACTCAAATACATGTTTTTGGATGAAAGTGAGTCATACCCAGTTATTATTAGTGCTCACTTGATCCAGGAACAGGAGAGTCAGTTGATTTCTATTTTACAAGACCATAGGGCTACCATTGGGTGGACTATCGTTGATCTTCGTGGGATTCACCCCTCATGTTATACTCTTCACATTTACATGGATAAGGGGGTGAAGCCGTCGAGACAACCTCAAAGACTGCTGAACTTGAATATGATAGAGGTGGATGCAAGCATTATTTATCCAATTTCCGATGGCCAGTGGGTGAGTCCTATCGAGATAGTGCCCAAGAAAGTAGGATTTACTATTATAAAGAACGATAAGGGTGAATCCATCCCAACCCACACTGCGACATAATGGCGAGTTTACATAGACTATAGGAAACTGAATACGGCTACCCAGAAGGATCATTTTCCTTTACCATTCATTGATCAGATTTTAAAGCGGTTAGCCAGGCGCAATTTCTTTTGCTTTTTGGATGGATAATCCTGGTATAATCAGGTAGCCATTAGCCCAAAGGATCAAGACAAGACCAGTTTCACGTGTCCCTTTGGAACATTCGCCGTTAAGCGTATGCCCTTCGGCCTCTGCAATGCACCAGCGACATTTCAGCATTGTATGATGACCATTTTCTCCAACATGATTGGTTATTATGTGGAAGTGTTTATGGACTATTTCTCCATCTTCAGAGACAACTTTTCATCTTGTCTTGATAACGCCACCAAGATCTTGAAATGATGCATTGAAGTAAACCAAGTACTCTCTTGAGAAAAAGCCATTTCATCGTGAGACATGGCACTATACTAGGACACAAGATCTCATCCAACTCAAGGTTAACTGAGCTAAATAAGAAATTATATCCCAATTACCTCCACCTAGCTTGGTTAAGTAGATCTGATCATTCTTTGGGCCACGTCAGATTTTACCAGAGATTTATATTTGATTTCTTGAAAATCGCACACCCATTGACAAATCTTCTAGTAGCTGATGTCCCATTTGATTTCAATGCCTCATGTCTTAGCGCCTTAGAGACCTTGCGAAGTGTTGTCTCCAACTCTCTAATTCTCCAGCCAGCTAATTGGTCTCTCGATTTCGAGATGATGTGCAACACCTCTGATTTCATCGTTGGAGTTATTTTAGGCCAACATCGGGAGCGACAACCTTTTGTTACATACTGCGGTAGCAAGACACTGAATGAGGCTCAGCGTAACTATACCATCATTGAAAAAGAACTACTAGCTATCGTATACGAGTTGGAGAAATTTCGATCATACTTACTAGGCTCCAAAGTGATAATTTTCACATACCACTCCGCCCTTCGGCATTTGTTGGCAAAAAAGGATGCCAAACCCTGTCTCATCAAATGGATCCTTCTCTTGCAAGAATTTGATGTCAAAATACGTGACAAAGCCGGAGCACAAATGTTGTTACAAATCACTTATCTAGATTAGACCCAGCTGACATCCCTTATTCCTTGCCCATTTCAGACCAATTCCCAGATGAATCTCTTTTGGCAATCAACTCTATTGAGTTTCCCTAATTTGCGAATATAGTGAATTATCTTGTCACTGACATGATGCCCGTGAACTTATCTAAGGACTAGAAACTCAAGTTTATTTCTGAGGCCAAATTCCTATTTTTGAGAGGACCCCTTACTCTTCTACATTAGAGCCGATCAAATTACCAAGAGATGCATCCCAGACTTGGAAATCTAAAGTGGGTTATCTTTTTGCCACAACGAAGCCTATGGTGGTCATTTCTCAGGTCGAAAAACCACTGCAAAGATTTTACAGTCGGGATTTTTTTGGCCAAGCATTATCAGAGACACGATCTTGCCAGGTCCTACAAATGATGCCACTCAGTCGGTTCTATGACCAGGAGAGACATGATGCCCTTCCAACCCATCTTGGTCGTAGAAGTGTTCAAATTATGGGGCATCGATTTCATTGTCCCTTTCTTGAATTCCCATGGCTTCGAGTACATACTTCTCACTGTTGATTATATCTTGAAGTGGGTTGAAGCCATCCCGGTGAGATGGGCTGATCATAGGACCGTCATTTCTTTCATACTGGGATGTATTTTTGCGAGATTTGGTGTACCCCATGCTTTGATTAATGATAGGGGTAGTCATTTCATCCATGCCCACTTCAGGTCATTAATAAGGAAATATGGGGTACATCACCATATCGCCACCCCATATCATCTGCAGACCAATGGGTAGGGTAAAGTGTCTAACCATCAAATCAAGCTAATTTTCCAAAAGATGGTTAAACCAGATAGGAAGGACTAGTCCGATAGATTAATTGATGCACTCTAGGCATATCAAACTACAAGCAAGGCCCAACTCGGAATGTTGCCATATCGTATGGTATATGGAAAGGCCTGTCACCTTCTTGTTGATCTAGAGCACTGCACCTTTTGGGCTATGAGAAAGTGTAATTTTAACCTCGATGTAGAAGGTTATGAAAGGAAGCTCTAGCTCAGTGAATTAGAAGAGATTCGACGAGAGGCCTATGGGAATGCAACAATCTATAAAGACAAGATGAAGGCCTTTCACGACCGCCACATCCGCAGGAAGGAATTCTCACCCAACCAGTTAGTCTAGTTATTCGATTCATGGATGAAATTCTTTATGGGAAAACTCAAGAATAAGTGGATTGGCCCATACATTGTGATTCACACCTATTCTAATTGGGTTGTCCAAATCATGGACAAGAAATCTTGGCATGTTTCTATGGTAAATGGCTAGTGTCTCAAGCCATTATGGCCTAGGAACCTCCTCCTACTGACGAAGTCATCAATTTCATTTAGGACGTGTGATTGAGTTTTTGCCCAGCTGGAGGCGTTAAACTAAACTTATACATATATACATATCTTTATACGTTGCATATTTTCTCTGCATATTACATATCATCAAGTTGGCAATGCTGATTGAAAAAATCAGGAGCAATTTCAGGTGATTGCTACCCACTTACTCCCTATCATAATTTAATTTCTATTAGATTCATGTATGAGGACATGCAAGAACTTAGGCATGGGGGGGAGGGGGTAGTATACCGTAAAACTAAAAATTTTTATGCCAACAAATAAAAAACCTCTAAGTAGCATGTTAAATGTACTTTAGGGTCCTTAGTTTAAGAACAACCGACTCCACCTCCAATGTTCACATTGGAGCTAGAAATCGTTCGCAATAGCCATTTTCAACTCGTTTGCTCACCTTGTTGTTTTGAATGAGGACTAAGATGAATGTAACTCGATAAGGGAACAATATTAAAGTACAATCATAAGAGGTTAATTGTATATATATTGCATTCATCAATAAGATTTTTATGAAAATGTCGCATTAGGGATTTTATCCTCTAGTTGATTCCTTCAATCTGGAATCCAGTATAATTTTCACACTCACATGAGATTTTGCAATTGATTCACTGTAAAGATCAATAAACATCTTTAGTTGGTCGAGAAAAAGCAATGCTAGGGAGTTAGGCAAACCTTCTTCTAGAAGATCCACCAAATAGTTTGAGATGAGAGTAGAGTGTTACTAGTGCTCTAAGATTAGTGCAAGGAATCTAAAATTCTAGATAATTAGGTAATGATACTCAGAGTTAGGCATAGTTTCGCTCTCAGTTCCCATGTATAAATTTTGTGTGAATTTCTAAGAGCCACCAAATAAGGCAAATATGTAGAGATCGAGTTCTAATAAACATAAGAATAAGGTGGATAGTCACGACTGTCCTTTACAAAATCCTCAACTAAAGGAGGGTATTGATATCAAGGTCAGAAAACACACCATCCTATCCATCTTCCTCCCAATGTCGAGAGTAGGTGCTTCCACCAAATAAGCCACCCAATTTCTCTTGAACACCACCAATCCCCAATAATGCCTCTGGAAAACTTTTTCACATATGTCGTGGGCTGTATTGCATTGTGTAAAAAAAAATGGAGAGAGAAAAGAAAAAAGAGAGAGAAAAAAAAGAAAAAAATTATATATATAAAAAATTTAGAAAAAAGGAAAAGTAGAAAAAAATGAGTTTATAAGTGTGTTAGTATTTATTTCAATTGCATTGAGGCAACACTACCCACCACATTTGAGATCCACTAAATATGCTTGTAACCCACTTTCCTGTATTTCTGTCCACCAAATACAGGTTGAGGAATTATGACTTAGTGTTAGGATTATCGAAACTCTATTAAAGTGTTAATGCCATGTGAGACCACCAAATACGGAGTAACCTTGTAAATCTGGTGAGATTGTGAGCTCAAAAGAAAAAGAAAAAGGAAAAAAGAAGAAATGAAAAAGAGTGAGTGAGTAGAAAGGAGCCAAGGGAGAACAGTTTCCTTACTTTTCGTTGAGTAGACTTGATAATTTGGAAATTTAGATTCTACTGTACTAATCTATATGTAGCACCAAATGAGAGTGAGCCACCAAATACAAACCTATGCTAAAAGTCGGGGTAGAAATTACAAAATATTTAGTTATAACCCAAGGAAAGAAGTTTGCCTATCCTGCTAGTGTTTACTAGGGGTCAAGTACAGGTTTTAGAGGTGGATCGACTTTTCACTCAAATCCGTTGCATAAGCTACATAGCTACACTTTCATAATTGTCTGGATTTCTAGATTTTAGGATGAAAATGAAACAGAAAAGAATCAATAGCGTACACTTGATAAAAATAATCAGTCCCTTAGGGACCCACTTGTAGATAACTTAGTTTCATATTTGCTAGAGACTAGCAAGATTTAGGCATGGGGATATGATTGCACAGCAGTCATAAGACTTAAATGACCTGAATTAAGTTACAACTTAGCATAATTGTAGTCTAAGTCATACATTAGTAGCATACATTGCATCTCTTCAGCCTTACTTAAATAGTCATGAAATAATGTATTGATTAGAATAATATGTGGATTGTAGGCAATAAGAAGATCAAGAGAAGGCCTGAAGTTGGAGAAAAATCAAAGAAGACATAGTTGCAGCAGTGCTGGAGTAGAAGCTCTCGAATAAAGATGAAGACATAATGTAGGAAAGAGGCATACAGCCTTACTAGTAGAATTTTAATGTAGGAATTAAATTATGAAGAACATAGGACCTTTCCTAGCATTAGGATAGCCCTAGATACCTCCCTAAACCCTAGCCACCCTGAGATTAGGCCACCTTAGCCTAGCATACCTCGAAACCCTTATTTTTTCCTATATCTGGACATCTAGGTAGGTTACTGGACATTTAGGTCCTTAGATACCACCTGTAAAGCTAGAACCCAATTCTGTTGGAATATTGGACATCCAGACAAGGTGTTAGACATCCAATTTCTGCAGAATTCCAAGACAGAAGCTAAACTCCACCCTGATTCAACTTTAGATGTCCATACCAGAGACATGGGCTTCTAATTTTGAAGTATAAGTCGTCTGATTAATAAATCAGGCGTTTGGAACCCCTCTCTAGCTGTAATTTTTGAAATCAAGACTAGATCTTGATTTCTTAAGCCCTTAAGCCCAATTCTACACCCTAGGGAACATAAATTAAGGTGCCCTAAGCCTAGTACATGATAAATGTTAGTTTACCATCATTCTTATGCATTAAAACAAACATAGCTCTTAGGAATTTGCTCTGCAAATGGGTTTTTGGGTTGCATTTTGGCATCAATTAGGTTAGGCATGCATTACATTTCTTATTTCATTTTTGATGTGTTTTTGTAGTGTTAGGGATAAATAGATTGTCAGATCCCTAGAACCCTACCACTCTAGATGGAAACTAGTGAAGGAGAAGCTCAAACCAGCTGGCACTAAGCTTGATCCAGCTCACCATAGTTGGAATCCAGCTCACTTAAACTTGGATTAGCTCATCCTAGCTCCATTCAGCTCATCTTAGCTGAATAGCAACTCAAGAAAGCTCATCTTAGCTCACCTTAGCTCAAGTCAACTCAGATCCATCTCAACTTAGCCGAGTCTAACTCATCTCAACTCCCATCAGTTGACTGGGTGCTCTAGCTAACTTAGCTGAGTTAAATGGAGTTCACCTTAGCTTAAAACCAGCTACATCCAGCTCCACTCAACTCCAGCCAGCTGAAGATGAGTTCATCTTAGCTCAGGAAGCTCAAGTCCAGTTCCCAAGGACTCAGCTTAGCTCAACATAGTTGCGCTAAGCTACCTTAGGTACTCCAACTAGCTAGGTCCTCCTCGGGAGTATTAGACCTAGTTCACCTCAGCTCCTTTCAGTAGAAGCCAGCTTGCTTTAGCTTGGCTTAGCAGCTAGCAAAGAACTAGCAAGCTAAGCCAGCTAAAGTAGCTCCATGCCACCCTCTTCAATAGTTGCTAGCTCCAGTTCAGCTCCAGACATCTTCTGTCCTACTCCTCCCCTCAAACCATAGGTCAAATTTCCTCCCCCTCTACTCTACTACTAGCTAAGATAGCTAAGTTAGCTGAGCTTAGCTAAGTCCACCTCCATGGCACCAAAAACCTATCCCTAACTCCACCTACATAACCTTCCAATCCAAGTCCACTTAAGCTCCACATAACCTAACACTACTTCCACCTCACCTTAGTGCCAACCTAGCCTACCCACTACCTCCAAAAGACACCAACAAGGTGGTGCCAAAACCACCGTAACTACCTCAAAGTTGGCACCACCATTTCCCTCCAAAATTCCCTTCATCTCCACCATACACCTCTCCTTAAAATCATCTCCACCATCCACCTAGGGCCTCCTTCTAGAAACTCCAAGTTGGAGCCAAATTGGTGGTGGATGAGGCACTCATCATGATCTCTAATTACCCCTAATTAACTAGTCTTCCTAGTTAATTAGCTAAGGTTATGAACATATAAGGGATAATTATAAAATAAGAGATATTTAGTTAAGGACCTCAAAATAAGTTAAAAATGGCATTTTATCATTCAATTAACATTACTAATAATTTAGTTAACAATTGGACTCGAAATTCTATTAATCATTCCCTTAATTAATAAGATAAGTAACTTAAACTTAATGTATACCTAAGTATATAATAACTTAAGTGATTTTACTTAATCTAATAAATTAATCTAAAAATGTCAAAATGTAAATTCAAGGTGAAAATGTAATATTTACCTTATTTACTAACATATATAAAAATTTGAAAAATATCAAAGTTAAAATAAACCTTCAAAACCTGAGTTTACATTTTATTCCTTAATATTCATTACAGTTGGGTCCTTATTTCTCATATTGGTCCTTAAGTTTTATTACATTTAAGTCCCTCTTCGTCTTCTTCTTGTTCTTCTTCAGCCGAATGAACGGCTGGCGACAGAGAGTCACGCCACCACATGATCACCTCCCTGCCGACATCAACCTTTCTTGTCCAAGCTCTTGCAGCTTGCGCTCACCACCTCTACTTCATCCACTGGTCTGGATTAACCGAAAATCCTATTTTTCAGTGGGAGATAACCTCACCATTGTCGGAGATGACGACGGAGGTTATGCTCCTCAAGCTCCTTCTTCGGCCAAACCTCTCCATTCTCTTCGTCGCCAACTGCTATAAATACCCCCTCACCCCTCATATTTTATTCAAGTTGGCTCCCTTCACTCTTCTAACACTGCAGCCAACTTCGATAGGCTATTCGTCCAAAACTCTGCTAACTTCCCATTCCATTTTTCGACTTCCTCCAATCATTCTGATTAACCGAGGAGATCCGCTGTAGTCTTCTACGTCTCTGACACAGGCACCGACCAAAGGAATCCTTTGCTCCACCTCAAATCCGCCTGCCGGAGTTCTTTCTTCCACCCTCTGATTTCGTCATCCTCTATGAACCTTCAGTGGAACCCTATTGACCCCTTCGTCTAGGTAACAGTAGATTAGGAGTAGGAGTAGGAGTAGGCTAGCTTAGTTAGTTAGTTTAGGTAGTTAGATTAGAGTAATTTTAGAATTTTAGTTTCATCTTCTCCGACTTCGGCAAGCTCCTGGAGCTCGCTAGAGCTTTAATCTTGTCTTTTTAATTCATGGTACACCTTCCTTTAACTTCCATGATCATTTCTAAATCATTTAATCATTTAATTGAATCACCTAATCGCCTAATTCACATTCCACCTCCACCGACTACTGACACTGTCCATGGTGATAGTAATCGACCTAATTCCGCCTTCATAGGGTCTTTCATCATCTATTCACCACTTATGGACCCTAATCAACACCATAATACTTATAAATACCACATATAAATTAAACGCCCAAATTTTAATTTAGTTCCTGAGCTCGCTGTCAATGGTGGCTCAGGAGCAGTTCAAATCCTAAATTAAAAATATATTTATTAATATAAACATCTGTTGACTTATTTTAACCACTCAATCGAGTGGTAAAACAAGTCCTAAGCTTTAACCACTCAGCTCCTTTAAGAAAATGAATTCACTGTCAAATCTTAATTTTAATGAACAAATGAAGAATTAAATGTGATAGTGAGGTTCCTTGCAACCTCAGAATCCTTTCTAAATCAAAAATGACAAGTTTTAACAATTTGTACACAAATTTCCCTGTCTATAGACTCACCGGAGTTCCGGCGAGCTCCAGCGAGCCAAATCTGTGCTTCAGCTTGTGAAACTTGTTGAGAAGCTCCAGAATGATGTAATATGGATCACTGATTAACATGGGGATATTTGCTTGAAGATTTAGTGTCTGGAGCCAATGAATGAAGTTCATCTTCTCCAACTCCGATGAAGTTGGAGAAGTCTGATAAAGAGACATAAGAAGCATTGAAGGAACCTAGAAGCTTCAGTGCAATGCACTGAAACTATTTATGCTCTTAGATCACTGTAACATCCTCTTAATGGCTCTGACGGACAAACACATTTTGAACCTTAAGCGGCGAGCCTGAAACCCTAGGAATAAGAGTCAGAACACTTACCTAAAGATTTGAATAAGTTTCTGATGTTATGGAGACTCTAATTGAGGCTTTGATTTCTTGGGAGAAGTCTTTGAACAGAAAGTGAACTTTTGTGCCTTCATAGTCAAACTGAGTTCGATTATGAAGTTCTGAGCTCAATCTGAGGAATTAAGAGGCACAAATAGATTATGAGATTCTGTTGGACTATTTTATAGAGATTTGACTGAGCTCAAACATGCATTTTGACAGGATTTTAGTTCTTGTCAGTTTGGGTTACTTTCGAACACAAACTTACAGGACAAGAATTTTGATGAAATTTGAATTTTAATCCTGCCCGGTTGAGTTAGTTATAAACCTTAGAACTTGTTTAATTCGATCAGAGATGTTTCTCTGTGTCTGTTTACTAATTTAAGTCTGAAATTTTGAACTCTGAAGCTTTCAAAGAAGCTTCAACCTTCTGTACACTGTTTAAAGGTCTTGTGAGCTTAAAACATACACTAACAGATGCGGAATAACCTGTATAACTTGTACAAACCTTTAATTAAGAGAGAAAAGTCCATCTGAGGACTTTGTGACATTAAAACCACTTCCAGGCATTTAATAACCTATAGGAACCCCTGATTTTATCTTTCAAACTAAAAAGAAAACATCCTCTAATCCTTAAATTGACCCTGCAATTGTGAAGTTCAACCTTAGAGCTTTCTAACAAACTTTAAATCACTTGATTTGGAGCTCTGGGTAGGAAGTTATGATCATTTGAAGCTGGGTCTAGAAGGGTTAGGATAGTCCCACATCGCTAGTTTCTGAGCACGTGCATGGGGATAAAAGGATTTTGTTGCATTAGCTCTTCAGTTGTCAAACCTCGGCGCACCAGTTACCGATCTGATTTGAGCATGTGCATGTGTGTGTGTGCGGGCTTGTGTGCCTGCGGGTGTGCACCCTTGTGGGCGTAAGCGTGTGTGCCCTGGGAGGGTGAGAGGCCTGGGAGGCCGAGTTGATCGGAGTTGGCTCGAGACTATGAACCGATATGAAATAGACCGAATCCAACCTAATTGAGATTAGGCGAGGACCGAGTAGGGTTTGGTCCCACCCTGGTCTCAGGGTGATGTGTATCCTCGAAAGGACCTCGCTGCAAATAAAATAATTTTTGGTTAAAAAGTAAAAAAAAAACCTGGTTCAGCTGAGAGTCTAAGGGAATTGAAAGAGAAGCCGAGGTTGTTAAGCTAAGTGTTGAGCTAATGGCTAAGTGTTCAAGGCTAAGGAAAGGAGGAGAACAGTCGCTAAGGAACAAAGAGAACAGACACTAAGGGAAGAGAAGGCAGGAGAAGACTAAGGGAAAGAGAATAAGAGATAGGAAGAGAAGAAGGTAGGAACAAAAGAAGAGAGGTAAGAGAGCCCGAGAGAGAGAAGAAAATAAAAGAAAGAAAGAAGAACAGAGAGGCTGAAGAAAATAAATGTAGAATATTATTTTTCTTGCATCATTTTAATTTGTTTTTTAATTTATTTTAATTGTAGAAAGGCATGTTTTAATAGAATAACTTTTAATTGCCTTAATTTCTTTTGAAATAAAATTGGAAATCTAACATGTTTACTTGCTAATAATGAAGATCATTTGAGGAAATATGTTTTTCATATGAAATTTTATATATTCTTTATAGTTTGAATATTTTGGCAAAATTCATGTTTTAAAATTAAACTAGTTATACCTCCTAAACTTATAGAGAAATAAAAGAAAATTGGTGAATGCAGAAATTATTATACCTCACAGTGAACGACTTGGACTCAACCAGTAAAAATTTCTAAAATGTTAGGTTAATTCGACCCTATACTACACAACCGACACAATTTCGAGTTAACCTAAGTGACTTCTTCTACTCTTAATAAAGTGAATTTAACTTAATTACTGAGTTGAGTGAAAAGCATGCGATCATTTTAACGGCGCCGTTGCTGGGGAGGTAATATTTTATCTCATTTCACTCATCAAAATATTCTCTGGCATTTCTTCATCTACGTCACCATTTTAATGGCGCCATTGCCGAGGAGGTAATATTTTGATTCACCAAAATTTAGTTGGATTAATTGTCTAATTAAGAGGTATTTTGTAAATATTTTTGTTTTCACTAACTTTTTTTCTAATTAGTGTATTTTGTTTTTGTTTTCTATCTTCTTTTCAGGTTTACCTTCACGGGTAATCTTAGGAGAAGGCGGGATTTTGTTGCCACTTTTGTTTTTGCGAGTATTTCTTAATCTTTTATTTTGTTGCATTTAAAAAATACAAAAATACATCTTTTCTTACTAGCAGCAGCATATACATAGGCATATACTCTTAGGAGTGCATTTTCTGCTAGTATTAGTACGATCTGACTTGGGAATTTTAAACTATTTCTCTCGCATCAGCAGGAAAACACGAGAAAGCCCACGTAGATCCCTGTCCTCTGAGAATTAAAAAGACCACATATTTTTGTTTGAAAATATATAAAAAGCGGCCATTGTAGTAGATTGATATATTTTTGAAAAAGATTAACTAAAAAGAGGAAGTAAAAATTATGACTTAAATCTGTTTGCAGAAATGCATGCGGGTTTTTTTAATCACTATCGTATGTTGCATGCTATCGTGCCCATAGCGCGATCACTAGAATCACACGAGTCTATTTTTCTATCTCTCCTCTTTGCACCTCTTAGGGCTTTAGTTGAAGATCAACAAGTCTTTCTCACTACTAGAGCCCCAGGGAGCCAATAATGAGCAGTCTCGATCCTAGATCTTAGACCTTTGAGCTTTAAGGTATGCACCTGTGTAGTCACGGATTAGGACGCGTATTTTGATATTGTTACTCTATTTGTTTGCGTCAAATTACTTTGTGTATCTTAGGAATTTCTTCTTTCCTTTGAAAGAAGAGCAAAACTCGCATCTTTTGTGCTGTTTTGCGGGTTTTTGTGCTGCTGTTTTACAGGTGGTGTGTGCATGCCTTTGCACATTATTTTCCGTTTATGGACGGGAGGCGATCTTTGCATCCGCCTCTTGCACCACCGTTGACAGGTGATCCTAGACTGGTTGCAGATAAGCAACCAATGATTTTCCCATCTGATCCATCTACTTCCTTGGATCAAATGCAGAATTTAAATCCCGAGATCCCTTCTTCTTCTGGTCAGGAGGAGATGCCGCCTTTTGATGTTCATGAGGCACTCTTGAACCAGAATCTTAGGATGCTAGAGAAAACAAGACAAATCAATTTATTAACAGCAACCTTAAATAATTTACAAACTCTTCAAACCCATTCTTCACCTCGACCTGAGGCGGGTTTTGAATTCCCTGATTTATCGATCAATCATCTAGGGCCTCTACTTAAAGATTATTATAACCCATCTAATGCACAAGTAGAGCCTAATGTTAGGATTCCTATTGGGGAAAATGATCCTGAATTAAAGCCAAACATTATAGGTTTAATCCCCCACTTTCATGGATTTGCATCCGAGGATCCATTTCAACACATAGAAGATCTTAAAAATTTATCCCAAACTCTTTGTCCTCGAAATCAAAATAGGGAAATCCTACTAATGAAAATGTTCTCTTTTAGCCTTAAAGATAAAGCAGCTTATTGGTATAGAACTATAGCAAGACCAATCTCAACTTGGGCTGAACTTGAATTTGCATTTCTGAAGAAGTTCTTTCCAATTGGTCGAACCAATGCTTTAAGGCGAGCTATTACTACTTTCAATCAAAATCAAGGATAACCAATTCATGAAGCGTGGGAACGTTTTCATGAATTGTAATGGAAATGCCCACATCATGACATCCCTCGTTGGCAACTCATGCATATCTTTTATTATGGTTTACAAGAGGGCATTCACAATCTAGTCGATGCTTCTTGTGGAGGGAATTTTCTAAATCGCGACGTAGAATTTGCTTAAGAATTATTTCAAGGGATGGTGGAAAACTCGATCAACAATGCATCAATGTCGCAATTTACGTGGGGCACGAATACGAATCATCAAAATCTGCACAAGGGCATTCACGAGATCTGTAACCCATACAGTTCAAAGGATTTAGTGATTATTGCAGAAAAACTGAACAAAGTAGATATCATAGCAAAGCATCTCGACGAGGTTAAAAACACAATGAAGACTCTTACACCTCTACTTGCTACGAATCCTACGTATTCACCTGTTTCGCAAATTCCCGCGGGGAGGGAATTTGTGAATAATCTGGATTCTAGAAATCCATCTTCCTTGGGTTTTCTATCTACTCCTTCACTAACCCAAGGGGGGACCTTTGTCCCACAATCTTACCCACCCTTTTCCCTACCCTTTACTGTTGCAGAAAACATGCCGTATCTTTTAGGATTACATGCCATCCAGGAAAATATTCCAAGACCAAACCTTTATTCAAATTCCTATAATCCTGGATGGAGAAGCCACCTAAATTTTTCTTGGGCTGATCCAAATCAAAATATTCAAAGACCAAATTATCCGAATTAGACCCATTTTAACCCACCTCCATTGCCTCCTCAGCAATCAGATTTAAGGCCTAGCCCGATGAGTATGCAGAAGTACTCTAGGCTTATTAGAGATACACAGCTAGACTAGATTTTAAGAGCTATGTCAGAGAGTCAGCGACAAAATGCTGAAGCTCTCACTGAGATCCATAGGCAATGTAAGGTAGAGTTTGCTGATTTACGAAATCAGATCACGCTTTTGGCTAAGTCTCGTCAGCCAGGTACTCTTCCATCTCAGCCAATTCCGAATCCTAGGAATCTACCAAATCCTAGGCAAAACCAAGGCCAAGTCCATTTCCTTAATCAGGCCTTTGATTCTAATCATAACCCGTCCTCTATATTACCTGAAAATAACCCATCAAACTCTCATCAACAACCTATTTTGTGTCAAAATGATCCACCTATTATTGAGAATCAAAACTGATTTTGCTGATCTTCTAAACTTGGTGGAAACATTTCTTTTTAATTGCCTCAATCTTTAACATTCTACATCTCAACCTAAATTAGATCTATTCTTCATAAGATTCACTCTGATCTTTCTGAGATTTTCATGAGAATCTAATTTTTTTGGTTCTGCATGATCTATTCTAGGCAATTTTTGGACGAGTTTTGATTGGGTGGTTTAATTTGTTTTCTAATTTTTTGATTTAATTCTTTCACAACTCCTCTATTTTTACCATATACCTATTCTTTTTAGGAGTTCTTTACTAGGGTTTACACCTAGCTGAAGGTGTAAAACTTAACATTTGTACATAGCTGTTTCTTGTTTCTACCCTTTTGATTTTCTTATATACTTACTTTAAAATTTCACTTCATATTTCAAATTGATTACCTTCATTTAGTCCGACTGACCACTCTGACCTTTGGTTAAACTCGAAATCGTCCACATAGAGATTTTTAATCTCCTCTATTGGACTCCTTCCATCAACCTATACTAAATGAGGTGTAATATTTTTCACCCTTCTAACAATGAGGACTTTATAAAATTTTATTTTGGGGGTGTGTTGAAGTGAAATTTTCACTTTAAGTGTGGGTTAAAAGATAAAAACACATAAAAATTAAATATCGACAAAATTTAAAAAAATAAAAAATATGAAAAATGACAAAAATTTAAAAAAATTTCATAAAAATTTGAAAAATTTTTGAAAAAAATTATAAAAATTGGAAAATCTTATATACATAAAAATAAAAATAAATAAATATAAAAATTTGAAAGAAATTTTATAAAAATAATAAGAGGGGAATATTCATTTTAATAAAGAAGAAAAGAAGTGTATATATATATTATAATTAAGAGCTTAATTTTCTTTTAGGGCAGAAGTTTAAAATGTATATAGAATATATATAGAGTATTTAAGAGCATTCAATTCTTAATTAGATTTTTACTTTAAACATTTTGTAGAAACACACTTTTGTGTTTAAATTTTTAAAACAAGATTTTATTTGAATTAGGAATCTTTTAAATCTTTTAAAGATTTGTTTTTCTATTCTTACCTTGAATTAAGAAACTAAGTGTGTTAAGATTTAAACTTAAGTTTTGGAATTAAATTATAACTTTTTAATCAATTAGATTAAGTAATCCTTTTACTTTTTGAAAATTTGATTTTATCATAAAGTTAAGTAAAAAGGCTAGATATTCAGAGTTAATTAAATAGAGAGTTGCTAGAATTTAAGTTTACAAAACTTACAAGCTAGAGATAAATAACTAGACTTGGTAAATTTTGTCATGATGGATCCTATAGGAGGAAACTAAGAATTTGAAGAATCTAAGAGTAAAGGGCTTTGTTGTCCAAGCTCTTGTTTGAGAGCTAAGTAACCTAAACATCTAAATTCACACACATAGAATTGTCTTGTTAGCATCTGAGACTGCGAAAACACAGAGGTTAAGAGATCAGTTCTGAATCCTCTTTAGTCCAAGGATTTTCGTGGGGTGGTTCTTGAAAGGGTGAAGGATGTGCCACTCACCTAGAAAAAGGATTTGGGGAATAAAGTAGTAAGAAAAATGAGAAGGGGGAAAAGAAAAAAGAAAAAAAGAAGAAAAATAAATAAAACACCTTACAATTAAGTGCCTTGTTAAAAATGGGTGCTTATGTAGTTTTTCACAAATAAATAAAAGCATCTCGTTACAAATGGATGCTACCCTTCCTTCCATCAAATAAAAAGAATACCTCACTACAAATGGGTGTTCTAACCTATAGAAAAAGAGAAAAAAAATGGTGAAAAAAATATTAGGAATAAGAGACCAAGTGGTCTACCGGGGAGATATACACAAAAAGTGTTGACCTCTGGATAGAAAACTGGTGAGGAGAAAGCAACCAAACCTTAGTAAGGCCAAGCCAAAGGCTTGCATTGGAATAATTGGGATTGGAAAGTGATGTCTTAAGATCTAGATTTTTGCAACTTTGGATGTCTTTAGGATAATTTTCTTCACTAAGCAAAGATGTTTTAAAATCATAGCTACTGAACCTTTGTATTGGGCAATGAAGCCAAAGAAATTGGGTTTTGAAGATTTTAAGTTGAGACCTAAAAGAGAAGAATTGACAGAATCTTAGGTCTAGAAGTTATTCTTTAGTGTTATAGGCTAGTAAATTAGAATTTTACTACTCTAAGTTTGATTAATAATGAGTATATGGTTAATTTGCTTAAACTTATATTGATAAAAGTCAAATATCATAAACAAAGGATTGACTTAAATCTATTTGAGTTTTTGAGTTAAAATTTAATTCTAAAACCTTAAGTTTTATTTTCCTTAAAACACTTTGTATTCTTATTTGAGCTAAGAATAGTTACAAAGATTAAGAGATTTTTGAAGAATTCTAATTCAGAATAAAATTCTTATTTACAAATTATTTTAAGTGTGTTTTAAGAATGTTATAAGTATAAATCTAAGTATGAAAATTTTTACACATGCTCTATACATTAATCATTTATATTAAACTTAAAAATTTCTGACCTAAACTTTCCTCTACATAGTAACTATTTATAATAATTTAAACCCAAGTGCTTTAAATCATCATAGTCTTAGTTAATTTTGCAAGGGACTAGCAAAACTTTGGCTTGGGGGTATGATGAGGCACTCATCATGATCTCTAATTACCCCTAATTAACTAGTCTTCCTAGTTAATTAGCTAAGGTTATGAACATATAAGGGTTAATTATAAAATAAGGGATATTTAGTAAAAAACCTTAAAATAAGTTTAAATTGGCATTTTTTCATTAAATTAACATTATTAATAATTTAGTTAATAATTGGACTCGAAATTCTATTAATCATTCCCTTACTTAATAAGATAAGTAACTTAAACTTAATGCATACCTAAGTATAAAATAACTTAAGTGATTTTACTTAATCTAATAAATTAATCTAACAAGGTCAAAAATGTAAATTCAAGGTGAAAACATAATATTTACCTTATTTACTAACATATATAAAAAGTTGAAAAATATCTAAGTTAAAATAAACCTTCAAAACTAAAGTTTACATTTTAGTCCTTAATATTCATTACAGTTGGGTCCTTATTTCTCATACGGGTCCTTAAGTTTTATTACATTTAAGTCCCTCTTTGTCTTCTTCTTTTTCTTCTTCTTCATCCAAATGAACGGCAGGTGGCAGAGAGTCACGCCACTGCATGATCACCTCCCTGTCGACATCAACCTTCTTTGTCCAAGCTCTTGCAGCTTGCGCTCACCACCTCCACGTCATCCACCGGTCTGGATTAATGGAAAATCCTATTTCTTAGTGGGAGATAACCTCACCATCGTTGGAGATGATGACAGAGGTTAAGCTCCTCAAGCTCCTTCTTCGGTTAGACGCCACCATTCTCTTCGCCGCCAACTGCTATAAATACCCCCTCACCCCTCGGATTTTATTCAAGCTGGCTCCATTCCCTCTTCTAACATTGTAGCCGACTTCGATAGGCTATTCTTCCAAAACTCCAGTGACTTCCCATTCCATTTTTCGACTTCCTGCATTCATTCTGATTAGCCGAGGAGATCCACCGTAGTGTTCCACGTCTCTGACACAGGCGCCGACCAAAGGAATCCTATGCTCCACCTCAAATCCACCCGTCGGAGATCTTTCTTCCACCCTTTGATTTTTTCGTCCGCTATGAACCTTCGGTGGAACCCTATTGACCCCTTCGTCCAGGTAACAGTAGATTAGGAGTAGGAGTAGGAGTAGGCTAGCTTAGTTAGTTAGTTTAGGCAGTTAGATTAGAGTAATTTTAGAATTTTAGTTTCATCTTCTCCGACTCCGGCAAGCTCCTTGAGCTCGCCAGAGCTTTAATCTTGTCATTTCAATTCACTGTACACCTTCCTTTAACTTCCATGATCATTTCTAAATCATTTAATCGTTTAATTGAATCACCTAATCACCTAATTCACATTCCACCTCCACCGACTACTGACACTGTCCATGGTAACAGTAATCAACCTAATTCCACCTTCATAGGGTCTTTCATCATCTATTCACCACTTATGGACCCTAATCAACACCATAATATTTATAAATACCACATATAAATTAAACACCCAAATTTTAATTTAGTTCCTGAGCTCACTGTCAATGGCAGCTCAGGAGTAGTTCAAATCCTAAATTAAAAATATATTTATTAATATAAACATCTATTGACTTCTTTTAACAGCTCAATTGAGTGATAAAATAAGTCCTGAGCTTTAACCACTCAGATCCTTTAAGAAAATGAATTCACAGTCAAATCTTAATTTTAATGAACAAATGAAGAATTAAATGTGATACCGAGGTTCCTTGCAACCTCAAAATCCTTTCTAAATCAAAAATGACAAGTTTTAACAATTTGTACACAAATTTGCCTTTCTCTAGACTCACCGGAGCTCCAGCGAACTCCGGCGAGCCAAATCTGTGCTTCAGCTTGTGAAACTAGTTGAGATGCTCCAGAATGGTGTAATATGGATCATAGATTAACTTGAGGATATTTGTTTGAAGATCTAGTGTCTGGAGCCAAAGAATGAAGTTCGTCTTCTCCAACTCCGGCAGAGTTGGAGAAGTCTAATAAGGATACATAAGAAGCATTGAAGGAACCTAGAAGCTTCAGTGTAATGCACTGAAGTTGTTTATGCTCTTAGATCACTGTAACAACCTATGAATGGCTCTAACGAACAAACACATTTTGAACCTCAGGCGGCGAGCCTAAAACCCTTGGAATAAGAGTTAGAACACTTACCTGAAGATCTAAATAAGTTTTCTGATGTTAAGGAGACTCTAATTGAGGCTTTGATTTCTTGGGAGAAGGCTTTAAACAAAAAGTTAACTTTTGTGTCCTCACAGTCGAACCGAGTTCGATTATGAAGATCAAAGCTCAATCTGAGGAATTGAGAGGCTTAAACAGATTCTGAGATTCTGTTGGATTGTTTTAGAGAGATTTGACTGAGCTCAAACATGTATTTTGATAGGATTTTAGTTCCTGTCAGTTTGGGTTACTTTCAAACCCAAACTAATAGGAGAAGAATTTTGATGAAATTTGAATTTGAATCCTGCCTAGTTGAGTTAATTATAACCCTTTGAACTTGTTTAATTCGATCAGAGATGTTTCTCTATGTCTGTTTACCTATTTAAGTCTGAAATTTTGAACTCTGAAGCTTTCAGAGAAGCTTCAACCTTTTGTACACTGTCTGAAGGTCTTGTGAGCTTCAAACTTACTCTAATAGATGCGAAATAACTTGTATAACTTGTACAGACCTTTAATTAAGAGAGAAAAGTCCATCTGAGGACTTTGTGACATTAAAACCACTTCAAGGCATTTAATAACCCGTAGGAACCCCTGATTTGATTTTATCTCTCAAATTGAAGAGGAAAACATCCTCTAATCCTTAAATTGACCCTGCAATTGTGAAGTTCAACGTTAGAGCTTTCTAGCAAACTTTAAATCACTCAATTTGGAGCTCTGGGTAGGAAGTTATGATCATTTGAAGTTGGGTCAGGAAGGGTTAGGATAGTCCCCATCGCTAGTTTCTGAGCGCGAACATGGGGATAAAAGGATTTTGTTACATTGGCTCTTCAATCATCAGTGCTCGATGTACCGGTTACCGATCTGATCTGAGCATGTGCATGTGTGTGTGTGCGGGCATGTGTGCCTGCTGGTGTGCACCCTTGTGGGCGTGAGCGTGTGTGCCCTGGGAGGGCGAGAGGCCTGGGAGGCCAAGTTGAGCGAAGTTGGCTTGAGACTATGAACCAATATGAAATAAATCGAATCGAACCTAATTGAGATTAGGCGAGGATCGAGTAGGGTCTGGTCCCACCCTGGTCTCAGGGTGATGTGTATCCTAGAAAGGACCTCACCGGAAATAAAATAATTTTCGGTTAAAAAGTAAAAAAAACCTCGTTCAGCTGAGAGTCTAAGCGAATTGAAAGAGAAGCCGATGGTTGTTAAGCTAAGTGTTCAAGGCTAAAGAAAGGAGGAGAACAATCGCCAAGGAACTAAGAGAACAGGCACTAAGGGAAGAGAAGAAGGCCAGAGAAGACTAAGGGAAAGAGAATAAGAGATAGGATGAGAAGGTAGGAATAAAAGAAGAGAGGTAAGAAAGAGAGCTCAAGAGAGAGAAGAAAATAAAAGAAAGAAAGAAGAAGAGAGAGGCCGAAGAAAATAAATGAAGAATATTATTTTTCTTGCATCATTTTAATTACTTTTTGAATTTGTTTTAATTGTAGAAAGGCATGTTTTAATAGAACAACTTTTAATTGCCTCAATTTCTTTTGAAATAAAATTGGAAATCTAACATGTTTACCTGCTAATAAAGATGATCATTTGCGTAAATATGTTTTTCATATGGAATTTTGTATATTCCTTATAGTTTAAATATTTTGGCAAAATTCATGTTTCAAAATCAAACTAGTTATACCTCCTAAACTTATTGAGAAGTAAAAGAAAATTGCTGAATGTAGAAATTATTATACCTCCCAGTGAACAACCTGGACTCAACCAGTACAAATTTCTAAAATGTTAGGTTAATTCGACCTTATACTACACAACCAACACAATTTCGAGTTAACCTAAGTGACTTCTTCTACTCTTGATTAAGTGAAATTAACTTAATTACTGAGTTGAGTGAAAAGCATGCGATCATGTCTCTCCACCGTCAAGAGCCACCAACACCACCATAACTGCCACCCTACAAACCCCTTAGGTTGGTGCCAACAACCTCCACCCTAAGATCACCTAGTTACCTCCCAAATTCCATCCTAACCCTCCATCTATAATCCACGTTGATAAACGACAGTTTATCATCTTTCTTATGCATTAAAACAAACCTAGCTCTTAGAATTTTGCTCCGCAAACAGGTTTTTGGGCTGCATTTAGGCATTAACTAGGTTAGGCATGCATTACATTTTCTTTTGTTGTTTTAATGTATTTTTGTGAGTGTTAGGGATGAACAGATATACAGATCCCTAAAACCCTAGCACTCAAGAAGGAAAATGGTGAAGGAGGAGCTCAGAATAATTGGAACTCAGCTTGATCCAACTCACCATAGCTAAAACCTAGCTCACTTGGACTAGGGTTAGCTCATCCTATCTCCATTCAGCTAATCTCAGCTGAATGGCAGCTCAAGAGAGCTCATCTTAGCTCACCCTAGCTCAGGTCAGCTTAGATCTAGCTCAACCTAGTGGAGTCTAGCCCATCTCAGCTCCTACTAGTCCACAAGGAGCTTTATCTAGCTCAGCTGATTTGACTGGAGTTCACCTCAGCTCAGATCCAGCTACATCCAACTCCACTCAACTCTAGCCAGCTGAAGAAGAACTCATCCCAGCTCAGGAAGCTCAAGTCCAGCTCCCGGGGACTCAACTTAGCTCAACTTGGTTGAGCTAAGCTACCTTGGCTGTCTCAACCAGCTCAATCCACCTCGGGAGCACCATACCCAGCTCACCACAGCTCCATTCAATAGAAGCCAGCTCACTTTAGCTTGGCTTAGTAGCTAGCAAAGAACTAACAAGATAAGCCAGCTAGAGTAGCCCCATGTTGACCTCTTCAGCAGCTGCCAGCTCCACTTCAGCTCCAGATCCTTCAGATCCAGCTCCTCCCTCCAAACCCTAGCTCCAACACCTCCTCCTCTACTCCACCATTAGCTAAGCTATCTTAGCTTAGCTTAGCTTAGCCTAGCTTAGCTATGCTCCAGCTTCCTTGGCTTTTACCACCCAAAAACCCTACCAAACAACTCCACCTACTAGCTCCACCTAAGCTCCACATAAGCTAACCCTACTTGGCACCAACCTAGCCTATCCACTACCTCCAAAAGATGCCAAAAAGTGGCACCAAAACCACCGTAACTACCCCCTTGTTGGCACCACTTTTCCCTCCAGAAACCCCCTTCATCTCCACCACACATCTCCCCTTATACCCATCTCCACCATCCACATAATCCCACCTTCTAGAAGCCTCAAAGTTGGCACCAACCCATGGCACCTCCTCATGGTTGGCGCCACTTTTAGGTGTCCCTTTGCCACCCATAACTACCCCCCTTACACCCCTTAGGTGGCGCCAGCCATCCTTAACCCTAAGATCACCTAACCACCTCCATCCTCCCATCTTAGCCCTCCATTTCAAGAGTCACCTTAACCCCTCATCCTACCATATAAAAAAACCACTACCCACCACCATTCAAAGCATCCTTGGCTAGCAAATTCACTCTCATACTCTACCTAGAGCCCACAACCATGAGAGAAGAAGAAGAAGATTAAGGGGATATTCTGTCCCTTTGGTGCCTTCCCCTCTTCCCTTCTCTCTTGAGCCCACGCTAGCCAAAGGAGGAGCCAGGGAAGGAAGCTCTTTGGAGGAGATCTTGAAGGTGGTCCATGCCACCTTGGAGGAGAATTTGAGGGTGGCGCACGCCCGCCCTTAGAGGAGAGCATTGAAGGTGGTAGCATCCACCTTGGTGGAGCTCTCAAGGAAGGAGAAGAAGGAGGCCCTCTTTTCAAGCCAAGGAGCAGCTAGGCTTGGAGCAAGAAGACTCCCTTCTTCACCAAATTTTGCAAGAGGATTTATGTTTCTTTTATTTCTTTTAGAGTTTCACATTTCTAGTAGAAGCATTCCTCTACTTGTCTTTAAAAAAAACACAAATTCTAGTTAATCAAATTGCCTTCTTTTTACTTTCTATTGCAATTGTTATTTTTGTTCTACCAATTTTTTCACATCTTCTTCCTAATTACTCTAGGCCTCCACTTGCCTAGAGTGAGCTCAGGAAGAGGATATATCTATCTCTTAAGTTTTGTAGGATCTGTAAATGACAAGCACACTAGAAGGGGGGATGAATAATGTGGGAAATAAAAAGTTGCAAGACAAAACAAACCAGAAAAGGCATAAGATGTATAGTAGTTCCCCTCACCTGGGTACTCCACTACCTAAGTCTCTCGACTTAGGATTTTTAACCCGATTCCCTCAACTCGGAGGGAATCAATTTACTAATATCAGAGGTAATTAACGGATTACCCCAACCCAATTACAAGATATCAAGAAAAGATAAAGATACAGGGTAAGCAAAATGTAAATAGAAGCTTGCAACTATTTCCTAAGTCTCCAACAAGAATATATCTTATAACAAGTATAATCAAATCTAACGAGAAAAACTAAAGTGTAAAACAAATGATTGATTACAGGAAAATATGATCACCTTTGAAGATTTGTTGCAAATGATGAGATGCCTTGAAAAGTATGCAACAAAACAAACTCTCTTTCAGCTTGAAAATGGAGAATTGAAGATGTAGGCAAGAGTGTGATTTTTCTTTTTGAGATGTGTGTAAAACAACACTCAAAGAGTGCTTATATAGGCCATTAATCACCTCTCCCACGAATTCTAGCTGTCAGGAGTATTTTAAGAACATTAGAATTATGATTAATTGCAAATTAGCCATTCACACTGGTCACAACGGTTAGTTGGTACCGGTACTAACTACATACGGTTAGTACAGCCAAATCACTAGGTGCCAGTATTCATTACGAGTACCGGTACTTGTGACGCACAGTCTTGGGTCCTGTGACCTACATGTACCGGTACTCTTGTTGAGTACCAGTACTTGTAACACACAGTCTTAAGTCCTGTGACCTTCTTGTACCAGTACTCATGATGAGTATCGGTACTTGTAAGCTCCAAGCAAAAACCCAATTCACAAACTATGACCACTTGATATCGGTACTCATGATGAGCAACGGTACTTGATGTTCACAGTTTGGAACTTAGGTCCAAACTTGTGCCAAGCAAGTACCAAAGATCATTAGTGTAAATCAGTTAGAGAAATGCAATTTACTCTAGGCGACTTTGTTTTGAAAGAGTCATTTTTGAGTTAAGAACCGAGTAAATGAATGATATTCTGAATCCTAGTTATCTCTACTTTGATTTTAATACCTAGATTATGTTTTACTTATTTGGAGACATACAAAAATTGTAAGATACAATAAAAACTAAAGTCTTCAAAAACTTCTTCCTTCATGTGCAATCTTTTTGCTTGCATCCACAAATTCTTTTGACCTGAAATTACTTCATAAACATATTAGAATTTAAAATAGTTTTGTTAACATCAAAACATAGAAGAGAGATGGAACTAGGGTCCAATAAGTTTTAGTTAAGTAATTATAGGTGTTAGTACTTTTCGCCACAATTCGCATTTTGCCCTCATCTTTTCAAAACAAAAAAAAAGTTACATATTTAAAATACCAAAAAGAAAGTTGAGATCTATGTTGTATGCAGAAGAATTAAATTGAAAATTTGCCTCCTTGGGCGACCCTAGATACTCCCCTATCTAAGATATAAATTTAAAAGCATATGCAAATTCGCATGTTACAACGACATTAAAAACCCGCTTTTACAAATCACATGACTTTTCGCATCAAAGGCCAACCACCACCTTCCCTTCCTGTAATACACCATTAACATCCCAGATTTCATCATCCTCCACTAGCGTAAATTCTACCCTATACCCCCCAAAACTTATGGCAAAGAAAGGAGAAGAAAGGAAGAAGATTAAGGGGGCATCCTACCCGTCCCCTTGGTGCCTTCTTCCCCCTTGTCTCTTCTTCTTTGTGCCACTCCAAGGAGGAGACTCTCTTCATATTGGAGGATGGTCGGGCATTGGAGGAGATAAGGGTGATGCATGTCCTCCCTTGGAAGGCATAGGGCACGCCCCCCTTTGTGGGCTTGTCTTGGAGGACTTCACCTTGAAGGAGCTTTACAAGGAAGGAGTTGGAGGACTTTTTTTCAAGCTTGGGAGAATCTAGGCTTGGAGCAAGAAGCCTTTATCTCTTCTTCACCATCGTCATCATCAGTAGGACTGGTGTTTTTACTTTTTGTATTTTTGATTTCTAGTAGTAGAAGTATTCCTCTACTACGGTTTTGTAAAACATTTTGCTCCTATAGTAAAGTTGCTTTTTTCTTAATTATTTTTCTCTTAATTTTACTTTTACCTTAGTGTAATCACCCCTTCTCTCTAATTACTCTAGGTTTCCACCTAACTAGGGTGAGCTTAGAGAAAGGAATTACTTGTCACTTAGGTTTTAGTTTAGTAATTTTAGGTGTTAGTCATCTTCCAACCATCAAATCTGCATTGCTTTAGTTATTTCCAACTATAAAAATTACATATTTAAATGCACCAAAAGGAAAGTTTATTTCCAATTTGAAGTAAGAGATTTGATTTTGCAACATATTGCCTCCTTGGATGACCTTAGATACTCCCCTATCTAGGTCTATAAATTTAAAAGCAAATCTATTTTTGTGCGTTGCAGCGACTTAAAACATTACTTTTACAAACTGCGCAAAAATGCAATCACTTTTTGGGACTGTTGCCATGGAGGGACAGCTTTGCATCCATTAAGTCTCTCGATTGATAAGTGGATCTCATCCCCTTGTCTTTCTCCCTCTCTTGTGTGTAGGAACAATAGGAAAGTAGCGGGATTTTGGAAGCTTGAAGTTCCTTGTCTTCCCGTGAAACTCAGGCTAGCAATTCTAAACTTGTCACACTCATCTAAAAAACTACCAAAAACATATTAAACATGGCTTTCAGGATCCTAAACATCTTAACTAAGTTCAGTGGTGATAATTATAACCCATTGTTTGCATGTTTCCATTATTTAACACCACTTCACTTCAAGAGTTGGTGTTCTGATTTTCGGATCTAAACTTCTATCCAAAATTCAAAAATAAATTCCCAACATCACCAGCTTCCTAAAATCTTGAAATTTCAACCAATGATTCAAATTCAAGTAAGGAACATCTATTCCAAATTTTAGAACGATGGGATCCATATAGAATTTTTAAGAATTCTTGGTCTGTAGAGGGGTCATCTCCTTTGATCTTCTTGTTTTGCTATTTTCCATGAATTTTAAAAATTCTTTCTCATCTAAATTTTGTGAAATTTAGCTTTCTTGAATCCTTGAAAAATTCTACACAACACATAAAATAACAAAAATTTTCTAAGGTCAGTAATGGTACTCAAAGTTTGAAATACCCACGGGTATCATTTCTAGATTTGGACACCAATACGAAGAAAAATTCTCTAAAAATATTAAACAAATTCCTCAAATACTAAAATAATATTTTCTAGAATCCTTCTTTGATTTGAAATAATGTAGTGGTGTTGTTTGATTGTTTGGACTACTACTTAACACAGAAAACCTAAAACAACTTCATTGGTAGTTAATTTTTTGTCTTAGGATCAATTGAATTCGGGTTTTCTTTCCATTTCTAGATACCCAACTTAAAAAGGAAATCTATTTTCACCCATACAACTTGATTTCTTCTTTATTGTGGATTTCAAAACTTGTTTGAAACCTTAAAAAGGAAACCATAAAACACATTAACCTAAATTAAATCCTAAAATACAAAAATACATCAGATTGTATGACAACTTGAATTGCATTGAAATCAACTTCCAATTCCTACACACACAAAAAAAAAAAATTAAAATAATAGGGCAATACCCCAATAAACGCCCTCCACAATCTATGTGCACTATAGTTGCCTAGACCTAATTAAAAATTGTAGCAATTTGACCCGTAAGGTTTCATCAACTTAGGCTTGCTCTGTAGGTCTTAAGTTTTCTTTAGTTTATATCAATTCTGTCATCTATATCTGGTGTTAGGCTGAGGGGCCATGTCAAAATGACCAAGTGCAGGTTTACACAAGGCCTTGGGGAATTTCCTGGGAAATGCTTGGGCCCAACCGTCCCCTTATGCAATTTGGCCAGATCTAAGGATAGAACGGGTATTCACTATTGATTTCTTATTTACTAGGTAGATTAAGTCTTAAGTTAATTTTAGGGATTCACATTTAAGTTAGCTCTAGAATTTTGAATGATTTATTACACACTCTCTCTCATCTCCACCTCTTCTCCTCCCCTACTATTTCTTCCATTTCGCACGGGTGGCGGTCCAAAACTCCACACTTGGAGGGACCACTTGATTTTGCCTCCACAAAAAGACTTTTCTTGCATTTTTTCTCTTCTTTAAAAATGGAAAATCAAAATCGGTCCTCTAACCTACTTGCTAATTATTCTTTCCCCAATCTTTCCACCCAGGAGCTTCTTAATCAAGCCCCCCTACCTAATTTCTACTCCATAATGGCTCAGCTACAAGTTAAGCAACAACAGTTGCATAAGGATTTAACAAACCTAGCCAACCAAGGTAGTCCTGCCACATTGATAAACATGCATAAATTCATCGTAAAATGCTTATCTACGATAGTTCCTAGGACTAGCATTGCATATCATGATATAAATATTGCACAAACATGCATTGCATTGCATCTAGGATAGTTGTATGTTATGTACATTAATTCCATCATTTTACATGGCTAGGAGGCAGTGCGACATCTTTATAGGCTTCGAATGAAGAATCTGATGTATGAATGGATTCAAAGAGATGTTGAAGGTGGAAAACTACGCGTTCACAGTTAGATTCAAAAACCCATTGTTGCAGTTCGAGTCGCGAAGAAATCCGTTCAACAAATAAAATTTATACTGAAAATCCGTAAAGAAGTTCCGGGTCGAACACAGGGAGGCGGAGTTTGATAAAAATATGCATTTGTTTTGTTTGTCATGAAATTGAATAGCTTGTCGAGAACTAGCTATCTATTTAACGAATAATAAGTAGAAGGGAGAGAGAGAATATTACAAATAAAAGCAAAAGGGATGTAGAATAAATATGGATTTCATTATAAGAAGTTGTTCATTACACTACTCATTACGACTAGAAATCAAGAAATCTACACTAGAAAGCAGTAAATCTACTCTAGAAAGCAGTAAAGAGAATGGAGAGAGAAATATCCTCCTCAATGATTTCTTAGAGGATGAGCTAGACGGGATGACACATGGAAGAAGGAGGATGAAGCGGAAGGAACGAGAACGAAGTAGCACGACGTCGTCGTCACGGGATCCGCTTCACGAACGCAGAGAGAGGACAACCGCGGGATGCTGCACGAAGGGGGATGAAGGTGGAAAAATTATGATTTCTACTCTAGAGGAGCATCCTAGGTTTAGGGGAAGCTCTCAGAGCTTTGGAAGGGGTGAGAGAAGGGAAGAAGGGATGAGAATTTCATAGGGTAGGGGTCTCCTTTTATAATTGTAAGAATTGAGGGCAATTTGGCCATTTCATGCTTAAAAACATTAATTTAGGGTCTTTAGTAATGTATTTAAACGTAACTAAAGCCCCTGAACATGGGCATAGGTCACGCACTGCGCGTGCCTCTTCCTCTTTGGTTGCCTCAACGCTCTCGCACGTTTAAAGGCTCCCAGCCATCTGATCAAGAGATCAGACGGCTTAAAAAGCATGTGCCCTCTCCTCTTCAGTGCCTCTAACACCTACACGTTTGATCGTGCGTCCAAAGCGACGTGCAATCGCACGTGGGTGTTGGACGCATTGAGATAGTACCACATTGTGCCTTTTAGAGCCACTTGATGAAGATCGTGTGGCTGAATTTAGCGGTGCCACCTCGCTCTCTTGATTTGGAGGCCAGGCACAATTCGACCTAGCGCCTTTCAGAACTTGTAGTGCACTGGACCAATGCATCAAGGGGCCTTCTTTGTCTCGCTTTGGAATTAGGCTTGCACGATCGTGGCTGTTGGATCAAGAGCCAATGGCCCAGATCATCTGCGCCTTTGCCTTTAGAAATTGAACGGAGGGGGGCGGCCTGGTGTGGATGGTTGGGATGGTACCACGTGGCACCATCCTGACTATCCATCTTCTTTGTGTAGAAGATGGTGCCACAGATGTCGGATTGGACTGATTTTTTGCACCGTTAAGCTACGATCATCGATCCAAACCCATCCGTGAGATCGGATTTGTTATTTGAAGTGTGGATTGACACCATCTTGGCCCTTGATCTCTAGGCTTCCTCAAACTATATCTGATGCTACAGATGTCCAATCTGGGCGATCTTGGAGCCATTAAACTCCCATCGTTACCCTGATCAGATCCGTAGGGTTGGATCTTCGGTCTGAAGCCCTGATTAAAAATCGCTCTATCCCTGGCCATAAAAAGTGACAATTAACCTAAATTTTATACAAACTAACCTAAATGCGAGATGATGCATTTTATGCAATATTTATAATATTTGATGCAAGTCTATGCCTAAGAACACGTGCAAATAGATAGTTTATGTGATTTAAACATGTTTACATCAAGCGATGATTGCAATCCGTCAACGCGAGAATCACCCTGCTCAGAGCTTTGTAGTACCCTCCATAAGAAGAAGACAGATGACCTAGATGGCACCACATGGCACCATCCAGGCTGCCCCACCTGAGCCGATGCATCCCCAAGCCCACCGCAAGATGAGATCTCAGTTGTTGGATCTCAATGCAATGGCTGAGGGGCGCCCTAACAACACAGCCGCACCAACTCTCCACTCGACAAACTGCGGCCGTGGCACATTGTTTAAGACATGTAGTCACAAACCACTAGCTCAAGTTCGAGCCACGGTGTGCGGGGCAAATCTCGCAAAGGGCGGGCGCGATTCTATTACACTCATTGGATGTCATCGAGCAATGGAGGCATCGCCACGTGGCACCGCTCGATGGGCACTGATGCTGTATGCAGCTGTCGATGCACCTCAACAACGCACAATCCCACATACGCGCGGATGTGTGCTTGGTTGGTGCCAACCTTCACCAACAACCTGGCAGACATTTAGTGACGCTTACAACCATCACTAATTGCTTGTAGGTGCAAAGCCAGCTACGTGCATGAGTGGGAGTGAGCTGGCTACAGCGACACTTACAACGATGTCCTAGAGGTTGCTATTAGTCTTAGGCCTATTCTAGCCTCCTCTCATCCATTATATAAGGACCTACACCCCCTCCCTTTCAAGCCATCTGTACCTACTCTACTCCCACTTACCCCTAAGCTCTAGCAAGCCTACCAATGCTCTATTAGAGCTTACTCTCAAGCTCTCAAGGAACCTATTGGTGTAACGAACCTCTACCCCACCAAATATTTGTCCATCTTCCCATCACCATTCATAGGACACCTTGGAGCCATCCTCCTACCTCCATTACGGTAGCAGATCATCTCTGCCTCTGCACCTCCATTCTGGAGCCATGCTGAAGCTTTCCTCTACCCGACGTCCTCCTACATCTCACTTTCGTCATCTCGCTCCTCACCACCTTCATCTCGCTCCACACCTCCTTCATCCAAGCTTCCACCAGGGACTATCGTCTCGCTGAATAGTCCATTAGGGAGATTCCTTCTCACCTCTTTCTCTTTTATGCTTTCATAAATCATTGTAATTGACATTGGATTGATATATATCATATTTGTTCCATCACTTTTGTGCATTTATTCTGCTTGTCTTTTTATTTCATAAACAGAAAAAAAATAACAAAACTTCAAAATACCAAAAAAAAACAAAGAGAAGTGCGATTTTCAATTAAAGTAAATGTCGCCTCCCTATGTTCGACCTAGGACTCCCTTGGAGTTTCCATAAAATTTTATTTGATAAACGACTTTTGCAACTACAACGACAGGTTACTCTTAACCCCGATTTCAAACATGCGAAGCACATTGAATCATTTTGGCACTGACAAGTCGATTGTTGGCTTTAAAGTCGTTTATAGTTTTATGTGGTGGAAAAATCGACTAATCAATATTTAAAAAAAATAACCATTCACAGAAGAGTGGGTCGTATCCACAGGGAGGCAATGACGTATTTAAATTCGAACAGGTTAAAAACGTTTGTTCGTAGTTAGTTTAGACGAGAATCAAGCCAAATTTTCCTTCAGATTAAGGATGAATCAAGAAATCATGCTGAAATAGCAATTCTTAATAACTAGAGGATATTTCCTGCATTGCAAATTCAATAAAATATCATTTAAAAGATGACAATGGCAGAAAATGTAATTATTAATGGGATGAGTACTGTAGCAAAACAGAGGATTTATTCCCCTTGGCCGTGCGTGAAGAGGAGTGGACGGCTGGAGGCGGGAAGCTCGGAGGAAGTTCTTTGGCGGTAAGTCGTGCGGTGGTCGGAGTAGGCCGGACGGAGCTCCGGCGAAGGTGGCTGCCAACGGTGGCTGCAGCCGCTGAAGGGGCGACTGTGCGCGCACAAAGGCTGCTTGCAGGCAGTGCTCGCAGCCTATTATTCTGTGTACTAATTCCGCATGCACTGCTGGAGGCGCTGTTGGTGGTGGTGGGGTTCACTGCTGTTGGCGGAGAGGCTTTGCAGGTGGAAGGTGCTGGTGCACTGGAGCGGACGCATAGGATTGGCGCTGCTGGTGGGCGCAGGCTCGGAGCTTCAGGGAGTGCACGTGGGCTTGGCGCTGCAGGTGAGCCCACGCATGCACTGGTGCGGCACTGCAGGTAGTGGAGGGGAGGCTGCAGGCGCACGCACTCGTGGAGGCGCTGCAGGCGGAAGTCGCGCACATTGCATGGTGCTGGCGGTTAGCATTAGAGCTGTGATGCTGGCGTGGAGTGAGCAGGTGGGTGGCGCTGGAATAGATGCTGCAGGAGATGGTTCAAGCATGCAACCAGAGGGGCACAGGCATGGAGTGAGTGGCCGGTTGCTACTGAAGTGTGGGTCGAAGCTTCAGACGTCCGGGAAACGTCCCGAATGTCTTAACTGACTGAGGAGTGAAATTTCAGTTGCTGCGGCGGTGGTTGTTGGTGACGACGGCGAGGGAGGTGCACGGCGAGGTGCTCAAAGTAATGCGAACGATCTCCAGATGGCGATGTGGCTTGCCACACCACATGCCCACGGGGGTGGAGGCTCGTCACTGCCGTTGAGGCCAACGGTGGTGAAATGGACGAGATGGACTCTCTGCATAATGTGGATAGTTAGGGTGGTGGCCTACTCCGCTCGGCAGCCTCCCTCCTCTTTTTGTAGCTGCCTGCACGAATTTGAATGGAGAGGTGGAAGCAGATCCACCTTCTCCACTAATCCATGAATGTGGCTTTAGTGCCACAGGAGGCGTTGTAGCGGTAGCCGAGCCGTTGCTGAAAAGAAGAAGAATAAAAGATATTGTAAAAATATTATGGTTATTTATATACAAACCCTCAACTTTTATGTTAACTTAAAATTAATGCATGCAATGTACCTAATTGGTTAACTAATTAAATGAATGCCATTCTAAGTTAATTCTAAATACATTTAAAATATGAATGCAATGCATGAATTATGTAATTAAATTAGAAATATGAATTAATCTATTTACATCCTAATTTATGCTAAATAAATGTTAGAATTAACCTAATGTCTAGGCACTTAAATACTTAAATAGCCCATAAATATGGGCTAATCAAATGCCCCCATGCCTAGTTTTTGCTTGTTCCTAGCAAAATTAAGTGAACCCTAGCACTCCAAGTAGACTAGTCAACTCAATTGGTCTTCCTTCAGAAGCATATTAAGTTTAGACTCTAGACCCAAGGTTCCTAAGTAGTTGCTAAGTTACAGACTAGGTCGGCTAAAGACAAGGTGCAGGCACAAGTTTCCCTGATTTCTGACTCTACCCTAAGGTTTATTGATCCCTGAGATTAAAGCATCTGTGCCTGTGCATTGGTCTGAGTTATTTGAGTTAAAGGAAAAAGTTTTTTTTTTTAATAATATATATATATTTTTGTTTGATTCTTCTAAGTCTAACCTCAGATCAGCTATCAACACGATCTGTGTCGGATTCATTATCCCCATTACCATACCTCGAAGGGTGCCTGGCTTTTGATGCTTCGAGATAGCACCGCCCATAACGACCCCAAGAACTCCTGGCAATTGACACTTTGAGATTGTATCGCCCATGGATTTCTTAAGCGAATTCAGGCCTATTGCAATCGACACTTTGAGATAGGGCTGCCCATGGTACGTGAAACGCACAATGCGCTTACATGCCCCCAGTAGGATGGATATTCTAAGAGACAAGCGCTGAGGAGGTAATATGTTATCATCGCATCCTCAAGGTGAGTATATACTCCACCTCTCCTGCGGCGGGAACTCTTCCAATCAAAATGTGTTTTCAAGCCTCTTCTAAGTCAAACCTAAGAGAACCAAATCACTTTCCAGAAAGAAAGAAATTAAGTTAATTACCAGACCAAGTGTGTGAAATTTGGATGCTTGGGTTACAAGGACCCATAAACCAAAAGGTAGAATAAGACTCCAAGTACTACCCCACCTTTTTACTCAAACCCTAGCTTCCCTTCCTCAACCTCTTGAGGAATGGTTCGCAACTTAACTCCTACTTAAGTTTTTAAGTCCACAAAGGACCCTAAAGGTCTAAAGCTAGCAGCTCATTTAGCTTCTAAAGTTTGACCCTAGAATTAATTTAGTCTACGCTAGAGTTCTGATTTGCTTAAAATGCAGGACTTAGCCAGTTAAGCTCAAAACAATTTTTTTTCTTTTTCTTTTTTTATATGCATGCTATAAACAAAATGCCTCATGTCCTCTCCCCCATGCCTGGTTCAAACAATGTCCTCATTGAAAACAAAAGTAGCTAAAGGAATATATTACCTGAGGCGGAGAATGGTAGGAGCTAAGTCTCCTCAAGAGTGACTTCGTCAACTAAATGGCCATCTAAAGTTATGTATGATTTTAACCGTTGACCATTGACGATAAAGGGAGTTGCTGAAGAGGAAGGATTTTTTATCTCCGTAGCTCCATGCGGAAATACTTTGGTGATTATGTAAGGCCCATCCCAACAAGATTTTAACTTCCCAGGAAAAAGCTTAAGTCTGGAATTGAAAAGCCAGACTTGTTGGTTGGGCTCAATGGTCTTTCGAAGAATAAACTTATCATGCAAGACCTTAGTTCTTTCTTTATAAGCTTGAGAGGTGTCATAAGCATCATTCCTCAACTCCTCAAGCTCACTTAATTCTAGAAGTCATGCCTTACCTACCTTCTCTAAATCCATGTTAACACTTCGAATAGCCCAAAGTGACTTATGTTCCAACTCAACTGGTAAATGGCACGCTTTTCCATACATAATCCGAAAGGGAGAAGTACCCAAAGGGGTCTTATAGGCCGTTTGATAAGCCAAAAAAGCATCATCGAGCTTTTGGGACCAGTCTTTCCTATCAGGTCTAACGGTCTTTTCCAAAGTATTTTTTATCTCCCTATTTGACACTTCAACCTGGCCACTTGTCTGAGGATGGTAAGGGGTAGCGACCTTGTGAGCAACTCCCAGACTCCTGATTAGCCGATTGAAGTGGTGGTTTCGGAAATGAGGTCCCCCATCAATTATAATAGTCTTGGGGTAGCCGAAACGGGATATGATATTTATCCTTCATAAATTTTAAAACCACAAAGTGGTCATTTGTGCGTGTAGGAATGGCCTCTATCCATTTAGAGACATAATCAACTGCCACCAAGATATATTCATAACCATGGGACGACAGGAAGGGGCCCATAAAGTCAATTCCCCACACATCAAAAATTTCAACAGATTGAATAGGATGTTGAGGAATTTCATTCCTCTTCCCAATCGTTCCAGTCCGTTGACATCTAATGCAAGCCTTAACAAAATTATGAGAATCCTTAAATAAGGAAGGCCACCAGAAATCATACTGGAGAACCTTAAAAGCAGTTTTCTTAGCACCAAAGTGTCCTCCACAATGAAGTTCATGGCAAAAACTCAGCAAACTTTGTTGTTCCTCTTCAAGCACACAACGTCTCAATACTTGGTCTTATCCAATTCTAAATAACTCTGGCTCTTCCCAATGAAAATATCTTTCTTGAGAAATGAATCTCTTTCTTTTCTGTTCATCCCAAGAGCCAGGAGTTTGTCCAGTGACCAAGTAATTTACAGTGTCTGCATACCAAGGTAAAGTTGGTGTTACCGCCATTAGAGTTTCATCAGGAAATGTCTCGCGAATGTCTCCAGAAAGAGAGTCATTAAGAGGAAGCGAGACAGGTGGTCAGCCACAACATTTCCTATTCCTTTCTTTTCATGTATTTCCAAGTCAAATTCTTGAAGGAGTAGGATCCACCTAATCAGACGTGGCTTAGAATCTTTCTTAGCAATGAGATGTTTCACTGCTGCATGATCAGTAAAATTAACCATCTTAGACCCAAGTAGATAAGACCTAAACTTCTCCAGAGCAAAAACTACAGCAAGTAATTCTTTTTCAGTGACGGTGTAGTTTTGCTGAGGTTCAGTTAAAGTCTTGCCTGCATAATGCAGCACATGAGGTCTTCCCTCAACCCTTTGTCCAAGGACTGCTCCCACTACATAATCCGAAGCATCACACATAGGCTCAAATTGGAGTGTCCAATCAGGGGCTTGGAGAATAGGCATAGAGATCAAGGCCTCCTTTAGAGTTTGAAAGGCCTTGGCACACTTTGAATCAAAACTGAAGGAAGATTCTTTCTCCAACAAGTCACAAAGTGGCCTAGAAATTTTACTAAAATTTTTAATAAAGCGCCTATAAAAGCTAGCATGGCCCAGAAAAGATCTAATCTGTTTGACATTCGTAGGCAATGGAAGTTTGGAAATAGAATCAATCTTGACTTTATCTACTTCCAAACCTTGCTCGGATACAACATGCCCAAGTACAATTCCTTTCTATACCATGAAGTGACTTTTCTCTCAGCTGAGGACTAAACCAGTCTCCTTACATTGCTTCAACACATTCTCCAGGTGCAGGAGACACTGGTCGAAAGACGAGCCATAAATGGAGAAGTCATCCATAAACACTTCAACACACTCGTCAATCATGTTCGAAAAGATAGACATCATACACCGCTGGAAAGTTGCAGGGGCATTACATAATCCAAACGGCATACACCTGAATGCAAAAGTACCATAAGGACTTATGAATGTCGTCTTTTCCTGGTCATCTGGAAAGATTGCCACCTGATTGTACCCAGAATATCCATCGAGAAAATAATAGTACTTATTCCCCGCCAATTTCTTGAGAATTTCATCAATAAAAGGAAAAGGAAAGTGATCCTTCTAGGTAGCGATGTTCAGCTTGCGGTAATCAATACAAATCCCCCATCCAGTTGAGGGTCTAGTGACAACTTGTTCACCTTGGTCGTTGAGTTCCACAGTAAACCCTACCTTCTTTGGCACCACATGAATGGGACTGACCCATTTACTATCAGCAATGGGATATATGATCTCGGTGTCCAACCACTTCAGGATTTCCTTTTTTACCACCTCCCTCATATTAGGGTTCAGACGTCTCTGCATGTCCCTAAAAGGCTTGATGGAATCATCAGTATAAATGTGGTGCATGCAGAGTGTAGAGTCTATACCCTTAATGTCAGCAATGCTCTAAGCAATAGCTTCCTTATGCCTAGACAGGCATTCAATCAAGTCTCCCTCCTGTGCGTCAGATAGCACAGTCGAAATGATAATGGGGAGCGTATCACTGGCACCTAGGAAAACATACTTGAGAGTGTCAGGGAGGGGTTTCAACTCAAGGTCGAGGGCTTGTATGGTTGAGGGTTTCATAATAGATGTCCCCATCTCAGGTAGTAGATCTACCTTCAAAGGAAATGATGGGGGAAGAGACTCAGCAGAAACTCCTAGCAATTTCTCAAGTTCTAATATATCCCCTTTACATTCCTCCAAGAGATGGGAATGCTCATTTAGCATGACATGCTGAAGGGGGTCATCACATAACATTGCAGGAGTTGCCTCTTCAATCAGGTCATCTATCACCTCAACTTGAGAACAATCCTCAAGTCCGGCTTGTTTGTAAGTATCAAACACATTAATCCTGATTTTCCTGTTCCCAAAGCCCATTTTCAATGCCCCAGTATTGCAATTGCCTGAAGCATGCGAAGTTGTAAGGAAGGGGCGGCCCAAAATGATGGAGGGTTTGGTTGGCTTGTTGGTAGGGTCAGTATCCAAAACTAAGAAGTCAATGGGAAAGAAGAAATCCTCCACTCTTTTGAGGACATCTTCCAAAATTCCCCGTGGTGTCTTAAGTGATCGATCAGCAACTTGAAGGATTACAGGGCTAGGCTTCAGATTGCCTCCCCCAAGTTGTTCATACACGTAGCTCGGAAGGATGTTCACCCCCGCACCCAGATGAAGTAGAGCCTCATCAATTTATAAGTCACCAATAACTACAGAGATGTATGGGGCTCCTGGGTCCTTAAGTTTCAGGGGTGTGCCATGTTGAACAATTGAGCTAACAGAATCAGGCATGACAGCTTTTGATTGGACCTATTTTCTAGATTGCCACTTTTTCGTGCACAGGTCCTTTAAGAAGCGGGCATAAGATGGAATCTGCCTGATAGCTTCAAGCAAAGGCAGGTTAATCTGCACTTGCTTGAAAGTTTCCATAATCTCATCCGTCTTATCTTTGGCTCTAGATGAGCCAGCAGAAGTCTGCCCAGAGGTGGATAAGTGCTCTGGAAAAGGCACTCTCTATCTCTGGGTGGAAGGGTTGTCATGTCGAGTAAGGGTGGAATGGGGGCAACTTCTTCCGGTGAGGTGATTTCAAGCAGAGAAGATTTGGGCAAGTCTTCTCTAGTGGGGGTGAAAGTCGGGTTGGATGGTTTTTTAGGGGGTGAGACTATAGGAGCATCAGGTTTGGAAATTTCTTTCCCACTCCTCAGAATAGTCACTGCCTGAGCATGCTCCCTAAAGACAATCCCTTTTCCTTTAGGATTTTCCTCAGCAGCACTGGGGAGCTTTCCAGTCTCCCTCTGTCTAACAGCCTCAACAAGGTGTCCAATTTGTGATTTCATCTCATGTATAGCCTTGTCATGAGATTGAATGATGGCACTTTGACTTTCTTGCATAGTTTTCAACATTGCCTTCAATTCATCCATCTTATAGGTTTTAGGTTGGGCAAAGGTCCGAGGTTGGTTCATTTGATGGTTTTGAAAGGATTGTGGTTTGTAATTCCCTGAATTTGAGACATTTCCTTGTCTCCATGAAAAGTTTGGGTGGTTCCTCCATCCCTCATTATAAGTGTTGGAGAAAAGGTCATTACGAGGTCTTGGATGGAACCCTTGAGCGGCATTCAAATCCACTTGTACAAGCTCAGGGAATTGGGAGGCCAAGTGGCAATCTAGAGTGGCGTGTGTATTGCCTTGACAAATTAAGCATTCGGAAGCTTGGGAAGTGGAGGTGTTAGGTACGAATGAACTCAAGTTCGACATAAGCCTTTCCATGTTTTGATTCAATAATTGAATCTGATAGGCTAAATTCTGGGTGTCCCTTGCCTCATTCGCCTCCAACTTTCTTTGCATGAGAGTGGGCTTTCTATCCATGTAGGCAGAATTCAAGTGAATAGAATTCTCACTCAAAGTTTCAAATAAGTTCCAAGCTTCATCCTCAGTCTTAGATAGAAAGGTTCCTGCAAAGGCACCATCCACAGTTTACTTATGTGAATCATTAAGTCTGGTGTAGAACCTTTCAACTAGTTTCCATTTAGGCACCTGGTGATGTGGGCAAAGTCTCAGCAAGTCGTTAAAGTGCTCCCATGCATCATGGAATGCTTCCCCATCCTTTTGAACAAAACTCATAATTTCCCTCCTAAAGTGATTTATTTTTCTCATGGGGAAGTACTTCTTCAAAAACTCCTTCTTCAGGGCATCCCAAGTATTAATATTATCAAGGGTGTGATACCAATACTTGGCTTTGTCCTTAAGGGAGGAGGGAAAGAGGGTCCGCATTTGAGCCTCATCAGTAACGCCCTGCAGCTTCACCGTGGAATAGACCTCGGTGAATTCCTCTATATGCCTGTAAGGGTCTTCCCTAGTAGTACCATAAAAGGAGGGTAGCAAAGATATGGTACTACTTTTGATCCCATACGGATTGTCCCCTCCAGGTCTAGGTAGTGCATGGCCAGCTTGATTGGTTGGGATGAAATATTCCTTAAGGCTCCTTTGACCAGCCATTTCTACCCTTGGAAGGTCTCTTCTTAGGATTCTTTCAGGTTAAGGATCAAACACAAGTTGTCTCCTAAGAGAATGCCTACCAAGCATGCAGTACAAACACAATTCAAAAGGACTTGTTCGGTCTTTACAAATTTAGTCTTTTGACTTTAGTTCAAATTGTAGGTGACAAAGCAAGTTTTCCAATCAATTACGTGCCTATTGTCAACCTTCGAAATGCCTAAAAAGACCTAGTTGGATCTTAGGTATTCTTCCCTAAATCTCAAATGGTCAAGTAAATCCAAAGACGGAAGATCGAGGGATGCAAGTAGGACTAAGCCTTCCTTTGAAGCTGTGCTTTCGCGGTGCTTCTCAACTACCCCCAAAAATCAATGACAGGGTATCCCCCTCTTTGGATTTACAAAACCTTTGATCTCAAGTTTCGAACACTTCAAAATCCAACGGTAGGAGGGCTCTTGTCCTAGTCGTTTCAAGACTTAGGAGTGCCTAAATGAGGGCTGTGGTGCAAAAGATATAAGTGTGCATTCACCGCAAAAGGATTTCGAATTTTGAATCGCACACCACATTTTACAATTGAGTCCTTAATTTTTCGATGTCCCTCCTTTAATTAGCCCTTTTTCACGAATATATGTGATCACTTGTTATATCGCTTCAAGACAAATTTTGTGGTCTTTGAATTAAATCCAAATGCAATGCGTGATCAAAAATAGGATGCAAAGTAAGAGAATGCGTACCTTGCTTCTAGCAATCAACGATGCAAGAATGCACGCAATGCAGAGAAGTAAATATAGAGGCTGCTCATACAGACCTAAATGGTTTGTCCTAAGGGCAGGCAGCTTCTAGCAGGCAGCTCATTTTTTTTTTATTTTTTTTTTAAACTACTTATGCACAAGCAAATAAAAGTAATCAATAAACTAAAAACTTAAATCTAAAGAAAAGGGAACAGGCTCTCAAAAATTACCCAACATGGGCCTAAAACAAAATCGAGGAACAAACCTCTCAAAATATACCCCAGAACAAGGGTTTCAAACCAAATGTAATGAAAAATTAAATCTAAAGTCTTAATTCTATTCTAATCAGATTAGTGACTAAATGTATAATGACGACCGTCGCGTCCTCGTCCTTCTCCTCCTTTTCAAAGTAGCTCGACCAATTCTCCTCTGGCAACGTCAAGGGACACCTCTCAATATGGTTGATTCCTTGCACAAAATTTCTCGCATAGAAAAGAAAATAATAAATGGTCAAATCAATGTGCAATTGAGCAATAATCAAAATAAAATTATGTGAAATTATTGCGTCTATTGCCTCCCCAGCAATGGCGCCATTTGACGAGTCGATTGTTCGCTTTAAAGTCATCCGTAGTTTCATGTGGTGGAAAAATCGACTAATCAATATTTTAAAAAAGTAACCACTCGCAGAAGAGTGGGTCGTATCCACAGGGAGGCAATGGCGTATTTAAATTTGAACCGGTTAAAAACGTTTGTTCGTAGTTAGTTTGGATGAGAATCAAGCCAAATTTGCCTTCAGATTAAGGTTGAATTAAGAAATCATGCTGAAATAGCAATTCTTAATATCTAGAGGATATTTTTTGCAATGCAGATTCAATAAAATATCATTTAAAAGATGACAATGGTTGAAAATGTAATTATTAATGAGATGAGTACTGTAGCAAAATTGGGGATTTATTCCCCATGGCCGTGCGTGAAGAGGAGTGGATGGTCGGAGGCGGGAAGCTCAGAGGAAGTTCTTTGGATCGAGGGCTTCGCAGTGGTGGTGGCGCCGAGTCACGCGGTGGTCGGAGTCAGCTGGACGGAGCTCCGGTGAAGGTGGCTACCAACGGTGGTTGCAGCTGCTGAAGGGGCGGCTGTGCGTGCACGAAGGCTGCTTGCGGGTGATGCGAGCAGCCTGTTGTTGCATGTACTGATTCCGCACGCACTGCTGGAGGTGCTGCAGGTGCCGGCAGGGTGCGCTGCTGTTGGCGTAGAGGCTTTGCTGGCGGAAGGTGCGGGCACGTTGGAGCGGACATGTGGGCTTGGCGCTACTGCAGGCTGCTAGTGTGCACAGGGTTGGTGCTTTAGGTGAGCACGAGCACGCACTGGTGTGGCACTGCAGGTAGCGGCAGGGAGGCTGCAGGCGCATGACTAGTGGAGGCGCTGCAGGCGGAAGGCGCGCACACTGTAGGATGCTGGCGGTTAGCGCTAGAGGTGTGACCGGAGTGCTCTTGGTGGAGGCACGTGCACTGCGGGTGGGTGGCGTTGGAATAGATGCTGCAGGAGATGGTTCAAGCATGCAACCGGAGGGGTGCAGGCGTGGAGTGAGTGGCCGGTTGCTGCTGAAGTGTGGGTCGAAGCTTCATACGTCCAGGAAACTTCTCGGACGTCTTAACTGACTGAGGAGTGAAATTTCAGTGGCTGCGATTGTGGTTGTTGGTGACGACGGCGAGGGAGATTCACGGTGAGGTGCTCACGGTAATGCAGACGATCTCCAGATGGCGGTGTGGCCTGTCACACCACACGCCCACGGTGGTGTAGGCTAGTCGCCGCGTTTGAGGCCAGCAGTGGTGAAATGGACGAGATGGACTCTCTGCACAGTGTGGATTGTTGGGGTGGTGGCCTACTCCACTCGGTAGTCTCCCTCCTTTTTTTGTAGTTGCCTGCATGAATTTGAATGGAGAGGTGGAAGCAAATCCACCTTCTCTGCTAATCCATCATTGTGGCTTTAGTACGGTAGGAGGCGATGCAGCGGCAGCCGAGCCATTGCTGAAAAGGAGAAGAATAAAAGATATTGTTAAAATATTATGGTTATTTATATACAAACCCTCAACTTTTATGTTAACTTAAAATTAATGCATGCAATGTACCTAATTGGTAAACTAATTACATGAATGCCATTCTAAGTTAATTCTAAATGCATTTAAAATATGAATGCCATGCATGAATTATGTAATTAAGTTAGAAATATGAATTAATCTATTTACATCCTAATTTATGCTAAATAAATGTTAGAATTAACCTAATGTCTAGGCACTTAAATACTTAAATAGCCTACAAATATGGGCTAATCAGGCGCCGTTGCCGGGGAGGCAGCAGAACTTTATTGTTTTCTGTGTTTCTTTGCATTTACATAGCACTAACCCCACTTATGTTTGATCTATTGTCCTGCAGGTACCCTAGCATGAAGATCCATGTGCGGTAGACTAAAGTGCGGGTAGAGTACTATGTAAGTGTCCCCCACATCCCCCCCACTAGTTTCATTTCGCCACACCCATAACCAAGATTTAATCTACTTAGGTGTTTGCATAAACCCTAGGATAGACTTTGTGTGTCTTGTTTGCCACCTTCATCCATTTCACCCCCGCATTAAAAAAAAAAAAGCAAAAAGATACTTTCTGTGGGATGAATCAATTTACACACTTTATACACCCACATCGGAGGAACATAACCTGACCTGATTTTCATCTACTCAACCAGTATACTGACCTGTGGACTCGGTACACCAATTCAACACATAAAAGAGTAGAAATCATATTAGGTTAATTAGATATCTGTGTGCATTAATCGATCGTGCATTTGGGTCGATTGATTGAATTGTTTGGGCCGTACCACCTAATTTAAAAGAAATTCATTTTGTACCTGCACCATAGGATTCAATATTTCGATCAATCCAGGCAATCCATATTCTTTTGATTTATAAAGGAAAAACACTTGAACTCGTGATTTCAAAACTTGGTTTGCCTCATAAAATTTTGTTGAATACACCTAACATTTGAATCCTAAAAGCTACTAAGCAAGATTCAAACCCTAAAACTCACCTTAACATTAATAACCTTGCTTGAAAACTTCTTGGTTGTGCACATTCACACATTCTCAAAAATATCATTAAGGGCACAACCCATTAAGGACCCATCACATTCTAGAAGCACTAATATCCCAAGCCTAACTAAAATGGAGTAGACGTTGACCCTAAGGACTGGTTCGCTCGTCAGGATCTAGCTTAGGATTACTCATGATTAGCCTACTTATACTAATCAATCTGATGTCAAGCTAGGGGAGTAGCAATGGGTTGGGGGTACGCTAGGAATCGGAGGTGAAAACCAAAAGAAAAACCTTCTCCCCAGTCCCTCCTTCTAACTGGTTGGATTGCCTGGACATAAGTAGAGTAAATCATCCATAATCTTATGACAGATTCTGAGAGCCTGTAGACCTTTGAGCTACCCAACCTAACGACAAGCTTGTATTATTGTGCTGCAGGGCCCCTTCTCTTCCCTGTCCTTCTGACTTCCTTCTAGTGTATACTTGGAAGGAGGTCATTGAACCCTAGATTAGGACCTTTTGGCCATTCATAGAGGTAGAGGTTGAGCTATAGCCAAGCAGATCCCATGGCTGATCAACAACCACCTCCCCCACCCCCAAACCAGTAGGAGCTAATTCAGAGGTAGTTGGAAGAATTATAGCAAATGCAGCAATGGTTCCAATGTATGAATGGTCAGGGCACTCGGCCCTTGAAGGATTTTTATGATCCTTCAAACTATGGGGAAACTCCTAGCATCATGATTCCTGCCGAAGACATAGAAATCAAGCCCCAAGTCTTAAGTTTGATTAAGCATTTCCATGGGCTTGGCTAGGAGGACCCATTCTAGTACTTGGAGGATCTGACCAATTTGGTTCAGACCACCAAAGCAAGGAATGTGAATGAAGAGCAAATGATCATGAGGCTCTTCCCCCACTTTCTTAGGGATAAGGCTGCACATTGGCACTGGACCATAGGAAGGCCAATAGCAGCTTGGGTTTCTCTTAAATCATCTTTCTTGAAGAAATTCTTCCCTATCAGAAGGACTAATGCATTGCAATGAGTGATTACCACTTTCTCCCAGCAGCCAGGGGAATCGTTTCTTGGTGCCTGCAAGCGATTCTAGCAACTTCTGAGGAAGTGTCCACACAACGAGGTGTCGAAATGGCAACTCGTGCAGATTTTCTATCACGGGTTGGTTGAACAGCTCCATAATCACGTTGACACCTCCTGCAGAGGTAATTTCCTCAACAGGGATGCAGATAGCGCATATGACCTGTTTGAGGAAATGAGTGAGAACTTAGTTAATCACACCTCCATGGATGCATTCAACTGGTCCCAACAACCTAGGTCAAATGAGAATGAGATACAGGATTCTCATTCATTTGACATGGAATTGATTTGTAATAAGCTTGATGAAATGTACTTGGTTCTTAAAAGAATGGAAGAATGGATTTCTGGGAATTCAGCAAACACTTCTACACCTATTAAATCCCAGAATTCGGGATTCCATTCCTCACGAGCTCCCACAAGAAGGGAGTTCGTGAACCAACTTGAATTGGCTCAACCTGTGAGCCAAGACTTCTTGGAATCTTATGGGTTCCAAACTAGGGCCTTTGATCCCAGTTTTTCTGATCCTTCCTTCTCTCCATTCTCATCCTATGAGGATGCATATGTAATGCAAGAGAATGTTAGGTCCAACCCATATTCCAACACTTATAACTTGGGTTGGGGGAACCACCCTAACTTCTCCTGGAAAAGTCAGGGGCAGTAGACCCAAACTTGACCCAGCAACTATGCATCTCAAAGACCTATGGGTCAAGGTCAAGTATACACCCAGTTGCCCTCGAGACCGGTTACTCAGCCGTCTTGGAATGCCCAACAATCTGTAGGGTAGGTTGATTTAAACTGGCAAATGGTGGAAATGCAACGGTCCATGCTTCAACTTATGCAGCAAATGAATATATCATTTGATAACTTGCAATCTGGGTTAATTGCTAACACCCGACAACTTGGATCTCAAACATCCCAACCCATACCCAACCCGTGTAATGTGCAAAATCAAGGCAATAGAGCCCAAGGGTATGGGAATCAAAGGGACCCACATGCACATGCTCAGGTGGTTGAGCAAGGTCCCTCATCATCTTCTTCTTCTGGTTATATGACCAACCGAGGCCCTCTAATCTTCACTAGCCCACCTCAAGAGTCGAACCCATATGCCTCTACAAACTCCATCACCTTGAGAAGTGGGAAGCAGACTCAAAACCATGAATTACCTTCTTGAAGCCAAAACCCTAAGGAGCTTGAAAGAGAGGAGATTAAAGAAGACAATAAGGCCCAGGGACCGAAAATTGAAAATACCACCCATATCCCATTCCCTGAGGCCCTTGGAAACCAGGAAGAAGAAAACCATAGATAGCAACGAGGAGCTCCTGAATTTGTTCAAGAGCATAGGATCAATATTCTGCTCCTCGATGCTATTAAGAACATTACAGCTTATGCTAAATTTTTGAAAGAATTGCATACCCAAAAGCGTAAGCTGAGAGAAGCCACTTCGAGGAAGGTGATTCTCTCTGAGCAGGAAAGTTCTATTATCCTGCATCACCTTCCTCAAAAGAAGAAAGATCCAGGTGCCCCCTTGATCTCATGCGTTATTATGGAATTCACTTTTGATAGGGCCCTATTGGACCTAGGTGCATCCATCAACGTAATCCCGACTTCTCTTTATGAGAGGTTTAGGTTAGGTGAACTCAAGCCAACCTTAGCAAAGCTATAATTAGCAGACTGTTCGGTCACCACACCGAGGGGTGTTATTGAGGATGTAATTGTCAAGGTCAAGGATTTCTATTTTCCTATAGATTTCCTCATCCTTGACGTGGATGTCTTAATGATTTGAGGAACACGCCCATCATTCTAGGGCATCCGTTCCTAGCTACTGCCAAGGCCAACATAAACTGTGAAAGCGGTAGTATGGAGATCGCCTTTGGGGATAAGAAGCTAACTCTGGATATTTTTAAGGTGATAAGAGGATTTGAGGATTGTGGATTCATTGAGGAGCCCGAGGATCAGGATTTTGAGACTTGTATGACGATAAGTGCACTTGAGGACTCCACCAGCTTTAGCGAACCCAACCCACAACCCTCTGTGGTAGACCTGCCACACCTCGAAGTGGCTGTTGATTTTATTCATTCTCATCCTCTTCCACTAGATCGTTCTGATGAATCTCCATCAGCATCCTCCCTGATAGAGGATCTGAAGATATGTAATATATGGCTATCTGCGCACACAAAATCTCAAACACAATGTTAGTAATGCAAAAGGATTTGCACAAAATACAATCACAGAAATTTGCACAAGATATATAGTGGTTCCCCACCCTTGGGTACTCCACTACCTAAGCCTCCCAGCTTAGGGTTTTTAACCTGATTCTCTCAACCCTGTGAGAATCAATTTACTAACCGAGGTAATTAACAGGTTACCTCAACCCAAGTACAATAACGGGTTTGTTACAACCCAACGAGCAAATGCTCAAATACAAAAGAAGTACAGGTGTAAGAAAGACTAATCTTACAACTAAGTTCCTAAGCCTCCCAACAATATATAGAATAATATTACTAATTTGAGAGCCTAGAAAGAACATGATTCACTTCATAGATGCATAAAAAAAAATGCGTCGTTGAGCTTGCAAGAATACTATGAATGTATGGAAAGCTTCTTTCTCTCTTGTGAATATGGTGGGAATTTGAAATTATAGCTCTAGGATTTTCTCTTCTCTTTTCTTGTGTCTCTTGTGTGCAAAACAAAGAGTCCTAGGGTCATTTTATAGAGTTTAGGACCAAGTATACTCATCTACTAAACGTTGGGAATTAATTCCCAATGTTCACATTGTTGGAATTAATTTTCTAGTTGTTCAGAATTGAGACAACGGCTACCTGGTACCGGTACTAAAGTACCTGTACCAGTACTCGTTGCTTCCAGATTTGGATTTCAAACTCTTAACACAAATCTGTAACCCACTTGTACCAATACTCATGATTAGTACCGGTACTCGTTCCCTCCAGTACCGGTACTGATCATGAGTACCGGTACTTGCAGGGTACAGGTTTGTTTCTTGACAAAACCCAAGCATGTAGCTCACATGTACTGGTACTAAACTTTAGTACCGGTACTTGTGGGTTGACAATTACCATTTTTAAGTGATTTAATCAATTACGTTCTTTGAAAATGATTACAATATTAATCCTAATTTATCTCTAATTATTTTTACGATCTAAGTTACATTCTCTTGTTAAGAGGCATACAATCTATGAAAAAATAAAATCTAAACTAAAGAAACTAAAGTTGAATATAATCTTCTTCTCCTTGACTCTTCCTTGTTATCTTGCCTCCTTCTTATCATGATCTTCTCCTTTTCATCAAGCCTCCATCATTTCCTGTTTGCCTTGCTTCTTCACCTAAATCTGAAAAACACTTGATGCAAACATTAATCCATAATAATTTTGTTAACACTAAAACAAGATGTGGAACAAGATTCCAACAATCTTCCCCTTTTTGGTGTTGACAAAACTATCTTTCCAATAAATAATTAAAAAAATTAAGAATGTTATATGAAGGAAAAAATTTTCATTTTAATCCTTCTCCTCAATGTAAGCTTCCCCTAAAAATATTACTATTTGCCCTTTATTTTTCTCCCCCTTTTTGTCAATCACAAAAAGAATGAAGAAATATCATACCATAAAGTTTACCAATAGTAAAATGATGAATGTGGGTACCAAGCTCCGTTAGGCAATCATTTTTGGTCTTCATTCAACTTATAGAAAGGTTGAAATGTTTCGTTGTATGCCTTGAACACCCACTGATCTCTTTGATCTATTCCTGCAAAATAATGTACAATATCTTTCCTGCGTACCCATTTTCTTTTGGGTCCTTGATTGTTAGTACCTTTTAAATCCATAGGTTTATAGATCACTTTAGTGTTAGATCTATAATTCTTAGGATTCTTCACCATTTGATAAATCTATGCTTGTCTAGGTGCATGTGATTTATTCTGTGTATTCTTTCTAGTTTTAAATGTTACTTTTAGATCATCACAAAATTCTGTATTTAACCTAGTTGTTATTTTTAAATTATTTAAAGTTCCCACAAAATGTTCATAAATGTCCTCTAGTTCTACTATTTTTGCATGCAATTGTGAGTTAGTCTCTTTTGACATTTCTAATTCTATTTCTAACCATGACTTTTCTAATTCTAATGTTTGGTCATTATTCTTTAAAACATTATTTTCTTTTTTAAATGACCTAGCTTTATGATATAGCTCTTCATATGCTTTTAATAATTCTTCAAATGAAAAATCAGGGTTTACCTCGTTGTCCGTATCTTCTGAAGTTGCCACCAAGCAAAGATGTGTAACCTCATCTTTGGATTCCAATTCACTGGAGTCGGTGTCCATGTCAGAGTCTCTATCATCCCATGTCACTTTAAATGCTTTCTTTTTCTTCTTCTTCTTGAGCTCCTTTATTTCTTTCCTATTGTCCTCCTTCTTCTTGTTTACGGGGCAATCCTTTTGTAGGTGACCCTTTCTCTTGCATTCATAGCAAACAATATCAGATGAAATTTTATTCACTTTCTTACCTTGCTTTTGAAGAAATTTCTGGAACTTTCTTTTGAGTATCTTCATCTCTTCATCTTCAGATTCTGAGGTGCTTGAATCCGAGTCCTCCTTGATTGCTCTAAAAGCAATGCTTTTCTTCTTGCTTGTCGCCTTCTCCTTGTTCTTCCTCATATTCTCCAATTGGACTTCATATGCCATGCGGCTTCCAATTAGATCATCCAAGGAGAGAGCAGAAAGGTCTTTTGCCTCTTGGTTGGCTGTGGTCTTTGGAGACCAATCACTTGTAAGTGATCTTAAAACCTTTCTTACAAGCTGCTCTTCTTTCAGCTTGATTCCAAGATTCTTTATGGGGTTCACGATCTCTCCAAACCTTATGTACATATCTTTGATTGACTCTCCTTTCATCATCCTAAAACACTCATATTCTTCGATTAGAATAGAAATACGGGTTTCTTTAACCTTACTCGTACCTTCGTAAGTGATTTGCAGAGTATTCCATATCTCGTAGGCAAACTCGCATGTGGAGATCCAGTTGAACTCTTCCCTTGATAATGCACAATCTAGTGCGTTCATCGCCTTCGCATTTCCCACAATCTTTTTCTTTTGCTCTGCTGTCCATTAAACTTTTTCTAGCAGTTCTGGATCCATGTACCTCTCTTGAATGAGAGTCCATGAATCTTAATCCATGCCTTTGAGGAAGACTTGCATCCTCTTCTTCCAATACCCGTAGTCCATTCCATTGAAATAGGGAGAACGGGTGGATGATTGTCCGTCCTTGCACCTTGTTGTAGATGCCATTGCGAGTGGATTTGTTACGTCTTCTCGCAACCCACTCTGATACCACTTGATAGAGGATCTGAAGATATGCAATATATGGCTATCAACGTGTACAAAATCTCAAATACAATGTTAGTAATACAAAAAGATTTGCACAAAATACAATCACAGAAATTTGCACAAGATATATAGCGGTTCCCCTCCCTTGGGTACTACACTACCTAAGCCTCCCAGCTTAGGGTTTTTAATCTGATTCTCTCAACCCCGAGAGAATCAATTTACTAACCGAGGTAATTAACGAGTTACCTCAACCCAAGTACAATAACGGGTTTGTTAGAACCCAACGAGCAAATGCTCAAATACAAAAGAAGTACAGTTGTAGGAAAGACTAATCTTACAACTAAGTTCCTAAGCCTCTCAACAATATATAGAATAATATTACCGATTTGAGAGCCTAGAAGGAACGTGATTTGCCTCGTAGATGCGTAAAAAAAAAAGAGTCATTGAGCTTGCAAGAATACTATGAGAGTGGATGGCAAGCTTCTTTCTCTCTTGTGAATATGGTGGGAATTTGAAATTCTAGCTCTAGGATTTTCTCTTCTCTTTTCTTGTGTCTCTTGTGTGCAAACAAAGAGTCCTAGGGTCATTTTATAGAGTTTAGGACCTAGGATACTCGTCTACTAGACATTGGGAATTAATTCCCAACGTTCACATTGTTGAAATTAATTTTCTAGCCATTTAGAATTGAGCCAACGGCTACTGGGTACCAGTACTAAAGTACCTATGCCGGTACTCGTTGCTTGCAGATTTGAGTTTCAAACTCTTAACACAAATCTATAACCCACTTACACTGGTACTCATGATTAGTACCGGTACACGTTCCCTCTAGTACCTGTACTGATCATGAGTACTAGTACTTGTAGGGTACAGGTTTGTTTCTTAACAAAACCCAAACCTATAACTCACATGTACCGGTACTAAACTTTAGTACCGGTACTTATCGGTTAACAAGTACCTTTTTTAAGTGATTTAGTCAATTACGTTCTTTGAAAATGATCGCAATATTAATCCTAATTTATCTCTAATTATTTTTACGATCTAAGTTACATTCTCTTCTTAAGAGGCATACAATCTATAAAAAAATAAAATCTAAACTAAAGAAACTAAAGTTGAAGATAATCTTCTTCTCCTTGACTCTTCCTTGTCATCTTGCCTCCTTCTTATCATGATCTTCTACTTTTCATTAAGCATCCATCATTTCCTGTTTACCTTGCTTCTTCACCTAAATCTGAAAAACACTTAATGCAAACATTAATCCATAATAATTTTGTTAACACCAAAATAAGATGTGGAATAAGGTTCCAGCACTCCCTACCATCTATTCTAAACCCACCTCAGCTTGAATTGAAACCAATGCCTAAGAATTTGAAATATGAGTTCTTAGGACCTGAAAACACACTCCTTGTGATTATTAGTGCTGATTTGACTAAGGAGCAAGAATCAAGGTTAATTAAGGTCCTTAAGAACAACAAGGAGGCAATTGGTTGAATCATCCACAACCTTAGTGGGATCGAGCCATCTTATTGTAATCATTGTATTTTCATGGAAGATGGATCCCTCCCTTCTCACGAAATGCAAAGGAGACTAAACCTGAATATGCAAGAAGTGGTCAAGAAGGAGATAATCAAGTGGCTCGATGCTAGAATTATATACCCCATCTCAGATAGTTCGTGGGTTAACCCCATTCAAATTGTACCCAAGAAGGCGAGAATAATCGTTATGACTAACGAGAAAGGGGAAACCTTCACCACTCGTTTAGCATTTGCTTGGAGAGTCTATATTGACTATAGGAAGCTGAACACAACCACTAAAAAGGATCACTTTCCCTTGCCATTCATCGATCAAATCCTTGAAAGGTTAGCTGAGCAAAAATACTTTTACTTCCCGGACAATTATTCTGGATATAACCAAGTCCCTATCCATCCCAAAGACCAGGAAAAGATAACCTTCACATGTCCCTACGGAACCTTTGCATTCCGTAGAATGCCATTCGGGCTTTGCAATGCGCCTGCAACTTTTCAAAGGTGCATGCAAGCCATCTTTTCTAACATGGTGGGAGATTGTCTTGAGGTGTTCATGGATGATTTCTCCATTTTCGGAGATTCTTTTGAGTCTTGCCTAGCTAACTTGGAATTGATCCTCCAGAGATGCATCAAAACATGGTTGGTCCTTAGCTGGGAAAAGAGCCACTTTATGATTCAGGAAGGCATTGTCCTAGGCTGTGTGGTCTCTAGTCGAGGTATTGATGTTGATAAAGCTAAGGTGGATGCTATCTCTAGACTTCCTCGATTCACATCCGTAAAATAGATCCGCTCCTTCCTTGGGCATATGGGATTTTACAAAAGATTCATTAAGGACTTCTCAAAGGTTGCTCGGCCCTTGAGTAACCTTCTGGCCAAAGACACGCCATTCGAGTTTGATGAATCAGGCCACAAGGCATTTGATTTATTAGAAACAGCAAGCACCTGTGCCCCGGTGTTGCAACCACCGGTCTGAATAGCCCCATTTGAGATTATGGCTAACGCATCTGATTATGCCATCAAGGCTGTCTTGTGTCAGAAGATTGAGAAAAAGCCCTCTCTGATTTACTATGCTAGCAAGACTCTGGACGAGGCCCAGAGGAACTACATAGTTTTTGAAAAGGAATTGTTAGCTATAGTTTTCACTTTAGAAAAATTTAGGGCTCATCTTTTAGGTTCTTGTGTCATCATTTATACCAACCACTCGCCCTTGAAACATCTCTTGGCCAAAAAGAATGCCAAACCCCAGCTTATTCGCTGGATTATGTTGCTTCAAGAATTCAATCTTGAAATCAGGGATAAAGCTGGGGCACAAAATGTAGTGGCGGATCACCTCTTGAGAATCCTAATTGATTCTCCTCTTGCAGATTTCCCGATCTCTGATACTTTTCTGGATGAGACTATCCTTACAGTCTCGGCTATCTGAACCCCCTTGTTTGCGGATATCATCAATTATTTAGCCGTTGGTCAAATCCACCAAGATTGGATCAAACAACAATCAGATAGGCTTGTGTCTGAGGTCAAATGTTATTTTTGGGATGATCTCGAGCTATACTGCATCGACGTAGACCAGATTATTCGTTGATGCATCTCGAAAATTGAGTTCCATAGCATACTTGAGTTCTGCCACACATCTACGTGTAGCTGACACTTTTTCAGGAAAACGATGGCAGCAAAAATCTTGCAATCCGGATTCTATTGGTCATCATTATTTAAGGATGCTCAAGAATTCTCAAAGTCATGCACCCAATGCCAGACACTCGGGAACATGGTTAAGAGAGATATGGCACCCCTGAATCCAATACTTTACGTCAATTTTCGATGTTTGAGGCATCGACTTTATGGGACCCTTCCCTCCTTCATTTGGACACTAGTATATTCTGGTCGCTATTGACTATGTGTCCAAATGGATTAAGGCAATTCCCACCTTGACCAATGACCACAACGCAGTCATTGATTTTGTGAAGAAAAATATCTTCAGTCAGTTCGGGGTTCCTCGGGCAATTATTAGTGATGGTGCCATACATTTCACTGATGCCCAGTTTCAAAATTTACTGGGGAAATACAGGTTGAATCATAGGATTTCCACACCTTACCACCCTCATACGAAAGAATAGACCGAGGTCTCCATTCAGGAGATCAAAAACATTTTTTAGAAAATCGTTAGGCCTGATAGGAAGGATTGGACCCAAAAGCTAGATGATGCTCTTTGGGCCTACTGTACGGCATACAAAATGCCTATCGGTATGTTATCGTTCCATCTGGTGTTTGGTAAGGTGTGTCAGTTACCTATAGAACTTGAACACCAGGCATTTTGGGCCATCAAGAAATGTATTTTTGACCTTGAATTGGTCGAGGAAACCAAGAAACTCCAACTATGTAAGTTGGAGGAGCTTTGAAATGATGCTTATGAAAATGCTAGAATCTATAAGTCAAGGACCAAAGCTCTCCATGACCAGATGATTTCATGTAAGAGCTTTGAGTCAAACCAGAAGGTCTGGCTTTTTGATTCTCGATTAAAGCTTTTCCCCAAAAAACTAAGGTCTAAGTAGGACGACCCATTTGTTATTGAGTGGATTGTCCGTAATGGGGCCGTCAAAATCTTTAACCCAAAGACAGGTAATATCTTCAAAGTCAACGAACAGCGTCTCAAACCCTTTGTTGATCATATGCTCCCTGAACCCGTCTCAGACAAGGTTGCTCTTACCTTGCCTTAACCACCGCGAGCCGATCATTGCCTAGCTGAAGGAACTAAACTCGTTATGTGTAAAGACTGTTCCAACCTGACCAGAATCCCACAGAAACCAGGTGCTATTCTTCCACTTCTACTCTCCTGCATGCGTTCATTTTTAACAATGAGTACATTGCATTAGCTAAGCATGAGGGGGTAGATATTTCTTATGAATCTTTTAGTCAGTCGAAATAGTAATTTCCTATTTTTAATCTTAAAAAAAAAAGAAAAAGAAAAAAAAGAAAAAAAATAGAATTAGGAGACGAAAACATAGTCATTAAGAGTTGCAAACTTTAGGACTGGATACTTTGAGACCTCAATACTTAGACTCTTCAGGTCTTCGGGCTTAATTAGCCGGGTGTCCACTCGAATGTGGACTTAGTCTCGAGTCCTCACCAATTCAAATTCATTTTAATTTGGTAAATAAATTGGGATGATAAGTATGCGACTTATCAACCTACCCTTTGATTTGAGGGGACTTTAAGCCTAAGCATCTAAACAGCTTTTGCACTCACTCACTTTTCGATGGTTTCTTTCGAAATTGGGTTGCTAATGAACTATCAAGGGTGGTATGGTTGGCAAGTTGTCAGTGGTAACCGCTTATCGGTCGATTGTCCAGAGCCCAGCCACAAGACCATTTTTGTCGTACTGCCTTTAGGCAAATCTTAGATCAGGGAAGCCACCTACTTGAAAAAGAAGAAAAGAAGAAAAAAGAAAAAAAATAGAAAAAGGTGAAAATAAAAAAAATAATAAAAAAAAATAAAACTATACTTCACCACACAAGTATGGCTGTCAAGTTGCCGTGGGTAATAGCCTATTGGTCAGTTGTCCAGAGCGCAGCTCACAAAAATGCACAATAATTCCCAAAACACTTAGGGAAGAAGCGGGGAAGTAGAGTAAACCAGGGGGATATACATTGGGTTCGCTCTTGTGTTGACCCCATAAATAAAAGAAGTAGGGAGAAAGCTACCATTTGAATAGATAAGCCTCTTAGCAAGGTCACCTAAGGTCGTAGAAACCCGAAGTCTATTTTAATGGCCGCCTAGTGAGTCTCACTCTTTTCACCAGATGCTTAGCACTTAGAGTCTTTTTCGTGTCTTGGGCGGGTCAGGTAGCCGTAAAAAGTTATCTTGGAACTCTCAAACTCCAAAAGTACAAAAAAAAAGAAAAGAAGAAAAACAAGAAAAAAATTTGTGTATCTTCGCTTTTCAAATAAGGTGAGGACTTAGATGGTCTGCATTCTGGTAGATACCCAAGCACTGTTGAGGTTTAGGTCTTGGGGATGAGATTTTCTAATGCAATTGATGAATTTTACCTAAATAATCAAATCTTGATTCTACTTTTATACATAACATTTTCATTAATTTTGCTAGGGACTAGAAAAGGTAAGCATGGGGGTACGACAAAAATGCATAAATTCATTGTAAAATGCTTATTTATGATAGTTACTAGGCCTAGCATTGCATATCATGATATAAATATTGTACAAACATCCATTGCATTGCATCTAGGATAGTTGTATATTATGTACATTAATTCCGTCATTTTACATGGCCAAGAGGTAGTGCGACATCTTTACGGGCTTCGGATGAAGAATCCGACCTTACAGATGGATTCAGAGCGACGATCACAGTCCGTTAATGTGAGAATCACCCCGATCAGAGCTCTGTAGTACCCTCCACACGAAGAAGAAGACGGACAGCCCAGATGGTGCCACATGGTGCCATCCAGGCCACCCCACCTGAGCCGAGGCGTCCCCAAGCCCACCGCAAGATGGGATCTTAGCCGTTGGATCTCAATCCAATGGCTGAGGGGAACCCTAATCTAATGGTTGGACCAACTCTCCTCTTGACAAACCGCCATGGCACATTGGTGAAGACACGTGCTCGCAAACCGCAAGCGCGAGTTCGAGCCACGGTGTGTGGAGGAAATCTCACGAAGAGCAAGCGCGATTCGATTGTGCCCATTGGATTGCATCGAGCGGCAGAGGTGTCGCCATGTGGCACCACTCGATGGGCACTGATGCTACACACGGCTGCTGACTCACCACAAGAACGCGCGATCCCACGTGCACGTGGGCGTGTGCTTGGTTGGTGCCAACCTTCAGAGATAGCCTCACGGACATTTAGTGACGCTTACAGCCATCACTAATTGCTCTTAGGCGCAAGGCCAGCTGTATGTGTGAGCGAGCGTAAGCTGGCTACAGGCACACTTATAGCGACATCCTGGAGGTCGCTATTGGTCTTATGCCTATTCTAGCCTCCTCTCATCCACTATATAAGGACCTACACCCCCTCCCTTCCAAGCCATCTCTACCTACTCTACTCCCACCTACTCCCAATCTCTAGCAAGCCTACCAACGCTCTGTTAGAGCTTACTCTTAAGCTCCCAAGGTGCCTATTAGTGTAACGAACCTCTGCCCCACCAAATATTCCTTCATCTTCCCATCACCATTCATAGGTCACCTTGGAGACATCCTCCCACCTCCATTCCGGTAGTAGATCATCTTTGCCACCTTACATCCATTCTGGAGCGACACTGAAGCTTTCCTCTACTAGACATCCTCTTGGATCTCACCGCCGTCATCCCGCACCTTACCTCCTTCGTCCAAGCTTCCGCCAGGTGCCGTCATCTCACCGAATAGCTGATTCGGGAGATTCCTTCTAACCTCTTTCTCTTTAATGCTTCCATAAATCATTGTAATTGACATTGGATTGATATATATCATATTTGTTCCATCTCTTTTATGCATTTATTCTGCTTGGTTTTTTACTTCAAAAACACACAAAAATAACAAAACATCAAAATACCAAAAGAAAAAAAAATGAAGTGCAGTTTTCAATTAAAGTAAACGTCGCCTCCCTGCATTCGACCTGGGACTCTCTTGGAGTTTTGGTAAAATTTTATTTGATAAACGAGTTTTGCAACTACAACGATGGGTTACTCTTAACCTTGATTTCAAACATGCGAAACACGTTGAATCACACACCTACCCAAGCTCAACACATTCCACATTTCACCCCTTCTAACACCCCAAAGGGAGAAGATCTGCATAATTCTCATGCTAAGTGTAATTACTATTCCAAGGCTTTCTATGGTTTAACGGGAAATTATATTTATCCCAATCATCACCCCACCCAAAATATCCCCACCTTCCAGGAGCAATTGAAAATTCCTTTGATGGAAGGAATTATCTGGCTCAATCCTGGACCAATCCAATTCCTCACCAACAACAACACCTGTTTGGTGGGTATGGTTCAAAATCAACTATCAATCTGAGCCATCTTAAGAAGACATCAATGCCCAGATGTTGAAAACCTTGCAGGAGATGCAAAGAAAAACAACAGAAATAACCTGTGTTATTAATAATTGTTGATGCAGCTAGATCGTGTTTTAAGAAATATTGCATTGTAATATAGACGAACTTTCCACGAAAACAAATAAAGATTTATAACTCGAAAATCAGAGTATCCGAGGTCGAACACAGGGAGCAATCTAAGTATTCCAAAACTTGAGAACACAACTTTTTAAATGAGAAGAAATGACTAGTTCAATGAGAGTGATATAGAAAGAAATTACTTAAGGAAAAAAAATGGACATCTGATACAATATCAGACATCTTAAAGTAGCTCCTTTTCTTCTCTTCCCTTGCTACTTCTGTTCCTCTTCTTTATTTCTTTTCTTCTTGATTTGCGACCAAGGTCTGGCTTTCTTGTTCTTAAGTGGTCTTCTCTTTCTTCTTCCTTTTCTTTTCCTTGAATCTTTGTCTGCCCCTTGTCTTTTTCTTCTTTAGTTCTGTTCTCCTTGTCCTCACTTCTTCTTCTCTGCCTTGCCTTTCTTTCTCCTCTGCAGAGCTCCTTCCTTCTTTTTCTTCCTTCCTTGGTTCAATTTCCCTTTGGCCTCGCTTCTTCTTTTCTACCTTGCCTGTTCTTTCTCCTCGGCATAGCCTCCTCCCTTCTTCTCCTTCGCTTGCAGCTTCTAAGTCCCTACGTCCTGCACACAACCACACATAGAAAAACCTACTCCCCTACCCTTCCCGCGTGTCTCTCTCTCTCTGTATATCACTCTTCGGCACACTCTCCCAGAGCTGGGTAAACTGGTCGGGTCGCACGCCTGGGTCCAGGCACACCGGCGTGGGTGTGGTGCGCGAGGAGTGGTCAGGGTAGTTTCGGGATGGGTCACGCCAGATCCGCGTGGTGAACTCACGGACGAGGCACAGTGGTTAGGTGAGGGACCTCACCCGAAGTGTAACTGGAGGTAATGAGGCTATAACACAAAAATAATTTAAAGGATACACATGCTTTGTGACTTACCGATGTGGGACTAATGCCCACCACTTTCTCTCACGCGCCCACAGCAGACCGTGCCTTCAATTCCCACAACTGCAGGCACTGTTGGCATCACTCGCTGGGTCAACTGTCTTTGCAAGACCTTCCCAAGTCTGCAACACTTGGAATCTTGCAGTCCTACGACCTGGAGCAAGCGTGCAGCTTCCTCGAGTCACCGCCAATGGCGGCCAGAGCTTGAAATCTGCTTGACACAACATGGGCCTTGCGGCCTAATCAGATCATAGGGGGACCTTCGCCGTGTCACGGCAAAGGTGAAGTGCTAGGTGGCAGGCCGTGGGGTAGCCTAGGCGTGCGTGCCTAGGTCGCTCTGTGGCCGGACGTATGGGTGTGTTCAAGGGGTTGTTGTGGAGGTGTAGCGGGACTGTGGATGAGTGGAGTGTAGTCAGTGAGGTGAGGCGGAGGTTATGCAATAGTCGACGAGACGTGTGGGGCTGTGGAGTGATGGGAGTGTCTTGCCAGCGGGTGGCTGGAGATGAGGAAGGTGGCGGTGGACGGGGACGGTCGAGGGGTGATTGTCTGAAATAAAGTAAGGGAAATGAAAGAGTGGAAGATGGGGAACTTATCTGGACTGTTGGGAGTGAAAGGGGGCAGCGGAGTCAGATGGCTTGTTTGCACCGTCGTCGGAGAAGACAACCCTGAGGGAGATAACGGCGACGAGGAGGAGGTCAGGGAGGCATGCACTTGGTGCGGTGCGACACAAGAAGATGAGGCAGAGTGGACTCTGCTGCTGGTATGGCAACAGAGCCATGAGAAGGAGGAGAGGTAATCGCTGGAGCATGCGGGTTCATGGCCGGAGAGAGGAGAGATGAAATTTGGAGGATTCAAAGGCCAAAACAAATCTGAGAGATTCGCAGAGGGTCGGAGCTCTTTTTATAGGTGCTGGCTGAACTTCTGGTGTGTGGAGGGAAAGCTTTTAGCCACCGTCGTCTCATCGGAGAAGGAAGGTGGTTGGGATCCAAATCTTTCGTGCGTTCGCACGAGAGATTGGACAGGAATCAGAGATTATGATTGGGCTTAGATGGAAGGGGATTCCTCAGAGAATCTCCCTTCCAATTCTGGGAGGAGATCTCTGAGGGATCAGAGAGTATCCCCCCTACCTTCCTTGCTGGAGAAGGATTCTCCCCCATTAATGGCGGAGGGACCTGATTGTAAGATTGGCGAGAAAGCTAGGGTGGTTTATGTGATGGTTTTCGAAAGATACGGACCAAAATGTGATTGGGTGTACTAAATTGCAAAGTAGGTCAAGATGACCTCCCCTTAGGTCAAAATTTTGGTACAAACATAATTTGGACCTATGGAATCCAATGGTGAAGTTGGATTTTAGGTTTGACCACGTTTGACTAGACATTTTGCATAAAAACCCAAATTAGGTCAATTGATGAGCTAGGACCTAATCTAGGTCAAACGAGGTTCCAAAGGCTAAATTGATTGTTCTACATCCTAGGGGATATTTTTCCATGAATTTTAGAGGGTTTACTTGATTTTTATCCTAATCGAAACCTTGTTAAATTAAGCGGGTTTATTTTAGGTTACCAGATATCACTTAATTCCTGGATTGCACATGAACCCATTTCTGAATGAATCAACCAACTTTTTATCTCATTTAGACCATTTGACCTATGTTTCATCTCTGAGAAATCCCATTTATGTACTGGAATGGTAAAATTACAGTTTTAACCTTTATTTCATGTTTTCTTCTCAGAACACTTATTCCTCCAATTAAGCCCTCTTCTAAGTCATGTAGGAGCTTTTATTCTCTTTATTAGGTCAAAATGGGATAGTTATGGTTCATGATAAGGCTCTCATCATACCCCCATGCCTAGCTTTTGCTAGTCCCTTAGCAAAATTTCAAGGTTTTAACTTCTATTCTAGACCCTGAGTGTCTGTCATCAATTATGATAAGTGCTTCTTTTTTTCTTTTGTGATTAGGTCAGAATGCCGATAATAGGCCTAGAGGTACTCAAGTACCAACCAAAATCTGGACCTATCCAGCTATAGCCTCAATCCTTCGCAAAGGTTTTTAATGCCGTAGAAACTATCCTAGGGTTTGTTGGACTCCGTGGTTAAAGCACCTATGCTTGAGAAATTTTTAGCCTAGGTTCAGTTTGCAGTGCATTTTTGTAAGAGGGAGACAGAAGATTTATTTGTTTGGAGAGCTTTCTCTCTCTTTTCTTTTTATTTCTAGCTTCGGATTAGCTTCTCAACACGGTCTGTATCAGATTCCTCGTCCCCATCATCAATCTTCAAGGGTCCTTGGCTATCAATGCTTTGAGATAGCACCGCCCATGGCAACCCCCAGAACCCTAGCTATCGAGATTTCGAGATAATCCCACCATGGCGTTCCATGGCCGAATTCAGACCCTGGAGATCGACATTTCATGATAATGCCAGCCATGGTATCTGAAGCAGCAGAGTGCTTTCATGCCCCTAGTAGGATATTTAAATATCCTAAGAGACAAGCACCGAGGAGATGATATGTTGTTACGCATCTTCGAGGGGAATTTCTCGGCTCTCCGCATCGGGAACTCGTCCAAATCAACTTGTGTTGATCGGTCGCTCCTAATCTAGGTGACTTTTTCAAAACATTAAATGCTTTTGCGTGATTTGAATATTTATGCGCACTGAACCAGATTGTGTGTGAATTTGGGGTGCTTAGGTTACCGAATCCCGCAAATCGAAGGTCAGTTAACGAGGCCGAATACTTCCTAAGCCTTAGACCAAATACTTAAGCTTTGCATTTTCCCCAACCTCTTGAGGATTATCCAGATTTTAGCGGATACATGAATTTTTAAGCTAAAGAATATAGCCCAAGAGGCCTAAAACCAGCGTTCCCGCTAATCTCTTGTTATGTCACCTTAGCACTTTTTCTTCTTTTTCTCTTTTCTTGATCTGGTCTAGAACTTCAGTTAATCCCTTAATCTTTTACTAATGACTATTTCTTTTTCTTTTTCTTTTTCATTTTGTGCTCCTTTTTTGGCATTTTACTCTTTTCCTCCTCTCATTTTGTATGACACTGAATTGTTTCTCCCCTCCAATTTTTTTTTTTTGATTTGAAACACTTTCTTGATATGAATTTTCCTGACATTTTGCACTTTCATACCCCCCCATGCCTAAGATTTGCAATGTCCCCATTATAAATTAGGTGGGTTCAATTTTAGCTTAGTTCATGCATTAGCACAGGTGTTTGGTGAGTGAACGGGTTGAAGTGACTTATTGCGAATGATTTCTAATCTCGAGTAGGGGTACCTGAGGTGAAGTCGATTGTTCTAATGGATGAACCCTAAAGTGAAATATGAATTCCACATAGAAATGTCAGAAAAGGTTTTAGGTTTTTCAAAGAATGATGGGGTGCCTCCAGTTAAGCGCTGAGTTTTACGCCATCGGCTAGGCACAATGAGCTCATGGGGAATGGAGGGTAAAGGATGACTCAGCCAAATTTGTATCGATCATGTCAATGAACAATTTGAGTCTCTGACTGTTCACAACAAAGGGTTCGAAATTGTGGCTGAGTGGGCTGATTTCAATGGTTCCATTTCCAAAGATTTGTCGGATTAGGTAGGGTCCGACCCACTTAGATCGTAGCTTTCCTGGGAATAATTTGAGTCGGGCATCAAAGAGTAAAACCTTTTGACCAGGATGAAAGATCTTTCTAGAAATGTGTTTGTCGTGAAAAGCTTTAACCCGTTCTTTGTAAATTCGCAAGTTCTCATACGCGTCGTGGCATAATTCATCGATCTTGCTTATTTGAAGCCTTCTGTGGGTTTCAGCCTTAGAAAGATCTAAATTACAATTTCGTACTGCCCAATAGGCTTTATGCTCCAATTCGACGGGGAGGTGACATGCCTTCCCGTACACTAGTCTGAAGGGAGACATTCCTAATTGGGTCTTGTGGGTGGTCCTATAGGCCCACAATGCTTCTGGACGCCAAGATGACCAATCTTTTCTATTAGGTCGAATAGTAACCTGAAGCATTTTCTTGATCTCTCGGTTTGATAGCTCAGCTAGACCATTAGTTTGGGGTGGTAAGGAGTAGAGATTCGATGTGACACCCCGTATTTTGTCATCAGTGACCTAAACTGAGCGTTTGTGAAATGGGTCCCTCCATCGAAAATTATTGCTCGTGGAATCCCGAACATTGAGAAGATGTTTTGATGAATGAATTTGATAACAACTTTATGATTGTTGGTTCCGGTCGAAATAGCTTCTGTCCACTTGGACACGTAGTCAACTGCGAGTAAGATGTATTCGAAGCCATTCGAGATCGGGAAGGGTCCCATAAAATCAATCCCCCAGATATCAAAAATTTCGCATAACAGGATCGGCTGTAGAGGCATCATGTCTCGATGGCTCATGTTGCCCAAAGTCTGGCAACGGGAACATGCCTTACAGTGATGGTATGCATCCTTGAAAACTGTGGGCCAGTAAACGCCACACTAGAGGACTTTTGATGCGGTTTTATGTCCTGAGAAATGCCCACCACATGCCTGGTCATGGCAAAATGAGAATATGTCTTTGATTTCCACTTCCGCGACACACCGTCGAATTATCTGATCAGCACCAATGCGGAATAGATAAGGGTCTTCCCATAGGTAATACTTGGCATCGGAATGCAATTTGTCCTTCTTGGCCTTCGGCCAATCGGATGGAATCTGATGTGATACCAGGTAATCCACTATATCTGCGAACCATGGAAGGCCTATACTGATAGTCTGGAGGTGCTCATCAGGAAAGTGTTCTGTGATGGGTCCGGAAGGGTCAATTATTTCAGAAGGAAGATGGGACAAGTGATCAGCTACCCCATTTTGCTTTCCCACTTTGTCGCGAATCTCAAGGTCAAATTCTTGCAACAGCAAGATTCATCAGATTAATGGAGGTTTCGCATCCTTCTTTGCAAGGAGATGCCTCACAGCTGTGTGATCTGAGTATATGATAACATGGGAACCCAGAAGGTATGATCTGAATTTTTATAGGGCAAATACTACAACTAGCAGCTCTTTCACAGTAGCCGTGTAGTTACGTTGAGCCTCGTCCAGTGTTTTGTTAGCGTAGTAAATGACCACAGGTTTCCCATCAATTTTCTACCCCAAAACTACTCCTACAACGAAGTCAGATGCATCGCACATGATCTCAAAGGGTTGAGACTAATCAGGGGACTGTAGGATCGGGGCTTCAGTGACTCGGTCACATAGGATCTCAAATGCTTGAGTGCATTCCTTGGAAATTTTGAAAGGCACATCCTTGGAGAGAAGAGTAGTCAAGGGGCACGCGATTTTTGAAAAATTAGGGATAAATCGACGGTAAAAATCGACGTGCCCCAAAAAAGATCGGATGTCCTTAATCGAGCTAAGCATAGGGAGCTTAGAAATCAGGTTAACCTTAGCTCGATCCACTTGGATGCCTTTCTCCGAGATTAAATGTCCCAGGACAATTCCCTTAGGCACCATGAAATGGCTCTTTTCCCAGGAAAGAACCAAATTCACATCGATGCACCGCCTGAGTATTTGGACCAAGTGTTGGAGGCAATCATCAAATGATGCTCCAGAAATTGAAAAGTCATCCATGAAGACTTCCAGATAGTCACCTACCAAATCTGAGAATATGGAAAGCATGCATCGTTGGAAAGTTGCGTGTGCATTGTAGAGACTGAAAGGCATCCTTCGAAACGCGTACGTCCCGAAGGGGTAGGTGAATGTGGTTTTTCCTTGGTCTTATGGATAGATTGCTACCTTGTTGTAATCGGAGTACCCGTCAAGAAAGCAGAAGAACCTATTTCCCGCTAGTTTCTTGAGGATCTGATCAATAAACGGTAGTGGGAAATGGTCCTTCTTCGTGGAGGAATTGAGTCTTCTGTAGTCAATGCAGACTCTCCATGAGTTAGCTATTCGAGTAGGAATGACTTCTCCGATTTCAATCGTGATGATGGTAAGTCTGGCCTTTTTAGGCACCACCTGTATTGGACTCACCCAACGACTGTCGGAGATCGGGTAGATGATCCCTGCATCTAACCACTTTATGATCTCCTTTTTCATGACCTCCTGTAAGTTAGGGTTTAAGCGTCTCTGCATTTCTCTTGAAGGTCATGCGCCTTCTTCTATGTAGATTTGATGTGTGCAGTATAAAGGGCTTATGCCAGTCAAATCATCGAGAGTCCATCCAATGGCTCTATGATGTTGTTGGAGAACAGTAATCAAACGGAGTTCCTGGTCAGGTGTGAGTCGAGAGTCGATAATCACAGGAAACGTCTGATTGGAACCCAAAAAGACATACATCAGAAGCTCGGGAAGGGGCTTGAGTTCCATGACAGGATTGTCAGCAGCAATGGGTGGTTCGGGGTTTGTATCAGGAACAAGGGTCAGAGTCATAGGTGTGTCTAGATCGTGTTCGCACTCCTCTGTTGGCGGGTTTTGATTTTCTAGTGGTTGATCAGGGATAACCAGGTTGTCCTCTGTATGCGATTCATCAACCATGGCTCTGATATCACATATTTGCTCTATAACCCCATAATTAATCCCTTGTTGGGCCTTAAAAATGTCAATCTTCAAAGTTTGATTCCCAAATTTTAATTCTATCTAGCCCTCTTTGTAGTTTATGTTGGCCCTAGCAGTGGCCAAAAAGGGTCTCCCTAATATGATTGGTGTGTCCCTTGGGTTGTCAGGTGCATCCATCTCCAACACTATGAAGTCCACCGGGAAGTAGAAATCCCGTACCCTAATAATGACATCCTCGAGTATTCCTTTAGGTGACTTGATGGATCGATCGGCTAACTGCAACATCACCTCAGTTGGTCTAAGTTTGAACTCTTCAAGGTGTTCAAGGAGGGATGTAGGTATTAGATTTATGGAGGCACCTGGATCTAGTAAGGCTCTGTTAAATTGGGTTTCACCAATTTTACAAGAAATCAGGGGAGTTCCAGGGTCTTTAGCCTTGGGTGGGAGTTTACTCAAGATGACAGAGCTGGCTTGCTCTGACAGTACAATCGGATTCCCATCCTTGGTTCATGGCTTACGTTTAGGTGTACATACGTCTTTCAATAATCTTGCTTAAGCCGGTACATGGCGAATTGCATCCATCAAGGGGATGTTTATCTGGACCTGTTCAAAGAGCTTGACCAGATCATCCTCGGGGGCCACGAGTTTGGTTATCTTTTTCCTTTGGTCAAGGCCTCAGGAAATGGAATCCTAGTTGGTTCCTCTAGAATAGGTCCAGGTTCTTGATCTGGGATAGTGGTATCCTGGATAACTATCCTAGGGTCTTGGCTACTACCAGGCTTGGAGTGGTTCAGATAATGTGGGTCTTGGGTTGTTCTACCACTATGTGTTGTTACAGAGTTTAATCCGGCCTAGTTCTGGTTTGGGTTTGGTAAGAGGGGTTGCTGCTGTTGAAATCCTGCATAAGATGTCGAAGCTTCCATCCCGTCTGGTGATGGAGCAGCAAGGGCCTGATAAATCAAATGTGCATGGTCTGAATTTGGATTCATAACGTGCCTCTAGGTTGGCACGCTATTTGGGTTTGGCAGAGGTTGCGAAGGAAGGGTGACAGGTTGGCAGGAATTTGCCATCTGGGCCAATTGGTTGCGAACCTCTGTGATCTCATCCTTGTGTTGTTTTTGCATTGCCGCATTCGTCTTTTGAATGTAAACCGGTGCTTGAAGGATAAGAGTCATTTGATCCTAGTTTGGCCCGAATTGGTAGGTGGGATTAGGCTGAAGCGGTTGATATGGACGAGGGGCTTGTGGACGGGGTTGATATGGTGGTCTTTGAGTCTGAGAATTTCCCATCCACTGAAAGTTAGGATGATTTCGCTATCCAAGGTTGTAGGTATTGGAGAATGGGTCATTCTAGATGGCGTTGAGATCCTCACAGTTCTGAGGAATCTCAGGAAAGTCAGAATACGAGGGTTCAGAGTTCCCCCAACTCGAGTAGAATGGATCGGAGGTCACTCTGGTTCGAGAGGCAGACGGGGGTGGATATGGGTCCATCCCCTTAGTAGATTGGTGATAGATGTTTTGCACAGTTTCCCTTGCCAGAGGTGGTCGTGCAAAAGAGTTCTGCGCAGAGGTGGCTTGCTGGAAATGCCGAGTTAGCTCATCCACCTTCTTTTCTATGATAGAAACCTTGTCCAACCGACTGGCCATCAGTTCCAAGTCAACGAAAGTGGACAGGTCCTACATCTCATGTGCCTCTCTCAGATTCGTCGATGTGTGAGCATTCGTCCTGTCGAATAAGCCCATGGAGTCATTATTTATGGAGTTCTCGCACATGTTTCGAGAATCTCCAACACCGTGTCCTCATGTTGACCCATGATGTTTCCTCCACACGTTGCATTGATGAATAATCGAATGTCATCACGGAGTCCCTGGTAAAAAGACTGGACTTGTTCCCATTTAGGAACTCCGTGATGGGGGCACTTTCGCATGAGATCTAAGAATCGGTCCCATGCTTCGTGAAGAGGTTCTCCCAGTTGTTGAGTGAAATGAGTGATCTGGTGGCGCAAAGCACTCGTTCGGCCAACGGGGAAGAATTTTTTCAAAAATTCGGACTGAAGTTCCTTCCATGTGTTGATCGGGCGGGTATGAGTTTGATACCAATGGGTGGCCTTGTCCAGGAGGGAGAACGAAAACATTTTCATGAGTAGGATATCCCGGTTTTGTGGATCTGATCCGAAGGTCTAGGCCAGATGCTTAAGTTGTTTAATGTGTTGGAATGGATCCTCAGAGTTAAGCTCATGAAACTTTGGTATGGCATGAATCATATTAGGCTTCAGTTCTGAATCAGGACCTCCAATCGAGATTTGGACTCGAGGTTCGATCGCCACCACATCGGGATTATAGTGATCTCGCATCATTGGTCGTTGCGGTGGGTTTACAAAGTTTTAAAAGAGATCATTCAGGCATTGAAGTTGGTGCTCAAGGTTGTTCTCCTCTTCAATGGGTTGTGCCATGATGGGAGAAGGAGAACTTGGTTCTGAATCAGATGAAAGATTCATGTGGTGGGGTTGCTGCACAAACAAGGGCGTCGAGGCTTGGCCTCGATGAGAATGAATTTCTAAAGGAGGTATTAAGGATGGTCTTAAGGACCTCCTACCGAACATGCACCGGAGGATGTGATGAGATTAGAAGGTGCTGGACCCAATCGAGACACCCAAACATTGTTGGGTGACTATAGAGGTTCAGGGTGGATGATACCCCTTAGTCAGAAAGGTTGCCCACTTGAGAACTACCTAGGCAGCCAGAGAGGGAGAGTCCTGCAAAGACCCCTACACGGTAGAGCATCCCCACGAGTTACAGGGTTTCCCCCACCTGACCTCTCTTGTCATTGCAGTTCCAGGTAGACCAGAATGGGGACCTTGACCTCTTAAGTCTACCTTTTTTACTTTAAGATCAAGGATCTTATGGTTCCACTTGAACTTTTTGGCCTTTTGAGTGAAAAGTGACCTAATTTTAAGGTTGGTTGACCCAAGGGATCAACTTCACCTCTTGTTCCTTTGAGAGCTTTTGGGTCCTTTCTTTTAGGGTTCAAATGGATTTAAAAGCCTGATTTGCTTAGGATTTCTCTTGTATAGATATTTTCAAACAAGGTTTAGGCACACCTCTTTTTGGAAAAACTTTTTTTCTTTGTTTAAGAGAAGATGTGTCTCTAAAAACCCTAGCTTTGCAATCCTTAAGTTGGCTCTAGTTTCTCCAATTTAGTTGCCTCAAAATTTGGTATCTAGGGCTCAATCAAGAAAGTTTTAGCCCTAGTTACCTTAGTTGGATGAGTAGTTAAAAATGTGTTGAAATGAAAATCAGGAAACTTTGATGAATTACTAAGTAAGAAACAGGTAGCCCTAAGTTGGTTCTTCTTTTATTCCCTTTTAGACTTTGAGGGAGTTAAGAGAGAGGGCTAATGAAAATTACCTGTTCTTTGCTGTGTTTGTTGTGCAGCTGTTCTTCTTTTCTCTGCTTTCCCTGAGACAAGCACAATAAAAGAGAGGAATTAGGTCAATATTGGATCAGAAGTTGTGATCAAAACTTTTAGAAGTGCCCGCTGCTCCCCGGCAACGGCGCCAAAATGTTGACGCAGCTAGATCGTGTTTTAACAAATATTGCGTTATAATATAGACGAACTTTCCGCGAAAACAAATAAAGATTTATAACTCGAAAATCAGAGTATTCGAGGTCGAACACAAGGGGCAATCTAAGTATTCCAAAACTTGAGAACACAACTTTTTAAATGATAAGAAATGACTAGTTCAATGAGAGTGATATAGAAAGAAATTGCTCAAGGAAAAAAAATGGACATCTGATACAATATCAGACATCTTAAAGTAGCACCTTTTCTTCTCTTCCCTTGCTGCTTCTGTTCCTCTTCTTTATTTCTCTTCTTCTTGATTTGTGATGAAGGTCTGCCTTTCCTCTTCTTAAGTGGTCTTCTCTTTCTTCTTCTTTTCTTTTCCTTGAATCTTTGTCTGCCTGTTATCTTTTTCTTCTTCAGTTCTGTTCTCCTTGGCCTCGCTTCTTCTCTGCCTTGCCTTTCTTTCTCCTCTGCAGAGCCTCCATCCTTCTTCTTCCTTCCTTGGTTCTATTTCCCTTTGGCCTCTCTTCTTCTTTCTACCTTGCCTGTTATTTCTCCTCGGCAGAGCCTCCTCCCTTCTTCTCCTTCGCTTGCAGCTTCTAAGTCCCTGCGTCCTACACACAACCACACACTGCAAAACCTACTCCCCTACCCTTCCTACGTGTCTCTCTCTCTTTGTATATCACTCTTCAGCACGCTCTCCCAAAGCTGGGTAAACGGGTTGGGTCGCACGGCCGTGTCCAGGTGCAACGGCATGGGTTTGCTGCTTGAGGAGTGGTCAGGGTAGTGTCGGGTCGGGTCACGCCAGATCCGCGTGGTGAACTCACGGACGAGGCACAGTGGTTAGGTGAGGGACCTCACCCCAAGTGTAACTGGAGGCAACAAGGCTATAACACAAAAACAATATAAAGGATACATGCGCTTTGTGACTTACCGATGTGGGACTAATGGCCACTACTTTCTCTTGCGTGCCCACAGCAGACTGTGCCTTCAATTCCCACAACTGCAGGCTCTATTGGCATCACTCGCTGGGTCGACTGTCTTCGCAAGACCTTCCCAAGTCTGCAGCACCTGGAATCCTGCAGTCCTACGACCTAGAGCAAGCGTGCAGCTTCCTCGAGTCACCGCCAATGGCAGTCGGAGCTTGAAATCTGCCTGACACAACACGAGCCTTGCGGCCTAATCAGATCACAGGGGGACCTTCACTGTGTCACGATGAAGGTGAAGCTCTTGGTGGCAGGCCGCGAGGCGGCATAGGCGTGCGTGCCTAGGTCACTCTGTGGCCGGACGGATGGGTGTGTTCGGGGGGGTGTTATGGCGGTGTAGCAAGACTGTGGATGAGTGGAGGGTACTCAGTGAGGTGAGGGGGAGGTTATGCGATGGTCGATGAGACGTGTGGGGCTGCGGAGCGACGGGAGCGTCTCGCCGGAGGGTGGTCGGAGATGAGGAAGGTGGCGTTGGACAGGGACGGTCGAGGGGCGATTGTGTGAAATAAAGTGAGGGAAATGAAAGAGTGGAAGATGGGGAACTTATCTAGACTGTTGGGAGTGAAAGGGGGCAGCAGAGTCAGATGGATCATTTGCGCCATCGTCAGAGAAGACAACCCTAAGGGAGATAATGGCGACGAGGAGGAGGTCAAGGAGGCGTGCGCTTGGTGCGGCATGATGCTGGAAGATGAGGCGAAGTGGACTCTGCTACTGGTATGGCAGTAGAGCGACGAGAAGGAGGAGAGGTAATCGCTAGAGCTTGCGGGTTCTTGGCCGGAGAGAGGAGAGATGAAATTTGGAGGATTCTACGGCCAAAACAAGTCTGAGAGATTCGCAGAGGGTCGGAGGTCTTTTTATAGGTGCTGGCTGAGCTTCTGGTGCATGGAGGGCAAGCTTTTAGCCACCGTCATCTCACCGAAGAAGTAAGGTGGTTGGGATCCAAATCTTTCGTGCGTTCACACGAGAGATTGGACAAGAATCAGAGATTATGATTGGGCTCAGATGGAAGGGGATTCCTCAGAGAATCTCCCTTCCAATTCTGGGAGATCTCTGAGGGATCAGAGAGTATCCCCCTGCCTTGCTCACCGAAGAAGGATTCTTCCCTATTAATGGCAGATGGACCTAATTGTAAGATTGGCGAGAAAGCTAGGGTGGTTTATGTAATGGTTTTCAAAAGATAGGGACCAAAATGTGATTGGGTGTACTAAATTGCAAAGTAGGTCAAGATGACCTCCCCTTAGGTCCAAATTTTGGTAAAAACCTAATTTGGTCCTAAGGAATCCAATGGATAAGTTGGATTTTAGGTTTGACCATGTTTGACTAGACATTTTGCATAAAAACCCAAATTAGGTCAATTGATGAGCTAGGACCTAATCTAAGTCAAATGAGGTTCCAAAGGCCAAATTGATTGTTCTACATCCTAGGGGATATTTTTCCATGAATTTAGAGGGTTTACTTGATTTTTATCCTGATCGAAACCTTGTTAAATTAAGCGGGTCTGTTTTAGGTTACCAGATATCACTTAATTCCTGGATTGCACATGAACCCATTTCTGAATGAATCAACCAACTTTTTATCTCATTTAGACCATTTGACCTATGTTTCATCTCTGAGAAATCCCGTTTATGTACTGGAATGGTAAAATTACAGTTTTAACCTTTATTTCATGTTTTCTTCTCAGAACACTTATTCCTCCAATTAAGCCCTCTTCTAAGTCATGTAGGAGCTTTTATTCTCTTTATTAGGTCAAAATGGGCTAGTTATGGTTCATGATGAGGCTCTGATCAATAATCTCAAAGATCAATTTGGGGTCATTTCAAAATAAAGATCTACAAAACACTCACCATCCCAGCCCACATCGAACTTTGTCAATCATAGGAACCAACATCCGGGTGGATACCAACATCAGAACTACACTGTTCAGCCTCCTATTAACCCAATATCTCAACACCAACCTAGTTTCTATCAACAACAGGCCCATCCACCTACTCGTAGTTATAACCAAACTGCATATGCAGATACGTTGAGGAGTATGAACACCATTGATTTAGGGCTTTCAAATCAAATTGATGAAACTCACTCTCAGGCTATGCAAATCGACTCTCCTAACCCCACTCAGGAAGAAGAAAAAGAAATCCCAAAAACACTTGATTCAAATCCTACTTCTCACTCTCAAACACTACAAACCAATCTTTCTAATCAAAAATCAAAGCCCTCTCACCAAGATCTTTCGGACTATTTGGGCAAGTCGAGAAGAATATCCCCCTCCTAGATGCCAACCCTGCCTTTGCTAAATGTTTGAAAGAGAGGTTTACTCCAAAAGGGTAGGCTCAGAACATAGGATGGATGGTCCTTTCAAAGATAGCCAGCTCAGTTTTTAAGACCAAGCTGCCTTTCACAAAAAATGACCTAGGCGCATCACCAATCTCGGTTGCCATAAATGACACCAGCTTTCTTCATGCCCCCTTGACTTAGGTACCTCCATTAATATCATTCCCTCGATCTTATTCAAGGAATCTCAATTCGGTGATTTTAAACCTATTAAGGTTCAATTGCAATTGGAAGACCGATCCATCAATCAACTGCAGGGAATTTTTGAGGATAGTTTGGTTAAGGTCTAGAATTATCTATTTCTAGTGAATTTTCTAGTCCTTGACATAATGGTACCTGAGGCTCTCATTAATTCCATCCTTGGAAGACCCTTTCTAATTACCGCAATAGCTAATATCAACTCTCAGTTTGGGAAAATGAATATAAGTTGCGGTAACCAGATTCTCTCATTAAATTTATTTGAAGCTTCCAAGAGGTCCATTGATCATGACATTTCTAAGGACACTAATAATAAAATGGAAGTAGTATTTGAGAAGTCGATGTTGATCAAATCCTACTCATCTCTAACCACCATTAATCTAGATTTTATTAATGATTATGTGGTCCAAAACTTTTCAGATCAACTAGTGTTTGACTTTTACTCTTTCAATCTTCCTAATTTTTCACCAAAAACATTCACACTAACTTCACCCACCCTACATCTCATTTACTCCTTTCCCCCTCACTTTCCATTGGACCTACCACCTGACCCACCCAAGTCTATTATTTTACATGAACATAAACCATAGCCAGATCCAAGTCATTCTTCCATTTTTCAATTTTATTTTGATCCCTATTTCTTTATCAATCATCTTTGTAGGGATCTTAACGAAGACACATGATGAGTCCATTTTAATGGACTATTGTTACGCCTAAGTAATTCAATTCCAATATAGTATGGTTATTAATAATCACACTAGGTCATTAAATAATTGCATATGTCATTATTTAAGTTTACCTTTATTCTATTACTTATTGTGTAATTATTTCAAATTTCATGTAGGTCCCACAACAGTGCACTCGTTACAGGCAAATAATCGGGAAGAAGAGGGAGGAGGACCAATTGTAGAAAAGAATAGGGGGTGAAAAGATATTTTCCCCCCACAAATATCTAACCTACGGCCGCCGTCCTCCTTCAACAGAAAAATAGTCCTGGCCATATTTAGTAAGGGATTTTGAAAATCCCTTGACTTGCGGGAGAGAGGACATATAGAGAGAGAGGCGGAGGGGCTTGGATAAAAGAGGAGCCTTGGCAAAAGAGAGGAGGGTCGGCTTCCTCTCCCCTGGCGATGAATTATCTCCACCTTCCCCACTTCCCCACCGTGGAGAGAGCATGCACTGTGGAGAAGGTGTGCACAGTGAATCCAGCCATGCCCTTGCACTGCCCACTACCGAGCCCATGCCAGCCTGCCCTCATCGCACCTGCAACTTCCACCACCTGTCCACCGCTCGCGCGTGCCCTTGCAACCATGCTAGCCTACCCTCGCCTCACCATCCTCTCCATTGCCACTATGCGCAAAGGACCTCTCCACCATACGCGCATGCCCTTGCACCACCGTAGGCTTGCACAACCACACCGCAAGTGTATGCCACCCTGCACCCGTGCTACTGCCCCCACCGCACCCAGCAAGACTCACTCACAGGCGCTCATGCCAGCATCTAGCCCTGTAGGCAGGCTGAACCAGCGCCTGCAGGCAGCAACTGCCCACAGGCGCCCACGCCAGCCACCATCACCTGCAGGCACCCCCGCACTTCATCTTCTCCTGCAGGCGCGCCCTCTCCAATGCTCGCAGGCAGCCAGCCAAGCCTGCAGACACCTACGCCCGCAGGCCGTAGCCACCTGCAGGTGACCCACGCCCGCAGGCCACTCCCATGCACACCCTAGCATGCCCTTGAGCACGCGACTCCAGCGTGCATCCGCACAAGCTGTAGCTGCGGCACCATCCTCTCCATGTGCGGGCCTCCTCCTCCACCAGGGCCAATAGGTCGGCGGCCATTCTCCACCATTCGGCCATAGCCGACCACCTCCGGTCACCGCATCACCACCATTGCAAAGCACGTGTCGAGGTGCGCCACCCCGTCGACTCTCGCCACCGACCGTGCATGCCCATCCATGAGAGGAAGAGAGAGGAGAAATCCTCTGTTTTCTCCATAATTAATATTTACATTTAATGCCATTTCCATTTAGATATTAATATTTTATTCAGGCCACATTGCATTGATGCACTCATGGTTTCCTGAAATTACTTCACTTATGTTATGTGCATCATTTAACTTTGAATTTCAAATCAGATTTGCATGCAAGTTGAATTTACATGATATGCCATTACACATGCATCATATACATATTTTTGGAGCTTAATTCCTGACATGAAAATTACATAAATAACCCTAAACTTTTAAAGAAATTACAAGCTCCATTTAAAATATCATATTCCTCGCATTAAAGTCGCGAAAGTGTCTGCAAACAGTATATTCCTCTACTTGTGAATTTATTGGTCCATTCCTCCCTATGGATGCGACATCTTTATTGTGGCTAAATTTGATATTTAGTTTTGATTGAGAGATTTTCCACCACATAAAACACGACATATCATTCTATTGCCATCATAAATAAGCGAGAAGCTCTTCGTCAAATGGTGCCGTTGCTAGGCAGGAAACAGACGCAATGGATTCACATTATTATTTTTGAATATTCTGAGTTGCACAATTATCTGATCATTTTTTATCTTATTGTGCGAGGAATCTGACGGGGCAACAGGCACAGTAGAGCGACGACATTGACCTTGAACGACGAACATGGTGGAGACAATCTTTTTGGTGGACCTTGACGCCACCTGGAGGCCAGCAACAAGAGCATGTGAGCCTTGATCCCATGCGCATAGGCTTACAGAGAAGCCTATTTCTGATTTAGTTAGTAGATCTTTGTTAGATTTAGTTTAGATAGACATTAGAATTTAAATTTTGTCTTTTAGACCCTTGTCGGGTTTTTTTGGGAATGTGTTCCTAGTGTTTCTCTATTTCTTCTTCCTCTTGTATGTGGGAGCATATTTTCAGCACCGTGTTCTCATTTATTTAGATTATAGTATTATTCAAATTATTTGAACTGTATGTTGGTTAGTTAGTTAGATTAGGTTTGTTTGCTAATTATTATTATTAAAAAATATAAAAAAAATATTCGAACTGCCTGCTAGAAGCTGCATATCTATAGGATAACCATCAAGGACTAAATGAGCAACATCTAGTTTATTTTTACTCTATTGCATACATTCTTGCACGAAGAAAGCTGGAGTAAGGTACATCTTCTCTTAAGCATCAATTACCTGTAATGCATCTGCATTGAACTTAAATCTAAGACCACTAAAGTGCTTGAATCAAATTAATTCAGTGGTCACTTTAAAAATTGGGACTGCTAAGAGGTTGGACCTTAAAATCTATGACATAAAATTGTGTGCAAAAGGATCTTGTTTGCGAAATTTCAAAACTCAAAATACGATCGTATGTTTGCACACCTGAGATACTGTGCACCTCACACATAAGGTCACTAGATAAATTTCTACCTCTCCTCTTTTGCACCACAGGGGAAGTTAGTCCGAAATCAACAAGCCTATCCACCAAGTTACTTCGGTTCCTCGTGTGTGGGCTCGATTCGGGACTTCCATCCCTTTAGTGTAGGTTATAGGCACCAACAAAGGTTGGCCTAGGAAGCGTAATTTTTGCAAAACTTGTTTGGCCACCAACTGAACATTCAATTCTAAGACCTAGAATCTACTAAAAATAGATCCCACTGGATTTGCATTTGCTTTGACAGCAATAGAACTCTCTAGGAAGTTTCTTCTTGTGTTTTGAATTCTTCTAAATCCTAAGAGAGTTAAAACTGTTTGGCTTAAAGAAATGGATCACCCTTATTCCTATCATTTAGATTATTGGAGTCAATACTTCCCATCTTTTAGCTAGGATCCCAAGCCCCGAGCGTATCCATCCTTTGATGGGTACATTGACAATTCATGGGATCATTCATATTCCTATCCTAGGAGTACTGGCTTGATAATTCCCACTTTTGAGCAGAGCCTAGGAGCAGGATTTTCCAACCCTGGAATCCCTACTTCTATGCAAACACCCAACCCTCCCACCCTTCATAATTTTCCGTATCGAGGTTGGATCGATACCCCTAGGCAACCAGAGCCTGAAATTGACTACCCTCCCCAACCTGATAATAGTAGCCTCTTTTCTTTTATGATAGAAATGCAAAAACAGTAAAAGGAAATGATGGAATCCATGGGGGAGATGTTGAGGAATAGTCAACAATTAGACAAAGAAATAAGACAACTTAGCTATGCTCTTCCCACTAATTCTGATCCCTACCCATAAGACCATGATAGTGAAAATAATTCTAAGGAAACCATTGCCAATAGGGATCCAGCTTTATGTAGCTATCACTTAGACTCTCCCAATGAGACACGGCCACTAGAGGAGAACGTTCATAGTGATTGTCCTCCCGAGTTATATTTGAGTCAAAAGCAAGGGAAGATGGTACCTCTTGAGGACCTTGACCCCAATGACAGTATTCTCCTTACCCCTACTAACCCAAGTCAAGGTTGTATTGTTCCTATCACTTCCCCTATTGATTATCTAGTGGAATCCCATTCTACCCTTAGTGAGCCTACTCTTGACCCTCCACTTAGGGAATCAACACCTACCATTCAGTATCCTGAGGATTTAAATGCACCCAATGAAGGTGACCCTAACGGAATGGAGGATGAATTAGATCAATTTTGGTCTCAGGATATGAAGAGCCTAATTCAAAAAATGAGGATGCCCCAATAGAGGAACCTAGACTGAAAATCTGGAGTGAATCACAAGGGAATTATTTATTATTTGAGAATTTACCTCCAGAGGATAGAAATAATGTGGTAAAATCCTGATTTCTCCCTTCTTTTGAGAGTCATCCTCCATCAAAATAGGAGTTGCTATTAGAGGAGGAAAAACAAAATAGTGAGAAGTCTATGGGAGACTCTTGGGGACAAAACACGTCAATTAAGTATTTATACCCTGAGAAGAATAACAAATTCAGTGATATAGGCATGCTCCAAAACATTAAGACTGATCCTCCTTTAGGAATAATTAAGAATACTGATCCAACTCCTTTCTTCACTAATGAATCACATATACACCTCAACAAAAATTTGAGTGAACAAAACGAATCCAGGGATGAGCTTAATGATAATGATTCTGATATTTTGACCCTGCCATCAAAGAGTTATAATTTGGAGTCTATCCTTGATTCACATATACTGAAAGGTGAAAATATGACTCCGATCATTAATGCTAGGTAGGGTAACGTGAAGTTGTCTACAATTGTTAGGGAGTATACACAATCTGAATCATTGTTGAAATTAGACCTGACATCGACTAAGCCCTCATTAGACTTAATCATTACCTTCCAACACTACAAATAACCCTTATACTCCGTAACCGATCCTTGGCTCAGATCTCTACTCATGTACATTCTTTCTTTAGAACATATCAGGCTAGTACATCCTCGGGTAGAATGACAAGTGTGGATTGATGCTTGTACTTTTAGTCTTGCCATTCAAGTGTTTCAAATATTAATGTTTATATCTTTTAAAACCCATCCTGCTTTGGAGGATTCTTGTTATCCTACACTTATTCTGTTTCGAGAGGCCTCGTTTCATTTTCCTTTTGTTATTCCTAGACCTCCCTAGGTTGGCAACGAGGTTTTCTGCTTTCATACATTCTGGCGAGAATTTGGGATTATGTTGCATTATCAGCTCACCAACATCCATGGCTACCTGTTTTGTAGGCCCACACTGTTACGCATATTTTTAGGGCCTAACTTTTTCTGTCTGTAACCAGACTTACAGGTTCCTTATAAGTCTGGCTGCTGACAGAAAATGCAGCACTTGTTGGGAGGCAACTCAGTGGTCTGAATAACATCGTCGTCAGGTGATTCTTTCCTTTCTCCCCCTGTTTTAATTTTACAATGAGGACATTGTAGGATTTAGGCATGGGGGGGTGCATTTTGCATTTTAGAAAGTATTCATGCATTTAGGTTAGCATATTAAAAAAAAAATTCTCTTTTCTTGAGCTTAATGGGTTAGTCCCTAGCAGAATATCTTTATCATTGGAGGTTTTTCTTCTTGAATTATTTCTTAAGTTTAGAATCCAGTACATTTAATTCACGTGCACATAGACTAGGCAATGAATCCTTGTAGAAAACCAATAAGCATTTGTAGTTTACTAAACCCTTGGACAGTTAATAGGGAGTCAGGCATACTATCTTCTAGTAGATCCACCCCATATTTGTGAGATGAAAGTAGAGAGATTACTGGAGTGCTAAGTTTAGTGTAAGGACTATTAAGTTTTGGACAATTAGATGATGATACTTCAGAGTTAGGCATACTTTTCACTCTCTGTTCCTATATGCGTACTTTGTGTGAATTTCTGAGAGTCACCAAATAAGGCAGATACACAGAGATGGAGTCTTAATAAAGCTATGACTATGGTGGATGGTTACGACCGTCCTTCATAGAGTCCTCGGCTGAAGGAGAGTAATAGTGTCAAAGGTCAGAAATACGCCTGTTCTATCCATTCCTTCCCAATGCCGAGAATAGGCACTTCCACCAAATAAGCCACACAATGTCCTCTTAACCATCATCATCCCTAATAATGCCTCATAAATAAAAGTCTATGTCGTGTTATATTGATTTATAAAAAAAAAAAGAAGAAAAAGAAGAAACAGTTATATTACAACAAAAAAGAAGAAGAAGAAAAGAGAGAGAAAAGAAAAAGAAAAGAGTCCAAGTTTATAATGTTATTTTGTTTCTGAGGCAACAAAGCACCTATCACGATCCACCAAATATGACCCACACCTACTTTCAATATTTCTGATCGCCTGAATACTGGCTAAGGACTCTAACTTAGTTGTAGAGTTATTAGAACTTTAATTAAAGTGTGAATACCTTGTGAGGCCACCAAACAATAAGTACACTTACTAAATCTGGCGAGATTTGGGATCTTAGAGAGAAAAGAAAGAAAAGAGTGAGTGCCAAGGAACATCATGAGAGCATAGTTGTTTAGCCTCTCTCCGAGTTGACTTGTCTAATAGTCTAGAGATCTAAAGTCTGTAGTACTAGATTACATGTAGCACCAGATGAGTGTGCGCCACCAAATACAAATCCATTCAACTAGATATCTCCTACCTAACCCAAAAGCTGGGGTCAAATTACAGATTATCTTCTGCTTTATCCCCAAGGGAAGTAGTTGCCTGGCCCAATAGAAATATTTGCCAAGGGTGAAGTATGAAATCCCAACGCAAATTGGCTTTTCACGTGGATCTGTTACCTAGGCTATTATCACTTTATATTTGTCTGGATCTCCAAAGTTTCGAAATAAGGAAAGAAGAAATCTTCTGACTACTTCTATTATTTTTCATTTTTGCTAGGGACTAACAAATCTTAGGCATGGGGGTATTTGATGAGTCCATTTTAATGGACTATTTGAAAGAGCGGTTTTCACTTTGAATAATTAATATTAATATAATAAATCGTTGTACCATAAAAGGTGGTGGAAAATCTCTCAATCAAAGATTAAACAGATATGAATTTAAACCACAATAACGGATGTCGTATCCACAGGGAGGACTAGGCCAATAAATTCATGAGTCAAGGAATGTGCAGTTCGCAAACTCTTCTGCAACTTTAATGCGAGGAAAATGCTATTTTAAATGAAGTTTGAAATTTCTTTAAAAGTTCAGGGTTATTTATGCAATTTTCACGTCAGGAATTAAGCCCCAAAAATATGTGTAAGATGCATGTGTATTGGATTATCATGTGAATTCAACTTTCATGCAATTCTAATTTGAAATTCAAGATAGAAACATGCACATAACACAAATAAAATAATTTCAAGAAAATCTGAGTGCATCAGTGCAATGTGGCCAGAATAAAATATTAATATAAACTTGACAATGGCATTGAATGTAATTATTAATAGAGGTAAAAACAGAGGATTTCTCCTCTCTCCTCCTCGCGTGTGCGGCCATGCACGGTTGGCCACGAGAATCAACAGGGAGGTGCGGCTTGACGAGAGCTACGCAACGGTGGTGACGCGACGTTCGGAGATGGTCGGCGGCGACCAGCGGGTGGAGGAGGGCCGTCAGCCTGTTGGACGAGATGGAGACTACTACAGCCGTGTGGCTGGCTACGCTCTGGAGGCATAGGTGCTCGCGGGTGCACGCCTGCAAGGCACAGGTGGCGAGGGCGTGAGAGGGCACGGGTGAGGCGGTGTGCCTGCAGGGTGCGGTGCGGTGGGTGCTGTAGGGGCGGTGCATACAGGCTGAGCTCCTGCGGACGCTACAGAAGGGCGCGCTCCTACGGGAGAGGGTGGCAAGGGCGGAGTGGTTACTGGCGTTGGAGAGGGGCGTGCGGAGGTGATGGAGCGGGTGCCTGCAAGAACGGCTGGAGGGGGATGTAGGTGCTTGGTGCGGGCATGAGTGAGGCAGTGTGAGCCTGCAGTGAGGTGCACTAGTGGTGGAAGCCCCTGTAGGTGCTGTAGAAGGGCACACGGATGAGGGGGGGTGCGCTATAGTGGGCACTTGGAGGGTGCGGCGTTGGGTGCAGGCAAACGCCTGCAGTGGTAGAGTGCTACTTGGTGCAGGCGCAGGTGAGGCGGTGTGCGCCAGCAGTGGGGCGCGCTAGTGGTGGAGGCGCCTGCAGGCGCTTCTGGGGCAAGGCAGTGCGTGCAGTGGTTGGGCGTAGGTGCAGGCTGGTGATGGGCGCGCGCCTGCGGCCGTGCAAGGTAGTGAAGGAGCGAGCACAGTGGAGAAGATAGAGCGATTCCCTCTAGGGGGGGAAGATGCTCTCCAGTGCACACCGCCTCCTCTCTTTTTAACTCTTCTCTCTCTCCACGTGCGCCAATCAAGGGATTTTCAAATCCCTTTTCTATTTTTGGCCGGGGGGCGTTGGAGGAGACGGCCGGAGGAAAGGGAAAAGTTTCGCCGGTTGTTGGGGGCTCCCCAACCCTTGCTCTTTCTAAATATAATACCTGCACATAAAAACAACAAAATCATAACATATTAAGTTATAGAATGTTATAAAAGTAAATCATGATGCGTATAATTCTTCTACAACTTAATTGCAATTATTAACACACCTACAAGGTATGATAAAAGATACTTAAGCTTAATATTAGTCCATTAAAATGGACTCATCAAATACCCCCATGCCTAAGATTTGCTAGTCCCTAGCAAAAATAAAAAAAAATAGAAGTAATCAGAAGATTTCTTCTTTTCTTATTTCAAAACTTTAGAGATCCAGACAAATGTGAAATGCTAATAGCCTAGGTAACAGATCCAAATGAAAGAGCCAATCGCATTGGGAGTTTGTACATCACCCTTCGCAAACATTTTTGTCGAGATAGGAAACTACTTCCCTCGGGGATAAAGCAGACGATAATCTGTAAATTGACCCCGACGTTTAGCTTAGGTAGGAGATATCGAGTTGAATGGATTTGTATTTGGTGGCACACACTCATCTGGTGCTACATATAGTCTAGTACTGCAGACTCTAGATCTCTAGACTATTAGACAAGTCAACTCTGAGAGAGGCTACACAATTGTGCTCTCTTGATGTTCCTGGGCACTCTCTCTTTTCTTTCTTTCTGAGATCACGAATCTCGCCAGAATTAGAAATTGTACTCACTATTCGATGGCCTTACATGGCATCCACACTTCACTTAAAGTCTTAATAACTCTACAACTAAGTTAGAGTCCTCAACCAGTATTCAGGCGATCAGAAATACTAAAAGGTAGGTATGGGTCATATTTGGTGGAATGCGAAAGATGTTTTGTTACCTCAGAAACAATATTACGTTAGAAACTTGGACTCTTTTCTTTTTTGTAATATAAACTTTTTCTTCTTTTTCTTCTTTCTATTTCTTCTTTTTCTACTTCTTTTCTCTTTTCCCCCTTTCTTCGATTATTTCTTTATTTATTTTTTTCTTGTTTTTGTTTCTTTTTCAATCAACACAACACGATACAGACTTTTATTTACGAGGCATTGTTAGGGATGATGGTCAATAGGAAGTTGTGTGGCTTATTCGGTGGAAGTGCCTATTCTCGGCACCGGGAAAGACTGGATAGGACAAGCGTATTTCTGACCTTTGACACTATTACCCTCCTTCAGCTGAGGACTCTATGAAGGATGGTCGTAACCATCCACCATAGTTATAGCTTTATTAAGACTCAATCTCTGTGTATCAGCCTTATTTGGTGACTCTCAGGAATTCACTCAAAGTACGCACACAGGAACAGAGAGTGAAAACTACACCTAACTCTGAAGTATCATCATCTAATTATCCAAAACTTAAGAGTCCTTGCACTAGACGTAGTGCACCAGTAATCTCTCTACTTTCCTCTCACAAATGTGAGGTGGATCTATTGGACAATAGTATGCCTGACTCCCTATGAACTGTCCAAGGGTTTAGTAGACTTACAAATGCTCATTAGTTTTCCTCAAGGATCCATTGCCAAGACTACGTGCACGTGAAATAAATGTACTAGATTCTAAACTTAAGAAATAATTCCGGAAGAAAAACCTCTAATGACAAAGGTATTTTGCTAGGGACTAACCCATTCAGCTCAAGAAAAGAGAAATTTTTTTTTTTATGCTAACCTAAATGCATGAATACTTCCTAAAATGCAAATGCTCTCCCCCATGCCTAAATCCTACAATGTCCCTATTGTAAAATTAAAATAGGGGGAGAAAGGAAAAATATTACCTGACACAGTCTGCTGGGTTGCCTCCCAACAAGCGCTGCATTTTCTATCAGCAACCAGACTTATAAGGAACCTGTAAGTCAGGTTCTAGAAAGAAAAAGTTAGGCCCTAAAAATATACGTAACTGTGTGGGCCTAGAAAATAGGTAACCACGGATGTTGGCTAGCTGATGATGCAATGTAATTCCAAATGCTCGCCAGCAAAACTGAAAATAGAAAATCTCGTTGGCTACCTTGGGAGGTCTAGGAATAATAAACGGAATATGAAATGGGACCTCCCGAAACAGAATAAGTGGAGGATAACAAGGATCCTCCAGAGCAGGATGGGTTTTAAAAGATATACACATAATTAGTTCAAACCCTTGAATGGCAAGAGTAAAAGTACAAGCATCAATCCACACTCGCCATTCTACTCTAGGATGTAGTGGCCTGATATATTATCCAGAAAGAATGTACATGAGTAGAGATCTGAGCCAAGGATCGGTTAGGGAGTATAAGGGTTGTTTGTAGTGTTGGAAGGTAATGGTTAAGTCTAATGAGGGCTTAGTTGGTGTTAGGTCCAATTCCAACAATGATTCAGATTGTGTACACTCCTTAACCGTTGTAGACAACTTCAAGTTATCCTGCCTAGCATTAATGATCGGAGTCATATTTGAATCAAGGGTAGACTCCAAATTACAACTTTTTGATGGCAGGGTCAAAATGTAAGAATTATTATCATTCAGCTCATCCCCAAATTTGTTTGGTTCACTCAAATATTTTTCGGGGTGTATATGTGATTCATTAGGAGTTGGATCAGTATCCTCAATTATTTCTAAAGGAGGATCAGTCTTAATATTTTGGAGGAAGCCTATATCATTAAATTTGTCATTCTTCTCGGGGTATAAATCCTTAATTGATGTGTTTTGTCCCCGAAAGTCTCCAATAGACTTATCATTATTTTGTTTGTCCTCTTCTAATATCAACTCCTGTTTTGATGGAGGATGACTCTTAAAAGAAAGGAGGAATCTGGATTTAATCATATTATTTCTATCATCTAGAGGTAAATCCTCAAATGATAAAAAATTCTCCTGTGATTCAGTCCAGATTCCTCTATTGGGGCATCCTCATCCTCTGAATTAGACTCTTCATATCCCTGAGACCAGAATTGATCATCCTTTATTTCCTTAGGGTCACCTTCATTAGGTGCATTTGAATCCTCAGAATATTGAATGGTTGGTGTTGATTCCCTAAGTGGAGGGTCAGGAGTAGGCTCACTAAGAGTAGAATGGGATTCCACCAAATAATCAAGAGTGGAAGTGATAGGAAGAATATAACCTTGACCCGGGATGGTAGGGGTAAGGAGAATACCGTCATTGGGGTCAAGGTCCTCAAGAGGTACCATCTTCCCTTGCTTTTGACTCCAATGTAATTTAGGTGGATAATCACTATGATCATTGTGCTCTAGTGGCCGTGTCTCATTGGGAGAGTCTAAGTGATAGCTACATAAAATTGGATCCCTATTGTCATTAGGCTCCTCAGAATTATTTTCATGATCATGATCGTATGGGTAGGGATCAGGACTATTAGGAAGCGTGTAGCTAAGTTGTCTTGTGTCCTCATTTAACTGTTGACTATTCCTCAACATCTCTCCCATTGATTCCATTATTTCCTTTTGTTGTTTTTGCATTTCTATCATGAAAGAGGAAAGGCTACTATTATCAGGTTGGGGAGGATAGTCAATTTCAAGCTCTGGTTGCTTAGGGGTATCGGTCCAACCTTGATACGGAAAATCATGAAGGATGGGAGGGTTGGGTGTTTGCATGGAAGTATGGATTTCAGAATTGGAAAATCCCACTCCTAGGCTCCGCTCAAAAGTGGGAGTTATCAAGCCGGTACTCCCAGGGTAAGAATGAGATTGATCCCATGAATTGTCAATGTACCCATCAAAGGAAGGATACGCTCGGAGCATGGGATCCTGATTAAAAGATGGAAATATTGACTCTGATAATCTGAATGATAGGAGTAAGAGTAGTCCATTTCTTTAAGCAAAACAATTTTAACTTTCTTTGGATTCAGCAGAAAACTTCCTAGAGAGTTCTATTGTCAAAGCAAACGCAAATTCAACGGGATCTATTTTTAGTAGATTGTAGGTTTTAGAGTTATATGTTTAGTTGGTGGCCAAACAAGTTTTGCAAAAATTACGCTTCCTAGGCCAACCTTCACTGGTGCCTATAACCTACTCGCAAGGGATGGAAGTCTCGAATCGAGCCCACACATGAGGAACCGAAGTAACTTGGTGGATAGGCTTGTTGATTTCTGACTAACTTCCCTTGTGGTGCAAAAGCGGAGAGGTAGAAATTTATCTAGTGACCTTATGTGTGAGGTGCACAGTATCTCAAGTGTGCATGCATACGATCATGTTTTGATTTTTTGAAATTCCGCAAACAGGATCCTTTTGCACACAATTTTCAGTCACAGATTTTAAAGTCCAACCTCTTAATAGTTCCAATTTTTTTAAAGTGACCACTGAATTAATTTGATTCAAGCACTTTAGTGGTTTAGATTTAGGTTCAATGCATATGCATGACAAGTAATTAATGCACAAGAGAAGACGTACCTTACTCCAGCTTTCTTCGTGCAGTAATGAATGCAATGCAATAAAAATAAACTAGATGCTGCTCATTCAATCCTAGATGGTTGTCCTATAGATATGTAGCTTCTAGCAGGCAGTTCAAAATTTTTTTTATATAATAAACAAATAGACTTAATCTAACTAACTAATCGAAATTCAGTTCAAACAGTTCAAATAATCCTATAATCTAAACAAATGGGAACACGCTCCTGAAAATACGCTCCCGCATACATGAGCGATAAGAAATAAAGTGGCACTAGGGACACGTTCCCAAAAATACCCAACAAGGGTCCAAAAGATAGAATTTAAATTATAATGTCTATCTAACTAAATCTAACTAAAACCTACTGACTAAATCAGAAATAGGCTTCTCCATAAGCCTATGTGCGTGGGATCAAAGCCCACATGTTCCTGTTGCCATCCTCCAGGTAGCTTCAAGGTCCACCAGAAAGATCGTCTCCGCCATACGTGTCGTTCAGGGTGAATGACGTTGCTCTGCTCTCCTATCGCGCGTGCCAGATTCCTCGCACAATAAAAATAATGATCAGATGATTTCGCAACTCAGAATATTCAAAAAAAAAAAAAGAACGTGAATCTATTGCATCTGTTGCCTCCCCAGCAACGGCACTAATTTGAAAGAGCAATTTTCACTTTGAATAATTAATATTAAGATAATAAATCGTTATAGCACAAAAGGTGGTGGCAAATCTCTCAATCAAAGATTAAACAGATATGAATTTAAACCACAATAACGGATGTCGTATCCACAGGGAGGACTAGGCCAATAAATTCATGAGTCAAGGAATGCACAGTTCGCAAACTCTTCTGCAACTTTAAAGAGAGGAAAATGCTATTTTAGATGAAGTTTTCAATTTCTTTAAAAGTTTAGGGTTGTTTATGTAATTTTCACGTCAAGAATTAAGCCCCAAAAATATGTCTAAGATGCATGTGTACTGGATTATCATGTGAATTCAACTTTCATGCAATTCTAATTTGAAATTCAAGATAGAAACATGCACATAACACAAAAAAAATAATTTCAAGAAAATCTGAGTGCATCAGTGCAATGTGGTCAGAATAAAATATTAATATAAACTTGACAACGGCATTGAATGTAATTATTAATAGAGGTAAAAACAGAGGATTTCTCCTCTCTCCTCCTCGCGTGTGCGACCAGGTACGGTTGGCTACGAGAGTTGGTAGGGAGGTGCAGCTTGGCGAGAGCTACGCAACGGTGGTGACGCGATGTCCGGAGGTGGTCGGCGGCGGCTAGCGGGTGGAGGAGCGCCGCCGGCCTGTTGCAGGAGACGGAGACTGTTGCAGCCGTGTGGCTGGCTATGCTCTGGAGGCGTAGGTGCATGCGGGTGCACGCCTGCAAGGCACAAGTGGTCAGGGCGTGAGAGGGCTCGGGTGAGGCGGTGTGCCTGCAGGGCACGGTGCGGTGGGTGCTGCAGGGGCGGTGCGTACAGGTCGAGTGCTTGCGGGAGCTGCAGAAGGGAGCGCTCCTACGGGAGCGGTTGGCAAGGGCAGAGCGGCTGCTGGCATTGGAGAGGGGCATGCGGAGGTGATGGAGCGGGTGCCTGCAGGAACGGCTGACAGGGGATGTAGGTGCTTGGTACGAGCGCGGGTGAGGTGGTGTGCGCCTGCAATGAGGCATGCTGGTGGTGGAAGCGCCTACGGGCGCTGCAAAAGGGCACACGGACGTGGGGGGCTGCGCTGCAGTGGGCGCTTGGCGGGTGTGGCATTGGGTCCAGGCAAGCTCCTGTAGTGGTAGCGTGCTACATGGTGTGGTCGCTGGTGGGGAGGTGTGCACTTGTAGTGGGGCATGCTAGTGGTGGAAGCGCCTGCAGGCGCTGTTGGGGCAAGGCAGTGCGTGCAGTTGTTAGGCGCTGGTGTAGGCTGGTGATGGGCACGCGCCTGCGGCCGAGCAAGGTGGAGAAGGAGCGGGCAGAGTGCTCGCCCTCTCCACAGTGGAGAAGATACAGCAGTTCCCCATAGGGGGGAAGATGCTCTCCAGTGCACGTCGCCTCCTCTCTTTTTAACTCTTCTCTCTCTCCACGTGCGCTAATCAAGGGATTTTCAAATCCCTTTTCTATTTTTGGCTGGCAGGCATTGGAGGAGACGACCGAAGGAAAGGGAAAGGTTCCACCAGTTGTTGGGGAAATTTGCTCCCCAACCCTTGCTCTTTCTAAATATAATACCTGCACATAAAAACAACAAAATCATTATATATTAAGTTATAGAATGTTATAAACGTAAATCATGATGCATACAATTCTTCTACAACTTAATTGCAATTATTAACACACCTACAAGGGATGATAAAAGATACTTAGGCTTAATATTAGTCCATTAACATGGACTCATCACTATTGTTACACATAATTAATTCAATTCTAACATAGTATGTTTGTTAATAATCACATTAGGTCATTAAATAATTGCATATGTCATTATTTAAGTTTACATTTATTCTATTACATATTATGTAATTATTTTAAATTTCACGTAGGTCCCACAACAGTGCACTCGTTACAGGCTAATAATCGGTAAGAAGAGGGAGGAGGAACAATTATAGAAAAGAATAGGGGGTGAAAAGATATTTTCCCCCCAAAAATATCTAACCTATGGCCGCCGTCCTCCCTCAACAGAAAAATAGTGTTGGCCATATTTCGTAAGGGATTTTGAAAATCCCTTGACTCGTAGGAGAGAGGAGATATAGAGAGAGAGACAGAGGGACTTGGATAAAAGAGGAGGCTTGGCAAAGGAGAGGAGGGTCAGCATCTTCTCCCCCCTTGCGGGGAATTATCTCCACCTTCCCCACCGTGGAGAGAGCATGCACTGTGGAGAAGGTGTGCACGGTGAATCAAGCCACACCCTTGCACTGCCCACTACCGAGCCCATGCCAGCCTGCCCTCACCACGCCTACAACTTCCACTACCTGTCCACCGCATGCTTGCGCCCTTGCAACCATGCCAGCTTGCCCTCGTCGCACCATCCTCTCCACTTCCACCACACACAAAAGGACCTCTCCACCACACGCGTAGGCCCTTACACCACCACACGCTTGCACAACCTCACCGCAAGAGCACACCACCTTGCACCCGTGCTACTACCCCCACCGCACCGTGTAAGCCCCGCCCGCAGGTGCTTACACCAGCATCCAGCCCTGTAGGCATGCTACACCAGCACCTGCAGGCAGCAGTCACCCACAGGCGCCTACGCCTGCCACCATCGCCTGTAGGTGCCCCCACGCTTCATCTTCTCCTGCAAGCGCGCCCTCGCTAGTGCCTGCAAGAAGACAACCAAGCCGTAGAGGCCCACGCTCGTAGGCCGCAGCCACCCGCAAGTGACCCACACCTGTAGGTCATAGAGACCCGCAGGTAACTCACGCCAGCAGGCCACTCCCGTGTGCACCCTAGCACGCCCTTGAGCGCGCAACTTCGGCGTGCATCCACGTGTGCTGCTGTAGTGGCACCATCCTCTCCATGCGTAGGCCTCCTCTTCCAATAGGGCCAACAAGCCGGAGGCCATTCTCCACCGTCCGGCCACCACTGGCCACCTTCGGCCACCATGTCACTACCATCGCAAAGCACGCGTCGAGGCACACCACTCCGTCGACTCTCGCCGCCAACCGTGCACGACCATCCACGTGAGGAAGAGAGAGAGGAAATCCTCTGTTTTCTCCTCAATTAATATTTACACTTAATGCCATTGCCACTTAGATATTATTATTTTATTCAAGCCACATTGCATTGATGCACTCGTAGTTTCCTGAAATTACTTCACTTGTGTTATGTGCATCATTTAACTTTGAATTTCAAATCAGATTTGCGTGCAAGTTGAATTTATAGGATATGCCATTACACATGCATCATATACATACTTTTGGAGCTTAATTCTTGACATGAAAATTGCATAAATAACCTAGAACTTTTAAAGAAATTGCAAGCTCCATTTAAAATAGCATATTCCTCGCATTAAAGTCGTGAAAGTGTCTATAAATAGTATATTTGTCTACTCATGAATTTATTGGTCTATTCCTCCCTATGGATGCGACATCTTTATTGTGGTTAAATTTGATATTTAGTTTTGATTGAGAGATTTTCCACCACATAAAACACAACAACATATCACTCTATTGCTATCATAAATAAGCGAGAAGCTCTCCGTCAACACATTTATTGAGGACACTCAAGTGTCCAACTATTTACATGATTGTTCATCTTCTATGCATACCTTTACGCTCGGCTGAATGGCGTTAAAGATAGCACTGGATGCTAGGTAATGCATCATTTTTCCTGCTTTCTTTTTCTTTCTTTTCTCTAGGTTTTGACTATCCTAAATCCGACTACCTTTTATTGAGGTGATCCCTCTTTCCATCCTAATGCATGAGGACATTGCATATCTTAAGAATAGGGGGTGTTTTTGAAATTTTGACGAACGATTTAGGATTTTCAAAACCTAAAACATGTATTTTTCTTTAGTCATTTTTGTTTTATTTTTCTGCTTGCATACCTAAAAAAATGAAAATGTTGAAAACTTTTTGAGGAAAATTTTGAAAATCAGGACCAAGGTTGAAAACTCATTTTTGGTACAATGGGATTTTATCTTTAACAAACTAGGGATAAGGATACAGATCTGATCATTAGAATTTCAGGGTCTATCTTTAGACTAGTTCAGATATCCTTCTCCAAAATTTCACCTGAACTCATGATAGTTCAGGTGACTTGACTCTTTTGTAATATGGAAAGTACCTGGCTTAGTTTTTGATTCAAAAACTTGCATTTCATGCAAAACTTCTTGTGTCAAATTTTACGCACAAGACAACACCAATAAACAACTAAAAATTAAAAAAATTCCTTGTTTGGCCTTAGTAAAAGTCTGAAGCAGATGATTGGTTTGAGTTCCCACCGCTGAGAAGGAGGAAAATGCCTCCTTTGAGGACTTGATGTTAACATGTTACCGCCTTGGTGCTACTTCATATCTATATTTCATATCTTTAGACAAAGTATTAAAGCGCATTTTTGCAGCTCAAGTGTCTTGGACAATACTTTACCTATAGTGTCGGAGCAAGAGCTTGAGTTTGCTTAGAGCACCCCTTTATACTGCATTTTGTTTTGGGGTTGTGAGCTCTTGGGTGGTGTCATGGACAATGCTATCTCGAAGTACTGGCGCCAGAGACCCCTCGAGGATTGATAACGGGAATGATGATCCCCACACATTTGTTGTAAGACTAAGCTAAAAATAAGCATGGGGGAGAGGAAACAAAAAGTTTTAAAGCAAAATCACGTCCTTATGAATGTTGGCTTTTCACAAGCATGGACACAAGGTTTTAAAGGTTATTGCATGTTGCAAATCAGATTTAAGAGTCAGAAAAATCCCAAAAATAGAAATTTAAAGTCATCTGAATTTTAGAGGATATATTCATCCCAATTTTGTCTAATTTTTGGATCAAGAAACAAATCCTGATGTTTATCTTTAACAAATCCTATACCTCCTGTGTTTAGACCAACTAAAGTCCCGTAATCTTTTCGCCTCAAATGTCGAAAAAAAAAAAGATTTCCCCATATTTCCATTTTGTAGAAATTAAAGTTTTGCTAATAGACTAGCAAAAGTTAAGAAAGGGGGTGTGATAAATGCTAGTTTATCATCATTCTTATGCATTAAAATAAACCTAGCTCTTAGGAATTTGCTCTGCAAATGGGTTTTGGGTTGCATTAAGGCATTATTTAGGTTGGCATGCATTGCATTTTTTATTATTTTTTTGATGTGTTTTTGTGAGTGCTAGGTATAAACAAATTGTCAGATCCCTAGAACCCTAGCACTCAAGAAGGCAACCGATGAATGAGTAGCTCAAACCAACTGGAACTCAGCTTGATCTAGCTCATCATAATTGGAATCTAGCTCACTTGAACTAGGGTTATCTCATCCTAGCTCCATTCAGCTCATCTCAGCAAAATGCCAGCTCAGGAGAGCTCATCTTAGCTCACCTTAGCTCAAGTCAGCTTAGATCCAGCTCAACTTCACTGAGTCTAGCTCATCTCAGCTCCCATTAGTTCATTGGGAGCTCTAGCTAGCTGAGCTGAGTTGACTGGAGTTCACCTCAGCTCAGAAGCAGCTACATTCAGCTCCACCCAACTCTAGCCAGTAGAAAATGACTTCATCTTAGCTCAGGAAGATCAAGTCTAGATCCCGGGGACTCAGCTTAGCTCAACTTAGTTGAGCTAAGCTACCTTTGCTACTCCAACTAGCTAATGATCGCATGCTCAACTCAGTAATTAAGTTAATTTCACTTAATTAAGAGTAGAAGTCACTTAGGTTAACTTGAAATTGTATCGGTTGTGTAGTATAGGGTCAAATTAACCTAACATTTTAGAAATTTCTACTGATTGAATCCAGGTCGTTCACTGGGAGGGATAATAATTTTTCAAATTCACCAATTCTCTTTTATTTCTCTATAAGTTCAGGAGGTATAACTAAGTTTATTTTTAAAACATGAATTTTGCCAAAATATTTAAACTATAAAGAATATACAAAATTCCATATGAAAAACATATTTACTCAAATGATGTACTTTATTAACAAGTAAACATGTTAGTTTTCTATTTTATTTTAAGGCAATAAAAGTTATTCTATTAAAACATGCCTTTTTATAATTAAAACAAATTCAAAAAGTAATTAAAATGATGCAAGAAAAATAATATTCTTCATTTATTTTCTTCAGCCTCTCTCTTCTTTCTTTCTTTTATTTTCTTCTCTCTCTTGAGCTCTCTTTCTTACCTTTCTTCTGTTGTTCCTGCCTTCTCTTTTTCTTAGTCTTCTCCTACCTTCTTCTCTTCCCTTAATGCCTGTTCTCCTAGTTCCTTTTGTGCCTGTTCTTCTTTCTTTCCTTTGCCTTCAGCTCAACACTTACCATTTTAACCATCAGCTCTCTTTCAATTCCTTAAGTCCTTCAGCTGAACCGGGGTTTTTTTTTTGTTTTTAACCAAAATTTATTTTATTTGTGGCAAGGACCTTTCGAGGATACACAACACCTTGAGACCAGGGTGGGACCAGACCCTACTCGGCCCTCACCTAATCTCAGTTAGATTCGATTTTGGTTTTTTTTCATATCGGTTCATAGTTTCGAGACAATTCGACTCAACCCAGCCTCCCAGGGCACACTCGCTCATGCCCACAAGGGCGCACACCCGCAGGCACACAAGCCCGCACACACACATGCACATGCTCAGATCAGATTGGTAACCGGTGCGTCGAGCGCTAACGACTGGTAAGCCCATGTAACAAAATCATTTTATCCCCATGCACATGCTCAGAAACTAGCGATGTGGTGCTATCCTAACCCCTTCTAGACCCAACTTCAGATGGTCATAACTTCCTATCCAGAGCTTCAAATCGAGTGATTTAAAGTTTGTTAGAAAGCTCTAAAGTTGATCCACACAATTGCAGGGTCAATTTAAGGATTAGAGAATGTTTTTCTCTTCAATTTGAAAGATAAAATCAGGGCTTCCTATGGGTTATTATTGCCTGGAAAGTGAAATTTATGTCTACAGAGTCCTCAGATGGACTTTTCTCTCTTAATTAAAGGTCTATACAATTTCTACAAATGATTCCGCATCTGTTAGAGTAGTCTCTAAGCTCTCAAGACCTTCAGGACCAACAGGGAAGCTTTTCACTTCTCTAAAAGCTTCAGAGTTCGATTTTCAGACTTTGATATGTACAACAGACACAAAGAATGTTTCTAATTGATTTAAACTAATTCTAAGGGTTATAATAGACTTATCTGGACAGGATTCAAAATCAAAACTCAAACAAAATGTTTCTCTTGTTAGTTTGGGTTCAAAAATAACCCAAATTGATAGAGTTCAAATTCTCACTAAATAACTCATCTGAGCTCACTTTAATCACCTTAAAACCACCAAACAAGATCCCAGAAATAACTTACTCTCATCAATTCCTTAATTTGAGCTTAGAACTCCATAATCACACTTAGTTTGACTGTGAAGGCATAAAAGTTGACTTTCTGTTCAAAGCCTTCTACCAAGAAATTAAAGCCTCGAATAGAGTCTCCTCAACACCAGAAACTTATTCAGATCTTCAGGTAGGTGTTCTGACCCTGATTTCTAGGGTTTCAAGCTTGCCGCTTGAGGTTCAAAATATGTTTGTCCGACAGAGCATTAGGAAGGTTGTTACAGTATTCTAAGGGTTTAAACAGCTTCAGTGCAATGCACTGAAGCTTCTAGGTTCCTTCAATGCTCTTCAGATCTCTCCTAACAGACTTCTCCAACTCTGCTGGAGTTGGAGAAGATGAAGTCATATCTACTGCTCCAGTCGCTAGATCCTCAGTTAAACATCCTCAAAACAATCAGTAATCCACATTATATCATTCTGGAGCTTCTCAACAAGTTTCACAGGCTGAAGTACAAAAATGGCTCGCCGAAGCTCGCCGGAGCTCCGGTGAGTCCAGAAAATATGTAAAGTATACACAGATTGTGAAAACTTGTCATTTTTTATCTAAAAAAATCTTGAGGTTGCAAAGAACCTCAGAATCAGATTTAATTCTTCATTTGTCTATTAGAATTAAGATTTGACAGTGAATTCGTTTCTTTAAAAATCTTATTTGAAATATGCTCAGGACTTGTTTAACCACTCGATTGAGAGGTTAAAATAAGTCAACAAGTGTTAGTAGTTATAATTATATAGTTAATCAATAGTTTGAACTGCTCCTGAGCCGCCATGGACAGCGAGCTCACGAACTTAAATTATATTTGGGTGTTTAATTTATATGTGATATTTATATGCATTATAGTGTCAAGTAGGGTCCATAAGTGGTGGATAAATGATGAAAGACCCTATGAAGGTGGAATTAACTCGACTACTGTCACCATGGACAGTGATAGTAGTCGGTGGAGGTGAAATTTGAACTAGGCGATTAGATGATTCAATTAGGTGTTTAAATGATTTAGAAATGGTCATGGAAGTTAAACGAAGGTGTACAGTGAGTTAAAAAGACAAGATTAAAGCTCTGGCGAGCTCAAGGAGCTCGCCAGAGTCGAAGGAGAAGAAACTTAAATTCTAAAATTACTCTAATCTAACTACCTAAACTAGCTAACTAAGCTAGCCTACTCCTACTCCTACTACTAATCTACTGTTACCTGGATGAAGGGGTCAATAGGGTTCCGCCGAAGGTTCATAGTGGACGACAAAATCACAGGGTGGAAGAAAGATCTCCGGCAGGAGGATTTGAGGTGGAGTGGAGGATTCCTTTGGTCAGCGCCTGTGTCAGAGACGCGGAAGACCACAGCGGATCTCCTCGGCTGATCAGAATGGATGGAGGAAGTCAGAAAATGAAATGGAAAGTCGCCAGAGTTTTGGACGAATAGCCTATCGAAGTCGGCTATAGTGTTAGAAGAGGGAAGGGAGCCAACTTGAATGAAATCTGAGGTGTGAGGGGGTATTTATAGCATTTTGCGGCGAAGAGAATGGTGGGGTCTGGCCGAAGAAGGATCTTGAGGAGCTTAACCTCCATCGTCGTCTCAGACGACGGTGAGGTTGTCTCCCACTGAAAAATAGGATTTCCGATTAATCCAGACTGGTGGATGATGTGGAGGTGGTGAGCGCAAGCTGCAAGAGCTTGGACAAGGAAGGTTGATGTTGGTAGGGAGGTGATCATGCGGTGGCGTGACTCTCCGCCGCCAGCCGTTCATTCGGTTAAAGAAGAAGAACGAGGAAAGGGACTTATATGTAATAAATCTTAAGGACCTGTGTGAGAAATAAGGACCCGACTGTAATGAATATTAAGGACCAAAATGTAAACTCAGGTTTTGAAGGTTTATTTTAATTTAGATCTTTTTCAACTTTTTATATATGTTAGTAAATAAGGTAAATATTATGTTTTCACCTTGAATTTACATTTTTGACCTTTTTAGGTTAATTTATTAGATTAAGTAAAATCACTTAAGTTATTATATACTTAGGTATACAATAAGTTTAAGTTACTTATCTTATTAATTAAGGGAATGATTAATAGGATTTCGAGTCCAATTATTAACTAAATTATTAATAATGTTAATTGAATGATAAAATGTCATTTTTAACTTAGTTTAAGGTCCTTTGCTAAACATCCCTTATTCTATAATTAACCCTTATATGTTCATAACCTTAGCTAATTAACTAGGAAGACTAGTTAATTAGGGGTAATTAGAGATCATGATGAGTGTCTCATCAGTCCTCCTCGGGAGCATCAGACTCAGCTCACCTCAACTCGTTTTAGTAGAAGCCAACTTGCTTTAGCTTGGCTTAGCAACTACCAAAGAACTAGCAAGCTAAGCCAGCTAAAGTAGCTCCATGCCACCCTCTTTAGCTGCTGCCAGCTGCAGTTCAGCTCCAGAATTCTTCTGTTTAGCTCCTTCCCTCAACCCATAGCTCCAATTGCCTCCTCCTCTACTCTACTACTAGCTAAGCTAGCTAAGCTAGCTGAGCTTAGCTAAGTCCACCTCCATTGAACCAAAAACCTAACCCTAACTCCACCTACGTAACCTTCTAATAAGTCCGATATATTGGACATTTATTTGACTTAAGTACATATGGAATACATTTCCTTATAGTTTAATGTCCTAAGCTAAGTAGTAATTAATCTTAGTTAATGAATATTTTTGTATCCACTTTGCATTCTAATACATACATTTATACTTCTTATTTGATATGTGCATGCAAAAAATAAAAGTATAATAGGTGGCTGGACATAATTAGTATTTGAAGAAGGATATGCCCATAATTGTCCACCTCCTTCCACTACTCCCTCTACCAGGATTCAAATCAAGCAGTTGTGCATACGAAGGGCGAGGCGGGCGTTGTGGATCTGGAACTTTATCTCTTCGGGGGTTTGAGGCATGAGGCTCCCATCCTTTCCACCGGAAGGAGGCTCGCACTGTGGAACCAGCGAGCACTGTGGACCGATGCTCTCCTTGCCTATCCTCCACTAACCTTGACACGGTGGTGCTCAGTGACAGAGAGCACCACCACCACTAGCCATTCTCCCAACGTCCTTCCCATCACCAATGCCATAGGCACAGCCATCACTTTCCTCCTCTCCCAAACCCACGCACAAACAGAGAACACCACCACCATCCATCATTTCCTCCCTCATGCACCCAAAACCCACAACCACGTGCCCGCATCTATCTGCATGCACATCCAGCCCCCGCACACACCTAGCCCACGTGTGCGTGTAACCACCACATAGGCCAGTTGAGTCCTTCTCCTCTTTCAACTCAAAGCATGGTGGTAGCCGCATTGTTCATCTTTCTTCTTCGAAAGAACCCACCGCCAGCCATCCATGCCCACGTGCAGCCACTGCCACAAATCGCCATTCTCCTAGCCGCGATCTCAGTTAAGCTCGCCTTGACTTCACGAGAGACCACACCTTCAAAGCTGACCACGACAACCTCCATCGACTTGTGGAGGAACCCACCACTGGTGGTAGACAACCTGCCACCTGGCGACCTCCGACCACCTCTGATGACACCACCACCACCATTGGAACACTCTCGGCGACCTCGACCTCCTTCGAGCACGGCACGGCGATCCGTCCCTCCTCTTCCTCGCACGCACAAGGGATTCAAATGCCCTGTTTTGCTACATTGAAACTCATACTAAAATTTACATTTTGTGACATTGGTGTGGAAGGATTTAAGGATTTATTATTTTATTAAGTTGAAATTGCGTGCATCCTCTCATGTTCACTTTTATTTCCTCATGCACTCATACTCTTTAGATTTCATGATCTCTTCCATGCGTGCATGACATAACTTCAGGAAATATTCTTTGAAATAATATTTTCATGATTTTATTAGGCTTAAACCTCCCTGTGGATACTGTGTCTTTTCTGTTGTTTAAATTAGTATCTATTTTAATCTTTGATTGAGATATTTCCACCACATAAATTACAGTGATAAATCATTCTATTGCTAATTTAATCAAGTAAAATTACCTTTATCAAATGGCACCATTGCCGGCGAGGCAACAGATGCAATAATTTTACCTAATTTTTATTTCTGATTATTTCTCATTGCACAGTGATCTGACCAGTTGTTATCTTTTTTGTTCGAGGAATCTATGGAGGTAACAGGCACAGCTGGGAGACGACGCCGACCTTGAGCGACACCCACATGCAGGGAAGACACAGGAGACTTGGATCCCACTTCCTTAGGGGATTCTCCTTTGTCACAAGTTTTATTCCTGTTTTCTCACTCTTGTAGTAATTGGGGCTGATTTTTGGGGGTTTGTCCCCACATTCTTTAGAGGCTAGGGGCTATATTTTTGCTACTCGTGTGATTCACTTTTCTACATGTTTGCCTCTGAAACAAATGCAATAAAATACTGAGCTGCCTATTAGGAGTTGCATGCCCCTAGGAGTGTGCATTTAAGAGTGATTGAGCAGTACATTAGATCTCATTATTGCATTGCGAGCATAGTTGCACGAAGATTGCTGGAGGCAAGTGCACCTTTCTAACTTTTTGCATCCAGCACCTATTCACGCATTTGCATTAGGGTTAAAATTCATGACCACAAAACTGAGTGAAATTACTTAATCCAGTGGTCGCCTAACTGCAATTGGGACTGATAATCAGATTTGACCTTAAAATCAAATCACACTTGATCTGATTCAAAGGGACTTGTTTGCATTTTCAAACTAAAAATAATTTGCGGTGTGATGCACACGTCTAGCACTGAGCACACACACTAGGCATTGCACTAAGGCTCGATCCCTTAAGACTATAGGCACCGATCTCTTTATCGGTGCAGACCCTCCTATCGTGCTTTGTGGTGGTGGTACTATCTTTTGACCAAGTGTTTAGATACTTCACAGACGGGGACACCCCTTAAAGGAACAAAAGGGTAGTTAAGAGGCACCGCTTACGCATCACCTCAAAAGAAGGGTTCGCCCTACTTGCATCCCTTTGTTCGTCCTTGGAGTAACTTCTCACTTGATCACCTGGGAGTATCATCTAGGCAAAGTATAGGTCTTAGGCCACTCTAAGGTTGAATTAGGTCATGTAATTGTAGTGAATAACTTGTTTGCCCATCTATATCAATAAATTCTACCTCTGCAACAAAGAAGGTTAAGATCTTAAGTCATCACCCCTCTTATACCACTTATGTGGGAATGAAGGGATAAGCCTTGACCTTTTGACCTATCTTTCGAGTGGAGGATTCACTTAATCAATCAATAATAACTTGAATTGTGATTGATATTGTATGATTGGTAGATGGTCTCTTGAGGGTAGTCTAGTGTTTAATCCTAAGCCTGAGAGAATTCTTAGGAGAGCCCACCAAGGAGAGAAAAGAGAAGACATGGCTGATCAAGGAGCAAATCAACAAAGGAGCCTGAGAGACTATTTTATTCCAACCAACCAACCTGCTCAAGCACTGAGACGACCAGCAGGGGATAATCCATATGAGATCAAGAGAAGTACCATATTTTTGTTGCCCTCCTTTTATGGTACTACTAGGGAGGACACCTACTAGCATTTGGAGGAATTCACTGAGGCCTGTTCCATGGTGAAGCTCCAGGGCTATATTGAAGAAGCCCTGATGAGGACTCTATTTTCATTCTCCCTAAAGGATAAGGCCAAGCACTGGTATCATACCCTCAATGAAAGGGTAAATGATTGGGCCACTCTTAAGGGAGAATTCTTGAAAAAGTATTTTCCTATGAGTACGACCAATTGTTACAGAAGAGAGATTTTGGGTTTTTCTCAATAGGAAGGGGATTAATTTCATGAGACTTGGGAGAGCTTTAATGACCTTCTTAGGTTGTGGCCCCACCATCAGGTGCCAAGATGGCAGTTGGTCGAAAGGTTTTAGAGCAGATTATCTGAAAGGCATAGGCAAACCATCGATGTAGCGTGTGCAGGAACCTTCATGACCAAAACTGAGGATGAAGCCTGGGCATTATTTGAAACATTAAGTTACAACTCCACACATTTGCCATCTGCCTATCAAGAAATAAAACCATCAATCTTGTAGAGGAAGATAAAGGCCCATGAAGCTGGGGCTACTCAAGATTTAGCTTATCAGATTCAATTATTGAATAAAAACATTGATTGGCTTTTAGCAAACCCTGGCATAAACCTGCAAGCAACCTCTATCTTTCAGGTTCAAGTGAATGCTCCATTTGCCAAAGCACAACGCACACCACTATGGAGTGACATAAGGCAAATCAATTCCCTAAGTTGATTCAGGCCGACTTGAATGCTGCCCAAGGTTTCCGCCCATCTCCTTGCAATAACCCTTATTCCAACACCTATAATCCGGGGTGGGGAACCATCCAAACTTCTCTTGGAAGCAAGGTGATGCTTCTAACTCAAGGAATACAAGACCCCTACCTCCCCAACCCATATACGAACCATCCTATGAAAACCCTCCTCAGAAAATTCCCTCTGAGATGGATTAACTTAAAGCCATGATGAAAGCGATGCAAGAGCATCAGAATATGGTCATCCAATCTCAGAATAAGATGATTACTGATATGCAATCCCACATTGGTCATCTTACTAAGGTAGTTAGGAAATGTGATCTAGGGAAGCTGCCTAGCTCTTCTGAGGAGAACCCAAGCGGCAAGGGGGTCATATTCAGGGAGCACGCCCAAGCTGTGATCGTGCTGAGGAGTGGAAAGAAAATTGACAATCCTTATAACACACTTACAATTATGTCCCAGAATTCCCCTCCTACACCCGACCCAACTTCCATCTCCACCAAGGAAGAGCCACGTTGCTCTCCCTCGCTTGAAATCACTAACAATGAGGATGTCATCAATCCACCACCCCTCTCCCGCCATGACGACCCCTCCACCCAGAAGCTGAGGGTGCTTTATCCAGAGTGCCTATCTGCTCCTGGGGAATCTTCTTTTGGCTCGCTTGGAGCCAAGGATAGGACGGAGGAGATTATGGATACTTTTAGGCAAGTCTAGATCAACTTGCCTCTTTTGGAAGGTATCAAACAGATCCCATCCTATGCCAAGTTTCCAAAGGACCTGTGCATCTAGAAGCGCCGATCTAGGAGACAAGTCCAAGCAGAAATCATCCTACCTAACCATGTTAGCTTGGTTCTCCAACATGGAACACCCCCCAAAATGAAAGACCCAGTGGCCCTGTATATTTCAGTGGTTATAGGTAACCAACTCATTAACGAGGCTCTGCTCAATCCGGGGGCGGGGTTGAACATTTTACCGAGCTTTGTCTACGACCTTTTAGGAGTAGGTGAGTTAAAACCTAGTCTAGTCATCCTCCAGGATGCAGACAGATCACTTAAGACACCTCGAGGATTACTGGAAGATGTCCTGGTGAGAGTGGAGGACTTCTTCTTCCCTGTTGACTTCCTTGTGCTAGATACTAACCCTTCTAATAAGCCCACCAGGCCATCCATTATTTTGGGATGCCCCTTCTTAGCCACAGCCAATGCCCCTATCAATTGTAGATCAGGGGCTCTTAAAATGGACTTTGGGAACAAGAAGATCCGATTGAATGTTTTTGATGCCTATAAGCAATCCGAATTTGAAGATTGTTCTCAGATTGAGGTTGTTGATGAAATAATTGAAACTACTTCAGCACTCTTATGTAGAGATCCCCTTCAAAAGGTCATATCTAAGGACCATCCTCTAACTTTGAAGAAACTAAAGGGGAAATACTCTAATTAGAAGAGTTGTTGGGGATACACACGGAGTCTCTATCCCCACCCTGGACTGTGAAGGTAGACTCGCTACCTGAGGCGAGGAGGTATCAACTTAAACCCTCAATCCAAAAGGCTCTTGAGTTGCAACTGAAACCCCTCTTGAGCACATTGAAGTATGCTTTCCTTGGCCTTAATGACACGCTCCCCGTTATTATCTCATCTGCATTATCTGAATCGCAAGAGGGAGCTTTACTTGCCTGTTTACAAAGGCACAAGGGAGCAATTGCTTGGTCAATTGCTAATATCAAGGGTGTCAATCCCTCCCTTTCATTCATCATATATACACAAACGGTCTGTGAAACCTTTCCAAGACATGTAGAGAAGGCTCAACCGCAATATGCAGGAGGTTGTTAAAAAGGAGATTCTGAAATGGCTGGATGCAGGGATTATCTATCCCATTTCAGATAGTAAATGGGTCAGTCCTATTCATTTGGTGCCTAAGAAGGCAGGAATCACTATGGAAGAGAACGAACAAGTTGAGTTGGTTACCACTAGACCCTCAACTGGCTGGAGGGTCTGCATTGATTACTATCGTTTGAACACAGCTACCCAATAAGATCATTTCCCCTTACCATTTATTGATTAGATTTTGGAATGACTGGCGGGGAACAAGTACTTCTGTTTTCTTAATGGGTACTCAGGGTATAATCAGATAGCCATTCTTCTTGACGATCAGGAGCATACCACCTTCATGAGTCTGTATGGCACATTTGCATTCTGCCAAATGCCATTCGGGTTATGTAATGCTCTTGCCACTTTGCAACAATGTATGATGGCTATCTTTTCTGATATGATCGACGAGTTTGTTGAAATTTTCATGGATGACTTCTCCATTTACGGCTCATCATTTGACTTATTCCTTTCTCACCTTGATAAAGTCTTAACTCGTTGTGAAGAGGCAAAGTTGGGGCTTAGTAGGGAGAAAAGCCAATTTATGTTCCAGCAAGGCCTTGTGTTAGGGCATGTAGTTTCTGAGAGTAGATTAGAGGTGGACATCGCAAAAATTGATTCCATCTCTAGGCTTCCATCGCCCGCCAATGTTCGTCAGGTTAGATCTTCCTTTGGCCATGCTGGATTTTATAGGCACTTCATTAGAGATTTCAGTAAAATCTCTAAGCCACTCTATGACCTGTTAGTGAAGGATGTCTCCTTCGATTTTGATGATAGATGTGGCGAGGCTTTTCGAGTCTTAAAGATGCCCTTATTACCGCACCACTTCTCCAAGCACCAAATTGGACCCTCCCGTTTGAGCTAATGTGCGATGCTTCTGATTTTGCAGTGAGAGCGGTCTTAGGTCAAAGGGTTGATGGCAAACCTCATATGTTGCATTATGCCAGCAAGACCCTTATGGATCCTCAGCAAAACTACACAGTCACTAAAAAAACTTGCTGTAGTATTTGCTTTGGAAATGTTTCGTTCTTATCTTTTGGGATCCAAGGTTGTGGTGTTCACTAATCATTCTGCCTTAAAGCATCTTCTTGCTAAAAAGGATACCAAACCTCACCTAATTCATTGGATTCTGCTACTCCAGGTGTTTGACATGGAAATTAAAGATAAGAAAGGAGTTGAGAATGTGGTAGCAGATCATCTATCTAGGATCCCTATTGAGGCATCAAACCCTGCTTGTAGTATTCAAGAGACTTTCCCTGATGAGTCTCTGATGGCTGTGGAGGCCAAAACTCCTTGGTTCGCTGACATAGTGAACTATCTGGTCACGGGCATTACCCCTAGTACTTGGGACAAGCAGAAGCGAGACAAGTTTCTTGATGATGGTAAATATTATCTCTGGGAGTAACCTAAGCTTTGTAAAATAGGCCCTGACCAGCTTTTCTGTCGTTGCGTCCCTGACGAAGAGCAAAGAAGTGTTCTGAATTTTTGCCATGACCACCACTGTGGGGTACATTTTAGTGGGATAAAGACTACCCATAAGGTTCTTCAGTCTGACTTTTGGTGGCCCACATTATTCCGAGATGCACATACATATGTGGGTGCATGTCTACATTGCCAGCAGACGGGAATAATCAGAAAAAGGGATGAGATGCCCCAGCAACCTATCCTCCCTGTTTAGATCTTTGATATTTGGGGTATCGATTTCATGGGTCCCTTTCATGTGTCCTTTGGATATGAGCACATCCTTGTGGCTGTGGACTATGTATCGAAATGGATAGAAGCCATACCCACGTGATCCAATGACCATTCTATGGTCCTGGGTTTTGTTAAGGCTAATATCATTTCTCAGTATGGGTGTCCAAGGATGATCATAAGTGATGGAGGACCTCACTTTAAGAATGTACACTTCACAAGACTACTCCAAAATTTGGGAGTTAACCACATGATAGTCACACCTTACCAACCCCAAATGAGTGGACAAGTTGAATGTCTAATAGGGAGATTAAACAAATTTTAGGAAAAACTGTCAGGCCCGACCGTAAGGATTGGCCTAAAAAACTAAATGATGCACTTTGGGCTTACAGAACTGCATATAAGACTCCCTTGGGCATGTCTCCTTTCCGTCCTATCTACGGAAATGCATGCCATCTTCCCATTGAATTCCAACATAACACCTATTGGGCTACTAAAAACATTAACTTGAATTTGGATAAAGCGGGAAAGGCACGCATGTTAGAGATAAGTGAGCTTGACGAGCTTCGTAATGAAGCCTATGAAACTTCTCAAGCTTACAAGCAACGTACAAGGGTCTTTCATTATAAGCACATCATTAGAATGACTTTTAAACCCAACCAGTGGGTCTGGGTTTTCAATTCCAAACTTAAATTATTTCAAGGAAAGCTCAAGTACCGTTGGGATGGGCCGTACATTGTTATCAATACTTTCCCTCATGGTGCTATAGAAATTCAGAACCCCACTTCTGGTGCGAGCTTTGAAGTAAATGGCCAGTGACTTAAACCTTATATTACTCTTTCAGATGGCCAGGTTTTGGATGCACTTCGGCTTGAGGAGCCTTAGCTCCTCCCACTCTCCTCCTCAGGTGATATTCTTCTGTGTCTGCATTTTTCCAATGAGGACATTGTCAATCTTATGCATGGGGGGTATAACCTGAGGATGTTTATAGCATTTATAAATATATGCATACATTTAGGGTAGTGATTTATAAAAAAAAAAAGAAATCTTTTATTTTCTTCAGCTGAATTGGTTAGTCCCTAGTAGAAAATTTATCAAGGAGGTGTCATTAAAGAGTTTCGTTTTAAATTGTTTCTTAAGTTTAGAATCCAGTACAGTTACATTCACTTGCACATAGACTAGGTAATGGATCTTTGTAGAAAACCAATAACCATTTTTAGTCTATTGAACCCTTGGACAATTAATAGGGAGTCAAGCATACTATCTTCTATTATATCCACCTCATATTTGTAAGAAGAAAGTAGAGAGATTACTGGTGCGCTAAGTTTAATGCAAGGACTCTTAAGTTTTGGACAATTAGATAAGGATACCTCAGAGTTAAACATAGTGTTTGCTTTCTGTTACTATGTGCGTACATTGTGTGAATTCTTGAGTCACCAAATAAGGCAGATACATAGAAATTGAGTCTTAATAAAACTATGACTATGGTGGATGGTTACGACTATCCTTCATAGAGTCCTCGACTGAAGGAGGGTAATAGTATCAAAGGTCAAAAATACGCTTGTCCTATCCTTTCCTTCCCAGTTTCGAGAGTAGGCACTTCCACCAAATAAGCTACACAATATCCTCTTGACCACCATCATTACTAATAATGCCTCATAAATAAAAGTCTGCATCGTGTTATGTTGATTTATGAAAAAAATATAGAAAGAAAGAAAGAGAGAAATATTTATATTAAAAAAAGGGAGAGAAAAAAAGAAAATAGTTCAAGTTTATAGTTTTCTCTTCATATCATTTTTTTCATTATATGTCAATGTTTTTGAGGCAACAATAAAAACACCCATTGCAATCCAACAAATATGACTCTTACCTATTTTTTAGTATTTCTGATCGCCTGAATACTTGCTAAGGTCCTCTAACTTAGTTGTAGAGTTATTAGGACTTTAATTGAAGTGTGAATGCCATGTGAGGCCACTGAATAGTGAGTATATTTACAAAATCTGGTGAGATTGGTGAATCTCAGAAAGAAAAGAAGGAAAAGAGTGAGCACAAAGGAACATCAAGAGAGCACAGTTGTTTAGCCTATCTTTGAGTTGACTTGTTTGATAGTCTAGAGATTTAGAGTTTGTAGTACTAGATTACGTGTAGCACCAAATTAGTGTGTGCCACCAAATACAAATCCATTCAACTCGATATCTCCTACGTAAGCCAAAAAGTCGGGGTCAAATTACAGAATATATTCTACTTAATCCCTGAGGGAAGTAGTTGCCTATCCCGATAGAAATACCTACCAAGAGATAAGTACGAACTGCAAATGTAAGTTGGTTATTTTCACTTGGATCCATTACCAAGGCTATTATTATTATTACTTCACATTTGTCTGGATCACTAAATTTTTGGAATAAAGAAAGAAGAATTCTCTTGATTACTTCCATTATTTGCACTTTTGCTCGGGACTAGCAAAACTTAGGCATGGGGGCATTTGATAAGTCCAATTTATTAGACATTTATTTGGCTTAAGTACATATGGAATACATTTCCTTATAATTTAATGACCTAAGCTAAGAAGCAATTAATCTTAGCTTATGAATATTTTTGTATCTGCTTTGCATTCTTATACATACATTTATACTTCTTATTTGATATGAGCATGCGGAAAATAAAAGTATAATAGGTGGCTGGATATAGTTAGGATTTGAAGAAGGATATGCCCATAATTGTCCACTTCCCACCGCCGCTCCCTCTGCCAGCATTCAAATCCAGCAGTTGCGCATGCGATGGGTGAGATGAGCGGTGTGGATCTGGAACTTTATCTCTTTGAGGGTTTGAGGCATGAGACTCCCATCCTCTCCACCGGAAGGAGGCACTCATCGTGGAACTAGCGAGCACTGTGGACCGACGCTCTCCTTACCTATCCTCCACTCACCTTGACGCAGTGCTGCTCAATGACAGAGAGCACCACCACAACCAGTCGTTCTCCCAACGTCCTTCCCATCACCAACGCCATCGCCACAGCCATCACTTCCCTCTTCTCTCCCGAACCTATGCACAAACAAAGAACACCACCACCATCCAACGCTTCCTCCCCCTGCACCCAAAACCCACAACCACGCACCCGCATCGCTCCGCATGCACATCCAGCCTGCGAGCACACCCAGCCCACGTGTGCGTGCAACCACCATAGAGGCCATCCAGCTCCTTCTCCTCCTTCAACTCAAAGCATGGTGGTAGTCGCACTATTCAGTTTTCTTCTCCAAAAGAACCCACCGCTGGCCGTCCATGCCCACGTGCAGCCACCGCCACTGACCGCTGTTCTCCTTGCTATGATCTCCGTTAGGCTCACCTAGACCTCACGAGCATGACCACGCCTTCAAAGCCGACGATGACAACCTCCGTCAACTCGCGGAGGAACCCATTGCCGATAGTGGACAACCCGACGCCCGATGACCTTCGACCACCTCTGACGACGCCACCACTGCCATTGGAACCCTCTCGACGACCTCGACCTCCTCCGAGCATGGCATGGCCATCTGTCCCTCCTCTTCCTCGCATGCACAAGGGATTCAAATGCCCAGTTTTGTTACAGTGAAACTCGTATTAAAATTTACATTTTGTGCCATTGGTGTGGAAGGATTTAAGGATTTATTATTTTATTAAGTTGAAATTGTGTTAATATCCTCTCATGTTCACTTTTATTCCCTCATGCACTCACACTCTTTAGATTTCATGATCTATTCCATGTGTGCATGACATAACTTTAGGAAATAATCTTTGAAATAATATTTTCATGATTTTATTAGGCTTAAACCTCCCTGTGGATACAACATCTTTTGTGTGGTTTAAATTGGTATCTATTTTAATCTTTGATTAAGAGATTTGCACCACATAAATTACAACGATAAATCATTCTATTGCTAATTTAATCAAGCAAATTTCTCTATATCACCTTCCATTCCAAGTCAACCTAAGCTCCACATAAACTAATCCTACTTCCACCTCCCCTTGCGCCAACCTAGCCTACCCACTACCTCCAAAAGACACCAACAAGGTGGTGCCAAAACCGCCATAACAACCTCCAAGTTGGCACCACCTTTTCCCTCCAAAATTCCCTTCATCTCCACCATACAGCACTCCTTAAAATCATCTCCACCATCCTCCTAGGACCTACTTCTAGAAACTCCAAGTTGGCACCAATTTGGTGGTGTCTCTCCACCACCAAGAGCCACCAACACCACCATAACTACCACCCTACAAACCCCTTAGGTTGGCGCCAACAACCTCCACCCTTAGATCACCTAGGTACCTCCCAAATTCCATCCTAACCCTCCATCTATAATCCACTCCGACCGCCACCTTCCCTTCCTATAAATACACCATTAACCACCCACATTTCATCATCCTCCATTAGTGTAAATTCTACCCTATACCCACTTGAACCTACGGCCAAGGAAGGAGAAGAAAGGAAGAAGATTAAGGGGGCATCCTACCCGCCCCCTTGGTGCCTTCTTCCCCCCTCTCTCTTCTTTCTTATGACATGCCAAGGAGGTGACTCTCTTCATATTGGAGGATGGCCAGGCATTGGAGGAGATATGGGCGGTGCACGTGCACCATTGGAGAGCATAGGGCATGCCCCTTTTGTGGGCTTGTCTTGGAGGACTTCACCTTAAAGCAGCTTTACAAGGAAGGAGTTGGAGGACTTCTTTTGAAGCCTAGGAGCTACTAGGCTTGGAACAATAAGCCCCTATCTCTTCACCATCGTCATCACTAGGAGGACTAGTGTTTTTACTTTTTTTATTTTTGATTTCTAGTAGTAGAGCCATTCCTCTACTAGGGTTTTGTAAAACATTTTGGTCCTCTAGTAAAGTTGCCTTTTTCTTAGTTGTTTTTCACACAATTTTACTTTAACCTTTATGTAATCACCCCCTCTCTCTAATTTCTCTAGGTTTCCACCTACCTAGGGTGAGCTTAGAGGAAGGAATTACTTGTCAGTTAGATTTTAGTTTAGTAATTTTTGGTGTTACTCATCTTCCCACCATCAAATCTCCATTTCTTTAGTTATTTCTAACTATAAAAATTGCATATTTAAAAACACCAAAAAGAAAGTTGCTTTGCATTTTGAAGCAAGAGATTCGATTTTGCAACATATTACCTCCTTGGATGACCCTAGATACTCCCCTATCTAGGTTTATAAATTTAAAAGTGAATCCATTTTTGTGCGTTGCAGTGACCTAAAACATTAATTTTACAAACCACGCAAAAATGCGATGAGTACACTACCCTAAGACCTTACTAAGAACCTAATTAGGTTCTCACTAAACATAATTGACTTGGATCTAAGTCAATCACACTTCACCTAGTCAATTGGACTCATAAAGTCCAATTAAGCTCAAACCTCAACAACACAAGTCTAATTGTACTTAGTGAGAGTCCAATTGACTCAAGCCTGACCTAATGGGAACTTTTTCTCCCAATTACACACACATCCACTCAATTAAACATAGGATAAGTTTAGTTGCACTTATCACTTTAGTATTAGGGTTTATAACCCCATTTCTAGAAACCTACCAAAACCCAATCACCTAAACCTATAGGACTCGACCTAAACCACCTTGGCACACCCACACACTCATGCACAGTCATCATGAGCCATAACTATTTTTAATTAGCCAGGATTAATTAACAAATGCTCTCACATAGTCACTTGAGAGCCATAACTCACTGAATATCCATTATGAGAAGATTTCATTAAAACAAGGATAATTATGAAGCTTTAACAACATATTAAGAATGCAGAGTAATCATGGGGTTTCCCAAGGATTAATCTAAGGTTTAATAAGCATTAAAGTCTAAGAAGAGGGTCCACACAGACAGAAATGGGTTTTCACGTACTTAGAGAACTAATTCATAACCCAAAACCCTAATCTCGGACCTTCCTAAATAACAGAGGTTTTCATCAAGATAAAATCCATCTAAACCTTCTAAAAATCATACACAAATATTCCATGAGGTTTGGTACCTTGCTTTGACCATTGGAACCCATTTTGACCTTAAATAGAGTTTCAGATTGAAAGTTGCCCTAATTGTGGTTTCTACGCTAAGTTTCCAGTCAGACTTGGTCAAAACTGAAATCCAACTTCACCATCAGATTCCTTGTGTTCAAATTAGGTTTGTACCAAGATTTGGGCCTAATCAGAGATCATCTCAACCTAGTTTGCATTTTGGTCCAATTTGACTCTTTTTCTCTCAAACACCTCCTAACTTTTGAAATCATTGCAATTAGCCCCTCAACTTTGTCATCTCCTTCACAAATAGCCCCTGCTACCATTGAGGTCAAACCCGACCTCCATGCAAGCTTTAACCACCATGAATCATATTCAAATCATCATCAAATCCCACCAAAATTGGTCGGATTGATGTTTACACCACGACGAATCAATCAAGACAGATTGTGGCTCCTAACTTGCCCTAAGGAGGTTGTACGAATGCATGAATTTTGTGGGTTCCTCTTGAATCTTAAGCAAACCAATCAACCTTGTTTCCTATTCTAGAGCTCGATATGAGCTCTATATAAGCTCTAGCAACACAACCACTCCAAATTAGCTTTGTTTGGATGCACTTCTTTGCCAAAAACTCTTCCCTCCTATCTCCTCCGACCAGCTCCCATGACTCCTTCCACGACATCCTCACCAGCTGCCACATACCATAGGTAGCAGGATTGTCTTCCTCACCATCCTCCGCTTCTCCCAACAATGGCAGAAGTCCCTTAAACCCTCTTCTTCCTCACCGTTCCATCACCGGAGAGTTCCTCTTCCACGGCGCTAGACAATCACAGTCGATGCCTTCCTTCCCCTTTCATCGAGTAGATTAGGTCTTAACCTCTTCCTCTTCTCATCCTTAATCTCCTTATCTCTTTAAACTCTTATTTCTACTATCGTTCACCTCTCTCCCTTTCCATCTTCCCCTGCTCTAGCTAAGCTCCAGCGATGCCTCCCTGATGCCACACACCACCAAACATCGTCGCTCCACCTCCAAAAGCTCTGCCTCACCTCACACCACAAAACCCCTCATCTAATTCCTCGATTCACCTGCTCGAAAACCCCACTGGACATGACCTCCATCGCACTCCGTCCGTGACCTCACCCGACCTCCACACACACGCTCACGCCATGCAAACACGACCACCACCTTCACCATCACTTGGTGATCCATTTGAGCGCATTTGCTGTTGCCACAAGGTTTTCCATTGTGTTTCAGGTCCTCATCAGAGTTCACTGCCACAGCCGTCACCTCTGCCCTTATTCGCAAAACTTTGACGAGCTCAAGGCTTAACTCCACCCTCCAAGTGTTGCGGTTTAGCTTTAGGGCATTTCCCAGGCCCTCAATTGGAGACCACATCTGTGACTTCAATCTCAATTAGAGGCCTTTCCTCCTACAGCTAATATGCAAAAGAACAGTGAGCTATAGTGCCACATCATGGGGATGTAGACTCAACACAATGCTTAAGTTGATTTTGTGAATTGAGCTTCCTACCCAGTAACATGAAGGGTGGGGTCCCTCACCCCCACACACTCATGCATACCTAATTACCCACCTACTCACTCCTCACCTATGACCCACGCCTGCAGGCCTGGACATTATTCTAGACCCATTTAGCCGACTGGTTACCCAGTTATACCCGGGTCTTAAGAGAAAAGGAGGAAGGGAATTGTGAGGAGTGAGGAGGGTTTTACTGTGTGCTCCTCTGCCTTGTGATGTAGAGAAGAAGAGAGCACTCCATACTTAGCCTCTAAGGAAAGGCTATGCTCTGTGCGTGAGAAGGCATTAAAGGCCTTAAAGAAAGAAGGGTTGTGCCTAGTGAAGAAGAATGGAAAAAAGAAGAAGAAAGGCTTCTGAAGAGCCTTATGGTTGTTGACACTTATGATGTCTAATGGTATATGCCTGCAGACTAATCTGAGTTGATTACGGTTACTGTTGAATGATTTAAGTACTATAGTTTACAATTGAATTCCGATTGGAATAATTGAGTAATTGAATGCATGTTTAATTAAAGAGGATAAGTGGTGATTCAAATCAGCATTGTTTTCATTCTCTTTCCTTTTTGTTCCATCATACATTGGTTCTTATTGAATACATTTTTAAGTAAATAATTCATTGAATATCTTCTAGTGCATCTGTTTATTATGCTCATTCATTTAAATTCAAGATCAATGTTGTGAATTCCATTATTTGCTTCATGTGATCGACCTTAGACTCCACTTTAGAATCTGAGTTATAAATTTAAATGATTTGAGAAATTTTGTCTTATACTACAATGCATCTCTTAAACAACGATGAATTTGCCCCAAACATTTTGGTGCTGTTGCCAGGGAGCAACGTGCAATTCACACATTAGTCTTATCTTTATATTTATTTGAGCACTAACTTGCTCTATCTGCTTTGCTTGTGATTTTGCAAGGTACATCACGAAGAGATCTTTCGCATAAAATCAACCACTCTAGGGGCAAGTAAACTCTTTCTTCTTCCCAAATCAATCTTCTAATATTTTGGAGGAAAGGAAAGGAAACAAAATTAATTAAGATGCACCTGCCTTAATTTCTAGTAATCATCATTTTAAAGGAAAGTTTTCAGATTTGTGAATTCAAAACCAATATATGATTGAAGATTGAGACGATTCTATTTAGAGATCCCAACCCAAATTGCCTGTACTTACTAGGGATTTATGCTTAATTTTAAACATCTTGGACTATGCACTTCTTGTTTGAGTCCAAGGTGTATATTTTGAGATCAAATTGGACTTGAAATAGAACCAATTAGAGTTTCTACTCCAGGGTTTTGAAGTGTTAGTTTCACACTTGCCTGAATTAAAGGAAATTGACCCTCCTGCATTTGTGTGCTACCCAAACCCTTGCTTGAAAAGATCTAATCAGAAGAACCCTAAAATTAGGCTCTAAATTCACTTGAACCCTAAAACATTAGACCTAATAACCTGAGAGTCAATTCAGGGTGATCTTTGGGTCTTGACCTAGATTTCATTCTCCATCTTTTAGGGTAGGTCAGGTGAAGTTGGTCTACTTTGTGGGCCAATCAACCTCCAAATTAGATCACAAATTGAATTAATTTCTAATCAAGTGAAATCCAAGACACAAACTAGGATAAAATTTGTAGACTTAAGGTCTCAATTCACATTCTAGTCTACTTGGATCTACAGTGACAAGGAAGGTCCGATGGGGGAAACTCTGTAACCCGTGGGGACACTCTACCGTGTAGGGGTCTTTGTGGGGCTCTCCCTTCCTAGTTGCCTAGGTACTTCTCAGCTATGTGGGTTTTTGATTCAGAGGTATCATCTGCCTCGAAACAAACCTTAGTCAACCAAAAATCTTTGGGTGCCTTGATTGGGTCCAATTCATATCCAGCCCCTCATTTATTCTTTAGAGCACATACACAAGGAAGGTCCCTAGGTTGTTTAACCTAGAGGCCTCATTAGAATTGTTCTTGTTGGGGATTTCTGATATGATCCAATCACTCCAATCTAAACTTGAGTTTGATTCTACATCTTTATTCACTCACCTGATTTGAAAATTCAACATGACAATGTAGGAAGAATTTGTAGGAAACCTAAATCCCAAATGAGTATGAAAGAAAAGAGGATCGAGGCTGCTACTAGATATCATGATGAATATTACAGAACCTCTAATCCATCGAGGCACATTCAGGATAATGTGACAGAAACAACAACCCTCATTATGAACATTGCAAGAATGATATTTGAACAAATGATACATGGTTCAACCCAGAATGAGGTTTTATCAAAATACAATGAATTATGGAGACTGCAAAATATTGGATGTATACAATGTCTATCAAATCCACAACTTTAGGAAAAGCACCAAGGTCTCATGAAGAAATGTGGGTGTATGCTAAATACGTTACACCATGACATTGATCAAAATTACCCATATCAACATTTAGAGATTGATGCGACACCTTGGAATAACATTAAGGATCAATATGATTTCCCAGAACCCAGGTTTGAGAAAAGAGGTTGTTGTGGACCCCTAACCCTAACGGAATCAGATTCAAACTTCATAATAATTGACATGCTTGATCTTAATGAGGGTAGGAAGGATTCAATTGCAGGTGTTCCCAATTCTGAACCAGCCTTAGAGGGGAGGGCCTTGAAGTTGGTCCATCTAGCTTAGATTTCCTAGACACCTGTGATGATAAGCCTAAATCAAAACTTCTCGAGAATGTAATTCCTAAACCTTATCCTCTTATGGTGATTCTCGAGAATGTTTCTGACATCCCAATAGAACCTAGTCCAGATTCTAGTGACCCAACTCCTATCTTTGACCTAGAATCCAGATCAAAACCTACTTGGGATGATTATGAGGCCCAATGTGGTGAGAACTAGATTATGGATCTGGACTATGATTATGGGCCTATGTTTTATGATTGCACCTCTCCAACCTCCTCAGAAATACACATTGATTTCTCAAAAGTTAAAATGATCTATGATATAGAAACAGAGGAGTTGGAAGAGTTGGGATTCGATTGGGTCTATCCTAGGAGCCAAGAACCAGAGCCTATGCCTAATAAGGACACCTTTGTGAACTCGGAATTTGAGATTAGGTTAGATCCAAGTTATGTTGTTGATTTTATGCATCATGATACCTCAAATTCTCATTTTATTGTCTCTTTGAGCTTCAAAGTATCTATTCTACTTTGTATCTACTGATTCACATCCATCAACCCAGCAGGATTGATTGGGTTCGAGCGGCATCATCAGCCTGTCGATCTGAACAAGCACCTGGTTTGACCAACAAGGCTACTGATCAAGGTACTTGTTCTACAAAACTCTTCTGATTTGAACACCCCTTCTCCTTGACCACCTTTGACTTGGCTGAAGGCATTGAATTTAGCGCTTAATGGTGCACGACCCATCATTCCAAAATCTTGAGACCCTTCTGATTATACTTTTGAGCTACACTCCTATTACACTTCTGAGTTCCACTTTAGGGCAACCAACTCCATTTTTGGTACTTATATCTAAGCTTGAAATCATCTATAACAATCATCCTAACCCATTCACCCACCCCTTGATCCTATTCTAAACTTTGAACCAAACTGACTTTGTACCTTCCTAGTTTACAATAAGGACATCGCAAAACTTAGTCATGGGGGCGTTAAAGTGTAAATAGATAGAAAATCAATTCTCTGAAGGGTTCTCACAAAAAAATATATATATTCAAAACAAATGATAAAAAAAAAAGAAAATGAATTGGAGAAAGGAGGGAATTTTGTGAACTGAATTGAAAATCTTTCTTGACGAGGAAAAGAGAGGAGATTCAAATGTCAAAAACAAGCAAAAAAAAGAAAATCAAAGCAAAAATGATAGTCATTAGCAAATGATGATGGAATATACTTAAGTTCTAGACCTAATCAAAAAGAAAAGAAAAATCAAGTCCTGAGATGACAAAGAGGAAAGGAGATTAGTATGAGTATTGATCTTAGGCCGCTTGGGCTTGTTTTAGGGCTTAAACATTCACGTATCCGTTAAGATCTGGATTAATCCTCAAGAGGTTGAGGAGAATGCGAAGCTAATGTATTAGGTCTAAGGCTTAGGGATTATTTGGCCCTGTTGCCTGCCCTTTAGTTTGCGAGACTTGGTAACCTAAGCACCCAAAATCACACACTTAGGATGGCTCAGTGCGCTTAATAAAGAAAAATCATGACAAAAGTGTTGTTCTATGAAAAGTCATCTCGAAGATATAGCTTAGGAGCGGCTCGATGACACAAGTTGATCGGATGAGTTCGTGGCACTGAGAGGTGGGAAATTCCCCTCGAAGATGCATAATAACATATAGTCTTCTCGGTGCTTTTCTCCTAGGATATTTAAATATCCTATCGGGGGCATGTAAACACCTTGTGCTGGTTTAGGTGCCATGGATGGGATTACCTCGAAATGTCTATTGCGCCTGAATTTAGCAAAGAACGCCATGGGTGACATTATCTGAAAGTGTCAAAAACTAGGGTTCTGGGGGTTGCCATGGGTGGTGCTATCCCGAAGCATCGAATTCCAGAGACTCTACGAGGATTGATGGTGGGAATAAGGAATCCGATACAGACCTTGTTTAGGGCTAATTCAAGGCTGGATCTAGGGAAATCTAAAAGGAACAAGAGTGAAAACTCTCCAAATAAAATTCCTTTTATCTCTCCCTTAAAAAAATGCACTGGCAAACTGAACCTAGACATGCTACATTCTATGCACAGGTGCTATAACCATCAGGTTCAACGAAACTCTAGGTAGTTTTTGTGAGCCTGAGAAACCTTCGCTGCAGAATCAGGCTGAAGCTGATTAGATCTAGATCTTGGTTGACACTTGAATACCTCTAGGCCTACAATTAGCATTCTGACCTAATTTCTAAAGAGTAGAATGAATCAGGAATCTGAACATCAAGGCATGGTCTAGAACTTTAGTTCTTTCCATAAGAATTTGCTAAGGGACTAGCAAAAGTTAGGCATGGAGGTATTGATGAGAACCTCATCATGAGCCATAATTAGCTCATTTTGACCTAATAAAGTGAATAAAAGCTCCTACATGACTTAGAAGAGGGCTTAATTGGAGGAATAAGTGTTCTAAGAAGAAAACATGAATAAAGGTTAAAACTGCAATTTTACCATTGCAGTACATAAACAGAATTTCTCAGAGACATAGCATAGGACAAATGGTCTAAATAAGATAAAAAGTGGGTTGAATCAATCAGAAATGGGTTCATGTGCAATCTAGGAAATAAATGATGTTTGGTAACCCTAAAATAGACCCGCTTAATTCAACAAAGTTCTAGTCAGGAAAAAAATCAAGTAAACCCTCTAAAAATCATGGAAAAATATCCCCTAGGGTTTAGAACATTCAAATTGGCCTCTGGAACCTAGTTTGACATAGATTAGGGTCTTAGCTCATCAATTGACCTAAATTGGGTTTTTATGCAAAATTTCCAATCAAACATGGTCAAACCTAAAATCCAACTTCACCATTGTATTCCTTAGGTCCAAATTAGGTTTTTACCAAAATTTGGACCTAAGGGAAGGTCATCTTGACCTACTTTGCAAAATAGTCCACCCAATTACATTCTGGCCCCTAACTTTTGAAAACCCTTGCTAAAACCCCCCCAACTTTTGTTGTCACTTTCTGCATTCCAGTCCCTCTTCCTACGCAACAGAAGACCCATACTCCGGCAAAGTCTCGAGGAGGATTTCTCCTCGCTTCCCCAGGGAGCTACTCTCAGATGTGAAATGGGGGTTCCCTAAGAAGTCCCCTACCGCCTGAGCAGCTCCCCATGCCCTGATTCGCACCATACCTCTCGTGCGAACGCTCGAGAGGTATGGGTGTTGTACCTATGGCGACCACCGGTGAGAGCTTTGCTCACCCTCCATGCATCTGACCCTCTGCTTGTGCCTCTAAAAGAAACCCCAGGACCAACCGCTTGAAGCAAGCTTGTCTTGGCGGAGAATCCCTCAAAACTTCCTCTCTTCCCTCTCCGGTAGGAATCCCACAAGCTCTGGTGACCACCCCTCCTCTTTCTCGTCGCTCTGCTACCATACCAGCAACAGAGTCTGCTTCGTCTCGTCCTCCTACGTCGCGCCGCACCAAGAGCACGCCTCCCTACCCACTTCCTCGTCGCCACTCTCTCCCTCTAGGTGCTTCTTCTCCGGTGACAGTCGATACGACTGCCCTCCTCTCCAGCCCCCTTCGTCCCTGCAAGTAGGTTATAATTACTCCCCATCTTCCCCTCTTTCTTTTCCCCACATTATTTCCTTCACACCAACCCTCGACTGTCCCTGACCACTATCACCTTCCTCGTCTCCGGCCACCCTCCGGCGAGTTGCCCCCGTCGATCTGCAGCTCCACACAACTCGCTGACCTTCCCAGAAGCTCCGCCTCATCACACTGAATGCCCTCCACCCCTCCACAGTCCCTCCGCACTCACTCAACACGCCACCGAACACACCCATCTTTCCGGCCAGAGGACGACCTAGGCACTTACGCCTAGGCCTCCCCGCGGCCTGCCACATAGCTCAACACCTTCGCCATGCCACGGCGAAGGTTCCCCAGTAGTTTGATTAGGCCGAGAGGCCGTATTCATGTCTGATAGGTTCTGATGCTCGATCGCCATTAAAGCCACCTTGAAGCAGCTTCTTCTGAGCTCCAGGCTTTAGAGCTCCATGCTTTCAGCTGCTGCGGATTGGGGAGACTCCTGCGAAGGCAACCAACCAGCAACCGACGAGAATCTAGGCTACAGCTGAGAAGATTGCGAAGAGGTCTTCCTGCGGGTGCACATGAGGAAAGGCGACAAGATAGTCCCACATCGGTAAGCCTCGCAGCGATTCAGTGGTTTAAATTATTTTTGTGAGTAAGCCTTATCGCCTCCGAATACACCTGGGGTGAGGTCCCACGCCCATCACACCAGCCTCATCCGCAGATTCACCTCGCGGATCTGGCGGGATCCGACCCGACACCACCGAGCACACCTCGCGCACCATATCACGCCAGTGCACCTGGTCCTTGGTATGAACCCGACCCAATAACCTGGCTCTGGGAGAGCTTCCTGTGTGCGATTTGCAGAGAGAGAGAGATGCGTGCAGGTAGAGGGAAGGGTTAGGTTTTGCTATGACTTGTGTGCAGGAACAGAGCACCAAAGGAGAAAGGCTAAGTACTTAGCCGTAGGAAGGAGAAGGAAGAAGCTCTGAAGAGAGGCTAAGTAGAGGAAAAGGCAAGGCAGAGAAGAAGCAGAAGAAGAGAGGCCATGCAGAAGAAAAGAGAAGGAAGGAAAAAGAGAACTCAGTTGAAGAAGGCTCGCCAAGGAAGAAGAAGATATTGCAGAAGAAAGTAGAAAAAGGCAAGGCAGAAGAAGATCAGAGGCACGCAACAGCAGAAGAAGAAGAGAAAGAACAGCAAAAGAAGAAAACTTTCATTTTAAGATGTCTGATACAGAAATCAGACGTCCAATTCTGTTCTTTTTAGCAATTCATTTTTGTAATTCTCTCATTGAACCAATTGTTTTCGCAAGTTTTTAAAAGTACTTAGATTGCTCCCTGTGTTCGAACTCGGATACTCCGATTTTTGAGTAATAAAATCTTTATTTATTTTGAACATTTTTTCGGCTATACTACAATGTGATAATCTTTAAAAACCAGATAAAACGTACGCAGAACATTTTTTGGTGCCGTTGCTGGGGAGCAACGAGCACTTCTAAAGCTTTTGATCATAACTTTTGATCCAATATTTGATCTAATTTATCTCTCTTTTATTGTGCTTATCTCAGGAAAAGTAGAGAAAAGAAAAGTAGCTGCACAACAAACACTCCAAGGAGCAGGTAATCTTCATTAGGCCTCACTTAACTCCCTCAAAGTCTGAAAAGGAACAAAAGAAGAATCAACTTAGGGCTACCTGTGTCATACTTAGTAATTCATCAAAGTTGCCTAATTTTTCATTTCAACACATTTTTAACTGCTCATCCAACTAAGGTAACTAGGGCTAAAACTTTCTTGATTGAGCCCTAGATACTAAATTTTGAGGCAACTAAATTGGACCAACTAGAGCCAACTCAAGGATTGAAAAGCTAGGGTTTTGAGAGACACACACCTTCTCTTAAAAAAAGAAGAAAAAAAGTTTTTCCAAAAAGAGGTGTGCCTAAACCTTGTTTGAAAAGATCTATACAAGAGGAACCCTAAGAAAATCAGGCTTTCAAATCCATTTGAACCTTAAAAGAAAGGACGCAAAAAGCTCTCAAAGGAACAAGAGGTGAAGTTGATCCCTTGGGTCAACCAACCTTAAAATTACGTCACTTTTTCACTCAAAATACCTAAAAAGTTCAAGTGGAACCTTAAGCACCTTGATCTTAAAGTAAAAAAGGTAGACTTAAGAGGTCAAGGTCCCCATTCTGGTCTACCTGGAACCGCAATGACAAGAGAGGTCATGTGGGGGAAACCCTGTAACCCGTGGGGATGCTCTACCATGTAGGGGTCTTCGCGGGACTCACCCTCTCTAGCTGCCCAGGTAATTCTCAGGTGGCCAATCTTTTGATCAAGGGGTCCATCTGCCCCGCACCTCTATAGTCACCCAACATTTTGGGTGCCTCGATTGGGTCCAGCACCTTCTAATCTCATCACATCCTTCGGTGCATGTTCGGTAGGAGGTCCTTAAGACCACCCCTAAGACCTCCTTTAGAAATTCACTCTCATCGAGGCTGGGCCTCGGTTCCCTTGTTTATGCAACCCCACCACATTAGTCCTTTCCTTTGATACTGAACCAAGTCTCCCTTCTTCCATCTTGGCACAACATGAGTTTACATCGAAGTTTTTGATTCTACATTTTGATTTCACCGCCTGATCCAAATATGCAGCCTAATTACTTAGCATCACCCTTCAAGAGACCTGAATCTCAAAGATCCATGAGAGATAGGATGATTGAGGAAACCATTGAGTTCTATGAAATCAAATATAAACCAATAGAAAACATTCAGGTTGATGTCCCAACAACTACAGCCTTCATCATAAACTGTGCCTAAACTCTATTAACAGAAGCCATAAAAGGATCAACCCGAGAAATACTCCTAACAGGATACATTGAGATAGAAAAATTACACAAATCTGAATACCTTCAATGCTTGACAAATCCTGTACATTGGGAACAAAACCAAGATTCTCTTAAAAAATGGGTAGAGATGATGAGGTTACTGGAACAAACTATCAACCAAAAATACCCGTATACACCAGAAATAGAGGATGAATCATCTTAGAACAGTACTAAAGATCAATCTGGTTTCCCAGACCTCGGGACTGAGGCACAGGGTGACTATAGATTCCCAACCCAGATAGAAGACAACATTAAATTAGGTTGGGAAGTTGTAGGAGAACACAATGCTGAGCCAACCCTAGACCATGAATCACCAAGCTTAGAATTCCAAGACTCCTGCAATAATAAGATTAGAACTGAACCTCTTGAGGGTATAAATTCTGCCCCTTATTTTGATAAGGTGACCTTCGAAGGTTATTCGGACTTTGATTCTAGTAATCCTACCCACATCCTAAACCTAGAATCTAGATCTGAAACTTATTGGGAAGATTATGAGGCCCCATATGAGAAAGATCAAATTTTTAAAGAATATGATTCCGGGCCTCTATTTGATGAATGTCCTTCTCCAACATCCTCAGGAAATCTGATTGATTTTCCAGAAGATATGCCAATTTACGATATAGAAACCGAGGAGTTGGATGAGTGGGGTTTCAATTGGGTCTCTCCTACCAACTTGGAACTTGAGCCTAGATAGAACACCTTTTTAAACTCAGAGTTGACATATAGGCTAGACACCAGCCAAGCTGCTGATTCCACATCAGATGATTTATGCTACGGTGGAATTCATGATTGTGAATCTCATTTAGAACTGAATCTTTGCAAACTCTCTGACAACTTCGAAGAGACTCCCCTTCCTAAACACACCGGGCCAATCTACGACCTCAGCCCACATGACTCATTCTCTGACTTTGACTCTGAGATCTCGCTTCCTGGGATCATGGAAGCAATTCTTTTTGATCCTCAGAAGCCAAAACCACAAAATGCCAAGAGTGATTGCAACCCAGAATTCAAATCTTTTCTCAAATTAGATTTTCTACATCCTATAGACACTCTTCAGGCATTTGATAACTACCTAAAGGACTCTCTACAAGAGACCACCTATCATTCGTTTCTAGAAGAGCCCTCATACATAATTCTCATTTAAGCCACCTCTTCCACACACACAGAACTGATCAAAACCTCTTCTCAACCCCGACCCGCAACCGGACTCAATTTCTATTCAGATTCACCTATCACTGAGCCAATTGCAATTCCACATCTATATCGGGTTGCGAACATGTTTGCACCTCAAAACACGCCTATAATAACTCCTTCTTGTGCTATTTTCTAGTATTAACTATGTATATTATAATCCTGTAGTTGCATTTGTAAAAACGCTTGCATGCATGCATTTAATTGAGAGGAGAAGAGAATGGAATAAATGGCTTGCATATTTACATTTTTTCTCAAGTGTTTCTTTGCAAAAGTCCCTTCTCTATTTTTTACTTTCATCTTCTTCTTCTTCCCGCGGCTGCAACTCCTCCCGCAGCTGCATGCAACGCCATGCGGCTTCTCTCTACCAACGCCTCTCCCTGCTGTCCTTCCCGCACCTCTCCCTGCAGCTGCCATTCTCCCCCATTCCCCGCATGCTCCACGCCATGCTCTCCTCCTCTATAAGAAGCTGCAGCTTCTTCCTCGCGAAAAGGGGCGAGCTGCTGAAAAGACCCCACAGCCACCACCTTCCTCTCCACCGTTCTCCCCTCCCATACGTCGGCCCTCCGTCGAGGAGGCACCCAGCGAGCAGGAGAACCCACTGTGGTGCACACCACCACAGTGGGAGCACCACCGCCCAGCTCTTCAACGAGCCGGTGGGCGTGGTGTTTTCTTTTCTCTTCGTTTTCGTCTCCACGCCATTGCTGCCGCTTCAAGCTCCGAAGCTTGAAGCAACAGCAGCAGCAACTAAACCGCGGCGACAGCAACAGCAGCAGCACCCCCCGCCTCCTCCGCGACCTTCCCCGCAGGCGCGCAACCCTCCGCGCGCGCCTGCAGGCCTGTTCCCCGCCTCCGTCTCCGTTCTGTCCACCCCGCATTGCACCCGCAGCCGGCCGCCGGGCGCACTGCAGCGGCCGGCTACGGCCTCGCGCTGACCTCTGTCCTCCTCCGCAACCCTCCGCGACCGACTGCAGACTCCTCGCCGCTTTCTCCGAGCGCGCCATCGCCCGCTCTCTGTCCTCGCACCCGGTCTGCAGGAGACACCTCACGTCCTCTGCGCGAAGGCGCGGTGCACCGCGACGGTCAGACGTCCGCCTTCGCCTTCAGACGACGCGGCATCAGACGTCTGCCGCCGCGAGCAGACGTCTTAACTCGCTGCCATCGTCCGCGCGCTCAATCTCTCCCGCCCGCTCTCTCGCTGTCTGGCGCTCTCTACTCTCTCTCACGTACTCTCTCTCTCTCCGTTCTCTCTCTCTCTCTCTCTCTCTCTCTTTACTCACAGCAACACACACACACACATTCACCGACGCACACACACACACTCACACACTTATAGTAACCCATATATACTTATACATCTATATATAACATATACATACATATATCTATATATATATATATATACTTATATACATAGTAATATCTATAGTTATGTATACATACATATATATATAATATATATATATATATCTACTTATATATATATATCTATATATTTATACATATACTTATATATATATACATATATACATAGCTCTATACATATATATATACATATATACATAGCTATATACATATATACATACATATATATATACATATACACCTATATATATATATACATATATATCTATATATATCTATACATATATACTTATACATTTATATATATATATATAGATATATTTACTTATATACATACATATGTACATATATTTTTACGTTATTTACTATACGCTGTATCGTGGGAATATTTGCACCAGTTGCTGATATTCCCTGATACACGCGTACAAAAAAAGCGTGGTCCCAGACATCATCCATCCTCCATCCACACTCCACACGACACCTAGTCGTGTTGGTTGCGTCTCTCTAGACGTCGACTGACTCGACATAGTGCTACACTCCATCGTCACCTCCACCCCCACCCCTTTATATATATACTACATATAAATATATATCTATAGCTACTATATTTACTTTCTATCTGTTAGCTTCCTTCTTAGTAAAAAGATAAAAAAAAGGTATAAAAGTGAAAAGATAATCTTTGATTTGCAGGTACCCCGTCTTGCAAGTAGCAAGGCGTGTTTTCAAACTCTATTTTGGCTAAAAGCCAAGGACACAATTTTGAGGGTGTGCCTCAAGAACAAGGATTACCAGAAAAAAAACCTATATAAGAAAAATACCAAAAACACAATAAACGAACGGAAGAGACGCGTTTTAAGAAAAACATAGAAATTCGACTTGAACCCCACTTCCCTGAGTTCGACCCTGGGCCTAAAAGTGATAAGATAAAATCAATTAGGCCAGGTTAAAAAAAATTTTGTAAAGAGATGGTTAGGTCTGAATTAGGTTAACCACTATACACATTTCAACGATAAAAATATCATATTAACAACCTATTTGGGCCGACCCATCATAACTTTTCTGGCGCCGTTGCCGGGGAGGTGCACTTTTGAGTAAGTTTCTATCCAATTCCTTTAAATTTGTTTCTTCTCTCTTTACGGGTATTGTTGTTTTTGGTGTGCAGGTGAACCTGGTGGAAGGAGAAGAAGGCTGACGAAGTCGAGGACGTGAGCAGATCCAAGGCGGGAACGAGAGCGTGAAGACGCCGACATCGCATTGGAGCTTCGCACACGTTGCCGAACAAGTAGGTTTTCTTTTCTCATCAAATTAGGGTTAACTTGCCACCACAATAAAAAAAAATTTAAAACTAAAAACTAGAAAAACTTCTTGGGATTTCTTGAGGGCAAGTGGATTAAAATTCACTTGATTGATTGGTTGTCTTCACTCCCACTGCCTCGGGATTTCCCGCCTTACTTCACATAGCGAAAATCCTAGAATCTTGATTCTTAGATTTTTCGCCATGGGAAGTGATGAGAACCTCATCATGAGCCATAACTAGCTCATTTTGACCTAATACAAAGGATAAAAGCTCCTACATAACTCAAGGAAAGGCTTAACTCAGAGAATCCTGAGTTTAAGGAGAAAACAAGTCATAAGGGGTAAAAATGCAATTTTACCAGTATAATCTGCATACAGGGTAATTCAGGGTCCAAACATAGGTCAAAGCAACTTAATAAGAATAAAAGTGGGATGAGATGATCTAGCAAGGCTACAGCAATTCCAAGGAACTAAATGATAATCTGTAACCCTAAAACAACCCACTTCAATTCAAGAGGTTCGAGGCAAATTAAAAATAGAATAAACCCTCTAAAATTCATAGAAAAATAATCTCTAGGGTTTAGAACCTTCAATTTGGCCTTCAGAACCCATTTTGACCTACATTGAGAACCATGCCCAATTAATAACTTAATTTGGGTTTTCGCATAAATTGACCGGTCAAACAAGGTTTAATATAGAAATGAAATTCACCATCAGATTCCTTAGGTCCTAATTAGTCATGTATAAAAACTTGAGCCTAAGAAGAAACCTCCTTGACCAACTTTACACTTTGGTCCTCATATATTTACTTTTTGGCCCTCAACTTTTGAACCCTCGCATTTTGGCCCCTAACTCTCCTTCGTTCTTTGCGTTCAAGTCCCCCCTGCAAAACCTGCCAGCACCATGCTCCGACGACCTTGCGCGGAGCATGGCGCCGCGCAGGGTGAGGGGGAGAGCCTGGCAAGTAAACCGGGGGTGCCCTGCGTCGTCAGCCGTCGCAGGGACACCCCCCTGGTCGCTGTAACCCGCCATACCGGCCGTGCGAACGCACGGACGGTATGGGTTTCCATCTCCGGCGTCCTCCGACGAGGGAGACACGTCGTCTCCCTCCGCCTTCCTCCCTGATTCGGTCCCTATAAATACCCCCGTCGCTCCACCGTTCTTCCCAGCTCGGATCTGACGGAGAAAACCCCCAACTTTCCTCTCCTCTCACTCCGGCAGACGCCCACCAGCTCCGGTGGTTCCTCCCCCTCCTCCTCTTCGCTCTGCCGCAATACCAGCAGCAGAGACTTCTTCCCCTGCTCTTCCCGCGCCACGCCGTACCCAGCTGGCGCATCTCCGGCTCTCTGCTCGCCGCCGCCCCTTCCCTGGGCATCTTCTTCTCCGGCGACAGTCGATACGACTGTCGCCCTGCCCCGGCCCCTTTCGTCTCCATAGCTAGGTCAGAACTCCTCCCATCTCCCCCTCTTTCTTTTCCCCACTGTCTTTTATTTGATTAAACCCTCGACCGCTCCTGTCCACCGTCACCCCCTTCGTCTCCGGCCATCCTCCGGCGAGCCGCTCCCATCACCCCAGCAACCCACACGGCTCGCCGACCACCGCAGAACCTCCGCCTCCTCACCCTGATCAACCCCCGCCCTTCCACTTCCCCCACATCACCCTCTGCAACCCCACCGAACAAACCCATCCTCCGACCCACTGTCCGACCTAGGGCAGCCCTTGCATGCCGCCCCACGCCTCGCCACCACCCACACGAGCTTCGCCGCACTCTGGCGAAGCTCCCGGCACCTTCTGATTAGGCCGAGAGGCCGTTTTTCTGTGAACAGGCCACCCGACCTCCGCCGCCATTGCCGTGCAGAAGGAGCTGCTTCCGCCTACAGCTGCAGGCGCGCCACGCTCAGCGCCACGCCCAGATTCGACTCCCAGGCCTTGCGAGGCATTTCGACAAAACATCAGGCTCGCAGCTAAGGCGAAGGCTTCGCGTGACGCCGCGATCGCCCGCTGCTTTCTCCGCTGCGGGTGCTCAATTGAGGTGGGACATTTAGTCCCACCTCGGAAAAGTCTGAAGAGGCGCAGCGGTTTAAACCGAAAAAGTGCTGGAGGCTTACTGCCTCAGCACACGGGGTGAGGTCCCCTTCACCCGTCCGGTTACCCGGTCTCGTCCGCGCTCACGCCCCGCGGATCTGACCCGACCCGACTTAGACTGACCTGCACTCCTCGCCCACCACGCACGCCGGTGGGCCTGGACCCGGGCGCGACCCGTACCCGGCTACCTGGCAGCTCTGGGAGAGCTATCCTATGAGCGGATTCTGTGAGAGAGAGACGGAGGGGCGGGGGGGTAGAGTAGGTTTTGCCCCCTGACGTAAACTCTGAAGTGTGCAGGCACAGGTGAAGAAGAAGGACCGCGGAAGAAGAAGGAAGCTGAGGGAGACACTGTAGCAACAAGCGGTTTAAGTCGTCTGATTGGAAAATCAGACGACGTCCAGAAGGGAAAAGAAGAAAGAAGGAGAGACGACGTCCTGACAGGAAAAATAAAAGAAGAAAGAAGGAGATCTGAAGAACAACAGAAGAAGGCGAGGCAGAGGAGAACACAGGGAAGAACTCAAAGAAGAAGAGCAGGAACAGCTGAAGGAAGAAGAAGAACATCACCACTGCAGAAGAAGAACATCACCACTGCAGATAAAGAAGAAGAGGATAACAGAAGATCTGAGACGAGGAGAAGCAAAGAGAAAAGAAGAAAAGACAACAAATTCTTTCTCTCGCTTTCCTTATTTTTTGTAAAAGAAACATGTATATCTCTAGAATACAACTTGCTCCCTGAGTTCGACCTCGGGAACTCTTTTATTTTCCGAGTAAAAAATTTTTGAAATGTTGGCAATAACTGGCTATACTACAACGCTATAACAATAAAACCCGGTTGCCGTCACCGTTTCATTTTGGCGCCGTTGCCGGGGAGCAACGGCTATTCTAGAGGTAAACATTCCTGTTTCTTTTTAATTTCTGATAATCTCCTCTCTTTTGTGCAGAAAACTACAGGAAATCAAGAAGACAAGCAACCGCACGACAACCACTCCGAGGACAGGTAAATTTTTCGTCTCGCTATTAACCCCTAAACTCTAAAGAGGAAGAAAAGAAAAGAACAAGCAATATAGGGCTAACCTGTCTTCCATACTTAGTAACCTTAAAGAGTTGCATGTTTTCAACTCATTAGTCCTGCACACTATTAAGGGTATTTAAGGGCTAACACATTCTTGCTTGAGCCCTAATTACCCAACAGAGAACTAACTGGACCAAGTAGAGCCAACATAAGATTCAACATTAGGGTTTTAGAGACACACTACTTAAATCAAGAATGGAGAAAATCCAAAAGAAGTGTGCCTAAACCATTGATTGAAAATACCTATTCAAAAGAAAACCTAAAACAATTGGCTCTCTAAACACTTGAACCCTAAAAGACAAGACCTAAAAGCTCTCAAAGAAAACAAGAGGTAAAGTTGACCCCTTGGGTCAACCAACCTTAAATTAGGTCACTCTTTGCACTTAAAAGACTAAAGTTCAAGTGAAACCTTAAGCACCCTGATCTTAAAATTGGTAGACTTAAGAGGTCAAGATCCCCATTCTGGTCTACCTGGAACAGCAGTGACAAGAGAGGTCGGGTGGGGGAAACCCTGTAACCCGTGGGGACGCTCTACCGTGTAGGGGTCTTTGCGGGACTCTCCCTCTCTGGCTGCCCAGGTAATTCTCAGGTGGACGATCTTTCTGATCAAGGGATCCATCTGCCCCACACCTCTATAGTCACCCAACACATTTTTGGGTGCCTTGATTGGGTCCAGCACCTTCTAAACTTACCTCTTCCAACAGTGCATGTACGGAAGGAGGTCCCTAAGACCACCCTTAAGACCTCCTTTAGAAATTCGCTCTCGTCAAGGCCAAGCCTCGACGCCCGTGTTTGTGCAGCAACACCCTCACATTATTCTCTCTTCTGATTCAGAACCAAGTTCTTCTTCTTCCCCCATCATGGCTCAGCCAGTTGAGGAAGAAAATAATCTGGAACACCAGCTCCAGCGACTCAATGACCTCTTCCAAAACTTCGTGCACCCACCACAGCGTCCTATGATGCAGGACCACTACAATCCTGCTGCGGTGGCCATTGAGCCTCGAGTCAGAATCCCGACTGGAGGACCTGATTCTGAATTAAAGCCCAACATGATTCATGCTATACCTAAATTCCATGGGCTTAATTCTGAAGATCCCTTCCAGCACATCAAACAGCTAAAGCATCTGGCCCACACTTTTGGATCAGATGCGCAAAATCGGGATATTCTTCTCATGAAGATGTTCTCCTTTTCTCTTATGGACAAGGCCGCCCATTGGTATCAAACTCAGACCCGGCCGATCAACACTTGGGAAGAACTTCAATCCGAGTTTTTGAAAAAGTTTTTTCCCGTTGGTCGGACCAACGCCTTGCGCCATCAGATTACACACTTCACTCAACAATCAGGAGAACCTATCCATGAGGCATGGGATCATTTTCAGGATCTCATGAGGAAGTGCCCCCATCACGGAGTTCCTAAATGGGAACAAGTCCAATCTTTTTACCAGGGACTCCGTGAGGACATCCGCCTTTTCGTCAATGCAACTTGCGGAGGAAACATCATGGGTCAACATGAAGACACCGTATGGGAGATTCTCGAAAACATGTGCGAGAACTCCATCAACAATGACTCCATGGGATTATTCGACAGGACGAATACCCGCGTAGCGACGAATCTTAAGGGAGCACATGAGACGCAGGGCCTGTCCGCATCAGTCGACCTGGAATTAATGGCCAGTCGATTGGACAAGGTCTCAATCATTGAAAAGAAGGTGGATGAGCTGACTCAGCACTTGCAGCGAGCCACCTCCGCGCGTAACTCCTTTGCACAACCTCCTTCCACACAGGAAACTGTGCAAAACATCCTCCACCGATCTTCCCCTGGGATGGATCCATATCCATCCCCGTCTGATTCTTGGATCGGAGGATCATCCGATCCTTTCTACACCAGCCGGGGGAACTCCATTCCCCCTTTCCCTGATTCTCAGGAGGTTCCTCAGACCTGCGAGGACCTCAACGCCATCCAGAACGACCCATTCTCCAACACTTACAACCCTGGATGGCGAAACCATCCCAATTTTCAGTGGGAGGGAAATTCCCAAATCCAAAGACCACCTTTTCAGTCCCGCCCACAGCCCTCTCGTCATTACCAGCCGCCTCAGCCTCGGCCCAACCCTACTCATCCATCAGGGCCAAATCAGGATCAAATGTCCCTAATCCTTCAGACTCTGGCTGACATTCAAAAAACGAATGCGGCTATTCAAAAACAACACAAGGACGAGCTTACAGAAGTTAAAACTCAACTGGCCCAGTTGGCAAATTCTCGCCAGCCAGGCACACTCCCTTCCCAACCCCTTCCTAACCCAAATAACGTGCCAACCCAGAAGCGCGTTATGAATCCAAATTTAGGCCACGCTCAATGGATTTATCAGGCCCCTACTGCTCCATCTCCAGACGAGATGGAAGCCTCAACTTCTTATGCGGGATTTCAGCAGCAGCCACCCCTCTTACCAAACCCAAACCAAAATCAGGCCGGATTAAATTCTGTAACAACACGTAGTGGTAAAACAACTCAAGACCCGCATTATCCAAACCACTCCAAGCCTGATAACCATGACCCTAGGATAGTTATCCAAGATACCGCTGTTCCGGACCCACAACCTGGACCTATCCTAGAAGAACCAACCAAGATCCCGTTTCCCGAGGCCTTGACCAAGGGAAAGAAGACCACCAAACCCGTGGCCCCTGAGGAGGACCTGGTCAAGCTCTTTGAGCAGGTCCACATAAACATCCCCTTGATGGATGCAATCCGCCACGTACCAGCTTACGCACGATTTCTAAAGAATATATGTACACCCCAGCGTAAGCCGCGAACCAAGGGAGGGAGCCCAATTGTTCTGTCAGAGCAAGCCAGCTCTGTAATCCTTAGTAGACTCCCACCCAAGGCAAAAGATCCTGGGACTCCCCCGATTTCCTGTAAGATAGGTGGTACCCAATTTGATAGAGCATTGTTAGACTTGGGTGCATCCATAAACCTGATACCCACATCCTTGCTTGACCATCTAGAAGAATCTGAGCTAAAACCAACCGAGGTGACATTACAATTAGCAGATCGATCTATAAAGTCACCAAAAGGGATTCTCGAGGATGTTATCGTAAGAGTGCGGGATTTCTATTTTCCAGTGGACTTTATAGTCTTAGATATGGATGCACCTGAGAACCCTAGGGATACACCAATCATTCTAGGGAGACCTTTCTTGGCTACTGCTAGAGCCAACATCAGCTGTGAGGAGGGCCAAATAGAGCTTAAGTTTGGAGATCAAACACTGAAAATTGATATATTTAAGGCCCAACAAGGAATTAATTGTGGCGTCATCGAACAAATTTGTGACATCAAGACTTTGGTTGATGAATCACACCTCCAGAATGACTCGATTATGCCTCATCGACCACAGAAGGATCTTGACCCGCAAACAGAGGAGTCGAATCCAGATATGAACAACCCAGTAACTCCCACCCTTGAACCTCACATCTATACTGAACCACCCGCTGCTGCTGATAACCCCATCCTCGAACTGAAACCCCTTCCTGCTCACTTGAAATACGTCTTTTTGGGTTCTAATCAGACCCTTCCTGTGATTATCAATTCCAACCTCAGTCCTGAACAGGAATCCCGTCTGATTGTTGTCCTCCAGCAACATCGCAGAGCCATCGGATGGACTCTCGATGATTTGACTGGAATAAGTCCCTCTTATTGTACTCATCATATCTATTCAGAAGAGGGCACACGACCTTCTCGTGAAATGCAGAGACGCTTAAACCCCAATCTGCAGGAGGTCGTGAAAAAGGAGATCATCAAGTGGTTAGATGCCGGAATCATCTACCTGATCTCCAATAGTCGTTGGGTGAGCCCAATTCAGGTCGTGCCCAAGAAGGCAGGACTCACCACTATAACGACTGAGACCGGAGAAATCATTCCTACCCGATTAGCCAACTCGTGGAGAGTCTGTATAGATTACCGCCGACTCAATTCCTCCACGAAGAAGGATCATTTCCCACTACCCTTCATTGATCAAATTCTCGAAAAACTAGCGGGAAATAGGTTCTTCTGCTTTCTTGACGGGTACTCCGGTTATAACCAGGTGGCAATCCATCCTGAGGACCAAGAAAAGACCACGTTCACCTGCCCCTTCGGAACATACGCTTTCCGAAGGATGCCTTTCGGTCTTTGCAATGCACCCGCTACTTTTCAGCGATGCATGCTTGCCATATTCTCAGATATGGTAGGTGATTATCTGGAAGTCTTCATGGATGACTTTTCAGTTTTCGGAGCATCATTCGACGATTGCCTCCAACACTTGGTCCAGATACTCAGGCGGTGCATCGATGTGAATTTGGTTCTTTCCTGGGAAAAGAGCCATTTCATGGTGCCTGAGGGAATTGTCCTGGGACACTCAATTTCGGAGAAAGGTATCCAAGTGGATCGAGCTAAGGTTAATCTGATTTCTCACCTTCCTATGCCTAGCTCGATCAGGGACATCCGATCCTTTTTAGGGCATGTCGGTTTTTATCGACGATTTATCCCTGATTTTTCAAAAATCGCGCGCCCCCTGACCACTCTTCTCTCCAAGGATGTTCCTTTCGAAATTTCCATGGAATGCACTCAAGCATTTGAAATCCTGCGTGACCGAGTCACCCAAGCCCCGATCCTACAGTCCCCTGATTGGTCTCAACCCTTTGAGATCATGTGCGATGCATCCGACTTCGCTGTAGGAGCGGTTTTGGGACAGAAAATTGACAAGAAACCTGTGGTCATTTACTACGCCAGCAAAACACTCGATGAGGCTCAGCGTAACTATACGGTTACTGAGAAAGAGCTGCTAGCTGTAGTATTTGCCCTAGAAAAGTTCAGATCGTACCTTCTGGGTTCCCGTGTCATCATATACTCGGATCACACAGCTGTGAGGCATCTCCTTGCAAAGAAGGACGCGAAACCTCGATTAATCCGATGGATCTTGCTGTTGCAAGAATTTGACCTTGAGATTCGCGACAAAGCGGGAAAGCAAAATGTGGTAGCTGATCACTTGTCCCGTCTTCCTTCTGAAATAATTGACCCTTCCGGACCCATCACTGAGCATTTTCCCGATGAGCACCTGCTGACTATTGGTACTAGCCTTCCATGGTTTGCTAATGTAGTAAATTACTTGGCATCTCATCAGATCCCGTCCGATTGGCCGAAGGCCAAGAAAGACAAATTACGCTCCGATGCCAAGTATTACATTTGGGAAGACCCGTACCTCTTCCGCATAGGTGCCGATCAGATCATCCGGAGATGTGTCCCGGAAGGGGAATTCAACAAAATCCTCTCTTTCTGCCATGACCAGGCATGCGGTGGCCATTTCGCCGGGCAGAAAACCGCATCAAAAGTCCTCCAGTGCGGCTTTTACTGGCCCACACTGTTCGAAGACGCATACAATCACTGCAAGGCATGCAGTCGTTGCCAGACTTTGGGCAACATGAGCCATCGCGACATGATGCCTATGCAACCGATTCTAGTATGCGAAATCTTTGATGTTTGGGGGATTGATTTTATGGGCCCCTTTCCTGTTTCGGATGGTTTCGAATGCATTCTGTTGGCTGTGGACTACGTGTCCAAATGGATCGAAGCCATACCGACCCGAACCTGTGATCACAAAATCGTTCTCAAATTCATTCATCAACACATTTTCTCAAGGTTCGGGATTCCTCGTGCAATAATCTCTGATGGGGGGACCCATTTCACAAATGCTCAGTTTAGGTCACTGATGACCAAATACGGGGTGTCTCACCGAATCTCTACTCCTTACCACCCCCAAACTAATGGTCTAGCTGAGCTGTCTAATCGGGAGATCAAGAAAATCCTGCAAGTCACTGTTCGACCTGACAGGAAGGACTGGTCGTCCCGACTTCCGGAAGCATTGTGGGCCTATAGGACCGCCCACAAGACCCAAGTGGGCATGTCTCCCTTTAGACTGGTGTACGGAAAGGCATGCCACCTTCCCGTAGAACTGGAGCATAAAGCCTATTGGGCAGTACGGAACTGTAATCTAGATCTTTCCAAGGCTGGGACCCACAGAAAACTCCAAATCAGCGAGATCGATGAATTACGCCTAGACGCGTACGAGAACTCGCAAATCTACAAGGAGCGGGTTAAAGCCTTCCACGACAAACACATCTCGAGAAAGATCTTTCATCCTGGTCAAAAGGTCCTACTCTTTGATGCCCGATGAAACATCGGTTTTGTATCTGATGACCGGGTTTTGGTTTTGTTATAACGTTGTAGTAAAGCCGGTTATTACCAACATTTCAAATATAAATTTTTTTACTCGGAAAATAAAAGAGTTCCCGAGGTCGAACTCAGGGAGCAAGTCGTATTCTAGAGATATACATGTTTCTTTTACAAAATAAAGAAAGAGAGAGGGAAAGAATTTGTTGTTCTTTTCGTTTTCTCCTCGTGATGTTCCTCTTCAGATCTCCTTCTTCTTCCTTGGTTTCTGTCTTGGCCTCTCTTCTTCTTTTTCTGCAGTCTCTTCTGTGAATGTATCTTCTTCCTTTCTTTCTTCAGATCTCCTTCTTCTTCTTCTTCGTTCTGCAGAGGTGACGCTCCTCTTCAGATCTCCTTCTTTTTCTTCTTCGTTCTGCAGAGGTGACGCTCCTCTTCAGATCTCCTTCTTTTTCTTCCTTATGGCTGCAGAGCTTCTACCTTCAGCTACTAAGTCTTCCTTTCTTCTTCTTCTGCTTTGGCCGTTGCTCTTCTTTTCTTTCTTTCTTCAGCCTGCCTTCTTTCCTGCTCTGGCAGATGACCTTCCGTCGTCTGACCCGGTGCTTCGACGACTTAACTATGCATTTGCTACAGTGCAGCTCCTTCTTCTTCCGCGGGTTTTCTTCTTCGCCTGCACACTTCAGAGTTTCTCGTCAGAAGCAAAACCTACTCTACCCTCCCCCCCCCCCCCGCATCTCTCTTTCTCTCTGAAACCACTCTTGGGAAAGCTCTCCCAGAGCTACCGGGTAACCGGGTTCGGATCAGGCCCGGGTCCAGGCCCACCGGCGTGCGTGGTGGGCGAGGAGTGCAGGTCAGTCGAGTCGGGTCGGGTCGGTTCGGGTCAGGTCCGCGGGGCGTGAGCGCGGACGAGACCGGGTAACCGGGCGGGTGAAGGGGACCTCACCCCGTGTACTGAGGCAGTAAGGCTACTGCACTTTTGCATCTTATGTCGCTGTGGCTCTTCAGGCGTTTCCGAGGTGGGACTAAACGACCCACCTCAATTGCGCGCCCGCAGCGGGGAATTCAGCAGGAGATGGCAGCGTCACGCGGAATTTTCTTCCTCAGCTGCGAACCTGGTGTTTTTGCCAAAACTCCTCGCAAGGCCTGGGAGTGAATCTGGGCTTGGCGCGGAGCGTGGCGCACCTGTAGCTGCAGGCGGAAGCAGGTCCTCCTGCGCGTCAATGGCGGCGGAGGTCGGGTGGCCTGTTCACAAGAAAACGGCCTCTCGGCCTAATCAGAGAGTGCCAGGAGCTTCGCCAGGGTGCGGCGAAGCTCGTGTGGGTGGTGGCGAGGCGCGGGGCGGCGTGCGAGGGCTGCCCTAGGTCGGACTGTGGGTCGGAGGATGGGTCTGTTCGGTGGAGTTGCAGAGGGTGATGTGGGGGAAGTGGTAGGGCGGAGATTGATCAGGGTGAGGAGGCGGAGGTCCTGCGGTGGTTGGCGAGCCATGTGGGTCGCTGAGGTGATGGGAGCGGCTCGCCGGAGGATGGCCGGAGGCGGAGAAGGTGAGGGTGAACAGGATCGGTCGAGGGTTTAATCAAATAAAAGACAGTGAGGAAAAGAAAGAGGGGGAGATGGGGAGGAGTTCAGACCTAGCTATGGAGACGAAAGGGGCCGAGACAGGGCGACAGTCGTATCGACTGTCGCCGGAGAAGAAGATGCCCAGGGGAAGGGGCGGCGGCGAGCAGAGGGCTGGAGAGGCGCCAGCTGGGTACGGCGTGGCGCAGGAAGAGCAGGGGAGGAGGTCTCTGCTGCTGGTATTGCGGCAGAGCGAAGAGGAGGAGGAGGAGGAACCGCCGGAGCTGGTGGGCGTCTGCCGGAGGGAGAGGAGAAGAAAGTTGGGGGTTTTCTCCGTCAGACCCGAGCTGCCCTGGTCGGTGGAGCAGCGGGGGGTATTTATAGGGATGAAACAGGGAGGAAGGCGGAGGGAGACGACGTGTCTCCCTCGCCGGAGAATGGTCGGAAACACGAACCCATACCGTCCGTGCGTTCGCACGGCCGGTATGGTGGGCTACAATGACCAGGGGGGTGCCCTTGCGACGGCTGACGACGCAGGGCACCCCCGGTTTACTTGCTAGGTCTCCCACCTCACCCTGCGCGGCGCCATGCTCCGCGCAAGGTCGCCGGAGCATGGTGCTGGCAGGTTTTTGCAGGAGGGACCTGATTGCAAAGAACGAAGGAGAGTTAGGGGCCAAAATGCGAGGGTTCAAAAGTTGAGGGCCAAAGAGTAAATATATGAGGACCAAAGTGTAAAGTCGGTCAAGGAGGTTTCTTCTTAGGCTCAAGTTTTTATACATGACTAATTAGGACCTAAGGAATCTGATGGTGAATTTCATTTTCATATTAAACCTTGTTTGACCGGTCAATTTGCGCAAAAACCCAAATTAAGTTATTAATTGGGCATGGTTCTCAATGTAGGTCAAAATGGGTTCTAAAGGCCAAATTGAAGGTTCTAAACCCTAGAGATTATTTTTCTATGAATTTTAGAGGGTTTATTCTGTTTTTACTTTGCCTCGAACCTTGTGAATTGAAGTGGGTTGTTCTAGGGTTACAGATTTATCATTTAGTTTCTTGGAATTGCTGTAGCCCTTGCTAGATCATTTCATCCCACTTTTATTCTTATTAAGCTGCTTTGACCTATGTTTGGGCCCTGAATTACCCTGTATGCAGATTATACTGGTGAAATTGCATTTTTACCCCTTATGACTTGTTTTTTTCCTTAAACTCAGAATTCTCTGAGTTAAGCCTTTCCTTGAGTGATGTAGGAGCTTTTATCCTTTGTATTGGGTCAAAATGGGCTAGTTATGGCTCATGATGAGGTTCTCATCACCCGACTAAAACTCTTCCCAGGAAAACTGAGATCCAAGTGGGTCGGACCATATTTGGTCCGACAGGTTTTTGGAAATGGAGCAATCGAATTCAGTCCACTCAGCCACGATTCTGAACCTTTCATCGTGAACGGTCAGAGACTCAAGCCGTTCATTGATGTAACTTCTACTGATTTGGCTGAGGCATCTTATATCCTCCTTTCCCCTTGAGCTTATTGCGCCCAGCCGATGGCGTAAAACTCAGCGCTTAACGGGAGGCAGCCCGTCATTCTCTTTGAAAACATGAAACTTGTTCTGACACCTTTTTGCACTCGAAGTTCACCCTTGTAGACAGCCGACCCCACCACAGATGCTTGCATCTGGGATTAGAAATCGTCCGCAAAAATTCAACCCGACCCATCCACTCATCCAAATTTCTGTCTTAAGGAATGAACTAAGTTAAATAAAAACCCCCTAGGTTACAATGAGGACATTGCAAATCTTAGGCATGGGGGGGGGTATGAAAGTGCAAAACTTGTAAGAAAAGGTTTCAAACAAAAAAATTCACATATGCCAAAAACACCATAAAAATTAAAAATTTTTCGAAAAAGAATAAGAGGAAAAGAGGAGAAGGAAATTTTGTGAAGGAGAAAAGAAACAAAATGAAAAAGGAGCACAAAATTATGAGAAAAGGTGATAGTCATTAGTAAGGAACTAAGGAATTAACCTAAGTTCTAGACCTCATTCAAGAAAATAACTGAAAAGTGCACAATGAGATTAGTAAGAATGCAAACCTTAGGCATTCTTGAATAGACTCTTAGTACCCATTAAGATCTGGACACTCCTCAAGAGGTTGAGGAAAATGAAAAGCTGAAGTATTAGGTCTAAGGCTTAGGGAGTATTTGGCCTCGTTAACTAATTTTTGGTTTACGGGACTCAGTAACCTAAGCACCCTAACCTCACACACAGCCTGGTTCAGTAAGCGTAAAAATCAGAATCACGCAGAAGCGTCGCAAAATTCTGAAAAGAACACCTAGAATAGGAGCGGCCGATCAACACAAGTTGATTTGGACGAGTTCCCAGCACGGAGAGGCGGGAAATCCCCTCGAAGATGCGCAACAAAATATCATCTCCTCGGTGCTTGTCTCTTAGGATATTTACATATCCTACTGGGGGCATGTAAGCACTCTGCTGGTTCAGATTCCATGGATGGCATTATCTCGAAGTGTCAATTGCCAGGGTCTGGATTCGGCCACGGAACACCATGGATGGGATTATCTCGAAATCTCAATAGCCAGGGTTCCGGGGGTTGCCATGGGCGGTGCTATCTCGAAGCATCGATCACTAGGAACCCTTGAGGATTAATGATGGGAGCAAGGAATCTGATACAAACCGTGTTGAAAAGCCAATCCTAGGCTAGAACTAAAAAGAAAAAGAGAGAGAAAACTCTCCAAACAGAAAAACTTTCTATCTCTCTCTTACAAAACGCACTGCGAACTGAGCCAGGGCTAAAATCATTTCAAGCACGGGTGCTTTAACCACAAAGTCCAATAAACCTTAGGTTAGTTCTTGTGGACCTTAAAAACCTTTGCTAAAGACTGAGGCTAAGGCTAGACAGATTTGGATCTTGATTGGTACTAGAGTACCTTTTAGGCCTATGGTCAGCATTCTAACCTAATCTATGCTCAAATAAAAAGCACTTATCTAAAACTATTAAAAACTTCATGGTCTAGAACAAGGGTTGAAACCTTAAGTTTTTGCTAAGGGACTAGCAAAAGCTAGGCATGGGGGTATGATGAGAACCTCATCATGAGCCATAACTAGCTCATTTTGACCTAATACAAAGGATAAAAGCTCCTACATAACTCAAGGAAAGGCTTAACTCAGAGAATTCTGAGTTTAAGGAGAAAATAACTCATAAGGGGTAAAAATGCAATTTTACCAGTATAATCTGCATACAGGGTAATTCAGGGTCCAAACATAGGTCAAAGCAACTTAATAAGAATAAAAGTGGGATGAGATGATCTAGCAAGGCTACAGCAATTCCAAGGAACTAAATGATAATCTGTAACCCTAAAACAACCCACTTCAATTCATGAGGTTCGAGGCAAAGTAAAAATATAATAAACCCTCTCAAATTCATAGAAAAATAATCTCTAGGGTTTAGAACCTTCAATTTGGCCTTCAGAACCCATTTTGACCTACATTGAGAACCATGCCCAATTAATAACTTAATTTGGGTTTTCGCATAAATTGACCGGTCAAACAAGGTTTAATATAGAAATGAAATTCACCATCAGATTCCTTAGGTCCTAATTAGTCATGTATAAAAACTTGAGCCTAAGAAGAAACCTCCTTGACCAACTTTACACTTTGGTCCTCATATATTTACTTTTTGGCCCTCAACTTTTGAACCCTCGCATTTTGGCCCCTAACTCTCCTTCGTTCTTTGCGTTCAAGTCCCCCCTGCAAAACCTGCCAGCACCATGCTTCAGCGACCTTGCGCGGAGCATGGCGCCGCGCAGGGTGAGGGGGAGAGCCTGGCAAGTAAACCGGGGGTGCCCTGTGTCGTCAGCCGTCGCAGGGACACCCCCCTGGTCGCTGTAACCCGCCATACCGGCCGTGCGAACGCACGGACGGTATGGGTTTCCATCTCCGGCGTCCTCCGGCGAGGGAGACACGTCGTCTCCCTCCGCCTTCCTCCCTGATTCGGTCCCTATAAATACCCCCGTCGCTCCACCGTTCTTCCCAGCTCGGATCTGACGGAGAAAACCCCCAACTTTCCTCTCCTCTCACTCCGGCAGACGCCCACCAGCTCCGGCGGTTCCTCCTCCTCCCCCTCTTCGCTCTGCCGCAATACCAGCAGCAGAGACTTCTTCCCCTGCTCTTCCCGCGCCACGCCGTACCCAGCTGGCGCATCTCCGGCTCTCTGCTCGCCGCCGCCCCTTCCCTGGGCATCTTCTTCTCCGGCGACAGTCGATACGACTGTCGCCCTGCCCCGGCCCCTTTCGTCTCCATAGCTAGGTCAGAACTCCTCCCATCTCCCCCTCTTTCTTTTCCCCACTGTCTTTTATTTGATTAAACCCTCGACCGCTCCTGTCCACCGTCACCCCCTTCGTCCCCGGCCATCCTCCGGCGAGCCGCTCCCATCACCCCAGCAACCCACACGGCTCGCCGACCACCGCAGAACCTCCGCCTCCTCACCCTGATCAACCCCCGCCCTTCCACTTCCCCCACATCACCCTCTGCAACCCCACCGAACAAACCCATCCTCCGACCCACTGTCCGACCTAGGGCAGCCCTTGCACGTCGCCCCACGCCTCGCCACCACCCACACGAGCTTCGCCGCACTCTGGCGAAGCTCCCGGCACCTTCTGATTAGGTCGAGAGGCCGTTTTTCTGTGAACAGGCCACCCGACCTTCGCCGCCATTGCCGTGCAGAAGGAGCTGCTTCCGCCTGCAGCTGCAGGCGTGCCACGCTCAGCGCCACGCCCAGATTCGACTCCCAGGCCTTGCGAGGCATTTCGACAAAACATCAGGCTCGCAGCTAAGGCGAAGGCTTCGGGTGACGCCGCGATCGCCCGCTGCTTTCTCCGCTGCGGGCGCTCAATTGAGGTGGGACATTTAGTCCCTCCTCGGAAAAGTCTGAAGAGGCGCAGCGGTTTAAAGCGAAAAAGTGCTGGAGGCTTACTGCCTCAGCACATGGGGTGAGGTCCCCTTCACCCGTCCGGTTACCCAGTCTCGTCCGCGCTCACGCCCCGCGGATCTGACCCGACCCGACTTAGACTAACCTGCACTCCTCGCCCACCACGCACGCCGGTGGGCCTGGACCCGGGCGCGACCCGTACCCGGCTACCCGGCAGCTCTGGGAGAGCTATCCTATGAGCGGATTCTGTGAGAGAGAGACGGAGGGGCGGGGGGGTAGAGTAGGTTTTGCCCCCTGACGTAAACTCTGAAGTGTGCAGGCACAGGTGAAGAAGAAGGACCGCGGAAGAAGAAGGAAGCTGAGGGAGACACTGTAGCAACAAGCGGTTTAAGTCGTCTGATTGGAAAATCAGACGACGTCCTGAAGGGAAAAGAAGAAAGAAGGAGAGACGACGTCCTGACAGGAAAAATAAAAGAAGAAAGAAGGAGATCTGAAGAATAACAGAAGAAGGCGAGGTAGAGGAGAACACAGGGAAGAACTCAAAGAAGAAGAGTAGGAACAGCTGAAGGAAGAAGAAGAACATCACCACTGCAGAAGAAGAACATCACCACTGCAGATAAAGAAGAAGAGGATAACAGAAGATCTGAGAGGAGGAGAAGCAAAGAGAAAAGAAGAAAAGACAACAAATTCTTTCTCTCTCTTTCCTTATTTTTTGTAAAAGAAACATGTATATCTCTAGAATACAACTTCCTCCCTGAGTTCGACCTCGGGAACTCTTTTATTTTCCGAGTAAAAAATTTTTGAAATGTTGGCAATAACTGGCTATACTACAACGCTATAACAATAAAACCCGGTTGCCGTCACCGTTTCAGGAAGTATTCTTTGAGGCAAAGAAAAAGATTGCTTGTATCCCTCTTTTGCCTCACTTATCTTTAATTCAGGATCACATTTTTGGTGGGGAGACTTGGAATTGAGTTGATTCCAACCCCACCATGAATTTTCAAACTTGCCTGTGATTCGATCCTGAATACTTCAACCCCAACAATTTTAGTTTCTTTATCTGTTGGTTGAAGCCTTGTGTGTGGATATCTTTCTGGTGATTGGGAGCACTTGAATTGAAGTGCTTTGGCTCCCTTTCACATTGGTATAAAATTGATTCGCGCATCCACACATAGAAATCTCCATTTAGGGTAGCCCATTGCATTTTAGCATGCATTAACTAACTGATAATTGAAGAAGGGTTTCTTGGGCTTTAGAAAGAAAACCTGTATTCTTGCAAAACCCGGAGATTGGTTGAATTGGTAATTCAGCAAAACCCTAAAATTCATACTACTTAAGGCTGAACTCTAAAAACCATCCGCCAATAAAAACTTCAATTCGGGGAGATTTCCCCGTTGCATGCTTGTTCTTACACACTCTTAAAATCAATCACTTGGGCATTACCCGTAAACAACGCCCTTCACATTCCAAAAGCACTTGACCCTAAGCCTCTAATTAAAATTGGTAGTTACTTGACCCTTTTTAAGGATTGGAGGTCTAACTACCTACGTGTAGCGGCTACGTGCTGGTGAGAGTTCCCGCGTGCTATCGGGTGTCTAAGACTGGGGCAAACGGCCTTTCAATCTGGCCCGGTGGTTCCGCGGTGCTCGCATTCGGTTCCGTAGTTCGTGATAGTAGGTAACTTAGATCTTTAGGTCTAAGGGCACACTGTAGAGGTTAGGAACTTGACTGTATTGATTTGTAATCAAGTGTACCTTTGCGGCGTCATTTCTCTCATCCCTTTTCCCTTCTCATCTCCCCAATTCTTCTTGCGGTAGTGCATGTTTGGGAGGAGGTCACAAAACCCTGAACTATTTGAATTGACTGATAAATCTAGGAAACAAGTCGAATCGTCCTCCTCCACAAACATGGCTGCACGCCCACCCCCAAATCCCGAGGGAGGAAACCGCCCTCAGAACCTACCAGGTGGTGGAGCCTTAGATCCCATAACCCGCCTCCAAGCCCAAATGGAAATGTATAATGAGCAAATCGAAGCCATTCGGGAAACATTGGAGGAAATGCAGAACCCTCCCGAACGGGAGGAGCCTAGGTCTCTTAGCTCTTATCAGAATCCCGCTGCTACAGAGACCATAGGACAAATTCAGGTCCCCATGGGCGGGGACGACTTTGAATTAAAACCAAACATAATTGGCCTAATCAATTTTCACTTTCATGGTCTTGCAAGTGAAGACCCATTTCTCCACTTGGAAGACCTAACCCGACTTGCTGAAACCGTTAAACCAAGAAATGTCGGGTTATCTATAGTCCTCATGAAGATGTTCCCGTTTTCATTACGGGATAAAGCGTCGCAATGGTTACGCACCCTTGGGAGAACCATCCACTCTTGGGAAGAGATGCGAACAGCGTTTCTCAAGAAGTTCTTCCCAATCGGGCGAACCAATGCGCTTCGCCGTGCTATCACTTCATTTACGCAACAAAACAGCGAACAATTTCATGAGGCATGGGAGAGGTATAATGACCTCCTCAGGAAGTGTCCGCACCACGGTCTGCCTAAGTGGCATATAGCCCAGATTTTCTACTATGGGCTAAATGAGACTTTGAAGCAGATTGCAGACGCTTCCTGCGGAGGGAACTTTATGAATAAAGACGAGAATGGAGCATTCGAGCTGTTTGAAAATATGAGTGAAAACTCGATGAACAATGCTTCCATTGTCGCCTTTAATCGTACCAGCCAGCCCCGAAATGTCCACGAAGTTGACACGGGACCCTCCCATTCATCCACTGATCTAAGCCTTATTGCACAAAAACTGGATGAAGTCTCCGTCGTGCACAAGAAGCTGGACGAGCTTCTGGCCAACCCCGCCCGATCTATGGCAAACACCACCTCTTCACCACTTCGTCACAATCCAAGTTCTTCTAATACCAGGCTTATCCCGAGAAACCCCGTTAGACCTTCCTTACCGAGTGTCACGCCAAGCGACTCGGTAAGTCATGTGGAACTGGCTTTTGCGAGCCAGTATTTCGACACGGAGGACCAAGCCTCCGTGTGCTCAGACGCATATCTACATGCGGACGCGTCTTCTGGCATAGAAGATGCTTGCGCCCTGGGGAACAACCCGTTCTCTGCCACTTATAACCCAGGGAGGCGTAATCATCCGAACTTCGCATGGTCCAACAACCCGCAGCGCCAAAACCCCGCTGGTGGACCAATGCGATCGTCCGCACCCGTCATCCCAAGGGTCCAGTTTAATCCTATGGCAAATCCGCCATCAGGCCCTTGCATACCACAAACTGAACACGCATCAAGCCCTCTTGACAAATTGATGCGAATGATGACGGAAATGTCAAAGCGCCATGAAGAGAACATGACCTCTCTTCAGCACCAATTGGCGCAGCAGAACGCCGAGATCAGTCAACTACGCATGGCGACTCGATCTCAGGGCACTCTTCCCGCCCAACCTGTTCCAAACCCACGAAATTTCGTGCCCCGTGGTTCTCAACCATAGGTACGACCTTCTCAGGGACAGGTTAATCAAGTTCTGCAAGCTCCGAGCATTCCACCGGGATTTCAGGCTAATCCTGCTGCAGCACCACACTCTTATATCCCCATTGCAAACCCTCCTCCACCGTATGATCCCACTGGACCCGCATCGTCCAATGCTATCACTACGAGGAGTGGTAAGCAGACCGTCGATCCGCCTCGACCTGATCCTGGCCCATCTTCTTCTTCGCCCTCTCATTCGGGATGCATACCGCATTCGCGAGAGGATGATGCACCAAAACTTGTGCCAGAATCAGTCCCATTCCCTGAGGCTCTACTAAGGGAGCCAAAAGGCAAAAAGAAAAATACGTAGGCCTTTGACAACCTACGTAATTTGTTCAGGGATGTAGAAATCAAGGTACCCCTGCTCGAGGCAATCGACCACATACCTACTGTTGCTCAATTTTTCAAAGACTACACAACACCCAGGCGACAGTCAAAGAAGACTAAGAATCCGGTGGTTCTCTCGCCTCATGCGAGTTGTGCTATACTGTCAAACTTACCACCGAAGCAGAAAGATTCGGGCACACCACTGATTTCCTGTAGCATCCAAGGCTGCAGTTTTAACCGTGCCTTGCTTGATCTAGGATCTTCCATCAATCTCATACCGACCATCATGCTCAAAAAATTTTCCTTGGGAAATCTGAAACCCACCCCTGTCACGTTACAGTTGGCAGATCGTTTTGTCAAAATCCCGAAGGGTGTGGTGGAAGATGTGGTGGTTAGGGTCAACAGTCTCTGTTTTCCTGTTGACTTTCTTGTTTTAGATATGGAAGTTCCTAGTTCACTTTCTGATTGTCCGATCATCCTCGGTCGACCTTTCTTGGCCACAGCCCGCGCCCACATCGACTGCGAGTTGGGCTGTATTGAGATTGCCGTTGGATCTGAGAAGCTCAAGCTTAACATATTCAAGGCAGCCAAGAACTTTGATTGCGATTGCATTGAGGATAACACGTCTGACGAGGACATGGCCGTCAGCGCGTGTATCGGACTAATTGGGACCTATTCGGACTGCTGCGGATTACCTATAAACACTGATAACTGCCTGGCCAACGCATACTGTGACGTTCCCCAATCCCTCCCTTGTCCAGTACCTTCTCCTGGCCAGACTTCTGACGAGGTTTTCTCCGCTTCCCATACCTCGTGGTCTGAGTCATATCCGGGCTACTCACTGTCGGTCCACACTCATGAAGACCGAATTGCCCTTTCTTCCCCGCCAAATCAGGCGGATTTACAAATCCACACTAGGACCTTGAGCCCATATACTTCTCACTGGGGCTATTCATTTTTGGATCCATCTATCCAAAAAGCCCCTCTTCTTGGCCAATCTGAAGGCCAGTTTCTTCCTCCTAACTTGTTCTCCTACCCATCTAGGACACTCTCGTCCCAAGAAATGCCAGATCCTTCCCCATCCACTCCCGAGCTAAAAGTGCTACCTAATACACTCAAGTATGTTTTCCTGGGACCAAATGAAACGCTCCCTGTAATCATCAGTTCAAAATTAACCATGGAGCAGGAGTGCAAACTAACTAAGGTCCTCCTAGAACACAAGGCAGCTATTGGATGGTCTTTATCAGACTTATCTGGTATTAGCCCCTCCTACTGCACTCATCGTATATATACGGAGGAGGAGGCTCGACCTTCTCGCGAGATGCAGCGACGTCTCAACCCTAACTTGCGGGAGGTCGTTAAGAATGAAATCATTAAGTGGCTGGATGCGGGTATAATCTACCCGATCAGCGATAGCCCCTGGGTGAGTCCGATTCACGTTGTGCCCAAAAAGGCAGGACTCACCATCCGTGTCAATGACAGGGGCGAATCCATCCCTACACGCACTCCTACATCTTGGAGAGTGTGTGTAGATTATAGGAAACTCAATGCTGCAACCAAGAAAGATCACTTCCCACTACCATTTATTGACCAAATCCTGGAGCGGTTAGCGGGAAATAAATTTTTCTGCTTCCTGGATGGATTCTCAGGATATAACCAGGTGGCAATAGACCGCCGAGACCAAGAGAAAACCACTTTTACCTGCCCTTTCGGCACCTTCACCTTTAGAAGGATGCCGTTCGGACTTTGTAACGCGCCAGCAACTTTCCAGAGATGCATGCTGGCGATATTTCATGACATGGTGGGTGACTTTCTCGAGGTCTTCATGGATGACTTTTCAGTCTTTGGACCATCTTTCGACGAATGTCTTGCCAACCTGACTCGCATCCTTAGGAGATGTATTGATGTAAACCTCGTGCTTTCCTGGGAAAAAAGTCATTTTATGGTGCACGAGGGAATTGTTCTTGGACATATCATCTCCGATAGGGGTATCGAGGTTGACAGAGCTAAGCTCGATATCATTGCTGATTTACCTGTGCCTGGTTCTGTCAAACAAATCCGCTCCTTCTTGGGACACGTCGGTTTCTATAGGAGATTCATCAAAGACTTCTCCAAAATTTCTCGACCCTTAACTCATCTCCTATCAACCGACGTGCCCTTCGACATGGGCCCTGACTGTATACAAGCATTCACGCAGCTGCGTAATGCTGTCACCAAGGCCCCTGTTCTCAAGCCGCCTGATTGGTCCCTCGACTTTGAACTTATGTGTGACGCTTCAGACCTTGCAGTCGGAGCCATCCTGGGACAAAGACGAGATAGACACCCCTTCGTGGTATACTACGCCAGTAAGACGTTGGACGAGGCCCAGCGTAATTATACTACCACTGAAAAGGAACTACTGGCAGTCGTCTTTGGGCTGGAAAAATTCCGTTCTTACCTTCTGGGCTCTCACGTTATTGTTTTCACTGATCACGCGGCCATTCGCCATCTCATGCACAAGAAGGATGCCAAGCCGAGACTGATTCGTTGGATCCTTCTGCTCCAGGAATTTGACATTGAGATTCGTGATAAGGTCGGAGCCCAGAATGTTGTGGCTGATCACCTTTCCAGACTGGACCCTGACCATATTGGACTTACTCTGCCAATTAATGAAGTTTTTCCTGATGAGCACCTATTGGCAATAAATGTGGCAAGTGGACCGTGGTATGCCGACATTGCCAATTACCTTGCTTCTGGATCTCTTCCACGTGGCTGGCCTAAAAACCAGCGCGAGCGTCTCATGGCAGAAGCAAAGTATTATTTCTGGGATAATCCACTTCTTTTTCGGATAGGTGCTGATCAAATCATCCGTCGCTGTATTCCTGACAGTGAGTTCCCCAGTGTGCTATCCTTCTGCCACGATCAGGCCTGTGGAGGCCATTTCTCTGGGAGGAAAACTGCAGCCAAGGTGTTGCAGTGTGGTTTCTTTTGGCCCTCCCTTCACCAGGACGCGCACACTTATGCCAAACATTGCACTAGGTGCCAGTCATTAGGGTCAATGGCACGTCGTGACATGATGCCCTTGCAACACATCCTAGCTGCGGAAATCTTCGACATCTGGGGAATTGACTTCATGGGTCCCTTTCCTCCATCCAATGGCTTCGAATTCATCCTCGTGGCCGTCGACTATGTTTCAAAATGGATCGAGGCTATTCCCGCCCGCCGTGCTGACCATGTTATCTCCACCCGATTCGTCAAGGACCATATCTTTGCGCGTTTTGGGATCCCTCGGGCCATTATCTCGGATGGAGGAAGCCACTTTACCCATGCTTCTTTTCGGGCACTTCTGAGGAGGTACGGAGTCCACCATCGTATCGCATCCCCGTATCATCCTCAGACGAATGGCCAGGCGGAAGTGTCGAACCGGCAAATCAAGCAGATTCTCCAGAAAACGGTTCGGCCTGACCATAAGGATTGGTCCGACAAGCTGACTGACGCACTTTGGGCGTATCGGACCGCCTTCAAGGCTCCCCTTGGTATGTCTCCATATAGAATCGTTTACGGGAAGCCTTGTCATTTGCCTGTGGAGTTGGAGCACCACGCTTATTGGGCGGTTCGCCAATGTAACCTCGACCCAGACTTGTGTGGACGAGAAAGGAAACTCCAACTCCAAGAGCTGGAAGAGCTCCGTCGTGAAGCCTATGATTCTGCTCTAACCTTTAAACAGCGCACTAAGGCTTTTCACAACAGCCATGTTCGGCGGAAGGAATTTGAGCCATCTCAGCAAGTTTGGCTCTATAATGCCCGACTCAAATTCTTTCCTGGGAAATTAAAGTCCAAATGGACTGGTCCTTTTCTGGTCTCAAGACCATTCCCCAATGGGGCCGTCGAAATCGAAGATCCCAAATCTGGGCGTAAATTTACGGTCAACGGGCAGCGTTTGAAACCCTATCTGACTCATGAACCTGCCCCCATTGGAGAAACCGTTGCCCTGCTGGAGGGTAACTAATTCTTTGCCTCATTCTGAGTCCAGCTGGGGACATTAAATTCAGTGCTTGTTGGGAGGCACCCTAACAGCACTCACCATCCACCATCACTTTTCACACCTCTATCGCAATCACTTCACTTTTCTCTTCACCACCCACCATCCACCCACCCTTCCACCCTGATCTATACCCTGAACCTCAGCTCTTGTTACCCGATCTTCCATCCTTCCTCTGCCTTTCCCTGCATGCATATGAGGACATTGCATTGTTTGGCATGGGGGGGTGGATAGGCATCCATAGGATCCGGGTATTTTATGGTATCAGACAATTACCACCTATTTATAAATATGCAAGAAAAAGAAAAAAGAAAAGAAAAAAAAAAAAAAATATATATATATTAGTAATAAATGGTGTTTCGTAATGATCTAAAAGCTGAAACAAAAAATACAATAAGTGTTTATGGATATTCAACCTCTGTTTTGAAGAATTTCCAGGCCATAGAAGCTTGATTCGCTCAGGCTCGGCTTAATTCACTTAAAGCATTGACGAAATAGATCAAAATCTCTCCTAACTAAGAACGTTTCTTGTACCTGAGACACCAGTACAAGATTCGTTGGTTTGCTTTTTCTTGAGAGCTTAAGTAAACTTGGTTCACACTACACATATCAGGAAAGACCAGGTGAACATAAGATCCAACCCTAGTGTTCATTAGGAAAGGTGGAGTCCTTACCTGTGCGTGCAGGTAGACTTTTTATCCCAGGCTTTAGTCTTGTGTTTAGGAGTGACTCTTTCCACCAAAAAGAAACTCTCCCATCAAAAAGCAAAACAAGTGTGCTCCTTCAAAATGTGTTGTAAGAGATATACTGACAGGTGTTTAAAAAAAAAAAAAAAAAAAATCAGAAAATGGGAGTTGAGTTTTCCGTAATCATCTTAAGGGTCAATCCGAAAACACGAGCTGAAACTGGGACCAACCTGTACTTAAAAATTCGTGAAACCCTGGGAGTGAGTCTTAAGGTTCATCTGGTCAGTCTTGATCCTTCACTATGCACAAACCATAACCTCTTGAGCTCTCGAGTACGACAAAACCTCCTGGGTCCTGAAAATCATACTTAAGGTTTAAATATCAAGAGCCCTGGTTAGTTGAGAGATAATCTTTGTCATGTAAGACTTAAAGTACTGGTAATCTTCTCTACAATTGGTTCTCACAATATCCGATAATAAACACACCGATATCATCTCAGAAGAAAATCTTCAGCTTAAGATCATTTCTAAATATGATTTTGCTAGGGACTAGCAAAAGATAGGCATGGGGGTATATGTTTGCACCTCAAAACACGCCTATAATAACGCCTTCTTGTGCTATTTTCTAGCATTAACTATGTATATTATAATCTTGTAGTTGCATTTGTAAAAACGCTTGCATGCATGCATTTAATTGAGAGGAGAAGAGAATGGAATAAATGGCTTGCATATTTACATTTTTTCTCAAGTGTTTCTTTGCAAAAGTCCCTTCTCTATTTTTTACTTTCATCTTTTTCTTCTTCCCGCGGCTGCAACTCCTCCCGCAGCTGCATGCAACGCCATGCTTCTTCTCCCTACCAACGCCTCTCCCTACTGTCCTTCCCGCACCTCTCCCTGCAGCTGCCATTCTCCCCCATTCCCCGCATGCTCCACGCCATGCTCTCCTCCTCTATAAGAAGCTGCAGCTTCTTCCTCGCGAAAAGGGGCGAGCTACTGAAAAGACCCCACAGCCACCACCTTCCTCTCCACCGTTCTCCCCTCCCATACGCCGGCCCTCCGTCGAGGAGGCACCCGGCGAGCAGGAGAACCCACTGTGGTGCACACCACCACAGTGGGAGCACCACCGCCCAGCTCTTCAACGAGCCGGTGGGCGTGGTGTTTTCTTTTCTCTTCGTTTTCGTCCCCACGCCATTGCTGCCGCTTCAAGCTCCGAAGCTTGAAGCAGCAGCAGCAGCAGCTAAACCGCGGCGACAGCAACAGCAGCAGCACCCCCCGCCTCCTCCGCGACCTTCCCCGTAGGCGCGCAACCCTCCGCACGCGCCTGCAGGCCCGTTCCCCGCCTCCGTCTCCGTTCTGTCCACCCCGCATTGCACCCGTAGCCGGCCGCCGCGCGCACTGCAGCGGCCGGCTACGTCCTCGCGCCGACCCCTGTCCTCCTCCGCAACCCTCCGCGACCGACTGCAGACTCCCCGCCGCTTTCTCCGAGCGCGCCACCGCCCGCTCTCTGTCCTCGCACCCGGTCTGCAGGAGACACCTCACGTCCTCTGCGCGAAGGCGCGGTGCACCGCGACGGTCAGACGTCCGCCTTCGCCTTCAGACGACGCGGCGTCAGACGTCCGCCGCCGCGAGCAGACGTCTTAACTCGCTGCCATCGTCCGCGCGCTCGATCTCTCCCGCCCGCTCTCTCGCTGTCTGGCGCTCTCTACTCTCTCTCACGTACTCTCTCTCTCCGTTCTCTCTCTCTCTCTCTCTCTCTCTCTTTACTCACAGCAACACACACACACACATTCACCGACGCACACACACACACTCACACACTTATAGTAACCCATATATACTTATACATCTATATATAATATATACATACATATATCTATATATATATATATATATATACTTATATACATAGTAATATCTATAGTTATGTATACATACATATATATAATATATATATATATATATCTACTTATATATATATATCTATATATTTATACATATACTTATATATATATACATATATACATAGCTATATACATATATATATACATATATACATAGCTATATACATATATACATACATATATATATATACATATACACCTATATATATATATACATATATATCTATATATATCTATACATATATACTTATACGTTTATATATATATATATAGATATATTTACTTATATACATACATATGTACATATATTTTTACGTTATTTACTATACGCTGTATCGTGGGAATATTTACACCAGTTGCTGATATTCCCTGATACACGCGTACAAAAAAAGCGTGGTCCCATACATCATCCATCCTCCATCCACACTCCACGCGGCACCTAGTCGTGTTGGTTGCGTCTCTCTAGACGTCGACTGACTCGACATAGTGCTACACTCCATCGTCACCTCCACCCCCACCCCTTTATATATATACTACATATAAATATATGTCTATAGCTACTATATTTACTTTCTATCTGTTAGCTTCCTTCTTAGTAAAAAGATAAAAAAAAGGTATAAAAGTGAAAAGATAATCTTTGATTTGCAAGTACCCCGTCTTGCAAGTAGCAAGGCGTGTTTTGAAACTCTGTTTTGGCTAAAAGCCAAGGACACAATTTTGAGGGTGTGCCTCAAGAACAAGGATTACCAGAAAAAAAACCTAAATAAGAAAAATACCAAAAACACAATAAACGAACGGAAGAGACGCGTTTTAAGGAAAACATAGAAATTCGACTTGAACCCCACTTCCCTGAGTTCGACCCTGGGCCTAAAAGTGACATGATAAAATCAATTAGGCCAGGTTAAAAAAATTTTTGTAAAGAGATGGTTAGGTCTGAATTAGGTTAACCACTATACACATTTCAACGATAAAAATATCATATTAACAACCTATTTGGGCTGACCCATCAGAACACTGATCAGACAAAAGACCTTGTTCCATCATTCTCTGATCACCCCTGTAGGGTTTCCGGGTCATTCACTGATTATGATACGGGCCCCTGCCCTGACTGGGCTGACTTGACTCAGCCAAACCCCGCATTCACATTTCCACATCCATCTGAGCTTCATAGTATATGGTGGGTTCCTCACCTCTTGATCTACATCTATCAACCCACCAGATTGATTGGGTTTGGGCTGCATCATCAGCCTGTTGATCTGAACAAGCACCTGGTTGGACCAACCAGGATCTTGATCAAGGTGCTTGTTATGCAAAACTCCGTTGATTTGACCATTCCCTCTCCATTCCATTTTCCGATTGGCTGAAGGCATCAAATTTAGCGCTCAACGAGAGGCAACTCGTCATTCTCCTTGAAAACCTGAAACCTTTTTGGACACCTTTGTGCACTTAAGGTTCACCCTTTAAGACAGCCGACTCCACCTCAGATGCTTGCATCTAAGATTAGAAATCATCCGCAACAGCCACCCCGGCCGATTCACTCATCAAAACATCTGTCCTAAGGAATGAACTAAGTTGAATAAAAATCTCCTAAGTCACAATGAGGACATTGCAAATCTTAGGCATGGGGGTTATGAAAGTGCAAAACTTGTAAGAAAAGGTTTTAAACAAAAAATTTCACATATGCCAAAAACACCATAAAATTAAAAAAATTTTCGAAAAAGAATAATAGAATAAGAGAAGGAAAGAAATTTTATGGAGGGGAAAAAGAAACAAAAAAATGAGAAGGAGCACAAAATGAAAGAAAAAGTGATAGTCATTAGTAAGAAACTAAGGAATTGACCTAATTCTAGACCTCATTCAAGAAAAGAAAGAAAAGTGCATAGTGAAATTAGTAAGAACGCAAACCTTAGGCATTCTTTGATAGACTCTTAGTACCCATTAAGATCTAGACATTCCTTAAGAGGTTGAGGAAAATGAAAAGCTTAAGTATTAGGTCCAAGGCTTAGGGAGTATTTGGCCTCATTAACTAACTTTTGATTTACGGGACTCAGTAACCTAAGCACCCTAACCCCACACACAGCCTGGTTCAATAAGCGTAAAAATCAAAATCACGCTGAAGTGTCGCGAGATTCTGAAAATCACACTTACAGTAGGAGCGGGCGATCAACACAAGTTGATTTGGATGAGTTCCCAGCGTGGAGAAGTGGGAAATTTCCCTCGAAGATGCATAACAAAATATCATCTCCTCGGTGCTTGTCTTTTAGGATATTTACATATCCTACTGGGGGCATGTAAGCACTCTGCTGGCTCAGATTCCATGGATGGCATTATCACGAAGTGTCGATTGCCAGGGTCTAAATTCGGCCACGGAACACCATGAATGGGATTATCTCGAAATCTCAATAGCCAGGGTTCCGGGGGTTACCATGAGTGGTGCTATCACGAAGCATCGATTGCCAGGAACCCTTAAGGATTGATGATGGGGACAAGGAATTTGATACAGACCGTGTTGAAAAGCCAATCCTAAGCTAGAATTAAAAAGAAAAAGAGAGAGAAAACTCTCCAAACAGATAAACCTTCTATCTCTCTTTCTTATAAAATGCACTGCGAACTTAGCCAGGGCTAAAATTATTTCAAGCACAGGTGCTTTAACCACAATGTCCAATAGACCTTAGGTTAGTTCTTGTGGGCCTTAAAAACCTTTGCTAAGAACTGAGGCTGAGGCTAGATAGATCTGGATCTTGGTTGGTACTAGAGTACCTTTTAGGCCTATGGTTAGCATTCTAACATAATCTAGGTTTCAAATGAAAAGGCACTTATCTGAAATCATTAAGAACTTCATGGTCTAGAACAAGGGTTGACACCTTGAGTTTTTGCTAAGGGACTAGCAAAAGCTAGGCAAGGGGGTATGATGAGAACCTCATCATGAGCCATAACTAGCTCATTTTGACCTAATAAAGAGAATAAAAGCTCCTACATGACTTAGAAGAGGGCTTAATTGGAGGAATAAGTGTTTTGAGAAGAAAACATGAAATAAAGGTTAAAACTACAATTTTACCATTGCAGGACATAAACATAATTTCTCAGAGACAGAGCATAGGTCAAATTGTCTAAATAAGATAAAAAGTGCATTGAATCAATCAGAAATGGGTTCATGTGCAATCTAGGAATTAAATGACATTTGGTAACCCTAAAACAGACCCGCTTAATTCAACAAGGTTCTGGTCAGTATAAAAGTCAATTAAACCCTCTAAAAATCATGGAAAAATATCCCCTAGGGTTTAGAACATTCAAATTGGCCTCTAGAGCCTAATTTGACCTAGATTAGGGTCTTAACTCATCAATTGACCTAAATTGGGTTTTTATGCAAAATGTCAAGTCAAACATGGTCAAACCTAAAATCCAACTTCACCATTGGATTCCTTAGGACCAAATTAGGTTTGTACCAAAATTTGGACCTAAGGGAAGGTCATCTTGACCTACTTTGTAAAATAGTCCACCCAATTACATTCTGACCCCTAACTTTTGAAAACCCTTGCGAATACCCCCCAAATTTTGTTGTCACTTTCAGCATTCCAGTCCCTCTGCCAACGCAGCAGAAGACCCAGACTCCGGTGAAGTCTCGAGGAGGATTTCTCCTCGCTTCCCCACGAAGCTGCTCTTAGATTTGAAAGGGGGGTTCCCTGAGAAGTCCCCTACCGCTTGAGCAGCTCCCCATGCCCTGATTCACACCATACCTCTCGTGCGAACGCTCGAGAGGTATGCGTGTTGTACTTGCAGCGACCTCCGGTGAGAGCTTTGCTCACCCTCCATGCATCTGACCCTCTACTTGTGCCTATAAAAGAAACCCCAGGACTAGCTGCTTGAAGCAAGCTTTTCTTGGCCGAGAATCCCTCAAAACTTCCTCTCTTCCCTCTCCGGCAGGAAAATCACAAGCTCTGGTGACCACCCCTCCACTTTCTCGTCGCTCTGCTGCCATACCAGCAGCAGAGTCTGCTTCGTCTCGTCTTCCTCCGTCGCGCCGCACCAAGCGCACGCCTCCCTGCCCACTTCCTCGTCACTACTCTCTCCCTCTGGGTGCTTCTCCAGCGACAGTCGATACGACTGCCCGCCTCTCCGGCCCCCTTCATCCCTGCAATTAGGTTATAATTACTCCCCATCTTCCCCTCTTTCTTTTCCGCACATTATTTCCTTCACACCGACCCTCAACTGTCCCTGACCACTATCACCTTCCCCGTCTTCGGCCACCCTCCGGCGAGTTGCCCCCGTCGATCCGCAGCTCCACACAACTCGCCGACCGTCCCAGAAGCTCCGCCTCATCACACTGAATGCCCTCTGCCCCTCCACAGTCCCTCCACACTCACTCAACACGCCACCGAACACACCCATCTTTCCGGCCACAGGACGACCTAGGCACGCATGCCTAGGCCACCCCGCAGCCTGCCGCACAGCTCAACACCTTCGCCGTGCCACGGTGAAGGTTCCCCAATAGTTTTATTAGGCCGAGAGGCCGTATTCGTGTCTGACAGGTTCTGAGGCTCGACCGCCATTAAAGCCTCCTTAAAGCAGCTTCTTCCAAGCTCCAGGCTTCAGAGCTCCATGCTTTCAGCTGCTGTGGATTGGGGAGACTTTTGCGAAGGCAGCCAGCCAGCAACCGACGAGAATCGAGGCTGCAACTGAGGAGATTGCGAAGAGGTCTTCCTGTGGGCGCGCACGAGGAGAGGCGACAGGATAGTCCCACATCGGTAAGCCTCGCAGCGATTCAGTGGTTTAAATTATTTTTGTGAGTAAGCCTTATCGCCTCTGAATACACCTAGGTGAGGTCCCTCGCCCATCACACCCGCCTCATCCGCGGATTCTCCTCGTGAACCTGGCAGGATCTGACTCGACACCACCGAGCACACCTCGCGCACCATATCACGTCGGTGCACCTGGTCCTGGGTACGCAACCCGACTCATTAACCCGGCTCTAGGAGAGCTTCCTGTGAGCGATTTGCAGAAAGAGAGAGATACGTGCGGGTAGAGGGAAGGGTTAGGTTTTGCTGTGCCTTGTATGTAGGATCAGAGCACCGAAGGAGAAAGGCTAAGTACTTAGCCGCAGGAAGAAGGAAGAAGCTCTGAAGAGAGGCTGAGCAGAGGAAAATGCAAGGTAGAGAAGAAGCAGAAGAAGAGAGGCCGTGTAGAAGAAAAGAGAAGGAAGGAAAAAGAGAACTCAGAAGAAGAAGGCTCGCCACGGAAGAAGAAGATACTGTAGAAGAAAGTAGAAAGAGGCAAGGCAGAAGAAGAAGATCAGAGGCACGCAACAGCGGAAGAAGAAGAGAAAGAACAGCAAAAGAAGACTTTCATTTTAAGATGTCTGATACAGAAATTAGACATCCAATTCTGTTCTTTTGAGCAATTCATTTTTATAATTCTCTCATTGAACAAATTGTTTTCTCAAGTTTTTAAAAGTACTTAGATTGCTCCCTATGTTCGACCTCGGAAACTCCAGTTTTCGAGTAATAAAATCTTTATTTGTTTTGAACGTTTTTTCGGCTATACTACAACATGATAATCTTTAAAAACCTGATAAAACGTACGTGAAACAGGTATGATGATAATATCATCAAGAGCCATAACTAGCTTTAATTAGCTAGGATTAATTAACAAATGCTCCTACATGGTCGCCTGAGAGCCATAGGTCACTGAACATCCATTCCAAGAAAAATGCATTAAAATAGGGATAATTCTATAGTTTTAACATCATATTATGAATTCAAAGTAATCATGGGGTTTCCTAAGGGTTAATCTAAGGTCAAATGAGCATTAAAGTCTAATAAGAGGATTCACGCAAACAGAAATGGGTTTTCGTGCACTTTAAGAACTGATTCAAAACCCAAAACCCTAATTTCAAACTTACCTAAATAACAGAGGTTCTGGTCAAACATTCCATGAGGCTTGGTACCCTTGCTTTGACCATTAGAACCCATTTTTAACCTTAAATAGTCTCAGCAGAAAGTTGCCCTAATTTGGATTTCTATGCAAATTGCCTAGTCAAACTTGGTCAAAACTAAAATCCACCTTCACCAACAAATTCCTTGGGTCCAAATTAGGTTTTTACCAAAATTTGGGCCCAATCAAAGATCATCTCGACCCAGTTTGCATTTTGGTCTAGTCTGATTCTTTTTCTCTCATACATGTCCCTAACTTTTGAAATCATTGCAATTAGCCACCCAACTTTTTCATATCCTTCACAAATAGCCCCTTGCTACCATTAAGGTCAAACCCGACCTCCACGCAAGCTTTGACCTCCATGAATCCTATTAAAATCATCATCAAATCCCACCAAAATTGGTGGGATTAATGTTCACACCATGACGAATCAATCAAGACAGATTGTGTTTCTAACTTGCCCTAGGGTTGCGGTGCGAACGCATGAATTCCATGGGTTCTTCTTGAATCCTAAGCAAGCCAATCAACTTTGTTTCCTATTCTAGAGCTCGCCATGAGCTCTATACAAGCTCTAGCAACACAATCACTCCAAATTAGCTTGGTTTGGCCACACTTCTTCTCCAAAATCTCTTACCTTTAACCTCCTCTGACCAGCTCCGACACCTTCTTTCTTGATGTCCTCGCCTGCTACCACATACCATAGTTAGTGAGATTGCATTCCTCACCATCCTCCACTTCTCGTAACACTAGCTGAAGTCCCCTAAACCCTCTTCTTCCTCGTCGTTCCATCACTGGAGAGTTCCTCTTCCACGACGCCGGTCAATCACAACCAACACCTTCCTTCCCCTTTCATCCAATAGATTAAGTCTTAACCTTGTCCTCTTCTCCTACTTAATCCCCTTAGCTTTTTAAACTCTTATTTCGACTACCATTCACCTCTCTCCCCCATCGTCTTCCCTTGCTTTGGAGAAGCTGCGGCGACCCCTCCCCGATGCCACACACGACCAAACGTCACTGCTCCACCACCTAAAGCTTTGCCTCACCTTGTTGTGAGTCATAAAGCACATTTTGATAGGAAAATGCATCATAGTATAGTGCGCAATACGATCAAACAAAAATATTCATAAAACGATAACGAGATTTTGAGTCTCGGTTGTTCGTCTTTGGGAGGTGTTTGTTCAAATCTAAGATCGATCATTTAATGCTCTACTTTATTTAGAATCGCACCCCGGTTTCCAATCTTCGGATTAAAGTTTCTCTACTTCTGTTGTGAATTCCCATTACATGTGTGTGTGTTAGATAGATAACGAAAGTGAACGTATGAGTTTCAATGTGCAGAATTCTAGTGATGTGGTGGTTGTTTACAAAAAATGCATTTATAGTCAAATCTTCTATATTTTCCAGAACCGACATGCATGTTGCAATATATATATATATATATAAATGAAAAGTAGGCAACTTGAATCACACGAAATAGATGGCAACCAATAAGCTCATGGTGATTTCCAACATAGAGACATGTATAAAAAAATTATCTTTTATTCATTCATTCAGAAGGATGTTTGCAACATGGAATTTAAAGGAAAGCTTGTAAAGGAAAGCATAAAAACATAAAACTAGCTAACAGAAAATGATCGCATACAGGAATCAATGGGGTGATTTTGCATGCATCATTGGGGGAGAATAAGAGCTACACTACTAAGTAGTAAGTGAAAGCAGTAAAACTTTGAAGAGCTAAGTTACTAATCTAGCAAAAAAGAAGGGCATTCGGAGGTGGGCTCCGATGGCCTTTGAGTGGCTGAGAGGAGGAGGGGCGGCCAATGGTGCTTAGGCCGGTCCTTGGAGAGAGGTTGGGGAGATGATCCAGCATCCTGGAGTGGAGATGGTGGCTTCCATGGTGGTGCTCCTCGTGGAGGTGGACTGGAGGTGGAGATGTAGCTAACCTAGATGGATGAGTACCAAGAATGGGATGGGTGCAAATGGCCACACCTTAGATCTTTTTATAGACGTAAGGGAGTCTCTCTAGAGAAGTGTGGAACTCTCTAGAGAGAGTCCCATGAGTGGCCGGCCATGGTGAGAGAGAGTGTAGTTCTTAGATCAATAAAAAGTGGATCTAAGAATTGAATGACTCTTGGTTGCTAAATTTGGCAACCAAGAGTGACGCCACTTGAAGAGAGTTCTAGAGAACTCTAGATGGGTGTGTGTGCATGAATGTGCGTGTGTGTGTGAGTGTGTGGCCATGCCCTAGGTGGCTAAGTGTCTAGGTTAGGTCCTGAGGGGTTTAGGTAGGTGTAGGCCTTAAATCAGGGTTGTAAACCCTAATTGCTAAGGGGGAATTGCAATTAAACTTAACCAAAGTTTAATTGATTGAGTGTGAACCTAATTGAGGGTTAAATAACTCAATTAGGTTGGGCTTAGGTCAACTGGACTCTCACTATGTCCAGTTGGACTTGTGTGGGTTGAGATCTGAGCTCAATTGGACCGTATGAATCCAATTAACTTAGGTAATGGTAATTGACTATGATCTAAGTCAATTAGGTTAGTGAGGACCTAATTAGGTCCTTGGGGAGGTTTAGAGGTGATGTACTAGGGCTAGGGTACCTTAATTTAGGTTCCTATGGGGTTGGAATTTGGTTTAGGGAGCTAGAGGTCCAAGATCAAGACTTAAATCTCTAAATAGGAACTGGGGAACAGTTCCAGACATCCAAACATGGAATCAGACGTCCTATACTCAAAAATTAGAAGTTCAGACTTGTCTAGACATCCAATCAGAGTCTGGAAGAATTCAAGGTTCTATCTTGGGTATTCTGCAGAAATTGGACGTCTGACCAAGTGTCTGAACGTCCAATAACACTGCAGAAGTGGGTTTAAGGTGTGCGGGAGTTGGCTAAGGGTTCTAGATGTCTTATAATTCATCTGGACGTCCAGATAATGGTTGGAATCGGGGTTTTAAGGTTTTCTATGGTGCAGTGACCTAATCTAAGGGTGGCTAAGGCTTGGGGAAGTCTCTAGGCTATCCTGGGGCAAGGATGGACCAAAGCTCTTCATATTTTACTGCTTTATTGCTACTTAATATAGTAGCATGCCTTAATTCCCTTACATTATTATCTACTACATCTAATCTAAGTCTTCTGCTCCAGCTCTACTGCAACACCCGTTATTCTTGATCCAGCTCAGATCCAGATCTAGCTTATTACCTGTAATTGACATAATGCACTTAATCAACACATTATAACATTATTTTATGCATAGCTAAAGGAAAGCAGTAAACATGCAGATAATGCTTATGCATGTATGAATTACCCTAACTTATGCTGAGTCCTAGCATAATTTAGGTTAATTAAGACCTATGATTGCTGCACAATCATACCCCCATGCCTAAATCTTACAAATCCCTAGCAAATGCAAGACTAAATTATTTACAGAAGGGTTCCTATGGGATTGATTATTTTATCAAGTGTATGCCTAGAGATTTTTCTCCTTTTTGTTTTCATCCTATACTCTAGAAATCTAGACAAATGTCAAAGTGCAGCTACGTAGCTTTTGCAACAGATTCGAGTAAAAGACCTGATTCACCTCTAAAGCCTGTACTTGACCCCTAGTAAATTTATAGCGGGACAGGCGGACTTCTTCCCTCGAGGTATTCAAAATATTCTATGAATTCCACCCCAGCTTTAGGCTTAGGTAGAGAATCTCTGAGGGGTACTGGTGTTTATTTGGTGGCTCACTCTCACTTGGTGCTACATAGCGATTAGTGCTACATAATATAGATTCCCAGATTACTAGGTAACTCAACTCAGAGAAAGACGAGAAAAACTATGCTCTCTTTTGATTCCTTTGTATTCATTCCCTGTTTTTTTTTTCTTTTCCTTTTCATTTCTTAGAGCTCACGTTCTCACTAGATTCTTACGTATGTGACCTGTATTTGCTAGTGTCACTTGGCATTAACAGTTTAATTGAGTTTCCATAAACCTAAAAGTAAGTCGGAATTCCTAAGCTAGTATTTGGGGGTAAGAAATACAAGAAAGGTGGGTTAAGGCCATATTTGGTGGATCTCAAATTTATTATGTGGTATTGCCTTAATGCAACTGAACTAAATATTCACTCTTTTTTCTTTGCTTTTTCTTTTTTTTCAATTTTTTCTTCCTTTTCATCAAATTTTTTTTAGCATAGCACAACTAGCACACATTCATGAATTTTATTGAGGAGACATTATTAGGGATTGGTGGTACTCAAGAGACATTGGGTGGCTTATTTGTTGGAAGTGCCTACTCATGGCACTGGGAGAGATGGATAGGACGGTATATTTCTTACCTTGACATCAACACCCTCCTTCAGCCGAGGATTCCGTAAAGAATGGTTGTAACCATCAACCTTAGCCCTAGTTTTATCAAAACTCACTCTCAGCATATTTACCTTATTTGGTGGCTCTCAATATTTTGCACAAAAATGTACACGCAAGAATCGAGAGCGAAAATTATGTCTAATCTCAAGTATCATCACCTAATTATCTAGGATTCCAGATTCCTTACACTAATCTTACAGCACCAGTACTCTCTACTCTCATCTCACATTATTTGGTGGATTTTTGGAGCAAAGCCTGCTTAACTCGCAAAACACTATCCAGGGGTTCAGGAAAAGAAGCAGTACTTCTTCTCGACAGACTAAAGACGCTTATCAGCCTTCACTGTGAATCCATTGCAAATTCGACATGTGTGTGAAAAGTTGTACTGGATTCCAGATTATAGGAATCAATTGGAGGATAAAATCCCTAATGCATTCTCTTAAAAAAAATAATCTTATTCATGAATGCAATATGTATATATGGTATAAACAAGTAACCTCTTATATTCATACTTCATGAAATTTTCCTTTCGGGTTACAATCAGCTTGATCCTAAATTTAGTACAAGAGGTGAGTAGGTGACTCGAAAATGGCTGTTGCCGATGATTTCTAGCTCTAATGCGAGCATTGGAGGTGGAGTCGGTTGTTCTTTTATTTAGGACCCTAAAGTACGTTTTACATGCAACTCCGAGGTTTTCCTAAGTGTTGGCATAAAAACAATTTCAATTTTGTTGTATCTACCCCCCCATGCCTAAGTTCTTGCATGTCCTCATGCATGAATATAAAAGAAAATAAATACAGCAGGGAGAGAATGGGTAGAAATACCAGTAATTGCTCCTGAAATTATACATTTAGCACCGACCAACCTGTCAGTATGCAATATGTAGAAAGAAAATATGCTAAAAAGGAAAATATGCTATATATAAAAGTGGTTATGTATAGATGATGGTGGAATGTGGGATAGATGCTATCTATACGTGTTGAGTTTAACACCTCCAGCTGGGTGAGAATTCAATCACACGTCCTCAATAAGATGAACGATCTCATTAAGTGGAGGAGGTTCCTGGGCCAAAAATGGCTTGAGGCACTGGCCATTTACCGAAGATATATGCCTAGATTTTGGGTCCTTGATATAGACTACCCCATTAGGATATGGGTGAATCACAACATATGGGCCAGTCCACTTGGACTTGAGCTTCCCTGCCAAAAGTTTTAATCGTGAATCAAACAACCAGACTTGCTAGTTGGGCATGAATGCTTTTCTCTGGATGTGGCGATCATGAAAGGCCTTGGTCTTGTCCTTGTATATCAATGCGTTCTCATAGGCCTCCTGCCGGATCTCTTCTAATTCGCTGAGCTAGAGTTTCCGTTCTTGACCTCCTTCATCGAGGTCAAGGTTACAATTTCACACTGCCCAAAAGGCGTGGTGTTCCAACTCTATAGGAAGGTGATAGGCCTTGCCATATACCATACGATATGGTGACATTCCGAGTGAGGTCTTGTATGCGGTTCGATGTGCCTAGAGTGCATCAACTAATTTGTCGGACCAGTCCTTCCTATCTGGTCTAACTATCTTCTGGAGAATCAGCTTGATCAGATGGTTAGACATTTCAGCCTGCCCATTGGTTTGCGGGTGATACGGGGTGGTTATACAGTGATGTACCCCGTATTTCTTTAATAATGACTTGAAGTGGGCATGGATGAAGTGGCTTCCCCCATCGCTAATCAGAGCGTAGGGTATTCCGAATCTCGTGAAAATGTACTGCCGTACGAAAGAAATGACGATTTTATGATCAGCCCATCTCGCCGAGATGGCCTCAACCCACTTTGAGACATAGTCAACAGCTAGTAATATGTACTTGAGGCCATGCAAGTTCGGAAAGGGGCCCATAAAATCGATGCCCCAGACATCGAACACCTCTACAACCATGATGGGTAGAAGTGGCATCATGTCTCTCCTGGTCATAGAACCGACCAACTGACATCGTTTGCAGTGTTGGGTGTATTCGTGTGTATCTCTGAAAATGGTTGGCCAAAAAACTCCAGACTGCAAAATTTTTGCAGCGATTTTCCGTCCCAAGAAATGACCACCACATGCATCATTATGGAAAAAAGATAACTCACTAGGGATCTCAGAATCTGGGATGCATCTTCGAATAATCTGATCCACTTCAATGCGGAAGAGCACTGAGTCATATCAGACGTAGAATTTGGCCTCCGCAGTGAATTTGAGTTTCTGGTCCTTGGATAGGTTCGCAGGAATCTTGCCTGCGACAAGGTAGTTCGCGATATCCACGTACCAAGGGAACTTAACAGAGTGAACTGCCAAAAGAGATTCATCCGGAATTTGCACGTGAATGGGTAGGGAATAAGGAATGTGGCATGGGTCCAGTCTGGATAAGTGATCCGCCACAACATCCTTTTTCCATCTTTGTACCGGATTTCAATATCTAATTCTTATAATAGAAGGATCCATCTAATGAGCCGTGGTTTGGCATCCTTCTTTGCCAACAAATGCCGGAGGGCGAAGTGGTCAGTGAAGATGATGACTTTGGACCCTAATAGGTAAGATATGAATTTCTCCAACCCAAATACTACTGCTAGTAGTTCTTTTTCGGTGACTGTATAATTGTGCTGAGCCTCATTCAACGTCTTGCTAGCATAGTAAATGATAAAAGGTTATTTTTCCCGACGCTGGCCTAAAACAGCACCGACGGCAAAATCAGAAGCATCACACATCATCTTGAAATCAAGAGACCAATCGGGTGGTTGGAGAATCGAGGAATCAGAGACAACGCTTCGTAAGGTCTCAAAGGTGCTGAGTCACAAGGTGTCAAATTCAAATGGGGCATCGGCAATAAAGAGATTCGTCAAAGGTCATGTAATTTTCGAGAAATCACGTATAAATCTCCGATAGAAGTCGACGTGACCTAAGAATGATCTGATATGCTTGAACGAGCTAGGTGGCTGTAAGTGGGAAATAATCTTAGATTTAGCTTGATCAACCTCGAGTCCATTTTTATAGATCCTGTGTCCAAGTACTATGCCACCCCTCACCATGAAATGGCTTTTCTCCCAGGATAGTACTAGGATTACCTCAACACACTATTTCAAGATCTTGGTGAGGTTATCAAGACAAGATGCAAAATCATCTCCAAAAATGGAGAAGTCATCCACGAAGACCTTCACATAGTCCCCAATCATGTCAGAGAAGATGGCCATCATACAATGCTGAAATGTTGTTGGTGCATTGCAGAGGCCAAAGGGCATCCTCTTGAAGGCGAATGTTCCAAAGGGACATGTGAATGTGGTCTTTTCTTGATCTTTCAAGCTAATCGCTACTTGATTATACTTGGAGTATCCATCCAGAAAGCAAAAGAAACTGCGCCCGGCTAACCGTTCCAAGATCTGATCAATGAAAGGCAAAGGAAAGTGATCCTTCTGGGTAGCCATGTTCAGTCTCCTATAGTTGATGCTGACCCACCAAGATGTCGTAGTGCAGGTCGAGATGGATTCACCCTTATCATTTTTTACTATGGTGAGTCCTACTTTCTTGGGCACAATCTGGATCGGACTCACCCACTACCTATCAGAGATTGGGTATACAATACCTGTATCCAGCCATTTGGTGATCTCCTTCTTAACAACCTCTAGCATATTCTGGTTAAGCCGTCTTTGAGGTTGTCTCGAAGGTTTCACCCCCTCATCCGTGCAAATGTGATGAGTGCAATATGAGGGGCGAATACCACTGAGATCAGCAATACACCACCCTATAGTGGCCCTAAGGTCTTGTAGCATAGAAATCAATTGATGGTCTTGTCCTTGGGTTAAGTGGGCATTAATAATGACTAGGTATGTCTCAATTTCGCCCAAGAACACATACTTAAGTGAGTCAAGTAAGGGCTTCAATTCAATCACGAGTGGGTCAGAGTCAGAAAAGGGAGTTGGAGGAGCAAACTCATGGGTGGGAATCTATTGATCTGTATGCATGTGAATTCCCGCTAATTCGCTTCTTGTTAAATAATCGGTTGTGACTACGTTAATGGGAAACTCGTTAGCTGTGGTCACGTCTTCCTACAACAACAGGATAGCTGGATTCAGGGGTGCTATGGTCAGAAGCACACCCTAAACAGTCAGATCCTGGGGGAGATATGTGTAGTGTAGTGGTCTCAGTCCCGTGTGGATAAAGGTCCAAGAACTTTGATAGTGCAGATGAATGAGACATTGGGTCGCAACAAAGGAGCCCAATGTTACCACAGTATGCCGAATCTTTGTCTTCACCATCCTCCTCTATGCCATCACAGTCAAAATTCTTTGATGCTTTGAATATGTCAAGTCGAAGTTGCTCATTACCTAGGGCTATCTCCATACACCCAGATGCACAATCAATGTTCACTCAAGCTATCACTAGAAATGGGTGACCCAAAATAATTGGTGCATCTCAGAAATTAGGAGGAACTTCTATATCGAGAACGAAAAAGTCTATGGAAAGCAGTACCCATGAACTTTTACGATCATGTTCTCAACCACCCCCTCGATGTTTTTATTGATCTATCAGCCAGCTGAATCGTGACCGAGGTGGGCTCTAACTCCCCAAATAGAAATCGATCAAATACGGCAGTGGGAGTTAGGTTGATGGACAAACCCTGATCTTGAACGGCCCGATCAAATGGAGAATCCCGCAAGAAGCAGGATATGAGTGGGGTGCCAGGATCTTTCTTTTTCAGTGGCAAGTCAGCTAGAATCACGACGCTAGCCTCTTTTGACAATACCGCCTGTCGTCTAATTCTAGGCTGTCGCTTCGGGGTACAATAGTCCTTGAAGAAGCTAGTGACAGCGGGAATGTGATCGATTGCCTCGAGGAGGGGGACCTGAATATGTACTTCCTTAAACATTGACTTCAGGTCCTCAAAATTCCGCGTGTCCTTTTTTCGTACAACATTCCGTGTCAGAGCCTCAAGAAAAGGGACGGGAATCTCAGGGTCAAGTGGCCTCTTACCCTTGTCTACTGTAGGTGGCACCTGAGATGGAGTCGAACCCACCTACAGCGAAGAGTGAGAAAAATCAGGACTCGCCTGCCTATGTGGTGGGTCGAATGTCTTCCTTCTGCTCCTTAATGAGATAGCATTTGCATCGGATTGCTGTCCATGAGGTGGTGGGGGAGCGGAAGGGGCAGAGTATGCAGGGTTCTGCATCAAAGGTGGCTGGCCTTGAGCATACCCAGGTGGTGCAAGAGGCGCTTGTAATATGGCATGTGCCTATCCCTGTGGTGCTTCAAACCTAGGCGAGGCGCCTTGGTTCTACACATATCGAGGGTTCGGGACGGGTTGGGAGGACAAGGCTCCCTGAGTCCTATGTTCCTATATCAGCTAGTTTTACGTGTTCTGTATAGTCTGCATCTAGTCACCATCACCTTCTTTATCTGCAAGCTATTCTGTGTAGATTTCCTCATCGATTCTTGCAGCCCCTCTTTTAGTGCCTCCAAAGGGTCAGCCCACTTTGGAGGGTGACTGGCAGCTTGGTGCAGCGGCTGGTATAATGAACGGGGATGCTGTTGCTGAGATGGGAATGGTTGCTGCCCAGGGAAGATGTTTTGTGCATTCCCGTATTGCCTGGTATGGTAGTGTGGGTCTTGCTGTGGTCTCTGTGAATTATCAAACCAGGAGAAGTTCGGATGCCGGCACCAACCAGGGTTATACGTCTCTGAATATGGGTTATTACGCCCGTATCCTTGAATAGCACTGACATCCTCGTAGGCCAAAGACGTCTGAGACGTATATCCATCAACGGGATATGTATTATAGTCTGCAAGTGGTGCGTAACCCTGGTCATATGGTGCCAGATCGGGATTGTTTACGGGATCTTGATATGCAGTATCTCATAAATAAGGAGAAGATGCATCCCGAGTGAGTCGATTAACTCGAGCAGGGGGGGCTTGGGGTGCATAAGAGGGTCTTGGAGCAGTAGAGTTTAGGTTAGATTGACCCTGACTATTTTGTCAATCTTTTTCTCAATCAAGTTTATTCTATCTAGCTACTTGGCGATGATATCCATGTCGGCTCGAATAGACTTGGTGTGAGCCTCATGGACACCAACCCACTACTGACCAAGCCATTGGAACTGGTTCATGGATGCAGCATTCATTGAATTCTTTGCCAAAGATTCGAACAACTCAAATACGCTATTCTCGTCTTTCGCAAGGAAATTCCCGCTACTAGATGCATCTGCTAGATACCGATGTGTGTCATCTAGCCCACGGTAATAGATTTGAGCTGGGTGCCATCTGGGTATACCATGGTGCGGGCATTTCTGGAGAAGGTCATGAAATCGATCCCAGGCTTCATGCAACTTCTCCACAGCTCCTTGGGAGAAGGTCGTGATTGCATGCCTCATCGCGTTTGTTCGACCGATTGGAAAGAACTTTTGCAGGAATTCATGTCATAATTCCGTCCAGGTTCCAATTGGCTTCCCAATGGTCTTCAACCAGTATGAAGCTTTGTCCCTCAGAGAGAATGGGAAAAGCTTCATTAGAACAATCCCATGATCAATGTTCCTGGGTTGAATCGTTTCTGTGAGTCAACTTAGGTCCTCTAGGTGCTGGAATAGATCTTCGCTTGAGTTTCCATAGAAGTGAGTGCTGATTAAACCGCTCATGTTAGACTTGAGCTCAAATGCGTCTCCGCCTGTGGGAATCCTGACTAAGGGTGCAGCGATTAGTGCAACAGGTTCATAGAAATCCCATAGTTGTTCTCCTCGTAGTGGGAACTGCATTTTGTCAAGCACTGCCAAAATGCGGTCCATGCTCTACCGATGCCACTCCTCAGATTCAACCACCCAAGCTTCCAGATAAGCCATCGGGTCCAGATTATCAATATCATGACCCGGTATAGGTCCAAGCCCAGGAATAGGCATTATGGCTATGGGAGTAGAAGAAGTGGGGGGAGAAGATGGTCCTGGCAAGGTGACCCGCCTCCTTGGGTGTGGCTCCCAAGGTCCAACCAATTGAGGTCTAAGTGACCTCCTTCCTTGCATACACCACGCAACCCCTGGGTTGGTGTAGCCAAGCCAGACAAGGCTAAGGCCCCGTCAATTAGAAGGTCCTTATGACTCAGATGACCAGATTTTTCATTTTATGTTCTAATTTGGCGAGTAGATTCCTTTTTCAATTATCTTTTCAGAGAGTATTTTTTGTAATTTTTACTATTTTAATCAAATTTTTAGAGATTTTTGAATGTCAGAGGGTCAGATCTGGAATTTTGACCCCTAGTCAGTTTTTGGCTTTGAAACAGTATCAAATGACTTTTTAAAATTCTGGAAAAATATGGAAAATTAATCCAATGAGATCACCTTTAAAACCCCACCATTTTTAGTCAAAACAGATTCGCGGATTGCTCGAAATTGCTTTTTGAAGTTTGAAAAATCTTGATTCTGGGTCAGTCTAACCCCCTTGCACTTCACAAATTTTTAAAAATTTTATTCTTGGAATTTTTTAATAGAATAGTGCTGTTTGAAAGATGGTTTGAAAATGAAGGTCTAGCTCGAATTTTAGATTTTTTTTGTTCACCATTTTTTCGAAAATTGAATTTTTAAAATAGACTTTGAACCCTAGCCGAAAATCAGAGAATGGTCGAGAAGCTTTTAAAGAGTGTTTGAGTTTGAAATCCAAATTTTCATCCAAAAATGTATTTTTTCTTTTTCAAAAACTTTTGCAAATTGTTTCAAAAAGGATTTTTTTTTCAAAGGATTTTCAATATATATATATATTTTTTTTGCTTTTTCAAAAAAACCAAGGATTCAGAAACAAACCTAATCTAGTTTTTTTTTTCTTTTTCATGAAAATGAATATGTTTTTCTTTGTCAAAAGAAATTGCTGGAAGCAAATTTAATCCTAGGGATTAGAAGAAAACCTAGACTAAGAGGAGATGATGTGCACCTGGAAATCATTTTCCACGCTCGTTGTGTGCGTAGATCCTATTTTCCTTTTGTGTTGTCCTGCACATCCGAAAATAAAGTAGAGGAAGATTTGTCAATGATAGTTTAAAAGATGGAAATAAAAAAAATGATGTGGGTCTTACAGCTCGTTTGTTGTGAGTCTTACAGGTCATTTTGATAGGAAAATGCATCGTAGTATAGTGCGTAATACGATCAAACAAAAATATTTATAAAAAGATAACGAGACTTTGAGTCTCGGTCGTTCATCTCTGGGAGGCGTTTGTACAAATCTGAGAATGATCTTCCATCTCTCTACTTTATTTAGAATCGCATGTCGGTTTCCAATCTTCGGATTAATGTTTCGTCACTTCTGTAGTGAATTCTAATTACATGTGCGTGTGTTAGATAGATAACAAAAGTGAACATATGAGTTTTAGTGCACACAATTCTAGTGATGTGGTGGTTGTTTATAGAAAATTCATTTATAGTCAAATCTTTTGTATTTTCCGGAACCGACATGCTTGTTGCAATATATATATATAAATGAAAAGCTGACAACTTGAATCACACGAAAAAGAAGGCAACCAATAAGCTCATGGTGATTTCAAACATAAAGATATGTATAAAAAAAATTATCTTTTATTCATTCATTCAGTAGGAAGTTTGCAACAAGGAATTTAGAGGAAAGCTTGAAAACATAAAACTAGCTAACAGAAAATGATCGCATATAGGAATCTATGGGGGGATTTTGCATGCATCATTGGCGGAGAATAAGAGCTACAATACTAAGTAGTAAATGAAAGCAGTAAAACTATGAAGAGCTAGGTTACTAATCTAGTAGAAAAGAAGGGCATTCGGAGGTGGGCTCCGATGGCCTTTGAGTGATTGAGAGGAGAAGGAGGGGTGGCCAATGGTGCTTAGGCTGGCCCTTGGAGAGAGGTTGGGGAGATGATCCAGCATCCTGGAGTGGAGATGGTGGCTTCCATGGTGGTGCTTCTCGTGGAGGTGGAGTGGAGGTGGAGATGTAGCTTACCTAGATGGAAGAGTGCCAAGAATGGGTTGGGTGCAAATGGCCACCCCTTAGGTCTTTTTATAGACCTAAGGGAGTCTCTCTAGAGAAGTGTGGAACTCTCTAGAGAGAGTCCCATGATTGGCCGGCCATTGTGAGAGAGAGAGTAGTTCTTAGATTCATAAAAAGTGGATCTAAGAATTGAATGACTCTTGCTTGCTAAATTTGGCAACCAAGAGTGGAGCCACTTGAAGAGAGTTCTATAGAACTCTAGATGGGTGCATGTGCATGAATGTGTGTGTGTGTGTGAGTGTGTGGCCATGCCCTAGGTGGCTAAGTGGTCTAGGTTAGGTCCTAAGGGGTTTAGGTAGGTGTAGGCCTTAAATCAGGGTTGCAAACCCTAATTGCTAAGGGGGAATTGTAATTAAACTTAACCCAACTTTAATTGAATGAGTGTGAACCTAATTGAGAGTGAAATAACTCAACTAGGTTGGGCTTAGGTCAATTGGACTCTCACTACGTCCAATTGGACTTGTGTGGGTTGAGATCTGAGCTCAATTGGACCCTATGAGTCTAATTAACTTTGGTAATGGTAATTGACAATGATCTAAGTCAATTAGCATTTGTGAGGACCTAATTAGGTCCTTTGGGAGGTCTAGAGGTGTTGTACTAGGGTTAGGGTACCTTAATTTAGGTTCCTATGGGGTTGGAATTTGGTTTAGGGAGTTAGAGGACCAATATTGAGGCTTGAATCTCAAAACAGGAACTGGAAAATAGTTCCAGACGTCCAAACATGGAATCAGACGTCCTATACTCAAAAATCAAAATTCCAGACTTGTTGTCTAGATGTCCAATCAGAGTCAGGAAGAATTCAAGGTTCAGTCTTGGGTATTCTACAGAAATTGGACGTCTGACCGTGTGTCTGGATGTCCAATAACACTGCAGAAGTGGCTTTAAGGTGTGCGAGAGCTGGCTAAGGGTTTTGGACATCTTATAATTCATCTAGATGTCCAGATAAAAGTTGGAATTAGGGTTTCAAGGTTTCCTAGGGTGCGGTGACCTAATCTAAGGGTGGCTAAGGCTTAGGGAAGTCTCTAGGCTATCCTAATGCTAGGATGGACTAAAGCTCTTCAGATTTTGCTACTTTATTCCTACTTAATAGAGTAACATGCCTTAATTCCCTTACATTATTATCTACTACATCTAATCTAAGTCTTCTGCTCCAACTCTGCTGCAACACCCATTATTCTCGATCCAGCTCAAATCCAGCTTCAGCTCCAGCTTCAGATCCAGCTCCAAATCGAGCTTATTACCTGTAATTGACATAATGCACTTAATTAGCACATTATAACATTATTTTATGCGTAGCTAAAGGAAAGCAGTAAAGATGTAGATAATGCTTATGCATGCATGAGTTACCCTAACTTATGTTGAGTCCTAGCCTAATTTAGGTCAATTAAGACCTATGATTGCTATGCAATCACACCTCACCGCAGAAAACACCTCACTTAATCCCTCGATTCACCTACTCAAACACCCCACCAGCCACGACCTCCATTGCACTCCGTCTGTGTCCTTGCCCGACCTCCACACACACGTTCACGCCACGCAAACACAACCACCTGCTTCGGCATCACTTGGTGATCCTTTTGAGTGCATTTGACATGGTCGCAAGGCCATTCTTTGTGTTTCAGGTCCTCATCGGAGTTTGCTGCTGCTGCCATCACCTTCGCCCATGTTCGTAGTACTCCAATGAGCTGAAGGCTTAACTCAACGCTCCAGGTGCAGCGGTTTAGCTTCAAAGCATTTCCTAAGCCCTCAATTGGGGACCACATTCGTGACTTCACCCTCAATTAGAGGCCTTTCCTCCTATAGTTGATATGCGAAGGAGCCAGGAGCTATAGTTCCACATTGTGGGGACGCAGACTCAATGCAATGCTTATGTTGGTTTTGTGAACTGAGCATCCTTCCAAGTAACACGAGGGGTCGGGTCACTTACCCCCACACACCCATACATACCCGATTACCTGCTTACTCACTCCTCACCTGTGATCCACGTCCACAAGCCTAGACACTGTTCTATACCCGTTTAGCCAACCGATTACCTGATTATACTTGGGTCATGAGCGAAAAGGGGGAGGGGAATTGTGAGGAGGAGGGGGGAGGTTTTTGCTGCGTGCTCCACTACCTTGTGCTGAAGAGAAGAAGAGAGGTCTCCATACTTAGCCTCTGAGCAGAGGTTGTGCACTATGCATGAGAAGGCATTGAAGGCCTTAAAGAAAGAAGAAGGGTTGTGCCTTGTGAAGAAGAAAGGTTTCTGAAGAGCCTTATGGTTGTTGACACTTAAGACGTCTGATGATATAGACCTACCAACTGATCTGAGTTGATTATGTTTACTGTTGAATGATTTATGTACTATAGTTTACAATTGAATTCTGATTGGAATAATTGAGTAATTGAATGCATGCTAAATTAAAGTGGATTAGTGGTGATTCAAATCACCATTGTTTTCATTCTCTTTCCTTTTTGCTCCATCGTACTTTGGTTCTTATTGAATACATTTTTGAGTAAATAATTCATTGAATATCTTCTATAGAATCTGTTTGTTGTGCTCATTCATTTCAATTCAAGATCAATGTTGTGAATTCCATTATTTGCTCCCTATGATCAACCTCAGACTCCACTTTAGAATCTGAGTTATAAATTTAAATGATTCGAACAATTTTATCCTATACTACAACACATCTTTTAAACAATGATGAATTTTCCCCGAACACACACACACACACCACTACCACTTGGCCACCCACTCTAGAGTCTTCTAGAATCATCACCAAGTGGCGCCACCACCTGAAACCCAAAAATAGAATATCAACTAGTCCATTCTTGATAAACACCAGTTTATCATCATTCTTATACATTAAAACAAACCTAGCTCTTAGGATTTTACTCCACAAATAGCTTTTTGGGTTGCATTTAGGCATTAATTAAGTTAGGCATGCATTGCACTTTTTATTGTCTTTTTAATGTGTTTTTGTGTGTCAGGGATATACAGATTGCCAGATCCTTAGAACCCTAGCACTCAGGAAAGCAACTGATGAAGGAGAAGCTCTCATCGGCTGGAACTCAACTTGATCTAGCTCACCAAAGCTGAAATTCAGCTCACTTGAACTACGATTAACTCATCCTAACTCCATTCAGCTCATCTTAGCTGAATGGCAGCTTATGAGAGCTCATCTTAGCTCACCCTAGCTCAGGTCAGCTCAGATCTAGCTCATCTCAGCTCGAATCAGTCCACAAAGAGCTCTTGCTAGCTCAACTGAGTTGACTGGAGTTCACCCCAGCTCAGGTCCAACTACATCCAACTCCACTCAACTCCTGCTAGCTGAAGATGACTTCATTTCAGCTCAGGAAGCTTAAGTCCAGCTCACGAGGATTCAGCTTAGCTCAACTGAGTTGAGCTAAGCTACCTTAGCTACCCCAACTGATGAGAGCCTCATCATGAGCCATAACTAGCTCATTTTGACCTAGGAAAGGGAATAAGAGCTCCTACATAACCTAGAGAAGGACCTAATTCAAGGAATAAGTGTTCTGAGAAGAAGAAATGAAATAAAGGTTAAAATTGTAATTTTACCATTATAGTACATAAAATGGATTTCTCAGAGGTAAAACATAAGTCAAATGATTTGAATAGGATAAAAAGTGGGTTGGTTCAACCAGAAATGAGTTCATATGCAATCCAAGAATTAAATGACATCTGGTAACCCTAAAACAGACCCGCTTAATTCAACAGGGTTCTGGTCAAGATAAAAATCATGTAAACCCTCTAAAATTCATGGAAAAATATCAATTAGGGTTTAGAACCTTCAAATTGGCCTTTGGAACCTATTTTGACCTAGAGTGTGGTCCTCACTCATCAATTGACCTAATTTGGGTTTTTATGCAAAATGTCTAGTCAAACATGGTTAAACCTAAAATCCAACTTTAACATTAGATTCCTTATGTCCAAATTAGATTTTTACCAAAAGTTGGACTGAAGGGGAGGTCATTTTGACCTACTTTGCAAATTAGTACACCCAATTACATTTTAGTCCCTATCTTTCGAAAACCATTGCACATACCCCCTAACTTCCTCGCCACTCTTACAAGAAGGTCCCTCCGCCAATAATGGGGAGAAATCCTACTCAGGCGAGGAATGTAGGGGGAATACTCCCTGATTCCTCAGAGATCTCCTCCCAGATTTGGAAGGGAGATTCTTTGAGGAATTCCCTTCCATCTGAGCATGGTCCTGATCTATGATTTGCACCCAATTTCTCGTGCGAACGCATGAGATATTTGGGTAACCTACAGACTTCCTACTCCAACGAGGACTCCCACACTTGGAAGCTTGTCTTCCAAGCACAGGAGCCCCTGCCAGTGCCTATAAAATGACCCTCAACTCCGGCCGCACCTCTTTAGCTCCACTTGGTCGAATTCCACCTCGATTTCCTCTTCTTCTCCTCTGGCCAAGTGGTCCAGCGAGCTCCAGTGAGCCCCCCACCTCTTTCTAGTCTCTCTACCACAATACCAGTGGCAGAGCTGTCCTCACCATCCTCCTCCGTGTCACGCAACACCCGTGCGAGCATCCCTAGCCCCGTTGTCGCTGCCGTCTTCCTCCACTGGACACCTTCTCCGACGATAGCAGGTACTGCCAACCGCCCTCTCTCCCCCTTCATCCACTTAATTAGGTTAGAATCGCTTGTCTCTATCACCTCTTCCATTCCCCTCAACCTATTTCACAAAACGCCCCTCGACAGCCACGGTCCACCACCATCTTCCCCATCTTTGGCCAACCTCCGGCGAGACGCACCCGCCATTCCACAACTCCACACATTTTGCCACCAACCCCACAACCTCCGCCACACTCCACTGAACATCTTCCACCAACTCACAGACCACCTACACAACCTCAAACGCCCCCCGACCTAACCCATAAATCTGGCCACAGACCAACCTAGGCACGCACGCCTAGGCTGCCCCACGGCTTGCCACCTACCACCTCACCTTCGTCGTGACACGGTGAAGGTCCTCCTGTGGTCTAATAGAGCCGCAAGGCTCCTTTTGTGTCATGCAGGATCTGAGCACCAGCCGCCATTAGCGACGGCTCGAGAAGGTCGCAAGCTCGTGCCAGGATGAAGCACTTCAGGGTCCTAAGTCCAGTAGGTTTGGGGGAGTCTCGCGCAGTCATCTGTCCAAGCAATTGGCGCTACGAGGCCTGCAGCTGCAGTAATTGGAAGGAAGAGCTGCTGCGGTCGTGCGAGCAAAAGCGGGTGGAACATTAGTCCCACCTTGTGAACCTGTGAGTGAGGTGCACGGAAAAAATTGGATTTGTGATATTAGCTATTCTCCTCGAAATCACATGGGGTGAGGTCCCTCACCTATACACACCTCGTCCGTGAATTCATCCCGCGGACCTCGCAACTCGACCCGACTATCCTCCCGAGCACTCCTCGCGCACCACACCCATGCTGGTGTGCCTGGACCCGGGCACGCGACCCGATCCGATTACTTGGCTCTGGGAGAGCATACTGAAGAGTGATATATAGAGAGAGAGAGATGCAGGTGTGGGTAGAGGGGTAGGTTTTGCTCTCTTTGGTTTGTGTAGGGAAGGAGGAGAAGTGAAGCTGACACTTAGTCGCAAAGGAAAAGGAGAAGGAAAGACAAGGCAGAAGGAAGAGGTGAAGCCAAAGAGAAGAGGAAGTCAAAGATCTAAGGCTGAAGAAGGAAGAAGAAGAAAGAAAGAAAGGGAAAGACAAGCAGAAGTAGAAGAAGAAGAAAAGTTGAAGCCAAGGGAAGCAAAGCCAAGGAAAGAAGAAGAAGAAGACCCGCAGAGAAAAGAAGGAGAAAGAAACTACAGAAGAGAGGCAAGGTAGAAGACAAAGGAAGGAAGAAGAAGGGCAAGAGCAGAGAATGGAGCTGCAGAGAAGAAACAAGGAAGAGAAGCACATGACCAAAGAAGAACAGAAGAAAAAGAGGAAAATAAGAAGTAAGTTAGAAGAAGAAGCAGGCAAGAGAGGAGAGAAAATATCTTTTTAAGATTCTGATCATGGGATCAGACGTCCAATTTCTCTATTTTTGCCACAATTAACTTTTAAACTCATGCATATATATTCTAAATTAAGTTTTGAGTAATTAAGTGTTCAATTACATTATAGAGATTAGTGAATAAATTCCAATTGCTCCCTGTGTTCGATCTCGGATACTTATGTTTTCGAGTAATAAATTTTTATTTGTTGACAATGCTTGGTCACCTATACTACGACGTAACTGACTATTAAAACACGATCAAGCCATGTAAACACCAACCAACTTGATCCTCCCCAGGAGCACCAGACCCAGCTCACCTTAGCTCATTATGCTAAAAGCAAGCTCACTTTAGCATGGCTTAGCAGCTCGCAAAGAACTAGCAAGCTATGCTAGCTAGAGTAGCTCCATGCCACCCTCTTCAGCAGCTATCAGCTCCAATTCAAGCTCCAAACTTCTCTTCCTCAGCTCCTCTCCTCAAACCCTAGCTCCCATTGCTTACTCCTCTACTGCATAGCTAGCTAAGCTAGCTAAGCATAGCTTAGCTTAGCTACCATCCAGCACCTTGGCCATCCTCCACCTTCAACTCAACCCTAGCTAGCTCTACCAACCAAGCTTACCTAGCCCACCTATGCTACCTAAACCTCTATTCTATTTTGGCACCCAGATAGACACCACTACACCCAAAAGGCACCTTATTTCGGTGCCAAAATAACCTTCTAGAAGCCCTCCCTTTTGGCACCGAAACACCCTTACATCATGGCCCTACACCTAACCCTACAACCTATCCTAGCCATCCACATACCGCCCTTCTAGAACCCTAAGATGGTGCCACCTAATAGCCTTCCAGAAGGCCCTTTTTGATGCCAACTCTAAGGGGCACCACCACCCATAACTACCAACTAGATGACCCTTGGGTTGGCGCCATTTATTCCTAGCCCTAGATCTCTAACCACCACCCAAAAGCCTATCCTAGCCCTCCATTAAAGGCCACGCCAACCACCTCCATCCCACCACCATTTTCGTCATCCCCCATTTAGTTAAATCTACCCTATACCCACCTCATATCTACGGCCAGGAAGAAGAAGTAGAGAAGAAGATTAAGGGGGCACATCACCTGCCCCCTTGGTGCCTTCTTCTCCTCATTTCTTTTCCCTTGTGCCATGCCAAAGAGGTGGAGCACTTCCCCACCAGAAGGACGGCTAGGCAAGGAGGAGCAAGGGTGGTGCACACCCACCCTTGGAGGAGGAAAGTTAAGGTGGAAGCTTCCACCTTGGAGGACACCATTTGAAGGAGCTTTACAAAGGAGTTGGAGGACTCTTTCCAAGCCCGGGAGCTACTAGGCTTGTAGCAATAAGCCATCATCTTCTTCACCATTTCATTTAGAGGATTTGTGCTTTTATCTTCTTGCATTTCAAGTATATTACGAGCTTTCTTGTATGTGTTTTGTGTTTAATAAGTTCAATTCAATTAAAGTTGCCTTCTTTTAAATTCTTGTCTTATTTGTTTTTTTTTATCTTGATCTAGCACTTTTTCACTCCCTCTCCCTAATTACTCTAGGCCCCCACATGCCTAATGTGAGCTTAGGGAGAGGCCTTTCTTGTCACTCTAGCAATAGTTTAGTGGATTAGGTTTAGATCACCTTCTTCTTCAACAACTTTGCCAATGCTCATTATTTCAAACCCCTAAAAAGATATAAATTAAAAGGACCAGAAAGAAAGGTGAATTTCATTTCCAAGCAAGAGATGTATTTTTTGCAAACATTTGGCCTCTATGGGAGACCCTAGATACCCCACTATCTAGGTTTATAAATTTAAGAGTTGATCGGTTTTGCGCATTACAATGACATATTTTACAAACTGTGTAAAATTCGTTATCACTTTTTGGCACGGCTGCCGGGGAGGCATGGCATTACTTGATTAATTCTCTTGCTTGAAGTGGATCTCATCCCCTTGTCTCTCTTTTGTCTTGTGTGTGTAGGAATCAGTTGCAAAAAGAAAGTGGGAAATTTTGAGAAGCTTAAAGTATCTTATCTTCCCACAGAATTTTTGGTTGATTCTCCCTTTCTTGTCACATTTATCCTTAAAAACTTCCAAAAAAAATTAACCTTGACTTTCATTATCTTAAATATCTTGATTAAGTGAAGTGGTGCAATTTAAAACTCAATGTTTACTTGTTTGCACCATTAAACACCACTCCATTTCAAGTGAGGGTGTTCTATTTTCAAATCCAAACTTCTGTCCGGATTTTAAAAATCAACTCCGAACACTACTGGCCTCCTAAAATCTCAAAATTTCAGCCAGAGGTTCCAAATCAAGTTGGGAACATCTGTTCTAAATTTCAGACTAATTGGGTCTATAATTAAGTTTTAAAAATTCATAGACTGCAATGGGGTTACACCATCTAAGCTTCTTATTTTTCTACTATCCGTGAATTTTTAGAATTTTTATACTTATCCATTTCTTGTGAAATTTATCTTTCTAGAATCCCTGTAAAATTTTACACATCTCGTAAAATCATGAAAATTTTTTGAGTCGGTGGTGATACTGAAAAGTCCAAAATACGCAGGAGTATCATTTCTGGACTTTGACATTGGCACAAAGAGAAATTCTTTAATAATATCAAACAAATTCCTAAAATCCCAAAAAAATCTTTTCTCGAATCTTTGTTTGATTTTCCTTAATGTAGTGGTGTTGTTTGATCTGTTTGTACCACTACTTAGTACAGAAAGCCTAAAAAGATCCATTGGTACTTAAATTTCTATCCTAGGATCAATTGGATTAGGGTTTCTTTTTCATTTTTAGAGACAAACAACCAAAAGGAAATATATCCTCACCCATACAACTTGATTTCCTCTTGTTTGCGGAATCCCAATCTTGTTTGAAAACTTAAAAAGAAAACCCTAAAAATACACTAAGTTAAATCCAATCCTAAAAGATAGAAATACTAAAAATTATGTGACAACTTGTTTGAAATTGGAACCACTTTCCAATTCTTGCACACACTATAAAATTTGAAATAACAGGGCAATAACCCAATTAATGTCCTCCACATTCCATGTGCACTATAGTATCCTAGACCTTACTAAAATCCATAGCAACTTAACCCCTAAGGTTTCATCAACTTAGGCTTGCTATATAGGTAATAAGTTTTCTCTAGTTAATGCCAATTCTGTCATCTATATCTAATGTTCAGGCTAAGGGGCCTTGTTAAATGACCTGGCACGAGTTTGTACAAGCACCTGGAGATTTTCCTAGGAAAGGCTTGGCCCCAAACCTCCCATTAGGCAACATGGCTAGATTTGTTGACAGAACGGATATTCACTGTTGATTACTTATTTCCTAGGTAGGCCAAGTCTTAGGTTAATTTCTAGGGAGTCACAATTAAGTAAGGTCTAGAATTTGATTGCTTGTGTGCACACTTCTCTCATCTCCATCTCTTGTCCTCCCCTTCCATTCTTCCATTTTATGCACAGGCGACGGCCTCAACATTCGCACTTGGAGGTACCATTTGATTTCACCCCACATGCAAAAAGATCGCTTTTTCTGTCTTCTTCTAACAATATGCAAAATCAACAAAATAGGTCCACTAACCCTTCCACTTCCACCTTTAATCCCACCTCTAACCCCATTGCCAATCCTAATTCTGGCCCTTCCGCCCACAATGCCCCCACCATTAACTTCCCGCACTTGGAGCTCCCTAATGCTGATTTGCCTCAATCACAACATCAAGCCTTCCCACCTGATCTCTTGACAATGATGGCAGAGCAGATTGCTAAATTGAATGCCAATCAACAAACATTGACTAGGAACATCCAAAACCTAGCCAATCAAAGGCCAAACCCATCACCCCGTCACCAGCCTGTTATTCCTCTAAAAGATTTTTATTATCCTTCTTATTATGAGGAACGACCAGGGGTGGTCATACCAGAGGGCGACTTCGAAATCAAGCTGGTGGTTCTGAACCTGATAAAACACTTCCCTGGCCTTCCTAGGGAAGACCCATTCAGCCACCTTGAAGAGCTAACTCTTCTTGCACAAACAACCCATTCCCAAAATGTGCAAGAAGACCTTTGGCTGATGCGGCTATTTCCATTATCTCTAAAAGATAAGGCCGCTTACTGGTTTAGGACCATTAGCCGACCCATCACCACACGGCCTCAGCTCAAGAGCGCCTTCCTTAAAAAATTCCTTCCCATAAGTCGTATTAATTCCCTAAGAAGATCTATTATGACCTTTCAACAAAAATCTGGTGAGACTTTTCATGATTCTTGGGAAAGATTTCAAGATCTCCTAAGAAGTTGCCTGCACCACGAGATTCCTTTATAGTAGCTCGTGCAGATGTTCTATCATGGATTAGAAGATCAAATTCAACATTTCGTCGATGCATCGTGTGGCGGCAACTTCTTAAATAAGGATGTTGAGAGTTCCTATGACCTTTTTGAAGAAATGAGTGAAAACTCGTTTAATCAAGCTTCCATGAACACATTTTGCAGAACTTCAAACCCACAGTTCGGTGTTCATTAACTAGGCACTCAATCTATTCCTGTAACCTAAGATGATCTTCAAATGATTGCACAAAAACTTGACCAGATGCACATTAATCAAAAGAAAATTGAGGAAAGACTTACCACATCAACCCAAGCTCCACACAGTCTACATCTAACCCAACCTAACTTTCCACGAAGAGAAAATTTGCACAATCTCAACACTACTCCTGCTGATTATTACCGCTATTCTGAGGTTGCCCATGATCCACTGGGGAATTACAGCTATCTAGATCTTAACGCCACTCAAAATATTTTTGCCATTCAGGAGCCATTTAAAAATTCTTCCAATTGGAAGAACTACCCGAACTACTACTGGAATAATCAGGTTCCTCCCAAACCAAATCAATTGAATGGGTATGGATCTAATACGACCTTTCATCCTGGGCCATCCTAACAAGACATCAATGCCCAAATGATAAGAACCCTGCAGGACATGCAAACAAAGATGACGGAAGTAACCCACACCAACACAAATCTGAATAATCAGATCGGGGTTACTCCCACTCAAAGACCTACAGGACATCTTCCCTCCCAACCCATGTCCAACCCTAATCACCAAAGGAACCAATATCCAGGCAGAAATCCACACCACCTAAATCAGCCTCCTACTAATCCACCACCTCAGCAGCCTCCCAGGTTTCCACAACCACAGGCCCCCCCACCTCCTCCAAATAATAATCCGACTGCACATGCAATTACTTTGAGGAGTGGGAAAGCCACCACTGATCTCAAGCCTTCAAAAAAACCTATTGAAATCCCCATCCCTATGCAAATTAACTCTCCACCTCCCTATCAGGAAGAAAAAGAAACACAAAAATCTCCAGACACGACTCCTATCCCTTTTCCACAAGCTCTCCACCCTACCACCAATAGAAAAAAGAAATATGAGCCCACCACTGAAGAACTAATGGATCTATTTGGGCAAGTTCAAATTAATATTCCTCTCCTAGATGCCATCAAATATATACCTGCCTACGCCAAATTTTTGAAGGAGATCTGTACTCCAAAAAGGCAGGCCAAAAATCTAGGTCAGCTACATCTTTCAAAGACAATAAGCTTTGCCATACCGAGCAAGCTGCCTCCTAAGATGAAAGATATGGGGGCACATTATTTTCAGTGATTATTGATGATACTACCTTTAATCATGCCCTCCTTGATCTTGGTGCCTCAGTTAATATCGTTCACAAGATTTTATTTGAAGAATTTCAGATCGGTGAATTACAACTCGTCGAGGTTGCCTTGCAATTAGCTGACCGATCTACAATCAAACCTCATGGGATTGTTGATGATGTTTTGGTCAAGGTCCAAAATTGTGTCTTCCCTGCAAACTTTCTGGTCCTTGACATTGAGGTACTTGAATCTTTACTAAATGGCCCAATAATCCTTGGATGACCCTTTTTGGCCACTGGAAAGGAAAATATCAATTACCACACAGGAAAAATGAATATGGCCTGCGTGGGTCAAACTATCACTCTAGATATTTTCAAATCCTCCAAGAGATTCCATGATGATAACTTTTTTGAGGACTCAGATACTGAAATTTCAAATATGGTGGAGGAGACAATGTTGATAGATACCCTTACCGACCATAATATTTTTGAGGAATCAGATTTAGATTCAGTGGTCGGCGAAATCTATGATTTGGAGACTTGTCTTGATGAAAATCCCATTCCTGATGACTCCCATTATCACCTTGATCCACCCACTCTTCCCTCACCCCACCTTTCCACACTAACTTCACCCAATCCTCCCCATCCCTTCCCCAACCCCTTTCCTTTAGACCTGCCACCAGACCTGCTCGAGTTTGGCATTCAACCTAATTTAAAACCAAGGCCAGACTCGAGCTACACTTATCATTTTCCTTCCAACTTTGATCCATATATTTCCTCTAATCAATTTTCTAGGGATCCAGAAGAAGACACATTTTATGCGGGCATCCAAGTGTCCAACTATTTACATGATTACCCATCTTTAGTGCATGCCTTCACGCCCAACTGAATGGTGTAAAAGATAGTACTGGATGGGAGGTAACCCATCATGTTTCCTGCTTTCCTTTTTCCTTTCCTTTTTCCAGGTTTTGACCATCGTAAACCCGACCGCCGTTCATTAAGGTGATCCCTTTTCCCTCCTAATGCATGAGGACATTGCATTTAGTAAGCATAGGGGGGTGTTTTTAAAATTTTGACGATTGCTTTAGGATTTTCAAAATCTAAAAACATGCATTTTTCTTTAGTTATTTTTATTTCCTGCTTGCATACCCAAAAAATAATAATAATATTAATGAATAAATAAAAATGTTGAAAACTTTTTGAGGAAAATTTTGAAATCGAGACTAAGGTTGAAAACTCACTTTTGGTACAATGGGATTTAATCTTTAATAACTAGGGATAAGGATACGGATTTGATCATTAGAATTTCAAGGTCATTCTTTAGACTAGATCAGATATCCTTCTCAAAAATTCCACCTGAACTCGTGATAGTTTAGGTGACGTGATCCTCTTTTGTAATATGGAAAGTATCTAGCTTAGTTTCTGATTCAAAAACTTGCTTTTCTTGTGGAACTTCCAGTGTCAAATTTCACACACAAGCCAACACCTAAAAAACTATTAAAAATCAAAAAAACCCCTTGTTTGGCCTTAGTAAAAGTCTAAAGCAGATCATTAGTTTGAGTTCCCACCGCCGAGGAGGAAAATGCCTCCTTTAAGGATGAGATGTCAACATGTTACTGCCTCGGTACTGCTCTATATCTATATTACATATGTTTAGGTGGAGCATTAAAGCATATTTTTGCAGCTCAAGTGTCTTTGACGGTGCTCTACCCATAGTGTTGGAGCAAGAGCTTGAGTTTGCTTGGAGTACCCCTTTACACCGCATTGTGTGTTGGGGTTGTGAGCTCCTGAGTGGTGTCATGGACAGTGCTATTTCGAAGTACTGGCACCGAAGCCCCCTTGACGATTGGTAACGGGAATGATGATCCCGACACATCTGTTGTAAGACTAGGCTAAAAATAAGCATGGGGGTGAAAAGAAAAAGGCGTTATAAATGTTGCCTTCTCACAAGCACAACACAAGGTTTTAAAGGTTTTTGTAAGTTGCGAATTAGATTCAAGAGCTAGAAAAATCCAAAAAATAAAAATTTCAAGTCATCTCAATTAACAAGGGGTTAATATGTGAATCTTTTGGAGGATATATTTATCCCATTTTTATCTAATTTTTTGGATCCAAAAATAAATCTCGATGTTTATCTTTAACAAATCTTGTACCTCCTATGTTCAAGCCAACCATGGTCCCTCAATCTTTTTCTCCTCAAAAGTCAAAAAAATTAGATTTCCCAAAAATTCCATTTTGTAAAAATTAAAGTTTTGCTAAGAAACAAGCAAAGATAAGCATGGGGGTGTGATAAACACCAGTTTATCATCATTCTTATACATTAAAACAAACCTGACTCTTAGGATTTTGCTTCGCAAACGGGTTTTTATGTTGCATTTAGGCATTAATTTGGTTACGCATGCATTGCAATTTTTATTATCTTTTAAATGTGTTTTTGGTGGTGTTAAGGATATACAGATTGGCAGATCCTTAGAACCCTAGCACTCAGGAAGGAAACTAATGAAGGAGAAGATCTCACTAGCTACAACTCAGCTTGATCCATCTCACCATAGGTAGAATTCAGCTCACCTGAACTAGGGTTAGCTCATCCTAGCTCCATTCAGCTCATCTCAACTGAATGGCAGCTCAAGAGAGCTCATCTTAGCTCACCCGAGCTCAGGTCAGGTCAGATCCAGTTCAACTTAGCTAAGTCTAGCTCCTCTCAGCTCCTACTAGTCCACAAGGAGCTCTAGCTAGCTCAACTGAGTTGACTGGAGTTCAACCCAGCTCAGGTCTAGCTACATCCAGCTCCACTCAACTCTAGCTAGCTAAAGATGACCTCATTTCAGCTCAGGAAGCTCAAGTCCAGCTCCTGGGGATTCAGCTTAGCTCAACTGAGTTGAGCTAAGCTACCTTAGCTACCCCAAGCAACTTAATCCTCCCCAGGAGCAGTAGACCTAGCTCACCTCAACTCATTATGGTAGAAGCCAGCTCACTTTAGCATGGCTTAGCAGCTAGCAAAGAACTAGCAAGCTATGCTATCTAGAGTAGCTCCATGACACCCTCTTCAGCAGCTATCAGCACCAGTTCAAGCTCTAGATTTCTCCTCCTCAGCTCCTCTCCTTAAACCCTAGCTCCCATTGCCTACTCCTGCAATCCATAGCTAGCTAAGCTAGCTTAGATTACCTTACCTTAGCTAGCATCTAGCTCCTTGGCCATCCTCCACCTTCAACTAAACCGTAGCTGGCTCCACCAACAAAGCTTTCCTAGTCCACCTAAGCTACCTAAACCTCTACTCTATTTTTCCGCCAAGATAGATACCTCTTAGCCCCTCAACTACACTCAAAAGGCACCTTGTTTTGGCAGAAAAATAACCTTCTAGAAGCCCTCCCTTTTGGTGCCAAAACATCCCTACATCATGGCCCTACAGCTAACCCTACAACCTATGCTAGACAACCACATACCCCCCTTTTAGAACCCTAAGATGGCGCCACCTAATAGCCTTCTAGAAGGCCCTTTTTGGTGCAACATTAAGGGGCACCACCACCCATAACTACCAACTAGATGACCCTTGGGTTGGCGCCAATTATTCCTAGCCCTAGATCTCTAACCACCACCCAAAATCCTATCCTAGCCCTCCATTAAAGGCCATGCTAACCACCCCCATCCCACCACCATTTTCATCATCCCCCATTTAGTTAAATCTACCCTATACGCACCTCATATCTATGGCCAAGAAGGAATAGAGAAGAAGATGAAGGGGGCACATCACCCGCCCCCTTGGTGCCTTCTTCTCCCCATTTCTTTTCCCTTGTGCCATGCCAAGGAGGAGGAGCACTTCCCCACTAGGAGGATGGCCTGGCAAGGAGGAGCAAGGGTGGTGCACGCCCACCCTTGGAGGAGGAGTGTTAAGGTGGAAGCTTCCACCTTGGAGGACACCATTTGAAGGAGCTTTGCAAGAAAGGAGTTGGAGCACTCCTTTCAAGCCCGGGAGCTACTAGGCTTGGAGTAATAAGCCATCACCTTCTTCACCATTTCATTTAGAGGATTTGCATTTTTATCTTCTTGCATTTCATGTAGATTAGAAGCTTTCTTCTATGTGTTTTGTGTAGAACAAGTTCAATTCAATTCAAGTTTCCTTCTTTTAAATTCTTATCGCATTTGTTTTTTTTTTATCTTGATTCAACACTTTTTCACTCCCTCTCCCTAATTCTCTAGGCCCCCATGTGCCTAAAGTGAGCTTAGAGAGAGGCCTTTCTTGTCACTCTAGCAATAGTTTAGTGGATTAGGTTTAGATCATCTTTTTCTTCATCAACAACTTTGCAAATGCTTGTTATTTGAAAACCCTAAAAAAATATAAATTAAAAATACCAAAAAGAAAGGTGAATTTCATTTCCAAGTAGGAGATGTATTTTTTGCAAACATTTGGACTCCTTGGACGACCCTAGATACCCCACTATCTAGGTTTATAAATTTAAAAGTTAATCAATTTTGTGCGTTACAGCAACGTATTTTACAAACCATGTAAAATTCATTATCAATTCTTAGATCAACAAATTGTTGATCTAAGAAGACCCACTCCTATCCATCTTTACACCAGGATGGAGATCCTTCTATAGAATTCTATAATTATCTAGAAGCCAATCTCTTTAAGTCTATTTAAGGACCCTCTTTAAAGGCCATGGACCCCCATCTAGGTCTTGGACTCTGATGAGAACCTCATCATGAGCCATAACTAGCTCATTTTGACCCAATACAAAGGATAAAAGCTCCTACATAACTCAAGGAAAGGCTTAACTCAGAGAATTCTGAGTTTAAGGAGAAAACAAGTCATAAGGGGTAAAAATGCAATTTTACCAGTATAATCTGCATTCAGGGTAATTCAGGGTCCAAACATAGGTCAAAGCAACTTAATAAGAATAAAAGTGGGATGAGATGATCTAGCAAGGGCTACAGAAATTCCAAGGAACTAAATGATAATATGTAACCCTAAAACAAACCCACTTTAATTCACGAGGTTCAAGGCAAAGCAAAAATGGAATAAACCCTCTAAAATTCATAGAAAAATAATCTCTAGGGTTTAGAACCTTCAATTTGACCTTAGGAACCCATCTTGACCTACATTGAGAACCATACCCAATTAATAACTTAATTTGGGTTTTTGCGTAAATTGACCAGTCAAATAAGGTTTAATCTAGAAATAAAATTCACCATCAGATTCCTTAGGTCCTAATTAGTCATGTATAAAAACTTGAGCCTAGGAAGAAACCTTCTTGACCAACTTTACACTTTGGTCCTCAAATATTTACTTTTTGGCCCTCAACTCTTGAACCCTCGCATTTTGGCCCCTAACTCTCCTCCGTTCTTTGCGTTCAGGTCCCCCCTGCAAAACCTGCCAGCACCATGCTCCGGCGACCTTGCGCGGAGCATGGCGCCGCGCAGGGTGAGGGGGAGAGCCTGGCAAGTAAACCGGGGGTGCCCTGCGTCGTCAGCCGTCGCAGGGACACCCCCCTGGTCGCTGTAACCCACCATACCGGCCGTGCGAACGCACGGACGGTATGGGTTTCCATCTCCGGCGTCCTCCGGCGAGGGAGACACGTCGTCTCCCTCCACCTTCCTCCCTGATTCGGTCCCTATAAATACCCCCGTCGCTCCACCGTTCTTCCCAGCTCGGATCTGACGGAGAAAACCCCCAACTTTCCTCCCTTCTCACTCCGGCAGACGCCCACCAGCTCCGGCAGTTCTTCCTCCTCCTCCTCTTCGCTCTGCCGCAATACCAGCAGCAGAGACTTCTTCCCCTGCTCTTCCCGCTCCACGCCGCACCCAGCTGGCGCCTCTCCGGCCCTCTGCTCGCCGCCGCCCCTTCCCCCGGGCATCTTCTTCTCCGGCGACAGTCGATACGACTGTCGCCCGCTCCGGCCCCTCCTCCTCCTGCTAAGTAGGTAGAGCTCCTCCTCTTCCTCCCCTCTTCCTTTTCCTCACTTTAAACATCTACTGTCACCCTCGATTCCGACCCCTCACCCTCACCTTCTCCGCCTCCGGCCATCCTCCGGCGAGCCGCTCCCATCACCCCAGCAACCCACACGGCTCGCCGACCACCGCAGAACCTCCGCCTCCTCACCCTGATCAACCCCCGCCCTTCCACTTCCCCCACATCACCCTCTGCAACCCCACCGAACAAACCCATCTTCTGACCCACAGTCCGACCTAGGGCAGCCCTTGCACGCCACCCCACGCCTTGCCACCACCCACACGAGCTTCGCCGCACTCTGGCGAAGCTCCCGGCACCTTCTGATTAGGCCGAGAGGCCGTTTTGCTGTGAACAGGTCACCCGACCTCCGTCGCCATTGCCGTGCAGAAGGAGCTGCTTCCGCCTGCAGCTGCAGGCGCGCCACGCCCGGATTTGACTCCCAGGCCTTGCGAGGCATTTCGACAAAGCGTCAGGCTACAGCTGAAGCGAAGCCCTCGCGCGAAGGCCTCGCGTAACGCCGCGATTACCAGTTGTCTCCTCCGCGTGGGCGCCAACTCGGGGTGGGACATTTAGTCCCACCTCGGAAAACTCTGAAGAGGCGCAGCGGTATAAAGTGAAAAAGTGCTGAAGGCTTATTGCCTCAGCACACGGGGTGAGGTCCCCTTCACCCGCCCGGTTACCCGGTCTCGTCCGCGCTCACGCCCCGCGGACCTGGCCCGACCCGACTTAGACTGACCTGCACTCCTCGCCCACCACGCACGCCGGTGGGCCTGGACTCGGGCGCGACCCGTACCCGACTACCCGGCAGCTCTGGGAGAGCTTTCCCAAGAGTGGCTTCTGTGAGAGAGAGACGCGGGGGGAGGGTAGAGATAGGTTTTGCCCCTCTCTGATCAAGCTGTGTAAGTGTGCAGGCACAGGTGAAGAAGAACCGTGGAAGAAGACGAAGGCTGAAGGAAGGAGGATCACCGAGCGGCACTGTAGCAGCGGCGGTTTAAGTCGTCTGATTGGAAAATCAGACGACGTCCTGAAGGCAAGGAAGGAGAAGGAAGGCGAGGCAGAGGAGAACATAGAGAGGCCAAGACAAGAACTGAAAGAAGAAGAAGAACACGAGAAGAAGAAGGTCTGAAGAAAGGAAAAGAAGAAAGAAAGAAGAAGAAGAAGAACAGGACCACAAGGGAGAAGAAAAAGAAAGAGACGAGCAGAAACAAGAACTGAAAGAAGAAGAAAAGCATCACTACTGCTGCAGATAAAGCAGAAGAGTCAAGCAGAAGAAGATAGGCAAAGAGAAAAGAAGAGAAGAAGAAAGAAGCCAACAAATTCTCTCTCTCTCTCTTTCTTTTTGTAAAAGAAACTTGTACCCCTAGAATACAACTTGCTCCCTGAGTTCGACCTCGGGAACTCTCTTTTATTTTCCGAGTAAAAAAATTTTTATATTTGAAATGATGGCAATAACTGGCTATACTACAACGCTATAACAATAAAACCCGGTTATCTCTCGAAGCCAACGTTTCAGACTCCATTCCTCCACACCATTGCAAGCACCATCAACCATCTCAACTCCACCTCCACTTCCAAGGCCTAGAGCACCTCCACCACCCTCTCAAGAGGCCATCCAAGCACCTTGGCTGCCCCTCTTTCCCCTCCCACCACCTCAGGGCACACAGCCATTGGAGACCACCTCCAATGCCCTACTTTCTATTAGCTAGATTAGTGTTCTTCGTAGATTAAGTTGTACATTTATTTTCTACTAGTGATAGTAATAATCCTCTTCGTTGATAAATGCATGCATAATGCTTCTGTTGGCTATAATTGTTGTTTTCAAGCTTTTCTATGGAAACCCTTGTGATGACAAGACAATATTCTTGAAGAAATAAAAAATTAACAGTTGCCTACTTCATATTTCCATATCTTTTGTGCAATTGAGATGTCGGTTCCTGAAAACATAAATGATCTTGCGATTGATGCATTTTCCGTTAACAACTATCGTGAAGTAAGAATCGTGTGCACAAGTACCCACACCTTCACTTTTATCGTTTATTTGATGCACGCGCATGTAGTAAGGGTTAACAACACGACTAGCACAACTTACATTTGTAGGCTTAAAACCAGCGTACAATTTTGAGCAAGTAAAGAAAGAAAAATCAAATCAATTTCGCTTTTAAACGCCTCCCTGAGATCGATCGGGACTCACCATCTCGTTATATAAATTTTGTTTGAATTGAATTTCACGACTATACGACATAAAATCGATTAATTTTATGATTTTTGATACAACAGTAATTTATCATGATTTTCCTTTCCTTTAGTAAACTTGTTAAGATCATTTACAAGTCGCTCTAAGTTATTTTTCAACATAACAATATCATTTTCTAGAACAGAAATCTTGCCTTTTAATGAATGAATTTCACATTTCAGAATAGAATTTTCATCACTAAGATTTTTACTTTTTGGAATGCATCCTTTATTTTCATATTTGAAAACTTTATAGGAATCATAAAGATCATAAAATGTTTCAAGTAATTTTTCAAAAGAAAAATCGTATACCTCATTTTCCATTACCATCAAGCCAAAATATGATGCTTCTTTATTTGTTGAAGTGTCATCTTCATTTTCACTTGATCTTGATTCAGAATTATCCCAAGTAGCTTGAAAGGCTTTCTTTTTCTTGAACTTCTGTGGAAACTTCTTTGAAAATGCCTCTTTCTTCTTTTTGAATCTTTCTTTCTTGAGATGAGGGTAGTCCTTTTCAATATGTCCATCCTTCTTACAAATGTAGCAGTTAATACAATCTTCTTTTTTTTCTTCATTTCTCTTTCTGAAATTCTTTTTGGTTCTCAGGAACTTCCTAAACTCCTTAGATAACAAAGAAATATCTTCATCATTATTTGCTGAGTCTTCACTTTCATCAACTTGAAAAGGTAATTGCCTTCTTTCTGGCTCTTCAAACTTTTTCTTTTGCTTGATTTTACTTCATAAGCCATCAAATTTCTGTTGAGTTGCTCCATATTTAGATTTTCAACTTCATTTGCCTCCTCAATAGGTATCACTTTAAATTTAAAAACATTTTAAAGTAAACGTAAGATTTTACCCTGTAATTCACCTATTACAATGTTTTTGCCCATTGCTTTAAAATTGTTGACAATATCGATGAAGCGAGAATACATAGACTTGATTGTTTCTCCTTCCTACATCTCAAACTTCTCAAATTCATTAGTAAGCAAAATAATCTTTGAATTTTTCACCTTGCTTATTCCTTCATGAGTAAGTTCGAGTGTCTTCCAAATTTCATGAGCAGTAGTGCACTGTGAAACCCTATTAAATTCTTTAGGACTGAGAGAGCAACGAAGTTCATTCATAGCCTTAGGATTTTCGACCATATCCCATACAACATAGTTGCCAGATTGTACAAATATTTCCATTTGTTGCCTCTAGTACGCATAATTTCTTCCATCAAATAATGGTGGCTTCGAAATAGAAAAACCATTGTTAGTAGTAGCGATAATTTCTCTTGTTGCCATGGATTTTTATCACCTAAAAGTTACTTCAAAAAATTGTGAAACACAGGCTCTGATATTAAATGATAATTATACAAGAGGGGGGGTGAATTGTATAATTCAAATATTCAATGAAAAATAATGCAACCACAAAAATTCAATCCACAGATACCACCAAGATTTATAAAAAAACCCAAACCGGGAAAAACCTCTATGTAGTTGATCCCCAACTAGGATTTTCCTATTTCTCTCCAAGCAAGAAATCCACTAAATCTCACTACTTAAACTAGAGTAGTGAACCTTTATGACAATCCCCTTCTTGTACAGTCTACAAGAAGGTATTTTGTTCTTCACTGACCAGCAGAACGAGAAGTTAACAACCTTAGCACCCAAATTACAAGTAGAAGGAACAACAAAATTGTTACAAGTCCCATTCAGCCAATGTGCAAGTATTTTAATCAAATGTAATAGGACATAGAAATATTCGTTTTCAATTCCCTTTGAATATATCTTGATGTAAGGGAAACAAAATTCTATGCAATTGATATACAAGAAGAACTTTGATAAACTTTTTCTTACAACTTCCTTTTGATAGGAAGATAGATTTTATATTGAGGAAGTGTATATGAAAATGTTTATAATCAATAATATGTTCAAAGGTGTAATCACAAGATTCTAATATCAAAGATTTTGAATAATCAATTTTGCTTCTAAAGTTAACAAGATATGTATATCAAGTAAGATCAAATGGTCAAAAATAATACTCCCTTGAACTTCCTTCTCAAAAGTATGAAGTAGGCATGGAAAAAGTAGAGAAGAAGATCCTCTTTAAGGATCAATAATGTTGATGCACACAAGGAAGTAGAAGCTTGAAGACTTTTGTCTGAAGCACTAAGTTGGCATGGAGTCTGCGTCAATCAAGCTCACAAAATGACATGGAGTTTTCTTCTTTGAATGCATGAAAATGGCATGGAGTCTTGAAACAACTTCTCAAGATTTGTAATTGCAAGTTGAGAGTAGGAGAATGTTATGTCGAATTGTGCTTTTGATTATGTATGTTGTTGTAAGAATAAATGAACCCATGTAGGGTATATATAGAATAAAGATAAGAAGTTATGATCTCATGAAAGGGTGTGAATCCAAGAGATGCCAAGTTAATAGCCGTTTGCACATGTTGGAATTTGAGTATAACTGTTTGGAGTTAGTTTAAGTGATTAGTTGATTGATTAATACACTCAGATTTGTCTTTAGAAAAATCATAGAAAATTGATGAGCAAAATTAATTGATTAACTAATCAATTAATTCTGCAGCTGGCAGAATCATAAAAGAGGTGGTTATTTGGATAGTTTTTCTCTTGCATAAAGGAGCAACTATACATGGAACTTCCCATATGAAGGGATATAATGTTTGAGATGGATAACTACCCTTCCAGAAAGTGTAACCACCCATTCTAGAAGAAGAATTATTAATTTAAGATATTATTTAAATGCATTTTACACATGTTTTAGTAATTTTAATATTCTAGAAGCTATAACTACCATTCTAGAAGATTGATTTAGTATTATAGAATATTTTAGAACATGTTATACATATCGGATTTCTCTTAGGTATTTTAGAGTTTATTTATTTATGTTGTGCACATGTAATACATTGGAAATATTACATTTAAGTAGTTAAATTAATTTGTGCATGTGAAATGGATGCATTTGGCTCTTAACAAAATATCTAAAAAGTAATACAACATCAAATTTAAGCTAGAATTCATCAAAATGAATCTTTTAATATCTTCTTTTGCTACAATCAACATCTTTAGATAACAATGAAGCTTCCTTTCATCATTACTTTAATCTTCAACTTTATATCTGCAATAACTTTATGATATGATATTGTAATACATAAAACATCAAAATAAATGTAATTAGAACCTAAGCACTAACAATCTCCCCCTTTTTGATGTTTTTGTTAAAATATAAAGTTGTGTTGAATATGTTAACTTGATTAAATTTATTAGCTCATTTAGAGGATGTTTGTGATATATCGAGTTGTACATGGTTGCATGTATGCAATTTCGCAACTACTTGCTGAGACTTGAGTTGGAATGGAGTTTACCTGGCTTAGGATAGCTAGTGAATGTAGTTCGCTAATCCCTTACGTCGGGTCTGGGGCAAATAAACTTGTAAGGGCTTTATGACTATTAATGTACTCTGTATGGATAGCAAATGATTGTAAAGGTTTATGAACACCCGTGGTGGGCTTAAAAACAAGCTAGATTACTATCGTGCTTGTTTGTTATTGCGAGCTAGATGGTTGAGAATGCTATTTTTGTACCTTGTCATGTACAAAAGATGAATTCTAGTCCTACAAATTAAGGGAAGGGTAATGCCTGGGATGTAATCCCATTGTCATTTGAAACTGGGTGCTGAGAACACCCTGTATCGATACTAAACTCTAGTATCGGTACTAAATGGCCATTCCAAACCAAAAGGGCTTGCAATTGGGATCTGGGCATGACTAGTACCGATACTAAACATTAGGAGCAATATTGGGCATCAACCCAGATCGGAATGAAATATATATTGGTGACTGGAGGTGCCTAGTACCGGTATTGAGAGTCAGTACCGATACTAGCCCTTTATGATGTCTAGTGGGCTATGGCACCTAGGATTGGTATTGAACACCAGTACCGATACTGGTGCCTCGAAAATTTTGGTACGGCAAGCGAGCCTTGACTTATTCTACAAAGAGAAATGGGGGGAAAATAAGAGAAGAGTCTTATTCATTAAGAGTTTTGACAACATGAAGATGCAAGCACCAAGCTTGTAATGGATGGTCAAGTATGCTATGTGTATAGAAACCTTTAAAGAAATGGATTGAAACCAAAGAGTAACCGGTTAAACCTATGGTGAAACTCGAAATATTGAATTTTGACAACTCTATCATGAGCCTAAAAGAAATCTTGGATCCTCTAACTTGAGGTCAGACCCCAAATGGTCCACTATGTCTCTATAGTTCTATTCTTAGTACAGGGTCAAAAATGGATCAAAAGATGAGTAGGTTTACTAGGTGAGCCCATAGTGTTGCACCCATTGACTTCGTGAGCCACAGGTTCACATTTTAGGTTAGAAGCTCGAGAATGTGTGGTGGCTAGTGGCTGCCAAAGATCTACCTCAGAACGTAAAAGATTCCCAACTACACTGATGAGCTACGGGCTATTGTTGAGTTAAGGTACTTGGAATTACCCGAATCCGACTCGATGTAGAGGTACTCGTGGGTCTAGGCTCAACAAGCACCTGCATGAACAACGGGAGATGCCAGGGTACTTAGTACTCATAGCTAGAGGCTTGTTAGGTTCCCACGTAAGCGAAAGATGTCAGCGTACCGTTAGGGGTTTGGTTGAGATCTCATCCAACGACGAATTGAGAGGGTGCACATGGAGACCATGATCCTAGCGAGAGCAATGGTGTGACCAGATAATTTTGACCAACCTTACGACTTCTAATATGGAATGAACTATGATTGGATCTTGCAGCACATGAATTGAGCTTGCTCTTGCTCTCGGTGGGTGAGAAATAGAGCATGGGAAATACACATCGTAGTATATGTCGAAATCTCGCTACCGAATAAAATTTATAACTGAAGCTTGAGATGAGCCCCAGGTCGAACATGGTGAGGTGAATGTTTGGTTTAAGAAATCCGTGTTTGCTTTAATTTGTTTTTTGGTTTTTTTCTATGTTTTGTAATTTTTTTGGTATTTTTATAAGGTAGAATATCAAGTCGAAATGCTTCTATCTAATCTACTCTACTCTATTAGAATGAGAGCGAGAGAGGGAAAGAGTGAGAGAGAGAGAGTTGAAATATCAATATTTATCTAACCAAAGTTTACTACAAATAATCAAGGAAGAAATTACAACTATACTAGAAAGGCGATAAAGGATAGAAAGAGGTGAGGAAATTCCCATCGACGATTGCTTGAAGGACGAATCGCTTTGATGGCGCCTCGATGACGGTGGTGAGAGGCTGGACTAAGATGAACGGAACAAGACGATGGAGGACGAGGTAGGATGGCATCGTGGCTAGGATCTACTTCCTGATTGTGGTAAGAGGATGGCCACAAGATGCTCCATAGAGGGGGGTTAGAAGTGGGAAAATATTTTACTTTTCTACTGTAAGGAGCATCCCAAGCTTGGGACCAGCTCCTTAGAGGTTTTGGAGGACATAAGGAAAGAAGAAGAGATGAAGAAGAATGGGAGGGGTGGTGGTCCTCTTATAGTGCAGGCGAGGAGGAGAAATTAGTTCATGGGTCAATAGCAACATTAAAGTCACCACTGTAGGTCAACCTCAAACGTTGCTGAAGCCAACTCGCACACCAGCGTTGGCACTCGCAGTTGCCTCCTATGGTTGAAGGAGAGTTGTTTGATCACTGATGAATGGTTGAGAATGCGCAAGGATTGCACTCTCATACCGTGCCTTAAGCACATCAGATGCCTTGTTGGATAACATGCAATCATGTGCATGTGGAATTCAGCTCATTCGTAAGGCCACGTAGTCACTCATAAGCCTCTCAATGGAGATCCAGTGGGCGTAATTGATGTGGCGTACGCTACTGTGAGATTGAGGGCTGCGGTGGAAATCGAACTCGTGTCTAAAATTTGTGAGTGACATCATCGACCACTGTACCATAGCCACAGATTGTTGCATGGAGAGGTTTAGCGACCCAAGCACTTGATTATTGGATGGGAATCCAACGGTTGGGATCACACGCTATAGATGGGAAGATGGAGAGCAGAGGGGCCTGAGAGGATTTGGAGGGCTGGGATGGAGCCACATGGTGCCATCTCTGAGGTCCAATGTCTTTGGCCTGTAGGTGGCACCACGAACATCGGATTGGGTCGATTTTCTTGCCATTGGGCTGCGATCATTAATCTAGATCCATACATGTGGTTGGATTTGTCGTTTGGAGCTCTGAATTGTCACCTAGGTCCTTGGCCATTGATCTTCCTTGGACTGCATAAGATGCTATGAGACTCCGATCAATGCGATTTCGGAGGCATTGGAACTTCGATTGTCATCTTGATCAGATATGTATGGTTGGATTGTCAATCTGAGGCCCCAAAATCTCCATTCCTAGCTACAAAAAGAAGCGAATTAGCCCATAATTTATACAAACTATTCTAAATGCAGAATGATGCATGTTATGTAATATTTATAATGTCAAATGCAATGTTAAGCTTAGTAACTCGCAAAATTGACATTTTATCTTCAATAAATATGTATTTATCATACCCACATGCCTATCTTTTGGTAGTCCCTAGCAAAATTAACCAATATGCTATGGATAAAAATAGAATTAGGATTCAATCATTTAAGCATAATTTATTTATTAACAAAAAGAAATTTCAACTAAGGTCCTAAACTAAGATGACTTAATAGTACTCGAGTGCCTGCCAAAATGCAGACCACCCAAGTCCTTGGCTTATTTTGAAAAGGGAAGATACATTTTTTCTGCTTTTTCTTCTTTTCTAATTTTTTTGGATTTTTTGAGTTTCGAGTTTCAAGGCAAATTTCTATGGCTACCCAACCTACCCAAGACTCGAAAAGAACTTTATGTTCTAAGCATCTTACTTGTCAAAAAGTGATAAACTCACTAGGCAGCCATTAAAACATACTTCAGGTTTCAACGACCCTAGGTGATCTTAAGAAGAATTTCTACCTAAAGGTGTAAATGTTCAACCTGTAGCTTTCTCCATACTTTTTCTTTATTTTTTATATGCGGTTGATGACTCTACAAATAATAGTGTTATTTACATCAATTAGAGTTAATTTCAAGGGTGCATGTGCAAGAATATCATATTATAGTTGGTCTAGGAGCAATACATGCATATTGTCTTATTTTTGCAATAAGGTTGCTTAGAATTAATGCTTAATTACCCTGTGTACAAGTGCATATTGAAACAGTATCAGATGAGCAATCAGACCGTCTGGGTGTATCCGAATCAATGAACGGAGTCCAATAGACTCAAAATCACCTCAATCTGTCCTCTATAGCTCCCACAACAAGCCTAAGAAGTTCTAACTATTGATCTGATGATCAACGACTGATGTAGACACATTCATTTTAGTTAAAATGCCTATTCATGCATATTCCTATGCTTTGATTGGCATTTCATGTTCAAAATATTGCATAGCATGCATCATCCTGCATTTAGAGTAGTTGTGTTTATTTTAGGTTAATTACGTTCTTTTTATGGCCAGGAGAGAAGGAGACTTATTTCAAGGCCTCAAATGGATGATCTAATCATACAGATTTGATTAGGACGATGATCAGAGTCTAACGCCTCCAAGATCATCTAGATCAGAGTCCCGTAGTACCTTATGCAGTCAGAGGAAGGTCAACGGCTAGGAGGGCAATGCGACATCCTTATGGGCTTTGGATGAAAAATACCACCGTACGGGATGATTTGGAGCAACGATCGTAGTCTGATAGTGCAGAAGTCAAATCGATTCGAGCACCGTAGCACCCTCTACAACAGAAAGAAGATGGATGGCCTAGATGGTGCCATGTGGCACCATCTCAGCCGCCCAACACCAGCCAGCAGCAACTGGAAGGTGCCCACTCATCATCTTCATCATCAATTCTCAGTCATTGGATCTTAATCCAATGGTCGAGAGCACTCCTCCACCGCACGCCTTAAGACATCCGTGCAACCATCTGGACTACTTAGCAAAATGGTGAAGGCGTGGGTTTCAATAGAGAGGCATGGGTTCGAATCCCCACAAAACCCCCAATTGCTCAATTGAGGCAGCGCCAATGCACCGACTAGCGCACACGCACGAATGCACGCACACCATCCTGTGCACCCACATTGCAATGCTAGCGCAGTAGCGCGCATCAGCGCAATGCCAACGCGCACGGGCGCGACATGGCACGTTATGGGCGTGCAAGCACAGCAGCAGCGGGAGTGGGTTGGTGCGAACTTTCAACGACAGCCTAGGTGAATCTTTAGTGACGCCTACAGCCATCACCAATTGCTTTTAGGCACAAGGCCAATTGCGAGTGTGAGCGATGCGGGTACGATCTTCATGGATAGCTACAAGGGGTCTTTAGTGACACTTGTACCTATCACTACTGCCCTCTACATGAATTTCTTCTTCCCTCCACTATATAAACACCCCTACACCCCCCAATCCTCTTCATCTCTACCAACTCTGCTCCCACCAACTCCTAAGCTCTAGTACCCTACAAAGCTCCATTAGAGCTTACTCTCAAGCTCCGAAGGCCCCTTATTAGTGTAGCATTCCATTATCCCACCAAATATTCATCTGTCATCCCATCACCTTCATAGGTTGCCTTGGAGCCATCTTCCTACCACCATTCCGGTCGCAGATTGCCTCCACCTCCTCACCTCCATTCCAGAGCCTCCTAAAGCATTCCTCTACCCAGTGTCCTCCAACATCTCACCTCCATCGTCCCACTCCTCAACTCCTTCATCCAAGCTTCCGCCATGTGCCATCGTCTCGTCGAACAGCCGATTCGGGAGATTCCTTCTCACCTGTCTCTCTTTTATGCTTTCATAGATTATTGTAATAGACATTTGTGCAATATATCATATTTGATTCCATCTATATTGTTATCCATCTTTTGTACGTCCTTTATAAAAACAAAAAAGAAAATATATATAACAAAACACCAAAAAGAAACAAAATGAAGCGTAGTTTTCAAGCAAAGTAAATGTCGCCTCCCTGTGTTCGACCCGAGACTCCCTTGGAGTTTCGGTAAAATTGTATTTGATAACGAGTTTTGCGACTACAATGATAGGTTCTTCCAAACCCCAATTTCTACCACGCGAAACACGTTCATCATTTTGGCGTCGTTGCTAGGGAGGCAACGCTCTTTGGTTTTTTCTCACATTTTCCCGTGTTACTTACATATTTTTCTAACCTATCTTTCTTTTTCGATTTATTGTCTTGCAGGAACCCAGTCGAGGAGCCAAAGGCGATAGATTGGAGTAAAGTGCAGGTAGAGACATTTGTAAGTTATTCCCCCCACCCACCCACTAGATTTCCATTCCCTAACATAATAACTCAAACTCAAATCAACTCAAGTGTTTGCATAAACCCTAGGATAGATCTTGGTTGTTTGATTGTCACTCCACTTCCCTCACCCACCCACATATATTAAAAAAATAAAAAAAAACTCTTCTCTTGTAGGATTTAATTAAACGAGACACATTTAACACCCATAAATTCTTATCCTAAGGCGTACAATCACTTTGATTCTACCACTTAATCGGAATCTGACCTGTGGATCTGGTACACCCTAACTCAACACACCAATAAGTGAGTAGATATCTGAATAGGTCAAAATTTTTTGTGTGCCTTAACTAAGTGGTGCAACAGGCCAATCGATTAAACTGTTTAAGCTGCACCACTTATGATAAAAGTGATTCAACAGTAGCTTGCCACTTAGGGATGATTTCTAGGGCTGAACTAGGCCCTCCACTTTTTTTTTTCTGATTTCTAAAGGAATACATCATCAATAATGCTTGTAAAACTTGGAGTGTTCTACTGAACCCCGATTGAACCAACCTAAGGATTAAACACTAAAAGCTACTAAACAAGGTTAAACCCTAAAAGACACATAATCAAATAACCTTGTTTGCAAACTCTCGTTGTGCACGCACACACATTTGAATTGATCATTAAGGGCACAACCCATCTAAATGGCCCATCACATTCCAAGAGCACAATCATCCCAAGCTTAATTAAAATTGAGTAGAAATTGGCCTTAAGGATTGATTCGCTCTCCAGGGCTCAGACTGAGATTTTTTTTTATTGATCTCCTTCTATTAGTCCATTTGATGTCTAGCTAGGGGAGTAGCATCAAATGACCTCGGCTAGGGGATACACTAGGAACTAGAGGTACAAGCCAAAGGAAGAACCTTCTCCCCAGTCCCTCCTTCCAACTGGTTTGGATTGACTGGATACAATTAGAGTAAATCATCTATAATCTTAAGACGGATTCTAAGAGTCTGTAAACCTTTAGGCTACCCAACCTATGGATGAGCTTGTAATTTTTGTGCTGCAGGGTCCCTTCTCTTCCCTGTCCTTCTGGCTTCCTTCCAGTGTATGCTTGGAAGGAGGTCATTGAACCCTCATTTGGAAGGACTTATTTACCATTCCTGGAGGTGGAGGTTGAGTTATAGCCAAGTAGATCCCATGGCTAATCAACAAGCACCTCCCCCACCCTCGAACCAGCAGGAGCTGATTCAGAGGTAGTTGGAAGAATTGCAGTAGATGCAGCAATGGTTCCAACGAATGAATGGTCAGGGAGCTCGGCCCTTGAAGGATTTTTATGATCTTTCCAATTATGAGGATCATCCCAGCGTTGTTATCCCCACTGGTGATGTTGAGATTAAGCCCCAGGTTTTGAGTTTAATTAAATACTTTCACAGGCTTGGCTCTGAGGACCCATTCCAAAATTTGGAGGACCTGATCACTCTAATTTAGACCACTAAATCGCGAAATGTGGTTGAAGAACAGATGCTCAGGAGGCTTTTCCCCCATTCAGTCAGGGATAAGGCTGCACATTGGTATCGTACCATTGGAAGACCAATTGCTACCTGGACAACTTTGAAATCGGCTTTCCTGAAGAAATTCTTCCCAATTGGGCGAATAAATGTGTTGCGACGGGCAATTACCACTTTTTCCTAGTGGCAGGGGGAACCATTTCATGGGGCCTGGGAGAGATTCAAGGATCTGTTGAGGAAGTGTCGACACCACAAGGTGCCTAAATGGTAACTTGTGCAGATTTTTTATCACGGGTTGAATGATCAACTCTGTAATCATGTGGATGTTTCTTGTGGAGGCAATTTCCTCAACAAAGACGCAGATATCACATAAGATTTGTTTAAGGAAATGAGTGAAAACTCTTTAAACCACACTGCCATGGAAACCTTCAACCGATCCCAACAAACTAGATCAAATGCAAATGAGGTCCAGGATTCTCATACATTTGATATGGAATTGATCTGCAATAAATTAAATAAGATGGATCTGGTTGCTAAATGAATGGAAGAGGGGATGTCTAGAAACTCTACTTTTTCTAGATCCACTCATGCCCAAGGATCGAGATTCCATTCTTCGCAAGCTCCTACAGGACGAGAATTTGTGAACCAGCTGGAGTCGGCTTGACCTTCAGACCAATTCTTCTCGGAACCTTATGGGATCCAAACTAGGGCCTTTAATCCCATCTTTTCTAATCCTTCTTCATCCTCATCTTATGAGGATGTTCATGTTGTGCAGGAGAATGTTAGGTCCAACCCTTAGTTGAATTCCTACAATTCTGGTTGGAAAAATCAACCTAACTTCTCTTTGAAAGATTAGGGATAGTAGACCCAATATTGACCCAACAACTACGTATCGCAAAAACCAATGGGTCAGGGTCATGTATATAATTAGTTGTCCCCGAATTAGGTTAATCAGTCCATGTGGAATGCTCAACAACCTGCCAGGCAGGCTGATTTAACCTGAAGATGGTAGAAATGCAAGGGTCAATGCTCCAACTCATGCAACAAATGAAGACTTTTCTTGACACCTTGTAATCCGGACTTGGTGCAAACAACACCTGTACCAAGCCCAAGGAATGTACAAAATTGAGACACTGGGCCTCAAGGGTTTGGTAATAATGGGGAGTCATATGCTCAAGCTCATGCTATCTATCAGGCTACCCTAGCCCCTCCTGGAGCAAACCAAATTCCTACCATAATCAATAGGGAGACTCCTACTTTGCCCAACCCTCCCTAAGTTACCAACCAATAGCATTTTGCCACTGCAAACACCATCACCTTGAGGAGTGGTAGTAGATACAAGGAACCTACCCAACCCCATGTTAACACCATTAGGCCCCATAGTATGAATTCCAGACTCCCAACTAAGAATGTGATCAACAAAACATCAGAGTCTGATTTGGGAGTATGTTGTAGTTGTATGGGCAGATAGAAAAATTCTTAGGAGAAATTGGAGGAACGGATGCCCCTGCTTCAGGCTTTCAAATTGATAATCATTTTACTCCTTGTGGCTATCGGATCAATCCTCGCCTATGCCATAGGTTTACTGAATTCATTTAAAGCAAAGCATAGACCAGAATCTGAAAATATTAGGAGAGTAGTTTTGTCTGATAACACAAGCACACTGATCTTAAACAAGCTACCTCCTAAGAAGCAGGACCCGAAAGCCCTGTTGATTTACTGTACAATAGGAAACATCACTTTTGACCGGGCCCTTCTCGACTTGGGCGCTTCCATTAATGTGATCCTCACCTCACTACACATGGAATTGGGTCTAGGCTACCTAAAATACACTGACATAACCTTGTGATTAGCTGATAGATCCATTACAAAACCAAGGGGTATTTTGGAGGATGTTTTAGTCAAGGTTAATAATTTGCATTTCCTTACTGATTTCATGGTCCTGGACATGGAAGCACCAAAATAGCTCAACCACTCCCTGATTATTTTAGGAAGGCCTCTCTTGGCTACCACCAAGGTAAGGATTGATTGTGAATCGAGAAATATAGAAATGGCCTCTGGGAATAAAACAAATTGATTTAATATTTTTGAGGTCTCAAAGAAGGATAAAATTAAGTGTGGTTTGATGGAGGAGCTTGGCAGAATAGAGGAGGTAATGGCCATACATACCTTAGACAACCTTTTAAGGGCCAAGTCAACCCAAACTCATGAAGAAAATCACATGGTTGCTGGTATAATTGAGGACAACGAAAACATGCCAACAACTGTAGCAACACGAGATGAAGATATTCATGAAATCAGAAATCTGTTGGATGATTCACATGATCAAGTTACAACCCAACAATGTCCTCATCCTGAATTTTTAGAGTTTGAGGTTCAACTCTTTTTTTTTTTGAGGAATCATGAGGATCAAGATGGTTGGATTAAGTACCTTGATTGTGAGGAGGAAATTGATCTTTGGGGAGAAACTCTTGAAACATTAGAGTACCCACAAACCCCTGACACATCACAAAACCCTCATCATCCTTGTTCTCCTAACCATTGCACAATTTCTATATCCACCCACACCTCCTCTAAAATGAATCAACAAAACTCCTATTGGAGACCATTTAGGCTCTCCCTGGACCCCCAGCTTGCCACTTTCACTGATCATCTCTTTGGCAAGCCCATTTTTACTCTTCGGAACCCATATCTAGGGGCCTGGAAACTATGTTATTGCAGCCTCAATGTTAGTTATTTTTGATTGAGGACCTCACCTAGCTAAAGACACTAAACACAACATGTGTAAAGACTATTCCGAGTAGACCAGAGTCTCATGGAAACAAGGTGCTATTCTTCCATTTCTATTCTCCTGCATGCTTTCATTTTCAACAATGAGGACATTGCATTAGATAAGCATGGGGCGGTGGATATCTTATGAAATAATCTTTTTGTCAGTCGTAATAGTAATTTCCTATTATTTTATTAAGGAGTAAAAAAGAATTAGGAGACAAGAACATAGGCATTAGGAGTTGCAAACTTTAGGAATCGATACTTTGGGACTTGAATACTTAGACTCTTCAGGTCTTCGGGTTTAATTAGCCCAGGTGTCCACTGGAATGTGGACTTAGTCTCGAGTCCTCGCCAAGTAATTCTATTTTAAATTGGTCAATAAATTGAGGTGATAAGTATACAACCTATTAACCTACCCTCTGATTTGAGGGGACTCTAAGCCTAAGCATCTACACACTATTTACACTGACTCACTTTTCGATGATTTCTTCAGAAATTGGATAGCTAATGAACCGTTTAGGGTGGTATGGCTGGCAAGTTGCTGGTGGTAACAGCTCATTGGCTGGTTGTCCAGAGCCCAGTAGCAAGACCATTTTGTTTGTACTACCTTTAGGTAAATCCTAGTTCGGGGAAGCCACCTACTTAAAAAGAAAATAGAAAAGGGAGAAAATAAAAAAAATAAACAAATAAAACCACACTTCACCGCACGAGTATGGCTAGCAAGTTTCCATGTGTAACAGCCCGTTGGCCGGTTGTCCAGAGCCTAGCTCACAAAAAAACACAATAATTCCCAAGACACTTAGGGAAGTAGAATAAATCGGGGAGATATATACTGGGTTCACCCTTGTGTTGACCCCATAAATAAAAGAAGTAGGGACAAAGCTACCATTCGAAAAGATAAACCTTTAGGCAATGTCACCTAGGGTTGTAGAAACCTGAAGTCCATTTTAATGGCCACCTAGTGAGCCTTTCACTCTTTTCACTAGGCGCTTAGCACTTAGAGTCCTTTTCGAGTCTTTAGTGGGTCGGGTAGCCATAAAAAGTTATCCCAGAAGTCTCAAACTCCAAAAGTACAAAAAAAAAAAAAAATTAGAAAAGAAGAAAAACAAAAAAAAAATGTGTGTATCTTCCCTTTTCAAATATGGCAAGGGCTTGTGCGGTCTACATTTTGGTAGACACCCAGGCATTGTTGAGTTTTTGTAATTTGGTCTTAGGGTTTAGATTTTTTAAAGCAATCGATGAATTTTGCCTAAGTAATCGAATCTTGATTCTACTTTTATGCAAAGCATTTAGGTTAATTTTGCCAGGGACTAGTAAAAGATAGGCATGGGGGTATGATGTGGACACATTCATTCAGGTTAAAATGCCTATTCATGCATGTTTCTAGGCTTAGATTTGCATTACATGTTATAAATATTGCATAGCATGCATCATCCAGCATTTAGAGTAGTTGTGTATATTTTAGGTTAATTACGTTCTTTTAATGGCCAGGAGGGAAGGAGATTAATTTCAGGGCCTTGGATGGATGATCCGACCGTACGTATCTGATTAGAATGACGATCGAAGTCTAATGCCTTCGAGATCATCTAGATCGGAGTCCCATAGTACCTTATGCGGTCTGAGGAAGATCAACGTCCAAGAGGGCAATGTGACATCCTTACGGGATTCAAATGAAAAATCCAATCGTATGTATGGATCTGGAGCAATGATCGCAGTCTAACAGTGCAGAAATCAAATCGATCTAAGCACCGTGGCACCCTCTGCAATAGAAAGAAGATGGACGGCTTAGATGATTCCACATGGTGCCATCTCGCCTGCCCAACACCAGCCAGCAGCAACTGGAAGGAGCCCCCACATCATCTTCATCATCAATTCTCAGTCGTTGGATCTTAATCCAACAGCTGAGAGCCCTCCTCCACCGCTTGCCTTAAGACGTCTGCGCGACCATCTAGACAACTTGGTGAAATGGTGGAGGTATGGGCTTTCATTAGAGGGGAGTGGGTTCGAATCCCCGTAACCCCCCCAATTGCTCAATTGAGGCAACGCCAGCGCACCAGCCAGCACACACACACGGACACTTGTTCACCAGCCCGCGCACCCGCACCGCAGCGCCAGTGCAGCAGCCAGCATTAGTACAACGCCAGCGCACATGCACGTGACACAACTCGTGATGGGCACGCAAGCACAACAGCAACAGGCATGGGTTGGCGTGGACTTTCAACGACAGCCTGGGTGAACCTTTAGTGACGCTTACGGTCGAAACTAATTGCTTGTAGGTGCAATGCCAGATGCGGACGTGAGTAGTGGGGGCGCAATCTTCAGTGATAGTTGCATGTGGTCTTTAGCGACTCTTGTAGCTATCACTACAGCCCTCTACAAGAATTTTTTCTTCTTCCCTCCACTATATAAACACCCCTACACCCCTCATTCCTCTTAATCTCTACCTACTCTACTCCCACCTACTCCTAAGCTCTAGTAGCCTACCAAAGCTCCATTAGAGCTTACTATCAAGTTAGCCTCCTATTCGTGTAGCATTATTTTATCCCACCAAATATTTGTCCCTTATCCCATCACCTTCATAGGTTGCCTTGGAGCTGTCTTCCCACCTCCATTCCGATAGCAGATCGCCTCTGCCTTCTCCCCTCCAATCCAGAGCCTCGGTGAAGCATTCCTCTACTCGGCGTCGTCCTACATCTCACCTCCATCATCCCGCTCCTCAAATCCTTCGTCTAAGCTTCTGTTAGGAACCATCGTCTCGTCGAATAACTGATTTGCATGATTCCTTCTCACCTCTCTCTTTTATGCTTTCATAGATTATTGTAATAGACATTTGTGCATTATATCATATTTGATTCCATCTATATTGTGATTCATCTTGTTTGCATCCTTTATAAAAATAAAAAAAAATAACAAAACGTCAAAAAGAAACCAAACGAAGCATGGTTTTCAAACAAAGTAAACATTGCCTCCTTGTGTTCGACCTGGGACTTCCTTAGAGTTTCGGTGAAATTATATTTGATAATGAGTTTTGCGACTACAATGATGGGTTCCTCCAAACCCCGATTTCTACCACTCGAAACACGTTCATCAACGACCCTGGTTGTGCCACATGGCATCTGCTCCACCCACCTGATTGCACAGCAATCTTGCAACCTAAATCACCTAAATTATGCTAGATTTTAGCATAACTTAGGAATAATGCATTCATAGGCATCGTAATTTGCACAATAGCTAGTTTATTAATCATATAGATAATATCATCATTTTATGTACTAATGAGAGATGATTTGAAGCCACAGATGTCAGATCAGACTGGATAGATCTGATCAGAATGATGCCGGGAGTCCAACGCTTCCAAAATCAACTCGATCAGACAACCAGGGCATCTTGTGCAGTCCATAGAATAACAGAGACAAGGGAGGTAGAGAACAAAGATCCAAGCCTTAGATGAAAAATCCAATCGTACGGATGGATCCGAATCAATAATAATAGTCCAACAATTCTCCAGTGATCAAAGCTCTACAACACTAGATATAAGGAAAAGAAGATGGACGGCCATGATGGCGCCACATAGCACCATCACAGCCACCCCCTCATCGCCACCACATCTATGAAGGCTACCGTCATGCACTATGGGTCGTTGGATCTTCATCCAGTGATCACGAGCACACCACATCACCCATCCAACCACACCTTATCAAAGGAAAGAAGATCTCGACCGTTGGATCTTCATCCAACAGCTAAGGAAAAGTTGCCTTAAAATAAAAAATGCAACAAACAAAAGGCGCAGTGCAGTGGTCTGCACCTTTGTTCTTAAGCAAAGGTCGTGTGTTCGAACGGTGCCTCGCGTGAAATCAGGAGGGGCACGCGAGCAGGTGCTATTGGTCTTCAGATGTTGAGCGGAGCGCGACGATGCAGCCATGCAGTGAGTCAAGATTGCTCTACGGCCAAATGCACGATCCGACGTGTGTTTAACGTCCGATCTCACGTGTTTCTACACAACCGAAGAGGCGAGGCACGTGTGTTAAGTCATCCGATCAAGATGTTGAGGTGCATTGCGAAGGCGAACGGCGAGTGGGAAAACACAATGCATGTGCAAGGAGAGATCCACGGTCGTTCGATCCTGATCTAATGCATGAGAGCATGTCACGTGTCAGCCAAAGATTGAATACATGCGCTGGAGGCAAGTTTGAAGGTGTTTTGAGGCCTAATCAAGTCCATTAATCTCCCGATCGACGGATCTGATTAATCCTAAGGTTGTTGCATGAGATAAAGGGCTAAAATACCCACTTTTCCCCTCATTAAAACTATAAAAGATGGCCCAGGGTTGCCCATTTGAAGGCATCTCTTCCATCAACTCCAGACCTCTCTTCCACCTTCTTCTCTATGATTCTCCGTCCCTTTGCAACTCCGCTCCGACCTTCATCCTAGCGCTCTGGATCTGAGGTGCTGCCGCATCTCGCTCAAGCATCCTACAAGCGATGTAATTTTATTGCCTCCTTCTATCACTCTCTCTATTTCTCTCTCTATCTCTCTTTATCTACTATCTATCTATTTCTAGTAGATTCTCTATTGTGAAAACATTATCTAATTGCATTAAAATTCTGATCTTCTCAATGCCTGATATCTGATTTGTATACATATATACATATATAAATATCTGTGTAGAGCAAGTTCTTTTGAAAAGCTTCTGCATAAATTGTGATTGCCTCCCTACGAACAACCCGGTAGTCACCGATTTTATAAATATTATTTGTCACCATGTTTTCGTGCTAAACTACATTGAATATTCTTTTAAAATGTGATTTACACGTTGGACAAGTTGGTGCCTTTGCTGGGGAGGCAACGGAAATTTTGGAAGCTTTTTTTTGGTGCGAATTTGAGATTTCTAACTTGCTATTTTCATTGATTTCATGTGTGTAGGAAAGCAAGGAAATCAGAATAGAACATGACAATGGGAATTGCAGGTTTAAACCTCAGGTAAGTACCTGTAGTTTAGATTAGTTAGATTTAGGATTTGCTTGAACCCTAGGATTAGTTAGAATTTGTTTGCTTATTGAAAAAAAAAAATTGTCTCTTGATTTTTAGGTTTAAATAAAGTTTTATCTTAAAAATTCAATTCCCGAAGATTCATTGGTCTAAAAATTCTCAAATGCTTATTGGGCATGGGTTTCAAGGTCAAAAACAACATATCCAAATTTTACATAAATCAAAATTATAAAAAAATTTTAAAAATTCACCCACTTATCTATTATCAATTCGGTTATTGTTCCTAATTTTTCAGAGTTCAATTTATCATAGGAATTTTTATACAACTCCGATTGACTTCTAATTTAAGGCACTGAATTTCTGAGATAATAAAAAATTTAGAAAAAATTTGAAAAGTATTTCTTACACGTTTGATTACATTGAAAGCATGCATTAAAAATTCTTGAAAAATATTTTCTAAGTGCCTAGTTAGTGGTGCAATAGGACCAATTTATTACATTGCTTAAGTCGTACAACTTCCCTAAATTTGTACTTAAAAGAATCATCTAGAACTATCTATGTGTAGGGTTTCATATTAAGGGTAAAGCACACCTGCATTTTCATATTTAAAGGAAATCTATCAAACAAATTGGGATTTGCAAAATTCTTGTGTGACTCATCAAAACCTTGATTGAAAATATTAACTCAAGTGAACCCTAAAATGCATTAGCACAAGTAATTGAATCTTAAAATTCACTTCATCAAGAAAAATTGCTTCTGAACCCTTTTGCTTGCTCACATCACATCTCTGAAATCAATCTTAAGGGCAAACACACCCTAAGGCCCATCATATTCCAAAACCACATCAATCCCAAGCTTAAAACTGAGTAGACGTATCCTAGGCAAGACTAATAGACTTGGGGACTTGAAACTACATTGGGCTAAGGTCAAGGCCTTGTCTACTAGGACTTTAATGTAAACACGTTTATATAACATAAACCATCTATTTTTGCATGTTCTTAGACGTATAATTGCATCATACATTATAAATATGGCACAACATACATCATCTTACATTTAGGTTAGATTGCATAAAATTTAGGTTAATTGTCTCTTTTTATGGTCAAGTGACAGGGCGACATTTAATCAGGGCCTCAGGTTGAAGATCCAACTATACGGATCCGATCAGGGTGACGGTCGGAGTTCAACGACTCCAAGATCACCGCGATCGGACTTCTGTAGCATCAGATGTAGTTCGAGAAAGATCGGAGGTCAAGGGGCCAAGATGGTGTAAATCCGTACATCAGATAACAAATCCAACCACATGGATGGGTTTAGATGGATGATCGCAGCCCAACAATGTGAGAATCAATCCAATCCGATATCCGTGGCACTATCTACAAGTCACAGAAGATGGACGACCAAGATGGCATCACATGGCACCATCTCAGTAGCCCATACCAGCCCAAGACCTGCCGTTGCCTCTCTCTCCACAACCGAGCAGACAATCTTAGCCGTTGGATCAAAATCCAATGACTGAGAGAGCTCATCCTCAAAGCATAAACACGCCTCAAGTGACCACATAGCTCAACTGTCATGCACCTTCACACGAAGAGGGAGGCTTAGGTTCGAGCCTGGCCTTGCCCCAAATTGAAGAGGCAATCGCACGTAGCCAAATTCAGCCATAGGATGGCTATTGTGTAGGCATGAGATGCATGACGTGGCAGCACGGATGGGCGTGTATCACACACACGTGCGATGACACACATTTGAATGCCTGATTGCATGCAGGCGCACGATAGGCTCGATGAAGGTGTGGGAGCGATGGCTTCTAAGCCATCCGATCTCGCAATCGGACGACTGAGAGTGCACGATCATGCATAGGCATTGAAGCACGGGGAGAGGAGGAGGCGCGGATTGCGTGCGACCTACGGCCATGTTTAGGGGCTTTAGTGATGCTTAATCCGTCATTAATGACCCTTAGTTAATGTTTTTAAGCATAAAATGACCAAATTGCCCTTAATCCCTACAACTATAAAAGGAGACCTCTACCACTTGAATTCTTCATCCCTTCCTTCACCTCTCTCCCTCTCTAAAGTTCTAACCTAAGATGCTCCTCTTGAGTTAAAAGCAAAAATTTTGTCCACTTCTCATCCTGTTCGTGGAGCTCCCATGGTTGTCTTCTCACCCCCATTTCGGAAGTGGATCCTGCGATGACGACATCCTGCATCGCCCCCAGTTCTTCCCACTTCGTTCTCCGTCTTCCGTCTCCGCTCTCCGCCTTCCAAGCATCGCCTATTTTAGCTCGTCCTCCAAGTAGCCGACGAGGAGGATAACTTCTCTCCACCTTCTCTTTTACTGCTTTGTAGAATAGATTTTGCTACTTTCTAGTTGTAATATTTCTCGCTTTCTAGTTGTAATATTTCTCGCTTTCTAGTTGTAAAAGCATTACCCATTTCATAAAAGCATTTTGTTCTCTCTCTCTCTCTCTAGTTTAGTATCGATTCATTGCGAGCATCTCGCCTTTAAACAAAAATTACAAAAAAATATTATCACGGATTTCAAATCGACATAGCCTCATTGTGTTCGACGCGAAATTCTTTTTGAGTTTCGGTAAAATTTATTTGTTGATGGATTTCTTCCCAAATCATACTACAACGATGGGTTTTCAAAACACAAATCTATTTGCGTCGATTCTCTGACTGAACATTTTGGTACTGTTGCTGGTGAGGCAACGAATCTCGATTTCCTTTCCACATTTCTGCATGCTTATTTGTTTTCTAACTTGCTTTTATTTATTTTCTATTATTTTGCATGTACCTCAACAAGGAATCTTCAAGCAGTAGAAAGGAGTAAAGTGCAATTGAAGACAACTGTAACTGCTCCCCATTCTTGCCCCCTCCATAGAGTTCATTTCATAACCCTAATTCAAACCCTAATTAACCTAGGTGTTCTCATAAACACTAGGATTAGTTTTGATTATTTGATTTCCACCTCCACCCATCTCACCCTCTGTATATAAACTAAAAAAAAAAAATCTCACAGAGGTACACGACCTCTTCTGATTTTCAAACTCAACCGGTCAATGATTACACCACAAAAATACACCTGCAATTGTGTCGTCTTGTGCTATTTCCTAGCATCACCAATGCATATTAGGTATCCCTAGTCGCATTTGTAAAAATACATGCATGCATGCATTTAATTGAGAGGGGAGCAGAGTGAATAAAATGGCCTCGCAATTCACGTTTTCCTCAAGTGCTGCCTCACAAAATTTCCATCTTCATTTTTATTTCTTTTTGATTTTTGACTTTCTTCCCGTCGCTGCAATACATGGCAACCTCTTCTTCTTCTCGCCATGTCCTGCTCAGCCATTCCCTACTCAAGCTCTCCCTACAGCTGCATGCCCTGCCAAGCCAAGCCAGCCATGCATAGCCGCATGCACAGCCAGGGCATGGCTATGCATGCCTTCCTCCTCTATAAATAAGGCACGGCTTCTCCTTTGCAAAGAGCCTGGTCCTCCACATAAAAAAAAACCCAACGCAACTTCTTCTCCAGGCCACCATCTCCTTCCCTCTCCCTCCATACGCAGGCCCTCCTCCTCTGAGGAGACACTCTGCAGACAGGAGCACCTCACGGTGGTGCACAACCACCACCGTGAGTCCACCACCGCCCAGCTCATCAAAGAGCCAGTGGGAGTGGTGGCTCTTTCCTTGTTTTTCCGTTTGAAGCACTTCCGCCATTACCACAAATCTTCAAGCTTTGAAGCTCAACCGGCCATCGCACTCCCCTGTAGCAGCCGATCGAGCTCCACAGCAGCAGCAGCAAGGTGGCAGCAGTGCACGCAAGCCACCGCGCATGCCTGCAGGCACCCTTGCCTCCCTCTCCGTGTGCTCTATCGCGAACCTCTCCACACCCGCAACCAACCGGTGCACCCCTTCCTTGCGCGAGCCAGCCGCAACCCGTCCGCACTCACAACACCGGACGCAAGCGGTTGCGCGGCTCACCCGGCCACTGTAGCCACTGTTCACACGTTTCTGCGGAACACTGTGGCTACAGTGGGGTGACCGGCAAGTTTCTCACTTATTCGGTCACTCGGTGCGCCACAACCGGCCTTCGCCTCCGTGCGCGTCTCGCCCCGAGTCCGCTCCAACACCCACCCGTGGGTCTGCGTGTGGTCCTCTGCCAACGCCCGCTCCCGCCCGCTCACTTTGCCCGCGTATGTCTACGTGCGCCAGCTCCAGCTCTCCACGCAGCGCTGTGCCTTGCATCCCTCTCCATGCTCACTCCCTCCCAGCGCGTGCCTCTCTACGCACATACGTGCCTACGTGCGTGCTTGAAGCCTCCAGACGTCGACACCTGAAGCTTCAGATGCCTTAACCCTCTAGCCTTCACTCCAGCAGTCTCCCTCTCTCTCTCTCTCTCATAGCACTCTCTTACTCTATCTTTGCACACACATATACACACACATTCACACTCTCACTTATATAGTATTATATACATATATATATACGTATACATATATATATTGATATATATACATATATTTATATACATATATATATATATATATATACTTATATCTATATATATAGTAGTATTTATATGGCTAAGTATTAGTATACATATATATATATATAAATATATACTTAATATATACATATACTTATATACATATATATATATATACATATATCTATACATATATTATTGCTTATATAACCTTGTATTAGTCTATATACATACATACATATATATATATATATATCTATATACTTATATATATATATATACACATATATACTTACATATATACATATATTTATATACATATATATATATTTGTCTACATATATCTATATATACATATATTACTATATACATACACATATATATATATACATTTACATAGTATCATATATATACATATACATATACATATATATATATACATATAACTACATATATACCTATATATTTATAACCAAATATACATATAGATATATTTACAGATATACATATATATATATTTTTTCACATTACTTACCATACGTTGTATCACGAGAATATCTACACCAGTTGCTGATATTCCCCGATACACGCGTTTAGAAAGTGTGTTCGCACATATCTTCCACCATCCATCCTACACTCCACGTGGCACCTCGTCCTGTTGGTTGCATCTTTCTAGATGACGACCGACTCGACACCGTGCTACACTCCTCCGCCTCCACCCCACCCCTTTATACATATATAGTATATACGTATATATCTATACTATATTTACTTTATTTCTATCTCTTTTGCATGCCCATAAAGAGATAAAAAAAATATATAAAAGAGAAAATATAATCTTTGACTTGCAGGTACTCCATCTTGCGAATATCAAGACCCATTTTGAAACCCTAATTTGGCTCAAAGCCAAGAACCTAATTTTGAAGGTGTGCCTCAAGGACCAAGATTATCAGAAAAAAATATTAAATAGAAAAAACACCAAAAACACAATAAATGAACGGAAGAGATTAGTTGTAGGAAAGACGTAGAAACTTGACTTGTAACCCCACTTCCCTGAGTTCGACCCAGGACCTAACAATGACCAAGATAAAATCAAGTAGGCTGGGAAAAAATTTTTGTAAAGAGATGGTTAGGCTCGATTTAGGTTAACCACTATACACATTTCAATGATAAAATCACCATATTAACACACCTATCCGAGTCTCGACCAGTCAACTGATCTTTGGAAGCGGTACACACACCCAAACACATAATTGAGTAGAAATCAGATTAGCTAACCACTTGTGTGCTTAACTCAGTGGTGCATTAAGGCCAATTGTTTGAGTTGTTTGGGCCGCACCACTTCATCTAAAATGAACTCATCAAGTAGCTTCCCCTTAGGGTTTACAATTTAGGTCAATACTAGGCACTCCACTTTACTTTTGATTTCAAAAGTAAAAGATCTTCACCCGTGTTTTGAAAATCTAGTTTGCCTCTTGAACTCGATTGAATTTACCTAGTTTTAAACGCTAAAAGCCACTTAAGCAAGATTTAAACCTTAAAATCCACTCATCCAAATAATCTTGCTTGAAAACCCTAGTTGTGCATGCACTCACATATAATCAATCAATCATTAAGGGCACAACCCATTTTAACGGCCCATCACATTTCATAAGCACTACAATCCTAAGCCTATGTTAAAATTGATTAGACGTTGGCCTCAAGGACTGATTTGCTCTTCGGGGCTCAGTTTGAGATTGTCCATGATTAACCTGCTTGTACTAGTCAATCTAATGTCTAGCTAGGGTAGTAGTGTCAAACGACCACGGTTGAGGGGTACACTAGGAAGCGGAGGGGAAAGCTGAAGGAAGAACCTTCTCCCTAGCCCCTCCTTCTAACTGGTTGGATTGACCGGATACAAATAGAGTAAATCATTTATAATCTTAAGATGGATTTTGAGAGTCTGTAGATCCTTAGGCCACCCAACTTAAGGACAAGCTTGTTTTGTTGTGCTGCAGGTGATGAGAACCTCATCATGAGCCATAACTAGCTCATTTTGACCTAATACAAAGGATAAAAGCTCCTACATATCTCAAGGAAAGGCTTAACTCAGAGAATTCTGAGTTTGAGAAGAAAATAAGTCATAAGGGATAAAAATGCAATTTTACCAGTATAATCTGCATACAGGGTAATTCAGGGCCCAAACATAGGTCAAAGCAGCTTAATAAGAATAAAAGTGGGATGAGATGATCTAGCAAGGGCTACAGCACTTCCAAGAAACTAAATGATAATCTGCAACCCTAAAACAACCCACTTCAATTCACAAGGTTCGAGGCAAAGTAAAAATAGAATAAACCCTCTAAAATTCATAGAAAAATAATCTCTAGGGTTTAGAACCTTCAATTTGGCCTTCAGAACCCATTTTGACCTACATTGAGAACCATGCCCAATTAATAACTTAATTTGGGTTTTTGCGTAAATTGATCGGTCAAACAAGGTTTAATATAGAAATGAAATTCACCATCAGATTCCTTAGGTCCTAATTAATCATGTATAAAAACTTGAGCCTAAGAAGAAACCTCCTTGACCGACTTTACACTTTGGTCCTCATATATTTACTCTTTGGCCCTCAACTTTTGAACCCTCGCATTTTGGCCCCTAACTCTCCTTCGTTCTTTGCGATCAGGTCCCCCCTGCAAAACCTACCAGCACCATGCTCCGGCGACCTTGCGCGGAGCATGGCGCCGCGCAGGGTGAGGGGGGGAACCTGGCAAGTAAACCGGGGGTGCCCTGCGTCGTCAGCTGTCGCAGGGACACCCCCTTGGTCGTTGTAACCCACCATACCGGCCATGCGAACGCACGGACGGTATGGGTCTCCATCTCCGGCGTCCTCCGGCGAGGGAGACACGTCGTCTCCCTCCGCCTTCCTCCCTGTTTTGATCCCTATAAATACCCCCCGTTGCTCCACCGACCGGGGTAGCTCGGGTCTGACGGAGAAAACCCCCAACTTTCCTCTCTTCTCTCTCCGGCAGACGCTCACCAGCTCCGGCGGTTCCTCCCCCTTCTCCTCTTCTCCCTGCCGCAATACCAGCAGCAGAGACTTCCTCCCCTGCTCTTCCCGCGCCACGCCGCACCCAGCTGGCGCCTCTCCGGCTCTCTGCTCGCCGCCGCCCCTTTCCCTGAGCATCGTCTCCTCCGGCGACAGTCGACACGACTGTCGCCCTGCTACTCCCCCTTCGTCCCTGCAAGTAAGCTAGAACTACTCCCCTTCTTCTCCTCTTTCTTTCCCCGCTTTCAATTTATTCAATTAAGCCCTCGACCGACCCTGACCATCGTCACCCCCTTCGTCTCCGGCCACCCTCCGGCGAGATGCTCCCATCGCTCCACAGCCTCACACACCTCGCCGACCCTCACCGAACCTCCGCCTCGTCACACTGAGCACCCCCCATCCCTTCACTGCCACTCCACACCTCCGTAACGCTTCCCCCAACAAACCCATCCTCCGACCCACAGTCCGACCTAGGGCAGCCCTTGCACGCCGCCCCACGCCTCGCCACCACCCACACGAGCTTCGCCGCACCCTGGCGAAGCTCCCGGCACCTTCTGATTAGGCCGAGAGGCCGTTTTCTGTGAACAGGCCACCCGCCCTCCGCCGCCATTGCCGTGCAGAAGGAGCTGCTTCCACCTGCAGCTACAGGCGCGCCACGCTCAGCGCCACGCCCAGATTCGACTCCCAGGCCTTGCGAGGCGTTTCGACAAAACACCAGGCTCGCAGCTAAGGCAGAAGGCTTCGCGTGACGCCGCGATCGCCCGCTGCTTTCCCCGCTTTGGGCGCGCAATTGAGGTGGGACATTTAGTCCCACCTCGGAAAAGTCTGAAGAGGCGCAGCGATATAAGACGCAAAAGTGCTGGAGGCTTACTGCCTCAGCACACGGGGTGAGGTCCCCTTCACCCGCCCGGTTACCCGATCTCGTCCGCGCTCACGCCCCGCGGACCTGACCCGACCCGACCCGACTTAGACTGACCTGCACTCCTCGCCCACCACGCACGCCGGTGGGCCTGGACCCGGGCGCGACCCGTACCTCTTCCGCATAGGTGCCGATCAGATCATCCGGAGATGTGTCCTGGAAGGGGAATTCAACAGTATCCTCTCTTTCTGCCATGACCAGGCATGCGATGGCCATTTTGCCGGGCATAAAACCGCATCAAAAGTCCTCCAGTGCGGCTTTTACTGGCCCACACTGTTCAAAGACGCATACAATCACTGCAAGGCATGCAGTCGTTGCCAGACTTTGGGCAACATGAGCCATCGCGACATGATGCCTATGCAACCGATTCTAGTATGCGAAATCTTTGATGTTTGGGGGATTGATTTTATGGGCCCCTTTCCTGTTTCGGATGGTTTCGAATACATTCTGTTGGCTGTGGACTACGTGTCCAAATGGATCGAAGCCATACCGACCCGAACCTATGATCACAAAATCGTTCTCAAATTCATTCATCAACACATTTTCTCAAGGTTCGGGATTCCTCGTGCAATAATCTCCGATGGGGGGACCCATTTCACAAATGCTCAGTTTAGGTCACTGATGACCAAATACGGGGTGTCTCACCGAATCTCTACTCCTTACCACCCCCAAACTAATGGTCTAGCTGAGCTGTCCAATCGGGAGATCAAGAAAATCCTACAAGTCACTGTTCGACCTGACAGGAAGGACTGGTCGTCCCGACTTCCGGAAGCACTGTGGGCCTATAGGACCGCCCACAAAACCCAATTAGGCATGTCTCCCTTTAGACTGGTGTACGGAAAGGCATGCCACCTTCCCGTCGAACTGGAGCATAAAGCCTATTGGGCAGTACGGAACTATGATCTAGATCTTTCCAAGGCTGGGACCCACAGAAAACTCCAAATCAGCGAGATCGATGAATTACGCATAGACGCGTACGAGAACTCGCAAATCTACAAGGAGCGGGTTAAAGCCTTCCACGACAAACACATCTCGAGAAAGATCTTTCATCCTGGTCAAAAGGTCCTACTCTTTGATACCCGACTCAAACTCTTCCCAGGAAAACTGAGATCTATGTGGGTCGGACCATATTTGGTCCGACAGGTTTTTGGAAATGGAGCAATCAAAATCAGTCCACTCAGCCACGATTCTGAACCTTTCATCGTGAACGGTCAGAGACTCAAGCCGTTCATCGATGTAACTTCTACTGATTTGGCTGAGGCATCTTATATCCTCCTTTCCCCTTGAGCTTATTGCGCCCAGCCGATGGTGTAAAACTCAGCGCTTAACGGGAGGCAGCCCGTCATTCTCTTTGAAAACCTGAAACTTGTTCTGACACCTTTTAGCACTCGAAGTTCACCCTTGTAGACAGCCGACCCCAACTCAGATGCTTGCATCTGGGATTTGAAATCGTCCGCAAAAATTCAACCCGACCCATCCACTCATCCAAATTTCTGTCTTAAGGAATGAACTAAGACCCCCTAGGTTACAATGAGGACATTGCAAATCTTAGGCATGGGGGGGGTATGAAAGTGCAAAACTTGTAAGAAAAGGTTTCAAACAAAAAATTCACATATGCCAAAAAAAAAAAAAAAAAAAACACCATAAAAATTAAAAAATTTTCGAAAAAGAATAAGAGGAAAAGAGAAGGAAATTTTGTGAAGGAGAAAAGAAACAAAATGAAAAAGGAGCACAAAATTATGAGAAAAAGTGATAGTCATTAGTAAGGAACTAAGGAATTAACCTAAGTTCTAGACCTCATTCAAGAAAAGTGCACAAAGAGATTAGTAAAGAATGCAAACCTTAGGCATTCTTGAATAGACTCTTAGTACCCATTAAGATCTGGACACTCCTCAAGAGGTTGAGGAAAATGAAAAGCTGAAGTATTAGGTCTAAGGCTTAGGGAGTATTCGGCCTCGTTAACTAATTTTTGGTTTACGGGACTCAGTAACCTAAGCACCCTAACCTCACACACAGCCTGGTTCAGTAAGCGTAAAAATCAGAATCACGCAGAAGTGTCGCAAAAATTCTGAAAAGAACACCTAGAATAGGAGCGGCCGATCAACACAAGTTGATTTGGACGAGTTCCCAGCGCGGAGAGGCGGGAAATCCCCTCGAAGATGCGTAACAAAATATCATCTCCTCGGTGCTTGTCTCTTAGGATATTTACATATCCTACTGGGGGCATGTAAGCACTCTGCTGGTTCAGATTCCATGGATGGCATTATCTCGAAGTGTCAATTGCCAGGGTCGGGATTCGGCCACGGAACACCATGGATGGGATTATCTCGAAATCTCAATAGCCAGGGTTCCGGGGGTTGCCATGGGCGGTGCTATCTCGAAGCATCGATCGCCAGGAACCCTTGAGGATTGATGATGGGAGCAAGGAATCTGATACAGACCGTGTTGAAAAGCCAATCCTAGGCTAGAACTAAAAAGAAAAATTGAGAGAAAACTCTCCAAACAGAAAAACTTTCTATCTCTCTCTTACAAAACGCACTGCGAACTGAGCCAGGGCTAAAATCATTTCAAGCACGGGTGCTTTAACCACGAAGTCCAATAAAACTTAGGTTAGTTCTTGTGGACCTTAAAAACCTTTGCTAAAAGACTGAGGCTAAGGCTAGACAGATTTGGATCTTGATTGGTACTAGAGTACCTTTTAGGCCTATGGTCAGCATTCTAACCTAATCTATGCTCAAATAAAAAAAGGCACTTATCTAAAACTATTAAAAACTTCATGGTCTAGAACAAGGGTTGAAACCTTAAGTTTTTGCTAAGGGACTAGCAAAAGCTAGGCATGGGGGTACGATGAGAACCTCATCATGAGCCATAACTAGCTCATTTTGACCTAATACAAAGGATAAAAGCTCCTACATATCTCAAGGAAAGGCTTAACTCAGAGAATTCTGAGTTTGAGAAGAAAACAAGTCATAAGGGGTAAAAATGCAATTTTACCAGTATAATCTGCATACAGGATAATTCAGGGCCCAAACATAGGTCAAAGCAGCTTAATAAGAATAAAAGTGGGATGAGATGATCTAGCAAGGGCTACAGCACTTCCAAGAAACTAAATGATAATCTGCAACCCTAAAACAACCCACTTCAATTCAAAAGGTTCGAGGCAAAGTAAAAATAGAATAAACCCTCTAAAATTCATAGAAAAATAATCTCTAGGGTTTAGAACCTTCAATTTGGCCTTCAGAACCCATTTTGACCTACATTGAGAACCATGCCCAATTAATAACTTAATTTGGGTTTTTGCGTAAATTGATCAGTCAAACAAGGTTTAATATAGAAATGAAATTCACCATCAGATTCCTTAGGTCCTAATTAATCATGTATAAAAACTTGAGCCTAAGAAGAAACCTCCTTGACCGACTTTACACTTTGGTCCTCATATATTTACTCTTTGGCCCTCAACTTTTGAACCCTCGCATTTTGGCCCCTAACTCTCCTTCGTTCTTTGCGATCAGGTCCCCCCTGCAAAACCTGCCAGCACCATGCTCCGGCGACCTTGCGCGGAGCATGGCGCCGCGCAAGGTGAGGGGGGGAACCTGGCAAGTAAACCGGGGGTGCCCTGCGTCGTCAGCCGTCGCAGGGACACCCCCTTGGTCGTTGTAACCCACCATACCGGCCGTGCGAACGCACGGACGGTATGGGTCTCCATCTCCGGCGTCCTCCGGCGAGGGAGACACGTCGTCTCCCTCCGCCTTCCTCCCTGTTTTGATCCCTATAAATACCCCCCGTTGCTCCACCGACCGGGGTAGCTCGGGTCTGACGGAGAAAACCCCCAACTTTCCTCTCTTCTCTCTCCGGCAGACGCTCACCAGCTCCGGCGGTTCCTCCCCCTTCTCCTCTTCGCCCTGCCGCAATACCAGCAGCAGAGACTTCCTCCCCTACTCTTCCCGCGCCACGCCGCACCCAGCTGGCGCCTCTCCGGCTCTCTGCTCGCCGCCGCCCCTTTCCCTGAGCATCGTCTTCTCCGGAGACAGTCGACACGACTGTCGCCCTGCTACTCCCCCTTCTTCCCTGCAAGTAAGCTAGAACTACTCCCCTTCTTCTCCTCTTTCTTTCCCCGCTTTCAATTTATTCAATTAAGCCCTCGACCGACCCTGACCATCGTCACCCCCTTCGTCTCCGGCCACCCTCCGGCGAGATGCTCCCATCGCTCCACAGCCTCACACACCTCGCCGACCCTCACCGAACCTCCGCCTCGTCACACTGAGCACCCCCCACCCCTTCACTGCCACTCCACACCTCCGTAACGCTTCCCCCAACAAACCCATCCTCCGACCCACAGTCCGACCTAGGGTAGCCCTTGCACGTCGCCCCACGCCTCGCCACCACCCACACGAGCTTCGCCGCACCCTAGCGAAGCTCCCGGCACCTTCTGATTAGGCCGAGAGGCCATTTTCTGTGAACAGGCCACCCGCCCTCCGCCGCCATTGTCGTGCAGAAGGAGCTGCTTCCGCCTGCAGCTACAGGCGCGCCACGCTCAGCGCCACGCCCAGATTCGACTCCCAGGCCTTGCGAGGCGTTTCGACAAAACACCAGGCTCGCAGCTAAGGCAGAAGGCTTTGCGTGACGCCGCGATCGCCCGCTGCTTTCCCCGCTGCGGGCGCGCAATTGAGGTGGGACATTTAGTCCCACCTCGGAAAGTCTGAAGAGGCGCAGCGATATAAGACGCAAAAGTGCTGGAGGCTTACTGCCTCAGCACACGGGGTGAGATCCCCTTCACCCGCCCGGTTACCCGGTCTCGTCCGCGCTCACGCCCCGCGGACCTGACCCGACCCGACTTAGACTGACCTGCACTCCTCGCCCACCACGCACGCCGGTGGGCCTGTACCCGGGCGCGACCCGTACTCGACTACCCGGCAGCTCTGGGAGAGCTTTCCCAAGAGTGGTTTCAGAGAGAGAGAGAGACGTGGGGGGAGAGGGTAGAGTAGGTTTTGCCTCTGACATAAAACTCTGAAGTGTGCAGGCACAGGTGAAGAAGAAGGACCGCGGAAGAAGAAGGAAGCTGAGGGAGACACTGTAGCAACAGGCAGTTTAAGTCGTCTGATTTGGAAATTAGACGACGTCCTGAAGAAAAAAAAAAAAAGAGAAAGAAGGAGGGGCGACGTCCTGACTGGAAAAAAGAAAATCTGAAGAACATCAGAAGAAGGCGAGGCAGAGGAGAACACAAAGAACAAGGGAAGATCTGAAAGAAGAAAAACAAAGAAGAAAGAAGAAGATCTGAAGAAAGACAGAAGAAAAAGGAAGAACAGCTGGAACAAGAAGAAGAGCATCACCACTGCAGAAGAAGAACATCACCTCTGCAGACAAGGAAGAAGAAGATCTGAGACGAGGAGAAACAAAGAAAAAAAAAGACACCAAATTCTTTCTCTCTCTTTGTTTATTTTTGTAAAAGAAACATGTATATCTCTAGAATACAACTTGCTCCCTGAGTTCGACCTCGGGAACTCTTTTCCGAGTAAAAAAAATTTATATATTTGAAATGATGGCAACAACTGGCTATATTACGACATAACAATAAAACCCGGTTATCTCTCGAAGCCATCGTTATCAGCAGGGTTCTTATCCCTAGTCCTTCCGACCTCTTCCTAGTTTATGCTTGGAAGGAGGTCATTGAATCCCCGATTGGAAGGACCATTAGATCATTCTAGGAGGTGTAGGTAGAATTTTGGCCAAATTGATCCCATGGCCGATCAACAACCTCCTTTGCCTCAGAATCAAAAAGTGATGTTTCAAAGGCAACTGGAACAAATGTAGAGAATGCAAGAATGGTTCCAGAGAATGCGGGGTTCTCAGCCCTTGAAGGATTTTTATGATCCTTCAAATTACGAGGAATGTCTTGGTGTCCAGATTCCCATCGGAGATGTAGAAATCAAGCCCCAGGTGTTAAGCCTAATCAAACATTTTCATCGGCTTGGCTTTAAAGACCTATTTCAGTATTTAGAGGACTTGACTACTTTGGTTCAGACCACCAAATCATGAAACATAAATGAAAAGCAAATGATCATGACGCTCTTTCCCCACTCTCTTTGGGATAAGGCTGCTCATTTATATAGGATCATAGGAAGGCCGATAGCAACTTGGAATAATCTTAAATTAACATTCTTTAAGAAATTCTTTCTAGTTGGACATACCAATGCACTGAGGCGGATGATTACTACTTTCGCCTAGCAGCTGGGGGAGGAGTTTCATGTTGCCTAGGAGCAATTCTAGGACTTATTGCGAAACTGTCCACACCACGAGGTATCGAAATGATAGCTTGTGTAGATCTTTTACCACGGGTTGACTAAGCAACTCAGGAAGCAAGTGGACGCTTCTTGCGGAGGCAATTTCCTCAACAAAGACGCTGATGGTGCACATGATTTGATTGAGGAAATGAGTGAAAATTCAATCAATCATGCCTCCATGGATACATTTAACCAGTCTCAACAACCCCAATTGAATGTTAATGAGGTTCATGACTCTCACTGATTCTATATGGAGCTAATTTGTAGTAAACTAGATAAGGTAGACCTGGTTACCAAAAGGATGGAGCAATGGATTGCTGGAAACTCTACGAACAATTCCATTCATCGCAAGCTCCTTCTAGACAAGAGTTCATGGATCAACTGGATATGGCGCAACCTACGATCCAGCAATGCTCGCAACCGCATGGATTCCAAATTGGGGCCTCTGATCATAGTTTCTCTGATCCCTTGCTTTCTTTCTCTCCATCCTCTCCCTATGAGGAAGTCTATGCTATATAGGAGAACGTTAAGTCCAACCCATATTCCAATGCTTATAATTCGGGTTGGAGAAACCACCCTAACATCTCCGAGAGAAATCCGAGGAAGCAAAACCAATTACAGCCCAGCAACTATGCTCTGCAAAGACCAATGGGTCTGGGTGATGTTTATACTCAGCTACCCCCGAATCAGGTCAATTTGCCAGTTTGGAATGCTCGCCAACTCGTAGGGTAGGCTGATTTGATTCGTCAGAGGGTAGAGATGCAAGGATTTATGCTCCAACTCATTAATGAGTCCATTTTAATGGACATTGTTACACCAAAGTTAACTTTATTCTTGAATTTTATATTCATTAATAACTACATTAGGTCATAAAACAATTGCATGCACCATTACTTTGGTTTGCATATATCTAATGCATTTTATAACTTATTGTATATAAATAATTATTTTATATTTTGAATAAACAAAACCTCCTCTCGCGCATGCACATGGCCGCACGCACACAGGCCAGCAGCATGCCCCTCCTCACGTACCGCCTTCCCCATTGCAACAACTTCCATCCCTTATCCTAACGCACCGCCCACTCCATGCCACTCCTTTCTCCAACTACAGAACAAACCATACGAGATATCTTCTCTCCTCGACAGGGACCTCCTCCCTGGCAAGCACCATGGATCCTGCGTGCACTGTGGACTTGGAGTACATCATGGCTTAGGCATACTGCACCTCTATCCCTACTTCTCGTCGGTCGCATGGTGACAGTGTGCAGCCTTAACACCTTCCACATCACCAAACGACCCCACCTACCTGCCATCACCACCCACAGAGCAAACCCACTTCACCACCTTCCCCAACACAACCGAATGCCACCACCGCCCTCCCTTCCCCCTTGCAGCAGACCTCCCCCAAGCCACCCACCACCACTCCCTCTTCTTCTTCCTCTTCTTCTTCAAACTCCCACCTCTGTTTAACCATCACCGAGAACCCAAAGAACCCAACACCGCAGCTCCATGGCACCGCACCACAGCAACCATCCCAGCTGCCATCTTCCTCGTCGGCATCACCAATAGCCTCCAATCACCCTCCCTGACCGCATGGGCCACGAGCAACCACTCACGGGCCACGCACGAAGCTGCACCAACAAGCCGCCCTGTCGTCACCGCCAACTGACAGTGCTCCGATTGGCTGCCTCCAGCACCCATCGGCTGCCCCGTCATTGCCATCTCAATGGTCGTCCTCTGCCTCCATCGCTCACAGGCCAGTAGAAGATCCCTCCTCCATGCGCATGCAGAAGAGAGGAGGGAAACACTCTATTTCCCTTTGAATTAAAATTTACGAACATTGCCATTATCAAAGATTCATTTTTCTTATTTTTTTGATTAATTAAATTGAGGTGAAATTGCAACCCTATGCTTATTCTTCCACATATTTGTTCAGCCCTTGCAATCCATCTCAATATACATCACATTTGAATTCTGATTTACACTTTAGTCTGCATGCAAGTAAAATGTACATGATATACCCCTGCACATGAACTATTTTCTTATGTGAAATTTAGGTCAATAGCCCTTGAATTCTCCTTAAATTTGGGGTTTATATTTAAAGAAGCATATGCATTGTTTGATTTGATGAATACATTTGCGAACTCGATTTCTACATAATTGTGATTTTATTAGGTTGATTCCACCCTATGGAGATGGCCTAACTCTTCGTCGTTAGTTTTGAATTATTAAATATTTTTAAAAAGTGATTTTCTACCACGCGACATATTACAACGATGCAACATTTTATGTTAAAGTTTTCAATGAAAACGAAGATCGCCTTTTTAAATGGCACCGTTGCTGGGGAGGAAACGTGCCTATTAATTTTTTTCGAAAATTTTATGTTATTTTTATGTTATTTTGAAAGCTTTTCTGAATTACTGACTGTGGATCTTTTTCTGTGAAAAACCAACAAATGATTGCGGGGGTGCGCACGATGGAGGCAATATATTTGGTGGACCTTGATGCCACCTGGAGGCCAGCAACGGGTGCTTGTGGGCCTTGATCCCACACACGTAGGCATACAGAGGAGCCTTTTTCTGATTTAGTCATTAGATCTTAGTTTAGATTTAGTGGGATAGACCTTAGACATTTAATTTTTGGCTTGTGGACCCTTGTTGGGTATTTTTGGGAACGTGTTCCCAGTGTTTCTTTATTTCTTATTTCTCTTGTATGCGGGAGCGTATTTTCGAAAGTGTATTCCCATTTTATTTAGATTATAGGATTATTCAAATTGTTTGAACTACATGTTGGTTAGTTAGTTAGATTAGGTTTGTTTGCTTATTATGATAAAAAAGAAAAAAAAATCAAACTACCTACTAGAAGCTGCATACCATAGGGCGATCATCTAGGACTGAATGAACAGCATCTAGTTTATCTTAATTGCATTGCAAACATCCCTGCATTGAAGAAAGCTGGAGTAAGGTACGTCTTTTTCTTGAGCATCAATTACCTATCATGCATCAGCATTGAACCTAAATCTAAGACCACTAAAGTGCTTGAATCTAATTAATTCAGTGGTCACTTTGAAAATTGGGACTACTAAGAGGTTGGAGCTTAAAATCTGTGACTTAAAATTGTGTGTAAATGGATCTTGTTTGCGATATTTCAAAGCTCAAAACATGAACGTATGATTGCACACTTGAGACACTGTGCACCTCACGCATAAGGTCACTAGATAAACAAGCCTATCCACCAAGTTAGTTTGGTTCCTCGTGCGTGGGCTCGATTCGAGACTTCCATCCCTTGAGAGTAGGTTGTAGGCACCAACGAAGGTCAGCCTAGGAAGCGTAATTCTTGTAAAACCTGTTAGGCCACCAACTGAACATCTAAGACCTAGAATCTACTAAAAACATATCCCACTGTATTTGTGTTTGTTTTGACAGTGGTAGAACTCTCTAGGAAGTTTCTAATTTCTTTTAAATCCTAAGAGAGTTTAACCTGTTTAATTGAAAGAAATGGACTATCCTTACTCCTATCATTTTAGCCAAGATCCCATGCCCTGAGTGTATCCATCCTTTGATGGGTACATTGACAATTCATGGGATCATTCATATTGCTATCCTGGGAGTATTGGCACGATAACTCTCACTTTTGAGTAGAGCCTAGGAGCAGGATTTTTCAACCCTGGAATCCATACTACTATGCAAACACCCAACTCTCCCATCCTTCATGATTTCCTGTATTGAGGTTGGACCAATACCCCTAGGCAACTAGAGCCTGAAATTAACTATCCTCCCCAATCTGATAGTAGTAGCCTCTCCTCTTTTATGATAGAAATGCAAAAACAACAAAAAGAAATGTAGTCTATGGGGAAGATGTTGAGGAATAGTCAACAATTGAACAAAGAAATTAGATAGCTTAGCTACGCTCTTCCCAGTAATTCTGATCCCTATCCATACGACCGTGATCATGAAAATAATTCTGAGGAAACCAATGACAGTAGCGATCTCATTTTACGTAGCTATCACTTAGACTCTCCCAATGAGACATGGCCACTAGAGGAGAACGATCCTAGTAATTATCCACCTGAGCTATATTGGAGTCAAAAGAAAGGGAAGATGATACCTCTTAATGACCTTGACCCTAATGACAGTATTTTCCTTACCTCTGATAACCCGAGTCAAGGTCGTATTGTATATATCACTTCCCCTATTAATTATCTGGTGGAATCCCATTCTACCCTTAGTGAGCCTAATCCTGACCCTCCACTTAGAGAATCAACACCTACCATTAAGCTTCCTGAGGATTTAAATGCACCCAATGAAGGTGACCCTAAGGGATTGAAGGATGAATTAGATCAATTTTGGTCTCAGGGATATAAAGAGTCTATTTCAGAGGACGAGGATGACACAATGGATGAACCCAGACAGAATATCTGGAGTGAATCACAGGGGGATTATTTGTTATTGAAGGACTTAGCCCCGAAGGATACTAATAATCTGGTGAAATCCGAATTCCTCCCTTCTTTTGAGAGTCATCCACCACAAAACTAGGAGTTGATATTGGAGAAAGACAAAAATAATAGTGAGAAGCCTAGGGGAGACTCTTGGGGACAAAACACGTCAATTGAGGATTTATGCCTTGAGAAGAACAAAGAATCAAGTGAATAGGGTTACTCCAAAACATTAAGACGGATCCTCCTTCAGAAATAATTGAGGATATTGATCCAACTCCTCTGTTTATTGGTGAATCACATATACACCCCGACAAAAACTCAAGTGAACCAAAAGAATCCGTGGATGAAATTAATGATAATGATTCAGTTGCTTCGACCCTGCCATCAAAGAAATTTAATTTGGAGTCCACCATTGATTCACATATACTGGAAGGTGAAAATATGACTTTGATCATTAATGATAGGCAGGGTGAGTTGAATTTTTCTGCATTAATTGTTACGGAAAATACACAATCTAAATCATTGTTGGAATTGGACTCGACACCGACTAAGCCCTCATTGAACTTAATCATTACCTTCCAACACCATAAACATCCCTTACACTCCCTAACCGATCCTTGGCTCAGATCTCTACTCATGTGCATTCTTTCTGGAGAACATATTAGGCTAGTACATCATCGGGTAGAATGGTGAGTGTGGATTGATGCTTGTACTTTTAGTCTCGCTATTCAAGGGTTTGAAATTATAATGTTTATATCTTTTAAAACCCTTCTTGCTTTGGAGGATCCTTGTTATCCTCCATTTATTCCATTTCGGGAGGTCGCTTTTCTTATTCCTTTTGTTATTCCTAGACCTCCCCAGGTAGCCTACAAGGTTATTTGCTTTCATGTCTTCTGGCGAGCATTTGGGATAACGTTGCATCATCAGCTAGCCAACATCTGTGGCTAACTATTTTCTAGGCCCGCGCTATTATGCATATTTTTAAGACCTAGCATTTTCTATCTGGAACCAGACTTACAGGTTTCCTATAAGTCTGGCTACTAATAGAAAATGCAGCGCTTGTTGGTAGGCAACCCAGCGTTCAGAATAACACCATCATTAGGTGATTTTCTTCCTTTCTCCCCCTATTTTAATGTTAAAATGAGGAAATTGTAGGATTTATGCATGGGGGGTGCATTTTGCATTTTAGGAAGTATTCAAGCATTTAGGTTAGCATATAAAAAAAAATTCTTTTCTTGAGCTGAATTGGTTAGTCCTTAGCAAAACATCTTTGTCATGGAGGTGACATTAAAGATTTTCTTCTTAAATTGTTTCTTAAGTTTAGAATCCAGTACATTTACTTCACTTGCATGTAGAGGTGATAATGGATCTTTGAAGAGAACTAATAAACATTTTTAGTCTACTGAACCCTTGGATAATTGAAAGAGAGTCAGGCAAACTATCTTCTATTAAATCCACCTCATATTTGTGAGAAGAAAGTAGAGAGACTACTGGTGCGCCAAGTCTAGTACAAGGACTCTTAAGTTTGGGACAATTAGATAAGGAAACCTCAGAGTTAGACATAGTTTTCGATCTCTATTCCAGTGTGCGTGCACTGTATGAATTCCTGAGAGTCACCAAATAAGGCAGATACACAGAGATAAAGTCCTAATAAAACTATGACTATGGTTGATGGTTACTACCGTCCTTCACAGAGTCGTTGGGTGAAGGATGGTAATAGTGTCAAAGGTCAGAAATACGCTAGTCCTATCCATCCCTTCCCGATGCCGAGAATAGGTACTTCCAGCAAATAAGCTACACAATATCGACTTGACCATCATCCTCCCTAATAATGCCTCATAAATAAAAGTCTGCGTCATGTTATGTCGATTTATAAAGAAAGAAAAAGAAGAAAAAAGAAACAATTATATTTAGAGAAAAAATAAAATAAAAAAAAGAGAAAACAAAGAGAGAAAAGAAAAAGAAAAGAGTCCAAGTTTATATTTTTAACTTCGTGATGATATTCCTGAGGTAACAAAAACACCCATCGCGATCCACCAAATATGACCCATACCTACCTTTCATTATTTCTGATCACCCGAATACTGGCTGAGGACTCTAACTTAGTTATAGAGTTATTAGGACTTTAGTTGAAGTGTGAATGCCATGTGAGGCCACCAAACAATGAATACATTGACTAAATCTGGTGAGATTTGTGATCTAAGAAAGAAAAGAAGGAAAAGAGTAAGCACAAAGGAATATCTAGAGAGCATCATTATTTAGCCTCTCTCTGAGTTGACTTGTTTAATAGTTTAGAGATCTAGAGTCTATAGTACTAGATTACATGTAGCACCAGATGAGTGTGTGTCACCAAATACAAATCCAATCAACTCGATATCTCCTACCTAAGATAAAAGCCGTGGTCAAATTATAGATTATCTTCTACTTTATCATTGAGGGAAGTAGTTGCCTATCCTAATAGAATTTTATCAAGGGTTAAGTGCGAACTTCAAATTTAAGTTGGCCTTTCACTTGAATCCGTTACTTAGGCTACTATCACTTCACATGAGTCTGGATCTCTAAATTTTTGGAATAAGGAAAGAAGAAATCTTCTAATTACTTCTATTATATTTCACTTTTGCTAGGGACTAGCAAATCTTAGGCATGGGGGTATTTGATGAGTCCATTTTAATGGACTATTGTTAAGCCTAAGTTAACTTTATTCTTGTATTTTATATTCGTTAATAACTACATTAGGTCATAAAGTAATTGCATGCATCATTACTTAGGTTTGCATATATCTAATGCATTTTATAACTTATTGTATATAAATAATTATTTTATATTTTGAATAAACCAAACCTCCTCTCATGCATGCGCACGGCTACACACACACAGGCCAGTAGCGCCCCCTCCTCAGGCATCGCCTTCCCCCATGCAACAACTCCCATCCCTTATCCTAACGCACTGCCTACTCCACGCTGCTCCTTTCTCCAACCACAGAACAACCCATACAAAATATCTTCTCCCCTTGGCGGGGACCACCTCCCTGGCGAGCACCATGGATCCTTCGTAGACTGTGGACTCGGTGTATACCATGGCTTAGGCATACTGCACCTCTGCTCCTTCTAATTCTCGCTGGTCGCATGGTGACACCGTGTGGCCTCAACACCTTCCACATCACCAAACCAACCCCCCCCCGCCACCGACCATGTCCACCCACAGAGCAAACCCACTTCACCACCTTCCTCAACACAACCCAACGCCACCACCGTCCTCCCTTCCCCCATGCAGCAGACCTCTCCTAAGCCACCCACCACCGCTCCCTCTTCTTCTTCCTCTTCTTCTTCTTCAAACTCCCTCTGTTTCACCATCATTGAGAACCTAAAGAACCCAACACTGCAGCCCCACATCACCACACCACAGCAACCGTCTCGATTGCCATCTTCCTCCTCGACATCACCAATAGCCTCCAACCACCTTCGTCGATCGCGTGGGCCACGAGCAACCACTCATGGGCCATGCACGAAGCTACAACAACAAGATGCCTATCATAGCCGCTAACCGACAGTGCTCCGGTCGGCCGCCTTCGACGACCATCGGCTGCCCCGTCACTGTCATCTCAACGGGTGTCCTCCAGCATGCCTCCACTGATAGGCCAATGGAAGATCCCTCCTCCATGCGCACGTAGAAGAGAGGACAAAACACTCTGTTTCCCTTCAAATTAAAATTTATGAACATTGCCATTGTCAAAGATTCATTCTTCTTATTTCTTTGATTAATTAAATTGAGGTGAAATCGCAGCCTTATGCTTATTCTTCCACATATTTGTTTAGCCCTTACAATCCATCTCAATATACATTACATTTCAATTCTGATTTACACTTTAGTCTGCATGCAAGTAAAACATACATGATATACCCCTGCACATGAACTATTTTCTTATGTGAAATTTATGTCATTAGCCCTTGAATTCTCCTTAAATTTGGTGTTTACATTCAGAACAGGATATGCATTGTTTGATTTGATGAATACTTCTGCGAAATTGATTTCTACATAGTTGTGATTTTATTAGGCTGATTCCTCCCTGTGGAGACGACCTAACTCTTCGTGGTTAGTTTTGAATTATTAAATAGTTTTGAAAAGTGATTTTCTACCATGCGACATATTACAACGATGCAACATTTTATGTTAAAGTTTTCAACAAAAATAAAGATCGCCCTTTCACTCATGCAACAAATGAAAACCTCGCTGGACAAGTTGCAAACTGCGCTCATTGCTAATACCCATCAGCTCAAATCTTTGCCATCTCAACCTGTATCCAACCTACGCAACATACAGAATCTGGGCAATCAAGCACAAGGGTACGGGAATCAGAGCGACCCACACACACATGCTGAGGTCATTGAGTAGGGTCCTTCCTCTTCTGCTTCATTAACTCTAGGGTTTTTGGCTAATCAAGTGCGTCTGTTCTTTCCTAACCCTCCCCAAGACCCAAACCAATGTGCATCTGCCAACTCCATTATTCTGACCAGTGGAAGGACCACCCAAGACCCACACCTACCCTACTCTAGTCAAGAAAATCCTGGTGAGCCTATGGAAATAAAGGAGAACTCTGAAGAAGAAATTATGGCTCAGGAACCTAATTTCGAATATCTAACTCATGTTCCTTTTCCTGAGGCCTTGATTAAATCTAGGAAGAAGCCTATTGATAGTAATGAGGAGCTCTTGAATATATTCAAGAATGTTGAAGTCAATATCCCCCTCCTCAATGCTATCAAACACATACCGGCTTATGCTAAATTCTTAAAGGATTTATGCACCCAGAAGAATAAGCCAAGGGAATCTGTTTTGAGGAAGGTGATACTCTCTAAGCAGGCTAATTCTATTATCCTGCATCACCTTCCTCCGAAAAAGAGAGATCCAGGTGCCCCTTTGATTTCATGCATCATCGGAGATTACACTTTTGACCGGGCACTCTTGGATTTAGGTGCATCCATTAACCTAATTCCGACTTCCCTTTACGAAAAGTTCGGATTAGGTGAACTTTAGCCAACCTTAGTAATGCAATAGTTAGTGGACCGTTCGGTCACAAATCTGATAGGCGTTATTGAGGATGTTATTGTCAAGGTTAAGAACTTCCATTTTCCTATATATTTCCTTGTCCTTGACATGGATGTACCAGAGAATTTGAGGAATATGATGAGAAGCTCATCATGGTCTCTAATTACCCCTAATTAACTAGTCTTCCTAGTTAATTATCTAGAAATATGTAAATATAAGGGTTAATTATTAAATAAGGGATACATAGTAAAGGACCTTAAAATAAGTTTAAAATGCTATATTATCATCCGATTAGTATTATTAATAATTTAATTAATAATTAGACTCGAAATATTATCAATAATTCATCTAATTAATGTGTTAACTAGTTTAAGTATTATATATACCTAAGTATGTAATAACTTAAGTAACATTAATTAACTAAATAAATTAATCTAAAAAGGTCAAAAATGTAAATTCAAGGTTTAATATAATAATTGTCTCATTCATTATCATATATAAAAAGTTGAAAAGATTTAAATTAAAATAAACCTTGAAAACTTGAGTTTACATTTTAGTCCTTATATTTTAGTTTAATCGGGTCCTTATTATTCATTTAGGTCCTCAGCTTTCACTACAAACAAGTCGCTAGAACTTCTTCCTCTTCTTTCCTTCTTCAACCATCTGGACGGTTAATGACAGGAGGTGCGTCCAATGCCTGATCACTACTCATCCAACGTCATCCCTTCTTCTCCAAGCCTCTGGAGCTTGTATTCACCATCTCCTTTCCATGCACTGGTCTGGATGATGCTAAAATTCTATTTTAGGGTTGGAGATAACCTCACTGGCATCGGAGAAGACGTCGGTGGTCACTCCACTCCTAGCTGCTTCTCCGTTCAGATTCCACCTCCATCTCAGCCGCCGCCACCTATAAATGCCCCTCCATACCCTCGATTTCCACTAAGTTGGTTCCCTTCCCTCTTCTTCTCTAAGCTAACTTCGATAGGCTATTCTCTCCAAACTCTGACGAATTTCCTTCGCCTCATCCACCTTCCTCCATCCATTTTTGATAGCTCTGGACCTCCACCAAAATCTGCCAAGTCTTCTGACACAAGTGCTAACTAGGAGCTCCTCTACTTCACCTCACAACCGCTTGCTAGAGATCTTCCGGCAACCCTCTAATTTTCTCCTCTGTTATGAGCCATCGACGGAGATCTCCTATCCCCTTCGTCCAGGTAACAGTAGATTAGGCAGGTCGATTAGTTAGGATAGTTAGTTAGGTAAATTAGGTAGTTGTAATGTTAGATTTAACACTTGTCTTCCTCAACTCTGGCAAGCTCCTTGAGCTTCTCAGGAGCAATTATTTTTTCTTTTCAAGACACCGTTCACTTTCTCACACTTTCCACGAACATTTCTATCCTTTTTAATTACTGAGTAGATCATTTAATCGCCTAAACCACCTCCACGTCCACCTCCACCAACTACTCCTGTTGTCCATGGCAACAGTAGTTGAGCTAATTCCACCTTCACTGGGGTCCTCCACCATCTATCCACCACTTAAGGACCCTAATCCTCACTTTAATTTAAGTAATTACCCCATATAATATAAATGGTCCATTTTAATTAAGCTCCTAAGCTCGCTATCAATGGCGGCTTAGAAGTTTAAATCATTAATTAATTACATATATATCATTGCAAATATCTGTTGACTTGTTTCCTCCACTCAATTGAGTGGGAAAACAAGTCCTGAGCCTAATCCAACTCAGAACTTGTGTAAAATGAATTCACAGTTTTATCTTTACTTTAATGAACAATTGATGGAATTAATTTGTTCCTGAGGTTCCTTGAGACATATGGAAGCCTTTTGAATCATTAATGGCACAATTTCACAATATCTGAACACATTTTACCTTTTTCTGGACTCCCCCGAGCTCCTGCGAGCTTTGGTGAGTCAAAACAAGTTCTTCAGCCTATTAAACTTAGTGTGAATCTCCAGATCAATGATTTGAGGTTTACTGGTCATGCTGAGACATTTTAATTGAGGTTTTAGTGTTTGGAGCTTATGTTAGGTCTTCATCTTCTCCAACTCCGACAGAGTTGGAGATGAGTGACAGTTAGATTTTTGTCGCATTTAAATGGTCTGAAAGCACTAGTGCTGTGCCCTGAGTTCATTTCTATGATTCAATCACTGAGATTAACATTTGTTTGTCCTAACGAACAAACTCCTTTTCAAGCTCAGGTGACAATCCTGGAACCCTAGGAATTTTAGTTGAAACATCAATCTAAGGGTTTGAATCTACTCCTGTGATTGAAGAGAGGATGTTTAAGATTTTAATTCCCTTTGAAATAGTCAAACTCAAAAAGTCAAAATTTAAGGTTAATTGGTCAACCTTGAGTATGATCCTTGGATTTTGGATTCAATCAGTCAAATTAAGGAGTTTAAGATGTTTCTAAGATGTTTGTGAATGATTTAGATGAGATTTGGATGAGCTCTAATGTATTATATAGTAGAATTTGAATTATGTTCAGTTTTGGTTATTTTGAACCCAAACTGACGATAGTACCTTTGTGATGAGATTTAGATGCAAAATCTACCCAGATGGATTTGTAACAAACTCGAGAGGTTGTTTAATTTGATTCAATAGGACTTTAGTAGTCTGTTAGGACATTTTAGAGTTTGAATTGAAGTTTTGAAGTTCCCTGAGAAGCTTTTAGCTTCTGGACCTTTCTTGAAGCTCCTGAGAGCTGAATACCTCCACCAATAGCCATGGAATTAACCTCTGCATCTATTCAATACTTCATTTGGAAGTCAAAGTCTAGTCTGTGGACTTAGAGCCATAACTTCACTCTACAGGCCAGTTTGGCCATAGTAAATCAAGAACCTTAGCCCTTCAAATAGAAAAGCTTAACTTCCCGTGAGTATCAAATTGACACTTCAATTGTCTATAACATCTCAAGAGCTTTCCAACAAGCTTTTATCTGCTTGGAATGGAGTTCTGAGCTGGTTGGAATCGTCGTTTGAAGTTCAGACTAGGAGGGGGAAACATAGTCCCACCTTGGTAGAACCAGAGTAGCTGCATGGGTATAAAATGCATTTGTGATATGGGATCCTCAGCCGACAGCGCACGGAGCAACGAAACGAATGAGCATTACAGGTGTGCATGTGGGCGCATGCAGTGTTTGTGCCTGAGTGTGTGTGTGCTTGTGGACGTGTGAGTGTGGGCCCGTGAGGGCGTGTGCATGGGCCTGGGAGGCCGTGAGCTAGATGGGCTCAAGTCTATTCAAACCGAAAATAAACTGAAACTAAATAAACTAGGCTTGGACCTAGTAGGGTCTGGTCCCACCCTGAGAGGGGTGCTGTGTATCCCTGATCGGTCCAAGCAGCCAATTAAAAACCTAATTTTTGGTTTAAATATTTAGACCGGTTCGGTTCAGTCTGCAAGAGTGCAGAAGGAAAGGATGCTACAGCTCAGTGCTAGAGAGAAGAGGCAAAGGAAAGGATGCTAAGGTTGAGAAGAGAAGGATAAGAAGCAAAGGAAAGAAAGGAAGAGAAGAAAGAATGAGCTCGTAGAGGAGAAAGGAAGGTTGAATAGGCACTAAAGAGAAAAGGCAGATAAGAAAGAGAAGAAACAAAGAAAGGAAGAGTTGTAAAAGAATGAGCTCTAGAAAGATTAAGGAAAAAAGATTAAGAAGAAGATTAAGAAATAAGTAAAAAGAAAAGAGAAACAAAGAGAAAAAGGTAAAAGAAGAAAAGAGAAAGAAAGAGGCTGAAGACAAAGAAGAGAAATTCATGATTCAATTTCTTGCATTTTATTCATTCCTTTTTGAGTTTGATATTGTAATAAGGCATATTTCCATTAGTAATACTTTCTATCGCCTTAATCTCTTAGAGATAAAAAGAAATAAACATGTTTACTTGTTGTTAAAGAAGATCATTTATGTAAATGTGTTTTCTTATGGAATTTTGCATATTCTTTTAATTTGAAATCATTAGGCAAAGTTCATGTTCTTAAAGTAAATTTAATTATACTCTCTATAAGTAGCTTAGACTTAATGGTGGATTTTAAAAAAGCTCTACCTCCCAGTGAACGACCTGGACTCAACTAGTTAAAAGAAATAAATTCTAAAATATTAGGTTAACTTGACACTATACTACTCAATCGACACAAATTCAAGTTGACCTTAGTTACTTTCTTCTACACATAATTAAGCACAATTAACTTAATTAACTATGTTGAGAAAGATGACTCATCGTTTTAATGGTGCCGTTGCCGAAGAGGTAATATTTTTAATTCACCAAAACATTCCCTTGCATAGCTCTGTCTAACCATCATTTTGGCACCATTGGAGGTAACTGTAAATATATTCGCTATTATTACTGTTTTAGTGTTTTAATTAGTTTTGTTTTTGTTTTGTTTTCTATCCACTTTTCAGGTTTACCTCTGCAGGTAATCTCAGGAAAGAAGGCAGGTTTTTCTTTGTCTATTTAGTTTTCCACTATAAATACCATTGTAAGTGCTCTTTCCTTAGTCTCTAGTTTAGTTTGAATTGTTGTATTTAGTTAGTTAAAAAAATTAAAAAAAACAAAAATACATACCTTTCTGACTAGCAGCAGCAGGATATAGGCATACACTCCTAAGAGTGCATTTACCTGCTAGTAGTTTACAATCTGACTCGAGAAAATTTCTATTATTTTTCTCACATTAGCAGGAAAACACACGATAAAAAAACAACCGCGTAGATCCCTGTCCTGGAGATAATATCAAGACCACATATTCTTTGAAATACTTTAAAAGCGGTCACTTTACTTCTTTCTATCATATTTTTGAAAAGATTAAGTAAAAAAGAGGGAGGATAATAAAAATTATGACTTAAATCTATTTGCAGAATGCATGCGGGTTTTATCGCTATCGTCTGTTGCATGCTATCGTGCACACAGCGCGATCACTAGAGTCACACGAGTCTAAATTTTCTATCTCTCCACTTTGCACCTCTTAAGGCTTTGGTCGAAGATCAACAAGTTTGTCTCACTACTAGAGCCTCGGGGAGCCAGTTGTGAGTGGTCTCAATCCTAGATCTTAGGCCTTTGAGCTTTAAGGATACGCACTTGCATAGACACAGGATTAGGACTCATAATTTGATACTGATACTATATTTGTTTGCGTTCAAAATATTTTGCATATTCTAGGACTCTTTTCTTTCCTTAGAAAGAAGAGAAAAATGTGCTTTTCATGCTGTTTTGCAAGTTTTGTTGCCGCTGATTTGTGGTGGTGTGAGTATGCCTTTGCACATTCTTTTCATTTTATGCACGGGAGGCAATCCTTGAATCTGCCTCTTGTAACACCTTTGACAGGTGCCCCTAAGCTAGTTGTAGCTAAGCAACCAATTAAATTCTCATCTGATTCGTCTATTTCTATGGATCAACTGCAAAATTAGAATCCTGAGATCCCTTCTTCTGGTCAGGGGGAGATGTTGCCGTTTGACATTCATGAGGCGCTCCTAAACCAAAATCTTAGTATGCTTGAACAAAATCGACAAATCAATCTTTTAACTGCAGCTTTAAATAATTTACAGAATCTTCAAACCCATCCACCTCAACCTGAGGTAGGTTTTGACCTTCCTGATTAACCGATTCCTCGTCCTAGGCCTCCACTCCGAGACTACTATAATCCATCTAATGTACAAGTAGAGCCTAATATTAGGATTCCCATTGGGAAAAATGATCCAGAATTGAAGCCAAACATTATAGGTCTAATCCCACATTTTCACGGATTTGCATCCAAGGATCCCTTCCAATATATTGAAGATCTTAAAAATCTATCTCAAACTCTTGGACCTCGAAATCAAAATAGGGAAATCCTACTTATGAAATTGTTCTCTTTTAGCCTTAAAGATAAAGCAGCATATTGGTATAGAACTATAGCAAGACCAATCTCAACTTGGGTTGAACTCGAATCTGCATTCTTGAAGAAATTCCTTCCTATTGGTTGCACGAATGCTTTAAGGCAAGCAATCACAACTTTCAATCAAAATCAAGGAGAACCAATTCATGAAGCGTGGGAACACTTTCATGAATTACAAAGGAAATGCCCACATCATGACATCCCTCGTTGGCAACTAATGCATATCTTCTATTATGGATTGCAAGAGGGCATTCGCAATCTAGTCGATGCCCCTTGTGGAGGGAACTTTCTTAATCGCGACGCAGAATCCGCTTCAGAATTATTTGGAGGGATGCCGGAAAACTCGATCAATAATGCATCCATGTCGCAATTTATGTAAGGTACGAATACAACACATCAAAATCTACATGTGAGCATTCACGAGATCGGTAATCCATCCAATTCAATGGATTTGGAAATTATTGCAGAAAAATTGGACATGATCGACATCGTAGCAAAGCATCTAGATGAGGTCCAAAGCACTATGAAAACTCTTACACCTCTACTTGCTACGCAAAATCCTACGCATTCACCTATTTCGCAATTTCCTATGGGGAGGGAATTCGTGAATAATCTGGATTCTAGAGATCCATCTTCTTTGGGTTTTTTATCTACTCCTGCACCAACTGAAGGAGGGACCTTTGTCCCACAATCTTTCTCACCCTTTTCTTCACCCTTTCCTGTTGCAGAAAACAAGTCATATCTTTTTGGTTTACACGCCATCCAGGAAAACTTTCCAAGATCAAATCCTTATTCTAATACCTATAATCCTGGATGGAGAAGCCATCCAAATTTCTCTTGGGATGAACAAAATCAAAGACCAAATTATCCAAATCAAACTCACCTAAACCCTCCTCCATTGCCTTCTCAGTAACCAAATGTGAGGCCTAATTCCGCGAGTATGCAGAATTACTCCAGGCCAATTAGAGATACACAGCTCGATCAGATTTTGAGAGCTGCTACAGAGAGTCAGCGACAAAATGCTGAAGCTCTCACTGAGATTCAAAGGCAATGTAAGGTAGAGTTGGCTGATTTACGAAATCAGATCACACTTTTGGTTGAATCTCATTAGCCAAGTACTCTTCCATCTCAGCCAATTCCGAATCCTAGGAATCTGCAAAACCCTAGGCAACATCAAGGCCAAGTACATTTCCTTAATCAGGCCTTTGATTTTAATTAATACCTGTCCTCTGTACTTCCTGAAAATAATCCACGAAACCTGCATCAGTAGCCTTTATTATATCAAAATGACTCACCTATTATTGAGAATCAGAATTGACTTTGCTAATCTTCTGAACTTGGTTGGAATCATTTTTCAAATTGCCTCAATCTTTAATATTTTACATCTTAACCTAAATCAGATCTGATCTTCATGAGATTCACTCTGATCTTTCTAAGATTTTTATATAGAAATCTGATTTTGGTTCTACGAGATCTATTTTAGGGATTCTCAGGACGAGTTTTTACTAGGTGGTCTTATTTGTTTTTCTATTTTTGAACCAATTCTTCCATAACTCCTTTGATTTTACCATGCATATTCTTTTTAGGAGTTCTTTACTAGGGTTTACTCCTAGCCGAAGGCATAAAACTTAACATTTTGTACAAAGCTGTTTCCTGCTTTCTACACTTTTCTGATTTTTCACTTCATCTTACACTGATTACCTTCATTTATTCTGACTGTCGACTTTGACCTTTGGTCAGAATTAAAATCGTCCGCATAGAGATCTTTGATCTCTTCTATCTGACTCCTTCCAACACCCTACACTAAATGAAGTGTAATATGTTTTTACTCTTCTTATAATGAGGACATTGTAAAGTCTTGGCTTGGGGGGTGTGAAGTGAAATTTTCACTTCAAGTGTATGTGTAGAGAAAAATATATAAAAAAATACATAAAAATTAAATACCGACGAAATTTTAAAAAAATAGAAACACCAAAAAATTAAAAAAAATTCAAAATAAAAAATATCATAAAAATTTGAAAAATTTTGAAAAAATTCAAAAAAATTGCAAAATTTTATAAAACATAAAAACAAAAATATGTAAATACAAAAATTTGGAAATTGAAAAATTAAAAAATAATAAAAGGGTATTTTCATCTAGAATAAAGAAAAGAAGAAAATATATATACATATATTAAGAGCTTGATTTTTCTTTTAGGTCAGAAACCAAAAATACATAAAGAATATATAGAGTATATATATGTAAGAGCATTAAATTCTTATTTAGATTTTTACTTTTAACATTTTGGAAAACACACTTTTATTTGCAAAATTTTTAAACAAGATTTTGTTTGAATTAGAATCTTTAAACCTTAAAGCTTTGTTTTTATATTCTTACCCTGAAATTAAGAAACTAAGGTGTATTAAGTTTTAAAACTTAAGTTTTGGAATTAAATTGTAACTTTATAATCAATTAGATTAAGTAATCTTTTCGCTTTTTGAATATTTGATTTTATCATTAAGCTAAGTAAAAAGGCTAGATATTCAGAGCTAATTAAATTGAGAGTTAGTAGAATTTTAGTCTTCAAGTCTATCAGGCTATAGTTAGCTTAATCAACTAAAGGACATTTGGCTAGACTTGGTAGTTTTTGTCCTGACAGATCCTATAGGAGGAAACTAAAAATTTAAAGAACCTAGGAGTGAATGGCTTTGTTGTCCAAGCTCTGGTTTGAGAGCTAAGTAACCTAAACATTCAAAAATCACACACATAGAATTATCTTGTTGGCATCTGAGACGACGAAAACATAGAGGTTAAGAGATCGATTCTAAATCCCCTTTAGTCCAAGGATTTCCGCGGGGCGATTCTTGAAAGGGTGAAGGATGTGCCACTCACTTAGAAAAAGGATTTGGAGAATAAAGTTAGTAAGAAAATGAGAAGGGGGAGAAAAATAAAAATAAAATAAAATAAAACACCTTGCAGTTAAGTACCTCGCTACAAATGGGTACTTATGCTATTTTTTCATAAAAATAAAGCATCTCGGTATAATAGATGCTACCCTTCCTACCATCAAATAAAAGAACACCTTGCTACGTATGGGTGTTCTAACCTATAGACAAGGTCGAAAAAAAAATATGGAGATAAAAATTAGGAATAAGATATGCAGTGGTCCATCGGGAAGATATACTCAAAAAGTATTGACCTCGTGATAGAAAACTGGTGAGGAGAAAGCAACCAAACCTAAGTAAGGCCAAGCCAAAGGCTTGAATTGGAATAATCTAGATTGGAAATTAATGTCTTAAGATCTGGATTTTTGCAAATTTGGATGCCTTTTGAACAACTCTCTTCACAAGCATGGATGTTTTAAAATCATAGCTACTGAACCTTGGTATTGGACAATGAAGCTTAAGAAATCGGGTTTTTAGGATTTGCAGGTGAGACTTAAAGGAGAAGGATTGATAAAATCTTAGGTCTAGAAGTTTGTCCTTAGTACTGTAGACTGGTAGATTAAAGTTTTACTACTCTAAGTTTGATTAATGATGAATATCTGGTTAATTTACTTAAATTTAGATTGATAGAAATCAAATATCATAAACAAAGGATTAGCTTAAGTCTATTGAGTTTTTGAGTTAAAATTTAATTTCCAACTCTTAGGTTTTGTTTTCTTAAAACACCTTGAATTCTAAGTTTTTAAGGGTTAAGAATGGTTACAAAGAATAAGTGATTTTTGAGATTCTAATTTTTGATAAAATTCTTGTTAACAACTCTATTTTTAAAGTGTGTTTTGAAGATGTTTTGAGTTTAAGTTTAAGTAAGGAAATTTTTACAAAATGCTCTGTATATTAATTATTTATATTAAATCTAAAAATTTTTTTTCTGGCCTAAGCTTTCCTCTACTTGGTTCTTATTTATATTAATTTCAACCCAAGTGCTTTAAATCATCATATTTTTTGTTAATTTTGCTAGGGACTAGGAAAACATTGCCTTGGGGATATGATGAGAAGCTCATCATAGTCTCTAATTACCCCTAATTAACTAGTCTTCCTAGTTAATTAGCTAGAAATATGTAAATATATGGGTTAATTATTAAATAAGGGGTAAATAGTAAAGGACCTTAAAATAAGCTAAAAATGCTATATTATCATCCGATTAGTATTATTAATAATTTAATTAACAATTGGACTCAAAATATTATCAATAATTCATCTAATTAATGTGTTAACTAGTTTAAGTATTATATATACCTAAGTATTTAATAACTTAAGTAACATTACTTAATTAAATAAATTAATATAAAGAGGTCAAAAATGTAAATTCAAGGTTTAAATATAATAATTGTCTCATTTATAATCATATATCAAAAGTTGAAAAAGATTTAAATTAAAATAAACCTTGAAAACCTGAGTTTACATTTTAGTCTTTATATTTTAGTTCAATGGGGTCCTTATTCTTCATTTAGGTCCTCAACTTCCACGACAAACAAGTCCCTGGAACTTCTTCTTCTTCTTTCCTTCTTCAACTGTCTGGACGGTTGACGACAGGAGGTGCGTCCACCACCTGATCACCGCTCATCCGATGTCTTCCCCGCTTCTCCAAGCTCTTAGAGCTTGTATTCACCATCTCCTTTTCATACACCGGTCTAGATGATGCTAAAATCCTATTTTAGTGTTGGAGATAACTTCACTGGCATCGGAGAAGATGTTGGTGGTTACTTCACTCCTAGTCGCTTCTCCGTCCAGATTCCACCTCCATCTCAGCTGCTGCCACCTATAAATACCCCTCCACACCCTCGATTTCCACTAAGTTGGCTCCCTTCCCTCTTCTTCACTGAGCTAACTTTGATAGGCTATTCTCTCCAAACTCCAGCGAATTTCCTCTACCTCATCTGTCTTCCTCCATCCATTTTTGATAGCTCGGGAACTCCGCCGAAGTCAGCCGAGTCTTTTGACACAAGTGTTGACTAGAAGCTCCTCCCAGTAACAGTAGATTAGGTAGGTAGAATAGTTAGGATAGTTAGTTAGGTAGATTAGGTAGTTGTAATGTTAGAATTAACAGTCATCTTCCTCAACTCCCGCGAGCTCCTTGAGCTTGTCAGGAGCAATTATTTGTCTTTTTAAGTCACTATTCACTTTCTCACAATTATTTTGTCTTTTTATGTCACTGTTCACTTTCTCACAGTTTCCATGAACATTTCTATCATTTTTAATTATTGAATAGATCATGTAATCGCCTAAACCACCTCCACCTAAACCAACTACTTCTGTTGTCCATGGCAGCAGTAGTTTAGCTAATTCCACCTTCACTAGGGTCCTCCACCATCTATCCACCACCTAAGGACCCTAATCCTCACTTTAATTTAAGTAATTACCCCCTACAATTTAAACGCCCAATTTTAACTAAGCTCTTGAGCTCGCTGTCTTTGGCGGCTCAAGAGAAGTTTAAATCATTAATTAATTACATATATATCATTGCAAATATCAATTGACTAGCTTCCTCCACTGAATTCAGTGGGAAAATAAGTCTTAAGCCTAATCCAACTCATAACTTGTGTAAAATGAATTCATTATTTAATCTTTACTTCAGTGAATAATTGATGGAATTAATTTGTTCCTGAGGTTCATTGTGACCTCAGGAAGCTTCTTGAATCATTAATGGCACAATTTCATAATATCTGTACACATTTTACCTTTTTCTGGACTCACCGGAGCTCTGGCGAGCTTCGGCTAGTTAAAACAAGTTCTTTAGCCTATTAAAATTAGTGTGAATCTCCAGATCAATGATTTGAGGTTTACTGATCATGATGAGACATTTTAATTGAGGTTTTAGTGTTTGGAGCTTATGTTAGGTCTTCATCTTCTCCAACTCCGGTTGAGTTGGAGATGAGTGACAGTTAGATTTCAGTTGCATTTAAATGATCTGAAAGCACCAGTTCTGTGACCTGAGTTCATTTCCATGATTCAATCACTGAGATTAATATTAGTTTATCCTGACGAACAAACTCCGTTTCAAGCTCAGGTGACAAGCCTGGAATCCTAGGAATTTTAGTCGAAACATCAATCTAAGGGTTTGAATCTATTCCTGTGATTGAAGAGAAGATGTTTAAGGTTTTAATTCCCATTGAAATAGCCAAACTCAGAAAGTCAAAATTCAAGGCTAATTGGTCAACCCTGAGTCTGATCCTTGGATTTTGGATTCAATCAATCAAATTAAGGAGTTTAAGATGTTGCTAAGATGTTTGTGAATGATGTAGATGAGATTTGGATGAGCATTGATGGATTATATAGTAGAATTTGAATTCTATTCAGTTTGGGTTAGCTTTGTGATGAGATTTAGATGCAAAATCTACCCAGATGGATTCATAACAACCTCTTGATGTTATTTAGTTTGATTCAATAGGACTTTAGTTGTATGTTAGGACCTTTCAGAGTTTGAATTGAAGTTTTGAAGTTCCTTGAGAACTTTTAGCTTCTGCACCTTTCCTAAAGCTCATGAGAGCTTAATACTTCCACCAATAGCCACGGAATTAACCTTTGAATCTATTCAATGCTTCATCAGGAAGTCAAAGTCCAGTCTGTGGACTTAGAGCCATAACTTCACTCTACAGGGCAGTTTGGCCAAAGTAAAACCAGAACCTTCGCCCTTCAAATCAAAGTGCTTAACTTCCCTTGAGTATCAAATTGACACTTCAATTGTGTAGAACATCTCAAGAGCATTCCAACAAGCTTTTATTTGCTTGGAACGGAGTTCTGAGCTGGCCTGAATCGTCATTTGAAGTTCAGACTAGGAGGGGGAAACTTAGTCCCACATCGGTAGAACCAGAGCGGCCGCATGGGTATAAAATGCATTTGTGATATGGGATCCTCAGTTGACAGTGCACAGCACAAGGAAATGCATGAGCATTTTGGGTGTGTGTGCAGGCGCGTGCAGTGTTCGTGCCCAGGTGTGTGTGTGCCTATGGGCGTGCGAGTGTGGGCCCATGAGGGCGTGTGCATGGGCATGGGACACCGCGAGCTGGATGGGCTCGAGTCTATGTGAACCGAAAATAAATCGAAACTAAATAAACTAGGCTTGGACCTAGTAGGGTCTGGTCCCACCCTGAGAGGGGTGCTGTGTATTCTTGACCAGTCAATTAAAAGCCTAATTTTTGGTTTAAATAGTTAGACCGGTTCAATTTAGTCTGCGAGAGTACAGAAGGAAAGGATGCTAAGGCTCAGTGCTAAAGAGAAGAAGTAAAGGAAAGGATGCTAAGGCTCAGAAGAGAAGGATAAGAAGCAAAGGAAAGAAAGGAAGAGAAGGAGAAGAAAAAAAGAGCTCATAGAGGAGAAAGGAAGGTTGAATGGGCACTAAAGAGAAAAGGCAGAGAAGAAAGAAGGAAAAGAAGACTTGTAAAAGAAGGAGCTCGAGAAAGATTAAGGAAAAATGATTAAGAAGAAAATTAAGAAATAAGTAAAAAGAAAAGAGAAAGAAAGAGAAAAAGGTAAAAGAAGAAAAGAGAAAGAAAGACACTAAAGACAAAGAAGAGAAATTCATGATTCAATTTCTTGCAGTTTATTCATTCCTTTTTTAGTTTAATATTGTAATAAGGCATATTTCCATTAGTAATACTTTCTATCGCCTTAATCTCTTAGAAATAAAACGAAATAAACATGTTTACTTGTTAAAGAAGAGCATTTGTGTAAATGTGTTTTCTTATGGAATTTTGCATATTCTTTTAATTTGAAATCATTAAGCAAAGTTCATGTTCTTAAAGTAAATTTAACTATACTCTCTATAAGTAGCTTAGACTTAATGGTGGATTCTAAATAAGCTATGCCTCCCAATGAATGACTTGGACTCAACCAGTTAAAAGAAATAAAATCTAAAATGTTAGGTTAACTTAACCCTATACTACTCAATTGACGCAAATTCAAGTTGACCTAAGTTACTTTCTTCTACACATAATTAAGCATAATTAACTTAATTAACTATGTTGAGAAAGATGACTCATCACACACCCATCATTATGGGGTATTCGTTCCTGGCTACCGCTAATGCCAATATCAACTTTGAGAGCGATATCATGGAAATCGCCTTTGGGGATCAGAAATTGAAATTGGATATTTGCAAGGAGATTAATAAATTTGAGGATTGTGGATTTATAGAGGAACTCGAGGAAGATCATTTGAATATTGAGACATGTATGGCTGTAACTACTATTGAGAGTTCTTCCTGCACCAATGAACCCAACCTACAACCCTCCATTGCAAACCCTCACATTCTGAAGAGATTGTTGATTTTGTTTACTTTCAACCACTTCCTCTTGATCGTCCTGATGAATCTTCATCAGCATCCTCCTTACCTTCCATCTTAGACTCGCCCTAGCTCGAACTGAAACCATTGCTTGAGAGTTTGAAATATCAATTTCTAGGACCTAAGAAGACGCTCCCTGTGATTATCAGTTCTAAATTGACTACGGAGCAGGAGACAAAACTGATCAAGGTCTTAAAAGAACATAAAGAGGCAATTGGTTGGACCATCCACGACCTTAGGGGTATTGAGCCATCTTACTGCAATCACAGAATTTTTATGGAAGATGGATCCCGCCCTTCTCACCAGATGCAAAGGAGATTAAACCCTAACATGAGAGAAGTGGTCAAGAAAGAAATGATTAACTGACTTGATGCAGGAATCATCTATCCATTCTCGGATAGTCCATGGGTAAGTCCCATGCAAATTGTTCCTAAGAAAGCTGGGATTACCGATGTGACTAACGAGAAAGGAGAATCTATCACAACTCATTCAGCTTCCTCCTGGAGAGTCTATATCGATTACAGGAAGCTGAACATAGCCACCAAAAAGGATCATTTCCCTCTACCTTTCATCGACCAGATCCTTGAAAGATTAGCCGGGCAAAAGTATTTTTTCTTCTTGGATGGTTACTCGGGATACAATCAAGTCCCTATCCATCCCGAGGATTAGGAAAAGACAACTTTCATCTATCCCTACGGATCATTTGCTTTCCGTAGAATGCTATTCTGGCTTTTCAATGCACCTACGACTTTTCAAAGGTGTATGCTGGCTATATTTTCTAACATGGTGGGAGAGTTTATAGACGTTTTCATGGATGATTTCTCCATTTTCAGAGAATCGTTTGAATCTTGCCTAGCTAATCTCGAATTGATCCTTAAAAGATTCATCAAAACAAGATTTGTCCTTAGATGGGAAAGGATCCATTTCATGACACAAGAAGGTATCGTCTTGGGTCATGTAATCTCTGAACGGGGAATTGAAGTTGACAAAGCTAAGGTTGATGCTATTTCTAAACTTCCTCCTCCCACATCTGTCAAACAAATCCGCCCATTTCTCAGTCATGTAGGATTCTATTGGAGGTTTATCAAGGGCTTCTCTAAGGTTGCTCGACCTCTGAGCAACCTTCTTGCCAAAGATATGCCATTTGAGTTCAACGAATCATGCCATAAGGCATTTGATTTTCTTAAAAAGGTAGTCACTTGTGCAACAGTGTTGCAACCACCGATCTGGATAGCCCCATTTGAGTTCATGACCAATGCTTCTAATTATGCGGTCGGTGCTATTTTGGACCAAAAGATTGACAGAAAGCTCTCTGTCATCTACTACGCTAGCAAAGCTGTAAACGAGGCCTAGAGGAACTACACTATTACTGAGAATGAATTGCTAGTTGTAGTATTTTCTTTAGAAAAATTCAAGGCTTATCTCTTAGGGTCTCATGTCAAAATTTTCACTGACCACTCGGCCTTGAGATATCTCTTGGCCGAAGAGGATGCTAAACCCCAGCTCATTAGATGGATTCTTCTACTTTAAGAATTTGATCTTGAAATCAAAGATAAATCCAGGGCACAAAATGTGGTGGCTGATCATCTTTCGAAGCTTCTAAGTGATTCCTCTCATCCAGATACTCTAATTACTGATACTTTTCCAAACATGACTATTTTGGTAGTTTCAAGTGCCCAAACCCCTTGGTTTGTAGACATAGTAAATTATTTGGCTGTTGATCAAATCTCCCAGGATTAGACTAGGCAACAATGGGATAAACTTAAATCTGAAGCCAAATATTACTTCTGGGATCACCCTGAACTGTATCGCATTGGCTCTGATCAGATTATTCACCGATGTATACTAGAGAATGAGTTTCAAAACATACTTGACTTCTGCCATGCATCTGCGTGTGGTGGACATTTCTCAAGTAAAATGACGGCTGCAAAAGTACTTCAATTTGGATTCTATTGGTCATCTTTATTCAAGGCTGCCCAGGAATTCTCAAGGTCATGTCCCTGATGCCAGTCACTTGGGAGCATAACTAAGAGAGATATGATGCCTCTAAACCCAATCCTTCCTGTTGAAATCTTTGATGTTTGGGGCATCGATTTCATGGGACCCTTCCTCCCTTCATTTGGACACCAGTACATTCTAGTTGCTATTGATTACATCTCCCAGTGGATCGAGTCTATTCCCACCTGAGCAAATGACCACAAAGTGGTCATCGATTTCGTCAAAAAGAACATCTTCAGTCGGTTCAGGATTCAGAGGGTCATCATCAGCAATGGTGGTATTCACTTCACAAATGCCCAGTTCCGTAGTTTACTGGCAAAATACGGGGCAAATCACAGAATCTCCACACCTTACCACCTTAAGATGAATGGATAGGTCGAGATCTCCAATCGGGAGAACAAGAACATCCTATAGAAGACAGATAGGCCTGATCGAAAAGATTGGACTCAAAAGCTTGAGGACACTCTTTGGGCCTATTGTACGGTGTACAAAATGCCTATCGACATGTCACCATTTCTTCTGGTGTATGGAAAGGCATGCCATTTACCTGTAGTGATTGTACATCGAGCATTCTAGGCAATCAAGAAATGCAACTTTGATCTAAGTTTAGCTGGAAAGACCAGGAAGCTCCAACTATCTGAGTTGGATGAGCTTAGAAACGATTCGTATAAGAATTCCAAGATCTATAAGGCTCTAACCAATTCTCTTCATGACCAACTAATTTCCTGCAAGATCTTTGAACCAAACTAGAAGGTCTGGCTCTTTGATTCTTGACTTAAGCTCTTTCCCAAAAAGCTTAGGTCAAAGTAGGATGGCCTGTTCATCATCGATTGAATATTTCCCAAGGAAGCCATTGAGATCTCTGAACCAAAGATGGGTAATTCCTTTAAGGTCAATGGAAAATGTCTAAAACCTTATGTTGACAGTGTTATTCCAAAACCTGTCTCCGATAAGGTTGCTTTAAACTTAATGTGACTTCTTTGGCTGGACTTCGCCTAGCTGATGGCATTAAACTCAATACTTGTATAGTCTGACTCAAAGCTGACCCAAGCATCATGGAATACAAGTGATATTTTCTTCATTCTACCCTACTTCTCATGCATTTTATTTTCAATGAGGGCATTACATCAGCTAGGCATGGGGGGGTAGATTCATTTCTAAATCATTTATTCAGCTTTGTGAAATTCTTGTAAATTCTATTATTTTTTCTCTTTATTTAAAAATAAAATTGATTTTGGAAAAAATAATTGGGCATTAGGATGTTTCAACCTTAGGGAATAATATAGTAGGATCTAAACACTTAGACCCTTAAGGTGTGCGGGCTTAATCAACTCGGGTGTCCACTAAAATGTGGATTTGTTTATCGAGTCCTTGCCATTTTGAATTCAATTTCTAAATTGATTAAACAAGTTGGGGTGATAAGTACATGACTTATCAACCTGTCCTCTGATTTGAGGGGATTTTAAGTCTAAGCACCTACACACTATTTGCAATGACTTGCTTTTCAACGATTTTAACCGGTAGCTAATGAACCTTCTAGGATGGTATGGCTAGAAAGTTATCATGGGTAACAACCCATTAGTAAGTTGTCCAGAGCCCAGTCACACGACCATTCTTTTCCTGCTGCCTTTAGGTAAATCTTAGATCTGGGAAGCCACCTACCTAAGAAAGAAAAAAGAAAAGAAAAGAAAAAAGAAAAGGAGAAAAGAAAAGAAAAAGAAATAAGCCACACTTCATTGCACGATTATGGCTGGCAAGTTATCGTGGGTAATAACCAATTGGTAGGTTGTCTAGATCCAAGCTCAAGAAATGCACATATAATTCCAAAGCACTTAGGAAGAAGCAAAGAAGTAGAATAATCCAGGGAGATGTATACTGGGTTCGCCCTTATGTTGACCCCATAAAAATAAAAGTAGGGAGAAAGCTATCGGTTGAATAAGATACACCTTTAGGTAGAATTTCTTTTCAAGGTGACCTAGGTGCGTAGAAACCCAAAGTCCATTCTAATCGTCGATCAGTGAGTCTATCACATTTCACACATAAAGATGCCTAGAATGTAGGGTTCTCTTCGAGTTTTAGGTGGGTTGAGTGGCCGTGGAAAGCTGCTTTGAAAACTTCAACTCAAAAATCCAAAAAAATTAGAAAAGAAGGAAAGAAGAAAATGATCCTTCTTTGAATAAGGTGAGGGGTTGAGGCAGTCTGCATTTTGGCAGACACTCGGGCATTGTTATGTCTCTATAGTTTAAGTCTTAGTTGAAATCTCTAACTGTTAAATAATAACTATTGTAGGAGAAATCTGACCTAATTCTCTTATAAATAGCATGTAGTTTTGATAGGGACTAGCAAAAGATAGGCATGGGAGTGTGATGTAAATATGTTTATATCACATAAACCGTCCATTTTTGCATGTTCCTAGACATATAATTGAATAATACATTATAAATATGGCATAACATGCATCATCATACATTTAGGTTAGATTGTATAAAATTTAGGTTAATTTCTGTTTTTATGGCCAAGTGACAGGCCGACATTTAATCAAGGCCTCAGATTCAAGATCCAATAGTATGGATCTAATCAGTGTGACGATCGGAGTTCAACGACTCCAAGATCTCCCCGATCGAACTTCCATAACATCAGATGTAGTCTGAGAAAGATAAGAGGTCAAGGGGCCAAGATGGCATAAATTCGTATATTTGATGACAAATCTGATAGCACGGATGGGTTCGGATCGACGATCGTAGCCCAAAGTGCAAGAATCGATCTAATTCGACATCCGTGGCACCATCTACAAGTCACAGAAGATGGATGACCAAGATTGTGCCATGTGGCGCCATCTCAACTGAACATACTAGCCCACGACTTGCCGTTGCCTCTCTCTCCTCAACTGTGTGAACGATCTCAACCATTGGATCAAAATCCAATGGTTGAGAGAGCTCATCCTCAAAGCATAAATGCGCCTCAAGTGACCAAGTAGCTTAGTGGTCGTGCACCTTCACAAGAAGAGGGAGGCATGGGTTCGAGCCCCTCAAATTGAAGAAGCAATCGCGTGCAACCAAATTCAGCTGTAGGATGGTGATCATGAAGGCAGGAGATGCGCGACGTGGCAGCACAGATCGACACGTATCATGCACATGCGTGATGATGCACATTTGAACTCCCAATCGCAAGTAGGCACACAATGGGGCGTGATGAAGGCACAAGTGCGATGGCTTCTAAGCTGCCCAAACGTTGAGGGCGCACCATTGTGCATAGGCATTGAAGTGCTAGGAGAGCAGGCACGGCGTGCGCACGACCTACGCCCATGTTCAAGGGCTTTAGTGACGCTTAAATCCGTCACTAAAGACCCTAAGTTAATGTTTTTAAGCATAAAATGACCAAATTACCCTCAATCCCTACAACTATGAAAGGAGACCCCTACCACTCAAATTCTTCATCCCTTCCTTCCCCTCTCTCCCTCTCCAAATCTCTAAAGAAGCTTGTCCCAAACCCAGGATACTCCTCAAGAGTTGAAAGCAAAAATTTTGTCCACTTCTCATCCTGTTCGTGGACCTCCTGTGGTCATCTTCTTGCCCCCATTCCAGAAGTGGATCCCACGACGACGACATCCTGCAATCCCCCTAGTTCTTTCTACTTCGTTCTCCATCTTCCGTCTTCGCTCTCCGTCTTCCAAGCGTCGCCCATTTCGTTTCATCCTCCAAGTAGCCGACGAGGAGGATAACTTCTCTCCACCATCTCTTTTGCTACTTTCTATAATAGATTTTACTACTTTCTACTCATAATATTTCTTGCTTTCTAGTTGTAAAAACATTATCCATTTTATAAAAGTGGTTTATTCTCTCTCTCTCTCTTTAGTTTAGTATTGATTCATTGTGAGTATCTTGCCTTTAAACAAAAATTACAAAAGAAATATTATAATGGATTTCAAATTGACGTAGCCTCCCTATGTTCGACCCAGAATTCTTTTCGAGTTTCACTAAAATTTATTTGTTGATGGATTTCTTCCCAAATCATACTTCAACGGTAGGTTTTCAAAACTCAAATTTATTTGCGATGATTCTCTAACTCAATAGACCCACTGGTAACAAGAAAGGTTGGTGCGGTAACTGCGTTAACCCTTAGTGGTGTCCTGCCATGCAGGGTGTCCTAAGGGGTCCCGCCCTTCTTCCTAGCCAAGTAATTCAAGGGTTGATCTAACCCAGTCATGTTTTGGGGAGCCAGGATCAGGTTTAATTAGGGTTGACACTCTAAGGACCAGTTTGACTGCTTGCATTGAGCGGGCGGGGTTTCTCTCATCTATCTTTTCTCTTGTCTACAAACATTCTTCTGGTGCACGCAAGGTAGAAGATCTCAAAATCCTGATTTGCTACAACCATTAGAAAGAAATCCTAAAAGAAGACCTATTTATCCAGGATTTGAATTTGAACCCTCTGCAATGGCTGGTAACCATAAGGAAGAAGAAATTGAAGAGGAAAATCTGGATCCGATGACTCTCTTACAAGGGCAGATCACTAAGTAGGGCCATCATCATGATCGACAGATGGAAGTCATAGTGCAGGCCATCACTCGACTCCAAAACAGAAAGGGTAGACCGACCTCTCCATGACTTTTATAACCCTCCTAATGCCTAACCTGAATCCTTTGTTAGGGTACCTCAGGATGGGGAAGATTTTGAACTCAAACCTCAGATCATTAACTTGATTGCCTACTTCCATGGCTGTGAGTCAGATGACCCCTTCCACCACCTTGAAGAGCTGCTAGACATAGGAAGAACTTTTGGTCCTAAGAACTTGAATGAAGGTACCCTGATGATGAAGATGTTCCCATTCTCCTTGAAAGATAGAGCTACACATTGGTTGAGAACAATTGCTAGACCAATCCTAACTTCGGAAGACCTGAGAAGCACATTCCTAAAGAAATTCTTCCTCGTAGAAAAAACTAATGCCCTTAGATGTGCCATAACAACCTTTAAGCAAAACCCCAGGGAACAACTACATGTGGCTTGGGAAAGGTTCAATGATTTAGCTAGGAAATGCCCCCATCATGGGATTTCGAAGTGGCACTTGGCCTATATTTTCTATTCTGGGATGAGTGATAATATGAAAAATTTTGCTGATGCAGCAAATGAGGGCAATTTCCTAAGCAGAGATGCTGAGGCAGCCTTTCAATTTTATGAGAATATGAATGAAAATTCCCTCAACAATGCTTCAATGTTACCCTTTAACAGAGCTAATCAACCAAGTAGCGGAGTTTATGAAGTTAACAATAATTCACACTCGGTTGATTTAGAATTAATTCCGCAATGATTAGACAAGGTGGAACTTGTGGGAAAGAACGTAGAGAATTTTGATAAGAAGATGGATAATCTTCTAAAGAGCAGGAATTCCTTAGGTACACAATCCAAATTAAATCCTATGCCAACCCAAGGAGTGCCTATGGTAACCCACAACCAATTCCCCAACCCTTTAGGTCTGGAATTAATGCACAACATCAATGACCAAAGAATGGCTCCACCTATGAGCCAACTGTACTTGGACCCATCTCTTTCTGGGTACCTAGGAGGGACCTTGATGCCCTCAAATTCTAAAATAGGCAGCCCGATGCCTAGTTATCCTAAGGATGTGAATGCACTCTAGGGTTATACTAGAAATGAGCCTTATTCAAACACTTACAACCCTGGATGACGCAACCATCCTAATTTTGCTTGGTCAAGTCAGAAACCCGCCAGGGTCCTAACTTGACTAAGCCAAACACCTATGGGCAACCTAGTAGGTACACACAACCATGCACATATCAACCACAACCTACACATGAAAACCAGCCCTATGATCTGAGTCTAGTCTTCAAAGAAATGAGAGAAATGAATATGAGGCATAAGGAAGAAATGAATCAATTAAGGACAGAATTGACGGGATGATAGAAACAGCTAGTAGATGCTAGACAACATGGGATGTTGCCATCCCAACACATCCCAAACCCAAGCAGCTTCAATAGGGTTAACTAGCACAACACATAGGAGCAACAAGCACACCTAATTCAACCTACTCCCTAGTACCCACCTGGTTTTGTTAACCCTAACTCAACCCAGGCTCAACCTATTTTGCAAAATCCACCTTACCCTTCTAACCCTAATGCACATGTTGTGCCGTTACTTTGAGAAGTGGGAAACAAATCTGAGATCCTTCCACATCAAAATCTTACCAAGACCTTGAGGAGCCTAAATCTGACCTGAGAGACCAAACTAATCTAGAAAATAAGACTTAGTATTTGAATACTCATGATTTCTCTCATGCACCTTTTCCTGAAGCCTTGATCAAAACCAGGGAAAAGAAAACCAGCCAATCTACGGAGTGGCTTGAGATTCTAAAGCAAGTCTAGGTGAATATACCACTCCTTGAGGCTATTGAGAACATCCCGGCCTATGAGAAATTTCTGAAGGAATTATGCACATCAATATGCCAGGCCAAATCATCAAAAAGGGTTGTGATTTCTGAACAAGCCAATGCCATCATCCTAAATACTCTCCCTCCTAAAAAGAAAGATCCAGGGACCCCCTTAACCTCATGTGAAATAGATGGTTTCATCTTGGGTCGAGCCTTATTGAACCTTGGTTCCTCCATCAACTTAATCCCCACAGAATTATATGAAGAGATAGATTTAGGTCGCTTGCAACATATTGAGGTGACCCTTCAGCTTGCTGATAGGTCAACCAAAATTCCAAAGGGCCTTGTACAAAATGTGATTGTAAAAGTAAGGGATTTTGAATATCCTATGGACTTCCTTGTTTTAGATATGGAGGCATCAGAAAACCTGAGCCACACCCCGATAATCTTAGGAAGACTTTTCTTAGCCACTGCCAATGCTCTAATCAACTATGAGATAGGGATTATGCACATCACCTCTAGAAGAAAAAATGTCAACTCAATATCTTTAAAGCTTCCCAAAAGAATAAGGTGAATTGTGGTTCCATTGAGGTTGTAGGAACAATTGAACAAGTTTTGGCAGTTCACACAAAAGATGATCCAAATCCTATCAAAGTTCAAGATCAGCACAAAAGGCAAGAAGAGGATGTACTTGAGGATGATTCTAATCTACCACCTCCCATAGAAACTCAAATTGAAAAGGACATTAAGGAGATTGAGAAACTCTTGGGAGTAACTTATGACGAGTTAGATGATAATGTGAAGAATCCTCATTACACCCACCCCAAGATCCAGGAACTATTAAAGTTTGAGGGAGTTCAAGAGAGTGGACAATCTAAGGACATGAACCAGGAAATAAACCTAGAAGAAGAAGTTCAACACAAAATGGATTGGGGAAGAATTTATAAACCAACCAGTTCAAATGGATGGCTTGAATCTGAGGGAGAAATGACTTCTGATGAGGAAGAGGTAATATTTGATGAAGATTTTGACGAATTCAGCACAACTCTACCTTTGCCCTCATATAACCCAGAGCCTGAAGAACTCATGAATTTTGATATCAACTACCAATATGAGGATCCTTATGATTCTGATTCGAAAACAGATCTAAATCTCAATCATGATCTCGATCCAAACCCTATACCACCTCTTCTTGATCATTGGAATTGGATTAACGAATAGGCTCTACATCTTGAACCTCATCCAAATATTCCTATTTCATATTTGAAATCATAAGGACTTTTTGGGGTAGGACTACATCATCAGCTGGTCCGCATTTGTGGATCATTGATTCTTGGACCAAATGATCATATCTTTATACTAATCTTGAATCTCTCTGCAATAATTTTTACTCCTCTTGACCGACAATATTGAATTACATATTTTTGGGTTTAAGTCCGGCAAATGACATTAAACTTAGCACTGGCTAAGAGGCAACCCAGTACTCTATACAGGTAGCTCTACATCCTCTGTATTCATGCTAACCTGGATCAACGAGCATAGTCAGGTGTGTCCCCTCCTCTTGCTTATTATATTTTGATTTTCATGCATACATTTGAATGAGGACATTGTAATGAATAGGCATGGGGGGGTGGACATTGCATGTCTTATCTTTATGTCCAAAAAAAAAATTGCATTTATTAAGGTCTTATTAGGGATTTATTCTTAAGTTGATTCCTGAGTTTAGAATCTAATACAATTTCACACGTACACGTAGAATTTGCAATGGATCCTCTTTGAAGACCTATAAACATCTTTAGTTTGTCAAGAAGAAGCAATGTTTCTTCTCCTAAACCCTTGGATAGTAATTAGGGAGTCATACAAATTATCTTCTAACAGATCCACCAAACAAGTGTGAGGTGAGAGTAGAACGTCTACTGGTGTTCTAAGGCTAGTAGGAGGAATCTTAATCTCTGGATAATGAGATAACGATTCTCAGAGTTAGGCCTAGTTTCCCCTTTCGATTTCTCCGTACATGTTCTTAGTGTGAATCTCTTGAGAGCCACCAAAGAAGGCAAATATGCAGAGAGTGGGTTCTGATGAAACTAGGACTAAGGTGGATGGTCACGACCTTTGGAATCTTTAGCCAAAGGAGGGTATTAATGTCAAGGTCAGAAATACACTATCTTATCCATTCCCTTCCTGGTGCCGAGAATAGGCACTTCCACTAAATAGGCCACCTGATATCCTCTTGAACACCCCTAATCCCGAATAATGGCTCGTAAGTAAAAGTTCGTATGCTGTGTTGCGTTAGTAAATATTTGAAGGTGAAAAAAAAGAAAAAAGAAAAAGAAAAAAGTTATATATAATATATAGAAAAAAATTTAGAAAAAGAAAAGAGCAGAAAAAAAATTAGTTCATGAGTTAGAGTTTATTTCAAGTGTAATAAGGCAACAACACCTACCACGCTCATGAACCACCAAATACAACCTTGACCTACTTTTCTGTATTTCTAGCCACCTGGCTAAGGAATTTTGACTTAGTCTTGGAGTTATCAGAATCTAATCAGTGTTAATGCTAGGAGAGACCACCAAATATACTGATAAATCTGGTGAGATTGCGAGCTCAAAAAGAAAGAAAAGAAAAGAAAAGACAAGAAAAAGAAAGAGAAAAAGAAAGAGAAAGAAAGAGAGAGAATGACTACAAAGGAACCAAAGAGAGCACAGTTTCTCCACCTCTCTTTAAGTTGAATTATTTAATAATCTAGAAATCTAGGTTCTAAAGTACTAGTCTATATCTAGCACCAGATGAGTGTGAACCACCAAATACAAATGTACTTAACTCAAAAATCTTCTATCTAAGCTAAAAATCGAGGTTGAATTTGCAGTTTATCTTATAACCCCGAGGGAAGAAGTTTGCCTATCCTAATATATTTTTACTAAGGGTCAAGTATGAGCTTTAGCTGTGAATTAACTTTTCACTTGGATCCGTTGCATAGACTACAACAAAACACATTCACGATTATCTGGATTACTAAAGCTTTGGATGAAAACGAAAGACATAAACCTCTAGTCAAACTCTTGATAAAAATTACTCATGTAGGACCACTTTGTATTTAGTCATGCATTTGCTAGGGACTAGCAAGATTTAGGCATGGGGGTGCAATTACACAGCAATCATGCAACATAAATCACTTGAATTAAGCTAGATTCTAGCATAACTTAGGAATAATGCATTCATAGGCATCGTAATTTGCACAATAGCTAGTTTATTAGTCATATAAATAACATCGCCATTTTATATACTAATGAGAGATGATTTTAATCATAGATGATTCGAAGTCGCGAATGTAAGGATCAGACTGGACAAATCTAATCAGAATGACGACAAGAGTCCAACGCTTCTGAAATCGTCTTGATTAGACAACTAGGGCATCTTGTGTAGTCCATAGAAGAATAGAGACCATGGAGCTAGAGGACAAAGATCCAACCCTCAGATGAAAAATCCAATCATATGGATGGATCCGAATCAATGATCGCAATCCAACGATGCAAAAATCAACCTAATCGGAGGTCTACATCACCAGATATAAGGAAAAGAAGATAAACTGTTGGATCGGAGGTCTACAACACTAGATCCATGATGGAGCCACATGGTGCCATCACAGCTGCCCCCTCATCACCACCCCATTTGAGAAGCCTATCGTCGCACACTGTGGGTCGTTGGATCTTCATCCAATGGCCACGAGCGCACCACGTCACCCATCGAACCGCGCCTCATTAAAGGAAAGAAGATCTCGACTGTTGAATCTTCATCCAACAACCAATAATAAGTTGCCTTAAAATAAAAAATGCAACAAACTAAAGGTGTAGCGCAGTGGTCCGTGCCTTCGCACTTAAGCAAAGGGTTTGCATTCGAATGGTGCCTCACGTGAAATCAGGTGGGGTGCACGAGTGGGTGCTATTGGCCATCAGATGTCGAGCAGAGTGCGGCAATGCAGCCACGTGACAAGTCGAGATCACTCCACAGCCATATGCACAATCTGACGTGCGTTTAATGTGCAATCGCACGTGTTTCTACACAATCGAAGAGGCGAGGAGCACGATCGGACGGCTGACATTGAGGTGCATTTCAAAGGTGAACAACGAGCGAGAAAACACAATGCACGCGTGAGGAGAGATCCACGGCCGTCCAGTCTTGATCCAATGCATGAGAGCATGCCACGTGGCAGCCAGAGATTGAATTCAAGCGATGGAGGCAAGTTTGAAGGTGTTTTGAGGCCTAATTAGGTCTGTTGATCTCTCAATCGGTGGATCTGATTAATCTTAAGGTTTTTGCATGAGATAAAGGGCTAAAATACCCACTTTGCCCCTCATTAAAATATAGAAGAAGGCACAGGGCCCCCTAGTTGAAGGCATCTCTTCCATCATCTCCAGACATCTCTTCCACCTTCTTCTTTGTGATTCTTATCCCTCTACAACTCTGCTCCGACCTTCATCCCAACGCTCTAGATTTATGGTGCTACCGCATCTCGCACAAGCATCCTACAAATGACGTCATCTCTCTACCTCCTTCTATCTCTCTCTATTTCTCTCTCTATCTCTCCCTAGCTATCTATCTATCTATTTCTAGTAGCATTCTCTATTACGAAAACTCTATCTAATTGCAATAAAATTTTGATCTTCTGAATGCATGATATCTGACTCATATACATATATACATATATAAATATATGTTTGAGCAAGTTCTATTGAAATGCCTCTACATAAATTGTGATTGCCTCCCTACGAACAATCCGATACTCACCGATTTTATAAATATTATTTGTCACTGTGTTTTCACGCTATAGTACAACTGAATAATCTTTTAAAATGTGATTTATGCTCTAGACACCTCCATCATGCTTGAATAAGAAATTTTGCTTGCAAAATGATGTGTCAGAGAAATAACATTGTCACAGTAAAAATCCTAGATCAAAAATATGTATCAGTGAAGCTAACTGCGAAGTTAGGATGTGGTATCCATAGGGAGGAATAGACCAATAAACTCACATAAATATCACCTGCATTTTCACTCATACGATAATTCGTTAAATCCAAATTAATGACTCAAAAGTGCACATGAGACATGGCAACAAGAGAAAGTCATAGCATGCGTGAGAATAAAGGGAAATAGGAGTGCCTGTCAGCAATTTCACCACATAAAATAAAATAATTCATTAAATCTTGACAAGGGCATGAAATGTAAATATAATGCACCAAATCCCTGTAGCAAAATAGGGGATTTTATTCCCTTGTGAGTGCGAGGAGGAGGCACGACTGGAAGCGGAAAGCTAGGGGAAGATCGAGATTGCAGGGAGCATTCCGTTGATGGTGGCGATGTCAACGGAGGTGGCCAGAGGCGACAGGATGGTGTGGAAGAGGTCGCTAGTGGAGGGTTCTTTCGGCCATGTGTGTGGGGCATGGTTGTCCCGTCAGAGGGTGTGGCTGCACTGTGGTGGCATGGCAAGTCATATGGAGTTCTTGATGCAGTGTGGGATGGCTGAAGGGGACGACTACGTGGAGGTGTAGGCTAATAGCTTTGGGTTCCTTTCTGTTGATAGAGAAGAAGAAGAAGAGGAGGAGGAGGTTAGGCCATGCACATCCTATGGTGCCGGTGGTTATGCATGCATGGGCAGTGGTAGCCATAAGGTGAGGGCACATGACCTGCGGTGGTTGCATGGAGGGGGATGGCTGGGGGTGTGCACTACGGAGGCACCACTTGGGTGTGGGCAATGGTTGGCCGACCACAGGATTGCAACATATGTTGGAGGCAGATGGAGAGGTGGAAGAAGGGTGGTGTGTGCGCTACTGTGGGCATCAAGGCATGTGCGGTCGATGGCTGCTGGGTGTGATGGGGGTGGCATGATTCTTAGGAGGAGGTTGGCTTGCTGTTGTTGAGGGTCGATGCTGGTGGCATACGTAGTGAGGGTGCATAGGCGTGGCTTTTGTCAAGGAGATGTGAACACGGTGGTCGTGGTTGTAGTAGTTGAAGAAGAGGTCAGGGACACGATGCGGTCAGTAGTGATCATGTTCGAGGAGGAGCGAACGTGGATGTGGCTTGTGGTAATGGATGGCCATGGGGCGTCAAACTCGTTGCTTTGGAGCTGGTTGTGCATGTGAAGGTCGTGCCTGTGGTGGCGATGGCTGGTTGAGGTTCTCGTAGAGAGGGTGTTCTCCCTTGTGTAGGAAGATGTCCTCACCCCCCTGTCCTCAGCATGTTATATAGAGAGGCATAGAAAAAGAAAACACAATTAGTGAGAGAGATTATCGAGGAAAGAGAGAGAGAGAGAGAATAAGGAATGCATGGAAATAAGAGAGTGGTGGGTATTTTGGCACAAATAAGAAAGAAGACATTTGATGGAAAGAAATGATTATGGGAGGTAATCCTAGGTTCCCAAAATGATGATTTTAGAATCTCTTTCTCGCTTTCCTTTTCTGATAAAAACCCAAGATAGCAAAATTGATATGCCTAATTTTCTTTTGCAAAAAACATATATATGTATTTGATGTAAACACATTTACACTACTTAAAATGTCTATTTATGCATGTTCTTAAGCATAGGATTGCATTTCATGATATTAATATGGCATAACATGCATCATCTTGCATTTAGAGTAGTTTGAATAAAATGGAGGTTAATTGTCTCCTTTTATGTGCTTGGACAGGGCAAATATTTTATCGAGACCTTGGATCAAAGATCCAACCGTATGGATGTGATCAGGGCGACGATTGGAGTTCAACGACTCCAAGATTGCCCTAATTAGGCATCCGTAGCATCAGATAGTGATCGGGGAACCCTAGAAGATCAAGGGCCAAGATGGTGAAAATCCACACTTCAGATGACAAATCCGACCGCACGGATGAATTCGGATAGATGATCGTAGCCCAACGATGCAAAAATCGAGTCAATCGGACATCCGTGGCACCATCTACAACTTCCAGAAGATGGACGGCCAAGATGGCGCCACGTGGTGCCATCTCGACCACCCAAACGGCCGCACGCATTCTATGAAGGCCTCGCACCAGCTCGCTCTCCGCCGTTGGATCTTAATCCAACGGCTGTGGTCGGCCGCGCCTAAAAGCGTCCGCTCGACCATCCGCACCCCATAGCGTAGCGGTCGAGCGCGCTTTCGCGAGTGGCGGGTGCGAGTTCGAGTCGCAGCGAGGGGCTGGAAGGCACGGGCAATTGGGGCGCGTGGAGCGTCAGATGGAGATCCAACGGCTGCGCGCGCCCGATAGCGCCGACGCACTATTACACGCGTGGCATGGACTCGCGATCGCACGCGGGCAGGCGTGCAACGCAACGGGCGGAGATGCATCTTAAGCCATCTGATCTCGCGATCGGACGGCTGAGAATCAACGAACGTGCAATGGCGTTGATCACGCGGGTAGCTGAAGCGTCGCGCGTGGGTGCGGAAGCTACGTCCACGTTGGGGGCTTTAATGACAGATTTATCCGTCAGTAAAGACCCCTCATTTATTATTTTGAAGTTGTAATGTCCATTTTACCCCCACTCCTTGCAACTATAAAAGGAGACCCCTTCCATACAAAATTCTCATCCCTTCCTTCTCCTCTCTACCCCTCCAAAGCTCAAGAGAAGCTTGTCCCACACCTAGGATGCTTCTCGCGAGATAAAGTCCAAATTTTCGTTCCCCTTCGGAAGTGGATCCCTCGATGATGACGGCGTGCTACTTCGTTCCCATTCTTCTGCTTCGTCCTCCTTCATCCTGCTTCGTTCCCCTTCGTCCAGGTGTCGTCCCGTCTGGCTCGTCCTCCAAGCAATCGTCGAGGAGGATTTCTCTCTCCCTATTTTTTTTACTACTTTCTAGTATGGATTTACTGCTTTCTAGTGTAGTTTTGCTCATCCTCCAAGCAATCGTCGAGGAGGATATTTCTCCCTCCATTCTTTTAATGCTTTCTAGAGTAAATTTATTACTTTCTAGTGTAATTGTTTTATGCTTTCTAGTTGTAATGAACAATCTCCTCAATGATAAAATTCCTTGTTTATTCCACATCTCATTTTGATTTCTATGTGTAATATTCTCTCTCTCTTACTCTCTCTCTCTCTTCTATTTATGGTAAATAATTAGATAGTTTTAAATTGGATTATTCCGTGACAAATAAAAAGAAACACGTAGTTTTTAAATCAAACGTCCGCCTCCCTGTGTTCGACTCGGAATTTCAATTTTGGTATAAATTTTATTTGTTGAACACGAATTCTTCGCTTTCAAGCTACAATGACAGGTTTTCCAAAACCAAACACGTTAGCGTAGCCATTCGTTTACGTTCAATAGTATTAGCACATGAATATAATGGGTGCACCTCCATAAAAATGTGAGAGTGATAATTCACGAGCTTAAATAATTTTACCAATGTAATGCATGCTCTAAATTAAATTATCATCTCAATGATAATGCACTTAGGCTCTAATTTAGTCCACTAAAGTAAACCTATTAAATACTCCCATGCCAAAGTTTTGCTAGTCTCAAGCAAAATCATATGGATCAGACAAGGTCACTAGGCTAGATTTTACCATTAGGATGCCTTATCGTGCTGCACCACTAAAGACAAGATTGAAATACCAACTATAGGCCTAAAGTTACTCAAGTACTAGCCAAGATATGAACCTAACTAGCCTCAGCCTTGGGTCCATTGCAAAGGTTTCTAAGGCCTACAAAAACTGGTAGGAGGTTCATTGACCTTAGCGATTAAAGCACCCATGTGTATGTGCAGTGATCGGGAGTTTTTTGCCTTACAGATGATGTTGTATCAGAAAAATATGTCGTCGCAGTGAAATCGTGTGGTGGAAAAGAAACCCGAACAAAAATATTTATCAGTAAAACTAACAACAGTGGATTAGGTTGTATCCATAGGGAGGAATAGATGTAATAAATTCATGAATATTTTCCTTTATATCTGCCCATTCAGGTATGGAATCTGTGCCCAAATCTGCTGCGAAACGAGATGAGAAGGGTGCATATACTAACTAGCAAATGTAAGGTTATGGGTACAGTTTTTCCTCAATAAAATATTCATTAAAATATGTGAATCATTAGTGGCATCTCATGTAATTTCCAATGGTATTCGTATGAGAGAGGAATCATGTAAATTTAAGTAACAATTTGATGAAATCGCAAGTGAAAAACATGCACTGAATGATAACGAGAAAGTATAAGTGTGCTGATGTAATTTTACCTCAATAAAATATTTAAAATCAAATTTAAGAAGTTGGCAATGGCATTAGATGAAAATATTAATGTGACCCAAAATAGGGGATTCCTTCCATTTGTGCGTGCGCAAAGGAGCGATGATAGAGGATGAGGAGCTTGAGGAAGGTCGAACATGACGAGAGCTTTCTGATGGTGGTGGTGGCGCTCTAAACGGTGGCCGAAGTTGATGCCGATGACGAGGAGGAGTGACGGCGGTGTCGATAGCTCATCGGCAGGCGTAGCTGCTGTTGGTGTGTCTGAGGGCATGGTCGAGCTCGTGAGTTCGAGGAGAGCTCAATGGAGGTGACGATGTGGAGAATAGTGGCATGTAGAGGTGGTTGCATGGAGGGAGATCAGTGGCGATGTTGGGTTCCACCGTGGTCTATTGGAGGGGAAGACAAAGACGAAGGAGATGAGGTCGGGCGTCTCCTCCTGATGCAGGTGGTTGTGCGTGGAAGCGCACGTGAAGGCTGGAGCGTGCTTGGCCTGCTGTGTGTTAGGTGATGGAAACACCATCATGTGTCCTAACTAGCTCATTTTGACCCAATGAAGAGAATAAAAGCTCCTACATAACCTATTGAAAGTCCTAATTCACTGTAGAACCTTTCTGACTGAAACACAAGAAAAAAGGGGTAAAACTATAATTTTACCAATGCAGTACAACAACAGATTTTCTCAAGGGTTAAACAAAGGTTAAATGGTCTTAATAAGATAATAAGTGGGTTGGATTTGACAGAAAAGGGTTTGTGTGTGTTCTATGAAATAAATGATTTCTTAAAACCCTAAAACAGACCCACTTTATTAACCAAGGTTCTAGTCAGGATAAAATTCACTTAAACCCTCTAAAAATCATAGAAAAATATTCTCTAGGGTTTAGAACCTTCAATTTGGCCATTGGAACCCATCTTGACCTAGAATGTGGTCTTAAACAAATATTTACCCTAAATTGAGTTTTTATATAAATTTCCTAGTCAAACATGGTCAAACCCAAAATCCAACTTCACCATTGGATTCCATAAATCTAAATTAGGTTTGTACCAAAATTTGGACCCAAGATGAATTTTCCTTGACCTAGTTTGCAAAATGATCCAACCTAATTACATTTCTACCCTTATCTTTCAAAAGCCTTTACAAAAAGTCCCCTAGCTTCTTTATCATTTTTGCAATTAGATCCCTCCACCATTATAGCGGAGGAATCCTACTCCGACGAGCTTTGGAAGGAGAGTTCTCCCTGATTGCTTGGAGGATCTCCTCGAAAATTGGAAGGGAGATCCTCTAAGAAATCCCCGTCCGTTTGAACCCATCATTAAGATCTAATTCCCTCCCAATCTCTCATGCGAACAAATGAAAGATTTGGGTATCCTAACAGATTCCAACTCCGGCAAGCTTTCCTTCCGTGGGAAGCTTGCTTCCCAAGCCCTAACCGACCTCCAGGGCTCTATTTAAAGAAGCCCAGATCACCCCAACTCCTGGACGCTCGAAATTGGCTGTGAATCCCCACAATTTGTATCTTCTCCTTACGACTGAAGGCTCCTCGACGTCCAGCGATCTTCCCTGCTCCTTATCGTCTGACTGCCATACCTGCGGCAGATTCCTCCTCCCTGACTTCAGTCGTGTCTTACCGTACCAGCAGATGCTTTTTCGCCCTTCATCCTCGCTGTCCAACCCCCACCGAAGCCACTTTCGTCTCCAACGTCGGCTACACCTCGACCGACGTCACCTCTACCCCCCTCTGTCTCTTAACACCCTAGCTAAGTTCTCTCTCCCCTCTACTTTCTTCTCCACTCTCTATTTCCCAAAATCGACCACCGCCGACCTCCGTCACCCTCATCTCCATCTCCGGCCACCACCTTCGGCAAGGCCATTCCACCTCCACAGGCCACCGCAACCCTTACCAACCCTCGCAGAACCTCTGCCACACTTCTCTGATCATTTCCCCTGACTCACATCACCACACTACTCACCCAAACGCACCCCCGAACACACCCACTCACAAGCACACAGTTGACCAAGATACGTGCTCACAGGCACTACCACGCCACGCCACCACCCGCAGCACATTCGTCGTGCTTTGGTGATGCTCCTTGAGCGCTCTAATGAGGTTGTGAGGCCATTCTTGTGATTTCAGGTTCAGGCGTCATCTACCATGGTGACCAAGCTTGAATTAAGCTCCAAGCCACTCCAGGCCTTGCCAGTTCCAGGCTTCTGGCCCAAGTTGCGTGGAATCACTTCGCGCACGTACCCAGGACCTCAATTGAAGACAAGAGCCTCAGTAGTTAATTCAATTGGAGGCAACCACCCCCTGCTACAGACACTCCAAGAAAGAAGGTGCATTTAGTCCCACATCGGCAGTTGCGAAGCGCTCGAAGGCGCATAAGTTGAATTTGTGCCATAGCCTTATCGCCTTAGTTACCACAAGGTGAGGTCCCTCTCACCCGACCCAGTCTCGTCCGTGGCACTACCTACGTGGATCTAGCCTGACCTGACCCGACTGCACTCCTCACCCACCACTGCATGCCAGTGGGCCTGGTCCTAGGTACACACCCGACTCGATTACCCAATTGTCTGTGTGGCTCTGGAGAGCGTATCCTAAGAGAGAAAGTGAGGAGAGTTGCGCGCGAGTATGGGTAGGTTTTGCTGCAAGTTCTTCAGGCCAACACTTAGCCGCAGCCAGAAGAAAGAAGAAGCGAAAGCTGAAGAGGAAGAAAAGAAGGCTGAAGGCTGAAGAAGGAGAAGGCCAAAGTTGAACGCAAAGAAAGGAGCTGAAAAAGACAAGGCCAGAAGAAAGGCAAAGGAACAAAGAAGAAGAGAGAGAAGAACCACGAAGGCAAAGGAAGTCAGACAAAAGCCAAAGAAGAAGAATAAGGAAGGAGAAGATAGAGAAGAGAAAGAAAAGAGATTAGGCACTTTAAGTCTTTTGCTCAAAGAATCAGATGACAGATTCTAGTTTCATTGCATATTTATATCATTTGGCAATATTGTAGGAGTATTTGGTGATCTACACCACCATTTTACTCTCATATTTTTGCACTCTAATATCGCTATTATTGCAAATTCTTTCAGTTTAAATTGTGATCTTGATTTCTAAATACCAATTTGCTTCCTGTGTTCGACCTCGGAAATTCTTTTGAGTAATAAAATTATATCTGTTTTGAACGCTATTTTGGCTATACCACAATGCAATACTTTTAAAACCTGACTCTACGCTCTAAACATGTTGGCGCCATTGCTAGGGAGCAACGAGCAATTTAGAATTCTTGATTTAGTACTACTTTGCTATATCTATTGTTGTGGTTGTTTTAGGGAGAAGATTCAAAGAAAGGCAGTCGCACTTCAAACACACCAAGGGCAAGAATATCTGATTACTCTCTCTCTTAAAGCCCCTCATTCTGAAAAGGGAAAAGAGCAAAATCAATTAGGGCTACTTGCTTTCCATTCTTAGCTAATTCATCAAGTTGCCTAATTTGATTTCAACAACAAATCTGATTTGTGCACTCATTTACGGTAACTAGGGCTACCACATTCTTGTTTGAGCCCTAGATACCACATTTGGCAAGTTAAATTTGACCAAAACTAGAGCTAATTAAGGATTTCAAGTTAGGGTTTTAGAGAGACACTTTCATAAGCAAGAATCAACTCTCCAAAAAGATGTGTGCCTAAGCCCTAGTTGAAGTGATTTATTCAAGAAAACCCTAAAATTCAGGCTCTTAATCTCACTTGAATACTAAAGGAAGGAACCTAAAACTTCTCAAAGGACAAATAGGTGAAGTTGACCCACCTTGTTTGGTCAACCAACCTTGAAATTAGGTCACTTTTTGCACTCAATACATCTAAAGTTCAAGTAAAATCTTAAGTACCCTTGCTCTTTAATAAAACTAATAGACTCAAGAGGTCAAGTCCCCATTCTAGTCTACCTGGAACATCAGTAACAAGAGAGGTCGGGTGGGGGATACCCTGTAACTCGTGGGGGCACTCTACTGTGTTGGGGTCTTTGCGGGACTCTCCCTCTCTGGCAGCCCAGGTATTTCTCTGGTGGACGACTTTCTGACTAAGGAGTATCATCTGCCCCGAACCTCTATAGTCATCCAAATTTTTTGCGTGTCTTGATTGGGTCCATCACATTCTACTCTCATCCAGACCATTAGTGCATGTTCGGTAGGAGATCCATAAGACCATCCTTGAGGCCTCCTTTAGTCATTCACTCCCATTGAGGCCAGGCCTCGACGTTCGTGTTAGTGCAGCAACCCCATCACATAGACATCTCCTCTGATTCATCTGAACCCAATTCTCCTTCTTCCATCATCATTCAGCGGCCACGGATCGCGCGAAGAGGAAGACCGGAGCAGGCGGACGACTGAGAGCCTTCTGCGCCCGCGCTAAGATCGCACCTTGGGCGCGAGTGTGCGCGCGCGAGTGCACCTGACGTGCGCGCATGTGGGTGCTCAGGAGCTGTCATCGTGCCACGTGGCGACATCCTGGCCACCCGCTGCTGATCGGGCATCCCAATTTTCCGCGCCCCCCCCGCTCGCCTTCAAAATCCGCTCCGCGTGGCTCGAACGTGCGTCGCGACGATGTGGGCATGCGCGCTAACCGTTATGCCACGCCCGCGCTTTGTCGCGGTGACTGCGGGCGAGCGCGCAGATCTTGGTCGTTCAATTGAAGATCGACAGCCGAGATTTGTCCTTGGCCGGCTGAGGGTGTACGTGCAGTGGGGGCGGGCTGACGTGGTGCCCTCTGGGCCGTTGATCTCTAGAGCAACGGTCATAATTTCTTGGGCCCATTGTGGGAGCTCCGGATGTCGGATTTGGTCGATCTTGAGTTCGTTGGACTCCGTTCGTCGTTCTGAATCCATCCGTGCGGTCCGATTGCTCATCTGAGGCCTGCTTTGACAAATGCTTTACACAAATGGCCATTAATACAGTTTATAACCAATCTTGGTACTTGATGCATGTAATGCTCCTATTCTACTTATGTTGTGCTTTTTATTCTAAAGATGAGCCATATTCAACCTAATTATTACCCCCTTGTGTGGTGTTATCATACCCCCATGGTTACTCCTTGCTAGTTCCTAGCAAGGTTTATTCTAGCCTTTATTTCCTTGGGGAATTCAAGAAGTAATTGCTTAGGCACTTCGTTACTTGTCAATAAGAGGAAATATACAAAGATCTTAATCTATAAAGACTAAGCAGTGCTCGGGTGTCTGCCAAAATACGAATCGCCCGAATCCTTGCTTTGTATATATAACTATACATTTGTATACGTATATATATATGTTTTTTTAGAATTTTCGGAATTCAGTGTGGGTTGGTAACTTTCTACGGCTACCCAACCCACCCAAAACTCGGTCAAAACCCTAAGTGCTAAGCATCTTGGTGTGAATGTTGTGATAGACTCACTTAACGGTAATTGAGACAGACTTCGAGTTTCTACGCCTCTAGGTGACCGAAAAAGAAAATAAATTTTTGCCTGAAGGTGTATTTGTTCGATTGGTAGCTTTCTCCCTACGTTCGTTTTACTTGGGGTTAACACAAGAAATTCCAGTGTATATCTCCCCGACTTGTACTACTTCCCCGCTTCTTCCTTAGGTGTTTTGGTCTTTTTTGTGCAATTATTAAGCTAGGCTCTGGACAACCGACCAATGGGCTGTTACCCACGATCACTTGCCAGCCATACTTGTGCGGTGAAGTGTGGTTTATTTTCTTTTCTTCTTCTTCCCTTTTTTTCTTTTCATTTTTCGTAGGTGGCTTCCCTGATCTCAAATGTACCTAGAGGCAGTGAAAAAGAAATGTCCTGTGGTTGGGTTCTGGACAACCTGCCAATGGGTTGTTACCCACGACAACTTGCTAGCCAAACCACCCTAGAGAGTTCATTAGCTAACCAATTTCTGTCAAAATCTCCGAGAAGTGAGTCTGTGCAAAAATGTGTGCAGATGCTTAGACTCAAAGTTTTCCTGAGTTAGAGGGTGAGTTGATAAGTCGTATACTTACTACCTTATTTAGTAGGTGGATTAGAATAGCTTAAAGTTGCAAGGATTTGCCGCTAAATCCATATTTTAATGGACACCAAGGCAGATTAAGCCTGAAGGCCTGAAAAGTCTAAGTGTTTAAGTTCTTTTTGTATTATTTCCCACTATTGACAAGTTTCTAATGCCTAAGTTTTCTTCCTAAATTCATTTTTTTTTTAAATTAATTAATTAATTCAGACTAATTAATTAAGCTCAGGATTATGCAATTTACCATCCCCCCTATGCTTAAGTTGGACAATGTCCTCATTGGCAAATACATAGATGCAAAAGGGTTCAAAAAAATAGTACCTAAGTGACGTAAACTACCAGATCAGTCTGAATCCTATGGGTTGCCTCCCAGGAAGCGCTGAGTTTAACGCCTCCAGCTGGACGGTGCTTGGTGTCAGCCCTCAACGAGGGTGACACTTTCCTTGGGGGGTACCTGGGCCAGGAAATGCTTCAATCTTTGACCATTAACTGTAAAAGTGTGCCCAATGTTAAGATCAATGATTTCAACCACCCCATTAGAATAGGGCTTAACCACCCGAAATGGTCCTGTCCATTTGGACCTGAGTTTCCCTGGGAAGAGTTTTAGGCGTGCATCAAACAACCAAACTTGCTGGTTAGACTCAAAGGTTTTTCTATGAATGAGTCGGTTATGAACGGCTTTCATTTTCTCCTTATACAGTCGACTATTGTCAAAGGCGTCCCGACGGATTTCTTCGAGCTCAGATAATTGCAGGGTCCTCTGCGCACCGGCTAACTGGGGATCCATGTTATACTGCTTGACAGCCCAATAAGCCCGGTGTTCCAATTCGACAAGAAGATGGCAGGCCTTGCCGAAGACCAGGCGATAAGGCGACATGCCTATCGGGGTCTTGAAAGCAGTCCTGTATGCCCACAGGGCATCATCAAGTCGTGTGGACTAGTCTGTCTTGTCAGGTCTCACAGTCTTCTGTAAAATGTTCTTTATTTGTCTATTGGAGACCTCAGTCTGCCCATTTGTTTGTGGATGATACGGGGTGGCAATGCGGTGGTTTATCCCGTATTTTATAAGTAGGGCACGGAATTGGGAATGGATAAAATGGCTTCCACCATCACTGATCATGGCCTTGGGTATTCCAAATTGGGAAAAGATGTTTTTCTTCACAAAGTCCATGACAGTCTTGTGATCGCATCATCGGGTGGTGACGGCTTCAATCCATTTGGAAACATAGTCTACTGAGACCAGGATGTATTCGAAGCCATTGGATGGTGGAAAGGGGCCCATAAAATCGATACCCCAAACGTCGAATATTTCGACAATCAAAATGGGCTGAAGGGGCATCATATCTTTCTTGGTCATGGTCCCCAATGTTTGGTAGTGTGAGCAAGTTTTGGCAAAGATGTGTGCATCCTTAAATAGGGACGGCCAGTAAAATCCAGACTGCAACACTTTTGAAGCTATTTTCTTTCCAGAGAAGTGTCCGCCACATGCTTGGTCATGACAAAAGGAAAGCACACTCTGAACTTCATCTTCAGGGATACACCTTCTGATGATCTGATCAGCACAGAGGCTAAACAGCATGGGATCATCCCAGAAATAGTGCTTGGCCTCAGCCAAGAACCTGTCCCGTTGCTGTCTAGACCAGCTGTGCGGGGTTTGTCCTATAACCAGGTAATTAACGTAGTCGGCATACCATGGCATTTTCTTGTCTTGCACGGCTAGGATGTGTTCATCAAGGAAGGTATCAGATAGAGGTAGGGAGGGTCCAATGTGGTCTGGATGAATTCTCGACAAGTGGTCAGCCACCACATTTTTCGATCCGGCCTTGTCTCGAATTTCCAGGTCAAATTCCTGCAAAAGCAGGATCCATCTGATAAGCCTGGGCTTTGCATCCTTTTTGGCCAACAGGTGCCGGATGGCTGAATGGTCAGTGTAAATAGTCACGTGGGATCCTAGCAAGTATGAGAGGAATTTTTCAAGTCCAAATACTATAGTGAGTAACTCTTTTTCTGTGACGGTATAATTACGTTGGGCCTCGTCCAACGTTTTTCTCGCATAGTAGATCACCACGGGCTTCTTGTCTTGCCTTTGTCCTAGGACAGTGCCTATGGCAAAATCTGATGCATCACACATAATCTCAAAGTCCTGGGACCAGTCTGGGGTTGAAGTATAGGTGAGGAGGAGACTAAATCCCGGAGGGTGTGATAAGCCTGGATGCAATCAGGAGACATGTGGAATATGGCGTCGTTGGCTAGAAGGTCGGTCAAGGGTTTTGAAAGCTTGGAAAAGTCTTTGATGAACCTTCGGTAGAAGCCAACATGTCCTAGGAAGGAGCGAATATGCCGGACCGAACTAGGTGGAGGAAGTTTGAAAATTAAATCAACCTTAGCTCGATCTACCTCGATACCCCTATGCGAGACGATGTGATCGAGGATAATTCCTTCTTGAACCATAAAATGGCTCTTTTCCCAACTTAACACCAAGTTAACCTCGATACATCGTTTCAGGATTTTCTCCAAGTTGCTTAGACAATGGTCGAATGAATTCCTGAATACAGAGAAATCATCCATAAAGACCTCCAAGTATTCACCCACCATTTCTAAAAAAATGGCTAGCATGCAACGCTGGAAGGTCGCAGGTGCTTTACATAACCCGAACGACATTCGACGAAATGCAAACGTGCCATACGGGCAAGTGAATGTGGTCTTTTCCTGATCTTCTGGAGCAATTGCGACTTGGTTATATCCTGAATATCCATCCAGGAAGCAAAAATACTTCTGCCCTACCAATCTTTCAAGGATTTGGTCAATGAATGGCAAGGGGAAGTGGTCCTTCTTACTGGCTTCATTAAGCTTTCTATAATCAATACACACCTGCCATGCGGTAGTGGTGCAGGTGGGGATGGATTCGCCATGATCATTGGTGACAACGGTGAGCCCAGCTTTCTTTGGAACCACTTGAGTGGGGCTGACCCAGGGGATATCGGAGATAGGGTAAATGATGTCTGCGTCAAGCCACTTGATAATTTATTTTTTAACGACCTCCCGCATGTTTAGGTTTAAACATCTGCATCTGGCGAAAAGGTCGGGCCCTGTCTTCCAGGTAAATCTTATGGGTGCAATAGGTGGGGCTAATTCCTCTTAAATCTGAAATGGTCCAACCAATGGCGGCCCGATGTTCTGAAAGGGTCGCAGTCAACCTGAGTTCCTGATCCTTGGTTAGATGAGAATTAATAATCACTGGGAAGGTCTGGTCAGGTCCCAAGAAGACGTACTTGAGATTCTCGGGCAATGGTTTAAGTTCGGGTGCGGGTGGGACCACAGTCGATGGGAAGGGAAAGGGCGGTAGTTGATCAACATCGATCTCTTCAAATGGTGTCATGTGATGATACTCAGCCTTACAGAGGTCCACGGGTAATGAAGGTGACGGGTCAGAACTACGGGTTTGGTGGTTTGAGACAGAACTGAGGGTGAGACATTCCTCGATTAAAGTTTCCACAGGATCATGTTCCACAATGTAATCGCAATCAAAAGACTTTGTCGCCTGGAAGATATCCAATTGCATTTTCCTGTCCCCAAAGGCGATTCCATACATCCCGTGTCGCAATCAATGTTTGCTTTAGCCGTAGCTAAGAAAGGTCTGCCTAAAATTATGGGTGCATTCTGTAATTTTTTAGGGACTTCCATGTCGACCGGGAAATAGAAGTCCTTGACCCATACAATTACGTCCTCGACAACCCCCTTCGGGGTTTTCACAGATCTATCAGCCAGTTGGATGGTGACAGGGGTTGGTGTCAACTCCCCAAAACCAAATTGGTGCTACAGGGTTGTTGGAATTAGATTGATAGAAGCACCTAGGTCCCGGAGCACTCTATCAAATGTCATGTCCCCGATATTGCAGGAAATCAGGGGTGCTCCTGGGTCAGTTCGCCTGAGTGGAAGGTTGCTTGATATCACGGAACTTGCTTGCTCAGAAAGTACAACCTTCCTAGGTGCTTGCGGTCTCGACTTACGCTTGGGTGTACAGGCATCCTTTAAGAACTTGGCGTAAGCAGGGATGTGTTTAACGGCTTCTAGGAGCAGAATATTAATATGTACTTGCTTAAAAATTTCCAACAGCTCCTCAGTTTCCACAGTATTCTTCTTTTTCTTGATTGTCTCCAAGGCCTCAGGGTAGGGTGTCTGAATGTGGATTGGTTCCATGTCTGGGTCCTTGGTTGGTGCCTCTTCTGAGTCGGGTATTTCAATAGGTAAAGTCTCGGGGGGAGTCGGCCATTTGGGATCCTGGGTTTTGGTGCAGCTTCTCAAGGTCACCGCATTCACAGAGGCATTGGGGCCATGGGGTGATCCTTGAGGAGACGAGGACGAAGAAGCGCCAAACCCAGGAGGTGTTTGCGGGGCTGGCTGGACCATGTGAGCCTGCCCGGCGTTGCTTTGGAACCCTTGCGAATTGGGGCCTCTGTTAATTATATTTCACGGGTTCGGTTGTGGTTGGGAAGGTAGGGATCCTTGTTGTTTATAGTCCAAGAGTTGGCTTAACTATCCCTTTACCAAGGCCATTTCCTCCTGATGTTTCTGGCTCATGTCAGCCATCATCTTTGTTAAGGTATCCATTTGGTTTTGTGGGGAAGGGGCCGCCCTATTCTGGTTATATTGGGCTCTAACTGGTGGTCCTTGCTGATAGTGGGCAAGTGTGGCTACTGGTTTGGCCTGGGCTGGTTTTGGAATTGCGGTGGTTTCTGGTTTGTCCAACCAAAGTTGGGGTGGTTACACCAGCCGGTGTTGTAAGTGTTGGAGAAAGGGTCAGGTTTCGCATAACTTTGGATGGCTTGCACATCTTCTAGGATAGCCGATGTTGATGAAGAGGGAAGGGAGTAATCAAGGGTCGAGGGAGCAAAGGTCCCTCCCTGGAACGTGGTCGGGGGTTGTTCCAGGTTCAGTTGGGTGAAGGGCTGGACCAGGTCAACATTATGTGCTCCCTTTGCTAGGGAGAAAGTCTGCAAGGGGTTCCTGGTCTGATTCAGTAGCTCATCAATCTTTTTGTCCACCAATTCCACTCGATCCAACTTTTTGGCAATGATGTCCATGTCAACCATTCCAGAATTTGCTTGCACCTCATAAATCCCGCCACGTGGTTGACTGGACCTGTTAAACTGGTTCATGGAGGCATTGTTGAGCGAATTCTCGCTCATAGACTCAAAGAACTCAAACGCGCTCTCCTCATCTTTGTTTAGGAAGTTTCCCCCGCATGAGGCATCAACGAAGTTCCATAGGTTGCTGTCCAGACCGTGGTAAAAGATCTGGGCCAATTGCCACCTTGGGATTTCGTGGTGTGGGCATTTCCTCAAAAGTTCATTAAATCTTTCCCACGCCTCATGAAATTGTTCCCCACCATGGAGTGTGAAGGTAGTGATAGCTCTTCTGAGGGCATTGGTCTTTCCTATGGGGAAGAATTTCTTTAAAAATGCATGCCTCAGTTCTTCCCAGGTGGTGATGGGTCTACCAAGGGTTCTAAGCCAATGAGAAGCCTTGTCTCTTAATGAGAAAGGGAACATCTTGATTAGAACAATGTCAAGGCTAATGTTCCTAGGTTTCACCGTTCGTGCTATGCGGTCGAGATCCTCTAGGTGTTGAAAGGGGTCCTCATTTGAGCTTCCATGAAAGTGGCTCTGGATCAAACTTAAGACGTTTGGTTTCAACTCAAAATCATCTCCCCCCTCGGGGATCCTAAGGTGTGGCTCGACTCTAATAGCCGAGGGATTATAGAAATCGCGGAGGGTCTTGGCTGGTCTTGAAATGGCGGTAAATCAAGTGGTGGTTGCCCTAGTATGTCGTGGAAAGGTGGTGGTTGTTCTTGCGGGTTCTGTAACCGTTGTATGGCTTGCATGATGGTGTGGATTTGTTGTTGCTGAAGCTGATGGTTAGCATTGATTTGAGCTTGGATGATGACCATAGCGTCTGGTGGGGGTTGATCTTCAGCCTCATCTACCCTAGGTTTAGCCATGTTTTCAACAGAATTACGTCGCCTAGATTCTTGCCCCAAAACACACAATTCGGGATGCAGTGAGCGCCTCCCGTGCATACACTAGAGAAGAACAGGAGGGGATGCGGAGGGCGACAAATGCGAGAAATGTGTTTCAATCAAGCACGCAAGCCTAATCCTTATGGTGTATTCCTTAGGAGACCTAGAAATCTCACAATGGGTGATTAAGTCCGTAAGCACTGGACTCCCCTTCCCAAGGCTAATCTGGCCAAGTTGATTACGAGGGGATTGCAGGGAAGGTTCTTCCTTTGGCGTGCGCCTCCGGTTCCGTAGACCCCACAACCGTGGTCGTTTGACACTGCCCCGCAGCCTAGTCACCAGATTCTACCAAGGGAATGAAAGCCAAGTGCCTAGCAAATAAAACCTCGCCTTTTGAGACTTAACTCAATCCTGCCTAGGGCATGTCTACTCAATTTTAAAGGGTTAGGATAGTGCTTGTGCTTAGGGTGATGTGATGAGGCGTTGATTGGGGTGGTGCCTCTTAATTTTCCACTTTCAAAGTGTGTGCTTCTAGCAAAACATGGTTTTCAAGCAAGGAATTGTTAAGATGTGGTGTCTTTTAGTGTTTCATCCTTACTTTAGTACTTTTTAGGGTTGACGTGTCTTAATGTTTTCAAACAAGTTTCAGTTGGCATGTCAAGTTCTGCACACAACTTGGTGAAAGTAGATTTCCTTTTCTTTTGTAGAGGCTCTAAAACCCTAGTGTACTCATCCTAGTGATCATGCAGCTTCTATTAGATGAGTCAGTTTTAGGGTTGAGTGGTGCGGCCCAGGTCAATTCACGGTGGCTTCGCAAACACCACTCAAGAAAAAGAAAAGAACACTCCAAGAATTTATTCAGAATGTTAAAGTGTACATTTTTTCGTGGGGTGATGTGTTAAGGATGTGGGTCAAGTAATCATACACCACGCCAATTTTTTTCAGTTTTTACAATTTTTTTTAGCTTTTTCATGCAAGCAAACAATGAGAGACAGGCTACTTACTATCACTCCTCGAGGCACCTACTCCCTTGCTACCATCGTGGAATGCATCGCTTCACCGTACATGCACCGAATTCCTGCAACCATCAAGTAAAAAGGAAAATAGGGCATTAGATGATGTGAGAATGAATGTGGAATGGAGGTGATAAAACAAATCCGTTGCCTCCCCGGCAACGGCGCCAAAAACTGACATGTCATAGTGTATGTGTGTTAAGAGGTGTCGTTATAGTCGCACTTGATACGTCAGTTTTAAAAGAAGTAAACGGAGGTGAGTCTGAGTGTCGGTCTCAGGGAGGCGTGGAAATCGGATTTTGTTTATCACTTGTCACGAAAAAGGTGAAGTTTTGCTTGCGAAAGAGACGATTTTGAAAAGCGAGAGCGAAAAATAGAGAGAGAGTTTAGGGTTAGAAAGCTCTTGGTTTTGATCATGCACTTTGAACAGAAATTAAAATGGCGATTGAACGAAAAATAATTTCATTAAACATGCATTCATAGTTCATAGCTTACAACATTAAATACATGCTTTAACAAAAGAAATTGAAATCTTAAAAGAGAGAGAGAGATGGAGAGAGAGTGGAGAGCGACGAGGCAGCCACGGCGGTGGAGGAGGCTCTGTCGGTGGCTTGTCGTCTCCGACGATTACAAGAGTGCCTAAAGCTAACTAAGAGAGGACTCGAGTAGTTCCAAGTGGGAGAGTATGCATTGAATGGTGGTAGAAGGGGGTTTAAATAGAGTTAAGGGCTTCCTAAAAAAAGAATGGGCTTTAGAAACATCCAGAGTGTCACTAAAATTGCTTCCACAAACGTCGGTGAAGCCCTCCTGCCGCCGGTCAGCTGCCTGCCCCGGTCTTCCTCTTCGTGCGATCCGTGGCCGCTGAACGACAGCCGTCCGATCAAAGATCGGACGGCTGAGAGCCTTCTGCGCCCGCGCTGAGATCGCACCTTAGGCGCGCGTGTGCACGCGCGTTTCTGCCCGGCGTACACGCGCGCGTGGGCGCTCGCGAGCTGTCGTCACGCCGCGTGGCGAGATCCTGGCCACTCGCTACTGATCGGGCGGCCCAATTTTTCCGTGCCCCCCCTCCACTCGCCTTCAAAATCCGCTCCTCGTGGCCCGAACGTGCGTCGCAGCGATGTGGGCGTGCGCGATAACCCTTGCGCCACGCCCACGGTTGTCGCTGCGACCGTGGGCGAGAGCGTGGATCTCGGTCGTTTGATCAAAGATCGATGGCCGAGATTTGTCCTTGGCCGGCTGAGGGTGTGCGTGCGGTGGGGGCGGGCTGAGTGGCGCTCTCTGGGCCGTTGATCTCCAGATCAACGGTCATAATTTCTTAGGCCCATTGTGGGAGCTCCGGATTTCGGACTTGGCCGATCTTGAGTCCGTTGGACTCCATTCATCGTTCTGAATCCATCCGTGCAGTCTGATTGCTCATCTGAGGCCTGCTTTGACAAATTCTTTACACAAATGGCCATTAATACAGTTTATAAGCAATCTTGGTACTTGATGCATGTAATGCTCCTATTATACTTATGTTGTGATTTTTATTCTAAAGATGAGCCATATTCAACCTAATTATTATCCCCTTGTGTGGGTTCGCAATAGGGACATAAGAGTGAGGTGCTGCAACGAGATTAGCCTGAAATCCCTGAGGAATGCTCGGAGCCTGCAGAATCTGATGAACCTACCCCTGAGGAGGTCGTACCTGTGGTTGAGGACCACGGGGTACGAAATTTCACGGGTTGGGAACAGGTTGGGCTGGAAGAGTGCCCTGAGATCGAGTCGCCATGCGTAGTTGACTGATCTCAACATTCTGCTGCGCCAATTGGTGCTGAAGAGAGGTTATGTTCTCTTCATGGTGCTTTGACATTTCCTTCATCACTCGCATCAATTTATCAGAGGACTTGATGCATGTTCTATTTGCGGTACGCAAGGACCCGATGGCAGATTTTCCATAGGATTAGACTGGGCCATTGGAATGATGAGTGCGGATGGTCGCATTGGTCAACTCGCGGGATTTTGGCATTGCGGGTTGCTGGACCATGCGAAGTTTGGATGATTTCGCCACCCTGTGTTATAAGTGGCAGAGAATGGGTTGTTCCCTAAGGCGCAAGCATCTTCTATGCCAGAAGATGTGTCCACATGTAAATATGCTTCCGAGCACATGGAGGTTTGGTCCTCCTTGTCAAAATACTGGCTTGCAGAAGCCAGATCCACATGACTTACCGAATCGCTCGGCACAAAACTCGGTAAGGAAGGTCTTACAGGGTTTCTAGGGATAAGCCTAGTGTTGGAAGAATTGGGATTGTGACGAAGTGGTGAGGTGGGGGTGTTTGCCATAGAATGGGCGGGGTTGGCCAGAAGCTCGTCCAGCTTCTTGTGCACGACGGAGACTTCATCCAATTTTTGTGCGATAAGGCTAAGATCCGTGGATGAATAGGTGGGTCCCGTGTCAACTTCGTGGACATTACGGGGTAGGCTGGTACAATTAAAGGCGACAATGGAGGCATTGTTTATTGAGTTTTCGTTCATATTTTAAAATAATTTGAATGCTCCATTCTCATCTTTATTTGTGAAGTTCCCTTCGCAGGAAGCATCTACAATCTGCTTCAAACTCTCATTAAGCCCATAGTAGAAAATCTGGGCTATATGCCACTTAGGCAGACTGCGGTGCGGACACTTCCTGAGGAGGTCATTATATCTCTCCCATGCCTCATGAAATTGTTCACCGTTTTGTTGCGTAAAGGAAGTGATAGCATGGAGAAGCGCATTGGTTCGCCCGATTGGGAAGAACTTCTTGAGAAACGCTGTTAGCATCTCTTCCCAAGAGTAGATGGTTCTCCCATGGGTGCATAACCACTGCGACGCTATATCCCGTAATGAAAACGGGAACATTTTCTTGAGGACTATTAGTAACATGATATTTCTCGGTTTAACTATTTCAGCCAATCGAGTTAGGTCTTCCAAGTGGAGAAAAGGATCTTCACTTGCAAGACCATGGAAGTGAAAATTTATAAGGCCAATTATGTTAGGTTTCAATTCAAAGTCGTCCCCACCCATGGGGACCTGAATTTGTCCTATGGTCTCTGTAGCAGCAGGATTCTGATAAGAGCTAAGAGACCTAGGCTCCTCCCGTTCGGGAGGGTTCTGCATTTCCTCCAATGTTTCCCTAATGGCTTCAATTTGCTCATTGTACATTTCCATTTGGGCTTGGAGGCGGGTTATGGGATCCAAGGCTCCACCACCTGGTGGGTTTTGAGGGTGGTTTCCTCCCTCGGGATTTGGGGGTGGGTGTGCAGACATGTTTGTGGAGGAGGAGGACGATTTGGCTTCGTTTCTAAAATTATCAGACAATTCAAACAGTTCAAGATTTTGTGACCTCCTCCCAAACATGCACTGCCGCAGCAAGAATTAGGGGGAATAAGAAGGGAAAAAGAGATGAGAGAAATGACGCCGCAAAGGTACACTTGATGACAAATCAACACAACCAAATTCCTAACCTCTACAGCGTGCCCTTAGACCTAAAGATCTAAGTTACCTACTATCACGACCTACGGAACCAAATGCGAGCACCGCGGAACCATCGGGCCAGATTGAAAGGCCGTTTGCCCTAGTCTTAGACACCCGATAGCACACGGGAACCCTCACCAACATGTAGGCGCTACACGTAGGTAGTTAGACCTCCAATCCTTAATAAGGGTCAAGTTGCTACCAGTTTTAGTTAGAGGCTTAGGATGAAGTGCTTCTGGAATGTGAAGGGCGTTGTTTACGGGTAATGCCCAAGTGGTTGATTTTTAGAGAGTGTGTAAACCAAGCATGCAACGGGGAAATCTCCCCAAATTAAAGTTTTAATTGGTGAATGGTTTTTAGAGTTTCAGCCTTAAGTAGTAAGGATTTTAGGATTTCGCTGAATTACCAATTCAACCAATCTCCAGGTTTTGAGAGAATACAAGTTTTCTTCTAAGCCCAACAAACCCTTCTTCAATGTCAGTTGGTTAATGCATGCTAAAATGCAATGGGCTTCCCTAGATGGAGATTTCTATGTGTGGATGCACGAGTCAATTTTAGATTAGTGTGAAAGGGAGCCAAAGTACTTCAATTCAAGTGCTCCCAATCACCAGAATGATGTTCCACACACAAGGCTCAACCATAAGATAAAGAAAATCAAATTGTTGGGGTTGAAGTATTTTGGATCGAATCTTAGGCACATGAAAAGTTGTGGTGGGTTTGGAATCAACTAAATTCCAAGTCTCCCCACCAAAAAGTTGATCCCAAATTGCAAATAAATGAGGCAAAGAGGGATGGCAATCAATCTATTCATTTTTGCCTCAAAGAATACTTCACACGGTGAAAGATTCAAGAATCAAGATTCTTGGATCTTCGTTATGCGAAGTTTGGCAAACAATCAAACAAGTAATTTTTAAGCCACTTGCCCCAAGAGATCCCAAGAAGTGTTTTTTCTTTTAGTTTTTCTTTTATTAAGGTGACAACTTGACCTAGGTTGCTAAGAAAGAGAGACCTACCTGTTCAGTAATGTGGGTGAAGCTCCAGAGCGGTGTCGACGACTTCACGCTCTCGTTCCCGCCTTGGATCTACCTACGTCTCCGACTTCTTCTGCCTACCTTCTCCTTGCAACTGGTTCACCTACACGCCAACAAACAGAAACACTCGTGAAGAGAATGGTGTGGGAAGAGAAAAATTAAAGGAATGGAGTAGAAACTTACCTGAATGCGCACTTCCCCAGCAACAACGCCAGAAAAAGTGTGGTCGGGCTTGGATAGGTTGTGTTAATATGGTGATTTAATCATTGAAATGAGTATAGTGGTTAACCAAAATCAAGCCTAACCATCTTTTTACAATTTTTTTTTTTACCTGGCCTACTTGATTTTAGCTTGGTCACTTTTAGGCCCAGGGTCGAACTCAGGGAAGCGAGATTAGAGGTGAATATGTTTCTACGCCTGTCCTACAACGAATCTCTTCCATTCGCTTATTATGTTTTTGGTGTTTTTCTATTTAAGATTTTTTTCTGATAATTTTTGTCCTTGAGGTATACCCTCAATATCAGGTTCTTGGCTTTGAGCCAAATTAAGGTTCCAAAACTAGTTTTGCTATTCGCAAGACTGAGTACCTGCAAGTCAAGGATTATCTTTTCTCTTTTATATATTTTTTTATCTTTTTGATAGCAGGAAGGAGAAATAGAAATAAGATAAATATAGTATGTATATATATATAGATATATATATATTATATATATATAGGGGTGGGGATGGAGGTGGAAATGGCGTGTAGCACGGTGTCGGGTTCATCTTCGTCTAGGAAGATGGAACCAACAGGACGAAGTGCCGCATGGAGTGTAGGATGGATGGGTGGAAGATGTGTGTGGAGACGCTTTCTGTATTCGTGTATCAAGGAATATCAGCAACTGGTGTAGATATTCCCGCGATACAACGTGTGGTAGGTGATATGAAAATATATATTTATTTGTATATATATAGATATGGTTATAATTATATAGGTGTATATGTAGTTATATATATATATATATATGCATATGTATATAAAGGTATGTAAATATATATAGATAGATGTATGTGTGTGTATATATATATATATATATATATATATATATATGTATTTATAATTAGATAGATCTGTATGTATATATAACTATATAGATGTAGATATATATATGTATATATATATATACTAATATATGTATATAGATATATGTAGATAGATATATATATATATGTGTGTGTATTTATATCTATAGATATATATGAATATATGTATGTATATATATGTATATATATGTGTTTAAATATATATATAAATATATAGATATATATATGTATATATATGTATGTATATATAGATATATAAATATATATATAGATAGATGTATGTATATATATATATATTTATATATTTATAACTAGATATATATGTATGTATGTATATATATAACTATATAGATATATATATATATATAGTAATATATGTATATAGTTATATATATGTATATATGTATGTAGATATATTAGTATAAGTATCTATGTATATATATATATATATATATATGTATTTATAGGTATAGATATATATGTATATATGTATGTATATTTGTATATATATATATATATGTACAAATATATGTGTATATATACTTATACTTAGTTGTATGGGTAATAATATATGTATAGATATATGTATATAAATATATATATATATATATATATAAGTATATAATCGTGTACAAGTGAGTGAGTGAATGTACACGTGAGTGTGTACAAGTGTGGTGTGTGTGTGCGTGAGGTGTGTGTCAGTGAGAGAGAGAGCGTCTGCTAGTTAAGTCGTCCAGAAGCTTCAGCCGACGTCTGGTGGTGCGCGTAGGAGCTTGCCCGCGCAGGCGTAGGTGCGCGCAACCGCAGGTGCACGAAGATGCGCGCGCACGCTTGCGGGAGTGGGCGTGAGGCGAGGACTGCAGCGAAGCACGCTACGGACCATAGCGTACCACTCTGCAAGCTGGAGTGACACGGACGAAGATGCAGATGCTGGGAGAGACACGGGCGCAGGCGCTAGAGCGAGCGCGGGGAGAGAACGTGCGGTGACCGGATAAGTGAGAAACTTTCAGGTCACCGCATTGTAGCTACAGGGTCGTGCTCTCTAGTGTGAACAGTAGCTACAGTGCGTGCTCGGCGTGGGCGGTCGGCTGCAAGCACTATGGAGCGGGCTGGCACGCTCACGGAAGGAGCTGCGCTAGCTACTGGCGTGCGCTGAGGGGCTTGAGCATGCATGGGGTGGCCTGTGCCTTGCTGCTGCTGCGGTTAAGCTTCAAAGCTCGACTCTGTGGCAATGGCGGAAAGGGCTGGAACGACGAAATCAGAGAGGTGAACCGCCACACCCACCGACTCTTTTATGAGCTGGGTGGTGGTGGGACTCACAGTGTTGGTTGTCGACCACTGTGAGCTGCTCCTGCCCGCAACGTGTCTCTTCACTAGGAAGAGGGGCAGCGTATGGAGGGGAGAGGGGAGGAGATGGCCTAGAGAGGGAAGGCTGCTGTGTGTGTTGTGTGGACCAGGCCCCCTGCGCAAGGAAGCGAGGAGGCTTTTTAAAGAGGATGGAGGCAAGCACAGCCATGCCCTGGGCTGTGCATGGCTGTGCATGTGGCTAGCAGGGCATGCTGTGCAGAGAGTGGCGCGAAGAAGAAGCAGCCATGCCCTGTAGCCGCACGGAGAAATTCAAAGCCAAATAAAAATAAAATAAATATGGTGAATTTACGAGGCAGCACTTGAGGAATACGTTAATTTCAAGGCCATTTTATTCACTCTCCTCCCCTCTCAAATAGATGCATGCATGCGTTTATTTTTACAAATGCGACTATGGCTACCTAATATGCACTGGCAATGCTAGGAAATAGCATAAGATGGCACAATTGTTGGCGTATTTTTTGTTGTGCAATCAACGCACATCGCATGCCTTGTAGAGCGCCCATGCGCTGGCGTGTGCTAGCTACTTCTACGCGCAGCTGCGCTACCGCTTGCACACACGCACGCATACGTGCCTTGATGCTGCGTCACTCCTCAAGTCTTCAATTGAGGGGGCAGCGAGTTTTGAACCCGCACCCTCTCTATGATAGCAGTCTTCACAACCAATGTGCTACAGCCAGGAAGTGTTGTGATGATGACTTAAGGGCGCACATGGAGATGGATCCTCAGTAGTTGGATCTTGCCCTTAAGTCATCTTCATAATACGTCTTGGCTACAGTATGTTGGTTGTGAAGGCTACTCTCAAAGAGAGGGCACGGGTTCGAAACCTGCTGCCCCCTCAATTGAAGACTTGAGATGCGACGCAGCATGAAGACACGTGCATGTGCGAGAGCGCAAGCGGAAGTGCAGCTGCGCATAGCAGTAGCCAGCGCATGCGCGCTCAAAGCATTAGTGGAGCATGAGCAGCAGGTGGATCTTCAACAACGAGGGCCTTTAGTGACACTTGTAGCATTCACTAAATGGCATGTGCAGTGTGTGCGCCAACCAAGGCAATGAAGAGGCACGGATCTTTTGGCGACAGCTTGAGTGGCCTTTAGCGATGATTGTAGTTGTCGCTGAATGTTTATGCGCGGGATGCCTCTCCTCCCATCACTATACAAACACCCCTACACCCCCCATTCCTCTTCATCTCTACCTACTCTACTCCCACCTACTCCCAAGCTCTAGCAAGCCTACCAATGCTCTGTTAGAGCTTGCTCTCAAGCTCTCAAGGCGCCTATTAGTGTAACGAAACTCTACCCCACCAATTACTCCTCCATCTTCCCAACTCCATTCATAGGTCTCCTTGGAGCCATCCTCCCATCTCCATTCTAGTAGCAGATCATCTCTACCTTCTCACCTCCATTCTGGAGCCACGCTGAAGCTTTCCTCTACTCGACATCCTCCCGCTTCTCACGTCCATCGTCCTGCTTCCCAAGTCCTTCGTCCAAGCTTCCGCCAGGCACCGTCGTCTCACCGAACAACCACTTTGGGAGATTTCTTCTCACCTACTTTCTGTTTTACGCTTTCATTCTTTATTGTAATTGACATTCAAGCAATAAATCACATTTGATTCCATCTCTCTCTTGTGATTGATTGTCATTTTATTTCAAAAACAAAAAAAAATAACGAAACCCTAAAACACCAAAAGGAAACAAATTGAAGCGCGGTTTTCATACAAAGTAAACGCCACCTCCTTGTGTTCGACCTAGGACTCCCTTAGAATTTTGGCATAAATTGTATTTGATTACGAGTTTTGCAACTACGATGACGGGTTACTCGTAACCCCAATTTCAAACACGTAAAATTCATGTGATCATTTTGGCATCATTGCCAAGGAGGCAATGGAATTTACTTTATTGTTTTCTGCACTTCTTTGCATTTGCATAGCACTAACCCCACTTATCTCTGATCTATTGCCTTGCAGGTACCCTAGCATGGAGATCCAAGTATAGTAGATCAGTGTAAAGTGCAGGTGGAGTACTTTGTAAGTGTTCCCCAACATCCCCCCTACTAGTTTCATTTTGCCACACCCATAACCAAGACTTAATCTACTTAGGTGTTTGCATAAACCCTAGGATAGACTTTGTGTGTCTTGTTTGCCACCTCCACTCATCTCACCCCCGCATATATAAAAAAAAAAGAAGAAAAAAATATACTCTTCTCTTATTGGATTTTCTGAAAGCTACACACTTAACACCCATAACTTCTCACCCTAAGGCGCACAATCACATCGATTCTACCACTTAACCAAGATCTGACCTGTGGACCTAGTACACCTAACTCAACACACAAACAAGTGAGTAGAAATCTAATTAGGTTAAGACTTTTTGTGTGCCTTAATCAAGTGGTGCAATAGGCCGATTGCTTGAACTGTTTGGGCTGCACCACTCAATCTAAAATTGATCCATCAAGTAGCTTGCCATTTAGGGTTGATTCTCACGGCTGAACCAGGCACTCCACATTATTTTTTACTTTTAAAGGAACATATCATCACCCGTGTTTTCAAAACTTGGAGTGTTCTACTAAATCTTGATTGAACCAACCTAAGAATTAAACTCTAAAAGCTACTAAACAAGGTTAAACCCTAAATAACATTGTTTGCAAACCCTGGTTGTGCACGCACACACATTTGAATCAATCATTAAGGGCACAACCCATCTAAAGGGCCCAACACATTCTAAGAGCACAATCATCCCAAGCCTAATTAAAACTGAGTAGACATTGGCCTTAAGGATTGATTTGCTCTTCGGGGCTCAAACTGAGATTTTTATCGATTAATCTGCTTCTGCTGGTCCATCTGATGTCTAGCTAGGGGAGTAGCATCAAATGACCACAGCTGGGGGGTACACTAGGAATCGAAGAAGCAATCCAAAGGAAGAACCTTCTCCCCAGTCCCTCCTAACTGGTTGGATTGACTGGATAAAAGTAGACCAAATCGTTTATAATCTCAAGATGGGTCATGGGAATCTGTAGGTCTTTAGGCTAACCCACCTAAGGATAGGGTTGATTGCTTACATTGCAGGGCTCCTTTCTCTCTTCTGATTTCCCTCCTCCACTATGTATGCTTCCACATCTTTCACATATTTCCAATCCTATCCTCCTACCACCACTAATCCCAAAGATGGTTACTATTCCAACTTGACTTGTAATTACCCATCCACTAGCCAGGATGACTTTGATTGGGGATATGAATACGGACCTCAGTGTCCAGGGCCTAACCCTGGATAACAAGACTATGATTACTATCCTTCCTAGAGCTACAATGATTATAGATCTTTATCCTTTGATCACCAAACCAACCCGAACTACAATCAGGAAGGATATAATAATTATAACACCTACCCTCCCCAATATTCCACTGAATATAGGTCACCACCATCCTTTAAACAACCTGAAATGACCTACTATCAGGGAGGGACCCTAAAACCTCGATATCTTGACTCCCCTAGATCTAACTCAAACCTACCCAAACCTAAACTGAACCATTCTATTTAGGTGAACCAGATCTAGGATAGGGTGTTGGCTAATTTGAGGAACACTATACAATCTATAGAAGCTCAGCCAATACCATGCACTGAAGCATTGAAGCCTATGATCAAAATGATTGATGAACTTAATAGTTCTCTGTTGGATTTGCTCCAAAGTGTTATGGATAGGGACTTGGGTGAGTTTCTTCATGGGAAATTATCGAGGATGTGAATGAAAATTATGATTGCCTTAGTCAAATCTTGGGATGATTCTCAAGATGAACCCTCTTCAGGAGAGCTAATGTCTGAACCCGCTCAGGTGCCTGTTGGGGGTAATACATATTCTGAGACTGGAGATGGCCAGATTGGTCTAGAGCAACCATTTGAGGATGAATCGATTGATTCTCCTGAGATCCCCAAGTCAGAAAATGAAGAAAATTATGTCTCCTTGGATCATGAAATGATATATGATCTTGAGACATTTATAAATGAGGATCATAGATTCTTTGATTATGAGGATAAGGAATCTCTTAGTGAAGTCTCACTTGAGCTTAAGGAAAATGATTTTAGTGAGACAAACGGGCTTGAGGAATCTGATAAATCATTTGATAGCCCGACTATTGAAGATTCTTATTCGGTTGGGGTTAACTTGGAGGATCCGAATCTTGATGATTCAATCAGTGACCCCATTCCTCATCTGCACCCCAAAGAGCTAACTTCTGAGATCATTGTGCCCAAGTCAATCTTGATTCAGCCACGATTTCTAGACTTGAGTAAATCATATGGGGTGAATGACATGCTAGAGGTCCTAGAGCCCGAACAATTGATGTTGGAGGATGGGAATTTGGAAGTGAGGATCTGGGAAGTTAACTTCAGAGAAAGTAGGAGTTTGGATTTAAGGTTTCCTATTGACCTAAAACCACCTACTTTTTATTGATAAGTCAGTTTTCACTTTTGAATAATGTATTAAGATGATTTGCTGTTGTAGGATCAAGGTGGTGGAAAACTACTTAACAAAATAATTAAAATTAAAATTAAACCACTCACAAAAGAGTAGGTCTTGTCCACAGGGAGGCAATGATGTAATAAAATCACAAAATTTTTCTCATATTCCTTGAATCAAGTGTGAAATCCAGAGTCAAATCTGACATGAAATGCGACTAAAAGAAATACACAATAACTTGAAAATGTAAGGGTATGTGTGCAATTTTTCCTCACTAAAGTATTCAATAAATATATGATGAATCTATGTAATTTCCAATTGACATGCATTAGAGAGAATTCATGTACATCTTAATCCAAAACCAATGTCAAAAGATGTGAGTAACAAAAGCCACGTAATTATAAGAGAGCATGAGTATGAAGTCGCAATTTCACCATAATAAAATAATCATAAATCAAAATTCATTTTCGTGGAAATGGCATGAAATATAATTATTAATTCCACCATTAATAGAGGATTCTACCCCTCTCCTCCTCGAGCATGGGAGAGAGGATTGTTCGAAGAACTCTTCTGGACGTAGATTGGCCGGAGCGAGGGCTCTGCAACGATGGCGGTGGCAAGTTGCGAGACGGCCGAAGCCGTCCTGCCGGAGGAAAGAAGTGGCAGTGGTGGAGGCTACTGCTGGCCGCACGTGCTGCAGGCGCAAGGAGGGCAGCATGCGAGCACTACTGGCATTGCAGGCACGCTCGGGGCGTGGGCACGTGGAGCAGTGGCGCTCTACGGGCACAAAGGCAAGTGCGGTGGGTTCTGTTGGTGCCGAATGCAGGTTGGCAGGGAGGCGCTGGAGTGTTCTGAAGCAGACGTGGTGAAGGTGAAGGGGCGTGGGTGCATGAGGTGAAGGCATTGCTGGAGGGGGCTCTACAGGCTGCATGCGGTGCGCGGGCGTGGGAACTGGAGCGCGAGCTGCTGGTGCGCAGACGTGAAGGCATGTGGAGGTGAAGGCGTGGGGACAGCAACGGGGTGAAGTTGAAAGGGCATGGAGATTCTGGTGAAGGTGCGCAGGCTTGGGTGTTGGAGTGTGGGCTTCTAGCACGTTAGCGAGGGGGTGCAGGTGCCGGTGAGTGGGTTGGAGCCATTGGTGAAGGCACGCGGTGGGCAAATGGCACGCGGTGTTTGTGTGTGCACTGGAGGTGGATGCACTGGAGGTGGGGCGCGCAAAGGCTGGGGTGGGTTGCTGGCTGAGGTGAGGAGTAGTTGCAAAGACTCTTGGCAGTGTGGGCTATCACCCCACAAACGCACGGTGGTGGAGTTGTACTGCCGCAGTGGGATGCTGATGGTATGGAATGGAAGGGGAGCAAGGTCCTCTAAGCACAGTGAGGAACAAAGGGGTGGTGGCCTGGCTTTGAATGGCTACCCCTCCTCTTTTGTATCCACGGCTACAAAGATTTGAATTTCAAAACACCGTAGAATCAATGTGATGCGCAGGAGGAAGAGGCGGAGACAGAGGAGTTACCTGCAAAAGAGAAGAAGAATAAAATAATAAAATAATTAGGGTTATTTATACATAACTCCTTAACTTCTTTGTAAATTAGAATAGTGCACCTAATTAATTAACTAATTAAATGTATGCAATCCTAGATTAATTCTAAATGCATGAATTATGTACTTAAGCTAAAAATATGAATTAATTTATTTACATCCTCATGTATGCTATCTAAATGTTAAAATTAACTTAATGTCTAGACATTTAGATACTTTAATAGCCCACAAATATGGGCTAATCAAATACCCCATGCCTCGTTTTTGCTAGTCCTTAGCAAATCCAAGCAAAACCTAGCACTCCAAGTAAACTAGCCAACCCAATCGGTCTTCCTTTAGAAACTCATTAAGTTCAAACTTTAGACCTAAGGTTCCCAAGTAGTTGCTAAGTTACAGACTAGGTCGGCTAAAGATGAGTTGCAGGCACAAGTTTCCCTGATTTCTGACTCTACCCTAAGCTTTGTTGATCCCTGAGATTAAAGCATCCGTGCATGTGCATTGGTCTGAGTTATTTGAGGTTGGTATGACTGCCAACCTAGAAAGGAAAAAGGATTTATATATATATATATATATTTTTGTTTGATTCCTCTAAGTCTAACCACAGATCAGCTATCAACACGGTCTGTGTCAGATTCATTGTTCCTATCACCGTACCTCAAAGGGTGCCTGGCTTTCGATGCTTCGAGATAGCACCGCCCATAGAGACCCCAAAAACTCCTGGCAATCGACAATTCGAGATAGTATCGCCCATGGATTTCTTAAGTGAATCCAGGCATGTGGCAATCAGCACTTCTACATAGGGTTGCCCATGGTACCTGAACCGCACAATGCGCTTACATGCCCCCAGTAGGATAGATATCCTAAGAGACAAGCATTGAGGAGGTAATATGTTATCATCACATCCTCAAAGTGAATATATACTCCACCTCTCCTGCGGTAGGAACTCTTCGGATCAAATTGTGTTTTCAAGCCTCTCCTAAGTCAAAACTAAGAGAACCAAATTTCTTTTACGAAAGGAATTAAGGTGATCACTTACACAAGACCAAGTGTGTGAAATTTAGACGCTTGGGTTACAAAGACCCGTAAACCAAAAGGTAGAACAAGACTCCAGGTACTACCCCATCTTTTAACTCAATCCCTAGCTTTCCTTCCTCAACCTCTTGAGTAATGGTCTACAACTTAACTCCTACTTAAGTTTTTAAGTCCACAAAAGACCCTAAAGGTCTAAAGCTAGTAGCTCATTTAGCTTCTAAAGTTCAACCCTAGAATCAACTTAGTCTCACCTAGAGTTCTGATTTGCTTAAGAATGCAGGGCCTAGCCAGTTATGCTCAAATCCTTTTTCTTTTTTTTAATATATTTTTATTTTTTTTTTAAATGCAATAGGCATGAATGAAAGAAAAATGTAGACATGCTATAAACAAATGCCTCAAGTCCTCTCCCCCATGCCTAGTTCAAACAATGTCCTCATTGAAAACAAAAATAGTTAACGGAAGATATTACTTGAGGCTGAGAATGGTAGGAGCTAAGGCTCCTCAAGAGTGACTTCGTCAACTAGATGGCCATCCAAGGTAATGTATGGTTTTAACCATTGACCATTGACGATAAAGGGGGTTGCTGAAGAGGAAGGGCTTTTAATCCCCACTACTCCATGTAGAAACACTTTAGTGATTATGTAAGGCCCATCCCAGTGAGATTTTAACTTCCCAAGAAAAAGCTTAAGTCTGGAATTGAAAAGCCAGACTTGTTGGTTGGGCTCATAGGTCTTTCGAAGTATACACTTATCATGCAAGACCTTAGTTCTTTCTTTATAAGCTTGAGAGGTGTCATAAGCATCATTCCTCAGCTCCTCAAGCTCACTTAATTCCAAAAGTTGTGCCTTACCTGCCTTCTCTAAATTCATGTTAACACTTTGAATAGCCCAAAGTGCCCTATGTTCCAACTCAACGGGTAAATGGCACACTTTCTCATACACAATCCGAAAGGGAGAAGTACCCAAAAGGGTCTTATAGGCCATTCGATACACCCACAAAGCATCATCGAGCTTTTGGGATCAGTCTTTCCTATCAGGTCTAATGGTATTTTCTAAAATATTTTTTATCTCCCTATTTGACACTTCAACCTGGCCACTCATCTGAGGATGGTAAGGGGTAGCGACCTTGTGAGTCACTCCCAGACTCCTGATTAGCCGATTGAAGTGGTGGTTTCAGAAATGAGGTCCCCCATCACCTATAATGGCCTTGGGGCAGCCAAAACGAGATATGATATTGGCCTTCACAAATTTCAAAACCACAGAGTGGTCATTTGTGCGCATAGGAATGGCCTCTATCCATTTAGAGCATAATCAACTGCCACCAAGATATATTCATAACCATGGGATAAATGGAAGGGACCCATAAAGTCAATTCCCCACACATAAAAAATTTCAACAAATTGAATAGGGTGTTGAAGCATTTCATTCCTCTTCCCAATCATTCCAGCCCATTGACATCTAATACAGGCTTTAACAAAATTACGAGAATCCTTAAATAACGAAGGCCACCAAAAATCAAATTGGAGAACCTTAAAAGTAGTTTTCTTAGCACCAAAGTATCCTCCACAATGAAGTTCATTGCAAAAACTCAGCATACTTTGTTGTTCCTCTTCAGGTACACAACGTCTCAATACTTGGTCTTGTCTAATTCTAAATAATTCAGGCTCTTCCCAATGAAAATATCTTGCTTGGGAAATAATCTCTTTCTTTTCTGCTCATCCCAAGAGCTAGAAGTTTCTCTAGTGGCCAAGTAATTTATAGTATCAGCATACCAAGGTAAAGTTGGTGTTACCACCATCAAGGTTTCATTGGGAAATGTCTCGCGGATGTCTCTGGAAAGAGAGTCATTAAGTGGAAGGCGAGATAGGTGGTCAGCCACAACATTTGCTACTCCTTTCTTTTCACGTATCTCCAAGTTAAATTCTTGAAGGAGTAGGATCCACCTAATCAAACGTGGCTTAGAATCTTTCTTAGCAATGAGATGTTTCACTACCGTATGATCAGTGAAAATAACCACCTTTGACCCATGAAGATAAAACCTAAACTTCTCCAGAGCAAAAACTATAGCAAGTAATTCCTTTTCAATGACGGTGTAGTTTTGCTAAGGTTCGGTTAAATTCTTGGTGTCATAATGCAGCACATGAGGTCTTCCCTCAACCCTTTGTCCAAGGATTGCTCCCACTGCATAATTCGAAGCATCACACATCAGCTCAAATGGTAGTGTCCAATCAGGAGCTTAGAGAATCGGTGCAGAGATCGAGGCCTCCTTCAGAGTTTAAAAGGCCTCGGCACACTTTAAATCAAAATTGAAAGAAGATTCCTTCACCAACAAGTCACAAAGTGGCCTAGAAATTTTACTAAAATTTTTAATAAAGTGCTTATAAAAGTCGGCATGGCCCAGAAAGGATCTAATCTGTTTGACATTCGTGGGCAATGGGATTTTGGAGATAGAATCAATCTTGGCTTTATCCATTTCCAAACCTCGCTCAGACACAACATGCCCAAGTACAATTCCTTTCTATACCATGAAATGACTTCTCTCCCAGCTGAGGACTAAACCAGTCTCCTTACATCGCTTCAACACATTCTCTAGCTGTAGGAGATACTGGTCGAAAGATGAGCCATAAATGGAGAAGTCATCCATAAACACTTCAACACACACGTCAATCATGTCCGAAAAAATAGACATCATACACCGCTGGAAGGTTGTAGGGGCATTACATAATCCAAACGGCACATGCCTGAATGCAAAAGTACTGTAAGGATTGGTGAATGTCGTCTTCTCCTGGTCATCAAGGAAGACTGCAACCTAGTTGTACCCAGAATATCCATCGAGAAAGCAATAGTACTTAGTCCCTGCCAATTTCTTAAGAACTTGATTAACAAAAGGCAAGGGAAAGTGATCCTTCTGGGTAGCGGTGTTCAGTCTACAGTAATCAATGCTGACCCTCCATCCAGTTGAGGGTCTAGTGACAACTTGTTCACCTTGGTCGTTGAATTCCACAATAAAGCCTGCCTTCTTTGGCACCACATGAATAGGACTTACCCATTTACTATCTGCAATGGGATATATGATCCCAGCATCCAACCACTTCAAGATTTCCTTTTTAACTACCTCCCTCATATTAGGGTTTAGACATCTCTACATGTCCCTAAATGGCTTGATGGAATCATCAGTATAAATGTGGTGCATGCAGAGTGTAGAGTCCATACCCTTAATATCAGCAATGCTCCAAGCAATAGCTTCCTTGTGCCTAGACAAGCATTCAATCAGGGCTCCCTCCTGTGCCTCAGATAGCACAACTGAAATCATAACGGGGAGCATATCATTGGCAACTAGGAAGACGTACTTGAGAGTGTCAGGGAGGGGTTTCAACTCAAGGTCAGGGGCTTGTATGGTTGAGAGTTTCATAATAGATGTCCCCATCTCAGGTAGCAGATCTATCTTGGGTAGGGATGATGGGGAAAAAGACTCAATAGAAACACCCAGCAACTCCTCAAGTTCTATTATATCCCCTTCACATTCCTCCAAGAAATGGGAATGCTCATTTAGAATGACATGCTGAAGGGGGTCATCACATAACATTGCAGGGGTTGCCTCTTCAATCAGGTCATCTATCACCTCAACTTGAGAACAATCCTCAAGTCCAGCTTGTTTATAAGCATCAAACACATTAAGCTAGATTTTCCTGTTCCTAAAGCCCATTTTCAATGCCCCAATATTGCAATTGATTGAAGCATGAGAAGTTGCAAGGAAGGGGTGGCCCAAAATGATGGAGGGTTTGGTTGGCTTGTTGGCAGGGTCAATGTCCAAAACTAAGAAGTCAACGGGAAAGAAGAAATCCTCCACTCTTACGAGGACATCTTCCAAAATTTCCCGTGGTGTCTTAAGTGATCGATCTGCAACTTGGAGGATTACATGGCTAGGCTTCAGATTGCCTCCCCCAAGTTGTTCATACATGTAGCTCGAAAGGATGTTCACCCCCGCACCCAGATCAAGTAAAGCCTCTTCAAACTGTAAGTCATCAATAACCACTGAGATGTACGGGGCTCCTGGGTCCTTAAGTTTCGGGGCTGTGCCATGTTGAGCAATTGAGCTAACAGAATCAGGCAGGACAATTTTTGATTGGACCTGTTTCCTAGATTGCCACTTTTTTGTGCACAGGTCCTTTAAGAAGCAGGCATAAGACGGAATCTGCCTGATAGCTTCAAGCAAAGGCAGGTTAATCTGCACTTGCTTGAAAGTTTCCATGATCTCATCCATTTTATCTTTGGCTCCAGATGAGCCAGCAAAAGTCGGCCCAAAGGTGGATAAGCGCTCTAGAAAGGGCACTCTCGATCTCTGGGTGGAAGGGTTGTCATGTCAAGTAAGGGGTGGAACGGGGGCAACTTCTTCCGGTGGGGCGATTTCAAGCGGACAAGATTTGGGCAAGTCTTTTCCGGTGGGGGTGAAAATCGAGGTGGATGGTTTTTTAGTGGGTGAGACTATAGGAGCATCGAGTTTGGAAATTTCTTTCCCACTCCTTAGAATAGTCACTGCCTGAGCATGCTCCCTAAAGACAATCCCTTTTCCTTTAGGATTCTCCTCAGCAACACTAGGGAGCTTCCTAGTTTCCCTCTTTCTAATGGCCTCAACAAGGTGTCCTATTTGTGATTTCATCTCATGTATAGCCTTGTCATGAGTTTGGATGATGTCACTTTGACTTTCTTGCATAGTTTTCAACATTGCCTTCAATTCATCCATCTCAGAGGTGTTAGGTTGGGCAAAGGTCTGAGGTTGGTTCATTTGATGGTTTTGAAAGGATTATGGTTTATAATTCCCTGAATTTGAGACATTTCCTTTTCTCCATGAAAAGTTTGGGTGGTTCCTCCATCCCTCATTATAAGTGTTGGAAAAAGGGTCATTACGAGGTCTAGGATGGAACCCTTGAGCGGCACTCAGATCTGCTTGTACAAGCTCAGGGAATTGGGAGTCCAAGTGGCAATCCATAGTGGCGTGTGTATTGCCTTGGCAAATTGAGCATTCAAAAGCTTGGGGTGTGAAGGTGTTAGATATGAATGGACTCAGGTTCGACATAAGCCTTTCCATGTTTTGATTCAATAATTGAATTTGATAGGCTAAATTCTAGGTGTCCCTTGCCTCGTTCACCTCCAACTTTCTTCGCATGAGAGTGGGTTTTCTATCCATGTAGGCAGAATTCAAGTGAATAGAATTCTCACTCAAAGTATCAAAAAGGTTCCAAGCTTCATCCTCAGTCTTAGATAGAAAGGTTCCTACACAGGTACCATCCACAGTTTGCCTATGCGAATCAGTAATTCCGGTGTAGAACCTTTCGACCAGTTGCCACTTAGGCACTTGGTGATGTGGGCAAAGTCTCAACAAATCATTAAAGCGCTCCCATGCATCATGGAAAGCTTCCCCATCCTTTTGAACAAAACTCATAATTTCCCTCCTAAAGTGATTGGTTTTGCTCATGGGGAAGTACTTCTTCAAAAACTCCTTCAGGGCATCCCAAGTGTTAATATCATCAAGGGTGTGATACCAATGCTTGGCTTTGTCCTTAAGGGAGAAGGGAAAGAGGGTTCGCATTTGAGCGTCATTAGTAATGCCCTGCAACTTCACTGTGGAACAGATCTTGGTGACTTCCTCTATATGCCTGTAAGGGTCTTCCTTAGCAGTACCATAAAAGGAGGGCAGCAAGAATATGGTACTGCTTTTGATCTCATAAGGATTGTCCCCTCCAGGTCTACATAGTGCAGGGCCAATTTGATTAGTTGGAATGAAATATTCCTTAAGGCTCTTTTGACCAGCCATTTCTACCCTTGGAAGGTTTCTTCTTAAAATTCTTTCAGGTTCCGGATCAAACACAAGTTGTCTCCTAAGAGAACGCCTACCAAGCATGCACTACAAACATAATTGAAAAGGACTTGTTCGATCTTTACAAGTTTAGGCTTTTGAATTTAGTTCAAATTGTTGGTGACAAAGCAAGTTGCCCAATCAATTATGCACCTATTGTCAACCTTCGAAATGCCCAAGAAGACCTAGTTCGAGCTTAGGTGTTCTTCCCTAAATCTCAAATGGTAGAGCAAATCCAAAGATGGAAGATTGAGGGATGCAAGTAGAACTAAGCCTTCTTTTGAAGCTGTGCTTTCGCGGTGCTTCTCAACTACCCCTAAAAATTCGTGATAGGGTATCCCCTTCTTTGGATTTACAAACCTTTGATCTTAAGTTCCGAGCACTTCAGAATTCAATGGTAGGAGGGCTCTTATCCTAGTAGTTCCAAGACTTAGGAGTGTCTAAATGCGTGTTGTGGTGCAAGAGATATAAGTGTGCATACACCATAAAAAGATTTTGAATTTGGAATTGCATGCCATGTTTGAAAATCAAGTCCTTGATTTTTAAATATCCCTCCTTTAATTAGTCCTTTTTCAAGAACATATGTGACCACTTGTTAGATTGCTTCAAAACAAATTATGTGGTCTAAAAATTAATTCAAATGCATTTGCATGACAGGTGGAAATGTGAAGTTAGAAATGCATACCTGATTCCAGCATTCTTCATGCAATTGCAAGACAAGAATTAGATCTAGATGCTGCTCATTCAGTCCAAAATGATTTGACCTAAGGGCAGGAAGCTTCTAGCAGGTAGCTTGTTTTTTTTTTTTTAGTTTTCTTTTAGCTACTTATGCACAAGCAAATTAAAGCTAAATAATCCACAAAATAAATTAAAAACCTAAATCTAAAGGAAAGGGAACAGGCTCCCAAAAATCAGCCCTAATTACTACAAGGGCGAGAAAATAGAAATAAAACTTATGAAATGGAGAATTTCCTATAGAGGCAGGATCCAGGCCTCCTTCGTTTTCCCCGCATGTAAGCGTCGCTCAAGGTCGACGTCTTCTCCTATATGTGCCTGTCACCTCTCTCATTTTCCTCGCTCAAATTTCTCGCACAGAAAAAATAAAAAATGGTTAGATCATTATGCAATGAGAAATAATCAAAAATAAAATCAGGTGAAATTATTGCGTTTGTTGCCTCCCCGCCAACGGCACCATTTGATAAGTAGATTTTTGCTTTTGAATAATGTGTTAAGATGATTTGTCGTTGTAGGATCAAGGTGGTGGAAAACCACTTAACAAAATAATTAAAACTAAAATTAAACCACTCACAGAAGAGCAGGTCATGTCCACAGGGAGGTAATGATGTAATAAAATCATGAAATTTTTCTCGTATTTATTCAATCAAGTGCGAAATCTAGAGTCAAATCTGACATGAAATGAGATGAAAAGAAGATACACAATAACTCGAAAATGTAAGGGTATGTGTGCAATTTATCTTTACTGAAATATTCAATAAATATGTGATGAATCTATGTAATTTCCAATTGACATGCATTAGAGAGAATTTGTGCACATCTTAATCCAAAATCAATGTCAAAAGGTGTGAGTAACAAAAGCAATGCAATTATAAGAAAGCATGAGTATGAAGTAGCAATGTCACCATAATAAAATAATCATAAATCAAAATTCATTTTCGTGGCAATGGTATGAGATGTAATTATTAATTCCACCATTAACAGAGGATTCTACCTCTCTCCTCCTCACGCATGGGAGAGAGGATTGTTCGAAGAACTCTTCGGGATGTAGATTGGCCGGAGTGAGGTCTCCGCAACGATGGTAGTGGCAATTTGTGAGATGGCCGAAGCCGGCCTGTCGGAGGAAAGAAGTGGCGGCGGTGGAGGAGGCTGCTGCTAATTGCGCGTGCTGCAGGCGTAAGGAGGGCAACGCACAGGCATTGCAGGCGCGCGCGAGGCGTGGCCACGTGGAGCAGCGACGCTCTGCAGGTGCAAAGGCACGTGTGGTGGGTTCTGTTGGCACCGGCTGCAGGTTGGCAGGGAGGTGCTAGTGTGTTCTGAAGCAGACATGGTGAAAGCGAAGGGGCGTAGGCACGTGAGGTGAAGGCGCTACTGGAGGGCGCTCTGCAGGCCGCAAGGGGTGCGTGGGCGTAGGTGCTGGAGCGTGGGCTGCTGGCGTGCGGGTGTGAAGGCGTGGGGACTGCAGCGGGGTGAAGTCGATAGGGCATGGAGGCTCTGGTGAAGGCACGCAGGAGTGGGTGCTGGAGCGTGGGCTGTTGGCACGCGAGGGAGGGGGTGCAGGTGCTAGTGTGTGGGATGGAGCCGCTGGTGAAGGTGCGCGGTGGGTAGATGGCCCACGGTGTTCGCGTGTGCACTGGAGGTGGATGCGCTGGAAGTGGGGCTTGCGGAGACTGGCATGGGTTGCTGGCTGAGGTGAGGAGTTGCAGAGACTCTTAGCGGTGTGGGCTGTCACCCCACACGCTCACGGTGGTGGAGTCGTACTGCCGCGATGGGAGGCCAGTGGTATGGACTGGAAGAGGAGTAAGGCCCTCTAAGCACAGTAAGGAACGAAGGGTTGGTGGCTTGGCTTTGAATGGCAACCCCTCCTCTTTTGTAGCCACAGCTACAAAGATTTGAATTTCAAAACACCGTAGAATCAATGTGATGCGTAGGAGGAGGAGGCGAAGATGGAGGAGTTACTTGCAAAGGAGAAGAATAATAAAATAATAAAATAATTAGGGTTATTTATACATAACTCCTTAACTTCTATGTTAATTAAAATAGTGCACCTAATTAATTAAGTAATTAAATGTATGCAACCCTAGATTAATTCTAAATGCATGAATTATGCACTTAAGCTAAAAATATGAATTAATTTATTTACATTCTAATGTATGCTATCTAAATGTTAAAATTAACTTAATGTCTAGACATTTAGATACTTAAATAGCCCACAAATATGGGCAGATCATTTACCAGGACCCTTATGATACCTTTGATGTGCAACTCAAGCTTGGAATAACTAATTATTTTTCTGAGTTGAACGTTAAGTGGGCATCTGAACCTAGTGAACCAGATCTACCTATTGTCCACCATTTTGGTCTTGGGTTGCACACCACAAAACTGTTGGCCCGGCCCATCAAAAACAATAATCTTATGTTCTGGGTGATTTTCATCCAAAACCTTAGAACCACTCGACCCTAGGGCATGGGTCTACATCATAACTTGGTCCACATCTGTGGACATCTTTTGTTAGCGGGTTGGAGGAACAATATTTTTATTTTGACTCTGACTTGCACTTGTGAATTTTTAATTTCTTCTTCGTGTGTATATTATGCCTAGATGAAGGCATGAAATTTATCACGTGTCTATATTCACGTTCTCTAAGGAGCTGATTGGATTTCTCACATGTTCAGGTGATATTTTATTTACTCCGCCCTTTTCATGTCTTTATTTTTGTAATGAGGACATTGCATCATTTAGGCAAGGGGCGTGGAAACCTTATCTTGAAATCATTTTATTAGCTTCGTAGATTTTCTTTTAGTTTCTTCAAAAAAAAATTGAAAATTCAAAAAGATAACAAAAAGAAGAATTAGGAGAAGAGAACTTAGGCATTTGGAAGTTATTAACTTTAGGAAATGATACGATAGGACCTAGACACTTAGACTCTTCAGGTCTTCGGGCATAATTAGCCCAGGTGTCCACTCAAATGTGGACTTAGTCTCGAGTCCCTACCAATTCAAATTCATCTTTAATGTAGTAAATAAATTGGGATGATAAGTACACAACTTATCAACCCGCCCTCTAATTTGAGGGGATTTTAAGCCTAAGCATCAACACACTTTTTTGCATTGACTCACTTTCGGCGGTTTCTTCGGAAATTAGGTAGCTAATGAACTATCTAGGGTGGTATGGCTAGCAAGTTGTCGGTGGTAACAGCTCATTGACTAGTTGTCCAGAGCCTAGTCATATGACCATTTTCATTGTACTGCCTTTAGGTAAATCTTAGATCAGGGAAGCCACCTACTTAAAAAAAAAATAAAGAGAAAAAAGAAAAAAGAAAAAGAAAAAAATAGAAAAAGGAGAAAAAAAAATAAGTAAAACCACACTTTACTGCACGAGTATGGCTAGCAAGTTGTCATGGGTAACAGCCGATTTGTTGGTTGTTCAGAGCCCAGCTCACAAAAATGCACAATGATTCCCAAAACACCTAGGGAAGAAGTGGGGAAGTAGAATAAATCAATGAGATATACACTGGGTTCACCCTTGTGTTGACCCCATAAAAAAAGTAGTAGAGAGAAAGCTACCGTTCGAAAAGATAAACCTCTCGGCAAGGTCACCTAGGGTTGTAGAAACTTGAAGTCCATTTTAATGGCCGCCTAGTTATTCTTTTGCTCTTTTCACTAGATGCTTAGCACTTAGAGTCCTTTTCAAGTCTTGGATAGGTTGGGTAGCCATAAAAAGTTATCTCGGAACTCTCAAACTCCAAAAGTACAAAAGAATTAGAAAACAAGAAAAGCATAAAAAAATGTATCTTCCCTTTTCAAATAAGGCAAGAACTTAGGCGGTCTACATTCTGGTAGACACCTAGGTACTGTTGAGTCTTTGTAGTTTAGGACCTTAGTTGAAATTTTCTATTGTTAATAAACAACTTAGGCCTAAGCAATCGAGTCCTAGTTCTATTTTTATACATAGCATGTAGTTCAATTTTTTTGGGAACTACCAAAAGATAGGCATGGGGGTATGATATAGACACATCTATTTAGGTTAAAATGCCTAACCATACATGTCCACAAGCTTAGATTTGCATTTCATGTTATAAATGTTGCATAGCATGCATCATTCTACATTTAGAGTAGTTGTATATAATTTAAGTTAATTGCATCCTTTTTGTGGTCAGGAGAGTAGAGGTTTTATTTTAGGGCCTCTTATCCATGATTGGACCATACGGATCTGATCAGCATGACGATCGGAGGCTAACGCCTCCAAAATCGTCTAGATTGGACTCCTGTAGCATCATATGAAGTCTGAGGAAGATTAATGGCTAGGAGAGCAATGCAACATCCTTACGGATTTTGGATGGAAAATCTGACCGTACAGATGGATTCAGAGTGACAATCGCAGTCCGGCAACGTGGGAAACATATCGATCTGATCACCCTGGTACCCTCTACAACAAAAAGAAGATAGACAACCTAGATGGCGCCACGTGGTGCCATCCAGGCCACCCAACACTGGCCGACACCCACTCTTCATCAAGGCATGACCCATTCTCAGCCATTGGATCTTGATCCAACAGCTGAGGATCCATCTCCACGTGCGCACTTAACTCATCTTCACAACACTTCTTGGCTATAGCACGTTGGTTGTGAAGGTTGCTCTCAAAGAGAGGGCTCGGGTTCAAAACCCACTGCCCCCTCAATTGAAGACTTGAGGCATGACGCAGCATCTAAGCACACGCACATGCGGGAGCGCAAGTGGCAGCGTAGCTGTGCACAGTAGCAGCCAGCACACGCCAGTGCACGTGTGCTCGACAAGGCATGCAATGCATGCGCCAGCAGAGCATGAGCAGTGGGTAGATCTTCAATGACTCGGGCCTTTAGTGACACTTGCAGCTACCACTAAATGGCTTACGCAGTGCATGCGCCAGCCAAGGCAATGAAGAGGTGCGAATCTTTTGGCAACAGCTTGAGCGGCCTTTAGTGACTCTTGTAGCTGTCGCTGAATGTCTGTGCGCAAGATGCCTCTCCTCCGATCACTATATAAACACCCCTACACCCTCCATTCCTCTTCATCTCTACCTACTCTACTCCCACCTGCTCCCAAGCTCTAGCAAGCCTACCAATGCTCTATTAGAGCTTGCTGTCAAGTTCCCAAGGGACCTATTAGTGTAACGAAACTCTGCCCTACCAAATACTCCTCCATCTTCCCATCCCCATTCATCGGTTGCCTTGGAGCCATCCTCCCACCTCCATTCTGGTAGCAGATCTTCTCCACCTTCTCGCCACCATTCTAGAGCCACGCTGAAGCTTTCCTCTACCTAACATCCTTTTGCTTCTCACCTCCACCATCCTGCTTCCCAACTCCTTATTCCAAGCTTTCGCCAGGTGCTGTCATCTCACCGAACAGCTGCTTCAGGAGATTTCTTCTCGCCCCTTTTCTCTATTACACTTTCATTGTTTATTGTAATTGACATTCAAGCAATAAATGACATTTGATTCCATCTCTCTCTTGTGATTGATTGTCATTTTATTTAAAAAATAAAAAAATAATAACAAAACCCTAAAACACCAAAAAGAAACAAATTGAAGCACACTTTTCACATAAAGTAAACGTTACCTCCCTATGTTCGACCCTGGACTTCCTTGGAGTTTCGGTATTAAATATATTTGATTACGAGTTTTGCAACTACGATGACAGGTTACTCGTAACCCCAATTTCAAACATGGAAAACTCATGAGATCATGTGGGATCACGCGTTCAGCTATGGCATGCATAGATTGTGTCATGTGGTCGCACCTCCGCTCCTTGATCGCTCTTTGACGGCGCAATTGTGCCCATGCCAGCGCTCCTTCAATTTTGCGCAACGCCACTCGAACACGTGTCTCGCGTTTCCATGCAAGCGCATGAGGCAACGTATTACGCATGAGTTCTGTTATAGTTTCCTATTTGTGTCTATTTATCCTTATCCGTTAGATGGATGGCGTAGATGCATCATGGATTGTTGGATTGCCATCCAATGGTTGAGAGTGTTTGAGGATGGTCTTCATAGATGGGTCGATGGTGAGGGGCGGTTGTGATGGTGCCACATGGGGCCATCATGGCCATCCATCTTCTTTTCTTTATATCCGATCAGTTTGATTTTTGTGCCATTGGACTACAATCGTTGATCTGGATCCATCTGTGCAGTTGGATCTTTCATCTAAGGCTTGAATCTTTGTCCTTTGGCTCCATGATCTTTGTTTTTCTATGGTCTGCACATGATGGTCTGGTTGTCTGATCATGACGATTTCGGAAGTGTTGGACTCTCGTCATTATTCTGATCAATTCTGTTCGGTCTGATATGACATCCCCAACTTCGAATCATCTACGATTAAAAATCATCTCTCATTAGTACATAAATGACGATATTATCTTTATGACTAACAAACTAGCCATTGTGCAAATTACGATGCCTATGAATGAATTATTCCTAAGTTATGTTAGGATCTAGCTTAATTCAAGTGATTTAGGTTGCATGATTATTGTGCAATCAGTAGTTGTTATAGTCAACATATCCTTCTTGATCATAGATTGGGTTAGGTTGATCATCTAAGGGTGGAGATCTATAATCATTATAGGTATGAGAAGGATAATAATCATAGTCTTGTTCTTCAGGGTTAAGCCCTGGACACTGAGGACTGGATTCATATCCCCAATCAAAGTTATCCTAGCTAGGAGATGGGTAATCATAAGTCGAGTCGAGATAGTAATCATCTTGAGGATACGTGTTGGTAGGAGGGTAGGGTTGGAAATGTGTGAAAGATGTGGAAGGATACATTGGTGAAGTAAGGAGGAAAATCAGAAGAGAGTAAGGTGCCCTACAGTACAATCAACCAAGCCTGTCCTTATGTGGGTAGCCTAAAGACCTACAGACTCCCAGGACCATCCTAAGATGACAGAAATATTTCGTCTACTTCTATCCAATCAATCCAACCAGTTATAAAAAGGGGCTAGGGAGAAGGTTCTTCCATTGGCTTGCACCTCTGGTTCCCCCCAACCATGGTCATTTGACGCAACTCCACTAGCTAGACATCTGATGGACTAGTACAAGTAGATTAATAGAAAAAAATCTCAATTAGAGTCTCAAAGAGTGAGTTAATCCTTAAGGTCGACGTCTACTTAGTTTTAGTTAGGCTTGGGATGATCATGCTCTTGGAATGTAATGGGCCCTTTAGATGGGTTGGCCCTTAATGATCAGTTAATATGTGTGTGCGTGCACAACCAGGGTTTTCAAACAAGGTTATTTGATGATGTGTCTTTTAGGGTTTAATCTTAGGTGTATTCAATTTGGTTCAATAGAACATTCCAAGTTTTGAAAGCACTGGTGATGATATATTCCTTTAAAAATCAAAATAACGTGAAGTGCTTGGGTCAGCCCTAAAAATCAACCCTAAGTGGCAAGCTACTTGATGAATCACTTTTAATCTGAGTGGTGCAGCCCAAATAGTTCAAGCGATTGGCCTCTTGCACCACTTGTTAAGGCACACAAGAATGTTTGACCTACTCAGATTTCCACTTACTTATGTGTGTTTTGAGTTAAGGGTACTGGATTCACAAGTTAGATTCCAATTAAGTGGTAGAATCAATGCAGAGTGGTGTGCCTTACGTCCAGAGTTGTGGGTGGTTAACATGTGTAACTCTCAGCTTAATCCCACAAGAAGAGAAGAGTAACATTTTTTTGTACTTTTAGTTTATATGGGTGGGTGAGGTGAGGTGAAGTGGCAATCAAACAATCATATCTATCCTAGGGTTTACAAAAGCACCTAGGTTGATTAGAGTTTGAGTTATTAGTGTGGAAAAATGGAATCTAGGGTGGGGGTGGTTGGGGTACACTTACAAAACCTTTTACCCACACTTTACTCTAATCTATTCCGCTTTGGCTCGCCTTGGAAGGGTACCTGCAATCATAGAAAGAAAGGAGCAAAGTGAGCAAAAAGGTTAAGCAAGGTAGGAAAATGCAAGAAAAACCAAAGAGTATTGCCTCCCTGATGCCTCCCCGGTGACGTGTCTTTGTGCGTGTGTGTCAAGAGGTGTCGTTATATTCGCACTTGATACGTCGGTTTTAAAAGAAGTAAACGGAGGTGAGTCCGAGTGTCGGTCTCAGGGAGGCGTGGAAATCGAATTTTTGTTTATCACTTGTTCTCACGGAAAAGGCGGAGTTTTGCTTGCGAAAGATGCGATTTTGAAAAGCGAGAGAGAGATAGAGAGAGAGAGAGTTTAGAGTTAGAAAGCTCTTGGTTCTGATCATTCAACTTGAACAGAAATTAAAATGGCAATTGAATGGAAAATAACTTCATTAAACATGCATTCATAGTTCATAACTTACAACATTAAATACATGCTTCAACAAAAGTAATGGAAAGCTTAGGAGAGAGAGAGAGAGTGGAGAGCGACAAGGCAGCCACGGCGGTGGAGGAGGCTCCGTCAGCGGCTTGTCGTCTCCGGCGATTACAAGAGTGCCTAAAGCTAGCTAAGAGAGGAGTGGAGTAGTTGCAAGGGGGAGTGAATGCCTTGAATGGTGGTTGGAGGGTGTTTAAATAGAGTTAGGGGCTTCCTAAAAGAAGAAGGGGCTTTAGCGACATCCAAAGCGTCGCTAAAATCGCTTCCAAAAGCGTCGGTGTAGCCCTCTCGCCGTGGGTCAGCCTCCCGTCCCGTTCCTTCTCCTCGCACGATCCGTGGCTGCTGAACGAGAGCTGTCCGATCGAAGATCGAACGGCTGAGAGCCTTCCTCGCCCATGCTGAGATCGTGCCTAGGGCGCGCGTGTGCGCGCACGTATCCGCCCGGTGTGCGCGCGCGCGTGGGAGCTCGTGCACTGTGGTCGCGTCGCGTGGCGAGATCCTGGCCGCCCGCTGCTGATCGGACGACCCAATTTCTCCGTGCCCTTCGCCCGCCTTCAAATCCCCCCCGTGCAGCTCGAACACGCGTCGCGTGGATGCGGGCGTGCGTGCTAACCGTTGCGCCATGCCCGTGCTTTTCTCGCGGTGACGGCGTGCGAGCGCGTAGATTTGTCCTTGGTTGGCTGAAGGCGTGCATGTAGTGGGGGCGGGCTGACGTGGCGCAATCTGTGCATTTGATCTCCAGATCAACGGTCAGAACTTCTTGGGCCCATTGTAGGAGCTTCGGATGTCGGATTTGGCCGATCTTGAGTCCGTTGGACTCCGTTCGTCATTCTGAATCCATCCGTGTAGTCCGATTGCTCATCTGAGGCCTGCTTTGACAAATGCTTACACAAATGACCATTAATACAGTTTATAAGCAATCTTGGTACATGATGCATGCAATGCTCCTATTCTATTTATGTTGTGCCTTTTATTCTAAAGATGGGCTATATTCAACATAATTATTACCCCCTTGAGTGGTGTTATCACCCGGCATCGGTGCCAAAATGATGAGGCAGAAGATTCATTATGAAAAGGTTTGAATTTGGAAAGCTCGTCGTCATAGTTTGATTAATGAGAAAATCCATCGATAAGATAATATTTATAACCGAAACTTGAAAGGTGAGTCCCAGGTCTAATACAGGGAGGCAAACATTTGGCTTTATGAAACCTACGTTTCTCTTTTAGTTCTGTCATTTTTATCTTTTATAATTCTCTTTGTATTTTTTTCAAGCAAGAGGTCAGATCGATGAAAACATTATTTAACTAATCTACTTGCAGAATATAAGAGAGAGAGAGAGAGAAAATATCAATATATTAATGAACAATTGTTTCCTACAGCTATGAAAGCGGAAAAACTATAATAGAAAGCAGTAAAGATAGATGGAGATGAGAAGAGTCCCCCTCGATGGTCACTTGGATGACGACTCACTCTGACGGCGCCTTGAAGAAGGTGGTGAGGAATGGGATGAGGGAGAACGATGGCAGAGGAAGGAGGACAGGGCAGGACGTCATCGCTGCGAGGACCTTCTTCCCGAAGGAGGTGACAAGACGATCATGGGATGCTTCATGAACGGGGATGAGAGGTGGGCAAATATTTGATTCTACTTTAGAGCAGCATCCCGAGCTTCGGACACGCTCTCTCTAGAGCCTTGGAGGTGGTGAGGAGAAGAAAGGAATAGATGACAAAAAATTGGAGGGGTAGGGGTCCTTTTATAGTGGAGGAAAGGATCAGTTTCGTATACAGGACATTTAGTGATGGTCATAAACATCGCTAAAGATCTGCCGCAAACATCGCTGAAAACATCCCACACACCTCACTACTGCCTCTTCACTGGCGTGCACTTTGCACGCCCATGTCACGCACCCATGCCTGTTGTTGCAGCACTATGCCTTCGCGTGCCCGCAATGCCCATGCACGTGATGCCTTGTGCTGCCCTGCGCTATGCATGCGTGCCTCCATGCGTGTGCGTGCACCCATGCTGCTATGCACGTGCGTGTGCATGGGCCGTCTGGGTTGTGCCACATGGCGCGATCTAGGCCATCCATCTTCTTTCCTTTGTAGGGGCTGCTACAGAGGTCGGATTGAGTCGATTTTCATGCCGTTGGGTTACGATCGTCGACCTAAATCTATTTGTGCAGTTGAATTTGTCATTTGAAGCTTTCAATTGCATCACCTAGTCCCTTGGCTGTTGATCTTCCTCGGAATGCATATGGTGCTATGGGACTCCGATCAAGGAGATTTCGGTGGTGTTGGACTTGGATAGTTGTCCTAACTAGATACGTACAATCGAATCATTAATTCGAGGCTCCGAATTAAATCTCCTTCTCTCCTGGCCATAAAAGGACGCAATTAACCTAAAATATGCACAAACTACTCTAAATGCAGAATGATGCATGCTATACAATATTTATGGTATGGAATGCATATCTAAGCTTAGAGACATGCATAAATAGGCATTTTAACCTAAATGGATGTGTCTACATCAACTAACTTAAGGAATACCATGCAATCTTTAGAAGCTCAGTCAACAACTTGTACTGAGAAATTGGAGCCTTTGATTGAAATGATTGACAATCTTAACAAGTTTTTGTTGGATTGGCTCCAAGATGTTAAGGATAAGTACTTGGGTGAGTTTTTACTTGAGAAGTTATCGAAATTGAAGATGAGATTTGTAGTTGCTTTAGTTCAATCTTGGGATGATTCCCTGGATGAACTCCCTTCAGGAGAGCCAATGTCAGAACCCACTCAGGCACCTATAGTGGGGATAAGTCTTACAAGATCAGGGATGACCAGGTTGTTCTAGAGCAACCAATTGAGAATGAATTTATTTCCTCACTCGAGATCCCTAAGCTGGGGTACGAGGAAAGGTGTCTCTATTGACCAAAAAGTGATTGATGATTTTGATACATATATTAATGTGAATTTAGAATTCTTTGATTCTGAAGATGAAGAATCATTATGTGAAGTCTCACTTGAGTTTGAGGCACATGGTTTCAGTGAGACAACTAGTCTTGGGGAATTCGATGAATCATTTGATGGCCCTAAAATTGAGGAATTTGATCTTGTTAAGGCTAGCATGATAGATTCAGATCCAGATTTCATGAAGGAATCAATTCATAGCCCCAATCCTCAATCACACCCCAATGAGTTTACTGATGATTCCGATTTTGGGATCACTAAACCCAAGTCAATTCTAATTCGGTCACAAATCTTGGACTTGGGAATTTCAGATGGGGTGATTAATATGCAGGAGATCCTGGAATTTGAAATTCTAAATGTGGAAGATAGGAATTGAGAAATGAAGATTTTGGAAGTCAATTCCAGAGGAAGTAGAAAGCTGAGTCTAAGGGTTCCTATTTGCCTGAAATCACCAACCTTCTACCGGGACCCTTATGATATTTTTGACTCAGAGGATGTCCAACCCAAGAACATATTCATTGATTATCTTTTTGACCTCAATATTTTTTGATTGTTTGGACTTGAGTTGCATGCTCACAAATCGCAGGCCCAACCCCACTTGCATACTAATTTCAAGTTTCAGGTAATTTTTATCTAGAACCTTAGATACACTCGACCATGGGGCATGGGTCAGCATCATAACCTCATCCACATCTGTGGACATCTTCTCCTGGCAGGTCCAAAAATAGATTTATTATCTTGATTCTGACCTGCACCTGTGAATTCTTGATTTCTTCTTTTGTATAGTGTGCCTAGCGGAAGGCACTAAATTCAGCACATATACAATTTGTTTTCATCTCGAAGCTGACTAGATAATCATGTCATTCAAGTACTTTCTACTCTACTCCACTCTGTTTCATGTCTTTTTAATACAATGAGGACATTGCATTAGATAGGCATGGGGGATGGATATTCATCTCTGAATCATCTTGTTAGCTTTGTAGATTCTTTTTATTTTCTCTTTATTTTTGAAAAAAAAATTGAATTAGGAAAAGAGAGCTAGGGCTTTAGAAATTTTCAACTTGAGGAAACAATGCAGTAGGACCTAAACATTTAGACCCCTCAGGTCTTAGGGCTTAATCACCAGGGTGTCCACTAAAATGTGAATTTGTTTATTGAGTCCTCACCAGTCTAAATTCAATTTTTAATTGGTTAAATAAGTTAGGGTGATAAGTACACAACTTGTCAACCCACCCACTGATTTGAGGGGACTTTAAGCCTAAGCATTTACACACTCTTTGCACTGACTCACTTTTTGGCAATTTTAATGGTAATTGGGTAGCTAATGAACCTTCTAGGGTGGTATGGCTAGCAAGTTGTCGGTGGTAACAACTGATCGGCCAGCTGTCCAGAGTCCAGCCACACGATCATTCTCTTCCTACTACCTTTAGGTAAATCTTAGATTAGGGAAGCCACCTCCTTAGAAAAAAAAGAAAAAAGAAATAGAAAAGAAGATAAAGAAATAAACCACACTTCACCGCACAAGTATGGTTGTCAAGTTATTGGTGGTACCAGCTCATCAACCAGTTGTCTAGAACCCAGCTTACAAAAAAATGCACGTTTAATTCCAAACACCTAAGAAGAAGCGGAGAAGTAGAATAAGCCAGGGAGATATACGCCGGGTTCGCCCTTGTGTTGACCCCATAAAATAAAAGTAGGGAGAAAGCTATTGGTCGTATAGATACACCTTTAGGAAGAATTCCTTTTCAAGGTCAGTTAAAGATGTAGAAACCCGAAGTCCTTTATTGATGACCGATTAGTGAGTCTATCACCTATACATAAAAAGATGCTTAGTACTTAGAGTTCTCTTCGAGTCTTGGGTGGGTTAGGTAGCCGTAGAAAGTTGGCTAGAAACCTTAAACTCAAAAATCCAAAAAAATTAGAAAAAGAAGAAAAAGAAAAAGGTCCTTTTGCATTTGAATAAGGCAAGGGCTTGGGCAGTCTACATTTTGGCAGTCACCCAGGCGCTGTTGTGAATCTGTAGTTCAAGTCTGAGTACAAATTTCTTAGTGTTGAAAAGTAACTTTTGCCTAAGAAATCTGATCCTAATTCTTCAATAAATAGCATATAGTTTTTCCTAAGGGACTAGCAAAAGATAGGCATGGAGTTGGGATGAGCACACATCTAATTGACATAAAATACCCATTTATGCATGTTTCTAGTGTCATAGAAGTATTCATCTTTATAAATATTGCATAACATGCATCATTAAGCATTTAGGTCAAATTGTACAAACTGTATAGAAATTTGCTCTTTTTTGTGGCCAGGGTAAGGGCGATATTTAATTGGGGCCTCAGATTGAAGATCCAATTGTACGGATTTGATTAAGGCGACGATTGGAGTTCAACGACCCAAGATCGTTACGATCGGACTTCCGTAGCATCAGATGTAGTCCAAGAAAGATCTGAGATCAAGGGGTCAGGTGGTGCAAATCTGTACTTCAAATGACAAATCCAACCGCACAGATGGGTTTGATTCAGCGATTGCAGCCTAATGGCACAAAAATTAGTCCAATTTGACATTCGTGGCACCACTTACAAGCAAGAGAAGATGGACGTCCAGGATGGCACCACGTGGTGCCATCCTAGCCACCCAATGCCAACCCAAGCCCTCCGCTCCACCTCTGAAGACTCGATGAAGATGCGATCTCAGTTGTTGGATCAAGATCCAATGGCTGAGGGCACATGTGCATTAAATTCAAAATGCGACCAAAGAGGCCACTTGGCACGTTGGGCGAGTGCCTCCTCATGAAGCTGAGGCATAGGTTCGAGACCGCAAGCACGTTAAATCAAGAAGCGAGTGGGGCGTCGTCAATTTCGACCGTGCGATGAAGATCATGCGGCTATGGGAGCAAAGACATGGCGCGCCTAGATGTTGCGATTCACACACGTGAAATTAGATGTGCCACTGCACGAGCGATCACACGCACATGCTCTAGGCCTGCTGAAGAAGCATGCAGATGCATTTTAAGCCATCCAATCTCACGATCGGATGGCTAAGAATGCTTGAACGTGATGCGTGTGTTGAAGCAAATTAAGAGGAGGATGCACGTGTGCACGTGTGCTACACCCACGATTGGGCTTTAGTGATGATTAAATCCATCACTAAAGACCTTGAATTAATGTTTAATCATCAAAATGACCTATTTGCCCCTCTATTCTTCAACTATAAAAAGGCCCTACGACCCCTACATTCTTTTCATCTCTTCCTCTCTCCTCTCACCCCCTCCAAAGCTCTAAGAGCTTGTCCCAAACCCGGGATGCTCTATTGGAGTTTAAAATATAGTTTCTCCACCTTCTCATCCTCGTTCGTGGAGCACCCGTGGTTATCTTCTCACCACTATTCAGGAAGCAGATCCCGCTATGACGTCGCCCTACCCCATCCTCCATCTTCCGTCTTCGTTCTCTATCGGCCATCATCTCACCACCCTCGTCCGAGTGCTCTGTCAACACGGCTCATCCTCCAAGTAGCCGTCGAGGAGGATAACCTCTCTCCGCCTCCTCTTTTCTCTTTCTAGTATAGATTTCTCACTTTCTAGTGTAGTGATTAGTTGTAATGATCATTAAATTGTGGCTATGAAATTCCTATTTATTCTCTTTGTATTTTATCTTTATTTGTATAATTCTTTTTCTCTCTCTTTTATTGTTTATTCTTTAAGTAGAGAGCTAGCATAAATTTAAATCAACTAGCTACTCTGCTTTGTGACAACAAATTTAAATGCAATATTTTATCAAACATACACCTCACCATGTTCGACCCGAGACTCACTAGACTTTCAGTTAAAATTATCTGTTTGACGGATTTTTACGCGACTACAACAATAGGGTTTCAAAACTCAAATTTTCAATAGACAAATCACGTTTAACAGTTTCTTTGAGTAGTCTTGTCAACTCTAGATTCATCAAGGCACATGTGATCATTAGAATCCCTAGGCAAAATCATCTTCGAATTACCTAGGTGCGCCTAACCAGTGGTGTTCAGGGTAGTAATCTCTTGATTTTTATTGAATCCAAACTATCTTTGCGTCAATTCGCCTAGATTGTTTGAGACATCAAAATCTAAATCATCCTGTGAATCCTCACCTTAGAAATCCTTGAATATAAAGGAATCGTATTCTGGCTCACAACTGTCTAACTCCTTAAAATGAAAGGTTTGCTCCACAGAGCTTCCATCAAGATCTAGATCCATAAGTTGATTTTCTTCCTTGATTCCATCAGGTGTCTCCCACAATTGTAACTTAATGTTTGGGGTACTGTTAATAACATTATCATGCACCATAACTAGCTTTAATTAGTCAAGATTAATTGACAAAAGCTCCTACATAATCACCTGAGAGCCATAACTCATTGAATAACCATTCTTAGAAGAGTGCATTAAATCAAGGTTAATTCTATAGTTTTAAATACATATCATGATTTTAGAATAATCATGATGTTTTCCAGGGATTAATCTAAGGTCTAATGAGCATTAATGTCTAATAAGAGGGTTCACACAAATAGAAATAGGGTTTCACGTACTTCGAGTACTAATTCAACACCCGAAATGCTAATTTTAGACCTGCTTTAATAATAGAGGTTTTGGTTAGGATAAAATTCATCTAGAACTTCTAAAATTTATATAAAAATATTTCTTGAGGTTTGGTATCCTTGATTTGACCATTGGAACCCATTTTAACCATAAACAAAGTCACAGACATAATTCTACCCTCATTTGGGTTTTTGCATAAATTGCCTAGTCAAACTTGGTCAAAACTGAAATATAACTTCACCATCAGATTCCTTGGGTCCAAATTAGGTTTGTACCAAAATTTATGCCCAATCAGATGTTATCTTGACCTAGTTTGCATTTTAGCCCAATTAGACTCTTTCTCTCTCAAATAGCCCCTTAGCTTTCAAAATCCTTGCAAAGAACCCCCTAAAATTGTTTTATTCTTTGCAAGTAGGTCCTTTCCACCATTGAGGTCAATCCAACCTCCAAGCAAGGTTTAACCACTCCAAAACCTACTTGAATCAACATCACATCCCACTAAAATTGATGGGATTGATGTTCACACCTAGGAGAATCAACTAGGATCAATTTTGAGTCCCACATCTCTGTTGATTGCTCATGCGAATGCACAAGAATCATGGGTCTTGTTCCATCAATCCCAAGCCATGAAGACCTTGTTTCCTATTCTAGAACTCGCTCTGAAGCTCTATAAAGCTCCCTTGTGCACAACCGCTCTTCCTTAGCTTGGTTTGGCCACACTCCTTTGCCAGAAACCTCTCCCTCCAGCCTCCTCCGACTAGCTCCGACAACGTCCTCTTCCTCGACTTCCTTTCCTGCTACCCCATACCATAGGCAGTGAGATTGTCTTCCTCATCATCCTCTGCTTCTCGCAAAACCAGTAGAAGCCCTCGTAAACCCCTTCTTCCTCGCCATTCCACCAATGGAGAATTCCTCCACCCTCCTGCCCCTTTCATCCATTAACACTAGGTTCCCTCACTTCCTCTTCCCCTTTACTCTCTTTCCCGCTCTTTAAACTCTTGTTTTGACCACCATTCACCTCTCTTCCCCTCCGTCTTCCTCCACTCCGATGAAGCTCCAACGACGCCTCCACCCCACCACAGACCATCAAATGTGCCCGCTCCACCTCCAAAAGCTCCTCCTCATCTCGCCTATCAAAACCCCTCACCTAATTTCATGATTCACATGCTCGAACACCCCACCAAACATGACCCCCATTGCGCTCCATCCAAGACCTCGCCTGACCTCCACGCCCACTCCCATGCCATGCAAACACCACCACCACCTTCTCCATCACTTGGTGATCCTCCTGAATGTTTCTAACGTGGTCGTGAGGCCTTATCTCATGTTTCAGGTATTCGCCATTTGACGGAGAGAGTTTCGCTTTCTTATGATAGCAATAGAAGGATATGTCATTGTGTTTTATGTGGTGGAAAATCTCTCAATCAAAACTAGATATCTAATTTAACCACAATAAAGATGCTGCATCCACAGGGAGGAATAGACCAATAAAATCATGAGTCGAGGAATATATAGTTCGCAGACTCTTCCGCAACTTTAATGCGAGGAATATGCTATTTTAAATGAAGTTTGCAATTTCCTTAAAAGTTCAAAGGTATTTATACAGTTTTCACATCAGGAATTACGCTCCAAAAATATATGTATGATGCATGTGTAATGGCATATCATGTAAATTTAACTTGCATGCAAATCTGATTTGAAATTCAAAGTTAAATCATGCACATAACACAAGCGACGTAATTTTAGGAAACTATGAGTGCATCAATGCAATGTGGCCTGAATTAAATATTAATATATAAATGACAATGGCATTAGATGTAAATTTTAATTGAGGAGAAAACAGAGGATTTCTCCTCTCTCTTCCTCGCATGGACAGCCGTGCACGGTTGGCGGCGAGAGTCGACAGGGTGGTACGCCTCGACGAGGGCTATGCAAAGGTGGTGACGCGATGACCAGAGGTGGCCGGCGGTGGCCCGGTGGAGGAGAATGGCCGTCGGCCTGTTGGAGGAGGTCAGCCGTGCATGGAGACAATGGTGTCACTGCTGCAGCCCGTGCGGCTACATGCTAGGCGCATGCGTGCGCAAGGTGTTCTGTAGGAAGGCGTGAGGATGATGGCGTGGCTTGCTGCAGCATGCAGTGTAGCACCTATGGGCCTGGTGCAGGGTGCGGTGGAAGGTAAAGCAGTGCTGGAGGGCGCGCAAGGGCGCTGGTGGGGACGCAGCACCTGCGGGCGGCTACTGGCTTGGGTGCCTACGGGCTGGCGTGGAGGCAGCCCCTGTGGGCAGTGGAAGGTGATGACGTGCGCTTACAGAGGAGAGGGTGCTCGGTGCAGTAGCGTGAGGTGCGAGCGCTTGCAGAGGGTGCTGGCGATGGTGCGGTGTGGGTGCAGGTGTGCGCCTGCAAGATGCGCATGGGTAGGTGGTGGAGAGCACTATGATGCTGCTAGGAGCACTGGTGGCTACGCAAGGGCACTGGTGGTGGCGCTGGTGCAGGCTTATAAAGGGCGCGGGTGCAGGCGGTGGAAGGCATGGCAGTTGCAGGCGCGCGTTGAGGGCAGGCAAAGAAGGGCTTGGCTGTGAGGTGATGGCGGTGGAAGGTGTGCACAGTGCACGCTTGGTTGACAGTGTCCACCCTCTCCACAGTCGAGAAGAAGGATATCCCCCCAGAGGGAGGAAGAAGAACCGACCATCCAACCCTTTGCCAAGCGTCCCCCTTTTTAATCTCCTCTCCTCGCGTGAGTTAAGGGATTTTCAAATCCCTTACTAATTCTGGCTGGTGGCTGTTGGGGGTGTTGAGGCCGGCCGGAGATTGGGTGAGGTGAAGTTGAGGCAGTTGTTGGGGGAAATTTCTTTCACGCCCCTGTTCTTTTCCAACCTTATTCCTACAACAACAAAACATAAAATCATTACATATTAAGTTATAGAATGCGATAAAATAGATGTAAACTTAAATAATGATGCATGTAAACGTTCTATAACTTCATGTAGCTATTATCAAACCTAAAAGGTATGAATAAAGTTAACTTAAGCATAACAATAGTCCATTAAAATGGACTCATCAAATACCCCTATGCCTAAGATTTGCTAGTTCCTAGCAAAAATGAAAACTAATAGAAGTAATCAGAAGATTTCTTCTTTTCTTATTTCAAAACTTTAGAGATCTAGACAAATGTGATGTGATAATAGCCTAGGTAACAGATCCAAGTGGAAAAGGCAATTCATATTCACAGTTCGTACTTATCCCTTAGTAAATATTTTTATCAGGATAGGTAACTACTTCCCTCGGGGATAAAGCAGAAAAAAAAATGTAATTTGACCCCGGCATTTGGCTTAGGTAGGAGATATCGAGTTGAATGGATTTGTATTTGGTAGTACACACTCATCTGTTGCTACATGTAGTATAGTACTACAGACTTTAGATCTCTAGACTATTAGACAAGTCAACTCGGGGAGAGGATAAACAAATGTGCTCTCTTGATGTTCCTGGGCGATCACTCTTTTCTTTCTTTTCTTTCTGAGATCACAAATCTCGTCAGATTCAGTAATTGTACTCACTGTTTGGTGGCCACATGGCATCCACACTTCAATTAAAGTCCTAATAATTCTACAACTAAGTAGAGTCCTCAACTAGTATTCAGGCGATTAGAAATACTGAAAGGTAGGTATGGGTCATAGGTGGAACGCGATAAGTGTTTTTGTTGCCTCAGAAACAATGTTACAACGATAAAATTATAATCCTGGACTCTTTTCTTCTTCTTTTCTCTCTCTCTTTTCTCTTTCTTTTCTCTCTCTCTTTTCTCTTTCTTTCTTCTTTTCTTTTTTTTTCACTTTTTTTTCTCTTTTTGTTTCTTCTCTTTCTCTTTCTTTTTCTTTTTCTTTTTCTTTTTCTTTTTCTTTTTCTTTTTCTTTTTCTTTCTTTATTAATCAACACAATACGATACAGACTTTTATTTATGAGGCATTATTAGGGATGATGATGGTCAAGAGGATATTGTGTGGCTTATTTGGTGGAAGTGCCTATTCTCGACATCGGGAAGGAATGGATAGGACAGGCATATTTCTGACCTTTGACACTATTACCCTCCTTCAGCTGAGGACTCTATGAAGAACGGTCGTAACCATCCACCATAGTAATAGGTTTATTAAGACTCCATCTCTGTGTATCTGCCATATTTGGTGACTCTCAGGAATTCACACAAAGTACACACACAGGAACAGAGAGCAAAAACTATACCTAACTCTGAAAATATCATCATCTAATTATCCAAAACTTAATAGTCCTTGCACTAGACTTAGCGCACCAGTAATCTTTCTACTTTCTTCTCACAAATATGAGGTGGATCTACTAGAAGATAGTATGCCTAACTCCCTATTAACTGTACAAGGGTTCAGTAGACTACAAATGCTTATTGGTTTTCCTCAAGGATCCACTACCAAGTCTACGTGCACGTGTAATAAATGTACTGGATTCTAAACTTAAGAAATAATTCAAGAAGAAAAACCTCCAATGACAAAGATATTTTGCTAGGGATTAACCCATTCAGCTCAAGAAAAGAGAAATTATTTTTTTTTAATATGCTAACCTAAATGCATGAATACTTCCTAAAATGCAAAATGCACCCACCCATGCCTAATGTCCCCATTGTAAAATTAAAACAGGGGGAGAAAGGAAAGAAATCACCTGATGACGGTGTTATTCAGGCTGCTGGGTTGCCTCCTGATAGCGAAAATACGTGGTTTGTTAATTATGTAATTTAGTGTCGTTGCAACGCATAAATCCGCTTTCGCTTTTAAATTTATATCCTAGATAGGGGAAGTATCTAAGGTCATCCAAGGAGGCCAAATGTTTGCAAAATTAATCCTCTTGCTTACAAATAGAGCTCAACTTTCTTTTTGATATTTTAAATATGTAATTTTTTTTTGTTTTGAAAAGACAAGAGCAAAATGTGAATTGTAGCGGAAAGTACTAACACCTATAATTGCTTAACTAAAACTTAAAAGATAGATATATCTTCTTCCTAAGCTCACTCTCGGCAAGTGGAGGCCAAGAGTAATTAGGAAGAAAAGGTGAAACAAGTGCTAGAACCAAAACAACAATTGCAATAGAAAGTAAAAGAAGGCAAATTGATTAACTAGAATTTATGTTCTTTTTCCAAGACAAGTAGAGGAATGCTTCTACTAAAATAAAAAAATCTAAAAGCAAGAAAAGAAACACAAATCCTCTTGCAAAAATGGTGAAGAAGGGAGTCTTCTTGCTCCAAGCCTAGCTGCTCGGCTTGAAAAGAGGGCCTCCTTCTTCTCCTTCCTTGAGAGCTCCTCCAAGGTGGAAGCTACCACCTTCAATGCTCTCCTCCAAGGGGTGGGCGTGCACCACCCTAAAAAGCTCCTCCAAGGTGGCGTGGACCACCTTCAAGATCTCCTCCAAAGATCTTCCTTGCCTAGCTTCTCCTTTGGCTGGCGTGACTCAAGAGAGAAGGGAAGAGGGGAAGGCACTAAGGGGACAGAATATCCCCTTAATCTTCTTCTTCTTCTTCTCTCCTGGATGTGGGGTTCTAGGTGGAATATGAGAGTGAATTTGCTAGCCAAGGATGCCTTCAATGGTGGTGGGTAGTGGTCTTTTTATAAGGTAGGATGGGGGGTTAAGGTGCCCCTTGAAATGGGGGGCTAGGATGGAAGGATGGAGGTGGTTGGTGATCCTATGGCCAAAGGCATTTGGCGCCAACCCAAGGGTGTTAAAGGGGGTGGTTATGATGGTGTTGGTGGCTTTTAGTGGTGGAGAGACACCACCATTTTGGCGCCAACCTAGGGTCTTCTAGAAGGGGGGTTAGGTGGATGGTGGAGATGGATTTAAGGAGAGGTGTATGGTGGAGATGAAGGGGGTTTTTGGAGGGAAGAGTGGTGCCATCAAGGGGGTGGTTAGGGTGGTTTTGGCACCACTTTTAGGTGTCTTTTGGTGGTGGTGGGTAGGCTAGGTTGGCGCCAAGTAGGTGGAGCTTAGGTGGAGCTAGTAGGTGGAGTTGTTAGGTAGGGTTTTTGGGTGGTACAAGCCAAGGAAGTTGGAGCATAGCTAAGCTAAGCTAAGCTAAGATAAACTAAGCTAGCTTAGCTAAAGGTGGAGTAGAGAAAGAGGTGTTGGAGCTAGAGTTTGGAGGGAGGAGCTGAGGAGGAGAAGTCTAGAGCTGAAACTGGAGCTGGCTGCTGCTGAAGAGGCTGGCATGGGGCTACCCTAGCTGGCCTAGCTTGCTAGTTCTTTGCTAGCTACTAAGCCAAGCTAAAGTGAGCTAAATTCTACCATAATGAGCTGAGGTGAGCTAGGTCTGGTGCTCCTGGGTAGGATCAAGCTGGTTGAGGCAGCTAAGGTAACTTAGCTCAACTGAGTTGAGCTAAGCTGAGTCCCCGGGAGCTGGACTTGAGTTTCCTGAGCTGGGATGAGTTCTTCAACTGGCTGGAGTTGAGTGGAGCTGGATGTAGCTAGATCTGAGCTGGGGTGAACTCTCGTCAACTTAGCTAAGCTAGCTAGAGCTCCCTGTGGACTAGTGGGAGCTGAGATGAGCTAGACTCAGCTAAGTTGAGCTGGATCTGAGCTGACTTGAGCTAGGGTGAGCTAAGATGAACTCGCTTGAGCTGCCATTCAGCTGAGATTAGTTGAATGGAGCTGGGATGAGCTAACCCTAGTTCAAGTGAGCTAGGTTCGAGCTGTGGTGAGCTGGATAAAGCTGAGTTCCAACTAGTCTGAGCTTCTCCTTCACCATTTGCCTTCTTGAGTGCTAGGGTTTTATGGATCTGTATATCTATTCATCCCTAACACTCACAAAAACATATCAAAAAGATAATAAAAAATGCAATGCATGCCTAACCTAATTTATGCCAAAATGCAGCCTAATAACCCATTTGCGGAGTAAAATCCTAAGAGCTAGGTTTGTTTTAATGCATAAGAATGATGATAAACTGGTGTTTATCACCTCCCAACAAGCACTACATTTTCTGTCAGCAGCCAAACTTAGAAGGAACCTATAAGCCTGGTTCTAGACAAAGAAGGTTAGAACCTAAAAATATGCTTAACAGCGCGGGCCAGGAAAACAGGTAGCCGCGGATGTTGGCGAGCTGATGATGCAACGTAATCCCAAATGCTTGCCAGAAAGTATGAAAGTAGAAAACCTTGTTGGCTACCTGGGGAGGTCTAGGAATAAGGGAATATGAAAAGAGGCCTCCCAAAACGGATTAAGTGGAGGATAACAAGGATCCTCCAAAATAGGACTGGTTTTAAAAGATATAAACATTAATATTTGAAACCCTTGAATGGCAAAACTAAAAGTACAGGCATCAATCCACACTCGCCATTCTACCCAAGGATGTACTGGCCTAATATGTTCTCCAAAAAGAATGTACATGAGCAGAGATCTAAGCCAAGGATCAGTTAGGGAGTATAAGGGTTGTTTGTAGTGTTGGAAGGTAATGCTTAAGTCCAATGAGGGCTTAGTCGATGTCAGGTCCAATTCCAACAATGATTTAGATTGTGCATACTCCCTAACAGTTGTAGACAATTTCACGTTACCCTCCCTAGCATTAATGATCAGGGTCATATTTGAATCAAGGGTAGACTCCAAATTACAACTTTTTGATGGTAGGGTCAAAATAGCAGAATCATTATCATTAAGCTCATCCCCGGATTTGTTTGGTTCCCTGAAATTTTTGTCGAGGTGTATATGTGATTCATTAGTGAAGACAGGAGTTTGATCAGTATCCTTAATTATTCCTAAAGGAGGATCAATCTTAATATTTTGGATCAAGCCTATATCACTGAATTCGTTATTCTTCTCGGGGTATAAATCCTCAATTGACGTGTTTTGTCCCTGAGAGTCTCTGATGAGTGGCTACTCATCATAGCTAAAGAGTTGAAGTTAAGCTAGTCACTGGGTTAAACAACATCAAATTAACAGATAAAAAGGGTTAAGTGTGGGAATCAAAGAAAAAGACCTAAAACCTTTATTTTGTGTTAAATTTGCATAATTAGGTCACAAAACGAGATATTCTGAAGATAAAGAACAAATGGTGATCCATGCGTTAATTGAACACATAAACAAGTTTAAAAGGCCAAATCAAAAGTACCACTAATTTCTTAAATGCTAAGTTAAGCACATATAAAAATTTGAAGGCATTTTGACATCATTTAAGCCTTGTAATATAGAGTTTACACTTAGGTCCTTCAAGCATTCATTTTCGTCCGTAGAAATTCCTTTTGGACCTACTTACAAATCGTAGGGACCCCTTTGAAAGGCTGCAGGGTCCATCCTGTTGCAATTCTCTTCACTTATGGGCCTACACGCAACTTTTCTACCCCTTCACGTAGGGGTTTTCCCTACAATTTTCCCAACATTTCGAGATACGCCTGCTGCTCTTCGCACGAACTGTAGCATGTGAAGAACAAAGAAAATCTCAGCCGTCCGTGTCTCTCGCAATTTTGATCTGCAGTCGGTTCTAACTAGAAGCTTCACGCGAATCGGAGAGTACGCTCACCTCTCTCCCCAGACCCCATCTGACGATCAGTTTTTGATTTAGATTGCCACGTGCCCCTCTCCTCTCATCCCTACCGCCGGTTGCCTCATCAGCTACTCTCACCCACGCAGTGATCTGAGCCACTGAGTCTGCTACTTAAGCACCTCAGTGGTCGCACGTGCAAAGGATCGCTCTCTCCTATATCTCTTAGCAATCATTCATCCACTCCAATTTCCCCTCCCCACCAATTCTCTGATTTCACAGCCACCGACTGTGAAATCACCACCTTCTTCTTGACCTCCTAGTCGCTAGGGACTTCGTAGCACCTGAGGACGACCCTGGAGCCTCACTAGCAGACTCTTCCCTCCGCTGGAGTCATCTTCCTCCCTTCCTCCTTAGCCACCGGCTAAGGACCCATAGGTCCCATTCTTCCTGTTAGAGTAGATTTATCATTCTGCAAATTAGTTGCAGCTGTAGTTAAGTAGGGTTAGAGTAGAATTCAAGTAATTTGTAGTGTTTAATTTCGCTATTAGGATATTGTAGCTGCAGCAGTAGATTTAGACTTGAATTTCCCCCCTCACCTCCTCTGATCATTCCAGATCAGAGGGGATGGTTTCACACAGTCCATGGCCACAAATTTTCTCCCTCTCCTTGTTTCCATATTCACTTCTGATTTCCACTACTTGTTTCTCACAATTCACCCATTAAATTAGGCCTAATTTCACATCTGATTGGTTTTTAACCTCAGATCTGAAATTAGCGTCAAAAAGCACATTAGGGGCTTCCCATTCACCACATTTTGATCACAAAAGCCCCTGATCTGAGCTTAAAAAAAAATGATCAGTTTGTCGGATTTTTCTTTAACTCAGATTTCAATGATTTTTACTTAATTGGGTTTTGCCTGTTTTGATCTAACAAACTGAGGAATTCTGATTCTCATTCATTGCTTGGCAAGGAATATGAGATGTTTCTGATGTCAGAATTCATCTCAGAAGAGCCATAATCTGATTTGAGTTTTATGAGGATTTTAATGCATTGAATGCATGATATAACTAAGGAAAATCACTGTGGTGTTTTGAAGTTTTATCTTGTGTTCATGAGATTATGGTTGTGAAGAGCACTGATGATTTCTTAACTTAAGGAGTTCTCAATACTCCTTAAGGTTTCAGAATCTGGGATTTGAGTTGTGGATTTTAAGTGATTGATCTAACTCTTTCTACATGTTGTCTATAGCACTAGGAAGAGTTAGATCATTGTTTTTGCTGATTTAATCTGATGCGAATTTATTGATAAGGGTTCTTGCATTTGAATTGCGATATTCAGTGTTTTTAATGAGGAATGAAACCCTTGTCAGATGGGGTTGAGAGAATTATTTTAGTGTGGATTTATGATGTTAATCCCAGAGTCATAGCAAGTTGCTGCACCTTGCAGCTACATTCCCCTTCTTCCCATAAATCTGATTTCATTCCAGATGGACTAACTGCAGCAGCAGTTAAGCCATCTGGAATCAAATTTGATTTGCTGCAGGGTTGGTGTGTAGAGTCCTGGCTGCTATTTCTGTTGTTAATTGTAGCAGAAAAAGTCTAATTTAAAACCCTGTAGAATGTAGTTTGAAGATAGCTGACATGTAGTTGTAATGAATTCCTTGTATACAACCTTTCCTGTATAAGAAATTGAATTTCAATTCTGTGAATGCTTGTTGCTTTTCTTCTAAATGTTTGTCAGCTATTTCATTTGCAGTTTAACTGTCCACACACATTAACTAAATGAAAAAAAATGATTAGTGTGCTAAAATGGAATGAATTCCTGTCAGATTTCACTGTAACTATTATTAAGGTAGTCAATTCCTTTTCAGATCCCTTAAGACCCATCCTAAGCCTTTAGGACCCCTTAGAAATCTTTTGAAAGGCTTAGGATAGATGAGATTGAAAATTCAATAAAATAAGAAAAAAAATTTAAAAAAATTAAAATAAAACTATCTGATTGAAGATCAGAAAGTTTTCTAATTACATACCAAGTTGTAAGGTATGCAAAGCCCTCGACTTGGTATGATTTGCCAGTTGATGGATTTGTATACCATGAAATTTAATAATAGAAGTTATATCTAAAAACATCAAAAACACCTCTTTCTTCTCGTCTATTTCTTCCCTTCTCATCTGTTATCTCTATAATATGTATAAAAACCATAAAAGGTGAAAAGCTCCAAAAATACCTAAAAAAGTACTTTGTATATTAAGTATACTTTTGTAAATATAAGCTTTATACTAAGTTATAAATGTAAATAAGTAGCATACGTATATAAACTGTACAAATAACTTATGCATATATTGTATACTGTAAAGTGGGTATTTAAGTTAGATTATAATATATATATATATATTAATTATATAACCATTTATTAATTAAACTAACTTATGTGTACTCTTAGACTAAATAAATCAATAGACAGTATAAATAATAGTATTAAGCTATAAAACTGTATATACATATGTATATGTAGATTATAAACAAATAAAACCCCGTAGCTTAATTTAAGGCTTTATATATAATAAATAATTATTTATTATTAATAGCTAAGTTATTAGATTATAGTAGATAAATGAGTAATTTAGAGTTAAAATTAAGTTAACTAAATCTGTATACTTAGACTAATGTACTTTAAGTAATTTAAGCTAATTGAAGTATGTTTATATCTTATTATATAATTTCAACTTAATTTTTAAGTAAAACAGTTCAAATCTACTATTTAAATGTAAATAAAACAGAAATCAAATCTGTAAAATACAATAAAAATGTCTATAAAATACTTATACATGTATACTAACTCTGTATAGGGTCAATTAGACATATAGTAGCTAATTTATAAGTAATTAAAGAATTAAACATCAAAATCAGTATGTATAAGTTGTATATTTTAGTTAATTTATTTATATAGTAAATACAATTAAAATTTCAAATCAAGTGTACAATTTTATAGTATTATATAAATACTTTATTTTCCCATAGTTTATTTTTATTTTAAAATAAATTATGGCCCTCGAATTCACGGCCAAAATTCCCTCTGTCGTGCAGCCACACGCAATTTCAGCGCAGATGTGGCACTCAAATAGCGCCACATAGTGCAGTGAAGAGTGCACGTTGCAGTATAAATTGAATTTGTTAACTAATGACGCAGTCGTCACAGGTGTCGGGCGCCCGAAACAACCATACCTTACATATCCAAACATGAGCATGAGCATGAGCATATGTGCATTTGGGGGCTGGGGCCCCGGGGGTGTGTGCGTGTGTGTGGGCTGAGAGGCCCTCCAATCTGAGCTTGATAATACACAATTAAGTGGCCTAATGACAATTAGGGTACGCTTAGTAGAGGTCTGGTCCCACCCTCTGGGTGCTGTGTATCCCTCGAAAAGCATGCCCACAAACTAAACCCATTTTTGATTAATTAGGAGGGTTAATGACAGCAGTTAATCACCTGTAGGCCGTAGTGTTGCGAAGACTTTTAACACAGAATAAAACAAAGAAGAAGAAGAAAGGCAAGATTGGAATAGCGTGGAAAGAGAGAGAGTGAAAATGTAAATACGTGTGGTGAAGACAGAGAGTGAAAATATAGATACAAAGGATTATATTATATATATATACGTAGTACAGCCATTTACTTTTATGTAAATAACTTCGTACCTTTACTAACATAATAAGACGTCACTATAACCGTCACTACAGACCCTGGTTTCCTTCTTTTAGTTTGTATATAGCTTTTTCTGGGATCTAGCGATGTTTGCATCTTACTATAGCTATTATATATGTTACTGTAGGTGTCAGCTTAGTACGTTAAATTAGTATACTATGTAATCATAGTTGGTAGTGTACTTTTATGTAAGTATTACTAATATAACTTATAAAGAGGTAGTTTAGAGTATAGTGATGAATTGTTTGGTGCTTATTTATAATTAGTTTTTGCAAGTATTTTAATTAATTCTTTGTAAGCAATCAAACCAATTATTCATTCATTCTTTCTTTATTAGACATAAAACTTCTTTTTGGAATTAAAGGATAATTTTGGAATTAGAGAGTGATGTAAATCAATAACTGCCCCCCTGTGAATGACCTGGAATAAAATCAGTAAAAATTAGTTAATTAAATAATAATGGTCGTAATGATGGTTGGTATTCCATACAATCCACTACAATGACACTAATGATATTTCCATTAATTATATACACAATCAACCTTCTTCTGACCACACATCACTACTAAACCAATCATTATTTTTGGCGTCGTTGCCAGGGAGGCAACTCTATTTATGCCAAAATTACTCTTTAATTCTTTTTGTATATAAAAATTTTTCATTTTATTCAAATTCATTGATTGTAATTATTTTCCTCCATTGATTAATTTGTTATTGTGTATACATTATTGTAGATTCGCCCTACCAGGAGGGGGTGACGTAATAATTGCGGAATTGAAATATAAACAATCTCACAAAATACAATCGCACAAAAAGCCACAAAGAATTTTAGGTGGAAACCCAAACCAGGTGAAAACCACCACCTAACCCTCTCAAGTTAGGATTTTCTGATCAACCAAGTTGATAAAATCCACTAAAGTGAATCACTTTAAAATGAGGGTGATTCAACCTCAATTACAACCACGCTACTTAGACGAGGGTAGCATACCTCAACCTGTTCTCTTCACGAGAAGGATTTTGTCTCGCGAAGGAGACGGGAATTCGCAAAGCGAATACCCAACCAAATAACAAAGATAAAACAAGTAATCCTATAGAGCCAACAAAGTAATATTTAACCTAAGATTCTATAGGAAATTGGATGCTTCCCTTTGAAAGGAGTGCGTCGACGATGCGGATGCGTGTGCCACGCGACGGCGCAACGTCGCTCTTGTGAATAACGGCGGGAGAGTGGGTGCACAACAGCTTGATGCTCTCAAGAGAATGGAGCTTGAGCTTGGAGAGCAAGAGCTAGCTAGGACACAAGAGAGTGGAAAGTGTATTACAAAGTGTTTCTTGTGTATCTTGGTGTTTCTAGGTGTGTGTTTGTGTGCAAGAGGTTCCCCTCTATTTATAGAGGCCTTAGGAAGGCTTTGGAAGGCTTAGAAAAGCTTCCATAGCTGTTGGGTGCAAAGCCCAAGTGAATCAGCCCGAAATCAGGAATAATCATTGTTCTGATAGGCTTATTAGACGTCTAATTCTGGCATCAGACGTCTGGAAGTTCACTTTAAGACGTCTGATTTCAAAGTTAGACGTCTGATTTTGGGCGGGTCTCTTCCTGACTTGAATCAGATCTAAACAGGGTTCTTGTGCAAGTCCATCAGACGACATATAGGACGTCTAGCACTATGTCTGGACGTCTGGAAACCTACTTTTTCTATAGGAATGGATTTCCAAATGTTGCAACGGCTAGAAAATCTCTGAGAAGAGATTTTGGGTCAGTCGAGGCAAAACGGTCAATTATCAGATGTCTGGAAAGTCCTATGGACGTCTAATAAGGCTCTAATAGTCACATTCTTGAGTGTTCGCTAAGCCAGCCAACGATCCACTAATTGGACGTCTGGCAAAGTCATCAGACGTCTCCTAAGACGTCTGGTTTAAGGTCTGGACGTCTGATTTCATCAGACAGAGCTAACTTTGTCCAGCCTAAATGTTATCAGACGTTTAAATCAACAGTCAGACATCTTAAAACACTTTATCAGACGTCTGATTTTGGAATTAGACGTCTGGAAAAGCTGCTTAAACCCTATATTGGTTTTCTAAGTTCTCTACAGAAAACCTAAGTATCCTAGGGTTGTGCCGGTGTTCCTAGGACTACTGTTAGGGTACTTTAAGGCTCTTTAACATAATTTTCTAAGGAAATAAAGAGCAAGAAAATAACGACAAATGTACATGAAAGGAATAAAATGGAATTCTATCCTATTCTTCTTGTCCTTCCATCTTCAATCTATCGCTCCTCGCAAATCTCCTCTGTTCTCCATCAAGCTCCTCCAATCCGTCCTGGATGCGATCTCGAATTCCGTCTAAACACGTCTACATTTGTAATTGACCTGAAATCTAAGACTCCAAGTGCAAATGTTAAATAACACATGTTTTGTTATCATCAAAACAAATGATCGTGGTGCTCTAGTACCAACAATTATTTTATTCTTTTACTAATCATTTGTTATTTTTCCACAGCACTTGAGGAGGAGGGGGAGCAGTATCATCTTCCAGGTGGAGGTCATCTTCCTAGTGGAATCGCTACGCTCCTGACCCGACGTCCAGGTGGAATTTATCCTCAGAGTAGCTGTAGGAGTAGTAATAGTAGTATAGTTTAGTTAGATTTAGGTATATTAACTAGGACCAATTGTTAGTCATAAGTTGTGAGAGCCTGTTCTCACACATTCATTGCAATAACTGTGGACTTTCTAGACTTTATTCTTCTACTCATCTCTCATCGATACGGTTTTTCCGTTACGATTTTCTGAATCGATTTCTTTCTTTGTTTTTTCTTGTTGTATATAAAAAAAAATTAAAAAATCAAAAATTAAAAAGATCTCATGCTTATCTAGCAGCAGCATATCCTTAGGCATCCATTTTAGGTTGCATACTTTTCTGCTAGATTTCAATTCAAGTTAAATTTTCTTTTTGAAGATTGTTGGAGTCACGTATGCGTTCTTTACTTTTCTCCAACTCCTGTCATCAGTGCATTTGACTTAAAATTAAAGAAGACCATCTTTTGTATTGAATGGAGTAAAAAGCGAGACAAGCAGCATAGAAATCACCTCATAATAACGTGAACTAAACCAAAAGGAGATATTAACTTTGTATGAAACCTTGATTGTGATTCTTATCGCCTTGTGTTGATTGCTATTGTGCACACAGCACTATCACTTAAGGTCACAACACACGGGTTTCTACCTCATCTCCTTCTGCAACCACAGGATCTAGATTTGCACGCTAAGTCTTATCCAGATTCCCAGTGGATTTTAGAGGTCTGTACATCGCTAAGTTTATCTTAGGACACGTACAATTGTTTGCAACAATTACTTGCGTACAACATAATTTTGCGTAGCAGCCTCTAGGTAAAAAAAATTTGATTCATCTCGCTTGCTTGGTCTTCTGAATTGATTGAGATTCAATTGGCATTTTCCGCTTTCTGTGAACTTGGCTAAAATTGTCCCATTGAGTTGTGACGAATTGAAGTAAACATGTTTTCAAAAACCAACTCAATGGAAGGTAGGAGATCCCAGAACCCAGAACTAGTACTCCCCTTGGGTACTGATACCCAAGCTATTTCATCTTCCTCTTTGCCTTCCACTTCTAATCCCTTACCTCCCGAGTCTCAAACTCCTATTCACTATTCCACTCACCAAGAGGATGATCTTGAGTCATCACAATTCGAGGATTTTGAAGAACTTCCTCCACACTTAATTGCACATCCTCCACCACCACAACCACCTATCCCTAGGTTCCAACCTCCACCTTATCCTAATCTTCCTAACCCACCCCTGGACAGAGGACCTATGCCTCATCTTCAGCACCTTCTTGAAACACAATTACAGATGAATACCCTAACCCCACAGTTGCAACAACTTGCTCAAGCTGTTAATCTTTTAGCTAACCCCCAACCACAACCACCTCAACCTAGAAATCCTCAGGCACCACCCCAACTCCGTAGACCTCAACTACGGGATTACTATAATCCCGCAGTTGCTCAACCAATGCCTGTGGTATGTTATCCCAATGGGGGTCATGCTGCTGAACTGAAGCCAAACATCATAGCACTCATTCCTCACTTCCATGGACTTGCTTCTGTGGACCCTTTTCAGCATTTAGAGGAGCTGAAGAATCTTGCCCAAACTCTGGGTCCGCAAGGGCATGATCAGCACATGCTTTTAATGAAAATGTTCTCCTTTTCATTGAAAGATAAGGTAGCCTTTTGGTTTCAAACACTTGCACGGACTACACCTATAGATTCCTGAGCTTCTTTAGAACATGAGTTCTTAAAGAAGTACTTTCCTGTAGGCCGCACTAATGCCTTAAGGCATGCCATCACTACATTCACTCAGAATTCAGGAGAACAAATGCATGAGGCTTGGGAGAGATTCCACGAGCTTCTGAGAAAATGTCCCCACCATGGTGTCCCACGTTGGCAACAGGTCCAGATCTTCTACCATGGGCTCCATGATGACACACGAAATTTTGTAGATGTCGCTTGTGGAGGCAATTTCCTGTATCGGGATGAGGACTCAGCCTTTGAGCTCTTTGAAGGCATGGCCGAAAACTCTATTAATAATGCTTCAATGAGCATGTTTAATAGAAAGTCCTCACATTCCCACTCACATACTGGGGTACACGAAGCCCAATCCAGTAGCAAAGACTTAGAGATAGTGGCTAGTCAACTGGATAAAGTGGGCTTAATCGAGAACGAAGTAGATGAAGTATGAAAATTTCTCTCAAAACCTTCATCATCTTCTTCTCAGTCACCAGCACAAAACACTTCTTCTCAGTTTCCCACAGGGAGGGAAACTGTGAATAATCTTTCTATGACACAAACTGCATTATTGGATTTCCCATTTCCATATCCTTCAGCGGTTGGAGGAACCTTTGTCCCTCCCTACACTGACTTTCCTACACCTCCTGGAGCTTCGGAGGAGCTCCATGCCATTCATAATGACCCTTTTGCACAAACCTACAACCTTGGATGACATAATCATCTAAATTTCTCGTGGTCGGGAAATTCACAGAGACCTCCTTTTCAACAACCTTCTGCACCACCACAGCACAACATGATCCGAGCACCACCTCCACAATCACATGGATATCCACCGCGTGCCTACCAGCAGCCCCAACCTAGGCCCACCCAATACTCTCAATCTGGGCCTACACGAGATGACCAGTTGGGATCTATCATGAAAACTCTAGCTAATATGCAACATCAGAATATTGCTATGCAGTAAAGACAGGATGTGGCCTTAGCTGAGATGAGAGCCCATCTATCACACTTAACGGAGTCCCGTCAACCACATTCACTCCCATCTCAAGCACAACCCAACCCTAGGAACATACCTACCCAGAGGTATGTTCAACCTAGACCGGCAGTGCAAGGTCAAGCACATGTCATTTCACAACCCTTGCACGACACTGAATTTTTCACAAACCCAAGTTCTTCTTTTGCACAAACACAATCACCTTTGCTACCTAACATCGATTTACCATCTACCTCTAGGGCCGAACTAAATGCCATAGTCACTAGGAGTGGTAAAAGCACACTAGATCCACCTCTTCCTACTTCTACTGCTTCTACTTCCACTCCTCCACTTCCTACTTCTCCTTTACCTATGACTGAACCTCTTGTCACCACTCCTGTACCTTTTCCTGAAGCTTTAAAGAAGGAGAAAGGAAAGAAAAAGACCTGTGTGGCACCTGAGGAGGATTTGCTTAAGCTCTTTGAGCAAGTCCACATAAACATCCCCTTGTTGGATGCGATTCGCCACATACCTCTTTACGCTAAGCTTTTAAAAGACCTATGCACACCTAAGCATAAAGCTAGGATTCAAAAAGGGAGTAGTCCAATCATCCTCTCGGAACAAGCTAGTTCCATTATCTCCAGTACCCTCCCTACTAAGATGAAAGACCCAGGCACCCCTCTCCTATCCTGCATGATAGGTAACACCACATTTAATAGAGCACTACTTGACCTAGGTGCTTCCATCAATCTTATCCCAACCTCTCTGCTGACACATTTTGAGGTTGGCAATCTGAAGCCAACCGAGGTGTCCCTGCAATTAGTTGATAGATCAGTTAAGACACCTCAGGAGTGTTGGAAGATGTTACAGTGCGGGTCGAGGATTTTTACTTTCCTGTAGACTTTATAGTCCTTGACATGGAAGTACCAGAGGATATCCAAAACACACTTATCATTTTAGGAAGACCTTTCTTGGCTACAGCCAAGGCAAACATCAATTGTGAGGAGGGCCTTATAGAATTGAAGTTCAGAGATCAGAAATAAAAATTGATATTTTTCAGGCCCAAAGAGGACCAACCTGTAGTTTAATTGAGGAAATCTTTTCTTTGGATTCTTTGGACCGGTTGGTTGAGGATACCTTAATCGATTCGTTAAACTTAGAACCTCAACACTCTTTGGACTCTGACTTGACTTCCACTGAGACACCCAATTTAGAGACTGGGGACAAACCTCCTATTCCTCTAGTATCTCAAGGATCTCCTGAAACTTCCACACCTGCTCCTTCTGATCCTGTACCTGTTGAACTCAAACCTCTTCCTGACTCTCTCAAATATGTTTTCTTACGACCTGATCAGACCTATCTGGTGATTGTTAACTCTTCCTTATCATCTGATCAAGAATCATGACTCTTATCTGTCCTGAGAGCACATGGACAGGCTATAGGATGGAGCCTTTCTAACCTGACTGTCATTAGTCCTTCTTACTACACACATAGGATTTTCATTGAAGAAGGATCTAGACCTACTAGACAGCCCCTGTGTAGATTGAGCTGTACATTGCAAGTGGTGGTGAAAAAAGAAATGATTAAGTGGTTAGACAATGGAATTATCTTCCCCATTTCAAATAGTAGATGGGTAAGTCCTGTCTAGGTTGTGCCAAAGAAGGTCGGACTTAGCATCATCACCACTAATTCTGGAGAAGTCATCCCTACACGCATTGCTAGTTCGTGGCGAGTATGTATAGATTACCGGAAACTCAACCAAGCCACAAAGAAAGATCATTTCCCTTTGCCCTTCATTGATCAGATACTGGAAAGACTGGTGGGGAATAGATTTTTCTGCTTTTTGGATGGCTATTCAGGATATAATCTGGTGGCAATTCACCCCGATGATCAGAAAAAAATGACATTCACCTGCCCCTACGGAACCTTTGCATTTCGTAGGATGCCTTTTGGATTGTGCAACGCACCTACTACATTTCAGTGGTGTATGTTTGCAATCTTTTCCAACTTGGTAGGTGATTGCTTAGAAGTCTTCATGGATGACTTCTCGATCTTCGGGAGCACATTTGATGCATGCTTAGACCACCTGACTAAGGTCCTACAAAGATGCATAAATGTGAATCTGGTACTTTCCTAGGAGAAATCACATTTCATGGTACCAGAAGGACTAGTCTTAGGTCACCTTATCTTGGAGAGAGGAATAGAGGTTGACCGTGCGAAGGTAAAGTTGATTTCTGAATTACCACTACCTTCGTCGGTTAAATAGATTAGATCTTTTCTTGGGCATGTTGGTTTTTATCACTGCTTTATAGCAGATTTCTCGAAAATAGCCTGACCTGTCACTTATCTCCTCTCTAAAGATGTAGACCTCCAGATCTCTGACGATTATGTTCGTGCCTATACGACACTTCGTGATCTGGTCACCAAGGTACCAATACTGCAACCTCCGGATTGGTCTCACCCTTTTGAGATCATGTGTGATGCCTCTGATTATGCAGTAGGAGTTGTCCTTGGTCAAAAACTGAACAGGAAACCCATAGTCATCTATTACGCTAGCAAGACCTTAGATGAAGCTTGGAGGAATTACACCGTCACGGAAAAGGAATTGCTAGCTGTAGTATTTGCACTGGAGAAATTCAGACCTTATCTTTTAGGTTCCCACATTATAGTCTACACCGACCACACTATAGTTCGACATCTTCTCGCTAAAAAGGACGTGAAATCTCGTCTGATTAGATGGATCCTACTTTTACGGGAATTTGATTTAGAGATTCGTGATAAGGCTAGAAAACAGAATGTGGTAGCTGACCACTTATCCCGCCTTCCTTCTGAAGCGATTTCTCCTTCTTTACCCATTTCTGACTACTTCCCTGATGAGCAATTGCTGGTCATTCATTCTGATCTTCCCTGGTATGCTGACATTGTTAACTACCTGGCTTCTGGAATCCTCCCCACTGATTGGGTTCGACATCAAAAAGATAGACTTAGATCCGAGGCCAAGCACTATTACTGGGAAGAACCTTGGCTTTTCAAGCATTGCAAAGACTAGATCCTTAAGAAGTGTGCTCCAGATAAGGAGATAGAAAGCATCTTGTCATTCTGCCATGACTAGGCATGCGGCGGTCACTTCTCTGACAAAAAGACTGCCGCAAAGATTTTACAGAGCAGTTTTTATTGGCCCACAATCTTTAAAGATGCACATGAATATAGTAGGGCATGTTCACGCTGTCAGTCTCTCGGCAGTATTGGCCACTGGGACATGATGCCCTTGAATCTGATTATAGTGTGCGAGATCTTTGACATTTGGGGCATTGAATTCATGGGACCTTTTCCTAAATCTTATGGCTTCGAGTATATATTGTTGGCAGTCGAGTATGTCTCTAAATGGATAGAAGCCATCCCCTCGAGGACTAATGATCATAGAGTTGTGACACAATTCGTTCAAGATTTCATCTTCTCTAGATTTGGCGTACCAAAAGCCATCATTAGTGATGGAGGGTCTCATTTCAGAAACACACATTTTTAGTCCCTACCTCAAAAGTATGGGGTGTCACATAGGATAGCTACACCATATCACCCTCAAACCAATGGACTTGCTGAATTGTCCTATCGGGAGATCAAGAAGATTTTACAGACTACCATCCGACCAGATCAAAAGGATTGGTCTTCCCGCCTTTCTGATGCATTGTGGGCATATAGGATAGCTCACAAAACCCCATTAGGCATGTCTCCTTTTAGACTTGTGTACGGGAAACACTGTCACCTTCCCGTAGAACTCGGGCACAAAGCCTATTGGGCCATCAGAAAGTGTAACTTAGACCTAGAGAAGGCTGGAGATCTTAGAAAATTGCAAATTTCTGAGCTAGATGAGTTAAGGAATGAATCTTATGAAAGCTCAAGGATTTATAAGGATAAACTTAAGGCCTTCAATGACCGTCACATTCATAGGAAATCATTTCACCCTAGTCAAAAAGTCCTCTTCGACTCTAGACTAAAACTCTTTCCTGGGAAACTAAGATCAAAATGGACTGGACCTTTCAAAATCATAAGAATCTTTGACAATGGAGTTGTTGAGATCACTAAAATTGACAAATCTGAACCTTTTACTGTTAATGGACAAAGATTAAAACCTTTCATTGAGCCGCATGATCTCAGACTTGTCAATTCCACTATTTCGCTCCTACATTTTGAATTACCATCTGGGTTTACGCCTAGCTGAAGGCGTTAAACTTATCAAAACCTATCCTTGTATATAGTTGTTTTTCACCTTTCTTACTATTTCCTTTATTTGCATTAGGTGTCTACTCTTGCATTTTTAGCATACTTTCGTTGACACAGGTCATTCATTTCACTTCCTAGCCAGACTGTTCACTCTGATCCTAGATTAGACTTAAAATCGTCCGCATAGAGATTTTATCTCCTCATTCTGACTTCCTTCCATCACCCAGTCTAGGATAGTGAAAAGCAGAGCATGCATTTGCATCCACCTTATTCATTCAATGAGGACATTGCAACATTTAAGCATGGGGGGGTGTAAATGGTGAACCATTTAAACTGAAATGCAATTGTAGACACACCTATAGTATGTATAACATAGTATTATCAAAAATAATGAAAAAAAAAATTATTACAAATCCAAAAATACAAAAAAAGAAAAATAACAAATCACAAAAATTCCAAAAATAAAATAAGGGACATGCACTCTATTATCAAGGGAGGACATTAATTTTAATGGAGAGGGAGAAAAAGTTGTCAAAGATGAAAAATAAGTGTTTAACTTTGATCTTCTAGCTGAGAACAAAAATAGAATAAGTGTTTATGGACATTCAACCTTTACTGGTTTGACTTGCCAGACCACTATAGCTTGATTCAAGCTTGGGCTTAATACACTTTGAGTTTTGACAAGATAGACCACAGTCTCTCCTAACTTTAGGACATATTCTTGTACCTGAGTCACCAGTACAGGATTCGCTAGTTTGCTTTGACTTAGGAGTCTAAGTAACCTTGGCTTACACTACACAATGTTAGGAAAAATCACTTGAACCTAAAATTCAACCCTAGTGTTCATTAGGAAAGGTGGAGTCGTTACCTGTGCGTGCAGGTAAACTCTTTAACCTAACCTTTAGTCTTGTGTCTAGGAGAAACTCTTTCCACAAAAAATTCACCCACCAAATACACTGTGCTCTACCAAATAAAGTTCCAGAGACATACTGAAAAAAAAAGAACAAAACAAAAAAAAATCAGAAAAGTCCAAAAAGAAAGTTCTTGCAAATAAGTCAAGTATGTTCTCCAAAGTCTGTAAATACAATAGTTCCACCAAAAATGTTGTCAGGGTTCAATATAAATACCCTGTTTGTTGACCAAAAATTCTTCGAGCCACAAACACAATAAGAGTTGGGTTTGAATACTCAACAATTCTTGGGAGTCATCCGAAAACATGAGATGAAGTTAGGACCAACCTGGACTTAAAAAGAGGTGAAACCCCGGGATTGAGTTTTAGAATTCACTTGGTTAGTCTTGACTTATCACAAAGCACAGCCATAACCTCATAGCATCCTAAGTCTCTGTAAAACACCCTGAGTCCTCGAATTCAACTTAAGGTTTAAATATCAAGAGCCCTTGTTGGTTGAGAGCTGGTCTATGTCATTTAAGTCCTGAGTTCTGACAGGTTATCCTTAGTACTAAGGTTCTCACAATGTCCAAACATAAGCACAATTGGTTTATTGGAAAAATCTTTCAGCTTGAAGATCATCATCAAACACTTAAGACTTTTGAGAAAAATTGAAAGAAGAAAAAGATATCTCTTCACACTTGCCTTGCTAATACTGAAATTACTATACACTTCAATGAATTATTTGCTAAGAGACTAGCAAAACTTAAGCATGGGGGTATGATGAGTGGCTACTCATCATAGCTAAAAAGCTGACGTTAAGCTAGTCACTGGGTTAAACAACATCAAATTAACAGATAAAAAGGGTTAAGTATGGGAATCAAAGAAAAAGACCTGAAACCTTTATTCTGTGTTAAAATTGCATAATTAGGTCACAAAATGAGATATTCTGAAGATAAATAACAAATGGTGATCCATGCATTAATTGAACACATAAACAAGTTTAAAAGGCCAAATCAAAAGTACCAATAATTTCTTAAATGTTCAATTAAGCACATATAAAAATTTGAAGGCATTTAGGCATCATTTAGGCCTTGTAACATAGATTTTACACTTTGGTCCTTCAGGCATCACATTCTTGTCCTTAGAAATTCCTTTTGGACCTACTTGCAAATCGCAGGGACCCCTTTGAAAGGCTGCAGGGTCCATCCTGTTGCAATTCTCTTCACTTATGGGCCTGCACGCAACTTTTCTACCCCATCGCGTAGGGGTTTTCCCTACAATTTTCCTGACATTTCGAAATACACCTTCTGCTCTTCGCATGCACAATAGCGTGCGAAGAACACGGTAAATCTTGGTCTTTTGTGTCTCTCACGATTTTGATATGCGGTTGGATCTGATTAGAAGCTTCGCGGGAATTGGCACGTACGCTCACCTCTCTCCCCAGATCCCATCTGATGGTCAGTTTTTGATTTAGATCGCCGCGCGACCCTCTCCTCTCATCCCTGTCACTGATTGCCTCATCAGCTATTCTCACCTGCGCGGTGATCTGAGCCACTGAGTCTGCTACTTAAGCACCTCAGTGGTCGCACACGCAAAGGATCGCTCTCTCCTACATCTCTTAGCGATCATTCAACCACTCCAATTTCTCCTCCCCACCAATTCTCTGATTTCACAGCCACCGGTTATGAAATCACCACCTTCTTCTCGACCACCTCATCGCTAAGGACTTCGTAGCACCAGAGGATGACCCCGGAGCCTCACTAGCAGACTCTTCCCTCCACTGGAGTGATCTTCCTCCCTTCTTCCTCCTTAGCAACCGGCTAAGGACCCATAGGTCCCATTCTTCTTGTTTGAGTAGATTTATCATTCTGCAAATTAGTTGCAACTGTAGTTAAGTAGGGTTAGAGTAGAATTCAAGTAATTTGTAGTGTTTAATTTCATTATTAGGATAGTGTAGGTGTAGCAGTAGATTTAGACTAGAATTTCCCCCCTTACCTCCTCTGATCATTCCAGATCAGAGGGGATGGTTTCACACAGTCCATTATCACAAATTTTCTCCCTCTCCATGTTTCCATATTCGCTTCTAATTTTCACTACTTGTTTCTCGCAATTCACCCATTCATTTAGACCTAATTTCAGATCTGATTGGATTTTAACCTCAGATCTGAAATTGGCGTCAAAAAGCACATTAGGGGCTTCCCATTCACCCCATTTTTATCACAAAAGCCCCTGATCTGAGCTTAGAAGAAAATCATTAGTTTGTTGGATTTTTCCTTAACTCAGATTTTAAGGATTTTTACTTAATTGGGTTTTCCCTGTTTTGATCTGACAAACTGAGGAATTCTGATGCTTACTCATTGTTTGCCAAGGAATCTAAGATGTTTCTGACGTCAGAATTCATCTCAGAGGAGCCATAATCTGATCTGAGTTTTATGAAGATTTTAATGCATTGAATGCATGATAGAACTAAGGAAAATCACTGTGGTGATTTGAAGTTTTATCTTGTGTTCATGAGTTTATGGTTGTGAAGAGCACTGATGATTTCTTAACCTAAGGAGTTCTCAAAACTCCTTAAGGTTTCAGAATCTGGGATTTGAGTTGTGGATTTTAAGTGATTGATCTAACTCTTTCTACATGTTGTCTATAGCACTAAGAAGAGTTAGATCAATGTTTTTGCTGATTTAATCTGATGCGAATCTATTGATAAGGGTTCTTGCATTTGAATTGGGATATTCAGTGTTTTTAATGAGTGAAACCGTTGTCAGATGGGGTTGAGAGAATTTTTTTAGTGTGGATTTATGATGTTAATCCCAGAGTCGCAGCAAGTTGCTACACCTTGCAGCTACATTCCCTTTCTTTCCATAAATCTGATTTCATTCCAGATGGACTAACTACAGCAGCAGTTAAACCACCTGGAATCAAATTTGATTTGCTGCAGGGTTGGTGTGTAGAGTCCTGGCTGTTGTTTCTATTGTTAATTTTTGTAGGAAAAGACTGATTTAAAACCCTGTAGAATGTAGTTTGAAGATAACTGACATGTAGTTGTAATGAATTCCTTGTATACAAGCTTTCCTGTATAAGAAATTGAATTTCAATTCTATGAATGCTTGTTGCTTTTCATCTAAATGTTTGTCAGCTAATTCATTTGTAGTTTAACTGTCCACACATATTAACTAAATGAAAAAAAATGATCAGTGTGCTAAAATGGGAAGAATTCCTGTCAAATTTCACTCTAACTGTTATTAAGGCAGTCAATGCCTTTTCAAATCCCTTAAGACCCATCCTAAGCCTTTAGGACCCCTTGGAAATCTTTTGAAAGGCTTAGGATGGATGAGATTGAAAATTAAATAAAATAAGAAAAAAAATTTAAAAAAATTAAAATAAAACTGTCTGATTGAAGATTAGAAAGTTTTCTAATTACATACCAAGTTGTATGGTATGCAAAACCCTTGACTTGGTATGATTTGCCAGTCGTTGGATTTATATACCATGAAACTTAATAATAGAAGTTATATCTAAAAACATCAGAAACACCTCTTTCTTCTCGTCTAATTCTTCCCTTCTCATCTGTTATCTCTATAATATGTATAAAAACCATAAAAAGTGAAAAACTCCAAAAATACCTAAAAAAGTACTTTGTATATTAAGTATACTTTTCTAAATATAAGCTTTATACTAAGTTATATATGTAAATAATTAACATACGTATATAAACTATACAAATAACTTATGCATATATTGTATACTGTAAAGTGGGTATTTAAGTTAGATTATAATATATATATTAATTATATAACATTTATTAATTAAACTAACTTATATGTACTCTTAGACTAAATAAATCAATAGACAGTATAAATAATAGTATTAAGCTATAAAACTATATATACATATGTATATGTAGATTATAAACAAATAAAACCCTGTACCTTAATTTAAGTCTTTATACATAATAAATATTTAATTTATTAAGTTAATAGCTAAGTTATTAGATTAATGTAGATAAATTAGTAATTTAGAGTGAGAATTAAGTTAACTAAATCTCTATACTTAGGCTAATGTACTTTAAGTAATTTAAGCTAATTGAAGTATGTTTATATCTTATTATATTATTTCAACTTAATTTTTAAGTAAAACAGTTCAAATCTGCTATTTAAATATAAATAGAACAGAAATCAAATCTGTAAATTACAATAAAAATGTCTATAAAATACTTATACATGTATACTAACTCTGTATAGGGTCAAATAGACCATATAGTAGCTAATTTATAAGTAATTAAATAATTAAACATCAAAATTAGTATGTATAAGCTATATACTTTAGTTAATTTATTTATATAGTAAATACAATTAAAATTTCAAATCAAGTGTATAATTGTATAGTATTATATAACTACTTTATTTTCCCATAGTTTATTTTTATTTTAAAATAAATTATGGCCCTCGAATTGAGGGCCAAAATGCCCTCTGTCGTGCAGCCACACGCAATTTCAGCGCAGATGCGGCGCTCGAATAGCGCCACATCGTTTGCTGAAGAGCGCGCACTGCAGTATAAATTGAATTTGTTAACTAATGATGTAGTCGTCATGGGTGCCGAGTGCCCGAAACAACCATACCTTACATATCCAAACATGAGCATGAGCATGAGCATTAGCATACGAGCATTTGGGGGCTGGGCACCCGGGGGTGTGTGCGTGTGTGTGGGCTGAGAGGCCCTTCAATCTGAGCTTGATAATACACAATTAAGCGGCCTAATGACAATTATGGTGCGTTTAGTAGAGGTCTGGTCCCACCCTCTGGGTGTGTGTATCCCTCGAAAAGCGTGCCCGCAAACTAAACACATTTTTCATTAATTAAGAGGGTTAATGACAGCAGTTAATCACCTGTAGGCCGCAGTGTTGCGAAGACTTTTAACACAAAATAAAACAAAGAAGAAGAAGAAAGGCAAGATAGGAATAACGTGAAAAGAGAGAGAGTGAACATGTAAATACGTATGGTGAAGATAGAGAGTGAAAATACAAATACAAAGGATTATAATATATATATATATACGTAGTACAACCATTTACTTTATGTAAATAACTTTATACCTTTACTAACAGAATAAGACATCGCTACAAACCCTGGTTTCCTTCTTTTAGTTTGTATATAGCTTTTTCTGGGATCTAGCGACGTTTGCATCTGTCACTATAGCTATTATATATGTTACTGTAGGTGTCAGCTTAGTAAGTTAAATTAGTATACTATGTAATCCTAGTTGGTTGTGTACTTTTATGTAAGTATTAGTAATATAACTTATAAAGAGGTAGTTTAGAGTATAGTGATGAAGTGTTTGGTGCTTGTTTATAATTAGCTTTTGCAAGCATTTTAATTAATTCTTTGTAAGCAATCAAATCAATTATTCATTCATTCTTTCTTTATTAGACATAAAACTTCCTTTTGGAATTAAAGGATAATTTTGGAATTAGAGAGTGATGTAAATCAATAACTGCCTCCCAGTGAACGACCTGGAATAAAACTAGTAAAAATTAGTTAATTTAATAATAATGGTCTTAATGATGGTTGGTATTCCATACAATCCACTACAATGACAGTAATGATATTTCCATTAATTATATACACAATCAACCTTCTTCTAACCACACATCACTACTAAACCAATCATTCCTATAGGCTTCTCAGTAGTTTGTTTGTCCTCCTCTAATATCAACTCCTATTTTGATGGAGGATGACTCTCAAAAGAAGGGAGGAATTTGGAATTCACCATATTATTAATATCCTTTGAAGGTAAATCCTCAAATAATAAATAATTCCCTTATGATTCACTCCAGATTTTCAGTTCAGGTTCCTCTATTGGGGCATCCTTGTCTTCTGAAATAGACTCTTCATATCCCTGAGACCAAAATTGATCTAATTCATCCTCCATTCCGTTAGGGTCACCTTCATTGGGTGCATTTAAATCCTCAGGATGCTGAATGGTAGGTGTTGATCCCCTAAGTGGAGGCTCAGGAGTAGGCTCACTAAGGGTAGAATGAGATTCCACCAGATAATCAATAGGGGAAGTGATAGGAATAATACAACCTTGACCCAGGTTAGTACGGGTAAGGAGAATACTATCATTGGGGTCAAGGTCCTCAAGAGGTACCATCTTCCCTTGCTTTTGACTCCAATATAGCTCGGGTGGATAATCACTATGATCGTTTTCCTCTAGTGGTCGTGTCTCATTGGGAGAGTCTAAGTGACAACTACATAAAACTGGATCCATATTGTCATTGGGTTCCTTAGAATTACTTTCATGATCAAGGTCGTATGGGTAGGGATCAGAATTAGTGGGAAGCGTGTAGCTAAGCTGTCTTATTTTTTCATTTAACTGTTGACTATTCCTCAACATCTCTACCATGGATTCCATCATTTCCTTGCTTTTTTTGCATTTCTATCATAAAATAGGAGAGGCTACTATTATCAGGTTGGGGAGGATAGTCAATTTCAGGCTCTGGTTGCCTAGGGGTATCGGTCCAACCTCGATACGGAAAATCATGAAGGGTGGGACGGTTGGGTGTTTGCGTAGAAGTAGAAATTTCAGGGTTGGAAAATCCCGCTCCTAGGATCTACTCAAAAGTGGGAGTTATCAAGCCAGTACTCCCAGGATAGGAATATGAATGATCCTAAGAATTGTCAATGTACCCATCAAAGGATGGATATGCTTGGGGCATGGGATCCTGGTTAAAAGATGGGAAGTATTGACTCTGATAATCTAAATGATAGGAATAAAGGTGATCCATTTCTTTAGGCAAAACAATTTTAACTCTTATGATTTAGAAGAATTCAGAACAAGAGCAGAAGCTTCTTAGAGAGTTCTACTGTCAAAGCAAACGCAAATTCAGTTGGTGGGATCTATTTTTAGTAGATTGTAGGTCTTAGAATTAAATGTTCAGTTGGTGGCCAAACAAGTTTTGCACAAATTACACTTCCTAGGCCAACCTTCGTTGGTGCCTATAACCTACTAGCAAGGGATGGAAGTCTCGAATCGAACCCACACACGAGGAATCGAAGTAACTTGGTGGATAGGCTTGTGGATTTCTGACTAACTTCCCTTGTGGTGCAAAAGAGGAGAGGTAGAAATTTATCTAGTGACCTTATGTGTGAGGTGCACAATGTCTCAGGTGTGCAAACATACGATCGTGTTTTGAGTTTTGAAATTTTGCAAATACGATCCTTTTGCACACAATTTTAAGTTAGATTTTAAGGTCCATCCTCTTAGCAGTCCCAATTTTTAAAGTGACCACTGAATTAATTTGATTCAAGCACTTTAGTTGTCTTAGAGTTAGGTTCAATGCAGATGCATGACAGGTAATTGATGCTCAAGAGAAGACATACCTTACTCCAGGTTTCTTCATGCAAGAATGTATTTACTACAGGAAAAATAAACTAGATGTTGCTAATTCAGTCATAGATGGCCGTCCTATAGATATGCAGCTTCTAACAAGCAATTCAAATATATATATATATATATTCAATAATAATAATAAACAAACAGACCTAATCTAACTAACTAACCGAAATGCAATTCAAACAATTCAAATAGTTCTACAATCTAAATAAATGGGAACACACTCCCGAAAATGCGCTCCTGCATACAAGAGCGATAAGAAATAAAGAAGTCTGGGAACATGTTCCCAAAAATACCCAAGAAGGGTCCAAAAGGCATAAATTAAATTCTAATTTCTATCTAAACTAAATCTAAACTATGCTTTACTGACTAAATCAAGAACAGTCTCCTCCGTAAGCCTATGTGCATGGGATCAAGGCCCACGTGCTCCTATTGCTGGCCTCTAGGTCGGGTGAAGGTCCACCAAAAAGATCATCTCCACCGTACACGTCGTTCAAGGTCAATGTCGTTGCTCTGCTGCGCCCGTCACCCTATCAGATTCCTCGCACAATAAAATAAAATGATCAGATGATTGTGTAACTTAGAATATTAAAAAGTAATAACATGAATCTATTGTGTCTGTTGCCTCCTCGGCAACGGCACCATTTGACGGAGAGAGTTTCGCTTTCTTATGACAGCAATAGAAGGATATGTCATGTTTTATGTGGTGGAAAATCTCTCAATCAAAACTAAATATCTAGTTTAACCACAATAAAGATGTCGCATCCACAGGGAGGAATAGACCAATAAATTCACGAGTCGAGGAATATATAGTTCGTAGACTCTTCGACAACTTTAATGCGATGAATATGCTATTTTAAATGAAGCTTGCAATTTTCTTAAAAGTTCAAGGGTATTTATGCAGTTTTCATGTCAGGAATTAAGCTCCAAAAATATGTGTATGATGCACGTGTAATGGCATATCATGTAAATTAAACTTGCATGCAAATCTGATTTGAAATTCAAAGTTAAATCATGCACATAACATAAGTGACGTAATTTCAGGAAACTATGAGTGCATCAATGCAATGTGGCCTGAATAAAATATCAATATATAAATTACAATGGCATTAGATGTAAATTTTAATTGAGGATAAAACAGAGGATTTCTCCTCTCTCTTCCTCGCATGGATGATCGTGCACGGTTGGTGGCGAGAGTCGACGGGGTGGTGTGCCTCGACGAGGGCTACGCAACGGTGGTGACGCGACGACCGGAGGTGACCGGTGGAAGTCGGGTGGAGGAGAATGGCCGCCGACCTATTGGAGGAGGTAAGCCTCACATAAAGAGGATGGCATCACTGCTGTAGCCCGTGCTGCTGCATGCCAGGCGCATGCGCGTGCAAGGCATTCTGAGGGAGGTGCGAGGACGATGGCGTGGCTTGCTGCTGCTTGAGGTGCAGCGCCTGCGAGCCTGGTGCAGGGCGCGGTGGAAGGTGAAGCAGCGCTGGAGGGCGCACTAGGGTGCTGGTGAGGGCGCGCGAGGGCACTGGAGGGGGCGCAGCGCCTGCGGGTGGCTGCTGGCTTGGGCGCCTGTGGGCGATTGCGGCCTGCGGGCTGGTGTGGAGGCATGCCTATGGGAAGTGGAAGGTGATGGCGTGTGCTTATGGTGGAGAGGGCGCTCGGTGCATTAGCGTAAGGCACGGGCACCTATAGAGGGCGCTAGTGATGGTGCTGTGTGGGCGCGGGTGCGCACCTACAGGATGCGCACGGGCAAGCGGTGGACAGTGCTCTGAAGCTGCTAGGAGCGCTAGTGACTGCGCAAGGGCACTAGGGGTGCAAGGGTGCTGGTGGTGGCGCTGGTGCAGGCCTGCAGAGGGCACGGGTGCGAGCAGTGGAAGGCTTGGCAATTGCAAGCACGCGGTGAGGGCAGGAGAAGAAGGGCTTGGCTATACAATGATGGCGGTGGAAGGTGTGCACAGTGCATGCTTGGTTCACATTGTCCACCCCCAGGGGGAGGAAGAAGAACCGACCATCCAACCCTTTGCCAAGCCTCCCCCTTTTTTTATCTCCCCTCCCCATGTGAGTTAAGGGATTTTCAAATCCCTTACTAATTTTGGCCGACGGCTATTGGGGGTGTTGAGGCCGGCCGGAGATTGGGTGAGGTGAAGTTGAGGCGGTTCTTGGGGGAAATTTCTTTCACCCCCTATTCTTTTCCAACCTTATTCCTAAAACAACAAAACATAAAATCATTACATATTAAGTTATAGAATGCGATAAAATAGATGTAAACTTAAATAATGATGCATGCAAACATTCTATAACTTAATGTAGTTATTAACAAACATAAAAGGTAAGAATAAAGTTAACTTAGGAGTAACAATAGTCCATTAAAATGGACTCATCAGCCATCTTCCACCATCGGCCTTAACGTGTTCGACCTCGGCTGTTATCTTCTGGCTGCATTCTCCCACTATTATGCTCCCAAGCACTATGGAAGTGAATCACAAGGCCAGCTAGGTCCTCAATCGAAGACTCAGTAGCTGTAGCACACCCAATTGACGAAACCTCTGCTGCGGTTTTGCATGAAGAAGAGAGCGGGCACTTTTAGTGCCACATCGTGAAGGGAAGAGGTTGCAACAGTGGATATATTGACTTTGTGAATTCCGCTGTCTACCCAAGACACTGAGGGGTCGGGTCTCTCACCCCCATGTACACCTGCCTACCAGCTTACCCAATCGCTTACTCCTCACCTGCGACTCACGCTTGTAGGCCTGGACACTGTACATGACTCGATAGCCCAATCAACATTTTGGCACCATTGTCGAGGAGCAACGTGCAATTCACACATTAGTGTTATCTTCCTTATTTTATCTGACCACTAACTTGCCCTATTTGCTTTAATTGTGTTTTTGTGAGGTACATCACAAAGAGATCTTCCATGCAAATTAGCCACTCTTGGTGTAGGTAAGATTCTCTTCTTTCCTAATCAATCACCTAATCTTTGGAAGAGAGTAAAGGAAACAAACAAATAGGAATCACCTGCCTTGTTTTCTTAGTAATTATCATTCTAAGGCAAGTTTCCTAGTTTGCAAATTCAAATCAATATTTGATTGAAGTTGAGATGATTCTGTTCAAAGATCCCTACCCAAATTGGCTGTACCTACTAGGGATTTACGCTTAATTTTTTATCATCTTGGACTATGAAATTCTTGTTTGTGTCCAAGGTGTACATTTTGAGATTAAATTGGATTTAAAATAGAGGCAATTAGGATTTCCACTCTAGGGTTTGAAGTGTTAGTGCACACCTACTTGAATTAAAGGAAATTAACCCTCCCACATTTGTGTGCTACCAAAACCCTTGCTTGAAAAGATCTAATCAGAAGAACCCTAAAATTAGGCTCTAAATTCACTTGAACCCTAAAATTGTGGACCTAATAACCTTAGAGTCAATTCAGGGTGATCTTTGGGTCTTGACCCATATTTCATTCTCCACCTTTTAGGATAGGTCAGGTGAAGTTGGTCTACTTTGTGGGCCAATCAACCTCAAAATTAGGTGACAAATTGAAGTAACTTCTAATCAAGTGAAATCCAAGGCACAAATTAGGACTAAAATTGGTAGACTTAAGGCCTAAATTCATACATTCCAGTCTACTTGGAACTGCAGTGAGAAGGAAGGTTGGGTGGGGGAAACCCGATAACCTGTGGGGATGCTCTACCGTGTAGGGGTCTTTGCGGGGCTCTCCCTTCCTGGATGCCCAAGTACTTGTCTGGTGTGTGAATTTTTGATTCAAAGGTATCATCCACCTCGAAACAAGCCTTAGTCATCCAAAAATCTTTGGGTGCCTTGATTGGATCCAATTCACATCTAATCCCTCATCTGTTCTTTAGAGCAGATGCATAGGAAAGGTCTCTACGTTGTTGACCTAAAGGCTTTCATTGGAATTGATCCTTTATGGGATTTCTAATCTGATCCAATCACTTCAATTTGAACTTGACCTTAATTCTACATCTTCATCCACCGCTTGATTTAAAATTGCCACCTGACAATCTAGGAAGAATTTGTTGGAAACTTGAATCCCAAATGACCATAAAAGAGAAGATGATTGAGGCTGCTTCTAGATACCATGATGAATATTACAAAAGCTCTGATCCATGTAGGCACATACAGGCTAATGTTTCCAAAATAACAACCCACATTATAAGCCATGTTGAAATGATTTGGACCCAAATAACACATGGTTCAACCTGGGATGATCTCTTATTAGAATATCTTGAATTGAGGAAATTACATAGCAATGAGTATCTACAATGTTGGTCAAATCCCCTACTTTTGAAAAAACACCAAGGTCTCATGGAGAAACGTGGAAAATTATTGGATATGGTGTATGAAGCCATTGACAAAAATATACCCATATATCCCTTAGAAATTGATGAGACACCTTGGAACAACATTGAGGACCAATATGATTTCCTAGAACTTGGGTTTGAGAATAGAGGTTGTTGTGAACTCCCAACCTAAATGGAATCAGATTCAAACTTCATACCAATTGACACACCTGATCTTGACATGGTGTTTATTGGATGAGATCAATGTTTTAGAATTAATGCGTCGTAGTACGGTTGAAATCACTCAAAAACAAATAAATTTTATTACTCAAAGTTTTAAATCTGAGGTCGAACACAGGGAGCAAATTGGGGTTTAAAAATCAAGAGCACAACTTTTGAGAAATTGAATATGCAATGTAAATCAGAGTTGTAATGCAAAAAGACAATGTATGTAAAGAGAACAAAAAATGGACGTCTAATTTTATGAATCAGACATCTTAAACTTAGGGCTGCTATAGTGCTTTATTTCTCTTCTTTCTCTTCTCTGATCTATCTCTGTTCTTCTCTGCCTACTTCCTTCTTCTTTCTTTCTTTCTTTACTTCTGTTCTCTGTCTATGCCTTTTCTTTCTACCTTTAGCTTTGGCTTCTTTTTCTTCTTCTGCTTCTTCCTCAGGTGGCTGCCCTTTCTTCTGCCTTCTCCTTCCCTTTCTCTTTATTTAGCCCTGCAACCTTCAGCTCTTCCTCTTCAGCCTTGCCTTCTCCTTCCTTAGCTTCTCTGGCCTCTGCCCTCTTTCTTCTTTGGCTTCTTCTTCTTCTCCTGCCTACGAGAGTAAAACCTACCCCTACCAGCCCCTACGATCTCTCTTCCTCTTTCTCTCTTAGGCTCGCTCTCCCAAAGCCGTTTCTCGGGCAATCGAGTCAGGTATGCGCACCCAAGACCAGGCCCACCGACATGCAATGGTGGGCGAGGAGTGCAGGTCGGGTATACGGGTCAGGCCAGATCTGCGTGGGCAGTGCCACAGACGAGGCTGTGGGAGGAGTGAGTGGGACCTCACCCCATGGTCAGGAGGCAAAGAGGCTATGTCACTTTTTCAATTTATCCCACGGTGCCCATTCACTCACTTCCGATGTGGGACTATGTTGTCCCACCTTCCTTTGCGAGAGCCTGCAGCAGGAGTCCCCCTTTGATTGCAGCAACTGCAGGGTCCTCAGTGCCAATTGCTTTGTTGGGGCTGTGCATGAAGGGATTCTACACGACCTAGTGCTCTTATCCTGGAGCGAGGAGACCTAGGGGAAGCTCCCAAGTAAGCTCCTTGCTTGCGTTAATGGTGGCAGGCCTCTAAACTTGCCAACCACGAAAACATTCTTGCGGCCTCATCAGAATGCTCAAACATCTTCGTCTAGACACGGCAAAGGTAGTGTGGAGGTCGGCGTGGTGTGGGGTGGCCAAAGCGTACGTGCTTAGGACACCCTGTGTGCGTGAAAGTGGGTGTGTTCGGGGGGAGTTCTGGGGGTGTGGCATGGTGAGTGGAGAGAGGGTTTATGGTCAGTGGAGTGTGGCGATGCTTATGGGGTAGTTGGCGAGCTGGATGGAGGTGTGGAGTGGTGGGAATGCCTCGTAGGAGGTCTGGCTGGAGATAAGGAAGGTGAGGGTGATATCATGCGTCGAGGCGTGTTTTGAAGAAATAAAGATAGAAAAATGATGAGAGAGGAGAGAGAACTTAGCTGAGCATGGATTGACAAAGAGGGATGCAGAGAAGGCGGCCGGCTCGTATTGCCATCGCCGGAGACAGAATACTTAGTGGAGGACGACGACAATGAAGGGGCTACAGGGACGTTAGCTGGTAAGGCACGACATGGACAAAGCGGAGGAAGAGAACCCTGCCACTAGTATTGTGGAAGAGCAACGAGGGAGAGAGAGGGGGTTGCCAGATCTTGCTGAGTTACTGACCAGAGGGGAAGAGACGAAATAGAGGGTTTCTCAAGCCAATTTCAAGCTTGAAGGATGCGAAGGGCTTTGGGTTTGCTTTTGTAGGCTCTGGAGGAAGGTTTCACGCTTGGAAGCGAAGCTTCCACGCACAGCAACCTAGCGAAAGATGGAAGGTCAAATGATACCCAAATATCTCATGCATTCGCATGAGAGACTTGATACCAAATCGAGCTTGGAATTATGTTCAAACTAGAGGAGATTTCTTAGAGAATCTCCCTTTCAATTTTGAAGGGGATTCTCTAAGGAATCAGGGAGATCTTTCCCTTGAAACTTCGCTGAAGTAGGATTCCCTCCGCTAAAATGATAGAGGGATCTAATTGCAAAGAATGAAGATAAAGATAGGGGGTTTCTGTAGAAGTTTTCAAAAGTTAGGGGTAGAAATGTAATTATGCTAAACCTATTTGGAAAGTTGGTCAAGGTGAATTCCCCCTAAGTCCAAATTTTGGTACAAACCTAATTTGAACCTAAGAAATCCAATGGTGAAGTCGGATTTTGGGTTTAATCATGTTTGATAGGGGAATTTACATAGAAACCCAATTTAGGGTAAACTTTTGACTTAAACCCTAATTTAGGTCAAAATAGGTTCTAAGGGCCAAATTGACAGTTATAAACCCTAAAGGATATTTTTCCTTGATTTTTAGAGGATTTAGGTGAATTTTATCCTGACCAGAACCTTGTTAAATTAAGTAGGTCTATTTTAGGGTTACAAGAAGTCATTTAATTCCTACAATTCACATGTAACCTTCTCCGTTTGAACCACCCCACTTTTTATCTTGTTAAGACCATTTGACTTGTGTTTAGCCCATGAGAAAACCCGTTGTTGTACTACAATGGTAACATTGCAGTTTTACCCCTTATTTCTTGCTTTTCTCACAGAATGGTTATTCATTGAGTTAAATCCTCCAGTTGGTTATGTAGGAGCTTTTGTTCTCTTTTCTGGGTCAAAATGAGCTAGTTAGGGCTCATGATGGTGTTCCCATCATACCTCCATGCCTTGCTTTTGCTAGTCCCTTAGCAAAATTTTAAGCTTTTAACTTCTGTTCTAGACCATGAGCTCCTTGATGTTCACAAATTACGTTGACTGCTTTTTTTCTTTTTGATTAGGTTAGAATGCCGATATTAAGACTAAAGGTACTCAAGTACCAACCAAGATCTGGACCTGACTAGCTCTAGCCTCAATCCTCCACGAAGGTTTTTAAGGCCCATAGGAACTATCCTAAGGTTTGTTGGACTCCGCGGTTAAAGCACCAGTGCTTGTAATGTATTTTAGCCTCAGTTCAGTTTGCAGTGCGTTTTTTGCAAGAGAGAGAGAGACAGAGGATTTTTTTTTCTTGGAGAGTTTTCTCTCTCTTTTCTTTTTATTTCTAGCTTCGGATTGGCTTCTCAACATGGTCTATATCGGATTCCTTGTCCCCATCATCAATCCTCGAAGGGTCCCTTACAATCGATGCTTCATGATAGCACCGCCAATGGTAACGCCCAGAACCCTGGCTTCGAGATTTCGAGATAATCCTTCTCATGGCATTCTGTAGCTACATCTAGACCCTAGCAATCAACATTTCATGATAATGATGCCTACAGCATCTAAACCAGCATAGGGTGCTTACATGCCCCCGTTAAGATATGTAAATATCCCAGGAGACAAGCATTGAGGAGACGATATATTATTACGCATCTTCGAGGGGAATTTTCCGCCTCTCCACGCTAGGAACTCGTCCAAATCAACTTGTGTTGATCAGCCCCTCCTAATCTAGGTGACTTTTTCAGAACATTTAAATGCTTTTACATGATTTTGATAATTATGCGCACTGAACCAGACTATGTGTGGATTGGGGTGCTTAGGTTACCAAGTCCTACAAGCCAAAGGTCAGTTAATGAGGCCGAATACTCCCTAAGCCTTAGACCTAATACTTAAGCTTCGCATTTTCCCCAACCTCTTGAGAACTATCCAAATCGTAGCAAATACTTGAATTTTTAAGCCTAAGAGTCTAGCTCAAGAGGCCTAAGATCAACGTTCCTACTAATCTCTTTTGTGTCTCATTAGCACTTTTTCCTTCATTTTTCTTTTTCTTGATATGGTCTAGAACTTTATTTAATCCCTTAATTTCTTACTAATGACTCTCTTTTCTTTTTCATTCTATGCTCCTTTTTCGATATTTTTCACTTTTCCTCCTCATTTTCTCCTCATGATTTGTATGGCCTCAAAATTTTCTCTCCCCTCAGTATTTTTTTGTTCTTTTTCAAGATTTTTTCATGTTTTTGGTGTTTTTGTGATATGTGATTTTTTTTGTTGAAACCTTTTCTAATGAGATGAGTTTTCATGGTGTTTTGCACTTTCATAACCCTCATGCCTACGATTTGCATTGTCCCCATTATAATTTAGGTGGGTTCAAGTTCAGCTTAGATCATTCATTAGAACAGGCTTTGGGTGGGTAAATGGGTCGAGGTGACGGTAACGAACGATTTCTAAACTTGGGTACGGGTACCTGAGATGGTGTCAGCTATTCTAATGGATGAACCCTAAAATGCAATATGAATTTAGCATAGGAATGTTAAGAAATGTTTCTGGTATTTTAAGAATGACGGGTTGCCTCCCGTTAAGCGCTGAGTTTTACGCCGTCGACTGGGTGCAATGAGCTTAGGGAGAATGAAGGGTAAAGGATATCTCAACCAAATTTGTATCGGTCAAGTCAATGAACGGTTTAAGTCTCTGATCGTTCACGATGAAAGGTTTTGAATGGTGGCTAAGTGGATTGATCTCAATGGCTCCATTTCCAAAGATTAGTCGGACGAGGTAGGGTCCGATCCATTTTGATCATAGTTTTCCTGGGAACAGTTTAAGCTTGGCATCAAAGAGTATGACTTTTTAACCAGGATGGAAGATCTTTCTAGATATGTGCTTGTCATGAAAGGCCTTAACCCAATCTTTGTAAATTCACAAGTTCTCATACACGTCATGGTGTAATTCATCGATCTCGCTCATTTGAAGCTTTCTGTGGGTTCCTGCCTTAGAAAGATCTAGGTTGCAGTTCCGTACTGCCCAATAACTTTGTGCTCCAATTCGACGGGGAGGTGACATGCCTTCCCATACACCAATCTGAAGGGAGACATACCTAATTGGGTTTTGTGGGTGGTCCTATAAGCCCACAAAGCTTTTGGAAGTCAGGATGACCAGTCCTTTCTATCAAGTCGAACAGTATCTTGGAGGATTTTCTTGATCTTCTGATTTGATAACTCAGTTAGATCATTAGTTTAGGGGTGGTAAGGAGTAGAGATTCGGTGCGACACCCCGTATTTGGTCATCAGTGACCTGAACTAAGCGTTAGTGAAATGGGTCTCTCTGTCAGAAATTATAGCATGTGGAATCCATACCATATCTAAGAATATGGCAAGCATGCACCGTTGAAAGTAGCGGGTGCATTGCAGAGACCGAACGACATCCTTCGGAACACGTACGTCCCGAAGGGGTAGGTGAAAGTGGTCTTTTCTTGGTCCTCAGGATGGATTGCCACTTGGTTATAATTGGAGTATCCGTCCAAAAAGCAGAAGAACCTATTTCCCACTAATTTCTTGAGGATCTGATCAATAAATGGTAGTGGGAAATGATCCTTCTTCGTGGAGGAATTGAGTCTTCTGTAATCAATACAAACTCTCCACGAGTTCACCACACGGGTCCTTATGACTTCTCTGATTTCAGTCATGATCACGATGAGTCCTACTTTCTTAGGAACAACCTGGATTGGACTCACCCATAGACTGTCGGAGATCAGGTAGATGATCCCTGCATCTAACCACTTGATGACCTCCTTTTTCATGACCACCTGCAGATTAGGATTCAAATGTCTCTACATTTCACGGGAAGGTCGTGTGCTCTCTTCGGTGTTGATATGATGTGTGCAATTAGAGGGGCTGATACTAGTCAAATCATCGAGAGTCCATCCAATAGCTTTACGATGTTGCTGGAGAATAGTAATCAGACGGGATTCCTAGTCATGTGTGAGTCTGGAGTTGATAATCACAGAAAATGTCTGATTGGAACCCAAAAAGATGTACTTCAGATGGTCGGGAAGAGGCTTAAGTTCCAAAATGAGGTTATCAGCAGCAGCGGGCAGTTTAGGGTGTGTGTCAGGAGCAAGGGAAGGAGTTATGGGTGTATCTAAGTTAGATTCAAACTCCTCTGATTGCGGGTTTTGATCCTCTTGTGGTTGATCGGAAGTACTTAGGTTGTCCTCAATATATGGTTCATCAACCACGGCCTTGATATCACACATCTGTTCTATAACTCCACAATTAATCCCTTGTTGGGCCTTAAAGATGTCAATTTTCAGTGTTTGGTTTCCGAATTTCAGTTCAATTTGGCCCTCCTTACAATTTATATTGGCCCTAGCAGCGGCCAGAAAGGGTCTCCCTAGTATAATTGGTGTATCCCCTGGGTTTTCTAGAGCATCCATATCTACGACTATAAAATCCATCAGGAAATAGAAATCCCGTACCCTAACGGTGACATCCTCAAGAACTCCTTTAGGTGACTTAATAGATCGATCAACCAACTGCAATGTCACCTCTGTCGATTTAAGCTCAGATTCTTCAAAGTGGTCAAGGAGGGATGTAGGTATTAGGTTGATGGAGGCACCTAAATCTAATAGGGCTCTGTCGAATTGGGTATCACCAATGGTACATGAAATCAGGGGAGTACCTAGGTCTTTAGCCTTAGGTGGGAGTTTGCTCAAAATTACAAAGCTGGCTTGCTCTGACAGTATGATCGGACTCCCACTTTTGGTTCGCAACTTACGCTTGGGTGTACACACGTCCTTCAGAAATCATGTGTAAGCCGGTACGTGGAGGATTGCATCCATCAAGGGGATGCTTATATGGACCTGTTCAAAGAGCTTCACCAAATCCTCCTCAGGAGCCATAGGTTTGGTTGTCATCTTTCCCTTAGTCAAGGCCTCGGGAAATGAAACCTTGGTTGGTTCCTCTAGAATAGGTCCAGGTTCTTGATCTGGGACAGAGGTGTCTTGGATAACTATCCTAGGGCTTGGGTTACTATCAGGCTGAAAGTGGCTTGGATAATGTGGGTTTTGTGTTGCTTTACCACTACAGGTTGTAACAGAATTCAGTCCTGCCTGGTTTTGGTTCAGGGTTGGTAAAATAGGTGGTTGTTGTTGACATCCCACATAAGATGTCAAAGCTTCCATCACGTCGGGTGATGGAACAGAAGGAGCCCGATAAATCATGTGGGCTTGGCCCAGATTTAGGTTCATAACACGCCTCTGGTTTGGCACGTTATTTGGATTCAGTAGAGGTTGCGAAGGGAGTGTGCCAGGTTGGCAGGAATTCACCATCTGGGTGAGTTGATTGTGAACCTCGGTGATATCGTTGTTGTGCTATTTTTTCATAGCCGCATTCATCTTCTGAATGTTAGCCAGAGTTTGAAGGATAAGAGTCATTTGATCTGCTTGGTTTGGAAAAGATTGATAAGTGGGGTTGGGCTGAGGCTGAGGCGATTGATATGGACGAGGGGCTTGTGGACGGGGTTGATATGGTGGTCTTCGATTCTGAGTATTTCCCTCCCAAAGGAAGTTGGGATGATTCCACCATCTAGGGTTATAGGTGCTAGAGAATGGGTCATTCTGGATGGCGTTGAGGTCCTCGTAGATCTGAGGCACCTCAGGAAAGTCAAAATACAAGGGTTCAGATTTTTGCCAACTAGAATAGGTCGGATCGAAGTTTCTTCTGGTCCTAGAGTCAAAAGGGGGTGGATATGGGTCCATCCCCTGAGAAGATCAATGATAGATGTTATGCACAACTTTCCTCCCAAGAGGTGGCTATGAAAATGGGTTTTGCACAGAGGTGGCTCACTGCAGATGTTGAGTCAACTCATCCGCCTTCTTCTCAATGATAGAGACCTTGTCCAATAGACTGGCCATCAGTTCCAAGTCAATAGATGCGTACAGGCCCTACGTCACATGTGCTCCCCTTGGATTCGTCGATGCACGGGCATTTGCCCAGTTGAATAAGCCCATGGAGTCATTATTGATGGAGTTCTCACACATATTCTCGAGAATCTCCCATAAAGTGTCTTCGTGTTGACCCATGATATTTCCTCCACAGGTTGCATTGACGAATAAGTGGATGTCTTTACGAAGTCCCTGGTAAAAAGACTGGACTTGTTCCCATTTAGGAACTCCGTGATGGGGACACTTTCGAATGAGATCCAAGAAATGGTCCCATGCCTCATGAAGAGGTTCTCCAGATTGCTAGGTGAAATGTGTGATCTGGTGGCATAAGGCATTCGTCCGACCAACTAGGAAGAACTTTTTCAAGAATTCGGATTACAGATCAACCCATGTGTTGATTGGACACGTTTGAGTCTGATACCAATAAGCTGCCTTGTCCATGAGAGAGAAGGAAAACATCTTCATAAGAAGAATATCCCAGTTTTGTACATCTGATCCAAAGGTCTAGGCTACATGTTTGAGTTGTTTGATGTGCTGGAAGGGATCCTTAGAATTAAGCCCATGAAACTTTGGAATAGCATGAATCATGTTGAGCTTGAGTTCTGAATCAGGACCTCCAGCCGGGATTTGGACTTGAGGTTCGATCGCCACCGTAACGGGATTATAGGGATCTCGCATCATAGGACGCTGCAGCAGGTTCACAAAGTTTTGAAATAGATCATTCAGGAAATGGAGTTGGTGTTCAAGATTGTTCTCTTCTTCAACTGGTTGTGGCATGATGATGGAAGAAGGAGAATTGGGTTCTGATGAATCAAAGGAGATGTCTATGTGGTGGGGTCGCTGCATAAACACTGACATCGAGACTTGGCCTCGGTGGGAGTGGATTGCTAAAGGAGGTCTTAAGGATGGTCTTAAGGACCTCCTACCAAACATGCATTGAAGGTTTGGATGAGAGTAGAATGTGTTGGACCCAATCAAGACACCCAAAAATTTGGATGAAGATGGAGGTTCAGGGCGGATGATACCCCTTAGTTAGAAAGTCATCCACCTGAGAAATACCTGGCCAGCCAGAAAGGGAGAGTCTAGCAAAGACCCCTATATGGTAGAGCATCCCCATGAGTTACAGGGTTTCCCCCACCTAACCTCTCTTGTCACTGATATTCCAGGTAGACCAGAATGGAGAATTTGACCTCTTAAGTCTACCACTTTTATTTAAGAGCAAAGGTGCTTAGGATTCCACTTGAACTTTAGATGTATTGAGTGCAAAAGTGATCTAATTTCAAGGTTGGTTGACCCAACACAGGGTCAACTTCACCTATTTGTCCTTTGAGAGCTTTAGGTCCTTTCTTTTAGGGTTCAAGTGAAATTAAGAGCTTGAATTTTACGGTTTCTCTTGAATAAGTCTTTTCAATCAAGGTTTAGGCGCACCTCTTTTTGGAATAGTTGATTCTTTGCTTAGAAAGACGTGTCTCTAAAACCCTAAATTGGAATCCTAATGTTGGCTCTAATTTTGGTCTAATTTAGCTACCACAAATATGGTATCTTGGGCTTAATCAAGAAGGTGGTAGCCCTAGTTACCTTAAATGGATGCACAAATCAATATTTGTTGAAATCAAAATCAAGCAACTGTGGTGACTTAGCTAAAGATGGAAAGCAGGTAGCCCTAATTGATTTTTATTTTCTTCTTTCCTTTTCAGAATGAGGGGATTAAAAGAAAGTGTTAATCAGAGATTACCTGCCCCAGGTGTGTTTGTCGTGTGGCTCTCTTCCTTTGAATCTTCTCCCCTGAAATAATCACAACAAAAGAGATATATCAAGTTAGTATCAAATCAGAAATTGTGATCAAGATTTCTAAATCACTTGTTACTCCTCGGCAATGGTGCCAAAATGTTTATCGGGCGAGATCAATGTTTTAGAATTAATGCGTCATAGTACAGTTGAAATCGCTCAAAAATAAATAAATTTTATTACTTGAAGTTTTAAATCCGAGGTCGAACACAGGGAGCAAATTGGGGTTTAAAAATCAAGAGCACAACTTTTGAGAAATTGAATATGCAATGTAAATCAGAGTTGTAATGCAAAAAGACAATGTATGTAAATAGAGAACAAAAAATGGATGTTCGATTTTGTGAATCAGACATCTTAAACTTAGGGCTGCTACAGTGCTTTATTTCTCTTCTTTCTCTCTTCTCTGATCTGTCTCTATTCTTCTCTAGCTACTTCCTTCTTCTTTCTTTCTTTCTTTCCTTTTGTTCTCAATCTATGCCTTTTCTTTCTGCCTTTAGCTTTGGCTTCTTCTTTGTCTTCTTCTTCTTTCTCTAGCAGCTTCCCTTTCTTCTGCCTTCCCCTTCTCTTTCTCTTTCTTCAGCCCTGCAGCCTTTAGCTCTTCCTCTTCAGCCTTGCCTTCTCCTTCCTTAGCTTCTCTGGCCTCCACCCTCTTTCTTTTTTGGCTTCTTCTTCTCCTCCTACCTACGAGAGCGAAACCTACCCATACCTGCCCCCGTGATCTCTCTTCCTCTTTCTCTCTTAGGCTTGCTCTCCCAGAGACATTTCTCGGGTAATCGGGTCGGGTATGCGCACCTGGGACCAAGCCCACCGATGTGCGGTGGTGGGCAGGGAGTGCTAGTCGGCTATACGGGTTAGGCCAGATCCGCGTCGGCAGTGCCGCAGACGAGGCTGTGGGAGGAGTGAGTGGGACCTCACCCCGTGGTTAAGAGGCGAAGAGGCTATGTCACTTTTTCAATTTATCTCACGGTGCCCACTCGCTCACTTTTGAGGTGGGACTATGTCGTCCCACCATCCTTCCTGAGTGCCCACAGCAGGAGTCCTCCTTTGATTGCAGCAGCTGCGTGGTCTTCATTGCCAATTGCTTGGTAGGGGCTGCACGTGTAGGGATTCCGCTCGACATGGGGCTCTTATCCTAGAGCGAGGAGACCTGGGGGAAGCTCCTAAGCAAGCTCCTTGCTTGCGTTAATGGCGGAGGGCCTCTAAACTTGTCAACTAAGAAAATGGCCTTGCAATCTCGTCAGAATGCTCAGACAGCTTCGCCTAGAACAGCGAAGGTAGTCCAGAGGTTGTCATGGCATGGAGTGGCTGGAGCATGCATGTCTAGGGCACCTTGTGTTCGCGAAAGTGGGTGTGATCGGGGGGAGTTCTGGGGGTGTGGCGTGGTGAGTGGAGTGAGGGTTTATGGTCAGTGGAGTGTGGCGAAGCTTATGGGGTACTTGGCAAGGCATATGGAGGCATGGAGTGGTGGGAACGCCTCGTCGGAGGTCTGGCTAGAGATGAGGAAGGTGAGGGTGATAGCATGCGTCGAGGCATGTTTTGAAGAAATAAAGATAAAAAAATGATGAGAGAGGCGAGAGAACTTAGCTGAGCATGGATATACGAAGGGGGATGCAGAGAAGGCTGCCAGCTCGTATTACCGTCACCGGAGATGAAATACTCAGTGGAGGAGGACGGCGACGATGAAGGGGATGCAGGGACATTGGCTGGTGCAGCACGACACGGACGTAGAGGAGGAAGAGAACCCTACCATTGGTATTGTGGCAGAGCGACGAGGGAGAGAGAGGGGGGTCGCCGGAGCTTGCTGAGTTATTGATCAGAGGGAAAGAGATGAAATAGAGGGTTTCTCAAGCCAATTTCAAGCTTGAAGGATGTGGAGGGCATTGGGTTTGCTTTTATAGACTTTGTTGGAAGGTTTCATGCTTGGAAGCCAAGATTCCATGCATGGTAACCTCGTCGGAGATGGAAGTTCAAATGAGACCCAAATCTCTCATGCATTCACATGAGAGATTGTATACCAAATCGAGCTTGGAATTGTGTTCAAACAAGAAGAGATTTCTCAGAGAATTTCCTTTTCAATTTTGAAGGGGATTCTCTAAGGAATCGGGAAGATCTTTCCCTCGAAACTTCGTCGGAGTAGGATTCCATCCGGTATAATGGTAGAGGGACCTAATTGCAAAGAATGAAAATAAGGATGAGGCATTTTCTGTAGAAGTTTTCAAAAGTTAGGGGTAAAAATGTAATTGGGCTGATCCTGTTTGTAAAGTAGGTCAAGGTGAATTCCCCATAGGTCTAAATTTTGGTACAAACCTAATTTGGACCTAAGGAATGCAATGGTGAAGTTGGATTTTGGGTTTAACCATGTTTGACTAGGCAATTTACACAAAAATTTGATTTAGGGCAAACATTTGACTCAGACCCTTATTTAGGTCAAAATAGGTTCTAAGGGCCAAATTGAAGGTTCTAAACCCTAGAGGATATTTTTCCATGATTTTTAGAGGGTTTAGGTGAATTTTATCTTGAGCATAATCTTGTTAAATTAAATGGGTCTGTTTTAAGGTTACAAGAAGTCATTTAATTCCTATAATTCACATGAACCCTTTTCTATTTGAACCACCCCACTTTTTATCTTGTAAAGATCATTTGACCTGTGTTTAGCCCATGAGAAAACCTGTTGCTGTACTGTAATGGCAAAATTGCAGTTTTACCCCTTATTTCTTGCTTTTCTCTCAGAATGGTTATTCATTGAGTTAAATCTTCCAGTTGGTTATGTAGGAGCTTTTGTTCTCTTTTCTGGATCAAAATAAGCTAGTTAGGGCTCATGACGGTGTTCCCATCACATGGGTTGGAAGGATCCAATTGCAGGTGCTCTTGATTTCAAGCTAGCCTTAGAGAACCTTGAAGCTGGTCCATCATTCCTTAAATTCCCAAACACCTATAGTAAACTTGAATCAGAAGCTCTTGAGGATGTAATTCTTGAACCTTATCCTATTAAGGTAATTCTCAAGAATGATTATGACATCCTAATAGAGCCTAAATCAGATTCTAGTGACCCAATTCCTACCTTTGACTTAGAATCTAGATCAAATCCTACTTGGGATGTTTATGAGGCCTAAATTGAAGAGAACTAGATTTTTTATCTAGACTATGATTATGGGCTCATGTTTAATGATTACACCTCTTCAACCTCCTCAGAAATGCGAATTGATTTTTCAGAAGACAAGCTGATCTATGATACAGAAATCAAGGAGTTGGAAGAGCTATGATTCGATTGGGTCTATCCTAGGAGCCAAGAACCTGAGCCTATGCCTAATAAGGACACTTCTTTAAGCTTAGAATATGAGATTAGGTTAGATCCAAGTCAGGTTGTTGAGTCTACACAACATGATTCATTCTATGGTGGAAATCCCAATCTGGAATCAAGTTCAGAAATTAATCTTCGCAAGTTCTCCGATGGTTTCGAATCCTACTCTTATTTCGGAGAACCTTTGTTTCCTGACGACTATGAGCCAATTTACAACCTCAGCATCTATGACTCGTTCTTTGATTCTGACTTTGAGGTCCCTAATCCCAAAGTCATTAATTCAAAATCAGGTTCCATTGAGTTGGAATCATTCTGTTATGATCTTCAGGAATCAAAAACAGCAAGTACCGAGATTGTCCACACTCCAAAGTTCGAATCTTTTACTGACTCAAAATTCTATGATCCTATAAACACTCTCCAAGCATTTACATTTTATTTGAATGAGCATCAAGAGGACTCTCTAGATAAACCTATCTTTGAATCATTTCTAGAAGAGTTTTCTCCGCACCTAGACCTTAAAGAAGGCACCTTCTAATCCACATACCGAGCCTTCCAAAATCCGACCTCAGCCCTGCCACACCACCGGAATCAACTTCTACTCTGATTCACCTCTCTCTGATCCTGCTACATATGATTCTTCTCCATCTTTTAATCGGGTTTCGAACATTCATCAGACTGATAATCACTTACTATCCTTCTCTGAACTCACTTGTAGGTTTCCTACATCCTCCATAAAGCCATTTGCTTTTGAGGATCTCTACTTTGACCAAGCGGAGCCAACCCAACCAAACCCTAGACTTACATTTCCATATCTGTTTTATCCTCAAAGTATCTGGTGGGCTTCACATCTATTGATTCACATCCATCAACCTATTGGACTAATTGGGTTTGGGCTGCATCATCGGCCTGTCAGTCCGAACAAGCACCTGTTTGGACCAACCAGGCTTTTGATCAAGGTGTTTGTTCTACAAAACTCATCTACTTTGACCACCCCTTCTCCTTGACCACCTTCTGTTTGGCTGAAGGCATTGAATTTAGCACTTAACGCGAGGCAACCCGTCATTCCAAAAACCTGAGACCCTTCTGATCATCTTTTGAGCTACACTCCTACTGCACTTCTAAGTTCAACTTTAAAATAGCCGACTCCACCTTTGATACTTGTATCAAATCTTGAAATAGCTCATCAACAGTCATCCCGACTCGTTCACCCACCCTTTGACCCTGTTCTAAACTTTGAACTAAACTAAATTTGTACCCTCCAGGTTTATAGTGAGGACATTGCAAAAGTTAGGCATGGGGAGGCGTTAAAGTGCAAACATGTGGAAATTCAACTCTTTGAGAGGTTCTCACAAAAACTTTATATATCTTCAAAAAATGATAAAAAAGAAAAAAATTTTAAACAGAAAAAAATTGAAGAAGGTGAGAAATTTTGAGAAATAATTGCAAATCTCTCTTGAGGAGGACAAGAAGAGGAAATTCAAATGTCAAAAAGAAGCAAAAATCAAAAGCAAAAAATGATGGTCATTCGCAAGTGATTATGGAATCTACTTAAGTTCTAGACCAAATCAAAAGAAAAAAATTAAGTCCTGAAATGAAAGATACAAGGGGATTAGTATGAGCACTGATCTTAGGCCTTTTGGGCTTGTCTTAGGGTTTAAACATTCATGTATCCATTAAGATCCAAATTAGTCCTCAAGAGGTTGAGGAAAGTGCGATTCTGATGTACTAGGTCTAAGGCTTAGGGATTATTCAGCCCCATTGCCTGCCCTTTGGTTTATGGGAATTGGTAACCTAAGCACCCAAAAATCACACACTAAGTCTAGTTCAGTGCGCTTAATAAAGAAAAATCTTCCAAAAAGTATTCTATTCTGAAACCTTAAAGATATAGCTTAGGAGCAGCTCGAGAACACAAGTTGATTAGACAAGTTCCCGATGTGGAGAGGTGGGAAATTCCCCTCGAAGATGCGTAATAACATATCATCTCCTTGGTCTCTATTTTCTCGGACATCTAAATATCCTATCGAGGGCATGAAAGCACCTTATGCTAGTTTAGGTGTGTTGAAAACGTGGAACGTGTTTTTGATAGGAAAACGTCATAGTATAGTGTGAAATATGAACAAACAAAGACATTTAATAAAAGATAACGAGACTTTGAGTCCCGGTCGTTCATCTCTGGGAGACATTTGTTTTACTTTTGAATTTAATCTTTTACCACTCTACTTTGTTCAAAATCTCACACAGGTTTCCAGTCTTCTGATTAAAATTTCACCACTTCTATTATGAACCTTGATTATGTGCGCATGTGTTAAATAGATCACAAAGGTGAAAGTGTGAGTTTCTATGCGCACGATTCTAGGGAGGTGGTGATTGTTTACAGAAAATGTGTCTACAGTTAGATTTTCTATATTTACAGGAAACAACATGGTTGTTGCAAATATCAGAATTTAAAAATAGGCAACATTAATCACACAAAAGATATTGCAATGACCTCATGATGGTTCTCAACACATAGACATATATAGAAAATATATTTTTCATTCATTCATCTGTAGAGTGTTTGCAACATGAACTTGTAGAGGAAAACTTGTATAGAAATGCTTAAAATGTAAATCTAGCTACCAGAAAATGATCGCATACAAGAATCTACAGGGGGATTTTGTAAGCATCATTGGAGGAGAATAAGGACTACACTACTAAGCAGTAAATGTAAGAAGATACCTACTAATCTATCAGAAGTTAGGGCATTCGGAGGTGGTCTCCGATGGCCTTGGAATGGTGGAGAGGAGAATGAGGGGCAGCCAATGGAGCTTAGGCCAGCCCTTGGAGAGAGGTTGGAGGAGTGGTTCAGCATCCTGGCATGGTGTCCTTCATGATGGTGCTCATCTCGTGCAGATGGAGTGGAGAGGGTGGCGGCTAGCCTAAGTGGAGGTGGATGAGAGCCATGAATGTGGATGGGAGCCAATGGATGTGAATGGGTGAAATGGCCACCCCTTAGGTCTTTTTATAAACCTAAGGGATTCTCTCTAGAGAAGTGTGGAACTCTCTAGAGAGAGTCCAAGAGTGGCCGGCCAAGTGATTTTGAGATCCAAAAAATGTTGATCTCAATTTGAATGCCTCTTGGTTGCTAAATTTGGCAACCAAGAGCGGTGCCACTTGGAGAGGGTTGTAGAGAACTCTAGATGTGTGGGAGTGCATGAATGGGTGCATGTGTGTAGTCATACCATATGTGGTTAGGTGGTTTAGGCTAGGTCCTAAGGGGTTTAGTTAGGTGTATGCCTTGAATTAAGGTTACAAACCCTAATTGCTAAGGGGAATTTGCAATTAAACTTAACCCAAGTTTAATTGAATGAGTGTGAACCTAATTTAGAGTGAAATAACTCAATTAGGTTGGGTTTAGGTCAATTGGACTCTCACTAAGTCTAATTGAACGTGTGTGGGTTGAGATCTAAGCTCAATTGGACTCATTGAGTCTAATTGACTTAGGTGAAGGTAATTGACTTTGATCTAAGTCAATTGGGTTTGGTGAGGACCTAATTAGGTCCTTAGGTAGGTCTAGAGGTGATGTACTAGGGTTAAGACACCTTAATTTAGGTTCCTAAGGGGTTGGAATTAGGTCTAGGGAGCTAGAGATCCAAGATCAAGGCTTGAATCTCAAAACAGGAACTGGAGACCAGTTCCAGATGTCCAAAAATATGATCAGATGACTTATACTCAAAAATCAGATGTTTAGGCTTCAGTTCTGGACATCCAATCTGAGTCAGGGGGAAATCTAGGTTCTATTTTGGGTATTCTACAAAAATTAGATGTCTGACAAAGTGTCTGGACGTCTAATAACATTGCAAAAGTGGCTTTGAGGTGTGCAGGAGATGGCTAAGGGTCCTGGATGTCCTCTAACTTATCTGGACATCCAGATAAGGGTTGGAGCTAGGGTTTTGGGGTTTCCTAGGGCACTGTGGCCTAATCTAAGGGTAGCCAAGGCTTGGGGGAAGTATCTAGGCTATTCTTGGGCTAGGATGGACCTAAGCTCTTTACATTTTACTACTTTATTCATACTTAATAGAATAGCAAACCTTAAATTCCTTGCATCATTATTCCTACATCTAATCTAAGCCTTCTACTCCAACTCTACTACAACTCCCGTTATTCCTGATCCAGCTTCAGATCCTGCTCTAGATCTAGCTCCTGATCAACTTTTTACCTTCAATTGACATAATACACTTAATCAACACATTATATCATTATTTTATGCATAGCTAAAGGCATGAATAGCCCAAACTTATGCTAGATCCTAGCCTAATCTAGGTCAATTAAGACCTACGATTGTCGTGCAGTCATACCCCCAAGCCTAAATCTTGCTAGTCCCTAGCAATTGCAAGACTAAATTATTCACATAAGAGTCCCTAAGGGACTGATTATTTTATCAAGTGTATTCCTAGAGATTTTTCACCTTTTTGTTTTCATCCTATACTCTAGAAATCTAGACAATTGTGAACGTGCAACTATGTAGCTTTTGCAACGGATTTGAGTGAAAAACGGATACACCTCTAAAGCCCGTGCTTGACCCCTAGTAAAAATTCTAACAGGATAGGTGGACTTCTTCTCTCGGGGTATTCAATATTTTTTATGAATTCCACCCCGGCTTTAGGCTTAGGAAGAGAATCTCTGAGGGAAAGGATTATATATTTGGTAGCTCACTCTCACTTGATGCTACATAGAGACTAGTACTGCAGAATTTAGATTCCTGGATTACTAAGTAACTCAACTCAGAGGAAGATGAGAAAGACTATGCTCTCTTTTGATTCCTTTGTATTCATTCTCTCTTTCCCTTTTTTCTTTTTTTTTTCTTTTCTTAGTGCTCACAACCTCCCCAAATTCACACATATGATCTGTATATGGTGGTCTCACTTGGCATTAACACTTTAATTGAGTTTCCATAACCCTAACACTAAGTCAGAATTCCTCAGCTAGTATTCAGGTGGTTAGAAACACGAGAAAGATGGGTCAAGGCCATATTTGGTGGATCTCAAATTTATTTGGTGGTATTGCCTCAATGCAACTGAACTAAATACTCTCTTTTTTCTTTGCTTTTTCTTCTTTTTCTAATTTTTTCAATATTTCTTTCTTTTCATCATTTTTTTTCTCTTTCCCTTTTTTTTTTCAACATAACACAACTATCACACATTCATGAACTTTATTGAGGAGTCATTATTAAGGATTGGTGGTATTCAAGAGACATTAGGTGGCTTATTTAGTGGAAGTGCCTACTCGCGGCACCGGGAGAGACGGATAGGACAGTGTATTTCTGACCTTGGCATCAATACCCTCCTTCAGCCAAGGATTTCGTAAAGAATGGACGTAACCATCCACCTTAGCCCTAGTTTTATGAGAACTCGCTTTCCGTGTATTTGCCTTATTTGGTGGCTCTCACAATTTGCACAAAAATGTATATGTAGGAACCGAGAGCAAAAACTATGCCTAATCTTTGATTATCATCACCTAATTATCTAGGATTCCAGATTCCTTGCACTAATCTTAGAGCACTAGTACGCTCTACTCTCATCACAGATTATTTGGTGGATTTTTGGAGGAAAATCTGCCTGACTCCCAAAACATTGTCCAGGGGTTCAAGAAAAGAAGTACTGCTTCTTCTCGATAGACTAAAGACGTTTATCAGCCTTCACCGTGAATCCATTGCAAATTCTACGTGTGTGTGAAAAGTTGTACTGGATTCCAGATTATAGGAATCAGCTAGAGGATACAACCCCTAATGCATTCTCTTAATAAAATAATCTTATTCATGAATGCAATATGTATATATGCTATGAACAATTAACCTCTTATATTCATACTTCATGAAATTTCCCTTTCAGGTTACAATCAGCTTGACCCTAAGTTTAGAACAAGTGGTGAGTGGGTGATCGGAAATGGCTGCTTGTTGGATAAAAAATCGTAGCTCGGATTTTTGATAAAAGCATTGTAATATAGCTGCAAAATACGATCCAACAAAGATATTGTTTTGTAAAAATAATGAGACTTTGAGTCTCGGTCATTCATCTCTAGGAGGCGTTGCTTTTACTTTTGAAATCGATCTTATCCAGCTCTACTTTATTTAGAATCACATATCGGTTCATGATTATTACGTATTCAAGTATGACATGCTTAGTTGCAGAATGGATAGACAATTAAGACAGGCAACTTGAATCACGCAAATATGATAGCAATCAATAAGCTCATTGAGATTTCATAACATGGAGACAGATATATATATATATAACATTTTTTTTATTCATTCAGTGAGAGAGTTGTTTGCAATAGAACTATAGATGAAAGCTTATACATAAATGCTTGAAACGGAAATCTAGCTACCAAAAAATGACTGCATACAAGAATCAATGGGGGGATTTCTCATGCATCATTGGGGGAGAAGTTAAGACTATGCTACTAAGAAGTAATAAAAGCAGTAAATATACAAAAAGCTAAGCTACTAATCTAGCAGAAGGAAGGGCATTCGGAGGTGGTCTCCGATGGCCTTTGAGTGGCTGAGAGAAGGAGGGGCGGCCAATGGAGCTTAGGTCGGCCCTTGGAGAGAGGTTGGGGAGCTGATCCAGCTTCCTGGCATGGAGATGGTGGCCTCCATGGTGGTGCTCTACTCGTGGAGGTGGAGTGAAGATGGAAGTGGCTAGCCTAAGTGGAATGGATGCCAAGGAAGTGAATGGGTGCAAATGGCCACCCATTGGGTCTTTTTATAGACCTAAGGGAAGCTCTCTAGAGAATTATGGAATTCTCTAGAGAGGCCTTTGGTGGGAGCTCGTGGGAGAGTGAGAGAAAGAGGGTGGATGGAGATTTTTAGATCCACCAAATGTGGATCTAAAAATTGAATGGCTCTTGGTTGCTACTTTTGGCAACCAAGGCAACCACACATGGTAGAGAGTTCTAGAGAACTCTAGGCTAGGTATTTTCGTGTGGATGGTGTGTGTGGGTGTGTCTGGGTGTGTGTGGGTCGAAACTTAGGTGGCTAGGTTGATTAGGTTAGGTTCTAGTGGGTTTAGGTCAAGGCATGTCTCAAATTAGGGTTATAAACCCTAATTCACTAAGGTAAAGTGCAATTAAACTTAATACAAGTTTAATTAGGTGTGTGAAAACTTAATTGAGAGTAAAACAACTCAATTAATTTATGTCTAGGTCAATTGGACTCTCACTGAGTCCAATTGGATAGTGTGTGTTGAGATCAAGGGCTCAATTGGACTCAATGAGTCCAATTGAATAGGTTGATGGAATTGAATAAGATCCAAGTCAATTAGGATTATTGAGGACCTAATTAGGTCCTTAAGGAGGTCTAGAGGTGATGTACTAGGGTCAGGGCACCTTAATTTAGGTTCCTATGGGGTTGGAATTGGGTTTAGGGACCTAGAGATCCAAGATCAAGGCTAAAATCTCAAAACAGGAATTGGAGAGCAATATCAGACGTCTAATTATAGAATCAGACGTCTTATACTCAAAAATCAGAAGTCCAGACTTGTTGTCTGGATGTCCAATCAGAGTCAGGAAGGATTTCGGGTTCTGTTTTGGGTATTCTGCAGAAATTGGACGTCTGACAAAGTGTCTGGATGTCCAATAACACTGCAGAAGTGGGTTTGAAGTGTGCGGGAGTTGGCTAAGGGTCCTGGACATCTTAAAACTTATCTGGACGTCTAGAGAAGGGTTGGAACTAGGGTTTTAGGGCTTCCTAGGGTGTTGTGACCTAATCTAAGGGTGGCTAAGGCTTGGGGAAGTCTCTAGGCTATCCTAGGAATAGGATGGACCTAAGCTCTTCACATTTTACTGCTTTATTTCTACTTAATAGAATAGAAAACCTTTAACCCCCTTACATTATTATTCCTACATCTAAACTAGGCCTTCTGCTCCAGCTCTGCTGCAACTCCCGTTATTCCTGATCTAGGTTCAGATCCAACTCCTGATCAGCTTATTCCCTGCAATCGATATAACATACTTAATCAGCACATTATAACATTATTTTATGCATAGCTAAAGCAAGCAGTAAAGATTCAAATAATGCTTATTGACCGTTCGATCTTTCGCTTTTAAGTCGTTTGTAGTTTAATGTGGTGGAAAAATCGACTAATCAATTTTTAATAAGAAATAACCACTCGCAGAGGAGCGAGTCGTATCCACAGGGAGGCAATAATGTATTAAAATTCGTGCCACTTAAAAATGTTTGTTCGTAGTCAATTTGGACAAGAACCAAGCCAAGATTGCCTTTAGATTAAGGTTTAAGCAAGAAACAATGCTGAAATGGCAATTATGAGAAACTACAGGATATTTTCTGCAATGCAGAGTGAATAGAATATGATTAAAATGTGGCAATGGCAGAAAATGTAAATTTTAATTAACGTTTTACTGTAGCAAAACAGGGGAATTTTTCCCGTTGTCTTGCGCGATGAGGAGTCGATGGTCGGGTGCGGGAAGCTCGGAGGAGGTCCCTTGGATCAAGGGCTTCGAATCGGTGGTGGCGGCGAGTCGCGCGGCGGTCGGAGGTGGCCGGACGAGCTCCGGCGGAGGTGCTGCAGCCGGCAGCTTGCGCAGCCTGTTGGCGTGAAGTCCGCCGCCTGCTGCTGCGGGGGTGAACGACGTGGACTGCAGGCGCTGTTGGAGTTCTGCAGGCGCGGTTGCTGCTGCAGGTGCGGGAGGTGGGTGCTGCAGGCTGAGGAGGTCGTGAGCGGGCGGAGGATGCTGCAGGCGCGGTTGGAGACGGTGGGCGCTAGTCTGCAGGCGCGGTGAAGCGGTGGTCTGCAGGCGCGGTGAAAGATGGCTGCGGTGAAAGCGTGGCTGTTGGAGAGTTGAGGCGCGTTTGAGCTGACGGTGGGCGCGGTTGCGCTGGAGGCTGGTGGGTGGCGCTGCAGGCGTGGGCGCGCACGGATGAAGGCGCAGGCGCAGGAATGGTGGTGCGGGCGTGAACGGTGAGATGGGCGGATGTGGCTGTGCGGGTGCGGGTGGAGTTCAGACGGGTACGCAGGCGGGTGATCGCAGGTGAGCGGGTACCTTCAGACGTCCGGGAAATTTTCCTGACGTCTTAAGTGAATGAGAAGGTGATTTCAGTGACGGTGGTTACGGCGGTGGTGGTTGGTGACGACGGCGAGGGAGTTGCACGCTAAGGTGCTCACGGTGATGCGGCGAGTTCCGGATGGCGGTGTGGCCTGCCACACCACACGCCCACGGTGGTGGAGACTCGCCGCCACGGTAGAGGCCGGCAGTGTGGAATGGAAGAGAGAGGTTCTCTCTGGACAGTGGTGGGTCGGTGGCGGAGGCCTTCTGAGCTCGGCTGCCTCCGTGCTCCTTTTGTAGTGGCCTGAACAAATTTGAAATCAGCGGCCGACCAGATCCACCGTATCCGCTCCCCTTGAATGGCTCCTTCACTGCATCACCCGGGTGTTGGAGCGGCAGCCAGCCGTTCTGAAAGAAGACGAATAAAGAAAATATTATTAAAATATTAGGGTTATTTATGTATAGACCCTCAACTTCTATGTTAATAAAAACAATATACCTAATTGGTTATCTAATTAGATGAATGCTATTTTAAGCTAATTCTAAACGCACTTAAGATATGAATGCAATGTATGGATTATGTAATTAGATTAAAACTATGAATTAATCTATTTACATCCTAATTTATACTAAATAAATGTTAGAATTAACCTAATGTGTAGGTACTTAAATACTTAAATAGCCCACAACTATGGGCTAATCACTTATGCGTGCATGAATTTCCCTAACTTATGTTACGTTCTAGCCTAATCTAGGTCAATTAAGACCAATGATTGCTGCGCAATCACTGCTGCAAATGATTTCTAGCTCCAATGCGAGCATTGGAGGTGGAGTCTGTTGTTCTTTTAGTTAGGGTCCTAAAGTATGTTTTACATGTAGCTCCGAGGTTTTCCTAAGTGTTGGTATAAAAAATTTTCAGTTTTGTTGTATCTACCCCTCCATGCCTAAGTTCTTGCATGTCCTCATGCATGAATATAAAAGAAAATAAGTACTACAGGGAGAGAATGGATAGAAATCTCCTGTAGTTGCTCCTGAAATTATACATTCAGCATCGGCCAACCTGTCAGCATGCAATATACAGAAAGAAAATATGCTAAAAGAAAAATATGCTATATATAAAAATGGTTATGTATAAATGATGGTGGAATGTGGGATAGATGGTATCTATATGTGCTGAGTTTAATGCCTCCAGCTGGGTGAGCATTCAATCACACGTCCTCAATAACATGAACAAGCTCGTCTGGTGGAGGAGGTTCCTGGGCCAAGAATGGCTTGAGGCACTGGCCATTTACCGTAGATATATGCCCAGATTTTGGGTCCTTGATCTGGACTGCCCCATTAGGATATGGCTGGATCACAACATACGGGCCAGTCTACTTGGACTTGAGCTTCCCTACGAATAGTTTCAGTCGTGAATCAAACAACCAGACTCGCTAGTTGGGCGTGAATGCTTTCCTCCAGATGTGGTGGTCATGAAAGGCGTTGGTCTTGTCCTTGTATATCACTACGTTCTCATAGGCCTCCCGCCAGATCTCTTTTAATTCGCTGAGTTGGAGTTTCCGTTCTTGACCTTCTGCATCAAGGTCAAGGTTGCATTTTCACACCGCCCAAAAGGTGCGGTGTTCCAACTCTACAAGAAGGTGACAAGCCTTGCCATGTACCATACGATATGGTGACATTCCGAGTAGGGCCTTGTATGCGGTCCGATATGCCCAGAGTGCATCAACTAATTTATCAGACCAGTCCTTCCTGTCTGGTCTAACTGCCATCTGGAGAATCAGCTTGATCTGAGGGTTAGACACTTCAGCTTGCCCATTGGACTATGGGTGATACGGGGTGGCTATATGGTGATGTACCCTATATTTCTTTAGTAATGACCTGAAATGGGCATGGATGAAGTGGCTTCCCTTGTTGCTAATCAGAGCGTGGGGTATTCTGAATCTTGCGATGATATACTACCATACGAAAGAAATGATGGTCTTATGGTCAACCCATTTCGCCAGGATGGTCTCGACCCACTTCGAGACATAGTCAACGGCTAGCAATATGTACTCAAAGCCATGCAAGTTTGGAAAAGGGCCCATAAAATCGATGCCCCAAATGTCGAACACTTCTACAACCATGATGGGCTGGAGTGGCATCATGTCTCTCCTGGTCATAGAACCGACCGACTCGCATTGTTTGCAGTGTTGGGCATAATCGTGTGTACCTCTAAAAATGGTTGGCCAGAATAATCTCGACTGCAAAATTTTTGTAGCGGTTTTCCATCCTGAGAAATGACCACCACAAGCATCGTTGCGGCAAAAAGATAACACACTGGGGATCTCAGAAGCTGGGATGCATCTTCAAATAATCTAATCCGCTCCAATGTGGAAGAGCAGTGGGTCATCCCAGAGGTAGTATTTGGCTTTTGCAGTGAATTTGAGTTTCTGGTCCTTGGATAGATTCGCGGGAATCTTGCTTGCGGCAAGGTAGTTCGCGATATCCACATACCAGGGGAACTCAACGGAATGAACTGCCAAAAGAGGTTCATCCAAAAATCGCTCGTGGATAGGTAGGGAATAAGGAATGTGGTCTGGGTCCAGTCTAGATAGGTGATCCACCACAACATTCTGCTTTCTGGCTTTGTCACGGATTTCGATATCAAATTCCTGCAATAGAAGGATCCATCTAATGAGTCATGGTTTGGCATCCTTCTTTGCCAACAAATGCCGGAGGGCGGAGTGGTCAATGAAAATGATGACCTTGGACCCTGATAAGTACGATCTGAATTTCTCCAACCTGAATACTACTGCTATTAGTTTTTTTTCGGTGACAGTGTAATTGCACTGAGCCTCATTCAGCATCTTGCTAGCATAGTAAATGACAAAGGGTTGTTTCTCCCAACGCTGACCTAAAATAGCACCGACGGCAAAATCAGATGCATCACACATCATTTTGAAATCAAGCAACCAGTTGGGTGGTTGGAGAATCGGGGAGCCAGAGATAGTGCTTTGTAAAGACTCAAAGGCACTGAGACACGAGGTATCAAATTCAAATGGGACATCGGCAACCAAGAGATTTGTAAAGAACATGCGATTTTCGAGAAATCGCATATAAATCTCCGATAGAAGCCGACGTAACCTAAAAATGATCTTATCTGCTTGACCAAGCTAGGTGGCGGTAAGTGGGAAATAATCTCAGATTTAGCTCGATCGACCTTGAGTCCATTTTTGGAGATCTTGTGAGCTAGTACTATGCAATCCCTCACCATGAAATGGCTTTTCTCCCAGGATAGTACTAGGTTTACCTCAATACATCATTTCAAGATCTTGGTGAGGTTATAAAGACAAGATGCGAAATCGTCTCCGAAAATGGAGAAGTCATCCATGAATACTTCCACATAGTCCCCAATCATGTCCGAGAAGATGGCCATCATACACCGCTGAAATGTTGCTGGTGCATTGCAGAGGCCAAAGGGCATCCACTTGAAAGAGAATGTTCCAAAGGGGCATGTCAATGTGGTCTTGTCTTGATCTTCTAGGATAATCGCTACTTGATAATACCCAGAGTATCCATCCAGAAAGTAGAAGAAACTACGTCCGGCTAACCATTCCAAGATCTGATCAATGAAAGGAAAAGGAAAGTGATCCTTCTAGGTTGCCGTGTTCAATTTCCTATAGTCGATGCAGACTCACCAAGATGTCGCAGTGCTGGTCGGGATGGATTCACCTTTATCATTCTTCACAACGGTGAGTCCTACATTCTTGGGCATTATTTGGATCGGACTCAAACATTGGCTGTCTGAGATTGGGTATACAATACCTGCATCCAGCCATTTGATGAACTCCTTGTTAGCAACCTCTAGCATATTCAAGTTAAGCCATCTTTGAGGTTGTCTAGAAGGTTTCACCCCCTCATTCGTGTAAATGTGATGAGTGCAATACGAGGGGTGAATACCGTGGAGATCAACAATACTCCACTCGATAGTAGCCCTATGGTCTTGCAGCATGGAAATCAATTGGTGCTCCTATTCTTGGGTTAAGTGGGCATTGATAATGACTGGGTATGTCTCATTTTCGCCCAAGAACACATACTTGAGTGAGTCAGGTAAGGGCTTCAATTCAATCATGGGTGGGTCATAGCTAGAAATGAGAGTGGGAGGAGCAGAATCGAGGGTGGAAATCTGCTGATCCATGTGCATGTGAATTCCCGCTGAGTCACTCCTTGTGAAATAATCAGTTGTGATTGTGTTAACGGGAAACCCATTAGCTGTAGTCATGTCTTCCTGCAACAATAGGGGCGATTCAGTAATGTGTGGATCAGGATAGCTAGATTCAGGGGAGCTATGGTCAGAAGCACACCCTAAATAATCAGATTCTCGAGGAGATATATGTAGTGCAGTGGTCTCAGTCTCGTGTGGATCGAGGTCCAAGAACCTTGATAGTGTAGATGAATGAGACATTAGGTCATCACAAAGGAGCCCAATGTTACCATAGTATGTCGCATCTTCGTCTTCACCATCCTCCTCTATTCTATCACAGTCGAAGTTCTTTGATGCCATAAATATGTCCAGTTGTAGTTGCTCATTTCCTAGGGCTATCTCCATACACCTGGATGCACAATCAATGTTTGCTCGGGCTGTCGCCAGAAATGGGTGACCCAAAATAATTGGTGCATCTTGTATATTAGGAGGAACTTCCATATCGAGAATGAAAAAATCTGTGGGAAAGCAGAATCCATGGACTTTCACGATCCCGTTCTCAACCACCCCCTCGGTGTTTTGACTGATCTGTCAGCCAGTCGAATCGTGACCGAGCTGGGCTTCAACTCCCCAAATCGAAATCAATCAAATATGGCAGTGGGAGTTAGGTTGATGGACAAACCCAGATCTAGAAGGGCCCGCTCAATTGGAGAATCCTACGGAAGCAGGATATGAGTAGGGTACTAGGGTCTTTCTTTTTCAGCGGCAAGTTGGCTAGAATCACGATGCTAGCCTCTTTCGACAGTATCACCTGTCGTCCAATTCTCAGTTGTCACTTAAGGGTACAATAGTCCTTGAAGAACCTAGCGATAGTGGGAATGTGATAGATTGCCTCGAGGAGGGGGACCTGAATATGTACTTCCTTGAACATTGCTTTTAGGTCCTCAAAATTCCGCGTGCCCTTTTTCCGTACTGCATTTCGTGTCAAAGCCTCAGGAAAAGGGACAAGAATCTCAGGGTCAAGTGGCCTCTTACCCTTATCTATTGCAGGTGGCTCCTGAGATGAAGAAGTCGAACCCACCTGCGGCGAAGGGTGGGAAAAGTCAGGACCCGCCTGCCTAAGTGGTGGGCCGAATGTCTTCCTTCCACTCCTTAAAGAGATAGAATGTGCATCAGCTTGCTGTCCATAAGGTGGTGGGGAAGGGGAAGGGGCAAAATATGCGGGGTTCTGCAAAGGCGGCTGGCCTTGCGCGTAACTGGGTGGTGCAGGAGGTGCCTGTAGTATGGCATGTGCCTATCCCTAGGGTGCCTGAAACCTAGGCAGGGTGCCTTGGTTCTGCACATATCGAGGATTCGGGATGGGTTGGGAGGGCAAGGCTCCCTGAGTCCTATGCTGCTGAAACAGCTGGTTCTGCGTATTTTGTATGGTCTGTATCTGGTCAGCCATCACCTTCATAATCTTCAAGCTGTCTTATGTAGATTTCCTCATTGATTCTTGCAGCTCCTCTTTCAGTACCTCCAAAGTGTCAGCCTGCTTTGGAGGGTGACTGGCAACTTGGTGCAGCGGCTGGTAAATAGAATGGGGTTGCTGCTATTGAGACGGGAATGGCTGCTGCCTAGGGTACGTGTTTTGCACATTCCTATATTACCTGGTTTGGTAGTGTGGATCTTGATGTGGTCTCTGTGAATTACCAGACCAAGAGAAGTTTGGATGCTGGCACCAACCAGGGTTATATGTCTCTGAATACGGGTTATTACGCTCGTATCCTTGGATAGCATTGACGTCCTCGTAGGCCAAAGAAGTCTGAGACGTATATCCGTCAAGGGGATATGCATTGTAATATGTGGGTGGTGCGTAACCCTGGTCGTAAGGTGCCAGATTTGGATTGTTTACGTGATCTTGATATGCGGGATCTCGTTAATAAGGAGAAGATGCATCCCGAATGAGTAGATTAACTCGAGTAGGCGGAGCTCAGGGTGCATAGGAGGGTCTTGAGGCGGTAGAGTTCAAGTCAGATTGACCCTGACTAATCTGGTCAATCTTCTTCTCGATTAGATTTATTCTATCCAGCTGCTTGACGATGATATCCATGTTGGCACGAATAGACTCGGTGTGAGCCTCGTGGACACCAACCCACTGCTGACCAGGCTACTGGAACTGGTTCATGGATGTGGCATTCATCGAGTTCTCCGCCAAAGATTCGAACAGCTCAAATGCGCTATTCTCATCTTTCGTGAGGAAATTTCCACCACTCGATGCATCAACTAGATACCGATGTGTGTCATCCAGCCCATGGTAGAAGATCTGAGCCAGGTGCTATCTGGGTATACCATGGTGCGGGCATTTCAGGAGAAGGTTGTTGAATTTGTCCCAAGCTTCATGCAACTTCTCCCCAGATCCTTGAGAGAAAGTCGTGATTGCGTGCCGCATCACGTTCGTTAGACCGATTGGGAAGAAATTTTGCAGGAATTCATGTCATAATTCTGGCCAAGTTCCAATCGACTTCCCACTGGTCTTGAACCAGTATGAAGCTTTGTCCCTTAGAGAAAATAGGAAAAGCTTCATTAGAACAATCCCAAGATCAATATTCCTAGGTGAAATCATTTCAGCGAGTCGACTCAGGTCCTCAAGGTGTTGGAATGTATCTTTGCTTGAGTTCCCATAGAAGTGAGTGCTGATCAACCCAATCACATTGGGCTTGAGCTCAAACTCATCTCTGCCTGCGGGAATCCTAACTAGTGGTGCGACGATTTGTGTGACTAGGTCGTAGAAATCCCATAGTTGCTCTCCTCACGGCAGGTGCTGCATCCTATCAACCGCCGTTAAGATGCGATCCATGCTCTACTGATGCCGCTCCTTGGATTCGACTACCCGGGCTTCCAGATGAGCCATCGGGTCTAGATTCTAGATATCCTGACCCGGTCTAGGTCCAGGTCTAGGATTAGCCATGGTGGCTACAGAAGTAGAAGTGGGGGGAGAAGATGATCCTGGCGAGGTGACTTGCCTCCTTGGGAGTGGCTCCCAAGATCCAACCAAGTGAGGTCTAAGTGACCTCCTTCCTTGCATACACCTCCCAACACCTGGGTTGGTGTAGCTAAGCAAGACAAGGCTAAGGCCCTGTCAATCAAGTGATCCTTATGGATCAGATGACCAGATTTTTCATTTTAGATTTTAATTCCAGAAGAAATTCATCATACAACAGACTGAAACTGATTCCCCCCTCTTCGCTAACCCAGCCAAGAGGTTGAACCACCCAGTAGTACGACAACGAATTCAGGTTTTATTTCATGTTTTAAAATTTATTTTTGCCCATTTTCTTCAGTTAGGATTTTCTTGTGGTGAGTGGCCCACAAGGTGACCAAGCTCACCAGCTAATTGCTAGACTTGATTAAGTCTAGGTTAGCCCAAGTGTGGTCTTTAAGTTGTAACCCTAAGGATTTAACCCTAAGGTTCATTCACTTCTAGGGTTTGTTCTGTTTCAGCAGACCATAAAAGTAAAATTTGTTCTCTAACAATAATTAGAATCCAATTAACTTGAAATTTGACAAGTAGATTCCTTTTCTAATTATCTTTCTAGAGAATATTTGTTTGGAATTTTTACTATTTCAATCAAAATTTTAAAGTTTATTGAATGTCAGGGGGTCAGATCTGGAATTTTGACCCCTGGTTGATTTTTTGCTTTGAAATAGTATCAATTGACCTTCAAAAATTCTGAAAAAATATGGAAAATAAATACAATGATATCAACTTTCAAACCCCACTATTTTTGGTCAAAGAAGATTCATGGATTACTCAAAATTGCTTTTTGAAATTTGAAAAATATCGAATCTAGGTTAGTCTGACCCTCGTGTACGTCGCAAATTTTTCAAAATTTTATAGTTGTATTTTTTTCAAAAGAATAGTGGAATTTGAAAGATGGTCTGAAAATGAAGGTCTAGCCCAAATTTTAGATTTTTTTGCTCATTAGTTTTCCTACAATCGAATTTTTAAAGTAGACCTTGAAATCTGGCTGAAAATCAGAAGATGGTGGAAAGACTTTTTAAAGAGGGTTTGGGTTTCAAATCCAAGCCTTCCACCAAAACTATTTTTTTTTTTTCAAAAACTTTTGCAATTTTTTTTTCTTTTCAAAAGGATAAATATTTTTTTCCAAGGGATTTTCACAAGTATATATATTTTTTTCTTTTTGCTTTTTCGAACTACCCTAGGATTCAACAAGAAGCCTAAAAAAGCTTTTTTTTTTATTTTTCATGAAATTGAATAAAGATTTTTTTTTCAAAAGAACTTGCAGAAAGTAAATCTACTCCTAGGGTTCAAAAAGGAAACCTAATCTAAAGAGGAGATGATGTGCACCTGATTTTTTGCTTTGCTGCGCTCGTTGTGTGCGCTGTTCCCATTTTATTCCATGTTGTCCTGCACATCCAAAACAAAGTAGAGAGATTTGTCAGTGATAGTTTAAAAGATCGAAATCAAAGAAAATGGCGTTGCCTCCCTGGCAACGATGCAATTTGTTGAAATCGTGAAGCGCATTTTTGATAGGAAAATGTCGTAGTATAGTGCGCCATGCGATCAAACAAAGATATTTAATAAAAGATAACGAGACTTTGAGTCCCGGCCGTTCGTCTCTGGGAGGCATTTGTTTCACTTTTGAATTCAATCTTTTACCGCTCTACTTTGTTCAAAATTGCACGTCCGTTTCCAGTCTTCTGATTAAAATTTCACCACTTCTATAATGAACCATAATTACGTGTGCATGTGTTAAATAGATCACAAAGGTGAAAGTGTGAGTTTCTGTGCGCACGATTCTAGTGAGGTGGTGACTGTTTATAGAAAATGCATCTATAGTTAGATTTTCTATATTTTTAGGAAATGACATGCTTGTTGCAAAATATCAGAATTTAAAAAGGCAACATTAATCACACAAATGATATTGCAATGAGCTCATGATGATTCTAAACACATAGACATATATAGAAAATATATTTTTCATTCATTCATCCGGAGAGTGGTTGCAACATGAACTTGTAGAGGAAAGCTTGTACAGAAATGCTTAAAATATAAATCTAGCTACGAGAAAATGATTGCATACAAGAATCTATGGGGGGATTTTGCATGCATCATTGGGGGAGAATAAGGACTACACTACGAAGCAGTAAATAAATGCAGTAAATGTAAGGAGGTAGCTACTAATCTATCAGAAATGAGGGCATTCGGAGGTGGTCTCCGATGACCTTAGAATGGTGGAGAGGAGAATGAGGGGCGGCCAATGGTGCTTAGGCCGACACTTGGAGAGAGGTTGGAGGAGTGATTTAGCATCCTGGCATGGTGTCCTTCATGATGGTGCTAAACTCATGGAGATGGAGTGGAGAGGGTGGCAGCTAGCCTAAGTGGAGGTGCACGAGAGCCTTGAATGTGGATGGGAGCCAATGGATGTGAATGGGTGAAATGGCCACCCCTTAGGTCTTTTTATAGACCTAAGGGATTCTCTCTAGAGAAGTGTGGAACTCTCTAGAGAGAGTCCAAGAGTGGCCGACCAAGTGGTTTTGAGATCCAAAAAATGTGGATCTCAATTTGAATGCCTCTTGGTTGCTAAATTTGGCAACCAAGAGTGGCGCCACTTGGAGAGGGTTCTACAAAACTTTAGATGTGTGGGAGTGCATGAATGGGTGTGTGTGTGTGTGGTTGTACCCAAAGGGGTTTAGGTAGGTGTATGCCTTGAATTAGGGTTACAAACCCTAATTGCTTAGGGGAATTTGCAATTAAACTTAACCCAAGTTTAATTGAATGAATGTGAACCTAATTGAGAGTGAAATAACTCAATTAGGTTGGGTTTAGGTCAATTGGACTCTTACTAAGTCCAATTGAACTTGTGTGGGTTGAGATATAAGCTTAATTGAACTCAATGAGTCCAATTGACTTAGGTGAAGGTAATTGACTTTGATCTAAGTCAATTGGGTTTGGTGAGGACCTAATTAGGTCCATAGGTAGGTGTAGAGGTGATGTACTATGGTTAGGACACCTTAATTTAGGTTCCTATGGGGTTGGGATTAGGTCTAGGGACCTAGAGATCCAAGATCAAGGCTTGAATGTCAAAACAGGAACTGAAGACCAATTCCAGACGTCCAAAAATATTATCAAACGAATTATACTAAAAAATCAGAAGTCCAGGCTTCAGTTCTGGATGTCCAATCTGAGTCAGGGGGAAATCTAGGTTCTGTTTTGGGTATTCTGCAGAAATTGGACGTCTGACAAAGTGTCTGGACATCCAATAACACTACAGAAGTGGGCTTGAGGTGTACAGGAGATGTTTAAGGGTCCTGGATGTCCTATAACTTATCTGGACATCTAGATAATGGTTGGAGCTAGGGTTTTGGGGTTTCTTAGGGTACTGTGACGTAATCAAAGGGTGGCCAAGGCTTGGGGGAAGTCTCTAGGCTATCCTAGGGCTAGGATGGACCTAAGCTCTTTACATTTTACTGCTTTATTCCTACTTAATAGAATAGCAAACCTTAACTCCCTTACATTATTATTCCTACATCTAATCTAAGCCTTCTACACCAGCTCTACTGCAACTCCCGTTATTCCTGATCCAGCTTCAGATCCTGCTCTAGATCCAGCTCCTGATCAGCTTATTTCCTGCAATTGACATAATACACTTAATCAGCACATTATATCATTATTTTATGCATAGCTAAAGGAAAGCAATAAAGATGCAGATAATGCTTATGCATGCATGAATATCCCTAACTTATGATAAGTCCTAGCGTAATCTAGGTCAAGTAAGACCTATGATTGCTGTGCAATCAAGCTGCCATGGGCGAGATTATCTTGAAATGTCGATTTCCAAGGATTGAATTTAGCTACAAAAAGCCTTGGGTGGCATTATCTAGAAATGTTGAAAGCCAGGGTTTTGGGGGTTGCCATGGGTGGTGCTATCTCGAAGCATCGAAAGCCAAGGACCCTTCGAGGATTGATGGTGGGAACAAGGAATCTGATATAGACCACGTTTAGGGCCAATTAGAGGCTGGATCTAGGAAAATCTAAGAGGAAAAAGAGAGAGAACACTCCAAATAAAAGTTTTTTCTTTCTCTTACAAAAATGCACTAGCAAACTGAATTTGGACATGTTTTGTCTACGCACAGGTGCTTTAGCTGCTAGGTTCAACGAACCTCTGGGTAGTTTTTGCAGGCCTTAGAAACCTTCGCAACCGACTCAGGTTGAAGCTGGTTTGGTCTGGATCTCGATTGATACTTGAGTACCTCTAGGCCTATTGTTGGCATGCTGACCTAATTTCTAAAGGAGTAAAATAAATCAAGCATCTGAACTTAGTTAAATAGTCTAAAACTCTAGTTCTTTCCATAAGATTTTGCTAAGGGACTAGAAAAAGTTAGGCATGCGGGTATGATGATAACATCATCATGAGCCATAACTAGCTTTAATTAGTCAAGATTAATTGACAAAAGCTCCTACATAATCGCCTGAGAGCCATAACTCACTAAACAACCATTCTGAGAAGAGTGCATTAAATCAATGTTAATTTTGCAGTTTTAATAACATATCATGAATGCAGAATAATCAAGAGATTTTCCAAGGGTTAATCTAAGGTCTAATGAGCATTAAAGTCTAATAAGAGGGTCCACACAGACAGAAATATGGTTTCATGTGCTTCAAGAACTGATTCAGCACCTGAAACCCTAATTTCAAACCTACTTAAATAACAGAGGTTTTGGTTGGGATAAAATTCATTTAAATCTTCTAAAATTCATATAAAAATATCCCATGAGGTTTGGTATCCTTGATTTGACCATTGGAACCCATTTTGACCTTAAATATAGTCACAGACACAATTCTGCCCTAATTTGAGTTTTTATGTAAATTGCCCATTCAAACTTGGTCAAAAATGAAATCCAACTTCATCAGATTTGTTGGGTCCAAATTAGGTTTATACCAAAATTTAGGCCCAATCAGAGGACATGTTGAACTAGTTTGCATTTTAGTCCAGTTAGACTCTCTCTCTCAAATAGCCCCACAACTTTCAAAATCCTTGCAAAGAGCTCCCTAACTTTGTTATATTCTTCGTAAGCAGGTCCCTGTCACCATTGAGGTCAACCTAACCTCCAAACAAGGTTTAACCACTCCTAAACCTACTCAAATCAACACCAAACCCCACCAAAATTGGTGGGATTGATGTTCACACCTAGGAGAATCATCTGGGATCAAGTTTGAGTCCCAAATCTCTGTTGATTGCTCGCGCGAACACACGATGAAACATGGGTCCTGTTCCATCAATCCTAAGCCATGGAGACCTTGTTTCCTATTCTTGAACTCGCCCTGAAGCTCTATAAAGCTCCCTCATGCACAACTGCTCTTAGATTGGTTTGGCCGCACTTCTTCACCAAAAATCTCTCCCTCCGGCATCCTCCAACCAGCTCCAATGATATCCTCTTCCTCGACTTCCTCATCTGCTGCCACATACCATAGGCATCGGGATTGCCTTCCTCACCTTCTTCCACTTCTCGCGACACTGGTAGAAGCCCTCTAAAACCCCTTATTCCTCGTCGTTCCGCCATCAGAGAATTCCTCTTCAACGACATCGACCAATCACAGTCGACACCCTCCTATCCCTTTCATCCGTTAACACTAGGTTCCCTCACTTCCTCTTCCCCTTTACTGTCTTTCACCCTCTTTAAACTGTTGTGTCGACCGCTATTCACCTCTCTTTCGCTCTATCTTCCTTCACTCCAATGAAGCTCTGGCGATGCCTCCACTCCACCACTGATAAACACGTGTAAATTCATCGTAAAATGCTTATTTACGATAGTTCCTAGGCCTAGCATAGCATATCATGATATGAACATTGCATAAACATCCATTGTATTGCATTTAGGATAGTTGTATATTATGTACATTAATTCCGTCTTTTTACATGGCCAGTAGGCAGTGTGACATCTTTACGGGCTTCGGATGAAGAATCAGACCATACGAATGGATTCAGAGTGTCGATCACAGTACGTCAACGGGAGAATCACCTCGATTAGAGCTCTGTAGCACCCTCTACAAGAAGAAGAAGGACGGCCCAGATGGCGCCATGTGGCATCGTACAGGCTGCCTGACCAGAGCCATCGAATGGATAGCATCACCCCGCACAAGGGCAAGTGAGCTCTACTCTCGACCGTGCGATCTTGCATCTGACAGTCGTAGGCACGTACCCTTAAATCCGAAAGCGTGACACAACACGACCCTTAGTGTAGCAGTGGGTGCCTCAGCTCACAGCGCACGGGCACGGGTTCGACTCTCCCAAGTGCCACCAATTAGCCGCAAAAGAGAAGTGCCTCAAATTCTACTGCCAGATCGTGCATGAGCGGATGAGATGAGGCTGCGTGGATGCACAGCTGAGCACGGATGCTGCACGCGGCCATCGACACTCCTCAAGAATGCACCATCTTATGTGTAATCAAGAGGCACAATCTCCGCGCCATCTCAGTCGTTCACCTTTCAATCCAATGGCAGCGATGTGGTAGCGTGGTTTCACTCAACTCAGTAATTAAGTTAATTTCACTTAATTAAGAGTAGAAGAAGTCACTTAGGTTAACTCGAAATTATGTCAATTGTGTAGTATAGGGTCGAATTAACGTAACATTTTAGAAATTTTTACTGGTTGAGTCTAGGTCGTTTACTGGGAGGTATAATAATTTTCTTCAAATTCACCAATTCTCTTTTATTTCTCTATAAGTTTAGGAGGTATAACTAGGTTGATTTTTAAAACATGAATTTTGCCAAAATATTTAAACTATAAAGAATATCAAAATTCCATATGAAAAACATATTTACTCAAAATGTTGTTTGTTTTCCAATTTTATTTCAAAAGAAATTAAGGATATTAAAAGTTATTCTATAAAAACATGCCTTTTTACAATTAAGAACAAAAAGTAATGATGCAAGAAAAGATTTTCTTTATTTATTTCTTCAGCCTGTTATCATCTTCTCCTTTTCTTTCTCTTCTTTTCTATCTTGAGCTCTTTCTTACCTTTCTTCTTCTGTTCTTGCCTTCTCCTGCCTTCTTTCTTCCCCTTAGTCTTCTCCTTTTGTTCCTTAATCTCTTTTTCTTCCTTAGTGCCTGTGCTCCTTTGTTTACTTAGCCTTCAGCTTCAACACTTAGCATTTAACAACCATCAGCTTCTCTTTTGCTTAAGTACTTCAACTGAATCAGGTTTTTCTACTTTTTATTAACCAAAATTTATTTTATTTGCGGCGAGGCCCTTTCGAGGATACACAGCACCCTGAGACCAGGGTGGGACCAGACCCTACTCGGCCCTCACCTAATCTCAATTAGGTTCGTTTTTGGTTTATTTAATATTGGTTCATAGTCTCGAGCCAATTCGGCTCAACCCAGCCTCCCAGGCCTCTCGCCCTCCCAGGGCACATTCACTCACGCCCCCAAGGACGCACACCCGCAGGCACACAAGCCCGCACACACACATGCACATGCTCAGAATAGGTTCCCCAACCAGTGCGCCAAGCGCTGACGACTGAAGAGGGCATACAACAAATTGCTTTTATTCCCATGCGTGCGCTCAGAATCCGACGATGTGGGACTAACATAACCCCTTCCAGACCCAACTTCAAATGGTCATAACTTTCTACCCAGAGCTCCAAATCGAGTGATTTAAAGTTTGTTAGAAATCTCTAAAGTAGATCTACACAATTGCAGGGTCAATTTAAGGTTTTGAAGATGTTTTCCTCTTCAAATTGAAAGATAAAATCAGGGGTTCCTATGGGTTATTAAATGCCTGGAAATGGTTTTAATATCTACATAGTCCTCAGATGGACTTTTCTTTCTTATTTTAAGGTTTGTACAAGTTATACAAGTGATTCCGCATCTGTTAGAGTAAGTTTTAAGCTCTTAAGACCTTCAGGAACAGCAGAGAAGCTCTTCACTTCTTTGAAAGCTTTAGAGTTCATATCTTCAGACTTCATAATGTGCAACGGACACTTAAGAATGCTTCTAATCAATTTAAACTAATTCTAAGGGTTATAATTAACTCATCTGGGTAGGATTTAAGTTCAAATTTCAACAAAATGGCACTGCTGTTGGTTTGGGTTCGAAAGTAACCCAAATTGACAGGATTCAAATTCTCAAACATTTATTCACCTGAGCTCACTTAATTCTCTCTAAAACCATTCAACAAATTCTCAGAAATAGTTTACACTCCTCAATACCTCAGATTGAACTCAGAAACAAAGTTTCCTCCTCAGGTTTGACTATAAAGGCCTAAAGTTTGACTTTCTGTTCAAAGCCTTCTCCCAAGAAATTAAAGCTCAATTAGAGTCTCCTCAACATTAGAAACTTATTCAGATCTTTAGGTAGGTGTTCTGACTCTTATTCCTAGGGTTCAGGCTCGCTGCCTGAGCTTGAAAAGGTGTGTGTTAGTTAGAGCCATTCAGAGGTTGTTACAGTGTTTTAAAGGTTCAAACAGCTTCAGTGCATTGCATTGAAGCTTTTGAGTTCCTTCAATGCTTCTTATATCTCTCTAAAAGACTTCTCCAACTCTGCCGGAGTTGGAGAAGATGAAGTTCATATCTACAACTCCAATGGTTAAATCCTCAAAAAAACATTCTTAAAATAATCAGTGATCCATTTAATATCATTCTGGAGCAACTCAACAAGTTCTAGAGGCTGAAACACAGTTTTGGCTCGTCGGAGCTTGCCAGAGCTCCAGTGAGTCCAGAAAATATGAAAAGTGTCTACAGATTGATTAAACTTACCATCTTTGATTTAGAAAGGATCCTGAGGTTGCAAGGAACCTCAGTATCACATTTAATTCCTCATTATTTCTTTAAATGTAAGATTTGACAGTGAAATCGTTTCTTCAAAAATTTGATTTGAGATAAGCTCAGGACTTATTTAACCACTCGATTGAGAGGTTAAAACAAGTCAACAAGTAATAGTAGTCATAATTATATAGTTAATTTAAGATTTGAACTGTTCCTGAGCTGCCATGGACAGTGAGCTCAGGAACTTAATTAAGATTTAGGCGTTTAATTTATATGTGATATTAATATGTATTATAGTGTCGATTAGGTTCATAAGTGGTGAATAGATGATGAAGAACCCAATGAAGGTGGAATTAGGTCGACTACTGTCACCATGGACAGTGATAGTAGTCGGTGAAGGTGGAATATGAATTAGGCGATTAGGTGATCAATTAAATGATTAAATGATTTAGAAATGGTCATGGAAGTTAAAGGAAGGGGGACAATGATTAAAAAAGATGAAATTAAGTCTCTAGCAAGCTCAAGGAGCTCGCCGGAGTTGGAGAAGATGAAACTAAAATCTGACATTAACTCTAATCTAACTACCTAAACTAACTAACTAAGCTAGCCTACTCCTACTCCTAATCTGTTGTTACCTGGACGAAGGGGTCAATAGGGTCCCATCAAAGGTTCATAGCAGACGACGAAATCAGAGGGTGGAAGAAAGATCTCCAGCAGGCGGATTTGAGGTGGAGCGGAGGATTCCTTGGGTCGGCACCTGTGTTAGAGACGTGAAAGACCATGGCGGATCTCCCCGACTGATCAGAATGGATGGAGGAAGTCAGAAATTGGAATGGAAAGTCGCCGGAGTTTTGGACGAATAGCCTATTGGGTCGGCTGTAGTGTTAGAAGAGGGAAGGGAGCCAACTTGAATAAAATCGGAGGTGTGAGGGGGTATTTATAGCAGTTGGCGGCGAAGAGAGTGGCGGGGTCTGGCCAAAGAAGGAGCTTGAGGAGCTTAACCTCCGACGTCGTCTTCGACGACGGTGAGGTTATCTCCCACTGAAAAATAGGATTCTCGGTTAATCCAGATCGGTGGATGAAGTGGAGGTGGTGAACGCGAGTTGCAAGAGCTTGGACAAAGAAGGATGATGTCGGTAGGGTGGTAATCGCGCGGTGGGGTGACTCTCTGCGACCAGCCGTTCATTCGGCTGAAGAAGAAGAAGAAGACGAAGAGGGACTTAAATGAAATAAAACTTAAGGACCTGTGTGAGAAATAAGGACTCGAATGTAATGAATTTTAAGGACTAAAATGTAAACTCAGGTTTTGAAGGTTTATTTTAATTTAGATCTTTTTCAACTTTTTATATATGTTAGTAAATAAGGTAAACATTTTGTTTACACCTTGAATTTACATTTTTGACTTTTTTAGGTTAATTTATTAGATTAAGTAAAATCACTTAAGTTATTATATACTTAGTTTACATTAAGTTTAAGTTACTTAACATATTAATTAGGGAATGATTAATAGGATTTCGAGTCCAATTATTAACTATATTATTATTAACGTTAATTGAATGATAAAATGTCATTTTAAACTTATTTTAAGGTCCTTGACTAAATATCCCTTATTTTATAATTAACCCTTATATATTCATAACCTTAGCTAATTAACTAGGAAGACTAGTTAATTAGGGGTAATTAGAGATCATGATGAGTGTCTCATCACAGTGCATCCAACCTCAGCGACAGCTGTGAACATGTGTGGTGGGCGTGGGATTTGCAATGACAGAAGAGCGGGCCTTTAGTGACACTTGCATCTGTCACTAAATGGCATGTGCAGTGTGTGAGGCAGCCAAGGCAATGAAGAGGTGCGGATCTTTTGGCGACAGCTTGAGCAGCCTTTAGTGATGCTTGTAGCTATAGCTGAATGTCTATGTGCGAGATGCTCTTCCTCCTATCACTATATAAACACCCGTACACGTCCTATTCCTCTTCTTCTCTACCTACTCTACTCCCACCTACTCCTAAGCTCTAGCAAGCCTACTAACGCTCTGTTAGAGCTTACTCTTGAGCTCCCAAGGTGCCTATTAGTGTAATGAACCTTTGCCTCACCAAATATTCCTCCCTCTTCCCATCACCATTCATAGGTAGCCTTGAAGCCATCCTGTCACCTCCATTCCAGTAGCAGATCATCTCCGCCTCCTCACCTCCTTCATCCAAGCTTCCGCCAAGCGCCGTCGTCTCGCCGAACAGTCGATTTGGGAGATTCGTTCTCACCTCCCTCTCTTTTTATGCTTTCGTAGATTATTGTAATAGACAATTGTGAAATATATCATATTTGTTCCATCTCTCTTATGAATTATTCTGCTTGTCTTTTTATTTCAAAACCACAAAAAAATAACAGAACTTCAAAATACCAAAAATAAACAAAATGAAGTGCGGTTTTCAATTAAAGTAAATGTCGCCACCCTGTGTTTGACCCGGGACTTCCTTAGAGTTTCAGTAAAATTTTATTTGATAAACGAGTTTTGCGACTGCAATGACAGGTTAACCTTAACCCCGATTTCAAACACGTGAAACACGTGAATCATTTTGGCATCGTTGCCGGGGAGTCAACGGAATTTACTTTATTTTTTTTTTGTTCTTCTTTGCATTTACATAGCACTAACCCTACTTATCTCTGATCTATTGTCTTGTAGGTACCATAGCATGGAGATCCAAGTGTGGTAGACCGGAGTAAAGTGCGGGTAGACTACTTTGTAAGTGCCCCAACATCCCCCCAACTAGTTTCATTTCGCCAAACCCATAACCAAGACTTAATCTACTTAGGCATTTGCATAAACCCTAGGATTGACTTTGTGTGTCTTGTTTGCCACCTTCAACCATCTCAGGCCCGCATTTTATAAAAAACAAAAAAAAAACAAAAAGATACTTTCTGTGGGACAAATCAATTTACACGCTTTACACACCCACATCGGAGGCACATAACCTGACTTGATTTTCATCTACTCAACCGGGATTCCGACCTGTGGGCATTGTACACTAATTCAACACAAAAAAGAGTAGAAATAATATTAGGTTAATTGCCTTTCTGTGTGCCTTAATCGGTGGTGCATTTGAGCCAATTGATTGAATTGTTTGGGCCATACCACCTAATTTAAAAGAAACTCATTTGTAGCTACCTCATAGGATTCAATATTTAGGTCAATCCAGGCACTCCATATTTTCTCAATTTATAAAGGAAAACACTTGAACTCATGCTTTCAAAACTTGGTTTGCCTCACAAAACTTTGTTGAATACACCTAATATTTGAATCCTAAAAGCTACTAAGCAAGATTCGAACCCTAAAACTCATCTCATCATTAATAATCTTGCTTGAAAACTTCTTGGTTGTGCACATTCACACATTAGCAAACAAATCATTAAGGGCACAACCCATTAAGTGCCCATCACATTCCTGAAGCACCATTGTCCCAAGCCCAACTAAAATTGATTAGACATTGGCCCTAAGGACTGATTCACTCATCGGGATCAAGATTGAGATTGTTCATGATTAACCTGCTTACACTAGTCAATCTAATGTGAAGCTAGGGGAGTAGCGTCAAACGACCGCGGCTAGGGGGTACACTAGGAACTAGAGGCGTAAGCCAATGGAAGAACCTTCTCCGTAGTCCCTCCTTCTAACTGGTTGGATTACCTAGACATAAGTAGAATAAATCGTCTATAATCTTAGGATGGATTCTGAGAGTCTGTAAACCTTTAGGCTACCCAACCTAAGGACAGGCTTGTATTTTTGTGCTGTAGGGTTCCCTCTCTTCCCCATCCTTCTAAGTTCCTTGCAGTGTATGCTTGGAAGGAGGTCATTGAACCCTAGATTGGAAGGACCTTTAGACCATTCTCGGGGGTGGAGGTTGAGCTGTAGCCAAGCAGATCCCATGGCTGATTAACAACCACCTCCCCGACCCCAGAACCAGTAGGAGATGATTTAGAGGTAGTTGGAAGAATTGCAGCAGAAGCAGCAATGGTTCCAACGTATGCATGGTCAGGGCGCTTGGCCCTGGAAGGATTTTTATGGTCCTCCAAACTATGGGAAATGTCCCGATTCATGATTCCCACGAGAGACATAGAAATCAAGCCATAAGTCTTAAGTTTGATTAAGCATTTCCATGAGCTTGGCTTGGAGGACCCATTCTAGCACCTGGAGGAGCTGACCACTTTGGTTCAGACCATCAGAGCAAAGAATGAGAACGAAGAGCAAATGATCATGAGGCTCTTCCCCCACTCTCCCAGGGATAAGGCCGCACATTGGTACCAGACCATAGGAAGGCCGATAGAAACATGGGTTGCTCTTAAGTCGGCTTCCCTGAAGAAATTCTTCCCTTTCGGAAGGACCAATTCCTTGCGACGGGCGATTACCACTTTCGCTCAGCGGCTGGGGGAATCGTTTCATGGTGCCTAGGAGTGATTCCAGGAATTTTTGAGGAGGTGTCCACACCACGAGGGGCTGAAATGGCAACTCGTGTAGATTTTCTATCACTGGTTGGTTGAACAACGCTGTAATCACGTGGATGCCTCTTGCAGAGGCAATTTCCTCAATAGGGATGCAGATAGTGCATACGACCTGTTTGAGGAAATGAGCGAGAACTCAATTAATCACACCTCCATGGATGCATTCAACTGGTCCCAACAACCCAGGTCAAGTGCTAATGAGATACAGGATTCTCATTCATTTGACATGGAATTGATTTGTAATAAACTGGATAAAATGGACTTGGTTGCTAAGAGAATGGAACAATGAATGTCTGGGAATTCGGGAAACACTTCTACACCTAATCAATCCCAGAATTCAAGATTCCATTCCTTATGTGCTCCCACGGGGGGGAGTTCGTGAACCAACTTGAATTGGCTCAACCTGTGAGCTAGGATTTCTTGGAAACTTATGGGTTCCAAACTGGGGCCTTTGATCCCAGTTTTTCTGATCCTTCCTTCTCTCCATCCTTGTCCTATGAGGATGCATATGCAATGTAGGAGAATGTTAGGTCCAACCCGTATTCCAACACTTATAACTCGGGTTGGAGGAACCACCCAAACTTCTCCTGGAAAAGATAGGGGCAACAGACCCAAACTTGACCTAGCAACTATGCATCTCAAAGACCTATGAGTTAGGGTCAAGTATACACCTAGTTGCCTCCAAGACTGGTTACTCAGTCATCTTGGAATGCCCAACAATCTGCTGGGCAGGCTGATTTAAACTGGCAGATGGTGGAAATGCAAGGGTTCATGCTTCAACTTATGTAGCAAATGAAGACATCATTGGATAACTTGCAATCCGGGTTAATTGCTTTCGTGCTTCAGCTTATGTAGAAAATGAAGACATCATTGGATAACTTGCAATTCGGGTTAATTGCTAACACCCGACAACCTGGATCTCTGCCATCCCAACCTGTACCCAACCTACGCAATGTACAAAATCCAGGCAATAGAGCCCATGGGTACTGGAATCAAAGGGACCCACACGCACATGCTCAGGTGGTTGAGCAGGGTCCCTCTTCTTCTTCTGGTTACATGACCAATCAAGGCCCTCTAATCTTCACTAACCCACCTCAAGACCCGGATCCATATGCCTCTACAAACTCTGTCACCTTGAGAAGTGGAAAGCAGACCCAGAATCCTAAATTACCTTCTAGATCTCAAAACCCTAGGGAGCTTGAAAGAGAAAAGGAGAAGATTAAAGAAGACAATAAGGCCAGGGATCAGAAATTGAAAATACCACCCATATCCCATTCCTTGAAGCCCTATTGAAAACCAAGAAGATGAAAACTATAGATAGCAACGAGGAGCTCCTGAATCTATTCAAGAGCATAAGGATCAATATTCCACTTCTCGATGCTATTAAGCACATCCCGGCTTACGCTAAATTTCTGAAAGAACTATGTACCCAAAAGCGTAAGTCGAGAGAACCCACTCCGAGGAAGGTGATTCTCTCTGAGTAGGAAAGTTCTATGATCCTACATCACCTTCCTCAATAGAAGAAAGATCCAGGTGCCCCCTTGATCTCATTCATTATTGGGGAATACACTTTTGATAGGGCGTTGTTGGATCTAGGTGCATCCATCAACTTGATTCCAACTTCGCTTTACGAGAGGTTTAGATTAGATGAACTCAGGCCAACCTCAGTAACGCTACAATTGGTGGACCGTTCGGTCACCACGCCGGGGGGAGTTATTGAGGATGTAATCATCAAGGTCAACGATTTTTATTTTTCCGTAGATTTCCTCGTCCTTGACATGGATGTACCTAATGATTTGAGGAACATGCCCATCATTCTGGGGCATCCACTTCTAGCTACCGCCAAGGCCTAAACTGTGAAAGCTGTAGTATGGAGATCACCTTTGGGGATAAGAAGCTAACTCTGGATATTTTTAAGGTGATAAGAAGATTTGAGATTGTGGATTCATTGAGAAGCTCAAGGATCAGGATCTTGAGACTTGTATGACAATTATTGCATTCGAGGACTCCACCAGCTTTAGAGAACCCAACCCACAATCCTTCATGGTAGACTTACCACATCCTGAAGTGGCTATTGATTTTGTTCATTCCCAGCCTGTTCCACTGGATCATCCTAATGAATCTTCGTCAGCATCCTCCCTACCTTCTATTCTAAGCCCACCTCAAATTGAATTGAAACCATTGCCCAAAAATTTGAAATATGAGTTCTTAAGACCTGAAAACACTCTCCTTGTGATTGTTAGTGCTAATTTGACTAAGGAGAAAGAACCGAGGTTAATTAAAGTCCTTAAGAACAACAAGAAGGCAATTGGTTGGACCATCCATGACCTTAGGGGGATCGAGCCATCTTATTGTAACCATCATATTTTCATGGAAGATGTGTCCTGCCCTTCTCGCAAGATGCAAAGGAGACTAAACCCAAATATGGGAGAAGTGGTCAAGAAGGAGATAATCAAGTGACTCGATGCTAGAATTATTTACCCAATCTCAGATAGTCCGTGGGTTAGCCCTGTTCAGATTGTACCCAAGAAGGTGGGAATAACTGTTACAACTAACGAGAAAGGGGAAACCTTCACCACTCGTTCAGCTTCTGCTTGGAGAGTCTGTATTGACTATAGGAAGCTGAACATAGCCACTAAAAAGGATCACTTTCCCTTTCCATCCATCAATCAAATCCTTGAAAGGTTAGCTGGGCAAAAATACTTTTGCTTCCTGGACGGTTATTCGGGATATAACCAAGTCCCTATCCATCCCAAAAACTAGGAAAAGACAACCTTCACATGTCCCTATGGAACCTTTGCATTCCGTAGATTGCCATTCTGGCTTTGCAATGCGCTTGCAACTTTCAAAGGTGCATGCTGATGCGAAAGTAAGCGTGATTTGTAATTAGGGTTTTTAAAGTCGCTGTAACACGCAAAATCGCATATGCTTTTAAATTTATATTCCTAGATAGTGGGGTATCTAGGGTCGTCCAAGGAGGCAAGTTTGCAAAAATTAAATCTCTTGCTTGGAAAATAAATCTCAGCTTTCTTTTTGATCTTTCCAATATATACTTTTTATAGATTTTTGAAATAAAGGCAACATGCAAGTTTTTGTTGATAATTGGAAAACATCTAATACCCAATTCAATGAAGCTAACCTTAGGTGACAAGTAGAGCCTCTCTTTAATCTCACCCTAGGCACGTGGAGACCTAGAATAATTAAGGAGAGGGAGTGAAACAAATTCTTGGCAAAAAATTGTAAAAATCTATGCAACAAAAATTGAAAGATCGCAATTTGAATTAAAGCAAAATTATTCTCACAAAACCTATAGAGGAATGCTTCTACTCTACTTGAAAATACAAGAAAAATAAAACACAAATCCTCTAGATAGATGGTGAAGAAGAGGGCTTCTTGCCCAAAGCCAAGTAGCTCCTTGACTTGAAAAGACAACTCCTCCTTGGCCTGAGATGCTCCTCCAAATGATGTCCTCCAAGGTGGTAGCTCCCACCTTTAATTTTCCTCCTCCAAGGGTGGACGTCCACCCTAGATCTTTCTCCTTTGCCTGGCTATCCACCTTAAAGTAGAATGCTCCTCCTTGGTGTGGCATAAGTTGAAGAAAGTGGGGAGAAGAAGGCACCAAAGGGGCTGGTGATGTGCCCCCTTAATCTTCTTCTCTACTCCTTCTTCGCCGTAGGTGTAAGTGGATGTAGGTGGAATTAAACACTAATTGAGGATGAAGAAAATGGTGGTAGGTGATGGTTTTTTATAGAGTGGGATGGGGGTAGGGTTGGCGTGAATAGGTGGAGGGCTAGGATGGAGTTTGGTGGTGGTTATGGGTGGTTAAGTTAATCCTAAGGTGGAGATCACTTGGCGCCACCATAAAGGGTTCAAGGGGGGGTAGTTATAGGTTGAATCCACCCCTTGGTGGATGTCCATGGTGGAGGGGGTGCCTCCATTTTGGCACCAAAATGGTGTTCTAGAAGGAGGGCAATTTTGGAGGGAAAATGGAAGGTGGAGATGGGCTTTAGGCTTAGATGTAGGGTGGAGATTAGGGAATTTTTGGAGGGAGAAGTTGGCGCCAAAAAGGGGGGTAGTTAGGGTGGTTTTGGCGCCAACTTCTTGGTGCCCTTTGGCAGTGGTTGAGGGGTGAAAGGTGATGATGGTGGTGGCACCAACTTGGAGTGGATGGAGCTAGCTTAGGTGAGCTTTAGGTAGGGCTTAGTTGGTGGAGCTAGTTAGGTAGAGTTTTAGGGTGGTAAATGCCAAGGGAGCTGGAACTTAGCTAAGCTAAGCTAAGCTAAGCTAGCTTAACTATTAATGGAGTAGAGGAGTAGTCTGGGGTTGAGTGGAGTTGGATGTAGCTGGACCCGAGCTGGGGTGAACTCCAGTCAACTCAGTTGAGCTAGCTAGAGCTCCCTGTGGATTAATAGGAGCTGAGATGAGCTAGACTCAGCTAAGTTGAGTAGGATCTAAGCTGACCTGAGCTAGGGTGAGCTAAGATGAGCTCTCTTGAGCTACCATTCAGCTGAGAGGAGCTGAATGGAGCAAGGATGAGCTGACTCTAGTCCAGGTGAGTTGGATTCCAGCTATGGTGAGATGGATCAAGCTGAGTTCTAGCTAGTTTGAGCTTCTCCTTCACCTGTTGCCTACCTGAATGCTAGGGTTCTAAGGATCTATTAATCTGTTTATCTCTAACACTCACAAAAACACATCAAAAAGACAATAAAAATGCAATGCATGCTTAACCTAATTAATGCCTAAATGCAACCCAAAAACCCCTTTGCGGAGTAAAATCCTAAGAGCTAGATTTGTTTTAATGCAAAATAATGATGATAAACTGGCGTTTATCACACCCCCATGCTTATCTTTTGCTAGTATCTTAGCAAAACTTTAGTTTTTATAAAATGGAATTTTTGGAAAATCTAAAATTTTTTTTTCAACTTTTGAGTAGAAAAAGATTAAGGGACCTTGGTTGATCTAAACACAGGAGGCATGAGATTTGTTAAGGATAAACATCATGATTTGTTTTTGGATCAAAAAATTAGACAAAACGGGATCAATATATCCTCCAGAATTTACAAATTAACCCCTTGTTTATTTAGATGACTTGAAATTTTTGTTTTTAGGATTTTTCTGACTCTTGAATCTGATTCGCAACTTGCAATATCCTTTAAAACCGTGTGTCTGTGCCTATGAAACGCCAACACTTATAAGGGCTTGTTTTTGGTTTAAATCTTTTTTTTTCTCCCCCATGCTTATTTTTAGCTTAGTCTTACAACAGATGTGTCGGGATCATCATTCCTGTTACCAATCCTCGAGGGGGCTCTGGCGCCAGTACTTCAGGATAGCACTGTCCGTGACACCACCTAGGATCTCACAATCCCAAAACACAATGTGGTGTAAAGGGGCACTCCAAGCAAACTCAAGCTCTTGCTCCGACACTATAGGTAGAGCACCGTCCAAGACACTTGAGTTGCTAAAATGTGCTTTAATGCTTCGTCTAAAGATATGAAATATAGATATGGAGTAGCACCGAGGCGGTAACATGTTGACATCGCATCCTCAAAGGAGGCATTTTCCTCCTTCTCGATGGTGGGAACTCAAAACAATGATCTGTTTCAGACTTTTACTAAGTTCAAACAAAGGAGTTTTTCTAATTTTTAGCAATTTTTATTTGTTGGCTTGTGTGTGAAATTTGACACAGGAAGTTCCGCAAGAAATGCAAGTTTTTGAATCAGAAATTAAGCCAAATACTTTCCATATTACAAAAGAGGATCAAGTCACCTGAATTATCACGAGTTCAGGTAGAATTTTAGAGAAGGATATCTGATCTAGTCTAAAAATAGACCCTGAGATTCTAATGATCAGATCCGCATCCTCATCCCTAGTTTGTTAAAGATTAAATCCCATTGTACCAAAAGTGAGTTTTTTAACCTTAGTCCCGATTTCAAAATTTTCCCTTGAAAAGTTTTCAACATTTTTATTTTTTGGGTATGCAAGCAGGAAAATGGCTAAAGAAAAATGCATGTTTTTAGGTTTTGAAAATCCTAAATCTATCGTCAAATTTTAAAAACACCCCCCCATGCTTAGGATATGCAATCATGCATTAGGAGGGAAAGGGGATCACCTTAATGAAGAGAGATCGGGTTTAGGATGGTCAAAACCTGGAAAAAGAAAGGAAAGAGGAAAGCATGAAAAAAAATGATGGGTTACCTCCCATCCAGTTCTATCTTTTACGCCATTCAGCCGGGAGTGAAGGTATGCACGGAAGATGGAAAATCATGTAAATAGTTGGACATTTGAATGTCTTCAATAAAAGTGTCTTCCTCAAGATCCCTAAAAAGATGAGTGGTAAAGATAAAGGGATCAAAATAAAATAGAGAAATGGAAAAAGGACCCTGGTCTAGCCATGGTTTGAATTGATGATGAAAGCCAAACTCAGACGGATCAGGTGGTAGGTCCAATGGAAAAGGAAGGGGAAAGGAGTTAGTGAGATGCAGGATGGGTGAAGTTAGTGTGGATATTTTTGGTGAAAAATTAGGAAGATGAAAAGGGGGAAAGTCAAACCCTAGTTGATCTAGAAAGTCTTGGACCACATAGTTATCCTTAGAATAAGAATCAATAAAATCTATATCAATAGTGGTCAAAGTTGAATGAGATTGGATCAACATAGACTTTACAAATACTGCTTCCATTTTATTATCAATGTCCTCAAAAATTTTGTAATCAATGGACCTCTTGGAAGCTTGAAATAAATCTAATGAGAAGGTCTGGTTACTGCAACTTATATTCAATTTCCCAGAATGAGAATTGATATTAGTTGTGGCCATAATCAGAAAAGGTCTTCCAAGGATGGCATTAATGAGAGCCTCAGGTACCTTTATGTCAAGGACCATAAAATTTACCAGAAATAGACAATTCAGGACCTTGATAATACTATCCTCAACAATTCCCCGCGGTTGAATGGTAGATCGATCTTCCAATTGAAATTGAACCTTAGTAGGTTTTAAATCACCGAATCAAAAATCCTCAAATAAGACCGGGGGAATGAGATTACTAGAGGTACCTAAGTCAAGAGGGGCACAAAAAAAAATGGTGTCAGTTATGACAACTAAGATGAGTGATGTGCCCTGGTCTTTTTTTGTGAAAGGCAGCTTACTCTAAAAAACAGAGCTGGCTATCTTTAAACGAACCAACCTTCCAAGATTCCGATCATGCCCTTTTGAAGTAAATTTTTTAGAGGCATGGGGTGAATCTAGGAGAGGAATGTTCCTCTCAACTTGCTCAAATAAGTCCAAAGGATTATGGTCAGAGGGCTCTGATTTTGGATTGTTGGATTGTAGTTTTTGATAGTGGGAAATAGGGTTTGAATCAGGTGTTTTTGGGATTTCTTTTTCTTTTTCCTTATTGAGGTTGGGGGAGTCAATCTGCATTGGTTGAGAATCAGTTTCATTATTTGAATGTGAAGGCCTTAAATCCATGGTGGTTTCCTCACTCAAATTCTCTGCATATGCAGTTTGGTGATCACTGCGAGGAGGTGGGGGGCCCTGATGTTGATTGAAACTGGGTTGGTGTTGCGATATTGGGTTAATAGGAGGTTGAACCATGTGGTTTTGATGTTGGTATCCACCCAGGTGATGGTTCTTGTGATTAATAAATTTTGGTGTGGGTTGGGATGGTGAGTGTCCTGCAGGTCTTTGAGTCAGAATATCCCCAATTTGATCATTGAGATTGTTAATAAGACGGGTTGTTTCCCTTGTTTTTCTTGGTAACTCCTATAGGGTTTTCATCATCTAGGCATTAATGTCTTCTTGAGATTGCCCAGATTGATAAGTCTGATTTGAACCATACCCTCCAAACGAGTTCTGTTGTTGGTGTGGAACTGGATTGGTCCAGGAGCGAGTCGGATAATTCCCCCCGTTAGAGGAATTTTTCAATTTCTCCAGGAAAGTAGGGACATTTTGGGTGGGGTGATGATTGGGATAAACATAATTCCCCATTGAACCATAAAAAGCCTCAGAATAATAATTATACTCAGCACGTGATTTATGCAGATTTTCTCACTTGCAAGTGTTACTTGGGGTGAAACATGGGATTTATGGAGCTTGGTTAAGTGTAGCAGGTTGCCCCTGGTTGGCTAGGTCAGTTAATTCCTTATGCAACTGTTGTTGCTGAATTTCTAGCCGAGCCATGATAGAGTGGAAATTAGGTGGAGGGGCCTAATTAAGAAGCTCTTGGGTGGAAAGAATAATTAGCATGCAACTTAAAGGACCAATTTTTATTTTCCATTTTTAAACAAGAGGAAGAATGCAGGAAAAGTCTTTTTGGGGAGGCAAAATCAAGTGGTCCCTCCAAGTGTGGAGTTTTGAACCGTCGCTCGTGCAAAATGGAAGAAACAAGAGGGGAGGAGAAGAGATGGAGATGAGAGAAGTGTGCACACAAGCAATCAAATTCTAGACCTAGCTTAAGTATGACTCCCTAGAAATTTACCTAAGACTTGGTCTACCTAGGAAATAAGTAATCAATAGTGAATACCCATTCTGTCAACAAATCTAGCCAAGTTGCCCAAGGGGAGGTTTGGGCCCAAGCGTTTCCCAGGAAAATTCCTAGGTGCTTGTACAAATCCGCACTTGGTCATTTGACACGGCCCCTCAGAATGAACACCAGATATAGATGATAGAATTGGTATTAACCATAGAAAACTTAAGACCTATATAGCAAGCCTAAGTTGATAAAACCTTAGGGGTCAAATTGCTACCAATTTTAGTTAGGTCTAGGATACTAGTGTGCACATGGAATGTGGAGGGGTTAATTGGGTTGTTGCCCTGTTATTTCAATTTTTAGTGTGTGTAGGAATTGGAAAGTAATTCCAATTAAAAACAAGTTGTCACACAATTTTTGTACTTTTGTTTTTTAGGATTTAATTTAATTGAATGTGTTTTAGGGTTTCTCTTTTTAAGTGTTCAAACAAGTATGAAACTTCCACAATCAAAAGAAAACAAGTTGTATTGGTGATGATATGCTCCCTTTATGTTGTGGGACTAAAAAGCAAGGAAGAAACACTAATTGAATTTGAACCCTAATATAGGAAATTACTACCAATGAATTATTTTTAGGCTTTCTAAATAAGTAGTGGTCCAAACAATGTAACCAACACCACTACCTTATGCAAAATCAAACAAGGATTCCAGAAAAGATTTTTTTAAGATTTTATAAATTTGTTTGGTATTTCTTTTGAATTTTTATTTGTGTTAGTGTCAAAGTGTAGAAATAGTACCTGTGGGTATTCTGGACTTTTTGCACCACCACTAGAATCTGAAAATTTTGGTGATTTTATGTGAGATGTAGAATTTCACAAGGATTCCAGAAAGATAAATTTCACAAAAATTTGATGAGCATAAAAATTTTAAAAATTCAATGACAGCAGCAAAATAGGAAGCTTAAAGGATGTGACCCCTCGGAAGTCCACTAATTTGTAAAAACTAAATACAAAGCCAACTGATATGAAATTTTGAACAGACGTTCCTAACTTGATTTGGAATCACTATGTGAAATTTCAAGATTTTAGGAGACCTGTGGTTTTGGGAATTTATTTTTAAAGTCCAGACAAAAATCTGGACCCGAAAATTAGAACACCAACACTTGGATCGGAGTGGTGTTTAATGAAGCATAAAAGCAAACAATGAATTTTAATGGACACCACTCCACTTAATTAGGATGTTTGGGATCCTGAAAGCCAAGTTTAATATTTTTTCGGTAGTTTTAATTGACTATGTGACCAGAAAAGCGAACCAACCTGAATTTCGCGGGAACAAAAGGAACTTTCAGCTCTTGCTTCCAAATTCTCGCTTTCTTCCTACAATACCTGCACACACAAGAGAAAAGAAAGAGAAGGGGATGAGATCCACTTCAAGCAAGAGAAAAATGATTAATGCAAAGCCGTGCCTCCCAAACAACGGCGCCAAAAATTGATGCGAAAATAAGCGTGATTTATAATTAGGGTTTTTAAAGTCGTTGTAACACGCAAAATCGCATACGCTTTTAAATTTATATTCCTAGATAGTGGGGTGTCTAGGGTCGTCCAAGGAGGCAAGTTTTGAAAAATTAAATCTCTTGCTTGGAAAATAAATCTCAACTTTCTTTTTGATCTTTTCAATATATAGTTTTTATAGATTTTTGAAATAAAGGCAATATGCAAGTTTTTGTTGATAACTGGAAAACAACTAATACCTAATTCAACAAAGCTAACCCTAGGTGATAGGTAGAGCCTCTCCCTAAGCTAACCCTAGGCACGTGGAGACCTAGAATAATTAGGGAGAGGGAGTGAAACAAATGCTAGGCAAAAAATTATAAAAAGCTATGCAACAAAAATTGAAAGAAGGCAATTTGAATTAAAGCAAAATTGTTCTCACAAAACCTACAGAAGAATGCATCTACTCTACTTGAAAATACAAGAAAAATAAAACACAAATCCTCTAGATAGATGCTGAAGAAGAGAGCTTCTTGCTCCAAGCCAAGTAGCTCCTTGACTTGAAAGGACAACTCCTTCTTCTCCTTGGCGTGAGATAGTCCTCCAAATGATGCCCTCCAAGGTGGTAGCTACCACCTTTAATTTTCCTCCTCCAAGGGTGGATGTCCACCCTAGGTCCTTCTCCTTTGCCTGGCCATCCCCCTTGAAGTAGAATGCTCATCCTCCTTGGTGTGGCACAAGTTGAAGAAAGTGGGGAGAAGAAGGCACCAAAGGGGCTGGTGATGTGCCCCCTTAATCTTCTTCTCTACTCCTTCTTCTTGGCCGTAGGTGTAGGTGGATGTAGGTAGAATGAAGCACTAATCGAGGATGAAGAAAATCGTGGTAGGTGATGGTTTTTTATAGAGTGGGATGGGGGTAGGGTTGCTGTGAAGAGGTGGAGGGCTAGAATGGAGTTTGGTGGTGCTTATGGGTGGTTAAGTTAATCCTAAGGTGGAGATCACTTGGCACAACCTTAAAGGGTGCAAGGGGGGGTAGTTATAGGTTGAATCCACTCCTTGGTGGATGTCCGTGGTGGAGGGGGTGCCTCCATTTTGGTGCCAAAATGGTGCTCTAGAAGGGGGCAATTTTGGAGGGAAAATGGAAGGTGGAGGTGGGCTTTAGGCTTAGGTGTAGGGTGGAGATTAGGGCATTTTTGGAGGGAAAAGTTGGCTCCAAAAAGGGGGGTAGTTAGGGTGGTTTTGGTGCCAACTTCTTGGCGCCCTTTGGTGGTGGTTGAGGGGTGAAAGGTGGTGATGGTGGTGGCGCCAACTTGGAGTGGATGGAGCTAGCTTAGCTGAGCTTTAGGTAGGGCTTAGTTGGTGGAGCTAGTTAGGTAGAGTTTTAGGGTGGTAAATGCCAAGGGAGCTAGAACCTAGCTAAGCTAAGCTAAGCTAGCTTAACTATTAATGTAGTAGAGGAGTAGGCAATGGGAGATAGGGTTTTTGAAGAGGAGCTGGATAGAAGCAGTCTGGAGCTGAAATGGTGCTGGCAGCTACTGAAGGGGGTGGCATGGAGCTACTCTAGCTTGCTTAGCTTGCTAGTTCTTTGCTAGCTACTGAGGCAAGCTCAAGTGAGCTGGCTTCTACCATAATGAGCTGAGGTGTGCTAGGTCTGGTGCTCCTGGGGAGGATCAAGCTGCTTGAGGTAGCTAAGGTAGCTTAGCTCAACTGAGTTGAGGTAAGCTAACTCCCCGAGAGCTGGACTTGAGCTTCCTAAGCTGGAATGAAGTCATCTTCAGTAGTCTGGAGTTGAGTGGTGCTGGATGTAGCTGGACTCGAGCTGGGGTGAACTCCAGTCAATTCAGTTGAGCTAGCTAGAGCTCCCTGTGGACTAATGGGTGCTAAGATGAGCTAGACTTAGCTAAGTTGAGCTAGATCTGAGCTGACCTAAGCTTGGGTGAGCTAAGATGAGCTCTCTTGAGCTACCATTCAGCTGAGAGGAGATGAATGGAGCTAGGATGAGCTAACCCTAGTCCAAGTGAGCTAGATTCCAGCTATGGTGAGCTAGATCAAGCTGAGTTCCAGCTAGTTTGAGCTTCTCCTTCACCTATTGCCTTCGTAAGTGCTAGGGTTCTAAGGATCTGTTAATCTATTTATCCCTAACACACAAAAATACATTAAAAAGATAATAAAAAATGCAATGCATGCCTAACCTAATTAATGCCTAAATGTAGCCCAAAAACCCCCTTTACGGAATAAAATCCTAAGAGCTAGGTTTGTTTTAATGCATAAGAATGATTATAAACTAGCGTTTATCACATGCTAGCCATCTTTTCTGACATGGTGGGAGATTGTCTTGAGGTGTTCATGCATGATTTCTTCATTTTCTGAGATTCTTTTGAGTCTTCCATAGTTAAGTTGGAATTAATCCTCCATAGATGTATCAAAACATGACTTGTCATTAGCTGGGAAAAGTGCCACTTTATGACTCAGGAAGGCATTGTCTTGGGTCATGTGGTCTCTTGTCGAGGTATTGAGGTTGATAAAGCTAAGGTGGATGCTATCTCTAGACTTCCTCCACCCACATCTGTAAAACAGATCCACTCTTTCCTTGGGCATGTGGATTTTTATAGAGGATCATTAAGGACTTCTCAAAGGTTGCTCAGCCCTTGAGTAACCTTCTGGCCAAAGACACGCCATTCGAGTTCAATGAATCATGCCATAAGGCATTTGATTTGTTAAAAACGATAGTCACCTGTGCCCCGGTGTTGCAACAACCGGTTTGGATAGCCCCATTTGAGATTATGGCTAATGCATCTAATTCTGCCATCAGGGCTATCTTGAGTCAGAAGAATGAAAAAATGCCCTCTGCGATTTACTTACGCAAGCAAGACTCTGTACGAGGCCCAATGGAACTACACCATTACTGAAAAAGAATTGCTAGCTGCAGTTTTCGTTTGAGAAAAATTCAGGGCTTATATTTTAGGTTCTCTTGTCATCATTTATACCGACCACTCAGCATTGAAACATCTCTTGGCCAAAAAGGATGCCAAACCCCATGTTATTCACTGGATTCTACTGCTTCAAGAATTCAATCTTGAAATCAGGGATAAAGTCAGGGCACAAAATGTAGTGGCAGATCACCTCTTGAGAATCCTAATTGATTCTCCTCATCCGGATGTCTCAATCTCGGATACTTTTCTGGATGAGACTATCCTTACAGTCTCAAGTATCCAAACCCCCTAGTTTGCAGATATCGTCAATTATTTGGCCGTTGGTCAAATCCCCCACGATTGGACCAAACAACAATGGGATAGACTTGTGTCTAAGGCCAAATATTATTTCTGGAATGATCCCGAACTGTACTGCATCGGCGTAGACTAGATTATTCGTCGATGCATCCCAGAAATTGAGTTCCATAGCATACTTGAGTTATGCCACACATCTGTGTGTGGTGGACACTTTTCCGAGAAAAAGATGGCAACAAAAATCTTGCAATATGGATTATATTGGCCATCATTATTTAAGGATGCTAGACACTCGCGAACATGGCTAAGAGATATATGATGCCCCTGAACCCAATACTTTCCGTCGAAATTTTCTACATTTGGGTAATTGACTTTATGAGACCCTTCCCTCCTTCATTTGGACACCAGTATATTCTGGTCACTGTTGATTATGTGTCCAAATGGATTGAGGCAATTCCCACCCGGACCAATGACCACAAGGTGGTCATCGATTTTGTGAAGAAAAATATCTTCAGTCGGTTCGGGGTTCCTCAGGCAATTACAGTCATGGTGGCACACATTTCACTCATGCCCAGTTTCAAAATTTACTAGGGAAATACGGGGTGAATCATCGAATTTCCACACCTTACCACCCTCAGACAAATGGACAGGCTGAGGTCTCCAATCGGGAGATCAAAAACATTTTGCATAAAATCGTTAAGCCTGATAGGAAGGATTAAACCCAAAAGCTAGATGATGCTCTTTGGGCCTACTGTACAGTGTACAAAATGCCTATCGATATGTCTCCATTCCATCTGGTGTTTGGTAAGGTGTGGAGTCGATTCTTCTCTTTTCAAGTCGTTTGTCACATAAAATGAAGCGTCGTTTGTAGTTCTATGTGGCGGAAAAATCGACTATTCAATAATTAATATAACCACTCAATTAGGAGTGGGTTGTGTCCATAGGGAGGCAAATGCCTATTTAAACTCGCAAGGGTCGAAAACCGATGTTCACTATTAATCTAGTCAAGAAACCGACTCAAAATCACTTTCAGATAAGGTAAACAATAAGTGTAAATGCTGAAATAGCAATTTTGCATAACTAAAGGATATATTTTGCAATGCAGCTTAACAAAATAATAATAAAAGTTTACAATGGCACAAAATGTAATTATTAATAGGGGCTTTACTGTAGCAAAATAGGGGACATTCTTCCCCTTGTCTATGCGCAAGGAGGGAATGGCCATAGGTGTGAAGCTCGGAGGAGGATCTCTAGACCGAGGGCTCCGTGATGGTGGTCGCGGCGAAGTGCAAGGCACCCCGAGGTGGCCGAACGGAGGTACGGTGGAGGTGGGTTCCGGTGGCTGCTGAAGGGCTTCACGCAGTGGACGCATAGGCCGTGTGGGCGCGTGCGGGCGCGGTCGAGCTCAACCCAGCTATTGCTGCTGCGCACTGTAGGCCGCACGTGGGGAGGCGCTGAAGGACGACCCGTGCGCTGCAGCTAGAGGGCATGCAGCGGGTGCTGTAGGTAGCGGCGTGGCGAAGTGTAGCGCGCTTTGCGCGTGCGGCCACGTGTAGCTGGAGGGCACGCGGGCTGAGGTAGCTGGAGGGCACGTAGGTGGAGGTGCGGTCGCGTGCAGCTGGAGTAGCGTTCGTTCTGCGTGCGTGGCTGGAGGCGATGGCCGCTAGCTGGTGGACACACAGTTGCTAGGAGGAGGAAGTGGAGGCTGCTGCCGGTTCTGGCCGAGAGGCGCGCGAAGAAAGTGGCTGGGCACCGCTTGCACGCGCTCGATGATGCATGGTATGTAGCCAAAGGAGCGTAGCTGCTGCTGCATGTGGGGATGTGGCGCAGTCTAGAGGAGAGGCCGACTGCTATTGCGCGTGGGGACAGCGTGTTGTTGGGTTTGTTTTTAAGGTGAAGGGAAATAGTGGAAGAAGAAGAAAGAAGAAGATATGAGGCCAAGCTTCAGACGTCCAGGAAACTTCCCGGACGTCTTAACTGACGGGGGAGATGAAGATGCAGGGCATGGAGTTGCGGCGGCTGCAGTGGTGGTTGCTGGTAATGGCGGTAAAGGTGGTGATGTTGATTCTGGTGAGGCACAGTGATGGAAGTGTGGCCATCAGGGACACATGCTCACGGTGTTAGCACGAGTCCACCGGCTTTGCGCGGTGAGCTGTCACCTCGCCGACCCACGGTGTGGTGGAGCTCGGCCTTGGAGACCACGGTGGTGGAATGGAGTACATGGTGGTGAAGTGGGGCGGTGTCTCCCCGGTGCATGGCAGCCTTCCTCTCTTCCTTATCCCTGTCGAGGAGACCAGATCCACTTTTGGCGCTACTCCTTGATTGGGCTCTTCATTGTGGTAGCTAGAGGAAGAAATGTAGCCATTGCTCATACAAGAAGAAAATAATAATAAAATATTATGGTTATTTATAAACAAACCCTCAACTTTTATGTTAACTTAAAATAATGCATGCAATGCACCTAATTGGTTAACTAATTAAATGAATGCAATTCTAAGTTAATTCTAAATGCATTTAAATATGAATGCAATGCACGAATTATGTAATTAAATCAGAAATGTGAATTAATCTATTTACATCGTAATTTATGCTAAATAAATGTTAGAATTAACTTAATGTCTAGGCACTTAAAGACTTAAATAGCCCACAAATATTGGCTAATCATAACGTGTGTCACTTACCCGTAGAACTTGAACACTGGACATTTTGGGCCATCAGAAAATGTAATTTTGACCTAGAGTTGGCCGGGAAAATAAGGAAACTCCAACTATTTGAGTTGGAGGAGCTTCAAAATGATGCTTATGAAAATGCCAGAATCTATAAGGTAAAGACCAAAGCTCTCCATGACCAGATGATTTCACGTAAGAGCTTTGAGTCGAACCAAAAGGTCTGGCCATTTGATTCTTGATTGAAGCTTTTCTCCAACAAACTCAGGTCTAAGTGGGACGGCCCGTTCGTTATTGAGCAGATTTTTTCTAACAGGGCTATTGAAATCTCTGACCCAAAGACGGGTAATATCTTCAAGGTCAATGGACAGCATCTCAAACCCTTTGTTGACCATATGCTCCCTGAACCCGTCTTGGACAAGGTTGCTCTTACCTTGCCTTAACCACCATGGGCCGATCTTCGCCTAGCTGAAGGCAATAAACTCAACACATGTAAAGACTGTTCCAAGTTGACCAGAATCCCACGGAAACCAGGTGCTATTCTTCCACTTCTACTCTCCTGCATACTTTCATTTTTAACAATGAGGACATTGCATTAGCTAAGCATGGGGGGGTAGATATTTCTTATGAATCTTTTTGTCATCCAAAATAGTAATTTCCCATTTTTCATCTTAAAAAAAACGAATTAGGAGATGGGAACTTAGACTTTAGGAGTTGCAAACTTTAGAAATTGATACTTTAGGACCTGAATACTTAGACTCTTCAGATCTTCAGGCTTAATTAGCCTGGGTGTCCACTCGAATGTGGATTTAGTCTCGAGTCCTTGCTATATCAATCTTATTTTAATTCACAAAATATTTTGGGATGATAAGTACGCGACTTATCAACCCACCCTCTGATTTGAAGGGATTTTAAGCATAAGCATCTACAGACTTTTTGCACTGACCCACTTTTCAGCAGTTTCTTCAGAAATTGGGTAGCTAATGAACTGTCTAGGGTGGTATGGTTGGCAAGTTGTCGGTGGTAACATCTCATTGACCTGTTATCAAAAGCCTAGCCACAAGACCATTTTCGTCGTACTGCCTTTAGGTAAATCTTAGATCAGGGAAGCCACCTACTTAAAAAAAAAAGAAGAAAAAGAAACAAAATATAAAGAAAAATAAAAAAAGGAGAAAATAAAAAATAAACAAAACTACACTTCACAACACGAGTATGGCTGCCAAGTCGCCATTAGTAACAACCCATTGGCTAGTTGTCCAGAGCCTAGCTGACAAAAATGCATAATAATTCCCAAAACACTTAGGGAAGAAGCAGGGAAGTAGAATAAATCGGGGAGATATACGTTGGGTTCGCCCTTGTGTTGACCCTATAAATATATGAAGTAGGGAGAAAGCTACCGTTCGAAAAGATAAACCTCTAGGCAAGGTCACATAGGGTCGTAGAAACCCAAAGTTCATTTTAACGGCCGCCTCGTGAGTCTTTCACACTCTTCACCAGATACTTAGCACTTAGAATCATTTTGGACTCTTGGGTGGGTCGTGTAGCCATAAAAAGTTATCTCGGAAATCTCAAACCCCAAAAGTACAAAAAAAAACTAGAAAAGAAGAAAAGCAAAAAAAAAATGTATCTTCCCTTTTCAAATAAGGTGAGGACTTGGGTAGTCTACATTCTGGCAGACACCCGGGCACTGTCGAGTCTTTGTAACAAGGTCTTGGGTTGAAAGTTCCTAAAATCACCAACAAATTATGCCTAAGAGATCGAATCCTAATTCTACTTTTATAAATAGCATTTAGGTTAATTTTGCTAGGGACTAGCAAAAAAGTAAGCATGGGGATATGATAAACACACATAAATTCATCGTGAAATGCTTATTTACAGTAGTTCCTAGGCCTAGCAATGCATATCATGATATAAATATTGCATAAACATCCATTGCATTGCATTTAGGATAGTTGTATATTATGTACATTAATTCCATCTTTTTACATGGCCAAGAGGCAGTGCGACATCTTTATGGGCTTCAAATGAAGAATTCGACTATACGGATGATTTAGAGCATCGATCGCAATCCGTCAATGTGAGAATCACCCCGATCAAAGCTCTGTAGGACCCTCTACAAGAAGAAGAAGAAGGACGGCCCAGATGGTGCCACGTGGTGCCATCCAAGCCGCCCCACCTGAGCCATCGAACAGAAAGCATTGCCCTACACAAGGGCAAGCGCACTTTGCTCTCGACCGTGCGATATCGCATCCGACGGTCGTCTGCACGTAGCCTCAAATCCAAAAGCGCAACACAATACGACCCTTAGCTTACAGTGCACGGGCGCGTGTTTGACTCTCCCAAGCGCCACCAATTAGTCGCAGAAGAGAAGCGCCTCAAATTCGACCGCTCGATCGCGCATGGGTGACCGAGATGAGGACGCGTGGATGCACAACTAAGCGCGGATGCTGCAAGTGGCCGTCAATGCTCCTCGAGAATACGCCATCTCACACATGATCAGGAGGTGCAATCTCCACGCTATCACAGCCATTCACCTCTGAATCCAACGGCCATGGCGCATCCAACCTCAACGACATTCGCGGGCGTGAGCGGTGGGCGTAGGATTTGCAGCGACAGAAGAGCGAGCCTTTGGGGACAGTTGCAGCTGTCACTAAATGGCCTACGCAGTGCGTACGCCAGCCAAGGCAATGAAGAGGCACGGATCTTTTGGTGACAGCTTGAGCGGCCTTTAATGATGCTTGTAGCTGTCACTGAATGTCTGTGCGCAGGATGCTCTTCCTCCCACCACTATATAAACATCCCTACACCCTCCATTCCTTTTCATCTCTACCTACTCTACTCCCACCTACTCCTAAGCTCTAGCAAGCCTACCAACGCTCCATTAGAGCTTACTCTCAAACTCCCAAGGTGCCTATTAGTGTACTTTTCCCATCACCCTTCATAGGTCACCTTGGAGCCATCCTCTCACCTCCATTCCGATAGCAGATCATCTCTGCCTCCTCACCTCCTTCGTCCAAGCTTCCGCCAGGCATCGTCATCTCGCCAAACAGTCAATTTGGGAGATTCCTTCTCACCACCCTCTCTTTTTATGCTTTCGTAGATTATTGTAATAGACAACTGTGAAATATATCATATTTGTTCCATCTCTTTTATGACTTTATTCTGCTTGTCTTTTTATTTCAAAGACACAAAAAAATAACAAAACTTCAAAATGCCAAAAACAAACAAAATGAACTGTGATTTTTAATTAAAGTAACGTCGCCTCCCTGTGTTTGACTCGGGACTCCCTTGGAGTTTTGGTAAAATTTTATTTGATAAATGAGTTTTGCAACTACAACGACGGGTTACTCTTAACCCCGATTTCAAACACGTGAAACACGTGATTCAACCATAGACCATCAAATGTGCCTACTCCACCTCCAAAAGCTCCACCTCATCTCACCCATCAAAACCCCTCACCTATTCCATGATTCACATGCTCGAACACCCCACCAGACATGACCCCCATCGCACTCTGTCCCTAACCTCGCCCGACCTCCACACCCACTCCCACGTCGTGTAGAAACCACCAACACCTTCGCCATCACTTTGTGATCCTCCTTAATGTTTTTCACTCGGCCGTGAGGCCTTATCTCATGTTTCAGGTATTTGTCATCCACCTCCATTGCCCTCAACATCTCTGACCTCGCCCGTTGGCCTCCGGCCACAATCTCCCACAATTCCATGCTTAGGCACTGTGGAAGTGAATCACGAAGCTGCCTAGGTCCTCAATCAAAGACTCAGCAGCTGCAGCACACCCAACTGACGAAGCCTTTGCTGCGATTTTGCGTGAAGAAGAGAGCAGGCACTTTTGGTGCCACATCGTGTAGGGAACAGGTGGCAGTAGTGGATATATTGATTTTGTGAATTCAGCTATCTGCCTAAGACACTGAGGGGTCAGGTCCCTAACCCCCACACACAACCACCTACCCACTTACCCGATCGCTCACTCCTCGCTTGCGACTCACGCCCGTAGGCCTGGACACTGTACATGACCTGATAGCCTGATCAACAGGTACCATCCCTTCCTATCTCACTTTCCCAAATGGGACTCTCAGATGAATCCATTCGGGTTATTCCTTGCTCATGTCTCTTGACCACTTCAGATATCTCTTCTTTCATTTCATAATCATCGATTGGGACATCAGCATCGCCCACTTCAAGTATGTGACTCAAAGAATCCCTATAAACAGTCTTTGGTGCAACCATATCAAGTTCCCTAAACTCCTCTGAGCTAGTCTGATCTTGGTACTGCAACAGTATGTCTTGGAGTGTGCAGGTTTGTTGAATCATCCTAGCCAAGGATTCTAGTTCTTTAAGTGCTACCATTAGAGATACTTTGGTTGCAATCAACATTTGGATCAGTATTGGTCTTTGATGTAGATACACCGCAATTGTGTTCTTGTATTTTGCTACTGTTTGCTGCAGTCTGAGTAGTTGCGAGTCCGTTGGCAGCTCCTCAATGGTGATCTGTGTGGATGTGTCCTCAAAATGTGAGTCAGATGGGGGGGTTATATTAGCTTTGGTCTAGAAAATCATAGGGGTGGTGGTTGGGTTTGATGTAGTCATAGATTGCAGTCGAATCCTCAACCTTGAATGGCTCACTACCAACCTGTGGCACATTCCCACTGGATTCAGGGTCCCTAGAGGTGATGTCTTGGGTTCTTTGTCTCTCATTATGAATTACTTTTCTCAAATCCTCAGATTCCCTTCTTTTGACCTTCTTTGCTTCCTGGACTATTTGGATCAGTTCGACGATATGGGAGTTATTGTGAGGGGTAGGAGCTTTCCTTTGGTGGGACCGGTCAAGATAACTAGCCATCATAATGAGATCCCAATCCCGCTTGGATAGTGCCTCTAAGGGTTGTGATGTTCCTTGATATTGATAAATTTGTGTGGATCTCTAAGAGGGTGAGGTAGGTAAATCCTAGGCCCAAGGAGCATGCATATAGGAATTGTAATCAATGTAATGAGGAGCAGTCTCCTACCCATAAGAAGTTGGGATCATAGTTGGGTTGGGAGGAGAACCCTGATGATGGTAAGATGAGAAAGAATATGGGTCCATGGTAAGTATGGTCAAAAGACACCAAGGGGGTCTTAGTGACCTTACACTAGTTATAAGGGACTGGTGGTAGAACAAGGCAAAGGCCTTGCAATCAAATTGGTCCTTTAGAATTAGATAACCAGATTTTTCGTTCAAGTTTAAATTATTGAAGAAAATTTGTCGAGAAATCGATCGAAAATGATCCCCACATCTTAAGCTAACTTAGCTAGTCTCTTTGCAAGGGGACTAAGAGGAAGGTTCTTCTTTAGGCTTTCGGCTCCAGTTTCTTTGTACCCCTTAGATGCAGTTGTTTGACACTATCCCACAGGCTTAGCCACAAAGTTTGGCAAAAGTGATTGAGACCATCTAATAGTTAAAGGACTGGTCGTGTGTGTTTCGTGTGTTTGAAATCGGGGTTACAAGTAGCCCATCATCGTAGTTGCAAAACACGTCGATCAGATAAAATTTATACCGAAACTCCAAGGGAGTCCCGGGTCAAACACAGGGAGGCAATGTTTACTTTACTTGAAAATCGTGCTTCGTTTTGTTTCTTTTTGGTATTTTGGGGTTTTGTTATTTTTTGTATTTTTGAAATAAAAGAAAATAAGCAAATGTATCACAAGATAGAGATGTGGAACGAAAATGGTATATATATCAATCCAATGTCTATTACAATCTACTATGAAAGCATGAAAAGAGAGGGAGGTGAGAGGAAATCTCCCAAATCGGCTGTTCGGTGAGACGACAGCACCTGGCGGAAGCTCGGACGAAGGAGGTGAGGAGCGAGATAATGGAGGTGAGATGCTGGAGGACGTCAGGTTGAGGAAACCTTCGATGTAGCTCTAGAATGGAGGTGAGAAGACAGAGTTGATCTGCTACCGGAATGGAGGTGGGAGGACAGCTCCAAGGTGACCTATGAAGGGAGATGGGAAGTTGGAGGAGTATTTGGTGGGGCAGAGGTTCGCTACACTAATAGGTACCTTGGGAGCTTGAGAACAAGCTCTAATAGAGCATTGGTAGATTTGCTAGAGCTTAGGAGTAGGTTGGAGAAGAGTAGGTAGAGATTGCTTAGAAGGGAGGGGGTGTAGGTCCTTTTATAGTGGTGGAGAAGAGGCAAAAATCGGTATGGGACCATTAGTGACATCCAGGTCGCCGCTGTAGGTAGCTCATGCCCGCTGGCACCCACAGCTGGCTTTGCTGGCATGCGATGAATTACCGACAGCTGTAAGTGCCGCTGTAAGTCCAACTCATGCGTCGCTGTAGTCCACCTCACGCTGCGCTGGCGCTACATGCATGTGTGCCTACGCACCCGCATGCGCACCCACGCTGCTGTCCGTGTGCGGTGTTGCGTGCATGTGCTGGCTGCCTGGGCTGCGCCACATGGTGCAGTCTAGGCCATCCATCTTCTTGTTGTAGGGGCTGCTCAGAGATCGAATTGAGTTGATTTTTGCACCGTTAGGCTATGATCGTCTACCCGAATCCATCCACCCAGTCGGATTTATCATTTGAAACTCCAAATTATGTCTCCTAGTCCCTTGGCCATTGATCTTCCTCGAACTGCATATGGTGCTACGGGACTCCGATCGAGGCGATTTCAGAGGCGTTGGACTCTGATCGTTGTCTTGGTCAAATCCATATGGTCAGATCATCAATTCGAGGCTTCGAAATAAATATCCTTCTCTCTTAACCACAAAAGGATGCAATTAACCGAAATTATATATAACTAATCTAAATATAGAATGATGCATGCTATGCAATATTTATAACATGAAATGAAAATCTAAGCCTAGGAACATGCATGAACAGGCATTTTACCCTCAATAAATGTGTTTGCATCATACCCCCATTCCTATCTTTTGCTAGTCCCTAGCAAAATTAAACTATATGCTTTGTATACAAGTAGAATTAGGATTAGATCACTTAGGCCTAAGTCGTTTATTAACAATAGAAAATTTCAAGGTCCAAAACTATGAAAACTCAACAGTACCCGGGTGTCTACCAGAATGCAGACCGCCCAAGTTCTCGCCTTATTTAAGAAGGGAAGATATATATTTTTTATTTTCCTTCTTTTCTAATTTTTTTGTACTTTTGGAGTTTAAGAGTTCCAGGATAACTTTTTACAGCTACCTAACCCACCCAAGACTCGAAAAGAACTCTAAGTACTAAGCATCTTTGTGAAAAAGTGATAGACTCACAAAACGGCCATTGAGATAGACTTCGGGTTTCTACGACCCTAGGTGACCATGTCTAAAGGTTTATCTTTACGATCAGTAGCTTTCTCCCTACTTTTTTTTATGGGATCAACACAAGGGCTAACCCAGTGTATATCTCCCCGATTTATTCTACTTCCTTGTTTCTTCCCTAAGTGTTTTGGGAATTATTGTGCTTTTTATTTTTTTTTAGATAGGTTCTGAACAACCGGCCAATGAGTTGTTACCACCGACAACTTGCCAGCCATACTAATGCGGTGAAGTGTGGTTTTATTTGTTTTGTTTCATTTTCTCCTTTTTCTTTTTTTTTTTTGAGTGTTTCTTTTTTTTTTTTCTAAGTAGGGGACTTCCTTGATCTAAGATTTACCTAAAGGCAGTACAACGAAAATGGTCTTGTGGCTGGGATCTGGATAATCGGCTAATGAGCTGTTACCACTGACAACTTACCAGCCATATCACCCAAGTCGGTCCCTTAGCTACCCAATTTCTGTAAAAACAGCCGGATTGTGAGTTAGTGCAAAAAAATGTGTGTAGATGCTTAGGCTTAAAGTCCCCCCAAATTAGAGGGCGGGTTGATAAGTCGCATACTTATCATCCCAATTTATTTACCAAATTAAAATGAATTTTAATTGGTGAGGACTCGAGATTAAATCCACATTCGAGTGGACACTCAGGCTAATTAAGCCCGAAGACCTGAAGAGTCTAGGTGTTTAGGTTCTCTCGTATCATTTCCTAAAGTTAATAACTCCCAAATGCCTAAGTTCTCTTTTCCTAATTTCTTTTTTTATCTTTTTCAAATTTTCAATTTTTTTTTAATTATTTAAGAAACTAAAAGAAATTCTACAGAGTTAACATAATGATTTCAGGAATTAATTATCCACTCCCCATACCTAAATGATGCAATGTCCTCATTGTAAAAATAAAGACATGAAAAAGGGTAGAGTAAACACAATATCACTTGAGTGTCGTGAAAATCCAGTCAACTCCACAGAGATAAGAGTGCATACACACGTGCTAAGTTTAATGCCTTTAGCTAGGCATAACATACATACAAAGAAGAAATTGAGAATTCACAAGTGTGGGTGAGAATCAAAATAAAAAGGTTGATCCTAAAACCCATCTGTAGAAGATGTCCACAGACGTGGATGAGATTATGGTGCAGACCCTTACCCCAGGGTAGAGTGGTTCTCAGGTTCTGGATGAAAATCACCCAGAACCAAAGGTTGTTGTGTTTGTGTGGCTGGGCCTGCGGTTTAGTGGTGTGCAACCCAAGACCAAATTGTCGGACAACGGGTAAAGATGGTTCAATAGGTGTGGTTGTCCACTTAACATCTAGCTTAGAAAAATAATCAGTTATTTCGAGCTTGGGTTGCACGTGAAAGATATCGTAAGGGTCTTGGTAGAAAGTAGGTGGTTTTAGGTCAATAGGTACCCTTAGATCCAAAATCAAACTTTCCTCAGAATTAGCCTCCCAAATCTTTATTTCAACAATTCTATCCTTCAACATCAAGGGCTTAGGCTTCGGAACCTCTAGCATATTATTCACCCCATATGATTCTCCCAAGTCCAGAAATCATGGCTGAATCAAGATTGACTTGGGCACAAAGACGTCAGAAGTTAGCTCTTCAGGGTGCAGATGAGGACTAGGGTCACTAATTGAATCATCAAGTTTCGAATCCTCCAAGTTAACCCCAACCGAATCCAAATCTTCAATAATTAGGCTATCAACTGGTTTGTCAGATTCATCAAGGCCATTTGTCTCACTAAAATCCTCTTCCTTAAGTTCAAGTGAGACTTCACCGAAAGATTCTTCACCCTCAAGGTCAAAGAATCCATGATCCTCATTTATATATGACTCAAAATCATATGTCATTTCATGGTCCATAGAGACATATTTTTCCTCGATCCCTAGCTCGAGGATCTCAGGTGAATCAATTGGTTCATCCTCAAATGGTTGCTCTAACCCATCCTGGTCATCCCCAGTCTTAGAAAATGTATCCCCCCCAACAGGCTCCTGAGCGGGTTCAGACATTGGCTCTCCTGAAGGGGGTTCATCTTGAGAATCATTCCAAGATTTGACTAGTGCAACCACAAATTTCATCCTCAACCTCAACAATTTCCCAAGAAGAAACTCACCCAAGTCCCTATCCCTAACACTTTGGAGCAAATCCAATAGAGAACTATTAAGTTCATCAATCATTTTGATCATAGGCTCTATTGCTTCAGTGCATGGTGTTGGCTGAGCTTCTAAAGATTGTATAGTGTTCCTCAAATTAGCTAACACCCTATCCTAGATCGGGTTCACCTGAACCGACTGGTTCAATTCTGGTTTGGGTGGGTTTAGGTTAAATCTAGGGGAGTTAAGATGTTGAGGTTCTCGGGTTCCTCCCTGAAAGTAGGTCATTCTAGGTTGTTAAAAGGATGGTGGCAACCTATATTCAGTGGAATATTGGGGAGGGTAAGTGTTATAATCATGATATCCTTCCTGATTGTAGATCAGGTTGGTTTGGTCATCAAAGGATGGAGATCCATAATCATTATAGCTCTGGGAAGGATAATAATCATAGCCTTGTCGTCCAGGGTTAGGCCTTGGAACTTGAGGTCCGGATTCATATCCCCAATCAAAGTCATCCAGGCTAGTGGATGGGTAATTACAAGTCACGTCGTGATAGTAATCATCTTGGGGATAAGTAGTGGTAGGAGGATAGGATGTGAAATGTGTGCAGGATGTGGAAGGGTACATGGTGAAGTAAGGAGGGAAATCAGAAGAGAAAGGAGCCCTACAATACAAAAATACAAGCCTGTCCTTAGTTTGGGTAGCCTAAAGGTCTACAAACTCTCAGAATCCATCCTAAGATTATAGACAATTTTCTCTACTTATGTCCAGGCAATCTAACCAGTTAGAAGGAGGGACTGGGGAGAAGGTTCTTCCTTTGGCTTGTGCCTCCGGTTCCAAGTGTACCCCCCGTCGCGATCGTTTGACGCTACTCCCCTAGCTAGACATTATATTGACTAGTATAAGTAGGTTAATCGTGAACAATCTAAATCTGGATCCCGACGAGTGAACTAGCCCTTAGGGCCAATGTCTAATCAATTTTAGTTAAGCTTGGGACAATGGTTCTTCAGGAATGTGATGGGCCCTTTAGATGGGTTGTGCCCTTAATGATCAGTTAAAATGTGTGTGTGTGCACAACCAGGGTTTGCAAACAAGGTTATTTGAGGATGTGTCTTTTAGAGTTCAACCTTGTTTTGTAACTTTTAGGGTTTAATCTTAGGTATATTCAATCAAGTTTAGGAAAACACTCCAAGTTTTGCAAGCACTGGTGATGATATATTCCTTTAGAAATCAAAGAAAAAATGTGGAGTGCCTGGTTCAGCCCTAAGAATCAACCCTAAGTGGCAAGCTACTTGATGAATTGCTTTTATCTTAAGTGGTGCGGCCTAAACAATTCAATCAATTGGCCCATTGCACCACTTAGTTAAGGCACACAGAAATTTTTTACCTATTCAGATTTCTACTCACTTATTTGTGTGCTGAATTAAGTGTACCGGGTCCACAGGTCAGATCCCAGTTAAGTGGTAGAATCGATGTGATTGTGCGCCTTGGGGTGAGAAGTTCTGGGTGTTAAGTGTGTAGCTTACAGAAAATCCTACAATCGGATAACAGTTTTTTTTCTTTATTTATGTGGATGGTGAGGTGAGTGGATGTGGCAAACAAACAACCAAATCTATCCTAGGGTTTATAAAAAGCACATAAGTTGATTTGGGTTTGAGTTATTTGGTTATGGAATGAAAACTAAGGTGGGGGTGGTGTGGGGGACACTTACAAAACACTCTACCTACACTTTACTCCGGTCTACCGCACTTGGATCTCCATGCAAGGGTACCAGCAAGACAGTAGATCAAAGACAAGTAGGGTTAGTGCTATGAAAATGCAACGAAATGCAATAAACAATAAAGCAAATTCCGTTGCCTCCCCGGCAACGGCGTCAAACTGGTCGTGCGTGTTTCGCGTGTTTGAAATCGGGGTTACAAGTAACCCATCGTCGTAGTTGCAAAACACGTCGATCAGATAAAATTTATACCGAAACTCCAAGGGAGTCCCGGGTCGAACACAGGGAGGCGACGTTTACTTTACTTGAAAACCGCGCTTCGTTTTGTTTCTTTTTGGTATTTTGGGGTTTTGTTATTTTTTGAATTTTTGAAATAAAAGAAAATAAGAAAATGTATCACAAGATAGAGATGTGGAACGAAAATGGTATATATATCAATCCAATGTCTATTACAATCTACTATGAAAGCATAAAAAGAGAGGGAGGTGAGAGGAAATCTCTCGAATCGGTTGTTCGGTGAGACGACGGCGCCTGGCGGAAGCTCGAACGAAGGAGGTGAGGAGCGAGATGACGGAGGTGAGATACTGGAGGACGTCGGGTTGAGGAAAGCTTCGACGTAGCTCCGGAATGGAGGTGATAAGATGGAGTTGATTTGCTACCAGAATGGAGGTAGGAGGACGGCTCCAAGGTGACCTATGAAGGTAGATGGGAAGTTGGAGGAGTATTTGGTGGGGCAGAGGTTCGCTACACTAATAGGCACCTTGGGAGCTTGAGAACAAGCTCTAATGGAGCATTGGTAGGCTTGCTAGAGCTTGGGAGTAGGTGGGAGTAGAGTAGATAGAGATGGCTTGGAAGGGAGGGGGTGTAGGTCCTTTTATAGTGGTGGAGAAGAGGCAAAAATCAGTATCGGACCTTTAGTGACATCCACGCCGTCGCTAGAAACGTCGCTGTAGGCAACTCATGACCATTGGTGCCCACAGCTGGCTTTGCTGGCATGTGATGAATTACCGATGGCTGTAAGCATCGCTGTAAGTCCAGCTCATCCGTCGTTGTATTCCACCTCACGCTGTGGTGGTGCCGCTCATGCCTTGCCGCATGCGCGCCTACGCTCCCGTGCGTGCAACCACGCCGCTACGCACGTGTAGTGTTGCGTGCGTGTGCTGGCGGCCTGGGCTACGCCACATGGCGCAATTTGGGCCATCCACCTTCTTCTTATTGTAGGGGCTGCTTCAGAGGTCGGATTGAGTCGATTTTCACGTTGTTAGGCTGCGATCGTCGACCTGAATCCATCCGCGCGATCGGATTTATCATTTGAAGCTCCAAATTATGTCTCCTAGTCCCTTGGCCATTGATCTTCCTCAGACTGCATATGGTGCTACGGGACTCTGATCAAGGCGATTTTAGAGGCGTTGGGCTCCGATCATCGTCTCGATCAGATCTGTATAGTCAGATCATCAATCCGAGGCTCTAAAATAAATATCCTTCTCTCCTAACCACAAAATGATGCAATTGACCTAAATTATATACAACTAATCTAAATGCAGAATGATGCATGCTATGCAATATTTATAACATGAAATGCAAATCTAAGCCTAGGAACATGCTTGAATAGGCATTTTACCCTCAATAAATGTGTTTACATCAAGGACAAATGTGGGTTGTTAAGAAATTCTTTATGTTTTGTCAGCCTTTTCTTCAATTTGGTATGCAGTGAGTGGTTCACAAGGTGACTTGACTCACTGACTAACTACTAGGCTTGATTGAGTCCAGGCTCGGCCAATGTGGTCCTACGGCTCACGCAGTTCTAAGTTTTTCAAACAGTAGACCACCAATCAAAGAAATACTTTTTCAAATAAAATTACGATCCAAATGATTTGAAAATTGGTAAGAAGATTTCCTTTTCAATAACCTTTTCAAAGAGTATTTTTGCAGAATTTTTACTATCTCAAATAAATATATATGAATTTTTAACTAATAGGGGGTCATATATGAGATTTTGACCTGGTATTGGTTTTTCTTATGAAATAATATCAAATGTGATCCAAAAATTCAGAAAAAATATGTGAATGAAAGATAACTTGATTACCTTTTAAACCCTGCCATTTTTTTGTCAATCAAATTCGTGTACTATTCGAAATTAGTTTTTAAAGTTGAGAAAAATCCAGATTTCAATCTATCTGACCCCTGTGCACTCTGCAAATTTTCAAAAATTCGACAAGTTGAATTATTTTGTTAGAATGGTGGCATTGGAAAGATAACTTGATAATCTAGTTCCTTCAAATGTTTGATATTTTTTGATCACTAAAAACATGACAAATAAATTTTTAACTTTTCATTCAATTTCTGGCTGAGTTTCTAAAAATAGTAATGGCAAAATTTTCTTTTCAAACTATTTTTTTATTTTTTTTATTTTTTAAGGCAAAGCAACTCCTAACTACCTAATAAATAACTCCTATTTTTTTTTCTTTTTCAAATAACTCTTATCCTAATCAAATCCTAATCTAAAATCCTTCTGAGATAATCGTGTGCACCTTATTGTCTTCACCTACACTCAATGCGTGAGCAGACCCTCGTTTCATACCTGTACACCAAAGAGAAATACACTAGATTAGGTATTAAAATCAAGAATCACCATACCTCCCCAGCAACGTTGACAATTTGTTCGCTCATAAAATCACATTTAAAGGTGATTAAGTCGTAGTATAGCGTGAAAATACGTCAAAAAAAATAAATGTAATGAGATGTGAGTCCCGGTGGATCTCAAGGAGATAGAAAATGACTTGATTGTAATACTGATTTAGAACTAACTAGTGCTAGAATAATCAGATATATATATCTATATTTAAAATTTGTTTAGATTAGATTGTTCAGATATAAGAATAGCTAGAACTACAAATAAAAGAAATTACTAAAACTACTGGAAATAAAAATAGCTATCTAAGCCTCTAGAACAAGAGCACTAAGGGCGATCCTTAGTGGCCTTTGGAGAGGTTGGGAAGAGTAGCATCGGAGCACCAAGGTGGTCTTGATGGATTCCTCAGAGGAAGAGGGAGTTTGGAGTAGCCTAGAGGTCTAGAAGGAGAGCTGGGGGAGGAGATGTCTTTAGATGAGGGCTTTGGGGTCCTTTTTATAGCCAAAATCAGAGGCAAAGTAGGTATTTAGCCCTCAAAATCATCTAACAGCCTTGGATCGATCAGATCCATTGATCAAGAGATCAACGGATCAGATCGCTCCTTCAAAAATCCTCCCACATGCCTTCAACTGTGCAACGCTCCAAAATGCGCCACGTAGTGCACGCACGGCCACCCAATCCACCCCCTCTCTAAAATCCCACACATGCATGCGCATTCAATCTTAGTCATCCGATCGTGAGATTGGACGGCTTAAACACACGCTCGCAATCGCCTTTGATCGCACGTGCAATGGCACGTGGACACGTGCGTGCATCTGCGCATATGCACCACTGCCTGATCAGACGATCCTCCATACACCACACATCTGTGCCTGCACCATCATTTGAAGATCCGACACTCAAATTTCGCCCACGTGCACCGCCTCTTCAATTTTCCCCTCCATGCATCTTGAACGCTCGCAGCCTCATCCGTTTTAAGTGTGCTAACCACCACACTACTTGCATGGATGGTTGCATTTATTCTTTCCCGCTTGGTCGCCCTTAGTCGTTCGATGAAGATCCAAGGACTGAGATGATCTTCTCATTGATGAAGGTGCGGTGAAGAGGGCGACGTGGCGCTCCTGTGGCTGTTGGATGATGATCAAACAACCCACAAGGCACGTGGAATTCCTTCAATAGATGTGGGAAATGGCCTTGGGAGGTTATGGAGGTGCCACGTGGTGCCATCGTGGCCGTCCATCTTCTTGCTTTGTAGATGGTGCTGTAGGGCTCTGATCGAGTTGATTTTTGCATCGTTGGATGGCGATTGTTAATCTGGATCCATCCATGTAGTTGGATTTGGCATTTGAGGTTCAAATTTTTTCCACCTTGCTTCTTGGCCTTTCCTCTTCCACAAACTTCATAACATGCTTTGGGAGTCCAATCAAGACGATCTCAGAAGCATTGGACTCCTGTCGTTGTCCTGAACAGATCCCTACAGTCGGATTTATCATCCACGACCCTAAATACCTACAATTTTTATTACCTCTCAATTAGGACATAGTATAACATTATTATTCACAAAGCTAACAAATCAACTATGATGCAAAATATGATGCTTATGCATGCATTATTCTTAAGTTAACCTAGGATCTAACTTAATTCAGGTAGATTAGTACTTATGATTGCTGCGCAATCAATGGGTGACTTCGAGGATGCTCTAGATTTCGTAGGTTGTCTTGCAGGCTGATACACGATTGACTTCTGCTTTGGAAAGTCCATAGATGATCACATTCATGGCCTTCACATTGTGTGTTGCCATTTTCTGCTAGTCTAGAGTTGCCACCACTCCCTCCTTAATTTCTTGGCATGTGTATTTGGAGGTAAAGACGTGCCACACCTCGAAGTCCATTGATTCCAGGAAGATCTACATCCTAGTCTTCTAGTATCCATAGTTCGTTCCATCAAACAATGCAGGTCAAACTGCTGACTGTCCCTCTGCATACGTGTCGACAGATGATTTCGACATCTCTAGATGATGGGCTCTGATACCAAGTGAGGGTGCCTGCAGATCTTAATTGTATACTAGAGGGGAGGGGTAAATAGTGTTGCTTAAAAAATTCAAGTGAAATATACACAAATCAAACCACAAAATAATCAAACATAGATAACACTTGGATTTATAGTGTGAAAACCACTACCTGAGCTTCTCAACTTAGGATTTTCCTAACTAGGCAAAGCTAATCAATCCTCTAACATACCACTTGCACAAGGGTGGCACAACCACTTACAATGATCCCTTCTGTTACTAACCTAAAGAGAAGCCCAACAACAACAACTGATTTCTCCTAACAGCTTGGGATCCGTAATCAAAAGCAACAATATATAAGAATAATATAAATCTATGGAACCTCAATAAAAGTCAAACCAGAATTTAGCAGAGGTTTGAATCATCGTGCTTTGGAAGATGTGAAAACAAAAGTGCAGAAACACTTAGAGTGAAGCATGGAAAGCTCTTTCTTTGAATGGTTTTGTACTTGAGAGTGTGTATTAAAAGGGCTGCGTATGACCTCTATTTATACTAGCAAATTGACCTAAAAAGGAAATCAAATTGATCGATCAATTAAGGTAATTTGGTCGATCAAAAAGAAGATTGGTCGATCAAAAAGAAGATTGGTCGATCAAACTATTTACTTGATCAATCAAACTAGTTATTTGATCGATCAATGATTGGTCGATTAATTAACCTAAATGGTCGATTGAAACTATATTTATCAACTTCCTAAATTGGGCTGATTGGATCGATTAATTAAGTTGGTTGGTCGATCATTGACTTTGGTCTATCCATTAATTTATTTGGTCAATGAATAACCTTAAAAATTTGTTTTTCTATGTGAAGTGCAAAAATCTGTTTGACACTTATTTTGAGGTTCCTAACAAAATATTCTAGACTCAATAAAGATAAAAAGACACTGAGGCATAGGTCATCATTCTTCTAGCTTTGATCTAAGAGAGAGTCCTGAAATATTAGTTTCACAGATAGCATAATTTTGGTGCATCAAAACAGAGGTACTTACAAGCTTTTCTCCAACACATACAACCTTGGATGGTGCAACCACCCAAATTTTATCTAATCAAACCAAAAATTGAACCAATTCCAGAACCAACCCAGGCCACACCCTTCCTCCTATCAAGAGGGTCCACCTACTAGACAACCCTATAACCATAATAGGGTGGCTCCTGCAAAGCAAAATCAAATGGACACTCTAATTAAGATGATGGTTGATATGAATCAGAAACATCAAGAGTAAATGGCTTTAGTGAAGGGACAAATGAACTAGCTGTTGGATAACAGATAGCAGGGGTCCCTTCCATCTCAGCCACAACCAAACCCAAGGAGTGTAATGAACAGAAGCCACAATCCTCAAGGGTTCCAACCAAATTAAGGGCAAGCCCATGTGATTTTGCAAGCCTTACAAACACTCGCTAGATTTATTACTTCTTCATCTTCTCAAGGACCTATCCCTAGTTCCAATGCCTCAGCCAATGCGATTACCATGAGAAGTGGCACCCAAACCAAGGACCCCAAATGGCCGACCCCTCCCATGACTGCAATGCCCAAGATAATTGATGATTATGAGGATGAGCTAGAGGAACCCAAGGATCAAGAACCCAACTCGGTTCAAGCCAAAATCCCATACCCTGAAGTCTTAGACAAGGTAAAAAGAAGAGAAATGTGGCTGATAATGAGCAATTGTTAGAGATGTTCAAACAAGTATAGATCAATATACCCCTCCTTGAGGCAATCAAACATATCCCGGCTTATGCGAAGCTTTTGAAGGATGTTTCCACACTCAAGCATAAGCAAAGAGCCCAAGCACCTAGGAAGGTAGTGTTATTTGAGCAGGCTTGTTCGGTGATTTTGAGTAGCCCACCTCCTAAAAGAACTGACCCTAGAGCACCTTTGATCTCTCATAATATTGGTGATTTGGCTTTTGATAGGGCGCTTCTAGATTTAGGTGCCTCTGTCAACTTAATCCCAACTACCCTTTATCACCAATTCAGATTTGGAGAACTTAACCCTACACCTGTGACTCTCCAACTGGCTTACCGATCTGTGAAAACCTCGAAAGGCGTAGTCAAGGATGTAATTGTTTGGGTTACGGACTTCTACTTCCTAGTTGACTTTATTCCTTGACATGGAAGTCCCCAAAGAATTACAAAACACGCCTATCATCCTAGGTAAAACCTCACTAATTGAAAAGGCACTACTCACAATGGTAAATTTTCTACTGTTATATAATGATCGACAATAAAAATATTCTCAACTGTTACAAGATGTAACGATTGCCAAAAGTTCGATCATTAACTTTCTCAACTATAAAGCAGGCGGAGTGATTGAGACCATGCTTGACCATTTATAACGGTCGAGAATAACAATATACTCGACCATTATTAGATAAACGGTCGAGGATATTCTCCTTAGAAATCGTTGCTGTGAAATGTTATATTTTCAAATGCAATCATCGACCGTTAAATCTAGAATGGTCAAGAAAAGTCCAATATAATAAAGGCTTAGGGTTGAGACCATTGTCGACTGTTGATAACGGTCGAAAATAACAATATACTCGATTGTTTTTTGATAAAAGGTCAAGGATATTCTCCTCGAAAATCATGGCGGCAAAAAGATATTTTTCAAATGCATTCCTCGACCATTCATTCTAGAATGGTCAAGAAACTAGAGGCAAAAATCCCAGCACGACCCCGACTCCTTCCCCTTCCTTTCTTCATTCCTCATGAGACCCACAGAGTCGCCAACCTCCTCCGTTAACTCCCATAGCTGTCCTCTCACAAGCGACTACGCATGTCGTCTGGTAACCCCCCTTTAGTAATTGCTCCTCATCCCCTCCTCCTGCCACCACCATGATGACCACCAGCACCACCACAACCACCTTCCCATCCTCGTGTCGCCGCCACCACCTCGTCCAACATCACCACCACCTCCACAGCCGCCTGCCACCATCGTCACCTCCGTGGCTTCCTGCCACCACCACCACCTCAGGCCACGATCACCACCTCCTTCCACCACCGCTACCACCTCAAGTACCACCATCACCACCACCTCCTCCTCCTCCTCCTCCCACCACCACACCCCAATTTCTCCCCTTAGGTTTAGAAATTTAATTATGAATAGCTTAATTTAATTTTTTTTATGTACTACGTAGATTAGAAATTTAATTATGAATGTAATTAAACTATATACTTCAATGTTTAGTTAAATTTAGTTTAAAATGTTTAATGTTTGGTTCAATGTTTAAATTAACATGAATATTTAGTTGAATTATTGTTCAATGTTAGGCATGAATGTTTGGTTCATTATTAGGTTTTGAGTTATGGATTTAGGTTATAGGGTTTAGGATTTAGTGTTAAGTTATAAGGTTTAGGGTTTAGTGTTAAGGGTTTAGGTTATACAATTAGTTAAGGGTTTAATGTTCTTAGAGTTTAGGCTTAAGTGTATTTTGGGTTTAGTGTTTAGTGTTTTTAAGGGTTAGGCTTTAGTGTTTATAGGGTTTAGGTTTTTATGTTATAGGATTTTTGTGCTTAGGGTCATGGGTTATGCAATGGGTTTTCTTATGGCTTAGTGTTTAGGGCTTAGGATTTATAGCCTTGGGTTTAGGGTTACAAAGTGAATGTTTAAGGTCTAATTCCACACATGGAAGGTTAATGTAGTGGATATGCTGTTGTAAAGAACATGTGCAATCACATGTTGCATGACAAGTGGTCTTGATGAGCTTAAGAGTCAGATTGGTTAGCTAGTCAGATTCCACAAGGCTAGCTAGTCATAGTGAGCTTCTTCCTAAAAGCTTCCTCAACATGATAGGATGTGATGTGAGATTGGGCTAGAGAGTTTCTTAGTGAGATGGACCATGAGGCCACTAACCTTAGACCTAAAGCAATAGCTTGTAGACCAAGGTTGGTTGAGGGACCTAGTAGGTCCATGAGGTGCACTTGGGATGTATTCATGTTATATTAATGAAGTATACCAAGAAAGCCTAATAACCACCAAATTGGAAGAGATCGGTAAGCTCAAGTTTTGCAAGGTATATGAATTGATAGTAACTTATAATTGGGAAATAATAAGCTTTACAGAAGATGATATTACTCAAGAAAGTGGGCCACATTGATAAATATCAATAGGATATTTAAGATAGCTATTTTAGTTTGAAAGTACCTTTGTCAAGCAAATCTAAAAGGCAAATGATTGGCTATTCTTCTATGTCCTCCTAGCTTCATTCAACTATCCTATATGTCATATTTTCATCAATTGTCATATATCAATATCTTGTTAGATTTTTGCCAAATTTTTATTATGAAATTTTTATTATAACTTTATAGATACACATCCTTACATAGATTTAGAAGTACTTCTTGACAAACAATAGGAATTCTAACCCCTAGATAACAGGTTGCGGGAGGGATATAAATGTGTTAAAATACTAGTCTGTCGAGACTTATGTTCATGTTATAAGGACAATGCAGAGTGTGTGTATACCTCACTTAGATGCATGATACGTTGTCTTTATAACATGCCATAAGTGTCATCGTCCTTAGTTTAGAGAAGTTCTGTACTAAGGGGATCCTTGGAGATTTGATCACAACTTAGGGTTACTTCATATATGTAGCTAGTGTTTATAGAAATTTCGATCATATTTTCTTGCTCTTCTCCAGTATATCAACTAATCTTAGCTCCATTCCTAAAGCACCCTTTAGTAGGGGCTATTTGGGATGTAGTTAAGGTTAGTCTTGAAGGCTATACTGGAGAAGTGCGGGGAAATGCTACCGAAATTTCTCCAAACATTGGTTGCATGTAAGAAGTAACATTCCTATCAAATCTTTAAGGATGGGCTATCAAGTGAAAATCTTCTTAAAATACGCATTTTTTACTTATTCGAGCCAAATTTATGAGTGGTTGTCATTAACATTTAGGTTAATTATCATGGATTAGTCTGAGGAATTCAAAGTACCATGAATATAAGAGTAGGGTGATTTCATTTCTGGAGTGGGCATTTAATGATGATAGGAAGACATTTAGATGAGGAGAATTCCTTCAACTGATTTTATGCACATGTAGATACAATTTGAATGGTTTTTTCATGACCGAGACACAGTTTTCGAGCATGTGATATTGTTAAAGCAAATTCATCATTGTTAAAGTTATGCATTGTAGTATAGGAAAAATGCGCTTAAACAAATAAAATTTATGACTCGAATGGAAGTTCAAGATCGAACATAGGGAGCAAATGTTGCATTCACGCACTAATCTTAATCATAATATAAATGAACACAATAATTAAGCCAATAATGATATTCAGGGAAGAATAATTACTTAAGAATTGATCATCAATGTATAACATGAGTTTGACGTAGCAAAAAGAATAGAAATAATCCTAAAAAGTGATGATTTAAATCACCTTTTAGATCCACATTTAAGCAACCATCTTAACCATAGTACTTAAATCATTGAATAGTAATTCAAATAATGCCACAGTGTCCAGATGCTACAGTGCAAAGGCACTATTCATTTTCTTCAATTCTTCTCTTCCTTCTTCAACATGCACAGGCCTCTCTTCTCTTTCTTCTCAAGCCTTCTCTTCTTTTCACGAACAAGGGCCTTCGCAAGCTTCGAATTTTGGCTAAGTGTCACACAAGGAAACTTCTTCAGAGAGAAAAAACCCACCTCCCCCATGCTCTCTCTCTTCCTTTCTTCTCTTGTTTCTCTCTCAGATAGTTGGGTAATTAGATTACATGCACCCGAGCCTAGGGCTACTTGCATGGGTAGTAGCTGGGGGGTGTATAGGTTAGGTTGGGTTGGGTTGGGTGAGCGTGAGCGTGAGCGGGGACCTCACCCCTGGTGTCTCGAGGTGAACCTCACTATTCAGAAATTCAATTTATGTGTAGCTGTTGGTCTTTCTCCCACTGATGTGGGACTAAACCTGCCCTCCTCGTCGTGTCCAGATGTAGATGGATGAAGCTCCAATTGGGCATGCTCTCGTAGCTACAACCTCCAATTGAGGATTGGGATGACTTCTTGGGGCTATTCCGCTCTGCTTGAAGCTAAGACCTGAGGCTTTCGATGCCTGGAGCTAGAAGAACGAAGGTGGCGATGGCAGAGGTAGCAGAGCTCTGACGAGGACACCTGAAAATAAGAATATGGGTTAAATAATTAAAATGCTTGGAAGGTTCGCAAGGATGCGGCGAGGGTGTAGGTAGCGGTGGCATGTCGTGAAAGGGCGTTTGGTGGTCAGATGAGGTCAGAGTAGGTCACGTGAAGGTGGGTTGTTCGGTGAGGGGATTGGGTGGATGAAAAAGTGAAATAGGAGAAGGCTTTTGATTGTGGTAGAATGGCGAAGCTTTTGGAAGTGGAGTGGAGTAGTTTGGTGGTCAGTGGTGGTGACGTGGGCTCGCTGGAGTCCTTGCCAGAGTTGGAGAAGACAGAGGAGGAGATCATGAACAGCAGTCAGATTGAGGTGTTAAGGAGTGGAAAAGGGAGTAGAGGAGAAGAGGGAGCGTTAGGACCTAACTAAGGGATGAAGAGGAAGGAGATCCGTGCCAGCTTTGATTGGCCAGTGCCAGAGGGGACGAACTCTTCGGTGAGGTGAATGATGATGAGGAGAGGGGAGGATGGCACCCGATGTGATCGGCGAGATGTGGAGGAAGATGTGGAAGGTCGCTGCACTTCCAATTTGGCCATTGGAGGCACAAAGCAGAGAGGTCGAGAAGGTCAGTCGGAGCATAGGTCAAAGGAGGCTGGAGATCGGAAAAAGGGAAGATTTTTGGGGCCAAACCTAGCTAAAGAGATGTGGTTTGCATCGCAGGTCTGTTTATAGGCCATGGGGAGGGGTTTCAAGCTTGGAATCCAAGCATGTAACCCCACGTTTTTCACGCAAATAGGACATGTGAACCTTCAAAAGTTTTGCATGAGGATTTGAGGCCGAGCTAGGATTAATGGAAGGTCTCATTTGAAAGGGAATTCCTCAAGGAATCTCCCTTTCAATTTTGGGAGTGTTTGATTGAGAATCGAGCGAGAAATCTTCACTCGAAACTCGACGGTGAAGGTCTGACCTTCCAAAAATGATACGAGGACCTTTTTTCAAAGAATGATGATAAAGTTAGGGACCTAATTATAATTAATTCAAAAGTTAGGAGCATAAGTGTGAGAGAAAAGAATTAGATAGGACTGAAATGTAAACTAGGTCAAGATGATCTCCGATTGTGCCCAAATTTTGGTATAAACCTAATTTGGACCCATGAAATCTGATAATGAAGTAGGATTTAAGTTTTGACCAAGTTTGACTGGGTGAATTGTGCAAAAACTAAAATTAGGGCAACTACCCATCTGAGACTCTCTTTTAGGTCAAAATGGGCTCTGGTGATCAAATAAAGGATGCCAAACCCTAGAGAATATTTTTATATGATATTTAGAGGGTTTAGGTGAATTTTATTCTGATTGAAACCTTAGTAAATTAAGTGGGTCTATTTTTAGGATTTCAGATGACATTTAATTCTCGTAATGCGTGAAAACTCATTTATATCTGTATGGACACTCTTATTAGACTTTAATGCATATTTGACCTTTAATAAACCTCTGAGAAAATCCACGATTGTTATGCATTCATGGTATGATGATAAAATTACAGTTTTAACCCGAGTTTAATGTTAAACTCTCAGAAAGGATATGCAGCAAATTACCATCCTTTGGCGGTTGTGTAGGTGCATTTATTAATGGAATATGACTAATTAGAGCTAGATATCGCTGATGATGACCTTATCATCATACCCCCATGCCTAACTTTTGCTAGTCCCTTAGCAAAATCTTCTGAAATTAACTCAAATTCTAGACCATGCCTTGATGTTCAAAATCTTGATTCTTTCTTCTTTTTAGAAATTAGGTCAGAATGCCAATAGTAGGCCTAGAGGTACTCAACTACCAATCAAGATCCAGACCTAACCAGCTTTAGCCTTAGTCTGCCGCGAAGGTTTATAAGGCCAACATAATCTAACTTAAGGTTTGCTGAACCTAGCAATTAAAGCACCTGTGCTTATAACATGGTTAGTCTAGGTTCAGTTTGCATTGCATTTTTATAAAAGATAGGGATAGAAGAATATTTTTCACTTTTGGAGAGCTTTCTCCCTCTTCTTCTTGATTATTTCTAGATTCGGATTGGCTCAAAAACATGGTCTGTATTGGATTCCTTGTCCCCACCATTAATCCTCATAGGGTCCCTGGCAATTGATGCTTCGAGATAGCACCACCCATGGCAACCCCCAGAACCCTGGCTTTCGACACTTCGAGATAATGCTGTCCATGGAATTCTGTAGCTAAATTTAGGACCTGGAAATCGACATTTTGGGATAATCTCACCCATGGCACCTGAATCAGCATAAGGTGCTTACATGCCTCCAGTAAGATATTTAGATATCCTAGGAGATAAGCACTGATGAGAAGGTATGTTATTGCACATCTTTGAGGGGAATTTCCTTCCTCTCCGCAATGAGAACTCGTCCAAATCAACTTGTGTTGATAAGCTACTCCTAATCTAGGTAGCTTTTTCAAAACAAAATTAAATGCTTTTGCATGATTTTGATATTAAGCGCACTGAACTAGACTGGGTGTGGATTAGGGTGCTTAGGTTATCGAGTCTCGCAAACCAGAGGTCAGTTAATGAGGCCAAATAATCTCTAAGCATTGGACCTAATACGTAAGCTTCGTATTTTCCTCAACCTCTTGAGGACTATCTAGGTCTTAATGGATACATGAATTTTTAAGCCTAAAACAAGCCCAAGAGGCCTAAGACCAGCAGTCATACTAATCTCTTTGTCTCTCAATCATTCTAGGACATAATAATTTTTTTTTTCATTTAGTCTAGAACTTAAGTAGATTCCATAATCTTTTAGTAATGACTTATCATTTTTTGTTTCAAACTATAGCTCCTTTTTAGCATTTGAATCACTTCCTCATTTCCCCCTCAAAAATGATATGCAATTAATTTTCTCAAAATTTCCTCCCCTTTCTCCATTTTTTAGTTTTTTCAATTTTTTGATTTTTTGGAATATGTAACTTTTTGTGAGAACCCCTCAGAAACTCAAGTTTATTTTGTGTGTTTACATTTTAACACCCCCCATTCCTAAGTTTTGCAATGTCCTCATTGTAAACTGGAGGGTATGGAATCAACTTGGGTTCAAGGATAAGAATAGGATCAATGGGTGGGCAAACGATTGGGATGACTGTTGCAGATGATTTCAAGCTTTGATATGAATACCAAAGGTGGAGTCGGTTGTTCTAAAATTGAACTCGAAGTACAGTAGACGTGAAGCTCAAAAAGATAATCAAAAGGGTTTCGATTTTTTGGAATAACGGGTTTTCTCCCATTAAGCGCTAAATTCAATGCCTTCAACTGAGCAAAAATTAGTCATGGAGAAGGAGCGATCAAATCAGTGGAGTTTTGTAGAACAAGCACCTTGATCAATAGCCTGTTTGGTCCAACCAGTTTCTTGTTTAGATCGATAGGCTGATGATGCAACCCAAACTCAATCAGTTTAGTGGGTTGATGGATGTGGATCAAGAGATATGGTGCCCACTAGATACTTTGTGACACAAAAAGATATGGCAATGTGAATCATGGGTTTGGCTAAATCGGATTAGCCTGGTCAGAGTAGGGATCCTCAAAAGAGAATGGATTAGTGGAGGATGTGAGATCGCTACGAGAGTGATCAGAGAAGGATGGGATGTGATTAGTAGCCTGATCAAAGTTCAAATCCCGATCAAAAGATGGATAAGGATCATGTGCGACCAGATCATCAAAAGGAGAATCAGAGTAGAAGTTGATTTTGGTTGTGGTTCAGGTGTTGAACGTGCTTTGCGAATCGCTACGCTTATGAGATTGGCTTTGGAAAACCTGTCGTTGTAGTTCAAAAAGCGAAGAATTCATGTTCAACAAATAAAATTTATACCGAAAAGAATTTCGGGTCGAACACAGGAAGGCTACGTTGATCTATATTCGCAATTATATTTTTTAGGATCTTTTTTATAAGCAGGGCGATATAATTACAATGGAGCTATCAAACTATGAGAGAGAGAGAGAGGGAGAGAGAGAGAGAGAGAGAAAGAGAGAGAGAGAAAGAGAACATGCATTCAATATTCCAATTGTTTATAAAAGTTACACTAGAATGCGGAAAATCAATTACACTATAAAGCAGGAAAATTCTACACTAGAAAAGCTGTAAATAAGAATGGGAGAGAGAAGTTATCCTCCTCGACGATTGCTTGGAGGACAAGACAGACGAGACGACGCCTGGATGAAGGAGAACGAAGCAGGACGAAGGAGGACGAAGCAGAAGAACGGGAACAGAGCAGCACGCCGTCGTCGTCGCGGGATCCACTTCCGAAGGGGAATGAAAATTGGACTTTATCTCGCAAGAAGCATCCCAGGTGTGGGACAAGCTTCTTTTGAGCTTTGGAGGGGTAGAGAGGAGAAAGAAGGGATGAGAATTTCGTATGGAGGGGGTCTCCTTTTATAGTTGCGAGGAGTGGGGGCAAAATGGACATTACAACTTCAAAATAATAAAAGAGGGGTCTTTAGTGACGGATAAATCCGTCACTAAAGCCCCGACGTGGGCATCGCCTCCGCGCCAACGCGCACCTCCTCGGCTGCCCGCTCCTCAACGCCCGTGCACGTCCAGCGCTTTTCAGCCATCCGATCGCGAGATCGGACGGCTTAAGATGCATCCGCGCCCGCGCGTTGCGCGCGTCTGATTGTGCGTGCAATCACGCATCCAATTACGCGTCGACTCTATCGAGCGCGTGCGGCCGTCCGATCTTCATCTGACGCTCCACGCGCCTCAATTGATCGCGCCCTCCAGCGCCTCGCCGCGTATCGAACCCGCGCCCCGCGCTCGCGATAGCGCGCTCGACCACTGCGCTATGGGGTGCGGATGGTCGAGCGGGTGCTTTTAATTGCGAGCGCCCACAGCCGTTGGATTAAGATCCAACGGCGAAGAGCGATTGGGCGCGGGGCTTTCACAAGATGCAAGAGGCCGTTTGGGCGACTGAGATGGTGCCACGTGGCGCTATCTTGGCCGTCCATCTTCTGGAAGTTGTAGATGGTGCCACGGATGTCGGATTGACTCGATTTTTGTGTCGTTGGGCTACGATCGTCGATCTGAATTCATCCGTGTGGTCGGATTTATCATCTGAAGTGCGGATTTACAGCATCCTGGCCCTTGATCTTCTAGGGTTCCTGGGTCACTATCTGATGCTACGGATGCCTAATTAGGGCGATCTTGGAGTCGTTGAACTCCAATCGTCACCCTGATCACATCCATGTGGTTGGATCTTTGATCCGAGGCCCTGATAAAATATTTACCCTATCCAAGCACATAAAAGGAGACAATTAACCTCCATTTTATTCAAGGTATTCTAAATGCAAGATGATGCATGTAATGCAATATTTATATCAAGAAATGCAATCCTATGCTTAAGAACATGCATAAATAGACATCTTAAGTAGTGTAAATGTGTTTACATCATACCCCCATGCCTATCTTTTGCTAGTCCCTAGTAAAAACTATATGCTATTTATAAAAGAATTAGGTTAGATTATATGGACTTGAGTTATTTTTCAATCATTAAGAAATTGTCAACTTAGGAACTGAACTTTCAAAGACACAACAGTGCCCGGGTATTAGCCAAAATGCAGACCGCTTCAAGCCCTCGCCTTATTAAAAGAAAATTTTCTTTTTCTCTTTTTCTCTTTTCTAATTTTTTTGATTTTCAAATTTTTGGGTTTAAGAGTGGCTTTCTACGGCTATTCAACTCACCTAAAATTTGATGAGAACCCTAAGCTTTAAGCATCTTATTGTGATTGTGATAGACTCGTTGATCGGCAATTAGAACGGACTTCGGATTTCTATGCCTCTAGGTGACCTAACCAGAATTCTACCTAAAAGTGTATCTTTACAACTGGTAGCTTTCTCCCTACTTTTATTTTATTTTATTATTATTATTTTTTTTACAGGGTCAACACAAGGGTGAATCCAGTGTATATCTCCCTGGTTTATTCTACTTCTCCGCTTCTTCCTAAGTGTTTTGGGAATTTTTGGTGCATTTCTGAGCTGGGTTCTGGACAACCGGTCGATGAGCTGTTACCACCGACAACTTGCCAGCCATACTCGTGCGGCGAAGTGTGGCTTATTTCTTTTTGTTCTTTTTCTCCTTTTTTTTTTTTTTAAGTAGGTGACTTCCCTAGTCTAAGATTTACCTAAAGGCAGCAAACTAAGAAAGGTCCAGTGACTGGGCTCTGGACAACCTACCTATGGGTTGTTACCCATGATAACTTGCCAGCCATATCACCCTAGAAGGTTCATTAGCTACCCAATTTCCGTTAAAATCGCCGAACAACGAGTCAGTGCAAAGAAAGTGTGTAGATGCTTAAGACTTAAAATTCCCTCAAATCAGAGGGCGGGTTGATAAGTCGTGCACTTATCACCCAAACTTATTTATTCCAATTATAATAGAATTAAGATGGAGAGGACTCAAAAACAAATCCATATTTTAGTGGATACACAGGCTAATTAAGTCCAAAGACCTGAGGGGTCTTTGTGTTCAGATCTTAATGTAGTTTTTCCTAAGATTGAAAATTTTCTTAAACCCAAATTCTCTTTCCTAATTTTGATTTTTTTTTTAATCAAAATAAAACAAATCTACGGAGCTGACGAATGAATTCAGAGATAAATATCCACCCCCCCATGCCTATCTAATGCAATGTCCTCATTGTATTAAAAAGACATAAAACAGAGTGGAAAAGCGAAGAAAGCACCTGAATTGCGTGAATGTCAGGTCCGCTCCGAGATGAAAAATTAAAAAGAACTGTAAGTGCTGAGTTTAGTGCCTTCAGCTAGGCACACTATATAAAGAAAAGAAATGAAGAATTCACATGTGCAAGTCAGAATTAGAATGAACAGAAGAATCCTCTGACCTGTCAGCAGAGGTCTACAGATGTGGACCAGATTGTGGTGCAGACCCACACCCCATAATCGAGAATATCTTAGGTTCTGGATAAAAATTACCCAAAACCTAAAATCAGAATGTAAGCAGGATCGGGCCTACGATTTCTAAGGATGCAACCCAAGACCAAAAAGTTGAGTTACAGAGAATTGAAGCTCAAAAGGATAATCGTTGAATGTGTGCTTGGGTTGAACATCCTCGAAACAAATGTCGTAAGGGTTCTGATATGATGGTTTAAGCTTAAAAGGAACCCTTCGACTCAATTTTCTATTTCCTCCAAAATTGACTTCCCAAATCAAAACTTCCCAGCTCCTATCCTCCTCATTTAGCATATCAAATTCCAAGACCTCTTGTATATTCATCACCCCATCTGAAATCTCCAAGTCTAAATGATGTGACAGAATCAAAATTGACTTGGGTCTAATTATCTTAGAATTAGAATCACCAATAAGGTCAACAGGGTGTAACTGATAATCAGGGCATTGAATTGATTCCCCCAGAAAATGCGATTCTGGATCCGTAATGTGTGCCTTAATAAGATCAGTGTCCTCAGTTTTTGGGCTATCAAATGATCTATCAGATTCCTCAGGCCCAATCGTCTCACAGAAATCATGTTCAGAAAACTCGTGTGAGACTTCGCAACTTGAATCTTCACCAGCAGGATCCATATCAATGTATGTCCCAAAATCATTTGTCACTTTCTGTTCCAAGGAGACATACGTTTCCTCGTAACCTGGCTTAGGGATCAGGTGAAGAAATCAGATCATCCTTCATTGGTTGTTTTAATTCAATCTGGTCAGGCTCGTAACACGTGTCCCCCCAACAGGTGCCTGAGCGGGTTCTATCATTGGCTTTCTTGAAGAGGGTTCATCCTGGGAATTATTCCAAGATTGAATTAAAGCAACCACAAATCTCATCCTCAATTTCGCTAATTTCCCAAGTAGAAACTCACCCGGGTTCTTATCCTTAACATCCTGGAGCCAATCCAACAAAGACTTGTTTAAATCATCAATCATTTCAATCAGGGCCTCCAATCTCTCAATGCAAGGTATTGGCTGAACTTCTAAAGATTGAATGATATTTCTCAAGTTAGCTAGAACCTTATCTTGAATCTGATTAACCTAAACCAAATGAGTTGGTTCAGGGTTGGGCGGGTTTGACATCAATGCAGAGGAATTAACGAATTGAGATTCGTTATACCCTTCCTGATGATAGGTCATTTCAGATTGTTGAAAAGATGGTGATGACCTAAAGGCAGTGAAATCAGAGGATGGGTAAGGATCGGTGTATCCTTCTTGATTGTAGATCGTATTAGGTTGTGCATGAAAGGAAGACGATCTATAATCGATGTATCTCTGAGAAGGATAGAAATCAGAATCAAAGTGTTTAGGGTTAGACCCTAAACACAGGGGTCCGGAATTGTATCCCCAATCCGAATTATCCCAACTAACTGATGGTTGATTACAATACGAGTTGGGATAATCGTCATGTTGAGGATAATTCACAACAGGAGGGAAAGAGCGGGAATGTATGAAATATGTGGAAGGATTCATGAGACTCAGGAGGAAGAAAGGCGCCCTGCAATACAAACAATCAAACTTGTCCTTAAATGGGTTAGCCTACAAACCTACAGACTCTCAAAACCCATCTTGAGATAAAGGAACGATTTGATCTACTTCTATCTGTTCAATCCAACCAGTTAGAAGGAGGGACTGGGGAGAAGGTTCTTCCTTCGGCTTACGCCTCCGGTTCCTAGTGTACCCCCCAGCCGCGATCGTTTGACTCTGCTCCCCTAGCTAGACATCAGATTGAACAGTAGAAACAGACTAATCGAAAATAATCTCGTTCTGGGTTCTGAAGAGCGAGTCCAATCCTTAAGGCCAACGTCTACTCTGTTTTATTTAGGGCTAGGTTTGAATGTGCTTTGGAATGTGATGGGCCCGTTAAATTGGTTGTGCCCTTAATGATTGATTGATTTGTGTGTGTGTGCACAACCAGTGGTTTACAAGTAAGATTATTTTTGATGTGGTGAATTTTAAGGTTCAAATCTTGCTTAGTAGCTTTTAGGATTCAACTTTAGGTATTTTCAAACAAGTTTCATTGGCACACCAAGTTTTACAAGCACGTGTGAAAATGTTTTCCTTTAAAGTTTAAAAAGAATGTGGAGTGCCTGGTAAATCCCTAAAAGTTGAACCTAATAGGCAGCTACTTGATGAGTTTATTTTATTTGAAGTGGTGCGGTCCAATCAACTCAAACAATTGGCCACAAATGCACCACTAAGTTAGGCACTCAAAAATGGTTAACCTAGAATAATTTCTACTCTGTTATGTGTTGCTTTGTGTGTACCAGTTCCACATATCAGAACCCGGTTGAGTAGAAAACAAATCAAGTTGATCAAGTGCCTTGAATGTGGGTGTGTGTTGTGTGTTTGTTGAAAATTACCCCACAAGATTATCTTTTTGTTTTTGTTTTTTTTTTTATGGATGACGATGGAATGAATGTGAGTGAAAATCCAAACAACCAAACTATTCTTAGGATTTATGCAAACACCTAGGTTAATTGGGATTTGGATTTAATGTGGCGAATGAAATCTATGGAGGGGGAAAGAATGGGGGAGCACCTACAGTTGTCTTGAACTGCACTTTACTCCAGTCTACCACTTGTTGATTCCTTGATGGAGGTCTCTGCAAAACAATAGACACAAGAGAAAGCTAGTTAGAAAACAAATAAAGTGCAAGAAATGCGAAGAAAAGATCGGAAATCGTTGCCTCCCCGGCAACGGCGCCAAAATGTTGAACATGTTTTGCGAATCACTACGCTTACGAGATTGGTTTTGGAAAACATGTCATTGTAGTTCAAAAAGTGAATAATTCATGTTCAACAAATAAAATTTATAGCGAAAAGAATTCCGGGTCGAACACAGGGAGGCTACGTTGATCTATATTCGCAATTATATTTTTTAGGATTTTTTTTATAAGCATGGCAATATAATTACAATGGAGCTATCAAACTATGAGAGAGAGAGAGAGAGGAAGAGAGAGACAGAGAGAAAGAGAACATGCATTCAATATTCCAATTGTTTATAAAAGTTACACTAGAATGTGGAAAATCAATTACACTATAAAGCAGGAAAATTCTACACTAGAAAAGCTGTAAATAAGAATGGGAGAGAGAAGTTATCCTCCTCGACGATTGCTTGGAGGACGAGCCAGACAGGACGACACCTGGATGAAGGAGAATGAAGCAGTACGAAGGAGGACGAAGCAGAAGAACGGGAACGGAGCAGCACGCCGTCGTCGTCGCGGGATCCACTTCCGAAGGGGAATGAAAATTGGACTTTATCTCGCAAGAACATCCCGGGTGTGGGACAAGCTTCTTTTGAGCTTTGGAGGGGTAGAGAGGAGAAAGAAGGGATGAGAATTTTGTATGGAGGGGGTCTCCTTTTATAGTTGCGAGAAGTGGGGGCAAAATGGACATTATAACATCAAAATAGTAAAAGAGGGGTCTTTAGTGACGGATAAATCCGTCACTAAAGCCCCGACGTGGGCGTCGCCTCCACGCCCACGCGCGCCTCCTCGGCTGCCCGCTCCTCAACGCCCGTGCACGTCCAGCACTTTTCAACCATCCGATCGCAAGATCGAACGGCTTAAGATGCATCCGTGCCCGCGCGCTGTGCGCATCTGATTGTGCGTTCAATCATGCTTCCAATCGCGCGTCGACTCTATCGGGCGCGTGCGGCTGTCCGATCTTCATCTGACGCTCCACGCGCCTCAACTGATCGTGCCCTCCAGCGCCTCACCGCGGATCGAACCCGCGCCTCGCGCTCGCGATAGCGCACTCGACCACTACGCTATGGGGCGCGGATGGTCGAGCGGGCGCTTTTATTTGCGAGCGCCCACAGCCGTTGGATTAAGATCCAACGGTGGAGAGTGATTGGGAGTGGGCCTTTCACAAGACGCAAGCGACCGTTTGGGCGGCTGAGATGGTGCCACGTGGTGCTATCTTGGCCGTCCATCTTCTGGAAGTTGTAGATGGTGCCACGGATGTCGGATTGACTCAATTTTTGTGTCATTGGGCTGCGATCGTCGATCCGAATTCATCCGTGTGGTCGGATTTATCATCTGAAGTGCGGATTTACACCATCCTGGCCCTTGATCTTCTAGGGCTCCCAGCTTACTATCTGATGCTATGGATGCCTGATTAGGGTGATCTTGGAGTCGTTGAACTCCAATCATCGCCCTGATCACATTCATACGGTTGGATCTTTGATCCGAGGCCCTGATAAAATATTTATCCTGTCCAAGCACATAAAAGGAGACAATTAACCTCCATTTTATTCAAAGTATTCTAAATGCAAGATGATTCATGTAATGCAATATTTATATCACGAAATGCAATCCTATGCTTAAGATCATGCATAAATAGACATCTTTAGTAGTGTAAATGTGTTTACATCATCGGGGTTGGGATCAGATTCAAGAAGGTTTTGTATGTGCTGCAGACGAGGTAGCTTCAAAGAGAACTATATGTGAGGGCACTTCTAGAAAAAGATCAAAGGTAGGTGTATCTAGAGAGTCCTCATCATAGACCCCATCAAAATCAAATATAAATGCCTGGAGAGTGCTTATAGGATCATGAAAATCAAAGTCAAGAAAAGATTCAAACTCTGGATTGCATACACTCTCGGCACTTGTAGTTTCTGAATCCTGTAGATCATAAAGGAATGGTTCCAAGTCAAAGGAACTCGATTTTGAATTGACGATCTAGGGATTAGGGACTTCAAAGTCAAAGTCGAAGAGTGGGTCATGGATGCTGAGGTCGTAAATTGGCTCGTAGTCGTCAGGAAATAAAAATTCTCTGAAATCAGAGTAAGATTCGAAGTCGTTGGAGAATTTGCGAAGATCGTGTTCTAAACCTGATTCTGGATCGAAAGTTCCACCACATAGTAAATTAATATGTGGAGAAGCAGCAACCTGACTTGGATCTAACCTAAACTCAGAATCTGAACTCACAAAGGTATCCCTACTAGGCATGGGTTTGGGTTCTTGGCTCCTAGGAGTGACCCAATCAAATCCCAACTCTTCCGGCTCCTCGATTTCAGTGTCATAAATTGGTGTGATTTCTGACAAATCGATCTGTATCTCAGAGGATTCTGGAGAGGTGTAATCATCAATCATAAGCTCAGAATCGTAGTTCAACCCAAAAATCTGAGTCTCATCACATGGGGCCCCAATTATTCTAATTAGCCTTGAATCCAGATTCTAGGTTAAGGGTTGGGATTGGATTACTAAAATCTAGGCTGGGATCTATTGGGATGCCAAAATCATCCTCGAGAATTACCTTGACAGGATAAGGCTCAGTATTTACATTCGGGTTCTATTTTAAGCTCATCATTATAGGTGTCTGAGAATTCAAAGCTTGGTGAACCAAGTTCTCATATCTCTAAGGCTGGTTCGAAATCAGGAACACCTGCAATTGGATCTTCCCAACCCAACTCAAGATCAGGCGTATCAGTCTGCATATAAATTGGATCATACTCCATCTGGGTTGGGGATCCACAATAACCTTGATTCTCGAACATGGGATTTGGGAAATCAAATTGATCCTCAGTCTTATTCCAAGATGTTTTGCTAAATGCTTGGGAAGTATACGAGTATTTTTTATCGATAATCTATTTCAACAATTTTATCATCTCTTCCTATTTCTCAGGGTCATCTTGGTGTCTTTCCCAAAGTATAGGATTTGTCAGACATTGGAGATATTCAAAGTTATGCAATTTTTCCAATTCAATCTATCCTGTCATGAGAATTTCCCGAGTTGATCCATTTATTATTTGTGTTAATATTAATTGAGCATAATTTGCAATAAAGGCTATTGTTTCTAAGATATTCACTTGAATCATGCTGACTGGATTCAAGGTTTTGTCATCAAACTCTATAATATTTCAGGGCATCCTCAATCATTCTATCTCTCATAGACATTCGAGATTCATGTTTCTTAAATGGTCTTCCTAAATTGCTAAGCTGCATCTTCAAATCAGGTGGTGGAATCAAGATGTAGAATCAAACTGAGGATTTAGATTGAAATTGATCAGATCTAAAAAAAGATTCCCAAGAAGATTTAATGTGGTCTCTTAGGTTGAAAACCTAAAGACGTTCCTGTGTGTGCTCTAGTGAAAAGATGAGGGACTTGAATGTTATTTGGACCCAATCAAGGCACCCAAAGATTTTTTGATGACTATAGAGGTTCGGGGAGGATGATACCCTTGGATCAGAAAGTCGTCCACCTAAGAATTACCTGGGCAGCTAGGAAGGGAGAGTCCCGCAAAGACCTCTACACGGTAGAGCATCCCCACGGGCTATAGGGCTTCCCCCACTTGACCTTCCTTGTCACTGCGGATCCAAGTGGACTTGAATGGATACCTTGACCTCTTAGGTCTACCAGTTTTAAGTCCTAATTTGTGCCTTTAATTCCACTTGATTAGAAGTTAATTTGACTTGCGACTTAATTTGGAGGTTGGTTGGCCCACAAAGTAGACCAACTTCACCTGTCCTGCCCTAAAGATGACATAATGAAATCTAGGTCAAGACCCAGAAATCACCCTAATTTGATTCCCTGGTTATTAGGTCCACAATTTTAGGGTTCAAGTGATTTTAGAGCCTGATTTTTAGGGTTTTCATGATTAGGCCATTTGAAACAGGGGCTCAGGTAGCACACAAATGTAGGAGGGTTTATTTCCATTTATGTAGGCAAATATGAACTAGCACTTCAAACCTTAGTGTTGAAATCCTAATTGGCTCTATTTCAAGTCCAATTTAAAAAATGTTCACTTGGGGCTTCAAGTAAGCAGTGTGTTAGCCCAGGGTGATTTTAGAAATTAAGCGTAATCCCTAATAGGTACAGGCAATTTGGGTAGGGAATTCCAAACAAAATCACTTCAAACTTCAATCAGATATGAAAATTTTCTGGAAATCAAGAAACTTGCTTCTTACTGATGATATACTATGGAAATAAGGCAAACGATTCCTAAGTAGTTTTGTTTCCTTTTCTCTCTTCCAAGGATTAGAAGATTAGGAAGGAAGAGAGATTACCTTCCCTGGAGTGGTTGAATTGCATGGAAGTTCACCTCATGAAGTACCTCCCAAAATCATAAGAAATCAATCAGGGCAAGTTAGTGCTCAAATATAATCAAATAAAGCAAAGAGTAGCGGTGAATTGCACGTTGCTCCCTAGCAACAACGCCAAAATGTTAAAGGAAATTTGTTGTTAAAGTTATGTGTTGTAGTATAGGACAAATGCGCTTAAACAAATAAAATTTATAACTCAAATGGAAGTCCGAGGTCGAACACAGGGAGCAAATGTTGCATTCACGTACTAATCTCATTCATAATATAAAAGAGCACAATAATTAAGCCAATAATGATATTCAAGGAAGAATAATTACTCAAGAATTGATCATCAATGTTTAACATGAGTTTGACATAGCAAAAAGAGTAGAAATAATCCTAAAAAGTGGTGATTTAAATCACCTTTTAGATCCACATTTAAGCATGCATCTTAACCATAATAATTAAATTATTGAATAGTAATTCAAATAATGCCACAGTGTGTAGATGCTACAGTGCAAAGGCACTATTCATCTTCTTCAATTCTTCTCTTCCTTCTTCTTCAACATGCATAGGCCTCTCTTCTCTTTCTTCTCAAGCCTTCCCTTCTTTACACGCATAAGTGATAACACTGCACAAGGGAATGATAATTATGTTGAATATGACCCATCTTAAGAATAAAAGGCACAACATAAGTAGAATGGGAGCATTACATGCATCATGTACCAAGATTGCTTATAAAACTGTATTAATGGCCATTTGTGTAAGCACTTGTCAGAGTAGACCTCAGATGAGCAACCGGATCGCACAGATGGATTCAGAATGACGAACGGAGTCCAACGGACTCAAGACTAGCTAAATCCAACATCCGGAGCTCCGACAATGGGCCCAAGAAGTTCCGACCGTTGATCTGGAGATCAACAGCCCTCATTGTGCCATGTCACCCCCGCTCCACCGCATGCCACCTCTTCATCCAGCCGAGATCAGATATCAGCCGTCGATCTTCGATCGGACGGCCGAGACTCACGCGACTGCTCACAATCTCCGTGACAAATTGCGGGCATGGCGCAACGGTTAGCGCGCACGCCCGCACGCACGCGACGTGGGTTCAAGCCGCGTAGTGCGTGAAATCAAGATGAAGGACGCGCACGGTGAAATTGGACCGCCCGATTAGTAGCGGGCGGCTGAGATCGCGCCACGCGGTGCGCCCACAGATCGCGAGCGTCCATGAGTGCTCGCACGCCGGGTGACGACACGCGCGCACACGCGTGCCCGAGGCGCGATCCAAGCGCAGCCAAGAAGAGATCTCAGCCGTCCGATCTTCGATCGGACGGCTCTCACGCAGCGGTCGCGGATTGAGCGCAAAGAAGAACAACGCACGCAGTTGACCGGTGGGCTGGAGGGCTTCACCGACACTTTTGGAGTGGGTTTAGCGACGTTCCGGACGTCGCTAAAGCCCCTTCTTCTTTTATAAAGCCCTTAACCCTATTTAAACCCCCTCCAACCACTCATTCAAGGCATTCACTACCCTTGCAACTACTCCACCCCTCTCTTAGCTAGCTTTAGGCCCTCTTGTAATCGTCGGAGATGACAAGCCACCGATGGAGCCTCCTCCACCACCGTGGCTACCTCGTCGCTCTCCCTCCTCTCTCTCTCTCTCTTTTAAGCTTTCCATTACTTTTGTTTGAGCATGTATTTAATGTTGTAAGCTATGAAATAAAAGTGCATGATTAATGAAGTTATTTTCTATTCAGTTGTTACTTTAATTTTTGTTCAAGTTGCATGATCAAATAAGAAAAACTATAACCCTAATCTCTCTCTCTATCTCTCTCACTTTTCAAACTGCACCTCCGCAAGCAAAAACTCTACGCTTTCCGTCACAACAAGTGATAAGAAAAATCCGATTTTCACGCCTCCCTGAGACTGGTACTCGGACTCACCTCCGTTTATTTACTTTAAAACCGACGTTGCAAGTGTGGCTATAACGACACTTCTTAACACACACGTATAACCACATGCCAGTTTTTGGCGCCGTTGCCGGGGAGGCAACGGATTTGTTTTGTCACCTCCATTCCACATTCATTCTCACAACGTCTAATGCCCTATTTTCCTTTTTACTTGATGGTTGCAGGAATTCAGCGTGTGGACGACGAAGCGACGCATCCCACGACGGTAGCAAGGGAGTAGGTACTACAAGGACCGATAGTGAGTAATTTTTCTCTCATGATTGTTTGCTTGCGTGAAAAAACTAAAAAAATTGTAAAAATTGAAAAAAATTGGCGTGGTGTATGATTGCTTGACCCACATCCTTAACACACACGCACAACTACACGTCAGTTTCTTTTTTTTCTTTTGAGTGGTGTTTGCGAAGCCACTGTGAGTTGACCTGGGCCACACCACTCAACTCTAAAATCGACTCATCTAAAAGAAGCTGAATGATCATTAGGATGAGTACCTTAGGGGTTTAGAGCCTCTACAGAATAAAAGGAAATCTACTTTCACCGAGTTATGTGCAAAACTTGACATGCCTGATGAGTGGCTACTCATAATGGCCAAAAAGCTGAAGTTAAGCTAGACACTAAGTAAAACAACATCAAATTAACAGATGAAAAGGGTTTAGTGTGAGAATTAAAGAAAAAGACCTAAAACCCTTACTCTGTGTTAAAACTTCATAATTAGGTCACAAAATGAGATATTCTGAAAGCAAAGTACAAATGATGATCCATGCATCAATTGAACACATAAATAAGTTTGAAAGGTCAAATCAGAAGTATAATCAATGTCTTAAATGTTCAATTGAGCACATATAAAACTTTGAAGGCAATTAGACAACATTTAGGTTATGAAATAGGTAGTTTGCACTTAGGTCCTTCATGCATTACACTCTCGCCCTTAAAAACTCCCCTTTGGACCTACTTGTAAGCCGTAGGGACCCTTTTGAAATGCTGCAGGGCCCGACCAGTTATAGTTCTTTACACTTATGGGCCTGCACGCAATTCTTCTACCCCTTCGTTCAAGGGTCTGTCTGCAATTTTCCTTTATTTCAAAGAGAGGCCTGCTGCTCTTCGCACGCACTGTAGCATGCAAAGAACATGGCCAATCTCAGTCGTTCATCGCTCTTCATGATCTTGATCTGCGGTTAGATTCGAATGGAAGTTTCGCGCGATTCGGTGAGTGCGATCACCCCTCTCCCCAGATCTCATCTGACGGTCAGATTTTGTGCTTAACTCGCCGCGTGCTCTGCTCCTTTCATCCTCGCCGCCGGTTGCATCTTGATTATCCTCACCTGCGTGGTGATCTCAGCCACTGAGCATTCTACTTAACCACCTTAGTGGTGTCGCGTGCAAGGGATCGCTCCCTCCTACACCTCTTAGTGATCATTCGTCCACTCTAGTCCCTCCTCCCCATCAAGCCTCTGATTTCACAGCCACCGGCTGTGAAATCATCACCTTCTCTCGACTTCCTCGTTGCTAAGGTCTTCATAGCACCTGAGGACGACCCTGGAGCCTCACTAGCAGACTCTTCCCTCTGCTGGAGTCAACTTCCTCCTTTCTTCCTCCTTAGCCACCGGCTAAGGACCCATAGGTCCCATTCTTCCTGTTAGATTAGGTTTATAATTCTGCATATTAGTTTTAGCTGTAGTTAAGTAGTTTAGAGTAGAATTAATATAATTGTTAATGTTTAATTTCGCCTTAGGATAAAGTAGTTGTAGTAGTAGAATTAGGCTTAAATCCTCCCCCTGCTCACCTCCTCTGATCATTTCAGATCAGAGGGGAAGACTTCATAGAACCATGTTTTCAAATTATCTCCCTCTCCATATTTTCATGTCCAGTTCTGATTTTCCATGACATGTTTTCTCATCTTCCACCCATACACTCTGACCCAATTTCAGATCTGATTGGTTTTCAACCTCAGATCAGAAATTGGCGTCAACAAGCACTTAAGGGGCTTCCCACTCACCTCACTCTTGGTCACAAAAGCCCCTGATTTTGGGTCGAAATTTTCAGTTTGTCAGATTTCTCCTCAATTTGGATTTTAAGGATCTTTCTTTTTGGGTTTTACTGCCTGATCTGACAAATTGAATGAAGTTGATTTGAATCCCTTGTTGGTAAGGAATCTGAGAGGATTTCTGGTGACAGAAATCATCTCAGAAGAGCCATACACAAATCTGATTTGATAATGTCTTGAGTGCATTGAAAGCAAGTTAGATCTAAGGATAATTGTTGTGGTAATTTGAAGTCTGATCTCGCAGTCATAAGTGCTTTTTGAAAGGATATTTGGTGATTTCCTAACCTAAAGAGTTCTCAATACTCCTTAAGGTTTCATGAAACTGGGATTTGAACTAAGGGCTTTAATTGATTGAATTGATTCTTCCTTCATGCTGTCTATAGCATTAGGAAGAGTTAATTCAGTGATATTCATGGATTTAATCTGAAATGAAGTTTTTGATGAGGGTTTTTGGCATTTGAATTGGGGTATTTAGTGATGAAGTGAGAAATTAAACCCTTGTCAGATTTGGGATTGACAGAGATTTTCTTTTCAGTTTGGATTTTTTTGACTCTTATCTCAGTAAACAAAGCAAAGTGCTGCATCTTGCAGCTACATGTTTTTCTCTCCAAACTCACATTTCATCTCAAATGGACTAACTGCAGCAGCAGTTAGACCATTTGGATAGTAACTTGAGCTGCTGCAGAGTCTAGAAGGTCTTGTCGCTAGTACTGTCAAGTTATTATAAGTTGCAGCAGATAGGTTCTAATGTATTTCCCTGTAGACTCTATTATGATCTTAGCTGACAGTTGATTGTATTTCATTTCATATGTATACAAACTTTCTTGTTTTAATACTTGAACTCTAATTTCTATGCATACATGTCCATTCTTTCTCAATTCTCTCAGCTAGTTTAGTCAGAAATCACCATCCAAACAAGAGTTAAAAGAGAAAACTGAACTGAGGACTCTCTCCTTAGTTAACTCTTCCCTTCTTCTCTCCTACTTCTGTCAAACCTGTAACAACAGTAGAAAAATTTAAAAAGAAACACCGAAACGGACCAGAAGTAAATATATTTATATATCTATATATATACATATATATATTACTTTGTATATTAAGTATACTTATATAGACATAAGCTATATATTAGGCTACATATGTAAATAGATAGTGTAACTATATTATATACTGTATACTTAACTATGTAAATATAATGAATACTGTAATTTAGGTTTTAGATCTAGTTTAGACAATAAATATAATAGTTATATAATTATATATAAATTGAACTAATTTATATGTATTATTAAACTAACTAGAGCAGTAAATAGTATAATTAAGAGAGTTAAACTATAAAATTGTATATATATCTATGTATATGTAGATTATAAGTAAATAAAATCTTTTATCTTAATTTAATCCTTTATAAATAATAAATAATGAATTTATTAAGTTTATAGCTAAGTTGTTAAATTAAATTAGTTAAATTAGTAATTTAGAATTATAATTAAGCTAAATTGAATCTGTATACTAAGACTAATATACTTTAAGTAATTTAAGCTAATTTAAGTATATTTATACCTAATTATATTATGTTTAACTTAATTTATAAGCAGAACAATTAAAACTGCTATTTAAATGTAAATAACACATACATTAATTCAGAAAAATATAATAAAAATGTGTATAAAATACTTATGTATGTATTCTAACTTTGTATAAGGTCAATTAGACCATCTAGTAACTAATTTATAAGTAATTAACTAAGAAAACACCAATATTAGTGTGTAAAAATAGGCTACTTTAGTGAATTTATTTATATAGTAAATCTAATTAAAATTTCAAATTAATTGAACAATTATATAGTATTATGTAAATACTTTATTTTCCATAATTTATTTATTTTTTTAAATAAGTTACGGCCCTCGAATTGAGGGCCAAAATCCCTTCCAACCCACAACTGCATGCGATTTTCAGCGCAGATGTGGCGCTCGAATAGCGCCACATCGTGCGCTGCAAACCGCGCGCAGCGATATATATTGAATTCGTGTTATAGCCATTCAGTTGTCACGGGCGCCGGGCTCCCGAAACAACCATTATATTCGATTCATTTGAGCATATCTGAGCATGATTTGTGTGGGGCCGAGGGCCCGGAGAGAGGCGTGTGTGCGTGGGGCTAAGAAGGCCCTGTGCTGAGTTATGAAAGACATAATTAAGCAGCCTAATGAGAATTAGGGCGCGCTTAATAGAGGTTTGGTCCCACCCTCTGGGTGCTAGGTATCCCTCGAAAAGCGCACCCTCAAATTAAGCACATTTTTAATTAATTAAAGAGAGTTAATGACGATTGTTAAACGCCTCGCAGCATGGTGTGTTAAATTCACTAAGGCAAAATGAAAACACAGAAGAAGAAGAACATTTGATGAAGATTAGTGGGAAGGAGAAGTGAGAGAGAAGATGTACATACGTAAGTAAATACAAATATAAGAGAAAAATAAATAAATATATATGTATACGTAGTATAGCCAATTATTTTTATAAATAGACCCATATATTCACTAACAGAATAAAATGTCACCATAAACATCGCTACAGACCCCAGTTTCCCTCCTTAGGTTTGTATATAGTGTTTTCTGGGATCTAGTGACGCTTACGTCTGTCACTATAACTGTTGTATGTGTTACTGTAGATATCAGACTAGTAAGTTAAGTTAATATACTATGTAATCTTAGTCTATTGTGTACTTTCTTGTAAGTATGAATACTATAACTTGTAAAGACATAGTTTAAAGTGTAGTGATAAATTGTTTGGTGCTTGTTTGTAGTTTTTGCAAGCATTACAATTAATTCTTAGTAAGTAGGCAAACCATGTCCACATTCATTCATTCTTTATTAAGATGTAAAGCTTCTTTTTGGAATTAGAAGATAATTTTGAGATCAAAGAGTGATGTAATTCAATAATTACCTCCCAGTGAATGACCTAGAATAAAACCAGTAAAAATTAGATAAGTAAATAATAATGGTTGTAATGACTGGTATTCCATACAACTCACCACAATGACACTCATGGTGTTTCAAATCACAACATACTACAACACATCATTATCTCAACAACCAACACCATTACACATACACATTATTCACATTACACATCAATCAGCCATTGCACATCCATTGCATTAGTGCCCACTGAAACTTGTTTGAAAACATTAAGACACATCAACCCTAAAAAATACTAAAGTAAGGATGAAACACTAAAAGACACCACATCTTAAAAAAATCCTTGCTTGAAAACCATGTTTTGCTAGAAGCACACACCTTGAAAGTGGAAAATTAAGAGGCACCACCTCAATCAATGCCTCATCACATAACCCTAAGCACAAGCACTATCCTAACCCTTTAAAACTGAGTAGACGTGCCCTAGGCAGGATTGAGTTAAGTCTCGAAAGGCGAGGTTTTGTTCGTTGGGCACTTGGCTTTCATTCCCTTGGTAGAATCTGGTGAAGGCTGTAGGGCAGTGTTAAATGATCACAGTTGTGGGGTCTACGGAACCGGAGGCGCAAGCCAAAGGAAGAACCTTCCCTGCAATCCCCTCGTAATTAACCTGGCCAGATTAGCCTTGGGAAGGGGAGTCCAGTGCTTACGGACTTAATCACCCCTTTTGAGATTTCTAGGTCTCCTAAGGAATACACCATAAGGACTAGGCTCATATGCTTGATTGAAACACATTTCTCGCATCTGTCAACCTCCGCATCCCCTCCTGTTCTTCTCTAGTGTATGCACGGGAGACGCTCATTACATCCCGAGTTGTGTGTTTTAGGGTAGGATTCTAGGCGACGTAATTCTGTTGGAAACATGGCTGAACCTAGGGTAGATGAGGCTGACGATCAACCCCCACCAGACTCTATGGCCATCATCCAAGCCCAAATTAATGCTAACCATCGGCTTCAGCAACAACAAATCCACACCATCATGCAAGCCATACAACGGTTACAGAGCCCACAAGAACAACCACCACCACCTTTCCAAAACATACCAAGGCAACCACCACTTGATATACCACCATTTCAGGATCAGCCGAGGCCCCTCCACGATTTCTATAATCCCTCTGCTTTTAGAGTCGAACCACACCTTAGGATCCCCGAGGGGGGAGACGATTTTGAGCTGAAACCGAATGTCTTAAGTCTGATCCAGAGCCACTTTCATGGAAGCTCAAATGAGGACCTCTTTCAGCACCTAGAGGATCTCGGCCGCATAGCATGAACTGTGAAACCTAGGAACATTAGCCTTGACATTGTTATAATCAAGATGTTTCCCTTCTCATTAAGAGACAAGGCTTCTCATTGGCTTAAAACCCTAGGTAGACCCATCACTACCTGGGAAGAACTGAGGCATGCATTTTTAAAGAAATTATTCCCCATAGGAAAGACCAATGCCCTCAGAAGAGCTATCACTACCTTTACACTCCAGGGTGGGGAACAATTTCATGAGGTGTGGGAAAGATTTGATGAGCTTTTGAGGAAATGCCCACACCACGAAGTACCAAGGTGGCAATTGACCTAGATCTTCTACCACGGTCTGGACAGCAACCTACGAAACTTCGTCGATGCCTCATGCAGGGGAAACTTCTTGAACAAAGACGAGGAGAGCACGTTTGAGCTCTTTGAGTCTATGAGCGAGAATTCGCTCAACAATGCCTCCATGAACCAGTTTAACAGGTCTAGTCAACCCCGTGGTGGGATTTATGAGGTGCAAGCAAATTCTGGAATGGTTGACATGGACATCATTGCCAAGAAATTGGATCGAGTGGAATTGGTGGACAAAAAGATTGATGAGCTACTAAACCAAACCAGGAACCCCTTACAGACTTTCTCCCTAGCAAAGGGAACGCATAATATTGACCTGGTCCAACCCTTAACCCAACTAAACCTGGAACAACCCCTGACCACGTTCCAGGGAGGGACCTTTGCTCCCTCAACCCTTGATTACTCTCTTCCCTCTACATCAACATCGGCTATCCTTGAAGATGTGCAAGCTGTCCAAGGTTATGCGAAACCAGACCCTTTCTCCAACACTTACAACACTGGCTGCCATAACTACCCCAACTTTGGTTGGACAAACCAGAAACCACCGCAATTCCAAAACCAACCCAGGCCAAACCAGTAGCCACACTTGCCCCCTATCAGCAAGGACCACCAGTTAAACCCCAATATAATCAGAATAGGGCGGCTCCTCCCCCACAAAACCAAATGGATACCCTAATAAAGATGATGGCTGACATGAACCAGAAGCATCAGGAGGAAATGGCCTTGGTAAAGGGACAGTTAAGCCAACTCTTGGACTGTAAACAACAAGGATCCCTACCTTCCCAACCACAACCGAACCCGTGAAACATAATTAACAAAGGCCCCAATTCACAAGGGTTCCAAAGCAACCCCAGGCAGGCTCACATGGTCCAGCCAGCCCCGCAAACACCTCCTGGGTTTGGTGCTTCTTTGTCCTCGTCTTCTCAAGGATCAACCCATGGCCCCAATGCCTCTGCAAATGCGGTGACCTTGAGAAGCGGCACCAAAACCCAGGATCCCAAATGGCCGACTCTTCCCGAGACTTCACCCATTGAAATAGCTGACTCAGAAGAGGCGCCAACCAAGGACCCAGACATAGAACCAATCCACATCTTGACACCCTACCCTGAGGCCTTGGAAACAATCAAGAAAAAGAAGAATGTTGTGGAAACTGAGGAGCTGTTGGAAATCTTTAAGCAAGTACAGATTAATATTCTGCTCCTTGAAGCTGTCAAACACATCCCTGCTTACACCAAGTTTTTAAAGGATGCCTATACACCCAAGCGTAAGCCAAGACCTCAAGCACTTAGGAAGGTTGTGCTCTCTAAACAAGCAAGTTCTGTAATATCAAGCAACCTTCCACTCAAGAGAACTGACCTAATAGTGCCCCTGATTTCCTGCAATATTGGGGACATGACGTTTGATAGAGCGCTCCTGGACCTAGGTGCTTCTATCAATCTGATTCCAACAACCCTGTACCACCAATTTTGTTTTGGAGAGCTGACACAAACCCCTGTCACCATCCAGCTGGCTGATAGATCAGTGAAAACCCCGAAGCGGGTTCTCGAGGACGTGATTGTACGGGTCAAGGACTTCTATTTCCTGGTCGACTTTTTGGTGCTCGACATGGAAGTCCTTGAAAAATTGCAGAACGCACCCATAATCTTAGGCAAACCTTTCTTAGCTACGGCTAAGGCAAACATTGATTGCGACATGGGATGTATAGAAATTGACTTCGGGGACAGGAAAATGCAATTGGATATCTTCCAGGTGACAAAGTCTTTTGCTTGCGATTGCATTGAGGAACATGATCTCGTGGAAACTCTGATCGAGGAATGCCTCACCCTTAGTTCTGTATCAGACCACCAAACCCATAGTGACTGTGCTGACCCGTCACCATCATTACCCATGGACCTCTGTAAGGCTGAGTACCATCACACAACACCATTTGAGGAGATCGATGTTGATCAACTCCCGCCCTTTCCCTTCCCATCGGCTATGGTTCCACCCGCACCTGAACTTAAATCATTGCCCGAAAATCTCAAGTATGTCTTCCTGGGACCTGACCAAACCTTCCCAGTGATTATTAATTCTCATCTAACTAAGGATCAGGAACTCAGGTTGACTGTGACCCTTTCAGAACATCGGGCCGCCATTGGATGGACCATTTCGGACTTAAGAGGAATTAGCCCCATCTATTGTACCCATAAGATTTACCTAGAAGACGGGGCCCGACCTTCCCGCCAGATGCAGAGACGTTTAAACCCAAACATGCAGGAGGTCGTTAAAAAGAAATTATCAAGTGGATTGACACCGACATCATCAGCCCTATCTCCGATAGCCCCTAGGTGAGCCCTACTCAAGTGGTTCCCAAGAAAGCTGGGCACACCGTTGTCACCAATGATCATGGCGAATCCATCCCCACCCGCACCACCACCGCATGGCGGGTGTGTATTGATTATAGGAAGCTCAATGAAGCCACTAAGAAGGATCATTTCCCCTTCCCATTCATTGACCAAATCCTTGAAAGATTGGCAGGGCAGAAGTATTTTTGCTTCCTGGATGGATATTCAGGATATAAACAAGTCGCAATTGCTCCAGAAGATCAAGAGAAGACCACATTCACTTGCCCGTATGGCACGTTTGCATTCCGTCAAATGCCGTTCGGGTTATGCAATGCACCTGCAACCTTCTATCGTTGCATGCTAGCCATTTTTTCAGAAATGCTGGGTGAATACCTAGAGGTCTTTATGGATGATTTCTATATATTCGGGAATTCATTCGACCATTGTCTAAGCAACTTGGAGAAAATCCTGAAACAATGTATCGAGGTTATCCTGGTGTTAAGTTGGGAAAGGAGTCATTTTATGGTTCAAGAAGGAATTGTCCTCGGTCACATCGTATCGCATAAGGGCATCGAGGTAGATCAGGCTAAGGTTGATTTAATTTCCAAACTTCCTCCACCTAGCTTGGTCCGACAGATTCGCTCCTTCCTAGGACATGTTGGCTTCTACCGAAGGTTCATTAAAGACTTTTCCAAGCTTTCCAAACCTTTGACCGACCTTCTAGCCAACGACGCCGTATTCCACATGTCTTCTGATTGCATCCAGGCTTATCACACCCTCCGGGACTGTCTCCACCACACATGTACTTCAACCCCCAGACTGGTCCAAAGACTTTGAGATTATGTGTGATGCATCAGATTTTGCCATAGGCGCTGTCTTGGGACAAAGGTAAGACAAGAAGCCTGTGGTGATCTACTACGCGAGCAAAACGTTGGATGAGGCCCAACGAAATTATACGGTCACAGAGAAAGAGTTTGTCGCTATAGTCTTTGGACTTGAAAAGTTTCGATCGTACTTGCTGGGATCCCACGTGATTATTTACACTGACCATTCAGCCATCCAGCACCTATTGGCCAAGAAGGACGCAAAGCCTAGGCTCATCAGATGGATCCTGCTTTTGCAGGAATTTGACCTGGAAATCCGAGACAAGGCTGGATCGAAGAATGTGGTGGCTGACCACTTGTCTAGACTTCATCCAGACCACATTGGACCCTCCCTACCTCTATCTGACGCCTTCCCTGATGAACACATCCTGACTGTGCAGGACAGGAAAATGCCATGGTATGCTGACTACGTCAACTACTTGGTTGCAGGACAAACCCTGCACAGCTTGTCTAGACAGCAACGGGACAGGTTCTTGGTGAGGCCAAGCACTATTTCTAGGATGATCCCATGCTGTTTCGCCTCTGTGCTAACCAGATCATCAGGAGGTGTATCCCCGAAGATGAAGTTCAGAGTGTGCTTTCCTTTTGTCATGACCAGGCTTGTGGTGGCCACTTCTCTGGAAAGAAAATAGGTGCAAAAGTTTTGCAGTCTGGATTTTACTGGTCGTCCCTATTTAAGGATGCACACAACTTTGCCAATACTTGCTCACGGTGCCAAATGCTAGGGACCATGACCAAGAAAGATATGATGCCCCTTCAGCCCATTTTGATTGTCGAAATTTTCGACGTTTGGGGTATCGATTTTATGGGTCCCTTTCCACCATCCAACGGCTTTGAGTACATCCTGGTCTCAGTAGACTATGTTTCTAAATGGATTGAAGCCGTCACCACCAGCTAATGAGATCATAGGACTGCCATGGACTTTGTTAAGAAGAACATCTTTTCACGGTTTGGAATACCCAAGGCCATGATCAGTGATGGTGGAAGCCATTTTTTTCATTCCCAATTCCGTGCCCTACTTAGAAAATATGGGGTGAACCACCACATTGCTACCCCGTATCATCCACAAACAAACGGGTAGACCAAGGTCACAAATAGACAAATCAAGAACATTTTACAGAAGACTGTGAGACTTGACAGGAATGACTGGTCCACATGACTTGATGACGCCCTGTGGGCTTACAGGACCGCTTTCAAGACCCCGATAGGCATGTCGCCTTATCGCCTGGTCTTTGGCAAAGCCTGCCATCTTCCTGTCGAATTGGAACACTAGGCTTACTGGGTTGTCAAGCAATGTAACATGGATCCCCAGTTAGCTGGTGTGCAGAGGACGCTCCAATTATCTGAGCTCGAAGAAATTTGTCGGTATAAGGAGAAAATGAAAGCCGTCCACCATCGACTCATTCATAGAAAAACCTTTGAGCCTAACCAGCAAGTCTTGCTATTTGACGCCCGCCTAAGACTCTTCCCGGGGAAACTCAGGTCCAAATGGATAGGACCATTTCAGGTGGTTAAGCCCTACTATAATGGGGCAGTTGAAATCACTGATCCTAACATTAGGCACACTTTTACAGTTAATGGTCAACGATTGAAGCATTTCCTGGCCTAGGTTCCCCCAAAGGAGAGTGTCACCCTCGTTGAGGGCTGACACGGAGCACCACCCAGCTGGAGGCGGTAAACTCAGCGCTTCCTTGGAGGCAACCTAGAGGATTCAGACTGATCCTGTATTTTGCATCACTCAGGTACTATCTTTTTGAACCCATATGCATCCATGTACTTTCCAATGAGGACATTGTCCAACTTAAGCATGGGGGGGTGATAAATTACATAATCTTGAGCTCATTTAATCAGTCTGAATAAAAAAAAAAATTTGAATTTAGGAAGAAAACTTAGGCGTTAGAAACTTGTCAATAGTGGAAAATAATGCAAAAAGAACTTAAACACTTGGACTTTTCGGGCTTTCAGGCTTAATCAGCCCTGGTGTCCGTTAAAATATGGATTAGCTTCGAATCCTTGCAACCTTAAGCCATTCTAATCCACCTACTAAATAAGGTGATAAGTATACAACTTAATAACTCACCCTCTAACTCAAAAAAACTTTGAGTCTAAGCATCTGCACACATTTTTGCATAGACTCACTTCTCAGAGATTTTGATAGAAATTGGGTAGCTAATGAACTCTCTAGGGTGGTATGGCTGGCAAGTTGTCGTGCGTAACAACCCATTGGCAGGTTGTCCAGAACCCAGCCACAGACCATTTCTTCTTCATTGCCTTTAGGTACATTTGAGATCAGGGAAGCCACCTACGCGAAAAAAAAAGGAGAAGAAAAGAAAATAAACCACACTCCACCGCACAAGTATGGCTGGCAAGTGATCGTGGGTAACAACCCATTGGTCAGTTGTCCAGAGCCTAGCTCAATAACTGCACAAAAAGAACGAAAACACTTAAGGAAGAAGCGGGGAAGTAGTACAAGCCGGGGAGATATACACCGGAAAAATCTTTATGCTGACCCCAATTAAAACAAACTTATGGAGAAAGCTACCAGTCGAACAAATACACCTTTAGGCAAATTTATTTCCTTTTCCGGTCACCTAGAGGCGTATAAATCCGAAGTCTGTCTAAATTACCGTTAAGTCAGTCTATCACAACATTCACACCAAGATGCTTAGCACTTAGGGTTTTGACCGAGTTTTAGGTGAGTTGGGTAGCCGTAAAAAGTTACCAACCTACACTGAATTCCGAAAAAATTCTAAAAAATATATATATATATACATATACATATGTATAGTTATATACATTAAAGCAAGGATTCAGGTGATTCGTCTTTTGGCAGACACCCGGGCACTGCTTAGTCTTTGTAGATTAAGATCTTCGTATATTTCCTCCTATTGACAAGTGACGAAGTGTCTAAGCAATTACTTCGTAAATTCTGAAAGGAAATAAAGTCTAGAATAAACCTTGCTAGGGACTAGCAAGGAGTAAGCATGGGGGTATGATAACACTGCACAAGGGGGTGATAATTATGTTGAATATGGCCCATCTTAAGAATAAAAGGCACACATAAGTAGAATGGGAGCATTGCATGCATCATGTACCAAGATTGCTTATAAAATTGTATTAATGGCCATTTGTGTAAGCACTTGTCAAAGCAGGCCTCAGATGAGCAATCGGACCGCATGGACGGATTCAGAATGACGAACGGAGTCCAACGGACTCAAGATCGACCAAATCCAACATTCAGAGCTCCTACAATGGGCCCAAGAAGTTCTGACCGTTGATCTGGAGATCAATGGCCCTCATTGCACCAAGTCACCCCTGCTCCACTGCACGCCACCTCTTTATCTAGCCGAGATTAGATCACAGTCGTCGATCTTCGATCGGACGGCCGAGACTCGCGCGCCCGCCCACAATCGCCTCGACAAAGCACGGGCATAGCGCAACGGTTAGCGCGCACGCCCGTACGCATGTGACGCGAGTTCAAGCCACGCAGTGCATGAAATCAAGACGAAGGACGCGCGCGGTGAAATTGGGCCACCCGATCAGCAGCGGGCAACTGAGATCGCTCCACGTGGCGCGCCCACAGATCGCGAGAGCCCACGCGCGCACGCACGTTGGGCGACGACGCGCGTGCACACGAGTGCTCGAGGCACGATCCAAGCGCACTAAAGAAGAGATCTCAGCTATCTGATCACGGATTGAGTGTGAAGAAGTACGATGCGCGCGGTTGATCGGCGGGCTGGAGGGCTTCATCGACGCTTTTGGAGTGGTTTTAGCGACGTTCCGGATGTCGCTAAAGCCCTTCTTCTTTTAGAAAGTCCTTAACCCTCTTTAAACCCCCTCCAATCACTCATTCAAGGCATTCACTACCCTTTCAACTACTCCACCCCTCTCTTAGCTAGCTTTAGGCCCTCTTGTAATCGTCGGAGATGACAAGCCGTTGACGGAGCCTCCTCCACCGCCATGGTTGCCTCGTCACTCTCCCTCCTCTCTCTCTCTCTTTTAAGCTTTCCATTACTTTTGTTTGTGCATGTATTTAATGTTGTAAGCTACGAACTAAAAGTGCATGATTAATGAAATTTTCTATTCAGTTGTTACTTTAATTTCTGTTCAAGTTGCATGATCAAACAAGAAACACTCTAACCCTAATCTCTCTCTCTCTATCTCTCTCGCTTTTCAAACCGCACCTCCACAAGCTAAAACTCCGTGCTTTCTGTGACAAGTGATAAGAAAAATCCGATTTTCATGCCTCTCTGAGACCGACACTCGGACTCACCTCTATTTATTTACTTTAAAATCGATGTTGCAAGTGCAACTATAACGACACTTCTTAACACACATGCACAACCGCACGTCAATAAGGGCCTTCAGAAGCCTTGAATTTTGGCTAAGTGTTGCACAAGGAAACTTCTTTAGAGATCAAAAACCCCCCTACCCTCCTCCTCTCTGTTCCTTTCTTCTCTTCTTTCTCTCTCAGATAGTCGGGTAATCGGATCACGCACACCTGGGTCCAAGCCTACCAGCGTGGGTAGTAGTCGAAGAGTGTACAGGTTAGGTCAGGTCGAGTTGGGTCGGGTAAGTGCGAGCGTGAGTAGGTGAGCGAGGACCTCACCCCCAGTGTCTCGAGGCAAACAACTCTATTCAAAAATTCAATTTATATGTAGCTATTGGTCTTTCTCCCACCAATGTGGAACTAAACGAACCCTCCTCGTCGCGTGCAGATGTAGATGGTTGAAGCTCAAATTGGGTGTGCTCTCATAGCTAGAACGTCCAATTGAGGATCGGGATGACTTCTTGGGGCTATTCCGCTCTACCTGAAGCTATGACCTGGGGCTTTCGACGGCTGAAGCTAGAAGAACGAAGGTGGCGATGGCGGAGGTGGTGGAGCTCCGATGAGGACACCTGAAAATAAGAATATGGGCTAAATGGCCCAATTAAAATGCTTAGAAGGTTTGCAAGGATGCGGTGTGGGTGTAGGTGGCGGTGGCATGTCGTGAGAGGCCATTTGGTGGTCCAACAAGGTCGGAGTAGGTCATGTGAAAGTGGGTTGTTCGGTGAGGGGATTGGGTGGATGAAAATGTGAAATAGGAGAGGGCTTTTAATCATGGTCGAATGACGAAGCTTTTGGAAGTGGAGTGGAGTGGTTTGGTGGTCTGAGGTGGTGGCGTGGGCTTGCGTAAGCCCTTGTCGGAGTTGGAGAAGATGGAGGAGGAGATCGTGAACAGCGGTCGGATTGAGGTGCTAAGTAGCGGAAAAGGTAGTAGAGGAGAAGAGGGAGAATTAGGACCAAAATAAGGGATGAAGAGGAAGGAGATCCATGCCGACTTTGATTGGTAGACACCAGAGGGGATGAACTCTCCAGTGAGGTGAACGACGATGAGGAGAGGGGAAGATGGCACCCACTATGACCAGTGAGACGCGGAGGAAGATGGGGAAGGTCGCTGCACTTCCAATTTGGCTATTTAAGGCACGAAGGAGAGAGGTTGAGAAGGTCCACCGGAGCATAGGTTGGAGGAGGCTGGAGATAGGAAAAAGGGAAGATTTTTAGGGCCAAACCTAGGTAAAGAGGTGTGGTTTGCAATGCAGGTTCATTTATAGGCCAAGAAAAGGGGTTTCATGCTTGGAAACCAAGCTTGTAACCCCATGTCTTTCATGCAAATAGGACATGGGAACCTTCAAGAGGTTTGCATGAGTATTTGGGGCCTAATTAGGATTCATGGAAGGTCTCATTTGGAAGGGAATTCCACAAGGAATCTCCCTTTCAATTTTGGGAGTGTTTGATTGAGAATCGAGCAAGAAATCCTCGCTCGGAATATGATGGTGATGGTCTGACCTTCAGAAAATGGCATGAGGACCTTTTTTCAAATAATGATGCTAAAGTTAGGGTCCTGATTGTAATTAATTCGAAAGTTAGGGGCATAAGTGTGAGAGAAGAGTCAGACAGGAGTGAAATGTAAACTAGGTCAAGATGATCTTCGATTGGGCTAAAATTTTGGTACAAACTCAATTTGGATACACGGAATCTGATGGTGAAGTCGGATTTAGGTTTTGACCAAGTTTGACTAGGTAAATGGCACGGAAACTCAAATTAGGGCAATTGTCTATCTAAGACTATTTTAGGTCAGAATGGGCTCTGATAGTCAAATCAAGGATGCCAAATGAAAGGGCAATCTCCATTTTCATTTAAAACTTTATCATAAAATGATGTATCGTTGTATTTAATCGTGTGGTAGAAAATTGCTTTTCAAAAACATTTTAATTGTCAGAATCTAACCACGAATAGTTAGGTCGTCTGCACAGGGAGGAATTAGCCTATTTAATTTAATAATAGTGTCACGTTTATTCAGGAAACTCGATAGATATGCATGCTACTTCGTGCTTTTCTTTTTCTCACATAAATTTGCAATATAGATAATTAATCAAGAAGATGAGGGTGCATATGCAAAATTACCATAATATAATATTCTAAATAATGACCTTGGTAATAACAAACAATGTTAATGTTAATCTCCTAACTAATAATACTATAATTAATATCTCAAATTGTATGTCACTCAGAAGGAGAAATCAATTATATGTAATTTTGAATTAAGCAAGGGGTGTCCACCTAAATTGTGCAGCAATACACTAATTCATAAAATAAATGAATAGTAACATGACAATGGCATTTTCTGTAAATTTTGATGGTGGAGAAAACAGAGCATTTGCTCTCTCTCCTCCTCGCGAAAGAGAGAGCACCGGCGGGGCAGTTGCGATGCTCAGGAGGACGGCGACGACGGGGGCTCTCCGATGGTGGCAGCGGTGTCGACAACGATGGCCGGAGGCGGCCGGCCGGTGAAGGAGATGAAGACCGACGAAGGTTGCTGCAGTGGCTGCGACTGTGGCGCGGGTGTACCCGTGCGGGCACTGCGGTCTGCAGTTAGCGCCAGTGGGCACAGGCGAGCGGTGCCACGCCTGCTGATGGCCGTGCTGGCGCTGTGGCCTGCATATGGGCGAAGTGGCCGCTGTAGGTGCAGTGCATGGGCGAGCGGTGCCACGCCTGCTGATGGCAGTGTGGGCGCTGTGGCTTGCAGATGGGCGAAGTGGCTGCTGCGGGTGCGGTGCGCGGGCGAGCGATGCCGCGCCTGCTGATGGCATTGCAGGCGCTGTAGCCTGCAGATGGGCGAAGTGGTTGGGAGCGCCTGTGCGTCTGCGGACGCCTTCAAGGAGGTGCGCCTGTAGTTTGACGGAGGTAGGTGCGTGGGCGGGGTGGCGTGAACGCTTGCAGCAGGGGGCGCTGGAGGGCTTGGTGTGCTGGAAAGGCAGAAGCGGTGTGGGCACTGGTGGTCTGCAGAGAGGAGAAACGCTACAGTGGAGAACCTACCGATGGGAGTGCACCTGCGGGGTGGGGCGCTGGCTGGAAGATGTGGCTGAAAGGACGATGCAGCTGGAGATGGGTGTGCGGAGAAGGAATAGGGTGCGTGCTAATCCACAGTGCACGCTGGGGTAGTTCCCCGCATGGGGGAAGATGAAGATCCACCCTATCCTCGGAGGACGCCGCTTCTTTTTGAACCCCCACTCTCCTCCATTTCCTTCAGCCGCAAGTATCTCCAACTACTCGCAGAGATCGTGAGTGGTTGGAACGGTAGATAAGTACGGCCGGTTCCTTCACCAGACGTCTATATGGATCATCAGATGTCTTAAAAATATAATGCTGTGGATTTGTAATTAATAATTCCAGACGTCCAATCCAAGTCGCAGACGTCTTATATAAGTAAAAATTAACTCCTGATCTTGCACCTAACCTTCATTTATCAAATCAATTATATTATCATAAAGTATGCTATTAAATGTAAAAATTGAAGCATAAAATTTAATGCAGGTCAAGGTGAATTGTCATATAACTCCTAATTGTTTAACAACTAAGAACAAATAATTAAATAGTACTTAAGCTAAATAATAGTTCACAAAAGTGTACTTATCAAATGTCCCCATGCTTAAGTTTTGCTAGTCCCTAGCAAAAATGAATAATAGAAGTAATCAGAAGACTTCTTTTCTTATTTCAAAACTTTAGAAATCTAGACAAATGTGAAGTGCTGATAACCTAGGTAACAGATCCAAGTGAAAGTGCCGATTCACATTGGGAGTTCATAGATCACCCTTGGCAAAAATTTCTGTTGAGATAGGCAACTACTTCCCTCGGGGATAAAGCAGACGATAATCTGTAATTTGACCCCGGCATTTGGCTTAGGTAGGAGATATCAAGTTGAATGGATTTGTATTTGGTGGCACACACTCAACTGGTGCTACATATAGTCTAGTACCACAGACTCTAGATCTCTAGACTATTAGACAAGTCAACTCAAAGATAGGCTACACAACTGTACTCTCTTGATGTTCCTGGGCACTGCCTCTTCTTTTTCTTTCTTTTTGAGATCACAAATCTTGCCAGATTTAGAAACTGTACTCACTATTTGGTGGCCTCACATGGCATCTACACTTCAATTAAAGTCCTAATAACTCTACAACTAAGTTAGAATCCTCAACCAGTATTCAGGCGATCAGAAATACTAGAAGGTAGGTATGGGTTATATTTGGTGGAACGCGATAGGTGTTTGTTGCCTCAGAAATAGTGTTACATCATACACTTGGACCTTTTTTTTTCTTTTAATATAACTTTTTTTTCTTTCTATTTCTTCTTTTTCTACTTCTTTTCTCTTTTCTTCTCTTCTTTATATATATATATATTTTTTCTTTTTCTTTTTCAATCAACACAACACGATACGGACTTTTATTTACGAGGCATTATTAGGGATGATGATGGTCAAAAGGAAGTTGTATGGCTTATTTGGTGGAAGTGCCTATTCTCGACACCGGGAAGGAATGGATAGGACAGGCGTATTTCTGACCTTTGACACTATTACCCTCCTTCAGCTGAGGACTCTATGAAGGACGGTCGTAACCATCCACCATAGTTATAGCTTTATTAAGACTCAATCTCTGTGTATCTGCCTTATTTGGTGACTCTCAGGAATTCACTCAAAGTACGCACCAAGGAATAGAGAGTGAAAACTACGCCTAACTCTGAAGTATCATCATCTAATTATCCAGAACTTAAGAATCCTTGCACTAGACTTAGCGCACCAGTAATCTCTCTACTGCTTCTCACAAATATGAGATGGATTTATTAGAAGATAGTATGCCTGACTCCCTATGAACTGTCCAAGGGTTCAGTAGACTACAAATGCTCATTGGTTTTCCTCAAGGATCCATTACCAAGTCTACGTGCATGTGAAATAAATGTAATGGATTCTAAACTTAAGAAATAATTCAAGAAGAAAAACCTCCAATGACAAAGGTATTCTGCTAGGGACTAACCCAATCAGCTCAAGAAAAGAGAATTTTCTTTTTATATGCTAGCCTAAATGCATGAATGCACCTAAAATGCACTCCCCCATGCCTAAATCCTACAATGTCCCTATTGTAAAATTAAAACAGGAGGAGAAAGGAAAGAAATCACCTGACACAGTTTGCTGGGTTGCCTCCCAACAAGCCCTGCATTTTCTGTCAGCAGCAAGACTAAGAAGGAACCTATAAGTCTGGTTCCAAACAGAAAAGGTTAGGCCCTAAAAATATGCGTAACAGCGCAGGCCTCGAAAATAGGTAACCACGGATGTTGGCGAGCTGATGATGCAATGTAATTCCAAATGCTCGCCAGAAGATATGAAAGCGAAAAACCTCGTTGGCTACCTTGGGAGGTCTAAGGATAATAAACGGAATATGAAAAGGGACCTCCCGAAATGGAATAAGTGGAGGATAACAAGGGTCCTCCAAAGCAAGATGGGTTTTAAAAGATATAATCATTATTAGTTCAAACCCTTGAATGGAGAGAGTAAAAGTACAAGCATCAATCCATACTCGCCATTCTACCCTAGGATGTACTGGCTTGATATATTCTCCAGAAAGAATGTACATGAGCAGAGATCTGAGCCAAGGATCGGTTAGGGCATATAAGGGTTGTTTGTAACATTGGAAGGTAATGGTTAAGTCCAATGAGGGCTTAGTAGGTGTTAGGTCCAATTCCAACAATGATTCGAATTGTGTACAGTCCCTAACAGTAGTAGACAACTTCAAGTTATCCTGCCTAGTATTAATGATCGGAGTCATATTTGAATCAAGGGTAGACTCCAAATTAGAACTCTTTGATGGCAGGGTGAAAATGTCAGAATCATTATCATTCCACTCATCCCCAAATTTGTTTGGTTTACTCAAATATTTATCGGGGTGTATATGTGATTCATTAGGAGTTGGATTAGTTTTTTCAATTATTTCTAATGGAGGATCAGTGTTAATATTTTGAAGGAAGCCTATATCATTGAATTCGTTATTGTTCTCGGGGTATAAATCCTCAAATGACGTGTTTTGTCCCCGAGAGTCTCCCTTAGACTTCTCATTATTTTGCTTGTCCTCCTCTAATATCAACTCCTATTTTGATGGAGGATAACTCTCAAAAGAAAGTAGGAATCCGGATTTAATCATATTATTTCTATCCTTTGGAGCTAAATCCTCAAATGATAAATAATTCTCCAGTGATTCACTCCAAATTTTTAGTCCAGGTTCCTCTATTGGGGCATCCTCATCCTCTGAATTAGACTCTTCATATCCCTGAGACCAGAATTGATCCTCCTCCATTCCCTTAGGGTCACCTTCATTAGGTACATTTAAATCCTCAGGATATTGAATGATAGGTGTTGATTCCCTAAGTAGAGGGTCAGGAGTAGGCTCACTAAGAGTATAATGGGATTCCACCAAATAATCAAGAGGGGAAGTGATAGGAACAATAATCTTCTCTTGCTTTTGACTCCAATATAGTTCACGTGGATAATCACTATGATTGTTGTCCTCTAGTGGCCACGTCCCATTGGAAGAGTCTAAGTGATCGGTACATGAAATTGGATCCCTATTGTCATTAAGTACCTCAGAATTATTTTCATGATCATGATCAGATAGGTAGGGATCAGGATTATTGGGAACCGTGTAGCTAAGTTGTCTTATTTCTTCATTTAATTGTTGACTATTCCTCAACATCTCTCCCATTGATTCCATTATTTCCTTTTGTTGTTTTTGCATTTCTATCATAAAAGAGGAGAGGCTACTAATATCAGGTTGGGAAGGATAGTCAATTTCAGGCTCTGGTTGCCTAGGGGTATCGGTCCAACCTCGATACGGAAAATCATGAAGGGTGGGAGGGTTGGATGTTTACATGGAAGTAGGGATTTCAGGATTGGAGAATCCCGCTCCTAGGATTTGCTCAAAAGTGGGAGTTATCAAGCCAGTACTCCCAGGGTAAAAATGAGAATGATCCCATGAATTATCAATGTACCCATCAAAGGATGGATACGCTCGGAGCATGGGATCCTGATTAAAAGATGGGAAGTATTGACTCTGATAATCTAAATGATAGGAGTAAGAATAATCCATTTCTTTAAGCAAAATAATTTTAACTCTCTTAGGCTTTAGCAAAATTCAGCAGAAAACTTCCTAGAGAGTTCTAATGTCAAAGCAAATGCAAATTCAATGGGATCTGTTTTTAGTATATTGTAGGTCTCAGAGTTATATGTTTAGTTGGTGGCCAAACAAGTTTTGCAAAAATTACGCTTCCTAGGCCAAACTTCGCTGGTGCCTATAACCTACTCGCAAGGGAGGGAAGTCTCGAATCGAGCCCACACACGAGGAACCGAAGTAACTTCGTGGATAGGCTTGTTGATTTCTGACTAACTTCCCTTGTGGTGCAAAAGAGGAGAGGTAGAAATTTATCTAGTGACCTTATGTGTGTGGTGCACAGTGTCTCAAGTGTGCAAGCATACGATCGTGTTTTGATTTTTTTGAAATTCCGCAAACAGGATCCTTTTGCACACAATTTTCAGTCACAGATTTTAAAGTCCAACCTCTTAACAGTCCCAATTTTTTTAAAAGTGACCACTGAATTAATTTGATTCACTCACTTTTGTGGTCTTAGATTTAGGTTCAATGCATATGCATGACAAGTAATTAATGCTTAAGAGAAGACGTACCTTACTCCAGCTTTCTTCTTGCAGTGATAAATGCAATGCAAAAAAAATAAACTAGATGCCGCTCATTCAGTCCTAGATGATCGTCCTATAGATATGCAGCTTCAGTAGGTAGTTTGATTTTTTTTTTTTCTTAAATAATAATAACAAACAGACCTAATCTAAAAAACTAACTGAAATGCAGTTTAAAATAGTTCAAATAATCCTATAATCTAAATAAATGGGAACACGTTCCCAAAAATAGCCAACAAGGGCCCAAAAGACAGTAATTTAAATTCTAATGTCTATCTAACTAAATCTAACGAAGACCTACTGCCTAAATCAGAAATAGGCTTCTCCGTAAGCCTATGTGCGTGGGATTAAGGCCCACATGTTCCTGTTGCCGTCCTCCAGGTGGTGTCAAGGTCCACCAAAAAGATCCTCTCCGCCGTATGCACCCGTCGCATTCGCCGCGTGTTTTTGCACAGAAGAAAATCCACTATTAACAATTCAGAAAAGCTTTCAAAATAGCATAAAAATAACATAAAATTCCTGAAAAATTAATAGCTATTTTTCCTCCCCGGCAACGATGCCATTTTGAAAGAGCGATCTCCATTTTCGTTTAAAACTTTATCATAAAATGATGTATCGTTGTATTTAATCACGTGGTAGAAAATCGCTTTTCAAAAACATTTTAATTGTCAGAATCTAACCACGAATAGTTAGGTCATCTCCACAGGGAGGAATTAACCTATTTAATTTAATAAATAGTGTCACGTTTATTCAGGAAACTCGATAGATATGCATGCTACTTCGTGCTTTTCTTTTTCTCACATAAATTTGCAATATAGATAATTAATCAAGAAGATGAGGGTGCATATGCAAAATTACCATAATATAATATTCTAAATAATGACCTTGGTAATAATAAACAATGTTAATGTTAATCTCCTAACTAATAATACTATAATTAATATCTCAGATTGTATGTCATTCAGAAGGAGAAATCAATTATATGTAATTTTGAATTAAGCAAGGGGTGTCCACCTATATTGTGCAGCAATACATTAATTCAGAAAATAAATGAATAATAACTTGACAATGGCATTTTCTGTAAATTTTAATGGTGGAGAAAACAGAGCATTTGCTCTCTCTCCTCCTCGCGAAAGAGAGAGAGCATCGGCGGGGCAGTTGCGATGCTCAGGAGGACGGCAAGGATGGGGGATCTCCAATGGTGGCAGCGGCGCTGACAGCGACGGCCGGAGGCGGCCGGCCGGTGGAGGACATGATGACCGGCGAAGGTTGCTGCAGTGGCTGCAGCTGTGGCGCGGGTCTGCTCGTGCGGAAGCGGCGGTCTGCAATTAGCACCTGTGGGCGCTGTGGCCTGCAGATGGGCGAAGTGGCCGCTGCGGGTGCGGTGCGCCGGCGAGCGGTGCCGCGCCTGCTGATGGAAGTGCGGGCACTGTGGCCTGCAGATGGGCGAAGTGGCCGCTGCGAGTGCAGTGCACGGGCGAGCAGTGCCACGCCTGCTGATGGCCTTGCGGGCGCTGTAGCCTGCAGATGGGCGAAGTGGTTGGGAGCGCCTGTGCGTCTGCGTGCCCCTGCAGGGAGGTGCACCTGTAGTTGGACGGAGGTAGGCGCGCGGGCGGGGTTGCGTGAACGCCTGCAGCAGGGGGCACTAGAGGGCTTGGTGTGCTGGAAAGGTAGAAGCGGTGTGGGCACTGGTGGTCTGCAGAGAGGAGAAACGCTGCGGTGGAGAACCTGCCGATGGGCATGCGCCTGCGGGGTGGGGCGCTGGCTGGAAGATGAGGCTGAAAGGAGGATGCAGCTGGAGATGGGTGCGCAGAGAAGGAATAGGGTGCACGCTGATCCACAGTGCACGCTGGGGTAGTTCCCTGCAAGGGGGAAGATGAAGATCCACCCTATCCTCGGAGGACGCCGCTTCTTTTTGAACCCCCACTCTCCTCCTTTTCCTTCGGCAAGTATCTCCAACTACTGAAGATCGTGAGTGGTTGTAACGGTAGATAAGTACGGCCGGTTCCTTGATCAGACGTCTATATGGAGCATCACATGTCTTAAAAATATAATGCCGCGGATTTGTAATTAATAATTTCAGACGTCCAATCCAAGTCACAGAAGTCTTATATAAGTAAAAATTAACTCCTGATCTTGCACCTAACCTGCATTTATCAAATCAATTATATTATCATAAAGTATGCTATTAAATGCAAAAATTGAAGCATAAAATTAAATGCAGGTCAAGGTCAATTGCCATATAACTCCAAATTATTTAACAAGTAAGAACAAATAATTAAATAGTACTTAAGCTAAATAATTGTTCACAAAAGTGGACTTATCACCAAACCCTAGAGAATATTTTTATATGATTTTTATAGCATTTAGGAGAATTTTATCTTGATCAGAACCTCAGTAAATTAAGTGGATATATATTTAGGGTTTCTGTTGTCATTTAATTCTCGTAACGCGTGAAAACTTGTTTATGTCTATACAGACCCTCTTGTTAGACTTTAATGCATATTTGACCTTTAATAAACCCCTGAGAAAACCCACGATTGTTCTGCATTTATGATATGATAGTAAAATTACAGTTTTAACCCTAGTTTCATGTTAAACTCTCAAAAAGGATGTGCAGTGAATTACAGTCCTTTGGCTGTAATGTATGATCATTTATTAATGGAATATGACTAATTAAAGCTAGATATGGCTGATGATGATGTTATCATCAGATATGTAATGGTTGGTTGCAACATTACATAAATTGGACGGCTCATGAGGAGTAAGTCGTAGAAGTTAGAAATGAGAGAATTGAAGATTTTGAAGAAAGTCATGATAATCAAGGAGATGAATTGGATAAAATGTTACATGATATGAGAGTAGCAAAACCTGAGGATGCAGATGATGATGAGACATTATGAGATTGTAATTAGCTTTACAATACAGTCAAGGTAGTAGAGGATCCTATTGCTCCTGGAATAACATCAATGTCGAAGTTGTCATTCCTTCTCAAATTATTTTAGATGAAAGTGATGAATAGAGCCAAGCTAAAGCTTACATTTTAGAAATGATGAAGTTGTCATGCCAGAAATGAAATTATTAAAGAAATTGAGTTTTAAAGCTTACATTTAATTGTTCAAAGCTTATATTTATCATTTTCTTCCAAGCTTGTGTTTATTTATTATTCCAAACCGAGTTATATTTTACTGCCATGTCATATAGGTTTCTCAGATTCTTTGAAGCTCTTCCCTGTGTTCTCCACTATGATGAGATTCTTCTACATTTCATTTAAATTTTTTAAAAGCCCTTTTCCTTTTACATGTGGGGTGTGCCCACTTACATTTAATCTATATAATAGTGGTAAATTTGTGATTATGTGGGGTGTGCCCACTTTTTTTATTCTTGCTAAATTCCTTTTCTTTATTATTATGTGGGGTGTGCCCACTCTTCTTGATTGGATGTTTAATGTTTCATATGTTGTTGAATGCAGAGAAGTGAATGTGAAGAGGAAAACAAGAAGAGGGAGGGGAAGGGGAATGGAGGGGGGAAGAGGAATATGAGGGGGAATGGGAAAATCATAATCAAACTAACCCTACCCTTAAACTTTGAGGTTTCCATGCCTCTTCTTCTATGCCCCAGAGACAATGTCCTCTTCTTGGCTTTCCTAGGAATGTGATAGGTTCAAAATCAAATCGAATCACCTATTCATAAATTGACACAATCCTAATTTGGACTCTAACCAACCAATCAAAGAAACAACTTGCAAACACAATCAATTCACAAAAGAAAACAAAAAACACAAGATATAATTACCGACATTTTTCCATGACAATTTCCAAAGTCTTTCACAGCATAAAAGAACAAAAAAGCCATAATGCAAAAATGCAAAGACCTTGGTGAATTTTGAATCTATGCCTCCAACGGAACCAAGGAACACATGGTAATCAACACCTCAACTCTTAAAGAGGCAATTTTTAGGATAGCTTACTAACCTCAAATATTTACGTTTTCATTTATGTTCTTATGCTTACAAACAAAAGCTTAATATAACAAATTAATGTACAAAGTAATAGTAAAAACAAATAATCGTTCCCAGAAGTATATCAAGTGCTAGCTCAACAATTATTAAGTGCAAATACTAGCACTCTCTGGAACATATAATTATAGCATTGAGCTTAGTGGAATCAAATTAGATAATCCAAAATTTCAAGGAAGCGCTACCCTACTAAAGCACGAAATCAATATTACCCAAAATCAAGCTAAGGCATGGTGTTTGGGTCCCGAACAAGGTCACAATCCATAAATGTACGGATGGATGAAGAGAGTTTAAAAAATGGGTCTTGCCCACCTTTGTTACTTATCAATCGAGTTAGTCATGTAATTCTATTAGGAAGGAGGATACATTTGTTGACTTTGTTTCTGGAGCATTTTAATGATTTGGAAAATCTCAAGCCAGGGGTCAGATGAGGGGACCTAGGTCTTCCTAACTGCTCTTGCTTCTTTTCCTATAAGACCTCTAGAAATGGTCACTAAAATTGCTTGCAAGTATAAAAAAAGCATGAACAAATGGTGTAGATCCATCTTTGGTAGATGCAATGCCTTCTTGCAAAGACCTCATTTCCATCTTAAGGTGTTTAGCAACCCACAACCTACAGCTTCAAAAATCAAATATCTTGTGCTTCTACCCTCTCCATTCACCTAAAAGTCCTCAACTTACCTTTTTTCACCTATATCATTTTAGTTCACTCATAGCCAACAACCGAGACAAACTTCTTAGCACATCCCAATCACCTATCTACATTCTTTTTCCGTACATGATGCAAGTAGAGTTCAACCTCCACTACTGCAATATTTGTAGGTGTCAAAAATTATCCAAATTAAGCTTTTCAACCCAAGAAAGAAATGAAACTTCAGCAAAAAGAATAAAAATTTGATGAAACATTCAAGGAAGTGTACCTCCTCAAATCTTATTAACACACACTTGTAAAAAGTCATGTGAAAATTCTAAATTTCAAGACTAAAGGAGAATTTTGAAGAATGGAACTTTAGGAAGGTTTCTAGGAGGTATCCAAAGGAAAACAAGATGAGGGAGGGAAGGGGAATGGAGGGGGGAAGAGGAATCAAGGAGGAAGGGGAAAACGAAATGGAACGGAAAGCATTTTCAAAGTTGATATTCTACACTTCTTTTATTTTGATTTATTTCTATATTTGTTTCATACATGATTTTTGAAAAATCATAATTTATAGGGGAAATGCTGTGGAATTTTTTAAAAAATATCTGATTATTTATTTTCTTTTTATGCAGGTTACATTCAAGAAGGAGTGGCAGAGATGATGCCACCTCCGAACACAGGGGGTGAGGCCCTACCCTAGCAGCTTGAGGCCCCACACCAATAGCCTCAGCCTCAGGCTCATCACCGGCAACACCTGGCTCAGCCCCCCAATTAGGAGCTCTGTCTACAGTTTCTGAGGCCTGGAGATGTGGCTCAAAATCTCCAGAGTCAGGGGAGGGGGGGTAGGGGGAAAGGGAAGAGTTCGATGCCACCTTCGATGAATTTCCCGGTAGAGGATCCGGACTATGAGGAGGATGCACCCACCGATGAGGATGAGCAGGAGGATAGTACTTCATTTGATGAGAAGGACGTTGGGTTGGATGATCAACCAAAGCAATCGGCTGACCCAGATCCTTCTCAGCTGGTATGTTCTGCACCACCCTCTTACACTACTGGTATGAAATTAAAGTTTCATAATTGTTACAATTTATTTATTTCTTTGTCATTTTATTTTATTTATAATTCTGTCTTCTAGATGCACATAGGAGAAGAGGTTCCACGTAGAATAGGGACCTAGAGAGAATTTCACATGGGGTCTGCATTACAGTGAGGATCACACTAGTAGGGGAAGTAGTGGAGTATCCTCCATTCCTCAGCAGACTAGGTACGCTAACAAAGGCGATCATCCCACTCTCGTACTTCGACTCGAGGAAGGTGCTAAATAAGCTAAAGAGGCAGCTTATTCGAGAGTTAGAGGTAATTGGTAAAAATTAATAACTTATTTACATTGCTTTAAATAACTTTAAATTACGTAATAATTTCTGTTCTACTAATGCAGGCCATCTTCAATTGCGGCGATGATCCGAACATCCCCAAATATATCCTCAAATGTGTGGCAAAGATTCATAAAGACTAGAGATTGGAGGTGGAGTATGGTAAAAGATAAATTTTAACTGTATTTATTTATTTCTTTTACCATAATTTTAATATTATTTCTAACATTACAAATATATTTCTTAGTATTATAAGAACAGGAATCACGATGAGGAATTGCATAATGAGTCTCTTTTGATACAACCGCACATTTGGAAGGAAGTGTGTGATCATTGGCATGATCTAGCGACACAGGTAAAAGTATTGCATATATTATCATTTAACTAGTTTTTAAGTTAATAAATTGCACCTTTATTTCAAGAGCAGACCAAGTAGAATAAGGAAAATAGGGCTAAAGCTCCACCAAAGACCCATGTCTTGGGTAAGAGGAGCATAGCTGTGATGAAATCCCTTTACGTAAGTACTTTTAATTATTATTTTCTGTTAAATCTTATAATATTTTTAATTTGTTTCAATTAAATCTTTAAAAATATTGTAGTCTGATAGAGCGATTTTCACTTTGAACAATTAATATTAAGATAGTCATTGTAGCACAAAAGGTGGTGGAAAATCTCTCAATCAAAGATTAAACAGATATTAATTTAAACCACAGTAAAAATGTCATATCCATAGGGTGGAATGAGCCAAATAAACTCACAATAAATTTACCTCTTGTTTACTTAAAAGTAATTTCATTCATTCATCCTAATCCCAAAGAAAGAACATTAATAGATGAATCAAATAACCAATCTCTAATTTCTGAAAAGAGATGGACCAATCATACAAATTCTCCTTTACTAGAATACTCCTATAGAGTCAATCCAGCCCAAATATTCAATGGCATCCCATGTAAAACATAATATCACAATTTAATGTGAAGCTAATAGATGGGGGAAGATAATCATGCAATTTGATAAGCCAATTAATTAGAGCAGACTAAAGGGGCTTGGCTGTAAATTCATTCAATTAAAAAAATAATAACTCAAAAATCAAGTTCTGGCAATGGCAGCACATGTAATATCTAATTGAAGGGAAAATAGAGCTTTCACTCTCTCTCCTCCTTAGATGAGAGATGGGGCACCGACGACAAAGCTACTATGGGGGAAGGTTGACTGATGCGTGGGGATCACGATGACGGTGATAGAACGTCGAGAGGTGGCCGGAGACGGTGACCACGCGTGTAGGTGGTCGGCGGCGGTGGTGGTGGCAAGTTGCTGCTGTGGTTTGTGGGGGCGGTGCCCTAGCCGACTCGGCCACGCGTGGTCTCTGAGATCGACAAGGGTGCGCTGGCGGTGCTTGGAGTCGAGGTTGGAGGTCGACGGTGGTTGTTGGCCGGGGGGTAGGTGGCTGCAAGTTTCGACCTTTTGCTAGAAAACAGGGGAGACGTGGGAAGGAGAAGAAGAAGGACGAGGAGTTGGATGTGGCACATGCAAGCGTGCACGCGCATGAAGAGGTGTGCACGAGGGGCATGGTTGTGCACGTGAAGGCGTGGGTTGAGCGTGGCCGCTGGAGGGACTGGCTTTGCGAACGCCTGGTGGTGCACAGAGGAGATGCACACATAGGGGTGTGACGGGCTGCTGGAGGAAGTGCTGTTGTGCGAAGGCGTGGGCGCGCATCCGCACGCAAGGCCTACTTCTGTAGTGTCCACGCGGGGAAGTTGATGCATGCAGGCATCGACAAAGTTGGCTCTAAAACACCATGCGCTCTCCAACCACCGAGTTTTCCTTCTCCATAGTGATCCAAGATCGAAGAGATGATATGCTGGCATCCGTAGTTCTTCCTCTTTTGAACCAAACACGCGGGCGTTTGCTTTAACAAATCTTCCCCGACTTTCCCTCATTTTGTTTAGGCCTTGTGAGATCTCCAACAATGCCCACGCAATGAGGTGCTGCTGTTGAGAGGCATGGTTCTGCTGGAAGAGGAGATGGTGAAAATTGCATTGAAAATCCTCCATAAATATATATACATATCAATTTTTACCAAAGTATTCTTTAATTAATATAAACTAACACTTAAGTCTAATTGCAATCTAATGAGGCATATTTTACATGTACTTAGGCTAATTAGCACTCCACTAATGTGGATTGATCATAGTTCGCCAAGCATGAAGGTGCCCAACTTGATCAAGTAGGTGCATATGAGGCCACTCAGAGCCAGTTGAGTAGTGAGGGAAATAGAGAGTGGCTTCATGACGCAAACCAACAAAGACACGTAGGTTAAAATTCATAATACTTTTATTTCATTTCGTAATTATAATTAAATGAAATTACTTAGTGTAATTCAATCTCTTACAGGATAATATGGTCAACTTAATGCATCCTCCTGAAGACTCCAACTCTGGTATAGTTCAGCAGCCACTAACAATAGAGGAGGCATTTCGAACTGTCATGCCACCTTAGTATGGAGGGTACATCCATAGCACAGTGATGGGAACACCATCATGAGCCAGAGATATGTAATTAAATCATTAAATGCTCCTACATAGCTGCCAGAGAGATGTAATTCACTACATAATCATTCTGAGAGAAAGACAGGAAAATAGGGTTAAAACTGTAATTTTACCATCATATCTTGAATGTAGAACAACCACAGGTTTTCTCAGGGGTTAAATAAAAGTCAAATGGTCTTAAAAGTCTAACAAGTGGGTTAGAATAGATAGAAAAGCGTTTTCGTGTGCTTTGATAATTAAATGACATATGAAACCCTAAAAACTAACCCGCTTAAATAACTGAGGTTCTGGTCAAGATAAAATTCACCCAAACCCTTTAAAATTCATAGAAAAATATTCTCTAAGATTTAGTACTTTCAATTTGACTATCAGAACCCATCTTGACCCAAAATAGTGTCCTAGACAGACCTTTACCCTAATTTTGGTTTTTCCATAAATTACCTAGTCAAACGAGGTCAAAACCTAGGTCTAACATCACCATTGGATTCCTTGGGTCCAAATTAGGTTTATATCAAGATTTGGGTCTAATCTGAGATCATCTTGACCCAGTTTCCAATTTGGTCCTATCTGTTTCTTTTCTCTCACATACATGCCCTTGACTTTTGAATATCTTACAAAAAGTCCCCCAACTTCTTTGTCTTCTTCACGAGAAAGTCCCTGCTGCCATGAATCCTATTCCTACAACTCCAGCAACCTTTGATTGAAGAGAACTCCTCTGATCAATCAATCCCTTCCAAAATTGGAAGGGAGATTCCTTTAGGAGTCCTCTTTCCATTGAATCCATCCATAGGCCCCAAAACCTTCCCAATCTCTCATGCGAACACATGAGAGATTAGGGTATCCTAGAGAATTCCTATTCCGATGACATTTCCTAGCTTGGAAGCATTGCTTCCCAAGCTCAAAGCAATCCCCAGGACCTATAAAAGACCCCTCAGATCAGGCCAAACATCCGAGACTTGATTTCGACCGTGAAATCCCCATATTCCACCTTCCTTTTCCAGCTGCGAAGCTCCACAAGCTCTGGCAACTCTTTTTGACTTCCTTCATCATCTATCCACAATACCAGTGGGTAGATTCCCTTCGTCTCTCCCATTCACTCTTGGTCGTACCAGCAGGATGTTGGTGCTAGAGCACCACGATCATTTGTTTTGATGATAACAAAACACGTGTTATTTAACATTTGCAATTTGAGTCCTAGATTTCAGGTCAATTGCAAATGTGGACGTGTTTAGACGGAGTTCGAGCTCGCATCCAGGACGGATTGGAGGAGCTTGACGGAAAACACAGGAGGTTCGCGTGGAGCGAAAGATTGGAGATGGAAGAGAAGAAGAATAGGATAGATTCTTTTTTATCCTTTCATGTATCTCTTGTATTTATTTTCTTGCTCTTTTTGATTCCTTAGAACATTATGTTAAAGAGCCTCAAAGTACCCTAAAAGTAGTCCTAGGAACACCTGCACAACCCTAGGATACTTAGGTTTTCTGTAGAATACTTAGAAAACCAATATAGGGCTCAAACAGCATTTCCAGACGTCTAATCCCAAAATCAGACGTCTGACTGGTGTTTCAGACGTCCGATAACTGTTAGGCTGGACATAGTTAGTTCTGTCTGATGAAATCAGACGTCCAGACCTTAGACTAGACGTCTTAGGAGACGTCTGATGACTTTACCAGACGTCCAGTTAGTGGACCGTTGGCTGGCTTAGAAGACACTCAAGATTATGACCGTTAGAGCCTTATCAGACGTCCATAGGACTTACCAGACGTCTGATAAATGACCGTTTTGCCTCGGCTGACCCAAAATCTCTTCTCAGAGATTTTCTAGCCGTTGCAACGTTTGGAAATCAATTCCCACAGTAAAACTAGGTTTCCAGACGTCCATACTTAGTGCCAGACGTCCTGTATGTCGTCTGATGGACTTACACAAAAACCCTGTTTAGATCTGATTCAAGTTAGGGAGAAACCCGCACAGAATCAGACGTCTGACCTTGAAATCAGACGTCTTAAAGTGGCCTTCCAGACGTCTGATGCCAGAGTTAGACGTCTGATAACCCTGTCAAATGCAATCATTGTCCTGATTTCGGCCTGATTCTCTTGGGCTTTGCACCCAACGGCTATGGAAGCTTTTCCAAGCCTTCCAAAGCCTTCCTAAGGCCTCTATAAATAGAGGGGAACCTTTGTAACACATATACACAAGAAGAGAAACATAAGAGACACTTAGAAATACACTTGGATACACTTAGCTACACATTTTCACACTCTTGTGTCCAAGAAGTTCTTGCTCTCCAAGCTCAAGTTCTACATCTTGAGAGCATCAAACAGTTTGCGCGCCCGCTCTCCCGCTGTTGATAACGAGAGCGACGTAGCGCCATCGCGTGGCACACGCACCGCGTCATCGTCGACGCACTCCTTGCAAAGGGGAGTTTCCTATTTCCTATAGAAGCTAGGTTTAATTTTGTTGGCTCTATAGGACTGTTGTTTTATTTTATCTTTGTATTTTGGTTGGGTATTCGCTTTGCGAATTCCCGTCTCCTTCGTGGGACAAAATCCTTCTCGTGGAGAGAAGGGGTTGAGGAACGCTACCCTCGTACTTGTAGCGTGGTTGTATTGAGGTTGAATCACCCTCGTTCAAAGTGATTCAGTTAGTGGATTTGATCAACTAGGTTGATCGGAAAATCCTAACTCGAGAGGGTTAGGTGGTGGTTTTCACCCGGTTTGGGTTTCCACCTAAAAATACCTGTGTACATTTTGTGATTGCTTATTTTTTGTGAGATTGCTTTTTATATTTTATTTCCGCAATTATTTTTACGTCACCCCTCCTGGTAGGGAAGAACTTTCAATTGGTATCAGAGCAGGTCTCGCATTTTCGGCGTTACAAACCGGCGAGGATCTAAACATGGAGGGAAGCTGTTCCACAAGTAGGATTTCCGAGGGGCAGTCCACAACCCGTCCGCCCTACTTTGACGGGAACAACTACAGCTACTGGAAGCTGAGGATGAAGACGTGGCTCCAAGCCACTGAATTTGAGGTATGGGGATGTTGCGAAACCCCATACGAGATCCCGAGGCGACCCCAAGGAGGCTACTCACAGGTGCAGATTCTAGAGCTCTCACTCAACGCAAAGGCAATGAATGCCCTGTATTGCGCGTTGAGTCCGGAAGAGTTCGAGAAAATCCAAGAGTGCACCACCGCCCACGAGATATGGAGGAGGTTGGAAGGCACTCATGAGGATTCCAGCTCGGAGGAAGAAGAAGAAGAAAAAGAAGAAGAAACCACTTGCTTTGGTTTCATGGCTAGAGGAACCAATAGCGACAGTGAAAGCGGAAGCGACTCCGACGACGAGGTAAATTTTGATTTACAAGAAGCTTTTAATGAATTATTCGAGATTAGTAAATCACTAAAAATAGAAAAAAAAAGCATGAAGAAGAACCTTAGTTTTCTTAAAAATGAAAATGATAGGTTAGAAAAACAACTTAAGGACATAGAAGCTAGTCCTAAGGATGATAACCTATTATTAGATAATCATAACCTCATCAATGAAAATAATAAATTGATTGAGGAAAATGTTAGTCTAAAATTAGAAATTTCTGATTTAAAGACTAAGATGGATATTATAGAAAAAGAAATTGCATGTCTCAGGGAAAATTCTAACAAATTAATCAACAAAGTTGATAATTTTTATAGCCCTAAGGTTGAGAAAGGATCTCCATCAAGGAGACCTTCTAACAAATCCGGATCCAAGCTCACTTGGATACCGAAGAAAAAATTAGAATCTTGTTTTGTAGGGTTCAGGGATGACTACAACATAAAGGACTGGACCTACAAGCTCAAGGCTGGTCAACTTAAGTTGGGAGAACCAATGAGTAGACCACGGAGGAGAAGGAGAAGACCGACGAGACGGCGAACAAACGACGGACCCGCCGCACGTCGACCACCAGATTGGAGACCGGCGCCGATGCCCGGGCCTCCAAGCTACGGATGGGAGCCCCATCCGATGTGGCATCCACCACCACCATTCGGGCCATTTTATTGGCCATGGTAGGTGAGGTAAAAATTCTTTACCCTATCTTTTTATCATAAGCATTTAGATAGGGGGAGTTAAAAAAGGGATGAGCTAATTGTCAATTTTTAAGGGGGAGATATAAGGTAGCTAAATTTCCTTTAGAAAGGGGGAGAAAAATAATACTATCGCATTGTTACAAAAAGGGGGAGAATATCACCTTTGTTAAAATAAATTCATAGAAGAGCATGTTTTAAGGGGGAGTTATAAGAAATGTAAAATCAATTAAACCTTTTTGATAATGTCAAAAAGGGGGAGGATTTTTTATGCATTATTATTTACGGTTTTGTCATCATCAAAAAGGGGGAGATTGTTGGTGCTAGAGCACCACGATCATTTGTTTTGATGATAACAAAACACGTGTTATTTAACATTTGCAATTTGAGTCCTAGATTTCAGGTCAATTGCAAATGTGGACGTGTTTAGACGGAGTTCGAGCTCGCATCCAGGACGGATTGGAGGAGCTTGACGGAAAACACAGGAGGTTCGCGTGGAGCGAAAGATTGGAGATGGAAGAGAAGAAGAATAGGATAGATTCTTTTTTATCCTTTCATGTATCTCTTGTATTTATTTTCTTGCTCTTTTTGATTCCTTAGAACATTATGTTAAAGAGGCTCAAAGTACCCTAAAAGTAGTCCTAGGAACACCTGCACAACCCTAGGATACTTAGGTTTTCTGTAGAATACTTAGAAAACCAATATAGGGCTCAAACAGCATTTCCAGACGTCTAATCCCAAAATCAGACGTCTGACTGGTGTTTCAGACGTCCGATAACTGTTAGGCTGGACATAGTTAGTTCTGTCTGATGAAATCAGACGTCCAGACCTTAGACTAGACGTCTTAGGAGACGTCTGATGACTTTACCAGACGTCCAGTTAGTGGACCGTTGGCTGGCTTAGAAGACACTCAAGATTATGACCGTTAGAGCCTTATCAGACGTCCATAGGACTTACCAGACGTCTGATAAATGACCGTTTTGCCTCGGCTGACCCAAAATCTCTTCTCAGAGATTTTCTAGCCGTTGCAACGTTTGGAAATCAATTCCCACAGTAAAACTAGGTTTCCAGACGTCCATACTTAGTGCCAGACGTCCTGTATGTCGTCTGATGGACTTACACAAAAACCCTGTTTAGATCTGATTCAAGTTAGGGAGAAACCCGCACAGAATCAGACGTCTGACCTTGAAATCAGACGTCTTAAAGTGGCCTTCCAGACGTCTGATGCCAGAGTTAGACGTCTGATAACCCTGTCAAATGCAATCATTGTCCTGATTTCGGCCTGATTCTCTTGGGCTTTGCACCCAACGGCTATGGAAGCTTTTCCAAGCCTTCCAAAGCCTTCCTAAGGCCTCTATAAATAGAGGGGAACCTTTGTAACACATATACACAAGAAGAGAAACATAAGAGACACTTAGAAATACACTTGGATACACTTAGCTACACATTTTCACACTCTTGTGTCCAAGAAGTTCTTGCTCTCCAAGCTCAAGTTCTACATCTTGAGAGCATCAAACAGTTTGCGCGCCCGCTCTCCCGCTGTTGATAACGAGAGCGACGTAGCGCCATCGCGTGGCACACGCACCGCGTCATCGTCGACGCACTCCTTGCAAAGGGGAGTTTCCTATTTCCTATAGAAGCTAGGTTTAATTTTGTTGGCTCTATAGGACTGTTGTTTTATTTTATCTTTGTATTTTGGTTGGGTATTCGCTTTGCGAATTCCCGTCTCCTTCGTGGGACAAAATCCTTCTCGTGGAGAGAAGGGGTTGAGGAACGCTACCCTCGTACTTGTAGCGTGGTTGTATTGAGGTTGAATCACCCTCGTTCAAAGTGATTCAGTTAGTGGATTTGATCAACTAGGTTGATCGGAAAATCCTAACTCGAGAGGGTTAGGTGGTGGTTTTCACCCGGTTTGGGTTTCCACCTAAAAATACCTGTGTACATTTTGTGATTGCTTATTTTTTGTGAGATTGCTTTTTATATTTTATTTCCGCAATTATTTTTACGTCACCCCTCCTGGTAGGGAAGAACTTTCACAGGATCCCCTCTATCTTCGTCGTTGTCCCTGTTCCTCCCCTACCGAAGAATTCATCTTCTCCATTGCCGGCATGCCAAAATCGACATGGATCTCCCCCTTTCATCCATTAGATTAGCTAGTTAGGTTTAGTTAGCATCGTAGGTTAGCTTTCCCTCTCTCTATTCTCATTTCAAACCCCAACTCGACACGCTCACCTCCGTCTTCCCCATCTCTGACCACTCCTCCAGTGAGTCCATCTTACCTCCACAAACCACCAATCAACTTGCCAACCACCTCACGACCTTCGCCACATCACACCCTACCAAACCCCTCTCCCTATTTGCCTTCCCATCCACCCAAACCTGCTGTCGACCAACCCACCTTTCCGTGGCCATTCCCAACTCTGACTTACCACCACACACCCTAATCCACCATAGGACCATCGCCATTACATTCGTCGTGCCTTGGCGAAGCTCCTGAGCTATTCTAATGTGGCTACAAGGTCATATTCTTCTTTACAGATATCTTGACCGGAGCTCCTCCACTTCCGCCATCACTGCCCTTGTTCTTCAAGATCTGGGCATCGCCAGCCCTAGGTGAAGTCTTAGGCGCTGTGGCTTTGCTCGAGGAACGCTCTCAGGACTCCAACTGGGGGAGATACCCCTAGCAGCAGGTGCAATCATACGGAGAGGCATCAACACAGCACACGTGAAGAAAGGATGGAACTTTATTCCCACCTCAGAAGCTGACAGCCACGAAGAGATGCATAAATTATTTTTTTCCTATAGGCTTACCTTCTCAGCAAGCATAGGGGGTGAGGTCCCCGCATGCGCCTCATGCACCTCGCCAGTGACACTGCTCACACGAGTCTGGTGATCTGATTACCCATCTAAACCTAAGCACTCCTCGCTCACCACCCACGCCAATGAGTCTGGTCCTAGGTGCCCGTGTGCCCGATAACCCGATTACCCTGACCGTGGCCCTGGGAGGGCGAAACCTACGAGGAAGAAAGAAAGAAAGAGAAAGCAAGCCAGGGGAGGGTTTTTCCTTGCACGACACTTAGTTGCTAAAGGGATGGCCGCCCTATGTGCGTGAAGAATGAAGAAGAGAAGAGGTTGAAGAGAAGCAAGAAGAGAAGAAAGAAGAAGAGAAGCGACAAGGCATAGTTAAGGAAGAAGAAGAAGGGCTGAGAAGAGGAAACACTTAAGCCATCTGATTATCAAATTAGACGTCCAAGGCACTGTTCATTTATTTAATTACTTAAGTGGCCCTGGATATTGTTGGTTTATTTGGCATTCCTGCTAAACCATTATATGTTTACCTAGATTAAATAAGTGGTGATCTAAATCACCACTATTTTTATTCTAGATTTCTTTTTGATATGCCAAACTCTTATTAGACTTATATTCTACATTGACGATCAATTTTGAGTAATTAATATTCATTGCTTAGCATTATTTGGCTCATTTTCTTATGCACATTTACATTATTGAGATTAGTGATTGAATTCCATCTTGCTCCTTGTGTTCAACCTCGGACTTCATTTATAATATTCGAGTAATAAACTCTATTTGTTTTTCTTGCTTATTCAATCTATACTACAATGTGATGATTTTTAAATCCAATTTAGAGTGATTAACATTTTTGCGCCATTGCTGGGGAGCAACGTGCAATTCACTACTATTCTCTACATTATTTGATTTTATTTGAGCACTAACTTACCTTATTGCTTTCTTGTGATTTTACGAGGTACTTCACGAGGAGATCTTCCGCACAAATCAACCACTCCAAGGCAGGTACCTTCTCTATTCATCCCGAATCAACCTCTAATCTTGGGAAGACAAAAGAAAGGAACAATCAATTAGGAATCACCTACCTTAATTTTCATAGTAATCATCATTTAAAAGGCAAGTTTCCTGATTTACGGAAAATTTTCAAATCTGATTAAAGTTTATAGCGATTCTGTTTAGAATTCCCTACCCCAAATTTTCTATGACTATTAGGGACCACGATTAAATTCTAAATCACTTTGGGCTAACACATTTCTTGCTTGAAAACCAAGGAAAACATTTTAAAATCAATTTGACTTGGAGATAGAGCCGATTAAGGTTTCTTCATTAAGGTTTTGAAGTGCTAGTTCACACTTTCCTGCATAAAAAAAATAAACCCACCCATATTTGTGTGCTACCCAAGCCCTTGGTTGAAAAGATGTAATCAGAAAAACCCTAAAATCAAGCTCTAATCTCACTTGAAACCTAAAATCCTTGGACCTAATAACCTGGCAGTCAAATCAAGGTGATTTTTAGGTCTTGTCTTAGATCTCATTTTGCCATCTTTAGGGTAGGTCAGGTGAAGTTGGTCTACATTGTAGGCCAACCAACCTCCAAATTAGGTCACAAGTTGGATTAACTTCTAATCAAGTGAAACTCAAGGCACAAATTAGGACATAAAACTGGTAGACTTAAGGTCTTAAGTTCGTACATTCCAGTTCACCTAGATACTCAGTGACAAGGAAGGTTGGGTGGGGGAAACCCTGTAACTCATGGGGATGCTCTACCGTGTAGGGGTCTTTGCAGGGCTCTCCCTTCCTAGTTTCCCAAGTATTTCCTAGGTGTGCGAATTTCTGATTCAGAGGTATCATCCGCCTCAAAATTGCCTTAGTCATCCAAAAATCTTTTGGGTGCCTTGATTATGTCAAATCTCACATCCAGTCCCTCATCCCTTCTATTATAGCACACACACAGATTTTCTTGGGAATCTCTTTCAGATCTCATCAATTTCAATCTAATCTTGAAATTTGATTCTACATCTTGATTCCACCATTTTTTTGATTCAAAATGCAACCCAACATGTTAGTAGACTCGTTTGAGGATATACAGGTTAATGTGTCAAACACAACAACATTCATTTTAGAACAAGCATAGCTAATTTTGACACAACTAGAAAATAAGGAAACTTGGGATGTTCTCATGCCAAAATACCAGGAAATTGAGTGATGGCATAATGGTAAGTATATCTTGTGTAGATTTGAGCCATCACTATGGAAAGTACACTGAGATGACCTGGAAAAAAGAGACAAGGTAATGTAGATGCTGAAACGTGTTATCGATCATAGGCATCGGTACACCCTTGTGACATCTTGGATTAACCAGCTCAATCTCCCAAATCCTAGATTTGATGATCATAGTGGTTATGAACCCCGAACCCAAATGAATTCAGATTCAAAATATATACAAATTGATACACCTGATCTTGAGAAGCGTTAGGAGGATCCAATTGTAGGAGATCATGATTTCGAGCCAGTCCTAGAGATACAAAACCCTGGTTCACCAAGCTTAGATTTCTCAAACTTTTATAGATTGACTTAGAACCTCTCGAGGGTGTAAATTCCGCACCTTATTTTGCTAAGGTGACTCTTAGGAGCAATTCTGACATCCCTGTAGAACCCAATCTAGATCCTAGTAATCCAACCCACACCCTTAACCTAGAATCTGGATGTAAGCCTTATTGGGATGATTACAAGTCCCCATGTGATGAAAATCAAATTTTGAATCTGGATTATAATTCTAGGCCTTTATTTGATGAATGCACCTCTCCAACCTCCTCAGAGATGCAGATTGATTTTTTGAAAGACATGCCAATTCACGATATAAAAATTGATGAGTTGGAAGAGTTAGAAATCAATTGGGTCTTCCCTACAAGCCAAGAACCCAAACCCATGCAGAATAGGGACACCTTTGTGAGCTAGAAATCTGAAACTAGGTTAGACCCAAGTCAGGTTGCTAATTCTACATCTCTTGATTTATTTTATGGTGGAATCACTGATCCCGAATCAGATTCAGAACATGATTCTCGCAAGTTCTTCGACAGTTTCAAATCTTACTCTAATTTTGGAGAACTGTTGTTTCCTGATGACTACAAACCAATTTATGACCTCAGCAACTACGACCCATCTTTTGATTCTGACACTAAGGTCAATGATTTCAAAGAAAACACCTCTTCTACACATACAGCGCCTTCCCAAACCCATTTTCAACCTCGACCCGCAATCGAACTCAATTTCTACTCTAATTCTCCTCTCAATGATCAAATTGCACATGATTTTCCTCCACGTCTTTATCAGATTTCAGACATCGATCGGACTATAAATCATGCCCCATCCTTCTCTGATCACTCTCGTAGGGTTCCTACATCCTCCACTGATTCTTTTTCATTTGAGGACACCTACTCTAATCAGGCTGATTTGATTCAGCCAAACCCTAGCTTTTCACTTCCACAACCTTTGAGTCACCAAGCATATGGCGGGTTTTGCATCTATTGATCCACATCTACCAACCCGCCAGATTGATTAGGTTTGGGCTGCATCATCAGCATGCTGATCTGAACAAGCACCTGGTTGGAGCAACCAGGCTTTTGATCAAGGTGCTTATTTTACAAAACTCAGTTGATTTGACCACTCCATAACATTTTCCGCTCAATTGATGGTGTTGAATTTAGCGCTTAACGGAAAGCAACACGTCATTCCAAAAACTCGAGATCCTTCTGATTATCTTTTTTGTACTTCACGTCTATTACACTCTGAGTTCAATTTTAGAATAGTTGATCCCACCTCTGGTACTCGTACCATGCTTGAAATCGTTCACAACAGTCATACTGACCCATTCGCCCACCCAATTATCCTATTCTAATTCCCGAACCCAAAACTATTTCACACCCTCCGTTTATAACGAGGACATTGCAAAACTTAGGCATGGGGGGTGGTAAAGTGCAAACATACAAAAATTCACAGTTCTGAAGGGTTCTCACAAAAAAATACATGTTCTGAAAAACCAAAAAATAAAAAATTGAAAAAAGAACCAAAAAAATGAAGAAGGGAGGAAACTTTGAAAGAATTAGTTGCATATCATTCTTGAGAAGGAAAAGAGAGGAGGTGATATAAATATCAATAAGGAGCAACAATTTGAAATAAAAAAAATAGTCATTAGTAAAAGATTAAGGAATCTACATAGTTCTAAACCAAATCAAAAGAAAGAAATAAAAAGACAAAAAGTGCTAATAGCTAAATGAGATTAGTATGAATGCCAATCTTAGGCCTCTTGGGCTATGATTTTAGGCTTAAAAATTCAAGTATCTATTAAGATTTGGATAGTCCTCAAGGCTTAAAAATTCAAGCTTAAATATTAGGTCTAAGGCTTACAGATTATTCGACTTGATTAACTGACCCTTGGTCTGCGGGACTCGGTAACCTAGGTACCCTAACCAACACACAGTCTGGTTTAATGCACTTAATTATCAAAATCACATAAAAGCGCTAATTCTGTTATGAAAAGCTACCTAGATTAGGAGCGGCTGAGCAACACAAGTTGATTTGGAAGAGTTCCTGGGGCAGAGAGGTGGGAAATTCCCCTCAAAGATGCGCAATAGCATACCGTTCCATAGTGCTTGTCTCCTAGGATATCTAAATATCCTACCGGGGCATGTAAGCACCTTGTGATGGTTCAAGTGCCATGGTCGGGATTACCCCAAAATGATGATTGCCAGGGCCAGAATTTAGCTACAGAATGCCATGGGCGACACTATCCCGAAGTGTCGAAAGCTAGGGTTCTGGCGGTTGCCATGGGCGGTGCAATCTTGAAGCATTGATTGCTAGGCACCCTGCAAGGATTGATGGTGGGAGCTAGGAATTCGATACAGACTATGTTGTAAAGCCAATCCGAAGCTAAAAATAAAGAAAGAAAAGCGAGAGAAAACTCTCCAAAAATAAAAAAATCTTCTGTCTTTCTCTTACAAAAATGCACTACAAACTGAACTTGGGCTAAACATGTTACAAGCATGGGTGCTTTAAGCGTGGATTTCAATGAACCTTAAGTTAGTTCCTGTGGGCCATAGAAACCTTCGTGGTAGACTGAGGCTAGAGCTAGTCAGGTCCGGATCTTGGTTGGTACTTGAGTACCTCTAGGCCTATTATTGGCATTCCGACCGAATCTACAAAAAGCACACAACAAGAATCTGAGCATAAAAAGGCATGGTCTAGAATTTAAGTTAATTCCATGAGATTTTTCTAAGGGACTAGCAAAAGTTATGCATGAGGGTATGATGGGAACACCATCATGAGCCATAACTAGATAAATATGATTTGATTAAGTCATTAAATGCTCCTACATAGTTGCTAAAGAGATGTAATTCACTGCATAATCATTCTGACAGAAAGACAAGAAAATAGGGTTAAAACTATAATTTTACCATCTTATCTTGTATATAGAATAACCACGGGTTTTCTCAATGGGTAGATAATGGTCAAATGGTATTAAAAGTCTAACAAGTGGGTTAAAACAGATAGAAAAGGGTTTTCACATGTTTTGGGAATTAAATGACATCTGAAACCCTAAAAATAGACCTACTTAATTAACTGAGGTTTTGTTCAGGATAAAATTCATAGAAAAATATTCTCTAGGGTTTGGTACCTTCAATTTGACCATCAGAACCTATCTTGACCCAAAATAGAGTCCTAGACAGACATTTGCCTTAATTTGGCTTCTTGCATAAATTACCTAGTCAAATGAGGTCAAAACCTAAATCTAACTTCACCATTGGGTTCCTTGCATCCAAATTATTTTTATACCAAAATTTGGGTCCAATCTGAGATCATCCTGACCTAATTTGCAATTCGGTCCTATCTATTTCTTCTCTCACATACATGCCCTTGACTTTTGAATATCTTTAAAAAAAACCCCAACTTCTTTGTCTTCTTCACAAAAAGGTCCCTGCTACCATGAATCTTATTTCTACAACATTGGCAACCTTTGATTGAAGAGAACTCCTTCTTTGATCAATCAATCCCTTCCAAAATTGAAAGGGAGATTCCTTGAGGAGTCCTCTTTCCATTGAATCTATCCATAGGCCCCAAAACCTACCCAATCTCTCTTAAGAATGCATGAGAGATTAGGGTATCCTAGAGAATTCCTATTCCAATGACATTTCCTAGCTTGGAAGCTTTGCTTCCCAAGCTCAAAGCATCCCCTAGAGGCCTATAAAAGACCCTCAGGTCAGGGCAAACTTCTGAGACTTGATTTCAGCCATGAAATCCTCATATTCCTCCTTCCTCTTCCTGTCGCGAAGCTTCACAAGCTCCAGCAACTCTTCCTGACTTCCTTCGCCATCTGTCCACAATACCAATGGCCGGATTCCATTCCTCTCTCTCATCCGCTCTTGGCCATACCAGTAGGAGCCCTTCTATCTCCGTCGTCGTCACCGTTCCTCCTCAACCAGAGAGTTCTTCTCCATCTCTGATGTGCCAAAATCGGTGCAGATCTCCCCCCTTTTGTCCATTAGAGTAGCTAGTTAGGTTTAGTTAGCGTCGTAGGTTAGTTTTCTCTCTCTATCCTCATTTCAAACCCCGACTCGACACGCTCACCTTTGTCTTCCCTGTCTCCGACCACTCCTCTGGCGAGTCCATCTCACCTCCGCAAACCACCAATCAACTAGGCAACCACCTCACGACCTTCGCCGCATCATGGCCTACTAGACCCCTCTCCCTATTTGCCTTCCCATCCACCCAAACCCACTGTCGACCAACCCACCTTTCCGTGGCCATTCTCGACTCTGACCGACCGCCACACACCTTAATCCACCATAGGACCACCACCATTACATTCACCGTGACTTGGCGAAGCTCCTGAGCTTTTCTAATGTGGCTACAAGGCTGTATTCTTCTTTGCAGGTATCCTCGTCGGAGCTTCGCCACACCTGCCATCGCTGTCCTTGTTCAAGATCCAAGCATCACAAGCCCCAAGTGAAGTCCCAGGCGCTATGGCTTTGCTCAAGGAACGCTCTCAGGACTCCAAATGGGGGAGATACCCCTAGCAGCAAGTGCAATCATATGAAGAGGCATCAGCGTAGTGCATGCGAAGAAAGGGTGGGACCTTAGTCCCACCTTGGAAGCTGATAGCCATGAAGAGGCGCATAAATTATTTTTGTCCTATAAGCTTATTGCCAAATCAAGCATAGGGGGTGAGGTCCTCCCACGTGCCTCACGCACCTCGCCCGTGGCACTGCTCACACAGGTCTGGTGATCCGATTACCCACCTAAACCTAAGCACTCCTGGCTCACCACCCACGCCAGTGAGACTAGTCCCGGGTGCGCATGTGCCCGATAACCTGATTACCTTAACCATGGCCCTAGGAGGGCGAAACCTAAGAGGAAGAGAGAACGAAAGAGAGAGCGGGACAGGGGAGGGTTTTGCCCTGTATGACACTTAGTCGCTGAAGGGATGGCCGCCCTCTATGTGTGAAGAAAGAAGAAGAGGAGACGAGGCTAAAGACAGGCAAGAAGAGAGGAAAGAAGAAGAAAAGAGAGAAGGCATAGCTGAAGAAGAAGAAGGGCTGAGAAGAAGAGGAAGCACTTAAGCCATCTGATTATCAAATCTGACGTCCAAGGCATTGTTCATTTATTTAATTACTTAAGTGGTCCTGGATATTGTTAGTTTATTTGGCATTTTTGCTTAACCATTATATGTTTATCTAGATTAAATAATTGGTGATCTAAGTCACCACTATTTTTATTCTAGATTTCTTTTTGATATGCCAAACTCTTGTTAGACTTATATTCTACATTGATCAATTTTGAGTAATTAATATTCATTGCTTAGCATTATTTCGCTCATTTTCTTGTGCTCATCTACATTATTGAGATTAGTGATTGAATTCCTATTTGCTCCCTATGTTTAACCTCAGACTTCATTTCTGATATTCGAGTAATAAATTCTATTTATTTTTCATGCTGATTCAATCTATACTACAACGTGATGATTTTTAAACCTGATTCAGTGCAAGTAACACATAGGGAGGAGCGAGATCGTCTCCACATGGTATGGGAGAAGGGGGCATCATCCTCTTCAATTGAGGTACAAGAGATGAGGAAGGAGATTGTGGCATTATGCTGCCTTCACAAAGAGGAGTAGCAGATCGATGAGCTGACCACGAAGGCTAGGGACAATGCAACGCAATTCAAAGAGTCGACAGAGCAGTTGCAGCAATTAACTCAGACCATCAAGGAGCTCCTGATGGTACTTCAGTAGGGAGGTATCGATCACCCAGCCTTTCACCTGTATAGAGATCGCCATGACGACGACGATTTAGGTGGTGGTGCTAGAGGCATTGGTATCGTAGCATGATTGTTGTATTTTTATATGCACTACCATTTGTACATGTACTTTGTATACATTATTATATATATGATACTTTTATTCTCATTTGTAGTGTTTTAAATGAATGTAAATATTTTAAGTTATGTGATTATATTTTTGTTGGATTTTTAGTTCTTTACAAGTCTTATAGGTCTTCCATATAGTTAAAACCTCTAGGAAAAAAATCCTACTATTTTCGGTCATTTTACAATGGTCAAGAATAGTCAGTCTATGACTGAAATTGCAACACAGTCTCAACTATTTAACAACAAACGAAAATACGAGTATTCTTGATCGTTATAAACAAATGGTCTAGAATATCCATATTCTCATCCATTTTATAACAGTCGAGAATATTAATATTCTTGATGGTTTTTTTAGAACAATCAAGAATATCACCTTACTCGATTGTCTAAATGTCGGTCGATGTAAGTGTTTATGTCAAAAGTGCATTTATAATGGTCAAGAAAAATTTTTATCGACCGTTGAAAACAGATAATAGAAACAACGACACATCGAATGAGGGTCCGCCTTTTTCTCAACGGTAACATTCTAGAATGGTTGAGAAATCACAATAGTGACAATAAATTCCTTGACCCTTTTTCTCGACCGTTCTTTTCACATTGCTGACCATTTTTAATGGTCAGCAATAGTGAATATTCTTGTAGTGCCTTTTTGGCTACGACCAAGGTTAACATCAACTGCGACATAGGATGTATGGAAATTGCCTTTGGAGATAAGAAGATGCAATTGGATATCTTCAAGGCAACTAAGTCTTTTGATTGCATTTAGGTCGTGGAATGTGATCCTGTTGAAACCCTGGTTGAAGAATTCTTGATAGGAAGCTCCTTAGAGGACCATCTAACTTATCCAACTTTAGACCACCCTGACCCATCCCAATCTCTAGAGGTTGCAAATCTGTGCTAAGCTGATTATCATCGGCAGCCTCTAGTTGAGGAGAATGATGTCACTCAACTCCCTCCCTTCCCTTACCCGTCCAACATTGTTCCACCTACACCTGAACTCAAACCTTTTCCCGACAACCTCAAGTATGTCTTCCTAGGACCTGATAATATCTTCCCTGTGATTATCAATGCACACCTAACCAAGGACCAAGAGCTTAGGTTGACTGCAACTCTTTTTGAACATCGGGTAGCAATTAGGTAGACAATTTTTTACCTAAGAGGAATTAACCCTAGCTATTGTACACACAAGATCTATTTGGAAGATGGGGCTTGACCTTCTTGCCAGATGTAAAGGCAGCTGAACCCGAACATGCAAGAGGTCATTAAAAAAGAGATAATTAAATGGATCAATGCGGTAATTATTTATTCGATTTTTGATAGCCCCTGGGTGATCCCTACTCAAGTGGTACCAAAGAAGGCCAGGCACTCCATTGCCATAAATGACCAAGGCGAATCCATCCCCACCCGCACCACCACCTCATGGTGCGTGTGTATTGACTATAGGAAGATGAATGAAGCTACTAAGAAGGATCATTTCCCCCTACCATTCATTGACTAGATTCTCGAATGATTGGCAGGGTAGAAATATTTTTGCTTCCTGGATGGATATCCAGGATATAACCAGGTTGCTATTGCACCCAAAGATCAAGAGAAAACCATGTTCACTTACCCATATGGCACATTTGCATTCTGCCATATGCCATTTAGGTTATGCAATGCACCTGCTACCTTTCAACATTGCTTGTTAGCCATCCTTTTGGAGATGGTGGGTGATTACGCAGCAATCATAGGTCTTAATTGACCTAACTTAAGCTAAGACTTAGCATAAGCTAGGGTTATTCATGCATGCATACACATTATCTGCATCTTTACTGCTTTCCTTTAGCTATGCATAAAATAATGTTATAATGTGCTGATTAAGTGTATTATGTCGATTACAGGCAATAAGCAGATCTGGAGCTGGATCTGGAGCAGGATCTAAAGCTAGATCTGAAATAACGGGAGTTGTGGCAGAGCTGGAGCAGAAGGCCTAGTTTAGATGTAGGAATAATAATGTAAGGGGTTTAAAGGTTTTCTATTCTATTAAGTAGAAATAAAGCAGTAAAATGTGAAGAGCTTAGGTCCATCCTAGCCCTAGGATAGCCTAGAGACTTCCCTAAGCCTTAGCCACCCTTAGATTAGGTCACAACACCCTAGGAAGCCCTAAAACCCTAGTTCCAACCATTCTCTGGACGTCCAGATAAGTTTTAAGATGTCCAGGACCCTTAGCCAACTCCCACACACTTCAAACCCACTTTTGCAGTGTTATTGGATGTCCAGATACTTTGTCAGACGTCCAATTTCTACAGAATACCCAAAACAGAACTCGAAATCCTTCCTGACTCTGATTGGACGTCCAGAAAACAAGTCTAGACTTCTGATTTTTGAGTATAAGATGTCTGATTCTATAATTAGACGTCTGATACTGCTCTCCAATTCTTGTTTTGAGATTTTAGCCTTGATCTTGGATCTCTAGGTCCCTAAACCCAATTCCAGCCCCATAGGAACCTAAATTAAGGTGCCCTAACCCTAGTACATCACCTCTAGACCTCCCTAAGGACCTAATTAGGTCCTCACTAAACCTAATTGAATGGATCTTAGTCAATTCCATCAGCCTATTCAATTGAACTCATTGAGTCCAATTGAGCCCTGATCTCAGCACACACTGTCCAATTGGACTCAGTGAGAGTCCAATTGACCTAGACCTGACTTAATTGAGTTGTTTTACTCTCAATTAAGTTTCCACACACCCAATTAAACTTGTATTAAGTTTAATTGCACTTTACCTTAGTGAATTAGGGTTTATAACCCTAATTTGAGACCTACCTTGACCTAAACCCACTAGAACCCAACCTAATCAACCTAGCCACCTAAGTTTTGACCCACACACACCCACATACACCCACACACACCATCCACACGAAAATATCTAGCCTAGAGTTCTCTAGAACTCTCCATCATGTGTGGTTGCCTTGGTTGCCAAAAATAGCAACCAAGAGCCATTCAATTTTTAGATCAACATTTGGTGGATCTAAAAACCACCATCCACCCTCTCTCTCTCACTCTCCCATGAGCTCCCACCATATGCCTCTCTAGAGAATTCCATAATTCTCTAGAGAGCTTCTATTGGGTCTATAAAAAGACCCCATGGGTGGCCATTGGCACCCATTCACTCCCTTGGCATTTACTCTCCATTGGTGCCATTCACGCCACCTCCACTTAGCCACTCACTCCATCTTCATGAGCTCACTACCACCACCATGGAGGACACCATGCCGGGATGCTAGATCAACCCTACCTCTCTCCAAGGGTCGGCCTAAGCTACAATGGCCGCCCCTCATTCTCTTCTCAACCACTCCAAGGCCATCGGGGACCACCCCTAAATGCCCTCTACTCTTTTAGCTCTAGGTCATGCTTTTCATAAGTTTTACTACTTTCATTTACTGCTTAGTAGAGTAGTTTCTCTTCTCCCCTAATGATGCATGCGAAATCCCCCCGTCGATTCTTGTATGCAATTGTTTTCTGGTAGCTAGGTTTAATTTAAAGCATTCCTGTATAAGCTTTCCTCTAGATTTCATGTACAAACAACTCTCCCCCAATGAATGAATGAAAAATGCATTTATATATATATCTCTCTTTATGTGTTTGAAATCACCATGAGCTGAATGATTATTTTATTTGCGTGATTTAAGTGCCTGTTCTTTAACCGCCTATATATTGCGCACCAGAATACTAAGTAGAGCAGCTTTAAGATCGATTTCAAAAATAGAAACACGCCTCCTAGAGACAAACGACCGAGACTCAAGTCTCGTTATTTTTCAAAATAATATCTTTGTTGATCGTGTTTCGCAACTATACTACGACTCTTTTACCAAAAATGCGAGCTACGATTTCTCCCAACAGTGGGTGAATACTTAGAGGTCTTTATGGATGCTTTCTCCATTTTTGGAGACTCATTCGACCATTGTTTTAAGCTAGGAAAAGAATCATTTTATGGTTCAAGAAGAGATTGTCCTCGGTCACATCATCTCTCATAGGGTCACAGAAGTCGATCAAGCTAAACTTGACTTAATTTCCAAACTCCCACCTCCTAGCTCGGTGAAACAAATTAGATCTTTCCTAGGACATGTTCACTTCTATAGAAGGTTCATAAAAGACTTCTCTAAGATATCGAAGCCCTTGACTGACTTCTAGCCAATGATGTGCACTTTGACATGACACCTGATTGCATCAAATCCTACACTACTCTAATGGATATAGTCTCACCTGCACCTATTTTACAACCCCTGAATTGGTCCTAAGACTTTGAAATAATGTGTGATGCATCAGACTTTGCTATTGGTGCAGTCCTAGGACAAAGACAAGAGAAGATCACCATCACAGGGCAAAACCTTAGATGAGGCTCAACGGAATTACACCATCACAGAAAAGGAGTTGCTCACCATAGTTTTTGGATTGGAAAAGTTCATATCATACCTGCTGGGATCCCATGTCATCATCTATATTGACCACTCGGCTATCCAACACTTGTTAGCCAAAAAGGGTGCGAAACCCATGCAGATCCAATGGATCCAGCTCCTAGAGGAATTTGACGTGGAAATATGTGACAAGGCCAGATCCAGGAATGTTGTTGCCGGCCACCTATCCAGACTTCACTTGGAGCATATTGGACCTTCACTACCCTAAACTGATACATTTCCTAATGAGAAAATTATGGTTGTTTAAGGAAATTAGAGTCTCCCATGGTATGTAGACTTGGTTAATTACCTAGTGGTAGGGCAAATTCCACACTGTTGGCCTAAACAAAAATAGGACAAGTTCTTAGCTGAGGCCAAACATTATTTCTGGGATGATCCCATGTTGTTTATACTTTGTGCTGATTAAACCATTAGATGTATCCTCGAAGAGGAGGTTCAAAGTGCGCTGTCCTTCTGTCATGACCAAGTGATTTGGTAGATCTTATCGCGGAAAGGGTTGGATTTTGGAAAACCCATTGTCGTAGTTTGATTCGCTAGAAAATTTGTTGATCAGATAAAATTTATAATCAAAACTTGAAAAGTGAGTCCTGGGTCAAACACGGGGAGGTGAATGTTTGGTCTTGAAAATCCACGTTTCACTTTTATTTCTTTTTGTTATTGTTATCTTTTCTAATTTTTTTGGTATTTTTAGCAAGCAAGAGATTAGGTCGATGAATTCTTATCTAACTAATCTACTTGCGAAAGATAAGAGAGAGAGAGAGAAATAATCACATATATCTCAACAAGTGTTTCTACAATTATGAAAGCAGGAAAAACTACACTAGAAAGCAGTAAAGATAGATGGAGATGAGAAGAATCCCCCTCAACGGTCGCTTGGAGGATGACTTGCTCTGACGGCACCCGAATGAAGGTGGTGAGGAGCAGAATGAAGGAGAATGGCGACGGAGGAAGGAGGACAGGACAGGATGCTGTCATGGCGGTGATCTACTTCCCGAAGTAGGTGAGAAGACGGCCACAGGATGCTCCATGAATGGGGATGAGAGGAGGGAAAAATATTTGGTTTTCTACTCTAAAGGAGCATCTCTGGCTTGGGACAAGCTCTCTCTAAAGCCTTTAAGGTGGTGAAGGGAAAAAAGGAAGAGATGAAGAAAAATGTGAGGGGTAGGGGTCCTTTTATAGTGGAGGAAAGAATCAAATTTGTATTACAGGACATTTAGTGATAGTCATAAACATCGCTGAAGATTTGCCGTAAACTACACTGAAGATCCCACTCACTTGCCCTGACAAGATAGCTTTTCTCACGTGTGTTTTGAAAATAGAGATCTCATCGTAGTATAGTGCACAGAAACGCTTGTCAAAAATAATTTATAAAGATAATGAGACTTGAGTCCCAGTCGTTCGTCTCTGGGAGGTGTTTATGGAAATGCAGATTTGAAATCGATCTCTTGCTCTACTTATTCAAAATCGCATGTCGATTTATGCTAAGTTCGTATTTATGCACGACATGCTTAGTTGCCAGAATATCAAAAATTAAAACATGCAACTTCAATCACACAAAAATATTGCAACAAGGCTCATCGTGATTTTCACAAATAGATATATATATAGAAAAATATTTTCATTGATTCATGATGGTGTTTGCAACATAAAGCTCATGGAAAGCTTGTAGAGGAATGCTTGAAAACATAAATCTAGCTAGCAGAAAATGATTGCATACATGAATCTAAGGGGGGATTATGCATGCATCATTGGGGGAGAATTTAGAACTACACTATTAAGCAGTAAATAAAGCAGTAAAACTATGAACAACTATAATCTAATCTATCAGAACTAAGGGCATTCAGAGGTGGGCTCCGATGGCCTTTGACTTGGTTGATAGGAGAAGGAGGGGTAGCCAATGGTGCTTAGGCTGGCCCTTGGAGAGAAGTTGAGGAGGTGATCCAACATCTTGGCATGGAGATGGTGGTGGCCATGGTGAAGCTACTCGTGAAGGTGGAGTGGAGATGGAATGAAGCTAAGCTAAAATGGAGCCAAGAGTGGATGGGTCCAAAGTGCCACCCCTTAGATCTTTTTATAGACCTAAGGGAGACATTCTAGAGAAGTGTGGAACTCTCTAGAGAGAGCTCCAAGTGTGGCCGTCCATGGAGAGAGAGAGGGTGGTTCTTAGATCCACCAAAAGTGGATCTAAGAGAAGACTCATCCTTGGTTGCTATTTTTGGCAACCAAGGTGGTGTCACCTTTGGAAGGTCCTAGAATACTCTAGGTGGTGTGGGAGTGCATGAATGGGTGTGTGTGTGGTTGTGCCCTAAGTGGTTAGGTGGGTTAGGATAGGTTCTAATGGGTTTAGGTCAAGGTTAGGTCTCAAATTAGGGTTGCAAACCCTAATTCACTAAGGCAAAGTGCAATTAAACTTAATACAAGTTTAATTGGGTGTGTGGAAACCCAATTGAGAGTAAAATAACAAAATTAAGTCTGGTCTAGGTCAATTGGACTCTCACTGAGTCCAATTGGACAGTGTGTGCTGAGATCAGGGCTCAATTGGACTCAATGAGTCCAATTGAATAGGCTAATGAAATTAACTATGATCCAAGTCAATTAGGTTTAGTGAGGACCTAATTAGGTCCTTAGGGAGGTCTATAAGTGATGTATTAGGGTTAGGGCATGTTAATTTAGGTTCCAAGGGGGTTGGAATTGGGTTTTGGGAGCTAGGGATCCAAGATCAAGGCTTGAATCTCAAAACAGGGTCTGGAGAGCAGTTCTGGACGTCTAATAATAGTGTTAGATGTCTTATAGTGAAAAATTAGAAGTCCAGACTTGTCTGGACATCCAATCAGAGTCAGGAGGGATTCTAGGTTCTATCTTGGGTATTCTACAGAAATTGGATGTCTGAGCAAGTGTTTGGATGTCCAATAACATTGCAGAAGTGGGTTTAAGGTGTGCAGGAGTTGGCTAAGGGTTCTGGACATCTTATAACTCATCTGGACGTCTAGATAGAGGCTAGAGTTAGGGTTTTAAGGTTTCCTAGGGTGCGGTGAGCTAATCTAAGGGTGGCTAAGGCTTGGGGAGGCTTCTAGGTTGTCCTAGGGCTATGATGGATCTAAGTTCTTTGCAATTTATTGCTTTATTCCTACTTAATAGAATAGCATACCTTAACTCTCTTATATTATTATCTACTACTTCTAATCTTGGTCTTCCACTCCAGCTCTGCTACAACACCAGTTATTCTTTATTCTTCAGATCCAACTTTAGATCCAGCTTCAGATCTATCTTTTGATCAGCTTATTACTTGCAATTGACATAATGCACCTAATCAGTACATTATAGCATTATTTTATGCATGCTAAAAGAAAGCAGTAAAGGTGTTAGTAATGCATATGCATGAATGAATTACCCTAACTTATGCTAAGTCCTAGCCTAATTTAGGTTAATTAAGACCTATGATTGTTGCGGAATCATACCCCCATGCCTAAATCTTACTAGTCCCTAGCAAATGCGAGACTAAATTATTCACAGAAGGGTCCCTAAGGGATTGATTATTTTATCAAGTGTATGCCTAGAGATTTTTCTCCTTTTTGTTTTCATCCTATGCTCTAGAAATCTAGACAATCATGAAAGTGTAGCTATGTAGCTTTTGCAACGGATTGGAGTGAAAAACTAATTCACCTCTAAAGCCTGTACTTGACCCCTAGTAAAAATTCTAGCAGGATAGGCGGATTTCTTCCCTCGGGGTATTCAAGATATTCTTTGAACTCCACCTCGGCTTTAAGCTTGGGTAGAGGATGTCTGAGGGATATGGGTGTTTATTTGGTGGTTCACTCTCACTTGGTGATACATAGAAATTAGTACTTCAGAATCTAGATTCTCGGATTATCAAGTAACTCAACTCAAAGAAAGATGAGAAAAACTATGCTTTCTTTTGGTTTCTTTGTATTCATTCTCTCTTACTCTCTTTGTTTTGTTCTTTCCTAGAGCTTACAATCTCAGCAGATTCTCATGTATGATCCGTATTTGGTGGTCTCACATGGTATTAACACTTTAATTGTGTTCCATAACCCTAACACTAAGTTGAAATTCCTCAGCTAGTATTCGGGTCGTCAGAAATACAAAATGATAGGTTAAGGCCATATTTGGTGGTATTGCCATAATGCAACTGAAATAAATATTAAATATTCACACACTCTTTTTCTTTTCTTTTCTTTTTTTCTTCTTTTTCTAATTTTTTTCTTTTTCAATTTTCTTTTTTTTTATTTTTTTCCTTGTTTTCCTATGTATAGTTTTTTTTTTTCAACACAGCACAAGCTAGCATACATTTATGGACTTTATTGAGGAGGCATTATTAAGGATCAGTAGCGCTCAAGAGACATTGAGTGACTTATTTGGTGGAAGTGCCTACTCACGGCACTGGGAGAGACGGATAGGACGATGTACTTCTAACCTTGACATCAATACCCTCCTTCAGCCGAGGATTCTGTAAAGAATGGTCATAACCATCCACCTTAACCCTAGTTTTATGAAAACTCACTCTCTACGTATTTGCCTTATTTGGTGGCTCTCAAAATTTCGCACAAAATGTATACTCAGGAATTGAGAATGAAAACTATGCCTTATCTCTAACTATCATCACCTAATTATCTAGGATTCCGGATTCATTGCACTAATCTTAGAGCATCAGTACACTCTACTCTCATCTCACACTATTTGGTGATTTTTGGAAGAAAATCTGCCTAGCTCCCAAAACAATGTCCAAGGGTTCAGGAAAGGAAGCACTGCTTCTTCTCAACAGACTAAAGACATTTATCAACCTTCACCATGAATCCATTGCAAATTCTACGTGCATGTGAAAAATTATAATGGATTCCAGATTACAAGAATCAACTAGTGGATAAAATCCCTAATGCATTCTCTTAATAAAATAATCTTATTCATGGATGCACTATGTATATATGCTATAAACAAGTAACCTCTTATATTCATACTTCATGAAATTTTCCTTTCGGGTTACATTCAGCTTGACCCTAAATTTAGAACAAAAGGGTGAGCAAGTGAGTCGGAAGTGGCTGTTGCAGACGATTTTTAGCTCCAATGCAAGCATTGGAGGTGGAGTTGGTTGTTCCTATATTTAGGATCCTAAAGTATGTTTGACATGCATCTCTAGGGTTTTTCTAAATGTTGGCATAAAATTTTCAGTTTTGTTGTATCTACCCCCCCATGCCCATGTTCTTGCATGTCCTCATGCTTGAATATAAAAGAAAATGAATACAACAAGGAGTAAGTGGGTAGAGATCACCGAATATTGTTCCTAAAATTTTAACGTTCAACACCGGTGATGTGTCCATTTTAATGGACTATTGTTACGCCTAAGTTAACCTTATTTTTACATTTTATGTTTGTTGATAACTACATTAGGTTATAGAATAAGTGCATGCATCATTACTTGAGTTTTTATCTATTCTATCACATTCTATAACATAGTATGTAATTATTTTATGTTTACTGTAGGAATAAATTGCAAGAGACGAGGGGGGTGAATTAAAAGAGGTTCTGGCGAGAGAGAGAGAGGGCTTCTTCTTCTCCCCCTGGCGGGGACCCAACCGTGAAGAGGGTGACATTGCGGGGAGAGCATGCACTATCTGCACCAACTCCCACCGCCTACACACCGTGCCCTTGCACTGCCTTCACTGCGCCAAGCCCTCCATTGCCTATCCAGGCCAGCCTGCCCTCACCGCACTGCCTTCACATCTTCCACCGCTCGCACCCACACAAACCCACCAGCACCCTACAGCCAGCCACACCTGCAAGTAACCCGTGCCCTTGCGCGCCCTCCACCACCTACCTTGCGTGCCCTGCAGGCGTTGCACCCAGACCCACCACCCGCAGACACCATGCAATCACCCTCCTGCCCTTACTGCAGGCATTGCACCAACTCCCACCGTGCACAGCACACCAGTGCCCTCCTGCGGCTAGCAGCCACACACACCACCGCCTCCAAGCGTGCGATGCGCAGCTTTCTAACAACGCTTCTCATCTTCTTTGTCTTCCTCGTTCTTCCACTGCTGTAACGAAGAGAGGAACCCACTACCGCAGCCACGCCCGCGCCCTTGCACGCAGCACACCTCGCACCTCAGGCCACGCCTCAGACCGTGCACCACCTCAACGCACCTGAGCGAGAGCACGTAGCTGCAGGCCATGCAACAGGTTGTGTGCACAAACGTGCTGCAGAACCCAACACCGATGATGCACCTCCACCATCCAGCCACCGCTGTCCACCTCTGGCTGCCACGCCACCTCCGCTACAATGCCTAGCCACCGACGCACCTCCATTGAACTCCAGTCGGCTGATGATCGCCGCTCCACACGCATGCACAAGAGAGAAGGAGATTCCCCTATTTTCCCCTATTAAAAATTACAGGGTATGCCATTGTCAAAGATACTATTGATTTATTTATCTTATTATTATATTATGGTAGAATTGCATGAATGACCCTCAATTCTAATTGAATTGCATGCAGTCACATTACATTCATCTCATGACTCAACTAACATGTATCTTTGTTATGGCGAACAAATTCTGATTTAGTTAAAATTGATGACGCTTTTCTGTATTAAGATATCCATTTTGGTATTTCCATAGTGGTGATTTTGCATGTGCACCTTCAAATTCTTGGTTAATTATCTAAATTGAGAATTTATGTTGGAAATGAGAACACTAATTAGCATGCACATCTATTGAAATTCTTGATTACTTGATGCATCATTACTCCTTTTTGATAGGTTAATTCCTCTCTGTGGAGATGACCTAACTATTCGTGGTTAGATTCTGAAAATTAAAATGTTTTGAAAAGTGATTTTCTACCATGTAATTAAATAAAACGACACATCATTTTAAGTTAAAGTTTTCAACGAAAATGAAGATCGCTCTTTCAAAAGGCGCCATTGCCGGGGAGGAAACACACCTATTAATTTTTTCAAGAATTTTATATTATTTTGATGCTATTTTAAAAGCTTTTCAGAATTATTGACATTGGTTCTCTTTGTGTGCATAAATCGAACAACGAACACGACGAGTGCGCACGGCGGAGACGATCTTTTTGGTGGACCTTGATGCCACCTAGAGTCCAGCAACAGGAACACATGGGCCTTGATCCCACGGACATAGGCTTATAGAGAAACCTGTTTCTGATTTAGTCATTAGATCTTAGTTTAGATTTATTTTAGATAGAAATTAGAATTTAATTTCTATCTTTTGGACCCTTGTAGAGTATTTTTGGGAACATGTTCCCAGTGTTTCTTTATTTCTTATTGATAGCGATTTCACGAGGTTTGTTAAATACGTCGTTGTAACGCGCAAAATCGATCAACTCTTAAATTTATATTCCTAGATAGGGGAGTATCTAGGGTCGTCCAAGGAGGCCAAATGTTTGCAAAATTGATTCTCTTGCTTGGAATACAAATCTCAACTTTCTTTTTGGTAATTTTCAATATATCATTTTTTTTTTGTTTTTTGAATTAAGACAACATGCGAAATGGTGGCAGGAAAGTGATTTACACTTCAAATTTAAAATACTACTTCTAAGTGGCAAGTAGAACCTCTCCCTAAGCTCACTCTAGGCAAGTGGAGGCCTAGAATAATTAGGGAGAGGGAGTGAAGAATGCTAAAAATAAAGCAATTAGAAATGCAAATACAAAATTGCAAAGAAGGCAACTAGATTAATGAAAAAGTGTTTTACAAAAAGGCCTAGTAGAGGAATGCTTCTACTACTAGAAAAATTAAAATAAAGAAATGCAAGCACAAATCCTCTAGATAGATGGTGAAGAAGAGGGCTTCTTGCTCCAAGCTTGGTAGCTCCCAATCTTGAAAAGAATCCTCCAACTCCTTCCTTGCTGTGCTGCGCCAAGGTGATGTCCTCCAAGGCAAGCTCTAAGGGGGCGTGCCCTAAGCTTCTCTGCAAGGGTGGACGTCCACCCTAGGTCCTTCTCCTTTGCCTGGCCATCCTCCTTGAAGTGGAAGAGTCCTCCTCCTTGGCGTGGCCCAAGTTGAAGAGAGTGGGGAGAAGAAGGCACCAAAAGGGCTGGTGATGTGCCCCTTTAATCTCCTTCTCTACTCCTTCTTCTTGGCCGTAGGTATAGGTGGTATAGGTAGCAAAATACACTAATGGAGGATGCTCCAAAATGGTGGTAGGTGGTGGGTTTTTATAGAATAGGAAGGGGGCTAAGGTGACTCTTGGAATGGAGGGCTAAGATGAAGAGATGGAGGTGGTTAAGGATCCAATGGCCAAGGTCGATTGGCGCCACCTTAAGGGACACCTAGGGGGTGGTTATGGGTGTTGACATCCCTTGATATTGGTGCCAAAATGGCTTCTAGAAGGGGGTCTAAGTTGGTGCCAAGAAGGATTCTAGAAGGAGGGGTAGGTGGATGGCTAGGATGGGTTATGTGGGTAGGTGTAGGGTGGATTAAGGGCTGAAAGTTGGTGCCAAAAGAGAGGTGGTTAGGGGTAGTTTTTGGAGCCAAATTTTGGTGTCTTTTGGTGGTGATAATGGGGTGAAGGGATGGCTAGAAGTTGGCGCCAACTTGAGTAGGGTAGCTATCTTAGGTAGGCTTAAGTTGGTGGAGCTAGCTAGGGTTGAATTTGAAGGTGGTGGATGGCCAAGGAGATGGTTGCTAGCTAAGCTAAGCTAAGCTAGCTTAGCTAAAGGGGGAGTAGAGGAGAAGGTGTTGGAGCTAGGGTTTGGAGGGAGGAGCTGAGGAGGAGAAGTCTGGAGCTGAAATTGGAGCTGGCTGCTGCTGAAGAGGCTGGCATGGAGCTACTCTAGCTGGCTTAGCTTGCTAGTTCTTTGCTAGCTGCTAAGCCAAGCTAAAGTAAGCTAGCTTCTACCATAATGAGCTGAGGTGAGCTATGTCTGGTGCTCCCAGGGAGAATCAAGCTGGTTGAGGCAGCTAAGGTAGCTTAGCTCAACTAAGTTGAGCTAAGCTAAATCCCCAGGAGCTGGACTTAAGCTTCCTGAGCTGGGATGAGTTCTTCTTCAGCTAGTTGGAGTTGAGTGGAGCTAGATGTAGCTGGATCTGAGCTGGGGTGAACTCCTATCAACTCAGCTGAGCTAGCTAGAGCTCCCTGTGGACTAGTGGGAGTTGAGATGAGCTAGACTCAGCTGAGTTGAGCTGGATCTGAGCTAACTTGAGCTAGGGTGAGCTAAGATGAACTCTCTTGAGCTACCATTCAGCTGAGATTAGCTGAATGGAGCTGCGATGAGCTAACCCTAGTTCAAGTGAGCTAGGTTCCAGCTGTGGTGAGCTGGATCAAGCTGAATTCCAGCTAGTCTGAGCTTCTTCTTCACCATTTGCCTTCTTGAGTGCTAGCGTTTTAGCGATCTGTATATCTATTCATCCCTAACACTCACAAAAACATATCAAAAAGACAATAAAAAATGCAATGCATGCCTAACCTAGTTTATGCCTAAATGTATCCCAAAAAAACCGTTTACGGAGTAAAATCCTAAGAGCTAGGTTTGTTTAAATGCATAAAAGTGATGATAAACTGGCGTTTATCACTTATCACTCTTGTATGAGAGAGCGTATTTTTGGCAGCGTGTTCCCATTTATTTAGATTATAGAATTATTCAAATTGTTTGAACTGCATGTTGGTTAGTTAGTTAGATTAGGTTTGTTTGCTTATTATTGTTACTAAAAAATTAAAAAAAATTTATTCAAACTACCTACTAGAAGCTGCATATCTATAGGATGACCATCTAGGACTAAATGAGCAGCATCTAGTTTATTTTTATTGTATTGCATACATTCTTGCACGAAGAAAGTTGGAGTAAGGTACGTCTTCTCTTGAGCATCAATTACCTGTCATGCATCTGCATTGAACCTAAATCTAAGACTACTAAAGTGCTTGAATTGAATTAATTCAGTGGTCACTTTAAAAATTGGGACTGCTAAGAGGTTGGACCTTAGAATCTGTGACTTAAAATTGTGTGCAAAAGGATCTTGTTTGCGAAATTTCAAAACTCAAAACATGATCATATGTTTGCACATCGGAGACACTGTGCACCTCACACATAAGGTCACTAGATAAATTTCTATTTCTCCTCTTTTGCACAAGGGAAGTTAGTTGGAAATCAAGCCTATCCACCAAGTTACTTCGGTTCCTCGTGTGTGAACTCGATTTGAGACTTCCATCCCTTGAGAGTAGGTTATAGGCACCAACAAAGGTTGGACTAGGAAGCGTAATTTGTGCAAAACTTGTTTGGCCCCCAACTGAACATTTAATTCTAAGACCAACAATCTACTAAAAACAGATCCTACAGAATTTGCATTTGCTTTGATAGTAGAACTCTCTAGGAAGTTTCTGCTTATGTTCTGAATTCTTCTAAATCCTAAGAGAGTTAAAACTGTTGGCTTAAAGAAATGGATCACCTTTATTCCTATCATTTAGATTATCAGAGTCAATACTTCTCATCTTTTAACCAGGATCGCATGCCCCAAGCGTATCCATCCTTTGATGGGTACATTGACAATTCATGGGATCATTCATATTCCTATCCTGGAAGTACTAGCTTGATAACTCCTACTTTTGAAAAAAGTCTAGGAGAGGGATTTTCCAACCCTGGAATCCCTACTTCTATGCAAACACCCAACCCTCCAACCCTTCATGATTTTCCATATCGAGGTTGGACCGATACCCCTAGGCAACCAGAGCCTAAAATTGACTATCCTCCCCAACTTGATAATAGTAGCCTCTCCTCTTTTATGATAGAAATGCAAAAATAGCAAAAGGAAATGATGGAATCCATGGGAGAGATGTTGAGGAATAGTCAACAGTTAAACAAAGAAATAAGATAGCTTAGCTACGCGCTTCCCAGTAATTATGATTCCTACCGATACGACCATGATCATGAAAATAATTCTGAGGAAACCAATGACAATACGGATCCAGTTTTATGTAGCTATCACCTAGACTCTCCCAATGAGACACGGCCACTAGAGGAGAACAATCCTAGTGATTATCCACCCGAACTATATTGGAGTCAAAAGAAAGGGAAGATGGTACCTCTTGAGGACCTTGACCCCAATGATAGTATTCTCCTTACCTGTACTAACCCGGGTCAAGGTTGTATTATTCCTATCATTTCCCCTATTGATTATCTGGTGGAATCACATTTTACCCTTAGTGAGCCTACTCCTGACTCTCCACTATGCAATCAACACCTACCATTCAGCATCCTTAGGATTTAAATGCACCCAATGAAGGTGACCCTAAGGGAATGAAGGATGAATTAGATCAATTTTGGTCTCAGGGATATGAAGAGTCTATTTCAGAGGATGAGGATGCCCCAATAAAAGAACCTGGACTGAAAATCTAGAGTGAATCACAGGGGAATTATTTATTATTTGAGGATTTACCTCCAAAGGATATAAATAATATGGTGAAATCTAGAGTCCTTCCTTCTTTTGAGAGTCATCCTCCATCAAAATAGGAGTTGATATTAGAGGAGGACAAACAAAATAGTGAGAAGCCTAGGGGACACTCTCAGGGACAAAACACGTCAATTAAGGATTTATACCTCGAGGAGAGTAACGAATTCAGTGATATAGGTTTGCTCCAAAATATTAAGACTGATTTTCCTTTAGGAATAATTGAGGATAATGATTCAACTCCTTTCTTCATTAATGAATCACATATACACCCCAACAAAAACTTGAGTGAACCAAACAAATCTGGGGATGAGCTTAATGATAATGATTATGATATTTTGTCCATGCCATCAAAGAGTTATAATTTGGAGTCTACCCTTGATTCACATATACTGAAAGGTGAAAAGATGACTCCGATCATTAATGCTAGGCAGGGTAGCATGAAGCTGTCTACAATCGTTAGGGAGTATACACAATCTAAATCATTGTTGGAATTGGATCTGACGCTGACTAAGCCCTCATTGGACTTAACCATTACCTTCCAACACTACAAACAACCCTTATACCCCTTAACCGATCCTTGGCTCAGATCTCTGCTCATGTACATTCTTTCTGGAGAACATATCAGGCCAGTACATCCTCGGGTAGAATGGCGAGTGTGGATTGATGCTTGTACTTTTAGTCTTGTCATTCAAGGGTTTCAAATATTAATGTTTATATCTTTTAAAACCTATCCTGGTTTGGAGGATCCTTGTTATCCTCCACTTATTTTGTTTCGGGAGGCCTCTTTTCATATTCCCTTTCTTATTCCTAGACCTCCCCAGGTAGCCAATGAGGTTTTTTGCTTTCATACCTTCTGGCGAGATTTTAGGATTACGTTGCATCATCAGGTTGCCAACATCTGTGGCTACATATTGTCTAGGCCCGCACTGTTACGCATATTTTTAGGGCCTAACTTTTTCTGTCTGGAACAAGACTTACAGGTTCCTTATAAGTCTGGCTGCTGACAGAAAATGCAGTGCTTGTTGGGAGACAACCCAGTGTTCTGATTAACATCGTTGTCAGGTGATTTCTTTTCTTTCTCCCTCTATTTTAATTTTACAATGAGGACATTGTAGGATTTAGGCATGGGGGGTGCATTTTGCATTTTAGGAACTATTAATGCATTTAGGTTGGCATATAAAAAAAAAATTTTTCTCTTTTTTTGAGCTGAATGGGTTAGTCCCTAGTAAAATTTCTTTATCATTGGACGTTTTTCTTCTTGAATTATTTCTTAAGTTTAGAATCTAGTACATTTACTTCACGTGCACATAGACTGGATCTTTGAAGAAAACCAATAAGCATTTTTAGTCTACTGAACCTTTGGATAGATAATAGGGAGTTAGGCATACTATCTTCTAGTAGATCCACGCCATATTTGTGAGATGGAAGTAGAGAGATTACTGGTGCGCTAAGTCTAGTGCAAGGACTCTTAAGTTTTTGATAATTAGATGATGATACTTCAGAGTTAGGCATAGTTTTCGCTCTCTGTTCCTGTATGCGTACTTTGTGTGAATTCCTGAGAGTCACCAAATAAGGCAGATACACAGAGATTGAGTCTTAATATAGCTATGACTATGGTGGATGGTTACAAGCGCCCTTCATAGAGTCCTGGGCTGAAGGAGGGTAATAGTGTCAAAGGTCAAAAATACGCCTATCCCATCCATTCCTTCCCGGTGTCGAGAATAGGCACTTCCACCAAATAAGACACACAATATCCTCTTGACCATCATCATCCCTAATAATGCCTCATAAATAAAAGTCTGTGTCGTGTTATGATGATTTATTTTAAAAAAAAAAAGAAAAGAAAAAGAAGAAACAGAAAGAAGAAAAAGAAGAAACAGTTATATTACAAAAAAAAAAAAAAGAGAAGAAGAAGAAGAAGAAAAGAAAGAGAGAAAAGAAAAAGAAAAGAGTCCAAGTTTATAATGTTATTTATGTAACATTGTTTCTGAGGCAACAAAACACCTATCGCAATCCACCAAATATGACCCATACCTACCTTTCAATATTTTTGATCGCCTGAATACTGGCTAAGGACTCTAACTTAGTTGTAGAGTTTTTAGGACTTTAATTACAGTGTGAATGCCATGTGAGGCCACCAAATAGTGAGTACACTTACTAAATCTGGCGAGATTTGGGATCTCAGAGAGAAAAAAAAGAAAAGAGTGAGTACCGAGGAACATCAAGAGAGCACAGTTGTTTAGCCTCTCTTCTAGTTGACTTGTCTAATAGTCTAGAGATCTAGAGTCTGTAGTACTAGATTACATGTAGCACCAGATGAGTGTGTGCCACCAAATACAAATCCATTCAACTCGATATCTCCTACCTAAGCCAAAAGCTGGGGTAAAATTACAAATTATCTTCTGCTTTATCCCCGAGGGAAGTAGTTGCCTATCTCGACAGAAATATTTACTAAGGTGAAGTACGAACTCCCAATGCAAATTAGCTTTTCATGTGGATCTGTTACCTAGGCTATTATCACTTCACATTTCTCTGGATCTCTAAAGTTTCGAAATAAGAAAAGAAGAAATCTTCTGATTACTTCTATTATTTTTCATTTTTGCTAGGGACTAGCAAATCTTAGGCATGGGGGTATTTGATGAGTCCATTTTAATGGACTATTGTTACGCCTAAGTTAACCTTATTTTTACATTTTATGTTTGTTGATAACTACATTAGGTTATAGAATAAGTGCATGCATCATTACTTAAGCTTTTATCTATTCTATCGCATTCTATAACTTAGTATGTAATTATTTTATGTTTCATTATTGTAGGAATAAATTGTAAGAGACGAGGGGGGTGAATTAAATTTTCCCCTCCCCCAACAGCCGTTGGCCTCAACTGAGCCTTCCTCAACCTCTAGCCAGCCTCAAAATCTCCCCAACAGCTGAAGGCCAAATTTAGTAAGGGAGTTTGAAAATCCCTTAACTTGCACATGGAGAGGAGGTAAAAGAGGTTCTGGCAAGAGAGAGAGGGCTTCTTCTTCTCCCCATGGCGGGGACCCAACCGTGAAGAGGGCATGCACTGTGGGGAGAGCGTGCACTGTGCGCACCAACTCCCACCACCTGCACACCGTGCCCTTGCACTGCCTTCACAGCGCCTTCACCTCCACCGCACCCTTGCACTGCCTTCACAGTGCCAAGCCCTCCACTGCCTGTCCAGGCCAGCCTGCCCTCACTGCATTGCCTTCACATCTTCCACTGCCTGCACCCGCACAGACCCACCAGTGCCCTACAGCCAGCCATGCCCGCAGGCAACCCGCACCCTTGCGTGCCCTCCAACACCTGCCTTGCACGCCATGCAGGCACTGCACCCAGACCCACCGCCCGCAGGCGCCACGCCATAGCCCTCCTGCCCTTACCGTAGGCACTGCGCCAACCTCCACCATGTGCTTCACCAGCCCCCACCGCGCACATCACACCAGCGCCCTCCTGTGGCTAGTAGCCACACGCCCCATGCCTCCAAGCGTGCGCCGCGTAGCATTCTAATAACTCGCAAGGACACACACTGTAGATCACGCTTCTTGTCTTCTTCGTCTTCCTCGTTCTTCCACTGCTGCAACGAAGAGAGGAACCCATTGCCACAGCCGTGCCCGTGCCCTTGCACGAAGCACACCTCACACCTTAGGCCATGCCTTAGACCACGCAGCACCTCAACGCACCCACGCGTGATCATGCAGCTGCAGGCCACACCACAGGTCGTGTGCAAAATTGTGCGGTAGAACCCAACATCGGCGATGCACCTCCACTGTCTGGCCACCGCGCCACCTCCGTTACAATGCCTGGCCTCCGACGCGCCTCCATCGAACTCCAATCGGCCGATGATTGCCGCTCCACGCGTACGCACAAGCGAGAAGGAGATTCCCTTGTTTTCCTCCTATTAAAAATTACAGGGTATGCCATTGTCAAAGTTACTATTGATTTATTTATCTTATTATTATATTGCAGTAGAATTGCATGATGACCCTCAATTCTAATTGAATTGCATGCAGTCACATTACATTCATCTTATGACTCAGCTAACATGCGTCTTTATTATAGGGAACAAATTCTAATTCAGATAAAATTGATGATGCTTGTCAGTATTAAGATAGTCATTCTGGTATTTCCATAGTGGTGATTTTGCATGTGCACCCTCAGATTCTTAGTTAATTATCTAAATTGAGAATTTATGCTAGAAATGAGAACACTAATTAGCATGCACATCCGTTGAAATTCCCGATTACTTGATGCATCATTACTCCTTTTTGATAGGTTAATTCCTTCTTGTGGAGACGACCTAACTATTCATGGTTAGATTCTGAAAATTAAAATGTTTTGAAAAGCAATTTTCTTCCACGCGATTAAATACGACACATCATTTTAAGTTAAAGTTTTCAACGAAAACGAAGATCGCTCTTTCAACTGGCCAACGTAAAGTATCCAATATGCAAGAGAAATATGCTTAAAAGAAAAATATGCTATGTATAAAAATGGTTATGTATAGATGATAGTAGAATGTGGGGTCGATGATGAGTTTAACGCCTCTAGCTAGGCGAGAACTTACTCAGATATCCTCGATAAGATGAATGAGTTCGTCAGTTGGAGGAGGTTCCTTAGCCATGCATGGCTTGAGGCACTAGCCATTTACTATAGATACATGCCCAGATTTTGGGTCCCTGATTTGGACCACCCCATTAGGATATGGGTGAATCACAACATATGTGCCAGTCCACTTGGACTTGAGCTTCCCTAAAAAAAATTTCAATCATGAATCAAACAACCCGAATTGCTGGTTGGGTGTCAATGCTTTCCTTTGGATGTGGCAGTCATGAAAGGCCTTGGTCTTGTCCTTGTATATCAATGCGTTCTTAGAGGCCACCCACCAGATTTCTTCTAATTCGTTGAGCTGGAGTTTTCGTTCTTGACCTCCCGCATCGAGGTCAACATTTCATTTTCACATCGCCCAAAAGGCGTAATGTTCCAGCTCTACAGGAAGGTGACAGGCCTTGCCATATACCATACGATATCGTGACATTCTGGGTGGGGCCTTATACACGGTCTGATATGCCCAGAGTGCACCAACTAATTTATCGAACCAATAACCGTCTTCTGGAGAATCAACTTGATCTGACTGTTAGACACTTCAAATTGCCCATTGGTCTGCGCGTGATACGTGGTGGCTATATGGTGATGTACGTTGTATTTCTTTAATAATGACCAGAAGTGGTCATGGATGAAGTGGCTTCCCCCGTCGCTAATCAGAGTGCAGGGTATTCTGAATCTCACGAAGATGCATTCTCGTACGAAAGAAATGACTGTCATATGAACGGCCCGTCTCGCCAGGATGGCCTCGACCCACTTCGAGACATAGTCAACAGCTAGTAATATGTACTCGAAGCCATGTGAGTTCAGAAAAGGGCCCATAAAATCGATGCCCCAGACGTTGAACACTTCTACAACCATGATGGTTTGGAGTGGCATCATGTCTCTCCTAGTCATAGAACCGACCGACTGGCATCATTTATAGTGCTGGGCGTATTTGTGTGTATCTCTGAAAATAGTTGGCCAGAAAAATCCCAACTGTAAAATTTTTGCAGCGGTTTTCCGTCCCGAGAAATGACCACCACAAGCATCGTTGTGGCAAAAAGATAACACACTGGGGATCTCAGAATTTGGGACGCATCTTTGAATAATCTTATCCGTTCCAATGCGGAAGAGCACTGGGTTATCCCAGAGGTAGAATTAGGTTCGTGGGAATCTTGCTTGCTGCAAAATAGTTTGTGATATCCACGTACCAGGGGAACTCAATAGAGTGAACTGCCAAAAGGGATTCATCCGGAAATTGGTCGAGGATAGGAAGGGAATAAGGAATGTGGGCTAGGTCTAGTCTGGATAGGTGATCCACCACAACATTCTGCTTTCCGACTTTCTTGCGGATTTCAATATCAAATTCTTGCAATAGAAGGAATCATCTGATGAGTCAGGGTTTGGCATCCTTCTTTGCCAACAAATGCCAGAGGGTGGTGTGGTCAGTGAAGATGATAACTTTGGACCCTAATAGATAAGATCTGAATTTCTCCAACCTGAATACTACTACTAGCAATTCTTTTTCGGTGATAGTATAATTGCGCTGAGTCTCATTCAGCATCTTGCTAGCATAGTATATGACAAAAGGTTGTTTCTCCCGACGCTGGCCTAAAACAGCACCAACGACGAAATCAAAAGTAGTGCACATCATCTCGAAATCAGGTGACCAGTCGAGTGGTTGGAGAATTGGGGAATCAGAGGCAGCGCTTTGTAACGTCTCAAAGGCGCTGAGACACAAGGTGTCGAATTTGAATGGGGCATCAACAACAAGGAGATTCGTCAAAGTTCGTGCAATTTTCGAGAAATCACATATAAATCTCCGATAGAAGCCAACGTGACCCAAGAATGATCTGATCTGCTTGACCGAACTTGGTGGTGGTAAGTGGGAAATAATCTCAGATTTAGCTCAATCGACCTCTAGTCCATTTTTAGAGATCCTGTTCCCTAGTACTATGCCATCCCTCACCATGAAATGGCTTTTCTCCCAGGATAGTACTAGGTTTACCTCAATGCACCATTTTAGGATTTTGGTGAGGTTATCAAGACAAGATGCAAAATCATCTCCAAAAATGGAGAAGTCATCCATGAACACCTCCACATAGTCCCCAATCATGTCAGAGAAGATGGCCATCATACAACGCTGAAATGTTGCTGGTGCGTTACAGAGGCCAAAGGGCATCCGCTTGAAAGTGAATGTTCCAAAGGGGCATGTGAGTGTGGTCTTATCTTGATCTTCCAGACTAATCGCTACTTGATTATACCCAGAGTATCCATCCACAAAGCAAAAGAAACTGCATCCGGCTAACCGTTCCAAGATCTGATCAATGAAAGGCAAAGGAAAGTGATCCTTTTGGGTAGCCATGTTCAGTTTCCTATAGTCGATGCAGACCCTCCATGATGTCGTAGTGTGGGTTGGGATGGATTTGCCTTGATCACTTTTTACTACGGTGAGTTCTGCTTTCTTGGGCACTATCTGGGTCGGACTCACCCATTGGCTGTCAGAGATTGGGTATACAATACCTGCATCCAGCCATTTGATGATCTCCTCCTTAACAACCTCTAGCCTATTCGGGTTTAGCCGTCTTTGAGGTTGTCTCAAAGGTTTCACCCCCTCATCCGTGTAAATGTGATGGGTGCAATATGAGGGGTGAATACTGTGAAGATCAGCAATTCTCCACTCTATAGCAGCCCTATGGTCTTGTAAAACCGAAATTAGATGATGCTCCTGTTCTTGGGTTAAGTAAGCACTAATAATGACCAGGTATGTCTCACTATCGCCCAAGAACACATATACTTAAGTGAGTAAGGAAAGGGCTTCAATTCAATCACGGGTGGGTCAGAGTAAAAAATGGGAATAGGAGGAACAGACTCGATGGTGGGAATCTGACGATCCAGATGCGTGTGAATTCCTGCTGATTCGCTACAAGTGAGATAATCAGTTGTGACTGCGTTAACGGGAAACCCGTTAGCTGTGGTCACGTCTTCTTGTAACAACAGGGGCGATCCAGTACTGTATGGATAAGGATAGCTAGATTCGAGGTGCTATGGTAAGAGACACACCCTAAACAATCGAATCCTCAGGGAGATATGTGCAGTGCAATGGTCTCAGTCCTGTGTGGGTCGAGGTCCAAGAACCTTGATAGTGTAGATGAATGAGACATTGGGTTGTCACAAGGGAGCCCAATGTTACCACAGTATGCTGAATCTTCGTCTTCACCATCCTCCTCTATGCGATCACAGTAAAAATTCCTTGATGCCCTGAATATGTCAAGTCAAAGTCGCTCATTACCTAGGGTTATCTCCATACACCCAGATGCACAATCAATGTTTGCTTGAGTTGTCGCTAGAAATGGGCGACCCAAAATGTTTGGTGCATCTCGGAGATTAGGAGGAACCTCCATATCGAGAACGAAAAAGTCTGTGGGAAAGCAAAACCCGCGAACTTTTATGATCACGTTCTCAACCACCCCCCTCGGTGTTTCTACTGATCTATCAGCCTGCTGAATCGTGACCGAGGTTGGCTTTAACTCCCCAAATCGAAATTGATCAAATACGGTAGTGGGAGTCAGGTTGATGGATGAACCCAGATCTAGAAGGGCCCGATCAAATGGAGAATCCTGCAAGAAGCGGGATATGAGTGGGGCACCAGGGTCTTTCTTTTTCAGTGGTAAGTTGGCTAGAATCACAGCGTTAGCCTCTTTTGACAGTACTGCCTGTCGTCTAATTCTAGGCTGTCACTTCGTGGTACAATAGTCCTTGAAGAACCTAGCGATAGTAGGGATGTGATCAATTGCCTCGAGGAGAGGGACCTGAATATGTACTTCCTTGAACATTGACTTCAAGTCCTGAAAATTCCGCGTGTCCTTCCGTACTACATTTTGCGTTAGAGCCTCGGGAAAAGGGATGGGAATCTTAGGGTCAAGTAGCCTCTTACCCTTATCTACCGTAGGTGGCGCCTGAGATGAAAGAGTTGAACCTGCCTGTGGTGAAGGGTGAGAAAAATTAGGACCCGCCTACCTATGTGGTGGGTCAAATGTCTTCCTTCCACTCCTCAATGAGATAGCATTTGCATTCACTTGCTGTCCATGAGGTGGTGGGGGAGCGGAAGGGGCAAAGCATGCATGGTTCTACATCAAAGGCGACTGGCCTTGAGCGTAACCAGGTGGTGTAGGAGGCGCCTGTAATATGCCGTGTGCCTGTCCCTGTGGTGCCTGAAACCTAGGTAGGACGCCTTGGTTCTACACATATCGAGGGTTCGGGACAAGTTCGGAGGGCAAGGCTCCCTAAGTCCTATGCATCTGCAACAGCTGGTTTTTCCTTGTTCTGTATAGTTTATATCTGGTCAGCCATTGCCTTCATTATCTGCAAGCTATCCTGCGTAGACTTCCTCATCGATTCTTGTAGCTCCTCTTTCAGTGCCTCCAGAGGGTTAGCCCGCTTTGGAGGGTGACTGGTGATGAGTCCATGTTAATGAACTATTGTTACGCTTAAGTAATTCAATTCTAACATAGTATGTTTGTTAATAATCACATTAGGTCATTAAATGATTGCATATGTCATTATTTAAGTTGACATTAATTCTATTGCTTATTATGAAATTATTTTAAATTTCATGCAGGTCCCACAACAATGCACTCGTTACAGGCTAATAATCAGGAAAAAGAGGGAGGAGGATCAATTGTAGAAAAGAACAGGGGATGAAAAGATATTTTCCCCCCCACAAATATCTAACCTACGGCAGTCCTCCTTCAACAGAATAAAACAACGCTGGAAGGGATTTTGAAAATCCCTTGACTCATTCGGGAGAGGAGATAAAGAGAGAGAGGCAGAGGGGCTTGAGAGAGGAGACCATCGGGAAGTACTGCGTTCACTGTGGGGAGAGCATGCATTGTACGCCATTGCCTTCCACCGCTTATCCACCGCGTGCCTGCAACCACGTGCATTGCCACACCCGCGCCCTCACCGCGTGAAGACCCATAGCCCTTGTGCCCTTGCGCGCCTTGCAAGCAATGCACCCACGCCACAACCGCACCCTCCACTGCCTGCCCACTCATCAGTGCCTTCACCTCCCACCGCACGCTTGCAACCACGCGCACTGCTCCAGCGCTTCCACTACAAGCACACCAGCCTGCACTAGACGCCACACCAAGAGCCCATAGATGCCGCACCAAGCGCCCATAGGCACTGCACCCATCACCTGCACTATTGCCATAGCCGCACCCTCCACCTCCTGCCTTCAGTGCCTTGCAGGTGCTGCACCTAGACCCACCGCCCTCGCCAACGCCCGCAGGTAGCTAGCCAAGCTTGCAGGCGCCCACACCTGCAAGCCACGCAACAGCCAGCCCTAGCGCACCCTTGTGCGCATGCCCAACGCGCATCCGCGCGGGCTGCAGCAGCCACACCATCCTCTCCATGCGCGGTGCTCCTCCTTCAATAGAGCCAACAAGCCAGCGACTATTCTCGACCATCCGGCCGCCGCCAGCCACCTCTGGCCACTACATCACCACCATCGTGAAGCACGCGTCGAGGTGCACCACCCCATCGAATCTCGCCGCCAACCGTGCATGCCCATCCAAGAAAGGAAGAGAAAGGAGAAATCCTATGTTTTCTCCTCAATTAATATTTACATTGAATGCCATTGCCATTAGATATTATTATTTTATTCTAGCCACATTGCATGGATGTACTTATAGTTTCTTGAATTTACTTCAATTGTGTTATGTGCATCATTTAACTTTGAATTTCAAATCAGATTTGCATGCAAGGTAAATTTGCATGATATGCTATTACACATGCATCATATACATATTTCTGGGAGCTTAATTCTTGATGTGAAAATTGCATAAATAACCTTGAACTTTTAAGGAAATTGCAAGCTCCATTTAAAATAGCATATTCCTCGCATTGAAGCGACGAAAGTGTCTGCAAATAGTATATTCTTCTACTCATGAATTTATTGGTTCTATTCCTCCTTGTGGATGTGACATTTTTATTGTGGTAAAATTTGATATTTATTTTTGATTGAGAGATTCTCCACCACATAAAACACAACGGCATATCATTCTATTGCTATCATAAATAAGCGAGAATCTCTCCATCAACAGGCAACTTGGTGTAGCGGTTGGTATATAGAATGGGGTTGCTGCTGAGACGGGAATGGCTACTGCCTAATGAGCCCATATTTGTGGGCTAATTAGTTACTTAAATGCCTAGGAATTAGATTAATATTAGCATATAAATTGCATACAATAAGATGTAAATAGATTAGTCTAGGTATTCATTTATTTACATATTCCATTCATTGCATTCATACTTAGAATTCATTTAGAATAGCATGCATTAGAATAGTTAATCTTTTAGGTTGCATTACATGTATCATTTTATTTCACATTTCTTTTAAGGGTTTGCACATAAATAACCCCTTATTTATTTTCTTTATTTGTTTCTTCTCTAACGGCTACATGCAGGAGAGTGGGCAAGCTAAATGTGCAGGCAAAAATCATGGATCTCTATTTCCACAATCTACGTCGCTTCTTCTTCAACCAACGCCTGCCTACACCTACACTCCTCTTCCAGCAAAAAAGAAGGGTTCCTACGTTCTTAGCGAGTAGGCCACCACCATTCTGACCCACCACTGCGTAGAGCCTAGAGCTTCTTCATTCCACACCACCAGCCTTCCCCCGCGAGCACAAGACCACTCTACCACAGGCAGGCGGGGTGACAGACCGCCGCGCCAATTGTGGCCTGTGCATCACTATGAGCGTGCGCCTGAAGGCCATGCAACCACCACCAGCAACCACCTTCAGTTCCTCACCCCCGCGCCGGTTAAAATGTCTAGGAATGATCCCAGACGTCGAACCTCCCATATCTTCCTCCGTCTTCTTCTGTTTTCTCCTTGCTCTGTTTCCCCTCCACTTCAACAAAACCCATCACCCACCACACCCGCAGTAGGTAGCAGCCCAGGATCACATGACCGCCTCCAGCACGTGGCTTATGCGCACATCCCACGTGCAGTAGTGCACCACACTACGTGCATACCCAAGCACGCAGCCCTCCTCGCTGCCACCAGCAGTCACGGTGCCCCTCCGATGCACCCAACTTGCCTCCCCTCCGCTCGAACAGAGCGCGCCTCCTCACCTTCAGCTTCCACGCGTGACTTCATCTTTCGCTCGCCCTCACCGACCCCTCCTTGCATGCGTCTCTTCCTGCAATGCGTAGTGGCCCCCTTGCCTCCTATGCCTCCATGCTGCACCCCCTGTGTGCAGTAGCTTCCTCGCACCATTCCTCTGCCAGCGTGCTGCAATAGCAGCTGCACTCTCCACACATGCCTCTCTCCGCACACACAACAGCAGCACGCATTGCCCTCTAGCTCCACTACGTGCAGGCGCGCATCACCTCCAGCTATTGCGCTTTCTCCTGCACGTGCGCACGACCTGCACGCACTTCGCCAGCAGTCCCACGCCCCCTTCAACTCACCTCCAGGCGCACCACCCGCACAGTAGCTCTACCCTTGTGTGTCCTTGCCGCAGGACCCACGTGCCTCCAGTAGCACTTGCGACTAGCAACCCGCGAGTTCCCACACCAACAGTAGCAGCAAGAGTCGCCCAACGTACCCACTACCGTCTCCTCCTCTCCATCGTCGTCTCCGGCCGTTGTTTGCCAAGCTGCTAGCACTGCCGAGTAGCCCTCAACCCACTCGACCACCAGTAAGATTCATGCTTTCGGCTGAGGTCTCCTCCATGCACAACGAAGTGAGAGAATTAATCCTCTATTTTCATCTTTATTAATAATTACATGTGAATGCCATTGTGGGAGTTGATTTTTAATTTATTGGATATTCTATTGTGGCACATTTATGAGCATCTTCCAATTGTTCTAAATAATTACAATATCAACATGATAATGTCTTACTATCTCAATTGAAAAGAAATTTTGGCTTGATTTCTTGACGAAATTAATAGTGAACATCGATTTTTGACCATTGTGAGTTTAAATATGCCATTGCCTCCCTGTGGATACGACCCGCTCCTAATTGAGTGGTTATTTTAATTGTTGATTAGTTGATTTTTCTACCACATAGAACTACAAATGAGACATCATTTTATGTGACAAACGACTTTAAAAGTGAAGAATCGACTCGTCAAATGGTGCCGTTGCCGGGGAAGGCAACAGGCTTGTTAAACTCTCATTTATCTATTTATTTGTTCTCATTTTAATTGAGGCATATTTAACCTATTTATTTGATTTGGTGCGAGGTATGCATATTACACACAGGTTGTCGCATTGGCCTTAGTAGCACCGTGGCGGACCTTGTTTCCACCACTTGGAGGGATCGAGTTTCGCATATACGAGGAAGAGCTTGAACATTGGTGAACTTTGTTGTCACAAACTAGGAGGACATCTGGAGTGATCATCTTCATCTCCGTTGATTTGTCAAGTAGATAGAATTTAGGTTTTAGAACTTTACTTTTCTTTATTTTCTTGCACTTACATTTGGTTTGAGACCCTTGTTCTGGGGTATATTTTTGAGGGTTTGTTCTTCGATTTTATTTTAGGCCCGTGTTGGGTAGTTTTTGGAAGTTTGTTCCCTCTTTTCTTTAGATCTAGGTTTTCTTTTGTGGGTTGTTTATCCTCTACTTGTTTGTGCACAAGTAGGTAAAAAAGAAAATAAAATGAGCTGCCTGCCAGAAGCTGCCTGCCATTAGGACGAACCATTCAGGTTTGTATGAGCAGTCTCTAGATTTATTTTTCTGCATTGCATGCATTCTCGCATTGTTGATTGCTGGAAGCAAGGTATGCATTCTCTTACTTTGCATCCTATTCTTGATCACGCATTGCATTTGGACTTAATTCGAAGACCACATAATTTGTTTTGAAAAGAATTAACAAGTCACATTTTCTAAAAAAAAAAGATTAATCAAAGGAGGAACATATAAAACCCAAGGAGTTGATTTGAGACATTGTGCTGTGGTTCAAAAATTTAAACTTTTACGGTGTATGCACACTTCTTTTCACCAAAGCATGCATTTAGACACTCCTAGGTTTTTGAGCTACTAGGAAAGAACTCTCCTATCATTGGATACCAAAGTGCTTGAAACTTAAGCTCAAAAGTTTTGTAACTCCAAGGAGGGGGATACCCTGTCATGAATTTTTGAGGGTAGTTAAGAAGCACCGCGAAAGCACAGCTTCAAAGGAAGGCTTAGACCTACTTGCATCCCTTGATCTTCCATCCTTGGAGTACTTTACCATTTGAACTTTAGGGCAAAGTACCTAAGTTCCAATTTGGTCTTCAATAAGGCATTTCGTAGGTCGACAATAGGCACGTAATTGTTTGGGCAATTTGTATTGTCATCTACAACTAGACTTAAATCTCAAAGGCCTTAATTGATTAAAGACATAAAAGTCCTTTGGATTGTGTTTGTTTGTGTATGCTTGGTAGGCGATCTTTGAGGAGACAACTTGTGTTTAATTCAAAACCTGAAAGGAATGTTAGGAGAGCCAACCAAGAGAGAAAAGAGATGGCCGAGGAAAGAGAGAATAGAATTGTGGAAAACCAACGATCTTTGAGAGATTATTTTATCCCCATCAATCAACTTGGCCATACACTGAGAAGACTTGGGGGGCATAATCCATATGAAATCAAGAGTAGTACCATATCTTTGTTGCCCTCATTCTATGGTACTTCTAGGGAGGACCCCTACAGGCATCCGGAGGAATTCACCGAGGTCTGTTCCACGGTGAGATTGCAGGGTGTTACTGATGATGCCCAAATGAGAACCCTCTTTTCTTTCTCCCTCAAAGATAAGGCGAAGCATTGGTATCACACTCTAGATGGTAGAGTGGATACTTGGGAAGCCTTGAAGGGAGAATTTTTGAAGAAATACTTCCCCATGAGCAAGACTAATCACTACAGGAGGGAAATCATAGGTTTTGCTCAACAAGATGGAGAACAATTTCATGATGCATGGGAGCACTTCAAAGATTTGTTACGCTTATGTCCCCATCACCAAGTGCCAAGATGGCAGCTTGTAGAAAGGTTCTACACTGGATTAAATGACAAGCACAGGCAAACAGTGGATGGTGCCTGTGTAGGAACCTTTCTCACAAAAACTAAAGATGAGGCTTGGGATCTTTTTGAGACTTTGAGCAAGAATTCTATCCATCTTAATTCTGCCTATTTGGATAGAAAACACACTCTTATGCAGCGAAGATGGAAGCAAATGAGGCTAGGGATACCTAGAATTTGGCCTTTCAAATTCAATTGTTGAACCAAAACATGGAAAGGCTTATGACAAACCCTAGCCAATTCACCCCAAATGGCTCTGCTTCCCAAGTTTCTGAATGCTCCATTTGCAATGGCAATATGCACGCTACTGTGGATTGTCATTTGGCCTCCTAATTCCCTGACCTTGTACAGGCGAACCTGAATGCCGCCTAGGGGTTCCGACCCAGATCTCATAATGACCCATTTTCAAACACTTATAACAAGGGATGGAGGAACTACCCTAATTTTTTCATGGAGACAAGGGATTGTCTCTAATTCAAGGAATTACAAACCCCAACCCTTCCAGACTCAACAGTATAATCAACCTCCTATGACTTCCCAACCATCCAAGACTTCTGAGATGGATGAGCTTAAAGCTATGCTTAAAGCCATGCAAGAGAATCAAAGTATGATCATCCAATCTCATGACAAGGCAATCAATGAGATGAAATCACAAATTGGACACCTTGTCGAGGCCATGAGTAAAAGAGAGACTAGGAAGCTTCCCAGTTCATCTGAGGAGAACCCTAAAGGGAAAGGGGTTATGTTTAGGGAGCAAGCCTAGGCGGTGACTATTCTGAGAAGTGGGAAAGAAATTTCCAAACCTGATGCTTCTATAGTCCTACCTTCTGAAAAGCCATCCACTTCGACTTTCGACCTCACTGGAGAAGAGCAACCCAACTCTTCTCAGCTTGAAATCACCTCACCGGAAAAGGTTGTCCCCATTCCCCCTCTTACCCAACATGACAACCCTTCCACCCAGAGATCGAGAGTGCCCTTTCTAGAGCACTTCTCTAACTCTGGGTAGACTTCTACTGGTTCATCTAGAGCCAAAGATAGGATGGATGAAATAATGGAGACTTTCAAACAAGTGCAAATTAATCTGCCCTTGCCTGAAGCTATCAAGCAGATTCCATCCTATGCTCGCTTTCTTAAGGATATGTGCACGAAAAAGCAGCATTCAAGGAAATAGGTCCAATCAAAGGTTGTCCTGCCTGATTCAGTTAGCTCAATTATACAACATGGGACACCCCCGAAACTTAAGGACCCAGGAGCCCCATACATCTCAGTGGTCAGTGAAAACCTACAAATAGACGAGGCTCTGCTTGATCTGGGTGCAAGAGTGAACATCCTTCCAAGCTATGTATATGAACAACTTGGAGGAGGTAATCTGAAGCCTTCCCTGTAATCCTCCAAGTTGCAGACTGTTCTTTGAAGACACCACGGAGCTTGTTGGAAGATGTCCTCGTGAAAGTGGAGGATTTCCTTTTCCCCGTTGACTTTCTAGTTCTGGACACTAACCCTACCAACAAACCAACCAAGCCCTCCATCATCTTGGGCCACCCTTTTCTTGCGACTTCTAATGCTTCAATTAATTGTCACACTAGGTCATTAAAAATGGGCTTTGGGAGCAGGAAAATTCGGCTGAATGTGTTCAATGCTTATAAACAAGTTGGATTTGAGGATTGTTCCCAAGTTGAGGTGGTAGATGATCTGATTGAAGAGACAACTCCTGCAATTTTATGTGATGACCCCCTTCATCATGTCATGTTAAATGAGCATTCCCATCTCCTGGAGGAATGTGAAGGGGATGTGCTAGAAGTTGAGAAATTGCTTGGAGTTTCTACTGAGTCTCTTTCTCCATCATGTCTACCTAAGGTAGATCTGCTACCTGAGGTGGGGACTTCTATTATGAAACCCTCAACCATACAAGCCCCCGACCTTGAACTGAAACCCCTCCCTGACTCTCTCAGGTATGTATTCCTTGGGCCAAATGATATGCTCCCTGTAATCATCTCATCTGCACTATCTAAAGTGCAAGAGGGAGCCTTGTTAGACTGCTTATCAAGGCACAAGGAAGCCATAGCTTGGATGATTGCTGATATTAAGGGTATAGACTCTATGCTTTGCATGCATCACATTTATACTGATGATTCCATCAAACACTTTTGGGACATGCAGAGATGTCTTAACCCCAACATGAGGGAAGTGGTTAAAAAGGAGATTCTGAAGTGGTTGGATGCTAGGATCATTTATCCCATCGTAGATAGTAAATGGGTTAGTCCAATACATGTGGTCCCAAAGAAGGTAGGCTTCACGGTTGAAACAAATGACCAAGGTGAACAAGTGGTGACCAGACCCTCAACAGGTTGGAGGGTCTGCATTGACTACCGCAAACTGAACACCGCTACCTAGAAGGATCACTTTCCCTTGCCCTTTATTGATCAGATACTTGAAAGATTAGCAGGGAACAAGTATTTCTACTTTTTAGATGGCTATTCTGGGTACAACCAGGTTGCAGTCATCCCTGATGATCAGGATAAGACAACTTTCACTAGTCCTTACGGCACTTTTGCATTCAGGCGTATGTCGTTTGGATTATGTAATGCACCTGCAACTTTCTAGCGGTGTATGATGTCCATTTTCTCGGACATGATTGACGAATGCATTGAGGTTTTTATGGATGACTTCTCCATTTTCGGCTCGTCTTTCGACCAATGTCTCCTGCACTTAGAGAATGTGCTAAAGAGATGTAAGGAGACTAGTTTAGTCCTTAGCTGGGAGAAAAGCCACTTCATGCTACAGAAAGGTTTTGTACTTGGGCATGTTGTGTCTAAAAGGGGCTTGGAAGTGGATAAGGCTAAAGTTGATTATATTTCCAAACTTCCATTGCCCACAAATGTCAAACAGATTAGATCCTTTCTAGGCCATGTAGGTTTTTATAGGCGATTCATTAAGAATTTCAGTAAAATTTCTAGGCCACTTTGCGACTTATTAGAGAAAGAATCTTCCTTCAAATTTGATTCAAAGTGTGTCGAGGCTTTTCATACACTGAAGGAGGCCTTGAACTCTGCGCCTATTCTCCGAGCTCCTGACTGGACACTCCCATTTGAGTTGATGTGTGATGCTTCGGATTATGTAGTGGGAGCTGTTCTTGGATAGAGGGTTGAGGGAAAACCACATGTGCTACATTATGCAAGCAAGACTTTAACTGAACCACAGCAAAACTACACAGTCACTGAAAAGGAATTACTTGCTGTAGTTTTTGCTTTGGAGAAGTTTAAGTCTTACCTTCTTGGATCCAAGGTGATCATTTTCAATGATCATGCTGTAGTGAAACATCTCATTGCCAAGAAAGATTCTAAGCCACGTTTAATTAGATGGATTCTATTCCTTCAAGAGTTTGACTTGGAGATTTGTGAAAAGAAAGGAGTGGAAAATGTAGTGGCTGACCACCTGTCTCGCCTTCCCATTGATGACTCCCAATCTGGAGACATCCGCAAGACATTTCCCGATGAAACCCTTATGGTGGTAACACCGACTTCACCCTGGTATGTGGATACAGTTAACTACTTGGTCACTGGAGAAACCCCTGGCTCATGGGATGCGCAAAAATGAAAGCGATTCATTTCCCATGCTATATTCTTTCATTGGGAAGAGCCAGAATTATTTCATATTGGACAAGACCAAGTTTGGAGACGATGTGTGCCTGAAGAAGAGCAACAGAGTGTGTTGAGATTTTGCCATGTGCTTCATTGTGAAGGACACTTTGGTGCTAAGAAAATAGCTTTTAAGGTTCTCCAGTCCAATTTTTGGTGGCTTTCTTTATTTAAGGATTCCCGTTACTTTGTTAAGGCTTGTCTCAGATGTCAACAGACTGGAACGATTGTGAAGCGGAATGAGATGCCCCAACACCCTATCCAACCTGTGGAAATTTTTGATGTTTGGGGAATAGACTTCATGGGTCCCTTCCCTTCGTCCCATGGATTTGAATATATCTTGGTGGCAGCAGATTACTCCTCCAAGTGGATAGAGGCCATTCCTACGTGCACAAATGACCACTCTGTGGCCTTGAAATTTGTGAAGGCCAATATCATATCTCACTTTGGCTGCCCCAAGATGATTCTAAGTGATGGGGGACCTCATTTCCGGAACCATCATTTCAATCGGCTACTCAGGAGTCTGGGAGTAACTCACAAGATTGCTACCCCTTATCACCCTCAGACAAGTGGCCAGGTTGAAGTCTTAAATAGGGAGCTCAAGAACATTTTAGAAAAGACTGTTAGGCCAGATAGGAAGGACTGGTCCCAAATGCTCGATGACACTTTATGGGCTTATCGAACAGCCTACAAAACCCCTTTGGGTATGTCTCCCTTCTAGAGTGTGTATGGGAAAGCATGCCACTTACCCATTGAACTTCAACATAGGGCACTTTGGGCTATCCGAAGTGTTAACATGGATTTAGAGCAAGCTGGTAAAGCATGTTTACTGGAGTTGACTGAGCTTGAGGAGCTGAGGAATGATGCTTATGACACCACCCAAGCTTATAAAGAGAGAACTAAGGTATTGCATGACAAGTACATCCTTAGAAAGACCTTTGAGCCCAACCAACAAGTCTGGCTTTTCAATTCCAGACTTAAGTTGTTTCCCGGAAAATTGAAATCACGTTGGGATGGGCCTTATATTGTCACCAAAGTATTTCCGCATGGGGCTATGGCGATCAAAATTCCTTCCTCTTCAGCACCTCCCTTCACCATCAATGGCCAACAATTAAAACCTTATGTAACTTTGGATGGCTAGCTGGTTGACGCGCTCACTGATGTTTAGATGAAACAATGCCAGGGAATATTTTGATGAGTCAATGAGGCAAAATATTACCTCCCCGACAATGGTGCCATTAAAATGATCGTGTGTCTCTTCACTCAACTCATTAATTAAGTTAATTCACTTAATTAAGAGTAGAAGAAGTCACTTAGGTTAACTCAAAATTGTGTCGGTAGTGTAGTATAGGGTCGAATTAACCTAACATTTTAGAAATTTTTACTGGTTTAGTCCAGGTCGTTCATTGGAAGGTATAATAATTTTTCAAATTCACCAATTTTCTTTTATTTCTCTATAAGTTTAGGAGGTATAACTAGGTTGATTTTTAAAACATGAATTTTTCCAAAATATTTAAACTATAAAGAATATACAAAATTCCATATGAAAAACATATTTACTCAAATGATGTACTTTATTAATAAGTAAACATGCTAGTTTTCCAATTTTATTTCAAAAGAAATTAAGGCAATAAAAGTTCTTCTATTAAAACATGCCTTTTTACAATAAAAACAAATTCAAAAAGTAATAAAAATGAGCAAGAAAAGATTTTCTTCATTTATTTCTTCAGCCTCTCTCTTCTTCTTTTATTTTCTTCTCTCTCTCAAGCTCTCTTTCTTACCTCTCTTCTGTTGTTCCTGCCTTCTTCTCTTCCTATCTCTTATTCTCTTTCCCTTAGTCTTCTCCTGCCTTCTTTTCCCTTAGTGCCTGTTCTTTCTTTGTTTCCTTTGCTTCCTTAGCCTTCTTCAGCTTAACACCAGCTTTCAATGCTTAGCCATCAGCGCAACACTTAGCATTTATCAACCATCGGCTTCTCTTTCAATTCCCTTAGACTTTCAGCAGAATCGAGTTTTTTTTACTTTTTAACCAAAAATTATTTTATTTACGGTGAGGACCTTTCGAGGATACACAGCACCCTGAGACCAGGGTAGGATCAGACCCTACTCGGTCCTCGCCTAATCTCAGTTAGGTTCGATTTTAGTTTATTTCATTTCGGTTCATAGTCTTGAGCCAATCCGGCTCAACCGGCCTCCCAGGCCTCGCCCTTCCAGGGCACACTCTCTCACGCCCACAACGGCACACACCCGTAGGCACACAAGCCCGCACACACACATGCACATGCTCAGATAATCAGATCGGTAACCGATGCACCGAGCACTGATGACTGAATAGCCGCGGTAACAAAATCATTTTATCCCCATGCGCGCGCTCAGAAACTGACAATGTGGGACTATCATAACCCCTTCCAGACCCAACTTCAAATGATCGTAACTCCCAGCTCAGAGCTCCAAATCGAGTGATTTAAAGTTTGATAGAAGGCTGTAAGGTTGCTCTACACAATTGCAGGGTCAATTTAAGGTTTAGATGATATTTTCCTCTCCAATGTGAAAGATAAAATAAGGGGTTCCTACGGTTTATTTATAGTATGGAAATGATTTTAACATCTACAAAGTCCTTAGATGGACTTTTCTCTCTCATTTAAAGGTCTGTACAAGTTATACAATTAATTTCTCATCTGTTAAAGTAGTCTCTAGGCTCTCAAGACCTTCAGACAGTGTACAGAAGGTTGAAGCTTCTCTGAAACTTTAGAGTTCAGATTTCGAAACTGAAATATGTGCAACAGACACTTAAGAATGTTTCTAATTGATTTAAACTAATTCTAAGGGTTGTAATCAACTCAACTAGACAGGATTTAAGTTCATATCTCAACAAAATGATGCTACTATTGCTTGGGTTTGAAAGTAACCCAAATTAATTGGGTTTGAATTCTCACTAAATAACTCATTTGAGCTCACTTAATTCTCTCTCAAACCATCAAACAAGATCCCAAAAACAACTTAATCTCATCAATTTCTCAGATTGAGCTCAGAACTCCATTATCAGACTTAGTTTGATTGTGAAGGCACAAAAGTTTGACTTTCTGTTCAAAGCTTCTCCATAGGAAGTTAAATCCTCGAATAGGATCTTCTCAACCTCAAAAACTCATTCAGGTTCTTAGATTGATGCTCTGACCAAGATTTCTAGGGTTATAGGCTTGCCGCCTGAGCTTCAAAAGGTGTGTGTTCGACAGAGCAATTGGAAGGTTGTTATAGTATTCTAAGGGTTTAAACAGCTTCAGTGCATTGCACTGAAGCTTCTAGGTTCCTTCAATGCTTCTTATATCTCTCTATCAGACTTCTCCAACTCCGCCGGAGTTGGAGAAGATGAAGTCAAATCTACAACTCCAGACATTTAATCCTTAAATAAACATCCTTAAAATAATCAGTGATCCACATTATACCATTCTGGAGCTTCTTAACAAATTCTAAAGGCTGAAGTATAAATTTGGCTCGCCGGAGCTCCAGTGAGTCCAGAAAATATGAAAAGTGTACACAAATTGATTAAACTTACCATTTTTAATCTAAAAGTATCCTGAGGTTGCGAGGAACCTCAGTATCACATTTAATTCTTCATTTGTCCATTAGAGTTAAGATTTGACAGTGAAGTTGTTTTCTTAAAGGATCTGAGTGGTTAAAGCTTAGGACTTGTTTAACCACTAGATTGAATGGTTAAAATAAGTCAACAAGTGATAGCAGTCATAATTATATAGTTAATTAATAGTTTGAACTACTCCTGAGCCACCATTGACAGCGAGCTCAGGAACTTAATTATATTTGGGCGTTTAATTTACGTGTGGTATTTATAGGTATTATAGTGTCGATTAGGGTTCTAAAGTGATGGATAGATGATGAAGAACCCAGTGGAGGTGAAATTAAGTCGATTACTGTCACCATGGACAGTGACAGTAGTCTGTGGAGGTGAAATTTGAATTAAGCGATTAGATGATCAATTAAATGATTAAATGTGCTAGAAGTGATTGTGAGGGTTAAAGGAAGGTGGATAGTGAATTAAAAAGACAAGATTAAAGCTCTGGCGAGCTCAAGGAGCTCACCCGAGTCGGAGAAGATGAAACTAAAATTCTAAAATTACAACTATTCGAACTAACTAACTACCTAACTAAGCTAGCCTACTCCTACTCTTAATCTACTGTTAGTTGGACGAAGAGGTCAATAGGGTTCCGTCGAAGTGTCATGGCGGATGATGAAATCAAAGGGTGGAAGAAAGATCTCCGGCAGGCGGATTTGAGGTGGAGTGGAGGATTCCTTTGGTCGGCACCTGTGTCAGAGACGCGGAAGACCATGGAGAATCTCCTCGGCTGATCAAGATGAATGGAGGATGTCGGAAAGTGGAATGGAAAGTCACCGGAATTTTGGATGAATAGCCTATTGGGTCGGCTGTAGTGTTAGAAGAGGGAAGGGAGCCAACTTGAGTAAAATCTGAGGGGTGAGGGGGTATTTCTAGCAATTGGCAGTGAAGAGAATGGCGGGGTCTGGCCAAAGAAGGAGCTTGAGGAGCTTAACCTCCGTTGTCGTCTCTGACGATAGTGAGGTTATCTCCCACTGAAAAATAGGATTTCCGGTTAATCCATACCAGCGGGTGAAGTGGAGGTGGTGAGCGCAAGCTACAAGAGCTTGGACAAAGAAGGTTGATGTCGGCAGGGAGGTGATCATGCGGTGGCATGACTCTCTACCGCTAGCCGTTCATTCGACTGAAGAAGAAGAAGACAAAGAGGGACTTAAATGTAATAAAACTTAAGGACCTATGTGAGGAATAAGGACCTAATTGTGATGAATATTAAGGACCAAAATGTAAACTCAGGTTTTGAAGGTTTATTTTAACTTAGATCTTTTTCAACTTTTTATATATGTTAGTAAATAAGGTAAATATTATGTTTTCACCTTGAATTTACATTTTTGACCTTTTTAGGTTAATTTATTAGATTAAGTAAAATCACTTAAGTTATTATATACTTAGGTTTACACTAAGTTTAAGTTACTTGACTTATTAATTAAGGGATTGATTAATAGGATTTCGAGTCCAATTATTAAATAAATTGTTAATAATGTTAATTGAATGATAAAATGACATTTTTTAACTTATTTTAAGGTCCTTTACTAAATATCCCTTATTCTATAATTAACCCTTATATGTTCATAATCTTAGCTAATTAACTAGGAAGACTAGTTAATTAAGGGTAATTAGAGATCATCATGAGTGTCTCATCACTCATCACTCACCCTCGAGGAGCCTTATCTCCTTTCTTTTTAGCCTCAGGTAATATCTGATTGCACCGCAAAAATACACCTGCAATTATGCCGTCTTGTGCTATTTCCTAGCATTACCAGTGCATATTAGGTATCCATAGTCGCATTTGTGAAAATACATGCATGCATGCATTCAATTGAGAGGGGAGGAGAGTGAATAAAATGGCCTCGCAATTACATTTTTCCTCAAGTGCTGCTTTGCAAAATTCACCATCTTTATTTCCTATTCTTATTTGACTTTAAAATTCTTCTTCCCGCAGCTGCAAGACATGGCCTCTTCTTCCTCACGCCATGCTCTGCACAGCAGCCTGCCAAGCCATGTAAGCCACTCCCTACAGCCGCATGCACAGCCAGGGCATGGCTGTGCAAGCTTTCTTCCTCTATAAAACAGGTGTGGCTCCTTCTTGCAAAGGAGACCCTGGTCTAGCCAAAAAAAACTTCACAGCATCTTCTTCTCCAGGCCATCCCCTCCCCTTTCCCTCCATACGCAGCCCCTCCTCCTTTGAGGAGACACTCTGCGGACAGGAGTACCTCACAGTGGTGCACAACCACCACTGTGAGTCCACCACCGCCCAGCTCATCAGAGAGCCGGTGGGCGTGGTGGTTCACTCTCTGTTTCAACGTCCAAGCCACTTCCGCCATTGCACTAGAGCTTCAAGCTTTGAAGCTCAACTGGCAACTGCAAGCTCACAGCAGTAGCAGCAAGGCAGCAGGGGCACACGTAGGCCACCGCGCGTGCCTGCAGGCTGCCCTCGCCTTTCGCTTCTTTGCGTATGCCCGCCTCTCTGTGCCTGCAACCAGCCAGCGCACCCGATCTCCGTGCGTGCCAACTCGCGCGCGCAAGCTGCAAGCCTCCCGTACTCACAGCACCGTCCGCACCCGGTCACACGACTCGCCCGGGCACTGTAGCCACTGTTCACGCGTTTCAGCAGAACATTGTGGCTACAGTGCGGTGACCAGTAAGTTTTTCACTTATCCGGTGACCCAGTGCGCCGCAACCAGCCCCAGCCCGCGCCCGCATCCAGCCCCGTGCTCGCTCCAGTGCCTGCCCGCGAGTCTGTGTGCGGTCCTCTGCCAGCGCTTGCTCCCACCCATGTCTTCACTCGCTCCCAGCGCCTACCTTCGCCCGCTCCCTTCGCCTCTCCGCGCAGTGCTGTGCGCTGCGTTCCTTCCTCCGCCCCCACTTCCCTTCAGCGGGCGCCTCTCTACGCGCATATGCGCCTGTACATGTGCGTGAAGCATCAGACAACGCTTGGCGGCCTCAGACAACTTAACCCGCGCGTCTTCACTCCAATAACGCTCTCTCTCCCTCTCCCTCTCCCTCTCTCTCTCACACATGGTACTCTCTCACTCTCTCTGCCGACACTTACACACACACTCACACTCTCATACACACACACCTATACTCTACTTTATACATATATATATACGTACATATATATATATATTTATATACATATATATATATATACTTATATCTATACATATAGCAGTACCTATATACGTAAGTATTAGTATACATACATATATATATCTATATACTTATATATACATATATACAAATATATTTACATATATACATATACTTATATACATATATATATTCATATATATCTATAATATATATACATATATATATATACATATATATATGTATACATATCTATCTACATATATCTATATACATATATTACTATATATATATATACACCTATATAGTATTATATAAATACATATACATATATATATATATATCTATCTATACATATATAAGTACACATATACCTATATAGTTATAACCATATATATATATACATATAGATATAAATATTTACATATATATTTTCATATCGCACACCATACGTGGTAACATGGGAATATCTGCACCAGTTGCTGATATTCCCCGATACACGCGTACAGAAATCATGTTCGCACTCATCTTCCACCCATCCACCTTACAGGCGGCACTTCATCCTGTTGGTTGCGTCTTCCTAGACGACGACCGACTCGACACTGTGCTACACGCCATCTCTGCCTCCACCCCCACCCCTTTATACATATATATATACTATATTTACTTTATTTCTGCTTCACTTTCCTGCCAATAAAAAGATAAAAAAAAATATATAAAAGAGAAAAGATAATCCTTGACTTGTAGGTACTCAGTCTTGTAAATAGCACGACCAATTTTGGAACCCTAATTTGGCTCAAAGCCAAGAACCTAATTTTGAGGGTGTGCCTCAAGGACAAGAGTTATCAGAAAAAAATCTAAATAAAAAAAAACACCAAAAACATAATAAACGAAATGAAGAGATTCGTTGTAGGAAAGGCGTAGAAACTTGACTTTTAACCCCACTTCCCTGAGTTCGACCCTGGGCCTAAAAGTGACCAAGATAAAATCGAGTAAGCCAGGTTAAAAATTTTGTAAAGAGATGGTTAGGTCCGATTTAGGTTGACCACTATACACATTTCAATGATAAAATCACCATATTAACACAACCTAACTGGGTTTGACCACCATCCCTTTCATGGCACCGTTGCTGGGGAAGTGCATATGCAAGTAAGTTTCTATTCCATTCCTTTCATTTTTCTCTTCTCACACCCTTCTCTTCACGGGTGTCTCTGTTTTTGGTGTGCAGGTAAACCTGTTGCAAGGAGAAGATAGGCAGACGAAGTCGGAGACGTGGGCAGATCTAAGTCGGGAACAAGAGCGTGAAGAAGCCAACATCGCACTGCAACTCCGCACACATTGTTGCACAAGTGGGTCTTTCTTTCTTAGCAACCTAGGTTAACTTGTAACCTTAATAAAAAAAACTAAAAACTAAAAAACTAGAAAAACTTCTTGGATCTCTTGGGGCAAGTGGATTAAAATTCACTTGTTTGATTTTTGCCCTTACTCCCACCGCCCTGGGATTTCCTACCTTACTTCGCATAGCGAAAATCCATGAATCTTGATTCTTGAATTTTTCGCCGTGTGAAGTATTCTCTGAGGCGAACATAAGAAGATTGATTTCACCCCTCTTTGCCTCACTTATTTGCAAATTCGAGATCACATTTTTCGTGGGGAGACTTGGAATTGAGTTGATTCCAACCCCACCATGACTTTTCACTTGCCAAAGATTTGATCCCGAATACTTCAACACCAACAAATTAATTTTCTTTATCTTTTGGTGATTGGGATCACTTGAATTGAAGTGCTTTGCCTCCCTTTCACACTAATCTAAAACTGATTCATGCATCCACACATAGAAATCTCCATCTAGGGTAGCCCATTGCATTTTAGCATGCATTAGCCAATTGACATTGAAGAAGGGTTTGTTTGGCTTAGAAGAAAACTTGTATTCTCTCAAAAACCCGAAGATTGGTTGAATTGGTAATTCAGAGAAATCCTAAAATCCATACTACTTAAGGCTGAATTCTAAAAACCATTCACCAATTAAAACTTCAATTTGGGGAGATTTCCCTGTTGCATGATTGTCTTACACACTCTGAATATCATTCACTTGGGCATTACCCGTAAATAACTCCCTTCACATTCCAGAAGCACTTGATCCTAAGCCTCTAACTAAAATTGGTAGCAACTTGACCCTTATTAATGATTGGAGGTCTAACTACCTGCGTGTAGCTCCTATGTGCTGGTGAGGGTTCCCGCGTGCTATCGAGTGTCTAAGACTGGGGCAAACGACCTTTCAATCTGGCACGGTGGTTCCACGGTGCTCGCATTCGGTTCCGTAGTTCGTGATAGTAGGTAACTTACATCTTTAGGTTTAAGGGAACACTATAGAGGTTAGGAATTTGATTGTATTGATTTGTCATCAAGTGTACCTTTGGGGTGTCATTTCTCTCATCTCTTTTCCCTTCTTATCTCCCCAATTCTTCCTGCGGTAGTGCATGTTTGGGAGGAGGTTACAAAACCCTGAACTGTGTGAATTGCCTGATAATTTTAGAAAAGAAGCTGCATCATCCTCCTCCTCCACAAATATGCCTACATGCCCACCCCCAAATCCCGAGGGAGGAAACCACCCTCAAAACCCACCAGGTGGTGGAGCCTTAGATCCCATAACCCGCCTCTAAGCCCAAATGGAAATGTATAATGGGCAAATTGAAGCCATTCGAGAAACATTGGAGGAAATGCAAAACCCTCCCGAACGGGAGGAGCCTAGGTCTCTTAGCTCCTATCAGAATCCCGCTGCTACAGAGACCATAGGACAAATTCAGGTCCCCATGGGCGAACCCTAACATAATTGGCCTAATAAATTTTCACTTCCATGGTCTTGCAAGTGAAGATCCTTTTCTCCACTTGGAAGATGTAACCCGATTAGCTAAAACTGTTAAACCTAGAAATATCGGGTTACCTATAGTCCTCATGAAAATGTTCCCATTTTCATTATGGGATAAAGAGTCGTAGTGGTTACGCACCCTTGGGAGAACCATCCACTCTTGGGTAGAGATGCGAACAACATTTCTCAAGAAGTTCTTCCCAATCGGGTGAACCAATGTGCTTCGCCGTGCTATCACCACCTTTACACAACAAAACAACGAACAACTTCATGAGGCATGGGAGAGATATAATGACCTCCTCAGGAAGTGTCCGCACCATGGTCTGCCTAAGTGGCATGTAGCCCAGATTTTCTACTACGGGCTAAATGAGACTTTGAAGCAGATTGCAGACGCTTCCTGCGGAGGGAATTTTATGAATAAAGACGAGAATGGAGCATTCGAATTGTTTGAAAATATGAGCGAAAACTCAATGAACAATTCCTCTATTGTCGCCTTTAATCGTACCAGCCAGCCCCGAAATGTCCACGAAGTTGACACGGGACCCTCCCATTCATCCACAGATCTCAGCCTTATCGCACAGAAATTGGATGAAGTCTCCGTCGTGCACAAGAACCTGGACGAGCTTCTGGCCAACCCCACCTGTTCTATGGCAAACACCCCAACCTGACCACTTCGTCACAATCCCAATTCTTCCAACACCAGGCTTATCCTGAGAAGCCCCGTAAGACCTTCCTCACCGAGTGTCGCGCTGATCGACTCGTAAGTCATGTGGATTTGGCTTCTGCAAGCCAGTATTTTGACATGGAGGACCAAGCCTCTGTGTGCTCGAATGCATATTTACATGCGGACACGTCTTTTGGCATAGAAGACTCTTGCGCCGTAAGGAACAACCCATTCTCTACCACTTATAACCCAGGGTGGAAAAATCATCTGAACTTCGCATGGTCCAACAACCCACAGTGCCAAAACCCCATAGGTGGACTAATGCGACCGTCCACTCCCGTCATCCCAAGGGCCCAGTCTAATCCTATGGCGAATCCGCCATCGAGTCCTTGCATACCGCAAGCAGAACACGCATCAAGTCCTCTTGACAAATTGATGCGAATGATGACGGAAATGTCAAAGCGCCATGAAGAGAACATGACCTCTCTTCAGCACCAATTGGTGCAATAGAATGCTGAGATCAGTCAACTACGCATGGCGACTCGATCTCAGGGCACTCTTCTCGCCCAATCTGTTCCAAACCCGCGAAATTTCATACCCCATGGTCCTCAACCATAGGTACGACCTTCTCAGGGATAGGTTAATCAGATTCTGCAGGCTCCGAGCATTCCACCGGGATTTCAGGCTAATCCCGCTGCAGCACCGCACTATTATATCCCTATTGCAAACCCTCCTCCGCCGTATGATCCCACTGGACCCACATCATCCAATGCTATCACTACGAGGAGCGATAAGCAGACCGTCGATCCGCCTTGACCTGATCCTGGCCCATCTTCTTCATCACCTTCTCCTTCGGGATGCGCACCGCATTCGCAAGAGGACGATACACCCAAATTGGTGCCAGAATCAGTTCCATTCCCTGAGACTCTACTAAGGGAGCCAAAAGGCAAGAAGAAAGATATGCAGGCCTTTGATAACCTATGTAATTTGTTCAGGGATGTAGAAATCAAGGTACCCCTACTCGAGGCTATCGACCATATACCTACTGTCTCCTGATTTTTCAAAGACTACACAACACCTAGGAGACAGTCAAAGAAAACTAAGAATCTGGTGGTTCTCTCGCCTCATGCGAGTTGTGCTATGCTGTCAAATCTACCACTGAAGCAAAAAGATCCGAGCACACCACTGATTTCCTGTAGCATCCAAGGCTGCAATTTTAACCGTGCCCTGCTTGATCTAGGATCTTCCATAAATCTTATACCAACCATCATGCTCGAAAAATTATCCTTGGGAAATCTGAAACCCACCCCTGTCACGTTACAATTGGCAGATCGTTCTATCAAAATTCTGAAGGGTGTGGTGGAAGACGTGGTGGTTAGGGTCAACAGCCTCTGTTTTCCTGTTGACTTTCTTATTTTAGATATGGAAGTTCCTAGCTCACTTTCTGATTGTCCGATCATCCTTGGTCGACCTTTCTTGGCCACAGCCCGTGCCCATATCGACTGCGAGTCGGGCTATATTGAGATTGCCGTTGGATCTGAAAAGCTCAAGCTTAACATCTTCAAGGCAACCAAGAACTTTGATTGCGATTATATCGAGGCTGACATGTCTGATGAGGACATGGCCGTCAGCATGTGTACCAGACTAATTGGGACTTATTCTGATTGCTGTAGATTACCTGTAAACATTGATGATTGGCTGACCGACACATGTTGTGACGTTCCCCCATCCCTCCCTATTCTCATACATTCTCCTAACCAGAATTCTGACGAGGTTTTCTCTGCTTCCCATACCTCATGGTCTGAGTCATCCGGGCTACTCACCACCGGTCCACACTCTCGAAGACCAGATTGCCCTTTCTTTCCCGCCAAATCAGGAGGGTTTCCAAATCCACACTAGGACCTTGAGCCCATATAATTCTCATTGGGGCTATTCCTTTTTGGATCCATCTATCCAAGAAGCCCCTCTTCTTGGCCAATCTGAGGGACAACTTCTTCCTCTTGACTTATTTTCTGATCCACCTAGGACACTCTCGTCCCAAGAAATGACAGATCTTTCACCATCCACTCCCGAGCTGAAAGAGCTGCCTAGTACACTAAAATATGTTTTTCTGGGGCCAAATGAAATGCTCCCCGTAATCATCAGTTCAAAATTCACCAGGGAGCAAGAGTGCAAACTAATGAAGGTCCTCATAGAACACAAGGCAGCCATTGGATGGTCTTTATCAGATTTATCTAGCATTAGCCCCACCTACTACACTCACCATATATATACGGAGGAGGCTCGACCTTCCCACGAGATGCAGCGACGTCTCAACCCTAACATGTGGGAGGTCGTTAAGAAAGAAATCATTAAGTGGCTGGATGCTGGTATAATCTACCCGATCAACGACAGCCCCTGGGTGAGCCCGATTCACGTTATGCCCAAGAAGGCAGGACTCACCATCCGTGTCAATGACAGGGGCGAATCCATCCCTACATGCACTCCTACATCTTGGAGAGTGTGTAGATTATAGGAAACTCAATGCTGCAACTAAGAAAGATCACTTTCCGCTACCTTTCATTGACCAAATCCTGGAGCGGTTAGCGGGAAATAAATTTTTCTATTTCCTGGATGGATTCTCATGATATAACCAGGTGGTAATTGACCCCCGGGACCAAGAGAAAACCACTTTTACCTGCCCCTTCGGCACCTTTGCATTTAGAAGGATGTCGTTCAGACTTTGCAATGCACCAGCAACTTTCCAGAGATGTATGCTGGCGATATTCCACGACATGGTGGGTGACTTTCTCGAGGTCTTCATGGATGACTTCTCGATCTTCCAACCATCTTTCGATGACTATCTTGCCAACCAGACCTGTATCCTTAGGAGATGCATTGATGTAAACCTCGTGCTTTCCTGGGATAAAAGTCATTTTATGGTTCACGAGGGAATTATTCTCGGGCATATCATCTCCGATAGGGGTATCGAGGTTGACAGAGCTAAGCTTGATGTGATTGCTGATTTACCTGTGCCTGGCTCTGTCAAACAAATCCGCTCCTTCCTGGGACACGTCGGTTTCTATAGGAGATTTATCAAAGACTTCTCCAAGATTTCTCGACCCTTAACTCATCTCCTATCAACCGACGTACCCTTCGATATGGGCCCTGACTACATACGAGCATTCATGTAGCTATGTAATGCTGTCACCAAGGCCCCTGTTCTCCAGCCACCTGATTGGTTTCTCGACTTTGAACTCATGTGTGATGCTTCCGACCTTGCAGTCGAAGCCATCCTTGGACAAAGACGCGATAGACACCCCTTCGTGGTGTACTACGCCAGTAAGACGTTGGATGAGGCCCAGCGTAATTATACTACTGACTGGTCGATCTTTCGCTTTTAAGTCGTTTGTAGTTTAATGTGGTGGAAAAATCGACTAATCAATTTTTAACAAGAAATAACCACTCGCAGAGGAGCGGGTCGTATCCACAGGGAGGCAATAACGTATTAAAATTCACGCCACTTAAAAATGTTTGTTCGTAGTCAATTTGGACAAGAACCAAGCCAAGATTGCCTTTAGATTAAGGTTTAAGCAAGAAACAATGCTAAAATGGCAATTATGAGAAACTATAGGATATTTTCCGCAATGCAGAGTCAATAAAATATGATTAAAATGTGGCAATGGCAGAAAATGTAAATTTTAATTGACGGTTTACTGTAGCAAAATAGGGGAATTTTTCCCCAATGTCTTGCACGACGAGGAGCCGATGGCCGGGCGCGGGAAGCTTGGAGGAGGTCCCTTGGACCAAGAGCTTCGAATCGGTGGCGGCGGCGAGTCATGCGGCGGCCGGAGGTGCTGCTGGTGGTGGTCTGCAGGCGGTTGTGCGTGGCCGGAGAGTCTGCGGAGGGCGCTTGCGCGGTTGGCGTGGGCGTGCAAGCTGCAGGCGCTTCTGCAAGCGCGGGCGGAGGCGTGCTCGGTGGGTCTGTGGCTAGCGCTGCGGAGGTCTGCAGCCATGGGGAAAGCATGGCTGCGGTGGTCTGCAGGCATGGAAAAAGCGTGGCTGCGGTGGTCTGCAGGCACGGGGAAATGGCTGCGGTGGAAGTGAGCAGGTAACTTCAGACGTCTGGGAAATTTCCCAGACGTCTTAAGTTACTGAGAGGGTGGCTGATAAGTAGCTCAGTGATGGTGGCCGGCGATGACGGCTAGGGGGATGCACGCTAAGGTGCTCACGGTGATGCGGCGAGCTCCGGATGGCAGTGTGGCCTGTCACACCACACGCCCACGGTGATGGAGGCTCGTCACCACAGTAGAGGCCGGCAGTGTGGAGTGGAAGAGAGAGGTTCTCTCTACACAGTGGTGGGTCGGTGGCGGAGGCCTCCCGAGCTCGGCTGCCTCCCTCCTCCTTTTGTAATGGCTTGCACAAGTTTGAAATCAGCCGCCCGACCAGATCCACCACATCCGCTCCCCCTTGAATGGCTTCTTCACTGCAGCAGCCGGGCATTGGAGCGACAGCCAGCCGTTCTAAAAGAAGAGGAATAAAGAAAATAATGTTAAAATATTAGGGTCATTTATGTACAGACCCTCAACTTCTATGTTAATGAAAACAATGTACCTAATTGGTTATCTAATTAGATGAATGCTATTCTAAGCTAATTCTAAATGCACTTAAGATATGAATGCAATGTATGGATTATGTAATTAAATTAAAACTATGAATTAATCTATTTGCATCCTAATTATGCTAAATAAATGTTAGAATTAACGTAATGTGTAGGCACTTAAATACTTAAATAGCCCACAACTATGGGCTAATCAACTACCACTGAGAAAGAACTACTGGCGGTCATCTTTGGGCTAGAGAAATTCTGCTCTTACCTTCTGGGCTCACACGTTATTGTTTTCACTGATCATGCGGTCATTCGCCATCTCATGCACAAGAAGGATGCCAAGCCTTGACTGATTCATTGGATCCTTCTGCTCCAAGAATTTGACATTGAGATCCGCGATAAGGCCGGAGCCCAGAATGTTGTGGCTGACTACCTTTCCAGACTGGACCCTGACCAAATTGGACTTACTCTACCGATCAATGAAATTTTTCTTGATGAGCACCTATTGGCAATTAATGTGGCAAGTGGACCTTGGTATGCCGACATTGCCAATTACCTTGCTTTTGGATCCCTTCCACGTGGCTGTCCTAAAAACCAGCGCGAGCATCTCATGGCAGAAAAAAAGTATTATTTCTGGGATAATCCACTTCTTTTTCACATAGGTGTTAATCAAATCATCCATTGCTGTGTTCCTGACAATGAATTCCCCAATGTGCTATCCTTCTGCCACAATCAGGCCTGTGGAGGCCATTTCTCTAGGAGGAAAACTGCAGCCAAGGTGTTGCAGTGCGGTTTCTTTTGGCCCTCCCTTCACTAGGATGCACACAATTATGCCAAGCATTGCACTAGGTGCCAGTCGTTAGGGTCAATGTCACGTCATGACATGATGCCCTTGCAACCCATCCTAGCTGCAGAAATCTTCGACATTTGGGGAATTGATTTCATGGGTCCCTTTCCTCCTTCCAACAGCTTCGAATTCATTCTCGTGGCCATTGACTATGTTTCAAAATGGATCGAGGCTATTCCCACGTGCTGTGCTGACCATGTGATATCCACTCAATTTGTCAAAGACCACATCTTTGTGCACTTTCGGATCCCTCGAGCCATTATCTCTGATGGAGGAAGCCACTTTACCCATGCATCTTTTTGGGCACTTCTGAGGAAATACGGAGTCCACGATCGTATCGCATCCCTATATCATCCTTAGACGAACGACAAGGCAGAGGTGTCGAACCGGCAAATTAAGCAAATTCTCCAAAAAATGGTTCGGCCTGACCGTAAGGATTGATCCGACAAGCTGATTGACGCACTTTGGGCATATCGGATTGCCTTCAAGGCTCCCCTTGGTATGTCTCCTTATAGAATCATTTACGGGAAGCCTTGTCATTTGCCCGTGGAGTTGGAGCACTGCACTTATTGGGCGATTCGCCAATGTAACCTCGACCCAGACCTGTATGGTCGAGAATGGAAACTCCAACTCCAGGAGCTGGAAGAGCTCCATCGTGAAGCCTATGATTCTGCTTTAACTTTCAAATAGCGCACTATGGCTTTTCACGACAGCCGTATTCGGCGGAAGGAATTTGAGCCATCTCAGCAAGTTTGGCTCTATAATGCCCAGCTCAAATTCTTTCCTAGGAAACTGAAGTCCAAATGGACTAGTCCTTTCCTGGTATCAAGACCATTTCCCAACGGGGCCGTTGAGATTGAAGATCCCAAATCTGTGCATAAATTTACGGTCAATGGGCAGCGTTTGAAACCCTTTCTTACTCATGAACCTGCCCCCATTGGAGAAGCTGTTGCCCTGCTGGAGTGTAACTAATCTTTTGCCTCATTCTAAGTCCAGCTGGGAACGTTAAATTCAGCGCTCGTTGGGAGGCACCCCAACAACACTCACCATCCACCATCACTTTTCACTTCACTATCACGCTCACTTCACTTTTCACTTCACCACCCACCATCCACCCACCCTACCACCCTGCTGTATACCCTGCACTTCAGCTCTCGTTACCTAATCTTTCGTCCTTTCTCTACCCTTCCCTGCATGCATATGAGGACATAGCATCGTTTGGCATGGGGGGGTGGATAGGCATCCATAGGATCTGGGTATTATAGGGTATCATGCAGTTTCCATCTTTCTATATATATATATATATATATAAATGGTGTTTAGTAATGATCTGAAAGTTGAAACAAAAATACAATAAGTGTTTATGGATATTCAACTATTGTTTTGAAGACTTTCCAGGCCACAGAAGCTTGATTCGCTTAGGCTCGGCTTAATTCACTTGAGCATTGACAAAACAGATTGGAATCTCTCCTAACTAGGGATGTATTCTTGTACCTAAGACACCAATACATGATCCGTTGGTTTGATTCTACTCGAGAGCCTAAATAATCTTGGTTCACACTACACATATTAAGAAAGACCAGGCGAACATAAGATCCAACCCTAGTGTTCATTGGGAAGGTGGAGTCCTTACCTGTGCGCGCAGGTAGACTTTTTGTCCCAGGCTTTAGTCTTGTGTTTAGGAAAGACTCTTTCAACCACAAAGGAACTCTTCCACCAAAAAGAAAGGTGTGCTCCTCCAAATAATGTTGTAAGAGATATACTGACACGTGTTTCAAAAAAAAAAAAAGACGAATAAGTTAGTATATCTCGCAAATGTCTGTAAAGTCTCTACCCCAAAAAAAAAATTCTTCAGGGCAAATACCCTGTTTTCTTTGAGCCACAAATGTTAGAAAATGGGAGTTGAGTTTTCCGTCATCCTTTTAAGGGTCAATCCGAAGACACGAGCTGAAATTGGGACCAACCTGTAGTTAAAAATTCGTGAAACCCTGGGCTTGAGTCTTAATGTTCAACTGGTCAGTCTTGATCTTTCACTTGCACAAGCCAAAATCTCTTGATCTCTAAACTACGGCAAAAACCTCCTGGGTCCTGGAAATCATACTTAAGGTTTAAATATCAAGAATCCAGGTTAGTTGAGAGATGATCTAGGTCATATGAGACTTAAAGTGCTGGTAGTCTTCTCTACAATTGGTTCTCACAACATCCAACAATAAACACACCTATGTTGCCTCAGAAGAAAATCTTCAGCTTAAGATCATTTCTAAATACAATACAAAGAAATGTTTTGCTAGGGACTAGCAAAAGATAGGCATGGAGGTATGATTGAACTGCAAAAATACATCTGCAATTGTGTCATCTTGTGCTATTTCCTAGCATTACCAATGCATATTAGGTATCCATAGTTGCATTTGTGAAAATACATGCATGCATGTATTTAATTGAGAGGGGAGGTGAGTGAATAAAATGGCCTCGCAATTACATTTTACCTTAAGTGCTGCTTTTCAAAATTCACCATCTTTATTTCTTATTCTTATTTGACTTTGAAATTCTTCTTCCCGCGGCTACAAGACATGGCCTCTTCTTCCTCATGCCATGCACTGCACAGTAGCATGCCAAGCCATGCAAGCCACTCCCTACAGCCACATGCATAGCCAGGGCATGGCTGTGCAAGCTTTCTTCCTCTATAAAATAGGCGTGGCTCCTTCTTGGAAAGGAGAGCCTGGTCCAGCCAAAAAAAACTCCACAGCATCTTCTTCTCCAGGCCATCCCCTCCCCTCTCCCTCCATACGCAGCCCCTCCTCTAAGGAGACACTCTGTGGACTGGAGTACCTCACAGTGGTGCACAACCACAACTGTGAGTCCACCACCGCCCAGCTCATCAGAGAGCCGGTGGGCCTGGTGGTTCACTCTCTGTTTCAACGTCCAAGCGACTTCCGCCATTGCACTGGAGCTTCAAGCTTTGAAGCTCAACCGGCCATCGCAAGCGCATAGCAGCAGCAGCAAGGCGGCAACAGCGCACGCAAGACACCGCGCATGCCTGCAGGCTGCCCTTGCCTTTCGCTTCTTCGCGTATGCCTGCCTCTCCGTGCTCGCAACCATCCGACGCACCCCTTCTCCACGCATGCCAGCCGCAAGCCTCCTGCACTCACGGCACCGTTCGCACTCGGTCACACGGCTCACTAGGGCACTGTAGCCACTGTTCACGCCTTTCAGCGGAACACTGTGGCTACAGTGCGGTGACCGGTAAGTTTCTCACTTATCCAGTCACCCGGCGCACCGCAACTGGCCCCAGCCCGCGCCGGCGTCCAGCCCCACGCCCGCTACAGCGCCCACCCACGTGTTTGCATGCGATCCTCTGCCAGCGCCCACTCCCGCCCGTGTCTTCCCCTGCTCCCAGCGCCTGCCTTCGCCTCTCCACGCAGCGCTATGCGCTGCGTTCCTTCCTCCGCACCCACTTCCCTCCAACGCGTGCCTCTTTGCATGCATATGCGCCTGCACGTGTGCGTGAAGCATCAAACGATGCCTGGCGGCCTCAGACGACTTAACCCGCGCATCTTCACTCCAGTAGCATTCTCTCTCCCTCTCCCTCTCTCTCTCTCTCTCTCTCAGTACTCTCTCACTCTCTCTACCGACACTTACACACACACACTCACACTCTCATGCACACACACACACCTTTACTCTACTTTATACATATATATATATATATTTATATACATATATATATATACTTATATCTATACATATAGTAGTACCTATATACTTAAGTATTAGTATACATACATACATACATACATGTATATATATATACATATATATACACACACATATATACATATACTTATATCCATATATATATCTACAAATATACATACATATATACATATATATCTATAATATATATACATATATATATATACACCTATATAGTATTATATACATATACATACATATACATATATATATATATATATATCTATACATATATTTACATACCTATATATATATGCATATATATATATTTATATATATACATATATAAGTACACATATACCTATATAGTTATAACCAAATATATATATACACATATAGATATATACGCATATATTTTTTCATATCACACACCATACGTGGTAATGCGGGAATATCTGCACCAGTTGCTGATATTCCTCGATACACGCGTACAGAAACCATGTTCGCACTCATCTTCCACCCATCCACCTTACACGTGGCACTTCGTCCTGTTGGTTGCGTCTTTCTAGACGACGACCGACTCGACACCGTGCTACATGCCATCTCTGCCTCCACCTCCACCCCTTTATACATATATATATACATATATATACATATATATACATACTATATTTACTTTATTTCTGCTTTTCTTTCTTGCCAATAAAAAGATAAAAAAAATATATAAAAGAGAAAAGATAATCCTTGACTTGCAGGTACTCAGTCTTGCAAATAGCAAGACCACTTCTGGAACCCTAATTTGGCTCAAAGCCAAGAACCTAATTTTGAGGGTGTGCCTCAAGGACAAGAGTTATTAGAAAAAAATCTAAATAAAAAAAAAACCAAAAACATAATAAATGAACGGAAGAGATTCGTTGTAGAAAAGGCGTAGAAACTTGACTTCTAACCCCACTTCCCTGAGTTCGACCCTGGGCCTAAAAGTGACCAAGATAAAATCAAGTAGGCCAGGTTAAAAATTTTGTAAAGAGATGGTTAGGTCCGATTTAGGTTAACCACTATACACATTTTAATGATAAAATCACCATATTAACACAACCTAGTCGGGTCCGACCACCATCCCTTTCAATATCTTCCCTTCGTCTTTCTACTTTCAATGAGGACATTGTTTGAACAAGGCATGGGGGGATAGGACCTGAGGCATCTGTACATAGCATTTATACATAGTGCATTCATGCAATTAATTTAAATATTCTGCATTGCATACATTTGATTGTAAAAAAAAAAAAAGAACATTTTACATCATTGAGCTTAACTGGCTGAGTCCTGCATTCTTAGGTAGACCAAAACTTTAGGTTAGACTATGTTTACTCTAGGTGTCTGACTTTAGAAGCTAAGTTGAAGTACTAGCTCTAGACCTTTAGGGTTCTTTGTGGACTTAAAAACTCAAGTAGGAGTTAAGTTGCAGACCATTCCTCTAGAGGTTGAGGAAGGAAAGCTAGGGATTGAGTTAAAGGCTGGGTAGTATCTGGTGTCTTTTTCTACCTTTTGATTTACGGGTCCTCGTAACCAAAGCATCCACAATTCACACACACTTGGTCTTGTGTAAATAATGATCACCTTAATTTCTTTCTTGGGAAAAAAATTTTGGTTCTCTTAGTTCTAACTTAGGAGAAGTTTGAAAGCACAAGTTGATTGGAAGAGTTCCTGACGTAGGAGATGTGGAGTACATACTCAGCTTGAGGATGTGATGATAACATGTCACCTCCTTGGCACTTGTCTCTTAGGATATCTATCCTACTGGGGGCATGTAAGCACATTGTTCTGTTCAAGTACCATGGGCGACCCTATCTTAAAGAACCGATTGCCACAGGCCTGAATTCGCTTTAGAAATCCATGGGTGATACTATCTCAAAGTGTCAATTGCTAGGAGTTCTTGGGGTCACTATGGGCAGTGCTATCTTGAAGCATCGAAAGCCAGGCACCCTTCGAGGTTTGGTGATGGGGACAGTGAATCCGACATAGATCGTGCTGATAACTTATCCAAAGTTAAACTTAGAGGAATCAAACAAAAAAAAATTAATTAAGAAACGTCTCTTTCTTACTCTCTTTCTTGGTTGGCAATCAAACCAACCTTAAATAACTCAGACCAATGCACATGCACGGATGCTTTAATCTCTAGGACCAATAAACCCTAGGGTAGAGTTGGAAATCAGAGAAACCTGTGCCTGCAACTCATCTTTAGCTGACCTAGTCTGTAACTTAGCAATTACTTGGGAACCTTAGGTCTAAGGTCTGAACTTAACATGTTCTAAAGGAAGACCATTGGGTTAGCTAGTCCACTTGAAGAGTTGGGTTGTTGTTTGAATTTGCTAGGAACTAACAAAAACTAGGCATGAGGGCATTTTATGAGCCCATATTTGTGGGCTAATTAGTTACTTAAATGCCTAGGAATTAGATTAATATTGGCAGATAAATTGCATACAATAAGATGTAAATAGATTAGTCTTGGTATTCATTTATTTACATATTCCATGCATTGCATTCATACTTAGAATTCATTTAGAATAGCATGCATTAGAATAGTTAATCTTTTAGGTTGCATTACATGTATTATTTTATTTCACATTTCTTTTAAGGGTTTGCACATAAATAACCCCTTATTTATTTTCTTTATATGTTTCTTCTCTAACGACTGCATGACGGAGAGTGCGCGAGCTAAATGCGTAGGCAAAAATCGTTGATCTTTGTTTCCACGATCTGCGTTGCTTCTTCTTCAACCAACGCCTGCCTACACCTACATTCCTCTTGTAGCATAAAAGAAGGGTACCTGTGTCCTTAGCGAGTAGGCCACCACCTTTCCAACCCCCCACTGTGTAGAGCCTAGAGCTTCTTCATTCCACACCACCAGCCTCCCATCACGAGCATAAGACCACTCCACTGCAGGCAGCCGGGGTGACAGACCGCCGCGCCATTTGTGGCTTGTGCATCACTGTGAGTGTGCACGTGAAGGCCACGCAACCACCGCCAGCAACCAATTTCAGTTCCTCACCCTCGTGTCAATTAAGATGTCTTGGAATGATCCCAGACATCTGACCTCCCATATCTTCTTCCGTCTTCTTCTGTTTTCTCCTTGCTCTGTTTCCCCTCCACTTCAACAAAACCCATCACCCGCCACACCTGCAGTAGGCAGCAGCCTAGCCTCACACGACCGCCTCTAGCACACAGCTTATGCGCACATCCTGCATGCAGCAGCGCACCACGCTACGTGCGTAGCCAACCGCGCAGCCCTCCTCGCTGCCACCAGTAGTCACAGCGCCCCTCCAGCACACCCAACTTGCCTCCCCTCCATAGGCACAGAGTGCGCCTCCTCACCTTCATCTTTCGCGTGTGCCTGCACGACCAGCACTCACCCTCGCCAACCCCTGCTTGCATTCGTCCCTTCCTACAACGTGCAGTAGCCCCCTTGCCTCCTACGCCTCCACGCTGCACCCCCTGCGCGCAGTAGCTTCCCCGCACCATTCCTCCACCAGCATGCTGCAGTAGTAGTTGCACTCTCCACACACGCCTCTCTCCGCGCGCGCAGTAACAGCACGCATTGCCCTCCAGCTCCACTACGTGCAGGTGCGCATCACCTCCAGCTATTGTGCCTTCTCCTCCGGGCGCGCGCGATTTGCATGCACTCCGCCAGCAGTCCCACACCCCCTTCAACTCACCTCTAGGCGCACCACCCGCATAGTAGCTCTGCTCGTGCGTGTCCTTGCCGCATGGCTCGTGCGCCTCCAGCAGCACTTGCGACCAGTAGCCCGCGAGTTCCCACACTAGTAGTAGTAGCAAGAGCCGCCCAACGTACCCACTGCCGTCTCCTCCTCGCCGCTGTCGTCTCTAGCTGCCATTCACCAAGCTGCCACCACCGCCGAGTAGCCCTCAACCCACTCGACCTCTGGTGAGATTCACGCTTCCGGTCGAGGTCTCCTCCATGCATGACAAAGTGAGAGAATTAATCCTCTATTTTCATCTCTATTAATAATTACATGTGAATGCCATTGTGGGAGTTGATTTTTAATTTATTGGATATTCTATTGTGGCACATTTATGAGCATCTTCCTCTTGTTCTACATAATTACAATATCAGCATGATAATGTCTTATGATGGAAAGCTGTTTTCGCCCATTTGAAAGTCATCGGAATCGTAGTATAGTTGCACAAAAATGTTCGTCAAAAATAAGTTTGTAAAAATTACGAGACTTGAGTCCTAGTCATTTGTCTCTGGGAGGCGTTTGTTCTACTTTAGAATTCGATCTTATACCTCTCTACTCTGTATAAAAACACACACTAGTTTCCAATCTCCTGATTAAGATTTCACACTTCTATTATGAACTCTGATTACGTGCACATATGTTAAGTAAATCACAAAGGTGAACGTGTGAGTTTCTGTGTACACGATTCTAGTGAGGTGGTGACTATTTATGGAAAATGCATCTACCGTTAGATTCTCTATATTTTCGGGAAACGACATGCTTGTTGCAAAGTAGATAGACAATTGAAAATAGGCAACTTGGATCACGCAAACAGGATAGCAATCAATAAGCTCATGGTGATTTCAAAACATGGAGATATATATATGCATTTTTCATTCATTCCATTGGAGAGTTGTTTGCAACAAGGACTATAGAGGAAAACTTGTACATAAATGCTTAAAAAATAAATCTAACTACTAGAAAACGATCGCATACAAGAATCTATGGGGGGATTTTGCATGCATCATTCGGGGAAAATAAGGACTACACTACTAAGTAGTAATAAAAAGTAGTAAATCTATGAAGAGCATAAACTACTAATCTAGAGCTAGCAGAACAAAAGGGCATTCAAGGGTACTCAAGGGTAGTCCCCGATGGCCATGGAGTGGTCGAGAGGACAATGAGGGGTGGCCAATGGAGCTTAGGCCGACCCTTGGAGAGAGAGAGAAGTGATCCAGCATCCCGGCATGGTGTCCTTCATGGTGGTGGTGAACTTGTGGAGATGGAGTGGCTAGCCTAAGTGGAGGTGGATGTGAATGGAGCTAATGGAGTGAATGGGTGCCAAGAATGTGAATGGGTGCAAATGGCCACCCATTGGGTCTTTTTATAGACCCAAGGGCTTCTCCCTAGAGAGGTGTGGAACTCTCTAGAGAGAGTCCAAGAGTGGCCGGCCATATGGTTATGAGATCCAAAAAATGTGGATCTCATTTTGAATGCCTCTTCGTTGCTAAATTTGGCAACTAAGAGGTGGCGCCACTTCAAGAGAGTTATAGAGAACTCTAGAGAAGTGTGTGCGTGAATGGGTGTGTGTGTGTGTGTGTGTGGTCATGCTCTATGTGGCTAGGTGGTTTAGGTTAGGTCCTAAGGGGTTTAAGTAGGTGTATGTCTTGAATTAGGGTTACAAACCCTAATTGCTAAGGGGAATTTGCAATTAAACTTAACCTAAGTTTAATTGGGTGAGTGTGAACCTAATTGAGAGTGAAATAACTCAATTAGGTTGGGTTTAGGTCAACTGGACTCTCACTATGCCCAATTGAACTTGTGTAGGTTCACATCTAAGCTCAATTGGACTCAATGAGTCAAATTGACATAGGTGAAGGTAATTGACTTTGATCTAAGTCAATTGGGTTTGGTGAGGACCTAATTAAGTCCTTAGGTAGGTCTAGAGATGATGTACTAGGGTTAGGACACCTTAATTTAGGTTCCTATGGGGTTGGGATTAGGTCTAGGGAGCTAGAGATCCAAGATCAAGGCTTGAATCTCAAAACAGGGACTGGAGACCAGTACCAGACATCCAAAAATGTGATTAGACAACTTATACTCAAAAATCAAAAGTCCAGACTTTAGTTCTGGACGTCCAATCTGAGTCAGGGGGAAATCAAGGTTCTGTTTTGGGTATTCTGCAAAAATTGGACGTCTAGCAAAGTGTCTGGACGTCCAATAACAATGCAGAAGTGGGTTTGAGGTGTGCAAGATATGGCTAAGGGTTCTGGATGTCCTATAACTTATTTGGACATCTAGATAAGGGTTGGAACTAGGGTTTTAGGGCTTCCTAGGGTGTTGTGACCTAATCTAAGGGTGGCTAAGGCTTGGGGAAATCTCTAGGCTATCCTAGGGCTAGGATGGACCTAAGCTCTTCACATTTTACTGCTTTATTCTTACTTAATAGAATAGCAAACCTTTAACACCCTTACATCATTATTCCTACATCTAATCTAAGCCTTCTGCTCCAGCTCTACTGCAACTCCCTTATTTCCTTATCCAGCTTCAGATCCTACTCTAGATCAGCTTATTACCTGCAATCGACATAATGCACTTAATCAGCACATTATAACATTATTTTATGCATAGCTAAAGTAAAGTAGTAACGATGCAGATATTGTTTATCCATGCATGAATTACCCTAACTTATGCTAAGTTCTAGCCTAATCTAGGTCAATTAAGACCTATGATTGCTGCGCAATCATCTTACTATCTTAATTGAAAGGCAATTTTGGCTTGATTTCTTGATGAAATTAATAGTGAACATCGATTCTTGACCCTTGTGAGTTTAAATAGGCCACTGCCTCCCTGTGGATATGACCCGCTCCTAATTGAGTGGTTATTTTAATTGTTGTTTAGTCGATTTTTCCACCACATAGAACTACAAATGACGTGTCATTTTATGTGACAAATGACTTTAAAAGTGAAGAATCGACTCGTCACTGCCGAGGGTATGTGTTTTGCACATTCCCGTATTGCCTGGACTGGTAGTGTAAGTCTTGATGTGGTCTCTATGAGTTACCACACCAGGAGAAGTTTGGATGCTGGCACCAACAAGGGTTATACGTCTCTGAGTACAGGTTATTACGCCTGTGTCCTTGAACAGCGCTAACGTCCTTGTAGGCCGAAGATGTCTGAGATGTATATTCATCAAAGGGATATGTATTATAGTCAGCTGGTGGTGCGCAACCCTAGTCATTAATCGCATTTCTGTGCAGTTTGTTAAATTACGGTTCTAAGTCGTTGCAACGCACAAAAACTGATTCTTTTTTAAATTTATATACCTAGATAGTGGGATATCTAGGGTCATCCAAGGAGGCCAAATGTTTGAAAAATTAAATCCCTTTCTTGAAAATTAAACTCAACTTTCCTTTTGGTGTTTTATATATATGATTTTTATAGATTTTGAAATAACGGCAATACGAATTTTGTTGATAGCAAGAGAACAACTACTACCTATTTGAATAAAGCTAACCATAAGGTGACAGGTAGAGCCTCTCCCTAAGCTCACCCTAGGCACGTGAAGGCCTAGAATAATTAGGGAGGGGGAGTGAAACAAATGCTAGGCAAAAATTGTAAAAAAGCTAGCAACAAAAATTGAAAGAAGGCAACTTGAATTAAAATGAACTTGTTCTACACAAAACTCATAGAGGAAAGCTTCTAATCTACTTGAAATGCAAGAAGATAAAAACATAAATCCTCTAAATGAAATGGTGAAGAAGATGATGGCTTCTTGCTCCAAGCCTGGTAGCTCCCAGGCTTGAAAAGAATCCTCCAACTCCTTCCTTGCTATACTCCTCCAAGATGGTGTCCTCCAAGGTGGAAGCTTCCACCTTAACTTTCCTCCTCCAAGGGTGGGTGTGCACCACCCTTGCTCCTCCTTGCCTGGCCGTCCTCCTAGTGGAGGAGTGCTCCTCCTCCTTGGCGTGGCACAAGGGAGAAGAAAAAGGGGAAGAAGGCACCAAGGGGGCAGGTAGGATGCCCCCTTAATCTTCCTTTCTTCTTCTTCTTCCTTGGCCTTGAATTATGGTGGGTATATGGTAGACTAAACTAATGGAGGATGATCTTTATGTGGTGATATGGTGGGTTTATATAGAGGTGGAGAGGGGGGTAGTTGGCATGAATAGGTGGAGGGCTAGGATGGAGTTTGGTGGTGGTTATGGGTGGTTAGAATGATCCTAGGGCTAGGGTTAGTTGGTGCCACCTTAAAAGGTGTTAAGGGGGTGGTTATGGTGCTGTTGGTGGCTTTTGGTGGTGGAGAGACACCACCATTTTGGCACCAACCTAGGGTCTTCTAGAAGGGGGGTTAGGTGGATGGTGGAGATGGATTTAAGGAGAGGTGTATGGTGGAGATGAAGGGAATTTTGGAGGGAAAGTTGGCACCAAAAGGGAAGGGTTCTAAAAGGTTATTTTAGAGGGAAAAGAGGTGGCTTTTGGTAGTTGTGATGGGGTGAATGGGTGTGATGGTGGTGGCACCAACTTGGAGTAGGATAGCTAGCTTAGGTGAGCTTAGTTGATGGAGCTAGCTAGGGTTGAGTTGAAGGTGGTGGATGGCCAAGGAGCTAGATGCTAGCTAAGCTAAGCTAAGCTAGGCTAGCTTAGCTAGTTATGGAGTAGAGGAGTAGGTAATGTGAGCTAAGGTTTGAAGAGAGGAGATGAGGAGAAGATTGGAGCTTGAACTGCAGCTAGCAGCTGCTGAAGAGGGTGGCATGGAGCTACTCTAGCTGGCTTAGCTTGCTAGTTCTTTGCTAGCTGCTAAGTCAAGCTAAAGTAAGCTAGCTTCTACCTTAATGAGATGAGGTGAGCTGGGTCTGGTGCTCCCGGGGAGGATCAATCTAGTTGAGGTAGCTAAGGTAGCTTAGCTCAACTGAGTTGAGCTAAGTTGAGTCCCCAGGAGCTAGACTTGAGCTTCCTAAGCTGGAATGAAGTCATCTTCAGTAGTCTGGAGTTGAGTGGAGCTGGATGTAGCTGAACCTGAGCTAGGGTGAACTCCAGTCGACTTAGTTTAGCTAGCTAGAGCTCCCTGTAGATTAATGGGAGCTGACATGAGCTAGACTCAGCTAAGTTGAGCTTGATCTAAACTAACCTGAGCTAGGGTGAGCTAAGATGAGCTCTCTTGAGCTGCCATTCAACTGAGATGAGCTGAATGGAGCTAGGATGAGCTGACCCTAATCCAAGTGAGATGGATTCCAGCTATGGTGAGCTGGATCAAGCTGAGTTTCAGCTAGTTTAAGCTTCTCCTTCACCTGTTGCCTTCCTGAGTGCTAGGATTCTAGGGATCTGTTAATCTGTTTATCCCTAACACTCACAAAAACACATTAAAAAGACAATAAAAAATGTAATGCATGCCTAACCTAATTAATGCCTAAATGCGGCCCAAAAACCTATTTGCGGTGTAAAATCCTAAGAGCTAGGTTTGTTTTAATGCATAAGAATGATGACAAACTGGTGTTTATCAGTCATATGGTGCTAGATCGTGATTGTTTACGGGATCCTAATTTGCAAGATCTTTAAAATAAGGAGAGGATGCATCCCGAGTGAGTAGATTAACTCGAGCAGGAGGGGCTCGAGGTGCATAGGAGGGTCTTTGTTAGTCGCGCTAAGTCGGTGTTTAAAAAGTGCTGCATTGTAGTATAGCCAAAATAGCATTCAAACAAATACAATTTTATTACTCGAAAATGTTTCCAAGGTCAAACACAAGGAGCAAATGAAATTCACACACTAAACTTAGCAATTAATGCAAATTAAACACGTAATATTACTAAAAAATTAATTAGGAATGTAGAGCATGAGTATATGAAGAGTAAAAAGAAATTTAGATAAAATAATGAAGAGCATATGAGTATTGGATGTTTGTTTTTGCAATCAGATGTCTTAAATGTCTTATGCTACAATATTCTTCCTTCTTCTGATTTCTCTTCTTCCTTTGGCCTCTTCTCTTCTGCTTCTTCTTTTCTTATCTCTCTCTATCTTCTCCTTTCTTCTCTTTCTTTGTCTTCTGCCTTCTCTTCTTCTTTCTCTGCCTTTGCTTTCTCTGAATTCCTTCTCTACTTCTTCTTTGGCTTTTGGTATGACTTTGCTTCTTCTTTTTTTCCTTCTTCTTCCTTTGCCTTTGCAAGCCTTCTCTTCTTCTTTCTCTTCCTTCTTCTGCCTTCAACCCTGGCCTCCTCTTCCTCTTCCTTTAGCCCTACTGTGCCCTCTAAATCCGACTAAGTGTCGGATCCAAACTCTCCAGGGCAAAAACCCCCCTTCCCCCATGCAGCTTTCCTCTTTCTCTCTTCTTATTTCAGTCTCGCTCTCCTGGAGCCTCAGCCGGTCAGGTAATCGGACCTATCGCATACCCAGGTCCAGGCTCACTGACGTGTGTGGTGAGCAAGGAGTGTAAGTCAGGTCAAGTAGTTGGGTCGGCCAAGTCCGCGTGGGTAGTGCCGCGGACGAGTCCGGTGAAGGGTGAGTAGGACCTCACCCCGTGTTAACTGAGGCGATAAGGCTATGGCAACTTTTCAATTTATTTAGATGTGGGTGTCCTATCATTTTCAAGGTGGGACTATCCGTGCCCCTCTTCGCGCGCGCCTGCAGCAGAGGTTGAGCTTGAAATTACAGCTGCTACGAAGGTCTTTGACTCCAATTGAGGTCCTGGGTGCATGCACAAAGTAAGTCCGCGCAGCCTAGGACAGCAACACCTTATGCAGCAAGGCCTAGAGCAGTTGTGAGCAAACTTCAAGCTTGCGCCAAAGGCAAATGGGGCCTGCTACCTGAAAACACAATAACAGCCTCACGGCCACGTCAAATTGTTCAGGAAGGTTCACCAGAGCACAACGGATGTGCTGGAGGTGTTGGCGTGGCTCGTGGGTGCCTATGAGTGCGTGCCTAGGGCACACTATGTGCATGTGAGTGGGTGTATTCGGTGAGGTGTTTGGGTGGTTGATGGAGTGATTAGAGTGAGGGGAAATGATCAGGGAGGTGCAGTGGAGGTTGTGGGGTGGTTGACGAAGTGGATGGAGGTGCGTAGTGACAGGAACACCTCACGGGAAGTATTGCTGGAGGTGGAGAAGATGAAAGTGTTCGGTGGCATCGGTGGTCGATTTTGAGAAATAAAGAAACGGGGAGAAAGTGTGAGGGAGAGGGAACCTAAGAATCTACTCTAAGGGAAGAAAGGGGAAAGGAATCCCACACCGGTGTGGTTTCCGGATGTGGGGAAGATGAATACCTCCATATGGGGCAGGGATGACGTCGGCCGGTATTGCATGACACGAAAGATTGTGGTGGAGATAACCCAACCATTGGTATTATGGTTGGGCAACGAAAAAGCAAGGGAGAAGCTGCTGGAGCTTGCGGAGGGTTGCGACTGGTGGGGAGAGAGGAATAGAGGGGGAACCGACCCAATTTCAAGCTGAGGAGACGGTTGGGCCCTGGAGAGTCTTTACATAGGGATCTGAGGAGGTTTTATGCTTGGAAGCCAAGCTTCCAAGCAAGGTATGCTCACCGGAGATGGAAGCTTTCAAGAGACCCACATTACTCATGCGTTCGCATGAGAGATTGGGAAGGAATCAGGGCTCATCAACAGGTTCATATTGGGGGAAATTTCTCAGGGAATCTCCCTTCCAATTTTGGAGGATATTCGCCAAGCAATCAAGGAGAAATCTCCTTTCAAAGCTCATTGGAGTAGGATTCCTCTGCGATAATGGTGGAGGGACCTATTTGTGAAGATGAAGAGAAAGCTAGGGGGCTTATTGCAAGGGCTTTTAAAAGTTAGGGGTAGAAATGTAATCTGACAAGACCTTTTTGCAAACTAGGTCAAGATGAATTTCTCCATAGGTCCAAATTTTAGTACAAACCTAATTTGGATGTAAGGAATCCAATGGTGATGTTGGATTTTGGTTTTGACCACGTTTGACTGGGTAATTTATGCAAAAATCCAAATTAGGGTAAATATCAATCTGAGACTCCAATTTTGGTCAAGAAGGGTTCCAATGGCCAAAATGAAGGTACTAAGCCCTAGAGAATATTTTTATATGATTTTTAGAGGATTTAATTGAATTTTATCCTGATTAGAACCTTGGTTAATTAAGTAGGTTTATTTTTAGGGTTTCAAAAGTCATTTAATTCCCAGAACATAAACAAACACTTTTCTATCTAATCCAACCCACTAGTTATCTTGTTAAGATCATTTGACCTTTGTTTAGCCATTGAGACAACCCGTGGTTGTACTGCATTGGTAAAATTATAGTTTTACCCCTTGTTTCTTATTTTTCTCTCAAAAAGGTTATGTAGTGAAATATGACCTTCAATTGGTTATGTAGGAGCATTTATTCTCTTTACTATGTCAAAATGAGCTAGTTAGGACCCATGATGGTGTTTTCATCATACCCCCATGCGTAGCTTTTGCTAGTCCCTTAGCAAAACTTCAAGGTATTAACTTTAATTCTAGACCATAAAATCTTTTGATGCTCAAAAACTATGATGTGTGCTTTCCTTTTGTAGATTAGGTTAGAATGCCAATAGTTGGCCTAGAGGTTTAGCCTCATCCGAACCTAAGCAGCTTTAGCCTCATCCTGCCTCAAAGGTTTTTAAGGCCCACAGGAATATCCTAAGGTTCGTTGAACTCTGCAGTGAAAGCACCCATGCTTGTAACATGTTTTAGCCTCGATTCAGTTTGTAGTGCATTTTTGTCAGAGAGAGATAGCAAATTTGTCTTTGTGGAGAGTTTTCTCTCTTTTCTTTTTATTTCTAGCTTCGAATTGGCTTTACAACATAATCTGTATCAGATTCCTAGTCCCCATCATCAATCCTCGAAGGATCCCTAGCAATCGATGCTTCAAGATAACACCGCCCATGGCAACCCCCAGAACCCTGGCTTTCAAGATTTCGAGATAATCCCACCCATGATGTTCTGTAGCTAAATCCAAACCCTGGCAATCGACATTTGGGATAATGCTGCCCACGGCATCTGAACCAGCACAGGGTGCTTACATGCCCCGGTAGGATATGTAGATATCCTAGGAGACAAGCATCAAGGAGATGAAATGTTATTGCGCATCTTCGAGGGGAATTTCCTACCTCTCCGCGTTGGGAACTCGTCCAAATCAACTTGTGTTGATCAGCCGCTCCTAATCTAGGTGACCTTTTTAGAACAATTTATACGCATCTGTGTGATTTTGATACTTAAGCGCACTAAACTAGACTGTGTGTGGATTGAGGTGCTTAGGTTACCAAGTCCCACAAATCATAGGTTAGTTAACGAGGACAAATACTCCCTAAGCCTTAGACCTAATACTTAAGCTTCGCATTTTCCTTAACCTCTTGAGGATTATCCAGATCTTAGCAGGTACTTGAATTTTTAATCCTATGATTACAGCCCAGGAAGCCTAAAATTAGCATTCCTACTAATCTCTTTTTTGATTGGCACTTTTTTACCTTTCTATTTTCTTTTGATATGGTCTAGAACTAAGTCAATTCCTTAATTTCTTACTAATGGCTCTCTTTTCTTTCTTTTCTTTTCAACTTGTGCCCCTTTTTAGTATTTTTAACTCCTCCCCTTTTTCTCCTCAAAATTGATATGCCCTCAAAATTTTCTCTCCTCTCATTTTTTTGTCCTTTTTCAAGAATTTTTTTATTTTTTTGGTATTTTTAGAATATGTGACTTTTTGTGAAAACCCTTCCGAACTTTGATTTTTGTTTGCTTGCACTTTGCCATCCCCCATGCCTAAGTTTTGCAATGTCCTCATTGTAAATGGAGGACGTGAAATAGTTTTGGGTTCAGGAATTCGAATAGGATTATCGGGTGGGCAAACGAGTCGAGATGACTGTTGCGGATGATTTCAAGCCTTGGCACGAGTACAAGAGGTGGGATTGACTATTCTAAAATCAAACTCAGGGTGAAATAGAAATGAAGTATAGAAAGATAATCAGAAGGATCTCAAGTTTTTTGGGATGATGGGTTGCCTCCCATTAAGCACTAAATTCAACACCTTTAGCCAAGCGAGAAATGATCTGGAGGAGTGGTAAAATCAGCTAAGTTTTGCAAAACAAGCACCTTGATCAAAAGCCTGGTTGGTCCAACCAGGTGCTTGTTTAGGTCAACAGGTTGATGATGCAGCCCAAACCCAATCGATCTGGTGGGTTGATAAAGGTAGATCAAGAGATGTGGAACCCACCAAATATTGTGGAGCTCAGAATGATGCGGAAGTGTGAATCCAAGGTTTGGTTGAGTCAAATCAGCCTGATCAGAGTAGGGATCCTTAAATGAAAAAGAATCAGTGGATGATGTAGGAACCCTACAGGAGTGATTAGAGAAGGATGGGGTGTGCTTTGTAGTCTGATCGATGTCCAAAACCTGATAAAGATGTGAAGGTGAATCATCTGCAATTAGCTTAGTAAAAGGGGAATCAAAATAGAAATTGAGTCTGGTTGCGGGTCAGGGTTGGGGATCGAAAAGAAATGATTCCATCTCAGTGGAACCTAAATTTAAATCAATGATCTAGGGATTAAGGACCTTAGAGTCAGAATCGAAGAATGGATCATGTGAGCTAAGGTTGTAGATTAGCTAATTGTTATCAGGAAATAATGGTTCTCCAAAATTATAGTAAGATTTGAAATCGTCAGAGAAATTGCGAGAATCACGTTCTGAATTTGATTTGAGATCAAAGGTTCCATCACATAACAAATCATAAGGTGTAGACTCAGCAACCTGACTTGGGTCTAGCCTATTCATAGATTCTGAGCTCAAAAAGATGTCCCTATTGGGTTTGGGCTTGGGTTCTTAGCTTGTAGGGAAGACCCTCTTCCAACACAATTTCTGTATCGTAGATTGGCATGATCATCCCAATAAGATTCAGATCCAGATTCTTGGCTAAGGATGTAGGTTGAATTACTAGAATCTAGGTCAGAATTGCCTTCGAGGGACACCTTATCAGAATAAGGGGCGGAATTTAGACCCTCGAAAGGTTCTGATTCAATCTCATTCTTACAAGAGTCTAGGAATTCTACGCTTGGTGAACTAGGATTTTCATTTTCTAGGGCTGGCTCAAAATTTTGTTCTCCTGCAATTGGGACTTCCCAACCTATTTCAAGATCAGGCATATCATATTCCATCTGGGTTGGGAATCTACAACACCCTTGTGTCTCAAACCTGGGATTTGGGAAATCATGTTGATCCTCAATATTATTCCAAGATGTTTCATTAACTGTTTGGGGAATGTACAGGTATTTTTTATCGATAACTTGTTTTAGCAATTTCATTATTTCTTCCCATTTTTCAAGATCATCTTGGTGTTTTTCCCAAAGTGTAGAATTTGTCATGCATTGGAGATATTCAAAGTTATACAATTTTTCTATCTCGATGTATCCTGTTATGAGAATATCCTGGGTTGATCTATTAGTTGCTTCTGTTAATAATAATTGGGCACAGTTTATGATGAAGGTTCTTGTTGTTGATACATTAACCTGAATGTTGCCAATTGGTTTTGAGGTTTTGTAGTCAATGTCATAAAATCAAAGGGCATCCTCAACCATTCTATCTCTCATGGATCTTTGTGATTCAGGTTTCTTTAATAGTTTTCCTAAGTAGCCTGGCTGCATTTTTTGAATCAGATGGTGGAATCAAGATGTAGAATAAAAATTTAGGTTCAGAATGTAGTGATTTGATATGAATAGAGATTCCCAATGAAAATATGTGTGTGCTCTAAATAGAAAGGATGAGGGACTGGATGTGGTATTGACCCATTCAAGATACCCAAAGATTTCTGGATGACTATAGAGGTTCGAGGCGGATGATACCCCTGGATCAGAAAGTTGTCCACCAGAAAATTACATGGGCAACCAGGGAGAGTCCCGCAAAGACCCCTACACGGTAAAGTGCCCCACAGGTTACAGGGTTTCCCCCACCCGACCTTCCTTGTCACTGAGGGTCCAGGTAGACCAGAATGGATAACTTGACCTCTTAAGTATACCAATTTTATGTCCTAATTTATGTGTTTGTTTTCACTTAAATTAGTAGCTGATTTGACATGTGACCGAATTTGGAGGTTGGTTGGCCTACAATGTAGACCAACTTTACTTGACCTACCCTAAAGATGGTAGAATGACTCAAGGTCAAGACCTAGAAATCATGATGATTTGACTCCCAGGTTATTAGGTCAAAGGATTTTAGGGTTCAAGTGATTTTAGAGACTGATTTTAGGGTTTTTCTTGATTAGATCATTTCAATAAAGGGTTTGGGTAGTACACAAATGCGGGTGGGTTTGTTTCCTTTTATGGAGGCAAGTGTGAACTAGCACTTCAAAAGCCTAATGCAGAAACCTAATTGTCTTTATTTTCAAGTCCTCTTTGATTTTCAAAAATGTTCTCATTAGACTTCAAACAAGAAGTGCATAGTCCAAGAAGATTAGGAATTAAGCATAATCCCTAATAGGCATAGGAATTTTGGGGTAGGATTTCTAAACAGAATCGCTTCAACTTCAATGAGATTTGAAAAAAAATTTTCAGATTAGGAAACTTGCCTCTTTAAATGATGATTACTATGAGAAATGAGGTAGGTGATTCCTAATTGATTGTTTCCTTTTTGTCATCCCAAGATTAGGAGGTTGATTAGGGAAGAATAGAGAAGTTACCTACCCTGGGGTGGTTGATTTGCGTGGAAGATCTCCTTGTAAGGCACCTTGCAAAATCACAATAAAGAAAGTAGGGTAGGTTAGTGCTCAAATATAATCAAATAATGTAGAGAATAGTGGTGAATTGCATGTTTCTCCAAGGAAATGGCGTTAAAATGTTAGTCACGCTAAGTCAGTGTTTAAAAAGTGTTGCATTGAAGTATAACTGAAATAGCATTCAAACAAAATACAATTTTATTACTCAAAAATGTTTCCAAGGTCAAACACAAGGAGCACATGGAATTCACACATAAACCTAGCAATTAATGCAAATTGAACACATAATATTACTCAAAAATTAATTAGGAATGTAGAGCATCAGTATATGGAGAGTAAAAAAAAATTTTGATAAAATAATGAAGAGCATATGAGTATCAGACATCTGAGTTTGCAATCAGACGTCTTAAATGTCTTATTCTATAGCATTCTTCCTTCTTTTGATTTCTCTTCTTCCTTTGGCCTCTTCTCTTCTGCTTCTTTTCTTAGCTTTCTTTGTCTTCTCCTTCTTTCTTCTTCTCTTTCTCTACTGTCTACCATCTCTTCTTCTTTCTCTGCCTTTGCTTTCTCTGAATTCCTTCTCTTCTTCTTTGGGTTTTTCTCTAACTTTGTTTCTTCTTCTTCTTTTTCCTTCATCTTCCTTTGCCTTTGCAAGCCTTCTCTTCTTCTTTCTCATCTTTCTGCCTTCAACCCTGGCTTCCTCTTCTTCTTCCTTCAGCCCTGCTATGCCCTTTAATTCGACTAAGTGTCAGAGCCAAACTCTCCAGGGCGAAAACCCCCCTTCTCCGACGTAGCTTTCCACTCTCCTCTCTTTCTATTTCAGTCTTGCTTTCCCAGAGCCTCAGCCAATCAGGTAATCAGACCTATCGCATATCTGGGTCCAGGCTCACCAGCGTGTGTGGTAAGCAATGAGTGTAAGTTAGGTCGGGTAGTCAGGTCAGCCAGGTCTGCGTGGGCAGTGTCGCGGATGAGTCCAGTGAAGGGTGAGTAGGATCTCACCCCGTGGTAATTGAGGCGATAAGGTATGGCAACTTTTTAATTTATTTGGGTGCGGGTGTCCCTTAGTTTCCGAGGTGGGACTATTCGCGCCCCCTCTTCCCGCGTGCCTACAGTAGAGGTTGAGCTTCCAATTGCAGCTGCTGCAAAGGCCCTTGGCTCCAATTGTGGGCCTACATGCGTGTACAAAGTAAGTCCACCTAGCCTGGGACTACAACACCTGGAGCAGCAAGTCCTAAAGCGGTTGCGAGCAAGCTTCGAGCTTGCTCCAATGGCGGATGGGGCCTGCTACCTGAAAACACAAGAAAGGCCTCATGGACATGTCAAATCATTCAGGAAGGTTCATCGAAGCACGGCGGATGTGCTGGAGGCGTTGGCGTCTCTCGTGGGTGCCTATGAATGCGTACCTAGGGCACACTGTGTGCATGTGAGTGGGTGTGTTCGGTGAGGTGTTTGGGTGGTCGATGAAGTGATTGAAGTGAAAGGAAATGACTAGCGAGGTGCGGTGGAGGTTGTGGGGTGGTCGACGAGGTGGATGGAGGTGCGTAGCGATGGGAACACCTCACCGGAGGTATCGCCAGAGGTGGAGGAGGTGAAGGTGTTCAGTGGGGTCGGTTGTTAGTTTTGATAAATAAAGAGAGGGGGAGAAAGTGTGAGGGAAAGGGAACCTAAGAATCTACTCTAAGGGACGAAAGGGGAGAGGAATCCCACACCGGTGTTGTTGCCAGACGTAGGGAAGATGAATACCTCCCTAGGTGAGGCGGCGGCGAAGATGGGGCAAGGATGACGTCAGCCGATATTGCGTGACGTGGAAGACTGTGGTGGAGATAACCCAACCACTAGTATTGTGGTTGGGTGTTGAAAAAGCTATGGAGAAGCCACCAGAGCTTGTGAAGCGTTGCGGTCGGAGGGGAGAGAGGAATAGAGGGGGAACCTACCCATTTTCAAGCAAAGGAGACGGTTGACCCTAGGGAGTCTTTAAATAGGGATCTTATGAGGTTTTGTGCTTGGAAGCCAAGCTTCCAAGCAAGGAATGCTCACTGGAGATGGAAGCTTTCAAGAGACCCATATCTCTCATGCATTTGCATGAGAAATTTGGAAGGAATTAGGGCTCATCAACAGGTTCATATTATAGGGAATTTCTCAAGGAATCTCCCTTCCAATTTTTGAGGAGATTCTCCAAGCAATCATGGAGAAATCTCCTTTCAAATCTAACTGGAGTAGGATTCCTCTGCAATAATGGTATAGGGACCTATTTGTCAAGATGACATGAAAGCTCGGGGGCTGATTGCAAGGGTTTTTAGAAGTTAGGAGTAGAAATGTAATCAGATAGGACCTTTTCGCAACCTAGGTCAAGATGAATTCCCCATAGGTCCAAATTTTGGTACAAACCTAATTCGGACATAAGGAATCCAATGGTGAAGTTGGATTTTCGTTTTCACCACATTTTACTAGGAAATTTATGCAAAAATCCAAATTAGGGCAAATATCTATCTGAGACTCCAATTTAGGTCAAGATGGGTTCCAATGGCCAAATTGAAGGTACTAAACCATATGGAATATTTTTATATGAATTTTAGAGGGTTTAAGTGAATTTTATCCTAAACAGAAGCTTGGTTAATTAAGTGGGTCTGTTTTTAGGGTTTCAAAAGTCATTTAATTCCCAGAACATACACAAATCCTTTTCTGTCTAATCCAACCCACTTGTTATCTTGTTAAGACCATTTGACCTTTGTTTAGCCCTTGAGACAACCTGTGGTACTGCATTGGTAAAATTACAGTTTTACCCCTTGTTTCTTGTTTTTCTCTTAGAAAGGTTATGTAGTGAATTATGACCTACAATTCATTATGTAGGAGCATTTATTCTCTTTATTGGGTCAAAATGAGCTAGTTAGGGATCATGATGGTGTTCCCATCATACCCCCATGCCTAGCTTTTGCTAGTCTTTTAGAAAACTTTAAGGTATTAACTTTGATTCTAGACCATAAAATCTTTTAATGCTCAAAAACTGTGATGTGTGCTTTCCTTTTGCAGATTAGGTTAGAATGCTGATAGTAGGCCTAGAGGTACTGAAGTACCAACCAAGATCTAGACCTGACCAGCTCTAGCCTCAGCTTGCCTCGAAGGTTTTTAAGGCCAACAGGAACTATCCTAAGGTTCGTTGACCTCCACGGTTAAAGCACCCATTATTGTAACATGTTTTAGCCTCGATTCAGTTTGCAGTGCATTTTTATTAGGGAGAGACAATGAAATTTTCTTTTTGGAGAGTTTTCTCTCTCTTTTCTTTTTATTTCTAGCTTCGGAATGGATTTAGAACACGTTCTGTATCGGATTCCTAGTCCACATCATCAATCCTCGAAGGGACCCTGGTAATCGATGCTTCGAGAAGCACCGCCCATGGCAACCCCCACAATCCTGGCTTTTGAGATTTTGAGATAATCCCACCCATGGCATTCTATAGCTAAATCCAAACCCTGGAAATCGACATTTTGGGATAATGTCGCCCATGGCATCTGAACCAGCATAGGGTGCTTACATGCCCCTGGTAGGATATGTAGATATCCTAGGAGACAAGCATCGAGGAGACGATATGTTATTGCACATCTTCGAGGGGAATTTCCCACCTCTCCACACCAGGAACTCGTCCAAATCAACTTTTATTGATCAGCCGCTCCTAATCTAGGTGGCTTTTTTATAACAATTTATACGCATTTATGTGATTTTGATACTTAAGCGCACTGAACCAGATAGTGTGTGGATTGGGGTGCCTAGGTTACCGAGTCCTGCAAACTAAAGGTCAGTTAACGAGGCCAAATACTCCCTAAGCCTTAAACTTAATACTTAAGCTTCGCATTTTCCACAACCTCTTGAGGATTATCCAGATCTTAGCAGGTACTTGAATTTTTAAGCCTATGATTACAGCCTAGGAGGCCTAAAATCAGTGTTCCTACTAATCTCTTCTTTGTTTCATTAGCACTTTTTTGCCTTTTTATTTTCTTTTGATATGATCTAGAACTAAGTCAAGTCCTTAATTTCTTACTAATGGCTATCTCTTTTCTTTATTTTCTTTTTAACTTGTGCTCCTTTTTGGTATTTTTAACTCTTCTTTTTCTCCTCAAAATTGATATGCCCTCAAAATTCTCTCCTCTCATTCTTTTGTTCTTTTTCAAGAATTTTTTTATTTTTTGGTATTTTTAGAATATGTGATTTTTTGTGAGAACCCATCCGAACTTTGATTTTTGTATGCTTGCACTTTACCACCCTTTTATGACTAAGTTTTGCAATGTCCTCATTGTAGACAGAGGATGTGAAATAGTTTTGGGTTCAGGAATTAGAATAGGATTATCGGGTGGGCAAACGGGTCGGGATGACTATTGCTGACCTAGGAATTCAAAATCCAAGCTTGAATTCAAAAACAAGAAATAGAGAGCAGTTCCAAACGTCTAATAATATTGTCAGACGTCTTATAATTAAAAATCAGAAGTCCAGACTTGTTGTCTAGATGTCCAATTAGAGTCAGGAGGGATTCTAGGTTTTGTCTTGCGTATTCTGCAGAAATTGGACGTCTGACCAAGTGTCTGGACGTCCAATAACATGACGGAAGTGGGTTTAAGGTGTGCAGGAGTTGGCAAAGGGTTCTAGATGTCCTATAACTCATCTGGATGTCCAGATAGAGGCTGGAATTAGGGTTTTAAGGTTTGTTAGGGTGAGGTGACCTAACCTAAGGGTGGCTAAGGCTTGGGGAGGCTTCTAGGCAGTCCTAGGGCTAGGATGGACTAAAGTTCTTCACAATTTATTGCTTTATTCTTACTTAATAGAATAGCATACTTAACTCCCTTACATTATTATCTACTACATCTAGTCTAGGTCTTCCGCTCTAGCTCTGCTGCAACACCAGTTATTCTTTATTCTTCAGATCCAGCTTTAGATCCAACTTCCGATCTAGCTTCTGATTAGCTTATTACCTGCAATTGACATAATGTACCTAATCAGTACATTATAGCACTATTTTATGTATGGCTAAAAGAAACCAGTAAAGGTGCTAGTAATGCTTATGCATGCATGAATTACCTTAACTTATGCTAAGTCCTAGCCTAATTTATGTCAACTAAGACTTATGATTGCTGCGCAATCACGCCCCTGTTGCCGCGCAGCTGGTGCGCGCTGCACGCACCCTTATCATACGTGCTTGTGCGATATGCGCCACTGCTACTGCTGCCTCCGTGCATGCGCTGCGCTGCTATGCATTCTACTGTAGTTGCACGTGCATGCCTCCGCGCACGCGTACGTGCCCGCGGTGCTATGAGCATGTGGTGGCACATGCATGCACATGGCTAGGCTAGGTTGCGCTACGTGGAACAATCTGGGCCATCCATCTTCTTTTCGTTGTAAGGGCTGCTGCAGAGGTTGGATTGAGTCGATTTTTGCACTGTTGGGCAACGATCATCGACCCGAATCCATCCATGTGGTCGAATTTGTCGTTTGAGGCTCTGAATTATGTCACCTAATCCCTTGGCCATTGATCTTCCTCGGACTACATATGATGCCACAGGACTCTGATCAAGGCGATTTTGGAGGCGTTGGACTCTGATCGTTGTCCTGATCAGATCCGTACGGTCGGATCATCAATCCAAGGCTCCGAAATAAATCTCCTCTCCTAACGACAAAAAGGATCCAATTAACCTAAAATATATACAACTACTATAAATGGAGAATGATGCATGTTATGCAATATTTGTAACATAAAATGCAAATCTAAGCCCAAGAACATGCATGAATAGGCATTTTAACCTAAATGAATTTGTCTACATCATACTCCCATGCCTATCATTTGCTAGTCCCTAGCAAAATTAAATTACATGCTATGTATAAAAACAGAATTAGGACTCGATCGCTTAGGCCTAAGTTGTTTATTAATAATTGAAAACTTCAACTACGGTCCTAAACTACGAAGACTCAACAGTACTTTGGTGTCTGCCAGAATGTAGACTTCCCAAGTCCTCACCTTATTTGAAAAGGGAAGATAAATATTTTTTTATTTTTCTTCTTTTCTAATTTTTTTGGACATTTGAAGTTTGAGAATTTCAGGATAACATTTTACGGCTACCTGACCCGCTCAAGACTTGAAAAGGACTCTAAGTTCTAAGCATCTTGTGAAAGGTTGATAGATTCACTAGGTGGTCATTAAAGCGGACTTCAGGTTTCTACGACCCTAGGTGACCTTAAAGATTTCTGCTTAGAGGTTTATCTTTCCAAACGGTAGCTGATCGCTACTTAATTGTACCCAGAGTATCCATCCAGAAAGCAGAAGAAACTACACCTAGCCAGCCATTCTAAAATCTAATCAATAAAAGGCAAAGGAAAATTATCCTTTTTGGTAACCAAGTTTAGCTTCCTATAATCAATGCAAACTCGCCAAGAAGTCGTGGTGTGGGTCGGGATGGCTTCACCCAATTCATTTTTTATCACAATGAGTTCTGCCTTTTTGGGCACAATTTGAGTGGGACTCACCCACTGGTTGTTGAAAATAGGATAGATAATGCCTACGTCTAGCCATTTAATGATCTCCTTCTTGACAACCTCCAACATATTTGGATTAGGCATCTCTGAGGTTGTCTCTGTGATCTCACCCCTTCATTAGTGTAGATACGGTGAGTGCAATATGAGGGGCGAATCCCATGGAGATCAGTAATGCCCCACCCGATAGTAGCCCTATGTGTTTGTAGAATGGAGATCAATTGGTGTTCCTGGTCCAGAGTCAAGTGACCATTGACAATCACGGGATACGTCTCACTTTCTCCCAAAAACATGTACTTGAGTGAATTACGTAAGGGCTGTAACTCTAGTAGCGGGGAGTGGGGAGAGGGTTTATGCAGGGGAGGAGAGGAAACAACAGCAGAAATCTATTGATCCTAACTAATGGAGAATCCGTTGGCAGTGTTCATGTAATCCTGTCTTAAGATATTAGTGTTAGATAGGACAGGATAGTTAGGATCAAGGGTGTTAGAAGAAGATGAACACCCATGACAACTAGATCCATGGGATGAAATGTGTATGTCATTCATCTCAGTCCTGTGTGGATCGCGATCTAAGACCCTTGATAGTGAAGATGAATGTGCCATTGGGTCGCTGCAAAGGAGCCTAATGTTTCCACAGAAAGCTGAATCTTCGTCTTCACCATCCTCTTCAATTAAATTGCAATCGAAGTTCTTTGATGCCCTAAAAATGTCTAGTCTAAGCTTTTCACTCCATAGGGCAATCTCCAAGCATCCTGATGCACAGTCAATGTTTGCACAAGCGGTTGCCAAAAATGGGCGACCTAGAATAATTGGTGCATCACGGAGATTAGGAGGAACCTCCATATCAAGAACAAAAAAGTCCACTAGAAAGCAGAATCCCTGGACTTTCACGATCACATTTTCAACCACCCCCTTCAGTGTTTTCACCGATCGGTCAGCCAACTGTATGGTAACTTAGGTGGGCTTTAACTCCCCGAATCGAAATCAATCAAATACAGCGATGGAAGTTAGGTTGATGGATGACCCCAAATAAAGAAAGGGCCTACCAAAAGGGGAGTCCTGCAAAAAATAGGAAATCAGTGGCGTGTTCGGGTCCCTTTTGGGTGGTAAGTTGGCTAAGATAACTATGCTACCTTCCTCATATAATACTGCCTGTCATCTGATTCTCTATGTCGCTTCGGAGTACAGTAGTCCTTGAAGAACCTAGCAACAGCAGGGATGTGATCTATTGCTTCGAGGAGAGGGTCCTGAATGTGAACTTCCTTGAACATAGATTTAAGGTCCTCAAAATTTCGAGTGTCATTTTTTCCATGCTGAATCTCACACTAAGGCTGCAGGAAAAGGGACGGGAATTTCAGGGTCTAGGGGCTTCTTTCCTTTATCTAATGAAGATGGCTTGTGAGAGGTAGAGGGTTGTGAGCCATCTTGCAGTAGAGCGCAGGAAAAATCATTACCCACTTGCCTAGGTAGCAGGTCCTATGTAGTCTTTCTACTCCTTAAGGTGACAGCTTTTGCATTGGCATGCTGTCCATGAAGGGGTAGAGGAACGGGTTGGTCTGGATACACAGGGTTTGGCAACAGAGGTGGCTGATCAAGCCCATAACGAGGTGGTGCGAGAGGTGCTTGCAGAATAACATGTGCCTGCCCCTGTGGTGCTTGGAATCTAGGCAAGGGGCACCTTGATTTTGCACATATCTCGGGTTTGGGATAGGTTGGGAGGGCAAAGCTCCCTATGACCTATGCTCTTGTATCATCTGGTTTTGGGAGTTTTGTATGCTTTGTATTTGGTCAGCCATTGCCTTCATTATTTGCAAGTTGTCATGAGTAGATTTTCGAATTGATGCCTGCAATTCCTCCTTCAGAGACTCCAAAGGGTCGACCCACTTTGGAGGGTAGTTGGTTGCTTGGTGCAGTAGTTGATAAATAGAATGGGTTTGTTGCTGCTGAGATGCGAAATGGCTGCTGCCTTGAGTACGTGTTCTGCACATTCCCGTATTGTTTGGTCTGGTAGAGTGGAACTTGACTCGGTCTCTGTGGGTTAATAGATAAGGAGAAATTGGGATGCTAGTGCCACCAGGGTTATACATTTCAGAATATGGGTTGCTACGCCCGTAACCCTGAATAGCATTGACATCTTCATAGGCCAAAGACATCTCAGATGTAAATTTATCAAAAGAATATGCACTTGCATTGTCGTGTGGTGCGTAACCCTGATTGTACGATGCCATATCCACATTGTTCACGAGTTCCTGGTATGCAAGATCCCACAGAGATGGAGAGAAAACATCCTAAGTGAACTGATATGTACGAGCAGAAGGGGCTCGGGAAGCTTGAGAGGAGTAAGATGGAGTAATGCTGCTAAAAGATCTAAATCTTGCTCGCATTAATTCATCAAGCTTCTTATCAAGCAGATCCACCTTATCCAACTTTTTGGTTATAATGTCCTTGTCAGCTCTGGCAAACTCGGCTTGAGCTTTGTGGACACTGACTCGTTGCTATCCAAGTCGCCAGAACTGGTTCACTGAGGTGGCACTCATCGAGTTCTCTACTAAGGACTCGAACAGCTCAAATGAGCTGCTCTTGTCCTTCGCGAGGAAATTCCCACTGCTAGATGCATCGGCTAGGTACCAATGTGTGTCATCCAGCCCATGGTAAATACTTGAGCAAGGTGCCATTTGGGTACACCATGGTGTGGGCACTTTCTGAGAAGATCGTGGAATCTATCTTAGGTGTCATGCAGCTTCTCTCCAGGGCCTTGGGCAAAGGTCATGATCGCACACCTCATAGCATTTGTTCGACCGATCGGGAAGAACTTTTGGAGGAATTCACGATGTAATTCCTCCCAGGCTCCAATTGGCCTCTCAATAGTCTTGAACCAATAAGTAGCTTTATCCTTGAGTGAAAAAGGAAAAAGCTTCATAAGAACAATTCTGATATCTAAATTCCTGGGTCGAACTGACTTTGCAATCCGACTCAAATCTTCAATGTGCTGGAAGGGATCCTCATTCGAGTTTCCATGGAAATGAGTCTGAATCAGACTTATGATATTCGACTTCAACTCGAATGCATCTCCGCCTGCAGGAATCCGAACCTGAGGTGCTACAATTATTGCCGCCAGATCGTAGAAGTCTCTCAGTTGTTCTCCACGTGGTGGATGCTAATCCTATTGATGCTCTGCTCGTATTTCTATTCCATTTCCTCGACCCTAGATTCCAGACGAGCCATTGGGTCATGATTCTGAGGGTCCTGACCAACTCGAGGACCAGGATTAGCCATCTCAGCTAATTGAATGGAAGAAGGTTGAGAAGAGAGGTCAGGCGAGAATCGCCTTTGCCGCCTTCGGTTCGGCACCCAAGGTCCCATAAGTTTAGGTCCTAATGACCTTCCTTGCATACACCAACTCAAAGGGTTGGTGTAGTCAAGAAGAACATGGCTAAGGCCTTGTTAATCAGAGTGGTCCTTTTGATTAGATGACCGAATTTTTTGTTTAAGTTTGTGTTATTAAAAAAAATTTGGCGAGAGATCGACTGCAAGGAATTCCCACCTCTCAAGCTAACCTGGCCAATCTGGTTACGAGGGGACTATGAGGAAGGTTGTTCCTTTGGCTTTCACCTCCAATTCCGTTACCCCACAGCCGCGGTCGTTTGACGCTGCCCCGCAGGCTTAGACGCTAGGTTTTGCAGGAGAGGTTGGAACTACCCAGTAGTTTCAAGCGAAAAGTAGGTTATTTGATATATTTTCGTAAATTTTAACCGGCTTATTCAATTTAGTAGATGGTGGGTGGCCCACAAAGTTACTCGCCTCATCGACTAACTCTTGGGCTCATTGGAGTCCAAGTTAGTCTATGTGGTCCTATTGGCTCATGCACTTCTAAGTTTTTCTTTTCAAATTGAAGAGCACAATTCAAATGTATACTCTAAAGTAAGATGGAATCCAAATGATTTGAAACTTAGCATGAAGATTCCTTTCTCAATAGGCTTCTCAAAGAGTATTTTTCCAAAATTTTTAATTTTTCCAACAATTAGTTATGAATTTTAACAAATTAGGGGTCAAGTTTGAGATTTAGACCCTGTGTTGGTTTTTCTATTGGAAACAATACCAAAGATGCTCCAAAAATTTTGTAAAAATATAATATTGAAACCTAATTTGATTATCTTTCAAACCCCATAAATCATGAGTAAATCAAATTTGTATGTTGGTTAGAATTGATTTCTAAATTTCACAAAAGTTCTATTTTCAATCAATCTGACCAATATGTACTACATGAATTTTTAAAAATTCCATAGAAAAAATTTATTTTTAGAAAAGGTGGCGTTAGAAAGATAATTTAAAGATCTAGTTCCAATCCAAATTTCAAAATTTTTGGAGTATCAGAAACATAGCTATTGAATTTTAAAGATGACACTTAATTTCTGGCCAAGTTTCTAATAAGAATGTGTGCACCTGATTATCGCAGCACTCACTTTGCCTTGTTTGCTGCTTTGTGTCATTGTACCTACACACAAAAATACTATATTAGAGATGAAATCAAAAGTCACCGTGCCTCCTCGACAAGGATGAAAAATTATTCGGGGTGTAGATCGCGTAGAAGATTAGCGCTTTGTAGTATAGCATGAAATACGTCTCGAGCAACTAAATTAATGGAACTGGTGAGTCCCGATCGATCACAAGAAGGCAGAAAGCACTTTTGATTTCATGCGTTTGTTCCCAATATAATTGCTAAATAGTATAGACACAATATCGTAGTATATATATCAATCAAAGAGTTTGAGTATGAATTGCATACATCTAACTAAACAAATTCTAACATAAACATAAACTACTTATGTAACAAAACAAGGCCACCACAGGCTGTTCGTGGTGGCCTTATGGAGAGGTTGGGAAGAGTAGCAATGATCCGTCGAGGTGGCCCAACGGACGCTTCAGATGGAGATGCAGAGACTAAGTGAAACGCTTGGCTTCGGGATAACCGGGTTTTAGTTTGTTATAACGTTGTAGTATAGCTGGTTATTACCAACATTTCAAATATATAAATTTTTTACTCGGAAAATAAAAGAGTTCCCGAGGTCGAACTCAGGGAGCAAGTTGTATTCTAGAGATATACATGTTTCTTTTACAAAATAAAGAAAGAGAGAGGGAAAGAATTTGTTGTTCTCTTTGTTTTCTCCTCGTGATGTTCTTCTTTCTTTCTTTCTTCAGATCTCCTTCTTCTTCTTCCTTGGTTTCTGTCTTGGCCTCTCTTCTTCTTTTTCTGCAGTCTCTTCTGTGAAGGTTTCTTCTTCCTTGGCTCTGCTGTACTTCTTCTCTGCAGCCTTTCCTCTTCTTCTGCCTTGCTCAGCCTCTTCTTTAGAGTTTCTTCTTGTTTCTCCTCCCTGCGGCTAAGTGTCAACTTCTTCTTTTCTTTTTCAGCCAGGGACGTCACCCCTCCTTCCTTCTTTTCCCTTTAGGCCGTCGTCTGATTTCCAAATCAGACGACTTAACTACCTGTTGCTACAGTCAGCTTCCTTCTTCTTCCGCGGGTCTTCTTCTTCGCCTGTGCCTGCACATTTCAGAGTTTTTCGTCAGAGGCAAAACCTACTCTACCCTTCCCCCCCGCGTCTCTCTCTCTCTCTGAAACCACTCTTGGGAAAGCTCTCCCAGAGCTGCCGGGTAACCGGGTTCGGGTCAGGCCCGGGTCCAGGCCCACCGGCGTGAGTGGTGGGCGAGGAGTGCAGGTCAGTCTTTAGTCGGGTCGGGTCGGGTCAGGTCCGCGGGGCGTGAGCGCGGACGAGACCGGGTAACCGGGCGGGTGAAGGGGACCTCACCCCGTGTGCTGAGGCAGTAAGCCTTCAGCACTTTTGCATCTTATGTCGCTGCGACTCTTCAGGCGTTTCCGAGGTGGGACTAAATGTCCCACCTCAATTGCGCGCCCGCAGCGGGGAAGTCAGCAGGAGATTGTGGCGTCACGCGAAGCTTTCTGCCTTAGCTGCGAACCTGGTGTTTTACCAAAACGCCTCGCAAGGCCTGGGAGTTGAATCTGGGCGTGGCGCTGAGCGTGGCGCGCCTGTAGCTGCAGGCGGAAGCAGTTCCTCCTGCGCGGCAATGGCGGCGGAGGTCGGGTGGCCTGTTCACAAGAAAACGGCCTCTCGGCCTAATCAGAAAGTGCCAGGAGCTTCGCCAGGGTGCGGCGAAGCTCGTGTGGGTGGTGGCGAGGCGCGGGGCGGCGTGCGAGGGCTGCCCTAGGTCAGACTGTGGGTCGGAGGATGGGTCTGTTCGGTGGGGTTGCAGAGGGTGATGTGGGGGAAGTGGTAGGGCGGGGGTTGATCAGGGTGAGGAGGCGGAGGTCCTGCGGTGGTCGGCGAGCCGTGTGGGTCGCTGAGGTGATGGGAGCGGCTCGCCGGAGGATGGCCGGAGGCGGAGAAGGTGAGGGTGAACAGGAGCGGTCAAGGGTTTAATCAAATAAAAGACAGTGAGGAAAAGAAAGAGGAGAAGAAGGGGAGTAGCTCTAGCTTACTTGCAGGGACGAAGGGGGAGGAACTGGGCGACAGTCGTATCGACTGTCGCCGGAGAAGACGATGCTCAGGGAAAGGGGCGGCGGCGAGCAGAGAGCCGGAGAGGCGCCAGCTGGGTGCGGCGTGGCGCGGGAAGAGCAGGGGAGGAAGTCTCTGCTGCTGGTATTGCGGCAGAGCGAAGAGGTGGAGGGGGAGGAAACCGCCAGAGCTGGTGAGCGTCTGCCGGAGGAAGAAGAGAGGAAAGTTGGGGATTTTCTCCGTCAGATCCAGGCTGCCCCGGTCGGTGGAGCAACGGGGGGTATTTATAGGGATCAAACAGGGAGGAAGGTGGAGGGAGACGACGTGTCTCCCTCGCCGGAGGATGGTCGGAAACAAGAACCCATACCGTCCGTGCGTTCGCACGGCCGGTATGGTGGGTTACAACGACCAGGGGGGTGTCCCTGCGACGGCTGACGACGCAGGGCACCCCCGGTTTACTTGCCAGGTCCCCCACCTCACCCTGCGCGGCGCCATGCTCCGCGCAAGGTCGCCGGAGCATGGTGCTGGCAGGTTTTGCAGGAGGGACCTGATTGCAAAGAACGAAGGAGAGTTAGGGGCCAAAATGCGAGGGTTCAAAAGTTGAGGGCCAAAGAGTAAATATATGAGGACCAAAGTGTAAAGTCGGTCAAGGAGGTTTCTTCTTAGGCTTAAGTTTTTATACATGGCTAATTAGGACCTAAGGAATCTGATGGTGAATTTCATTTCCATATTAAATCTTGTTTGACCGGTCAATTTGCGTAAAAACCCAAATTAAGTTATTAATTGGGCATGGTTCTCAATGTAGGTCAAAAAGGGTTCTGAAGGCCAAATTGAAGGTTCTAAACCCTGGAGATTATTTTTCTATGAATTTTAGAGGGTTTATTCTATTTTTACTTTGCCTCGAACCTTGTGAATTGAAGTGGGTTATTTTAGGGTTACAGATTATCATTTAGTTTCTTGGAATTGCTGTAGCCCTTGCTAGATCATTTCATCCCACTCTTATTCTTATTAAGCTGCTTTGACCTATGTTTGGGCCCTGAATTACCCTGTATGCAGATTATACTGGTAAAATTGCATTTTTACCCCTTATGACTTGTTTTCTTCTCAAACTCAGGATTCTCTGAGTTAAGCCTTTCCTTGAGATATGTAGGAGCTTTTATCCTTTGTATTAGGTCAAAATGAGCTAGTTATGGCTCATGATGAGGTTCTCATCATACCCCCATGCCTAGCTTTTGCTAGTCCCTTAGCAAAAAACTTAAGGTTTCAACCCTTGTTCTAGACCATGAAGTTTTTAATAGTTTTAGATAAGTGCCTTTTTTATTTGAGCATAGATTAGGTTAGAATGCTGACCATAGGCCTAAAAGGTACTCTAGTACTAATCAAGATCCAAATCTGTCTAGCCTTAGCCTCAGTCTTTTAGCAAAGGTTTTTAAGGCCCACAAGAACTAACCTAAGGTTTATTGGACTTCGTGGTTAAAGCACCCGTGCTTGAAATGATTTTAGTCCTGGCTCAGTTCGCAGTGCGTTTTGTAAGAGAGAGATAGAAAGTTTTTCTGTTTGGAGAGTTTTCTCTCTCTTTTTCTTTTTAGTTCTAGCCTAGGATTGGCTTTTCAACACGGTCTGTATCAGATTCCTTGCTCCCATCATCAATCCTCAAGGGTTCCTGGAGATCGATGCTTCGAGATAGCACCGCCCATGGCAACCCCCGGAACCCTGGCTATTGAGATTTCGAGATAATCCCATCCATGGTATTCCGTGGCCGAATCCAGACCCTGGCAATTGACACTTCGAGATAATGCCATCCATGGAATCTGAACCAGTAGAGTGCTTACATGCCCCCAGTAGGATATGTAAATATCCTAAGAGACAAGCACCGAGGAGATGATATTTTGTTACGCATCTTCGAGGGGATTTCCCGCCTCTCCGCGCTGGGAACTCGTCCAAATCAATCTTGTGTTGATCGGCCGCTCCTATTCTAGGTGATCTTTTCAGATTTTTGCGACGCTTCTGCGTGATTCTGATTTTTACGCTTACTGAACCAGGTTGTGTGTGAGGTTAGGGTGCTTAGGTTACTGAGTCCCGTAAACCAAAAATTAGTTAACGAGGCCGAATACTCCCTAAGCCTTAGACCTAATACTTCAGCTTTTCATTTTCCTCAACCTCTTGAGGAGTGTCCAGATCTTAATGGGTACTAAGAGTCTATTCAAGAATGCCTAAGGTTTGCATTCTTACTAATCTCATTGTGCACTTTTCAGTTATTTTCTTGAATGAGGTCTAGAACTTAGGTTAATTCCTTAGTTCCTTACTAATGACTATCACCTTTTCTTATAATTTTGTGCTCCTTTTTCATTTTGTTTTTCTTCTCCTTCACAAAATTTCCTTCTCCTCTTTTCCTCTTATTCTTTTTCGAAAATTTTTTAATTTTTATGGTGTTTTTGGCATATGTGAATTTTTTTGTTTGAAACCTTTTCTTACAAGTTTTTGTACTTTCCTACCCCCCATGCCTAAGATTTACAATGTCCTCATTGTAACCTAGGGGTTTTTATTCAACTAAGTTCATACATTAGGATAGCTGTTTTGATGAGTCTCAGATGCAAGCACCTGAGGTGGAGTTGGCTGCCCTAAAGTGTGAACTTCAAGTGCAAAAAAAAACTGTCAGAACAAGTTTCAGGTTTTCAAAGAGAATGACGGGCTGCCTCCCGTTAAGCGCTGAGTTTTACGCCATCGGCTGGGCGCAATAAGCTCAAGGGGAAAGGAGGGTATAAGATGCCTCAGCCAAATTAGTAGAAGTTACATCAATGAACGGCTTGAGTCTCTGACCGTTCACGATGAAAGGTTCAGAATCGTGGCTGAGTGGACTGATTTCGATTGCTCCATTTCCAAAAACCTGTCGGACCAAATATGGTCCGACCCACTTAGATCTCAGTTTTCCTGGGAAGAGTTTGAGTCGGGCATCAAAGAGTAGGACCTTTTGACCAGGATGAAAGATCTTTCTCGAGATGTGTTTGTCGTGGAAGGCTTTAACCCGCTCCTTGTAGATTTGCGAGTTCTCGTACGCGTCTATGCGTAATTCATCGATCTCGCTGATTTGGAGTTTTCTGTGGGTCCCAGCCTTGGAAAGATCTAGATTACAGTTCCGTACTGCCCAATAGGCTTTATGCTCCAGTTCGACGGGAAGGTGGCATGCCTTTCCGTACACCAGTCTAAAGGGAGACATGCCTAATTGGGTCTTGTGGGCGGTCCTATAGGCCCACAATGCTTCCGGAAGTCGGGACGACTAGTCCTTCCTGTCAGGTCGAACAGTGACTTGCAGGATTTTCTTGATCTCCCGATTAGACAGCTCAGCTAGACCATTAGTTTGGGGGTGGTAAGGAGTAGAGATTCGGTGAGACACCCCGTATTTGGTCATCAGTGACCTAAACTGAGCATTTGTGAAATGGGTCCCCCCATCAGAGATTATTGCACGAGGAATCCCGAACCTTGAGAAAATGTGTTGATGAATGAATTTGAGAACGATTTTGTGATCACAGGTTCGGGTCGGTATGGCTTCGATGCATTTGGACACGTAGTCCACAGCCAACAGAATGTATTCGAAACCATCCGAAACAGGAAAGGGGCCCATAAAATCAATCCCCCAAACATCAAAGATTTCGCATACTAGAATCGGTTGCATAGGCATCATGTCGCGATGGCTCATGTTGCCCAAAGTCTGGCAACGACTGCATGCCTTGCAATGACTGTATGCGTCTTTGAACAGTGTGGGCCAGTAAAAGCCGCACTGGAGGACTTTTGATGCGGTTTTATGCCCGGCAAAATGGCCACCGCATGCCTGGTCATGGCAGAAAGAGAGGATATTGTTGACTTCCCCTTCCGGGACACATCTCCGGATGATCTGATCGGCACCTATGCGGAAGAGGTACGGGTCTTCCCAAATGTAATACTTGGCATCGGAGCGTAATTTGTCTTTCTTGGCCTTCGGCCAATCGGACGGGGTCTGATGAGATGCCAAGTAATTTACAATATTAGCAAACCATGGAAGGCTAGTACCAATAGTCAGCAGGTGCTCATCGAGAAAATGCTCAGTGATGGGTCCGGAAGGGTCAAATATTTCAGAAGGAAGACGGGACAAGTGATCAGCTACCACGTTTTGTTTTCCCGCTTTGTCGCGAATCTCAAGGTCAAATTCTTGCAACAGCAAGATCCATCGGATCAATCTAGGTTTCGCGTCCTTCTTTGCAAGGAGATGCCTCACAGCCGTGTGATCCGAGTATATGATGACATGGGAACCCAGAAGGTACGATCTGAACTTCTCTAGGGCAAATACTACAGCTAGCAGCTCTTTCTCAGTAACCGTATAGTTACGCTGAGCCTCATCGAGTGTTTTGCTGGCGTAGTAAATGACCACAGGTTTCTTGTCATTTTTCTGCCCTAAAACCGCTCCTACAGCGAAGTCGGATGCATCACACATGATCTCAAAGGGTTGAGACCAATCAGGGGACTGTAGGATCGGGGCTTGGGTGACTCGGTCACGCAGGATTTCAAATGCTTGAGTGCATTCCTTGGAGATTTCGAAGGGAACATCCTTGGAGAGAAGAGTGGTCAGGGGGCGTGCGATTTTTGAAAAATCAGGGATAAATCGTCGATAAAAACCGACATGCCCTAAAAAGGATCGGATGTCCCTGATCGAGCTAGGCATAGGAAGGTGAGAAATCAGATTAACCTTAGCTCGATCCACTTGGATACCTTTCTCCGAAATTGAGTGTCCCAGGACAATTCCCTCAGGCACCATGAAATGGCTCTTTTCCCAGGAAAGAACCAAATTCACATCGATGCACCGCCTGAGTATCTGGACCAAGTGTTGGAGGCAATCGTCGAATGATGCTCCGAAAACTGAAAAGTCATCCATGAAGACTTCCAGATAATCACCTACCATATCTGAGAATATGGCAAGCATGCATCGCTGAAAAGTAGCGGGTGCATTGCAAAGACCGAAAGGCATCCTTCGGAAAGCGTATGTTCCGAAGGGGCAGGTGAACGTGGTCTTTTCTTGGTCCTCAGGATGGATTGCCACCTGGTTATAACCGGAGTACCCGTCAAGAAAGCAGAAGAACCTATTTCCCGCTAGTTTTTCGAGAATTTGATCAATGAAGGGTAGTGGGAAATGATCCTTCTTCGTGGAGGAATTGAGTCGACGGTAATCTATACAGACTCTCCACGAGTTGGCTAATCGGGTAGGAATGATTTCTCCGGTCTCAGTCGTTATAGTGGTGAGTCCTGCCTTCTTGGGCACGACCTGAATTGGGCTCACCCAACGACTATCGGAGATCGGGTAGATGATTCCGGCATCTAACCACTTGATGATCTCCTTTTTCACGACCTCCTGCAGATTGGGGTTTAAGCGTCTCTGCATTTCACGAGAAGGTCGTGTGCCCTCTTCTGAATAGATATGATGAGTACAATAAGAGGGACTTATTCCAGTCAAATCATCGAGAGTCCATCCGATGGCTCTGCGATGTTGCTGGAGGACAACAATCAGACGGGATTCCTTTCAGGACTGAGGTTGGAATTGATGATCACAGGAAGGGTCTGATTAGAACCCAAAAAGACGTATTTTAAGTGAGCAGGAAGGGGTTTCAATTCAAGGATGGGGTTTTCAGCAGCAGCGGGTGGTTCAGTATAGATGTGAGGTTCAAGGGTGGGAGTTACTGGGTTGTTCACATCTGGATTTGACTCCTCTGTTTGCGGGTCAAGATCCTTCTGTGGTTGATGAGGCATACTCAAGTCATTCTGGAGGTGTGATTCATCAACCAAAGTCTTGATGTCACAAATTTGCTCGATGACGCCGCAATTAATTCCTTGTTGGGCCTTAAATATATCAATTTTCAGTGTTTGATCTCCAAACTTAAGCTCTATTTGGCCCTCCTCACAGCTGATGTTGGCTCTAGCAGTAGCCAAGAAAGGTCTCCCTAGAATGATTGGTGTATCCCTAGGGTTCTCAGGTGCATCCATGTCTAAGACTATAAAGTCCACTGGAAAATTGAAATCCCGCACTCTCACGATAACATCCTCGAGAATCCCTTTTGGTGACTTTATAGATCGATCTGCTAATTGTAATGTCACCTCGGTTGGTTTCAGCTTAGATTCTTCTAGATGGTCAAGTAAGGATGTGGGTATCAGATTTATAGATGCACCCAAGTCTAACAATGCTCTATCAAATTGGGTACCACCTATCTTACAGGAGATCAGGGGAGTTCCAGGATCTTTTGCCTTGGGTGGGAGTCTACTAAGGATTACAGAGCTGGCTTGCTCTGACAGAACAATTGGGCTCCCTCCCTTGGTTCGCGGCTTACGCTGGGGTGTACATATATTCTTTAGAAATCGTGCGTAAGCTGGTACGTGGCGGATTGCATCCATCAAGGGGATGTTTATGTGGACCTGCTCAAAGAGCTTGACCAGGTCCTCCTCAGGGGCCACGGGTTTGGTGGTCTTCTTTCCCTTGGTCAGGGCCTCGGGAAACGGGATCTTGGTTGGTTCTTCTAGGATAGGTTCAGGTTGTGGATCTGGAACAGCGGTACCTTGGATAACTATCCTAGGGTCATGGTTATCAGGCTGGGAGTGGTTTGGATAATGCGGGTCTTGAGTTGTCTTACCACTACGTGTTGTTACAGAATTTAATCCGGCCTGATTTTGGTTTGGGTTTGGTAGGAGGGGTGGCTGCTGCTGAAATCCCGCACAAGAAGTTGAGGCTTCCATCTCGTCTGGAGATGTTGCAGTAGGAGCCTGATAAATCCATTGGGCGTGGCCTAAATTTGGATTCATAACGCGCTTCTGGGTTGGCACGTTATTTGGGTTAGGAAGAGGTTGGGAAGGGAGTGTGCCTGGTTGGCGAGAATTTGCCAACTGGGCCAGTTGAGTTTTAACTTCTGTAAGCTCGTCCTTGTGCTGTTTTTGAATAGCCGCATTCGATTTTTGAATGTCAGCCAGAGTCTGAAGGATTAAGGACATTTGATCTTGATTTGGCGCTGATGGATAAGTAGGGTTGGGCCGAGGCTGAGGCGGCTGGTAGTGATGAGAGGGCTGTGGGCGGGACTGAAAAGGTGGTCTTTGGGTTTGGGAATTTCCCGCCCACTGAAAATTGGGATGGTTTCGCCATCCAGGGTTGTAAGTGTTGGAGAATGGGTCGTTCTGGATGGCGTTGAGGTCCTCGCAGGTCTGAGGAACCTCCTGAGAATCAGGGAAAGGAGGAATGGAGTTCCCCCGGCTGGTGTAGAAAGGATCGGATGATCTTCCAGTCCAAGAATCAGATGGGGATGGATATGGATCCATCCCAGGGGAGGATCGGTGGAGGATGTTTTGCACAGTCTCCTGTGTGGAAGGAGGTTGTGCAAAGGAGTTACGCGCAGAGGTGGCTCGTTGCAAGTGCTGAGTCAGCTCATCCACCTTCTTTTCAATGATTGAGACCTTGTCCAATCGACTGGCCATTAATTCCAGGTCGACTGATGCGGACAGGCCCTGCGTCTCATGTGCTCCCTTAAGATTCGTCGCTGCGCGGGTATTCGTCCTGTCGAATAATCCCATGGAGTCATTGTTGATGGAGTTCTCGCACATGTTTTCGAGAATCTCCCATACGATGTCTTCATGTTGACCCATGATGTTTCCTCCGCAAGTTGCATTGACGAAAAGGCGGATGTCCTCACGGAGTCCCTGGTAAAAAGATTGGACTTGTTCCCATTTAGGAACTCCGTGATGGGGGCACTTTCTCATGAGATCCTGAAAACGATCCCATGCCTCATGGAGAGGTTCTCCTGATTGTTGAGTGAAGTGTGTAATCTGATGGTGCAAGGCGTTGGTCCGACCAACGGGAAAAAACTTTTTCAAAAATTCGGATTGAAGTTCTTCCCAAGTGTTGATCGGCCGGGTCTGAGTTTGATACCAATGGGCGGCCTTGTCCATAAGAGAAAAGGAGAACATCTTCATGAGAAGAATATCCCGATTTTGCGCATCTGATCCAAAAGTGTGGGCCAGATGCTTTAGCTGTTTGATGTGCTGGAAGGGATCTTCAGAATTAAGCCCATGGAATTTAGGTATAGCATGAATCATGTTGGGCTTTAGTTCGGAATCAGGTCCTCCAGTCGGGATTCTGACTCGAGGCTCAATGGCCACCGCAGCAGGATTGTAGTGGTCCCGCATCATAGGACGCTGTGGTGGGTGCACGAAGTTTTGGAAGAGGTCATTGAGTCGCTGGAGCTGGTGTTCCAGATTATTTTCTTCCTCAACTGGCTGAGCCATGATGGGGGAGGAAGAAGAACTTGGTTCTGAATCAGAAGAGAGAATAATGTGAGGGTGTTGCTGCACAAACACGGGCGTCGAGGCTTGGCCTTGACGAGAGTGAATTTCTACTGGAGGTCTTAAGGGTGGTCCTAGGGACCTCCTTCCGTACATGCACAGTTGGGAGAGGTAAGTTAGAAGGTGCTGGACCCAATCAAGGCACCCAAAAATGTGTTGGGTGACTATAGAGGTACGGGGCAGATGGACCCCTTGATCAGAAAGATCGTCCACCTGAGAATTACCTGGGCAGCCAGAGAGGGAGAGTCCCGCGAAGACCCCTACATGGTAGAGCGTCCCCACGAGTTACAGGGTTTCCCCCACCCAACCTCTCTTGTCACTGCGGTTCCAGGTAGACCAGAATGGGGATCTTGACCTCTTAAGTCTACCAATTTTAAGATCAGGGTGTTTAAGGTTTTCACTTGAACTTTAGTCTTTTAAGTGCAAAGAGTGACCTAATTTAAGGTTGGTTGACCCAAGGGGTCAACTTTACCTCTTGTTTTCTTTAAGAGCTTTTAGGTCCTGTCTTTTAGGGTTCAAGTGTTTAGAGAGAGCCAATTGTTTAGGATTTTTCTTGTTAATTATTTTCAATCAATGGCTTGGGCACACCTCTTTTGGATTTCCTCAATTCTTGATTAAGGGGTGTGTCTCTACTGAAATCCTAATGTTTGACCTTATGTTGGCTCTACTTGGTCCATTTAACTCTTTGTTGGGCAATTAGGGCTCATGCAAGAATGTGTTAGCCCTTAAATACCCTTAATAGTGTGCAGGAGTGATGAGTTGAAAACATGCAACTCTTTATGGTTACTAAGTATGGAAGACAGGTTAGCCCTATATTGTTTGTTCTTTTCTTTTCTTCCTCTTTAGAGTTTAGGGGTTAATAGTGAGAGGAAAAATTTACCTGTCTTCAGAGTGGTTGTCGTGTGGTTGCTTGTCTTCTTGAGTTCCTGTAGCTGTACAAAAGAGAGGAGATTATCGAAATTAAAAGAAACAGGAATGTTTACCTCTAGAATAGCCGTTGCTCCCCGGCAACGGCGCCAAAATGAAACGCTTGGCTTCGGGATAACCGGGTTTTAGTTTGTTATAACGTTGTAGTATAGCCGGTTATTACCAACATTTCAAATATATAAATTTTTTACTCGGAAAATAAAAGAGTTCCCGAGGTCGAACTCAGGGAGCAAGTTGTATTCTAGAGATATACATGTTTCTTTTACAAAATAAAGAAAGAGAGAGGGAAAGAATTTGTTGTTCTCTTTGTTTTCTCCTCGTGATGTTCTTCTTTCTTTCTTTCTTCAGATCTCCTTCTTCTTCTTCCTTGGTTTCTGTCTTGGCCTCTCTTCTTCTTTTTCTGCAGTCTCTTCTGTGAAGGTTTCTTCTTCCTTGGCTCTGCTGTACTTCATCTCTGCAGCCTTTCCTCTTCTTCTGCCTTGCTCAGCCTCTTCTTTAGAGTTTCTTCTTGTTTCTCCTCACTGCGGCTAAGTGTCAGCTTCTTCTTTTCTTTCTCAGCCAGGGACGTCACCCCTCCTTCCTTCTTTTCCCTTCAGGCCGTCGTCTGATTTCCAAATCAGACGACTTAACTACCTGTTGCTACAGTCAGCTTCCTTCTTCTTCCGCGGGTCTTCTTCTTCGCCTGTGCCTGCACACTTCAGAGTTTTTCGTCAGAGGCAAAACCTACTCTACCCTTCCCCCCCCGCGTCTCTCTCTCTCTCTGAAACCACTCTTGGGAAAGCTCTCGAAGAGCTGCCGGGTAACCGGGTTCGGGTCAGGCCCGGGTCCAGACCCACCGGCGTGAGTGGTGGGCGAGGAGTGCAGGTCAGTCTTTAGTCGGGTCGGGTCGGGTCAGGTCCGCGGGGCGTGAGCGCGGACGAGACCGGGTAACCGGGCGGGTGAAGGGGACCTCACCCCGTGTGCTGAGGCAGTAAGCCTTCAGCACTTTTGCATCTTATGTCGCTGCGACTCTTCAGGTGTTTCCGAGGTGGGACTAAATGTCCCACCTCAATTGCGCGCCCGCAGTGGGGAAGTCAGCAGGAGATTGCGGCGTCACGCGAAGCTTTCTGCCTTAGCTGCGAACCTGGTGTTTTGCCAAAACGCCTCGCAAGGCCTGGGAGTTGAATCTGGGTGTGGCGCTGAGCGTGGCGCGCCTGTAGCTGCAGGCGGAAGCAGTTCCTCCTGCGCGGCAATGGCGGCGGAGGTCGGGTGGCCTGTTCACAAGAAAACGGCCTCTCGGCCTAATCAGAAAGTGCCAGGAGCTTCGCCAGGGTGCGGCGAAGCTCGTGTGGGTGGTGGCGAGGCGTGGGGCGGCGTGCGAGGGCTGCCCTAGGTCGGACTGTGGGTCGGAGGATGGGTCTGTTTGGTGGGGTTGCAGAGGGTGATGTGGGGGAAGTGGCAGGGCGGGGGTTGATCAGGGTGAGGAGGCGGAGGTCCTGCGGTGGTCGGCGAGCCGTGTGGGTCGCTGAGGTGATGGGAGCGGCTCGCCGGAGGATGGCCGGAGGCGGAGAAGGTGAGGGTGAACAGGAGCGGTCGAGGGTTTAATCAAATAAAAGACAGTGAGGAAAAGAAAGAGGAGAAGAAGGGGAGTAGCTCTAGCTTACTTGCAGGGGCGAAGGGGGGAAGACGATGCTCAGGGAAAGGGGCGGCGGCGAGCAGAGAGCCGGAGAGGCGCCAGCTGGGTGCGGCGTGGCGCGGGAAGAGCAGGGGAGGAAGTCTCTGCTGCTGGTATTGCGGCAGAGCGAAGAGGTGGAGGGGGAGGAAACCGCCGGAGCTGGTGAGCGTCTGCCGGAGGAAGAAGAGAGGAAAGTTGGGGATTTTCTCCGTCAGATCCAGGCTGCCCCGGTCGGTGGAGCAACGGGGGGTATTTATAGGGATCAAACAGGGAGGAAGGCGGAGGGAGACGACGTGTCTCCCTCGCCGGAGGATGGTCGGAAACAAGAACCCATACCGTCCGTGCGTTCGCACGGCCGGTATGGTGGGTTACAACGACCAGGGGGGTGTCCCTGCGACGGCTGACGACGCAGGGCACCCCCGGTTTACTTGCCAGGTCCCCCACCTCACCCTGCGCGGCGCCATGCTCCGCGCAAGGTCGCCGGAGCATGGTGCTGGCAGGTTTTGCAGGAGGGACCTGATTGCAAAGAACGAAGGAGAGTTAGGGGCCAAAATGCGAGGGTTCAAAAGTTGAGGGCCAAAGAGTAAATATATGAGGACCAAAGTGTAAAGTCGGTCAAGGAGGTTTCTTCTTAGGCTCAAGTTTTTATACATGGCTAATTAGGACCTAAGGAATCTGATGGTGAATTTCATTTCCATATTAAACCTTGTTTGACCGGTCAATTTGCGCAAAAACCTAAATTAAGTTATTAATTGGGCATGGTTCTCAATGTAGGTCAAAAAGGGTTCTGAAGGCTAAATTGAAGGTTCTAAACCCTGGAGATTATTTTTCTATGAATTTTAGAGGGTTTATTCTATTTTTACTTTGCCTCGAACCTTGTGAATTGAAGTGGGTTGTTTTAGGGTTACAGATTATCATTTAGTTTCTTGGAATTGCTGTAGCCCTTGCTAGATCATTTCATCCCACTCTTATTCTTATTAAGCTGCTTTGACCTATGTTTGGGCCCTGAATTACCCTGTATGCAGATTATACTGGTAAAATTGCATTTTTACCCCTTATGACTTATTTTCTTCTCAAACTCAGGATTCTCTGAGTTAAGCCTTTCCTTGAGATATGTAGGAGCTTTTATCCTTTGTATTAGGTCAAAATGAGCTAGTTATGGCTCATGATGAGGTTCTCATCACTAAGGCAGAGAAGATGGGAAGAAGAAAGGAAAGGAGTTGTAGGAGGAAGAAGAAACTAATGAATGAATTTCAAAGGGGACCCTTAGTCCTCTTTATATAGCTTCTATGAAGGGCATTTAGGGCATTTGAGCCTTTAATTATGTGCAAAGGCATCAGATTAATCAGATCCGTTGATCGAGAGAACAACGGTCTTAATTAAGCCTTCCAAATCCTTCTTCCATTCACGGTTTAATCTAGTGCAGACACGTGGTGCATTGTGAGCCCTTGGATCCGCATCTGACGGCCTCTGCTCGCCCACCGCTCGCTGCTTCGCCCGCACTCCCATAGCACAGTGCTTAAACAAGCCTCAAATCCTAAACCATCTCAGCCGTCCGATCTCTCGATCAGACTGCTTAAAGAGAGTGTGCAATGCCCGCTGATTCCTAAGGCACACGTTATCACACGCATCTTCATCTGACTCTCCTACACCCGCTATGCGTTCGCCACTCCACCACCCAATGAAGATCCTACGGTTGAATTTCATCCGCGGGCGGTCGACTCCCAATCGTGACTCAAACCCACATCACATGTTGGCTATTAAGCACGCTCTTCGCTATGCTACACGTGCTGGTTATCGCGGTTTCCAAATCCTGTGCAGCCGCCCTCGATCGTTGGATGGAAATACAATGGTCAGGGTCTCGCCCTCACTTGTTGAAGTGGCTGGAGGCAACCGACGTGGACGCATCATGGCTGTTGGATGATAATCCAATGGCCAACGGCTCCCCTTCCCAAATTGTAGCCCGATGAGGGGCAGCAGCATGGTGCCATGTGGCACCATCGTGGCCGTTCGTCTTCTTCTCCTTATATCTGATGATGTAGGCCTCCGATTGAGTTAATTTCTACGCCGTTGGACTACGAACATCGATTCGGATTCATCCGTATGGTTGGATTTGTCATCTAAGGTTTAGATATTCTTCAATTTGCCCCTTGGTTTCTACTTCTTATGCGGATTCCCTAACATGCTATGGGAGTTTGATTGATGCGCTCTTAAAAGCATTGGACTCCCGTCATCACTCCAAACAGATTCATATGGTTGGATCGGTCATCTGTAGCCTTGGATTAACTACAATTATTAATACCTCTCAAATAGCACATTATTATGTATAAAACATGTAAATAATCTAAGATGCAAGGTATGATGTGTATGCATGCAAAATGCCCATGTTAAGCTAGGTTCTACCTTAATTCAAGTAGATTAGGACCTATGATTGCTGCGCAATCTGTAGCTTTCTCCCTACTTTTAAATTTTTTTATGGGGTGAACACAAAGGAGAACCCAGTGTATATCTCCCTAGTTTATTCTACTCCGCTTCTTCCCTAAGTGTTTTGGGAGTTATTGTGCATTGTTATGAGCTGGGCTCTCGACAATCGGCCAATGGGATGTTACCCACGGTAACTTGCCAACCATACTCGTGTAGTGAAGTGTGGTTTTGTTTATTTTATTTTTTTTCTCCTTTTTCTTTTTTTTTCTTTTTTTTTTAAGTAGGTGGCTTCCCTAATCTAAGATTTACCTAAAGGAAATACGAAGAAATGGTCTTGTGGTGGGCTCTGGACAACCGGCTAATGAGTTATTACCATTGACAACTTGCCAGCCATACCAGCCTAGATGGTTCATTAGCTACCAAATTTCCAAAGGAACCACTGGAAAGTGAGTCAATGCGAATAGTGTGTTGATGCTTAGGCTTAAAGTCCACTCAAATTAGAGGGCGAGTTGATAAGTCATATACTTACAACCCAATTTATCTACCAAATTAAAATAGAATTGCTTGATAAAGACTCGAGACTAAGTCCACATTCAAGTGGACACCTGGGCTAATTAAGCTAGAAGACCTAAAGAGTCAACGTGTTTTGGTCCTCTCGTATCAATTCCTAAAGTTAATAACGCCTAATGCCTAAGTTCTCTTCTCCTAATTCTATTATTTTTTTTTGTCTTTTTGAATTTTCATTATTTTTGTAAGAAACTAAAAGAAATTTGATTGCACAGCAATCATAGGTCTTAATTAACCTAAATTAGGCTAGAACTTAGCATAGGTTAAGGTAATTCATGCATGCATAAGCATTATCTGCATCTTTATTGCTTCACTATAGCTATGCATCAAATAATGTTATAATGTGTTGATTAAGTGCATTATGTCAATTGCAAGCAATAAGCTGATCAGAAGCTAGATCTGGAGCTGGATTAGAAGTTGGATCAGGAATAATGGGTGTTGCAGCAAGACTGGAGCAGAAGACTTAGATTAGATATAGAGAATAATGATATAAGTCAGTTACGGTATGCTATTCTATTAAGTAAGAATAAAGCAGTAAAATGTGAAGAGCTTAGGTCCATCCTAGCCCTAAAATAGCCTAGAGACTTCCCTCAAGCCTTAGCCACCCTTAGATTAGGTCACTGCACCCTAGGAAACCCTAAAACCCTAGTTCCAACCCTTATCTGGATGTCCAGGAAAGTTATAGGATGTCCAGAACCCTTAGCGAACTCTCGCACACCTCAAACCCACTTCCGCAATGTAATTGGACATCCAGACAATTTGTCAGACGTCCAATTTCTGCAGAATACCCAAAACAAAACCTAGACCTCTCCCTGACTCTGATTGGACGTCCAGACAACAAGTCTAGACTGCTCTCCAGTTCCTGTTTTGAGATTCAAGCCTTGATTTTGGATCTTTAGGTCCCTAAACCCAATTCCGACCCCATAGGAACCTAAATTAAGGTGCCCGAACCCTAATACATCACCTCTAGACCTCCCTAAAAACCTAATTAGGTCCTCACTAAACCTAATTGACTTGGATCTTAGTCAATTCCGTCAGCCTATTCAATTGGACTCATTGAGTCCAATTGAGGCCTGATCTCAACACACACTATCCAATTGGACACAGTGAGAGTCCAATTGACCTAGATCTAACTTAATTGAGTTATTTTACTCTCAATTAAGTTCTCACACACCCAATTAAACTTGTATTAAGTTTAATTGTACTTTACCTTAGTGAATTAGGATTTAAAACCCTAATTTGAGACCTACCTTGACCTAAACCCACTAGAACCTAACCTAATCAACCTAGCCACCAAAGTTTCGACCCACACACACCCACACACACCATCCACATGAAAAATACCTAGCCAAGAGTTCTCTAGAACTCTCTACCATGTGTTGTTGCCTTGGTTGCTAAAATTAGCAACTTAGAGCCATTCAATTTTTAGATCCACACTTGGTGGATCTAGAAACCACCATCCATCCTCTCTCTCTCACTCTCCCACGAGCTCCCACCATAGGCCTCACTAGAGAATTCCATAATTCTCTAGAGAGCTTCCCTTAGGTCTATAAAAATACCCAAGGGGTGGCCATTTGCACCCATCCCCTCTTGGCTTAATCCATATCCTTGGCATTCATTCCACTTAGGCTAGCCACTTTCATCTCCACTCCACCGCCACGAGGAGCACCACCATGGAGGCCACCATCTCCACGCCAGGATGTTGGATTACCTCTCCAACCTCTCTTCAAGGGTTGGCCTAAGCACCATTGGCCACCCCTCCTTCTCCTCTCAACCATTCAAAGGCCATCAGAGCCCACCTCTGAATGCCCTTCCTTTCTGCTAGATTAGTAACTTAGCTCTTCGCAGTGTTACTACTTTTATTTATTGCTTAGTAGTATAGCTCTTATTGTCCCCGAATGATGCATGCAAAATCCCCCATAGATTCCTGTATACGTTCATTATCTGTTAGCTAGATTTACATTTTTCAAGCATTCCTGTACAAACTTTCCTCTACATTCCATGTTGCAAACACTTCTCTGAATGAATGAATAAAAGATATATTTTTACACATCTCTATATTTGAAATCACCATGAGCTTACTGGTTGCCATCTTTTCTGTGTGATTCAAGTTGCCTGTTATTCACTTATATATATATTTTGCAACAAGCATGCCAGTTCCGGAAAATATAGAAGACCTAACTATAAATGCATTCTCTCTAAACAGCCACCATGTAACTAGAATTCTGTGCAACGAAACTCACACTTTCACTTTCATTATCTATCTGACACACGCGCACGTAATCAGAATTCATAATAGAAGTGGCGAAATCTTAATCCGAAGATTGAAAATCGGCGTGTGATTTTAAATAAAGCGGAGCGATAGAGGATCAATTTCATATTTGCACAAATGCCTCCCAGAGACGAACGATCGGGACTCAAAGTCTTGTTACTTTTACAAAATCATTTTTTTGACGAACGTTTTTGCGTGACTATACTATGATTTTCGACTTTAAAATGCTCGAAAACGGCTTCTGTCAAATGGCAGCATTGCTGGGGAGGCAATGTCATTTTTCTTGATTTCGATCTTTTAAACTTCATTGACAAATCTTCCTCTACTTTGTTTTTGGATGTGCAGGACAACACCGAAAAAAAATGAGATCTGCGCATGCATCGAGCGCGGAAAAAGAAATCAGGTGCACATCTCTTCTTAAGCTAGGTTTTCATTTAAACCCTAGGATTAGATTTGCTTCCAGCAATTTCTTTTGAAAAAAAAAAACTTATTCATTTTCGTTAAAAAGAAAAAAATCAAAAGAAAAAATCAAAAAAATCTAGATTAGGTTTCTTTTTGAATCTTAGGTTAGTTTGAAAAAAGTAAAAAAAAAAATATATATATATTTTTGAAGACCCTTTGAAAAAAAAAATTTCCTTTTTGAAAAAAAAAACACTTTTGGTGCAAAGTTTGGATTTCAAACTCAAACCTTCTTTAAAAGCTTCTCCACCATTTTCTGATTTTCGGCAAAGGTTCAAAAATTTATTTTAAAAATTTGATTTTCGAAAAATTAGTGAGCAAAAAATTATAAAATTCAAGCTAGACCTACATTTTCAAATCATCTTTCAAACGACACCATTCTTTTGAAAAAATTCCAGGTATACAATTTTTAAAAATTCGTGAAGTGTTAGGGGTCAGACTGACCTAGATCTGAGATTTTTCAAACTTCAAAAAATAATTTTGAGCAATCTGTGAATTTGTTTTGACTAAAAATGGTGGGGTTTGAAAGCTAATATCATTGGCTTTATTTTCCATATTTTTCCCAAATTTTTGAAAGTCATTTGTACTATTTCAAAATAAAAAACTGACCAGGGGTCAAAATTCCAGACCTGACCCCCTGACATTCAAAAATCTCTAAAAATTCGGTTGCAACAGTAAAAATTCCAAAAAAGAAATTCTATGAAAAGATAATTGGAAAAGGAATCTACTCGTTAAATTCTCTGATTGTAATTTTTGTGGTCTGCCGAAAATAAAAGAACAAAACCCTAGAATTGCATGAACCCTAGGTTACACCTTTAGGGTTACAACTTAGAGGACACATTTGGGCTAACATAGACTTAGTCAAGTCTAGTACTTAGTCGGTGAGTTGGTCACCTTATGGGTCACTCACCAAAAGAAAACCCCAATTGAAGAAAACGGGCTAAAAATCAAGTCTAAAGCACGAAATAAACCCGAATTCGTTGTCGTACTACTAGGTGCTTTCAACCTCTTAGATAAGTTAGCCGAGAGGTGGGATTCACTTTTAGTTGGTTGTACGACAAATTTTCTTCAGGAATTAGAACGTAAAATGAAAAATATGGTCATCTGATTCATAAGGACCATCTGTTTGATTGGGCCTTAGCCGTGTCTAGCTTGGCTACACCAACCGAGGGGTTGGGTGGTGTTTGCAAGGAAGGAGGTCGCTTAAACCTCAACTGGTTAGACCTTGTGAGCCACTCCCAAGGAGGCGAGTCACCTCGCCAGGACCATCTTCTCCCACTTCTTCTACTCCCAAAGCCGTAATGGCTAATCCTGGACCTGGACCTAGTTCGGGCCAGGATATTGATAATTTGGACCTTATGGCTCGTCTGGAAGCCCAGGTAGTGGAATCTGAGGAGTGGCATTGGCAGAGCATGGATCGCATTTTGACAGCGCTCGACAGGATGCAGCATCCACCATGAGAGAACAACTGCAGGATTTCTACGATCCAACCACACCAATCGTCGCACCTTTAGTCAAAATTCCTACAGGCGGAGACGCATTTAAGCTCAAGCCCAACATGATCAGGTTGATCAGCACTCACTTCTGTGGAAACTCAAGCGAAGATCCATTCTAGCACCTAGAGGACCTGAGTCGACTTGCAGAAACGATTCAACCCAGGAACATTGATCTTGGGATTGTTCTAATGAAGCTTTTCCCATTTTATCTGAGGGATAAAGCTTCATATTGGTTCAAGACCATTAGGAAGCCAATTGGAACCTAGCCAAAATTACAACGTGAATTCCTGCAAAATTTCTTCCCAATTGGTTGAACGAATGCGATGAGGCATGCGATCACGACTTTCTCCGAAGGAGTTGGGGAGAAGTTGCATGAAGCCTAGGATCGATTTCACGACCTTCTCCAGAAATGCCCGAGCCATGGTATACCCAGATGACACTGATGAGAGCCTCATCATGAGCCATAACTAGCTCATTTTGACCTAATAAAGAAGATAAAAGCTCCTACATAACCTAGAAGAAGGCCTAAATGAAGGAATAAGTTCTCTGAGAAGAAAACATGAAATAAAGGTTAAAACTGTAATTTTACCATTGCAGTACATAAACGGAATTTCTCAGAGGCAAAACATAGGTCAAAAGGTCTAAATGAAATAAAAAGTGGGTTGAGTCAATCAGAAATGGGTTCATGTGTAATCTAGGAATTAAATGACATTTGGTAACCCGAAAATAGACCCGCTTAATTCAACAAGGTTTCAATCAGGATAAAAATCAATTAAACCCTCTAAAAATCATGGAAAAATATCCTCTAGGGTTTAGAACACTTAATTTGGCCTTTGGAACACAGTTTGACCTAGATTAGGGTCCTAGCTCATCAATTAACCTAATTTGGGTTTTTACGCAAAATGTCAAGTCAAACATAGTCAAACCTAAAATCCAACTTCACCATTGGATTCCTTATGTCCAAATTAGGTTTTTACCAAAATTTGGACCTAAGGGGAGGTCATATTGACCTACTTTGCAATTTAGTACACCCAAATCATAATTTGGTCCCTATCTTTGAAATCATTGCAGAGAGCCCCCTAATTTTCTCGCCACCTTTGCAATCAGGTCCTTCCACCATTATTAGGGCAGAATCCTGCTCCGGTGAGGGTTAGAGAGGGAATACTCTCTGATTCCTCAGAGATCCCCTCCCAGAAATATAAGGGAGATTCTCTGAGGAATTCCCTTCCATCTAAGGCCAATCTTGATCCCTGGTGTGAACCCAATCTCTCATGCGAATGCACGAGGGATTCGGGTATCTACCCACTTTCCTTCTCCAGTGAGCCGGCGGAGGTAATGGCGTGCCCTCCACGCTCTGAAAGCACGGCCCAGTGCCTATAAAAGAACCCCCAAACCCGGCCACTCAATTTTAGCTTGACTTGGCCGGACTTCCACCTCCAATTCGTCTCTTCTTTCCCAGCCAAGAACCCAGCGAGCCTCGGCGAGCCCCCCTCCCCTCCCTCTTCGCTCTGCCATAAAACCAGTGGTAGAGTCATCTTCCTGATTCTCCTCCGCGTCGTGCAATACCCGCGCACGCCGCCTCAGCCCCGTCGTCGCCGCCGTCATCCTCCACTGGGCAGCTTCTTCTTCGGCGACAGCAGGTATAGCTATCCGCCTCTCCGTCCCCCTTCATCCCTGTAGTTAGGCCTAATACATTCTCCATCTTCCCCTCTCTCTTTTCCCCTTTTTATTTCATTTAATTGCCCCTCGACCGTCGCTGACCACCCTCATCTTCCACGTCACCGACCGACCTCCGGCGAGTCGCCCCCACCATTCCGCCCCTCCACACGGCTCGCCAACCGTCTCATAAGCTCCGCCTCACCACAAGGAACAACCTCCGCCCATCCACCATCCCTCTACGCCTCCACCACAGTCCCCCGAACACACCCACACCCCCGGCCACAGGTTGACCTAGGCACGCACGCCTAGGCCATCCCACGGCTTGCTGCATGGCTCACCACCTTCGCCGTGCCACGGCGAGGGTGCCCAGTGGGTCTGATTAATCCGAGAGGCTTGTTTTGTGTTTGATAGGATTTCAGCCCCTGCTGCCATTGACGGTTGGAGCAGCTCCAAGCTTCAGCAGCTCCAGGCGTCAGGTTCTCCAATCTTCAGGTGCAGCATATTCGGGACAGTAGTGAGAAGCACCTAAGTCCAGCAAGGAGCGCAGCAACGTCCGCAGCTGTGGCGATTGGACGAAGGATCTACGGGTGTGCGCGGGAGCAGGGCAGGACTAATAGTCCCAAATCGGCAAAACGTGAAGCGCAGGTATACTTTAAATTGTTTTTGTGATATTTCCTCGTTGCCTCCGAACGCACAGGGGTGAGGTCCCTCACCTTATCCCACTCTCACCTCGTCCACGGTTTCAACTCGCGGATCTGGTAGGCTCTGACCCAACCCAATCTGAGCACACCTCGCGCATCACCCACTCGCCGGTGCGCCTGGTCCTGGGTGCGAAATCCGACCCGATTACCGGTGGCTCTGGTAGAGCATCCTTGAGTGAACTTCAGGAAGAGAGCGACGTGCGGGTAGAGGGAAAGGGGTAGGTTTTGCTCTCTGTGCAGGCAGGCCGGGCATTGAAGAGAAGAAACTTAGCCAAAGAAGCAAAGGCAGAGAAGAAGCCTTCGCAGAAGAGAGAAGACAAGGAAGGAGAGACTGCTGAGAAGAAGAAGACAGAAGAGAGAAGAAGCAAAGGCAAGGAAGAAGAAGAAGTCTTCGCAGAAAAGAGAAAGAAGAAGAAAGGAAGAGAGACTGCAGAAGGAAGACAGAAGAGAAAGAAGCAAAGTGAAGACTGCAGAAGAAAGAAAGCAAACGAAAAAGGGAAAACACTTTTAAGACATCTGATCACAAGATCAGACGTCCAATTTTACTCTTTTGTCATAATTACTTTTTAACTGCATACATTCATATTTGAATTAAAGTTTTGAGTAAATTAGAGTGTTCAATTGCATTTGAGATTAGTAGTAAATTCCGATTGCTCCCTGTGTTCGACCTCGGATACTCCGATTTTCGAGTAATAAAAATATTTATTTGTTGATGACGCTTGATCACCTATACTACGACGTAATTAAGTGTTAAAACACGATCGAGCAAGTCACCTCAACAGACACCTAGCTCAAATCTTTTACCATGGGCTAGATGAAACACATCGGTATCTGGCCGATGCATCTAGTGGTGGGAATTTCCTCGCAAAAGATGAGAACAACGCATTTGAGTTGTTCGAATCTTTGGTGGAGAACTCGATGAATGCCGTGTCCATGAACCAGTTCTAGCGGCTTGGTTAGCAGCGGGTTGGTGTCCATGAGGCTCACATCGAGTCTATTCGAGCCGACATGGATATCATCGTCAAGCAACTGGATAGAATAAACCTAATTGAGAGAAAGATTGACCAGATTAGTCAGGGTCAAACTGACATGAACTCTGCCACTTCAAGACCCTCCTATGCACCCCGAACCCCTCCTACTCGAGTTAATCTACTCACTCGGGATGCATCTTCTCCTTATTTACAAGTTCCCGAATATTAGGATCCTGTAAACAATCCAGATCTGGCACCTTACGACCAGGGTTGCACACCACCTGCAGATTATAACACGTATCCCCTTGACGGATATACATCTCAGACATCTTTGGTCTATGAGGACATCAGTGCTATCCAAAGATACGGGCGTAATAACCCGTATTCAGAGACATAACCCTAGTAGGCGCCAGCATCTGAATTTCTCTTGGTCTAGTAATTCACAAAGACCACATCAAGATCCACACTACCAAACCAGGCAATACGGGAATGCACAAAACACGTACCCTAGGCAGCAGCCATTCCCGCATCAACAACAACCCCATTCTTTATACCAGTCGCTACACCAAGCTACAGTCACCCTCCAAAGTGGGCTAACCCTTTGGAGACACCGAAAGAGGAGCTGCAAGAATCGATGAGGAAATCTACATAGGAGAGCTTGCAGATTATGAAGGCAATGGCTGATCAGATACAGACTATACAGAACACGCAAAACCAGCTGTTGCAGGAGCATAGGACTCAGGGAGCCTTGCCCTCCCAACCCGTTCTGAACCCTCAATATGTGCAGAACTAAGGCGCCTCACCTAGGTTTCAGGCACCGCAGGGACAGGCACACGCCATATTACAGGCTCCTCCTGCACCACCCTGTTATGCTTAAGGCCAGCTGCCTTTGCAAAACCCTGCATACTCTGCCACTTCCACCCCCCCACCACCTCATGGACAGCAAGTCGATGCAAATGCTGTCTCTTTGAGTAGAGGAAGGGAGACATTCAACCCACCACATAGGTAGGCGGGTCCTGATTTTTCTCACCCTTCACTGCAGGTGGGTTAAGCCCCTTCATCTCTGGAGCCACTTGTGGTAGATAAGGGTAAGAGGCCAGTTGTCCCTGAGATTCTAGTCCCTTTTCCTGAGTCTCTGACGTGAAATGTAGTATGAAAAAAGGACACGCGAAATTTTAAGGACCTAAAATCAATGTTCAAGGAAGTACATATTCAGGTCCCCCTCCTCGAGGCAATCGATCACATTCCCCCTGTCAGTAGATTCTTCAAGGACTATTGTACCCCGAAGCGATAGCCTAGAATTGGACGACAGGCGATATTGTCAAATGAAGCTAGCGTCGTGATTCTAGCTGACTTGCCACCGAAAAAGAAAGACCCTGCTACCCCACTCATATCCTACTTCTTGCAGGATTCTCCATTTGATTGGGCCCTTCTAGATCTGGGTTCGTTCATCAACCTAACTCCCACTACTGTATTTGATCGATTTCGATTTGGGAAGTTAAAGCCTACCTCGATCACGATTCAACTGGCTGATAGATCAGTAAAAACATCGAGGGGGATGGTTGAGAACGTGATCATAAAAGTCCGCAGGTTCTGCTTTCCCACAGACTTTTTCGTTCTCGATATGGAGGTCCCTCCTAATCTCCAAGATGCACCAATCATTTTGGGTCGCCCATTTCTAGCGACAGCTCGAGCGAACATTGATTGTGCATCCGGGTGTATGGAGATAGCCCTAGGTAATGAGTGACTTTGACTTGATGTATTCAGGGCAACAAAGAATTTTGACTTTGATAGCATAGAGGAGGATGGTGAAGACGAAGATTTGGCATACTGTGGTAATATTGGGCTCCTTTGTGATGACCCAATGTCTCATTTGTCTGCACTATCAAGGTTCTTGGACCTCGATCCACACAGGACTGAGACCACTGCACTACACATATCTCCCTGAGGATCTGACTGTTTAGGGTATGCTTCTGACCACAGCACCCCTGAATCTAGCTATCTTGATCCGCACACTACTAGATCGCCCTTGTTGTTGCAGGAAGACGTGACCATAGCTACGGGTTCCCCGTTAACGTAGTCACAACTGATTATTTCACAGGAAGCGAATCAACGAGAATTCACATGCATACGGATCAGCAGACTCCCACCCTCGAGTTTGCTCCTCCCACTCCCATTTCTTACTCTGACCCACCCGTGATTGAATTAGAGCCCTTACCTGACTCACTTCAGTATGTGTTCTTGGGCGAAAGTGAGACATACCCAGTCATTATTAATGCCCACTTAACCCAAGAACAAAAGCATCAATTGATTTCTACGCTACAAGACCATAGGGTTGCTATAGGGTGGAGCATTGCTGATCTCCGTGGTATTCACCCCTCGTATGACACTCATCACATTTACACAGATGAGGGGGTGAAACCTTCCAGACAACCTCAAAGGTGACTTAACTCGAATATGCTAGAGGTTGTTAAGAAGGAGATCATCAAATGACTGGATGCAGGTATTGTATACCCAATCTCAGACAGCCAATGGGTGAATCCAATCCAGATAATGCCCAAGAAAGTAGGACTCACTGTTGTGAAAAATGATAAGGGCGAATCCATCTCGACCCACACTGCGACATCTTGGCGGGTCTGCATCGACTATAGGAAACTGAACACGGCTACCCAGAAGGATCACTTTCCTTTACCTTTCATTGATCAGATCTTGGAACGGTTACCCGGACGTAGTTTCTTTTGCTTTCTGGATGGATACTCCGAGTATAATCAAGTATAGATTAGCCCAGAAGATCAAGACAAGACCACATTCACATGCCCCTTTGGAACATTCGCTCTCAAGTAGATGCCCTTTTGGCCTTTGCAATGCAACAGCAACATTTCAACATTGTATGATGGCCATCTTCTCTGACATGATTGGGGACTATGTGGAGGTATTCATGGATGACTTCTTCATTTTCAGAGATGATTTCGCATCTTGTCTTGATAACCTCACCAAGATCCTGAAATGGTGTATTGAGGTAAACCTAGTACTATCCTGGGAGAAATGCCATTTCATGGTGAGGGATGGCATAGTACTAGGACACAGGATCTCTAAAAATGGACTCGAGGTCGATCGAGCTAAGTCAGAGATTATTTCCCACTTACCGCCACCTAGCTCGGTCAAGCAGATCAGATCATTCTTGGGTCGCGTCAGCTTCTATCGGAGATTTATACGTGATTTCTTGAAAATTGCACGACCTTTGACGAATCTCCTTGTTGCCGATGCCCCATTTGAATTTGACACCTTTGAGACCTAAACCCATTAGAACCTAACCTACTCAACCTAGACACCTAAGTTTCAACCCACACACACCCACACACACCATACACATGAAAAATACCTAGCCTAGAGTTCTCTAGAACTCTCTACCATGTGTTGTTGCCTTGGTTGTTTAAATTACCAACAAAGAGCCATTCAATTTTTAGATCCACATTTGGTGGATCTAAAAACTGCCATCCATCCTCTCTCTCTCACTCTCCCACGAGCTCCCACGATAGGCCTCTCTATAGAATTCCATAATTCTCTAGAGAGCTTCCCTTAGGTCTATAAAAAGATCCAAGGGGTTGCCATTTGCACCCATCCACTCTTGGCTTAATCCATTTCCTTAGCATTCATTCCACTTAGGCTAGCCACTTTAATCTCCACCACCTCCACGAGGAGCACCACCATGGAGGCCACCATCTCCACTCTAGGATGCTGGATCACCTCTCCAACCTCTCTCCAAGGGTCGACCTAAGCACCATTAGCCACCCCTCCTCTCAACCATTCAAAGGCCATCGGAGCCCACCTCCGAATGCCCTTCCTTTCTACTAGATTAGTAACTTAGCTCTTTGTAGTTTTACTGCTTTTATTTACTGCTTAGTAGTATAGCTCTTAATGATGCATGCAAAATCCTCCCATAGATTACTGTATGCGATCATTTTCTGTTAGCTAGATTTACATTTTCAAGCATTCCTGTACAAGCTTTCCTCTACATTCCATGTTGCAAACACTTCTCTAAATGAATGAATAAAAGATATATTTTTACACATATCTCTATATTTGAAATCACCATGAGCTTACTGGTTGCCATCTTTTCTGTGAGATTCAAGTTGCCTATTTATCACTTATATTTATATTTTGCAACAAGCATGTTGGTTCTGGAAAATATAGAAGACCTAGCTATAAATGCATTTTCTGTAAACAGCCACCACATAACAAGAATTGTGTGCATCGAAACTCACACTTTCACTTTCATTATCTATCTGACTCATGCGCACGTAATCAGAATTCATAATAGAAGTGGCGAAATCTTAATCCGAAGATTGGAAATCGACGTGTGATTTTAAATAAAGTAGAGCGATAGAGGATCAATTTCAAATTTGCACAAACGCCTCCTAGAGATGAACGACTAGGAGTCAAGGTCTCGTTACTTTTAGAAAATCATTTTTTTGACGAACGTTTTTGTGCGACTATACTAAGATTTCTGATGACTTTAAAATGCACGAAAATGGCTTCTGTCAAAATTCTACGAAGTTAACAGAATGATTTTAGGAATTAATTATCCACCCCCCCATGCCTAAATGATGCAATGTCCTCATTGTAAAAATAAAGACATGAAAAGACAGAGTAAACAGAATATCACCTGAATAACGTGAAAATCCGGTCAGCTCTGCAGAGAACGTGGAATATAAACACGTGCTAAATTTAATGCCTTTAATTAGGCATAACATACATATAAGGAAGAAATTGAGAATTCATAAGTGCGGGTCAGAATCAAATCAAAAGATTAATCCTTAGACCCGCTAGCAGAAGATGTCCACAGACGTGGACCAGATTATGATGGAGACACATGCCTCAGGGTCGAGTGGTTCCCAGGTTCTAGATGAAAATCACCCAAAATCGAAGGTTGTTAAGCTTGCGAGGCCAAGCCAGTGGTTTTGTGGTGTGCAACCCAAGACCAAAGTGTCAGACAACGGGTAAAGATGGTTTAATAGATGCGAATGTCCACTTAACGTTCAGCTCAGAAAAATAATTAGTTATTTCGAGCATGGGTTGCACGTGAAAGATATCGTAAGGGTCTTGGTAGAAAGTATGTGGTTTTAGGTCAACAGGAACCCTTAAATCCAAACTCCTGCCTTCCCTGAAGTTAACTTCCCAGATCTTCACTTCCAAATTCCTATCCTCCAACATCAATTGTTCAGGCTCTGGGGCCTCTAGCATATCATTCACCCTATATGATTTACCCAAGTCTAGAAATTGTGGCTGACTCAAAATTGACTTGGGTACAATGATTTCCAAATCAAAATCATTCCATTTGGGGTGTGGTTGAGGAATGGGGCTATTGGTTGAATCTTCTAGTAAATAAGGATTCGAATCCTCCAAGTTAGCCCCAACCGAATCCAAATCTTCAGTAATTGGGCTATCAAATGGTTCGTCATATTCCTCAAGCCCATTTGTCTCACTAAAATCATCTTCCTTACGCTCAAGTGAGACTTCACTAAGAGATTCTTCACCCTCAGAGTTAAAGAATTCATGATCTTCATTTATATATCTCTCAAAATCGATTGTCATTTCTTGGTTCAAAGAGACATATTTTTCCTCGTTTTCTGGCTCGTGGATCTCAGGTGAATCAATCAGTTCATCCTTGATGGGTTTCTCTAGCCCAACCTAGTCATCCCCAGTCTTAGAAAATATATCCCCACTGACAAGCGCCTATGCGGGTTCAGACATTGGCTCTCTTGAAGGGGGTTCAACTTGAGAATCTCCCAAGATTTGACTAGAGCAACCAAAAATTTCATCCTCAACGTTGATAACTTCCCAAGTAGAATCTCACCCGGGCCGCTATCCCTAACATTTTGGAGAAAATCCAATAAAGAGCTATTCAGCTCATCAATCATTTTTATCATAGGCTCCAATGCTTCAGTGCATGGTATTGGCTGAGCTTCTAAAGATTGTATAGTGTTCCTCAAATTAGCCAACACCCTATCCAGGATCTGGTTCACTTGAACCAACTACTTTGGTTTAGGGTTGGGTGGGTTCGGGTGAAATCTAGGGGAGTCAAGATATTGAGGTTCTTGGGTCCCTCCCTAATAGTAGGTTATCTTAGGTTGTTCAAAAAATGGAGGTGCCTATATTAAGTGGAATACTAGGGAGGGTAGATGTTATAATCATCATATCCTTCCTGATTGTAGATCGAGTTGGTTTGATCATCAAAGGATTGGGATCTATAATCATTATAGCTCTGGGAAGGATAGTAATCATAGTCTTGTTGTCCAGGGTTATTCCCTGGACACTAAGGTCTGGATTCATATCCCCAATCAAAGTTATCTCGGTTGGTGGATGGGTAGACATAAGTCGTGTTGGGATAGTAATCATCTTGAGGATAGGTAGTGGTAGGAAGGTAGGATGGAAAATGAGTGTTGGATGTGGAAGGATACATGGTAGAATAAGAGGGAAATCAAAAGAGAGAAAGGAGCCCTGCAATACATGCAATCAACCCTGTCCTTATGTGGGTTAGCCTAAAGATCTACAGACTCCCAGGACCCTTCTTGAGATTATAAATGATTTGGTCTACTTTTATCCAGTTAATCCAACTAGTAAGAAGGAGGGGCTAGGGAGAATGTTCTTCCTTTGGCTTGCTCCTCCGACTCCTAGTGTACCCCTAAGCCGCGGTCGATTGATGCTACTCCCCTAGCTAGACATCAGATGGACCAGAAGAAGCAGATTAATCGAAAAAAAATCTCAGTCTGAGCCCCGAAGAGCAAGTCAATGCTTAAGGTCAACGTCTACTCAGTTTTAATTAGGCTTGTAATGATTGTGCTCTTGGAATGTGATGGGTCCTTTAGATGGGTTGTGCCCTTAATGATCAGTTAAAATGTGTGTGCGTGCAAAACCAGGGTTTGCAAACAAGGTTATTTGATGGTGTATTTTTTATGGTTTAACCTTGTTTAGTAGCTTTTAAGGTTTAATCTTAGGTGTATTCAATCAAGTTCAGGAGAAAACTCGAAGTTTTGAAAACACGGGTGTAGATATATTCCTTTAAAAATTAGAAATAAAATGTGGAGTGTCTAGTCTAGCCCTAAAAATCAACCCTAAGTGGCAAGCTGCTGATGAATCACTTTTATCTTAAGTGGTGCGACCCAAACAGTTCAATCAATTGGCCTGTTGCACCACTTAGTTAAGGCAGACAAAAATGTTTAACCTATTTAGATTTCTACTCACTTATTGGTGTGTTGAGTTAAGGTGTATCGAATCCATGGGTTAGATTCTGGTTAAGTGGTAGAATCGATGTGAAGTGGTGCGCCTTAAGGTGAGAAGTTTTGGGTGTTAAGTGTGTAGCTTTCAGTTAAATCCCACAAGAGAAGAGTATTTTTTTTTTAATATATGCGGGTGGGTGAGGTGAGGCGAAGTGACAATCAAACAATCAAATGCATCGTAGGGTCTATAAAAGCACCTAGGTTGATTTGAGTTTGAGTTATTAGTGTGGAAAAATGGAAACTAGGGTGGGGGTGGTGGGGGATAAACTGACAAATGTCTCTGCCTGCACTTTACTCCAATCTACCACCTTCGGCTACTCGATCCGGTTCCTGCAAGATAATAAATCGAAGAAGAAAGGTAGGTTAGACAAATATGTAAGTACCGCAGGAAAACACGAAGAAAAAAAACCAAAGAGTGCTACATCCCCTACAACGGTGCCAAAATGATTCGGCAGATCTTGTTGCAGAAAGGGTTGGATTTTGGAAAATCCATTGTTGTAGTTCGATTCGCGAGAAAATTCGTCGATCAGATAAAATTTATAACCGAAACTCGAAAAGTGAGTCCCGGGTCAAACACAGGGAGGCGAACGTTTGATCTTGAAAATCCGCATTTTGCTTTTATTTATTTTTGTCACTTTTGTCTTGTCCAATTTTTTTGTATTTTTAGCAATCAAGAGATTAGGTCGATGAATTCTTATCTAACTAATCTACTTGCAAAATATAAGAGAGAGAAACAATCACATATATCTCAACAAGTGTTTCTACAATTATGAAAGTGGGAAAAACTACACTAGAAAGCAGTAAAGATAGATGGAGATGAGAAGAATCCCCTCAACGGTCGTTTGGAGGATGACTCGCTCTGACGACGCCCGGACGAAGGTGGTGAGGAGTAGAATGAAGGAGAATAGAGGCGGAGGAAGGATGATGGGACCGGACGTTGTCACAGCGAGGATCTACTTCAGGAAGTAGGTGAGAAGACGGCCATGAGATGCTCCACGAATAGGGTGAGAGGAGGGAAAAATATTTTATTTTCTACTCTAGAGGAGCATCCTGGGCTTGGGATAAGCTCTCTCTAAACCCTTGGAGGTGGTGAGATGAAGAAAGGAAGAGATGAAGGAAAATGGCAGGGGTAGGGGTCCTATTATAGTGGAGGAAAGAATCAAATTCGTATAAAGGACATTTAGTGACTGTCAGAAACATCGTTGAAGATCCCACTCACGTGCCACTACTGCTGCACCGCTGTCGCGCGCGCCCACGCAATACACATCGCTGCTGCCATTGCCTCTGCTCGAGTGCTGCACATGCTACTACGCTTGTGAGTGCGTGCCTTCGTGTGCACGCGTTCACCCTCACTACTGTGTGCGTGCGGTAGCGCATGCCTGAGCATGGGCAGACTAGGTTGCTCCACGTGGTGCAATTTGGGCCGTCCATCTTCCTTTCATTGTAGGGGCTACTTCAGAGGTTAGACTGAGTCAATTTTCGCTCTGTTGGGCTACAATCGTCGACTCGAATCCATCTGCGTGACCAGATTTGTTGCTTGAACCTCTGAGTTGCATCACCTAATCCATTTGCCGTTGATTTTCCTCAGACTGCATATGGTGCTATGGGACTCCGATCAAGGTGATTTCGGAGGTGTTGTACTCCAATCGTCGTCCTGATCAGATCCGTATGGTTGGATCATCAATTTGAGGCTCCAAAATAAATCTCCTTCTCTCCTGACCACAGAAAGGACACAGTGAGCCTAAAATATATACAACTACTCTAAATGTAGAATGATGCATGCTATGCTATATTTATAACATGAAATGCAAATCTAAGCCCAGGAACATGCATGAATAGACATGTTAACTTAAATGAATGTTTCTACATCACCAAGCCTGTGGTGGCCACCTTTTTGGAAAGCAGACGGCTGCAAAAGTTTTGTAATCCGATTTTTACTGGCCATCACTATTGAAGGGCGCACATAATTTTGCTAAAACCTACACTAGATGCCAGACCTTAGGGACCATGACCAAGAAAGATATAATGCCTCTACAACCCATTCTTATCATCAAAATATTCCATGTCTGGGGCATTGATTTCATGGGTCCCTTCCCACCATCAAACTTCTTCGAATATATACTAGTCTCAGTGGACTACGTCTCAAAATGTATCAAAGTCATGCCTACCTAGAAATGTGATCATAAGATTGTCATGGACTTTGTTAAGAAGAACATCTTTTCCCAGTTCAGGATACCAAAGGCCATGATCAACGATGGTGGGAGTCACTTCATCAATGCTCAGTTTTGTGCTTTACTTAAGAAATATAGGGTCACTCATCACATTGCCACCCCGTATCACCCGCAAACGAATGGGCAAACTAAGGTTTCGAATAGGCATATTAATAATATTCTGCAAAAGTCTGTGAGACCTGATCGCAAGGATTGGTCCACACGATTGGATGATGCCCTTTGGGCATACAGGATTGCTTGTAAGACATCGATAGGCATGTCACCATATCGATTGGTCTTTGGCAAAGCTTGCCACCTTTTGGTTGAGTTGGAGCATCAGGCATATTGGGCCATCAAGCAATGTAATATGGATTCCCATATGGCTGGAACTCAAAGGAAGCACCAACTCTTCGAGCTCGAAGAGATTCGTCGAGATGCTTATGAGAATAGTAGACTTTATAAGGGGAAGATGAAAGCAGGCACAGTAATAGGAAAACCTTTGAGTTGAACCAACAAGTCTGGTTATTTAATGCAAGGCCTAAGCTATGTCTTGGGAAGTTGTGATCCAAGTGGATGGGACCTTACCGAGTGGTTAGACCATTTTCAAATGGGGTTCTAGAAATTGTTGATCCCAAAGTCGGGCAAACCTTTACAGTAAATGGCCAAAGATTAAAAATTTTCTTACTCAGGTTTCCCCGAAGGAAGTCGTAATCCTCATTAAGGGTTAAATTTGGAGCTTCGCCCAGTGGGAGGCAATAAACTCAACTCTTCCTGGGAGGCAACCCAGAGTATTCAAGCTGACCAGATGCACAATTGAAACTCGAGTGATTTCTTTCCTTACTCCCTTGCATATATTTATTTTCCAATGAGGACATTGTCCAACATAGGCATGGGGGGTGGTGATTCTTATTTTTTGGGTACAAAAATTGTCATCTTGAACTAGCTTTTATTTTTATAAAAAAAGCTTAGGTATTAGGGGCTTGTCAACTTTACGAAATGATACGTTAAGGACCTGAACACTTGGACTCTTCAGGTCTTCGGGCTTAATCAGCTTGGGTGTCCACTAAAATGTGGACTTATTCTTAAGTCCTCACCACCTTAATTTATATTAATTTGGCTAATAAAGTAGGGTGATAAGTATATGACTTATCAACCTACCCTTTGATTTGGGGGGACTTATAGTCTAAGCATTTTCATACATTTCGCACTGACTCAGTGGTTTTAACAAAAATTGGGTAGCTAACAAATCTTCTAGGGTGGTATGGCTGGCAAGTTGTCATAGGTTACACACCCCATTGGCCAGTTGTCCAAAGCCCAGCCACAGGACCATTCTCTTTGACGAATGCCTTTAGGTAAATCTTAGATCAGGAAAGCCACCTACTTTGAAAAAAAAAAATAGAGAAGAGAAAAAGAAAAAAAAGAAATAAGCCACACTTCACCGCATGAGTGTGATTGGCAAATTGTCGTGGGTTAGACATCCCATTGGCATTTGTCTAGACCCCGACTCATAAAACGAACAAAAATTCCAAAACATTTAAGGAGGAAGCGGAGATGTAGAATAATCCAAGGAGATATACACTGGTTCACCCTTGTGTTGACTCGATAAAAAATAAACGTAGGGAGAAAGCTACAGGTAAGATACAACTTTAGGCCGCATTTTCTATTCAGGTCACCTAGGGGCATAGAAACTTGAAGTCTATTTTAATTATCATTGAGTGAGTCTATCATAATTTTCACGACAAGATGCTTAGCACTTAGAGTCTTTTTGAGTCTTTGGTGGGTTGAGTAGTCATAAAAAGTTACCTCAAAACTCTCAACCCCAAAAATCCAAAAAATCAGAAAAGAGGAAAAAGAAAAAAAAATAAGAATTTGCTTTTGTACAGAATAAGGCGAGGACTTGGTCGTTTTGCATTTTGGCAGGCACCTCGGGCACTGTTGACTCTTTGTGGGTTAGGTTCTTAGTAGAAATTTCCTCCTGTGACAAGCAACTTATGTCTGAACGATCGATTCTTAATTCTAGTTGTAGATGCCATTTAGGATAACCTTACTAGGGACTAGCAAGGGGTGGGCATGGGGGTATGATGACTCTACAAGTAATAACCTTAATTACATCAATTAGAGTCAATTTCGAGGGCGCATGTGCATGAATATTATATTATAGTGGGTCTTGGAGCAATACATACATATTGTGTTATTTCTACATTAAGATTGCTTAGAATTAATGTTTAATGACCCTGTGTACAAGTGCATATTGAAACAGGTCTCAGATGAGCAATCGGGCTATATGGATGGATCTGGATCGACGAATAAAGTCCAACGGACTCAAAATCACCACAATCTGACCTCCGTAGCTCCCACAACAAGCCAAAGAAGTTCTGACTATTGATCTAATGATCAACAACTCTCGTTGTGCCACGTGGCATTCACTCCGCCCTCCATCGCATTCCTGCCTCTCCTCTTCACAGCATGCATGCATGATAACCACTGTCAGATCACCATCAAAGGGTTTTCATTGTGCTACGTTGCTCTTCATCATCAACCATACTATCGCCATCAGACGGTCGTGAGTGCATGAGGGGAAATGTGGAAACAAGATAACTTTACTCTTGTAGCACGTTGGTCCAAGCCTCAAATCACAAAGGGCAGACATGAGTTCAAGACCTCACGATTCCCCAAATTTGTTGCACGTAAGCGGATGACAAAATTCTCCTGCCAGATCTCCATCGAATAGTCTTAACAACAGCTACATGGTGCAACCATGCGCACCAGATGAGCACAATGCACGTACGAGTGATCTGACAAACCCATTTTCGCATGTTTTGAAATCGTCGAAAATCGTAGTATAGTCGCGCTAATACGCTCATAAAAAAATGATTTTGTAATGATAATGAGACTTGAGTCCCAGTTGTTCGTCTCTAGGAGGCGTTTATGCAAATCTAAATTTGTTCTTTTTTGCTTAACTTGTTTAAAATCGCATGCTGGTTTCTAATCATTGGATAAATGTTTGGCCACTTTCATTATGAACACTAATTACGTGCACATGTGTTAGATAGATGACAAATGTGAAGTGTGAGTTTCAGTACACACGATTCTAGTTATGTGGTGGCTGTTTACGGAAAATGCATTGATAGTTAGATCCTCAATATTTTCAGGTACCGACATGCTGGTTGCAATAGATAATAATTAAAAGCAAGCAACTTTAATCACACAAAATATATTGCAATAAGCTCATGGTGATTCTCAACACATAGATATATATATATAGAAAAAGATCTTTCATTAATTCATCATGGTGTTTGCAACATGAAACTCGTGGAAAGCTTATAGAGGAAAGCTTGAAAACATCAATCTAGCTAACAGAAAACGATCGCATGTAGGAATCTATCGGGGGATTTTACATGCATCAATGGGGGAGAGTAAAGAGCTACACTACTAAGCAGTAAATAAATCAGGTAAACTATGAAGAACTAAGCTACTAATCTAGCAGAAATAAGGGCATTCATAGGTGGCTTTGATGGCCTTTGAGTGGTTGAGAGGAGGAGGGGCAGCCAATGGTGCTTAGACCGACCCTTGGAGAGAGGTTAGAGAGGTGATCCAGCATCTTGGCATGGAGATGGTAGTGGCCATGGTGAAGCAACTCGTTGAGGTGGAGTGGAGGTGGATGTAGCTAAACTAAATGGAATCCAAGTGTGAATGAAGCCAAGAATGGATGGGTGCAAATGGCCACCCCTTAGGTTTTCTTATAGACCTAAGGGAGACTCTCTAGAGAAGTGTGGAACTCTCTAGAGAGAGCTCCAAGAGTGGTCGGCCAAAGAGAGAGAGGTGGTTTTTAGATCCACCATTTGTGGATCTCCAATTTGAATGGCTCTTGGTTGCTAATTTTGGCAACCAAGAGTGGTGCCACCTTTGGAAGAACCTAGAAGACTCTAGGTCATGTGGGAGTGCGAGAATGTGTGTGTGTGTGTGTGTGTGTGGTCATGCCCTAGGTGTCTAAGTGATATAGGTTAGGTCCTAAGGGGTTTAGGTTGGTGTAGGTCTTAAATTAGGGTTGCAAACCCTAATTGCTAAGAGGGAAATGCAATTAAACTTAACACAAGTTTAATTGAATGAGTGTGAACCTAATTGAGAGTGAAATAACTCAATTAGGTTGGGCTTAGGTCAATTGGACTTTCATTGAGTCCAATTGGACTTGTATAGGTTGAGATCTGAGCTCAATTGGACCCTATGAGTCCAATTGACTAGGCAATGGTAATTGACTATGGTCTAAGTCAATTAGGTTTAGTGAGCACCTAATTAGGTCCTTAAGGAGGTCTAGAAGTGATGTACTAGGGTTAGGGTACCTTAATTTAGGTTCCTAGGGGGTTAGAATTGGGTTTAGGGAACTAGAGATCCAAGATCAAGGCTTGAATCTCAAAACAGGAACTGGAAAGCAATTCCAGACATCCAATAATAGCATCAGACAACTTATACTAAAAAATCAGAAGTCCATACTTCAATTCTGGATGTCTAATTAGAGTCAGGAAGGATTCTAGGTTCTGTCTTGGGTATTCTGCAGAAATTAGATGTCTGACCAAGTGTCTGGACGTCCAATAATATTGCAAAAGTGGGTTTAAGGTGTGCGAGAGTTGGCTAAGGGTTCTGGACATCCTATAACTTATCTAGACATCCAGATAGAGGTTGGAATTAGGGTTTTAAGGTTTCCTAGGGTGTGGTGGCCTAATCTAAGGGTGGCTAAGGCTTGGTTAAGCTTATAGGCTATCCTAGGGCTAGGATGGTCCTAAGTTCTTCATATTTTTCTGCTTTATTCCTACTTAATAGAATAGCATACCTTAACTCCCTTACATTGTTATCTACTACATCTAATCGAGTCCTTCTACTCCAGCTCTACTGCAACACCAGTTACTCTTTATTCTTCAGATCCAGCTTTAGATCCAGCTTCAGATCTACCTTCTGATCCGCTTATTACTTGTAATTAGCATATTATAGCATTATTTTATGCATAGATAAAAGAAAGCAGTAAAGATGCAAATAATGCTTGTGCATGCATGAATTACACTAACTTATGCTAAGTCCTAGCCTAATTTAGGTCAATTAAGACCTATGATTGTTGCGCAATAATGATCCTATGTGCTATCGCATGCACGATCGTATGCATGGGCAAGGTGTGAACTTGAGCACTTAGTAAGGCACAATCTCAACCCTTGATAGCCCATCAGATGGCTAGCGACGCAAGCATATGGATCAAGAGCGAACGCATAGACTGTGCACTGGTTGCGCACTGTACGCTGGGTATGAGTGAGCGGGCGCGCAGCTGTGCATGAATTGGCTAGGACGAGTGTGCAGGAGTGTGATTCTTAGGCTAAATTCTTTAGCATTAGCCCTATAAATAGCCCTATGGACCTCCATTTGATCTCCATCTCTTCCTAGATTCTACCTAGCACATTTCCACGTCCATTGAGCTTTAAAGTGTGTTCCTGAAGTCACCAAGCCGCCGATAGAAGTCCCTCCATCGCTGTGGTTGCCTCGACGCTCTTCCTGCACTTACTTCTCCTAAGATATAGTTTGCATTTCTTTAAGCATTCCTCTATTCATATTTGTAGTACATTTTCTCCTTAAATTAAGAAGTGATTTTGCTTATTCTACGTCGTTTTGATGCCTTCCAAGTGATTTTCTACTTAGTTCATGTTAAGCTATTATGATCATTTCCATTATCCATGATTTCTCCAAAGTGTAGTTAGTGATCTTCACTCTACCATGAATCATTTTCTAACCCTACTCACACGCTCTCTCTATTCTTCACACATGCAAAGAGAATAAAATACCATGTGGCACTAAGCGATTAATTGATCCAATTCCATGCCTCCTTGTGTTCGACACTTGGATTCACCTGATGTTCTTCTTAAAATTGATGCCATAAATGCTTACTACAACGAACAAATCAAATAAACACGTTTCTCAACGTCAGGGATCAATACAAGGGCGAACCCAGTGTATATCTCCTCAGTTTATTCTTTTTCCTGCTTCTTCCCTAAGTCTTTTGGGAATTATTTATGCATTTTTGTGAGCTAGGCTCTGAACAAACCCACGGCAACATGCCAGCCATACTAGTGCGATGAAGCGCGATTTTTTTTTCTTTTTCTATTTTTTATTTTCTTTTTGAATATATATATATATATTTTCTGGGTAGGAGGCTTCCTTGATCTAAGATTTACCTAAAGGTGGTAGAAAGAGAATGACCATGTAGCTGGGCTCAGGATAACCAGCCAATGAGCTGTTACCCACGACAACTTATCAGTCATACTACCTTAGAAAGTTCATTAGCTATGTAATTTCCATAAAAATCATCGAGAAGTGAGTTGGTGCAAATAGTGTGTAGATGCTTTAGACTTAAACTCCCCTCAAATCAAAGGGCTAGTTGATAAGTCGTGTACTTATCTCCCCAATTTATTAGCCAAATTAAAATAAAACTAATGTAGCAAGGACTTGAGAAATAAGTCCACATTTTAGTGGACACCCGAGCTGATTAAGCCCAAAGACCTGAAGAGTCTAAGTGTTTAGGTCCTATCATATCATTTCCTAAGGTTAACAAGTTTCTAATGCCTAAGTTCATTTCTCCTAATTCTCTAATTATTTTGGTCTTCTTGAATTTTGATTTTTTTTATAAATAAGTAGAAAATAAAGAAAAGAATCCATGGAGCTGACAAAAATGATTCAGAATCAAATATCCACCCCCATGCCTAGCTGATGCAATATCATCATTGTAAAAATAAAGGCATGAAAAGGGTAGAATAAATAGAATATCACCTGAATTTCGTGACAAAATCAATCAGCTCCGCAGAGAAAGTGGAGCATATAGACATGCTAAGTTTAGTGACTTCAGCTAGGCACGGTTCACAAGTAAAGAAGACATTAAAAATTCAGAAGTGCATGTCAAAACTAGAATAAGAAGATTGATTTTAGGACCCAAGAAAAGAAGATGTCCATAGATGTGGACCAAATTGTGATGCTGACCCATGCCCCAGGGTCGGGTAGTTCTATGGTTCTGGATGAAAATTACCCAGAACTGGAGATTGTTGTGCTTACGGGGCTAGGCATGTGGTTTTGCGGTGTGCAACCCAAGTCTAAAATGGAGGACAAAAGGGAGATCAAGGCATATAGGAATGAATGCATGCCCGCTTGGAATTTAGCTCAAGAAGATAGTCCATTATTCAATATTTGGGTTTCACATCCTCGAAATTAAAAATATTATAAGGGTCTTGGTAGAAAGTAAGTGATTTGAGGCAAACAGGAACCCTCAGATCAATACTTCTAGTTCCCCTGGAATTAACTTCCCAGATCTTAATTTCCAAATTCCTATCCTCCAAGATCAAGTGTTTGGTTTCCAGGACCTCTAGCATATTATTCACCCCATGTGATTTACCCAAGTCCAAAAATCGTGGCTAAATCAGAATTGACTTGTGTTTGGTGATTTCAAGATCATCATTATATTCTTTGAGGCACGGTTGAGGAATGGGGCTATTGATTGAATCATCCAATAAATCTGGATTTGAATCCTCCATGTCAACCCCAGTAGGATCAAATTCCTCAATTACAGAGCTACCAAATAATTCATCAGATTCCTCAGGCCTATTTATCTCACTAAAATCATTCTCCTTAAGCTCAAGTGATACTTCACCTAAAGATTCTTCACACTCAGAATCAAAGAATTCTTGATCCTCATTTATATATGTCTCAAAATTATTCATCTTTTCCTGGTCCATGGAGACATATTTTTCCTCGTTCCTTAGCTCGAGGATCTCGGGTGAGAAAATCACATCATCCTCAATTGGTTACTCTAAACCAACCTGGTCATCCCCGATCTCATAAAAATTGTCTCCCCCCCCCCCGACAGGTGCCTAAGTGAGTTTTGACATTAGTTCTCCTGAAGGGGGTTCATCCTGAGAATCATCCCAACATTGGACTAGGGTAACCACAAACTTTATCCTCAGTCATGATAATTTCCCAAGTAAAAACTCACCTAGGCCCTTATCCTCAATATCTTTGAGCCAATCTAATAAAGAACTATTAAGATTGTCAATCATTTTGATCATAGGCTCCAATGCTTCAGTGCATGGTGTTGTTGAGCTTCTAAAGATTGCACAGTGATCCTCAAGTTAACCAACACCCTATCTTGGACTTGGTTCACCAGAAGTAAATGGTTCGGTTCAGGATTGGGTGGGTTTGGTTTTAATCCAGGGGAGTTAAGGAATTAAGGTTCTTGGGGCCCTCTTTGATAATAGTTCATTCTGGGTTGTTCAAAGATGAGTGGTGTCTTGTGTTCAGCATAATCCAGGGGAGGGTAGGTGTTATAATCATCATATCCTTCTTCATTATAGATCATGTTGGGTTGTTCATCAAAGGGTGAAGATCTATACTCGTTGTAGGCATAAGCAGCAAAATAATCATAGTCTAGATGTCCAAGATTAGGCCCTGGACATTGAGTTCTAGAATTGTATCCCCAATCAAGATTATTCCAACTAGTGGATGGGTGAGTGGTGGTTGGGTCAAGATAATGATCATATTGGGAGTAGGGTAGGTCTGGAGAGTAGGAGTGGAAGTGCAGGTGTGGTGTGGAAGAATACATGGTGAAGCAGAAGGGAAAGAAAAAGAGAGAAAGGTACCCTGCGGTATAATCAAACCAAACTTGTCCTTAGGTAGGTAGCCTAAAAACCTACAGACTCTCAAAACTCGTCTTAAGTGAAAGAAATAATTTGGTCTACTTCTATCCGATAAATCCAACCAGTTAGAGGGAGGGATTTGGGAGAAGGTACTTCCCTTAGCTTTCGCCTTAGGTTCCTTTGATACCCCCCAACCATGGTCGTTTGACACTACTCCCCTAGCTAGACATCAGATGGACTAGTAGAAGCAGATTAATCGAAAAAAATCTCAGTTAGAGTCCCAAAGAGTGAGTTATTCCTTAAGGCCGACATCTACTCAGTTTTAATTAGTCTTAGGATGATTGTGCTCTTGGAATGCAATAGGCCCTTTAGATGGGTTGTTCCCTTAAGGATTAGTTAATGTGTGTGCATGCACAAACAGGGTTTTCAGGTAAGATTATTAAAGATGAGGTTGATTTTCAAGTTCAAACCTTGCTTAGCATTTTTTAGGGTTTAATCATTAGGTGTATTCAATCAAGGTTCAGTGGAACACTCCAAGTTTTGAAAACACGGGTGTAGATATATTCCTTTAAAATAAAAAATAATATGGAGTGCCTGGTTCAATCCTAAAAGTCAAACCTTAGAGAGCGAGCTACTAAATCTATTTTCATATTAGTGGTGCAGCCCAAACAAATCAATCAATTAGCCTATTGCACCACTTAACTAAGGCACGCAAAAAAATGTTTAACCTATTCAGATATCTAATCACTTATTTGTGTGTTAACTTTGAGTGTACCAGGTCCATAGTCAGAATCTCGATTAAGTGATTAAATTAGAAAAGGTGCTCCTTAAGTCAAGAAATTTGTTGGTATGTGAGGTGTGTAAATTTCATTTATGCCTCATAATCATATCAATTATATATATATATGGGTGTGAGGTGAGGTGGATTGACAAAGAAACAACCAGGACTAACCTTAAGATTTATGCAAGCTCCTAGGTTAATTAAAGTTTGTGTTATTAGGTGACGGAATGAAATCTAAAGGGTGGGCGGTGGGGTTACACTTACAAAACCTTCATCCCCATAGTTCTCTAATCTAACTGCTCTGGCCCACCTTGGAAGAGTACCTGCAATCATAGCAAGATCAGAGGAAAAGTGAGAAAAGTTAGGTAAGGTGAAAAATGCGGGAAATAAAATAAAAGAGCATTGCCTCCCCAGCAATGACACCAAAATGGTGAGCGAGAAATTGAGCGTGGAAAATATGCATCGTAACATATATTAAAATCTCACTACCAAATAAACTTTATAACCATAGCTCGAGGTTGGCCTCAGGTCGAACATGGGAAGGTGAACGTTTGGTTTAAGAAATCTACATTTGCTTTTATTTGTTTTTGGTGTTTTCTTTTTGCTTTGTAATTTTTTTGGTATTTTTATAAGACAGAATATCAAGTTGAAATGCTTTTATTGAATCTAGTCTACTCTAGCAGAATGAGTGAGAGAGAGAGAAAGGAAATATCAATATTTATCTAACCAAAGTTTACTATAGAAAATCAAGGAAGAAATTACAACTACACTAGCAAAGCGATAAAAGATAGAGAGAGGTGAGGAAATTCCCCTTGACAGTTGCTTGGAGGACAACTCACTTTAACGACACCTGGATGACGATGATGAGAAGCTAGACAAAGAAGAACGAAACCAGAGGATGGAGGTTGGTGTAGGATGGTGTTGCAGTGAGGATCTACTTCCTAAATGTCGTGAGAGGATGACACAGAATGCTCCACAAAGGGGATTGAGAAGCAGGAAAAAAATTTACTTTTCTACTCTAAGGTGCATCCCAGGCTTGGGACAAACTCCTTAGAGCTTTTGGATGAGGTGAGGAACGACAAAGAAGAGATGAAGAAGAATGGGAGGGGTGGTGGTCCTTTTATAGTGGAGGAGAGGAGGCAAAATTCATTCATGGGTCAATAGCGACATTAAAGTCGTCATTGTAGGTCTGCCTCAAAATGTCGCTGAAGATAACTCGCACACCAACGTTGTCGCTCACAGCTGCCACGCACGGTTGAAGGACAGTCGCTCGATCATTGATGAATGGTTGAAAATGCACAAGGATCGCGCACTCATATTATGCCCCAAGAGCATCAGATGCTGCATTGGATCATGTGTGATCATGCACGTGTGGAATTCATCTCATCTGTGAGGCCACGCGATCACTCATATGTCACTCAATGGAGATCCAGCGGGTGTAATTAAAGTGGCACATGCAACTATAAGATTGAAGGCCTCAGCTGGAGACGAACTTGTGTATGTGGTTTGCGAGTGGCAACTTCGAGCACTGTGCCACAACCATGGATTGTCGCATGCAGAGGTTTGGCAGCCTGAGCTCTTAATCGTTGGATGGAAATCCAACGGTTAGGATCGCACACTGGAGATGGCAAGATGGAGAACAAAAGGGCTTGAGCAGATTTGGAAGGCTACGGTGGCATAACATTGTGCCATCTTGGCCATCCAACATCCTTAGCTTGTAGGTGACAGCATTGACGTCGGATTGGGTCAATTTCTGCATTGTTGGTCTGCGATCGTCGATTTGGATCCATCCGTGTAGTTGGATTTGTTGTTTAAAGCTCTGAATTGCGTCACCTATCCCATGTCCATTGATCTTCCATGGATTGCATAAGGTGCTATGAGACTTCGATCAATGCAATTTTAGAGGTGTTTGACTTCGATCGTCATCTTGATCAGATCCATATGGTTGGATCATCAATTCGAGGCCCTAAAATAAATCTCCTTCAATCCTTGCTACAAAAAGAAGCGAATTAACCTATAATTTATACAAACTCTTCTAAATGAAGAATGATGCATGTTATGCAATATTTATCATGTCAAATGCAATGCTAAGCTTAGGAACTCTCATAAATAATTATGTATTTATCAGTTGTCACAAGGTGTTGGCCTGGGTATCTCCCAAGAGGCCTGACTCTTCTGACCGAGGTCAGCAATGTTCTCGATACGTCATGAACGGGTATGCCTTTTTTGAGGATTATCAGCTCTGCTAGCCCCTCCCTTGGCCAAGGGGAGACTATCATGTTGAGATCCAAGGGAATGATACATCTCAATCTCCTCTAGTAGAGTGGGATCATTTTCCAGAATCTAACTTCTAAGGCAAGGGAGAGAATAAATAATGTGATAATAAAGTTGGATCATCATGTGAATAAATCCTGGTAAATTGGGAAAAAGACTTGTAGCTAGCCTGTAGTGCTAATGAAATTGGGATAATTATGGGAAATGTGAAATGACCTGTGGATAGCTTGTTACATAATCAAAACATAAGTGTAGAAGAGAGTTGGCTTGTGGTTGGCCTATAAGGTAAAGGCAGAAATCCATAGACTACCCTTCTCTGTTCCAATTGTTACCCATATCTTATCCCTACTGAGCCATTTGTCTCACCCCTGATCTTGTGACCCATTTTTAGGTATTTGTTATTTTGGTGCAAATGACATTTCATGTGGGATTTGAGCTAGGAGGACTTGGGTAGATAAGCGAGCACTGGCTTTTGTCTCTTGGGTAGATTGTTGGCATAATGTAAAACCTTTAGTTGGATTTTCTTTTGTTTAGATTGGTAACAAGATAGTTTTCATTACTTTAGATTTTTGTACTATTATGATATAAACAGTGAAATTCATGACAAATTTGTGATGATTGTTGATGCTTGTGGTGATTGTAGTGATACATCCTTCATAGTCTTTGTCATTTCTTGTGTTTTACCATTTTAGTTTTGGGGTGTGCCTACTTGTGTTTTGCCGCTTTCATTTGTTTCGAGGTGTAGTTGTGGGGTGTACCCACCTATTTTAATTTCGTGGTATGCATGCACAGGAAAAGGTTGCAAGTACAAATTTCTAAAAAATATCAAATAAATAGGGGAGACTGTGCCAGATTCTTGGTAGGTTTAAACCCTACGATTTAATTAAAAATTGACTCACCTAAGGTGTATTTAATTGATAGGACTACACATTATAACCCAAACTACCTGATAGCTAGGACTTTAGAGCATGCACACCCTATGATCCATTCCCGATATTTTGGGAAGTGTGTCGAGGCATGAGAGAGATTGAGTAGAGATGCAGAAGCATTGGAGTGGTGGTGTAAGAGTCCACCCAGTTCTCTTGCCCTTAGAGATGTAGAAGAAGCGAAGATCCTACAAGGATGGAGATGGGGGCAGAGATGGAGTTATGTGGATTAGGGTTTTGGAATGAGGGAGGGTGGCATGGAGAAGTGAGGAACTAATGGAGAGAAAGAAGATGCCTCTAAGGGGGGCATCTAAGGGAGAGTGAGATATCTAGGTGCTCGGCCACGGGGTTCTTTAAATAGATGTGGGAAGTTAGTATGATTGGTGGAAGAGTGTTTCCTTGCATCAAGGAGATTAGAGGGCGAAGATGGAGTGGTAGGAAGTGGACGGTCAAGATGGAATAGACTAGGTTAGCATGTGATTTGGATAAGTTAGGGTTGGTTGGATCTAAAGTGGTGGAGGGTTGAGATTACATGGAAGTTGGATGAAGGGTGTAGATGGGAACTAGGTGGCCAGTTATGGGATTTTTTGGAGGGTTTTATGTGGTTGGCCAAGGTGTTGGTTAGGGCTAAATTAGGTTGGGCTTTTAAGGGCAATTGGATGGGGAATAAATGGTGGAGATTGGGGTTTGGGTGGTCGGCCATGTAGTTTTTTGGATGGGATAAGGCAAGCATCCAGCTACGGTGGGTTGTTAGGTGTGGGTTTGGATTGGATTTTGATAGCCTTTAGATGGGGAATAGATAGGTTGGTGATGCTCACTTTTCCTAAATATAAATTATGCAATTGTTGTAGTGCGACAAACGAAATCAAAATAAATCGAACTTGCAAAATGATTTGAATAGAATAGTAAGTCTGAGTCGAACATGAGAAGGCGAACAATTTAATTACTCAACTAACTAACTGGGTTACTATCTAATCACACAATCACTAAGAGAAATATAAAGAAAAAGGAATAACTATATTATTAATAACTAAATGATTTAATGTTTACGATTAGGAAAATTAAATAAGAAGAAAAAAAAAATCTAAATAGAAGTAATCCAGCGTCGAGAGCAGTGTGGAGGATGGAGCCTAGAAGTAGATGATGCAAAGGCGGAGATGGGAACATCGTCGTGTAGAACCACACCAGAGACTAGCGTGGGATCCCTTGGATGTGAGAATCTCATGACAAGGTAGAAGAATGCTTTTTTTTTTTTAGGTAGAAGAATGCTTGGTAGAGAAGAGGCTCTAACACATGAAAAATAGAACAAAAAAGAAGAGCCCCATCCATGGCTGTCCAACATGCTTATTTATAGAGGTCTTGTATCAATGTGTTTGGTGGATCTAGGTAGGTTTGGATCATGGTCATGGATTAGATCTTAGAAAATCAAAGGCTAAGGTTTAAAGTTAATGTAGATAACTAGGTTGGTTTTTGTTGGAATAAAAAAGACGGCTAGGATTAATCACATGGAGGATGGATGGTCTAGATCATGGCTAAGGTGGTTGGCCAACCAATGTTGGTTGGGTTCTATATGGCCAGCCATATGGAGAGGAAATGTAGGCCATAGAACAATGGATTTGTGGCTAAGGTTTAATTAAATGATATGGTCAGTTATGTTTTCGTAGGTATTTAAATAAGGTTTTCGAGGGTTAACTTAAGGCCATAGGATTAGATATTGAAGGCTAGCATTTACGTATCTAATGGCTAGCTAAATGGTGGTTTATTGAATTTATATTGGTGGCAACTATTAAGGGGATAAGGTGGTTGTTGGGTAGAGAGGTTCTCAGTTTAGGTGGCTGATCTAGGTCCCTAGGATGCAGATCTAGTGGCTATGATTAAAGAGCATTATTTGGCTATCCAAAGGTGATTTAATTAAGCATAAGGGAAAGCTAAATAATATAGGTAATGTGGGTTGGAAATGTGATTGGGTTTGGGTCCTTAGATGTAGAATCAAAGGCTTAGATTTAAGTCAAGTTTGGCCAACCATATTAATAGGAATTCAAGGTGCTTAGGCTAGCCAAATTAAGGTGATAAATAGGTTAGGTTAGCCAGGATTTAGGTGTAGATAATTGTGTTTACAATTAGGTGAGGTTAACCTAAATAGGATAGGTGAGCTCAAATTGATTTGGCCTTAAGTTAGATCCAGACATGATACTTGCACAAATATAAACAAACACATCAAGGCACAAGATATAGATAATAGGAATTGATAAGTATGCATATTTATATGTTAACATGATTAATTATACTGGTTTTGGAGAATTAGTTGCAGTAGATTTAGGGCATATTATTAATATTTGCATGCATGCATGTTAGGTTTTAGGATTGCATATCTGAGCCTATTTATTCAATGTTTACTAATTACGGCTCTTTTTTGTGCAGACATTATGTGTCAGGTCTGGTCAGAGTGATTCAAACAACATGAGAGGAGAGGAGAATAAATAATGTCACCCATTACCTTGAAACCCTAACCCTAGTCAAAACCTACCTAATTTATTCCATATCCAAAATCCTAATCTTAGTCCCCAATCCCAACCTAAACCAGCCCGACTCAGCTCCCCTAACCATAATCCTAAGCCTACACCTCATCCATAGCCTATTCCTAGAACCCTAGCTTACACTCCTAGTGACACCCTCCTAATCCTACCTTTCAAAACCCATCACCTTATACATGTGCCACTTGATTTTTCTACACCTAAAATTGCATCAAATATTCTTTGGAATAATTGATTAGATGTGGTGATAAGTACATGATTATTGATGATAACTTGCTAATTTATGCTAGCATAGTACATATAGGTTGTATATATGTTGCATTATAATCATACATGAATAATTAAGTCATGCATATGTTTTATACTTAACTTGAATCTAATGATGATTTTATTATGAATAATGTAGGTATTGAGCAAGCTAAGGAGATGAAGAACAACTTATTGGAGGAGAAGAACTCTTTTGGAAGTCAAATAATGAACTTAATTGAATAAAGACAAAGCTATAGAAGAAATAAAGACAAGACAAGAAATAAAGGCAAGGGAAGACACATGGCACCCTCTTAAACCCTCCATCATTTAGACCTTAGGACAACCTTTTTATTCAAAAGCTATGTCCAAAACCTATTTTCGGAAAGCCACCTACAAACATCCACCATTGATCAACAATCCTATGTCCTAAAACCCTTTTGCCAAAAATAGAAACCAAAGAACCTATCCAAGAATCCTATCAAAAACCTAGTGTAATCTAATCCCTAAATCTACCATCCAATGGCCCATTTCAAACCTTAGTTAGTAATTAATTACTCCACATCATCACACGTCATCCAAGCCTTTCATCCATCAACCAAGGTCCTACATTTAATATCCTCTTAGCCGCTCCCTCCTATAGCCCTTAGATGCCCATCCTAAGGTTCCCTTCACACTTGATTTGATGGCAACCTCTTAACCATTGATCAAGATCCTATGATCCACATTTCCCCACAATTCCTATAAAACGACTAGACCTCCACCATTCCAAAGATCAGCTAGTCTCTCTACCTTAGTATACCTTAATCCTATAGCCATCCTCTACCTCTCCACTCCAGCTTGGGCGTGGGTCTCCATTGCCTAAGGCTACAGTGGCCAGTCTTTGGTGGAATGTTGAATTCATTCTTGCTTCTAGTCTTTCGCTTCTTTAACAGGGCTTCGTCTTGGGGCTTCATTTTACTTACATGCATTTTATGTTTTCTTGTTTCCTTTCATCTTAGTTATAACATAGTTCTTGCAATTTCAATAAAAAAAAAATCTTTCATCTATTTTCAGCATCTCTTTTATGTTTTGCTAGTGGTAGGGTAGATTAGTTTTTGATTCTTGCCTTTATTGAAAAAACCAAAAAAATCACAAAAACTAAAACAAAAAAATATTAGACTTATGAAAGTAAGAAGATCCAAGTTGCCTCCCTGAGATAATTTGGAGCCTGATTTCAAAACACACATTCTTCGAGTTCAATTAAAAAGTTTTTGAAAGTGTCTCTCGATTTCAAGTACTAAATGTGTATTTTCATAAGTGAACATGTGGAAATTAATCACTTTAAATTAGGTGCCAATCACCTCCTTAGTTTGCTACAAGTTAAGATCAATGTGAACACAATTAGGAGGTTACTGAAACCTACATTCTAGGAGCCCATAATAGCCTCCAAGACACTCTCCACCATTCTTGGATGTCCATTATAATTACTTCCCAAGCACAAACACGTCTAAGAACATCATAAGTACCTCTATTTTGAAGCACCAAAATTATGCTATCTGCTAGACTAATCTCTTAGGACACTCTCATGGATTCTTCGATTAAAGCAAGAAGATTATTGATTTCTTCTCAGTATCTTTTTTATTTTATTAAGCCCTCAAACGATTTTTTGCACTTAACATAAAAATCAAGTTTTTAGATTAGTTGATCAACGAAATTAATTGATCGACCAACCGACTCAGTTAGTTGATCAAAACAACCCACCTTAGGAAGTTGATAAATACACCTTTAACCGGCCATTTTGCTTAATTCATTGACCAAGCATTGATCGATCAAATAACTAGTTTGATCGACCAATTTGTTTGGGCGGGCAATTTCCCTCCAAACCTTTGAACCCTGACCGACCAATGATCTTAATTGATCTATCAATTTCTCTTTTGATCAACCAAAACATGGTTTTGATCGACTAAACCTGGCGGAATCCAAATCTGCGTTTGCTATCCTAATCGCCACTAATCTCATTTCTAATCTTGGTGATTACCTACCCTAAATGTTTTTACCTTATGTAAAACCAAATTTATATAAAACACCTATTTTTTACCCCAACACCTAACTTTTTACTCAACACATCTACCCCACTAAAACACACCTACCCTACATCTTTTGTCCCAACTTCATCCACCAACCAAAACCAAAACCACGACCACACCTCTCCTCCTCTAGCCACCGAGATCTACTAATCACCTCTGACACCACCGACCACCGCCGTAGTTTACCAGAGACAGATTGACCTCCGATCACCTCCCTCGCTCTTTGCTTGGCTGTGCAACCTCCCTATTGACAGGTCCACTTTGGTGGACTAATTTAGTGCCTATGTAGCTTACTGTTGGAATGAAAATGTAATTTGAATCATGCATTGCATAGATAAAATTAATAAAGCTTGATTGGACGAGTTCCCGATGTGGTGAGGAGGAATGAAAATACTCCACTCAAAGATGCATTATAACATACCGTCTCCTCGGTGCTTGTCTCCTAAGATATCTAAATATCCCACTAGGGGCACGAAAGCACCTTGTGCTGGTTTAGGTGCCATGGGTGGCATTATCCCGAAATGTTGATTGCCAGGGTTTTAATTTAGCTACAGAATGCCATGGGCGGCACTATCCCAAAGTGTCAAAAGCCAGTGTTCTGGGGGTGGCCATGGGTAGTGCTATCTCGAAGCATCGATTACCAAGGACCCTGCAAGGATTGATGGTGGGAACAAGAAATCCGATACAGAGTGTGTTGAGGGCCAATCCGAGGTTGGGTTTAGGGGAATCTAAAAAGAAAGAGAGAAAACTCTTGAAATAACATCTTTCTCCATCTCTCTTACTAAAAATGCACTGGTAAATTGAACCTAGACTTGCTGCACATATGCGTGGGTGCTTCAACCGCTGGGTGATGAGCCCATATTTGTAGTCTATTTATGTATTTGAATGCCTAGGCATTAGATTAATATTAATATATACATAGCACTCATTATGATATAAATAATTTATTTTATATACATTTGCTTGTATGCAATACATTCATATATAAATTATTTAGCATGCATTAGAATTTAAGTAGGTTAGTTATTACTTATCTTGCATGCATACATTCCATGCATTATTTAAAATTTTGATATTCTATAGGGTTTTATACATAAATAAACCAACCTTTTAATTATTTATTTTTTCTTCTCTGTAGGAAATCTACAACCTTCTTCGCAATAGCTACATGGCTATCGAAGGAGGAGCGAGAGAGGTGGATCTGGTTTGCACGACTGCGATAAGAAGCTGGAGTCTACCATGCTCCTAGAGGCTACCGCCGACTCCATCACCGTGCTCCACTCCAACCGCGAATCTCCTGGTCAAGCGTCGCCACATAGTGGGCTGGCGGGATGATAGACTGCTGCACCAATCCGGCGAGCTCGGCCATCACTGATGTAAACACATTTACACTACTTAAAATGTCTATTTATGCATGTTCTTAAGCATAGGATTGCATTTCATGATATAAATATTGCATTACATGCATCATCTTGCATTTAGAGTAGTTTGAATAAAATGGAGGTTAATTGTCTCCTTTTATGTGCTTGGACAGGGCAAATATTTTATCGGGGCCTCGGATCAAAGATCCAACCATATGGATATGATCAGGGCGACGATTGGAGTTCAACGACTCCAAGATCGCCCTAATCAGGCATCCGTAGCATCAGATAGAGACCGGGGAACCCTAGAAGATCAAGGGCCAGGATGGTGTAAATTCGCACTTCAGATGGCAAATCCGACCACACGGATGAATTCGGATCGACGATCGCAGCCCAACGACACAAAAATCGAGTCAATCCGACATCCGTGGCACCATCTACAACTTCCAGAAGATGGACGGCCAAGATGGCGCCACGTGGCGCCATCTCAGCCGCCCAATCGGCCGCATGCGTCTGGTGAAGACCGCGCACCGTCTCCTCTCCGCGGTTGGATCTCGATCCAACGGCTGCGGTCGCTCGCGCTTAAAAACGTCCACGCGACCTTTTCGCCCGCGTAGCGCAGCGGCGACGCAGCTGCGGGCGAAGCGGAGGTCGCGGGTTCGAGCCGCGGTGAGGGGGTGGAAGGCGCGGGCGAGCGGGCGCGCACGAGCGTCAGATGAAGATCCAACGGCCGCGCACGCCCGATAGCGCCGACGCGCAATTGGACGCTCTGGTGAACGCGCGATCGTACGCGCAGGCGGGCGGGCGGGCAGCGGTGAAGGCGCGATTTTAAGCCGTCCGATCTCGCGATCGGACGGCTGAAAATCAAGCGGCATGCGTAGGCGTTACGCGCGCGGCCAGCCGAGCGGGCGCGCGTGGGCGCGGCGGCGACGGCGACGGCGGGGCTTTAGCGACGGTTTTATCCGTCACTAAAGACCCCTTATTTATTATTTTGAAGATGTAATGTCCATTTTGCCCCCACTCCTTGCAACTATAAAAGAAGACCCCCTCCATACGAAATTTTCATCCCTTCCTTCTCCTCTCTACCTCTCCAAAGCTCAAGAGAAGCTTGTCCCACACCCGGGATGCTTCTCGCGAGATAAAGTCCAAATTTTCGTCCCCCTTCAGAAGTGGATCCCGCGACGACGACGGCGTGCTGCTTCGTTCCCGTTCTTCTGCTTCGTCCTCCTTCGTCCCGCTTCGTTCTCCTTCGTCCAGGCGTCGTCCCGTCCGGCTCGTCCTCCAAGCGACCGTCGAGGAGGATTCTCTCTCCCTATTCTTTTTACTACTTTCTAGTATAGATTTACTGCTTTCTAGAGTAGTCTATTCGTCCTCCGAGCGATCGTCGAGGAGGACATTTCTCCCTCCATTCTTTTAATGCTTTCTAGAGTAATTGTTTTATGTTTTCTAGTTGTAACGAAAGAACTCTTTTATGATAAATTCCTTGTCTATTCTACATCTCATTTTGATTTCCATGTATAGTATTCCTTCTCTCTCTCTTACTCCCTCTCTCTCTTTTATTTGTTGTAGATACTTAGATAGTTTAAATTGAATTTCTTTGTGACAAAATAAAAAGAAACGCGAAGTTTTTAAATCAAACGTTCGCCTCCCTGTGTTCGACCCGGAATTTTAATTTCGGTATAAATTTTATTTGTTGAACACGAATCCTTCGCTTTCGAACTACAACGACGGGTTTTCCAAAACCAAACACGTTAGCGTAGGTTCGTAAATAATCGTTCAACATTTTGGCGCCATTGCCGGGGAGGAAACGATCTTTGATTTCTCTTCACGTTTTGTAACTTACAAATCATTTACCTCACTTTTCTCCTTTTTTATTGTAATTGCAGGTACTCTTTCGAGACAGGCAAAAGCGGTAGATCGGAGTAAAGTGCTGTGGAAGGTTTTGTAAGTTATCCCCCACCTCCCACCCATTAGATTTTATTTCATCACATAATAATTCAAACATCAATCAACCTAGGTGCTCTTATAAACTCTAAGGTTAGATTGTTTGTTGTTTGACATCCATACTCACTCCAACCCCCACAAAAAAAAAAAAATCTCACAGAGGTACACAAACCTCATCTGATTTTCTAACTCAACCGGTAAACCAATCTTAGGAGCCGGTACACACATCCAAACACATAATCGAGTAGAAATCAGATTGGGTAATCATTTGTGTGCCTAATTAGGTGGTGCATCAGGCCAGTTGTTTGAGTTGTTTGGGCCGCACCACTTCAAATAAAATCAACTCATCAAGTAGCTGCCAATTAGGTTCAACTCTTAGGGATCTACCAGGCACTCCACATTCTTTTTAAACTTTAAAGGAAAATATCTTCACCTATGCTTGCAAAACCTGGTGTGCCAATGAAACTTGATTGAAAACACCTAAAGTTGAATCCTAAAAGCTACTAAGCAAGATTTGAACCTTAAAATTCACCACATCAAAAATAATCTTGCTTGAAAACCACTGGTTGTGCACGCACACACAAAGCAATCAATCATTAAGGGCACAACCCATTTAAAGGGCCCATCACATTCCAAAGCACATTCAAACCTAGCCCTAAATAAAACAAAGTAGACGTTGGCCTTAAGGATTGGACTCGCTCTTCAGAACCCAGAACGAGATTATTTTCGATTAGTCTGTTTCTACTGTTCAATCTGATGTCTAGCTAGGGGAGCAGAGTCAAACGATCGCGGCTGGGGGGTACACTAGGAACCGGAGGCGTAAGCCAAAGGAAGAACCTTCTCCCCAGTCCCTCCTAACTGGTTGGATTGAACAGACGGAAGTGGATCAAATCGTTCCTTTATCTCAAGATGGGTTTTGAGAGTCTGTAGGTCTGTAGGCTAACCCATTTAAGGACAGGTTTGATTGTTTGTATTGCAGGGCACCTTTCTTCCTCCCGTGTCTCATGAATCCTTCCACATATTTCACGCATTCTCGCTCTTTTACTCCTGTTGTAAATTATCCTCAACATGACGATTATCCCAACTCGTATTGTAATCGACCATCAGTTAGTTGGGATAATTCGGATTGGGGATACAATTCCGGACCTCCGTGTTTAGGGTCTAACCCTGAACACTTTGATTCTCAATTCTATCCTTCTCAGAGTTGCATCGATTATAGATCGTCCTCCTTTCATGAACAACCTAATGCGATCTACAATCAAGAAGGATACACTGATCCTTACCCATCCTCTGATTTCACTGCCTTTAGGTCATCTCCATCTTTTGAACAATCTGAAATGACCTATTATCAGGATGGGTATAACGAATCTCAATTCGTTAATTCCTCTACATTGATGTCAAACCCGCCCAACCCTGAACCAACTCATTTGGTTCAGGTTAATCAGGTTCAAGATAAGGTTCTGGCTAACTTGAGGAATATCATTCAATCTTTAGAAGTTCAGCCAATACCTTGCATTGAGAGATTGGAGCCCCTGATTGAAATGATTGATGATTTAAATAAGTCTTTGTTGGATTGGCTCCAGGATGTTAAGGATAAGAACCCGGGTGAGTTTCTACTTGGGAAATTAGCGAAATTGAGGATGAGATTCGTGGTTTCTTTGATTCAATCTTGGAATAATTCCCAGGATGAACTCTCTTCAGGAAAGCCAATGACAGAACCCGCTCAGGCACCTGTTGGGGGGGACACGTGTTACGAAGCTGACCAGATTGAATTAAAACAACTAATTAAGGATGGTTTGATTTCTTCACCTGAAATCCCTGAGCCGGGTTACGAGGAAACGTATGTCTCCTTGGAACGCAAAGTGACAAATGATTTTGGGACATACATTGATACGGATCCTGATGGTGAAGATTCAAGTTGCGAAGTCTCACACGAGTTTTCATATCACGATTTTTGTGAGACGATTGGGCCTGAGGAATCTGATAGATCATTTGATAGCCCAATAACTGAGGAAACTGATCTTATTAGGGCACACGATACGGATCCAGAATCGCATTTTCTGGAGGAATTAATTCAATGCCCTGATTATCAGTTACACCCTGTTGAGCTTATTGATGATTCTAATTCTGAGATAATTAGACCCAAGTCAATTTTGATTTTGCCACATCATCTATACTTGGAGATTTCAGACGGGGTGATGAATATACAAGAGGTCATGGAATTTGATATGCCGAATGAGGAGGATAGGAGCTGGGAAATTCTGATTTGGGAAGTCAATTTTGGAGGAAATGGAAGATTGAGTCGAAGGGTTCCTTTTAAGCTGAAACCATCAAATCAGAACCCTTACGACATTTGTTTCGAGGATGTCAAACTCAAGCACACATTTAACGATTATCCTTTCGAGCTTCAATTCTCTGTAACCCGACATTTTGGCCTTGGGTTGCATCTTCACAAATCGCAGGCCCGACCCCGCTTGCATTCTGATTTTAGGTTTTGGGTAATTTTTATCCAGAACCTAAGATATTCTCGATTATGGGGTGTGGGTCTGCACCACAATCTGGTCCACATCTGTGGACCTCTGTTGACAGGTCGGAGGATTCTTCTGTTTATTCTAATTTTGACCTGCACTTCTGAATTCTTCATTTCTTTTCTTTGTATAGTGTGCCTAGCTGAAGGCACTAAACTCAGCACATATACAGTTCTTTTTCATTTTCATCTCGGAGCGGACCCGATATCCACGCAATTCAGGTGCTTTCTACGCTTTTCCACTCTTTTTTATGTCTTTTTAATACAATGAGGACATTGCATTAGATAGGCATGGGGGGGTGGATATTTATCTTTGAATTCATTCGTCAGCTCCGTAGATTTGTTTTAATTTATATAAAAAAAAACAAAAAAATCAAATTAGGAAAGAGAATTTGGGTTTAAGAAAATTTTCGATCTTAAGAAATACTATATTATGTTCTGAACATAAAGACCCTTCAGGTCTTTGGACTTAATCAGCCCGTATATCCACTAAAATGTGGATTTGTTTTTTCGAGTTCTCGCCAACTTGAATTTTATTTTAATTGGAGTAAATAAGTTTGGGTGATAAGTACACGACTTATCAACCCGCCCTCTGATGTGAGGGAATTTTGAGTCTTAAGCATCTACATGCTTTCTTTGCACTGACTCGTTATTTGGCGATTTTAACGGAAATTGGGTAGCTAATGAACCTTCTAGGGTGATATGGCTGGCAAGTTATCGTGGGTAACAGCCCATAGGTAGGTTGTCCAGAGCCCAGTCACTGGACCTTTCTCTTTTTGCTGCCTTTAGGTAAATCTTAGACCAGGGAAGCCACCTACTTAAAAAAAAAAAAAATCAAAAAGGAGAAAAGAACAAAAAGAAATAAGCCACACTTCGCCGCACGAGTATGGCTGGCAAGTTGTCGGTGGTAACAGCTCATCGACCGGTTGTCCAGAACCCAGCTCAGAAAATGCACTAAAAATTCCCAAAACACTTAGGAAGAAGCGGAGAAGTAGAATAAACCGGGGAGATATACACTGGATTCACCCTTGTGTTGACCCCATTAAAAAAAATAAAAGTAGGGAGAAAGCTACCGGTTGTAAAGATACACCTTTAGGCAGAATTCTTTTTGAGGTCACCTAGAGGCGTAGAAATCCGAAGTCCGTTTTAATTGCCGGTCAACGAGTCTATCACAATCACAATAAGATGCTTAAAACTTAGGGTTCTCATCAAATCTTGGGTGAGTTGAATGGCCGTAGAAAGCCACTCTTAAACCCTAAAATTTGAAAATCCAAAAAAAAAAGAGTAAAAACAGAAAAAGAAAATTTTCTTTGAATAAGGTGAGGCTTGAGGCGGTCTGCATTTTGGCTAATACCCGGGCACTGTTGTGTCTTTGAGAGTTCAGTTCTTAAGTAGACAATTTCTTAATGATTGAAAATAACTCAGGTCCAAATAATCTAACCTAATTCTTTTATAAATAGCATATAGTTTTTGCTAGGGACTAGCAAAAGATAGGCATGGGGGTATGATGTAAACACATTTACACTACTTAAAATGTCTATTTATGCATGTTCTTAAGCATAGGATTGCATTTCATGATATAAATATTGCATTACATGCATCATCTTGCATTTAGAGTAGTTTGAATAAAATGGAGGTTAATTGTCTCCTTTTATGTGCTTGGACAGGGCAAATATTTTATCGGGGACTCGGATCAAAGATCCAACCGTATGGATATGATCAGGGCGACGATTGGAGTTCAACGACTCCAAGATCGCCCTAATCAGGCATCTGTAGCATCAGATAGAGACCGGGGAACCCTAGAAGATCAAGGGCCAGGATGGTGTAAATCCGCACTTCAGATGGAAAATCCGACCACACGGATGAATTCGGATCGACGATCGTAGCCGAACGACACAAAAATCGAGTCAATCCGACATCCGTGGCAACATCTACAACTTCCAGAAGATGGACGGCCAAGATGGCACCACGTGGTGCCATCCCAGCCGCCCAATCGGCCGCAGGAGTCCTGTGAAGACCGCGCACCGTCTCCTCTCCGCCGTTGGATCTCGATCCAACGGCTGCGGTCGCTCGCGCTTAAAAGCATCCCCGCGACCATTTCGCCCGCGTAGCGCAGCGGCGACGCAGCTGCGGGCGAAGCGAAGGTCGCGGGTTCGAGCCGCGGTGAGGGGGTGGAAGGCGCGGGCGAGCGGGCGCGCACGAGCGTCAGATGAAGATCCAACGGCCGCACGCGCCCGATAGCGCCGACGTGCAATTGGACGCTCTGGTGAACGCGCGATCGTACGCGCAGGCGGGCGGGCGGCAGCGGTGAAGGCGCGATTTTAAGCCGTCCGATCTCGCGATCGGACGGCTGAAAATCAAGCGGCGTGCGTAGGCGTTACGCGCGCGGCCAGCCGAGCGGGCGCGCGTGGGCGCGGCGGCGACGGCGACGGTGGGGCTTTAGCGACGATTTTATCCGTCACTAAAGACCCCTTATTTATTATTTTGAAGATGTAATGTCCATTTTGCCCCCACTCCTTGCAACTATAAAAGGAGACCCCCTCCATACGAAATTTTCATCCCTTCCTTCTCCTCTCTACCTCTCCAAAGCTCAAGAGAAGCTTGTCCCACACCCGGGATGCTTCTCACGAGATAAAGTCCAAATTTTCGTCCCCCTTCGGAAGTGGATCCCGCGACGACGACGGCGTGCTTTTTCGTTCCCGTTCTTCTGCTTCATCCTCCTTCGTCCCGCTTCGTTCTCCTTCGTCCAGGCGTCGTCCCGTCCGGCTCGTCCTCCAAGCGACCGTCGAGGAGGATTCTCTCTCCCTATTCTTTTTACTGCTTTCTAGTATAGATTTACTGCTTTCTAGAGTAGTCTATTCGTCCTCCGAGCGATCGTCGAGGAGGACATTTCTCCCTCCATTCTTTTAATGCTTTCTAGAGTAATTGTTTTATGTTTTCTAGTTGTAACGAAAGAACTCTTTTATGATAAATTCCTTGTCTATTCTACATCTCATTTTGATTTCCATGTATAGTATTCCTTCTCTCTCTCTTACTCCCTCTCTCTCTTTTATTTGTTGTAGATACTTAGATAGTTTAAATTGAATTTCTTTGTGACAAAATAAAAAGAAACGCGAAGTTTTTAAATCAAACGTTCGCCTCCCTGTGTTCGACCCGGAATTTTAATTTCGGTATAAATTTTATTTGTTGAACACGAATCCTTCGCTTTCGAACTACAACGACGGGTTTTCCAAAACCAAACACGTTAGCGTAGGTTCGTAAATAATCGTTCAACAATCACCATGCGCGTGTGTCTCTGACAGCCATGCAACTATCCCTGCTTCACATTTTTCTTTTACTTCATATCTTCCTCTGTTCGCTACTCCACCCCCAATATCGCCACTTCCACCGCCAACAACACCATCTCCTCCACCTTCATCTTCTTCCCCACGAACCCAACAGATCCACCACCACCACCTTGCTGTACCATCCACGTGCGGCCATAATTATCCGCACACATGCACCAGCTGCTCACCGCGCACACCTCCTGCCCGAGTGGCTCGCCGTGTGCACCATCGCCCTCATGCACCACCCACACATGTTGCCTGCCATCTACGCATGCTCCTGCCTCCCTTCCCTTGTTGCGCCTCTACCTGTGTGCAACAAAGGTCGTGCGCACCTCCAGCAACCCGCACGTGCCCTCTCCTCTTTGTGCACTACCTCTCCACTCTATGCACCACTCTCCAGCAGCAAGCAGCATTGCCCCCATCTCCCCCTGGCCATGTGTAGCCACAGCAAGAAGTAGCACCCGCCACAGTTCTCTACTCCACGCCACCACCTTTCAATCTTCCCACACCTCACCGACACCACCGTCGCGAAGCTCTTGGCGGCAACTACCTCTGGCGAGCTTTTCACCTCCGGCCATTGCTTCCTCCATGTGTGGAGTGCTCTCAAAGGAAGTATTTTGTTTTACATTTAATTAATAATTACATGTTATGCCATTTTGGGGAGGGGATTTTTGATTTATTGGATATTCTATTGTGGCACATTTAAGAGCACATCCCTCTTATTCTTCATAACTACCATTCCAGCATATTTAGACATTGATGACCTAATCAAAAGGGGATATTGGCTTGATTTTTAGGGGAAGTCAATAGTGAACATTGGATTTAAATAGTAGTAAATTTTAATAGGCTATTGCCTCCCTGTGGATACGACCTACTCTTATCTCGAGTGGTTTAATTTTAATTTAATACTTTGATTAGTCAATTTTCCACCACATAGAAACACAAACGAAAAATCATTTTAATTATTATCTTGTTAAGTGAAAGTCATCTTTTCACTGGGGTCAATGAACCTCAGGGTAGTTTTTGCGGGCCTTAGAAACCTTCGCAGCAGACCTAAGGCAGAGGCTGGTCAGGTCCATATCTTGGCTGGTACTTGAGTACCTTTATGCCTATAGTTGGTATTTCGATCGAATCTCTAGAGATGTGGCATGATAAGGCGTCCTTTCAGTGAAATCTAGCCAAGAGACCTGGTTTATTTCATATGATTTTGCTCAGGACTAGAAAAACTTAGGCATGGGGGTATTTGATAGGTCCACTTTAGTGGACTAATTTAGTGCCTAAGTACCTTATTGTTGGAACGAAAATGTAATATGAATCATGCATTGCATAGATAAAATTAATAAAGTTGCACAATTATCATTCCATGCATTGCATCAACTTGTACATCTTAATCAAGTAAATTCGGGTCATTAGGGAAGGGGCAATCTGGATGGGATCAGACCTCAATTTGGAATGCCGTTTTCAAATATTTAATTTGTCAGATGTAAGAAAGGAAAGAGTTCTTCACTTCCCATCTCAAAATTTGGGAAGGTGTTGACTCTCTTAATTAGAATATTCCCCATGGAGTTCTTTGGAAGTCACATACAAAAGAAAAAGGAAAGACATAAAAAAAAAGGGAACCTTCCTATTCTTTCCTTTCTCCCCTCAAATCTCTCTCACTCTCTATTATTAGTTCCCTTTATAAACAGAGAGGGAGGACGGCCTCCAAGATTTATCTCCATTCTCACAAGAGGTCCTCCCTCTCCAGCAACATCTACCCTCCACGGGGAGGAAACCCCCTTCTCCACATCTTCTCCCTATAGGCAACCTCTCCACTATGTGCCACCACCACCATGAGCCTCCATTGTTAGCCACGTCCACCACCGCATCTCGCCCACGACCACGATGATGAACGACCACCATGCTCTGCCTCCTTCTCGACGAGCGTAGTAACAGTGCACTCCTCGACACCGCGTCTGTAACTATGACCATGTCTCTAAATCACCACCGTGCTCTGCCCGATGTCCCTACCATTGTGATTCTCCATGTTGATGACCCCCTTGCCACAACCTTGTTCGCTACTGCATTCTTAGCTCGCCACTGCATCTCGTCTCTACCATGAGCTTTACGACCCTACTCCACTTCGACGACAACCGTGACACCGCCACCATGATCTGCCATCACCACTTTCCACCGTCATCCCCTCCAGTTAAGTCATCCAGGAAAGTTCCCGGATGTTTGAAGACCCACAGGCTCCTCCACTCGCAGCCACTCGTGGCCACACGTGGGCATGCACTGTTCATCTTCAACCACCGCCAACAGCCTCAACAATAACCCAATAGCAGCAAGGGCACTGGCCTCTTCTTCTTCAATGTGACCCTCGACCCCCTCGCACGCGCAGCCACAGTCATTGCATGATCACGCATGAGCAGCAGCCTCTCGTGCAAATGCCCCTTGCACACCTACAGTCGTGCGTGCCACAACCCTTGCCCGTGCGTGCCCTTACGTCCATCAACGAAGAGGAAGAACCCACCACCGGTCCTCTACAAGTAGCCACTGCAATGGACCTCGATTCTCCCACCATGCCGTCAACACCAACGCGAAGCTCCTCAGCCCTAGCCATTGTCCCTTCTTCGTACACACACGAGGGAAAGAGATCTGCTATTTTGGGTTGCATTTCTATTCACCAAATATACCATTACGAATAGCACTATTCAAATATTTGATTGGATTAATCCATTTGTAGTGACTCTTGCGTGCATGCCCTCGTGTTTCTGGCTTTTCCCTCTCATGCACTCAACTCCTTATACATTGACTTGAGTTCCTACATAAATGCATCATCAAGTACCTAACAGCCTAAAGGAGAAATTCCAAGTTCTTGAAGTATAATTACGTTACATGCCATTGTGATTTATTTCAGGGAAGGAAAATTACACACATAACCCACGTATTCTTAAATTATTGTGTGTTCTCTTCTTTTCGTCACGTTTCGCAATGAATTTGGGCACGGATCCTGCACTTGATTGGAAAAACATAAAGGAAAAATATTCATGAATTTATTTATCTATTCCTCCTTGTGGATACGACATCTTAACTATTCATGGTTAGTTTTCTTTGATATATATTTTTGTTCGGGATTTTCCACCATGATTTCCATTACTGCAATGAAATAATTTTCTGACATATCATATTCCAAGTGAAATCTCCCATTCACTCGTCGACTCATCCCTCCTTCCATCGATAGCATCCACGCCGCGGAGGAGCTTCTCGTGAGCATGCCCTCACCGTGAGTCCTCCTCCCTTACTGTTGAAGCTATGAGTTACTATGCTATTGAATTTATTTTGAAAACTTGTCGTTGTAGTTTCAAAGCAAAGAACTCATGTTCAACAAATAAAATTTATACCGGAATAGAAATCCTATGTCAAACTCAGGGAGGCTACGTCAATCTAGATTCATAATTATATTTTATTCATGTTTTTGTTGAAAAGCAAAGTAATTATAATGAAGCACAATAAACAATCAGAATAAAAGAGAGAGAGAAAACATTCACTTAATACTTCAAAATTTTTAGAAAATTAGGCAAGCAATAATTACACTAGAAAGCAGGAAAATTCTACTCTAGAAAGCAGGAAAAAGGAATGGGAGAGAGAAGTTATCCTCCACGACGATAGCTTGGAGGACGAGCCGGATAGGACGACGCCTAGAAGACGAAAAACAAAGTGGGAAGAAGGGTTTGTTGAAACGTGTTTTTGCGAACGCTACGCTTATGTGTTTGGTTTCAGAAAACCTGTCGTTGTAGTTCGAAAGCGAAGAATTCGTGTTCAACAAATAAAATTTATGCCGAAAAGAATTCCGGGTCGAACACAGGGAGGCTACGTTGATCTATATTCGCAATTATATTTTTTTAGGATTTTTTATAAGCAAGGCGATATAATTACAATGGAGCTATCAAACTAAGAGAGAGAGACAGAGAGAGAGAGAAAGAGAACATACATTCAATATTCCAATTGTTTATAAAAGTTACACTAGAATGCGGAAAGTCAATTACGCTATAAAGTAGGAAAATTCTACACTAGAAAAGCTGTAAATAAGAATGGGAGAGAGAAGTTATCCTCCTCGACGATTGCTTGGAGGACAAGCCGGACGGGACGATGCCTGGACGAAGGAGAACGAAGCAGGACGAAGGAGGACGAAGCAGAAGAACGGGAACGGAGCAGCACGCCATCGTCGTCGCGGGATCCACTTCGGAAGGGGAATGAAAATTGGACTTTATCTCGCAAGAAACATCCCGGGTGTGGGACAAGCTTCTTTTGAGCTTTGGAGGGGTAGAGAGGAGAAAGAAGGGATGAGAATTTCGTATGGAGGGGGTCTCCTTTTATAGTTGCAAGGAGTGGGAGCAAAATGGACATTACAACTTCAAAATAGTAAATGAGGGGTCTTTAGTGACGGATAAATCCGTCACTAAACCTCCCTTTGTGGGCGACGTGGGCGGCTCGTGCGCGCCCGCTCGGCTGCTCGTGCATGCAATGCCCGTGCACGTCCATTGATTTGCTTAAGATCCGTCCGCACCCACGCGCTGCGCGCGTCTGATTGTGCGTTCAATCGCGCGTCCAATTTCGTGTCGACTTTATCAAGCGCGCGCGGCCGTCCGATGTCCATCCAACGCTCCACCCATGCCCAAACGCTCGCGCCCGTCGCTCCTCGCCACGGCTCGAACCCGCGCCCCACGCTCGCGTTAGCGCGTTCGACCGCTGCGCTATGGGGCGTGGATGGTCGAGCGGGCGTTTTTAAATGCGAGTGCCCACAGCCGTTGGATTAAGATCCAACGGCGGAGAGCGATCGGGCGCGGGGCCTTCACAAGATGAAGCAGCTGCTTGGGCAGTTGAGATGGCGCCACATGGCGCTATCTTGGCCATCCATCTTCTGGAAGTTGTAGATGGTGCCATGGATGTCGGATTGACTTGATTTTTGTGTCGTTGGGCTGCGATCGTCGATCCGAATTCATCCATGCAGTTGGATTTATCATCTGAAGTGCGGATTTACACCATCCTGGCCCTTGATCTTCTAGGATTCCCAGGTCACTATCTTATGCTACGGATGCCTGATTAGGGCGATCTTGGAGTCGTTGAACTCCAATCGTCGCCCTGATCACATCCATACGGTTGGATCTTTGATCTGAGGCCCTGATAAAATATTTTCCTTGTCCAAGCACATAAAAGGAGACAATTAACCTCCATTTTATTCAAACTATTCTAAATGCAAGATGATGCATGTAATGCAATATTTATATCATGAAATGCAATCCTATGTTTAAGAACATGCATAAATAGACATCTTAAGTAGTGTAAATGTGTTTACATCATACCCCCATGCCTATCTTTTGCTAGTCCCTAGCAAGAACTATATGCTATTTATAAAAGAATTAGGTCAGATTATTTGGACTTGAGTTATTTTTCAATCATTAAGAAATTATCTACTTAGGAACTGAACCTTTAAAGACACAACAGTGCCCGGGTATCAGCCAAAATGCAGACCGCTTCAAGCCCTCGCCTTATTAAGAGAAAAAATTCTTTTTCTCTTTTTCTCTTTTCGAATTTTTTTTTATTTTCAAATTTTTGGGTTTAAGAGTGGCTTTCTACAGTCATTCAACTCACCCAAAATTTGATGAGAACCCTAAGCTTTAAGCATCTTATTGTGATTGTGATAGACTCGTTGACCGACAATTAGAATGGACTTCGGATTTCTACGCCTCTAGGTGACCTAACCAGAATTCTACCTAAAAGTGTATCTTTACAACCGGTAGCTTTCTCCCTACTTTTATTTTATTTTATTTTTTTTTCTTTTTTACGGGGTCAACACAAGGGTGAATCCAATGTATATCTCCCCAGTTTATTCTACTTCTCTGCTTCTTCCTAAGTGTTTTGGGAATTTTTAATGCATTTTCTGAGCTGGGTTCTGGACAACCGGTCGATGAGCTGTTACCACCGATAACTTGCCAGCCATACTCGTGCGGCGAAGTGTGGCTTATTTCTTTTTGTTCTTTTCTCTTTTTTTTTTTTTTTTTTTTTGAAGTAGGTGGCTTCCATAATATAAGATTTACCTAAAGGTAGCAAACTAAGAAAGGTCCAGTGACTGGGCTCTGGACAACCTACCTTTGGGCTGTTACCCATGATAACTTGCCAGCCATATCACCCTAGAAGGTTCATTAGCTACCCAATTTCCGTTAAAATCGTCGAACAACGAGTCAGTGCAAAAAAAAGTGTGTAGATGCTTAAAACTCAAAATTCCCTCAAATCAAAGGGCGGGTTGACAAGTCGTGTACTTATCACCCAAACTTATTTATTCCAATTATAATAGAATTAAGATGGTGAGGAGTCAAAAATAAATCCACATTTTAGTGGATACACAGGGTAATTAAGTCCAAAGACCTGAGGGGTCTTGTGTTCAGATCTTAATGTAGTTTTTCCTAAGATTGAAAATTTTCTTAAACCCAAATTCTCTTTCCTAATTTTGATTTTTTTTTATAAAAGAAAATAAAACAAATCTATGGAGCTGACGAATGAATTCAGAGATGAATATCCACCCCCCCATGCCTATCTAATGCAATGTCCTCATTGTATTAAAAAGACATAAAATAAAGTGGAAAAGCGTAGAAAACACCTGAATTGCGTGAATATCAGGTTCACTCCAAGATGAAAAATAAGAAAAACTGTATATGTGCTGAGTTTAGTGCCTTCAGCTAGGCACACTATACAAAGAAAAGAAATGAAGAATTCACATGTGCAGGTCAGAATTAGAATGAACAGAAGAATCCTTTGACCTGTTAGCAGAGGTCCACAAATGTGGACCAGATTGTGGTGCAGACCCACACCGCATAATCGAGAATATCTTAGGTTTTGGATAAAAATTACCCAAAACCTAAAATCAGAATGTAAGCAGGATCGGGCCTGCGATTTCTGAGGATGCAACCCAAGACCAAAAAGTCGGGTTACAGAGAATTGAAGCTCAAAAGGATAATAGTTGAATGTGTGCTTGGGTTTGACATCCTCGAAATAAATGTCGTAAGGGTTCTGATTTGATGGTTTAAGCTTAAAAGGAACCCTTTGACTCAATCTTCCATTTCCTCCAGAATTAACTTCCCAAATCAAAACTTCCCAGCTCCTATCCTCCTCATTTAGCATATCAAATTCCAGGACCTCTTGTATATTCATTAGCCCGTCTGAAATCTCCAAGTCTAAATGATGTGGTAGAATCAAAATTGACTTGGGTCTAATTATCTCAGAATTAGAATCATCAATAAGCTCAACAGGGTGTAACAGACAATCAGGGCATTGAATTGATTCCCCCAGAAAATGTCATTCTGGATCCGTAATGTGTGCCCTAATAAGATCAGTGTCCTCAGTTGTTGGGCTATCAAATGATCTATCAGATTCCTCAGGCCCAATCGTCTCACAGAAATCGTGTTCAGAAAACTCGCGTGAGACTTCTCAACTTGAATCTTCACCAGCAGGATCCGTATCAATGTATGTCCCAAAATCATTTTTCACTTTTTGTTCCAAGGAGACATACGTTTCCTCGTAACCCGGCTTAGGGATCTCAGGTGAAGAAATCATATCATCCTTCATTGGTTGTTTTAATTCAATCTAGTCAGCCTCGTAACACGTGTCCCCCCAACAGGTGCCTGAGCGGGTTCTGTCATTGGCTTTCCTGAAGAGGGTTCATCCTGGAAATTATTCCAAGATTGAATTAAAGCAACCACAAATCTCATCCTCAATTTCGCTAATTTCCTAAGTAGAAACTCACCCGGGTTCTTATACTTAACATCCTGGAGCCAATCCAACAAAGACTTGTTTAAATCATCAATCATTTCAATCAGGGGCTCCAATCTCTCAATGCAAGGTATTGGCTGAACTTCTAAAGATTGAATGATATTTCTCAAGTTAGCCAGAACCTTATCTTGAACCTGATTAACCTGAACCAAATGAGTTGATTCAGGGTTGGGCAGGTTTGACATCAATGCAGAGGAATTAACGAATTGAGATTCGTTATACCCTTCCTGATGATAGGTCATTTCAGATTGTTGAAAAGATGGTGATGACCTAAAGGCAGTGAAATCAGAGGATGGGTAAGGATTGGTGTATCCGTCTTGATTGTAGATTGTATTAGGTTGTGCATGAAAGGAAGACGATCTATAATCGATGTAGCTCTGAGAAGGATAGAAATCAGAATCAAAGTGTTTAAGGTTAGACCCTAAACACGGGGGTTCGGAATTGTATCCCCAATCCGAATTATCCCAACTGATTGATGGTTGATTACAATACGAGTTGGGATAATTGTCATGTTGAGGATAATTCACAACAGGAGGGAAAGAGCGGGAATGCGTGAAATATGTGGAAGGATTCATGAGACACGGAGGAAGAAAGGTGCCCTGCAATACAAACAATCAAACCTGTCCTTAATGGGTTAGCCTACAGACCTACAGACTCTCAAAACCCGTCTTAAGATAAAGGAACGATTTGATCTACTTCTGTCTGTTCAATCCAACCAGTTAGAAGGAGGGACTGGGGAGAAGGTTCTTCCTTCAGCTTGCGCCTTCGGTTCCTAGTGTACCCCCCAGCCGCGATCGTTTGACTCTGCTCCCCTAGCTAGACATCAGATTGAACAGTAGAAACAGACTAATCGAAAATAATCTCGTTCTGGGTTCTGAAGAGCGAGTCCAATCCTTAAGGCCAACGTCTACTCTGTTTTATTTAGGGCTAGGTTTGAATGTGCTTTGGAATGTGATGGGCCCTTTAAATGGGTTGTGCCCTTAATGATTGATTGATATTTGTGTAAGTGCGTGCACAACCAGGGTTTTCAAGAAAGATTATTGATAATGTGTGAATTTTAGTGTTCAAATCTTGCTTAAGTAGATTTTAGGGTTTTAAATTAGGTGAATTGCAATCAAGCTTCTAGGCAAACCAAGTTGTAAAACACAGGTGAAGATTATTTTCCTTTAAAATTAGAAATAAAGTGGAGTGCCTGGAATATACCTAGATTGAAAACCCTAAGGAAGAGCTACTTGATGAGTTGGTTTTAAATAAAGTGGTGCGGCCCAAACAACTCAAACAACTGGCCACAAATGCACCACTAAGTTAGGCACTCAAAGATGATTATCCTAGAATGATTTCTACTCTGTTGTGTGTTGCTTTGTGTGTACCGGTTCCACAGATCAGAACCCGGTTGAGTAGAAAACAAATCAAGTTGATCAAGTGCCTTGAATGTGGGTGTGTGTTGTGTGTTTGTTGAAAATTACCCCACAAGATTATCTTTTTGTTATTTTTTTTTTTATGGATGAGGGTGGAATGAATGTGAGTGAAAATCCAAACAACCAAACTATTCCTAGGATTTATGCAAACACCTAGGCTAATTGGGATTTGGATTTAATGTGGCGAATGAAATCTATGGAGGGGGAAAGAATGGGGGAGCACTTACAGTTGTCTTCAACTGCACTTTACTTCAGTCTACCGCTTGTTCATTCCTTGATGGAGGTCTCTGCAAAACAATAGACACAAGAGAAAGCTAGCTAGAAAATAAATAAAGTGCAAGAAATGCGAAGAAAAGATCGGAAATCGTTGCCTCCCTGGCAACGGTGCCAAAATGTTGAACATGTTTTTGCGAACGCTACGCTTATGTGTTTGGTTTCGGAAAACCTGTCGTTGTACTTCGAAAGCAAAGAATTCGTGTTTAACAAATAAAATTTATACCGAAAAGAATTCCAGGTCGAACACAGGGAGGCTACGTTGATCTATATTCACAATTACATTTTTTTAAGATTTTTTATAAGCAAGGCGATATAATTACAATGGAGCTATCAAACTGAGAGAGAGAGAGAGAGAGAGAGAGAAAGAGTGAGAGTGAAAGAGAACATGCATTCAATATTCCAATTGTTTATAAAAGTTACACTAGAATGCGGAAAATCAATTACACTAAAAAGCAGGAAAATTCTACACTAGAAAAGCTGTAAATAAGAATGGGAGAGAGAAGTTATCCTCCTCGACGATTGCTTGGAGGACGAGCCAGACGGGACGACGCCTGGACGAAGGAGAACGAAGCAGGACGAAGGAGGACGAAGCAGAAGAATGGGAACGGAGCAGCACGCCATCGTCGTCACGGGATCCACTTCCGAAGGGGAACGAAAATTGGACTTTATCTCGCAAGAAGCATCCCGGGTGTGGGACAAGATTCTTTTGAGCTTTGGAGGGGTAGAGAGGAGAAAGAAGGGATGAGAATTTCGTATGGAGGGGGTCTCCTTTTATAGTTTCAAGGAGTGGGAGCAAAATGGACATTACAACTTCAAAATAGTAAATGAGGGGTCTTTAGTGACGGATAAATCCATCACTAAAGCTCCCTTCGTGGGCGACGTGGGCGGCTCGTGTGTGCCCGCTCGGCTGCTCGTGCATGCAATGCCCACGCACGTCCATTGATTTCCAACCGTCCGATCGCGAGATCGGACGGCTTAAGATGCATCCGCGCCCACGCGCTGTGCGCATCTGATTGTGCATTCAATCACGCGTCCAATTGTGCGTCGACTCTATCGGGCGCGCGCGGCCATCCGATGCTCCACCCATGCCCAAACGCTCGCGCCCGCCGCTCCTCGCCACGGCTCGAACCCGCGCCCCACGCTCGCGATAGCGCGTTCGACCGCTGCGCTATGGGGCGTGGATGGTCGAGCGGGCGTTTTTAAATGCGAGCACCCACAGCCGTTGGATTAAGATCCAACGGCGGAGAGCGATCGGGCGCGGGGCCTTCACAAGATGAAGTGGCTGCTTGGGCGACTGAGATGACACCACGTGGTGCTATCTTGGACATCAATCTTCTGGAAGTTGTAGATGGTGCCACGGATGTCGGATTGACTTGATTTTTGTGTCGTTGGGCTGCGATCGTCGATCCGAATTCATCCGTACAGTCGGATTTATCATCTGAAGTGTGAATTTACACCATCCTGGCCCTTGTATTCTAGGGTTCCCGGGTCACTATCTGATGCTACGGATGCCTGATTAGGGCGATCTTAGAGTCGTTGAACTCCAATCGTCGCCCTGATCACATCCATACAGTTGGATCTTTGATCCGAGGCCCTGATAAAATATTTTCCCTGTCGAAGCACATAAAAGGAGATAATTAACCTCCATTTTATTCAAACTATTCTAAATGCAAGATGATGCATGTAATGCAATATTTATATCATGAAATGCAATCCTATGTTTAAGAACATGCATAAATAGACATCTTAAGTAGTGTAAATGTGTTTACATCAGAGGTCCAAGCAGGAAGAACAACGGGGCAGCATGTTGTTGATGTAAACATGTTTACACTACTTAAGATGTCTATTTATGCTTGTGCTAAAGCATAGGATTGCATTGCATGCTATAAATATTGCATAACATGCATCATCTTGCATTTAGAGTACTTTGAATAAAATGGAGGTTAATTGTCTCCTTTTATGTTCATGGACAGGGCAAACCTTTTATCGAGGCCTCGGATCGAAGATCCAACCGTATAGATGTGATCAGGCCGACGATTGGAGTTCAATGACTCCAAGATCACCCTATCAGACATCTGTAGCATCAGATAGTGATCAGGGAACCCTAGAAGATCAAGGGAAAAGATGGTGTGAATCCACACTTCAAACGACAAATCCGACCACACGAATGGATTCAAATCGACGATCGCAGCCTAACAGCGTGAAAATCGACTCAATCTGACACCCATGGCACCATCTACATCATCCAAAAGATGGACGCCCAAGATGGTGCAATGTGGCACCATCTCAGCCATCCAATCAGCCTTCAGGACCGCTGCTGCCTCTCCAAAGAAGATCCAACGTGCAATCTGGGCCATTGGATCTTGGTCCAACGGCTGTGGATGCGCATGCCTTAACTCATCCGTGCGACCATTTCCCCTCCATAGCGTAGTGGGCGAAGGCTTTATCGTGAGCGGGCGGCGCGAGTTCGAAACGCGAGAAGCGGGCGAGCGGTGCAGGTGAGAGGGCGTGATTGACCGCTCGATCATGATTGAACAGTTGCGTGTGCCCAATCCACCCCACGACTGTTGCACGCCCGCACATGACGCGGGATCATACCCGAGCGGGTGCGCGCTGAGGAGCGGGTGAAGGTGCGACTTAAGCCATCCGATCTCACAATCGAACGGCTGAGAGCGGCTGGACGTGTACGCGCGTTACACGTGCGGGCAAGGGAGCAAGTGCACACGCACCACCCACTACGCCCACGTTCTGACCTTTAGCGACAATTTTATCTGTCACTAAAGGTCTTGAATTTATGTTTTTAGAGTTGTAATGAACAAATTGCCCCCACTCCTTTCAACTATAAATGGAGACCCCCTCCGCACAAAATTCTCATCCCTTCCTTCTCTTCTCTCCCTCTGCAAAGCTCAAGAGAAGCTTGTCCCACACCTGGGATGCTTCTTACGAGATAAAGTCAATTTTTTGTCCCCTTTCGGAAGTGGATCCCGTGACGACGACGATATGCTACCCCATTCCCGTTCTTCCTGCTTCGCCCTCCTTCATCCTGCTTCGTCCTCCTTTGTCCAGGCGTCGTCCCGTTCGGCTCATCCTCCAAGCGACCGTCGAGGAGGATATCTCTCTCCCCATTCTTTTTACTGCTTTCTAGAATAGATTTACTACTTTCAAGAGTAGATTTACTGCTTTCTAGTGTAATCATTTTTCCCGCTTTCTAGTGTAATGAACAATCGTTCTGATGATGAAATTTCATGTTTATTATACATCTCTTTTTGGTTTTCATTTGTAATATTCTCTCTCTCTTACTCTCTCTTATATTTATTGTAAATAGTTAGATAGTTCTAAACAATTGAATTACTTCGTGACAAATAAAACAAATGCGTGTTTTTAAATCAAACGTTCGCCTCCCTGTGTTCGACCTGGGATTTCCATTCCGGTATAAATTTTATTTGTTGAACATGAGTTCTTCACTTTCATACTATGATGACAGGTTTTCAAAACCGAGCATGTTAGCGTAGCAACCCGACGTTCAACATTTTGGCACCGTTGCCGGGGATTCAACATTTTGGTGCCGTTGCCGGGGAGGCGACGCTCTTTGATTTTTTCTTCATGTTTTCTAACTTACAAATAATTTACCTCACTTCTCTCCTTTCTTATTGTGATTGCAGGTACTCTTTCGAAACAGGCAAAAGCGGTAGATTGGAGTAAAGTGCTGTGGAAGGTTTTGTAAGTTATCCCCCACTTCCCACCCATTAGATTTCATTCCACAACATAATAACATAAACATCAATCAACCTAGGTGTTCTTATAAACTCTAAGGTTAGATTGTTTGTCGTTTGACACCCATACTCACCCCACATCCATATTTAAAAAGAAAATTAAAAAAAAAATCTCACAGAGTTACACAACCTCATATGATTTTCAAACTCAACTGGTAAACCGATCTTTGGAGCCGGTACACACATCCAAACACATAATTGAGTAGAAATCAGATTAGGTAATCACTTGTGTGCCTAATTAAGTGGTGCAACAGGCCAATTGTTTGAGTTGATTGGGCCGCACCACATCAATTAAAATCAACTCATCAAGTAGCTGCCACATAGGTTCAACTCTTAGGGATTTACCAGGCACTCCACATTCTTTTTAAGCTTTAAAGGAAAACATCTCCACCTGTGCTTTCAAAACCTAGTGTGCCAACAAAACTTGTTTGAAAACACCTAAAGTTGAATCGTAAAAGCTACTAAGCAAGATTTGAACACTAAAATTCACCGCATCAAAAATAATCTTGCTTGAAAATCACTGGTTATGCACACACATACAAATCAATTAATCATTAAGGGAACAACCCATATAATGGGCCCATCACATTCCAAAGCACATTCAAACCTAGCCCTATATAAAATAGAGTAGATGTTAGCCTTAAGGATTTGACTCGCTCTTTAGAGCGCAGAACGAGATTATTTTCGATTAGTCTATTTCTACTATTCAATCTGATGTCTAGCTAGGGGAGCAGAATCAAACGATCGTGGCTGGGGGGTACACTAGGAACTGGATGCGCAAGCTGAAGGAAGAACCTTCTCCCCAGTCCCTCCTTCTAACTGGTTGGATTGAACAGACAGAAGTAGATCAAATCGTTCCTTTATCTCAATATGGGTTTTGGGAGTCTGTAGGTCTTTAGGCTAGCCTACTTAAGGATAGGTTTGATTGTTTGTATTGCAGGGCACCTTTCTTCCTCCCATCTCTCATGAATCCTTCCATATATTACACCCATTCCCACTCTTTCCCTCTTATTTTGAATTATCCTCAACATGACGATTATTCCGACTTGTACTGTAATCAACCATCAGTTAGTTGCGATAACTCAGATTGGGGATACAGTTCCAGACCTCCGTGTTTAGGGTCTAACCCTGAACACTATGATTGTGATTTCTATCCTTCTCTGAGCCACATCAATTATAGATCGTCACCCTTTCATGAACAACCTAATACGATCTACAATCAAGAAGGATACACTGATCCTTACCCATCCTCTGATTACACTACCTTTAGGTCATCACCACCTTTTGAACAATCCAAAATGACCTATTATCAGGAAGGGTATAACAAATCTTAATTCGTTGATTCCCCTGCATTGATCCCAAACCCACCCAACCCTGAACCAACACATTTGGTTCAAGGTAACCAGGTTCAAGAAAAGGTTCTGGCTAACTTGAGGAATATCATATAAACTTTAGAAGTTCAGCCAATACCTTGCATTGAGAGATTGGAGCCCCTGATTGAAATGATTGATGATTTGAATAAGTATTTGTTGGACTGGCTCCAGGATGTTAAGGATAAGAACCTAGGTGAGTTTCTACTTGGGAACTTAGCGAAATTAAGGATGAGATTTGTGGTCGCTTTGATTCAATCATGGGATGATTCCCAGGATGAACCCTATTTAGGAAAGCCAGTGTCAGAACCTGTTCAGGCACCTGTTGGGGGGACACATGTTACGAGGCTGACCAGATTATTTTAGAACAAACAATTAAGGAAGATCTGATTTCTTCACCTCAGATCCCTGAGCCAGGGTACGAGGAAACGTATCTCTCCACGGACCATAAACTGATGGATAATATTGAGACATACATTAATACGGATCTTGATTTCTTTGATTCTGATGGTGAAGATTCATGTTGAGAAGTCTCACGCGAGTATACGAACATGATTTTTGTGAGACGATTGGGCCTGAGGAATCTGAAAGATCCTTTGATAGCCCAATAACTGAGGAAATTGATTTTATTAGGGCTCACATTATGGATCCAGAATCGCATTTTCTGGAGGATTCAATCAAATGCCCTGATTGTCAGTTACACCCCATTGAGCTTATCGATGATTCTATTTTTGAGATAATTAGACCCAAGTCAATTCTGATTCAGCCACATCATTTAGACTTGGAGATTTTCGATGGGGTGATTAATATGCAAGAAGTCCTGGAATTTGACATGCTGAATGAGGATAGGAGCCAGGAAATTTTGATTTGGGAAGCAAGTTCCGGAGGAAGTAGAAGACCGAGTCGAAGGGTTCCTATTAAGCTGAAACCATCAAACCAGGACCCTTATGACATTTGTTCTGAGGATGTCAAACCCAAGCACACATTCAACGAATATCCTTTTGAGCTTGATTTCTCTGTAACCTGACTTTTTGGTCTTGGGTTGCATCCTCATAAATCGCAGGCCTGACCCCGCTTGCATATTGATTTTAGGTTTTGGGTAATTTTTATCCAGAACCTGAGATATTCTCGATTGTGGGGTATGGGTCTGCATCATAATCTAGTCCACATTTGTGGACATCTATTGACAGGTTAGAGGTTTCTTCTGTTTATTCTGATTCTGACCTGCACATGTGAATTCTTAATTTCTCTTCTTTGTATAGTGTGCCTAGCTGAAGGCACTAAATTCAGCACGTATACAGTTCTTTTTAGTTTCTATCTCGAAGTGGACCTGACATTCACACAATTCAGGTGCTTTCTATTCTATTCTACTCTGTTTTATGTCTTTTGAATACAATGAGGACATTGCATTAGATAGGCATGGGGGGGTGGATATTCATCTCTGAATTTATTCGTCAGCTCCGTAGATTTGTTTTATTTTCTTTTATTAAAAAAAATTTGGAATTAGGAAAGAGAACTTGGGTTTAAGAAAATTTTCAATCTTAGGAAATAATATATTATGTTTTCAACACAAAGACCCTTCAGGTCTTTTGACTTAATTAGCCCGTGTATCCACTAAAATGTGGATTTATTTTTCGAGTCATCGCCAACCTAAATTCTATTTTAATTGGACTAAATAAGTTTGGGTGATAAGTACATGACTTATCAACCCACCCTCTGATTTGAGGGAATTTTGAGTTTTAAGCATCTACACACTATCTTGTCACTGACTCGTTGTTCAGCGATTCTAACGAAAATTGGGTAGCTAATGAACCTTCTAGGGTGATATGGCTGGCAAGTTATCGTGGGTAACAACCCATAGGTAGGTTGTCCAGAGCCCAGTCATTGGATCTTTCTCTTTTTGCTGCCTTTAGGTAAATCTTAGACCAGGGAAGCCACCTACTTTAGAAAAGAAAAAAAAAGAGGAGAAAAGAAAAGAAAAAAAGAAAGAAGCCACACTTCACCGCACGAGTATGGCTGGCAAGTTGTCGGTGGTAACAGCTCATCAACTAGTTGTCTAGAACCCAGCTCAATAAATGCACTGAAAATTCCGAAAACACTTAGGAAGAAGCGGAGAAGTAGAATAAATCGGGGAGATATACACTGGATTCACCCTTGTGTTGACCCCGTAAAAAAAATAAAAGTAGGGAGAAAGCTACCAATTGTAAAGATACACCTTTAGGCAGAATTCTTTTTTAAGTCACCTAGAGGCGTAGAAATCTGAAGTCCATTTTAACTGTTGATCAACAAGTCTATCACATTAACAATGAGATGCCTAGAACTTAGGGTTATCATCAAATCTTGGGTGAGTCGAATGGTCGTAGAAAGCCACTCTTAAACCCTAAAACTTGAAAATCCAAAAAAAATTAGAAAAGAGGAAAAAGAGAAAAATAAATTTTTCTTTGAATAAGGCGTGGGCTTGAGGCGGTCTGCATTTTGGCAAATACTCGGGTACTGTTATGTCTTTGAAAGTTAAGATCCTAAGTAGACAATTTCTTAATGATTGAAAATAACTCATCCCAAATAATCCAACCTGATTCTTCTATAAATAGCATATAGTTTTTGCTAGGGACTAGCAAAAGATAGGCATGGAGGCATGATGAAAACATGTTTACACTACCTAAGATGTCTATTTATGCATGTTCTTAAGCAAAGGATTGCATTACATGCTATAAATATTGCATAACGTGCATCATCTTGCATTTAGAGTAGTTTGAATAAAATGGAGGTTAATTGTCTCCTTTTATGTTCATGGATAGGACAAACCTTTTATCGAGGCCTCAGATCGAAGATCCAACCATACAGATGTGATCAGGGCGATGATTGGAGTTCAATGACTCCAAGATCACACTAATCAGACATCTGTAGCATCAGATAGTGATCGGGGAACCGTAGAAGAATACGCACTTCAAACGATAAATCCAACCACACGGATAGATTCTAATAGACGATTACAGCCTAACGACGCAAAAATCGACTCAATCCGACACCCATGGCACCATCTACATCATCCAAAAGATGGATGGCCAAGATGGTGCCACATGGCACCATCTCAGCCATCCAACTGACCTTCAGGACCGCTGCTGCCTCTCCAGAGAAGATCCAACGCGTGATCTGGGCCATTGGATCTTGATCCAACGGCTGTGGATGCACGCGCCTTAACTCATCCGCGTGATCATTTCCCCTCCGTAGCGTAGTGGGTGAAGGCTTTATCGCGAGTGGGCGGCACGCGTTCAAAACTCGAGAAGCGGACGAGCGGGCGCAATTGACCGCTCGATCGTGATCGAACAGTCACTCACGCCCAATCTGCCCCATGTGCTATTGCACGCCCGCACGTGACGCGGGATCGTATGCAGGCTGGCGCACGTTGAGGAGCGGGCGAAGGCGCGACTTAAGCTGTCCGATCTCACGATCGGACGGCTGGGAGTGGCTGGACGTGTTCGCGCGTTACACATGCAGGCAACCGAGCGGGTGCACGCGTGTCGCCCACTACGCCCACATTCTGAATTAATGTTTTTAGAGTTGTAATGACTAAATTGCCCCTACTCCTTGCAACTATAAAAGGAGACCCCCTCCACACGAAATTCTCATCCCTTCCTTCTCTTCTCTTCCTCTCCAAAGCTCAAGAGAAGCTTGTCCCACACCCGGGATGCTTCTCACGAGATAAAGTCAATTTTTTATCCCCTTTCAGATGTGGATCCCACGACGATGATGACATGCTGCCCCGTTCCCATTCTTCCTGCTTCACCCTCCTTCGTCCTGCTTCGTCCTCCTTCGTCCAGGCGTCGTCCCATCCAGTTCGTCCTCCAAGCGACTGTCGAGGAGGATATCTCTCTCCCCATTCTTTTTACTGCTTTCTAGAATAGATTTACTACTTTCTAGAGTAGATTTACTGCTTTCTTGTGTAATCATTTTTCCCGCTTTCTAGTGTAATGAACAATCATTTTGATGATGAAATTCCATGTTTATTCTACATCTCTTTTTGGTTTTCATTTGTAATATTCTCCCTCTCTCTTACTCTCTTTCTCTTATATTTATTGTAAATAGTAAGATAGTTCTAAATAATTGAATTACCTTGTGACAAATAAAACAAACATGTGTTTTTAAATCAAACGTCCGCCTCCCTGTGTTCGACCTGGGATTTCCATTCTGGTATAAATTTTATTTGTTGAACACGAGTTCTTTGCTTTCAAACTACGACGACATGTTTTCAAAACCGAACGCGTTAGCGTAGCAACCTAACATTCAAGAGTTGTCATCATTACGAGATCTGCTTCCGAAATGGGGGCGAAAATTTGACTTTATCTCTTGAGAAGTATCCCGGGTGTGGGACAAGCTTCTCTTAAGCTTTGGAGAGGGAGTGAAGAGAAGGAAGGGATGAGAATTCGTATGGAGGGGTTCTCCTTTTATAGTTGCAAGGAGTGAGGGCAATTTGGACATTATATATTGAAAATCATTAATTCAAAACCTTTAGTGATGGATAAATCCATCACTAAAGGCCTGAACATGGCAGTAGTAGGCGGCTCTCGCGTGCCTGCTCACCTCCCCATGCCTCAACGTGCGTCCATGATCTCCCAATCTCGGCCATTCGATCGTGAGATCGAACGGCTGAGAGTGCATCCTCGCCTGCCTCATCCGTGCGCCACATCGTATTTGATGGCACATTTCCTTGTCGTGTCAGATGGCGTGTCCAGTCGATTTGGTGTGCATAGCCGCCTAATCTCCATCATGCAGTCGATAGCGCCTGCTCATCCGCACCAATTGAAGCGCTATGCGATCTCGAACCCACATCTTGAGGCGGACGAGCTCTTTATCCACTACGCTGCGCACGTGGATTGGCGAGGAGAATGTTCGTACAGTGGAAGATTTGGACCGTTGGTTCGAGATCCAACGGTCAAGACTGCTTCCTCTTTAGCTTCCGATGATGAAGGTGCCGATCCGAGATCCAATCTTAGCCGTTGGATCTTGATCCAACGGCAGAGAGGCATTGGTGCTAAGGGCTTCAGTGGTTGAGTGCAGTCGGTTGGGCGGCCGAGATGGTGCTACGTGGCACCATCTTGGCCGTCCATCTTCTAGGTGATGTAGATGGTGCCATAGGTATCGGAATGAGTTGATTTTTGCGTCGTTAGGCTGCAATCGTCGATCCAAATCCATTCGTGTGGTTGGATTTGTTGTCTGAAGTGTGTATTACCACCATCTTGGCCCTTGATCTTCTAGGGTTCCTTGATCTCTATCTGATGCTACGGATATCCGATTAGGGTGATCTTGGAGTTGTTGAGCTCCAATCGTTGCCCTGATTAGATCCGTATGGTTGGATCTTCGATCCGACACCCCGATAAAAAGTCGCCATATCCCTGACCATAAAACGAGACTATTAACCTCCATTTTATTCAGACTGATCTAAAAGCAGGATGATACATGCTATGAAATATTTATAGTATGTAATACAATTCTATGCTTAAGAACATGCATAAATAGACATTTATGTAATATAAACATGTTTACATCACACCCCCATGCCTATCTTTTGCTAGTCCCTAGCAAAAACTATATGATATTTATAAAAGAATTAGGTTGGATTTTTTTAGCATAAGTTATTTTCAACATTAAGAAAATTTTTACTTAGGATCTAAACTTTCAAAGACACGACAACGCCCGGGTATCTGCCAAAATGTAGATCGCCTCAAGCCCTCGCCTTAAAGAAAAACTTTCTTTCTCTTTTTCTTCTTTTCTAATTTTTTTGGATTTTTTGAGTTTAAGGTTAACGAGTGGCTTTTTACGGCCATTCAACTCACCCAAAACTTATTGAAAATCCTAACTTCTAAGCATCTTATTGTGAATGTGATAGACTCGTTGATTGGCAATTAGAACGAACTTTGGGTTTCTACGCCTCTAGGTGACCTTAAAAAAAGAGTTCTGCCTAAAGGTGTATCTTTATGACCAGTAGCTTTCTCCCTACTTTTATTCTTATGGGGTCAACACATGGGTGAATCTAGTGTATATCTCCCCATTATTCTACTTCTCCGCTTCTTCCTAAGTGTTTTGGGAATTTTAAGTGCATTTCCTTGAGCTGGGTTCTAGACAACCGGTCGATGAGCTGTTACTTGCCAGCCATACTCGTGCAGCGAAGTATGGCTTATTTCTTTTATTTTCTTTTCCTTTTCTCTTTTTCTTTTCTTTTTGACTTTCTTTTTCATTTTTTTTTTTTAAGTAGGTGGCTTCCCTAGTCTAAGATTTACCTAAAGCCAACAAGAAGAGAATGGTCCAGTGACTGGGCTCTGGACAACCTACCTATGGGTTGTTACCCACGATAACTTGTCAGCCATATCACCTTAGAAGGTTCATTAGCTACCCAATTTTCATTAAAATTGCTGATCAACAACTCAGTGAACAGAAAGTGTGCAGATGCTTTAGACTTAAGGTTCCCTCAAATCAGAGGGTGGGTTGATAAGTCGTGTACTTACCACCCAAACTTATTTAATCAAATTACAATATATTAAATCCGATTTTAGTGGATACACGGCCCGATTAAGTCCGAATGCCTAAAGGGCCTTTGCATTTAAATCCTAATGTAATATTTCCTAAGATTGAAAAGTCCTAATGAATCTATGGAGCTGACGAATTAATTCAGAGATGAATATCCATCCCCATGCCTATCTAATGTAATGAACTCATTGTATTAAAAAGATATAAAACAGAGTGGAATAGAGTAGAAAGCACCTGAATTGCATGAATGACAGGTCTGCTCTGAAATAAACAAAAACTGTATACGTGCTGAATTTAGTACCGTCAGCTAGGCACACTATACAAAGAAGAGAAATAATGAATTCACAGGTGCAGGTCAGGATCAGAATAACAAGATGAATCCTTTGATCTGCTAGCAGATGCCCACAAATGTTGACCATATTGTGGTGCAGACCCATACTCCATGATCAAGGATATCTAAGGTTTTGGATAAAAATTACCCAAAACCTAAAATCAGTATGCAAGCAGGGTCGGGCCTGTGATTTAGGAGGATGCAACCCAAGGCCAAAAAGTCAGGTTACAGAGAAATCAAGCTCCAAAGGATAGTAAATGAATGTGTGCTCGAGTTGGACATCCTCAGAACAAATGTCATATGGGCCCTAGTTTGATGGTTTCAGTTTAATTGGAACCTTTAGACTCGGTCTTCCACTTCCTCCAGAGTTTGCTTCCCAAATCAAAATTTTCCACCTCCTATCCTCCTTCAGAATGTCAAATTCCAAGATCTCCTACATATTAATCACCCCGTCTGAAATTTCCAAGTCTAAAAGATGTGGTTGAATCATAATGGACTTGGGTCTAGCTATCTCAAAAAAAGAATCATCAGTAAGTTCAATGGGGTGTAACTGACAAACAGGGCATTGGATTGAATCCTCCAAAAAATGAGATTATGGATCTATCATGTGAGCCCCAATAGGATCAGTTTCCTCAGTTATTGGGCTATCAAATGATCTATCAGATTCCTCAGGCCCAATCATCTCACAGAAATCATGTTCTGTAAACTCACGTGAGACTTCTCAAACTAAATCTTCACCATCAAAATCAAAGAAATCAAAATCCGTATTAATGTATGTCCCAAAATCATCTGTCACTTTCTGATCCATGGAGACATATGTTTCCTCGTATCCCAGCTCAAGGATCTCAAGTGAAGAAATTAGATCATCCTTAATTGGTTGCTCTAATTCAATCTGGTTAGCCTCGTAACACGTGTCCCCTCAACTAGTACCTGAGCGACTTATGACATTGGCTCTCCTGAAGGGGGTTCATCTTGGGAGTCATCCCACGATTGAACTAAAGCAACCACAAATCTCATTCTCAATTTCGCAAACTTCCCAAGTAGAAACTCACCCGGGTTCTTATCATTAACATCTTAGAGCCAATCCAATAAATACTTGTCCAAATCATCAATCATATCAATCAGGGGCTCCAATTTTTCTATGCGTCGTATTGGCTGAACTTCTAAAGATTGTATGGTATTCCTTAACTTAGCTAAAACCTTATCTTGAACCTGGTTACCCTGAACCAAATGACTTGTTTCAAGTTTGGGCGGGTTTGGGATTAGTATCGAGGAGTTAACGAATTGAGATTTATGATACCCTTCCTGATAATAGGTCATTTCAGATTGTTCAAAAGGTGGCGATGACCTAAAGACAGTGTAATCAGAGGATGGGTAAGGATCACTGTATCCTCCTTGATTGTGGATCATATTAGGTTGTCCATGAAAGGGTGGCGATCTATAATCGATGTGGCTCGGAGAAGGATAGAAATCAAAGTAATGGTGTTCAGGGTTAGACACTAAACACGGAGGTTCGGAATTGTATCCCCAATCCGAGTTATCTCAACTAACCACTGGTTGATTATAGTATAAGTTAGGATAATCGTCATGTTCAGGATAACTCATAACAGGAGGGAAAGAGTGGGAATGCATATAAAATGTGGAAGGATTCATGATAGACGGGAGGAAGAAAGGTGCCCTGCAATACAATCAATCAAACCTATCCTTAAGTGTGCTAGCCTAAAGACCTACAGACTCCTAGAACCTGTCTTGAGATAAAGAAACGATTTGATCTACTTCTGTCTGTTCAATTATATCAGTTGGAAGGAGGGACTGGGGAGAAGGTTCTTCCTTCGGCTTGCGCCTCCAGTTCCTAGTGTACCCCCCAACCGCGATCATTTGATTATGCTCCCCTAGCTAGACATCAGATTGAACAGTAGAAATAGACTAATCGAAAATAATCTCGTTCTAGGCTTTGAAGAGCGAGTCAAATCCTTAAGGCCAACGTCTACTCTGTTTTATTTAGGGCTAGTTTTGAATGTGCTTTGGAATGTGATGGGCCCTTTATATGTGTTGTGCCCTTAATGATTAATTGATTTGTGTGTGCGTGCACAACCAGTGGTTTTCAAGCAAGATTATTTTTGATGTGGTGAATTTTAGGGTTCAAATCTTGCTTAGTAGCTTTTAGGATTTTACTGTAGGTATTTTCAAGCAAGTTTTGTTGGCACACCACACTTTGAAAGCACAGGTGAATATGTTTTCCTTTGAAACTTAAAAGAATGTGGAGTGCCTGGTAAATCCCTAAGAGTTGAACCTATATGGCAGCTACTTGATGAGTTGATTTTAATTGAAGTGGTGTGACCCAATCAACTCAAACAATTGGCCTGTTGCACCACTTAATTAGGCACACAAGTGCTTACCTAATCTGATTTCTACTCAATTGTGTGCGTGGATGTGTGTACTGGTTCCAAAGATCGATTTATTGGTTGAGTTTGAAAATCAGATGAGGTTGTGTCCTCTGTGAGATTTTTTTTAATTTTTCTTTTTAAATGTGGAGGTTGAGGTGAGTGAGGGTGTCAAACAAACAATCAAAACTAACCTTAGAGTTTATAAGAACACCTAGGTTGATTTATGTTTGTCTTATTACATGGTGGAATGAAAACTAATGGGTGGGAGGTGGGGGAAAACTTACAAAACCTTCAACAGCACGTTGCTCCAATCTACTGCTTTTGATCATCTCAAAAGAGTACATGCAATCACAATAAGAGAGGAGAGAAGTGAGGTAAACGATTCATAAGTTGGAAAAATGAGAAAAAAAATCAAAGAGTGTCGCCTCCCCGGCAACGGTGCCAAAAAGTTGAAGCTCCAAGTTACTACGCTATCGAATTTGGTTTTGAAAACCTATTGTTGTAGTTTCAAAGCGAAGAACTCGTGTTCAACAAATAAAATTTATACCGAAATAAAAATCTCAGGTCGAACTTAGGGAGACTACGTCAATCTAGATTTGCAATTATATTTTTTTCGTGTTTTTGTTGAAAAGTAGAGTAATTACAATGAAGCACTATAAACAATCAGAATAAGAGAGAGAGAGAGAGAGAAAACATTCACTTAATACTTCAAAATGTTTACACAATTAGGCAAGTGAGAAATTACACTAGAAAGTAGGAAAACTATTACACTAGAAAGAAGGAAAATTCTACTCTAGAAAGTAGGAAAAAGGAATGGGAGAGAGAAGTTATCCTCCTCAACGTTCGCCTGGAGGACGAGCTAGATGGGACGACGCCTAGAAGACGAAGAACGAAGCGGGAAGGAGGTCGAAGCAGGTAGAACAAGAACGGGGTGGCATGTCATCGTCGTCGCAGGATCTGCTTCCGAAATGGGGGTGAAAATTTGACTTTATCTCTTGAGAAGCATCCCGGGTGTGGGACAAGCTTCTCTTGAGCTTTGGAGAGGGAGAGAAGAGAAGAAAGGGATGAGAATTTCGTATGGAGGGGGTCTCCTTTTATAGTTGCAAGGAGTGAGGGCAATTTGGTCATTATATGTTGAAAATAATTAATTCAGGACCTTTAGTGACGGATAAATCCATCACTGAAGGCTTGAACGTGGCCGTAGTGGGCGGCTCGCGTGCGCCTACTCACCTCACCTCCACGCACGTCCACGATCTCCTAATCTCGGCCATTCGATTGTGAGATCGAACGGCTGAGAGCGCATCCTCGTCCGCCTCATCCACGTGCCCCATCGCGTGCAATGGTGCATTTCCTCGCTACGTCAGATGGCCTATCCAGCCGATTGGGCATGCACGGCTGCCCAATCTCCATCTTGCGGTCAATAGAGCCCGCTCATCCACACCAATTGAAGCGCCCTGCGGTCTCGAACCCACGTCTTGAGGCGAGCGAGCGCTTTATCCACTATGCTGTGCTCGTGGATTGGCGAGGAGAATGTTCGTGCGGCACGAGATTTGGACCGTTCTATCGAGATCCAACGGTCAAGACTACTTCCTCTTTATCTTCTGATGATGAAGGCACTGATCCGAGATCCGATCTCAACCGTTGGATCTTGATCCAACGATGGAGAGGCATTGGCGTTAAGGGCTTCAGCAGTTGCGTGCGGCCAGTTGGGCGGCTGAGATGGCACCACGTGGCTCCATCTTGGCCGTCCATCTTCTAGGTGATGTAGATGGTGCCACGGGTATCGAATTGAGTCATTTTTTGCACTGTTAGGCTGCGATCGTCGATCCAAATCCATCCGTGCAGTTGGATTTGTCATATGAAGTGCGGATTACCACCATCTTGGCCCTTGATCTTCTAGGGTTCCTCGATCTCTATCTGATGCTACGGATTTCCGATCAGGGAGATCTTGGAGTCGTTGAGCTCCAATCGTCGCCCTGATCAGATTTGTATGGTTGGATCTTCAATCCGAGGCCCCGATAAAAAGTTACCCTGTCCCTAACCATAAAAGGAGACAATTAACCTCCATTTTATTCAAACTGGTCTAAATGCAAGATGATGCATGCTGTGCAATATTTATAGTATGCAATGCAATTCTATGCTTAAGAACATGCATAAATAGACATTTTATGTAATATAAACATGTTTACATCACTCACTTGTCATGCTCATCATCTCTCCGATGACCACGCCATCTCCTCTTTATCGACCATTTTGATCGATCATGGTAACCTCTAAAACTTAATTTAAATCCATTTAATGTGGTTTTTTCTTAAGATTAGATGTGCTATGACTTCATCTAGTGTTGATCTTTTGTGGATCTTGTGTTTCCATGGCATTTTGATAGTACCTGTCAACTTATCTCTTGTGAAACTCTTGATCTTTTGCATTTTTTGCATTTTGATTGGTCTTTTTTCCATAACCTTGTCCGGTCTATTTTTGATCGACTAATTCTTCTTGTTTGATCGACCAACGTGAGTTTTCAGTACTTCAATGGCTCCCAAACGTGCATATGAATATAGCTTCAAACCCATGAAGCACAAACTTCAAACTTGAAAATGTCCTTGATTTGTTGGCCAAATCCCTCTAAATTTGGAGGGACTGCTGATTGGAAGCTCCCCAATCATCTAAGCTTCATTAAAAACCCCAAATCGAACCCTACAGCTCAGGCAAAGTCAAGATTTCTAGGATCATAAATTGGGAAAATTCACGACTCAAGCAAGCCTCTTTCTTAATTTAGAGCTCCGTTTAGAGCTCAACATAAACTCCTCAATGTCCCAACGTATCCCCTAGCTAGGTTTAAGGCCACAAATCGCCTTCCTCTCCTCCTTCGACCATCTTCAACCTTAGCTCCAGCGGCCCCCTCGCCCTCCTCTTCCATGATTCCAACAACCAAATTGGACACACCATCGCCTTCCTCGTCTTCTTCTGACAGCAATCGGCAAAAGCTCTGTCCATTTTGACCCTTTCGTTGTCGTTGTTCCCTACGCTGGAGACATCTTCATCCTTGGCACCGGCCAATCAAAGCCGACACCAATCCCTCTCGCTCTCAACCTGCTAAGCACCTCTCTCACTTCCTCCCTCTCTCTATGTCAATTCCGCTTCCTAAACCCTCACTTTCAACCACTGTTAGCACCTCATCCCCCTCTGTCTTCGCCTCCAGCCACACCTACGGCATTGTTGCACAGCCACAACATGCCACCAAACAACTCCATGACACCACTAAAACCTTCACCGCATCTCCACGACCAAAAGCCCTCACTTTATTGGGCATTTTGACCACTCACACGATCCACTGGACAACCCATCAATTAGTTGAACACCACACCACCGTCTAGCCACATCCGACCTCCATCCGTCAAATCATCACCACCTTCACGTCCCCCATGCCCCAATGATCCTTTTGAGGCTTTTAATTGGGTTGCGAGGCCGTAGCTTATGTTTCAGGTGTCCCTCACCGAACCTCTTCTCGTCGCCACCATGCTCTACCATCCGACCACCATCAACCTCGAATCCACGTCCAGTAGTAGTGCATCATCTCTACGAGGCCTTCTAAGCATCCAATTGAGCGAAAGAATCAAGGTGTCAGCCTCAACTCCATGATGTCAGCAGTAGCACAGGCAGCTAGGAAAGGTCGAAGAAATAGCCCCACATCATGGGCACTCAAATCCAAAGTGTGCATAAAAGGATTTCGTGTCCTTGGCTATTCGCCTCGACACTACGAGGTTGTTGGTGCAAAGGCACCACGATCATCAATTTTGATGATAATAAAACACTTGTGTTTTAACATTTTCATTTGAGTTTAAGATTTCAGGATAATTGCAAATGGATACAAGTGTGAAGGACCTCATAGCTCACGTCCATGGTGGATTGGAGAATCTCGCTGGAGGAGAAGGAGCTTTGCGAGGAGCGAAAGCTTGAAGAAAAAAGGAGATGAAGAATATGATAGATATTCTATTCATGTAGCCCTCGATTGAGCCGAAATCACTTCTCTTGAGGCTAATAGCCTTTTGTACATTGGGAAATTCATTCCCACAATAAATTAGGTTTCTAGACAGCCAGACCTAGTGCCAGACGTCCTGTATGTTGTTTAATTGATTTACACTAAAACCCTGTTTAAGTTTAAACCAAGTCTGGAAGGAAACCCACCCGTAATCAGACGACTGATCTAGTTTCCAGACATCTTAAACATGACTTCCAGATGTCTGATATGTTTCCTAGACTTCTAATGACCCTGTCAGAATCATTAATGATTGAGGTTGTGGCTTAATTTGCTTTGGGATGATCCCCAATGGCTACTTAAGGCTTCCAAAGCCTGCCTAGGCCTTCCTAAGCCATCTATAAATAGGAAAGGCCCCTTGTCTTGTACAGACACACCAAGAAACACATTGCCACATCATATAGTGTCTTTCTAATCTTGAGAAGAAGTCCTAGCTCTCCAAGCTTTAGTTCCACACCTAAGAGCCTCATCTAGCTGCACACCCGCTCTCCTGCTGTCTTTTGAGAGCGTCATCATGCCATTGTATGGTTCACGCACCCACGTTGTCACACCAACAAAGGGAAGTTCCTCCACCTATAGTAGCTAGATTTAATCATTTACTTTGTGGCTCTATAGGTTTGTGTTGTATTTTTACTTTATTATTTGGTTGGGTATTCCCTTTTCGAATTCCCATCTCCTTCGTGAGGTAAAAACCATCTCATGAAGAGAAAGGGTTCGACGCACGCTACCCTCGTTCAAAGTAGCGCCGATTGTAAGAGGTTGAACTACCCTCGTTAAAGTAGTTCATTACTAGATTTGATCAACTTGATCGATCAAGAAATCTTAAGTTGAGAGACGTAGGTGGTGGTTTTCACCCGATTTGGGTTTCCACCTAAAAATACTTGTGCATTGTGTGATTGTCATTTTTTGTGTGAGAATATTATTTTGCTTCTGCACTTTATTTTATTTTTTGTAAATCTCACCCACTCCTGTAGGAACCTTCAGGGGTGAGTGATGTTCATACATCTAATTAACCTAAAATGTCAATTTATGCATGTTTCTAGTGTAATAGAAGCATTCATCATTAAAAATATTGCATAGCATGCATCATCATGCATTTAGGTTAGATTGTCTAAATTTTAGGTTAATTCTACCTTTTTGTGGTTAAGGAATAGGGAAATATTTATTGAGGCCTCAGATTGAAGATCTAACTATACGGATAGGATCAGGGCAACGATTGGAGTTCAATGACACCGAGATCACCCCGGTTGGATTTCCGTAGCATCAGATACTATCTGAGAAAGATCAAAAGATAAGGGCCAAGGTGGTGTAAATCCGTACCTCAGATGAAAAATCCAACCCAATGTTTGGGTTCAGATTGACGATCGTAGCCTAACGGCGTCAAAATCGATCCAATTTGACATTCGTGGCACCACCTATGAACATATGAAGATGGATGGCCAAGATGGTGTCATCTGGCACCATCCCAACCATCCAAACCTAACCGCACCCCTCCGCTCAACCTTTGAAGGCAAGATCAAGACTCAATCTCAGCCGTTGGATCGAGATCCAACTGCTCAGAGCGCTTCCTCCTTAATTTAGAAACTTAACACATAAGGGGTTGTAGCGCATTGGTTGTGTGCCACTACGTGAAAAGGAGGGTGCCGGTTTGAAGCGCAGCACACCTCAATTAAAGTGTTGAGTGGTCACGGGTGAAATTCAACCATTGGATGGCGATCGTGCAACAGCAAGAGTGGCAACGTGGTGCACGGAGAGGCGTGGATCGTGCACGCGCATGATGACGTGCGATCGAACGTGCCATCGCATGCAGGTGCGCTTAACGCTCGAAGAAGCGGTGCTCGAGGATCCTAGGTCGTTCGATCTCTTGATCAGACCGCTGAGAATGCATGGACGTGGGTGCATGCACGAAACAACTGAAGGAGAAGAGGTGTGCCTTCACCGACGTTCACCTACAATGACAGTTATATCCGTTACTAAAGACCCCAACATTTATTTTCTAAGCTTTGTAAAAAGACATCTATGTCCCCATTCTTATAACTATAAAAGGGGACCCCTACCACCTCTTGTCATCTCTTCCTTTGTTCTCTCACCCCCTCCAAAGCTCTATGAGCTTGTCCTAAATCCAAAATGCTCCATTAGAGTAAAAATGATAATTTTTCCATCTCACCTCCTTCGTGGTGCATCTCGTGGTTGTCCTCTCATTGCATTCAGGAAGCGAATCCCACTGCAACGTCGCCCTGCTCCATCCTCCGTCCTCTATCTTCGTCCTCTTTCATCCAACATCTCACCACCCTCGTCCGAGTGCTCCATCAACGTGTCTCATCCTCTAAGCAGTTATCGAGGAGGATAACCTCTCTCCCCCTTCTCTTTTTACCGCTTTCTAGATTATATTTCTCACTTTCTAGTATAGCAAGTAGTTGTAATGAACATGAATCTATGGTTATGAAATATTTATTCATTCTCTCCATATTTTTTATTTATTTTTATTATTCTCTCTCTCTTCTCTCAATTATTCTTTAAGTAGATAGCTGGTGTAGATTTAATTCAACCAACTAATCTGCTTTGTGATGAAAAATATAAATGCAATTTTTAATCAAACATTCACCTCCTGGTGTTCGACTCGGGACTCACAAAAGTTTTGGTTAAATTATTTGTTTGACAGATTTTTATGCAACTATAATGATAAGGTTTTCAACACTCAAATTCGTAGCGTAAAAATTCACATTAAACATTTTGGCGTGATTGCCTGGGAGGCAACGCCCTTTGATTTCTCGAATTTTCCCGCCTTACTTATCTTTTACCTCACTTCTCTCCTTTCTTATTGTGATTACAAGTACTCTCTCGAGGTGGGCAAAAGCGGTAGATTGGAATAAACTGCAGTTGAAGGGTCTGTAAGTATACCCCACCTCCCACCACCTAGTTTTCATTCCATCACCTAATAACACAAACCCTAATTAACCTAAGAGCTATCATGAACCTAGGCTTAGTTTGGTCATTTCATTGTCACCTCCACCTGCCTCACCCTCTACTTATAAAAAAATTTAAACAAAAAAAGTCCCATAGAGGTACACAACCTCTTTTGATTCTTCATACTCAATCGGTAACCCGATCTTTGGAATCGGTACACCCATCAACACATAATTGAGTAGAAATTAGATTAGGTAATCACTTGTGTGCCTAATTCAGTGGTGCATCAGGATAATTGTTTGAGTTATTTGGGCCACACCACTTCATCTAGAAATAACTCATTAAGTAGCTGCTTCTTAGGGTTCAACTTTTAGGAATTAACCAGGCACTCCACATTCTTTTAAGTTTTAAATGAAGATGTCTTTACTTGTGCTTTTGAAACCTGGTGTGCCAATTGAACTTGATTGAATACACCTAAAGTTGAATCCTAAAAGTTACTAAGCAAGATTTAAACCCTAAAATTCACCATATCCAAAAATAATCTTCCTTGAAAACCTGTTGAAACTAATCTTTAAGGTCACAACCTAGATAAAGGGCCCATCACATTCCAAAGCATGTGAGAGAGATATATATAGGGTTAGAGTATTATGATGATGATGTGATAATAGCTAACTATGAAAGAAACCGAGCAAGATAATCCATTATCAAAAAGACAGAACTATTTCACAATAGCACTAGAGGAAATCCTTAAAATAACAAGTATTAAGCTAAAGAACTAGCTAACTGGAGAGGCAAGGTAGCCACGGTAGTGGAGGAACTTCCTTTGGCTGCTCGGCATCTCTAGGACGTGCTCTTAGCTCTAGAAGGTGGTGGTAGCTCTTAGGTAGAAGATGGGAGCAAATGAGGGGGTTAGATCCCCTTTTATAGTGGTGGAAAGGGCTAAAATTCATCCTTGGGTCAACAGCGACATTCAAAGCGTTGCTAAAGACCCGTTGCATACGTCACCAAAGGCCCCACCCTCACACCCACACCCGCTGCATTCAACACACGCGCTGCTGGCCCGCACGCATACTAAGGCATGTGCTGTGCTTGGTTGTGCTCCTTCTACACCTCAATGTGTGCACTCCAATTATAATTGAGGGGAGAGGCAACACTCGAACTCACATCGAGTACATGTGGGCTAGAGGCGCGACCACTACGCTAAGGTCGTGACTTGGTCCACCTTTGTGCGTATGTCTGCAGCACCTCAACCATCCAATCACAAATCAACGGCTGAGATCACTTGATGAAGGTGCACTAGAGAGAGAGAGAGAGCGGTGTTGCGGCCACTTGGATGTATGACACGTGGCCAGATTTAGGCCGTTGATCATTAGGTCAACGGTCAAAACTTCTCAAGCTTGATATGGGAGCTACGGAGATTGGATCGAGGGGATTTTGAGTCCGTTGGACTCTATTCATCAATCCAGATCCATATGTACAGTCTGATTGCTCATCTGAGACCTGTTTCAATATGGACTTGTACCCAAGGTCATTAATCATTGATTCTAAGCAATTTAAATGTAAAGATCATGCAATATGCATGCAATGCCCGCAAGTCCATTATAATATGTCACTATTGCACAAGTACCCTCAAAATTGACTCTAATTGATAATATTAACATTGATAATTGTAAAGTATCATACCCTCATGCCCACCCCTTGCTAGTCCCAAGCAAGGTTTAACCTAAATGCTATTTACAACTAAAATTAGGAATTAATCACTTAGGTAGAAGTTGCTTGTCAACTGAAGGAAATTTCTACTAAGAACCTAATTTGCAAGGACTCAATAGTGCCTGGGTTGCCTGCCAAAATGCCGAGCACCTAAATCATCGCGTTATTCTATATAGAAGCAACTATATATTTTTTAATTTTTCATCTTTTCCAATTTTTTTGGATTTTTGGAGTTGAGGATTTCGGGGTGTTGAAGGTACAGGTTACTACGCTATCGTATTTGGTTTTTGAAAACATGTCGTTGTAGTTTGAAAGGGAAGAACTCGTGTTCAACAAATAAATTTTTTACCGGAATAGAAATCCCGGGGAAACTCAGGGAGGCAGATGTTTAATTATAAATATGCGTTTGTTTTATTTGTCACAAAATAGAATAGCTGATTGAAAACTATTTAACAAATAATAAATGGAAGAGAGAGATAGAGAATATTACAAATAAAAGCAAAAGGGATGTACAATAAACATGGATTTCATTATCAAAAAGTTGTTCGTTACACTACTCATTATGACTAGAAAGCGGGAAATGATTACACTATAAAGTAGTAAATCTACTCTAGAAAGCAGTAAAAAGAATGGCGAGAGACATATCCTCCTCGACGATCGTTTGGAGGACGAGCTGGACGGGACGACGCCTGGAAGACGGGGAACAGAGCAGATAGAAGGACGAAGAGGGAAGAATGGGAATAGGGAAGCACATCGTCATCATCGTCGTGGGATCTGCTTCTGAAATGGGGGCGAAAATTTGACTTTATCTCTTGACATGCCTCCCAGATGTGGGATGAGCTTCTCTTGAGCTTTGGAGAGGGAGAGAAGAGAAGGAAGGGATGAAAATTTTGTATGGAGGGGGTCTCCTTTTATAGTTGCAAGGAGTGAGGGCAATTTGGTCATTTTAATTTGAAAAAAACGTGGGCGTAGTGGACGGTGCATGCGCACCCACTCTCCTCCTAAAGCCACAATGCAAGTCCATGATCTTTAAATCTCAGCCATTCGATCGTGAGATCGAACGACTGAGATGCATCCTCGCCACGCCTCCTCATCGCGCTCTCAACCGCGCCTGATCCTGCGTTACGCGTGAGCGTCTGATGGAGCGTGAGCGATATCGAGTGCGTGCAGCCCCTCGATTGAGATCGAGTGCTCAATCGCGCCTGCTTACCACGCCTCAACAGCCACTCCTCGTGACTCGAACACACGCCTCGCCTTCTCGCGAGCACGTTCGACCAACGTGCTACAAGAGCATTTATGTCACGCTTATCAGTTGTGCATGCACCCCACAGCCATTGGATGATCATCCAACGGTGGAGAAGTGGTGATCGGATTGAAGAAAAGAAGCAGCAGCGGGTGCAGCGGCCAGTTGGGTGGCTGAGATGGCACCACGTGGTGCCATCTTGGTCGTCCATCTTCTGGATGATGTCGATGGTGCTATGGTTGTCAGATTGAGTCGATTTTCACATCGTTAGGCTGCGATTGTCAATCCGAATCCATTCGTGTGGTCAGATTTGTCATCTGAAGTGCGGATTCACACCATCTTGGCCCTTGATCTTCTAGGGTTCCTCGATCTCTATCTGATGCCACAGATGTCAGATTAGGGCGATCTTGGAGTCATTGAACTCCAATCGTTGCCCTAATTAGATCTATACGGTTGGATCTTTGATCTAAGGCCCCGATAAAAATTTATCCTGTCCCTGAACATAAAAGGAGACAATTAACCTCCATTTTATTCAAACTAATCTAAATGCAAGATGATGCATGCTATGCAATATTTATAATATGTAATGCAATTCTATTCTTAAGAACATGCATAAATAGACATCTTATGTAATATAAATATGTTTACATCACACCCTCATACCTATCTTTTGCTAGTCCCTTGCAAAAACTATATGCTATTTATAAAAGAATTAGGTTGGATTATTTGGGCATGAGTTATTTTCAATCATTAAGAAAATGTTTACTTTGGATCTGAACTTTCAAAGACACAGTAGTGCCTGGGTATCTGCCAAAGTGCAAACCACCTCAAGCCCTCGCCTTATTAGAAGAATTTTTTTTCCCATTTTCATCTTTTCTAATTTTTTGGATTTTTGAGTTTAGGGTTTAAGAGTGGCCTTCTACGGCCGTTCAACTCATCCAAGATTTGACGAGAATCCTAAGTTCTAAGTATCTTATTATGAATGTGATAGACTCATTGATCGGTAATTAGAATGGACTTCAGATTTCTACGCCTCTAGGTGACCTTAAAAAGAGAGTTCTGCCTAAAGGTGTTCTTTACAACTGGTAGCTTTCTCCCTGCTTTTATTTTTATGGGGTCAACACAAGGGTGAATCCAGTGTATATCTCCTAGATTTATTCTACTTCTCCACTTCTCCCAAAGTGTTTTGGGAATTTTAAGTGCATTTCTTGAGCTGGGTTCTAGACAACTAGTCGATAAGCTGTTATTGCCAACAACTTGCTAGCCATACTCGTGTGGTGAAGTGTGGTTTATTTGTTTTCTTTTTCTTTTCTTCTTTTCTTTTTCTTTTTTTTAAGTAGGTGGCTTCCCTGGTCTAAGATTTACCTAAAGGCAGCAAGAAGAGAATGGTCTAGTGATTAGGCTCTAGACAACCTACCTATGGGTTGTTACCCACGATAACTTGCTAGCCATATCACCCTAGAAGGTTCATTAGCTGCCCAATTTCCGTTAAAACCACCGAATAACAAGTCAGTGACAAGATAGTGTGTAGATGCTTTAGACTTAAGGTTCCTTCAAATCAAAAGGCGAGTTGATAAGTAGTGTACTTATCACCCAAACTTATTTACTCAAATTAAAATAGAATTTAAGTTGGTGAGGACTCGAAAAACAAATTCACATTTTAGTAGATACACAAGCTAATTAAGTCTGAAGACCTGAAGGGTCTCCGTGTTTAGATCCTAATGTAATATTTCCTAAGATTGAAAATTTTCTTAAGCCCAAGTTCTCTTTCCTAATTTCATAATTTTTTTTAATATATAAAGAAAAGAAAATAAAATTAATCTACAGAGCTGACGAATTAATTCAGAGATGAATATCCACCCCCTAATGCCTATCTAATACAATGTCCTCATTGTATTAAAATGACATAAAACAGAGTGAAATAGATGAGAAAGCACCTAAATTGCGTGAATGATGGGTCCGCTCCGAGATAAAGAAAAACTATGTATGTGCTGAATTTAGTGCCTTCAGCTAGGCACACTATACAAAGAAGAGAAATAAAGAATTCACAGGGGCAAGTCAGAATCAGAATAAGAAGATGAAACCTCTGACCTGCCAGTAGATGTCCACAGATGTGCACCAGATTTTGGTCCAGACCCATGCCCCACAATCGAGAATATCTAAGGTTCTGGATAAAATTTACCCAAAACCTAAAATCAGTATGCAAGCAGGGTCAAGCCTACGATTTATGAGGATGCAACCCAAGACCAAAGAGTCAGGTTATAGAGAATTCGATATCAAAAGGATAATTAATGAATGTGTGCTTGGGTTGAACATCCTCAGAACAAATGTCGTAAGGGTTTTGGTTTGATGGTTTTAGATGAATTGGAACCCTTAGACTCGATCTTCTATTTCCTCCAGAGTTTGCTTCCTAAATCAAAATTTCCCAGCTCCTATCCTCCTCATTTAGAATGTCAAATTCCAGGACCTCCTGCATATTAATCACCCCGTCTGAAATTTCCAAGTCTAAAAGATATGGCTGAATTAGAATTGACTTAGGTCTAATAATATCAAAAATAGAATCGTCAATAAGCTCAATGGGGCGTAACTGACAATCAGGGCATTGGATTGAATCCTCCAGAAAATGCGATTCTGGATCCGTCATGTGAGGCCCAATAAGATCAGTTTCCTCAGTTATTGGGCTATCAACTGATCTATCAAATTCCTCAGGCCCAATCGTCTCACAGAAATCGTGTTCTGTAAAATCATGTGAGACTTCGCAAATTGAATCTTCCACATCAGAATCAAAGAAATCAAAATCCGTATTAATGTATGTCCCAAAATCATCTGTCATTTTCTGGTCCATGGAGACATACGTTTCCTCGTACCCCGGCTCAAGAATTTTAGCTGATGAAATCGTATCATCCTTAATTGGTTGCTCTAATTCAATCTGGTCAGCCTCATAACACATGTCCCCCCCTAATAGGTGCCTGAGTGGGTTCTGACATGGGCTCTCCTGAAGGGGGTTCATCCTGGGAGTCATCCCACGATTGAACTAAAGAAACCACAAATGTCATTCTCAATTTCGATAACTTCCTAAGTAAAAACTCGCCCGAGTTCTTACCCTTAACATCCTGGAGCCAATCCAACAAATACTTATTCAAATCATCAATCATCTCAATCAGGGGCTCCAATTTTTCAATGCAAGGTATTGGCTGAACTTCTAAAGATTGTATGATATTCCTCAAGTTAGCCAGAACCTTATCTTGAACTTGGTTACCCTGAACCAAATGAGTTGGTTCAGGGTTGGGCAGGTTTGGGATCAGTGTAGAGGAGTTAACGAATTGAGATTCGTTATACCCTTCATGATAATTGGTCCTTTTAGAATGTTGAAAAGGTGGTGATGACCTAAATGCAATGTAATCAGAGGATGGGTAAGGATCAGTGTATCCTCCTTGATTGTAGATCGTATTAGATTGTCTATGATAGGGTGGCGATCTATAATCGATGTGGCTCTGAGAAGGATAGAAATCACAATTATAGTGCTCAGGGTTAGACTTTAAACACGGAGGTCCAGAATTGTATCCCCAATTTGAGGTATCCCGGCTAACTGATGGTTGATTACAGTACGAGTCAGGATAATCGTCATGTTGAGGATAACTTACAACAGGAGGGAAAGAGCGGGAATGCGTATAAAACGTGGAAGGATTGATGAGAGATGGGAGGAAGAAAGGCGCTCTACAATACAAGCAATCAAACATGTCCTTAAGTGGGCTAGCCTAAAGACCTACAGGATCCCAGAACCTATCTCGAGATAAAGAAATGATTTGATCTACTTCTGTCTGTTCAATCCAACCAGTTAGAAGGAGGGACTGGGGAGAAGTTCTTCTTTCGGCTTGCGCCTCCGGTTCCTAGTGTACCCCCCAGCCGCGATCGTTTGATTCTGCTCCCCTAGCTAGACATCAGATTGAACAGCAAAAATAGACTAATCGAAAATAATCTCGTTCTGGGCTCCGAAGAGCAAGTCGAATCCTTAAGGCCAACGTCTACTCTGTTTTATTTAGGGCTAGGTTTGAATGTTCTTTGGAATGTGATGGGCCCTTTATCTGGGTTGTGCCCTTAATGATTAATTGATGTGTGTGTGCATGCATAACTAATGATTTTCAAGCAACAATACTTTTGATGCGGTGAATTTTAGGGTTCAAATGTTTCTTAGTAGCTTTTAGGATTCAACTTTAGATATTTTCAAACAAGTTTTGTTGGCACACTAGGTTTTGAAGGCATAGGTGAAAATATTTTTCTTTAAAACTTAAAAGAATGTGGAGTGCCTGGTAAATCACTAAGAGTTGAACCTATGTGGCAGCTACTTGATGAGTTGATTTTAATTGAAGTGGTGCGGCCCAATCAACTCAAAAAATTAGCCTGTTACACTACTTAATTAGGCACACAAATGATTACCTAATCTGATTTCTACTCAATTATGTGTTTGGATGTGTGTACCGATTCCAAATATTAGTTTACCGGTTGAGTTTGAAAATCAGATGAGGTTGTGTACCTCTGTGAGATTTTTTTTTTTCTTTTTAAATGTGGCAGTTGAGGTAGGTGTAGGTGTCAAACAAACAAACAAAACTAACCTTAGAGTTTATAAGTGTTGGAACCTTGTTCCACATCTTGTTTTGGTGTTAACAAAATTATTATGGATTATTGTCTACAATTAAGTGTTTTTTTAGATTTAGGTAAAGAAGCAAGGCAAACAGGAAATGATGAAGACTTGATGAAAAGGAGAAGATCATGATAAGAAGGAGGCAAGATGACAAGGAAGAGTCGAGGAGAAGAAGATCATCTTCGACTTTAGTTTCTTTAGTTTAGATTTTATTTTTATAGATTGTATATGCCTCTTAACAAAGAATCATAACTTAGATCGTAAAATCAATTAGAGATAAATTAGGATTTATATTGCGAACATTTTCAAAGTACGTAATGGATTAAATCACTTAAAAAAGGTACTTGTTAACCCACAAGTACCGGTACTAATGTTTTGTACCGGTACATGTGAGTTATAGGTTTGGGTTTTGTCAAGAAACAAACCTGTACCCTATAAGTACCAGTACCTTTGATCAGTACCGGTATTGAAGGTGACGAGTACTGGTACTAATGATCAGTACCGGTACAAGTGGGTTATAGATTTGTGTTAAGAGTTTGAAACCCAATTCTGGAAGCAACGAGTACCGGTACAGGTACTTTAGTACCGATACCAGGTGGCCATTGGCTCAAAACTGAATGGTTAGAAAATTAATTCCAACAATATGAACATTGGGAATTAATTCCCAACGTCTAGTAGATGAGTATCCTAGGTCCTAAACTCTATAAAATGACCCTAGGACTTTTTGTTTGCACATAAGAGACACAAGATATAGAGAAGAAAAATTCTAGAGCTATATTACACTTTTCCACCACATATTCAAGAGAAGGAATAATTTGCTACTCTCAATCTCTCTACGCTTTTGCAAACACTTCAACGACGTGTTTTTCTCATGCATTTATGAAGCGATTCATGCTCATTCTAGGCTCTCAAATTGGTATCATATTTTAATTATTGTTGAGAGGCTTAGTATCTAGTTGTAAGATTCTTTTTGTCTTACACCTATACTTCTTTTGTATTTGAGCTTGTTGCTCATTGGGTTGTAACAAACCCGTTATTGTACTTGGGTTGAGGTAACCCGTTAATTACCTCGGTCTAGTAAATTGATTCTCTCAGGGTTGAGAGAATCAGGTTAAAAACCCTAAGCTGGGAGGCTTAGGTAGTGGAGTACCCAAGGGAGGGGAACTACTATACATATTGTGCTAATTTCTGTGATTGTATTTTGTACAAATCTTTTTATATTACTAACATTTTGATTAAGTATTTGTGCGCGTAGCCATATATATTACATATCTTCAGATCCTTCATCAATTGGTATCAGAGTGGGTAGCGAGAAGAAGTAAAAACTCTTGCTCGCGATGGCATCAACCTCTAGGAGCACGGAAGGACAATCGTCAACCCATCCTCCCTATTTCGATGGGACGGACTACAGGTATTGGAAGAGGAGGATGCAGTTCTTTCTCAGAGCAATGGATGAGGAGGCTTGGACCTTCATTAGGGAGAAGTACTCAGATCCGGAGCCACAAGAAGGAGTAGCATGGACAACGGATCAGAAGAAAAGGATCGTGGGCAACGCAAAGGCGATGAACGCACTTTATTGTGCGTTGTCAAGGGAAGAGTTCAATCGATTTTTGGCATGCAAATCCGCATACAAAATTTAGAACACTCTTGAGGTCACCTATGAAGGTACAAACAAGGTAAGGGAAACTCGTATCTCTATTCTAACAGAAAATTATGAGTGTTTCAGAATGGAGAAAGGCGAAGCAATCAAGGATATGTATACAAGGTTTGGGGAAATTGTTAACCTCATGAAGAACCTAGGAGTGAAGCTGAAAGAGGAGCAGCTTGTAAGGAAGATCTTGAGATCTCTTACAAGTGATTGGTCTCCAAAGACCACAGCCATCCAAGAGGCAAAAGATCTTTCTACTCTCTCCATAGATGAGTTAATTGGAAGCCTTATGGCTTACGAAGTCCAACTAGAAAACATAAAGAAGAATGAGGAGGAAAAGATGTCTAGCAAAAGGAAGAATATTGCTTTTAGAGCAATTAAGGAGGACTCGAACTCAACAACCTCAGAATCCGAAGATGAAGAAATGGAGATGCTTACTAGGAAATTCCAGAAATTTCTCAAGAAACAAGGTAAGAAAGTCAATAAAATTTCAACTAATATTATTTGCTATGAGTGCAAGAAAAAAAGCCACTTGCGAAAGGATTGCCCCTTAAATAAGGACAATAGAAAAGAAACAAAGGAGCTCAAGAAGAAGGAGAAGAAGGAGAGGAAAGAATTTAAAGCGACATGGGATGATAGCGACTCTGACATGGACGCCTACTCCAGTGAATCGAATGAAGACGAGGTCGCACACCTGTCTTGTTGTAACTTCAGAAGATACAGAAGAAGAGGTAAACCATTATTTTTCATTTGAAGAATTATTAGAAGCATATGAAGAGCTATATCATAAAGCTAAGTCATTTAAAAAAGAAAATAAGGTTTTGCATAATAGTTATAGAACTCTAGAAATAGAGAAATCTTATTTAGAAATAGAATTAGATATGTCCAAAGAAACTAACAATCAATTACATGCAAAAATAGTAGAATTAAAAGATATTTATGAACACTTTGAGGACACTTTGCATAATTTAAAAACAACAACTAGGCTGAATACAAAATTTTGTAATAATTTAAAAGCCAAGTTCAACAATAAGAAGAACACACAAAATAAATCACATGCACCTAGACATGCATGGATTTATCAAAAGGTCAAGAATCCTAAGAATTATAGATCTAACACTAAAGTGATCTATAAACCTAAGGATTTGAAAAGTACTAACCATCAAGGACCCAAAAGAAAATGGGTACCTAGAAAAAGTATTTGTTTTGCAGGAATAGATCAAAGAGATCAGTGGGTGTTCAAGACACACAACGGAACATTTCAACCTTTCTATAGGTTGAATGAAGACCAAGAATGATGGCCAAACGAAGCTTGGAACCCACATTCATCATTTTACTATTAGTAAACTTTATGGTATGATATTTCTTCATTTTTTTTGTGATTGACAAAAAGGGGGAGAAAAATAAAGGGCAAATAGTAATATTTTTAGGGGGAGCTTATATTGAGAGGGAGGATTAAAAATTTTCCCTTCATATAACATTGTTAAATTTTTTAATTATCTATTTGCAAGATAGTTTTGTCAACACTAAAAAGGGGGAGATTGTTAGAACCTTGTTCCACATCTTGTTTTGGTGTTAACAAAATTATTATGGATTAATGTTTGCAATTAAGTGTTTTTTCAGATTTAGGTAAAGAAGCAAGGCAAACAGGAAATGATGGAGGGTTGATGAAAAGGAGAAGATCATGATAAGAAGGAGGCAAGATGACAAGGAAGAGTTGAGGAGAAGAAGATCATCTTCGACTTTAGTTTCCTTAGTTTAGCTTTTATTTTATAGATTGTATATGCCTCTTAACAAAGAATCATAACTTAGATCGTAAAATCAATTAGAGATAAATTAGGATTTATATTGTGAACATTTTCAAAGTACGTAATGGATTAAATCACTTAAAAAAGGTACTTGTTAACTCACAAGTACCAGCAGTAAAGTTTAGTATCGATACATGTGAGTTACAAGTTTAGGTTTTGTCAAGAAACAAGCTAGTACCCTGCAAGTACCGATATTCATGATCAGTACCGGTACTGGAGGTAACGAGTACCGGTACTAATGATCAGTACCGGTACAAGTGGGTTACCGATTTGTGTTAAGAGTTTGAAACCCAAATCTGGAAGCAACGAGTATCGGTACCAGGTAGCCATTGACTCAAAATTGAACGGCTAAAAAATTAATTCCAATAATATGAACTTTGGGAATTAATTCCCAACATCTAGTAGACGAGTATCCTAGGTCCTAAACTCTATAAAATGACCCTAGCACTCTTTGTTTGCACATAAGAGACACAAGATATAGTGAAGAAAAATTCTAGAGCTATATTACATTTTTCCACCACATATTCAAGAGAAGGAATAGTTTGCTGCTCTCAATCTCTCTACGCTTTTGTAAACACTTCAACAACGTGTTTTTCTCACGCATCTACGAAGCGATTCATGCTCATTATAGTCTCTCAAATTGGTATCATCTTTTAATTATTGTTGAGAGGCTTAGGTTCTAGTTGTAAGATTCTTTTCGTCTTACACCTGCACTTCTTTTGTATTTGAGCTTGTTGCTCGTTGGGTTGTAACAAACCCGTTATTGTACTTGGGTTGAGGTAACCCGTTAATTACCTCTGTTTAGTAAATTGATTCTCTCGGGGTTGTGAGAATTGAGTTAAAATCCTAAGCTGGGAGGCTTAGGTAGTGGAGTACCCAAGGGAGGGTAACCACTATACATATTGTGTCAATTTCTATGATTGTATTTTGTGCAAATCTTTTTGTATTACTAACATTTTGATTAAGTATTTGTGCACATAGCCATATATATTACATATCTTCAGATCCTTCATCAATAAGAACATCTAGGTTGATTGATTTTTGTGTTATTACGTGGTGAAATGAAAACTAATGGGTAGGAGGTGGGGGATAACTTATAGAACCTTCAACAGGACTTTACTCCAATCTACCGCTTTTTCTCGTCTCAAAAGAGTACCTACAATCACAATAAGAAAGGAGAGAAGTGAGGTAAATGATTCGTAAGTTGGAAAACACGAAAAAAATCAAAGAGAGTTGCATCCCCAGCAATGGCTCCAAAATGTTGAATCTACGGGTTACTACGCTATTGTATTTGGTTTTCGAAAACCTGTCGTTGTAGTTTGAAAGTGAAAAACTCGTGTTCAAGAAATAAAATTTATACCGGAATAGAAATCTCAGGTCATACTTAGGGAGGTAGATGTTTGATTAGAAGTATGCATTTGTTTTATTTGTCACAAAACATAATAGCTGATTGAAAACTATTTAACAAATAATAAATAGAAGATAGAGAGAGAATATTACAAATAAAAGCAAAAGTGATGTACAATAAACATGGATTTCATTATTAAAAAGTTGTTCGTTACACTACTAATTACGACTAGAAAACGGGAAATGATTACACTAGAAAGCAGTAAATCTACTCTAGAAAGCAGTAAAAAGAATGGAGAGAGAGATATCCTCCTTGACGATTGCTTGGAGGGCGAGTCGGACAGGACGACGCCTAGAAGACGGGGAACAGAGCAGGAAGAAGGAGGATGAAGTGGGAAGAACTGGAATGGGGTAGTATGTCATCGTCGTTGCGGGATCCGCTTCCGAAATGGGGGTGAAAATTTGACTTTATCTCTTGAGAAGCATCTCAGGTGTAGGACAAGCTTCTCTTGAGTTTGGAGAGGGAGAGATGAGAAGGGATGAAAATTTCGTATGGAGGGGGTCTCCCTTTATAGTTGCAAGGAGTGAGGGCAATTTAATCTTTCTAATTTGAAAAACGTTCATTTAAGACCTTTAGTGATAGATAAATCCATCTCTAAAGGTCTGAACGTGGGCGTAGTGGGTGGCACACACATGCCCGTTTCCCTCCTTAAGCCACAATGCACACCCACATCTTTAAATCTCAGCTATTCGATCGTGAGATCGAACAGCTGAGATGCATCCTCCTTGTGCCTCCTCATCACGCGCTCACCTGCGTCTGATCCCGCATTACGCGTGAGCATCTGATGGAGCATGAGCACTATCAAGCGCGCGTAGTCGCTCAATCGCGATCTAGCACTCAATCACGCTCGCTTGCTGTGCCTTAGCAGCCGCTCCTTACAACTCGAACGAGCGCCTCGCCTTTTCGCGAGCACATTCGACCAACGCGCTACAATCGCATTTGTGTTGCACTTATGAGTTATGCATGCGCACCTCACAGCCGTTGGATGATCATCCAACGGCGAAGAAGTCGCGATCAGTTTGAAGAACAGAAGGAGCGGCGGGTGCAGCAGTCAGTTGGGCAGCTGAGATGGTGCCACGTGGTGCCATCTTGGCCGTCCATCTTCTGGATGATGTAGATGGTGCCATGGTTGTCGAATTGAGTCAATTTTTGCGTCGTTGGCTACGATCGTTGATCTGAATCCATCCGTGTGGTAGGATTTGTCGTCTGATGTGCGAATTCACACCATCTTGGCCCTTGATCTTCTAGGGTTCCTCGATCTCTATCTGATGCCACAGATGTCTGATTAGGGCGATCTTAGAGTCATTGAACTCCAATCGTCGCCCTGACTAGATCTGTACGATTGGATCTTCGATCCAAGGCCCTAATAAAAATTTGCCCCATCCCTGAACATAAAAGGAGACAATTGACCTCCATTTTATTCAAACTAATCTAAATTCAAGATGATGCATGCTATGCAATATTTATAGTATGTAATGCAATTCTATGCTTAAGAACATGCATAAATAGGCATCTTATATAATATAAACATGTTTACATCACGGGGTAACTTTTTGCAACAACCCAACCCACCCATGACTCGAAGAGGACTCTTAGTACTAAGCATCTATTGTGAAAGTGATAGACTCACTCAGCGGCAATTAAAATAGACTTTAGATTTCTACACCCCTAGATGACTCGAAAGAGAAAATGTTGCCTAAAGGTGTATCTATTTGACCGGCAGCTTTTTCCCTTCTTTTTTTTTTTGTGGGGTCAACACAAGGGCAAACCCAGTGTATATCTCCCCGGATTATGCTACTTCTCCACTTCTTCCCTAAGTGTTTCGAAATTCTTATGCAGTTTATGAGCTGGGATCTAGACAACCGGCCAATGCGTTGTTACCCACGACAACTTACCAGCCATACTCGTGCGGTGAAGTGTGGCTTATTTCTTTTTTTTTCTTTTCTCATTTTCTATTTTCCTATTGCTCTCTCTCTTTCTTTTTTTTTAGGTTGGTGGCTTTCCTGATCTAAGATTTACCTAAAGGTAGTAGTGAAAGAGAATTGTCCTGTGGCTAAGCTCTAGACAACCAGCCAATGGGTTGTTACCTACAACAACTTGCCAACCATACCACCCTAGAAGGTTCATTAGCTACCCAATTTCCGTTAGAACCACCGATGAGTGAGTCAGTGCAAAACGTGTGTAGATGCTTAGACTAAAAATCTCTCCAAATAAGAGGGTGGGTTTATAAGTTGTATACTTGTCACCCTACTTTATTGACTAGATTAAAATAAATTATAGTGGTGAGGACTTGAGACCAAGTCCACATTTTTGTGGACATCCGAACTGATTAAGTCCGAACACCTGAAGAGTCTACGCATTGAGGTTCCTAATGTATCATTTCCTAAAGTTGATAAGCTTCTAATACCTAACTTTTCTTTTCCTAAATAATTTTTTTAAAAAATAAAAATTAGATAATTCAAGCTAACAATATGTACTCATAACATACGAATTACCATCCCCCATGACTAAGTTGGACAATGTCCTCATTGGAAAATAAATGTACGCAAGGGAGTCAGGAAATAAATCACCTGAGTTTTAAAAGTTAATCCAGTAAGCTTGAATCCTCTAGGTTGCATCCCAGGAAGCTCTGAGTTTAGTGCCTTCAGCTGGGCATAGTGCATAAACAAGGGATAAATCACTTAAATGGTCTGGGTCAAGAAAGGGAAGACATAATGAGCCAATCCCAGAATTAGAAGTCTGCGGATGCGGACTAGATTATGGTGGAGTCCCATCCATCAAGGATGAGAACCCTGCAAATAGTGTAACATGCATGCCCGTGTTTGTTCCTCTCTTAATCCGCGGGCATGTAGAGAAGTTGATTTGGATGAGTGCAACCCAAATCTAAAATGCCGAACACTAAAGATGAAGCTTTTGTAACCAGCTTGTGTCCCTTTAAAGTTGTAATCCCTCAAAGTTATATCGATTCCAGTGAATTCAGGTTGCGGGATTTCAATTCTGGTAGGGCATGTAACAAAATAAGAGTTTTACGATAGTCCCTAAAACCAAGCATGACATCTCTCTCCAAAGAAAAATCCATCCCTTCTTCAACAAGGGTTTCATTACTTATTCTCTCCAATTCCTTGAACCCTACAATATTATCTTCAACATCTTTCATATCAGATTCAATTTTCGAGGTTGCAATAGAGGTAGGGCTAATTTCATCCTCTAGCTCAGATTCTTTCCCTTGGCCCTCCTTTAAACTTGTGATGGAGGTTTTAATTGATTCGAAATTGACTATTTTGGAATTGTAATCCCACTCCCCATCTTCAATTTTGGATCTCTTCCACCAAATTACTTTTCTCGAGAAGATTAAATCTGGATTCAAAGACATCGACCCCCAAATTCTCAATTTCATCCAGATGTTTGTCCTCAACTCTCCCCAAATCATGTTCTAAGGAATCCTTAATGACATTTTCTAATGAGTTGTCCAACACCAGGGGAGTATCGATGGTGGAGTGAACCAATTTTGGGCAAATAGGTGTAGTCCAATCAATCACCACGGAGCCTTGCTTCATGAATTCCGTAAACGGAGTTGCTTGCAACAGTTTTCTTTAGCCATCTTCATCCAGTTGTTGGAACATATCAATCATGGCTTGTTGCCCTTTAATCAATTCTTGATTCTGTCTATGTAACTCCAACTAAAGGCTATCAAGAATCATTGACGCACGCGAGGAGCTTGCTTGCAAGCCTCCTCCAGGACTCTCTGCTTTAGGTGAAGCACCCTAGGCTACGCGAAATCATCTCACGCATAGCTCCAGCCAAGAAATTGGCATTGAAGACTGAGGTGGCTGCTGCAAGCACACACGAAGGAAGGTGGGATGTTTAGTCCCACCTCGGAAGTGAGTGAGCAGGCATAGCAGAATTAGAGGAAAAGGTGCATATGCCTCTTCTCCTCCTGACCATGGGGTGAGGTCCCACTCACCCTCTCACTGCCTCTTCCGTGGCACTACCCACGCGGATCTGGCTTGACCCGTATACCCGACCTACACTCCTCGCCCACCACTGCAAGCCGGTGGGCCTGGTCCCGAGCACGCACCTGACCCGATTACCTGAGAAGCGTCTCTAGGAGAGCAAGCCTAAGGGAGAAAGTGGAAGAGAGATCGCGGGGGTGAGTAGGGGTAGGTATTGCTCTCTCGTAGTCAAGGAGAAGAAGAAGAAGCCAAGGAAGAAGAGAGCAAAAGTTAGCAAATGCTAAGGAGCAAATAGGCACGAAGAAAAGAAAGAAGAAGAAGGAAAGCCAAGAAGAAAGAGAAGGAGCCAAAGAAGCAAAGGCACAGGTATGAAGAAAATAAAGAAGAAGAAGAAGCCAAGAAGGAAGGAAGCGGCCAGAGACAGATCAGAAATCAGAAATAGCACTGTAGCAATCACAAGTTTAAGACGGCTGATTCACAAATCAAACGTCCATTTTTTTGTGCTCTTCATATACACTGATATCCAATGTTTATATTTACATTTTTTCACTATAACTCTGATTCTCATTGCATATTTTACTTAATTTCAAAGTTGTGCTCTTAATTTTTAAACCCGAATTTGCTCGCTGTGTTTGACCTCGGACTTAAAACTTCGAGAAATAAAATCTATTTGTTTTCGAGCAATTTCAACTATACTATGACGCATCGATTTTAAAACATTAATCTCGCCCATTAAACATTTTGGCACCATTGCCAGAGACGAAGCTCTCCGTAGGTGAGGCGATGGCGATGATAGGGGTAGAGGCAGTGTTTGGGCTGGTGCGGCCGACGCGGATGAATGAGAAGGTAACCCAACCACTGGTACTATGGTTGGGCGACGAGAGAGAGAGGATGGAGCCACCGGAGCTTGCAGAGAAGTTGTGCCTAGCGAGGAGAGAAGAAAGTAGGGTGGACCAGCCCAATTCCAAGCTGAGGAGGTGTGGAATGAACTAGGGTTTCTTATATAGCCCTGGAGGTTGGGTTTGTGCTTGGAAGCCAAGCTTCCAAGCACGAAAATCTCGTCGGAGATGGAAACTCAGAGAGACCGAAATCTCTCATGCATTCGCATGAGAAATTGGGTAGGAATTAGGGCTCATCAGTGGGTTCACATTGGAGGAGATTTCTCAGAGAATCTCCCTTTCAATTTCGAAGGGGATTCTCTGAGAGATCAAAGAGTTCTTGCCTTTGAAACCTCACCGGAGTAGGATTCCCTCCGCTATAATGGTGGAGGGACCTAATTGCAAAGAATGAAGACAAAGATAGTGGGTTTCTACAGAAGTCTTCAAAAGATAGGGATAGAAATGTAATTAGGCTAGACCTATTTATAAAGTAGGTCAAGGTAAATTCCCCTTAGGTCCAAATTTTGGTACAAACCTAATTTGGACCTAAGGAATCCAATGGTAAAGTTGGATTCTATGTTTGACCACGTTTGACTGGATAATTTACTCAAAAACTCAATTTAGGGCAAATATTTGTCTGAGACCCTAATATAGGTAAAAATAGGTTCTAAGGGCCAAATTGAAGGTTCTAAATACTAGAGAATATTTTTTCATCATTTTTAGAGGGTTTAGGTGAATTTTATCAAAGCCAAAACCTTGTTAAATCAAGTGCATCGATTTTAAGGTTACAAGAAGTCATTTACTTCCTAGAATTCACATAAACCCTTTTCTATTTGAACCAACCCACTTTTTATCTTGTTAAGACCATTTGACCTGTGTTTAGCCCATGAGAAAACCCATTGTTGTACTGCAATGGTAAAATTACAGTTTTACTCCTTGTTTCTTGCTTTTCTCTCAGATGGGTTATTCATTGAGTTAAGACCTCCAGTTGGTTATGTAGGAGCTTTTGTTCTCTTTTATGGGTCAAAATGAGCTAGTTAGGGCTCATGATGGTGTTCCCATTAGGTTAGAATACAAATCATTTTTAGGATAGTTTGGGAAGGATGGATAAGCACTAAAATCAATGGATGGATTAGGGAAGAATAGACGAGAGAAGTGTGCACAACCAAGCAAGCAAAACTAAGCCCTACGGTGTATACCAAGGTGACTTATGCTTCAGAACTAGATTCCAACCACGTGACAAATTTGGTGTTGTCCTTACTCCCAAAGGTGGTAAAGTTGGGAAGGCGAAGCAAGGGGAGCGTGTCTCAAAGGCCTCTAATTATGCCAAACCCCGGCTTGCTTAAGTCTTTTGACAATCGAGCCTCCTAACTCAGCACCTTTTAGAGCAAGCAGACATCATTAATTCACTATGCATTTAGGAAAATACCTTGAAATGAACTCAATGATTCCTAAGGCCAATGTCTACTTAATTTTTAGGGCTAGGGCAGTGCTTGTGCTCAAGGATTAAGTGAAGGGCATTAGGGGGGTTAATGCCCTTCAAATTTCAATCTAAGCTAGGCATAATTGGGTGCAAGGACCCAATGCCAAAACAAGTGTTCTTTAACAAACAAGATTAAGATGTGTGATTTTTAAAATTTGAATCTTACTTTAATGGATTTTAAAATTTCACTTGTTTATGCATTCAAGCAAGGCACAAATGTATAGTCACATGGTTGGTGAAGGTTGATTTTCTTTAAGGCCTTTTGTGTGACTATAAAGTTGAAAACTTCCTAGTGTGGAAGATCCTATGGTGTGAAGCTTCTACTCAATGAATCTTTTTTTAAGATTCTGTAAAGAAAGGTCTAATCAAAACAAGCAATGACCCTATCCTGACTAAAATCGAATGCAATTTTCAAAAAAATTAATTTTGAAATTTTTTTGAGGACAATAGACAACCCAAATTCATGTCTTTTCAAGAGGGGGTCAATCTATCTAGAACTTCTAGATCAGTCTACAAGTTTAAGATTTTGATCAGAACAGGCACTAATCAATTTCAAATGTTAAAATAGTATTTAGGTGAAGTGTACAGAATTTCAAGAGATTTCCAGAAATATGAATCTCTCACAAATCCAAGTTACGTGGAGTTCACAGCAACAAGAACAACCTACAAATCTCCAAAACTCAAGACAACCTTGCACATTTCTAGTAGCAAATTTCTCACGGCCAAACTATAAAGAATTTGGCTATGAAGTTTGAGGTGGAGTTCGCCTACTGGAAGCAGCATGTTTGATATTTTTCTCAAAATTTTTTGAGGTGCTAAGGGTCCTTTAATCATGTCCTCAATCCGAATTTAGAAAATGATTTTGTAGAGTTAATCGGTTGAAGACTTAATGGTGGTGTTTTCTTCGACAGACAAAAAAGAGAGGATTTTTTCTAGAACACCAATGACAAATTACCTTTTGAATCGTGGGAAGACAAGATCGAACCTTCGGGTTGATGGCGGTCTTCTCTTGTGCTTCATTTGACCCACCTAACTCGTACTCCTCTCGTTACCGATGCACGAGATTCTTGCAGCCAGAAGAAGAGAGAGAAGAGCAAGTTAGATAACACGAATACAATTAATTCCCAAGAAAATGAAAGCAAATAAAAGATGCATTGCCTCCCCAGCAACGGTGCCAAAAACTGACCGTCACAAAATGCGTTTATGTAAAATCGTTCATTGTAGCACGTTTTATGACGTCAATTTTAAATAGAAGTTTCAGACATGAGTCTGAGTGTCGAACACAAGGAGGCGTGGAATCAAATCAAATATTCGCTTTCGTGTCACAAAAATTCATCATTTGTTTGCTTACAAACCAAAGAGAACGAGAAAGAAAGAGAGAGAGATATATAGTGTTGGAGTATTATGATGATGATGTGATAATAGCTAACTATGAAAGAAACCGAGCAAGATAATCCATTATCAAAACAATAGAACTATTTCACAATAACTCTAGAGGAAAGATTTAAAATGACAAGTGTTAAACTAAAGAACTAACTAATTGGTGAGGCGAGGTAGCCACAGTGGTGGAGGGACTTCAGTCGATAGCTCGGCATCTCCAGAATGTGCTCTTAGCTCTAGAAGGTGGTGGTAGCTGTTGGGTAGAAGATGGGTGCAAATGAGGGGGTAGGTCACTTTTTATAGTGGTAAAAAGGGCTAAAATTCATCCTCAGGTCAACAATGACATTCAAAGCGTCACTAAAGACCCACCGCATACGTCGCCAAAGCCTCCTCCCCTGCACCCGCACCCCCTGCCTTCAACGTGCATGCTGCTGGCCTACGCGCATGCGTTGGCGCACACTGTGCTGGGTTGCGCTCCTTCCACGCCTCAATGTGTGCGCTCCAATTGCGATTAAGGGGAGAGGTGTGACTCGAACTCACATCAAGTGCATGCAGGCTGGGGGCGCGACCACTATGTTAAGGTCGCAACTTGGTCCACCTTTGTGCGTGCAACCGCGGCACCTCAACCATCCTATCACAAATCGACGACTAAGATCGCTTGAAGGAGCGTCAGAGAGAGAGAGCAATGCAGCGAGTGCTTGGATGCATAACACATGGCCAGATTTAGGTCGTTGATCACTAGATCAATGGTCAAAACTTCTCAGGCTTGATGTGGGAGCTATGGAGGTTGGATCAAGGTGATTTTGAGTCCGTTGGACTCCGTTCGTCGATCTGGATCCATCTGTACAATCCGATTGCTCATCTGTGACCTTTTCAATATGGACTTGTACCCAAGGTCATTAATCATTGATTTTATGCAATTTAAATCTAAAGATCAAGCGATATGCATGTAATGCTTCCAATCCCATTATAATATTTCATTATTGCACAAGTACTCTTAAAATTGACTCCAATTGATAATATTAACACTGATAATTATAGTCATCAGGAGGGTATCAAGAACCTCAATTTGTTGACTCCCCTAGACTGAACCCAAACCAACCCAACCCTGAACCAAACCGTTTGGTTCAGGTGAACCAAGTCCAAGATAAGGTGTTGGCTAACTTAAGGAATACCATAGAATCTTTAGAAGCTCAGCCAACACCTTGCACTGAAGAATTGGAGCCTCTGATTCAAATGATTAATGATTTTAACACATATTTGTTGGATTGGCTCCAAGATGTTAAGGATAAGGACCCGAGTGAGTTTTTACTTTGGAAGTTGTCAAAATTGAGGATGTGATTTGTGATTGCTTTAGTCCAATCTTAGGATGATTCCCAGGATGAACCCCCTTCAAGAGAGCCAATGTCAGAACTTGTTTAGGCACCTGTAGGGGGCACACATTTTATGAGACTAGGGTTGACCAGGTTGGTCTAGAGCAACTAGTTGAGGATGAATTGATTACTTCACTCAAGATCCCTGAGCCAGGGTACGAAGAAAAGTATGTCTCTATGAACTAGGCAAGAATAGATGATTTTGAGACATACATAAATGCGGATCCAGAATTCTTTGATCCTGAAGGTGAAAAATCGGTATGAGAAGTCTCACTTGAGTTTGAGGGCAATGATTTCAGTGAGACGACTGGGCCTAAGGAATTCAACGAATCATTTGATGGCCTATAATTGAGGAAATTGATCCTATTGGGGCTACCTTGGAAGATACAAATCCTGTTTTCATGGATGATTCAATTCATAACCCCATTCCTCAATTACACCCCATTGAACATAATAGTGATTTTGGTTTTAAGATCGCCAGCCTAAGTCAATTTAGATATGGTGAAAAACATGCAGGAGGTCTCAGAATCCGAAATTATAATTATGGAGGATAAGAATTGGGAAAGGAAAATTTGGGAAGCCAATTTTAGGGGAAACATATGTCTGAGTCTAAGGGTTCCTATTTGTCTAAAACCACCAACCTTCTACCAAGACCCTTATGACATTTTCAACTCTGAGGATGACCAACCCAAGCAAAAATTCATTGATTATCGTTTTGACACAAATTTTCCTATTGTCTGACTTTTTGGACCTGGGTTGCATCCTCATAAATTGCAGGCCCGGCCCCACTTGCATACTGATCTCGGGTTCTGGGTAAATTTTTTCCCTACCCTTAGATACACTCAACCTTGGGGGATGGGTCCACACAACAATCTGGCCCACATTTGTGGACACCTACTTCCAGGTCCTGAGGTGAATCTATTTATTCTTATTCTAACCTGCACCTATGAATTCTTTATTTCATCTTTATTTGTATAGTGTACCTAGCTGAAGGCATTAAACTTAGCATGTATACAGTCTATTTTCATCTTGGAGCTAACCTGTAATCATGAAATTCAGGTGCTTTCTAGTCTACTCCACTATGTTTCATGTCTTTTTAATACAATGGGAACATTGCATTAGATAGGCATGGGGGGCTGGATATCATTATCAGAATCAACTTATTAGCTCCGTAGATTCTTTTTATTTTCTCTTTATTTAAAAAAAAGAAAATTGAATTAGGAAAAGAGAACTTAGGCTTTAGAAATTTGTCAACCATAAGAAATAATACGTTAGTACCTAAACACTTAAATTTTTCAAGTTTTCGAGCTCAATCAATCTGGGTGTCCATTAAAATGTGAACTTATTCTCGAGTCATCTCCATTTTGAATTCAGTTTAAATTGGTTAAATAAGTTGGCATGATAAGTACACGACTTATCAACCTGCCCTCTGATTTGAGGGGACTGTAAGTGTAAGCTTCTACACACTCTTTGCACAGACTCATTTTTTGTGATTTTAAGGGAAATTAGTTAGCTAATGAACCTTCTAGGGTGGTATGGCTGGCAAGTTGTTGGTGGTAACAGCTCATCGGCCAGTTGTCCAGAGTCTAGCCACACGACCATTCTCTTCCTATTGCCTTTAGGTAAATCTTAGATCAGGGAAGCCACCTACCTAGAAAAAAAAATAGAGAGAGAATAAAATAGAAAAATATCGAAAAGGAAAAGAAAAAGAAATAGAAAAGAAGAAAAGAAGGAAATAAGCCACACTTCACCGCACGAGTATGGCTGACAAGTTGTCGGTGATAACAGCTCATTGGCCGGTTGTGCAGGACCCAACTCACAAAAATGCACGTTTAATTCCAAACACTTAGGAAGAAGCAGGAAAGTAGAATAAGCTAGGGAGATATACACTAGGTTCGCCATTGTGTTGACCCCACAAAAATAAAAGTAGGGAGAAAGTTATTGATCTTATAGATACACCTTTTGGCAGAACTTTTCAATGTCACTTAAGGGTGTAGAAACCCGAAGTCCTTTCTGATTGTCGATTAGTGAGTCTATCACTTCACACAAAAAGATGCTTAGTACTTAGAGTTCTCTTTGACTCTTCGGTGGGTTGGGTAGCCGTAGAAAGCTATCTCAAAACCTTAAACTCAAAAATCCAAAAAGAGTAGAAAAGAAGAAAAAGAAAAAGATCATTTTGCTTTTGAATAAGGTGAGGGCTTGATGAGTAATTGCCAAAATAGAAATCAAATTGGTAAAGGGGAGGATGGTGACTATAGGGGGGAGAGACAGCAATGGAGGATGGACAACTTGGAGGTCCAGGGCTTAGAGGAGAAGAGAGCGGAGGGGGGATTCCAATATCACAGGCAGGATGACGGGCATGGGTCATGCCAAGGGTGTTTGGCCTAGGGCAAATAGGGAGATCTTATGCTATCGATGTCGAAGGAGGGGACATATGGTGGTGGTGTGCCTATCCCCATTGGTTTGTTTGGCATGCGACTACCATGGCCACAAGCGTGAGGCTTGTGCAGTTAGTAGGAGACAATTGATGCGAAAAATCGTGTGATTTGTAATTAGGGTTTTTAAAGTCATTGTAACACGCGAAATCGCATACGCTTTTAAAATTTATATTCCTAGATAGTGGGGTATCTAGGGTCATCCAAGGAGGCAATTGTTTGCAAAAATAGGTCACTTGCTCGACTTTCTTTTTGGTCTTTTCAATATATCATTTTTTATGTTTTTGAAATCAAGGCAATATGTGAAGCTATTGGGGGAAAAAATGACTACACCTAGTATGTTAATCTAAGTGAAAAAAATTATCCTCTTTCTAAGCTCAACCTAGGCACGTGGAGACCTAGGTTAATTAGAAAGGAGTGAAACTGCACTAAAGAGAAAGCAAGGTAATGCAATAAAAAGAGTGCAACAAGAAATCAAGGCAACTTCTTTTTTTTATATTAAAGGAAATTATCTACAAGTAAATGAATGCTTCTACAAAAATTTGCAAGAACAAAATAAAGACAAATCCTTTAGATGATGATGGTGATGAAGAGGATGAAGCTCTTCTTGCTCCAAGACTGGTAGCTCCTAGACTTAAAAAGAAGACCTCCAACTCCTATAGCTCCACCAGAATGGTGTCCTCCAAAGCAAGCCCAAGGGGGGGTGTGCTTAACTCCTCCAAGGTGGATGGATTTCCACCTTCAAGGACTCCTCCTAAGGTGGCATGGACCACCTTTGATTCTTCCTCCAAGGGTGGTAGTGTACTACGCAAAATCCACTTCTTCATACAGGGCCTCGAAATCCTCCCAATAAGTTTCAGATCCAGATTCTAGGCTTACGATGTGGGTTAAATCACTAGAATCTAGGTCCAAATAACCTTTGAGGGTCACCTTATCAGAATAAGGGGTGAGATTTATACTCTCGAGAGGTTCAATGCTAATCTCATCATTGTAGGAGTTTTGGAATTCTATGCTTGGTGATCCAGTTTCTAGGGTTGGCTCTATATTGTGTTCTCCTACAATTGGAACTTCCTAACCTAACTCAATATCAGGCATGTTGTATTCTATCTGGGTAGGGAATCCACAACCACTCCGTGTCTCAAACCTGGGATCTGGAAAATCGGATTGATCCTTAATATTGTTCCAAGATGGTTCATCATCCGTTTGGGGCATGTACGAGTATTTCTGATCGATAGTTTGTTTCAATAGTCTCATCATCTCTTCCCATTTTTCAAGATCGTCTTGGTGTTGTTCCCAAAGTACAGGATTTGTTATGCATTGAAGGTATTCAAAGTTGTGTAATTTCTCTATCTTAATATATCCTGTGATGAGAATGTCTTGGGTTGATCCATTTGTGGCTTCTGTTAATAACACTTGGGCACAGTTTATGATGAAGGTTATGGCTGTTGGTACATTAACCTTAATGTCTTCTACTGGTGTTGATGTTTTATATTCAATTTCATAGAAATCAAGGGCATCCTCAATCATCCTATCTCTCATGGATCTCTGTGATTCAGGTTTCTTGAAAGGTAGTCCTAAGGGATTTGGCTGCATATTTGGATCAGGTGGCGGAATCAAGATGTAGAATCAAAATTTAGAATCAAGATGTTGAATCAAATTGTGAAGCGATTAAATCTAAGTAGAGAATCCCACTGAAAATTTTATGTGTATGCTCTAAAGAGAAGGGATGAGGGACTGGAGGTGTTTTTGACCCAATCAAGGCACCCAAAGATGTTTGGATGACTATGGAGGTTCGGGGCGGATGATACCCCTAGATCAGAAAGTCATCCACCAAAGAATTACCTGGGTAGCCAGAGAGGGAGAGTCTCACAAAGACCCCTACACGGTAGAGCGTCCCCATGGGTTACAGGGTTTCCCCCACCCGACCTCTCTTGTCACTAAGATTCCAGGTATACCAGAATGGGGACCTTGACCTCTTAAGTCAACCACGTTTAAGATCAAAGGTGCTTAGGGTTTTCACTTTAACTTTAGATGTTTTAGTGTTGTGACCTAATTTGGAGGTTGGTTGACCCAAGGGGTCAACTTCACCTATGTGTCCTTTTAGAGCTTTAGGTCCTTTCTTTTAGGGTTTAAGTGAACTTAAGAGCTTAATTTTTAGGGTTTCTCTTGAATAAGTCTTTTCAATCAAGGGCTTGGGTAGCACGCAAGTGCGGGTGGGTTTGTTTCTTTTTATGTAGGCACATGTGAACTAGCACTTCAAAAACCCTATTGTAGAAACCCTAATGTGGTTCTATTTTCAATCCTCTTTGCTTTCCACAAAAGTTCTCTTTGGACTTCAAAACAAGAAGTGTGTAGTCCACAGGGATTCAGAAATTAAGCGTGATCCCTAATAGGCACAGGAATTTGTGGGATAGGACCTCTAAAAATTGCTTCAACTTCAGTTAGATTTGAAAAAAAATTTCAAAATCAGGAAACTTTTGCCTTAAAAGATGGTAATTACTATAGAAAGAAGGCAATTGATTCCTAATTGATTGCTTCCTTTTTGTCTTCCCAGGATTAGGAGATGGATTTAGGGAGAAAGAGAGATTACCTGCCTTGGAGTGGTTGATTTGCGTGGGAGATTTCCTCATGAAATACCTTGCAAGATCACTACAAAACAAATAGGGCAAGTTAGTGTTCAAATATAATCACAAATAATGCAGAGATTAGTGATGAATTGCGCGTTGCTCCCCGGCAACGGTGCCAAAATGTTTAACAGAAAAGGCGAGATTGGTTTATAAAGAATTAATACTGCATCGTAGTATAGTTGAAATCGCCTTGTAAACAAAAAAGAATTTTTATTACTCGAATGTTGAGTCCGAGGTCGAACACAAGGAGCAAATGGAATTTATTCACTAATCTCAATAAATATAATTTGAACACTTAAATCTGCTCAAAATCTAATTCAGAATATAAGGTAGGAATTTATGAATACTAAAATATAGCAATAAAAGAGAAATTGAGAAGAATTGGATAAAAATGTATTTGATTGCTTCTTCTCTTTGACTTTTTCTTCTCTCTTCTTTCTTTTCTTCTTTGTTCTTCTTCTTTGGATCTTCTCTGCCTTTCTTCCTTGCCTTTCTACCTTTACCCTTAGTCCTTTCTTCTTTCTCTGATGTCTCTTGAAACAGTGCCTTTCTCCTTCCTTGTCTTCTTCTTCAGCATTGATTTCTCCTTCCTTCTTCTTCCTTGGCTTTGGCTCTTCTTTCCTTCTTCTTCTGCCTTCTCTACCTTTCTTACTTAGCATCCTCTGCTTTTCTTCCTTAGCTCCTCTGCCTTCTTCCTTTCCCTGCACACACGAGTGCAAAACCTACCCCTACCCTCCCTCGCGTATACTCTCTCTCTTTTCTCTCTTAAGTTCTCTCTCCCATAGCCAATTAGCTAATCGGGTCGGGTTACGTGCACTCGAGTCCAGGCACACCGACGTGGGTGGTGCGCGAGGAGTGAAGGGTTTATCAGGTTAGGAAGTCAGGTCCGCATAGCGTGGGTCGCAGACGAGGCTGGTGAGCGGGCGAGGGGACCTCACCCTATGTTCGAAGGCAACCAGCCGATAACACAAATTCAACTTATATCGCTTACCGCACTCCTAACTTTCCAAGGTGGGACTAAAAGTTCCACCCGCTTCTTGCGCACCCGTAGGAGGTTGCTTTGCCTAATTGCTGCAGCTGTGACGCCTCTCAAAGCCAATTGCCTTGTTGAATGCGTGCATGATGTGAATCTGCATCACCTGGTACCTGAGACCTGGAGTGCAACTACCTAGAGTGAGCTTGCGAGCTCCTTCATGCCTACTCTAATGGCAGCAGAGGTCAGACCTGCATTTCAAGCAATACAGCCTTTCGGCCTCATTAGAACACACAAACAGCTTCACCGTGGCACAGCGAAGGTGTCTAGGTTGGTGGCTGGCCGCGGGCCAGCCTAGGTTTGCATGTTTAGGTCGCTCTGTGGCTGCTATGATGGGTTTGTTTGAGGGGCGCTCGTGGAGGGTATGGCGGTCGATGGAGATGGGGAAAGTGGTCAGTGGATGATGGCGGAGGTTTTGAGGGGTCTAGCGAGGTGGATGGATCAGTGGAGGTGATGAAGACACCTCACCGATGGTCTACCAGAGGTGAAGAAGATGGTGGTGGTTTACGGTGTCGAGGGGTTGAAAGTAGAAATAAAGAAGGGGGAAATGAAGAGAGGAGAGAGGGGACGAGATCTGACCTACTTATGGGATGATGGGGGACAGGAGGGCACCTGGCGTGTACCTACCACCGCCGAAGAAGAAAGTTCCAGTGGAGGGAGAACGGCGACGACGAAGAGGTATTGGGCACCAACGCTGGTGCGGCGCGACGCGGAGGAAGGAGGTGAAGACGGCTCTGCCACTAGTATTGTGGCAGAGCAACGAGAAGGAGGAGTTGCCGGAGCTCACTGGACACTTGGTCGGAGGAGAAGAGAAGAAATTGGAGGGTTTACTTCGACCAAACCAAGCTAAATCTAAGCAGCAGGGTCAAGGGATCCTTTTATAGGTACTGGCAGGGGTCCTTGTGCTTGGAAGGCAAGCTTCCAAGTGCAAGAATCATTACCAGAGTAGGAATGTATGAGAGACCCAAATCTCTCACATGTTCGCACGAGAGATTGGGTGCGAATCAAGGCTGGAGATTGCATTTAGATGATAGGGAATTCCTTAGAGAATCTCCCTTTCAAATCTGAGAGGGGATCTCTGAGGAATCAGGGAGAAATCCTCCTCAAATCCTCGCCGGAGTAGGATTCCTCTGCTGTAATGGTAGAGGGACCAAATTGCAAGGAGTGGCAAGGAAGATAAGGGGGTCTGCGCAATGGTTTTCAAAAGCTAGGGGTCAAAATGTAATTGGGTGGACTATTTTGCAAAGTAGGTCAAGGTGACCTCCCCTTAGGTCCAAATTTTGGTACAAACCTAATTTGGATCTAAGGAATGCAATGGTGAAGTTGGATTTTATGTTTGACCATGTTTGACTTAACATTTTACACAAAAATCCAAATCAGGGCAAATAATTAGCTAGGACCCCTACTTAGGTCAAAATAGGTTCCAAAGGCCAATTTGATGGTTCTAAACCCTAGGAGATATTTTTCCATGAATTTTAGAGAGTTTAGTTGATTTTTATCCTGACTAGAACCTTCTTGAATTAAGTGAGTCTATTTTAGGGTTACAAGAAGTCATTTAATTCTTAGATTGCACATGAACCCATTTCTGATTGAACCAACTCACTTTTTATCTTATTAAGATCATTTGAACTATGTTTAGTCCTTGAGAAATCCAGTTGATGTACTGCAATGGTAAAATTACAGTTTTACCCTCTATTTCATGTTTTCCAATCAGCACAGTTATTCCTTGAATTAGAACCTTCTCTAGGTTATGTAGGGGCTTTTGTTCTCTTTTCTAGGTTAAAATGAGCTAGTTAGGACTCATGATGGTGTTCCCATCAGGTAACATGCTGACATTTGATTGCGCAGCAATCATTGGTCTTAATTGACCTAGATTAAGCTAGGACTTAGCATAAGTTAGGGCTATTCATGCATACATACACATTATCTGCATCTTTACTTCTCTTCCTTAGCTATGCATAAAATAATGTTATAATGTGCTGATTAAAATGCATTATGTCAATTGCAGGCAATAAGCAGATCAGTAGCAGGATCTGGAGCAGGATCTGAAGCTGGATCAGGAATAATGGGAGTTGCAGTAGAGCTGGAACAGAAGGCTTGGTTTAGATATAGGAACGATAATGTAAGGGGGTTAAAAGTTTGTTATTCTATTAAGTCAAAATAAAGCAGTAAAATGTGAAGAGCTTAGGTCCATCCTAGCCCTAGGATAGCCTAGAGACTTCCCCAAGCTTTAGTGTTGAACGTACGAGTTGCTACGCTAACGTGTTTGGCTTTGAAAACCTTGTCGTTGTAGCTTAAAAGCGAAGAACTCGTGTTCAACAAATAAAATTTATACCGAAATGGAAATTCCAGGTTGAACACAGGGAGGCGGACGTTTGATTTAAAAACAATGCATTTATTTTTATTTGTCACGAAGTAATTCAATTGATTAAAACTATCTAACTATTTACAATAAATAGAAGAGAGAGAGAAAGAGAGAGAGAATATTACAAACAGAAATCAAAACGAGATGTAGAATGAACAAGGAATTCATCATTAAGAGATTGTTTGTTTCACTAAACATTACAACTAGAAAGCAGAAAACAATTATACCAAAAAGCAGTAAATCTACTCTAGAAAGCATTAAAAGAATGGAGAGAGAAATATCCTCCTTGACGGTCGCTTGGAGGATGAGCTGAACTACTCTAGAAAGCAGTAAAAAGAATGGGGAGAGCGATATCCTCCTCGACGGTCGCTTGGAGGATGAGCCAAGCGGGACGACGCCTGGACGAAGGAGGACGAAGTAGGATGAAGGAGGACGAAGCAGAAGAACGAGAATGGGGTAGCACGTCGTCGTCGTCGCTGGATCCGCTTCCGAAAGGGGGATGAAAAATTAACTTTATCTCACGAGAAGCATCACGGGTGTGGGACAAGCTTCTCTTGAGCATTGGAGAGGGAGAGAAGAGAAGGAAGGGATGAGAATTTCGTGTGGAGGGGGTCTCCTTTTATAGTTGCAAAGAGTGGGGGCAATTTGGTCATTACATCTTTAAACACATTAATTCAGGACCTTTAGTGACGGATAAAACCGTCGCTAAGGGTCTGAACGTAGGCGTAGTGGGCGACGCGCGCGTGCCCGCTCGCCTGCCCATGCGCGCAACGCTTGTGTACATTCAGCCATCCTCAACCGTCCGATCGCGAGATCAGACAGCTTAGATCGCGCCTTCACCTGCCTCGTTGTGCACCCGCTCGCATACGATCCCGCGTCTTTGCCGCGCGTGGGCGCTATTGGGTGTGCATAGCCGTTCGATCGCAATCCGACGCTCGCCCGTGCCCGCTCGCGAAGACTCGATCGCGCATCTGAAGGAAGCCAAGCGCCTTTCCACTACACTGCACGCGTGGATGGGGCGGGCGGCTGAAGTTTTGAATGCGCGTTCAGGATCGAGATCCAACGGCCCAGATCGCACGTTGGATTCTCTTTGGAAAGGCAGCGGTGGACCTGAGGGCCACTTGGATGGCTAAGATGGTGCCACGTGGCGCCATCTTGGCTGTCCATCTTCTGGATGATATAGATGGTGCTACGGTTGTCGGATTGAGTCAATTTTCATGCCGTTAGGCTGCGATTGTCGATCCGAATCCATTCGTGCGGTTGGATTTGTCATTTGAAGTACGGATACACACCATCTTGGCCCTTTATCTTCTAGGGTTCCCCGGTCTCTATCTGATTCTACAAATGCCTGATTAGGGTGATCTTGGAGTCGTTGAACTCCAATCGTCGCCCTGATCACATCTGTACGGTTGGATCTTCGATCCGAGGCTCCGATAAAAAGTTTGCCCTGTCCAAGCACATAAAAGGAGATAATTAACCTCCATTTTATTCAAACTACTCTAAATGCAAGATGATGCATGTTATGCAATATTTATAGCATGCAATCCAATCCTATGCTTAAGAACATGCATAAACAGACATGTTAAGTAGTGTAAACGTGTTTACATCATACCCCCATGCCTATCATTTGCTAGTCCCTAGCAAAAACTATATGCTATTTATAAAAGAATCAGGTTGGGTTATTTGGGCTTGAGTTATTTTCAATCATTAAGAAAATGTCTACCTAGGATTTGAACTTTCAAAGACACAACAGTGCCTGAGTATCTGCCAAAATGCAGACCGCCTCAAGCCCTCACCTTATTCGAAGAAAATTTTCTTTTTCTCTTTTTCCTCTTTTCTAATTTTTTTGGATTTTCAAGTTTTAAGGTTTAAAAGTGGCTTTCTATGGTCATTCAACTCACCCAAGATTTGATGAGAACCCTAAGTTCTAAGCATCTTATTGTGAATGTGACAGACTCGTTGACCAGCAGTTAAAACGAACTTCAGATTTCTATGCCTCTAGGTGACCTAAAAAAGAGAATCCTTCCTAAAGGTGTATCTTTACAACCGGTAGCTTTCTCCCTACTTTTATTTTTTTACAGGGTCAACACAAGGGTGAATCCAGTGTATATCTCCCCGGTTTATTCTACTTCACTTCTTCCTAAGTGTTTTGGGAATTTTCAGTGCATTTACCAATCTGGGTTCTAGACAACTGGTCGATGAGCTGTTACCACCGACAACTTGCCAACCATACTCGTGCGGCGAAGTGTGGCTTATTTCTTTTCTCTTTTCTCCTTTTCTTTTTGATTTTGTTTTCTTTTTAAGTAGGTGGCTTCCCTAGTCTAAGATTTACCTAAAGGCAACAAAAAGAGAAAGGTCCAATGACTTGGCTCTGGACAACCTACCTATGAGCTGTTACCCACGATAATTTGCCAGCCATATCACCCTAAAAGGTTCATTAGCTATCCAAGGTTCATTAGCTATCCAATTTCTGTTAGAATCGCCGAACAATGAGTCAGTGCAAAAAAAGTGTGTAGATGCTAGAAACTCAAAGTTCCCTCAAATTAGAGGGCAGGTTGATAAGTCATGTACTTATCACCCAAACTTATTTACTCCAATAAAAATAGAATTTAGGTTGGCGAGGACTCGAAAAATAAATCCACATTTTAGTGGATACACGGGCTGATTAAGTCTAAAGACCTGAAGGGTTTTTGTGTTCAAATCATAATGTAGTATTTCCTAAGATTGAAAACTTTCTTAAATCCAAGTTCTCTTCCCTAATTCCAAATTTCTTTTTAATAAAAGAAAATAAAATAAATCTATGAAGCTGACGAATAAATTCAGAGATGAATATCCACCCCCCATGCCTATCTAATGTAATGTCCTCATTGTATTAAAAAGACATAAAACATAGTGGAATAGCGTAGAAAGCACCTGAATTGCGTGAATGTCAGGTCCACTCCAAGAAGAAAACTAAAAAGAACTGTATATGTGCTGAATTTAGTGCCTTCAGCTAGGCACACTATACAAAGAAGAGAAATGAAGAATTCACAGGTGCAGGTCAGAATCAGAATAAACATAAGAAACCTCCAACCTGTCAACAGAGGTCCACAGATGTGGACCAGATTATGGTGCAGACCCATACCCCATAATCGAGAATATCTTAGGTTCTGGATAAAAATTACCCAAAACCTAAAATCAATATGCAAGTGGGGTCAAGCCTGCGATTTATGAGGATGCAACCCAAGACCAAAAAGTCGGGTTACAAAGAATTCAAGCTCAAAAGGATAATCATTGAATGTGTGCTTGGTTGGACATCCTCAAAAAAAATGTCGTAAGGGTCCTGGTTTGATGGTTTCAGCTTAATAGGCACCCTTCGACTCAGTCTTGTACTTCCTCCGGAACTAGCTTCCCAAATCAGAACTTCCTGGCTCCTATCCTCATTCAGCATGTCAAATTCTAGGGCCTCTTGTATATTAATCACCCCATCTAAAATCTCCAAGTCTAAATGATGTGGTTGAATCAAAATTGACTTGGGTCTAATTATCTCAGAAATAGAATCATCGATAAGCTCAACAGGGTGTAACTGACAATCAGGGCATTGAATTGAATCCTCCAGAAAATGCAATTCTGGATCCATAATGTGAGCCCTAATAAGATCAGTTTCCTCAGTTATTGGGCTATCAAATGATCTATCAGATTCCTTAGGCCCAATCATCTCACAGAAATCGTGTTCAGAAAACTCGCATGAGACTTCGCAACTTGAATCTTCACCCTCAAAGAAATCAAAATCCGTATCAATGTATGTCCCAAAATCATTTGTCACTTTCTATTCCAAGGAGAAATATGTTTCCTCGTACCCCGGCTCAGGGATCTCAGGTGAAGAAACCAGATCTTCCTTAATTGGTTGCTCTAATTCAATTTGGTTAGCCTCGTAACACATGTCCCCCCCAACAGGTGCCTGAGCGGGTTCAGAAATTGGCTCTCCTAAAGAGGGTTCATCCTGGGAATCATCCCACGATTGAATCAAAGCAACCACAAATCTCTTCCTCAATTTCGCTAACTTCCCAAGTAGAAACTCACCTAGGTTCTTATCCTTAACATCCTGGAGCCAATCCAACATATACATATTCAACTCGTCAATCATCTGAATCAAGGGCTCCAATCTCTCAATGCAAGGTATTGGCTGAACTTCTAAAGATTGTATGGTATTCCTCAAGTTAGCCAGAACCCTTTCTTGAACCTGGTTAACCTGAACCAAATGAGTTGGTTCAGGGTTGGGCGGGTTTGGGATCAATGCAGGGGAATTAACGAATTGATATTCGTTATACCCTTCCTGATAATAGGTCATTTCAGATTCCTCAAAAAGTGGTGATGACCTAAAGGCAGTGTAATTAGAGGATGGGTAAGGATTGGTGTATCCTTCTTGATTGTAGATCGTAATAGGTTGTCCATGAAAGGTTGACGATCTATAATCGATGTGGCTCTGAAAAGGATAGAAATCACAATGATAGTGTTCAGGGTTAGACCCTTAACACAGAGGTCCGAAACTGTATCCCCAATCCGAGTTATCCCAACTAACTGATGGTTGATTACAGTACGAGTCGGGATAATCGTCATGTTGAGGATAATTCAAAATAGGAGGGAAAGAGTAGGAATGCGTGTAATATGTGGAAGGATTCATGAGGGACGGGAGGAAGAAAGGTGCCCTGTAATACAAACAATCAAACCTGTCCTTAAGTGGGTTAGCCTACAGACCTACAGACTCCCAAAACCCATCTTGAGATAAAGAAACGATTTGATCTACTTATGTCTGTTCAATCCAACCAGTTAGAAGGAGGGACAGGGGAGAAGGTTCTTCCTTCGGCTTACGCCTCTGGTTCCTAGTGTACCCCCAAGCCGCGATCGTTTGATTCTGCTCCCCCAGCAAGACATTAGATTGAACAGTAAAAATAGACTAATCGAAAATAATCTCATTCTGGGCTCTGAAGAGCGAGTTGAATCCTTAAGGCCAACGTCTACTCTATTTTATTTAGGGCTAGGTTTGAATGTGCTTTGGAATGTGATGGGCACTTTAAATGGGTTATGCACTTAATGATTGAATGATTTGTGTGTGCGTGCACAACCAGTGGTTTTCAAGCAAGATTATTTTTGATGTGGTGAGTTTTAGAGTTCAAATCTTGCTTAGTAGCCTTTAAGATTCAACTTTAGGAGTTTTCAAACAAGTTTTGTTGGCACACCAGGTTTTGAAAGCACAGGTGGAGATGTTTTCCTTTTAAGCTTAAAAAAAATGTGGAGTGCCTGGTAAATCCCTAAGAATTGAACCTATGTGGCAGCTACTTGATGAGTTGATTTTAATTGAAGTGGTGCGGCCCAATCAACTCAAACAATTGGCCTGTTACACCACTTAATTAGGCACAAACTGATCACCTAATTTGATTTCTACTCAATTTTGTGTTTGAATGTGTGTACCGGCTCCAAAGATCGGTTTACCGGTTGAGTTTGAAAATCAGATGAGGTTGTGCACCTCTGTGAGATTTTTTATTATTATTATTATTTTTTGTAATGTAGGGGTTGGGGCAGGTGTAGGTGTCAAGCAACAAACAATCTAACCTTAGAGTTTATAAGAACACCTAGGTTGATTGATGTTTGTATTATTATGTGATGAAATAAAATCTAATGGGTGGGAGGTGGGGGATAACTTAGAAAACCTTGCACAGCACTTTACTCCAATCTACCACTTTTGCTGGTCTCAAAAGAGTACCTGCAATCACAATAAGAAACCAGAGAAGTGAGGTAAATGATTTGAAAGTTAGAAAATGCAATGAAAAAAAATCAAAGAGCATCGCCTCCCCGGCAACGGCGCCAAAATGTTGAACGTACGAGTTGCTACGCTAACGTGTTTGGTTTTGAAAACCTTGTCATTGTAGCTTGAAAGCGAAGAACTCATGTTCAACAAATAAAATTTATACCGAAATGAAAATTCTGAGTCGAACACAGGGAGGCAGATATTTGATTAAAAAATAACACGTTTGTTTTTATTTGTCACAAAATAATTCAATTGATTAAAACTATCTAACTATTTACAATAAATAGAAGAGAGAGAGAGAGAGAATATTACAAACAGAAATCAAAACGAGATGTAGAATGAACAGGGAATTCATCATTAAAGAGATTGTTTGTTTCACTAAACATTAAAACTAGAAAGCAGAAAAAAATTATAATAGAAAGTAGTAAATCTACTCTAGAAAGCATTAAAAGAATGGAGAGAGAAATATCCTCCTCGACGGTCGCTTGGAGGACGAGCCGAACTACTCTAGAAAGCAGTAAATCTATTCTAGAAAGCAGTAAAAAGACTGGGGAGAGAGATATCCTCCTCGACGGTGGCTTGGAGGACGAGCCGGATGGGACGACGCCTAGACAAAGGAGCACGAAGCAGGATGAAGGAGGACGAAGCAGAAGAACGGGAACAGGGTAGCACGTCGTCGTCGTCACGGGATTCGCTTCCGAAAGGGGGACGAAAAATTGACTTTATCTTGCGAGAAGCATCCCGGGTGTGGGACAAGCTTCTCTTGAGCTTTGGAGAGGGAGAGAAGAGAAGGAAGGGATGAGAATTTCGTGTGGAAGGGGTCTCCTTTTATAGTTGCAAGGAGTGGGGGCAATTTGGTCATTACATCTTTAAAAACATTAATTCAGGACCTTTAGTGACAGATAAAATCGTCACTAAAGGTCTGAACATGGGCGTAGTGGGCGACGTGCGTGCACCCGCATGCCTGCCCGTGCGCACAACACTTGCGCACGTTCAGCCATACTCAGCCATTCGATCGCGAGATCGGACGGCTTAGATCGCACCTTTGCCCGCCTCGCTGCGCACCCGCCCGTGTACGATCCAGCGTCTTCGCCGCGTGTGCAATAACGCATGGGCGCTATTGGGCAAGCACAGCCGTTAGATCACGATCCGACGCTCGCATGCTCACGAAGACTCGATCGCGCATCTGAAGGCAGCCGAGTTCCTTATCCACTGCGCTGCGCGTGTGGATGAGGTGGGCAGCTGAAGTTTTGAATGCATGTTCAGGACCATTGGATCGAGATCCAACGGCCCAGATCGCATGTTGGATTCTCTTTGGAAAGGTAGCGGTGGACCTGAGGGCCAGTTGGATGGCTGAGATGGTGCCATGTGGCGCCATCTTGGCCGTCCATCTTCTGGATGATGTAGATGGTGCTACGGTTGTCGGATTGAGTCGATATTCGCGCTGTTAGGCTGCGATTGTCGATCCGAATCCATCCGTGTGGTCAAATTTGTCGTTTAAAGTATGGATACACACCATCTTGGCCCTTGATCTTCTAGGGTTCTCCGATCTCTATCTGATTTTACAGATGCCTGATTAGGGCGATCTTGGAGTCGTTGAACTCTAATCGTCGCCCTGATCACATCTATATGGTTGGATCTTCGATCCGAGGCCCCGATAAAAAGTTTGCCCTGTCCAAGCACATAAAAGGAGACAATTAACCTCCATTTTATTCAAACTACTCTAAATGCAAGATGATGCATGTTATGCAATATTTATAGCATGCAATGTAATCCTATGCTTAAGAACATGCATAAATAGACATCTTAAGTAGTGTAAATGTGTTTACATCACTTAGCCACCCTTAGATTAGGTCACAACACCCTAGGAAGCCTTAAAACCCTAGTTCCAGCCCTTATCTGGATGTCTAGATAAGTTATAGGATGTCCAGGTCCCTTAGCTATCTTCCACACACCTCAAACCCACTTCTGTAGTGTTATTGGACGTCTAGACACTTTGTCAGATGTCCAATTTCTGTAGAGTATCCAAAATAAAACCTTGATTTCCCCCTGACTCAAATTGGACGTCCAGAATTGAAGTCTGGACTTCTGATTTTTTAGTATAAGTCATCTGATCCTATTATTGGATGTCTGATGCTGGTCTCCAGTCCCTGTTTTGAGATTCAAGTCTTGATCTTGGATCTCTAGCTCCCTAGACCTAATCCCAACCCCATAAGAACCTAAATTAAAGTGTCCTAACCCTAGTACACTACCTCTAGGCCTACCTAAGGACCTAATTAGGTCCTCACCAAATCCAATTGACTTAGATCAAATTCAATTACCTTCACCTAAGTCATTTGGACTCATTGAGTCCAATTAAGCTTAGATCTCAACCCACACAAGTTCAATTGGACTTAGTGAGAGTCCAATTGACCTAAACCTAACGTAATTGAGTTATTTCACTCTCAATTATGTTCACACTCATTCAATTAAACTTAGGTTAAGTTTAATTGCATTTTCACCTTAGCAATTAGGGTTTGCAACCCTAAAATCAAGACCTACACCTACACAAACCCCTTAGGACCTACCCTAAGCCACCTAGCCATGTAGAGCACGACCACATACACACACACACACACACCCATTCACGCACACACTTCTCTAGAATTCTCTAGAGATCTCTTGAGATGGCACCACCTCTTGGTTGCCAAATTTAGCAAGCAAGAGGCATTCAAATTGAGATCCACAATTTTTGGATCTCAAAAACTACCTCCAACCCCATGTGGCCGGCCACTCTTGGACTCTCTCTAGAGAGTTCCACACGTCTCTAGAGAGAAGCCATTGGGTCTATAAAAAGACCCCATGGGTGGCCATTTGCACCCATTCACATCCCTTGGCTTCATTGGCACCACTCACCTCCTTAGCTGCATACACGCCCACCTTCACTTAGGTTAGCTACTCCACCTCACAAGCTCACCACCATCATGGAGGACACCATGCCGAGATGTTGGATCAACCCTACCTCTCTCCAAGGGTCAACCTAAGCTACATTGGCCGCCCCTTATTCTCCTCCCGACCACTCCAAGGCCATCGAGGACCACCCCTAAATTCCCTTTTATTCTTCTAGATTTAATTCATGCTCTTTATAATTTTATTGCTTTTATTTATTGCTTAGCAGTGTAGTCTTACTTCTCCCCCAATGATGCATGCGAAATCCCCCCATCGATTCTTGTATGCGATCATTTTCTGGTAGCTAGGTTTAATTTTCAAGCATTTATGTACAAGCTTTCCTCTAGATTCCTTGTGCAACAACTCCCAAATGAATGAATGAAAACACATTTTTATTTATATATATCTCTTTATGTGTTTGAAATCACCACGAGCTGAATGATTATCATATTTGCGTGATTTAAGTTCCTGCTCTTTAATTGTCTATCTATTATGCACCAGCATGTCTTTTCCTGAGGATATTGAAAATCTAACAATAGATGCTTTCTCCATAACTAGTCAGCACCTCACTAGAATCGTGCACACAGAAACTCACACGTTCACTTTTATAATTTACTTGATGCATGCGCATGTGATCCGAGTTAACAATAAAAGTGGTGAAGCTTTTGTTAGGAGATTGGAAACCGGCGTGCATCTTTAAACGAAGTAGAGTAGTAAAAAGATCAATTTCAAAAGTGAAAGCAACACCTCCCAGAGACAAACGACTGGGACTCAAAGTCTCATAATTTTTACAAACTTAATTTTTGATGAATGTTTTTGCACAACTATACTACGATTTCCGACGACTTTCAAATGTGCGAGAACAGTTCCTGTCAACATCGCATCCTCAAAGGAGGCATTTTCCTCCTCGATGGTGGGAACTCAAACCAATGATCTACTTCAAACTTTTTACTAAGTCCAAACAAAGGGGTCTTTTTCTAATTTTTTGTGATTTTTAGGTGTTGGCTTGTGTGTGAAATTTGACATAGAAGTTTCACAAGAAATGAAAGTTTTTGAATTAGAAACTACGCCAGATACTTTCCATATTACAAAAGAGGATCAAGTCACCTAAGCTATCACAAGTTCAGGTGGAATTTTGGAGAAGGATATCTGATCTTGTCTAAAAATAAACCCTAAGATTCTAATGATCAGATCCATATCCTCATCCCTATTTTGTTAAATATTAAATCCCATTATACGAAAAGTGATTTTTTTCAATCTTAGTCCAAATTTCAAAATTCTTCCTCAAAAAGTTTTCAATATTTATATATTTTTGGGTATGCATGCCAGAAAATAAAGATGAAAAAAAAATGCAAGTTTTTAAGTTTTGAAAATCCTAATTCTATCGTCAAAATTTTAAAAATACCCCCATGTTTAAGATATGCAATGCCCTCATACAATAGGAGGGAAAGAGGGATTACCATAGTAAAAGGCAGTCAGATTTAGGATAGTCAAAACCTGAGGAAAAGAATGAAAAAGAAGCAGAAAGAAAATAATGGATTACCTCCCATCCAATGCTATCTTTTACGCCATTCAATCGGGGGTAGTGTGCATCAGTTATCAACTATGGTTGGTTCGATGAAATCAAAGGATTCAGACGGAAGATTCAGGGTATGATCAAAATAGGGCTTTAAATGTTGGCCATTGACTTGAAATGTCATATTAGTTTTAGGATTAAAAAGATCAATAGCATCGTACGGATAAGTTTTGAGGACAATAAAGGGGCCGGTCCATTTGGAGTTTAATTTGCCAGGAGAAAGACGTAATCTAGCATAAAAAAGCCAAGTGCGTTGATTAACGTCAAGTGTTTCCGAACAATGTATTTATCATGAAATTTCTTTGTTCGGCCTTTATAAATCCTCACGTTTTCATAGGAAAAATTACATAATTCTTCCAATTCAGTTAAGTGTAGTTTTCTATGGATACCGGCGTTAGATAAATCCATGTTTAATTATTTTATTGCCCAAAAAGCTATATGTTCAAGTTCTACCAGGAGATGGCATGCCTTCCCAAAAATCAGATGAAAGGGAGACATGCTGAGTGGGGTTTTGAAAGCGGTACGATAGGCCCATAAAGCGTCGTCCAATTTGGTGGACCAATCTTTACAGTCGGGCCTAACCGTCTTTTGTAAGATATTTTTGATTTCTTGGTTAGAAACTTCTGCCTAGCCATTTATTTGGGGGTGATAAGTTGTGGAAATTTTGTGACTAACCCTATATTTAGAAAGAAGGTGATGGAATTGTGAATGAGTGAAATGTGAGCCTCCATCACTGATAATGGCTTTTGGAATGCCGAATCTTGAGAAAATATTCTTCTTAAGAAATTCGGCAACCACACGGTGATCATTAGTGCGAGTGGGTATTGCTTCTATCCACTTAGAAACATAATCGACTGTGACTAGTATATATAAATACCCACAAGAGTTGATGAACGGTCCCATGAAGTCGATATCCCATACATAAAAAATTTCAACCTCTAAAATAGGATTAAGGGGCATCATATCCTTCAGAGTCATGTTGCCGATGCTCTGGCAACACACACAGGACCAAACAAAATTATGAGCATCTTTGTGTAAGTTGGGCCAAAAGAATCCCGCATTAAGGATTTTAGCTGCAGTTTTCTTGACCGAAAAATGTTTGCCACAGGCCATTGAATGGTAACGTGTCAGAATATCATGGATTTCAGAATCAGGGACACATCGACGAATGACCTGATCGGCACAAATGCGGAAAAGGTTGGGCTCCTCCCAAAAATAGTACTTAATGTCAGCAAAGAACTTATCCCATTTTGTTTTTGGCCAGTCAGCGGGGATTTGTTATATTGCTAAATAGTTCACGATGGGAGCAAAACAAGGGAGGGTGGTGGTAGCTAAAATTCTTTCTTCAGGGAATTAATCAGGGGGATCATTATGTCATTCGTCATAAGACAAGAGAGATGGTCAGCCACTACATTTTGCGATCCCGCCTTATCCTTGATCACCAGGTCAAATTCTTGGAGTAGCAGGATCCAACAGATAAGGTGGGGTTTCACATCTTTTTTTCTCAGCAAATATTTTAGTGTTGAGTGGTCAATATATACAGCAACATGTGACCCCAAAAGATAAGATCTAAATTTTTTTAAAGCAAATACAATGGAAAGAAGTTCTTTTTTAGTAACCATGTAATTCCGTTGTGCGTCATTAAGAGTTTTCTAGCATAATAGATCACAACAGGCTTCTTGCCAATTCTTTGCCCTAAAATGGCCCCCACAGCAAAATCTGAGGCATCAGTCATTAATTCAAAGGGACTATTCCAATCAGGTCCCTGTAAAATTGGTGCCTCGGTAACTTCCTTCTTCAAACTCAAAAAACTCTCTAGGCATTTATCATTAAAATCGAATGGCTGGTCTTTAGTAAGAAGCTGACTTAAGGGCTTGGAGATTTAGGAAAAATTTTGTATGAATCTATGGTAGAAACCCACATGACCCAAAAAGGATCTGATCTGTTTTACAGTAGTGGGTGGTGGGAGCTTAGATATAGCATCTATTTTTGCTTTATCTATCACAATTCCTTGATTTGAAATAACATGGCCTAAGACAATACCTTCCTGGACCATGAAATGACTTTTTTCCCAACTGAGGACCAGATTGATTTCTATGCATTTTTTAGCATTCTTTCAAGGTTCTTGAGACAATGGTCAAAAGAATCTCCAAAAATAAAGAAGTCATCCATAAAGACTTCTAAGCATTCACCTACCAGGTCTAAAAATATTGCAAGCATACACCTTTGAAAAGTCACAAGTGCGTTGCACAAACCGAAGGGCATTCTTCGGAAAGCAAAGGTTCCGAAGGGGTAGGTGAAAGTTGTTTTGTTCTGGTCTTCAGGATGAGATGCTACCTGATTATAGCTAGAATAACCGTCCAAAAAATAGTAAAAATCCCATCCGGTTAATCGCTCCAAGATTTGATCAATAAAGGGGAGCGGAAAATGGTCCTTCTTGGTGGCAGTGTTTAATTTTATGTAATCAATACACACACGCCAAGAAGAAGCGGTTCGAGTGGCTATATTCTCCCCATTGTCATTGGTGACAATTGTTAGTCCAGCCTTTTTGGACACAACTTGTGTTGGACTAACCCAGGAGCTATCAGAAATGGGGTAGATGATATTGGCATCAAGTCACTTAATAATCTCCTTTTTTACCACCTCCTACATATTAGGGTTCAAGCGCCTTTGTGGTTGGCAAGAGGGGAGAGAATCATCCTCTAAATATATACGATGTGTACAGCAGGACTAATGAATACCCTTAAGATAAAAAAGGGTCCAACCAATAGCTTTTCTATATTTACTCAAAACCTGGAGAAGTTTGTGTTCTTGTGCCCCAGTAAGTCTAGAATTTATAATCAGGGGCAGGGTCCGATTGGGCCCTAGGAAAACATATTTGAGGGAGTTAGGCAAAGGTTTTAATTCCAGTTGTGGGCCTGGCTCCAAAAGAATTCCTGCCTTTTGTGTTATTAGTGAAGTGAGAGTGAAAGGGTCAACTGGAGTGTTAGTTGAATGTGTGGTTAGGGTGGAAGGGTGAGAAGTGGATTGTTCAGGAACCGTGTTAATGGCAAAATAGAAACCTAAATGTGAAATCTATAAAGTTTCCTCCACTATATTTTCTGTTTCTAAATCCGAGTCATCAAAGAAATCAGGTTCTTGGAACCTCCTAGAAGCTTGGAAAATATCTAGGGTTACAGATTCACTGCCACACATGATCTTCATTTTAGCAGAATCACAATCAATATTTGCACGGGCGATGGCTAAGAATGGTCTTCCAAGAATTATAGAGGCAAACTTTAATGCTTCCAGTACCTCTATGTCCAAGACTAAAAAGTCTACTGCAAATAGATAATTTTTGACCTGGACAAGGACATCCTCAACAATTCCCCTTGGTTTAACTGTTGATCGATCTACTAATTGAAGAGTAACCTCAATAGGCTTTAATTCTCCGATCTTAAATTCCACAAAAACAATTGTGGGGATAAGATTAATTGAGGCACTGAGATCCAATAAGGCACGATCAAAAGAAGTATCATTAATGATAACTTGAATCAGGGGGCGCCTGGATCTTTTCTCTTAAGAGGTAGTCGGCTCTGCACAACTGAGCTGACCGTCTCAAGAAGGATCACCTTTCCTAAATTTCTAGGCTACCTTTTTGGGGCACACAAATCTTTTAGAAATTTTGCATAAGCAAGGATGTATTTTATGGCATCTAGGAGAGGGATGTTAATTTCAACTTGCCCAAATAAATCCATTAATTCCTTATCAGTGGGCTTAGATTACTTCTTTTTCTTATTTTGTGAAGACTGGAGGGCTTGTGAAAATGATGCAGGGTTTCCCTATTTTACATTATTAGGTTCCTAAACAGTGTTAGGGGATGATGGGGAAGAGTTGATCTGTTTTTCATTAAAATGAGTTTCTTTAACAGGCAGGGAATCTTGAGTTGTTTTCTGTTGAACGCTACGAACCTACGCTAACGTGTTCGGTTTTGGAAAACCTGTTGTTGTAGTTCGAAAGCGAAGAATTCGTGTTCAACAAATAAAATTTATACCAAAATTAAAATTCCGGGTCGAACACAAGGAGGCGAACGTTTGATTTAAAAACTACGCATTTCTTTTTATTTGTTACAGAATAATTCAATTTAGTACTATCTAATTATTTACAATAAATAGAAGAGAGAGAGAGAGTAAGAGAGAAAAAGAATATTACACAGAGAAATCAAAATGAGATGTAGAATAAACAAAGAATTTTTGCATTAAAGTGATTGTTCATTACAACTAGAAAGCATAAAATAATTACTCTAGAAAGCGATAAATTTACTCTAGAAAGCATTAAAAGAATGGAGGGAGAAATGTCCTCCTCGACGATTGCTTGGAGGACGAGTAGATTAATCTAGAAAGAAGTAAATCTATACTAAAAAGCGGTAAAAAGAACAGGGAGAGAGAAATCCTCCTCGACGGTTGCTCGGAGGACGAGCCGGACGGGACAACGCCTGGACGAAGGAGAACGAAGCGGGACGAAGGAGGACGAAGCAGAAGAACGGGAACGAAGCAGCACGCCGTCGTCGTCGCGGGATCCACTTCCGAAGGGGAACGAAAATTGGACTTTATCTCGTGAGAAGCATCCTGGGTGTGGGACAAGCTTCTCTTGAGCTTTGGAGGGGTATAGAGGAGAAAGAAGGGATGAGAATTTCATATGGAGGGGGTCTCCTTTTATAGTTGCAAGGAGTGGGGGCAAAATAGACATTACATCTTCAAAATAATAAATAAGGGGTCTTTAGTGACGGATAAATCCGTCACTAAAGCCCTGACGTGGCCGTCGCCGCCGCGCCCACGCGCGCCCGCTTGGCTGCCCGCGTGCGTAACGCCTACGCACGTCCGCGAAGTCTCAGCTGTCCGATCGCGAGATCGGATGGCTTAAAATCGCACCTTCACCGCTGCCGCCCGCCCGCCTGTGCATGCGATCGCGCGTTCACGCACGCGTCCAATCGCGCGTCGGCGCTATCGGGCGCACGCGGCCGTTGGATCACGATCGTGCGGTTGATTGGAGGCGCGCCACTGCTCCAATTTCTGCGGGGCGCGGCTCGAACGCACGTCCCTGCTTCGCGTTACAGCGCTCGACCGCTGCGCTGCGGTCGCGTTTGTGTCGAGCGCTTGACTTCAGCGCGGGCGAGTCGCAGCCGTTGGATCGAGATCCAATGGCGGAGAGGAGACGGGTGCGCGGTCTTCACAAGATGAAAGCGGCCGTTTGGGCGGCTGAGATGGCGCCACGTGGCATCATCTTGGCCGTCCATCTTCTGGAAGTTGTAGATGGTGCCACGGATGTCGGATTGACTCGATTTTTGTGTCGTTGGGCTGCGATCGTCGATCCGAATTCATCCGTGCGGTCGGATTTGTCATCTGAAGTGCGGATTTACACCATCCTGGCCCTTGATCTTCTAGGGTTCCCCGGTCTCTATCAGATGCTACGGATGCCTGATTAGGGCGATCTTGGAGTCGTTGAACTCCAATCGTCGCCCTGATCACATCCATACGGTTGGATCTTTGATCCGAGGCCCCGATAAAATGTTTTCCCTGTCCAAGCACATAAAAGGAGACAATTAACCTCCATTTTATTCAAACTACTCTAAATGCAAGATGATGCATGTTATGCAATATTTATATCATGAAATGCAATCCTATGCTTAAGAACATGCATAAATAGACATTTTAAGTAGTGTAAATGTGTTTACATCATACCCCCATACCTATCTTTTGCTAGTCCCTAGCAAAAACTATATACTATTTATAAAAGAATTAAGTTAGATTATTTGGACCTGAGTTATTTTCAATCATTAAAAAAAATTGTCTACTTATGAACTGAACTCTCAAAAACACAACAGCACCCGAGTATCAACCAAAATGCAGACCGCCTCAAGCCCTCGCCTTATTCAATGAAAAATTTCTTTTTCTCTGTTTACTCTTTTCTAATTTTTTTGGATTTTCAAATTTTAGGGTTTAAGAGTGGCTTTCTACGGCCATTCAACTCACTCAAGATTTGATGAGAACCCTAAGCTTTAAGCATCTTATTGTGATTGTGATAGACTCGTTGACCGGCAATTAAAACGGACTTCAGATTTCTACGCCTCTAGGTGACCTCAAAAAGAATTCCGCCTAAAGGTGTATCTTTACAACCGGTACCTTTCTCCCTACTTTTATTTTTTTTTAACGGGGTCAACACAAGGGTGAATCCAGTGTATATCTCCCCAGTTTATTCTACTTCTCCGCTTCTTCCTAAGTGTTTTGGGAATTTTTAGTGCATTTTCTGAGCTGGGTTCTGGACAACCGGTCGATGAGCTGTTACCACCGACAACTTGCCAGCCATACTCGTGCGACGAAGTGTGGCTTATTTCTTTTTGTTCTTTTATCCTTTTCGATTTTTTTTTTCTCTTTTTTTTTTTTAAGTAGGTGGCTTTCCTGGTCTAAGATTTACCTAAAGGCAGCAAAAAGAGAAAGGTCTAGTGACTCGGCTCTGGACAATCTACCTATGGGCTGTTACCCACGATAACTTGCCAGCCATATCACCCTAGAAGGTTCATTAGCTACCCAATTTCCGTTAAAATCGCTGAACAACGAGTTAGTGCAAAGTGTGTAGATGCTTAAGACTCAAAATTCCCTCACATCAGAGGGCGGGCTGATAAGTCGTGTACTTATCACCCAAACTTATTTACTCCTATTAAAATAAAATTCGAGTTGGCAAGAACTCGAAAAACAAATCCACATTTTAGTGGATACACGGGCTGATTAAGTTCAAAGACCTGAAGGGTCTTTGTGTTCAGATCTTAATGTAGTATTTCTTAAGATTGAAAATTTTCTTAAACCCAAATTCTCTTTCCTAATTCTGATTTTTTTTTTTTATATATAAAACAAATCTACGGAGCTGACGAATGAATTCAGAGATGAATATCCACCCCCCCATGCCTATCTAATGCAATGTCCTCATTGTATTAAAAAGACATAAAACAGAGTGTAAAAGTGTAGAAAGCACCTGAATTGCGTGAATATCAGGTCCGCTCCAAGATGAAAACGAAAAAGAACTGTATAAGTGCTGAGTTTAGTGCCTTCAGCTAGGCACACTATACAAAGAAAAGAAATGAAAAATTCACATGTGCAGGTCAGAATTAGAATGAACAGAAGAATCCTCTGACCTGTCAGCAGAGGTCCACAGATGTGGACCAGATTGTGGTGCAGACCCACACCCCATAATCGAGAATATCTTAGGTTCTGGATAAAAATTACCCAAAACCTAAAATCAGAATGTAAGCGAGATCGGGCCTGCGATTTCTGAGGATGCAACTCAAGACCAAAAAGTCGGGTTACAGAAAATTGAAGCTCAAAATGATAATCGTTGAATGTGTGCTTGGGTTGAACATCCTCGAAACAAATGTCGTAAGGGTTCTAATTTGATGGTTTCAACTTAAAAGGAACCCTTCGACTCAATCTTCCATTTCCTCCTGAATTAACTTCCCAAATCAAAACTTCCCAGCTCCTATCCTCCTCATTTAGCATATCAAATTCCAGGACCTCTTGTATATTCATCACCTCGTCTGAAATCTCCAAGTCTAAATGATGTGGCAGAATCAAAATTGACTCGGGTCAAATTATCTCAGAATTAGAATCATCAATAACCTCAACAGGGTGTAACTGATAATCAGGGCATTGAATTGATTCCTCCAGAAAATGTGATTCTGGATCCGTAATGTGTGCCCTAATAAGATCAGTGTTCTCAGTTATTAGGCTATCAATTGATCTATCAGATTCCTCAGGCCCAATCGTCTCACAGAAATCATGTTCAGAAAACTCGCGTGAGACTTTGCAACTTGAATCTTCACCATCAGGATCCGTATCAATGTATGTCCCAAAATCATTTGTCACTTTGTGTTCCAAGGAGACATACATTTCCTCGTAACTTGGCTTAGGGATCTCAGGCGAAGAAGTCAGATCATCCTTAATTGGTTGTTTTAATTCAATTTGGTCAGCCTCGTAACACGTGTCCCCCTAACAGGTGCCTGAGCGGGTTCTGTCATTGGCTTTCCTGAAGAGAGTTCATCCTGGGAATTATTCCAAGATTGAATCAAAGCAACACGAATCTCATCCTCAATTTCGCTAATTTCCCAAGTAGAAACTCACCCGGGTTCTTATCCTTAACATCCTGGAGCCAATCCAACAAAGACTTATTTAAATCATCAATCATTTCAATCAGGGGCTCCAATCTCTCTATGCAAGGTATTGGCTAAACTTCTAAAGATTGAATGATATTCCTCAAGTTAGCCAGAACCTTATCTTGAACCTGATTAACCTGAACCAAATGAGTTGGTTCAGGGTTGGGGGGGTTTGACATCAATGTAGAGGAATTAACGAATTGAGATTCGTTATACCCTTCCTGATGATAGGTCAGTTCAGATTGTAGAAAAGATGGTGATGACCTAAAGGCAGTGAAATCAGAGGATGGGTAAGGATCAGCGTATCCTTCTTGGTTGTAGATCGTATTAGGTTGTGCATGAAAGGAGGACGATCTATAATCGATGTAGCTCTGAGAAGGATAGAAATCAGAATCAAAGTGTTCAGGGTTAGACCCTAAACACGGGGGTCCGGAATTGTATCCCCAATCCGAATTATCCCAACTAACTGATGGTCGATTACAATACGAGTTGGGATAATCGTCATGTTGAGGATAATTTACAACAGGAGGGAAAGAGCGGGAATGCGTGAAATATGTGGAAGGATTCATGATACACGAGAGGAAGAAAGGTGGCCTGCAATACAAACAATCAAACCTATCCTTAAATAGGTTAGCCTAAAGACCTACAGACTCTGAAAACCCGTCTTGAGATAAAGGAACGATTTGATCTACTTCCGTCTGTTCAATCCAACCAGTTAGAAGGAGGGACTGGGGAGAATGTTCTTCCTTCGGCTTGCGCCTCCGGTTCCTAGTGTACCCCCCAGCCGCGATCGTTTGACTCTACTCCCCTAGCTAGACATCAGATTGAACAGTAGAAACAGACTAATCGAAAATAATCTCGTTCTGGGTTCTGAAGAGTGAGTCCAACCTTAAGGCCAATGTCTACTCTGTTTTATTTAGGGCTAGGTTTGAATGTGCTTTGGAATGTGATGGGCCCTTTAAATGGGTTGTGCCCTTAATGATTGATTGATTTGTGTGTGAGTGCACAACCAGTGGTTTTCAAGCAAGATTGTTTTTGATGTGGTGAATTTTAAGGTTCAAATCTTGCTTAGTAGCTTTTAGGATTCAACTTTAGGTGTTTTCAATCAAGTTTCATTAGCACACCAGGTTTCGCAAGCATAGGTGAAGATGTTTTCCTTTAAAGTTTAAAAAGAATGTGGAGTGCCTGGTAAATCCCTAAGAGTTGAACCTAATTGGCAGCTACTTAATGAGTTTATTTTATTTAAAGTGGTGAGGCCCAATCAACTCAAACAATTGGCCACAAATGCACCACTTAATTAGGCACAAAATGATTACCTAATCTGATTTCTACTCGATTATGTGTTTGGATGTGTGTACCGGCTCCTAAGATCGGTTCACCGGTTGAGTTAGAAAATCAGATGAGGTTGTGTACCTCTGTGAGATTTTTCTATTTTTTTCTTTTTTTTAATGTGGGGGTTGGAGTGAGTATGGATGTCAAACAACAAACAATCTGACCTTAGAGTTTATAAGAACACCTAGGTTGATTGATGTTTGAATTATTATGTTATGAAATGAAATCTAATGGGTGGGAGGTGGGGGATAACTTACAAAACCTTCCACAGCACTTTACTCTGATCTACCGCTTTTGCCTGTCTCGAAAGAGTACCTGCAATTACAATAAAAAAGGAGAAAAGTGAGGTAAATGATTTATAAGTTACAAAACGCGAAGAGAAATCAAAGAGCGTTGCCTCCCCGGCAACGGCGCCAAAATGTTGAACGCTACGAACCTACGCTAACGTGTTCGGTTTTGGAAAACCTGTCGTTGTAGTTCGAAAGCGAAGAATTCGTGTTCAACAAATAAAATTTATACCGAAATTAAAATTCCGAGTCGAACACAGGGAGGCGAACGTTTGATTTAAAAACTACGCGTTTCTTTTTATTTGTTACAGAATAATTCAATTTAGTACTATCTAATTATTTACAATAAATAGAAGAGAGAGAGAGAGTAAGAGAGAAAAAGAATATTACACAGAGAAATCAAAATGAGATGTATAATAAACAAGGAATTTTTGCATTGAAGTGATTGTTCATTACAACTAGAAAGCATAAAATAATTACTCTAGAAAGCGATAAATTTACTCTAGAAAGCATTAAAAGAATGGAGGAAGAAATGTCCTCCTCAACGATTGCTTGGAGGACGAGTAGATTAATCTAGAAAGCAGTAAATCTATACTAAAAAGCGGTAAAAAGAATAGGGAGAGAGAAATCCTCCTCGACGGTTGCTCGGAGGACGAGCCGGACGGGACGACGCCTGGACGAAGGAGAACGAAGCGGGACGAAGGAGGACGAAGCAGAAGAACGGGAACGAAGCAGCACGCCGTCGTCGTCGCGGGATCCACTTCCGAAGGGGAACGAAAATTGGACTTTATCTCGCGAGAAGCATCCCGGGTGTGGGACAAGCTTCTCTTGAGATTTGGAGGGGTATAGAGGAGAAAGAAGGGATGAGAATTTCGTATGGAGGGGGTCTCCTTTTATAGTTGCAAGGAGTGGGGGCAAAATAGACATTACATCTTCAAAATAATAAATAAGGGGTCTTTAGTGACGGATAAATCCGTCACTAAAGCCCTGACGTGGCCGTCGCCGCCGCGCCCACGCGCGCCCGCTCGGCTGCCCGCGTGCGTAACGCCTACGCACGTCCGCGAAGTCTCAGCCGTCCGATCGCGAGATCGGAAGGCTTAAAATCGCACCTTCACCGCTGCTGCATGCCGGCCTGTGCGTGCGATCGCGCATTCACGCGCACGTCCAATAGCGCGTCGGCGCTATCGGGCGCACGCGGCCGTTGGATCGCGATCGTGCGGTCGATTGGAGGCGCGCCACCGCTCCAATTTCTGCGGGGCGCGGCTCGAACGCTCGTCCCTGCTTCGCGTTAGAGCGCTCGACCGCTGCGCTGCGGTTGCGTTTGTGTCAAGCGCTTGACTTCAACGCGGGCACGTCGCAGCCGTTGGATCGAGATCAAACGGCGGAGAGGAGACGGGTGCGCGGTCTTCACAAGATGCAAGCGGCCGTTTGGGCAGCTGAGATGGCGCCACGTGGCGTCATCTTGGCCATCCATCTTCTGGAAGTTGTAGATGGTGCCACGGATGTCGGATTGACTCGATTTTTGTGTCGTTGGGCTGCGATCGTCGATCCGAATTCATCCGTACGGTCAGATTTGTCATCTGAAGTGCGTATTTACACCATCCTGGCCCTTGATCTTCTAGGGTTCCCTGGTCTCTATCTGATGCTACGGATGCCTGATTAGGGCGATCTTGGAGTCGTTGAACTCCAATCGTCGCCCTGATCACATCCATACGGTTGGATCTTTGATCTGAGGCCCCGATAAAATGTTTGCCCTGTCCAAGCACATAAAAGGAGACAATTAACCTCCATTTTATTCAAACTACTCTAAATGTAAGATGATGCATGTTGTGAAATATTTATATCATGAAATGCAATCCTATGCTTAAGAACATGCATAAATAGACATTTTAAGTAGTGTAAATGTGTTTACATCATTTTCCCATTCCTCAAAGTAACTACATTTGGAGTCTGGTTATTTCTAGGATGAGGACGATAAGCCTGACTGTTATTGAAACACAAGGGATGCTGAGGTGCTGGTTGAATTAGTTTACTGGGATATCCAGCCTGGAACGGATTCCTTTGATTCTTCGAGTTGGGCATGGGTTGGGAAGGTAAATTCCCAACAGGTCGATGATCAGGAGTAACCCTAACTTGGTGTTGCAAGTTGGTAATCATGCGGGTTACTTTTGTCATTTGATTTTGCACACCTTGCAGAGTTTTCATGACCTGAGTATTGATATCTTCCTGGGATGGTCCAAGGTTATATCCAGGTTGCCCATAATTCCCAAAATGATTTTGTTTGGGAAAAGGAATCGGGTTTGGGTTTTTCCAGGAGTGATTCGAGTTGGTCCTCCAGTTTTGATTGTAAGTGTTGGAGGGGTTTCTAAATTTCTCCTTGAGAGCATAAATGTTTTCCATAGTGGGATCAAGAATATTTTGATTCAAATGATCAAAATTCCCAGTCAATTCTTGTGGGAAACCAGTTGGAAAGTACTCACCAGCAGGCGTGGCATCAATATTGTGCAGATTTTCTCTTCGAAAAAGTTGTGGTGTGTTAGTGTATGGAGAGTTAAAGTGTGGAGCTTGTTTGTTTGTGAGCGTTTCTTCCATTTTTCTCTAGTGAATTTGCACCTGGTCCATTCGTTGAGCTAACATATATAGATCATACTGAGTGATTGGAACATAGGTGGATTTGGAGTCAATTTCATTGACTCTGTGTCTGGGGTTTTGTGTTTTACCAAAAGTGTCCATTGAAGTCATATTAAATGAGTTTTCACTCATTTTTTCAAAGAGGAGATAGGCACTTTTGGCATCTTTATTAACGAAATTGACCCCACATGAGGCATCCATGAAACACTTCAATTGATCTTCTAATCCATGATAGAAGATCTGCACTTACTACCATTGTGGAATTTCATGGTGGGGAAAACTTCTTAAAAGTTCTTGGAATCTTTCCCAAGCTTCATCAAGGGGTTCACCATTTTTTAACTGAAAGGTCATTATGGATCTTCTTAAAGCATTAGTTCGACCGATCAGAAAAAATTTCTTTAGAAAAGCGCTCTTTAATTGGACCAGGTGGTAATCGGGCGCCCAACCATTCTAAACCAATGTGAAGCTTTGTCTTTTAGAGAGAGAGGAAAAAGTCTCATCAACCACACGTCTTCCTGCACATTGCAGGAATGAGAGGTTTGAGCGAGGACAGTCAATTCCTCGAGATGACAAAAAGAGTCCTCTCTTGGAAGACCATGAAAATGCTTGATAAGATTTAGAATGGCTAGTTTGATCTCAAAATCCCCTTGTGGTATGACCACCCCGGGTCTTTCCTCATAGTTGGAAGGATCATAGAAATCCTTAAGAGGAACGACAGGCTGCTAGCGGGGTGGTGGGTTTTTCCCTTAGCCATGGTTATCTAGGTTCGTTACAGTCCTAGCCAAATTCTCTTAATTTTGTTGTAGCTGAACCAAATGGTCGACCATCAAGGCAAAGGGGTTTGTATTTTGATTTTGGATTAGAGGGCCACCTAGCCATGCTGGAATTTCTGGTTGCTCCAGATGAGGGAGGTTAGGGATGGGGAAGTCAGCTTGTGGCTCGACTGATGGGTTAGAAGCAGAAGTAGAATTTTTTTGTCGGTTCCCCAGGTTTTCCATATTTTTAGAAGAGGAAGGAGAAGAAAACAAAGATTTCCCTAGAAACAGTGCCAAAAAGTGATTGCAAAAAAACACGATTTGTTAATTAGGCAATTCAGTGTCGTTGCAATGTGTAAATCCACTTTCGCTTTTAAAATTTATAACCTAGATAGTGGGGTATCTAGGGTCGTCCAAGGAGGCCAAATTGTTTGTAAATCAAATTCCTTGCTTGGAAATGAAAATCAACTTTCTTTTTAGTCTTTTTCAATATATAATTTTTATATATTGAAATAACGAAGGAAAAATGCGAATTGTTGACGGAAAAACTACTAACACCTACAATCACTAAGCTAAAACCTAAGTGACAAATATGACCCCTTCCTAAGCTCACTCTAGGCACGTGGAGACCTAGAGTAATCAGGAAGTGGAAGTGAAAAAGTGCTAGAACAAAGATAAAGCAATTGCAAAAGAAAATGAAAAGAAGGCAAATTGAATTAATAGAATTTGTGTTTTACAAAAAAAAAACATGTAGAGGAATGCTTCTACTTAAAATGGAAAATATAAAAGCAATAAAAACACAAATCCACTTGCAAAATCTTGTGAAGAAGGGAGTCCTCTTGCTCCAAGCCTAGCTGCTCCTTGGCTTGAAATGAAGGTCTCCTTCTCTTTCCATGAATGGTCCTCCAAGGTGGATGCTCTCCACCTCAATTCTTTCCTCCAAGGGTGGGTGTGCACCACCCTTTCTCCTCCAATGCCTGGCTATCCTCCCGGTGGTGAAGATCCTCCTCCTTCTTGGCATGGCACAAAAGGGAAGGAATGGGGAGAAGAAGGCACCAAGGGGGCGGGTGATGTGCCCCCTTAATCTTCTCTACTCCTTCTTCTTGGCCATAGGTTTTGGTGGAAGTAAGGTGGAAATTCTCTAATGGAAGGATGGTCCAAATGTGGGAAGTTAGGTGGGTAAATAAAGTGTAGGAAGGGGGGCATAGGTGGCTCTTGGAATGGATGGCTAGCATAGGATATGGGGGGTAGTTTAGGATCCTAGGGCTAAGGGTGATTGGCACCAACCCAAGGGTTACCAAGGTGGTGGTTATGGGTGGTGGCACCCCTTGAAGTTGGCGCCAAAATGGGTTCTAGAAGGTGGGCTTAGGTGGCGCCAAGTAGGGTTCTAGAAGGAGGGGTAGGTGGGTGGCTAGGATGGGTTATATGAGTAGGTGTAGGGTTAGGATGGGGTGATTTTTGGAGAGAATTTTTGGCGCAAAAACAAGGGTAGTTATAGGTAGTTTTGGCGCCATTTAGTGGTGTCTTTTGGTGGTAGTGGGTAGGCTAGGTGGTGGCGCCAAAAGGAGTAGAGTGGAGCTAGCTTAGGTGAGCTTAGGTAGGGCTTAGTTGATAGAACTAGCTAAGGAGGGTTTTTAGGTGGTGGATTGCCAAGGGAGCTGGAGCCTAGCTAAGCTAAGCTAAGCTAGCTTAGCTAGTAGTGGAGTAGAGGAGGAGGTATTGGAGCTAGGGTTGATGTGGCAAGTCTTTCTTCAATCTTCTTTTGGTTAATGTGCATCTGGTCGAGTTTTTGGGCGATCATTTGAAGACCATCTTTGGGTGACAGGGATAGCTTGGGTGCCTACTTCATGAACACTGACCTGCGGGTTTGGAGTTCTGCAAAATGTGTTCATGGAAGCTTAATTAAATGAGTTTTCACTCATTTCTTCAGAAAGATCATAGGCACTCTCCGCATCCTTATTTAAGAAGTTTCCGCCACACGAGGCGTTGACGAAATGTCGGATTTGATCTTCTAATCCATGATAGAAGATCTGCATGAGTTGCCATAAAGGAATCTTGTGGTGCAGGCAACTTCTTAAGAGATCTTGAAATCTTTCCCAAGAATCATGGAAAGTCTCACCATATTTTTGTTGAAAGATCGTAATAGATCTTCACAAGGAATTAGTACGACCTATGGGAAAGAATTTCTCAAGGAAGGCACTCTTGAGCTGAGGCCAAGTTGTGATGGGTCACCCAATGGTCCTGAACCAACAAGCGGCCTTATCTTTGAGAGATAATGGAAATAGCCGCATCAGCCATAGATCTTCTTGCACATTTCGTGAATGGGTTGTTTGTGCAAGAAGAGTCAGCTCTTCAAGGTGGCTAAACGGGTCTTCCCTAGGAAGGCCATGGAAGTGCTTAATCAGGTTCAGGACTGCTGGCTTGATCTCGAAGTCCCCCTCTGGTATGACCACCCTTGGTCGTTCCTCATAATAAGAAGGATCAAAAAAATCTTTTAGAGGAATAACAGGCTGCTGATGGGGTGGTGGATTTGGCCTTTGATTAGCTTGGTTTTGGATGTTCCTAGTCAATGTTTGTTGATTGGCATTTAATTTAGCAGTCTGCTCAGCCATCATTGTCAAGAGATCAGGCGGGTTAATTTAGCAGTCTGCTCAGCCATCATTGTCAAGAGATCAGGCGGGGGGGCTTGATGCTGTGATTGAGGCAAATCAGCATTAGGGAGCTCCCAGTGCGGGAAGTCAAATGTAGGGGGTTGTGGGTGGAAGGGTCAAAATTAGGGTTAGTAGTGGGGTTAGAAGTGGAATTAGAGGTGGAAGTGGAAGGGTTAGTGGACCTATTTTGTTGATTTTCAATATTTTTAGAAGAAGACAAAAAAGGTGGTCTTTTTGCGCAGGGGGCAAAATCAAATGGTCCTTCCAAGTGCGGATTTTGAGACCGTCGCCCATGCATAAAATTGAAGAACGGGAGGGGAGGAGAAGAGATGGAGATGAGAGAAGTGTGCATACAAGCAATCAAATTTTAGACCTAACTTAATTGTGACTCCCTAGAAATTAACCTAAGACTTAGTCTACCTAGGAAATAAGTAATCAATAGTGAATACCCATTCTGTCAACAAATCTAGCCAAGTTGCTTAAGGGGAGGTTTGGGCCCAAACGTTCCCCAGGAAAATCCCCAGGTGCTTGTACAAACTCGCGCCTGGTCGTTTGACACGGCCCCTTAGCCTGAACACCAGATATAGATGATAGAATTGGTATTAACTATAGAAAACTTATATAGCAAGCCTAAATTGATGAAACCTTAGGGGTCAAGTTGCTACGGATTTTGATTAGGTCTAGGATACTAAAGTGTACGCGGAATGTGGAGGGCGTTGATTGGGTTATTGCCCTGTTATTTCAATTTTTTTTTGTGTGTGCAGGAATTGGAAAGTGGTTCCAGTTTCAAACAAGTTGTCACACAATTTTTGTATTTCTGTCTTTTAGGATTCAATTTAATTTAATGTATTTTAAGGTTTCTCTTTTTAAATGTTCAAACAAATTTGAAACTTCCATAATCAAAGGAAAACAAGTTGTATTGGTGATGATGTGTTTCCTTTATGTTGTGGGAATAAAAAGAGATAAAGAAACTCTAATTGGATTTGAACCCTAATATAGAAATTTAACTACCAATGAATCCTTTTTAGGCTTTCAGTTTAAGTAGTGGTCCAAACAATGCAACCAACACCACTACTTTATGTAAAATCAAGCAAGGATTCCAGAAAAAAATTTTTTTAGGGTTTTAGGAATTTGTCTGATATTTGTTTTGAATTTTTCTTTGTACTGGTGTCAAAGTCCAGAAATGATACCTGTGGGTATTTTGGACTTTTCAATATTACCATCGACCTCAAAAAATTTTGGTGATTTTATATGATGTATAGAATTTTACATGGATTCCAAAAAGCTAAATTTAACAAAAATTGGATGAGTATAAAAATTATAAAAATTCACGGACAGTAGCAAAACAGGAAGATTAGAGGGTGTGACCTCTCGGTAGTCCATGAATTTTTAAAAATTAAATACAAATCCAATTAGTCTAAAATATTCAACAGATATTCCCAACTTGATTTGGAATCTCTATGTAAAATTTCAAGATTTTAGGAGGCCTGTGGTGTTCGAAATTGATTTTTCAAATCTGGACAGAAGTCTGGATCCAAAAAAGCAGAACACCAATACTTGAAATGGAGTGGTGTTAATGGTGCAAACAAGCAATCAATGAGTTTTAAAATGCACCACTCTACTTAATTAAGTTGTTTAGGGTCCTGAAAGCCAAGTTTAGTGTATTTTGGTAGTCTTTTAGTTTAGGGGTGACAAGAGAGAAGAAATCGACCTAAAATCGTGGGAAGACAAGGAACTTTGAGCTTTCGCTTCCAAATTCCTACTTTCCTTCTGCAAAACCTGCACCACAAGAGAAAAGGAAGAGAAGGGGATGAGATCCACTTCAAGAAAGAGAAAAAATGATTAAGCAAAGTCGTGCCTCCCCGGCAACAGTGCCAAAATGTGATGCGAAAAATCGTGTGATTTGCAATTAGGGTTTTTAAAGTCGTAACACGCGAAATTGGATACACTTTTAAAATTTATATTCCTAGATATTGGGGTATCTAGGGTTGTCCAAGGAGGAAATTTGTTTGCAAAAATAGGTCTCTTGCTCGAAAGTGGAAAGCAACTTTTTTTTGGTCTTTTCAATATATCATTTTTTATGTTTATCAAATCAAGGCAACATGCGAAGCTATTGGGGGAAAAAATTACTACACCTAGTATTCTAATATAAGTGACAAAAATTATCATCTTTCTAAGCTCAACCTAGGTGCATGGAGGCCTAAGTTAATTAGAAAGGAGGAGTGAAACTACACTAAAGAGAAAGCAAGGTAATGCAATAAAAAGAGTGCAACAAGAAATCAAGGCAACTTCTTTTTTTATATTAAAGGAAATTGTCTACAAGTAGATGAATGTTTCTACACAAATTTGCAATAACAAAATAAAGAAAAATCCTTTAGATGATGATGGTGATGAAGAGGATGAAGCCCTTCTTGCTCCAAGACTGGTAGCTCCCAGACTTGAAAAGAAGATCTCCAACTCCTATAGCTCCACCAGAATAGTGTCCTCCAAAGCAAGCCCTAGGGGGGGCGTGCTTAACTCCTCCAAGGTGGATGGATTTCCACCTTCAAAGGCTCCTCCTAAGGTGGCGTGGATCACTTTTGATTCCTCCTCCAAGGGTGGTAGTGTACCACCCTCTAGTCCTCCACATCCTAGGGTAGGCAGGTACCCTAGGTTGCCTCCAATGCCTGGCTTCCTTCCTTGGCTGGCGTGGGCACAAGAGAGAAGAGAAGAGGGGAAGGCACCAAGGGGATAGAATATCCCCTTAATCTTCTTCTTCTTCTTCTTCTTCTTCTTCTTCTTCTTCTCTTGACCTTCTATGTAGGTGGAAATATAGGTAGAAAAGTTGTAGCCAAGGGTGAATTTTTTTGGTGGAATATGATGGGTATTTATAAAGGTTGAGAGGGGGGTAGTAGGCATGGGTTAGGATGTGTTTAGGTGGTGGTTATGGGTAGTTAGAATGATCCTAAGGCTAGGGTTAGTTGGCGCCAACTAAAGGGGTGCCATGGGGTGGTTATGGTGGTGAAAGGGCACCTATATTTGGTGCCAACTATAGGGTTTCTAGAAGGGGTCATAGGTGGATGGTGGAGATGGGTTTAAGGCTTAGGTGTAGGGTATAGATTAATGGGTTTTTGGAGGGAAAGTTGGCTCCAAAAGGGAAGGGTTCTAGAAGGTTATTTTGGAGGGAAAATAGGTGGCTGTTGGTGGTGGTGATGGGGTGAAGGGTTATGATGGTAGTGGTGCCAACTTGGAGTAGGAGTAGGTAGCTAGTTTAGGTGGACTAGTTGGTGGAGCAAGCTAGGGTTGAGTAAAAGGTGGTGGATGGCCAAGGGAGCTGGAGTCTAGCTAAGCTAACCTAAGCTAAGCTAGCTTAGCTAGTAGTGAAGTGGAGGAGTAGGCATGTGGAGCTTAGGGTTTGATGAGAGGAGCTGGATATGATGAGTCTAGAGCTGAATTGGAGCTAACAGCTATTGAAGAGGTCAACATGGGGCTACTCTAGCTGGCTTAGCTTGCTAGTTCTTTGCTAGCTGCTAAGCTAAGCTAAAGTGAGCTGGCTTCTTCTGAATTGAGCTGAGGTGAGCTGGGTCAGGTGCTCCTAGGGAGGATTAAGCTGGTTGAGGCATCTAAGGTAGCTTAGCTCAACTAAGTTGAGCTAAGCTGAGTCCCCGGGAGTGAGACTTGAGCTTCCTAAGCTGGAATGAATTCATCTTCAGCTGGCTGAAGTTGAGTGGAGCTGGATCAAGCTGGTCCTGAGCTAAGGTGAACTCCAGTCAACTCAACTGAGCTAGCTAGAGCTCCCTGTGAATTCATGGGAGATGAGATGAGCTAGACTCAGCTAAGTTGAGTTGGATCTGAGCTGACCTGAGCTAGGGTGAGCTGAGATGAGCTCTTCTGAGCTACCATTCAATTGAGATGAGCTGAATAGAGCAAGGATGAGCTGACCCTAGTCCAAGTGAGCTGGATTCCAGCTATGGTGAGCTGGATCAAGCTGAGTTCCAGCTAGTTTGAGCTTCTCCTTCACCTGTTGCCTTCCTGAGTGCTAGGGTTCTAGGGATCTATTAATCCGTTCATCCCTAACACTCACAAAAATACATTAAAAGGATAATAAAAAATGCAATGCATGCCTAACCTAATTTATGACTAAATGCAACCAAAAAACCCATTTGCGAAGCAAAACCCTAAGAATAGGATTGTTTTAATGCAAAAGAATGATGATAAACTGGCATTTATGAACAATCGAATGGTAGGGTTCCTATGCACGCCAGAAGGACTTTTAATGAGGGTCCACCACCACCATCGCCGCCACCACCCACATAAGGGGGTCATACGGTCAATGTTGAAGTTCCCTTGATGGATGACATCAGGACTACTAAGATGGTGTTAAGAGGGGCATTGATTGGCGAGGTGATGAAAGGTAACCCGACCTAAGGGAAACTTCATCAATTGGTAAACTTATTATCCCTATCGACCGATGGTTGGAAGATTGTTGTTTTATCCCCCTCGCGATTTGTGATTTTTGGTTTAGGGATGATCGATGTTGAACGACTACAATTTAGGTCGAGTGCTTATGATAGCTTGATGGTGATATGGAGACTGGTTTCGCCATTTGATGGATCCTTGCCTGAGCGGCCACCTCAAAGAGCCGACTCTAGGTCTGGCTATTTGGGAATTAGTGGCCTCCCACTACACCTGTGATCCAAGGAGGTGGTTGCTTCCATGATTGCAAGCTTTGCAATGCTGTCAGAAGATGATAAGGTTGGATTGAGGGAAGGTGATGGTTGATGCGTATGCATCTGAGTAGCCTAAAATGTTTATTTATGCATGTTCCTACTATTATAGTTGCATCATACATTATAAATATTGCATTACATGCATCATCTTGCATTTAGGTTAGGTTGTGTAAATTTTACGTTAATTTTCCCTTTTTGTGGTCAGGTAATAGGGAAACTTTTAATTGGGGCCTTGGATCGAAGATCCAACCACATGGATCTGATTAGGGTGATGATTGGAGTTCAACGACTCCAAGATAGCTCTGATCGGACTTCCATAGCATCAGATATAATCCGAGGAAGGTCAGAGATCAAGGGTCAAGATGGTGTCAATTCCCACATCAGATGACAAATTCAACCACACGGATGGATTCGGATCGATGATTGCAGCTTAACGGCATGAAAATCGGCCCAATCTGACATCCGTGGCACCTTCTAGAAGTCATAGAAGACGGACGGCCAAGATGGCGCCACAAGGCACCTTCTCGACTGCCCAAACCGGCCTAGCAAAGGACTAAAGACCCACTACACTCTCACTCTCTCCTCAATGTAAGGTCAAATCTGGGTCGTTGGATCTTGATCCAACGGCCACAAGCACACGTGTCCCGGTTAAGAATTTGACAAAGAAGGCATAGTGCAGTGGTTAACATGTTGTGGGAGCTAAGAGCATGCGTTCGAGTCATGCATAGCGCATCTCCCCTTCTCGTGCAGGTGCAAAATTCAGCCACCCGATCTGATGCCAATGGCCCAAGTCCTCGGTGATGGGAACACCATCATGAGCCCTAACTAGCTCATTTTGACCCAATAAAGAGAATAAAAGCTCCTACATAACCAACTGGAGGTCCTAAGTCACTAAATAACCTTTTTGAGAGAAGAGTAAGAAATAAGGGGTAAAACTAGGATTTTACCATTGTAGTACAACAACGAGTTTTCTTAAGGTCGAAACACAGGTCAAAAGGTCTTAACAAAATAAAAAGTGGGTTGGATCAGACAGAAAATGGTTAATGTGAGTTCTGAGAATTAAATGACTTCTTGTAACCCTAAAACAGACCTACTTGATTAAACAAGTTTCTGGTCAGGATAAAATTCACCTAAATCCTCTAAAAATCATATAAAAATATTCTCTAGGGTTTAGAACTTTTAATTTGGCCATTGGAACCCATTTTGACCTAGAATGGGTCTCAACTCGATATTTTCCCTAAATTGGGTTTTTCCATAAATTACCCTGTCAAACGTGATCAAACACAAAATCCAACTTCACCATTAGATTCCTTAGGTTCAAATTAGGTTTCTAGCAAAAATTGGACCTAAGGGGAACTCTTCTTGACCCACATTGCAAAAAGGTCCAACCTGGTTACATTTCTACCCCTATCTTTTGAAAACCTATACAATCAGTCCCCTAGCTTTCTTATCATGTTCATAGATAGGTCCCTATGCCATTATAGCGGAGGAATCCTAGTCCAGTGAACTTTAGAAGGAGATTCCTCCTTTATTGCTCAGAGAATCCCTCCTAAAATTGGAAGGGAGATTCTCTGAGTAATTTCCTATAGTCCGAACACATCACTGAGCCCTAATTTGTACCCAATCTCTCATGCGAACGCATGAGAGATTGGGGTCTTTCTGAAGCTTCCATCTCCAACCATCGTACATTGCTTGGAAGCATGGCTTCCAAGCACAAATCCTTCCCTAGAGGCCTATTTAAGACGCCCCATGTTCAACCGCATATCCCCAACTTGGAATTGGGTCGGAATCCCCCACATTGTTCTCTCCTCGCCAACAACAACACCTCCGCAAGCTCCGACGGTTCTTCCCTCACTCATTCGTCGCCCAACCAAAATAACAGTGGTTGGGTTGTCTTCCTTTTCATCATCCACGTCGCGCAACACCGGCTGATGTCGCCTCTGCCCTCATCTTCACCACCGCCTCATCTACGGAGATCTTCATCTCCGACGTCGGCCGTACCAGCCTAGATATCTCCCCTGTCCCCTTCATCCTTAGATTAGGTTTGTTAGCTTCCCTCTCTCTTCTACTCCCATTCCCTCTCTTTATTTCTCAAAAACACCCTCGACGCTACTGATCACTGTCACCTCCACCATCGGCGATCCCTCCAGCAAGGTGCTCCCATCGCTCGACACCTCCATCCACCTCGCCAACCACCATACAACCTCCGCAACAACTCACTGATCGTCTCCCACCATTCCATTCACTCCCAAAAGCACCCCCGAACACACCCACTCACACGGGCACAGAGAACCCTAGGCACGCCACCATAGTCATCCCCACGCCACGCCAGCCACTACAGTACACTTGCCGTGCCTCGGCGAATCTCCCAGGATGTTTTGAGATGGCCGCAAGGCCATTCTCATGTTTACAGGTACCCGACCACCGATCACCATGGAAGAAGAGCTTGAAGCTCGCATGCTATGCTCCAGCTGTTGTTGCTCCAAACGAAAGGCCCAAGTGATGCGGACCTGAGGCACAAATGTGCTCAGGTTCCCAATTGGAGCCACAAGCCCTTGCAACTTCGTGAATTAACGAGGACATATGTTGCTGCAGCGTGCGCAAGGGAGGTGGGACATTTAGTCCCAACTCAGAGCTGGACGAGCGGGCGGGTGCGCAAAAAAGGAATTTCTGCCAGAGGCTTATCACCTCCAACTCATGGGGTGAGCTCCCTCTCACCCGACCGACTAGCCTCGTCCGCAACCACGCCCTGCGGACCTGGTCTTGACCAAACCCGACTAACACACCTCACCCACTACCGTATGTCGATGGACTTGGTCCCAGGTACATACTCGACTCGATTACCCGAGAAGTGTGGCTCTGGGAGGGCAGAACCTAAGAGAGAAAGGAGAGGAGAGTTCGCGCAGGTAGGGGTTAGGTTTTGCTCTGCAGGCTAAGAGGAGGAGAAGCAAAGCTGAAGAAGAGGAAGGAGACAACATGGATGTAGAAAGGCTACGGCAGAGAAAGGAAGAGAAGGGAGAAGTTGAAGGAAGAAAAGGTAGCAAAGCAAAAGCCAAAGAAGAAGGCAGCCAGCACAAAGAGAGAGAAAGAAGAAAGCCAAAGAAGGAAGGAAGAAGAAGGAAGGAGAAGGGCCAGAGAAGAAGGAAGGAACCAACGATAGAGAAAGAAAGGAAGGAGAAGCTAGAGAATAAAGAAGAAAGAAGAAGCTGATGAGATGAGAAGGGGAGAGAAAGAAGAAGGAAAAATAAAAAAAAAAGCATTGTAGCACATAACCTTTAAGATGTCTGATTTTGTAATCAGACGTCCATTTTTTCATAAGCTCTCCATTGCTTTATTTACAATTATTTCTTTTCTTCATATACTCATGCTTTATATTTTTAATTAGATTTTGAGTAGTATTGTGTTCGATTTGCATTTATTATTGAGCGTAGTGCATGAATTCCATTTGCTTCCTGTATTTGACCTCGGACTTCAAATTCGAGTAATAAAATTATATTTATTTTGAACTCTTTTTCGACTGTACTATAATGCGATGTTCTTAAATACCAATTCAGCACTCTAAACATTTTGGCGCTGTTACTGGGGAGCAACGTGCAATTCACCACTAGTCTCTGCATTATTTGATTATATTTGAACACTAACTTACCCTATTTGCTTTATTGTAATTTTGTGAGGTACTTCACGAGGCGATCTCCCACGTAAATCTACAACTCCAGGGCAGGTAACTTCTCTATTCTCCCCTAATCAACCTCCTAATCTTGGGAAGACAAAAAAAGAAGCAACCAATTAGGAATCAACTGCCTTCTTTTTCATAGTAATTAGCATTTCAAAGGCAAAGTTTCTTAATTTGCGAAAATTTTCAAATCTCATTGAAGTTGAAGCGATTTTTAGAGACCTTACCCCAAAATTCCTGTGCCTACTAGGGACTACACTTAAATTCTAATCTTCTTGGACTACGCACTTTTTGTTTGAAGTCCAAGGGGAACATTGGTAAAACTCAAAGTAGACCTGGAAATAAATCCAAATTAGGGTTTCTACATTAGGGTTTTAGAGTGCTAGTTCACACTTGCCTGCATAAAAGGAAACAAACCCACCCGCATTTGTCTGCTACCCAAACCCTTGATTGAAAAGATTTAATCAAGAAAAGACCTAATATCAAGCTCTAAACACACTTGAACCTTAAAATCCATTAACCTAATAACCGGGGAGTCAAATCAGGATGATTTCTAGGTCTTGACCTAGAGTCATTCTCCCATATTTAGGGCAGGTCAGGTGAAGTTGGACTACATTGTAGGCCAACCAACATCCAAATTAGGTCACAAGTCAAAATAACTGCTAATTCAAGTGAAATCAAAGGCACAAATTAGGCTATAAAACGGGTAGACTTAAGACGTCAAGTTATCCATTCTTGTCTACCTGGACCCTTAGTGACAAGAGAGGTCGAGTGGGGGAAACCCTATAACCCGTAGGGGTGCTCTACCATGTAGGGGTCTTCGCGGGACTCTCCCTCTCTGACTGCCCAGGTAATTCTCAGGGGGATGGCTTTTTGACTAAGGGGTATCATCTGCCCTGAACCTCTATAGTCATCCAAAAATCTTTGGGTGCCTTGATTGGGTCAACATCATATCCAATCCCCCATCCCTTCTATTTAGAGCACACACATAGATTTCTTTGGGAGTCTCTTTCAGATCAAATCACTTCATTCTAAGACTTGAATTCTGATTGTACATCTTGATTCCACCATCTGATTCAAATATGCAGCCTGGGTACTTAGGTAAACCATTCAAGAAACCTAAATCGCAAAGATCCATGAGAGATAGGATGATTGAGGATGCCCTTGAATTTTATGAAATTGAGTACAAAACCTCAAAACCCGTAGATGACATTCAGGTTAGTGTACCAACAGCAACAACCTTCATCATAAACTGTGCCTGATTGTTATTAACAGAAGCAACAAAGGGATCAACCCGAGACATTCTCATAACAAGATACATTGAGATAGAAAAATTGCATAACTTTGAATATCTCCAATGTATAACAAATTCTATACTTTCGGAAAAACACCAAGATGATCTTGGAAAATGGGAAGAGATGATGAAATTGTTGAAACAAATTATCGATCAAAAATGCCTGTACTTGCCCCAAACAGTTAATGAAACATCTTGGAATAATGTTGAGGATCAATCTGAATTCCTAAATCCCGAGCATGAGACGCAAGGTTGTTGTGGATTCCCAATCCAGACGGAACATAACATGCCTGATCTTGAATTAGATTGGGAAGTCCCAGTTGTAGGAGAACACGATTTTGAGCCAGCCCTAGAAAACCAAAATCCTGGTTCACCAAGCATAGAATTCCGAGACTCCTGTAATGATGAGATTAAAATAGAACCTCTCGTGGGTGTAAATCCTGCCCCTTATTCTGATAAGGTGACCCTCGAAAGCAATTCTGACCTAGATTCTAGTAATTCAACCCACATCCTCAGCCTAGAATCTGGATCTGAATCTTATTGGGAAGATTCCAAGGCCCCGTATGACGAAGATCAAAGTTTAAATGAAGATTATGATTCTAGGCCATTGTTTGATGAATGTCCCTCTCCAACATCCTCAGAGATACAGATTGATTTTGTGGAAGTCGCGCCAATCTACGATATAGAAATAGAGGAGTTGGAAGAGTAGGGTTTTGATTGGATCTTCCTTACAAGCATAGAACTCGAGCCCAAACCCTATAAGGACACCTTTTTAAGCTCAGAATCTACAAATAGGTTAGACCCAAGTCAGGTTGCTAAATCTACATCTTGTGATTTATTCTGTGGTGGAACCTCTGATCTCCAATCGAGGTTCTCTGACGATTTTGATTCTTACCATGATTTCGGAGAACCTTTGTTTCCTGGCAACTATGAACCAATCTATGACTTCAGCACACATGAGTCTTTCTTCGACTCTGACCCTGAGGTCCCTAATCCCGAGATCACTAATTTAAATTCAGGTTCCAGTGAGATGGAATTATTTCTTTTCGATCCTCAGGAATCAAAATCTGAGAGTGTCGAGAGTGACTACAGCCCAGAATTTGAATCTTTTCTTGACCCAGATTTTGTTCATCCTATAAACACTCTTCAGGCATTCACTTTTGAATTTGATGGCTACTATGAGGACTCTCTAAATGAACCCATCTTTAATTTCCTTTTAGAGGAGCCCTCATACACAATTCTTATTGAAACCACCTCCTCCACATATACAGAACCCATCCAAACCCATTTTCAACTCCAACCTGCAACCGGACTCAATTTCTATTCTGATTCCCCTCTTACTGAGCCGATTCCAGATGATTCACCTCCACATCATTTTCGGGTTTCAGACATTGATCAGACTACCAATCATGCTCCATCATTCTCTGATCACTCTTGTAGGGTTTCCGCATCATCCATTGATTATTTTAAGGATCCCTACTCTAATCAGGTTGATTCTACTCAGCCAAACATTGGATTCATACTTCTGCATCATTCCAAGCTCCATAGTATACGGTGGGTTCCACACTTCTTGATTTACATTTATCAACCCACCAGAATGATTGGGTTTGGGCTGCATCATCAGCCTGTTGATCTGAACAAGCACCTGGTTGGACCAACCAGGCTTTTGATCAAGGTGCTTGTTCTACAAAACTCAGCTGATTTGACCACTCCCTCTCCATACCATTTCTCGCTCGGCTGAAGGCATTGAATTTAGCACTTAACGGGAGGCAACCCATCATTCCAAAAACCTGAGATCCTTCTAATTACCCTTTTGTACTTCACATCCATTGCACCCTAAGTTCGATCTTAGAACAGTTGATACCACCTCTGGTACACGTGCCAGAGTTTGAAATTGTCCGCAACAGTCATTCCCAACTCGTTCGCCCACCCGATAAAGCCTGTTCTAAGATTCTTGAACCCAAACCTATTTCACACCCTCCGTTTACAATGAGGACATTGCAAAACTTAGGCATGGGGGCATGGTAAAATGCATACATACAAAAATCAAAATTTAGAAGGATTCTCACAAAAAAATCATGTATTCGAAAAATACCAAAAAAATAGAAAGTTGTGAAAAAGAACAAAAAAAATGGAGGAGAAAAGAAAATTTTGAGGCCATACAAATCTTGAGGAGAAAAAGGGGAAAAGTGAAAAATGTCAAAAAAAGGAGCACAAGTTGAAAAGAAAAGAAAAGAGATAGTCATTAGTAAGAAATTAAGGGATTAATTGAGTTCTAGACCACACCAAGAAAATGAAAATGAAAGGAAAAAAGTGCTAATGAAACACAAAAGAGATCAGTAGGAACACTATTCTTAGGCCTCTTGGGTTATACTCCTAGGCTTAAAAATTCAAGTATCCCCTAAGACCTGGATAGTCCTCAAGAGGTTAGGGAAAATGCGAAGATTAAGTATTGAGTCTAAGGCTTAGGGAGTATTCGACCTCGTTAATTGGCCTTTGGTTTGCGAGACTCGGTAACCTAAGCACCCCAATCCACACACAGTCTAGTTCAGTGCGCATAAGTATCAAAATCACGCAAATGCGTTTAAATTGTTCTGAAAAAGTCACCTAGATTAGGAGTGGCCGATTAACACAGTTGATTTGGATGAGTTCCCGGTGTGGAGAGGTGGGAAATTCCCCTCGAAGATGCGCAATAACATATCGTCTCCTTGGTGCTTGTCTCCCAGGATATTTACATATCCTACTAAGGGCATGTAAGCACCCTGTGCTGGTTCAAATGCCATGGGCGGCATTATCACGAAATGTCGATTGCTAGGGTCTGGATTTAGCTATAGAACGCCATGGGCAGGATTATCTTGAAATCTCAAAAGCCAGGGTTTTGGGGGTTGCCATAGGCAGTGCTATCATGAAGCATCGATAAGGGACCCTTTGAGGATTGATGATGGGGATAAGGAATCCGATACAGACCATGTTGAGAAGCCAATCCGAAGCTAGAAAAAGAAAGAAAAGAGAGAGAAAACTCTCCAAACAAAGAAAATCCCTCTATCTCTCTCTTACAAAAATGCACTGCAAACTGAACCGAGGCTAAAATATGTTACATGCATGGGTGCTTTAACCACGGAGTCCAACAAACCTCAGGATAGTTCTTGTGGGCCTTAAAAACCTTCGCAGCAGACTGAGGCTAGAGCTGGTCAGGTCCAGATCTTAGTTGGTACTTGAGTACCTCTAGGCCTACCATTGCCATTCTAACCTAATCAATAGAAAAAAAAGCACACATCACAATTTTGAACATCAAAGGAATTAATGGTCTAGAATCAAAGTTGAAACCTTAAAATTTTGCTAAGGGAATAGCAAAAGCTACGCGTGGGGGTACGATGGGAACACCATCATGAGCTCTAACTAGCCCATTTTGACCCAATAAAGAGAATAAAAGCTCCTACATAACCAACTAGAGGTCCTAAGTCACTAAATAACCTTTTTGAGAGAAGAGCAAGAAACAAGGGGTAAAACTATAATTTTACCATTGTAGTACAACAACAGGTTTTCTCAAGGTTGAAACATAGGTCAAAATGTCTTAACAAGATAAAAAGTGGGTTGGATCAGACAGAAAGGGGTTTGTGTGAGTTCTGGGAATTAAATGACTTCTTGTAACCCTAAAACAAACCCACTTGATTAAACAAGGTTTTGGTCAGAATAAAATTCACCTAAATCCTCTAAAAATCATATAAAAATAGTCTTTATGGTTTAGAACTTTCAATTTGGCCATTGGAACCCATTTTGACCTAGAATGGGGTCTCAACTAGATATTTTCCCTAAATTGGGTTTTTACATAAATTACCCAGTCAAACGTGGACAAACCCAAAATCCAACTTCACCATTGGATTCCCTAGGTCCAAATTAGGTTTTTACAAAAATTTGGACCTAAAGGGAACTCATCTTGACCCACATTGCAAATAGGTCCAACCTAATTACACTTCTACCCTAATCTTTCGAAAACCTATACAATCAGCCCCCTAGCTTTCTTATCATCTTCACAGCTAGGTCCCTCCACCATTATAGCGGAGGAATCCTAGTCTGGCAAACTATAGAAGGAGATTCCTCCTTGATTGATCAGAGAATCCCTCCCAAAATTGAAAGGGAGATTCTCTGAGTAATCTCCTAAAGTCTGAACCCATCACTGAGACCTAATTTGTACTCAATCTCTCATGTGAACAGATGAGAGATTTGGGTCTTTTTGAACCTTCCATCTCCGGCCATCATACCTTGCTTGGAAGCTTGGCTTCCAAGCACAAATCCTTCCCCAGAGGCCTATTTAAGATGCCCCAGGTTCAACTGCATCTCCCCAACTTGAAATTGGGCCGGAATCCCCCACATTCTTCTCTCCTCACCGGCAACAACACCACTGCAAGCTCCGGCGGTTCTTCCCTCACTCATTCGTCGCCCAACCACAATACCAATGGTTGGTTTGTCTTCCTTCTCATCATCCGCGACACGCAACACTGACTAACGTTGCCTCTGCCCTCGTCTTTGCCACCGCCTCATCTACGGAGATCTTCATCTCCGGTGTCGGCTGTACCAGCCCAGATGCCTCCCCTATCCCCTTCGTCCTTAGCTTAGGTTTGTTAACTTCCCTCTCTCTTCTACTCCCATTCCCTCTCTTTATTTCTCAAAAACACCCCTCAATGCCATTGATCACCGTCACCTTCTCCACCTTTGGCGATCCCTCCGGCGAGGTTGCCCCGTCACTCCGCACCTCCATCCACCTCGCCAACCACCCTATAACCTCCGCAATGACTCACTGATCGTCTCCCACCATTCTACTCACCCCGTCGACCACCCAAAAGCACCCTTGAACACACCCACTCACACGGCCACAGAGAACCCTAGGCACGCCACCATAGTCATCCCCACGCCACGCTAGCCACTACAGTACACCCGCCGTGCCTCGGCGAATCTCCCTAGATGTTTTGACATGTGTTGAACGTACGAATTGCTACGCTAACGTGTTTGGTTTTGGAAAACCTATCGTTGTAGTTTGAAAGCGAAGAACTCGTGTTCAATAAATAAATTTATACCGAAATGAAGATTCCGGGTCGAACACAGGGAGGTGGATGCTTGATTTAAAAAACTACGCGTTTGTTTTTATTTGTCACAATGTAATTCAATTTAAAACTATCTAATTATTTACAATAAATAGAAGAGAGAGAGAGAGTAAGAGAGAGAGAATATTACAAACAGAAATCAAAACGAGATGTAGAATAAACAGGGAATTCATCATTAAGGAGATTGTTTGTTTCACTATTACAACTAGAAAGTAGAAAAAAATTACACTAGAAAGTGATAAATTTACTCTAGAAAGCATTAAAAGAATGGAGGGAGAAATGTCCTCCTCGACAATCGCTTGGAGGACGAGCAAAATTACTCTGGAAAGCAGTAAATCTATAGTAGAAAGTAGTAAAAAGAATAGAGAGAGAGATATCCTCCTCGACGGTCACTTGGAGGACGAGCCGGATGGGACGATGCCTGGACGAAGGAGGACGAAGAAGGACGAAGGAGGATGAAGCAGAAGAACGGGAACGGGGTAGCACGTCGTCGTCGTCGCGGGATCCACTTCCGAAGGGGGACGAAAATTTGGACTTTATCTCGCGAGAAGCATCCCGGGTGTGGGACAAGCTTCTCTTGAGCTTTGGAGAGGTAGAGAAGAGAAGGAAGGGATGAGAATTTCATGTGGAGGGGTCTCCTTTTATAGTTACAAGGAGTGGGGGAAAATTAGTCATTACATCTTTAAAACATTAAATAAGGGGTCTTTAGTGACGGATAAACCGTCGCTAAAGCCCCAACGTGGGCGTATTGGGCGCTCCCCACACGTGCCTCCTCAGTTGCTCTCTCTCTCAACGTATCTGCACATTCAACAAATCTTAGCCGTCCGATCGCAATATCGAACGGCTTAAGATGCGCCTGACCCGCTCGCTGCGCGCCCACCCCAGCACGTACGATGCCGCATGAGGTGCGGGCGTGCAATAGCGCGTCATCGTTATTGAGCTCGAACGGCCATTCGATTAAGATCCGACGCACGCCCGCGCCTGCTCGCCCTCGCCCTTCGCCTCCTCGCTGGGCTCAAACCTGCGTCCGCTGCTCGCGATAGCGCCCTCGCCCACTGCGCTGCACAGAGTGGATTGTTGAGTGAGCGATTTAAGGTGAAGTCGTTCACAGCCGTTGGATCGAGCAGAGAGGGGGCAGATGTAGAGGCTTCAGTGGTTGCGTGCGGGTGTTTGGGCGATTAAGATGGTGCCACGTGGCGCCATCTTGGCCATCAATCTTCTGGATGTTGTAGATGGTGCCATGGGTGTCGGATTAACACAATTTTTGCATCATTAGGCTACGATCGTTGATCCGAATTCATCCGTGTGATCGGATTTGCCATTTAAGGTGCAGGTTTACACCATCCTGGCCCTTGATCTTTTAGGGTTCCCCGGTCACTATCTGATGCTACAGATGCCTGATTAGGGCGATCTTGGAGTCGTTGAACTCTAATCGTCGCCCTGATCACATCTGTACGGTTGGATCTTCGATCCGAGAATCGGATAAAAAGTTTGCCCTGTCCAAGCACATAAAAGGAGACAATTAACCTCCATTTTATTCAAACTACTCTAAATGCAAGATGATGCATGTTATGCAATATTTATATCATGAAATGCAATCCTATGCTTAAGAACATGTATAAATAGACATCTTAAGTAGTGTAAATGTGTTTACATCATACCCCTATGCCTATCTTTTGCTAGTCCGTAGCAAACACTATATGCTATTTATAAAAGAATTAGGTTGGATTATTTGGGCATGAGTTATTTTCAATCATTAAAAAAATTGTCTACTTAGGATCTAAACTTTCAAAGACACAGCAGTGCCTGAGTATCTGCCAAAATACAGACCGCCTCAAACCCTCACCTTATTCAAAGAAAAATTTCTTTTTCTCTTTTTACTCTTTTCTATTTTTTTGGATTTTCAAATTTTAGGGTTTAAGAGTGGCTTTCTATGGCCATTCAACTCACCCAAGATTTGATGAGAACCCCAAGTTTTAAGCATCTTATTGTGAATGTGATAGACTCATTGACCGGCAATTAAAACGGACTTCGGATTTCTACGCCTCTAGGTGACCTCAAAAAAAAATTCTACCTAAAGGTGTATCTTTACAACCGGTAGCTTTCTCCCTACTTTTATTATTTTTACGGGGTCAACACAACGGTGAATCCAGTGTATATCTCCCCAATTTATTCTACTTCTCCACTTCTTCCTAATTGTTTTGGAAATTTTTAGTGCATTTATTGAGCTGGGTTATGGACAACCGGTCGATGAGTTATTACCAGCAACAACTTGCCAGCCATACTCGTGCGGGAAGTGTGGTTTATTTCTTTTTTTTCTTTTCTCCTTTTCTTTTTGATTTTTTTTTCTTTTTTTTTTTAAGTAGGTGGCTTCCCAGGTCTAAGATTTACCTAAGGGTAGGAAAAACAGAAAGGTCCAGTGGCTGGGCTCTAGACAACCTACCTATTGGTTGTTACCCACGATAACTTGCCAACCATATCACCCTAGAAGGTTCATTAGCTACCTAATTTCCATTAAAATTGCCGAACAACGAGTCAGTGACAAGATAGTGTGTAGATGCTAGAAACTCAAAATTCCCTCAAATCAGAGGGCGGGTTCATAAGTCGTGTACTTATCACCCAAACTTATTTACTCCAATTAAAATACAATTCAGGTTGGTGAGAACTCGAAAAACAAATCCACATTTTAGTGGATACACAGGCTGATTAAGTCCAAAGACCTGAAGGGTCTGTGTTCAAATCATAATGTAGTATTTCCTAAGATTGAAAATTTTCTTAAACCCAAGTTCTCTTTCCTAATTCAATTTTAAAAAAAAAAAATAAAAGAAAATAAAACAAATCTACGGAGCTGACGAATGAATTCAGAGATCAATATCCACCCCCCCATGCCTATCTAATGCAATGTCCTCATTGTATTAAAAAGACATAAAATAGAGTGGAAAAGTGTAGAAAGCACCTGAATTGCGTGAATGTTAGGTCCGCTCCGAGATGAAAACTAAAAAGAACTGTATATGTGCTGAGTTTAGTACCTTCAGCTAGGCACACTATACAAAGAAAAGAAATGAAGAATTCATAAGTACAGGTCAGAATCAGAATAAACAGAAGAATCCTCCGACCTGTCAGTAGAGGTCCACAGATGTGGACCAGATTGTGGTGCAGACCCATACCCCATAATCGAGAATATCTTAGGCTCTGGATAAAAATTATCCAAAACCTAAAATTAGAATGCAAGCGGGGTCGAGCCTGCAATTTATGAGGATGCAACCCAAGACCAAAAAGTTGGGTTACAGAGAAATTAAACTCAAAAGGATAATCATTGAATGTGTGCTTGGGTTGGACATCCTCAGAACAGATGTTGTAAGGGTCCTGGTTTGATGGTTTCAGCTTAATAGGCACCCATCGACTCATTCTTGTACTTCCACCAGAACTAGCTTCCCAAATCAGAACTTCCCAACTCCTATCCTCCTCAATCAGAATGTTAAATTCCGAGACCTCTTGCATGTTAATCACCCCATTTGAAATCTCCAAGTCTAAATGATGTGGCAGAATCAGAATTGACTTGGGTCTAATTATCTCAGAAACAGAATTATCGGTAAGCTCAACAGGGTATAACTGACAATCAGGGCATTGAATTGAATCCTCCAGAAAATGCGATTCTGGATCTGTAATGTGTGTCCTAATAAGATTAGTTTCCTCAGTTATTGGGCTATCAAATGATCTATCAGATTCCTCAGGCCCAATCGTCTCACAGAAATCGTGTTCAAAAAACTCGCGTGAGACTTCGTAACTTGAATCTTCACCATCAAAGAAATTAGGATCCGTATCAATGTATGTCCCAAAATCATTTGTCACTTTCTATTCCAAGGAGACGTACGTTTCCTCTTACCTCGGCTCAAGGATCTCAGGTGAAGAAATCAGATCTTCCTTAATTGGTTGCTTTAATTCAATCTGGTTAGCCTCGTAACACGTGTCCTCCCCAACAGGTGCCTGAGCGAGTTCTGTCATTGGATTTCCTGAAGGGAGTTCATCCTGGGAATCATCCCATGATTGAATCAAAGCAACCACGAATCTCATCCTCAATTTTGCTAATTTCCCAAGTAGAAACTCACCTGGGTTCTTATCCTTAACATCCTGGAACCAATCCAACAAAGACTTGTTCAAATCATCAATCATTTCAATCAGGGGCTCCAATCTCTCAATGCAAGGTATCGACTGAACTTCTAAAGATTGAATGATATTCCTCAAGTTAGCCAAAGCCTTATCTTGAAGCTGATTACTCTAAACCAATTGAATTGGTTCAGGGTTGGGTAGGTTTGGGGTCAATGCAAGGGAATTAATGAATTGAGATTCGTTATACCCTTCCTGAAAATAGGTCATTTCAGATTGTTCAAAAGGTGGTGATGACCTATAGGCAGTGTAATCAGAGGATGGGTAAGGATCAGTGTATCCTTCTTGATTGTAGATCGTATTAGGTTGTGCATAATAGGGTGACAATCTATAATCGATGTGGCTCTGAGAAGGATAAAAATCACAATCAGAGTGTTCAGGGTTAGACCAAAAACACGGAGGTTCGGAATTGTATCCCCAATCTGAGTTATCCCAACTAACTGATGGTTGATTACAGTACGAATTGGAATAATCATCATGTTGAGGATAATTCAAAATAGGAGGGAAAGAGCGGGAATGCGTGTAATATGTGGAAGGATTCATGAGAACTGGGAGGAAGAAAGGCACCCTGCAATACAAACAATCAAACAAGTCCTTAAGTAGGTTAGTCTACAGACCTACAGACTCTCAAAACCCGTCTTGAGATAGAGAAGCGATTTGATCTACTTCTATTTGTTCAATCCAACCAGTTAGAAAGAGGGACTGAGGAGAAGGTTCTTCCTTCGGCTTGCGCCTCCGGTTCCTAGTGTACCCCCAGCCACGATCGTTTGATTCTACTCCCCTAGCTAGACATCAGATTGAACAGTAGAAGCAGGCTAATCGAAAATAATCTCGTTCTGGGCTCTAAAGAGCGAGTCAAATCCTTAAGGCCAACGTCTAATCTGTTTTATTTAGGGCTGGGTTTGAATGTGCTTTGGAATGTGATGGGCCCTTTAAATGGGTTGTGCCCTTAATGATTGATTTATTTTGTGTGTGCGTGCACAACCAATGGTTTTCAAGCAAGATTATTTTTTATGTGGTGAATTTTAAGGTTCAAATCTTGCTTAGTAGCTATTAGGATTCAACTTTAGGTATTTTCAAACAAGTTTCGTTGGCACACTAGGTTTTGCAAGCATTGGTAAAGATGTTTTCCTTTAAAATTTAAAAGAATGTGGAGTGCCTGGTAAATCCCAAAGAGTTGAACCTAAGTGGCAGCTACTTGATGAGTTGATTTTATTTGAAGTGGTGCGGCCCAATCAACTCAAACAATTGGCCTGTTGCACCACTTAATTAGGCACACAAATGATTACCTAATCTGATTTCTACTCAATTATGTGTTTGAATGTGTGTACCGGCTCCAAAAATCGGTTTACCGATTGAGTTTGAAAATTAGATGACGTTGTGTACCTTTGTGAGATTTTTTTTAATTTTTCTTCTTTTTTTAATGTGGGGGTTGGGGTGAGTATGGGTGTCAAACAACAAACTACGCATTTATTTTTATTTGTCACAAAGTAATTAAATTTAAAACTATCTAATTATTTACAATAAATAGAAGAGAGAGAGCGAGAGTAAGAGAGAGAGAGAATATTACAAACAGAAATCAAAACTAGATGTAGAATAAATAGGGAATTCATCATTAAGGAGATTGTCTATTTCACTATTACAACTAGAAAGTAGAAAACAATTTCACTAGAAAGTGATAAATTTACTCTTGAAAGTATTAAAAGAATGGAGGGAGAAATGTCCTCCTCGACGATCGCTTGGAGGACGAGCAAAACTACTCTAGAAAGCAGTAAATCTATACTAGAAAGAAGTAAAAAGAATAGCGAGAGAGATATCCTCCTCGACGGTCACTTGGAGGACGAGCCGGACGGGACGATGCCTGGACGAAGGAGGACAAAGAAGGACGAAGGAGGAAGAAGCAGAAGAACGGGAATGGGGCAGCATGTCGTCGTCGTCACGGGATCCACTTCCGAAGGGGGACAAAAATTTGGACTTTATCTCGCGAGAAGCATCTCGAGTGTGGGACAAGCTTCTCTTGAGCTTTGGAGAGGTAGAGAAGAGAAGGAAGGGATGAGAATTTCATGTTGAGGGGGTCTCCTTTTATAGCTGCAAGGAGTGGGGGCAAATTAGTCGTTACATCTTTAAAACATTAAATAAGGGGTCTTTAGTGATGGATAAAACTGTCACTAAAGCCCCAACGTGGGCGTAGTGGGCGCTCCCCACTCGCGCCTCTTCAGCTGCTCTCTCAACGCATTCGCACGTTCAACAAATCTCAGCAATTGGACGGCTTAAGATGCGCCTGACCCGCTCGCTGCGCGCCCGGCCCAGCACGTATGATGCCGCGTGAGGCGTGGGCGTGCAATGGCGCATCATCGCTATTGAGCTCGGACGGTCGTCCGATCAAGAACCGACGCTCACCCGCACCCTTCGCCTCCTCGCTGCGGCTCGAACCCGTGTCCGCAGCTCGCGATAGCACCCTCGCCCACTGCGCTGCGGAGCGCAGATTGTCGAGCGGGCGATTTAAGGTGCAGCCGTTCACAGCCGTTGGATCGAGATCCAATAGCGGAGAGGGGGCTGATGCGGAGGCTTCAGTGGCTGCATGCGGGCGTTTGGGCGACTGAGATGGTGCCACGTGGCACCATCTTGACCGTCCATCTTATGGATGTTGTAGATGGTGCCACAGGTGTCGGATTGACTCGATTTTTGCGTCAGTAGGCTGCGATCGTCGATCCGAATTCATCCGTGCAGTCGGATTTGTCATTTGAAGTGTAGATTTACACCATCCTAGCCCTTGATCTTATAGGGTTCCTCGATCACTATCTGATGCTACAGATGCCTGATTAGGGCGATCTTGGAGTCGTTGAACTCCAATCGTCGCCCTGATCACATCTGTATGATTGGATCTTCGATCCGAGGCCCTGATAAAAAGTTTGCCCTGTCCAAGCACATAAAAGGAGACAATTAACCTCCATTTTATTCAAACTACTCTAAATGCAAGATGATGCATGTTATGCAATATTTATATCATGAAATGCAATCCTATGCTTAAGAACATGCATAAATAGACATCTTAAGTAGTGTAAATGTGTTTACATCAACATGGCCGCAAGGCTATTCTCATGTTTATAGGTACTCGACCACCGGTCGCCATGGAAGAAGAGCTTGAAGCTCGCATGCTGTGCTCCAACTGCTACTGCTCTAGGCGAATGGCTTAGGTGACGCGGACTTGAGGCACTAACGTGCTCAGGTTCCCAATTGGAGCCACAAGCCCTTGCAGCTTTGCGAATTGAAGAGGACATATACTGCTGCAGCACACGCAAGGGAGGTGGGACATTTAGTCCCACCTCGGAACTGGATGAGCGGGCAGGTGCGCATAAAAGGAATTTCTACTAGAGGCTTATCGCCTCCAGCTCACGGGGTGAGGTCCCTCTCACCCGACCAACTGACCTCGTACACGACCACGCCCCGCAGACCTGGTCTTGACCCGACCCGACTAACACACCTCGCCCACCACCGCACGCCGGTGGGCCTAATCCTGGGTACATACTCGACCTGATTACCTAAGAAGTGTGGCTCTAGGAGAGCAGAACCTAAGAGAGAAAGGAGAGGAGAGTTCGCGTGGGGACGGGGTAGGTTTTTCTCTGCCAGCTAAGAGGAGTAGAAGCAAAGCTGAAGAAGAGGAAGGAGATGACAAGGACACAGAAAGGCTAAGGCAGAGAAAGGAAGAGAAGGGAGAAGTTGAAGGAAGAAAAGGCAGCAAAGCAAAAGCCAAAGAAGAAGGTAGCCAGCAGAGAGAGAAAGGAGAAAGCCAAAGAAGGAAGGAAGAAGAAGAAGGAAGGAGAAGGGCCAGAGAAGAAGGAAGGAACCAACGACAGAGAAAGAAAGGAAGGAGAAGCCAAAGAACAATGAAGAAAGAAGAAGCTGAAGAGAAGAGAAGGGGAGAGAAAGAAGACGAAAAAATAAGAGCAAAGCACTGTAGCACATAACCTTTAAGACGTATAATTTTGTAATCAGATGTCCATTTTTTCATAAGCTCTCCATTACTTTATTTACAATTATTTCTATTCTTCATATATAGTCATGCTTTATATTTTTAATTAGATTTTGAGTAGTATTATGTGTTCAATTTGCATTTATTATTGAGCTTAGTGCGTGAATTCCATTTGCTTCCTGTGTTTGAGCTCAGACATCAAATTCGAGTAATAAAATTATATTTGTTTTGAATGCTTTTTTGGCTATACTACAACGCAATATTCTTAAATACCAATTCAGCGCTTTAAACACTCGGATCAGGTGGACGTGCGATTGAACGCTTGCCACATACGCATGATCAGACGCGCGATGTAAAGGGCAAGCTGGTGCACAATGATGACCCTTCTATCTGGATCCAGCGCCTTGGAATAGGGATACGTCGCACCATAATAGGTGAAGACGAAGCGGTAGAGGCACGATCGTGGCCGTTTGATCTTGATCGGACGACTGAGATCTAATCTCAGCTGCTCAACATCCACCGTCAAAGGGGCTCGAGTGCGTTTAAGCCATCCGATCTTTCGATCGGACGACTGAGAATGCACTGGCAGTGAGCATTGAGGCACGAGGAAGGAGAGGGGGCATGGGCGGGCATGCACTAAGCCCACGTTTGGGGGCTTTAATGACGTTTAAATACATCACTAAAGACCCCTGATTTAATATTTTTAATTAAAATACCTATTTGCCCATTCAAACCTCACCTATAAATAGCCCTACGACCACCACATTTTCTTCATCCCTTCCTTCACCTCTCTCCCTCTCCAATGCTCAAGAGAAGCTTGTCCCACTCCCGAGATGCTATTCTAGAGCTAAATCCAATTTTCTCGCCCCTGTTCCGGAAGTGGATCTCGCGACGACGACGATGTGCTGCCCCGTTCCCACTTCTTCCTGCTTCGTCCTCCTTCTTCCTGCTCCATCCTCCATCTTCCAGGCATCGCTCCATCCGGCTCGTCCTCTAGGCATTTGTCGAGGAGGATAACATCTCTCTCCCTTCTTTTTAATAGCTTTCTAGAATAGAATTTTCTACTTTTTAGTTGTAATCATTTCTTGCTTTATTGTTGTAAAAGCATTCTGATTATATCAAGTAATTGTTCTCTCTCTCTCATTCTCTCTCTTATTATTTATATCAATTCTAGTGTAATTATTTCGTTTTCAAACAAAAATACAAAAAGGTATAAATCACGGATTTTAAATCGACGTAGCCTCCCTGTATTTGACCCGGAATGATTAGAATTTCGGTATAAATTTATTTGTTGATGGATTTCTTTGCAAATTGAACTACAACGACGATTTTTTCCCGAAACCAACTTCGATCGCGTAGTCTTCCGCTTTCAACATTTTGGTGCGGTTGCCGAGCAGACAACGATTTTCAATTTTCCTTTGGCATTTTGCGCATTTTATTATTTTCTAACTTGCTTTCTTTCTTGTCTATTGTTTTGCAGGTACCTTGATAGGGAATCTTCAAGCGGTAGATTGGAGTAAAGTGTAGTTGAATACAACTGTAAGTGCTCCCCATTCTTCCCCCTCCATAGATTCCATTTCACCCCATTAATTCAAACACCAATTAACCTAGGTGTTTGCATAAATACTAGGGTTAGTTTAGTTGCTTGGATTTCCACTAACATTCATCTCACCCGCATATAAAAAATTAACAAAAAGATATTTCTTGTGGGGTAATTCAACATACACACTACATACACCCACATTCAAGGCACTTAACCTAACTGATTTTCTTCTACTCAATCAGATTCTGATCTGTGGAACCGGTACACACAAATCAACATATAAAAGAGCAGAAATCACTCTAGGTTAATCATTTTGTGTGCCTAACTCAGTGGTGCAATCTTGACCAATTGTTTGAGTTGTTTGGGTTGCACCACTTAACCTTAAATCAACTCACCAAGTAGCTTCCCCTTAGGGTTTTCAATTTTGGTCAATACCAAGCACTCCACTTTCCTTTTTGATTTCAAAAGGAAAGAGATCTTCACCCATGCTTGAACACCTAATTTGCCTCGAACTTGATTGAATTAAACCTAATTCCAAACCCTAAAAGCTACTTAAGTAAGATTTGAACCTTAAAACCTACTCATCACAAATAATCTTGCTTGAAAACCCTGGTTGTGCATGCACTCACACATTCTCAATTGATCATTAAGGGCACAACCCATTTTAAGGGCCAACCACATTCCATAAGCACTACAATCCTTGGCCTAAAGAAAATCAAGTAGACGTTGGCCTTAAGGACTGATTCACTCTTCAAGGTCTAGTCTGAGATTGTTTAGGATTAACCTACCTGTACTGATCAATCTGATGTCTAGCCAGGGGAGTAGCATCAAGCGACCATGGCTGAGGGGTACACTAGGAATCGGAGGTGCAAGCCGAAGGAAGAACCTTCTCCCCAATCCCTCCTTTTAACTAGTTGGATTGATTGGATGCAAGTAGAGTAAATCATTTATAATCTTAAGGCAGATTTTCAGAGTCTATAGATCCTTAGGCTACCCCACTTAAGGACAGGCTTGTTTTGTTGTGCTGTAGGGTTCTTATCCCTAGTCCTTCCTACCTTTTCCTAGTTTATGCTGGGAAGGAGGTCATTGAATCCCCGATTGGAAGGACCACTAGTGCATTCTACGAGGCGTAGATTGGATTTTGGCCAAATTGATCCCATGGCCGATCAACAGCCTCCTCTGCCATCAAATCCACAGGAGGTATTTCAAAGGCAGCTGGAACAAATGCAGAGAATGCAAGAATGGTTCTAGAGAATGCAGGGCGCTCAGCACTTGAAGGACTTTTATGATCCTTCAAATTACGGGGAATGTCCCGACATCTAGATTCCCGCCGGAGACATAGAAATCATGCCCTAGGTGTTAAGCCTGATTAAACATCTCCATGGGCTTGGCTCTAAAGACCCATGTCAGCACTTGGAGGACTTTACCACTTTGGTCCAGATCACGAAGGCACGAAATGTGAATGAGGAGCAGATGATCATGAGGCTCTTCCCCCATTCTCTTAGAGATAAAGCTGCTCATTGATATAGGACTATAGGAAGGCCAATTGCAACTTGGAATGATTTGAAATCAACTTTTAGAAGAAATTCTTCCCTATCGGACGTACCAATGCTTTGAGATAGGTGATTACTACCTTCACCCAGCAATAGTTTCATGTTGCCTGGGTGCGATTCTAGGACATATTGCGGAGGTTTCCACACCATGAGGTGCCAAAATGGCAGCTCGTGCAGATCTTCTACCACGGGTTGACTAAGCAACTCAGAAATCACGTGGACACTTCTTACGGAGGCAATTTCCTCAACAAAGATGCAGATAGTGCACACGATTTGTTTGAGGAGATGAGTGAGAATTCGATCAATCATGCCTCCATGGATACTTTTAACCGATCCCAACAACCCAGATCGAATGTTAATGAAGTCCACGACTCTCATTCATTTGATATGGAATTGATTTGCAATAAAATAGATAAGGTGGACTTGGTTACTAAAAGGATGGAGGAGTGGATGGCTGGAAATTCAATGAACAATTCTTGATCCACTCAATCCCAGAATTCGGGATTCCATTCGTCGCGAGCTCCTTCTGGATGGGAGTTCGTGAATCAACTTGATGCGACTCAACCTGTGAGTCAGCATTATTCGGAACCCCACAGGTTCCAAACTGGGGCATTTGATCCTAGTTTCTCTGATCCCTCCCTTTCTTTCTCTCCATCCTCACCTTATGAGGATGTCTATGCTATATAGGAGAATGTTAGGTCCAATGCTTATAATCCAGGCTAGAGGAACCACCCTAACTCTCTTGGGAAAACCCAGGGTAGCAGACCCAATTCCAACTTAGCAATTATGCTCCACAAAGACCAATGGGTCAGGGTCATGTTTACACTTAGCTGCCTCCAAATCAGGTCAATCAGCCATCTTGGAATGCCTGTCAACCTGTAGGGTAGGCTAATTTGAACTGATAGATGGTAGAAATGTAAGGATCTATGCTCTAGCTCATGAAGCAAATGAAAACCTCGCTAGACAACTTACAAAATGGGTTCATTGCTAATTCTCGTCAACTTGGATCTCTGCCATCTCAACCCACCCAACCCACGTAATATCCAGAATCCGGGCAATCATGTCCAAGGGTACGGGAATCAGAGGGACCCGCACGCACATGCTCAAGTGGTTGAGTAGGGTCCTTCCTCTCCTGCTTCTTCCTCAAATCAAAGGTTTTTGGCTAATGATGCCCCTCCAATCTTTTCTACCCCTCCCCAAGACTCAAACCCGTATGCATCTGCTAATTTAGTTATTTTGAGGAGTGGAAAACAAACTCAGGATCCACAACTGTACTATTCTAATATACCAAATCCTGGAAAGTTTGAGGAGAGAAAGGAGAGCTCCAAAGAAGAAATCAAGGCTCAGGAACCTAATTTCGAAGATCTGACTCATGTTCCTTTTCTTGAGGCCTTGATTAAACCTAGAAAGAAGAAGCCTATTGATAGTAATGAGGAGCTCTTGAATATATTCAAGAATGTTGGGATCAATATCCCACTCCTCGATGCTATCAAACACATATCGGCTTACGCTAAATTTTTAAAGGATTTATGCACACAGAAGCATAAGTCGAGAGAATCTATTCCGAAGAAGGTGGTACTCTCCGAGCAGGTTAGGTGCTCCTTTGATTTCTTGTGTCATCGGAGATTACACTTTTGATAGAGCACTTTTGGATCTAGGTGCATCTATTAACCTAATTCCGACTTCTTTTTACGAGAAATTCAGATTAGGTGAACTTCAGTCGATTTTAGTAATGCTACAGTTAGCGAACCGTTCGGTCATAAATCCACGAGGCATTATTGAAGATGTTATTGTTAAGGTTAAGGATTTCTATTTTCCTGTAGATTTCCTTATCCTTGACATGGATGTACCTGAAAATCTGAGGAACACACCCATCATTCTGGGGCATCCATTCCTAGCTACCGCAAAGGCCAATATCAACTGTGAAGGCAGTAGCATGGAAATCTCCTTTGGGGATCAGAAATTGAAATTGGATATTTTTAAGGTGATTAACAAATTCGAGGATTGTGGATTTATAGAGGAACTTAAGGAATATAGTTTGAATATTGAAACTTGTATGGTGAATTCTGCAATTGAAAGTTCCTCCTGTTGTGATAGATCTGAACTGCAACCCTTTGTGGCAAACTCTCCATATTCTGAAGAGGTTATTGATTTTATTCACTTTCAACCTCTTCTGCTTGATGAATCTTCATCAGCATCATGCTTACCTTCAATCCAAAACCCGTCCTAGCTTGAATTGAAACCATTGCCTGAGAATTTGAAATATCAATTTTTGGGACCTCAAAAGTTGCTTCCTATGATTATCAGTGCCAGATTAACTAAGGAGCAGGAGATTAAATTGATCAAGGTCCTAAAGGAACACAAGGAGGAAATTGGTTGGACCATTAATGACCTTAGGGGGATTGAGCCATCTTACTGAAATCATAGAATATTTTTGGAAGATGGATCCCGCCCTTGTCGCCAAATGCAAAGGAGATTAAACCCTAATATGAGAGAAGTAGTCAAGAAGGAAATTATCAAGTGGCTTGATGCAGGAATCATTTATCCGATCTCTGGTAGTCCTTAGGTAAGTCCCATGCAAATTGTTCCCAAGAAAGCTGGGATTACAATTGTGACTAACAAGAAAGGAGAATCTGTCACAACTCATTTAGCTTCCTCTTGGAGGGTTTGTACTGATTACAAGAAGCTGAACACAGGCACAAAAAAGGATCATTTCCCTTTGCCTTTTATCGATCAAATCCTTGAAAGACTAGCCGAGCAAAAGTACTTCTATTTCCTTGACGATTACTTAGGATACAAACAAGTCCCTATACATCTCGAGGATTAGGAAAAAATGACTTTCACCTGTCCCTATGGAACCTTTGCTTTCTATAGGATGCCATTCGACTTGTGCAATGCACCTACGACTTTTCAAAGGTGTATGCTAGCCATATTCTCATACATGGTGGGAGAGTTTATGGAAGTCATTATGGACGATTTCTCTATTTTTGGCGAATCGTTTGATTCTTGTTTGGCGAATCTTGAAATGATTCTTAAAAGATGCATCAAAACAAGACTGGTCCTTAGCTGGGAAAAGAGTCATTCATGACACAAGAAGGCATTGTCTTGTGTCAAGTAATCTCTGAATGGGGTATCGAAGTTGACAAAGCTAAGGTTGATGCTATCTCTAATCTTCCTCCTCCCACATCTATCAAACAAATTCGATCATTTCTTGGTCATGTGGGATTCAATAAAAGTTTCATCAAGGACTTTCTAAGGTTGCTTGCCCTCTAAGCAACCTTCTCGCCAAAGATACGCCATTTGATTTCAACGAATCATACTGTAAGGCATTTGATTTTCTTAAAATGGTAGTCACTTGTGCTTTGGTGTTGCAACCACCGGCTTGGATAGCCCCATTTGATATCATGATCGACGCTTCTGATTACGTGGTCCGGGCAGTTTTGGGTTAGAAGATTGACAGGAAGCCCTTTGTCATCTACTATGCTAGTAAAACTCTGGATGAGGCCCAGAGGAATTACATTGTTACTGAGAAGGAATTACTAGTTGTAGTATTTACCTTGGAGAAATTCGAGGCTTATCTCTTGGGGTCTCATGTCATAATTTATACCAACCACTCGACCTTGAGACATCTCTTGGCCAAAAAGGATGCCAAACCCCGGCTTATTCGATGGATACTTCTGCTTCATGAATTTGATCTTGAAATCAAGGATAAATCCGGGGAACAGAATGTGTTAGCAGATCATCTTTTGAGACTTCTGAGTGATTCTTCTCGTCCGGATATCCCGATTGTTGATACTTTTCCAGATGAGACTATCCTTATAATTTTAGGTGTCCAAACTCCGTGGTTTACGGACATCGTAAACTATTTGGTCGTTGATCAAATCCCACAGGATTGGACCAAGCAACAACGAGATAGGCTCAAATCTGAGGCCAAATATTACTTCTAGGAGGACCCTAAACTGTATCGCATTGGCTTTGATCAGATTATTCACCGATGTGTTCCGGAGATTGAATTCAAAAGCATACTCGACTTCTGCCAAGCATCTGCTTGTGGTGGACATTTCTCCGGGGAAAAAATGGCTGCAAAAATTTTGCAATCTGGATTCTTTTGGAGCCTTTATTCAAGGATGCCCAAGAATTCTTGAGATCATGTTCCCGATGCCAGGTGATATAGACACATCTATTTAGGTTAAAATGCCTATTCATGCATACTCCTAGGCTTAGATTTGCATTTGATGTTATAGATATTGCATAACATGCATCATTGTGCATTTAGAGTAGTTGTATATATTTTAGGTTAATTAGGTCCTTCTTATGGTCAGGAGAGAAGAAGACTCATTTTAGGGCCTCGGATGGATGATCAAACCATACCGATCTGATTAAGACAACGATCGAAGTCTAACGCCTCTGATCGTCTAGATTGGAGAACCGTAGCTTCGTACGAAGTCGGAGACAGATCAATGGCCAGGGGGAAATGCGACATCCATACAAGTTTCGGATGGAAAATCCGACTATACGAATGGATCCGGAGCGACAATCGCAGTCCAGCAACACGAGAACCATCTCAATCTAAGTACCATGGCACCCTCTACAAAAGAAAGAAGAATGGATGGCTCAGATGGCGCCACGTACTAGGCAGTCCAACATCGGCTAGCAGTAGCGCACGCACACAGCCGTAGCCACGTGCAACGCACTGCGCACAGCCACTGTTGTAGCGGCACACCGTGAATAGTGTAGCTGTACGCAAGGTGGCGCATTCCAGTGCGCACATGCGCAAGGCATGGGGAGCATGGGCGCATGTTGCACGTGCCAGCAAAGTGGATCTTCAGCGATGCGTGCCTTTAGTGACGCTTGCAGCTGTCATTAATGGTCTACACGTGCCAGCAAGAGGATTTGAGGGGTGGATCTTCAGAGACAGCTGCAGCGACGTTTATGGACGTCAGTAATGACCTAGATGTGAATTTGTTCTTCCTCCTCTATAAAAGGACCTACCCACCACCATTCCAAACCATCTCTTCCTTTCTTCCTCTCACCACCTCCAACGCTCTAGAGAGAGCTTGTCCCAAGCCCGGGATGCTCCTCTAAAGTAAAAAATGAAAGAGTTTTCCCTCCCCTCATCCCCATTCCTGGAGCATCCCATGGTCATCCTCTAACCACCCTTTGGGAAGAAGATTCTTGCCTCAATGCCGCCCTACCCCATCCTCCATCCTCCAGCTCTGTCCTCCTTCGTTTTGCTCCTCACCACCTTCCTCCAGTTGACTTCAGAGTGAGTCATCCTCTGAGCAACCATCAAGGGGGATTTCTCTCACCTCTTTCTATCCTTTTCACTTTTGTAGTGTAGTTTTCCTACTTTCATAATTGTAGAAAACATTCATCAAATAAATAGATTATTGTTTCTCTCTCTCTCTTTCTCTCTCTTTTATATTTGCAAGTAGATTAGCTAGAATTCGTCAATACGATCTCTTACTTCCTAAAAAATTCCAAAAAAATTAGAAAAGATAAAAATGACCAAAAACAAATAAAAGAGAAACATGGATTTCATAAAACTAAACATTCGCCTCCCTGTGTTCGACCTGGGACTCACTTTTTGAGTTTCAGTATAAATTTTATTTAACCACGTGTTTTGCAACTACGACGACGGGTTACTTGTAACCTCGATTTCAAACTCGTGAAACACATGCGATCATTTTGGTGCCGTTGATGAGGAGGGAACGGAATTTTGAAATTTACTTTATTGTTTATTGTGCTTTTTTACATTTACATAACACTAACCCCGCTTATCTCTAATCTATTATCTTGCAGGTACCCTAGCATGGAGATCCAAGTGTGGTAGATCAGAGTAAAGTGCAAGTAGAGGCTTTTGTAAGTGTCCCCCACACCACCCGCAACTTAGTTTTCATTCCATAACCTAATAACTTAAACCCAAATCAACTTAGGTGCTTTTTATAAACCCTAGGATAGATTTGGTTATTTGTTTGCCACCTCCACTCACCTCGCCATCCACATAAATAAAAAAAAAAAGTGTTATCTAATTGTGGGATTTTCTGAAATAGACACACCTTAACACCTACAACTCTCGACTTAAGGTGCACCACTCCACTTTGATTCTACCACATAACCGAGATCTAACCTATGGACCTGGTAGACTTCAACTCAAAATATATAAGTGAGTAGAAATCTGATTAAGCTAAGACATTGTGTGCCTTAATCTGTGGTGCAATAGGCCGATTGCTTGAACTGTTTAGGCCACACCACTCAAAATAAAAGCGATTCATCAAGTAGCTTGCCACTTAGGGTTGATTCTTAGGGCTAAACCAAGCACTCCACTTTTTTTCTCTGATTTCTAAAGGAACATATCACCACTCATGTTTTCAAAACTTGGAGTGTTCTACTAAACCTTGATTGAATATACCTAAGAGTAAACCCTAAAATCTACTAAACAAGGTTAAACCCTAAAAGACACAACATCAAATAACCTTGTTTGTAAACCCTGGTTGTGTACGCACACACATTTTAATTGATCATTAAGGGCACAACCCATCTAAAGGCCCATCACATTCCTGAAGCACCATTGTCCCAAGCCTAACTAAAATTGAATAGACGTTGGCCCTAAGGACTGGTTCGCTCGTCAGGATCCAGATTGAGATTGTTCATGATTAACCTGCTTATATTAGTCAATACACTAGGAACCGGAGGCGTAAGCCAAAGGAAGAACCTTCTCCTCAGTCCCTCCATCTAACTGGTTGGATTGCCTGGACATAAGTTGATTAAATCGTCCATAATCTTAGGATGAATTCATTGAGTCTTTAGACCTTTAGGCTACCCAACCTAAGGACAGGCTTGTATTTTTGTATTGCAGGGTGATGGAGTGATTTTCACTTTGAATAATTAATATTAAGATAATAAATCGTTGCAGCACAAAAGGTGGTGGAAAATCTCTCAATCAAAGATTAAACATATATGAATTTAAACCATAATAACGGATGTCGTATCCACAGGGATGAATAGATCAATAAACTCATGATAAATTTACCTCTTGTTTACTTAAAAGTAATTTCATTCATTCATCCTAATCCCAAAGAAAGAACACTAATAGATGAATCAAATGACCAATCTCTAATTTCTGAAAAGAGATGGACCAATCACGCAAATTCTCCTTTACTAGAATACTCCTATAAAATCAATCAACCCCAAATATTCAATGACATCCAATGTAAAGCATAATATCACCATTTAATGTAAAGCTAATAGATGGGGGAAGATAATCATGCAATTTGATAAGTCAATTAATTGGAGCAGACTAAAGGGGCTTGGCTGTAAATTCATTCAATTAATAAAATAATAAATCAAAATCAAGTTTTGGCAATGGCAGCACATGTAATATCTAATTGAAGGGAAAACAGAGCTTTCACTCTCTCTCCTCGCGTGAGAGATGGAGCACCGGCGACGGAGCTGCTATGGGTGAAGGTTGGCCGACACATGGGGATCATGATGATGGTGACAGAACAACAAAAGGTGGCTGGAGGTGGCCGACGGGTGGATAGGGCCTCTGGCCTGTTGGAGGAGAAGGTGATAGCCGTGCGTCTGGCTGCACTCAGGTGTGCGAGCAGGCTAGAAGGGGGAAGCGCCTGCGGGCGCGGGTGGGGCGATGCTAGCGCCTGCAGAGTGGTTGGAGTAGGCTGGAAGGACATGGCACTGTGCGGGTGCGGTGATGGCGATTTGCAGGTGCGCACGGTGGAGGCGCTTTAGGGAGGCGCTGTGCGGGTACGGCCTAGTAGGTGGGCACTGGCGCTAGAGCGGCGCTGGTTGGAAGCGGGCCTACAGGCGCTGGAGGAGGGGAAACGCCTACAGTGGTAGCGTGCTGCAGGCGGGAGCCTGCAGGCTGCTTGGTGCGGGCGTTGGTGGGGCGGTGCGCTCTGCAGTGGAGAGCGCTGGAGGAGGGGGGCATTTGCAGTGGAGGCTGTGGCTGGCGTGGAGGTGATGGCGCTGCAGAGGGGGGAAGTGCTGCGGTGGAGAACTTAGTGCACAATGCACGCGGTGGTTGCATCGTTCCTGGATGATGGTTCCCCGCCTGGGGGAAGAAGATCTCCACAAAGGGGAGAAAGATCCTCCTCTCCTGTGCTCCTCCTCCTCTTAACTCCTCTCTTTCGTGCTACCCATGATTTTTAAAATCCCCTCCTAATTTTAGTCGGCGGCCGTTTGCACTTGTTGAGGGTGGCTAGAGGATGGGGAAAAGATGGCTGGTTGTTTGAGAGGGGAATTTACCCTCCTTTCCTTATTCTTTTCCCCTTATTACTCCTGTAGCATAAAAACATAAAATTATTACATATTAAGTTATAGAATGCTATAAAATAAATGTAAACTTAAATAATGATGCATGCAAACATTCTATAACTTAATTTAGTTATTAGCAAATCTAAAAGGTAAGATTAAAGTTAACTTAGGCGTAATAATGGTCCATTAAAATGGACTCATCAAATACCCCCATACCTAAGATTTGCTAGTCCCTTGCAAAAAAATGAAAAATAATAGAAGTAATCAGAAGATTTCTTCTTTTCTTATTTCAAAACTTTAGAGATCTTGACAAATGTGACGTGATAATAGCCTAAGTAACAGATCCAAGTGAAAAAGCCAATTCGCATTGGAAGTTCATACTTCACCCTTGGTAAATATTGCTGTCGGGATAGGCAACTACTTCCCTCGGGGATAAAGCAGAAGATAATCTGTAATTTTACCCCGACGTTTGGCTTAGGTAGGAGATATCAAGTTGAATGGATTTGTATTTGGTAGCACACACTCATCTGGTGCTACATATAGTCTAGTACTGCAAACTCTAGATCTCTAGACTATTAGACAAGCCAACTCTGAGAGAGGCTACACAACTGTGCTCTCTTGATGTTCCTGGGCACTCCCTCTTTTCTTTCTTTCTGAGATCACAAATCTCGCCAGATTTAGAAATTGTACTCATTATTTGATGGCCTCACATGGCATCCACAGTTCAATTAAAGTCCTAATAACTCTACAACTAAGTTAGAGTCCTCAACCAGTATTCGGGTGATCAGAAATACTAAAAGGTAGGTATGGGTCATATTTGGTGGAATGCGATAAGTGTTCTGTTGCCTCAGAAATAATGTTACATTATAACTTGGACCCTCTTTTTTTTTGTAATATAAATATTTCTTCTTTTTCTTCTTTTCTTTCCTCTTTTTTTTTATAATATAAATCAACATAATACGACATAGACTTTAATTTATGAGGCATTATTCGGGATGATGATGGTCAAGAGGATATTGTGTGGCTTATTTGGTGGAAGTGCCTATTCTCAGCACCGGGATGGAATGGATAGGACAAGCGTATTTCTGACCTTTGATACTATTACCCTCCTTCAGCCGAGGATTCTATGAAGGACGGTCGTAACCATCCACCATATTCATAGCTTTATTAAGACTCCATCTCTGTGTGTCAGCCTTATTTGGTGACTCTCAGGAATTCACACAAAGTATGCACACAGGAACAGAGAGTGAAAACTGCGCCTAACTCTGAAGTATCATCATCTAATTATCCAAAACTTAAGAGTCCTTGCACTAGACTTAGCACACCAGTAATCTCTCTACTTCTCACAAATATGAGGTGGATCTACTAGAAGATAGTATGCCTGATTCCCTATGAACTGCCTAAGGGTTCAGTAGACTATAAATGCTTATTGGTTTTCCTCAAGGATCCATTACCAAGTCTACGTGCACGTGAAATAAATATACTAGATTCTAAACTTAAGAAATAACTCAAGAAGAAAACCACCCATGACAAAGGTATTTTGCTAGGGAAGAACCCATTCAGCTCAAGAAAAGATAATTTTTTTTTTTTGATATGCTAACCGAAATGCATGAATACTTCCTACAATGCAATGCACCCCCCATACCTAAATCCTACAATGTCCACATTGTAAAATTAAAACAGGAGGAGAAAGAAAAGAAATCACCTGATGATGGTGTTATTCAGACCGCTAGGTTCCCTCCCAACAAGCGCTGTGTTGGGAGAAATCGTAGCTCGCATTTTTGATAAAAGTGTCGTAGTATAGTTGCGAAATACGATCCAACAAAGATATTGTTTTGAAAAATAACGAGACTTGAGTCCCGGTCGTTCGTCTCTGGGAGGCATGTTTCTATTTTTGAAATCGATCTTAAAGCCTCTCTACTTAGTATTCTGGTGCGCAATATATAGGCGGTTAAAGAACATGCACTTAAATCATGCAAATAAAATAATCATTCAGCTCATGGTGATTTCAAACACATAAAGAGAGATATATATATAAATGCATTTTTCATTCATTCATTGGGGGAGAGTTATTTGTACAGAAAATCTAGAGGAAAGCTTATATAGGAATGCTTTAAATTAAACCTAGCTACCAAAAAAAGATTGCATACAAGAATCGACGGGGGGATTTCGCATGCATCATTGGGGGAGAAGAGAAACTACTCTACTAAGTAGTAAATGAAAGCAGTAAAACTTATGAAAAGCATGATCTAGAGCTAAAAGAGTAGAGGGCATTCAGGGGTGGTCCCCGATGGACTTGGAGTGGTTGAGAAGAGAATAAGGGGCGGCCAATGTAGCTTAGGCCGACCCTTGGAGAGAGGTAGGGTTGATCCAGCATCCCGGCATGGTGTCCTCCATGGTGGTGGTAGTGAGCTCGTGGAGGTGGAGTGAGTGGCTAAGTGGAGGTGGCGTGAATGGCACCAATGGAGAGTAATTGCCAAGGGAGTGAATGGGTGCCAATGGCCACCCATGGGGTCTTTTTATAGACCCAATGGAAGCTCTCTAGAGAATTATGGAATTCTCTAGAGAGGCCTATGGTGGGAGCTCGTGGGAGAGTGAGAGAGAGAGGGTGGATGGTGGTTTTTAGATCCACCAAATGTGTATCTAAAAATTGAATGGTTCTTGGTTGCTATTTTTGGCAACCAAGGCAACCACACATGGTAGAGAGTTCTAGAGAACTCTAGGCTAGATATTTTCATGTGGATGGTGTGTGTGGGTGTGTGTGGGTCAAAACTTAGGTGGCTAGGTTGATTAGGTTGGGTTCTAGTGGGTTTAGGTCAAGGTAGGTCTCAAATTAGGGTTATAAACCCTAATTCACTAAGGTAAAGTGCAATTAAACTTAATACAAGTTTAATTGGGTGTATGAAACTTAATTGAGAGTAAAACAACTCAATTAAGTCAGGTCTAGGTCAATTGGACTCTCACTGAGTCCAATTGGACAGTATGTGCTGAGATCAGGGCTCAATTGGACTCAATGAGTCCAATTGAATAGGCTGATGGAATTGACTAAGATCCAAGTCAATTAGGTTTAGTGAGGACCTAATTAGGTCCTTAGGGAGGTCTAGAGGTGATGTACTAGGGTTAGGGCACCTTAATTTAGGTTCCTATGGGGTTGGAATTGGGTTTAGGGTCTTAGAGATCTAAGATCAAGGCTTAAATCTCAAAACAGGAATTGGAGAGCAGTATCAGATGTCTAATTATAGAATCAGACGTCTTATACTCAAAAATCAGAAGTCCAGACTTGTTGTCTGGACGTCCAATCAGAGTCAGGAAGGATTTCGGGTTCTGTTTTGGGTATTCTGTAGAAATTGGACGTCTGACAAAGTGTCTGGACGTCCAATAACACTACAGAAGTGGGTTTGAAGTGTGCGGGAGTTGGCTAAGGGTCTTGGACGTCTTAAAACTTATCTGGACATCCAGAGAAGGGTTGGAACTAGGGTTTTAGGGCTTCCTAGGGTGTTGTGACCTAATCTAAGGGTGGCTAAGGTTTGGGGAAGTCTCTAGGCTATCCTAGGGCTAGGATGGACCTAAGCTCTTCACATTTTACTGCTTTATTTCTACTTAATAGAATAGAAAACCTTTAACCCCCTTACATTATTATTCTTACATCTAAACTAGGCCTTCTGCTCCAGCTCTACCACAACTCCCTTTATTTCAGATCCAGCTCCAGATCTGCTTATTGCCTGCAATCGACATAATACACTTAATCAGCACATTATAACATTATTTTATGCATAGCAAAAGGAAAGCAGTAAAGATGCAGATAATGCATATGCATGCATGAATAACCCTAACTTATGCTAAGTCTTAGCTTAATTTAGGTCAATTAAGACCTATGATTGCTGCGCAATCACGCTGCATTTTCTATCAGCAGCCAGACTTAGAAGGAACCTATAAGTCTGGTTCCAAACAGACAAGGTTAGGCCCTAAGAATATGCGTAACAGTGCGGGCCTAGAAAATAGGTAGCCACAGATGTTGACAAGCTGATGATGCAACGTAATACCAAATGCTCGCCAAAAGATATGAAAGCGAATATCCTCATTGGCTACCTTAGGAGGTTTAGGAATAATAAACGGAATATGAAAAAGGGACCTCCCGAAACAGAATAAGTGGAGGATAACAAGGATCTTCCAGAGCAGGACAGGTTTTAAAAGATATACACATTATTAGTTCAAACCCTTGAATTGTGAGAGTAAAAGTACAAGCATCAATCCACACTCGCCATTCTACCTGAGGATGTACAGGTCTGATATGTTCTCTAGAAAGAATGTACATGAGTAGATATCTGAACCAAGGATCTGTTAGAGAGTATAAGGGTTGTTGGTAGTGTTGGAAGGTAATGGTTAAGTCCAATGAGGGCTTAGTTGGTGTCAGGTCTAATTCCAACAATGATTCAGATTGTGTGTATTCCCTAACAGTTGGAGACAACTTCTCATTGCCCTTCCTAGCCTTAATGATCAGAGTCATATTTGAATCAAGGGTAGACTCCAAATTACAACTCTTTGATGGCAGGGTCAAAATGTAAGAATCATTATCATTCAGCTCATCCCCGGATTCGTTTGGTTCACTCAAATTTTTGTCGAGGTGTATATGTGATTCATTAGGACTTGAATCCTCAATTATTTCTAAAGGAGGATCAGTCTTAATATTTTGGAGAAAGCCTATATCATTGTTCTCGGAGTATAAATCCTCAATTGACGTGTTTTGTCCCCGAGAGTCTCCCATAGACTTCTCATTATTTTTTTTGTCCTCCTTTAATATCAACTCCTACTTTGATGGAGGATGACTCTCAAAAGAAAAGAGGAATCTGGATTTTATCTTATTATTTCTATCCTATGGAGGTAAATCCTCAAATAATAAATAATTCCCCTGTGATTCACTCCAGATTTTCAGTCCAGGTTCCTCTATTAGGGCATCCCCATCCTCTGAAATAGACTCTTCATATCCCTGAGATCAAAATTGATCATCCTCTATTCCCTTAGGGTCACCTACACCTTCATTGGGTGCATTTAAATCCTCAGGATGCTGAATGGTAGGTGTTGATTCCCTAAGTGGAGGGTCAGGAGTACGCTCACTAAGGGTAGAGTGGGATTCCACCAAATAATCAATAGGGGAAGTGATAGGAACAATATAACCTTGACCTGGGTTGGTAGGGGTAAGGAGAATACTATCTTTGGGGTCAAGGTCCTCAAGAGGTACCATCTTCCCTTACTTTTGACTCCAATAAAGCTCGGGTGGATAATCACTATGATCATTGTCCTCTAGTGGCCGTGTCTCATTGAGAGAGTCTAAGTGATAGCTACATAAAACTGGATCCCTCTTGTCATTGGGTTCATCAGAATTATTTTCATGATCATGATCATATGGGTAGGGATCAGGATTATTGGGAAGCATGTAGCTAAGTTGTCTTATTTCTTCACTTAACTGTTGACTATTCCTCAACATCTCTCCCATTGATTCCATTATTTCCTTTTGCTGTTTTTGCATTTCTATCATAAAAGAGGAGAGGCTACTATTATCAGGTTGGGGAGGATAGTCAATTTCAGGCTCTGGTTGCCTAGGGGTATCAGTCCAACCTTGATATGGAAAATCATGAAGGGTGGAAGGGTTGGGTGTTTGCATGGAAGTAGGGATTTTAGGATTGAAAAATCCCGCTCTTAGGCTCTGCTCAAAAGTGGGAGTTATCGGGCCAGTACTCCCAGGATAAGAATATGAATGATCCCATGAATTGTCAATGTACCCATCAAAGGATGGATACGATTGGGGCATGGGATCCTAATTAAAAGATGGGAAGTATTGACTCTGATAATCTAACTGATAGGAGTAAGGGTGATCCATTTCTTTAAGCAAAACAATTTTGACTCTCTTGGGATTTAGAAGAATTCAGAATACAAGCAGAGACTTCCTAGAGAGTTCTTCAGTCAAAGAAAATGCTAATTCAATGGGATCTGTTTTTTAGTAGATTGTAGGTCTTATAATTATATGTTCAGTTGATGGCCAAACAAGTTTTGCAAAAAATATTACGCTTCCTAGGCCAACCTTCGCTAGTGCTTATAGCCTACTCGCAAGGGATGGAAGTCTCAAATCGAGCCCACACACGAGGAACCAAAGTAACTTGGTGCATAGGCTTGTTGATTTCCGACTAACTTCCCTTGTGGTGCAAAAGAGGAGAGGTAGAAATTTATCTAGTGACCTTATGTGTAAGGTGCAGTGTCTCAAGTGTGCAAATATATGATCGTGTTTTGATTTTTGAAATTTTGCAAACAAGATCCTTTTACACACAATTTTCGGTCACAGATTTTAAAGTCCAACCTCTTAGCAGTCCCAATTTTTAAAGTGACCACTGAATTAATTTGATTCAAGCACTTTAGTGGTCTTAGATTTAGGTTCAATGCATATGTATGACAGGTAATTGATGCTCAAGAGAAGACGTACCTTACTCCAGCTTTCTTCGTGCAATAATGAATGCAATGCAATAAAAATAAACTAGATGCTGCTCATTCAGTCCTAGATGGTCGTCCTATAGATGTGCAGCTTCTAGAAGGCAATTCGATTTTTTTTTAATAATAATAACAAACAGACCTAATCTAACTAACTAACCGAAATGCAGTTCAAATAATCCTATAATCTAAATAAATGAGAACACGCTTCCGAAAATACGCTCCCACATACAAGAGCGATAAGAAATAAAGAGGCACTGGGGACACATTCCCAAAATACCCGACAAGGGTCCAAATGACAATAATTAAATTCCAATGTCTATCTAAACTAAATTTAACTAAGATCTACTGACTAAATTAGAAATAGGCTTCTTCGTAAGCCTATGCGTGTGGGATCAAGGCCCACGTGTTCCTGTTTCCATCCTCTAGGTGGCGTCAAGGTCCACCAAAAAGATCATCTCCGCCGTGCATGTCGTTCAGGGTCAATGTCATCGCTTTGTTGCACCTGTCGTTGTGTCAGATTCCTCACACAATAATAAAAATGATCAGATGATTGCACAACTCCGAATATTCAAATAATAATAATAATAATAACGTGAATCTATTGCGTTTGTTGCCTCCCCGGCAACGGCACCAATTTGACGAAGCGATTTTCACTTTGAATAATTAATATTAAGATAATAAATCATTGTAGCACAAAAGGTGGTGGAAAATCTCTCAATCAAAGATTAAACAAATATGAATTTAAACCATAATAACGGATGTCGTATCCACAGGGAGGAAGAGATCAATAAATTCACGATAAATTTACCTCTTGTTTACTTAAAAGTAATTTCATTCATTCATCCTAATCCCAAGGAAAGAACACTAATAGATGAATCAAATAACCAATCTCTAACTTTCAAAAAGAGATGGACCAATCATACAAATTCTCCTTTACTGGAATTCTCCTATAAAATCAATCAACCCCAAATATTCAATGACATCCAATGTAAAGCATAATATCACCATTTAATGTAAAGCTAATAGAAGGGGAAGATAATCATGCAATTTGATAAGTCAATTAATTGGAGCAAACTAAAGGGGCTTGGCTGTAAATTCATTCAATTAATAAAATAATAAATCAAAAATTAGGTTTTGGCAATGGCAGCACATGTAATATCTAATTGAAGGGAAAATAGAGCTTTCACTCTCTCTCCTCCTCTCGTGAGAGATGGAGCACCGGCGACGGAGCTACTATGGGGGAAGGTTGGCCGACGTGTGGGGATCACGATGATGGTGACAGAATGGCGAGAGGTGGCCGGCGGGTGGAGGAGGGCCTCCGGCCTGTTGGAGGAGAAGGCGACAGTCGTGCGTCTGGCTGCGCTTGGGTGTGCGAGCGGGCTGGAAGGGGGAAGCGCCTGCGGGCGCGGATGGGGTGGTGCTAGCGCCTGCAGGGTGGTTGGAGTAGGCTGGAAGGTGATGGCGCTATGCGGGTGCGGTGATGGCGCTGTGCGGATGCGCACTGTGGAGGCGCTCTAGGGAGGTGCTGTGTGGGTACAGCCTGGTAGGTGGGGCAATGGCGCTGGAGCGGCGCTGGCTGGAGGAGCTGGAGGCAAGCCTGCGGGCGCTGGAGGGGGGGAAATGCCTACAGTGGTAGCGTGCTGCAGGTAGGAGCCTGCAGGTTGCTTGGTGCGGGAAAGGGTGGGGCGGTGCGCTCTGCAGTGGAGAGCGTTGGAGGAAGGGGGTGATTGCATTGGAGGCTGTGGCTGGCGTCAAGGTGATGGCGCAGCAGAGGGGAGAAGCGCTGCAGTGGAGAACTTAGTGCACAGTGCACACACGATGGTTACACCGTTCCTGGATGATGGTTCCCCGCCAGGGGGAAGAAGAAGATCCCCACATAGGGGAGAAAGATCCTCCTCTCCTGTGCTCCTCCTCCTCCTCTTAACTCCTCTCTTCTGCGCTACCCGGGATTTTCAAAATCCCCTCCTAATTTTAGTCGGCGGCCATTTGCACTTGTTGAGGGTAGCCGGAGGATGGGGAAAAGATGGCCCGTTGTTTGAGAGGGGAATTTACCCTCCCCTCCTTGTTCTTTTCCCCTTATTACTCCTGCAACATAAAAACAGAAAATTATTACATATTAAGTTATAGAATGCTATAAAATAAATGTAAACTTAAATAATGATGCATGCAAACATTCTATAACTTAATTTAGTTATTAACAAATGTAAAAGGTAAGATTAAAGTTAACTTAGGCATAATAATAGTCCATTAAAATGGACTCATCATAGGGCTCCTTTCTCTTCTGATTTCCCTCCTTACTTCACCATGTACCCTTCCACATCTTACACATTTCCAATCCTATCCTCCTACCACCAGTTATCCCCAAGATGATTACTATCCCGACTTAACTTGTAATTACCCATCCACTAGCCGGGATAACTTTGATTGGGGATACAAATCCGGACCTCAATGTCCAAGGCCTAACCTTGGACAATAATACTATGATTGCTATCCTTCCCAAACCTACAATGATTATGGATCTCCATCCTTTGATGTCCAAACCAACCCGATCTACAATCAGGAAGGATATAATGATTATAACTCCTACCCTCCTCAGTATTCCACTAAATATAGGTTGCCACCATCCTTTGAACAACTTAGAATGATCTACTTTCATGGAGGGACTCGAGAACCTCGATATCTTGACTCCCTTAGATTTAACCCAAACCCACCAAAACCTAAATCGAACCAGTCGATTCAGGTGAACCAAATCCAGGATAGGGCGTTGGCTAATTTGAGGAACACTATACAATCTTTAGAAGCTCAGCCAACACCATGCATTGAAGCACTGGAGCCTATGATCAAAATGATTGATGAGCTTAACAGTTCTTTATTGGATTGGCTCCAAAGTGTTAGGGATAGGGACCTGGGTGAGTTTCTTCTTGGGAAATTATCGAGGTTGAGGATGAAAATTATGGTTGCCCTAGTCAAATCTTGGGAAGATTCTCAAGATAAACCCCCTTCTAGAGAGCCAATGTCAGAACTTGCTCAGGCGCCTGTCGAAGGGGATACATTTTCTGAAATGGGGGATGACCAGGTTGGGCTAGAGCAACCCATTGAGGATGAACTAATTCATTCACCCGAGATCCCCGATCCAAGGAGCAAGGAAAAATATGTCTCTTTGAGCCAGGAAATGACAATCGATTTTGAGACATATATAAATGAGGATAATGAATTCTTTGATTTTGAGGGTGAAGAATCTTTTGGTGAAGTCTCATTTGAACTCAAGGAAGAGGATTCTAGTCAGACAATCAGGCTCTAGGAGTATGACGAACTATTTGATAGCCCGATCATTGAAGATTATGATCATGTTGGGGCTAACTTGGACAATTTGAATCCTGATGATTCAATCAATAGCCCCATTCCTCAAACACACCCTAAAGAATTGAATGATGATATTTTTGAGATCACCAAACCCAAGTCAATCCTGATTCAGCCACAATTGTTAGACTTGGGTACTTTAGATGGGGTGTACAACGATTTAGAGGTCTCGGAAATATTGATTTCAAAGGATAGGAAGTTGGAAATAAAAATTTGGGAGGCTAATTCTGAGGGAACTTTGATTTTGGATCTAAGGGTACCTATTAACCTGAAACCACCTATCTTCTATACAAACCCTTATAATATCTTTCACGTGTGACCCAAGCCTGGAATAACTAATTATTTTTTTGAGCTGAATGTTAAGTGAACAACCGCACCTATTGAACCATCTTTACCCGTTGTTCGACACTTTGGTCTTGGGTTGCACACCACTAAACTGCAGGCCTGGCCCCGCAAACACAACAACCTTCGATTCTGGGTGATTTTCATCCAGAACCTGAGAACCACTCGACCTTGGGGCATGGGTCTGCACCATAATCTGGTCCACATCTGTGGACATCTTCTGCTGGTAGGTTTCAGGATCAATATTTTTATTTTGATTCTGACCTGTACTTGTGAATTCTCAATTTCTTCCTTATATGTATTTTATGCCTAGATGAAGGCATTAAATTTAGCATGTGTTTGTATTTCATGTTCTCTACAGAGCTGATCGGATTCCTCATGATGTTCAAGTGATATTCTATTTAATCCGCCCTTTTCATGTCTTTATTTTTACAATGAGGACATTGCATCATTTAGGCATGGGGGGGTGGATACTTAATCCTGAAATCATTTTGTTAACTCCATAGAATTTCTTTTAGTTTCTTTTTAAAAAAAAGAAAAAAAATTGAAAATTCAAAAAGATAAAAGAAGAATTAGGAGAATAAAACTTAGGCATCTGAAAGTTATTAACTTTAGGAAATGATGCGATAAACCTGAATACATAGACTCTTCAGGTCTACGGGCTTAATTATCCCGGGTGTCCACTTGAATGTGAACTTAGTCTCGAGTCCTCGCCAAGTCAATCTTATTTTAATTCGGTAAATAAATTGCGGTGATAAGTATACGACTTATCAACCCGTCCTCTGATTTGGAGAGACTTTAAGCCTAAGCATGTACACACATTTTTTTGCACTGACTTACTTTTCGACGATTTCTTCAGAAATTGGTTAGCTAAGGAACTATTTAGGGTGGTATGGCTGGCAAGCTGTCGGTGGTAACCGCTCATTGGTCGGTTATCCACAGCCCAATCACATGACCATTTTCATTGTACTGCCTTTAGGTAAAACTTAGATCAGGGAAGTCACCTACTTAAAGAAAAAAAAACAAACAAAAAGAAAAAGAAAAAAAAAGGAGAAAAAAATAAAAAATAAAACCACACTTCACCGCACGAGTATGGCTGGCAAGTTACCATGGGTAATAGCCTATTGGCTGGTTGTCTAGAACCCAACTCACAAAAAAATGCACAATAATTCCCAAAACACTTAGGGAAGAAGATGGGAAGTAGAATAAACCAGGAAGATATACACTGGGTTTGCCCTTGTGTTGACTCCATAAATAAAAGTAGGGAGAAAGCTATCGTTCGAAAAGATAAACATCTAGGCAAGGTCACCTAGGGTCGTAGAAACCTGAAGTCCATTTTAACGACCGCCTAGTGAGTCGTTTACTCTTTTCACTAAATGCTTAGCACATAGAGTCCCTTTCGAGCCTTGGGTGGGTCGGGTAGCGGTAAAAAGTTATCTGAGAACTCTCAAACTCCAAAAGTACAAAAAAAATAGAAAAGATGAAAAATAAAAAAATGTATCTTCCCTTTTCAAATAAGGCGAGGACTTCGGTGGTCTGCATTTTGGCAGACACCTGGGTACTGTTGAGTCTTCATAGTTCAAGACCTTAGTTGAAATTTTCTATTGTTAACAAATGACTTAGTCCTAAGTGATCTAATCCTAATTATGATTTTATACATAGCATGTAGTTTAATTTTTCTAGGAACTAGCAAAAGATAGGCATGGGGGTATGATATAGACACATCTATTTAGGTTAATATGCCTATGTATGCATGTTCCTAGTCTTAGATTTGCATTTCATGTTATAAATATTGCATAACATGCATCATTGTCCATTTGGAGTAGTTGTATATATTTTAGGCTAATTAGGTCCTTTTTATGGTCAGGAGAGAAGAAGACTGATTTCAGGGCCTCAAATGGATGATCGGACCGAACGGATCTGATTAAGACGACGATCAGAGTCTAACACCTCTAAAATCATCTAGATCAGAGAACCATAGCATCGTACGAAGTTTGAGGAAGATCAATGGCCAGGGGGCAATGCGACATCCATATGGGTTTCGGATGGAAAATCCGACCATACAGATGGATCCAGAGTGATGATTACAGTCCAGCAACATGGGAATCATCTCGATCTAAGCACCGTGGCACCCTCTATGAAAGAAAGAAGAATGGATAGTCCAAATGGCACCACTTGGTGCCATCCAGGCCGACCGACGTCGGCCAGCAGCAGTGCACGTGCACAGCCGCAACTGCATGTAGCGCACCGTGTACATCCACAGCTGCAGCAGCACCCCGCGCCCAGTGGAGCGCATGCCAGTGCGCACGTGCGGGCAAGGCACAAGGAGCATGGGCACGTGATGCATGCACCAGCGGAGTGGATCTTTAGCGATGCTCACCTTTAGTGACACTTGCAGCTGTCACTAATTGTCTACGCACGCCAGCAAGAGGATTTGAAGGGTGAATCTCCAGCGACAGCTACAGCAACATTTATGGATGTTAGTAATGGCCCAGATGTGAATTTGTTCTTCCTCCACTATAAAAGGACCTATCCACCGCCATTCCAAATCATCTCTTCCTTTCTTCCTCTCACCACCTTTGAGGCTCTGGAGAGAGCTTGTCCCAAGCTTAGGATGCTCCTCAAGAGTAAAAAATCAAATAGTTTTCTCTCCCCTCATCCCCATTCATGGAGCATCCTGTGGCCGTCCTCTCACCGCACTTCGGGAAAAAGATCCTCACCACGACGCTACCCTGCCCCATCCTCCATCCTCTGGCTCCATCTTTCTGTGTTTTGCTCCTCACCACCTTCCTCTAGGCGACGTCAGAGCGAGTCATTCTCCGAGCAACCGTCGAGGGGGATTTCTCTCACCTCTTTCTATCTTTTTCACTTTTGTAGTGTAGTTTTCCTGCTTTCATAATTGTAGAAAACATTCATGAGATAAATAAATGATTGTTTCTCTTTCTCTTTTATATTTGCAAGTATATTAGCTAGAATTCATCGATTTGATCTCTTACTTCCTAAAAAATTCCAAAAAAATTAAAAAAGATAAAAATGACCAAAAACAAATAAAAGAGAAATGCAGATTTCACAAAACCAAACGTTCGCCTCCACGTGTTCGACTCAGGACTCACTTTTCGAGTTTTGGTATAAATTTTATTTGACCACGAGTTTTGCAACTACGACGATGGGTTACTTGTAAACCCAATTTCAAACTCGTGAAACCCATGCGATCACCAGGCACTTGGGAGCATAACCAAGAGAGACATGATGCCCCTAAACCCGATTCTTCCCATCAAAATCTTCGACGTTTGGGGCATCGATTTTATGGGACCTTTCCTCCCTTAATTTGGACATTAATACATTCTCATTGCTATTGATTACGTGTCCAAATGGATCGAGGCCATTCCTACCCAAACCAATGACCACAAGGTGGTCATCGATTTTGTCAAGAAGAACATTTTCAATCGGTTCAGGATTTCGAGGGCCATCATCAGCGATGGAGGTTCTCACTTCACTAATGCCCAGTTCTGTAATTTACTAGCAAAATATGGGGTAAATCACAAAATCTCCACACCTTTCCATCCCCAGAAAAATGGACAAGCCGAGATCTCCAATCGGGAGATCAAGAATATTCATCAGAAGATGGTTAGGACTGATCGTAAAGATTGGACTCAAAAGCTTGAGGATGCTCTTTGGGCCTACCTTACGGCATACAAAATGCCTATCAGCATGTCACTGTTTCATCTGGTGTATGGAAGATGTGCCATTTACCTGTAGAAATTGAACATAGGGCATTCTGGGCAATCAAGCAGTGCAATCTGGATTTAAGTTTAGCCGAAAAGACCAAGAAACTCCAACTATCTGACTTGGAGGAGCTTAGAAATGATGCATACGAGAATGCCAAGATCTACAAGGCTTGGACCAAAGCTCTTCATGACCAATTGATATCCCATAAGAGCTTTGAGCTGAACCAGAAGGTCTAGCTCTTCGATTCTTGACTTAAGATCTTTCCTGGCAAACTTAGGCCAAAATGGAACGGCCCGTTCATCATCAATCAGATTTTTCCAAATGGAGCCATTCAGATTTCTAACCCAAAGATGGGTAATTCATTCAAAGTCAACGGTCAACGTCTGAAGCCTTTTATTGACCATATTGTTCCAGAACCCGTCTCAGACACGGTTGCCCTTATCATGTTGTGATCTCTTTGGCTGGACTTCGCATAGCTGACGGCATTAAACTCAGCAGTTATACAGTCTGACTTAGAGATGACCCAATCATCATATTCAGGTGATATCTTCTACATTCTACCTTCCTTTCATGTCTTTTATTCTCAATGCGGCCATTACATCAGCTAGGCATGGGAGGGTGGATTCATTTCTGAATCAATTTGTCACCTCTGTGGAATTCTTGTAAATTCTACTTGTTTCTTATATATACAAAAGAAATTTGAATTAGGAAGGAATACTTGGATATTAGGACTTTTCAATCTTAGGAAATATTACAATAGGATCTAAACACTAAGACCCTTCAAGTCTTTGGGCTTAATTAGCCTGGGTATCCACTAAAATGTGGATTTATGTATCAAGTTCTCGCCATCCTAAATTCTATTTTAATTTTATTAAATAAGTTTGGGGGATAAGTACACGACTTATCAATCCGCCCTCTAATTTGAGGGAAATTTAAGCCTAAAGCATCTACAAACTATTCGTCACTAACTCGTTGTTTGGTGATTTTAACGGAAATTGGGTAGCTAATGAACCTTCTAGGGTGGTATGGCTAGCAAGTTATTGTGGGTAACAACCTATAGGTAGGTTGTCCAGAGCCCAACCACTGGACCATTCTTTTCCTACTGCCTTTAGGTAAATTTTAGTCCAAGGAAGCCACCTAATTGAAGAAATAAAAAAGAAAGTCCAAAAAGAAAAAAAAAAGAGAAAAGAAAAGGAAAAAGGAAAGGAGAAAAAGAAAAAGAAATAAGCCACACTTCACCGCACGAGTATGGCTAGCAAGTTATCGTAGGTAACAACTCATTAGTAGGTTGTCTAGAACCCAGCTCAAGAAATGCATGTCAAATTCTTAAAACACGTAGGAAGAAGCGGAGAAGTAGAATAAACCAAGGGGATATACACTGGATTCACCCTTGTGTTGATCCCATAAAAAGAAAAGTAGGTAGAAAGCTATCGGTCATATTGATACACCTTTAGGTAGAATTTCTTTTAAGGTCACCTAGGGGCGTAGAAACCCGAAGTCCGTTTAGATTGCCTATCAACGAGTCTATCACTTTTACAAAAAGATGCTTAGAACTTAGGGTTCTCATCAAGTTTTGGGTGGGTTGAGTGGCTGTAGAAAGCCACTTTGTAACCCCAAACTCAAAAATAAAAAAAAAAAAGAAAAGAAGGAAAAGGAGAAAAAGAGATCTTTCTTTGAATAAAGCAAGGGCTTGAGGCAGTCTCCATTTGGCAGATACCCGGGTGCTGTTGTGTCTTTAAAAGTTCAGGTCCTAAGAAAAAATTTCTTAATGTTGAAAATGATTTTTGCCCGAATTATCCAATCCAAATTTCTTATAAATAGCATGTAGTTTTTGCTAGGGACTAGCAAAAGATAAGCATGGCGGTGTGATGCGTATGCATCTAAATAGCCTAAAATGTTTATTTATGCATGTTCTTAGTATTATAGTTGCATCACACATTATAAATATTGCATAACATGCATCATCTTGCATTTAGGTTAGGTTGTGTAAATTTTAGGTTAATTTTTCCTTTTTGTGGTCAGGTAATAGGGCGACTTTTAATCAGGGACTTAAATTGAAGATCCAACCGTACAGATCTAATCAGGGCGACAATTGGATTTCAATGACCCCAAGATCGCCCTGATAGGACTTCCATAACATGAGATATAATTTGAGGAAAAGATCAAGGGCCAAGATGGTGTCAATTTCCACTTCAGATGACAAATCCAACCACATAGATGGGTTTGGATCGATGATTGCAGCCTAGCAGCATGAAAATTGGACCAATATAACATCTATGGCACCTTCTAGAAGTCACAGAAGATGGACCGCCAATATGGCTCCACGTGGCGCCATCTCGAAAGCCCAAATTGGCCTAGCAGAGGACTGAAGACCAGCCACGCTCTCACTCTCTCCTCAACTCAAGATCAAATCTGGGTCATTGGATCTTAATACAACGACCACAATCATGCGCCGCGATTAAGAATTTGACAAAGAAGAAGGCACAGCATAGCGGTTAAGGTGTTGCGGGAGCTGAGTGCGCACGTTTGATTCATGCACAGCGCATCTCCCCATCCTGCGTAGGTGCAAAATTCTACCACCCGATTCGATGCCAACAGCCTAGATCCTCGGATTAGGCGAATGTGCGATGGAACGTTCACCGCATACGTGTGATCAAACGTGCAATGTAAAGGGTGGGCTGGCACGCGATGATGACCCTTCAATCTGGATCCAGCGGCTTGGAATAGGGCTACATCGCGGCACAAGAGGTGAAGACGAAGCAGTAGAGGCGCGATCGTGGCCATCTAATCATGATCGGACAGCTGTGATCTACACTCAACTGCTCAACATCCAAAGTTAGAGGGGCTCTAGTGCGTTTAAGCCGTCCGATCGAAAGATCGGACGGCTGTGAATGCATGAGCAGTGAGCGTTAAGGAGCAAGGAAGGAGAGAGGGCACGGGCGGGCGTGCACTAAGCCCACGTTTGGGGGCTTTAGTGACGTTTAAATACATCACTAAAGACCCCTTATTTAATGTTTTTAGGTAAAATGACCTATTTGCCCATTCAAATCTCACCTATAAATAGCCTGTTGAAGCTACGAGTTGCTACGCTAACGTATTTGGTTTTGAAAACCTGTTGTTGTAGTTTGAAAGCGAAGAACTCGCATTGAACAAATAAAATTTATACCAGAATAGAAATCCCAAGTCGAACTCAGAGAGGCAGATGTTTGATTTAAAAATACGTGTTTGTTTTATTTGTCACGAAGTAGATTAATTGATTAGAAACTATCTATCTATTTACACTAAAAAGAAGAGAGAGAGAATATTACAAACAAAAATCAAAAAGAGATGTAGAATGAACATGGAATTCATTATCACAGAGATTATTCGTTACACTAAACATTACGACTAGAAAATAGAAAATGATTACAGTAGAAAGTAGTAAATCTACTCTCGAAAGCAGTAAGTCTACTCTAGAAAGCAGTAAAAGAATGAGGAGAGAGATATCTTCCTCGACGGTCGCTTGGAGGATGAGCCGAACGGGACGACGCCTGGAAGACAGGGAACGGAGTAGGACGAAGGAGGACGAAGCGAGAAGAATGGGAATGGGGTAGCACATCGTCATTGTCGGGGGATCCACTTCCAAAAGGGGGACAAAAATTGGACTTTATCTCTTGAGAAGCATCCCGGGTGTGGGACAAGCTTCTCTTGAGCTTTGGAGAGGGAGAGAAGAGAAGGGATGAAGATTTCGTATGGAGGAGGTCTCCTCTTATAGTTGCAAGGAATGAGGGTAATTTGATCTTTTTAATCTCAAAACATTAAATCAGGGGTCTTTAGCAATGGATAAAATCATCCCTAAATCCCCATCGTGGGCGACGTGCACCGCCTGCTCTCCCCCATGCATGAAACGCGTGCTCACAACCATCGATTCTCGACCATTCGATCGCGAGATCGAATGGCTGAGAGGCACCCTCGCCTGCCTCCTCATCGCGTGCTCGCCGCATGCGATCTCTCGTGACGCGCGAGCGTGCAATAGCGTGTGGGCGCTATTGAGTGCCCGCAGCCTCTCGATCACGATCGAGCGGTCGCAAAGCCCACTCACCAATACCCCAGCAGCCGCTCGCGAGGAATTGAATGCGTGCCACTGCGTCTCGTAAGCGCGTTCACCCGCAGCGCTACAGCGAGGTTTGTGTCGCAAAGATGTTTCCGTGCATGCGCGATCAAGACCGTTGGATTGAGATCCAATAGTCAAGGCGGCTCCTCAGGTGCTGCTTCAAAGGATGGGCACGCCAGTTGGGATACAATCTCAGCCGTTGGATCTTGATCCAATGGCGGAGATTCGTGTGTGCTAGCTGCTTCAGAAGTTGAGGGCGATCGGTTGGGGGGTCTAGATGGAGCCACGTGGTGCCATCTTGGTTGTCCATCTTCTGGATGATGTAGATGGTGCCACGGGTGTCGGATTGAGTCGATTTTCGCGTCATTAGGTTGCGATCGTCGATCCAAATCCATCCATGCGGTCGGATTTGACGTTTGAAATGTGGATTCACACCATCTTGGCCCTTGATCTTCTAGGGTTTCCCAATCTCTATTTGATGCTACAGATGTCTGATTAGGGAGATCTTGGAGTCATTGAACTCCAATCGTTGCCCTGATCAAATCTGTACGATTGGATCTTCGATCCGAGGCCCTCATAAAAATTTGCCATGTCTCTGAACATAAAAGGAGACAATTAACCTCCATTTTATTCAAACTAATCTAAATGCAAGATGATTCATGTTATTCAATATTTATAGTATGCAATGCAATTCCATGCTTAAGAACATGCATAAATAGACATCTTATGTAGTGTAAACATGTTTACATCACACCCCCATACCTATCTTTTGCTAGTCTCTAGCAAAACTATATGTTATTCATAAAAGAATCAGGTTGGATTATTTGGGCATTAGTTATTTTCAATCATTAAGAAAATATTTACTTAGGATCTGAACTTTAAAAGACACAACAGTGCCTGAGTATCTGCCAAAATGCAGACCGCCTCAAGCCCTCTCCTGATTCAAAGAAAAATTTCTTTTTCTCTTCTTCTTTTCTAATTTTTTTGGATTTTCGAGTTTTGGGGTTTAGGAGTGGCTTTTTATGGCCATTCAACTCATCAAAGATTTGATGAGAACCCTAAGTTCTAAGCATCTTATTGTGAATGTGATAGACTGGTTGATCGACGGTTAAAATGAACTTCGTATTTCTATGCCTCTAGGTGACCTTAAAAAGAGAATTCTGCCTAAAGGTTTATCTTTACAATTGGTAGCTTTCTTCCTACTTTTATTTTTATGGGGGCAAGACAAGGGTGAATCCAGTATATATCTCCCCGATTTATTCTACTTCTCCGCTTCTTCCTAAGTGTTTTGGGAATTTTCAGTGCATTTATTAAGCTGGGTTCTGGACAACCGGTCGATGAGCTGTTACCACCGACAACTTGCCAGCCATACTCATGCGGCGAAGTGTAGCTTATTTCTTTTTTTCTTTTCTTTTCTCCTTTTCTTTTTCTTTTCTTTTGACTTTCTTTTTCTCCTTTTTTTAAGTAGGTGGCTTCCCTGGTCTAAGATTTACCTAAAGGCCACAAAAAGAGAAGGGTCCAGCGACTGGGCTCTGGACAACCTACCTATGGGTTGTTACCCAAGATAACTTGCCAGCCATATCACCCTAGAAGGTTCATTAGCTACCCAATTTCCGTTAAAATCGTCGAACAACAAGTCAGCAGCAAGATAGTGTGTAGATGCTTTAGGCTTAAAGTTCCCTCAAATCAGAGGGCGGGTTGATAAGTCGTGTACTTATCACCCAAACTTATTTACTCCAATTACAATAGAATTAAGATGGCGAGGACTTGAAAAACAAATCCACATTTTAATGGATACACAGGCTGATTAAGTCTAAAGACCTGAAGGGTCTTTATGTTCAAATCCTAATGTAGTATTTCCTAAGATTGAAAATTTTCTTAAACCCAAGTTCTCTCACCTAATTCCATAATTTTTTTTTAATATATCCGAATTAATTCAGAGATGAATATCCACCCCCCTATGCCTATCTAATGCAATGTCCTCATTCTATTAAAAAGACATAAAACAGAGTGGACTGGAGTAGAAAGCATCCGAATTGTGTGAATGTCGAGTCCGCATCAAGATAAAAACTAAAAAGAACTGTATACATGCTGAATTTAGTGCCTTCAGCTAGGCACACTATACAAAGAAGAGAAAGAAAGAATTCACAGGTGCATATCAGAATCAGAATAAAGAGAAGAAACCTCTGACCTGCCAATAGATGTCCACAGATGTGGACCAGTTTGTGGTGCAGACCCATACCCCATAATCAAGAATATCTAAGGTTCTGGATAAAAATTACCCAAACCTAAAATTAGTATGCAAGTAGGGTCGAGCCTGCGATTTATGAGGATGCAACCCAAGACTAAAAAGTCGGGCTACAGAGAATTCAAGCTCCAAAGGATAATCAATGAATGTATGCTTGGGTTGGACATCCTCAGAACAGATGTCGTAAGAGTCCTGGTTTGACAGTTTCAGATGAATTAAAACCCTTAGACTTAGTCTTCTATTTCCTCCAAAGTTTGCTTCCCAAATCAGAACTTCCCAGCTTCTATTCTCCTTATTCAGAATGTCAAGTTTCGAGACCTCTTGCATATTAATCACCCCGTCTGAAATCTCCAAGTCTAAAAGATGTGGCTGAATCAAAATTGACTTGGGTCTAGTTATCTCAAAAACAGAATCATCGATAAGCTCAATGGGGTGTAACTGACAATCAAAGCATTTGATTGAATCTTCTAAAAAATGCGATTCTAGATCCGTAATGTGAGCCCCAATAAGATCAGTTTCTTTAGTTATTGGGCTATCAAATGATCTATTAGATTCCTCAGGCCCAATCGTCTCACAAAAATTGTATTCTGTAAACTCGTGTAAGACTTAACAACTCGAATCTTCACCATCAGAATCAAAGAAATCAAGATCCATATTAATGTATGTCCCAAAATCATCTGTCTCTCTTTGATCCATGGAGACATATGTTTCCTCGTACCCTGGCTCATGGATCTTAGGTGAAGAAATTAGATCATCCTTAATTAGTTTCTCTAATTCAATCTGGTTAGCCTCGTAACACGTGTCCCCCCCAACAGGTGCCTGAGTGGGTTCTGACATTGGCTCTCCTGAAGAGAGTTCATCCTGGGAATCATCCCATGACTGAACTAAAGCAACCACAAATCTCGTCCTCAATTTCGCTAACTTCCCAAGTAAAAACTTACCCGGGTTCTTATCTTTAATATCCTGGAGCCAATCCAACAAATACTCGTTCAAATCATCAATCATTTCAATCAGGGGCTCTAATCTTTCAATGCAAGGTATTAGCTGAACTTCTAAAGATTGTATGATATTCCTTAAGTTAGCCAGAACCTTATCTTGAACCTAGTTAACCTGGACCAAATGACTTGGTTCATGGTTGGGCGGGTTTGGGATCAGTGCAGAGGAGTTTACGAATTGAAATTCGTTATACCCTTCCTGATAATAGGTCATTTTGGATTGTTCAAAAGGTGGTGATGACCTAAAGGCAGTGTAATCAGAGGATGGGTAAGGATCAGTGTATCCTTCTTGATTGTAGATCGTATTAGGTTGTTCATGAAAGGGCGGCAATCTATAATCAATGTGGCTCTGAGAAGGATAGAAATCATAATCATAGTGTTCAAGGTTAGACCCTAAACACGGAGGTCCGGAACTGTATCCCCAATCTGAGTTATCCCAACTAACTAATGGTTGATTACAGTACGAGTCGGGATAATCGTCATGTTGAGGATAATTCAAAATAGGAGGGAAAGAGCAGGAATGCGTATAATATGTGGAAGGATTCATGAGAGATGGGAGGAAGAAAGGTGCCCTGCAATACACTCAATCAAACCTGCCCTTAAGTGGGCTAGCTTAAAGACCTACAAACTCCAAGAAACCATCTTGAGATAAAGAAACAATTTGATCTACTTCTGTCTGCTCAATCCAACCAGTTAGAAGGACGGACTAGGGAGAAGGTTCTTCCTTCGGCTTGTGCCTCCGGTTCCTAGTATACCCCCCAGTCGCGATCGTTTGATTCTGCTCCCCTAGCTAGACATTAGATTGAACAGCAGAAATAAACTAATCGAAAATAATCTCGTTTTGGGCTCCGAAGAGTGAGTCAAATCCTTAAGGCCAACATCTACTCTATTTTATTTAGGGCTAGGTTTGAATGTGCTTTGGAATGTGATGGACCCTTTATCTGGGTTGTGCCCTTAATGATTGATTGATGTGTGTGTGCGTGCACAACCAGTGGTTTTCAAGCAAGATTATTTTTGATGCGGTGAATTTTACTATTCAAATCTTGCTTAGTAGCTTTTAGGATTCAACTTTAGGTATTTTCAAACAAGTTTTGTTGGCACACCAAGTTTTGAAAGCACAGGTGAAGATGTTTTCCTTTGAAACTTAAAAGAATGTGGAGTGCCTGGTAAATCCCTAAGAGTTGAACCTATGCAATAGCTACTTGATGAGTTGATTTTAATTGAAGTAGTGTGGCCTAATCAACTCAAATAATTGTCCTATTGCACCACTTAATTAGGCACACAAATGATTATCTAATCTGATTTCTACTCAATTATGTGTTTAGATGTGTGTACTGACTCCAAAGATCGGTTCACTGGTTGAGTTTGAAAATCAGATGAGGTTGTGTACCTCCGTGAGATTTTTTTATTTATTTATTTTTTAAATGTGAAGGTTGAGGTGGGAATGAGGTGTCAAACAAACAAACAAGCAAAACTAACCTTAGAGTTTATAACAACACCTAGGTTGATTGATGTTTGTGTTATTATGTGGTAAAATGAAAACTAATGGGTGGGAGGTGGGGGATAACTTACAGAACCTTAACAGCAATTTGCTCCAATCTACTACTTTTGCTCGTCTCAAAGAGTACCTACAATCACAATAAGAAAGAGAGAAGTGAGGTAAATGATTCATAAGTTGGAAAACGCGAAAAAAATCAAAGAGCTCCACCTCCTCGGCAACGGCACCAAAATGTTGAAGCTACGAGTTGCTATTCTAACGTATTTGGTTTTGAAAATCGGTTGTTGTAGTTTGAAAGCGAAGAACTCGCATTCAACAAATAAAATTTATACCAGAATAGAAATCCCAAGTCGAACTCAGGGAGGTGGACGTTTGATTTAAAAATACGTGTTTGTTTTATTTGTCACGAAGCAGATTAATTGATTAGAAACTATCTATCTATTTACACTAAATAGAAGAGAGAGAGAATATTACAAACAAAAATCAAAAAGAGATGTAGAATGAACATGGAATTCATTATCATAGAGATTATTCGTTACACTAAACATTATGACTAGAAAGCAGAAAACGATTACACTAGAAAGCAGTAAATCTACTCTAGAAAGTAGTAAGTCTACTCTAGAAAGCAGTAAAAGAATGGGGAGAAAGATATCCTCCTCGACGGTTGCTTGAAGGACGAGCTGGACGGGATGATACCTGGAAGGCGGGGAATGGAGCAGGACGAAGGAGGACGGAGTGAGAAGAACGGGAATGGGGTAGCACGTCATCGTCGTCGCGGGATCCACTTCGGAAGGCAGATGAAAATTGGACTTTATCTCTTGAGAAGCATCCCAGGTGTGGGACAAGCTTCTCTTGAGCTTTGGAGAGGGAGAGAAGAGAAAGAAGGGATGAAGATTTCGTATGGAGGAGGTCTCTTTTTATAGTTGCAAGGAATGAGGGTAATTTGGTCGTTTTAATCTCAAAACATTAAATCAGGGGTCTTTAGTGATGGATAAAACCATTGCTAAAGCCCCATCTTGGGCAACATGCGTCTCCTGCTCGCCTCTCACGCGTGAAATTCATGCTCACGTCCTTCGATTCTCGGCTATTCGATCGTGAGATCGAACGGCTGAGATGCACCCTCGCCCACCTCCTCATCGCGCACTCGCCGCGTGAGATCTCGCGTGATGCGCGAGCAAGAAATAGTACGTGGGTGCTATTGAGCGCCCACAGCTGCTCGATCGCAATCGAGCAGTTGCAAAGCCCACTCACCCGCGCCCCAACAGCCACTCACAAGGAATTGAACGCGTGCCGCTGCGTCGCGTAAGCACGTTCACCCGTTGCGCTATAGCGGCATTTGTGTCACGAAGATGTTTTTGTGCACACGCGATCAGGACTGTTGGATTGAGATCCAACGGTCAAGGCAGCTCTTCAGGTGTTGCTTCAAAGGATGGGCGCACCTGTTGGGATGCAATCTCAGCGGTTGGATCTTGATCCAACGGCGGAGATTCATGGGTACTAGCGGCTTCAGAAGTTGAGGGCGATCGGTTGGGCAGTCGAGATGGTGCCACATGGCGCCATCTTGGCCGTCCATCTTCTGGATGATGTAGATGGTGCCACATGTGTCGGATTAAGTCGATTTTCACCCCGTTAGGATGCGATCATCGATCCAAATCCATCCATGTGGTCGGATTTGTCGTTTGAAGTGTGGATTCACACCATCTTGGCCCTTGATCTTCTAGGGTTTCCCGATCTCTATCTGATGCTACAGATGTCAGATTAGGACGATCTTGGAGTCATTGAACTCCAATCGTCGCCCTGATCAAAGCTGCGTAGTTGGATCTTTGATCCGAGACCTTGAAAAAAATTTTGCCTTGTCCCTGAACATAAAAGGAGACAATTAACCTCCATTTTATTCAAACTAATCAAATGCAAGATGATGCATGTTATGCAATATTGATAGTATGCAATGCAATTCTATGCTTAAGAACATGCATAAATAGACATCTTATGTAGTGTAAACATGTTTACACCATAGCCTTACGACCACCACATTTTCTTCATCCCTTCCTTCTCCTCTCTCCCTCTCTAAAGCTCAAGAGAAGATTGTCCCACACCTGGGATGCTATTCTAGAGCTAAATCCAATTTTCTCGCCCCCGTTCCGGAAGTGGATCCCGCGATGACAATGATGCGTTTCCCTATTCCCGCTTCTTCCTACTTTGTCTTCCTTCTCTCTCCATCCTTTGTCTTACAGGCGTCGCTCCGTCTGGCTCGTCCTCCAAGCATTCGTCGAGGAGGATATCATCTCTCTCCCTTATTTTTAATAGCTTTCTATAATAGAATTTTCTACTTTGTAGTTGTAATCATTTCCCGCTTTATAGTTGTAAAAACATTCTGATTATATCAAGTAATTGTTCTCTCTCTCTCTTATTATTTATATCAATTCTAGTGTAATTATTTCATTTTCAAACAAAAATACAAAAAAAATATAAATCACGGATTTTAAATCAACGTAGCCTCTCTGTGTTCAACCCAAAATTCTTAGAATTTCGGTATAAATTTATTTATTGAAGGATTTCTTTGCAAACCGAACTACAACGATAGTTTTTTTCCAAAATCAACTTCGATTGCGTAGTTTTCCACTTTCAACAATGATCGAACACTAAATTTCTTGGTTGATGTCTTCAGGGGAGGGACGATACCTGAGAAGATTATTCTCCATTGCGGTGGGAGCTCCTGGCTTCTTCAGTTGGTTTTTACACCTAGGAATATGACTGGGATTGGGCATCAGGATAAGACGTCTTATACTGAAATTGTGTAAGATGAAGGTGGCCTAGCATAGATGGGTCGAGACACACCTGATGAAGCCCTCGAACCCAAGAAGCACAAAGACTGCCATCATCAGGAAAATGAAGAAGTGATGGAGGCAACCCCAATTGAGCAAGCTGCCGATGTGGAGGCGTTAGCTGTTAGGGTGTTGCACGAAATCCCTATCAATGTCATGAGTAATCAATCCAACTATCAGGCTGTGGAAGGGTTGAAATTTGGGGTTGGGTCTTCGGCCAAGGCAGGGATTGGAAGACCGCCTTACAATCTCAGACAGCGACATCCATCCAAACAAGCTAAGGTGGATGAAAACACCATAGCTATTGTTATAAAAGTGGGGAAAATTCAAACCCCTAAGTGTGGAGATGTTGAAGGAGGTAGATGAGGGTCCTCTCTTGGAATGTGCATGGGTCACACGGCAAAGTTCGAAGGGCTTCCCTCTCGAGGTATTTGAGGGAGTGGGAGATTGAATGTGTGCTGATACAAGAGATGCATTTAGAAGATGCAAATGAGAAGTTATGGAGTGAGTTACTTTTGTCTGGGCTAGCAGAGTATGTGTCTCTTAACTCTCATGGCAGATCTGGTGGTATCTTGTTCTGGTGGAGGAAAGCCTATTTACAAGTGATAGAGGTTCATAGTGCTAGGCACTTGATCACCTGCAAGTTTAAGGTGACTCAGGGGGAGGACATATGCTTCACCACAGGGGTTTACGATCCTTGTGATGCTTCTGTTAGGTAGGAATTGTGGGAGGACCTGGCTGCAATAGCAGAACTTGTATAGGGGGTGCCATGGCTAGTGGGAGGGGATTTCAATTGTGTGTTAATAGGGATGGATTGACCCAATGGAGTGATGGAGAACACTTCACTTGGATTCCAGCTAGTGGTGCGAAATCTGGGCCTAACTGAGTTCCCCTCGTCTAGAGTGGAGTTCACATGGAGGAATGGGAATGGCCTGATGTTGAAGCTCGATAGGTTCTTTGGAAATACTAACTTGTTGGATAGATATCACCTGTCCTCAGTCTTTAGGCTAGAACGACCATTTTCATATCACACCCCATTGGTATGGGATAGTGGTGAATAGGTACGGTCGGGCTCATACTTTAAATTTAGAAGATCATGGTTGAGAGAACCTGTCTTCCGTGAAATGCTTGAGTGATGGTGGAGGTCCAAGCATGTTGAGGGATCAGCTACAATCAGACTTGCCTTTAAGTTGATTTCCATGCGATCCATGCTTAAAGAATATGGGGCTGTGATCTCCTCTTTAAGAGACCAAAGGAGACATGATTCTCTACTGAGTCTCTAATGTTTGGATGCAAAGGAGGCCTTATCCCCTCTATCTAATTAGGAACTTGATGATAGAAGGGTCTGGTAGAAGGTGATACTGGAAGAGGACCTAAAACTTGAGATGGACTGGCAGGAGCATTCAAGACAACTGTGGCTCAAAGAGGGGAATGCCAACACCAAGTACTTCCACCATGCAGCAAGTTCTCGCAGGAGACATAATCTGATATCTTCTATTGTCAAAGAGGGGTAGAGAGTAACATCCATGCAGGAGACCTCACAGGCAGCCAGTCGGGGCTTGTGGAGAATGGCTGCCAATGTGGCTCCGCGAATTTCTAATGAACAGTCCAGCAGTCTGATTGCGAGTATTTCCAAAAAGGAAGTGAAGGAAGACATCAATGAATTGGACAATGAAGGAGCACCTTGTCCTGATGGTCTGCAAGTATTTTCTACAAAGAGATGTGGAATTTATTGGGCAAGGAAGTGATGGAGGTGATTGGGGAATTCGAGAGAGGGAACTCTGGGTTTGATAAGATAAACCGTTCATACATTTTCTTGCTTCCGAAGATGCAAGGTGCTAAAAATTTCTCGGACTTCAGACCTATGGCGCTCTCTAACTCCATTTACCTAGTGGTAAGCAAAATATTGGCAAATAGACTATGGGTGGTCCTTCATGATCAAATTCATCCAGCCCAATCTACGTTTCTCCCCAATAGGTTGTTACAAGAGTCCTTTAGCATGGCCTAGGAGATGGTGAGTGGATGGCACAGGAGGAAGTGTAATGCATTCATGTGGAAGGAGGTCATCCATAAGGCCTACGATTCAGTTTCCTGGGCGTACCTGTGGGAAGTTTTCAAAAGAAAGGGCTTTCCTTGTACGTGGATTCAATGGATGAAGAGGTGCATCACCACCACTTCTTACATTCCTTTGATCAATGGTAGACCCTATCAGGCTTGGATTTAGCCACAGTGTGGAGTTCGGCAAGGGTGCCCACTCGCTCCCTTGGTTTTCAACCTTGCGGTTGATAACCTTGCAAGATATGCCAGCATGTTGTCTAAAGATGGTATTATAAGAAGCTACACCTTGTCCATAAGGAGAGCTCTGGCTCTTGTACTCAAGTACGCCGATGATACGATCTTTTTTGTGGAAGGGTCTAAATCTGAAGCTCAAGCTTTAAGACATATGGTGAAACTCTTTGGGGAGATTTCTGGTCTGAAATTGAATGGAGACAAGTCCTCTTTGGTCTGTTTTGGGCTCTCTGATCAGGAGCAACTTGCCATCTCTTCTATTTTGGGAACTCCACGCATCTTACTTCCAATCAAGTACTTGGGATTGCCTTTGAGATGCTCGAAATTACGGAAGAATGACTGGAATGTCCTCTTTGACAAAATTTCTGTGAAGCTAGAGAGTTGAAACAGTCGGTTCCTATCGAAGGGTGGAAGATTAGTTCTGCTGAAGTCTATTATCACATCTATCCCTATTTTTTATTTTTCCATGTTTAAGGCCCCCAAGTCTATATGGAAACGTATTGATGTGATGCGAAAGCGATTCTTCTGGAAGGGGGCATGCCATGAAGTAAAGTTTTTGCAGCCGATTAAATGGGATATATTATGTTTACCAAAGGAGTTTGGCAGACTGGAGATTAAGGCTCTAAAAGAATTCAACGAGGCAATACTACTCAAGTGGGCGATTAGAGTTCTTAATGGTGAAGATAAGGTATGGTATAAAATCATTAAAGATAGCTATGGTAACTCCAATAGTGCTCTGAAGAGACTCTACCCAACCCAACCTTCTCCATTCTGGCGGTCGGTTGTGCAGGCCTTAAAATACAACTGGCATATGCTGCTACCAGTTCTAGGAGATGGCCATATGTTCAGTTTCTGGAAGGAGGACTGGTCTGGCCTGGTTGCCTTGAAAGATACCTATCCAAGGACATATATGGCAGCTGCGAATAAGGATTCTATAGTAAGTAATTGTTGGTCTGAATTTGCTAGTGAATGGCAAATTTCAGGGTCTGGAATCAACAAGGAGGGGACTCGCCTATTTGAGGAGTTGAGATTGATCTCAGATATTCACAATTTCAGACTGAGAGATGGAATAGATGACACTTATGCGTGGAACAACACCTATACAGCGGTGCGTACATATCAGAGGATCTTGGAATCCAATAGAGATCTGGAAGATGATCAACTTGGGAAAAATATATGGCTCCTGAAGGTTCCTTTGAAAGTGTAAATCTTTCTATGGCTATGTAGAAGGGAGGGCCTAATCACTAGGGAATTGAGACATCGGAGGATGGGGACGGACCTACATGAGTGTCCACTATGTGGTTTCCACATAGACAGCGTGGGGCATATTTTTTCTACCTACTTGATCATAGATGTGGTGTGGAGAAAACTTTGTCATGAATCGCTTCCTACTTGGGACAGCTTATGGTAGAACTTCATGGTGCGGTACAAGCCACATATGCGATGGCGACGACTATGTGGTGTGTGTGGAGGGCGAGGAATGTGAGGGTATTTAAGGAGAGACCTGTGTGCGTTACACAAATTGTAAATGAGTGCTAGTCCCTCATACATCTTTTAGGATCTCTTCTGTAATGTCCCCTCAATTTTTTTCATAGGATGAATAAAATGCCCCTCTGGATTGCTATTGTGATTCGATAGCTTTCCCTTCTTTTTCAAAAAAAATAAGGTGAGGGCTTGAGGCTGCCTGCATTTTGGCAGACACCCAGATGCTGTTGAGTCTGTGTAGTTCAGGTCTTAGTAGAAATTTTCTATTGTTGAAAACTAACTTTTGCCCAAGAAATCTGATCCTGATTCTTTTATAAATAGCATGTAGTTTTATAAGGGACTAGCAAAAGATAGGCATGGGGTGTGATGTGCATACATCTAATTAACCTAAAATGTCTATTACACATGTTTCTAGTGTCATAGAAGCATTCATCATTATAAATATTGCATAGCATGCATCATCATGCATCTAGGTTAGATTATATAAACTTTATGTTAATTCTACATTTTTGTGGTCAGGGAACAAGGTAATATTTATTGGAGCCTCGGATTGAAGATCCAACCAATGGATAGGATCAGGGCAACGATCGGAGTTCAACGACTCCGAGATCACCCTGATCGGATTTCCGTAGCATCAGATCCAATCTGAGAAAGACCAGAGGATAAGAGCCAGGGTGGTGTAAATCCATACCTCAGATGAAAAATCCAACTGCATGTATGGATTCGGATTGATGATCACAAACCAACGATGTGAATATCAATCCAATCCAACATTCATGGCACCACCTACGAGCATATGAAGATGAACGGCCAGGATAGTGCCACGTGCCATCATCCCAACCATCCAAACCTAACTGCACCCCTCCACTCAACCTCTGAAGGCGAGATTAAGACTCAATCTCAACCGTTGGATCGAGATCCAACGGTTGAGAGTGCATCCATCTTAATGCAGAAACTCGACACATAAGGGGTTTTAGAGCATTGGTTGCATACCCCTACGCGAAGAGGAGGGTGCTGGTTCGAAGCGTGGCGCACCTCAATTGAAGTGGCAAGTGGGTGCAGGCAAAATTCCCCTGTTGGATGGCGATCATGCGACAACAGAAGCGGCAACGTGTTGCACAGAGAGGCGTGGATCACGCACGCACGCGATGACGTGCAATCGAATGGGCCATTGCACGCGAGCGTGCTCAACGCTTGAAGAAGAAGTAGCGCTCGAGGATCCTAAGCCATCCGATCTCTTGATTGAACGACTAAGATCATGTGGACATGTGCGCATGCGTGGAACGGCTGAAGGAGAAAAGGTGTGCCTTCACCGACGTTCACCTACATTGATGGTTATATCTGTCACTAAAGATCCAGCATTTATTTTCTAAGCTTTGTAAAAAGACATCTATGCCCTCATTCCTACAACCATAAAAGAGGACCCCTACCACCTCATTTGTCATCTCTTCCTCTCTTCTCTCACCCCCTCCAAAGCACTATGAGCTTCTTCCAAACCCCGGGATGCTCCATTAGAGTAAAAAAGATAATTTTTCCATCTTCTTACCCCCTTCGTGGAGCATCCCGCGATTGTCCTCTCTCCACCTTTCAGGAAGTGGATCCCACTACGACGTCACCCTACTCCCTCCTCCATCCTCCCTCTTCGTCCTCTTTCGTCCAGCATCTCACCACCCTCGTTCGAACTCTCCATCAACACGACTCGTCTTTCAAGCAGCCGTCAAGAAGGATAACTTCTCTCCCCCTTCTCTTTTTACTGCTTTCTAGATTAGATTTCCCCCTTTCTAGTATAACAAGTTGTTGTAATGAACATGAACCTATGGCAATGAAATATTTGTCCATTCTCGCCCTATTTTTTCTCTTTATTTGTATTATTCTTTCTCTCTCTTCTATTAGTTATTCTTTAAGTAGATAGCTAGTGTAGATTTAATTCAACCAGCTAATCTACTTTATGACAACAAATATAAATGCGATTTCTGATCGAACGTTCACCTCCCCGTGTTCGACCATGGAGTCACCAAAGTTTCGGTTAAATTATTTATTTGACGAATTTTTACACAACTACAACAATAGGGTTTTCAAAACTCAAATTCTTAGTGTAGAAATTCGCGTTAAGCAGTGAGGTCCCACCTTACTCACACACTCCTCACCCGCTTCCTCATGCTAGCAAGTTTGGACCCCTGTATCTAATCCGATTACCCGATTACGTACCTGATCATGAATTGAGGAGAAAGGAAGAAAAGTTGAGGTGAGGGGTGATTTTGCATTGGGTTTTGTGCACAAGTGTGCCTCAAGATGTGTGTCCATATGCTAGTCGTTCTATGATGGTTTTGTGCTGAAGCTTTCCTCAGGGCTCTGTGTTGGTTCTGTGCCTTGTGTTGAGACTTGGCAACTTAAGTTGTCTGATCTTATGGTCTGACTTTTGGTTGAGGTTTTGTGGACTTATTGAATCTGACATTTTTGCTGATGTGGATATTGAAATAAGTGGTTGAAAGCTACTATAGCAAAATTTAGTTAAATTAAATACTTTGGAATATGTGCTTAATTGTAGGATATCATTAGTGATTCAAATCACCATTTTTAGGCTTTCTTAATTTTCTTTTTATCCCATTGACCTTTTCAGATACAATTACTTATTATTAAATATATTTTTGAATATATTATTCATTGAATATCTTTATTGTGATTAATCATTGTGCTTATCTGTTTTATATTTCTATTACTACATGAATTCCACATTTGCTCTCTGCGAATGACCTCATACTCATATTTTATCTTCGAGCACTTATAAATTTAAATGGTGTTGCGATTTTCGTCACTATTCTGCAACGCAATATTTTCCTAAACCAACGACGGAAATTTGCTCTCAACATTTGGCATCATTGCCAGGGAGCAACGGGTAATTCACTACTAGTCATATTCTTTCAAAGCTGATTAGTAACTTGCCCTATTTGCTTTGATGTGTTTTGCGAGGCACATCATGAGGAGATCTTCCATGCAATCATCCATTCCAAGGGCAAGTAAAATCTCTCTTCTTCCCTAAATCACCTCCTAATCTTGGGAAGAGAAAAAGGAAACAAAAATAATTAGGATCCACTTGCCTTATTTCCTTAGTAATATCATTTGAAGGAAAAAGCTTCCTAATTTGCAAAATTTAATTGAAATCTAATTGAAAATGAGAAGATTTGATTAGAGATTCCCATCTACATTCCCTGTACCTGTTAGGGATTTATGCTAAATCTTCTAGACATCTTGGACTACTCACTTTCTTGTTTGAGTCCAAGATGTCATATCAGAAATCAAATTGGACTTAGAATTAGAGCCAATTAGGGTTTCCACATTAGGGTTTTGAAGTGTTAGTACACATTTTCCTGAAATTAAGGAAATTGATCCTCCCACATTTGTGTCCCACCTAAGCCCTTATCCAAATTGACCTATTCAAGTGAACCCTAAAATCATGGCTTTAAATTTACTTGAACACTAACAGCTGGGACCCAATAACCTGAGAATCAATTTAGGATGATTTGGGCCTTAACCCAAATTTCATCCTCAACCTTAGGGCAGGTTAGGTGAAGTTGGTTCACTTTGTGAATCAACCAACCTATAAATTAGGTCACAATTGAAATAACTTCTAAATCAAGTGAAATTCAAGGCACAAATTAGGGATAAAATTGGTAGACTTAGGTCTCAATTCATAAATTCTAATTTACTTGAAATCTCAGTGACAAGGAAGGTCGAGTGGGGGAAACCCTGTAACCCATGGTGACGCTCTACCATGTAGGGGTCTTTGCAGGACTCTCCCTTCCTGGCTACCCAAGTAATTCTTGGGTGTGTGGATTTATGATCCAAAGGTATTATCTGCCTCAAAAAAGCCTTAGTCATCCAAAAATTCTTTAGGTTCCTTGATTGGGTCCAATACCCATCCAGTCCCACATCTATTCTGTAGTGCACATACATAGGAGAGGTCCCCAGGTTTCACCTAGAGGCCTCCATTAGAGTTGATCTTTTAGGGAGAATCTGATATGATCTAATCAATTTGATCCGAATCTAAATTTGATTCAACATCTTGATCCACCACTTGCTTTGGAAATGCAATCAGACAACATAGGAAGAGTGTTCAAGACACCTGAATCCCGTATGTGCATGAAAGAGAAAATGATTAAGGATGGTCTTAGACATCATGATGAGTATTACAAAACCTCAGATCCCTTTAGAATCATTCAGGGTAATGTATCAGAAACAACAACCCTTATTGTGAACTATGCCCATCTGATATTGACACAAATGATAAATGAGACAACCCAGGATGCTCTAATGTCAGAATATTGTGAATTGTGGAGACTACATAACACTGAGCATATACAATGTCTGACAAATCCACCACTTTGAGAAATACACCAAGATGAAATTGAGAAATGGGGGGAATATGTTGAATTTGTTCAAACAAGCCATTAATCAAAAATACCCATATCTCCACCTAGAAACTGATGATGAATCTCGGAGTAATGTTCAAGATCAATGTGATTTCTCAGAGCCCGAGTTCGAAAATGGAGATTGTTATGGACCCCCAACCCAAATGGAACCAGATTCGAATATTGTACCTGATCAAAATGTGGGTTGGGTGGATCTAGTTGTAGGTGTTCCCAATTACGAACCAACCATAAAGAGCTATGAAATTGGTCTGTCATGCCTTGATTTACCCAACACCTATGATGAGCCTAACTTAGAATCTCTCGAGGATGTAATTCCCACACCTTATCCTATTAAGGTATTCTTCGAGAATGATCCTGACATCCCAGTAGAACTAAGTCCAGATTCTAGTGATCCAATTCCTTGACCTAGCCTAGAATCTAGATCTGAGCCTATTTAGGATGATAATGAGGCTCAATGTGATGAGAACCAGATTTTAGATCTGAACTATGGTTTTGGGCCTATATGTGATGATTACACCTCTCCAAACTCCTTAGAAGAATGACTTCATTTTTCAGAAGTCAAACTGATTTGCAATATAGAATCAGAGGAGTTGGAAGAGTTGGGAGCTGATTGGATCTACCCCAGGTGCTCAGAACCCGAGCCTATGCCTAATAAGGATATCCCTTTTAAGCTTGAAATTTGAAACTAGATTAGACCAAAGTCAGGTTGATAACTCCATGCATCATGATTTGTTTAGTGGTGGAAATCTCAATCTTGAAGCAAGTTTAGAAACTAATTATTGCAAATTCTCCGATGATTTCGAATCATACTCTGATCTTGGAAAACCATTGTTTCCAGATGATTATGAGCCAATTTACGACCTTAGTATCCATGATCCATTCTTTGATTCTAATCCTGAGGCCAATGATTTAGAACTTGAAGAAGCCACACCTCCTATAGAGCCTTTCAAAACCCGATCCACACCCTGATCTGCCACCAAAATCAATTTCTATTCTGAAACACCTCTTTCTAATCCGGTCGCATATGATTTACCACCATAATTTGATAGGGAATCAGACATCAATCCAAATGACAACTGCATCTTGTCCACCTTTGATCGCACTAATAAAGTTCCGACATTTTCCACTGATCCATTATCATTTGATGACCCTTACTTTGATCAGGATGAGCTGATCCAACCAAAACCTAGATTCATATTTCCACATCTGTTCAAGCCACAAAGCATCTGATGGGCTCCACACTTATTGATTCACAACCATCAGCCCACCAAATTGATTGGGTTTGGTCTACATCATCAGCCTGTTGATCTTAACAAGCACCTGGTTGAACCAACCAGATTTCTCATCAAGGTGCTTGTTCTGCAAAATTCCTCCAATCTAACCACCCCTTCTCCTTGACCACCTTCTGCTCGGCTGAAGGCATTGAATTTAGCGCTTAACGGGAGGTAACCCGTCATTCCAAAAACCCAAGAACCTTCTGATCATCCTTTTAAGCTACTGAAAGAGCGATCTTCATTTTCGATAAAAACTTTAATATAAAATGACGTGTCGTATTTAATCATGAGGTAGAAAATCGCTTTTCAAAATATTTTAATTCTCATAATCTAACCACAAAAATAGTTAGGTCATCTCCACAGGGAGGAAATAACCTATTAGACTAGTAAGTAGTGCTTTGTTTATTCGAAAATCTCAATGGGCGTGCATACTAGTTATTGCAATTCATTCTCAACATAAGTTAGCATTTATGTAATTACCCAAGAATATAGGGAGGTTACATGCAAAATCAACACTATGGAATACGTGAATTATAATCTTAGTACTAACAAATATCATCAATATGAATTAAAATTGAACCCGTTCCCTATAACCAATATCCAATATGCTGTCATTTATGAGATGAATGCAACTATATGTAATTCAAATAAACATGAGGCATATTCATGCATATTTACTGCAATATATTAAATAGATAAATAAGTGAATAGTAGAAGCTGCAATGGCATTATTGGTAAATTTTAATGTGGCTTACACTATAGAGAAACAGGGGAAAAGTTTCCCCTGCTCACATGTGCTGAGGAGGGCTCATCGGCCACGAGACTAGGTGGAGGAGATGTGTAGGAGGAGAGGCTCGCAACGGTGGTAGCGGTACGATCGGAGGTGGTCGGACGTGGTCAGATGGCGGAGGAAAACTCCGACGACAGCAATGGCAGGTGGCGCTTGCGGGTGTCGTGGAGGGCAGCTGGAGGTGTGGACAGCCTCATGAGGGTGAGGCGAGGTCGATGGCATTGATGGAACGAAGATTCATTGTCAGGAGTGGCGGCTGCATGGAAGGGGGCAGCGCTGGTGATGGGTTCTTCACCCCTTGCTAACGAAGAAGGAGAAGGAGAGGGGCTGGGCGTGCTGCGTGCACGCGATGATGGTGGCATGATGGTGCGTGCGCAAGGGTGCACGAGGGGATGCACTGCTACACACGCGCGTGGCTGGTGGTGCTTGTGGGCATCGTGCAGGAGTGAAGCTGGCAGTTGGGTTGCACGAAATGATGGTGGAGAAGGTGAAGAAGAAGAAAACAAAGAGGAAGGAGAAGATGGATGGTTGAGGGGGGTTATGTGCGGTGGTGTTGTGGCTGCACACTATCACCGTGCAACTGGCAAGAGGGAGAAAGAGCAGAGGTGTAGCACGCCAAAGCCACGGTGCTAGTGGAGAAGGAAGGAGATCCACATCATGGGGCGAAGAGGATGACCCATGGGTGGATGTGGTTTTCCTTTTTAAACAAAAACCTCCTCAGTTTCCTTAGGCTGCAAGTGTCTCCAACCACTCGTGACGATCGCGAGTGGTTGGGACGACAGATAAGCACAAGTAGTTCTTCATCAGACGTGTAATTATCACTCCAGACATCTTAAAAAATGTAGAAGCAAGAGTTTGTGATGGCAATTCCCAGACATCCGACCTTGTCCCTGGACGTCTTATAGATGCAAAAATGGACGTCTGAACTCTTCCACCTAGCCTGCATTCATTAAATCAATTATGTTACCATATCATATGTTATTAAGTGTAAAATTGATGCATAAAATTATATGCAGACTAAGTTGAATTGCCATATAATTCTTAATTAATTAACAAATAAGAATAACTAATTAGAAAGTACTTAGGCCAAATAATGATCCACGAAAGTTGAATTATCAAATGCCCCCATGCCTAAGTTTTACTAGTCCCAAGCAAAAGTGAAAAATAATGAAAGTAACCAAAAGATTTCTTCTTCCCTTGTTCCAAAATGTTAGAGATCCACACATAAGTGAAGTAATATTAGCCTCAGTAACAGATCCAAGTGAAAAGCCAACTTACATTTAAAGCTCGTGCTTTACCCTTGAGAAAATTCTATCGGGATAGGCAACTACTTCCCTCAAGGATAAAGTAAAAAATAATCTGTAATTTGACCTCGATCATCAGGCTTAGGTAGGAGATACTGAGTTGAATGGATTCGTATTTGGTGGCACACACTCATCTGGTGCTACATGTAATCTAGTACTACAGACTCTAGATCTCTAGACTATCAAACAAGTCAACTCATAGAGAGGCTAAACAACTGTGCTCTCTTGATGTTCCTTTGTGCTCACTCTTTTCCTTCTTTTCTTTCTGAAATCACAAATCTCACCAAATTTTGTAAATGTAGTCATTGTTTGGTGGCCTCACAAGGCATTCTCACTTCACTTAAAGTCCTAATAACTCTACAACTAAGTTAAAGGACCTCAGCCAGTATTCAGGTGATCAGAAATACTAAAAACTAGGTATGGGTCATATTTGGTGGATCGCAATGGGTGTTTTTGTTGCCTCAGAAAACATCGTCACATAATGAAAAGTGATAAGAAGATAAAACTATACACTTTAACTCTTTTCTTTTTATTTTCTCTCTCTCTCTCTTTCTTCTAAATATAAATGTTTCTTCTTTTTTTTTTATTTTCTTTTTCAACTACTAATGCAAAATGATACATACTTTTATTTATGAGGCATTATTAGGAATGATGATGGTCAAGAGGATATGGTATGGCTTATTTGGTAGAAGTGCCTACTCTTAGCACTGGAAAGGAATGGATAGAACAGTCGTATTTCTAACCTTTGACATTATTACCCTCCTTCAACTGAGGACTCTATGAAGGATGGTCATAACCATCCACCATAGTCAGTTTTGTTAGAACTCAATCTCTATGTATCTACCTTATTTGGTGACTCTCAGGAATTCACACAATGTTTGCATGCAGGAACAGAGAGCGAAAACTATGCCTAACTCTGAGGTATCATCATCTAATTATCCAGAACTTAAGAGTTCTTGCACTAGACTTAGCACACTAGTAATCTCTCTACTTTCTCCTCACAAATAATAGGTGGATCTAATAGAAGATAGTATGCCTGACTCCCTATTAACTATCCAAGGGTTCAGTAGACTAAAAATGTTTATTGATTTTCTTCAAAGATCCATTACCAGTCTAAATGCAAGTGAAGTAATTGTACTGGATTCTAAACTTAAGAAATAATTTAAGAAGAAGATCTTTAATGACACCTCTGTGACAAAGATGTTTTGCTAGGGCTAACCAATTCAGCTCAAGAAAAGAGAGATTTTTCTTTTATGCTAATGCACCAAACCTAAATGCATGAATACTGCCTAAAAATGCAAAAAAAGAACCCCCCCATGCCAAAATCCTACAATGTCATTGTAAAATTAAAATAGGGGGAGAAAGGAAGAAAATCACCTATGTTATTTTGAACGCTGGGTTGCCTCCTAATAAGCGCTGCATTTTCTGTCAGCAGCGAGACTTACAGGGAACCTGTAAGTCTGGTTCCAAACAGAAAGAGCTAGGCCCTAAAACTATGTGTAACAACGCAACCCTAGAAAACAGGTAGCCACGGATGTTGGCGAGCTGATGATGCAATATTATCCCAAATGCTCACCAGAAGACTTGAACTCAGAGAACCTCGTAGGGTACCTGGGGAGGTCTAGGAATAATAAAAGGAACATGAAAAAGGTCCTCCCGAAATGGAATAAGTGGAGGATAACAAGGGTACTCCAAAGCAGGAATGGTTTTAAAAGATATAAACATAATAATTTCAAACCCATGAATGGCGAGACTAAAAGTACAAGCATCAATCCACACTCACCATTCTACCCAAGGATGTACTGGCCTGATATGCTCCCTAGAAAGAATGTATATGAGCAAAGACCTGAGCCGTGGATTAAGGAAGGAATCTACCAGTTGCTTGAGTTATTGGGTGGTAATTATTAAGTCCAAAGAGGGCTTAGTCTATTTAGGTTCCATTCCCAATAAGAAGTCATCTTCCACATCCTTACCTAGCTTCATTATTTTATGAACCTCCAACTATTCCTCTACAATAGATGAGTCATGAATAGAATTCAATATCCCATTAGTAAACTCATGATCAACATGCTTTGATGACAATTGGGTTTCTTGGAAAGTAGCGAGATTAGAATTATCGTCAAATCCATCCCCGAGTTCTTTCTTGTCAATTACATCCTTTCAAGGGACTTTGTGTGCTACTTCGTTATCCTTAATATCTTTAGGAGAAGTATCATCTTTAATGTTATGGAGAAAGCCTATATCACTGAATTCTTTGTTCTTCTCGAGGCATAAATCCTTAATTGATGTATATTGTTCCCAAGAGTCTCCCCTAGGCTTCTCACTATTGTGTTCATCCTCCAATATCAACTCCTGATTTTGCGGAGGATGACTCTCAAAATCAAAAGAAGGGAGGAATCTGGATTTCAACATATTATTTATATCCTTAGGGGGTAAGTCCTCGAATAACACATAATCCCCCTATGATTCACTCCAGATCATAGGCTGGGCTCCTCCATCGGGTTATCATCCTCCTCTAAAATAGACTCTTTGTACCCCTGAGACCAAAATTGATCCAATTCATCATCCATTCACTTAGGGTCACCTTCATTGGGTGCATTTAAATCCTCAGAATGCTGGATGGTAGGTGTTGATTCCCTAAGTGGAGGGTCAGGATTAGGCTCACTAAGGGTAGAATGGGGTTCCACAAGATGATTAATAGGGGAAGTGATAGGATCAATACAACCTTGACCTGGGTTATCAGGGGTAAGGAAAATACTATCATCAGGGTCAAGGTCCTCAAGAGGTACCATCTTCCCTTTCTTTTGACTCCAATATAGCTCAGGTGGATAATCACTAGGGTCATTTTCCTCTAGTGGCCGTGTCTCATAGGGAGAGTCTAAGTGATAGCTACTCAAAACGGGATCCCTATTGTCATTGGTTTCCTCAGAATTATTTTCATGATCACGGTTGTACGGGTAGGGATCAGAATCACTAGTAAGAGAGTAGCTAAGCTATCTAATTTCTTTGTTTTATTGTTGACTATTCCTAAACATCTCTCCCAAAGACTCCATCAATTCATTTTTTTGTTTTTGCATTTCTATCATAAAAGAGGAGAGGCTACTGCTATTAGATTAGGGAGGATAGTCAATCTCAGGCTCTGGTTGCCTAGGGGTATCGGTCCAACCTCGATAAGGAAAATCATGATGGGTGGGAGGGTTGGGTGTTTACATAGTAGTAGGGATTCTAGGGGTGAAAAATCCCACTCCGAGGCTCTGCTCAAAAGTGGGAGCTATCGAGCCAATACTCCCAGGATAGGAATATAATTGATCCAATGAATTGTCATTGTACCCATCAAAGGATGGATATGCTCGGGGCATGGGATCCTGGTTAAAATGATAGGAGTAAGGATAGTCCATTTCTTTCAATTAAAAAGTTTAACTCTCTTAGGACTTAGATTAAAAATAGAAACTTCCTAGAGAGCTTCTATCACGTACACACTAAGCAACCACAAGGCAAGAGGTCTTTTGTTGACTTAAAGCACTTTAAGCTCTCTTCCGACTATTCTAGCTTGGCTAAATGGAGTCAAGGTAGTATTTCTCCGTTCCTACGTAAGTGGTATAAGAGAAGTGAGGCACTTGAGATTCCTGGTCAAAGGTTATTAAGGAGGTTGAGGTTACTTTTAATTCTTTTGGGTGATCAATCAAGTTGTCAATCAATTATGCACCCTAAATTGACCTTCAAGTGCCCTAGAGACGTACACTTTGTTGCAATGATATTCTTAGAAGCTCAAGTGAAAAGGTACTCCAAGGATGGAACCAAGGGATGCAAGTAGGGTGAACCCTTCTTTTGAGGCGGTGTGTTAGCAGTGCCTCTTAACTACCCTTGAATTCCTTTATAGGGTGTCCCCCTCCTTAGAGTGCCAAATCACTCAGGCAAAAGTTAATACCACCCTAACAAAGCAAGATAGGAGGGTTTGCACCGATAAAGATATCGATGCCTATAGCCTTAAGGGTCCAAGTCCTAGTGCAATGCCCATAATGCGTGCTCAGTGCAGAAAGTGTGCATCACACCGCGAAAAGTGATTTTTCTTTTGAAAATCACAATCAAGTTATTCAAACACATCCTGTATATTTTACTTTCTTTTCAAGAAGTAATGTGACGACTTGATCAATATTTTCAAATCAACTTAAATGGTCTTTTTTAATTATGTCCAAACACAATGCGTGTGTGTAGATAACTGATGCACAAGAAAAGACGTACCTTACTCTAGCTCTCTTCAATGCAGGATGTTTGTAATGCAAAAAAGATAAATTATATGTTGCTCATTCAATCCTAAATGGTTGCCCTATTTATATGTAGCTTCTAGCAGGCAGTTCGAATATATATATATGTATGTATATATATATATATATATATGTATATATGTATGTATGTATATATACATATATATATATATGTATCTATATATATATATGTATATATATATACATATGTATATATATATATCTATCTATATATATATGTATATATATATATAGATATATATCTATATATATATTTGTATATATATATATTTTTTTTTTCAATAATAATAAGCAAACAAACCTAATCTAACTAACTAACCAACATGTAGTTCAAATAATTTGAATAATCTTATAATCTAAATAAAATGGGAACACACTCCCAAAAATACCTAACACGAATCCACAAGATAAAAATTAAATGTCTAAGGTTTATCTAGCCTGATCAAAGTCTAAATAGATCTCTAGTCGCCAATCCTCCTTCCACATGCGTAGGATCAAGGCCCACATGCTATTGTTGCTGCCCTCTAGGTGGCGTTAAGGTCCACCAAAAATATCCCCTCCATCGTGCACTCCTGTCGCGTTCATTCGTTTTTGCAATGCAAGAAGAAATAAGGTCAGCAATTCAGAAAAGCTTCATTAATAGCATGAAAATAATATAAATTTCCTGAAAAAATTAATAGGCTTATTCCCTCCTTGGCAATCGTGCCATTTGAAAGAGAGATCTTTAGTTTCAATAAAAACTTTAACATAAAATGATGTGTCATTGTATTTAATCGCGTGGTAGAAAATCACTTTTCAAAATATTTTAATTCTCAGAATCTAACCACGAAAATAGTTAGGTCGTCTCCACAGGGAGGAAATAACCTATTAGAGTAGTAAGTACTACTTTGTTTATTCAGGAATCTCAATGGGTGTGCATACTAGTTATTGCAATTCATTCTCAACATAAGTTAGCATTTATGTAATTACCCAAGAATATAGGGAGGTTACATGCAAAATCAACACTATGGAATACGTGAATTATAATCTTAGTACTAACAAATATCATCAATATGAATTAAAATTGAACCCGTTCCCTATAACCAATATCCCATACGCTATCATTTATGAGATGAATGCAACTATATGTAATTCAAATAAACATGAGGCATATTCATGCAAATTTACTACAATATATTAAATAGATAAATAAGTGAATAGTAGAAGCTGCAATGGCATTAGTAGTAAATTTTAATGTGGCTTGCACTATAGAAAAATAAGGGAGAAGTTTCCCTTACTCACACGCGCAGAGGGGCCCGCCGACAGCGAGACTGGGCGGAGGAGATGTGCGGGAAGAGAGGCTCGCAATGGTGGCACTGGCACAACCGGAAGTGGCTGGATGTGGTTAGACAGAGGAGGAAAACGCCGGCAACAGCGACGGCAGGTGGCGCTTGCAGGCGTCGTGGAGAGCGGCTAGAGGTGTGGATGGCCTTGTGAAGGTGAGGCGAGGTCGATGGCGTTGGCAGAATGAAGTTTCATCGTCGGGAGTGGTGGCTACGTGGAAGGGGGTGGTGCTAGTGATGGGTTCTTCACCCCCTACTAACAGAGAAGAAGAAGGAGAGGGGCTGAGCATGCTGTGTGTGCACAATGATGGTGCCGCAATGGCGCGTGCACAAGGGTGCACGAGGGATGTGCTGCTGCACACGCGTGTGGCTCGTGGTACTTGCGAGCGTCGTGCAGGCATCAAGGTGGCAATTGGGTTGCAAGGAACGATGGTGGAGAAGGTGAAGAAGAAGAAAACTAAGAGGAAGGAGAAGATGGATGGTTAAGGTGGGTTATGAGAGATGGTGTTGTGGCTGTATGCTATCACCGTGCAACCGGCGAGAGGGAGAAAGAGCAGAGGTGCAGCACACCTAAGCCATGGTGCTTGCAGTGTCCACGGTGGAGGAAGGAGATCCCCATCAGGGGGCGAAGAAGATGGCCCCTGGGTGGATGCGGCTTTCCATTTTAAACAAAAACTTCCTCGGTTTCCTTAGGTCGCTAATTGCACAGCAAAAATACACCAACAAATATGCCATCTTGTGTTATTTCCTAGCACTGCCATTGCATATTAGGTAGCTATAGTTGCATTTGTAAAAAAAGACACTTGCATGCATTTATTTGAGAGGGAAGGATAATGCGAATAATTGGCCATGTAAATAACATCTTATTCAAGTGTTGCCTTGCAATTTCACCTTCTTCATTTTTTTATTTTGACTTTGAAATCATCTCCCTCGCGCAGCTCAGGGCATGAGGCTGGCATCTCTTCGTGCCATTCCTCTGCCCTGCAGCATGGCTGTGGCAGGCCCCCACTTCTTTAAAAAGCCTGGCCATCTTCCTTGCGAGGGGGAGCCTGGAACACACACCCGCAGACACCTTCCTCCAGGCCATCTTCCCCCTCTCCCCTCCATACGCAGGCTCTCTTCGCACTGAAGAGACACACTGCGAGCAGGCGCAAGCTTACAGTGGTCCCACGACCACCACTGTGAGCTCCACCACCTCCCGGCTCCTTCGTGAGCAGGTGGGCGTGGTGGTTTCTCCCTCTGTTTCCACCGCTCAACACCTTCGCCACCATTGTCAGGAGCTCCAAGGTCTGAAGCTCCAGCAGCAACAGCAGCCTCCAGCAGCAGCGCAAGCACCTACGTGCACACTAGCACCATCCGCAGCCCCTTTCCGCGTGCGTAGGCGCCTTCCAGCGCACCGGCGCATGCAGAACCGGCCGCAACCGGTTGTTCATCCTGCGCGGCAATATAGCTACTGTTCACGCCTCTCAGAGCAACACTATAGCTACAGTGCCGTGACCGGAGAGTTTCTCACTTATCCGGTCACAGCACGCTCTCTCTCTGCATAGCTACCGCCTCCAGCCAGTTGCGCGCACCTGCGCCCACATTCGCATACACCCGTACCCGTCTGCACCTGCTCCCATTCCAGCCCACAGCGCAGTGCGCTGCGTTGCGCTCTCCCTCACGCTCCCTCACCAGCCAACGCGCGACGACAGTACCGCACACTCCCTCCAGCATCAGTGCGTAGCCCCTTGCATGCCTGTGCCTACGCGTTGATAACACTGCACAAGGGGGTGATAATTATGTTGAATATGGCCCATCTTAAGAATAAAAGGCATAACATAAGTAGAATGGGAGCATTGCAAGCATCATGTACCAAGATTGCTTATAAAACTGTATTAATGGCCATTTACGTAAGCATTTGTCAAAGCAGGGCTCAGATGAGCAATCAAACCACACGGATGGATTCAGAACGACGAACGGAGTCCAACGGACTCAAGATCGGCCAAATCCGACATCCGGAGCTCCTACAATGGGCCCAAGAAGTTCTGACGGTTGATGTGGAGATCAACGGCCCATATTGCACCACGTCAGCCCCCGCTCCACCGCACGCCGCCTCTTCATCAAGCCAAGATCAGATCTCGGCCGTCGATCTTCGATTGAACGACCGAGACTCGCGCGCCCGCCTGCAGTCGCCGCGACAAAGCACGGGCATGGCGCAACGGTTAGCGCGCACGCCCGCACGCATGCGACACGGGTTCAAGCCGCACGGAGCCTGAAATTGAAGACGGAGGTAGCGCGCGGCAAAATTGGGTCGCCCGATCAGCAGCGGGCGGCCGAGATTTCGTCACGCGGTGCAACCACAGCTCACGGGTGCCCACGTGCACGCGCACACCAGGCGATGACGCCTGCGCACACGCGTACCCGAGGCGCGATCCCAGCGCAGCTGAGGAGAGATCTCAGCCGTCCGATCAAAAGCAGCCATGGATCGCACGAGAAGAAGAAACAAGGCGAGCAGCAGACCGACGGCTGGAGGGCTTCACCAATGCTTTTGGGAGTGGTTTTAGCGACGCTCTAGACGTCGCTAAAGCCCCTTCTTCTTATAGGAAGCCCTTAACCCTATTTAAACCCCCTCCAACCACTCATTCAAGGCATTCACTCCCCTTGCAACTACTCCACCCCTCTCTTAGTTAGCTTTAGGCCCTCTTGTAATCGCAGGAGACGACGAGCCGCCGACGGAGCCTCCTCCACCGCCGTGGCTGCCTCGTAGCTCTCCACCCTCTTTCTCTCTGTCTTTTAAGCTTTCCATTACTTTTGTTTGAAGCATGTATTTAATGTTGTAAGCTATGAACTACAAGTGCATGATTAATGAAGTTATTTTCCATTCAATTGTACTTAAATTTCCGTTCAAGTTGCATGATTAAACAAGGAACATTCTAACCCTAATCTCTCTCTCTATCTCTCTCGCTTTTCAAAGCCGCATCCTTCGCAAGCAAAACTCCGCACTTTCCGTAACAATAAGGGATAAGCAAAAATCCGATTTTCACACCTCCCTAAGATCGACACTCGAACTCACCTCCGTTTACTTATTTTGAAATCGACATTGCAAGTGCGACTATAACGACACTCCTTAACACACACGCACAACAGCACATCAGTTTTTGGCGCTGTTGCCGGGGAGGCAACGGATTTGTTTTATCACCTCCATTCCACATTCATCCTCACATCGTCTAGTGCCCTATTTTCCTTTTTACTTGATGGATGCAAAAATTCGGCGCGTGGACGACGAAGCAACGCATCCCACGAGGGTAGCATGGGAGTAGGCGCTACGTGGACCGATAGTGAGTAATCTTTCTCTCATGATTGTTTGCTTGCGTAAAAAAAACTAAAAAAAAATTGTAAAAACTGAAAAAAATTGGCGTGGTGTATGATTGCTTAACCCACATCCTTAACACATCACCCCATACAAAAATGTTCACTCTAACATTCTGAATAAATTTTTGCAGTGTTCTTTTCTTTTTCTTGAGTGGTGTTTGCGAAGCCACCGTGAGTTGACCTGGGTCGCACCACCCAACCCTAAAATCAACTCATCTAATAGAAGCTGCATGATCATTAGGATGAGTACATTAGGGTTTTAGAGCCTCTACAGAATAAAAGGAAATCTACTTTCACCGAATTGTGTGCAGAACTTGACGTGCCCACTGAAACTTGTCTGAAAACATTAAGACACGTCAACCCTAAAAAGCACTAAAGTAAGGATGAAACACTAAAAGACACCACATCTTAAAAATCCTTGCTTGAAAACCATGTTTTGATAGAAGCACACACCTTGAAAGTGGAAAATTAAGAGGCACCACCCCAATCAGCGCCTCATCACATAACCCTAGGCATAAGCACTATCCTAGCCCTTGAAAACTGAGTAGACGTGCCCTAGGCAGGACTGAGTTAAGTCTCAAAAGGCGAGGTTTTGTTCGCTAGGTAGAATCTGATGACTAGGCTACGGGGCAGTGTCAAACGACCGCGGTTGTGGGGTCTATGGAACCAGAGGCGCAAGAGAAAGGAAGAACCTTCCCTGCAATCCCCTCATAATCAACCTGGCCAGATTAGCCTTGGGAAGGGGAGTCCAGTGCTTACGGACTTAATCACCCTTCGTGAGATTTCTAGGTCTCCTAAGGAATACACCATAAGGACTAGGCTTGTGCGCTTGATTGAAACACATTTCTCGCATCTGTCGCCCCCCGCATCCCCTCCTGTTCTTCTCTAGTGTATGCACGGGAGACGCTCACTGCATCCTGAGTTGTGTGTTTTGAGGCGGGAATCTAGGCGACGTAATTCTTTTGAAAACATGGCTGAACCTAGGATAGATGAGGTTGATGATCAACCCCCACCAGATGCTATGGCCATCATCCAAGCTCAAATCAATGCTAACCACCGGCTTCAGCAACAACAAATCCACACCATCATGCAAGCCATACAACGGTTACAGAACCCACAAGAACAACCACACCACCTTTCCAAGACATACCAGGGCAACCACCACTTGATTTACCGCCATTTCAGGATCAGCCGAGGCCCCTCCATGATTTCTATAATCCCTCTGCTATTAGAGTCGAGCCACACCTTAGGATCCCCGAGGGGGGGGATGATTTTGAGCTGAAACCAAATGTCTTAAGTCTGATCCAGAGCCACTTTCATGGAAGCTCAAATGAGGACCCCTTTTAGCACCTAGAGGATCTCGACCGCATAGCGCGAACTGTGAAACCTAGGAACATTAGCCTTGACATTGTTTTAATCAAGATGTTCCCCTTCTCATTAAGAGACAAGGCTTCTCATTGGCTTAGAACCCTAGGTAGACCCATCACCACCGGGGAAGAACTGAGGCATGCATTTTTAAAGAAATTCTTCCCCATAGGAAAGACCAATGCCCTCAGAAGAGCTATCACTACCTTTACACTCCAGGGCGAGGAACAATTTCATGAGGCGTGGGAAAGATTTAATGAACTATTGAGGAAATGCCCACACCACGAAGTTACAAGGTGGCAATTGGCCCAGATCTTCTACCACGGTCTGGACAGCAACCTACGAAACTTCGTCGATGCCTCATGTGGGGGAAACTTCCTGAACAAAGATGAGGAGAGCGCGTTTGAGCTCTTTGAGTCTATAAGTGAGAATTCGCTCAACAATGCTTCAATGAACCAGTTTAATAGGTCCAGTCAACCCCATGGTGGGATTTATGAGGTGCAAGCAAATTCTGGAATGGTTGACATGGACATCATTGCCAAGAAATTAGATCGAGTGGAATTGGTGGACAAAAAGATTGATGAGTTACTGAACCAGACCAGGAACCCCTTGCAGACTTTCTCCCTAGCAAAGGGAGCACATAATGTTGACCTGGTCCAACCCTTCACCCAACTGAACCTGGAACAACCCCTCACCACGTTCTAGGGAGGGACCTTTGCTCCCTCGGCCCTTGATTACTCCCTTCCCTCTTCATCAACATCGGCTATCCTAGAAGATGTGCAAGCTGTCCAAGGTTATGCGAAACCTGACCCTTTCTCCAACACTTACAACATTGGCTAGTGTAACCACCCAAACTTTGGTTGGACAAACCAAAAACTACTGCAATTCCAAAATCAGCCTAGGCCAAACCAGCAGCCACACTTGCCCCCTATCAGCAAGGACCACCAGTTAGACCCCAATATAATCGGAACAGGGCGGCCCCTCCCCCACAAAACCAAATGGATACCCTAATAAAGATGATGGCTGACATGAACCAGAAACATCAGGAGGAAATGGCCTTGGTAAAGGGACAGTTAAGCCAACTCTTGGACTGCAAACAACAAGGATCCCTACCTTCCCAACCACAACCAAACCCGCGAAACATAATTAACAGAGGCCCCAATTCGCAAGGGTTCCAAAGCAACCCCGAGCAGGCTCACATGGTCCAGCCAGCCCCGCAAACACCTCCTGGGTTTGGCGCTTCTTCGTCCTCTTCTTCTCAAGGATCAACCCATGGCCCCAATGCCTCTGCAAATGCGGTGACCTTGAGAAGTGCCACCAAAACCCAGGATCCCAAATGGCCGACTCTCCCCGAGACTTCACCCGCAGAAATACCTGACTCAGGAGAGGCACCAACCAAGGACCCAAACATGGAACCAATCCACATTCAAACACCCTACCCTGAGGCCTTGGAAACAATCAAGAAAAAGAAGAATGCAATGGAAACTGAGGAGCTGTTGGAAATTTTTAAACAAGTACAGATTAATATTCCGCTCCTTGAAGCTGTCAAACACATCCCTGCTTACGCCAAGTTTTTAAAGGATGCCTATACACCCAAGCATAAGCCGAGACCTCAAGCACCTAGGAAGGTTGTACTCTCTGAGCAAGCAAGTTCTGTAATATCAAGCAACCTTCCACTCAAGCGAACTAACCCAGGAGCACCCCTGATTTCCTGCAATATCGGGGACATGACGTTTGATAGAGCGCTCCTGGACCTAGGTGCTTCTATCAATCTGATTCCAACAACCCTGTACCACCAATTTGGTTTTGGGGAGCTGACACCAACCCCTGTCACCATCCAACTGGCTGATAGATCAGTGAAAACCCCGAAGGGGGTTGTCAAGGACGTGATTGTACGGGTCAAGGACTTCTATTTCCCGGTCGACTTTTTGGTGCTCGACATGGAAGTCCCTGAAAAATTACAAAATGCACCCATAATCTTAGGCAGACCTTTCTTAGCTACGGCTAAAGCAAACATTGATTGCGACACGGGATGTATGGAAATCACCTTTGGGGACAGGAAAATGCAATTGGATATCTTCCGGGAGACAAAGTCTTTTGATTGTGATTGCATTGAGGAACATGATCTCGTGGAAACTCTAATTGAGGAATGCCTCACCCTCAATTCTGTATCGGACCACCAAACCCGTAGTGATTGTTCTGACCCATCACCATCATTACCTGTGGACCTCTGTAAGGCTAAGTACCATCACATGACACCATTTGAAGAGATCGATGTTGATCAACTCCCTCCCTTTCCCTTCCCATCGACTGTGGTCCCACCCGCACCTGAACTTAAACCATTGCCCGAGAATCTCAAGTACGTCTTCTTGGGACCAGACCAGACCTTCCCAGTGATTATTAATTCTCATCTAACCAAGGATCAGGAACTCAGGTTGACTGCGACCCTTTCAGAACATCGGGCCGCCATTGGTTGGACCATTTCGGATTTAAAAGGAATTAGCCCCACCTATTGCACCCATACGATTTACCTGGAGGACAGGGCTCGACCTTCCTGCCAGATGCAGAGACGTTTAAACCCAAACATGCGGGAGGTCGTTAAAAAAGAAATTATCAAGTGGCTTGACGCCGACATCATCTACCCTATCTCCGATAGCCCCTAGGTGAGCCCCACTCAAGTGGTTCCAAAGAAAGCTGGGCTCACCGTTGTCACCAATGATCGTGGTGAATCCATCCCCACCCGCACCACCACCGCATGGCAGGTGTGTATTGATTATAGGAAGCTTAATGAAGCCACTAAGAAGGACCACTTCCCCTTGCCATTCATTGACCAAATCCTTGAAAGATTGCAGGGCAGAAGTATTTTTGCTTCCTGGATGGATATTCAGGATATAACCAAGTCGCAATTGCTTCGGAAGATCAGGAAAAGACCACATTCACTTGCCCGTATGGCACGTTTTCATTCCGTCGAATGCCATTCGGGCTATGCAATGCACCTGCGACCTTCTAGCATTGCATGCTAGCCATTTTTTCAGAAATGGTGGGTGAATACTTCAAGGTCTTTATGGATGATTTCTCTGTATTCGGGAATACATTTGACCATTGTTTGAGCAACTTGGAGAAAATCCTGAAACGATGTATCGAGGTTAACCTGGTGTTAAGTTGGGAAAAGAGCCATTTTATGGTTCAAGAAAGAATTATCCTCAGTCACATCGTATCGCATAGGGGCATCGAGGTAGATCGAGCTAAGGTTGATTTAATTTCCAAACTTCCTCCACCTAGTTCGGTCTGGCAGATTCGCTCCTTCCTAGGACGTGTTGGCTTCTACCGAAGGTTCATTAAAGACTTTTCCAAGCTTTCCAAACCCTTGACCGACCTTCTAGCCAATGACGCCATATTCCACATGTCTCCTGATTGCATCCAGGCTTATCACACCCTCCAGGACTTAGTCTCCACCGCAACTGTACTTCAACCCCCAGACTGGTCCCAGGACTTTGAGATTATGTGTGATGCATCAGATTTTGCCATAGGCGCTGTTCTGAGACAAAGGCAAGACAAGAAGCCCGTGGTGATCTACTATGCGAGCAAAACGTTGGACGAGGCCGAACGTAATTATACTGTCACAGAGTTGCTAGCTGTAGTCTTTGGACTTGAAAAATTCTGATTGTACTTACTAGGATCCCACTTGACTATTTACACTAACCATTCACCCATCCGGCACTTGTTGGCCAAAAAGGACGCAAAACCCAGGCTCATCAGATGGATCCGGCTTTTGCAGGAATTTGACCTGGAAATCCGAGACAAGGCCGGATCGAAGAATGTGGTGGCTGACCACTTGTCGAGACTTCATCCAAACCACATTGGACCCCCCCTACCTCTATCTGACTCCTTCCCTGATGAACACATCCTAGCCATGCAAGACAAGAAAATGCCATGGTATGCTGACTATGTCAATTACCTGGTTGTAGGACAAACCCTGCACAGCTGGTCCAGACAGCAACGGGACAGGTTCTTGGCTGAGGCCAAGCACTATTTCTGGGATGATCCCATGCTGTTTCACCTCTGTGCTAATCAGATCATCAGGAGGTGTATCCCCGAAGATGAAGTTCAGAGTGTGCTTTCCTTTTGTCATGACCAAGCATGTGGCGGCCACTTCTCTGGAAAGAAAACAGCTGCAAAAGTTTTGCAGTTTGGATTTTACTGGCCGTCCCTATTTAAGGATGAACACATCTTTGCCAAGACTTGCTCACGCTACCAAACGCTGGGGACCATGACCAAGAAAGATATGATGCCCCTTCAGCCCATTTTGATTGTCGAAATCTTCAACGTTTGGGGTATCGATTTTATGGGCCCCTTTCCACCATCCAACGACTTCGAGTACATCCTGGTCTCGGTAGACTATGTTTCTAAATGGATTGAAGCCATCGCCACTCGACGATGCGATCACAGGACTGTCATGGACTTTGTTAAGAAAAACATCTTTTCCTGATTTGGAATACCCCAAGCCATGATAAGTGATGGTGGAAGCCATTTTATCCATTCCCAATTCCGTGCCCTACTTAGAAAATACGGGGTAAACCACTGCATTGCCACCCCGTATCATCAACAAACAAATGGGCAGACTGAGGTCTCAAATAGACAAATCAAGAACATTTTACAGAAGACTATGAGACCTGACAGGAAAGACTGGTCCACACGACTTGATGATGCCCTGTGGGCATATAGGACCGCTTTCAAGACCCTGATAGGCATGTTGCCATATCGCCTGGTCTTTGGCAAGGCCTGCCATCTTCCTATCAAATTGGAACACTGGGCTTACTGGGCTATCAAGCAATGTAACATGGATCCCCAGTTAGCCGGTGCGTGGAGAACTCTCCAATTTTCTGAGCTCGAAGAAATTCGTCGGGACGCCTTTGACAATGTCTACTGTATAAGGAGAAAATGAAAGCCGTCCATGACCGACTCATTCATAGAAAAACCTTTGAGCCCAACCAACAAGTCTGGCGGTTTGACGCCCGCCTAAAACTCTTCCCGGGGAAACTCAGGTCCAAATGGATAGGACCATTTCGGGTGGTTAAGCCCTACTCTAATGGGGCGGTTGAAATCGTTGATCTTAACACTGGGCACACTTTTACAGTTAATGGTCAAAGATTGAAGCATTTCCTGGCCCAGGTTCCCCCAAAGGAAAGTGTCATCCTCGCTGAGGGCTGACACCGAGCACTGCCCAGCTGGAGGCGTTAAACTCAGCACTTCCTGGGAGGCAACCCAGAGGATTCAGACTGATCCGGTAGTTTACGTCACTCAGGTACTATCTTTTTGCATCCATGTACTTGCCAATGAGGACATTGTCCAACTTAAGCATGGGGGGGTGGTAAATTGTATAATCCTGAGCTTAATTAACCAGTCTGAATGAATAAAAAAAAAATTGAATTTAGGAAGAAAACTTAGGCATTAGAAACTTGGCAATAGTGGGAAATAATACAAAAAGAACTTAAACACTTAGACTTTTCAAGCCTTCAGGCTTAATCAACCCTGGTGTCTATTAAAATATAGATTTAGCGGTAAATCCTTGCAACCTTAAGTTATTCTAATCCACCTACTAAATAAGGTAATAAGTATACGACTTATCAACTCACCCTCTAACTCAGAAAAACTTTGCGTCGAAGAATTTGCACACATTTTTGCATAGACTCACTTCTCGGAGATTCTGACATAAATTGGGTAGCTAATGAACTCTCTAGGGTGGTATGGCTGGTAAGTTGTCGTGGGTAACAGCCCATTAGCAGGTTATCCAGAACCCAGCCATAGGCCATTTCTTCTTCATTGCCTCTAGGTACATTTGAGATCAAGGAAGCCACCTACAAAAAAAAAAAAAAATGGAAGAAGAAGAAGAAAAGAAAATAAACCACACTTCACCGCATAAGTATGGCTGGCAAGTGATCATGGGTAACAGCCCATTGGTCAGTTGTCCAAAGCCCAGCTCAATAATTGCACAAAAGAGACCAAAACACTTAAGGAAGAAGCAGGGAAGTAGTACAAGCCAGGGAGATATACACTGGAAAAATCCTTGTGTTGACCCCAATTAAAACAAACGTAGGGAGAAAGCTACCAATCGAACAAATACACCTTCAGGAAAATTTATTTCCTTTTCCGGTCACCTAAAGGTGTAGAAACCCAAAGTCTGTCTCAATTACCGTTAAATGAGTCTATCACAACATTCACACCAAGATGCTTAGCACTTAAGGTTTCGACCGAGTTTTAGGTGGGCTGGGTAGCCGTAAAAAGTTACCAACCCACACTGAATTCCGAAAAAATTCTAAATATATATATATATATGTACATATACATATGTATAGTTATATACATTAAAGCAAGGATTCGGGCGATTCGTATTTTGGCAGACACCCGGGCGCTGCTTAGTCTTTGTAGATTAAGATCTTCGTATATTTCCTCTTATTGACAAGTAACGAAGTGTCTAAGCAATTACTTCTTAAATTCTGAAAGGAAATAAAGGCTAGAATAAACCTTGCTAGGGACTAGCAAGGAGTAAGTATGGGGGTATGATAACAGTGCACAAGGGGGTGATAATTATGTTGAATATGGCCCATCTTAAGAATAAAAGGCATAACATATGTAGAATGGGAGCATTGCATGCATCATGTACCAAGATTGCTTATAAAATTGTATTAATGGCCATTTGTGTAAACATTTGTCAAAGTAGGCCTCAGATGAGCAATCGGACTGCACGGATGGATTTAGAACGACGAACGGAGTCCAACGAACTCAAGATCGGCCAAATCTGACATCCGGAGCTCCTACAATGGGCCCAAGAAGTTCTGACCGTTGATCTGGAGATCAACAGCCCATATTGCGCCACGTCAGCCCCCGCTCCACCGCACGCCGCCTCTTCATCAAGCCGAGATCAGATCTCAGCCGTCTATCTTCGATCGAACGGTTGAGACTCACGCGCCTGCCCGCAGTCGCTGCGACAAAGCGCAGGCGTGGCGCAACGGTTAACGCGCACGCCCGCACGCACGCGATGTAGGTTCGAACCGCGCGGAGCTTGAAATTGAAGACGGAGGTAGTGCGCGACGAAATTGGGCCTCCCAATCAGCAGCGGGCGGCCGAGATTTCGCCACGCAGCGCAACCACAGCTCACGGGCGCTCACGCGCGCGTGCACGTCGGGCGATGACGCCCGTGCACACGCGTGCCCGAGGCGCGATCCCAGCGCAACCGAGGAGAGATCTCAACCGTCTGATCAAAGATTGGACGGCTCTCACGCAGCAGCCACGGATCGCACGAGAAGAAGAAACAAGGAGGGTAGCTGACCAACGGCTGGAGGGCTTCACCGACGCTTTTGGGAGTGGTTTTAGTGACGCTCTGGACGTCTCTAAAGCCCCTTCTTCTTTTAGGAAGCCCTTAACCCTATTTAAACCCCCTCCAACCACTCATTCAAGGCATTCACTCACCTTGCAACTACTCCACCCCTCTCTTAGCTAGCTTTAGGCCCTCTTGTAATTGCCGAAGACGACAAGCCGCCGACGGAGCCTCCTCCACCGCCGTGGCTGCCTCGTCGCTCTCCACCCTCTCTCTCTCTCTTTTAAGCTTTCCATTACTTTTGTTTGAAGCATGTATTTAATGTTGTAAGCTATGAACTACAAGTGCATGGTTAATGAAGTTATTTTCCGTTCAATTGTCACTTTAATTTTCGTTCAAGTTGCATGATCAAACAAGGAACATTCTAACCCTAAACTCTCTCTCTCTATCTCTCTCTCTTTTCAAAGCCGCATCCTTCGCAAGCAAAACTCCGCACTTTCCGTGACAATAAGGGATAAGCAAAAATCTGATTTTCACGCCTCCCTGAGACCGACACTCGGACTCACCTTCGTTTACTTATTTTAAAACCAACGTTGCAAGTGCGACTATAACGACACTCCTTAACACACATGCACAACAGCACGTCACGTGTGACCGTGCATCTAGACGACGCCTGCCTCCGCCAAACAGCTTAAACTCGCCCGCTCTCTCTCTCGCACACTCTCCAGCAGACACACACACTCGCACACACCACACTCGTACACATACACACTTGTACACTCACACTCACTTGTACACACCTATACATACTTATATATATATATACATATTCATACCTATACAACTATATATAAGTATATATAGATACATACATAAATATATATATATTTATATATATATATTTATACATATATACATATATTACTATATATATATATCTATCTCTATATAGTTAAATATATATACATATATATCTAGTTATAAATATATATATATATATATAACTACATATACACCTTTATAGTTACAACGCTATCTATATATATACATATAAATATATATTTACATATATACATAGATATATATTTAAATACACATCACCTACCTATATCCCTATGCACTAGTCACTCCACCATGCATTATATCGTAGGAATATCTGCACCAGTTGCTGATATTCCACGATACCTACGTAAAGAAAGCACCTCCGCACACACTCCCACACATTCATCCTACACTCTATGCGGCACTTCGTCTTGTTGGTTGCGTCTTCCTAGATGTGGACCAACTCGACACTGTGCTACACGCCATTTCCACTTCCACCCCCACCCCTATATATATAATATATATATATATATATATCTGTATATATATATAGACTATATTTATTTCTTTACAAGCAACCTATCTAGTTTCTATTTCTCTTGTGTTTCCTGCTATTAAAAAGATAAAAAAAGAGTAAAGCAGAAAAGATAATCCTTGTCTTACAAGTACTCGGTCTTGCGAATAGTAGGATCAATTTTTTTTGGAAACCCTAAGTTGGCTCAAAGCCAAGAACAATTTGGCTCAAAGCTAAGGACCTAATTTTGAGAGTGTACCTCAAGGACGAAATTATTAGCAAAAAACTCTTAAATAGAAAAAAAACCAAAAACATAATAAACACACGGAAGAGATACGTTTTAGAAAAGGCGTAGAAACTCTTCACCTTTAATCCCTGCCTCCCTGAGTTCGACCCTGGGCCTAAAAGTGACCAAGATAAAATTAAGTAGGCCAGGTTAAAAATTTTGTAAAAAGATGGTTAGGCTCGATTTAGGTTAACCACTATACTCACTTCAACAATAATTTCACCGTATTAACACAACCTATTCGAGTTCTAACAGTTGCAAGTGTCTCCGACCAATCACGACGAACGCGAGTGGTTGGAACGACAGCTAAGCATGGGCGGTTCTTCATCAGATGTCTAATTATCACTCCAGGCATCTTAAAAAATGTAGAAGCAAGAGTTTGTGATGGCAATTCCCAGATGTCCAACCTTGTCCCTCGACGTCTTATAGATGCAAAAATGGACGTCTAAACTCTTCCACCTAGCCTGCATTCATTAAATCAATTATGTTACCATATCATATGTTATTAAGTGTAAAATTGATGCATAAAATTATATGCAGATTAGAATGAATTGCCATATAGTTCCTAATTAATAAATACGAATAACTAATTAGAAAGTACTTTGGCCAAATAATGGTCCACGAAAGTGGACTTATCAACTACACTCCTATTGCACTTTAGGGTTCAACTTTAGAACAGCCGACTTTACCTTTAATACTTATATCAAATCTTGAAATCATCCACAACAGTCATCCAAACACATTCACCCACCCTTTTACATTGTTCTAAACCTTGAACCAAGCTGAATTCGTACCTACCTAGTTTACAATAAGGACATTGCAAAACTTACGCATGGAGGGGTGTTAAAGTGCAAAGCAAATGGAAATTCAATTCTTTGAGAGGTTCTCGCAATATATATATATATTTGAAAAAAGTAATGGAGAAAGGGGAGGAAAATTTTGAGAATTGATTGAAAAATCCTTCTTGAGGATGAAAAGAGGAGAAAAAAAAATGTCAAAAGGAGCAAAATCAAGAAAAAAATGGATAGTCCTAGCAATTGATTATGAGATCTACTTAAGTTCTAGACCAAATCAAAGTAAGGATTAAGTCCTAAAGTGCTAAAGACAAGGAGATTAGTGATGAGCATAGACCATAGGCCTATTTTTGGGTTTAAACACTTACGTATTCGTTAAAGATCCAGATTAATCATCAAGAGGTTGAGGAAAGTGCAAGGCTAATATATTAAATCTAAGGCTTATGGAGTATTCAGCCCTGTTGCCTACCCTTTGGTTTGTAGAACTTGGTAACCTAAGTACCCAAAATTCACACACCAGTCTGGTTCAGTACTCTTAACGAAGAAATAATGCCAAAAGTATCCATTTTGGAAAAGGTTGTCCTAAAAATCTAGCATAGGAGCGACTCGAAGACACAAATTGATTAGATGAGTTCTCGACGCAGAGAGGTGGAATGAAAAATACTCCCCTCGAAGATGTGTAATAACATATCATCTCCTCAGTGCTTGTCTCCTAGGATATCTAAATATCCTACCGGGGGCATGTAAGCACCTTGTGCTGGTACAGGTGCCATGGGCGGGATTATCCTGAAATGTCAATTACAAGGGAATGAATTTAGCTACAAAATGTCATGGTCGTTACTATCTCAAAGTGTCGAAAGCCAGGGTTTTGGGGGTTGCCATGGGCGGTGCTATCCCGAAGCATCGAAAGACAAGGATCCTTCGAGGATTGATGGTGGGGACAAGGAATCCAATACAGACCATGTTTAGGGCCAATCCGATATTGGAATTTGGGGAATCTAAAAAGAAATGAGAGAAAACTCTCAAAATGATAAAAATCCCTCTCTATCTCTCTTATCAAGAATGCACTAGCAAATTGAATCTAGACTTGATACGTAAATACATGGTGCTTTAACCACTAGGGTCAATGAACCTTTGGGTACTTTTTACGAGACTTAGAAACCTTCGCAGCAAACCCAAGGCTAAAGCTGGTCAGGTCTGGATCTTGGCTGGTGCTTGAGTACCACTAGGCCTATTGTTGGTATTCTAATCTAATTTCTAGAAAAGTGGCCCAATCAAGCATCTGAACATTAAAAACATGGTCTAGAGATCTAGTTCTTTCCATGAGATTTCGTTAGGGACTAGCAAAAGTTAGGCATAGGGGTACGATGGTAACACCATCCTTCACCATAACTAGCTTGAATTAGTTGGAATCAAGTGATAAATGCTCTTGAATGATCACCTGAGGATAGTAATTCCACCCTAATCCATTTTGAGAAGAAAATAATAAATAAGGTGAATTCCACAGTTTTAACATCACATCACAAATGCATAGTAACCACAGGGACATCCAGGGGTTAATTAGAGGTCAATTGAACATTAAAGACCAAAAAGCGGGTCCACACTGATAGAAACAAGGTTTTACGTATTTCGAGAACCAAAACAATATACAAAACCCTAAATATCAGCCCCACTTAAATTGAAGAGGTTCTAATTAGGATAAAAATTATCTAAACCTCCTAAAATTCATAGAAAAATATTTTAAGTGGTTTGGTACTTTTGTTTTACCATCTGAACCTATTTTGACCTAGAATAGAGTTTCAGATGGGATTTTACCCTAATTTGGGATTCTATGCAATTTACCCAGTCAAACGTGATCGAAACTCAAATCAAAGTTCACCATTAGATTCCTTGGGTCCAAATTAGGTTAGCACCAAAATTTATAATTTGGGCTTCTATGCAATCTACCAAGTCAAACGTGACCAAAACTAAAATCAAAGTTCACCATTAGATTCCTTGGGTTCAAATTAGGTTAGCACCAAAATTTGGGCCTAATCGGAGTCTATCTTGACTTAGTTTGCAATTTAATCCCTAAGATCTTTATTTCTCAACATCTGCCCCAACTTTCAAAATTCTTGCATTTATACCCCTAACTTTCTCGTCATCTTCAAATTTATACCCCTACCACAATGCGTGTGAACAGAGCTTCAAACCCATGAAGCACCGACTTCAAACATGGAAATATCCTTGATTTGTCGGCCAAATCCCTCCAAATTTGGACAGATTGCTGATTGAAAGCTCCCCAATCACCTAAGCTTGATCAAAAACCCCAAATCAAACCCTACAGCTCAGGAGAAGTCAAGATTTCTAGGATCCTAAATTGATAAAATCATGACTCAAGCAGGCCTCTTTCTCCATTTAGAGCTCGATTTTAAGCTCTATACAAACTCCTCAAGGTCCCAGCATATCCTCTAGCTAGGTTTAAAGCCACAAATCCCCTTCCTCTCCTCCATCAGCTATCTTCGACCTCAGCTTCAGCAGCCCCCTTGCCCCTCCTCTTCCATGCATCCAACAGCCAAATTGGACACACCATCGTCTTCCTCGTCTTCTTCTGACGGCAATCGGCTGGCAGGGCATGCACTGGCAGAGAATGGCGTGAAGAAGAGCAAGCCCATGCCCTGAGCCACATGGAGAAGAAGAAGTTCAAAGCAAAATAAAAAATGACGATGGTGAAATTGCAAGGCAGTACTTGAAGAAGATGTTATTCACATGACCAATTATTCACTTTCCTCTCCTCTCAATTAAATGCATGCATGTGTTAATTTTTACAAATGCAAATATGGCTACCTAATATGCAATGGAAATGCTAGGAAATAACACAAGAAGGCATAATTGTAGGTGTATTTTTGCTGTGCAATCATACCCTCATGCCTATCTTTTGCTAGTCCCTAGCAAAACATTTTTGTATTGTAATTAGAAATGATATTAAGCTGAAGATTTTCTTCTAAGGCGACATAGGTGTGTTTATTTGTTGGATATTGTGAGAACCAATTGCAGAGAAGACTACCAATACTTTAAGTCTTACGTGACATATATCATCTCTCGACTAACCTGGACTCTTGATATTTAAACCTTGAGAACGATTTCCAGGACTCAGGAGGTTTTTTGCCGTACTCGAGAGCTCAAGAGATTATGGTTTGTGCATAGTGAAGGATCAAGACTGACCAGATGAACATTAAGACCCAAGCCCAGGGTTTCACGAATCTTTAAGTGCAAGTTGATCCCAATTTCAGCTCATGTCTTCGGATTGACCCTTAAAATGTTGACAGAAAACTCAACCCTCATTTTTTTCTTTTGTGGCTCAAAAAATATATGGTAGACATAGGGTATTTGTAACTTTGCCCTGAAACATTTTGAGGGAGAAGAATTTACAGACATTTGCGAGATATACTGACTTATTTGCATAGTTTTTTTTTTTTTTGAAACACGTGTCAGTATATCTCTTACAACTTTATTTGGAGGAGCACACTTTTCTTTTGGTGGGAGAGTTCCTTTTTGGTGGAAAGAGTTTCTCCTAGACACAAGACTAAAGCCTAGGATAAAAAGTCTACCTGCATCCACCTTCCCTAATGAACACTAGGGTTGGATCTTATGTTCACCTGGTCTTTCTTGATATGTGTAGTGTGAACCAAGATTACTTAAGCTCTCGAGTAGAAGCAAACCAACGGATCATGTACTGATGTCTCAGGTACAAGAATACATCCTTAGTTAGGAGAGATTTTGATCTATCTTGTCAATGCTCAAGTGAATTAAGCCGAGCCTGAGCGAATCAAGCTTCTGGAAAGTCTTCAAAACAGTGGTTGAATCTCCATAAACACTTATTGTATGTTTGTTTCAACCTTTGGATCATTACTAAACACCCTTTTTTGTTATGCTATGTACATATTTATAGATGGATGGAAGCTGCATGATACCAGATCCTATAGATGCCTATCCACCGCCCCATGCCAAACGATTCTATGTCCTCATATGCATGCAAGGTAGGGTAGAGGAAGGTCCAAAGATTGGGGAATGAGAGCTGAGGTGCAGGGTATACAGCAGGGTGGTAGGGTGGGTGGTGAAGTGAAAAGGTGCAAAGTGAAGTGCATGTGGCATTGGCGAAGTGTTGCTGGGGTGCCTCCCAACGAGCGTTGAATTTAACGTCCCTAGCTGGACTCAGAATGAGACACGACATTAGTTACCCTCCAGTAGGGCAACAGTTTCTCCAACGGGGGCAGGTTCATGAGTAAGATAAGGTTTTAAAAGCGGCCAATTGATCGTAAATTTATTCCCAAATTTGGGATCTTCAATTTCAACGGCCCCGTTGGGAAATGGTCACGAGACCAGGAAAGGACCAGTCCATTTGGACTTCAATTTCCCTGGAAAGAATTTGAGCTGAGCATTGTAAAGCCAAACTTGCTGAGATGGCTCAAATTCCTTTCGCCGAATACGGCTGTCATGAAAAGCCTTAGTGAGTTGCTTGAAGGTTAAGGCAGAATCATAGGCTTCACGACGAAGCTCTTCCAGCTCTTGGAGTTGGAGTTTCCTTTCTCGACCAAACAGGTCAGGGTCGAGGTTACATTGGCGAACCGCCCAATAAGCGCGGTGCTCCAGCTCCACGAGCAAATGACAAGTCTTCCCATAAATGATTCTATAAGGAGACATACCAAGGGGAGCCTTGAAGGCGGTCCGATACACCCAAAGTGCATCAATCAGCTCGTCAGACCAATCCTTACGATCAGGCCGAACTATTTTCTGGAGAATTTGCTTGATTTGTCGGTTCGACACCTCTGCCTAGCCATTCGTCTGAGGATGATATGGAGATGAGATACGATGGTGGACTCCATATTTCCTCAGAAGTGCCCAAAAAGAAGCATGGGTAAAGTGGCTTCCTCCATCCGAGATAATGGCTCGAGGGATCCCAAAGAGCACAAAAATGTCGTCTTTGACAAATCTAGTGGATATGACATGGTCAGCATGGCGCGTGGGAATAGCCTCGAACCATTTCGAAACATAATCAACAGCAACGAGGATGTATTCGAAGCCATTGGAAGAAGGAAAGGGACCCATGAAATCAATTCCCCAAATGTCAAAAATTTCAGCAGCTAGGATGGGTTGCAAGGGCATCATGTCACGACGTGACATTGACCCTAATGACTGGCACCTAGTGCAATGCTTGGCATAATTGTGTGCATCCTAGTGAAGGGAGGGCCAAAAGAAATCGCACTGCAACACCTTGGCTACAGTTTTCCTCCCAGAGAAATGGCCTCCGCAGGCCTGATCGTGGCAGAAGGATAACACACTAGGGAATTCATAGTCAGGAATACAGTGATGGATAATCTGATCAGCACCTATTCGAAAAAGAAGTGGATTATCCCAGAAATAATACTTTACATCTGCAATGAGACGCTCGTGCTGGTTTTTAGGCCAACCACGTGGAAGGGAACCCGAAGTACGGTAATTGGTAATGTTGGCATACCAAGGTCCACTTGCCACATTAATTGCCAATAGGAGCTCATCGGGAAAAATCTCATTGATCGGCAGGGTAAGTCCAATGTGGTCAGGGTCCAGTCTCAAGAGATGATCAGCCACAACATTCTGGGCTCCAGCCTTATCGCGGATCTCAATGTCAAATTCTTGGAGCAGAAGGATCCAACGAATCAGTCTAGGCTTGGCATCCTTCTTGTGCATCAGATGGCGAATGGCTACGTGGTCAGTGAAAACAATAACATGTAAGCCCAGAAGGTAAGAGCAGAATTTCTCTAGCCCAAAGATGACCGCCAGTAGTTCTTTCTCAGTGGTACTATAATTACGCTGGGCCTCGTCTAATGTCTTACTGGCGTAGTATACCACGAATGAGTGTCTATCGCATCTTTGTCCCAGGATGGCTCTGACTACAAGGTCAGAAGCGTCACACATGAGTTCAAAGTCGAGGGATCAATCAGGTGGCTGGAGAACAGGGGCCTTGGTGATAGCATCATGCAGCTATGTGAATGCTTGTATGCAATCGGGGCCCATATCGAAGGGCACATCGGTAGATAGGAGATGAGTTAAAGGTCGAGAAATCTTGGAGAAGTCTTTGATGAATCTCCTATAGAAACTGACGTGTCCCAAGAAGGAGCGGATTTGTTTGACAGAGCTAGGCGTAGGTAAATCAGCAATTATATCAAGCTTAGCTCTGTCAACCTCGATACCCCTATCGGAGATGATATGCCCGAGAACAATTCCCTCATGTACCATAAAATGACTTTTTTCCTAGGAAAGCACGAGGTTCACATCAATACATCTCCTAAGGATACGGGTCAGGATGGCAAGACAGTCATCAAAAGAGGGTTCAAAGACCGAAAAGTCATCCATGAAGACCTCGAGAAAGTCACCCACCATGTCATGGAAAATCGCCAACATACATCTCTGGAAAGTTGCTGGCACGTTACAAAGTCTGAATGGCATCCTTCTAATTTCAAAGGTGCCGAAGGGGTAGGTAAAGGTGGTTTTCTCTTGGTCCCGGGGGTCAATTACCATCTGGTTATATCCAGAGAATCCATCCAGGAAACAAAAAATTTTATTTCCTGCTAACTGCTTCATTATTTGGTCAATGAAAGGTAGCGGAAAGTGATCTTTCTTAGTTGCAGCATTCAGTTTCCTATAATCTACACACACTCTCCAAGATGTAGGAGTGCGTGTAGGGATGGATTCACCCCTATCATTGACACGGATGGTGAGTCCCGCCTTTTTGGGCACGACATGAATTGGACTCACCCAGGGGCTATCGCTGATCGGGTAGATTATACCTGCATCCAGCCACTTGATCATTTCCTTCTTAACGACCTCCCGCATGTTAGGGTTTAGACGTCGCTGCATCTCATGGGAAGGTCGAGCCTGATTAGCCCATAGTTGTGGGCTATTTAAGTATTTAAGTGCCTACACATTACGTTAATTCTAACATTTATTTAGCATAATTAGGATGCAAATAGATTAATTCATAGTTTTAATTTAATTACATAATCCATACATTGCATTCATATCTTAAGTGCATTTAGAATTAGCTTAGAATAGCATTCATCTAATTAGATAACCAATTAGGTACATTGTTTTCATTAACATAGAAGTTGAGGGCCTGTACATAAATGACCCTAATATTTTAACATTATTTTCTTTATTCTTCTTCTTTCAGAATAGCTGGCTGTCGCTCCAACGCCCGGCTGCTGCAGTGAAGAAGCCATTCAAGGGGGAGCGGATGTGGTGGATCTGGTCGGGCAGCTGATTTCAAACTTGTGCAGGCCACAACAAAAGGAGGAGGGAGGCAGCCGAGCTCGGCAGGCCTCTGCCACCGACCCACCACTGTGCAGAGAGAACTTCTCTCTTCCACTCCATACTGCCGGCCTCTACCGTGGCGGCGAGTCTCCACCACCGTGGGCGTGTGGTGTGACAGGCCACACCGCCATCCGGAGCTCGCCCACATTACCGTGAGCACCTTAGCATGCAACTCCCTCGCCGTCGTCACCAACCACCACCGCCGCAACCACCGTCACTGCAATCACCTTCTCATTCACTTAAGACGTCCGGGAAATTTCTCGGATGTCTGAAGCTACCCGCTCACCTGCGATCACCCGCCTGCGTACCCGTCTGAACTCCACCCGCACCCGCACAACCACATCCACCCATCTCACCGTTCACGCCCACACCACCACCCCCGCACCTGCGCCTTCATTCGTGCGCACCCATGCCTGCAGCGCCACCCACCAGCCTCCAGCGCAACCGCGCCCACCATCAGCCTTCGCCATCTCCACGCCCTCCAGATCGTGCACGCCCTCCTCAGCCTGCAGCGCCCACCTCCCACGCCTGCAGAACTCAAACCGCACCCGCGCCTGCCGAACCTCCAGACCGCGCTCACCAGCCTGTAGCACCCTTCTCCCACGCCTGCAGAACCGCCACCAGCAGCGCCCTCTTCCCTGCGCCTGCAGTCCAGCGCTCACCATGCCTGCGCTCCCGTGCCCACGCCAGCCGCAGCAGTGCCCACGCCAGCAGCAGCAGCCACCCCCGCAGCAGCAATGCACGAGCAAATCTCACGCCAACAGCCGCGCAAGGTCACCGGCTGCAGCACCTCCGCCGGAGCTCGTCCGGCCACCTCCGGTCGCCGTGCGACTCGCCGCTACCACTGATTCGAAGCTCTTGGTCCAAGGGACCTCCTCCGAGCTTCCCGCGCCCGGCCATCGGCTCCTCGTCGCACAAGACAAAGGGGAAAAATTCCCCTATTTTGCTACAGTAAATCGTCAATTAAAATTTACACTTTCTGCCATTGCCACATTTTAATCATATTTTATTGATTCTGCATTGCGGAAAATATCCTATAGTTTCTCATAATTACCATTTCAGCATTGTTTCTTGCTTAAACCTTAATCTAAAGGCAATCTTGGCTTGGTTCTTGTCCAAATTGACTACGAACAAACATTTTTAAGTGGCGCGAATTTTAATACGTTATTGCCTCCCTGTGGATATGACCTGCTCCTCTGCGAGTGGTTATTTGTTGTTAAAAATTGATTAGTCGATTTTTCCACCACATTAAACTACAAACGACTTAAAAGTGAAAGATCGACCAGTCAAATGGCGCCGTTGCCGGGGAGGCAACAGATGCAATAATTTCGCCTAATTTTATTTTGATTATTTGTCAATTGCACAGAGATTTGACAATTCATTATTTTCTTTTCTGTGCGAGAAAATTTGTGCAAGAATCAGCTAGTGTGAGAGGCGACCCTTGACGTCGCCAGACGAGAATTGGGCGAGCCATTTTTAAACGGAGGAGAAGGACGAGGACGCGACGGACACCATTTAGTCATTAGTTTAATTAGAATAGAATTAAGATTGTAGACTTAATTTTTCATTACAGTTAGTTTGAAACCCTTATTCTGTGGCATATTTTGAGGGGTTTGTTCCCCGATTTTGTTTTGGACCCGTGTTGGGTAATTTTTGGGAGCCTGTTCCCTTTTCTTTAGATTTAGGTTTATTTTTTATTATTTCTTTTATTTGCTTGTGCATAAGTAGTTCTAAAAAAAAAATAGAAAAAGAAAAAAATGAGCTGCCTGCTAGAAGCTGCCTGCCCTAGGACGAACCATTTAGGTCTGTATGAGCAGCCTCTAGATTTGCTTTTCTGCATTGCGTGCATTTTTGCATCGAAGATCGCTGGAGGCAAGGTACGCATTCTCTTACTTTGCATCATATTTTTGATCACGCATTGCATTTAGGATTAATGCAAAGACCACAAAGTTTGTCTTGAAGCGATCTAACAAGTGGTCACATATATTCAAAAAAAAAAAAGGACTAATTAAAGGAGGGACATCTAAAAATCAAGGACTTGATTGTAAAACTTGGTATGCGATTAAAAATTCAAAATCATTTTGCGGTGAATGCACACTTATTTCACTTGCACCACGGCACGCTTCTAGACACTCCTTAGGTTTGGAAATACTAGGACAAGAGCCCTCCTTTCGTTGGATTCTGAAGTGTTCGGAACTTGAGATCAAAGGTTTTGTAAATCCAAAGAGGGGGATACCCTATCACGGATTTTTGGGGGTAGTTGAGGAGCACCGCGAAAGCACAGCTTCAAAGGAAGGCTTAGGCCTACTTGCATCCCTCAATCTTCCGTCTTTGGATTTACTTGACCATTTGAGATTTAGGGAAGAATACCTAAGTTCCAATTAGGTCTTTTTAGGCATTTCGAAGGTTGACAATAGGCGCGTAATTGATTGGGCAACTTGTTTTGTCACCTACAATTTGAATTAAATTCAAAAGCCTAAATCTGTAAAGACCAAACAAGTCCGTTTGAATTGTGTTTGTAGTGCATGCTTGGTAGGCATTCTCTTAGGAGACAACTTGTATTTGATCCGGAATCGGAAAGAATCCTAAGAAAAGACCTCCCAAGGGTGGAAATGGCCGGTCAAAGGAGACTTAAGGAATATTTCATCCCAACCAACCAAGCTGGCCCAGCACTACGTAGACCTGGAGGGGACAATCCATATGAGATCAAAAGTAGTACCATATCCTTGCTACCCTCCTTTTATGGTACTACTAGGGAAGACCCTTACAGGCATATTGAGGAATTCACCGAGGCCTGTTCCACGGTGAAGCTGCAGGGCGTTACTGATGACGCTCAAATGCGGACCCTCTTTCCCTTCTCCCTAAAGGACAAAGCCAAGTATTGGTATCACACCCTTGATAATATAAATACTTGGGATGCCCTGAAAAAGGAGTTTTTGAAGAAGTACTTCCCCATGAGCAAAACAAATCACTTTAGGAGGGAAATCATGAGTTTTGCTCAAAAGGATGGGGAAGCTTTCCATGATGCGTGGGAGCGCTTTAACGATTTGCTGAGACTTTGCCCACATCACCAGGTGCCTAAATGGCAACTGGTTGAAAGGTTCTACACCGGACTTAATGATTCGCATAGGCAAACTATGGATGGTGCCTGTGCAGGAACCTTTCTATCGAAGACTGAGGATGAAGCTTGGAACTTATTTGATACTTTGAGTGAGAATTCTATTCACTTGAATTCTGCCTACATGGATAGAAAGCCCACTCTCATGCAAAGAAAGTTGGAGGCGAATGAAGCAAGGGACACCCAGAATTTAGCCTATCAAATTCAATTACTGAATCAAAACATGGAAAGGCTTATGTCGAACCCGAGTTCATTCACACCTAACACCTCCACATCCCAAGCTTCCGAATGCGTAATTTGTCAAGGAAATACACACGCCACTGTGGATTGCCACTTGGCCTCCCAATTCCCTGAGCTTGTACAAGCGGATTTGAATGTCGCTCAAGGGTTCCGTCTAAGACCTCGTAATGATCCTTTCTCCAACACTTATAATGAGGGATGGAGGAACCACCCAAACTTTTCATGGAGACAAGGAAATGTCTCAAATTCAGGGAATTACAAACCGCAATCCTTTCAAAACCATCAAATGAACCAACCTCAGACCTTTGCCCAACCTAAAACCTCTGAGATGGATGAATTGAAGGCAATGTTGAAAACTATGCAAGAAAGTCAAAGTGTCATCATCCAATCTCATGACAAGGCTACACATGAGATGAAATCACAAATTGGGCACCTTGTTGAGGCCGTTAGACAGAGGGAGACTGGGAGGTTTCCAAGTGTTGCTGAGGGAAATCCTAAAGGAAAAGGGATTGTCTTTAGGGAGCATGCTAAGGCGGTGACTATTCTGAGGAGTGGGAAAGAAATTTCCAAACCCGATGCTCCTATAGTCTCACCCCCTAAAAAAACATCCACCCCGACTTTCACCCCACCGAAGAAGATTTGCCCAAATCTTCTCCGCTTGAAATCACCTCACCGGAAGAAGTTGCCCCCGTTCCACCCCTTACTCGACATGACAACCCTTCCACCCAGAGATCGAGAGTGCCATTTCCAGAGCGCTTATCCACCTCTGGGCAGACTTCTGCTGGCTCATCTGGAGCCAAAGATAAGACGGATGAGATTATGGAAACTTTCAAGCAAGTGCAGATTAACCTGCCTTTGCTTGAAGCTATCAGGCAGATTCCGTCTTATGCCCGCTTCTTAAAGGACTTGTGCACGAAAAAGCGGCAATCTAGAAAACAGGTCCAATCTAAAGTTGTCCTGCCTGATTCTGTTAGCTCAATTGTTCAACATGGCACACCCCCGAAACTTAAGGACCCAGGAGCCCCATATATCTCTGTAGTTATTGGTGACTTACAAATTGATGAGGCTCTGCTTGATCTGGGTGCGGGGGTGAACATCCTTCCGAGCTACGTGTATGAACAACTTGGGGGAGGCAATCTGAAGCCTAGCCCTGTAATCCTTCAAGTTGCTAATCGATCACTTAAGACACCACGGGGAATTTTGGAAGATGTCCTCGTAAGAGTGGAGGATTTCTTCTTTCCCGTTGACTTCTTAGTTTTGGACACTGACCCTACCAACAAGCCAACCAAACCCTCCATCATTTTGGGTCGCCCCTTCCTTGCAACTTCCCATGCTTCAATTAATTGCAATACTGGGGCATTGAAAATGGGCTTTGGGAATAGGAAAATCCGGCTTAATGTGTTTGATGCTTACAAACAAGCTGGACTTGAGGATTGTTCTCAAGTTGAGGTGATAGATGACCTGAATGAAGAGGCAACTCCTACAATGTTATGTGATGACCCCCTTCAGCATGTCATGCTAAATGAGCATTCCCATCTCTTGGAGGAATGTGAAGGGGATATACTAGAACTAGAGGAATTGCTAGGAGTTTCTGCTGAGTCTCTTCCCCCATCATTTCCGCCGAAGGCAGATTTGCTACCTGAGATGGGGACATCTATTATGAAACCCTCAACCATACAAGCCCCCAACCTTGAGTTGAAACCCCTCCCTGACACTCTCAAATATGTTTTTCTAGGTGCCAATGATACGCTCCCAGTTATCATTTCGGCTGTGCTGTCTGAGGCACAGGAGGGAGCCTTGATTGAATGCCTGTCTAGGCACAAGGAAGCTATTGCTTGGAGCATTGCTGACATTAAGGGTATAAACTCTACACTCTACATGCACCACATTTATACTGATGATTCCATCAAGCCTTTTAGGGACATGCAGAGACGTCTGAACCCTAATATGAGGGAGGTTGTAAAAAAGGAAATCCTGAAGTGGTTGGATGCTGGGATCATATACCCCATTGCTAATAGTAAATGGGTCAGTCCCATTCATGTGGTGCCAAAGAAGGCAGGCTTTACTGTGGAACTCAATGACCAAGGTGAACAAGTTGTCACTAGACCCTCAACTGGATGGAGGGTCTGTATTGATTACCGCAAGCTGAACACCGCTACCCAGAAGGATCACTTTCCTTTGCCTTTTATTGATCAAATTCTCGAAAAATTGGCAGGGAATAAGTATTATTGCTTTCTCGATGGATATTCTGGGTACAATTAGGTGGCAGTCTTTCCTGATGACCAGGAAAAGACGACATTCACGAGTCCTTACGGTACTTTTGCATTCAGGCGTATGCCGTTTGGATTATGTAATGCCCCTGCAACTTTCCAGCAGTGTATGATGTCTATCTTTTGGGACATGATTGACGAGTGTGTCGAAGTATTTATGGATGACTTCTCTATTTATGGCTCATCTTTCGACCAGTGTCTCCTGCACCTGGAGAATGTGTTGAAACGATGTAAGGAGACTGGTTTAGTCCTTAGCTGGGAGAAAAGTCACTTCATGGTACAGAAAGGAATTGTACTTGGGCATGTTGTATCCGATCAAGGTTTGGAAGTAGATAAAGCCAAGATTGATTCTATTTCCAAACTTCCATTGCCTACGAATGTCAAACAGATTAGATCCTTTCTGGGCCATGCTAGCTTTTACAGGCGCTTTATTAAAAATTTTAGTAAGATTTCCAGGCCACTTTGTGACTTATTGGAGAAGGAATCTTCCTTCAGTTTTGATTCAAAGTGTGCCGAGGCCTTTCAAACTCTAAAGGAGGCCTTGATCTCTGCGCCTGTTCTCCAAGCTCCTGATTGGACACTCCCCTTTGAGCTTATGTGTGATGCTTCGGATTATGCAGTGGGAGCAGTCCTTGGACAAAGGGTTGAGGGAAGACCTCATGTGCTGCATTATGCAAGCAAGACTTTAACTGAACCTCAGCAAAACTACACCGTCACTGAAAAAGAATTACTTACTGTAGTTTTTGCTCTTGAGAAGTTTAGGCCTTATTTACTTGGGTCTAAGGTGGTTATTTTTACTGATCATGCAGCAGTGAAACATCTCATTGCTAAGAAAGATTCTATGCCACGTCTGATTAGGTGGATCTTACTCCTTCAAGAATTTGACTTGGAAATACGTGAAAAGAAAGTAGAAAATGTTGTGGCTGACCACCTGTCTCGCCTTCCTCTTAATGACTCTATTTCTGAAGACATTCGCGAGACATTTCCCAATGAAACTCTGATGGCGGTAACACCAACTTTACCTTGGTATGCAGACATTGTAAACTACTTGGTCACTGGACAAACTCTTGGCTCTTGGGATAAGCAGAAAAGAAAGAGATTCATTTCTCAAGCGAGATATTTTCATTGGGAAGAGCCAGAATTATTTAGAATTGGACAAGACCAAGTATTGAGACGTTGTGTGCCTGAAGAGGAACAGCAAAGTGTGCTGACATTTTGCCATGAACTTCATTGTGGAGGACACTTTGGTGCTAAGAAAATTGCTTTTAAGGTTCTCCAGTCCGATTTTTGGTGGCCTTCCTTATTTAAGGATTCTCATAATTTTGTTAAGGCCTGTATTAGATGTCAACGGACTAGAACGATTGGGAAGAAGAATGAAATGCCTCAACATCCTATTCAATCTGTTGAAATTTTTGATATGTGGGGAATTGACTTTATGGGCCCCTTCCCGTCATCCCATGGTTTTGAATATATCTTGGTGGCAGTTGATTATGTCTCTAAATGGATAGAGGCCATTCCTACGCGCACAAATGACCACTCTGTGGTTTTGAAATTTGTGAAGGCCAATATCATATCCTGTTTCGGCTACCCCAAGACTATTATAAGTGATGGAGGACCTCATTTCCGAAACCACCACTTCAATTGGTTAATTAAGAGTTTGGGAGTGACTCACAAGGTTGCTACCCCTTACCACCCTCAGACAAGTGGCCAGGTTGAAGTATCAAATAGGGAGATAAAAAATATTTTGGAAAAGACCATTAGACCTGATAGGAAAGATTAGTCCCAAAAGCTCGATGATGCTTTGTGGGCTTATCGAACAGCCTATAAGACCCCTTTGGGTACTTCTCCCTTTCGGATTGTGTATGGAAAAGCATGCCATTTACCTGTTGAGTTGGAACATAAAGCACTTTGGGCTATTTGAAGTGTTAACATGGATTTAGAGAAGGCAGGTAAGGCACGATTTCTAGAATTAAGTGAGCTTGAGGAGCTGAGGAATGATGCTTATGACACCTCTCAAGCTTATAAAGAAAGAACTAAGGTCTTGCATGATAAGTTTATTCTTCGAAAGACCTTTGAACCCAACCAACAAGTCTGGCTTTTCAATTCCAGACTTAAGCTTTTTCCTGGGAAATTAAAATCTCGTTGGGATGGGCCTTACATAATCACCAAAGTATTCCCCCATGGAGCTGTGGAGATCAAAAATCCTTCCTCTTCAGCAACTCCCTTTATCGTCAACGGTCAACGGTTAAAACCGTACATAACTTTAGATGGCCATCTAGTTGACGAAGTCACTCTTGAGGAGCCTTAGCTCCTACCATTCTCCGCCTCAGGTAATATCTTCCTTTAGCTATTTTTGATTTTCAATGAGGACATTGTTTGAACCAGGCATGGGAGAGAGGACCTGAGGCATTTTGTTTATAGCATGCATTTATAAATTAAAAAAAAAAAGGTTTTGAGCTTAACTGGCTAGATCTTGCAGTCTTAAGCAAATCAGAACTCTAGGGTAGACTAAGTTAATTCTATGGTCAAACTTTAGAAGCTAAATGAACTACTAGCTTTAGACCTTTAGGGTCCTTTGTGGACTTAAAAACTTAAGTAGGAGTTAAGTTGCGGACCATTCCTCAAGAGGTTGAGAAAGGGAAGCTAGGGTTTGAGTTAAAAGGTGGGGTAGTACCTGGAGTCTTATTCTACCTTTTCGTTTACGGGTCCTTGTAACCCAAGCATCCAAATTTCACACACTTGGTCTGGTAATCAACTTAATTTTTGTCTTTCTGAAAAGAGATTTGGTTCTCTTAGTTTTGACTTAAGAGAGGCTTGAAAACACATTTTGATTGAAAGAGTTCCCGCCGCAGGAGAGGTCGAGTATATGCTCACCTTGAGGATGCGATGATAACATATTACCTCCTCGGCGCTTGTCTCTTAGGATATCCATCCTACTGGGGGCATGTAAGCGCATTGTGAGGTTCAGGTACCATGGGCGGCCCTATCTCAAAGTGCCGATTGCCATAGGCCTGAATTCGCTTAAGAAATCCATGGGCGATACTATCCCGAAGTGTCGATTGCCAGGAGTTCTTGGGGTCGTTATGGGCGGTGCTATCTCGAAGCATCGAAAGCCAGGCACCCTTCGAGGTATGGTAATGGGGACAATGAATCTGACACAGACCATGTTGATAGCTGATCTGAGGTTAGACTTAGAAGAATAAAAAAAAAAGGGTGTATATATAAAAAAATTTTCCTTTAACTCAAATAACTCAGACCAATGCACAAGCACGGATGCTTTAATCTTAGGGATCAATAAACTTTAGGGTAGAGTCAGAAATCAGGGAAACTCGTGCCTGCAACTCGTCTTTAGCCGACCTAGTTTGTAACTTAGCAACTACTTAGGAACCTTGGGTCTAGAGCCTGAACTTAATATGCTTCTGAAGGAAGACTAAGTGAGTTGACTAGTCTACTTAGAGTGCTAGGTTTCACTTAATTTTGCTAGGGACTAGCAAAAACTAGGCATGGGGGTATTTGATTAGCCCATAGTTGTGGGCTATTTAAGTATTTAAGTGCCTACACATTACGTTAATTCTAACATTTATTTAGCATAATTAGGATGCAAATAGATTAATTCATAGTTTTAATTTAATTACATAATCCATACATTGCATTCATATCTTAAGTGCATTTAGAATTAGCTTAGAATAGCATTCATCTAATTAGATAACCAATTAGGTACATTGTTTTCATTAACATAGAAGTTGAGGGTCTGTACATAAATGACCCTAATATTTTAACATTATTTTCTTTATTCTTCTTCTTTCAGAACGGCTGGCTGTCGCTCCAACGCCCGGCTGCTGCAGTGAAGAAGCCATTCAAGGGGGAGCGGATGTGGTGGATCGGGTCGGGCGGCTGATTTCAAACTTGTGCAGGCCACTACAAAAGGAGGAGGGAGGCAGCCGAGCTCGGGAGGCCTCTACCACCGACCCACCACTGTGCAGAGAGAACTTCTCTCTTCCACTCCATACTGCCGGCCTCTACCGTGGCGGCAAGTCTCCACCACCGTGGGTGTGTGGTGTAACAGGCCACACCGCCATCCGGAGCTCGCCCGCATTACCGTGAGCACCTTAGCGTGCAACTCCCTCGCCGTCGTCACCAACCACCACCGCCGCAACCACCGTCACTGCAATCACCTTCTCATTCACTTAAGACGTCCAGGAAATTTGCCGAACGTCTGAAGCTACCCGCTCACCTGCGATCACCCGCCTGCGTACCCATCTGAACTCCACCTGCACCCGCACAACCACATCCGCCCATCTCACCGTTCACGCCCGCACCACCACCCCCGCGCCTGTGCCTTCATCCGTGCGCACCCATGCCTGCAGCGCCACCCACCAGCCTCCAGCGCAACCGCGCCCACCATCAGCCTTCGCCATCTCCACGCCCTCCAGATCGTGCACGCCCTCCTCAGCCTGCAGCGGCCACCTCCCGCGCCTGCAGCAGCAACCGCGCCTGCAGAACTCAAACCGCAACTGCACCCGCGCCTGCCGAACCTCCAGACCGCGCTCACCAGCCTGCAGCACCCTTCTCCTGCGCCTGCAGAACCGCCACCAGCAGCGCCCTCTTCCCCGCGCCTGCAGTCCAGCGCTCACCACGCCTGCGCTCCCGTGCCCACGCCAGCAGCAGCAGCCACCCCCGCAGCAGCAACGCGCGAGCAGATCTCACGCCAACAGCCGCGCAAGGTCACCGGCTGCAGCACCTCCACCGGAGCTCGTCCGGCCACCTCCGGCCGCCGCGTGACTCGCCGCCACCACCGATTCGAAGCTCTTAGTCCAAGGGACCTCCTCCGAGCTTCCCGCGCCCGGCCATCGGCTCCTCGTCGCGCAAGACAAAGGGGAAAAATTCCCCTGTTTTGCTACAGTAAACCGTCAATTAAAATTTACATTTTCTGCCATTGCCACATTTTAATCATATTTTATTGATTCTGCATTGCGGAAAATATCCTATAGTTTCTCATAATTACCATTTTAGCATTGTTTCTTGCTTAAACCTTAATCTAAAGGCAATCTTGGCTTGGTTCTTGTCCAAATTGACTACAAACAAACATTTTTAAGTGGCGTGAATTTTAATACGTTATTGTCTCCCTGTGGATACGATCCGCTCCTCTACGAGTGGTTATTTGTTGTTAAAAATTGATTAGTCAATTTTTCCACCACATTAAACTACAAATGACTTAAAAGCGAAAGATCGACCAGTCAGAGCCTCCTCCTCCATATATATACAGTGAGTGCAGTAGGAGGGGCTAATGCCAGTTAAGTCTAATAAAGACCATCCAATGGCTGCCTTGTGTTCCATAAGGACCTTTGTTAGTTTGCACTCTTTCTCCCTGGTCAATTTTGAACTGATGATTACGGGGAGTGTTTCATTTGGTCCTAAGAAAACATACTTAAGCATATTAAGCAGCTCTTTCAGCTCGGGAGTGGATGGTGAGAGATCTGGCATTCCTTGGGACGAGAGTGTCCCAAGTAGATCAGAAGAAAATAAGTCAGGAGGAAGAAGTTAGCCCTCAGTTTGGCCAAGAAGAGGGGCGTCTTGGATAGATGGATCCAAAAAGGGATAGCCCCAGTGAGTAGTATATGGGCTCAAGGTCCCAGTGTGGAGTTGCAAATCCACCTGATTTGGCGGGAAAGAAAGGGCAATCCGGTCTTCAAGAGTGTGGACCGGCTGTGAGTAGCCCGAATATGACTCGGACCACGAGGTATGGGAAGCGGAGAAAACCTCATCAAAAGTCTAATCAGGAGAAGGTACGGGAAAAGGGAGGGATGGGGGAACGTCACAATAGGTGTTGGTCAGGCAATCGTCTGTGTTTAAATGCAATCCACAGCAGTCAGAATAGGTCCCAATAAGTCCGATACACTCGCTGACGGCCATGTCCTCGTCAGACGTGTCATCCTCGATGCAATCGCAGTCAAAGTTCTTGGCTTCCTTGAAGATGTTAACCTTGAGCTTCTCAGCTCCAACGGCAATCTCAATACAGCCCGACTCGCAGTCGATATGGGTGTAGACTATGGCCAAGAAAGGTCGACCAAGGATGATCGGATAATCAGAAAGTGAGCTAGGAACTTCCATATCCAAAACAAGAAAGTCAACAGGAAAACAAAGACTGTTGACCCTAACCACCACATCACCCACCACACCCTTTGGTATTTGACAGAATGATCTGCTTACTATAACGTGACAGGGGTGGGTTTCAAATTTTCTAAGGCAAATTTCTCGAGCATGATGGTTGGTATAAGATTGATGGAAGATCCTAGATCAAGCAGGGCACGGTTAAAATTGCAGCCTTGGATGCTACAGGAAATAAGCGGTGTGCTCGGATCTTTCTGCTTCGGTGGTAGATTTGACAGTATAGCACAACTTGCATGAGGCGAGAGAACCACCGGATTCTTTGTTTTCTTTGACTGTCACCTAGGTGTAGTGTAGTCTTTGAAAAATCGGGCGATAGTAGGTATGTGGTCGATAGCCTCTAACAGGGGTACCTAGATTTCAACATCCCTGAATAAATTATGCAGGTTATCATAGGCTTGCGTATCCTTTTTCTTGCCTTTTGGCTCCCTCAGTAGAGCCTCACGGAATGGGACCGATTCTGGCACTAAATTGGGTGTATCGTCCTCTCGCAAATGCAGTGCGCATCCTGAATGAGAGGTCGATGAAGAAGACAGGCCAGGATCAGGTCAAGCTGGATCGACGGTTTGCTTACCACTCATTGTAGTAATCGCATTGGACGACATGGGTCCAGTGGGATCGTAAGGCGGAGGACGGTTCACAATAGGGACATAAGAGTGAGGTGCTGCAGCGGGATTAGCCTGAAATCCTAGTGGAATGCTCGGAGCCTGCAGAATCTGATGAACCTACCCCTGAGAAGGTCGTACCTGTGGTTGAGGACCACAGGGTACGAAATTTTGCGGGTTGGGAATAGGTTGGGTCGGAAGAGTGCCTTGAGATCGAGTTGCCAGGCGTAGTTCACTGATCTCAGCATTCTGCTGTGCCAATTGGTGCTGAAGAGAGGTCATGTTCTCTTCATGGAGCTTCGACATTTCCGTCATCATTCGTATCAATTTCTCAAGAGGACTTGATGCGTGTTCTGTTTGCGGTAGGCGAGGACCCAAGGGCAGATTCGTCACAGGATTAGACTGGGCCCTTGGGATGACGGGTGCGGACGGTCGCATTGGCCCACCCACGGGGTTTTGGCACTACGATTTGCTTGACCATGAGAAGTTCGGATGATTTCGCCACCCTGGGTTATAAGTGGCAGAGAACGGATTGTTCCCCAAGGCGCAAGCGTCTTCTAAGCTAGAAGACGAGTCCGCATGTAAATATGCTTTCAAGCACACGGAGGCTTGGTCCTCCGTGTCAAAATCCTGGCTTGCAGAAGCCAGATCCACATGACTTACCAAATCGCTCGGCGTGACACTTGGTAAGGGAGATCCTACGGGGTTTCTAGAGATAAGCCTAGTGTTGGAAGAATTGGGATTGTGACGAAGTGGTGAGGTGGGGGTGTTTGCCATAGAACGGGCGGGATTGGCCAGAAGCTCGTCCAGCTTCTTGTGTACGACAGAGACTTCATCCAATTTTTGTGCGATAAGGTTAAGATCAGTGGATGAATGGGAGGGTCCCATGTCAACTTCGTGAACGTTATGGGGTAGGCTGGTATGATTAAAGGCGACAATGGAGGCATTATTCATTGAGTTTTCGCTCATATTTTCAAATAATTCAAATGCTCCATTCTCGTCTTTATTCATGAAACTCCCTCTGTAGGAAGCGTCTGCAATCTGCTTCAAAGTCTCATTTAGCCCATAATAGAAAATCTGGGCTATATGTCACTTAGGCAGACCGTGGTGCGGACAGTTCCGGAGGAGGTCATTATACCTCACCCAAGCCTCATGAAACGGTTCGCCATTTTGTTGCGTAAAGGAAGTTATAGCATGGCGAAGCGCATTGGTTCACCCGATAGGGAAGAATTTCTTGAGGAATGCCGTTCGCATCTCTTCCCAAGAATGGATGGTTCTCCCAAGGGTGTGTAACCATTGCGACGCTTTATCTCGCAACGAAAATGGGAACATTTTCAAGAGGACAATAGGTAACCCGATGTTTCTCGGTTTAACAGTTTCAACTAATCGGGTTAGGTCTTCCAAATGGAGAAAAGGATCTTCACTTGCAAGACCATGGAAGTGAAAGTTAATCAGGCCAATTATGTTGGGTTTCAATTCAAAATCATCCAAGCCCATGGGGACCCAAATTTGTCCTATGGTCTCTGTAGCAGCGAGATTCTGATAGGAGCTAAAAGACCTAGGCTCCTCCCATTCGAGAGGGTTCTGCATTTCCTCCAAGGTTTCCCTAATGGCTTCAATTTGCTCATTATACATTTCCATTTGAGCTTGGAGGCGGGTTATGGGATCCATGGCTCCACCACCTGGTGGGTTTTGAGGGCGGTTTCCTCCCTCATGATTTGGGGGTGGGCGTGCAGCCATGTTTGTGGAGGAGGATGACGATTCGGGATTTTGTGACCTCCTCCCAAACATGCACTACCGCAAGAAGAATTGGGGGCATAAGAAGGGAAAAGGAGATGAGAGAAATGACGCTGCAAAGGTACACTTGATGAAAATCAAGACAATCAAAGTCCTAACCTCTACAGTGTGCCCATAGACCTAAAGATCTAAGTTACCTACTATCACAACCTACGGAACCAAATGCGAGCATCGCGAAACCACCGGGCCAGATTGAAAGGCCATTTGCCCCAGTCTTAGAGACCCGATAGCACGCGAGAACCCACACCAGCACGTAGTTGCTACATGCAGGTAGTTAGACCTCCAATCCTTAATAAGGGTCAAGTTGCTACCAGTTTTAATTAGAGGCTTAGGATCAAGTGTTTCTGGAATGTGAAAAGCGTTGTTTACGGTAATGCCAAGGTGCGTTGATTTTAGAGAGTGTGTAAACCAAGCATGCAATGGGGAAATCTCCCTGAATTGAAGTTTTAATTGGTGAATGGTTTTTAGAATTTCAGCCTTAAGTAGTATGGATTTTAATATTTCACTGAGTTACCAATTCAACCAATCTCCGGGTTTTGAGAGAATACAAGTTCTTCTATGCCCAACAAACCCTTCTTTAATGTGAGTTAGTTAATGCATGCTAAAAATGCAATGGGCTTCCCTAAGTGAAAATTTCTATGTGTGGATGCAAGAGTCTATTTTAGGTTAGTGTGAAAGGGAGCCAAAGCACTTCAATTCAAGTGCTCCCAATCACCAAAATAATGTTCCACACATAAGGATCAACGACAAGATAATGTAAAGAAAATCAAAGTGTTGGCGTTGAAGTATTCGGGATCAAATCTTAGGCACGTGAAAGGTCGTGGTGGGGTTGGAATCAACTCAATTCCAAGTCTCCCCACCAAAAATGTGATCTCGAATTGCGGATAATTGAGGCAAGGAGGGATGGCAATTAATCTATCTATTCTTGCCTCAAAGAATACTTCACACGGTGAAAGATTCAAGAATCAAGATTCCTGGATCTTCACTATGCGAAGTTTGGCGGGAAATCCTAGGGTGATGGGGGTGATGGCAAACAATCAAGCAAGTGATTTTTAATCCACTTGCCCCAAGAGATCACAAGAATTTTTTTTCTTTTATTAAGGTGACTAGTTGACCTAAGTTGCTAAGAGAGAGACCTACCTTTTCTGCAACGTGGGCGAAGCTCTAGTTCGACGCCAGTGACTTTATGCTCTCGTTCCCACCTTGGATCTGCCCATGTCTCCGACTTCCTTTGCTTGCCTCCTCCTTGCAACTGGTTCACCTGCACACTAGCAAACAAAAACACCCGTGAAGAGAAGGGTGTGAGAAGAGAAAATCAAAGGAATGGAGTAGAAACTTACCTCAATGCGAACATCCCCGGCAATGGTGCCAGAAAAAGGATGTGATAGGCTCCGATAGGTAGTGTTAATATGGTGAAATTATTGTTGAAGTGAGTGTAGTGGTTAACCTAAATCGAGCCTAACCATCTTTTTTACAAATTTTTTTTTTTACCTAGCCTACTCAATTTTATCTTGGTCACTTTTAGGCCCAAGGTTGAACTCAGGGAGGCGGAAATTAGAGGTGAATAAGTTTTTACACCTTTCCTACAACGAATCTCTTCCGTGCGTTTATTATGTTTTTGGTTTTTTTTTCTGTTTAAGATATTTTTACTGATAATTGTCCTTGAGGTACACCCTCAAAATTAGATCATTGGCTTTGAGCCAATTTAGGGTTTCAAAAATTGTTCTTGCTATTCGCAAGACCGAGTACCTGCAAGACAAGGATTATCTTTTCTCTTTTACTATTTTTTTTATCTTTTTAATAGCAGGAAAAAAAAAAAGAAATAGAGGTTGCTTGTAAAGAAATAAATATAGTCTATATATATATATAGATATATATATATTATATATATAGGGGTGGGGGTGGAGGTGGAAATGGCGTGTAGCGCGGTATCGAGTTGGTCGACATCTAGGAAGATGCAACCAATAAGACGAAGTGCCACATGGAGTGTAGGATGGATGTGTGGAAGTGTGTGCGGAGGCGCTTTCTCTAGGCGAGTATCGAGGAATATCAGCAACTGGTGCAGATATTCCCACGATATAACACGTGGTGGAGTGACTAGTGCGTAGGGATACAGGTAGGTGATATGAATGTAAATATATATATAAATGTATATATGTAAATTTATATTTATATTTATATGTATAGATAGGGTTGTAATTATATAGATGTATATGTAGTTATGTATATATAGATATGTAAATATATAGATGGTTATATATTTGTATATATATATTTAACTATACAGATATAGATATATAGATATATATATAGTAATATACGTATATAGATATATATATATATGTATATATGTATATATATATATATATATTTGTACAAGTATCTATGTATATAGGTACATATAGATATATATATATATATATATATATATATATATATATGTATTTATATCTATAAATTATATGTAAATATGTATAAGTAATATATATATATAGATAAGTGTATATATATATATATATGTATGTATATATACTTATATTTAGTTGTATAGATATTAATATGTATATATATATAAATATATATGTATAAGTATATATAAGGCTGTACAAGTGTGTGTGTGTGTGTGTGTACGTGAGTGTGTACAAGTGTGGTGTGTGCATGAGTGAGGGAGCATCTACTGGAGAGTGAGGGAATGGCTGTGAGAGAGAGGGCAAGGGCGTTTAAGGCATCTGGTGGAGGCAGCCGTCGTCTGATGGCGCGGGTGCGCATAGGCGCAGGCGCGTAAGGGCACGCGCGTAACCTGGATGGAGCAGGCGTGAAGGAGAGCGCAACGCAGTGTGCTGCGTAGCACAGCGCACCGCGCTAAAGGCAAGAGTGGACGCGGATGAAGACGCAGGCGTGAGTACGAGCACTGGAGCAGGTGCGGCGCGAGCGCTGGAGCGGGTGCGGGCACTACGCTGACTGGCTGGAGGTGGTAGCGGTGCGAAGAGAGCGCGTGATGACCGGATAAGTGAGAAACTTTTCGGTCACCGCACTGTAGCTACAGTGTCACGTAGAAACACGTGAACAGTAGCTACAGTGTCGCGTGGCTTCGTCAATCGATTGCAGCCGGTTCTGCATGCGCAGGCATGCTGGAAGGCGCCTGCGCTCGCGGAAGGAGCTTGCGCCGGCTGCTGGCGTGCGCGTGGGGCTGCAGCTGCTGTTGGTGCTGTGCTGCTGCTGCTGAGCTTCAGAGCTTGGGTCTTAGGCAATGGCGGGAAGGTGCTGAGCAATGGAATCTGAGAGTGAAACCACCACACCCACCTACTCTTGGATGAGTTGGGCGGTGGTGGAACTCATAGTGGTGGTCATGGGACCACTGTGAGCCTGCTCCTGCCTGCAGTGTATCTCTTCAGTGGAAGAGGTGTTGCGTATGGAAGGGAGAAAGGGAGGAAGATGGCCTGAAGGTGGCTGCTGTGTTCTCTCTTCCCAGCCCCCCTCGCAAGGAAGCGGGAAAGGCAATTTAAAGGAGATGGAGGCATGCACTGCCATGCCCTGAGTGTGCATGACCAACCATGCAGCTGGCAGGGCATGCACTGGCAGAGAATGGCACGAAGAAGAGCAAGCCCATGCCCTGAGCCATGTGGAGAAGAAGTTCAAAGCAAAATAAAAAATGAGGATGGTGAAATTGCGAGGCAGTACTTGAAGAAGATGTTATTCAAATGGCCAATTATTCACTTTCCTCCCCTCTCAATTAAATGCATCCATGTGTTAATTTTTACAAATGCAAATATGGCTACCTAATATGCAATGGCAACGCTAGGAAATAACACAAGATGGCATAATTGTAGGTGTATTTTTGCTGTGCAATCACCGGCCAAAGCTCCATCCCTTTCAAGCCTTTCTTCACCGCCGTTCCCTTCACCAGAGACATCTTCATCCTCGGCACCAGCCAATCAAAGCCAGCACCAATCCCTTGCCCTCTCATCCCACTAAGCACCTCCCTCTCTTCCCCTCCCTCTCTACTTCAATACCGCTTCCTTAACCCTCACTTTCGACCACTGTTAACACCCTAACCCCCTCCATCTTTTCCGCCTCCAGCATGGTCGTACATCCAAAACATGCTACCAAACAACTCCACAACACCACCAAAACCTTCACCACATCTCCATGATCACAAGCCCTCACTTTATTGGCCATTTTGACCACTCACACAACCCACTGATCAGTTGAACACCACGCCACTGTCCAGCCACATCCGACCTCCATTCATCAAATCACCGTCACCTTCACATTTGTCATACCCCAACGATCCTTCTGAGGCTTTTAATTGAGCCACAAGATCATATCTTGTGTTTCAGGTGTTCCTCGCTAGACCACTTCCTGTCACCACCGTGCTCTGCCATTCGGCCACCATCGGGCTCGAATCCACGTCCAGTAACAGTGCATCATCTCCACGAGGCCTTCTGAGTATCTAATTGAGCGAAATAATGAAGGCGTCAGCCTCGACTCCACGAAGTCAGCAGCAGCACATGTAATCGGGAAAGGCAAAAGAAATAGTCCCACATCGCCGGCACTCAAATCCAATGCGTGCATAAAAGGATTTCGTGTTATTGGCTATTTGCCTCTACACTGAGGGGTGAGGTCCCTCCTCACTCATGCACTCCTCACTCATTTCCTCATGCCGGCAGGTCTGGACCCCTGTACCCGACCCGATTACCCAATTGCATACCTAGTTATGAATTAAAGAGAAAGGAGCAAAAAGCTGAGGAGGGTGAGGGGTGGCTTTGCATCGGGCTTCGTGCACACATGTGCCTTGGGATGCATGCCCATACGCCTAACATTTAGTCATTTTGAGATGGCATTTTGCTGAAGCTTTCCTTAAAGCTCTATGTTGGTTCTGTGCCTTGTGTTGAGACAGCAACTTAAGTCGTCTGATCTTAGGGTCTGACATCTGGTTGTGGTACTGTTGACTTATTGAATCTGACATTTAGCTGACATGGATATTGGAATAATTGGTTGAAAGCCACTGTAGCAAAATTCAATTAAATTGAATACTTTGGGATATGTGCTTAATTGTGGGATATCATTGGTGATTCAAATCGCCATTTTTAGGGTTTCCTAATCTTTTTATCCCATTGACCTTTTGAGATGCAATTGCTTATTATTGAATATATTTTTTAGTATATTATTCGTTGAATATCTTTATTGTGATTAATCATTGCACTCATCTATTTTATATTTCAATTAGTGTGTAAATTCCACATTTGCTCCCTGCGAATGACCTCGGACTCATTTTGTTTTCGAACACTTATAAATTTAAATGGTGTTGCGATTTTCGTCGCTATACTATGACGCAATATTTTCCTAAACCAACAACAGAAATTTGCTCTCAACAACAACCTAACACACCTTTAGTATTTGGGCCATAACTTTTTCATTTTAAATCAAAATTGAGTGATTTAAGTTCTATTTGAAATCTAATGTCAAGGGATACAACTTTCCTTTTCTGTACAATTTGAAATTCGAACATAAAGAGGTCAAAAATTTGAGACAATTTGGGAAAATCCTAAAAGGCTATTGCACACCCTTTATAAATATCCCCCTCATCTCCACCACCATTTAGCCTTCTTCTCTAGGTTTTCTTCTTTCCTTCCCTTAGGTTTCCTTTTCATCTATAGATCCTCCTTAGCCTCCTCTAGCCTCTATTCTCCACTAGGCTCCCTTACTCCCTTAGGTCCTTCCTCCTTAGCTTCTTCCTTCTTGCCTTCTTCTTCCTTAGGTAGAAACCCTAGCTACCACCTACACCTTTCCTTCTTCTTCTCCACTCCAACCCTTCTCCATCACCTTTTCTACCTTCTACACTTTCTAATTAAGTTCCTTAACCTCTTAGAATCCCTAATTTCCCCCCTTAGTTTTCTTAGAAGCATTCCTCTACCTTCATATTTCTTTTTCTTCTCTGTCTACTTCTCTGACTTTTTCTTCATGCTCTTGAACTTCTATGACTTCTCTCACTTCTTCCTTGCACTTCGTAGATTGAGGCAAACCTCTCCACCACTATTGTGAATTCTCTGAGCCTCCTCTAAACCTCCATGTCTTGATTTCTACATCTCTCTCTTCTTATTCTTCTTTATTCTCATATTTTGTTATTGTATTTGCTAAAAAAGGGCAGACATTAATTTGAATTGCAATAATATTTATTGATTTTTCTTATCTCTCTATTATACTTTCTTGTGATTTCTTTATAATTGAAAAAACCCAAAAAATATCAAAATCCCTAAAAAACCAAAAAAAAGTGTCCTTAGGTTGATAGTTTAAGAGTTCATACTATTTTCAAAGTCTGAGTCTTAGGTTAGAAATTTTGTTTTGTTCAACGTAGTTGATGACTCTATAATATTCAGTGTTAATATTATCAATTAGAGTCATTTTTGGGGAAACTTGTGCAATAATGACATATTATAATGCACTTAAGAGCATTGCATGCATATTGCATGATATTTACATTTTAATCGCTTAGAATGAAAGTTTAATAAACATATGCAAAAGCCTATTTTGAAACAAGTCACAGATGAGTGATCGGACCATATAGATGGATTTGGATCAACGAACGGAGTCCAATGGACTCGAAATCACTTCAATCCAGCCTCCGTAGCTCCCACAACAAGCTCGAGAAAGATCAACAGCCAGGGAGCAAAGAGACATCCTTACGAGTCTCGGATGAAAAATCCGACCATACGGATGGATCTAGAGCGACGACCGCACTCCAGCAGCTGAGAATCATCTTGATCTGAGCATCGTGGCACCCTCTACAATAGAAAGAAGATGGACGGCCCAGATGGTGCCACGTAGCACCATCCAAGCCGCCCCTCAAACCCCCAGCATCACAAGGCGCGCGGCACGTGTGAAGTGGCAGCGTAGCAGCGCATGCGTGGGAGTAAGGCCGCACAGCAGCAAAGTGGCACGAGCGGCAGCATGCACATGCGCGCAGAGCAAAGCGCGTGGGAGTGTGCACGCCTACATAGCAGCGCGCACAGGGAGTAGCACAGCTGCGGCATCACGAACTAGCATGCACAAATGCACGCACGCTCGACAAGGAGCGTGAGGTACATGGAGCAGCTGGAGAATTGAAGGCATGGGGGCAAAGGTGACGCATGCGGTGAGTCTTCAATAACGCTTATAGCTATCACTGTTGACCCAAGGATGATTTTTGGCCTTCTCACTCCATTATAAAAGGGCCTACTGACGAGTCGATTTTCGCTTTCGAAAATGATGATTAAGATGATTTGTCATTATATTTCTAAGTAGTGGAAAATCGACTAATCAAAATATTGAATTAAAATTAAACCACTCGTAGAAGAGCGAGTCGTGTCCATAGGGAGGCAATGTCCTATTTAAAACTTGCTACTATTGAAATCAAATGTTCACTATTTGCTTCTCCTAAAAAAAATCAAGCTAAAATCCCCTTTATATTAAGATGTCAATGTGAGATAAAATTGGAATCATATTTATGAGAAAGATGAAGGATATGATCATAAAATTAACATAATAAGATATTCATAAAACAAAAATCCCCTCTCATAAATCTATCACTGCCATATATTTGCTCACAAATATAGTATAGCATTTAACTTAGATGAGACTAATAAAATGGAGAAGGAGATATAAAAAGAATGCAGGAGAAATAGAGAAGAGTAGAGGGGCAGGCCAGCAAATGCCACAATATATCTTCAAATATTAAACTAAAAATGAAGCTCTCAATGGCATGTAAATGTAATTATTAATGTGGCTGTTACCGTAGCAAAATAGGGGAAATCCTTCCCTTTGGTCGCACGCACGGAGGACAAGGTTGGCAGTAGTGGTGAGCGTGGTGATGATCGAGTGAGCCGAGGGCTACTCGACGGTGGTGGTAGCATAGCAAACGACGGTCGGAGGCAGCGGCGGCGAGGAGGAGACAGTGGTGGGTATGTTGGGTGCCTGCTACTGTTGCTAGAGGTGTAGGCACAGCAAGGGCGTGCGTCGTTGAGGCATGGCACATGGTCTAGAGGCAAGGGAAACAGCGAGGAGATGTGCACTGGAGGTGGCTGCTGCTGCTAGCGTGGCAGAGGCACAGCGAGGGCATGCGCGCTGGAGATGTACGCAGGCGGCGTGCATGGAATGGCTGCACGAAGATGGCAAGGGAGGGTGCGACAGTGGCGCACTGCAGGAGGCGCGGCTGTGCAGGGGCACGCTGCTGAAGGGGATCGCGCATTGAAGGCGAGGAGGCACATGCTACTACGTGTGTTGCTGCAACTGCGGGCGGGGGCTACTTGCTGCTCCGAGTGTGGCGTGATCTGTAGTGAGTAGGCGGAGGTGCATCAAGGGATTGATGAGGGGCTTCAGACGTCCGGGAAACATCACAGACGTCTTAACTGGCAAGGGTGATGGCTGCTGTAGTGGTGATGTTGGTGGTTACATGGTGATGCAGTTGTTGCGCAAGCGTGTGAGCACATGGAGTGGATGGGTGCAAGGTGCACTGGTGAAGGAGGTGGTGATGGGCATGATCAGAGGTGTCTGGAAGGCACAGTGAGGCAGCGGATGCATTGGGTTGCTTTAAAGGAAAGGAAGAATATGATGGTCGCGCAGTCGGTGTGGCCATGCTCATGGTGAAGTTGAGGCGTGAAGGCTCACGCACGATGTTTAGCACAAATCCATCAGCTTGGCGGGTCGAGCTGTCACCTCGCCGACCCTCGATGTGCTGGAGTTCGACCATGGAGACCATGGTGGTGGAGTGGGGCAGCATCTCCTCAAGCACGGTAGCAGCTCCTTTTCTCTTGTAGCCGTTTGCATGGATTTGAAATGGAGAGGCGGGAGCAGATCCACATTCTCCACTCGTCTTCACTGCGGCCATCACTTCATGTGTTGCTCACAGGTGCAGCAGCCATTGTAGAAGAAAAATTAATAAAATAAGAAATGAAATGATGACTTATTTATCTTCAAACCCTCACATAATATGTTAATTCTAATACATGCATATAATGCAACTTAAAGACTAATGCACGCATGCTAAATAATTTATATATGAATGTAATGCATACAAGCAATTATATATAAACTAAATTATTTATTTCTTAATGCATGCTATGTATACGCTAATATTAATCTAATGCCTAGGCAATTAAGTAACTAATTAGCACACAAATATGGGCTCATCAAATGCCCCCATGCCTAGTTTTTGCAAGTCTCTAGCAAACTCATGCAATAACCCAGTTCTCCAAGTGAACTAACCAACCCAATCAGTCTTCCTTTAGAAACATGTTAAGTTCAGACTTTAGACCTAAGGTTCCCAAGTAGTTACTAAGTTACTAGATCGGCTAAGGATGAGCTGCAGGCACAGGTTTCCTTGATTTCTAGCTCTACCCTATAGTTTATTTGTCTAAGAGATTAAAGCATCCGTGCATGTGCATTGATCTGACTTATTTGAGATTAGTTTGATTGCCAACCTAGAAAGAGAGTAAGAGGACTATATATATATATATATATATATATTAGTTGATTCCTCTAAGTCTAACCTTGGGTCAGCTATCAACACGGTCTATGTCGGATTCCATCACCAAACCACAAAGGGTGCCTGGCTTTCGATGCTTCGAGATAGCACCGTCCATAGCAATCCCAAGAACTCCTAGCAATCGACACTTCGAGATAGTATCACCCATGGATTTCTTAAGCGAATTCAGGCCTGTGGCAATTGGCACTTTGAGATAGGGCCACCCATGGTACCTAAACCGCACAATGTGCTTACATGCCCCCAGTAGGATGGACATCCTAAGAGACAAGCATTGAGGAGGTGACATGTTATCATCGCATCCTCAAGGTGAGTATATACTCCACCTCTCCTATAGCAGGAACTCGTCCAATCAAATTGTATTTTCAAGCTTCTCTTAAGTCAAAACTAAGAGAACAAAATTTTCTTTAAGAAATGAATTAGGGTGATCACTATTTACACAAGACCAAGTGTGTGTGAAATGTGGATGCTTAGGTTATGAGGACCCGTAAACCAAAAGGTAGAAAAAGACACCAAGTACTAACCAGCCTCTTACTCAATCCCTAGCTTTCCCTCGTCAACCTCTTGAGGAATGGTCTGCAACTTAACTCCTACTTAAGTTTTTAAGTCTACAAAGGACCCTAAGGGTCTAAAGCTAGTAGCTCAACTTAGCTTCTAAAGTCAGACACCTAGAGTCAACTTAGTCTAACCTAAAGTTCTGGTCTTATGCCTAAGAATGCAGGGCCCAGCTAGTTAAGCTCAATGCAAAATGTTTCTTGTTTTCTTTTTCTTTTTTTTTTCAATGCAATGTTGTATGCTTTAACTAAATGCATGCACTATGTATAAATGCTATATATATCCCCAAGTACACCCCCCCATGCCTAAAATCTGCAATATCCACATTGCATAGAAGGGTATTACCTAGGTTAGAGTTGGGCTTCATTCTTTTGTTAGTAGCCGAGTAGCCAAAGAACCCGCAAATTAGGTTCAAGGATCACAGAAATAGGCCCAAAAAATGAGCAAAGTAATGCTGGCCTAGAAAATAGGTAACCTAGGATGTTGATGAGCTGATGATGAATCCCAATAGCAAATGCTTGCCCAACCAAGATGGGAATGAAATCTTCATAGGTCACCAGAGGAGGTTCTAAAGGATAAATTGGCATAACAACCTCCAAGGGGGTACGGGTAGGATGACAAGGATCCTCCAAAAGGAATGGGGAAGGAATGGTGCAGAAATAAACCCCCAAGGTGATGGACTGACCATAGAATGCATCAATCCATACCCGGTGTTGGTAAAAATCGTAGATCGCATTTTTGATAGAAAAGGAATGCATCATAGTATAGTCGCGAAGTACGATCCAACAAAGATATTGGTTTGTAAGAGTAATGAGACTTGAGTCTCGGTCGTTCATCTCTGGGAGGCGTTGCTTTTACTTTTGAAATTGATCTTACTCTAATTTGTTTAGAATCGCATGTCGATTCGTGATTATTACGTATTTAGGTATGACATGCTTAGTTGCAAGAATATTAGGAATTGGAAATAGGCAACTTGAATCACACAAAAAGAATGACAATTATTAAGCTCATGGTGATTTCAAACATCTAGAGATAAATATATATATAAAAGCATTTTTCATTCATTCAGTGGGAGAGTTGTTTCACAAGGAAATCTTGAGGAAAGCTTATACACAAATGCTTGAAAATTAAACCTAGCTACTAGAAAACGATTGCATACAAGAATCGATGGGGGGATTTCGCATGCATCATTGGGGGAGAAGTAAGACTACACTACTAAGTAGTAAATAAAAGCAGTAAATATACGAAGAACTAAGCTACTAATCTAGCAGAAGGAAGGGCATTTGGAGGTGGTCTCGGATGGCCTTTGAGTGGCTGAGAGAAGGAGGGGCGGCCAATGGAGCTTAGGCCAGCCCTTGGAGAGAGGTTAGGGAGCTGATCCAACTTCCTGGCGTGGAGATGGTGGCCTCCATGGTGGTGCTCAACCCATGGAGGTGGAGTGGAGATGGAAGTGGCTAGCCTAAGTGGAATGAATGCCAAGGAAGTGAATGGGTGCAAACGGCCACCCATTGGGTCTTTTTATAAACCTAAGGGAAGCTCTCTAGAGAATTATGGAATTCTCTAGAGAGGCCTATGGTGGGAGCTCGTGGGAGAGTGAGAGAGAGAGGGTGGATGGTGGTTTTTAGATCCACCAAATGTGGATCTAAAAATTGAATGGCTCTTGGTTGTTATTTTTGGCAACCAAGGCAACCACACATGGTAGAGAGTTCTAGAGAACTCTAGGCTAGTTATTTTCATGTGGATGGTGTGTGTGGGTGTGTGTGGGTCGAAACTTAGGTGGCTAGGATGATTAGGTTAGGTTCTAGTGGGTTTAGGTCAAGGTATGTCTCAAATTAGGGTTATAAACCCTAATTCACTAAGGTAAAGTGCAATTAAACTTAATACAAGTTTAATTGGGTGTGTGGAAACTTAATTGAGAGTAAAACAACTCAATTAATTTAGGTCAAGGTCAATTGGACTCTCACTGAGTCCAATTGAACAGTGTGTGCTGAGATCAAGGCTCAATTAGACTCAATGAGTCCAATTGAATAGGATGATGGAATTGACTAAGATCCAAGTCAATTAGGTTTAGTGAGGATTTAATTAGGTCCTTAGGGAGGTCTAGAGGTGATGTACTAGGTTAGGGCACCTTAATTTAGGTTCCTATGGGGTTGGAATTGGGTTTAGGGACCTAGAGATCCAAGATCAAGGCTTAAATCTCAAAACAGGAATTGGAGAGCAGTATCAGACGTCTAATAATATAATCAGACATCTTATACTCAAAAATCAGAAGTCCAGACTTGTTGTCTGGACGTCCAATCAGTGTCAGGAAGGATTTCGGGTTATGTTTAGGGTATTCTGCAGAAATTGGACGTCTGACAAAGTGTCTGGACGTCCAATAACACTGCAGAAGTGGGTTTGAAGTGTGCAGGAGTTGGCTAAGGGTCCTGGACATCCTAAAACTTATCTGGACATCTAGAGAAGGGTTCGAACTAGGGTTTTAGGGCTTCCTAGGGTGCGGTGACCTAATCTAAGGGTGGCTAAGGCTTGGGGAGGTCTCTAGGCTATCCTAGGGCTAGGATGGACCTAAACTCTTCACATTTTACTGCTTTATTTCTACTTAATAGAATAGAAAGCCATTAACCCCCTTGCATTATTATTCCTACATCTAAAATAGGCCTTCTGCTCCAGCTCTGCTACAACTCCCGTTATTTCAAATCCAGCTCCAGATCTGCTTATTGCCTGCAATCGACATAATATACTTAATCAGCACATTATAACATTATTTTATGCATAGCTAAAGTAAAGCAGTAAAGATGCAGATAATGCTTATGCGTGTATGAATTTCCCTAACTTATGCTAAGTTCTAGCCTAATCTAGGTCAATTAAGACCTATGATTGCTGCGCAATCACCCGGTACCCCATTACAAGAGATATTGGTCTGTTAAGCCCCTCGGTCAAAACAGTAGTGAGCATGTCTTTAAGCCAAGGATCATCTAAGGTGTCCAAGTTTCGAGGTTGTGGGATGGTCATAAGATCTAAGTTGGGTTTAGTTAGCTCCGTGTCCATCCCTAACATCCTTCCTAATTCCTCAATCGCATCCCTAGCATCCCTTGTACTATCACAACTATCTTCTTGCACTTCATCAATGATCATTTCAAGGTATGGAGTCAAAATTTCACCTTCAGACATAGGCGAATCAGAGGGTGACTCCGAATCAAATGAAGGCAAGTTGGAAATAAAATATCTAGGGATTATCCTATCAATGTCATCCCCAGGTTCTTGTTCTTTACTCAAATCCTCCCACAAGTCTATATGTGAATCCACATTAATCTCAGAAGTTGCTTCCAAATTTTCCATTATTTCATCATAAGGAAGAGTATTATCAAGGGGTGTACTAATGAAACCTGATTTGATCAACTTCGTGACATCTTCGGGAGCTAATTCTTCAAATAAGACATAATAACCCCTAACGTCACTCCAAATCCTAAGTTCAGGTTCCTTACATAATTCATCCTCCTCAACCGTCAATTCATCATTCACCCAAGGTTTAAATTCATCTAACATTTCTGCAGATCCCTTGGGGTACTCTATTTGGGGTAAACTGTTCCAAATTGTATCATCAGACTCCTCAGATAGGTGAATTTCTTTAGGATTAGGTTCCCTAACGGTGGGCTTGAGTTCCATCTCGTGATCAGAAGGGAGGGCAAGATTAACAACTTGACTTCAGCCCACTTCATCAAATATGATGAAAATACTACCATCTGGGTCGAGGTCTTCCAATTGTACCATCATTCCTTTCTTTTGACTCCTATATAATTTAGGTGGATACTCAACCTGATCATCATCTTCCTTGGGTTGCTACCTTTCTTCATTCAATGCATAGCTACTTTTATACATTTCCTCCTCCCACATAAGGCATGGACCTCCCAAGGAAGTGTCATCTAGCGGGGAGGTTTCAAAATCAATCCTTGAAAAGTAGCTATTCTCCCTTACATAATCCCCCAAATTCCCCAACTTTGGGTGTGGCTCTCCCACGGGAGATGCATCTAGCATAGAGGGGTGCATTCATCCTCAATGGGGTAGATTCAGTGGCTAACTTCTTTTTCTTGTTGGCCTACTCTCAACGATTCTCCTAACAATTCAATCATTTCTTCTTACATTTTCTATATTTCCATCTTCAAAGAGGAGAGGTCATCATTACTATCAGGGGATAAGTCAGGCTCAGGCTTATAGTTCCTAGGAGTTTCTATCCAACCATTATAATTATTCAGGGAGGGTGGGTTGGGTATTTCTATGGTGTGTGGGATATTGGGCAAGGCAAATCCTACTCCTAGGTTCTGTTCACCGATTTGGGGCTTAACCATGCCAATACTCCTATAATAAGAGCAAAAAGAATCCCACTGGTCATTTTGTCCATCAAAAAATGGACCATCTCAGCGTGCGGGATTGAAGATTGCAAAATGGGGGTAAGGGTGTGGGCAAGATGTGAAAGGATGAAAGTCAACGTGGTCCATTCTAACTCACACCACAATCAGATACTTCCCAAGCAAACACAATTCAAAAGAACCTTTTAGGTCTTTAATCAGTTAAGCTTTTGAAATTTTAAGTCCACTTGTAGGAGACAAATCAAGTTATCTAAAATAGTTACGTGCCTAGTTGTCGACCTACGATACGCCTAAGAAGACCTAACTGGGACTTAGGTGATCCTCCCTAAAGCCCAAAAATTTGTCACCACCAAACATGGCAAAGAGGGATGCAAGTAGGGTCAAACCCTTCCTTTGAAGCATTGCTTTCACGGTGCTTCTTAACTACCCTCAATCCGCAAGGTTTGGAGGCAACTTCACCTCTGAACTAAAGTTCAGGTCACTTTAGACACCAGCAATAGGAGGCTCTAGTCCAAGTGGTTCCAAACCTAAGGAGTGTCTAGATGTGTGCCATGGTGCAAGAAATATAAGTGGTCATACACTGCAAAAGATTTTGAATTTTGAATCGCATGCCAAGTTTGAAAATCAAGTCCATGGTTTGTAAATGTCCCTCCTTTAATTAGTCCTTTTACAAAAAGAAAATTAAATATGACCACTTTTAGATCTATTCAATACAGATTAGGTGGTCTTGAAATTAATCCAAATGCATTTGCATGACAGGTAGAAATGTAAAGTTAGAAGTGCATAACTGATTCTAGCATTCTTCATGCAATATGCAAGATAGGAAATTAGATCTAAATGCTACTCATTCAATTCTAAATGATACGACCTAGGGGCAGGCAGCTCGTGCTGTTGTTTCATATATATATATATATATGCACAAATAAAGAAAAGGATAAACAACCACAAAATAAAATAAAAACCTAGATCTAAAGAAAAAGGAATATGCTCCCGAAAAATATTACTCAAGACAGGCCTAAAACAAAATCGGGGAACAAACCCCTAAAAATGTACCCCAGAACAAGGGATTTCCAAATAAATGTACTAAAATAAAGATAGGAAAGATAAATAAAAAAACAATCTACAGCTAATTGGAAGAGATGAAGATGTGGTCCTCTAGATATCTCCTCCAGTGGTGGAAACAAGGTCCACCAAGGCATTACTGAGGTTGGCGTGATGCTTCTTCTCCAAGTGTTGCAACTCCAACAACGATGTCAAGGATTACCTGATCATTGAAGCTAGTGCGACAAGACGTCTCCAAATACGCGTACCTCACACCAAACAGATAATCGAATTCAAATATGCCTCAAATAAAATGTGACCAAATAATTAAATAAATGCGAGTCTAATAGGCTCGTTGCCTCCCCGGCAACAACACCAATTGACGAGTCGACTTTCACTTTCATTAAGATGATTTGTTGTTGAACGTTGAGTTGCTGTGCTAACGTGTTTGGTTTTGAAAAAACCTGTCGTCGTAGTATGAAAGCGAAGAACTCGTGTTCAACAAATAAAATTTATACCGGAATAGAAATCCTGGGTCGAACACAGGGAGGCGGACGTTTGATTTAAAAAATTCACGTTTGTTTTATTTGTCACGAAGTAATTCAATTGATTAGAACTATCTAACTATTTACAATAAATCGAAGAGAGAGAGAGAATAAGAGAGAGAGAATATTACAAACAAAAATGAAAATGAGATGTAGAATAAACAGGGAGTTTCATCATCAAAACGACTGTTCATTACACTAGAAAGTAGTAAATCTACTCTAGAAAGCAGTAAATCTGCTCTAGAAAGCATTAAAAGAAAGGAGAGAGAAATATCCTCCTCGATGGTTGCTTGGAGGATGAGTTGGACGGGACGATGCCTAGATGAAGGAGGACGAAGCAGGATGAAAGAGGGCGAAGTAGGAAGAACGGGAAAGAGGTAGCACGTTGTCGTCGTCACAGGATCCGCTTCCAAAAGGGGGATGAAAAATTAACTTTATCTCGCGAGAAGCATCCTGGGTGTGGGACAAGCTTCTCTTGAGCTTTGGAGAGGTAGAGAAGAGAAGGAAAGGATGAGAATTTCATGTGGAGGGGGTCTCCTTTTATAGTTGCAAGGAGTGGGGGTGATTTGGTCATTACAACTCTTAAAACATTAATTCAAGACCATTAATGACAGATAAAACCATCGCTAAAGGCCTGAACGTGGGCGTAGTGGGTGGCACATGCGCGCCCGCTCACTTGCCCGCGCATTCAATGCACGTGCACGTCCAGCCGATCTCAGCCGTCCGATCGCGAGATCGGATGGTTTAGATCGCGCCTCTGCCCGCCTGCACTGCGTGCCCCATCGCGTGCGATGTCGCGTCTTCGCCGAGCATGCAATACCGCGTAAGCGCTATCGGGTGATCTGGGCCGCCTACAGCCAATCGGGCGGTCACCTTTAATCGTGCGTGCGCCGTAGATCGCAAGTTGAACTCGCGTCCTATGAACGCGCAACGCCTCGCGACCGCAGCACTGCGCAGTGGAAAGTGTCGCGTGAATGTTTTAAGGCGCGCGCGTCCACAGCCATTGGATTAAGATCCAACGGTAGAGAAGCGGCACTCTGATTGAAGAAGAGAAGGTACGGCGGTGCTTTGGCCGGTTGGGCGGCTAAGATGGTGCCACGTGGCACCATCTGAGCCGTCCATCTTTTGGATGATGTAGATGGTGGCACGGTTGTCAAATTGAGTTGATTTTCACATCGTTAGGCTGCGATCGCCGATCCGAATCCATCCATGCAGTCGAATTTTTCGTTTGAAGTGCACACCATCTTGGCCCTTGATCTTCTAAGGTTCCCCAGTCACTATCTGATGCTACAGATGTCTGATTAGGGAGATCTTGGAGTCGTTGAACTCCAATTGTCCCCCTGATCACATCTGTACGGTTGGATCTTCGATCTGAGGCTTCGATAAAATGTTTGCCCTATCCATGAACATAAAAGGAGACAATTAACCTCCATTTTATTCAAACTACTCTAAATGCAAGATGATGCATGTTATGCAATATTTATAGCATGCAATGCAATTCTATGCTTAAGAACATGCATAAATAGACATCTTAAGTAGTGTAAACGTGCTTACATCATACCACCATGCCTATCTTTTGCTAGTCCCTAGCAAAAACTATATGCTATTTATAAAAGAATCAGGTTGGATTATTTGGGCTTGAGTTTATTTTCTGCCATTAAGAAAATGTCTACTTAGGATCTGAACTTACAAAGGCACAATAGTGCCCGAGCATCTGCCAAAATGCAGACCGCCTCAAGTCCTCACCTTATTCAAAGAAAATTTTATTTTTCTCTTTCTCTTCTTTTCTAATTTTTTTAGATTTTTCAAGTTTTAGAGTTTAAGAGTGTCTTTCTACGGCCATTCAACTCACCCAACATTTGATAAGAACCCTAAGTTCTAAACATCTTATTGTGAATGTGATAGACTCGTTGACAGGCAGTTAAAATGGACTTCGGATTTCTACGCCTCTAGGTGACCTAAAAAAAAAATTCTGCCTAAAGGTGTATCTTTACAACCGGTAGCTTTCTCCCTACTTTTATTTTTTTACGGGGTCAACACAAGGGTGAATCCAGTGTATATCTCCCCTATTTATTCAACTTCTCCAGTTCTTCCTAAGTGTTTTGGGAATTTTCAGTGCATTTATTGAGTTGGGTTCTGGACAACCAGTCGATGAGATGTTACCACCAACAACTTGCCAGCCATACTCGTGCGGCGAAATGTGGTTTATTTCTTTTTTTCTTTTCTCCTTTTCTTTTTGATTTTTTTTTAAGTAGGTGGCTGCCCTGGTCTAAGATTTACCTAAAGGCAGCAAAAAGAGAAAGGTCTAGTGACTGGGCTCTGAACAACCTACCTATAGGCTGTTACCCATGATAACTTGCCAACCATATCACCCTAAAAGGTTCATTAGCTACCCAATTTCCGTTAGAATTGCCGAGCAACGAGTCAGTGCAAAGAAAGTGTGTAGATGCTAGAAATCAAAGTTCCCTCAAATCAGAGGGCTGGTTGATAAGTCGTGTACTTATCACCCAAACTTATTTACTCCAATTACGATAGAATTAAGATGGCGAGGACTCGAAAGATAAATCCACATTTTAGTGGATACACAGGCTGATTAAGTCCAAAGACCTGAAGGGTCTTTGTGTTCAAATCATAATGTAGTATTTTCAAAGATTGAAAATGTTCTTAAACCCAAGTTCTCATTCCTAATTCCACAAAATTTTTTTTTTACTAAAATAAAACAAATCTACAGAGCTGATAAATAAATTCAGAGATAAATATCCACCCCTCCATGCCTATCTAATGCAATGTCCTCATTGTATTAAAAAGACCTAAAACAGAGTGGAATAGCGTAGAAAGCACCTGAATTGCATGAATGTCAAGTCCGCTCTGAGATGAAAACTAAAAAGAACTGTATACGTGCTGAATTTAGTGCCTTCAACTAGGCACATTATACAGAGAAGAGAAATAAAGAATTCACAAGTGCAGGTTGAAATCAGAATAAAGAGAAGAAACCTCTGACCTATCAACAGAGGTCCACAGATGTGGACCAAATTGTGGTGCAGACCCATACCCCATAATCGAGAATATCTCAGGTTTTGGATAAAAATTACCCAAAACCTAAAATCAGTATGCAAGCAGGGTTGGGCCTGCGATTTATGAGGATGTAACCCAAGACCAAAAAGTCGGGTTACAGAGAATTCAAGCTCAAAAAGATAATCATTGATTGTGTGATTGGGTTGGACATCCTCAAAATAGATGTCATAAGGGTTCTGGTTTGATGGTTTCAGATGAATTGGAACCCTTAGACTCAGTCTTCTACTTCCTTTGGAGTTAGCTTCCCAGATAAGAACTTCCCAGCTTCTATCCTCCTCATTCAGAATGTTAAGTTCTTGGACCTCTTGCATATTAATCACCTCATCTGAAATTTTCAAGTCTAAATGATGTGGTTGAATCAGAATTGACTTGGGTCTAATTATCTCAGAAATAGAATCATCGATAAGCTCAATGGGGTGTAACTAACAATCAAGGCATTGAATTGAATCCTCCAGACAATGCAATTTTAGATCTGTAATATGAGCCCTAATAAGATCAGGTTCCTCAATATTGGACTATCAAATGATCTATTAGATTCCTCAGGCCCAATCGTCTCACAGAAATCATGTTCTGTAAACTCGCGTGAGACTTCGCAACGTGAATCTTCACCATCAGAATCAAAGAAATCAAGATCCGTGTTAATGTATGTCCCAAAATCATCTGCCACTTTCTGTTCCAAGGAGACATACGTTTCCTCGTACCCTGGCTCATGGATCTCAGGTGAAGGAATCAGATCATCCCTAATTGGTTACTCTAATTCAATCTGGTCAGCCTTGTAACACGTGTCCCCTTCAACAGGTGCCTGAACGGGTTCTGAAACTGGCTCACCTGAAGAGGGTTCATCCTAGGAATCATCCCACGACTGAAGTAAAGCAACCACAAATCTCATCCTCAATTTCACTAATTTCACAAGTAGAAACTCACCCAGGTTCTTATCCTTAACATCCTGGAGCCAATCCAACAAAGACTTGTTCAAATCATCAATCATTTCAATCAGAGGCTCCAATCTCTCAATGCAAGGTATTGGCTAAACTTCTAAAGATTGTATGATATTCCTCTAGTTAGCCAGAACCTTTTCTTGAACCTGGTTACCCTGAACCAAATGAGTTAGTTCAGGGTTGGGCGGGTTTAGGGTCAATGCAGGGGAATTAACGAATTGAGATTCGTTATACCCTTCCTGATAATAGGTCATTTCAGATTGTTCAAAAGGTGGTGATGACCTAAAGGCAGTGTAATCAGAGGATGGGTAAGGATCAGTGTATCCTTCTTGATTGTAGATCATATTAGGTTGTTCATGAAAGGGTGACGACCTATAATCGATGTGGCTCTGAGAAGGATAGGATTCACAATCATAGTGTTCAAGGTTAGACCCTAAACACGGAGGTCCAGAACTATATCCCCAATTCGAGTTATCCCAACTAACTGATGATTGATTACAGTACGAGTCGGGATATTCGTCATGTTGAGGATAATTCAAAACAGGAGGGAAAGAGCGGAAATACGTGTAATATGTGGAAGGATTCATGATAAGTGGAGGAAGAAAGGTGCCCTGCAATACAAGCAATCAAACCTGTCCTTAAGTGGACTAGCCTAAAGACCTACAAACTCCCAAAACCCATCTTGAGATAAAAGAATGATTTGATCTACTTCTGTCTGTTTAATCCAACCAGTTAGAAGGAGGGACTGGGGAGAAGGTTCTTCCTTCAACTTGCGCCTCCGATTCCTAGTGTACCCCCCAGCCGCGATCGTTTGATTCTGCTCCCCTAGCTAGACATCAGATTGAACAGTAGAAACAGACTAATCAAAAATAATCTCATTCTAGGCTTTAAAGAGCGAGTCGAATCTTCAAGGCCAACGTCTACTCTATTTTATTTAGGACTAGGTTTGAATGTGCTTTGGAATGTGATGGGCCCTTTATATGGGTTGTGCCCTTAATGATTGATTGATTTGTGTGTACGTGCATAACCAGTGATTTTTAAGCAAGATTATTTCTGATGTGGTGAATTTTAGAGTTCAAATCTTGCTTAGTAGCTTTCAGGATTCAACTTTAGGTGTTTTCAAATAAGTTTTGTTGGCACACTAGGTTATGAAAGCATAGGTGAAGATGTTTTCCTTTAAAGCTTGAAAAGAATGTGGAGTGTCTGGTAATTCCCTAAGAGTTGAACCTAAGTGGCAACTACTTGATGAGTTGATTTTAATTGAAGTGGTGCGGCCTAATCAACTCAAATAATTGGCCTGTTGCACCACTTAATTAGGCATACAAGTGATTACCTAATCTGATTTCAACTCAATTATGTGTTTGGATGTGTGTACCGGCTCCAAAGATCGATTTACCGGTTGAGTTTGAAAATCAGATGAGGTTGTGTACCTTGTGAGAGATTTTTTTTTATTTTCTTTTTAAATGTGGAGGTTAGGGTGGGTGTGGGTGTCAAACAACAAACAATCTAACCTTAGAGTTTATAAGAACACTGAGGTTGATTGATATTTGTGTTATTATGTGGTGAAATGAAATCTAAACGGTGGGAGGTGGGGGTAACTTACAAAACCTTTTATAGCACTTTACTCCAATCTACCGCTTTTGTTTGTCTCAAAAGAGTACCTGCAATCACAATAAGAAAGGAGAGAAGTGAAGTAAATGATTTATAAGTTGTAAAAATGCGAAGAAAAAATCAAAGAGCGTCGCCTCCCCGGCAACGGTGCCAAAATGTTGAACGTTGAGTTATTACGCTAACGTGTTTCGTTTTGAAAAAATCTGTCGTCGTAGTATGAAAGCGAAGAACTCGTGTTCAACAAATAAAATTTATACCGGAATAGAAATCCAAGGTCGAACACAGGGAGGCGAACGTTTGATTTAAAAAATTTACGTTTGTTTTATTTGTCACAAAGTAATTCAATTTATTAGAACTATCTAACTATTTACAATAAATCAAAGAGAGAGAGAGAATATTACAAACAAAAATCAAAATGAGATCTAGAATAAACATGGAATTTCATCATCAGACCGATTGTTCATTACAGTAGAAAGCGGGAAAATGATTAACTAGAAAGCAGCAAATCTACTCTAGAAGCCAGTAAATCTATTCTAGAAAGCATTAAAAGAATGGAGAGAGAAATATCCCCCTCGACGGTCGCTTGGAGGACGAGCAGGATGGGATGACGCCCGGACAAAGGAGGACGAAGCAGGATGAAAGAGGGCAAAGCAGGAAGAACGGGAATGAAGCAGCACGTCATCGTCCTCACGGGATCCGCTATCGAAAAGGGAGATGAAAAATTGACTTTATCTCGCAAGAAGCATCCTGGGTGTGGGCCAAGCTTCTCTTGAGCTTTGGAGAGGTAGAAAAGAGAAGAAGGGATGAGAATTTCGTGTGGAGGGGGTCTCCTTTTATAGTTGCAAGGAGTGGGGGCAATTTGGTCATTACAACTCTTAAAACATTAATTCAGGATCTTTAGTGATGGATAAAACCATCGCTAAAGGTCTGAACGTGGGCATAGTGGGCGTCGAGCACACGCCCGCTTGCTTGCCCTTGCGTTCAACACACGCGCACATCCAGCCGATCTCAGTCATCCGATCGCAAGACCGGACGGCTTAGATCACGCCACCGCCTGCCTATGTTGCACGCCCATCGTGTGCAATGCCGCGTCTTCGCTGCGCGTGCAATAGCGTGTGAGCGCTATCGGGTGATCTGGGCCACCCACAGCAGATCGGGCAGTCAACTTTAATCTCACGTGCGGCGTAGATCGCGAGTCCAACTCGCGTCCTGTGAACGCACAACGCCTTGTGACCGCTGCGCTACGCAGTGGAAAGTGTTGCGTGGATGTTTTAAGGTGCGCGCGTCCACAGCCGTTGGATCAAGATCCAACGGCGAAAAAGCGACGCTCTGATTGAAGAAGAGAAGGTGCGGTAGTGCTTTGGCCAGTTGGGCGGCTGAGATGGCACCACGTGGCACCATCTGAGCCGTCCATCTTTTGGATGATGTAGATGATGTCACGGTTTGTTGGATTGAGTCGATTTTAACGCCGTTAGGCTGCAATCGTCGATCTGAATCTATCCGTGCAGTCGGATTGTCATTTGAAGTGTGGATTCGCACCATCTTGGCCCTTGTTCTTCTAAGGTTCCTCAGTCACTATCCGATGCTACAAATGTCTGATTAGGGTGATCTTGGAGTCATTGAACTCCAATTATCGCCCTAATCACATCTGTACGGTTGGATCTTCGATTCGAGGTCTCGATAAAAAGTTTGCCCTGTCCATGAACATAAAAGGAGATAATTAACCTCCATTCTATTCAAACTACTCTAAATGCAAGATGATGCATGTTATGCAATATTTATAGCATACAATGCAATTCTATGCTTAAGAACATGCATAAATAGACATCTTAAGTAATGTAAATGTGTTTACGTCATTTGTCATTGTATTTCTAAGTGGTGGAAAATCAACTAATCAAAATATTGAATTAAAATTAAACCACTCGTAGAAGAGCAGGTTGTGTCCACAGGGAGGCAATGACCTATTTAAAACTTGCTACTATTGAAATCAAATGTTCACTATTTGCTTCTCCCAAAAAAATTCAAGCTAAAATCCCCTTTATATTAAGAAATCAATGTGAGATAAAATTGGAATCAAATTTAAGAGAAAGATGAAGGATATGATCATAAAATTAACATAATATGATATCATAAAACAAAAATCCCCTCTCATAAATCTATCACTGCTAGACATTTTTTTACAAATATAGTATAACATTTAACTTAGGTGAGACTAATAAAATGAAGGAAGAGTGATGAGAACCTCATCATGAATCCTAACTAGCTCATTTTGATCCAAGAAAGAGAATAACAGCTGCTCCATAACTTAGAAAAAGGCTTAATTGGAGGAATAAGTGTTCTGAGAAGAAAACATGAATTAAAGGGTAAAACTGTAATTTTACCATTGCAGTACATAAATGAAATTTCTAAGAGACAAAACATAGGTCAAATGGTCTAAATAAGATAAGAAGTGGGTTGATTCAATCAGAAATGGGTTCATGTGCAATCAAGGAATTAAATGACATCCAGTAATCCTAAAAAAGACCTGCTTAATTCAACAAGGTTCCAGTCAGGATAAAAATCAAGTAAACCCTCTAAAATTCATGGAAAAATATCCCCTAGGGTTTAGAACATTCAATTTAGCCTTTGGAACCTAGTTTGACCTAGATTGGAGTCCTAACTCATTAATTAACCTAATTTGGATTTTTGCACAAAATGTGCAGTCAAACGTGGTTAAACCTAAAATCTAACTCCACCATTGGATTCCTTGGGTCAAAATTAGGTTTTTACCAAAATTTGAACCTAAGGGCAGGTCATCTTGACCTACTTTGCAAATTAGTACACCGAATTACATTTTGACCCTTATCTTTTGAAAACCATCACATAAACCCCCTAGCTTCCTCCCCAATCTTACAATTAGGTCCCTCCACCATTAATGGGGAGGAATTCTTCTCCGGTGAGGAAGGTAGGGGGGATACTCTCTGATCCCTCAGAGATCTCCAAGAATTAGAAGGGAGATTCTCTCAGGAATCCCCTTCCATCTGAGCCCGATCACAATCTTTGATTTCTATCCAATCTCTCGTGCGAACGTACGAAATATTTCGGATCCCAACTACCTTCCTTCTTCGGTGAGACAACGGTGGCTGAAGGCTTGCCCTCCACGCACCAGAAGCTAGGCCAACACTTATAAAAGGATCTCCAACCCTCTGCGATTGACTCAGACTTGCTTTGGCCGTAGAACCCTCCAAACTTCATCTCTCCTCTCTCTAGCCAAGAAGCCCGCAAGCTCCGGCGATTATCTCTCCTCCTTCTCGTCACTCTACTGCCATACCAGTAGCAGAGTCCACTCCACCTCATCCTCCTGCGTCGCGCCGCACCAAGCACACGCCTCCCTGACCTCCTCCTCGTTGCCGTTATCTCCCTCAAGGTTGTCTTCTACAACGATGGCATAAACAAGCCGTCTGTCTCCGCTGCCCCCTTTCACTCCCAACAATCCAGATAAGTTCCCCATCTTCCACTCTTTCATTTCCCTCACTTTATTTCACACAACCGCCCCTAGACCGTCACTGTCCACCGCCACCTTCCTCATCTCCGGCCACCCACCGGCGAGACGCTCCCGTTACACCGCAGCCCCACACGTCTCGCCAACCACCGCATAACCTCCGCCATACTCCACTAAATAACCTCCACTCATCCACAGACTCTATGCCACCACAACTACCCCCCGATCAAACCCATCCGTCCGGCCACAGAGCAACCTAGGCACGCATGCCTGGGCTGCCCCCAGCCTACCACCTACTGCCTCACCTTCGTCGTGACACGGCAAAGGTCCCCCTGTGATCTGATTGAGCCGCAAGGCCCTTTTTGTGTCAGAAAAGTTTCGAGCTCCGGCCGCCATTAGCGGTGACTCGAGGAAGCTGCATGCTTGCTCCAGGTTGCAAGACTTCAGGGTTCCAAGTGCAGCAAACTTGGGAAGTGATTGCACCGCAAAAATACACCTGCAATTGTGCCGTCTTATGCTATTTCCTAGCATTACCAGTGCATATTAGGGCTCCATAGTCACATTTGTGAAAATACATGCATGCATGCATGGATTTAATTGGGAGGGAGGATAGTAAATAAAATGGCATCGCAATTCACATTTTCCTTAAGTGCTACTTCGCAAAATTTCCATCTTCATTTTTTATTTCTTTTTGATTTTTTTTAAAACTCTTCCCGCGGCTGCATGGAACAACCTCTTCTTCTTCTTGCCATGTCCTGCTCCCCCTCTCCCTGCCAGCCCTGCAGTCGCATGCACCACTCCCTGCCAAGCCATGCATGAGCCATGCACAGCCAAGGCATGGCTGTGCATGGCTTCGTCCTCTTTAAAAAGACCACGGCTCCTTCTTTGCAAACAGCCTGGTCCTCCATGCCAAAAACCCCACACAACAGCTCACTTCCAGGCCATCCCCTCCCTCTCCCTCCATACACAGGACCTCCTCCTCAAAGGAGCCACTCTGCGAGCAGGAGTCATCACTGTGGTGCACACCCACCACAGTGAGACCACCACCGACCAACTCTTCAAAGAGCCGGTGGGCGTGGTGGCCTTCTTTCCCTATTTCAAGCTCAAGCCATTGCAGCCATTGGAGCGGGAGCTTCAAGCTTTGAAGCTCTCAAGCTCTACACAGCAGCAGCAGCTCCACTGCGCACGCCAGCAGCGTGGTGGTCTTCTCTTCCCTGACTTCTTCGTTTCCAGCACATCCGCCATTGCCACAGGATTCAACGTCTGAAGCTCCACGGTAACAGCAGCAGCAAGGCGGCAGCAGGCCCGCAGGCCACCCCGCGCCCGCACGCAGGCCACCGCGCGTGCCTGCATGAGCCCTTGCCTCCCTCTCCGCACGCTCTGTCGCGAACTTCTCCGTGCCCGCAACAGGCCGAAGCAACACTTCCTCGCACATGCCAGCATGTGCGCGCCAACCATAGGCCGCCCGCATTCACAGTACCTATAGCAAGCAGCCACGCGGCTCGGCCATACACTGTAGCCACTGTTCACGCCAGTCTGCAGAACACTGTGGCTACAATGGGGTGACCGGTAAGCTTCTCACTTATCCGGTCACCCAGCGCACCGCTACCGCTGTTCGCCCACGCACGCGTTCCGCCCCACACCTGCTCCAGTGCCCGCCCGCACATCTACGTGCGTCCGCGTCGCCCGCACCCGCCCGCTCCCTTTTGCCCGCGTATGCCTCTCAGCACAGCGCTGCGCACTGCGGTCCTCTGCATGCGCCCACTCCCTCCAGCGCGCTCCTCTCTGCGTGCATACGTGCCTGCTCACGCGCATGGAAGCCTCAGACGTCGGCCATGAAGCTCAGACAGCTTAACCCGCCTCTTCTTCACTCCAGCAGGATCGATCTCTCTCTCTTTCTCACAGCACTCTCTCCCTATCTCTTTATCGACTCTTACACACTTACACTCACACTTTCATACACACACACACCTATACACTATTATATACATATATACATATACGTATACATATATATATATTGATATATATACATATATTTATATACACATATATATATACTTATATCTATATATATAGTAGTATTTATATAACAAAGTATTAGTATACATATATATATATATACACATATATCAATACATATATTGGTACTTATATAACTATGTATTAGTCTATATACATACACACACACACACACATATATATATATATACTTATATATATATATATATACTTATATATATATATATATATATATATATACTTATATATATATATATACATACAAATATACATACATATATAAATATACATCTATATAACTATACATACATATATATATTAATCAACATATATCTATATATACATATATTACGATATACATACATATATATATATATTTACATCTATATAGTTATATATACATACTTATATACATATATATATATATATACTTATATCTATCTTTACATATACTCATATATATATACATATATAACCACATATATATATACCTATATATTTATAACCACATATATATACATATAGATATATTTACATATATATATATATAGTTTCACATTACTTACCATACGTGGTATCGCAAGAATATCTGCACCAGTTGCTGATATTCCCCGATACATGCTTACAAAAAGCGTGGTGACACTCATCTTCCATCAATCCACCTTACACTCCACGCAACACCTCGTCCTGTTGGTTGCGTCTTTCTAGACGACGACCGACTCGACACCGTGCTACACTCCATCTCTGCCTCCACCCCCACCCCTTTATACATATATAATATATACCTATATATATACTATATTTGCTTTATTTCTGTTTCGGTTTCCTGCTAGTAAAAAGATAAAAATATATATATAAAAGAGAAAAGATAATCTTTGGCTTGCAAGTACTTCGTCTTGCAAATAGCAAAACCTATTTTGGAACCCTGATTTGGCTCAAGGCCAAGAACCAAATTTTGAGGGTGTGCCTCAAGGACGAAGATTATCAGAAAAAAATCTAAATAGAAAAACACCAAAAACACAATAAATGAACGGAAGAGATTCATTGTAGGAAAGGCGTAGAAACTTGACTTGTAACCCCACTTCCCTGAGTTCGACCCTAGGCCTAAAAGTGACCAAGATAAAATCAAGTAAGCCAAGTTAAAAATTTTGTAAAGAGATGGTTAGGTCCGATTTAGGTTAACCCCTATAAACACTTCAATGATAAAATCACCATATTAACAACCTATCCGGGTCCGACCACCATACCTTTTCTGGAACTGTTGCCGGGGAGGTGTGCCTTTAAGTAAGTTTCTATTCCAATCCTTTCATTTTTTCTCTTCTCTCTTCACGGGTGTCTCTGTTTTTGGTGTGCAGGTAAACCTGTTGCAAGAAGACAGGCGAACGAAGTCGGAGACATGGGCAGATCCAAGGCGGGAACGAGAGCATGAAGACGCCGACACCGCACTGGAGCTCTGCACACGTTGCTGCACAAGTAGGTCTTTCTTTCTTAGCAACATAGGTTAACTTGTAACCTTAATAAAAAAAAAAACTAAAAACTAGAAAAACTTCTTGGGATCTCTAGGGGCAAGTGGATTAAAATTCACTTATTTGATTGATTGCCTTTACTCCCACCGCCTCGGGATTTTCCTGCCCTACTTCGCATAGCGAAAATCCAAGAATCTTGATTCCTGAATTTTTCGCCGTGTGAAGTATTCTTTGAGGCAAATAAAAAGATTGATTGCACCCCTCTTTGCCTCATTTACCTGCAATTCGGGATCACATTTTTTGTGGGGAGACTTGGAATTGAGTTGATTCCAACCCCACCACGACTTTTCAACTTGCCTAAGATTCGATCCTGAATACTTCAACCCCAACAATTTGATTTTCCTTATCTTTTGGTTGAGCCTTGTGTGTGGACATCTTTTTGGTGATTGGGAGCACTTGAATTGAAGTGCTTTGGCTCCCTTTCACACTAATCTAAAACTGATTCGTGCATCCACACATAGAAATCTCCATTTAGGGAAGCCCATTGCATTGTAGCATGCATTAACCAATTGACATTGAGGAAGGGTTTGTTAGGCTTTGAAGAAAACCTATATTCTCTCAAAAACCCGGAGATTGGTTGAATTCGTATTTCAGCAAAATCCTAAAATCCATACTACTTAAGGCTGAATTCTAGAAACCATTCACCAATTAAAAACTTCAATTCGGGGAGATTTCCCCATTGCATGATTATTTTACACACTCTGAAAATCAATCACTTGGGCATTACCTGTAAACAACACCCTTCACATTCCAAAAGCACTCGATCCTAAGCCTCTAACTAAAATTGGTAGTAACTTGACCCTTATTAAGGATTGGAGGTCTAACTACCTGCGTGTAGCGTCTACGTACTAGTGAGGGTTCCCGCATGCTATCAGGTGTCTAAGACTGGGGCAAACGGCCTTTTAATCTGGCCCAGTCGTTCTGCGGTGCTCGCATTCAGTTCCATAGTTCGTGATAGTAGGTAACTTAGATCTTTAGGTCTAAGGGCACACTGTAGAGGTTAGGAATTTGATTGAATTGATTTGTCATCAAGTGTACCTTTGCAACGTCATTTCTCTCATCTCTTTTTCCTTCTTATCCCCGCAATTCTTCCTGCGGTAGTTCAAGTTTGGGAGGAGCTCACAAAACCCTGAATTGTTTGAATTGCCTGATAAATCTAGAAAAGAAGCCGAATCATCCTCCTCCAAAAACATGGCTACACGCCCACCCCCAAATCCTGAGGGAGGAAACCGCCCTCAGAACCCACCAGGTGGTGGAACCTTAGATCCTATAACCCGCCTCCAAGCCCAAATGGAAATGTATAATGAGCAAATTGAAGCCATTCGGGAAACATTGGAGGAAATGCAAAACCTTCCCGAATGGGAGGAGCCTAGGTCTCTTAGCTCCTATCAGAATCCCGCTGCTACAGAGACCATAGGACAAATTCGGGTCCCCATGGGCGGGGACAACTTTGAATTGAAATCAAACATAATTGGCCTAATAAATTTTCACTTCCATGGACTTACAAGTGAAGATCCTTTTCTCCACTTGGAAGACTTAACCCGATTAGCAGAAACTGTTAAACCAAGAAATATCAGGTTACCTATAGTCCTCATGAAAATGTTCCCGTTTTCATTGCGGGATAAAGCGTCGTAGTGGCTACGCACCCTTGGGAGAACCATCCACTCTTGGGAAGAGATGCGAACAGCATTTCTCAAGAAGTTCTTCCCAATCGGGTGAACTAATGCGCTTTGCTGTGCTATCACTTCATTTACGCAACAAAACGGCGAACAATTTCATGAGGCTTGGGAGAGGTATAATGACCTCCTCAGGAAGTGCCCACACCACGGTCTGCCTAAGTGGCATATAGCCCAGATTTTCTACTACTGGCTAAATGAGACTTTGAAGCAGATTGCAGACGCTTCCTACGGAGGGAATTTTATGAATAAAGACGAAAATGGAGCATTCGAATTATTTGAAAATATAAGCGAAAACTCAATGAACAATGACTCCATTGTCGCCTTCAATCGTACCAGCCAGCCCCGGAATGTCAACGAAGTTGACACGGGACCCTCCCATTCATCCACTGATCTCAACCTTATAGCACAAAAATTGGATGAAGTCTCCGTCATGCACAAGAAGCTGGACGAGCTTCTGGCCAACCCCGCCTGTTCTATGGCAAACACCCCCACTTCACCACTTCATCACAATCCAAATTCTTCCAACACCAGGCTTATCCCGAGAAACCTCGTAAGACCTTCCTTACCGAGTGTCGTGCCGAGCAACTCGGTAAGTCATGTAGAACTGTCTTATGTGAGCCAGTATTTTGACACGGAGGACCAAGCCTCTGTGTGCTCGGACGCATATTTACATGCGGACACGTCTTCTGGCATAGAAGACGCTTGCGTCCTGGGGAACAACCCGTTCTCTGCCACTTATAACCCAGGGCGACGAAATCATCCGAATTTCGCATGGTCCAACAACCCGCAGCGCCAAAACCCCACGAGTGGACCAATGCGACCGTCCGCACCCGTCATCCCAATGGCCCAGTCTAATCATATGGCAAATCCGCCATTAGGCCCTTGCATACCGCAAACCGAACATGCATCAAGTCCTCTTGACAAATTGATGCGAATGATGACGGAAATGTCAAAGCACCATGAAGAGAACATGACCTCTCTTCAGCACCAATTGGCACAGCAGAATGCTGAGATCAGTCAACTGCGCATGGCGACTCGATCTCAGGGCACTTTTCCCGCCCAACCTGTTCCAAACCTGCAAAATTTCGTACCTCGCGGTCCTCAACCACAGGTATGACCTTCTTAAGGGTAGGTTAATCAGATTTTGCAGGCTCCAAGCATTCCACCAGGATTTCAGGCTAATCCCGCTACAGCACCGCACTCTTATGTCCCTATTGCAAACCCTCCTCCGTTGTATGATCCCACTGGACCCGCATTGTCCAATGCTATCACTATGAGGAGCGGTAAGCAGACCGTTGATCTTCCTTGACCTGATCCTGACCTGTCTTCATCATCGTCCTCTCATTCGAGATGTGCACCGCATTCGCGAGAGGATGATACACCCAAATTGGTGCCAGAATCAGTTCCATTCCCTGAGGCTCTACTGAGGGAGCCAAAAGGCAAAAAGAAAGATACGCAGGCCTTTGATAACCTGCGTAATTTGTTCAGGGATGTAGAAATCAAGTTACCCCTGCTCGAGGCTATCGACCACATACCTACTGTCGCCCGATTTTTGAAAGACTACACAACACCTAGGCGACAGTCAAAGAAAACCAAGAATCCGGTGGTTCTCTCGCCTCATGTGAGTTGTGCTATACTGTCAAACTTACCACCGAAGCAGAAAGATCTAGGCACACCACTGATTTCCTGTAGCATCCAAGGCTGCAATTTTAACCGTGCCCTGCTTGATCCAGGATCTTCCATAAATCTTATACCAACCATCATGCTCGAAAAATTTTCCTTGGGAGCCACTCTGCGAGTAGGAGTCATCATTGTGGTGCACACCCACCATAGTGAGACCACCACCGCCCAGCTCTTCAAAGAGCCGGTGGGTGTGGTGGCCTTCTTTCCCCTTTTCAAGTTCAAGCCCTTGCAGCCATTGGAGCGGGAGCTTCAAGCTTTGAAGCTCCCAAGCTCCGCACAACATCAGCAGCTCCACCGCGCACGCCAACAGCGTGGTGGTCTTCTCTTCCCTGACTTCTTCGTTTCCAGCACTTCCGCCACTGCTGCAGGCTTCAAGGTCTGAAGCTCCGCGGCAACAGCAGTAGCAAGGCAGCAGCAGGCGTGCAAGCCACCGCGTGCCCGCACGCAGGCCACCACGCATGCTTGTAGGCACCCATCCCTCCCTCTCCGCGAGCTCTACCGCGAACTTCTCCACTCCCGCAACCGGCCAGCGCAACCCTTCCTCGCGCGCACCAGCCCGTGCGAGCCAGCCGCAAGCCGCTAGCACTCACAGCACCTGCAACAAGCGGTCGCGCGGCTCTGCCATACACTGTAGCCACTATTCACGCCAGTCTGCGGAACACTGTGGCTAAAGTGGGGTGACCGGCAAGCTTCTCACTTATCTGGCCACCCGGCACGCCGCTACCACTGTTCGCCCGCGCACGCGTTCAGCCCCGTGCCCACTCCAGCGCCCGCCCGCGCGTCTGCATGCGTCCACGTCGTCGGCACCCACCCGCTCTTCGCCCACTACCTTTCACCTGCGTATGCCTCTCAATGCAACGCTGTGTGCTGCGGTCCTCTGCGTGCGCCCACTCCCTCCAGCGCACTCCTCTCTGCGTGCATACGTGCCTGCATGCATGCGTGGAAGCCTCAGACGTTGGCCCTGAAGCTCAGACAACTTAACCCACCTCTTCTTCACTCCAGCTAGACCAATCTCTCTCTCTCTCTCTCTCTTTCTCACAGCACTCTCTCCCTATCTCTTTACCGACGCTTACACACTTACACTCACACTTTCATACACACGCACACACACACCTATACACTATTATATACATATATATATATATATATATATATATATATATATACGTATACATATATATATATATACTTATATCTGCATATATATAGTAGTATTTATATAACTAAGTATTAGTATACATACATACATACATACATACATATATATATATATATATATATATATATATATATATATATATATATATATGTATGTATGTATGTATGTATATGTATATATGTAAATATATATGTATATATATAAGTATAGAAATATATATATATATATACACTTATATCTATACATATATTAGTACTTATATAACTATGTATTAGTCTATATACATACATATATATATATATATATTTATATATGTATGTATAAGTGTATGTGTATATATATATACTTATATATATATATACATATATATACGCATACACTTATACATACATATATATATATACATACAAATATACATACATATATACATATATATCTATATAACTATATATATATATATATATATACTTATATCTATCTATAAATATACTCACATATATATATATATATATATATATATCTACATATATGTATACCTATATATTTATAACCATATATATATATACATATAGATATATTTACATATATATGTATATAGTTTCACATTACTTACCATACGTGGTATCGCGGGAATATCTGCACCAGTTGCTGATATTCCCCGATACACGCGTACAAAAAACATGGTCACACTCATCTTCCATCAATCCACCTTACACTCCACGCAGCACCTCATCCTGTTGGTTGCGTCATTCTAGACGACGGCCGACTCGACACCGTGCTACACTCCATCTATGCCTCCACCCCCACCCCTTTATACATATATAATATATACCTATATATATATATACTATATTTGCTCTATTTCTGTTTCGCTTTCCTGCTAGTAAAAAGATAAAAAAAAATATATAAAAGAGAAAAGATAATCTTTAGCTTGCAGGTACTCTGTCTTGCGAATAGCAAGACCCATTTTGGAACCCTGATTTGGCTCAAGGCCAAGAACCAAATTTTGAGGGTGTGCCTCAAGGACGAAGATTATCAGAAAAAATCTAAATAGAAAAACACCAAAACCACAATAAACGAATGGAAGAGATTCGATGTAGGAAAGGCGTAGAAACTTGACTTGTAACCCCACTTCCCTAAGTTCAACCCTGGGCCTAAAAGTGACCAAGATAAAATCAAGTAAGCCAGGTTAAAAATTTTTTAAAGAGATGGTTAGGTCCGATTTAGGTTAACCCCTATACACACTTCGACGATAAAATCACCATATTAACAACCTATCCGGGTCCGACCACCAGGAAGGTCTTACGAATCCAGTCGTCCCAACAAGTGACAACGCGAGATCAGCAGTTGCGGCAATTCGAGGCACGGACTCCTGCGGGCGCGCGAGGAAGAACGGTGGAACAATAGTCCCACCTTGGTAAGCTGTAAAGTGCGTGAGTCCTTTATATTGATTTTGTCCTATTGCCCTGTTGCCTCCAATAACACTTGGGGTGAGGTCCCTCACCTAAACACAGCGCCTCATCCGTGAGCTCATCACGTGGATCTGGCGTGACCCGACCCGACACCCTCCTGAGCACTCCTCGCGTACCACACCCACGCCGGTGCGCCTTGACCCGGGCACGCGATCCAACCCGATAACCGGCTCTGGGAGAGAGAACCGGAGAGAGATCCAGAGAGACGCGCGGGAAGGGTAGGGGAGTAGGTTTTGCTGCGTGGTGTGCTTGTGTACAAGAAGCAAGGGCTTAGCCACTGCAAGCGGAGGAGAAGAAGAAGGAAGGAGGCTTCGTAGAGGAAAAAGAAAGGCAAGGTAGAGAAGAAGCGAGGCCAAAGAGAACAGAACAGAAGAAGGAAGAAGAAAGGGATCAAGGAGCAGACAAAGAAGTAAGAAAGCAAAGGAAGAAGAGGAAGAAGAAAAAGAAGACAACTTAAGAAGAGGCAAGCCAGGCCTTGGTCGTAAATCAAGAAGAGAAGGAAAAAGAAGAGGAACAGAAGTAGCAAAGGAAGAGAAGAAAAGGAGCTAAAGCAGAGCAAATCACCATAAGAAGAGTCTGGGAAATACTTTAAGACGTCTGATATTGCATCAAACGTCCATTTTTTCTTGAGCAATTTCTTTCTATATCACTCTCATGTCACTTCTATTGAACTAGTCATTTCTTCTTATTTAAAAAGTTGTGTTCTCAAGTTTTGGAATACTTAGATTGCTCCCTGTGTTCGACCTTGGATACTCTGATTCTCGAGTTATAAATCTTTATTTGTTTTCGCGGAAAGTTCGTCTATATTACAATGAAATATTTGTTAAAACACGATCTAGCTACATCGATATTTTGGCGCCGTTGCCGGGGAGCAACGGGCACTTCTAAAGCTTTTGATCACAACTTCTGATCCAATACTGACTTAATTCCTCTCTTTTATTGTGCTTGTCTCAGGGAAAGTAGAGAAAAGAAGAGCAGCTGCACAACAAACACACCAATGAACAGGTAATTTTCATTAGCCCTTTCTCTTAACCCTCTCAAAGTCTAAAAAGGAACAAAGAAGAATCAACCTAGGGCTACCTGTTTCATACTTAGTAATTCATCAAAGTTGCCTGATTTTCATTTCAACACATCTTTAACTGCTCATCCAACTAAGGTAACTAGGGCTAAAACTTTCTTGATTAAGCCCTAGATACCAAATTTTGAGGCAGCTAAATTGGACCAACTAGAGCCAACTTAAGGATTGCAAAGCTAGGGTTTTTGGAGACACAACTTCACTTAAACAAAGAAAAAAGTTTTTCCAAAAAGAGGTGTGCCTAAACCTTGTTTGAAAAGATCTATACAAGAGAAACCCTAAGCAAATCAGGCTTTTAAATCCATTTGAACCCTAAAAGAAAGGACCTAAAAGCTCTCAAAGGAACAAGAGGTGAAGTTGATCCTTTGGGTCAACCAACCTTAAAATTAGGTCACTTTTTCACTCAAAAGATTTAAAAGTTCAAGTGGAACCTTAAGCATCTTGATCTTAAAGTAGAAAAAAGGTAGACTTAAGAGGTCAAGGTCCCCATTTTGGTCTACCTGGAATCTCAGTGACAAGAGAGGTCGGGCGGGGGAAACCCTGTAACTTGTGGGGACGCTCTACCGTGTAGGGGTCTTTGCGGGACTCTCCCTCTCTGGCTACCTAGGTACTTCTCAAGTGGATGACCTTTCTGACTAAGGGGTATCATCCGCCCCGAACCTCTATAGTCACCCAACAATTTTTTAGGTGTCTCGATTGGGTCCAACACCTTCTAATCTCATCACATCCTACGGTGCATGTTCAGTAGGAGGTCCTTAAGACCATCCTTAAGACCTCCTTTAGAAATTCACTCTCGTCAAGGCCAAGTCTCAACGCCCTTGTTTGTGCAGCAACCCCACCACATAAATCTCTTATCTGATTCAGAACCAAGTTCTCCTTCTCCCATCATAGCACAACCCATTGAAGAGGAGAACAACCTTGAGCACCAACTTCAACGCCTGAATGATCTCTTTCAAAACTTTATAAACCCACCGCAGCGACCAATGATGCTAGATCACTATAATCCCGCTGCGGTGGCGATCGAACCTCGATTCCGAATCCCGATTGGAGGTCCTGATTCTGAACTGAAGCCCAGTATGATTCATGCCATACCAAAGTTTCATGGGCTTAACTCCGAGGATCCATTCCAACACATTAAACAACTCAAGCATCTGGCCCAGACCTTCAGGTCAGATGCACAAAATCGGGATATCCTACTCATGAAAATGTTTTCTTTCTCCCTCCTGGACAAGGTCGCCCATTGGTATCAATCTCAGACCCGTCTGATCAACACATGGGAGGAACTTCGGTCCGAATTCTTGAAAAAGTTCTTCCCTGTTGGCCGGACGAATGCCTTGCACCACTAGATCACCCATTTCACTCAACAACCAGGAGAACCTCTTCACGAAACATGGGACCGATTCTTAGATCTCATGCGAAAGTGCCCCCATCACGGAGTTCCTAAATGGGAACAAGTCCAATCTTTTTACCAGGGACTCCGTGAAGACATTCGATTATTCGTCAATGCAACGTGCAAAGGAAACATCATGGGTCAACATGAGGACACGGTATGGGAGATTCTCGAAAACATGTGCGAGAACTCCACAAATAATAACTCCATGGGCTTATTCGATAGGACGAATGCCCGCACATCGATGAATTTGAGAGGGGTACATGAGACGCAGGACCTGTCCACATCCGTCGACTTGGAACTGATGGCCAGTCGGTTGGACAAGGTTTCTATCATAGAAAAGAAGGTGGACGAGCTAACTCGGCATTTGCAGCAAGCCACCTCTACGCAGAACTCTTTTGCATGACCACCTCTGGCGAGGGAAACTGTGCAAAACATCTACCACCAATCTGCTAAGGGGATGGACCGATATCCACCCTCGTCTACCTCTCGGACCGGAGTGACCTCCGATCCATTCTACTCGAGTTGAGGGAACTCTGAACCCTTGTATTCTGACTTTCCTGAGGTTCCTCAGAACTGCGAGGACCTTAACGCCATCCAGAATGACCCATTCTCCAATACCTACAACCCTGGATGGCAAAATCATCCTAACTTTCAGTGGACGGGAAATTCTCAGACTCAAAGACCACCATATCAGCCCCGTCCACAAGCCCCTTGTCCATATCAGCCGCCTCAGCCTCGGCCCAATCCCACCTACCAATCCAGGCCAAACCAGGATTAAATGACTCTTATCCTTCAAGCACTAGCTGACATTCAAAAGACAAATGCGACAATGCAAAAATAGCACAAGGACAAGATCACGGAGGTTCTCAACCAACTAGCCCAGATGGCAAATTCCCGCCAACCTGGCACCCTTCCTTCGCAACCTCTGCCAAACCCAAATAGCGTGCCAACCCAGAGGCGTGTTATGAACCAAAATTCAGGCCACGCACATTTGATTTATCAAGCCTCTACTGCTCCATCACCAGACGGGACGGATGCTTCGACATCTTATGCAGGATTTCAGCAGCAGCCACCCCTCTTACCAGACCCAAACCAAAACTAGGCCGGATTAAACTCTGTAACAACACGTAGTGGTAAAACAACCCAAGACCCACATTATCCGAACCACTCCAAGCCTAGTAGTAGCCAAGACCATAGGATAGTTATCTAGGATACCACTGTCCCAGATCAAGAACCTAGACCTACTCTAGAGGAACCAACTATGATTCCATTTCCTGAGGCCTTGACCAAAGGAAAAAGGATAACCAAACCCGTGGCCCCCGAGGAGGATCTGGTCAAGCTCTTTGAACAGGTCCAGATAAACATCCCCTTGATGGATGCAATTCGCCATGTACCGGCTTATGCAAGATTCTTGAAAGACGTATGTACACCTAAACGTAAGCCACAAACCAAGGATGGGAATCCGATCATACTGTCAGAGCAAGCCAGCTCTGTCATCTTGAGTAAACTCCCACCCAAGGCGAAAGACCCAGGAACTCCCCTGATTTCTTGTAAAATTGGTGAAACCCAATTTGACAAAGCCTTACTAGATCTAAGTGCCTCCATAAATCGAATACCTACATCCCTCCTTGACCACCTTGAAGAGTCCGAACTTAAACCAACTGAGGTGACGTTACAGTTAGCCGATCAATCCATCAAGTCACCTAAAGGAATACTCGAGGATGTCATTGTTAGGGTACGGGATTTCTACTTCCTGGTGGACTTCATAGTTCTAGACAAGGATGCACCTGAGAACCCAAGGAACACACCAATCATATTAGGGAGACCCTTTTTGGCCACTACTAGGGCCAACATAAACTGCGAAGAGGGCCAGATAGAGTTAAAATTTGGGAATCAAACTCTGAAGATTGACATTTTTAAGGCCCAACAAGGGATTAATTGTGGGGTTATAGAGCAAATATGTGATATCAGAGCCATGGTTGATGAATTGCATACAGAGGACAACCTGATTATCCCTGATCAACAACTAGAAGATCAAAACCCACCAACAGAGGAGTGCGAACATGATCTAGACACACCTATGACTCCGACCCTTGTACCTAATACAAACCCCAAACCACCCGCTGCTGCTGACAATCCTATCATGGAACTCAAGCCCCTTCCCGAGCATCTAAAGTACGTCTTTTTCGGTTCCAATCAGACGTTTCCTATGATTATCAACTCTCGACTCACACCTGACTAGGAACTCCGTTTGATTACTATTCTCCAGCAACATCGTAGAGCCATTGGATGGACTCTCGATGATTTGATTGGCATAAGCCCTTCGTACTACACACATCGAATCTACACAGAAGAAGGCGCACGACCTTCAAGAGAAATGCAAAGACGCTTAAACCCCAACTTACAGGAGGTCGTGAAAAAGGAGATCATAAAGTGGTTAGATGCAGGGATCATCTACCCGATCTCCGACAGTCGTTGGGTAAGTCCAATATAGGTGGTGCCTAAAAAGGCCGGACTTACCATCATCACGACTGAAATCAGAGAAGTCATTCTTACCCGAGTAGCTAACTCGTGGAGAGTCTACATTAATTACAGAAGACTCAATTCCTCCATGAAGGACCATTTCCCACTACCATTTATTGATCAGATCCTCAAGAAACTAGCGGGAAATAGGTTCTTCTACTTTCTTGACGAGTACTCCGGTTACAACCAGGTGGCAATCCATCTAGAAGACCAAGAAAAGACCACATTCACCTGCCCCTTCGGGGCATACGCGTTTCGAAGGATGCCTTTCGGTCTCTGCAATGCACCCACAACCTTTCAGCGGTGCATGCTTGCCATATTCTTAGATATGATAGGTGATTATCTGGAAGTCTTCATGGATAACTTTTCAATTTTTAGAGCATCATTTGAACTTGGTCCAAATACTCAGGCGATGCATCGATGTGAATTTGGCTCTTTCCTGGGAAAAGAGCCATTTCATGGTGCCTGAGGGAATTGTCCTGGGACATCTAATCTCGGAGAAAGGCATCCAAGTCGATCAAGCTAAGGTTAACCTGATTTCCAAGCTCCCTATGCCTAGCTCGATTAAGGAAATCCGATCTTTTTTGGGGCACATCGATTTTTACCGTCGATTTATTCTTGATTTTTCAAAAATCGTGCGCCCCCTGACTACTCTTCTCTCCAAGGATGTGCCTTTCGAAATTTCCAAGGAATGCACTCAGGCATTTGAGATCCTATGTGACCGAGTCACCCAAGCCCTGATCCTACAGTCCCCTGATTGGTCTCAACCCTTTGAGATCATGTACGATGCATCTGACTTCGCTGTAGAAGTGATTTTGGGGTAGAAAATTAACGGAAAACCTGTGGTCATTTACTATGCTAGCAAAACACTGGATGAGGCTCAGCGTAACTACATGGTTACTGAGAAAGAGCTACTAGCTGTAGTATTTGCCCTAGAAAAATTCAGATCATACCTTTTGGGTTCTCATGTTATCATATACTCGGATCACACAGCTGTGAGGCATCTCCTTACAAAGAAGGATGCGAAACCTCGATTAATCCAATGGATCTTGCTGTTGCAAGAATTTGACCTTGAGATTCGCGACAAAGCGGGAAAGCAAAATGTGGTAGCTGATCACTTATCCCGCCTTCCTTCTGAAATAATTGACCCTTTCGGACCCATCACTGAACACTTTCCTGATGAGCACCTCCTGACTATCAATATAGGCCTTCCATGGTTCGCAGATATAGTGAATTACCTGGCATCACATCAGATTCTGTCTGATTGGCCGAAAGCCAAGAAGGACAAATTGTGTTCCGATGCCAAGTATTACCTATGGGAAGACCCATATCTATTCCGCATTGGTGTTGATCAGATAATTCGACGGTGTGTCGCGGAAGGAGAAATCAAAGACATACTCTCCTTTTGCCATGACCAGGCATGCGGTGGACATTTCTCAGGACACAAAACTGCATCAAAAGTCCTCCAGTGTGGCTTTTACTATCCCACAATTTTCAAGGATGCATATGATCACTGTAAGGCATGTACCCATTGCCAGACTTTGGGCAACATGAGCCATCGAGACATGATGCCTCTACAGCAGATCCTGGTATGCGAAATTTTTGATATCTGGGGGATCGATTTCATGGGACCCTTTCCAATCTCTGATGGCTTCGAATACATCTTACTCACAGTTGACTACGTGTCCAAGTGGATGGAAGTCATTCCGACCCGAACCAACAATCATAAAGTTATTATCAAATTCATTCATCAAAACATCTTCTCAAGGTTCGGGATTCCACGAGCAATAATTTCCGACGGAGGGAGCCATTTCGCAAACGCTCAATTCAGGTCACTGATGACAAATACGGGGTGTCACATCGAATCTCTACTCCTTACCACCCCCAAACTAATGGTCTAGCTGAGCTATCAAATAGAGAGATCAAGAAAATCCTTCATGTTACTGTTCAACCTGATAGAAAAGATTGGTCTTCTCGGCTTCCGGAAGCATTGTGGGCCTATAGGACCGCCCACAAGACCCAATTAGGAATGTCTCCCTTCAGACTAGTGTACGGGAAGGCATGTCACCTCCTTGTCGAATTGGAGCATAAAGCCTATTTGGCAGTATGGAATTGTAATTAGATCTTTCTAAGGCTGGAACCCACAGAAAGCTTCAAATAAGCGAAATCGATGAATTACGCCATGACGCGTATGAGAACTCGCAAATTTACAAAGAACGGGTTAAAGCTTTTCACGACAAACACATTTCTAGAAAGATCTTTCATCCTGGTCAAAAGGTTTTACTCTTTGATGATCGACTCAAATTATTCCTAGGAAGGCTACGATCTAAGTGGGTCGGACCCTACCTAGTCCGACAAATCTTTGGAAATGGAGCCATTGAAATCAGCCCACTCAGCCACAATTCCGAACCCTTTGTTGTGAACGATCAGAGACTCAAACCATTCATTGACATGATTGATACAAATTTGGCTGAGTCATCCTTTACCCTCCATTCCCCTTAAGCTCATTGTGCCCAATCGATGGCGTAAAGCTCAGCGCTTAACGGGAGGCAACCCGTCATTCTTTGAAAAACACGAAACCTTTTCTGACATTTCTACGCGGAATTCATATTGCACTTTAAGGTTCATCCATTAGAACAGCAGACTTCACCTCAAGTACCCCAACCCGAGATTAGAAATCGTTCACAACAAGTCACTTCGACCCGTTCACTCACCCAACACCTGTCCTAACGCATGAACTAAGCTGAAATCGAACCCACCTAATTTACAATGGGGACATTGTAAATCTTAGGCATGGGGGGGTATGAAAGTGCAAAATGTCAGGAAAATTCATATCAAGAAAGGGTTTCAATTCAAAAAAAAAAAAAAGGAGCACAAAATGAAAAAAAAAATGAAATAGTCATTAGTAAAAGATTAAGGGATTAATTGAAGTTCTAGACTAGATCAAGAAAAGAGAAAAAGAAAAGTGATAAGGAGACATAAAAAGAGATTAGCGGGAACGCTGGTCTTAGGCCTCTTGGGCTAGATTCTTTAGCTTAAAAATTCACATATTCACTAAAATCTGAATAATCCTCAAGAGGTTGGGGAAAATGCGAAGATTAAGTATTAGGTCTAAGGATTAGGAAGTATTCGACCTCATTAACTAACCTTCAGTTTGCGGGATTCGATAACCTAAGCACCCCAATTCACACACAGTCTGGTTCAATGCGCATAAATATCCAAATCACGTAGAAAGCATTTCAATGTTCTAAAAAAGTCCCCTAGATTAGGAGCGGCCGGTCAACACAACTTGATTTGGACAAGTTCCCAACGTGGAGAGGCGGGAAATTCCCCTCGAAGATGCGTAAGAACATATCATCTCCTTGATACATGTCTCTTAGGATATTTAAATATCCTACCGAGGGCATGTAAGCACTCTACTAGTTCAGATATCATGGGCGGCATTATCATGAAATGTCGATCGCCAGGGTCTGAATTTGGCCATGGAACGCCATGGGCGAGATTATCTCGAAATCTTGAAAGCCAGGGTTCTGGGGGTTGCCATGGGCGGTGCTATCTAGAAGCATCGATAGCCAGGGACCCTTGAGGATTGATGATGAGGACGAGGAATCCGATACAGACCATGTTGAGAAGCCAATCCGAAGCTAGAAATAAAAAGAAAAGCGAGAGAAAACTCTCCAAACAAATAAATCTTCTGTCTCACTCTTATAAAAATGCCCCGTAAACTGAACCTAGGCTAAGAATGTCTCAAGCACAGGTGCTTTAACCGCGGAGTCCAACAAATCCTAGGTTAGTTTTTGTGGGCCTTAAAAACCTTAGCGGAGGACTAAGGCTAAAGCGGGTCAAGTCTGGATTTTGGTTGATACTTGAGTACCTCTAGGCCTATTATTGGCATTCTGACCTAATCATAAAAGAAAAAGGAAAGTACTTATCATAACTGATGACAAACACACAGGGTCTAGAACAGAAGTTAAAACCTTAAAATTTTGCCAAGGGACTAGCAAAAGCTAGGCATGGGGGCATGATGAGAGCCTCATCATGAGCCTTAACTAGCTCATTTTGATCCAAGAAAGAGAATAAAAGCTCCTGCATAACTTAGAAAAAGGCTTAATTGGAGGAATAAGTGTTCTGAGAAGAAAACATGAAATAAAGGGTAAAACTGTAATTTTACCACTGCAGTACATAAATGGGATTTCTCAGAGGCAAAACATAGGTCAAATGGTCAAAATAAGATAAAAAGTGGGTTGATTCAATCAGAAATGGGTTCATGTGCAATCCAGGAATTAAATGACATCTAGTAACCCTAAAACTGACCTGCTTAATTCAACAACATTCCGGTCAGGATAAAAATCAAGTAAACCCTCTAAAATTCGTGAAAAAATATCCCCTAGGGTTTATAATATTCAATTTAGCCTTTGGAACTTAGTTTGACCTAGATTGGAGTCCTAAGTCATTAATTGACCTAATTTGGGTTTTCTCACAAAATGTCCAGTCAAACATGGTCAAACCTAAAATCCAACTCCACCATTGGATTCCTTGGGTCAAAATTATGTTTGTACCAAAATTTGGACCTAGGACAGGTCATCTTGACCTACTTTGCAAATTAGTACACTGAATTACATTTTGACCCTTATCTTTTGAATACCATCACATAAACCCCCTAGCTTCCTCGCCAATATTACATTCAGGTCCCTCCACCATTAATGGGGAGGAATCCTTCTCCGACGAGGAAGGCAGGGGGGATACTCTCTGATCCCTCAGTGATCTCCTCCCAGAATTGGAAGGGAAATTCTCTGAGGAATCCCCATCCATTTGAGCTGGATCACAATCATTGATTTCTATCCAATCTCTCGTGCGAACGCACGAAAGACTTGGGATCCCAACTACCTTCCATCTCTGGTGAGACGACGGTGGTTGAAGGCTTGCCCTCCATGCACCAGAAGCTCGACCAGCACTTATAAAAGGATCCCCGACCCTCTGCGATTGACTCAGACTTGCTTTGGCCGTAGAACCCCCCAAACTTCATCTCTCCTCTCTCCGGCCAAGAAGCCCACAAGCTCCAGCGATTATCTCCTCCTTCTTGTCGCTCTGCTACCATACCAGTAGCAAAGTCCACTCCGCCTCATCCTCCCGCGTCGTGCTACACCAAGCGCACGCCTCCCTGACCTCCTCCTCGTTGCCGTTACGCCTCAGGGTTGTCTTCTCCGACGACGGCATAAACGAGTCGTCTGTCTCCACTGCCCCCTTTCACTCCCAACAATCCAGATAAGTTCCCCATCTTCCACTCTTTCATTTCCCCCACTTTATTTCACACAACCGCCCCTCGACCATCACTGTCCACCGCTACCTTCCTCATCTCCAGCCACCCTCTGGCGAGACGCTCCCGTCACTCCGCAGCACCACACGTCTCGCCAACCACCTCATAACCTTTGCCATACTCCACTGAATAGCCTCCACTCATCCACAGACTCTCTACGCCACCACAACTACCCCCGATCAAACCCATCCGTCCAGCCACAGAGCGACCTAGGCACGCATGCTTGGGCCGCCCTGCGGCCTGCCACCTACTGTCTCACCTTTGCCGTGACACGGTGAAGGTCCCCCTGTGATCTGATTGAGCCGCAAGGCCCTTTTTGTGTCAGACAAGTTTTGAGCTCCGGCCGCCATTAGCGGTGACTCAAGAAAGCTACACGCTTGCTCCAGGTTGCAAGACTTCAGGGTTCCAGGTGCAGCAAACTTGGGAAGGTCTTGCGAATCCAGTTGTCCCAGCAAGTGACAACGCGAGATCAGTAGTTGTGGCAATTGGAGGCACGGACTCCTGCAGGCACGCGAGAAAGAACGGTGGAACAATAGTCCCACCTCGATAACCTGTAAAGTGCGTGAGTCCTTTATATTGATTTTGTGTTATTGCCCTATTGCCTCCGATAACACTTGGGGTGAGGTCCCTCACCTAAACACAGCGCCTCATCCGTGAGCTCATCACGTGGATCTGGCGTGACCCGACCCTACACCCTCCTGAGCACTCCTCGAGTACCACACCCACGCCTGTGTGCCTGGACCCGTGCACGCGATCCGACCCGATAACCGACTCTGGGAGAGCAAACCGAAGAGAGATCCAGAGAGAGAGATGCACGGGAAGGGTAGGGGAGTAGGTTTTGCTGCGTGGTGTGCTTGTGTGCAGGAAGTAAGGACATAGCCACTGCAAGCGAAGGAGAAGAAGAAGGAAGGAGGCTCCGTAGAGGAAAAAGAAAGGCAAGGCAGAGAAGAAGAAGCGAGGCCAAAGAGAACAAAACTGAAGAAGGAAGAAGAAAGAGATCAAGGGGCAGACAAAGAAGCAAGAAAGCAAAGGAAGAAGAGGAAGAAGAAAAAGAAGACAACTTAAGAAGAGGCAAGCCAGGCCTTGGCCGTAAATCAAGAAGAGAAGGAAAAAGAAGAGGAATAGAAGTAGCAAAGGAAGAGAAGAAAAGGAGCTGAAGCAGAGCAAATCACCATAAGAAGAGTCTGGGAAATACTTTAAGACATCTGATATTGCATCAGACGTCCATTTTTTCTTGAGCAATTTCTTTCTATATCACTCTCATGTCACTTCTATTGAACTAGTCATTTCTTCTTATTTAAAAAGTTGTGTTCTCAAGTTTTGGAATACCTAGATTGCTCCCTGTGTTCGACCTCGGATACTCTGATTTTCAAGTTATAAATCTTTATTTGTTTTCGTGGAAAGTTCATCTATATTACAACGAAATTTTTGTTAAAACACGATCTAGCCGCGTCAACAAAGAGATATAAAAAGAATGTAAGAGAAATAGAGAAGAGTAGAGGGGCAGGCCAGCAAATAACACAATATATCATCAAATATTTAACTAAAAATGAAGCTCTCAGTGGCGTGTAAATGTAATTTTTAATGTGGCTGTTACTATAGGAAAACAGGGGAAATCCTTCCCCTTGGTCGCATCCACGGAGGAGAGGGTTGGCGGTAGTGGCGAGCGTGGTGAAGGTCGAGTGGGCCGAGGGCTACTCGACGGTGGTTGCGTGGCGAACGACGGCTGGAGGCGGCGGTGCTGAGGAGGAGACAGTGGTGGGTATGTTGGGTGTTTCCTGCTACTACTGCTGCTGGAGGCAAAGGAGCAACGAGGGCATGCGCCATTGAGGCATGGCGCACGGTTGGGAGGCGAGGGGAAATAGTGAGGAGATGCATGCTGGAGGTCGCTGCTACTGCTGGCGTGGTGGAGGCGCAGCGAGGGCGTGCACGCTGGAGATGTATGCGGGCAGCGTGCATGGAATGGCTGCATGAAGATGGCGAGGGAGGGTGTGGCGATGGCACGCTACAGGGGGCACAGGCAGGCGCTGCTGCACGTGTTGCTGTAGCTGCGGGCGGAGGCTATTTGCTGCTGCGGGTGTGGCATGCTCTGTAGTGTGCAGGAGGAGGTGCATCAAGGGATTGATGAGGGGCTTTAGATGTCCGGGAAACTTCCCGAACGTCTTAATTGGTGGGGGAGATGGCTGCTATGGTGGTGATGTTGGTGGTTGCATGGTGATGCTATTGTTGCACAAGCGCATAAGCACATGGAGTTGATGGGTGTGAGGTGCGTTGGTGAAGGAGGTGGTGATGGGCGTGATCAGAGGTGTGGAAGGCACGGTGAGGCAGCGGATGCATTGGGTTCCTTTGAAGGAAAGGAAGAAGATGATGGTCGTGCGACCGGTGTGGCCACGCTCACGGTGAAGTGGAGCCGTGAAGGCTCACGCACGGTGTTTGGCACGAATCCACCGCCTTAGCAGGGCAAGCTATCACCTCATTGGCCCATGGTATGGTGGATTTCGGTCGTGGAGACCACGGTGGTGGAGTGGAGTGCACGGTGGTGGAGTGGGGCGACATCTCCCCGAGCACGGTAGCAGCTCCTCTCTTGTAGCCATCTGCATGGATTTGAAATGGAGAGGCGGGAGCAGATCCACATTCTCCGCTCGTCTTCACTGCGGCCATCACTTCATACGTTGCGCACAGCTGCAGCAACCGTTGAAGAAGAAAAATTAATAAAATAAGAAATGAAATGATGACTTATTTATCTTCAAACCCTCACATAATATGTTAATTATAATACATGCATATAATGCAACCTAAAGACTAATGCACGCATGCTAAATAATTTACATATGAATGTAATGCATACAAGCAATTATATATAAAATAAATTATTTATTTCTTAATGCATGCTATGTATACACTAATATTAATCTAATGCCTAGGCACTTAAGCAACCCATTAGCCCACAAATATAGGCTCATCACCTACCCCCCTCCACTTTTGCTCATGATCTACCTAAGCAACACCACCACCTTCTAGAGTTCCAAGCAAGATCTTGAAGTCACCAAGCCGTCGACGGATGCTCCTTGACTGCAGTGGCTGCCTCGACACCGTCCTCTTCCTTGTCTTAGTTTGATTTTATGTGATAGTGTAGTACATGTTTTTCATTTGAAGCATTCATCTATATTTTGTTCATCATAACATTTGAAAATTATTAGAATACATCTTTGATATATTATTCGCATCATGATTCTCTAACCTTATTCTCTCTCTATCTCTCTATCTCTCCCTCTCTCTCTTTCTCATTCTCTCCTTTTGCAAGCGAATCAAAAGCGATATGTTTCTGACATGAAAGTGATTAGCGGATTCAATACTTTGCCTCCCTGTGTTCGACACTCGGACTCACATACGATTATTTTTCTAAGTAAAATTGACATCGTAAAACATGCTACAACGAATGATTTTTACGCAAACGTGTCCGACGAATGTTAGTTTTTGGCGCCCTTTCCGAGGAGGCAATGGATCTCTTAGTCACTTTCATTTTCTTGATCATTATTTATACTTGTGTTATCTAACTTGCTCTTCTCTCTCTTCTTGTGGTTGTAGGAACCTTGTGCATTGGCAACAGGAGGAGAACGAGTCGGGTTGGATTGAAAGGAAGCACAAGAAGAAGACCACCATCGACCCGAAGGCTTGATCTTGTCTTCCCACGATCTAAAGGTAACTTTCCATCCTTGGACCAAGAAATGGTGGTGTTATAAAAAAAACTCTCTTTTGTTTGTCGAAGAAAAACACCACCACTAAGTCTTCAACTCGTTAACTTCGAAAAAAATCATTTTCTAGACTCGGGTTGAGGACACGATTAAAAGATTCTTTACACCTCTAAAAATTTTTAAGAAAATCTCATAGGTGTCGCCTCTAGTAGTCGAACAACCATTTAAATTTCAGAGCCAAACTTTTTGTGGTTTGGTCGTGAGAAATTTGCTATTGGAAGTGTGCAAGGTTGTCCTAAGTTTTGGAGATCTGTAGAGTATTCTTACTGTTGTGAACTCCACACAGCTCGAATTTGTGAGAGATTTATATTTATAAAAAGATCTTGAAATTCTCTACACTTCTTCTGGAGATCATTTTTGCATTTGAAATTGATTAGTGCTTGTTATGATCAAAATCTTAAACTTGCACACAGATCTAGAAGTTCTGGATAGATTGACCCCCTCTTGAAAAAATGTGAATTTGGGTGATCTATCATACTCAAAAAATTCTAAAATTAATTTTGTTGAAAAGATCATTTGATTTCAGTCAGGATAGGGTTATTGATTGTTTTAATTAGACCATTCTTGACAAAATTGCAAAAAAAAAATGATTCATTGAGTAAAAGCTATACACCCTATGATCTTCCACACTAGGGAGTTTTTAACTTTATAACCACACAAAAGGCCTTAAAGAAAATCAATCTTCACCAACCGTGTGACTATAAATTTGTGCCTTTTTTGAATGCGTAAACAAGTGAAATTTTAGAAGCCGTTAAAGCAAGATTCAAATCTTAAAAATCACACATCTCAATCTTGCTTACTATAGAATACTTGTTTTGTCATTGGGTCCTTGCACCCAATTGTGCACACTTAATTTGCTCATCCCTTTACTTCTTCCAAACCATGGATTTCAATGCCTTTCCTTCTTTTCCAAACTATCACCAACATGATTTGTATGGTAGCCCAAGTGGGTTGTATCCACAGTTTACTTGGGGTAACCAACCACCTAGTCGGGGACATAATCCAGGACCTGAGTACCCAAAATATCTCCCTTATCCCAACTATCCCAATTTTACTCAACATGCATCAACTTCCTATTGGGATACTTCCAACCCACCAAGGGGTATGACCCAAACCTTGAGGATCCTTATCTTGATTCTCCTTTTGATGGCTCTTCTTTAAGGTCCCACCCACCCACTAATCAATTTGATAGGACCTACACTCTAGGAGAACACCAAGGCTCCCACCCTTCCCAGGACCCTAACCACGATAGGTCATCCAAATTCAAGGATCTTTCCTACTTGACCTATGGATTGGAAGGGATTCTAGAAAAGTGGAAATCAAAGGATGATCATAAACCTAGGCAAATCAAGAATGATCAAACTTTGATTTGGAACCCTGATGAAGAATCCAACAGGGAGGACTTAGAACCTCAATTATTTTGGAGTAGGACAAAACAGAAAATGGTTCCTCTTGAAGAGTTGGATCCTGAAAATGATAGAATAGAGGACCCACCCAAGAACTTAAACCCCAGTACGGACTCTAGCACACATCCTCAACCATACCCTCCCAACTCTGATTTAAATACTAAGGAGCAAATTCAAGGGAAATCTAATGACACCCAATCAGTTCTTGATATCCTTCAGTTGGAGTTACAAAGATAGAATAAAGAATTGATTAAAGGGCAACAAGCCATAATGGATATGTTCCAACAACTGGAGGACGAGGGCCAAAGAAAACTGTTGAAAATAGCCCTCTTACTGAATCTAGGAAGCAAGGCCCTATAGTGATCAATTGGACTACACCTAGTTGCCCAAGCTTGGCTCAGTCCACCATTGATACATCTCCATTGTTGGATAACTCATTAGAGAATGTCACTAAAGATTCCTTGGGGAAGGTTGAGGGCAAAAATAAAAAGGAAACTAAGAATTTGGGGGATGATATCTTTGAATCCAAATCTAATCTTCCCAAGGAAAGTGATTTGGTGGAAGATACATCCAAAATTGAATATGGGGAGTGGGATTACAATTCTGAAATAATCCATTTCGAATCATTTGAAAGCCCCATCACAAGTTTAGAGGAGAGCCAAGGGAAAGAATCTGAGCTAGAGGATGAGATTAGCCCTACCTCTAATACAACCTCGAAAATTGAGTCTAATATGAAAGAGGTTGAAGATAATACTCTTGGGGTCACAGAATGGCAGGAAATAAGCAATGAAACTCTAGTTGAAGAAGGGATGGATTTTTATTTAGAGAGCAACCTCATGCTTAGGACCTATTTTGAAACTTTTGATTTTGTTACATGCCCTATCAGAATTGAAATCCCGCAACTCGAATGCACTGGAAATGATATACCTCTGGGGGATTACAACTTTAAAGGGACACAAGCTGATTACAAAACCTACGTCTTTAGTGTCTGGCATTTTAGATTCGGGTTGCACTCATCCAAATCAACTTCTCTACATGCCCGCAAACTAAAAGAGGAACAAACACGGGCATGCATGTTACATTAGTTGCAGAGTTCCCATCCCTTAGGGATGGGACTCCACCACGACCTAGTTTGCATCTGCGGACTTTAGACTCTGGGTCTGTCTGATTTTGTTTTCACCTCCTTGAACCAAACCAGTCTTTTTTGTACATCATGCCCAACTGGAGGCACAAAACTTAGCACTTCCTGGGAGGCAACCCAGAGGTTTCAAGCTAACCGGATTCAAGATTACAGCTCAGGTGATTTCTTTCCCTACTCCCTTGCATACATTTATTTTTCCAATGAGGACATTATCCAACTTAGGCATGGAGGGATGGTAATTCATAGGATCTGAGGTACAAAATTGTCAGCTTGAACTAATTTTATTTCTTTTCATAAAAAAAAATTAAAATTAAGAAAAGAAAACTTAGGTATTAGAAGCTTGTCAACTTTAGGAAATGATATGTTAGGGACCTAATCACTTAGACCCTTCAGGTCATACGACTTAATCAATCCGGGCATACACTAAAATGTGGACTTGGTCTCGAGTCCTCACCACCTTAATGTATATTAATTTGGTCAATAAAGTAGGGTGATAAGTATACAACTTATCAACCCATCCTCTGATTTGGGGAGATTTTTAGTCTAAGCATCTACACGTTTTGCACTGACTCACTCACCGACGGTTCTAACGAAAATTGGATAACTAATGAACCTTCTAGGGTGGTATGGCTGACAAGTTATCATGGGTAACAGCTATTGGCAGGTTGTCCAGAGCCCAGCCATTGGCAGGTTGTTTAGAGCCCATCCACAGGACCATTTTCTTTCACTACTGCATTTAGTTAAATCTTAGATCAGGAAAGCCACCTACAACAAGAACAACAGCAACAACCAAGCCTTTTCCTACACTAAGTGGGGTCGGCTATATGGATTCTTTGCCTCCACACAGATCGATATTCAGCCATTTTAGAACTTAAGTTAAAGTAATTGAGGTCATACTTAATAGTTTCCTTCCAACACTTGTTTGGTCTACCTCGCCCCCTCTTAGTGGGTTCAGCCTCCCACTTCTCGCATCTCCTAACTGGAGCATCTAGTGACCTTCTTTGTAAATGTCCAAATCATCTTAGACATGCCTCTCTCAATTTATCCTCTATCGGTGCCACCCTAACCCTTTTTCTAATAAACTCATTTGAAATACGGTCCTTTCTTGTATGACCACACATCCATCTTAACATCTTCATTTCTGCCACAGACATCTTCTATACATGCTTATAATTTATAGCCCAGCATTCAAAACCATACAACATGGCTAATCTTACCATAGCTCGATAGTATTTTCCTTTGACTTTTAAAGGAACCCTCTTATCACAGAGAACACTAGAAGCACCCACCATTTCAACCACCCTGCATTAATTCTATGTGTAACATCTCCATCAATTCCACTATCATGTTGGAAAATGGATCCCAGGTACTTAAAAATATCTTTCATTGGAATGCACTCTTCTTCAATTTTTACATCAATCCCTTCATTGTTCCCTCTACTACTAAACTTGCATTCCATATACTTAGTCTTCGTCCTACTTATGCATAATCTTTTATCTTCCAGGGCTTCTCTCCAAAGATCAAGTTTTCTGTTCACTCCATCTCTTGTCTCATCAACCAACACAATGTCATCAGCAAAAAGCATACACCAAGGCACCTAAACTTGGATATGCTTCGTCAACTCATCCATGACCAAGGCAAAAAGATAAAGGCTTAAAGTCGAACCTTGATGTAGACCAATGGTGATATCAAAGTAGTCCGTCAAATCATCCTTAGGAAAGCCACCTAATTAAAAAAAAAAAGAAAAAGGAAAATAAAAAAGGAGAAAAGAAATAAGAAATAAGCTGCACTTCACCGCATGAGTATAGCTGGCAAATTATTGTAGGTAACAACCCATTGGCTGGTTGTCCATATCCCAACTCATAAAATGCACAAGAACTCCAAAACACTTAAGAAGTGGGGACGTAGCAAAATTTGGGAGATATACACTGGGCTCACCCTTATGTTGACCCCACAAAAATAAAACATACGGAGAAAGCTACCGATCAGATAGATACACCTTTAGGCAGCATTTTTTTCTTTCTTTCGAGTCACCTAGGGGCATAAAAAATTGAAGTCTGTTTTAATTGTCGTTGAGTGAGTCTATCACTATCACAATAAGATGCTTAATACAAAAAATCCTTTTCAAGTCTTGGGTGGATTGGGTAGCCGTAAAAAGTTACCATGAAATCCTCAACACCAAAAATCCAAAAAAAAATTGAAAAATATGAAAAAGAAAAAAATATGTATTTGCATTTATATAGAATAAGGTGAGGACTCGGGCAGTCGGCATTTTGACAGGTAACCCGGGCACTGTTGAGTCTTAGCGAGTTAGGTTCTTAGTAGAAATTTCCTCATGTTGACAAGCAACGTCTACCTAGGCGATTAATTCCTAATTTTAGTTGTAAATAGCACTTAGGTCAAACCTTGCTAGGGACTAGCAAGGGGTGGGCATGGGGGTATGATGATTCTACAATGTTAGTGTTAATATTATCAATTAAACTCAATTTTGGGGATACTTGTGCGATAATGACATATTATAATGGGCTTGGTAGCATTGCATGGATATTACATGATCTTTACATTTTAATCACTTAGAATGAATGTTTAATGACCATGTGCAAAAGTCTATTTTGAAATAGGTCTCAGATGAGAGATCAGACCACACGATGGATCCAGATCGACAAACGGAGTCCAACGGACTTGAAATCACTTCAATCCGACCTCTGTAGCTCCCATAACAAGCTTGAGAAAGATCAACGGCTAGGGGGAAATGCGACATCCTTACGAGCCTCAGATGAAAAATTCGACCATATGAATGGATCCAGAGCAATGATCGCAGTTCAACAACGTGGGAATCATCTTGATCTGAGCACCGTGGCACCCTCTATAATAGAAAGAAGATGGACGGCCCAGATGGTGCCATGTGGCGCCATCCAGGCCACCCCTTACACCCCCAACAGCACAAGGTGCGTGGCACGCGTGAAGCAGCAGCACAGCAGTGCACGTGCGGGAACAAGGCAGCGCAGCAGCAAAGAGGTGCGAGTGGCAGCGTGTGCATGCGCGTGGAGCAACGCGTGTGCGCGTGTGCATGCTTGCACAGCAGCGTGTGCGTGGAGCAGTGCGGCAGCGGCAACACGGACCAGCATGTGCCAGCGTACGCACGCGTGACAAGAAGCGTGAGGCGCACGGAGCAGCTGCAACATTGAAGGCGCTGGGGCAAGGGCGACACATGCGGCGGGTCTTCATGACGCTTTCAGCTGTCAGTGTTGACCAGAGGATGATTTTTGGCCTTCTCCCTCCATTATAAAAGGGCCTACCCACCTCCACTTTTGCTCATGATCTACCTAAGCAACATCACCACCTTCTAGAGTTCCAAGCAAGGTCTTGAAGTTGCTAAGCCACCGACGGAAGCTCCTCCATCGCCATGGCTGCCTCGACACCATCTTCTTCCTTGTCGTTTGATTTTAAGTGATAGTGTAGTACATGTTTTTCATTTGAAGCATTCATCTATATTTTGTTCATAACATTTGATAATTATTAGAATACATCTTTGATATATTATTCGCATCGTGATTCTCTTATTCTCTCTCTCTATCTCTCTCTCTCTCTCCCTCTCCCTATCTCTCTCTTTCTCATTCTCTCCTTTTACAAGCGAATCAAAAGCGATATTTTTCTGACATGAAAGTGATGAGTGGATTCAATACTTTGCCTCCCTATGTTCGATACTCGGACTCACATCCGATTATTTTTCTAAGTAAAATTGACGTCGTAAAACACGCTACAACGAATGATTTTTATGCAAATGCATCCGACGAACGTCAGTAGTCATTATAAAATCACCAATATTGCCTGCTAATAGGGCTTCAAGTATATTTTACTGTGCCAAATGTTAAAGCGTAACTATATTTATTTTCAAAATTCTTTCACTAATAAGGGTTGAGACAATAAAATAGGACCTAATTTTCCTAACTTCTCAATTTTTTCTTCAATTTTACACTTATTAAAATTGCGCAAAATCACTTGCATTAGTTCGCTCTTCACATTAGAAATCCCCTATAACATTGGTGAATTTTTTTGATAGCCATAGGTTTAGAGCTCAATAGAGTCTTAGCTTACATGTCAATTAGGTTAGTTTGTCCTATCTCTCATTCAAAAATCTAAAAAATTAGAAAAATACTTCAAAAACTCCAAAAAGAAATCCTACTTAGTTTAGTTAGGTTAGGAAACATTTAGACATCATGACCTCTTTGTGAGAGGACCTGTACTCCTGATTCTACACTCCTATTTTTTGAATATGGTCTATAAATTTAAAATGTATTTTCACAACTATGATGATGACTTAATCCTTTATGCATTTTCATGATTAGGAATATTGCACAGAAACCCTTAAAATTGAAATATTTATGAAATGGTGTAATATGACTAAATTATCCTAATCTAATGCAATGTGACCTACATTACCCTTAAACCAGCAATAGTTAGGCATTAATAAAGTAATTAAATAAAGATATATGACACCCCCATGCCTATCTTTTGTTAGCCCTCGAGTAAAATCAAAATTGAAAAATGATCAGAAAATCAAACACAAGTTTGAGCTAAGAGGAATTAGAAATAATAACCTCAATTCTTTTCAATTCAAAAGAAATTGTACATAAAATCTCAATGTCAAAGACTCAATAGTTCTAAGGTATCGACTCACATACAGATTGTTTAAATCCAATCGTAGACTCTACTAGCCTTAGACTTAGGTCTCATGAGCAACCTTTTATGGCTAAGTTAACCTACACAAGGTCTGAATTGAATTTGAATTTTAAGCATCTAGTGTGTGTAAAAAGTGACTTGTTAAGTGGGCAACTAGGTTGAAATCCAAGCTTTCACTAAGGCATGGAATGTCTCTTCACTCTAATGGACCCCATTTTGAATTTTCCTTACTAAGGAATGGTAGCTTTCTCCATACTCATTTCCATCCTGAGATCAACATAAGGGCAAACCCAATATATATATCTCCCCAGCTATGCCTAGTTGGTCTCTTACCCTAAACCTCACTCTTTTTGTATTTTTGTATTTTTGGACGCACACACATTATATATATATATTATTTCTTCCTGTTGCTAAATATTTTTATGTTCTTTTTCTACACTTAATTTTCCAAGTAGGTGGCTCTTCCAAATCCCATTCAAGAACATCTCCTAGACATGGGCTCAAAAAGCTAAAGATGCAAAGTTGGGCTTTGGACATCTTACAATTGGAAAGTAGACCCAGTGTAATGATGTAGACACATTTATTTAGCTTAAATTTCCTATTTATGCATGTTCTTAGGCTAATAGAAGCATCCAGCAATATAAATATTGCATAACATACATCATTATACATTTAAACTAGATTATGTAAATTATGTATTAATTAGCCTATTCTAGCAGCTAGAGGAGAAGGCGATACACTTCTAGGTCTAAAATTGAGGATCCAATTGTACGGATCTGATCAAGGCGACGATTAGAGTCCAATGCCTTTGAAATTGCCCTGATTGGACATCTGTAGCATCATATGCAGACTAAAGAAGACCAAAGGCAAGGGACAAGGTGATGTGATTCAGAGCCTCAAACGACAAATCCAACCGCATGGATGAGTTTAGATCGATGATCGCAGCTCAACAATGCAAAAATCGACCCAATCCGACATCCATGGTGTCATGTATAAGCAATGGAAGATAGACAACCTAGATGGCAAAATGTAGCTCCATCCAAACCGCCTAAAGTTGGCCAAGACTCCCACTTAATACCTAAACCACATCCACTTCATGATTAGGACAGTTGGATGGCCATCCAATGGCCATCTTAGATCAACGGTTACGATCGCACAACCACCGAACATCAGATGATCATTCCTTGGACCTAACAATGCCCTCAATGCAGAGGAGGAGCTGCACTCTCAAGCTGAGGACACGAGTTTGAATCGTGCCTCAGCTCGATCTCTCATGCTTGCACCTAAATTGGGTTGTGGGATCATGATCAAATGAGGAAGCGACGCATCATAAGTCCAACAAAGTTCACACCCTCAACGCATGCAAGGGGCGATTGGGAACGTTTAATTCAAGATTGGGTGGTAGGGAAAGCGATGCATGGTGCCATGGATGCGCGAGGTGCTGAACCAGTGATCTCACGCGTGATTCGATGCATGATTAAGGTGCGATCTTGGGCACTCTTAACTCTCCGATCTCTGATGAATGGCTGTGGGGACACCTCCATGATGATAGCTGCTGCCATGAGTTTGCTAGCGCACACACGACGGTGCGCTTGGTTGGGCCGCACAATTTGGGTGCTCCTTGGGTGATTTGGACAGATTTTTGCCCTCTCCCCCCACTTTATAAACCCCATGACACCCCTCCTTCATCCTTATCCCTTACTTGCTCTTCCATCCCCTCTCTAAGGCTCTCTAGAGCTTGTCCCAAGCTCGGGATGCTCCACCATAGCTAGAAAATAACTTTTAGTCCCGCTTCTCACCCCTATTCGTGCAGCACCCATGGCCATCCTCTCACCCTTGTTCTAAAAGTGGATCGTCGCTGCAATGTCACGTTGCCCTGTCCTCCTTCGTCCGACTTCATTCTCCTTCCTCCAGCTACTCACCACCTTCATTTGGGGTGTTGTCCAAGCGGCTCATCCTCCAAGCAGTCAAGGGGGATTTCTCTCACCTCTTTCTCTTTTGTCCCTTTCATAGTGTACATTTAATTTCCCGCACTTAGTTTTTGAAATGAACATTTAATTTGCTTATAAAATAGTTGTTCACTCTCTCTCTCTCTATTTCTAATATGATTTCAGCCTTATAAAACTACCAAAAAATTAGCAAAGCACAAAATACCAAAAACAAATAAAACCAAAGCATGGATTTTACAAATCAAACATTCACCCCCCCCCCCCCCCGTGTTTGACTCGAGACTCACCTAATTTTCAATTATTTTATTTGATAAGCGGATTTTCAAGACTACAACGATTGGGTTTTCCCAACTTGATTTTTCTCGCGCAAAATCTCACTTATCATGTAACATGCTAGCCATACTCGCAAGGATCAAATGACCCTCAATCAAAGCCCTATTGACTACTTGGTTTTCAATAGGTGGTTGCCCAAAAGACAAGTCAGTGCGTAAGTGTAAGGGTAGTTGCTTAATGTTTACAAACTTCTCAAACCAAAGGGTATAACGACCCGAGTACTACCAACTAATGAGACCCAAGTCATTAAGTGCTAATACCAAGCAACAATATAAAATACAAGATCACAATCACCCAATGCATACTCATAGAACATTAATAGCCAAACATCCATTAATAACGCATTAAATGAAAAAATAAAGTGTTGACAATTAAAATAAAATCGACCACAGAAAGTAGGAAAGTAAACTTACTCAAGTACTGATACAACCATGAAAATGACTAGAAATAGAAAAGAGTCTAATAAATAGAAGTAAAACTAAGTGAGTCACAATGCTCAGTATAGATTGTCTCCTACAGTAGAACTCGATCTCACAGTAGACGAACCAATAGCAGCCACTACGCCTAGCTGCTTAGCAACACCTAAGTACGGAACCTAAGAAACGTGTCAGTAAAAACTAGTAGAGTAGAAAAACAACAACAGTGTAGCAAAAGTAACAAAGAGAGTAAGAGAAAAGGGTACTATATCATTAGTTGATCTATTTATTATCCTGTTCATTTTATACGTTAAGCCCAACTTATTACAGTCAAGATCCAGTTAGTCAACGCCTCGGGGTAGGAGGTGATCTCATGTGACTTCTTGAGACACAAGACCAGAATAAGCCATATTCTTGGCCGATAAGGTGGCTTATACCCATCAAGTCACCTCGATCCGTTACCTTGAGGTCATTGTGAAAAGGAGTGGCAACTATGTTGATCGGACCACTTTAGTGGACTAATTTAGTGCCTAAGTGCATTATCATTTTGACATGAATTTAATTTAGAGCATGCATTATGTTGATCAAATTGATTAAGCCTTGGATTTTCTACATTTCATTTATGTTAATTGATTAATTACTTTTGATGAAGGATTAATTTTGAGAGTCCAATTTTATTGGCATCATATCAATTAGATTGCCATCATGACATTTAAATTCCCAAGAAAATCAACATGGATTGTCTGTGGAAGCTTGTTTCCTTTTAGTGATTCTTAACAAATTTATTTTAAAAAGGAAATGAATAGTCTCATATTGGACAAAATCCAATCAAGGCCATGACCACATCTCTAAATTCCTTATTCTTCACACTCTCTCTCTTTCCCTCAAATTTCTCTCTCATTCTCTCTCTTTTCTCTCTATATAATAGGGCATAGGATGACCGTGTAATAGCATCTCCCTCTCCACGAGGAGGAAACTCCCTCTCCAGCATCATCTCCCTCCTTACGAAGAGGAGGGACATCCCTTCACAAATAGCAACCTCTCCACAGTAAACTACCTTGCCCCATCCACGACACCTCATCTGCTACTGCATCTACGACATCACCACCGTGTCTCATCCCTACTGTGATCGACTGACACTGTGGTCAATGGTGACAGCATTGACACCAGCAATCGCAATGACTTTGCCTCGACTTTCATCACCGTGTCTCGTCCACGACCGCAACGACGAACCACCATTTGCATCATTCTCTCCCTTTCACTTAAGACATCCAGGAACCTTCTCGGACGTCCAAAGCCACCGCATCCTCCTCCTCCATGATCGTCTTCTTCCTTCAGACCACGCAACAGAACAACAGCCTCCTCGAGCACCACCAGCACTGACCAGCCACAACCGTGCACGTAGCCACCACTACCTGCACGCGCAAGCAGCAACCACCACGCGTAGAGCCCTCTACGTACGGTCAATGATCCTCATCTTCCTCCTCCTCACTTCCAGCAGTACCCAACAAAGGCCAGCCTCATTCCTCTCCCCGCAGTTCACCCTCGCACATGTGTGCGTGCCTAAGGCCCCGTATGCTTGCAGCAGCACTGCTCTGCGCACCAACAACAGTGAAAACCATGTGCAATAGGCCCTAGTGTGACCACCAGCTACCATCCACCATGCACAAGTTCCCTGCACGGCCACACCCTCATGAGCTTACCACGCGCCCACTGGCACCTCCGCGCAACTGCTCGTAGCCACCTCTGTCACCATGCCTTCCCACAAGCCCACCACCACCCGTGCGTGCCCCTAGCACGACCACCGGCTCCTCCTCCTCTTCTTCTTCTCCACCAACAGAGAAGAAGAACCCAAAGTTCACTGTCAATGCCCTCTACGCAGCCACCTCCATGGGCATCGAATCTTCATGCCATCGATGCCACTGCGCTCGCCTCAACCCCACGAACGCAACCACACCCTTCGATGGGCCAACAACAGGCCACACACACAGTCGAACCACCCCACCACTAATGGCTCCCTTCTCGCCATTCGAATGCCACCAGCCACCATTCTCCTCATTTTGACCTCCGACGCGAAGTTCTCGACAACACCGACCTCCTCCGAGCTCCATGTGACCTACCATCGCCTCTTCTTCACGTGCGATCAAAGGGAAATAATGCTCTATTTTTGGGTTTATTAACATTAACATTCTATGCCTTTGCCGGTTCACTATTCCCTTAATTTATGCATTAATATATTGAGGTGAATTTGCAACGGTGTGCTTACGCTTTCTCATATTTGCTTGGCTCTTGTTATGAACATCATTCCACATTGGATTTGGATTTGGATTTGCACAATTCCTCTTTAGTACACATGCAATTGGAAATTACATGAGATGCCACTACTGATCACATCTTTATTGAATTCTTTTATTGAGGGAAAGTTATGCACATAACCTTGCATTCTTGAGTTATTGTGTCTTCTTTTCACTTCGTTTCACATCCCATTTAGGCATGGATCTCACACTCGATTGTGCGAATATAAGGGAAAAATATTCACGAATTTATTGTAATTGTTCCTCCCTATGGACACTACCTAACTTCTCATGGTTAGTTTCCACTAATAAATATTTTTGCTCGAGATTTTTTTCTTCCACCATTTCTGCGATGAATTTTTCTGAAAAGCGAAATTTCCCAATCATATGTTATATGGCATGAACACATGCAAGTGCTACGAACATTGAACCATAGACAATGATTGACCCATCCACTGGTCGAGAAAAGAACCAAATCCAACCCTCGAGTCTTGCCATCTTGCTTTCCCAGTTGGTTGCTAAGCCAAACTGAAGTCATAGGGGGGCCAACAACTCTCTTAACCAACCAAAAACCAATCCAACCAAAGGACCAAAGCTACAACCAAGATCTTACGACTAGTGGGGTTAACACCAGCTATTCCACCTCTAAGTCCTAACAAATTTGTCTTTACAAGTTTAATAACTTATTTCCAGATAACTAAATTAATAATATTAATTAATTAAACCAGAAGTCTCATCAATTAGATTTGTTGATTCAAATTATGAAAGAGTTCACATCATTCCAAAATTAATTTTTAACTATTTAGTTTTCAATTTCTATTAGTGGTCCTAAGTAATTTACTAATTAACGATCACAACGACACTTGTTTTACAAAAACAAAGTTTGTTTCACACATGCGTTGATAAGGTCACCTTTAATATCGTTAACATTAAATATCTATGCATCATCAATTCATTGTATATTAAAGTACCCAAAATGGTGACACTAATCCCATATGGGTTCAAAACTTAGCAAAAGAGTGGAAATGCATGCTAACAAGAATGTACATGAAGCAATACTCGAAAATGGGTCCATAATGAGTGGAATAAATCTAACTCAAGAAGAGGGGCAAACTAATCTACCTAATGTCATCGAAGGATTATAGTGACTATTAATAGTGCAGAAAGGGATTGGACATGTGTTCCGCACCTTCCTATGACTCTATAAATGCACCAGGCAAGTTTCCAAGACTAAACAAGTCAAAATTGGGTTGAAAAACTCATTAGACACGTTTATGATTTTTTACATCAGTAACTGTATTAAAAAATGTAAACAAAGGGTACCAACGCATAGTATACGTCAATATAATTTCAACGGTACCATATTTGTTGATATCTGAGGCCAGGAAGGCCTCGAATTGTTTGAAAAAGCGTGAAGGGTCGCTAGACTAACTAATCAAGTGAACCAATTAGTTAGTCCACGCGAGCCATGTGCGACACGTGTTACATTGTGATTTGGCAACACACATCACTGTGGATCATGCGCACCCCTCTTCACCCTCTACCATTGGATGTGCCACGTGTCAATGATCGATTGCATTGAGTATGTCTCCCTTACACATAAGAGTGTGAGTGCACGCCCATTGTGCCACCATCTGTCACTCTCTTATCAAACATTACTGCCACATTTAACCCTCTTGTCGCATGCCACCACCATCACTGTGATAATTTGTGGCGCAAGGCCTGAACTCCATATTACGTAAAGGCCTCTAGGAATTCCTAAACCTAATTTCTTGAAATGAAGCTCTCTTTCTCTTGAGATTTGGAGACTTAATGAATGAAAGAATGGCTTCCAATCGAAGGTAGCTTTTTTATAGACCCAACATTAGGTTTAGGATTGATATTTGTGGGTAAAATACCAAAATTACCCTCGATTTTGGTTCACTTTACATTTAGGTACTTATTGGTTTATTTTAGGCCTAACTTGAGCTACACACATCGAATTCATGTGAAATAAGTGTCATTAGAAAGATCACGACAAGAGGAATCCAATGATACCATAAATGGTACCCTTTTGATGAGGTTTGACCAAGGGTTAACTGAAAACATGTGTTTCTTCAAATTTTACGAGGTGTTCATACTCGCAACGAACTCATTGTGTGTCTACATGTCTGAAATCACTCCAACCACTCTAAAATAACTCGAGACTCAGATTTTAAGGCATTCCAGAGGGTGGAAAAATAAGTCACATACTTATTGCTCCCTTAACTTAATATTTCAGCTTTTTCAAATCTCACTCAAGGACTTACGAAATAAATTTGCATTTTAGTAAATATCTGAGCTAATTAAGTTGAAATACGACTTAGAAATTCTAAGTAAAAATATTTTGATTGTACATTTCTCAAGACTGGTAAATTGTCAAAGTCAATAATTTTTTAGTTTTCCTAGCTTAAGACTCTAAAAACATTGATTTTTTTCTTTTTGTAGTGTTTTTTTTTCATTTTTTTCAAAAGCAATAGAATGAGAGATAGACAAACACATGAGAAAACACAAGAAAATAGAAATAGGTAGCTAGACTTGATGAAATTATGCCTCTTCCCCATACCTATCTTATGCATTGTCCTCAATGTATGTCTAAAGTAGAAAAATACATGAAATCGCATGAGAAAAGAATGATTAAACCTATTGTGCCTGTCAAACCATCCAACTACTCCCACTTAATCTATATACTAACCTAAGATAAAATTAGAGAAACTAAGTTAGCACAAAACAATGTTGGGTTGCCTCCCAACAAGCACTGAATTTTACATCAACAACCAAACATAATACAGACATTCAAAAGGACCAGCATTTTAGTAAAGAAATATTAACCATCTAGTTCCTACAAGTATAAGTTGTGTAAATGATATACCCTTGTAACTTAGGTAGGAGGTGTAGCCATAAATGAATCAACTAGTGCTGCAGCCCCATTCCGAAGGGTCAAGTACAAGATAGATAAATCAACAAAAGCTGCATCCATTGGCTTTTAGTGCTGAGGAAATGAGCTGCAGAGTTGAGATTTGAGCTGTTCAACCCAAGTGTAGAAGGTTTGTGCTTGATCAATTTTAATGCCCAATAATAGTAAGATTTGAGGTGAAGGTGTAGATGTTGGGCTAGCTCAGGTTCATAAGTCTCAAATTTAGGTAAATCACAAGGGTCCTTGTAAAGAGTAGAGGCACCCTTAGATCCTTAATATTATCTCCCATAAAATTTCTCTTAGTTCCACCACCTCCTTGATTTCTTCCTTGAAGTCCAAGTCTTTTGAATCACCAATGTTAAAATCAGACTTGGTTATATTACATGAGAAATCAAAATCCTAGATAAATGATTCAAACTCAGGTTCATCCAGATCTGATGTAAAGGTGAAGCTAATCATTGGAGGTTCATCGAGTTCTTATGCTTCACCTACTCTAGGAAGTAAATTTTCCTTAGGACTAGAAATTCTATTCTCAGAGAGCAATGTCTCAAATTCTAGCTTGCCTACCTAGAAACATTGATTCAAACATAGAATCTTCAAAGATAGTCATGTGTTCATCTACTTGGCCTCTATGATCATCCATGATAAGGTCAAGTGAGTCATAATTTGATTCAATGTTCAACTCCACATCATGTGAAGTGGTAGGAAATTCTTCCTCTTTCACTCCTAACAATTTCTCTAGCTCATGAATATCTTCTTCACATCTTCTCAGGTAGCTAGAATAGTCTTGTGTCAACCTTAGGGGTTGTTTCTTCTATTATTTGTATGGCTTTGACTTCCTTGATTGTTCCTAGTTTCTCAATCAAGCTACATCCCCCAACAATATTCTTGGATGCCTTAAAAATATTAATTGTGTCTTCTAGTCCCTGAAGGCAATTTCCATGCTTCCAAAATTGCAATCTATATGGGCCTTGGAAGTGGCCATGAAAGGTCATACTAAGGTGATGGGGATGGTGTTCAATTTCTCGAGTACTTCGATGACAAGGACTAAAAAGTCGATAAGGTAATAAAAGTTCTTGACACTAACAATCACATCTTCCAACACTCCCCTGGGAGTTATTAATTGATCAGCCAGCTGTAAAGTGACAGAAGTGGTTTTTAAATCACTAAGTCTGAGTTTCTCATAAAGCACTGTTGGAATGAGATTGATAGAAACTCCTAAGTCAAGGAGAGCCCTGTTAAAATTCATGTTATCTAAGTCTAAGAGGTAGTGTGGGGAAGTGGGATTGGGTTTGGGTCCTTGGATGTAGAATCAAAGGCTTAGATTTAAGTCAAGTTTGGCCAACCATATTAATAGGAATTCAAGGTGCTTAAGCTAGCCAAATTAAGTTGCTAAATTGGTTAGGTTAGCCAAGATTTAGGTGTTGGGAATTGAGTCTACAATTAGGGTAGGTCAAAGGTTGACTAGGTTAGGGTATAGGAATTGGGTTAACGTCAATACAATAGGTGAGCTCAAATTGATTTGGCATTGGAGAGGGGCTCCAATTCAATCCAGACTTAGTACCTACATAGATATAAACAAACATATCAAGGAACTAGATATAGGTAATAGGAATATTGTACAAAAATCTCTAAAAATGTAACATTTACAAAATGATGCAATATGACTAAATTATCCTAATATAATACAATATGACCTAAATTACCCCTAAACCAACATTAGTTAGGCAAGAATTAAGTAATTAAATGGAGATATATCAGTTGGTCGACCATTAGGGTTCTCATAGGGTTAATTCTTTTGGGTTAGGTGAGTCCATATGATCATGGGTGAGCTCAATTGAGTTGATACTAATGTTGGGCTCCATCTGAGGCTCATAATAGGTTCCAGCAAGAGTAGATAAGTATACATTAATGCACAATGTAAATCTAAATTATAAAATATAATAATTGAACCTAAAATGCATTATTTACATTATGATACATTAATGATTATAATGAACTAACCTAATGTAATTATGCCTAAAATACCCTCAAACCAACATAAGTTTAGCATGATTTGTCTAATTGAATATGAATTCATCAGTAGGTAGAAATTATCTAGGTTCAATATGAGAAGGCCTACTGATTTCTAGGCTATACTAGATGGAAGGGGTGAATAGTATAAACGGCAATATAAAACTAATTTAACCAAAGCAATCACAAACCACAAATAAACATTCATAAGTTCACCTGAATTTATAATGGAAACCCTTTCGAGTGGAAAGCATTACCTAAGCCTCTCAGCCTAGGATTTTTTCAACTAGACAACACTAGTCAATCCACTAAACTTTGTACCACTTGAATGAGAGTGGCACAATCTTTTACAATGACCCTTTTCTTTTAATACCTGAAGAGAAGCACAACAATGGTCTCCTAAAACAACTTGGGACCCAAATCAAAATGGCAGAAGAAAATGTAATACAATATAATCCTAAGGAACCGCAATGAAAATTCAAACTGATGTTTTTCGTAGAGGCTTTTGAATGGAGTGATTTGAAAAGAGTGGAAGTAGGCATAAGTAGGCTTTAGAGAAGAGAGTGTGGGAGCACTTTTTCTTATAGATTTTGCTTTTAGTTGTGTGTAGAAAAATGCTTCCAAGGACCTCTATTTATACTTGAAATTCAACTTGAAAAGAAAGTTGTTTAAATGCACTTGGTCAATCAAAATTAGTATTTTGGTGAATCAAAAAGCCTTTTGGTCGATTAATGAAAGTGGTTGATCGATTAACTATTGATTGATTAAACCACAATTTTGATCGATTAATCTGATTTTTATGAACTTCCTAATATGAATTTATTTCATTGATTAATGGAAGTCTTTGATTGATCAATGTCAATTGATCAATCATACTAAATTATTGGTCGATCCAAAAAAAGCCCAAACTAGGTTTCTAAGGTTATTTGCAATTTACAAAAATCACTTGAGGTTCCAAACATAAGTTCTAGACTCAAGAAAGATGAAATATAATGAGAGACTCTAGAGATGCTCTTGTCCTTTCCATGAGTCGTCATAGAGACCTGAAGATTAGTCTGACAGATGATATAATTTTGGTACATTAAAATTGAGGTATTAACATTCTCCAACTTTTTGATGACAACAAATTATAATTATGCAAGCATAACAAACATTACTATGGAAAGCTATTGCATAAATAAATAACATGCATAATATCTCCCCCTTTTTGTTTTAGCAAAATTTAATATACAAGTGAATTTCTCCCCCTTAAATAAGTAAAGATAGCTATGGAATTTTAAACTTGTTCTCTAATTTTTGAACATGCTATTTGTGAAATCACATTGGAAGCAAATAAGAAGATAAAACAAATAGCTGTCATATATCATGTGAATCAAGAAACAGAAAGTGCTAGAAGATAACATTTCCACAAATATATAGTGCTATAGAATATAAAAAGCTAATAGAAATATAGGCTGCTGCAACATATAAAGAACCAAGTTGAGTAATCTATCTTAGAGATGCCAGGAAGGCAACTAGGCTACTCTGAAAGTCAGCATCCAACTCAAGATCCATAGGATTAGAGGGTCCTGAGGAGGAGGAAGGACAGCCATGATAAAGATGTCACTGGGCAGACGAAGTCAGAGTAGGCTACTTGATTGTCTGGTGAGGAGGAGTCACTTGCTGCTCAAGTGCTACTAGAGGAGGATAGGGTGTTGCTGTTGTTCGATGAGGTCAAAGGGGATGGTGAGACTATTGTTGCAAGGTGTGGATAGACTCTTCAAGTCTATCTAAGAAGCGGCCCTGAGCATTCAGGTAGTCAGATACCTGATGCCCATGCTGTAGCAAAACTGAGTCCATCTCTTGCTGGCGATGCATCAACATGGAGATACCATCCATCATGTCCTGAATGCTAACGTAGTTCCTACTTGAAAGTTGTTCATCCAAAAGACTCCACCCTTGGTCGTAAAAGGAGCGAGTAAGGTGCATTGGAGAAGGACAGGTGGCATGAAGTGCTCGTAAGGCGGGAAGGACAGGTGTACTACAAAAGAGGAGGATCCACCATATGTGGTAGAAGGTCTGCCTGTCTCCTAAGGTGGCTGGGGATTGGCTTCCTCAACACATGCTCCTTGTGCTTGCTCCATCTTAGTATATGTGAGCTTATCAAATATGGAGACTCGAGTGATAAATTATTTATGGTTTATATCCATTGGGACCTTGAAATGTAGGAATATGTTAGATAGGATTATTCGAAATTGGAAGGAGTTAGTGGGTTTCTTGTCCACTAAATATAGGATCATCAAGTGGTTCTAGTTGGATCGCTTGTTCTTCATGAAAGCATATAGGGTAATGAACCTGATCCCCAGACAATTTTCAAAAGACACTGTCTTACACATAAACTTCCATAACAAAACCTGAATCAAAAATTGAGGAAGACAACGAAAGTAAGGAGACCTAGTAGGGCAAGCCAAATCATAGTGAGAGCGAGTGAGAAGAGTCTCCTTAATGCTATCACTCTGCATGTGCTAGTGGAGCTCTAAAAAGGTAAGACCAATATTGGGGCAGCCAAGAATTCAGTAATGATATCAGCATTCACAAGAACCCGATCCCATAAACATTGAAAGTAAGTTCGATATTAAAGCCTTCACCTATGTTTTTCAAATTGGCATAAAATAGGTGACGGGCCATGGGATCATCACCAGGTATGCTTCTAGTCTTGGAACCTGCATAAAAGTTATGCTAAAAAAGATGGAGAATCTGGTGGTAAGAGAATTTATCTCATAATCCAGGAAAGACTCAATAAGTAAAGTCAACGGGATGACCAACATGTGGGGATAATTTAGCAAGAATAGAAAAACGCTCGCATGCGACATTGGTAATAAAATAACGATCAAATGGATTGTCTCAAGACTCGGAAGAAGAATCACATGTGCATTTCCATTTGGTCGACCAAAAATAGGGGTTGATCGATCAAAATCGGTGAATTGGTTGATCAGAAAAGATGACTGGTAAATAAAAAATTGAGTGATTGAGGTACTAGAAATGCAAGTTTTGGTCGATCAATCAGAGGAATTAATCAATCAAAGATGGGTTTTTGAGAAAAAAAGGGGGGTTTCCATGGATGAATAAGGTCACAAAACCAAAATATCACATGCTAATGTAAACATGTTTATATTACATAAAATGTCTATTTATGTATGTTCTTAAGCATAGAATTGCATTACATACTATAAATATTGCATAACATGCATCATCTTGCATTTAGATTAGTCTGAATAAAATGGAGGTTAATTGTCTCCTTTTATGGTCAGGGACAGAGCAACTTTTTATTGGAGCCTCGGATCGAAGATCCAACTGTACGGATCTGATCAGGGCGACGATTGGAGTTTAATGACTCCAAGATCGCCCTAATCGGATATCCGTAGCACCAGATAGAGACCGAGGAATCCTAAAGATCAAGGGTTAAGATGGTGTTAATCCACACCACAAATGACAAATCCGATCACACGGATAGATTCGGATCAACGATCGCAACCTAACAGTGTGAAAATCGATCCAATCCGACATCCGTGGCACCATCTACAACTAATAGAAGATGGATGGTCCAGATGATGCCACGTGGCACCATCCAGACCCTCCAAATCGCTCGCTGCCCTACCTTCTCATCCAACGGCTGAGAGTTGATTAGGTTGCCTCCCTCAAGCCACATTTCATATAAGAGGAATTCCACATCTAATCTCAACCGTCAAATCAAGATCCAACGGTCAGCATTAAATGGCACGTGAACGCTCTTCTTGTGTATCCACGTGTGTAGTGTAGTGGATAAGGTCTTGCGCACGTGAGGACGCAGAGTCGAAACCCGCTGCACCTTCAAATCAAGAATTAAAGTGCGTGGGTGCAAGCGAAATTCCACCCTTGGATGTTAATCATGCGGCAACAGGTGCGCCACGTGGTGTGACGGATGAGGTGCTTGGCCGCAAGTGTGCACAGCAGCTGAACTTGAAGCGACGCAGATGCAACATAAGCCATCCGATCATGCGATCTGATGACTGATATGAGAAGAACATGGATATGCGTTGAGGCAGCCGAAGATGAGGAGGCGGGGGTGCGTGGATCTTTAGCCCACGTTCAGGCCTTTAGTGACTGATTTATCCATCACTAAAGGTCCTGAATTAATGTTTTTCAAAATGTAATGACCAAAATGACCCCATTCCTTGCAACTACAAAAGGAGACCCCCTCTATATGAACTTCTCATCCCTTCTTCTCTTCTCTCACCCCCTCCAAAGCTCTAAGTGCTTGTCCCAAACTTCATATGCTCCTCTAAAGTAAAAAACTTAATTTTTCCACCTTTGTCCCCCTTCATGGAGCATCCTACAGTTGTCTGCTCTCTACATTCGAGAAGTGGATCCCGCAACGAAGATGACGTGTTGCTTCATTCTTGTTCTTCCCGCTTCATCCTTCTTCTTCCTGCTCCATTCCCTGTCTTCCAGGCATTGTCTCGTCCAACTCGTCCTCCAAGCAATCGTCGAGGACGATATCTCTCTCTCTCTCCATTCTTTTTACTACTTTCTAGAGTAGATTTATTACTTTCTAGTGTAATCATTTCCCGCTTTCTAGTCGTAAGAGTAGTATAATGAATAATTTTTTATAATGAAATCCATGTTTATTCTACATCCCTTTTGCTTTCATTTGTAATATTCTCTCTCTTCTATTTACTATTTGTTAAATGGATAACTAGTTTTCAACCAGCTATTCTGTTTTGTGACAAATAAAACAAATGCGTATTTTTAATCAAACGTCTACCATCCTGAGTTCGACTTAGGATTTCTATTCTGATATAAATTTTATTTGTTGAATACAAGTTCTTCGCTTTCAAACTACAACGACAGGTTTTCAAAACCAAATACGATAGCGTAGTAACTCGTAGCTTCAACACACGCACAACACTACAAAAATGCAGTAGAACAACTAAGCTTATACATGGAAATGGTTGGGTATTATATTTTTGTGTAGAGTTAGGTATGGTAAATGTAAAAATGGTAGGTATTAGGTATAAAGGGATTGGATTGGGTTAAATTGGGTTAACAAGATCGAGATTAGAAGAGATTTGGATCAAAAAATCACAAATCAAATCCAGCTAGAATTGGTCGAACAAAAAGAAAATTGATCGATCAAGTAAATGAGTTGGTCGATCAGGGCTGAAAGTTTTGCGGAGAAATCTCCTGCCCAAGCAAATGATCAATCAAAACTTGGATTTTCATCGATTAAACTACAAATTTTTGGAGGGAATTTTCTTGCCAAAGGATTGTTTGATCAATCTAATGTAATTGATCGATCAAACGTGGAAAGAAAAACTTTTTAAAAAATTCCAATAAGTTCTTTTAGTCTTGATAGTCCTAATATGTGGTAGATGTGATTAAACCTATCTTTGGCTAAGGGTTTGGTGAAGATACCAGCTAATTGGTCTAAGTCTGTACGAACTCTAAGTTGATTTCAATCTTTAATACATAATCTCTCAATAAATGATGTCTCACATCTATGTGTTTTGTTCTAGAGTGTTGTATAGGGTTTTTACATAGATTAATGGCACTGGTATTGTCACAGAGAATCTTACTATTCTTATAATTTAGGCCAAAATCTTCTAGGGTTTGTTTCATCCACAAGGGTTGTGAGCAAGCTACGAATGCAGCTATGTATTCAGCTTTTGTGGTGGAAAAGGAAATAGTGTTTTGTTTTCTAGAGAACCTAGATACCAGTGAATTTCTAAGAAATTAACATGTTCCATTGGTACTCTTACGGTCCGTAAAGCTACCTACATAGTTAGTGTTACAGTATGGATATAGATGAAATGTGGCTGACTTGGGATAGAAAAGTCCTGAGTCTAAGGTTTGAATTAAGTAACTAAAGATTCCTTTAACAGCATTCAGGTGAGATTCTTTAGGGTTTACATGAAAAAGTGCACACAAGCAAGTGGAGGAAAGAATGTCAGGTCTACTTGCAGTTAGGTATAGTAAGGAGCCTATCATGCTTCTAAACAGTCTTTATCTATAGACTTACCTGTTTCATCACTTTTTAGTTGAGTTGATAAAGCCATGGGCGTTTCTTTTCCCTTCATCTTGTCCATAGAGAATTTCTTCAGAATTTCCATGGTGTACTTGGTTTGGGATATGAATATCCCATTCTTCAATTCGTTAATTTGGAGACCAAGAAAGAATCTAAGTTCACCCATCATACTAATCTTAAACTGTTCTTGCATAACCTTTGTGAACACTTGACATAATAGATTATTAGTAGCACCGAAAATGATATCGTCAACATATATTTGAATTAAAAAGAGATCATTGTCTATTTGTTTTGTGAATAGAGTTGGATCTATTTTTCCAATTTGAAATCAATTTCTATTAGGTAATTTTTTAGTCGGTCATACCAAGCTCTTGGGGCTTATTTGAGACCATATAATGCTTTGTGCAATTTATAAACATATTTTGGATGATCAACATTTTTGAAGACTGGAGGTTGCTTGACATAGACTTCTTCCTTGATGAATCTATTTAGAAAAGTGCCTTTGATGTCCATTTAGAAAAGTTTGAAATCCATATGGGCAGCAAGGGCTAAAAGCATTTGAATGGATTCCAAGCAAGCTACAGGTGCATGTCTCATAGAAATCGATTCCTTCTTCTTGGTTATATTCTTGGGCCACAAGTCTAGATTTATTTCAAACTACTTCATCGAATTCATTGAGTTTAATCTAAAGATCCACTTGGTACCAATAATGGTTTAAGACTCAAGTTTTGGAACAAGTTCCCAAACTTTATTTCTCTCAAATTAATTCAATTCTTCTTGCATGGCTACAATCCAGTATTCATCAGTGAAAGCGTCCTTAACATTCTTGGGTTCTAGTTGTGAAACAAAGGTTGTAAGGGCTAAGGAGTTGACTAATGATCTTGTTTGCACTCCTTTGAATACATCTCCAATCACCAATTCCTCTAAGTGATCCTTCATATAGGGTATGTCTTTTTGCAACTCATTTGATATATTTTCCTAGGTATATTTGAAGGATCTCAGAAGTGCTCATTATCATCATTTGGAGAAGATTGGAGCTGAGATAGGATTTCATCAAAGGACATGTAAAGTCTCTTGAACAACATGATTTGTGTTGTTGTAAACTCTATAGGCTTTACTTCTAGTGGAGTAACCTAGAAATATTCCTTTTGTACTTCGAGCATCAAATTTGTCAAGACTATCCTTTTTATTTAGTATGAAACTCTTGCATCCAAACACCTTGAAATAGGAGATTTTAGGTATTCTATCATAGTAAAGCTCAAAGGGTGTTCTGTTTAATATCGGTCTGATCAAGGATCTATTTTGTATATAGCAAGCAATGCCTACTACCTCGGCCCAAAAATATTGAGGAGCTTTGCCTTGCACAACATTGTGTGGGCACACTCTTGCAAGGTCTTATTCTTTCTTTCAACTACTCCATTATGAGGAGCTGCTCTTGGCAAGGCAAATTCTTGTTTAACCCTAAATTGATCATAGAAATCAGAAAAAGGTTGATTTTCAAATTATCTACTGTGATCACTTCTAATCTTTGTAACCTCATATCCTTTCTCCGTTTGGAATCTTTTCACAAGTCTACCAAATACATCAAAGGTTAGGTCCTTATTTTTAGGAAAGATACCCAAGTATACCTGGAGAAGTCATCAACAATGACAAGACAATAGTGATAACCACTTAGGCTTTCGAATATGGTTGGTCCAAACAAGTCTACCTGTAATAGTGATAACAACCTAATTTAGTACCCTAATTGGCTTAATCTAGGGCTAACTCATTAATAAAATCATGCATTAGGTTTATAAATACTATATTTAAAGCATGCATGGATATTTAGGCTTTGTATTTATTTTATGAATAATTATCTAATTTTAGTCTTTTGTTAATAATGTAGGTAAAGGACTTTGTTTAAGCATGAGAATCATTTTTTAAGGAAATATGCATCACAGTATAGGAAAAAATTCGTACAAACACTTAAATTTATAAAACTCGAAATCGATGTGAGTCCGAAGTCGTTCGCAAGGAGAAAATATGGAATCCACACACTAATCACAATTTAAATCAATGATCATAATCAATTAAGTTTAAGAAAAGATATTCAATGAATATTATACGTAGAAATATATGCAATAACCTAATTTGTATCTCAAAAATAGAGGGGCAAAAGGAATAGAAGAGCTAAAAAAATGGTGATTTAAATCACCACTTAAATCCCTTCAATTTAAGCTCAACCCAAGTATTCAATTCAACCTAATAGTTCAACAATATCTCGAACCAAGTACTTAAGATTATTAGTTAAGAACTCAAAGTACTCAGGATCAAACGGCCCAAGGCTCAAATGCCTTAAGTCAACACCTCAAAGAACCAAGGCAAAGCACCACAGAAGAGACACAAGGGCCTCGGAAGCTAAGTGCTGAGAGGGAGGGGGCACGAATCCCAAGGTTAACAGTGCAAAACCTTCCCCTCTCCTCAGAATTTCCCCTCTAAAAACTAAGCCAGACCCGATTAGCTAGGTAATCGAATCTCATCCCAGAACCGTGAAGTGTGAACGCAGGCGAGGGCGTGTGAGCAGGCACGTGTGAGCGTGCATGCATTTGGCGTGTATGGGTACCTCACCCCTATGCTCTCGAAGGTAGCAACCCCATGTGAGGAATTCAACTTATATGCGGCGAAGGAGTCCATGCCCGACGTGGCACTACCAGTGACTGCCTTCTTTTTCACATGCAACTGTATGGCTGGAGAATTCGAAGAAGCTGCTGCTGTTGCCTTGGCTTATTGAAGGCCCAAACACCTTCATGGTGTCAATCCGCACCTGATGGAGGTCGAGGCATGGCCGGAGATGGTCGGATGATGTTGGTCGGCACCAGGGAAGACGTCGGCGATGGAGAAGATGCCTGCACAGAAAACACGGCCCTAAGCCCCAGTTAAGCACATAAGAAGCTTTCCAGTAGTGAGGCAAAGCTAACAGTGGGGGTAATTGCATGGAAGAGCATGTGGTGTGGTCTGCCAGTGTCGGAAATAATGATTGGATGCGTGTATGTTCGAGGGAGTTATGGAGTGAAAGATGAAATTGGGTGAGGGATTTTGAAGGTGGAGGTGTGGTGATGCTAATAAAGGTGGTGGCGTGGTGTTTGGTTGCATGAAGAGGTCGCACGGTCTTACCGGAGGTGCGGCCGACGTTGGAGAAGATGAAGGGGGAGGCTGTGATTTTGGGGTCAAATCTAAGATCTAAATAGATGGAAGTGGTGTAGAGAGGGAGGGGAAGAGAAGGAACCTAAACTATAGACGAAAGAGGGAGAAACTTGCACTGGCGTGCCTTACTGGACGCGAGGGAGACAAACTTCTCCAGTAGGGGTAGACGGCGCAATGAAAGGGATTGGAAGCTCTGGCTTTGTCACACCAGGCATGGACAGGTGTGAGGAAGAGTTTAGCACTCCCAATTTGATGGTTGGGAGGCCATAGGAAGATGCAAGAGAAGGTTGCCAGAGTCAAGGTCGAAGGTGGCTGGAGTTGGAAGGGAAGACTAGATTTTGGTCTGAACCTAACTCGTTTTGGATGTTGAGCAATCTAGAGCATATATAGAGCTCAAATCCGAGCTCTAATTAGGAAATTCATCATGAATCCTTCATGATTTTGCTAGGCTTACTTTCACGAATTCTTCAAGCTCTCCTAAGCTCTTGGCCTCAAATCAGGGCTCAAGATCACGCTTAGATGATAGATCTCATGGCGATTGTTTCCTCCAATTTTGGAGGGGATTGGATGCAGATTGGAGGAGAATGCCTCCTTTGAAGTTGGCAGATGTTTGGTTCGGGATGCTGTTCACACAGCAATGGCGGCAAGGGCTAATTTGTGAAGCAGAAGAGAAAGCTAGGGGTCATTTGTAACAAAAACTAAAAGTCGAGGGGCTAGTTGTGAGAAACAAAGATTCAAGAGACTGAGATACAAACTAGGTCAATATGGACTCTAATTAGGTTCAAATTTTGGTACTAACGTAATTTGGACCCAAGGAATCTGATGCTCAACTTGGATTTCAGTTTTTATCACGTTTGACTAGGTAATTTGCATAGGATCCCCAAATTAGGGCAAAATCTCATCTACGACTCTGTTCAAGGTCAAAACGAGTACAGATGGTCAAACCAATGGTACCAAAGTTCTTAAAATATTTTTCTATAAATTTTAGAAGGTTTAGATGAATTTTATCCTGATCAAAACCTCCTTAATTTAAGCAGGTCTAAAATTACGATTTTGTGTTCTGATTTGGTTCTCGTAATGTGTGAAACCCTATTTCTGTCTATATGGACCCACTCTTTAGACTTTAATGCTCATTTGACCTTTAATTAACCCTTGACAAACTTATGGTTACTCTACATTTGTGATTGATATTAAAACTACAGAATTAACCCTATTTTAATGTTCTCTCCAAATGGATCTACATGGAATTATGTCTCTCTGAAGATTATGTAGGAGTTTTAATCAATTAAACCTGACTAAATGCAGCTACTTAAGGCCCATGATGGCATTCCCATCAGACTTAGAATAATTTGGAGCAATGAAGGATAAAAGCTGGATAGGTAAATTAGCTGCAGTAGAACTAGGAGCTGGTTGAAGAGTAAAGCTAAAACAAAGAAGGAATGAAGACACAAAAACAGAGAAGGAAAGAGAGGGACTAGGATAACCATGACTTATCCATAAAACCCTAGGAAAACCTTATGCCAATACCTATCTCTAAACCATCTCACAATTAGATATTTGAGCTCAGAAGCCAAAAACATGGATGACATTATCCATGTACCATCCACCCTATCCATAGACCTATCCTACTATCCATAACCCTGGTCCACCTATCCTATACCCAATCTCTAACCTAGAAACCCATTTAGGTCCATACTATACTTAATTGACTCAGTTTGAGTCAATTGGGCTAGCCACTAGTCAATTGGGTCCATGGGACCTAATTAGACTAAACCTAAGTTGATTGTACTCGATTGAGTCTAATCATGCCTGACCTAAACCTATTAGACCTATCCACATCCAATTAGGTGTAATATAACCTAATTGGATGCAACCAACTCTGATTAGGTTTAATTGAAACCTAATTAAATCAACCTAATTAGACTCAGTAAGTCTAATTGGGCCTACCCAAATCCAATTGGGTGCACTTATACCTAATTAAGTTTGCCCCTATTAGGTCACCATAGATCCAATTAGGTTCACATCCATACCACTTAGTTTACTTAGACCCAATTGGATTAGAACCTAACCTAACATAGGTTGAACCAACCCAAACCCACTTAGATCCACAACCTAAGTCTACAAAAGTCATGCACACACACCCATACACATGTTCACACACACACACACACACACAAGCACACCCACACACACTTTACTTAGACCCTAAGAAAGAGGTTTTATCCTCTTGCTAGCCTCCCAACATGAGAGAGATCTTATCACTTTGATCTTTCTTATGGAAAGATCAAAAGATATAAGATCTTTTGATAACAAGGACCTAATCTACACCTTTGATCCTAGCATCTAAGGCCCTGCTCCCACACCCATAACCAACCACCTATGGCTTCCTTGGGTAGTTATATGGATGGCCAACTACACACACACATTCACCCATGGATCATCATCCAAGGGTGAACAACTCCATCCAAGGGTGAACCACTCCCTTGAATTTCTAGCCTATACCTAACCATTAGATCTAGATCCTACGACCCTCATTAAACCTACGATACTATAAAAACACTTAGCCTCTACCACTTAGAAAAAAACATGAGTTGATTGCACGAGTTTCACATGTTTGAAATCAGGGTTACGAGTAACCTATCGTCATAGTTGCAAAACTCGTGATCAAATAAAATTTATACTGAAACTCCAAGGGAGTCCCAGGTCAAACACAAGGAGTCAACGTTTACTTTGTATGAAAACCATGCTTCGATTTGTTTCTTTTTGGTGTTGTAGGGTTTTGTTATGTTTTTTTTTTTTTGAAATAAAATGGCAATCAATCACAAGAGAGAGATAGATTGAATCTGATATATTGCATGAATGCCAATTACAATAATATAGAAAACATAAAAAGAGAGGGAGGTGAGAAGAAATCTCCCGAAGCAGCTGTTCGATGAGACAATGGCGCCTGGCGGAAGCTCGGATGAAGGAGTTGGGAAGCAGGATGACGAAGGTGAGAAGCAGGAGGACATCGGGTAGGGGAAAGCTTCAGCACATCTCCGGAATGGAGGTGAGAAGGCGGAGATGATCTACTATCGGAATGGAGGTGGGAGGATGGCTCCAAGGCGACCTATGAATGGGGATGGAAAGTTGAAGGAGTATTTGGTGGAGCAGAGGTTCGCTACACTAATAGGTACCTTGGGAGCTTGAGAGAAAACTCTAACAGAGTGTTGGTAGGCTTGCTGAAGCTTGGAAGTAGGTGGGAGTAGAGTAGGTAGAGATGCCTTGGAAGGGAGGGGGTGTAGGCCCTTTTATAGTGGAGCAGAAGAGGCTAAAATAGGCATGAGACCATTAGCAACCTCCAACCCATCGTTGTGTCGTTGTAGCCAATTCATGCCCACTAGCACGCGTAGCTAGCCTTGCGCCTGTGAACAATTAGCGACTGCTGTAAGCATCACTAAATGTCTGCTAGGCTGTTGCTGAAGATCCACCTGCTGCTCATGCTCCGCTGCCACTGTGCTGTGCACTCTCCTTGTCGCGCGCGCACGCTCATGCGCTGGCACTGCGTTGTGCACAGTTGCGCTGCCTTGCACTACCGCTTAGCTGGGCTCCCACACACGTGCGTGCATGCATGCTTAGCTGCTGCACCGGGCCTCAAGCATCCAAATGATAGGCCAGCGGGTTTCGAACCCATGCCCTCGCTTTGTGAGGCACCTTCACCACCAATGCGCTACGACTAAGAGTTTGTTGTAAAGACGTTTTAAGGGCGTGCAATGGAGATGAATCCTCAGCCATTGGATTAAGATCCAACGGCTGAGAATGGGTGATGCCTTGATGAAGAGTGGGTGTTGGCCGGTGTTGGGCAGGCTAGATGGTGCCATGTGGCGCCATCTAGGCCGTCCATCTTCTTCTTGTTGCAGAGGGAGCCACGGTGCTCAGATCGAGATGATTCCCACGTTGCCAGATTGCGATCGTCACTCCGGATCCATCCATATGGTCAAATTTTCCATCCAAAACCCATATGGATGCCGCATTACCCCCTAGCCATTAACCTTCTTCGAACTTCATATGATGCTATGGGACTCCAATCAAGACGATTTCTAAGGCATTAACCTCCGATCGTCGTCCGGATCAGATCCGTATCGTTCGATCATCCATCCGAGGCCCTAAAATAAATCCTCCTCTCCTGACCATAAAAAGGATCTAATTTACCCAAATTATATACAACTACTCTAAATGCAGAATAATGCATGCTATGTAATATTTATAACATGAAATGCAAATCTAAGCCTGGGAACATGCATGAGTAGACATTTTAACCTCAATAGATGTGTTTACATCATACCTCCATGCTTATCTTGTGCTAGTCCCTAGCAAAATTAAACTACATGCTAAGTATAAAAGCAGAATTAGGGTTAGATCGCTCAAGCCTAAGTCGTTTATTAACAACAGAAAATTTCAACTAAGGTCCTAAACAACGAAAACTCGACAATACCCGGGTGTCTGCCAGAATGCAGACTGCCCAAGTCCTTGTCTTATTTGAAAAGGGATGATAGATTTTTTTATTTTTCTACTTTTCTAATTTTTTTGTACTTTTGGAGTTTAAGAGTTCCGGGATAACTTTTTACGGCTACCCGACCAGCCCAAGACTCGAAAAGGACTCTAAGTGCTAAGCATCTTATGAAAATAGTGAAAGACTCACTAGGTGGCCATTGAAATGGACTTCGAGTTTTGGACAACACTAGGTGACCTTGCCTAGAGGTTTATCATTTTGAACGGTAGCTTTCTCCCTACTTCCTTTATTTATGGGATCAACACAAAGGCGAACCCAGTGTATATCTCCCCAATTTATTCCACTTCCCCGCTTCTTCCCTACGTGTTTTGGGAATTATTGTGCATTTTTGTGAGCTCGATTCTGGACAACCGACCAATGGGCTATTACCCACAGCAACTTGCCAACCATACTCGTGCGATGAAGTGTGATTTTTTTTTCTCCTTTCTCTATATTTTTTTTCTTTTTCTTTTTGTTTATTTTTTTTTTAAGTAGGTGGCTTCCCTGATCTAAGATTTACCTAAAGGCAGTATAACGAATGATCTTATGACTGGGCTCTAGACAACCTACCGACGAGCTGTTACCACCGACAACTTGCCAGCCATACCACCCTAGATAGTTCATTAGCGATCCAATTTCCGAAGAAACCATCGAAAATTGAGTTACTGCAAAAAAAGTGTGTAGATGCTTAGACTTAAAATCCCCTCAAATCAGAGGACGGGTTGATAAGTCACATACTTATCATCCTAATTTATTAGCCAAATTAAAATGAATTTGAATTGGCGAGGACTTGAAACTAAGTCCACATTTGAGTGGGCACCCAAACTAATTAAACCCAAAGACCTGAAGAGTCTAAGTGTCTAAGTCTTATCGTATCATTTCCTAAAGTTAATAACTTCCAAATGCCTAAGTTCTCTTCTCCTAATTCTTTTTTTTTATCTTTTTGAATTTTCACATTTTTTATAAGAAACTAAAAGAAATTCTACAAAGTTAACAAAATGATCTCAAGAATTGATTATCCACCCCCCATGCCTAAATGATGCAATGTCCTCATTGTAAAAACAAAGACATGAAAAACGTGGAGTAAACGGAATATCACCTGAACATCATGAGGAATCCAGTCAGCCCCGCAGTGAACATGAAATATAAACACATGCTAAATTTAAGGTCTTTAGCTAGGCATAAAATACATACAAGGAAGAAATTGAGAATTCATAAATACAATTCAGAATCAAAATAAAAGTAATGACTCTCAGACCTGCCAACAAAAGATGTCCACAGACGTGGACCAGATTATGGTACAGACCAATGCCCTAGGGTTGAGTGGTTCTCAGGTTCTTGATGAAAATCACCCAAAATCGAAGGTTGTTAATCTTGCAAGGCTGGGACTACGATTTTGTGATGTGCAACTCAAGACCAAAGTGTTGGACAATGGGTAAAGATGGTTCAATAGGTTCAAAAGTCCTCTTCACATTCAGCTTAGAAAAATAATCAGTTACTTCAAGCTTGGGTTGCATGTGAAATGTATCATAAGGGTCCTGGTAGAAAGTAGGTGGCTTCAAGTCAATAGGTACCCTTAGATCCAAAATCAAAGTTCCCTCAGACTTAGCCTCCCAAATTTTCATTTCAATAATTCTATCCTCCAACATCAAGAGCTCAGGTTCTGGGACCTCTAGCATATCATTCACCCCATATGATTTACCCACGTCCAGAAATCGTGGCTGAATCAAGATTGACTTGGGCACAATGATCTCAGAAGTCAGCTCTTTGGGGTGCAGATGAGGAATGGGCTCACTAATTAAATCATCAAGATTCGAATCCTCCAAGTTAACCCCAACCAAATCAGAATATTCAATAGTCAGGCTATCAAATGATTTATCAGATTCCTCAAACCCGTTTGTCTCACTAAAATCATTTTCCTTAAGCTCAAGTGAGACTTCACTAAGAGATTCATCACCCTCAGAATCAAAGAATCCATGATCCTCATTTATATATGTCTCAAAATCATATATAATTTCATGATCCAAGGAGACATTTTTCTTTGTTTCCTAGCTTGGGGATCTCAGGTGAATCAATCTGTTCATCCTCAAAGGGCTGCTCTAGACCAATCTGGTCATCTCCAATCTCCGAATATGTATCCCCCCTGATAAGTGCCTAAGCGGGTTCAGACATTAGCTCTCCTGAAGAGGGTTCATCTTGAGAATCATCCCAAGATTTGACTAGTGCAATCACAAATTTCATCCTCAACCTCAACAACTTCCCAAGTAGAAACTCACCCAGGTCCGTATCCTTAATATTTTGAAGCAAATCCAATAAAGAACTATTAAGTTCATCAATTATTTTGATCATAGGCTCCAATGATTTAGTGCATGGTGTTGGCTGAGCTTCTAACGATTGTATAGTGTTCCTCAAATTAGCCAACACCCTATCCTGGATCTGGTCCACCTGAACCGACTGGTTCAATTCAGGTTTGGGCGGGTTTGGGTTAAATCTAGGGGAGTCAAGATGTCGAGGTTCTTGGGTTCCTCCCTGATAGTAGGTCATCTCGGGTTGTTCAAAGAATGGTGGTGACCTATATTCAATGGAATACTGGGGAGGGTAGGTGTTATAATCATCATATCCTTCCTGATTGTAGATCGGGTTGGTTTGATCATCAAAGGATCGAGATCTATAATCATTGTAGCTCTGGGAAGGATAGTAATCATAGTCTTGTTGTCTAGGGTTAGGCCCTAGACACTGAGGTTCGGATTCATATCCCCAATCAACGTCATCCCAACTAGTGGATGGGTAATTACAAGTCAAGTCGGAATTGTAATCATCTTGGGGATAAGTGGTGGTAGGAGGGTAGGATTGGAAATGTGTAAAAGGTGTGGAAGGATACATGGTAGAATAAGAGGGAAATAAGAAGAAAGAAAGGAGCCCAGTAATACAATCAACCAAGCATGTCCTTATGTGGGTAGCCTAAAGACCTATAGACTCCCAGGACCCATCTTGTGATTATAAACAATTTAATCTACTTTTATCCAGTCAATCCAACCAGTTAGAAGGAGGGACTGGAGAGAAGGTTCTTTCTTTAGCTTACGCCTCTAGTTCCTAGTTACCCCCCAACCACGGTTGTTTGATGCTACACCCCTAGCTAGACATCAGATGGACCAGCAAAAACAGATTAACCAAAGAAAATCTCAATTTGAGCCCCAAAGAGTGAATCAATCCTTAAGGCCAACGTCTACTCAATTTTAATTAGGCTTAGGATGATTGTGCACTTGGAATGTGATGGGCCCTTTAGATGGGTTGTACCCTTAATAGTCAGTTAAAATGTGTGTACGTGCACAACCAGGGTTTGCAAACAAGGTTATTTGATGATGTGTCTTTTAGGGTTTAACCTTGTTTAGTAGCTTTTAAGGTTTACTCTTAGGTATATTCAATCAAGTTTAAGAGAACACTCCAAGTTTTGAAAGTATGGGTGTAGATATGTTCCTTTAAAAATCAAAAATAATGTGGAGTACCTAGTTCAGCCCTACGAATCAACCCTAAGTGGCAAGCTACTTGATGGATTGCTTTTATCTTAAGTGGTGTGGCCCAAATAGTATAATCAATTAGCCTATTGCACCACTTAGTTAAGGCACACAGAAATGTTTGACCTATTCAAATTTCTACTCACTTATTTGTGTGTTGAGTTAAGTGTACCAGGTCTACAGGTTAGATCTCGATTTAAGTGGTAGAATCGATGTGATTGTGCACCTTAGGATGAGAAGTTGTGGGTGTTAAGTGTGTAGCTTTCAAAAAATCCCACAAGAGAAGATTATTTTTTTTATTTTTTTATATATGCGGGAGTAAGATGAGTGGAGGTAGCAAACAAACAATCAAATCTATCCTAAGGTTTATGAAAAGCACCTAAGTTGATTTGGGTTTGAGTTATTACTGTGGTGAAATGAACTAGTGGGTGGGGGTGGTAAGTATAAACTTACAAAACCTTCATCCACACTTTTCTCCGATCTAACCACTTTGGCCCACCTCAAAAGAGTACCTGCAATCACAGTAACTTCAGAGAAAACGTGAGATAAAGGTTAGGTAAGGTAGAAAAAACACGAGAAAAATCAAAGAGCCTTGCCTCCCTGGCAACGATGCCAAAATGATCGCACGAGTTTCGCGTGTTTGAAATCAGGGTTATGAGTAACCCGTCGTCATAGTTACAAAACTCGTGATCAAATAAAATTTACACTGAAACTCCAACGGAGTCTCGGGTCGAACACAGGGAGGCGACGTTTACTTTGTATAAAAATCGCACTTTGATTTGTTTCTTTTTGGTGTTTTAGGTTTTTGTTATTTTTTTTGTTTTTGAAATAAAATGACAATCAATCACAAGAGAGATAGAATTGAATCTAACATATTGCATGAATGTCAATTACAATAATATAGAAAACATAAAAAGAGAAGGAGGTGAGAAGAAATCTCCCGAAGTAGCTGTTCGGCGAGACGACGGTGCCTGGCGGAAGCTTGGATGGAGTTGGGAAGCAGGATGGTGGAGGTGAGAAATGGGAGGACGTCAGGTAGAGGAAAGCTTCAGTGCAGCTCCAGAATGGAGGTGAGATGGCAGAGATGATCTGCTACTGGAATGGAGGTGGGAGGACAGCTCCAAGGTAACTTATGAATGGGGATGGGAAGTTGAAGGAGTATTTGGTGGGGCAGAGGTTTGCTACACTAATAGGCCCTTTGGGAGCTTGAGAGCAAACTCTAATAGAGCGTTGATAGGCTTGCTAGAGCTTGGGAGTAGGTAGGAGTAGAGTAGGTAGAGATGCCTTGGAAGGGAGGGGTTGTAGGTCCTTTTATAGTGGAGGAGAAGAGGCTAAAATAGGCATGGCACCATTAGCGACCTCCAAGCCGTCGCTGTAAGTGTTGTTGTAGGCAGATCATGCCTACTGGCACTCACAGTTGGCCTTGCACCTGTGAACAGTTAGCGACGGTTCTAAGCGTCACTAAATGTCCGCTAGGCTGTTACTAAAGATCCACCCACTGCTCATGCTCCGCTGGCACTGCGTTGTGCACTCTCCTTGTCGTGCGAGCGCTCATGCGCTGGCGCTGCGCTATGCATAACTGCACTACCGCTTAACTACGCTCCCACGTGCGCGCGTGCATGCGTGCTTAGCTGCTGCACCGCGCCTCAAGCATCCAATTGAGGGGGCAATGGATTTCGAACTCGCGCCCTCTCTTTATAAGGCACCTTCACCACCAACGCACCACAACCAAGAGTTTGTTGTGAAGACATTTTAAGGGCGCACGGTGGAGATGAATCCTCAACCGTTGGATTAAGATCCAATGACTGAGAATGGGTGATTCCTTGATGAAGAGTGGGTGCTGGCCGGTGTTGGGCGGCCTAGATGGTGCCACATGGCACCATATAGGCGGTCCATCTTCTTCCTGTTGCAGAGGGTGCCACGGTGCTCAAATCGAGATGATTCCCGCGCTACCGAACTACGATCGTCACTCTAAATCCATCCGTATGGTCGAATTTTCCATCTGAAACCTGTATGGATGTCGCATTTCCCCTTAGCCATTGATCTTCCTCAGACGTCGTATGATGCTACGGGACTCCGATCTTAACGATTTCGGAGGCGTTAACCTCTGATCGTCGTCCTGATCAAATCCGTATGGTCCAATCATTCATATGAGGCCCTGAAGTAAATCATCTTCTCTCCTGACCATAAAAAGGACCTAATTAACTCAAAATATGTACAACTAGTCTAAATGCAGAATGATGCATGCTATGCAATGTTTATAACATGAAATGCAAATCTAAGCCTAGGAACATGCATGAGTAGGCATTTCAACCTAAATAGATTTGTTTACATCATGAGCCTTAGTATAATTTAGTCTACGATAATCCACGCCCTGCACCTCTCTCTTCCTTCGAGCTCTCCGATCTTCTTTCTCCCGACGCCTTAGATCTGAAGCTTTGCACAAGCATCTCTCAAGTAGCTCCTTTCTCTCTGCTCTTTCCTTAGTTTATTTCCTTTGATTCGTAGTTGTAATCTTACTATAGATTTCATTTGTAAGACTCTCTTTAAGATTGCAATAAGAATTCAAGATTCATTTGATATCTGTGTCTCATTTGATATTTGTGTTCTGTTGTGCCATATAATAATTGTGAAAGGTTTAAGATATTGACTACTTCCTTGTGTTCAACCCAAACTCCTTGTAGTTCAGTATTAAAAACTTAATTAAACACTTTATTCACACCCTACAATGACCGCATATATTTTAATCACGTAGATTTGGTGAGCATCAATTTGGCGACATTGCCGGGGAGGCACAAAGTTATTTTTACCCTTTCACTTCCTTACTTATTTTATATCACTAATCCACTTGCTTCTTATTTGTTGCATGTGTGTAGGAATCAAATCCGTGGAGAAGTGCGGCAACAGAAGGAAAGCATATTGGTATCTTAAGGTAAGTACCCTTACCTTAGTTAGGTTAGATTTCCTTTCAACATAACAATAAAATTAAAAAATGTTAGGTGCTTTACTTGATCCTTATGTTAGAAGTATTTTCTTGTGCTTGCTTGCTTTCTATAAGAAAAAAAGAAAACCCTTTTTGAAGGGCATTATCTCTTGGAAATCAACAAAATCACCTCCTTGAAATTCGAATTCCAATAGATTTTGAGATTTTAAAATTATTTTCCAAATTTTTATACATCCATAAATTTTAAAATTATTCTTGGACGTAGGCATTGAAGCCAGGAAATTCGTATCCAAATTTCGTATGCATCTTATGTATAATTAATTTTTAAAAAGTTGTGGACTATAGTGGTATCAGATGTTTTCTTCTTCCTAACTTTTGGATATTCAACAAATCAGAAGAATTTTTATACAACTCCAATTGACTTGAAATTTGTGGCATTAGGTTACTATGATAATCTAGAATCTCATAAAATTATGAAATAAATATGTCATGCATGTTTGATTGCACAGAAAAATCATTCACTAACTGGGTGTCAAATAGACTGAATAACCCCAGTACACTATTAAATCTAGAAAAATTACATAATGTGCATTAAAAAATATGAAAAAAAAAATTTATAAGTACCTTAGTTGGTGCTGCGATAGGACAATTGATTGCTTTGATTGGGTTGCACCACTTTTGATTTTTTGGACTAAAATGCATCATATAGAGTGATTTGCTATTAGGGTTTCAACATTAAGATAGAGCACATTTGCATGCCATACCTTAAAGGAAATTTATCAAACAATAGGGACTTGCCAAACCTCTTTTGTGCCTCATTAGAACCATTGTTTAAATATTTTTAATCAAGGGAACCCTAAAAGAAACTAATACAAGCACTTGAACCTTAAAAGCAACTATATCAATTAAGCTTGTATTGTGAACCCCTTGTTTGAGCACTACACATTTCAAATATATCTCTAAGGGGCAATACCCACTAAACAACGCCCCATCACATTCCCTAAGCACATTCATATCCTAAGGCTAACATAAAATTACTTAGATGTTGGCCCCTAAGGTATAAACTCGCACTGTAGGACTAATTGGTGAAGTCTATTTTCTAGATGCATTTAAGTAAAAGGCTTGATTGTCAAATGACTTAAGTAGAATAGGGGTTTGGAATAATTAGCGGCCCTCGAGACACGCTCCCCCTATTCCGTCGACCTACTTATTTTACTTATGGTTTATAGGCAATACTAAATTTGTCTTAGGGTAAACATATACTTTAGAGGCTTAGGTCATCTAGGGCTACACCTTAAGGCATAGTTTGTTTGATTGATTGGGGATTCTCTCATATGTCTTCTCTCTCTCATCTATCAACTTTCTTCAGGTGCATGAATGGTAGAAGATCTCTAAACCCTGATTTGGTGGCACCTTTAGATAAAAGTCCTAGGAGAAGACATGATTTTCCTAAATCTGAATAGTTTCCCATGGCTAGTCATCATGAGGAAGAAGATTTTAAGGGGAGGGAACAAAATCTAGACCCAATTGTTAATCTCTAGAGACAAATCAATAGGTGGGGCCAACATCATGATTGTCAAATGCAAACCATTGTACAAGCCCTAGCTTGAATCCAAAATGGGAGAGCAGACCACCCTCTTAGAGATTTTTATAATCCTCTTAATACCCAACTTGAACCTTTTATTAGGGTACCCCAGGATGGAGATGATTTTGAGCTCAAACCACAAATCATCAATCTAATTCCCCACTTCCATGGCCACAATTCTGATGACCCCTTCCATCACCTTAAAGAACTTTTACATATAAGGACCTTTGCCCTAGATACAAGGATGAAAATGCCCTAATGTTGAAAATGTTTCCATTCTCCTTAAAAGATAAAGTGATAAGTCCATTTCAATAGACTGTTGCTATGCCTAAGTTAGCTTTATTCTTGCATTTTATGTCGTTAATAACTACATTAAATCATAGAATAATTATATACATCATTATTTAGATTTGCATATACTCTATTTCATTTTATAACTTATTATATATATAAATAACTATTTTATGTTTCATTATTTCAGGAATAAACCATCCACCTTCACCGTCCACCCTCTCCTCACCGCACTCCTCTCACCAACCCTTCCTCCTCCGACAAAACCACCCACCCTCTTCACGCAATGCCAACCAAACTTCCATATTGGGTCACGGCAAATTTTAGTAATGGGATTGACTAGAAGCACTGAGGAAGATTAGGATAAAAAGTCACCCTCGACCTTCCCTCGGGGAGATCATCATCTTCTTCCTCTCGATTGCACAATGGAAGTAGCTCGCACTGTGGCGCTCTTAGTGTGCACCGTGGTCTCCACGCACCTACTAATGGAGAGAGTTTCACTTAATTGAAATAGCAATAGAATGATACGTCGTTGTAATTAATGTGGTGGAAATCTCTCAATCAAAGATTAAAATAGATATGAATTTAAACCACAAAAAGGATGTTGTATCCACAAGGAGGAACAGATTACTAAGTTCACAAAATATTTTCCCTTTGTATTTATTCAATCACGTGCGCAATCCGTGTTCAAATCTAATCGAAATAAGGCGAAAAGAAGGAACACGTAAGAATTTAGAAATGCAGGGATGTGAATGTAATTTTGATGTCAAAAAATTATACATGTGCAAGAGTATGCCATGTACTATTCACTTGCATGCATATAAAGATGTCATTCAAAATTAAATTCCATGTACATAGAGATGAATAATAAGGTTTAACAATTATCTAGAAGCATGAGCATTAAGGCATAAATTCACCACAATAAAATAATCATAAATCAAAATTCATTTTGTGACAATGGCATTCAATGTAAATACTAATTGAGTATAAAACAGAGGAAAGTTCCTCTCTCTTCCTTGCGCGCATGAGGAGGCTTCGTGGGAGGAGTTACACGACAGGAAGGCATGTCTCGACGAGGACTACGCAATGGTGGTGACGAGGCGGCCAGAGGTGGCCAGACGGCGGAGAGGACCTCTGGCCTATCGCTGGCGGATGGCTGCACTGCTGTTGTGTGTGCGGTCGCACGGGCGCGTGTGGCTGCGCTACACTTGCGTGCGGTCGTGCATGGCTGCGCTGCCTTGCCCGCAGGCACGTGGCTGCTGTGGGCGTGCTGCTGCGGCCGTGACTTTGGGTACTTGCAGGCATTGGAGAGGAAGAAGATGATGAAGAGGAGGTACCGTGCAGTCTGTAGTGAGGTCACAGGCGGTTGGGTGCAATAAGGGCACTGGAGGCTGGGCGCAATGCCTGTGGGCACTGGTGCTGCCGGCGAGCAAGGGCGCTGGAGGGTGGCACACAAGGGTAGTAGAGGGTGGCGGTGAGAGTGTTGGAGGGGGCGCGCAAGGGCGCTAAAGGGGGTGCGCCTGTAGGGCGCCTAAGCTGCAAGGGCGGTGACGCGCACTGCTGCTAGGAGCGTTGCTTGGCACGGTGAGGCTTTGGTGCAAGGCGCAGAGGCTGGGTGCGCAAGGGCGATGGCGTGGTGAGGGTAGGCTAGGGTGGGGCACCTGCAGGCAGTGCAGGTGCGGGCAGGCGGAGAAGGGAGATGGAGTAAGGCACCTGCAGACGTGTGGTGCAGCGCCTGCGGGCGCTTGGGCTACAAGGGTGCAATGGATGCAGTGCCTACGGGCACTTGGGCTGCAGTGCGCGCAGTTGGGACGTGGGGGCAGCACCTGTAGGGCTACAAGGGTGGTGACACGCGCTGCTGCTAGGAGCATTGCTTGGCGCGGTGAGGCTTTGGTGCAAGGCGCAGAGGCAGGGTGCGCAAGGGTAGGCTGGGGGTGGCGTTGGTGCATAGTGCACATAGTCTTCACGGTTCGCCCCCCAATCCCCTCCACCTCTCGCTCTATTTCTCCTCTCTTTCGCCTCTCAAGAGATTTTCAAAATCCTTTTCTAAATATGGCCAGCACTGTTTTCATTTGTTGAGGGAGGACGGCCATAGGTTAGATATTTGTGGGGAGGTGTTGAGGCCGGTCGGAGGATGAGGGAGGTGTTGAGGCGGCCATTTGTTGGGGGAAATTTATCCCCCCCTCCTTGTTCTTTTCCAACATCATGCCTACAACAACAAAATATAAAATAATTACATACTAAGTTATAGAATGCGATAAAATAGATAAAAACTTAAGTTATGATACATGCACTTATTTAATGACCTAATGTGATTATTAATAAACATACTATGTTAGAATTGAAGTACTTAGGCGTAACAATAGTCCATTAAAATGGACTCATCAAATACTCCCATGCCTAAGATTTGCTAGTTGATGCGTAACTCTACCCAACTTAGTAATTAAGTTAATTTCACTTAATAAGAGTAGAAAAAGTCACTTAGGTTAACTCGAAGTTATGTCAGTTGTGTAGTATAGGGTCGAATTAACCTAACATTTTAGAAATTTTTACTGGTTGAGTCCAGGTTGTTCGCTGGGAGGTATAATTCATTCTAAATTCACCAATTATCTTTTATTTTCTTTATAAGTTTAGGAGGTATAATTAAGTTAATTTTAAAAGCATGAATTTTGCCAAAATATTAATTAAAATGAAGTAATATGCAAAATCCCATAAGAGAACATATTTACTCAAAATGATCTACTTTATTAACAAGTAAACTTGTTAGTTTCCAATTTTATTTCAAAGAAATTAACGCAATAAGAGTTGTTCTATTAAAACATGCCTTATTACAACAAATTCAAAGAAATTAAAGAAATAAAACTTCATTTCTTCAGCCTCTCTCTTCTTCTTTCTTTCTTCCTTTCTTTCTCTTCTTTTTATTCTCGACTCTTTTCTCTCTCTCTTCTTCTGTTATGTTCTTGCCTTCTTCTCTTCCCTTAGTCTTCTTCTTCTCTTCCCCTTAGCTTTCTTCTTCTTTCTTAGTTCCCTTAGTGGTGCCTGTTCTCCTTTCTTTCCTTTGCTTTCTTAGCCTTCAATTCAACACTTAGCATTTAACCATCGGCTCTTCTTTTCCTTTGATCCTTCAACTGAACCAGGTTTATTTTACTTTTTAACCAAAAATTACTTTATTTGCGGTGAGGTCCTTTCGAGGATACACAGCACCTAGAGACCAGGATGGGACCAGACCCTACTCAGTCCTCACCTAATTTCAATTAGGTTCGATTTTGATTTATTTCATTTGAGCCATAGTTTCAACCCCAACCCGGCTCAAACCAGCCTCCCAGGCCTCACCCTCCTAGGGCCACACTCACTCACGGCCACTCGGGCACACACCCGCAGGCACACATGCCCGCACGCACACACATATATGCTCAGATAGGTTCAAATGCTCAGATCGGTAACCGGTGCGCCGAGCGCTGACGACTGAACGGCCTATGCAACAAATCAGTTTTATTCCCAGGTGCCTGCTCAGAGCTAACCGATGTGGGACTATGTTCCCCCCTCTAGACCCAACTTCAATCGATCATAACTTCCTACTCAGAGTTCCAAATCAAATGATTTAAAGTTTGTTGGAAAGCTCTAAGGTTATTCTATAGGATTGCAGGGTCAATTTAAAGATAAGAGTATGTTTTCCTCTTTGATTTGAAGAGTAAAATCAAGGGGTTCCTACGGGTTTTTAATTACCTGGAAATGGTAATTATGTTCACAGAGTCCTCAGATGGACTTTTCTCTCTCATTTAAAGGTATGAATAGTGTCTACAGGTTATTCCGTAGCTGCTGGAATGAGTCTTAAGCTCTCAAGACCTTCAGGAACAACAGAGAAGCTCAAAGCTTCTCTAAAAGCTTCAGAGTTCAGATTTTACAACTTAAAATAGATAGACAGACACAGAAGAACATATCTGATCAATTTTAATAAGTTCTAAGGGTTGAAATAGATTGATCTAGGTAGGATTAAAGATCAAAACTCATCAAAATACCACTGCTGTTAGTTTGGGTTAAAAAATAACCCAAATTGACAGAGTTCGAATTTTCACCAAAATACAGGTCTGAGCTCAGTTAAATCTCTCTAATATCATTCATCAAGATCTCAGAAACAATTTTATCTCATCAATTCCTCAGTTCAAGCTCAGAACTCCATACTCAGACTCAGTTTGACTGTGAAGGCACAAAAATTTGACTTTATGATAAAAGCCTTTTCCTAAGGAATTAAAGCCTAAAATAAGATCTTCTCAACCTCAGAAACTTTCTCAACCTCTTTAATAGATGTTCTAACCCTAGAAATTATGGTTACAAGCTCGCCGCCTGAGCTTCAAAATGTGTTTGATCGTCAGAACAATCTAAGAGTTGTTACAATAGAATGAGGTCATGAATAGCTTCAGTGCACTGCACTGAAGCTTCTAGGCACCTTAAATACTTCTCAGATCTCTTCTATCAGACTTCTCCAACTCCGCTGGAGTTGGAGAAGATGAACTTCAATCTTCAGCTCCAGACACTAAATCTTCAAATAAACATCCTCAGAGCAATTCCTGATCCATATTATATCATTCTGGAGCTTCTTGCCAAGTTTCACAGGCTGAAGAACAAAAATGGCTCGCCGGAGCTCGCCGGAGCTCCGGTGAGTCCAGAAATGTGAAAATTATGTACATATTGTTTAAACTTGCCATTTTTGATCTAAAAAGGTTCCTGAGGTTACAAGGAACCTCAAGAACTCAATTAATTCTCCATTTGTCCATTAGAATTAAGATTTGACAGTAAATTCATTTCTTTAAGAATCTGATTTGGATTAGGCTCAGGACTTGTTTTACCACTCAATTGAGTGGTTAAAACAAGTCAATAAGTATTTATGATGATAAATATATATATAATTAAGGATTTGAATTGCTCTTGAGCCGCCATGGATAGCGAGCTTAGGAGCTTAATTACAATTGGGCATTTAATTTATATGTGGTAATTCTACATATTATAGTGTCGATTAGGGCCCCAAAGTGATGGATAGATGATGATGGACCCAATGGAGGTGAATCTAAGCCCACTACTGTCGCCATGGATAGTGACAGTAGTCGGTGGAAGTGAAAGGTGAATTAGGCGATTAGATGATCAATTAAGTGATTAAGTGGACTAGAAATGGTCGTGAGGGTTAAAGGAAGGTGGACAACGAGTTCAAAAGATGAAATTAAGGCTCTAGCGAGCTCAAGGAGCTCTCCGGAGTCGGAGAAGATGACACTGAAATTCTAAAATTACATCTAATCTAACTATCTAACTAAGCTATCCTACTCCTACTCCTAATCTACTGTTACTTGGACGAAGGGGTCAATAGGGTTCCGCCGAAGTCTCATGGTTGACGACAAAATCAGAGGGTGGAAAGAAGAATCTTTGGCGGGCGAATGTGAGCGGAAGTAGAGGACTCCTTGGTTGGTGTCTGTGTCAGAGATGCGGCTGACCACAGTGGATCTCCTTGGCTGATCAGAATGAATGGAGGAAATTGGAAAGTGAGATGGAAAGTCACCGGAGTTGCAGACGAATAGCCTATTGGGTCGGCTCAGTGTTAGAAGAGGGAAGGGAGCCAACTTGAGTGAAATCAAAGGGGTAAGGGGTATTTATAGTAGTTGGCAGCGAAGAGAGTGGCGGGGTCTGGCCGAAGAAGGAGCTTGAGGCGCTTAACCTCCGACGTCGTCTTCGACGACGGTGAGGTTATCTCCCACTGAAAATTAGGATTTCTGGTTAATCCAGACCAGTGGATCAAGAGGAGGTGGTGAGCGCAAGCTGCAAGAGCTTGGACAAAGAAGAATGATGTCGGCAGGGCGGTGATCACGCGGTGGCATGACTCTCTGTCTTCAGCGGTTCATTCGGCTGAAGAAGATGATGATGAAAAGGGACTTAAATGTAATGAAACTTAAGGACCTGTGTGAGAAATAAGGACCCGATTGTAATAAGTTTTAAGGACCAAAATGTAAACTCAGGTTTTGAAGGTTTATTTTAACTTAGATCTTTTTCAACTTTTTATATATGTTAGTAAATAAGGTAAATATTATGTTTTCACCTTGAATTTACATTTTTTACCTTTTTAGGTTAATTTATTAGATTAAGTAAAATTACTTAAGTTATTATATACTTAGGTATACATTAAGTTTAAGTTACTTAACTTATTAATTAAGGGAATGATTAATAGAATTTCGAGTCCAATTATTAACTAGATTATTAATAATGTTAATTGAATGATAAAATACCACTTTAAACTTATTTTAAGGTCCTTTACTAAATATCCCTTATTCTATAATTAACCCTTATATGTTCATAACCTTAGCCAATTAACTAGGAAGACTAGTTAATTAGGGGTAATTAGAGATCATGATAAGTGTCTCACCACTAGTCCCTAGCAAAAATGAAAAATAATAGAAGTAATCAGAAGATTTCTTCTTTTCTTATTTCAAAACTTTAGAGATGTAGACAAATGTGAAGTGTTGATAGCCTAGGTAACAGATCCACGTGAAAAGCCAATTCGCATTGGGAGTTCATATTTCACCCTTGGTAAATATTTCTATCCGGATAGGCAACTACTTCCCTCAGGGATAAAGCATAAGAGAATCTGTAATTTGACTCCAGCTTCTGGCTTAGGTAGGAGATATCGAGTTGAGTGGATTTGTATTTGGTGGCAAACACTCATCTGGTGCTACATGTAATCCAATACTACAAACTCTAGATCTCTAGACTATTAGACAAGTCAACTCGGAGAGAGGCTAAACAACTGTGCTCTCTTGATATTCCTTGGCACTCACTCTTTTTTTTTTCTCTCTGAGATCCCAAATCTCGCTAGATTTAGTAAGTGTATATACTGTCTGGTGGTCTCACATGGCATTCACACTTCAATTAAAGTCCTAATAACTCTACAACTATGTTAGAGTTCTTAGCCAGTATTTAGGCGATCAGAAATACTGCAAGGTAGGTATGAGTCATATTTAGTGGATCGTGATAGGTGTTTTGTTGCCTAAAAAATAATGTTACATAAATAACATTATAAACTTGGACTCTTTTCTTTTTCTTTTCTCTCTCTCTTTTCTTCTTCTTCTTCTTGTTTTCTTTTTTTTATAATATAACTATTTCTTCTTTTTCTTCTTTTCTCTGAGTTTTTTTTTTTTATAAATTAACATAACATGACACAGACTTTTATTTATGAGGCATTATTAGGGATGACGATGATCAAGAGGATATTGTGTGACTTATTTGGTGGAACTGCCTATTCTCGACACCAGGAAGGAATGGATAGAACAGACGTATTTTTGACCTTTGACACTATTACCCTCCTTTAGCCGAGAACTCTATAAAGGACGGTCGTAACTATCCACCATAGTCATAGCTTTATTAAGACTCCATCTCTGTATATCTACCTTATTTGGTGACTCTCAAGAATTCACACAAAGAACGCATATAGAAATAGAGAGCGAAAACTATGCCTAACTCTGAAGTATTATCATCTAATTATCCAAAACTTAAGAATCCTTACACTAGACTTAGCGCACCAGTAATCTCTCTACTTTCATCTCACAAATATGGGGTGGATCTACTAGAAGATAGTATGCCTGACTCCCTATTAAGTGTCCAAGGGTTCAGTAGACTACAAATGTTTATTGATTTTCTACAATGATCCATTACCCAGTCTACATGCATGTGAAATAAATATACTGGATTCTAAACTTAAGAAATAATTCAAGAAAAACCTCTAATGACAAAAATATTTTGCTAGGGACTAACCCATTCAGCTCAAGAAAATGAGTTTATATATATATATATATGCTATAAACATTCTCAGGTTATGCCCCCCATGCCACAATATCCTCACTGGAAAAATGCAGACATAGAAGAATATCTCCTGAGGAGGAAAGTGGGAGGAGCTAAGGCTCCTCAAGCCAAAGTGCGTCCAAAACCTGGCCATCTGAAAGAGTAATAAAAGGTTTAAGTCGCTGGCCATTTACCTTAAAGCTCGCACCTGAAGTAGCGTTCTGAATTTCTATAGCTCCATGAGGGAAAGTATTGATAACAACGTATGACCCATCCCAGCGGGACTTGAGCTTTCCAGGAAATAATTTAAGTATATAATTGAAAAGCCAGATCCACTAGTTGAGCTCAAAAGTCTTTCTAATGATGTGCTTATCATGGAAGACTTTTGTACGTTGCTTGTAAGCTTGAGAAGCTTCACAGGCTTCATTACGAAGCTCCTCAAGCTCACTTAATTCTTACATACATGTCTTTCCAAATTTATCCAAATTTAAGTTAACATTTTTAATAGCCCAATAAGCTTTATGTTGGATTTCAACAAGAAGGTGGCACACTTTTCCGTAGACAAGACAGAAAGGAGACATACCCAAGGAAGTCTTATACGCAGTTCTGTAGGCTCAAAGAGCATCATTTAGTTTTTTAGACCAATCCTTCCGATCAGGCCTGACAGTTTTTTCTAAAATTCGCTTAATCTCCCTATTAGACACTTCAACTTATCCACTCGTTTGGGGATGATAAGGTGTGGCTATCATGTGGTTGACTCCCAAATTTTGGAGTAGTCTAGTGAAGTGTATGTTCTTGAAGTGAGGTCCTCCATCACTTATGATCGTCCTTGGGCACCCGTACCAAGAAATGATATTAGCCTTAACAAAGCCCAAGACCACGGAATGGCAATTGGATCGCATGGGTATGGCTTCTATCCATTTCGATACATAGTCTACAGCTACTACGATGTATTCATATTCGAAAGACACAGGAAAGGGACCCATGAAGTCAATGCCCCAAATATCAAAGATTTCAATAGGGAAGATAGGTTGTTGGGGCATCTCATCCCTTTTTCCAATGGTTCCCGTCTGCTGGCAATGTAGACATGCGTCCACATACGTATGTGCATCTCGGAATAATGTGGGCCACCAAAACCCAAACTAAAGAACCTTATGGGAAGTCTTCTTCCCACTAAAATGTCCCCCACAATGGAGGTCATGGCAGAAACTCAGAACACTTCTTTATTTTTCATCAGGGACACAACGGTGAAAAAGTTGGTCAGAGCCTACTCTAAAATGGTCGGGTTCCTCCCAGTGATAAAATTTAGCGTTAGCGAGAAACCTGTCTCGCTTCTGCTTATCCTAAGTACTGGGGGTAATGCCCGTGACCAGATAGTTCACTATGTCAGCAAACCAAGGAGTTAGCTTCCACGGCCATCAGAGACTCATCAGGGAAAGTCTCTTGAATACTGCCAATAGGGTTTGATGCCTCAATAAGGATCCTAGACAGATGATCTGCTACCACATTCTTAACTCCTTTCTTGTCTTTAATTTCCAGGTCAAATTCTTGGAGTAGCAAAATCCAACGAATTAGGCTAGATTTGGTGTCCTTTTTAGCAAGAAGATGCTTTAAGGTAGAATGATCAGTGAACACCACAACCTTGGATCCCAAAAGATAAGACTGAAACTTTTCCAAAGCAAATAATACAGCAAGTAGTTCCTTTTCAGTGACCATGTAGTTTTGCTGAGGATCCGTAAGGGTCTTGCTAGCATAATGCAGCACATGAGGCTTGCCATCAACCCTTTAACCTAAGACCACTCCCACTGCAAAATCAGAAGCATCGCACATAAGCTCAAACGGGAGGGTCCAATCTGGTGCTTGGAGAATTGACGCGGTAATAAGGGCTTTCTTCAAAACTTGGAAAGCCTCACCACATCTATCATCAAAATCGAAGGAGACATCGTTCGCTAATAGGTCGCAGAGTGGCTTAGAGATTTTACTAAAATTTCTAATGAAGCGCCTATAAAATCCAGCATGGCCAAGGAAAGATCTAACCTGACGAACATTGGCAAGCAATGGAAGCTTAGACATGGAATCGATTTTTGTGGTATCCACCTCTAATCCTCTCTCAGAAACTATATGCCCTAACACAATGCCCTGCTGACCATAAAGTGTCTTTTCTCCCAGCTAAGCACCAGCTTTGCCTCTTCGCAACGGGTTAAGACTTTATCAAGGTGCAAAAGGCATAGGTCAAATGAAGAGCCATAAATGGAGAATTCATCCATGAAAATTTCAATGAACTCATCGATCATATCAAAAAAGATAGCCATCATACAATATTGGAAAGTGGTAGGAGCATTACATAACCCGAATGGCACTCGACGAAACGCAAATGTGCCATATGAACTCGTGAAGGTGGTACGCTCCTGATCGTCAGGATAAATGGCTATCTGATTATACCCAGAGTACCCGTCAAGAAAACAGAAGTACTTGTTCCCCGCCAATCATTCCAAAATTTGATCGATAAACGGTAAGGGGAAATGGTCTTTCTGGATAGCCATGTTCAAACGGCGGTAATCAATGCAGACCCTCCAACCAGTTGAGGGTCTAGTGGTCACCAGCTCTCCTTGGTCATTCTCCTCCACAGTGATTCCTACCTTTTTAGGAACTACATGAATAGGATTGACCCATTTACTATCTAAAATGGGATAGATAATACCTGCATCCAGCCATTTCAGAATCTCCTTTTCAACAACCTCTTGCATATTTGGATTGAGCCTTCTCTGCATGTCTCGAAAAGGCTTCACGGACTCGTCCGTGTATATATGATGCATGCAAAGAGAGGGATCAACACCCTTAATATCAGCAATTGACCAATCAATTTCTTCCTTATGCCTTTGTAAACACTCAAGCAGAGCTCCCTCCTGCAATTCAGATAATGCAGACAAGATAATAATGGGAATAGTGTTATTAGGGCCAAGGAAAGCATATTTCAATGTGCTCGGGAGGGGTTTCAACTCCAACTCAGGAGCCTTTTGGATTGAGGGTTTTAGTTGAGATGTCCCCGCCTCAAGTAGCGGATCTACCTTCACAGTCCAGGGTGGGGACAGAGACTCAGTGTGTATCCCCAGCAACTCTTTTAATTCGAGCATTTCCCTTTCAGTTTCTTTAATAATCGAGGGATGGTCCTTAGATATGACCTTCTGAAGGGGATCTCTACATAAGAGTGCTGGAGTAGTCTCTTCAATTATTTCATCAACGACCTCAATCTGAGAACAATCTTCAAATCCGGATTGCTTGTAAGTATCAAAAACATTCAACCGGATCTTCTTGTTCCCAAAACCCATTTTAAGTACCCCAGATCTACAATTTATAGAGGCATTGGCTGTGGCCAAGAAGGGGCATCCCAGAATAATGGACGGCTTTGTGGGCTTATTTGATGGGTCAGTATCAAGCACCAGAAAGTCAACAGGGAAGAAGAAATCCTCCACTCTCACAAGGACATCTTCCAACAATCCCCATGGTGTCTTAAGTCATCTGTCTGCAACCTAGAGGATTACTGGACTAGGCTTTAGCTTGCCTCCTCCCAAAAGGTTGTAGACAGAGCTTAGTACAATGTTCACCCCTATGCCCATATCGAGTAGAGCCTCGTCAATGTGTTGGTTACCTATAACTACTCAAATATATGGGGCCCCTGGGTCTTTCATTTTGGAGGGTGTTCCATGCTGGAAAATCGAGCTAACAAGGTCAGGCAGGATGACCTTGGTTTGGACCTGTTTCCTAGATCGACGTTTCTGGGTGCACAGGTCCTTCAGAAACTTGGCATAGGATGGGATCTATTTAATAGCTTCCAACAGAGGCAAGTTAATATGGACTTTCCTAAAAGTATCCATAATCTCTTCTGTCCTATCCTTGGCTCCAGATGAACCAACAGAAGATTCCCTAGGAGCAGATAGGCGCTCTGGATAGGCCACCCTCAGCTTCTGGGTAGAGGGGTCGTCATGGTGGGAAAGGGGTGGTGGAAGGACAACATCCTCATTGTGGGTGATTTTGTGTGAGGGAGAGCAGTGTGGCTCTTCCTCGATGGAGATGGAAGTCTGGTCAGGTGTGGAAGGGAAATTCTGAGACGTAACCGTAGGAGTGTTATCAGACTTATCAATCTTTTTTCCACTCCTCAACATGGTCACTGCTTGGGTGTGCTCCCTGAATACAACCCCCTTGCCCCTAGGGTTCTCCTCAGAAGAGCTAGGCTACTTCCCCAGATCACGTTGCCTAACTGCCTCAGTAAGATGACCAATTTGGGATTGCATATCAGTAATCATCTTATTCTGAGATTGGATGACCATATTCTAATGCCCTTGCATTGCTTTCATCATGGCCTTCTGTTCATCCATCTCAGAGGGCTTATTCTGAGGAGGGTTTTCATAAGATGGACGGTATATGGGTTGGAGAGGTAAGGGACTTGTATTCCCTGAGTTAGAAGCATCACCTTGCTTCCAAAAGAAGTTTGAATGGTTCCACCACCCCGGATTATAGGTATTGAAATAAGGGTTATTGCGAGGAGGGCGGAAACCTTGGGCCACGTTCAAGTTGGCCTGAATCGACTCAGGGAATTGATTTTCTTGATGGCACTCCACAGTGGCGTGCATTGTGCTTTGGCAAATGGAGCATTCTCTTGAAGCCTGAAAGATAGAGGCTGCTTGCGGGTTCATGCCGAGGTTTGCTAAAAGCCTATCAAAGTTTTTATTCAATAATTGAATCTGATAAGCCAAATCCTGAGAAGCCCCAGCTTCATGGGCCTCTATCTTCCTCTGCAAGATTGATGGTTTTCTTTCTTGATAGGCAGAGGACAGATGTATGGAGTTGTCACTTAATGCTTCAAATAATGCCCAGGCTTCATACTCAGTTATGGTCATAAAGGTTCCTACACAGGCTGCATCGATGGTATGCCTATGCCTTTTAGATAATCTGTTATAGAACCTTTCGACCAACTGCCATCTTGGCACCTGATGGTGGGGGCATAACTTAAGAAGGTCATTAAAGCGCTTCCAGGTCTCATGAAATTGCTCCCCTTCCTGTTGAGTAAAACCCATAATCTCTCTTCTGTAATGGTTGGTTTTGCTCATAAGAAAATATTTTTTCAAAAATTCTCTCTTAAGGGTAGCCCAATCATTTACCCTTACATCAAGGGTATGATACCAGTGCTTGGCCTTATCCTTTAGGGAGAAAGGAAATAGAGTCCTCATTAGAGCTTCATCAGTAAATCCCTGGAGCTTCACCGTGGAACAGACCTCGGTGAATTCCTCCAAATGCCGATAGGGGTCCTCCCTAGTAGTATCATAAAAAGAGGGCAATAAAGATATGGTACTGCTGTTGATCTCATACGAATTATCCCCTATCGGTCGTCCTAGTACTTGTGTGGGTTGGTTAGTTAGAATAAAATAGTCCCTTAGGGTCCTTTGTTGATTTGCTGCTTGATCAGTCATTCCTTCTCTTTTCTCTCCTAGGTGAGCTCTCCTAAGAATTCTCTCAGGCTCAGGATCAAACACTAGACTACCCTTAAGAGAGCATCTACCAAGCATACAATATCAAACACAATTCAGGTTCTTATTAAGTAAGCGAAACCTCCACTCCAAAGATAAGTCAAAAGGTCAAGGCTTATCCCTCTGTTCCCACGTAAGTGGTATAAGAAGGGTGTTGACTTGAAATCTTACCCTTCTTTGTTGTGGAGGTTGAATTAGTTGATATAAATGGCCAAACAAGTTTTTCAATGTAATTACGTGCCTTAATTCAACCTTCCAGTGCCCTAGGACCTATACTTTGCTTGGATGATACTCCTAGGTGATCAAGTGAGAAGTTACTCCAAGGACGAACAAAGGGATGCAAGTAGGGCGAACCCTTCCTTTGAGGTGATGTGTATGTGGTGCCCCTTAACTACCCTTTTGTTCCTTTAAGGGGTCTCCCCCTCCGTGAAGTATCAAAATACTTGGTCAAAAGATAACATCACCACCACCACAAAGCACAATAAGAGGGTTTGCACCAATAAAGAGATTGGTGCCTATAGCCTTAAGGGATCGAACCTTAGTGTGGTGCCTAATGTGCATGCTCAGTGTCAGAAGTGTGCAACACACCGCAAATCTTCATTTTTTTTTTTTGAAAATGCAGACAAGTCCCTTAGAATCAGATCAAATGTGAATTGATTTTAGGGTTGAATCTGATTATCAGTCCCACTTTTAGTTATGCGACCACTGAATTAGTAAATTCAAATAACTTGGTGGTCATGAATTTTAATTTGAATGCAAATGCGTGAACAGGAGCTGGATGCAAAAGTTAGAAGGTGTACCTGTCTCCAGCAATCTTCGTGCTAATATGCTTGCAATGCAATAATAAGATCCAATGTGCTGCTCAATCACCCCTAAATGCGTGCACCTAAGGGCATGCAACTTCTAAACAGGCAGCTCGATATTTTCATTTGTTGGTTTTAAAGGCAAGCAAGCAGAGAATGGAATCACGCATGCAAAATGTAAACCCTAGTAGCTAAAGAATGTGGGGACAGACCCCCAAAAATTCAGCCCCAATTACTACAAGGGCGAAAAGATAGAAATAAATTTTGTGACAATGGAGAATCCCTTGTGAAAGCGGGATCTTGGTCTTCTACGTCTTTTCCTCGTGTGGCTTAGCTCGTGGTTGATGTCGCCGCTCCGTTGCGCCTCGTCGCCTCGTCAGATTCCTCGCATAATAAAAAAATGATCAGATAATTGCGCAACTCAGAATATTAAAAAATAATAACGTGAATCTATTGCGTCTGTTGCCTCCCCGACAACGGTGGCAATTTGATAGAGAGAGTTTCACTTAATTTAAATAGCAATAGAATGATACGTCGTTGTAATTAATGTGGTGAAAATCTCTCAATCAAATATTAAAATAGATATGAATTTAAACCACGAAAAGGATGTCGTATCTGACGTGCGCTCGTGCGTGTGTATTAAGAAATGTCGTTATAGTCGCACTTGCAACGTCGATTTTAAAGTAAGGAAACGGAGGTGAGTCGGTCTCAGGGAGATGTGAAAATCATATTTTTCTTATCACTTGTCACAGAAATTGCAGAGTTTTGCTTGCGAAAGGTGCAGTTGAAAAGCTAGAGAGAGATAGAGAGAGAGATTAGGGTTAGAGTCGTTTCTTTGCTTGATCATGCAACTTAAACAAGAAATCAAGTAAACACTGAACGGAAAGTAACTTCATTAATCATGCAGCTTTAGTTCACAGCTTACAACATTAAATACATGCTTAAACAAAAGTAAGGGAAAGCTTAAAAGAGAGGAAAAGAGAGAGAGGGGGGGAGAGCGGCGAGGTAGCCACGGCGGTGGAGAAGGCTCCGTCGGCAGCTCGTCGTCTTCGACGATTACAAGAGGGCCTAAAGCTAGCTAAGACAGGGGTAGAGTAGTTGCAAGGAAAGTGAATGCCTTGAATGAGTGGTTCGAGGGGGTTTAAATAGGGAGAAGGGCTTTCTAAAAGAAGGGGCTTCAGTGACGTCCGGGATGTCGCTAAAACCCTTCCAAAAGCGTCGGTGAAGCCCTCCAGCCCACCGGTCACACACCCGCGCCGTTCTTCTTCGCGCCTGATCCGTGGCCGCCACGTGAGAGCCGTCTGATCGAAGATCGGATGACTGAGATCCTCCCTTGGGCATGCTTGGATTGCACCTCGAGCGCACATGCGCGCGGGCGTCATCGCCCGGCGTGCGCGCGCGCGTGGGCGCTCGCTGTCTGAGGGTACGTCACGTGGCGCAATCTCGGCCGCCCACTGCTGATCGGGCAGCCCAATTTTGCCGCGCACCTCTCCGTCTTCAATTCTTCACCCTACGCGGCTCGAACCCACGTCACCTACGTGCGGGCGTGCACACTCACCGCTGCGCCACGCCCGCTACTTTGTCGCGGTGATAGCAGGCGAGTGCGCGGTTCTCGGCCATCCAATCGAAGATCGACGGCTGAGATTTGATCTCAGCTGAAGGAGGAAGTGGTGTGCTGTGAGTGAGGGGTGACGTGGTGCAACGAGGGCCATTGATCATTAGATCAACGGTCAGAACTTCTTGGGCCCATTGTAGGAGCTCCGGATGTCGGATTTGGTCGATCTTGTGTCCGTTGGACTCCGTTTGTCGTTCTGAATCCATCCGTGCGATTCGATTGCTCATCTGAGGCTTGCTTTGACAGGTGCTTACACAAATGCCATTAATACAATTTTATAAGCAATCTTGGTATATGATGCATGCAATACTCCCATTCTACTTATGTTGTGCCTTTTATTCTTAAGATGGACCCTATTTAACAGAATTATCACCCCCATATGCAGTGTTGTCATACCCCCATGCTTACTCCCTGCTAGTCCCTAGCAGGGTTTATTCTCACCTTTATTTTCTTTCAGAATTTAAGTAGTAATTGCTTAAACACTTCGTCACTTGTCAATAGGAGGAAATATACTAACATCGTAATCTACAAAGACTAAGTAGCACCTAGGTGTCTGCCAAAATACGAATCGCCCGAATCCTTGCTTTAATGTATATAACTATACATATGTATATGTGTATATATATATATATATTTAGAAATTTTTTTCGGAAGTCAGCGTGGGTTGGTAACTTTTTACGGCTACCCAACCCACCCAAAACTCGGTCAAAACCCTAAGTGCTAAGCATCTTGGTGTGAAGATTGTGATAGACTCACTCAACAGTAATTCAGACAGACTTCAGGTTTCTACGCCCCTAGGTGATTGGAAGAGGAAATATATTTTCCTGAAGGTGTATTTGTTCGATTGGTAGCTTTCTCCCTACGTTTGTTTTAATTGGCGTCAACGCAAGGATTTTTCCAGTGTATATCTCCCCAGCTTGTACTACTTCCCCGCTTCTTCCTTAAGTGTTTTGGTTCTTTTTGTGCAGTTATTGAGCTGGGCTCTGGACAACTGACCAATGGGCTGTTACCCACAATCACTTGCTAGCCATACTCGTGCGGCGAAGTGTGGTTTATTTTCTTTTCTTCTCCCTCTTTTTTTTTTTGTAGGTGGCTTCCCTGGTCTCAAATGTACCTAGAGGCAATAAAGAAAAAATGGTCCCGTGGCTGGGTTCTGGACAATCTGCCAATGGGCTATTACCTACAACAACTTGCCAGCCATACCACCCTAGAGAGTTCATTAGCTACCCAATTTCTATCAAAATCTCTGAGAAGTGAGTCTGTGCAAAAACGTGTGCAGATGCTTAGACTCAAAGTTTTTCTGAGTTAGAGGGTGAGTTGATAAGTCGTATACTTATCACCTTATTTGGTAGGTGGATTAGAATAGCTTAAGGTTGCAAGGATTCGAAGCTAAATCTATATTTTAACGAACAACAGGGCTGGTTAAGCCTGAAGGCCTGAAAAGTCTAAGTGTTTAAGTTTTTTTTTGTATTATTTCTCACTATTGACAAATTTCTAATGCCTAAGTTTTCTTACTAAATTAAATTTTTTTTATTTTAATTTATTCAGACTGATTAAATGAGCTCAGGATTATGCAATTTACCACCCCCCCATACTTAAGTTGGACAATGTCCTCATTGGCAAATACATGGATGCATAAGGGTTCAAAAAGATAGTACCAGAGTGACGTAAAATACCGGATCAGTCTAAATCCTCTGGGTTGCCTCCCAGGAAGCACTGAGTTTAATGCCACCAGCTGGGCGGTGCTTCGTGTCATCCCTCAACGAGGGTGACACTCTCTTTTGGGGGAACCTAGGCCAGGAAGTGCTTCAATCTTTGACCATTAACTGTAAAAGTGTGTCCAGTGTTAGAATCAGCGATTTCAACCGCCCCATTAGAGAAGGGCTTAACCACCTAAAATGGTCCTATCCATTTGAACCTGAGTTTCCCCGAGAAGAGTTATAGGCAGGCGTCAAACAGCCAGACTTGCTGGTTAGGCTCAAAGGTTTTTCTATGAATGAGTCGGTCATGGACAGCTTTCATTTTCTCCTTATACAGTCGACTATTTTCAAAGGCGTCCCGACGAATTTCTTCGAGCTCAGATAATTGGAGCGTCCTCTGCGCACTGGCTAACTGGGAATCCATGTTACATTGCTTGACATCCCAGTAAGCAAAATTTTCCAATTCGACAGGAAGATGGAAAGCTTTGCCAAAGACCAGGCGATACGGCGATATTCCTATCAGGGTCTTGAAAGCGGTCCTGTATGCCCACAGGGCATCATCTAGTCGTGCGGACCAGTCTTTCCTATCAGGTCTCACAGTCTTCTGTAAAATGTTCTTGATTTGTTTATTTGAGACCTCAGTCTGCCTGTTTGTTTGCGGATGATATGGGGTAGTAATGCGATGGTTCACCCCGTATTTTCTAAGTAGGGCACAGAATTGGGAATGGATAAAATGGCTTCCACCATCACTGATCATGGCCTTGGGTATTCCAAACCGGGAAAAGATGTTCTGCTTAACAAAGTCCATGACAGTCCTATGATCACATCGGCGAGTGGCAACGACTTCGATCCATTTGGAAACATAGTCTACTGAGACTAGGATGTACTCGATGCCATTGGATGGTGGAAAGGGGCCCATAAAATCGATACCCCAATCGTCGAAGATTTCAACAATCAAAATGGGCTGGAGGGGCATCATATCTTTCTTGGTCAAGGCCCCAGCGTTTGGCAGCGTGAACAAGTCTTGGCAAAGTTGTGTGCATCCTTAAATAGGGACGACTAGTAAAATTCAGACTGCAGAACCTTTGCAGCTGTTTTCTTTCCAAAGAAGTGGCCACCACAAGCCTGGTCATGATAGAAGGAAACCACACTCTGAACTTCATCTTCGGGGATACACCTCCTGATGATCTGGTCAGCATAGAGGCGAAACAGCATGGGATCATCCCAGAAATAGTTCTTGGCCTCAGCCAAGAACCTGTCCCGTTGCTGTCTGGACTAGCTGTGCGGGGTTTGTCCCATAACTAGGTAGTTGACATAGTCAGCAAACCATGGCAGTCTCTTGTCTTGCACAGCCAGAATGTGTTCATCGGGGAAGGCATCAGATAGAGGTAGGGAGGGTCCAATGTGGTCTGGATGAAGTCTGGACAAGTGGTCAGCCACCACATTCTTCGATTTGGCCTTGTCACGGATTTCCAGGTCAAATTCCTGCAAAAGCAGGATCCATCTGATGAGCCTAGGCTTTGCATCCTTCTTGGCTAACCGGTGCCGGATGGCTGAATGGTCAGTGTAAATTGTCACGTGGGATCCCAACAAGTATGGTCGGAACTTTTCATGTCCAAAGACTACAGTGAGCAACTCTTTCTCTATGACCGTATAATTTCGTTGGGCCTCGTCCGACGTTTTGCTCGCGTAGTAGATCACCACGGGCTTCTTGTCTTGCCTTTGTCCTAGGACAGCTCCTATGACAAAATATGATGCATCACATATAATCTCAAAGTCCTGGGACCAGTCTGGGGGTTGAAGTACAGGTGTAGTGGAGACTAAGTCCCAGAGGCTGTGATAAGCCTGGATGCAATCAGAAGACATGTGGAATATGGCGTCGTTGGCTAGAAGGTCGGTCAAGGGTTTGGAAAGCTTGGAAAAGTCTTTAATGAACCTTCGGTAAAAGCCAACTTGTCCTAGGAATGAGCGAATCTGTCGGACCGAGCTAGGTAGAGGAAGTTTGGAAATCAAATCAACCTTAGCCCGATCTACCTCGATGCCCCTATGCGATACGATGTGACCGAGGACAATTCCTTCTTGAACCATAAAATGTCTCTTTTCCCAACTTAACACCAGATTAACCTCGATACATCATTTCAAGATTTTCTTCAAGTTGCTCAGACAATGGTCGAATGAATTCCCGAATACAGAGAAATCATCCATAAAGACCTCTAAGTATTCACCACCATTTCTGAAAAAATGGCTAGCATGCAATGCTAGAAGGTCGCAGGTGCGTTGCATAACCCAAACGGCATTCGACAGAATGCAAACGTTCCGTATGGGCAAGTGAATGTGGTCTTTTCTTGATCCTCTGGAGTAATTGCGACTTAGTTATATCCTGAATATCCATCCAGGAAGCAAAAATACTTCTGCCCTGCCAATCTTTCAATGATTTGGTCAATGAATGGCAAGGGGAAATGATCCTTCTTAGTGGCTTCATTGAGCTTCCTATAACCAATACACACCCGCCATGCGGTGGTGGCGCGGGTGGGGATGGATTCGCCATGATCATTGGTGACAATGGTGAGCCCAGCTTTCTTGGGAACCACTTGAGTGGGGCTCACCCAGGGGCTATCGGAGATAAGATAGATGATGTCAGCATCAAGCCATTTGATAATTTCTTTCTTAACGACCTCTCGCATGTTTGGGTTTAAACGTCTCTGCATCTGGCGGGAAGGTCGTGCCCCATCTTCTAAGTAAATCTTATGGGTGCAATAGGTGGGGCTAATTCCTCTTAAGTCAGAAATGGTCCAACCAATGGCGGCCCAATGTTCTGAAAGGGTCGCGGTCAACCTAAGTTCCTAATCCTTGGTTAAATGAGAATTAATAATCACAAGGAAGGTCTGGTCAGGTCCCAGGAAGACATACTTGAGATTCTCAGGCAATGGCTTAAGTTCAGGTGCGGGTGGAACCACAGTTGATGGAAAGGGAAAGGGCGGGAGTTGATCAACATCGATCTCCTCAAATGGTGTTGTGTGATGGTACTCAGCCTTATAGAGGTCCATGGGTAGTGATGGTGACAAGCCAGAACAGTCATTACGGGTTTGGTGGTCTGATACAGAACTAAGGGTGAGGCATTCCTCGATCAGAGTTTCCACGGGATCATGTTCCTCAACGAAATCGCAATCAAAAGACTTTGTCTCCTGGAAGATATCCAATTGCATTTTCTTGTCTCCGAAGGCGATTTCCATACATCCTGTGTCACAATCAATGTTTGCCTTAGCCATAGCTAAGAAAGGTCTGCCTAAGATTATGGGTGCATTCTGTAATTTTTCAGGGACTTCCATGTCGAGCACCAAAAAGTCGACCAGGAAATAGAAGTCCTTGACCCATACAATCACGTCCTCGACAACCCCCTTCAGGGTTTTCACTGATCTATCAGCCAGCTAAATGGTGACAAGGGTTGGTGTCAACTCTCCGAAACCAAATTGGTGGTATAGGGTTGTTGGAATCAGATTGATAGAAGCACCTAAGTCCAGGAGCACTCTATCAAATGTCATGTCCCCGATATTGCAGGAAATCAGGGGTGCTCCTGGGTCAGTTCGCATGAGCGGAAGGCGGCTTGATATTACGGAACTTGCTTGTTCAAAGAGCACAACCTTCCTAGGTGCTTGAGGTCTTGGCTTACGTTTGGGTGTACAGGCATCCTTTAAAAACTTGGCGTAAGCCAAGATGTGTTTGACAGCTTCGAGGAGCAGAATATTAATCTGTATTTGCCTAAAGATCTCCAAAAGCTCCTCAGTTTCCACAACATTCTTCTTTTTCTTGATTGTTTCCAAGTTCTCAGGGTAGGGTGTCAGAATGTGGATCGGGTCTATTTCTGGGTCCTTGGTTGGTGCCTCTTCTAAGTCGAGTATTTCAGCGGGTGAAGCCTTGGGGAGAGTCGGCTATTTGAGATCCTGGGTTTTGGTGCTGCTTCTCAAGGTCACCGCATTCGTAGAGGCATTGGGGCCATGGGTTGATCCTTGAGAAGACAAGGATCAAGAAGCACCAAACCCAGGGGGTGTTTGTGGGGCTGGCTGGACCATGTGACCTAGCCCAGGATTGCCTTGGAACCCTTGCGAATTGGAGCCTCTGTTAATTATGTTTCGCGGGTTCGGTTGTGGCTGGGAAGGTAGGGATCCTTGTTGTTTACAGTCCAAGAGTTGGCTTAACTGTCCCTTTACCAAGGCCATTTCCTCCTGATGTTTATAGTTCATGTCAGCCATCATCTTTATTAGGGTGTCCATTTGGTTTTGGGGGGGAGGGGCCACCCTATTCTGATTATATTGGGGTCTAACTGGAGGTCCTTGCTGATAGGGGGCAAGTGTGGCTGCTGGTTTGGCCTGAGCTGGGTTTGGAATTGTGATGGTTTCTGGTTTGTCCAACCAAAGTTGGGGTGGTTACGCCAGCCAGTGTTGTAAGTGTTGGAAAAAAGGTCAGGTTTCGCATAACCTTGGATAGTTTGCACATCTTCAAGGATAGTCGATGTTGATGAAGAGGGAAGGGAGTAATCAAGGGCTGAGGGAGCAAAGGTCCCTCCTTGGAACGTGGTCAGGGGTTGTTCCAGGTTCATTTGGGTTAAGGGCTGGACCAGGTCAACATTATGCACTCCCTTTGCTAGGGAGAAAGTCTGTAAGGGGTTCCTGTCCTGGCTCAGTATCTCATCAATCTTTTTGTCCACCAATTCCACTCGATCCAATTTCTTGGCAATGATGTCCATGTCAACCATTCCAGAATTTCCTTGTACCTCATAAATCCCACCACGAGGTTGGCTGGGCCTGTTGAACTGGGTCATGGAGGCATTGTTGAGCGAATTCTTGCTCATAGACTCAAAGAGCTCAAACGCGCTCTCCTCGTCCTTGTTTAGGAAGTTTCCCCTGCATGAGGCATCGACGAAGTTTCGTAAGTTGCTGTCCAGGCCATGGTAGAAAATCTAGGCCAATTGCCACCTTGGTACTTCGTGGTGTGGGCATTTCCTCAAGAGTTCATTAAATCTTTCCCACGCCTCATGAAACTGTTCCCCACCCTGGAGTGTAAAGGTAGTAATAGCTCTTCTAAGGGCATTGGTTTTTCCTATGGGAAAGAATTTCTTTAAAAATGCATGCCTCAGTTCTTCCCAGGTGGTGATGGGTCTACCTAGGGTTCTAAGCCAGTGAGAAGCCTTGTCTCTTAATGAGAAGGGAAACATCTTGATTAGGACAATGTCAAGGCTAATGTTCCTAGGTTTCACAGTTCGTGCTATGCGATCGAGATCCTCTAGATGCTGGAAGGGGTCCTCATTTTAGCTTCCATGAAAGTAATTCTGGATCAGACTTAAGACATTCGGTTTCAGCTCGAAATCATCTCCCCCTTCGAGGATCCTAAGGTGTGGCTCGACTCTAATAGCGGAGGGATTATAGAAATCGCGAAGGGGCCTCAGCTGATCCTAAAATGGTGGTATATCGAGTGGTGGCTGCCCTTGTACGCCTTGGAAAGGTGGTGGTGGTTGTTCTTGTGGGTTCTATAACCGTTGTATGGCTTGCATGATGGTGTGGATTTGTTGTTGCTGAAGCTGGTGGTTTGCATTAATTTGGGCATGGATGATGGCCATTATGTCTGGTGGGGGTTGATCCTCAGCCCCATCTACCCTAGGTTCAGCTATGTTCCTAACAGAATCACGTCGCCTAGATTCCTGCCCTAAAACACACAACTCGAGATGCAGTGAGCGTCTCCCGTGCATACACTAGAGAAGAACAGGAGGGGATGCGGAGAGCGACAGATGTGAGAAATGTGTTTTAATCAAGCAAACAAGCCTAGTCCTTATGGTGTATTCCTTAGGAGACCTAGAAATCTCACAAAGGGAGATTAAGTCCGTAAGAACTGGACTCCCCTTCCCAAGGCTAATCTGGCCAGGTTGATTACGAGGGGATTGCAGGGAAGGTTCTTCCTTTGCTTGCGCCTCAGGTTCCGTAGACCCCACAACCACGATAGTTTGACACTGTCCCGCAGCCTAGTCACCAGATTCTACTAAGGGAATGAAAGCCAACTGCCCAGCGAGCAAAACCTCACCTTTCAAGACTTAACTCAGTCCTGCCTAAGGCACGTCTACTCAGTTTTAAAGGGCTAGGATAGTGCTTGTGCTAGGGTTATGTGATGACACGTTGATTGGGGTGGTGCCTCTTAATTTTCCACTTTCAAGGTGTGTGCTTCTATCAAAACAAGGTTTTCAAGCAATAATTTTTAAGATGTGGTATCTTTTAGTATTTCATCCTTACCTTAGTGCTTTTTAGGGTTGACGTGTCTTAATGTTTTTAGACAAGTTTCAGTGGACACGTCAAGTTCTGCACACAATTCGGTGAAAGTATATTTCCTTTTATTCTGTAGAGGCTCTAAAACCCTGATATACTCAGCCTAATGATCATGCAGCTTCTATTAGATGAGTCAGTTTTAAGGTTGAGTGGTGCGGCCCAGGTCAACTCACGGTGGCTTCGCAAACACCACTCAAAAAGAGAAAAGAACACTCCAAGAGTTTATTAAGAATGTTAGAGTGTACATTTTTTTTGTGAGGTGATGTGTTAAGGATGTGGGTCAAGTAATCATACACCACATCAATTTTTTCAATTTTTACACTTTTTTTTAGTTTTTCACGCAAGCAAACATTCATAAGTGAAGAATTACTCACTATCGGTCCTTGTTGCGCCTACTCCCTTGTTACCGTCGTGGGATGCGTCGCTTTGCCGTCCAAGCGCCAAATTCCTGCAACCATCAAGTAAAAGGGAAAATAGGGCATTAGACGATGTGAGAATGGATGTGGAATAGAAGTGACAAAACAAATCCGTTGCCTCCCTGGCAACAGCGCCTGTTGAACATTTACGAACCTACGCTAACGAGATTGGTTTTGGAAAACCTGTCGTAGTTCGGAAGCGAAGAATTCGTGTTCAACAAATAAAATTTATACCGAAAATAATTCCGGGTCGAACACAGGGAGGCTACGTTGATCTATTTTCACAATTATATTTTTTTTAGGATTTTCTTTAAGCACGGCGTTATAATTACAATGGGGTTATCAAACTATGAGAGAGAGAGAGAAAGAGAGAGAGAGAGAAAGAGAACATGCCTTCAATATTTAAATAGTTTATAAAAGTTACACTAGAATGCGGAAAATCAATTACACTATAAAGCAGAAAATTCTACACTAGAAAAGCTGTAAATAAGAATGGGAGAGAGAAATTATCCTCCTCGACGATTGCTTGGAGGACGAGCCGGATGGAACGACGCCTGGACAAAGGAGAACGAAGCAGGACGAAGGAGGATGAAGCAGAAGAACGGGAACGAAGCAGCACGCCGTCATCGTCGCGAGATCCACTTCCGAAGGGGAATGAAAATTGGACTTTATCTCGCGAGAAGCATCCCGGGTGTGGGACAAGCTTCTCTTGAGGTTTGGAGGGGTAGAGAGGAGAAAGAAGGGATGAGAATTTCGTATGGAGGGGGTCTCCTTTTATAGTTGCAAGGAGTGGGGGCAAAATGGACATTATAACTTCAAAACAATAAATAAGGGGGCTTTAGTGACGGATCTTTAGTGACGGATAAATCCGTCACTAAAGCCCCTAACGTGGGCGACGTGTGCGGCTCGCGCACGCCTCCTCGCATGCTCGCGCCCTCAACGGCTTCGTACGTCCGCGAAGTCTCAGCTGTCCGATAGCGAGATTGGACGGCTTAAAATCGCGCCTTCACCCGATGCATTACGCCCGCCTGCGCGTGCGATGGCGCGTTACGCGCGGGCGTCCAATCGCGCGTCGACGCTATCGGGCGCCCGCGACCGCACGATCTCCATCCGACGCTCCACGCGCCTCAATTACCCGCGCCTCCAATCCCCTCACCGCGGCTCGAACCCGCGCCCCGCGCTCGTGTAAGCGAGCTCGACCGCTACGCTACGGGGCGCGGATGGTCGAGCACACGTTTTAAGCGTCGGGCGGCCACAGCCATTGGATCTCCATCTGACGACGGAGAGCGATCGGGCGGGGGCCTTCACAAAATGCCAGCGGCCGTTTGGGCGGCTGAGATGGCACCACGTGGCGCCATCTTGGTCGTCCATCTTCTAGAAGTAGATGGTGCCACGGATGTCGGATTGACTCGATTTTTGTGTCGTTGGGCTGCGATCGTCGATCCGAATTCATCCGTGCGGTCGGATTTGTCATCTGAAGTGCGGATTTACACCATCCTGGCCCTTGATCTTCTAGGGTTCCCCGGTCTCTATCTGATGCTACGGATGCCTGATTAGGGAGATCTTGGAGTCGTTGAACTCCAATCGTCGCCCTGATCACACCCATACGGTTGGATCTTTGATCCGAGGCCCCGATAAAATGTTTGCCCTGTCTAAGCACATAAAAGGAGACAATTAACCTCCATTTTATTCAAACTACTCTACATGCGAGATGATGCATGTTATGCAATATTTATATCATGAAATACAATCCTATGCTTAAGAACATGCATAAATAGACATTTTAAGTAGTGTAAATGTGTTTACATCATACCCCCATGCCTATCTTTTGCTAGTCCCTAGCAAAAACTCTATACTATTTATAAAAGAATTAGGTTAGATTATTTGGACCTGAGTTATTTTCAATCATTAAGAAATTGTCTACTTAGGAACTAAACTTTCAAAGACACAACAGTGCCCGGGTATCAGCCAAAATGCAGATCGCCTCAAGCCCTCACCTTATTCAAAGAAAATTTTCTTTTTCTCTTTTTACTCTTTTCTAATTTTTTTTTGGATTTTCAAATTTTAGGGTTCAAGAGTGGCTTTCTACGACCATTCAACTCACCCAAGATTTGATAAGAACCCTAAGTTTTAAGCATCTTATTGTGATTGCGATAGACTCGTTGACCGGCAATTAGAACGGACTTCGGATTTCTACGCCTCTAGGTGACCTCAAAAAGAATTCTGCCTGAAGGTGTATCTTTACAACCGGTAGCTTTCTCCCTACTTTTATTCTTTAACGGGGTCAACACAAGGGTGAATCCAGTGTATATCTCCCCGGTTTATTCTACTTCTCTGCTTCTTCCTAAGTGTTTTAGGAATTTTTAGTGCATTTTCTGAGCTGGGTTCTGGACAACCGGTCGATGAGCTGTTACCACCGACAACTTGCCAGCCATACTCGTGCGGCGAAGTGTGGCTTATTTCTTTTTATTCTTTTCTCCTTTTTGATTTTTTTTTCTTTTTTTAAGTAGGTGGCTTCCCTGGTCTAAGATTTACCTAAAGGCAGCAAAAAGAGAAAGGTCCAGTGACTGGGCTCTGGACAACCTACCTATGGGCTGTTACCCACGATAACTTGCCAGCCATATCACCCTACAAGGTTCATTAGCTACCCAATTTCCGTTAAAATTGCCGAACAACGAGTCAGTGCAAAGAAAGTGTAGATGCTTAAGATTCAAAATTCCCTCACATCAGAGGACGGGTTGATAAGTCGTGTACTTATCACCCAAACTTATTTACTCCTATTAAAATAAAATTCAAGTTGGCGAGAACTCGAAAAACAAATCCACATTTTAGTGGATACACGGGCTGATTAAGTTCAAAGACCTGAAGGGTCTTTGTGTTCAGATCTTAATGTAGTATTTCTTAAGATTGAAAATTTTCTTAAACCCAAATTCTCTTTCCTAATTCTGATTTTTTTTTTATATATACAAAAGAAAATAAAACAAATCTATGGAGCTGACAAATGAATTCAGAGATAAATATCCACCCCTCCATGCCTATCTAATGCAATGTCCTCATTGTATTAAAAAGACATAAAATAGAGTGGAAAAGCGTAGAAAGCACCTGAATTGCGTGAATGTCATGTCTGCTCCGAGATGAAAACGAAAAAGAACTGTATATGTGCTGAGTTTAGTGCCTTCAGCTATGCACACCATACAAAGAAAAGAAATGAAGAATTCACAAGTACAGGTCAGAATTAATATAAACAGAAGAATCCTCTGACCTATCAACAGCGGTCCACAGATGTGGACCAGATTGTGGTGCAGACCCGTCCCCCATAATCGAGAATATCTTAGGTTCTGGATAAAAATTACCCAAAACCTAAAATCAGAATGCAAGCGTGGTCAGGCCTGCGATTTATGAGGATGCAACCCAAGGCCAAAATGTTGGGTTACAGAGAATTAAAGCTCAAAAGGATAATAGTTGAATGTGTGCTTGAGTTGAACATCCTCGAAACAAATGTCGTAAGGGTTCTGATTTAATAGTTTCAACTTAAAAGGAACCCTTCGACTCAATCTACCATTTCCTCCAAAATTAATTTCCCAAATAAACACTTCCCAGCTCCTATCCTCCTCATTCAGTGTATCAAATTCCAAAACCTCTCGTATATTCATCACCCTGTCTGAAATCTCCAAGTCTAAATGATGTGGCAGAATCAAAATTGACTTGGGTCTAATTATCTCAGAATTAGAATCATCAATAAGCTCAACAGGGTGTAATTGATAATCAGGGCATTGAATTGATTCCTCCAGAAAATGCGATTCTGGATCCATATCGTGTGCCCTAATAAGATCAGTCTCCTCAGTTATTGGGCTATCAAATGATCTATCAGATTCCTCAGGCCCAATCGTCTCACAAAAATCGTGATCTGAAAACTCGTGTGAGACTTCGCAACTTGAATCTTCACCATCAAAGAAATCAGGATCCATATCAATGTATGTCCCAAAATCAGTTGTCAGTTTGTGTTCCCAGGAGACATACGTTTTCTCGTAGCCCGGCTCAGGGATCTCAGGTGAAGAAATCAAGTCATCCTTAATTGGTTGCTTTAATTCAATCTGGTCAGCCTCGTAACGAGTGTCCCCCCCAACAGGTGCCTGAGCAGGTTCTGTCATTGGCTTTCCTGAAGAGGGTTCATCCTGGGAATCATCCCAAGATTGAATCAAAGCAACCACGAATCTCATCCTCAATTTCGCTAATTTCCCAAGTAGAAACTCACCCGGGTTTTTATCCTTAACGTCCTGGAGCCAATCCAACAAAGACTTGTTTAAATCATAAACCATTTCAATCAGGGGCTCCAATCTCTCAATGCAAGGTATTGGCTGAACTTCTAAAGATTGAATGATATTCCTCAAGTTAGCCAGAACCTTATCTTAAACCTAGTTAACCTAAACTAAATGAGTTGGTTCAGGGTTGGGCGAGTTTGGGCTCAATGCAAGGGAATTAACGAATCGAGATTCGTTATACCATTCCTGATAATAGGTCATTTCAGATTGTTGAAGAGATGGTGATGACCTAAAGGCAGTGAAATCAGAGGATGGGTAAGGATCGGTGTATCCTTCTTGATTGTAGATCGTATTATGCTGTTCATGAAAGGAAGACGATCTATAATCGATGTAGCTCTGAGAAGGATAAAAATCAGAATCAAAGTGTTCAGAGGTAGACCCTAAACACGGGGGTCCGGAATTGTATCCCCAATCCGAATTATCCCAACTAACTAATGGTCGATTACAATACGAGTTGGGATAATCGTCATGTTGAGGATAATTTACAACAGGAGGGAAAGAGCAGGAATGCGTGAAATATGTGAAAGGATTCATGATACACGGGAGGAAGAAAGGTACCCTGCAATACAAACAATCAAACCTGTCCTTAAATAGGTTAGCCTAAAGACCTACAGACTCTCAAAACCCGTCTTGAGATAAAGGAACGATTTGATCTACTTCCGTCTGTTCAATCCAACCAGTTAGAAGGAGGGACTGGGGAGAAGGTTCTTCCTTCGGCTTGCGCCTCCAGTTCTTAGTGTACCCCTCAGCCGCGATCGTTTGACTTTGCTCCCCTAGCTAGACATTAGATTGAACAGTAGAAACAAATTAATCGAAAATAATCTCGTTCTGAGTTCTGAAGAGCGAGTTCAATCCTTAAGGCCAACGTCTACTCTGTTTTATTTAGGGCTAGGTTTGAATGTGCTTTGGAATGTGATGGGCCCTTTAAATGGGTTGTGCCCTTAATGATTGATTGATTCGTGTGTGAGTGCACAACCAGTGGCTTTCAAGCAAGATTGTTTTTGATGTGGTGAATTTTAAGATTCAAATCTTGCTTAGTAGCTTTTAGGATTCAACTTTAGGTGTTTTCAATCAAGTTTCGTTGGCACACCAAGTTTTACAAGCACAGGTGAAGATGTTTTCCTTTAAAGCTTAAAAAGAATGTGGAGTGCCTGGTAAATCCCTAAGAGTTAAACCTAATTGGCAGCTACTTGATGAGTTGATTTTATTTGAAGTGGTGCGGCCCAGACAACTCAAACAACTGGCCACAAATGCACCACTAAGTTAGGCACACAAAAATGGTTAACCTAGAATGATTTCTACTCTTTTATGTGTTGCTTTATGTGAATCGGTTCCACAGATCAGAACTCGGTTGAGTAGAAACAAATCAATTCGGTTAAGTGCCTTTAAATGTTGGTGTACATTGTGTATTTGTTGAAAATTGCCCCACAAAATTATCTTTTTATTTTTTTTTTTTTTGAAGGTGGAATGAATGCGAGTGAGAATCCAAACAACCAAACTATTCCTAAGATTTATGAAAACACCTAGGTTAATTGGAATTTGCATTCAATGTGGCGAATGAAATCTATGGAGGGGGAAAGAATGGGGGATAACTTACAAAACCTTCCACAGCACTTTACTCCAATCTACCGCTTTTGCTCGCCTCAAAAGAGTACCTGCAATTACAATAAAAAAGGAGAAAAGTGAGGTAAATGATTTGTAAGTTACAAAATGCGAAGAGAAATCAAAGATCGTGCCTCCCCGGCAACGGCGCCAAAATGTTGAACATTTACGAACCTACGCTAACGAGATTGGTTTTCGAAAACTTGTCGTTGTAGTTCGGAAGCGAAGAATTCGTGTTCAACAAATAAAATTTATACCGAAAATAATTCCGGGTCGAACACAAGGAGGCTACGTTGATCTATTTTCACAATTATATTTTTTTTAGGATTTTCTTTAAGCAAGGCGTTATAATTACAATGGGGCTATCAAACTATGAGAGAGAGAGAAAAAGAGAGAGAGAGAAAGAGAACATGCCTTCAATATTTAAATAGTTTATAAAAGTTACACTATAATGCGTAAAATCAATTGCACTATAAAGCAGAAAATTCTACACTAGAAAAGATGTAAATAAGAATGGGAGAGAGAAATTATCCTCCTCGACGATTGCTTGGAGGACGAGCCGGACGGAACGACGCCTGGACGAAGGAGAACGAAGCAGGACGAAGGAGGATGAAGCAGAAGAACGGGAACGAAGCAGCACGCCGTCGTCGTCGCGGGATCCACTTCTGAAGGGGAATGAAAATTGGACTTTATCTCGCGAGAAGCATCCCGGGTGTGGGACAAGCTTCTCTTGAGCTTTGGAGGGGTAGAGAGGAGAAAGAAGGGATGAGAATTTCGTATGGAGGGGGTCTCCTTTTATAGTTACAAGGAGTGGGGGCAAAATGGACATTATAACTTCAAAACAATAAATAAGGGGTCTTTAGTGACGGATAAATCCGTCACTAAAGCCCCTAACATGGGCGACGTGGGCGGCTCACGCACGCCTCCTCGCTTGCTCGCGCCCTCAACGGCTTCGCACGTCCACGAAGTCTCAGCCATCCGATCGCGAGATCGGACGGCTTAAAATCGCGCCTTCACCCGCTGCATTGCGCCCTCCTGCACGTGCGATTGCACGTTACGCGCGGGCGTCCAATCGTGCGTCGACGCTATCGGCCGCCCGCGACCGCACGATCTCCATCCGATGCTCCATGTGCCTCAATTACCCGCGCCTCCAAACCCCTCACCGCGGCTCGAACCCGCGCCCCGCACTCGCGTAAGCGCGCTCGACCGCTGCGCTGCGGGGCGCGGATGGTCGAGCGCACGTTTTAAGTGCCGGGCGGCCACAGCCGTTCGATCTCCATCTGACGGTGGAGAGCGATCGGGCGGGGGCCTTCACAAAATGCCAGCGGCCGTTTGGGCGGCTGAGATGGCACCACGTGGCGCCATCTTGGCCGTCCATCTTCTAAAAGTTGTAGATGGTGCCACGGATGTCGGATTGACTCGATTTTTGTGTCGTTGGGCTGCGATCGTCGATCCGAATTCATCCGTGTGGTCGGATTTGTCATCTGAAGTGCAGATTTATACCATCCTGGCCCTTGACCTTCTAGGGTTCCCCGATCTCTATCTAATACTACGGATGCCTGATTAGGGCGATCTTGGAGTCGTTGAACTCCAATCGTCGCCCTGATTACATCCATACGATTAGATCTTTTGATCCGAGGCCCCGATAAAATGTTTGCCCTGTCCAAGCACATAAAAGGAGACAATTAACCTCCATTTTATTCAAACTACTCTAAATGCGAGATGATGCATGTTATGCAATATTTATATCATGAAATGCAATCCTATGCTTCAGAACATGCATAAATAGACATTTTAAGTAGTGTAAATGTGTTTACATCAGCGCCAAAAACTGACGTGCGCTCGTGCGTGTGTATTAAGAAGTGTTGTTATAGTCGCACTTACAACGCCGGTTTTAAAGTAAGGAAACTGAGGTGAGTCCGAGTGTCGGTCTCAAGGAAACGTGAAAATCGGATTTTTCTTATCACTTGTCACAGAAATTGCGGAGTTTTGCTTGCGAAAGGTGCGGTTGAAAAGCGAGAGAGATAGAGAGAGAGATATTAGGGTTAGAGTCGTTTCTTTGCTTGATCATGCAACTTAAACAGGAAATCAAGTAAACACTGAACGGAAAGTAACTTCATTAATCATGCAGCTTTAGTTCACAGCTTACAACATTAAATACATGCTTAAACAAAAGTAAGGAAAAGCCTAAAAGAAAGGAAAAGAGAGAGAGGGGGGAGAGCGGCGAGGCAGCCACGGTGGTGGAGAAGGCTTCGTCGGAGGCTCGTCGTCTCCGGCGATTACAAGAGGGCCTAAAGCTAGCTAAGAGAGGGTAAAGTAGTTGCAAGAGAAGTGAATGCCTTAAATGAGTAGTTGGAGGGGGTTTAAATAGGGAGAAGGGCTTTCTAAAAGAAGGGGCTTTAGCGTCGTCTGGGACGTCGCTAAAACCCTTCCAAAATCGTCAGTGAAGCCCTCCAGCCCGCCAGTCACACGCCGACGCCGTTCTTCTTCGCGCCTGATCCGTGGCCGCCGAGTAAGAGCCGTCCGATCGAAGATCGGATGGCTGAGATCCTCCCTTGGGTGCGCCTGGATCGCGCCTCAGGCGCGCGTGCGGGCGGGCGTCGTCGCCTGACGTGCGAGCGCACGTAGGCGCTCGCTTTCTGAGGGCGCGCCGCATGGCGCGATCTCGGCCGCCCGCAGCTGATCGGGTGGCCCAATTTTGCCACACGCCTCTCCGTCTTCGATTCTTCACCCCGTGGGCTCGAACCCGCGTCGCCTTCGTGCGGACGTGCACGCTCACCGCTGCACCACGCCCACTACTTTGTCGCAGTGATAGCGAGCGGGCGTGTGGTTCTCGGCCGTCCGATTGAAGATCGACGGCCGAGATTTGACCTCAGCTGAAGGAGGAAGTGGCTTGCGGTGAGCAGGGGGCGACATGGCGCAATGAGGGCCGTTGATCATCAGATCAATGGTCAGAACTTCTTGGGCCCATTGTAGGAGCTCCGAATGTCGGATTTGGCTGATCTTGAGTCCGTTGGACTCCGTTTGTCGTTCTGAATCCATCCGTGCAGTCCGATTGCTCATCTGAGGCCTGCTTTGACAAGTGCTTACATAAATGGCCATTAGTATAGTTTTATAAGTAATCGTGTTATATGATGCATGCAATGCTCCTATTCTACTTATGTTGTGCCTTTTATTCTTAAGATGGATCCTATTTAACAGAATTATCACCCCCATATGCAGAGTTATCAGTATCCACAGGGAGGAATAGATTAATAAGTTCACAAAATATTTTTTCTTTATATTTATTCAATCACGTGCCGTGTTCAAATCTGATGCAAAACAAGGCAAAAAGAAGGAACACATAATAATTTAGAAATGCAGGGATGTGAATGTAATTTTTACGTCAGAAAATTATACATGTGCAAGAGTATGCCATGTACTATTCACTTACATGCATATGAAGATGTCATTCAAAATTAAATTCCATGCACATAGAGATGCATAATAAGGTTTAACAATTATCTAGAAGCATGAGCATTAAGGCATAAATTCACCACAATAAAATAATTATAAATCAAAATTCATTTTGTGGCAATGGCGTTCAATGTAAATACTAATTGAGTATGAAACAAAGGAAACATCCTTTCTCTTCCTTGCACGCACGAGGAGGCTTCGTGGGAGGAGCTACGCGGCGAGAAGGCACGTCTCGACGAGGGCTACGCAATAGTGGTGACGCGACGACTAGAGGCGGCTGGACGATGAAGAGGAGCTCCGGCCTGTCGCTGGCGGATGGCTGCACTGTTGCTGTGCACACGGTCATGCAGGCGCGCGTGGCTGCGCTACACTTGTGCACGGTCGTGCGTGGCTGCACTGCCCTGCTCGCAGGCACGTGGCTGCTGTGGGCGCGCTGCTGCAGGCATGACTTTGGGTACTTGCAGGTGCTAGAGAGGAAGAAGATGATGAAGAGGTGTCGTGTGGTCTGCAGTGAGGGCACGAGTTGGGTGCAAGGGCACTGGAGGCTGGGTGCAATGCCTGCGGGCACTGGTGCTATTGGCGTGCAAGGGCGCTGGAGGGTGCCGGTGAAAGCGCTGGAGGGGGGCGTAAGGGCGCTGGAGGGGGCACGCCTGCACGACGCTTGGGTTGCAAGGGTGATGACGCGTGCTACTACTAGGAGCATTACTTGCCGCGGTGAGGCTTTGGTGCGAGGAGTAGAGGCTGGGCTCGCAAGGGCAGGCTGGGGGTGGCGTTGGTGCACAGTGCACGTAGTCTTCACGGTTCGCCCCCCAATCCCCTCCGCCGCTCACTCTATATCTCCTCTCTTCCGCCTCTCAAGGAATTTTCAAAATTCTTTTCTAAATATGGCCAGCACCGTTTTCATTTGTTGAGGGAGGACGGCCGTAGGTTAGATATTTGTGGGGAGGTGTTGAGGTCGGCCGAAGGATGAGGGAGGCATTGAGGTGGCCGTTTGATGGGGGAAATTTATCCTCCCCTCCTTGTTCTTTTCCAACATCATGCCTACAACAACAAAACATAAAATAATTACATACTAAGTTATAGAATGCGATGAAATAAATAAAAACTCAAGTAATGATGCTTCCACTTATTTAATGACCTAATGTGATTATTAACAAGTATACCATGTTAGAATTGAAGTACTTAGGCATAACAATAGTCCATTAAAATGGACTCATCACCTACCTCCGTCCTTCCTCTCGTCGGTGGCACGGTGACAGCGTGCGACCACCACTGCAGCCACCAGCACCACACCACCATCAGTCGTCCACTTTATCTCACAACACCACAGACACCTTCCCATCACCACCCCCTCCTTCGTTGTCTTCTTCATCCTCTGTTCCCCTATTCACACACAAACAAACCCAACGCATGCAGCGAACAGTCGGAGCGCCACCCAAGCATCCTCGTTGAGCACATAGACCACGAGCGGCACACACACGGCCACAACAGCAACAGGCCATCTCCAGTGCGCAGTCCCCCACGAGAACCCTCATCTTCTTCTCCGACAGAGAGGAACCCAAAGCTACCGCCAGTCAACCTCCTTGCAACCGGCTCCATGGACCTCTAACCTCTGCTCCATCGACGCCGTTGAACTCGCCTCGCCCTCACAAGGCCACCTATGACCACGAATGCCGCCATCGACCACCCGCACAATTATCGACCGAACCCACTGCCGCCGTCTCCCCCTCGTCGCTGTCGAGAGGTCCGATCGCCATCTTCAAAGCCTTCACCACCACCGAGGTCCTCGCTGTTAAGCACACCACCCACGAGCTTCTCGTCAAAGACCATGGCTCCTTTAGCATGCACGAGCACTCACAAGCACCTCCTCTATTTTGATTGATATTAGATATTACATTCAACTGCCATTGTGAATGGTTGATTTTTTTTTATATTAATATTTTATTTTATTGATTTTATGAGCATCTCCCTCTTATTCTACATAATTACGATTCCAACATATCATGTTACTGATTAGTTAGTCCAAAAGGATTCTTAACTTGATTTTTTAGGGAAATAAAGAGGGAACATTGGATTTTGATAGTAACAAGTTTTAATAGGCCATTACCTCTATGTGGACACGACCCACTTGTCTCAAGTAGTTATATTTAATTATTTTTGAAAGTGATTTTCCACCACTTTGATATTACTTCGATATGTCATTTTATGTGCAAAAAGAAAACGAAAGCGAAGATCATTTCTTCAAATGGCATCATTGCCGAAGAGGCAACTAGCTTAGTAAACTCATACGTATTTCCTATGATTTCTAATTGAGATTATACATCAATTGACCTATCATTTTCTTTGTGCGAGGTGCATCGAAGGAGAAGGCGCACGCAGCAGACATTCATCTTGGTGGACCTTGACACCACCTTAGGGATAATCGCGGGAGCCTTTGGGCCTTAACCCCACACAATTCGAGACACATAGAGGACCATCTAGGAGGATTCTTCCTCTTAGACTTCTAATTTAGAATTCTAGAATAGACTCTTTAGGATTTAGTTGAGTTATTTGTTTTCTCATCCTTGTACTCTGGGGCCAGTTTTTAGGGGAGTGTCCCTAATTCTTTAGATTCTAGGTTTATTTTTAGTTAGTTAGTTCTTTTGATTGCACATTTATTTATTAAAAAAAACTCTGAACTACCTGTTAGAAGCTGCATATCTTTAGAACGATCATCTAGGATTGCTTAAGCAGTATCTAGATTTTCTTAGGGCATTATGTGCATTTCTGCATCGAAGAGTACTGGAGCAAGGTACGTACTTCCTATCTTTTTGCATTAGTTATCTACACACGTATTGCATTTGGATATAATTAAAGATGACCACTTAAGCTGACTTGAAAAGATTAATCAAGTGATCACATTGCTTCTCGGAAAGAAAGTAAAATATACAGGAAGTGTTTGAATAACTTAATTACGATTTCAAAAGAAAAATCACTTTTCACGGTGTGATGCACACTTCCTACACTAAGCACACACTATAGGCACTGTACTAGGACTTGGATCCTTAAGGATATAGGCATCGATCTCTTTATCGGTGAAAAGCCTCCTATCTCGCTTTGAAACAGTGGTATTAACATTTACCTGAGGGATTTGATACTCTAAGGAGGGGGACAACCCTTAAAGGAATTCAAGGGTAGTTAAGAGGCACTGCTAACGCATCGCCTCAAAGGAAGGGTTCACCCTACTTACATCCCTTGGGTTCATCATTGGAGTACTAGTGTCAGACCCGGATACGTTCTTAATATAATGATTTTATCGTTGAAGTGTGTATAGTGGTTAACCTAAATCGGACCTAACCATCTCTTTACAAAATTTTTAACCTGGCCTACTTGATTTTTATCTTGTAACTTTTAGGCCCAAGGTCGAACTCAGGAAAGTGGGGTTACAAGTTGAGTTTCTACGCCTTTCCTACAACGAGTCTCTTCCGTTCGTTTATTGTGTTTTTGGTGTTTTTCTTATTTAGATTTTTTTTCTGGTAATCTTTGTCCTTGAGGCACACCCTCAAAATTAGGTTCTTGGCTTTGGGCCAAAATAGGGTTCCAAAAGGGGTCTTGCTATTCGCAAGACAGGGTACCTGCAAGTCAAGGATTATGTTTTCTTTTTTATATATTTTTTATCTTTTTACTAACAGGTAAGTGAAACAGAAATAAAGTAAATATAGTATATATATATATGTATATATTATATATGTATAAAGGGGTGGGGGTGGAGGCGGAGATGGAGTGCAGCATGGTGTCGAGTCGGTCGTCGTCTAGAAAGATACAACCGACAGGACGAGGTGCCGCGTGTAAGGTGTAGGATGGATGGTGGAAAATGAATGCGAACACGCTTTTTGTATCCGTATATCGGGAAATATCAGCAACTGGTGCAGATATTCCTGCGATATAGCGTATGGTAAATAATGTGAAAATATATATATATGTATATATGTAAATATGTCTATATGTATATATGGTTATCTACAAGTATATATATGTATATATATATGTGTATATATATATATGTATATATGTATGTAGCTATATATGTATATATGTATATGTATATATATATAGGTATGTAAATATATATATATATATATAACTATATAATTGTAAATATATATGTATGTATATGTATATAGTAAAATATGTATATATAGATATATGTAGCTAGATATATATATATATGTATATATAGATGTATATATAAGTAGCTGTGTGTGTGTGTGTATATATATATATATATACACACTTAGTTATATAGGTAATAATATATATGGATATACGTATATTTATATATATATATGTAAGTATATACGTGTGTGTGTGTATATATATATATAAGTATATAGATCTATATATGTATGTATATAGTACTATATAGATGTATATATATGTGTATATATATATGTGTGTGTGTGTATGTATATAGACTAATACATATTTATATAAGTACTAATATATGTATAAATATATATATATGTATGTATGTATGTATGTATACTAATACATAAGTATATAGGTACTACTATATGCATAAATATGTATATATGTATATATATATATATATGTATATAAATATATGTATATATATATCAATATATACAAGTATACGTATATATATATATATATATATGTTTATAATAGTGTACAAGTGTGTGTGGGTGTGTGGAAGTGCTAGTGTAGGTGTGTGTGAGCGTCGGTGTAAAGAGAGAGAGAGAGCGGGAGAGAGAAGGCAGGAGAGATGGCAACCGCGTGCTTCTGGAGTGAGGGCCGAAGGTTTTAAGGCATCTACAGCCAGCGGGCGTCGTCTGATGGTTCTCAAGCGCACGCGCAGGCACGTATGCACGCAGGGACATGCGCGCTGGAGGGCGAAGGGCGCGGAGAGGAGACACAGTGCACCGTGCTATGCGAAGGCTGGCGCAGGTGCTCGCAGGCGCGGACGAAGGGAGCGGGCGAAGGAAGGCGCGCATGGGCGAGTGTGGGTGAGGGGAGTGGGCAAAGCAAACATGCGGGCTAGTGCAGGCGACACGGGCAGAGACGCGCAGGCGGGTGTGTGCATGAGCAAACGGTGGCAGCAGCACGCCAGGCGACCGGTAAAGTAAAGCTTTCCAGTCACCCCACTGTAGCCATAGTGTCGCGCAGACTCGCATGAACAGTGGCTACAATGGACGTTCGCGCCGCACAACCGGGAGCTAAAGGTGGTGTGAGTGCGACCGACTCGCAGCTGGCGCGTGCGGGCTGGCACGCGAGGAAGGAGGTCTACGTCGGCTGGTTGCGAGCGTGGAGAGCTCGCGACAGAGCGCACGGAGAGGGAGGCGAGGGTGTCTACAGCTTGCACGGAAGCTTGCAGGTGCTGGTAGGGGTGCGGGAAAGCGCTTGGCCGGCCGCTGCAGAGGCGCGCAGAGGCCGGTTGCGGGCGGAAGCGAGTGTACGACAGAGCGGAGAAAGTGGGAGGCGGAGAGGGCCTGCAGGTGTGCGCGGAGGGCTGGGGAGCCTGTAGGCAGCGCGGAAGGGGCTGCTGCTGCTGCTGCTTCCTTGCCGCTGCTGCTTCAAGCTTCAGACCTTGAAGCTTGCGGCCATGGCTGAAGGTGCTGGAGCGGAAAAAATCAGAGAAGAGCCACCATGCCCACAGGCTCTTTGAAGAGCTGGGTAGTGGTGGTCTCACTATGGTGGGTGTTCACCACAGTGAGGGCTCCTGTCCGCCGGGTGTCTCCGAGGAGGAGGGCCGACGTGTGGAGGGGAATGGAGGAGAGGGCGATGGCCTGGAGAAGAAGCTGCAGGTGGGTTGTTTCTTGGCTGGGACCAGGCTTGTTTTTTGAAGGTAGAAGCCGTGGTCTTTTATAAAGGAAGAAGGCATGGCTGGGAATGGCTGCATGCGGCCACAAGGAGAGGTTGGAATGGCTTGGCAGGGAGAGGCAGCCGCAGGGAAGGGCAGCTGCAGGGAATGGCGCGCGAGGAATAAATTGCTCCATGCAGCCGCGGGGAGAAAGATTTAAAAATCAAATGGAAATAAAAATAGAGATGGGAATTTTGCAAAGATGCACTTGAGGAAAAATGTAAAATGAAAGGCCACTTATTTCATTCTCCTCCCTTCTCAATTAAATGCATGCATGCATGTACTTTTACAATGCAACTATGGAGACCTAATATGCATTGGTAATGCTAGGAAATAGCACAAGATGAAACAATTGCAGGCGTACTTTTGCAGTGCAATCATACCCCCATGCCTATCTTTTGCTAGACCCTAGCAAAACATTTTTTTTTTGTAGTATTTAGAAATGATCTTAAGTTGGAGATTTTCTTTCGAGGCAACATAGGTGTGTTTATTGTTGGATATTGCGAGAACCAATTGTAGAGAAGACTACCAGTACTTTAAGTCTCACGTGACAAAGATCATCTCTCGACTAACCGGGACTCTTGATATTTAAACCTTAAGTACGATTTCCAGGACCCAGGAGGTTTTTGCCATACTCGAGAGCTCAAGAGATTATGGCTTGTGCTTAGTAACGGATCAAGACTGACCAGATGAACATTAAGACTCAAGCCCATGGTTTCACGAATCTTTAAGTACAGGTTGGTCCCAGTTTCAACTTGTGTTTTCAGATTGACCCTTAAGAAGATGACGGAAAACTTAACTCCCATTTTCTGACATTTGTGGCTCACAGGAAAATAAGGTATTTGTAACCTGCCCTGAAGAACTTCTTGCAGAGCGAAGACTTTATAGATATTGGTGAGATATACTGACTTATTTGCATTTTTTTTTTTTTGAAACACGTGTCAGTATATCTCTTACAACATTTTTTGAAGGAGCACACTTTTCTTTTTGGTGGGAGAGTTTCTTTTTTGTGGAAAGAGTTTCTCCTAAACACAAGACTAAAACCTGTGATAAAAAGTCTACCCGCACTCACAAGTAAGGACTCCACCTTCCCTAATGAACACTAGGGTTGGATCTTATGTTCACCTGGTCTTTCCTGATATGTGTAGTGTGAACCAAATTTACTTAAGCTCTCAAGTAAAAGCAAACCAACGGATCCTGTATTGGTGTCTAAGGTACAAGAATACATCCTTAGTTAGGAGAGATTCTGATCTATTTTGTCAATGCTCAAGTGAATTAAGCCGAGCCTGAGCGAATCAAGCTTCTATGGCCTGGAAAGTCTTCAAAACAGAGGTTGAATATCCATAAACACTTATTGTATTTTTGTTTCAGCTTTCAGATCATTACTAAACACCATTTTATTTATATATATTTTTTCTTTTTCTTTTTCTTTTTCTTGCATATTTATAAATAGGAGGAAACTGCATGATACCATAAAATACCCAGATCCTATGGATGCCTATCCACCCCCCATGCCAAACAATGCTATGTCCTCATATCCATGCAAGGAAGGGTAAAGAAAGGACGAAAGATCGGGTAACGAGAGCTGGAGCGCAAGGTATACAGCAGGGTGGTAGGGTGGGTGGATGGTAGGTGATGAAAGATCTGGCATTTTCTGGGATGAGAGTGTCCCAAGCGGATCGGAGAACAAGTCGGGAAGAAGAAGTTGGCCTTCAGATTGGCCAAGAAGAGGGGTTCTTTGGATAGATGGATCCAAAAAAGAATAGCCCCAGTGAGTAGGATATGGGCTCAAGGTCCCAGTGTGGAGTTGCAAATCTGCCTGATTTGGCGGAAAAGAAAAGACAGTCCGATCTTCAAGAGTATGGACCGGCGGTGAGCAACCTGGATATGACTCAGACCACGAGGTATGAGAAGCGAAGAAAACCTCGTCAGAAGTTTGGCCAGGAGAAGGTACGAGACAAGGGAGGGATGGGGGAACGTCACAATATGTGTTGGTCAGGCAGTCGACAGTGTTTATAGGCAATCCACAGCAGTCAGAATAGGTCCCAATAGGTCCGATACACGCGCTGATGGCCATGTCCTCGTCAGACGTGTCATCCTCGATGCAATCACAATCAAAGTTCTTGGCTGCCTTGAAGAGCTTGAGCTTTTCAGATCCAACGGCAATCTCAATACAGTCCGACTCACAGTCGATAAGGGCACGAGCTGTGGCCAAGAAAGGTCGACCGAGAATGATCGAATAATTAGAAAGTGAAGTAGGAACTTCCATATCTAAAACAAGAAAGTCAACAGAAAAATAGAGACTGTTGATCCTAACCACCACGTCCCCCACCACACCCTTTGGGATTTTGACAGAACGATCTGCCAACTGTAACGTGACAGGGGTGGGTTTCAGATTTCCCAAGGAAAATTTTTCGAGCATGATGGTCGGTATGAGATTTATGGAAGATCCTAGATCAAGTAGGGCATGGTTAAAATTGCAACCTTGGATGCTAGAGGAAATAAGCGGTGTGCCCAGATCTTTCTGCTTCGGTGGTAGGTTTGACAGTATAGCACAACTCGCATAAGGCGAGAGAACCACCGGATTCTTAGTTTTCTTTGACTGTCGCCTGGGTGTTGTGTAGTCTTTAAAAAATCGGGCGACAGTAGGTATGTGGTCGATAGCCTCGAGCAGGGGTACCTTGATTTCTACATCCCTGAACAAATTACGCAGGTTATCAAAGGCCTGCGTATCTTTCTTTTTGTCTTTTGGCTCCCTCAGTAGAGCCTCAGGGAATGGGACTGATTCTGGCAACAATTTGAGTGTATCGTCCTCTCGTGAATGCGGTGCGCATCCCAAATGAGAGGGCGATGATGAAGAAGACGGGCCAGGATCAGGTCGAGGTGGATCGACGGTCTGCTTACCACTCCTCGTAATGATAGCATTGGATGATGCAGGTGTAGTGGGATCATACGGCGGAGAAGGGTTCGCAATAGGGACATAAGAGTGCAGTGCTGCAGCGGGATTAGCCTGAAATCCCGGTGGAATGCTCAAAGCTTGCAGAATTTGATTAAGCTACCCCTGAGAAGGTCGTACCTGTTGTTGACTACGGGGTATGAAATTTCACGGGTTTGGAGCAGGTTGGGCGGGAAGAGTGCCCTGAGATCGAGTCGCCATGCGTAGTTGACTGATCTCAGCATTCTGTTGCACCAAATGGTGCTGAAGAGAGGTCATGTTCTCTTCATGGCGCTTTGACATTTCCGTCATCATTCGCATCAATTTGTCAAGAGGACTTGATGCGTGTTCTATTTGTGGTATGCAAGGGCCTGATGGTTGATCCGCCACAGGATTAGACTGGGCCCTTGGGATGACGGGTGTGGACGGTCGCATTGGTCCACCCGTGGGGTTTTGGCACTGCGGGTTGTTGGACCATGCGAAGTTCGGATGATTGCGCCGCCCTGGGTTATACATGGAAAAGAACGGGTTGTTCCCCAGGGCGCAAGCATCTTCCATGCCAGAAGACACGTCCACATGTAAATATGCATCCAAGCACACGGAGGCTTGGTCCTCCATGTCAAAATACTGGCTCGCAGAAGCCAGTTCCACATGACTTACCGAGTCGCTCGGCGTGACACTCGGTAAGGAAGGTCTTACAGGGTTTCTCGGGATAAGCCTGGTGTTGGAAGAATTTGGATTGTGACGAAGTGGTGAAGAGGTGGTGTTTGCCATAGATTGGGCGAGGTTGGCCAAAAGCTCATCCAGCTTCTTTTGCACGATGAAGACTTCATCCAATTTTTGTGCGATAAGGCTTAGATCAGTGGATGAATGGGAGGGTCCTGTGTCAAACTCGTGGACATTTCTGGGCTGGCTGGTACGATTAAAGGCGACAATGGAAGCATTGTTCATCGAGTTTTCACTCATATTTTCAAACAGTTCAAATGCTCCATTCTCGTCTTTATTCATAAAGTTCCCTCAGTAGGAAGCGTCTGCAATCTACTTCAAAGTCTCATTTAGCCCATAGTAGAAAATCTGGGCTATATGCCACTTAGGCAGACCGTGGTGCGGACACTTCCTGAGGAGGTTGTTATACCTCTCCCATGCCTCATGAAATTATTCGCCGTTTTGTTGCGTAAATGAAGTGATAGCACGGCGAAGAGCATTGGTTCGCCCGATTGGGAAGAACTTCTTGAGAAGCGGTGTTCGCATCTCTTCCCAAGAGTGGATGGTTCTCCCAAGGGTGCGTAACCAGTGCGATGCTTTATCCTGCAATGAAAATGGAAACATGTTCATGAGGACTATAGGTAACCCGATATTTCTAGGTTTAACAGTTTCAGCCAATCGGGTTAAGTCTTCCAAGTGGAGAAAAGGATCTTCAATTGCAAGACCATGAAAGTGGAAATTTATTAGGCCAATTATGTTCGGTTTCAGTTCAAAGTCATTGCCGCCCATGCGGACCCGAATTGTCCTATGGTCTCTGTAGCAACGGGATTCTGATAAGAGCTAAGAGACCTAGGCTCCTCCCGTTTGGAAGGGTTCTGCATTTCCTCCAATATTTCCCGAATGGCTTCCATTTGCTCATTATACATCTCCATTTGGGCTTGGAGGCAGGTTATGGGATCTACGGCTCCACCACCTGGTGAGTTCTGAGGGCGGTTTCCTCCCTCGGGATTTGGGGGTGGGCGTGCAGCCATGTTTGTGGAGGAGGATGATTCGGCTTCTTTTCTAGATTTATTAGGCAGTTCAATCAGTTCAGGGTTTTGTGACCTCCTCCCAAACATGCACTACCGCAGGAAGAATTGGGGGGATGAGAAGGGAGAAGAGATGAGAGAAATGATACCGCAAAGGTACACTTGATGACAAATCAATTCAATCAAATTCCTAACCTCTACAGTGTGCCCTTAGACCTAAAGATCTAATTTACCTACTATCACGAACTACGAAATCGAATGCGAGCACTGCAGAACCACCGAGCCAGATTGAAAGGCCGTTTGCCCCAGTCTTAGACACCCGATAGCACGCTGGAACTCTCACCAGCACGTAGACGCTACACGTAGGTAGTTAGACCTCCAATCCTTAGGAAGGGTCAAGTTACTACCATTTTTAGTTAGAGGCTTAGGGTCAAGTGCTTTTGGAATGTGAAGGACGTTGTTTACGAGTAATGCCCAAGTGATTGATTTTCAGAGTGTGTAAAACAAGCATGCAACAGGGAAATCTCCTCGAATTGAAGTTCTTAATTGGTGAATGGTTTATAGAGTTCAACCTTAAGTAGTATGGATTTTAGGATTTCGCTGAATTATCAATTCAACCAATCTCCGGGTTTTTGTGAGAATACAAGTTTTCTTTCTAAGCCCAATAAACCCTTCTTCAATATCAGTTAGTTAATGCATGCTAAAATGCAATGGACTACCCTAAATGGAGATTTCTATGTCTGGATGCACGAATCAGTTTTATATTAGTGTGAAAGGGAGCCAAGCACTTCAATTCAAGTGCTCCCAATCACCAAGAAAAATGTCCACACACAAGGCTCAACCAAAAGAAAATCAAATTGTTGGGGGTTGAGGTATTTGGGATTGAATCTTAGGCAAGTTGAAAAGTCGTGGTGTGGTTGGAATTAACTCAATTCCAAGTCTCCCCACCAAAAAGGTGATCTCGAATTGTACATACGTGAGGAAAAAGAGGGGTGCAATCAATCTTTTTGTATTTGCCTCAAAGAATACTTCACACGGCAAAAAATTCAAGAATCAAGATTCTCGGATTTTCGCTATGCGAAGTAGGGCGGGAAATCCTAGGGCGGTGGGAGTGAAGACAATCAATCAAACAAGTAAATTTTAATCCACTTGCCCTAAGAGATCCCAAGAAGTTTTTCTAATTTTTTTTAGTTTTTAGTTTTTTTTTTTATTAAGGTTACAAGTTAACCTAGGTTGCTAAGAAAAGAAAACCTACTTGTTCGGCAACGTGTGCGAAGCTCCAATGCGGTGTCGGCATCTTCACGCTCTCGTACTCGCCTTAGATCTGCTTACGTCTTTGATTTCGTTTTCCTGCCTTCTCCTTGCTCCAGGTTTACCTGCACACCAAAAACAGAGATACCTGTGAAGCGAGAAGAGAAAAATTGAAAGGAATTGAATAGAAACTTACTTGAAGGCGTACTTCCCCGGCAACGACGCCAGAAAATAGTATGGTGTCGGACCCGGATAAGTTGTTAATATGATGATTTTATCGTTGAAGTGTGTATAGTGGTTAACCTAAATCGGACCTAACCATCTCTTTACAAAATTTTTAACCTGGCCTACTTGATTTTTATCTTGTCACTTTTAGGCCTAGGGTCGAACTCAGGGAAGTGGGGTTACAAGTCGAGTTTCTACGCCTTTCCTTTAACGAGTCTCTTCCTTTCGTTTATTGTGTTTTTGGTATTTTTCTTATTTAGATTTTTTTCTGGCAATCTTTGTCCTTGAGGCACACCCTCAAAATTGGGTTCTTGGCTTTGGGCCAAAACAGGGTTCCAAAACGGGTCTTGCTATTCGCAAGACGGGGTACCTGCAAGTAAAGGATTATCTTTTCTTTTTTATATATCTTTTTTATCTTTTTACTAACAGGTAAGCGAAACAGAAATAAAGTAAATATAGTGCGTATATATATATGTATATATTATATATGTATAAAGGGGTGGGGGTGGAGGCAGAGATGGAGTGTAGCACGGTGTCAAGTCGATCATCGTCTAAAAAGACGCAACCGACAAGACGAGGTGCCGCGTGTAAGGTGTAGGATGGATGGTGGAAGATGAATGCGAACACGCTTTTTGTATGCGTATATCGGGGAATATTAGCAACTAGTGCAGATATTCCCACGATACAGCGTATAGTAAATAATGTGAAAATATATACATATATGTATATATGTAAATATGTCTATATGTATATATGGTTATCTATAGGTATATATATGTATATATATATATGTGTATATATATATGTATATATGTATGTAGCTATATATGTATATATATATAGGTATGTAAATATATGTATATAAGTATAGATATATATATATATATAAGTATGTATATATAACTATATGAATGCAAATATATATGTATGTATATGTATATAGTAATATATGTATATATAGATATATGTAGCTAGATATATATATATATATATGTATATAGAGATGTATATATAAGTAGGCGTGTATATATATATATATATATATATATACTTAGTTATATAGGTAATAATATATATAGATATATGTATATTTATATATATGTATGTATATATGTAAGTATATACGTGTGTGTATATATATATATATATATATAAGTATATAGATATATATATGTATATGTATGTATATAGTACTATATAGATGCATATATATGTATATATATATATATATGTATATATGTGTGTATATATATATATGTGTGTGTGTGTGTGTGTATGTATATAGACTAATACATATTTACATAAGTACTAATATATGTATGGATATATGTATAAATATATATATATATATGTATATAGATATATGTATATATATGTATATGTATATGTATATATATAAGTATATAGATATATATATATATATGTATATATATATCAATATATATAAGTATACGTATATATATATATGTTTATAATAGTGTATAAGTGTGTGTGGGTATGTGGAAGTGTTAGTGTAGGTGTGTGTGAGCGTCGGTGTAAACAGAGAGAGAGAGAGCGGGAGAGAGAAGGCAGGAGAGATGGCAGCCGCGCACTTTTGGAGGGTCGAAGGTTTTAAGGCATCTGCAGCCAGCGGGCGTCGTCTGATGGTTCTCAAGCGCACGCGCCGGCGCGTATGCGCGCGGGGACGTGTGCGCTGGAGGGCGAAGGGCGTAGAGAGGAGACGCAGCACACCATGCTGTGCGAAGGCTGGAGTGGGCGCTCGCAGGCGCGGGTGAAGGGAGCGAGCGAAGGTAGGCGCGCGTGGGCGAGCGCAGGCGAGGGGAGAGGGCGAAGCAAACGAGCGGGCTGGTGCGGGCGACGCGGGCGGAGACGCGCAGGCGAGTGCGCGCACGGGCGAACGGCAGTAGCGGCGCGTTGGGTGATCGGTAAAGTGAGAAGCTTTCCGGTCACCCCACTATAGCCACAGTGTCACGCAGACTCGCGTGAACAGTGGCTACAGTGGTCGTCCACGCCGCGCAACCGGGAGCTGAAGGTGGCGTGAGTGCGACCGGCTCGCGACTGGGGCGCAAGGAAGGAGGTTTGCGCCGACTGGTTGCGAGTGCGGAGAGGGAGGCGAGGGCGTTTGCAGCTTGCGCGGAAGCTTGCAGGTGCTCGCAGGGGTGCGGGGAAGCGCTTGGCCAGCCGCTGCAGAGGCGCGCAGAGGCTGGTTGCAGGCGGAAGCGAGTGTGCAACAGAGCAGAGAAAGTGGGAGGCGGAGAGGGCCTGCAGGCGCATGCGGAGGGCTGGGGCACCTGCAGGCGCGCGCGAAAGGGGCTGCTGCTGCTGTTGCTTCCTTGCCGCTACTACTTCAAGCTTCAGACCTTGAAGCTTGCGACCATGAATGAAGGTGCTGGAGCGGAAAAGATGAGAGAAGAGCCACCACGCCCACCGGCTCTTTGAAGAGCTGGGCGGTGGTGGTCTCACTGTGGTGGGTGTTCACCACAGTGAGGGCTCCTGTCTGCCGGGTGTCTCCGAGGAGGAGGGCCGGCGTGTAGAGGGGAATGGAGGAGAGGACGGTGGCCTGGAGAAGAAGCTGCAGGTGGGTTGTTTCTTGGCTGGGACCAGGCTTTTTTTTTAAGGTAGAAGCCGTGGTCTTTTATAAAGGAAGAAGGCATGGCTGGGAATGGCTGCATGCGGCTGCAGGGAGAGGTTGGAATGGCTTGGCAAGGAGAGGCAGCTGCAGGGAAGGGCAGCTGCAGCGAATGGCGTGCGAGGAAGAAATTGCTCCATGCAGTCGTGGGGAGAAAGATTTAAAAATCAAATGGAAATAAAAATAGAGATGGGAATTTTGCAAAGATGCACTTGAGGAAAAATGTAAAATGCAAGGCCACTTATTTCATTCTCCTCCCTTCTCAATTAAATGCATGCATGCATGTATTTTTACAATGCAACTATGGAGACCTAATATGCATTGGTAATGCTAGGAAATAGCACAAGATGGCACAATTGCAGGCGTATTTTTGCGGTGCAATCAAGTACCTTTTTACCTGAGCATCTAAGAATATCATTAGGGCAAAGTGTACATCTCCAAGGCACTCGAAGGTTTATTTAAGGTGCGTAATTGATTGACAGCTTGATTGGTCACCCAAAAGAATTAAAAGTAACCTCAACCTCCTTAATAGCCATTGACGAAGAATTTCAAGTGCCTCACTTCTCTTATACCACTTACGTGGGAACGGAGATATACTGTCTTGACTCTATTTGGGCAAGCTAGGAAGGTTGGAAGAGGGCCTAAAGTACTTTAAATCAACAAGACCTCTTACCTTGTATTTGCTTGGTGTATGCTTGGTAGGTGCTCTTTTAGAAATAGTCTTCTTTTCAACCCTGAACCTGAGATGATTATTAGGAAAGCCAACCAAGAAAGAAGAACAATGGCTGAAGAATGATCGGAAGAAGAGATTAAGGTTGGTGAAAATCAAGGAACCTTGAGAGACTATTTCCTCCCTACAACCCACCAAGTCCTACCTATCCGAAGACCTGGAGTGGATAATCCATATGAAATCAAGAGTAGCATCATATCTTTGCTCCCCTCTTTCTATGGAATTGTTGGGGAGGATCCCTACAGGCATCTTGAGGAATTCACCAAGGTTTATTCCACGGTGAAGCTCTAGGGCTTTACTGATGAAGCCCTGATGTGGACTCTATTTCCATTCTCCCTTAAGGATAAAGCCAAGCACTGGTATCATACCCTCGAAACAAGGGTAAATGATTGGGTCATCCTTAAGGGAGAAATCTTGAAAAAGTATTTTCCTATGAGTAAGACCAACCATTATAGAAGAGAGATTATGGGTTTTACTCAACAAGGGGAGCAATTTCACGAGACTTGGGAGCGCTTTAATGACCTTAGGTTATATCCCCACCATCAGGTGCCAAGATGGCAGTTGGTCGAAAGGTTCTATAACGGATTATCTAAAAGGCACAGGCAAACCAACGATGCAACCTGTGCAGGAACCTCCATGACCAAAACTAAGGATGAAGCTTGGGCATTATTTGAAACATTAAGTGACAATTCCATACATATGTCCTCTGCCTATCAAGAAAGAAAACCATCAATGTTGCAGAGGAAGATAGAGGCCCATGAAGCCAGGGCTACTCAGGATTTAGCTTATCAGATTCAATTGTTGAACAAAAATTTTGATAGGCTTTTAGCAAACCCCGGCATGAACCCGCAAGCAACCTCCATCTTTCAGGCTTCATGTGAATGCTCCATTTTCCAAAGCACAACGCATGCCACTACCAAGTGCCACCAAGCAAATAAATTCCCTGAGTTGATTCAAGCCGACCTGAACGTGGCCTAAGGTTTCTGCCCACCTCCTCGCAATAACCCTTATTCCAATACCTATAATCTGGGGTGGCGGAACCATCCAAACTTGTCACAGAAGCAAGGAGATGCTTCTAACTCAGGGGATACAAGACCCCTAACTCCCCAACCTATATACCAGCCATCCTATGCAAACCCTCTTCAGAATAAGCCTTTTGAGAAGGATCAACTTAAAGCCATGATGAAAGTGATGCAAGAGCATCAGAATATGGTCATCCAATCTCAGAATAAGATGATTACTGATACGCAATCCCAAATTGGTCATCTTACGAAGGTAGTTAGGCAGCGAGATCTGGGGAAGTTTCCTAGCTCTTCTAAGGAGAACATAAAGGGCAAGGGGGTCATATTCAATGAGCATGCCCAAGCTGTGACCGTACTGACGAGTGGAGAGAAAATCGATAAGCCTAATGCACTCCTACGGTCACCTTGCGAGCGTGCCCAGCACACAGCCGCGCAGGCTGCAACAGCGGCGCCACCCTCTCCAAGCGCAGCCTCCTCCTCCAACAAGTCGGTGGCAATTCACCTCCATCCGACCGTCGCTGGCCACCTCCGGCCGCCGCGTCACCACCGTTGCATAGCCCTCATCGAGGCACACCACCCCATCGACTCTCGCAGCCAACCGTGCACGGCCGTCCACGCGAGGAAGAGGAAGGAGAAATCTTCTGTTTTCTTCTCAATTAATATTTACATTCAATGCCATTTTCAATTATATATTAATATTTTATTCAGGCCACATTGCATTGATGCACTCATACTTTCCTGAAATTACGTCACTTGTGTTATGTGCATGATTTAACTTTGAATTTCAAATTAGATTTACATGCAAGTTAAATTTACATGATATGCCATTACACATGCATCATACACATATTTTTGGAGCTTAATTCATGATGTGAAAACTACATAAATACCTCTGAACTTTTAAGGAAATTGCAAGCTTCATTTAAAATAGCGAATTCCTCGCATTAAAGTCACAGTAGCGTCTGCAAACAGTATATTCCTCAACTTGTGAATTTATTGGTTCATTCCTCCCTGTCGATACGACATCTTTACTGTGGTTAAAATTGATATTTAGTTTTGATTGAGAGATTTTCCACCACATAAAACACAACGGCATATTATTCTATTGCTATCACAAATAAGCGAAACTCTCTCCGTCAAAAGGCGCCATTGCCGGGGAGGCAACAGACGCAATAGGTTCACATTATTACTTTTAAATATTCTGAATTGCACAGTTATCTGATCATATTTTTTATTGTGTGAGGAATCTGACGAGGCAACAGGTGCAGCAGAGCGACGACATTGACCTTGAACAACGCACATGGTGGAGACAATCTTTTTGGAGGACTTAACACCACCTAGAGGCCAGTAACAGGAACACGTGGGCCTTGATCCCACGCGCTTAGGCTTACGGAGAAGTTTATTTTTTATTTATTCAGTAGATCTTAGTTAGATTTAGTTTAGATAGACATTAGAATTTAATTTTTATCTTTTTAGACCCTTGTCGGGTATTTTTGGGAACATGTTCCCAGTGCCTCTCGATTTCTTATTGCTCTTGTATGCGGGTGCATATTTTCGGGAGCGTGTTCCCATTTATTTAGATTATAAGATTATTTGAATTGTTTGAACTGTATGTCGGTTAGTTAGTTAGATTAGGTCTGTTTGCCTATTATTATTATTGAGAAAAAAAAATTTCAAGTTGCCTGCTAGAAGTTGCATATCTATAGGACAACCATCTAGGATTGAATAAGCAGCATCAAGTTTATTTTTACTATATTGCATACATTATTGCACGAAAAAAGCTGGAGTAATGTACGTCTTCTCTTAAGCATCAATTACCTGTCATGCATCTACATTGAACCTAAATCTAAGACCACTAAAGTGCTTGAATCGAATTAATTTAGTGGTCACTTTAAAAATTGAGACTGCTAAGAGGTTGGACCTTAAAATCTGACTTAAAATTATGTGCAAAAGGATCTTGTTTGCGAAATTTCAAAACTCAAAACACGATCGTATGTTTGCACACCTGAGACACTATGCACCTCACACATAAGGTCACAAGATAAACTTCTACCTCTCCTCTTTTGCACCATAAGGGAAGTTAGTCGGAAATCAACAAGCCTATCCACCAAGTTACTTCGGTTCCTCGTGTGTGGGCTTGATTCGAGACTTCCATCACTTGCGAATAAGTTATAGGCACAAGCGAAGGTTGGCCTAGGAAGCGTAATTTTTGCAAAACTTGTTTGGCAACCAACTGAACATTTAATTCTAAGACCTACAATCTACTAAAAACAGATCCCACTAGATTTGCATTTGCTTTGACAGCGTTAAAACTCTCTAGGAAGTTTCTGCTTGTGTTCTAAATTCTTTTAAATCCTAAGAGAGTTAAAACTGTTTTGCTTAAAAAAATGGATCACCCTTACTCCTATCATTTAGATTATCAGAGTCAATACTTCCCATCTTTTAACCAGGATCCCATGCCCCGAGCATATCAATCCTTTGATGGGTACATTGACAATTCATGGGATCATTCATATTCCTATCTTGGAAGTACTGGCTTGATAACTCCCACTTTTGAGCAGAGCCTAGGATCAGGATTTTCCAACCCTGAAATCCCTACTTCCATGCAAACACCTAACCCTCCCACCATTCATGATTTTCCATATCAAGGTTGGACTGATACCCCTAGGCAACCAGAGCTTAAAATTGACTATCCTCCCCAACCTGATAATAGTAGCCTCTCCTCTTTTATGATAGAAATGCAAAAACAGCAAAAGGAAATGATGAAATCAATAGGAGAGATGTTGAGGAATAGTCAACAGTTGGATGAAGAAATAAGACAGCTTAGCTACACACTTCCCAGTAATTCTGATCCCTATCCATACGACCATGATCATGCAAATAATTCTGAGGAAACCAATGATAATAGGGATCCAATTTTATGTAGCTATCACTTAGATTCTCCCAATGAGATGTGGCCACTAGAGGAGAATGATCAAAGTGATTATCCACCCGAGCTTTATTGAAGTCAAAAGTAAGGGAAGATGGTACCTCTTGAGGACCTTGACCCCAATGACAGTATTCTCCTTACCCCTACCAACCTAGGTCAAGGTTGTATTGTTCCTATCACTTCCCCTATTGATTATTTGGTGGAATCCTATTCTACCCTTAGTGAGCCTACTCCTGACCCTCCACTTAGGGAATCAACACCTACCATTCAGCATCCTGAAGATTTAAATGCACCCAATGAAGGTGACCTTAAGGGAATGGAAGATGAATTAGATCAATTTGGTCTCAGGGATATGAAGAGTCTATTTCAGAGGACGAGGATGCCCCAATAGAGGAACCTGGACTGAAAATCTGGAGTGAATCACAAGGGAATTATTTATTATTTGAGGATTTACCTCCAGAGGATATAAATAATATGGTGAAATCCAAATTCCTCCCTTCTTTTGAGATTCATCCTCCTTCAAAACAGGAGTTGATACTAGAGGAGAACAAACAAAATAGTGAGAAGCCTAGGGGAGACTCTTAGGGACAAAACACGTCAATTGAGGATTTATACCTCGAGAAGAATAACGAATTCAGTGATATAGGCTTACTCCAAAACATTAAGACTGATCCTCCTTTAAGAATAATTAAGGATACTGATCCAACTCCTAATGAATCACATATACACCCCGACAAAAATTTGAGTGAACCAAACGAATCCGAGGATGAGCTTAATGATAATGATTCTGATATTTTCACCCTGTCATCAAAGAGTTGTAATTTGGAGTCTACCCTTGATTCAAAAATGACTTCAATCATTAATACTAGGCAGGGTAACCTGAAGTTGTCTACAACTGTTAGGGAGTATACACAATCTGAATCATTATTGAAATTGGACCTGACATCGACTAAGCCCTCATTGGACTTAACCATTACCTTCCAACACTACAAACAACCCTTATACTCCCTAACTAATCCTTGGCTCAGATATCTGCTCATGTACATTCTTTCTGGAGAACATATCAGGCCAATACATCCTCAGGTGGAATGGCGAGTGTGCATTGATGCTAGTACTTTTAGTCTCGCCATTCAAGGGTTTGAACTAATAATGTGTATATCTTTTAAAACCTATCCTGCTCTGGAAGATCCTTGTTATCCTCCACTTATTCCGTTTCGGGAGGTCCCTTTTCATATTCCTTTTGTTATTCCTAGACCTCCCCAGGTAGCCAATGAGGTTTTTTGCTTTCATACCTTCTGGCGAGAATTTGGGATTACGTTGCATCATCAGCTCGCCAACATCTGTGGCTACCTGTTTTCTAGGCCCGCACCGTTACACATATTTTTAGAGCCTAACCTTTTCTTTCTGGAACCAGACTTACAGGTTCCTTTTAAGTCCGGCTGCTGACAGAAAATACAACGCTTGTTAGGAGGCAACCCAGCGACCTGAATAACATCGTCATCAGGTGATTTCTTTCCTTTCTCCTCCTGTTTTAATTTTACAATGGGAATATTGTAGGATTTAGGCATAGGGGGTGCATTTTGCACTTTAGGAAGTATTCATGCATTTAGGTTAGCATATAAAAAAAATTCTCTTTTTTTGGGCTGATTGGGTTAGTCCTTTGTAAAATATCTTTGCCAGTGGAGGCTTTTCTTCTTGAATTATTTCTTATGTTTAGAATCTAGTACATTTATTTCACGTGCACGTAGACTTCGTAATGGATCCTTAAGAAAAATCAATAAGCATTCGTAGGCTACTGAACCCTTGGACAGTTAATAGAGAGTCAAGCATACTATCTTCTAGTAGATCCACCTCATATTATTGAGAAGAAAGTAGAGAGATTACTGGTGCACTAAGTCTATTGCAAGGACTCTTAAATTTTGGATAATTAGATGATGATACATCAGAGTTAAGTATAGTTTTCGCTCTCTGATCCTGTGTGCGTACTTTGTCTGAATTCCTGAGAGTCACCAAATAAGGCAGATACACAGATTGAGTCTTGATAAAGCTGACTATGGTGGATGGTTATGACCATCCTTCATAGAGTCCTCGGTTGAAGGAGGGTAATAGTGTCAAAGGTCAGAAATATGCCTGTCCTATCCATTCCTTCCCAGTGCCGAGAATAGGCACTTCCACCAAATAAGCCACACAATATCCTCTTGACCATCATCATCCCTAATATGCCTAATAAATAAAAGTTTGTATCGTGTTGTGTTGATTAATAAAGAAAGAAAAAGAAAAAGAAAAAGAAGAAACAATTAAAAAAAAAAAGAGAGAAAAAAAGAAAAGAAAAGAGAGAAAGAAAAGAAAAAGAAAAGAGTCAAGGGTTATCGTTGTAACATCATTTCTGAGGCAACAAAACACCTACTGCGTTCCACCAACTATGACCCATACCTACCTTTCAGTATTTCTGATCACCCGAATACTGGTTGAGGACTCTAACTTAGTTGTAGAGTTATTGGGACTTTAATTAAAGTGTGGATGCCATGTGAGGCCACCAAACAGTGAGTACAATTACTAAATCTAGCGAAATTTGTGATCTCAGAAAGAAAAGAAAGAGAAGAATGAGCGCCCAAGAACATCAAGAGAGCACAGTTGTTTAGCCTCTCTCTGAGTTAACTTGTCTAATAATCTAGAGATCTAGAGTCTATAGTACTAGATTACATGTAGCACCAGATGAGTGTGTGCCACCAAATACAAATCCATTCAACTCAATATCTCCTACTACGCCTAAAGCCCGAGTCAATTTACAGATTATTTTCTACTTTATCCTCGAGAGAAGTAGTTGCCTATCCTGATAGAAATACTTACCAAGGGTTAAGTGCAAACTGCAAATGTAAGTTGCTTATTTTCACTTGGATCTATTACCTAGGCAATTATCATGTCACATTTGTCTGGATCTCTAAAGTTTTGAAATAAGAAAAGAAGAAATCTTCTGATTACTTCTATTAGTTTTCATTTTTGCTAGGGACTAGAAAATCTTAGGTATGGGGTATTTGATGAGTCCATTTTAATGGACTATTGTTACGCCTAAGTTAACTTTATTATTACCTTTTAGGTTTGATAATAACTACATTAACTTATAGAATGTTTACATGCATCATTATTTAAGTTTACATCAATTTTATTGCATTCTATAAATTAATATGTAATGATTTTATGTTTTGTTGTTGTAGGAATAAGGTCGGAAAAGACAGGGGGTGAAAGAAATTTCCCCCAACAACCGCCTCAACTTCTCCTCACCCAATCTTCGGCCAGCCTCAATACCCCCAACAACCGCCAGTGAAAATTAGCAAAGGGATTTGAAAATCCCTTAACTCATGTGGGAAGAGGAGATAAAAAATAGAGAGGCTTGGCAAAGTGGGGGATCTTCATCTTCCTCTCCCCTAAGTGGGGACCCAACTGTGAAGGGAGCGTGCACTGTGGGAAGACTACTTGCACTGTGCACCATCACCGCCCCCCCACAGCCTGCCATGCATGCCCTACCCCAGCCTGCACCACACCACGCCATCGCCTGTCCACCGCGTAGGTGCACCCACACCGCTCCTTCCAGCCTGCGCCCACATCGCACCATCCTCTCCACTGCAAGCGCTACATCAGCCTGCACCAAGCGCCCTTCTCCGCACTGCCTGTAGGCGCTCAACGCCTTTGCGCGCCCTCTGCAGGCGCAGCCTCATCGCCCTTCCCTCACTGCAGGCGCTTCACACGCACTCTCGCAGCGCCCCTTCTAGCGCTCTCACTGCCCTGCATCCAGCGCCCTCGCACACCCGTGCCATCGCCTTCCATCGCCCGCAGGCGCTGCCTCCACGCTAGCCTGCAGGCCGCAACCGCCCGCGGGCACCTAAGCCAGCAATCGTCCGCAGGCACAGCGCACCCTCCAACGCGGCTTCACCTTCCACCGCACCCTGCAAGCTTCGCCCAAAAGCGCTGCACCGTAGGCAACAGACGCCACGCCCGTAGGCCACTCTAGCCACGCTCCTGCGCACGCCATGCGCACGTGCCCAGCGCGCAGCCGTGCGGGCTGCAGCAGCGGCGCCACCCTCTCCAAGCGTGGCCTCCTCCAACAAGTCGGCAGCCATTCTCCTCTGTCCAGCCACCGCCGGCCACCTCCGGCCGCCGAGTCACCACCGTTGCGTAGCCCTCATCGAGGCGCACCACCCCGTTGACTCTCGTCGCCAACCGTGCACAGCCGTCCACGCGAGGAAGAGAGAGGAGAAATCCTCTGTTTTCTTCTCAATTAAAATTTACATTCAATGCCATTTTCGATTATATATTACTATTTTATTCAGGCCACATTGCATTGCTGCACTCATACTTTCCTAAAATTACGTCACTTGTGTTATGTGCATGATTTAACTTTGAATTTTAAATCAGATTTACATGCAAGTTAAATTTACATGATATGCCATTACACATGCATCATACACATATTTTTAGAGCTTAATTCCTGATGTGAAAAATGCATAAATACCCCTAAACTTTTAAGGGAATTGCAAGCTTCATTTAAAATAGCAAATTCCTCGCATTAAAGTTGCGGTAGTGTCTACAAATAGTATATTCCTCGACTCATGAATTTATTGGTCTATTCCTCCCTGTGGATACAACATCTTTACTGTGGTTAAAATTGATATTTAGTTTTGATTGAGATTTTCCACCACATAAAACACGACGTATCATTCTATTACTATCACAAATAAGCGAAACCCCTCCGTCAGGGGACATCACAAATAAGCGAATCACTGTAGAAGAGAACCAAGGAGAGTTGGTAACCGCTAAACCCTCAACTGGTTGGAGGCTCTGCATTGATTATCGTCGTTTGAACACGGCTACCCAGAAAGACCATTTTCCCTTACCGTTTATTGAGCAGATTCTGGAACAATTGGCAAGGAACAAGTACTTCTGTTTCCCTGACGGATACTCTGGGTATAATCAGATAGTTGTTTTTCCTAACGATCAGGAACGTACCACCTTCACAAGTCCGTATGGCACTTTTGCATTCCACCGAATGCCATTCGAATTATGTAATGCTCTAGCTACTTTCCAACGATATATGATGGCTATCTTTTCTGATATGATCGACGAGTTTGAAGAGATTTTCATGGATGATTTCTCCATTTACGACTCGTCATTTGACTTATACCTTTTGCACCTTGATAAAGTCTTAACCCGTTGCGAAGCGGCAGGGCTAGTCTTAGCTGGGAGAAAAGCTACTTCATGGTCTAGCAGGGCATTGTGTTGGGGCGTGTAGTTTCCGAGAGAGGATTAGAGGTGGATACCGCAAAAATTGATTCCATCTCTAAGCTTCCATCACCCACCAATGCTCATCAAGTTAGATCTTTCCTTAGCCATGATGGGTTCTATAGGTACTTCGTTAGAGATTTCAGCAAAATCTCTAAGCCACTCTACGACCTGTTAGCGAAGGATGTTTGCTTCGATTTTGATGAAAGATGTGGCAAGGCTTTCCAAGTCTTGAAGAAAGCCCTTATTACTGCACCGATTCTCCAAGCACCAGATTGGACCCTCCCGTTTGAGCTAATGTGCGATGCTTCTGATTTCACAGTGGGAGTGATCTTAGGTCAAAGGGTTGATGGCAAACCTCATGTGTTGCAATATGCCAGCAAGATCCTTACGGATCCTCAACAAAACTACATGATCACTAAAAAGGACTTCTTGTTGTGGTATTTGCTTTGGAAAAGTTTCGGCCTTATCTTTTGGGATCCAAGGTTGTGGTGTTCGCTGATCATACTACTTTAAAGTATCTTCTTGCTAAAAAGGATACCAAATCTCGCTTAATTCGATGGATTTTGCTACTCCAGGATTTTGACCTGAAAATTAAAGACAAGAAAGGAGTTAAGAATGTGGTAGCAGATCATCTATCTATGATCCCTATTGAGGCATCAACCCCGGCTAGCGTAATTCAAGAGACTTTTCTTGATGAATCTCTGATGGTCGTGGAGGCCAAAACCCCTTGGTTCACTTACATAGTGAACTATCTAGTCACAGGCATTACCCCCAATACTTGGGACTGCAAGCAGAAGCGTGACAAGTTTCTTGCTGGCACTAAATTTTATCACTGGGAAGAACCTGAGCAATTTAGAATAGGCCCTGACTAGCTTTTCCGCCGTTGCATCCCAAACGAAGAACAAAGGAGTGTTCTGGGTTTCTGCCATGACCTCCACTATAGAGGGCATTTTAGTGGAAAAAAGACTGCCCATAAGGTATTTTAGTCTAGCTTTTGGTAACCCACATTATTCCGAGATGCACATACATATATGGGTGCATGTCTACGTTGCCAGCAGATGGGAACTATCGAAAAAAGGGATGAGATGCCCCAGCAACCTATTCTCCCCGTTGAGATCTTTGACATTTGGGGCATCGACTTCATGGGTCCCTTTCCTGTGTCCTTCGAATAGGAATACATCCTTGTGGCTGTTGACTATGTATTGAAATAGATAGAAGCCATACCCACGTAGACCAATGACCATTCCGTGGTCTTGGATTTTGTTAAGGCTAATATCATTTCCTGGTACGGGTGCCCAAGGATGATCATAAGTGATGGAGGGCCTTACTTCAAGAACGTACACTTCACAAGACTACTCCAAAATTTAGGAGTCAACCACATGATAGCCACACCTTACCATTCCCAAACGAGTGGACAAGTTGAAGTATCTAATAGGGAAATTAAACGAATTTTAGAAAAAACTGTTAGGCTTGACCACAAGGTTTGGTCTAAAAAACTAAATGATGCTCTTTGGGCCTACGGAACAGCGTATAAGATTCCCTTGGGCATGTCTCCTTTCCGTCTTGTCTACGGAAAGGCATGCCACCTTCTCGTTGAAATCCAACACAAAGCCTATTGGGCAATTAGAAAGGTTAACTTAAATCTAGATAAAGTGGGAAAGGCACGAATCTTGATGTTAAGTGAGCTTGAGGAACTTCGTAATGAAGCCTATGAAACTTCTCAAGCTTACAAGCAATGTACAAATGTCTTCCATGATAAGCACATTATTAGAAAGACCTTTAAGCCCAACTAGTGGGTCTGGCTTTTTAATTTCAGACAAAAATTATTTCCAGGAAAGGTTAAGTCCCGCTGGGATGGGTCGTACGTTGTTATCAATACCTTCCCTCAAGGAGCTGTAGAAATTTGGAACCCTACTTTTGGTGAGAGCGTTAATGTAAATGGCCAATGACTTAAATCATATGTTACTCTTTCAGATGGCCAGGTTTTGGATGCACTTCGGCTTGAGGAGCCTTAGCTCCTCCCACTCTCCTCCTCAGGTGATATTCTTCTATGTCTTTATTTTTCCAATGAAGACATTATCAGTCATAGGCATGGGGGGTATAACATGAGGATGTTTATAGCATTTATAAATATTTGCATGCATTTAAGATAGTGCATTAAAAAAAAATCTCTTTTATTTTCTTAATCCATAGTAGAAAATTTTATCAAGGAAGTGTCTTTAAAGATTTTCTTTTTAAATTCTTTCTTAAGTTTAGAATCCAGTAGATTTACTCCACTTGCATATAGACTAGGTAATGGATCTTTGAAGAAAATAAATAAGCATTTTTAGTTGGCTGAATCCTTGGACAATTTGAAGGGAGACAAGCAAACTATCTTCTATTAGATCCACCTAATATTTGTGAGGAGAAAGTAGAGAGACTATTGGTACGCTAAGTCTAGTGTAAGGACTCTTAAGTTCTGAATAATTAGATGATGATACCTCAGAGTTAGGCTTCGTTTTCGCTCTCTATTCCTGTATGCAAATAGTGTGTGGATTCCAGAAAGTCACCAAATAAGGTAGATACACAGAGAGTGAGTCCTAATAAAACTATGACTATGACAGATGGTTACGACCGTCCTTCATAAAGTCCTTGGCTGAAGGAGGGTAGTAATGTCAAAGGTCAGAAATACAATTGTCCTATCCATTCTTTTCCCATGCCGAGAGTACGCACTTCCATGAAATAAGACATGCAACATCCTCTTGACCATCATCATCAATAATAATGCCTCATGAATAAAAGTATGCATCATTTTGTGTTAATAGTAAAACAAGCAGAGAGAAATATTTATCTTTAGAAAAATATGAAAAAAGAAGAAAAGAAAAAGAAAAAAAAAGTCTAAGTTTGGAGTTTCATCTTCATGTCATTTTTTAGGTGTCGATATTTTTGAGGCCACAACAAAAACATCCATTGCGATCCACTAAATATGACAATACCTATTTTTTAGTATTTCTGATCGCCCGAATACTAGCTGAGGACATCTAACTTAGTTGTAGGGTTATTAGGACTTTTATTGAAGTGTGAATGCCATGTGAGGCCACCAAACATTAAGTACATTTACAAAATCTGGCAAGATATGCGATCTCAGAAAAGGAAAAGAAAGAGAAAAAGAAAAGAGAGAGTGAGTGAGCACAAAAAAACACATAGAGAGCATAGTTTTTAGCCTTTCTCTAGGTTGACTCGTTTGATAGTCTTGAGATTTAGAATCTACAGTACAACACTACAGGTAACACCAGATGAGTGTGATCCACCAAGTATATATCCATTCAACTTAGTATCTCCTACCCAAGCCAAAAAAAAAAAGTCAGGGTCAATTTATAGGTCACTTTCTGCTTTATCCCCGAGGGAAGTAGTTGTCTATTGATCGAGTTTTTACTCGATTTATTAATTTAGGATTTTAAGTCGTTGTAACACATAAAAATAGATTCACTTTTAAAATTTATAACCTAGATAGTGGGGTATCTAGGGTCATCCAAGGAAGCAAGTTTGCAAATAAAAATCCCTTTCTTTAAAGATGGAACTCAACTTTCTTTTTTTAACGTTTTTGAATATATAGTTTTTATGATTTTGAAATAACGGCAACATGCGAGTTTTTGTTGATAGCGAGAAAATAACTAAAACCTATTTCAATAAAGCTAAAACTAAGGTGACAGGTAGAGCCTCTCCCTAAGCTCACCCTAAGCACGTGGAGGCCTAGAATAATTAAGGAGAGAGAGTGAAACAAATGCTAGCAAAAATTGTAAAAAGCTATGCAACAAAAATTGAAAGAAGGCAACTTGAATTAAAATGAACTTATTCTACACAAAACTCATAGAGGAAAGCTTCTAATCTACTTGAAATGCAAGAAGATAAAAACACAAATCCTCTAAATGAAATGGTGAAGAAGATGATGGCCTTTTGCTCCAAGCCTGGTAGCTCCCGGGCTTGAAAAGAGTCCTCCAACTCCTTCCCTGTAAAGCTCCTTCAGATGGTGTCCTCCAAGGTGGAAACTACCACCTTCAATTCTCCTCCTCCAAGGGTGGATGCCTACCCTAGGTCATTCTCCTTTGCCTGACCATCCTCCTTGAAGTGAGATGCTCCTCCTCCTTGGCATGGCACAAGAAGAAGAGAGTGGGCAGAAGAAGGCACCAAGGGGGCGGGTAATGTGCCCCTTTAATCTTCTTCTCTGCCTTCTTCTCTTGGCCGCTGGGTGTAGGTGGGTTTAGGTGGAATTAAACACTAATGGAGGATGATGAAAATGATGGTAGGTGATGGGTTTTTATAGGGTTTAGCAGGGGAGGGTTTGGCGTAAACACATGTAGGGCTAGCATGGACTTATAGGGTGGTTATGGGTGGTTATCATGATCCAAGGGAGGCGAAACCTTAAAAGGTGTTAAGGGGGTGGTTATGGTGGCCAAAAGGAACCTAAAGTTGGCACCACTTTTGGCTTCTAAAAGGGGCGGGGGGGGGGGGGGGGGGGGGGGGGTGGTTACGAGGATGGCTAGATGTCGTTGTAGGGTTAGGTGTATGGTGGACATGAGGGTGGATGTTGGCGCCAAAAAGGGGGGTAGTTAGGGTTAGGTTTTGGCGCCAAAATTAGTGCCTTTTGGTGGTGATGATGGGGTGAAGAGGTGGCTAGGTGGTGGCACCAACTTGGAGTAGGATAGCTAGCTTAGGTGAGCTTAGGTAGGGCTTTAGTTGGTGGAGCTAGCTAGGGTTGAGTTGAAGGTGGCTGATGGCCAAGGAGCTGGTTGCTAGCCAAGCTAAGCTAAGCTAAGCTAGCTTAGCTAGCTATGGAGTAGAAGAGGAGGTATTGGAGCTAGGGTTTGAAGAGAGGAGTTGAGGAGAAGTCTGGAGCTTGAAATGGAGCTGGCAACTGCTGAAGAGGTTAACATGGAGCTACTCTAGTTGGCTTAGCTTGCTAGTTGAGCTGAGGTGAGCTAGGTCTGGTGCTCCCGGGGAGGATCAAGCTAGGTGAGGTAGCTAAGGTAGCTTAGCTCAACTGAGTTGAGTTATGCTGAGTCCCTAAGAGATGGACTTGAGCTTCCTAAGCTGGAATGAGGTCATCTTCAGTAGTCTGGAGTTGAGTGGAGCTGAGTGTAGCTGGACCTAAGCTAGGGTGAACTCCATTCAACTTAGTTGAGCTAGCTAGAGCTCCCTATAGACTAATGGGAGCTAAGATGAGCTAGACTTAGCTAAGTTGAGCTAGATCTGAGCTGACCTAAGCTAGGGTGAGCTAAGATGAGCTCTTAAGCTGTCATTTAGCTGAGATGAGTTGAATGGAGGTAGGATGAGATAACCCTAATTTAGGTGAGTTAAATTCCAGCTATGGTGAGCTGGATCAAGCTGAATTCCAGCTAGTGAGAGCTTCTCCTTCACCAATTGCCTTCCTGAGTGCTAGGGTTCTAGGGATCTGGCAACCTGTATATCCCTAACACTCACAAAAATACATTAAAAAGACAACAAAAATTATGATGCATGCCTAACCTAATTAATGCCTAAATGCAGCCCATAAACCCATTTGTGAAGCAAAATCCTAAGAGCTAGGTTTGTTTTAATGCATAAGAATGATGATAAAATGACGTTTATCACCTATCCCAATAGAATTGTATCAAGGGTCAAGTACAAACTTTAAATGTACGTTGGCTTTTCACTTGAATCCGTTACCTAGGCTGCTATCACTTCACAATTGCTTGGATGTCTAAATTTTTGGAATAAGAAAAGAAGAAATCTTTTGGTTACTTCTATTGTTTTTCATTTTTGCTCAGGACTAACAAACATAGGCATGGGGTCATTTGATGAGTCCATTTCAATGGACTATTACACCTAAGTTAGCTTTATTCTTGCATTTTATGTCGTTAATAACTATATTAGATCATAGAAAAATTATATACATCATTATTTAGATTTGCATATGTTCTATTGCATTGTATAACTTATTATATATATAAATAACTATTTTATGTTTCACTATTTCAGGAATAAACCATCCACCTTCACCATCCACCCTCTCCTCACCGCACTCATCTCACCAACCTTATCTCCTCTGCCAAAGACACCCCTCCCTCTTCGCGTAATGCCAACCCAACTTCCATGTTGAGTCAAGGCTAACTTTAGTAATGGGATTGATTAGAAACGCTGAGGAAGATTAGAATAAAAAGCCACCCTCAACCTTCCCTCAGGGAGATCATCTTCTTCCTCTCGCCTGCACCATGGAAGCAGCGCGTACTGTGGCCCTCTCAACATGCATCATGGTCTCCACACACGTACCTCCGTCCTTCCTCTCGTCGGTCGCACGGTGACAGCGTGCGAACCACTGCAGCCACCAACACCACACCACCATCAGCCGTCCACCTTATCACACATCACCACAGCCACCTTCCCATCACCACCCCCTCTTTCTCCTCCTCTCCTTCGTTGTCTTCTTCGTCCTCCATTCCCCTATTCACACACAAACAAACCCAACGCACGCAGCAAACAGCTGGAGCGCCGCCGGAGCATCCTCGTCAGGCACATAGACCACACAGCGCACACACAACCACAACAACAGTGGGCCATCTCCCATGCACAAACCCTTACAAGCACCCTCATCTTCTCCAACAGAGAGGAACCTAAGGCTACCGCCAGTCAACCTCCTCGCAGTCAGCTCCACAGACCTCCAACCTCTACTCCATCAATGCCGTTAAACTTGCCTCACCCTCACGAGGCCACCCATGACCACGACTGCTGCCGTCGACCTCCCGCACGATCACTGGCTGAACCCACCACCGCTGTCTCCCCCTCGTCGTCGACGAGAGCTCCAACCGCCATCTTCAAAGCCATCACCACCGCCGAGTTCCTCGCTGTCAAGCACACCTCCCACAAGCTTCTCGCCAGAGACCGTCGCTCCTTGAGGATGCATGAGCACGCACAGGCACCTCCACTGTTTTGATTGATATTAAATGTTACAATCAAATGCCATTCTGAATGGTTGATTTTTTTATATTAATATTTTATTCTATTGATTTTATGAGCATCACCCTCTTCTTCTACATAATTATGAATCCAGCATATCATGTTATTGATTAGTTAGTCCAAAAGGAATCATAACTTGATTTTTGAGGGAAATAAAGAGGGAACATTGGATTTTGATAGTAACGAGTTTTAACAAGCCATTGCCTCCCTGTGGACACGACCCACTTGTCTCGAGTGGTCATATTTAATTATTTTTTAAAGCGATTTTCCACCACTTTGATATTACTTCGACACGCCATTTTCTATGCAAAACGAAAATGAAAGCGAAGATCATTCTTTCATAAAGCTATTCAATGGTTAAGGACTATAGGTACACCTATCTTGACTTGGGAAGGTTTGAGAAGTACTTTCCTAAAAAAATACTTTCCTATAGGAGAAACCAATTCTCTTAAATGTACCATAACTACCTTTAAGTAGAATCCTGGGGAACAACTTCATGAGGCTTTGGAGAGATTTAATGACCTTGTTAGGAAATGTCCTCATCATGAATTCCTAGGTGGCACTTGATGGGAACACCATCATGGTCCCTAACTAGCACATTTAGTTAGGTTTGAATGTTAAAAGCTCCTACCTAAATGTCTGAGGGTCACAACTCCGTATTATTTTGATTTGAGGGAAGAATAGGGAATCAAGGTTAATTATGTAATTTTAACAGCACATCGCAAATACAGATTAACCACGGGGTCACTCAGGGGTTAAATGAAGCTCAAATGAGCTCAAAAGTCCAAAAAGTGGGTCAACACTGATAGAAACAGGGTTTCACGTATTTCGAAAACTGAAAGAGTACATAAAAACCTAATTATCACCCCACTTAAATTGAAGAAGTTCTGATTAGGATAAAATTCATCTAAACCTCTTCAATTCATAGAAAAATATTCTAAGAGGTTTGGTACCCTTGGTTTGACCATCTGAACCTATTTTGAAGTAGAACAAAGTTTCAAACGAGATTTTTCCCTAATTTAGCTTTCTATGCAAATTTTCTGGTCAAACATGGTCAAAAGTCCAATCAAAATTCACCATTAGATTCCTTGGGTCCAAATTAAATTATCACCAAAATTTGGACCTAATCAAAGTCCATCGTGACCTAGTTTACAATTCAATCCTTAAAATCTCAATTCTTTACATCCAAGCCCTTAACTTTCGGATTTATTCCATTTGGGTGCCTAACTTCACTTCATTTCCTTTATTTAGGTCCTTTCCTCCATTTGTGTGAATCAAAGCTCAGCAACGAGATTCAAAGGAGGATTTCTCCCTCAAATCAAAGCCAATCTCCTCCAAATTCCGAGGGAAGAATCTTGAAGACATTCTCAATCTCTCAAGCTACCTTAGTTCTTCCAAATTGGCCCCTTGAGCTCGAACAAGCTCGAGAAAATCAAGGGATTTTTGTCCCTGAAAACTCGGACGAATCAAGACCTTCCTATGCTTTTGAGCTCGATCTGAAGCTCTATAAAGAGACCTCAACCCTAAGTTGTCTTCCTCACCAAGTTTTGAGCCGTGAACCCTTTCCTTTCTTCCTCTTTGGCCAACCATGCTTGAGCTTCGACAGCGCACTTCATCTCCTTCGTCCGACCTCCCAACAATCAAATCAGGAGGTTCTCTGCCTTTGTCTCGATCCTTCGCTCCTCGCCAGCCACCGCAGGAGTCATCTTCCTCCTCGTTATCACCGTCCCACCTCGTCGCCAACTTCAACTTCTTCGTCGCCAGCCAGCCAATGCCAGCACCTACCCCTCCCTGTTTCTCCTCTTTCTTCCCTCAAATCTCTTCCTTTAGCCCTCCACTTCACTTTTATCCACTCAACTTCCACTTTCGACCATTGCTTCATCCTCAGCACCGCCATCTTCCCCACCGTTGGCACAAGCTCCAGTGAGCTCACACTGGTGCTACACTCGACCGGCCACAACACCACCACCACCACGACCTTCCCCTCACTCGCACGAGCAAATCCACTCAACTAATTGAGAGGTTCACTCACTCCCCTGCTCTATCGAACACACCTACACTCCACATCCACCTCCATCCGACCTCCACAGACCACGAAACTCTACCTCACCACCATTGCACTTGCCTCGAAATGGTGAAGTTTCTGGACGCATTTGATTAGGCCACGAGGCCATCTTTCTTGTTTCAAGTCCCTGATCGGAGCACCGCCGCTGCAATCATCTTCTCCGACCATGTCCGCATCTCTCCGATTCTCTCTTAACCTGCTAATGCCTGCAATCGACGTGGACTGAACCCAGAGGCCCACCTGGGGCTTCAATTGAGTGAAGCCACAATAGTTTCAACTCCAATTGCTGCAGGTTCTTCAGTTGTAACACACAAAAATTTGCGAAGGAAGTGGGGCTCTAGACACACATTAGGGACATAGAGGCATGTGAAGACGTATAAAGTGAATTCACCTTAGAGAGCACGAGGATGAGGTCCCTGGTGAGCGCGATTTCATACGTGAAAAGATTTAAGTTGGAAACCCGTCGTCACAGTGCATAGAAATCCGCTAACCAAATAAAATTTATACCGAAACTCAACAGGGAGTCCTAGGTCGAGGCGAACGTTTGGTTTTGAAATCCGCACTTTCGATTTTATTTGCTTTTTTGTTTTTATCTTTTTATGATTTTTTTGGTATTTTTAGAAAGCAAGAGAACAGATCGACAAATATTTATCTTACTAGTCTAATTGCAAAATAAGTGAGAGAGAGAGAGAGAACATCAATATATTTATCTAAACAAATGTTTGCTACAGATGAAAAGTGAAAAACTACACTACAAAATCGATAAAGATAAAAAGAGGTGAGAAGAGTCCCCCTCAATGGTCGCTTGGAGGATGACTCGCTTTAACGACGCCTAAATGAAGTTGGTGAGGAGCGGGACAAAAGAGAATGGCATTGGAGGACAGAGGGGGGGACGGGACGGTGTCACCGCAAGGATCTACTTCCCAAAGGTGGTGAAAGGTAGGCCACGGGATGCTCCATGAAAGAGGATGAGAGGCGAGAAAATGTTTGGTTTTCTACACTAAAGGAGCATCCTAGGCTTGGGACAAGCTCTCTCTAGAGCCTTGGACGTGGTAAGGGAGAGAAAGGAAGAGATGAAGGTGGATGGAGGGGTGTTGGTCCTTTTATAGTGGAAGGGGAGAGGACAATACGTATATAGAGCATTTAGTGACGTCTAAAGACGTCACTGAAGATCCACCCCAAAATGTCGCTAAAGATCCTTCCACACGCCCACTGGCATGCTCGCACACGCCTCTTGCACCCATGCCTTGCACTTGCCTTATCGTGCGTGCACACGCTAGCATGCACAGCGCTACTGCGCGCTGCTACGACTGATGCACACCTTTCACACGCGTGTGTCACGTGCCTCTTGTCACGCGCTGGCCAGCGTTAGGTGCTACTCCAATTGAGGATTTTGGGGGGTTGTGGGATTCGAACTCATGCCCCTCCTTTGGGAGTGCATGCTTCGACCACTATGTTGCCCTTGCAGATTACCACGAAGACCATCCAATGCACGATCACTCATAGCCATTGGATGAGGATCCAACGGCCGTGTTTTCTTGAAGACTAGATATGGAGAGGCGACGTGACTACACAAGAGCCATTAGATGGGCATCCAATGGCCCAGATCTTGCGTGGGGAGACACTAATAAGTCCACTTTCGTGGACCATTATTTGGCCTAAGTACTCTTTAATTAGACGTTCTTAGTTAATATTTGATTAGGAATTAAGTGGGAATTCAACATAGTCTGCGTATCATCTTCTGCACCAATTTTATGTTTAATAACATATGATATGTTATGATAATCATTTAGTGGATGTAGGATAGGCACATTACACCTGAAGGCATCAGGCAGACAGCCAAAATCACTCTACAAGACGTCTGAAGTTTAATTTGGACGTCTGAGAATCTCCATCGAGAACCATTGCTATTTACACATTTTAAGACGTTCGAAACATCAATCAGACGTCTGATAAAAAGCAGCCATCCCTTTTCTACCGTTCCAACCACTCACATTCTTCGCAGGTGGTTGGAGAAGCTTTCGACGGAAGCAACAAACTACAGGTGTTCTAATAAGAAGAGTGGCTAGAGGACGGGGGCTGATCTCTTTCTCCCCCTGCGAGGATCCTCTTCCCTAGCCACCACCGTGGACCATGCTTGCACCATGTAACTCTAGCAAACACCGTGGCCAGAGCATACACAGTGGCTTGAAGCACACTACCCCCTTCACCACACCATCGTGAGCACTCGTGGTGACAGCACGAGTGCCACCATCCTCGCCCTCCTCTACTCACGATCTTTCACACCAAGAACCCAACACCATCACCACTGCAAACCTCACGACCACCAAAATCATAGCAGCCCATCCTCTCCCTCTCAAACTAAATCCCACCACCATCCCATTGTTCACTGATTGCACAGCAATCATAGGTCTTAATTGTCCTAAATTAGGCTAAGACTTAGCATAAGTTAGGATAAGTCATGCATGCATAAGCATTACTAGCACCTTTACTGCTTTCTTTTAGCTATGCATAAAATAATGCTATAATTACTTATTAGGTGCATTATGTCAATTGCAGGTAATAAGCTGATCAGAAGCTAAATCTGAAGCTAGATCTAAAGCTGGATCTGAAGAATAAAAAATCACTGGTGTTGCTGCAGAGCTGGAGTGAAAGACCTAGATTAGATGTAGTAGATAATAATGTAAGGGAGTTAAGGTATGCTATTCTATTAAGTAGGAATAAAGCCATAAATTGTAAAAAACTTAGGTCCATCCTAGCCTTAGGACAACCTAGAAGCTTCCCCAAGCCTTAGCCACCCTTAGATTAGGTCACCACAACCTAAGAAACCTTAAAACCCTAATTCCAACCTCTATCTGGACGTCCCGATGAGTTATAGGACGTCCAGAACCCTTAGCCAACTCCTACACACCTTAAACCCACTTCTGCAATGTTATTGAACGTCCAGACACTTGGTCAGACGTCTAATTTCTGCAGAATACCCAAGACAAAACCTAGAAACCCTCCTAACGCTGATTGGACATCCAGACAAGTCTGGACTTCTGATTTTTCACTATAAGACGTCTGACACTATTATTAGACATCTGGAACTGCTCTCTAGTTCCTATTTTTGAATTCAAGCTTGGATTTTGAATTCCTAAGTCCTTAAACCCAATGCTAACCCCATAAGAACCTAAATTAAGGTGCCCTAACCCTAGTACATCACCTCTAGACCTCCATAAAAACCTAATTAGGTCCTCACTAAACCTAATTGACTTGGATCTTAGTCAATTCCATCAGCCTATTCAGTTGGCCTCATTGAGTTTAATTAAGCCCTGATCTCAGCACACACTGTCCAATTGGACTTTGTAAGGGTCCAATTGACCTAGACCTAACTTAATTGAGTTATTTTACTCTCAATTAGGTTTCCACACACCTAATGAAACTTATATTAAGTTTAACTGCACTTTACCTTAGTGAATTAGGGTTTACAACCCTAATTTGAGACCTACCTTGACCTAAACCCACTAGAACCTAACCTAATCAACCTAGCCACCTAAGTTTCAACCCACACACACCCACACACACCATCCACACGAAAATACCTAGCCTAGAGTTCTCTAGAACTCTCTACCATGTGTTGTTGCCTTAGTTGCTAAAATTAGCAACCAAGAGCGATTCAATTTTTAGATCCACATTTGGTGGATCTAAAAACCACCATCCATCCTCTCTCACTCTCCCACGAGCTCCTACCATAAGCCTCTCTAGAGAATTCCATAATTCTCTAGAGAGCTTCCCTTAAGTCTATAAAAAGACCTAAGGGGTGGCACTTTAGACCAATTCACTTTTGGCTCCATTTTAGCTTAGCTTCATTCCACCTCCACTCCACCTTCACAAGTAGTTTCACCATTGCCACCACCATCACCATGGCAAGATGTTGGATCATCTCCTCAACCTCTCCAAGGGCCAGCCTAAGCACCATTGGCCACCCATCCTCCTCTTAACCAAGTCAAAGGCCATCGGAGCCTACCTCTGAATGCCCTTAGTTCTGATAGATTAGATTATAGTTCTTCATTAGTTTTACTACTTTATTTACTGCTTAATAGTGTAGCTCTATATTCTCCCCCAATGATGCATGCATAATCCTCCCCTTAGATTCATGTATGCGATCATTTTCTGTTAGCTAGATTTATGTTTTTATGCATTCCTCTATAAGCTTTCCATGAGCTTTATGTTGCAAACACCATCATGAATCAATAAAAATCTTTTTTCTATATATATATATATATCTATTTGTGAAAATTACCATGAGCCTTGTTGTAATATTTTTGTGTGATTGAAGTTGCATGTTTTAATTTCTGATATTCTGGCAACTAAGCATGTCGTGCATAAATACAAATTTAGTATAAATCGACGTGCAATTTTAAGCAAGTAGAGTGAGCGAGATCAATTTAAAATCTGCATTTCCATAAACAACTCCCAGAGACGAACGACCGGGACTCCAAGTCTCGTTATCTTTATAAATTATTTTGTTTATCGTATTTCGCAACTGTACTACGATGCATTTCTGATCAAATACATGCTCTACGACCCCAACATTCACCATCTTCAACCTCTCCCTCTTTCTCCCCTATTTCACCCCCACCACAAAAGAACCCAACACCCCACCTCCACGACAGCCTCAAACCACCACCGTCGGTCCTCGTTCCCGACATCACTGCTACCGGTGACCTCCTTATAGCACCATCAACCCTTCCCTAACATCAACAATGGCCGGCAACACGCAACGCCATCGCTGGTAGAACCCGTAAGCGCCGGCCGTTCTCCTCCAATAGGCCATCAGCGGCCACCTCGGCCCGCGCTAAGATCTCCAACAGGAAGCCCTCACTCCGACGGACCTTCCTCGATCCTCGCCAATGACCTCCCTCCTTGCGTGACCCACGCACGTAGCCTCCACAGCATGCAGCCGACGTCCCCCTCCTCCGGCCGCTATCACCCCCCAACTCCAGCCACCTCTCGACGCCTCATAACCGTCGTCGCGAAGGCCTTGCTCCAGATGACCTTCCCCCAAAGCATCTCCTCCAACAAAGCCCTCCACACGTGCGAGCAGGAAATTCATTTCCCCTATTTCGCTACAGTAACAACCTAATTAATAATTACGAATTATGCCATTGCCACATTGCAATTACTTTATTTAATTAATTAATATATTGAAAGGAAATTGCATGAATATCTCCCTATTTTTTATTAATTACTTATGGTTGAATTGTCTTCATGAATGATATTAAATATGAGATATTAGATATAGAGCACAGGCTCTATCTTGTAGGAAACTAATAATTACGGGGTTACCTATATCAGGATCACTATTTTACCTGGTATTATATTATGGTGATATTGCATGTGTACACTTACATTATTGATTAATTGTTTAGAATGAGAACTTATGTTGAAAATAAGTTGCATTAGTTAGCATGCACACCTAAAGATATTCCCAAATAAACGAGGCACCATTACAAGTCTAATAAGCTAATTTCTCCCTGTGGAGACAACCTAACTATTTTCGTGGTTAGTTTTTGAATATTAAATATTTTGAAAAGCGATTTTCTACCATGCAACGAACTATAACGATACGTCATTTTATATTAAAATTTTTATCGAAAACGAAGATCGCTCTTTCAAATGGCATCGTTACCAAGGAGGAAACATGCCTATTAATTTTTTCGTGAAATTTATATTATTTTTATGTTATTTTGAAAGCTTTTCCGAATTATTGACATTAGTTCTCTTTGTGTGCACGAATCGAATGACGAGCACGACGAGCGCGCACGATGGAGACAATATTTTTTGTGGACCTTGACACCACCTGGAGGCTAGCAATAGGTGCTTGTGGGCCTTGATCCCACACACGAGAAGGCATATAGAGAAGTCTTTCCTAATTTAGTCATTAGATCTTAGATTAGATTTAGGCTAGATAGAAATTAGACATTTAATTTTTATCTTTTGAACCCTTGTTGGGCATTTTTGGGAACGTGTTCTCAGTACTTTTTATTTATTATTGCTCTTGTATGCAGAAACGTATTTTTGGGAGTGTGTTCCCATTTTATTTAGATTATAAGTTCATTTGAATTATTTGAACTGCATGTTAGGTAGTTAGTTAGATTAGGTCTATTTACTTATTAAAAAATAATAATAATAATAAATAATAAAATAATAAATATTTGAATTGCCTGCTAGAAGCTACATATCAATAGGGTGACCATCTAGGATTAAATGAGTAGCATCTAGTTTATATTTCTGCATTGCAGATATCTTGCACAAAGAAAGCTGGAGTAAGGTACGTCTTCTCTTAAGTATCAATTACCTATCATGCATCTGCATTGGACTTAAATCTAAGGCCACTAAAGTATTTGAATCGAATTAATTCAGTGGTCACTTTAAAAATTGAGACTGTTAAGAGGTTAGACCTTAAAATCTGTGACTTGAAATTGTATACAAAAGGATCTTGTTTGCGAGATTTCAAAATTGAAAATGCGAACGTGTGTTGCACACCTGAGACACTGTGCACATCACACATAAGGTCACTAGATGAATTTCTACCTCTCCTCTTTTGCACCACAAGGGAAGTTAGTCAGAAATCAACAAAACTATCCACCAAGTTAGTTCGGTTCCTCGTACGTGGGCTCGAATCGAGACTTCCATCACTTGTGAGTAGGTTATAGGCACCAATGAAGGTTGGCCTAGGAAGCGTAATTCTTGCAAAACTTGTTTGGCCACCAACTGAACACTTAATTCTAAGACCTAGAATCTACTAAAAATAGATCCCATTGTATTTGCGTTTGTTTTGACAGTGGTAGAACTCTCTAGGATGTTTCTGCTTTTTTTCTGATTTCTTCTAAATCCTAAGAGAGTTAACTTGTTTGTCTTAAAGAAATGAATCACCCTTACTCCTATCATTCAGATTATCAAAGTCAATACTTCCCATCTTTTAACCAGGATCCCATGCCCCGAGCATATCCATCCTTTGATGGGTACAATGACAATTCATGGGATCAATCATATTCCTATCCTGTGAGTACTGGCCCGATAGCTCCCACTTTTGAGCAGAGCCTAGGAGCGGGATTTTCCACCAATGGAATCCCCACTGCTATGCAAACACCCAACCCTCCCACCCTTCAGGATTTTCCTTATCGAGGTTGGACCGATATCCTTAGGTAACCAAAACTTGATATTGATTATCCTCCCCAATCTGATAGTAGTAGTCTCTCATGTTTTATGATAGAAATGCAAAAATAACAAAAAGAAATGATGGAGTCCTATGGGAGAGATGTTGAGGAATAGTCAACAATTGAACAAGGAAATTAGAGAGCTTAGCTACGCTCTTACTAGTGATTCTGATCCCTACCCGTACAACCTTGATCATGAAAATAATTCTAAGGAAACCAATGACAATAGGGATCCCATTTTGGATAGCTATCACTTAGACTCTCCCCAAGAGATACGGCCACTAGAGAAGAACGACCCTAGTGATTATCCACCTGAGCTATATTGGAGTCAAAAGAAAGGGAAGATGGTATCTCTTGAGAACCTTAAACTTGATGATAGTATTTTCCTTACCCCTTATAACCCGAGTCAAGGTCGTATTGTTCATGCTACTTCCCCTATTAATCATGTGGTGGAACCTCATTTTACCCTTAGTGAGCCTAATCCTGACCCTCCACTTAGGGAATCAACACCTACCATTCAGCATTCTAAGGATTTAAATGCACCAAATGAAGGTGACCTTAAGGGAATGGAGGATGAATTGGATCAATTTTGATCTCAGGGATACAAAGAGTCTATTTTAGAGGAGGATGATAACTCGATGGAGGAACCCAACCATAGAGTTTGGAGTGAATCACAGGAGGATTATGTGTTATTCGAGGACTTACCCCCTGAGGATATAAATAATCTGGTCAAATCTAGATTCCTCCCTTCTTTTGATTTTGAGTCATCCTCCGCAAAACCAAGAGTTGATATTGGAGGACGAACACAACAGTGAGAAGCTTAGGAGAGACTCTTGGGGACAATACACATCAATTGAGGATTTATACCCCGAGAAGAACAAAGAATTGAGTGATATAAGCTTACTCCAAAACATCAAGACTGATCCCCCTTCAGAAATAATTGAGGATACTGATCCAACTCCTCTCTTTACTGGTGAATCACATATACACCCCGATAAAAACTCAAGTGAACCAAAAGAATCCAGGGATGAAATTAATGAAAAAGATTATGTTGCTTCGACACTGCCATCAAAGGAATTTAATTTGGAGTCCACCATTGATTCATATATACTGGAAGGAAAAAATATAGCTCCGATCATTAATGATAGGCAGAGTGACATTAATTTTTCTACAACTGTTAGGGAGAATAATATAGAATCTGAATTGTTGGACTTGACACAAACTAAGTCCTCCTTGGACTTAACCATTACCGCCCAACACCACAAACAACCCTTACACTCCATAATCGATCCTTGACTCAGGTCTCTGCTCAGATACATTCTTTCTGGGGAGCATATCAGGCCAGTACATACTCGAGTGGAATGGCAAGTTTGGATTGATGCTTGTACTTTTACTCCACCATTCAAGGGTCTAACATACTTATGGTTACATATTTTAAAACCCTTCCTACTTTGGAGGATCCTTGTTATCCTCAACTTATTCCATTTCAGGAAGTCCCTTCTTATGTTCCCTTTGTTATTTCTAAACCTCCCTAGGTAGCCTACGAGGTTCTCTACTTTCATGTCTTTTGGCGAGCATTTGGAATCATACTACATCATCAGCTCGCCAACATCCGTGGCTACCTATTTTCTAGGCTTACACTATTACGCATATTTTTAGGGCCTAGCTCTTTCTATTTGGAACCAGACATACATGTTTCCTATAAGTCTAGCTACCGACAGAAAATGTAGTGCTTGTTGGGAGGCAACCTAGCGTTCAGAATAACATCATCAGGTGATTTCCTTCCTTTCTCCCCCTGTTTTAATTTTACAATGAGGACATTGTAGGATTTAGGCATGGGGGGTGCATTTTGCATTCTTAGGCAGTATTCATGCATTTAGGTTAGGTGCATCAAAAAAAGATTCACTCTTTTCTTGAGCTGAATTGGTTAGCCCTAGCAGAAAATTTTTATCAAGGAGGTGTCATTAAAGATTTTTTTCTTAAATTGTTTCTTAAGTTTAGAATCCAGTACAATTACTTCACATGCACATAGACTAGGTAATGGATCTTTGAAGAAAACCAATAAGCATTTTTAGTCGACTAAATCCTTGGACAGTTAATAGGGAGACAGACATACTATCTTCTATTAGATCCACCTAATATCTGTGAGAAGTAGAGATATTACTGGTGCGCTAAGTCTAGTATAAAGACTCTTAAATTCTAGATAATTAGATGATGATACCTCAAAGTTAGGCATAATTTTCACTCTCTGTTCCAGTGTGCGTACATGGTGCGAATTCCTGAGAGTCACCAAATAAGGCAAATACACAGAGATTAAGTTCTAATAAAACTATAACTATGGTGGACGGTTACGACCATTCTTCATAAAATCTTCGGCTGAAGGAGGATAATAGTGTCAAAGGTCAAAAATACGATTACCCTATCTATTTCTTTCCCGGTGCTGAGAGTAGGCACCTCCACCAAATAAGCCACACAATATCCTCTTAACCATCATCATCCCTAATAATGCCTCATGAATAAAAGTCTGTGTCGTGTTATGTTGATTTATATTAAAAAGAAAAAAGAAGGAAAGAAAAAATAAGAGAAATATGTATATTTAGAAAAAATATTTAAAAAAAGAGAAAAAGAAAAAGAAAAGAGTCCAAGTTTGGAGTTTCATCTTCTTGTCATTTATTTAATTATATGTCGATATTTTTGAGGCAACAACAAAAACATCCATTGCGATCCACCAAATATGATCCATACCTACTTTTCAGTATTTCTAATCACCCAAATACTGGCTGAGGTCCTCTAACTTAGTTGTAAGGTTATTGGGACTTTAATTGAAGTGTAAATGTCATGTGAGGCCACCAAATAGTGAGTACATTTACAAAATTTGGTGAAATTTGTGATCTCAGAAAGAAAAGAAGGAAAAGAGTAAGCACAAAGGAACATCAAGAGAGCACAGTTGTTTAGCCTATCTCTGGGTTGACTCATTTGATAGTTTGGAGAGTTAAGTCTGCAGTACTAGACTACAGGTAACACCAGATGAGTGTGAGCCACCAAATATAAATCCATTCAACTCAGTATCTCCTACCTAAGCCAAAACGTCAGGGACAAATTACAGATTATTTTTTACTTTATCCCCGAGGGAAGTAGTTGTCTATCCTAATAAAATGTTTACTAAGGGTTAAGTATGAACTTTAAATATAGGTTGACTATTCACTTGGACCCATTACCTAGGCTACTATCACTTCACATTAGTCTAGATCTCTAAATTTTTGGAATAAGGGAAAAAGAAATCTTTTGGTTACTTTCATTAGTTTTCACTTTTGCTCGGGACTAGCAAAACCTAGGCATTGGGGCAATTGATAAGTCTACTTTCGTGGACCATTATTTGGCCTAAGTACTCTTTAATTAGTCGTTCTTAGTTGATATTTAATTAGGAATTAAGTAGGAATTCAGCGTAGTCTATGTATCATCTTATGCACCGATTTTATGTTTATTAACATATGATATGTTATGATAATCATTTGGTAGATATAGGCTAAGCACATTACACTTGAAGGCATCAGGCAGACAACCAAAATCACTCTACAAGACGTCTAAAGCTTAATTTGGACATCTGAGAATCTCCATCGAGAATCACTACTATCTACACATTTTAAGACGACCGGAACATCAATCAAATGTCTGATAAAAAGTGACTGTCCCTTTTCTACCGTTCCAACCACTCACATTCTTCGCGGGTGGTTAGAGAAGCTTCCGGCAGAAGCAACAAACTGCAGGTGTTCTGATAAGAATAAAAGCGGTTAGAGGACTGGGGGTGATCTCTTTCTCCCCATGCGGGGATCCTCTTCCCTGGCCACTGCAGTGGACCATGCTTGCACCGTGTAACTCCAGCGAACACCATGGCCAGAGCATACACGATGGCTTGAAGCGCACTACCCCCTTCACTGCACCACCATGAGCACTCATGGTGACAGCACGAGCGCCACCATCCTCGCCTTCCTCTACTCACGATCTTTCGCACCGAGAACCCAACACCATCACCACCGCAAACCTCACGGCCACCAAAATCATAGCAGCCCATCCTCTCCCTCTCAAACCACATCCCACCACCATCCAACTGTTCACCATCTTCAACCTATCCCTCTTTCTCCCCTGTTTCACCAAAAGAACCCAACTCCCCACCTCCACGACAGCCTCAAACCACCACCATCGGTCCTCGTTCTTGACATCACAACTACAGGCAACCTCCCTATAGTGCCATCAACCCTTCCCCGACATCAACAATGGCCAGCAACACGTGACGCCACCGCTGGCAGAGCCCATAACTGCCTGCTGTTCTCCTCCAACAGGCCATCAGCGGCCACCTCAACCCACGCCAAGAACTCTAACAGGAAGCCCTCACTCCAACGAACCTTCCTCAATCCTCGCCGACGACCTCCCACCTTGCATGTCCCACGCATGCAACCTCCACAGCAAGCAGCCGACGTCCCCCGCTTTCAACCGTTGTCACCTGCCAACTCTGGCCGCCTCTCGATGCCCCGTCACCATCATCGCGAAGGCCTCGCTCAGGCTAACCTTCCCCCAGAGCATCTCCTCCGACGAAGCCCTCCTCCGCACGTGCTAACAGGGGATTCATTTCCCCTGTTTAACTACAGTAACAGCCTAATTAATAATTATGAATTGTGCCATTGCCACATTATTATTACTTTATTTAATACATTAATATATTGAAATGAAATTGCATGAATATCCTTCTATTTTGGATTAATTACTTATGGCTGAATTCTCTTCATGAATGATATTAAATATGAGATATTAGATATAGTTGACAGGTTCTATCTTGTAGGAAATTAATAATTACAGGGTTACCTGTATCAAGATCACTATTTTACCTGGTAGCATATTGTGGTGATTTTGCATATGCACACTTACATTATTGATTAATTGTTTAGAATGAGAACTTATGTTGAAATAAGTTGCATTAGTTAGCATGCACACCTAGAGATATTCCCGAATAAACAAGACACCACTCACGAGTCTAATAGGCTAATTCCTCCCTGTGGAGATCACCTAACTATTTTCATGGTTAATTTTGAATATTAAATATTTTGAAAAGTAATTTTCTACCACGCAACGAACTATAATGACACATTTTTTATGTTAAAATTTTTATTGAAAATGAAGATCGCTCTTTCAGACACCTTTGAGGAGGAGCGGCTACTGATGGCTGGCTTGGATGGTCTGGATGGTGCCACGTGGTGCCATCTGGACCATCCATCTTCAAGTGTTTATAGGTGGCACCACAGACGTTAGATTGGGTCGATTTTCATGTTCTTCGGCTGCGATCGTCGATCTGGATCCATCTATGTGCTTAGATTTGCTGTTTGAAGCTCTAAATTACGTCACCTAGTCCCTTGGCTGCTGATCTTCCTCGGACTACATAAAGTGCAACGGGATTCCGATCAAGGCGATTTCGGACGCGTTGAACTCCGATCGTAGTCCTGATCAGATCCGTACGGTAGAATAGTCAATCCGAGGACCCAAAATAAATCTTCTCTCTTAACCACAAAAGGACATGGATTACCTAAAATATACATAAACTACTCTAAATGCAGAATGATGCATGCTATGCAATATTTATAATATGGAATGCAGATCTAAGCCTAGGAACATGTATAAATAGGCATTTTATCCTAAATAAATGTGTCTACATCAATCCCCATACACTACCCAACGCACGTGCTATACACATGCTCGCTCACGCACCCTCGCCCGTGAACACACCCACAGGTCTAGGCTGGATCTGTTTACCTAGTTACTGGGTCCGACTCAAGTTTGAAAAGAAAGAATCTAAGAGAGATAAGGGGGGTTTTTACACTACTATGGCCTTGGGATTCGTGCCCTCCCTCACTCAGTACTTAGCCATTAGAGGCCCTTATGCCTTGTGCTTCTATTCTGCTGGTGCTTTGGTTCCTTTGAGTTTAGGCGTCTGAGCCTTAAACTTGTCATCTGAAGCCTTGGTTTGGATACATTTGCTTAGATATTTGATTTAGAACTTAGGGTTAATTTAGTGGTTCAAACCACCATTTTAGTCCAATCGTTTTGCACTCTAATTCCTGATTTTCTTGAGATATTCTTCTGATATACATTGAGTATTATTTTGATTCTCCTTGCATATCTTTCTCGATAATTGTGATTACTGATTGACTTGCCCAATTTGCTCCCTGCGAATGACTTTAGACTCATTTCTATTTTTGAGTTTATAAATTTAAGTGTTGAATTGCTTTTGTTGACTGTACTCCAACATGTATTTCTTAAAACTCAACGAAAGGGATGCAACAGTTTGGCATTGTTGCCGGGGAGCAACACGCATTTCATTCACTGATTACAATTCTAATTTGATACAAACTTGATTTCTCTAATTTGTTGTGATTTTCCAAGGTGAATCACAGGACCGATCGCACAACCACACCAGGGGCAGGTAATTTCATTCCCTTCTTAAGCCCCTCATTTCTGGAAAGGATTAAAAGAATCAATTAGGATCAACTCACATTATTTCATAGAATTAATCATCTAAGTTGCCTAATTTGATTTGATTTGATTAGAAATCCCCATCCTGATACTTGCAGCTATTAAGGACTTAAGGTGCTTAGGCCTATTCACCTTCTTGATTGAGCCCTAGGTGCCAACTCTGGAAAGAATTAGACTTGGAAAATAAAACCAAATTAGGATTTAACATACTTGCCTGATTTAAAGAAAATAGATTTCTCACATCGTGTGTTACCTAAGCCCTAGTTGAATTCATTTAATCAAGTGAACTGTAAAAGTAAGCAGGCTCTAACAATCACTTGAATCACTGAAATTTGGGATCTAATAACCTGTTTACAAACCACTGAAGGTGATTTTGGGTTCTTTACACAACTCATTCTAAACTTTAGGGCAAGTTAGGTGAAGTTGACCCATGTTGTAGGCTAACCAACCTCCAAATTAGGTCACAAATCAAAGTCAACTCTAAAGTTTAGGTGAAATTCAAGGCACATACTCAAGATTAAAGTTGGTAAACTTAGGAGCCAACCTTGCTCATTCCAGTCTACTTGGATTCTCAGTGATAAGGAAGGTTGGGTGGAGGAAACCCTGTAACCTGTAAGGATGCTCTACCATGTAGGAGTCTTTGTGGGACTCTCCCTTCCTGGCTACCCAAGTAATTCGCAGGTGAGTGAGTATCTGATCTAGAAGTATCATCTACCTCAAACCTCCTTAGTCATCCAAAGATTTTTTGGGTGCCTCGATTGGGTCCATTGCATATTTTGTCCCTCATCTGGTTCTTTAATGCATGTTCAGGAGGAGGTCCTCAAGACCACCCTTGAGGCCTCCATTAGCAATCCACTTGACCAGATTGACCTCTCTTCCGACTCTTCCCTTCTGAGCCCAAATCTCCATCATCTACATCCATGGAGAACCAAGAAGAACCCAATCTTCAGAATCAGTTACAGTACCTCAACGATCTATTCCAAGCATTCAAGAATCCACCGCAGCATCCTCAGATGCGAGATCGTTACAATCCCGTTGTAGTGGCGATCAAACCCAGGGTGCAAATACCAGCTAGAGGGACTGATACTGAACTCAAGTCGAATCTGATTAATGCTATCCCCAAATTTCACAGCTTAAACTCCGAAGAACCCTTTTAACACATCAAGCAGCTAAAACATCTAGCCCAGAACTTCAGGCCTCCTATTTAGAATTGGGACATTCTGCTCATAAAGATGTTCTCCTTCTCACTTATGGATAAGGCTACCCACTGGTACCAGCCTCTAACCCATCTGATCAACACATCGAAGGAACTCCAATCTAAATTCCAGAAGAAATTCTTCCCAATTGGTCGCATGAATGCATTGAGGCACCAAATCACGCATTTCATGCAATATGCAGGAGAACCATTTCATGAGGCATGGGATCGATTTTTGGATCTCATGTGGAAGTGCCCCCATCATGGAGTTCCTAAATGGGAACAAGTCCAGTCCTTTTACCAGGGACTCTATGAGGATATCAGGCATTTGTCAATGCAACTTGTGGTGGAAACATCATGGGTTAGCATGAAGATACCATTTGGGAGATTCTCGAGAACATGCGTGAGAACTCCAAAAATAATGAATCTAGGGGTGTGTTCGATCAGACAACCACTCACACATTGACAAACATACAAGGGGCACACGAAACTCAAGGCCTATTGGCATCCGTCGATCTAAAGTTGGTGGCCAGTCGCTTGGATAAGGTCTCTATCATCGAAAAAAAGGTGGATGAGTTGACGCGACATCTACAGAGAGCCACCACTACACAGCAGAACACGTATGCGCCACCACCCTCAGGTAGAGAGGCTGTGCACAACAATCGCCACCATTCTTATAAAGGAATGGACCCATATCCACCCTGTCTGATCGTGGGTTCGGAGAAAGCTCTAGACTTGCCTACTCTAGTTGGGGTAACTCTAAACCCTCGTATTCTGACTTCTCTAGAGTTCCTCAAACCTGCGAAGATCTCCACGCCAACCAGAATGATCCATTATCTAATGCCTACAACCCAAGATGGTGCAATCATCCCAACTTCACATTGTCAGGTAATAATCAAAACTCGAGACCTCAATTCCAACCCCAACCACAGGCTTAATGCCTATATCAGCCTGCTCAGCCTAGGCCCAATCTGAATTACCAATCCAGGCATAGTAAGGAAGATCAAATGAACATGATTCTGCAAGCCCTGGCCAACATCCAGAAGACTAATGTGGCTATGCAGAAATAGCATGAAGACAAGATCATAGAGGTTCGAAATTAGCTCACAGATGGCATGGATTTACCAACCTAGTGCACTTCCTTCCCAACCTCTGCCAAATCCAATTAACTTGTCAACCCAAAACCACGTGATGAATCAATCTAGGGTCAATCTTGCTACAATCAGCAAGGCCCATCAACTCATACCTGCATGTTTGGAGCTTCCACCTCCTTAGTTGATCCAAATCAAGCCTCAATGAATAACACTGTTGTTCGACAACAAGGTCCAATCCTCTCTCCTCCACACCATGATTGCATGATGATCAATGTTGTAGGCATGAGAAAAGACCACAAGACCAGGCTCCAAGGCCCATCTACCAAATCTCACCCAATCCATGATCAACACAACAAGGTTGAGGACAAAACCAAGAAGTGGAAATAGAAACCCATCCTCCAGGATAGCTAATCCATTCCCCAATCCTAAATCTTATCCCACCTCAATACTAGAGGACTATTTGAATCTCACATAACGGAACCATTGTGGAATGCACAAGTCACTATCCCATTACTTGATATTCTCACTCTCAACTCCACCTCACCTAACTCATCCAAAAAAGTGGTGGAGGGATCCTCGCAAAGGAAGGTAGCATTCTCTAAAAATGTGAGTGCTATAATCCAAAATAGTCTACCTCCTAAGAAATCTGATCCAGGCACCCCATTAATCCCTTGCAAGATCGGTGGTACCAAGTTTAAGCGGCCTGTATTAGATCTCGATGCTTCAGTCAACCTAATCCCGACCACCCTATTTGAGAAAATATGGATAGGACAGCTAAAACCCACTAATGTTACTTTACAATTAGCTAACTGAACAGTAATCACCCCAATTGGGCTGGTAGAGGATGTGGTAATTAGAGTCAAAGATTTTAGCTACTTGGCTGATTTTCTAGTTCTTGACATGGACGTGCCACAACAAATACAAGATATGTCCTTAATTTTGGAAAGGCCATTCTTGGCTATTGCAAGAACCATAATCAATTGTGAATTAGGGCACATGATAATTGCCTCTCGAGATAAGTGAGCTGAGATCAATATTTTTGAGGCATCATCCAAAGGAAGCGGAACAGCTAAGTTTGATTCAGGATCTCATGACCGGTTTAGTAGTAAAAAAACTAGAACCAAAATTGGAAGATTTCCATACTTCGAAGAATCCCGATTTAGCCAAGCATGATTTCAGCAGAGTAAGAGTATTGGAGGTTTTCACCTTTGATCTTGAAGACATGCACATGGATCTCGAGGAACAAGATAACTATCGACGGGATTCAAATTTGTATTCCATGGATTTGGAGACATTTTATTATGATAATTATTTTGAGGATCTCTAGGAATTAGCCGTGGCAGTGCTAATGGGCTATCAAGGAGTTTTTTTAACTATGCGTTTGTTGTAGTAAAGTCTCAATCGCTCGAAAAAAAGATAAATTTATAACTCAGAATTAAAGAAGAGTCTGAGGTCGAACACAGGGAGCAAATATGGAATTCACAACATCAATCGCATTCAAAATCAATGTGCACAATAAACGGAGCACAAAATTAGAGATATTCAATGATGAACATGAGTATCTCAAGAGTTCACTATGATAAAAAAGAAATCAAGACAAAATAATGGTGATTTAAATCACAAATTATTAGCCCTAATAAAGCATGCATATCAGATATCTCAATTATATCAAACAAATGAATAGTAATTTGAATGCTACAGTGCCTCATATGATAGGCACCAATTTTAGACAAAGGCTTCTTTTCCTCAGACAACTTAAGTATCTCAGGCACAAGGCTTTCAGGAAGCCTTCCTTCTTCAGCTTTTCTTTCTTCTTCTTTTCTTCCTCAGCTTCCCTTCGCTTTCAAGGACCTTTTTCTCATTCTCCTTTCTCTTCTCTTCTTTTTCTTTCCTTCTTCACAAACCTTCAGAGACTTCTCTCACAGAGAGCTTCTCGTCTTTACAACACAAGGGGACCAAACTCCTTCAGCGACTAAGTGTCACACAGGGCGTAACTACAGAGAGCAAAGCCCCATCGCCCTCTCTCGCAAACCTTTCTTCTCTTCTCTTACAAGCTCAGTGCATAGTCGGATCCATATTTGGGTAAGCGGGTCGTGTATAGTATCTACGGTCATCGGTATGTGTGGTGACCAAGGAGTGAACATAGGCGGGTATTCAGGTGAAGGGGGGTAGAAGGGACCTGACCCCTTGTGTGCTGGGAGATAAGCTTAGTGCACGAAAATAATTTATCCACTACGTTGAGTCTGAGAACCCACGATGTGGGACAAAAGCGCCCTACTGCTCCATGAGCATGGCTTGCAGATGAAGTGCTTCTAATTGAGGTTGAAGTCGCAGGCAAGGCCTCAAATTGAGGGTCTGGAGGGATGCCTAGAGCTCTTTCACATGACCTGGAGATGAACTTGGGGGCTATTATGGTCGGAGGACTGCCTTCATGGACGGAGACGATGGCGGCGGCGGTGGAGAATCGGCAATGACCTGAAACACAAAGGATAGCCTCACGACCACATTAGAATACCTCAGGAGCCTTGCCAAGTGTTGGCGAAGGTGGTAGTGGTGGTTGCGTGACGTGAGAGTGGTTATGGAGGTCGGAGAGGTCAAGAACAGAGTGCGGAGGTGGTTGTGTCCAGTGGGCGTTCTTGGTGGTGCAAACATGGAATTAGGTGGGGGGTTTTGTGCAGTGAGTTGCGGCAGAGGTTTTGGAGGTGGAGTAGATGTATTTGGTGGTGTATAGCGAGCCCACGACCTCGTCGGAGCTCAGCCAAAGCGAAGGAAGATGGAGGGGGAGGCCAATGATCATGGGTCAAAGCAAGAGGTTAATGAAGGGGAAAGAGAGTAGAAGGGAAGAGGAAGAGGTTTTACCTACTTACAGGATGAAGAGGTGAAAGTTTCCCATGCCAATGTGATGGCCGGATGTGAGGATGACAAAGTCTCCATGAGGGGGACGGCGGCGAGGAAATGGGGAGGATGCCCTCGCTATGGCTAGCGAGGCCTGGACAAACTTGAGGAAAAAGAACCGGTCGACTATGGTCTGTGGCAGCCGGCGAAGAGTGTAGACAGAGGAGCTCGCCAGAGCTTGCAAAGAGTTAGGCCGAAGAGAGGGGAAGAAGGGGGATTTTTGGCCCAAAACAAGCTAAGGAAGACGAACTTACATCATGGGACCTTTTATAGGCATCAAGAAGGCATTCCAAGATTGGAAACCAAGCTTGGAAGCTCAGAGCTTTCAGACAAAAGGAAACCTTTGATTTCAAATGGTTTGCATCAACTTTTGGGCAAGAATCAAAGCCCAAGATGCAGCTCAAATTGTAGAGGATTTCTTCAGGAGTTCCCCTTCCAATTTTGGAAGAGATTGGGTGTGAAATCACGGAGAACTCCTCGATTGAAGGTCGGCAGCAAGCTTGTGTTCACACGGCTATGGCAGCAGGGACCTGAACGCGAAGATGACGATAAACCTAGAGACCTGTTCACAAGAATTTCAAAAGCTAGGGACTTGTGTGAGATAGAAAGAGTCTGACTGAACTTTAAATGAAAACTAGGTTAAGATGGACTCAAATTGAGCCCAAATTTTCATAAAAACCTAATTTGGTCCTAAGGAATTTGATGGTGAAGTTGGATTTCAGTTTTGACCAAGTTCACTAGGTAATTTGCATGGAAACCCAAATTAGGGCAACTTTCCTCCTGAGACTATTTTATGTCAAAATAGGTTCAGATGGTTAAACCAAGGTTACTAAACCTTATAGGATATTTTTTTATGAATTTTAAAAGGTTTAGATAGAATTTATTCTGATCAGAACCTCTATTAATTAAGCAGATCTGAAATTAAGTTTTTAGGAGTTGTGTTAGTTCTTGAAGTGCGTGAAAACTCGTTTCTATCTAACGAACCCTTTTATTAGTTATTAATGAACATTTGACTTTTAGCTAACCCCTAGGAGACCCTGTGATTGCTCTGCCTTCATGATATACTGTTAAAACTGCAGAATTAACCCTAATTTAATATGTCTCTCAAAACGGATATGTAATAAATTATGACTCTCTGGTGGTTATGTAGGAGCAATTGTGAATTAATTCTGACTAATTAAAGCTAGTTATGGCTCATGATCATGTTATCATCATACCTGCATGCCTAGCTTTTGCTAGTCCCTTAGCAAACTCTTATGGAAGGAACTAGAGTTCTAGACCATGCATTGAAGTTCAGATGCCTGATTCTTATTACCCTTTAGAAACTAGGTCAAAATGCTAATAGTAGGCCTAGAGGTACTCAAGTATCAATCAAGGTCCAGACCTGACCAGCTTCAGCCTGAGTCTGCTACAAAGGTTTCTAAGGCCCACAAAAACTACCTAGAGGTTTGTTGAACTCAACGGTTAAAGCACCCGTGCATAAATGTAATAGGTCCAGGTTCAGTTTGCTGATGCATGAAAGAGAGATAGAAGGATTTTTGTTTCGAGAGTTCTCTCATTTCTTTTTTACTTTTCCCTAAATCTAGCCTCGAATTGGCCCTAAACATAATCTGTATCGGATTCCTTGTCCCCACCATCAATTCTCGAAGGGCCCCTGGCTTTCGATGTTTTGTGATAACACCGACCACGGAAACTCCCAGACCCTTGACTTTCGACACTTTGAGATAGTGCCGCCCATGGCATTCTGTAGCTGAATTCAAGCCTTAACAATCGATATTTCAGGATAATCCCACCCATGACACATGAACGAGCACAAGATGCTTACATGCCCCCAGTAGGATATTTAGATATCCTAGGAGACAAGCACCGAGGAGACAATATGTTATTACGCATCTTCGAGGGAAATTTCCCACCTCTCTACGTTGGGAACTCGTCTAAATCCACTTGTATTTTGGAGTCACTCCAAATCTTGATCTTAAGACCCCCTTTTAGAATAGAATGAATGCTTTTTGCATATTTTTCTTTATTAAACGCACTGAACTAAACTAAGTGTATGATTTTTGGGTGCTCAGGTTACCAAGTCCTGCAAACCAAAGGATAGGCAACAGGGCCAAATAATCCCTAAATCTTAAGACCAAATACATCAAATTCGCATTTTCCTCAGCCTCTTGAGGACTAATCTAGATCTTAACAAATACATGAGTGTTTAAATCCTGAAATAGATCCAAGAGGTCTAAGATCAGAACTCATACAATCTCTTTGGCTCTTTATTCTCAGGACTTAATTTTTCTTTTGATTAGGTCTAAAATTTAGTAAATTTCATAATCAAGTGGTAATGACTATCTTTTTTGTTCATGATTTGTGCTCCTTTTTGACATTTGAATTCTCCTATCTTCCTCCTCATGAATGATATGCAATCAAGTCTCAAAATTTTCCTCCCCTTTCTCCATTTTTTTGTTCTTTTCTCAATTTTTTTGTTTTTATCAATTTCTTTTTTGAATCTATATATTTTTTGTGAGAATCCTTCAGCGAATTGAATTTCTATATGTCTAAACTTTAACACCTCCGATGCCTAGGTTTTGTAATGTCCTCATTATAAACCAGAAGGTACGAAATCAACTTGGTTCAAGGGTTGTAATAGGGTCTAAAGGTGGGCGAATAGGTCGAGATGACTGTTGCAAATGATTTCAAGCTTTAATACAAATATCAAAGGTGGAGTTGGTTGTTCTAAAGTTGAACTCAAGAGTGTAGTAGGAGTATAGCTCAAATGATGATCAGAAGGGTCTCAATTTATTTTGGAATGATGGGTTGCCTCCCGTTAAGCGTTAAATTTAATGCCTTCAGCCGAGCAGGAGGTGGTCAAAGAGAAGGGATGGTCAAATCAGAAGAGTTTTGTAGAATAAGCACTTGATCAAAAGCCTGGTTGGTCCAACCAAGTGCTTGTTCAAATCAACAGGCTGATGATGTAGCCCAAACCCAATCAGTCTGGTGGGTTGATGGATGTCAATCAATAGATGTAAAGCCCACCATATGCTTTGAGGCTCAGAAAGATATGGCAATGCGAATCACAGGTTTGGCTGAGTTGATTCAGCCTAATCAGAGTAGGGGTCCTCAAAAGGAAATGAATCTATATAGGATGTAGGGACCCTACAGGTGTGATCAGAGAAGGATAGGATTTGATTAATAGTCTAATCAATATCCAAATCTTGATCAAAAGATGGAGAAGAATCGTATGCGACCGGATCAAAGAGAGGTGAATCAGAGTAGAAGTTGATTCCAGTGGCGGGTCAGGGTTGGGATCGGATTTTGGAAAGCTCTATAAGTGTATCAAAAGGTGTGGCTTCTTTAAGGTCCAAATCATTGACCTCAGCATTAGAATCAAAGAATGTATCATGGATGCTGAGGTCGTAAGTTGGTTCATAATCATCAAGAAGCAACAGTTCTCCAAAATCAGAGTAAGATTTGAAATCATCGGAGAATTTACGAAGATCAATTTCTGAACCTGATTCTAGATTGGGATTTCCACCATAGAATGAATCAAGATGTGTAGAATCAGCAACCTAACTTGGATCTAACCTAATCTCGAATTCTAGGCTTAGAAAGGTGTTCTTATTAGGCATAGGCTCATATTCTTGGCTCTTAGGATATACCCAATCGAATCCCAACTCTTCCAACTCAGTTTCTGTATCATAGATCGGTTTGACTTCCAAAAAATCAATTTGTTTCTCTAAGGAGGTTGGAGAGGTGTAATCATCAAACACAGGCTCACAACCATAACCTAGATCAAAAATCTGATTCTCATCACATTGGGCTCCTTGATCATCCCAAATAGGCTTAAATCTAGATTCTAGGTCAAAGGTAGGTATTGGGTCACTAGAATCTAGACTAGGTTCTATTGAGATGTCAGAATCATTCTAGAGAATACCTTAACAGGATAAGGCTTGGGAATTACATTCTCGAGAAGTTCTGATTCAGGCTTATCATTACAGGTGTTTGGGGAATCTAGGCTTGTTGAACCAGGTTCATGGTTTTCTAGGGCTAGTTCGGAATTGGGCACACCAGCAATTGGATCCTCCCAACTCATGTCAAGATCAGGAATGTCAATCTACACACTATTTGGATCAGATTCCATTTGGGTTGGGGTCCACAACAACCTCTATTCTCAAACCCAAGTTCTGGGAGATCATTAATTTCTGACTTCTGATATGGGTATATTTGATTTATGACCTATTTCAACATAGTTATCATGTTTTCCTATTTCTCAAGGTCATATTCGTGCTTTTCTCAAAGTCGTGGATTTGTCAGACATTGAAAATACTTCAAATTATGCAATCTTTCTATTTCAATGAATCCTACCATGAGAATATCCCGAGTTGATCCAATTGTCATCTGTGTTATTATCAGATGGGCACAATTTGTAATGAAGGTTGTTGTTTTTGGTATATTAACCTAAATGTGTCTAGATGGATCTGAGTTTTTGTAATATTCATCGTGATGTCTCAGAGCATCCTCAATCATCTTTTCTTTCATGCTCATTTGGGATCCTGGTTTCCTAAAAAGTCTTCCTAATTTTTCTGATTGCATTTTCAAATCAGGTGGTGGATCAAGATGTAGAATCAAATTCAGGTTCAGATTGAAGTGATTAGATCATATCAGAAATCCTCAAAAAGATCAATTCTAATGAAGGCCTCTAGGTTAAAAACCTAGGGACCTTTCCTGTGTATGTGCTCTAGAGAATAGATGAGGAACTAGATGTGAATTGGACCCAATCAGGGAACTCAAAGATTTTTGGATGACTAACGCTTGTTTCGAGGCGGATGATACCTCTGAATCAAAAATCCACACACCCGAGAAGTACCTGGGCTGCCAGGAAGGGAGAGCCCTGCAAAGACCCCTACATGGTAGAGCATCTCCACGGATTATAGGGCTTCCCCTATCCAACCTTTCTTGTCATTGCGGTTCTAAGTAGATCGATATGTGCGAATTGAAACCCTAAGTCTATTAATTTTAGCCTAATTTGTGCCTTGGATTTCACTTGATTAGAAATTGATTTAGTTTGTGACTTAATTTGGAGGTTCATTGACCTACAAAGTAGGTCATTTTCACCTGACCTACCCTAAAAGATGAAAAATGAGCTCTGGGTCAAGGCCCAAAGATCATCCTGATTTGACTCTCAGGTTATTAGGTCCACAATTTTAGGGTTCAAGTGAATGTAAAGCCTGATTTTGGGGTTCTTCTAATTAGATCCTTTCAAGCAAAGGTTTGGGTAGCATGCAAAAGCAGGAGGGTCAATTTTCTTTAATTCATGCAAGTATGAACTAACACTTCAAAACCCTAGAATATAAAACCCTAATTAGCTCTATTTCAAGTCCAATTTGATCTCAAAATGCTGACCTTAGACTCAAACAAGAAGTGCGTAATCCAAGATGATTAGAAATTAAGTAGAATCCCTAGTAAGTACAAGAAATCAGGATTGAGAATATCTAATCAAAATCGTCTCAAGCTTCAATCAGATATTGATTTTGAATTCATAAATTAGGAAAATTGTCATTTAAATGATGATCACTAAGAAATTACGACTGGTGAATCCTAATTGATTTGTTTCCTTTTTATCTTCCCAAGATTTAGAAGTTGATTAGGGAAGAAGAGAGATTACCTGCTCTGGGAGTGGTTGATTTGCGTGGAAGATCTCTTCGTGATGTACCTCACAAAATCACAATCAAATCAAATAGGGGAAGTTAGTGCTCAAATAAACAATCAAGAAAGATAAGATCAATGTGTGAATTACGCGTTGCTCCCCGGCAACGGTGCCAAAATGCTAACAGGCTATCGAGGAGTTTCTTTTAAATATGCGTTCATTGTAGTAAAGCCTCAATTGCTCGAAAACAAATAAATTTATAACTCAGAATCAAAGAAGAGTACGAGGTTGAACACAAGGAGCAAATATGGAATTCACAACATTAATCGCATTCAAAATCATTAAGCACAATAAACGGAGCACAAAAATAGAGATATTTAATGAATAATAATCTACTCAAATTGATATTCAATGATGAACATGAGTATCTCAAGAGTTCACTACGATAAAAAGAAATCAAGATAAAATAATGGTGATTTGAATTACTAATTACTAGCCCTAATCAGGCGTGCATATCAAATATCTCAATTATATCAAATAAATGAACAGTAGCTTGAATCCTACAGTGCCTCAGATGACAGGCACCAATATCAGACGAAGGCTTCTCCTTAGACGACTTAAGTATCTCAATCACAAAGCTTTCAGGAAGCCTTTCTTCTTCAGCTTCTCTTTGTTCTTCTTCTTCTTTTCCTCCTCAGCTTCCCTTTTCTTTCAAGGACCTTTTTCTTATTCTCCTTTCTCTTCTCTTCTCTTCTTTTTCTTTCCTTCTTCACAAACCTTTAGAGACTCCTCTCACAGAGAACTTCCCTTCTTCACAGCACAAGGGGACCAAACTCCTTCAGCGACTAAGTGTCGCACAGGGCATAGCTACAGAGAGTAAAACCCTACCCTACTCTCTCACAAACCTTTCTTCTCTTCTTCCCTCATAGACCCAGCACATAGTCGGATCCATATTCGCGTAAACGAATCGTGTACAGTGTCCAGGGTCTCCGGCGTGTGTGGTGACCAAGGAGTGAACATAGGCGGGTATTCAGGTGAAGGGGGGTAGGATGGACCCGATCCCTCGTGTGTTGGGCGATAAGCTCAGTGCACAAAAACAATTTATCCACTGCATTGAGTCTAAGATCCCACGATGTGGGAGTAAAGTGCCCTACTACTTATGCAAGGCCTGCAGATGAAATGCTTCTAATTGAGTTCGAATTTACGGGCGAGGCCTCAAATTGAGGGTCTGGAGGGATGCCTAGAGCTCTTCCACGTGACCTGGACATGAACTTGGGGGAAATTGCAGCCGGAGGACTACGTTCGTGGATGGAGACGATGGCAATGGCGGTGCAGAACCAGCGATGACCTGAAACACAAAGGATAGCCTCATGGCCACAATAGAATACCTCCGGAGCCTTGCCAAGTGTTGGCGAAGGTGGTGGTGGTGGTGGTTGCGTAATGTGAGAGTGGTCGTGGAGGTCGAACGAGGTCGAGAACAAAGTACAGAGGTGGTCGTGTTTGGTGGGCGTTCTTGGTGGTGGAAACACGGAATTAGGGGGTTTTGTGCGGTGAGGTGCAGCGGACGTTTTTGAGGTGGAGCAGATGTATTTGGTGGTGTAAAGCGAGCTCACGACCTCGCCAAAGCACGATCGGAGTGAAGGAAGATGGAAGGGGAGGCTAATGATCATTGGTTGAAACAAGAGGTTAATGAGAGGGAAAGAGAGTAGAGGGGAAGAGGAAGAGGTTTTACCTACTTACAGGATGAAGAGGTGAAGGTTTATCACATCGGTGTGATGGCCGGACATGAGGAAGATGACGCCCACGTTGTGAGGGGGACGGTGGTGAGGAGAAGGGGAGGACGCCCACGTTGTGGTTGGCAAGGCATACACAAACTTGAGGAAGAAGAACAGGATGACTATGGTCTGTGGCGATCGGCGAAGAGAGTAGACCGAGGAGCTCACCGGAGCTTGCGGAGAGTTAGGCCGAAGAGAGGGGAAGAAGGGGGATTTCTGGCCCAAAACAAGCTAAGGAAGATGACCTTGCATCAGGGGACCTTTTATAGGCCTCAGAGGGGCATTTCAAGCTTGGAAACCAAGCTTGGAAGCTCGAAGATTTCTCACAAAAGGATACCCTTGATTTCAAACGATTTGCATCAACTTATGGGCAAGAATCTGAGCCCAAGATGCAACTCAAATTGTAGAGGATTTCTTCAGGAGTTCCCCTTCCAATTTTGGAAGAGATTGGGCATGAAATCAGGGAGAACTCGATTGAAGGTTGGCAGCAAGCTTGTGTTCACCCGGCTTTGGCAACAGGGACCTGGATGCCAAGATGACGATAAACCTAGTGACCTATTCACAAGAATTTCAAAAGCTAGGGGCTTGTGTGAAATAGAAAGAGTCTGACTGAACTTAAATGCAAACTAGGTTAAGATTGACTCAGATTGAGCTTGAATTTTGGTTCAAACCTAATTTGAACATAAGGAATCTGATGGTAAAGTTAGATTTTAGTTTTGACCAAGTTTCATTGAGTAATTTGCATGGAAATCCAAATTAGGGTAACTTTCCATCTGAGACTCTATTTTAGATCAAAATAAGTTCATATGGTCAAACCAAGGTTATCAAACCTTATAGGATATTTTTCAATAAATTTTAAAAGATTTAGATGGAATTTGTTCTGACCAGAATCTCTGTTAATTAAGCAAGTTTGAAATTAGGGTTTCGGGAACTATGTTAGTTCTCAAAGTGCATGAAAACCTGTTTCTGTCTGTACGAACCCTTTTATTAATTATTATAGAACATTTGACCTTCAGTTAACTCCTGGGAAACCATGTGATTACTCTACTTTCATTATATACAGTTAAAACTGTAGAATTAACCTTGATTTAATGTATGTCTCTCAGAACGGAGATGCAGTAAATTACGACTCTCTGGCGGTTATGTAGGAGCAATTGTCAATTGATTCTGACTAATTAAAGTTAGTTATGGCTCATGATCATGTTATCATCTGGCTAATACTAAGAGTGACTGCAACCTAGAGTTGGAATCCTTTACAAAATCAGAGTTTTATGATCCAAAAGGAACTCTCCAGACTTTCACTTTTTGGGATGAGAATTATAGGGGAGATTCCTTAGAAAACCCAATCTTCAAGTCATTTCTTAAGGAATTGATCTTGCACTCGCTTGAAAAGAATCAAGATGACTCGTTGGATATTGATCTATTAGGACACATTACACGAGAGAAACCAAACATTTAGGCTACGTGGACTAGCTTCACCTCTGTTGGGTCCTGGACTCACCACAATCCTACTTCAGATCCCCATGATCACTACATCCTCTCAATGATTCCTCCACAAAAACTCAATAAGAGACACCCAAAAATGAATCAACTTGATCCATATCATTGACCTTCTGGATTGACTCTTCATCATGATTTGATACTCATTTATGGCCATCTGATTCTCAATCGCCATTATCACATATTTTCTCCTACCACTCATCACAATGTGCTAGATGACATATCCTTTTATGTTGCATTGCACCCAGCCAATGGTATTAAATTTAGTGCTTAACGAAAGGCAACCCGTCATATGAAAAACCCGAGACCCTTATGACCTAGCTTTTCGTCGAAATCATATTACACTTTAGGGTTCGTCCGTTAGAACAACTAACTCCTCCTTCGATACTTGTATCAGAGTTTGAAATCAGCCCCAACAGTCATCCTGAACCATTCACCACCCACCTATTTTAATGTACGATCTGAACTGAACTTGAACCCACCTAATTTACAATTGGGACATTGCAAATCTTAGTCATAAAGAGGTATTAAAGTGCAAAATACTATGAAAATCAATTCATGGAGGGGTTTTCATTTAAAACAAAAATGGAGAAAAGAGAAAGGAGAGGTCCATTTTGAGCAGAATTGAAAATTGAGGAGAGAAGAAAAAAGAGAAAAGGAGCAATCAAATGAAAAGAAAGAAACGAGATAGTCCCTTGTGATTGAGAATTGATGGGAACACCATCATAGGCCTTAATTAGCCACTTTTAGTCAGGATTGAAAGATAAATGCTTCTACATAACCATCTAAGGGTTATAACACCACATCATTCTATTTTGAGAAGAGAACAGGAAACTAGGGTTAATTATGTAATTTTAATAGCATATCATGAACACAGAATAACCACAGGGTTTATTAGGGGTTAGTTGAAGGTCAAGTGAGCACTAAAGTCTAAGGGGGTCTATGCAAACAGAAATGGGGTTTCATGCATTTGGAGAACCAAAACAACACCCAAAACCCTAATTTCAGACCCGCTTGAATTAAAGAGGTTCTGGTCAGGATAAAAATTATCTAAACCTCTTAAAATTCATAGAAAAATATTCTAAAGTTTGTTGTATCTTTTGTTTGATCGTCTGAACCCATTTTGACCTTGAATTGAGTTGCAAACAAAATTTTACCTTAATTTAGATTTATACGCAAATTTCCTAAGTAAACTTGGTTAAAACTAAAATCCGACTTCGCCATTAGATTCCTTGAGTCCAAATTAGGTTGTTACCAAAATTTAGGCTCATTCAGAGTCCATCTTGACCTAGTTTGCATTTCAGTCCACTTAAACTTTAGCCACACAACTTGCGAAGTATTTGCGATCAGGTCCCTACCACCATTAGTGTCAACGGAGCTCCTACGCCAAGACTCGAGTGAGGTTTTCTCACTTGATTCTCAGCCAAATCCTCCCAAAATTGAAAGGGAGAATCCTTAAGAGATCCTCAATCAATTAGACCAGGTCTTGGACCTTGTTTCACTCCAATATCCTCATGCGAACTCTCATAATCTCAAGGATCCTTTTCCCTAAGTTTGTGAATTTGACAAGCTTACTACCTTGCTTGGAACACTTTTTAAGGCCTTTAAATAAATCCCTCTTGAGAAATCGAGCTCCTTAGCGAGTTTTTGGCCAAAGAAAATCCTTCTTCCTCTCTCTTTGACCAACTCTGAACTCGTCTACAGCGACCCTCCTTGTCTGGTCTCTTCACTTGCTACCACGTACTATAGGTAGCAGGTCCTTACTCTCCATCATCCACATCTCGCTACACCTGCGAGAGGTGCCCTCCCCCTTCAGACGTTGTCGTCCCTCTTCCTGAGGTATCCTTCATCTTCGGTGCCGGCCAATCACATCTGGCGTTGCCACCGCTTCCTCTTCGTCCGTAGCTTCCCTTATTCTCTTCCTCTCCTTCCCCTAAGCCTTCCTAGTTCTTTTCTCTCCCGCTTCGACCGCTGACACGCCCTCAACGCCACCGTCTTCCCCATGTCAAGCATACCTCCGGCGTGACCTTCCATGCTCCACCCCGCACCAAACAACTCGCCACTGCTCCCAAAACCTTCACCACCTCACGGCCACTAAAACCCCTCAAGAAATTGAGGGGATTACACCCTCAATTGCCTCACAGAACTCCTTTTCATCTGCATACCCTCCTCGACTTTGCCCCAACTCCACATGTTGTCTCACTACACGTAACCACCACCAACACAATTGCCGTACTCAGACGACCCTCATTGATTTTGATGTGGCTACGAGGCCTTATTCTCTGTTTCAAGTTGCCGCCAAAGCTCCTTTGCCTCCAACACCTTCTTCAGCCCCGTCTGACATCTTCAAGAAGAGTTCTTCCTCGTTGATACTCCCAGGTGCTGCAGCCGAGCTCCAGGAAGTCTCCCAGGTAGCCAATTGACGCTGCCAGCTAATCCTTTGCCCACAATTGGAGCCTTCACTTCCTACAGCTCACACGTGAAGAAAGCCTTGTGGGATTAGTCCCACATCGTAGAAGACCGCAGCGATGAAGGCATATAATACGTAAAGCTCTCCTCGACTCTTTGCTTCGAATACACGAGGGGTGAGGTCCCCCACGCATGCCCGAACGCACGCGTCTATCCATGCCCTCGCCTGCACTCACACCACATGGATCTGGGTGGTGGATACGTTTACCCGGTTACCCGGGTCTGGTCCGTCTGAGCTGTGAAGAAAAAGAAAAAAAAAAGATTTAGAGAGAAAAGGGGGTGGGTTTTGCTCTACCTCGAGATTCGTACTCCCCCTCAAATCTCTATAATTAGTGAGATTTCTGAAGAGGCCCTTGAGCCTCTGTTCAGTTACTGTTGTGCTTCTTCTGAGGCTTTTGAGAGAGAAAGCCTTGAGCTCTTGCGAGGCCCTTGAGCCTCTTTTGATAAGGCATCTGGAAACTTGCCCTATCGTCTAAAGGTTGATTCTGTTGGTTACTATAGGAATATTTGAATACTTGACTAACATGGCTTAATAGTTATGGTTTGCTATTCATTTATTTGAGTATTTGTAGCTTAAACTTAAGGGTTAATTTGGTGATTTTTAAATCACCATTTTAACTCGATCTTTTTGCACTATTCTTCTAGTTCTTATTGAAATATCATTTTAAGCATCTTATTGATTTCAATTGCATATTCTCTTGATAAATTGTGATTAGTGAATTAAATTGCACAATTGCTCCCTACAAATAACCTCAAACTCTTTTTTGAATCTAAGTTCTATAAATTTAAGTATTTTGCCAAATTTGTCAATTATACTACAACATATATCTTAAACATCGACGATTTCGCGTTAACAAGTATGGAACTCACCTAACTTCTAAGCTGAATCAGATGAGGAATTAGGACCTAGAAGGCTAAAACTTAGTAGATTAGTGATGAGTACCGACCTTAGGCCTTTTGGACCTGCTCCATGGTTTAAACACTCACGTACTTGTTAGGATCCGGATGATCTCAAGAGGTTGAAAAAAGTGCGAGGCCGATGTATTATGTCTAAGGCTTAGGGAGTATTCGGCCCCATTGCTTGCCCTTTGGTTTGCCAGGCTTGGTAACCTATGCACCCAAAATCTAAACACCAATCTGGTTCAGTGCGCTTAACGAAGAAATAACGACAAAATTGTTCTATTATGAAAAAGTCATCTTGAAGATTTAGTTTAGGAGCGGCTCGAAACAAGTTGATTGGACAAGTTATCAGCACGGAGAGGTGGTATAAAATACTTCCCTTGAAGATGCGTAATAACATATCGTCTCCTCGGTGCTTGTCTCTTAGGATAAATAAATATCCTACCAAGGGCATGTAAGCACCTTGTGCTAATTCAGGTGCCATGGGCAGGATTATCCCGAAATGTCGATTGCCAAGGCCTAAATTTAGCTACAAAACGCCATGGGAGGTACTATCTCGAAGTGTCGAAAGCCAAGGTTCTAAGGGTTGCCATGGTGGTGCTATCCCAAAGTATCGAAAGCTAAGGACCCTTCGAGGATTGATGGTGGGAAGAAGAAATCTGATATAGATCGTGTTTAGGTCCATTCTGAGGCTGGATTTAGGGAAATATAAAAAGAAAAGAGAGAAAACTCTCTAAATGAAAAATCCTTCTCTATGTCTCTTATCAAAATGCACTGGAAAATTGAACTTGGACTTGATATGTCTACGCACGGGTGCTTTAACCACCAGGATCAACGAACCTCTAAGTAGTTTTTGCGAGCCCTAGAAACCTTCGTGGCAGACCCAAGCTGAAGCTGGTCAAGTCTACATCTTGGTCGATACTTAAGTACTAATTGCGCAGCAATCATAGATCTTAATTAACCTAAATTAGGCTAGAACTTAGCATAAGCTAGTATAATTCATGCATGCATAAGGATTATTTGCATCCTTACTGCTTTCCTTTAACTATGCATGAAATAATGATATAATATACTAATTAAGTACATTATATAAATTGGAGGAAATAAGAAGCTTAGAAGCTAGATCTGAAGTTGGATCTAAAGCTGGACCTGAAGTTAGTGCTACATCAAAGCTGAAGCGGAAGACTAAAATAAAATGTAGTAGAGAAATAATGTAAAGGGTTAAGGTATGCTATGTTATTAAGTAGGAGTAAAGCAGTTAAATTATGAAGAACTTAGGTCCAATCCTAGCCCTAGGATAGCCATACAGGCCTTCCCAAGTCTTAGCCACCCTTAGATTAGGTCTCCATAGACTAGGAAGCCTCAAAACCCTAGTTCCAGCCCTTATCTAGACATCCAGATAGGTTATTGGACGTCCAGGACCCTTAGCCACAACCCGCACACCTTAAACCATGTTTACAATGTTATTGGACGACTAGACACTTAGTCAGACATCCAATTTCTGCAGAATACCTAAGACAGAACCCTGAATCCCTCTTGACTCTAATTGGATGTCCAGACAATAAGTCTGGACTTCTAATTTTTGAGTATAAGTCATCTGATACTATTATTGGACATCTGGAACTATTCTCCAGTTCATGTTTTCGAGTTCAAGCATTGATCCTGAGTTCCTAGGTCCCTAAACTCAATTCCAACCCCTCAGGAACCTAAATTAAGGTACCCTAACATTAGTACACCACCTCTAGACCTTCCTAAGAACCTAAGTAGGTTCTCATTAAGCCCAATTGACTTAAATCATAGTCAATTACCATTGCCGATTCAATTGGACTCATAGAGTCCAATTGAGTTCAGATTTCAACCCACAAAAGTCCAATTAGACTCAGTGAGAGTCCAATTGACCTAAGCCCAACCTAATTGAGTTATTTCACTCTCAGTTAAGTTCACACTCATTTAATTAAACTTGTGTTAAGTTTAATTTCATTTTCCCCTTAGCCAATTAGGGTTTGCAACCCTAATTTGAGACCTACACTAACTTAAACATATTAGGACCTAACCTAGCTCACTTAGCCACCTAGGGCACAACCACACACACACACACCCATTCACGTACTCCCACACCACCTTGAGTATTCTAGGTCCTTCCAAAGGTGGCACCACTCTTGGCTTCTAAAATTAGCAACCAAGAGACATTAAAATTATAGATCCACTTTTGGTGGAGCTAAAAACCACCCTCTCTCTCCCTTAGACGGCCACACTTGGAGCTCCCTCTAGAGAGTTCCACACTTCTCTAGAGAGGATCCCTTAGGTCTATAAAAAGACCTAAAGGGTGGCCATTTGCACCCATTCACTCTTGGCTTCATTCCACCTTCCATAGCGTAACTCCACCTTCACACCTCAATCTCCACGAGCTCTACCATGACTCCACCACCTCCACGCCAAGATTGGATCACCTCCTCCTCACCTCTCCAAGGGCTGGCCTAACCCCCCTTGGCCGCCCCTCCTCCTCTCAACCAAGTCAAAGGCCATCAGAGCCCACCTCTGAATGCCCTTATTTCTATTAGCTAAGTAGATAGTTCTTCATAGATTTACTGCTTTATTACTACTTAGTAGTGTAGCTCCCTATTTCTCCCCCAATGATGCATGCATAATCCCCCCATAGAATAATGTATGCAGTCATTTTCTGCTAGCGAGTAGTTTATGTTTCAAGCATTCCTGTACCAAGCATTCCTCTAGTTGTGTTTGGTAACTCTGATGCAATCAATGAAATCATCTTTTATATATCTCTATATCTATGTGTGAAAATCACCATATGCTTGCTTGTAATACTTTATTGTGATTAAGTTGCCTGTGTTCATTTTACATCTTTCTTGCAACTAGCATGTCGGTACCTAAAAACATTGAAGATCTAACCATTAATGCATTCTCCATCAATACCCATCATTTAACTAGGATCGTGCGTACTAAAACCCATACATTTACATTCGTTATCTACTTAACGCATGTGCACGTGAAAAGGGTTAATCATGCAAATGGCAAAACAGTGATCCGGAGGTTAGAAACCGACGTGCGATTTAAGCAAGTAGAGTAAGCAAGATCGAATTCATTTTGCATTTCCTAAACGCCTCCCAGCGATGAACGATTGGGACTCCAAGTCTCGTTATTTTACAAATATGTTTGTTTTGATCATATTTCGCACTATGCTATGAACAATGACATTGCTTTTCCAAAAACCACACGATCTACCATTTGAACAAGTACCTTTAGGCCTATTATTGGTATTTTGATCTAATTTCTAGAAACGTTGACGGTTACATCTAGCTTAGAGATCTGGTTTGATCCATAGGATTTTGCTAGGGACTAGTAAAAGGTAGCAATGGGGATGACATCAAAAAATGAGTCTAATTAATTTTTATGTTGTAGCTGTGTTACGACATCAATTTTAATGAGAAGATGATTAGGTGAATCCAAGTGTCAAACACGAGGAGGTGTGGAATCATATCAATTAATCGCTTAATGTTACAAGATATTTTATTCCATTTGCTTGGAAAAAGAGAAGAAAGAGAGAGAGAGAGAGAGAGAGAGAGTATTAGGTTAGAAAATGATTCACGATAGAGTGAAGTTTACTAATTACACTTTGGTGAAATCATTCACCATGGAAATGAACATAATAGCGTAACATGAACTAAGTAGGCAATCACTCTAAAGGCATCAAAACATCATAGAATAAACTAAATTACTTTTTTGAAATATGGAGCAAATGTACTACAAATACAAATAGATGAATGCTTAAGGAGATGCAAACTATACCTAAGGAGAAGCAACTACAAGAAGAGCGTCGAGGCAGCCATGGCGGTGGAGGGACTTCTGTCAATGGCTCGACAACTCCGGGGGCACCCTTTGAAGCTCATTGGACGTGGGCAGGTGCTAAGTAGAAGCTAGGAAGAGATGCCTTGCAATGGAGATCCATAGGGCTCTTTATAATGGAGGAGAGGTGGCGAAAATAAGTATCGAACCATTAGTGACAGCCAGGACGTCATTGTAGGCCAGCTCACCTACTCACTGCGCCGCGCATGCATAGCTAGTGCTTGCGAGGAGAACCGTAGACCATTGGATCAGAGCCGTGGATCGCCATCGAACGATCGAGGATGCGTCCAGATGGCCTATCCATCGTGCCCATCGGACTCCTCGTGCGAGATGAAATCACGGTCGTTAGATCGCATGTGGAGGGCTGAGATTGTGCACGAGATAGTGCTTCGGATCGCGTTGAGCGTCGCACATACGATCAGGCGTCAGACCACGCGTGGATCAATCATGCGCTTTAGGAGGCGCCATGTAGCCGCTATCAGGGCCACTCGATGGTGATCAGGCGGATCAATTTTGATTGCACGTTCTCTACTATGATTTTGCACCTTGCAAGGTTTCGAACATGCTCCTGCCTACCGCGCATTGGTTGAGGCACGGATCACTGTGCTATAGGCGCGAGTTTGTCGAGTTCTGGTAATTCCTCTCAAGTGCTCTCAGCTGTTGGATCAAGATCCAACGACCAAGATCGCTTGATGAAGGCACGCTGATGGAGGTGATGTAGACACATCCATTTAGGTTAAAATGCCTATTTATGCATGTTCCTAGGCTTAGATTTGCATTCCATTTTATAAATATTACAAAGCATGCATCATTCTGCATTTAGAGTAGTTGTGTATATTTTAGGTTAATTGCATCCTTTTTGTGGTCAGGAGAGGAGATTTATTTCGGAGCCTCGTATTGATGATCCAATCATATGAATCTGATCAGGACAATGATCGGAGTCCAACACCTCTGAAATCGGTTTAATCAGAGTCCCATAACACTATATGCAGTCCGAGGAAGATCAATGGACAAGGGACTAGGTGATGCAATCTGGAGCTTCAAATGATAAATCTAACTGCATGGATGGATTCGAGTCAACGATTGCAGCCCAATAGTGCAAAAATTGACTCAATCCAACCTCTGTAGCAGCTCCTACAAAGCAAAGAAGATGGACGGCCCAGGTCGCGCCACAAGGAGCAACCCAAGCCACCCATGCGCACACACGTGCCATAGCGCACACACAGCAGTACGGGTGCACGTGCGTGCATGGGGGCATGAATGCACGCAGCGCAGCAGCACAATGCACAAGGCAGCGGCAGCAACAGCAGCAACGGCGCACGTGGGCACGAGACACATAGGCGCATAGCACACGTGCGCACATGACAAGGGCGCGTGGAGCCCGCACCAGTGATGTGGCAGCAGAGGCGCATGATGCACGCACTAGTGGGGGTGAGGGTTGGCGCGGGATCTTCAGTGAGGTTTGCAGTGGATCTTCAGCGATGTTTATGACCGTCACTAAATGTCCTGTATACGAATTTGATTCTTCCCTCCACTATAAAAGGACCCCTACCCCTCCCATTCTTCATCTCTTCCTTTCTTCCTCTCACCACCTCCAAGGCTCTAGAGAGAGCTTGTCCAAAGCTCGGGATGCTCCTATAGAGTAGAAAATCAAATATTTTTTCCTCCCCTTGTCCCCATTCATGGAACATCCCGTGACCATCTTCTCACCTACTTCAGGAAGTAGATCCTTGCCGCGACGACACCCCGTCCCGTCCCCCTTCTTCCGCCGTCGTTCTCCTTCGTCCTGCTCCTCACCACCTTCGTCCAGGTGCCATCAGAGCGAGTCGTCCTCCAAGTGACCATCAAGGGAGATTTCTCTCACCCATCCCTATCTTTATTGCTTTTGTAGTATAGATTTCTCACTTTCGTAGTTGTAATAAACATTTGATTATAAAAATACATGATTGTTTCTCTCTCTCTGTCTCTCTCTTATATTTTGCAAGTATATTAGTTAGATAAAAATTCACCGACCTAATCTCTTGCTTGCGAAAAATACCAAAAAAATTAAAAAAGACAAAAATGACAAAAACAAATAAAAGTGAAACGCGTATTTTTCAAAACCAAACGTTAGCCTCCCCATGTTCGACTCGGGACTCACTTTTCGAGTTTCGATTATAAATTTTATCTGATCGATGGATTTTCTCGCGAATTGAACTACGACAGGTTTTCCAAACTCTCACTCTCCAAAAGTCCAAAAACATTAAAAAAGAAAAACAAAAAAATGTATCTTCCATTTTCAAATAAGGCGAGGACTTGGGTTGTCTACATTCTGACAGATACTCGGGTACTGTTGAGTTTTCGTAGTTTAAGTCCTTGGTTGAAACTTTTTATTGTTAATAAATGACTTAGGCCTAAACGATCGAGTCCTAATTCTATTTTCATACATAGCATGTAGTTTAATTTTGATAGGGACTAGCAAAAGATAGGCATGGGGTTATGATGTAGACACATCCATTTAGGTTAAAATGCCTATTTATGCATGTTCCTAGGCTTAGATTTGCATTCCATATTATAAATATTGCATAGCATGCATCATTCTGCATTTAGAGTAGTTGTGTATATTTTAGGTTAATTGCATCCTTTTTGTAACCAGGAAAAAAGAAGATTTACTTTGGAGCCTTGAATTGATGATTCAACTATATGGATCTAATCAGAACGACGATCGAAGTCCAACGCCTCTGAAATCGCCTTGATCAGAATCCCATAGCACTATATGCAGTCTGAGGAAGATCAACAGCCAAGGGACTAGGTGACATAATCTAGAGCTTCAAATGATAAATCTGACCACACAGATAGATTCAGGTCGACGATCGCTGACCAACAGCACGAAAATCAACTCAATCTGACCTCTGTAGAGGCCTCTATAAAGGAAAGAAGCTGGACGGCCCAAGTCCGGTCATGTGGCGCAACCTAGGCCACCCATGAGCACCCAAGCGCCACCGCACGCACACAACAGTGTATGTGCATGCGCGTGTGCAGAGGCATGCACGCACGCAGGTGCAGCAGCGCAGCGCACAAGATAGTGCAGCTCGCAAGGCGGCAGCAGCAGCAACAGCACACGTAGGCACGAGGCGCATAGGCGCATAGCGTGCGCGACAAGGGCGCGTGGAGCACGCTCCTACGGTGCGACAGCAGAGGTGCATGATGCGCACGCCAGCGAGGGCGAGGGTTGGTGTAGGATCTTCAACGACGTTTGCGACGGATCATCAGCGACGTTTATGACTGTTACTAAATTTCCTGTATACAAATTTGATTCTTCCCTCCACTATAAAAGGACCCCTTGCCCTCCCATTCTTCTTCATCTCTTCCGTTCTTCCTCTCACCACCTCCAAGGCTCTAGAGAGAGCCTGTCCCAAGCCCAGGATGCTCCTCTGGAGTAGAAAACCAAATATTTTTCCCTCCCCTTATCTCCCTTCGTGGAGCATCCCGTGGTCGTCTTCTCACCTACTTTGGGAAGTAGATCCTCACCGTAATGACATCCCGTCCTATCCTTCTTCCTCCACCATCGTTCTCCTTTGTCCTGCTCCTCACCACCTTCGTCCGGCCACCACCAAAGCGAGTCATCCTCCAAGCGACCGTCGAGGGAAATTTCTCTCACCCATCTCTATCTTTATTGCTTTCATGATATAGATTTTCCGCTTTCATAATTGTAATAAACATTTGATTATAAAAATACATGATTATTTCTCTCTCTATCTCTCTCTTATATATTGCAAGTAGATTAATTAGATAAGAATTCATCGACCTAATCTCTTGCTTGATAAAAATATCAAGAAAATTAAAAAAGACAAAAACAACAAAAATAAATAAAAGCAAAACGCGTATTTTTCAAAACCAAACGTTCCCCTCCCCATGTTCGACCTGGAACTCACTTTTTGAATTTCGATTATAAATTTTATCTGATCAACGGATTTTATCGCAAATCGAACTACGACAAAGGGTTTTCCAAACCCGAACCCTTTACACGAAGAATCTTCGCCGCTTATCAGGAGGGTAGTGAGCTGTTGGCACGCGGATGCATGACACATGGCTGGTTTTGGGTCATTGATCTAATTGAAGTGATTTTGAGTCTGTTGGCCTCCATTCGTCGATCCAGATCCATTCATACGGTCCGATTGCTCATCTAAGACCTGTTTCAATATGCACTTGTACAAAAGGTCATTAAACATTAATTTAAAGCAATCTAAATATAGATATTACACAATGTGCATGCATTGCTCCTAAGCCCACTATAATATGATATTAATGTACATGTGCCCTCAAAATTGACCCTAATTGAACAAATTAACACTAATAATTGTAGAGTCATCATACTCGCATGCCCACCCCTTGCTAGTCCCTAGTAAGTTTAACCTAAATGCTATCTATATCTATAATTAAGAATTGATCGCTCAGGCATAAGTTACTCGTCAACAGAAGGACATTTCTACCAATAACCTAACCCACAGGGACTCAACAGCGCCCGGGTGCCTGCTGATGTGTTTACTTTAGCGAATTAATTATAAGCCTAAGTATATTTCGATTATACTTTCTTGGTACTTAATTTTCAATATCTTAGGTGATAATTGATATAACCTACATCAATGACTACTTTGTATTTATATACTTAATTCACATTTGATTACACCATCTTTATTATATTTATTTTATACATGCAAAAGAGACTAAATCAGGTGGACATAGGAATCAATTAAAAGCATTAAGAGGATTACATTTGTAATTTAACCATGCAGGGCCCACGTGAAATCTCTTTCCATCTGACCGTCCAACGGCCACCTTTCTAATTTTAGTAAGCAATTTAAAATCCATTAAATTATGCCGGCGAAGGAGAATAGAAGGGAGGAGAATAAAGTCACATGGGATCGTCATCCTAAGGGAATCTTCTCCACCGACGAGGATCTCCTCCATCTCCATCACCGTGATACAAGCTTCCACCGTGAACCCATAAGCGCACACTATGAACATTTGCGAGCTTCTTCACCACGCCACCGCAACCTCCACCCCCATCGGCCATGCATTGACAGCGCGTGGCCATCATACTGCACCCTCACCGCAGACCACTCTCAATGCACACCCGTAGTCGCCGTCATTCTTCCTCTTCTCTTCTCCATCTTCCTCAACCTCGAAAGAACCCAACTGCCAGCTTCACACCTGCACAACCAACCACGCGATCACCAGCCATGCGCGTGTCCACCAGCGCATCCCCTCACGCACCCTTGCACACGTGCCATCGCGCCACCATCCTCACACGCACGCAGTGCCACCCCTGCGCACACAAGCAACACACCTGGCTTCATCTCCTCCTTCAACTCAACACATTGTTCATCTTCTTCGAAAGAACCCATCACCGACGTCAAACATCTCCACGCAACCATCTCGTTCGGATGCTATTCTCCGTGCCGTCAACTTCCCCACGCTTGCCTCAATGCCACGAACTCACCCACACCCTCAGGCGCTCTCCCTGCAGCCCAAGCACTACTATGATCATCCGCCTACCACTGGCCTCTCCAACTCCGATTGACCGCTGACGGCCATTCCAGCCAATGCCGAGGGCACCAATGCGAAGCCCGTGATCTGAAGAGCCCCCACCAAGAACCTCGAACCCAAACACAGCTTCTCCTCGTGAGAGCAAAGAGAGCAAATGCTCTATTCTTGAACAGTAAATGGGGAATTAAAATTTACATGTGCTGCCATTGTCAACTTTCATTTTTCAATTTAATATTTGATATATTGTGTAAATTGTAGCTAGACTCTTTTAGTTTTTGCAATTTCTTTGCATTATCATATTTCATGTCTATCTCTCCAATCTATTAGCTGCATCAACGTTACATGTTATATTATAATTGCGGACAAATATCGGACCATCATGTTTTGATAAATCTGTGAGTTATTTTGGCTTGTTCTTCTTTGTGGAGATGACCTAATTCACTGTGATTAGATTTAATTACTTAATCTTTGATTGAGAGATTTTCCACCATGACATCTACAATGGCATTATCATTCCTATTGCAACTAGCTTAATTAAGTGAGAAGATCTCTTTCAAATGGCGCTGTTGCCGGGGAAGCAACAGGACTAGTAAACTTTCAAGTATTCTTTCTGTCTGCATTAAGTTCTGATTGAGATAATATTCATTGATCTATCATTTTTTTTCTGTGAGAGGTACATCGAAGGAGAAGCCACACGCAACGGACGCTCATCTTGGTGGACCTTGCTGCCACCTCAGAGATAATCGTAGGAGCATGTGGGCCTTGATCCCACATGCGTGGAGACGCATGGAGGACCATCTAGGAGGATTCTTCCTCTTAGACTTTTGATTCAGCATTTTAGAGTAGACTCTTTAAGTTTAGTCTAGTAATTTGTTTTCTAGTCCTTATACTTTGGGGCTAGTTTTTAGGGGATTGTCCCCGATACTTTAGACTCAAGGTTTATTCTTAGTTAGTTAGTTCTTCTGATTGCGCATTTATTCTTAAAAATTAAAAAAAAATCTGAATTGCCTGCTAGAAGTTTCATATCTTTGAGACGACCATCTAGAATTGGCTGAGCAGCCTAGATTTTCTAACTACATTGCACGCATTTCTGCATTGAAGAGTGTGAGAGCAAGGTACGAATTTCCTATCTTACTGCATCAGTTACCTACACATGCATTGCATCTGAACATAATTTAAGAAGACCACTTAAACTGACTTAAAAAGATCAATCAAGTGGTCACATTTTTCTAGAAAGAGAAAGTAAAATATACAGGAAGTGTTTGAATAACTTGACTGCGATTTTCAAAAGAAAAATCACTTTTCGTGGTGTGATGCACACTTCTTGCACTGAGCACACACTATAGGCACTGCACTAGGACTTGGACCCTTAATGCTATAGGCATCGATCTCTTTATTGGTGCAAACCCTCCTATCTCACTTTGAAATGGTGGTATTAACGTTTACCCAAGTGATTTAATACTCTAAGGAGGGGGACACCCCTTAAAGGAATTTAAGGATAGTTAAGAGGTACCGCTAATGCATCGCCTCAAAGGAAGGGTTCGCCCTACTTACATCCCTTGGTTCCATCCTTAGAGTAGCATTTTACTTGAGCATTTAAGAATATCATTACAGCAAAGTGTACATCTCTAGGGCACTCGATGGTCTATTTAGGGTGCGTAAGTCATTGACAACTTGATTGGTCACCCAAAAGAACTAAAAGTAACCTCAACCTCCTAACTAGACTTTGACTAGGAATCTCAAGTGGTTCACTTCTCTTATACCACTTATGTGGGAACGGAGAAATACTGCCTTGACTCCATTTGGCATAACTAGAAAGGTTGGAAGAAGGCTTAAGGTGCTTTAACTTAACAAAGACCTCTTGCCTTGTGTTTGCTTGGTGTATGCTTGGTAGGTGCTCTCTTACAAATAGCCTTCTTTTTAAACCTGAGCCTGAGAGAATTATTAGGAAAGTCAACCAAGAAAGAAGAAAAATGGCTAAAGAAAGACATGAAGAAGAGATTAAGGTTGGTAAAAATCAAAGAACCTTGAAGGACTACTTCCTCCCTACAACCCACCAAGTCCTACCTATCCATAGACATGGAGTGGATAATCCTTATGAAATCAAGAGCAGCACCATATCTTTGCATCCCTCCTTTTACGGTACTGCTAGGGAGGATCCCTACAGGCATCTTGAGGAATTCACCGATGTCTGTTCCATGGTAAAGCTCTAGAGCTTTACTGATGAAGCCCTGATGAGAACTCTATTTCCATTCTCCCTTAAAGATAAGGCCAAGCACTGGTATTATACCCTTGATGCAAGGGTAAATAATTAGGCCACCCTTAAGGGAGAATTCTTGAAAAAATATTTTCCAATGAGTAAGACCAACCATTACAGAAGAGAGATTATGGGTTTTATTCAATAAGAAGGGGAGCAATTTCATGAGACTTGGGAGTGCTTTAATGACCTTCTTAGGTTATGCCCCCACCATCAGGTGCCAAGGTGGCCGTTGGTCGAAAGGTTCTATAAAGAATTATTTGAAAGGCACAGGCAAACCATCGATGCAACCTATGCAAAAACCTTCATGACCAAAACTGAGGATGAAGCCTAGGCATTATTTGAAACATTAAGTGACAATTCCATACATATGTCCTCTGCCTATCAAGAAAGAAAACCATCAATCTTGCAGAGGAAGATAGAGGCCCATGAAGCCGGGACTACTCAGGATTTGGCTTATCAAATTCAATTGTTGAACAAAAACTTTGATAGGCATTTAGCAAACCCCGGCATGAACCCGCAAGCAACCTCTATCTTTCAGGCTTCAAGTGAATACTCCATTTTCCAAAGCACAATGCACACCACTGCGGAGTGCCACCAGGCAAATCAATTCCCTGAGTTGATTCAGGCCGACCTGAACGCGACCCAAGGTTTCTACCCACCTCCTCGCAATAACCCTTATTCCAATACCTATAATCCGGGGTTGCAAAACCATCCAAACTTCTCATGGAAGTAAGGTGATGCTTCTAACTCAGGGAATACAAGACCTCTACCTCCCCAACCCATCTACCAGCCATCCTATGCAAACCCTCCTCAGAATAAGCCTTCTGAGATGGATGAACTTAAAGCCATGATAAAAGCGATGCAAGAGCATCAAAATATGATCATCCAATCTCACAATAAGATGATTACTGATCACACAGGTTTTGCGTGTTTGAAATCGGGGTTACGAGTAACCCGTCGTCGTAGTTGCAAAACTCATAATTGAAAGAGCGATTTACGTTTTCGTTGAAAATTTTAACATAAAATGTTGCGTCGTTGTAATATGTCGCATGATCGAAAATCACTTTTTAAAAATATTTAATAATTCAAAACTAACCACGAAGAGGTAGGTCATCTCCACAAGGAGGAATTAACCTATTGAATTAGTGAGTTGTGACTCGTTAATTCAGGAATCTCAATGGGTGCGTCTATTCTTTAGTGCAACTTGTTAGCCTCATGAATCTCATTCTAAGCAATTGATTAAGATTGTAGGTGTTTATATGCAAAATTACAATAATATAATATTCTATTAAATAATGATCTTGGTAATGGTAAACACCGCAAATACTAATTTCTAAAATATGGCTTGTTCACCATAATCCATGCACTATATCACTCATGAGAAATATTCATCTGTAAGCAATTTTGATTAAATAGAAGGATTCCTATGCAATTTCACCTCAATAATTTTACTAATTAAATAAATGCATAGTATCTTTTGCAATGGCACAACCTGTAATTAATAATGCAAGAGGAAACAGAGGTTTTTCCCTCTCTCCGCACGCATGGGAAGGAGGACGGTAGCCGGAGCTGCTCTGGGGGAAGACACTTCTCGACAAGGGCTACGTCATGATAGTGGGGGCATGGCCGAAGGTGGCAGGTGGTGATCAGCTGGAGGAATGATCTGCGGTGGCGTGGAGGTCCTACGAGCGACGGTGATCTCTCGTGGGCGGCTGCGGCCTTTCGTGGAGGTGGAGGCTTCAACGGTGAGGGCGTGGTGAGTGCGTAGGTAATGCCGGCGTGAGTCGAGGTGGTTAGAACAGGGTGGATGGCGTGGGAGAAGGAACCTGCGTTTTGGGTTCTTTTGCGCGAAGCTACAGCAGGATGAGAAAAGGAAGAGGAAGAACAAAACAAAGAAGATGAAGAAGAGGAGCGCGTAAGTGGCTGGAGCACGGGTGAAGATGCGTATGCACGCGAGCTAGAGCGCGGGTGAAGACGCATCGCTTGCGTAGGCAACAGGTGACTTTCTGAAGGGGGAGCAGTCACGTGAGGCTGGCGGTGTTTGTTGGTGGTCCGCGGCTAAGGGGACAAGTCGCGGATGGTGGTGGGCTGTAGATGTGGTTGCGGAGGCGGTGATGCATGCTGTCACCGTGCACCACTATGGTGATGGAGGTTGATGGTAGTGTAGAACGCCTATGCCACAGTGCTCGCTGGTTTCACGGTGCACGCCTCCTTCACGGTGGAGAAGATGGAGGAGTCCCCACCAGGGGGAGAAGATGATGCCTCACGAGCGTCCTTTAGCCGCTACAGTTTGTTGCTTTCGTCAAATTCCTCTCCAACAGATGGGGCAGTTTGAAGAGATCACTGTTGGCCGCTGGTGGGAGCACGAAGACACGCACGCAATGCGTTGAGTTGCGCATTCTACAGGAAGGAAAAAAATAAATTGGGTTATTTATATAATTTATCTCAAATAATATATGAAATGCATGTTACTATAATGGAATTTCTAAATACACATGCAAGCCCTTATTTATAAACTAATTTATTTATATATTCAAGTATGCTATGTATATGCAAATATTAATTTAATAATTAGGCATTTAAGCATTTACTTTACCCACAATTGTGGTCTCATCAGTGATCAAATATAATTTATACCAAAACTCCAAGGGAGTCCCAGGTCGAACACAGGGAGGAGACGTTTACTTTGAATGAAAATCGCGCTTTGATTTGTTTCTTTTTGGTGTTTTGTGGTTTTGTTATTTTTTTTGTTTTTAAAATAAAATGGCAAACAATCACAGGAGAGAGATAGAATCGAATATGATATATTGCATGAATGTCAATTACAATAATCTAAAAAACATAAAAAGAGAGGGAGGTGAGAAGAAATCTCAGAAGCAGCTGTTCGGTGAGATGACAGTGCCCGGCGGAAGCTCGGATGGAGTTGGGAAGCAGGACGACGGAGGTGAGAAGCGGGAGGATGTCAGGTAGAGGAAAGCTTCATCACAGCTCTGGAATGGAGGTGAGAAGGCGGAGATGATCTGCCACCAGAATGGAGGTGGAGGACGATTCCAAGGCAACCTATGAATGGGGATGGGAAGTTGGAGGAGTATTTAGTGGGGCAGAGTTTCGTTACACTAATAGGCGCCTTGGGAGCTTGAGAGCAAGCTCTAACAGAGAGCTTGAGAGTAGGTGGGAGTAGAGTAGGTAGAGATGGCTTGGAAGGGAGGGGGTGTAGGTCCTTTTATAGTGGAGGAGAAGAGGCTAGAATAGGCATGGGACCATTAGCGACCTCCAGGACGTCGCTGTGTAACCATAGCCAGCTCATGCCTGCTGACGCGCGCACCTGGCCTTGTGCCTGCAAACAATTAGCGACGGCTGCAAGCATTGCTGTATGTCCAACTCAGGCATCGCTGTAGGTTGGTGCCAACCAAGCGCTCGCCCGCACGTAGCTGGTCCACGTATCACGTGCGTGCTTACGCACTAGTGCTGTGTTGGATATGCGCGTGCCTGCGCGCATGCATGCTCGCGCTGTGTCATGCGGTCAATTGATGGATTGAGAGCTTTGGTGGGGCTCGATCCCGCGGCAGCTGGTTGAGCGTGAGCGCTTCACCAATGCGCTACAGGAATAAGATGGTCATGCCTACGTTTTGAGGCTCAATCGCTTCAATCGTTCGATACAAAATCAACGGTGGAGATCGCTCGCTCGGAGGAAAATGAAGTTATGCGGATCTCCAGGGGCAGTTCAGATGGCGCCATGTGGTGCCATTTGGGCTGTCCATCTTCATTCTATTGCAGAGGGTGCCACGGTGCTTGGATCGAGTTGATTTTCGCATTTCTGGACTACGATCGTCGCTCCAGATCCATCTGTACAGTCGGATATCTCATCTGAAGCCTGTAAGAATGTCGCATTGCCCTCCTGGCCGTTGATCTTCCTCGGACTTTATATGATGTTACGGGACTCCGATCCAGACGATTTCAGATTTGTTAGCCTTCGATCATCGTCCTGATCAGATCCGTACAATTTGATCGTCCATCTGAGGCCCTAAAATAAATCCTCTTCTCTCCTAACCATAAAAAGGACGTAATTAACCTAAATTATATCAACTACTCTAAATGCAGAATGATGCATGTCATGCAATATTTATAACATGAAATGTAAATCCAAGCCTAGGAACATGCATGAATAGGCATTTTACCTTCAATAATTATATCTACATCATACCCCCATGCCTATTTTTTGCTAGTCCCTAGAAAATTAAACTACATGCTATGTATAAAAATAAAATTAGGATTCGATCGCTTAGGCCTATGTTGTTTATTAACAATAAAAAATTTCAGCTAAAGGACCTAAACAACGAAAACTCAATAGTACCCAGGTGTCTGCTAGAATGCAGACTACCCAAGTCCTCGCTTTATTTGCAAAGGGAAGATACTTTTTTTCTATTTTTCCGCTTTTCTTATTTTTTTCAACTTTTCGAAGTTTGAGAGTGTTGGGATAACTTATTACGGCTATCTAACCCGCCCAAGACTCAAAAAGGACTCTAAGTACTAAGCATCTAGTAAAAAGAGTGAAAGACTCACTAGGCGGCCATTAAAATGGACTTCGGATTTCTACGACCCTAGGTGACCTTGCTTAGAGGTTTATCTTTTCGAATGGTAGCTTTCTCCTTACTTCTTTTAGTTATGGGGTCAACACAAGGACAAGCACAGTATATATCTCTCCGATTTATTCTACTTCCCTGCTTCTTTCCTAAGTGTTTTGGGAATTGTTGTGCATTTTTGTGACCTGCCTCTGGACAACCGGCCAATGGGTTGTTACCCACGATAACTTGCCAGCCATACTCATGCAGTGAAGTGTGGTTTTATTTTTTTTTTTTTCACCTTTTTCTATTTTTTCTATTTTTCTCTTTCTTTATTTCTTTTTTTTTTAAGTAAGTAGGTTCTCTACTCAAAGATTTACCTAAAGGCAATACAATGAAAATGGTCTTGTGGCTGGGTTTTGGACAATCGATTGATGAGCTGTTACCACCGACTTGCCAGTCATACTACCCTAGATAGTTCATTAGCTACCCAATTTTCGAAGAAACTGCTGAAAAGTAAGTCAGTGGAAAAAGTGTGTAGATGCTTAAGCTCAAAGTCCCCTCAAATCAGAGGGCGGGATGATAAGTCGTATACTTATCACCCTAATTTATTTATCGAACTAAAATAAGATTAACTTGGCGAGGACTCAAGACTAAGTCCACATTCAAGTGAACACCCGAGCTAATTAAGCCCAAAGACCTAAAGAGTCTAAGTGTTCATATCCTATCGTATCGTTTCCTAAAGTTAATAACTTCGAAAAGCCTAAGTTATCTTCTCTTAATTCTTTTTTTTTTCTTTTTGACTTTTCAAATTTTTTTTTAAGAAAATAAAAGAAATTCTATGGAGTTAACAAAATAATTTCAGGAAAAAGTATCCACCCCTCATGCCTAAATGATGTAATATCCTTATTGCAAAAATAAAGACATGAAAAGGCAAAGTAAATAGAATATCACCTGAATATCGTGAGAAATCTAGTCAACTCTGCAGAGAACGTTAAATATAAACACGTGCTAAATTTAATGCCCTCAGCTAGGCATATACATACAAGGAAAAAATTAAGAATTCACAAAAACAGGTCAGAATCAAAATCAAAAGGTTGATCCTGAAACCTACCAGCAGAAGATGTCCATAGACGTGGACCAAATTATGGTGCAGACCCATGCCCCAAGGTCGAGTGGTTTTAAGGTTTTAGATGAAAATCACCCAGAACCAAAGATTGTTGTGTTTGCGAGGCCAGGCCTATGATTTTGTGGTGTGCAACCCAAGACTAAAGTGGCGAACAATGGGTAGATTTGTTTCATTAAAATCGAGTGTCCACTTATAGCTCAGCTGAGGAAGATAGTCAATTATTCCAACCTTAGGTCGTACATGAAAGATATCATAAAGGTCCTGATAGAAGGTAGGTGGTTTCAGGTCAACAGGAACCCTCAGATCCAAAATAAAAGTTTCCTCAGAATTAGCTTTCCATATTTTTAATTCCAACTCCCTATCCTTCGAAATTAATGTTTCTGGAACCTCCAAATCGTTGTACACCCCATCTAAAGTACCCAAGTCCAATAATTGCAGCTGAATCAGGATTGATTTGGGCATAATGATTTCTAAATCAAAATCAATCCCTTTGGGGTGTGGTTAAGGAATGGGGCTATTGATTAAATCTTCTAGTAAATGAGGATTCGAATCCTCCAAGTTAGATCCAACCGAATCAAAATCTTCAATGAATGGGCTATCAAATGGTTCGTCATGATCCTCGAACCCGTTTGTCTCACTAAAATCATCTTCCTTAAGCTCAAGTGTGACTTCATGATGCATACATATCTGAATAGCCTAAAATACATATTTATGCATGTTCTTAGTATTATAGTTGCATCATACATTATAAATATTGCATAACATGCATCATCTTGCATTTAGGTTAGGTTGCGTAAATTCTAGGTTAATTTACCCTTTTTGTGATCAGGTAACAGGGCAACTTTTAATAGGGACCTCGGATCGAAGATCCAACCGTATCTGATCAAGGCGACATTTGGAGTTCAACGACTCCAAGATCACCTGAACGAACTTTCGTAGCATCAGATATAATCCAAGGAAGGTTAAAGATCAAGGGCCAAGATGGTGTAAATCCGCCTTCGAATGACAAATCCAACCGCACGGATGGATTCGGATCGACGATCGCAATCCAACAGCGTAAAAATCGATCCAATCCGACATCTGTGGCACCATCTGGAACTCACAAAAGATGGACGGACATGATGGCACCACGTGGCGCCAACACAGCCGCCCAAATCGGCCGCAGCACCGCTTCTCAACCTTCGAAGGCGCGAGCGAGGCAAGATCTGGACCGTTGGATCTTCATCCAATGGCCACAGGCGTGCGCGCTTAAAACATAAGCACGACAAAGCGACAGCCGTAGCGCAGCAGTCGAGCGCTCTTTCGCGAGCGCGAGGCACGGGTTCGACCCCGCTGCACCTCAAGTCAGCAGTGGGCATGGGAGCGGTGAAATCAGGCCCTTAGATGGCGAGCAAACAGTGTGGATGTGGGCGACGTGGCGCGCCTAGTTGCGAGGAGCATGAACGTGCCATCAGACGTGCTCTTGTGAAGGCGAGCAAGCATGCATTCTGAGCCGTTGATCTTCGATCCAACGACGATGGAGGCCGCGTCACCTCTTAGCAGGAGTTGTCCGAGAATGGGCGTGGCGCATTTAAGCCATCCGATCTCACAATCGGACCGCTGAGAATGCGCGTACGTGTGCGTGCGTTGAGGCCTGGGGAGAGGAGTAGGTGCGGCGTGCGCAGTAGCTACGCCCACGATCTGGGCTTTAGTGATGGTTTTGTCCATCACTAAAGGCCCTGATTTAATGTTTTTAAAGTAAAATGACCTATTTGCTCATTCAAACATCACCTACAAATAGCCCTACAACCACCACATTTTCTTCATCCCTTCCTCTCTTTTCACACCTCCTCCAAAGCTCTAAGAGCTTGTCCCAAACCCAAGATGCTCCTCTAGAGTAAAAATTAGAATTTTTCCACCTTCTCCCTTCGTGGAGCATCCCACGGTTATCCTCTCACTCCATTTGGGAAGCGGATCATGCAACGACGACGACGTCCTGCCTCGCCCCGGTTCCTCTCGCATCATCCTCCTTCCCACTATGTCCTCCGTCTTCCAGGCATCGTCTCGTCCGACTCGTCCTCCAAGCAATCGTCAAGGAGGATACTTCTCTCTCCATTCTCTTTACCACTTTCTAGAGTAGATTTAGTACTTTCTAATGTAGATTTCCTGCTTTCTAGTTGTAATAATTAGTGTAATGAACAGCATTTGATAATGAAATCCATGTTTATTCTACCTCTGTTTCTCTTTACTTGTAATATTTTTTCTCTGTCTTCTATTCTTTATTCTTTAAGTAAATAGCTAATTTAGATTCAATTCAATTAGTTAATTTGCTTCGTGACAATTAAACAAACGTGATTTTGATTCAAACGTCCTCCCTGTGTTCGACCAGCAATTTTTTTACGAATTTCGATAAAATTTTATCTGCTAACGGATTGCTTCGCAAATCGAACTGCAATGACGGGTTTTCAAAATCCTATTCCGATCGTGCAGTTTTCGGCTACCAACATTTTAGCGCCATTGCCGTGGAGGCAACGATGTTTGATTTTTGGCATTTTCACGCCTTACTTATCTTTTACCTCACTTCACCCCTTTCTTATTGTGATTATAGGTACTCTGTCAAGGCAGGCAAAAGCGGTAGATTGGAGTAAAGTGTTATTGAAGGGTCTGTAAGTTTACCCCCACCTCCCCACCCACTAGATTTCATTCCATCACTTAATAACACAAACCTCAATTAACCTAGGAGTTCTCTTAAATCCTAAGGTTAGTTTTAATTGTTTGGTTGTCACCTCCACTCACCTCACTCTCCACATATAAAAGAAAAAAATTAAAAAAATTTCACAGAGGTACACAACCTCTTCTGATTTTCAAACTCAACCGATAAACCAATCTTTGGAACCGGTACACACACCCAAACACATAATTGAGTAGAAATCAGAATAGGTAATCACTTGTGTGCCTAATTAAGTGGTGCATTAGGCCAATTGATTGAGTTGTTTGGGTCGTACCACTTCAATTAAAATCAACTCATCAAGTAGCTGTCACATAGGTTCAACTTTTAGGGATTTACCAAATACTCCACATTCTTTTAAGCTTTAAAGAAAAACATCTTCACCTGTACTTTCAAAACCTGGTGTGCCAACTGAACTTGATTGAATACACCTAAAGTTGAATCCAAAAAGCCATTAAGCAAGATTTAAACCCTAAAATTCACCATATCCAAAAATAATCTTACTTGAAAATCATTAGTTGTGCATGCACATACATATCAATCAATCATTAAGAGCACAACCCAGATAAAGAGCCCATCAAATTCCAAAGCACATTCAAACCTAACCCTAATTAAAACAAAGTAGGCGTTGGCCTTAAGGATTGAACTCGCTCTTCAAAGTCCAGATCGAGATTATTTTCGATTAGTCTATTTCTACCGTTCAATCTGATGTCTAGCTAGGGGAGCAAAATCAAACGATCGCGGCTAGGGGTACACTAGGAACCAGAGGCACAATCCAAGGGAAGAACCTTTTCCCCAGTCCCTCCCTCTAACTGGTTGGATTGACCAGAAAGAAGTAAATCAAATCGTTTCTTTATCTCAAGACAGATTCTAGGAGTCTGTAGGTCTTTAGGCTAGCCCATTTAAGGACAGGTTTGTTTGTATTGTAGGCACCTTTCTTCCTCCCGATTCTATCATGGATCCTTCCATATTCTACACGCATTCCCATTCTTATCCTCCTAATACATCTTATTACCAAAATGATTATTATTCCAACCAGACTTATTCTCATCCATCTTCTAGTTGGGATAATCCTGATTGGGGAAACAGTTCCGAATGTCCGTGCTTAGGGTCGAACCTTGGACACCATAATCTTGATTCTTATCCTTCTCCAAGCTACATTGATTATAGATCACCACCCTCATTTGGACAACCTAATATGATCTACAATCAAGAAAGATACACTGATCATTATCCCTCCCCAAAATGCACTGCCTTATGAACAACCTGAAATGACCTACTTTCAGGGAGGGTATCAAGATCCTCAATTTGTTAACTCCCCTGCACTAAACCCAAACCCACCTAATCCTGAACCAAACCATGTGGTTCAAGTTAACCAGGTCTAAGAGAAGGTGTTCGCTAACTTGAGGAATACCATACAATCTTTAGAAACTCAGCCAACACCTTGCAATGAACAATTGGAGCCCCTGATTGAAATAATTGATGATCTGAATAAGTATTTGTTGGATTGACTCAAGGATGTTAAGGATAAGGGCTTGGGTGAGTTTTTACTTAGGAAATTATCGTAATTGAGGATGAGATTTGTGGTTGCTTTAGTTCAATCTTGGGATGATTTCCAGGATGAACCTCCTTCAAGATAGCAAATGTCAGAACCCGCTCAGGCACCTATTGGGGGGGATACGTGTTACGAGATCGGGATTGACCAAATTGGTCTAGAGTAACCAATTAAGGATGAACTGATTTCTTCACCTAAAATCCCTAAGCCGAAGTACGAGGAAATGTATGTCTCCATGGAACAGAAAGTGATTGATGATTTTGAGGCATACATTAATGCGGATTTAGAATTCTTTGATTCTGAAGGTGAAGAATTACGATGCGAAGTCTCACATGAGTTTACATAATACGATTTTAGTGAGACAACTGGACCTAAGGAATTCAATAAATCATTTGATGGCCCTGAAATTGAGGAACTTGATCCTGTTGGGGCTTACATGGTAGATTTAGATCCTGATTTCATGAAGGATTCAATTCAAAGCCTCATTCCTCAATTACACCCCTTTGAGTATACTGACGATTCTATTTTTGAGATCACTAGACCCAAGTCAATTCTGATTCAATCACATCTTTTAGACATGGAAATTTCAGATGGGGTGATTATCATGCATGAGGTCCCAGAATTTGAAAGTTTGAATGAGGAGGATAGGAATTGGGATATGATGATTTGGGAAGCCAATTCTGGAGGAAGTAAGTCTAAGGGTGCCTATTTTTCTGAAACCACCAACCTTCTACCAGGACCCTTATGACATCTTTGACTTAGAGGCTGTCCAACCCAAGCAAACATTCATTGATTATCCTTTGGAGCTTAATATCTCTGTTATCCGACTTTTTGGACTTGGGTTGCATCCTCACAAATCGCTGGCCCGACGCCGCTTGCATACTGTTCTCAGATTTTGGATAATTTTTATCCAGAACCTTAGATATACTCGACCATGGGGTATGGGTCTGCACCACAATCTGTTCCACATCTGTGGACATCTGCTGGCAGGTCCTAAGGTGAATCTTTTTATTCTGATTCTGACCTGCACTTGTGAATTCTTTATTTCTTCTTCTGTGTATAGTTTGCCTAGCTGAAGGCATTAACTTCAGCACATATACAGGTTCTTTTCATCTCGTAGCCGACCTGTTATTCACACAATTCAGGTGTTTTCTACTTTACTCCACTCTGTTTCATGTCTTTTTAATACAATGAAGATATTGCATTAAATAGGCATAGGAGGTGGATATGCACCGCTAAATTATTTTGTCAGCTCCATAGATCCTTTTTACTTATTTATTTTAAAAAAATTAAATTAGGAAAGAATAATTGGGCATACAGTAGAATCTGAATACTAAGACCCTTTAGGTCTTTGGGCTTAGTATCCACTAAAATGTGGATTTGTTTATCAAGTCCTCGCCATCCTGAATTCTATTTTAATTTGATTAAATAAGTTAGGTTGATAAGTACACGACTTATCAACCCACCCTCTGATTTGAGAAAACTTTAAGTCAGGCATCTATACACTATTCACACTGACTTGTTCAACAGTTGAAATAGAAATTGGGTAGCTAATGAACCATCTAGGGTGGTATGACTGGCAAGTTATCGTGGGTACCAGTCCATTGATAGGTTGTCCAAAGCCCAGCCACTGGACCATTCTTTTCCTGCTACCTTTAGGTAAATCTTAGACCAGAGAAGCCACCTACTTAAGAAAAAAAAAGAAAAAAGAAAAGGAGAAAAGAAAAAAATAATAAAAGAAATAAGACACTCCACCACACGAGTATGGCTGCAAGTTATCGTGGGTAACAGCCCATTGGTAGATTATCCAGATCCCAGCTCAAGAAATGCACATAAAAATTCCTAAAACCACTTAGGAAGAAGCGGAGAAATAGAATAAGCCAGGGAGATATAAACTGGATTCACCCGTACGTTGATCCCATAAAAAATAAAAATAGGGAGAAAGCTATCGATCGTATATATACACCTTTAGGCAGAATTTCTTTTCAATGTCACCTAAGGGTGTAGAGACCCGAAATCCATTCTAATCGTCGATTAGTGAGTCTATCACATTCACAAAGAGATGTTTAGAACTTAGGGTTCTCATCAAGCCTTGGGTGGGTTGAGTGGCCGTAAAAACCTACTCTGAAACCCTCAACTCAAAAATCCAAAAAAATTAGAAAAGAAGAAAAGGAGAAAAAGAGATCCTTCTTTGAATAAGGCGAGGGTATTTTGGTAGATACCCGGGCACTATTGTGTCTTTGAGGTTCAGGTCCTAAGTAAAAATTTCTTAATGTTAAAAATGACTTTTGCCCGAGTAATCCAATCCTAATTCTTTTATAAATAACATGTAATTTTTGCTAAGGACTGGCAAAAGATAGGCATGGGGGTGTGACGCGTATGCATCTGAATAACCTAAAATGTCTATTTATGCATGTTCTTAGTATTATAATCACATCATACATTATAAATATTGCATAACATGCATCACCTTGCATCTAGGTTAGGTTGTGTAAATTTTAGGTTAATTTTCCCTTTTTGTGGTCAGGTAACAGAGCAACTTTTAATCAAGGCCTCGGATCGAAGATCCAACCGTTCAGATCTGATCAGGGTGACAATTAGAGTTCAACGACTCCAAGATCATCCTAATCAAGCTTCTATAACATCAGATATAATCTGAGGAAGGTCAGAGATCAAGGGCTAAGATGGTGTAAATTTACACTTCAGATGACAAATCCGACCAGATGAATGGATTCAGATCGACGATCGCAGTCCAACGGTGTGAAAATCAGTCCAATTCAACATCCGTGGCACTATCTGCAACTCACAGAAGATGGACAGCCACGATGGCACCACGTGGCGCCATCACAGCCACCCAAATCGGCCGCAACACTACTTCTCAACCTCTGAAGGCACGGGCGAGGCAAGATCTAGGCCGTTCGATCTTGATCCAACAGCCACGAGCGCATGCGCTTAAAACATAAGCACGACAAAGTGGCAGCCGCAGCACAGCAGTCGAGCGCTCTTTCACAAGCACGAGGCGCAGGTTCGATCCCCATTGCGCCCAAATGTGGGTGAGGTGGCGCGGGCACAAGAGTGGTGAAATCTGGCCATTGGATGGCGAGCGGACGATGCAAATGTGGGTGACGTGGCGCGCCCAGATGCAAGGAGCGCGAACATGCCATCAGACGTGCTCTTGTGAAGGCAAGCGAGAGTGCATCCTGAGCCATTAATCTTCGATCCAACGGTGATAAAGGAGGTCGTGTCACCTCTTAGCAGGAGTTGAGTGAGATTGGGCATGACGCGTTTAAGCTGTCTGATCTCTCGATCGGACGGTTGAGAATGCGTGTGCGTGCATGCGCGTTGAGGCACGAGGAGAGGAGGTGCGGCGTGCGCGGCAGCTACGCCCACGATCTAGGCTTTAGTGATGGTTTTATCCGTCACTAAAAACCTTGATTTAATGTTTTTAAAGTAAAATGACCTAGTTGCCCATTCAAACCTCACCTATAAATAGCCCTACAACCACCACATTTTCTTCATCCCTTCCTCTCTTTTATCACCCCCTTCAAAACTCTAAAAGCTTGTCCCAAACTCGGGAAGCTCCTCTAGAGTAAAAATTAAAAATTTTCCACCTTCCCCCTTCGTGGAACATCCCGCGGTTGTCCTCTCACTCCATTCAGGAAGACAATCCCGCGACGACGATGACATCCTGCCTCGCCCCCAGTTCCTCCCACTTCGTCCTCCTTCCCGCTCCATCTTTCGTCTTCCAAGCGTCGCCCCGTCCAGCTCCTCCTCCAAGCAATCGTCCAGGAGGATACTTCTCTCACCATTCTCTTTACCGCTTTCTAGAGTATATTTACAACTTTCTAGCGTAGATTTCCAATTTTCTAGTTGTAAAGATTAATGTAATGAACAGCATTTGATAATGAAATCCATGTTTATTCTACCTTTATTTTCTCTTTATTTGTAATATTCTCTATCTTCTATTCTTAATTCTTTAAGTAAATAACTAGTTTAGATTCAAATCGATTAGCTAATTTGTTTCATGACAATTAAACAAATGCAGTTTTGAATCAAATGTCCACCTCCCTGTGTTCGACCCAAAATTTCTTTACGAATTTTGATAAAATTTTATTTGTTGAAGGATTGCTTCACAAATCGAACTACAACGATGGGTTTTCAAAATCCCATTCCGATCGCATAGTTTTCCACTACCAACACTTCACTAAGAGATTCATCACCCTCAGAATCAAAAAATCCATGATCCTCATTTGTATGTCTAAAAATCATATGTCATTTCATGGTCCGTGGAGACATTTTTCGTCATTCCCTAGCTTTGGGATCTCAGGTGAGAAACTCGATTCATCCTCAAAGGGTTGCTCAAGACCAACCTGGTCATCTCCAATCTCAGAATATGTATCCCCTCCGACAGGCGCCTGAGCGGGTTCAGACAATAGCTCACCTGAAAGGGGTTCATCTTGAGAATCATCCCAAGATTTGACTAAGGCAACCATAAATTTCATTCTCAACCTCGACAATTTCCCAAGAAGAAACTCACCCAGGTCCCTATCCCTAACACTTTGGAGCAAATCCAATAGAGAACTATTAAGTTCATTAATCATTTTGATCATAGGCTCCAATGCGTCAGTGAATGGTGTTGGCTAAGCTTTTAAAGATTGTATAGTGTTCCTCAAATTAGCTAACACCCCATCCTAGATCTAGTTCACCTGAACCGACCGATTTAGTTCAGGTTTGGGTGGGTTCAAGTTAAATCTAGGGGAGTTAAGATATCAAGGTTCTCAGATCCCTCTCTAATAATAGGTCATTTCAGGTTGTTCAAAGAATGGTGATGACCTATTTTCAACGGAATACTAGGGAGGATAGGTGTTATAATCAACATATCCTTCCTAATTGTAGATCGGGTTGGTTTTGTCATCAAAGGATGGAGATCCATAATCATTATAGGTTTGAAAAGGATAGCAATCACAATCTTGTTGTCCAAGGTTAGGCCTTGGACATTGAGGTCCGAATTCGTATCCCCAAGCAAAGTCATCCTGGCTAGTGCATGGGTAATTACAAGTCAAGTCAAACTAGTAATCATCTTGAGGATAAGTGGTGATAGGAGGATAGGATTGGAAATGTGTAAAAGTTGTGGAAGGATACATTGTGAAGTAGGAGGGAAAACAGAAGAGAGAAAGGTGCCCTGCAATACAATCAACCAAACATATCCTTATGTGGGTAGCCTAAAGACCTACAGACTCCCAGGACCTGTCTTGAGATTATAAATGATTTAATCTACTTTTATCCGATCAATCCAACCAGTTAGGAGGGACTAGGGAGAAGGTTCTTCCTTTGGCTTGCACCTCCGATTCCTACTGTACAACCCAGTTGCGATCATTTGACGCTACTCCCCTAACTAGACATCAGATGGACCAGCGAAGCAGATTAATCAAAAAGAATCTTAGTCTAAGCCGCACAGAGCGAATCAATCCTTAAGGCTAACGTCTACTCAATTTTAATTAAGCTTGAGATGATTGTGCCCTTGGAATGTGATGGGCCCTTTAGATGGGTTGTGTCTTTAATGATTAGTTGAAATGTGTGTGCGTGCACAACCAGGGTTTGCAAACAAGGTTATTTGATGATGTACCTTTTAGGATTTACCCTTGTTTAGTAGCTTTTAAGGTTTAATTCTTAGGTTGGTTCAATCAAGGTTTAGTAAAACACTTCAAGTTTTGAAAACACAAGTGATGATATATTCCTTTAAAAATCGAAAATAATGTGGAGTGCCTAGTTCAATCTTAAGAATCAACCCTAAGTGGCAAGCTACTTAATGAATCAATTTTAGATTGAGTGGTGCAACCCAAACAGTTCAAGCAATTAGCCTATTGCACCACTTGATTAAGGCACACAAAAAGTCTTAACCTAATCAGATTTCTACTCACTTATTTGTGTGTTGAGTTAATTGTACTGGGTCCAGAGGTCAAATCCCGATTAAGTGGTAGAATCGATGTAATTGTGCGCCATAGGGTGAGAAGTTGTGGGTGTTAAGTGTGTAGCTTTCAGAAAATCCCACAAGAGAAGAGTATATTTTTTTTCTTTTTTTTATATATGCGGGGATGAGAAGAGTGGAGGTGGCAAACAAACAACCAAATCTATCCTAAGGTTTATAAAAAGCACCTAAGTTAATTTGGGTTTGAGTTATTAGTGTGGTGAAATGAACAAGTGGGTAGGGAAGTGGTGGACACCTACAAAGCACTCTATCCGCAGTTTACTCCGGTCAATCGCACTTGGATCTTTGATCTACCGCACTTGGATCTTCGGACACTTACAAAGCCACACTGCTCTCCCTCGCTTGAAATCACCCACCTTGAGGATGTCGTCATTCCACCACCCCTTTCCCACCATGATGACCCCTTTACTTAAAAGCTAAGGGTGCCCTATCCAGAGCGCCTATCTACTCCTAGGGAATCTTCTGTTTGCTCATCTGGAGCCAAGGATAGGATGGATGAAATTATGGACACTTTTAGGAAAGTCCATATCAACTTGCCTCTGTTGGAAACTATTAAACAAATCCCATCCTATGGCAAGTTTCTAAAGGACTTGTGCACCCAGAAACGTTGATCTAGGAGATAGGTCCAAGCCAAGCTCATCCAGCCTGACCATGTTAGCTCGGTGCTCCAACATGGAACACCCCCCAAAATGAAAGACCCAGGGGCTCTGTATATTTCAGTGGTTATATGAAACCAACACATTGACGAGGCTCTGCTCGATCTGGGTGTGGGGGTGAACATTTTACCGAGCTCTGTCTACGACCTTTTGGGAGGAGGTGATTTAAAGCCTAGTCCAATCATCTTCCAGGTTGCAAATAGATCGCTTAAGACACCATAGGGATTACTAGAAGATGTTCTGGTGAGAGTGGAGGACTTCTTCTTCCCTATTGACTTTCTTGTGCTAAATACTGACCCATCGAATAAGCCCACTAAGCCGTCCATTATTCTGGAACGTCCCTTCCGGGCCACAGCCAATGCCTCTATCAATTGTAGATCAGGAGCACTTAAAATGGGCTTTGGGAATAAGAAGATCCGGTTGAACGTTTTTTATACCTACAAGCAATCCAGACTGGAAGATTGTTCCCAGATTGAGGAAGTTGATAAAATCATTGAAGAGACTACTCCAGCACTCTTATGTAGAGATCCCCTTCCAAAGGTCATATCTAAGGACCATCCTCCGACTATTGAAAAACTGAAGGTGATATACCCGAATTAGAAGAGTTGCTAGGGTTACATACAGAGTCTCTGTCCTCCCCCTAGACCGTGAAGGTAAATCTGCTACCTGAGACAGGGACATCTCAACTTAAACCATCAATCCAAAAGGCTCCTGAGTTGGAGCTGAAACCCCTCCCAAGCACATTGAAGTATGCTTTCCTTGGTCCTAACGACACGCTCCCCAATATTATCTCGTCTGCATTATCTGAATTATAGGAGGGAGCTCTGCTTGAGTGTTTACAAAGGCACAAGGAAGCAATTGCTTGGTCAATAGCTGATATTAAGGGTGTTGATCCCTTCTTTTGCATGCATCATATATATACGGACGAGTCCATGAAACCCTTCCAAGACATGCAGAGAAGGCTCAACCCCAATATAAGGGAGGCAGTTAAAAAGGAGATTCTGAAATGGCTGGATGCAGGAATTATCTATCCCATTTCAGACAATAAATGGGTCAGTCCTATACATGTGGTGCCCAAAAAGGTAGGAATCACTGTGGAAGAGAACGACCAAGGAGAGTTGGTAACCATTAGACCCTCAATTGGTTGGAGGGTCTGCATTGATTATCGTCGTTTGAACACGACTACCCAAAAAGGCCATTTCCCCTTACCGTTTATTGATCGGATTTTGGAACGACGGGCAGGAAAAAAGTACTTCTGTTTCCTTGATGGATACTCTGGGTATAATCAGATAGTCATCTTTCCTAACAATCAGGAGCGTACCACCTTCATGAGTCCGTATGGCACATTTGTGTTCCGTCGAATGGGATTCGGGTTATGTAATGCTCCTGCCATTTTCGAACGTTGTATGATGGCTATCTTTTTTGATATGATCGACGAGTTTGCTAAGATTTTCATGGATGATTTCTCCATTTACGGCTAGTCATTTGACTAATGCCTTTCGCACCTTGATAAAGTCTTAACCCGTTGCGAAGAGACAAAGCTAGTGCTTAGCTAGGAGAAAAGTCACTTTATGGTCCAGCAGGACATTGTGTTGGAGCATGTAGTTTCTGAGAGAGGATTAAAGGAGGATATCACAAAAATTGATTCCATCTCTAAGCTTCTATCACCCACCAATGTTCATCAGGTTAGATCTTTCTTTGGCCATGTTGGGTTCTATAGGAGCTTCATTAGAGATTTCAGTAAAATCTCTAACCCACTCTGCGACCTATTAGTGAA